>OW203994.1:10472200-20472200 GCA_934047225.1 Ypsolopha sequella | reverse complement strand
CTATAAAACCTAGCCTTACCTAAACCTAACATATTGCCTAGCTATATGTTACAGTACTAACAAAACAAAGAGTTGATCAGCAGAATATTCCTCGATAGTATCTAACTAACATTGTTGTCCTCTGCGTAAAGGAGAAATAGACATTGAGTGACAAAATACACAAATTTTTCAGACAAAACGTTGTACCGACACAAGCTATCATATATATTTTAAGGAAAAACCAGATATTATTTAATAATAAAAGTAAGAGACAGAGATTATCTACTTACCGAGATGAGTGCCAATGCCAATTAAGGCTAACTAAGCCCAACTTTTATTTGAGATTTTATATTTTAATTATTTCACAAGTTTCCGAAAAAACACAATGCATTTTTATCAATAACAGCAGACGGAAACATTGTACAAGTGTGCCAATGATTCAATTCTATGTATATCTATGCTGCATATTCAGTGGGTACATAAGTAAAACACTACAATAGAATATATACAAAACAAGGTGCCTCAAGGTGCCTTTGAGGCGCCATATAAATAAACGAACGTGCTATGAAAGCGATATGGCCTACGCGTACATAATTGACTAAGAAGGTAGGTAATTCTACATTCAAAACAAACAAAACTGAAAAAAAAAATCAAGGCAAAATGACTCACATAAGCTCTCTAGGTCTCTAGACTGATCCGAGGATGCCAGTCTGTAGGCGTACTGACAATTCTATTGCATCATTTAAAACACCAAACACGGTTTACCAAAATTAGTTTCTATTAGCAAGCTAAATGCAATAAACAAGATTTAAATTCAGATAACGTTTGAATAAACAAAACAATGGTTTTCAACTTTGAATCGCCATAAATGGAATCATGGACGACCGCATTTTGACTCCATTTCTGAATTTTAAATGACCCACATAAGTTTTACAAGCAAGTTACTTTTTGTTTTGCTTTGAAATAAGGTCAAGAATTTGAAAAACCAAACAGTTTATTTTTCGCACTACAAAAACAGACTAAAATCGGGCTGACGACTTGCGTACCAAATAAAAGAATGCTCCGTAAAAACAACTTACATAATAAACCTTTTTAGTTTCGCAGTAACGCGAATCGCTTCGGTATTTTTTGTGCATGGAAGCTTAGTAAATAAAGACGGCCTTGGCCTCCAACGAACAATAGACACGAATAAATTCGATTACACAAGATAAGGCGCGGTTTTGTCGCTCACTTTTTATGGAAATGTTTTTAATTTAGTTCTATGTATGGAAGTAAATATAAATTCGTAAATTCTCTTTGTAAATTAAATTCACTGGCTTAATGAATCTGTTGAATTCCCATTATCAAACATTATATGAATATTAATAAAGACTTTGTATTGAACATAAGTCTTAATATGGCGAATGTTTTATAATACGGTAATAAAGCCAATTCTGAAGGCTTTAATTTTAGTTTTAATGCTGTCAAAGCTTAAAACTTTCCAAAGAAATTTAGCTTCTAATCCTAACTCTTAAGGACCATTTTGTATAGAAGAATATTTAGTTTGGCCAGCACTAAAACTAAAATTAAAGCCTTCAGAATCGGCTTTATTAGCTTTCTAAATCGATCTGTCTCTTCTAATAAAAAAAGTTGCACAATTCTTCAAGGAATTAATTGGAAAATGGTTTCAAAGATGGACGAGCCCCAAACAAACGGGCAATAAAAATAATTAGGCAATTACTCCAACTGCGTGCGAAGGCGTGGCAGCCGATCCAATACAGAATACAGAGATGACTATCTCGGCATTGTATGTAAAACTAAATACGAGTATAGGCGAAACCAGGCAACCGTTTCAACCGACACACCCTAGTGTTTGCATATACGCGTCTGTCACATGAAAAGTGATGCTTTTATTTAGGAGATAGAAAATGGCGAGTAAGAATAACAAAACAAAGTAAACAATCAGTGATGGTGTGGCAATCAAAACTGAAGAGAAGAAATCGATGTTGATGACGAGCCAGATGGTCAGATGACAAACCAAACCCAGAAACTTGACGAAAACAAAACAAAAAAATATGCTGAATGTGAAGAGTTTACAAAGAAATAAGAGATTGATCAAAATAATAGTGTACATTATTGCTACAGTTTCAAAACAAATACCAGGAGCATATAGGTATAAAGTAGCAGCGTTCTTTCCACCACAATTAAAACAAAGGCAATGAAGCGTTATTTATTAGGCTTATTAACTGAGCGAGGTAATCAAGTTCAATGTTTGCTTGGACATCGCATCAACCTAACAGATTTTAATTGGTTTATTCTTCACACCGTGGGTGGGTACCGTCTAACTTTAAACAGTGACCATTGCGAAGGTCTGTTTCTTGGTCAATACTGTTTTAACCTCGTATTACCGTCTTGGTGCTACGTTTGGTTTGGACTGCCTTAGGTTATTAGCTTTTTAGGTTCTTGTCTTATTCTTTTCATTTATATCATTTATTTCTAGGAATTAAGTATGTTATGAATAGATTCCTACACATATTTTCTATAGGTTTTTATTTTTTTATATCGTATTACCGTCTTGGTGCTACCATTTGGTTTGGACTGCTGTAGGTTATGAGCTTTTTAGGTTCTGGTCTTATTCTTTTCATTTATTTCTAGGAATTAAGTATGTTATGAATAGATTCCTACACATATTTTCTATAGGTTTCCACAAAACGCTAGATAGTCAACCTTAATTTCAATAAGAGCTCCAATCATGACGGGCATAAACAAGAAAAATAAAAGGCACCATTTTAAAAAGAAGACTCTTCTTGCAGTTAGTAGTTATAATGTTTAATAACACAAATGAGTAACGATTCTATTAATAGATAACGTGGAGTGGATGATTGCGAATAATGAGATAGTTATTCAAATTACTTCTGAAGTGGTCTTGCCTCGTATAAAAGTGGATCTATTACAGCTAGACAGCTAGCTCAGATTGATAAGGTCAGTACCCATGCAATAAAATAACCGAAATCAACAGCTTTTTTAAAAAGAAAGTAGATGTTATCTTTTGTGCGTCAGTAGATTTCATATTTTCTACGACTAAGCCATTATTTATTTTTCTTCTATAATTGAATTAACTATAATTTTCTTGACATTTGTAAAAAGTTGAAAGTGGGCAGCGATAGAGGTACGGCTGAACCATAGACATCTAAGAATCCTATTTAGGGTTCCCTTCCCGAAGACAGCCAAACGGGACCACATTACTAAGCTTCTGCTGTCTGTCCTTTCCGACCGTCCGTCTGTCACCACAGAGGCCTTCAGCCGTTATAGGTAGCCAGTTTATACTATGCATATCATAGCCTCTTTTATACTATGGCATCTTTCACGGCAATAATAAAAGTAAACACATGCTGTGTTGAGGCCTTTTGGGTGTCATTCTTGTTTGTTGATTAATTATGCTGTATTTTAGATGTGTGACACCAATAAAGCATTTTCTAAAAAAAAAAATGAACTCCAACGAGGGTCCAAATACAAAAATACCTCGAAAAAACAGCATTTTTTAACGTTGTCATGTCCTCACTCCCCCCTTATCTTCGAAACAAGAGGACCAAAAAATATGAAAAAAATCATAGTAGTAGGTGATTATGTAAACATTACAGAAAAAATATAGCGCTTAAGATATTCGGGTTTCGAATTTTTAGCCACGCCACAGTTGTTTATTCTGTGGCCACGCTCTACCATTTTAGCGGTTTATTTTTGTCGCCTCAATTATGCTATGGCATCTATGATACACATTGTTGTTTTAACATGAAGTTTTTAAGGTTCCGTACTCGTATTGTGTAGTGGTATGGAACCCTTTGTGGGTGAGTCCGACTCGCACTTGCCCAAATTTTTTTGTGAACAGACGCCGAATTGATCGTAGAAATCTAATATGGCTTCTCCGTACTGTACAGAACACGCTTTCAGGCTCATAGGATTTATTAGTGGAAGGGCTTCTGAAAATTTACCTGACTTGGAAAAATTTTTACGTGGTGTTCTTCTGACAATAAAGTTTTCTTATCTTCATTATTTTTTTTTTCATTGAGGAAACGAGCAAAATCGATGAGTACAAAAATGTCAGAATAGAAGTGTGTTTCGTCGGATATCATTTCTGCTACCTCTAGCTACCACATAAAACATTGTGCATAAAAATATTGTCGGTCACGACCGGTGTAACAACACGACCGACTGGATAAATAAATTGTAAAATGGCGACCCAAACAAAACTATAAAAAAATGTCAAGTGTATTGGTCAGAATAGGTTCTGTCAATGTGGAATTATTCCAAATAAAACTGTTCTGCTGCCTTATCAATAAATATGTACATATTATAAAAAGCAACATCGGTGTCTAATTTAAGACTTATTTGTAACTTACTGAACCACGGCACCTTGAACTTATTTCTTGAGAAGTCGAACGCATGTATTCATTAATTTGGAAGATTTTCTTTCTCTTTTTTGAATACTTATATCTTATTACAGTATCTAATATTAGACAGTGACGTCAAGAGGTCGCATTTTTTTCTGATGAAATATAAAATTATAAATATTGATGTTCAGATGATGCTGGACAGAGCCCAGGTGCATACGACCCACAGACGAAGATCAAACTTTCGGTTTATAAGTTTTGTCCATCCCAGTGCGGTTCACCAAATCATCAAATACACGAGTGTGGTTCGGGAGAATCTTTTGAATGCATCGATAGCATCAGTAAACAAGCGCCCCACTACATCAGACTCTTTCTTTATACTCCTACCATAGCCTCGCTCAGGAAATTCGGCTGACTTAATAGAGAAGATGCCTCTGACCGATGGGAAAGATATAACAAGAGTAGAGTAACTGGTAGAGTACCAGGGATAAAAGATTCAAAAAAGTAGGTACTAAAGGTAGTAGCTTGGAAAGATGGGAAAAGTACTACTACTTATCGGCTGAATAGTGCGCTTGTTACTTTACTTCTAACTAGTCAAAATGTTAACCTTGCTTAAGGTTAAACGTCAGCCGCTTAGCGAAAAGTGCATAAAACAAAGAAAAATAAAAAGCATTTTGGTCCGTGGCAATTGATGCCAATCCATCCATCCATCAGCCCGTATTCGTCCACTGCTGGACATAGGCCTCCCCAATATTACGCCACTCTTGGACTGACGCAACGTCCTTCAGATCGTCAGTCCAGCAGGCACGAGGGCGGCCCACGCTGCGCTTTGCTGTACGTGGTCTCCATTCCAATGCCTTACGGCCACAATGGTTATCACGTTATTGACGCCAATAGTTCAGTATTAGTGAGGTTTATAAAGCAAGAGTTTGAAATTGCATAAGACGATTAGTCATAATCTTTTCAAAAACACTTTCAATTGCTATTTTAACTTTGTTTGAACAAGAGCAAGACTAAATGTGCATTAAATTTCATATTCATGCTTTATAAACGTCACTAATACTGAACTATTGGCGTCAATTGCCACATACCAACAGCTTTTTCAATTTTTAACTTCTAAACAAGAAAAATAAAGTTAAGTTATGCAATTTGCGCTAATCGACTGACGTTTAACCTTAAGGCGATATGTAAAAGTTTTAGCGTCCCTGTTACTCAATATGAAAAAAAAAATCTCAGTGCGAGAGGGAAGGATTCGTAGAAAAGTAGCAAAGTCGTAGCAAAGTCGGTTTTTTATTAATATAAAATTTACTAACGTTGCTATCAAAATTTTGTTTAACCAAGTCTTCGATACCGTTAAAATCCATCTAATAAAATATAATTGCAGTCCATATGTCATTCTAAATTGTCAAACCAGGAGAATTGGTTTCGAAAAAGACCTCATTTCAATAAATATTTCTATCGAACCGAATTTCTACAATCGCGTTTATGACAGAAATTTTCTGTTTAACAGGTCCTCTAAAAAGGCCGCTTTGGATGAATCATATTATGATTCTGTTCTAATGCCGTCTCTTTTGCACGCGTGAAAACACTCTTGACTCCATCCTACTTTCAAATCATTTTATGATTCACCCAAGTCGGCCTTTTTAGATCCCCAGATCCCTAGAACAAGATTCTAAAAATAATATACTATTTTATCAAAATAATAAGTTATTTACTGAAGTAGATATGCAAGTTCTAAAAGTGTCGATTTTTTTTCCGTAGCGCCTTAAGGGAATAAGTCATACAATTATTCATCATGTTTTAAATATTTCACATAACTAACATAATTCAGAGTAAACATCGCAATAATATCACTGTGTCGTTAGAAATAGAATTCCGCGTAAACACGCAGAAAACCAAGTCGTAATGCATGTAAATCAATTATCTGTCAGGTAAATAAGTACTTCAGATTTTAACGTGTTATTGTTACTGAAAACCCATAACCATAACTTTTTATAACATTCGTAATCTCGTTGTTAGGGTTGGTCAGGTGTATTGCGCATTATTTCATACCAAGTACTCTCTACCTAACTGTACCAGGGAAACATAGCATCTGTGCTCTTATGGTTACGAGTGTTCGCCCTAGGAAATGCTACACAGTAGGTCCGTTCAAATGCGTAGTTAGGTCACGTGTTGAGGTTGGTCAGGTCTACTACAGCCACTCGGCCTACGCGATATTTCAGCACAAGGTAACTCGTTGTTTAGAAAAACATAAACTTTGGAGTACAAACTCCTTGCTTATGTAACGCAGTACAGAGCGTATTATTGAGCCCGGTCAGTACAGCAATTTCATTTCATGCCAAGTAGTAAATGGCAACAGTGTATTATCAACGCGATAACAGCGGCGCAGTAGTGGTGTATGAAACATAAAGTCTATTTTTACAGTCTGCATCCTATACCTACATCAACAACAACTGGTTAGGACTGGTTAGCGATGCACTTATGTAATACGGTTGTATCTATTCATATCAGTGCCATGGGTAATACGAGTTCAGTAGGTACAATGGTGGGTATCAAGTTGTCAAATGCTTGCAGCAATAAATTCTGCAGTAAACGTCACGTCCAGAACCTACGAATAACCCATAGAAACATTGTTGAGCTTCTAGATTATTCTGCCGCTGTACAACAGTGCTTAGCTTGGGCATATTTACGATTTAATTAAGTATTTCGCTAGAATTGCTAATGCCTGCGCCCAGCTGTTGCTGAAAACTTTTGGCACGTTGCGATTTTAAACAATTTATTGCGGCATTGTAACGGCAAAGAAACATCTCCCTCAAGTAAAAACTCGACTAATAAAACACATGCTCCTGATGAAATATTTGGCGAAACAGACGAGCCCCTTGGGCCATCCGCGACTCATTTAAACATGGAGGAATTTATACGGCAAATTGCGAGCCGAATTGATATTTATTATTTTGTTTTGGGTGTGTTTTTGAGGTAGTTAATAAATAGCGAAGCCCTCGGCTGACCTTTCTTCGTGAAACAATAAACGTGATAGGCGTTGGGCTCATTGAACTACTGAACTTTGCTTACGGTTGCAGGTTGCCACATCGTTGCATGCGCCGGCGCAGCTAAGCTGACATTCACGCAGCAAAATTCATTCAATGCGGCGAGCTGTCAATTATACCACCTATTCAGTGCAATTTAGATACCTCTCGTTAACTTTCCTGCCAAGCAACGGTACATGTTGAGATGCCGACAAAATATCAGACTGTGTCAGAGATACAAACATACATTATTTAAGTGGATATTTCTCATGCTCCCTCTTTACGATCCTGCATGTGCCCCGGCATCGGCACCACAGACATTACAATCTGTCAACAAACTTCTTGATGGCAGAAAAACGATTAAATAAGCATTAACTTATCATGAATAATAAAATAACAAATACTTAATTAACGATTAAGAAACGTATAAATAATATTTAATCAGAAACCAAATTATCCTTCGTTAAAAGAAATGACGTCCAAGTTCCGAACATGCCCGATATAGTAAGAGTACCTACATACCGAGATACGAGCAAAGAAGGATCCACTTCAAATGCTGACTGACAAAATTTTACATCAATAGAAATTGTCGAAGAAACGTCTAAAAGGGATGAAGAGCTATTTTAAGATCCCTCAAAAAGTCTGGTTCATGATTTATAGTATACTTTTTTATATTTTTATATCAATAGATGTCAGCGGTTTTCTTACTTCAAATACCTATACATATATGTCATATAATATTTTTTCCTATTCGCCTGATGACGGCCCCACTGAGGGGTCGAAATATAGCGACTAAAACCATTTAATTGTTTGTATTTATGTGGAGTATATAAAAAATAAAAAAAGGCCCTTAAACGGTGTTTTATAAAAATATTTTAGTAAGAAGATCAGAACACAAGTATAAATTAAATCCGTCGATTGACTCTGGATTTTAAGCTTTGTCAACATGGCAACAGCGCTTCGGGCAGCTTCGAGTATATTTAGCTCGGGACATAAAGCTTCGCTTACAGAATTTAATTGCAACGCCGCCGATCGCGAGCAACCGCCGACGACGACGTAAATATAGCTGCAACACCGTCGTCCCTGAACCTACACGAACTTGCTGGCTCGATGGGGAGTGCGAGTGAACCAGCCGTGTGGAACGATCTTCGTTTTCTTTGTCATGGAACAGCGAATTCGGTGATTGATCGAACGAACCACCAGTATGTTGAGAATCGGACGCTCTGCAGTCTAGTCGGCAAAGCTGACGTGTGCATATAGCAGCATTGGCGAGTCCCGTCTGGCGAGAGCAGAACTTCCAAGAGTCATTTCGAGAATTAATGGCTAAATTATGCATAGCCGGTCGAAATTGTCGCCGGTCTGCCGGTCGAATGCGTAATGAAGTCACTGCAGCACTGACCATGATGTACTAGTGTGTACTTGAAGCGTGCATTGTGCATTTATAAATGCTATCATTAATACAATATGGAATGTTTAAGTGGTTATTGACAGCTGGCAATGTAATTTATGATCGTCGATACGAAAGCGTTTTATTCACTTCTAAGGGCAAACTTGTCATGAAAATCCTTGCGTATGAAAAAGAGAATCCTCGATTCCTCGATCAATCAAACTATAAAATGCATGGATCACTCGCTTATTATTTTAACAGTTGAGCCGAAGCAGCCCTTTCAAAAGGGTTCGATCGAAAATGTCAGCCAGTGAAATTGATTTTGTGTCTGTGCTGCATCGATCATTCCGCCAGCCAAGTTCACAGCGACGTTGCATGTGCGCGTATCAGTTTCACACATATGCGTGTCCAACATTGAATAAGTACAATGAAAACATGCTATATCTTCACCCGGCTACACGATGCATAATCACGTGAATTTGCAAGTAAAATTATGTTTAAGGTATTTTAAGCTTTGCACTTGTAAAAACCCGACATTGTCTGCCATGGTTACAGTTTATAACAAAGGCAGTCTTTCTACATACTTTTTTGGGTGGAATCCATTACAAGGTCGCCCTTGAATGGATCGAAACGTGCTATGTTTTTAAACTATACGTAATGGAACTTATATGACTTTTAATATTACTTAGGTTATAATTTAGAAGACAGGCATTACTATTTATTAAAGTATAAATAGACACCGCACCATCAAATTTATCGGATTATCGGATTAGTATATTTCAATTATATAAAAGTATCAAGGACTTTTTATGCAGGGCTGCGCAAGAGTCGATTCACGCCCTAAAAACTGCACTAACAAGTATCATCCAGCGACTGCATGGGAACGGAAGTCGTTTCACTGGAGTGAAGAGGGACATTATAAACAATAACTAACTGTTCCACGACTTTGTACGAAAGTGGGCCATTGTGTCGAATGCCTCTCGTATCTTTGAAATTATATGAATATATAATATACCTAGTTAATAAGATAAGTGTTTCTATAAGGATTTTTGTATATAGGATGTCATCCATCATGTTTCCAAAGTTGCTATGCTTTTTATGGTTCGGTAAGAGGGGAACATTTATAGTCCAAGGACGGCTGCTGCATGCCTTTATTCGGGTCGGTGTATTATTCATCCCTCGGAATTCGTCCTCTTTTCTATTTTTAGGCAAATTCGTCCCTTTTGACTCGAGCAGGTAAATTATTCTACTCTTCTTCAAATTCAAATTTTTTAATACCCATTATATTATAGTAATTTTTGTAGGCTTCCGTTCCCGTATATTCAGTGTGTATGTACTTATGTCAAATTCCGATTAAAACTATTTAGAAATAGTTTGAACCTCTTAGGTATGTATATCGAATGATAGTAGATCGTCATCGATCATAAAGCATCCAATGGCACCCACATGGCCTCTTTTCGCCTTAGTACCTACCTTGCACTACATTTAGTATACTTCTTCAGACGCGTTTCCTTCACGCGCGGTTGGTCGGCCGGCTGACTCACTTCTTGCAACACTACCACAGCCTTATAGACACATGTACTCTTCAACAATCGTCTTTATACCATTACAATAACAGTAAATCAATGCTTTTCAAAGTCATGGTCGGTTTAGAACCCCTTCAGACAAAGAATTGATGAGGTGTAATGAAGTATAATTATTGTGCTTTGTTAAATTGAAGCAACACTTCATAATCAAGTCACGCAAGTCTGCACTTCAACCAAATAATTATTTTAAAGGGTGCAAGAAAGTTGTTGACATCATAAATGTTCATGTGCATACGGCAATTCGAAAATAGAAATATTTTTTTTAAGATTTTATCAAGGACCTGGAAATTCTAGATACATTTCTTTCTTTCTGAGCTCCATCCCTGACTGACCCTAGTATAAATTCCAGTAACATAAAAACGGTAAAACTCGCAAAAAATACGGAAAATTGGATTTTTATCACATCACATCTACCATGTCCCACTATGTACTCGTATATGACATATTTCGACCCTCGGTATGGGGCCGTCATGATGACGATGATTTTTTTGTTTTGATGCTAATAAATAAAACAATAAATAAATAAAGCTTACAAAAGCAAAATATAATACCTATATTTATTAACTATATATATGACGTACTCTTATACTGAATTTTTCGTTCTGTATGTACACTTCCCATTAATTCTAAGAAAAGGGGACGGTTTCTCGGAAGAACGACCGGTAATTTGAGAAGCAACGGAAACCCAAAAAGGGTTTTCGATACCGCACTGTTCTAAATTATACAAGCATCAACGTACACAATGGCAGTATCATTTCCGTGTATCCTTAGCATTTCAAAAAAAGCCAGCAAGTATTTTTCACACAACACAATATAACACAGCTGGAAATAGCGTTATAAATTTAAAACATTATTAAATATGTCTCGGATAGGGTTGCCAAACTTTTTTCGGCTGATTTTAGTATTCTAAGATTTTTTTTTTTTAATTGTTTTTATGCGTATCAAGTGCGTCATGGAACGCATCCAGATAGTCCAGTAAATAAGCCAAGAAAAGTGCCAAATGTGGAGATGTGGTGGAACAGCACCGATTTAAGATATTCTTTCTTTCACGTGTTCTTTCAAGAACATTCATCCACATTAACGTTTGCATTAGCTCTGAAAATGAAAAAGTTAGGGGGCTTGATGCCCCAGAAAGTATCTGTCATTAAAAAAAATACTTATACTATTTACAACATTTCTTCTTTCACGTGTTCCTTAGACGATCAGGAACACTCGTAAGCAATTACCCGGTGAAGTGCGAGTCAGACTCGTGTACCTAGCTTTCCGTAATTCGACAGTTTTGGGAACAGAAAATTTCATTTTGTGATTTTGTTTTCGTGAATTTCTTAACAGCTACATTTTTCCTGTAATCTTTACGTAAGCACATATTACCATAATTTTTATCATATTCTTCGGTCCACCAGCTTTGGAGACTTTTTGAGTATTTCTTAAAAAAGATGCAAGTAAATACACCTAAACTGTATATTTTTACAATAAAAATTTTGATACCTACAATTTGATACCATTATGTAATTTTATAAAGATAATATTTTCCTTTTCTTTATATTTCCCACTTGTGTTCAATTTATTTTTAATCGCTATAGTTTTTCTATAATTGGCCAGTTATGACCGATAATCCACATTTTTGTCGTATTTTCGGTTCACCAAATTAAGAGATAAGGGGGGAGACATACTTTTTTTGTGGTTTTTCAAAGATTTCTCGAAATCAGGGCCAGTAAATATAGTTAAGGTATATATTTTTACAATCAGCGGGTCTACCGCGTAATTCTCATTTTCATCAACATCAACTTGAGATTGAAATTTGACGTGCGTGCGACGACGCCCGCCTAACATTCCATCTCTTTTGCACGCGTTGAATTTCGCATGCATTTGCTTGAAGTTGATACAAATGAGAATTACGCGGTAGAGCCCCAGCTCTATATCTACAATTTGACACCCAAATTGTATTTTGAGAATATTTTTTTTTTCTCTTTTGTATTGGAAATATTTTGAATAATTTAATTTTTTTTACAATATGTTATGTGAGCAAATCCTATTTTATTAATCCTATTTTGTGCTAAAGTTCAAGTTTATATCTATAACGTCGCTAAAGTTATGAAGCTGTGACATACGGACGGACGGACGGACAACGGTCTCCCACCATAAAGGTTCCTTTTGTACCTTTTAGGTACCACGGAAGTAGATATACTATTTCAGCGTTGCATATGGAATTCTTAAATTTAGACCTCAAAATGCATGATCGGCGACCAAAAACACCCCCAGGGTAGAGAATATCTACGCAGCAAAATAATCATATTTAAAATTCCGTCCGAAAAAGTGGAATTTTCATCTAAAAATGGCAAGAACTTCATACTGGAATGTATCCCCAAATAGGACCTACGATTCGTGATCAGCGACCCAAAAAGCCCCCTAGAATCCATTTTCGAGGCGAAATAATAATTTAAGTTTTTTTTTACGACAGCTACTATTTTGGGGGAATTTTAACCCCCCCATAACTCTCTCTTTTTCGGGGGTAATACAGAAGTCAATGCTGGCGAATGTTCCTGGGGTTCTAGGGAACAAGCGAAAGAAGGAATTTTTCAGATAGTACCTATATATTTTTTAATGACAGTTACTTTTTGGGTGGTTAGGCTCCCCAAACTTTCTCATTTATGGAGGTAATGCAAAGGATGAATGTTCCTGAGGGACTACAGAACACGTGAAAGTTTTTTTTTTTATTAAATCGGTGCTGTTCGAGCACTTTTCCACATTTTCCAGCTTATTTACTGCAGTAAGTGCGTTCGGAAACTTCCACAGAAAATATTAATAAAGAATTATTATGCCCACATTGCATCACTCGAAAGGTGCGTTCACAAACCGAGTTTTTTGCAAAAAAAAAAAAGATGATCCATTAACCATCCCACTGAAACAAGTATTTTTGCGTACTACTCATACATTTATTCCTTCAACAGCATAGTACGCAGACCCAAACTACGGTACTAAACTATATAATAATATATTTTGGTTGGCAACCCTAGTCTTGGACGTTATTTATTTATTAAATACAAAACGTATTTCATTTGTGTTTCGTTTTGGTACTTCATAACGTTATCAAATATCAACGAAACGAATCAATCAAAACGCTATAAAATAAAACAATTTTGCTGTACCGGTATCAGTCAATGACATTGTCAACTTGTAACATGCTTTACTTGATTTAAAATAATTTTTCAAATTATGTATTTAGTACATAGTGCCACCACCACTATACCGTGATACTCGTATACATATTTAAAATCGTATAATATAGAGTGTACCAGGTGGTAGAGCTGAACTGTGGAGGTACCAGCATCTTACTTGGAGATCCCCTCGAAGTAATTCGGGGAAGAGTAAGAGGACAGCTCACAGGCAAAAAATCAGGAGGCCCACCATGCCTGGGACCGATGGATGGCGGTATATCCATCCCTAATAGCCGGGCCTTATTTGGAACAGACTGGTGACGGGCAGCGGCGTCACTGGTGCGAGGGTTCCGACACCGCCCTCACTAACCCGCCTGCCCAGCGTGTGTGAGTATGGGCAATTCTTTCAGGATGACCGCCGGGAGCGGCAAAATCCTGGACCAGCAGTGGACGAACTAGGCTGATGGATGATTAGATATATAGATCTTTCAATATAATTGGAAATTAATTTAGGAGATGATTCAGTATCGCTATTACATCACATTCCACTGCAAAGTACTTTTTTTTTGGCGCGAACTTTTTTTTCGCTTCTCAGTACAAAGTGGTCCGATCAGCTGACTCAGTTTGTATGGACAAGTGAAGAAAAAGTTCGCGCAAAAAAAAGTACTTTGCTGTGGAATGTGATGTGTTAACGATACTGAATCACCTCCTAAATAACTTTCCATTTAAATTGAAAGACCTTATATATACCCTATATATGCGAAAGTTTGGATTTTGGACCGATGTTTGTAACTCCTTCACGCTGCCGTAACTACTGAAACGATCGATTGGGCAGAAACTTTGCACAAATGTACTTCTAAACCTAGAATAGGACATA
Source organism: Ypsolopha sequella (assembly GCA_934047225.1). Classification (NCBI taxonomy): domain Eukaryota; kingdom Metazoa; phylum Arthropoda; class Insecta; order Lepidoptera; family Ypsolophidae; genus Ypsolopha; species Ypsolopha sequella. The sequence continues at coordinate 20,457,820 of OW203994.1, read as the reverse complement.
GGCTACCATAATGTCAGTTCCCATGTGATGGCAATAGGGTGTCTACTCTTTCGGTCTCAAAACTCACACGGTGTTACTACAAAACGGTGTTTAACTTTAGACATCTGTTGCTGTCACTTTTTTACGATATGAAAGAAAAGGCGACAACAACAGATTTAAACACTGTCTAAAGTTAAACACCGTTTTGTAGTAACACAGACAAAGTTTTATTGGTAAGCAATTAAAAACTTCAGAAAAAAAAAAACAGGATGTCAAGTTCAGGTTACACCCGTAACGCTGCAATGCTATTCAAGAGATTTTCTTGAAATTCCTGTTTTTTTTCTGAAGTTACTATACAATATTGCCGTGATTTTTTTAATGAACCTGCACTTCATCTTGTAAGGTAACAAGTGGTATTTATTTTGTTCAGAAATTTGAATTTTTACCGTCTTAAAAACCCCGAACCCCGAATCTCGGAACACCGACCCTTAAGAAAGAAGGGACAATGAGTTAAGAGCACTCTTAACTCCTAGTCACTATATAAATCTAAAACCTAGGACCCATGTATTAGTGGAAAACTTTTCCAATATCGCACACAATTTGTAACTTCTACCCAAGCCTTTTAGTTTGCAATGTATTCTCTATTGTTACCGTAAAACCTTTAATATCTAACATTTGAAAAAGTTGCTTGGCTATTCACGTTTTTAGGGTTCCGTACCCTATTAACGTTTTAAATAAAAATTTCAAACTTTAAAATTCTAATTTACAGAAACCAATGGATACTTGCGATTTTTTTCTCAATAAGGCACAATACAAACTAACTATATTTTGTTCTTTAAATTAAAAAAAAAGTTCCTAGACTGATAAGCTGGGTCTGTCTCAAGGCCAGGCCACCATGCGCCGCCGCGGGCTTTTTGCGTCTGAAATGACTTCCTCCAACAAAGATAAAGCACATAAATAAAACGCTTCAATAAAATATGACTACACCCATGAAATATAAATAACAAGATTGTTTTTAAAAAACTAGACACACCTACTAATCAATGGAGCAGCTAAAAGCGGTTTGACCAGTCCCAAACACAAAACAGACTTACAACAACAGATCTTCCCTGTTAGGGTTCCGTAGTATATGGAATGGTACAAAAGGAACCTTTATGGTGAGACTCCGTTGTCCGTCCGTCCGTATGTCACAGCCTCATAACAGAAAGAAAAAGAGAAGACATGAAATTTGGAAAAAGAGAAGACATGAAATTTGGAAAAAAAATTGCATTAATTTGCCCACATATCACGGTTTAAAAAATATATGAAAAATTTTAAAATTGTTCCAAATAATTCCAAAACAAAAGTGTAAAAAATATATATTATCCTAAAAATACAATATGGTTATCAAATTGTAGATATTAAAAATTTGATTGTAAAAATATATACTTTTATTAATTAACTTGCATTGGTTTCGAGAAATCTTTAAAGAACCACAAAAATATGTATGCCCCCCTTATCTCCAAAACTGATGGACCAAATATATGAAATAAATCATGTGTTTACGTAAAGATTACAGGAAAAATAAACCGGCTGAGAAATTCACGAAAAAAAAATACAAAATTAAATTTATCATCCACAATACGGAACCCTAGGTACGCGAGTCTGACTCGCACTTGGCCGGCTTTTATTTAATTGTGTTCTAATAATGTTATTATGAAAATTATGTTTTAGAAACAGAATAACAAAAACAAAAGATAAGTACCTATAAAAAAATTAGTTCAGTCGGCAAACGTTTACGCTCGTCACTCCTCAAGTTATAATTAACAAAATATTATAATTTTTTTTTTAGTTTTAAAATAATGTCGGCTAAGGATGAAAAACATAATGATAGCCTGTTAGAAATAGGTAATGTGGAGGGTATGATTCAGACAATATGAAAATTACCTTTTTGTAACAGTAATTGCTATTTACTACGCAAGTGAGTCACGATTTTAGAAGATCGTTTTTTTTTCTCGTACACCTTCACGGCGATTTGTGTAAAAAAAAAGTACAATTTGCTAGTAAGTACGACATTTTTCTTATAGCAATAATATCTTATCAGTATAATCAGTATTACCTTTCAAGGTGATATGTAAAAGTTTTAGCGTCCCTGTTACTCCATATGCGAAAAAACCCTCAGTGCGAGTGGGACGGATTCGTGGAAAAGTAGCAAAAAGTCGGTTTTTTATTAATATAAAATTTACTAAGCTATTTTGTCAAAAAGATTTTCAAGGAGACTTTACAAATACATAATATCCACATTTTGAATGCAATTTCACAATGAAATTAGTTAGGATTTCAGAATTACAGGAAAAAATAAAACAATTTAGGTCTTTTCGGAATTAAATTCTATCGAGAAAATTTCATCCAATCGCATTTTCCTTCAGTGAGAATTTTAAGCAAATACTCGATAAACATTTACCCAAAAATGAAATACGTAGATGACTTTATAGTGTAGTAAATGGATTCGAAAAACCCCTTTTTTTTTTGGTATCGCCTTGGAGCAATTCTAGTTGATACAAACGAAATATTTGTAAATGATAGATATTCTCCAGGTACTGTGTATTTATTCCGATTGTATTACTGAATGTCTAGGTTCCCAAACATATATTAAATGAGAACACTGATTTAAACATGAAATATGAGAAAAACAAGCTTTTATGGAAATTTCAATTGCTTATTATATCGTCTTCAAATCAGTGTCCTTTCAAAATTGGGTTCGTAGATATTCTGTAATGCAATCGAAATGAATACACACTACCTTAAGAATATCTATGATTTACAAATGGTTTTGGTATTTCGTTTGTATGAGCTAGGATTACTCCGCGAGACCTCTTAAGTGATCATGAATATGTTTAAAATACTTTATAATCCGCTTATACCATAATGAAAAAAAAACCTAAATAATGCTATTTGAGGTGTGTTTGGTTTATTTTTATCAAGAACTTGTTGATTGGACCTGCATTTGCATCTTTATTGACTTTGATTACCATCCTAATGGAACTTGCTAGTATGGCTGTGCCAGTAAACAACAAAAATGCATTCTAAATTGATGTCGCTGATAAATAAAAGTCTGGTATCTTTCAACAGTAACAACTTAATTAAGGATTAAATAATAATAATAATTTTAAGAGTTCTCAATATCGCTAAAACAATAGTTGAAAAATACACAGCAGGCAAGATCACGGCACGAATCCATATATGTATTAATTTTACGATTGTTATATTATTTAAACCCGCGTGAGCTGACATACTAAATTATTATTACATACGGCTTGAACACTCACGTGTGATTGTTGTTGACTATATGCCAACCGTTTCACCGATACAATTTCAACAGCTCGCCGATCGGTGGCTGCCAGTGCCCGTTTGACAACGACGCGACGGTGAACGCCGCGACGTCGTCCTAAGAACGACACTCGCCTTGATAATGCCGAAAAGAAACAACCTTAACTATATTTACTGGCACTGATTTAGAGAAATCTCACCACAAAAAAATGTATGTCCCCCCCCCCCCTAATTTCCGAAACTGGTGGACCGAAAAATATAAAAAAAAAAACGATCATAGCTCATACTCATATTTGATAAATTAAAGGAAAACTATAGAGATATATACAGAACTGTATATATACAGAACTCAAACATATTTTATTAGGTGTGTTTCAACAATATCTAGAGCTTTGATATTTGAAATTTTGCTAGCTATTATAGTTTTTTTAATAAAATATAAAACCAACTTTTTTCTCTTTTGCCCTGAATCCGCCCCTCTCGCCCTGCGCGATTTTTCGCTTGGAGTGACAGTGACAAAAATAAAATTCGCATAGCCTCTTAACGAATAGATAAAAGGATTGGTGAATGCAAATTGCCGAGATACTTCGCCCACACTGCTCAATCAAGCATAAATGCATCATCCACGTAACACTCCTCCACTGATTAGATACACGGTCACGCGCGACTCCACGCCGTTTTACTTCGATACCTATTTCCACCTCTCATTAAAAATAAGTCAAGATTGCTAATAAAATAATAAATATTAAAGATAACTTATTTGTTTTTTTATTCAGTTTATATTATTTATTATTTTAATTATATATAATATATAAATTGTATCGAATTCCACTGAAGCCGACTGTATGTCGAAATATATCTGGAAATTATTATTTTAATAAGTGTTTTTATATAAATATATAATATTAACTGAATAATAAAATTATAAAATGATTATTAACAATAATAACATATGTAATATAATACGTCCCCGAATACTGAATCAACTTAATTTTCCAGTTTTTATGTTTAACAGAATTAGAGCGATACCTAAAATTAAATAAGTATTTAGTTTGAAATAATTGGTTATATGTACGGAACCCTAAACAGTCCGACTCGCACTTGGCCGGTTTTTGTATTAGTTGACCGTTTGGCTGTCCTATGATATAAAATGCGTAAGACGGTATCTTTACTAAAAATAAAATAGTTCCTATTGAATATTTTTGCGAAATTTTAATGTAATGGGTATTACTATACATACTGAGGGCAAAATTACAATTTTTAGAAATTTTATCTGTCTATCTGTCTGTCTCTATGTTCCGTTTTAACTCGAGAACGCGTTTTCCTTTATTATCATCGTAGTGACCCTGGTCATAATACTATGCCCTGGCTATAAAGATGTTAATAAAATAACCGTCAGCCGAAAACGGGGCAAAGTTTGAATAAACGCAGGCGAAGCAGCGGCCGAAAGGCAAGTATACTTATATTCATACGTCCATGGATCATTTATGATCAAAATCAGAGGTCGATTCGTAGGTTTTTTTCCTCGGAAGACGTGTTGGAGCTATTCGCAATTTTGTATGGGGACGTGTGAAGCATGTTCTATAGGTATAGTTAAAAACAGTGGTTTAATAGAATAGTGGAAATCTTGGTTGTCAGTTATTCCAGAAAACTCTATGTATGTACGGGGACTGAAAACAGCTGACTTTATGCCATAAAAAACGACCGCACAAAGGGTTCCATAGCACCACACAATACGGATACGGAACCTTAAAAACATCATGGTAAAAATTCCAGTTGCAGTTATGATGTACCAACTTAACTTGCTCTTAAGATTTATTAAACTCCACTCAATTAAGTTGGACATTGATAACTTCCTACAAAATTTAATATATTTTGTAATTTTTTTAATTTTGCGTGCTATAAGACCTACCTGGAAACGAAATTTCAAGTTTGTAAGTCAACTGGAAGTGCCCTATAGGTTTTCATGGTGAGCAAATTTGTATGGAATTGATTTATGTAAAGTGCAATAACTTTTTTCGCGTCGTGTTAGAAGCCTGGGGCATGGGGCCTTAGACTTCTGTAGGAGGGTATCATTGTCAACTTTATATCTCATATGGGGCCCGAGCAAAAGGGTCTTATCCTATAAGGGTTCCGTTTTTTCATTTTGAGGTACGGAACCCTAAAATAGCACACAGACACAAAATTCACTACGCAACTAACGAGTTTTTGTCGAGGAAACCGCAGAAATTGGTTGGACAGCTGTGGCAATTTCGGGAAAACGCACTTTCGCAGTGTCGGCGACAGGAAGCGGAAACCAGATGTGCAGCGGGCCACGGCTAATGCATGTGTACCGGCGAAATTGCATTTTTAGGGGCCTTTATGTAACAACACTCGTGCCGAATGGTCACAGAATTTTCCAAGACCGGCAAAGGCAAAAAGACAGTACAAGGGCTACAAGGCATTTACTGGAGTGTAAGTAGGTATAATTGTTTTAGGGTTCTTTATGTACTCATGCCTAATTTGGCACTGAATTTTCTAAAGACCAGGAAAACCGGGAAACGCAAAAATACATTTTATGAAAGGCCTACTGGGAGGTAAGTTAATATGACAAAACTGCGGGTCTACCGCGTAATTCTGATTTTCATCAACATCAACTCTTAGGCTTTATCAACTTAGGCGGGCGTCGTCACACGCACGTAAAACTTCAATCTCAAGTTGATGTTGATGAAAATCAGAATTACGCGGTAGACCCGCTTGCACTTTCTTAAACCCATTTATCATGACACGAAAATGAATACAAGAATTGTGCAGTTTTGTTCAGTTTAGAAGATTTGATGTTTCGTTCGTATACAGTTGTCCGGATATAACGACGGTCAAGGGACCGATGATATTACGTCGTACTAACCGGACAACGCACAAAACGAACTGATATCCCTTCATAGTAAATTGTACAATAACTTAACTTAAGGCGACATGTAAAAGTTTTAGCGTTCCTGTTACTCCATATGCGAAAAAATCCTCAGTGCTAGAGGGACGGATTCGTGGAAAAGTAGCAAAAAGTCGGTTTTTTATTAATATAAAATGTACTAAAGTTGCTATCAAAATTTCGTTTAACCAGGTCCTAGATACCGTTAAAACCCATCTAATAAAATATAGCTGCAGTCTATATGTCATTCTAAATTGTCAAACAAGGAGAATTGGTGTCGAAAAGGACCTCATTTCAATAAATATTTCTATCGAGCCGAATTTTTCCAATCGCGTTTCTGTTTTAACAGATCTCTAGAAAAAGAATCCAAAAATAATATACTATTTTATCATATTAATACATTATTTACTGAAGTAGATATGCACGTTCGAAAAGTGTCGATTTTTTTCTGTAGCGCCTTAAGATTGCGTCTACGTCGTTAAAAACGGTTGGTCGTTTTAAACGGAGTCGTACTAAACTGATTTCACTGTATATTATATACTCATATTTCGTATAAATATTTATACAGTTTCTAAGTAGATCAAATTATAAATGTTTATCATCTCATTTAAGATTCTCATAGCACCGTGAGTCAGTGACTGTGCGAAGGAATTTGAAGCCATTTGTTTAGAATATACATAGTATAGGAGTCGGTGGCTAGTAATGGAACACAACTATGTGCATAGTGAGCACTATTGTTATCTTAATGAGGTACAAACAATAGCCAAGGGCTTATAAATTTACGATCAAAACAAAAACTCATGTAACCGGAAACAATAAAGATTTTGAGATAGGTGAGCATGTTAAGTTTTTGTATGACCTTAAAACAAAATCATTTTATTTTTTTGTATGATTGCGTAATTTTGCTTTAGTTAAGAAGTAAAAAAGCGCCCAACAAGTGCAAAACTCGCAACAGCTGCGAAGTAAGAAAAAAAATAGTGCCATTGTAAAGAATCGGTCAGTCAAGTCAATGCAGATGTGACTTCGTGTGACCTGCTTGAAAAAAAACTAATTTGTCAATTTTTTGAATGTAATGTCATCGAATATTTTTTGTAGCCAGTTTTGAGGTTAGGTAGGTAGGTATGTCGCTGACTGACAGATCTACAGGCAAAAACTTAGGTTATATCTATTATGAATGATTGACGAAACGCTTATTAAAACAACTTTACGAACTGAATATGAACACCTACCGTATTAGAAAATATTTTGAGATCTTTTGGTCGCATACCTTATGATACCTATTATACCTACCTACCAGCACCTTTACCTAGGAGGTACCTAGTCTACCTACACAGTCAGAAGCAAAGGGGCAACAATTTTTTTATTTTCTTAAATTATTCAATAAGGGAACCAAAATCTTGAATAAAAATTCCCCTTTGAAAATAGCACCCCCCTTGCTATTTTTCTAGGGCCAGAAAATATTTTATAATTATACATTATAATATAATTATATATTATAAAATATTATTCACCATGAGCAATTTACACAATTTCAACCATATTTGGTATTGTTTTGCAAAAATATAAGTACATATATATTTTATTATTATAAGTTAATATTATTATGTTCTGTGATTAAAAATATAATTATATTTTTTTAATATTAAATTTCGCTATTATGACATTTATGACACCTTTTGTTAACGGTTTCTTGGTCGAAAAAAGTCAAGTTTCAATGCGTCTACAAAAATAAACGTTGGGCAATGTTTTGTAACAATAACATACAAAATACATTTTCAAAAATCAAAATCAGAATTGATTACGGATCATACCTACCATAAGGGTTCCTTTTTCTCAATATTGCCTACAGAACTCTATTTAAAAAAGGCCGCGCTCGATGCATCGATCGGCAAACTGTCAACATGCAACGAACGAGACGGCTGCTTCAAGCTACAAACCGGTCTTTTTGAATATTGATAAAATAATTCACGCACAGTGATTATTACCTACGAGACATTCTCTTATGCAGTTACGATTTCGAATATAGTTTTTAATTAAATCAACATAAACAGGTTCTTTAGACAAAATAATCCACATGAAATTGATAACTATAAATAAATGTTTTCGACCGGGGTGGCACTATAAATAGCTGTCGGCTTTATTGAACAAAATTATTGGTTTCGTTCGCCTTGGGTTTTCACCGCACTATCGATCATTTGCATTTCCCATCATGCATGCGGACTATTACTAGCACAATGGTAGTGTTGTTCCACCAGTAGGTGGATGTAGGTGTAAGTACTTACTTGGATACAAGCAAAGGGCCCGGTTTCGAAACCAGACTCACCGGCCGGCGCGGCGCGCCCTAGCTCGCTCGCTCGAGCAAACCTGTTTTTGTATTCGTCGTCCGACCAATATAAACAAGCGGAGAAAATGCCGGCGTGTTGCCGGCTCGCACGCCGATAATAAATATCAACTGGCTTCCTTTCCTTCGTTATTATCGTGGTTGGCAATGATTGTTGTTTAAGGTGCAGTTTATCGCATGCAAATGCAACTTGTCGATAAAAAAAACAATAATCTATGAAACTCACCTGACTCTGTCAGAAACGATATCTGATTTGGAGTTCCTCTTGGCGGGTGTCGAGGCGTGGTTAGGTGCATGTGTAGGGCTCGTGGAAGGCTCCGAGGGTGCTGACGGTGGGGAACAGGATCCCGAGCTGGAAATGCTGAAGGCTCGGGCACGGCCATCGCCGATAGCGGCCGGCGTGCGGCCTGACCTGGTCCTGCGACGACGCTTCTTGTCCTCTTCGATCTTAGCTGCCGCTCCAGGAGGCATCCAGTCGAGATCTTTCTTCAAGTGGCCGCGACCGCAGCGGCAGCCGCACGCCTTGAACGCCAGATCGTAACCTTTCTTAGTCCACAGATTCTGGTGCCTCTGCCTTTCGGACCACGAGCGCGCTCGGCCACAAGACTTGAGATAAGCGAGCACGCCGCCCTCCCATTGCTCGAAGCAGTCGCGGTGCATGTACCGGCCGGCAGTGCAAGCCTCGTTATTGCAGATAAGGCGCACGGCGTCCTCCACGCGGACCGACTCGCGCGGTCGCAGACATTCGCCGGGCACACAGCAGCTGCGGACCTCATCTGCCTCACGCTCGCCGGCGGAGCCCTGTCGTCGTGGAGCCATCACGACGTCGAAGGGCCAACGAAAACGCGTGTCGCTTTGAAAGTGCCGAGCGCGTCACGCGAGACACATGCTTACCGCAGCGCGCGCGGCCGACTAATAAACGCGAGTGAACGAAAGCGAAATTTCAAGAGCGCAGCGCGTCACCCGCCCGCCCGCTGCCGCCGCTTGCATTGCGGGCGCGGCGCGGGCTCGCGGGGGGCTGACCTTGCGACGAGGGGCTCGCGGGGCGGGCAGGGGCGGGGCGATGCGCCAGCCACGCCGGGCGGTGGGGAGAAAGTGCCCAAGTGCAGAATTTTCACTTTCGCAACGCAACGCAAACCCACCACTCACAGCAACAACCCGCCGCGCCGCAGCACAAGTTGCTTTAGACGGGGTTGTGAATTATACATACTTGACTCACTGCAACTGTAATCGACAAAATATAGGTTCTTACACAAATCATCAATGAAGTTCGCGTCACTAGCTTTTATTTAATTTTTTGTCTACCTACCATTGTTATGGAGAATAAAACATTATTTCTCATAAAACTTATCTCCGAGAAGTACGAACGAGACTATTACAAAACTAACAATTAAGAATCCATTTTATAAAAAAAACAGCAATAGGCAATCGACCTCAGATCTCAAAACAAAAAACATTAAAAATCCTACTCCAAAATCTCTGAAAAGGATTTTTCAATAGTCTTTCATAAAAATGAATCCCTTTCAATCCAGACTGAATCCGCGCACGTGTGATAGTATTTAGGGGAAGTTGCTATGAAAAGGCACAAAGAGTAAGGCCAGTTCCATAAGAACCGGTTGTGCGAGGCCCTTTGAGCACGCACAAAGGAATTATTGCGCAATGTGTGACCCAATTTTAGCTTTGGACCAGGTGATGGTGCATTTGCGGGGTTCCGTACCGAAAAAATTACCATTTTTTTTCTGGTGGTATAAAGTTATTGATTTCTAATGATTTCACTTGTCTCTTAGTTAGCTTATTCATATGAGGAAAACGATCAATTAATCACATTGTGTATGATATGAATATTATGAATGTGATATAATATGAAAAAGTATGTTTACCCAAAAACATGGGCGCCGGCATGACACGGGGTGCCAGATACTTGGGTGCCATACCCCTTGGGAATCCTGGGGTCCACATGATACCTGTTATTAGTTTTTAACGGGACACCTGACGCTAGAACATCAACAACGCTAGGTTTCAGGGGTTCATTGGAAGAAACTAGGTCTCTCCTTATATTGAAGAAAATATGTTTAATTTATTAATCTTTTATCAAGGGATTTTACTTATAAACAATGTACTAAGATTAATAGTTTTGTCAAAAAAAAAAATGTTTTCTTCCCCTTTTTTTTGTTTTCAAACGTTCGTTTCAAAAACGCGGTTAAGAGATCAACTTGTTTTTTTTTTCATACTATTTTATGAATAATAGAAATATGAAGGGTTTCTACTTAAATCCAATTTTTTTTCCATACAAAATATTTCAGTATTAGCTAAAAAAAACACACACACCAATTTGTTTTTTCCATGCGTGATCACCAGTAATACGCGTCCAAGAAAAAGAGGCCCATGAGCCAACATATAATCGCCTCTATAAAAAGCAAATAAGGTCATTCATTAGACTTATTGTGCTGGACGGGAAATAAAAAAAGTTGCTAGGGTATGCCATCCTCTTAAGGGGGTTTATCGTCGAAATCGACACTTTTTGAAGTTATTTATCTACAGTTCAAAAGAAGTCCCAAGTTAAATAAATTAGTATAACAATTTTGAGACCTTTTCTAGATTTTGAACTACTTATCAGAAACGCGATTGGAGAAATTTTACACTTTTTTTAATATTCTGACACATTGGGATAGCATACAGACTTCAAAAATATTTATTTAAGTCGGTTTTAACAACACCTAATTACTGGTTGTGGAAATTTTTATAGCTATTTTGGTTAATTGACAAAACCGACTTTTTATACATTTTCCCCGATTCCGTCCCTCTCGCACTGCTGGTCTTTCTGCCTGGAGTAACGGGGACCTTTGCACGGACGGTATATCACCCGATAATGGAACCTCAGTTGTGTCATATATACTGTATGTGATTTGAGCCAGATAGCTATTCGTTTTTTTCTGTAGCAAGGCTCTAATCTACATGAAAAACTTGAGCTGCACCCCTTGGAAATTGTTTTTCCGGCGCCGATGTCCAAAAGTACGAATTCATAGCTTTTTAAATAAAAAATATGTGAACAAAGCTATACAATAATCAACAACATTCGAACTGTTTAAGTATATGACGAAGAAGATTGAAGTCTCACGAGAATACAAATCTACGGAACCACCACCCCATAGTTAACGCGCTCACCATTTTATAATAATTATCGAAATGGGGGAGCTCGGACTCCAAGGAGGAACACATGTATTTTTATGCAATGACCAACGTAACCCTAAAAGAAGGTACTTATTATAATTTCCCTTTGTTTGTCGTTTTATTCATCGAGATCGAAATGCGCACATCTGTTATTCAAAACATCTATTGAAATTTTAACACGCACTAAACGTATTTTATACGTATTTTGTAGCCGATTCTGAAGGCTTTAATTTTAGTTTTAGTGCTGTCAAACATAAAATGATTCCAAAGTAATTTAGATTCTGTTTCTAACCTTCAAGGACTATTTTGCAATAAATGAAATTTAGTTTTGACAGCACTAAAACTAAAATTAAAGCCTTTAGAATCGGCTTTATTAGGTAAGTGTACCGTATATCGTGTCGTAAAAATATCAAGGAGTGCCATAATATATAAAACATTACATATCTTAAAATTAGTCTATACTAAACTTGTATTTTAACAATCTAGATCAGCGTTTCTTAACCTGTGGTCCGCGGACCCCTGGGCGTCCGCGAGCATATGTATGGGGGTCCGCAGCCTAAACTAGTGATATATTAGGCTCTATTACCAGATTATAAACTCAGTAGTAATAAAAACTCAAATATCACTAATTTAGTTGCAAAAAAGCAGCACCAACCTTCTCATTAACGTATTTTATATGAAAAAGTATATTTTTTGTAATTTGTAGAACTAAAATAAATGGTCCGAAATTTATTGCTGCTTTTTTATCAAGGGGGTCCTTAAAATTGTGCTTGATTTCCTAAGGGGTCCGTGGACAAAAAAGGTTAAAAAACGCTGATCTAGATGTGTTTAGTTGGATTATATGTTTGTTTTTAGATAAGACAGAAACCTCGGTGTACTTATAAACCCTGACAGGTTTTTGATACACCTTTGTGCTACAAAAATTTATGTTTTCGTTTATAAAATAAAATAATATATATATATATATGTATATATCATATTATATCATACCATGATCCATGTCTTTATAGTTAGTAGTTAGGTATGGTTGCTAATTTATTAAATTTCAGCTTGAAGAAACCCATAGTTCTTGAGATATGAATTTTTGAAATTTTAGGATTACGGATGTCAAATTTTCATAGATTAAATTATGTTAAAATGTGTTAATTCGAAAACCATTTCGAGATTTAGGTTTAATAAGCCGTATCTTCGAATTTTTGGTCTAAAAAACCTCATGATGATGAATATTTTTACGAAAAGGCTGTAACTTCCATTTGCCCTCGTGTGACGTCACTTGAGTAATGGCTGTTTAGAAATGTGTCCTTTGCTATCAAGATAAATTTATAATATTTTGCTTCAGACTAATATAACAGCTAGATGACAGATGAGTAGACAGACAGAGACAGACCACTTTTTTTATAAGCAATCACACATCACAATCAGTACAATGTCTAAAATTCTCAAGTGACAAGGTCATCGGACAATTCTTTAAAAAGTCATAAAAATAATGGTTTATTTATCTAACAAAATAATGAAAACTATGTCCTAAAATGGCGTACATGCTCCGAAAAAAAAAAAAAAAATTCTTTTAAAAATTAAGCCATGGGAATTGGGGTGACGTTCCGTTTACCGCAGTGAATATGGTCGAAACGTGACTTGGTGCGTGGTACGGTAAAGTTAGAGTTGTAAAATATTTATGGTAAAACTGATCGTATTTTTTTGTCTCGGACCGCCATTTTTATGTTTAGGCTTCCGTAGTACGTAAAAGGTACAAAAGGAACCTTTATGGTGAGATGGCGTTGTCCATCCGTCCGTATGTCACAGCCTTACAACTTTAGTACCGTTAAAAATAAAATTTGGCACAAAAATAGCATTCATTTGCCCACATAATAAGGTGTAAAAAAAAATTAAAATGTTTAATTGTTCAAAACATTTCCAAAACACAAGGCAAGAAAAAAATTCTAAAAATACAATATGGGTATCATATTGTAAATATTAAAAATCTGATTGGGAAAAAATATATATCTTACTTAAGGGGCCCCACAATGCTAAACATCAGTTTTGTATTGGATTCAGTTCCGTTAATGTAGATGGTAAAATTTTGAAAAAAATAATGCGTGTCTTTTGACTCAAGACAATTATTAATTACACTTTATAAATAAACATACTTTCAATCTTCTATTGATTACATTACATTTAAAAAAGCATGAATTTCACGAAAAAAGCAATTCAGTTTCCATATTTCAAAACCGATTAAGACGAAACCAACACAAGCAGATACTAACTAGAAAAAACCATATTTATTACATCAAAAAATTGTAGTTAATGCCCTAATGTAGCCGCGATTTCAAAATAACTGAAGTTTTGCGTGCGCGGCATCTGATTAGAGCAGGATAGACAGTTAAAAAACAAAAGCGTTAGAGCAGTACTGCATTTTAGCATTGTGCAGCCCCTTAACTGTATTTACTGAAACTAATTTCGGGAAATCTTTGAAAAACCACAAAAAAATGTATTTCTCCGAAACTGGTGGACCGAAAAATATAAAAAAAATCTATTATATAGGTCATATGTAGGTGTGTCATATGTAGGTCATAACTGGCCAACTACAGGAAAACTACAGCGATCAAAAAAAAATTTAAACAGAAATGAGAAATATAAACAAAAGTAAAATAAATAAAAAATATATTTTATAAAAATACAACAGGGTATCAAAAGAGCTGATTGTAAAATATTGTTTCTTTAATGTATTACATATTTTATTAAATTTATATAAGCCCCATTTTTTTATTTTTCCCTGTATCTGTATCGGTACGGTATATAGTTATATACCTAATTATTAAATTCCTTTGTTTTTTTCCATTAAAATTAACCTAATAAGCATTTTTGTACGTCAATGGTAATAAGTGTAATAATAATAATTACAGAATTTGATTTGATTTGATTGATTATAAAAAAAAATATTCACGAAATACTAATATATCAAGTAAATAAAGAAAAAACGAACGAAAATAATACAATTAATACAACAAAGCAGTTAGATAAATAAGCTGTGAATAAATATATGCCTAATTCCGCCCATTCGATTAGTCTTGCTAAGAAGAAGGGCAAGAAACTTAGCAAGATTATGTCTTTTTTTTAGGCTTACGACACAAATTATTATATTAGTATACAAAGAGTAAAAATTAATGGCACTCTGTCTGTCTGTCTGTCCGTATTTCACGGGATTCTAGCTCGTAGACAGAATGAGTTAGTACATCTGAAATTTGGATATTTTGTTTTGAATGTGGAATTGTTGACCCAAAACAGAATATTGAAAAAAAAATTTTTTTTCTGTTGTGTTCACATGAAAAACAGGATAATCCAATAATACTTGTACTGAAGATTTTTGTCAGATGTTTATTTAAATATTTACTTTCTAATTTTTCACACAAGACGAGACAGAGTAGCTGTGTACCCTAGAAATAATAAATGAAATAAATATATTTTCATTTATCAGAGACGTAATTATTTTGTAAGATTGGAGTTATTCCACAAAATTTTAAAAATGAGAGTCGCAGACCTGGAGGTGCAGGTAGCCGCCAACGACCTTGAATCGACCTTATGTCAAACAAATATCGACAGAAAATATATTGAAGTAACCTTTATATCAGCGCGCATTGCATTACAACATCACTAGGTCTGATAAGAGAAAAAAATCCAACATTCCATGATTTTAATAAACAATAGTTTTAAATTATTAATACAAAGCTTAGTCTAAAAACAGCTTGAATTTAGACAATATCTCCTTTATGCAAGAATAATTTCCTACAGTAAAGTTGTTTCTATACAACGTGTAACAGAAAGGTGTAACCATATTTGAAGAGCTTATTCAGTCAATGGTATAGAACAACTTTTACTATGGAGCCAACCCTAAAATCTGCCCTTCCATACATTTTGGCCGAGCGGCATTGCATTTTTCTATGAAACAGTTAAATTTTGTTTTCGAGGTACAGGGTTTGTTCCATAGTAAAAGTTGTTATATACCATTTACTGAATAAGCTCTTCAAATATGGTTACACCTTTCTGTTACACCTTGTATATCTTTTTCATAATTTTTAATCATATCGAAGAGCAATGACTTATTTTTTGTACGTCTCTGGTACCGATTCGGTGAAGCACACTTAACTTATTTGACAGGACTAAACCTAATTTACGCGTTGTCCTTGTCTTTTTGATAAAGAAAGAAAAAGACAGGACGCTTCAAATAAGGTTAGTCCTGTCAAATAAGTTAAGACGTGTTATGCCGAATCGATACCAATGTCGAAGAAAAATGGTTTTATTATTTCGGCTGACGCTCTTTGGGAAGAGGTGCCTTTACGTGTAAGAAATAAATCCTACAGTAGAGCCACTGAGTGATGGCGCCTATGACGTTTAAATGCCAACAAAGTATCGTAATTATTTATAAGCAAGTGTGAATTAAAAAATGTAATACTTCATTGTCGATAGTGATGTACTACTTGTTTCGGTTATTATTTTTCGATTTGAATGTTGCTTTATTGTGCAATAGAATTCGTATAAGAAACAAAGTTTTTTTTTTTAAAGTTTCTCATTATTTATAGGTCGTGTTTGAGGTCGCCAAGTTACGCAATAATATTTAATTAAAAACAAAACAATGACAAGTTAAACTAAACGAAAATAAATGATAGTAAAATACTTTTTTCGATTTTGATATTGCAACATCTCTTGGGGGCCCTCCGCATAGCCCTCCGATAGCTACGCCACTGGTTTTGGCAAATTTTCCTTTTGTATCATTATGTAGAATGTTGAATGACGTGTCTAATGTTGAGTAAACTCACACTTGATTTTTATTTTGAACCGAAATTTGAAATGTACCTCATCACTAAATGCAGCTGTCATAAGTGCCATCACTCAGTGGCCCTACCTTAGCAAAATGATAAAAGCAAAAAAAAAGATAAATATAAAATAATGACGTGGGAAAAAGGAGGGGGTTTGTCGGCTTTCCCGTTCTTATTATAAATTTATCTTGATAGCAAAGGACACATTTCTAAGCAGATATTTTTCTAGTGACGTCACATGAAGGCAAATGGAAGTTTGCAGCTTTATCGTAATAGTAGTTTATGCTACAAGGGCGAAAAGGAATACATTACGAGGTGTTTTAAACGTAACCAAGTAATTTATTGCTCTTACGCCCCTGTATCATACTACGTTTTTCAATGCATAGTGTAAGGAAATAGAACAAATATAATAGAGTGAACTTTAAATTTTAATTGGCTCAAAAGGACTGTATCCAGAGCCGTTAAACAGTGGAAAAAAGTATAACATTTATGGTACACAGGAAAGGTTGCAGGTTAGCCAAATTCTCGTAAATAAATTAAAAAATAATAATAATAAAGCCCTAGGGCAAAATAATCGACTTTCTATTCGGTTTTGATGGATAAAAACTGGGCCTTTACGAGCACTTGCAATGAAAAAATATTCATGGTGAGGAGGTTTTTTAGACCACAAGTTATTAAACCAAAATCTCGAAATGGTTTTCGAATTAACACACCTTAACATAATTTAATCTAAGCGAATAGGCTGCCAAGTTTTTTTTTAAATGTACCTTTAGAAATATCGAGTCGATAAGTTTGAAAGTATATTTAATTTCATTTACTGTGTGTAAAAACACTAAAAACTGGCCAACATAATGATTTTGTAGTAAGCAAGCAATAGAAGTACATTTTTTGTCTTTATAAACATTTAAAAGCAACATAGTAATATTAAAATGTACAATATTGTAAGAAACACAAGTTTAATACAAAGTCAAAGAAAAAAAATCAAGGGTTCAAATCAAAATAATGAAATACGAGTATCTTCTTCAAAAGGTAATTAAATTACTTTCTAATTAAAATTGTACGAGCATGTTTAAAGAATTCCACAACATGCACAAAATAACACGAAACAGACCCCTATTTCCTTTACGCAACGGAGCGTATACCTTTTTAGGGTTCCGTTAAAAAAGGAAACGAAGCGAAGCCTATGGTGTCTATTTGTCCAACCAACCGCGGCAATCTCCATGAACGGTTGCCGAATAAGTTAAAACCTATTCGATACAATATTTGTATTTGTTTGTTTACCTGTCTGTCCGTAGCGTTTACTTCGAAAATTTGCAAAAATTTTCAACGACATCACATTACAAAACATTAAAAGTATACAAGGTGACTTTGCATTTCATACTGCCAGCCAATTTCATACTGAAGACTCGGTAAGTGGTCAGAACCAAGGTTTAATGACCCTTTTTGCAAAATACGAAAAATTATTATTGCACCACGGCTCACCTCAATAACTATTTTTGTTCCCTATACTTTTTAGAACAAGCCTCTAAAATGTATTTTTCCTTTTTACCAGAAATTCATTGAACCTTGGCCCTTACCACTTACCGAGTCTCGAGTATGAATTTGGCTATATCATGCCAAGTTTCTTTGCATTTGTTAGCATTCATTAGGAAGACATGGAATGCTCAAGCCTTAGAATAATAAAATTATTCTATGGCTGAAGCAGATCACGCTTTTACTGACGGAACTTATACATTGTGTACGATGTACTCACGCTTGACATACTTCTTCATTTGACCCATATCCAAGGGCTAATTGAAGAGGAATAAATATTTTAATTAATACTTTTATAGGTCACTGCTTAAGTAATATGTCAGCAGGTGCAACTGGTATACACCTGCAGCAGTTGTTTAAGGACTGCAGAGTATGTATTTTTACGTTTTGTGCAAAATATTTCCACCTTGTAATTACTGCTCGTTATGAGAGAAACTAATCCGAGCCGCGATGTGGCCCCGTAACATAATGTTTAATCGCGCGCGACGCAAATTAGTTGAATCACAAGTGCGAGGAGCGTGACACGATGTTTTTGTGATTAAACAGTATGCCACGCTCGTCACATCTGTGATTCAACTAATTCGCGTCGCACGCGATTAAACATTATGCTACGGGGCCTGGACTGCAATCTATTGTTCGAGTTCATACCTAAAGGGTACAAAAGGGACTGTTATGGTGAGACTCCGTTGTCTGTCCGTACGTATGTTACAGCTTAGCATAAATTTGCCCATACCATGCCACGCAATAAGCTTTGCGAAAATATTTTTTTATGTATGAGACACTGGCCAGTTATAATTTTTTTTTGAAAACAAATTCAAAATACGAACATTCCAACTTCAAAATTTCACTACACATATTTTACCAGCTAAATTGAATAATCGGGTCTCGTTGAAAAATGGATCTGCGTCGAGAACGATGTTATTCACAAAAAGATATGGTAGTATTGTTAATAGTAGTTTAATGCTACAAGGGCGAAAAGGAATAAGTTTCGAGGACGATTTAAAACACGAGCGTAGCGAAAAAAAAAACTTAACCGAGTAATTTATTGCTCTTACGCCCGTGTATCATACTAACTTTTTCAATGCATAGTTTGAGGAAATAAAACAAATATAATCTTGTAAACTTTAAATTATGATTGGCTCAAAAGGACTGTATCCAGAGCCGTTAAACAGTGGGAAAAAAAGTACAACATTTATGGTACAAAGGAAGGGTTGCAGGTTAGCCAACTTCTCGTAAATATATTAAAAAAAAAAAGCCCTAGGGCAAAATAATCGACTTTCTGTTCGGTTTTGATGCATAAAAAGTGGGCCTTTACGAGCACTTTTATTGAAAAATATTTTTTCTCCATAACTTTTTACCAGGATTTAATTCCTTCTTCTTGTTCAAGGTCGTATAAAGTTCGTGCCCAAAGTTCCTTGTCATAACTTCAGTAGTTTTGGGGGTTCCGTAGTCAACAACAAGGAACCCTTATAGTTTCGCCATGTCCGTCTGTCTGTCTGTCTGTCTGTCTGCGGCTTAGCTTAGAGACTATTAGTACTAGAAAGCTGTAATTTGGCATGGGTATATTTTTATCGCGCCAATAAAGTGGTATAAAAAATTTTGAAAAAAAAAAAATTTTATGGTACCTCCCCTACACGAAAGTGGGGATGATTTTTTATTTCTCGTCTATCCCCTAATGTGGGGTGTCGTTAGATAGGTAATTTAAAAATATTGGTGGTGTGACAAGACCACTTTTCGTTTGCGAAATATTAAGTTAAAGTGTTAATTTTTGTTAGAGTCAAGTGTCCCCCCCCCCCCCCCCCCTTCTGCTAGCGAAACGGTTGTATTTGTAGACGTGAAAAGAATCACGGCAGTAGTATACATAACGAAATTAAAAGGAAAACTATCACAGCTAAGTAGGCTTTACAAGTTAAGGAGAACAGACCGCGCCAAACTTTTAGTCCCCTCTAAGCACGGGGCGATTCGCATCAGCAGGAACAAAATGTATGGGCCGTTCTTGGGAAGAGCAACTTCCGAGCGTACTAGAAGTTTGGCGCGATCTGTATTAGTCGACAAACTTATAAAATGTGCTTGGAGAAGAAGTCCGCATATTGTGCAGGGTAACTACGGAACCCTAAACCGCGCGTGGCCCGACGCAGTTGGCCGGTTTTTTTCATTCATGTCTGTTCTAGGCATATCTCTAGGGCATCTGATATTGTTAAGCCTGTCAGTTCCTTAAGGCGCTACGAAAAAAAAATCGACACTTTAAGAACGTGCATATCTAATTCAGTAAATAACGTACTATTTTGAAAAAAAAAATATTATTTTTGGATTCTTTTTCTAGGGATCTGTTAAAACAGAAACGCGATTGGAAAAATTCGGCTCGATAGAAATATTTATTGAGGTGAGATCTTTTTCGGCACCAATTCTTCTGGTTTGACAATTTAGAATGAAATATGGACTGCAATTATATTTTATTAGATGGGTTTTAACGATATCTAGGACTTGGTTGAACAAAATTTTGATAGCAACATTTGTACATTTTATATCAATAAAAAACCGACTTTTTGCTACTTTTCCACGAATTCGTCCCTCTCGCACTGACCCCCGGTTTCTGAAAGGCCAATTAAAGTTAACAGTAGATTAAAAAAACTTAAACCGCAAATAACGGTGAAAATAAAGCATATATGAAGCCTGAATAGTGATGAATCAATAATAACTTAGTTAATTTTTGATTTCAATGTAAAATTCCCACTTTTTCTGGCTTAATCCACAGATAATTATTTTTTAATCTACTGTTAACATTGATTGGCCTTTCAGAAACCGGGGATCAGTGCGAGAGGGACGAATTCGTGGAAAAGTAGCAAAATGTCGGTTTTTTATTGATATAAAATGTACAAATGTTGCTATCAAAATTTTGTTCAACCAAGTCCTAGATATCGTTAAAACCCATCTAATAAAATATAATTGCAGTGTTTTTTCGCATATGGGGTAACAGGGACGCTAAAACTTTTACATATCGCCTTAACTTCCAGCGGGTAGGTGTTCTGCATCTAGGCCTTCACCAGAAGAAGTATCGTAAGATCGAATCCTAGCTCATAACGTTATCCTATATTATATCCTATATTATTATATCCTACATACCTAACTACTGTATTTTTCAAATATTTATGACCTACGGTGGGGCTAACAATGATTTCAAATTAAAGAAAAAAAAAACATGTAAAAATGGAACTGTATTGAGAGACATAAATCATAAATCTTTATTGCTGAATATGAGTATTTACAATGGTGTTAAAAATAAAAGGCACATACATATTCGACCTTGTCGGTATTGCAAATAATTAGAACATGCATGACATTATTATCCATTTACAATTAAATCTAATATCAGTTACAATGTAATGCAAATAAAATAAAAAAGTACATAATTAAATAACTTAACAATACAATTAATTGAATGAAATATCCTTATCATTTAAATATTCGACAACAGATCATCAACATCATCATTTATTAATTCACAAACAATACAAATTGTATTTGAATTAAATTACTTAAACTAAAACCTTAATGCTAGCTAAAATTTAAAAGAACACAAATAAATTATCGTCAATAGTTAACATATGGTATTACAATTTTAAAATATATGTCAGACAATTTATAAAGTTAAACAAGTCAAAAAAAATAATTAAAAAATCAAGTCTGCCTACAAATCATCTATTGAATAAAGACACTGTTTTAATAAAAACTGCTTCAATTCCATTTACATTTCTTAAACAGTTGATTACCCGAAATTCTAAGCGTATAGGAAGTATAGGTTGGGTGATAATGATAAAATAAGTATTATTTTTATTTTTCGATTTTATGCATTAGCGTATAAATGAGACCACAAATCTTTTTGTATGGCATCTTAATCTGACCCTCATTCAATTCAGAGACAAAGATTTCTTATCTTGGCTACGAAACCATAACAAATACCTACCAACAGAAGGTATGCTCAATGTAACGAACTACGCATGCATGTGTTATTTAATCCGCTATTTCTCCTCTCTGCTATGAATTGCCTCATGGATCTATGCAACAAAACAACAGAAAATCAATTGGGGAAGTGCGAATTCGTCCGCGCACCGAGGGTTTCGTTACTTATCATGTTTCTAAAAAGGTATAATTAATTGATGTAGCCAAATTCATACTGAAGACTCGGTACGCGCTAAGTAACAAGGTTCAATTTTTGTGAATGATGGAATTTTTTTTTTCAAGATCCCGCAAACGCAAGCTCAGCCCCTATCGTCAATTACTGGGGCACCTGAGGGTCAACATTTAATTTTACTAAATAAGCAAAAAGTGACACTGATCACTTACCAAACCTTCAGTATGAATTTGGTTGCACAAATTAATGTCACCTTACATAAATGTTGGCAACATCGCTAATAGTTTGCCTGGTTTTTTTTTCATAAACCCCTAATAATTTTCGTATTACAGAATATTTTCAGATATTTAAAATTATTTTTTTATTAAAAATATTAAGATAATCCTTGACTACGTTTTTTTCAAATTATACCCTATTTGCAGGAGACATCAATTTGTGTTTAAAATAAAGAAAAAATATTGCGCCCTTAACATCTTATACGACTACTAGAGGATAATATAGGCGTGGAAAAGCTTTATTACCATTTCAAATAAGTTTATCCTTTCATGTTTCTCGGAGAAAAGTGTCTGTAACAGACAAACTAACAGGCAGATAAAGTTAATACTTGCGAGTGTCGGGTCTTGGTGAACCATCATCATGGATAAATAAAACACCAGTACTGTGTCACGACCATTAGTTATGTGGTCACGACCTATAATTTCACTATTCTCCAACTAGTTTCGCCTTATCGGCATTATCAAGGGATGGTTAATTTATATATTGCATCATTCTGTCACTCTGTCCATACGCAGTGGTTGTGAAATATATAAATAACCCATCCTTTGATAATGCCGATAAGGCGAAACTAGTTGGGAAATAGTGAAATTATAGGTCGTGAAACAGTACAGTGTTTTATTCATCCATAACAGGTAAATATACTGTCAGAGAAACAGACACACGATTCATTCTATAAAGGTTCTTTTTCCTCATTTTTTATTACAGAACCCTAAAAACAGACGTGTCAAAACAGAACCTGCTAATCAGGTCTCCCGGCATTTCCACAGTTTTTTTTATTCGAGTTTCCAGTTTTGTTGAACAAACAACTCTATACATAAAAGAGGGATCTAGCGGTAGTGATAAAAGCTTGGGTTACAGAAGAATAAACAAAGGATATACGATTCAATGGCCAGGAAAGTTACAGCTGCAGGTGTGGAAGTACTCACTAAAGGTGTTACTTACTAATACGACGAATATGTCTCTGTAAAGTGACATAGTACAGAGGGGAAGGTTCTATGCAACCTTGCACTTTAAGGTGATGTGTTGTCCGTGCAAAGGTCCTCGTTACTCCAGGCGGAAAGACCCGCAGTGCGAGAGGGATGGAATCGGGGAAAATTAAAAAGTCGGTTTTAAATTAGTACAAAATTAACTATAATAGCTATGAAAATTTCCATAACTATTAATTTAGGTATTGTTAAAAAGAACCTAAATAAATATTTTTGAAGTCTGTATGCTATCCTAATTTGTCAGAATACCAAAAAAAGTGTAAATTTAGACAGCATTCCAATAATATTATTAAAACTCACGTGGTAATCACGAGATATTAAATTATTGAAACGGTTGGCATATAGTCAACATTGTTTGTTGTTGTTGACTCAACAACACCGAGCTGATTATTTAGCGACACTAGTGCTCCCCGGCATTATTTATAATTATTGCATTTTTTCAAATACCAGCCTATATCTCTAAATTGACGGCTGTCAAAAAAATCTGCATCAAAAATAAATCATCTGTCACTTTGACAGCTGTCACTATTACTTCAACAAAAAAAAAATACAGAAAATAAAAAGTTCTACTATTTTCTTATTTGATCTAATGCCTCTTTCTGGCAGGCAAATCCAGTGCTGATACTAGTACAGGTATTAACAGAACTAGTGGGAAAAAAATTCCCAACAGAACTACTGGGAACAAACGAAAGAAAGCATCCGAGAACAAAAATGAGGGTACCGTTAGGCTCAACAGACACAGGAGAACCTTTTAGGAGCAGTTTTTTTCTACCCCCACACCTGTTCTCTGGATTTTTTTCTACCCCCTTCTGCATGACGTGCCGGAGACCACCACTTCTTAAATGTTACTTATAGATTTGTACTTAAATCGTGCCAAAAGTAAGTAAAGGTTGGGTCCCTTAACCTCCACCAATATCTGAATAAATAAAAAATAAAATAAAAATAATTTATTTCAGAACTCGTTTCCATAAAAAATAAAAACAGCATCATATTACACAGGAAAATAAAAAAAAATAATAAACATCACAATTACGCGGAGAAAAAGAAAAATAAAATACAAAAAAGAAACAACTCTTCTCATGGTTTAATTCGTGACGATCACACAGAGAAAACAGCGTCAGTGTAAATGAGAAAAGAAAATATTCATATAGTTCATTGTTTTCGCAGATAGCCAGAAGTTGTCAAATAAAGAGAATTCAAGTGCGTTGGCAGTTTTCCCAAAAATATAGGTTTAAAATTACAACCGAAAACAAGACGGTTAAGAAATGTTTTATCTACATTTACGGCAAAACATTTGCCATTTTGTTCCATAACGGACCAAAATATAGCGACGCGAACTCCTCAAAGGACTAGTCATTATTCCGGACCATAAATAACTATACAATAACGCTAACCCTTCATTGCCTCTTCCTTTTACGATTCAGAGAAAAGAAATAAAATACTTACGAGCCGAAACAAAGGGTATAAAACCGAGATGACGGGGCCACACGGTTTTACCACGTCGAAAAGACCCATAAGCTGTTCCAAAATCAAACCTCAACTAAGGTGTGAAGAATCTTTTTACGTGGTCCGTGAAGGATGAGAAAAATGGTACTATAATTTCGCATTATGTAATACTCGGAAGGTAGACTCGTCTGACGGGATTCAAAATGCAGTGTGGCTTAAAAATAACTCAAGGTTGGTCATGTGTTACCATTTAAGGTGTTAAAAAATCCATATTACTCAAATTTTCAAGATCTTCACATTGTACCTCAACATACCTCTGGATATGTGGGACGTGGTTTTTAAAGAATTTATCTCATTTCTAAAAACTACATGACCTTTATGTTTTTCTGTTATAAGACCGCCAATATTTAGATAGAGATCAAAATTCTCATCCTCAAATCTGTATTCGTATCTTGACAAGTTAGGTAAGTACGACAAGAATCGGAGGCTTCACCGTCTTAGTTCGTAAACCGAACTTTACCGAATCAAAAGCTACTGCAACCAATCACTTATTGTTATTGCCAATGAATTCACAAAAACAACAGAAGCGGCAAGTAGACGCTCACTACGCTCAGGCGGGGAACCTCTTTATATGACGTACTATAACATACACCATATTAACAGCTGAAAAAAATTACTTTAATTTAACCTCATATAAATTTATAAATATTTTTTCCCGTTTTTTGTCATTTTTTTCGGAAATGAATAACTACGTAATTCTTAAAATGAGAGAAAATTCCATACATTTTCGGGAAACCTTTCAGGGCTGGCAAGTTCTGCGCGCGGGGTATCGAAGAGGGTCTCCTTTTGCGGGATCAAGGCCTACCGGTTGGTCAGGATACCTATACAAACTCCTTGACCATGCACTTATGTAGGTTATTTACCCAGCAAGCGAAAAAGACACTACGGGGCAGCTACGGGGCTTGGCAGCAATGCTGGGGGTTTTATTATCGAACTCTAAAGTTATGCTGGTACCTTTAAGACTTCGGTTTTACAAGCTGTCGTCGTTAAGTGTTCCTGTATAAAATACAAAAGCAGAAATATAAATAACCAAGCATAAGATAAGAAATGTCACCGCAATCGATAATTTCTTGTATTTATGTAAGTAAATAAACACATAGTCGCTTATGCACCGCAGTACAAAAACATAAAATTCCACCAATATCTGGGTTCCTGGTATTTCGAGGTAAATTTACATATGCAAGGTGACTTTGACAAGCAAATTCATATTGGATACTTGGTTAGTAGGAAGTTCAAATGATCAATAGTACGAAATCCAAAAAAATACATAATTTGGGTTCTCATACTTTCTGACCAGTTCAAGATGCTTGAACATTTGATCACAGTCTCCAGTATGATCTACATATCAATAAATACCTAAAGAAGCTGAACAATAACCGTTTTTTCTGCTCCTTTTTCATGTATTGCGTCCCTCCTGAAAAATAATTTAAGGCGATATGTAAAAGTTTTAGCGTCCCTGTTACTCCATATGCGAAAAAACAGTGCGAGAGGGACGAATTCGTGGAAAAGTAGCAAAAAGTCAGTTTTTTATTGATATACAATGTACAAAAGTTGCTATCAAAATTTCGTTTAACCTAGATAGCGTTAACACCCATCTAATAAAATATAATTGCAGTCCATATGTCATTCTAAATTGTCAAACCAGGAGAATTGGTGCCGAAAAAGACCTCACTTCAATAAATATTTCTATCGAGCCGAATTTCTCCAATCGCGTTTCTGTTTTAACAGATCCCTAGAAAAAGAATTCAAAAATAATATATTTTTTTTTCAAAATAATACATTATTTACTGAAGTAGATATGCACGTTCTTAAAGTGTCGATTTTTTTTTCGTAGCGCCCTAATTAAGTTTTTAATTCAATAAGTATTCGGTTTTTTGGTCAACATTCTTCATAAGTCATAAAGTTATTACATAACAAATTGGTCTCTCTGTTTCATTCCGTCTAAGAGCTAGAGACTCGTGATATACGGACGGACAAACAGACAGGCGGATAGGTTTTGCCCTTCGGGTACGGTACTCTGAAAAGCGAGCTGGACACAGAGATTCCAAACAGCGCGCGGGCGAAGTCGCGAGCAAAAGCCAAGTAGTTTAGCTGCTACAAGTTCAAGATAAGCCGCGGATAATATATTATCTTGAAGTAGTTCCGATATTTGAACAGCTTTAAGGTTAAGCTCATCAAGACATAATATGGCCGAGCACTGCGACTCGGCTGTTCAAACTAACGGCTTGTTTGCTGTGGCCGAATTCAATACCGTTGGGTTTTGTTTCTCGACTTTGAGCCTTATGATGTTTGGTGGTTATACGAACATTGTTATTGTCAAAAAATTCGTGTCGAAACCTTTGATAAATTCGAAATTATCGATTTGGACGTCATTCGGCAACATTTTTTATAAACAACCCATGTCTACTAAAGAAGATACTTCAGTCGACATATGTACGGATAGCAGCAACTAGAGTTCCCTATTGATAGGGGGTCTCACTGGGTCACGTGACCCGCTAAATACCTACCGCGACGCACCCGGTACCGGCACGCGATTCAGTCGAGTGTCACGCACGCGCTATGATACTCGCTCTCGCCACACTATGGATAAGTAAACAGTATTATGTCTTCGTATAAAACGGTCGAAACGCGCGCTTCCAAATCTCGGTTCACACCTCATAGGACGCCACCCGATTCCCGCGCATTCATGTGGGCAGCCCTAATGCGTGCGTCTACCGAGCGTTGTTTCAAGGACACTTCCCCAGATTTAATACTGTTACTTATCTATACAGCGGGTCTACCGCGTAATTCTGATTTTCATCAACATCAACTTGAGATTGAAATTTGACGTGCGTGCGAAAGAGATGGCATGTTAGGCGGGCGTCGTTGCACGCACGTAATATTCCAATCTCAAGTTGATGTTGATGAAAATCAGAATTACGCGGTAGACCCGCTGTTCCTACGAGTCTTGACTTTTCATGTTCTGGCTATGGACAGTCAAAGAAAACACAATAAGCGATATTGTATCGCATTCGGTTATTTGGTTGCTCACTACAGTAGGCGCGCCCTAATTGACTCCTATAACGGTCGCGCGGGGTACATCTGTAGCCCATTTTGAATGCAAATATTGTGGGTCATATTTAAGAAGAATGAAAAAGATTTTAATTTTATGAATAAACATCTTTATTTTTATCGTTTAATAATAAAAAAATAAAAATCATAAATTTTTTAGGTAGCTTTTAACGAAACAACAGCAATTTTGGAAAAATCAACATGAGACGCAGACGCCGCCATGATTTCCTAAAAAGATATTAATAATAAGTATATTTGTTATAAAACAGTATTTAAAATGCAAAAATTACACTGAAATAAAGTACCCTTCAAATATTAGTACAATCTTTGCATAAATAATAGGGATTTATCACATTTCCTGAAAGGTCGCGCGGGCTACATACGCAGCCCATCCACTTTATTAGTCGTTCTGTTCTGAAGTCCGTGTGCTGAGGGTAGCGACACGCTGCTGAGCGACGCAGGGGTCCATAGTCGAGGAATGCACGGAAAAACAGCGCAGTAGTGTGACGCGTTTGAGAAAGAGGTACGAATAATATACCCTGGTCTACACCTGTAGCCCACGCGTCCACTCTAGTGTTAAATTCATTTTAATGCGGTGTTAAAAGAAGTTTACAGTAAATTATTGCTATTTACGAGTAATTTAACCTAAAAAAACGAGTGATTTACCGTTTTTCACCGACGACGCTCTTAACCGACAATTAGTTACGTAAAAAAAATCACGTCTGCTTTAAATTATCCTGTGAGGTCACAAAAAAAAAAACAAAAACAATGAAAGGTTATTGTCAATATATTACCCCCTACAAAAATCCATACAATACCATGAAAAAAAAGTCCAAGACTGCTCGAAAAGACGGAAATCTAATCGACTTGACCCCGCACACCCCTGGACTAACAATAAACCCAACCGGAACAGAATCTTGAAAAAAAAGGTCATCAAAATTTCCCTTAATAAATTCTGAAAAAATAAAAGTAAACGTCAAAAAATAAAAAATATCAAGGTTTTTCTAGATCACAAATGTTACTTATATTAATATTCTATGAATATATTAATAAAATACAGAAAATATCCTCCATTTCGCATGACAAACGAATAAAGAACATACAAAAGGGGAAACGAAACCCTCCGCAATTCTACACACAGGTTTCGTTTAGATACACGAACAATGAAAATATCAGATTTCAGATAACTACCAGAACAAATAAATCGAATGAATTTCCAAATGTAAACATTATTAATTTAACAAAGAAAATAATTTCAAAATGTCTAAATATCAAGAAACTTACTGGAATGTGAAAGCTCTTATAAATAATTTCTAAAACATAAATACTACCAGTTATACTATTTCAAAGCAATGCACTGAATCTCCGCTATGCTCATTTTAATGATATTCGAATCGATAAAGGAATGTTTGTTCTCAAAAGCACGTTTCTAAGAACTAAGGCTTTGTTTTGCTAAGGTTTCAATGCCCTCGATTGCGTAACAAAATGTAGAGCTTTTATAAATAAAACAAAACTTTTTGAATCGCCTGCCACACACAGTTCTGAGAAAAAAACTTCGCCGAATTTTACGAACAGTTCTATTTGGTTAGTTTTTATAAGTTGGCAGTTTAAAGTCTTCAAAGTTACATGTCAAATCGATTACAATGTATGTTTGCAGAAGTAATCAGTCAAATAATTGCTTAATCAGTGTATCGCCGCAGATCGTTATCTATCAGTCACCCTTATCGCTATGGTTTTACGATATCCTATCTCGTATTTATTTATAATTATTATTCAATATGTTTTTAGGGGTCCGTACCTCAGAAGGAAAAAAAAATCCTTATAGGATCACTTCTGTCTGTCTTTTCTATCGAGTTTCCACCATAGCGTTGACAATAGCATTAGTCCTCAACTTTACCATATATTTATTTCAGAGTGATTGTTGCAGTATTTGTTGGTATAAAGCAGGATTATGCGAATCGAAGTGAGGTATTATAGGCCCTTAATTAACATCTGAGTTAAACCGGAACTTAACTTTTTTTGCGGTAGTTTCAAGCTCCATAAATTGCAGGCATCACTATCACTATCACTACATAGTATAAAACAAAGTAGCTTCCCGCTGTCTGTCTGTCCCTATGTATGCTTAGATCTTTAAAACTACGCAACGGATCTTAATGCGGTTTTTTTTAATAGATAGAGTGATTCAAGAGAAAGGTTTATATGTTATAATACACGCATAATATAGGAGAGAAACACTGATAATTTTAGAGGTTTCTAATGTGATGTCGTAAATAAACACATTTTTTTTCCGGTTACATTGCAAACGCTGGCTGAACTCTACGAAATAGATCAAAATAATGTACTACAGTACTGTACACCTTAAGGAGGTCTACAAAAAAGTCCTCAATGGTATATGTCTATCTCTTAGGGATAACCCACAATAACCATTTTTTATCCTTTACTTTTTACGAGAAATAATGGCTTATTTACGAAGCTATTTCTAGCTATACAGCATTTATCCTTATCCAATTAAATACCTTAAATACATTGTGCTTTAAATAAAGATCAATATGGCCCTTTATTACTTACTAAAAACGTGTTTTTCAGCGCGACAACATAATCCGTACTTATAAGTACGTTACGATAAATTAAAACACCGTGCGAAGCCGGGGTGGGTCGCTAGTGATTTTATAAAATGCTACATGAATGCTACTTAGGAAATTCTTTTTGAAGCGTACACGTACATCTCTATTTGTATATGCAGCGGCATCAAAAACTTTCAAGCATTTTAATGTGGAACCATGGACGTAAAAAATAGGCGGGCGCAGTTTCGCTAACCAACAATTGAAGCACCCATAGTATGCCAATTCGCTTGTACGCACGAGCACGGCACGCATACATTCACATTCAATCATGCCAATTTCAATTTCCATAGTACATAAATCCACTCATACACTTACAACCCGCCGCGCCGCCCGCCGCCATTGCTATGCTGGTACTATCGAGGAAAAATCTGCAGACCCACTTTTCGTCCGTATTGCAATAGTGATAAGAGCGAAAAGTGGGTCTGCGGCAATTTCTTCGATGGTACATTCTCTAAGCTATGCATCAATAGTTGCTTAGCTGCGACTCTGTCCACTGAATGGGCGGTGTTAGGCATATATTTATTATATGTATTGCATATATTTATAATATTGTTTATTCCTTATTCCTATATTTTTATTTTATTCATGTGTATTTTTTAAATTAAATTTAAGTAAACCCAACCTTTATTATGCCCCTGCATATTTCCCCATATTATTATTTATGACATAAAAACATTACCTATACACATTACACATAGATTATTCAATTACTTATATTACCTACATTAAAACTGACCTGTAATAAGTGTATCTGTTATACCTACATTTCTACATTAAATTAATAAATATATTTCACATTTCATTTCATTAAATTTTTTTTATGTCAATGTATGGAACCCTATATAGATATAACCTAAATTACACAAGAAGTACGTTCATACAAATCCATCAAACACAAACAACATACTCGTACAATGTTCTCACGCATTGTGTACCACATGTGCTTTATTGCGCATTTTTTTTTCTTTTTATTGGACATCACTTAATTGTGTCTCTGCCAGATGACTAAATGGACCAATTTTTTATTTATGTTTGGTTTTATTTGTAATTAAATTCAAAGATTTGTTTATGGTACACTTTGCGTATAAAACCAAGCACGCAGATAAGTAATTTGTTGATCATGTATACATTAATTGTTATTATTGTCATAAAACAAAAGATCATGGCACGTATGTTTATCATAATTTTATAGCCACAACTAGGAATTAGATTTATATTATTAAATTTTGATCAGAAGTGCTTGCTTAGATAACATAAATTCTTTAAAAAGAAACCCTATAACTAGCTCCTATTTTGGTGTAAATTAAATCTGAAAAATACTGAGCCTGTTAGACATAATAATCGTAGTTTTTTTTGGTATATCCAATTTTCTTTTGTTGGTGTAGTGTACACCTTAATGCATGGAATCTTTCAGCGAAAAAAAACCATGCCGTGCTGGCCGTCTACATCTATACTTTTCGCGAAAAACATAAAATATCAAACACATGCGTATATCTTTCAAGGTACAGTCGCATGCAGTTCAAGTTCTTTGTAAACGATTTAACCGCAAGCAACCTAATACGCTCCTCGCTTCGTTCGTCGTTGCACCTATTTTCAACTGTTGTAAAAAGACTTTTTTACTTTACATCTAAACGTGGGTTATTGTCGAACGTAATGCAATGACATCCAGCTGAACGTTGTTTAACTATTTTACATAACAGAATTTATTAGTAAAATAGTGGTTTTGTAAAACAGCTGATTATACAAACCAACTTCGACAGATTGTATTCCGACTATTTTGGACCTCTGGTATAGTCAACTCGTCGTCACTGTTTATTGGCAGCAGATGGATTTGGACTTGAGAGAGCCATCAACCTCCAAAAACAGATCGAGGGTTTTATTTCACACTTCACAAGACTTTTAACTAAATTCTTTTCCATTTTAATTCAGACCTATTCTGGGAATGAATAAGCATGGAAGACGCATTTCTAACAAAGCATAATTCGAAAATGGCACCAGATACGGAAAAAGACAAAAGACTAATGATTGGTTAGTACTACCAACCAGCAAAATCTAGGCTTATAATAGTTTCAAGACTTCCATTTTTTCGTTCTGGTATTTCGTATTCTCGTACTTTTTTGTTAATTTGTATTGATAGATCACCATTGGTGTAGCTGCATTTTCCAAGCGCACTATTAAACTATTGTAAGATCGTTTGCAAAATGGCAAACTTAATCTTACTCATACCATTACTTTCCTAGAATATATTTAAGATCAAACGTTGATCCAATATCACTCTAATATCGCGCTTATCCACTGCTGTTGATCTTACAATAGTTTTGAATAAGATCAGAAAGCACGTACTTACAGTTTTCTTATGCAAGGGTGATAATAGTCTGACGTTCTAACAATAGCATTTATCAAAATCAAACGAGCTTAGAAAATTTGGATATAACAGCAAATTTTCTTAGTCTTAGTAAATGCTACTGCAGGAGTAAGTGGCTCACAATAGCATTGAAAATGCTCTTATATACATATACGAGACTAGGTGTTCTTAAGCCCGTACCGGCTTGTCTGAGGCTAATGTAAGAGCGATGGCATGTTCCAAAACAATTATAAGAGCGCTATAAGCCTACCACTCTTTCAAAGTTTGAATTCTGAGACTGTTTTGCTAGTTGGGACTGTGGTCATGTGACACTAGGCTAGCTGTGATTGGCCGACTCAAAGATACAGTGAATGCTATTGGAGCCATCGCCTTACAAAATTGTGTTCAAAACACTAATATGTCACATGCAAACGTGGAGTGTTTATAGGCAGGTAACATTTAATTAAACAAGTAATTATAATAAATATGAAATTATATACATAAATAACTGATTCCAAGTGGATCGAAATTGCAATATTATTAAGAAGGGTATAAAAATAAATTAATAAAATACAAATATAATTGATCAAACCATTTTTTTTTGAGTTGTTCGTTGGGATCGGAAGAATATGTGTAATTACTTTGTTAGTACCAATTGCTTTTGTAAGCAATACAACATGAGTAATAAAAGTGTCTTTGTTATTATCTATGATATAAACATCCTGAGGTTATAATAACTGATTTAATTCTCAATAAGTAACTAGTAATAACAATAAACCTGTTATTAAGGAAACATTACAATCAAACTCAATAGGACTCACAGTTGTAATATAAAAGGGAAGTGATTAAAAAGATATAAACTTTTTCTATTAAAAATTCTTTTGAGGACCGCCATTCATAATCTCGGCGACAGGGAGAATTATGACGTCAGTAAAAATTATAATGGTGGACTCGTAAAGAATACATTTGAATAGAAACGTTACATATCAAAAATTTTCAGTGATCCGTGTTTTACGAGTCAGTCGTAAACGAGTACTTAACCGGAGAAGAATAGGTCGTTTTAGTAATGTTGCAAACTTTGATCCTGGAGTTTGGATCCTAAGTTTAGGGTTTTTCTTAGAACAGCGGTGGTCCAGTAAGTAGGACACCGGGCTCTCAATCTTTAGACTCAGTTTTAAATCCTGCAGGTCAATCATACCTAATAAGCGTGTTAACTAGTTTATAGCTTACGTTATTTCTTCAATGCGTCACGTGCTTTGTATAATGGACATTACGAAACTAAAGAGTGTTTTTTAATATTTTTTCTTCAGATCAAAATTTAAATATGTTAACATTATATCATTGCAGTATAGAAACGCAGAAAGAAAAGTAAATCTGGATGTGAGGAGCTCTGAACCGGGGTTTGAACCCGGGACCTTTCGCTTACCGGGTGATTGCCCTAACCACTGAGCTATCCAGGTCTCAACACAAGTCGTGAATTTACCGATTTAATAATTTAAATATGTTTTTAGCAAATTTTAGGTAAATTCTATTTTTATTGTGTATTAGTTTAGTATTTTTTAACAGTTTAATTTTCGTGTTCATGAATGCAATAACAATAGGTCCATCGCACAACAAAAGGGATAAACATATTTGATAAAGTGTGTGTCTGAGTAGTGCTGTATCAAGAAGAGATTTGATATGACAATTTTTTAAATGAACAAAATTCTCCATAAAATCAAACAAGAGCGTTTTGGAAAAAAAGCTCTCCTATGTTTTAAATATAGAACCCTATCTATTGTAATTTGGGAGTACTACTGTTTCAAAAAACATATATTTTGCTACCTGTGTCGTCTTCAGCTTCAGTGCGAACGAAGTCGCTGGCGTAAGCTATAATTAATTTTAGATAAATAATATTAGTACTATTAATATAAATGTTTGATTAATATAAAGTTTAGAAAAGCTGAATTTTTCTTCATTATAAAAAAAATCTTTCTTCATTAAAGGAAAAATTTATTATTTTTAATACATATATATATTACAATTTATATTACAAAATAAACCCGTAACTAAATTAAAGGTTAAGTTCAATGGGAATTACCTAAAATCTCTTTCTACGTCATACAAGGAACAAAACATTTCAAACTTTTTGATTAGGCTTTGATAGACCAATCAGTCAGTATAGGTCAAGGGTATTCTTCTATACATATACCTAAAATAAAAAAACAATTTTCTTTGTTTTTTATCATATTAGTTACGTAATTGCAATCAAATTTGTTTCGATAAAGAGGTAAAAAGTTCGAGACAAGAGGAATATGGATAATCAGGCAAAGCTTTAATAAAAGTATATTTAGATATTGTTAAAATATATACATACATTATTAGGTCACCTTGTCCATAATATTTTTTACAAATTTCATATTGTATTTATTTTGTGAACATTTAAAATTACAGTTCTTACTAAACTAAAACAATAATACAAAAATGCAGCAGGATGTTAATTATGTGACTGATGAAGATATATAGCACCTCGGGATCAAAACTTAAAACACTCGCCTCTGCTTTTTTACCCAATACATACATACACACCCTAAATTAGCAACTCGACCGAAACGACATGTCAGTTTGCATTGCAAAGTGTCTGTTCCGACGATCGCTGAGTCTCCGGACAGCACTAAATAGGAGAAAATACTTTTCACTTAGATGGACGCGACGACGGACGGAAAAAAAAGTTGAAAAATAATTGAAGCGTATTTTGAAAAAATAACCAATGTCCAATTTTTTCAAATTTGTTTTTATTTTCTCTCTATGGATATATTTTGAATACAATATTCGGTAATATTAGAATAAGAAAAAACAACCAAAGTCCATTCAAAATGTAACTACCAAAACAAGGTGTTTCCGGAAAAACCACCAACGTCAGTAACGTTTCTATGAAAAACAAGCAATAAATTAACAAACATTTTTTTTATTTACAAAAGTGACATTGGTTGTTTTTCCAAAATACTCTTAAATTTATTAGATTTAAAAAATTTCTATAATTTCTATAATAAAATCGCTTCAGGCGTTCAGCAGAAATAAGTAGATATTGTTACAAGAAGTATTGAGTAAACCTTGTGAATCTTTCGATGACTTTGTTTTATTTGTCAAAATTAAATCAAATCAAACCAAATCAAATGAAAAAATATTTATTTAAGGCAGGGCCCATAATTACTCATTACAAAATTAAAAACATATAAATACATAACAGGATGCAAACATTAATACAACAATAACAATAGAAAAAAAACTGACAATTTATTTTTGACTTTTATGCCCATTATATATTTTTTATAGGAGAAGTAGGCCTTAAACAGACCCAAATGGAAATTAACTCTGCTAGTCCATAGATTTGAAAAAAAAATTTATTAAATATTCATGGTAGCATAATGATTAAATATACATTCTTTGCAGACAAAAGCACTTTAGAAAAGTATATTTTTGGAATAAAATTCTTTGTTGGATTAGATTTAGTAGCATTAACTTTTCGGTTGATGTTATTCTTTTTTACTCACTTGTTTGAAACAAGTGTTCTAAGAAATGAAAAAAAGTAGGTGTAAATAGAACAATCTATTTATTTCATAAAATATTTGTAATAACCTACGTACAGTTCTCCCAAAGTAATAATGCGCATACAAATCTTCGCCACTGTTCGGCAAAGTTCGTATTTCCTTACACTTTCTATACAAGCAATAAGGTCACGTGGTACGTCCGGTCGCTCTGCTATAGATTTGTATGCGCATTATTACTTTGGGAACACTGTACTATGACTGTACCACCTTGATATCACAATGTACAGTGGAGACCGCATCAAGTAAGACACATTGGACTCTGTACCTATCTTATATTCTTCTCTGTAGGGGCTAATATCGTACTGCAAGTGTATAGCTTGATGTGGTCTCCACTGTACTATTTTCAAATCCGTTTGTATTAAGTTAAAAAAAAAAACAATTATATAGGTTTATAATGTTATTAAAACTCGCGTGAGGTTGGTATATAGTCAACAACAATCACACGTGAGTGTTCAAGACGTATGTAATAATAATTTAGATAGGTTTAGTTTAAAAGGTTTAGTTTTCTTTTGTAGCTTACTTAGTTTAGATTAAAATTATTAGTGTTATTTAATGTCCTGCTGGTGTAACATGTAGTCCTGGTAATTGGCAAATAAAGTTCAGCCTTACAAATGACATGTGATAGCGAAAATATTAATATGAAATTAATAGGTAGCATTATTATTTATAACTAATATTTTAATTTCTATTACATATGATAATATATAAAAGCCTGCAAAGAGTTCAATGTAGGATTACACAATACAGTGAGTTATATTAATTGTTTTAGTGGTGGTCTTACATCAAAGTTATATCAAATTAAAAAAAGCTTCATATGAGCATTGGAAAGATATATGTTGTATTTTTCGAGATTAATGCGAACAAACATCGGTTCAAACTCTTTTATTTATAGTACAAAGGCAGCAAATAAGAATCTCTCCGCTTATTAAATCACAACAATTAGACTTACCCATTGAAATAAAAAACTATACTTTGTACACATAGGTACCTACATACTTTTTGTACAATGTAAAGCGTTGTAAATAATAGATGTACATTTCCCCCAAGTAACTAGATTCCCATTGAAGAACATAATAAGATTTAGTTCTTAATATTATTTCAGTTTTGTGTGTACAACCAAAACTAGCTTTCGGCCCCGGTTTTGCCTGCTCTGTTAAGATCGCTAAAGCCAAACAGGTCAAAATATAACCAATTTATAATCGACAAGCAGTAAAATACGACATCACGTAGAAATAAAACTAATTTTTGAGCGAAGGCTCTTTGATTCATAAGAATGTTAAAAAGACATGGCACATCATGGATTAGGACTTAAGTATTGTAACATCTTATTTACCTGTGTTAAACAAATAAATAATTTGAATTTGTATTGAACTGAATTTGAAATAAATATTTATATTTTGCTATAATTAGCTTTTCATTTAGTTTAATAATTATGAACCCAACAAAAATAACAATTTTAAATATTTTCGAGATATATTTTAAATTTTTATTTTTGTTGTGTTCTTAATTATTAAACTAAAATGTTATAACATGCCAAAGTGCTGCCACATTAGAAAAAAAATATTTCTTACTTGCTAAAATAATTATTTAAAACCTTCTTAACTAAATGTCTAGAAATAGCAATGAACTATTTTTACATAGCATAGTTTTTATAGACAATTCTATTGCTAGAAAAGGCCGCTTTTAGCATAAGTAAAAATTCTAGCTATAAAAAGACGTTGTTTCTGAAAACTTTGCTATGTATAAATAGCTAGTTCATCTAGACATTTCATAAAGCAGATTTTCAATAATTATTTTAGAAAGTAAAACAATTTTTTTTTCTGATGTGGCAGCATCTCATATTAATAACGCCAAAATGGACAGAGGTGTGCCAGTATTTACTCCTCTGAAAGACGGGCGTGAGATCAATATGAATATTGAATATAATTACCCAAACTTTACTAAAACTTTTTCAAATAACATCAAAATCGGTTCATATATTGAAGAAGACAGACAAAAATATTTTCCTTATTTATAGATGTAGATATTTTTGTAAGCTTTTCACAAAGTACAGGTGGTTCACAATGAGACGTCCCACCAGCACCCTCCTTTGACTATTTTAATAAGAAAAAAATCCTATTGACTCTTTCTTTAGTGAATTACTTTGAAACGAGTAAATAAATGAACCAGAGGATAAAGGGGATTGAATTAGAAAAGAATTCATAAAGCAATCATGCAAGAGGTATTTATACTTAGTTTTTTTTTTTCGGTTTGTTGGTTTGTACGTCTAAACTACAAGTATATATTTCAAACTATTAGTTACTGCAAAAGTGTAAAAGAACAAAAGAAAAAGAAAAACCTTGGCAAAAATGGAAAGCAAACAGATACATAGTTATTGTTATATTGGTAAGGATATAATTATTCTTAAACTTTACGATGAAAATGGTTCAATTAAGAAATAAGTTCGAATACGAAAACTTTGCGTAAGCAAATTTTTCATAACCTTGTATTATGTTTAATCCTTTTCGATAGAATTTACTTTCATCTAAAATATTGGAGTAGGTAAGTTGGATTCAACATAATGAAAAAATAGTCCGAGTTCTTTGAGATGCAGGAGTCGATGACAATGAGGACAGGTATAGCCGGAAGAGGGATCAAGAAAGTTCTCCTTTTGATGTTCAAAAGACCAACTTCATATTCGGGAAAGGTAATCCGAGCGACATGAAATTGAATTCGTAGCCAAGTTGACGAACAAAGTCACTCTAAGAGGTCAATCCTGAGGAGATAAACGTAAAAGTTTTCTTGTACTTCCTTATTTTATCCATTGTTTGGTTTGGCATCGAGTGAATATGAGTATTTTGGTTACGATCAGTTTTTACTCGTACCAAATAACATATTTTATATTCGTCCATCAAAAAATCACTAAATTCATATACTTACTCCTTTCTCGTCTCAGCATTTTACCGAAATGTTTTGTGTTTTTTCTTCGTCGTTGTAGCCACTTTACGATCATCTGTAATGGGCGGCTCCTTTATGCTCGGTAACAGTATATTTTGGACCGTAAAGATTGCGTGTTTCTTTCTAATTAAATGTCTTCACGGATACGTGATCTCAGATGCTACCAGGATTCTGAAGTAGATATTTTATTGTGGTGCTTAAGGGTTAAAAATATTTTTCATTTTAAAGTAACATTTTAGCGCTTATGTTACATAATTAGTAAGACTCATTACGTTAAATACAAAAAAAAAATACTTCTATCATATTCAACTTGTTTCATTTACATATCTTGTGGGTTTGATCACACATTTACTATTAGATCTATGCTAAGGCTAACTGCATTAACCCGTTAAGTTATCGTTTCTCTAAAAAACATAACGTACATGTAGAGCGCGATTGCTCCTTGTTCTTGTGAAATTAGATAGGTTGAGCATTGTGTGTTAAGACTCAATTCAGGAATTTGATATTTATAAACTTTTAAAGTAAAACCCCGTATAAAGATGACCCAAGACAAATTCAAATTTCGAATTCATTTATTTTAACTTAAGGCGATATGTAAAAGTTTTAGCAACCCTTTTACTCCATAATATGAGAAAAAATCCTCAGTGCGAGAGGGACGGATTCAATGAAAAGTAGCAAAAAGTAGTTTTTTTATTAATATAAAATGTATTAAAGCTGCTATCAAAATTTCGGTTAACCAGTTTCTAGATACTGTTACAACCCATCTAATAAAATATAATTGCAGTCCATATGTCATTCCAAATTGTCAAACCAGGAGAATTAGTGTCGAGAAAGACCTAATTTCAATGAATATTTGTGTCGAGCCGAATTTCTCCAATCGCGTTTCTGTTTAAGCGGATCCCTAGAAAAAAAATTCAAAATATTAATACTATTTTATTAAAATAATAATAATACCGTCAATGCAAGTTCTAAAAGTGTCGATTTTTTTTCCGTAGGGCCTTAATTGCAACATAACAGATTAACATCCAAATCGTTACAATAATTCTTGAACTATAGCACTTACTTTCATACTTATTTCTAAGATTCCCTTACAGATAAGTTCATCGGATAGCTGATTCCATAAAAAAAAAACGGTCAAGTGCGAGTCAGACTCGCGTACCTAGGGTTCCGTAATTCGACAGTTTTGAGAAGAATCAAAAGAAAAGTAATTAAAACCTTGCCCATAACTGTTTCTATATTTTTCCTCTTTACGTAAACACATTTTACCATGATTTTTTTCATATTTTTCAGTCTACCAGTTTCGGAGATAAGGGGGGACATACATATTTTTGGGGTTTTTTAAAGGTTTCTCGAAATCAGTGTTAGTAAATATAGTAAAAGTATATATTTTTACAATCAGCTTTTTAATATCTACAATTTAATACCCATATTGTATTTTTATAAAATATTTTTTTTATTTATTATACTTCTTTTTTTAAATTTCTCATTTGTGCTCTACTTTTTTTTAATCGCTATAGTTTTCCTGTAATTGGACAGTTACGGTCTATAATTGTCATTTTTTTCATATTTTTC
This sequence comes from Ypsolopha sequella, assembly GCA_934047225.1. Lineage (NCBI taxonomy): Eukaryota > Metazoa > Arthropoda > Insecta > Lepidoptera > Ypsolophidae > Ypsolopha > Ypsolopha sequella. The sequence goes on along the minus strand of OW203994.1, from coordinate 20,416,747 downwards.
GGTCTACCAGTTTCGGAGATAAGGGGGAACATACATATTTTTGGGATTTTTTAAAGACTCTCGAAACCAGTGCATATAAATACAATAAAAATGTATATTTTTACAATCAACTTTTTAATAACTACAATTTGATACCCATATTGTGTTTTTGGGATAATATTTTTTATTTTTCTCACTTTTGTTTTGGAAATATTTTGAACAATTTAAAATTTTTCATATTTTTTTACACCGTGATATGTGGGCAAATTAATGCTATTTTTGTGCCAAATTTCATGTATGTATCTTTTACGGTGCTAAAGTTATGAGGCTGTGACATACGGACGGACGGACAACGGAGTCTCACCATAAAGGTTACTTTTACCTTTTAGGTACTACGGAACCCTAAAAATATCACACTCTGGTGCTTTAGCGAGCAGGGAGCAGAACATGGCAAGTACCGAAAGGTTAGTGCGCGAAAATGCCGCTGCGCGCTGCGAACAACGTAAGACTTCGCGCCCTTGGGTACCTACCTACCGGGTACAAACAGTTTTAATATTCTATCAACCAGGTGTAATCGTCGATTTTTTTTCTAAAAAGTAGTTGATGCTTGAGATTATCGGCACTTGGTGGAAATAATGAATATTATGACACATTCTGATCAAAATTCACTTGTTCATTCACAGTTTTAAATTCAATTATTCAACCAACGTGCAATATTGTACATAAACATGTAACCTGAAGCAATAATTATTTCATAGAAACATAAAAAAAAAACTTGAAATTCCTAATATAGGAAAACCAGTTGGGTGAATAAAAGCATTTTAAATAGTGAAAAAGTACACCCAAATTTCAATCAGAATGCAAGACAAAGAGATTTCTTAAACTAAAATCATTCGACAACACCCCTTATTTATCATTTACATCCCAACCTACAATGACACCCAAGCATTTCAATTTGGAGCCGACTTTAAAAATATAATGGTGTCTCATAAACAATATTTTCATAACGATTGTAAATCTTGTTGCGGAGATGCAGTACTGTCGTTGGTAAATTGGAAACACCTCGACTTAGCTCGCAGTCGGGGGCCCCGAGTCTTGCAAACTTATTTTGGGAGTACGCAACCCTTATTCCCGAATCGAAATTCTGAGTTCTTCTTGTCTGAAGCTTATAGAGCAAGCGAGATGGACAATCGATTCAAAGTGTAGGAAAGAGAATCAGTGACAGAAATCTATTCCTGTAACTGACATAAACGGCTGGAGGACAAAATGGATCCTTGTTCGAGACATATAGCAGGATTGCTGTAATTACTTCCATTAATATTTTAGCGCCGTCTTGTCGTCGGCTTTGTTTACTTTTACTCAGACGTTTTTAATTTTTGGAGTTCCGTATGAAAGTACCATTTGGTTAAATAAAAAATCAATTATTTTACCTTTTGTATCATTATTTACATACAGTACATGTATTTTATACATTCGCTACAAGTATTCAACCTTTTTCATATATTTTTAGTCTTTCTTTATCGTTGATTGCTTTACTGAATTTTCAAATTCGAAAATTTGGAATATCTTGTCAGATTTTTTTGTTATTTTTCTGATATCAAAGAGTATCGTGGTACAAGGAAGACAAATTTGCTACAGAAATATGAAATTTAAAATTTGAAACAGAGCACATTTGCTCTAAATATTGTGAAAGCCAGTTTTTTTCTGCATTTCCTGGTAAGTTTTGTGTAATTTTGGTTTCATTGTCTGAAAATCCCTTTTGTCCCGTTTCCAATACGTTAATTTCCTTTCCCAGATTTCATAAGCATATCTTGACGCTGTTGTTTTATTTCTTTACAGCGACCCTTCGGGTTTTTTAAGGGTTTTCCCCATTTCTTCTTCAATTCCTCCCGCCATCTCGTACGGTTGTACTTATTGAGGCCGGATATACGGACCACGTACCCTGGTGGGGTAAGCTTCCGGTATTAAAACAGAAGTCGGCTTGGCTTGATCGACTACTCCCAGGAAGACTGGAAACACCCAAGTCACGAAGACACCCTTACCAGGTTTTTGTATCCGTAGCCTAACATCCAGCATCAATTATTTTCTTCCTTAGTGTTAAGCTAGATAACGATTGCTCTTAACACCTTAATATTACGTTTTCTTTCGGATTAGAAGTTATTAAAACTTCCGTGAAATCTTAGTTTCTGGGATCCTATAAACTAGTTTCGATATCCAAATTTAAATCCATTATTTTGTGAACAAATGCGTCGTTTAAGCTAAAGGAAAACAAAATCCTAAATAAGACGAATTAGGCATAATTTTTGTGTTGATTTAATAAGTTCCTTAGTACCCAATACTCTACAGATATTATCGTGTTTCATACCATATTTTTTACTTCTGTTTTGTTATTTTTAGTTCATTTAAAGTTAAATTATACAGTTTCTTTATCCAGATTTACCTCTTTTTTTGGCTGTCACCAGGCTTGCCTGGTGGCAGTCCAAATTTAGGCCGAACCTACCAAATTACGTTCGTGATTACGAAGTAGCTAAAACCGATATTTTAAAAAGAAACGCTACAATATACATATAGTACATGTATTTTAATCAACCACCCGAATTCATACTGGAGACTCGGTTAGTGATCAGGAACAAGGCTCGATGATCCTTTCTTCTTTCGAAATCATAAAAAAGAGTTTTTGTTCCCATACCTCCTGGACTTGTTCAAATACAATTCCTAGTAAATATGTATATACAGCACGGGAGCAAAACATTTTTTTTCGAATTTCACCTGAAAGTTCATTAAAGATTCTTCCTGATCACCAACTAACTATCCAGTATAAATTCGGGCGGTTGATTAAATTTCATCTTATATATTGTTCAAACATCTATCAACATATGACCAAGACATACCGAAGTATATCTCCGATCTCAGAGGAGTTTATTGATCGATACCACTTGGGCGGCCTCTTTGAAGGCTTTCAAATGAGTGATTTGATTACATCAATCAACCATTACACGATTTTCACGCTTGATGAAGTAATTAATGACAATGTTGTAGAATGATTTAGTTCATTGTGTTTTTACTGACTTCAAGGAGGTATATTGTCATGTGTACAAATAATATTGTTAGATTGTTAAAAAAATCAGGAATGCTGTCTACAGAGAGTATGTACTACTTAGTGAAGACGGCACAGAAGGCATTCTCCTCTGTCAAAGCATCCTCAACAAGTTATATAAAACGAGTTTTATCCAAAAGGTCGCCAGGCTACAAAATTATCTGTCTATAAAAGAGTAAATAAATAGCAAGCGGACTTACGATATCAAAAACCTGTACAAAAAAACGTTCAAAACTGCAGAACGTAGCAAGAATGGCTAGAACCTTTTTCTTATCATAAATACATATAGCTGTGGTAATTCTTCTTCATGACAATAAGTTGTTGCAGTAAGTTGCTGACAAGAGATTTAATGTAAGTATATATGTATTATTATTAGTTCTTTTTTTAAATTTCATTTGTAAAACTTTTTTATTCTTTATTTATTATATATATTATCGATTATTATTTCTTTCTGTTTTTGGGTTATAACACTTTTTAAGTCGATGGGCAATTGGGTCTCGATACATTTTTTTTACACCATGGACCTTTAAATGTTGATAAAAAAAATTTCAATGGTCAAGTTTTATACTTTAAATTTTTTTTCCTTGGAAAACCGTTACCGTTTTTGAAAAACATCAATTTCATAGGGAAACTCATTAAGTAAATATCAAGAATAAAAAAAGTGAAATTTGCTTCAGTTTTACAAATGAAATTTAAAAAAAGAACAAGGGTAGCAAATACTAAAAATTTCATAAAAGTTCATAAATCTCAAAAACCATACGACATTCGCTAGACCTATGTTGGGTTATTCTGACAGGGCATGGTCACAGCTATCTATGGTTTTCGTTAGAAGCACTACTTACTGGTCAGTCTGTATATACTTACGTTTAACTTTTAAACGATACATTTACGTTCCAACTTCACAAGAGGTACTATGGATGGGGTAACTAATATAATAAAATAAACCTCTCACTGCATGAAAAGCGCGAAAAGGCACAATGATATCTAAATAAAAGTACCTACTGTTTGGCATTTTCTCCTCATTGGAATAAAAAAATAATCTGTGGGCTTGATGTACCACATCACTCACATCATCACAATTGTAAATTGTCAGTAAGTTGTGATTGTTTGTAAAATCCCAGTACATACTTATTTTACGAGTATGACGTTGGAGGCAATTTTCGACAAATAAAAATGTTAGAGATACAATAAACAAAAAACACGAAAAAGGCTCTGCCTCCGGCCTGACGTATATTTACTATTTTTAGCAATTTTTTTAATACACCTGCTCAAAGTTTGCTAGATTCTGTGCCTTGTCTAGTATAGCGTGCGAAAAGCTACATACTTTAAACTATAAATATATTAAATTGTACTGTGTATGTTGCTATCGCAAAGATTCCATTGGTTTCTGTAAATGAGATTTTTTTGAAATTCTAAAATTTTAGAATATTAGAAATTTTGAAATTATAATTTACAGGAACCAATGGAAACTTTGGGACACATACACAATACACAGGTAATAAAATAAGGTTTTAATGAATTTTTGAATGAATTTTAAATTTTAAGTGTTCTGTTTCGATTAATTAGAAAAGGCGGGTTTTTTACAATCCGGCTGCGGAACCGGTCATAAGTCACGACCACGACTGTAAATCAAAATATGTATACCTATTATTAAAATTCGGCCTTGCGATTGCTTTCGTTATTATTTTTCAAACTTCACTTGATTGATTAGCGCGATATTTAAAACCACACTTCAGTATCATTTTGAGACCGACTTCTGTATTATATCAAACTGCGCGCTGAAGAGTAAAGTGCCCTTGGCCTCCTTTTCTGAGACATTTTTCACTATAACTGCTAAGCTTCCTATAGCTCAATGAATGATACATGGAAAAGGAACCTTTCTCAACAAACTCTCCAGCTATCATAAAGTAAATCATATTAAGATACATAGTAAAAAACATTTTTGTACTTGGTAAAATTATCATGTTTATTTTTGTTAATTTTATATTTTCGATGAATGAGGGCGGCGATACGCCAACTGCAATTTGGACCTGTCTTTGAAGGCCTACTCCTCCCACACGGGTGGTCCAAAAACTTTCATAAAAATATATGATAGACATTATAGAGTCAAAAATAAATTTTAAGTTTCATAAACTGTTTTTCTATTCTAAGTTTTGACAAAAAAAATCGAAAGTCATCGAAAGTTTTACATGATTAACACAAGAATTTTTTTACTCCTTCCAAACGCCTAAAGCGATTTTAATTATTATTTCACCAAATTATAGGAATTATTTAGATCTAAAAAAATTAAGTTCAAAATTTTTTTTCCGTTCATGGCGTCTATGTGAAAAGTATTATTTTCTTCTATTTTGCGCTAGCCGGAGACGCAGTGGTTGTCGTAACAGCCACTTTTCAAGGCACGCTGAAATGAACATTATTTCAATGTCATTTCCGTTGACATTGAAACGACATTGAAATAATGTTCATTTCAGCGTGCCTTGAAAAGTGACTGTTACGGCTGCGTCTCCGGCTAGCGCGAAATAGGAGAAAATAATACTTTTCACATGGACGCCATGAGCGGAAAAAAAAATTTGTATTAAAATTTTTTAGATCTAAAGATTTCTTATAATTTGGGGAATTCTTGTGCTAATCATGTGAAACTTTCGATGACTTTTGATTTTTTTTGTCAAAACTTACAATAGAAAAACCGTTTATGAAACTTAAAATTGATTGTTGACTCTATAATGCCTATCATATTTTTTTATGAAAGTTTTTGGACCACCCGTGTGGGAGGAGTAGGCCTTCAAAGACAGGACCAAATTGCAGTTGGCGTATCCAAGTGAAGAAAGATGTAACATTCTAAGGAACCTGCCAAGAACTCTGTTCCCGTTATTTTCTCGACTCTTTTTTAGAGATAAAATCCTGGGAGGCTACTCCGAATTGAAAAAGTTCGATTGATTATCGCTATCGATAAAAGATCGACTGAATCTTTTTTTTCACTTGCTTTGAAAACTTGGCCCCTTTTTCACATTTATGATTTTTGGTGAGATTCAATCACTGTGTCCGCGGCACATTTATCTTGTGTCTGTACAAATAAACGCAGGCGTCATCGATTTATTTCATCACTCCACATCATTGCAAGAGATTGTGTTTAGAATTTAGAAGCGACATTTAGGTATAAATTTTTTCTGAAATCTTTATGTTATCTTGTATTAACTTCATCATTTTCTTGACATTACTTTTAGAGATTAGGGGGGGAGACATGCCATTTTTTGTAGTTCTTAGATAATACTTAAAATCTAGACAAGTTAATATATAATGAATATATATATATATTATAATCAGGTATTACAATTTGATACACATAATTGAACATTGAAGAGTGTTTCTAAATTACTCAGTAGTTTTGGTATCAAAATTGGCCGTTAGTACTCCACTGGCACTGGCAAGATTTGTCTACCTATCTATACCCGAAATATACAGGTGAAATTTAATCAACCGCTCGAATTCATACCGGAGACTCGGTTAGTGATCAGGAAGAGAACTGGACTGGTTCAAATATAATTATTAGAATAGGCAGGACGGGAGATTTTTTATTTCGAATTTCACCTGATTGGTCAATAAATAATATATTGTTCCTGATCACTAACCAAGTAAGTTCCGTTTAAACATGAGGACCACTCAACGAATTTGGATGCGGTTTTCTTTATTATCGTGTATGTCGTATTGACCCTGGTCAACATAATAAGCCATAAAGGTGTTGATAAAATAATGCTCAAGCCGAAAACGGGGCAGATATTGAATAAACGCTGCGGAGCATTGTTCAAGCCCAATACTAAGCTGCTTATAAATTTTATCTTGTTAATTACGCAAAAAGACTAATCGTTCTACTTACTTATCGAGTCTCCTGTATAAATGTGGCTGTATCAATAAAAGTCCTCTTATATAATAATATGTTACCAGCCAAACCCGATTTTAGGATAAGCCTAGGCCTAGGTCAAACTAGTTTTGGGTTGTCATTAAAAAATTACCACGAAGGTGGTTATGGCGGTCGCGCCACTATAACCACAGAACATATGTTCTAACCTAACCTACCGGCTCTCTTCGCGCTGCAGGACTTCTGAAAAAACCTTTCTCACAAAAAACAAAAAAAAGTCGTTAAGGCGATATGTAAAAGTTTTAGCGTCCCTGTCACTCCATATGCGAAAAAATCCTCGGTGCGAGAGGGACGGATTCATGGAAAAGTAGCAAAAAGTCGGTTTTTTATTAATATAAAATGCACTAAAGTTGCTACAAAAATTTCGTTTTACCAGGTCCTAGATATCGTTAAAACCCATCTAATAAAATATAATTGCAGTCCATATGTGCTTAAGACTATAATGCTTAAGACTATACACCCTACTAATAAGTCTATATCTGTATATACTAATTACCTTTTTTTTATTGTTTTTTGTCTTGTTACGCATTTTTGGTTTTGGTTTTTATTTTCTTTAGTTTAGTTATAAGCCATTTCTGCCAATTTTTATTGATTTTTCAATTTAGTAAATAAAATTGTTAACAACTCGTTAATACCTTATCAGGCAATTGTAACGGAGGTAGCTGAAAACCAGCGCCAAACAAAGCATGTTTTGGTTGGCACATAGCTGAGCTACATCCTTTTGTCGTGTTATTTTTATCTATAGATTACTCCCTACTTAAATAAACCTTATCTACTGTGTTAGCTATAAGTTCTTTTTTATTCTTTTGTAAACGCGCCAATAAATTTATTTTCTTTCTTTCTTTCTTTCATGTTATTCTATATTGTCAAACCAGGAGAAATAGTGTTGAAAAGGGCCTCATTTCAATAAATATTTCTATCGAGCCGAATTTCTCCAATCGCGTTTCTGTTTTAACAGATCCCTAGAAAAAGTTTTCAAAAATAATATACTATTTTATCAAAATAATACATTATTTACTTAAGTAGATTAGATATGCAAGTTCTTAAAGTGTCGATTTTTTTTCCGTAGCGCCTTAATTAAGTACCGTAACCAAGTGTCAGTTCTACCTCTGATGTGAAATCTTCGACCGGTCCACAGAATCTGACGATGACGTAACACCCTACGGACAAAGGAGTCAAAAATATAATTTCCAAAGTTCACTTCACGTTACGCTTGTCAAGGACTGGAAGATTTACGTCGTATTTGTCACGTAACAGACAAAGACGCCTTGTCGAAAATCGCGGGGCCGTGATGTCACACTGTTTCTGGCCTTAATTAGTAGCTTGGCTTTTATGGATTGCTAGGATAATAGGATTCCGAGATTGGTTTCGGGGAAAAACGATAAGTATGTCGTGCTAGACGTTTATTATGTATAGGTAGTTCTTTCATATGTGTTCCGTTATTTATCGCTGTTGTTGGACGAAGGTATTTTAAATTGTGACCAAACAACGCGAACAAAGGATTTTCTCTAGTGAGGAGATTTCAAACATGATCCCACGGTTAGGTATAAGCGTCTTCTTTGCTATGCCAATATTGTCGATCTCGTATCAACCTCATCCATTGCACTCCATCAACCCAGATGGTATCATCATGCCATCTGGCCATTGGTCTGCCCATCAACCGTTCCCCTGGACTTGGTTACCACTTTCTTCTGCCCCAGTCCACTCCGTCTTTTAACATAGATAATATTGCTATATATTAAAAAAAAAACTGAATCACTTTAATCATAGACAGGAGATGGTTGTGAATTTGTGACGTGAGTGAATTTGGATTTAGGAGGTAATCTCTGGAACTACACATCTGATTCTGAAAATCCTTTCCCTAATAGGAACCTGAATACTATAGGCAATAGTTTGTTCCCTGAGGACGGATAGTTTCTTTCACTTAAATAATAAATAAATAAAATAAAATATAGTTTATTGGATAACAAATGGTTTTAACAATATATGAGGTTGATTTCTCCTTTTGAGTGTAAAGACAATCGTGCCAGGAGAAAATCGCTCTCGCGTAGCAATTTCAGTATTTATACATTTTGTTAAATCTTTTACTTATGTGATACTTTTACACTATATTTAAGAAGTGACAATCATAGTTTAATTAAGTGTGTAGTGATGTGTGAGAGGGTAAGAGGGTGAGTGTGTGTGTGTGAGGGTGTGTGTGTTTGTGTAGTGCGTTGTGTTTATGTAATACATAATAATTTATTTTATCTTATTATAATACTTTATTTCTCAATATGAATAATAGTTACTGTCACTGTTGTAATGGTTTCGATAGGACTACACACAAACCAAACAAAGGCGGGCGAAGCCATGGGCAAAAGCTAGCAGCTAACAACACTCTCGATCAAGACACCTTTCAAACAAAAAAACTAAATCAAAATCGGTTCATCCGTTTGGGAGCTACAGAAAACCTATACAAACGCGAGCAAAAGTGAGTAGCTAAAAACACTCTCGATCAAGACACTTTTAAACAAATTAAACTAAATCAAAATCGGTTCATCCGTTTGGGAGCCAATACGCAGATACACACGTTAAACTTATGATACCCCTCTCTTTGCTTCGGGGATTAATAATAACTACTTCAGTTGAATTGTAAAGTGCTTACTTAGATAGAGCTTCTTTTAGAGGAGTACAATCATATTGTTGTAATAGTATCTAATCTTGTAATCTTGATGACCTTCAAGTGCAAGAAAAAGCTTACTTTATGTTGCGGTGATAAATACATGCAACAATGGTATAATTGTCAACAGAACAAGTGGTGTGCTGGGCTTTATCTCATCTAGAACCGAATCGTGCAGGAAAGACCTTCGAACAGTAGCCTTGTGAACTTTTAAAGCTATGTTTCCATTGAAGTAGAGACTTGTGTTGGTAGTGGTACTGAGAATAAAAGTTGAATGTAAAAATCTCACGGATCAAATTTGTACAGAGGTTTCATTTTAAGTATAATATTTATAGCGCATTAAAAAATCAATCTGAAAATATTATTGTTTGTTTTACTAATTTGCAGTTTGCTTTAGCAACATTCAGTAGGTACAAAAAGGAAGTTTAATTTTCTTCTACTAGATTATTTCTCAACTGCAATCATAAATACATAGATTATAACTGTATCACATTACATAGTTTAATCGACAAGGGAATTGTAGTATACCTGAATCCTTTCATTGGTTGGTGCATAGATAAATAACCACAATAATATAAATAGAAATTCAGATTATGTTTATTTTGCGAAATCCGTCGCTATGAATACTCTAAATATTATTTACTAGCTTTTGCCCGCGGCTTTGCCCGCGTGGATTTAGTTTTTTGTAGTTTAAAATTATTTCTTGATCTCTTGTTTGATTCTCAGGCTTTGACGAGGCCGAAGGCCGAGCTACGTTTCCTCACGAAATAATTTCTCGATCACTTATTTGATTCCCAGGTAAAATTTGTAAATTCATAATTGAAAATTTAGGTAAATTCTGAACGAAATTATAATTTTTTTCTCTGAATTAAACTTCGGTTAGTGTGTTAACACTTTGAAACACAATATTTTTTTCTAAAATATATTAAATCCTTAAACCCAACCCTAGTAACAGAAGCAAAATTTCAGCTCTATAACTTCAAAGCAACTGTATTTCGAAAAATATTCTTGTCCTTATGGAATGATTTTCCGAATACCCTGAAAAATGTCATCATAATTTGTAAAGTATCTTTGGTGGTCTTTGGCGAGGCCGAAGTCCGAGCCGCTTTTCCAAACGAAATTATTTTTTGTTCTTTGAAATGTCCTTTGCTAAAGTGGTTCTGTTCAGGCCGTAGGCCGAGCCGCGTTTCCGAACGAAATTATTTTTTACTTTTATTTGATTCGATTTTATTCGTTAGAGATATCCCACGCAAAGCTCGCTCCATAGCTCCTTAAGCGACCTTAAGTCGGTGGATCAAGCCCTTGGTAAGAGATAACTTATCAGTTAAATACTTTTGCCTTTAAGCACTGCGGAAAGTCATCGACATAATCTGCCGAATCAGTAAGTTGAAGTGGCAGTGGGTAGGCCCATATTTGTCCCCGACGTGATTGCCGTTGGAGCCAAAAGGCCTAGAATGGACACCACGTGCAGCAAAGCGTAGCCTAGACCGACCTCGTGCCTGCTGGCCCGGCGGACTTCGCGGGTAGCGGCTGGATGAGCATGACGGAGGAGCGCCAAGAGTGGCAAAATTTTAGAAAGGCCTATTTCCAGCAGTAAACGAACACAGGCTGATGGATGGCTAGATGTTTTATCCCCAGATAAAGTGTCTTTGGCGAGGTCGAAGGCGTATCAGCGTTTCTGAACGGAAAAAGCACGATTGCTTATAAAATTTGTTGTCGCACGTTTACTAATTCAAAAATGATTTTCAATAAGTTCCGCATTGAGTCCGCGTAGTAGATTGTAGCCGTAAGTACGCTAATTATTCCTGTAATATTTGACGAAAAACCGGTCAAGTGCGATTCAGACTCGCGTACCTAGGTTTCGTAATTCGACAGTTTTGGAAACAGAAAATTTTATTTAGTCTTTTTTTTTCGTGAATTTCTCAATTTTTGTTTCTGTAATCTTTACGTAAGCACTTATTGCCGTGGTTTTTTTTTTTACATTTTTCGGTTCACCAGTTTTGGAGATAAGGGAAGGGACATACATTTTTTGTGGTTTTCTGAGGATTTATCGAAATAGATGCAAGTAAATTATCAAAACTATACATTTTTACAATCGACTTTTTAATACCTATATTGTATTAAAAAAATATGTATAAATTTATTTAACTTTATTTTTATTTTTCATTTGTATTAAAAAAAAAAACGCTATAATTGTCCTGTAATTGGCCAGTTATGACCTATAATCGGGGTAGGTACATACATTTTTTTTGTGGTATTTCGACGATTTCTTGAAAAAGGTGCAAGTTAATATTAGCCAAATTATATAATTTTATAATCAGCTCCTTAATACTTATAATTTGATACCCATATTGTGGTTTTAGGAATAATTTTTTTTCCCTCTTTTTTGCAAAATTCTAAGTCTTTGTCTTTAACAGTGCTAAAGTTATGAGGCTGTGACATACGGATGGATGGACAACGGAATCTCACCGTTAAAGTTCCAAAAATGACAAAATTAAATTTTCTATTCACAAAACTGTCGAATTACGGACGACTTGCGAGTCTGACTCGCACTTGACCGTTTTTCTTTTTATTTGGTACCATTTTTTTGTACTTTGCGCTTGTGCAAATTTAAAGGAGCTTGTGCTTGAGCTTGTGTAAAACACTTCACTTTTCTAAAGAAATTTGTCACCCCATTGCCATCCCATGGGAACTGATATATGGGATAATAAGTAGCCTATGTCCTATTTCAGGTCTAGAACTACATTTGTGCCAAGTTTCAGCCCAATCGGTAGGTACGGGGCGTGAAGGAGCAAAACATCACTTTTCTAAAGAAATTTGACACCCCATTGCCATCCCATGGGAACTGATTTATGGGATAAAAAGTAGCCTATGTGCTATTCCAGGTCCAGAACTACATTTGTGCAAATTTTCAGACCAATCGGTTCAGTAGTTACGGCGTGAAGGAGTAACAAACATCCATCCAAACTTTCGCATTTATAATATTAGTGGGAAGAGTGCATTACAAACTAGAAAAGATCAATCAGAAACAAAGCCAAAGACAAGAATTTGAAAAAATTCCCCGGGCCAGGATTCGAACCTGCGACCTCTTGTTATCAAGACAAGTCTTGTCAAGACAAGTTATGAAGACAAGTCTTGTCTTGAAAACAAGAGGTCGCAGGTTCAAATCCTGGCCCGGGGAATTTTTCCAAATTCTCGTCTTTGGGTTTGTTTCTGATTGATCTTTTCTAGTTTGTAATGCACTCTAATAATATTTAGAAATTCAGATTTCCAAAATGTTTGGAATTCGGATTTGGATCGCGGCAATAAACAAGCTTTGTGAATAAGTAAAAACATGTACAATGGATACTCTCTCGTATCTTCATTGTGGTATAAATTTGGATTACATTAATCGCGTGTCAAGGATTGTTGAGAGTGCTTGCAGCCGCAGGCACAATATAATTTCTGTACTGTGCCGCATGATGTTCGAGTATATGTGTCGTTGTCTTAAAATAAGTTTTCAATAACTTGATGAGTAATGGACGTTCCCTTTCTTGTGCAGATTTATGTAAATACGTATATTTATAGAAGACCTTGAAAACTTCATTATTATGTGTCGGCAAGGCAATAGTTAATTTGAAAATAAGTTTATTAAAGGTACTGGAGGTAAATAAGGCCGGAGGTCTAAAACGCCAGGTAAAGAAAAAATACATTCTTACAATAATTCAATAACCATAAACGCACACCAATACGATGCCCATAGTAGCAACAAATCTAAATGCGCGTGAGCCCACCGCCATTTTATCAGTAGCCCCCCGTGACTCTTCTACGAGGTGATTGCTGTCAGTTTCGGTAGAAAGATTGGTTGCCTAATAAAATCAAGTTTTCGCGTAAAAGTTAACTTATTTGATTGTGAATCATATAAAATCATTACTTATTCTTAGTTGGATGTAAAGAAAGGTGATTTTTAATAATTTATTGAATGTATTCACAAAATACCAACGTTTTATATTATGTATCTCGTGAGCTAATAAAGCCGATGGTAAGGGAGGTAAGAGGTTTAGGGTTATTTTTAGAATGTAATTTTTTAAGGATATTTTTGCACAATCTTTTTTTAATTGTATTTAATTAAGACGTATTTTATTATTTTATTTTTCATTAAAATTTAGAATGATTGTTTAGTTTTGTTCTATTAAAGCCGAGAGTAAATTTTGTATTCAAAGACATATAACATTTGGTAACGTTTTTTTGTTATTTTTTGTTTATAAACTTATATGTATTCAGTTAATTTTACTGAAATGACTCGTTTTATTGCAATTTTAATATAGCGGTGGCGTAAAAAAGCCCTCAAGCTTTTTGAATCACAAAAAATACTTGAAACCGATAACTGAGTTAAACGTATTATTTCAAAAAAAGAAAAATGGTTTTTTACTTCTTCAAAATGTAAAGTTTTGTAACAGGCCTTATTTAACCCTTTATTAGGCAGAGAAAATGAGGTTATGTTATCATGTTTTTTATTTATTTACTTTCATTATTAAATTTATCTTTATTATACTAGATCGTTCAATAAGTCCCGAGACTAACTTGCAGATGGCGCATAGATTAAAAACTCTTCTTGATTTTTAGAAAGTACTGGTCATCAAAAGAGATGTGTCAAATTTTTTTGAAAATCGGACTATGAAATATTGAGTTACAGACATTTAAGTAACGATACTTTTGTAATTTCGAAAACAATGGAAAAAAACGAGTTTCATGCGTTTATAAAACATTGTTTTTAATGGCAAGAAACACCGTTCAAGCACAACAGTGGCCTATAAAGTGTTATTCGGAATCTGCTTCGTCTAAACCAACCATTTGTCGGTGGTATGCCGATTTCAAACGCGGTCATATGGACACAAATGATGCTGAATGCTCTGGTCGTCCAAATGAAGCAGTGACTCAACAAAACATCAACCAAGTCCTGAAAATCTTGAAGGAAGATCGGAAGCTGAAAGTACGCGCGATAGCTGAGATAGTGAAGGTTTCAACTGGTAGTGTTTTCATTATTTTACATAAAAATTTGGCCATGAAAAAGCTTTTTTCCAAATGGGTGCCGCGTTTGCTAACAATTGCTCAAAAGCAACAACGTATCAATGATTCAGAGCGCTGTATGGCACTGTTTAGCAGAAATAAAAAGGATTTTTTACGTCGGTATGTGACAATGGACAATACATGGATTCTACATTTCACTCCGGAATCCAATTGGCAGTCAGCAGAGTGGAGAGCAGCCGGTGAAAGCAGCCCGAGACGGCCTAAGACACAAAAATCTGCCAGCAAGGTTATGGCCTCTATATTCTTGGATGCGCATGGAATACTCTTCATTAACTACCTTGATAAGGGGAAAAATATAAATAACGAATATTACATGGGATTATTAGATCGATTTAAGTACGAAATCGCGGAAAAACGGCCTCAAATTAAGAAAAAAAAGTGATCTTTCACCAGGACATTGCGCCGTATCACAAGTCCATGATAACGATGGCCATACTAAAGGAATCGGGCTACCAATTACTACCCCATCCACCTAAGTCTCCAGATTTGGCCCCCAGCGATTACTGGCTATTTCCAAACCTAAAAAAAATGCTCCAGGGTAAGAAATTTGACTCAAATGGCGAAGTAATCGCAGCAACGGAGGCTTATTTTGAAGGCAAAGATAAATCGTTCTTCACACATGGAATGGAAAAGCTAAAAAAGCGTTGAAGGGACTGTATCGCAGTTGAAGGAGACTACGTTGATGAATAAAAAATAATTTTATCAAAAAAGCTTTGTTTTAGTATTTAGTATCGGTACTTATTGAACCGAGTGTTAATTCTGTTTTTAGTGTGTTTTTTTGTTGATTATCAGTGGCAATTTTCTGTATGAAAAGTTGGCGAACAGTAAGTACCAGAGCTTATTTATACCGTTTTTGCTGAATGGACTAGTATCTAAGCCGTAAAACAAGTTAAATAAAAAAAAAGATACTGTTTTTATTGGTTTGATTTTACGATTTTAGTGCGAAATATTAATTTTGTTGTGGAGAGCGTTTCAATTATTTTGTAGTCGTTGACCTTACTTTATAGAGCAAACGTTTATTTATATACATATGTCTAAGGTTTTTCTAAGTGGTAATATGTTTTTGTGGAGTCTTACACTTTTTTATTGTTAATTAAATTAAAATTGGAACAAATTGAAAGATTGGAACAAATGAAATAACAAGTCATGTGATACTAGTATAAATACATAAAAATAAAAAATATTTGATTACACGTATGACATTGTATAACATTGTCAGTCCAAAAATAACACCATTTTGTTTACCGGAGCTAGTTGGTTAGGTCATCATATTTTCTTTCAAACATTGTTTTGTCGTATTATGTTCTAGAACATAGAACATAGAATATAGAACAATTTTATTGGTAATGTGCATTACAAGTCAAATTTAATTTTTTTTACATTCTTCACTTAGAAGTAAATTATAACATTGATGGGATTGCACAGAACTTTTTGCTGGAAAAGCAAACAATTGGTCAAGAACAACAATGAAAAAAATATGAAAAAATTTAAATATCACTTTGAAAAAAAAAATTGTATGACACCTGGTAGACAATGTCTACCCTAGAGTGAAAATTTCCTATACAAACTTTTTTTTTTCAAAGTGATATTTAAATTTTTTCATATTTTTTTTATTGTTATTCTTGACCAATTGCTTGCTTTTCCAGCAAAAATTTCTGTGCACGCCACTGATGGGATATCATTGATTTTCGTTACATACGAGTATTTAACTAGAATTTTGCCCGCGGCTTCACCCTCACTAATCTAATTAATGACTATGTCCCTAGAGAATTGCCTGTCCCCAGGGAAAAAACTAGAGTTTGTGTCTAAGTGAAGATTCTAACAGTGAGGCTGCGCTGTGGTTTCACTCGCGTGAATCTAATTAATGAATATGTCCCTAGGAAACTACCCGTCCTAGAAACAACTTATATAGCTTTAGTCCAAGTGAAGAGTGTGAAAGAATTTTCAAAATCAGTTGGTAGTTCCAGAGATTACCCGCGTCAGTGTAATTTATAGCAATGTCCCTAGGGAACTACCCGTCCGCAGGGAAGTAGACGTGACTTGCATTTCGCAGTTCACACTCGGGAACACCTCTGGCACCCCCTCGGGGATTCATTTCGTGACGATATGTTGTACTATATACTCTGTGTATGTATATATAGAGGCCACTAACGCGATGGATTGACGAACTAAAAAGCTTTAACTCCCTATGGTGGAGGTACGCCCCAGACAGAGCTGCGTGGAACAAGATGTGGAACGATTTCATTGCTCATACTAATACTATAAATTTGCAAAAGAGAGCTCTACAAAGCATAACACCAGTCACCCAGTCAAGTCTGGTCAGCTACGGTGACTCAGACCAAGCCTCACTGAAGAAGTTAGAGGCCTACCATGTCCTGTAAAGGACTTACAATGAATTTGACATTTTGATCAATATTTTATATCACTGATTTGTAGCTTGTGACGTAAACATTGTACTGTTAAAAACATATGACATATGTATTTCTTAATATAATTAATTATCTAACTTGTTTTGAATTTTATACTTAATTTATATTTAACTAACATAATGAATTTTGCATGAATTTTTGAATGTACAACAATGTTATTTTTGTTTGATAATGTTAATTTACTGGAGCTATTTATTAAGAATTTGTTATTATTTCAATGTCAGTGCATGTAATTTTATTATTTTTGTGGTTAATAAAGGCTTTTATTATTATTATTATTATTTATGTATATATACACTGGCCGAACTTTGGATGAGATTATGTATAATGTATAGACCGGTCGGTAGCGAGCGACCGATTTTGTGTAATTTTTAGCCTTTATTACGACAAGCCGTAGCCCGCGGCTCCGCCCGCGTTGAAGAGCTTTTCGTGTAAATAAGGTCAGGTAACCAAAGAGGATTGACATAATTTTTCGAGCGACAATAAAGACAGTTTTTTCGGTATCACAATATCAATATTTTAGTTCAGCGCCTTCGTGTACATGACTTTCTTTGTTATGCCATAAGATTGCTGTGGGAATCTAGAGAGATTAAACCATCCTGAGTTGGAAATGTACCTTCCAGTCCTATCAACAGACTCTGGTCAACATGTTTTATAAAAACACTCATCAAATCCGATCAAATAAGACCATTCTCGAGAGGTCTGTAAAAAAGATAACAGTGTTATTTCACGATCGGATTACATTCGTAGGCGAACTTTCCATATGTTTCACTAAAACTCTCACTGCGCTGCTCCTCTTGGTTATATGCTTTAAACCTTCCTAAAGAAATGGTCTACCTTACAATGAAAACTGCATCAAAATCCATTGAGGGGTTCCCAAGTTATGAGTGACCTCTGATCCTCTGTTAATCGAATTGCCACACAAAGGTGGTCAAAAAGAAATTACGACATGGTCCCTTGCACCACTCCCTTATGTAATAGCGTAATGATATAATGAAAAAGACCAGTCAAGTGCGAGTCAGACTCGCGTACCTAGGGTTCCATAAAGCAATAGTTTTAGGTACCGAAAATGTAATTTTGTCATTTTATTTTCGTGAATTTCTTAACCGCTATATTTTTCTTGTAATCTTTACGTAAGCACATTGACATGTACCATGTATTGCACCATGTATAGCCAACTATTTAGTTATTTTAATAATCAATCAACCTACAATTTGATACCCATATTTTTTATACAATATAATTTTCATTAACATTATGTCATTGCAGTATAGAAACGCAGAAAGAAAAGTAAATCTGGATGTGAGGAGCTCTGAACCGGGATGATCCTCACATCCAGATTTACTTTTCTATCTGCGTTTCTATACTGCAATGATATAATATTAATTTATATCTCCTTGCGATGGATAAATCGCCAAGTGTTTAAACATAGAAATTTATTTCTGTCATAATATTATTTTAATTTTATTTTACTTTTTATATAATTAGCCAGTTATGACCTATTAATCGACAATATTTCCATATTTTTCGGTGCACCAGTTTCGGAGATAATGGGGTGACATACATTTTTTGTGGTTCTTCAAACATTTCTCGAAATTAGTGCCAGTAAATTAATATAGTTATTAAGGTATATATTTGTACAATCACCTCTTTAATATCTACAACTTCATACAATTTGATACATATATTTTATTTTTAGGATTATTGGAAATATTTTGAACAATTTAAAATTTTTCAATGTGTTTTACACCGTATTATGTGGGCAGATTAATGCAATTTTTGTGCTAAATTTCAAAGAGCGGTTTCGCAGCCGGATTGTGGAAAACCCGCCTTTTTCTAATTAATTGAAACAGAACACTTAAATTAAAAATTCACTCAATAGTTATTCAACAAAACCTTATTACCCATATATTGTGTATGTTGCCATCGCAAAGTTTCCAACGGTTTCTATATTATGGAATTTCAACATTTTTGAAATTCTAAAACTCCGCTCGCCGGTCGTCGGTCGTCGCACCTATTGCTGACTTTTAGTAAAAGATTTTCGATTTCATATTTCACAATCTGCCCAATTCTACGATCTGCCCACGAAATCTCTCATATAATTTACTTTATACTACACCTGCTCGGAAAGTACCTTCTTACATTTTTGAAAACGATGCAGAAAATACGTCATTACTGTCATACAAATGCGGGCGGAAAAAGTGTATGAAAATTCATTGTTAACGTGCTTGAGCGGGCAGAAAAAGTATATGCAAATCCACTGTTAACGTGCTGTTTTTTTTTTAATAACATAAAAAATTAGCAAGTGGCCAAGTGGCCAGTATTATTTTGCGAACTCGTACATAAAACTCGAAAAATGATACTGGCCACTTGCTTTACCTGTACGTAATAAAAAATAAGAAGATAAAAAGTGACAATCGCACGCGAGTCAGTCGGTTTCTTTTATTGTATCTTAATTAAAAGTAAAATTATACTACTTCCTCGCAGATGTAGTATAAAGCACTATGTATCACTCGGGAGAAAGTGCGATTCCCAACTCGTGTGTATTGAGGCCCTTGGCTTCGCCTCGGGCCTCAAACTACACCCTCGTTGGTAATCTTCCCCTTTCTTCCCTCGGTGAACAATGTACTATTATTTGCTTAGCTTGCAAGATAACATTGACTGACAGTGGAAAAACTTTAAGGCTCCAGTCCCCTAAAAATCAGTATTCTTGCAGAATTATCAGAAAAGAAAGATTTTATTTTAGTTAGTAAGAAAGCAATAAATAAAATACATTTTACGTTAATTTATAGTGTGGAATTTGAAGATTTCAAAACACATTTTTTCATTTACTTTAATGCTACTTTTAATAGGTTTTTTAGGCTTCAAACATACCTTTATTTATTGTCTACGCGTTGAGAGTCTCATTCATGCACACGTCACGTAAAAATTATGACAAAAACAAGAAATTTATTCAGGTAACATTTATTCCCATATCTTCAACAATAATCTTACCTGGTTAATTTTTTGGATAATACTTTAGTTTTCTTATTTCGAGTGCTTTAAGTAGTTGTAATTTTATGAATTCAACCACTGATAAACATTTTTTTTTCTACTAGAAAACTATCGTTTAGCGTAGTCAAATTTAAAACACGTAAAATAGAACTATTAATAAGTGAAATAACAAAAACCTGTATTTAAAAAATTATTTTAAGAACATTTATCAAATCGAAACTTATCGAGAGTTTAAAACACAAAACGCGTCGATATTTCCCTCAGTTTCGCTGGGACATCGCAGCGTTCAGACGTGTGTTGTGTAGCTCGACGTCATTTTACCTCCCGCTCGCACGGTTGCTCCCTTTCCCTCGCGTAGATTCTTATGGAGAGGCGAACTGTATCATTAAAGTTGCTCTACTTGAATATTGCACTTATCGTTTAATAAGTAAACTATGGATAAAATATTTTTTGAATATTTTAAGAAATCCCTGTTTCGATAAAATAAAGTTTAATCTACGTCCGTCCGTATTTCACAGCATCATAACTTTAGCACCGTAAAGATAAAAACATGAAATTTGGCACAAAAATAGCATTAATTTGCTTACATATTACATTGTAAAAAAAAATATGAAAAATTTGAAATTGTTTAAAATATTTTCAAAACAAAAGTGAGAAAAATAAAAAATATCCTAAAAATACAATATGGGTATCAAACTGTAGACACTAAAAAGGTGATTGTAAAAATATATACTTTTACTATATTTACTGGCACTGGTTTTGTAAAATCTTAAAAAAAACCACAATAATGTGTATGTCCGAAACTGGTAGACCGAAAAATATGAAAAAAAAATCCATTTTAGATCATAACTGACCAATATTAACTGGGAAAACTATAGTGATTTAAAAACAACAAAAAAAAAGGAAAATAAATGAAAAAAAAATTAAAAAAAAAACAATATGGGTATCACATTGTAGGTATTAAAAATCTTATTGTAATAATATATAGTTTGGCTATATTTAATTGCATCTATTTCGATAAATCCTTGAAAATCTATAAAAAAATATTCATTTGTCCCCCCTCTTATCTCCAAAACTGGTGGACCGAAAAATATGAAAAAAATCATGGTAATACGCGTTTACGTAAGAATTACAGAAAAAAAATGATAAAACTAAATTTATCATTCACAATACGGAACCCTAGGTTCTGACTGGAGTCTGACTCGCACTTGGCCGGCTTTTTTTCAAGATGTTTGCGGTATGCCGTTTTTTTGGGTGGTTTTAATTTAGTTTTCGGAGCTTTTATTGCTACCCTTAATTTTTACCATAAGTATCCGGATAATACATTATCCATTATCCGGATAGTAAAAATCTGCGAATAATTGCATGCCCTAATTCGCTTAGATTAAGTTATGTTAATGTGTGTTAATTCGAAAACCCGTAAAGCCGTATTTTAGAAGGTCTAAAAAACCCACGGGGATGGCGTGACACAAATTTTATACCAGCACCGCTGTTGCCACTTTTTGGAATAACTAAAGCCGAAGCTACATCCTTTTTATTACTTTACTTACTTTTATTTAAAATATCTTAAAAAGCTATCGAAGTCACTAAAACCGACAGTCGAGATAACAACGTGCTAGACAATAATGCATCAAAACAAAAGAACGTACGCAGCTGCGGTTCTTATCATTAAAACATCACATTTCTAAAACTACATTTTTTACCTTTTTTATTGCACCTTAGTCATAATCATGGACACACAAACCGACAGACACTTAATTACCGTAAGAGTTTCTATTTTTGCTATTATATTACTCGTACTTTAAGAACTGATTGTAATATGTGTGTGAGTATTAGGAATACATAATTTTAAATGTTTTCATTGTTACGATTTGATTATTAATTTTCTACATTTCCAAATTTTATAAAGGTATTTTTTATGTACGGCATTAGTTAAATGAAAATCTTGATGAATAAAGAAATTTTCGGGCACAACTACACGCTTTTTAGGGCATGCAGGTTTCCTTAGAGCGATAGGGCTGATCACGTTGAGACGTAATAATCGTCAGAGAAACGCGGGTGTACTTATAGGTACACGTATGGGTGGACTTATGACTTGCATCTCACAGTTCACACTCGGAACACCTCGTGACACCCCTTCGGTAAAAATCTGCAAATAATTGCATGACCTAAATGTATTGTGTCTAAATACTAATCACTCTTACTGCTACCAATAAGCCATCTATTCCAGGTAGATTTACTTTTGTTTATTTTGCTTTTGCAAATTCATTTTGTTTGTTCCGATAAACAAACCAAACTTTGTAAATTACCGTTACTTGAATAATTAAAAATCTTCACATGTCAAATTTTAAGTAATCATACACTCATTTAACGAAGTAGAGCAACATTCAGGTGCGGTCTCTAACATCTTAATGCAGCGGGGGGAGCGCCACTTCTAAAGACTCAGGCAAGATGAAAGCGAAATGTTGCAAAGAGAGTCTGGGGCCTTAAGGCGGGGAAAAAAATCGTCCAAGATTTCCCTTAATTAAAATAATAATTTTTACGAGAGCACCCGCTCTAAAATAATTATTCTCAAAATTTCAATTAATCGATTTTCAACTCGGTCTAGATGATCCTGAACCTGAACGTGACGTTAAATAAAAAAATTAAAATTCAGTTGACTCTGTAGTAATTATAAAAGCGGGTTCTGTAGAAATATAATTTTTTATCCTGCGAAACGTACTGATGATGATTGATGTCCAAAGAGGTTCCTATACCATACCTTATTAAAATATTATTTTTTTATTACATATTAAAAAAATTGGGCAAGTGCGAGTCGGATTTGCGCACAAAGAGTTCCGTACCACCACACAATACGGATACGGAACCCTAAAAGCATTATGGTAAATAACAACAATATGTATAGATGCCATTGCATCAATGAGGCGACAAAAACAAGCCGCTAAAATGATAGCGCTCTAACAATTCGCGGCTCCAACCAAGTACGGAACCCTTATATCTTAACCGCTATATTTTTTCTGTAATGTTTAAATAATCACCTATTACCACGATTTTAATTTTTTTTAAATACGCTCCAGGCGTATTTTTTTGGATCCGTCAATTGAAAAACTTTATAGTGATGTCTCGGTGTTTGTCTGTGGGATATCATATTTCAGCTTTAATGCACCCGAAAAAAAAAGACAAATACCAAGACTTCAGAGAGAGAGAATTATGGCTTAGATTATAATTTAAATGTGTAAATTTATTTGTTTTTGTAATTGTTTGTTTGTTTTAAGTTTTTACAATTTGTGTTTATTTTTATTTTTATAGTATAGCGATTTAGCATAAGCTGTGATGTTATACTTTTATATTAAATAAATAATAATAATAATAATAATAATAATAAATTCACTATAATGGTTCCTATTTATTGAGGAACCCAAAGAGAATCGCCGTCTAAAGCCCTATCTAATAAAGTTAAACGTCCTGATAGAAACTAAAATCCGTTTAGTGGATGTTGGGGGTAAAATAAATCAGCGTGGAGTAGACGTCTCCCGTTCGACGAACTCAGGCAAGTTTCGAACAATCGGAGAGATGTAAATTAAATCGAGTGGTTGAGGTCCGATGCTTGAGACTGGTCGAATTTAGAGAGTCTATACAACGTGTAACGGTGTAACCATATTTAAAGAGCTTATTCAGTCAATGGTATAGAGCAATTTTTACTATGGAACAAACCCTGTATCACGAAAAAAAAATATTATTGTTTCATAGAAAAATGCAATGCCGCTTGCTCGGCTGAAATGTATGGAAGGGCAGATTTTTGTTTTTGAGATTTCAGGGTTGGCTCCATAGTAAAAGTTGTTCTATACCATTGACTGAATAAGCTCTTCAAATATGGTTACAACTTTCTGTTACACCTTGTATAAGGTTAAATAATATTAGTTGGCGAAACTCAAAACATATGTAGTCCTAGTCTATATGAACAACTGTTTGTATGGAGCTAAATGAAATTCGTAACTTTTTTAACTTCCTCCCATACAAATTGCCCCGATCAGCTGACTGGTGCAGTATGGAAAGGTGAAAATAAATTTTAAGACTTTTGCACAACCTTAATAGAAAAAGTTTTTTCATGGACATTCTACATACTTCTACATATACATATCTATGTATATACATATGTTTTCAATGCATGTGCTCGTAAAGGCCCACTTTTTATGCATCAAAACCGAACAGAAAGTCGATTATTTTGCCCTAGGGCTTTATTATTATATATTTTTTTAATTTACTTACAATGGTTGGCTAACCTGCAGCCTTTCCTGTGTACCATAAATGTCATACTTCTTTTTCCACTGTTTAACGGCTCTGGATACAGTCCTTTTGAGCTAATTACAATTTAAAGTTCACAAAATTATATTTGTTTTATTCCCTCACACTATGCATTGAAAAACGTAGTATGATACACGGGCGTAAGAGCAATAAATTACTCGGTTACGTTTAAAACACTCGCTACGCTCGTGTTTTAAATCGTCCTCGTAATTTATTCCTTTGCGCCCTTGTAGCATAACTACTATTCAAATTTCGCCAACTATATATTTCAATTTAACCTTGTATCCTGGGTATGCTCTAGCTAGTATAATGTGATGATTACTGATGATTTATCAAATAAATCGTCTCTGTTGTTGAATGAAGAATCAGCAGCTTGTGCAGTTTTAAAGCCTGCATAAAGATTTTTATCTACTCCCATACTGCAATAAGGCAATTGTAACATAAAAAGCAGTTTTGTAATTACCGATATCCGATGTTATAATATTACATTATAACATTGTGATTTTGCGCTGCGATTGGCCCAATATTCAACAACAGAGACGAGAAATAAGTCCCGATATTATTTCTTAAGCCACGCCCCCTTTATCCTTATTGGCCTTCAAGCCGCATTACCGAAACGACGCAACCGAGGTTCATAAACGAATGTTCTACTTCTTATTTTTCGTGAAATTGTTTGTTGAAAATATTATAAATAAAGACAATATTTTTGATGGTCGTAGATTAAGTACAACTGAACATAATTGGACATTGGGACACTCGTGCAGAATTATTACGAAACTCACTTAGCACTCGTGTCCTAATGTCTCAAATTATGTTAGAGTAGCACATAATACTATTTTTATTATAATTTTTCATGTATCTTTTTTGGTAACAACCTCATAGAGATAACTCTGATTTCATTTGTCCAGCATTCGGTAGCTTAATAAATAGTTACTGGACCGATTAAACTAAAATTGTACATGCAGATAAAAACAAGATTTTGATAAAGAAATATTGACAAAGTAATATAATTCGGTTTACGGTAAAACTCAAAATCGCTGTAATTTACTTATAATTAGGGTTGAGCTGAGTTCTATTGACTAAGATTCTTGAAACCCATTCAATTCCATAAGAGAATATTAAACGTGTTCGTTTTGCACTCGTATTCCATTTCCAAGCGGTCCAGCATCGACCCCCAGACTTTCCCGGGACAGCCTCTCAAACTCTCGAGAAGTACATTTTAGTTGTAACAAGTTCGCTGTTTTTCGGACTTAGGCACCTTTGTCACCTGACGGAGAACATCTCTCACTGAAACATCTTGAAAATAGTTGGGACTCAAGTGTGGAGTGTTCGAGTGTACTACCATCGCAAGTCGCTAAGTTGGGACTTTGCCTAAACAATTTGAAATGACGTTTGTTTAAGAGCGGTTTCGCTGCCGGATTGTGAAAAATTCGCCTTTTTCTAATTTATCGAAATAGAACACTTAAATTCAAAATTCATTCCATAGTTATTCAACAAAACCTTATTACCTATGTATTGTGTATTATCGCATTCCATTGGTCTCTGTAAATTAGAATTTAAAAATTTTTGAAACTCAAAATTCGGCACACCAAAATATAATTAAATACTAAACAAAAGATAAACATTAAAAGAAAAATAATATTTTAATATTCTATACTATTTTTTATGATTCATAGAAATATTGAATTAACTCTTTTTATTCTTACTATTGCTAGAACATTTGAAAAACAATAAATCTCTCTCCAGATCGCGGCTTGGCTCAATTTGAGAGATAAATAAAATATAGGAATTATATATGGAAATATGGTATGTAGGCCTCGTCAATAAGCCATTTAAATAACATAAGAGTAAAAAAATATATTTATTTGACAGGAAAAAGTATGACGGAGACAGATACTGGAATAAGAACTTAGAAAACAAAAATAATACAGGTATTTAATTTTAATATCATCGTAGTAAAAAGGGAACCAGAGCAAAAGGCAAATGGCTATTATTTTACCACCATCTCGAGGTAGTATTTTCAAAACCTAGGTAGATTAAAACTAGCAGATATATAAATAAATAGATATCCTGGCAAACAACCAGTTGATGGACATCCACATTGATAAGTAACAATTTTCATTTTTGTAATTCTGTTAATTGATGTAGCTAAGTCCAAATTCTGCAGCAACGTTTGAATACAAAATTCCGTAAGTAAGAAAACTCATATGAAATGTAATGCACAAGATTTTTCTCGAAAACATAAAATGTGGAAATTCAAAGTGCAGACATACGGAGAGACCGGTGAAGCAAGATGTTATAGCGTGTATACCTACAGAGAATCCATTTGTTGAGAATAAGGATACTTTTAGGATTTTGTTTAAGGGTAATTTTTCCGGATTTGTAACAAAATATATTAAGAAATAATTATAACGCCCAAAATACAACTTTTAGCTAAGAAAACTTATTGTTAAAAGTTTGCTATATGCAGTGACGTATTCTCCATAGGGTCATTCGGGCGATCGCCCGGGGCGGCCCTGTCTCAAGGGGCGGCCCAATTTAAAATCTTTAGCAATTTTAACAATCTCACATTAAAAGTGTTTGAAAAAAATAGCGACCATTTTAAATAATGTACCAGCACCCCACAAAAACACGATTTGTTAAACTTAAAATACACTTATCTCGTGGACACACACACTAGTCGTTGACCTCTGATAGCGTCAATAGCACAGAACACAGTGACTCAATGTGATCGGTCGAGACCACGAGTGTCGGTCGAGAAGAAACTGCGTTGATAAGCGTGCACAGCCATAGCTTAAAAAAATGATATATTTTTGGTAAAAAGGATAAAGAGGATAAAAAATTATATGCGTTATCGCACAAGTGGACAGTGTCTGAATCGTTTAGGAATCCTCAATAAAGAGGCCGACATAACGAAGTCACTTAACTATGAAAACATCATTGATGCCTTCGCCGATCTAATGACGCGTCGTCGTCCTGTATAAATTTGTATTAAAAAAAAAACAAAATATTTTCGTTTATTTTTATTTTTGTTTTTTTCCCTCGGCAGTTGGTTAAGGGGGGCGGCCCAATCGTATTCGCCCGGGGCGTAGAAAACCGAAATACGTCTCTGGCTATATGCATAAACATATTTTTAATGATATTACAATTGCTATAAAACAATTGGTTTTTCTATAATAATAATAATTATAAAATGATTTATTGCACAGGATAAAATTATCGTACAAAGGCGAGCTTATAGTAATTAGTATTTTCTACCAACTAACTTTTGGCAATAAGGAAATTGTTGAGGGTAGTGCCCTACTATTTAAAAGGGGTAATCATAAAAATAGTACTTAAATAATAAATAACTAGACTACATCCTAATAAACATTTAAAGGAAAGTTATAGTTTATAATAAAATACATAAACTACATAAACAGTTTACACAAATATATAAATGTATAGTATTTAAAATTAATTTTTTCTATAGAAAATTCTATAGTCATGATACTAGCCATAAATTCCCAAAATAATCTCACTACACACTTATGGAAAATCCAATTATTTTGAAGCTACTACTACAGCTTTGTACAATAAGTTGTCTTAGCTAATATAATTGGTGTTAACAAATTATGGGTTGTAAATTGTAGCCTGAAATAAACGGATTTATTATTATTACCTAAAAGTTCTATTTTGGCCATTATAATTATTTTTTTATATTTTGCAACAGCTACGGAGAAACGACCTTTTACTTTTATACAAATATTTAGTAAAAATAAAATAAATCCATCAATCCACATTCATCAATCTAGTCATACAAGCTCTTCTAAATAGAAGAGTTGTATGACTAGATTGATGGATGTGGAAAAGTCGAAAGAAGTGTGTCTGGATCGTATCAGACGGAAATTTTGTAGTCTCTGCCTACCCCTCTCGGAGACAGGCGTTAGTATATGTATGTAAGTATGTTTACGACTAAAGATGGAAAAATAGGCGCTGGATATTAAGAAGAAATAAAAAATAAAAAAAAAATCAATTTGCAATTTAAAAAAAAAAAGAAGAACTTAAAAGTAGGAATATTAATCTACATGGAAGGATGGTTCTTTCTTGGTACACATATTTTAAATAACTTTCTTCCATTTAATATGAAAATCTTATGTATCCTTTTTAATTATAGTATTTTTAAGTGCAGTTTTGCGACCTGAATTTAAACAATTATTTTTTTGGCTAGGAAAATCATAAGTGAGAACAAAATCAGGGTAGATGAAGAGTTCAGGCGATCTCGTACTTTTTTATGTATTGCTTTCATCCTCTTAATTTTTGTTCTAGCCGAAACAGTAGATCGCAGTCCAGATCGTGGCTCAGATCTATTTTACAGATTTAATACAGAAACAGGTACGAACGAACTTTGATATAACCCGTTTCAACTTATGCATACACTCCAGATTCCGACTTATTCGACAAGTTGGAGTAGCTGTAGTATTTCCCTAGGGCCCGATCCAAGCAGGGCCATTTGGGAAAATTGGCTGCCAACTCTAGGTCCACTATAACTTGGTTACTAAAGTTCAGCTGAGGTGAACCCATTACGGAATTGGACCTCATTACTGAATATAGTACGTAGTTTTACTATTAGGTAAGGCAACGTATTAGGGATTATGATAATTTTCAATTCGAGCTGAATATTCCGAGAGCCTATTTGTTCTCTTCGTACAAAAGTTATCGAACAAAAAGTTACTGTCATTGACATACTATGTCGATGGTTACTGTATATAGTTTAAAATATTTTGTTGCGCAGTACTGACGTTCTCATTTATTTCCACAATAGATTTTTTTGAGAATCGATTCTCCGTATTTGTTAAAAAATAATAAAAAATAATTATTATGGCTAAAATACAACTTGAAGATAAAAGCAATGTATTACAATAGTTCACTTTATGATCAAACGCATTTTTCAATGCATGTGCTCGTAAAGGCCCACTTTTTATGCATCAAAACCCAACAGAAAGTCGATTATTTTGTCCCAAGGCTTTATTTTTTTATTTTTTTTATTTATTTACAATGGTTGGCTATCCTGCAGCCTTTTCTGTGTACCATAAATGTCATACTTTTTTCCACTGTTTAACGGCTCTGGATACAGTCCTTTTGAGCCAATTACAATTTAAAGTTCACAAGATTATATTTGTTTTATTTCCTCACACTATGCATTGAAAAACGTAGTATGATACACGGGCGTAAGAGCAATAAATTACTCGGTTACGTTTAAAACACTCGCTACGCTTAAATCGTCCTCGTAATTTATTCCTTTGCGCCCTTGTAGCATAAACTACTATTAAATGATATTGTGGTAGCTTCAAAATAATTGTATTTTCCACTTTATTTCCACTCGACTGATGACGGCCTCACTGATGAAACCGAAATATATCGAAAATATGAAGTTAATTTTTTTATTATTATCATGTTATGCTTAACACTACAAATAAAAGGTTAATACAGCAAAAATTATAATTATTCATATTTTCCATAGAGTGATTTCAGTAATTAAAATCTTTTAATTTTATTATTTTAAGTTGTATTTTGGCCGTTGTAATTATTTTTTATTATTTTGAACAAACACGGAGAATTTCACTACTTGCTGCCTGTTAAAAGTTCCATTTTTAAACTTATGTTCTGGATTCTAGATATCACTTTTCAGCAAGTTTAAAACTGGCCCTTAGTGTAATTTTGTTTAATCTAAGAGATCGTCTGAAAAACGAAAAAAATTTTTTTACAAAGAAGAGTGTTTTTAATAAATGTGACTTTGCTCTGAAACTGTTGCCCACAATTGAAAGACAGAGATGTATTACTTTCCAACAACTCTTTAATCCCCAAGACTCGAGGCTTCTGTTCTTTAACATGACATAACATAACATAACATAAACTCTTTATTGTGCACCAAAACAATAATTAATAAAATATTTTTAACAGAGAGGGTACAATAGGCGGTCTTATCGCTTAAGCGATTTCTTCCAGACAACCTTTGCGTGGAAGATAATGTAAAATAGAGGATAAGGCGTACGTGGTGTAAAATATATATATATATAAAACATTTTAGAAAAGTTACACCAAATTTAAATGGCAAGACTTTGTTTTCACTTCTTGTGTAAATTCGAAAAAAATCTTTAAACTTTGGATCTCTGTGATGAAAAAAAAAAGTATGGAGTGGGAATGATAAACTATTTTGAAAACTTGCTCATTTAATGTTATTTCCAAAAATGTATAACATTTGACCACTTCCATAAGGGCGAGACTAGTTATTGGCCTTGACCACCGGCTGGTATGGATTTTTAAAAATATTTACTTTCCATAATTTGAACTAAAATGCTATAAAAGTAAAAATTGTTGAGTTTTAATTAAAACAACGTGAAGAAGTGATTATTTTTTTTATTATAAAAAAGTGTATACCGACAAGAAAAAGTGATACAATTTTTTTTAAGAATATCTCCTTATAACAAATGTTCGAACTGAAGCCCGCCTGTGCGAATGCATAAACGACACTTTTTCAAAAAATTTCGTTTTAGTCGGCGCAGGCTGAGTGCCGATATGCTTCTGGCGGCTTGTGTCACTCGTTCGCGTAGTTCTCCCTCATTGTGAATGGGCTTTGCGTACACTCGATCCTTTAAACAGCCCCAGTAGAAGAAGTCGAGTGGATTAAGGTCTGGCGACCTTGGTGGCCACAGAATGGGGCCTAGTCTGCCAATCCAACGGCTGGGGTATGCTTCGTTGAGATGAGATCTTACTTGAACAGCATAATGAGCCGGACACCCGTCATTTTGCAGCCACATTTGTGCTCGGGCTTGAAGTGACTCGTCTTCTAACAAAACTGGCAAAGTATTTTGCAGAAATTCCAAGTAATTTTGTCCATTCAGAACTGAGGGCAGTTCTACTGGGCCCACGATTCGACCGTTGTAAATTCCGGCCCACATGTTTATTTTAAATTGGTACTGTGAATGGTCTTCCTTCTTTTCATGCGGATTGACCATCCGCCAACTGTGGATATTATGCAAATTGATGTAGCCATCTTTCCTGCAGGCGGACTCATCACTCCACAATACGTGATTTAAAAAATCCGGGTCTTCTTGGTGTTTGCGTAGCATTCGTTGGCAAAATACCACGCGCTTCGCATAATCGCGTGTCAGAAGTGCTTGTACACGCGTAACATGGTAAGGATGATATTGATATCGTTTGAGTACTCTATGCACAGACAAGAAGTTGATGGATCGTCTTCAATTTGTAAGAGAACTTCCTCATCGTCAACCTCTACAGGTCTACCCTCACCACCGTGTCTGCCTGGATTTCTTCCTTCTCTGAAGGCTTTGTCAACCCTTAAAAAAACTCCATATTGTGGGTGTTGTCGGTTTGGATAACGATCAGCATAAATCCTTGCAGCTTGTCTAGCAGAGTATGTGACACTTCCACGTATTTCGTCGAAATGTCTGGTTTCTCCATAAATCAAATGCATATCTGCATACTCATGATGGGTAAATGGATGGTCTTGATTATTTGCCATGATGCAACAAATCACAAACACAATGATCCAATTCACAAGCAAAACAAGTCCCGAGAAGCGCCAAGTCGTACACTTCACAAGATACCAAATCAAGAGCACAGCAAAGTCCAAATTAAAGCCAGGTTCGTTGGAATATCGCAATACGGAAGCAGCTTAGAATAATAACTATGGGAAGCAGTGATAGTACACGAGTGTAGCACAGTAGGTAAAGTGTTGCACTGAGCGACAAGTGAGTGCGCAAACAAACAACAATGGCAAATTAGTGGTGGCATGGCAGCTAGCTTCATGTTAAAACGAGACAGCTATACATCACGCTGTTGATGTCCTTGTTTATTTTTTAACTGTTCTTAGATAAATAGTCAAAAGAACGGTTAGAACGTCGATGCGATAGTGTAAATAAGATTTTTAGTTCAAACTATGGATAATATTTTTTAAATATCCATTCCTGCCAACATTCCTGCCTGCCTGATCAACATCAAGGTTAATAAATAGGCTTATTCTTATGAAAATGGTCACATATCTTACATTTCTAAAAAGAACATTAAATGAGCAAGTTTTTAAAATAGTTTATCATTCCCACTCCATACTTTTTTTTTTCATCACAGAGATCCAAATTTTAAAGATTTTTTCGAATTTACACAAGAAGTGAAAACAAAGTCTTGCCATTTAAATTTGGTGTAACTTTTCTAAAATGTTTGGTAGCCAATTCATGAAATAGTTATTTTTAAATAATATTCTGAAAATAAAAAAATTCTTAACTGAAAAATAAAGTAATGACAGCAAAAAAAACAGGGACGGGAAGATGTTTTCAAATTTTTTTGAAAAAGTTAATTAACTCAAAAACCATCGAACTTTTGTTTCACCTATGTTTATTTTATTTGATAGGAATTGGACTAAGCTACCTCCCATAACAATTTGATTCGCTTATTATGGGACACCCTGTATATACGTAATAAAGAACCGAATTTCTTAGGTTACCTTATTATCTACATGTCAATATACATACTAATACATAATTTACAATATTATACATATACTAATTTCAGAGAGATAAATTGACCTACATAATATGTACCTTAATTAATGAGAGGAAAAATATTCTTTAATTCGTTTTCTGAAAATATCCAAGGAAGGAGCAGATTTTACAGAAAGGGGTAAATACTGGAATACTGGTTTTCAAAAGCTTAACCATCTTACACTTTGGCAGAATACATGTGCATAGTGTCTTTTTACAGTTCGGTAAGGAAACGGAAATATGTCAACGGAAACAGTATAATGTATGTATGACGTACACTCGATACGCACAAGTACGGACGCCAGCATGACAGGCAGTACTTATTGGAGCGTCATAGCCATTAAAATCGTGTACGAGTAGGGAGCTTAAGCTGCAGGCTGTACTTAGGTGCTATGCTACGATACCAGGTACCTAAAGCGGAGAAACATTGGTAGACGACGGCTATTGAGTCGTAGCGCTTGCTACGCGCCGTAGCAAAAAGGCACACAAATAAATCTTTTGCGAGAATGGTTTATAAAACGAGAAACATATAAAAACAGCTGGTCATTTAAATTTATTTTCTATCAGATTTTAGAAGCAAGTAATATAACAGGATGTCTCAAAATAAAGTTTATATTTGGTTATCTTACTGTGTAGACGCAATGCGAAGGAGATAGCCTGGCTTCTAGGAATTTAGTCACTCTGGAGGTTTTCTCGGTGGTGGACCGAGCGTTCTATATGTACGAAGATTGTACTAGAACCCATAAAACGATGATACAGTGAAAAAGTACGGAGAAAATTTTGCAGTCATCGTCGTTTGGACCTCAAAATATGGACAGATTCGATAGCACAATACAAAAACTAAATCAATGCAGACGAAACCGCAGGCAATAGCTAGTTACAATATAAATTTGAGTGTGCTGCGTCTAATTAAAACAATTGCGGGGTAGGTGAAAGGAGGGGTAGGCTTTGGTAGCGCTGATATTGAAATAATTGGGTATGGAAAGCTTATGTTAAGGCATGCTGATTGAAAAACTGTTTCTAAATAATACATTTTTTGTCATTGTCGTGATTATAGAATTTGCGAAACAGAGGTATCTGTAACGTATGTAATGTCTCATGTCTCTTCCTTCTCTTTGACACATAGATTACACACATTACGTCTTTAATTTGACGTAAACATGAAAATCAATGTGTTATAAATCGCTTTTTTATACCTACTAATTCAAAGGATATCTTGGTTATTATGTATATAGGTGATGAGGTGATGACACTTGTTTCGAAATTCAGAAAAAAAATATCGACTGCATAATACTGAAATTGGTTTTAATTTAGATCACTAAATGGTATATAGTTAACGAAAAAAATAAATTAAAATTAGGTTTAATTTTCCTGGCCAACATGTCAAAATTACCTTAAAACTTATTTAAGTTATTTTACATATCTCTTGCTCTGTAAGTACACCCTTACACCCCTGAATGCCGGGGTGTATGACTATCATTACAGCATAGGTTTTGGAATTTGAAAAAAGAACTGTCATACTCATACTGCACGAAGAATATTTTTAAAAAGTTAATATTTTTTTTCTCGGTATCGATTAATTACTCGAATCGGAATCTAGACAATTTATTTTATAAAGATTTTATTTTAAATATGGAACTATTTGTTTCCACATCGTATGTTAGATGGAATCGATTTAAAAATCAAACTGGCCAGCAAGATTTAACGCGCTTGCGTGCGTGAAAAAAAAAAAGGCAGTCTACTAGTAGGCGCGAAAGCATCGCGAAAGTAATTAATTTTCTTGTTTGAGTTCTTTTTCAAAAGTTTTAAACCTGTCTAGTGACGAAGACATAGATCTAACGCCCGATTTTATTAAAGAAAGGGCAAAAACAGTTGTCGAAAATATATTACCGCCGAACTCGAAAGAAAGATATGTAAAGGCATACGACGAATTTATGAAATGGCGGTCAGAAAAAAAAGTGAAATCTCTTTCTGAAAGTGTTTTTATATCATATTTTGATGAATTATCTAAGAGGCTACAACCTTCCAGTTTATGGTGCTTTTATTCCATGCTAAAATCTACAATGATGACAAAACATGACGTGAATTTGAAAGATTTTTCTAAACTTACTGCTTTCTTGAAAAGGCAGTCTGACGGCTTTAAAAGCAAGAAATCGAAGGTATTTACTGCAGAAGAAGTACAGAAATTCTTAAATGAAGCTCCGGATGAAATTTATTTAGCAATAAAGGTACCTATGTATTTACTTGCCCTTTTTAATAAGTTACCAAAATATTTCACAAAAATACTATGCGAATTTGGTGCCTTTAATACAACTTATGTCTTTTTTACAAATTTTCTAATTTTTTTTTCTAATTTTTGGGATATCGGGAGCCTGCAGAACCGTGGAATTGACAAACTTGACAATAGAAAATGTAGAAAAACATAACAAATTACTACTCATAAAACTGCCTAACACGAAAACTAAAATTGACCGGTCATTTGTTGTGCATGAAGAATTTGCAAATTATGTTGAAAAATATCAAGCTCTTCGGCCTGAAAACGTGGATACAAATCGTTTTTTTTCTTAATTACAGTAAACGAAAATGCCACAGACAAGTAATAGGAAAAAACAAATTTACAGGCATGCCAAAGCAAATAGCCACATATTTAAAACTGAGTAACGTAGAGTTATACACCGGGCATTGCTTTCGCAGAACATCAGCGACTCTATTGGCTGATTCGGGAGCCAACCTCACTCTGTTAAAAAGGCACGGCGGCTGGAAGTCCAGCAAAGTGGCCGAAGGTTATATCGAAGATTCGGTGGCAAACAAAAGCAAAATTACTTCTAAAATAACAGAAAATATAAACTTGAAATCACCACGTCAAAGCACATCATCTGAGCCATTTTTTAATGAAGAAAATAGTACCAGTCAACTGCCGCTATTTACGATGCAAGAACCTCAAGTCACTCAAACTCAAGTCTTATCATCACAAACTCATACTCAAACTATAAATATTCCTAAAAAGAACGTGACCATATCTCTTAAAAATTGTAATAATTTTACTATTAATTTTAATTAAATACACATTTTTTTCTTCTTAATAAATGTTCATTGAAACCTGCTGTCTTGTTGTTTACTTACCTCACAATCGATTTGTAAAGCAGAGTATTTATCTCGGGCGTAAGCATCAATTGCATACTCGGGTAAATTAGCGCCTTCGCTTCGCTCAGGCGCCAAAAACCTCGTATGCAATTGATGTCATACAGCCCTTGGTTAATAATCTACTATTAAGGATGCTGAATCCGAATATCTGGTGCTGCAGGCTAGAGGAGGGAGAAGGTAGCTATTTTAATTCAACAATATTAACAAATTTATAAGTATGCCAATTTTTAGCTTTATATTTTGTTTTCTAAAATTTTTAATATCATTTCCGAACATTTCTTCAACTATTACGTTTTCCTCTATCTTTTATTTGCAACTTTAATTACAAACACAGCAATGTTTTCATGAAATTACTTTTGACCAATTACTCTAAGGAAATTACACAATAAATAACAACAAAATGAAATTTAGGGAAGCATCTTTTAGGGCGTGGCTTGTTGACTCACTTTCTATCCAGGGCAAATGAGTACAAGTCTCCCTTTTGGGCGGAAACAAGATGACGTCAACCGCTAACCCCTGCGAGATGACATCATCCCTGAAGCCGAGGTAACGTGTTGAAACTTGCTCAAACCAAACGCGCAGGCGCTTAGATAAATGCATCACAAGTGACCGAAGACAAAGAGATTTTGAAAAGGGATGGGTATAATAAGGTCAACTGTCAATCCTACTAACTGAGTAAGGCTTCTAGGGTATTTCAAACGGAAATTTATAATAGAATAGAAAATCGTTTATTTACAGTCACAATCACACACAACACAGAAAAAGAAGATATAAGACATGAAGAAAATTTCAAAATTTCAATCAAAAAATAAAAAATGAATAAGTTTAGCTTTGTGCTTACTCACTTTAAGCTTTATAATTATTATGATGACTATAGCATGAGCTATTACGTATTTTGGTAAATTTTATTTTTCTATTGTATTTTAACCCACGAAACGTTATTCTATAAGTAAAAGGTAAATATGTATTAACTACTTGTAAATGCCTTGATAAAGTGAGTGGCAATACATATTTAATACAATTC
Source organism: Ypsolopha sequella (assembly GCA_934047225.1). Classification (NCBI taxonomy): domain Eukaryota; kingdom Metazoa; phylum Arthropoda; class Insecta; order Lepidoptera; family Ypsolophidae; genus Ypsolopha; species Ypsolopha sequella. The sequence goes on along the minus strand of OW203994.1, from coordinate 20,379,590 downwards.
TAATTTCTAATTAATTAAACTATGTTATTTGCATGTTATTTTAGAGTAAGTATATACATATAAATTATCTATCTGTTAATTTCTTTCCAAACACTTTTAATCGATTCTGTAAATCTTAACAAGAGCCCGCGCGAAACAATTGTAATCTATCAACTAGGCCGAGGATTACTAATGAATGTATTATATTTGCAAGTTCTTTTTTAGTACATAAACATTTATTATCTTTATCTTTATCTATACGGGCACCACTTACCCCAACTTTATGTGTACATAAGGGGTATTAAGGAAATTCAAATGTGCACTTTTATCTGCACTAGCTATAAAAGTAAAAATAATCTAAAATCCACCCTTATTCGGACGACTCACTAAATCCAAACACTTTGATGACTTTGATTGCCCATCAAAGTTTCGGGCACTCAAAAATCCATTTGAAAAATACGTTTTATACCTTTACTAGGGTTTCATAAGAGAATTGGCTATTCGGGAAAGGGTGCGTTTATTTTGCCTTTAGCGAAATAGCTGCAGCTTATCACCGTAGGAATTTAAGCATTAGAATTACGATCGAGTAAAAGGGTTTATGATCTAATATCATCTTTAAAGTCGACATTCAGAATGCATCTGACACAGGTTCATAAGTGCAAATATACGAGGAAACCTGAGCCACCATAAATCTATGCGAGCACATACGACATTCTGAAATATGATGGGGTGTAACTTATATTCTGAATAGAAACTCGATACACCACATTGCTGCCCCTTACGTTACGATGTATTGTATCTTGTGATTACTTCATTTTGAGAAAAATATAAATCCCATCAAAAACATAAAATGTACAAAAATGGCAAGTCTCGCAACGCAATCCTTCCACCGTAAAAAGTTGTGAGATCTTATGTAAAGCCAAGTCTGCTATTTTAGTTTTTATGGAAGCACCTTTTCATTTAAGTTAGTATGGGAGCATCTATTTAACAAATTTATCATTAATTGTTTCCTATTTAGTTACCTACCAACATTAAGTGACTGTATTAATATTAGTCATCTTTATTTCCTAATAAAATATAGTGACTTCGCAATCGCACAGCAACATATACAACATATCAGCTACCTAATACCAATTTAGTAGCGATTTGAGAAGATATTTCTACGCATCAGTGCTTTATTTGTGCTCTGCGATTGCAAAGTCACCATATTTTATTAGGAAATAAAGATGACTAATATTAATACAGTCACTTAATGTTGGTAGGTAACTAAATAGGACACAATTAATGATAAATTTGTTAAATAGGTGCTCCCATACTAACTTAAATAAAAAGGTGCTTCCATAAAAACTAAAATAGCAGACTTGGCTTTACATAAGATCTCACAACTTTTTACGGTGGAAGGATTGCGTTGCGAGACTTGCCATTTTTGTACATTTTATGTTTTTGATGGGATCTCATTTCTTTTTGTAGGTAGTCCTCCTTTTTTTCTTCTCGGGTAATATTTCTTGCACGTCAGCTGCGGATTTTCTTAAAACCCACTCCCTTTAACTGATCATTAGGACATACTCCTGAGAAACTAGTATCGGGAAGGAGCATTTCATAATGACCACCTAAAAAACTACCAGAGAATCGTAAACGTTTCACTGGCATCCCAGAATCGCCACCGAATGATCCTCTCAAACGGCCATTTTCGTAAACCTCGAACGTAAATGGATACAAAGCGGTGGCTGCCATAAGTTCGGATACGGAACCGTAGGTGGTAGTTTTCGTCATTGCTGTCGAGTACATGTGTCTCCACGCTCGTCACACGTATAAAGTTGCATTTCATCCCAATGCGCTACCACATACTCGACTACCGCACAGCTAATGTCATATGACGACTCAATGTTCTCATACATAGAGAATGACAAAGAATGGAACAAACATTTTCCATCTCCAGGTATAGGGACAATTAGGTGTGGACAAGGATTTTCATTTATGTACAATATTTCAGGTTCCATTGCAATATTAATTTTTACTGTAAGTTATTATTACTATTATCCACAAATAGATGCAACAGGCAGGTTAAAATTTCTTTTGACCATGAAGTGAAAGGCAGGCTTGTCAGTCTAAACCACAGAGTACATTATTATGTCTAAACCTCTCAGAATAATGAGCTAAACCTGATCTTTTTTGAATGACACACGAGTACATAATATATTTCAATATACCTACATCATAGAGGATGCATATACAAATAAAACAACATTAGCCGCTTTATTTTTCCTTTAATATATTTAAAGCTTTACTTGATAAATAACCTTTTACCTTGATTTTTAGGGTTCCGTATCATTAGGTTCCGTGACCCTATTACTAATCCTGCGCTGTCTATCCATCTATCACATGGGTCTACAGCTTCAGCCGTTATAGGTAGCGCGTAAATATTTTCACATAATATATGTTACATTGTCCTCTATCACGGCAAATAATAATATGGCCCCTATCACAGCATAAAAAGTTCAATAAATGGGAATCCAAGGGGGGTCCAATTATTCGATGTTATTTGTTTCAGCTCTATCTTTATAAAACAAAAATTTTGGGCATATAAATATTAGAGTTCCGTATTCAAAAGGTGCTGATTTGTTTGTCAGGCGCTACCATTTTAGCGCCTTGTTTTTTGTCGCCTTGATGTTGCTATTTCATCTTTATTGTTGGTATTTACCATAATGATTTGGGGTTTCGTACCCATATTGTGTGACGGTAGTACGGAATCCTTCGTGAGCGAGTCTGAATTGCACTTAGCCGGTTTAATAGCGACTTAATTACGAAATGTTGATATTTATCTTCTTAAATAGACTAAATGTGTTTTAGGGTTCATTACCCAAAGCACAAATTATTATAACAAAAGCTCTATCGTTAGAACGGTTATACATACAAGTTGAAAATTTAGGCAGACTACTTTAAAGTAAAATAAGAAATAATAAAAATTAGGGTTCCTTCCTAAAAAGGTACCGAATTGTTTGTCAGGCGCTACCGTTTTATCGCTTTGTTTTTTGTCACCTTGATGGTGCTATGGCATCTATGTTGTTGCAATTTACTTTTAGGGTTCCATACCCGTATTGTGTAGGGGTACGGAACCCTTTATGCGCGAGTCGGATTCGCAAACTACCGTTTTTTTAGTGACTTAATTACGAAATGTTGATATTTTATTCTTAAATAGACTAATATTGTGAATGTGTGGAACATTATAAACCACCCTTTTTAGGGTGCCTTACCCAAGGAACAGATTATTATAACAAAGGCTCTATCTTTAGAACGGTAATACAACATACAAGTAAAAGTTTAAACTTTGGGCAGTCTGTAGTAAATACTCTAAAGTAAAATAATGAAAATTTGGGTTCCGTACTAAAAAGGTACCGAATTGTTTGTCAGACGCTACCGTTTTATCGCTTTGTTTTTTGTCGCCTTAATGTTGCTATGGCATCTTTATTGTTGTTATTTACTTTTAGGGTTCCGTACCCGTATTGTGTAGGGGTACGGAACTCTTTATGCACGAGTCAGATTCGCACTTTACCGGTTTTATTTTTTAGTTTTCGCACTTTAACTTTAACGTAGAATTTTTCGTTTTAGGCGTCTTTAATGCAAAGCAGCATACCACCAACGTCATCTAGTGTCATACAAATTTATAGATGCAGCTGGAAACATACATTTTGTATAGACTTTGTATGGAAATATTAAATTACCAACCGCAAATAACATTTTTATATTTTTTTGTTGCAATGTACACGTAACACTAACCGCATGCAAAATTTCAAGTTTGTAGGCCTGCTAGAACACCTTTAGACTTTTGATGATGTGTCAGTCAGTCAGTGACAAAATAAGGGAACTTTGACTTGAGATATTTCGTAATCGAATATAGGTACAAAGTTGTAATTTGGGGTCAGATATAGGACCAGTAAGTACTCTTGGTTCCTGAAATTTCAGACTTCTAGCTTCACCCACAACGAAGATACAGGGGGGTTGAAAGTGCCGTGAGTTGCTTCGAGAAAAGGATGGTACGGCCGTTCCGCGTTTTTTCTGCGAGACTTTGCGGGGGCACTGCCGTGCCCCCAGATTAATTAGCTACTGTAGGATAGCATATATATTCTGTGTGGGATATCATATAAAACCGAATGTTTATCCTGGGTAACTATATCTCATCGAGTACCAGCATGATACAGTTACTGTGAGAAGGACAAAAAGTTACTCCTAAAAAAGCCGGCAGGCCTTGGCGAAACTTGGCAGGTTTTAAAACTTTTTTCATGGGACTAAACGGCTAGGCAGACTCGCGACAGCAAATGTTTTTCTAGCTATACTAATCGAGTGTTATCGTATGAGTAAAGTTTGATGCTGGTACTACATAAGATATTTTGATATGAAAAAAGCCCCACTTTTTTTCATGACTGTACAAAACCTGCCAAATTTCGCCAAGGACTGCCAGCTTTATACCCACGATAAACATTCGGTCTATCTGCACTTTAGCATCAAGTGAAATGGAAACCATAGTGACCATCAAGTAGAGATCATTTTTGAGCAGATTGTTACTTTATTGGCGGAGTTTGACCATAGTCCAACCCTTAATTTTTTTCAAGAATCATCCAAAATAGCTGTAGAACAATTGGGATGTCTGTGCTAGACAGAAAATCTTCGGTAACCATTAAAAATATTTTGAAAATTCCTTAGGTCGAACGAAGACAGTGAAGTTCTTCACAAAAATTATTTATGTGACTTACATTCGGCAGTGTGCAAGTTTATAATATAAGGTACATGTTTTTATTAAACTATATAACGAGATGAACTTTCTTGTTTTAATATATTATTAGTATCTTTTTCGATTTTAAGAGGATGGCATATCCTAGCAACTTTTTTTATTACCCGTCCAGAGGGCCTATTATGTATCTTTAGTTGCCATTTGAACTAGGTGCCTATCATCATAAACATATATATACTATCGAATTCCGATTGTCTAAGGATATGTTCGCACTTGAAGTGACGACACAGTTCGTAAATAGTTCAATACCCACTAATAGCAATTTTGAAAGTTCCGTTTTTATCTATGTTTTTGATGATAGGCACCTAGTCCAGTTGGCATCTAAAGATACAGAATAGAGGGGCTGGGCAATAAGTCTAATGGCAAAGACCTTGTTTGCTTTTCATAGAGGCGATTATATGTTAGCTATTTGGCCTCTTTTTCTTGGACGCGTAATACTAGTTATCACGCAGCGAAACAACAAATTGATGTGTTTTTAGCTAATACACTAATACTGAAATATTTTGTAGGGAAAAAAATATTGGATTTAGGTAAAATCCCTTCATATTTCTATTGCCTATTTTAAATTAAAAAAAAACAAGTTGATCTCTTAACCGTGTTTTTGAAACGAACGTTTGAAAACCAAAACAGAGGCTGGAAAACATTTTTTTTTGACAAAAGTATAAATCTTAATACATTGTTTATAGGTTGAATCCCTAGATAAAAAGATCGATAAATCAAACATATTTTCTTCAATATGAGGAGAGACCTAGTTTCTTCCAATGAACCCTTGAAAAGCTGGTGTTGTTGATGTTCTAGCGTCAGAGGTGTCCACTTAACACGTAATGTAAAAATATACGAAAAGAAAAGCTTCAACATACCGCTTTTTGATTCAGCGCGGCAGACCGTTCCGTTCCTGATGCAAGCAATAAACCGTTGTTATTGTTTTCTGCCACAAGCGCTGTTTTCTCTATTGCTTTGAGGTTAGTTTTGATCTCCGTCCATAACCATTTACAGAAGCAATAATAATTAAAACCAAGTCTAAACTGTGAAGGGAGATCAAAGTGTCTAACTTGGTGCTAGACCTTGTTTGCATTTTGCATGAAAACCCATTATGGTGTAACTACTTATATGATTTTGAATAGACACTTACGCTTTATGATTATGATGGAAGTGCCGTAAAGTCATTTGTGATGTTAGGGAGGGTATCGTCACATTTCATTGAGATCATAAACGTCATGTAGGATGTGGAATTTCATTATGTTGGAGTTCCTTGAATTATTATAATGTATCTAGTCTAGACTTGGTTTGGATATTTATCCGTAAGTATTTAAAAGTTTTTGAAGCCTTCAGCTAGAATTACATAGTTGATAAGTGTTACTGCATAGGGTTATTTTTAATAAAAAACTGCCAAAAACCATCCCGCTAAATAATTAAGTTCCTATACGATTGAAATTAACAAACGAAAAAGTAAAAGGACTTTGTATGCACGCCGTGACAATCTCACACCACAGTTGATTGACATAATTAACTAATTCTTCACAAACAGTAGCTAAACGTCAACCGACCTGATAGTAGGTTTTCGTGTCTTAGCGGAAAAACAAAATAATAAACAAACATTCCAACATTTTGTTGTGCAAATTGATAAAATACAACAGATATTGAATCGACAACTTCCAATGTAGACTCAACTTTATCGGCTCAGGTTTTATCGGAGATAAGTTTCAATATGTTCACATATATCTTGGGAGCTTACTCCATGTTCGTCTAACTGCAAAAGTTAGAACATGATGCAAGGAAAACTTACCTCTATCACCGGTGCTTTAAGATTACAAGCTAGATCTTAGTTAATGGCTAGTTAGTTGATGAATCGCTCTGCAATTTTGCAAAATAACCTTATTAATTCACCTTTATGTCTAGCAGTATAAATACTCCGACCGACCCGTGTAGTGTCTTGGGAACATTTGCACCAACTTAACCCAGGTTAGCTAACGTTTTATGCTATTCCCTTATCTTTATGGTTTGATGTGACAAGGACAGCAAAACAAGTTAATCAGGGTTAAGATACCTGGTGCAAGGTGATGTTAAGGCGATACGTAAAAGTTTTAGCGTCCCTGTTACTCCATATGCGAAAAAACCCTCAGTGCAAGTGGGACGGATTCGTGGAAAAGTAGCAAAGTGACGGTTTTTTATTAATATAAAATGTACTAAGCTATTTTGTCAAAAAAATTTTCAAGGAGACTTTACAGATACACAATATCCACATTTTGAATGCAATTTCAGAAAAATTAGTTAGGATTTCAGAATTACAGGAAAAAATAAAACAATTTAGAGGTCTTTTTGGAATTAAATTCTATCGAGAAAATTTCATCAAATCGCGTTTTCCTTCAGTGAGAATCTTAATCAAATACTTAATAAACATTTACCCAAAAATGAAATACGTAGATGACGTTATAGTGGAGTAAATGGATTCGAAAAAACCCCATTTTTTTTGGTATTGCCTTAAAATTCTAGGTTGACTATTCTAAATTATGGTGTTCTCTCATGCTGTTTGTAATATTATATCCCATAAAATACAAGAAAGTGGCATGTTATTTTGGTTTCTACCTAACTAAAGTGACAAAAAAAATTTACTAGACAAGATATGTAGATTTGTAATTTACAAAAATTGCAAGATCGAAGGATTTATCGGAATTCAAAAGATCCATGTTGTTTCAAATCGTGTTTGTCCGAATAAAGTTGTTAGTCCAAAAGCACGCTGGATCAAAAATCATTGTATCAAATGGGCAATTTGTATGGGAGGAAGTGAAAAAAAGTTACGAATTTCGCTTAGCTCCCACACAAACGGTTGTTCATATTATACTAGTACTACCTATGTTTTAAGTTTCGCCAACTAATATCATTTAACCATATATATTATACTTAAATACAGTTAAATACTCAGTAAATATATTGGACTACATGCTAATAAACAAAATAAATTAATAATTTATATGTTCAAGTATTTATTTATATTACTTAAAAATTTACATATACCACAAATTAACATCTAATTTACCTAATAACTCATAAATAACAGTCACAAGAAGAAATTAAAATTAAGAAAGTTTTGTTTTATCGAACTCATGAAGACTGACATGGACGAAGCTTCACGGATGTGTAGCGGCAAACCGTTCCCCAAATTTGGTGATAGAAAATATAGTTTCCGTTAACAGTAATAATATTAGCCATACCAATAGTCCTTGGGAATAGAAATGGCTGCCTGCTCTAGCTGTACCGTCAGCATACTCAGCATAGACCAGTCGCACACCTGAAAAATTACATTACGCTATGGGATTTGAGCAATCCACAATAAACACATTGAACGCTATTGTTTTCTATGTCATCTCTATTGCCATTTTTGCCATAGGTGGATTATACGCGAAGATAGTGTGTAAGTGAGAGCTGACTAGTCAGCTGGCTGAAACGTTTATTCCCAAGGTCTATTAATACGGGTTATACCACAAATGTGACATTTTGTAATGTTTATGGGTTGGCGATTTTATTCCATTGCAGAGACTTTGGTGCACGGCATCTTTGAATACCGGCCACATATGACCGATCTCTTTTCAATTCCGTTTATTTGTTGTCAAGACTGACATGACGATATTTTTAATATTTAATATTTATTATAAAATACCGACAGTGCACCAAACGTACCAAGTTGTCTCGATAATAGTTTTGTTCCCCATTGTAAGGTATTTTAAGGTTGTATTACCTATAAGTTAATGTAGTGCTAAAGCATATCTAGAAATTCATGACTGCGAAAAAAATATATATTGCAAAAAAGAAAGTGAAAAAAGTAAATCTTGTAAAACATTCTCCACTTTAAAATATCGAGACAGTAGTACCCAGCGATAAACAACTGTGAACAACCACACAAACCGAACCGTCCATGTAGCACGACCCTAAGCGATGTATCGCTAGAATTTACAACCTCAGCATTCTTTATTATACTATAAAGAGCTGCAAAGACATAAGAGGTAAACTGAGTCGACCCTAAACGTAATATCTCCTTTTAATTGCTGCCATCCTTGCACCTGATCTCCGAGTAATTGGATAGAAGTAATTCCTTTGTTTTGAAGGGAGAATGAAGAGACGAAAAATGGTCCGGCTAAGTGTGCGGTTTAGGGATTTGTCGTCCTCTGGGACAGAAATATGGTAAATACTTATTTGGAACTTCTAAATCGGTCCAAGCATTTAGAAGCTATGTTGAAATAAAAGTTCCGTAATTCAACAGTTTTGGAAATTTTGTTTCGTGATATTCTCAACCGCTATATTTCTCCTGTAATCTTTACGTATATTCAAAATATGACCATGATTTCTTGAATAATATTTTTCGGTTCATCAGTTTTAGAGATAAGGGTGGGGCATAAATTGGTTTGTAGCCAAACTATATATTTTTACAATCAGCTCTTAATACCTACAATTTGATACCTATACTTAAATTATTGTATTTCTCATTTACATTCAACCTTTTTTTTAATCGCTATAGTTTTCCTGTACTTGGCCAGTTATGAAAAAACGATTTTTTTTTCAAGTTTTTCGGTCCACCAGTTTTGGAGACAGTAAATACATTTTTTCGCGTCTTTTTTAAGCATTTCTCGAAATCAATGCCATTAAATATAGTTGTATTTATTTTTACAATTAGATCTTTAATATCTACAATTTGATGCCCATATTATTGTATTCTAGGATAAAAAAAATCCTTTCTTTTGTTTTTGGAAAAATTTGAACAATTTCAAAATTTTCAAATTTATTTTTACACTTTGCTATGTGGTAAAATTAATGCTATTTTCGTGCCAAATTTCAAGTCTTTGTCTTTAACGGTGCTAAAGTTATGGGGCTGTGACATACGGACGGACGGATGGACAACGGAGTCTCACCAAAAAGGTTCCTTTTGTACCTCTTAGGTACTATGGAACCTTAAAATCGGACCTTAAACCTGCAAACATTACACTCTTTTTTTCTAGCTATCGTGAGAAACTGAGTTTTCGGACATCTAATTCTTTGGTTGCTTTGTGTGAGATAGTGTTAGTGATAGGGTCATTTCTGAATTTTGTTTTAAACCCTTGTCAGCATCACGTTAATATGAAGTTGTGTTCATTTTACTGACAAGTATGCGATGCCGCTTTAAGGTTTCGACTTTTCGTATGTAGGTACAAACGAACATACAAAAAAAGTGTAAAACACCTTATTTGTTCTGAAATCTACTTACAAAAATCCCACTAATATTATAAATGCGAAAGTTTGGATGGATGGATGTTTGTTACTCCTTCACGCCGAAACTACTGAAACTTTGCAGAAATGTAGTTCTAGACTTGGAATAGGACATAGGCTACTTTTTATCCCATAAATCAGTTCCCGTTGGAAGGTAATGGGGTGTCAAGTCCCTATAGAAAAGTGATGTACTGTTACTCCTTCTCGCCGTTGAATATTAGTGGGATGGATAATGAGGATGGGATGGGAGGGATAGTGGCATTAGTGGGATGGGATGGGATGGGATGGGATTCGATACGACTATACAAAAACTTAATCAATGCGGGCGAAGCCGCGGGCAAAAGCTACTGAATAACATTCCTTAAAAAATTACTTATTTAATTCTTGATGTATTATAATTCGACATTCGCAACATAAATTGTAAAATTTTCCAATAATCATCCTGGATCGCCAATCCCGGGAAAAACCCGTCAAAGTTCAATATATAGGTATACCATACAAGATACGCCTTTTGATGTCTTCCAGTCGTAAGATATTAAATAAACCTCGTTCACATATTACTTTTTTATCTTTAGTCTCCAAACCCCAAGTTTTGATGCAGACGCAAATGGATTGAGCTTTCCCAATAAATGAGCTTTAACGATATTTCGTTGTACCTTCGAAGTTTTCTTTAGAATTTCGTAGCCATCTCATTAGTTAGGGACATTGCTCGGGGATTTGATTACATTGATGTATCGAATTACGAGCTGACATTTGGTTTTAAAACGAGGCTGTATTGCTTTAAGATTTTAAAGTTAGAAAATTGTAAATAAAGAAAGAACTAAAGCATTAAAGAAAATAAGCCAACATTTTTTTTTACTTTGCTCAAATTTCATGGAGTAGGTTCATCGAGAAGCTCACATTATAATAATTATTAAAGGTATCTTCACTTTTCTTAAGTGATCTTGATTTTATAGAAGTGAACTGAACGGAGGTATTAGTTGCTATTGAAAGTGTTTTCTCTAAATAAATAGGATGACGCGACATAACGATAGTTAGCAAGGCTGCAAAGTTGTTATTTGGCGCGAGTACTTGCATTAAAACCCGAGTAAGCGAAGAGTTCTAGAATTGAACCACGAGCGAAGCGAAAAGTACGAGACGCAAAATAATTTTGCTGTCGAGCGAAACACACAATTTTTATTTACACAAATTTCTATTAGGTGCAAAAAAACGAAAAAAAAAAGAAACAAACCTTTTTCTTTTTTTGTACAATCGTCGTGTTGGCCAGTGCGATTGTTCTAAATTAGATGCTGGGGAACTAACATGAAAAAAGTATTTCATTATATTTCAGTGGCCTGGTGGTTTGTAGAAACGTGTTTTGAATAGAAAGGTTCGAAATTTATATACGTTTTTCACGCAGATTTCACGCTTGTGATGTGAAAAAAATAACAAGTCAGCAAATAACTTTTTTGGGCGGTATATAAACATAAATTACAACACTATTTCCCAATTAAACCACAAAACTACCGATTTCAGCTATTCATTAAACGAAAAATAAATAAAACGCCATTTAAACGAACCCCAATGATGTATAGGTCCGCGGTCTTCGATCGACGTAGAGCATCATTACCGGCCCATTTGCGCCGCATCGGCCAATCAGGTTAAACATTGACGGTAAATAATGATTCCAGTTTCCCCAGGTTCCGGCTGTTCTGCGTGCCTGGTTTCCAACTCTAGTGGTTTTATAGGGTTGCCGAAAGTAATGCATTTAATTTTCGCTATTATGGTCACGGTTTATTCCTGACGCTAGAACATCAACAACACCAGGTTTTCAAGGGTTCATTGGAAGAAACTAGTTCTCTCCTCATATTGAAGAAAATACATTTGATTTATGATTTATCTAGGGATTCCACCTATAAACAAAGTTTAAAGACATACTTTTGCAAAAAAAAAAAGATTTCCACCCTCTTTTTTTTGGTTTTCAAACGTTCGTTTCGAAAACGCGGTTAAGAGATCAACTTGTTTTTTTTTTTATAAAATAGGCAATAGAAATATTAAGGGATATTACCTAAATCCAATATTTTTTTCCCTGCAAAATATTTCAGTATTAGCTAAAAACACACCAATTTGTTGTTTCGCTGCGTGATCACTAGTATTACGCGTCCAAGAACAAGAGGCCAAAGAGCCAACACATAATCACCTCTATGAAAAGCAGATAAGGACTTTTCCTTTAGACTTATTTTGCTGGACGGGTAATAAAAAAAGTTGTTAGGGTATGCCATCCTCTTAAATGTTGTTATAAAGTTGTATAAATTAATTTTCGATGCATGTGCTCGTAAAGGCCCACTTTTTATGCATCAAAACCGAACAGAAAGTCGATTTTTTTGCCCTAGGGCTTTATTTTTATTATTTTTTTAATTTATTTACAATGGTTGGCTAACATGCAGCTTTTCCTGTGTACCATAAATGTCATACTTTTTTTTCCAATGTTTAACGGCTCTAGATACAGTCCTTTTGAGCCAATTACAATTTAAAGTTCCCAAAATTATATTTGTTATATTTCCTCACACTATGCATTGAAAAAAGTAGTATGATACACGGGCGTAAGAGCAATAAATTACTCGGTTACGTTTAAAACACTCGCTACGCTCGTGTTTTAAATCGTCCTCGTAATTTATTCCTTTGCGCCCTTGTAGCATAAACTACTATTATAGTTAACAGCCCCTATATTAAAATATCCTATCGTAATGGTAGATTTGGTAAACATATTTTGGGAGGCATCCATTAGTACCTACAACGGCGTATAGGACACACAGTTACTATAACTACACTCAGACACAAAACTAGAGAAACAAAAAAAAAAAACTGTGAACTTACTAGAATTTTTCATGATTCCTTTATTTTGGTATACGTAAATTTTTTGCATTAAGCTTTCCAAAAGTAATATTTTTATGAAAGTTTTGAACTCATAAATTACTCACAATTAATCGAGTAGTAATGGGCAACGTTTCTTCAATATTTTCTGTTTTCTCACGAGATAATTTTAGTAGACTCAGTTAAAATTTTAATTTGTAAACTTATCTTAATTTGTTACTAAGGACATAACTTTTTCTTTTTCTGGAGTAATTCAGGTACAATTTTGAAATAATTTTTCACTTGCGCGTGTCTGTGTTTCACAAGCATTTCTTTTTACCTGATGCACTAACTAGACCCAAATCTTGTATAAAGATAGCAAACGGACTAATTTTCGAAATGAAATCACAAAACGGTAACACACAATAAAAAACCTTAGTAACTAAAAACTTGAATTGAGCCATTTCTTCGTTCCCGTAAATATGTCCATGAGTGTTTACCTATATAAATAGCAACGCCAAAACCAGCCAGTGTTTAATTTTCTTTGAAAAAAAATTACAAATTTTTCCGTTTTGTCACCAATAAAAATAAGAATTTCAAGTACGAAATTCCATTCATCAGCTCGTATTCGTCCACTGCTGGACATAGGCCTCCCCCATATTTCGCCCCTTTTGGCGGTCCTCAGTCATCCTCATTTAGCCGCCACCCGCAACGTCCTTCAGATCATCAGTCCAGCGGGCACAAGGGCGGCCTACGCTATTCCATCCATTCCAATGCCTTACGGCCCCAACGGTCATCAACACGGCGACAAATATGGCCAGTCCACAGACAGTACGAAATAGTCTTGAAATAGTAACTACAATTGTTTTCCTTCCTGACACCCCTATTTCTTTCCAATCTAATGACACTACAGCCACGGGACTCCGCTGGAAGCCTCATTTGTTAACATAATCAGAGATCGGCAGGGCATTCTTATTTAAATGTACTAATTCTTTATTTGTAGGAAGTCAAATATATGTCTTAAGGCGATTACCGTCGCCAAATTAGCAGCTCGATGTTTGTCTGTATGAATATCGACGGAAACGACATTGAAATAACGTTCAAATCAGTGCACAATGCGTGGTGGCTGTTACGACGCTCGCTGCGTCCTTGAAAGGGCAAAATAGGAGAAAATAATACTTTTCACATGGGCGTCATTGTTCGATTGAATAATTCTATGTTATATTTATAGCTATCAAGTTTATCTATTTATCAAAGCATAAATGAATTAAATCACCTAAGCCGCTTAGGAGCAGTAGGAAATTCAAGCCAAAAAACACCATTCAGTTGAAACAATTTTTCATATAGAAGTTTTAGTGGTACGAAAAAGAAAAATGTTGCATATATTGTCCTAGAGTTGATAATCCATAATACATTTTTTCAATATTTTTGGTTTGGCCATAAAAGGGGAGTAGGCTTTAGAAAGTACCCATTTGGCGATATTAAGGGCCTTTAGCTTGAACTTGAACAATTTAAATCGAAAATAGTGATAGATATACTTTTTTTGTGTACCGATTAATTTTTAAATGTTCAATTAGTTCCGATACGCAGACTGCAAGGACATAAACGGGTATTTCAAACCTTTATATAATATTGTGAAATCGATGCGATAAATACGACGTTATGAAATTGTCATAAGTAGGTCCAACAGTTTATATATAGATAAGCGCGTTGAGATAGAGCATTTTGGACAAAATCTATACAATTGAACAAAATCTAAACATAGATTTTAGAGGTAAAAAAGGGTAGTCATCTCAACATGACGCACAGACGTTCTCGGCGCCGAAATCTGTGTCTAAACTGTATTTAAGTATCTGTAATTACTAATTATACAATATGATATTATACAAGGTGACTCTTTTATCATCTTCTAAATTCTTACTGAGGCTTGGTAAGAGATCAGTGTCATAAAAAAAACAAAATTTAATTTAACGTGGTTTGTCATGGTTTCGTTCCCAAACGCAAAACTTGTCATTGTTTTCCTTATTTTTGAATAAAAAGTATAAAAGAAATGCAATTTAGGGTATTTACCGGCCGTAAATTAATAAAAAACACGCTTTTCTAGCAAAGTTGTGTTATTTTATGCATAAAGTTGTAATTAAATGGGCACAAAAACAATAAACACGCTTTAAAGTTGTTGTGCCCATTCATTTACAAAGTATTGCATTAAATAGCACAATTTTGCTAGAAAAACGTAATTGTTATTAATTTATGGCCGGGAAATGCCATAAATTACGATTATTTGTACTGATCAACAAATCTGTCTTCATATGTTATAGTTATATGTCAAATATCTATTTTTGTAATTCGACTTACGACGACCACAAGTATGTCGAAATATATCTGGATTATAATTAATACTTTTTTATTTATATTTATAATCTGTTTAAAATAATAAACAAATAAGAAAACTAAATATAGCGACCGTGACGAACTTTAACGAATTTCACAAACATTGTTACTGATCCATTATACCGATCATCAAGCCTCCAGTATGAATTTGGACGATGATGAAAAATTCACCTCGTATTTTACATCGATCTGAAACCAAAACAAACGAGATGGACATCGGACACCTCATTCCACATTGCCATTACACTTGATTTACGACAAACATTCGATCGGTGGCAACTACCATTAATATCAATACGCCGAGGAGGCTGAAAAAAGCTTTTACTGAATGGCGTGTCGCCAAAATAAGAAAGACATGTATTTACTCTTATGTTTGGTAATACAAATATTTCGAAAATTTTCATGCCACCATATTTTATTAATGTCTGATCAAGAAGCAAAACCCATGTATCAAAAAAATAAAAAGTGAATAACATCCGAATATAATCAATACGAATGATTGATCGCTCAGACTGATATAGATTTTTCTTTATTTTAAAGAAAGTTTAGAAAAGTAATAAATAAAAATGTGACCGATACAAAGCACTGGCTCTAACTGGAGACTAAAGCACCAGGATACAATAAATCATGACTAGACAAGGCTCCGAGCAAATAGTAACTAGCGTCACATGTACGGTGGCCATTGGACATTCTCCTAAGACACAGAATGGACACTGGTACCGATTCGGTGGAGCACATCTTAACTTATTTGACAGGACTTAACTTAATTTAAGTGTTCTGTGTCTTTTCGATAAAGAAAGAAAAAGACAGGACGCTTAAAATAAGGTAAGTCTTGTCAAATAAGTTAAGTTGTGTTACGCCGAATTGATACAATTGCCAGCCAAATATAAGTAACATCAGTCCCTCGGTACAAAGTGCACAACTTAATTTTGTTTTATTTGTTAAGAAGTTAAAAGTGAAAAAAATATTAGTCTGTGGCAATTTACGCTTTTCTTATCTTATCTTAATAGTTTAGTACCTATAAGTTATGTTTATAAATCAACAGTTTGAAATAAGATGCACAATTAGTCACGATTTTGTCCAAACAAGCTTAAAATACTATTTAAAGTTTTTTTCGACAAAATCATGGGTAATTTGTACATTAAATTTTGAGCTGTTGATTCATGAACCTAACTTACACTGAACTGTTAGCGTGAATTGCTTTAGACCAATATATTTTTCACTTTTAACTTCTTAACAAGGAAAAAAAAGTTAAGTTGTGCACTTCGACCGAGCGACTGATGTTTAACCTTAAATAAATTAAGAGTTTACGAATGAAATACTCAATGAAAACCTGTAAAAGCCACAACTCTGTTAATCTGTTTTAATATTTAAGTCGCATAGGGTTTAAAGTTTTCCATTTATCGGTCTGTGTTCGTCCACTGCTGAACATAGGTCTTTCCAATATTGTGCCACTCTTGGCGGTCCTCTGTCATCCTCATACAGCCGCTACCGCTACCTGGTTCTACGAAGTGCCGATAACACATACACATTGTTTCATAGCATTTTCAGAGTTTAAAAATCGACCTGTAGCAACAAAGGATTATCTTAAAAGTGGTTTGCTGCTCCCGTGATTAGCAACCGTGTAGGGAAAACGTTTTTTTATTTGTTCTATTTTGCTATTTGTTTTTTTTTTCAACGCAGGTGCTCGGAAAGGCCCACATTTTATGCATCAAAACCCAACAGAAAGTCGATTATTTTGCCCTAGTGCTTTATTATTATTATTTTTTTAATTTATTTACTAGAAGTTGGCTAACCTGCAACCTTTCCTGTGTACCATAAATGTTATACTTTTTTTTTTCCACTATTTAACGGCTCTGGATACAGTCCTTTTGAGCCTATCATAATTTAAAGTTCACAAGATTGTATTTGTCTTATTTGTCTTATGCTTTGAAAAACGTAGTATGATACACGGGCGTAAGAGCAATAAATTACTCGGTTACGTTTAAAACACTCGCTACGCTCGTGTTTTAAATCGTCCTCGTAATTTATTCCTTTTCGCCCTTGTAGCATAAACTACTATTTTCGTCTCTCGCATGGAGTTAATCAAATAGTAAGTACTTCAAGTCTGACACATCGCGTCCCTGTCCCTTCTGTATGATACTCTTACGATTCCTTCAGGGCAATAAATAATATTTAGATCCCATCGATAACGCCCCTGACACTGCTTGTCCGGGATACTGAAGAATGACGTCGAAGTTTAAGATTATAGTTTTAGACCAAACTAATAGGATTTCGTGTCGTATTTCAGAGGTACCTTAACGAAAATAATGCTAAGTTATGGAAAAGATGTTGAGAATGTTTGTTTGTGATATTTGAAAAGGACGAAGAAAAGAGAAACGATATAAATTAGGATATTGAATATAAAGCTACAGACGGCTTTTAGGATTGAAGAATTAATGGAAAAACCATTTATTCTTGTAAGCAGAACAGGTAAATATGTAATTGAATTTTTTCCTTTCATACCGGTCAATTACGTGTCGAACTCACACGCCAAAGGGGTCTGTCTATTTAACATGTATAATTAATGAACGATTGAATTAAACGTAAAATTTAGTAATAAAAACCTAATGATCATTAGGAAAAAAAAAATCTGTTGTCAAATGCGCAGATCAAGTCAGTAAGCTTATCCTACAAATTTTTGTACGAAACAACTCCTTTGTCAAAGACTTTTATTGTCAAGAACTAAATCCGAAAATGCCTTGATCTGCTGGACATCTTTCGTGAAGTTCGTCCCGGAAGTGACGTACAAGATCTGAACAGGCCCCCTTATACAAGATACGACTAGAGAAGTATCCACTTCAAAAAAAAAAAATTGTATAAAACTAAGATCAGTGAACAATCAAAAATGTCATTATAATTTTTTTCTTCCCGGCTACGGTCATTTCTCGGGGACGCCATTTTGCACAGATAAATTTAAAATATCTATCTCGGAAAAAAGGGACTTTGAAAGACAGACGGAGAATACACGAGTTATACTACAACGGTTCTTTTTTAACTTTAGGTACGTAGCCCTAACAAAAACCGGCCAAGTGCGAGTCGGACTCGCGCACAAAGAGTTCTTTACCACCACACAATACGGGTACAATACGGGTATAATTTCACTTGCTGTTATCAAGGTCCAACTTAACTTGACATTTACGATCTATTAAATTCTATGTATCTAAAGGGTCTCATTAAGTTGGTCGTCGATAACTTCCAAAATAATTAAATATTTTTAATTTTTTTCCTATGTGTGTGCTATAAGAATTACCTGTAAACGAAATTATAAGTTTCTAAGTAAACTGGAAGTGCCCTATAGGTTTTTGATTCCCTTGCAAATGTCAAAAATGTGTATGAAGTTGATTATGTAAAGCCCATCGATTTTGAAGCCTGATTTTTTTACAGCACCATGGGTCCGTAGACTTTTGTAGGAGGTATTAGTTTCAACTTGATATCTCGTCATACGGGGCCCGAGCAAAAGGGTCTTGACAGACAGACAGATAGACAGACGGACAACAAAGTGATCCTATAGAGGGGTCCCGTTTTTTCATTTTGAAGTACGGGACCCTAAAAACTAAAAAACCTCAGATAAAATTTAAAAACAAATCAAACACAAGTCGAATCTCAAAGAAACTTGATTTACAAAACTGAATTTTCAGCAGTGCCATTAAAAAAGCTATTTCGACTTTGTCTTACTGGGGTCCCTGCAGACGGAGTGGGAGGGGGGGTCGTCCTACCTATCTAAAGATATACATATTTACCTTAGCTTTTGAGACAGTCGATAGGTTGGGGCCTCTCGAGTGCAAGTCGGTCGCCAATTTATCATGGCCCTCTTGTACTGGCTGAGAAGGAGGGAACACTATTCAGGGACACGTGCGACTATGAATTTATACTGAAATAAATTTTTCAGCATACAGTAAAAAACTACGCACATGTATTATGCAGTTGTCAATAGGTAGAATGGAAATATATAAAGACATTTTTTTACACTTTATAAAATTTACTCTGTCATTTTCTTATTTTATTTGTAGAAAATAATAATTTTCATATGAAACTAAGGAAACTGCAATCTCTTATAAGAACAAATGAATATACTTATTAAAAATTTTTCAATGCAAGTGCTCGTAAAGTTCACAAGATTATATTTGTTTTATTTCCTCACACTATGCATTGAAAAACGTAGTATGATACACGGGCGTAAGAGCAATAAATTACTCGGTTACGTTTAAAACACTCGCTACGCTCGTGTTTTAAATCGTCCTCGTAATTTATTCCTTTTCGCCCTTGTAGCATAAACTACTATTATAATGATTATCAAACTTTTATTTAATGATATTTATTTTAATACAATTTGAATTGATATTATTATTTTTAATTTTTAATTGAATGTATGTTAATTTAATTAACTAATTAGTCTATTTGCAGTTATTTTCAAAATCTGCGAGAACACAGCGCTATGAAGATGATATCTTTTACTAACAGCAAGAAGCTGAGCGTCACTCATTTTTATTCAACACTATCTGTGATCTGTGTGAATAATTTTCGAGACAAATAAATAATATTCTATCCTATCTCCACTATCGACACTAATATTATGAAGAGGAAAGATTTGTATTTTTGTATGTTTGTAACGAATAAACTCAAAAACTAATGAACCGATTTGAAAACTTCTTTCATTATTAGAATACTACATTGTCCCTTAGTAACATAAGCTATATTTATTTATGGATCCCTATTAAAACTTCAATAATGTAACCCATGGTATAAAAAATTGGCCATAAAAAGTCTTTCATAGCATGCGCTGTGAAAAGTATTGATAATAAAACAAAAAAATGTTCTACAATATTAAAGAACATATCACGCGATACTGTATGTCCAACTATTGTAGTTATGTCAACTACTTATGTCCTGCATAAAGATACATTTAATCTACGATTATCCCAAAATGTTTCAAAAATAAATGTCTGCCCGTGCGAAGTTGAGACGGGCCACTAGTTGATTTATATAAAAACGGCTCACCTCGATACGTGTTATGATTGGAAAAGCCGACCAGTTTCAGCAGATTTAGACTGCCTTCATCTGGGCGAGTGAAGACGTTTACGCGACGACATTACGCCTCACACTCCCGATCAGAACACGTATTGAAGTGAGCCATTTTTTTATAAATCATAAATTATCCTCAAGTCTAAACAAGTCTATCCACTAGTTCTAAATATTTTAGTGCGATGTTCAGGATAGGTATATTAGTTGGTCTGCCAGAGTTAAGCTCAGGTCCGAGTGCTCGATTGAAAACGTGCTTCACTCGCAACAATACGATTTCTACGTCAAAATTGTTTTATTCGCCTCTTTCGCAGATTTAACACTTGCTTTTGGTCAAATGCAAGGGTCAATAAAGAACTGAATTTTTAAACTGAACTGGTAAATAATATTGAAAATTTAAAAGTTAGTAAAAAGCCTTTATTTCCAAACTAAGTGAAGGACACATTCATTACACTATGATAAAACTTAGTGTTGAGATTTTTTGCAATATATCAAAAAAAGGAAACCAAGGTAAAACTTAAAATTTAACATGAAATTATTAAATTCAATTGAAATAGAATTCAACATAAAATAATAAAATAATCGATTAAATAAAATTCATGAAAGAATAAACAAAAATCTTACTTTGCAAAATAAAACTAAATAATAATATCAAAGCCAAGAATCAAATGTAAATAAGTTCTTGAATTTTAGCATTATTTGTATAACTTGGGCATTCTATAAATAAAGTATCTTATAAGTATAGAATATTTGTTATGAATATAGTTTATAGAATATAGAACATACCTAGTATAGAATATAGTGTTGAACGGATTTGGATGCAGTAAAAAAACTATCATCAAAAAAATATCATCGTAGTATTATAATACTTTACACACTAACATCTGAATCTATTCGTTTAGTGAGTAATTGTGAGACTTTAGTTTATAAGGTTCTTCGCAGCGTCGAAGAAGCCGGGAGTATCTAGCGAGGCCTTCTCCGTCCTCGCATGCTTGTTTTTCGGCTTCGCTAGCTTTGTTTGGGATACTGTCAGTTTGTATAATTAATTGAGAGGGAGTGAGAGCGCTTATAATTTTTGTTTCTGAAAAAAATATATCATTTGTTTCCTGTTTTCACACGGGCGAAGCTAGGTAATTAATTAATAATTGAATTAAAACGGTAATTTCATTACGATTGATGCATGCGTGTTACATTGCATATCCTACAGAGCAATATAATCTTTGGTAAGAATGTTAAATTCTGAGTAACTTGGATTTGCATTCGCAATTGCATGAAGGGGCACAGTAGAATTGTCACTTCCAAACACTTTTAAAATTTTGTTAAGTAGTTCGAAGGGACAGTTCCACTGTACCTCCATCTTGGGGTTTTTATAATCATGCTGTTGGTAACTAAGTATAGTAAAGATGAAGTAAAAATCGTGTAAACGTAAACAGGTTTGATGCGTTTACATTGTTTAATTTTCTCAGTAAACATTTATACAGGGTGGAAAAAAATTAAGGGCCCTGGAGGGGAGCTACCTTAAATCGTTTAGTTAGCTTATTTTACTGAAAGGAAACATTCCTTTATTTTTTAAAAGAAACAAAACTGCATTCAAAGATATTCTGAAATTCGCTTGTCTCACCCGGGGATCAAACCAACTAAAAATTAAAAAAATAAACCCTCGCTATTTTATCATACGAATCGGTAGGATTATTGTTCAGAATAAAATTTGTCTAATAAACATTTGGTCTTACACTCATCTGTTGTACGAGATACTCATGAAATTAAATATTTATTACAAGTTCTTTGTTAACATAACCTAGTACTGTTCACTTGTAACAAGTAAATGAAACGTTCTAATTTTCTTATCTCTCTTACATCCAAAGACATCGTATGAAGTACAAGCTTGCTAATGTTATTTATCTTAAGTACCTTGTTGAAGACTTCAATAAGAAAATCGTTAAATGGTAATAATAAATGTATGCAGAGCACAATTACTTCTTGCACTAGGCGTACTGACGAAAAGTTTAAAAAAGGAACGTATTTTTTTTTGCAACGCGGAGTAACAAATTTGAAGTTTGAACCATAAATTTCGTTCGAAATTAAAATTTTGTTTTGTTTTGCTTTCATTCCGTGCTGTCATTGTGTAAAAATGGCGTATAATTATTACTTTACAAGTGAACAGTACTAGGTATTGTTAATAAAGAACTTGTAATAAATATTCAACTTCATGGGTATCTCGTACAACAGATGAGTGTAAGACTTTATTTAAGTAGACAAATTTTATCCTGAACAATAATCCTACCGATTCGTATAATAAAATAGCGAAGGTTTATTTTTTTAATTTTTGTTGGTTCAGTTCCCGGGTGAGACAAGCAAATTTTAGAAGATCTTTGAATGCAGTTTTGTTTCTTTTAAAAGGATTTAAGGTAGTTCCCCTACAGGGCCCTTTCATTTTTTCCACCCTGTATATACGGCATTCAAGACTAGTCAAGACCGGTATGGCAAGATTTCCTGGGTAATGCCAGAATGACTATTTTAAACAAAGTATGTACAGACCTACGGGTGTCCCATAATAAGTGAATCACCTCCATCAAACTTTTGTTTCACCTATGTTTATTTTATTTGGTAGGACTTGGGCTAAGCTGATTCACTCATTATGGAACATAATATTTGACAAACTTTGCTTTAAAACCTCTGTAAGCTCTGTAAAGAAAAACATAACGTTTTTATAAGTATATCAAAATCGAAAATGTACGATCCCGAAATCGTTTCTTTTTACGTAATTACAAATAAAGAACGCAGTCCCGAAAAACGCTGAACATCGAAGAATTGGGGGAGCAAATAGAATTAGCAGACGAGACATGAAAGTTAATGATGTTAATAGCTAACCGAATTTTGGGAAAATTACCGCCCACTTCACTCGGTGACGAATTTAGTGGAAATTGACTGATTGGGCAAAACGGGTCGAGCGGGGATATATCGAAAAAATATCGAGATAAACATCTCTGATAAGTGGACTTGAAAATGTTAAATTATAGCAATTTTGCAATAAAATAATTAGTTATATTATAAAACAAATAAAACGAGTAAATTTTGGGACAAAACAGACTATTTATCTTAATATAAGTTATACTTAATTTTGAAGTTGTGAAAAAGATAAATTGACTCGAGATAAATCAAACTCACTCCTAAATACAAATTTATATTGAAATCGGTCTACTGCTTTCACTACAGAGCTGTTCTATACTTTTTAGACTAATTTAGAGCTAGAGAGTCGGTTTTCATCAAAATATACAAAAATCATCAAATTATATCAAAATATAAGTAGTTATTGGGAGCCGAGCGAAGCGGAGCGGAGCGACGCGACCCTTAATACTTCTAACAGAATTATTATGTGCCGAGAAAGTGCTTCATCAAACGAAGGTGTGTTCAAAAAACGAATTTTGATGAATATTAATTAGGAATTGACGACGCTGTTTGTAAACGGCGGAATTTTACTATTTGCCTGCGACATATAGATTATAATATTGTTTGACGCCATAATCATAATACAGGATCCATTTTTTTTTTTGGAAAATGAACACTGTTTTTTCCCGGCTAAGGAAAGTAATTTTTCAAAAAGCTTGGAGTGCATTTTCTATTTTCTACAAAATCAATAATGAAAGTCCTTTGAGCACATTTCTCTATCGTATATCTCAACGCGCTAGTTTGGGTGGGCGCCTTATTATTTACCTTCAACATCCATCGCTATCGCTTTCAAAGGTACCACGATTGGCTACGACGAACGTCGTTTGAAAGCAATAGCGATAGATGTGGAAGTTAGATATTAAGGCCCCTGAATAGTTATCGTATTATTCAAATTAGGTCTTCATCAAATGTCTAAAGAAGGTGCTTCTGCATCATTTCTATGATTTCTATGATAAGGTACTCTAATTAACTGATTTTTTAAACGGTAACGTCCAAAACAATATGTAAATGCAGCAATCTTTATTTTATTTTAACAGAGACATAAATGTCTAATAATAATATATTATTATGCAGAGTGTTAGGATGAAGTTGCGGAAGCCTAAAACTGACGATAGTAATCGTCAAAACGAGCAACTTTCCGTGAAAAAAAATCGAGAAATCGAGAAAAAGAATCTGTTTCAAATATTTTGGTCTGATAGCTATGTAACTTTTTTATGAAACAGCTGATTTGTTTCGCGATTCGACTGTAGGCGGTTGGCTCCATACTAAAAGTTGGTCGTATGGACGAGTACTATCGCCAGTTTCCGGCATCAGCAACTTCATCTTAACACCTAGTTTAGAGATCAGTGGTACGGTTATTGAAACCACAACGATAGACTTTTTTTTGAAGTGTATACTTCTTTGTTCGCCACCTTAGGTACGAGTTTTTAACGAACGATAACTTGATTATGGTGTTTTTTAATCGTTAATTATTTGTTGTTATAGTTATTAATTTTATTATTCAATATAAGTTAATGTTTATCTGATCGGAATAATATTTTCTTGAAATGACCTCGTAAGCGAATGTGCTGCTGTCACTGACATATTATTTATAGAATGCCCATTTGTTGACAGATACGAATTTCTGTGGTGCCAGGGTACATGCAAGAGCGTAAAGAGGCGGCATAAGAAGTATCCACTTTAACCAGTGACACAATCCGCTGCTCTTTTTTGCTACTTCTCTTAACGTTGAGCATTCGAGTTTTTTATGTTTTTGAGTATTTAAGGTTCGCTATAATCTTTCGCTTTCGCTTTCTAGGTGGTAGAGCTGATGCCGGGCTCGACAGTGCAGGTACCACTCACAGAACAATCTGTGGTACAACTATCTTACTCGCAAACCCCCCGAAGTTATTCGGGGGAGACTAAGAGGACCTCAAACTGACACAAAACCAGGTGGCCCACCACGCATGGGACCGATTGATGGCGGTTTATCCATCCCCAATCGCCGGGCCTTAAATAAAACAGACTGGTGACGGGCAGCGGCAGTCACTGGTGCGATGGTTTCAGCACCGCGCCCTCTAACCCGCCTGAACAGCGTGTGTGACTATGGGTATTTCTTACAGGAAGACCGCCAACAGTGGCGAAATCCAGGAAAGGCCCATGCCAGCAGTGGACGTACTAGGCTGGTGGATGGATGGTAATATTTCGCATTCATTTTGTAATAGCTGAATGAATCAGCATCCTCCTCTACCTGCAAAGTTAACTCTTTATTCTTTATTGTACACGCATGAAAATATAAACATAAACAAAATATCAATGAAAAAAATTCACATTGGCGAGCTTATCTCTAAACAGAGATTTCTGACAACAAAACCATCACAATAGGAAAAAGTAACACAAAAGAAGTAATCATACACGTGTACACAGAGAAAAAGAACATACAAAGAATTATACAAGTTATATAACAAAATAAAAATTTATATCAATACTTACTATAAATACAATCTATAAAATATTATAAATATATACAGTGTGTAAGAAATTACATAAACATAAATATACTTATATAATATTTACCTATGCAGATTGTAAGAGGTAGTGTTCTTTAAGCTTTTTCTTAAAGGAACCGATAGTAAGACAGTCGCGAATAATATGTGAAAGATATTCCATAGTTGGACTGATTGAACACTGAATGAGTTTCCATAAGCACAGGTGTTATGTATAGGGGTTTTAAGGAGGGAGAAAGTCCTGGAACGTAAGGGTATATCCCTGGAGATCAAAAACCAAAACGTTCACGAAGGTAAGCTGGAGAAAGTGGATAGAGATGGGTCAAAATGTGAACATTGCGGCGAAGACGGATTGGTAGTCATTTTAATTCTACACGAAAATGAGAGATTTGATCATATTTACGAAGACCAAAGATAAATCGGATTGCTTAGTTCTGAAGTCGTTCGAGTTTATCTAACAACTCCTCGTTAGTATCAATGAGACAGACATCACCATAGTCAATGTTGGAAAGAAGAATCGTCTGAGCAAGCATGATTTTGGTTTTAAAGGGCAGAAAGTTCTAGAGTTGCTATAGGGAGTGAAATGCGCCATAAACTCTTCTGCTGGTTTCATTCACATGGGCGACACAGGACAAGTTGCTGTCGAATATAACATCTTAGTTTTTTACTTTGTCAGAAAAGACGATTGGGACTCTATTTTGCATTCGAAAAATTGGAGTTGACACATAAAATTTTAGCATTTAAGGTGGTTACCACGCCGAGTGTCGATTCGGTGTAATTTATTTGACAGGACTAAACCTAATTTAAGCTTTCTGTGTCAAAAAGGTAAAGACAGGATGCTCAAAACAAGGTTAAATAAGTTAAGTTGTGTTGCGCCGAATCGACACCAGTATCTACTTATACACTGCAAAATTATTCTATCTATCGGTGAGACGTCACTCACGTCAAGATCAAGTAAATGGTATTGACGTGGTATTGACAAACTGATATGACTTAATATTTATTACTGTGTTGGATATTAAGGAGCAATAGGTCCATCGCATAACGAAAGAGATAAACATATATGATAAAGTGCGTTTCCGAGGAGTGCAATGAATCAAGAAGATATTAAATATCGCTGTTTGTTATTATACAGGGTGTTTGGGGCATCGATGTTAATTTTTTCAGGGATGATAAAGGAAGTGATTTTAAACATTTTTGACTGAATTTACTTTAGTGCAAAGTGTAAAAGTTTTCGAGATATAGTATTTTTTTTTGTTTTTTCTACTTAAAAAAAGGTAGATAACTGCAATGAAATGATAATAAAACAAGAATTATGGCTATAAATCATATTTTTATTTTAAATTATTACAAAATACAGATCAATTTAAACAAGAAAAGAAGATAAATGTATTCAATAAGAAGTAAAATTAGACATAAAGCTCAACACAGTACGAAGGAACAGATTTTTAGTAATTTTTTTGTAAAAACTTAAACATAGCGCCATGTATAAAAATAACATTCACTAAAATACAGACATGCAAAAAATTTACAATTTATTTTTTCTTTCGTTATGTATTTTGCCTTATGTTTATTTTCACTTCTTTGTGAACACATTGATCTTGTCTTATTGTTAAACTGAAGTATATTTAGGAAGAATCTAAAATAAAATGTATTTTTTTAGTCGTAATAGTGTTTTATTATCATTTCATTGCAGTAAACTATTTTTAAGTAGCCAAAACTAAAAAATGTCTTTACATCGAAAACTAGTAAACTTTGCACTAAAATAAATTCAGTCAAAAATGTTTAAAATCACTTCCTTTATCATCCCTGAAAATATTTACATCGATGCACCAAACAACCTGTATGATAAAATTTACTATAAATTTACAAAAGAGCGTTTTGGAAAAATACGCTGTATTATGTTTTAAGCACTTGGGTATTGGGTTAATATGTTTAAAAACAGTTATTATTGTTATCTTTAATTTATTGGACTAGAAGGACTACTGTTTTAAATTGAAAAAAGTTAAGTCGTCTTAAGTATGGATCAACTTAAAATTGATAATATAATTTGACCTACTGAAGAAGGGCAAAGTCAAAAGTACCCAGAATAGAAGAACTTGTATGACTAGATTGATGGATGTGGAGGTGTGTCAGGATCGTAGCGAATAGAAATCTGTAGTCTTTGCCTACCCCTCTGGGAGACAGGATTATATGTAGGGATGTGTAATTTGACCTAATGATAAATTATTCTTCATATCTTTATAATATATATAATCGGGTCTACCGCGATCAATCTTCAATCTTCATATCTTGTAGCAGTTAGTGGCCGACCAACGTGGGTGTCATAGTTGTTCAGGTCGCTGTACAGGCCTCTAACATGGCTAAACGACCATGTCGGTGGGAGCCAAATGTAGATGCCACTAATAGTCACCCATCCAAAGACTGACCATGCCAAGCGTTGCTGAAGATCTGACATCATGACGCGACCAACTCAGTTGTGGGCGTGGCCAAATGTCATGTTGTTTGCGAGGACAATACAATCGTGCCGATTTCGTCGCTTGTTTTATGATTTTGGCAAGACAATTTCAAGCATTATTTTGGGTTATTATTAATCTAGATTACGTTTTCGATGTTTGACTCGTATTAATTTTTTGGTAAAAAACCGTTAAATTTACGTAAATTATATTATAGCACACCGTGCGTAAAATGACCACTTTACGCACGCTGCACGTGCGTAAAGTCGGCATTTTCCGCACTTGTACTATAAAAATTTATACGAAACTCGTGCGAGAAACTTTTTCTCGACTCGTGTGATTGCAGATCGTCAGAAAACGTCACACTCACACTCGTCAGAAAATCTCACACTCGTCAGAAAACGTTTCATCGCTCTCGTATCGTAATGTACTATTATATTATACGTAAATTATACAACCTGTAACAGAAAGGTGTAACCATATTTGAAGAGCTTGTTCAGTCAATGTTTTAGAACAACTTTTACTATGGAACAAATACTGTATATCGAAAAAAAAAATACTTGCTTCATAGGAAATTGCAATGCCACTCGGCCGAAATGTATGGAAGGGCAGATTTTTTTTTCGAGATTTAAGGGTTGACTCCGTAGTAAAAGTTGTTATATACCATTGACTGAGTAAGCTCTTGAAATATGGTTACACCTTTCTGTTACACGTTGTATAATATAATATGTAAATTTACGTTAAAATATTATAATAACGTTCCATATACACCCCAAAATGTGATGACAGATTCGTAAGTTGACAGCGTTTGTATGGAAGTTTGCAAGTATAACGACGGCTCAGGTCGTTGTAACTGACCACACGGCCGTAAGCTGCTACAAGCAGGTAATTAAAATTAAAAATATAGAAACTTAACTCGCTATTCAGCGTGGTAATGCCGCCAGCGTCTTGGGTACCCTGCCCCGTGGCAGCGATGACCTAGACAAAATTTTTTATTTAATTTAGTGGTTTATTTCGCTACTAAGATATATATGTTAATAATGTAGGTGCCGTCTCCTTATATTTTTGTTTTAGATAGGTTTAGCTTATAGAATTTTTTCTTTTGTAGATTATTTAGTTTAAACTTAACTTATTTTATATTATAATGTATATTATTGAATAATAAACATTAAATTAGAAATAAACGAAAATGGCATTTAAAAGAAAAAAAATAACCAAATTATATGTCGAAAAATATATACAGAATGCTAAGATGAAGTTGTGGAAACTGGCGATAGAACTAGCCCATAACAACAAGATTTCGTAAAAAATTGAGAAATCGATAAAAAAAAGCATTTGTTTCATACATTTGATTACGTAGCTATGTAACTTTTCTAACAGCTGACTTTTTTTTCGCGATACGAGTATTGGCTCCATAGTAAAAGTTGTTCGTATGGACGAATACTATCACCAGTTTTCGGCTTCACAACTTCATTCTAATACTCTGTATACACTTTTTATTAAAAAAGATAAGTAAAATTATTAAAATAATAAGATAAATACAGGAACGGAATTTTGCAAGCCACACGGGTAAAACCGAGAATGACGCATTAGCTCGTAAGTTCACTTCGATATCTGGTATTTTCAAAGGTACAGTCAACAGCGAAACTTAATAATGATTTCATTATTTCGATTTTTGTTTTTCTACATTTACTTTTGTTTATATAGCCAAATTCATACTAGAGACTCGGTAAGTGGTCAGAACCAAGCTTTAATTACCCTGTTTTTGAAAAACGCAAAATAAAATTTTGGCTTCCTATACTATAATGACACGGATTTGTATATGGGCACAGACTTTTTTTTTGTTTTTTACTAAAGGGGTCAGCGAATCTTGGTCCTAACCACTGACCGAGCTTCCAGCGGAAATTTAGCTATATTAACAAAAATCACCTTGTGTTGGTTGTTTATTAAATGGCGGCATCCAGTTAAACGGCTAAGGCCTAATAATCAAACGTAACGTGGTATCAAAAGCAGCGTAGCTTGGATGCCACCATTTAATTAACAAACTAGGTGTCCAATGAGCCCATGTTCTACATTATGATTTTTATGAAAATCAATTCCCGTTTAAAAAGTAGTACTGAAATAATATTTTCGATATTTCAAAAATTACTAATTTATTGGCAATCAAAGTGAGCTTAACGGTATGTCACGTGATGTCATCTGACACGATTGTATACTAAAAGTGATAAATATCGCTATCGCTAACTTCGGTAATAATAGGAATTTTTCAAAAATTCAAAACGTTTTGTGCTTTGCTATGACTGATTGATCAGTTAAGGACTATAAAAAATATACTGATATTTCACTACAAAATACGCATCCATTAAGAGGCTGGTTTAACCATCCAACGTTGTATATGTTTATAAACATATATTATATTATATATATTTTTAAATATATATACTAGATATTTTATTAATATTCAATTAAAACATAACAATGTATGTATAACTAAACTAAATAATACAACATTAAAATTAAGTATATACACAATATTAAAATATTACTCAAAATTAAAAATATTTTTTTTGGCACTTATTAAAATTTCAAGTCAAATTAAATATGCTGGCCAGATAGCTGCTGTCATTGGGAAAAGTACCCAGGAGACTAATCCCCAAGTATGCCCCAGCCCTTGGATTACCGGTGGTTTCGATTTGGCGCAACGAGACTTCCTTAAATAGTCGTCGCGCTTCTGGTCCCTATGGCGGGAGGGTCTCCACGCCAAAGGGCACAAACATGTAGCCCTCCTCTAGGGTCACATATCTACGCCCTTTGGAGCCCTTCGCCGATACCACAGCCACACCCGCCCTGAGCGAGGTCGCTTGGAGATGAAACGCTGCGAACGTATCAACATACGTAGCGTCCTACATCAGCAACCTCCGATTATTTCAAGGTAAATTTGAATTTGAATTTATTTGAATTTGAATTTGGTATCCATCGTCACAAATAAGGCCTTTTGGCTCCAAAGTCATTAAAAGCGGCTTGACGCGGCAAGTGACCGGCACTGAGCTGGCACGCCAGGCCATGATAACTAACTTGATCGATGACCCTACTTGATCGATGACCCTACCACAATGGCTGTTGGGGCTTATTTGTCCGGTACACAGTCTTAGGTCAAAGGTGGTCATAATAAACTTGTCCTGTCAAGTAGAGTCCCTATATTAGCCGATGGGAAAGCGTTTAACAACCTGAATCCAGCTCACTGGACGCCAAAAGACGAGCTCACTCTGCAGGGTTTAGTGAGGTATCCAATAGGTTATTTTAAACCTGAATACAGAGCGGCTCATCCCATGACCTCTGCTTAGCCAGGGTCATTGGGACCTTAGTACCTACTCGAACTGGCAGTATCAATCGATGCACTCCTGGCCTGAGCCAAGCACGTATCTCAATATCACCAATTATGATTCTGCCAAAGAGGTCCAGTGTGCTGTAAGCTGAGGACAGGAATGCATAAATAATATTATATTATATTGAAATACCTAATATACATATAATATAAATGTTGGAAAATAATAGCGGTCGGTGGAGAGAAAGAACCACAGAACATTTAAATGTTCTGAGGAAAGAACCCTAAATAGGCACAACACAACAGCAGATACTATTTTTAAAATATGCAATTCTTTTTTTTTTAAGTTGCTTTCCTGATCCGGCAATCGAACCAGCAAAAAAATACCCTTAAGTTTATAAGATAAATAAGAAAGTTTCTAAGTATTTCTTTATATTTTTGATTTAGTGGACCATCAAAGAAATATACTGGTGATAGCAAATTTTTTCTCAAAGTCATAGATTTAATAACAATAAAAAAAAAATAATACAGTTAAGCTTTAGTGTACATTACGTTATTGTAATTAGTGTAGTACATTATATTCAATGGTTACTGCATTTTTCCTTTTATGCACAATGTTCTAGAGGTATAAAGACATTTGATTCTTATCATTGACCCTGCCTATTGACGCCATAAAACTACTGGATGATTATTTTTGCATTTTTATTCGTTCGATTCCCGGATGAGGCAAGGGACATTAAACTATTTTTTGTATCAAGTTTTAATTACTAAAGTATTAGGTATATGCCAAACTCGCATATGCTATTTTTATTTATACAAATAATTATAATAATAATTTAACATAATTTAATTTAATTATAACAATATTTTTATAATAATTTATTTTCAGATGAACATTCATCCATGTGTTAGTAAAATCAATTATCCTAAATCTATGTAGCTTAGACTGTTAGACCCCAAAAAAGGCATCAGTTTAGTTTTCCGGAAGAAAGGATGCCACTTGCCACAATTGTTTATTGGACCAATATCTACCGATAAAGATCGGTAGCCTTCGGCAGCCTCTTCAATTTGGGGGAGGGGAGGGGGTTCAAAGGTGCACTGCGCCAAGCGTCATTTAAAAAAATTTAACTGTCTGAGTTTGTCAACTACATCAAGATGGGTGTCTTTTTCAGGTAAATTAAGGACGTAGAATTCATTTCTGGCATAAAAAATTGTGATATTTTAAGTAATTTCTTGAAAATTTTTACATACATTAAAATTTTATGAAATACTTTTTACTTTCAGGCGCCACCAAAAAAAACCTCAAGTTTTTTCAAGTAACAAAAAATACGTTAGGAAAGCCTATTTTATGCAAATAAATAAAAATATAAGTTTTATTGGATTTTTAAAGGAAAAAACCATAAAAAAAAATAAAATAATGTCGGTGAGCTCTTATTTTACTACTACTTATTAACTAACCTGATAAAAGTATATCTATGTATAGTGTATTTATAAAAGTATATATATGCATAAAAACTATAAACACGTTAAAAATGCTTTTCTATGGTTCTAAAAGAGTATGAACTATTTAATTATCATTTTTTTTCATTTTTTGCAGCTTCTACCATCTATAAAAAATAGTTCTAGGTGTGAAGTAAGTAAGTACTGCTGTAAGAAGACAATTGTGTTGTCACGAGTACCAATCTTTAACAAATAGGTTCTGGACTAGTCCTATCTTCTGTAAGAGAAATAAATATCCTGCTTATAGATGTATATACATATGTGTTATGTACAGTCATATGTACTTACAGTACTTAGTATGTATTTATTTAATAATTAAAAGATGACCGCTGGAAGCGGTACAATCCGTATAATGAGGTTATAGTAATGCATATATACCTTTCTACATCTCCTACGTTATTATGACATACTTGAGGAGTACATCGATTTATTAATTACAAATTAAATCATTGGCCGTGATTTATTTGTGTGATCGTCTAGTAGATTAGAACGTTATGTTACAAAACGGTTATGCTCAAAACAATGTATATCATAATTCAACAAAGGAAAATAAAGTATTCAAGAAAAGCTAATGTACTAGGTATTTGTTAAATGATACGATTTGGCTGTATTCTGGAACTCAGCTATAGTTCAAGGCTATTATTGCCATTGAAAATCCAAGGGAAAACGAAACACATTAATGACGAAATCACTATGTAAAACCACTTTTGATTCGACATTCCGTAAGACGTTTAACGAATAACACTTTCATAGCTTCGTAAGTTGCGCGCGACGTTATATTTTTAATTAGATAAATGATTATGTAATTATCGGATAATATAGTAAAGTGTGTGGGTGTGTGTGTAAAATATAATGTTGCAGTTGTCTGGGTTAGAAAAAGGGGTTGATGAAACGTAGATACTCGAGGCACGGTGGCTGCACGCTGTACGTTGATTTAGCTAGACTTATTTGAGGGGATTCTAGACCCAGATGAGTCCAGAATGAAGTGGGGGTTAAATTTATTTTAGCACAGTTGCATCTTTTTTGCATCCTACTTTGCATTGACACCTTGTTATCTCGAGGCAAATGCTGTCCGCAGCTGGGTTGTCAGACCAGTGGGGTATCTATTGGCTATTTTTCTGCTTCCAGCCCCAATCGGGGGGACTAGGCAGAATTTGTTGCAGCACTAAAGCCTGGCCCCACTCATGAACTCCCTGGCAAACTGCGCGTAATATTTTTTTTCCAGGATGACACGAATAAAGAAGAGCTGTTTGGACTCCTGTCGTTCAAATATCACCCGATGGACTTGCCCATCAATAAAGAAATTTATGTAGCGAAGGGTAATCTGTTATTTCCAATGTTGCTCGTGAACTGACACGCGAATGATGGTTCACTTGGCGGATACAGTAGACCAGGGTCATACGAAGTTAATGCACAGCAAACACCGATGTGGTAGTTATCGCTCTGGCATGTGTACTGAAATTGCCAAGATTATAGGGATTATGGGTTCATGTGGTAACGGGGAAAAAGCACAATTTTTTGGCATGCCTCTAGATTGAATCAGCTCTAGGTATAAGCGTTTCTTTTAATAGTCAAGAATGTATAATATATAAATAATCAGTTTAATAGCGTGAGTGTGTATAAGACAATTTATTTTGTTTAAAGGTCCTGAAAGAGCGGACGTCTTGCCTGTGTTCCACGAACTTAGTGGATGGGATACAGTATCGTCTTTTAACGGCAGGGGAAAGAAAAGTACTTTTGAAGCATGGAATTCATTCTCTTTTGCCACTAAAGGGTTTAAGGATCTTAAAGATAGCAATATAAATGAGGCAGAGATTGTGCTACATAAGTTTGTCATAGCCATGTATGATAGGTATGTTAGCCAATTACTGAGTACTTACTAAAACATTAATATAAAGTTAAATTCATCGTAGCGAAAAGTCATATTACATGAACTTTTTCAGATCAAGTCCCTGTCTCTGCACGACTATCAATCATTGCCGTAAATATCTTTTTACAAAAACAGATCGGCAAATTGAAAATTTACCACCAACAGAAGCGGCCCTTTGTCAGCATATTTTACGCGCAGCTTGCCAGGGAGTTCATGAGTGGGGCCAGGCTTTAGTGCTACAACAAATTCTGCCTAGTCCCCCCGATTGGGGCTGGAAGCAGAAAATTAGCCAATAGATACCCCACTGGTCTGACAACCCAGCTGCGGACAGCATTTGCCTCGAGATAATAAGGTGTCAATGCAAAGTAGGATGCAAAAAAGATGCAACTGTGCTAAAATAAATTTAACATGTACCGAATTGTACCACTGCGGTAGAGGCTGCAAAAAATGAAAATGATAATTAAATAGTTAATACTCTTTTAGAACCATAGAAAAGCATTTTTACGTGTTTATAGTTTTTATGTATATATATACTTTTATAAATACACTATACATAAATATACTTTTAATACTAACTTTTAATAATAAAATATACTAAGGTTGGCTGGAAGAAATCGCTTTAAGTGATAAGTCCGCCTTTGTACAAAATTTTGTGTTCAATTCTCTGTTTTCTTTTATGTCTTTTGTGTACAATAAAGTGTCAATTCAATCATTTATTCATTCATTCATTCATTCATACTTTTATCAGGTTAGTTAATAAGTAGTAGTAAAATAAGAGCTCACCGACATTGTTTTATTTTTTTTTGATGATTTTTTCCTATAAAAATCCAATAAAACTTATATTTTTATTTATCTGCATAAAATAGGCTTTCGTAACGTATTTTTCGTTACTTAAAAAACCGGAGTTTTTTTTTGGTGGCGCCTGAAAGTAAAAAGTATTTCATATAATTTTAATGTATGTCAAAATTTTCAAGAAACTACTTACAATATCTCAAATTTTTATGCCAGAAATGAATTCTACGTCCTTAATTTACCTGAAAAAGACACCCATCTTGATGTAGTTGACAAACTCAGACAGTTAATTTTTTTTAAATGACGCTTGGCGCAGTGCATCTTTGAACCCCCTCCCCTCCCCCAAATTGAAGAGGCTCCCGAAGGCTACCGATCTTTATCGGTAGATATTGGTCCAATAAACAATTGTGGCAAGTGGCATCCTTTCTTCCGAAAAACTAAACTGGATGAGCTAACGGACCCAGCTAATGGTAAAATCTTATAACTAAAGGTTAGTACTTCAACTCTACAAGCGAAAGGCAAATCCTATTTAAGGCGATACCAAAAAAAATATGGGGTTTTTTCGAATACATTTACTTCACTATAACGTCATCTACGTATTTAATTTTTGGGTAAATGTTTATTGAGTATTTGATTAAGATTCTCACTGAAAGAAAACGCGATTGGATGAAAATTTCTCGATAGAATTTACTTCCGAAAAGACCTCTAAATTGTTTTTTTTTTTGTAATTCTGAAATTCTAACTAATTTCATTGTGAAATTGCATTCAAAATGTGGATATTATGTATTTGTAAAGTCTCCTTGAAAATCTTTTTGACAAATTAGCTTAGTACATTTTATATTAATAAAAAACCGACATTTTGCTACTTTTCCACGAATCCGTCCCACTCGCACTGAGGGTTTTTTCGAGTAACAGGGACGCTAAAACTTTGGCCGATCAGCGAACAATCCTCTCTGTTGGCTATTTCTTTTAGGACGCTGTTGTCATTTTCTCGCAGCCTGTGCAACAGGGAGACAGATTTTGTGCGCAAAACTGCACTGAAGCTATTATATTAACTTCCGCGAGCGCAAACATCACTGATGCACTGCAGAAACGGAGAAGCTTCAACAGCGCCCTAAAAGCATTATTTTATTGAATGCGCTGCCATAGTAAAAAGACGTGCAGGTCCTCTAAAAAGGCCGTTTTTTATGAATCACATTATGATTCTGTTCCTCTAAAACTGTTGTCTAAAACTCTAACTATATCTTACTTTCAAATCATTTTATGGTTCACCTAAGTCAGCCTTTTTATATCCCCAGTAGGCTTTGAAAAGCGTAATTTTGACTGCTTCCGAGCATCGGGCAAACATTCGCGCCAACATGTTCGCTCTTATACCGCGAGTATATCCCTATAGATATCTACATCATCATTGAGGAGGTGTATGCATATTATCTAAAAAAATAATATCTATAAATATTATCAAAAAATTACAAACCTTGTTGGACCCCGTAAAATGTTTACAACGTAAACAAACCAGACTTTACCGACCTATGTTTCTATTTAATATCGTGTTTATTGTAGAAGAATTCATACTTTATTGCAAGATGTGTAAAATTAATAATACTATTTGGAATCTGTTGTGTTCACTTTAGCTTGTTTTTTTTCACAAAAAATGTTTATTTTTACAAAAAAAAAACCTCAGTTATCCTTTTAAATATTGCGAGTAATAAACTTGCGAGTTACCTTTAAATAAATAAATAAGTACTGATGATTATTCTGACTGACTCGTAACGTTCGATGCCGCTGCGAGCTGTACAAGTCTGTCCGAGTTATTTGTACCAATGGTCTAGACTGTAACCCCTGGAAATAAATATGATAATCGAATGACTTATTTGTTTCCTCATTTTGGTAAACTGGTTTGATATCAATTAGCAATATACAAAGACTTACATATATGTATATTTATAAGTATTCAAGTAACGACCTTCAAGATCCCAGTAACACAACTTAGTCGTTGACGAGAAGTCATCTCTTTTTATAATTTAACTATAGCTTATTTATTTTAAGATACGTCTTGAGATAGACCAGTGACAGTATAAATATTTATTATATATATGTAT
This sequence comes from Ypsolopha sequella, assembly GCA_934047225.1. NCBI lineage: Eukaryota > Metazoa > Arthropoda > Insecta > Lepidoptera > Ypsolophidae > Ypsolopha > Ypsolopha sequella. The sequence continues at coordinate 20,341,823 of OW203994.1, read as the reverse complement.
ATGTAACTGAACAGTGAACTATGTGCTAGTAATCTTGTGATAATTAAGTTTTGTTTACATTTTGTGGCAAAATGAGGACTGATTTGTTGTTTTTTGTGTTTTCTGTGTTTTGGATTTGTGTTCGTGAGTTTTTTGTTCTTTAATTTATTTACTGCAATAAAATCTCGAACTGGAATAACGATTCCAAATAGTTAGCACACTACGTTCATACAATGCACATGTGACATGAGTTCTTTTGTATGTAAAAACCTGTTTCCTAAAAAAATTTTCTTCTTTTGAATTTGATTGAAATAGAATATAGTGTAAATGCAAAATTCTTTTTGCTTTTAATTAACAATATTTGTTAACTTACTCGCATGATTAAAAACTTCAAAAGTTTTAAGTTCTCAATTACAATTACAAAAATTCAAGTTCATTTGCGCTTATTTTACCGAAATAATAAAACTGGTTGACGTTGCATGTAGCTTCATAAAAAATCACTAAACTTTTTGAAGTAGGTACAGCATGTTTGATAGAATATTTTTATAACTCATTCTGCACTGTTTTGGCAATTTTATAGCTTTTATTATTTGCCAAGTCCATTGCAAAATATCGATCTTCAAACTAATCAGTATTAGGAAACGGCGATTTCTTATGAAATAAATTAAATAATGAGGACCTAATGATTACGTCAAAATGCATTATGTTAGTTTGGTAGTACCAACACCTCTATATCAGGCCTTACAACTGAAATGGCTTTTAGTGATGACGTCATCACTAGTGGTATAGTGCGCGCCAATCTTTTAGTCGCCTCTGAGTGAGTTACAAGTGCAAGCTTGCGCAGGTACAGTCAAGGAAACAATAATATCAACGGTTGATTATTAAATGTTTACTGCAAGTGGTAAGGTGTATTTGTTGTACCTAGCTATTTAATTATTTATTTATTATTTTAGTGCAATTCTTAACTATATAAATAAAACGCTTTAATATTAAAAATAAGTAAATTTATAATGTACAAATATAGGCAAATACGTTGTTACTTTATTTAGAGAGGTGAGACACCATCTATAAAAACTGGTTCCCTTAGATTTTCGTCCGAATCACTATCGTCTGTAGAATTTTGGTCCTCCTCTGTGTCCTCGTCGGGTCCATTGTCATTGTCACTGACTTCAATAATTATTTATTTATTATAAAGGCATTCATTGTTTCTGTTACCTATTATAAAGGCAACAGAAACAATAAACTATAACAAACAGATTCAACGATTAACTTAACGAATCATAGAATTTTTTCCTCGTAGGTACATTTCATGCAACGCGCGCGTGTGTAGTGTACGGACGTAGCACCAACACTAACGCATAGTGTTGACACTTGCTGAACGGCGAGATGGTGCGGCACGCAGGCGGGTGTGCTCCGCGCCCTCGCTCCTGTAACGTACCCCTGACACCGTAAAACGGCTAATGCGTCGATTCTTGGGGCTAGCTTCAGAGGCGACTAAAAGATTGGCGCGCACTGTACATGCGATTTTATTATAGGATTTTCAACAACAAATTTTTCATTCCCAATTTATTTTTAAGCACCGTATTTATTCATAAGAATAAAGAAACGTATTACTTTGGAATTGTTTACACATCTATGTATTATTTTTTATAATTCTTACTTTTTTTTGTATCAATCATTAATTAAATTAAAAAAAAGTTGTGAAGTTGCTTTCTATTTTTCGTCCGGTCTGAAACGTCAAATAAAATAAAAATCAATAAATCTGCCAAACTCCCCTAAAGAAATGTCTTCCTTGTACCACTAGTGATGACGTCATGTTTGAGTTGTCAGGCCTGTACAGAATGTACACTGACAGTAGGTGTTGGTAGTATCTACTACTTAAATACTAACCTGATATTTCATATACAATCTACATCATATTTTTATTACCAACATCCTTCAAAGCAGGCTTTCAAGGCTTCCTACTTATACAGACATACCTACACTTAGGTATTAAGGATAAACCATTCGAACAAACAAAAGCTGTGTCATGGTAATGATATGATATATCTTCGCGACATGTCAAATGAGTTTTGTATTCAAAACACATTCGTATACTCGTACAACGACTTTTCACCGACAAGTATTAGGCCCAAAGTGTTACGTATTCGGTTTTTAGGGTTTGTACCTATACTTGATCTTTGTTATTAAGGCATGCAGGCTAAAATCACAGTGTTTTTATTCAGAAAAACAGTAGGGTCCCTCATCTTTGTTATTAGGGCATGCAGGCTAACCTCACAGTGTTTTTATTCCGAAAAACAGCAGGATCCCTCGGACTTGAGATCCCGGACTCTCTAATTAAGTCTGGGATTTTACCAATCGAGCTAGCACTGCAATTTTAAAGATCTACTATCTTCAATTTCCAGACTCACAAACATGCAAAACGCCTTTAGGAGTTAGAAGTAATTGCGTCAGCCTGTACGACTGTGAGCCCTTGGTAGTTGCATTTGAGCAGCGCCCTCTACCGAACCATGTGGTATCTTACCTGAAAGCGTCACAATGTGGCTTCGAGGGCTACGTCCCGAGGGTCTGCTGTGGACCACTGCCTACGCAGCAGCAGCAACGGCCAACAGTAAGTAGTTTACCTCATTTTATTATGTAGTATGTACATTACATACACATTAGACATACCTATACATACTCTGGTTCTGATCCTCTTTTACCATTGTTAGGATACCAATAGCTAAATAAAAGAACTCCCGTTAGAAATAATCGTAAGAATATAATTCGTTACACGCGATAAAAGGTGTGGATTCCGATCTCACTGACCATATAACATTTTTAGAAAATTTGTTTTCTGATTGATTTTATAATGTTTTTGCCCTGTTGTCACAGTGTCCTTATGTTGTTTGTCGTAGTTGGATCGACAGTCCGCACCATTTTAAGGAAAACATTCGTAAAATATCACATGTGCTTTAGGGTTCCTGATCCTTTTTACCACAGGACAAAATAAATAGTGCGTTACAGAAAAGGATATCCTCGATGTTACTAAACACTCCATTATCCCGAATTTCTCTACAATAAGTAGGTATGTTCCATCATAATTAATATCGAGATGATCAGTGTATGTACACATGTTTAGTACTACCGGTATTCACCAATTTTCCTATTTAAACGCTGCAAATTCATACGTGAACTTTTTTGGGGTTCAAAATTCAAAATTCATATAGTTTATTTTGCAAAGTAGGTATATATATAATACTTTTTATACATCAAATTTAATCAAATAAAAATATATATAATAAAATAATAAATGTACATGAACCAGATTAAAAGTTTAATTTATGTAGCAATATATAGGTATATACGATTAAAATGATAGGTAAAATATATATTATACAAGATGAAGTCCAATCAACCGCCCGAACCCATACCGGAGACCCGGCCAGGGACCAGGAACAAGGTTCAATGATCACCAACTGTTGTCAGCAACTGTTAAAAAATAAAACTCAGTTGAATCTTTCGACAGTAACATTCTAAAGATTACGATATTTATCTAGCAAAGGCCACCGCCACCGCCAACCCAGACTAGTCGTCCAAGCAGTGGCAGGGTGGATCCGCCATCACCTGAAGATTCCTCACCAGCTCCCAAGGCAATCTGTGGCGTGGATACCAACGGGGATCGGATATACGGGGGCCAGTTCACGGACCTTGATGAGTTCCCGTGGATGGCTCTCTTGGGATACCGTACAAGTATGTATTTCATATTCTTGTTGGCGGAAAGGCTTTATCAGCCCGCTAAAGTCTAGGTACATTTTATATCGTATATAAATTTTATTTTATTATATATACAGGGTGTTAAGATTAAGTTGTGGAAGCCGAAAACTGGCGATAGTATTCGTCCACACGAACAATAAAAACATTGAGAAATCGAGAAAAAAAATCTGTTGTTTTATACAATTTGGCCGGATAGCTAACTTTTCTTTTCTTTGAAACAGCTGATATTTTTTTCGCGATTCGAGGGTTTGCTCCATAGTAAAAGTTGTTCACATGGACAAGTACTATCGCCAGTTTCCGGCTTCCGCAACATCATCTTAACATCCAGTATATATATATTATAGTATAGTATAACTTTTTTTTAATGTAATTACTGTTGTTCTTTATTAACGGAAACATAAAAACTTAAATAACATGAAATAAAACTAAAATTAAACCTTACAAATTTACCTATAAAACTAAAATGTCTCCTAAAGTATAAATAGTATAACTCGTATATACAGAAGAAAAAATATGACTTTTTTAAGTACACGATTTTTTTCCTATGATAAAATTTATAGACCGGTTCACTTTTCTTTAACAGAAACTTTGTTTGGGTAACATTTGGCCAAATGAACAATTTTTAGTAATTGATGTGTGCTGGATATTAATTTTGATGTTGGTAGGCCCAAATCTTGACCGCAATACGATATTTTTTTAAATCTAAAGACGGCTTATGGGGTTATTTCTGTCGTAAAATGCAATAGTATTCGTGTTTGACTGTCAAAACGGTTTTAGTATGTAAAATACTCGCTATACGGTTAATTTTGCAAAAAGAATTGGGCGTTCAAACATCAAAATTCGTGATCAGCAGGTCCGATTTAGTAAAAAAAAGCTCTATCAATCCAAATGTTAAGAAAAACAACCATAAGTTGTGCGTTTGGGAATGAGACCGTGCGCATCCACCTTAAGGCGACATGCGAAAAAAATATGGGTGTTTCTTTTCTGTGTATTTCATTAAATACGCGGAAAATTTCAATTAATTTCTGGTATACTATATAATCCAGAGTTTTGAAATTGGAAAACATGTTTGGATAAATTTTCCTCGATAGAAATAATTGTTCAAATGAGGTCTTCAAACACACTTTTTCTCCTCGTTTGACCAATAGGAACCATATAAAAAACTCAACCATATTTTATTAGGTGTGTTCAACATTCTAGAGATTTGATATTTGAAATTTTGCCTGCTATTTTAGTTTTTTTAATAAAAATATAAAACCAACTTTTTTCCCTTTTTCCCTGAATCCGCCCTTTTCGCACTGCGCGATTTTTCGCTTGGAGTGATAGTGACAAAAATAAAATTCGCATAGCCTCTTAAAGCTCTTTTTCTTTAGGTAACGGATCACTGACGTACCAATGTGGTGGAGTGCTAATCAACCGTCGTTATGTGCTGACTGCAGCTCACTGTGTCACTGGCGCCATCGATCGAGAAGTCGGTACTTTGTAAGTGTTCTGAAGGCTCGTTACGGGCATCTATCCTCAGACTATATGGTAGCCTGGTACCATCAGCCTATTTGACTCGCTGGTGGTTTACTTATTTGACTCGTTGGTGGTTAACTTATTAATTTTTTCCTCTCACTCAGCCTCTAGTCTTCCTTTTCTTTGCGGTGTTATCAATCTCCAATTATATATTCAGATTATATATTTCCAATTATATATTTCCGAAAATTCCTAATATTTTAAATTTGAATATTATTAAGTTGATTCGTTTTTGTAAAACCAATAAACGAACTGCGATTACAGTTTTGTGGAATATCAGCCCACATATCAGATCGGAGCCCACATATAGACTAAATACTTTCCAAGTAAATAATTAAACAAAAACTGGTGAAGTGCGAGTAGGACTCGCGCCCTGAGGGTTCCGTGCTATTGAAACAGGTTAATAATATACTTCAATAATTTAAACAGAAATAACAAACTTGTCGCTACCTATTATAAATCGGCGTTTTCAGTATTTGTTGTTTAAATACAGTTTATGGTACATAATATACAGAAATTACAAATTCTACCAACTGCAATCACTTTGGTCTTAAACAAATTCAAATACTTTGGTCTTTGAGATAGATTCCGTACCAGAAATGGTCTAACAAATGACAAATTTTATAGCCCCCCCATTTATTTATTTTTAAAGATAAATAAGTTATAAGTTATAAGCTTAAAAGTTTGTTATTGTATATTTGTTAACTTATTTGCATTTGACCATTTTTTTTAAGCTATTAACCCCATATTATACTTTATTGTTATTTATTTTACACGACCTAAAAAAACCTGATGTATACCTATATTACATAAAATATATTTCATTTTATATCATTTCCATACTTTTGTTTACAGAGCAACGGTTCGCTTGGGTGAATACGACCTCCAGAACCAAATAGACTGCCAGGATAAGACATGTGCAGATGCTCCTCAGGAGATCCCAGTGGCTCAGGGTATACCACACCCTGGCTTCTCAGACAGGAACAAGAATAGGCAAGATGACATCGCGCTTATTCGGTTAGCGCAGAGGGCAACATTATCTTGTGAGTTCCGATCACTAACCCAATTCGTCTAAAAATATATATGTAAGCAGTCGCATTTTTTTTCTTACGCTTAGCCTTTACTGTTCCTGATGAAGGGTGTTCGCCCAGAAACTGGGCGACTGGCAGAAGGCCAGGTGCTAGTCATTATTTCCAGGGACTTCAGCAAAAATCTACAGAAGTTGGTAACGGACGAATGAATGATACAATGCAACTACTCTCCAGTCCGCCTACTCATGACGACAAGCCGAAACACGACGAGGCGCTTGGCGGCATGCTTTCGTCATTAGGGTGGTGACAAGCCACGGCCGAAGCGAATAAATAAGTGTATTCAGTCTGGCCGAAGAAATAGTTGTATCTATGTATACGTCGTATCTGCAGACGGGGCCAAGTTCCGATGAACTTATGACCCTTAATACTATAGAGAGAGATTGCTGGCGTACCTTTTTATTAATCCCTGAGTCATATTTTACGACATCTACGAGGAGACATTATGGAGAGACAACATTCTTTTAAGATGACGTTGCCACATGCAACATTTACAAAAAAAATTCAAGCATAAACAGGAGGTAATTTTCAAAAGTGGTCAAATTTAAGTAATTTTAGATTAAGTACATAAAATTATTTTTGTAACCTCAATTGTCAAAAGGGGCAATTTTTAAAAGTTAATTTCGTGTAAACTTATAAAGATAAAATTAATTTTTTAACGCAGAATCGTCACAAATTTCCTTAGAATTTCTCTTAGTAAATTTTGGTTAAAAAAAAATCTATTTTCAGATTTTGCAGATAACCACTTTTGAAAAAATAGACTCTAGGAGTTTAATTTAAACAACAGTTTAATTTCTATCATACTCGTTTTATTTTATAAGCGGTATATTATACCAACAAAGACCAACAAGGTCAAACTTACATGACACTCGTAAAGTGTTAACAGTGAGATGTAATTATGTTATGTATAGGAACATGTTTTTACATAGAAACTGTAGCAATATTAACACGAAAACATCGAGGTAGACTCTGTTATTAATAAATTACCCATACGACAAAAAAAAAACAGATTGTTTACAAAGCAAAGTTTACAATCTCGCTCTGATATCTCAAATCAACCAAAAAATTGCTAATGGTATACAAGCAAGCCGTTTGGTACAGACGTTTTGGCACCAGTTCCCGAAAAAAAAAACATTTTAAGCAAACAAAACACTGAAAACAATATCTACAACAATTACAACATTTATTTAAAATGCAATGCAATCCAAAACACATGTATAGGGCTGTCATTGAGTTTGAGAAGGTGGTACCTACTCTCTTTTGCAAAATAGCGTGAAAATCGTCTGTGCGTGCTGTGCGTTCCCTTTCCATGTCCATGTCATCATTCAAATTCTCAGTAACCAATGACCCAGATATTTGTAATGAGTGACTCTCTTTAGTGGAAGACCGTTAAGAGCAACTACGTATAGTGGTACTTGTGAGTGGGTCTTGTTACCCGCCTTAAAAATAAGCAGCTCGCTCTTTGTATAATTATATCTGAGCTTACTGTATAATTCTCACAAATACTAATCAATTTTCTTAAACCAGTAATCTACAGGCTCAGCAGCACCATGTCATCCGCATAGCTCATGTTGTTCAGGGAAGTACCATCGATCGAGCAACCCACACCAGCACTGCTGAACTCCACGATTAGCTGGTTGATATAAAGATTTAACAACTTGTGTCTCACTGTATAATTCTCACAAATACTAATAAATTTTCTTAAACCACTAATCGATGGGCTCAGAAGCACAATGTCATAGCATAGCTCATGTTATTCTAAGAATTACCATCGATCGAGCAACCCACACCAGCATTGCTAAGCTTAATGATTAGCTTGTTGATAAACATTAAACAACTTTTGGTTCACTGTATAATCCTCACAAATACTAATCAATTTTCTTAAACCACTTATCGTTGTGCTCAGCAGCACCATGTCATCCGCATAGCTCATGTTATTCATGCAGGTACCATCGATCAAACAACCCACAACAGCACTGCTGAGATCAACGATCAGGTGGTTGATATAAAGATTAAACAACTTGGGCGAAGTTAGCCCGCCCTGCCTCACACCCACAGAACATTATGAACTCACACTCACACGCACTCTCTAAACCGTACACTTTTCAGATTGGGACCGATCCCTTTAGCATAATTTGTCTAATTTGTATACAATGTTTTTAAAATTTCAACTCACGTTGGTCACGTCACCGTTTGGATGTTTTCAATTATTTTTTCTGAAACCTATCGTGCGGGGTATCAAAATTGTAAAAATATACCTACATCCGTTGCCTACATCATTACATAATTAAATTTCAGCCACTTGTTTTCTAAAAACAAACATATTTTCAAAACATACCAAGTTAATTTGTCAAGTTTTATTGTCATTCTAATTAGTGTGTATGTACAGTGGAAATCACATCAAGCTATACACAAGCAGTACTACATTAGCCCCTATAGTGAAGGATATAAGATCTGTACAAAGTCAATGTGTATAACTGGATGAGATCTCCAGTAATATGTATAGATGTAAAATTGGATAAAAATACTTCACATTTATAAGATCATAGTATTACATTTATACTGTGATAGTATTCTCAACTGAATCCCACAATAATGTCGCGTCTCCACGTAATCAATACCCGTCTTCCACCATTTCCAGTTTACGTGCAGCCGATCTGCTTACCTGATAACTCCGCCAGACTGGACACCGGTGTGGACGTCTATGTGGCTGGATGGGGAAAAACCCTCAGTGGTAAGTACCATGAAAATTAGACCTCCGACTCAACCAACAATCACCTGTATTTTATTTGCGTTAAATGTGCTGCCATGGGCCTTGGTCGTGAACATGTTGGTTTTATGATTTTTAATTATTATGTGATTGTTAGTTGACGTTATACCGGTTATATTGTTTAGTGTGGGAGAATGAAGTAACGATGAAAAAAATAATTATGAAAGTATTCACTTGTAAATCTAATTACGTACGTATTAGTACTTACTAGGTTACCAAGTATGAAATCCTTTGAGCCGTACTTGGTAACCTACCGCAAGTGCTCTCATATTATGTGTGAATAAAACCATTTATTCATACAACTATTTTTTATAGTAGATACGACCAAAGTTTTAGCTAATTTGTATAATAATACGACCTTTATTTTGGATGTGTTCTTTTGTACATTTTCATTTTTTAGTTTTATAATTATAATGCCACTAGCTTTAGCCCGCGGCTTCGCCCGCGCTAAATTAGTTTACATTTTTTTGGGATAAAAAGTAGCCTAAGTTGCTCTCCGACACATAAACTGTCTCTGTGCAAAAACTCACGTCAATTGGCATAGATTAAATTATGTTAAGGTGTGTTAATTCGAAAAATATTTCGAGATTTAGGTTTAATAAACCGTATTTTCGAAGTTTTGGTCTGAAATACCTCATGATGATGAATATTTTTACGAAAAGGCAGCAACTTCCATTTGCCCTCGTGTGACGTCACTTGAGTAACGACTGTTTAGAATTGTGTCCTTTGCTATCAAGATAAATTTATAATAATTTGCTTCAGACTAATTTGACAGCTAGATGACAGATGAGTAGACAGACCACTTTTTTTTATAAGCAATCACACATCACAATCAGTATAATGTCTAAAATTCTCAAGTGACAGAGTCATCGGACAATCTTTAAAAAATCATAAAAAAATAATGGTTAATTTATATACCAAAATAGTGAAAACAATGTCCTAAAACGGCGTATATTCTCTGAAAAAAAATAATAAAAAAAAAAACTTTTAAAAATTAAGCTATAGAAATTCGTTGCTCCGTTGCTGCGTGAAACAAGGACAAACCAACAAATCAACAAACTGACAAACCAACAACCAACAAACCAACAAAACACTTTAGCATTAATAAGGGGTACGGATTATACGGAGTACTTCGTATAAACGTGGTACTACACAAAATAATGCCCCAAATAACACAAAATAATAATTCGCATTCCAGGTAAATCAAGCCCAATTAAACTGAAGCTCGGACTGCCTATATTTAGCAAAAGCGACTGCCAGAGCAAATACCAGCGTCTTGGCGCTACCCTCACTGAGAAGCAAATCTGCGCTGGTGGAGTCTTCAGAGAAGACGCTTGCAGAGGAGACTCTGGCGGCCCACTGATGAGGAAAAAGCCAGATGGAGTTTGGGAGTCAGTAGCAGTCGTCTCTTTTGGAAACGGGTGTGGAAACGATGGCTGGCCTGGTGTCTATACCAGTGTACAAAGTTACAAGGACTGGATTCAGTCAGCGCTGCGGTCAACCAACGTTTGAATGCTTAAATACAACTTTTTACAATAAGTTAAGCTCAGAGTGTAGAATATGTAAAGTACTTAAAGTACAAAAATAGATATCTTTGTGACAAAAGTCATGTCTAGATAGACTATTCTCTTGTTTTTGTACAGTAAATACCTTCGTGTGAATACTAGATGACAAAATATGCTTTAATTTTTTTTTTGCATGAATTTCTAAACAGCAATGCTCTGTGATTAGATTTATTTAAATAAAACTCTTAAAAAATGATAAACTGTCTTCATTTACAAATTTCAATAACCTATGAACCCAGTTATCATATATATACAGATAAATATAAAACATCTATAAAATAGATAATATCCTCCTACCTAGCATAATTACGATGCATTGCTACGTCAAAATAAGGAAAATGGAAGCGAATAACCAGATTTGAAGAAACTGGTCACATTAGCATAATTTACAAGTGCAATAATACGTATAATATAATGAACATGTCTGGTAGGTTGTCTTAGAAAAATCGTATGAAATGATAAATGTATTTATTGTACCACTCTACTATGTACTACATATGAATATTATCATGAAATTAATTCATACTGTGCTAGCGACCCGCCCCGGCTTCGCACGGGTGCAAATCGGTGCAATACTGATACTAATTATATAGGTACTACAGAATGTCTTTATATACAACGTTCACAGCTTTTGTAATAATATGATAAGAATTAATGCTATATTGCTTAAAATCGCTTCGTAAATAAGCCATAATGGTTATTGTGGGTTATACCTAAGAGATTGACATATACCATTGTGGACTTTTTTGTAGACCTTTTTAAGGTGTAGTACAATACTGTAGTACATTATTTTAATCTATCTCTTAGGGTTCAGCCAGCGTTTGCAATGTAAGCGCAAAAATGCGTTTATTTACGACATCACATTAGAAACCTCTAAAATTATCAGTGTTTCTCTACTATGTTATTCATGTATATACATAATAAATCTTCCTCTAGAATCACTCTATCTATTAAAAAAACCGCATCAAAATCCGTTGAGTAGTTTTAAAGATCTAAGCATACATAGGGACAGACAGACAGCGGGAAGCGACTTTGTTTTTATACTATGTAGTGATAGTGAAGGTGTGACTCCTTGATGGAACTTCATACTAATATTCACAAAAGTCTTCTTGTACGAGTTCCACTATTTTATTTATTTAATTATTGCGACTAGTTTCGTCTATTTGACATCGTCGGGCTAATTAAAAGAGGTAACCATACAGTCAAAAGGATAGCTAAGTCTAAGGTAGACAATAATTTATTGTAATATTTATCTACCTTAGACTTAGTTAGCTATCCTTTTTCACAGTATGTACAAAATCATGGAAAGCATGTAAAATGTCATAGATCGGCGCTGTGCTTGCTGTATAAAATGCTTTGGAAAACTGTAATTTCTACTGATTTTAGACATTTATTATTACAGTGCTATACAACATTTATTATTAGTATTATAACAGTATAATGTGACCTATTTAGTAGACTACCCGCCAGATAAAAATATTTGAATGTATTGTATGCAAAAAACGTTTATTCGTTGATAGTAAAGCTTTTAAAGTCACTATTAACCATTTATATGAATTAATGAATGAATGAATTTTTATTTCAGAAAGAAAAGTACATCGAAGTGTTTTACATGAAACCTTATCATATTACTTAGGACTATCTTAACTTATGTGTATACATTGAATTTGCTTATTTACAGGTATAACAATCTATGTAGCATGTATAAATTTGGAATGTGAAATTGAACATACAACTTAAAATCAAAAGTTTAAATATAACCTAAATAATATAATAAAAGAACATTAATGCACATAAATTATCAATGGGTAACAGGGGTCGAAAGCTACAAACCGTGCTAGTGAAAAACTGTTTGACGGTTGAGTAGTTCGCCGTTTATATACTGGTTTCATTAGAAAATCGTCATTAGAAAAGGAGGTTCTCAATTCAAACAATATATTTGTATTCGCTTATATAGGTATTCCAAAAAATACAAATAAATTTTCGAATAAATATTTTTCATGAAAAACCTAATTTTTTGATGTCTAAAATACCATCTAACTCGTTATGTGCTTGTTTACTTTATCAAAAGTATATATACACAAGTTTAATCCACATGCCATATGCAAATCAAATAGAGGGTGATCCCAAAAGTCATCGAGCCCGAGCCCTCCAGCCGATGATACAAAGAAATTCAATTAGTCGTAACTGAACGTTACATATCATTTGCATATAGGTGTCTGGAGACAATCAAATTAAGTGGTAGGTAGGTGACGTTTCTGTTTGAATAATTTAATCATTTACCCTCTCTTCTAAGTTATTTATGAGAGCGGACCGTTTTCTAAAAATGTAAAATAGGGTTTTGTTGATACCTTATAAGTACCCTTGTCCCAGAATACTAATAAATAAGTAGATCAATATAGAAGGGAAAGCATGATACCCTTCAGGATCGGATTACAGCAGTCTGACGCACAATCAAATAACGAAAAATGTAATGATCACTCAACGGCCATGTAAAGGTTCTTGTGACGTCCTGATAGTTTTGATCTCAATGAAACTTTGCAAACATCTTTATATATGTTTCCCTTCCCCCTCACACTGCACTTCGACCCATCTCTCATCAAAATGGTGAGATGGTTTCAGGTAAAAACTGTTCTCCATGAAACGGTAACTGTTTATTTATAGAAAATTGTATGGACTTAGTCTTCGTTACACAAAAGGCGTCTTTATTTCTCTCTTTTTTTATTTTCAGTGTAGATAAAAATTATTCAACTTGCTTAACTTTGCGCAAAAACGAGGTAATATTCAGGATATCCTGACTGCTATTATGATAATGTTTTATCAAATTTTGCTTTTAGGGTTGCATAGAAACGTAGTTAGATGTCGCTAGTTAGTATTTATGAAAAAAAATATGAATAAATGAAGCAGTTGACTTCACATTAAGTTTATACCTTTTGTATGAATATTTAGTAAAATCCAGCCGTAAAGGGGCCTCTGAAGAGACTGGTATGTTAAAATAAAACCATATACTCAACTGGTCATACTGAACAACTTTAAAAGCATTCGGGCAAATGAAAAAAAAACAACATTTGCCCATACAAATGTTTGGTTCATTAATTAAGTTTATAATGTAATTTTTGCAAGTGTATTAGACATTTGTACACAGTAAAGGATCTTAGAGGATTTTATTTTGTAATTGTTGTTTTGAAACAACATGAAATTATAATCAACTTCTAGTCATTTATTACAATTAGTTTGAATACTCTATTTTTAGCTAATGCATTTAATTTATAACTTTTTTATTTAGCAAACGTATGTATGTTCCTATGGATAAACAGAGATAGTAAAACAAAATAAGGTTTCTCAAAGGAAACTATCCTAAATCATAACAAAGGGATCACTTGTATAAACTTTCCCAAAAACTGCTGTAAATCATTTTAGGAATACATTAATTTATTATTTTCAGATATCAGCCCAAAGAAGGGGAGAGGCGAACGGAATCGAAAAATTACGACAGTTTAAAAGTAGGCTCTATTTACATAAAACAACTATAACGGAAGTGATATACTTTCTACACGCGCCTGTTTGTTTCATGTGGAAATTATTCAACTCTAGTAACACCAGCACATTTTGCAGGGAGAAATATCGGTTTGATCAAAAATACCTATCAAGATATATGGGAATTTTATTTTCGTCGCTTACGGCCATTAAAACCAACTCATTGTGATAATTTTTTAATTTTGCAAAATTTAGGACTTAAACATTGGTGGTGTTAAAAAGGTCCGTCACAGAAATGTTTGAATATTCATCTTCACTGAATTTTACTAGCTTGTGTGGCCTCCATGAGCCCTGATCACAGCTTGACAACGAAGCGGCATGCTTCGTATGATCCTTCGAATATCTTCCTGCGGAATTATCTCCCATTCTTCGATTAATGCTTGAGTGAACCGCTGCAGTGTTTGAGGTGCAATAGGACGTTTCTAGATGCGTCTATCAAGCAAATCCGAAATGTGTTTTATTTTATTTAGATCAGGGCTCATTATACAGATTTCATGATGCTGTAAGTAATCTAATGTGATGGCTGCAGTATGTGATCTAGCATTATCTTGCATAAAAACTAATTCCGGGCCGATACCATATGCTGCGGGCAAGACGTGGTCTTCGAGCACGTTTTCGATGTAAGCTTGAGCGTTCAACCACCCGGGATTAACGATGAGATCTGTGCGCTCTTCCCAACTAACTCCGCTCCACACCATCACAGAACCACATCCAAATTTGTCATATTCCTGGACTGCCGCTGCACTGTGTCACCCGTCTGGGCATTTGTAGACACGGAGACGACCATCGCGACGTGTTAGACGGAATCTTAACTCGTCAGAAAAGAGCACTGGCCTCCAATGTTAAAGTTGCCAAATTTCCAACATCAAAATCTATCTAAACCCATCTAATAAAATATGTTTGAATTCTGTACATGGTTCCTATTCGACAAACGAGGAGAAAAAGTGTAATATTATTAAAACTCGCGTGAGCTGACATACTAAATTATTATTACATACGGCTTGAACACTCACGTGTGATTGTTGTTGACTATATGCCAACCGTTTCACCGATACAATTTCGGCATTATCAAGGCGAGTGTCGTTCTTAGGACGACGACGCGGCGTTCACCGTCGTTGTCAAACGGGCACTGACAACGTGTCCGTGCCCGTTTGACAACGACGGTGAACGCCGCGTCGTCGTCCTAAGAACGACACTCGCCTTGATAATGCCGAAATTGTATCGGTGAAACGGTTGGCATATAGTCAACAACAATCACACGTGAGTGTTCAAGCCGTATGTAATAATAATTGAGAAAAAGTGTGTTTGAAGACCTCGATTCAACAATTATCTCTGTCGAGGAAAATTTATCCAAACATGTTTTCCAAAAACAAAACCTAGATTATATAGTCAAAATATGACTACAATTTTCCGTGTATTTCATAAAATACTCAGAATAGAAACAAACGCAATTTTTTACATGTCGCCTTAAAGACATTAATTAAGAAAAATTTTGTTGTTTTTTAATCTTACAAAATAACATTTTTGTGATTAGTAAAGAAACAATGTATTATATTAATATACATTTTCTATTGTGATAAATATTGTTGATCAATTTTTTCGCAGCTCTTAAGGCCTTAAATTCGACACGGCTGTGGAGAGATCGTTCTAAACCAAAGGAAATAAAAAAAGGGAAAAAGAATTTTGAAAGTATAGAAAAAATTCTTCTTGTTAATTGTCAACTAAAAGGTTTTATCAAGCAGATATTCAAGTCTACCTTGATAGACCCGGAACATTGAAAGTTGATTGTTTTTGCACTAAAGCTGCAAATCTTAAGAGGTTGACCGTCCATGGCCAACTAGTACCTATTATCTTAAATAATCTTCTAAAAGTCTCAGTCTGGGATTATATATAATGATTGCAATAACATAGCTGTGGTTTGAAGGAAGAACGCTTTTGAAAATAAGGATAAATTTAATTGTAGATGTGTCTGTTATTTTTCTCAAAGTGAGACAATCTTTTCGTAGAACTCCGAATTTATGTTCAGCATAATATAAATAGTACTTACTTGTGTTTTCCTGTAAGACCACTTTGTTAATATTTCTAGCTTTTGTATAACTTTTATACCCGCTCCTTTTTCAGGGAAATAAGAAGAGTGGAGCTGAAATCAGCCCCCTTATTGTCTACTTCAACATCTATTGGTATCGCTTTCAAATCTGTCGTGATTGGCTAGAAATGACATCTCACGTCATTTTTACATCTGAAAGTGATAGTGATAATTGTTGAAGTTAGACAATAAGGTCCAAGGTTGTTTGGACTTTCGGATTGGTGTAGATGTGGAAGCCGGATTGTATAACACGCTGTATTACAAGTAGGCGTGCTGGATTGAAAAACGTCGCTGTATTGTAATGCGGCTGATGAAGTTCAGCCAAAATGTCGTAATGATACGTTCGTCAAAACGGTAGCCAAATTTTAGCCCTATTTTTTTTGTGTAAATTATTTCACCAAATGTCAAAAATACGAGCGGCATTGCATTTTTCTATGAGAAAGTTATTTTTTTTTCGAGATACAGGGTTGTTCCATAGTTAAAGTTGTTCTATACCATTGACTGAATAAGCTCTTCAAATATGGTAACACTTTTCTGTTACACGTTGTATAAGGTCTTTCAATTTAAATGGAAAGTAATTTAGGAGGTGATTCATTATCGTTAATACACCACATTCCACTGAAAAGTACTTTTTTTGCGCGAACTTTTTCTTCACTTGTCCATACAAACTGAGTCAGCTGATCGGACCACTTTGTACTGAGAAGTAAAAAGGGTCGCGCAAAAAAAAAGTGCTTTGCAGTGGAATGTGATGTATTAACGATACTGA
Source organism: Ypsolopha sequella (assembly GCA_934047225.1). NCBI lineage: Eukaryota > Metazoa > Arthropoda > Insecta > Lepidoptera > Ypsolophidae > Ypsolopha > Ypsolopha sequella. The sequence goes on along the minus strand of OW203994.1, from coordinate 20,324,758 downwards.
ATCACCTTCTAAATTACTTTCCATTTAAATTGAAAGACCTTATATATGAGGATATGGTTGTAGTTTTGTGGTATGTAACTTTATCTAATGACAGCCTTATAAGCAAGAAATAAATGTAATAAATTAATGTATTTAATAGTTAAAGCGCTGACTTCACTGCACTGCTTTTCATCTGAAGCAAATGCAAAGATGACGAAGATAGAAATGGCAAACAAGAGGCCTACTGCGATGGGCTTTCGACATGTTTTCTTTTAAATTTCTTGAAAGCAGTAGGCGGTTTCAATTAGCTGTAATTAAATTTTAGTAAACACTTGTTGTTTAATGTTTTTCATAACATTTTTGACCGACACACACTACACATACTCCCTCGTCGTAATATATACGAATCCCAAGACCTTGGTCGTAGGCACAGAACATTTAATAAATGTTCTGAGGTCGTAGGGCTAGGGAAACACACACACTAACATACACCCCCTTCTTACACACACACTCTCATTCTCATCCTCACTCTTCACACAGACCTACTCTCTCACGTACCCTTGATTTATTTATTTATTATAAGTTAAGGTTACCGGTATGTAAGCTGCATGCTCTTTTCGTTTTTTTTTTAATAAGTAAATTGTAATGTGTGCGTATTTTTACTCAATGTAAAAACTCTGTAGGGGAATAGCTTGGCGCCTGTAGCATCGGTACATTCATACCTTTATAGGCATCAAGGTAATCCTATCCAATTATTGTGCAATTTTAGTTAAATAAAAGCATATTCTATTCTAAAGATCCTATCAGTAAATTGCGATTAAGGGATGCGTGTTCTTATCAGAAAAATCTTCCAAACAATGTGTTTCAAACATGCAACTTATGCATTTAAATAATATTAAATTATGTAGTTGATTCGCAGAAACGGTCAGATAAATATCAAATAAATCATAATATAAAATACGTAGCACCATATTTATTTGGTTCAGTTAAGTTTGGAGTTTGTGTTCATTTGGAGATGATTGACAAAAAGCTTTGTTTTTTTGCCATTTTGTTTTGTGTTTTGGGTGCTTCGGTACGATCAGATGATGAAGATGTAAGTACAAATGATTTGAATGAGTGAGCGAAACGAACGAACGAACGAATATGAAAAACAGTATCATCTTTCAATAGCCAGACTTTATGCTTCCAGCGCGTGGCAGGTTAGAAAAATAGCTGCTTCGAGTTTCAGAGATTTCCGCCAACCAAACTATTATATTATTTTTAGGGTTCTGTACCCGAAGGGTGCCAAACCGGACCCTATTACTAAGCCTCCGCTGTCTGACTGTCCCTCAGTCTGGTCTGTTTGTCTATCCGTCATAGGGATCTACATATTCAGCCGTAATCAGTAGACAGTTGAAATTTTCACAGAATACGTGTTACTCTGAAACTTTGTTACTCTGTTACTCGAATGACCTCTTCGTATCAAAAGTTAAATCCAGGGTGCTCCCCATACAAATAACCTCTAAAAGTAGCATTTTTTTACTTTATATATTTGTTTCAGCTCTTTATTAAAGACGGTGATACATAAGTTTCAAATTCTGTCAAATTGTAGTAACATACTCTAAAATAACTAATAATAAAAATTTGGGTTCCGTACTCAAAGGATGCCGAAATGTTTCTCAGACTACCATTTTAGTGGCTTGTTTTTTGTCGGTTTGATCCAACTCGCATTTGGCAAATTACTTAATTCAACCTTTTGTTGACATTTAAAACACTACTTCTTGACAAAGCATATTATAGCATTAACAATTATCCAACAGACCAAATTCGGTAATACACTTGATGACTTGATGATAGCTACTCGTAGGTAGTACCTAAATAGTAACGTGCTCTGTAATGTAGGTATTTTCCACAACGAGACGAAACTGTTTTTCCATCAATACAGACTAGTCTCAAAACTAGTTGCAGTTACAACTAGTTTTCAGTAGTATAGCATTTCCATTAGTGGACCCGTTTATGCTTCGAACCATCGAGACCAAGGGACCCCAATAGTTTTATGACTGTTCCCATCCATCAGCCCGTATTCGTCCACTGCTGGACATAGGCCTCCCCAATATTACGCCACTCTTGGCGGTCCTCAGTCATCCTCATCCAGCCGCCACCCGCAACGTCCTTCAGATCGCCAGTCCAGCGGGCACGAGGGCGGCCTACGCTGCGCTTTGCTGTACGTAGTCTCCATTCCAATGCCTTACGGCCCCAACAATGGTTATCACGTCGGCGACAAATATGGCCAGTCCACTGCCACTTCAACTTACTGATTCGGCAGGCTATATCAGTCACGTTCGATCTCTGACGGATATATTCGTTTCGGATTTTATCCATCAAAGATATCCCAAGCATAGCCCGCTCCATAGCTCGTTGAGCGACCTTAAATAGGCGGATCAAGCCTTTGGTAAGAGACCCCAGTTGATAATTATTAATATTTTACAAAGGGTTCGATGCCGCAATAACTGAACGCATTTGCCTCTTTCTCTCGCTTGCAAAGCATCATCTCAACTGAAGATGTGTCGTCAAAAAACTAGTCTCATTTTGCAACTACTTTGTCAAACGACGACAAATGCTTGCATCGTTGCCGTCAGAAAAACGATTGTAAAAAATATAGTCCGTTGCAAGAACACCCACTCCTACCAATCCAATAGGTCGGGGAAAAAGTCTTTTCGTGTTTTGTATGTATAAACTTGAAACAAAATATCTTTGACTGTACTGTTTTTGATAACATTAAAAAAAGAAAGAAACTAATTGGAAAAATTTTGTTTCCAGCTATTTTTCATTTGTTTTTCTTTCTGTCAAAATGAGTGAATCTAATAAAGAAACTCGATACATTTTAAAATTTTATTACAAAAATTAGCGACATTTATGGACCTAATGCAGTGTCAGTAAGAGTACCACAAACTTGGTTTAAGCGTTTTCAATCCGGGAATTTTGATGTCAAAGATGTACCTCGCTCTGGTTGCCCTGTTACAGATAAAATGGACGCCATTTTTGAAAAAGTGGAGCAAGATCGGCGTATCAGTGGTTACGACATAGCTAAAGAACTGGGAATTGATCACAAAAAGGTCTTGACCCATTTGAAAAATACCAGCACACAAAAATGGGTATTTTTGTGCCACAAGAGCTCACTGAAAGAAACCTAATGAACCGTGTACTCATTTGCGATTCTTTATTGAGACGACGTAATGAAACCGAACCGTTTTTGAAGAGATTGATAACTGATGATAAAGAGTGGATCACTTACGACAAGAACAAGCGAAAAAGGTTGTGGTAAAAGGTCGGTCAGGTTTCACAGACTGTGGCAAAACCCGGGTTAACTCGAAATAAGGTGATGCTGTATGTATGGTGGGATTGGAAGGGCATTTTTCATTATGAGCTTTACCACCGGGCAGAACCATCGATTCGGATCTCTTCTGCCAACAACTGATGAGATTAAAGCAAGAAGTTGTGAGAATGCGGCCGGAATTGATCAATAGAAAGGGTGTGGTCTTTCATCGCGATAACGCTAGACCACACACAGCTTTAGCAACTTGGCAAAAATTAAAAGAGTTTGGCTGGGAGGTGTTAATGCAGCCGCCATTGACCTTGCACCTTCAGATTTCCACCTGTTTCGGTCCCTTCAGAATTCTTTAGGCATCAGGTTAACATCAAGAGAGGACTGCCAAAACTACTTGTCGCGTTTTTTTGGTCAGAAGTCCCAAAATTTCTACAGCAACGGGATCATGTCACTACCTACAAGATGGCAGAAAGTCATCGAACAAAATGGCACATGTATACTACAATTAAATGTAAATAAACTGAAAAAAAAATTCTTGAGTTTTCATATAAAACTCAAAGAAACTTTTTCCCCAAGCTATTGTACATCATTCATTTGTTTGGTATTTCTGCTCATTTGATCGCCTTTTACTATTTGATACAAAATTTCTACTTGAAAGTAGTTTTAATTATTTTAATCATTTTTTGCATGCTGTAATACGCAGAACACGGCAGAGCAATACCTGCAATTACTTTGTAATATCCCTAATACCTGTGTTTCAACAGTAAAGACATTTGATTTCTTTTGTTTTGTTCTAGGAATCTGAATACGGCTGCGCTTTCACAGACATAGCAGTGCCGTGTCCAGACTACGATAATGAAAACGTGGCACTCGAATTAAGCCTGTCATCGGACACTGAGCACGCTACATTATCCGGAACCGTAAAATTAGAGAAGGAACTAGGAGATTCTTGTGATGTAATTACAATTTTATCTTCCTATATGCAATGCTCCGCTCACAGGTCCGCCGTTGCTACGGCTGCAATTCGAGATGCTGGCTCTGTTGGCTGCTCAATATCCTCCATATTCACTCAATCTTGCCCCTTGTGATTTTTATCTAATTCCAAGGTTGAAGGAGTATCTGAGAAGACAGAGATTCGAAAATGATGAAGCAGTAGTCGCTGTAGTACAGGAATCTTTAGGTGCTCAGGACAAAGAGTTTTTAAGAAAGGAATTTTAAGCTTAGAAAAAATATATTCTAATTGTATTATGCTAAAAGGCGACTATATCCAAAATTAAAATAACATTTAAAAAAGTTACCGGCAACGTACACATTCTCACTTCGTATACTGAACGCCCTAAGTAATAGTGTCAATTCTGTGTAACGCAATTTAACTTATTTGACAGGCCCGGACTATACTTGATTTAAGTATTCTGTCCTTTTTCCTTCTGTATCGAAAAGACAAAGACAGGACGCTTAAAATAAGGTTAGTCCTGTCAAATAAGTTAAGTAGTGTGATACTGAATCGACAACGCAGTGTTGTATAGCGTTCTTATTGATTCGTTTCTTAACAGTAACGATATGAAATATCACATATATTTCGATATAAATATCATTTGACAATAAAAAACATTTTCCTATTTTATAATTAATGTGTAACATTATTGTATTTTATACTGTATCCTTCCTGCTCTTTTATTTTATTTGTCGTATCATTATGTACCTATCGACACTGTCGATATTAAAAGTTACGGATTTCCAAAAATCTGGGCGTATCTTGTTTGTGTGATTTTGCACTTAATATTCCATACACTCAATTTCAATAGTTTAATTCACTGCAAAATTTAAGAATAGACACCTTGGAGCTAAATAAATACTGCCTCATCTCAACGCGCCATCTGTGTAATAGTTTATTTTTCTACCTAGGTATCTATCGACATATGGAAGAAGGGGGATGACGGATCGGAAGATCCAGTTTTCAGTGTGTCCAGTGGGGTCTGTTCTAGCATGAAAGACGAAGACGCTCCTTGGTTCCCTGTTTTTGAGAATATGGGCATTTCAAGCTGCCCAGTCGCTGTTGTAAGTACCTATGTTAAATCTTCTGATGGTGCCATAATGGTTGCAACGTCACTAGTAGCCAGACTTTCATAAGGTTATCAATAGAAGATTACCTAATAAGTGAAAAAATAAAAATTCTCTTCGAGGCACAAAGTTGGATCCCGAGAGCAGCGAAGAATTCTAACGTAGAATCCCGAGCGTAGCATTAGAATTCCGAGCGTAGCGAGGGATTCTAGCGTAGAATAGCCGAGATGTTTTTTTTTCACGAGTTATGTACCTCTACTTTTTACCATTATTATTTTACTATTTTTAAAAAAACCAGTCAAGTGTAAATACATTTCGCCGATGGTTCCGTTCGTTCTTTTTAAGGGTTCTGTTTTTTTCACTTTGAGGTACGGAGCCCTAAAAAAATGAGAGAGAGAGAGCTCCTATACAAAAATCACAGAAGGTTTTTTATAAAAGAAAACGTGACAGTATTTCATTTTCATGTGTATGTTTCTGGCTATAGTTGTTCACTGCGATTGGTAGATTATATGGTTTCATTTAAAGATACCAGTCCGTTTCACACCCGGTCAAATGAGTATTTACACGTCAAATTAAAAACGACAAAAACAGTAATTTAGCTATGGATAAAATAAATTGTTTGAATTATTAATACATTAGTAAAATTACAAATACATCGTTAACAAAAATTTCATATTTATAGAATGTAAAAAGGTTCAAAATTCGTCAAGGCCGTTTTCGGTCACAGCGACTGTCACTGCTGAGAGCGGCGCTGATGAGCCCTCACGTGGCTGACGTAGCCGATTTTTGCAGTGAACGTGCGACCACATTCACTGCACGTCAGCACCCCTCCAACTATATTATAATAAATTAGTCATTAAATAGGTAGCGAATATAATCAAAAAACTCTGCGGTAGTATAACATGCCATACCGACTGACCAACATTTTTTTTACTTTAGTGATATATGTAGTTTCACTAAGCGCGCGTTTTATGTCGTCAGGGATAACAGCAACGATAGCAGTATTATTATCATCTGTGGCAGTATATACTTTGGGAACCAATGTAAATAAATAGACATTTATTAGATTTCTCCAATCTCCTGGCAGGTATGTACAGCTTCTCACACCGTCTCGTATCGTAATTATAGTATTTATATCGCTGTTTTTACGGAACTGGTGTAAGTTTTGTATCGCATCTCTTCGCTGGTCGAAATGTGCCTGTAATATGTATATCTTTACCATTCAAAGCATGTCAGCGCATCGTTGATTGAGTGTCTATCTACACAAAAAGTGTGATCTGAATACCTTCAAAACCTCATCAAGTCGTCAATAGCGATATATATTTTTGCTCGAAGAATGCTGATACAAATCTGTTATCATGCTAGGACACATAATGTGGACGTTTATAAGTACCACGCGCCAAAAATCAGAAAATTAGGTAATTATTAATAAGTTATTCCAAACCGCTCATTGACTGAACTTAATCTCGAATCTGGAACTAGGCAAAAAACTTACAAGTTCTTCATGGATTGCTAAAAAAAATTGTCAATTCCATCGAAATATTTGTAACCCAATAACTATGACATGACGAAGCGAACAGACGAAAAACGCAACATTTTTTACTGAATTATTTTCTAGCGACAGACTTCTACAAAATGTATTTATTCACTTATAGTATAACCGTAGCAAACTGCAACTCAGCTGATATAAGTCAATATTTTTCTAGGCGGAGTACAAAATGAACGAGTTGAAATTAAAGCTTGACTTTGCTGATGCCGTGATGAGCGCCGACTTCGTTGCCAAGTACAGAGTCCAGCTGAAGATTAAATGTGGAGTAGACGACTACTGTTGCTTCGGTCTTGGAATCGAGATTTTCGAAAAAGAATAAAGCTTAAAAGTTGCATCACGTCAGAAAGGGGTTTTCCCCGTTTTTAGGGTAATTCAAGGACGTTATAATACTAAACAAATATCCCATATATAAGAGAATACGGCACTGACACACCAACGTTATTGTGCTTTGATGCCTATGTCGCTCGATAGGGAATATCTTAAAATAAAAAAATAATGAAGCAATTTTAATATTTTGGTCTGTCTTTTCAAATGTATAGCCTCGAATAGTTTTGTTTTATACCCACTTATTAGTGCTTGATAATTCGGCGTTATCAGGACCGTACATTACTACAAAAACAGCAATATTCTAATCTCGTTTTGAAATGCTGCACTAATTAATTAAATCTTTTTAATTTTCATCATTAAAGCGTTAAAATATAAAGCTCTTAATATGTAAAGGGGCTTGGTAAGCTGGTTTACAGAATGTTGTTTGTGAATCAATATTATAAAGCCATGACTAATACTAGGCCAGAACTGAAAAATGAACCTGAGGCTGGAATTCAAATGGGAAGCATACTAGCATGAATTAACATGGTTTGATTGAGTCTGATCTAGAACTAAATTTTTCACACGCACTTTTCCAGATTATTTGATGTACGCAACCAGTTATCAATTGTTTTGTGGTGGAGTTTATAAGTAAGAATTGATATAACAAAAGGAGGAAGATACTGTACGTTCTTATATCGTCAACTGAAAAATGGGTCTGCTGTGTCAACAACCGCCACCGAACGACAGAGATAGAGTGACGAGCTTCGACAGAAGAGCGAGCGAGACAAGCGAATCAATGCAGGTCCATAATTGGACTTGGCTTTGTAGGACCACGCGCGGGAAACGGTTACCTTATTTTCCTCTTTTTGTTTTTATCTAATAAATAAGTAAGATTATTTCTGTTTAAAAGTTAATAGCTATAGAATTAAGGCTGCGATTCTATGGCTATTGAGATACGATGAGTAAATAACTTTATTTTTCTACGCATCTGATTTAAGTGGACCCATACGTTATGATAAGGTGTTTTTCTTTCGTTTGATTTTTCTGTGTAACTTTTAATAAATATTTGAATTTCATGCTGAAGTATTTATTACTTTTAGCCAAAATAATTTAATATGACACATAAATACATATAAGTCTATTCATAATTACTTAAAGTATGAATAAACCTATATGTATTTATAAATATTATTACAAAAAAATACGGGGTGATTCACATCGGCAGGAACAAAATGAATGTTCCCTTCGGAAGAGGAAAAGCTGATTGTTAAAAATATAATACTTTGGCTATATTTTATTGCATCTATTTCGAGAAATTCTTGAAAAACCATAAAAAAATCTGAAAATGAAAAAAGTCATGGTAATATGTGTTTACGTAAAGATTACAGGAAAAATATAGCGGTTGAGACCTTCACGAAAAAAAAAATTACTAAATTAAATTTATCATCCACAATACGGAACGCTAGGTACGCGAGTCTGACTCGCAGTTGGCCGTTTGCTTTTAATATTCGATAGACGTTCAACGACAGAAAAAAGGACGCACCGAGGAAAACAATTTTTAAATAGTTTAGATTTTATTTGCGAAAATGGGTCAGTCTTTTTATTATGATGAAAATAGTTATATTTCTTGACGTATTTTAATGGGCAGGTCAATTTATTTATATCGAAAAATTTGAATTATAAAATTATGGTTGCTTGGTTACGTTTACAAAAAAAAACGTTTCGGGCAACTACAATGTGTTCAAGAAAACAATCTTATCAAAGTTATTATGACAGCAAAGCACTTTAGCCTCCAATACAGTTCTGTGATTTTAGCATACAAGACAACATTTTTAGTGGGATAAAAATTAGATAAAATTGTCCAAGCTACAGTGGTCAAATTAAGTACTGAATGCAACATAACCATGATACGTGGAAGGTTTTTTATCAGATAAATCTTTAAATAAATGGTTTAGAAACACGCAACTTCTATGCATTTGTCCTTGTACAGATAAGGATTGTATGATAGTTCATCAGATAGTTTACAAAATAAAACACATCGCACGACATTCCCTTGGTTCATTCCAGTTTAGTTCGTTACTTAATAAGCGTGTCTAGGTTTAGTAAGTACCTATAATATAACATAATACAATTTTACAAATGCTTGACAAAAAGCTGTGGTTGTTTGCCATATTGATTTGGCTTTTAATTAGCTTAGTATTTTCAGACGATGGAGATGTAAGTACAGTTTGATCATCGACACTTGAATGTCTATTTTTTTATTTATTTATTATTATGTCGACTTGTATTGTGCCATTTAAAGATCTCTAATACTCTTTGCACTTAATTTAGGATTAGGTAATGCTTTGTAAGCAAAATTCTAAGTAAGTAGGCGTCGCGTCATTGCCTTGATCGTCGTTAGTGAAATTGGCTATAAAATACTAAAGTGGCGGTTTAGATAAAATGTTAATATTCTGGTCCATAAAAACATGACAGGAAAAAGCACGAGAGATGACACCCGGTTGGAACGAAGTTTCTTTTGTTACTGACGCGCACGCTGCACGTCTAAATACTCCAGTAATATATATACATATACATTAGCTTGTAAACACACAAACACACATACTATCACAAAAATGTCGTCACAGTCGAAGTCTTGCTCTTTTTTCGGCCTACCTCTCATTCGCCAAGTGTCTGGAGTGCAACATGCATTAATATTAAACGTCAGTAGCTTAGCGAAAAGTGCATAACTTGACTTTGTTTTTCTTGTTTAGAAGTTAAAATTTGAAAACCATTTTGATCTGTAGCATTTGATGCCAATAGTTCAATATTAGTGAGTTTTAAAAAGCAAGAGTTTGAAATTGTATACTCAATTAGTGATGATAAAAAGTAAAAATAAATTACCACATGCCAAAATCTTTTTAAATTTTTAACTTCCAAACAAGAAATACAAAGTTAAGTTATGCACTTTGCGCTAAGCTACTGACGTTTAACCTTAAGGAACTTCGTTCCAATTATATTTAAAAAGAAATATGATAATGTATTTTTTAATAAAAAGGGATCATCCTTATAAATGCACTTGTTCGATTTTAGGTAACGGCCACAGTGCGAAAACCACAACCCTTATAGTAAAACTTCTTTGTTTTTGGATCTGGCATCCACAGTATCATTCTAGAATATTCGCACAAACCCAATCAGTGTTACCGGACGACAAGTTTTTTTTGTCATGTCAGTATTTTTCCTCTCTGTTAGGAAATAAGGAAATTGAATTTGTCAGATGAAATGCTTTAAATGAATATATCCATACAGTTACAATTGTTTTTGTAACAACAAAAACCGTTTAAGTGTGAGTAGAGCATGCATTTTGAAGGTTCCGAACTATTCAAATAAGACAAATAATTTGAACAAAAATTACAAACTTATCATCATCAGATTATGTTTATTTTGCGAAATCCATCGCTATGAATACTCTAAATATTATTAGAGTGCAATACAAACTAGAAAATATCAATCAGAAACAAACCCAAAGACAAGAATATGAAAAAATTCCCCGGGCCAGGATTCGAACCTGCGACCTCTTGTTATCAAGACAAGCGCGCTACCAATTGCGCCACCGAGGTTCCTACCCGGACCGGTGAATTCTTCCATCATACTTGTCCACTGTTATTTTTGCTTCTGCTTGATATACTAGCTTGTACAACACATATAGAACGCTCACGAGGGCGTTATGTGATTTCACGCCTTGTTCTTAGAAACAGATGGCGCTGTCGTCGCTACAATATTGTTGCTTCAGACAGTTAAGAAATTCACAGTTCTCATTAACTAAGATTATGTTTATTTTGCGAAATCCATCGCTATGAATACTCTAAATATTATTAGAGTGCAATACAAACTAGAAAATATCAATCAGAAACAAACCCAAAGACAAGAATATGAAAAAATTCCCCGGGCCAGGATTCGAACCTGCGACCTCTTGTTATCAAGACAAGCGCGCTACCAATTGCGCCACCGAGGTTCCTACCCGGACCGGTGAATTCTTCCATCATACTTGTCCACTGTTATTTTTGCTTCTGCTTGATATACTAGCTTGTACAACACATATAGAACGCTCACGAGGGCGTTATGTGATTTCACGCCTTGTTCTTAGAAACAGATGGCGCTGTCGTCGCTACAATATTGTTGCTTCAGACAGTTAAGAAATTCACAGTTCTCATTAACTAAGATTATGTTTATTTTGCGAAATCCATCGCTATGAATACTCTAAATATTATTAGAGTGCAATACAAACTAGAAAATATCAATCAGAAACAAACCCAAAGACAAGAATATGAAAAAATTCCCCGGGCCAGGATTCGAACCTGCGACCTCTTGTTATCAAGACAAGCGCGCTACCAATTGCGCCACCGAGGTTCCTACCCGGACCGGTGAATTCTTCCATCATACTTGTCCACTGTTATTTTTGCTTCTGCTTGATATACTAGCTTGTACAACACATATAGAACGCTCACGAGGGCGTTATGTGATTTCACGCCTTGTTCTTAGAAACAGATGGCGCTGTCGTCGCTACAATATTGTTGCTTCAGACAGTTAAGAAATTCACAGTTCTCATTAACTAAGATTATGTTTATTTTGCGAAATCCATCGCTATGAATACTCTAAATATTATTAGAGTGCAATACAAACTAGAAAATATCAATCAGAAACAAACCCAAAGACAAGAATATGAAAAAATTCCCCGGGCCAGGATTCGAACCTGCGACCTCTTGTTATCAAGACAAGCGCGCTACCAATTGCGCCACCGAGGTTCCTACCCGGACCGGTGAATTCTTCCATCATACTTGTCCACTGTTATTTTTGCTTCTGCTTGATATACTAGCTTGTACAACACATATAGAACGCTCACGAGGGCGTTATGTGATTTCACGCCTTGTTCTTAGAAACAGATGGCGCTGTCGTCGCTACAATATTGTTGCTTCAGACAGTTAAGAAATTCACAGTTCTCATTAACTAAGATTATGTTTATTTTGCGAAATCCATCGCTATGAATACTCTAAATATTATTAGAGTGCAATACAAACTAGAAAATATCAATCAGAAACAAACCCAAAGACAAGAATATGAAAAAATTCCCCGGGCCAGGATTCGAACCTGCGACCTCTTGTTATCAAGACAAGCGCGCTACCAATTGCGCCACCGAGGTTCCTACCCGGACCGGTGAATTCTTCCATCATACTTGTCCACTGTTATTTTTGCTTCTGCTTGATATACTAGCTTGTACAACACATATAGAACGCTCACGAGGGCGTTATGTGATTTCACGCCTTGTTCTTAGAAACAGATGGCGCTGTCGTCGCTACAATATTGTTGCTTCAGACAGTTAAGAAATTCACAGTTCTCATTAACTAAGATTATGTTTATTTTGCGAAATCCATCGCTATGAATACTCTAAATATTATTAGAGTGCAATACAAACTAGAAAATATCAATCAGAAACAAACCCAAAGACAAGAATATGAAAAAATTCCCCGGGCCAGGATTCGAACCTGCGACCTCTTGTTATCAAGACAAGCGCGCTACCAATTGCGCCACCGAGGTTCCTACCCGGACCGGTGAATTCTTCCATCATACTTGTCCACTGTTATTTTTGCTTCTGCTTGATATACTAGCTTGTACAACACATATAGAACGCTCACGAGGGCGTTATGTGATTTCACGCCTTGTTCTTAGAAACAGATGGCGCTGTCGTCGCTACAATATTGTTGCTTCAGACAGTTAAGAAATTCACAGTTCTCATTAACTAAGATTATGTTTATTTTGCGAAATCCATCGCTATGAATACTCTAAATATTATTAGAGTGCAATACAAACTAGAAAATATCAATCAGAAACAAACCCAAAGACAAGAATATGAAAAAATTCCCCGGGCCAGGATTCGAACCTGCGACCTCTTGTTATCAAGACAAGCGCGCTACCAATTGCGCCACCGAGGTTCCTACCCGGACCGGTGAATTCTTCCATCATACTTGTCCACTGTTATTTTTGCTTCTGCTTGATATACTAGCTTGTACAACACATATAGAACGCTCACGAGGGCGTTATGTGATTTCACGCCTTGTTCTTAGAAACAGATGGCGCTGTCGTCGCTACAATATTGTTGCTTCAGACAGTTAAGAAATTCACAGTTCTCATTAACTAAGATTATGTTTATTTTGCGAAATCCATCGCTATGAATACTCTAAATATTATTAGAGTGCAATACAAACTAGAAAATATCAATCAGAAACAAACCCAAAGACAAGAATATGAAAAAATTCCCCGGGCCAGGATTCGAACCTGCGACCTCTTGTTATCAAGACAAGCGCGCTACCAATTGCGCCACCGAGGTTCCTACCCGGACCGGTGAATTCTTCCATCATACTTGTCCACTGTTATTTTTGCTTCTGCTTGATATACTAGCTTGTACAACACATATAGAACGCTCACGAGGGCGTTATGTGATTTCACGCCTTGTTCTTAGAAACAGATGGCGCTGTCGTCGCTACAATATTGTTGCTTCAGACAGTTAAGAAATTCACAGTTCTCATTAACTAAGATTATGTTTATTTTGCGAAATCCATCGCTATGAATACTCTAAATATTTGTTTCTGATTGATATTTTCTAGTTTGTATTGCACTCTAATAATATTTATCATCATCATCTCAAAATTTATAAATTTATATCTACAAAACAAATCAACATTTTCAGTATTTATTGTTTAAATACATTGTAAGTATAGCACATAATTACAAAAAACCCAATTTTTTTATTGGTTTAGTTTTTAGATAGATCCCGTAACAAAAATGGTTTAAAACTGACAGTTTTGACGGCCCCCCATTTTTTGATTTTAAAGGTAAAAGAGTATATACATTTATTTTATTTGTACAGTGGAAATCAGATGTTATTAATGTTATGTGAAATCAAATTAATTTCCAAGAACTGAGAAAACTAAATCATTTTATATTATTTTGTCAAGAAGTTTATAAATTTTTATACTGTTTGGATAAAAACTGCAGCAGTTATGTTGTTACAAGTGGACAAAAAATCGAGAAATAAGGGTAAATTCATAATTTTCTTGCTTCATTTCTATATACTGAAATAAAATTCAGGAAAAACCACATCACTATTTGTATCATGTAGATTACTATGTATTTTTCTTTTATTAAAAACTAGCTGACCCGGCGAACTTCGTTCCACCTAACAGTCTAATAATATCGTGTTAACTTTAGTTAAACTTAATTTAGGATTTCATTAAGGTAATAACATTAATACAACTTTTTTGCAAATACAGAAATGTTTTATTGCTTGCCATTGCGAAAGAGGAATGGCAGGGACCCATGTAGTAGTTTCAGTACCGTTGTTAGGCTTAGCGTAGGGTATTGCATATATGCAGAAATAATAGTTCTTGGAATAACCAAGCGATTTGTAAAACTTGGGGTTTAGTTGTTATTTTATGATATCAGAACGCTAGATAAATAGGTTTCTTTTATATGCGTAGTTTTGTCAACAGATGGCACCACATGCTGTTTGCATTCGTAAAATTAATTAATTTATTTATTGTTATTCGATAACTTATCCGATATTTTATTACTTATTCTGCTATTCGGAGCGGATAAGAATACACCAAAAAAGAGATAACTAACATCGATCCAGCCGATCTTGAGTTATAAGTGGTGTAACTAACACGACTTTGTTTTATATATTTAAGATGCTATAGTTACCGTATAAAATAGTTACAAAGTTACTCAGTTCAAGGTCGTTGGCGTTTGGGTAAAGCACAAAACACCTGAAAGCCGACTCCATACAACGAGCGAAAACAGATGCACACATGCATAGACGCGTACGTATGATGATCGCGGCAGAATTTCGTATTGGCATTCGAGCGACTTCGACCGAGATCGTCGTACGGACGCGTCTATGGGTGCGAGCGCCTGTTTTCGCTAGTTTTGCGGAGTGAATCTTCTGTAAGTGGTAATTTTTTTCAGGATGACAGTGAATACGCCTGCGCGTTCACAGACGTAGCTGTACCATGTAAAGACTATGACAACAAACATGTTAAACTTGATATAGGTTTATCCTCAGATTCCGAACATGCTACATTGTCAGGAACTATCACGTTGGATTCAGAACTTGGGGATACTTGTGAGGTACCTGATAAATATTTGTTTATTGAAAGTAAAATACCTAGTGGAACACACATTTGTATAACAGTTTCAAAAATCACTCCGTTTTGCATAATTTATGTGTCATGAAGAAATACCTTACCATATCCCATGTAATCAGAATAAATAAAAACTAGTCCAAGAAAATCAAGCAATCTTCATTAGCCGTATATGTGAAGAAGCAATCTGGGGCCCACACAAAAGCATTGATGAGATCTAGGATAAAGGACAAACTGGGAGAGTGAATGAAAGGCGTTGTTAAACAGACTGTGCAGGAATGTCCGCTAAATCTATAGTAGTCGGCCACGTGCGAGTGCCTGACTTTAGGCAATGAGCCCGTCTCTTAAATAAGAATTTTATGAAAGTCAATTGCGTTTAAACAGCTAAAAACAGAAGAAAAATCTTTTTTTCGATATCTCAAAAAATTACGAAGTTATTGGCAATCAAAGTGTATTGTGACGTCATCTGACACGATTTCATACTTAAAATGATAAATATCGCTATCGCCAACCTCGGTAACTAGTATAAAAAATTTTCAAAACTGCTAATATGTTTGTGCTTTGCTATAACTGATTAATCAGATACTATAAAATATACAGATTTTTCACAAAAGGAGACGCGTCCATTTTAACCACTTTCCCGATCTATATCGGGATCTTCTGGCACAGGCTGCTTTCAGCTTAAAAGAAAACTCCGGTCACCACCTTTATAATTTATAAGTGGTTTTAAACCAATAAACTATTTCTATTCTATTATATTCACTTCACTGTAACCACCTTCATGACGACCATGCCGCTAAGTTGAATTCTCGTGTTCCGATAAGACTACATGAGAATATAGATTCTATATATCTATATGAGAATATAGACGTATATACTCGTATCTAGACATGTATAACCCGCGCAGATAAAGAAACGATCTATAAATGGCGCCCGCTAGCATGCTATCTCAATCATAATCTATCGCTGTCTATACTCACACAGTACGCGCTGCAAAAAAATAATGATGCTTTTTTACTATAAAAAAATAATAAAGGATGCTGCTGGACCAAGCGGTTTATAAAACCTTTTCTCCCCTGCTAAAGCAATTTAAACATAAATAATAAAGACAAATAAAAAATCTAGTATCATATTTACCCTTGCTCCTTATTTATTTTATTAATAATTTTTGTTATTATTATTAGTATCTTTAATTAATAATAATAATAAAGAACAATTTATAACAAACAAGTCAATAGGAAAAATAAAAATCGATTTTTGAGAACTTGTTTTGCCAACCGTACCATAAGTACCCGCCGCCATTCTCAAATCTTTTCTTTATCTGCGCGGGTTATACTCTAATAGCAAAATGTCAATACAAGGATAAGAATACTAAAATACTACCTCAAAGAGCGATACAAAACAAAAACATCAAACAAATTTAAATTATACAAGTTTAAATTTTAATTAATATTTTTTGTGCTGCAGCAAAAACATTTGTGAAAGTAAGGAAGTGAGTACGTGTGTAGTAAGGGTGTGTGTATGTGTGAGGTTGTGTGTGTGCATGTTTGTGTATGTATGTTTGTGGGTGTATTAGTCTGTTGATTGCCAGTTAACTTGGGTCTTGGTCTGTCTAGGTGTATAAGAAGTGCTTGTACCGTATCTCAGTTTACGCCACCCGAAGATTGCTCCTTTCATGCACCCTAAATGTGAGGTCACAACATGAATTATTTATTTTACTTTACTTTACGGAGATTTACTTCTGTCCAGATTTACATTGACATATGGAAAAAGTTGGACGATGGGCAAAAAGACCCGGTGTTCTCTATGGTAGGTAATATCTGTGCCAGTCTGGTGGAAGAAGATGCTCCTTGGACGCCTGTTCTTGAGAATTTGGGCATTACAAGTTGTCCCATCGTGAAAGTAAGTCCAAGTATAACGTTCTTGCACTGCCTTTGAAATATAAGATGGATTTAGGTTAGATCAACAACAGTCGAAAGACAGCATTGTCAGATGTAAACAGATATTGTTGCCAGGCGTAAACAGACAAGTAACATTGAATGAAATACTGATCTAACTGAACTGTTAATTGCAAATAAAAATGTGCGTAAATAAGTTTTCTTAAATAATATTTTAAGGGAACTTCATTTTTATTTACCTCATCATTCTAGTTTTTTTCAAAATAGGTATGGTGCTTACAGCAATGGGCTTTGAGTTTTCAAAAATATTGCTTATTTCATAAATTTTCTAATAGCCAAATTTAGTTCAATTTGCTGGAGCCGCAACTGCGTCTATAGTCAGGAACCTTTGCGATATCAAACGTTGCACGCAGGTGCAACCATGAACAAAATGCAAGAACCGTTGAATTCGCGCCAACCTTACAGGGTACATTCTAGTTCCCGAATAAATTTGAAACGCCGGTGGCGCCGGAATAGGCGTCCTTTCAAATTTATTTGGGAACTAGAATGTACCCTGTAAGTTTGGCGCGAATTACATCAAGTGTCTGCTTTATGAAGATTATGGGCGACCGACCAAAGAACACAACTAAATATTTACAGAAACAAACTTTAAACTTAATATTTTTTTCTAGGGAGAGTACAAAGCAAACGAGTTGAAAATAAAGCTTGACTTTGCTAATGCGGTGTTAAGCGCTGACTTCGTCGCCAAGTACCAGGTTCAAATGAATATTAAATGTGGATTGGATGACTTCTGCTGCTTTGGTATCGGTGTTGAAGTTTACGAAAATGAATAAAAAATATCATCTTAGTAAGATCAACTGTAAGTTAAAGAATATAATCTTCAGGAAGTGGAGTTAAGTTGCGAAATAATAAACAATAATTAATGAGGAACTTTTTATTTTACTTTAAATGACCATTTTATTTATTGAATCAAATAATTAAGTACAATGATGGTTACTTATCAACAGTTTGTGATGGCATCGACCAGTGGTTCCTAACCTGGGTACAAAACGGCTAGTGACGAGAGTGACATAGCATGGGAGCATGGCATTAGCAATATACTAAGATGTGTCAAGAAAATAAAGGATCAGGTTGTCACAGATATCGAACCGTATATTATTTAAGCGGATACTTCTTACCATGTGGTAACTTTTGCCATCATATTCAGCTTTGGAATAGCATTCATATTTAGTATCGGATATGCACTTGCATGATCTCTGTCAAAATGATTACCACATACATATAGTGATCGTTTGTTTGCAGTCATCTTTAGGATGTACTGATTGATAATTGGGGTCTATTGATGAAAACTAAAAAGTTTAGGATTACATCAAAGTTTTCTTGAAGTTCTTAGCTAGAGTTTGAGGTTAAAAATACGCTACAAACACAGCTTAACCATTTAATAATTATTTTAGGTTACTCCATCCAAGAAGTTCAAATCCTCACGGTGCACATTAATTGTGTTCGATATGCGTGCTTCGTAATGCAGGCACGTCGAACTGTTAGTCGAAGTACGGCAGCAATAAGACTCGCCACCAAATGTTTGGGACATAATCATTCTCCGTGAAAAGTTGGTAGGGATTTACTTAGAATCCAGCCGCAAGCTTTAAGGAGTGGGTAGCGGCGGAGTAGAAAATTCTTGGTATTCTTTGTAGGTTATTTCTAGTATTTCGGTTCCAACCGCACTGCAGGAGCAGAAAATTCTTGGTATTCTTTGTACTATTTCTAGTATTTCGGTTCCAGACTCACTGCATGTTGTGTCATGTCAATGTAATGAAATGTCAATCACAGAGAAAAGCATTAAGAATAAATTTCTAAACTTCCTGATTCCTGATGGCGGGGCGCCATCAACTTCGGGGTCATTTAATTTTTTCAATTATTTTGATGAAATAAGCATGAATATACCATGAATGATAATTGATAACTAATTACAAATGATAAACGATTAAAACACGTTATAACATCTAATAACAAATCAAATTATCATTCCTTAAAGCACATACAAGTCAAATTCTTTTGCTATAAGAACTTCCCTGTGAAAGCACTTTTATTGTCATAATGTCAATAAAAATGCCATAATCTGCGGAACTCTTTCCTGAAGTCGATCACCGAAGTGACGGACGAGTTTTAAATTGGGCCCCAATACGAGGCGTGAAAAAAGAAGCATCCGCTTCAAAAGATTTATTTTTAAAAACGATTAGATTTAGACATATTGTGAAAACGGATAGAAAATTCCAATAGCTGCGTAACTATCAAGTTTAAGTTATAGTGGATCGGGCCAATACCAACCTGAGGTCTCTGATCGATTCTGTAAGTTGAATAAGTTAAAATTAAAATATTCACTTTTCCACTTAAAGGCAGTTTACTCGTAATACACCGCTGAAGTCAACGTCAACTAACAACAGTACTTGCAATTGCAAAATTTTATCTTAACAGACACAAGCATCTGGTGGCACTTTGTTTAGATGTTTCAGAAGCAATGACGCCTTAATCAAGTGTCAAGACAGAATAGAATTACAAAGCGCAGCTCCTTCACCGCAATGACACAACTGCTAGAATCGCCAGCAAAGCTGTCTCCCTCTGTCTCCAGGGAGGTAGGTACCGAGAGCTGCAGAAGTGCAGACACGCTCATTTCCCGATACGTCATGTCATGTAAATTATATAATTCCTGATTTCAAAATAATCTAATCACTGACCCTCTTGGCTTTGTGAAAACGGATAGTGTAAGTTTTAGTTAGTGAAACAGTTAGTGAAAATACATGTAGGAATGAATGAGCAAGGCGTGAAATCACATAACGCCAACGTGAGCGTTCAGTATTTGCATTACAAGCGGGTATATCGGGTAGTTATAAAAAAAACGATGTACAGGTATGGTGGAAAAATTCGTCGTTCCAGATACGAACCTAGGTAGCGCAGTTGGTAGCGCGCCTGTCATGTAAGCAGGAGGTCGCATGTTCAAATCCTGGCCCGAGGAATATATTTCAAAATATTTGTGCTTTTAAATTTGTTTCTGATTGATTGCAAGTTTGTAATGCACTTTAATAGTAATTAGAGTATTCAAATCGATGGATTTCGCTATAAAAACATAATCATATATATAGGTATTTAGAAAATGTACGATTAGGGTATGTGTCTAATCGTTGTAGAGATAAGGGAAACATTGCAATAAAAATTACAGTAAAAAGATTATTTTTTGTCGGTGGAATAAACGCCATTCTTTTCTTATTCTTTATTGTACCTAGAAACACGAGCACAAACAGTTATAGTTAGACTATCTCTAATAAGAGATTTCTTACAGCAAACCATTGAAGAAACAATTAAAATTTAAATAAGAGTTATCATACACATGCACAAAATAAGGATTGCCTAAATATAAAAATAAAATATAAATAATAATATAATATAATATATACAAGGTGACTTTTTGATCATCGCCCAAATTCATACTGGAGGCTTGATAAGTGATCAGTATCATGGATCAATAACAATTTTGGTGAAATTCGTAAAATGAAATTTTGACTCCCCATAGTGATTCACTCGGGACTGGAACTGAATTTCTATGGGAAGCCGAAATTTGATTTAACGAACTTCACAAAAATTGTTACTGATCCAAGATACTGATCAATTATCAAGCCTCCAGTATGAATTTGGACGATGATCAAAAAGTCACCTTGTATATATATAAAATCTTCTTATTCAGAAAGCAAGAGGTAGTAAAGGTCTTTCAGCTTTCTTCTGTTAATGATTTGATCTCTAACATTAACTTTCTCCTTTCCTTGAGTATAGTATGTGAGGTCTTTCTTTTCTTCTTTTCCCCTCAATCTTTCTTTCTATTATATTTTTCAAGCTTTCTATTATATTTTTTAAGAAAATGTCGTATCATCTTCCTTTTTCGGTTTGCAATGGTTTTTAACAAACATCTTTCTTCGTCTACAATTCTCAGCATTTCCTCATTAGTCTTCTTCTCCGTTTAGCTAATTCTCTCCATCTTCCTCCAGCATGTGGTACGTATATATTAAGGAAGTATAATTTAATCACCAACGACTCAGATGTCGTTACCAGGATCGCAATGGCCAAAAGAGCCTTTAAGGCGCTATGGAAAAAAAATCGACACTTTAAGAACTTGCATATCTACTTCAGTAACAAATGTATTATTTTGATAAAATAGTATATTATTTTTGGAATATTTTCATAGGGATCTGTTAAAACAAAAACGCGGTTGGAGAAATTCGGCTCGATAGAAATATTTATTGAAATGAGGTCTTTTTCGACACCAATTCTCCTGGTTTGACAATTTAGAATGACATACGGACTGCAATTATATTTTTTAAGATGGGTTTTAACAGTATCTAGGACCTAGTTAAACGAAATTTTGATAGCAACTTTAGTACATTTTATATTAATAAAAAAACGAGTTTTTCCTACTTTTCCACGAATCCGTCCTTTTCGCACTGAGGGTTTTTTCGTAATGCATTTACAGGGACGCTAAAACTTTCACATGTCGCCTTAACAAACATAAATAAAGTGAAACTACTGTACAAGTACTCAAGAATCGACGAGTTATTACAACTAACTAAACACAGGCAAAAGAGTAGGAAAAATGTAGTGGCTATGTATGTTAATAACGTTTTTAGGGTTCCGTACCTTAAAATGAAAAAACGTAACCCTTATAGGTTCACTTTGTTGTCCGTCTGTCTGTCTGTCAAGCGAGATCCTTTTGTTCGGGCCTCATGGGAGATATCAAGTGGAGAATTATACCTCCTACAGAAATCTACGACACCATGGTGCTGCAAAAAAATCAAGCATCTAACAAAGTTATTGTCCTTCATATAATTATTATTATTATAGATAAATCTGAAAATTACCTATATTTAATTATTTGTAAGTTATTCATTTAGATCCTTTAGAGAGTTAAAAAGATCGTGAGTGTCAAGTTAAGTTTGTCTTTCATTATTACAAGTGGAATATGAAGTGTTGTTTATTTAAGTAGTTAAGAGGAACGGGGTGCACGGATAAACCCCCACAGGTTTTTGTTGCACTCTTGTTTTGTATAGTATTTTTGTAATATAAATAAATAAATAATAATAAGTTTGTCTTTTAAGCGATATATATGGAACCCTCAGGGCCGAGTCCTACTCACACTTGACCGGTCTTTAATTTTAATCAAACACCAATCTACTATGGTCCACTGGCGTGCCATATTTGTTACTTTGTATCTTAACCATGTAACGATACTATCTACACATTTTTTTTTAAATAAAAGCTGTTTATGAGATTGAATTAGCTCATTTAATTTTCGAACTCAAAACATATCATTTTAATTTTTAATCTTTATTGCATTACTTTTTTTTTCAATCAGTAAAATCAGCATCAATGATTTGCAATATCTCGGTTATTGCTATATTATTTTATTTTTTTAGATTAGTTACTTTAGAAGAAAATGTAAGTATCCATTTATATTACTTTTGTTTGATCATTGAGTATTTTGTATCGTCGTTAAGAGAAAGTTAAAATTGCTATATTCCTGGTTTCATCAATGAAATTGCCGTTTTCTAATTCTGACTAGTTAGGGTTCCGTAGTACCTAAAAGGTAAAAAAGGAACCTTTATAGTGAGACTCCGTGTCCGTTCGTCCGTCCGTATGTCACCAGTCTCATAAGTTTAGCAACGTTAAAGATAAGGACTTGAAATTTGGCACAAAAATAGAATTTATCTGTCTACATAAAAAGGTAAGAAAAATGTTTCAAAAATTTGAAATTGTTCAAAACGTTTCCAATCCAAAAAAAAAACAAATAAAAAATATCCTAAAAATACAACATGGCTATCAAATTGTAGATATAAAAAGCTGATTGTAAAAATATATATCTTAACTAATTGACTGTCACTGATCACGAAAAATCTTTAAAAAACCACAAATATGTTTGTTCTCCTCCTTTTCTGGGGGAGACTGGTGGACCTACAAATATGAAAAAATTTTTGATTACAGGTCACAACTGGCCAATTACAGTAAAACTATAGCAATTTAAAAAAGTTGAACACAAATGAAAAAAAGATAGAAAATAAATAAAAAATATATTTTATTAAAATACAATATGGGTATCAAATTATAGTTATTTAAAAGTTGATATATAAGTAAAACTATATTGCTTGGCTGTATTTACTTACATTTTTTTGCAGAAATCCTTGAAAAACCATAAAAATATATATGCCCCTTATCACCAAAACTGGTAAACCCAAAAATATGAAATAAATCATGGTAAAATATGTGCTTACGTAAATATTTCAGGAAAAATATTTGTGGTTGAGGAATTCACGAAAACAAAATGACAAAATAAAATTTTCTGTTCCCAAAACTATCGAATTACGGAACCCTAGTTACGCGAGTCTGACTCGCACTTGAACTGTTTTTTTTTCTGGAGTTCGATATTCTTTCAGCATTTGATCATATTTAGCGTTTGTTTTCAAAAATTTCTATCAAAGCCCAAGTGATATCAGTTCAATATTTGACCCAAACCACTTAGATTGTGTAAATTGTTTTATTATGAAATTTTGTCCTACAAATGCTTTGTTTGTATCCGATGGTCTTCTTTTGTTTATTTTTCCTCATAGCTTCTTTGGTATATTTGCCGATAGGTAGCCTACTTCTCATATTACTTGATAATAGGTACGTAGGTATATTTAAGTAAGCTATACGAAGTGCAATATAGTAAATTGGGAAGTGCAAATTGTCATTACATTACCTTTTTATATCTTTTGTGTAAATGGACTTGGCCAGTTGTTTGAGTATGGTGACTATTAACATATTTCTGTAGAAAATAAGTACAAGTAAATAAAGTTAGTTTTGTACACATATCACAATTATTACTTGACCATAATAAATTCTTAAAAATACTTGCACGTGCTTTCGACAGAAAAGGATAACTACTTTGATTTATGTAGTGAGAGAAAGAGATATTGTCACGTTGTGATATTTAATTATCATACCGTACTTCAAACTTTTACAATGTTTCGTCTCAATGCCCACCGACCCCTCTCTATTTTGCTCCCGCGCATGTCCCCGCGCCGCCTTTGAGTCTTCAAAAAGACATCAACGCACTGCCTAAGTATTTCGAATTGTATATGATATTAACCATTATAAGCTTACCTCTGTTAGACGGTGAAATAAAAAGAAATCTTAGTAGTTTTTATTTACCGGTGGAATGTTATGCCATCTTTTTGGTGATTCGACGTTTGAGACGACTTCCCACACCAGTTCATTGAGCAAGAACTCATTTTAAAGAGAAATAATGACAAAGCCCATCACTAGTGTCAGGGACATCACTATGTCAAAGTCAAAGAATGTCAAAGCACATCCCTGACGTCAGGGACATCACTACGAACTCGAGGACATCACTATTTCGAAGTCAAAAAATGTCAAAAGCCATACCAGCGTCAGGGACATCACTATGATGTCAAAGTTAAAAATGTCGAACCACATCCCTAGCGTCATAGTCTCGGATAGTTTGAACAAATAAACATAATGGTTTGTAATAGATTTTCATACGAATTTATTGGACACTTATTGAGACACTTACTGGACACTTGAAGTAACTCTCCGGGATGAACTACTTACTGGCTTATTTTTACGTTATGAAGACACTACAAGACATTACACTTAATAATTATATTACTATTTCAGGATTACCAATTTGAATGGACCAATAAAAAAATGGTACCTTGTGACTCTAGTCAGAACATCGTTGTTGATTTGACTTTGGAATATGACAACGAAGGATATGGCGTATTGAGTGGACCTGTGGAATTAAAAACGCGAATCGACGAAACTTGCCAGGTTCCAAAGATTCCGCATTTGCATATTTTAAGAGGCGTCGCTACGCGCAAACCTCCATACAAACGCTGTCACCATATATTATGGGCGTCTATGGAATGTTATTATACTATTTTAGGCTGAGTCCATTAAAATTATATAGATCTATGTTTCAGTCGAACTAAAAACCGTGAAATTTGAGCAATATCTTAACAACAGACTCCAAAAATACATTAATTTAAGGTTTTTTTTTTTACCAAAAGTCTAGCCGAATGTGCTTTTATTGTTTTAGATAAAATCAAAAAATTTATATGGGTCAAAGGACCATCCTTAAAACAGAGTATCATGGCCTTGGAACCCATTGTGGCCCTTATGGGCGGGCGGTTGCGACGAGGTAGGCAATGGGAAATTCAACTTTTATAGGTAAAAGTTTTTCAAAAAACCTGATAACATTATAGAACTGAAAAAAATGGATTGTTTGGATGTGTGAGTGTAGTTTCACAGACTATTGAAAGTCTGAGTTGTGTTTGTGTGAGTGATAAGGAGTTTGTGTATGGGGAATAATTATCATGGTGGGTTAGTAAAATTAGTGTTTGAGGTTAAAAATGTGTGTAACACTAGAGAAGAAATACAAAAACAAAAATAACTATAAATCTTGTCCCGATAAATATATCGGGACAAATATATCGCCGTCACGATATCACACAAATATATCACTGCCGCACGGAGTGTTGTTTTTGTGGCGGCTGCAAGAGCGGTGATGCGTTGATTTCGGCAGAGAATATAAAGTATTATCCGGGCTAGTTGAGGTCCACATTTCTTCTTTTCTACTAGGGTGAAACTGTCCTTGACAACCGTATTCCTGATTTGGACGCGTGGTGGCGGGCGCGTTGTCTGGGAGACCAGGGACAACTGCGCATACGTTTTCTGGCGCTGGCATGGCACGTTGAGACGGCGTGTTTTTGACGGTCGAAACTGAAGAAATAGCGCGGTCAACAACCTGCGGCAAAACAGGGTCGGGTGACGATTATGACTTACTGACCGGTGCAAGGTGGATTTCCGCGGCGACGACGGCGCAATGTAATATTTTGCGCTGACTTCGGTGAAATCGTCGGCGCAGCAATTTTGTTACGCTACTCAGCTACTTCCATCTTCAAATTGGCCACGGTTTGTTCTGAAATAGCCAACCTGCGGGCCTATTATGTACCTCTGGTTGCCAACTGGACTGGGTGCCTATCATCAAAAACATAGATGTACAATCGAATTCCGATTGTCTAAGGAAATGTTCGCACTTGAAGTGACAACACAGTTCGTTAATAGTTCAATACCCACCAAAGGCAATTTTGAAGGTTCAGTTTTTATCTATATTTTTGATGATAGGCACCCGGTCCAGTTGGCAACCAAAGATACAGAATAGGGGGGCTGGAGCGAATTTTGGTGATGTTCTTTAGCAACCTTGTAACATCGAGGTGATCAAATGGCACGGGAGGCAGCTTACGGAGATCACACGCACCACAAACGTCTGGAAGTAGTTGGGATCTATCTTCTTCAGGAAAATGTCCTACAGGTCCTCCTAGCCACGCCCGCCCTCTGCCGCGTATCGAGGCGGATGGTGGTCACAGCTGCGTTGGCTGACAGGATTTCATCCTCCGAGTAGGTCATACAGATTTGCTCAAGGCTGAGCTCATCCTCAACGTCCAGCTTGTGCTGCATGAAAGCAAAGCTCGTGGACGGTCACAGAGGCTCTCGGTTCCATTTTTCGACGCGTTATTTTGTGAACATGGAAACATCTGGGTTGACATTGGAGCAGTCGCTGCAAGAAACGACTGCTCGGCTCTAGTCAGCGATATTTAAATAGAAAGTAATTTAGGAGGTGATTCAGTATCGTTAATACATCCAATTCCAGTGCAAAGTACATTTTTTTGCGCGAACTTTTTCTTCACTTGTCCATACAAAGTGAGTCAGCTGATTGGACCACTTTGTACTGAGAAGCGAAAAAAAGTTCGCGCAAAAAAAAAGTGCTTTGCAAAAAAGTGGAATGTGATGTATTAACGATACTGAATCACCTCCTAAATTACTTTCCATTTAAATTGGAAGACCTTATATATTCACCTTAATTGGGATGACAAATTAGTATAATCCAAACTACGTCCAAACCACCGAAGCATTCCTTTTTCTATTCTAGGTGGTTTGGACATGTAAAGAGGGTGAATGAAAGTAGAGTGACGAAAGAAATTTATGATGCGCAAGTCCAGGAAGGTACAGTTCAACGTAGCCGCCCCAGAAGGACTTATGATGACCAAATTAGCGACATACTGAAAAAGGGTAATGTCAAAAGTACCCGGAATAGAAGAGCTTGTATGACTAGATTGATAGATGTTAAAGAGGCGAAAGAGGTGTGTCAGGGACGTATGAGATAGAAATATGTAGTCTCTGCCTATCCCTTTGGGAGACAGTCATGAGTAAACGTAGGTACGTAAGTACGTAAATTAGTATCTATTGAGATGAGCCCTTTGTGTCCATCGGAAGTTTTATTTAATCTTTATACATTTCCCTATTTTCCCAGGCAACAATAACAGTGTCAAGAAATCTAGACAGTGGTCTCCTGGAGCCAGTGATTAGCACCGTTACTAATATTTGCGAAAGCATTGATGATGATGACAGTCCCTTGGAAATGATATACAAGAACTTGAAAATAGACAAGTGTCCCATTGAACCGGTAATGTTACATCATACTCTAGTTTAACTTTGAAATGACAGTGGGTAAATTCGGTCCCAGCGTTGCCAAGATTAAGACATATTTTAAATGAAAGGACACAATGTAATCCCCAAGAAAGCAGAACTCCATCAAAATCTATCCGAGAGATTTACAACCTCCCGCACTTCAGTTCTTGTAATTAACACGGGGCCCCGACGAAATTTTTTGTGAATGTAAAAATCTCAACGAGTTTGATGGAGTTCTACTTGCTTGAGGCCTACGTTACTATGCCCTTTTATTTAACATACATCTAAATCTTAGCGGCGCTTGGACCAACTCCCATACAAGTTTGCCCACTGTCATTTACACGAAAAATCATACACAGTAAAAAAACTACAACATCCAGCATAATTTCTAAAATAAAAAATCTTGATATGGTTAAAACCCATCTTAATAAAATATGTATGAGTTTTCTCTATATGATCTTCAAACGAGGAGAAAAAGTGTGTTTGAAGAC
Source organism: Ypsolopha sequella (assembly GCA_934047225.1). Taxonomy (NCBI): domain Eukaryota; kingdom Metazoa; phylum Arthropoda; class Insecta; order Lepidoptera; family Ypsolophidae; genus Ypsolopha; species Ypsolopha sequella. The sequence continues at coordinate 20,296,418 of OW203994.1, read as the reverse complement.
CTTATTTCAATAATTATTTCTTTTGAGGAAAATATCCAAATATGTTTTCCAGAAACAAAACCCTAGATCATTTATCATTGACGTAAAAAAAGGCGGACGGAGTCGCAGCTACTGAAGCATTAGCAATAGCGGCGGTTTGTAAGTGTGTGAGTGAACTTACTATGGAAATCGGCTTACTATGATGCGAATGATTTTATGCGTGCCGAGCTCGTGGATCGGCATACTATGAGTTCTTCAGTTATTTGTTAACGAAACTCTGTCAGCCTTTTTTTTACGTCAATGGATCATACAGTCAAAACGCAAACAACATCGATTTACATCAAATACACAGAAAAGAAGCACCCCTATTTTCTACATAACCTCTTAAGAATTAACCAGTAAAGTGGCAGGACCGCGATCGTGCCAAAAGTATAGGTATTTTAAATAAATTTTTATCGATGAATAACCAATAATACTACTATATAATATATATAATGCCCTATTTTTTCAGCGCATCTACAATTTTGACAAACTTACGCACAAGATGGATTGGTTAGAAGATATCCTAAGTGATGAATATGTTGCCTCGTATATCGTACGTTTTCAAATAGCATGTGGAATTGTACCAGTAGCATGCTTTACCTTGAACGCTGCAGTCACTTATAAAACTTAAAAAAATTACAGTTTAAATCAAATAATGACAAGTATAAAAATTACATCTGTTGGCCAACAAAAAAATAAGGAAATAACACATGTTCCTGATCAGAGCTTCGTCAGCCCACAGGTCAACAATTAGAATTTTGACTCGGTGCAATCAAACAAAAATAGCATAATGTAGTACATTATGCTATTTATGTAAAAGTCGAACGGGTTAAGAAATATTTATTATTAATTTTATAAGAGTGCTTAGATTTTCAAGAGTGCTTATTTTTCTAATGTCTACTATATTATTTTTATCTAACTTTGAGTTTAAAGTTTCTATACAATAAATATATTAATCTCTTTAACATCGATATTTTATTTTAAATTAAAGTTCATAAGTTGACAGATTTTATAAAATATATTTTCACCTAATTTTACAAAACATTTTGACCTAATGTAATGAATATAGTAATAGTGAAATAGTAGTAATAGCAACAACATTTTTTTTTTTACATTAACGAATTAAATTTTTTAGTTCGTTGAGTAATAGTAGAATGCAGTAGAAATACGTTCCTTACGCAGTATGTGTGGTTTAACATTGAATGATAGAGTGAAAAATATCAACATACGGGATCGTTGCGACATGAAAGAAGATGTAGTGAATAGAAACAGGAATGCTTCGGTCTTCGGTGGTTTGGACATGTAGAGAAGATGAATGAAAGTAGAGTGACGAAAGAAATATGTGGTGCGCAAGTGGAATGTACAGCTCGACCAGGGCGCCCTAGAAGGACGTATGCTGACCAAATTGGTGACATACTGAAGAAGGGTCATGTCAAAAGTACCCAGAATAGAAGAGCTTGTATGACCAGATTGATGGATGTGGAAGAGGGAAAAAGGTGTGTCTGAATCGTAGCAGATGGAAATCTGTAGTCTCTGCCTACCCCTCTAGGAGACAGGCGTGAGTATATGTATGTATGTATGTATAGTAATAGAATGAAGCCTACACGATTGAGCGCCGCACAACAAGACTCGTTGGCGACGAATATCAAATGGGTGCTGGATATCAAAGCCTCGAACATCGAAAAATTGCTTATCTTTCTATTTTTATAAGCTATATTTTGGAGAGTTCACAGAAATTATACGACCTAATTCTAGCGTGCCCTTTTTACTATAGAAGTAGTTGATGAGCAGCAAAGTTTTACACATATGTTGTCAGTATATTTCAGTACATCTTAATAGTGGTTTCGCAGCCGGATTGTAAAAAACCCGCCTTTTCAAATTAATTGAAACAGAACATTTAAAATCAAAATTCACTCAATAGTTATCCAACAAAACCTTATTACCTATGTATTGTGTATGTTGCCATCCCAAAGTTTCCATTGGTTTCTGTAAATAAGAATTTCAAAAATATTGATTAAAAAAAATATTGAAATTTTATTAGTAGGGATTTTTGGGCTTATAATTTCTTATTATAGGAGTAAAAACATAATAGTAGGCCATCTTCAAGGAAATGTGCGTGCCAGTACGTACTCGTACGCACGAAGATCAGCACGCACACAACGACACTTGCTAAGTCGGAAAAATCGGAGCGAGTCGGGGACGCCCACAGCCGCCGCGCTCCTCAGTCGCGCCGCGCCCGGAGAGACTACACGAGACCTGCCGAGTACGAGAATTTGGAGGCATTCTCGCCTATATTCGTCAAGTCTCGGTTTGGTTTCTGTAAAATGCCCGAGATCAAAGAGTTCTGCTGTTAACTCTCCACATTCTCGTCTCGTCAGTAGATCGACAGTGACCGCAGAAGATGCATGTACTTTATTTTATTTTATCTTCCATAGAAAATATAAATACCTTCTCGACCAAATGTATCAAAGAGTTTTAGATTTCAGGTCCATTTCAGGTAAAAATTATCCGTATGGACCAGTATTATCACAGATTTTCTTTTCCAAAACTACTTAAATTTGAAGTTGTTAAGAAATTACGACATTCTGTTTTCAACACCTTCGCTTATTCCATCGTCTCTTAAACTACAGTAGGTATGTGGCCAAAAAAAATGTAAATAAATACCTATATTTGTGGTTTATTTTTGTCCACATACTATATTATCCTCACGATACGAATCCCCGAGGGGGTGTAAGAAGTGTCTACCCGCTTTTCGCTGATGATTATTACGTCCCAAATGTACTAAGTGGTGAGCCCTATCGCCGTACTTCCGGAACAAATGGACCAACAGCTATACGTTTCTTCCGAAGCACGCAGACCAAACACAAATTAATGCGTACCGCGGGGCTTGAGCTCACGACCTCTAGGTTAACAGGTGAGCTCTCTACCATTCGGCCACAGAGGCGGTCGAATAAAATATAAAAATGAAATACATAGATTGCTTTGTTCCTTGAACAGAAGAGAGGCCTATCTTTCATGGATCAACCAGTGTTGCCAATTTAGCACTTTCGGTGCTAGATCTATATTTTCATATATTTAGCACTAAAAAATTACGTACAGCACCTAGGACTAAACCAAGCACTATTTAGCAATTATGCAAGTCCTGCCCCAAATACGAAATTCCCTAAGATATTCTTGAAAAATAGGGAACCAAGATACATAGGTAATCTCCATCAAAATATTAATCTTACTTGAAATTTCAATCGGCCAAACCGATGGATTTTGCTATAAATCATATAAAATTATTTTTATTTCATAAAATATTTTATTTTTATTTAGCACCATTTTTACTAATTCATAGCAATGAATTAGCACCGAGAATGGGCAGCGAACTAAACTAAAGGGAAACTAAAGAAATTATCAATAAATATGATTATTTATGTATGTATTATTAATTTTGTAAATATCATAGCTATAAAACTAAATGAGACTTAGCTGTAAAACAAAAAGACAGTGACAACCCTGCAACAGTAAGCATTTAAGTCTCGCGGAAGTTATCCTACTATTCTGTTTTTACTTTGATAGTAGCTTATATTATCTGTGATAGTAGTAGTGTATAATACTTAGACCGCCTCTGTATCAAAATTACCAAAATATGATTTACTTCGCACAAGTGGTGTTCGTATTTGGGTCATCCCTAAGAAGCCGACCGATTTTCTGGAATTATAGTATTGTAAGGACTTATTCGACCCACGTGGCAAGAATTAACAAAATACGCATTGAGCTCGTATTTCAAGTTTAATGTTCATGTGATCCTTAACGGTGTCGTTCACGGTTACAAAGGGTTTATATAAATTTACAACCAGAAAATAGCTAAATCTCAGGAAAAAATGATTAAATCTCAATCTAGGGTGTATTGTATGAAATAGTGAAAGTTTTATTTCGATTCATCAACTAGTTTTTAAAATTTTAAACTACAAACCTAAAACTAACAAACTTTCAGTTTTATATATTAGTAGGGATAGTGGGGATAGTGGGCAATTTCGATCATCCATTATGGCGTAACAAACATCCAACGTTTATGTTATAGTAGGCCACACAGTCAAATTTTACGGAAATGTGTGAACAGGGATGAAAAATGTGGATTTTATCATACATACAATATTGTTTTTGATAACAATTCGTGTTTTTCGGTTTAAGTGGGTATATCAGAACACGACAAAAAGAAATTAAAGATAGGTATATAGGTTTTGTTATGGTGTACAAATAAAGTTGTATTGTATTGTATTGTATTGTATAGGTAGCGGATCATGCGAATTAAAAAATGAAATTCTCACGAAACCGGCGCAAGCGTGCCGGGCGACCATGATTATGTAATGTACCAACTGTGATACGGCCGCTTCAACACGACCGCACCAGTAAATAGGACAACTTAGCACTTAGGACAACGAAAGCTGTAAAAATTGAGTTTTTGAAATAGTGTTATTTCCAAATTGCAATAAATAGGCCTTTTCTAAGACAATGAAAGAACCCAAAACGTCACACATGAAAAGTTCGCTGAATCGAACAAGAATGCAAACTGAAGCCCGTTTTTCAGTTCAAAACAGTAGTCCGTCTAAACCAATAAATTACAAAAGCATTCGTCCTTCTAGGGCAGCCTGGTCAAACTTTACCTTCTACTGCGCACATTAAATTTCTTTCATCACTCTACTTTTATTCGACCTCTCTACATGTCCAAACTACTGAAGCATTCTTTCCTCTATTATAGTCACTACATCTTCTTTCAGGCCGCACTGATCTCGTGTGCCGAAGTTTAAACCACACTCCGTAGGGACGCAAAGTAGATAAAAATATTTAATTATATAAATTATTTGCTGAGCCTAGTAAAAAGCAACTAAGTTGTAAGATCCTTATTTTAATTTCCATCATTTTTGTACACTTAGTTTTCAATACACGTTTGAGTTTGAGTTTGAAACAAGCCTTCAGCCTTCAAACATAAGGGTGGAACCATCGACCTAAATATGAAACAGAGGTATTTTAAATATCCAATCATGAAAATTCACTCACTTATTGAAACTAACTAAACATAAGCATAACTGTAGGTAAAATATAGTGGATATATAAAACATGTAAACAAAGTTTTTTTATCAAACATCAATCTAGACATGATACACTATATAGCGTGCTACATTGTTGCGTTGGTATCTTAATCACTTACAATGACATCTACACAAATTTTTCTGAATAAAAACCTCGTTATGATTATCAATATGCTCATTTTATTTCTATACTCAAAGCATATCATTTAAATTTCAAATTTTTAATACAGTTAAAATCAGCATCAATGATTTGCAATATTTCGTTTATTGCTATATTATTTTGGTTATTTAGATTAGTTATTTCTGCAGGAAGTGTAAGTATCTATTTACACTACTTTCCCATATTTCATGTCCTTGTTTGTTGAATTAAGCACAATTGCATCCTTAGGACCAAGTTCATATTAGTACACTTACTAATTGGAATTCCAAATTCAAATTAATGTCATATAAAGCTCTGAAACTCCCTTCAAAACATCAGTCATCCATTTTTTTTCTTGCCGATGCTTTTTTTATGTTTCTTGGCGACGGCTGCTATTTTAAGCGCCAATTTTTGCCAGTGTCAAGTTAGATTTTTTTAAGTTAGACTTTCAGACGCCGTTTGTTCTTCACGCACGGTACAATTAAAAAATGGTAAAAAAAAAACATACTTATATTTTAATGTTATTTGATAGGATAAATTTTGCTAGGATACAGATAATTTTTTTATGATAATAAATATGACAAATTAACGGGCAGGAAGGCATTAGATTCAATTAGACTGGGATAGATAGAACGACAGTTTACATTTAGGGGACGATTGAAAAATATATGGTCCAAAGAGCCACCTTCGAGACCGCAGTCACAGAGAGGGGAATCACTTAGTTTGAATTTATACATCCGAATAGGAGTACAAGTGTGACCAAGTCTCATTCTAATGAGAACACTTGTAACTCTCTTGTCAAATTTCCTCAATTTGAAGAACCACAAGTCGGGAGGGATTTGGGGTTGGATTTGACAGTTAATTAATGAACGCACCTTGCATTTTTTGACCCGATCGCTTCCGTGCTGTACATTTAGTTTAGACCTCGTGGACGATCGGAGACTAAAGTTTATAATGACGATTTTAAAGCTACTGGGTGTCAATATGATGTTGCGGAAGCCGGAAACTGGCGATAGTACTCGTCGATACGATACTATAGAGCCAAGCTCCGAATCGCGAAAAAAAGTCAGCTGTTCCATAGAAAAGTGACAAGTTATGTTACTTTTTTAAGGAACAGCTGTAAAGGATAGATTTTCCCAACCAAAATGTATAAAGCAACTGTTTCTTTTTTGTCGATTTTGTGTTTTTTTTTTACAAAACGTTTTTCGTGTGGTCTGGTACTATTGCCAGTTTCTGGTTTCCACAAATTCATATTAACACCCTGTATAGTGAAAAACCGGGTCAGTTCAAATGATAAAACGGTATTGATTGATATTTTTTGATATGTGTGCAAATTCTAGCCTGCATACCAAATTTCAGCTTTGTAGTATTTCAGGAAGTACACTAAAGTGAGTGAGTGAGTGACGAAATTGACGTATTTTAGGTACTAATAAAATACAAAGTATAAAAGCTAGACTAATAAAACTAAGCGTGTTTCATTAGTCTTTTAATTTTATTTTATCCTGAGAATTTGACCTCTCTCTCTAGTCTGGTTGCCAAAACCAATACCTTAAAATGTTGTATTAATCTGATCCTGATGAGACTAGACCTGATTCCATAGCTTAAAAAAAGAGCTGACCTCTGTGTAAACAACATTTTGTTAGTCTTGATTCATACATGTTTTCTTTCTATACCAATAGCATATTACCATATTATACTTGTTATCAACTCAACTCTAGATAAGCCATCTATTAACACTATTTTAGTTGGTTTTTTAACTCCGCATCCTAAAAACATATAATTTTATAAAACAGATAATTTTCATATTTAGTTTAATTTAGTTTAGTTTCATATTTATAGCCGCCACATTGGTCGCTATATTGAATATATCAAGTTGTCCAAAGATGATGGAATGTCATCATCCATTTTCTTGCAGCTCAATATGTCCTTGTACTTATTCAAAAAAAAATAACTTAGTAGAATCATTTTGGGTTTCCATAAAATATATAGTTTGGCAGTCCGACTATTGTCCAGGCCGAAACCATGAGGGTTCGAAAATACGACGAAACGCTTCGAGAATAGGTACGTAGCTCATCTTGGCGAGGGCGCTACCCTGCCCCCAGATTTTCCAGAACTACGCATTGCAAGCGCCATCCAAAAATTACTCTTACTGATAACGAGATTTCTCTTAAGTGAGAGGTTTAAAAATTATAAAAAAAATATACAGTGCTATTTAAATAAAGTATACGGAAAAAAAACAAATTTCTGGTAAAATTATTGTAGCTTAAAAGAACAGGATGAAAATATTCTTCAAAGTCAAGCTGTTTTTAGACTAAAATTAAGAAAATTTGTTGTTTCTTTGAAACCACTAATGGTATTTGTATGATTCTTGCACTAAAATATAAAGAAAATATTGTTTAGAAAAATGGAAAATATTTTTCAGTCTATCGCGTCCATGTGAAAAATATTATTTTCCCCTATTTTGCGCTATCCGGAGACCCAGCCACTTCGTAATGCAGTGCGCGCTGATATGAACGTTATTTCAATATAGTTTCTTTGGATATTTGACTCAAGGTCGTTGGCACCTACCTGCCCCTTAACGAACTACTAAGAGTGATCGCGATTTTCATGTGCCGATCGAAGTTTATACCCTTCTATTGTTTTAATTTTTCTCAGAAATAAATTTATCGCGTTTTCTGGGAATCTATCTGTAGGTTTCAGTCAAACTGTAAAATCATGATCAAAATTGATCATGACGGCTATAGAAACAGGATAGCAGTTACATAAACATTTCATAATCTGCATAGCTATCTACCCCTCAAACATTTAAAACGTATTAACCGGACACAATTATTACAGATGTTATATCCTACGAAGTCTACTTGGCTATGGTTGTAGTAGTGACGTGCACATATACCTGTATATACAAACGCGTGTTTTGTGTGCGATGCGCGTTGCGTTTTGTAAGCGCTCCCGAGGTTACACACATCAGAAAAATTGCGTGTGCATGCACTACTAAAACAATAGGTGACTAGACTTCGTAGAATAAAACATCTGTTACCAACGACGCCAATAATAATTGCATTTTAAATGCAATTTTTAAATACAAACAATTAATGTTACAGGACTACCATCTAGAGTACACCGGTAAAATGATACCATGCGACTCTAGTCAAAACATCGCTATTGATGTGAACTTGGAATATGACGACGAAGGATATGGCGTATTAAGTGGACCTATGGACATAAAAACGCGAATTGACGACACTTGCCAGGTCTTAACGACTCTGCTTTGCATATTTTAAAACAGAGAAGCAATGAAGTAGCCATCGGGAAATCTATTTTTTATACAAGTTTTTCAGAAGACTTGATGCCATTACAGATCTGAAATTAATAATGATATTGCTGAAAAAACTTTTTTTGTATTGTTTTCGAAGATGTTTTGACTCTCTTGAAAACATGTTTTGAAACTTTTACTTGACGGAAACAGAGACCTGGGATATTTTCATAAATATTACTGACGTAAAATGATTTTTTTTCGGTAACCTTATTGTAAATACAAGATTTTTTTCTACATTGTTTAATATATACATTTTAATTTACCTTTCAAACATTTTGTTATAGGCGCGATTGCCCAAAGTCCACTTCATCTTTTGTATAGTTTGTCAAATTACTATTTAGATAAGCCAAAATTTACACTTGCGGTTGTCGGCACTTGGTGAAACTTGAAACATATCTTGAATTAAAAGCACTTGTACAGTAGTTTCACTTTATTTATGTTTTCTCCCAACCGGTTTCGGATTTTACACCATTTTCAAGGGAAGATGTTAATTAAAATACATTTCATTGACTCCAGGGATTTTACACCATTTTCAAGGGAAGATGTTAATTACAATACATTTTATTGACTCCAAGCACAAGCTCTGAGCAATGTAAACAATGATAATGTACGTTATATACATTATATAATGTTTATTAATAACCTTGAAAATGGTGTAAAATCTGAAACTGGTTGGGAGGAAACATAAATAAAGTGAAACTCCTGTACAAGTGCTTTTAACTCAAGATGTCTTAGATAAGCCGTTTGCTTTAATTTATACGTTTTCTTATTTTCCAGGCAACAGTCACAGTATTAAGAAATCTAGACAACGGTTTCCTAGAGCCAGTTATTACCACTGGCTCTAACGTTTGCGCTGGCATACGTGATGATAATTGTCCCTGGGGAGCCATTTACAAGAACTTGAAAATAGATAAGTGTCCCATTGAACCGGTAATGCAGTTTTCTACATTATACTATTTTGTTATATAACTTGAAATTTGCTTATCGAAAATCACAATCAAGCATTGATATAACTTTTTTTTTCTGCGTTGCGGTTCCTTCTCAGAGCGCCATTTTCCCACAGATCAATTTAAAACTCTGTCAAACGAAGATTGATATACTCGTAACTTTCAAGTAAAAATATAAAGGGCCTAACATTTACAAATTACCCAGTTGGACATAATTACAGCAGATTTTTTCTCTACATTCCCACCAACGAACTAAAATTTTATGAAAGCATAAACTCGCTTAAAAATTGACTCCACCATTTATGTGCCCAAGTGGGCAAGGCTTATATTTATGTGTATTACGTTGATCAGTCTTGCGCTGCGCGGTGCGCTGTCCGCACTAGTGAGCACAACAAAATTATAACAAAATGCCGTGTTGCACCGTGAAATGGTGCATAAGCAACTTGAGCAAACACGGCAAGAGTCATGGCATCAGTTTTTATTCGTAAGTATTCGAAATTTTCATAAATTTAAAACCAAAAACTCTAAAAACGAAATAACCTTATAAACGATTGACACATTACCACGTATAGTGTTTTCTACGTTTTCGTATTTATTACAATAACATTAAGACTACGAATATGTCCATTCTTTTCGGTCCAACTCAAGTCTATGATTGGCAGGAATCGGAATGGCCTGATGATGACTAGCCAATCATATTGCGATTACCGCAGTGAGCTAAGTACGTGTAGTATACTCAAAATCACACATAACCTCCTTGTCGTGGGGCCATAATCCTAGGAAGGGATGTTTTGAGATAGATTTCCATAAAATTTTAGTTCGTTGATTCAACAGACTAATTTTAATACCTATAGTATGATAGAAATAAATTGATATTATTATATTAAATGATGATACATAAACACTTGGTGATTTATTCTTCGCATGGAGATACTAATTTTATTATAAGTGAAATTACTAACAGTATTGATTTTGAGCTAAATATGTAAATTAATTAGTATTGATGTTTTTTATATATTCAATATAATATAATGCTACCTTTTTTTTTTCAGGGCGTTTATTCTTTCGACAAATTAGGGATGAAAATGGAATGGTTAGAAGATGCCCTTAGTGACGAATTTGTTGCTTCATATGTCGTACGTATGGAAATAAAATGTGGAATTATACCATATTCTTGCTTTAAAATGAACACTGCAATCGTTTATAAAACTTAAAAAGCTTCCGTTAAAATGAAATAATGACTTATAGTTTAAAATGTAATCTGTTGGCCCATCAAAAATTATCACATGACCTCGATCAGGGCTTCGTGGAGCCGACATAGCATGGTGAACGTGGAATTTTGACTCGTTGCAATCAATCCTCCCAATGAATTGTGCTATGTTTACAATAATTGAACGGACTAAAAGCATTAATTGGATGCACCAATCACTCTGAAATAAATACATGGTAATTTTGAGGACTAATGCTATGTCTTTTATGTAGGGAAAACGTTATCTGTTAAATTTTCTTAATCGAAAAAAATTGCAAAGTTACCTCTAAAACGTGCTATAAACCAATAGCTTGCACTACATAGCTACTCAAAATTAAGTTATGAAGCTTTGCATCTGATCTTAATATAAAGCAGGCCCTAAATATTTTACATTTTAAAAATAGTCATTATTTTCTCCGTAAAAATGATTTTTGATTAAAATACGCGTTTTTTGAGAGTGCGGGATGCTTCGGTTGTCGTAACAACCACGGCTCAGAGCGCGCTATTTTCAACAATAATGAAACGTCATAGAGTTCAGTTCTACTTGATTCAAAATGACGTGCTCAATGTCAGGTACTATGAACTCCTAAGAAACATTTTATCAGTTTTGTACGGATTGCTTCCGTTTTCGTTTTCTAACCTATTTTTTAATCCGTGTTAAAGTCAAGGCTGCTGTATAATAAATGTATTAAATTCATGAATGTCGTTCGTTTTATTTTTATTTTTTAAGTTGCATGTACATTATTGTCCGAAATTATGAAAACATAAAATAAAAGAATAGAACCCGGTGTGTCTGTACATTGAAGAAAAGTAATAAAAATAGAAAGAGGGTGGCTAAAGAAGAGTAATAGAACACAAATCAGTGATTTTTAGAAGTCTTTTCTGTCTGTCTGTTTGTTCACGCACATCTCCGAAACCACTGAACAGATTTGGATGCTTTTTTTTTATTATCATTGTAGTGACCTTGGTCAACATATAGGTTACAAGGGGTAAAGGGGCTACAAAAACCGGGCAGAGTTAAATAAACGTGGGTGGGGTCGCGGGCAAGGCACATACCTACTATAATACTTTACACACTAACATCTTAATATATTCGTTCAGTGAATAATTGTGGGATTTTAGTTTATAAAGTTCTTCACAGCGTCGCGGAAGCTAGGAGTATCTAGCGGGGTCAAAAAACGAAAATGCGAGGATGGAGAACGCAACCGCGAGGCTGAATGCCGAGCTGGGCGCGTTCGTAGTCCGAACATGTAAATTTTTCGGTCTCGCTAGGTTTGTTTGGGATATTGTCAGTTTTTATATTCAATTGATAGGGAGTGAGAGAATAATGATTATTTCTGAAAAAAATATATATATCATTTGTTTCGTGTAGGCCACGTGGGTAAAGCCGGGGGCGGAAGCTAGTCGTTCATAAATTGAGAGTGCTTTTAAAATACTATTCCCGTATTGTTAAGAAAACAACAATTACATTTTTTTTTTCTTATTCGATTTTCTCACGCATGCTCGGCAATGGACACTTTTCTTTTGAAAAATTAACAGTGAAGAGTCTGTTTTTGCCCGAGTAGGAAAGTAATTGTAGATACGAAAATTAATTTTTGCCCAAGACAAAACTATATATATGAAAATCCATTTTCATCCGCTACGATAATCATTTAAAAATTCTGTCAATTCCATATAAAATCGAAGAGACTAAAGGGAAAAATACCATACCAAGCCGACCGCTCGTTTTTCAACAGTTAGTTTTTTTATGTACTTTTTGGCCTTTTCTGGGTCAAGAAAAGGTATCTTGGACATGATATTTATTTATTTATTTAACTAATTAATTACAGCGGTTTAACCTGTTACAATAATTAATAAAGAATATAATAATACAAATCAATATGTGGTTTTTGTGGGTTAAACACAGATATTAACAATATTATTACGGTCGCAATGTTCAGAGCAAACCTTCAAAATTTGTTTCCATGAATCATTGTTTTTCTGTAGCTTGAATTTTTTTCTTAATCTTTTTTTTTACATTTTTCATTCTATGTTGGCAAAGGCAAGGAGCCTAAGAGCAAAAGCCCTTGCAGGCAATTTTCAATACAGTGCATGTGTTAGTTTTACTCTCCAGACAGATTTGTTATTTTCTCTTAATTTGGACGCAAATAACAAATTTCAGTATTATTCATATTTGGACTCCCTGTCCAAATATGAATAAGAAGTAACCTGAATTACTCTTTGAAGTCTTTGATAATCAAAGTTTGAAGTATCCTAAATATAATGTTCATCATTGAGTGGGCTACGAAATGAAAGAATTTTGCGTGTCAATACAATTTTAATCTTCAAGGGCAATACATATGAATTTTGATGCAATGAGCAAATAAATTCAGTCCTGAAAATTTGAGACCTAAAGATATTGTATCCACGCCGATAATGAAAATATAATGAAAATATAGTATTACAGCGGTTTTCATCTTTGTTGAGGTATATTTAATATAAATGAATCTTACATCGACAAATTTTACAAGCTGAAATGTTCTTGTTTTTGATAATCAGCATTAATAGGAACTTATTATTCTTGTTAAAATTCAACACTTGTACCTGTTCATAAAATTTAATTGAATTTATGGTATTTGCTCTGGTTTATTCGTCGAAGTATTAGCTGCTTCGAAAACAAATAATAAATTCGCTTATTTCTGTCGTTGATGAAGGAACTAATTTCTAAGCATTATCTGTATAACGCACTGTCCAATTGTCCTGGAGTGTACCATTGCGGAAATCACGCTAAACCTAGTTCTTATTTGATTTATCGCTGTTATTTATGACAACGCCGTAATAATAAAGTATAATAACCACCTTTTCAGCGATAGTATGTACATACAAACATCTTCGTAGAAAACACGTATCTCAAGAACCCCCATCACCCGAACAACTCTCAAAGACGCCTCTTTTTTTTTCTTGTCAACTTAAGAGGTCGCTGGACACGTTTTCTCAATTTGGTAAATAGTTTTCTCCGGCAAACTTTTAGAGAGTTTTGACAATACTGGGGCTCGATTTGATTCTTGTGATTGCTCTAACAAATAGAGACTGTTAGGGAATTTACTGATTTGTGGTCTAATTGAAATTTAAATTATTTATTAGGGTGGAGCTCATTTTGCGTTTTTTTGTTTTATTTGGGCGGAGTGCGGAAATGTTGCTACAAGTAAACAGAATAACGATTAAAATACTTAAATAAAATTTCTTTAAATGTTTTCAACTACCGCAAGGGGGATGAAGTTAAAAAAATTGTGAAATTTCAAAACAAGATGGATTTTTTGCCTCTCATAATTATGGAAAATGACAGTTAAAAAAATTAAATACAGAAATAACTAAAATAACACTTGTTTTCATAAAAAAAATTGTTCAATATTGTGGTCGTTTTTTTTGCCTGTTGCAAAATTGTAGTTTTTCAAATTAAGTTACTTTTGTGGCTTTTTATTGTTTTTGCTATATTTAAGTACTTATATATAAAGAACTCATAAAACAATTTTGCTGAAAATAGTGGTTACAAAGTAAAAGTTACAATGGTTTGAAAATATTGAAAAGTACGCAAAAATTAGCATTTTTCAAACTTCTTACTTTTGTATGTTGCTGTTGTTTTAATCAAAATTGTATATGATTGGTTGTAGAATAAAAGCAATAAAAATAAACTGAAACTGAAATACAGTAATTTTGTTCGGCACAGAAAAAAAAACACAAAATCGTACTATTTTCTTATAAATACATGTAAGAACCCAGGATATTTTAAAATTTGTTTTTCGTTTACTTGTCTTTTTCGAAAGAGATCTTTTTAAATATTTTTTTTAGTTATTCTGTTTACTTAAAGCAACATTTTCGCTTTCCGCCCAAATGAAAATCCAAAAACCGCAAAATGCGCCCCAAATGCTTTATTGGAGGTTATATATAAAATTGATTAATTAAACAATATTAATATAAAAATATCCAAATTTTAAAGAAGATTGTTGATATTTAGGTTTTAGTTCTCTTATCAAAACGAAACAAACGTATAGATTCAAAAAATTTTGGCAAACATAATCTTATAATACCAATTGCTAATAATTATAATACCAATAATACTTATTATGTATTATGTAATACTTATTATGTATTATGTAATACTTATTATCGATGTTTTTTCTTTCTTTATTTCCTTAGCCGAGCATCTATTGGACGTTGATAAGATCCCTGCAAGGAGATGTGCGCTTTTCATTCATGAAAGTCCCTGGTACAGTTAAAGATATTTTATTCTTGTTCTCAGTTTTGCGGACGATATGAAAATTTTCAAAACAATTGCATCCAACGCTGACGCAGAGGCACTCCAAAAGGATCTTCATCGTCTTGATGACTATTGCACGCGTAACAAGCTGGATCTTAATGTTTCTATATGTTTTTGTGTCACTTTTTCCAGAAAGAAGTCAAATATTCAATATCAATACCATCTGCACGGTCATGATCTTGTTAAAATCAACAGTATTAGAGACCTTGGTGTATTTCACGATAACAAGTTATTATTCGATCAACATGTCGACCAGATCGTCAAGAAGGCTTAAAAATATTATATTGTGCTTACGTTCGCAGTAATCTTGAATACGCTTCCCAAATATGGAACCACCGTTATTCAGTTTTTATAAATAAAATTGAGAGAATTCAAAAGAAATTCATGCGTTATCTCAATTACCGTACAAAATACACGTCATGTGGATACGAGCAGTCATGTCGTAAAATGCACGTACTTCCACTTTGTAAGCGGCGCGTGACATTTCTGACCTTATCTTATTATTAAAAATAGCACGAGGCATTATTGACTGCCCCGAACTGTGGAGTAAGCTCAATTTTCTGGCCCCAAATCGAAATCGCAGGCATTGTAAAACTTTCTTCTCGCCTACAGTAAGAACTAACTATAAACAAAATTCTTATATTTGGCGAACCTGTAAAGCTTTTAATTGTTTATCTCAAAATGTTAATGTTATGGACTTATTCCATAGCAGTATCACCTCGGTGAGACGTCTTCTTACTAACCCATTCTTTGAATAAGAGCTATTTCTTGTGTATTTAATTAACCTCCTTTTAATCTGTTTATAACTTGTCATGGTTTGATTAAGTATTATCTAAATTCAAATTCAAATTTTATTCTTATCTCTAGTCTAATATCTAGTCTAAGTCTATCTGTGGAAACTTTAAATGACTAGCTAGAGTTAATTAGTTTTTTAGTATTGTTATTAAAATAGTCGCTATTTTTCCAAAATAAGTAATAAATAAATAAATACATTCTAAATGACATCGTAACTATCTTCACCCTAACTATCAAAATATACTAGCAAAACTAAACTGATCTTCCATGCCAATAAGCAATTAAAAATAGAAAATTAAAATAGTTTTATTTCAATGTGTTGTATTATGTAAAACAATATCAACATTAAAGTTTTATTACAAACGGTATCTTATAGACCAACAAAAACAGCATACTTAGTGGCACATCGTAAAAATGGTGATAAATAAGCCTCTTCTCCCTCCCCCTTTTTTCATTATATGTGTGTATTTTGTTTTTGTTATTGTCAAATTTATTACATGTTAAGTATATTTACCCTTCCGATTCCAAAATGGCTAATGTTCAAGGAGTAACAAAAATTTGTAATTGGAGAAATTGTCTTCATAATTTCACTGTCTTAATTTGATTAACCGACATAGATCTTTTTAATGCATGGTACTGGTAGAATATCAGTTTCACAGATTATTCTGTGGCGTATGCTGAGCCAGTGCCCTTTCAGCCTCTGTGTCAAGGATTGTTATTATTTTAAGGTTTAAAATGTATTTGTTATATTTTAATCTCTTAATGTGTACGTTTTGTGTTTTTTTGTAAAAGGCATTGAATAAAGTTTTTATCTATCTATCTATCTATCTATCTATATGAAGAGGCCCCTTTACGATTCATACAAAATGTAAAAACTGATTGTGAAGTCAACAGCTTCTTTTCTTGATATTTTTTTTCATAAGTATTATCTAGCGATATTTAACTATGTCTCTATGCAGCCCAAAAGGCAAAATTTTATGAAAAACCATCATATTTGCTCTCAGGATATTGTGAAATTGCCTCGTTTTTACGCAAACTTTAGCAATTTCTATAATTGTTATTTATACTGGAAATAAAAAAGAGAGAAATACAGATGTCGTTCATACAAGAAGACTAAGCTTATACACTCTTCTATAAATAAACAGTTACCGTTTCATGAAGAACAGTTTTTACCTGAAACCATTTCACAAATTCGGCACTGTTTGGATATTTCGCCATCTCGCACCTCTTGATGAGAGATGGGTCCGAGTGTGGTGTGGGGGAAAGGGAAACATGTCTTAAGATGTGTGAAAAGTTTCATTGGGATCAAAGCCAGCAGAACGTCACAAACACCGAAAGCATTTATATCGCAGCTGAGGGGGAAGGGGCCACTTAAGTAACAATATGTTAAGATTCGTCATATTGAACTACATAAATCTAATTACGTTATGAATTTATGACACATTCAAAAACTTAAATATATCCACAACAATTAATTTATTGTAGTACCTATTTCCTTTAAGATGGCGAGTTGAAACAACGAAACGCCACAAAACGTAAATAAAATGAACAATGCCTCTAAAGTAAGCATGTCTGTAATCATTTTCTGGGCTCGACTGAACCAGGTAAACATGTCTCTAGCAGTAAAATGTATTTAAATAAAAGGTAGGTATCAAATTTTGATGCTGGAAAATGTGCATAGGCCACAACGTAACCGTAGAAATGGCTGTCCACCCTATGCGAGGAAGTGGAGTGGTGAACTGGGAAAAAAACCACTAATAAGATTGCTCTGAGCTGCACAGTATAGGAAATTGTCCCTGTTGCTGTTAGTGCATTTATTCCTAGCTTACGGTTTTTCGCGCGATATTTAATAAAATATATAATATATCGCTGAAGGGAGTGTCAGAGGTGTTCCCAAGCGTGAACGGTCCACACTCGGTACACCTGCATTTCACCGACGATTACTATGTGCCAACATGATGGGTTTTGAGTCCTATCGCCATACTTTGGGCAAAAATATACGCTTTTTAAAGAACATGAGCCTTTACTAAGCTCTTGCTGTTTTTTGACACCAGCTCTTGGGGCCTTGGTACCATCCCCCCCGTTGGGTCATCCCCGGTACCGAGGAGGATGGGAAAAAAGTGTCATCGTCCCCGGTGAGAGCCGCAACGGGGACATTGGCACAGATCAATTGCCATCGCAGTGCCATCTTCCCGGATGATGGTGTTTATCAAGGAATATGGCATAAACCAGGAGCTATCGTACCCAGTAAAACAAAGAGAGAGACAAAAATGAATACTTATTTATTACTGCAAAAAAAAAAGATCACAAATGAAAATATTTGCTTTGTATTTTTAATATTGTTATTACTTAACATACTCTCGTAAGCAATGAACTAAAAGTTAGTTCGTTGCTCATAAGTAAATCTTTATCATTACAAAATGTGTATAGGTATTATGAATGTAAAAATCAATAAATCAATGATAGAAACTTATTTCAATGCAATAAAGATTTACTTACGAGCAACCATAAGATAAACACCATCACCGAGAACCGATGTCACTGCGATGGCAATTGATGTGTGCCAACGTCCCCGTTGCGGCTCTCACCGGGGACGATGACACTTTTTTTCCCATCCTCCCCGGTACCGGGGATGACCCACTGGGGAGGATGGTACTATGCCCTCTAGGGCTATACGAGGAGAAACTGGCTTCTATCTATTTGGGAGCAAATTGTTTTAACCTATTGTATCTTTGTGAAGCAAAATATATATATTTTATAAAATAAATATTGACTTGAGTGCTAATACGATGAGTTCCTGACTCCTTTAGTCTTATTGTCGTCGTAACTAAACATTAATAGTTCTCGACCGGTTACTGCCATATACTTTTAGCGAGTCTTAACCCTTCTTCGTAAATTAAAGCACTTCCTTCACGGTGAAGCCACGGCAGACGTCACCCGCATTGTTTCTACAACACAATGTCTAATGCAGAATTATTGTTATCGTAGCGTAAGAACACACCCAGGATTATTATACACACAATGTTATAAATACAATCATATTATGTATTGCCTGGTACACTTAATTCTTGACACTTTAAACCAATACGAAATTCTGATTATATAAAGTTGAAATTAGGGAAGCATCCGATACCGACACCGATACCAATATATCGGCGATATTTTTATTGCCGATACAACGATACTTTTAAAATTTCGCGCTTCAAGCAAGTACTTTAAACACGCGTGTTGTTTCGTCTATTTCGTTGCAAACGAGGCACGAACTATGGTCGAGGAAACACCGCGCTTTATTCCGTGTGTCGTCTCTCCCACTTTGGCCTTGCATATTCAAGTTAGCTAGATGCTTTGGTTGGTTGTTTGTTGTGAAAATATGACGATCTTTATATCTGCATACAGTCTTAATTCGGGACTAGATATGGGTTATTTATTACATTACGATTGTCAAATTTCGTAAGATTCTGTCCATTAGTATAGCGTTCATCACGAGAATACATTTGTATGGCAAGAAGTGCAAGGATGATCCCCTTTATAACTAATTATCTCATTGTAAGTCTGTAATTTCTTATATTAATTTACAAAATATATTAAACCCAACTTATGTTTTGATTTAAACTGCATTTAAATTCACTAAGCGTATCGGTATCGGTATTGGAATCGCCGATATTTTTATTAGAGTATTGGTATCGGTATCGTATCGAAAAAAGGTGTATCGATGCATCCCTAGTTGAAATAAATTCATAATATTGTGTTCCTTATTAATAGTTTTTTGATTTTGTTATAACAAGCTTTGCATTTAAGTAAATAAAACAGACACAATAAAAACAATAAAATAAATATTTGGAAAATACATTTCGGCCCACTTTGGTCCAATTAATCCACCAATCTCCAAAATAATTATTTCATTGTTTTTTCAGTGCAAGTGCTCGTAAAGGCCCACTTTTATGCGTCAAAACCGAACAGAAAGTTAATTATTTTTCTGTAGGGCTTTATTATTTTTTTTATTTTTTACAATGTTTGGCTAACCTGCAGCCTTTCCTGTGTACCATACGTAGATGGAGGATAGAACTAGATATACTCTGTCTACGGTACCATAAATGTTATACTTTTTTTCCACTGTTTAACGGCTCTGGATACAGTCCTTTTGAGCCAATCATAATTTAAAGTTCACAAGATTATATTTGTTTTATTTCCTCACAGTATGCATTGAAAAACGTAGTATGATACACGGGCGTAAGAGCAATAAATTATTCCGTTACGTTTAAAACACTCGCTACGCTCGTGTTTTAAATAGTCCTCGTAATTTATTCCTTTTCGCCCTTGTAGCATAAACTACTATTATTGTGTCTACTTATTTAATTTAATGATTATATAAAGTGGTCCTATGAGTAATAGTTGCCTGCGTTTTACTTTTAGTTTTTATTATATTAAGTATAAAAAGTGTGCCGCGACTGCAAAACCCACGAGATTGTGAGCACTTTATTTTCGTGTGTATGAATTGTTGCGGTCCGGATATAAAAAGATTCCATAGCTTAATTTTTAAAAGATTTTTTTTAATTTTTTCAGAGAATATACGCCATTTCAGGTATATAAATTAACCATTATATTTTCATGTTTTTTTAAAGAATTGTCCGATGACCTTGTCACTTGAGAATTTTAGACATTATAGTGTGTGTGATTGCTTATAAAAAAAGTGTCCTGGAAGCAAATGATTATAAATTTATCTTGATAGCAAAGGACACATTTCTAAACAGCCTAAGTGACATCACACGAAGGCAAATGGAAGTTGCAGCCTTTTCATAAAAATATTCATCATCATGAGGTTTCTTAGACAAAAACTTCAAAAATACGGCTTATTATACCTAAATCTCGAAATGGTTTTCGAATTAACACACCTTAACATAATTTAATGTATGCCAATTGTGTGTAGCTTCATTATATAGATATCATAATACCATTTTTGCTTCGTCCAAGCATCATTGTTATAAGCGGCGGTAGCTCAGGGATAGAACGCTGGTCTCTCAATCTTGAGATCCGTGATATAAGTAAATACATTATATTTAATTATATACAACTAATAATGCATGCAATATATTTAAATATGATATTAATAATAAATGAGTATTTTAATAAAACATAAAAATAGCACCGGGCGCCCTCTGGCGAAAACTAAATATAAGATCCCATAGAACGGAAAAATTCTAGTATGGGATTTAATTAAATGTGTATATTATCTATGTGCTAAGTTAGTTTTGACTTTTTGTTTTTTTTTTTCTTGTATTTAACACTAGGTTTTAAGTAAATGTAAGACTAACACTTTTAAGGAAATAAATTATGTGTTATATTAATTAACATTATATCATTGCAGTTTAGAAACGCAGAAAGAAAAGTAAATCTGGATGTGAGGAGCTCTGAACCGGGAATCGAACCCGGGACCTCTCGCTTACCGGGCGATTGCTCTGAATCATAATTTAAAAAAAAAACTGTACGGCCGCAACAAAAAAAGAATGGTATCCTCCTTGGTCGTGTCACACTGTAATTTAATGGAAAAACTTTTTATTAAAGCATTTTTTTGTTGAGATAACAATGCCATAAAAAGAAAACACTTAATTTTTTTTTTATATATTATAGGTAGATAAACTTGTAATAATTAAACATACCTATACATGGTCTTATATGGCCTCAGTTATTTAATAAGCCATCACGGGAGCTCAAATAAAATTCTCAGAGAAGACTAATTAAATTCTTAATACTAGCGTTCCTTTCTACACATAAATCTGCATGACATAAATATGTGATATAGTTTTTTCTTGTTAGAAAGACTTGCGCTATTCGCTTAGATTAAATTAATTTAAGGTGTGTTAATTCGAAAACTATTTCAAGATTAAGACTTTATTAGCCGTGTATTCGAACTTGTGGTCTAAAGAACCTCATGATGATGAATATTTTTACGAAATAGCTGCAACTTCCATTTGCCTTCGTCATCACTTGAGAAATAGCTGCTTAGAAATGTGTTCTTTGCTATCAAGATAAATTTATCAAAAAGTGCTGCCGACTGATTTGACAGATGGATGACAGATGAGTAGACAGACAGAGACAGACCACTTTTTTATAAGCAATCACACATCACAGTCGTATAAGGTCTAAAATTCTCAAGGTTATGAAGTCAAACCGACAATTCTTTGAAAAATATATATGTGTATACCAACATAGTAAAAACTATGTCCTAAAATGGCGTATTATCTCTGAAAAAAAAATCCTAAAAATAATTTCCTAATTTAAGACATTCTTTTAAGACCAAACTGAATCTTAAATATATTAACAAATAAATATCACATTAATTTACATTGACGAGTATATAGAAGGTATACATTAAAAAACCTAACCAAGTCGTTTAATAAGACTTTTACAAGAAGCTCATACAGCAATCATTGCACATTGAAAAAGTAACTTGGTGATTAATATAAAATAAAACCTCATATTGTAAGATTGTGTTTGTGGTACTTTTCAGACAACATTTTCAAACTCCAGTATGCTACGAACAAGGAACATTAAACAAGGTGATTTTTACGATGCAGTACCTAGATTCTAGCATGCCTTCCTGAAATAAAATAACTTTGTATTTGAATAATATTGCAATTTGAAAACGTTGAGACGGGTGAGGCGTGGCTACATTTGCATGGTTTTGCTTTTAGTCTCTCCTTCAATGGCTCTAGATGCCATTTTCACATATGTTTTAAAAGCTTCTTATGAACGCTAGATGTGATTTATTGATAAAACTATTTAAATAAAGGATTTAAAACAAAAAAAAATTAAATGAATGTGCTGCATAAAAAAAAGGTGAGACGTTGCATTGTGTGAAATCTGCATCATGAAGCGACGAACTCAGTTGTGGGCGTGGCCAAATACCATGCTGTTTCATTTCGTTATAATACGCATGCCATATGAAACTTGCGAGGACAATACAATCGTGCCGATTTCGTCGCCGTCGCAAAAATCAAAACTTGTTTCAGGGGTAACCACCTTTTGGCAAGACTGTGGACATTTTCAAACATTATTTTTGGTTATTAATCCAGATTAAATTTTGACTCGTATTCAGTTTTTGTTTTTATTTAAAACGATAAAAGCACATTCGGCCACACTTTTGGCGAAAAACCGTTGAACTCACGTATTTTAGGGATTATTTGTGATATTAAAGATATATTTATATATATATACCGGGCGACTTTTAACCAAACCCCGAAAATTTTAGAGGTTATTAAGAAACGTTAGTAAAACACATTTTAAATGTAAAAACAATTAAAATTAGAAGTAAAATAAATATTTAAAAATGTAACTTGGAAACATACGAGTAATTCATGGTTATTCTAGCCATTCCCATACGGAATTAGTTCAAAAAAGTCCAAAATAGTGGCATCAACAATAAAATTTATTTCGCACGATCTAATTTTCTCTTCAGATGACCATGATTTCTTTGAATTTTACGGAAATCTTTGTGTGGCTCTAATTTTTTTTTAAATAATGAAATGACTTTTGGATGGTTTTTAAAACACCAGTTTTTATTCTTCTACAATCTATCAAATTATCGAGGTTATTTAAAAGTCAACCTGTATATTACTCAAATTTCACGATTTTTAGTTCGACTTAAACATAGATCTAGATAATGTTAATGGACTCAGCCTAAAATATTATAATAACATTCTATAGACACCCCACAATGTGGTGACAGCGTTTGTATGGAGGTTTGCGGGTAACGACGCCTCCTTGATCAAACCCTGTCTTGAAACAGATTTTACTTTATCTGTTTCAGGAAAAACTATTTTATCTTGAAATCAGATTTGTTCGAAAAAATGTAACTTATTTACAAAGGAACAAAATAAAATCAAAGATAAACACGAGCCCCAAAATTTGACGCGTACAACTTTTAAGTGGCCAAAAATGGCCACGCACGCTTCTAGCCTCGTTGATAACTCGCATAAGAGAGGTGTGAAGAGCACTCCAGTTTTTCAATAAAATGCGCCTTTGGAACCAGCAATAACGTTCCGAGTAGAGATCTGCTAACGACTCTTTCAGAAGTCGTGGGGAATTTTTTGTTTGCGCGATTCTTTTTTTACGAAAACCAGACAAGTGGTCTCGAGACATTTCTCGATTTAGTTTCATGTTTCAAGATAAACAACGTGTGGGAGGTAATAAAATGCATCACAAATTTTTGCACTTTTATTCCTCACATCCGTGCATAAGGGCGACATAGAAAATTGTTCCGAAAAAGTTAATGGTGCTTAAAGCTCGGACACTGTCCTGTAATTACGAATTAAAAAGTTCGTCCGGCGGACCCCACTTTTTTCTCATTTATTTGAATGTGAAGAGATAATATTACTCGTGGAACGTCTCTCATGCGAATTTAATTCCTATTGCAAATAGATAACGTTCAGTTTTACGTGAAAACCGAAAGCCAATTACATTTGACATTATCTCTACATGCAGGAACTGTTTATACTCGTTCTGTTTAGAAAAGCGACAGAAAATTTACTTTCGCGAGGGTTTATATCTTGCATCAGAAGAATTTAACTTTTATTTAGCCATTTCAATTATACAAAGTAGGTACCTACCTAAGTACTTACTTCTGTCTTATTTTGTTTGAAAAACATTCCGACGTACCTATATCAATACATCAATACACATACATACTACATACAAAGAAGATGCTCGAATCTCGAATCTTTTGATTCACATCTTAATGTAAAAAGGAGAGTATTATTTTTTGCGGGTAGCAATAAAACAGCCGCATGTGGCTCTATAAAACCCCGAATTATAATCCTGTAATAAAATCTGTTATTGTGAGAAACCTTACTAGAGACTTAGAGGGCGGAGATTATCGTTACAATATTATTTTGTTGTTTTATGACGGGAAAATAATAAGCGCCATGGCATTTATGAGGGAACAATAAAATGTAGTCTGAGGGGAATTGATTGTTCGTCGTTCTGCTCTCGCCGCGGTGTGGTATTTTGTGATTACCAGTGAAGTACGGTCGCGGAAACTGACTGGTGCCTACTATGAAACCTTATATCCTATTTAGAGATGACAGTTATTAGTTTTTTGTGTGTGTGACGTTTAGCCTGATAAGGTTTTCTGGTGGGACAGAATCATAGTGATCTATAGAGAGGCAGGGATGTAACGGAGGTCAGTTAACGGAGGCGGAGGTCTAGAAATTATATTTCAATAAAAGCAGCTTTGCGGCTTTATCTGCATCCAATCTATTTCGCAGTGGATCATAGATTAATCCAGCTCCACTTCGCTAAACCTCCGTTTTGAAAGTTGCGGAGGCGGATGCGGAGGCGGAGTTACGAATTTATGCGGAAGTTCCGCACTTGCGGATGCGGAAGCGGAGCTCCGTTACATCCCTGAGAGAGGGCATAACCGCGATGACCTTGTTACCGCACAGGTGGTTCGACTGTCTCCAGCGCTCTGCCGGCGCGAGAGTCGTGGGTGGTGCGGCTCGAAACGTTGGAGTTGAAACATAGTCAAATAAATTGTGTTTTCCTGCATATCTAAATGAGGAAACTATACCACAACCTGTATTTATACTAAACAGGGGGTTACATTTTCATCGGTAAATAATTTTAAGGCAAAACTATCGTTATATTAAAATAAAACAAAATAAAATGATTCTTATAACAGTATCTTAGAGTATAGATTTTATAAGAACAGTACAGTTTACAAAAATCATACTTAGTTGCGTTCAATCATTTGAACATCTATTTCTGCTTATTTTCTCAAATGTCCGAAGTACATGCAGTAATGTAATGCAAAACAATATATAGTTCATGGTACAGCTGCAGGTGGCGGTCGTGCAGCCTAAGATTTTGTAGATGTGAAAAAGATGTGTGGGGCAGGGCATGTTGAGTGAATGCTACATTTTGAGCGTAAGGTTCATAATTGATTGTACTGAACGCAAGTCTCTCCGTAGCTATAGACTACGTATCTATCAAAACACACATGAAAAGAAGCGGCGACACTGCTTACGGAAAGAATTGTGACGGATAACAATTCTAGTTATCGAATTGAATGAAACTTGAGGATAGAACAAGATTATTGCAAAATGGCTCACCTCAATAAGTATTATTGATCGGGATAGCCGACCAGTTTCAGCAGATTCAGACTGCCCTCTTCTGGGTGAGTGAAGACGAGTCCGCGACGATGTTGCGTCTTGCAATACGGGCTAGCGCCCGCGCTGCCCGTGACGTCAACGGTGCAGTTGACGTGTGTGGTCGGACAGGTTGGGCGTCCGTACAATTTATTACTAACGGGCTTGCGTTATCTGGACTTTCACCAAACAGCGATAGCAACGCAGAACTCACGGTATCTGCGTCACATTCAATATATTCTGTGCAATTCTAGTCTTTATTTATTCAGATTTCTATGGTCAGAATAGAGTTTCCCAAATAAGGGAATCCAATCGTCCAGGATGACGAGGCTTATTGTTTAAGCTTTCATTCTACGTCGGGCAAAAAGGGGAAAAGCTACATTATTGATATTTTTAATAGCTTATATCCATTTGCCAGCATTGAAAAGCTTCTTGCAATTTTTTATTCTACGGAGCGGCAAACTCTTCGCTAACGGGTTGTATATGGTAATTATTTTGAAAACCATTTACCCGCGAAATGAGGACTAGTACTTACAGTTCACGCAATCTTCCATGGCCACGCAGATAGTCGTTCATAAACTCTCACTGAGTTGGGTTTCATACTCGGGTTGCAACACTAACCCGTTCAAAAATCAACTCGCGTCTCAACACCGACCGTTCAAAAATGACAGTGACGCTACACGACAAAACCCATTCAAAAACTCAGCGTTATAACCCCAGTATTCCTACCCAGCCTAGGATTCTTTAATGAACGGACTTCTGAAAGCCTGGCGAGTCGCTAAAATTTTATGGAAGCGTAAACTCGCTTAAAAATTGACGCCACTATTTATGTGCCCAGGTGGGCAAGGCTTATATTTATGTGTATTACGTTGATCAGTCTTGCGCTGCGCGGTGCGTCGTCCGCACTAGGGAGCACAACAAAATTATAACAAAATGCCGGGTTGCACTGTGAAATGGTGCATTGGAAACTCGAGCAAACACTGCAAACAACATGGCATCAGTTTTTATGCGTAAGTATTCGAAATTTTCATAAATTTTAAACCAAAAACTCTAAAAACGAAATAACCTTATAAACGATTGAAACATTATCACGTATAGTGCTTTTTACATTTTCATCCTGAATACAATAACATAAAGACTACGACTAGGTCCATTCTTTTTGGACCGACTTAAGTCTATGATTGGCTGGAATCGGAATGGCGTGATAATCACTAGCCAATCATATTGCGATTATCGTAGTGAGCTAAGTACGTGTAGTGTACTCGAAATCACACACAACCTCCGTGTCGTGAGGCCATAATCCTAGGAAGGGATGTACTGAAATAGATTTCTATAACATTTTAATTCGTTACTGCTCGGATATACAGTGCTACAACGATCTGATGGCCCGTGGATGACAGTGACAGGGGGGCGCAGTAGTGAAACAAGGAGTATGATAGCGGCTTTAGTTCCGATTTGGACACATCCAATGCACGCGCCATCAGATCGCGCGATCTGTACTTATTGGTACTAAGGTACCCATCATAACAAAAACGACTTCTTACTGGGATATTCGTAAATTATGCCACTTTATTTATACTTGTTTTAAACTTCTGAAGATTGGTTTCCTATACCGGGTGTATATAGACTGAATGAAACCAAGTGCTTTAATGATTACATAGTGGCGATAGCTTAGAGGTAGATCCTGAGATCCCGGTTCGATCCCTGGTTGGTCGGGCATGCACCATTGAGATTTTCAGAATTTATGTGCGTGGTATTTGTTCTTACTTACCACTTTCTGAACGGTGCAGAAAAATATCGTACGAAAACCTGCATGCCTTAAAAAGCGTGTATTTGTGCCCAAAGAACGGCGATAGGGTTCACCACTAATCACGTTGGAACGTAATAATCGTAGGTGAAACGCGTGTGTACCGAGTATGGACTGTGACTTGCATTTCACAGTGCACACTCGGAACACCTCTGACACCCCCTCGGGGATTCATGTCGTGACGATATATCATTGATACTGATTATACTGAACAATATTCCCAAAGAAACATGATTGAAAAATGAAAAAGGAATTGGACCTGACCATGTAGGTTTTTAAAATGAGAAAGGAAACGAAAATAAATTTTTAGCCGCAAATATTTTTTTTTTGTGTAAGTATTTCAGTATTTTGAATAGCTTATGTGGTTTCATTAAACGATATCTTTCCATTTAGAACCGGTATGTATATGAAAATATATCAATGGCGAAAACAATGTTATAAATTATGCAAAAAACAGAAGCTTGTCGATAGCAAGATTTATCAATATTCGATGTTTATAATCTTATGATAATAATTTTATGATGTTTAGACACAGACAGCAGTTTAATTTACAAATCTACAACGTTTTGGAAAAGAAATTTCTATTTAGAGATAAATAAATTTGCTTTGATCAATACTATGACAATGATAAAGTATGCCATTCATTATTTCATGTACAGTCGAGAATAAAAGCTGCATAGAGTAAAGGAAAGAAGAAAAGAAACCTGTAAGTAATATTTACCAATTCATTCGAAGTGCAATATTTGTGGCAGCACTTGGCTTGGCAGCGGGAAGCTCTGTAAAACAAAAGGTTTATCTGCTATCCTAGAGATGTATGGTCGGTTGGGCGGACACCGGCGATGTTATTTATCGAATGTAGCAAAAATGGACAGAAATGACCGCAAACGTTGCAATGATTTTCTTGCATATTTAAAAAAATAAAATAGATAATGAAATCGATTTTTATTTTAAATATGTACTTCTTTCCGTATGAACAGAAAATATATTCATACAAGTTCTGTCACCTAATATGTAACAGTGACAATCCGCCTTTAAAGTTTGAAAAAGTATATTTGTTTACATTAAATTATTAATGGTTGATGTTATTTAGTGATATTTCTTGATGTAACAATTATACAATATTATTTCTAAAGAAAATTTTTGGTACACTGTTCCACTTTGTATGTTATTTTTCGTCCTTTCAAGGATATCTTTAGGCAATTAAAGCTGAATTTACACTAAATACTATACATAAAATAAGAAAAGATTTTATTTTAAGAAATAATTACTCAATGGATCAGAAACTTAACTAAAGTATTCCGAAAAAATTAACATATTGTCATGACATGTATCCCTGAAGAGGTGTCGGAGGTGTTTTCGACGGTAAACTGTTACTAAAACATACAACAATCGTACACCCACTTTTCACCAATGCGTCTCAACTTACTTTGGGCACAAACACATGCTTTTAAGGGTATGCAGGTTAACCTCACGGAGTTTTCCTTCACCCGTTGAGTGAGTAGTAAGTATAGAAATTGTATGCATATAAATTCCGAAAATCTTATTGGTTGAATGCTCAACCGGCAGGAAGGAGTTGAATCCGGATGTCAAGATTGAATGATTATGAATCGTGGGACCTACTGAGCTACCACTTGCACTGATCGTAAACGACAGGTATATCCAACTATCCCACTAATTCCCACTAATTGCACTAATATTATATAAATGCGAAATGTGAAAGTTTGGATGTATGGATGGAAAGATGTATGTTTGTTACAGCTTCACACTGTAACTGCTATACCAATTAGGCTGAAACTTTGCACAAATATAGTTATAGACCTGGAATAGGACATAGGCTACTTTTATCCCATAAATCAGTTCCCATAGAATAGCAATGAGACACCTCAAGTTACTATAGAAAAGTGTACCACCTACTGAACCGATTGGGCTGAAACTTTGTACAAGTGCAATTCTAGACATGAAATAGGACATAAGCTTCTTTGTATCCCATACACTAGTTCCAATATGATGGCAATGATGTGTCAAGTTGCTACAGAAAAGAGATGTGTTACTCCTTTATGCCATACCTACTGAATCGATTTGGCTGAAACTTTGCACAAGTGCAGTTCTAGACCTGAAATAGGACATAAGCTACTTTATATCATCAGTTATCAAAAAAATTACCTTGTTTGGAAACGTGGTTTGGGCTTCAGCCTCGCCAAAACCAAGCCAAAGGCACTTTAGCAGAGTTTAGTCGACAAGCTAACTACGTATTAAAAATCAATGGTGCGTAAAATATTAATAGATTTGATAGGACTATACAACAAGGTAATCAACGCGGGCAAAGCCTTGGGCAAAAATTTGTTATTTGTATTGCAAAAAGTAAAATAATTATCGCAAATTATACGTTTATATACTAAAATTTTTTCAGAATGTGACACTTCTAAAACACGTAACTCTGTGGTCTCAGTCTGGTCAAAGTATTTACAGTGGACTGTGCTGTAAATTCACTGATATCACAGTAACCGCGGGCAAATTGTGGATATCTCTACGACCAGCATGTACGAATGAAGTCAGATTTTACACAAATATTGCAATGTTGTATTTTAATTATTTTTTCGTAGTTACCAGTTAATACTTGCTTGATATTTTTCAGATTTAGTTTGTTTCACACCTGAGAAAACATAGTTAAGATAAACTTAAAATATATGAAATGCTGTAATTAGCTGATTGATGATTTAAGTGTCACTTAGATAAAAGGTTTAACTAATTTTTCATTTATTTTGGAACCTACTAAAGAAAAATTTTATCATCAGTTTATTATTATTACCTCACGTTTTAAACTCTCAAAGGGCTAATAACTTACTGTTGTTTTATTTAATTACAGAATTAAGTGCTTAAAGGTACTTATTAGAAAAATCTTAGCCGAGAAATAAAAATGGCCTTCAAAATATCTAGATATTCTGAACAAGTAAGAGTATTATGTTTTTAATAAGAATCTACAAAATGTTTACTTGTGTTCAACACTTTCGCAGCAGTTGAACCGCTGCACTTTTAGTTGGTACATCGCTTTTTAATTGAAGTTGAAAAATATAATAATAAATATTTCGTCACTTTTTTTGTATTTCTACCTGTTCTTTTTATATTTATGTAGATTTAATTTTGTATTTATGTTATTTATGTATATGTGTATGAATATTTATTATAAATTGTAATTATTCTGTGTTTATTCTGTACACCGCCTCTATATATTTTAAGAGATCATCCATCGAAAGGTTGTCTGGAAGATATCGATTTAGTGATAAGACCGCCCATTCTACCCTGGTTTTACTTATGAAATTTATTTATTTTGTTTTTTTTTTATGTATAATAAAGAATATTGTATTGTATTCAAGGGGGTGAGACGTTTTTTCGAGAGTAGGCTGTCCCTTGAAGAGTTACCTAATAGCTCTCTTCTCGCTGGCATTTTTGTATGTGCCAACTTGATGGGATGAGTCATATTGCCGCTATTCAAGTACAAATACACGCTTTCGAGGGCACGCAACTTTTATTACAGTATTTTTCTTCACCATTCAGCAAGTTGTAACTATTATGCACATAGCTTTAGGTTCGTCGTAGCAATAGTGAAACTATTGTTTAGCTTTAGCTTCGTCGCACCTATGGTTAAACTCTTTAGCTTTAGCTTCGTCGTAGCAATAAAAAAACTGTTGTCTAGCATTAGATTCGTCATAGCAATAGTAAAACTGCCTAGCTGTAGCTTTATCGTAGCAATAATGAAACTGTTGTTTAGCTTTAGCTTCGTCGTAGCAATAGTAAAACTCCGTAGCTTTAGCTTCGTCGTAGCAATAGTGAAACTTGGTAGCTTAAGCTTTATCGTAGCAATAATGAAACTCCGTAGCTTTAGCTTTTTCGTAGAAATACTGAAACTATTGTTTAGCGTTAGCTTCGTCGTACCTATGGTTAAACTCCTTAGCTTTAGCTTCATCGTAGCAATAAATAAACTGTTGTTTAGCTTTAGCTTCGTCGTAGCAATATTGAAACTGCCTAGCTTTATCTTTATCGTAGCAATAGTGAAACTGTTGTTTAGCTTTACTTCGTCGTAGCAATAGTAAAACTCCGTAGCTTTGGCTTCTTCGTAGCAATAGTGAAACTCCGTAGTTAAAGTTTTATCGTAGCAATAGTGAAACTCCGTAGCTTTCGCTTCATCGTGGCAATAGTTAAACTCTGTAGTTTTAATTTCGTCGTGGCAATAGTGAAACTCCGTAGCTTTGACTTTGTTGTGGCAATAGGGAAACTCCGTAGCTTTCTCTTCGTTGTGGCAATAGTTAAACTCCATAGTTTTAGCTTCATCGTGGCAATTGTAAAACTCCGTAGCTTTGGCTTCGTCGTGGCAATAGGGAAACTCCGAAGCTTATTCGTCTTTGGTAATCCGAAATATGATTATATGAATGCTTTTATGTATTCCAAGCCTTATATGGCCTAATATTTTTTTTATTAATTTAATGTCTCCGCCAAATATTTCACTTTCCAAAAGGGTCCCGTTGGAAAAAAAAGTTTGAGAACCGCTGTCTTAATGAAACAAGTTATAAGTTAACTACCCTAGTTTTTTGTAACTTTAATAAGTTGATTTATTTGAAAGAAGTTGCAAAATATTGAAGTTACGTAATCAAATTAATAAAAAAAACGCTTTTATGGCTATACGAACTGACATATTATGTACTCGTATTAACAAACTAAAAATGTATTTTGTTTACCTTAAGCATTTAGTTTACAAAAAGAAAACGTTTGTTTTGTAGGACGAAAATGTAATTAATTTGATAAATGGCGTGTCGCTAGTAGGTCTTTTTCGTAGTATAAAACTATCTTTCTCTTCTACTTAGATAAGATAAAAAAACTTTATCTTAAGATAAAGTTCCAAGAATCAAATAAGAAGCCGTTGTTTAAAAGATCATTGAACTGTCACAGTACCTAAATAGAGGTGGTTACAACAAAGACCGTATACTATTATTAGGCTTTGTTGGCTGTCTGCCTATCTGATTGCACACCTGGACAGATCTAGACAGTCTCAATGTGACATGTCGCTGCTTTTCTGTGTGTCACTCATTCTGAATTTTTACTCCGATTTTGGGAAATGTACAGTCGAAGCCTATTCGTTTTCTCAGAAAATTTAACTATTAAGCGTTTTATGAACCAAGGTGGTAGAGCTGATGCCGAGATCGACTGTGGAGGTACCACCATATTACTTGGCGACCCCCTCGAAGTTATTCGGGGGAGAGTAAGGGGACAGCTCACAGGCAAAAACCAGGAGGCCCACCATGCTTGGGACCGATGGATGGCGGTATATCCATCCCTAATAGCCGGGCTTTATATGGAACAGACTGGTGAGGGGCAGCGGCGTCACTGGTGCGAGGGTTCCGGCACCGCGCTAACCAACCCGCCTGCCCAGCGTGTGTGAGTATGGGCAATTCTTCCAGGATGACCGCCGGGAGTGGCAAAGTCCTGGAGTGGACGAACTGGGCTGGTGAATGGATGGATGGATGGATAAACTTTATATTATTGAGCATCGTAAATTGATTCTTTGTCACTTGTTTTTAATTGATTGTTACTACAAATTGGAAGGCTAATTTCTCTTGTGTCCCTGGAGCCTTTTGATAGTGGTTTTAAAAATTAAAGAATGAGACATTCTATACCTTTTTCTTGGGAGTCTTTATATAGCTATTCTAATAATAAATTTATTCTAGAGCCCACTATGAGACAGACAGGTTGGTATTTGTTTTTCTTTTTATATTTTATTTAATTTTAAGTTAGTTTTATAAAAAAAAAGTCATTATTTATATGTTATTTAAGTTTATAAATATAATTTTAAAATTTTTGTATTATTTTTAAATTGTGGCTTAAAACCTACGCAAAATTTGTTTAAATTTAATTTCTTTAGGGCAAGATAATATCCTTAAGAATTGTATTTCTTTAAAACTGAATATGGTATCACTGGCCAGTGTTCAGGTTTTACGGCTAGCACAAGTGGAGAATACAAATTGTTTCGTCCGAGTCGTAAAACGCAAACTGTTCTAGCATAGTTGTGGACCGTAAATATATATTTCTTTACTTAGATTGATGTTTGCACATATCTTGGCTATTTTAGTTTCAGACTTTATTGCTTTGTTTGAGAGTTCTAGGGTTATTTAGGGTTTAATACTTCATTGAGTTTCATAAAATTCTTTCAGCATTCTCGGAAAATACTATATATCTACCTTCAATCAATAAAAGTATTTCCTGTTTTGTTATTTTGATGAACTAGACCATAATATTTAATCTAGCCATGCAAGCTTTAAAATATTTGGACTATTTTTGTTTCTAGCTTTCGCTAACAATCTATTGTGTTTTTTCACTTTATAGTCCTCGACAGCATGTTATAGTACTATTTTTGATTCCAGCCCTCGGTATAAATCTAAAGTGCTATTTTAGTTTCCAGCTCTCGACGGCATATTATAGTACTAATTTCGATTAAAGCCGTCAGTAACAAACTAAAGTGCTATTTTAGTGTCCAGCCCTCGACAGCATGTTGTAGTACTATTTTTGATTCCGGCCCTCGGTAACAAACTAAAGTGCTATTTTTATATTTTTTCCATTTAATATAGTATACTATTAATTTAGTATAAGTTTTTTTAAATGTTTCATGTACAATAAAAAAAACCGGTCAAGTGCGAGTAGAACTCGCACCCTGGATGTTCAGTGCCATTTAAATAGGTTATTATACTTGAATAATTTCAACAAAAATTACAAACTTATCATTACCTACAAATTGTATGAAACCAAACTGCACAACTAAGTTGGTTGAGTATTCAGGGACTTAACCCGACAACTACATGATAAATCGGCGTTTTCGGTATTAAAATTTGTTGTTTAAATAAAACACATATTATGGTACATAATATATAGAAATTACAAACTACTTGGTCTTTGAGATAGACCCCGTAACAAAAACCGTAACGGCCTAAAAATGACAAATTTGATAGCTTCCCATTTCTTTATTTTCGAAGGTAAAAAAAATACATTTACACTCTTCTTAATGAGTTCTAGACAATGACACCCAATATTTTGGGGGAAGAAAAAATATTTTTTTTTGCCTTCATTTTGTGTATGAGACTCTCCTGAAAAATAATTTAATTTAATATTCGGTTTTGGGTCAACATTTTACACAACATTTCAAAATTTCAGGTGTCTATCTCCTTCCATCTGAGAGCTAGAGACCCATGACATACGGACAGACAGACAGAACGGATAGCGTAGGTACGGAACCCTAAAATAAAGAAAGAAAAGATTTATGCAAAATTGGTTCAAAATTAAAATGCTTGTTTGCGTCAAAATCCCATATTCCTGGATTAAATAAAACCCTGCAGGTGACACATGCAACATGTTTCTCAAACGGGGTGATTGCCACTTGACGCCTTAATCCTGGCTCTGTCGGGTCGTTGGCGTTTGATGAAATTTCAGGTTTGAATGACTTGGTTACATTTATGCGAAAGCATTTTTTAGAACAAACTTATCAGATTTTTCTTACGAATTCCCACCGGATTTTTGTCTAATAATATAGCCATTAAAAGAAGCTTAAACATCGTGATTTGTTTGGATTACTTTACAGTATGTACAATATTGTTATAAGGTGTTATAATAATGTAAAAATCATTAAAGTATTGTTATTACGTAAAACTTTAAAAGTTCCTGTATATCTCAAAAACGTACCGATGTTTCTACATTGATTAATAAAGATTTCCGGGAAACACCACATATGCCCTGAGAAAAAGAAACAAAATCTCATTCACGGCCTACGGACCAAAAGCGTATAAAAAAAAACTCCCAGTACTATTACTCTTTTGAAAGCGTTCCTGTGTATCCCCGTTGAGTCGAAAACTTTCGCAATACCAGCACAAGCTCAAGTTTAAACTTGAGTCTAAACTCCGTGGAAAGAGGGGATTCAGAGATCATCTGGCTCCGTCTAATAAAAGGCTTGACGTTTTGTGAAATATGTTGTCACTGCATAAAACTTTATGACTCTAGTTCTGCTCAAGTTTTGATGCGAGAACTTTGCAAGCTTTATAAACTGCTAGTTTTGGAAAATATTTTAGGGCGTATTTCATAGCAAAGCTAAATCGTGAAAAACCAGTGCTTTGATTGAAAAAATGTCTATCAATAAAAACGTGTAATAAAATCGACGTAGAAATGTAACTGATACAGTTTGCATAAAAATGAAGCACATAAAATTCTCAATTAACTGAATTTATTCCCAGCAGTAAACCAATTTCGTTACGAAAATTTTATCGATAGCAATTTCGATAGTGCGCTATAATATCACTTAGAGATAAAATGGGAACAAAGGCTATAATTTCTCGATTTTTGCATCGAATTTGAATAATTCAGCTTATATTTGCCGTGTCGTTTGTCAACGCCCTCGCTTCTATTAGATGTAGATTTATTTTTCAAATTGTCGATTTATAATTTCACTACACAGTCGATAGGGAATGGGTTTAGGGATTGAATTATATCATTGTTAGTATAATGATAAAGTCGTAATGCACTCATAAATATTACTACATCAAAATATATTTTAAATAAATTTTTAATCTAATTTTCTACAGTTGATTATGATGTTATAAACTGAATTAGTAAATTATAAAAGCTTTTAAGGGAAAGTTCAGAAATGTTAACATAATTTCTTTATGAATCGGGTAAATTTATTTACTGTTATTAATTAATTTTAGTCAAAGGTTCCCTAGGTTAAAAAATAATTAAAGTTTTTCTTAGCTTGCTATTAAGAAGAGAGCTAATTTGTTCTACTATTCACAGCTTTGATAAAACAGTCTTTCTCAAGTAATTATAAACAGAATTCAGTCTAGTAACGTTTTTATGACTACGTTTTGAGGAATTTTGTCCTAGACTACCTTCCCTAAAGCTTTTGGACGAATAAACCAGCTAAAACTACCAACCTACCTATGCAAAATATGTACAAAAGCACGAACGGTATCGATTTAAAGTATTTCCTGTATCATTTGTTTTACGATTCCAATATCGCATTTTTTATTTTGTTAAATCACTTCCCTTTATTTTCCAACCCCTCTTCATATAAAAGCATCCATATATGAGTGTCCCATATTTCTTACACAGATTTGTTTTTAAGGAATGACGTTTATTTGTGTTTAGCTTAGGGCGAAATTGCTCATTTTGTTACGGTATCTATCTTCTTATTTTGAGCATTACCTTTATGTGTGTTACGTTGTGAGAAAATCAATAAAGATTACTGAGTAAGTACAAATAGAACTGAGATTTGATTGTTTATACTTATTGTATTACGGTTAGGGTAGTTTTGGTGTCGATTCCGTGTAACATAAACTTATTTGACAGGACTTAACTTAATCTAAGCGTTCTGTCTTTATCTTTCTGTATCGAAAAGACAAAGACAGGACGTTCAAAATAAGGTTAGTCCTGTCAAATAAGTTAAGATGTGTTGCGGCGAATCAACACCATCGTCTCTCTATATAGCCAAACACTATTATTATCATCTTAGGAAGTTTGGGACGCCACATCGTCGTAGTAAATACGCCCTATAGTGTAGGTCAACAAATTAAATCTGAATTTTTTATATTTAATTATTGGGTAGTGTTCAATAAATTTTTCTTTTAAATACTAATTGTTCTCCTTTAGTGCGGATGAAGCCGTGGACAAAACGCTAGTATGAAATAAACAAACATAGTTACATACAAAACTTGCAAATCATTGCCTAAAATTATATATTCTGTCAAAATGGAAACCGGTCTAGCGATATTACTTTGTAATCACCTGAACCTTGTCATCATAAAAAAGCGATTCGAATTGCTCACTCACATGAAAGAGATCGTCATATAATATCCTGGTTTTTAACGAGCAGAAACACTCGGGTAGCCGACGATGCAAAGTATCATTCGTTGCGTACCCACTGTCATAAATAGATTACGGCCTGTCACAAAAATTGCAGTGTGTACGATTTTTCCCTGTCCTCGTTTCGCGTAACACAATAATCAAAGGAATATGAGGGGCTCAGTCGAATCAACTGCTATCTACATATGCGTGAGCCGATAAATAAAAAGAAATCTTCTGTTAAAAGATCGGGGTCATTTAGGGTTGTGGCATACCAAGTTAAATGAGCAAAATTGTTTTAAACAACTAGAAGTGTACTAGAATATCTAAAAATAAAGTATGTGTTAATTATGTAAATCTGTTATCTGTTAATTATGAATATGCACATGTACAAAACAATGCTTTGTATACGTAGAAGCCTCGTTCCTTACAATAGTAGAGTAGTAAAAAAATAAAGCACATTTTTGACTTGATATGCATATAATATTGATCCCAGCTTTATAAGTATCTGACTTTTGAGATACTAGAGATGAGTCAATGCGAGATGCATGATAACGTAGTACCATTTAAATAATCCGTATAGGAATCTTGGCCACTCTTCGGAAAAGGTCTATACGTTTCCAAATGCTAGCGTAATGTTTAGGGCTCTTACAAACTACGATTCGGCTATTTTTCGGGAATACGAACACTAGTGAAGAATTTTTATGCTTATGGCCAACTTGTATTTTTTAATTTTATATTTAGTATACCCCAACCTTATCCCAGGATGGCAGACGTTAACAGCGACGTCACGCACGAATAATCCGGTCGAGAGCGGAACGCACCCTCAAGATCGGGATTCAAGCACCACCAGTACCAGGCTCACATGATAATGTGGAAAGTAATTTTATATTAAAACTCTTTGCCAAAACATAAAAGAGAGATTTCCGAGAGCGTCTTCCTCAACGGTGAATGCGCCGCATAAATTAGTTTTGCAGGAAATTGTTTGTTTTGCCACAGCTTTTTTATTTTTTATTTATATTGCCTTAACATTTATGAGTTTTTCATCCCGCCCTGTTTGTTTTGTTATTTTTGCTCTTATAGTGTACAATTGCACATCCAAACATTTCTCCTGTAAACACTCGTTAAAACAATAGTCAGAAAATATAAAAACTTTAAACGTACCGTCTGAATGAAGCTATACTTACATTTGCTCAGAAATTGTTTGCTTGCACCGAGATGAAAATTCGAGGCGGAATTTTTATTTGGAGGGCCTTGTAGTATGCTAATGGGAAAAATTAAATTACTTCGTGTAGAGCCACTTCCTAGATGGAATTTTCTTTTGGTTCCTGCTTGCCTGGTCAGTAATTAATTAAAAGCTTAGGTGATGTTATGGGCTTTATATGGTAATAGAAAATTGCCGGCATGAACCCGTCAAAGGGCTGCCTTATGACGTAGTGAGCGTAACATTAAATTTTAGCGTAGCGAAAGGCGAAGTCTCGCCGGGCTAGAATATTTAGGTATTTCAAAGATTAGATTAGCTGTAACGATGATCGTGTTACAATTACTATGTAGAGTGGGTAGTCTGGGTATGATATGCGTTGCATGTTTAACGAGTCTGCTGTTTTTGTATTCTGTGGTGTGTCGTTGCTTACACATGTGTCATTGTAATTAGTAATCAAAAAGAAGACAAAACTTTATAACCGCTAAAATAAACTTTATTGCTTTTGTGTCGTTCTTAGGGAATTAACAGAATTTTTTGTGTAATTGGAGCACAAATATTCAATGATTCCTGTCTTACTATTTTTCAAATCGACAATACGAGTACTTACGTAGATATCTAAAATTTCATTAGTCGAGGCATTTCAGCAACTATTTGAACGACCATAAACCTAATAGACTACGGGCGCACCGTGGCTAACCCTACGTATGGAGTAACAAGATGTGACCAATTCGGAGATGTGTAGAAAAAAAAACTACATCAAAATAAACAGGATTGGCTGCGCGCAACCTGGAGCATTTTGTACAGCCAGCATTATTCTGATAAAAAGTCACGTCTATAGGTAACAAGTAGAGCTTTTCTACGTTTCATAGGGCATATCAAAAGGTGCTTAGTAAAATAAGGATTGCGCGTCCTATGTTAGTACTAACGTGAGTCAGCCTAATTTTATCAGAGATCGATTTATTTGAAAAAATCGATTCAGCATATTTTTCAGCAAGATGTGACCAATTCGGAGTTGTGTAGAAAAAACTACATCAAAATAAACAAGGTTGGCTGTGCGCAACCTGAAGCATTTTGTACAATTAGCAAAAATAAAATGCTCCAGGTTGCGCCGAACCAACCCTATTTATTTTGATGTAATTTTTTTTCTACACAACTACAAATTGGTTCCGTCTTGTTACTCGATACATAGGGTTATCGACTGTACACTCTTAGTCCACAAATTCAAGAAATATAAAAGCTAGAAGTTCCATCTACAAGTACCCTGCAGTTCGTATTCAGTATATCCGACAGCACGTATGTGCATGACAGCGCGGCGTCGGGTCGTTCCAGCCGCACATGCGCTAAATTGAGCATCCATACCCTACCGCCCAGACTCATTTCCTGCTGCCACCATTGTGCTTCACTCACAATACAAAACATTTTTGTTAACGACGAAAAACCTTAAAATGTTTTCAATCTTCCCGTCTATTCAGGCTGTGATAACTTATTGTCTCCCACTCAAAGAGGTAGGCGTTGCGAACTGGGATTTTATTTTCTTTTGTCGTGAGATTACAACTTGTATAATAAACTCAATTCGGTATTGAAACTCTAAATGTGAATTCCTTTTTTTTAATTACTGTGCACCATTCTGTGAAATATTAAATTTTTTTCTTTTTACCTCCGTATAGTTACAAATTCAAAGGTAAAAAGTAAAATTTACGTTTAAATAATAAAATAAAAATAGTTTGCATAGTTTTTTTTTCGTTATTCGTTAATGAAATAAAAATGTCCTTAATAATATACAAGTACATATTTATCAGATTTTAGTTAATATGTAAGATAGTGGTGGTAGCTCAGGGGTACAACTCTGGCCTCTCAATCTTGAGATCCAGGTTCGATCCCCGGTCAGTCATGCACCAATGAGTTTTTCGGAATGTATGTGCATACTCGTAGTATTTGAAATTGAAATATATTTATTTATGTAATGTAGGTATATTTAATAATCTATCTCTATAGGTAATAGTTTTAGGTAACAAATAATATGGGGAAATACACTAGAATATAATAAAAAATATAGGAATAAGGAATAAATAAAATAATAAAATTGTTCTTACTTGCCGTTACCGTTCAGGTGAAGAAAAACATCGCAAGGAAACCTGCATGCCCTAAAAAGCGTGTATTTGTACCCGAAGTGATCACCACGTGATCCAATAGGGATCATCACAACCCACTTTGGGACGTAATAATCGTCGGTTAAACGCGGATGTACCGAGTATGGACTGTGACTTGCATTTCACAGTTAACACTCGGAACACCTCTGACAGCCCCTTGGGGATTCATGTCGTGAAGATTTGTATCTACATCTATCTTTATGTAAAATTAATTCGAGTCACAATCTGGACTGCGATTTATTGTTTTACTATTGTTTTAGGATTAAGAGGGTTAAGGGAGAAACAATCTAGGGGGGGAATAAGAATAATCCTCCTGTCTTAAAAAAAATGTGCTTTAAATTTTATCTCTGCTAATTAACTTGTTATTCAGAACAATAAAAAGTTGGCTTAATTTTATTGCAGAGATAATGAGGGATGATGACTTAAACTTAAGCAAAGAACAAACATAATTCATTGGACAAACTTCACAAAGATTTGGAAGCCTGTCTGAAATTAGAGTAGGTATTATACTAATTAATTGCTCTAAGAACGAGTTAATAGTCGTTATATATCGCAAGATTTAGGCAGTTAAGTATGACAGTTTTACTTTCTTAACGCCCTTATTATAAATGGAAGTTAGTAATTACGGCAAAAATGTTATGGAAGTTAAAAACATACAGTAACTTTCAGCTAAGAAATAATTTTATAATAACCAATAAAGTAATGTTTAGAAAAAGCCATGAAAATTTTACATTTTCTATATAGTTTTACTGGAAAATCTCACAAGAAAAGGTCATTCACCTCTATCGGTATATAAACATATTCTTCAGCAAATAATATACGTACATCTCGTTACTACAATCCTTTCAAGCGTTGTGTAGTTTGTGTTTAACAGTGTTACGTCTCTTGGGGTACGGGGCCTTTGTCATAGACCTCCAATGTGACTAGTGTCATAATGACTATTAGACATGTACACTACGAGGAAACATGGTAAGTTGGCTTAAAATATTCTAGTTAAACTAAGCTACCTAGCTCTTTTCTGTAACAAGAGTCTCTACCGAATAAAATTACCATGAGTGCAGTGATTGGTTGATTAGTGGCGATTGCCTCACGAAACAAACTAAACAGCACAGCACAATCGGTGATTGGTTAACTATCGCTTGCATTCAGTTTTCTAATCACAATGTTAAGTGAGGTTTTGTTTTTTTTTTTTGGTTATTTAGCCAGGACTGGTGTTATTGATCCTTATTGTAACAGTGGCATAATAGTTGTTAATGAAACTGGTACATAACGGAGTTTATTAAAACACGGTAGGGCCCTTATTTAATAGTATGACACGAGTGTTTTAATACCTAGTTATGTGCAGTTTCATAGACTACTTTATTTAAACTCATTGCCTATCTGTTTTCCAATCCATAAAATCTTGGTATAAAAGTCGTAAGCTGTTCATGTCACTCATCACGGTGGTCACACATTTTGCCCATAATACAGTTCATATAAGATCTGCCATTACATTGCTGTTCTTGGTTTGTTACATTTTCGTCCTCTCCAGCGCATTGTGTATGTCTAAGAATAAGAGCCATTAGTGTTCACTGAATAAATCCAGTGCGAACTCGAGTGTAAGTTTTGATAGAAAGAGTCTCGGATGCGGCGCGAGACGCTTCCAGAATAACGGATGCAGGTGTGCTGTCGGTGTGTGTGATAAATCAAACCTTGATTCCAGAAGATTTAATACCTTCTGTATACTGATGTTGATCTGGTTCTTTAAAAAATGATTTTTCAATGTTATACAATACTTATATATGCTTATTTACCTAGGCTCTACCACCTAGTATATAGATATGTGGTAGTTCTAATGCCAAGCTCGACTGTGAAGGTTCCACCATCTTACTTTAAAACCCCCCCGAAGTTATTATTATTATTATTCGGGGGAGAGTAAGAGGACAGCTCTCAGGCACAACCAAGTGGCACACCATGCCTGGGACCAATTAACGGCGGTATATCCATCCCCTTTTACAAAACGGACTGATGACAGGCAACGTATTACTAGGTTTCGGCACCACGCTCACCGACCAGCCTGCCCAGCATGTGTGAGTATGGGCATTTCTTCCAGGGGCAGTCGGCAACAGTGGCGAAATCTTGGAAAAGCCTATGTCCTGCAGTGGACAAAGACAGGCTGATAGATGGATGGATGGATATATACTTGTAGCAGCTATTTAGTATTCAAGTTGGAGCTAAAACACGAAGAGAAAATTACCCGTAGAATAAAGAACACATAAGGGAAAACGTTTGATGACCACCATGATGCGTTGAAAGGATTTTTCTGATCGTCAATGATCTTGAAACTAAAGAGTTGACTGGGTGTAAATTAAACGAGCTTAAACGAGGGCCTACTATCATTAAGGGTTGTCATAATAATTGAATCTTGAAATTTCGTACTTATGGCTCAAGAATTTAAAAAATAAACAGATTTCGTCTTATCGTTTTCGTAGTTTTACTAAATAAAAAACTTCGTAAACAAAATATACGTTCATGTTATATTTCAAACAAATAGCATTTTTATCATAGCGTTCCGATCACGTCACGAAACACGGATATGTTTCACTCATTCGAGATTTTATCTTTATCCGGCTACCGTCATGTTCAAGCGGAAAAACGGTATGCGTCGATGTGCCTGTGAAAATAACATAGCGCATGAAAATGTGTGCGTATTTGGGATGGAATGTTCGTCCGTAGCTTTTGAAAAATATACAGCTATTTTATACGCGGTGGCTGCTTGTTTTTCTGATTGATTTTTATAAATTGTTGAAATACTATAAAGGTACTTTTTTGCATAAATATAAATAATTACATGACGTAATTCCTAGGATTGGTAGCTGAGTCGGTAGAGTGCCGGACTCTCATCTTAGAACCCGGGTTTGAATGCTACCGGTCAAGCTTGCACCAATGAGTTTTCGAAAGGTATGTGCATCGTATTAAATTTGTGTCTCACTTACTGAGGGTGAAGGAAAACACTGTAAGGTAAACCTGCATGCTTTTGACAGTATGTCTTTATGCAAAAAATTACGGTGATTAGGCTCGCCCACGTTTGCGAAATCAAAATCGTCGGCGTATTTAGTGATTGTTCACACTCTGAGTCACCCCTGACAGTCCCCTCAGAGATATATGTCGTGACGATATTGTATGTAAGTTTATGCAAAAAATCCTTAACACCATTATCTAATGATTTATATAAAAACGGCTCACCTCAATACGTGTTATGGTCGGGAAAGCCGACCAGTTTCAGCAGATTTA
This sequence comes from Ypsolopha sequella, assembly GCA_934047225.1. NCBI lineage: Eukaryota > Metazoa > Arthropoda > Insecta > Lepidoptera > Ypsolophidae > Ypsolopha > Ypsolopha sequella. The sequence continues at coordinate 20,252,127 of OW203994.1, read as the reverse complement.
GACTGCCTTCATCTGGGCGAGTGAAGACGTTTACGCGACGACACTCACTGTGAATCTGCTGAAACTGGTCGGCTTTCCCGATCTTAACACGTATTGAGGTGAGCCGTTTTTATATAAATCATGAATTATCCTCAATAACCATATCTAATAATCTTTCAGTCACCTCCACGATTGTGTATAGTCAACTGAACATTTCCACTAACGTAAATAAAATATTATATCTCTCTGACTGATCAGGTTATCGACATGGAACATGTGCAGATGCAATTGCGAATTCCTTTGAAATCGTACTCACAATAACTTGAAATTCTATACTAAGAGGACTATAGAGCAAGCCGAATTAAACATTCCTTGCGAATCAAATGGCGACGGAATGCGTATAAATACGGAACTAGACTTAAATTAATATTCATATTTGCGGTCGACTGGGAAGCCTTGTATGTAGGTATAATCATTTCTTCAATGCACTTGGCTCGTAAAGGCCCACTTTTTATGCATCAAAACCGAACAAAAAGTCGATTATTTTGCCCTAGGGCTTTATTATTATTATTTTTTCAATTTATTTACGAGAAGTTGGCTAACCTGCAACCTTTCCTGTGTACCATAAATTTTATACTTTTTTTCCACTGTTTAACGGCTCTGAATACAGTCTTTTTGAGCCAATGATAATTTAAAGTTCACAAGATTATATTTGTTTTATTTCCTCACACTATGCATTGAAAAACTTAGTATGATACACGGGCGTAAGAGCAATAAATTACTCGGTTACGTTTAAAACACTCGCTACGCTCGTGTTTTAAATCGCCTTTGTAGTTTATTCCTTTTCACCCGTGTAGCATAAACTACTATAATGTAACGTTTATAATTATATTTTAGTTGGCATAGAGTGTTCAAATGTTTTATCTTTATCAAAGTAAAGAATAGTATGTACTCGTACCATTTTAAGGTGATTTTTACAGCTGTTGACAGAGAAAACCACAATTAAGGTCAAGTTTTACTGAGATGTTAATTTACTAAGAAATCTGAGAAAAATACTATGATATACTACAGAATATGTGGAATGATGTGCTTTGAAGATAATTTTAAATATTTTTTCAATGCATGTGCTCGTAAAGGCCCACTTTTTATGCATCAAAACCGAACAGAAAGTCGATTATTTTGCCCTAGGGCTTTATTATATATTTTTTATTAATTTGTTTGCAATGGTTGGCTAACCTGCAGCTTTTCCTGTGTACCATAGATGTTATACTTTTTTTTCCACTGTTTAACGGCTCTGGATACAATCCTTTTGAGCCAATCATAATTTAAAGTTCACAAGATTATATTTGTTTTCATTTCCTCACACTATGCATTGAAAAACGTAGTATGATACACGGGCGTAAAAGCAATAAATTACTCGGTTACGTTTAAAACACTCGCTACGCTCGTGTTTTAAATCGTCCTCGTAATTTATTCCTTTTGGCCCTTGTAGCATAAACTACTATTTTATAATTTAACAAATGAAATACCAAAATAGGGTCCAATTTAATACTAAGGTCCGATTTAATTTTTAAGTATGCAAAGAAACAAATTGAAACCTAGTCAATTTGGCGATATTATAACAACAAATGAGTCTCCTTGATTATTTTTGAAGAACTTCACTGTTTACTATATCATTAATTGCACTTATTAATTATCAAATTATCGGAACAATCTTTGCAGAAATGAAACTACAGTACAATAATCAGATTTTTGAAGGAATCGATGCACCTTTTATTGTGTAGCATTATCTGTATTTGTTTATTGCCTTTTTTTCACGTCGCAATGTGGCAAATTATAAATGGAACGGAATCAGAATCAGAAATCTGTATTTGTATAGACATAGGTAAATGGTTGTTATAACATGAAATATGGTCGCATATGCTTTGCCTTATTCGGCACACAAAAATTCAACTAAATACTAAACAAAACTTAAATATAGAAAGAAAAAATATTATAAATTAGAATAAATTGTCATACATGAATTCTATTAATATTATACAATTATTGTTTGAAATAATCTTTTCACATATAGAAAACAATTAGTTAAGTACATGTAAAGATATTATAGCTAAAAAAAATAATTAATTAATGGCCTGACGTTTACAAATTTGTATTTGTTAAAAACTCTTTTACTATATAGTATGTTTTTCTTACAAGAAAGTATTTTAATTTGGTTTTAAATGATGCAATATTTTGAATTTCTTTGAAAGAGTTCGGATGTTTATTATAGACGGTAATGGAGGGCTGAGAAGTGACAAAGACTACTTTTAATTTCAAGAAAATGTTTAATTCCCTCCCGAAAATTCTCATAATTTGTAACTATAACCACACGAGCGCAGCCACGGGTAAATTTCATAAGAAAGATTTCTCATTCCGATAATATTTATCTTCAGATTGCCAGTCACGTCTATCGGCGATCATTCAAATATACCGCACTGTTTACGAGGAGAGCAAGACGAATATAATTTTATGGCCGATTGGAAAGTATTCCAAGATTTATATTCAAATAGCACTTTTTATTACACAGGTATCGTTAAACATAACATCACGAAGATAAGTTAACGTTGGAAGACGAAATCGAGTACTTTAGGTCGAAAAACCAAACTTTCCGTGGCGAAAAATTCCATCTGAGTTCTAAGAAATACATTCTAGAAGACTATCTGAGTGTAGGCACAGAGTAGGTGATAAAAAAACGTAGCAAGTTTGTACGCGCAAATAGCAGAAATGCTACGGCATTTCTTGTACTACGGCAGCGCGGCGTAGCGTGGCGTACGACGTCGTAGCAGTAATTTTGCTTGGGATATATATAAATGAACTTTAATAATAAATGGTTTCCACTTCAAAAACCTTAGCTATAAAATTAATACTTTGCAATTTAATTTTAGCTTTAAATTTATCTTTTTGAAAAATAATCGTTTGCGCTATAATTTTAATACTTTCAGTTTTAAAATTTATTTTCTATGAAAATAACAGTTTGCATTATAATTTTAAACCTTTCAGCTTTAAAATTTCTCTTCCTTGAAAATTGTAATTAGTAATAGTGGTAATAGCAAATGCCGTGAACTAGATAACATTTTGTCACACATGAGAAAAAATCATTTGGAAAGTGTTTACACGTGTAACGTAGATTAAAAATTAAACAACATGATATATTTAATTATTTTTTTTCATAAATATTTAATGAAACTGCAAAAATAAGTTTTGAGTATGATCATTAAAATACTGATACACTAAACCATTCTTAAACCATTCAGGAAATTAAACCCAATAAAGTTAGCTATCAAGAATCTCTTTAATCTTTCTAAGTGCGGCACCCAAACATTTGGAAGCGACCAAACCTTCTTTAGTCGCAATTTGTTTAATTGCTACCTATCGGTGGTGTTTAACTCTTTACGACCCAGCTCATTGCTCCGATAACGGTTCTAATTGTCGAATAAAAAAGGATTACGTATAATCCTTGTTTAATAAAAATGTTAATCATGAATTTCTCTCATCGGGATATGCAAATGTTAGAGCGCCCGCCCCCCTCGGTTAACGTGACGTTCGACCGCAAGTATTAACTCGTATTTTCTTTAAAGTGAGACTGCAAATGTAGAATATTTACGTAAATCAAGTTATTCTGAGAAGTAACAAAATTTTGGTTTATTCTATTTCTAGGTAGAAACAGCTTTTAACATCCATTATTCAATAGTCCAAACAACAACCACAAACTTAATTGATAAATTGAAATTTACCTTTTTAAAAAAGTATTTAATATATTTGTGTTTAGCTAAGTATGTAATAAAATGCGAATTGCAAAATAAATAATGGGCAAAGATAAGCAATATTATCCAAGTACAAGTTTTGTTAAATTTTACTGGATTTTTAATATCATAATTTTAATCTTGAAATAAAATCTAGGATTCTCTTTTATTCTTGATTAAACACAACTAATTAACAAAAATCTTCAATTTAGCCACCGCAGCGCTATCCAAGCGTAAAATTAACGGGCAATCCGCAATTTTTTAATCGCACCTAGCAATAAGTTAGCTTAATTAGAAAAGTTGTATCTATCTGAGGGTAAAGATAAAATAAATGGATGCATCATTAGAGAGAAAATACTTGGGGATTATAAAAAGGGTTGTGTGGTCTCGGACCTGTATTTTTAAACCGCTATTTTACGAGCTGCATACATAACATAATAGTGAAGAGAAAAACGCGCTTTGTGTACAGTTCAGGTATCGATTGTCGATAATAATTGAAGAACAATAAATATGGAGCATGACCGCACCTTGTAAATATTAGGTCCTTACATATGAAATTTAGAGAATTTGAATGAAACTCAATTTTCAGTACTAACATTTTTGCATTTTTTTTGGAATGACTAATCCTTATTTTATGGTTTCTTTTGTGTATGAATGAGACAACAGTGAGCTAACAGCAACATCAATTAAATTTTTGAAAAGTGTCAGCTGTAAAATATTATTACGAATCTTATTATGGCATTTAGGACGAACTGTTTTTCAACATTTAATTTGGTTATCAAACTGAAAATAAAAACGAAATTTTATACGTACATGTAAAATCTTAAAATCAATTTTCAAACAAGAAATAAATAATGGAAATAACTATTGAATCATAGGAATTATGAACTCATGAATCTGTACGAAAATTTCGCCAATTTCACCCAATATTATATAAACCTTTTAAAATGATTTAGTGTTAATCTTATCTAATATTGGAGTCGATTCGGTGCTAAATATTTGACACGATTTGTCTTTTCGATACAGAAGGAAAAAGATAGAACACTCAAATTAAGTTAGTCCTTGTCAAACATGTAACACCAAATCGACACCAATGTCTAATTATACAATCAAAAATGTTTTATAAGTTTCAAACTGAATCATAAAATTATTATTTTTTAAATCTCGACGTACTTGTAGCGTAATATGTACCTACATATATATACACATAAAATCATTAGCCATCAGCTTAATACATTCGTGTCTAATTACGAAATAAAAATATGTACGTATATCGACGTACTCGTAGCGTAATATGTACCTACATATATATACACATAATATCATTAGTCATCAGGTTAATACATTCGTGTCTAATTACGAAATAAAAATATGTACGTATATCGACGTACTTGTAGCGTAATATGTACCTACATATATATACACATAATATCATTAGTCATCAGCTTAATACATTCGTGTCTAATTACGAAATAAAAATATGTACGTATATCGACGTACTTGTAGCGTAATATGTACCTACATATATATACACATAATATCATTAGTCATCAGCTTAATACATTCGTGTCTAATTACGAAATAAAAATATGGACAAAAAACATATCAAAAAAACATGTGAGATTTCGTTAAACTCCAGCTTTTTACACGCTTTCAAAAATATGTATATAAAATGAAATTAATTTATGCAGCTAAATCCATACTGGAGGCTTGATAAGTATTCAGTATTACGGATCGATCACACTTTTTGGTTGTTTTTAAAGTTAAATGCTGACCTCCTATATAATTGACTAGTAATCGAATCGGGGCTGGAATTACGTTACGGTAACAAAAAATAAACGAATTTTGGCCAGTGAACTGAGCACTTATCGAGTCTTCAGTATGAATTTGCCTGTATACATGATTGTTACCTTGTATGTTTAAGGTATAGTTCTAAACCCTCGGCTTGTAAGTTTCACTCGTTTTAAGAAGACCAGTTTATATTCCGTTGTTTTTAAAAATATACACCTGAAAAAAGATAACCCTTGATAAAAAAAATTACATATATACATACATATATTTACGCCTGTCTCTCAGAGGGGTAGGCAGGGACTACATATTTCCAGATACACCTCTTTCGCCTCTTCCACACCCATCAATCTAGTCATACAAGCTCTTCTATTCCGGGTACTTTTGACATGGTCCTTCTTCAGTACGTCGCCAATTTGGTCAGCATACGTCCTTCTAGGGCAGCCTGATCAAGCTCTACCTTCGATTTGCGCACCATGGTTTTTTTTGTGTCATTCTAGTTTCATTCATTCTCTCTAAAGACCAAAAAATTAAAAAAAAAAATTTGGATACGTAATGTATATTATTATATATATCGCCCACTAAAAAATGGTGGAACAGTTTAAATATCTGGGTCATATAATAACATCCGATCTGAAGGACAATGCAGATATTGAAAGGGAGCGCAGGGCGTTGTCTGTCAGAGCGAACATGATAGCTCGCAGATTTGCTCGTTGTTCCACTGAAGCTAAGATCACTCTTTTTGGAGCTTATTGTACATCCTTTTACACGAGCAGTCTGTGGGTCGACTATACGCAAAGACAGTACAGCGCTCTGCGCGTTCAATATAACAACGCGTTCAGGATGCTGATGGGGCTTCCCCGGTTCTGCAGTGCGTCGGGAATGTTCGCGGAAGGGCGAGTAGATTGCTTCTACGCGACCATGCGCAAACGGTGCGTATCCCTGGTAGGCAGAGTTCGGGCCAGTACCAATGGCATCCTGAGCATGTTCGCGAGCAGGTTTGATTTTCAGTACATGAACCATTGTACGATGATTCATGTACTGAAAAATAAAAATATGTAAATATAGGTTTATGTTACTAACAATAGGTTAAGCAGTTTTATTTTTCTTACTAACACTATTGTAGATACTGTGTGTGTTATATGGCTTTATGGTGGCCGAAATAAATGAATTATTATTATAATTATTATTATTATTATATCGATAACGTCTCCCAAGTCAAGATCCTTAGACCATCCCTACCAACCTTCGTCTGAAAACGGAATTTATTCCAACAATTCCTGCCCAGGTTTCCCACAGCCGGGATTATTGTAAATAAGTATTACGCCCGACACCCGAATTAATCCAGGGAGCTTTTTAACGAAAAGCGAAAAAGTTCGTTAACTAACTTTTGTGGGCTCGCGCTGAGTTTTGTAAAAGCTCCTGTAATATATTGCTTTTGCTTACTTGCTGAATTATGTGTATCAATTGAAAGGTGGCTTGAGTTCATGTTGCCGTTAATGTCTCGATAAAATGCTACGAGCATTGACCTAAAGGTAAGGACCAGGCCAACGAAGCGAGTAAATGACCCCAGTGCGTAAGTGCTAAAATGCCAATTTAGCACAAGCGCGACTCAGTGTTCCGCGGGAGATTGTGCAGTGTGTTTGTGTTTGAACTTCTATTAAAAATGCCTTGTTGCACAGTAAAAGACTGCAAAAACTATGAAAAAAAAATTAAAAAGCCAGATGGGATATCGTATCATCAGAAAGTAACCGTACATCATGCTTTTTGCTTGTTTAACAACTAAATAAACCATTTTCGAAGCGATAATTATATTATCGAAGTCCATAATGGCGGCCATGATGTTCGCTACCACCTCACGCGAGTTTGAACAAAAGCAACTTTGTACGGGCGTCATTTTTATAAACCTGTATTTTATTTTTGTCTTAGAAACTTATGTAGGAAATTTAAAATTTTGCTAAGGGGAACTTAATATACGATACTAGGAAAATATAATAATAATAGGAAACTAAAAATCAGATGAAAAAAATAATGAACTTTATTTTCAGAAGTAAAATACCACGAAAACATTTTTCTGATGTCAGTAAATCTAATAATAACTTCGGCCTGGATAATACTAGAGAGCTAGAGAGAATAAACTTAGTTTCATTTGTCTAGCTTTTTACCCGACTACGGCGAGTAAGTAAGTAAGTTAGTTACATACATATATGAACCCTGAAAATATGTATAACTCTTTTTGGACGGTCGTGTGCCCTGAAATGAACCCTGAAAATAGCAAACTTTTTTTACATACATACATACATGAAAACATAACGCTTTTTTATGGGAAGTCATGTAAAAAAATAATCGTTATCATTATAATCATATTAATGCAATGCAATTCAGTAGCGGAATCTCAATTCGGCTCGAAACTGGTGCTATAGGGCCTTTATGGATTTTTGTAGCAGTCGGATTGAATGCCAATTGTATCTTAAAAAATATGTACACAAATAGCGAAAGTGATTATTGTAAATTGCAAGTAACATAATTAAAATTGTATGTGTATATCGGTGTGGAACTGACTTATTACCATAAAAAAGAAATTAAGGATTCATATACGCACGTACAAGGTTACATCGCACACCTACGCAACGCGGCATTCATGTTCGCGCCAAACCCGAGTGAAGTTAGTACCAGCGAGACAGAGAGAAAAATATGAAAGAAATATATGATGTATGAAAGAGAGAGATATACTAACGTCCGAGGCGTCATAAAGTGTGGTGCCGGTTGTAGTTTGGGAAAATGTTTAGATGGGCATCTCCTTCCTTCTTGAACTCATTGGCTACGAGTACCTCAGTAATGTTAGATTGCGGTTTTTCCCGTCTGCTGGGTTTCATTGACGAACTTGTGAAAGTTTAACTCGCTAGTGCAGAGTTTTTCTTAATAATTGTGTCCACCATGTCAAATCTTTACATATTACGACAAAATAAAGATTAACGAAATAGATAACAACAGCTAAAACTCACTATTATTTATGCGAGAAAAACTAGACGTTTCGCTCAACTTAAGAGTGACCTTCATCAGGCTTTCGGTAAAGGTAACCGAAACGTCGAGTTTTTCTCGCATAAATAATATTGAGTTTTAGCTGTTGTTATCTTTTTCGTTATGATGGACACTCACCCTAATTTTAGTGATATAAAATAAAGATTTAACAATAAAATAGCAACATTTTGAATATTCACACTAACAAAATATCAATAGAATGTAGCCTGTTCAAACACGCAAGTTTTCGGCCGAATTATTTGAGGGTTCAACTTTTAAAAGGCATGTTTGACTTTACTAATGAGATTGTGGCCTTTGAAAAGTGAAAACATAAATTTTCGAGGGGCGACTTTTATATTTGCAACAACTTTTCGACGCGCCCGTGCTTCCATTGAAACGCGACGCGTGCATACCAACCACTAGCAACCGAATTGAAAAATGTGACTCAGCAACGATTCGTCGTGTGAAAAATTACGCTCGAGTATTTTTGTGTTTGAAACAAACGTTTTAGTTACCAGCCACGTTTAGGGTTTAGTGAAAATCTGAAACCGTAAGTTATACTAGTTTCATTTACCTGTTCTTATACATAAATACATACATATACTCATGCCTGTCTCCCAGAGGGGTCGGCAGAGACTAAATATTTCCATCTGCTACGATCCTGACACACCTCTTTCACCTCTTCCACACCATCAATCTAGTCATACAGACTCTTCTATTCCGGTTACTTCTGACATTACCCTTCTTCAATATCTGAACCAACGAATGAATGATTGAATGAAAACTTTATTGTACATAAAAGACATATAAAAATCAAAAAAGAGTTCTGAAAACATAACTTTGTACAAAATCGGACATATCATTTGAAGCGATTTCTTCCAGCCAACCAAATACGAAATTATTATCACAAGAAAATTAAAAGGGGGATAGATAAAATATTGATACGAAAATTTAGTAAATTAAGTGAAAATGAATAAAATGTAGATATATCTAAATCTTAAAACTTGTTTTATATACGAACTATCAAATAAAACTTACATTTTAACAAATACCATAGACTTACATAAATAAGTAAACAAGAATATATTTCATAAATACTTTTGCAATATATAATTAGATATATACAACGTGTAACAGAAAGGTTTGGCCATATTTGAAGAGCTTATTCAGTCAAGAACAACATGTATCTCAAAAAAGAAAAATTACTGTTTCATAGAAAAATGCAATGCCGCTCGGCCGAAATGTATGGAAGGGAAGATTTTTTTTTTGAGATTTCAGAGTTGACTCTATAGTAAAAGTTGTTCTATACCATTGACTGAATAAGCTCTTCAAATATGGTTACACCTTTCTGTTACATGTTGTATATACACATATGTATATTATATCTGTTCTTTTAGGTACTGAAAATTGTATATTCGTTTCTTTACAATACCAGACAGGGTTAGTGATAGTGATATTCGGAAAGAATAAAAAGGTAAAGTATCGTCATGAAATATATCTCTATAAAGATATCGGAAGTTACTCATATAGACCCGCTTTTCACAGACAATTTCGTGTGGGAATATGGCCATTTTTCTAATAAATTTGCATTTTATGACTTTTTGCATTGCATACGACGTATCTTTCCGCTATAACAATCAAGTAATGGCGATCGCAATATCGGACCAAAAGCTATCTCGTTAATTGACTGCGGGAATAATTTAAATAAATTGCGAACGGTCGCGATATTTCAGCGGCACGGAATAAATCAAAGGATTAGGCGAACGGTACAGGGTAAATGGATACTGGCAATGAAGATAATACATGTTTTATTCTGCATACGTTGTAGGGCGATAACGACAAAATGATCGCGGCCGAAGCGAGGGGGGCGGCCGCGCGGCGGGGGGTGACGGACAAAAAGCACTAAGTGCGACTTAAATACCCTTTGTGCTATCCTGCTCTCCTGTTACCATCCATCGAGGGTCGTCTCATTATTCAGTGAAATTAGATTATTTTCCCATTTCACAAAATATCCATATCGTCCCCGCTCGTTGTAATTGGGAACGGTCGGCTTTTTGCGCGACGGTTTATGAACGATCAAGTTAATTCGTTTATATACTACATTTCAGTAGCATCCAGACAATACGTACCTATATTTTTTTCAATGGAAATTTGTCTTTATTTGTCCTAAAATTTATTTAATTTAATAATTTATGTTTTTAAGCAATATGATTGTATAGTTTAATTTAAAATTAAGAATAGACCATCTTTCACATCGTAGAGGAGTGAGTAAATACCAGCAAATTTATTTTAGTATTTTTACAATACCTAAGCGTGCTAGTAACTCAATCAAAGCAAATAATTTTAATTTGTGTCATAATGTTCAACCTACATAATGATATGTTAATATTTATTTTGCGACAGCCTTTAAATTATCTCATATATTTGATTTTCTAGTTCATATATTCCTAGTGATATGGTTTTAACATTAATTAAAGATGCACATTTAAGTACGGAACCCTTGGTGCGTGAGTTGAATTAGTAAGTTGTTTTAAAGTTATGCCAAGAATTAACCGAAAAACCGAGACCAAGGTTTCACTTTGACAATATCCGTTTTATAAGGAATCCTAAAATGAAAATTCTCCACTCACACACAAAATCCTTTTAATACACAAAGATATGACCTCATCAAAGTGCAGACGGAAGTAAATATCCTGTAGGAAAATGATTACTCGGCACGCGCAGTTAGTGGCCGGCCACCGGCTTAATCCCCATTCCTGAGGCATTAGTCTCCTGGCCACCAATTTATGTAATTTATTAAGAGGCTCGGTTATATCGAGACATGCGGGGCATAAAGACGTAACTTCATTTTGGACGGATTTACTAGGTCAAGTCTTTTGAGACTTTATATCTTATTTTATTATACAACGTGTAACAGAAAGGTGTAACCATATTTGATGAGCTTATTCAGTCAATGGTATAGAACAACTTTTACTATGGAACAAAACCTGTACCTCGAAAATTTTTTTTTACTGTTTCATAGAAAAATGCAATGCCGCTCGGCCGAACTGTATGGAAGGGCAGATTTGTTTTTTGAGATTTCATGGTTGTCTCCATAGTAAAAGTTGTTCTTTACCATTGACTGAATAAGCTCTTCAAATATGGTTACACCTTTTTGTTACACGTTGTATATCTTGGTACCTACGATCTTGGATCATATTGAGTAAGAACATGTATAAATATGCTATTATGTATGTAAATATGCTCTTACTAAATATGATTAAAATTTTATAAAATAATTTTAAATGTCCCTTTTCGTTTGGGTCGCGTTTTATGGTTTAATTTCAAACTTATTTATAAATACTTTCCCCTAGTTTGAACGATCCGAACTATAAAAAATGTTTTCAATTAAAGTATATAGTCATTAAAACAAAACTATTATTGCTAACTGCAGGAAAAGTAAAAAAAAAACGCATTGAACACACAATTTATCAAAAATAGTTTCTTAAAATATTCGTATCTTATTCGTGTTATATTATTTATATTAAATATGACTTGTAATAAGTGAATTTTACGTACCTATTTTACAAATAAACATTTTGGATTTGAATTTGTTATATGTGGTTTACCTGAATATTTACATTTACATGACAATGTTTATTCGAAATACAGTCGATAAAGATGTAGGCCTTATTGTAGAGGCCGAAAAATACATACATACATATACTCACACCTGTCTATCAGAGAAGTAGGTAGATACTACAGATTTCTATCTGCTACGATCCTGACACAACTCTTTCGCCTCTTCCACATCCATTAGGCCGAAAAATATTGAAAAAAAAATGTAGTTACCTACATATTAATATTGTTCACATGAATAAAATATTTCAAATATTTATTTTTATAAATATATTATATCGGTATATTTATATAAGATTATATTAAAATAATATGATTTATAGCATCATCACTTGGGACATAAACTTAACATTTATAATAAATTTCTTTTAATAATGAAATAATTTTATATTGACTTTTATAGTTTTTAATAATGATTAATACAAGTTGAAAACAAGTAACGTACATCCTTTTTAATCGTAGTTACCATATTTTGACCGTCCTTCCGTGGCTTCTCTCTTTCTCACTGCTGCGGCTACGGGGTGAAAAGAAATATAAGCAGTTAGCCTCCTCTGATCAAAGACCTTCCTACTGATCCCTAATATTTCACTCATAATTGGTTTATTCTATGCTCGCAGCGGTTCCGTATGCCGGTCCTTTGATCCGTCCACTGTATTAGGTTGTTGCGAAAGATGTATGACGTACATTATTCGTTTAGACCTTAAAGCTTTATAGAATGACGTCGTTTGCTTCATATGAACGGAGTGGGGTGCTTAAGGAAAATCGTTTCAGTTTATTAGATGTTTTTCTTTGTTCATATGAGCTTTATTAGTAGCGAGGGCGACAAGTGTGGATTATTCTGGGTTTCTGTTTTCAGCGATAAAGTGACGACGTTTGAGACTATTGCACCATTTTTAAAACTTAATTATTCATTATTCACAACATCTAATAGGGTAATGTTTCCAGCCTTTTTCGTGACATTACTGATCGACACGGAGGTGAAAATATTTTATTTATTTAAACTTTATTGTTGAAGGTACGTTTTTTTTATAGATTTTAGATTGTTCTTAATTTAGTTCGATTTAATTTGTCGCCATGTGTCAGGAGCTGCAGGTTTGGGCGCTCCTAAATTAACATTATAGTAAAAATTTTAAATTATTTTTATACTGAATAATAATAAATTAATCTTTATCATTTATAATTACTGTCTTATCTTTTATTGTACTGTGTTGTTTGTGTAAATATGGACTAATTGGTCTGAAATAAATATTTTGGATTTGATTAATTATTTTGAATGTTATTAAAGTTTTTCTGTTGTTAGTAAATCTCATATTAAATTTTAATAAATAAGTAGATATCTACTTAATTGGATACTAGTTTTTATTCGTGATCGTATCAGACACAATGCAGAGAGTACCGTAACGTACCGTTTTCTACTCTGTATAATCATCAAATTGAAAGAAACTTGAGGATAAAACATGATTTTTGCAAAACAACTCACCTCAATAAGTATTTTTGATCGGGATAGCCGACCAGTTTCTGCAGATTCAGAATGCCTTCTTCTTCAGAAAGAGGATGAGCCGTTTTGCAATAATCATACTCTGTATAATATTGAATTTAGTGTACCTACCAAAGTTGAAGTAATAAATTAATGCAAATTCGTCGTTAAAACCAAACGAGCTCCAATGAATCGAATATGTGATTCGTTCTTATGTGTTAAAGATACTGGAAGACTCGAATCTATCAGTAAAACTTTAGAAAAATTAAATTATAAATCCTTTACACTAAAATAATTTAAAAATTTCACCGTATTAATTTTTAAGGCACATTCATCACACTTATATTTGATATACTTATATTATATATAGCTTCTTAGGTATGTTTTTTGATACATAATAGACATACATAATATGATACTGAATAGACACATTAATTGACACTGATAAATAACAACCTGGCCATTTGTTTCCAATAAATTACTAATAATTGGTAAACACAGAAAACCACTACCATGATTTACAGACCCCTAATTTTCTGTAGCTAGTTGGCGAGACAGATTTGACTAGTTGTCGCGTACATTTCAGATAATTTTCCCCCCAAATTCTGGGCGGAAGTTGACCGCTATGTCCTTTTCATTTCCGCCCGCAAAGACCGCTGTCAAAGTCCAGGAAAAGTTTATGCTGCCGCGTCATAAAATAACGTTTGTTTTTCCTCGTTTGGATAATATATTTCATTACAAATGGGAGTTAATGTTGTTTCGTTGTGGATATTGTAACGAATTAATGTTATTATTTCGGCGATTTCATAATCGCGAAACCATCCATAAAATTTGCGGAAGCTTCAAAGGCAACATACCGTTCCAAACCAAAGCACTAATTCGTTTGGCACAAAATATAATTTTAATGAAATCCCCTTATTCATTTCTCAAATATTTCTAAATTATTTAAATAATACGATAAAAGTTTTAGCCAGTTCACTGGTTGCGTTTTGTTTATTGTTAGGATTCATTTTTCTCAAAACAAAAGATTTTCGGTAATTCAAGACGCGTTTTGTTATTAACTTTTTGGTTATTGAATTTTCATGATTCAATGTTAAAAGTTTCAGCTTATTGGCAAGTTCAATAATTATGTTTTGCTTGGCAGAATAGTTGCAAAATAGAAAACTTGTCTCTCTGTCTGTATCGTGAAGTTTATAACCTTTACCTTCTTGGTCTGTATGCTATTTGATTCACGTAAAAACTACTGATAGGATTGGTATGGGGTATTATCAGGTAGCACCACGAGTTATGGCCGCTCGGGTGAGGATGGTGGGGCGATTCGCGCAACTGTACATTCGTGGAAAAAATACTAAGCATGATAATTGTTTGTAGTTTAAAAGTCATGTTTTAAAAAAAGTTGAACAGCTCGCCATCGTCGTCTTGACGTGAATGAAATATAAATTGAACTGTTTTTTGGAATAATTCTTATAACAAATAATAATATAGAAAAATAATGAACACAAATAAATGTATTGTACCATAAAGACGATTAGAGGTTTCAAAGAAATAACTAATTTTACTCAATTTTAGTCTAAAAACAGTTTAATTTCTTTTACGTGAAAATAATTTCCTAAAACGAAGTTGTTCTTTATAGTTTAACTAACAATATATATATCATAATCTTTAAACCTACCGTTTAAGAGAAATAATTTTGTCAAAAGGATCATGTTCGGAGGACGTTGGGAAGAGGTGCCTTAATGTCCGGTGTTCTAAGGTCCGGTGTAACGGAACAGACCTTCATTTGATGCTTCCGTCATATTCAATATGAAAAAGCTACTGAACATAAAATACCATGTTCAAGTACAAGACAAGAAGTTACCTTAGTAGCAGAAAAATGCCAAAATAAATAATATCAATTTTTAGAAACTGGTTTGTCACAAAATAATAAAGAAAAAAGAAAGAAACCTAATGGTAATCTCATGTTAATATCAGCAATGAAAAATGGTCTCTATTACCAGCCTCATTGAAGTCAAATTCTTTGTATGATGTCAATGTGTTGTCAATGGTCTCTATAAAATATATTTTCATTCAATAAGTTACTTTTAAGCAGAATGTTGGTTGCTACTAGGTGGAATTTGGAATAAATAATAAACAAAAAATCTTCTATTAATTATAATAAAGAATTTTTATGTAAAAAAGTATACTAATATGTTATAGAAAATCTAAAGTTTTAATCTTAAAATTTTTAAGATTATATTAAACTAATTTAATTATTTTAATTAAATAAATTCGTGAGCCAGTTCAAGTACACCATGCCGTAGCAACAACGGGCAGTGAACGAAACATCAAAAGATAATCTAAAATTAGTTTTCCAGTTGTATCAAATTCAAATTTTGAATAGTTTTCCCAAATGAAATTAAGCAATCAGACAAAACCAACGAAGCTGATCGTGATTCTATTTCATTAACACCCGATATTCAGCCGAAGCCGGCTTAATTGGCTGTGAGATGAAATCTTTGGCTACGAAGCGCTACGCCACCGACGTAAAACGTTCATGAAATGCTACGATCGTTTTAAACTCCAGTTATTAAATTTATAAATAAAGGTTTTATTTAAAGATATTGGGTATGATATATACATGGTGTTAAGATGAAGTGGCAGATGAAACCGGCGAGCCAGCATTTAAATCGTGAAAAAAAAATCTGCTGTCCCATAGAAAAAGTATATAACTACCCAAACAAAATGTATGAAACAATTGTTTTCTTTTTTCTTGATTTATCAAATTTTTGTCACGAAAAGTTGTTCGTATTTATGAGTATTATCACTGGTTTATGCTTCTGCAACTTCATCTTAACGCCCTGTATATATCGTAGTATATCGTGTATATATGTAGTTTATCATAAAAAAAGTAAAAGTTTTTTCGTAATATCTTTCGACCCACTTGTGGTCATCTTTAGTCGACCTAGGCCGATATTACACTATCAGTTTTTTTTATCAATGTTTCATTTTTAAAATTGACGTCAAATATTTTATGTCAATTTTGTATGAACAGCGATCCCTTATTAGGACATTTTGTAATAATTGATCAGTTTCCATAAATAATATTGGGCAAAGGAACCTTTGAAACTGATAATGCAATATCGGCTTATAAGGAATACATATTTGACATAATTCATATTTACATGAAAAAGACATTTGACATATTTATCTGAGATAAAACCCATTAAAAAAAAACCTAATTCTACCTCTTTGTGCCTTTATCCCAGAGCCATGTTTATTTTGGGGGTTTTTGCATATAGTTCAAATATTTAAAGTATTATTAATAAATAACGAATAAATTAATATATATTTAAGTTGCTAATGCGTTGTTTAAGAACGGTAAGAAAAAAGTAACAAAAACATTTACTGCAAAACAGATGACACTAACTTTGGATCATAGATATTATGTGACAAGAACATAAATATAATTGGTATGTCTAAAACAAAACATACTCGACAGTGATGCTAACAGTAGTAGGTGGCCGAAAATAACGAGCGCATTAACAATTTGCGGGGATTATACAATATTTTATTTCAAATTCATATTTTAAAACCACTGACCAAAAAGAGACCAATAATAAGGTACAAACATATTTGTCTATTTATGTACGTTTGTCCGATACATAACTATCCCATCCTTAGAAAAATATGAATAAATATAATTTTAGCTGTATTAGCTTTTTATTTGTAGTTTTAACAATTATATGATAATAATTCACTCGACTGATGACGGCCTCACTGATGAGGCCGAAATATATCGAAAATATAAAGTTTATCCTAAGAAAAAGTTTTTATATAGATTTAAGGAAAAAATAAAATCATAATTATCATGAAAGGGATATTTGTTTTGTGTCATATTATGTTTCCATCTTTTATGTAATAAAATAACTCTACCATTCTATACATAAATAACTCAACCACTTTATTCAAAAAGTGGCAAAGTAAGAAAACATCGAAAATTAAAACACTTTGACGAAAAAAGCAAGTGCTTTTCGAGAACACATTTAATATAAAATTCCAAAGTCCACATAACGTAACAAAAGAAGCAGAATGAAATATCACAAAGCTTACCTTGTCAACAAGTTGACTGACTTTTCTTAGCATATTTTTTGTTCCTGTAAAAGAGAAATCACAGTTTCAAACTTTATATACAAAAGCACCTACGTACCCATTCTTTGTAACTACTCAAATAATAAAGAAAGAAATATGAAACAAAAAGGATTACCTACGATGAGTAATCATTATTTTTATTATTTCAGAAGTTTATTTTCTGTCCTATTTTGAGCTTTGTTTCATAGAAATTTATCTCTAAATATCGAAACCGGATCAATTTGAACTAAAATATACGTTAAAGAATGAGAAATTAAACAATTTTTTTTTTTTTTTTAGGTTTCTGTAATATTTTCATGATCTGCGACGACATTCAACCCGCCAGCACTTAAATTCACAATTATATTACATTCTATAAATAATACTAGAATCTTGTTGAAAATTGTAAAATATTTCAATATTACAATAGATAGAAAATAGTCTCTGCAGACGATAGTTTTAATCTCAGCGCGACCGCTTCACTATTGTGTTAGAGAATGAAAGCGCCTCTAATCAGACGGACTGAAGTGCAAGTTTGGGAGCCAATTTACAATTTTCCTTAGAAAACGGCATTACATTAGAATGCAGTTTATTTACGGCACCACTGACGTAGGTTTTTTATACGCTACCAGGTAACTGCTTATCTCTGTCCGTCTCTGGGAAAAATCTTAGGTCAAATGAAGTAATAACTATTCCATAAGAGATCCTTTTTAAGGTTCCGTACCCAAAGGGTAACCAATGGGAACCTATTACTACGACTCCACTGTCCGTCTGTCTGTCCGTCTGTCCGTCTGTCACCAGGCTGTGTCTCATGAACCGTGATAGTTAGACAGTTGAAATTTTCCCAGATGATGTATTTCTGTTGCCGCTATAACAACAAATACTAAAACACAGAAAAAAATAAATATTAAAGGGGGCTTACAACAAACGTGTTTTTTTTGCCGTTTTTATAGATAATGGTACGGAACCCTTTGTGCGCGAGTCCGACTCGCACTTGGCCGGTTTTTATATAAAATCAATTTTTGCAAACAACCACACAAATGGAAAGCTTACCTATTGGTAGAAAATACTAATTAGTATTAAGCTCGCCTTTGTACGATGATTTTATCCTGTGTAATAAAGAATTTTATTATTATTATTATTATTTGTTAAATTAGTGTATATAGATTTAGGGAGCAAAATTGATCGTCTAAAGACAACATGACAAAGTAAAAATATACAATTAGAAAATAAACGTTCGTTTTTAAGTCGCGGCTCCTGTACGAGAAGCATTTGTGAAAAGCAGCGAAGTTTTCCGCTCTTTGAAAACCTGCGTTCTATTATTGCGCTGATTAATGCTTACGAGGGTAGTTGGGTCTGTAGCTCCACTGGTAATTAGTTGAGATTGGTTGTTGAGAAATGTAGATGTGCAAGCAGAAATAAATTAGTGGTGGTTCTTTGTAGAATTTACTGCGAAATACTATTTATTTGTAATAAGATAAAGTAACTAATATTTTTATGTGCTGTCAATGTATTTGGCTTGATCTTCAAAATGGATGGTTTACTGTTTTGTGGTAATGCTTATATATATTATGTTACCGCCTAAACCCAATTTTAGGACAAACTAGTTTGGCCTGGGCCAAAGTGGTTTCGGGTTGTCATAAAAAAAACCACGAACCTAACGGCTCTCGTCTGCGCTGAAGGATTTTCGAAAAACTAGTTTTACCTAGTATTTTGCTTGATTATTTTTTTCTATTTCAAACTTTAGGTTGCCGTGCCTAAAAAAAAATGGATCCCTTATATAATTTCTTCGTTGTCCGTATGTCTATCCGTCTGTTAAGGTGATATGAATGTCCAACATCGCCTTAATTTTGTATGAAAGAAGCCTTTTTGCTACAATTTTATTTAAGCCTTTTTGTTGCAATTTTTTAAGTATTTTTTTGTTACAATTTTACTTAAGACTTTTTGTTACATCAGAACAGTACGAAACCACAATAATACTAGTATGACATCTTTCTACGAAACCACAAATTCGCACTTGGCCAGTAATTTTACATTTTATGTCAGTTGCTACTTACATATTTAACATAATAGGTCTTTACATATTAAATTGCCGAAATTTTGTTAAAGATTCATGATTTATATAAAAACGGCTCACCTCAATACGTGTTGCCGACGAGTTTCAGCAGATTTAGACTGCCTTTATCTGGGCGAGTAAAGACGTTTACGCCGATCATAACACGTATTGAGGTGAGCCGTTTTTATATAAATCATGAATTATCCTCAAGTCTCATTTAATTCTATAACAGATTCATGAGTTCATATTTCCTGTACATATTTCAAAAGCTATTTCCATTATTAATTTTTTGTTTGAAATTTGATTTCAAGGTTTTACATCTACGTATTAAATTTTGTTTTTATTTTCAGTTTGATAAGCAAAACTAAAATTTTAAAAATAGTCCGTCCTAAATACTCTCCATTTCCATAATAAGATTCGAAATATTTTTTTAAAGCTGATACATTTCAAAATTAAATTAATGTTGTCTTATTCATACACAAAAGAAATTACATAATTTGGATTTGTCATTCCTAAAAAACATTCAAAAATGTTAATACTGAAAATTTAGTTTCCTTCAAATTATATGTAGAAAACGGCAATTTCATTTGTAAATACCATCTTTTTTCAAAAATTACCTAAAAATAATTACTACCTGCACCATACTTCGACATACATATGTATATCGACATAGATATAGATACGTGTAAAGTATAATACCTACTTCGGTATAATACGAGTAACTAAATCAAAACATGCCCCGCTTCTACCCATGTCCCCACTAGTTTTAGCGGAAATAATTACCCGTTCGGATAATTGGGGTCTAAAAAGGCCCTTGTTTAAAATCCACCCAAGATCTGCAGGGGACACCATGCATTGTTGGACCCCTGGTCAAACTGTGTCGTAACTGACCGAAAGGAAATCTAAAATTACATAATAAGGCCTTGTTGATTCGCCCTATTGTGGTAACGTTGGGACGTTCTGAGAAAGACAGGAAAGTTGACTATTGTGCAATGTTAGGTGAAGAATACTAAATAATGGGTTTTAAATTAATTTATATAAATAAATTGGTTCAAAAAGGATAACAATAGGTTGACCATCTAAAAATACTAGATGAGCAATCTAAATTTCTAAGTTGGCATCAGTTAGGTTAGGTTAGGTTAGGTTACAACATATAATTTTTCATGCCAACTTAGTAATTTTGATGCTGATTGTTGTATTTTTGATAGTCCGTTAAATACAACCCGTTTAAAAACAATGTGTGTATTCTACTATACTTTTGTTAATTTCCTTTCCATTATTGCTTTGAATTTGTTTGTTTTCAAATGTTTTGGTAATCCACCGCAGTCAATATGGTCTAAAGCTAATATCCAGAATCCCAAAGTTTGAATTTGAATCGAACTAAGCCGAGTTATTTCCATACTATTTGACACTTGGGAGTGCTAAACTCGAGCTCAAAGGGAACTGTGAACACAAGCCTAAGACATCGGGAGTCAGAGAAAAACTGGAGGAAATAACTTTGTTTTTACTTAATAAGAAAATCAAAATTAATGAAGCAGCGGTAGCTCAGTCTCAATCTTGAGATCCGGGTTGCAATCCTGTCAGTCGAGCGTGCACCAAAGAGTTTTTTGGAATTAATTACTTACCAACTTGCTGAAAGGTGAAAGAAAACACTATATTCATCTCTCTGATATATGAATATATATTGTATATTATGTATTAGTATGAATATTGACAAGTAGATAATTTAATATTTAGGTAAGAAATATTTATTACGTAGATGTTTTCTTTATACCACTTACGCCTTATCCTCTATTTTACATTATCTTCCACCCAAAGGTTGTCTAGAAGCAATCGCTTAAGCGATAAGACCACCTATTGTACCCTCTCTATTAACAATATTTTATAACTTCTTTTATTTCGGTGGACAATAAAGAGTATATATGTTATGTTATGTTATGTTATGTTATGTTATGTTATGTTATGTTATGTTATGTTATGTTATGTTATGTTATGTTATGTTGTGTTATGTTATGTTATGTTATGTAAGGTAAACTGGCATTCTCTAAGAATTTGTGCCCAAAGTACGGCGATATAGCTCACATCCTACCACGTTGGGACGTAAAATCGATTTTGAAAAGAAGGTGTTCGAGTGTTAACTGTTTTAGTGACAGGAACACTCCTGTCTATGTCGTGAAGAAATGTTTTTGTAACAAAGTTCCTTATCGCTCGTTACACTCCAGACACTTGGCGAGTTAGAGCTAGGCCGAAAAATGTGAAGGACTTCGACCGTCACGTCACTTTTCATCCATTCGTGGAAATTTCACTGGCCAGGTGATGCCTAGTTGTATTTTTTCCATTATGTATTAATTTAAGCTGTTTATTGTCATTAATAAAGAAAAATATAAATAAAATAGTTCGTTACAGCGATACATTTAGTGTTGTGTATTTATTTAATTCATAATATACAACGTGTAACAATAAGGTGTAACCATATTTGATGAGCTTATTCAGTCAATGGTTTAGAACAACTTTTACTATGGAACAAATCCTGTATATCGAAAAAAAAATTACTCGCTTCATAGGAAAATGCAATGCCGCTCGGCCGAAATGTATGGATGGGCAGTTTTTTTTTTAGATTTGTGTGTTGACCCCAAAGTAAAAGTTTTTCTATTCTATTGACTAAATAAGCTCTTCTAATATGGTTACACCTTTCTGTTACACGTTGTATAGCGAAAGTAACTTCGTTCCAGCCTAGGGTCCCATGAAAATTCTCGTTTTTTTTCATTTGTTTTTGTACAGAATCGGTTTTTGTAAGACTTGAATTTTTATTCTCAAAGTTTACTCGCTAGTGGACAAAACTGCCTATATATACCTATACACCATGTAACAGAAAGGTGTAACCATATTTGAAGATCTTATTCAGTCAATGATAAAGAACAACTTTTGAACAACCCTGATAAAAAAAATCTACCCTTCCATACATTTCGGCCGAGCGGCATTGCATTTTTCTATGAAACAGTAAATTTTTTTTTCGAGATACAAGGTTTGTTCCATAGTAAAAGTTGTTCTATACCATTGAGTAAATAAGCTCTTCAAATATGGTTACACCTTTCTGTTACACGCTGTTTACAAACGTATACCATGCACACATAACGCTGTTACCAGGAAAATTGTTTTGTCTAACGGACCAGAAGTGCACAAACAATGTTATATGTACAAAGTATGAATGTATCGTTGTATCGTCTGTCAAAACAAAGGCTCAACCCCTGATACCGTGAGTGCCCTTTACAGTTTCTAATTCACTTAATTTGGGCTTTAAATCTCATATTGCTAAATGGACGAGGCCAATAATTACGTTTGCCAAACATGGCCGGGCATCGAACGTAGGACCCATTAGGACGACGAGCCCTTGAGGTTGACTAGCCGCCAGTTTCGGTAATGTAATTTTGATCAAGTAAAAGGTGATATTGTTTATGTCATGTTTCGTGTCTATATTGGAAGGTTTTTTTACAAGGTCCTGAATAAATATGATTTACATGAACGCCTACCTAGCCTGCTTAGAACCTACCTAGCCTGCCTAAAATCAATCTAGCCTGCCTAAAACGTTAAAGAACTTTCTAACTTAACCATCAGAGAAAATTATATTTAAGACGATATGTAAAAGTTTTAGCGTCCCGTTACTCGATATGGGGGCCGTCCCTGAAATCACAGAAACAAAATCGACTGTTTCATAAATTGTGGTCGAGTAGGCTATGAAGTTTTCTATGGAAAAGCTGATTATTTTTTCGCGATTTCATTGATAGCCCGAAAGTAAAAGTTGTTCATATTAATGGGTAGACCACTCCATTTGAAGAAAAAAGGTTATCAAATTAACACCCAGTATATTAACGATAGCGTTAACAAAAATAAAGCAAAACTATACACATTAAAATAAACATGAAAAATTAAAAACGGTTAGAAAAACACTTAAGAAAAATAAAAACAATTACTAAATGCTAACAGTTATCAGTTAACTGTAGTTATCGCTAATCATAGTTTAGGCCTATCTTTGCAATTTTATTGGATGCAGGGAAATATCGAAGGGCGTATCGAACGGCGATCAAAAAGTGAAATATGTTATATAGGTATTTTTTTCAAAATTTTATTATTAAAATTTCACGGCTTACACTGAGTTTGTAATGAGACAAATTGGGGGAACCACGCCTAATTTTAAACGACTCTTAGGAATTTTGGATTTCATATACATATTTCATTTTCAATTTTCTTTTCATAACCACAGAAACCAAGTGGCAAAAAAAAAATCTAACATGAGATACATAATTTTCTGAAATGTATTCAAGCTCTGAGAAAAAGAGAAAATATTTTCATTAATATATTAATTATAGAGCACTTACTTTATTCAGTAAATGATAGCGGTCTTTAGACAAAATATATATAATTCATTAATGTTTAAATTTTTGCCAATTAGTTTTTAAATTAACGAAATAATTAGTTTAGTGTCTCAAAAATAATTAAAAATGTTAGTACTTATTTAATATTAACGAGAACCTTTTCATTTTAATTTAGAAAACCTCCGCTAGTTATTAAGTTTAGACTTTCAGTCCATAAAGCTTTATTATAATTTTTTTTAAGTATGTTCAATAATATATACCTATCAAAACATGAACTTTATAGCATTGTCTTAAGGTTAAACGTCAGTTGCTTAGCACAATGTGCATAGCTTAACTTTGTTTTTCTTGTTTAGAAGTTAAAAATTGAAAAACATTTTGGTACGTGACAGTTAACACCAATAGTTCAGTATTAGTGAGGTTTATAAAGCATGAGTTTGAGATTTAATGCACAGTTAGTCATGATCTTGTCGAAACACAGTTAAAACAGCATTTTAAGTTGGTTTTGAGAAGATCATGACTAATTATGTATATAATTTCAAACTTTTGCTTTTAAACCTCACTTATTTCTGAATTATTGACGTCAAATGAAGATCAAAAAGTTTTTCAATTTTAAATTTCTAAACAAGAAAAACAAATTTAAGTTATGCACTTTGCGCTAAGCTACTGATATTTAACCGGCAGACTATATGACTTCATTTAGACGCAACATTGTCCTGTGGAACTCAACATATTGATATTTAGATAGTTTAGGTTTACTTTGTGTAAACTCATCATAAGTTTGTCAACACAGAGCTAAACAAACTTGGTCTGTGAACTTTACAATACAACAGCACTGTTGTTTAAGTACATTGTTAACTATGTTTTAATACGTTACTGACATAGGTTGCTAGAATAACATTAACTTCATTTTGTATTAGAAAAGTTTTCAAATAACAATGTGAAACTTTTGTATGGCTTTGTATTTTAAAACTTTGTATATTGATAGCTATTTGATTGCTAACTTTAACAAAGCATCAAATTTAACTTTGTGAAGGCTGCAGTAGTACAAAGAAAACGGTAACTTCGTCTCAATGAACCAAGTTGAACAAAATTTACTAAAGAAAAACACGAGCATATACTCGCATCGCACAGACATATTACTATGCAACGTGAAATTTAAGTCATTTTGTTAACGAAAACTGGTGATAGTACTTGTCCATATAAACAACTTTTACTATGGAGCCAACCCTGAAATCGTAAAAAAAATATCAGCTGTTCCATAGAAAAGTTAAATACCTACTCGACCCAAATGTATGAAATAGCAGTTTTTTTTTTCACGATTTCAGGGTTGGCTTCATAGTAAAAGTTGTTCATATGGACGAGTACTATCACCAGTTTTCGTTAGCAAAATGACTTAAATTTCACGTTGTATATTAGTAGATTGTTATACAGGGGAGGTAAGGGATTAATTACACCCGATAAGTTCAAGGATATAAATGATTACTTAGCCCCAAATTGAACATTCTACTTTTCATCACTGATGCGAGGGAAAAATTACAGAATAATAAAATAAAAGGAGATAATGGCAGAATAGATATTTTTCATTGTCATTCAGCTATACAAGTGACTTATCGTTAGTGAATGTCATCAAACAACACACACACAACAACAACAACAACAACAACAACAACAACAACAACAACAACTACTCATCACAGGTTATTCTGACATGAAATTTTGAATGTGGAGATGCTTTTTTCAATACAAAAATCGTGGTAAACTGCCGACATTAATCGGGAAAATTTAAGGAATTATTATTTTTTTCCACAAATAGTGTCATAAAAAATACATATTCTGGTAAATTATGTGTAAACTAATTTATATGTCAGATGTTTTGGCAATTTGTTTTTGCAATTTCTTTTATATTTGTATGTTTATATGTCGTCACGACATGAATCCCCGAGTGGGTGTCAGAGGTATTCCGAGTGAGAACTGTGAAATGCAAGTCACAGTCCATACTGTCATTCAATGTCAAACCACACATACGAATTTATGAATTTTATTTCTGTTATATATGCGACATAATAAGGCTGTAGGTGTCGTGAAAGATGCTGTAATACTGCAGTGCCTCTATTGTGGTGAAGCTCAATACCCATGCAGGCTGACAATAATCACAAGAGCACTCTCTCCAGAGCTTAGTTTGTTCAAACAAGATACTGGGATTATTTACTGCGACTGTCTCAATGAAAATCCTGTTGGCTTTGAAAAATGATAATAAAATAATTGTTAACTTTAAAACAAAGGGCCGCGCTTGTTTCCAGCCCAAAGTTAAGTGCAAATTTACCTGCAGTCAAAAGACGAGCATTGTTTAATGACGTCACCCTTCTAAATATACTTATGTTTGTGTACAGTGCTACAATGGATCTGATGGCGCGTCGATGACAGTGACAGGGAGGTGCAGCTGTGAAACAAGGAGTATAGTAGCGGTGTTTCTTAACGCAACCCTGCGTACAGGATTGTCTGTTGCCTACATACGGACCTGCGCAGATACATTTTTTCTGCTCCTGCGCAGATTGGTGGGCACTGCCAGTCTGTTGAGCGCAACCAAAGCCGTCACATTTTGTTTTACCAATTAAATCTTTAAAATACCAGTACCGAAAAGTAAATCATTTTATAAACTATTCTTCTGGAGTTCTTTCTACGATCCTGCTGATCCTGCTACATAAATCCTGGCCTGGAAGAGCTGTTAAATCTAGAGGAATAGCCGAATCAGTGTTAGTTCCGATTTTGGTCACAACCAATCCACGCGTCAGAAGATCCTTGTAGCACGGTTGAAATTATAAGCTAACCATATAAGGAGGTCTTGAAACACATTTGACACGAAATCAGTACATTTTAGTACGATTCCCATCAGAAAGCGTAAAATAATAAGCCAGTTGTGGCCTTCTTCATATTTTTTTTTTTATGGTTAACTTTTGTGATTTCACAAGTCGCGATCGTGTACTTGTTAACCAAATGTAATTGTTGGTTTTAACCCCTTTAGTTATCGATTTTCAATAGCAATTCAAGAGGAATAGATACGGGGCGCGATCGATCCGTGGAAAGTTAGACTGGTTAAAGTTTACATTTGTGTTAACTTTAAGCGCGAACTCGAAAATTTTTATTCTAGCCTGGTGATTGTACTGAGTTAACTTTCATATATGTATATATACTACTTTTACTTTACTTACTTATTAACTTTGTAAATTACATACTTTTTTTATTTCCTTTAAAGCTTGTTAGTTTACTCATACGTTTTAGGTAATTAGTAGAACTTAATGCAGAAAAGGTTTAAAAAAAAAATCCTGGGCTTCACCCGCTGAAATGGAATAAAACACGTCCTGCAGAATCTGAAGTTGGGAAACTCCGTGTTGAATGTGGAACCTACCCGTCACATTTCACATCGCTTGAACCTGTGATTTCCGAAGATTTCGTGATTAATGGGTGAGTGAAAGGTATTTCATTTTTATACACATACATACTTACAAATATTTCTAATAAATCATTTGTGTACAGACTACTAGACAAAATTAGTTAGGTCTTAACCAAAAATCTAGGTCATCTTTGGGCGAATTAACAGGAAAAAAAAAACAGTTTTTACACTAATATTCGCACTTTTTAGTAGGTATTTTTGGTGAAAAGCAATAACAATGCCCAACAGAAATTCAGAGAAATGTTGTTGAGCTCTTTTGTCATCAATTGGGTCTATAAATCGAAATAAACAAACCTAATATCTTTTCAGCACGAGATCAAACCCTCAAAATCCCTTTCACAAATAAAAGAATGGGCTTTATCAAATAATTGTTTCTATTTTTCTCAAACGTAAAGATCGAAAAATGTTCGAGTGGTCCACGATTACCCTTGCGTTGATTCTTGACAATGCCAATCAATGAAACATGAAATCCTACTAAGCAGATGCGTGCATTCTTTTTATGTACACCGAAAGATCCTACTAATCACTAATAGAAAAAGCACCTAAACAAAACGGACTTGGGTTGTTTTTTACAAAGCAAAACACACTGTTGTAACCCTCTACCACGGCATCATTTAGTATTGTTGGAGTAAATCTGGCCAATCAGTTCCATCGCCACTCGAGAAGCCAATGAAGCGTGTCTAATGCCTCACTCTGAGGGGGTTAAGTCCTTACCCAGTTGGGTTTGTCGTTTCGTCTCGAACTGAGTACTTGAAACGACCTATCTGTTGCGTTTGACAGAATTTTACAGATATCTGGAGCTTCTCAGAGAAATAATGGAGTGTTTTGAGTGGCTCCTTCGGTTCGGGGATAAAACTATTTGTTGTTTGTGCTTTGGCTGTAATACTTAAATAAAAGTAACTAAACCAAGCTTTCCATTTTCCCTTCTAAGTGATGCTTTTAGGGTTCCGTACTCAAAAATGAAATAAATGACTCGTTTGTTCGTCCGTCTCTCTTGGAGATAGAGGAGATAGTTTCCTCTATGGTCTTGCATAACAAATGAAATAGTGATTTTGATAAGACAGTAAATTTTTTATTGCAAATATACATCCTTTGTTATTCGTACGTATTTAACGCATCCTTCTTTTGTTTATGAAGCGCTTTGAAATAGGGGAAAGATATATATATATATATGTGTATAGTATCTGATTCATAGAGAACAATGAATTACTGTATCTAAACTTTTGGTCGTAAATTATGGAATATGCTTACACACACATGATTTTGAAAACTATTTTGTTTACCAGCAGCATTTTATTTTGAGCAACCATTTTTGGAAGTATTGTAATAAGGTTTCATTACAAGACCAGCGACAAGAGCACAGCTGTTAAGATAAATTGATTGGATTAAGATAAAAACAAAAATAAATGGTTTTCGTATGTTTCCGACCGCTCCAAAACAAATGCACCGAATTCAATAAAATTTGCTATTAATATTATTTTCTCTTGCTATTTTTTTTTTTTCTTGTAAAATGTACTTACCCACCACCCATCACGTTTGGGAAGTAATAGTCGTCGGTGAATAGTGTGTATCAAGTGTGGCCTGTGGTGACTTGCACTTCTTAGTTCACACATGGGAAGACCCCTGACACCCTTTCAGGGTTCCATGTCGTGATGATAATTTTGTGTTTTGACTGCATTTTTCCAATACTTATATTGTAGTATAAATTTTAATATGACCTATACAAAAGTTTAAAAATTGAGGTACGGAATATCGAAATTTATTTCTAGGTCACAACCACATTTTATTTTTTCTTGATTAGTGTAGTCGTCTTTTCTATTAATATTATTTATATATTTTTTTTTTCCATTACCCTTATATGAATATATCCGACTTGTATTTAGTATTCTTTACATGCATAGAAATAGTACGTAGTAATACTTTATATTCTCTGGAAATAGTAAGTAGGTTGAAAATCGTTAATCTACCTGCCTCTATTGTAGATAACATCTCGTTTTAGAAAATCTCAAAATTAACTTTCTCTATGTTCAAACGCGCATTTTTTTTTTCAAGTTTTTATTTCTATTGAAGAAATATAGGTAATCCTTTCAGAGGTACCAGGAGCACAGAAAAGTCTAGGTATAAGGCAGTCATCAATAAGGGATTAGACAGTTTGTATTGGAAATAGAGACTTGATTAGCTCAAAGTGCACCCTTATCTGTTTGCCCGCCCGGCGGCGGCGACGGTGGCTGGGCGGGCGGTGGTGGGGCGGGCGGAGAGTAACGACCGAACGTTAGTATATTGTTCTATTTACGTACTACTTCCAGTTTATACCCAAGTTTCTTTGCTGATGTTCACTTAGTATTACGGAGATACTTATGTGTTTTATTTTAAAAACTCGGAGGGGTGTTCAAGTAAAATAGGTGATCCGGCAATCTCAAAAAATATACATAAATCGTGATACTTTTGCAATTTCAAGATTTGTAAGGTTTTCTTAATGGTTTCTAAAAACTCCACATTATTGTTGAACTACCAATATCATGTAATATTGAGAAGAAAGAAAACTTTTAGGGAAAAATTAAAATATTCGTTTGTAATAATGTATAGGTACATGTTAGTTTCTCCATAATTATATAAGTAACTGAAGATGCCAAATCAGTTTACGCGAAGGTGAATTAAGGGCAATCACGGTAAAACTGATTCCGTGGGTTGGTTGCTTAGTGACGTCACCACACGGATGACGTAAGCCGATTTTGATGCGTAATTGCCGAAAATCTGCTGAAGGCTGCGGTCGAAGGGATTTGGTAAGATGTATGCCTTCGTGTTTACCTATACCTATGATATAAGTATGTAGAACCGTGTTGGTAATTCCATGGAGTATGTCTTTCATTTTGTATGTCGAATGATATTATTTAACTACGAAACAATACTTTTTGTTTCCTAGTCTAAATGGAAAATGTATCGATCAACAATTAATATGTAATTAGTAAGAATTCTGTGAATTAGTACCAAAATTATTCAAAACTTCATTACTTACTTTAAATAAATTTTCATACAACATTTTATTTCTATAGCTTTCGAGTATTACATAAATAATTATGCTGAGACAAAGTTTATATTAAATACGAATCCGCAAGACAACAAAAAATACTAAGTATTTTGAAATACGAACGATGAACTGAATCATATAGTAATTTTACTATATTACTTTAATCAGTAATAATTTGACATGCATTTAATTAGTTTCACTATTTACAAGTATTACTGACCTATTGTAACATAATAAATACTTTTCCGTCAGCCACTTTTATTTGCTATTGTAAGAATAATTATCGATGCAAAAAAGTGGAAGATACACCAACTTGTGTTTTTTACTTCTGAAAAGCTTGCGATACCGTTCTTTACTGATGATTCAACATAGTGCCGTCTAAACTAGAACTGCACTGTTCTCAGTCCTTGTCTAATTGCCAATCAGACGGTCTGTTGGGTCTATTCTACCCAGAGCTGAATCCGAAGAGCAACGATTGCTGATCCGAGTTTTCAAGAACCAATCCGTGAACAGCGTACCTTGCAAGGTATTGCTAAATTGTATTAAAAGAATGAATGAACAAGGGTGCAGTTCTTAGGATTCCAACAAATACTGTACAATTTTTAGCGTTCTGGCTGTGAAAAGGAATGAATTAAATAATTTATGCAAGGGTTTTCGTTTCCTGAAATACAGCAGGTACAGTTTTACACAAAGTACAAGTCCGATCGGCAGTTTTCGGTTGCGCAGAAAGGCGCGGTTCAGTTTTCGACAGATGTCGAAAGTGTAAACACAAAATAATTTACAATGAACCTTATGAGCCAGGTAAAATGACAGAGTATTGCTTGCTATTTATTCATAGCTCTGTCTCGTGCCAGGTATTTTAAGTTCCGCATGACATTGGAAAATAATTCTACAAATATGTCACGGCAAGTTACAAATAAAAAGGGGCTGATCACAGAACTGTATAGTTCTGTGGTGCTGATAAATATGTCAAGATGAACTGTGACTGTGAGGAAAGTATGAATTTATTAATCCATAATAATTTTTAGTTGCAAGTATTTAACTAGAATGAACAATGCTTATTTATCAAAAAACTTATAAAAATACTTATTATTATGTCAATATTAATTTATCCCTTTTTAATCTCATGCATAACATAAGACGTGACAATTTTCAAATATCTCTATTTGTAAGTTTAAATAAATTTATATTCAATTCAATTCAATTCATTTATTTATGTCAGATATAATACAGATTAAAATTAAAATTAAAATATGGTTAGTAATTGTTAGTAAGTCATCAATTTTACAGCAATAATAATTTCATTTTACAATTCTCACACATTAATATTTCAGTCCAATGTCGATCTATTACATTCAATACATTATTATATAAAACATTCATAATGTTATTATTACTTTTCTCCAGTCGGGCTCTGATGGAGCAGATTCTCATTCTGATGAATCGTCTATACTTGCCTCGGCAAACATTTCTTTTGCACTACAGAATCGAGGAAGTCTCATCAACATTCTAAAAGCGTTATTGTACTGTACTCTTATAGTGTTAAAAGCACTGTTTGTGTAATATGTTGCCTTTATCAGCTTTCTGATTTATATCATTTGTCTCATTTGTGTCTATTTGTAAGTACAATTCAGTGTACCTATCACGAAGCCCGTAACGTCACTGATCTAATTGTCCGTTTTTCCGAAGAAAAAAAACACTTACCACATTTAAAGTTTTGCAGTACCACATAGAATTCTAGAACTATCGTGTTTTTGTAAATTTTCCTTGATTGTAAACCGATATTTGTAGAATTGAAAAAATTGTCACCTTTCATCTGTGATATAAGAGATTGGTATTTTAAGATAAAACTTCTTCAATAAAAAAACTAAATTCCTTTAAAAGTCTGCACGAGTAACTATCCTAGCATAATAGTCTATGTACGGAACCATGATGATCGTTTGCACGTCGCGTCGTGTTTATACTTAATTAAGAGCACACGTCGTCTCAAATGAACATCGTGCTAAGTTTACAACTCCTAGATCAAAGGCGAGCTAATATTTGAGTAAAGCGTATATTGAAAGAAGTCATTGCCACGTGTGTTTATATAGAGGTATGAAGGTGTAGAATGCCACCTTCCAATAAATTCGAAGTTGTATAATCTTACAAAGATTTGTTCCCTAAAACCTGACAAGGCTTATTGCAGTGTGAATCAAAAGCAAAACAGCATTTTAAGTTGGTTTGGACCAGATCATGACTAATTGTGCATTAAATTTCAAACTCATGCTTTATAAACCTCACTTATACGGAATTATTGGTGTGAACTGCCACATATCAAAATGTTTTTCAAATTTAACTTCTAAACAAGAAATACGAAGTTAAGTTATGCACTTTTTGCTAAGAGACTAACGTTTAAGCCTTAAGTATAAAATGCAGAGCTGTGATTGCTTCATTCCTCACTCAAGTATCAGCGATTTCTTTTTAACCTGTACGATGGTTTCGAGCTACGATTTTGCCTGCTTTGTATTGTTTTAACGATATTGTGAACTCAACAGATTAAATCAGAAACTGGGAGTAATGTGCTTGCAAATTAGGAATATTTACTGCATCTTAATTATTCATGACACTGATAATACAATACACGCTTTTGACATTAGGCCCCAGACAAAAGATAAATACGAGTAAAATCAGCTATGAATAAAATATTTGTTTAAGTCTCTAAATGAGTTAGTCTCCTACATGAAGATTTTTATGAAAATCAATCGCATTTAAAAAGCAAAAAACAGAAATAAAATTATTTTTTCGATATCTCAAAAAATGACGGGGCTATTCTATTGGCAATCAAAGTGAGCTTAACGGCATGTCTCGTGACATCATATGACATGATTTCATACTAAAAGTCATG
Organism: Ypsolopha sequella; assembly: GCA_934047225.1. NCBI lineage: Eukaryota > Metazoa > Arthropoda > Insecta > Lepidoptera > Ypsolophidae > Ypsolopha > Ypsolopha sequella. The sequence goes on along the minus strand of OW203994.1, from coordinate 20,218,560 downwards.
AATATCGCTATCGCTAACTTCGGTAAAAATAGGAATTTTTCAAAATTTCTAAATATTTTAAGCTTTGCTATAACCAATAACAAATTTTTATAGTAAATATAACAGTTACTATAAAAATTTGCTAATATTTTACCAATATTTAATCAATGTTCCATTAAATATTGATTAAAAAATCTACAAATTAATCTAATAAGCAAAATCGGATTCCAGAGTCTGAAAGCGTTATTTTTATATTGAAATTGAAATATTAAAATTAAAATTTATTTATTTATGTAATGCAGGTGTATCAGATACACTTATTAAGGTCGGTTTTAATGTAACATAATTAAATTATCAATGTCTATAGGTAATAGTTTTATATAATAAATAATAATATGGGGAAATACACAAGGAAGCAATAAAGGAATAAAAAGAATACACTTGACTAAATAAAAAAATAAGAATAAGGAACAAATAATATTATACGTATAGTATTATATTTATTATTTATTATATGTATATATGCAATACACATAATAATAATCTACAATAATCTGCATATACCTATATATATACACACATACATATGAAGTAGGAACGTAGGTGTGTCAAGTAAAACTCATCGTCGAGCCAACAACGGCGATGCACGAGGGCACAATCACATCCTGTTGAGTTCTTGGTGGCTTTATGGATAGGCTACTTGTGTTCCTCGATTTATTTTGTGTAAAGTTTTGCATTTTTTAAATTTTATGGAAAGAATAAATATTGTTTTCAATATTTATTTGAGCTTCATTATTTATTTCTTCGGATCGGCGCCAAGACGAATGATCCCCACCGCTGTCGATGTCTAAGGCCATGGTGCCGCCTATCCTGCTAAAAGAGCGCTAGGCGGCTGCCGTGGCATGCCAGTTAGAATGCTGCCATCCGTCGGGCCCTTGCCACTGTTTGGTGTGTCGGCTACTTCAGAGCTGAAAGGCTTTGTGCGCAGCGATGGTAGGAGGCCAAAATTCAAAATTCAAAAAGTTTATTTTGCAAAGTAGGTATATATAATACACGTTTCACAAGTCAAATGACACTCATTATATTGAAAAACGGAAGGTCGGACGCCACTATTATTAAGTATATAGTATAAATAAATGTGATGTAAGACTGTACTGTAAGTAGCTACCATAAGTATGTAAATTGTAAGTTATATCTAAGTTTACTAAGAGCTCATCTGCCAACAAACTGTTATGCAGTTTGGTAGAAATTAAATTGTACTAGTATTAAGTTTTCTGATAAATACATTTCTTAAAAAAAAACCTAGCTTTTTTATTGTCATATTTCAACAAAGATGTTTGATAAGTTCCACGAAGTGCCAAAAATCACAACAATCAACAGTTATTTTTACGTTTGTTTAAGAAGTTTATCAACTTAATAGATTTTGGTATGAAACTGTTAGTTAAGAGTTTAAACTGTTAAATTTCCTCAATAATGAAAATCTTTATGTCTGTTTATATTTCTTTCAATCCGCGGGCTACTTAAGAGCAGTTACATAAATTTACCTGAAATTCAGAATAAAGGTAGCGAATTACTCTCGGACCCAAGCAAAATAAAGAAAATCTTTGATGACGTCACAACCTCAAAATATTTTGAAAGTACAAACAAAAGTTGTCAAATGAAGCATTTTTTAAGCATTTTTTTAAGTTGACGGAATCGTGAATTGTGTACAACGCACATTTTTTTAAGGGTTCCGTACAAGAAGGGTGTCAAACGGGACTCCATTACTAAGCTTCTGCTGTTCTTCCGTCCGTCTGTCACACTAGGGTTCAGCCGTAATAGGTAGCCAATTGAAATTTTCACAGAATATGAAATTTGAATATTTCACAGAATATCACGGCAAATAATGAAAAAAAAAAAATGAAACCCAAATTGGGTCCCCCATACTCTAAAAGTCGGTAATACACACAATGTCAAATTCGGTAAGAGAGTAGTATATTCTCTAAAATAAAACTACAAACTTGAAAAATTAGAAATCCACACTCAGAAGGTGCCAAATTCTTTGTCAGACGCTACCATTTTAGCGCGTTGTTTTCTTTCGCCTTGATGTTGCTATAGCAGCATCTATAATATTATATTATCTGTGATATAAGGTGACTTTTGTTTGTTTATATAGCCAAATTCATACTGAAGACTCAATGACCTTTTCTGTGAAAAAAAAAAACAAAATAAAATTTAGGCTTCCTATACCAATGACTCTGAGTTGTTCGTAAATTAATTTAGGGACACATTTTTTTCATATTCTGCAAAATAGGTCATTGAACCTTGGTCTTGATTACTTACTCAGTCTACAGTATGAATTTGGCTTTAGAAACAAAAGTCACTTTATATTGTTGTTATTTACCATTATGTTTTTAGGGTTCCGTACCCATACTGTACCCGTATTGTGTGGTGGTACGGAACCCACTATGTGCGAGTCCAACTTGCACTTGCCCGATTTTTTTATTATGATATGTATGTAATCGAAATACAATCGAGAAATGCACCATAGTAGTCCTTCGCCACCGTAACGTATCGAAATTTCCCAATATGGTGCAGACGGTCCCATACTGCCGGCGGCCACAAGTTTCCAATAAGTAATTAAATCCTAGACGCTGAGATTACGTCTTCTTACAAAAGGAGATCGTGTTTGCTCCGTCCGCTTGGCTGGCAACCTCTTGTTACCGCATCATTTCCTGGTACTTCTGGGAGATTTGTCACCCGCAAAGGGTCTTGCTTGTTACATATACGTACAGGGATAAAATTTATATACATATGCTATTTATTGTACACACAAAAACCTAAAATGAAATGACAAATTTGAAAAAAATACGAACATAGGCATGCTTACCTCTGCAAGAGGTTTCTTTTAGCCAACCAGTACTGGGGTGAAAGTTAAAATTAAAAAGGTTGGCACCAAGCATACAAGACTTTTCATGCTTCCTCCACCTTTGATTTTTTCCTGATTTCCAAATCCTACTTTGTATTTTTTGTAGTGATCAATCTCCCACACCTATTGTTTACGGAAAACTAATCGCAATTGTTTCGACTCGGCGAAACACGACTTAACTTATTTGACAGGACTAAACTTAATTTGAGCGTTTTATCTTTTTCTTTGTGTATCGAAAAGACAAAGGCAGAACGCTCAAAATAAGGTTAGTCCTGTCAAATTAGTTAAGTTGTGTTGCGCCGAATCGACACCATTGTCAACTTTAAGGACCTAATTTTAAATTAAATTTAAAAAAATTGTAAAAAAAAATGCCAAAATATCTCACACAGAAATTTATTGCGACGTAATGTACCAGAATATGTATTTTTTATAACACTATTTGTGGAAAAAATAATAATTTTCCCGATTAATGTCCAGTTTACCACGATTTTTTGTATTGAATAAATCATAGTCACATTCAAAATTTCATGTCAGAATAACCAATGCTTTTTAACAAATTGAATTCAGTAATTTTTTTGATTATCACTTCATTTGATTAGATCAAAATATAAAATAAACATTACTCCAAATTCCAAGAAAATAGCGATTCATACTAAATTGGGCACGCCATACAAAAAGCGTGATTTTGTGAAATGCCGCAACGAGGCCCAATTTTTTTATGAATAAAATTGTTTTCTGGTTACTGTACACACCGTAGTTACGAAACGGTGCATGGGTGTGTACCAATGAAGAAAAAAAGATCACTACGTCTAACCGGTTGCGTTTTCAAGGGTTTATAATAAAACTATTAAAATATAACATACTTATTGTTCACATTGTAAATGGACTGGTATTTTCTTTTTTCACATATACTGTAGGTAAATTTGAGTAACTTAACTGTATTAATATTAAAATGAATTGTCTTTTTAGCCCTAACTTAAACTAAGTTAAAAGCTGGATCAATCATAAAATAATTTGACATTTTAAAACATCAAAGCCCCCGCATTTTAAAGCTTTCGTTATTAGAGGTGTATTTTTATACAGAAATAAAAATGTCTAAAAACAAAAACTTTAATGAAATATGGATTACACTTGGAACCCAAAAGGTCCAATGGCAATAGATAACCATCGCGGCTCAGGATTTTAAAATTGGTGTTCCCAAAAATAACAAAAAATAAAGGCTTAAGGAGATAGCGGTTGCAAAACATACGAACTGTTATTAAAGCTTTCGGTTTTCGGTTTCCCCTGTTTATCCGAGCTTCTGTTTCAACGATTTTTATGAAGAACAGTGCAAATAACGCAGCACAAACATTAATCTGCTTTGTATAACAGGGAAGATGTAAAGGGACTCTTGGCTGAGTCAATATTTTCTTAGGGGACAGAAAACTCACCGTTTTGGTCCGCCTCGCCACCAATTAGAGCGTGCAATGATTTTTGAGTAAACTTAATTTAGACGATTTCTCAGATGTTCAGTTTTAACTAAGAATATTTAAAACGTTCATCGTGACATTAATTATTTCGTTTGATAGTAAGTTTTGGAAATTTAAATCGGGCACCCTTTGATATAGAGGCTGTTATTCGATTAAGGGAGTCGTTAAACAATCGATGCGTGTCTTTATGATTAAATTCGCGTCTTGTACTTTAAAATGTAATGTCGGGATGTAATTTATGATATTTTGCGGGCTCCTGGTTGGTGGGCTGATTTATAGGTACTCTGTTAAAGGGTAAGTTTGGGTAGTAGAGTGACTCGGCAATTCTGAATCGCAAACTTTAACCCTATCGCGGCTCATTTTAATATACAGCCTGATTTTATTGGTAAAATGAGTAATGAGATATAAAGAATTAAAAATTAAGGTTTTAATATAAGTATCTCAAAATGTATGCTTATGCAGTCAAAATGAAATGCTTATCGTAAATACGCATTGAAGATTACAAAATAAAAATCAATGACCTGCTACATAAATGAATTTGCAAAGGTAAGATTAAGCGGATCGTCCTACGCGATATTTAATACCTTAATCTGTAATATTATATCAGTGTCTCAAGCTAAATGAAATTTATTATTCTCTAAGTAATTCTATACTGCTAACTAATCCAAATTAATACATAAATGATAAGGCATTTTCGTTGTGGGAATTAAGAATATTAATTGTATTTTGGAGTGATGAAAATCAATGCAAAGTGCTTTGACCGACGACGCACCCTGTATATAAGCCTTTGTCTCCGAGACGAAGAAGATCGGATAAAGTTTAATTTTAAATTAATTTAAGGGATTATTAATTTTGAATTATGAACTTGTATTTTACCTCGTAAGTGGAAAATGTTTTCGTACCTACACTTTGCAAAATCTGCATTGAGTGAATGCAGGTTTCTCATAGATGTCATAATACTAGTACATAATTCTTCATAGATATTTTCTTTGACAAAGATTGGGGTAAGCTGTTTTCAAATCAGCCTTTTTATGTATAGACGCCAGCATGACAGGCTACCTATTGGCAAAATTGTTTACAAATAGGCAGCTTGAACTGCAGGCGACTGTACCTAAACATACATTTTTTAAAGAATGAACTCAAAGAGTTTAGTTTCAGTCTTTTATAGGGTTCCGTGTCTCAAAGTTAAGAGGATGGCATACCCTAGCAACTTTTTTTATTACCCGTCCAGCACAGTAAGTCTAATGGCAAAGACTTTATTTGCTCTTCATAGAGGCGATTATATGTTGACTCTTTGGTCTCTTTTTCTTGGACGCGTAATACTAGTGATCACGCAGTGAAACAACAAATTGGTGCGTTTTTAGCTAATACTGAAATATTTTGTAGGGTAAAAAATATTGTATTTAAGTTACATACCTTCATATTTCTATTACCTATTTTATGAAAAAAAAATCAAGTTGATTTCTTAACCGCGTTCTTGAAGCGAACGTTTGAAAACCAAAAAAAAAGAGGGTGCAAAACATTTTTTTTTGACAAAAGTATAAATCTTAGTACATTGTTTATACGTAAGATCCCTAGAGAAAAGATTAATAAACCAAACATATTTTTTTCAATACAAGGAGAGTCCGAATTTCTTCAAACGAATCCTAGATAGCCTGGAGTTGGTCATGCTCTAGGCTCAGGTACAGTCTTAACTATGTTTTCGTGTGTCCGTCTGTCTGTATGTCTGCCAGGCCCCTTTTGCTCGTGCCCCGCGTGAGTTATCAAGTTGAAACTGATACCTCCGAAGGCCTCCATGTGCTGTAAAAAAATCAGACTCAACTCAACTCAACGCGAAAAAAAGTAAGTGCCCTCTACATAATCAATTTCGTACAAATTTGCTCATCAAAACCTATAGGGCACTTCTCTATTTGACGTGAAGAAACTTGAAATTTAGTTCACAGTTAGGAGACCAACTTAATTTTACCCTTTAAATACAAAAAGTTAAATAGATCGTAAGTGTTAAGTTAAGTTGGTCAATCATACTGCAAGTGGAATTAAACCATAATGTTTTTAGGGTTCCGTACCCGTATTATGCGTATTATATCCTTTTTGTCCGAGTCTGACTCATAGTTGGCCAAATTATTTATTTTAGAGAGGCAGCGCTTACTATGTGGCAAGGAAAAGGTGGCAGTCACATGAAAACAATCGATACACGCTGTGAAATTACAAACACAAAAGTACAAAACCTTCTCCTTTTATATCTTTCAGGAGATCTGTACTTGCTTGCCTATTCAAATGTAAGCGGCTCGTCGCCTTAAGATTACGCATCTTAGCCTAATTGCAGTTGTAGCCTTAACAGGAGCTCTCTCCTGATCTGTTAAGACCCGGAACGAGTGTTCAAAGATTTATATCAGAGAGCCAAATCCAGCCAGAGCCGTCTTAACAGTTAAGCTGCTACAGTCCAAGGCGTCTCGAGTCCAGGAAATTAGCGCATTAAAGAAGAGTTTTCGCAGAACACCGCCTTAAGTAAATCGTTTTGAGTTAGCAAAGTGAATTTTGAAATCTCGTTAGAGATGTCAAATGGTTTTATTCGTTTAAGTTTCAGTTAATGGAACGGATATAGCGGTTTCTACTTCTACCGTGATTTCATTTTAAGATATGGCAAAGTTCAAATATTGCGCAGAGTTTTCCTTCCTTAAGGATTGTACTGCATTCAACACCATAAAATTTGTTTCCAATACATATTGGTTCAATTTAGTATGTATTGGTTGAAAATTAAGCATAATTTCGAACAATTTAAATAGCTAATGAAAATTTAATGATTCTGTTAATAAAAAAGCAACACTTTTCGTTAGTTACTTCCTTGAATTTGATACTCATAAGCGACATTATCGGATGGAGTAATAATACAGAATGCTTATCTTAAATAAACGAATTCGTTCCCCGAAAAAGGACTTTTTCATATGATTTTGCAGTTTTATTTTTCATCAAAATCGGCTAACCTTTTTTCATTTGAAAAATTTAACCTGCATATCGAAACTCATTTATTATCAACTACGAGAATATGGAATCAAAGTTTTTAGAGATTCTTAAACTAATCAGATATATAAACTCCAACTTTAAGTATATTCTGAGAGCTCTCCAAATTCGTTTACTTAAACAAAAGAAAATATTTTGCAGATAAAAATGTATTTTTCAGAACACAGTGCGTTTGAGATATTTTTCCCAAAGCGATCCCAATTCTAACTTAAGATAGTCAACGAAGAATGGAAAATGCTTAATGTACATAAAATATGTATCTTTAAGACATAAGTTTTCGCTATCCAGGTATAATCATTGCGTTTCACAAGTAATCGTGAGTTTCTACAGTCATATACGAGGAAAAGTATTATAGATTTTAAATTCTTTTTTGAATGTTTGCCCCTTATAGAGATCCTTAGCGGCGTAGCAAAAATCCATTTTCGATGTTGAATACCTAGTTAATATTGAACATAATGTTTTATAAATATGTCGTATGCCCTTATTCTACCGGCGAAATGATAATAGTAGTTTGGGAGCCACTGAATACTGCATCAATTGTAAAACTGTTTATGTGAAATAAAATATTTTTCATTTTCATTTTTCACTTTATGCTACAAGGGCGAAAAGGAATAAATTACGAGGACTTTTAAACGTAACCGAGTAATTTATTGCTCTTACGCCCGTGTATAATACTACGTTTTTCAATGCATAGTGTGAGGAAATAAAACAAATATAATCTTGTGAACTTTAAATTATGATTGGCTCAAAAGGACTGTATCCGTTAAACAGTGGAAAAAAAAAGTATAATATTTATGGTACACAGGAAAGGTTGCAGGTTAGCCAACTTCTCGTAAATAAATTGAAAAAAAAGCCCTAGGGCAAAATAATCGACTTTCTGTTCGGCTTTGATGCATAAAAAGTGGGCCTTTACGAGCACTTGCATTGAAAAATTATGTAAGAAGCAAATCTGTCAATGTATGTATTTTTTTGTATATTATGGGATTCTGTGGCTAATGTGCCGAATTTCAGCCCATTTGAGTTATATAGTAGGTAGACATAGAAACAGACAAGTAGTAAAGTACCGTCAAATTGCAAGAGACGTTTAGATTTGATGAAACGTCATTTTAAATCTATGCAAGGTGTTCGACTTGTGCTTTTTTAAACTGATAAACGGTGTTTAACTTTAGACAGTGTTTAAATCTGTTGTGGTCACCTTTTTTTTCATATTATAAAAAAGTGACAACAACAGATTTAAACACTGTCTTAAGTTATACACCGTTTTGTAGTAACACCGATAAAAAACGGTGTTTAACTTTAGAGGTAGACAAAGATATATATGTTTTTCATTTTTTCATTAACCTGGATTCCTACTGTCTTGTTTTTCTTAACCCTTGGTTAAAGTAGATATAAGTCATATATTGCATAGTATAAGTTTTATGTTGAAAAAAAAACATGATCTTGCTAAGTATCTTGCCCTTCTTCTTAGCAAGACTAATCGAATGGGTGGAGGTAGGCATGTATTTATATATGTAGCCTATTAGTATGTAGTATTAGGATGTTTGATCGGCCGCCTGGATTCGTGCTGGGGGCTCGGTTGGTGATGATTGAACCTTGTTCCTGGGCCCTGGCCGGGTCTCCGGTATGGGTTTGGGCGGTTGATTGGATTTCCCCTTGTATAATATAAATTATTACCTATCATTTTAATCTTATATATATACTTTGCTACATAAATTAAATAAACTTTAATTTAGTTCATGTACATTTATTGTTTTATTACATTTATTTTTATTACATTAAATTTGACGTGTAAAAAGTGAATTATACCTATTTTGCAAAATAAACTATTTGAATTTGAATTTTGAATTTGAGAGAGTGTATAAATCTGTTGCTGTCACTCTTTTACAATATGAAAGAAAAGGCGACAACAACAGATTTAAACACTGTCTAAAGTTAAACACCGTTTTGTAGTAACACCTTTATTCTTTATTGTACACAAAAAGCAACAATCACACGTGAGTGTTCAAATCACATGTAATAATGAGTTTATATTTACAACACGGGTACGACAGTGATTAGTCCCTCATGAAATGCAATAGGTCGAAGATAGTTTTGTTGTGCGACTACCCACGGGACAGATTACGCTTATTAAATCCCTCAGACGGTATTATTGCTGAAGATTGTATTCCAATTTCTAGAAAAGAAAAGACGATGTCATTTTTGCATTGTATTTTAGTAACTTTTCTATTAAAAGTTCGATCTTGTCTGACTTATTCTGTATTCATCTCTGATCGAAATGATGAATATTTTATTGTTTTGTTTCTTTTTTTATTTATTATTTGTTTTACTACTTACGAATTTGTAAAAGGAAGTATTTTAGTGAATTTTTAGTTGCCGTTTTAATGTAACCTTATAAAATATGGAAACAACTTTTGCTACGGCATAGCATAATGGTAGCGAGTGTAGCAGTACTGATGAGAAATTTTCCAAAAGTTTTCATTTTATTTGTTGAAAAAATAAATAATTGGCAAAATAATGAAAAATATTGTTTACAGTAAAATTTAGACCAATTATAATTTGTACTGTTTTGCTAAAAGATTTGCAATATACACCGTGATTGAGAAACATGTTTTATCGTCATATTTCAAAACTTGTAGATGCTTTCAAAGGGAAACATGGCGCTACGGAAAAAAATCGACACTTTTAGGACGTGCATATCTACTTCAGTAAATGATGAATTATTTTGATAAAATAGTATATTATTTTTGGATTCTTTTTCTAGGGATCTGTTGGAACAGAAACGCGATTGGAGAAATTCGGCTCGATAGAAATATTTATTGAAATGATGTCTTTTTCAACACCAATTCTCCTGGTTTGACAATTTGGAGTGACATATGGACTGCAATTATATTTTATTAGATGGATTGTTACAGTATCTAGGACCCGGTTAAACGAAATTTTGATAGCAACTTTAGTATATTTTATATCAATAAAAAACCGACTTTTTGCTACTCTTCCTCGAATCCGTCCCTCTCGCACTGAGGATTTTTCGCATATGGAGTAAAAGGGACGCTAAAACTTTTACATATCACCTTAAGTATCCTCCACCTCCACCTAAACAAAATTAAGTAATTACGTATTTTCTTCTCATTTCATTATTTCCAATTGTACAAGTATTTTAATCGTTAAAGAATAAATGTTGATTTCAGTGCAATTATCTTTTTTTTTCTGAGTATAGTGAACTTTTAGATAAGGAAAAATATCAGAAAAATATTGGAAAAATTGAAAACTACTTATTACTACTACTACTTTAAAAATAATTTATTTATTTTCCTTTCCGATCGAAATTTTTCCCTTACCCATCAGAACGTAGCTGTCACTTTCAGCTTAAACGGCTACACCTTCACTATTTTTTTCATTTCAGTTACAGGTATGCAGTTTTAGTATTTTAAGTAAATTCATAAATCATGCAAATTATAATAGACCAACTACTTACGTCTTAAATTTCATGCTCTTATAACAAGGTTTTCTCACGTAAAAATCTATGAAGTTACACGTAGCTTCAAGGCTTCAAGCAGCACAACCAATCTTGCTCCGAAACCAAGCTTCAAGCAGCACAACCAATCTTGCTCCAAAACCATGTAAAGCCACTAACGCGAGTCTAACGCCTGATTTGATTTCAAGTTAAGGGCAATTCAAGCCTCTTAAGAGGCTTCTATTTGGTGACTTCAGAATAAACTTTTATAGCTAAACCCTAGTATGGTAGTTGGAGAGCATTTGCGGCGAAAAAGTTTTAAGAGAAAGATTTAAGTTAAAACAAAAGTATTTAAAAAATAAACTGATTATGTATCACTGAAAGTTTTTTTAAATAATTGTTTTTTAGGGTATGAAAATAGTGTAAAATAAAAAAAAATATTAGATTGATAGATAGATAAAAACTTTATTCAATGCTTCTTACACAAGAAAAACACAAAAAGTATACATTTAGAGCTTAAAATATAACAAATACATTAGAATCCTTAAAATAATAACAATCTTTGACACAGAGGCTGAAAGGGCGCTGGCTCAGCATACGCCACAGAATAAACTGTGACACTGATATTCTGCCAGTACCAGTACAAAATAGTATTGTATCATCTATTCAAGATAAATGAAAATAAAAAATACAGCTAGAAATACCTACGATTATATTTAATTTATAATTGATATACATAGAACGTGCTCTTAAGGCCTCACTTCGGTTAATCCTCTACTTTGATGTGATTTACGCTAATTTCATTTCGAGGAGCGTTTTCACGTAACCCGCGAGTGTAAACGCTCCTTAATTACATCTCAGAACACCCTGTATCCAGTGACGTGGATTATTTATAGTTGGAGATGAAGATTATATTGCGGAGATAAGAGTTATAGAGACACCGGAAAAGGGTTTGAATTCGCAATTGAATTATAAACAAAGTCATTGTAAAACAATTAAAAATGTTTTTTTGAAACATGCAATAAAGGGTCCTATACAAAATAAATGTTAAATTATAATTTGTATACCATACTTAAAATATTATATACGTAAAAATCCGTATATCCAAGAATATTACGCAAACATTTTGTTTGGATTTGATTAAAGATATTACATTTTGTTTCTAGTACCTAAATAAAATAAAGCTAAATGAATCTCGTTTTAATTCAATGATAATCCTGTTGCAACCAATAACACCTCTTCCAAATTCTTAGAAACTCTTCCCATTAAAACAATTTAATCTCAATAATTAAAACCTCTTTTAACATAAAGACGTATACGTACTTAAGAACCTTTCCCATGCGACTTTTATTCTATGCATCTTGTATGAGCATGGGGAACATTTTAGATTAAGTTGCTTTAATTATAGTCTAAACAAACACCGTGGAGTGCCGTGTGTGTAATCACGTTTAGTAATTAGCTGGTATTACAAAACCAGTTTCAGTTGACCCCTTAAAACCTACGAAATTCCCCGCGATTACTTGACATATTAAAGATGCGGAGAAGCAGGGAAGGACCCAGTAGAATGGTTAGTGACTAGACGCATCGCCAAGGTAAGGGGGTTTCGTTACAACGTAAACAAATACAGCTATATCCAAAGGCATAATGTAACAAAATCATTGCCTTACGGGAAGTCAGGAACACATGTTAAGAAAGTTTGTTAATACTTAATGAATTTGCTTGGGAAATGGCAGTGATTTGTTGGCGCCATACGCTTTAATTTTGTCGAATAAGCCGCGGGATGTTATTTCTTCGGCTGACATGTTGTTCCGCTTATTACGACATGTTAAAATTTTGAATGGTAAATAAATTACTTTTTTATTTTTATTTATTTATTTCATATAATTTTTACATCAAAAACAGTTATAGCTACCATCGGAAACCTATTGGTTTATCTGATCACAGCAGACGTTCTTATAAATGTTATTTTTACATCTTAAACAGAGTACTTAATTTTCCATAAAGTATTTTTTTTAATCTTATTTCTAAAATTATTACTGTTTATGTATACGTTTTGCATATCCTTAGGAAGCTCATTTACAGTAAGTTTACTCCTGACCTCTAGAAAATACTAAAACTTACAGCTAATGCTTTAATCTATAAGTTCATTGAATAACCAAAACCACTAATAAAAATTTGAAATAATAGATAAATTATTTCCCGTTACAATTGTGAACTAAACAAAGGCACATAAAACGAAACCTAAATCATCTAGAATGTTTTCCGTCTGCCGTTCATAATGGATATCAAAACAAAAAGACCCCACATAAAATATTGATCTGCCAGCGCAAGTTAGTACTCCTAACTTCATTAAAAAACATATCTACATCACATTTATATCCCAACAAGCTTTAGGGACCTTAGGGTAAAACGAGGGGAAGAGTTTCAAGGTTAAAGTCTATACTTTCGTGTTATGCACTAAAGTATGTTTGTGTCGGACCCTAAATGCGACTCTGTTCCAAAACGGATCTGTGATTCGGACGAAAACGATTTAGCACTTTCATTGGTCAGCTTTCTGTAACCTTTGATTGTGATTGGTGGGAAAATGGGTCATTTTGTTTTGGAAGCTATTTTGGAACGCAGTCTATACTCTAAATACGACATAAAATGATTACCGGGCTGGTTCCCCTAACACAGACAAAATCAATATCGTCTGCCGGCGGGAATATGCAAAGTTTTACGATGCAACTAGCGGCAGTAAAGCTTGTTTACTAGTGTTTTAAATCGGATTTTAAAGTCATTGTATCTGGTTTACTTGCAGTTATGTACTTTGAATTGACTTTTGGCGATCGATGGCCGATGGGTTAGGACATGACTCGATAGGATTTTTGGCGGTGGTTTTAATTTGGTATATGTTTTATTTTTATATTATATATTATCACATTTTAATGATTTGCCTGTTAAATCCTGCAGTACTTATTGAATTACCTTATCAATAAAACATACTTGCGCATACATAATCAAACGAATATATGATAACAAACACGTTGACTTTTTTACTGTGTTCAGCTGGAAACTGGTGAAACTAATCGTCTTACGAACAACTTTTTCTAGAAGGCCAACCCTGATATAGTTTGCTCGAAAATGTTCTACAATTAATGTATCACACTAATGTAAATTCGGAAAACTGTAGGTCGATTTAATTGTTAAGATAACTTACTGTATTATGTTTCTATGTGACTGTTTGTTTTCGGAATAAAATAAATAAATGAATAAAAATAAACAATTGATACTGTCACCAGTTTGTGGCACTACAACAGTCAAAAGAAGAAAGAAAATCAAAGATAAACAATCAACCTGTGGCCATACATAATGAACAGAAAATCACTTGTACTATCCCACAAATTTATTTAGTACTTCCTGACCGGTTTCGCCTTTATGGCATTATCAAAGGAATTGATATAAGATCTTAATTACACAATAAATAGTTTACATCAACCAGTGTGATCAATGACACGTGTTTTGTGTTAGAAGAGATTTTCAAGTGATTTTCTGTTCATTATGTATTGCAAGTTCCACCAAGTGCCAACAATCAACAGTTTAAACATCCTGATGCCATAGTCAATTGAGATAAAGTCTACTCTATAATAGACTTTTGCTCTATGTGAGGCAAGCAATGTACCAAGTACAAGTACTTTTGCCCCTTCTGCCAATATTGCGACGTTGTGGGTTGTACAAGTCACCATCAATGTAGGTCAATTTATTACGCACCAAATGTGGGTATCTCCCGTTTATTATAGTTGAGAGTAACAAATATCATGTTACGAGCAAATTCCGCAGAACGGGCACTTTCAACACTAAACAGGTCTTTGTGCGAGGGTAATTACTGTAACCAGACTTAAACAAGTTTCAGTTTTAAGCGAACCTTAAAAAGTACAAACATTATTGAGTACGGGACTCACCGTGTTTGGTTTTTATGAAACTCTATGAAACTCTGCCAAAAATACGGGAAAATATAAAAAACCAAACACGTTGAGTCCCGTACTCCTAATAATATTTATAGTGACCGTGTAAATTTAAAATCTTATCTTAAAAAGTATGTTGTATCTCAATGCGTCAAAGCCTCAATTGCTAAAATAAAGGGGTAAATTATCTAATTTGCGGTGATGTGAAGGCCAGACGACAGAGCTTAAGTTAATACTGCACCTGCCAAATTGTCGGCTTCGAGCTTTTTGATGGGAGCGTTTTTCTCTTTTTTTCCCCAGAGACATTACTGTGTATTTTATTTAGGCTGGTACCGGGACATTTGACAATCGGGTACAGACATATATCTGAAGCTCCCTATTTTTAATCGATTTTAACGGCTATGACACCGCAATAAGAATTGCTAATACTGGCATCGCCATATATATTTATATATATATGTATGTATACATATGACAAGTACTTGATCGGCCTAGGAATAAATTTCAAATGTTAGTTATTCAACAGAATACTTACCCCCGGTTTCTGAAAGGCCAGTCAAAGTTAACAGTAGATTAAAAAAACTTTAACCGCAAATAACGGTGAAAATAAAGCATATATGAAGTCTGAATAGTGATGAATCAATAATTAACTTAGTTAATTTTTGATTTCCATGTAAATTTCGCACTTTTTCTGGCTTAATCCGCAGATAATTATTTTTTAATCTACTGTTAACATTGATTGGTCTTTCAGAAACTTTCAGGGTTAGTAGTAAATAAGAGTAATAAATCTTTATAATAAATGTTTGATGAATGTAAAAATACAATTTGATTTAATAAATTACCAACTAGTGTATTCTATTATAATTCCTATACAATAACATGGAAATATATTAGACTTTTAATCTAATACAAATAAGTAATACATATAAATTGAAAAGATTCGTGATCTTATTTAAACTTGTAATGGAATATTAGTTGGTTTATTGTACGGTTTGTAGGTAACTTCGCTTTTTTAGGGTTTAAATGAAAAATAAAAAAACGGAACCCTTATAGGATCACTGTGTTGTCTGTCTGTCTGTCAAGACCCTTTGCTCGAGCCCAGTATGAGATATCAAGTTGAAACTGATACGACTGAATCAATGACTCCATGGTGCTGAAAATAATAAGAATTTTAACTTGACGAGAAAAAAAGTTATTGCAATTTATATAGTCAATTTCAAACAAATTTGCTAACCAAGAAATCCTATAGCACACTTCCAGTTGACTTAGAAACTTGAAATTTCGTTAACAGGTAGGTATAACACACACATAGGAAAAAATATGAAAATTACAAATGTTTTATTATTTAGGAAGTTATCAATAATCAACTTAATTAAACCCTTTAGATACATAGAGTTTGCTAATTCGTAAGTGTCAAGTTAAGTTGGATTTAATAATAGCTAGTCAAATTAATTACCAGAATGTTTATAGGGTTCCGTAAACGTTTTGTGTGGTGGTAAGGAACTCTAGGCCGGTTTTTTCATAAAGAAAATTCAAAGCCACAAGTTTTCATCCCATTCTGGGCGTAGCATTAGTCCTCAACTTTACCTTAAGGTTTCTCCCATCGCCAACGACCTTGAACTAAGTAACTTTGTAACCATTTTATACGGTAACTATATCATTTTTCAACAGAAGAAAAATACGTAGTAATCTGCATGATACAAATAGTGATGTGGTTTTTCCTGAATTTCATTTTAACATACAGAAGTGAAGCAATAAAATTCCAAGTTTACCCTTATTTTTCGATTTTTTGTTCACTTGTAACAACATAACTACTACAGTTTTTATCGAAACAGTATGAAAATTTATAAACATCTCGACGAAATAATATAGAATGATTTGGTTTTCTCAGTTCTGGGAAATTAATTTTATTTTAGATAAAATAAATTAAAAACACACTATTTTCGCACTTGTCAGCCGCAGCGACTGACGTAACAGCCATATTACAGTGCGAGCTGATAAGGACTTTATTTTAATATGGTTTTGTTCGAAATTTTAACCACCACGAATTGAGTTGCTAATTATTCCGACGGAGCCACCTTAAGGGTCGGTTGCGCCAAACATGCTCTCGCGTTTGGACAATTTACCTTATTAAAACAAAATATTTTTAACGAATAAAATTTTGTTAGTAATTAAGAAGTTGAACTACATTATAATTTTTCAAATTTGACACAAGTATCACAATCATAGAGAAAAAAAAATAAAATTGATAACATCCTCATGCAAATAAATAATTAATAAAATAAATAAATATATGTTATAGGAGTTTAAATATTCGAATGATGCCATTAATAGCTCAAAATAAGCTTTTTGTTTTTTGCTTTGTATCGCAAGTTTGCCGCTCGTAAATAGCAATGAGGAAAAATGTATTTACTAACAAGAAACTTATATAACATCATTTTTCTTAAAATACTTAAAATAAATACTTACTACAAAGAAAATAAAATAAATTAAAAAATATATACAAAAGCTGTATTCAACTCTTGTTAATCTTATCCTTATAATTTAAAAACTACTGAATCAATTTGGGTGGAGTTTTGTGCCATGCAGGAAACCAGTAAGAAAAAACGAGTATCTTTTACAAAGGTTAATCTTGCAAGTATTTTTTATCGCACGAACTCAGAATCGTGACATAATTTATAGATTTGACTTAGATCTTTTACGCACTAGCTTTGATAATAAACATTTTATATCAACATGATTTACCACAAGAACATAAAAAATAGATAGTAACATTATGCGAAATCGACGACAAAATGTGTGCCCATAACACATCGTTCGGGTAATGCTGTAAGACAGGTATAAGCCATTAGGGAATAATAAAATGCCCTTATCGAGCCATTAGATGATCATAAAATAACTGTTAGTCATATAATAATGTGATGGATGTTAATGTTCTTATTTTTCCACTCAGATTGCCGTTATTGTCGATATTCGGGCCTAGTTCTGTGTCAGCCTATTTTCGTTATGTGTTTAGCTAAGTATTTAAATACTTATTTTAATAATTTATTTACAATTATGTTTATTTTTGCGAAATCCATCGCTATGAATACTCTAAATATTATTAGAGTGCATTACAAACCAGAAAAGATCAACCAGAAACAAATTCAAAGACAATAATTTGAAAAAATTCCCCGGGCCAGGATTCGAACCTGCGACGTATTGTTAACAAGACAAGCGCGCTACCAATTGCGCCACCAAGGCTCCTACCCAGACCGGTGAATTTTTCCATCATACTTGTCCATTGTTATTTTTGCATCTGCTTGATATACTACCTTGTACTGCACATACAGAAGGCTCACGAGAGCGTTATGTGACTTCACGCCTTGTTCTTAAGAAACAGATGGCGCTGTCGTCGCTATTTGTTTGCACTCTAATAATAATTTTATTTACGTTAAGAATACTCTTATATAAATAATTTATCTACAGTAAGATTCCATGTGAATAGAAAAGTATCGATTTTCATGGTTGATAAATAAATAATACACTGCATGATAAAAAATAAAATAAATAAAAGATTTTGAGTGGAGGTACCTCAATTCTCATGTAATATATCGTAAGTAAATATAGGTTTCTATTTGTTATTTATATATAATTTAAAAATGAGTTGTTTTATTTTTAGTTCTTTATTTAACGGTCTGAAATAAATACATTGATGGAATACATAAACCTATTAAGGTTGGCATTAACATTGTCAGATCTGTTATTTCTGTTTTACGAAGCTTTTTGAACATCCAAATACTTGCAGTACATTTTCGAAGAACGTTAAAGAGTAAATAGTATATTTAGGTAGTTTTGAACCCTTTAGCAGTGGAGTCACGGAGGCTGGGAACATCAATCACAGGTCGCGAGCGCGTCGACTACACTGAACACTTTTACTGAGAGAAACACTAAGAGGTGGATATTTATTGTAGAACCTTTTTTGTTAAACCAGCTCTAGCTTGTATTAAACAACTGATGTAATTTTTACGAGAAGACAATCAAGGGTACAACGATGATTGTCACCATAACCCTATAAAACATAATTGCACGTTTTTTATACGGAGTGGTCATTGATTAGAATTTGAAGGAAAGTCAATTTTCAGTACTAACATTTTTGTATATTTTTTAGGAATGACAAATCCAAATTATGTAATTTCTTTTGTGTATGAATGGGACAACATTAAGCTAACAGCAATTATAATAAAATTTTTGAAAAGTGTCAGCTGTAAAAATTATGAATCTTATCATGGAGATGGATGGCATTTAGAACGAATTGTTTTTTGAAATTTTAATTTTGGTTTTCAAACTGATAATAAAAACAAATTTTAATACGTTAATGTAAAACCTTGAAATCAACTTTCAAACAAGAAACAAATAATGGAAATAGCTATTGGATTAGAGGAACTACGAACTCCATGATTCTGTAAGAAAATTTCAGCAATTTCATATTTAACGACCTATTTATTATAATGATAAGCAATGAGGTTTTATATAGATACTTTAGAGAAGCAATTCCATACATTCTGATTTTCAAAAATAGTAACCAGTGATACGATTTGACGATGGAGCTGTCAAAACAAATTGCCAAACGAAATTAAATATCTTTAACTCATTCAAACTTCTTGGTCATGAATTGAACAGGGTAAAATCAAACAGAGATAGCCTTCTTTTTTGGGGAATGTTGCTACAACTTTATTATTTTCTCAATTTTTTTCACCTACAGAGAAAACAAAATGAGAAAATAAATAGTAAATAACAACCAAATAAATAGTTATATCTGATTAGAAATAGGTTCACTTACCTACTTGCTCAGTACAGTAAGAATTCTTACTGTACTAAGCAAGTAAGTATAGGTTCTTTCGGATTGGAAACATTTTGAACAATTTCAAATTGAATTTTTTTGTGACCTTGTTATGTAGGCAAATTAATGCTATTTTAATGTCAAATTTCAAATATTTATCTTTAACGGTGCTAAAGTTATGAGGCTGTGACATACGGACGGACGGACAACGGAGTCTCACCGTAAAGATTCCTTTTGTACCTTTTAGGTACTACGAAACCCTAAAAATAGATCGTAGTCAAGATCGTGGCTCAGATCCATCTTATAGATTAAATAGCCATCTGCACTGTGTCTGGACTCATCTTGTTTATTATTTACTTGCACAACAAAAAAAACCTTTGCAGAGCAAAAGCGTTGGTGCCTCTTAAAAAATAGCTTATTTTCCCCTTTCGTCACGCGCCCGTCAAATTTCAAGCAAAGTTGCTTCGAGAATGTAAGGAAAACATACATCACGTGCACAATACAGCATTAATAGACCACGCTGATAGACCCGCAGTGTGTGCTACTTGGAGTATTATCCGATTTTCGCAACTTCCTGCCTGAAATAACATGCCGTGTTGATAAATTGTGTTTTTTTAATACAGCCAAAATATTGAGAAACGGTATCGGTTTTTTTTTACGACTGTATCTAGTATGACTGTATTTTTTTATTACTGTATTTATATTAATGACTGTAGCTGAATGTATCTACTTTATATCAAAGCGACTCTGGTTTAATAGTAGTTTATGCTACAAGGGTGAAAAGGAATAAATTATTAATTAAATAATTTATTGCTTTTACGCCCGTGTATCATACTACGTTTTTCAATGCATAGTGAGAGGAAATAAAACAAGTATAATCAAAGAAAACAATTTAATTATTAAAGTTGAAAGTTATACTGTTACAATTTTGCAAGTTAATGATTGGCTCAAAAGGACTGTACCCAGAGCCGTTAAAAAGTGGAAAAAAAAAGGTATAACATTTATGGTACACAGGAAAGATTTCAGGTTAGCTGACATCTCGTAAATAAATTTAAAAAAAAGTAATAAAGCTCTAGGGCAAAATAAAAAAAATAATCGACTTTCTGTTCGGTTTTGATGCATAAAAAGTGGGCCTTTACGAGCACTTGCATTGAAAAATCCTATACTTTATATAATCTTATACATTTCAACCATTTAACAGGTTGTTTTTTTTTTAATCCATCTAGGTATATGTAAAAGGCGCTGGATAGCAAGAAGAAACTCAACAATAGATTTTTTAAAAGGAAGGATGGTGGCGATGCTGCGCTCTTGACAGGTAGGTTCTTTTCTTTGACTGTTATTTATTATTGTTATTATTATGTAGTTATTTATATTGTCAACACTCTTGTACCTATATTATTGTAAACTCAATGTGAAATCGTTTTCCGCAGGAAGGCGTTGGAAGTTATTACTCAGGTTATCTTTAGCCTACCATGGCTTCCAACGTTTGCCAAATATATAGTTATGTATGTTCTAAATTCCTGAAAACATGTTAAGTTTTTAAAAAAATCACTTTCATTTCTTGCAATATAAAGGGCGAGTCCATAAATAACTTCATCAATTTTGGCAGATATTTGACCCCCCCCCCCCCCCTCCTACAAGCATCCTATCCTCATTATTTAATTACGACTTAATAACATGTTTTATTTAACAAAGGATAAACTTTTTGTTTAATTTTAGGTTTTACATATTTGTTGGTAGGTGATTTTAGTTTAGATTAATTTTAGTTTTATAATGTCGTTGAATTTGCTATTTTTATAAAACCAATATTGTGGTTTGAACAATGTTTTTTTTTCTTTTGGCAAGACCCCATTATTGCCATCTATGGTCATGTATTACCATCATCCGCTGACCAGCTTCCCCCCCCTAATTTAAAATAACGTATATGGACGACCCTAAGACTTTTACACATCAAGTTGAAAAGTGGACCGTCTATGTAGCTTTTACGGGTTTTTTATGTCTATGGACCATTGTCATACCATTAAGGATAGGCCACCAACAGTTGGTCACCAAGGCTGTCTGTTTATCGACAGGGTACACTATTTAGGGACGCTGAATTTTGTCATGTTAATAATTTTAAAATATATTTAAAAAAAAAATACACAATTTATAAAGCCAACAATAATCGAATTGAATGAAACTTGAGGGTAAAACATGATTATTGCAAAATCAATTTATGCGAAACTGGTCGGCTATGCCGATCAAAAATACTTATTGAGGTTAGTCGTTTTGCAATATTCAAGCCACAATAAATACTGTTTGATTATGATACAAAAAATTATACAAAAATATATTACACACGGAGTGATCAAATAATTAAAGTCAGCAGGTATGGCACGCGTTAGGTTTTGTGAATGCGGGGGAGGGTGTGTATGAATGTTTGTGTGTTTTGAGGGAAGAAGAAAGAGTTTTTAGGTAATAGTAGTTTATGCTACAAGGGCGCAAAGAAATAAATTACGAGGACAATTTAAAACACGAGCGTAGCGAGTGTTTTAAACGTAACCGAGTAATTTATTGCTCTTACGCCCGTGTATATACTACGTTTTTCAATGCATAGTGTGAGAAAAAAAAACAAATATAATTTTGTGAACTTTAAATTATAATTGGCTCAAAAGGACTGTATCCAGAGCCTTTAAACAGTGGAAAAAAAGTATGACATTTATGGTACACAGGAAAAGCTGCAGGTTAGCCAACCATTGTAAATAAATTAAAAAAATATATAATAATAAAGCCCTAGAGGTAATAGTAGTTTATGCTACAAGGGCGCAAAGAAATAAATTACGAGGACAATTTAAAACACGAGCGTAGCGAGTGTTTTAAACGTAACCGAGTAATTTATTGCTCTTACGCCCGTGTATCATACTACGTTTTTCAATGCATAGTGTGAGGAAAAAAAACAAATATAATTTTGTGAACTTTAAATTATAATTGGCTCAAAAGGACTGTATCCAGAGCCTTTAAGCAGTGGAAAAAAAGTATGATATTTATGACACAGGAAAGGCTGCAGGTTAGCCAACCATTGTAAATAAATTAACGAAATGATAATAATAAAGCCCTAGGGCAAAATAATCGACTTTCTGTTCGGTTTTGATGCATAAAAAGTGGGCCTTTACGAGCACATGCATTGAAAAAGTGTTTATGAAAAGCGATTTTTAAATAATAGTTTGGATCTAACAAAGATATATCTATATTATCAAACCTGGTATTGTAGGTTTTAGGCAAGCGGGTGACGAGCAATTTCTTTACAATAATTGATAGAGTGAAGCGAAGCTGGATGCTTAACGCCTTCCCCATATACTCACACAAAGGCATTCTACGAATGTATGAATACATGTAAGCTCAGTCAGGTTGCCGTTCGCTGACACTTTTCCTGTATAAATCATACCAGATTATCTCACTAGCTGACGCGCGCCACATCGCTGATGTATGAATAATTTACGAGGATAACTTACGAGAGACTTTCGGATGAAAAATATTTTTAACCTGTGAGAATAAAATAACATATAATGTGGGTAAAGCTCCACTAATACTATAGAAGCTTATTACAAATATGACTATTAATCTAAGAACGTAAATTGTAATTACTACGCAGATATTGCCCTGAAAGACTCTTTGAATATCTTAATTTTCTCCGAAAATTCATAAACTAAATTAAATTTGCGACTGTTTGCCGTTTTTATATTGTATTATTATTTTATTTATCAGACGCAGTGAGGCTCTAAACAATCTCATTTCCTCCGTCAGTCCACCCGCTCGCCTGCTAAAATAAATCAAGGTTTGAATTTTCTTGCTTTTAAGGATAGACCTGACCCTAGAACATGATCACCGCCAGACTTTCGAGGGTTCTTTGGAATAAAAAAGGAATTTCCTTATATTGAAAATGATAAATATGGTCTGTTGATCTTTTATTAAGTTAACGTACTAAACATTGTCTTAAGATATATACTTTTGTCTAAAAAGAACGCGGTTTAGGGATCGACTTGATTTTTTTTTCATAAAATCGGTAAGAGAAATATGAAGTCTATCTACTTAAATTCAATATTTTTTGCCTACAAACATTTAAATATTAGCTAAAAACCCTCCAATTTATTGTTTCGCTGTCTAATTATTAGTATTACCCGTTGAAAACAAATAAGCCAGTGAGACATATAATCGCCTCTATCAAAAGCTAATAAAATCTTTGCCATTGGACTTTTTGCGTTGGGTGGGTAATCAAAAAAGTTGCTAGGGTAGGGTTGCCATACTCTTAACTAATCATATCATTGGAGTAATTTTACTTTTCGTGGTCTTTCCACTCTCTGATTCTACGATACGCCGACGGCATGGACATCATTTTAAAATTTACAATCTACAAAATGGATTCCATTAAAAATAATTTACCAACATTGATACAAACCCTTTGTATAAAACTTGTACTCGACATTATTTTTAAAATATTCGTATGTTTATTGATATATTATGTTTATAATTTAGTATTATCATGTTTAATTAGATATTTATATTAATATTATTAATATTTTTAACATATATTTGATTTGTTAGTTTTAGTGTGTTTAGAAGTATATATAAAATGAAAAGTTTATCATAGCAAAATATAAATTTAATAAGGATGGCGGCTACTGCATTGACAAGAGCGTAGCTTTTAAGTTAAAGATAGATTAAATATTTATTTCAAGAGTATCATTATGAGATTTCCAATAAAATATATTCAATTCCATTCTAAATTTATGGCGGCATTATTGAAAAACTACTAATCTGCGAGTATCTTGTATTGAGTGAGTGATTTTACGATACTTGAAATAATTCTTTAATATTTTGTAAAGCTATAGATTAAATAAATATCCTTAAAATATTTTTTATCTTACAAAAATATGGCATTAGTAGTGCTGCACTTGCCTATCAGTTTTTGTGCTCTGTGCAAGCTTTCAATTTTAGATCCAAGTTAAAAGAAAAATAACGTCCAGAAATAATAATGTTAAAAATAATAACGTTAGAGTTAACAATATGCTATTTTTACTGTTATCTAGCAGATACTTTGAGGAAAATTTAAGAATAATATGACATTAAACTTTAAAATTTCATGAATGTAGTAAACAATAATTCATAGTAGCTACGAAGTAACCAATTTGGTTCTAAACGGGGTGTTCCTTTATCCTGTGACTAGAATGTCATTTAATACTAATTTTACATAAATATAAATACTTAATTACACAGTTTTAGGCGCTATATTTCGACCCCAATTGGGATTCGAAATATAGCGCCTAAAAGTATTTATATTTATGTAAAGTGCAGCATACAAAAAAATAAAAAACCCTTAAACGGTATTTTGTTAAAAATATTTTATTAAGATAATTAGGGTTCCGTACCTAAAAGGTACAAAAGGAACCTTATGGTGAGACTCCGTTGTCCGTCCGTCCGTATGTCACAGCCTCATAACTTTAGCACCATTAAAGATTAATACATGAAATTTGGCACAAAAATAGCATTAATTTGCCCACATATTAGGGTGTAAAAAAATTATGAAAAATTTTAAATTGTTCAAAATATTTCCAAAACAAGAGTGAGAAAAATAAAAATATTAGCCTAAAAATACAATATGGGTATCAAATTGTAGGTATTAAAGAGTTGATTCTAAAAATATATACTTTTATTATATTTACTCACACTGGTCTTGAGAAATCTTTAAAAAACCCACTAATGAGAAATACAAAAAAAGTAAAAAAAATTTTTTTTTTTTTATAAAAATACAATATGGGTATAAACCATAGTTATTAAAAAGTAAATTGTAAAAATATATATTTTTAATTTATTTACTGACACTGGATTCGAGAAATCTTTAAAAAACCCCAAAAATTTGTATGTCCCCCCCCCCCCCCTTGTTTCTGAAACTGGTAAACCGAAAAATATGAAAAAAAATACAATTATAGATCATAACTGGCCAATTACAGGAAAACTATAGCGATTAAAAAATAATTCAGCACTAATGAGAAATATAAAAAGTAAGTAAAATAAATAAAGAAGATATTTTATAAAAATACAATATGGGTAAAAAATTGTAGATATTAAAAAGCTCATTGTAAAAATGTATACTTTTACTATACTTACGGGCACTGGTTTCGAGAAATCTTTAAAAAACCACAAAAATATGTATGTCCCCCCCTTATCTCCAAAACTGGTGGACCAAAAAATATGAAAAAAATCATGGTAATATGTGTTTACATAAGATTACAGGAAAAATAAAGCGGTCGAGAAATTCACGAAAAAAAATGACAAAATAAATTTATCATCCACAATACGGAACCCTAGGTACGCAAGTCTGACTCGCACTTGGCCGGTTTTTTTAATACTAACACGATTAACACCCATAAAACACGGTCATAACTTTTTCAGGAACGAATCCAACATTATTAAAGCAGGATAACAAAGAGGTGCTGAAATAGATCAATATGAAGCGGCTATAAAACACACATGGGGCCTTAATTTACAATATCAGGGCTTGGTCTCACGGAACGATTTTTCACGTAAATTTTTTGTATTTTTTTTTTACACAATGTATACATACTCACGCCTGTCTCCGAGAGAGTTTGCAGAAACCACAGATTTCCATTTGGTACGAACCTGCCACACCTCTTTCGCCTTCTTTACATCCATCAATCTAGTCATACAAGGTCTTCTATTCCGGGTGCTTTTTACGTGGCCATTCTTAAGTATGACACCAATTTGTTCAACATACTTTTTTAATTTCACTCAAACGAACTGCAGTGCCTCTACGGCAAGTATATTAACTGGTTTTATGGTAAGTACTTAGATTTTCAGACATAATCCATAAAAGTATGTTCATCGAGTACAAATATTCAAGTTTATGAGAAAAACGTGTCTGGTCTTTACAGGATTGACGCCTAGGAGTATTTTATCTTGAAGACCACAGAATATTTAAAACACACTGTAAAAACTTGCACTCAAAAAAATCTTCCAGAGGAAAAGCTTTGCCCTTAAAATAAAAATCCAATCTAGTCAGATATATCTTCGTAAAAACAAGTAAAAAAAAAAAACAAGCTTACTCTATGTAAGACTGGAATATAAAAAATATTTTTAACGATAACTAAAAATATCATAAACACTTTATGGTTGAAATAATATTGACGCAAATAATCAGTTTAATTTAAATCTTAAGCCCAGTCAAAAAGAATGTCCCCGTGAGTTCACAATATTACACGATGATTGCGGCAAGCAATATCCATTATCGATATCTCAATAAGAGGGCACCATGGTGGAGGCACCAGCATTCGAGGTGAATACAAACTGCGGTATTCATTCATGGTCCTATGCTTAGACAGGCATGTAGTCAGGGAATATTTCATAGGCTTTTACAAAGGTTGCCATTTTTAGGGTTCCGTACCCAGAGGGGAAATCGGAGGCCTATTAATACCACTCCGCTGACCTTCTGTCTGTCCGTATGTCACGGGTCTCTAGCTCTTAGACGGAATGAGATAGAAACCTGAAATTTTTATATGTTATGTAAAATGTTGACCCAAAACCGAATTCTGAATTTAAAATGTAATCAAAGTATTTTTTTACGGAGGCCTCATACATGAAAATAAAGCCGATTTTTTTTTTCATTTTTACCCTAGCGTTTGGGATGTCATTGTCTAGAACTCATTAAATAGAGTATAAGTATTTTTAATTTTTTTATCTTACAAAATAAAGAAATGGGGCTATCAAAGTTGCCATTTTTAGACCATTTTTTTACGGTGTCTATCAGTTAGGAATTTGAAATTTCTGTATATTATGTTACATATGCTGTATTTAAATAACAAATACCAAAACGCCGATTTATTATGAATTTTTAGGGTTACGTCCCTGAATATTCAACCAAATTAATTTTGCAGTTTTTATTCCTGACACAACTAGAGTATTACCTAAAATTAAATAAACATCTAGTTTGAAATAATTGGAACCCTAAAAGAGCGAGGCCCAACTCGTACTTGGCCGATTTTTTTACTCGGGTTTGAAAAAAGAAGTAGCTATTATTGAATACTAAAAGAAATTTGTCAGTGCAGTATTATAATCTGCTTGCTAGATAAGTTGCTTTAGGTATGATAACTCCTATTCATTCGAAATCTTTCCATACTTCTGTATCTATTTTCCATATTTTAGTCTCGAAGTCACCAGTGGTTTTTATGTTATGCCGCTAATGGATAAACTAACAAACCTTTACCTGCACCAAACGGTTTTAATATTTTATAGATGAAGTTTTTATTTTGATAATTAGATTAACAAGTTTAGCTGCTGGTCCATTCAACTAACGCCTTAAAATAATAATAAATAATAATAAAATCTTTATTCGGATAACTGTTTTAAAATTAAATACAGTACAAAAGCTTTTATTGTTTTTTTTTTTATATAAATATACTGATAGATAGGATAATACAAATATAAATACTGTAAAGTAACCTCACGATATACTTCGGGTCCGATCTGGACTTTTATGTTATATTATGCTTTTATAATATCTATTTATTTTAATTTAGATACCCGGGTCCAGATCGGACCCGAAATAAATCTTGAGATAACTTTACAGCATTTATATTTGCGTTATCCTATCTATCAGTATATTTATATTCGGATAACTAGGATCCACTCATTAAAAAGTAAAACAAAGCTTTAACTAAGAGTTAAAGCTCTATCTCTATACTATACCTTCAAACACGAATGACATTACACTCATCATCTAACTCAAATGACAACACTTATTAACATTTTATTTCACAAATCAACACCAACAACTATTCTTTTCGTCCTTGATTCGTACCTGTACTGTAAGTCTACATTTAAAAGCTTTAGACGGACGCAGTGAACGTATAACTCCGTTATATTTGTTCGGTAAAAATGATTCCTGACGAGGAAAATTGTGTTTTGAATTAAGTGAGAGACGATGGATTAAACATGAACGATGGATGTTGTGCATACAGAAATATGAAATTAAATAGCTTTATTTTTTATGGGCTTAGGACTTTGGGAGTTAAAACTTTTGGTTGATAAAACTTTAGTTAGAAGAATCAAGAGAATAATAATTATATAGAAGAATATTTGATTTAAGAAGCATTTACTATAAGAAGATTTCCAGTTGGCAAACTAAAGTATAGTTTTCTCAAATACAATCCAAAGAAAAGCAATGACTCTAAAAAATAAAGTGCAATGAAAAATCACTGTCCCTCCACCACGTACGAATACAACCTCTACTCTCCTATATGAATATTCGTTCTAAACTTATTCTAAACACCCTATTTCACACAATTTTATTGAAAGCAATGGACATAAAGCTAGGATAAAATTTCTATTGCCTGTATTGCAGACAGGACCGTCGTGTCTCAGTTTATTTATTGTACCGAACTCCGAAGTGGGCGGGAAAGCACGTCGCTTCCACTCGAAAAAACTCTATCGTAAATTTCGTAAAACCCAGGCAAGATCGATGCTGAAAAGGTTCGAGAATAGGTACCCAAGTTTTTGAAGTGCCTGGCTGATTTAGAAGTCTGAGGTAGAAATAGAACGAATAAATGCTTTTTGATTTTGTTTTGATATCTTTTCTCCAAGTTGAACTGAAGTTTAAAGAATCTCATTTGCAATTCCAATAAGTCTATGCTCATGTTTATTTACTTTTTGAATGTGTAAGTTTCTTAGAAGTTTCAATTGAGATTTCTAAAATGGCCCGCCAATTTACACAATAATCTGAAAATACCAAATTATAATTTGAATATTTTTATTAAATTGAAATTTCGTTTTTTATTCAACAAAGGGAAAGCAAAAACGCCAATGCTAATAAAATACGACTGGAAAAAGGCAGTTACAAGTTTATCAGGCCGGTTGAGTCCATAAATTTGGGCTTACATCCTAAAAAAGCGATTGGAACAAGCAGCTCAGAGCGGGCCGCGATAACTTGGTGGGACACGTGCTTAGAAAGATAAAAACTGACATTTCCATAGATCATGTTTATTTTTTTATTGCAAATTTTAGGATGTATTTTCTTGGGACTCTAATAAAAAACTGGTATTATTCGGATAAATTGCATTTACGCAGAAACGGTCAAACCGTAACCATGTTATATAGAAGTTTAGTAGTATAGTATACTCGACAGAATTAAGATGGTCGTACGATCAACCATAAACAAGCAAAATTTAAAGTTGATCAGGAAAACACAACAGACTCATATGTAATAAATAAATTATACAAGATGTTTCAGTGACGTGCAACATGTCATTGAAAAAAGAAACTCATAAAAGGAGGTATTTTTTTTTGTTTCTTTATTCTTGTAGTAGAATAAAGTTCTATTAATATAAATATCAAATAATGGGAATAGCACGTATAGTCGTATATGCACATTCGCCATCACAATTGTAGATTCGGTGGGATATTCTCAGATAATCTCCTGGTGATTTACAATGAGAATCCGGGCTCTGCTCGCCTCTTCACTGAATTTACACCGTCTGACTAGATACTACTATTTTAACGCTCACTTCACTCCGAGTTAGAAAAAAGTCCATGTAATATCTACGGGTAGTTTTTTTCTATACAACTACAAATTGGTTCCATCTTGTTACTTGATACATAGGGTTACCGATAGTTAAGAATTGAAAGTCAAAATACACCAGCACCACCGCCGCGTCACCAAGCGGAGCAGAGAGGCTGCCGTCGTCAAACAAATCAGCGCTCGCTAACTCGTCGTGGCGCGATACACTTACTTTATATTTGTCATGTAGACATTCAGTCAAAAAACAGCATGTGATCATCCTAATGTCATCCAAATAAAAGTCATTGTTCTTACTGTCCATCGTGCTGTAGTTATTGTTGGGAGACCGACAGCCACATCCAGACAGACGCTAGATCTAGATTCAAAAATCCAAAAGGCATAGAAACACTAGACGCCAAATTCTATTCACCGACTGTACAGTCTATAAAAATTATTTGAAAATTCCAACATACGAAGTTTAACCGGATTCCTAGATTTATTTTGAACTTGCATGTTTTGTAGCGTTTTGGTCATAATAATTTCAAATTTTTTCAACAGAAACATAACTTTGTTAGTGTGTTATGTAGTTCCAAAAGCAACGGTTTTTTTTACTTTGTCTTTTATAAATCATTATTAATAATCTTAATTAATAATTTCATTTTAATTTTATTGCGGCTTTAAATTGTGCATAGTTATTAGTATATTACAAATACATGATTATTTATTTAATTACTTATATGATACCGTGTTTTTGTTTGATATTTGTGTGCCATTTAAGGCAGATCACAGCTTGAAAAATTTTACCTGTGTTACTCTACAATTTTTTTGACGTGGGAGGTTATTATGTAGATGAGTGTTGATTTATCAGCAGTGAAAAGGTAGAAAAAAACAAAAAAAGGTTTTGTTTATAGGGCAGAATCCTAAAAGTAACGTAGTGAGAAAGTAAAAAAGTAAAATTAACGTCATTGCCTTTGTTCGCAGTTCCAGTGAGTTATGACAAAAAACTGAGAGCGCTAAAATTTTGGTGATAAAAAAGGGGTAGATTACGCTTTCAGGTTTTATGTACATTTTTAGGTTGTTTTTCACGAGAATTGAGATCTAGAGATATGATGACTGTCTAGCTTTAAGTATCTGAATAAACTCGAAATAATTTAATGAAATCCGAGGATATTCCAGATAATAAGGCAGAACATAAAAGATTTTGACTTATAATCAGAGAAAATTTAAATTAAATCCAAACATACTCGAAACCTCACAAGAGTCTAAGCTTTCAGTCACAGAGCTTTTCCATAATAATGGAAGCCAACACAAAAGATTTAAGCCCCTTAGAATTACCTACAAAGTTCGACGTGTGAATTCACTTTTCTTAACCCTTTGCACCTTCAATCGGATTTAAAAAATAAGAGTAAAAAGGGAAGATTGAGTGATGGCGAGCGGAATAACCCGATAGGAAAACTTATCATGTAATCCCTAGAGACGTAGCGAGATGATGTAGAGATTGGAAATAGTGTAAACCTGTAAAATACGAAAGGGTGCGGCTGGATTGACGCACACGTTAACTTGGTCATATTATTTTCCGAAACTCAATTTGTGACGTTTATTGACTGCCTCTGTCACCCAGAGGGTTCATCCCGTAGGATAATCAGCGTGCTTTGGAAGGCATGTTTCTGGGTCTACACGTGAGCCCGAAACGGCGATAAGGCTCACCACAAATGACGCTGGGATGTATAAGAGTCGGTGAAACGTGGATGTAGACTGTGAAGTGCAAGTCAAAGTTTATAACAAGAAACACCTTTTTAATTTTTTCGGGAGATTCAGGGCGTGAACCGGAGTAGAATACTTTAGTTGTATTGAACACTTCCGAAAATGGAACAGATTACTCTATTACTTTTAATATTTCTTTTTGTATGACTAAGTTTCGTGTTAAAAGCTTATTCATCGTGATCACCGTGCATATGATAGATAGGTTTGTGAATGCAGTTTCCTTGGCTTATTTTTCGGGTCCTATCGACCGTGATTTTCAGAGTTTTCTTATCATTTACCTACCGTTTTCTCTCTGCATCTATTTGACACTTGTAAAATAGCACCTTTATTACAAACTTGAAGATTACGTAACACTATTATCTACACTATAGGTAAATAGCCCTCGCGATGCGGATTTTCGCCACCATGAAACATTTTTCTGCGCTGAAGTCACTTTTGAGTAATCAATGCACTGATTTCGGGCCGTTTTGTCATCAAAGATGATGACAGCTGGACGTGAGTTGCAACTGGCTGTTGCAACTGAACTATGCAGTTGTGTTCCACTGGCCTACTGCAGCCGCGCGCAGCTGACCTCGAGTGAAAGTAAAACTGAATCGATAGCTTTCTATGAAGCTATGATCTCCTAGTACATAGGTCGTGAAGGTTTCCGTAGAAGATGCAGAGGCGACAGTCTGTGGAGTAAGGCCTGATTCGAAATCGATTAGCCAAAGACGCTATTACTCAATTGTCTTCCAACCTTTTAGTTTTTCCTGTTGATGGCACTTGTGTCATAAACATATTTTCCACAAAAGCTCTTTAAACCGACAAATGACTAAAAATATTCAGCACGAATCATTCCATCGAAAAAAGATTTCAACCGCTTATAAAACGTTACTTCTAACTTACTTTACATAATATTAAAATAGAGAGGTTGGCAGTAAATATCTGGTCTAGCAGAGATTTTGACCATGCGACGAACACAGCATTATGCGTATGTCGCAATTTATCAACCATTAGAAAATTTATATCGACCAATGTATACAGAAGCAGATTAGAACCTCTCATTTGAAGACAATAATTGAACGTCATTTTGGCCTGTTCTGGTTTCAACCCACTTGTCAAGATTATGATTTGGTTTCTTTGGACGTTACATAGCAGTTAAATCTTGTCTAAATGATTGAATCCACGAAAAACTTCATATGTGTTGCCCTATCGCAAGATATATTGTGATTAGGTCAAAAGAATCTACTAGCAAGCAGAAAATTTTCAAGAAAAAGTGGAAAACTAGTCCCTGATAAAGTAGCGAATATACCTATAGAATATAACTTTTTGTGTAATAGCCTTGACAATGTTGTAAAAGGCAGAATTATACTGGCCAGCCGGCAAACCACAAACAAAAAAAAACGGTCAAGTGCGAGTCAGACTCGCGTACCTAAGGTTTCGTGCCATGGATTAAAATTTTAATTTTGTCATTTAGTTTTCGTGAACTTATCGACCGCGATATTTTTCCTGTAATCTTAACATTAGCACATATTTATTACCATGATTTTTTTCTTATTTTTCAGTCCGCCAGTTTTGAAGATAAGGGGGGTGAACATACATTTATTTGTACTTTTTAGAGTATTCCTCGAAACAGATACACGGAAATATAGCCAAACTAGATATTTTTCCGATAAGCTCTACTTCTACAATTTGATACTGTATTGCATTTTAATAAAAAAAATATTTACATTTCTTATTTGTGTTCATATATTTTTAAATTGCTATTGTTTTCCTGTAATTGGCAAGCTATGATCTATAATCGAAGATAAGGGGGACATACCTACATAATTTTGTGGTTTTTCAAAGATTTCTCGAAACCAGTGCCAGTAAATATAGTTAAAGTATATATTTTTACAATCAGCTCTTTAATATCTACAATTCGATACTCATATTGTATTTTTAGGATATACATTTTTTTCTCTCTTTTGTATATATTTTAAAAAATTTAAAACATTTTAAATATCTATACACCATTTTACGTGGGATTATTAATACTATTTTTGTACCAAATTTGAAGTCTTTATTTTTTAACGTTACTTAAGTTATGAGACTGACATACGGACCGACGGACGGACAACGGAGTCTCACCATAAAGGTTCCTTTTGTACCTTTTAGGTACTACGGAACCCTAAAATAGGTATTGGCTACTTCGGCCGCGCCACGGGGCAAGGTAGACTTACAATTACAATATAGCGAATTTTTCAGGAAGTGATTCAGTTCACCTTGCTTCATTCCTCGGGTAAGAAAAAGCGTAATTTTTTATTAGGTACGAAGTATACTATTATCTACTACCTAAAAAATACTTAAATACAACATCAAAAACGGTTTTATTATACCTTCAGAAACATTGTTTGTCCGATGTCAAAAACCGATGTTAAAATATGCACCGTGTAAGTAATTATGAAGTGCTCAGAAAATTAAACAACATGCTCTACTTTTATGCTGAACCACTTCCAAAGTAAAATACTTGGAATAACACGAAAAAAAATCACATTCCCATTGAAAATTTTGATATCTAGATTCGTCATTTTCTATGCGAAAGTATTTCTTTTTTCGCCTTATTTTAAAAGATTTTCTATGGAAGAAGTTTAATATAATCGTTAGAGCGTTTGGTTAAATTTTTTGAGCACGTCATAATTACACTGTGTTAGTAATAACACGGCGATTTTGTGCTGTGATTGGCCCAAATGATTATAAGACCACTTTGACACAGTATAGATAATTACATCTAGGGCTGTGTCCTTGAAACAACGCTCGGTAGACGCACGAATTAGGGTTGCCCACATAAATGCGCGGGAATCGGGTGGCGTCTTACACTCTCTGCGTCCGTATTGAGCTGAACCGAGATTTGGAAACGCGCGTTTCGGCCGTTTTATATGAAGACATAATACTGTTTTACTTATCTATACTGTGGCTTAGATAACTAATCACAGCGACCAATATCTCTTCTTTTGCTTTTTGCTAGGCAAAGGTAGCTCTCCATGCAGCCTCAAATGCTCCCTTCGGGTTAGCCCGTTATCGACAATTAGGTTGAACAGTTAAGACCTTTGTCAATTGTTAACTGAAAATGTATGAATAATGTCACGCGAAGACGATATTTTGTTAGTCGTACAAAAAGCATTGTGTCCAACTGGACATAATTAAGACTGTACCTGAGCCTAGAGCATGACCAACTCCAGGCTGTCTAGGATTCGTTTGAGTAAATTCGGACTCTCCTTATATTGAAAAAAATAGATTTGGTTTAAATTAATCTTTTCTCTAGGGATCTTACGTATAAACAATGTACTAAGATTTATACTTCTGTCAAAAAAAAAATGTTTTGCGCCCTCTTTTTTTTTTGGTTTTCAAACGTTCGCTTCAAGAACGCAGTTAAGAGATCAACTTGTTTTGTTTTTCATAAAATAGGTAATAGAAATATGAAGGTACATCACCTAAATTCAATATTTTTTTCCCTACTAAATATTTCAGTATTAGCTAAAAACACACCAATTTGTTGTGTCGCTGCGTGATCACTAGTATTACGCGTCCAAGAAAAATAGGCCAAAGAGCCAACATATAATCGCCTCTATGAAAAGCAAATAAAGTCTTTGCCATAAGACTTATTGTGCTGGACGGGTAATAAAAAAAGTTGCTAGGGTATGCCATCCTCTTAACCATTAGGACACTCGTGCAGCCTCTTACAAAACGAATGATAAATGGCTCTCATAATGTCACAGTTGCACAAAATACTATTATGTTTTAATTGAATAAGTGCAGTAGCAAAAAGTTTAATTAGAATGTTAATTTAATTAAAATATATATTTCATGTTTAGAATCAAATTTGTCAAATTTGTCCTTGTGTAAAATAATATATCAGCCCGTACGTAAACATGTCAGTTGACCAAGATTTGAACATACGTACGGATACTTAAATTTCTTCTTTACTGTTAGTATAATATATGTGTACATACATATTATTGACAAAGTTTATTGCCACGTGTGTATAGAACGGTATGCAAACCAGGCACACAGCAATGGCTTCGCACAGATCGAATTCGTCTGCAAAGTTTGAATGTTTCTGAGCAAACCGACTAAAGTTTAAAACGCAGTTATGGACCCTGGGTGTTGGGGACAAACTATTGGTTGGTAATTTTGGTTTTGAATTTTCTTGACAATATTATTAGAATATAATTGTATTTTTAGTTGTTTAACTGCCTTAAAACTGCCTTTGCAGTTCAGTAACGGCGATAGAAATAGTTAATAATTCATATCAGAACCAGTAAAGTCAGTCCTTTATGAAAGCAGTTTATCACTAAATAGACCTAATAAAGCGTAATTAAGGTTTTTGTCATGACCCTATGTCTTATAAAATAATCTTATACAACTTTTTAGCTGCATAGTATTATACAGCACTTTAATAATATTAAAAC
This sequence comes from Ypsolopha sequella, assembly GCA_934047225.1. NCBI lineage: Eukaryota > Metazoa > Arthropoda > Insecta > Lepidoptera > Ypsolophidae > Ypsolopha > Ypsolopha sequella. Next base: position 20,182,223 of record OW203994.1, on the reverse strand, counting down.
GTGATGTAAACATTTACATTTTATTCATAAATCATGCCTTTGATGCAGCACTAAAGAGCTACTTTTGTCCTATTGCAGGCATAGACGGTGCTGTTTTACTACAAATAAGTCTTTTTGTCGCTTCCAAATAAGTCTTATGGTGCGAGTGTTATATTTGTCAAAAAAATACTATAGTAGAATTATCAGTATTATGTATCAATTTTGCGATTTAAACATTTCCAAATAGCTACTATAGGACAAATACTATAGTTGCTCCGGGGCTAATATTTAAACACTGAAAAGTTTCCTAATCAATTTTCTGGTGACTGTTATATCTCATAGTCAAAATAAAGAGTTTTTATTACGTTTATTGAGTCTTTCTGATACATAGAAGTAGCATTGTACCACTTATAATCGGCCTTAATGTCGAATAGTAGACATTTTGTCATGGCGGCAAATGAGTGTTGCGGAAGAGAGTTTTATAAACTGTTTAATCAGGGTTTTTTTATTTATTTTGTTTTAGGGAGCACTGCACAACTTACACCAAGTTTGCTGATGAACTATAATAGCTCTCTGGTTTCAAATATGAACTGAAAAGTCCATTAACAGAACTCTGATTAGTTTTATGGAACTTTTTTGCGATTAAAGTGACACGATAATCACTGTTATAACACTGAAACATGATACACGATGCTGTAATAGAACAACTATAGTACTAAAATGTGTTACTTGGAGCCATAATAACACCTGCTAAAACCTGCTTGGGTAAACGTCTACGTTATAGAACTTGCATGAAACACTAATTAGTAATTAATAATTAGTGTTACTGAAAACGTTCTATGGACTTTTATAGTACTTACGTTTGCTGCCAAACTTAGCTGCCATTCAACAATGTTCATATTGGTAAATAAACAAAGCCCGCCTGCTTAGTCGAGATAGAGCCAATCAAATGATTATCTGGTTCAACGAGCACCAGTAGCTCATAATCCTATTATACGCATTCTCGTCAAACCTGGCGCTTTATTAATTGTTAATTTGTATTACGAAAATTATAAAAGATTTCGAGCGTTTTGTTCCGTCTGAGATAAAGAAAATTAAAACAGGAAAATAAGATCCATTTGACGAAGCAAAATCTTTTGTGCATTTTAGTTTACAAATATTCAACTACTTAGTCATATAGTTTTGTATATTGAATATAATGTACTTCAATATAATTTTACATGAAATATACCTACATAATTTAGGTCTATTCAGAAGGCTATTCATTCGTGATTCAATAACAAGCAAATTACAGTACGCGAGAACAAAAAAAAACAAATTTTGCATTAATGTCATAATAAAAAAAATATTAAAAAATATTAAAATAAGGGATATATAGCAAACTTGTTACAATATTTGTAACAAAGTAACACCTTCTTCCTTTAGCACATTATTATAATCGAGCTGTCATTTCAAGATATTTCAGCTTCCATACTCACTCATTAAAGACGACCACTCTTGAGAGACCTCAAAACCTGAAAATTGGGCGTTAATAGAGGTCTGTATTGACTGGTCTAAGACTAGGATCGCAGCCGTCAAGCGCAGGTGATATCCGGATCGAGTAATTAGAAACTGACGTTACCACTTCATAACCACAGCCAAGTTTGACACTTACTACAGTCGCTTCTTCATTATGATGATCTGGTGCTTCATAGGTAAAATGTATATATGTACTATGTTGTCGCAGTCCATTCGACATAAATTAGGACCTTTATTTAAAAATCCTTTCTTATTTGATTGAAACTTGTGGCAGACATCTTGACTTTAGAAGGATACGCAAGTGAATGAGTAGACAAGGCCATTCGCTAGCAACTAACGTGTAATTTGGAACTTTTGGTTCCCAGTTAAAGGAGCCGTCTGGGTGCTCTGAACTTCAGATTAGACACTATAGTAGGTTTACCTTTAGAACATTAAATATTAAAGTCAGAGCGTCCAAAAAACGTTAAAGCGTGTGGGTTGTCTTTTGCCTGTTCTTTCATATATAAAATATAAATGAAAAAAAAATTTGAACACCTATGTTTTTACCTATGAATAAACGTGTTTTGTTTCTACATCCCTATATACGCGGGTATATAAATATTTTCTACTAAAATCCGACAATCAAAACGATATCTTTATTTTCAACAAATAAATTGCATCCAAACAGTGACACAAAAAATAGGTTGTACCACAGATCACTAAAACCTTACTCACTAAAACGCGATGGAGGTATTACTGGCTAATATCTTTAATAAACTACAAATCGCTAAAAAGCATGCACTAAAAATTAAAACTCAACTTATTAGGCCTTATAAGAAATAAATATAATATTTGACATTGTTTTAAAAAAACACTTGTACTTATCCACATATTACATATAACTTTATTATGCCCGACCGGTTATAATACCGGTAATAAAGTTATATGCAATATGTGGATAAGTACAAGTGTTTTTTTAAAACAATGTCAAATATTATATTTATTTCTTATGCCCGACCGGTTATAATACCGGTAATAAAGTTATATGCAATATGTGGATAAGTACAAGTGTTTTTTTTAAACAATGTTTTATAAATTCCACCAAGTGCCAACAATCACTAGCATCTACTATATAATATTTGAAGTTTAACATAGGGTTTTGGAAAAACTAAGCGAATATTTTCTTACAAATAAAAATAATACTGAATCAACAGGATCAATGTATTTCTTTCGTTGGTTTGCAAGTTTAGAAGCTGTAACTTATGTGTGTAAACAGGGGCTATTCTGCCTACAAACCGTAAGGTTTCGCAGATGTTTATTTCATGTTTTTTGCTTTTTGTGACGTGTATGTGTGAATGTGTTTCATTAAGGTTTCATTCATCAAAATAAAATATGCTTATACAACGTGTAACAGAAAGGTGTAACCATATTTGAAGAGCTTATTCCGTTAATGGTATAGAACAACTTTTACTATGGAACAAACCCTGGTATCTCGAAAAAAAAAAAAAATTGACTGTTTCATAGAAAAATGAAATGCCGCTCGGCCGAAATGTATGGAAGGGCAGATTTTTTTTTGAGATTTCAGGGTTGGCTCCATAGTAAAATTGTTCTATCCCATTGACTGAATAAGCTCTTCAAATATGGTTACACCTTTCTGTTACACCTTGTACAGTTACTTTTCCCCTACCGGCCGCTTTTTATTTCCACAATGTATGGTGAAGTCCCTGTGGTAGTTATGTTGTTATACCCACTGAACCGACCAAGGGTCGAACTTGTGTTCTGAATCTCGAGTGCGGACCGCTTTCATGCATTAGACGTGGGATATGTTTACTTATTACTTTACCTATACACTGGGATTGAGTATTCATTAGTGCTAACAAGCGGCTATTGAATATGCTTTCCGAACTTCGTCTGAGTTTACCTAGAGTGCTTTTATACTAAAGTTACAGCTTATTTAAAACGAAAAGGGTAGCACAACATATATAAATAAAAAATACACACAGTATGCATACATATACTCACGCTTCTCTCCCAGAAGGGTAGGCGTAGATTACAGATTTCCTTCTGCTACGATCCTGACACACCTCTTTCGCCTCTTCCACATCCGTCAACCTAATCATACAAGCTCTTCTATTCCGGGTACTTTTACCATTGTCCTTCTTCAATATCTCGCCAATTTGGTCAGCATACGTCCTTCTAATAAAAAATATTCATTGTACCTATATATTGTCACTTTCCAAAATATTACTTAAAAACACAAAAAACTCACTCGTCTCACTCATAATGCTAACGTTTCTTGACGGATGAAAGTGTTATCGGGAAAAAATGTGTATTTATTTTTGTTTGTTTATTTATATCAAAGAAATATAAATTATATACGTACATAAAGGTGTATCGGAAACCTTTTGAGGTTTAAATGTACTTTGTGAGTATTTTCTTAGCTAGGATACGTGCATGATAATAATAATAACGCATTTCTGTTGACGTGTCGTCGTCGGAACTGTCGTAGCCCGTAGCCATCTACGTCATGGCGTAGGGCGTAGCTACTTTTACTTGTTTTTAGGGTTCCGTATCCAAAGGGGGGTCTATTACTAAGACTCCGCTGTCCGTCTGTCTGTCCGTCTGTCCGTCTGTCACCAGCCTGTATCTCATGAACCGTGATAGTTAGACAGTTGAAAGGAGAATGACCAAAACCAGGCTGTAGATGCTTCACCACCATTCATGTACGAACAATATTGGTCTAAATTATAAATCAATTAATTTTTTTTGTAGCAATATAGGAATGGGGGTTTAAAAATAAAATTTAATTGGTAATACAGTTGATTATTTTGTACTTCTATCCGACCATAAAGCAACTGACAACTTATAGGGAGGTTGAATATGAATAAAGACTCGATACTTATGTTTCGATACGAACATTGAATCATTCGAGCGATGCTTACTCGTTATCGAATGAAAATGTACTTGGTATCGAATTGAATCCGAGTGGCAGAGTAATCGCAAATGTACTGAAAAATGACGTATGATGTTCGTACTCGTTGGCTGGCTTGCATAATAATGTAATATTATAGTAAGAATACACATGATCGTAAAAAAATCAAGCAATTGTTATGTTACCGAAATACCATCAATCGATTTGGTTAATCAAAGGAATAGAAAATTACCATCGTGTGTATCACGTCACTTCTTGGTCACGTCAATCTTGTGTGGCGATGTGCAATGACAAGATATTTTATAAATTAATTAATAATTATTGAAATATCGAATAAAGTCAACTATTGACTCATTGACCGACTGAATAATCGAGACATTTTTAGATTGTTCCGAGTTCCCTATCCTAGTAATAGGTAACGTAACGTAACGTAAGTTTTGACCAAAACTTACGTTTGTGTAGGTACAGGAATCTTTCATTCCTTTTGTCTTTTACAATGCAATGCGTGATAATTTAGTCGATTGTTCATCGACTTAGAATTCATCAATTCATTCATCGAATCATTGAGATATTAGAGTAATGGAAACAATCGACTCAAATCTCTCGCATCGCTAATGTCAAATATTTAATCTATGGCAACCAAATATCAACAGCACTTTTTTCTGTTTTCTCTGTACCTTACCCGTTTTTTGCGTTTTCGTAATCGGCAGAAAAAATATTTTATTTATAAAAATTTTATTCTTAGGACTCTTTTACTTCCTTTTTGTGAAAGTAGGTAACAAAGCTAAGTAATATGACGAAGGAATGTTTTTATTGTTTTTGCCTTTGTTTTCATAACCTATCTATATTTAAAATTAAGATTATTCAAATTTCCCTTCAATTAGTTTAACGATTTTCTGTTTATAATAATCCTAGTATATTTCCTGTCTTTTGGTGACAGTTAAGTCGAGACGCAAGTTCAGCCTAACTTCCATAGAATTTTGGTCATTCTCCTTTTCACAGATTATGTGTTTCTGTTGCCGCTATAACAACAAGTACTAAAAAACAGAATAAAATAAATATTTAAGGGGGCTCACATACAACAGACATGTTTTTTTTGCCGTTTTTATAGATAATGGTACGGGACCCTTCGTGCGCGAGTCCGAGTCGCACTTGGCCAGTTTTTTAATTTTACCGTCTATCTACGAAGATAAATGATTCTAAATTATGCCTCTAATTTCAAAATACATAATTGTGTTACTTGTACGTAACTAAGTCTGCATTATAAATTTTGCACATGAGAACCAAGTAAAACGAGTACCAGGGTAGCATAACGAAGAGGTATTAGTCAGCAACAGCTGCTCAGCTTTTAGTACGTGGACGAAGTTAATTAGAAGCTGGCCTTAGCTTGGCGGTCAGACTGCGGTTTTCATAATTTGAAACGGTCCAGCCACCGACTTAATAGAATTGATATTGGTGATTCAGCAAAACTGAATTGAACCCCAATTCGAGACAAAGTTTGACTGAAATTAACTGTATTTCGCTTTTGCGGTGGTATATTTAATTCACTATTTTAGAGAATTTTAAGTTTAGATTGGTCAATTATACAATGAATAAAAAATATATGCTAATGAACATTTAGAAAATAACAACCGAATAGGTGATACATTTTTTTTAGCTAAATACGTTTTTACTTTCTCTATAACACGGTCATTGAAGCTACGTCCACAGACGTTCTGTCTAAAAATAATACAAAAATTTGTGCAAATGAATATGTTAAAAATAATAAAAAGGAGATTTTTTTATTTCGGCCAAAGAATTAAGCCTGGCCATCCAGCATGGCAATGCCGCCAGCCTTTTGGGAACCCTTCCCAGCGACGACGGCGGCGATTTGGCTCGAATTTTGATCTTTTTATTATAGTTTTAAGTACCTATCTATTATTAAAGTTTAAAAAATTAGCAATAGTGGCCCTTTAGGGACTTTCATAAGAGTATAAAACAAGAAGAAGTATGATATTGTTGAAGGGACAACTATTTAATGAAACTCTTTTGCCTTGTAAACTTTGAATTCGTTAATTCTAAATAAAAGTTGGATAGTCCCGAGTCCCGTGGTGCCTATTGTCTAGTTATTTTAATGCACAAACTTTTACAATTCTACTGTAGTAGTATTTTTATTTTAAGGGTTCCGTCAAGAAACAAAAACCCTTCAGTAAAGCATAATAATAACGGCTAAGCCCACTGTGCTGAAATTTTGAATACAACTAAATGTATTTTTACGTCCAAAAATTCGAAAAAGAACCTTTGGATTTCCGTGATTTTGCTCCAGTCATTAAACAAATCGAATACAATTAGTGTATGTAAATAACATCCCACAAAGTAAAGTATAAGCCAAATCAGCGGTACACAGAAGTGGTTGCCAAAATTTATGCAACGTTTTTGACTCCGACTGTACACCTTGAAGTACACTCGAAAAGTTAATAATTCGAAACCCGTTGCGGCGGTACTTGTCTGATTCTCCATTCATATTCATATTTATTTCGTTTCACCTATTCGTTTGGAGGTGTTGGCTTCCTTTGGACTTGCGTTTTTAGTTTTGTTCGCTACAATGCCGAACTTTAGTAAGTCATCAAAGGGGGTACATCTTCAAAATCGACACTTTTTGAAGTTATTTATCTGCTGTTCAAAAAAGTACCAAGTTAAATAAATTAATCCTTTTTCTAGGTTTAAGCAATGATTGTTTAAGACTATCAAAAACACGTGCCCGCTGGACTGACGATCTGAAGCACGTTGCGGGTGGCGGCTGGATGAGAATGACTGAGGGCCGCCAAGAGTGGCGTAATATTGAGGAGGCATATGTCCAGCAGTGGACGAATACGGGCTGATGGATGGATGGATGGATCAAAAACACGATTGGAGGAATTGAAATGAGGTCTAAATTTACATTTTATTTGATATTCTGACAAATTGGGATAGCATACAGACTTCAAAAGTATTTTTTAGATGAGTTTTGACAATACCTAAATTACTAGTTATGGAAATTTTCAAAGCTATTATAGTTAATTTTGTGTTTATTTAAAACCGACTTTATGACAATTTTCCCCGATTCCGTCCCTCTCGCACAGCGGATCTTTCCGCCTGGAGTGATGGGGACCTTGGCACGGACGATAAAGATCACCTTAAGGTCAAACATCAGTCACTCGGTACAAAGTACACAACTTAAACTTGTTTTTCTTGTTAAGAAGTTTAATGTGAAAAAGATACTGGTCTTTGGCAATTCACGCCAATATTTATAAATCAGCAGCTTGAAATTTCATGCACAATTAACAATTATGTGGTCGTAACAAACTTAAAGCAGCATTTTAAGCTGGTTCCGACAAAATCGTGACTTACTGTTCATTTTATTTCAAACTGTTGATTTATAAATCTAACTTGTACTAAACTATTGGCGTGAATTGCCACAGGCCAATATCTTTTTTAATTTTACCTTTTTAACAAGAAAAACAAATTTAACTTACTTTTTACCAAGCTACTGACGTTTAACCTTAAGGGTTATGCCTGCTACGGCGTAGCCTAAAACGTAGTAATTTATGAAATTTATTCCTATCTCTTTCTGAAGAGTCTTTCAAACATATGTCGTACACAAAGTACGGGAGCAATCAATGTAAAAGTATTATTTTTAGGTAGACAACACATTCTTTTCAAATTTGCCGTGTTCAAATTGTCTCTTGTTTTTCCTATGTACCAACAAATATTTCAATTTAATGCTTAATAAATGCAGATAGATAGACCGACATTAATATTCTAAAAGAATTATTATTATTAAGAGAAACTAAGAATAAAAAATAAAAGAATCTAATAAATTTATTGTCTCTACAGAATGAATTTTTTCTTGAGCGCCGAAATTTTCTGAATTAAAATTTTCATTTTTATAATTTTATCTTATAAAATTATTGTTCTAGTCCAAGCTTATGGTTCAACGGGCGTCAATCCCTAAGGGGTGTTTCTAAAATTTAAATTTAAATCTTTAATTTTAACAAGACAACGAGCTAACTCGGCAACCTCGGCATTCAAACAAATTGCTCGACGGCGCAGAAACAAATCTTCATTGTGTTAACGCGCTCCTGAATGAACAACATTAAGTATTATTACTTCAGAAATCTCATATTAATGCAAATCATTCTATTCGGAAAATACGCGTAAATATACGCTCTCTATACAATCTTTGAACGGGATTGTACAAAAGGTTCTTGGTAGGCGTGAGGAGATGAATAACTTGGATGCTCTAATGAGCTACATATAGCGTATAGCACAGTTGGTAGGAAGAGGGTCTCTCTATCTACGACCCGGGTTTGTATCCTGCGGGTTGAGTATTTATTTATTTATTTATTTTTGCCAACAGACATCCATCTTAACTAATAACTTATCTAAAGACATATTAAAAGGGTTTGAGATGTTTCCCAATTAAAGGCAAAATGACAGTATCCAGTGGCGTGCACAGAACTTTTTGCTGGAAAAGCAAACAATTGGTCAAGAACAACAATAAAAAAAATATGAATTATTTAATATAAATATTTTTTTTTTTAAATTTATATTTAAATTTTTTCATATTATTTTTATTGTTGTTCTTGACCAATTGTTTGCTTTTCCAGCAAAAAGTTATGTGCACGCCACTGACAGTATCTATGCTTAATTTTATATAATTATTAATTTAATGTAGACTCCTTTGTGAAGTACAAAAAATGTTCGAATTTACTTAACGAAATCAATATCATCATCAATCAATCAATACATATAATAAAAGAGTAGAACCCTCTCTGTCTGTTCATTGGACAAAAGTAATAAAAATAGAAAGGAGGAGACTAAATAAGACCAATAGAACACAAAACAGTGATTTTTAAAACTCTTTTCTGTCTGTCTGTCTGTTTGTTTGTTCGCGCACATCTCCGAAACTACTGAACGGATTTTGGTGTAGTTTTCACAGTTGGACGGGGCTTAATTTGGAATAGAATATAGGCTTTATTTCATTAAAATCGAACGATGGAAAAAAAAGTTATCGTCATTTATCGATTCTAGGAATTTACATTTTTACTGTTAGAAGTTACATAGCAAATAATAATTTTTAGCTTTAAAGGCTTTACGAATGAGTGTTAAAAGAAAACAATAAAGCTTTGGTTAGAAGTATGTAACGTATCAAATTTTAGTATCCGTATATATAAAATATAAAGTCCTGACTGACTGACTGACTGACTCATATATAAACGCACAGCCTAAACTGCTAGTCCTATAGACTTAAAATTTTGCATTTAGATACCTTATATAGTGTAGGCATCCGATAAGAAAGGATTTTTCAAAATTCAACCTCCAAAAGGGTAAAACGGGTGTCCAAAGTTTGTATGGGAAAACAAGATTAGTTAGACTATTTTGTTCGAGACTTCACAAAGAGTACTCATATCCATAAATGAGTAAACATGTGTTTCAGGTTTTTTCAAGATTCAACCCCCAAAAGGGAGAAATGGGGTGACAAAGTCGGAAAATCAACATGGGTATCGTTTTTATGGTTTTTCGGGTCGCTGATTACAAAAACAACAACGATTTTAAAATCTAACGTGGTGGACGTGAAAAGGGTTTTTCAGAATTCAACCCCTAAAAGGGGGAAATGGGGTGAACAAGTCTGAAAACCAACATGGGTACCGTTTGTATGGTTTATCGGGTCGCTGATTACGAAAACAACAACGATTTCTAAATCCAATGTAATGAAATACCATCATCCCCTGATATGGTGTGATAGGGTTGAAATGTTGAAATGTGTAAATATCAATATGGGTGTCGTTTTTATGGTTTTTTGGGACGCAATACGAAAATTGCATTGATTTTGAAATTTAATATAGTGGACATGACAATTCTTGAGAAATGTGTGCCAGAGCAAATCGGCTGCAACAGACAGACAGCCACACAAGTGATCCTTTTAGGGTTCCATTTTTACCATTTTCTATCTCCTAAGTAAAGTTAAGTAAGTATTTAAAATATTATTAAAAACTGTAATAGAACCGTGTCTATCTGTCTATACACAGATGATATATACCAAAACAACATTGTGGTGTAGGATACTGATACAATTTGATTTTTTTTCTGTATTTTTGTCGGTACTTCATGCATCACGCAAAAACTACTGAATGAGTTTTGATATGGTTACCACTGTTCGATCCTCAGCAGTGAAGCATTAATTACAATTAAAGAAGGAAGGTAGATCACTGTTCAATAACTTAATAAAGCCAATTCTGAAGGCTTTATTTTAGTTTTAGTGCTGTCAAAGCTTGAAATTTTCCAAAAAAAATTAGCTTCTAATCCTTTTTCTTAAGCTAAAATTAAAGCCTTAAGAATCGGCTTTATTATCCAACTAAAAACTGGATACTATCTACTGCGGTAATCCTACTGTGGCTGCATTATCTTCTTCCACGCGGACGAAGTCGCGGGCATCAGCTAATGCTAAATATGTCTATTCTTGTCAAATGAAACAGATTATTGTGTTCGCGACTTAACCTGGGCAGTAAATTGTGGTATCCCAAATTGGTTCTAAATGCACGTATGCAACGTTGACTCATGTGGTTTTGCTAATTTCACAAATAAGGAATATCTTATATTTTAAACGACTTAATATCTTTAAAATATTTGTTTTTGCATTAAGTAAATTATTTGTATATATCATAGGATATTTACAAAAAAACGGATTACGCTAAACATTCTGATATTTTTGCAAATTGAAAAAACTAAAGGGATCGCCTCGCTCCGCTCCACACCTATTTTTGACTTTTTGTTGAAGAGCAACCAAATCATGCTAGGATGGTTACGAAGTTCTTTCCTAGTTTCCAATTATTCGGACTTTTGAAATCATTTTGCACCCAAAGAGGGTGGGCGAGTGTTAACTGTTTGGAGATATACTAACGTGACGATGTTTTTATGAATACATTATACCTATACTAGCATGTCTTACGAAATATGTAATTTCTTTGCTGAATAAAAATATTGTTGGACGTCGTTCAGCCGATTTGTTTGTACGCATGTATGTAAAAATGTCTGAAAATTGTGAAATGCGTGTTTTTTTTAATTCTCGTTGAGTTTTGAAACTATGTACTTTTAGGCTAATACTTTTACTCATACTAATAAAATAAAAACACATTAAATACTTTTATCATGCTAGTTTAAAAATATATAAATTTAAAATAACGCAAATTCGAATAATACACCATCAATTGAAAAAAAACCGGATCACAAGTTGCAAGATTCTAACAAGTGAATGTTAGGCAACGTGAATGAATCTGTTGAATTCTCATTATTGTTAAAACACTTTTGGGAGATTTTACTTGGGAGAATCATAAAATGATTCTGTTCTAATGCCGTCTTTTGCACGGGTAAAAAAACTTTGACTCTATCCTACTTTCAAATCATTTTATGATTCACCCAGTCAGCCTTTTTAGACCCCCAGATCGTGGCTCGAATCCTTTTACAGGTTTAATTGGGCTATTAGTGTTTAAGGTTTGCTTTGGAAAGCCGATAAATACATCAAGGTTTCACCTTTTGAGATCCTCAAAAGCCATTATAGCCTATCTTCTATAAGTTCACAAACCAATCACATAACTCTAAAGGAATTCAAATTAGCTAGTAGTTTGGCAATATCGAGTGCACTTTATTCACATATTCTGCAAATTATTCCTAACTTAGTGAATGTGGGCGGGCACAGACTGCGGGTAGTCATAAATTTTAACATATAGCCTCACACTATAAATTGCTTTTGTTAGGGATTTTGCAAAAATTTATGCTATTGACCTTAGACATTTAACGTTAGAATAATGGCGCTTTGGCGGGCGCTATCTTGGAATAAGTCGAATTTTTTAAATATTATGCTTTAAGAGTCTTTTATTTTATTTATTACACTTATATAAAATATTTCATTTATATAAAAAATATTTAACTAAGAAAATAACTAAACGTAATTTAAAAGTCTTTCTCTTTAAATGTGTTTTTTTTTATATTTTCTCATTGGCATGGCAGCTCGTTTTCGCCCTCTCTTCTAGACCTATACCTAAAAGTACGAGTATAAAACTTGTTTTATTACCGGAGTTTAACTCATTCAGGCTGTATCAGTGATCTTGTAGATGTCATTCCAGCCCAACCTCTTGACATTTAAAAAGAATATAATATTTCATAAAAAAATAACAGCAAGCAAGGGGCAGATATGAAAAACATACATGGAAGAAATAGGCTTTGCAATGTAATTGACAAGCCTGCCCCTCACCTGTAGTTTTTTTTTTTCTTTTTTTTCATGTTTTATGTTTTCAACCGTTAAATGATTGAGGCAAGTGTTTAAATCATATAATAACATAGTCAAATTTCTTCAATTATCATGCCAAATACAAGGTCAAAGTCTAGAAAAGCACCATTTCACATAAAGCCCTCCTTACTTGAGTGCAGTCTATACTTAGGTATCCTAACTCAGAGCTAGAGGAATGCCATCGTCATTCGGCGGTCGATTAATAATTCTAGACCGGTCTGGGGACATAAAGTCTGCGGTACAGGATGACTTTCACTCCTCTCCTATTAGCGAACCATAGAGAAGGTACAAAAACATGATGAAGTTTATTATCAGTAAAGAATAAACAGCCCTTATAGCGCTGTAGTGTGTAGAATTTTATAATAGGTACCCCTTTGATTTTGACGTTTCTGATGAATCAATTTTGTTTTAATGTTTTGTCTCAATTGACTTTGTTACCACAATGTATCATAAGAATATATCTGCTATTCATAAGAAAACAAACATTAACTACGAAGACATGTAAATAAAACCAACATGGAAGTAGAAAATGTAATGATGTATTATTGTATCTATGTCGTGGGCAGATCGTGGAATTGGGCAGATCGTAAAGTATAAAATCAAAAATGTTTTACAAAAAGTTAAAATAGGTGCGACGACGAGCGGAGCGAAGCAAAGCGGGAAGGAACGTATTAGGTTTACATGTAAATAAATTTGGGGAGCCGAGCGAAGTGGAGCGGAGTGAGGCGACCCTCTTAGTTTTAAGAGAAATATGATCTGCCCAGACAGACCATGATATGTCTTATTCTACGGTGTGCCGACGAAATCTATATTTTTGATCGTTTTACTACACATCCCCTTGTATCCCCATAAACTACCCCTTACAAAATGTATTCAACCTTTTTTTTTAAAGAGTAAAGGGAAGGTTAAGACATTCACATTATATGTATAACTATATGTTCCATATCTACGGAATGGCTAATGCTAAACCACCAATGTTTGCGCGGTTATGAATGGTATTACAAATATACCTATATTCTAACCGATGAAATTATTTGAAATTTGACAGCTATCAAAGTTTTGTATTTGGGAAAATTCGTTCGATGCCGAAGAACGGCAACGGCAAACAAAAACACACGTCGCAAACTCAAGTAATTATTCCATATAGTTTTTTGGAAAATAACTATAAGACCAAGTAGGATTATTTTTACTGCACATTTCTTGCTCTGAGCATATTTTTTCAAAAATCTGAGTTCATCAGTAACATCAAAATCAAAGAAATGTTAAAATATTGGGGTGCTATTATAGGGCTTCTTAAGACTCCCACTCTGTATAGTAAGTACATAATATTAAATACAGGGTGTTAAGAAGATGGCATACCCTAGCAACTTTTTTTATTACCCGTCCAGCACAATAAGTCTTATAGCAAAGACTTTATTTGCTTTTCATAGAGGCGATTATATGTTGGCTCTTTGGCCTCTTCTTCTTAGACGCGTAATACTAGTGATCACGCAGCGAAACAACAAATTGGTGTGTTTTTAGCTAATACTGAAATATATTGTAGGGAAAAAAATATTGAATTTAGGTGATATACCTTTATATTTCTATTACCTATTTTATGAAACAAAAATCAAGTTGATTTCTTAACCGTGTTCTTCAAGCGAACGTTTGAAAACCAAAAAAAAAGAGGCTGCAAAACATTTTTTTTTGACAAAAGTATAAATCTTAGTACATTGTTTATACGTAAGATCCCCAGAGAAAAGATTAATAAACCAAATATATTTTTTTCAATACAAGGAGAGTCCGAATTTCTTCACACGAATCGTAGATAGACTGGCGTTGGTCATGCTCTAGGCTCAGGTACAGTCTTAAGATGAAGTTGCGAAAGCCAAAAACCGGCGATAGTACCCGTCCATACAAACAACTTTCCGTGAAAAAAAATCGAGAAATCAAGAAAAGGAATCTATTGTTCCATACAATTTGCTCGTGTAGCTATGTAACTTTTCTATGGAACAGCTGATTTTTTTTCGCGATTCGAGGGTTGGCTCCATGCTAAAAGTTGTTCGTATGGACGAGTACTATCGCCAGTTTCTGGATTTCACAACTTCGTCTTAACACCCAGTATACTATAAATGCTATAAATCCCCCGTTGTATGTAACCTGCATGTAGCTAAAGTTTCTTACCCCTAGGAAGTTTTTATTCTCACATTACAAAGTTTGGAAGGGACATGCCTAACCTTAGCTCTTCTATACACATCTATTAGTACCCCGTTTTAATACTGCCCACATTTAGCAAGACCCTCTCTTACATATTAATTGGAAGACTAACGCTAGACGTGGTCTAAGAAATAATATCGAGACTTATTAAAACTGCGCCTCGTTTAATTAAAATTTCCAATACTCTACTGTTTTGTTTATGTTCTTTGTAAGGCTTTGCTGTCTGAGACGAAGTTAAATATTTTTTGTTTACTTTTTGATTACAGTTTCATATTAATAACATGTTTAATACAAAACCAAGTAGGTACATTTCCCTTAGTTCATGTAGGTACATTTATCACTTTATTACATACATTTTTATAATCATTGTCAAAATCCAAAGAATCGAATTGAATAAAATTATATTCACGTGGCGTTCGTGTGAGTGATACGCGCACACAAATGCGTATCCAGCGCCATCTCACTCTTTCCGTGTATTTTCTCCCTTTCTAGCTTTTCGATTATATATATATATGCATATACAACTTGTAACAGAAAGGTGTAACCATATTTGAAGAGCTCATTCAGTCAATGGTTTAAAACTACTTTTACTATCGAACAAAATATGTATCACGAAAAAAAAATTTTACTGCTTCCTAGAAAAATGCAATGTCACTCGGCCGAAATGTATGGAAGGGCAGATTTTGTTTTTGAGATTTCAGAGTTGGCTCCATAGTAAAAGTTGTTCTATACCATTGACTGAATAAGCTCTTCAAATATGGTTACACCTTTCTGTTACACGTTGTGTATATATATTATAATGTGTAAGAAAGGCGAGGGTTTAAATTATTTTACTTTACTTTATACTTGGAAATTTTATTACATTTACTGACAAAACTTTATGGCTTTCACCTGTAATACGATGACTTCATTATGCATCAAAGTGCACTAAAATTTGCTATAAAGTTGCTTCATGTTTCACCTAAAGTTTGACTAAACACCGGTGGGGTGTAATTAAGAAACTACCGGTAGGTACTGTCAGCAACCCAACTTGATAAATATTATTTCAGGTTGTTTTCACAATTACTGAAATGAAACCTATTAAAATTCAGTAACGTCCATCCGTTTAGTAAGTTATACGTATATCAATTTAGTTGCAATTGTTTTTTACTGTTTTTTTACTTCCATTGCTAACCTTACGTAGGTAAATAATGTACTAGACTAGCTCCTGATTAGATATTAAAGTTAGCTTTACGCCATGCTATGATTATTACGTCTCAATATAAAGTCTACTTTGTTTGTGTAGGAAAAGCTGCTTTATGGTAGCTTACTTCTGATAAACTTGGTGTTATTTAAGACTGTACCTGAGCCTAGAGCATGACCAACCCCAGACTATCATCTAAGATTCGTTTGAAGAAATTCGGACTCTCCTTGTATTGAAAAAAATATATTTGATTTATTAATCTATTCTCTAGGGATCTTACGTATAAAAAATTTACTAAAATTTATACTTTTACGAAAAAAAATGTTTTGCACCCTCTATTTTTTTGGATTTTCAAACGTTCGCTTCAAGAACGCGGTTAAAAGATCAACTTTATTTTTCTTTCATAAAATAGGTAATAGAAATATGAAGGTATATCACCTAAATTCAATATTTTTTTCCCTACAAATTTTTTCAGTATTAGCTAAAAACACACCAATTTGTTGTTTCGCTCCGTGGTCACTAGTATTACGCGTCCAAGAAAAAGAGGCCAAAGAGCTAACATATAATCGCCTCTATTAAAAGCAAATAAAGTCTTTGCCATTAGACTTGTTGTGCTGGACGGGTAATAAAAAAAGTTGCTAGGGTATGCCATCCACTTAAATAACACGTATCTCCATAAAAATAAATCATCTGTCACTTTTGATATCTGCCACATAATTTGTATAAAAGTTAATTATCTGGAACTTTTGACATCTGTTACAAATCTGTAAAAAAAAACCTTACGAATGCAATTCAACATTATAGGAATAGAAATATTGGGAATTCAAAATTGTGAAATATCAACATTATAAAAAGTTAACATTTTGGGAAATTGAAGTTCAACATTACGGGAATCCAACATTTTAGGAATATACATTTTGGGAATTCGACATATTGCTAATTCAACATTTAACATTGTAACAATTCAACATTCCTAAACGAATGCTAAGTAGGAGCGGTAGCTCAGTTAGAAAACTAGATTTTCACGCAAACATTTCATAACTAAGCACCGCTCAACTCGAAATTCTCAAAGTTAACATGGGTGTAAGACAAGGGCCAATTGTTATTGCAGACACGGAAATATAGTTGGAAAATTCAAAAGTCACTGTTTGAAGAATTTTACAGACTTTTATTATATAACTTATAAGAAGAATTTTATATTGATGAATGTGGTCTCACCAGATGTGATGTGAGAAGATAAGTGTAAGTAAAACGGATTTCTAGAAGGTTTTTAATGGTTATGAAATGGTACATCCTACTTTGCAAAATGCCGTACTTAACAACCACGTAATAAGATTAATGTATCTATTCCAAACATTTGACTATTATATACCTGGTGTGAATGGAGAGGTATATATATTTCTTTATAAAGACAGGTATATGGAAACATACATGTGGAAATAAAAAAACATATTTTCATGATACTTCCCTAACTTTAAAAGCCTACTGTGAATTTTGCGTGAAAAAAACAGTTTTTTTTTTATATTTGCTTGTTTACGTTTCATTGTGAAAGTGTTTCAGGTTGATAAGAATATTATGTGTTTCCATTAAAAGATAATAGTAATATACGTGATTATTGCAAAACGGCTCACCTCAATAAGTATTATTGATCGGGATAGCCGACCAGTTTCAGCAGATTCAGACTGCATTCTTCTGGGTGAGTGAAGACTGCGCGGGACGTCATCGGTGCATTTGGCGTGGGTGGTCGGACGTATCTATTACGTACGTATTATACACCTAAAACTTCATAAGTTAGTCCTCATTATTCTGAAACCTACAAATTAATTGTAACGTTTTATCGCCTTTGTCCCTTTTGGGCCTTATCATTGTAACAAGTAATATTATACAACACAGAAAATTTTGTATATTAAGTGTAAGGTGTTATTTCATTTTAGAAAATTGTTAATTTAATGTACAGTCGACAAGATTCCCGTCTGTCCACCTTAAGAGCTAGTTTTGTGTGCAGTTGTTC
Source organism: Ypsolopha sequella (assembly GCA_934047225.1). NCBI lineage: Eukaryota > Metazoa > Arthropoda > Insecta > Lepidoptera > Ypsolophidae > Ypsolopha > Ypsolopha sequella. The sequence continues at coordinate 20,164,117 of OW203994.1, read as the reverse complement.
GCGGCATCTTCCGGCCTCGCCTTGTCAGTTCTGTATCAGTTGCAAAAAATACTATTGCTTAGTTTTACTCGCAGAATTTACAGTTTTTCTCCATTTCACGCTATAATTTTATGTTATAATAAGACATTGTAACAAAATATTTAAAAGAAATCTTGTCAAGTACCCATCGATATGTCGATTCAAAATAATGAAAGTAGACGGACCTATATTGGCACCACACAACTGAAGGATCGCCCGCGCGGCAAGAAGTAGGCGTGAGCGGAGAAATGTTCAAGTGTTTCGGGGTTGAAGCGCAGGGGCGCGCGGCAGGGAGAACAAACCACATCTTTCAGTCAGTGTTGTTATAATAGTTTTTGACTTTTTTTTCAGATTATACCGCAGGCTTTTCACGTACCGTATTATGAAATACGGCATTTTAATTTATTAATATAATGAACAGTTCTCAAATAAATATAATAATACGGCAATTTTGTATTTTTTTCCCATAAATACGGCAATTTGAAACTTTAGATACGGTAACTCGAAATTTTACAATTTTACATTTTACTGTCAGACAGTGCACTCGCGGATCTCGCAATGCGCAGTTGGTTAATTTGTTTCGGAAGAAAACGCACACGATATTAATCTTCCCAAGATGAACGCTGAAAATCGACGCTATAAGATTGGCAAGAGAATGAACAAGCCAAACAATTGGTTTACAACGTTTAGCGAGGACGAAAACATATATAATTTACTAAAATAGAAGAATAAAAAAAAACTGTTTTTCAATTCAGTTGTGTGGTACAGAGGAGACCACATCAAGCTATACACTTGCAGAGAAGAATATACGATAGGTACAAAGTCCAATGTGTCTTACTTGATGCGGTATCCACTGTACCACTATAGCTAGCATTGAGATTATTAAATTATCGTGCAATGTTGCGGTCTAGTCCGCCTGACCATCCGGCTGCCACTAGTTTGGGACCGGGATTGATAATATTAAAATTGGACAGACCCTTAACAACGGATGGCACAAACCGTTCTCTTAACTTTGGCAAATATGTTGGGAATCTTTCATTAAATACTTGGGAAAGGTTTTGACGATAATGTCCACTATTTAATTAAATTAATGGACGTTAGAAATTATATGAAATTATTAAACTTGTCACAGTTTTAGTTAAGTACCAAACTATTTTCTGAATTTCATTTTCATTTTAGTGTCTTTTCTTGTCCTCTTAAGTAACACTTTATAATTATAACGGTAAAATAAGTAATTTAAATAATTGTTTGTCATGTTTTTATTCTCTAAACATAAATAACTAATTAAATTAGTTCATATTTGTTTTAATTTTATAACTTATTCGTACGTAATTGGGTTTGTCTGTTTCATCTTCAATTCTGTACTTTGTTAAATTTGTATATTTTGTAGATATATATTATTGTCTCTGTGTTGTATCTTTATATATTGTTTTATATTAAAATTGTAATGCTGTTGATATCCTGAATAAACTAAATAAAAATAAACAAGATAAAAATAAAAACTGAGAAGAAGTAAAACTTCTTATTCCATCTATCCATCAATCTGTGTTCGTCCACTGCTGGACATGGTGCTGGAATATTAGACACTCTCCAATATTTCGCCACTTTTGAAGATCCTGTGCCATTCTCATACGTCATCATCACTTTTTATTCATATTTATCTTATTCATTATAAGTTTTCGTATTTGGATGTGTGTTGTTATTAAAAGAGATAGAGCTTGTTGTTATACTCCTCTTAACAGATAAAAGCTGAATTTCAGCCTCTGAAGCATAGTTATTTATTTTATTACCCATAAACGAGTAAAATAAATCGGCATTATACAACACGGCAAGGCAAAATCAAAAACCGGTCAAGTGCGAGTCGGACTCGCGTACCTAGGGTTCCGTATCGTGCATGGAAAACTTAGTTTAGTAATTTTTTTGTGAATTTGTCAACCGCTATACTTTTCCTGTAATCGTTACGTAAACACATATTACCATAAAATTTATTGAAAAAGGCGTTACTTTGCGGAAGTCCATCATAAATTTGTAGATATATTAATAATTTGCAATATTCCGCTAAACACTCTTACCATGCTATTCAAAATGCAGACTCAAGCACCGCCCGCCCTCCCGCATAAAACATGCACAAACAAAGCAAGCAGTACGAGCACAAAATAAAGCAATCTTAAATAACAAGCAAGAAAACTTATCGACACGTGTTTCGCCTCTAAACGAGGCATCCTCGGGATGTGTAGTCCGCCCGACCGCTCGACAGCAAATGACGAGCTGCCGCCCGGAGCTCACCTTTTATACACCGGCCTGGCTAGTTGTTTGGTGGGAATAAATGGATGACGAAAACATACGTAAAAGGGGAGTACTTATAAAATTTGTTTGTTCGTTGAGTAAATCAGAGTTATTCTTGTTTTTCAATATCTCTAACTGTTCTAGCACACACATTCTTAAACCTTTCTTACAAATATGTTTTATATCAAATGAATGATTGTTAGGCAAACTATGACCGGACTCTAAAATATGTTTCGCAAAATGTGATTTTTCGGGATGATTATTTCTATAGGCTGAGATGTGTTCTTTATACCTAGTTTCAAAGCTACGACCCGTTTGACCGATGTAAACACCGTTACATTCACTGCAGCACAATTTGTAAATACCCGACTGTTGCTTTTTATCTAACTTATCCTTTCCATTGCAAAGCCGCTTGATCTTATTATTAGTTCTGAAAGCAACGCGAACACCAGAACGCCGAAAGATCTTCGCAACCCGTTCAGAAATCGGTCCTAGGTAAGTTAAGCTGGTTTTATATTTTTGAATACTTTCAGGCTGTAAAGCGGACAAACTACTTCTGATAATACTATTTTGTTTTTTATGGATTAATCGGTCAACCATTTTAGTACTATACCCGTTATTAAAAGCAATCTGATATATGATATTGAGCTCTTTTTTATAGTTGTCCGGACTTAAGGGCACCGTCATTAATCTGTGAACATAACAACGAAAAGCAGCAAGTTTATGTTCCCAAGGGTGACAAGATGAAGCGGGTATTACAGTATCGGTGTGTGTTGGCTTACGGTATATTTGAAATTCATGTTGATGACGTCATTCTTTGCTGGACGGGTACTAGTAGGCAGCTAGATATATTTGTCAACAAACTTAACAAAATTCACTCAAAAATAAAATTTAAATTAGAAGTCGAACAAGAAAACTCCCTTAATTTTCTAGATTTAACTATTACAAGATCACAACATCAACATGAATTTCAAATATACCGTAAGCCAACACACACCGATACTGTAATACCCGCTTCATCTTGTCACCCTTGGGAACATAAACTTGCTGCTTTTCGTTGTTATGTTCACAGATTAATGACGGTGCCCTTAAGTCCGGACAACTATAAAAAAGAGCTCAATATCATATATCAGATTGCTTTTAATAACGGGTATAGTACTAAAATGGTTGACCGATTAATCCATAAAAAACAAAATAGTATTATCAGAAGTAGTTTGTCCGCTTTACAGCCTGAAAGTATTCAAAAATATAAAACCAGCTTAACTTACCTAGGACCGATTTCTGAACGGGTTGCGAAGATCTTTCGGCGTTCTGGTGTTCGCGTTGCTTTCAGAACTAATAATAAGATCAAGCGGCTTTGCAATGGAAAGGATAAGTTAGATAAAAAGCAACAGTCGGGTATTTACAAATTGTGCTGCAGTGAATGTAACGGTGTTTACATCGGTCAAACGGGTCGTAGCTTTGAAACTAGGTATAAAGAACACATCTCAGCCTATAGAAATAATCATCCCGAAAAATCACATTTTGCGAAACATATTTTAGAGTCCGGTCATAGTTTGCCTAACAATCATTCATTTGATATAAAACATATTTGTAAGAAAGGTTTAAGAATGTGTGTGCTAGAACAGTTAGAGATATTGAAAAACAAGAATAACTCTGATTTACTCAACGAACAAACAAATTTTATAAGTACTCCCCTTTTACGTATGTTTTCGTCATCCATTTATTCCCACCAAACAACTAGCCAGGCCGGTGTATAAAAGGTGAGCTCCGGGCGGCAGCTCGTCATTTGCTGTCGAGCGGTCGGGCGGACTACACATCCCGAGGATGCCTCGTTTAGAGGCGAAACACGTGTCGATAAGTTTTCTTGCTTGTTATTTAAGATTGCTTTATTTTGTGCTCGTACTGCTTGCTTTGTTTGTGCATGTTTTATGCGGGAGGGCGGGCGGTGCTTGAGTCTGCATTTTGAATAGCATGGTAAGAGTGTTTAGCGGAATATTGCAAATTATTAATATATCTACAAACATATTACCATGATTTTTTTCATACTTTTCGGTCCAACAGTTTTGGAGATAAAGGGATAATATGTCCTCCAGACATACATTTTTTGTGGTTTTTCAAGGATTTCTAGAAATAGATGCAAGTAAATACAGCCAAACTATATATTTTTACAATCAAATGTTTAATACGTACAAAGTGTATTATATATATTTTAAAAAATCATGTATTTTACTTTTTTTATATAATTTCTCATAAGTGTTAATTTTTTTTTATCGCTATAGTTTTCCTATAATTGGCCAATCGACATCTATAATCTATAATCAACATTTTTTTTCGTATTTTTCGGTCCAACAGTAAATAGTATAGTAAAAATAGGGTAGTAATAAAAGTTCCGTAAACTAAATTAAAAATGAGATGTTCAATTTATGAATGTTAATGCTTTAAATACTAATCTACCGAAAACTTATGTGCTAAATACGAAAACTACCGAATGCAACACTGAAAATTCTGAAAACTACTGTCAGCTATTTTTATCGTAGATCTCCGGATAAAAATCATTTTTTTTGTATGTCATGAATTCTGTTAAAACTAGAGACCTCGCCTCGCTCCGCTCCGCTTCGCTTGGCTCCTTACTTTATCTTAAAGTCTGGCGTTGTTGATGTTTTACACTCAGCACACGAACTCGAGTATGTACGTTTTCTTTAAATTAAATTTCCAACAAAATATAGAATTGTTCAGGTAAAAATGCAAATAGCTCTATCAAATCCAATATCTCTTATATGTTTACATCAAATTGCCGTTATATACGGCATATAAATAATATATCATACTACATATCTCATAGAAATCCCCGCCATGTTTCATGTTTTGTGAATAAAATTCGTAACTGAATATCAGCTTCAATCATATCTCAGTAAAGAATACCACGGTAAATTAGACTGGTCGTGTAATACAAAACCATCCTTATTTTGAATGATTTAAGAACTTACTTGTTGTGGTAATCGTGTGAAAGAAATCTATCTAAACTATTTTGAAGTGAAAGCAACTCTGAGAGTGACAAGCGCCTTGTAAAAGAAAATTGCGAATTTTTCGTGCGTATGACTCGCAAGTCGCCAAGTTATTTTACGAGCACAGGCAACATAATTTGTTATGACTCTAGGCCCTACATCATACATCATGTGTAAAAATATAATGTATGTAGAAATAACTGAAAATTACAATAATTAATTTTTATTTAAATACTTAAAGTAATTACATAACATCGCAATTATTCTGATAAAAAATTACGCCTTTAAGACTGTACATGAGCCTAGAGCATGAACAACGCCAGAACTTCGAGGATTCATTTGAGTAAATTCGGACTCGCCTTGTTTTGAAAAAGATATATTTGATTTATTGATATGTTATCTAAGTATTCTACTTATAAACAATGTATGAAGATTTATACTTTTGTCAAAAAAAGATGTTATCCGCCCTCTTTTTTTTTGTTCAAAAACGCGGTTAAGAGATCAACATGATTTTTTTTCTCATAAAACAGGTAATAGAAATATGAAGAAATTCTAATTAAGTCCAATATTTTCTTCCCTAGAAAATATTTCAGTATTATCCAAAAACACACCAATTTGTTGTTTCGCTGTGTGATCATTAGTATTATGCGTCCAAAAAAAGAGGCCAATGAGCCAACATATAATCACCTCTATCAGAAGCAAATAAAGTCGTTGCCATTAGACTTATTGTACTGGACGGGTAATAAAAAAAGTATCTAGGGCAGGCCATCCTCTTAAGTAACAATAGCGCCCTACTACATATGTTCAATAGAGCGTATCAGATGCCTAAAAATTAGGTTGCCAGCGCGTCTTATCTTGGATCCAACGTAAGTATTGCCACATCTTGTTACTCGATGACGTAAGATTACCGACTAAGCACCCTTAGTCTAAATTAACACGACTGCAAAAATAGTAAAAGTAATCCTTATTCATATTTTAACATAAAGCACATTATTAAGGCCGACTTAAGGGGTTGATATCGCCTGTGGCACGCGACACAACGTATTAAAACACTGGTTGCTCCCACCTTGCTCCCAAGAGAGAAATTTAATGCGCAAAAAATTGCTTATATTTTTGTTTAGGGCAGGGGTATCCAAACTTTTTTGCCTAAGGGCCACACTGATTCCTCCACTAAGTCCCGAGGGCCAAGACTATAATAGCTCATGATTCAAAAACACTGTAAAATAATTGACGCGCAAATTTTCGTATTGGGACTAGCCGGTCAGTGAAATAATCTATTGCGCAGGGCGCAGGAGTGTTTGTACTTCAGGCAAGATTAATCATTGCGACGGAGTTAACCGCAGCGCGTGCTTGCGTAGACCTTTAAATAGGGTTATAATAACATTCCTATGATAACGCTACTTTTAGACAAATACGCATTATAACGGGTTGTGAACTTTGATCATATTATAAATAGCATCACGTTAATATTATACCAGTCCCGCCAGCTACCGCGGGCCGGATTGGTGGTGCTCCCGGGCCGGTGTTGGCCCGCGGGCCGTTGTTTGGAGACCCCTGGTTTAGGGTTTAGTGTGACCATCTGCAGTACATTTTTGTCTATATTTTAAAGTGTGACTACACGACACGACCGACAGTTAGACACGTTTTGACGTTAGACATGACAGTTATTTTTGTAAAATATTTCAAAAGAGATGGTATGTTTCTTAACGAAGTTCATCGCTTAGGTATTTTGGATTAAAGTTTTGCGAAGTATATTATTCAAACCGCGGTCGCTAGCGTCCTTGGAGCTGTTTGTGCCGGATAACTATCTTCGCGGAAGAAATCATAAGTTGTTTTGCGTGCAGCATGCGTGCACTAATGTTCTTAATAACAAGAAAGTAAATTAACCATAAAAAACAAATTTTTCGAAAGTTTTGTAACTAAGTATGATGTGCCTGTATGGAACTCGGACCCATGTGGTGGAGGAACTAGCACGGATAGCGAGTTAGACGAATGTCTCCAACGCAACAGGTCTATTTCATGACGTTCCCATAGTTTAATTTTAGAATCATTTTTTTTTAATAAAATATACGCCATTTTAGGATAAAGTTATTCTGTTATATAAATTAACCATTCTCTCTTCATGATTTTTTAAAGAATTGCCGATTATGACGTCACTTGAGAATTTTAGACATTATATTTATTGTGATGTATGATTGCTTATAAAAAAGTGATCTGTCTCTGTCTGTCTACTCAGCTGTCATTCATCTGTCAAATCAGTCGGCAGCAAATTTTTTAAAATTTGTCTTGATAGTAAAGGACACATTTCTAAACAGCCATTTCTCAAGTGACGTCACACGGTGGCAAATGGAAGTTGTAGCTTTATTTGTAAAAATATTCATCATAATGAGGTTTTTTTGACCACAAGTTCGAAAATAGGGCTTATTAAACCTAAATCTCGAAATGGTTTTCGAATTAACACACCTGACATAATTTAATCTTAGCGAATTATCGAAAGCACGTTAAGCCGTTGGTTCATTTTTCCCAGAAGTATGAAAGTAACGTGTATGAAAGTATAAAGATATAGAAGTAACGTGATGGGTGGTAATGGGCTTACCATTACCACCCATCACGTTTGGGACGTAATAATCGTCAGTGAAAAACGGGTGTACTGTGACTTGCGTTTCACAGCCCACCCTTGGGAACACCTCTGACATTCATGTCCTGACGATTTGTTTTATGTTGTTATGTATGTTTACAATAATTGAGGCAGTGAGAGCAATAAAAGCCTGACTTTCCCATACACAATACTTCCTAAAAGTTTATAATTTTCTGTTTTCAATGCCTCAATCACGGATTCCGTATATTTTAGATAAAAAAATATTTTTTCACTTTGAAACGAATATTGATGAGTCTTTACGAGAGAGCACAAGAGAAACACACAAAGTATCTTGAAACTTTATTGATTACTTATTAGTTTCAATTTTAGTAGTATCTAGCAGAATAACAGCGCCGTGGCTTCGAATGTAGCACTAAGCTAAGATGGACTTCTTATTAATAACCACAGAATATGTATATTTCGTTTGTATTTTTTGTTTGTTTTTCGAAATAAAGCTCCTTATAGGGTTCCGTACCCAAAGGGTAACCAACGGGACCCTATTACTAAGACTCCGTCGTCCATCCGTCTGTCCGTTTGTCGCCAGGCCGCATCTCATAAACCGTGATAGTTAGACAGTTGAAATTTTCACAGATGATGTATTTATGTTGCCGCTGTAACAACAAATACTAAAAAACAGAATAAAATAAATATTTAAGGGAATACAACAGACATGTTTTTTTTGCCGTTTTTATAGATAATAATGGTACAGAACACTTCATGCGTGAGTCCAACTCGCACTTGGCCGGTTTTTACTTCTTTGTTTCTTTCTTTTTCACTCGATTTCTAATTAAATTTCACACGAGGGACTAGCGCCACTCGTAAACTTTTACAACCCTTTCAGATCTCATCAACACCATTGTTATTGCGTTTATACATACATTATATGCAGAATAATAACTATGTAAGTACATTTTGATATAATTATGTACTTACATAGTTATTATTACATAAATAAATAAATTCTGTATATTTTGTAAAAAAAAAAACATCATACTCACGGATGTGCTTATGACTTTTCAGTGTACCGTCGGAAACCGTCTGTCAGTCCGCGGTATGTCTTAACCCTCATAATTCTTATTGTCACTAAAACAACAGGTTACCTTCTAGTTGAACTTTGGCATGTACCAACATGTGAAGCATTTATCTGGGATTCCACGAGAAAATTAGGAAATCTTGAAAATATGCTGGAAATAAATTTGTGCCGTACTTCAAAACAGATACATAAAAATTCAAGAGATCCCTATAAGAGACTTTTGAAGAATATCGTTTGCGATTTTCTATATTGCGCAACCGACAAAACATTTACACAACCTGAGAAGCGTTGATTTCTTATTTCAGGAAGAAACGTCAAAGTATCTCATTGATAAATAAACGGCTACATTGTTTACAAGTAAAAATGGAAATAATATTAAAATGCATCCTTTCTTATACAACGTGTAACAGAAAGGTGTAATCATATTTAAGAGCTTTATTATTCAGTCAATGATATAGAACAACTTTACTATGAGGTCAACTCTGAAATCTCAAAAAAAAAATCTGCCCTTCCATACATTTCGGCCGAGCGGCATTGCATTTTCCTATGAAGCGAGTAATTTTATTTTTTCGATATACAGGATTAGTTCCATAGTAAAAGTTTTTCTTAACCATTGACTGAATAAGCTCTTAAAATATGTTTACACCTTGTATACTACGCGACGCGAAGTCAAAACACACTACGATCAAATGCACATAAAATCGCCTTCAGCAAAAATTCTTACAACAATGCACCTGTATTTTGCTTCAATACACAATAAAATATTCTCTGAAAAGTACACAGAAGGACGAATAATGAAAGCGCAAGGGAGTAATAAGCTAACAAAAGAAAATCGTTATTTGTTTTCCGTATACTTTTTCCCTTAGAGACGGATCACGTCATTATTCTGCGGATCAGCCTCACTCTCCTTTTTTTCTCCGGCACCGTGTAGTAATTAAAGATAAATATAATATAAAACGGTCCACTTCACCAAGTCTTCTCCCGTCTTTGGCTTTTGTCTTCCTAAATGGACTACCGTTGATAGATTGTCATCCATTGTTTTCTTAATCTGTTCGGTGCTCCAGGCAAGAATAAATCATTTATAAGTTGCAGAGTGCTTTGTTCTCATATAAAAAAGTAAAGCGGATAAAATAAATATTACAATAGCTTTATTAATATTCAATGAAAGCTGTTTGTGAAAAACAGGATAGCAATTAGATGTTTCTGTAATAATAAAAATATTCTTATTCTTATTCTTTATTGTACACAAAAAAAGGCAATATAAACTTTGAATGTATACATTTTAGTACATCGGCGAGCTTATCTCTCTAAGAGATTTTTTATAGCAAACCAAATGAGTAAGGGAGGGCTTAATAGTAGTTTATGCTACAAGGGCGCAAAGGAATAAATTACGAGGACGATTTAAAACACGAGCGTAGCGAGTGTTTTAAACGTAACCCAGTAATTTATTGCTCTTACGCCCGTGTATCATACTACGTTTTTCAATGCATAGTGTGAGGAAATAAAACAAATATAATCTTGTGAACTTTAAATTATAATTGGCTCAAAAGGACTGTATCCAGAGCCGTTAAACAGTGGAAAAAAAGTATAACATTTATGGTTCATAGGAAAGGCTGCGGGTTAGCCAACCATTGTGAACAAATTAAAAAATAAAACAATAATAAAGCTCTAGGGCAAAATAATCGACTTTCTGTTCGGTTTTGATGCATAAAAAGTGGGCCTTTACGAGCACTTGCATTGAAAAAAATATTAAGAAATACCACCTCTATGGCCAAGTGGTAGAGCGTTTGCCTGCTAGCCCAGAGGTCGTGGTTAATTCCCCGCGGTGCACAATAATTTGTGTTCGGTTTGTCTATTTATGTCCGAAGTATAGCGATAGCGCTCACCTCACCACACATCATGTTTAGGACTTCATAATCGTCGATGAAAAGCGGGTGTACCCACGAGGATTAATGTCGTGACGATATGTTGTTATTAAGAAATAATTGTTAGGTCATTGTTCAGTTTGTTTAATTTTATTAAAACAATTTGGAAATGTCACAACACGTCTGGAAACTTAAATCGATTCAGCGTTTTGCTTCAAGCAATTGTTATTCTAATTGTAGCATTTAAGTTGGTAATTGTTTTCACCTTTTAACCTCATGTCAAGTCACGACGCCAAGTGTTTATGCTTCAACCGTATACCAACGAAATGCCCCATCACTTGGACGTAAAATAAGCAATTTCCCTTTGTATCAACGAAGGTTTATGCTTGACTTTACGATTTGTTTGTGCAAGGCACTTCTGAAATCGAATTTCAAAAGTTTCGTCTTTCACGTGCCATGTATTTTGTTCAGACAATTTAAAATTCGAACACGGGAAAATTCCGCACGCATCGATAGAATAGGGAAATCAAACTACCTCGGATGTCGCCAGAAACACTGTAATTTCAGTCAGGACACATTCAACTGGCCCCTTTTAAAAAAAAGAAGAAAATACGTGAGAGGAATGCACCCGGCCTGTTTCGGACGGCCGGACAAGCGAGTTCGGACCTGGTATGGTCTTTGAATACTGTATTAAAGACCCGTAGATAGAATAGACTGGCAATTTTTCTCGTTCTATCGAATAAATGGGCAGACAATTTGATAATATAGTAATGGCAGGGAAACGTTTTTATGTAAATATGAACTACACGCAGCTTTGGTTAATCTAGAATTCATACAGTTTAAATGTTGGTTGTACACAATTCACGCTTTGCATTGCAACACGATTCAAATTTGGAAATTTGGAAAAAATCTGGATTTGTATCTATAAATTGATTATTTCAAAAGGGAAGTATTTACAAATTTTTAAGTAGGCTGCGTAAAGACGGATAAATGAAAAAGAAAAGACATTATTTGCTAATAAGTTTCTTGCCCTTCTTCTTAGCAAGACTTATCGAATGGGCGGAGTTAGGCATATATTTATTATATGTATAAATTTAAATAAACCCAACCTTTATTATTCCCCTGCGCATTTATTATTTATAACATAAAACTATTACCTATACAGGTAGATTATTTAATTACTTATATAACATTAAAACCGACCTGTAATAAGTGTTTCTGTTATACCTACATTACATAAATAAATATATTATATTTCATTTCAATGTGTTTTTGAAATAAATATAAAAAATTTAAAACTTTTTGATAGGTATATATATTCACAAATATACTTAATCATTGTTTACATTCGTCGTTCCCATAAACCAAACACCCACGCTCTTTCACGTTATTCTTTTTCCATCAATAAGATATTCCATCCACATATCAAAGATTCCTGTAGGAGCGTAGATAATTGAAGATAAGCATTGGACGCTCAGCTGCTCCTGTAGACAGACCCCAAAGGGCTATTCTGCTCTATGAATACTAAAAATAATGTAGTAAATACCTACTTGTATCTTTAGCTAAACTGCTGCGTAGAGAATTTGTGACATTTTCGCTTCCAAAAGAGTGGAATTCGTCAGAACATTTATCCGGTGTATATTTTTATGTGTATCAAAAATGTATCTTTAACTTATGCTTATGTACCTATTTATATGTTTGTGACCGCAATATACTGTCGCATTTTTTAGTGTAAGACTAGTCCCACAAATTTTAATTTCAGTAAGTAAAATGGTTAAGGCTAATAATATTTCTGGTAATAAAGTTTATTATCTACTAGATGGGCTCTGCCCGCGTTGAAAATATTATTTACTAGCTTTTGCCCGCGGCTTTGCCCAGGTTGATTAAGTTTTGTACATTCGAATCGAATCGGTAAATATTTTTAATGTGTTTTTGGTGGCCTTTGATAACTTATTTAATCCCCTAGTACAGTATGTTTTACGAGACTGAAGGCCGAGCCGCGTCTCTGAACGACACTATTTCTTGTTCCCATGGGAACTGATTTATGGGATAAAAAGTAGTTTTTTTTCCTATTCCAGGTCTAGAAATACATTTATGCAAAGTTTCAGCCCAATCGGTTCAGTAGTTACGGCGTGAAAAAGTAACAAACATCCATCCATCCAAACTTTTGCATTTATATTATTGGGATTAGTGGGATATTATTAAATCAAAAACCTTGAAACACTTGAATCATAGAGAGGAGATGTTTGTGAGTGACGTTGGATGTAGTAGATAATCTCTGGAATTAATTAATTAGTTAATATAAAATGTTAAGTGAGTATGGGACCATTACCATTTTTCATACAAACCAATCAAACAAAACAATACACAAATAGTCCCAAAAAGGTATCGCATGTTTTACAGAATCATGGACATTTTTGGCACCCGTTTTATTTTACAGTTTGCCCAAACAACGACGGATAGATAGCCGATTTGAAAAGAAATATACCGCGATAAAACATGGTTTATGTTATTCTCCGATCATAAGTTCAGAGATCCGGTTTTATAGCTTGGTCAGCCTTTAAATAGAAGGCTAGGTTAATCGAAATCTTATATCAGAAAGGAAATGTCCCGTAATATGTTTGAATAGCCCTTCGATACATCAGGAAAGAAGACAATGCCTTCGGTAGTTTTATTTAAAAAGACAGAGTATTATGTTTTTATTTATTCAGGTCTAGAAAAAAATTTAATTCTCTTATATTTTTCCTAGTAGTAATTGTTTAAATTTGTGTCCGTGGTTACGTTTCTAGGTGTACCAAAATGTAAATATATGACATTTATATGATTTGACACATAATGTATCTTTGCAAGACTTGGTTCATCAAATAATGCCATAATGCAGAATATCTTTTTTTTGCCAAATAAGCAGGGTCGATTTCCGGCTAGGATAAAAAAATACCTTTTTACCTCACTAGCTCGAAAATTAAATGAAATGAAATATATTTATTTATGTAATATATCAGATATATTTATTACAGTTCCGTTTTAATGTAATATAATTAAATAATCTATGTCTATAGTTACTAGTTTTATGTAATAAATAATAATATGGGGAAATACACAAGGAAATAATAAAGGTTGGGTTTACTTAAATTTAATAAAAAAATACACTTGAATAAATTAAAAAATATAGAAATAAGGAATAAATAATATTATAAATATATGAAATACTAATAATAAATATATGTCAAACTCCACCCATTCGATTAGTCTTGCTAAGAAGAAGGGCAAGAAACTTAGCAAGATCATGTCTTTTTTTTAAATAATATTAATTACAGCAACTAAATGTAAAAAGTAAGCTTATACTTTAATTGAATAAAGAGATAAAAAATACAAGATACGATAAAAGTAAGTCATAAAAGCAAAAAAATATATAATACCTTTGTTTACCTGTCTTATTATCCATCTGCTTTTACAGTCATTTCATCTATTAACTTATTAATCTATGAACAAAAGCGCGCCTTTGTTGCTAAAAATCAGTGAGCAAAAGTAAATTTTGCTCAATCAGTGCAGAAAAGTGTTCTTAATTAAGAACCTGCGAATTGAAATTTCGTATTTCATTGGCTCACGAAACGTTCAGCAACTCCATAATTAACTGCTCAAAAGAAAAAGGGATAGCAAACATCAGCATGGTGGCAAACATCAGCATCAGCATCTCTGTCGCTCTTTAAGGATTCCATACACATTGGGAGGCTGTACTATGCAGCTTGTCGGATACCATAGACACGGTAAACTTCTCGTAATTCTGTGTATGGCCAGCCTCTCAGCGTGTTTGGAATCTATACCATAGACTATGGACTCCGTATAAACTAATGGACTTCTACCGGAAACGGATAAAGTAAAACTCCCGCATGATGATTATGTTGATTTGCGTTTTCGATTGGTTTATCAGAGATTTTCTGATTTTTGACGGCTTTTGGGATTCAATTAACATTCCTTGCATTTTTTTTCATGTGCAATATTTTGTACAAGAAAAAGTGTATACAAGGTGAATTTTATTTATGTAGCCAAATTAATACTGAAGACTCGGTAAGTGCTCAATATTAAGGTTCAATGACCCTTTTTGTGAAATTCATAAATTAATGTTTTGTGTTCCTTACAAACGCAAGCCCAACCCCGGGTCAATTACTATGGGAGGTCAACATTTCAGTTCGTGTAATTAGCAAAAAGTGTTACCGATCACTTTCCAATCCTCCAGCATGAACGAGGCTGTATAACTAAATGTCACCTTATGCATGAAAGGGCTTCTGACTCGTGGTCCCACCTATTCTGTCCCACCGTACTCGCTGTCCCACCAGTTTAAGGCTCGTGGTCCCATCACTTATTCCCACTGATAGGTACAACTGCATCATGAGGTCGTGGTTCCACTAAATAGATCTCTAAGGAAGAATTATTCTATCAATTAAACTTTTTATAGATTTTTTGACAGATGTCAAAACTGACAGGTGATAATATTTTCACAGTTTTTTTGATAGATGTCAAAATTGACAGATGAAATACTTATTGTAGATTTTTTGACAGATTTCAAAACTGACAGGTGATAATATTTTCACAGGTTTTTGGATAGATGTCAAAATTGACAGATGAAATATTTTTCGTAGATTTTTTGACAGATGTCAAAACTGACAGGTGATAATATTTTCACCGTTTTTTTAACAGATGTCAAAATTGACAGCTGAAAGACTTCTGCTGACCACCGACAAAAACAATATACTAAATACAGTATGTATACGTTAAAACCACTAAAGTAAGCAACTAAATTTTAGTCCGTAGTTCCATATCCACTAGGAGCGCACGGCTGCACAAGAAGCCATTTATTTTTCAATAGCATTTGGAGAATGGAATTTTCGTTGTTGGAAAATACAATGCGGGTTCTACACGTTCGTAATCGTGTTATTGCTTGATTTAATTGATATTTTTCTAAAAATAAATGTTCTTGTAATTTGACGGTTTTCCAATTTATTTTCTAGTTCCAACGTACCATGACTATACTTTTTGTTGATAGAAAATTAGTGCTTGTAAATAAATGTCGAAAATTTATCACCGGGCATAAAAATTAACGTGAGGAAATTAAAAACAAAAATCCCCCTTTTCCCAAATTACATCTTTAGCTGACAGAATGTTCTGGCGACTGCGAGTTATTTACGGCTTCAATAAAGTGAACCTTAAAATTGTTAATGAAATGGTATTAAAACAGGCGGACCCCTCATAAATTACTTGGTGACATTGCAGAATTCGCAGACGAAAGAAAAATGTCCAATGGATTTAGACAAATGAGCGGGACACCCGTGTTTCGTGGTACCATCGGTGAAAGTACCGCTGACCCACTTTAAGATCTTTTACACTGTCACAAGAGCGGAAAGTGGGGAGCTATTGACTTTCCCCGATAGTATTTTTACTCTGTACGTCCATTTATAATCGAAACAAAAAAGAATTGCTACCTTCCAACTGGATTTAAAATTGGGAATTATAATAGCCAAGGCAGATGAGAGAATTTATAATAAATTACGACTATAATTTCTAAATTTATTGTAAATAAATACAATAACATATATTATTTATATTTTTTTATATGATTGAATAAATAAATGTAAGTAACTACAATAAACAAAATAAAAATATTTTACAATAAAAAAGTCTAAATGCATGATTTATTTTCTATCATCCTCTATTTTGAACAGTTTTCATTTAAAAAAAAAAAAAATTCCGTGAATAGTGGGTAAATTAATCTGCATCCTATAAAGCTGCAGCTGTCTTTAAAAAATGTCTGTGGGTACTGACTAGTGATAAATAAACCTCTAAAAAACACGTTTTAATGGATTTCCAGTTCGATTTGAACTCAGGGGCAAAGCCATCTCCTTAAATTATTAATTAACTCGCCGCCGCATCGGAATTTATTCGATTGCATGGGAGATGGAAAAAAGTAAATCACGTAATGAAATCAGAGTAGAGCCCCGCCCGCCCTTCGTGCTAGCCGCCCGCCCTGCTCAAGTATAGTGAGAAGTACAGCAGTAATAATTAATACTGTACTTTATCTATTGTATGCATGAATGTAGTGTGTATCATATTTCAATTTATATAATTAGATATTATTTTAGTACTCTTTGTTTAGTTTTTAGACCGTTAGGTAGTTACGTATATTTTTAGGTTAATAAGTATATGTAGACTATTATAGTTACATACATATTTATAACGTTCTTTATGCACTTAATTTAAATGCCAATAAGCCAATGTATAATTTCCATTCATCTCTGTCATTTATGGTTCACTGGAAGAAATTTATTTCGCCTTTGCCCTGTATTTCTCTTTATTCTAAATTGTATTTATCTGCGTTTTTGTGTGCAATAAAGTGTTAATTATTATTACTTCTGATCTGGTTGTTCGTTTTTAGGGTTCCGTAGTCACAACAAGGAACCCTTATAGTTTCGCCATGTCCGTCTATCTGTCTGTCTGTCCGCGGCTTAGCTTAGAGACTATTAGTACTAGGAAGCTGTAATTTGGCATGGGTATACATATTTATCACGTCGATAAAGTGGTACAGTAAAATTTTTGAAAAGATATTTTTTTATGTTACCCCTCGTACACGTAAAGTGGGGATGATTTTTTTTCTCGTCTATCCCCTAGTGTGGGGCGTCGTTGGATAGGTAATTTAAAAATATTGGGGGTGTGACAAGACCATTTTTCGATCCAGGGTTTCGTTTGCGAAATATTAAGCTCAAAATTGATAATTTTTTGTAATTTGTTAGAATCAAGTGTCCCCCCCCTGCCAGCAAAACGGTTGTATTAGGAGACGTGAAAAAAATCATAGCAGTAGTATACATAACGAAATTAAAAGGAAAACATCACAGCTAATAAGGCTTTACAAGTTAACGAGTACAGATCGCGCCAAACTTTTAGTCCCCTATTCGATTCGCATCAGCAAGAACAAAATGTATGGGCCGTTCTTGGGAAGAGCAACTTCCGAGCGTACTAGAAGCTTGGCGCGATCTGTATTAGTCGACAAACTTATAAAATGTACTTGGAGAAGAAGTCCGCATATTGTGTAGGGCAACTACGGAACTCTACACTTCGCGTGGCCCGACACGCACTTGGCCGGTTTTTCATATATTTACTCGTTGTGTAGTTAATAATTTGTAAACGTTGCCTTACTCTTAGGGCACGTAATTTATTTGCATTGTCCTTGTTTTGTTGAGTTTTCTTTTTAGACTACTTGTTACATCTACCATCAGCTAGTCTAGTCTTTATCAGATCTTATTTAACTCATGTATAAGAGCAGTCTCTAGCTGTGATAAAGATTCCAGTAAGCTTATTTAAGTAATGGCGTTTCACAATGTAGTAAGTAAAACTACTCAGAAAAGACGGTCAAGTGCAAATATAAGTTTGTCACGAAGCAATTCGACGCGGCATTTTAAATAAATGATTTTTAGATAAACATCTTAAGGCCCTACGCATCCAACACAATAATCGTATTAAGTAATTTTGAGCTCAATGATATTGTCAGAAAGTCTACATTAGAACGCTCGCTTCGTGCGCTGCGAGCACGCATAATCGGTGAATTTGCGAGGTTTTTCTGGAATTTCTGAAAAAGTATTGAGCAATAAATAAAAATGGATCAATTATTGTCTTTAGTTATCTGTAAAGAAAATTCAGGAAATGTTTTAATTCTCTCCGTTGAACACCTTTGCTATAAACACATTTATTCGCAATTTGACGAGCTTACTTTGTGATTTTTTCTATTGAGTGAAGTTTACTCAATTACGTTTTTAGATCAACTTGTGTTTAGAGTGTATCCTCTATTGTAACATATATTTAACTTGTATTTGAATGAGATATTGAACTGACAATATTAATTAAACAAAATGCTTATTTTGGAATGGCAGGGCCTTAATAAGTGCCAGAAGACTTCCTTTCGTGTCAAAATTCAAGATTGTAGACAAAATTGACGATAAGTCAGTCAGTGAGTGGAACTTTTAGTGTGAAAATATCGAATATTTTAAATCAGTTACTTGAAATTTTTACAACATTATGAAGTTTAATTAAAATTTCAACTTGATACTTGAAGCCGTTTCTCATAATTTATTTATCTTTCTCCCTGAATCGATCCCTCTCGCACTGCGCGTTTTTTCGCTTGGAGTGACACTGCCCGTTGAAAACTCGATGCCTCACCTTAAACTTCGAACTTGAATGGCAGTGAATGACTGTATCTTTGTAACAGGATCCGTACACTCTGCTCAATACAAATGCTTACCATTCCTGATCAGTCGCGGGCAACCGTGAAATCGTCATTAATAACGTAGCTAGCTACAAACATAGATACGAGTACATACATACTTGCATAAAAACTGCTACAATACAACCACATACCTTTTACCTCTAATAAATGCGGTAAATCCAAAGCATGATGTGAATAATAAATGATTTTAATTTTAATAAAATCATTTAAGCAGATTGATTCGTTTTAAAACATACCTATCAATTTTAAATAAAGAATTTAGATCACTTATCGTGATTGATACAATACCCTTCTCGAATAAATGCCGCTATTATGTGATGTTTAAGGTTAAACATCAGTCGCTCGGTACAAAGTGCACAACTTAACTTTGTTTTTCTTGTTAAGAAGTTGAACGTGAAAAAGATATTGGTCTGTGGCAATTCACGCCAATAGTTCAGTATTAGTTAGGTTTATAAATCAACAGTTTGAAATAAAATGCACAATTACTCACTATTTTCTCCAAACAAGCTTATAACGCTGCTTTAAGTTTGTTTCAAAAAGTTATGGCTAATTGTGCATTAAATTTCAAGCTGTTGATTCATAAACCTAACTTATAGTAAACTATTGGTGTGAATTGCCACAGACTTTTTTTTATGTAGAACAGAATAGAATGGATAAAAAAATTACAAAGACAGATCTTTTTCACTTTTGTCTTCTTACCAATAAAAACAAATTTGAGTTGTGCACTTTGTACCGAGCGACTGATGTTTAACCTTAAAAAGAAACTAAACCCTTCTTTCACAAAATATTGCGAAAAAAATTTCGATAGTACCCTATGATTGTTTTTCTGAGATAAATTATATTTTATCCCAAAAACAAGTCGTAAATCTATTTAAAAAATCTGTACAGAACACTCCTTTACTAACTTATAATGTTTCATAGAGAGAGCACAAATCATGCAAATTTGGAAGGGTGCCCAGCCCATGAAGCAACGTAGGCATATACTGAATGACCTTGGATCGAGGGTTAGGTCCCCCGTTGCCTAGCAACCGGTAGGCAGTCCAGATCCCCTGCAGCAGTACCTAATCTGCAGACAATCATAAATATAGGGTTCCTACAGAGCTGGGGGGGGGAGTTCCGAAATGTTTTGCAGTTGTGGCTTGGACGAGGCAAATGACTGTATTGATCTCCGTAGATTTTCTTATTTTTTTAATAGTCAAAACGCAAGTCTATGAACAAATCAAGAGGGTCATGAAGCATGTTGTAAATATTAAAATGATTATACTATATTAGAATTAAATCCTTTTTAAAAATCATGGATTAACAAACATCTCAATTCAATACTAACTTAGCAGTCTGAATTGCCAAAACTGTGCCTAGATATATCTTTGAGTTGGTTGCCATTAAATTTTTATCCATGTTTTTTGATTATTGGCAACCGATTCAAGAATACATAATAAACCCACAGGTCAGCTAATCCGATCAAAATTAAAATGAAGTGAACCATTTTTGTTTATTTAACAGATGAAACTAGCAAAAAGGTAAAGGTTAAAGGCCGTAACACGACTTTTTTTAATTTATTTATTTCCATTTATTTATTTATTACACAATAAAATTTATTTTACATGTATCGATCGATAATCAATACCAATAAACCATAATTTTGGTATCGAATCATTCGCGAAGCTACTATATATACGTCAATTCAGTGTAAATGCTATATGTAATAGGCAAGATCATTGTTAAGGCGCAATGGACTATGAAATGAAAACTAGACTCGTTTGTGGCTATCCCGAAAATATTAAGTTTTGCCAAGTACAGTCCCGGGATTTTCGGGGTCAGACGGCCGGGATCCTGGGTGTCCTGTTTTTGTCTTTTTGATACAGAAAGAAAAAGACAGAGCGCTTAAATTAAGTTTAGTCCTGTCAAATAAGTTAAATCGTGTTACACCGAATTGACACCATTGTTTACTTAAATCTAGGTTGTAAAATAAATGTTTTATAAGGATAAAAAATAAACAAGGATTAAGGTTACCCAGAGAATTTCTTCAGCTTAATTCCTAATACAGTTTTTTATTGCTCGTATATTAAAAGAATAAGTATTTTGTACCCCCTGATGATGGATTGATTTCCGAAACCGGTTGGGAAGTGTGCAACAAATATATTAAATGAAACAAACAGTACAAGTGTTTGTGTTCAAAATCAAGATCCTAATACATTGTTTGAATTTTTTTTCATAGAATTTACGCCATTTTAGATCGTAGTTTTCATTATTATGGTTTAACTCTATAATTTGATCATTATTCGTTTATGATTTTTTATAGAATTTTCAGATATGACATAACTAGAGTCATTTTAGGCATGACACTGATTGTGGACTTGCTTATAAAAAAAATGGTCTGTCTCTGTCTGTCTTCTCATCAGATCTGTCATCCATCTGTCACATCAATCGGAAACAAATTATTATAAATTTATCTTGATAGCAAAGGACACATTGCCAAACAGCCTTTTCTGACATCACACGAAAGTTGCAGCTTTTTCGTAAAAATATTCATCATCACGACGTTTTTTAAACCACAAGTTCTAAAATCACAAAAATCTCGACAAACACAACTTAATATAATTTAATCTTACCGAAATAGCCCGTGTGTGCAATAATTTATTACTAAATGAACACTTTATTATTAGCATATAATTGTAATTTCAATTTGTTTAAGAAACCATATCCATTAATCCACACACTGAATGGTAATCCCCCGCATGGCAACAGGGTTGCGTCACACGACCCCTGTGAGTCCCTAGACCCCTCCCCCCTACGATACAATCAAACTGATGAATACTTTCAACACTTGATACTGTATAACTACACCTCAAGCGATTGTACACCCTATACCTACAATAATAGGGTTTGTAGGTTATGCGTAGATCAAAAACAAAAATTACGTATTGAGTATTAATTTTGCCCTTATTCGTGACATTGACGTCTGTCAAAAAGAAATTGACGTTAAATACACGGAATATTTCTTCCGTTTATTCATTGCTGATATACAAATTGAACGTAGAATTATGTAAATAATGTTCTCCCCTTAAGCAATTGTACCGTTTTAGGCAAAAATGTAAAAACCTTTTATTTTAGAGAAAATTCTACTTCTATTTGTGTGCAAAATTATTATAATACCTGCATGAGATTGAAAATTATTTTACGAAAAAGCGCTAGATATACTTATTCAGTCTAATTTAAAATAAAAGGTGAAAACATTTTATTTAGAAATGGATACAAAATGAGCTCTTTTCATTTCGAAATTCAAAAGCTATTTCTCGTTGAAATACTCTTTTATAACGCAGATATCATTATGTATGTAATTTGTAATTTAAGCTTTAAATATACTTTTAATTTATAACATTTTCAGTCTCTATGGTGTACGACCAGAGAATGCAGGTGCGTGCAGTGATTCTGTTTTATAAGTAACACACACCCAAACTTGATATATTTAAAGATTTCCTAGTATTCTGTAACTATTGATACCAAGAATCGCCGCAAACGGAAAGACAGTCACTAAAAGACCTTTTTTATCTGGTGATGCAAGTCGTTCAAAGCTGCTATAAGTATCTACATAAGTACGTGTCAACAAGTATGGGTACTTATGAAAAGCAAAAGATGCAACTGACACACTGAACTGCAGAGTCACACTTACCTCGACTGCATTCAACTACCCTCGACATTTTTTTTTTACTTACACTCGCCTTGTGACATACTTGATGTCTCCCTATAGTGTAATTGCTCCCTGCCACCCTGATGGGCGTTCAATTGTACGGCCCGTAGTTATTGCGTCTAAAGATTATTGTTTGTCAATGAAAATACATGGACTCAATTGAAAATTATAAAATTAATGTGTTGGTAAAATTAAAAGTTCTCGACCAGGCACAGAAGTAGCGTTGTAATCACAAACTTTTTTTTATTATGTTCCTAATCTTGATGCTTAATACATTTTATATAAAATGGATCTGTTCAGTAGTTTTATTTATACTGATTTTTTTAAGAAGTCTTTTTGTATGTGTCTTGTTGAAATTAATAAAATGGAGATTGAATTTCATCAAATACCAACTTGTAAAGGTTTCAAGACAGTGGTTCTATCATTTGTCATATTGGTCGAATGAACAAAGACATTGCCTTGGTTATGTAATAGATAGCCCATGACCCACACATTTTTTTATTGTTATCTACATATATGGGATAAAAGGGTGAAATCTATTTCGTATTTGAAAAATTGTGAATTATTGTATGCCAGGAAGAACTAAGTTAATTCTTGAAAATAAATAGATTATTATCAATTATAGGTGGATGTTTCATGAAACGACATAATCCTACTCGTATATCGCAGCCGGATTGTGAAATACCCGCCTTTTTCTAATTAATCGAAACAGAACACTTAAATTCTAAATTCACTCAATAGTTCTTCAACAAAACTTTATTACATATGTATTGTGTATGTTGCTATCGCAAAAATTCCATTAGTTTCCGAAAATTAAAGTTTCAAAAATTTTGAATCGAAAATGTTTTGAAATTCTAATTAACAGAAACCAATGAAAACTTTGTGAAAGCAGTATACACAATACATAGGTAATAAGGTTTTGTTGAATAACTATTAAGTGAATTTAGAATTTAAGTGTTCTATTTCGATAAATAGAAAAATGCAGGTATTTCATAATCCGGCTGCGAAATCACTCATAAAAATAGTTAAATTAAGTATATTTCGACCCCTCAGTGGGGTCGTCATGAGGTGAATAGAAAAATTATTATAAATGATTATTTTTTTATTCGTCTGATGACGACTCCCAGGAGGGGTCGAAATATAGCGACTAAAACCATTTTAACATATTTATGTGGAATATAACATAAAAAATAAAAAGGCCCATAAACGGTATTTTATATAAAAAATATTTTATTAGGATGTTATCTTAAAAATAATAATATTATTACAACAAAACAATTTTCGTCAGCTTTAATATCCGGGAAATAAATCAGGGCGTGCAATAAAGAGCACCAACAGGCCTACAGCATGTACCAAACTTCCCCCACTGTTTCAAATTATACATTCCCTACACCTAGCTAGGTCTAGATAGAGCCTAGGTATAGTCTACGTTGCTAAGTATCCTGGTGGATTTGCTGGGGGAATGCTAAAAGGGCTTTGCGTCTGTGTGTGGTATAAATTGTATTATGGCTATGTCCTTGTAGTATAGATATTTGCATTGAAAGGGGACGTTGTGTTTTTATTTTATGTACGTTGGTATGCCTGAAGTTTGATACGCTAAATCTCGTTATACTGAACAATCTGCAATATGGGTATGAAATTGCATTCTGTTGTACTTTTTCCTATGGAACTCATTCGGATTCAAATACAATGCACACCAAAAACAAATTAAATAGACAATTTCAAAAGTAAAAGTAGGGTACTATTGGCGGTCTTATCACTAAAAAGCGATCTCTTCCAGACAACGTTTTGATGGAGGAACTCTTAAAAGAAAGAAAAAAATATGTGTAGAGGCGGTGTACAGAATAAATAGATACAATTATACATCTACTCAAGGAGAGAGCATTTCGTTCGACTTCAAATTTTAACAGTCCCTAGTTTTTATATATTAGTACTTCTCATAAATGTTGTTAAGGCGATATGTAAAAGTTTTAGCGTCCCTGTTACTCCTTATGCGAAAAAACCCTCAGTGCGAGAGGGACGGATTCGTGGAAAAGTAGCAAAAAGTCGATTTTTTATTAATGTACTAAAAATGCTATCAAAATTTCGTTTAACCAGGTCCTAGATACTGTTAAAACCCATCTAATAAAATATAATTGCAGTCCATATGTCATTCTAAATTGTCAAACTAGCAGAATTGTTGTCGATAAAGACCTCATTTCAATAAATATTTCTATCGAGCCGAAATTCTCCAATTTAACTGAAACTGTTTCTGGTTTAACTGATCCCTAGAGAAAGATTCCAAAAATAATAAACAATTTTATCAAAATTATACATTGTTTACCGAAGTAGATATAAAAGTTCTAAAAATGACGATTTTTTTTCCGTAGCGCCTTAAATACCGTAGTAAGTTTGAGACTGCAAAGAACGGGAATTATGCCTTGCCTCTCGGCGTAAGGACATGCCAACTAATTTTTGTTCCAAATTAGATATTTTTAAGCATTCAACAAGGTATCAATCAATTGGTCTATTTAACAAGTTGCCATCTGAGTTAAAGGTAATTACGAGCTACACCTTGTTCAAAATCAATTAAATAAGTCAGAAACCATGTCTTTTACCGCGATTACATTTTTTTTGGGAAGCTTTTTCAGTCATTATGCTCTTTCCACTTACACCTGGTATATAAAGCAACAAAATAATATGTTGTCTATGCTATTACGGTATACTAAATGGGAACAAGACGGACATTACATTTCTGTGGGTCCGGTGAATAACGGTATAATTAGAGTTATATCCAAAACAATTTTCTTAGCTTAAGATAAAGTATTTTTTTTTCTATATCGAATGGTGTATCAGGATCTAAGATATCTCAATAAACAACTGAGATAGGGCTTTGTAATAATGGTTTATGTGCTAAAATAATACGTGCAGCATGATATAACTTCAGTTAAGTCCCATATTAAATTAATTATCAACTACATGTTTCGTTTATAAGGGTATAAAAGCTGATTTTGAAGGTTTTAGTTTTAGTTTGACGTATCTAAATTTACACTAAGTTGTGATTAAAACGAAGAGCCATTTTCAAGTCACGAATTTATAAACGTCAAACCTAAAATCTACTAAATTTATGTTTGACATTACTAATTTACTCAACTTATGTGTTTTGGTATTTTCACGGCACAGTTTAGAGCTGTCACTTGAGTAAATTTAGTATTTTTAGTAAGATTTTAATCAGCTGCTCATAAGGTCCCTCATAAAAACTGACTAAATTTTCCGACGACTTTTCCTGTAGTATTTTACAGTTTTGTGATAGAAATAGATGTGTACCGTATTAAAAACATTCTTCGACACGTACACACTTCAATCAAATACATTTTTGAATTGCAGTTTTGCCAAAATTTGTGTTATAACCTGATGACACATCTACGTTTTATTTCTATTGAAAAGAGTAGATTTATCCACTTACATACAGTTTGCGACCCTTGTATGATGGTAAGGTATGATGAGGGAGAACATCGTTGTTGCTCTCGTCACATACACACTTCAATCAAACACATTTTTAAATTGCAGTTTTTCCAAAATTTGTCCATTTACATACAACTTGCAAGCCTTGTATGATGGTAAGGTATGATGAGGGATAACATCGTAGTTGCTCTCGTATACAAAAACTATAAGAAACACATACTAAGGTTTATGGGAGCACTAGCGTCTGTGGTGTCGTTCAACCCTTCCGAGCTATGAGTTGCTACCCGAATAATAGATTTCATTACTTGTTAAAGCAACAAACTCTCGTGAGACAGCAGCAACAATTTTTTTGGCCTACTGTGCCTGCACAACATGTTCATTGATCACTAGGCAGATGAATTAGGTTTAACGAGAAACAACCATCAAGCCGAGGTAGAACAGCTTAATGTCGAACAGATCAGGTATGGGTTCGGGCGGTTGATTGAATTTCACCTTGTATAATATATATTTTACCTATAATTTTAATCGTATATATATTGCTACATAAATTAAATAAACCTTTAATCCATGTACATTTATTATTTTATTACATTAGATTAAATTTAACGTGTAAAAAGTGTATTATATATACCTACTTTGCAAAATAAACTATTTGAATTTGAATTCGAATCTGAAGGGCAAGCAACATGTTGCAGAGTCATGGAAACTCTTTCATTTTACTAATAGGATTTGATAAATTAAAAATTAAACATTTTATAAATTAGATTTAATTCATAGTACTAAAACACCAAATGTTAAAATAGTACATCGCAGTCCAGATCGGGGCTCAGATTTATGTTACTCATGGTTTCTATAGGGTCCTGCCATCTTCGGGCGCACCAGCCCCATACCGACTAGGAGTAAATTTGGTCATCACTCATGATCTCTACTCATAGATAACATCAGTATCCAGGAAATGTTTTCGGCCATGCTCAGAACTGCATCTGCCATGCCATTTAGGATCAAGTGGTCATTCATTCATTTAGACCATCTTCACTGGACCTTGCATTTTCATGTATCACTTGCATCAATGGCCTCGGAACCATGCGCTGGACTGAAAATAAATATATCATGTTTAATTATCTAAGAGATTTTAAAAGAAATTATTTGGGGCCAAAGCACATTCTGCATACTGAATAATTAGAATGCACCTTTTTGACCGCCATAGTTTTGTAGATGTACAGATCCAAGCCGTCACAAAGAATACAGTAACAGAAAGCAGCTCTATGTGGGCGGTCCCTTAGAAACTAAATGTGATTTCAAATTAGTCAGGGATGTAAGCAAATACAGGCTAAGACGGTTATTGCTCAGCTCACAGCCTTGAGCTTACTTTTGCAAGGAATACCCTAAGTAAGCTGAAGTGGAAATTGCACCAAAAGCATTTGTTGCTTAGTAACCATATATATTAAGTTATAGGAGATAAATCTTGACACGGCTTAGGCATGCTGGGCGTATCTAAAATGTTAAGTGATGTCAGTTGATTTCTGGCTTCAAAGTATCTCTGTTTTAGGCTTTGAAAGGAAAAAAACAAAGATACATACTTGCGTGCTCCGTCATATCCAAAGAGTACATTATATGTTATATCTCTGGCACGTCCCAACGTATTTTGAAGGGCGAGGTCTCTCCATATCTGCACCACTTGAGGATGAACCCCGTTTCCTAGAAAAGCAGATAAACGTTAGCACCCAGTCTATTGAAGGTTTTAAAAAAGGTATTTTTGATTTTATCTAGATCAAAACTTACCACGCACTAAATTCATGAGCATGTACCTATGTAAACTGCTGCCGTTAATTCGAGAGAATGATGACAGATGGAGTGTGGCGATATCTCGAAAAAATACTACAAGTCAACAAGAGCTTCTTCACGACAAAAATAAATAAAGGCACGTTAAAAAAATATGAAAGGTACAACAAATGGGACGAAATAAATCCAAATCATGATTATTTAAACTTTTTTTATAAATAAAAACCCTAGAATAGAATATATATACGATCTTATTATTTGGTAAGGTATATCAGTTTTATAATACGACAACACTGCCTTACACCGCAGATATTATAAACCTTTTCTGAAATGTCGATTCAAAAATGATTGCTGATTTGACAGAAATAACTTGACACATTTTATTGATTAAACAAATAACCACAGAGCATATAACAAGCAAATAACTTCATTCGGCTTCTATCTTTGTCCTCGAATGTTATATATATGCGATCCGTGTTTGTGTATTCAATTATTTGATTTGTAATTATTTTTTAAATTTTCGTTATTTTAGTAGGTAGTTTTTCATCGAAATTTACATTTTATTTGGTTGACTGGCACTAAGACATAAAATGGACCCGCAACCGGGCTTTTCAAGAAACACGGACGCAAACTTTCTTTCAACGAGAAAGAAAAGAACACGTCGTGCAATAGTTCCTGGTGAAAAAGAAATTATTCTTAACGTATACAAGTACGTGGTGAAAAATTGGCCGAAAGCACCCGAATTATGGGCTGACTCTGATACTGCTGCCTGTATTGAAAAGGTGATTGAAATTACTGGAGTATCAATGGCAACTATATATCGCATCATAAGAGAACATAAAGCAATGAAAATGTCATCAACATCAACATTTTCAAATCCACAAAAAAGTGGTCCAAAGCTTCAGTTTGATGATAAAATTGATGATTTTACTTTATGTGCTATAAGAAGAAAAATTCACCAATTTTTTTACCGAAATGAAATACCAACCATCAAAAAGGCAAGTTATTAAAACAAAATCTTATTGTTTCATTGTTGCTATTTTTTTTAATAATATATGTACAGGGATAAAAAAAAAAAAATATTTTCAGATTTTACTCGCTGTGAACTCTGATAATTCTTTACCAAATCTCAAAAGGACAACGCTTCAAAATGTAATGAAGAAATTAAATTTCAAATATGCCACGCGCAAACGAAAAAGCGGCCTCATTGACAGGCAAGACATGTAGGAAGCGAAGAAGGTTTTTTAAAAGAGGGCCTTCTGCTTTTTGAAGCAAAAAAGGGGGATGGGGATTATCATAAAGAGATGAACGCCGAAGTGTTTGAACATTGGTTTAGGGGAATCTTACCAAAACTTAAACCTAACTCGGTTATTGTGATTGACAACGCCCCATACCATTCTAGAAGATTAGAAGCTGTGCCAACTTTTTCCTGAAGAAAATGTGATATCCAAGCATGGCTTACCTCTAAAAATATACCGTTTGAGCAGAGCATGATTAAAGAATTTCTAATGGAAATTGTTAGAAGGGAAAAGGGGCAATTTATTAAATATGCCGTAGATGAAATGGCTGCAGCTCAAGGAATAACAGTCCTCAGGCTGCCCCCATATCACTGCGAGTTAAATGCGATTGAGTTGATATGGGCAAACGTAAAGGGACATGTGGCAAGAAATAACAAAACCTTCACAAATGTAGAATGGGCAGGCTGTATATCACACACCATAAAAGAGGAAGATAAACTTATGAAACTTGACCATCTAATAGATGATGTGGCAGAACAGTTTATTATAAATACTTCTGCTTCGGATACTGACGATGAACTCTACAGTGAAAGCTGTAGTGAATAAAAATGAAACTTTATGGTTCGTATTCTATTTTATTCCCATTATTAAATGAGCAGAAGGAAATTTTAGTTATAGCACGAGCTCTTTGAAAGGTGACATTTATTTATACAGTCAAACTACCATATTGGCAAGTAATAATAATAAATCAGCAACACGGATCGTAATACTTTTTGCTAATTTTGCCAAATAAAATGTTGACTTCCTATAGTAACTGACTCGGAGCTGGACTCGGGAAAACGATAAAAACAAATTAACGAGTTTCACAAAAAGGGTAATAGAACATTGATCACTTAGATACAGAGTCTTAATTCAATATGATCATAAAATGACAACCTCTATATAAGGTTCTTAAATTCAAGTGAACACAGTATCGCTAATAGACAACTTTTCGCCAAAAATAATGTTTTTTGCGCTTTTTTTTAACTTTTACGTAGAAATTGAGTCAGCTGATTCATTAAGTTTTGTACTAGGAAGTGGAAAATATATACGACAAAAATACTTTTTATTAACAAATGGGACCTTTTAACGATGTACAATCGACCCTAAAATCATCATGATAAATATAAAATATTGAAATGATAAACCGTAAAAAAAAGGTTTTATCCCCTGACATTTGCAAACGTCACCATTCTCTCGAATGAACGGCCGGAGTTTAGTCTCCAACATGATGCTTCGTCTGTCTTTCTCTTGTTCGAGCTTTTACTGCTGTTACTCATATCGAAAATTTCAAAGAAAAGAAAATAATTTATCATCTCGTCTCGTCTGTCAAAGTTGTTAAGTTTTGCCAGGACAATAATCTTAAAAATAACCTACATAACTAAAATAACTATGAACGTGACAGATAAAATTATTTAATTTTGATAATGATCAGTTCTGGTACTCTTTCTTGAAGAATTTTATCAGTAGGTTGTCCAAAAACAATGTTCCAGTTAGTAAAACCCCGGGGAAAATACTAAAATATTAAAATAAAATAATTTACAACATGGTCGTAATTCTACCAAGAAGTAGAAATACTGATTGCTTGCCATACTGACCGAATGGAATCACCCGAAATGTTGATTATTGTCAATATTATTGTTGATTAATAGTCCATTCCTATCTGTGGTCCGTTATCTGTGAATTAAACTTAGGAGCGTCCTAAAAGCTTGTTAATTTTAGTTAGTGTGCCCTTCAAAATAGCAAAAAATAGTGCTGTCATTTAAAATTAAGTTTTTTAGTAGGTTTCTTATCTTAAAACTAAAACCTTCAAAATCGGCTTTATAATATACTTAAATCAGTATTCAATTTTGTAATCTTGGTGAAAGACGATTTAATTGGAAATACAACTTTCATCCCGAAATTAGATGCGTTTTTTTTTTCGGTGAATAGAGGATTAATTTTATTTGTATCCTTATTTACTACAAAAAATTAGTTGCAATCGTGACAACAGACTTAAGTCCGACAGGCGATTGGGTGAAGAAGGATATATTTGAAATTATACCTATTATCACGAAATTGGATGCGTATTTTTTTTCGGTGAAAAGAGGTTTAATTTGATTTGTTTCCCTATTTACCAAATAAAATAAGTCACATTTGTGAAAACAGATGTAAGTCCGACAGGCGAACGGGTGTTTGAGGGGCAAGGGCGGGTGTTTTTGTGCGTACGCGCTCCAGTGCCAACGGTTACTTTAGGAGGGGAAGACGTGTCGCAGCTCTACATAAATTCGTATTTATGCTCTCTTCTCAAGTGAGTTATACCATTAATCACAAATATTTTTTGCCGTACCATAATGTAGCTATTACATAAAATTAGATCGTTTTTCTCATAGCATTGAAATTATATCACTTTTCACATAGAATAAACTGATGCATACTGTAAAACCTTACCGCATTCTATAAAAGTTCGCGCGCGCTTTGCCTATAGTTTTCAAGCATTTAGTATTATTAATTAATAAAATCTAGTTGAAACTATCTACATAACTCTGCTACTAAAACCTAGCATGAGTATTAAAAGGTACCTTTGTACTCGTATGGAATATATTTTATATATATTATTTATTTTTTGACAGAATGAAACCAACAAGAAGCTCAAAAATGATTCAGATGCTAAATAAAAACACGGAGGATGTTAAAAATAATCCGATAATATTTTATAACGCTGAAATCAATTTAAAAGATCCTGATATCACAATAATATGTAGAGATTTGTTAATAGAAATAATATCAAATATTAACATTGTTACCGACCAAATATTATCTGAACAAGGTGATTCTGACTACTCATTGCCAAGTTCAGACGACTGTATTCCCAATAGCTATGAAGAAACTTCTTCATCTGATAATGATGCCAATAGAAAGCACTTCAAAGGTAGACGCATATGTGCTTCCCCAGACAGCAGCATCAGTAATATATTCTCACCATCTCCTCAGCACCAAGACCAGGATTCAAGTGATGATCATGTTGAATTTCAAAGTTTCACAACCAATGCAGTGATTCACAATACAACCGGTAATCGAAAAAATTCACAACCGGTTTTAGAAGAAGATTTACATAATTTTAAAAACAGGCAGGAAAATTTAGAAAATGAAGATATGATAGAAGTTGAAAATATGCTCTTGGATACAACCAAAGACGCTAATAATACAACCGGAAACTGTCACAATTCACAATCCATCTTAGATGTCATTCCTAGTGGTGCTATCGATTTAAACAATTTTCAAGACAGACAGGAAAACTTACACAATCAGGATATGCCAGAAGTTGAATTGGGTATTACTGCAGAGCAGTTCTGGGAAAAAGAAGGAATGTCTTCAGGGAAGAAAAGGAAACCTAGACAAGTGTTAAAAGAAACTAGAGCAGACAGGAAAAAGAGAAGCAATTTGAGGAACACGGGAATGGCGTACACAACTTTCACTGGCAAATATGTAAAAGAAAGAACGATGAAGCCATTGGAAACGTGTAAAAGGAAGTGTTGTGAGAGAATATCGGAAAGCTTCCGTAAAAACGTATTTAATTACTACTGGACATTAGGAAGTTACAACGAAAGAGTAAATTATGCGTCTAAATTTGTTATAGTACAGAAAAAAAATTCTACTAGGCTTTATACCACAGGAAAGAGACAAAGAGAGTTTGCAAATAAATACGAACTTTCCTTCGCGAATGAACATCATCCTATTTGCAAGGGATATTTATTGAAAACTCTTGATGAAACTGACAAATTTTTGCAAATACTGTGCAAAAAGATGCAAGAGACAGATGGTGTTATCCAGAATTCAGTCAGAGGATGTACACCGTGTCTGAACAAACTCGACGCAAACCAACTTGAAGAAGCTAAACAACACATATTGTCTTTTCCATCATACGAAAGTCATTACGGTAGAAGCAAAACTACCAAGAAATTTTTGGCCAACGGTTTGAATATTGATAAAATGTATAAAGAGTTTTTGACTTCATCGACGGTCTACAAAAAAATTAATAAAACCGCATACACACAGGTTTTTAAAGCGCAAAACTTATCATTTAAGAGTCCGAAACTAGACACTTGTGTAAAATGTGATACTTTGAAAATGAAAATAGACATAGCTAAATCTGAAGAAGACAAATTGGCGTTTTCTCTATTGCTAAGAGACCACCACGAACAAGCAGAAATTGCATATGACATGAAAACACTTGACAAATACGTTTCTTGTACAGTGAATGACAATATGGTACTGACTTTTGATCTTCAGCAATGCCTTCCTACACCAAACTTAACAGCTGGCCCAACATTTTATAAGAGACAGTTGTACACATACAACCTTACAATAAACAACCTAACAAACACAAAATCTTATTGCTACATGTGGCATGAAGCGATGGCTGCTCGTGGCGCCAACCAAATAGCGTCGTGTATCTACCATTTCATACATAATTTCGTGCCAGCATCTATTAAACATCTGATTTTTTACTCGGATTCTTGTCCTGGGCAGAATAAAAATTCCCATATAATGGCAATGTTCCTGTTAGCAATACACGAGTTTCCAGAAATCACCATTGATCATAAATTTTTGATCTCTGGCCATACGCGCATGGAATGCGATAATGTTCATGCTGCCATCGAAAAAGCGAAAAAGCATACGACATTACGTATTCATCATCCAAGAGATTGGTACCAACTTGTGAGAACAACCTCGAAAAAATATGAGGTGATTGAGATGAACCGAAATATGTTTTATGAGTTCTCAGCATTACTGAAATCTTGTTACAACATAAGAAAATATAATGAAAACAAAGAAAGATTTTATTTCAAAGATGTTAAGTGGATGAGATATACCAAAAGGTCATATCCACGCGTGGAATATAAACAGGAATTAGGTGACAATTCTTACAAGACACTTGATTGCAAAAAACATAGACATAAATATGATGAGCCATTCCACAAGGAAATGTCATATAACGATTTCTTACCTATTTCCAATGAAAAAAAGAAGGACCTCATGTCTCTTTTAGACCTTATAGATGAAAGTGTAAGAGACTTCTACCTGAATTTGAAATCGTGTGCTGATGTCGCAAACGTAGATCCAGATTTGGAGGAGCAATTATTTAACGATGAGTCCGAAATGTGATGAGTAGACTGCAGTATGTCTTCATTCAGGGGTCTTTATCATACTTAAAACTGATGATAATCCTATGTTGATTGCATATTGTCGTACTTAGATAAGTTTATTATTTCAGATTCGAATTGTTTATATCTCGTTATATCATTCTACTTTAACAGGGCAATTAATTGCGTATTGTCGTATTTGAATTTGATAAGTTTAGTATTTTAGGTTCGAATTGTTTTTTTACGTATCTCGCATTAAAATTTTGTTTTTAACAGGGTGTTTAAGCATGTTAAAATAGGTTTTTTTTTAATTTTTATGAAGGCAAATGGTATTTAAGACTGATAACACGTAACAATTTTTCGCAAGAATTATGTGTTAAGTGATTTAATTTAATAAATACTTGTTAATTTACAAATATTTGTTTTTATTTCACTAATGACACACTTATTTAATTACCTGATGACACAATATAATACACGTCTTGTCAAAAGTTTATGTTTTAATTTATCAGACTTGTAATAATGATTTCAAATAGTTAACAAAGACATTTTGCATAAAAAAAATTCGCATTTTTATGTAGTGTAAAATGATTTATCTAATTTAATGCGATATTCACAATAATCACATAAAATTTGTTTTGTGAGTAAGGGCTTAATTCAAATTCAAACGCAGATATTATTGAAATTAATAAAGCTAAAACAGTAAGATCAACAAAATAAAATAGTTTAATATGCAAAGTTTTCTGCTGCAGTAACTTTGGTGTTATAAACTGAACAAATTCTTTTTAATGATTTTTTTACCGCCAAAACTTTTTTATTTTTGCTCTCCTGTAAAATCAGTATTTTACACTTAAACCGTTATTCACCGGACCCACAGATTTGTTTTCGGTAAAAAAAATATTACAGTCACTAAAAATTTAAAATAAACAGCTAATGGATATCTCCAAAGTCAGTATCAGACTGAATTTCGAGAACTCAAAGTCAATTATTCGGATTCACCACACGGACTCAATAAGATATTAGCCATCAATAAATCATAGTTCTCTCACAAAAAGAAACAATTATACGAGTGCAACAACCGTTAATGGGCTGTTTCTTCAATCGGTGTCGACCAATCGACGGTTTATATCGGCAATAAAGGTAGACTTGATTGTTGTCCAGCCCCCTATTCTGTATCTTAGGTTGCCAACTGGACAGGGTGCCTATCGTCAAAAACATAGATAAAAACTGAACTTTCAAAATTGCCTTTAGAGGGTATTGAATTATTTACGAACTATGACGTCACTTCAAATGCGAACATATCCTTAGGCAATCGAAATTCGATAGTATATCTATGTTTTTGATGATAGGCACCCTTTCCAGTTGGCAACTAGAGATACATAATAGGCCCGCTGGTGTCTGACGGCACAATTAGCACTCTCTAACAAATGTGTGGCTGAAAACATGGCATTAGAATGAATTACCTTGTGTTTTAATTTTAATAGCTAGGGCTTATATTGGTCCAACGGAGAATTGTAGCTACGACGAGAAGTGCCTTTATGAAGTAGACGAATTGTAATTTTTTAATTTGTTGACATTAATAGGAATAAATTTATGTTTTATTTTTGCTTCATATTTATTTTTTGTGTTTTTTTTTGTAGTTTTTTTTTTTCTTTGTCATTATTTTTAATTTAATGTTGTATACAGTGTTTTAGTTCTAAGGATAATATTCAAATGCAATGTTTATGGTTTTATGATTTAAATAAATGAAATGAATATATGCATATTTATTATTATATTTTATTATTATTATATTATATTTATTTAAACATACCTATACGTAAATAATATATAAACAAAATAAGTAATTTACTAACGTGACGACTTTTCATTTAAATTTGATAATACATTCTTTCAATGATAACTGAATGTAATTTAATCTTCCATTCGAGCGAATAAATTGTTATTCACCAAAAAAGTGCCCATTAACCAAAATCGAACAACCAGCCTCAAATTAACTTCGGCAAAAGTTTACCCTCGAAATAATTAAGGATTCGCCACAATTATCGCCGCAAAATCAAACTTGTCTTTGATCATTACCTTTTGAATCTCCATGCGAAATCAACCATTACCTTAACAGTATAAGGTTGAAGTTTCATTGATAAAACGAGGTTTAACGCGCCAGCTCTAGGGAAAATTTTAATAACCGAAAGGGCGTTCTTAAAAGTTGTACTTTTACCTTTTTGTTGAATCACCAAAGGACCGACCCTAGAGGTCGGTGATAATTATAATTATTTACCAATTGCTAAGTGAAAGTTTTTAGAATAGGTCCCCGCCTTAATTGCGACTCGCTTAAAGTATCATTTGAATGAATTATGATCTGA
This sequence comes from Ypsolopha sequella, assembly GCA_934047225.1. NCBI lineage: Eukaryota > Metazoa > Arthropoda > Insecta > Lepidoptera > Ypsolophidae > Ypsolopha > Ypsolopha sequella. The sequence continues at coordinate 20,127,314 of OW203994.1, read as the reverse complement.
ATTCAAAGAAAATTTCGTGCTTCGTGTCACTGCTTTTTGAAGAGCCGACTAAATTGATGAGGAAACAAATTAGACTTTTTTAGGGTTTCGTACCCAAAGGGTAACCATCCATCCATCCATCAGCCTAGGTCGTCCACTGCTGGACATAAGCCTTTCCAGGACTTTGCCACTACCGGCGGTCATCCTGGAAGAATTGCCCATACTCACACACGCTGGGTAGGCGGGTTGGTGAGCGCGGTGCCGGAACCATCCCACTAGTGACGCCGCTGCCCGTCACCAGTCTGTTCCATATAAGGCCCGGCTATTAGGGATGGATTTACCGCCATCCATCGGTATCAGGTATGGTGGGCCTCCTGGATTTTTGCCTGTGAGCTGTCCTCTAACTCAGCCCCGAATTACTTCGAGGGGGTCTCCGAGTAAGATGGTGGTACCTCCACAGTCGAGCCCGGCATCAGCTCTACCACCTATCAACGTTGGGTAACCAACAGGACCCTATTACTTAAACTCTGCTGTCCGTATGTCTGTCCGTTTGTCACCAGGCTGTATATCATTAACCGTGATAGTTAGACAGTTGAAATTTTCACAGATGATGTATTTATGTTGCCGCTATAACAACAAATATTAAAAAACAGAATAAAATAAATATTTAAGGGGGCTCCCATACAGCAAACGTGATTTTTTTGCCGTTTTTATATATAATAGCTTCTGCCCGCGGCTTCGCCCGCGTTGATTTATTCCGGTGAAGTAGAGGACGGATGGATTGTGTTTCCTGTACCGACATAAAATACCAAACATGTTAATTCGAAGCTTCCATAAGTCCTCATGTTTGAAAATGGACTGAATTCCGTTGAAAAAATCTAAAATTCCGTTACTAAAACAAAACTGCTAGACTGATTAGTCTGACTAATGGATTGAGTAATGGAAAAAGTTCGATGACATAATTTTTCAATGTTTTATCCAATTGCGAGTCGGATAAAGGGTTAAGCACTGCTACGGAACCCTAAAAATATTATGGCAAATAACCAGGGACTCCTACTTTTTTTTTCGAGATTCTATGTGTTGCTTCCATAGTAAAAGTTGTTCTATTACTATTGACTGAATAAGCACTTCAAAATATGACCCGTTACACGTTTTAAAGGTAGTATAGGTTAACTGACTGATTCGAATTTTCACTTCCCAGATGGCAATAAAAACTAGATGGCGCTGCACGCCGGTACATCGCGATATCGTTATTTTCCTAACGCTTGTTTAAGGTCATTCTCACTGATTAGAACATCAGAAATAATTGTATCTCGTTTGAAATTGATCTAGTTTTTGTGGGAGGGTTCACCGAAGCTCTCGTAATGATCAATCTATTACCAAAGACTGCTTTTACGCTCGTCATAGCGTTTATGGAAACCTACCAGTATTCAGAATCCCAGTATTCAGAACCCCAGTACTTCTGAGCTGCGGCAGAGCTGTCACAGCCTCATAATTTTAGCACAGTTAGAGATAAAGACATGAAATTTGGCACAAAAATAGCATTAATTTGCCCACATACATATCACGGTGTAAAAAAAATATGAAGAATTTGAAAATTCCCATAGCTTAATTCCTAAAAGATACATATGTATATATTTTATTTCAGAGTATATACGCCATTTTAGGTTACAGTTTTCATTAATCAATATCAATCATCATCAATCAATATCAATATATATATACACTAGCTTTTGCCCACGGCTTCGCCCGCGTTGATTAAGTTTTTGTATAGTCGTATCGAATCTGTAAATATTTTTAGTTTTAGTAGTTGGCCTGGCTTTGATTTGGAGTATTTAAAGTGTTTTTGGTTCTCATCATCTCTAATTTGATCCCTATGCAAAGTGTTTTTGGTGAAGGCCGAAGACCAAGACACGTTTCCGTCTTTGCCGAGGCCGAAGCCCGAGCCGTTTTGCAGATAGACACTATTTTTTGTTCTCTGAATTAATCCTCTGCTAATGTGTCTTTGGCTGTCTTTGATAACTGATTTAATCCCCTAGTATTTCCAGTCGACACTGTCTTTTGTTTTTTAATTAATGTTAATCATCTGCTTAAGTATCGTTGGCGGTCTTTGGCGAAGCCGAAGGCCGGGCTGCGTTTCAATTCAATTCAATTCAATTTATTTCTTAATTCAATTAAAATTGACGTTGACGTTGCGAAGAAAAGTCATATTTTTTTACCAAACCAAAAAAAAATATTTACAAAATATATGAAAACCAGTGCAAATCATTCCTTTTTATAAAAAACGTTTAGTAAAATCTTGACACCACATGATAATGTAAAAAATTCAGATCGTTACAGTTCCTGAAATAAATATATCTACTCGCCTTGAATGTTTGACACATTTCAACACATTTCATTTGACACAACAACAAATTTCCCCGTGATTTTCCTGATAAATAAATACATTGATACGACCACCTGGCCCAGAGGAAGAGTGAAGATTTTCTAACCTGGTATCCGAAGCGAAGTAGCTTATATGAAAAATCAAACCAACAATAAACTAACAGGCTAGGACTGAGAGCGTGCATATTCACTATAATTTGATTTGCAACATTGAGAAGCAAGTTCTTTATCATCACCTTCCGTTACCAATTACTATCTCCTGCTATCTCCAAAATCAACACAAAAATATGACAAGTAACATTTCTTCATTATCATTCTGTTTCAAAGATAAAGCACGTCACCAAATTTAGAGCATAATCCTTATTAGTACTTATTACTAAGGACCTTTTTTTTTCCTTGGTTTTAGATTTTAATTATTATTTAAGATAGTTTTAATTGTAGCTTTTTATTTATAGTTTTTACATTTAACTTACTTTTTCTATTACTTTATTAGCTATTATTATTTGTGTTCCTCCTGGCGCCGCATGTCGCAGGCGGCCGGCCCGTCCCATGCGGGTGCCGGCAGCCAGTCGTCGGACGATCGCGTGCAGTGTCCGGAATGTAATAAATACTTTCAAGGACAGAGAGGCCTGAAAATACATACAGGAAGAAAACACGACAAAAAGAAGTCCACTACATGCTCAGCAGATACTTCTGAAAAAACATCCCTTTGGAAAATAATAAGTCATCTAAAATCTACTACTCCAGTTGTCAAAAGAATCCCTCGAGGGGCCAGAACAACTGTAGCGGCCTCTCTGTTTCAATGTATAAAAGGAGTTATAGACGTGAATGATGAGGAACACTGGAAACAACTTCTCACATTCTCGTACCGGATACTGCACGCGAGAAAGGGGAGGGGCCAGAGCGGCTCCCTAACGCAACAAATAAAAAATAATTGCTCTTCAAATGATAACAACACGCCTGATTATGACACAAATGTAAAACACACTTCAGATTTCAATAAAAAAATAGAAAATAAATTTAACGATGGGGACATCAGAGGAGCCGCTCAACTCCTCTTTTCCAGCGATACCATAGCTCCTGACTCGCCGGAAACACTTTTGGCTTTGGCTTCGAAACACCCGCCTTCAACAGCAACCTGCCCGCTACCGGATCCGCCCCATCCTTCTGACCACACACCCGAGGCCTTAGTTGATGAGACGTTAGCTGCAGTCATGTCATTCAGGAACGGATCGGCTGGTGGCCTAGATGGGATAAGCCCTCAACATTTGAAAGATCTATTATGCGGCGCCATTGGGCCCACCGGTCGAACCCTTCTGGAGGGCATCACGCAGCTTGTAAATCTGATGCTTTCAGGCAAGGTGTGTGAGGATATCACGGATTTGCTCTATGGAGCAAATCTGTGTGCCCTTAAAAAAAAGATGGGGGTATTCGACCTATCGCAGTGGGAAATACTTTTCGTCGATTGGCATCTAAAATATGCTGCAAAAATATCCTAAACGACTTAACGCCAAAACTCCAACCAGTTCAATTAGGATTCGGAAGCAAGGGAGGTTGCGAGGCTGCTGTTCACGCAGCCCGCACCTTTCTTGAGCATGATGCGGGCGAGGTTCTGCTGAAGGTTGATGTCAAGAATGCCTTTAACTTGGTGGACAGAGGAGCCTTGCTGACCGAAATAAAAAACAATGCACCCGCGATTTATAGTTATATGTACCAGTGTTATGGAAAACCATCGAATTTAATATATAAAAATCACTTACTTCAATCTGCAGTTGGCTGTCAGCAAGGCGACCCTTTAGGACCCGCAATTTTCAGTTTAGCTATCAATCCGATCATAACATCACTAAATTCAAAATTCAACGTTTGGTACTTAGATGACGGAACTATTGGAGGCGACGCTACATCTGTTTTTAATGACCTGGAATACCTAATTGACATGTTTAAAGATATTGGTCTAGAAATAAATTTCTCTAAATGTGAACTGTTTATTTCAAATTCTGTAACGTCATTAAAAAAAGATGAAATTATTAAGAAATTTAACAGTATAGCGCCTAATATAAAAAATGTAGACAACGATTCGTTGCGCCTCCTTGGAGCTCCGGTCCTAAGTGATTCGATCCCTGGCTATGTGAGTGAGCAGATAGCCAAATTTAATGGAATTTCCGACCGTCTGACCAAAATCAATCCGCATATTGCGCTGTTTATAATTCGTTTCTGTCTTTTTGTACCTAAATTAACATATGTCCTCCGGTGCTGCCCTCTCTGGAAACATGAAACGCTCCTTATTATTTTTGACAATATTCTACATAAGGCCCTAGAGAAAATATTAAACTGCTCACTCACAGACCGTTGCTGGAGCCAAGCCACCCTTCCAGTTCGACATGGTGGCCTGGGGATCCGCAAAATTTCTAGTGTAGCGCTCCCTGCCTTCCTGTCCTCCGTTCACAGTACGAATGACCTCTATGGTACCCTAATACGCCCATCACTTAGTGATGTTGAGGCTTCGTGCTTTGTGGAGGCCAGAGATGCATGGACGCTTGCCTGTCCCGGTGAGAATCTGCCCACCGACTTAAACTCCCAAAGATTATGGGACGAGCCGATCTGCAACCAGATACAGAAACACCTGCTGGAAACTGCTACCGACTCTGTAGATCGAGCTCGTCTCCTTGCTTCTGGCGAGCAGGAATCAGGTTATTGGCTACACGCGTTACCATCTGTGAAAATCGGCACCCAGCTGGACAGAGTAACATTTACTCTGGCCGTCAGCTTGCGGCTCGGCGCAAGGACAAACGAGCCACATCGCTGTCGGTGTGGCATCAACGTCAACCAGCTTGGGCACCACGGCCTATCTTGCCAACGTAGTGCTGGTCGCTTGTCGCGGCATGCCAGCCTTAATGATGTCATCCGGAGGGCCTTTGTCACCGTCGGCGTGCCAGCTGTCCTAGAGCCGAAAGGCCTTGCACGCAGCGATGGCAAGAGGCCCGACGGTATGACAATCATCCCTTGGAAATACGGCAAGTCACTGGTGTGGGACGCAACATGCGTTGATACTCTTGCTGCGTCCCACATCCAAGTCACGGCTGCCAGGGCTGGCGCAGCAGCGGCATCGGCCGAGGGATCCAAAAGGCGCAAATATGCAGAGCTCAGTTCGGAGTACGCGTTTGCGCCTTTTGGAGTCGAAACCCTTGGGCCGTGGGGTCAAGAGGCTAAATGTCTTTTTAAAGAAATTTCCTCTCGGCTGGTTGACGTTTCGGGGGACCCAAGAGCTGGCGCATACTTTGGACAACGCCTTAGTTTGGCAATCCAAAGAGGAAATGCTGCCAGCATTCTGGGAACCCTGCCATAAGACGGCGGCGATCTGGCCAACATTTTTTACTTAGTTTAATTTTACTTTAGGAGACATTTTAGTTTTATAGGTAAATTTGTAAGGTTTAATTTTAGTTTTATTTCATGTTATTTAAGTTTTTATGTTTCTGTTAATAAAGCTACCATTTATTTCTTGCGATAAATTAGTTTCATTGGTGTTTCTAGAAATAGACAGTACAAGTGTAATTTTACCAATAGCGGCATAGCAATATTAAAATAATAGTAATTATTATTATAAACTTAGTAATATACATAATTCTAATCCTACACATTAAAAACAAAAAACGAAAGATTTTTTTTTATAATTAAAAAGATGTCGATAAAATTTAATAAACCCAATAAATCATAATTAAAAGATAATCATAACTTATTCACAATTATGATAGAACTCATTTAGAGTATATGGACACATAAGCAACAAATATTGTTTAAAAGACTTTAGAAACCGATCACCCGACAGACGTTTATTGTGAAAAGGTAACTTATTATAAATGCAAATTGCCATTTGACTAGTGTTTCTACTGTAAGACGTGGTTCTATATGACTTTTTTGGATGTCATACTTAAAACGTTCTTTTAGTCTACTGCACTTCCGCTCCGAGCTAATCGGAAACTTCTCTGGAAAACGCTGTACTAATTTGCAAAGTTCAATTATAAAGAGCGCTGTAACTGTATGGATTTTCAGTTTGACAAATAAATCCTGACAAGATTCAACTCCATTTAAAATACGGACGCATGTTTTCTGTAGCATGAAAACTTTTTGTATGTCCACACTACCTCCCCACAGTGCCAAGCCATAGAGAAGTCGTGAGTGGAAGAAGGCGTAGTAAGCCTGAAGTGCCGCATAGTATGGTAGTAATCTTTGATAAGCACCGTAACGCATAACAAAAACTACTGAGCTTACCTGCAAGGGCCTCTATATACATCTTCCAGTTCATATACTCGTCAGCAAAAATACCCAGAAACTTGGCCTAGTCAACTGGTGCGATACTTGTATTTTCTACTGTAATATCTAATTCAACTCTTGGTGTGTTATAGTTTCTGAAATGTACCATTTTAGTTTTATCCGCATTTGTTTTTAGTCCTATAACCTGCAACCACTTTCCGTTTCCGAAAGACACCATTTTTTGTTCTCTGAATTAATCCTCTGTTAAAGGGTCTTTGACGAGACCGAAACATACGTTTCTACATCACTTTTCTATAGGAACTTGACACCCCATTGCCATCTTATGGGAACTGATATATGAAATATGATGATATGAAATAGCCTTTGTCCTATTCCAGGTTTAGAGCAACATTTGTGCAAAGTTTCAAACCAATTGGTTCATCAGTTACGGCGTGAAAGAGTAACAAACATCCATCCATCCCAGCTTTCGCATTTATAATATTAGTTAGATGTACCTAACATGAGAGGAGTGCATCCGCAAGACGAAAAACATTAACTCATCCCTTAAATTTTTATGGACATCAAAACACTCATTTTCTATTCCTTTTATTGGATTTAGAAAGTACTTACGAAAGTAAATACACTCATCGATCATTGAACCTTGGTCTTTACCACTTACCGAGTCTCCCGTTTATACGGACGGACAGACGGACAGCCAAAATAACAAATTTAGTCATTTTACTTTGAAAATAAAGGACTTTCCAAAGACAACTTCATCCCCCTTTTCACCCCTTCGAGGTTGGTATTATCACAAACGCTGAGACACGTATAAAAGTAATTTTCAATTGTCAGTCTAAACAAAAAATTTAAAGATCCTAACTTCGAAACAGACGAATTTTATAATAAAGAACTTTCATACAAACTTTATTTTTTTTTTACCGTCTTCTAGAACTCGCCGAGCCCTTTTCTTGGAGTACCATGAACATGGGTCTAGCATCAGCCGCTTGGGAGATATGGGCCTGAAAAGTTTTGACACTTTCGGCAGACAGATCTCGTCCAGACCTTTTCCTAGACACCCATCAACATGGGTCTATATCCAGCCGTTTGGGAGATACAGGCCGTCAAACTTTTGACATTAAAAAAAGAACTTTTTTTGGCATCCCGTGGTCTAACCCCTAGGGATGTACTGCCTTCCGTTCCAAAGATATTTTGCTTGGATATAGATATATATATAGATAGATAGATAGATAGATAGATAGATAGATAGATAGATAGATAGATAGATAGATAGATAGATAGATAGATAGATAGACAGATAGATAGATAGATTGTGGATATAAAGATCGATAGATACCTCAAAAGGAAAAAATGGAACCCTAATAGGATCACTCGTGTGGCTGTCTGTCTGTCCGTCTGTTATAGCCGATTTGCTCTGGCACGCATACTTTCAAGAATTTTCATGTCGACTAAATTAAATTGCAAAATCGATGCCATTTTCGTAATAAACGTCCCAAAAAAAACATAAAAACGACACCCATATTGATATTTTCACATTTAAACATTTCAACCCCATCGCACCCCAACAGGGTTAAAAGTCGTTGTAGTTTTCGTAATCAGCGACCCGATAAACCATACAAACGATACCCATGTTGGTTTCCAGACTTTGTCACCCCATTTCTTCCTTTTAGGGGTTGAATTCTGGAAAAACCTTTTTTACGTCCACTACTTTGTATTTTAAAATCGTTGTCGTTTTCGTGATCAACGACCCGATAAACGATACAAACGATACCCATGTTGATTTTCAGACTTTTTACCCCATTTCCCTCTTTTAGAGGTTGAGTTCTGAAAAAACCTGAAATAAATATTTACTCATTTATTGATAAGAGTACTTCTGTAAAGTTTCGAATGAAATAGTCTAACTATTCTTGTTTCCCCATACAAACTTTGGACCCCCGTTTCACCCTCTTTGGGGGTGAATTTTGAAAAATCCTTTCTTAGTGCACCCCTAGACTTCTAAAGGAACCTATTTGCCAAATTTAGAATCTCTAGACCCGACGGTTTGGGCTGTGCGTTGTTGTCCGACGTTGATATGTCAGTCAGTCAGCTTCTTCTTTTATATATTTAGATGATACGGAACCCTTTGTGCGCGAGTCCGACTCGCACTTGGCCGATTTTTTTATAAATAGGGTTCCTTAAAAAATTATGTTTCGCTTAAAATAACCTTACTTACTTATAGAATTAAATGAGACTTGAGGATAATTCATGATTTATATAAAAACGGCTCACCTCAATACGTGTTATGATCGGGAAAGCCGACCAGTTTCAGCAGATTTAGACTGCCTTCATCTGGGCGAGTAAAGACGTTTACGCGACGACGTTAAGCCTCACACAGTGTGAGGCGTAACGTCGTCGCGTAAACGTCTTTACTCGCCCAGATGAAGGCAGTCTAAATCTGCTGAAACTGGTCGGCTTTCCCGATCATAACACGTATTGAGGTGAGCCGTTTTTATATAAATCACCTTACTTACTGTTGTCAGTTTTTTTTCTACATAAGGGCTTAGGCTTTGTCACTACCGCACCTGATGGGAAAGGTCGATAAGACGTAGGATGAGGCGCGCTTGCTCAGAAGTTGGGAGAAAGAATGCGGGCGACGCGTTGATCAGTCTGTTTACGAACTTCTGCAAAATCTACGGAAGTCGGTACCCAATGAATGACTGATACTACGCAACTGCAAGAAATGAAAAATTAGAATTATGTTTAAATAAGTTTACATGCATATCTATACTAACTAGCTTAAAATTATACAAGAAATATTTACAAAACATAAGTACGAGACAAAGTAAAATTAAACTAATAATCTTAGCGAACTATTCCTAAACTCGGACAAGAATAAGTAAAAGAGATATCAAGGTCCGACACACTTTGGCCTTTTTCGTTATTGGTATTTATCTAACTGTCCAGCCCCTCTGTTCTGTATATTTGGTTGCCAACTGAACTGGGTGCCTATCATCAAAAACATAGATAAATACTGAATTTCAAAATTTCCTTTAGTAGGTATTGAACTATTTACGAACTGTGTCGTCACTTCAAGTTCGAACATATCCTTAGACAATCGAAATTCGATGGTACTCGTATATCTATGTTTTTGATGAAAGGCACCCAGTCCAGTTGGCAACTAAAGATACATAATAGGCCCTCAGGTTGCACCGGATATATTTCGATTAATCAGTGGTTGTATACTATGTCAGAGTTTACAGACAGCAAAAGAGATAAGTAACCAAGCCCAGCACAAACACTTTGATCCTAAGACCCTTAGGTGAGAGATAGATAAGACTTGAAATACATGCACTATTTATTAAGTATTTTTTATATCATCACTTACCAGTAGGTCTAGGATCAAAGTGGTACTTATCTCCTTTGCTGTTGTACGTCATTCGCAGAGGTTCCTTTAATGCAACCCTATAAGTCCTGAAGTATTATTAGAACGAAGTGCCTTCACTACATTAAAGGTAATTTGATTAATATAACAATAAAAACCACAATTTAAAGCGATATGTCTCGACCTCTTCAGTAGGGTCATCATCAGGCGAATTGTTATCCCTTATTCATCAGATATCTAGGAAAACTAGCGACTATATAACAAATACTAGTAAGCTACTTGAATAACATTGGCCAGTCATTAAAAGTATCTACAGATGGATACATGAAACAAAAGCCTATGAAACACAGCACAATAAGTAAGTGTTAACAATAACAGTAAATGTTAACAAATCACAACAGCAAGTTGTTAAATACCTAAACACTAAGAATAACATTACTCAATGAATAAGTTAAATGTATTTAATTAATTATAATAATGTCTGAAGAAAAGCACAAACGTTTATTCCTAACAATTGCTGTAAAGCTTGTCTTTATCTACCACTACCATAGCTCAACTCTTAATTACTTTATGTATTAGAATATAGATTATACAATCAATTTATTTTGTCATTTAAACGACTTTTTGTATGCTGAGTTAAGTATCCGGTATCCGGCCGGATACCGGATACCATAAATATGGCCGGATAGGCCGGATACCGGATAGTAACCGGATATCCGTTTCATCTCTAAATATTAGAGAGCAAAATTATTTATTAAGAGGATAGTTTCCGTAAAACTACATAAAAAGATAAAATATGTATTTCTTTCGGGAATATAATATACACTCATATCGGAACAGAATCGTCAGACATCATTCCAATATTGAGAAATAAAGTGCCAAAGATGGCTCTAAAAAAAGGTTTCATGTCGAGGTTTAAGTTTATTTAAATAAAAACCCGTTCACATTATTTATGAATTAAATTCTGTATAAACTTTATTAAACTCTTGACAGGACATATATTTCAAAGCAATATTTTTAAATAATAAAATTAGTGAAGAAAGTTGTCATTTTGACTTTTTTCCAGAATCCGTCCCTCTCGCACTGCGGGTCTTTCCGCATGGAGTAACAGGGTAGTATGCAAGCGGAACCTATCCTCTTAACGACGAAAAAATACGTTCGGCAACAAAGATAAAGGTCACGGGAAAAGTGTAAGAAAATATTGTAGGCGCAAATAGTTTCGGACGAATTTCAGGACATGTTTTTGTAAATGAATCCGGCTACATTGACGATATACATATATTTTATACGACTTTTCTAGAAAGAATATAATCGAGTAAAAGCAATAAGTACCATTTCAATTCCTAATCTTTGTGAAGTTAAATAATTCTGCACCAGGTATTTCTTGAGAGCTCTCCATGTTTTCACTGGATAACTGCTTCGTTATTTAAATCGGATCTCGTGTAATAAGCTTCTATTTACAGATACTTAGCTTTAATTTTATGACTTTATCTTTCATGTCTGAGAATTTTGAGATCGAATAGGATTTTAATCTAAAAATTTGTATCAAAAGCAATTTGAAGTTATAATATTATTAAAACTCGCGTGAGCTGACATACTAAATTATTATTACATACGGCTTGAACACTCACGTGTTACAGACGTGTACACGTCCTAAGAACGACACTCGCCTTGATAATGCCGAAATTGTATCGGTGAAACGGTTGGCATATAGTCAACAACAATCACACGTGAGTGTTCAAGCCGTATGTAATAATAATAATCAATTTGAAGTTATTTTGGTAACTTTTATTTATTTAATAAAATATTAATTTGATTGATAGATTTCTTATCAAACCGTTTACCAATAAATTAATAATATTAACTTATCATCGTCTCACAGGATCTTTTGAATCGCATGCTGGTCCATTTGAAGGTTCGGACACACAAATTTCGTTCAAATATATAATTTAAGAAAAAAACATTTCGGGCAGCTCATTTGTTAGACTTGTCTTACAATTATAAAACACACAAAACTTATGCAAAGCTACTCATAAAAAACATGAAAAATAACCTTTTATAAACTGACTATAACTACTTACAATTATAAGTATATTTGTTCGACATTTAATTTCTACCTATAATAATCTTTCAAGAGTCTCTGAAATAATTTCAAAAGTGAGGTTTCCTGCCTGTCAATCGCGACAAGCAACTCGACCCTTGCTAATCTTCCTTTCCTATCATAAAAAGAATCAAAATCAAAAGAGAAGACAAGATAATCCCGGGCATAGATGGCAGGAGGTAAGTAGCTATTACGCGCTCCAGTGGTTCCACTGCAAGATATGATTTGACACAGTGCTGCCAACCTCTACTTTAAAATTTCACCAAATATAATGTAATGTTACCGGCCAAACCCGATTTTAGGTCAAACTACATAGTTCAGGGTTGTCATAACAAATTACCACGAAGGTTATGCCAAAACTATCCTAAAATACCTACTATAGTACCAGGGAGTCAAAAACTTATACAAGTTTCTGTACAGCTTTGCAGTCAAATAGGGTCTGATCGCTTTTAGAATAGTTAACATACAGAAATTTAATTCAGAAAAAATTACATTAATTTACTAAATTTATTATATTACTTTAAAAAACATTAAATATTTAAAAGTCTTTCTAAAACCCCAGTAAAAAAGAAGTCGGACCCAAACAAAGGCTAGCCAAGGGTTTGTACTGGGATTCCGATTCCTATACAGGTTGATATTGATCCCTGAAATATTAAATAAGACTATTCTATGTTCGAAATAAAAAATGTATGTTTTGTTATTTTTGTCTTGTTCCAAAATAAAAAAAAAATATCGACCGTCAAAGTCGATCGCGGGCGGAGGGTGGTTAGCGTGGGCGGGCGCTTGGGGGGCGGGAATATTTTTCCTTGATGGCTGGGGGTCGGAGGCTCGCTGCAGGTACGTTCTTTTGTCAGTCACAAGTCACGTCGCGTATATTTGCCATTTATTCGAAATTTGGAAACCATTTCAAATAAAAAACATGAAAAAAAAAACGATTTTAAACGAATTAGTGATTCTGATTCATAGATTTCACCTATATAACCTATATGTCAATTCCTCTAATCTAATCTGAATTCAGGCTAAATCTGATAAAAATCTCAAGTTGGCAACACTGATTTGACAAGCTTGTTGAACGCACCATCATGGTGTTTCATCGGCCCATGATTGATGGTTTCGGAAAACCCTTCGTTTGACAGCTTCATTTCATGGCTTTCCGTAAATAAGGACGTGCATGCCACTCCGTATGCAATCGCCGTGTCTTATCGCTTGCGTATAGGGCTTTAAACATGAGACCTTTGGAATATTTTGTTTGTAATTTAGATAGGATGTGAAGAAAAAGACAACAGCATGTTGTTACGGCAGACCTCCCCGAGTGGGAGTCAGACAAGTTTCCGAGAGTACACTGTCATGTAAATAGTCAACATGCGAACACCCTCTTTCACCAACAATTTTTACGTATCAACATAACAGGGTCACGCCTTATCACTCAACTTCGAGCATAAAACACACGCTTTTCAGGGCATGTAGGTTTACCGCACAGAGTTTTGCTTCATCGTTCAGCAAGTACTAAGTACACAAATACTATGCCATAAATCCCAAAAAAAATATTGGTGCATGTTTAAACGGTATCGATTTTTGAGATTAAAAGCCAGACTCAGCTTTTGACCGACTGAACCACTGTTGATTATAACGTGATGAATAGAAGTGAAGTATTACATGTAAAATAAGTTTGAGCGTTAATATCATTAAAACTCGCGTAAGTTGACATACCAGATTATTATTATTTGTGGCTTTAACACTGACGTGTGATAGATGTTGACGATCTGCTAACCGTTTTACCGATACAATTTCGGCATTATCAAGGCGAGTGCAGCTCGCTGATCGGCGGCGGCGGTTGCCAGTGCCCGTTTGACAACGACTGTGAACGTCGCGTCGTCGTTCTAAGAACGAGACTCGCCTTAATAATTCCGAAATTGTTTCAGTAAAACGGTTAGCATATAGTCAACAACAATCACACGTGAGTGTTAAAGCCGCATGAAATAATAATAAAGTTTGAGCTTCCCAAATATAAAGAAAATTTCGTCTTTCTCAATGTATGTAATACTGAAAGAATAAAAAAAATCGCTTTTTGTTTATCTCCCTATTGTTTTTTTTTTATAATAATAAAAAAATAGGACTTATACATCCCAAACAGATCGATAAGCTCAGTTTTTTGAGTTGTGCCCATTAAGGGTGGTTTCGCAGCCGGATTGTACAAAACCCGCCTTTTTCTAATCAATAGAAACAGAACATTTTAATTAGAAATTGACTCAATAGTTATTCAACAAAACCTTATTACACATGTTTTGTGTATGCTGCCATCGCAACGTTTCCATTGGTCTATGTAAAACACAATTTCATTTTTTTTTTATTTAAAAATTTTCAAGGTGATGGCAACATACACAATGCATAGGTAATAAGGTTTTGTTAAATAACTATTGAGTGAATTTTGAATTTAAGTGTTCTGCTTCGATCAATTAGAAAAAGGCAGGTTTTTCACAATCCAGCTGCGAAACCGCTCTTAACATTCAGAATAATAAAGAAATTGCAGGGGTAGCTTGGAAGTATTACTGATTATTAGAGTGAATTACACACTAGAAATCAATCAGAAACAAATTTTAAGTAAACAAATATTTTGAATAAATCCTTGGGCTAGGATACGAACCTACGACTTCTTGCTTACAATGCAAGCGTTTAACCGGCTGAGACACCGAGGTTTAAATTTTTCCACCAAACCGGTGATTTTTCGTCTTTTTAATCTCAGTACTACAGCACTCGTAGCACAGTGTGACGCGACTTAGTTGAATCACAAGTGCGAGCAATATGTTGTATGTCACGCGCATCGTATCTGTAATTCAACTAAGTCGCGTCGCGCGCTATTAAATACTGTGCTAAGGGGCTTGGTTTTTGTAGCTCCAGGACCAGTGACTCTAATCGGGTATGGGAAGTTTATACCAAGGCATGCGGAGTGAAAAACCGTCTCGAATTTAACATTTGTTATTATTACATTTTCTGGCCATATTTCATTGTTTTTGCAGCAATTTTTAGAATTGACTGAACAAAGAAATTTGTCACGTATGTAATATATCTGTTTCTTCCTTTTCTTTGACACATACGTTACACACATCATCTATGCTTTGACATTACATATCAAAGTCAAATGTTTTATTTTTTTGATACCAATTCAAAGGATATCTTTGTTTTATGTCTGAAGGAAGTAAATGAATTCATGCAAATATAATAATTCAAGCAATTGCAATGCAAATACAGTAAAAATATAACAAATTATTGACTGCATAAAACTGAAATTAGTTCAAATTAAAATCACATAATGGTCTATATATTACGAAAAAAATTATAATCAAGTGAAAATGTTCTGATGTGCACATGGCGAATTGAGAACTATATGTCCACAAAAACCATTTAAACCTTTGTAAAATTAAATTACCTAAGTGTTAATTGCAAGCTTTGCCATAAAATATTCCACACAAAATATCGCACGCAACCCGTTGAGTCCCGACCAGAATTTACACTCATTCTCTCACCGAAATCCGCCGAATAAAATACAAGTCAGGAAAGTTATCAACAAGAATGACAGGTCTAGCATAAACTACAGTCACCACTATCTTGCCTTACCTTAGAAGACTAAATACTGGGTGTACATAAGTTTGTGATATAAATTTATGCAGCCTAATTCATACTGTTATAAGGTAAGTGATCAGTACTACGAATCAATAACATTTTTGCAAAATTTGAAAAATGCAATTTGGGTTTTCCATATAGTATAGACCCGGGGCTGGGCTTACGTTTGCTTGCGAATATGAATCAAATATTTTAGAATTTCCGAAAAAGGGTCATCGAACCTTAAAGCCAACTACTTACAGTCTTCAGTATCAATTTGACTGTAAAAACTAATGTCACCTCATATATTTTAATGTAGTTTTGGTAGATTAAAAATTAATAATAAAAAGGTAAAAATAATATTAATTATAAAATTATTATAATTAATATTATAATAATATTATAATTAATATTAAATATAATAATTTAAATATATAATAATTTAACTCAAGATATATTTCGGGCCCCACTGGGCCCGGCATCAGTTGAGATTCTGACAATTAATTAAATATGACATATATAAGTTATTTACAAAAAAGAAAAAAGTAAAAAAGGTTTATTTACAATTTGTCTAAATTTAATTTTCATTCAAATTCATTCATTCATTCATTCGGTCATTCATTCATTCATTCATTCATTATAATTTATTTACAGAAATTATTACTAGACAGTGGTACTACCCAGCAGCCGCGATAGGTATGTGTATTGCGTTGATTCCTGCGGCTGCTAGATGGCGCCACCGTTGCCACACCTTGGTCTGGGTTTCTCGTGTAATATGTCGGAGTCGTCAGAGTCGTCAGTGTCAATGTTGTCGGTTAAGTCCAGGTCCGTAGTGCGCACCAAGTGACCATATGAATGAGGACTCCCATGTCCTGAGCTGAATATCTGTTAATGGAGGGTGAAATGATTTGATGATTCGGACTGTGAAACATTGGTTAAATGGAAGGTTGTGTAGTCGTGTGTGTGTTGGTATAGGTAGGATGTTGTTTGGTGTTTTTGATGTGTGTCTGTGTTGGTTTATTCTGATATGTAGTGCGTTTTTTGTTTCTCCAACGTAGAATGCCGGGCAGTGCCGACATTCTAGAAGGTATATACAGTTTTTGGTTTTGCATGTAGTGTGTGGTTGGGTTTTGTGTGTGTTGGATGAGTGGTGTGTATTAATGTTGGTGTCTGTGTTTATGATCTCGCATGTTTTACAACGTGGCCGTCGGCATGGGGATGTTCCAAGAGATGTGTTGGTTATGTTCGGAGTTTTGGTTTTTGGTTTGGTTTTGCTGAGAGTGGCTCTTAGGTTTCGGTTTTGTCTGAAGCAGATTTTAGGGTTGTTTGGGAGTAGGTCTTTTGTTTCATCGTTTTGTTGTAATACTGGGAGGTGGTCTTGAATGAGTGTTTTTAGTTTGTGACTACCATGAAAGTAGTTTGTGATTAGGCGGGTTTCGTTAGATGAGTTAGTGGGATGTGGAGTATTTCTGTGGTATTTTGGTCTTGTGTGTAAATGTTTTTGTATGAATGGTTCTGGATAGTTTCTTTTGAGTAGTCCATCATGAATTTTGTTGTGGTAGGTGGTAAGAGCGTTGTCAGTGTTACAAATCCGACGGCCACGTAGTGATAATGAATAAGGGATTGACTTTTTTGTGTGTGGGGGATGACAGCTGTGAAAATCTAGGTATTGTAGTTTGTTTGTGTTTTTGAAATGAACTGATGTACTGATTTTGTTATTGTCGCTAATGGTTATATCAACATCTAAAAATGTGATTTTGTCTGTAGAAATGGTATGTGTAAATTTCAGTTGGCTATGATTGTTTAGTCTTTGAAGGAATCCGGTGAGGGAGTCCCTGCTGTGTGGCCAGATCATGAAGATGTCGTCAATAAACCTTTTCTATACCAGGGGTTTGAGGGTTTCGGACATTAGGAACGTTGTTTCAACGGAGGCCATAAAGATGTTGGCGTAGCTGGGGGCCATCCGAGTTCCCATTGCAGTTCCTTTGATTTGTTGATAGAATTTATTTTCAAATGTAAAATAATTGTTTCTAATTTTTCTGTCAGAATCTCAACTGATGCCGGGCCCAGTGGGGCCCGAAATATATCTTGAGTTAAATTATTATTTTTACCTTTTTATTATAAACAACAAATATTCAACCTATCAAAATACCAGTTAACCAATGCAGACCGATCTATAATAAATAAAGGTCTATCTTTCTGCCCCACAAAAAAGATAGACCGAATAAAACTCATGAATGATTTTGTTAATTTTGGCCGAAATTTAAAGTGGAAACACTATTGGAAGACCCATCCACACCAAAATAATAACAACACACATCCAGCTCTGAAAAAATTCAAACCACCATCATCAAATGAACCACCCCAACTCCCTCCAAACCACCCAATAGAAATATTTATGACCAATATCCTTGCCAAACTCTCCGATGATCGAAATATCAATAACTTACAAGCCAAAACCCAAAATGTAACACATGCCGAACAAAAAGCCTTAAAAAAACTAGAACATAATGACAATATCATCATACTACCTGCAGACAAAGGATCAGCGACAGTGGTTCTTGACAAAAATGACTACATTAACGAAGGACTAAGACAACTAACTGACACAACCTTTTACAAAGTCGTATCATGTGACCCATGTGGCCAGATTGTGAACATGATTCGGGACCACCTTCACACCAGAGGCAGCTCCGAGGGACTATCAGAGGCCGACGTTGAACTTATGCTGCCGGGGCATCCGAGAACTCCACACTTTTATATGCTCCCTAAAGTTCACAAAGACAATAATCCAGGCCGACCTATAGTAGCTTCGTATAATGCACCTACAGAAATAATATCCGCCTTTGTTGACTATCATCTACAACCCCTTTGCAAAGAATTATCATCCCACATAAAGGACACCAATCATTTTCTAGACATAATACACTCTCTTCAGCTACCAAACAACACACATTTACTCCTAGTTACCATAGACGTCGTATCATTATATACTAATATCCCACATGACACTGGCCTCTCAGCTCTCCAAACCGAGTTAAATGATCGCCCTCAACCCCACCAACCATCCACAGACTTCCTAACCTCCCTTGCCGAATTAACACTAAAAAACAATTATTTTACATTTGAAAATAAATTCTATCAACAAATCAAAGGAACTGCAATGGGAACTCGGATGGCCCCCAGCTACGCCAACATCTTTATGGCCTCCGTTGAAACAACGTTCCTAATGTCCGAAACCCTCAAACCCCTGGTATGGAAAAGGTTTATTGACGACATCTTCATGATCTGGCCACACAGCAGGGACTCCCTCACCGGATTCCTTCAAAGACTAAACAATCATAGCCAACTGAAATTTACACATACCATTTCTACAGACAAAATCACATTTTTAGATGTTGATATAACCATTAGCGACAATAACAAAATCAGTACATCAGTTCATTTCAAAAACACAAACAAACTACAATACCTAGATTTTCACAGCTGTCATCCCCCACACACAAAAAAGTCAATCCCTTATTCATTATCACTACGTGGCCGTCGGATTTGTAACACTGACAACGCTCTTACCACCTACCACAACAAAATTCATGATGGACTACTCAAAAGAAACTATCCAGAACCATTCATACAAAAACATTTACACACAAGACCAAAATACCACAGAAATACTCCACATCCCACTAACTCATCTAACGAAACCCGCCTAATCACAAACTACTTTCATGGTAGTCACAAACTAAAAACACTCATTCAAGACCACCTCCCAGTATTACAACAAAACGATGAAACAAAAGACCTACTCCCAAACAACCCTAAAATCTGCTTCAGACAAAACCGAAACCTAAGAGCCACTCTCAGCAAAACCAAACCAAAAACCAAAACTCCGAACATAACCAACACATCTCTTGGAACATCCCCATGCCGACGGCCACGTTGTAAAACATGCGAGATCATAAACACAGACACCAACATTAATACACACCACTCATCCAACACACACAAAACCCAACCACACACTACATGCAAAACCAAAAACTGTATATACCTTCTAGAATGTCGGCACTGCCCGGCATTCTACGTTGGAGAAACAAAAAACGCACTACATATCAGAATAAACCAACACAGACACACATCAAAAACACCAAACAACATCCTACCTATACCAACACACACACGACTACACAACCTTCCATTTAACCAATGTTTCACAGTCCGAATCATCAAATCATTTCACCCTCCATTAACAGATATTCAGCTCAGGACATGGGAGTCCTCATTCATATGGTCACTTGGTGCGCACTACGGACCTGGACTTAACCGACAACATTGACACTGACGACTCTGACGACTCCGACATATTACACGAGAAACCCAGACCAAGGTGTGGCAACGGTGGCGCCATCTAGCAGCCGCAGGAATCAACGCAATACACATACCTATCGCGGCTGCTGGGTAGTACCACTGTCTAGTAATAATTTCTGTAAATAAATTATAATGAATGAATGAATGAATGAATGACCGAATGAATGAATGAATGAATTTGAATGAAAATTAAATTTAGACAAATTGTAAATAAACCTTTTTTACTTTTTTCTTTTTTGTAAATAACTTATATATGTCATATTTAATTAATTGTCAGAATCTCAACTGATGCCGGGCCCAGTGGGGCCCGAAATATATCTCGAGTTAAATTATTATTTTTACCTTTTTATTATTAATTTTTAATCTACCAAAACTACATTAAAAATCTCATAAAAAAGAGACAAATATATATTGATCAAAAAACTCATATATTTTAATAAAATATAATGTTACCATTCGGCTTTTCTTTATAAATATTGGTATATATAGTGGTTTTTTGTAAATTATAGACATTAATTAATATAAGCAAGATATATTTCGAGTCCTTTTGGACTTGGCATCAATTGCATTATAAATACATTATACACATTATAAATATAAAAGACAATTTTTTTTTATGAAACCACACATTTTGGTCATACTAAACAATTTTCGGACAAAAAAATTAATAAAATATGAACTTAAAATAAATAAAAAAAAACTGTTTTTCTTAATAAAACAGCAATTCAGGTAGGACCTAATAGTTTTGTACAGGTCGAACGAGTACAACAACGGGACGGGCTTCTGTGAGTTTCTAACCCATGCTAGCACCACTACTGGACCTCGCAAATAAACCGTTACTCTAATGGGTCCCCAAAGACCTCTTCTTTAATGGCCACTCGTAAATTGGACGAAAATAATTAAAATCGCGCCTCGGACCAAAACACAGCCATTACGTGCGAGTGGATTCCGATGACACAAAAGGGGTTTTCCATTCGTTGGATAAATTGTGACTCGTTTGGATGAGTTCCGCTTTGTGTTGCTTTGATGTGTGTAATGGCGTGCTAGTTTCATTTCAATCTATCCAAAAGATATAACCTATATCTGACAACATTCGTACCTGTACTTCATTATATAGGTCTTTCAATTTAAATGGAAAGTAATTTAGGAGGTGATTCAGTATCGTTAATGCATCCCATTCCACTGCAAAGTACTTTTTTTTGCGCGAAGTTTTTCTTCACTTGTCCATACAAACTGAGTCAGCTGATCGGATCACTTTGTACTGAGAAGTGAAAAAAGAGTTCGCGCAAAAAAAATGCTTTGCAGTGGAATATGATTTATAAACGATACTGAATCACCTCCTAAATTACTTTCCATTTAAATTGAAAGACCTTATATTATATGCGGGCTAACGATAAGAGAGAGCACCTTTCTGTTTCTTTAACCTAAAAACAGTCAATGTTACGAACTCAATCGATTTCAGATTCGATTCCTGAAATTATCGGCTGCTCTGAATACAAATGAAATTTTCAGATTTGACGAGGTCCTTAAAAGATTTTGTAACCTTTGGTTTTAATTGTGATAGTCCACGAATCACACGTGCTATTGATATTTACACACGTAGAACACAAAGTTAAAGTATTTTTGGAAAACAAACTTATAGAAAATTCAATTTATAAAAACCGTTCCTAAACTCCCCGTGGACGTTTGTACATTGGAAATCAATCACTTATTCAAATCCATAGTATGATCCACTTGAAAAGTGCAAACGAGCCTACAGTGTGTGGGGTTAGGGTTGTAATACACAAGTGAGAAGGAAAACCACGGGCTCCGTCGTAAATATCCTCAATCACAGAGCGCTCCACTCAGCGAGATTAAATTTGAATGTAGTTACGTCTAAATGGTTTCAGGTTCGATTACTGAACCCCGATAAATTACTGTGATAAACGTTTTTAGATTATTTTGAGGTGAAACATAGTGCGCGTTTGGAGACAAAGTATCTTGGGGCAATGCAGCGATATACATACTATATGTTTGGGTCAGTGACAAATATTTCTGGATATCTGGAAAATGGATTCTTTTGTCGCCGCGTCTTATTCGGATGTAATTCGGCCCGAGTTCTAAAGACATGACGACAAGACATTCTGGTAGAACCATCAAACATCATTGATGGCTGATAGATCAAACAACTTCTTTTCTTTCTTTATCTCATTTCTCAACATCTGACAGTATAAAATGGGGATTCTTTCTTTCCCCAGCGAGCGTCCTTGCACCCCTTGCCCATGCCTTGCATTTTCTTGTTCTATGTCAAACATTCTAAATTCTATAATTCTATCATCCTTTCTTCTATTGAACACATGTGAACTATTTAGATATACCAAAAGGACTCACCAGACTCCTCTCGTCTGCCTCTCGACCTCGTATCTCGCCTCCTTCTTCTATATCTCTCATTTCTCTCCCGTCGCGGTTCGCGCCGTTTTTCTATCTACGAGTATCAAACATAATTTTTCTTTTACTTACCACCTTCCTTACATGAAAATGTTGCCCACAGCAAAAATAAAAATATTCATTTCGAAACTTACCAATGTTTTTTAAGGTTAACAGTCTTAAAATCCACTTCTGTTTTTGTGATGCAGTTTGCTTTTGTGATGCCTATCATCTTCTTCAACATTTCGGTTTTTCGCCCATAAAGTGATTTGGTAAGTACATATGTCAGCAATCTGCTAGGCTCCTGGCACATGACAGATGCTTACGCTTGCATCCTGTATGCATTCTCTTATGAAGAACGAACGAAGTCTTATGATGTATTTAGTTCTTTGATGGAACTCTGTGAATTTTTTGCCAAAGGACAGTGAATGAAGATGCGATTTCGAAATAAATAACAAGTTATACTGCGGTGAATATCGTTAACATTAACTTCTTCATGATTTATGGGAACAAATGTGCCCAAAAGGTTTAGACATAACTAACTCAAAAACCTTTGAAAATTATTAACCTTTCGTATGTACAGGCAATATTTATATTTATTTTGCACACATACGACACGATAAACCGAAGAGAAAATTCATTCAGGAGCACACTTAGTTTCAAAATTTATTTTCGTAAGCGAAGTTATTGTTGATTTTCGTTCACATTTTTGGCTTTTCACACCATAATTCAATTGAGGACATAAATTTGGCGGAGAGTACTTTTCGAGTAGCTTACAATGGAGGGAAAATTAATTTGTTTTTCTTACAATGGGATGTCTAGACAATCGCATAATTCACGTTTCACTTAGTGTTTTGCAGACGTTAATGGCCGAAGCTGTGTTAAGACAATAATTTCGTTGGTATTTTGTCTAATTTTCGAAGGTACTGTGATTTTTGGCAGAGTTTCAAAACCGTTCCCACTGCAATATAAGTAAGCGTTTAAGAAAATTACCATTGAATAATTTCAAGTCATCGCTCTAGGAAAACATTAAGTAATTATACTTAACTGTTACATATTATGTCACCGTAAGATTGTAAAATCCAGTAGTTTATAATTTCACGTATGGGATTATAACTCCCCGTTAAGGTTTTCTTAGGTTGTTTATATAGTGAGCTAATCTAACGTAGTGAAGTTATAAACTACGATGATATCGAATTTTAAATTTTACGCTGACAATATATTAGGTCCTTACATATGAAATTAGCGTTTTGTATGGACAATTTGAAAGAAACTCAATTTTCAGTATCAAAATGTTCGAATTTTTTTTAGGAATGACAAATCTATATTTTATTATTGCTTTTGTGTATGAATTTTAAGCTAACAAGGACATCAATTTTTTTTTTTTTAAAGTGAGCTGTAAAAAGTATTACGAATCGTATCATGGAAATGAGTGGCATTTAGGACGAACTGTTTTTGAAGATTTAATTTTAGGTATTAAACTGAAAAAAAAAAACAAAATTTAATACGTTGATGTAAAACCTTGAAATCAACTTTCAAACAAAAACAAATAATGGAAATAGCTATTGAATTTCAGGAATTATGAACTCTGTAAAAAAATTCGCCAATTTCATAAGTAAGCACCCAATATTATAAGTAAAATTACTGATTTTACCAGTCCGATGCCTGAGAGTTGAACATTTCTTCGAAACTTACATACATAATACTAGGGTTACATTGGGTGAGTGAAGAGCGAGACTTGAAATATTTAAGTATAATAATTAAATTGCAATATTGGATACCCTTATCAAATATTAAAACAGATTATGACGGTTATGAGGCGTCATCATACACCCGTTAAGGTCCTTCTAATCGCCTAATATTCGTCGCTTCAGCCGCAACTTAACAGCTGTTTAAAAGCATTTTAACGTCTTATTAAAGGGTTATAAAATTTTATGTTCCTTTAGAACTTGTAGGAGTAATTTAATTAAAAACGCTGTCTGAATAATCATGACGCGTCTGTGTTTTATGCTGAGACGAAATTAATATGACTTTTACATTATTAATATGCTCCGTACAATATTAAATTAATTTATAAAAGGATTTCATCCGTTTTTTTTTTACACTTTGATCAGTTTTGTCGCTTATACAGTCTTTATTTTTCATCATGTTTGGCGACGTCAATATTGAATTTTCTTAAAAACTAATAAACCAAAAAAATATTATTGCTATTTATTTATTTATTTACACAAGAACCTTATACCTACTTACAGTTTTATACCAACTCGCAGGTTAAGACAATACAACACAATATAATATAATTAAATTACATATATTTTTAGTTATATAATTATCCTTACATTATTAACTAATTTAAAAAGTTACTCACATTTGCAGCAAATTTTGCGAGAGTGGTGTAAAAAATATCTACTTCTTGACACTATATATCATTATATTGCTATTGCATATAACATCCATACATACAAACATATATACATCCAAACATACATACATCCATCCAAACTTTCGCATTTATAATATTTAATTTAAGGGTAATTTTTTAAAAATCATAGTTGTAAGGGGTCATCCAGGACCTCACTTTCCTTCTTCCAATCTTCTTCTTCCTTCTTCGCAGAAAAAAAGTTCGGTACTTACAGCCAAAGGAGATTGCCCATGCGAGTACCCCTTAAAACACAAAGTGTCACAAAAATTGGGTCAACCCCGAAATCTCAAAAATAAATCTGCCCTTCCATACATTTCGGCCGAGCGGCATAGCATTTTCCTATGAAGCGAGTAATTTTTTTTGCGATATACATGATTTGTTCCATAGTAAAAGTTGTTCTAAACCATTGACTGAATAAGCTCTTCAAATATGGTTACACCTTTCTGTTACACCTTGCATATCAATCGTAACTATTCATTTCTAAATTTTAGGTGAAAATGAAGTAGCTGAAAGATTTAGTAAAGCGATTTTTTTGCGTGTTACAGAGTTCTTAATTCAAGTGTTGTGTTTCCCAAGTGACAACCTAAGGAGTTGTTCATTAAGACTCAAGACCGACTCAAACTTGAGCACGTACTAAAGTGATTCTAGAGCAGATGCGAGCTAGCAACGACAAACGTTGCGAAAAAAGTACTTAACGTTAATAATTTATTTTTATTTTTGTGAGAAATGGTTGGAGACTTATGACGTTTTCTTTTATCGTAACTTAAGAAAAGGTAGAAAATACATTTTCTTGATAATTTGTACTTGTATAGCTACTCGATGGATTAATGCGAATGAAACAAAAGAGGTGTTTCAGTATCGTAGTATGTGCTTGTAAGTACTCTTGTTTTCTTTTTGCAATTGGTTTCTTTTTATTATTTTTAATCGACAAGTTCATGTAGGATGAAAATCTAAGACATAAAATATCTCGACTGATTTTAAGGCCCTGATTTTGACGGCGTAGTATTTTTTGTTCTTGTCAATATTCTTCTTTCTGGTTTTTTCAGTGATCAGCATTAATCTTTTTAATTTTCACGTATCGTTTTCGCACATCTTTGCGCGGCAAAAGCTGGCCGCGTTATTTTTAAACATGCCATACAGATCTGACGTTTCTGAAACGTAGAACATATTGATTTCATAATTTCATTCTTTAATTATTAAGCGATCACGTATCCAAACCCATATTGTTTATACCGTTCAACATTATCAGAATCCAAGGAATCGAATAGCATCATATTTTTTGCGATTTTGTCATTCGTGTGAAGGATTCGCGCACACAAAGGTGTGTAGAGCGCCATCTCACTTTTTCTCGTTAATTTTATCCTTTCTAACTTTTTGATTTTATATAATAGATGTTATGTTACTTATACAAAGACAGGAGTTAACCACAAACAGTAGCGCAGAAGATGTACTCTTAGAAGAATTCTCAATGTAAACTCATCTTGAAATGCTATAGCCTATTCGGAACGACCGGATGGCATCCTACAAAGTATCGTTTGATGGTCGTAAAACATCCCTTAACGAGCGTCCGAAATCGCTCGTCCTTTGCGTGGCTCCGCCCAAGGAATTTCTTAGAGCTTCGTACAATTCCCGGCTGATCATACCACATTTAGTGCTTTGTTGAGTAAAGGCCGGAATTTCGTAAACATCCAACGCGCTTCCAAAGCGCACTTTGTTATATTGTTCAATTTCATGGTCTTCCTTTAATTTAGGACACTATGTTACTCAGAAGAATTTGGTTTACATGATTTTGATCGGTATCATAAATCCAGGATGTTTTTTTTTTTCACATTTATCCGGTTCGATTCTCGGTTCAGACAGGGGATTTTCAAAAGCTCTTCGAATGCAGTTTTTTTTACTTAAAAATTTAATTAGGTTACTATAAGTAAAATTTGCTATCTTCAACATCGTTTGATAGAGAGCCAATGTTTGCCGTCGTCGGTTCGTTCGCTTTGGAACCGCGTTACAGACGCTTGCTATGAGTAAGTCCTAACAAACACACAAAACCAGCCCCTCTATTATGTATCTTTGGTTGCCAACTGGACTGGGTGCCAATCATCAAAATCATAGAACTTTCAAAATTGCCTTAGTATTGAATTATTTACGAACTGGTGCGAACATATCCTTAGACAATTGGAATTCGATAGTATATTTATCTATGTTTTTGATGATCGGCACCCAGTCCAGTTGGCAACTAAAGATACATAATAAGCCCGCTAGACGGCTATTCTGGCAATATCTTATGCAATAATGGTATTTCGTTTATTCTGTATATTAAAATTGCATCCCTTCAAATGACTAGTAATAATTCTTAAGAGGATGGCATACCCTAGCAACTTTTTTTATTACCCGTCCAGCACAATAAGTCTAATGGTAAAGACCTTATTTGCTTTTCATAGAGGCGATTATATGTTGGCTCTGTGGCCTCTTGTTCTTGGACGCGTAATACTAGTGATCACGCAGTGAAACAACAAATTGGTGTGTTTTTAGCTAATACTGAACTATTTTGTAGGGAAAAAAATAACTATTGGGTTTATGTAACATCCCTTCATATTTCTATTGCCCATTTTATAAAAAAAAATAAAGTTGATCTCTTAACCACGTTTTTGAAACGAACGTTTGAAAACCAAAAAAAAGAGGGTGGAAAACATTTTTTTTTCGACAAAAGTATAAATCTTAATACATTGTTTTTAGATGGAATCCCTAGATAAAAGATCGATATATCAAATGTATTATTTTCTTCAATATGATTAGGGACCTAGTTTCTTCCAATGAACCCTTGAAAACCTGGCGTTGTTGATGTTCTAGCGTCAGGTGTTCCGTTAAGAAATCAAGACGTATTGACTACAAGTTTATGCCCACTGCACCACCCACGTGGTCCAAAAATCAAGACGTATTGACTACAAGTTTATGCCCACTGCACCACCCACGTGGTCCAAAAATTTCTAGATCCTTAAAGTTTAAAAAAATTACCATTTCCTCTTTATTATATTAGTATAAACTACACTACAAGTTACAACACACATCATACAATAAAGTGTAAACTGCTACCCCCGGTTTCTGAAAGGCCAATCAATGTTAACAGTAGATTAAAAAATAATTATCTGCGGATTAAGCCAGAAAAAGTGGGAATTTTACATTGAAATCAAAAATTAACTAAGTTAATTATTGATTCATCACTATTCAGACTTCATATGGTTTATTTTCACCGTTATTTGCGGTTACAGTTTTTTAATCTACTGTTAACTTTAATTGGCCTTTCAGAAACCGGGGGTATGTCGTACAAAATATGTCGGTATATTATTTATGTATTATATAACAATATAATCAACACCATCTGTAGAAAATCTTATTTTTTTATTTTTATGTATTTGAAAAAATTTACCTTTTTTTAAACATATCTAACTTATCTGTCAATATTTTTTTACATTCGACTGATGACGGCCCCATACCGAGGGTCGAAATTTATCGAACAATATTTTTTTTAATTGTTTTAATAATAATTAATAAACAAAAGAAATAAATAGAGCTTATAAAAATAAAAAAATAATTGTATTATTTATTTATGTTTTATTGTAAAACAGCGCAAAAAACTTTAATACTTTATTTCATTCAAAATTATATTTGCGCATTGATTGATTATTAAAAGATAGTATATCGTTTAAATTAGTAGCAAAAAAATGTATGTATAAATCATAATAATGGTTTCTTTATTTTAAGATATTTTGAAATCTAAAAGATCAGAGTGGATAACAAATACTTTCGTATCCCTTTCTACAGCTTTTACTCGCTGTTCCGACGTCTTAACCCCCAATAATAAAATGCGGGCAGTAAATAGATAATAAGGGAGGAATACGCTGGAGGCACTATTTATGGTCGCACCACCGTTGGCAGATCTACACCGGCTCTTTAAAATTTCCAGTGATAACTTTTATTATCACGGCTTGTCACTTGGTGCCCACTAAACAAACAACACTGACCGACAGACACACCCTTCTCTACCTTGACCAGATGAGAGCAAAAAGGTAAATGAAATAGGTTAAGAAAATTGGTTAAGTTTTTAATTTTATTATTAACTCTATTTTATTTATGATAATATTCCATATTCGACTGACGACGGCCCCAAGTGGGTCGAATATATATCGAAAGTTTTCTTTTTTATTTAATATCTAGCATAATATTCATAAAAATCTGTATATATATATATATATATATATATATATATATATATATATATATATATATATATATATATATATATATATATATATATATATATACAGATATATATATATATTAAAACAGTAAAAAAAGGCTTATAAAGTTGTAACTTATCTGAAAATTCTAAAGAGCTATGGTAGTTTAAGCCATTGCATTATTAATAGAAAAAATAATTGATTTAAAATAAAGCAATATTTCAAATAAGATGAGTAAAACTCTTTGTTGTGTACCAGATACGGACAACAAAATACATACCTACCAATATCAACATATTTTTTTGACCCTATTATATTGAAACTAGCAGACGCCCGCAGCGTTGCTCGCGTGGATCCCGTTTCTGTGAATCCCGTGGGAATTTTCTAAAATCCCTTCTTATCGGATGTCTACCTCATACAACATAAACATAAACTTTTATTTAAATAAACTGCTACCTTAAAACATAACTTACATCAACCCGTGGAATTATCATGGTTAAATTGAAGCACTACCCTTTTTACCAGGTGGTAGAGCTGATGCCGGGCTCGACTGTGGAGGTACCACCGTCTTACTTGCAGACCCTCTCGAAGTAATTCGGGGGAGCGTAAGAGGACAGCTCA
The DNA here is from genome assembly GCA_934047225.1 of Ypsolopha sequella. Taxonomy (NCBI): domain Eukaryota; kingdom Metazoa; phylum Arthropoda; class Insecta; order Lepidoptera; family Ypsolophidae; genus Ypsolopha; species Ypsolopha sequella. The sequence continues at coordinate 20,097,567 of OW203994.1, read as the reverse complement.
CAGGCAAAAAACCAGGAGGCCCACCATGCCTGGGACCGATGGATGGCGATAGCTGGGCCCTAATATGGAACAGACTAATGACGGGCAGCGGCGTCACTGGTGCAAGGGTTCCGGCACCGCGCTCACCAACCCGCCTGCCCAGCGTGTGTGAGTATGGACAATTCTTCCACGATGATTGCCGGGAGTGGCAAAGTCCTGGAAAGGCTTATGTCCAGTAGTGGACGAACTAGGCTGATGGATGGATGGATACACACGTTGACGGAACCCATCAAGCTATAGGTACTCATTGGACTTTTTACCTAGCTTATATCCTTCACTATAGGGGCTAATGTAGTACCGCTAGTGTATAGCTTGCTTGTTGTGATCTCGACTGTACAAGTATGACGTACAGATGACAGATATTTGAAATAATTTTTTGCTGAGCGAAGCGAATGAAGTTCTCCGAGTCAACTTGAACAATCCGGCATTTGTGTGTATGTATAGGATAAATCAAGTATCGTTTGAGACAATTTTTTTTAAATACTCAATACTCAACATTTATTTGACAGTTAAAAACTTTTGTGAAACCCTATAATTGGTCTTTGTTTGTATACTTATAAGTTTACCACTATTATTTAAAATGACGATGTTTTTTTAAATAAGCATATTGTAATTGACTGTTGGGTTTCCGAATAAAAATTATTAAAAAATTATTACAAATTATTATTATTATTTGCGTTCCACAAAATGTTACTTATAATAATGTATAAAACACATCATAGCCACAAATTATGGACCATGTTGGGCACAGCAAGCTAAAAGAGAGGAAGACATACGTATATAGATACTATTTCGGCAAAATTACATTATTATATTTATACAAGTAACCAAATAAAATAACCTATCCTTTTTAATAGACTCTATTTTAAATTATCATTTAAGTATTCATTTACACTATAATAAATAGCACTTATTTATTAATAATGTTTTGAGTAGTTTAAAAAAAGTTTATTATTTGACTCTTCTCTTAAAGTCTTCGGTAGCTTATTGTATATTTTTATTGACATTACATTACATTACAAGTTCCAACATGAGCCAAATCAGTCAAGATCAAATCGCGAGTTTACAATTCGGGGCGAAATATTAGTATAACAATAACTACAAAAAATAAAGAAGGCAATTATAATGATACATTAAGCACGCCTGCCAAATGTCACTGCCCATAATATCTTATACAGCCAAGATTCATCGGAAACAGTGAAACCTGCACAATAACAATATAAGTCACGAAAATAAATAACACGTCAATCTGAAACCATTTCGTTAGAGTCGGGGACGTCTCCACAAAACTATGGACTAAGAGGTAGTGACAATAAACTTACATAATTATTTTTATACAACGTGTAACAGGAAGGTGTAACCATATTTGAAGAGCTTAATCAGTCAATGATATAGAACAACTTTTACTATGGAGCCAACCCTGAAATCTCAAAAAAATAATCTGCCCTTCCATACATTTCCCGAGCGGCATTGCATTTTTCTATGGAACAAATATTTTTTTTTTCGATTTACAGTGTTTGTTCCATAGTAAAAGTTGTTCTATACCATTGACTGAATAACCTCTTCAATTATGGTTAAACCTGTCTGTTACACTTTGTATAATAAGCACCTTTCCAATTCGATTTTAGAATGAGGAAACCTTTACCCAGCAATGGGATAAAACAATATTAAATAACATGCACACTTAACTATGTATAATGCCTACTTATGTTTATGTTTTGGACACCGACGTTAAGTTAAAATATATTAGTGAAATATTAATTAACTTAGCTGCGATTTTAAATTAATTATTTTTAAACGATTTTTTTAGTTTTGTGCACATACCATATGCACAAAACATTCATTCATTTACAACTGCATTCATTAAAGCCGATTCTAAAGGCTTTAACTTTAGTTTCAGTGCTGTCAAAATTTGAATTTTTTTGCGATGAAGAAAATTTAGTTTTGACAGCACTAAAACTAAAATTAAAGCCTTCAGAATCGGCTATATTGTGCCACTAACAAGTTACTATATTTTTTCAAAGAGTTAAACATCGATACATCAAAAAGAAAAATGCCATAGGACAATTCGTTCTATTTCCCCTGTAACTTGGAAAGCCTTACTTTTATTAACAGACATTTTATAGTATAACTAGGTAACAAAAAATCTGGCATTTTGCAGAAAGATAATCATAAGTTACATTCTTGAATATCGACCGGAAAAAAATATTTAGTGACTATCTCCTACACAAAAAGTAGCAAGTGTAAGAAAGAAGGGGAAAGACAAAAACTTAATGACAAGAGGACACAATGGAAGACGATTTGCTACGCTTGTCTATCTGTCGAGCGCCGAGATTGTCAGGAAGCTAGTGCGGGGAGCTTAAGTATCTAATACAAATATAATCTCTGGGGATGTGCTGAAAAATGGAACCTAATTCAATAATAGTATTTTGTGTAACTGTGGCATAATGTGAGACATTGAAATACGAGCGAACGAAGTGAGTTTCGTTATAGAGTCGCAAGAGTGTCCCAATGTCTAATCATGTCCAGTTGCACACCATACTTTATCTACGACAATCAAAAACAATTTCAGAAAAAAACAACCAAATAACACTCGCCATGATACTGTAACATGGCTTACGAAATTATCGCTTGTGATTGGTTCTCTAGCGATGTTATAATAAATTTGGCCAATATTTAGCCAGAATTGCTATGTTATAATGTAATATTATAATATCGGTCAAACAATGTACGTACTTATAAAACCCCTTTTGATGTTGTAATTACCTTACTGCAGTATGGGAGTAGATAAAATGTGTTTTTTGAACTTGCATAACTTAACTTTTTTTTTTGTTTAGTAATTTATAATTGAAAAGCATTATGGTCTGTGGCATTTCACGCCAATAGTTCAGTATTAGTGAAATTTATAAAGCAAACGTTTAAAATTGTTTACACAATTAGTCATGATCTTCTCAAAACTAAAAATGCTGTTTTAACTTTGTTTGGACAAGATTATGACTAATTAAGCATTAAATTTCAAACTAATGCTTTATAAACCTTGCTATTGGCGTCAACTGCCTCAAACCAAAATGTTTTTCAATTTTTAACTTCTAAACAAGAAATACAAAGTTAAGTTATGCACTTTGTACTAAGCGACTGACGTTTAACCTTAAAGATTAGATTGTTTCTATACAATCCAATCTAAGATTGTTTTGTATTGTATTCTCTAAAATAGTAAGTAATAGGTATATAGGTAAATTCCTATATCTTTTCCTCTCAACGACAATAAATAAATCTCAGCACCCTCGTTGATTTGGGTCTTTCAGGAGATGTTTAAGGAAACCTAAGAACTCGTTGGGAAGTAAATCAAATCAGACAATCAAGTGGAAAAATCCATGTCCAGAGTACAAACAATCAACTTGAGTTACGTGGAACGGAATGACGCGGGGTTGGTCCTGGTCCCTCAATAGACCTTAAAACTTTTTATACAAAACACTCAAAACTGAACTTTATCATCGGGTTTTAAGAGCTACTTTTATTCTATTTGAAATACCGAATGTTGGTACTGAAGTGTCTCTTGGGAATCTGCTATTTGTTTTAAAGCTTTATTACTAAGTAATGTTTGCACAGGTCAGCCCTCTAAAAATTTCCGCACTTGAGTTTTGTTTGCCAATATCTTTAATGCGTGTTGCAATGGGTTACTGTTCTGGTACCTTTATGTCGGTTGAAGTAAAATTACATTTTTCTACTACCTTTATGAAAAAGATCCATTTAATAATCGAAATTAGTTTTGAAAATCGAACTTTCCGGGCCCCGTTGTGGAATGATTATCAGGTCAGTTTGAAATATCGTGTTGAATTTTAATTTATTGCAAAATTAGGTTCTTTTTGACGTTTGTCTTCATTTCATGCTAAATTAGGTTCTTTTTCACGTCATTAGTTTGTCTTTACAATCAAAATTCCCTGCGTTCCGATTCACGACATAATCGTTTATATCGCGTCTGACACTTTTTTTTCGCAAAATGATACTGGCCACAAATAAAAACAGCCGGCTGAAGCCTGAAAAAAAAAAGGTAAAAACTGCGCCGCGCTTTGCAAAGTCATAAAATACATTAACATTGAAAGGAAAAAATTAATATTTATATACATAAATCAGGTAGTAGAAAAAGTATCGTTCGCAACGAGTAAAAATGGGGTTTCTTACCCTCGGAATGTAAGCTTTCGACGTTCGCCTTCGGCTCACGTTGAAACTAGCTTCATTCCTCGGGTAAAAAAATCCACCATTTTATACTCGTCACGAAATATACTATTATACCGCGTTCATACATTAAAATAATATGATTATCAGTCTCACTCTCTATATGAAAAGGAATCAATCTTACAACATTCATCTATATATTATAAGTATGTAAATTAGCTTTTTCTGTAAATACAGATGCACAGATTCAAGGGTGGATCCAGCATGCGAGCCTGGGGGGTCACAGGCTCCGAATTAGTCTAAATATATAATGAAATTTTGTGCAATTTTAGGTAAATTTAGCGTGTCTGTATAGAAAAAAAAAAGTTTAACTAGGCCCAGGGGGGGTCATGAACCCCATGATCCCTTATCTGGATCCGCTGTTGGTACAGATTATAATTAAGGTGGTTGCGATGGGTCTCCTTCCCAAACACAAAAACTATGATTATCAGACTCTATACTCTCTATATAAAAAGAAATCAATCTTACGACATTTATCTGTATTTTATAAGTATTTATAATTAGCTTTTTCTGTAAATAAAGATGCACAGATTATAATTAAGATGGTGACGATGGGTCTCGTTCCCAAACACCAAATCTATGACTATTTCTCTTTTTAAAAACCAAGTGCGAGTCGGACTCACGCACGAAGGGTTCCGTGTTCCGTACCATTACCTATAAAAACGGCAAAAAAAACATGTCTGTTGTATGGGAGCCACCTTAAATATTTATTTTATACTGTTTTTTAGTATTTTTTGTTATAGCGGCAGCATAAATACATCATCTGTGAAAATTTCAACTGTGTTACTACCACGGTTCATGAGATACAGCCTGGTGACAGACGGACAGACGAACGGGCAGCGGAGTCTTAGTAAAAGGGTCCCGTTGGTTACCCTTTTGGTACGGAACCCTAAAAAAAAGTATGTTATTTAAGACACTACGCGACAACAGTTTAATGTCAGTTAAGATTACCTTCGTAAATGATTCTAAACAACAGCTATAAAGCGTGTTCAAAGTGATTTATGCAATTTATGTGATTATATTGCATAAAATAATACAAATTTGCTGGAAAAGCTTCAAACTATTGTCGCGTAATCACATTTATTTAATAATTTTATTTAAAAATAAGAAAAATAATCAGCTTGTGCGTTTGGGAACGAAACCCGTCGTAACTACCTTAATAAAGGGGTTTCGTTAGTTGTCTAACCTAGCTGCTCCCTTGAAAAATCACTAAAACGCCTATACAAAAATCAAAGATTTCAAAAGTAAGGATAAGCCCTTACCGTAGTATGACAGCACCAAAATGTTTCCACCTTTAAATGGGTGACGCTCACACGTTTGGAATCAGTGCTCATCTGAACACAGTGATAGTGGGACGCCTTAAGTGCACTTAAAGTTTTGAATTTTTACGACTTTAGTATTCTGATCAGTTTGCTGAACGTAGGTAGACAGATTGAGCATTCATATTGTGCGCGCGTCGGCATTATGTTTACGCACACATTCAAAAACAATGTAATAGATTTTAGGTGTCAGGGCTCATCTAAACTTTTGAAATCTTTGACTAAAATGCCATATTTTCTTTCTTAAATAAGGTTATCACGTTGTAACAGTGAATATAATAAATTAGTATTGTCCCTCGAAGTCACCTCACCAGAAAAACTCATGTCCACGTAATTTATTCAGATCTGCCGAATACAAAAAACTTGTCGAAGGGCCAGAGGGTCCTAGGGTAAAAGGTGTCAATTTTGAAAGATTGCACCACGTCATGAATATTATATGAGGGAATTGAGTTGAGGGTATTTGGAGATAATGCTTGATGGTCGTTTGGAGGCTGTCAGGCTGTCATTTCATGGATTGCCCCTTTGTTAAAAGAAACACGTGACATGTGAACAGTGTTGACGGAGAGATTTTCTGTATTTTGTTGTAATTTTTTGCAAGTTCTGGCTTTTTGGTTATGTTGTTGACAATGAGTATGAATTCACATGGGTATTTTTGGTCGGGGCTAAAATCAGTTTTAAGCTTATCAAAATAATTTGTTTAAATGCTACAGCAATTCTCAATCCAAACAATTAATTTATGTGCAATTGTATTTTATTAGAAAGTAATAACTAGAGCATGCAAAACATGATTGCATATAACTAGAGATGCATGATTTTTGATACCCATTTCTGTGTACCGTCAACCCGGTTCCACCCAGTTCCGCCTGAAAAAGCTGTAAGTTATATATGATCAAATAAATCACAAAGAAATTGAAAGGATACGACATTATTACGAGGTATGAAATAAAAAACTTGGTAAATTATATCAAATCAACATTTATTTGGTCACTCTAGCTTACCAAACAGTCATTGTTATCATTAAGTAACAAGAACAATAAAGGAACTCTAAAAATATACAATTATCTTGAACGAATCAGGGGTACTACCATGAACTTGGTATCGACTCGACATCGATTCGATAAATAAAAATGTAACTCTAATTTGCAATAAGGGTTATCATTTGGAATTTATCGATTTTATCTGTCAAATGTATCTAATCGACGCGTACGTGCTCGCATAGCAGACTAGACACAATAGTATTTTTGACAATGAGGATCAATTTTGAGTTGCGCACGCGCGCTTGTAGCCATTGGCACGGAAAACGTTACAAGTGTGTGATAAAAATAATTGACTGGAAAAAAGTGCGTTTTTATAATTTTCATTCATACTAGTGTGTAGCTTGTGTTGGTAGCTTCCTAGTGTTGCTTTCAGAATTAAAATCTAACTGTTGGTGTAGAAGTTATGCCTGCCGAAAGGTGAAATTTTCGCCAGTACAGTAATCACTGCGTAAATCTTCCACACGAGGCGGTGAGCGCTCGGTACCTACCGGCAAACCAGTTCTTCGGGCATAGCGGTGTGACGTCAACGAGCCGATACCCGTCGATCGATTGTTATCTGCGACTACGTCGAGTAGTTTGGAGCTACGATCGGCTGCGCTTTGTGACATTTTGTTTTGTTGAAGAAAGTATTACGCCGTTGCTGGGCTTAAATACGAAAAGATGTCTAACGTTACGGTTAGAGACAAAGGAAGAAAAATTAATGTTGAAGAAAACGTAAATGAGTGCACTTTTGCACAAATTCAATCGCTATTTGATCAGAAATTTGAAAAGATTAGTGATCTTTTCGATCGAAAGCTGGAGTCTTTCAAGACTCACATCCAGGAAATTATAAAAGATACTCTAAACACAGAGATCAATTCTGCTATTTCGCAGCTTAAAATTGAATTTACACAGACAACCGACTACCTAGAGGCTGAACAAAAGGACTGCAAAGTGAACATTGCGTCAACTGCGAAACGGGTCCAGGAGCTAGAATCGGAGAAGGAGCAGCTGCAAAATGATTTACACAAAATGGAGTATCGGGTTGGTACATTAGAGCGAGCTTCCAGAAGCCATAATCTAGAAATACAGGCTGTACCCGAGAAGCTAAAAGAAAATTTAGTAGCAGTGGTACACAACTTGACCAAGGAGTTGGGTATTCAGATTCCAGACGGCAGTATCAGTTCCGTTCGCAGAGTTGCCAAGGTCAACAAGAGTTCAGATCGTCCTCGCAACATCCTGGTGACCGTTTCCTCAGAGCGACAGCGCGACTTCGTCGTGGACGCGTTTAAAAAGTACAACCGAGTGGCGAGAGAGTGTCGGAACGCGCTGCTGCACTCGGAGCACCTCGGTGTGCCCGGTGACCGGGCGCAGGTCTACGTGGTGGAGCATTTATCTCCAGACTGCAAGGAGCTGTACGCTGCCACCAGGAAGGTGGCCAGGGAACGGCAATACAAGTTCTCTTGGGCTAAACACGGCCGCGTTTATGTGCGCAAAGAAGAAAACTGTCCTGCTATCACAATCAAAGACTTAAGTTGCCTAAAAAATCTAACTTAGTTTAAGAATAATTAGTTATCTTTTTCTTTTAAAAACACTGAGCATACTCTGTTTTCATTTAATTTGTTCTCAGTATGATGTATAACACATTAATTTTGGTAAAATTTTTACTAACAAGTTTAGTTATCATAATATTACAGCGACAGTTAGTATTCTTTTATATTATAGTACAGCGTTCAATTTTTAAACTGTGTTTTGAAAATGTAATTTGTCATCTGAGTTTTTGTCTTTGTTTACCGGAAAGAATGTTTTTGGTTAGCATTTTATTTACAAGATCGATTCACAAAATTAAGAATGAATATTTATTTAAAGCCATTTTAGATGTTTTGAAAAATAGTTTTCTCTGTAGTGAAATCTGTAGTCTCTGCCTGGCCCTCTGGGAGACAGGCGTAAGTATATGTATGTATGTATGTATGTTGAAAAAGAAAGGGTCTTATAATTACTTTTTCTATTGCCTATTATCTTATTATTTATCAAGTATACTATTTGTTTTATATTTATTTATTTATTTTAATAATATAATTATTTTATTAATACTATTCATCATGTTTTATCTAAGTTGCCTCTTTGAAAAGTATATTTTGGAAATTAATATTTTATGTATATATCACAAAAATCCTAAAGATCTTATATTAACCTTAAATAACCATCATGTATAAAAACAAACACTTTAAAATAAGTTTATTTAATCCGGGTTCCCTTGGACTCGGTTCACATGATAATTTTTTGGGTGCCATGGTTGACTTAGCCCCTGACATCATCGCTATAAATGAGACGTGGCTGGAGGAGGGGGCCGACGGGAAGGCGCCGGTAGTCCCTGGCTACCGGCTCCGACACCTGCCGCGTCCTCGCGACATGCCGCGCCGTAGGGGGGGAGGGGTTGGCTTCTATATAAGGAAGGGGCTATCTGTTCGTTTTTTGCAGTCTGTCTCGACCTCCATTGAACAAATGTGGTTGCGTCTAAATATCAATGGGAAAAAGATTGTCATAGGAACTGCATATCGTCCTAATTGGGTCGATGTAGACACTTTTATTGATGCTCTCACAGAAACTACTACATCGCTTACGTATTATGATTACTTAATAATTTTGGGTGACTTTAATATAAATCTTCTTGACGCATCAGATACTAAAACCAAAAAATTTAACGAATTTTTACTTTACACACGCATTAGCCAGTTTATTAAAGAACCCACGCACTTTACCGAAAAAAGCGCTACATTAATTGACCTTATTTGCACTAATGCTAAAGTTAATTCGACAAGTGTGTCTCACGCACCTGATATAAATGGTCATGCCTTTGTGAGCGCCACGCTAAATATTAAAAAGGAAAGACTCCCACCGCGGCAAATTACATTTAGACCCATTAAAGACATAAACATGGAATCTTTCAATAATGACCTTATACACTTGAACTGGGACTTAATTCTAACCCTTCAATCTGTTGATGCTATGGTTGATCTTTTTAATTACTACATCACCCTTCTTTTTGATACCCATGCTCCTGTCAAGTCTATTACAGTCCGTGACAAACCTACACCTTGGATCACCAGTAACGTGCGAGAAATGATGAGACTCCGTAATGGAGCTCTTCAGCGGTACCGGAAAACTAAGAAAGAATCTGATAAAGCAAAGTACAAAGAACTAAAATCATTAGTTAACGTGGCACTTATAAGTGAGAAAAATGCTTATTTTGAAAAATACGTTAACAATAACCTAAATGATCCTAAATCACTCTGGAAGCAACTAAAGATGAACATTTTACCTGGCTCTCAAAATTCAGATGACTTGCCTGAACAGCTTAGAAACCCTGACGATATAAATAATCATTTCCTTGATGTTCCTGGCAGTGGTGAGGTCGATAGATCACTCTTATCCTTTTACGAATCACATCGTCGTTCTCAGCACATTTTTGCGTTGGAACCCGTTGATGAATATACGGTGACAAAAATACTTTTACATATGAAATCCAATGCAAAGGGTGTTGATGAGATTATAATGGACATGATCATAATGACACTGCCTCACACTTTACCTTATATTGTCATAATTGTCAATAAATCTATAACTACACACACATTCCCCAACATCTGGAAAATCGCCAAGGTCAGACCTATCCCAAAATGTCCAAATCCTCAGGCGCTTAAGGACCTCAGACCTATAAGTATTCTGCCTTGCCTCTCAAAACTTTTAGAGAAGCTAGTTTCTGACCAAGTTAGCAAATATCTTGAGATTAATTCAATTCTCCCATCGCTACAGTCAGGCTTTAGGAAGAATAGGGGAACAGCTACTGCCCTTATAGATGTCGTAGACAATGTACTTGTGGCTCAGGATTGCGGTCAGGCATCTTTAATGGTTTTATTAGACTTTTCGCGAGCATTTGACTCAATTAGTATTCCTCTTTTACTAGCCAAGTTAAATTACTATGGGTTTGATAGTGACTCAGTAGCATGGTTTTCCAGTTACCTCCAAAATCGTTCCCAGCAAGTCGTAGTAGATAATACTAATAGCTTGCTTCCATCATCTTCAGTTATAAGTAATGTAACCAGAGGAGTCCCTCAAGGGTCAATCCTGGGTCCCTTGCTTTTTATTCTTTATAGTGCTGACTTACAAAACAACATCAATAATTGTAAATACCATATGTATGCAGATGATGTACAATTATATATTTCCTTCGATCCAGCCAATACTATCTCTGCTGTAAATGCACTAAATGAGGACTTAGCTCGAATCAATACATGGTCAGAGGAAAACTCGTTAGTACTTAACCCGACAAAATCCAAATTTTTGATTATGGGTACGAAAAAGAAGATAGAATCTGTAGAGCGAGAAAATCCTGTAGTTCACATTACTGGTCAGCCATTGCAACGCGTTTTGGAAGCACGAAATCTTGGTGTCATAATGGATTCAGGACTCCGTTTTGAACGACATGTTGCTGAGCTAGCTAAAACATGTTTATATAGACTTCATTTGCTTTATAAACTACGAGATCACCTTAGTCGAAACGCTAGAATAATGATCTGTGAAACCCTAATTCTCTCAAAGTTAAATTATTGCCTGCCTGTTTTTGAACCTTGTTTATTGGAAAGATCTAAACGTGTACTTCAACGAGTTCAAAATGCTTGTATACGATTTTGTATGCACGTGCCCCCTCGAACTCATATTAGTCCTTATATTAATGGTGCAAAAATGTTAAACATGAAATCACGAAGCAAATTGCATTTCGCTTGTGTTGTTTTTGATGTTGTAACAAAACAAATTCCCAAATATTTGTATGAAAAACTTACATGGCTGCGTCAAGGTACGCGTTACAATACCCGTGCCAAGGCATACAAGCTTCGAACACCTAAGCATAAAACAGCAGCTTTTAATGGAAGCTTTAGATATCTGGCTACTAAGTGTTGGAATAACCTTCCACCGCCAATAAGGAACTCCAAGGCTAAGTCTACTTTTAAAACAAAACTAAAATTATATTTGTTACAGGCTCAAATTCAAAATCAAAACCAAATTGTGCCGGCTTAATTTAAGAATTCTTAAAACACCTGTTTTTTATTCATTATTTTATGTATAAATTATTAATTTATTGACGTAAGTATTTTTTTTTTTTTTTTTTATTAATTTATTTTATATATATTATATATATATATATATCTTTCTTCTCATATTTTTTTTTGTATTGAATTATATTATTGACCCAATAAAACGCATTTTTCTTTTAGTAAATTTTCTTATGTCACACAGAGAAAATTTTAGTTCATAAATAAATTTTGTTACATCGCATGTGTCGCAACTCGCGGCCCCTGACGGAAGATCAGCGTCACAGTTCTGCTGTGGCATTTTGCTGAGTCAGAGACCTTTTTGTTGGCTGCATCTTATAAACTACCTTAGGCTGTATAATAGTTTATTGTTTAGATTATTTGTTTTTTTTTTGTAATGGTGTAGCTTTCAGAATAAACGCCTTTTCTTTCTTTCTTTCTTTCTTTCTAATTTACATTCTTTATATTTTTTTCTTTATTTATATTACTGTATTCTCTATTAGTTTTTAATAAATCAACATGAAAAAGCAAAATAAAATAATATCTTTTTATACTCGTACAAGTAAAAGCAACAACGTTAATATTTTTTTTTTCAATATACATCAACATGGAGCAACAAAATAAAATAATTTATTTTCATTCAACTAAAGCAACAAATTACCATATTTTAGTTTTAATGAAAAGTTTTCTTAGCTACATTTTTTTCTTGGTAGTGAGATCGTAAGTAACTAATCTCGTCTAAGCTCCAGCGAGCTGCGTAAACGATTTCAAATGTAACAGACTCAGGAGAAAATTATTTCAGCCTGCACACTTGTTGGCGGTATAGCTCTTAAATAGCTTTATGCTAGCGAAAGGTTGCTACCACGACTTCCACCATTTTCAAAAACGTCATTTCTATTTTGACTGTTGTAAAGCAGTCGTCGTGGTCTTGATGTCTCGTATTACTTTGTACTGCGTGCCCCTTAAGCTCCTCTTTTTTGGTCATAGCCGGGGCTGGGACAAGAATAACATTGTTTTCGCCTACATTTCTCACCTCATCTCCACGTTGCTGAAACAAATCGCCTAAATTTTTGTTCCTAGACAAGTGTTGTACGAGGTTGACAATGAGCCAAATTGTCGTTTGCAAAATCAGCTTCCGGCCCCGCTTGACTTGAATGCGGAATTAAGTAACTTCAGATTTTTTAAAGAATCGGAGGAACCGGGTATACTCTTCGGAACCGGTTTTGCAGATACCTCGGAAGAACCGAGTATACCCGGGTATATCGGAACCCGGGTGCATGCCCTCGTAATAATAACCTCATAATAATAAATATTTTATTAACATACTTATTATAATTATACCAAAGATAACAAAAGTGGTTACCCTCGCTTCACACCCTTTCAAAACGATAACTTCAATGGCTTTGGACCGCTTTTCTTAAACTTACAACAAAAGACATAAATAAGAGATTTCCTCGCGCGAACGGTTCGATGGAGCGATTCTTTTTTGAGAGGAAATCGTAAAATAAGTTGTCCAGAGTCGTCGCCGCCGCCGCACCGTTGCTTCGGCTGTCTGTGTGAAATACAGGTCTGATTTATATTATGAGGAGAAACTTGAGATATCCGCGCAAAACATTAATATATAGGCACTTCGAGTATTTAAAAAGCAGAAAAGTTCGTTCGAGATATACCTAACAAAGCAAAAGATTTTACTAAAAGAACCTACAATAAATGATTAATTTTGTTTTCAAGCATTGTTTCATAAAGGTGGTAGCAGAGGATCTCGGTCCAAATGCAAATCTAATTATTGTTTTCCTTATTTTTGAATAAAAAGTGTGCAAAAATTGGTCTTATGGCAATTTGCACAAGTTGCTTAATAATAATTAATAATATAATTACTCCAACTGATGCCGGGCCCAGTGGGGCCCGAAATATATCTTGGGCTCTACTATGATATCTTAGAATGATTGTGTCTCATTTAAATATATTTACCTATACAATTATATATCAAAAATAAAAGAAACAAGCTGATAAAAGCAATATTAATATATTTAATTGATAATAATTAGGTGTTCACATAAAAATTATGTCATTTTATGTAAAGTCTTTGTATAAACTTGTTAAGGTAGCATTAAGAAATAGATGTTAAGTTAAATATAAGTATTTTGGATATAAGCCTGGCAATACAACGAGGTAATGTCGCCAGTATCTTGGGGACCCTCCCGCAGGGCAGCGATTTAGACCAAATTTTCAGTTTATGAATAAAATTTCAAGTTTGTTATTATTATTATTATTGTACAATTTTAGGCATTTTAATCTTATAGTAGTTCTAGTTTCACTTATTTTTTAAGTTTTAAATGTTTAAGTTGCTTAGAATTTTAGATGGATAATGTAATTTAAGTCCTTACTTATATTAAAAAAAATAAAAAATAAATTGTTATCCCTATAAGGGTGACAAGGTCACGTAGCGTACCAAGCCCTCTATAAAAAATAAACATGAAAAAAAATACATTACAACCGTAAACATGCTTTAAAGTTTAATCCAATCAAAACGTAATGCATAAAATTACATAATTTATGAGACCTAATTATAATTAAGCAATTTGCGCAAATTGTCATAAAACGTATTTATTGCATACTTACTTTTTATTCTAAAATAAGATGTGCATTTTGGACCGAGATCCTCTGTTACCCCCTTATGAAGGTGGTTGCAACAGGTTTCGTTCCCAACCGCACATCATTTGATTGCTTTTCTTATTTTTAAATGAAAAATATTAAATTCCCATTAAAGTCCCATGTATTTGTCCCATTTTTATCCGGCTGCAAATCCTTGGTGTCTTATTTAGTAAATTTTTAGCGAGATTTGCTGCGGCCAGTGTGAAGTATGGTAAGTAAGACGATTTTATAAGGTTGACGTAAAGAAAGAGAGAATTTTTCTTGTCCTAAAGGTTGTTTTTGTTCGGGGGCTCCTCAAGTCGTGTCAAGCCTAATTGAGATTAAACTGTTGTCACGTTATCACATTTATTTACTGAGTTTTATTCAAAATTAAGAAAAACAATTATAAGTTGTAATATGTTAATAACATATCGTATTAGGGTCTTTTTATTTTTTATATATGTTATATTCCACATAAATATAAATACTTAATTAAATGGTTTTGGGCGCTGTATTTCGACCCCTCAGTGGAGTCGTCATCAGGCGAACAGAAAAATAGAAAAATGTCTAAATTTTTCTATTTTTCTATTCGACTGGTGATGTCACTGAGGGGTCGAAATATAGCGCCTAAAACCATTTAATTTTGTATTTATTAATGTGGAATATAACATATATCACAAAATTATAGGTTGTGCGTTTGGGAACGAGACACGTCTCAACAACCTTAACTACTTACGAGTACCTGACAGTTAAAGGCAGAAAGATTGATACAAATGAACATTCGTACCAAGTTCCAAGTGTATTGCCCCTTAATTATTCCCAATTGTGCAAAGTAATAACAAAGATTTCACTTCTAAATTATTACAAATAGCCCCCATCACTTCGAAAATGGCAACAATAAATCCTTCTCAGTATGTGCAGAACCCTTCTGTCAATTATTATAATTAACTATAAGAGGAAATGACCTCTAGGGCTTAGGGCAGGCTAGCAACTTGGCTATTTGAGAAAATTGATGATCGCAATGGTCTCAGAAGACAATGTTGTAAGTACGTGGATCGTAGATGTGGGTTAAGTTTTAATGGGTCAATCAACTTTTTTACTCACACTACTTTTTGAGATTTTGCCAGTATTCGACCACAAAATATACAATTTGGCTCTTTTCTTTCCGAAAATGGTTTTGTTCGCTAACTAGATAATATCTTAAGAATTCTCTGTATTCTTAACAAATTTATGGTAACTCAGTGGACGACTTTGTCCCCGTGTGTTGTCAACTGAGTTACCCCCTAGTTTTGCTGAAAATTACAATAATTATGAAATATTATTATTTGAATGATATTCAATGATCTGTTTATCTAATATTTTTATATTTAATAAAAAAGGTACGCGTTAGAATTAAATTACTTTTTTAAAAGAATAAGCAATGTGGGTAAAAAAGACGAACCTACTAATATTTCCTTAAAATTGTATCGGTTCTTTTGTTTTATCTGACATGACAACACCTGTACGTGTTTTTAAATAATATATACACAGGATATAATATTGTTTTATTTCGACATCTACACAAACTTCATTAGTTACTTGAAAAGTAATTTGTTATTGTAATAATATACTAAATAATTAAATAAAACATGAGAAAAGATTCTACAAAAATAATTCAGTTATCACGATGGAATAAAAACAAAGAAATTATTCCAAACTTGAGAGCCCTAAACGTAAAGATTTAAGTAATTTCGCCCACAAACTCACTGTTTTCACTTTACATCGAGCGTAAAAACCTGAATATTAATAAAATTAAACAAACAAACTTTGGTAAAACGACTACCATAAACAAAAAGATAAAAATCCGACTAGAAATAAGCTCCGAACTGCAAACTTTGGCCGAAAGCAATCGTTCTCAGTCGGATGGCGGATATTTCAAGAAGTTCGTTCATTATAGTTTTTATTTTACATTT
Source organism: Ypsolopha sequella (assembly GCA_934047225.1). Lineage (NCBI taxonomy): Eukaryota > Metazoa > Arthropoda > Insecta > Lepidoptera > Ypsolophidae > Ypsolopha > Ypsolopha sequella. Next base: position 20,081,278 of record OW203994.1, on the reverse strand, counting down.
TATGGCTCCAAATGTGATTGAGTCTAAACAAGTGGAATGAATTCGCTGAGCAAGTATACTTGGTCAAGTAAATAAGCAATAAAACGTATCGATGCGGGACTGCCAAGTAGAATACTACGGTTCGAAGCAAATATAGCTTTCGGTAATGTTTGGTCTAGACGAAATATTAAAAATTCATTTTCATCGATTTATTAAGTTGCTTTGTGAGGAATTGTATGCGGCTTTCGATGTTTAATTTTGGCACTTTAAGATTACACTGCGGTAAGTTATTTCGTGATATTCTTGCTTTCACTTGAACTCAAATATTGTACCAATCAAGTTGGAGATAATACCAGTAATATGTTTGTATTTGCATTAATAAGAATAAAGCCGGTATCTTGAGACCCGGGTTTGAATTCTGTCGGTCAAATATGCACCATAAAGTTTTTCGGCGTTTATGTGCATAGTATTTGTACTGTGTACTCTCCAATTTGAGTTAAATATATTTTAAAAGCGTGTTTTTTTGCGTTAAGGCTCGTCCCCTATCATTTTGGGACAATAATACATTAAAAGAGGGTGTTGCGAGACAATACAGAGTGTTCTTAATAGAACTGAATGTGAACTAATGTTCACACTAAGAAATGTCTTAACGGTACGTTTTTTTTTTGTTATAACTACGAGTATAACTTAAAACCTTTATCCAAAAGTACTAATATACATTATTACAACGATTTTGCTATTATTATTAATAATTTTAAACTTGAAATTACGCGAAAAAATATTGTTTTCTTACAATTGCTATGGTAACGTAATAATTATTAACCCATATATGAATGTGCATGCGCACAGATGTTTCCTTACGTAAATGAAAATCCATTATCCCTTGAAAGGTTTACTTTATTTTTTATTTGTTGGTAGTGACTGTAAAGAGTTGCAAAATGTTTCATCTATATATATATAATATGAAAATGTATTAAAATATCCCGCTATCAGAACACATATATGCAGTAAAACAACAGTCAAAGTATTCGTATTTAACGTTGACAAATACTTAGCAGGCAACTTTTACTTTATTCTTCTTACCTAAAAAAAAGCACATGAAACACTTTCTACAGCGATTTTTTTTTTCTTTTTCGAAAGATTACGAACAATGTTTCCGTTTACTTTTTGTTTACAATTAAAAATGTACCTTTACTAAATGTTTTAATTTAATGTCTCGAAAATAATGGTATTAATTCGTACAGTATATATGTAGATATAGACGAGACATACACCTTGTTTAACCTTTCGCATGTTTAAGCAAGGTTCGGGACGATAGACACAATTGATTCAATTGTTATATTTATTTTGCTCAAAATCGAGGGTTTATTGTTGAATAGAAGTATAAAATGTATTGTATAGTTTACTCTCATTCAATAAGTCTACAGTCTAAGGCATTTTCTCTTTTTGAATTGTTTATTTAGGAGTTGAACTGAACGAAAACTTTTTAAAGTGCTAAAATTCCAATAACTTGTTTGTACAGTTAATAATTGAGTTATTTAAATAAAATAAAAGCCGTAACGATGTGACAATATAACTATTTAGTTTTGGCGTCCATTTTGCAAATAGACTTATTGAAATATTAAACTATTAATAACGAGGGTCTGTGAAGGTTCTTTACTTAGTTAGAAAGCTAATTAAATATTAAAGCTTTCTTTACCTTGCAAAATTATTATTATATTTTCAAGATGAGTGATTTCAAATATTTTTATTTTTATTTATAATTTTAAATAATTGTTAAATACGGTGAAATTGGCATCTCTTAAAAACACAAAAGGTATGTTATTCTTATATAACTTTGAAGCCACGTATTCAATACACAAAAGGTTTTCCATACGGTATTAAGTTTTCTGTTGTCTGAGACGATTCTTAGCGGAAAATCAAAGGAAATTCGATTTGGCGCGTGTTTGTACGTAAACTCGAAAGAAACGAATCCAAAATAAAATTTAGTTTGTTAGGAAAAACTAAAGGAAACAAGAACGTGCACGGTAAAAATACTAGGACAGCATATGCAATGCAACACAGGTAGCGGACTGGTGGGCGGGCGGGTCCCTGTCTAACGAAGACTGCGCGACGTTCGAATACTTGATCATGTCAACGGGATTTTAGTTTGTGTTTACTCTTGAATGTTTTGTTTTTATATCCACTCTAGAAACAAAGTACTTCATTGTGATTTTAATAAAAATACGACTTTCCTTTCTTGCGATTTTCCGCTGGTTGGCAGACGCGCATAAAAATGCCTTCGTAGCACTTATGATATCCTGTGTTAATGTTACAACTTATAACAAAAGTCGTAAATAAAACCGACGCCGGACACCGACAGCGTCTGAAGGAAATCGTAAAAAAACAAAGTTACAGTCTCAGACTTTACGAAGAAGATGAGTAATGTAGGTGGTTCGCTGTACTTACTGTACTGCTGTAGGTTTTATACTGAGAAATATTTGTTTCGTCATATTTTACTAATTGATCAATATATATTTGTCTCTTTTTTATGAGATTTTTAATGTAGTTTTGGTTGATTAAAAACTAATAATAAAAGGTAAAAATAATAATTTAACTCAAGACATATTTCGGGCCCCACTGGGCCCGGCATCAGTTGAGATTCTGACAATTAATTAAATATGACATATAAGTTATTTACAAAAAAGAAAAAAGTAAAAAAGGTTTATTTACAATTTATCTAAATTTAATTTTCATTCAAATTCATTCATTCATTCGATCATTCATTCATTCATTCATTCATTATAATTTATTTAAAGAAATTATTACTAGACAGTGGTACCACCCAGCAGCCGCGATAGGTATGTGTATTGCGTTGATTCCTGCGGCTGCTAGATGGCGCCACCGTTGCCACACCTTGGTCTGGGTTTCTCGTGTAATATGTCGGAGTCGTCAGAGTCGTCAGTGTCAATGTTGTCAGTTAAGTCCTGGACATATTAAATATTACACGAGAAACCCAGACCAAGGTGTGGCAACGGTGGAATGAATGAATGATCGAATGAATGAATGAATGAATTTGAATGAAAATTAAATTTAGATAAATTGTAAATAAACCTTTTTTACTTTTTTCTTTTTTGTAAATACCTGATATGTCATATTTAATTAATTGTCAGAATCTCAACTGATGCCGGGCCCAGTGGGGCCCGAAATATATCTTGAGTTAAATTATTATTTTTACCTTTTATTATTAGTTTTTAATCAACCAAAACTACATATTTTACTAACAAATACATAAACATACATGAATAATACTAGATATAGACGATGACTCTAATGACAGTGACTCAAAACAAAATCAACAATTTTGTGTTTGTAAGTAATGCTGGTAGACTTTATTTTTGAAAACAGCAATAGTTGGCGAATCTCGAATAAACACAGATAATCTGTGTGAATAAACAAAGTTAGACTATTCCAGAGGCGGATTGCGGATACTGTAAACGAAAAGGAGTACATGTCTGTGTTGTGTATAGTGGTACGAAGGAGCAGAGATTTACTAGATCGCTGTAGGCCATGTACGGCGAAAGGGCTCACCATCCCTCACGCTAAGGCATAATAGTCGTCAGTGACTTACATTTCACAGTCAATACTTGGAACGACGTATCCTCTCTACTGTATTAAATCTCAAATGTTAGTTTTTGTACAGAATTAATTTAAATAAAATTTTCTTCTATCGAACCTGTCATCACAAAAGATGGCTTTTCATTTTTAGTAAAAAGCTGGCCCCTACTCTAAAAACTCTATCGAACAATCGTCAAACCATGTTACTGAATTCAGTAAGCACATTGTTCGTTTTCAGAGTTGCGTACCCGACGGGTGCCAAACGAGACCCTATTACTAAGCCTCCGCTTTGTCTCTCTGTCCGTCTACAGCTTTAGCCGTTATAGGCAGCCAGTTGAAATTTTCATAGAATATGTGTTAACATAGGATTCGCTGCGCTTAAAAGATGTCCATAGCATGTAAAAGAGATGTGCTACCTTTATAAACACCTTGCAAGAGAGAAAGATATGCACAACTAAGAACTGCTATGTCAATGTTTTTTCGAGTAAGAGGCCATAGCGTTCCGCTTGCTTGGGTGTGATTGCGGATTTTATAAATAATATTTAAATAATACGTAACTAAATTGATAAATAGTGATTGGTTTAGACATTCTTGTGCAGTGAGTAATTGTGATGTGACAAGGAGAAATAACCCAAATAATTACACATTTTACAGGTAAATATGATTTTGTCATTAGAATGTTTTGTTCCACTTTTTGCCCAATTTCTCGTATTAATCGGCCCAAAGATTTTACAATAACGTAGTGATTTTCTTTGTTGTAGATTGCTTTATTTAGTAGGATTGTCCGAAATATTAAGTAAAATAGTAAATGTAATAGTAATGTGCATTTATTTTTTGGTTATCATTTTCTCTACTACATTGTTTATCTTGTACATTCTAAATATATGCCCAAGTAGCACACAAGCAGTATAAGAAGGCACTGTACCACTTCTTTGTTGTATAGCAGCGGTTAAAGAGAGTTTGTATATTCCTTAGACTATATATAAGAGATTGTAATATCTCTTTAAGAGAAAGGTGGTATTGTAGAGGTAGAGTAGCGCCGATTACGGCTTCGGAGAAACAGAGGTGCGTTATTAAGTTCTTGTACAGGCTTAAGATACAATGCAGAGTTATAAATATACTAAATAGCACTATGAGATCTAAAATAGCAATTACTAAGGTAAAAGCGCTTCAAAAGAGTTATAAATATCACCTATAACATTTAAGCAGTTACATGGTAGTATTATGTAGTCTATAGCGTTAGCATCGATCTGTAAAGATCTTTTGTAGCACCTTTACCGTATTAGAGTATTGTAGCTCAACATTAGCACCTTAAACCGTTTGATTGAGAAATATAACTCAAATATATGACCACAAATAGGATTAGGCACGCTATAGATATCTTGTACGGGTAAAAGAGTTTGTAATCACAACTAACGCTGCTAAACCTATACAAGAGGTTTAATGATCACCTAGTTACATAATAATCCGCCATTTTGCGGACATCATTGTTTCAACGATTACGATTAATTCTTGATGATGATGACGATAACGATGACGATGACGGTGACGATGACGTTGACGATGAAGTTGACGATGATGATGACGTTGACGTTGACGATGACGATGACGATGACGATGACGATGACGTTTAAGATGACGAAGACAATGACGATGACGATTAAGTTGACGATGACGATGACATTGACGATGATCATCATCGTGATCGTTAAATTCATCGTTGTTGTCACCGTCACTGTCATCGTAACCGTCGCCTTCATCGTCATCGTTATCGTCACCGTCATCGTCAACGTCATTTTCACGTCATCGTCAACGTAATCGTCATCTTCATCGTCAACGTCATCGTTAACGTCATCGATATCGTCATCGTCAACGTCACCGTCACCGTCAACCTTACCGTCATCGTCACCGTCACGGTCGTCGTTAATGTCATCGTCAACGTCATCGTCATCGTCAACGTCATCATTCACGTAATCGTCATCGTCATCGTCAACGTCATCGTCATCGTCAACTTCATCGACATGGTCACCGTCATCGTCGTCGTCACCGTCACCGTCAATCTTACCGTCATCGTCACCGTCACCGTCATCGTCATCGTCATCGTAAGCGACATCGTCATCGTCAGCGTCATCGTCACCGTCACTTTCAACGTCATCGTCATCGTCATCGTCAACGACAACGTTGTACAATGTAATATCTTGAACTCCATAGTAACTGTTCAAGTGCTAAAAAGAAGAATTCAAGCGCTACTGTACCCCAAAAAGAGTAAAAATACTCCATAGTACGGTGATTGTTGATCCCAAAGCGTTGTAATAGTGATCACTAGCGCCATTCTACTTCTTAAACCGTTTAAATGGATATAGTAAACGTCTAAGTCAGTTGTAGCAAGCTGCCATTACAGTATTTGATAAAGAGATTGATTGATTTTCAGAATTCTTTATTGAGGTAATAACATTTTTTACATTGTTAACTTAATAATAACAAAATTAGCTAACAGTATACAAAAATAGCACTTGAATGTTTTTACCAGATTATAACACCTATGAAAAACTTGACAACTAGTTAGCTTGAGCTATTTAAAACATGATCATAGTAAAAGATACAGTACTGAATTAGATATTGCTATGTTCGTCTTGGTAGCAAACGAACATTTGTTGCATGGGAAAACTTAAAGCTAACAGACAATATAATGGAATACAAACACAAGTATTAACCTTAATGATAATAAAGAGATTAATCATGTCGAAAAATCAATCACTTCTCGTACTTCAGGCCATAATTTAAAAAATAAACATACCCATTTAACATGTAATGCTGTAATAAAATCACAAAAAGTCCTAATGCCTCAATCGAGAAGAAATTACAAGTTAACCTAAAAAAAATATTGCACTTGAATAATATAAATGACTAAAAATTCCACGAGTTTCGCAAGCGCATGAAATATTGAGCTAAATGAATGCATATTTTGTCAGTAACCTGATGCTCGCACTAGTATTTTACGTATGTGAGTGAAAATTCATTCCAATTAATTACCTTTATTTATTCGTCCATTATTGACATTTATCCGATCACTTTTAAATAATCTAAGAACATATATTCCTTTCACTCATGCTATTGTAAATGTAATAAAAAAACATTTGAGATTTATTTCAGTGTTACAGTCAAGTCGCAATCATGTTTAAATTCTATTAAGGTGGTACAAGACCTTATTGTATTTCTTTTACCTCCTACAATCACTTTTCACGCACCTTTGTATATGTGCATATTCTATTAAGGTGGTACAAAAACTTATTGTATATCTTTCAACTCCTACAATCACTTTTCACGCACCTTTGTATATGTGCATATTTCATTAAGGTGGTACAAGAACTTATTGTATATGTTTTACCTCCTACAATCACTTTTCACGCGCCTTTGTATGTGTGAAAATTCTATAAAGGCGGTAGAAGAACTTATTATATATCTTTTGGGTCCTACAATCACTTTTCACGCGCCTTTGTGCCGTTAAGGCCCGTATAAAGTGGGCCCTTTTCGGTGTTATAGAAGTGATTGAGAAGTTCTCTATCGCCACTATAGCGCTTGCTTATGATGGTTAAGCCGTTATAAATCTCTGTTAAGCGGCCTTTGTAGCGCTTATTATACCACTTAGGTGCTACTTGGGTGGTTAATATGGCTTCTATCATGTAAAGTAATAAAATGAAATGAAAATTGAAACCCAAGTTCAAATAAAACTTCGAAAATGTATCATTTTTCACGTTAATTGTATCATCGGTCATTTATACAAAGTTACAAATTACTTTACAAAATACTCTAAATAATACAAATTTGGGTTCCGTACACAGAGGGTGCAGGATTGTTTGTCAGGCGCTACTTTTTAGTGCCTTGTTTTTTGTCACCTTGATGTGTTATTTTGGCATCTATATTGTTGTTATTTACCGTAAATGTTTAAGGGTTCCCTACCCGTATTGTGTGTTGATAGGGAACCCTTTGTGCGCGAGTCTGACTCTCACTTGGTCAAATAATTTTGCCTAATGTCATAATACTCTTAATTATTCCTCTTAGAATAAATTTTACTTTTTACCCATCTGTTATTGAATTAATTAATTAATATAAAGCAAAATACAGCAATTAAGTATTCCCTCCCAAGTAACACAGGAAGCATTTTAACGAACGAATAGTAAACTTATGTAGAACTTAAGATCCGTATAAACTCTTATATAAGTTCACCGAGCATCTTGACGCTTTATATTGGCATTTCAAAACCATTATGATGCTTTACTCTGTATAACGGTTGGATAATGGCATCTCGAAACGCCACTGTAAAGCCTTTAGTTGTAGTGCAGCAAACCACAAAGCAACTGTACAGCTTTCAGCTGTTTTTAGTGCATTTGGACCTACAACAGCATTTTTAAGTAGTAAATAAATGCTTAATGCTGTTTAATAGCATAAACATGAACCATTGTAATGCCACGTAAATCCTTTATACAGCTTTGAGCTTTTTTTAGTGCCTTTTGTTGTGTAATAGCACTTTTAAGTGGTAAGTAAAAGCCTAGTACTGCTTAACAGCATAAACGTGAATCAATATAATGCTTGCATTCTTAAAGATCAACTGAGTGTTGTTGTACAGCTAACAGCTCTTTAATCAAATACACGTGAGTAATTGTAATGCGTAAAGCTGTATATACATCCATTTTACTGTATTCGTAAAACCATTTTTCGGCCATATTGGGAAAAAGCACATTATATGATCAACAAAACAACAGCAATTTTTATGGAGGTCGTATTGATATTATTAATTATATATTACATATTATTAATATTAATTTAACTGAATTATTAACGATTATAATACGCTTGTAACAAAATTAATTGTGATTTCATTGTACGTGTAATTTAATATAGGTAAAAATTAGTACAGCATTTTGTTTCACAAAATTTTGAAAAAATCATTTAAAATAATAGTAAGAACCAGAGGAATCAGGCGAAAAATATCAAAGGAACATACAAGAATTATGATGTCTGATGAACAAAACGATTCGTGCGAAGTGAGTTGTAGCGATATTAAAGAAGGTTCCGTAGGTTACCAAAATCAAGTAGGACCTGTCAACATTGGAATTACACACGATACGGCATTCTCGTGTTTTGAAAAATCTTTTGTTGTGATTAACGTGAACATTCAACAAAATTTTGTCTTTTTCTGTCCGCTTGGTGCTGAAAGTATGACAATGACAGTGATATTTATAAATATGTAAAATGTTCTTAATTTCGTGAAAATATAAGAAGATGGGTTATTGAAAGGAATATTAATCAAATAGCGTTAAAAGATCTCGCGGAAATTATGAATGGATTGATTTCGGAAATATTACATGGCTCCAAGGACCATTTTAAAAACACCTAGATTTGTCAATAATAAAAAAATAAGGGGACAAATATTGGCATAACGGAATTACTTATAATTTAAATTTGCTATTGGAAAACTGGACAGATGTTCCAGAAAATATATCTTTAAATTTCAATTTTGACGGTTTACCAGTTTTTAAAAGCTCAAAGAAAGAATTTTGCCCAAAAATCTTTTCACATTTCTGAAAATCCTAACATTAACTTTCAGTGATTAGAATTTATTATGGAATTGGAAACCCTAAAAATTCAACAGCGTATTAAGAAGATTTTGTCACCGATGTTAATAATTTATTGGAAGAAGGAATTACATTATTGCTAAATTCTGAGAAGAAAGTTACAGTAAATATCAGATGTTTTATTTGTGATTTGCCTGCTAGAGTTGTTAAATTCATTTGTGATAGTCCAAATCAAAAGGGACTATTAGTTGCACCGATTCACTATTGTATTCGAACAACGGCAATAAAGGCGTAAATGCCGGCTATAAGGTCGCTATTGATTTGGAATATCATATTTAAAGATGTGATTTTTTTCAAGTACAAATAATTAAGAGCAACTTTACCACTCGTATTTATCCTGTTATGTTTGTAGGAATAAAAAACGTTATTTTAAGTACTTAAGTTTTTATTTATGTAGACTTAGAGGTTTGTAACAATTTATTTTGCATGTTATAAATTTTTAATAAAAATTAACCTCACCGAATCATCATATTTAAAAAATAAATAAGTTTTGACAATTATCGTCATGTACCACTATTTAGGTTTTGTTAAAGAAGTATGACTGAACCGTTATTCCAAAATTATAAAATTTAAATCAATCTTTTGTCAATCATACTTTCCTAAACAAACCCTCAGTAAGTAGTATGATCGACAATGGTCTGGGGTGCAAACATGCCTGTGTCATTCACGTCTGTGTCTGAATTTTCTTCCATTATTGATAATTCAGCTTCGGTAAGCTGATATGTTCAAATATTGTTCCTTTTTAAAATGTAGTCCATTCATCTCCATTCTGTTTTATGAGGCCTGGATTGCTAATCTTTCGTTAATTTGTACTGTGTCTTTCTAGGCGGCCACCACAGTTTCCTCCCACAAAGAAGGTACAATAACTAGTATTGTTTTCCTTCTCTCTATCGTCTGTACTGTTTTGAACGGCATTGTATGGTTCGTACAAACATTACTGAAAATAAGAAAACAATATAATTAAAAAACATTATCCATAAAAAAGATATTAGTGCGTTTTCCGAAGTTTTTGACCATCCTAAAGTGTACAAATATATTTGATGACTACAGTACCTGACTACACTATACCAAAAATATAATAAATAACGTTCCTTTTTATAAACTAATTGCGGAAAATATGTCTTAATGACCTATGACGAACGACACCCATGAGCGCACAGCCATGTGAGTTTTTCACAACTGAACTGACAAAATCGGTTTTCCACTGCGGTGTGCAGAGCGCGCACAAGATATAGCTATAAACATGTATAGCGCTGTTTCGCTCGCACTAGGGAAACGGTCCCGCAGCTGCATCAGTGTAAGGCCCACGGTGCGGCGGGACATTGAAATAAGATCTTTAGAATCACAATAAAATGGCATTGTTAATTGAGTGATTTTCAAGTACTCAAACGAAACTATCTACTACATTTTTTTTTTGTTGACAACACCATAATCATTTAATAAGCCGCGCACAGGAATAATTTTGTAGACAATGCGTTCAAAAAGCCTTTTTATCAACTCTTGACAAACGTATTCAAGTTGAACAAAAATTCCGAATTGAGTTTTATTGTTTTACTTAAGGATCCCCAAAATTCCGTTCAGGTAATGGCACTATTTCAATCTACATCAAGTCTACTGGTATACCGGTGAACGCATATAGAACTACTTTATAGACAATGGCACTGCAGTGGTTCATCGAGAGTCTTCTCTCTGGTCTCTGGCTTAATAATGGTTCATGGGTGAGTTTTTATAGTGCTACTGGCATTAAGTAGCCTTTTTAAAGGCTCACCGAGCTGCTATTGGCCGACACCATTTTGTAAATATTTTATAACCAAAAAATATTATCATTCGGACCGAATTATAAAAGCAGTAGACCTATATAATAATGATAATAACTTAATTTAATACTGCCCAACCAATACTTTTATGTTAATTATGCAAAATTCGTTCTATACTAGGAATACACTATTGTTTTGGCTATTTCACATATATCTTTATATAACATTTTATATCAAAACCACAAGATATAGAAGGCGCGTGAAAATTTTCAATGAAACTTATATAGATATTAACAGTAAACTACATTGCGCAGTAATATTTGAAGGCATAAAATTACAAAAGAATCAAAAACTTACCCGGTATTATAAGTTTTGTTTTGATGTAAACAACTATGGTGTCACTCACTCAGTTTTGACCGTCTTCGTCCATATTCAATTACGAGACCAAGTAGTTAAATTACAACGTTAATTGTATTATAACATTTGTACCGTGGTATTTAGAGATGTTTTTGCAATTATGTAGGGTTTATTTAAGTTCTAACTGTGAACACTTAAATAGCTCCAATCATTCTTTTACTACATTCTAATGCTAGTATAATGCTTTTGTAATGCAATTAACATCTTCATTATCAATAATATTGCTAGTATAATGCTTCTGTAATGCGATTAACAACTTCATTGACCGTAATAATGCTTCTTTAATGCGATTGATACCTTCTTTGACCACAATAATGACAATAGAATGCGCTTCTAATGCAATTAAACAGCTATTGTGAACCTATTTAGGATCTAAAGCCGTATAATTTGTGCCCAAATAAGCATTACAGTAGCCGTATAAACGTTTGTAATGCTACTATAGAACTAACTCAAAATGCGAAAACGATACAGAAATGCTGTAAGTCGGCCGTTATACTGCTTTGATGTGTTACTTGGGCTTTCTAATTTTTTTTATACTGGCAATTTACTTGGGTGCAGATTATATCTTTCGGGTAATCATTTGATTCTCCAGCTGCAAAATATTTTGATCTTTAAAACTAGAGGTCATTTATCAGTGATTTCAAACGCGGTAAGTATTTTAAACTTTGCCGGAGAGAAGCCGCAGCACCAAAGTAGGGGCCCTATTCTCAAACGATCCGGAGATTTGCATGTCATTATCATTTTTGATTCGCTTTTCTTTTGTACAAATACTCTTCTAAGAGCTAACACCGTAAATGACATAATACCGTGAAAGATATTCTGCATTATTTATACGCTAATACGTACACCCGGCCGTCTTTTACATCTCTTTAATGTTGAAATACGCCTCAATGGGTATTACTTTGGAGGATTTTTGCTCCTTAAATAAATTATAATGTAACGTTTCCTCGCGAATAGGTTTTAATAAATTTCAGCGATACCGCAGAGGGTAACGTTTTATTTTGTTGCTTTAAGAAAGAGAATTAATTTAGGACTTGTCAATATTATATGATTTGTCCTTGTTAGAAGTACAAAGTTAAGGTGGGCCATTCCGCTCAGCTGCCATGTAAATGCTTTTGGCGTTTGTGATGTCCCGATGGCTTTGATCTCAATGAAACTTTAAGGCGAATGGTTACGTCAACTGCAATTTGGACCTGTCTTTGAAGGCCTACTCCTCCCACACGGGTGGTCCAAAAACTTTCATAAAAATATATGATAGGCATTATAGAGTCAAAAATAAATTTTAAGTTTCATAAACTGTTTTTCTATTGTTAGTTATGACAAAAAAAAATCGAAAGTCATCAAAAGTTTCACATGATTAACACAAGAATTCTCTTACTCCTTCCAAACGCCTAAAGCGATTTTAATCATTATTTCACCAAATTATAGGAAATTTTTGGATGTAAAAAATTTAAGCTCAAATTTTTTTTTTTCGTTTATGGCGTCCATGTGAAAAGTATTATTTTCTCCTATTTTGCGCTAGCCAGAGACGCAGTGATTGTCGTAACAGCCACTTTTTAAGGCACGCTGAAATGAACATTATTACAATGTCGTTTCCGTTGATATTTGTACCGACACACATCAAGTTGCTTATTTAGCGTGGTCATACGCCTTAAGCACATCTTAATGCATGTTTTCCTTCCCCCCACACGGCACTCCGACCCATCTCTTCATCAAGAGGTGCAAGGTGGCAAGATATCAAAAAGCGCCGAATTTGTGAAATGGTTTTAGGTAAAAACTGTTTTCCATGAAACGGTAACTGTTTATTTATAGACATGTGTATAAACTTAGTTTTCTTTACATGAACGACGTCTGTATTTCTCTCTTTTTTTTATTTCCAGTATAGATAAAAACGAGGCAATATTCACGATATCCTATATATATATAAACGTAGTTAGATGTCGCTAGATAATACTTATGAAAAAATTTGAAGAAAATAAGCTGTTGACTTCACATTCAGTTTTTAAACTTTTTATGAATCTTAAGAAAGATCCAGGCGTAAAGGGGCCTCTTAAATGGGATTATGCATCCCTGTCTAATAGCTTTTTATACCAAATGCGGGTGAAAGTATTGTGCAGAAATCCCATTTTCAGTAGAAAAATCAAATGCCTAGCATTTCTGTGACGATGTAACTGACGTGAAAATAATTTGATTCGGTTTGTTTGGGAGACGGGGTTCATGTTTGAATTGACTTTTTACTGACGAGGAACTGCCAGTGATAGGTTTTCAAACTAGGGACTTCCAGGACACATAAAGGCAATTTCATAATAAAGCTTGACCACTTTTACAATCGTTTTCAATGTTCACGCCAATCTAACTTTTTGTTCTCTATACTTACCTACATATACGGTGAAATTGCAACACGTACGTGTCCCCTGACGTATATATACAACGTGTAACAGAAAGGTGTAACCATATTTGAAGAGCTTATTCAGTCAATGGTATAGAACAACTTTTATTATGGAACAAAACCTGTACCTCGAAAAAAAAAATTTTACTGTTTCATAGAAAAATGCAATGCCGCTCGGCCGAAATGTATGGAAAGGCAGATTTTTTTTTTGATATTTCAGGTTTGGCTCCATAGTAAAAGTTGTTTTATACCATTGACTGAATAAGCTCTTCAAATATGGTTAAACCTTTTTGTTACACGTTGTATATGCGTTCAGACTACGACGTAGCAGGTACAGTGCTACAAATAATCTGATGGCGCGTGGATGACAGTGACAGGGGGTGAAACAAGGAGTATGGTAGCGACGTTAGTTCTGATTTTGGACACAACCAATCCACACACTATAAGATCCTCGTAGCACTATTCCTATACAAAGGAGCCGTCCATATTTTAACATCATCAATTTTTGACTATATATATTATGACACCTTTCACAAAACTGATGTAATTTTCATTAAATTTAGCAAAAAATTAATATTGATGTTTATACAATTTTTTTTTTTTTTAAGTCCACCGTAATTGCTGCCATTGCTTATGATAGTACCTTCATCCGCAGACCAGACTCTCTCCCATCCCACTTATTTCAAATGACATATTGATCGCCCCAAAAGTGAAAAAACTTTAGAGTCTTAAGCTTATATGAAGCAGAATTTATAAACCAATCAACCTACAAATTACTTTGCAATTAATACCATAATTCCTTCATTTCCTGCAACTAATTCCCAATTTTCCCTTCAACTCCAAGAGTACAGAAAACACAATTGATACATAACTAGATTCCCGTATTGAAGCTAGCTTACGACCCTTCATTTCTGACTGTAACTTAATTACTTACTTGACAGACAAGTACGCAAGTTTTGCGAAACAACCACTCTACGTAGATCCCTGAAGTTCCAACCAAGATTACTGGATAGAATAATGGAAGATAGGTCTTAATATATGGTTACATTTTGCCGTTCAATGTGTTCCTATCAAGCTTTATTTTGAGAATGTAGATTAGCTATTGCCTCTCACGGTGTGTTCCGGTATAGTAGTTATCATGTAGTTTAATCAAAATAATGGGAAACAAATCTGTTTCACTTATACAAGGTGTAACAGAAAGGTGTAACCATATTTGAAAAGCTTATTCAGTCAATGGTATACAACAACTTTTACTATGCAGTCCACCCTGAATATCAAAAAAAAATCTGCCTTCCATACATTTCGGCCGAGCAGTATTGCATTTTCCTGTGAAGCAAGTAATATTTTTTTTCGACATACAGGATTTGTTCCATAGTAAAAGTTGTTCTAAACCATTGACTGAATAAGTTCTTCAAATATGGTTACACCTTTCTATTACACGTTTTATATATACGTTAAACGTTGTTATTGTAGCAATCTGAAAAATACAATATTTAAATAGGATATTGTGAAAAAATGGACTTGTACTGTCATGAATATCAATCAATCAATCAAATAAATCAAAATTCTTTATTTGTCTATACATAGGTAAGAATGATGTTACAATTTTTGTCATGTCCCATTATAATCTGCCTTATGGCGTACAAAATTAAAGCTTAAAACTGAATATATCATTATTACATTGATATATTACATATTTATAGCCCTAGCCCTATAACATTTTGTATATCTATTATATTACATAAAATACCTATGTAAAATACCCTAAACTGGCTTTTGTTCTAAACTGGTTTTTGTATGCGGTGTGCGGTCAAATCTAAACTGGTTTTTGTCACACTGTTAGTATATAAGTTTTATTATAAACTCTGGTTTTTAATAAATGAATAAACAAAAAATAAAATATTTTGTATTTATATATTTAAATAAACTGTTTCAGTGTAAAGTTTAAAACTATATATTTTTAATCATCGTTTAATATATTGAATATATTTATATTTTATATTTTTATATACATAAATATGAAATATATGCTCGCTCTGTTTTTACTATGGCTCGACTTAGGAATTTAAGATGCATAAAAAATAGCATTCTCTAGTTTTAAAACCGAAATAATACAAGTTGACAATAATTTGTAAAGCCAAATTTATACTGAAGACTCGGTAAGTGCTTCGTATGTAAGTTCGATGACCCTTTGTGTGAATATTATTATTTTCGTTCTCCCTAAAAACGAAAGCCTAGCTCCGAGTCCGTTACATACTATGGGAGTTCAACATTTTATTTTGCGAAATAAGCAAAAGGTGTTATCAATCGGTGATACTGTTCACGTCGTCAATATCAGTGTTCAAGAACAAAATTAGACAATGCTATCTTGAGTTGCAGAATATTACTTGATTTATATTGATTGTTATATAATTTGTTGAGTAATTAATGAATTTTCAACACCATACATTTATATATTTGTGTAAACTGTTTATGTATTTTATTATAAATTATAACTTTGCTTTAAATGTATTTATTTATTTATTTAAATTTTTAGGATGTAGTCTAGTTATTTCAATTATTTAAGTACTATTCTCATGATTACCCCTTTTAAATAGTATGGCACTACCCTCAACAATTTCCTCATTGCCAAAGTTTAGTTGGTAGAAAATACTAATTAGTATTAAGGTCACCTTTGTACAATAATTTTATTCTGTGGAATAAAAAAAAAATATTATTATTATTATTCACAATGTTGACCTCCCCTAGTAACTGACTCGGGGCTGGGCTTGCGTTTATAGGGAATTCAAAATATATAATTTACGAATTTCAAAAACAGGGTAATCGAACCTTGATACTGAGCACATACCTAGTCTTCAGTATAAATTTGGCTACATAAATATATCTCACCTTGTATATTCTATCCACAATTTTTAAATAAACGAATACAATAAATGTTGATTTTTAACTAAACACTTGTCCACTTTGTTTGATGAATTTATTAAACGATTACACTTCCCAACCAGTTTCGCAAATTAATAAATCTTCAGGGGACATACTCACAATCATATCACAATATTGATATTGTGACTACTCACAATATAAAATCGGATACCGCCAGACTAGTTTCGCGATAAGCAGTTTAGCTTCTTCTTCAAAACAGGGTTACTCGTAGAATCATCGTTTGTTGACGTTTTTGTAGTCGTTGAAAAATCTTTGTAAAAATGAGTTATCATACGAGAAGAACCCGTAAAGTGACTTAGAAGAGAATAGTTATATTGGAATATACTATTGCGTATCTACATGAAAGGTCTAAAGTGCTCTTACGATCTCGTTAAAGCTAGTAAATTCCACCCAAATTGCCAATATGCGTAGTTAAACTACAATGAAGGTGGTTTTCTGAAAACATCTTGAAATCTATCTTATATTATATTGCTTTTAGAGTAGAATTAAAGGACTTTTTAAAAAACAGTATCATTATGAAATAGTCTACGGGAAACATAAATTGACGGTGAATGTTGTTGCTTCTTGATGGAACGACATCTTGCAATGAGCATTTTTCCTAATGTCAAATTTAGTGTTAAATAAGATTCCTAGATGGCACTGTCGTATTCTTTAGCAATAGAATCAAAGACAAAATTTGCACCGATTCCAAACAAACGAAAAACCACTTTGACGTTGATTGCTACAAAACACATTTTACCTATGGTGACATGGACAGCGCCATCTGGAGGAAAGCTAAGAACTAATAAAAATAAACAACGAGAAAAGCGCTCATTATGTTTGTGGAACCGAGTACCAAGGAGTTTTATTTAATAAACAATTATGGTAGGTCGTCATGTTTTATAAACTAAATAGAGTAGTAGTTCGCTCCGAAATGTGAACTCGCGATTCGATCTTGGCCGATTTGGCTCATGTCGAACTTATAAATTATTTTTGTCTCATTTACTCACCTACCAAATTTCATGACGTTCCGATCAACGATACTCGAGTTATCGTCGGACAAACATACATACATACATACAAACGCCGGATTGTTCAAGTAGACTCGGGAGAATTTAAATATAAGCTAATATTATCCCAAGTTAAATAAATTATAATATATAAATAAAAAGTATTCACTAGGTTCGAAATATATTTCGACCAACTTGTGGTAGACGTCAGTCGTATAAGTCATAAAATATGATTAAAATATCTATATTTTTATGAAATTAAATAAATTATATAAAAATAATTAAAGATAACCTAACCAAATTTCGGGTTCCATCTTAGTTTCAGCCGTACCCGAAACTTTACTAAGAAATAATTTGTAATAACTTCAAATGTGGTTTAGACAATTATTTCATTTCATTGCAATTATTAATTTATTGGAAAATACTGAAATAATAAAATAAAGTTTAAATTTTATGCAATCGAATGGCATAGTTCTTCAAATTTTTTGTAGAGTTAGTGATCAAAATTAACACGCTTTTTTGTGAAGTACATGTTAGAGTTACGATTATTTGAAATTATTGACTGACGACGATCTGAGAATCTAAAAAGGCCAACTTGGGTGAATCATAAAATGATTTGAAAGTATGATACGAGTATAGTCAGAGTTTTTTCACGTGTGCAAAAAGAATGGCATTAGAACAGAATCATAATGTGATTCATGCAAAACGGCCTTTTTAGAGGACCAGGTCCTGCGTGAAAAACCTCTGACACTATCCTACTTTCAAATAATTTTATGATTCACCCAAGTCGGCCTTTTTAGATCCCCTGAAGGACGTTGCGGGTGGCGGCTGGATGAGGATGACTGAGGACCGCCAAGAGTGGCGTAATATTGGGGAGGCCTATGTCCAGGCCTATGTGCATATATGAAATGAATTAGATGAAACCATGACATAATATAATGCATTGTTAATTTTCTTTTTTTATTGATACACAGTGCATGCATGAAATATTGAAAAATGTGAAACGTATTTTAATGTAACTTTTTTGGGAATTAAAGGCTATTTTTATTTTATTTTATTTTATTTTATGTCCAGCAGTGGACGAATACGGGCTGATGGATGGATGGATGGATTGAAAAATTCGTTAATTTTTGACACATACTCTAAACTCGTACAATTTATACTTCGATAGCAAAAAATATAAGTTGAGGAGCTCTAAACCAATTTATTTACCCAATTTAAGCAAGTTATTTTATTGTATAATGATCCTTTTAACAATATGTAAGAGTAAAATGAACTTGAAAAATATAAGTAATTACAGGGTAATGCAATTCATTGTACTTATTTATGCAGTGAATTGGATTACTCTGTAATGTTGTGTAAATTAATAAATTAAAATTGCTAAATGATTAATGAAAAGTACTTGAAAAAATTATTTTGTAGCAGTGATATTTCTTTTTTATTCACTGGAAATTAATTCGAGTAAAAATCGCTACAGTGCAGAATTCTGCTTAAATTTAATTAAGAGGCTACGCGAATTTAATTTTTGTCACTGTCACTCCAAGCAAAATACGCGCAGTGCTAGAGGGGTGGATTCAGGGCGAATGGGAAAAAAGTTAGTTTTATATTTTTATTAAAAAAAAAATAAGCTAGCAAAATTTCCAAAATCAAAAATGTTGATATTGTTAAAACCCATCTAATAAAATATATTTGAGTTCTGTACATGGTTCTTATTCGTCAAACGAGGAGAAAAAGTGTGTTTGAAGACCTCATTTCAACAATTATTATTTCTATGGAGGAAAATTGATTGAACATATTTTCAAAAGCCTAGACAATATGGTCAAAATATTATGTCTTTACATATGAAATTGCCGTTTTCTCTAGAGAATTTGAAGGAAACTCAATTTTCCATACTAACATATTTTCATTTTTTTAGGAATGACAAACCCAAATTATGTAATTTCTTTGTGTATGAATGAGACAACAATAAGCTAACAGCAACATTAATTTTTTTGAAAAGTGTCAGCTGAAAAAAATTATTACGAATCTTATCATGGAAATGGACGTACTGTTTTTGAAGATATAATGTTTATAATCAAACTAAAAATAAAAACAAAATTTAATACGTAGATGTACAACCTTCAAATCAACTTTCAAATAAAAAACAAGTAATTGAAATAGCTATTGAATTACAGGAATTATGAACTTATGAATCAGTAAGAAAATTTCGGCAATTTCATGGGTAAAGACCTATTACATATACCAGAAATTGATTACAAATTTCCGTGTATTTCATGAAATTCACAGAAAAGAAGCACCTGGATTTTTTTACATATCGCCTTAAGATATGTGAAAATAAAAATTGACAGTTTTGGCCCTTTTTTAACTTCAGCTGAAGCTGAAACTGAAAACAAATAATCGGTCGGACTCTTATTACTGTATTTTAAATTAATATTTATAATAGCACTTTGTACAATAACGCAGACATGGTCTGGTCCCTAGTGCCTTCAGACAATTTATGACTTTAACTTTATAATATATTGTATTTTAAAAACTGGTTTAATATATGACTGCGAACAAAAATTTCATATCTCTGTCTCTAATCTCCACACAAAGTTTTCTAAGCGGGCAAATCGCGTATTTATTTATTTATCGTATGGCATTATACACTGGTTTTTAACTTTTTACTTATTTTAAGGTCTATAATAAAATTTACAACTATTAAGATATTCAATGCGTATGCTAAGATTTTATATAACCGAAAAGCGCCTCAATAAGTAAAATTTTTTTCATCGCTAATTTTTGTATTGAGCACTCATTCACATACTCATCAAAATGTATTTGGGCCCCATAAAATTGCCCACTATCACATACTTACTTCTGTTAATAATTTAAAAAAACTATATATTTCTACAGGTTGTAAATGCAAAACCAAGAATCCCTTTAGGGTATGAAAGTATACACGATACTGATACGATTACGATAAAAAAATACCTTGAATTTTTACCAAAAATTATATTGTATTCCTAAGATCCAGCTACGCACTCTTATCAATGCAGTTCATTCACCCCGTAGTGCGGTAACGACCAATCACATTGAGTAATTATGTTCTGTGCTACTGACGCTATCAGAGGTCAACGACCAGCGAGAGTGTCCACCGGATTAGAGTATTTCAAGTTTAACAAATCGTGTTATTATGTGGTACTGCTACATAAAAAAAAATTGCCGCTATTTTTTTTAAACACTGTATGATTCATACTTACATACCCTAGAAAGATTCTTGCCTTTGCTTTTACACCCGGTATAAAACCACTTTATTATAATAATCATTTCCAGATATATTTCGACTTGTAAAGTCGGCGTCAGTGGAATTAGGTAAAATTAATATAATATGTTAAAATGTCATAAAATGGAGTGGATGATTGACAGACAAATGAAAGACAAATTGTCATAAAATGAAGTGGATGATTGACAGACAAATTGTCATAAAATGGAGTGGATGATTGACAGACAAATGAAAGACAAATTGTCATAAAATGAAGTGGATGATTGACAGACAAATTGTCATAAAATGGAGTGGATGATTGACAGACAAATGAAAGACATGTCTTTCATTTGTCTGTCAATCATCACTCGATTTTATGAAATTTTAACATATTATATTAATTTTACCTAATTCCACTGACGCTGACTTTACAAGTCGAAATATATCTGGAAATGATTATTATAATAAAGTGTTTTTATAGAAATATAAAGTATAAACTAAATAAACAAACAAATAAGTTTTCTTTCATATTTAATTAAAAAAAACTTAAACTCTTTGAATTTTTCACATTTTAATAGCCTTTATAAACAACAAGACTGTAACTAAAGATTATGACCTTCTTCTCTTTTATGTCTTTATAATTAATTGATGTACAATCATGTATCTTGAAACTTTATCCAGTTGGAGAGGGAATAACGAGATATTTTCATGAAACTCATGTTGTTTTGTTGCGTAATGAATTTAAATAGTTACGATACGTATAACGATTAATTTTGATTTTTTTCAAAGAATATAAACAAAAGAAAACTTGAACTAAAACCTAACAAAAGTAAGGATATATTTTTGAACAATTCTCCTAACTATTCACTAGCTTTTTCACTAGCAAATTGATGATAATATCTAAGTATGTTGATATTTTGCCGGAGAACTTTTAATGTATGCCCGTCTCGCTGCTTGAGCTAAGGGGGAGCAAAACTTTTCCTTCCAATCCAGATGCATCTACTCCACAACTGATTTAACTGCCTCCGCCCACCACTTCAAGGAGATTTTTTTTCCAGTAATAAAACAGCTTGAAATACGTCATTTGTTGGACCTACCATTTAAAGTTGTATTTTTATGTAGAACTTGTTATAACAGCTTGTTTCTACAGAATGGAAGCTCCTTTTAAGTCTAGTAGCCAATATATTTGAGTATTTCAATAAGAACAGTGTTTTGGTCTTAACAAACATTCCTTATTTTAATGTACAGAATTACACAAAGAATTGCCCATACTCACACACGCTGGGCAGGTGGGTTGGTGAGCGCGGTGCCAGTCTGTTCCATATAAGGCCCGGCTATTAGGGATGGATATACCGCCATCCATCGGTTCCAGGCATGGTGGGCCTCCTGGTTTTTTTGCCTGTGAGCTGTCCTCTTACTATCCCTCTAATTACTTCAAGGGGGTCTCCAAGTAAGATGGTGGTACCTACACAGTCGAGCCCGGCATCAGCTCTACCAGCGGCATCAGCTCTATCAGCTCTACAACCTTATTATAAGACTAAAATTAAAACTAAAGCTAGATATTAGGTAGATTAAAACTAAAGATATTAGGTCATTACCTATAAAATTGCCGTTTTCTATGGAGAATTTGCAGGAAACTCTATTTTCGGTACTAACATTTTTGCATTTTTTTTAAGGAATGACAAATCCAAATTTTGTAATTTCTTTTGTGTATAAATGAGACAACATTAAGCTAACAGCTAAATTAATAAAAATTTTGTAAAGTGTGTGCTGTAAAAATTTATTACGAATCTTATCATGGAAACGGATGGCATTCAGGACGAACTGTTTTAGAAAATTAAATTTTAGTTATCAAACTGACAAAAAAAATAAAATTTAATACTTTGATGTAAAACCGTGAAATCAACTTTCAAACAAAAAACAAACAATGGAAATAGCTATTGAATTACAGAAATTATGAACTCGTGAATTTGAAAGAAAATTTCGGCAATTTCATAGGTAATGACCTATTATGTGAAGCCTGGAGTCTTTGGAATGAGCTACCAACCTACCAACCACTACTTTAAGTAATAACAGTTTATGTAAAACATCATCATTCTGCTATAACATAACCGTTACACAAATGCATCGAAATAAAATATAAGTGGGACATCTCACCACATTTCCCAAGCAGATATCATTCGTTAAGATCATAGTAAGCCCCACTTAATATTCGTTGATACTTAACCATTTCTGGAAATAATATTTGAGAGAACGAGGTACGTACGACTAATTAGACGAGCGACTTCACGCAATGCATGCTAATGAATGACATTTGCATTCAAACACCCGATTTTATACCGCCCTCCCCTCCCCCAGCCCGCGGAGTGGGGCGATCAACTGTCAAAATCACCACGTGATCATTACACCGGGGAATGAGTTGGAAAATGAGCGCGCACGGATAATTGACGTCCCGAAATGAATTTGTGATTCGTAACACGATATTTGATGAGGCGAGGAACAATAATGTTATCCTATTATATAAAACTAATACACATTGCTATGAAAACAGTTCTTTATGTAGTCTTATAGCTGACAATAAGGTCTATAATAACATGAATATTGCATTAAACAACTTGTTATAACAATTTATAATAAGAAACCAGACTGCGCTATCCACTTACGTTTTAAAGGCAAACTAAATCCTCAAGGATTAAATTGTTATAGCGGCATTTACTGAAAAGTATTATAAGCACTTATAGAGTCTGGAGTTTGCGAAAGACTTCTTTATTCTTATTGCCTGTTTATAATATTTTTGTTTGCGTCGTCCTGATACCGAGGAAATTGCTATTTATTCCTGTGGGATATTAAAACCACCCGCCGAGCCCGTTCTTCCATGTTGTCTATGTAAAACGGCGAGCTTCCTGTTTATCAAACGGTCTCCCAGACCGGGAGACAATTTTTTAGTTATTCGCTAAATTTCATAACAAGTAACGACTGCAAATCACGAAATGGTGTATGTGTATGGGTCGGGCACTAAGAGTGCAATACAATCTAGAAAAGATCAATCACAAACTAATTTTAAGTAAACATTTAATGAAAAAGTCCCTCGATCCAGGATTTGATCCTCGACCTCTTGCTTTAATGAAAAGGGCGCTACCGATTACGCCACCGAGGTACTCATCCGTACCGCCGAATTTTTCCACCATACATGTGCACCAAATTTTGGAACTACTTGATACACTAGCTAGTAGTGGACATACTGGACACTCACTAGGAGCGTTTTGTGAATTTCACGCCTTGCTCTAAGGAACAGATGGCACTGTCATCGCTACATTCTGATAGTAACTTTATTGTCAAAAAAGAGCAAGTCTGTGAGAGATAAACATACTTAAGCATTTTGTCTGGCATTCTGTACTAGAGGCTCCTCTTTAATACTTTGAACCATCGAATAAATCGATGCTTAGATCTGAACCTTTCAAGATGACCACTTCCCTACATGACCACTTCCCTATATGACTAATTCCCTGTATGTCCGTTCCCGGTATAGCCACTTCCCGATATGGCCACTTCCTGGTATAACTATTTCCCGTTATGTTCATTCCCGGTATGGCCACTTTCCGGTACGGCTATTTATATTTTTACATCGATAAAATTCAAGAGGAATAATCAAATTTACACACAAACACAATTTCAGATTTATTATTGTAGTAATGGTAAATCTTGTGGATGCCTTTGTTTATACTTACTTACAACTGACCTTAGGTAAGTAAGAATATGTTGTTCCGCTCCCGGTCTACAGCAGTCTGCAGCGTCTACTTCGCATTTGTGTTTGATATATTTCTACGTATTTATTTATCGAAAAGAAATAAACATTCACAAAAATAATATTCGTAAAAGACCTATGAAACGAATTGCCAACCAATTTTCATTGATTCCAACTGGCTGTTTTATAAACCTAAAGGGTTATTCAAAAGTAATTCAAAACATTTTCATATGAAAAGCAGCAGACCAAAAAGTAAACTAATCAACAAAGGGCTGTAGATTCGCATTCAAAACATTATTCATATTTTAATTATCAAATACTCAACCCGAAACCTCATCAAAATAATTACTTAGCTTTCACACATCGGTTTGCTTATTAAAGAGCAGCAGAAGAGGCGGGTTTCATTATGGCGAGCCATATGCCTGCCGAAAGTATAATAAAAAGCTTTTGTAAGTTACCCTTTCCCGAGCGGAGTTTTCACGATGAAATGCCCTTTTGTGCGTCAAGAGGAAGTAGGTATTGTGACGGCAGAGGCCTACAAAAACAGATGCTCTCTGAAACAATGTACGTTTTGATAAGTTACGTTTTTGATGAGGGTACAAAAACTTGAGAGACGGAGAAAAGCTTCGTTTCGTGAATGGCGGCATTTGCTTTATTGTATTCCGAAGACTAAAAGGGTTGCTGTACCCACAAGTAAAACTATGTCCATCATATTTGTGTGTTCAACATTAACGAAGTACAAAGTTTTCATCCCTTTCGAACACCGAACACATCCAATCAAAGAGGTTTATGATATTAGAGCAAAATTTACATCGTAAACAGTAACAACATCTCGCATCATCAAACGAAGAACCCACCAACATTCCCCAATAGTTCGCCTTTAAGGATTACCTTTTGTAAACTAAAATGGGTCGCAATCATCATCTTGCCGACCAGGATTACATGAGGGTCGAGGAGATTAGAGAACTTGTCTTACTTATGCGATAGCCTCGCCGAGTCGCCGCCCGAGGCGCACGGCGCGGTCCTTTGCAAATATTCCATATAATCATTCGCTTTTAATTATTATTGCATAGTGGCTAAGTTTTGTTTGATGTATTGATTAGAATCGTGTTTGTACTCAAGTGCCATACCGAGAACCGTGGGCCTCAATGTCAATAGATACTGTAACCCCAAGGGGCATCAGGAACTCTCGCTTTGTGTAAGTTGTTTGTTGAACACACACAGAACTCTAGTGATTAAGAGAAATCAATAAATCGTGAGCCCATTTTAAATATACTTAGCGAAAACAAACGAAATGTACAGTAAAGCACGATTCGGCAGTAAATATCGATGTGTTTATGCTAGGCGTACAGAGCTCGTTACATTGAAAATTTCATATTCGGAATGTAAACACATTGGGTAACATTGTCGCGTAAACTATAACGACGAACAACTTTACGAGGACATAAACATAAAAAACTCATCGGGTCCGCGGGCGAAAAATATGAAAATGCACCTAATATCGCACGGGGTGTGGGAATAAAAGTTTTTCCATTTAGCTTTACATTGTTGGATGCTATTTCCCTATAGAAGTCATAAACATGATGCTTAGTGCTGGGGAGAGAGGCACGGCTACTGACTAGTGTGCCGTAGTCCAGGCCTTTCAATTTTATTTTACGTCCGCGCCAAAAAAGTTGAACCCATCTGGTTTAGATTAAACTTTAAATTTTTAAGAGCGCATTTAACCTTTTCGACTAAATCTGGCGCAACTAAAATTTAAAAACATACTATTCAGAAAATTCTTAACTCCAACAAAAGAAAAACTTTTAAGCACTTCGTTAGGATACGATATATTATGCATACAAAAAGAAAAAGTAAATAGACCGCTTGAATGTAATAAAAATAAAGTTAATTGAAGCGGTTTTTCCGACGCGCGTTCTTAAACTCAAATTGAATAGCATAAATCGTGAGCGAGGCACTTAAATGAAAAAATATCCCGGGCAATATAGAAAGCAATTTTTAATAATTATGTTACGCTGTACGTTTGTTGTAACATTGTCTATATTAGCGAATGAAGAGGGCCTGGGTAGCGTCACGCGAACAAATAACGTTATGCCGAAAACGCACGGTAATGAGAGTTCATTGGATTAGGGCGAGCTTACTTAAGCCTCAGTAATAATAACCAAAAATGCACGTAGACCGTGCTTGGGTCCGTATTAAATAACTCACTCAATATCGCCCAATTTAGAAATGGCCGAATAAACCCGCGCGAATTCCGGACGGTATTCGGAATTAGGACGTACCTTCCTGCGGTTATGCTTACGGTACTCAAAGTTTATTATTATTTCTGTGCTTTGTATAAGCTAGATTTACGTAGATAGGGCCCATCACGGTTTAAAATATAACGAATGAAAAGGTGATAGCTGAACCGGCCGGCCTAGAAAGTTTCTTTTGTTTTTTTTTATTATATTCCATTCCATTGAATTATATTTAACATTTCTTGAACAGGGATCAGTGGTCAATTTTAGGGTAATTTCGAGAGCCATGGCGACTATTGTGGAGGCGTTTGAGGTCAACGGTGTGGTACCTGATGTGGTGGCGAAGGCACTGGCTGGGCTTTTAACGGTGAAGTACCGAAGCGGCGCAGAGGTCAACGAGGGCAATGAGCTGACACCCACTCTGGTCAAGGACATCCCAGAGGTGACCTGGAAAGCTGACCCGGACAAGTATTACACACTCGCTATGACTGATCCAAACTCGCCGTCCAGGAAGAACTCTAAGTTCCGCGGATGGCACCACTGGCTCGTCGGGAACATCCCTGGCTCCAAGGTAGACGCTGGAGAAACTCTATCAAGGATCGGGTCCCCCGCTGAACTCGGGGCTGCATCGCTACGTGTTCCTCGTCTACGAGCAACCTTCCAGGCTGACCTTCGACGAGCAACGGCTGGGCAACACGTCCGGTGACCACTGCGGAGGACTCTCCATATCCAAGTTCGTGCAGAAGTATGCACCTCGTGACCCCATCTTCGGCAAATTCTACCAAGCCAAGTACGATGATTACGTCCCAACTCTGTACAAGCAACTTGGCGACTAAGCGGCTTCGATACCAAGTTCGTTGATTCAGAGTACTTGGCTCTGAATATCCAGTTTATATAATAACGAATGAAAAGCAGTACACTCCTTAAATGTTTGTGGTATTTATGTTTGGCTAACTAAAGTGACTACCTGAAGAAGGGTTTCGTACCTCAGAACATTTTTGATTTAAATGTTCTGTGTTTCGTACTATTTTATTTCGAGCTAGTGTTCACTAGAATCAGGCCCGTAGCCAGGATTTGTATTCGGAGTGACTGAAACTTCCAGGAATGTTTGTAAAACGTAAAATAGATGTTTCAGGTTGATGAAATATAACAGTACAGTCACAAAACGGATAGGAAATGTTAGATCGAATTAAGTCAAAATGTAAATTTAATGTTGAATTTTCAAAGATTTCAGGGTGGACATGACACCCATATCTCCCCCTTATCTCCGGGCCTGACTAGAACCGCATATAATAGTGGAAGTAGCTCAGGAGTAGAATGCTGGCCTCCCAATGTTGAGATCCAGGTTCGATTCCCGGTCGGGCATGCACCAATGAGTTTTTCAGAATGTTTGTAGTATCTAATACTTACCACTTGCTGAACGGTAAAGGAAAACATCGTGAGGAAACCTGCATGCCCTAAAAAGCGTGTATTTGTGCCCGAAGAACGACGATAGGGCTTACTAGTCACCACCCATCAGGTTGGGGCGTAATAATCGTTGGTGAAACGCGGGTGTTGACTGTGAGTTGCATTTAACTGTTAACACGAGGAACACCTCTGACACCCCCTCGGGGATTCATTTTGTGATGATACATATTGTATTACATTATTATTGTACGCTTAAGTTTCTCAGAAAAAAAAAAAGATTAGTTTGATCAGTATTTTCAATAAATGCACTTCACTTACATTTCGATTGTAGGTACCAAAATGCACAAGTAACACATCATCTAGGTAGACCCAGGTGGTACATCGGAACAATTTCGCGTCATTTGTCCCAAGGCGGGGACCATAATGCATCGCGCTCCATTTGCACCTCCCGCTATTTGTTCTGAATTCACGTGCATTTTTCGCTTTTATGTTTTGTTATTCTAACCTTTTATGCGACTAACAGCACACTAGCTTGGGGATTTAAAAAAATTTGATATGTAAATATTCAAAATCCTTTCATTCAGTTTTATACTTATATAGAATATAGTATATTTAGGCTATAAAGTAAAGAAAGGAATTTTGATAACATTAAAATTTGTTTTTTTTTTTTACTTGAACTAATTTAGGATATAACAGCAATTCAACGTGTGTTTTAAAAAAAATCCTCCAGCCTTTTTCAACCTGATGGAGCCCAAACTTGGGGTTTTCTGAAAATGTATTTTTGTTTTTTAGAAAACAGGTGACTAAAGTGTATATTTACATTTGTATATTTGTTCATAAAGCCTTTTCATTTACCCACACGATAGGTTTCAAAAAAAAAAAAGAAGACCATACAATTTAATTATGTCGTCATCATTTCTATTAGCTACTACTTTGAGATAGCCATTGTAGTTTTTATAACTGCGGTAAAAAGGAAAACGAGTACTTCCAAATAATATCGTTTTCTTAAGAGGGTACATCGTCAAAATCGAAACTTTTAGAAGTTATTTATCTGCTGTTCAAAAGAAGTAAGTATAACAATTTTGGAACCTTTTTCTAAATGTTGGACTATCAGAAACGCGATTGGAGGAATTTCACTCGATAGAAATAATAATTGAAATGAGGTCTAAATTCACACATTTTTTGATATTCTAACAAATTGGGATAGCATACGGCAATCAAAAATATTTATTTAGATGGGTTTTAACTATACATAAATTACTGGTTATGTAAATTTTCATAGTAATTTTAGTTAATTTTGTATCAATTTAAAACCGACTTTTTGTCAATTTTCCTCGATTCCGTTCCTCTCGCACTGCGGGTTTTTCTGCCTGGAGTAACGGGGACCTTTGCACGGACGATATATCATCTTAAATTTGGCTAGCTGGCCCATGGACTATTGTTTTTGCGATTATGTGAATTAGGGTGGATGTGACGGATCTCGTTGCCAAACGCACATCTTATTATTGCATTTATTATTTATAAATAAAAAGTATTAAGCTAATGTGATTTATGGCATTACGCTTCAATATTTTAATGTAAATTAGGCTTTTATAGCCTAGTGGTGTTACATCATGAACATAAAATCACTTGTGCAAATTTATTTAGGACTCCCTGACCGATTTCAAAATTTATTTGTGGGATAATACAAGTGATTTTCTGTTCACCATGCAACTCCCTTATATCCGCTAATGCGTCCTCTGTACATATATACCACCGAAGCATTGCTTTTTATATTTTAGTCACTAAAGCTTCTTTATTTATTCAAAATTACGAATTATTTCATTTTGTTAACCAAATAACAACACGTTTTTCCAGTTATCCTTACGTATTGTAAATAATATCCTCTCGCTCCACAACATTAATATTGGAACAGAAAAGATGTAGAGATATTCACCGCCACGTTACGGCTTTATATCTCTTGTTTCCGTTTTGTAAAATTTCGCCCCATAACATTATGTTGATGGCGGCAATAACGCTTGAAATATTTACGAATATCCTAACAAACGAGCCGAGTAGTGATAAATAGGCGATACTTGTGTCGGATTGACCGGGCCGGAATAAAGATTAGGTTTAAACATTACCTCTGCGATTGTCCCTTTAGAAAGATCATTTTGGACGAATCGTTTCACATCCAGTCTTTTATCGTTATTGTCTCTTCTTACCTAGATATTTAGTAAAATAAATGTATCTATGGCAAAAACACGCCAGGGCTTAAAAAAAACGGCAAAGTGCGAGTCGGACTCGCGCTACGAAGGGTTCCGTACCATTATCTATAAAAAGGGCAAAAAAATTAATTCTGTTATATAGGAATCCCCTTGAATATTTATTTTATTCTGTTTTTTAGTATTTTTTGTTATAGCGGCTACAGAAATACATCATCTGTAAAAAATTTAACTGTCTAACTATCACGGTTCATGAGATACAGCCTGGTGACAGACGGACGGACAGTGGAGTCTTAGTAATAGGGTCCCGACCCTTTGGGTACGGAACCCTAAAAAATATCTGCTTTCCTATAATATTTCTCTAAGACCCGATGTATCCCTCGTTATATTATAGGCATCGTCATATTTACTGCGGAGGTTGGAGGTCGTACAGGAGGTCGCGGATTCATGTGAGTCCATGTAAGTGCCCGAAGTACAGCGATATATCGGCGATAGATAATCCCCATTCATCACGCTGGGACGTAGTAAACGTCGTTGAAACGTGGGCGTACGAGTGTTGTGATTAGGAATGCAACTTAACCCAGTCTTATTTCCTGAATTCCGTAATGTTCAATGACATTTATTTGATAACAACAATTAACTTAAATAACATTAAAATTAAAATAAAAAGGACTAAAATAAATACATCTAAACTAAACTAAAACATCCTTAAAAATAAACTAAAACACCTTAAATGTTCAATTAATTATTGGATGATTTCCCAAAAAAACTTGCTTTTTTTCCTCGGACTTTATTAAATCGTGTAATTTGTTTTCAAAACGTAACATTAATTTCTTGAACACGCCGTTACAACTAAAAAATAGGCAGCCAACTGTCATGTTTGGCCATGATCCTTTTAAATGCAACGTATTTATTATTTAAGACGATTCCTCAAAAAGGCTCATCTTAGTGTCCCTCACCGCACCTCGCTCCAACTTTTCATTTTTCACTCTCCACCGATTTGTCGAAGGTTGTTCGGACGCTTGTTTTTCTTGAAAACAAACTGCAACCTTTCTTTCTTTCCCTTTTCTTTTTGTTAGGTTGGTACTGGTCTCTCTTTGTTCGGGATACTTTTGAAAGTATTATCTACTTGTCTACTACATAGTCGGGAATGGAGTAAAAATAAAAGAAAGGAATACTTTTGTCCGCTTCGTTACTTTTTAGGGTTCCGTTTAAAAACGGAAACTCTTATGGACGCTTTGATCACTAAGAACGGCTGAGCCAATTATGCAAAATTTTGCAAGTGCCCCGATAAAAACATTGGTTACGTCACTTTTTATTTTTTGTTGGATGTTTTAAGGTGGATAGTCCAAGGCAGTTTTTTTAAAAAACTTGTGGGAACCAATAACGACGACAAAAGTAGTATAGTTTCGTTCTGTTACTTTTTTCTATCATCCATCCATCAGCCCGTATTCGTCCACTGCTGGACATAGGCCTCCCCAATATTACACCACCCTTGGCGGTCCACAGTCATCCTCATCCAGCCGCCACCCGCAACGTCCTTCAGATCGTCAGTCCAGCGGGCACGAGGGCGGCCCACGCTGCGCTTTGCTGTACGTGGTCTCCATTCCAAAAAAAAAACACGTACAGCAAAGCGTTTTTTCTGCACGTTCAAATAATTTTATACTCGCAAATAATCAGTATTTTTTAAAAACAAAATGTTTTAGCAGTCTCATTTCGCAATTTAAAATCTTCGTACATTGGATTACGAAAGTCTTAAATAGCAAAATTAGATTTTAAAAAAATGTGTTTGTAAAAAAAACTGATTAACTATTTAATAATATTTCGCATGAAATATTGAAGTCATAAATTATTTAATTAAAGTAATAAATCAATTTATATATTTTCCAATATATTTTGGTACCATGTCAATAATTAGTGCGAGTATGTAAAAACTAAGAAGAAAAACAAAATAAATTACCAGTAAGGGTAGAAAAAAATTGGTACGAAAAATATTCCCTCTGCCTTAGATAAATAAAACAATCAATCAATCACTCAAATGTCTTTATTGCTGAAACACAGGTAATTAGAGATGTTATATATACCCACCAAAAACCCAACTTGATTTAAAATCCCAAAAACCCAACATATTCGAT
Source organism: Ypsolopha sequella (assembly GCA_934047225.1). NCBI lineage: Eukaryota > Metazoa > Arthropoda > Insecta > Lepidoptera > Ypsolophidae > Ypsolopha > Ypsolopha sequella. The sequence continues at coordinate 20,048,599 of OW203994.1, read as the reverse complement.
CAAAACGCACATCAGCAATTTCGCAGCACCCCTTTATTAACAATGGATTCCAGGAGGCGTGAAGGAAGACCCCTCGTCTCAGATTATATCTGATCTGATCTAAATCCTGACGGAACAATGGGACGTCCACTTGTACAACCTGGTGGACGATGCTCGTTTTGCAGGCGTGGACGTACGGGTTGCGGTTTTGTAGAGCTAAATGAGATTTTAGTTTACACTGCCGAGTACGGGAAAAGAATACTAACTATTACTATGTAATTTCAAGAACAACCTAAAAGAAGACTTTAACATAAGGGATTTCGTTATAAACTAAAGTACCCGGCAGAAAATATTGCACATCGGCTGTCTTTGGCTTTGTAGAGCGTCGTCTCTGTCACCGGACTGTTAGTGCTTCGTGCGACAGAGATGACACTACGATACGATGTACATTATTTACTGCCGTGACCTGTACAAATGGTTCGTCTTCGTCCCTCTCTATCTCTCTCTTTCATCTATTTCTCTCTATTCATCTCGGCGAAATTCACTCAAGAGCGTGGTTTCCTCCACATTTTAAACAATACGGTTGCTAGTGTGACAGCAAAATACTTAATTAAAAAAAAACTTTAAAATAGTGTGCATTTAGTAAGAATTAAGAATGATTGGTATAAGTCGCAATGAGGAAAATTCTCTACAACAATAAAAAGTACCTGGTGATTATTTGGCATTTTTATAATTGTAGCCGTTTTTAGGATTTCGTAGCAATGCATTTATTATTTTTCTCCTTCACACCTTTGCTCGCCAAATTCGTGGCCCGTAAGGCATCCATCGCTGGTCAGTGTAACAACTGCCTAAGGCCGGTCAATATTGCGATCCCTAATTAGCAGACCCTTTACACACGCCAATTATTTCAAATTTTCACAATAGTTGCACGTACGACTTAATATTAGCCCTTTTGAAATTACCTTCGGAAACTGAGCATCCCATCAATAGGGCAACTAATTTTATTATGGAATGTTTTATGATATACTCGTAGATACGCATATAGTTAGGCCGCGTTAGCAAGGCGATACAGGTCATTGACCCGACAGCTACTGTGAACTCTTATTTCTAAACGCTACTCGCACCATGATCGCTGCCCATACTGACTGGCGATAAACGTCACAATTCTATCGTATCATAGTAATATAACCTTATAGGCACAAAATAACTAGAAAAAGGCAGTAGAAAAAGTATCGTTCGTACCAAGTAAAAATGGCCTTTCTTACCCTCGGAATGTAATTGGAATCGAAACTAGCTTCATTCGTCGGGTAAGAAAAAGTGTCTTATTTTACTTGGCACGAAAAGTACTAATAAGCCGATAATCATAAAACTATTATTGAATATCAGCTTCAAATGACCTCAACCTCTGCTCATTGATTCAAACAGCATCCCGTAACCGCAACAATATTCACAATTAGAAACCACGACCCTTATCCCAGGACTGAACTCCTCAGGGAAATCTCACTTTGTGATTGACGCCGTGACTCCGCATGAATTAGCAACTATGTATAAGTGTGGGTGGTGCTGATTTACAAATCGATAGGTATACCTGAAATATTAACCAAAACAAACTGACATTTGTAAATACTTGTATTTGTATATTTTCGTTCATAAACAAACTACATCTAGATATTTACAAAACTGTGTTTGAATACTGCGGTGTAATTGATAATAATATAAGGTCTTTACATATGAAATTGCCGTTTTCTATAGAGAATTTGAAGGAAACTCAATTTTCAGTACTAACATTTTTGCATTTTTTTAGGAATGACAAATCCAAATTATGTTCTATTTTTTGTGTATGAATGAGATAACATTAAGCTAACAGCAACATTAATTTAGTTTTTGAAAAGTGTCAGCTGTAAAAAATAATTACGAATCTTATCATGGAAATGGATGGCATTTACGACGAACTGTTTTTGAAGTTTTAATTTTATAATGAAACTGAAAATAAAAACAAAACTTAATCCGTAGATGTTCAACTTTCAAATTAACTTTCAAACAAAAAACAAATAATAGAAGTAGTTATTGAATTACAGGAATTATAAACTCATGAATCTGTAAGAAAATTTCGGCAATTTCATATGTTAGACCTATTATTATATTATTTTGTTAAGCTCTGTTTTGTTGTTGTAACAAAATATAATAAGAAAGAACGACAAAGCAAACTGAAACTATTACGTCACTAATATGGAAACCACATCAAAGGAATATTCAATTTCAATTCAAAACTTTTACTTTCGATCCCTTATTAAGGTGTACGAAATAAGGCAATTTCGCGGACAAAGGAATACCCCTTAGAAACGAACGACAGATGCTGATGGCGATTCAAAAGTTTCCGCGTGACGGGCTGTCGTGTGGCCACCCCATAGTCCGAAATTATTGAATCTTACAGACGGACTTGTCATCTACAAACTTCAACAGAAAGAATGGTATCTCATTGGGATAGAGCTCAATTTCGTTTATTAGAGCTGTAAAGTTAAGTTTGTAGGCGGTACGTCTCGTGTTTGTAGGATGACCACACTTTATTGTTCTGTCAGGACATTGAAGGACGTAACACTGTTAGAGTATATCGAGTAGGATAATGAGGTTGCATGTTGGTTGCATGTTACAAATGTTTTGAAGGGTTTCAATGGTTATGGAAATGCCCAGAATGAATATTTTGAACAATATAAAGATAGGGGATCTTTATTTCAGGCGCAGCACTTAAGGCGAGGAATTGGGTTTCAAACGGTCACTGTCATTCCAAGCGAAAAATCGCACAGTGAGAGAGTGACGGATTCAGGTCGAAACAGACAAAAGTAGCTTTTCTATGTATAATAAAAAATAAAAAATAAATGGCTAGAAAAATTTTCAATTTTCAAAATTGAGGATATTATGTTTATGTTTGCGAAATCCACCGCTATGAATACTCTAAATCAGGGGTCGGCAACCTTATGCTATAGCCGGGCCACATATGTTGCCAGAGTATCAGTGCGGGCCGCACTTATATTTATATGTTCGGGCATGTATTTTTAATATTTGAAATAAAACGCATATATATTCATACAATTGTCTTTTTTAATTGAACTACTATACTAACATAAAAGTAAGAACTAGTGAGATTTTTGAGGCTGCATTTGACTTGCAAGTTTTTTAACGTCTGCTTTCATTTTAGTAGTAGACACGCGCAGTATCGCGTCTAAATGTTCATCCGTTAACCGCGAACAATTCTTATTTTTGCGGTAGTTGAGAATTGAAAAAGTCTGCTCACACAAATATGTACTACCAAACATAGTTATTATCTGCTGAGCAAACTTTTTCAATTCTTTGAAGTTTTCAGAACTCAAACCTCCGTAGAACTGTATCAAGTCAGTGCTTTCCTTAAATGCCGTTTTAAGTGTGCTATTACTTTGCAAATCTACTATGTTCATTTGCAAATTGCTTGGTACCTCACTAATATCAATTGCAAAAGGGTTTTGGAATATTTCCATGTTAAGGGAGCTCTTTTTAAAGTCGGTGAATCGATTTACAAACTCAGTTTGTAGTTGTGTTAACACGTTTCTCATTGTAATATTTTGCTACACAAAATTATCTCCAGCTTCTTCCACGGCTTTCTTGCAATTAGTAAAATGGTCAAGCTTTTTTTCATCAATATGCTTGATAAACAGTTTCAGTTTCATTTCAAATGACTTTACATCTGTATACATATCGCAAATCAATTTATTTTTTCCCTGCAAGCGTTTGTTGAGCTGATTCAGTTCCTTAGTCAAATCAGTCAAAAAACCAAGATCGATAATCCACTGTTTGTTAGTAAGCTCTTCTACTGGCTTTCCTTTCATCTCCATGAAGTTGCCAATTTCTTTCCTCAAATCAAAAAACCGTTCCAAAACGGCACCTCGACTGAGCCACCTCACTTCACAGTAGTAAACCACGTCACCATGTTCAGCTTCCAGATCTTCCAAAAACTTTTGGAACTGACGGTGTGTGAGCCCATTTCTTCTTATAAAATTAACAGTGGATGTTACAGTATCCATTATTTCTTTCCAGGATATAACTTTGGAGCACAATGCCTCTTGATGGACAATACAGTGAAAAATCAATGGCACAGTAGATCCAGAATCTTTCACTTTGCTGATGATTCTCCCAACAACACCTTTGTTTTGACCGCTCATGTTCTTGCCTCCATCGGTAGTGACACTTGTTAACTTTTCCCAGCTTAATTGCAATGAATCCAGAGCTTGTTCCACATGGTGAAATAAATCTTCTCCCGTAGTTGTACCTTTCAAACTGCAAATTTTCACAAGCTCTTCGTAAACAGTAAAGTTTTCGTCAACGCCGCGTACAAATATGAGTAGCTGTGCTGTATCCGACACGTCCGTACTTTCATCCATCGCTAAAGAGAAGCAGTCGAAAGACTGCGCCTTATCCCTGAGTTGTTTACACAAATTAGCACCCAAGTCTTCAGTACGTCGGGTGCAAGTTCTTGCAGAGAGACCAAGACTTTCAAACATTTTTTTCTGCTCTGGGCATATTTCTTCTGCGATAGCTAAGACACACTCTTTTACTAATTCACTATCGGTAAACGGACGTCCACTTTTTGCAAGAATCTCTGCTACCCTGTAACTGGCCCGAACATTCGATTCGCTGTTGTCTGCCACAACCTTAAATATGTTTTGTTGATTTTGTAATGACGATTTCAAAGTGGAAATTTTCCTTTTCCGTATTTCTCCTTCAAGACAGTCAAATTTAGCTTTGTGCTCAGTGTCGTAATGTCGCTTCAGGTTATATTCCTTTACTACAGAAATACTCTTTTGACAAATCAAGCATAACGGTTTTCCTTTAAACTCGATAAAAAAGTATAATTCTGTCCATAATTCGTTAAAAACTCTTTTTTCTTCTTCTATCTTCCTTTTTCTTGAAGCCATGTTTATATAATTATTCTGTAACAATAATGAAAAAAATTAAATTCGTTGTAAAATTATATGTTCCAGTTAGCACCTACAAATTCAACTCCACATTCAAATAATAATTAAAACATGACACACTCGTAACTAACTTCATGTCATGTAACTACTATCCCCGTCCTTATAACATTTACCCATCAATCTGAAGGTTCACATTAACAAGCAGTAAATAAAATAAAACAAAATGCTCGCGAGTGCATACAACTTACCTCATACGTCGTGCGTGAGAAGCTATCAGCGAAGGGAAGAAAGGTGAAACGAAACGCGTAGCTAGCAACCAGATGAGACGTGAGTTTCCGGCGAATTTCCACAACCGAATGTGGCGAGAGCCTCGCGCGGCTGTGATTTTAACTAAAACCGGTCGCTTTGAATTTTTTCGCCGCCGCACACCTGCGTCTAATCAAAGACTGCCGCCCCGCCTATTGTCTCAAAGGAGCCGCCCGCCGCAGCACGTGTGGCGGATAAACGCAAAAGAAATTGCCAAGAATTGAATAAGTACAGCAAATATTTATTTTCGGTAGAAACAATACATAACATCACAGTCTTGATAAACAGTTCTTAAGAAATGAAATAGAGGTACATTTTTATCATCCCGCGTGGGAGCGAGCTTTCAAGAATACTCTCATGGCCCAGCAGCATGGCCGTATAAATTCTAGTGAATTTATATGGCCTTTTGCTTCGGTATTTTTTTCTTACGGACCTCAGGCTTGCGGGCCGCACCGAGATAGTCTACGGGCCGCATGCGGCCCGCGGGCCGCCGGTTGCCGACCCCTGCTCTAAATATTATTAGATAAATATTTTTTTCAAATTCTCGTCTTTGGGTTTGTTTCTGATTGATCTTTTCTAGTTTGTAATGCACTCTAATAATATATATTGAGGATATTGTTTAAAACTATCAAATAAAATGTCGTTGAGGTCTGTATGTCACTCCACTTTGTCAAACTTTGAGAAACTGTGATGATGAAGACCTCATTTCAATTATTTATATCGAGTAAAAGTTTTTCAATCACCTTTCTGTATTACAGAAATCGAGAAAAAGGTTCCAAAAATGTTTTATTAAGTTATCAAACTAGTAGCTTCATATCGAAAGTAGTCAAAACGAGTCCAAAAAATGCCAATATTCCAATTCCTTGCCGTATCGGTGGTAAATTTATCAATAGGTTAATTTAATATTCCATTAAAAAACTATATTTACGAAGCGGCAGAGTATATCTGACCGCGACACAACTTTTAAAAACAAATGAATTTTCTAAAAACAGACATCATAACGAAGCTAACTCAGTTGTGTGCTTGGCCAAATGTCTGTGCTGTCATGCTGTTTCAATTCGCTATAAGGTGCACGCTCCATGAAACTTGCGAGGACAATACAATCGTCATCGCGGGCGCAAAATTGAATTTTTTTTTCAGGATAAACATGATTTTGGCATGACTGTGGACATTTCCAAACATTATTTTTTGGTTATTAATAATTTCGATGTTTGACTTTTTTATTTTATCTAAAACAATAAAAGCACTTTTGGCTCCGCTTTTGGTAAAAAACCGTTAAAATTACGTATTTTAGAGGTTAGTTGTTAAGATATTACTCAAATTTCAGGAATTTTAGTTCGACTTAAACATAGATCTATATAATGTTAATGGACTCAGCCTAAATATCCTCTAAAATTTCCTCACTGATCATGATCACACACAAATAATATGGAACCCTCCAATGGACAATTAATTTATTATAAATATGGCGTTTTTGACAGCGTAGTTTGTCGTAGTTTCTTTATTGAGTTAGTCTGGGTTCTACCTGCATTGAAATTTTACGGACAAAGCAAAGGTAATTAGTTTTTCGTCTGGAATTTTCTGGTGTTAACAAAGCCAATTTTTGCAGGAAATTTCTTTTATGTACGGAATATCTAGTACCAACGATAGAGAAAATGTAATTTTGTGCTAAAGACAAAATTATAACGATTGTGAACGATTCGCCATACAAGAACTAAATTTTACACAAAAAAAATGTATCGTCACGACATGGATCCCCGTGGGAGTGTCAGAGGTGTTTCTAAGTGTGAACAGTGAAATGCAAGCTACAATTCAGATTTGGTACACCCGCTTTTTACCGACGATTATTATTATTACGTCCCTAGACAAGTGGTGATGGTGATGATGATAAACCGACTAGATTTTTTTTTTCAGTAGAAAGCCGTATGGACTTACCTTACCGTGTGTTGGTATAAATTAGAACCACACCGGTTTTGTTCAATATTTTCAGTATTTTACTGCTAAAACTGCATGAAGGATTCAAAACGAAGTTTCTAGAAATAACTAGTAACGCCATCTTTACACAAAGCTACGAACTAAAATTTACCTCCCCTTCCCCCAATGTGGGGTGAAGTCGTTGAGAGTCGGAGCTAACGTATTCTGAAAATATATAAAAAATAGTCGTGGGCCTTTATGTTACACTAAATGAATTGTTCGTGTTTAATCGGTAAATTTTGGTAAATGATATACATATATTCTCGTATTGTTGGTAGTCTTGGTAAGACGGATTTAATGTATAAATAATTTGCCCAAGTGCGAGTCGAACTTACGCACAAAGGGTTCCGTACCACCACACAATACGGGCAGAGAAAGAGTATACCTATACTATATTAGTTATAAATAAAATAAGTATTATAATGTTTATAAAAATGTTATTTTTGGAAAAAGGTATTCTGCTAAACAGAATATTGTATTTTGGGGCATTGGGTTTCAAGGCCCCCCTTGCTTAGCTTTAACCCCCGTCGGAAATTATATTATATATATATTATATATTAATTATATATTATGCTCATAATAAAATAATATTCCATGATTGGGGGCATAAGTCCCCCCTAACACATACTCGATCCGCGTCCAAATTAAGCCTTAATTTCCCACCTGGATGCCACGGAAACATTCCAAAGATCTCGACCATAAACTAGACAGACTGAAGTACTTATTGTTGGTTCATTGACCCCCAGTGGCCGGTCTGAAACGATTCATTATTGTAATGTCGGCAATCTGTCGCTCTACTCGCGTCATAACTCAGTCTCTCGGTAACTGACCCTATTCAGTGCATTCGATTCGATTATTTAATTCGATACTTCAGGTAAGTTTATATTCAAATCCTTTTTGATTCATATATTTTCTTTATGTTTAAAGTTATTCAACTTACCGAAAATACCCGATGGTATCGATTCGGCGCAACACAACTTAACTTATTTGACAGGACTAACCTTATTTTGAGGGTCCTGTCTTTGTCTGTTCGATACAGAAAGAAAAAGACAGAACGGTAAAATTAAGTTTAGTCCTGTCAAATAAGTTAAAACGAGTTTACCCGAATCGGTGTTAATATCTCTTAATGAAAAACAGAATTTTCATTCTAAGTGATTTGGGTTTATACAGCACATAGACAAATTTTTCTGTGCACAAGCACAAAGGATAAAAAATAATATTTTTAAAGTTCTGTTGAAAGATAGAGCGATTTGCCCATCAATCGAGTGGTCCCAGGTTCGAGTCCCCGTTCAGAAATCATCACATGAACCTGAACTTTTTTTGTCTTTCAGCGAGTTATGTGAGTTCAGATACTTTATGCAATTTAGCGGTCGTGCTTTAATCACGAGAGGTTTGAACAGGGGGTAGGGCATGTTAGAACAACATCACGATTGATCACGATATGGGGGAGGGGATGATGTGACAATCACGTGAATACATAACATAGTACACTAGCTCTAAGCTGGCCTCACGCGAGCGGCATTATATTTTATGTTGATTTTTTACAAAAACATACATACATAATCACGCCTGTCTCCCAGAGGGGTAGGCAGAGACTACAGATTTCCATCTGCTACGATCCAGACATACCTCTATCGCCTCTTCCGCATCCATCAATCTAGTCGTACAAGCACTTCTATTCCTGGTACTTTGGATGTTGCTCTTATTCTGTTTTTACTGAAACAGATTCTGAAAACATGTTTAAGATATTTTTTAGCGATGTTGGAGGATTTAACCTCACGACTTATCACTGGTCTACCAAACCTCACATTATTAAAGGACGAATAGAAAGTAGAGAATCAGGGTCATAAATTTAATGACAAAGAAGAGTGATTTCCTTTTCTTGTTTATTGTTATTATTACACGGACTGATATCTTTTTTACGCCCAAAGAATCTATAAATTCATGAGGCAGCTCCTTGTGGAAGAACAATGAATAACGTCCATTATACCTGTTCCTTTTGTAGTTCATACGAGGATTAGCGTGTATATAATAATAATAAAAGCTATTTATTTGTCTCAAAATACACAAAACACACGATACAAAATTATAATATACTACATGAGGAGAGACAAATCGGTCTAAGACTCGGCCATTGACTTTTTGTAAACACAAAAAGCCGCCGATTTTCAACCTTAGCCTTTAATGAAAAAGAAACACAAAGAAAAATATAAACAATAGACAAATTAAAACTAAAATTATAAATACATTAGACAAATTAAAACTAAAATTATAGATACAATAGACAAATTAAAACTTAAATTATAATTGTGTTCTAAAAATAAGTTGCAAAATATAAAAACACAAACGAACGTTAAATCAAATATATTATACACTAAAAGCATGAAAAACAGTCAAGTAAGAGTGGAAGCCATGGCCGTACTATACTTAAATATATAACCATCGCTGTATGTTTCAACAAGAGGCGAGTATTTTTTTATTCTTTTTTTGTTTTTTATTATTTAAAATTATATATTTACAATCAATCCGATGGTACCTAAAACTTAAACTACTTTAGTGAACTACACCCCTAACTCATCTATCATTTATTCATTTGATTAACATTTCATCCACAGTTATCTTTTTTATTATTATATATGTGTAAATGTATGTATTTTTAAAAGTATATTTATTATATTATTTATGTTATATTTTTGTGTATGTTTATGTACTAGTTTATTATAGTGTAAGGAATCCCCCATTAATAAGTCTATGTAGTTTACTCTTAAGTTTGATTTCGTGACATTTACACGCTCCTCTTTATTTTTTTTCTGTTTTCTTTTTCACCCAAAGGTTGCCTGGAAGATATTGCTATTAGCAATAAGTGCCGCCTTTGTACACTGTAAATTTTTTTAATGTTTTTTTTTCATGTTTTTGTGTAAATGTACATTAAGTGTAATAAATAAAAAAAAAAAAAAAAAATTAAATGCTACTCAAAAAGAAAGTGCAATATCCACCAAATATTTTTCTTTTTATTTCATTTTTCACCATGGTGTTTTTGTACTATATTTAAGTCTCTAGGTTAACCTTTCGCATGCTTAGTCAAGGACCGGACACCAGACAGAATGTATCCAATTGCTTAATATTTTTATGTAAACGTGCGAAGAGTTAAATGGATTAAAATTTATGAGTTATAAATTTCCTGCTGTGGTCACACACACTAAGTGACATACACAAAGACAATCTAACGGACGGATAACGGAGTCTCATCATAATGGTTTCCTTTTTAGTTTTTACCCGTAACACTATAAAATTAAATTGCAAAGAAACTTTGGATTGTCTTTGGTCAACAAGAATCTCTCGAGCGATTTTGGGTTGAGATCCATTCCCAAAAAACCGATTTTTGTATGTAAATTTTAAAACCGATCGCTCGAACGTTTAACATAAGTACATACATAAACACAAATTCATTTGGCCAAGTGCCATTCGGATCAAAGGGATCCGTACCAACCCACAATACGATGCAGAATTATTGCATAACAAAACCTGTGTCTCGAAAAAAAAATGTAACTGTTTCATAGAAAATTGCAATGCCACTCGGCCGAAATGTATGGAAGGGCAGTTTTTTTTTTTGAGATTTCAGGGTTTGCTCCATAGTAAAAGTTGTTCTATACCATTGACTGAATAAGCTCTTCAAATATGGTTACACCTTTCTGTTACACCTTGTATATTAAAGTATGTACGTGTGCAATAATCTGACCAAACTTGTATTGTATTACCACAGATTATTATAATTGGTAATAACTTACCGTCTTTAAGATAAATGTGAAAGAAATAACGTTTAAAAATGTAACTTTTTGCGCTGTTTTGTATGGGGACCCTACCTGTTTTTTTTTTCTATTTGCCGTTTTAGAGACTTTACAGTAACACGTATTCAGTGAAAATTTCAACTAGCTACCTACATACAACGGCTGAAGCAGTAGACCCCTGGGATAGACGGACGGGCGGACACACACGGCCATTCTTTAAAATGAATGCTGTCACTTTCTTTGTCAAGGACAATGTAAGCGATGGCATCAACTTTAAAGGTTCATTAAACTTAAAAACCCTTTCTGCAACTGGCTGGAGGCCCTAAAAGGGTGCCGTTTGGCACCCTTCGGATTCGAAACCCTAAAAAGGAAACAAACACAATGACGAAAAAATGTTCCATTACAAAGTTACTGAACAAACTTCCTGCAATATTGATAGAATGTTTCAAAAATAAAAGCAAAACTGAAACATGCAGAATTTCAAAGTAATTTCTAACAACATGCAGTATCAAATGCTCGCGTCTTTCTCATATATCTGGGAGGCGAAGTGAAGGAAAATTCGAAAACTGAGAACGTTATTCATAGCGCAGCGAATACACGACCAACTATGATTTAATGTGAAACGTTGATGTGGTACTTTCACAAACATTTGCTAATTATACGACATTTTGCATCCTTATTTAGTTACTTGTGGTATGAAGAGGTGTTAGGAAAATAGCGAAATTATCATGAGAAAATAGATTAACTTTTATTTTTTTAATTGAAACAGTCATAACCAACTATGAAAATCCATTTAATTTTACATATTTGAGTTTACTGCAAAATAGTCTTATAATAATTTCCTTGAAAAAAATCTAAAAACTATAAATAAGTTGCAAAAACAGCTTCACAAATAAGGAAAAACAGTTTTTTTCTGTTTAAACCAATTTCTTAAGTGTAACATATCATTTCTTACGAGCTTATTACGATTGCGTTGACAACGTATGTCTTGTCTTGTCTTGTCTTGTTATACACATCAAGTTTTTACTACCCTTTACTTCATTTTACCGTTTGGCGCGTGCGCAAAAATTGTGTAACTAGAAAAATCAATCAATCCCGTAGAAAATTCCTTGTAAAATCACCTGAAATCTGCCGTAACAAATCTTTTCACACGTGCCAGAATAGCCATTCAAAATTTTTAATCCCAAAAACTTAGAGCCGTCACATCACTCCGTATTAGATCTCTTTGCGAGGACCTTATTAAAGTTTAAAGGTTCTGTCCATTATTCATGAGGCTGGATGCAGTCGCGGTTGATTCCCCACACGTAATAGTTGCAATAAATTGAGCAAACTTTATTGGCTATTAAAATAAGTAATGAAATTGTTATACGTTCCACCGTGCGTGTGTGGGTGTGACGTGTCTCGATAGATGAGCCGTGCCGTGCCGTGTTACAGGCTTCTTTGTTGCAGAATTGGGTATAAGGCAATATTATCAGGTAAGAGAAAGTTACTGGTACTTCGTTCTTGATTAATAATAGGTCTTGACATGTGAAGTTGCCGTTTTCTATAGAGAATTTGAAAGAAACTCAATTTTCAGTAAGTACTGACATTTTTGCATTTTTTTAGGAATGACAAATCCAAATTATGTAATTTATTTTGTGTATGAATGAGACAACAACAATAAGCTAACAGCAACAGTAATTTAATTTTTGAAACGTGTCAGCTGTAAAAAATGATTACGAACCTTATCATGGAAATGGATGGCATTAAGGACAAACTGTTTTTGAATATTTAATTTTGGTTATCAAACTGACAATAAAAACAAAATTTAAGACTTAGATGTAAAACCTTGAAATCAACTTTCAAACAAAAAACAAATCATGGAAATAGCTATTAAATTACAGGAATTATGAACTCATGAATCTGTAAGAGAATTTCGGCAATTTCATATGTAAAGACCTGTTATATAACTGTATAATAGGTAATTAAATAAAACTCCTTGGTACCCGGTTCCACAAATATAATTATGTTTAATTACCTTTTAAGGGTTTGCTACCGGTTCCGTCGTATTACGACATCATCAGGCACTGTATTTGAGGTGTTAATAATACGTTTTGTAAAACCACGAATTTAATGTGTTTACATAAACAGGTTTATTTGTGGAACCGAGTACCAAGGAGTTTTATTTAGTCGCCAGATGTCGTTCCATCAAGAAGCAGCAACATTCACCGTCAACTATGTACAATAGGTACTTGGCTTATTTATTCCTACATTAGAGATCCACCTCAGCTTCGCAAAGGGTCGAATTAATATAATGTAATTTAATAATCACGCAAAAAGGCACGGTTTTTTGACCGAAGTTAATACATTTTAGCGTTTCGTAACCACAACATGAAAAACTGAACCCTTAACACTTTTGTCGGTCTATTAAGACCCTTTTACTCGGGTACCGTGAGAGATATCAAGTTAAAAACTAATACCTCTTACAGAAATATACGGCCCTACGCTACTGTTAAAAATGAGGCTTCTAAATCAACGCGAGAAATAGTTATAGCCCTTTACGTAATCAATTCCATACAAATAGATTCACCATCCCCTCTATTCTGTATCTTTAGTTGCCAACTAGACTAGGTGCCTATCATCAAAAACATAGCTAAAAACTGAAATTTCAAAATTGCCATTAATGGGTACTGAACTACTTGCAAACTGTGTCGTCGCTTCAAGTGCGAATATATCCTAAGACAATCGGAATTCGATAGTATATGTATGTTTTTGATGATAGACACCCAGTCCAGATGGCAACTTGAGATACATAATAGGCCCTCGTGATAACTTATAGGCCTGTTCCAATTATCTTAGAAACTTGAAGTTCCGTTCACAAGTAGTTCTTACTTATAGGAAAAATCTGAAAATTTATTATATTTATTTATTCATTACATGTTTACGACGACGACTTGATTACGAATTGTGATAGAGGCCATAGTAACACGTATTCTGTGATAATTTTAAGTCGCTACCTAAATAACGGCTGAAGCTATAGACCCCTGTGACAGACGGACAGATAGACAGATGGAGAGACAGACGGGCAGACAGATAGCGGAGGCTTAGTAATAACCGTTTGGGACCCTAAGTGTACGGAACCCTAAAATTACCGCATTTCGCAAGGAAACTTCCTTTAATTTTTATTATGACCCTGCACCGCAACACAAAGGAGTCCAACAACAAAATCCAATGATAACACAATAATACGAGTAGATGCGACAACTATAAGCCGACATCCTAACGCCGCTATCATAATGTGTAGCAAAGCCCCAGCTCGGCAACAACAAAACACAGGAACTAAGAAAGAGGCTTATAGTTAAATTACTTTTTAGTTCAAGACTGGATCACGGATATGGGTGGCCATTTAATTCAGTTTTTTAGTTTATATTTCACATTTCGTATTTATTTTTAGTGATTTTTGTTATTATTTAATATTTATCATGATTATAGAATAGATAGCTCATCTACACAGTAAAATAAAATTATCATGAGCTTTTTTCGGTTACAAACAGGTTGTTGCATGGCCCATGAACCGGTTTTAGCTAACTTTCCGGGGTAAAACATGAGTATCAAAATATTCTAAACAAGTGATTTAATACCTACATACTTTTGAATACAAGCCTTTCGCCGAGTTTCGCCTGTGAGTCTGTCTTATCTGCGCCGCAGCAGAAACTTGATTAAAAATCTTTGCCTCGGCCCGGTTTTCTCCAACTCGTTGAATTAAAATTATTACTCGGTTAATACTTTATACCCCTAAAACCTACAGCATAAATAAAAAGGAGGTAAATTTTTTCATTATGAAAATAAGCACCACTTTTTACTATTGTCAGAGCTTTCTACAACTTCTTCAGCAAAGTAGCATAATTTACTCAGCGTGCAGTTTCAACTTCATTTGCTGAAAAGCCCACTGTAACATCGTTTTCAAAGGTCCTTACATTTTCAGTTTTAATTAGTTCAATGTGCATAATTATCGTTTGTCGGGACTAGAGACTTATAATTAAAACTAGCGCTTCACTGCAAGAGAACTCTTGACTTGTTGTTATTAAATGAAGATGGTTTTCCCTTGTTAATAAATTTATTCATTCTTTTATTCCAGGCTCTAGGACCATTGCCATAAATACCATATTTATAGTCCATCCGAAGTATTATAGGTATATTAAAGCTGATTTTGAAGGTTTTAGTTTTAGTTTGACGTATCTAAAATTACACAAATCACGAATTTATAATAATAATAATAATAATATTCATTTATTTCAGATAAATTAATCCATATTTATAAATAAATTACTAAAATACTAAAATTTAAAAAGAATACAAAAAAAAGAAATACACAGAAACAATAATAACCACAAAGTGTTGATGCTGACGCTATCTGCTCCATACTTGGTACGACGGAGTACATTTATAAACGTCAAACTTTAAATCTACTAAATTTATGTTTGACAGCACTAATTTACTCAACTTACATGTTTTGGTATTTTTAAGCACAGTTTAGAGCTGTCACTTGAGTAAATTTAGTATTTTTACTAAAATCGGCTTTATTATCTGTGGTCCGAACGTGGCGCGAGGCGCGGCGCCATAAAACGTGGCAAAGGAGTAGCGCATTTGTATTTGCAGTAACGTATTGCGCGCTCCTCTGCCGAGCCTTATGGGCGGGCGTTTTATGAATCCACTTGCCACGAGCTCTGGGGCGGAGTATAATTCTTGAAAAATATTAAAAACTATCTTGGCTTTTTTTCAGGGATTTTTCTTTTCGGTGGCACCTACCTGCAGCGTCGGAACAACTATCCCCACCGGCCAGAAGTCTTTTTAGGTTTCCGAAACCTTGCGTCCGCCTGTCTGGCCGTCTGCAGAATGAGCAAAAATCTTAGCCGAGCTTAAATAGGAGTAAATTATACTTTTCACATGGACGTGATTGTTCGATTGAATAATGTTATATTATGTTTATAGATATCAAGTTTATTAATTTTTATCAAAGCATAAATGAATTCAATCGGCCAAGCCACTTAGGAGCAGTAGGAAATTCAAGCCAAAAATAACCATACAGTTAAAAAAATATTTCACGTAGAAGTTTTGGTGGTATGAAAAAGAAAAATGTTGTATATGTTGTCTAAGAGTTGATTATTCATAATACAGTTTTTCATTATTTTTGGTTTCAACATAAACGAGGAGTAGGCTTTAGAAAGTACCCATTTGGCAATAGTAAGGCCCTTAAACTCGTAAATCAATCAATCAGGAAATAATTTTACCGCAAATGATATGGTCATATTGGATAACTGGTCAATACTACGATCTGCCCACGACATAATATTATATTATATATATTATAGACGATATATTATACAAGGCTTCAATTTGCTTTGAAGAAAACTTAAATCTTTTCCACTTGGAAACAAGGTCCCTGATTTCGAAACTAACGCATTACCCAAAATCATGGTCATACGATTTTATTAGTTGAGTCCATATTTTTATGCTAATCCGCCCCATCGACACGAACTTCGACAAACTTCAACTCACTCGCACCTCAATTAAATCCCTGCATAATCCACTAAACTTCTCACAGACTCATGACTTCCTGGTATTCCATTCATTCATTTGCAGAAAGGATTTCCATCAAATTAAGCTTTCGAAGACGAACTATTTACAAAAGATTGCTTCGGGGGATTCTACTTGCATTCAGGATGTGAAATTTGACGTGTGAGACCTCCTAGTGGAGGATAAAGCCGTTCTTTTGGCCCTCCATTGTGTTGATTCAAGAGGTGGAACATATCTACCTCATAACCTTCGCCTCGCCCCATTATTCTTTGTAGCGTCTTCATCTCCTGTGAAAAACTTGGATTTACATGGAGCTGTGGTTGATGCACGTGAAATAAAACTCATTACACAACAAGCACAGCATAACACAACAGCATTACATAATATAAACAATGTAAAAGTATAATGACGCAAATAAATATAATAATAAATAAATTAAAAAACAAGGTCCCTGAAAAATTAAAATCGCGGGAAACTGGATTAAAATAAAAATGAAAAAATGAAAAATAAAAATTAAACTCATTTGTATTATAAAATTAAAATGTTATAATCATTACTTATTTTTTCGATGTGCCCAAAACAATAATAAATGTAAAAAAATATATATTGTTTTAGACAAGTACGAATTTATCAATTATATTAGTAACAAACTAAGCCAAGCTTTTAAATCAATGTGGTTAATGACTTTCGCAATTATTATTCATTGTTTATTGCATGTATTAAACATAGTTGAATTAAGTTTCAAGCAAATAAATGACTCCATATGAATATCAAAACTTATTGTATGTGAATAAGCGAACCCTACACCCTTCTTACTCAAAAACTCTTCGTGACTATCACGCACCCAATATAAATAGACCTTTGCATTACCATCTATCAGCCACCAAGCATTACCATTTTGCAAGTGTACAGGAGGTGAGGGAGGTCTAGGAAATATGGTAGTTATATGATACGACAATCTTATAAATGCGGAAGTCGAATTTATAAAGATTCCCAGCGCATTTTGCAAAATGAACACAATTTGAAGACGAATGCCTCTTTGGATTTCCAATTTGAATGAACATTTGGTATCAAATGTATTCGCTTGATTCAATCGTAATGTCCTCGTAAGATGAGTATTATTCTGGTATGGAGCGTTAGAGTAGAAATAAATCAAGTAAACGATGTACTTTGTGCATTATGAAACGAGCAACGAGCAAACGATAAAACCAATATTATATAACAAACTTCACTGATCCCAACAGCGGATTTAGGTAGCATTTAGTAAAATGAGTGAATGTGGAAATTTGTCAGAAAGAAGCACACGCATGCGCTTAAAATGTTAATAGAATAGGTATTATCATAATTACAATATTTTGATGCTCCATCTATACGCAGTCGGGAATTGTAATTCGGCTCTCAAACTCTCATGTCTACTTCGTACAATACAGATGAGTGGATGACATACTCCGCCAGATTTAATCCCATATTAGGCATTCATCAAAGGGCTGTATTGTAAAGAGCGCTTATATGATTTGAACAATGGCAGCCAAATTATACCTTTGCGACTCTAAGAGCTTCTTGACCCATTTGTGTCAATATTTAATTAATGTAATCCCTCAATCGCTGGTTCTAGGAAATTAATATGCGATGGAAGCGAATTAGAAAGTAATATGACTTTGATTGACAAGACTAGAAATCTTGTGTGATTTATTGGGATTAGCCGTGATATTACCCTACCCGTGGCTTTACCTGCTTCGGCTTCTGATATTTTGAATTGTTTTACTGAGAATCATCACGGGTATTTTAATACTAGTATATACGTAATATACCCGTACATTTTAACAAGAAATCAACGTAACACATTTTATTTTAACTTGTATATGAACAAACTGAGTTTCACATTATGATGAATATATGTGAAGGTTTTTCCTCTATCGGTCTAGACCTCTTGGATAGACATTTATTAAATAGCAGACGTCTTGTTCATAGTCTTTCAAAGTCAATAGATCAAATAAGACACCGTTGAAAATGGAAAAGTGTGATCCAAAAAGGAATATTGCAGTTGAAATAAGTTTTTTAAACGCCTTTGCTACGAGATTGTTTCTTTATCCTCGCACTGATGAGAAAAAATATGTTTTCTACGGGCAGTATTTAATCTATGGCCTGATTATTTTGACAATTATCCAATTGGGACTAACTCTTTATTTGTTTGGTCTTAAAAGTCTCTCAGAGTTTACTAATACCGCTCCTAACATAGGTATTTGTTTAATAGCCGCCTTGAATTATACCGTCACAAAGAAAAACAAAGATTTCTACAACAGAATTTTTCAACACTTCGGTCAAAATATTTGGACTGAAATCCAAGACAATTCTATGGAAAACCATAACACTGCATCCACTTACATTTTTATAATGAAACTTATAAATCGAATCTTACTTTTCTACACTCTACCTTTGATTGTGATCGTGGACTCATTTCCCTTGTTCATAATGATGGTTCAGAATAAGATCCTTGGAAATGAAATCAAGTATTTGTATCCTTTCGATGGATGGTACCCTTTCGACAAAGTCAAGTGGTTTTATGCTGTATATTCTTGGGAATCGCTAATGACTGGTATTGTTGTACTTATTTGTATGAATTGCGTTATGAATATGATATTCACTGTTACTTCTATCTGCATGGGGCTGAGATTCTTAGGAAATGGTTTCAAAAATTTAATTTGTGAAGACGAAATTAGAGAAATTCAAGCTGGTTCTAACGTTGCTGGAATTCATCGAAGAATTAAAAGTAAACTGAGAGATTTATTAGTTCGACACGATTTTTTGGCTGGGTAATTTAACTTTATACATATTATAGACAATTGGTAAAATTTTATTC
Organism: Ypsolopha sequella; assembly: GCA_934047225.1. Lineage (NCBI taxonomy): Eukaryota > Metazoa > Arthropoda > Insecta > Lepidoptera > Ypsolophidae > Ypsolopha > Ypsolopha sequella. The sequence continues at coordinate 20,029,190 of OW203994.1, read as the reverse complement.
GTAAATCAAAAAAATACGATTTTAATCATTCTTTCCTTTTTAAGATTATGCAAAGAGTTAGATACAATGCTTGGAGATATTATGATGGTGAACTACACATTTGGGTCTGTTTTCGTGACACTTACTGCTTTTACATATACTGTACGTATTTCCTATTTAAATCTCACTTCTGATATTCAAATTGAAACCTTGAAAATTTGCAATAGCTGGCAAATCAAATTTAAATTTTTGTCACGAAATTATTTCTCTCTTTTTAGGTAGTGGATGACTTTTTTCAGTCTATAAGATGTTTTTCCTTTTTCCTGTCACTTGTCGTGCTCATCTTTAATCATTGCATAATAGGACAAGTTATCAGTGATCATGTAAGTTATCACGTTTACATCTGTAGATCTATCTTTGCCATAGCATTATTATAGGTACAAAAACTGAGATTATTATTATTATATCTTTATGAATTATTTTTAAACGTGTTAAGATTATAAGAATTTTCTTCCAGCAAACCAGGATTGTTGTGAAAGATAATATTGAAAACGGTGACAGCAAGCATACAACTTCCGACATTGTCATCTACTTAAGAGCCGAAAGAGAACACTTAAATTCAAGATTTGCGCAATAGTTATTCAACAGAACCTTATTTATTACCTATGTATTTTGAATGCTGCCATCGCAAAGTTTCCATTGGTTTCCGCAAGTTAGAAATTCTAATTTACAGAAACCAATGGAAATTTTGCGATGAAAGAGATAATAAGGTTTTGTTGAGAAAATTTTGAATTTAAGTGTTCTGTTTCGATTGGTTAAAAAAGGCGGGTTTTTTAATACGCTAATAAACTATCATAATGGCATTTAACCAAAAGGAAGCTTCGTTCAGCCCTCTGGCTAAACGTTGCGTTCAAAAAATGGGCTTTATTTAGCCGTTTAATTGGATGCCGTCATTTAATTAACAATCTAGCCGTCCAATAAGGAGGCTGACTTAACCACAGGGCGGTGACAAATATGTAAAAGAAATTAAATAAGTGTTCGGAACGTTTGAACCCCTGAGCTACGGCTGCAGAGGCAATCTAAAATCAAAATGGTGTCTTTTGTAAGTACATAACACGATATTACTTAATGTTTCGCAGAGCGTGCTACTAGCTGAAGACATATATTCATCGAACTGGATCTACGCCGACGTGAAGACCAAGAAAACAATCTTGATACTTATTATGAGGATGCAGAAGCCATTCAAATTAACAGCAAATGGTCTTATACCTATGGACCTGAAAACATTTACTAGTGTAAGTATAGCGTTCATGTCTGGGTATGTGGTGACTTTGACTTAAGGTGAAACGTCAGAACTTTAGGGCACAGTGCAAAACTTAACTTTGTTTTTCTTGTTTAGCAATTTAAAATTGGAAAGCATTTTGGTCTGTGGCATTTGACGCCAATAGTTCAGTATTAGCGAGGTTTAGAAAGCACAAGTTTGAAATTGTATACACAACTTTAGTCATGATGTTCTCAAAACCAACTTAAAATGCTGTTTTAACTTTGTTAGACCCGAGTTCGCCAACTACAACATAATCGTTGCATACGTAACCACTCTGTTAGCATTTAACAATTGTTTAAACTAACCGCGTTTATTTTGAGTCCATCATTGATTTTTAAGCAACGGTTAAATAACCAAACGTTTTTGAATGAATGTGACGTGTATTGAGCGAATGGTAAAACATTACTATGTAAAGATGGCAATGTAGCTGGTGATTACCTGTGGCATAGTACCTCAAAGTTAGAAGCAGCTGATTTATGGGTGACAGAGAATGGTTTCTGAAAATAAATGATATACCCATATTATAACAGGTAAAAGTACCTAGGACAATAAAATAAATTAGTACCTACATCATAAATCTAACATGATATTAGGTAGGTACCTAGTTTCTTGACCCACAACAGGTGTACCTAACCCAACATAAATAAATAGTTACTATAAATAGACTAGGTATATAAGGTACAACTATAAAACGTACCTGTCGCTTGGATATTCCAACTTCCTTTCAATTAAATCAAGTAATTCCAAGGCACTATGTTTGTATAAACGAAATCTTGTACCAAATGCTTTCTCGTCATATTCCTCGAAATAATTGCGCCGTGTTTAGAATATACGGGGAGCGCGCAAAATTCTTTCGATCTCTTCAAAGTCATCTAGCACATTATCCTCTTCAAATATATAATTTAAAGCGTCTTGCATTTTTATGTTAACGAAGTGATGGATCCAGCACAATTCACACGGAGCCCTCCTAACCAATGGTTAAACCAAGTTGGCTACTTGGTTTAAGCTAATCAGTTGATTACAGTACTTAACCAATGGTTAATGCCTGATGAACAGTAAAATATTGTTAATCAGCCGTTTATGATTTAAACAGCTGTTTAAACTTTAAACATCTGTTGATGAACTCGGGTCTTAGGATCATGACTAATTGTGCATTAAATTTCAAACTCATGCTTTATAAACCTCACTTATACTGTATATTGGCGTTAACTTCCACATACCCAAATGTTTTTAATTTTTAACTTTTAAACAAGAAATACAAAGTTAAGTTATGCACTTTGCGCTAAGCGACTGACGTTTAACTTTAAACTGGAGACTCTGTACCCAAGCGTTGATCAAAAACAAGGCCAAATTATTATTTTGTAAAATTAAACGTCTTCAGAATTCGACATCTACGTTGTGAGAGCAAAAAAAACAATATTTTTCGATTTACCAAAATAAAAATGATTTTTTTTTTGGGTGGTGTGCCCTATCGCCGTTCTTTGGGCACATATACACGCTTTTTAGGGCATGCAGGTTCCTTTACGATGCTTTCTGTCATCGTTCAGCAAGTGGTAAAGAAGTATACTATGCACAATTTCGAAATACCTATTGGTGCATGCCCGACCGGGAATCGAATCTGGATATCAAGATTGAGAGGCCAGCCTTCTACCCCTGGGCTACCGCCGCCTCTGGGCTGGTTAATCATTATTTTATACGTTTAAGTTCATATGCCTACCTATTTGTCTACAAAGATTTGTTTTTACAAAATTGTATATATTTGTAAAAAATTACAATTGATTTTTCGCCTCTTTCGCCAGATTTTTGGAGTCTAAGAATAAAAATAATTCAGTCCATCAGTATTTTTTCATTTTGTAGAAGGTCACTAGTACATCTCTCACAGTTCCATAATTCCTTCTTTACAGATTATGGGTTCGTCTTACAAAATGTTCAACTTGCTACGCACCATCTATAATTCCAATATGTGAAACTTTATAGCAACTGCGTAGTAAAACTTCGCGAGTTTTTATAATTTCAAAGTGTGGTGAGCTGAGTCTCCACAGAAAATTATTGTATATCACGTGTAAACATATATATATTTATTGAACCACGTATATTTTTACATTATTACTTTTTGTGTAATTTTATGTAAGTGTTACAATACAAAATACAAATACAAAACTCTTTATTGTTCAAAAATGCTTTACACAATAATAATTTTGACTCTGAACTCCGAACTAAACAAACAGTATTTCCGTTCGAGGGTACTAAAGAATTTCACACAAACTAAATTAATTTGATTATAAGCAAACATGGCTCAATATTATTATATATTCGTTTATTATGGGTCGGTTGCGCCAAACATGCTATCGCGTTTGGACAATTTAGCTTATTAAAACAAAATATTTTTAACGAATAAAATCTGTGTACCTATGTAGTTAAGAAGTTGAACTCCATTATAATTTTTCAGATTTGACACAAGTATCACAACCACCAAGAAAAAAATCGGAAAGATCAGTAAAATCCCGGAAAACGTAATTTGGCTTTGGAACTAGTATGATCAGTTTACTATTCTAACTACAAAATAAAAAATAAATTATAGAGTAAAGAAATGAAAGTATCTTTTACAGTTTTTTTTTATTTTCTATTTCCTTTTGTTATTTTAAAAGAAATACTGAAACATTCTACATTTTTCCTGTACAGAAAAATAACACAAAAAGAATTTGAATGTTTGTGTATTTCTTTTTTAATAACGAAAGGAAAAAAAATATATTATATGAATAAGGTACTTTGATCTCTTTACGCAAAAAAATATATTTTAATTTGGAACATTAATTTTTCTCGATGATTGTGATACTTGTGTCAAATCTGAAAAATTATAATGTAGTTCAACTTTTTAACTACTTACACAAATTTTATTTGTTAAAATATTTTGTTTTAATATGTTAAATTGTCCAAACGCGAGAGCATGTTTGGTGCAACCGACCCTTAAAGCGTTAGGAATCAATGATATTTATGCCTATGAAGTTTACTCTATTTTACATTTCCATGCTCCCCTATGTTTCTTCTCATCTGCTCTTTCATCCCAAGCACAGTATAGATAAGTAACAGTATTACATTTGGGGCAGTGTTCTTGAAACAACGCTCGGTAGACGCACGCATTAGGGCTGCCCACATAAATGCACGGGAATCGGGTGGCGTTTTACACTCTCCACGTCCGTACTTAACTGCGGCGCACCCCTACTATGAGGTGTGAACCGAGATTTGGAAGCGCGCGTTTCGGCCGTTTCATATGAAAATATAATACTGTTTTACTTATCTATACTGTGTCCAAAGGTTGCCTAGTAGATATTGCTATCAGCAATAATTATCCTTCTCAAAGCTATTGTCTTTGTTTATTAATATTTTAAATGTAACATAAAAATAAATAAAACGAAAACCAACTCTTCAACCTAGTCTGTTTAGTTGTACGAAGAAATGGTGAATAAAAAGGCGTTGAGGTATAATTAAGTCTTTATAAGTAATAAACATCACATATAACACGAGTTTTACACTGAATAAAATATTACGTCGCTTTAAGTTTGTACCAATACTCGTATCAATACAGAGAATATGAAGTGTTCAATAAGCAGACAAATATTTTGCAATATCCTTAACAATATTAGGTTGAAACTGCAGACGTAGGCCGTAAAACCAAGCTGACTACATTCCGTATTTCGTTTCCATCTATTCTAATTTCACTTTATTTTATCTTTAGCACCTCTAGGTAGATCTAATCTAGACATTTTTAGGCTGTAGACTTAATTAGAATAAAGTGTACCACAATAACATACACAAAGTGATCTAAGGTTACAAGATAGTTTCTTGTTGTCAACCAGGATTGTGTTGAAAGATATATTGAAAACGGTGACAGCAAGTATACAACTTCAGACATCGTCACTACTTCATAGCCGTTTAGCAGCCAGATTGTGAAAAATCCGCCTTTTTCTAATCAATTAAACCGAGCACTTAAATTCAAAATTCACTCAATAATTATTCTACAAAACCTTATGACCGATGTATTTTGTATGCTGCTATTACAAAGTTTCCATTTTTTTGTGCAAGTTAGAAATTTAAAATTTAATAAAATGAATAATATAGATAAAGAATAAAATGTATCACACTAATCAGACAGAAAAGTATTTTTATTTCATTCATACCTTCTTTTCCAAACTAAAGCCAAGTTCCAGTAGAACAAAGCAAAAAATGTCGTTTGTTTGGAAACAGAAAAGAGCCACCCTAAAATACATTACCGTGTATATTTTGCATAATGGGCCCTTTGAAGGCAGGCAATGGATATGCATTTTCTATTCTATCTGCACTATGGCTCGGTGGCGTTGACGGATTCACCATATAATAGTTTCTTGTGGAATACAAAGAAGGAGACGATGATAGGCTGCATCTGAAGACTATCTAATTTAAAAAAGAAATAACCCTCTGTTTTCGTTAGCAAAGTATGGATGTATTTCACGTTTCCGCTATTTCGCCTACGCATCCACCAAAAAAGAAGCAAAAGAATAGTATGCATGAATGTAAAATGTAATCAAATCCTTTCTCCTTCAGCATTTTTGTTTTTTCGTTTTACTGATGGACATATTATATGTCTATGCCTCTCCATTTTCTCAAACTTATTCGATCTGTTGCTTTCGCTGGCCTGATCGAGCCTGCGGTCAGCTTGACCATCGGGCAGGTGGTCTGCCAACACTTCGTGCTCCGGTACGTGGTCTCTAGAACAGGGCCTTGCAGCTGAGGAATGTCCACACTTCGACTGCAGACAACGAAGGGAATTTCGTTTAGGTGATGAAATGAGGCACGTAAGGCGAAGAAAGTGGCTCTCACACACATATCCCTGCTGCCAAATCTTATTTATTTACCTTTATACTACTTTCCAATAATATCGCGAACTCGCGACGTAGTTGCTTTGAAGATTTTCGCTTTTTGCATAAAATGGAACTCATTTTTCGTGTATGATTGAGATCGTCTCTATTTTTAGCCGACTACACAAAAATGGTTATGCCGTTTATCAATTTATCGTACGTAAATATAATACTGTCTGATTGTGATGCAATTTAAATATGGTTCGTCTAATACACGTCCTCAAACAACATTTCACCTGCTAGCATATGTTTAAAAAAAAAACACTAAGTACTTATCTGTTTTTGATTTTGGCTCCAGCGTTGTTCGTATAGACTTGTAGTGTTTGAATTTTCAGTGACTAAAAATCCATCTTATATATTCAATAGATAAATAAATTTCTTACTATAACATGTCCCTTAAATTTTATTGAACTTCCAAAAATATGTTTTTGTTAAATAACTTTTTTGGGAATTTTGTTTAACATCATTCATTATTTTCTTGCTCTTTGAGAAAAATTTGCACGTTTTGTATTTTACAAGGTGACATTAATTTATGTAGCCAAATTCATACTGAAGACTCGGTGAGTGCTCAGTATCAAGGTTCGATGACTCTTTTTGTGAAATTCGCAAATAACTTTTTTCGTGTTCCCTACAAACCCAAGCCCAGCCCTTAGTCAATTACTATGGGAGGTCAACATTTGATTATACGAAATTAGCAAAAAGTGTTATCGATCTGTGATACTGATCACTTACCAAGCCTCCAGTATAAATTTGGATGGTTAAATTAATGTCACCTTATATTAGTTGTTCTATATCATTGACTGAATAAGCTCTTCAAATATGGTTACACCTTTCTGTTACACGTTGTATATGCCTCAACGGAAATAGCAACTGTAATATATATATACATATACACATATCCACCTACCTGCTTATTACCAGTCTGAGTTCAATTGACTAACCTAGTACCAGTTAAACCAAAAAAGTTTAACGAAAAACTACAAGCAAAAGATTCTACAAAAAGATGTTTCATGTAAAATCTATTCCGAAGGCAGCTGGAAAAAAAGTACGCGTCAAAAGAAAACGATACCTCAATCTTGTCATACAATTTTTATCGCTTGACGAAAATTCCTACGTTTTGTGTTACGGGGTCCAATACAAAATGCGCAAAGGTCATTGACCGAATTTCCAGCTGCCCTCGGAATAGACTTTAAAGGGTCGAGGTCGGTGTAGTTTTTCATAAAACTATTTCATTTATTTTAGGCGGAAGCTTAATTCCCGTTTTACAGACGGATTATGAAAAACCCGAATTTTTCGAATTAATCGAAAAAGAACACTAATATTAAAAATTTACTCAATAGTTTCTCAACGAAACCTTATTACTTAGGTATTGTGTATGCTGCCATAGCAAAGTTTCCATTGGTTTCTGAAAATGAGAATATTAAAATTTAAAACTATAAAATTCTAATTTACAGAAACCAATGGAAACTTTGCGATGACAGTTTACACAAAACATAGGTCATAAGGTTTTGTTGAGGAATTATTGAGTAAATTTTTAATATAAGTGCTCAGTCAAGGAAAGAAACAAGAGCTTAATTTATAATTTTAATCATTTCAAATCGGATACAAATCGTAATTTAGATAACCTTATAAAAAAACTACATTCTGCTATGAAATATTTTCGTCTTCATTTAAAACCAAATTTTGAAAATATCGATTATCGATTATAGTGTTCACAGTCGGCTAAAGTTACAGCTATATTTCTACTTATGTATAGTTGTACTTACTCGTATAAACATTTACTCGTATTGTTTACCTTCATAACAAAACTTTGACTCAATATTATCACGGAAATTAATAATTGTCAGCAAAGTCAAGGAAACTGAGGGGAATCCTTTTACACCAAATGCCAACAATACAATAATTGTCACCTCAAAACAAAAATTGTCAGAAGGTTATTGTTACAATTGTGTTTCCATAGAGAGTCAGAATTAAGGTTTTTCTGACTGTACACTTATATGCATGGTTATTTTATATTACAACAAAACTGAAGTGAAATAATTTACCTATAATATTTATTTCGTGACTTTCACCCTTAAATCATTGTAGTAATTGATATAACATGAGTTTTTATCACAGATCCATAAATTATTCGATATAATAAGTATTTACAGTTTGTCAAAATTAGTAACCAACATTTCATACATTCATTATAGTTACGAAAGTTGTTATGTTTATAAATTACCTATTTGTAAATTATGTACTCGTATAATAATTATACAGTCGAAACAAACTTTGTTGACATATGTTACAATTAATATTTCACCTGTATGTACAAAATTAGTTGCTTTTAAAAATAGTTAAAAGTGACTATTTATTTTGGATACTACGAATAATAAATCTTATTATTCGCAGTTTGAATATAAATATTTAGTGATTTTCAGGTAACTGTGGATCAACTTTTGTACAAATTCCTAGGTAGTATAAAAAATAAAGTTAGATTTATCTTATAAAAAAGCCTCTATAGATGAAATTCGGCACCGCAGGTCCTGTAAAAAAAAAGCTTAAATGAGAGAATGAAATTATTATTATTTCTACAAACAAACTTTGTGGTATGTCGTTTAAAATGCATTCATCGTTGATAAAAATTGCAATATAAATACACAAATAAATTTTAATCGAATACAAATATTTGAAAGATACGATTGATTAAAATAATACATAATCTCCTGTACTTTCTCGTACATAGGTACGATAGGTATCTGGAAAAATCAACAACATGGTTTTTGCTGATCTCTGTAATTTTTATAAAAATGCAATTTTGTCCAGACAAAGGGCTCACTCGTGTACAGCCAGACTTACGTTTTCTTATTGATAATTACAACCGAGAGAAAGCTGAGCTTGCCTTTAAGCTACTCCATTTTCGCCAGTTCTTATACTCGTACTAAGTACAACATGTATAACGATGAACAATGATGATTCCACAAAATGATCATAGAGGAGAGCAACCCTAGCTAAAAACTCTACAAAGAACATTTGCTAGAAACACGGTAATGTAACCGCACACATCACATGCAAAGCGTTGTTAGACCAGCGTGTCAGTGAAACCAACACCACATCCTAAAACACAAACACACTTATGATTCCAATTTTAAGAGTGAAATTGCAGCAGTCGGTAAGAATTTCACGGTCGGGCGTGCGGAAATGCACAAAGTTTCCTCTTGTGGGAGCTCTCATAAGTTGATTTGTGACGGGTACTGGCACCCCTTCACTGGATCCGGCATGGCGCCGCCGCGGCGGGGTGCGCTGCTTCCGCTGACATGACGCCCTTAGCCTGAGGACTTGGTGGTTGCAGACCAGCGACTTGACAATCTAGACTGTATATTATTTTATTTTTATTTTTATTTTATTTATTTAAGGAAAACTTACAGCTATAATATATATATAAAACATACAAACTTAGTAACAAAAAAGCCAATTAAAAGTTTTCACAGATAGGTTCAAATTTGGAAACATAAGGTACAAAAAAAATAATAATAAAATAGTTACGAGTACAATACAGTTAGTCACAGTTTAGCAGTAATAAAGAGATGAAGAAAGAGTAACGTAAATAACAATGTAAAAACAAAGTAGAAATTTAAGCCAAAAACAATGCAGAATCTTACAATCTATTTGACAGAGTCACAAAATTTAGTAGTTATACATTTACAAATACTATTAACACTATTACAAAATAAATCGATGTCACTGTTGTCTGTACATAAGCTATTAAATGATTTAGCAGCTCTTGAAAGAAAGGCATTTTGTCTGTAATTACTATAAACGCGAGGTATGTGGAGAGTGGGCTTATGACGAAACCGACGCGAAGGAACTAATAAATTTAAATTAACTAGCAATTCAGGACAGTCAATATAACCTTGTGCAATTTTCATTAGCATTGAGATATCAGCTACACAACGTCGAATATGAAGTGGAAGAAGATGCAGTTGACGACAAAGATGCTCATAATCTTGATAAGGAATTTTGAATTTATATCTTAGATAACGAGTAAATTTTTTTTGAATTTTTTCTATTTTAGATATATAAATTTCATAACGAGGATTCCACACTTGAGAAGCGTATTCAAGGTGACTTCTAACGAATGCACAATATATAATCTTGATAGATTTTAGCTGACGAAAGTTACTGCAAGAACGCATAACAAATCCTAGAGCCTTAGAAGCCTTATTGACTATTGATTCAATATGACGATCGAAAATCAATTTGCTATCCATTATGACTCCGAGATCCCTGATTTCATCGCATTTGGTAATTTGTACATTTTTAAGAAAATAACACGAATTAAATAAAGTATGTTTACGGGTAAATGAAATTGAGAAGCACTTGGATACGTTTATATCGAGTTTATTGCTAATGCAATACTGATCCAGTCTTAGTAGATCATCCTGGAGGAGAAATGAGTCTAAAGAATGGTCAACCTCTCTGAATATCTTCATATCGTCTGCGAATAGGAGAAAGTTCGAATGTTTAAAACAGATATCGATATCGTTGATAAATATAACAAATAAGAGAGGTCCCAGCAGAGATCCTTGGGGGACTCCAGAGGTAATACACATCCAGGATGATGTATAGCCATTGAGAGCTACAGCTTGTGTCCTGTTTCTGACGTATGATGAAAACCACCGGAACAGGTCTCCTCTAATGCCAGCAGCATTAGGAACTTATGATTGTGATATCCTTGGGTGCTCTGTTTTATACAACTAACAATGTCCATAGACTAAGAAATTTAGACATTACAAACTCAATTGCAATGTACCTACCTCGAAAAAGTATTTTGTGCAACTATAAGATAATGTGAGACATTGGGACACGATTTCTTGTCTACGAAACGAACGAATTGAGTTTTTTAATAGACTGAAGTCCCAATGTCTTCATCTTCATTTATGAATTATGTTATGTAAATTATGAATAATGCACCCAATACTTGATCTACGACCTTCAAAAATTTTGTTATCGCGTGAATGTCTTTGTATTTCCGATCAAAAACACATTGTTGTTATCACATCGCGTCATGTATTAGTCAAAAGGTCAAATGTGCGCTGGGAATCATTTCTTGCTACGGCGTAGCAAGCTGTACAGTCCTAGCACATAATACAAGTCGTAGTCTCTGGTCGTAGTAGAAACCCCATGGGTGCGGCGTGAAGCACGTAGTTCAATTTAATTAGGTAGAGGGGGTATAGTAAGCGCATTAAAGTTATATTCATATTTTTATCTATAACACTTTATAGTTTTTATCAATTATTACTTATGTTATCGTAAAAAAACTAGCCTAGGTTCACGCAGCAATCGACACTACGTGGCACGTCACGGCACGTTTTACTTTTTATATTTTTTTCCGTTTCAAACGGTAGAAAATCAGTTATTCATGTTACAGAACCGGTCCAAAATGTCTACCAACGTTTTAAATTAGTAACCGCGACGATACCATTCACACATTTCATATAAACCCAACTTTCAAGTCACATGGTCGAATGGATAAATAAGTCCCATAATCGATCGAGCACCGAAAAAAATGGATATAAGTCTCATTATCGCTCGAACGGATAATAACACCGCGATTCTGTGCTGTGATTTATTCTAACATCGCTACAGAGCCAATCAACAGCAGCAACGAGAAATAAGTATCGCTTTTGTTTTTTAAGCCACGCCCTCTTTCTCCTCGTGACTTTTGATTGGCCTTCAAGGCAGCAATACTAGAAGATGCACATGGTGGTTCATGAACGGGTGTTCTTCTGGAATCGAATACTTTACATTAAGTTATAGGAATGCATTCTATTTCATTTGGCCAGTGCCAAAAATTATTTGATAAATACTTGTCAACAAACATTTTTTTTGTCTTTTGCTTTTGGCAGGATCTTTATTCTTGTCCAAAATTGAGAAAATCGAAGTTCGCTTGGTAATCACGCGCAATATTTCTGCCTGAATTTTTTTTCTAGTAAATGTGTGTTTGAAGAACTACAATCCACTTTGGGAGACAATGCTTCGTCGTATTCTTCAGTAGAATACTGGTACGTGAATTTCAACGCGGCAGAACCGTCTGTAACGACGAAACCCGCTCTGGGCGCCCTACTACCGCCGCTACTGAAGACTACGAAAAAAAAGACGTATCGACGTGTGACTATTCATTATTGAGCTGAAATTATGAAGCTTTTGTTCGGATCCATTCAGTTCAAGTTAACTATTACCTTAAAATTCAAAAAGGTGGCTGCGTGTACTAGGTTAGAAGGTGATTGAAAAATAAATTCCTACAACTTAGCCTTTCCTGAAGTTTCATTTCTTTTACCAAAATATATTGATCAACCTAGAGTCTACAGCAAATTATTGTTATACATTGCTCTCTTCTAAAAGTTGTTTTTTGGCCGTTATAATTATTTCTTAATATTTTGTAACAAATACGGAGAATGAGAATCGATCCTTAAACAGTTTAATTAAACAACAAATCAGCGGTCTTCAATCAATTATGTAAATCATTTTAATGTATGTGTTCTGCAAATTTACTTTGTTTGCACTAAATCAATATTGATTAACAATAAATCAATATCTTAGTTCTGATTTACACAGCTCTAATTACGGGAACCAATTTAACACACGACCCTTTAACCTAGATAAGATAATATGATGATGATTACTAATCAATTATAGAGGTACAGTACCACCATTATAAGTATCATGTCTGATCTGGTGACGGCATCTGGTGCAAGGAGAAAAAATATTTTTACAATACTACCAGATCGTTTTGTAAAAAAAAACCTTGGAAACAAAAACAGAATTATGTTATATTTACTTGAATTATTGTCTACATTAGATTGTTCAAGTAAACTGAACAATAAATAAGTAAACTGAACAATAAATATAGACGTCACATATAGTAAAATGTTTTCTGTTTATATGAACTATATTCAGGTTAACGGAACCAGAATTTTTTCTCAGTGTGCCGTGCCTCCCAAAATACCCACGTTAATCACTTATTTCTTCAATTTTAATTATTTAATCTTATTTCTACTGGCAACGCCCAAGAAGAGGCAAAATTTATTTTAAATTTTAATGTTATTTATTTATTTTCATTTACTTGAATAATTAAAAAAAACTGTTGAATAAAGATGACTAAAGTCTTACTGAACATTCATTCCAATTAATAGAATAAATACTCAAAAATAAATACCTAGGTTGTGTGAATGTAAATGTAATAAAACCGCATACTTTACTGATAAATTAAACAACTTTCCGTAAGTATTTCAACGATATTCTTGGAATATCGTTGATGTAGTTTCAAAAAAAGATACCAGTCCTTAAACACAAGGTTTATCTATCTATCTATACATAGAAAAGAATACTTTGACTGACTGACTGATCTATCAACGTCTAGACCAAACAGCTGGACCAAGGGACATACAAATTGGACCATAGGTTCCTTGTATAACGTAGACATTCGCTAAGAAGTGATTTTAGGATATTCCCACGGGATCGGGAGAAACGGGATCCACGCGAGCTATGCTGCGGGGCTTCCGCTATAGTTCTAAATATAATTTTATTGTATAAATGAAGGAATACTCTATTTTGAAAAGTCAGATCACATGCTGTATAAACACAGCCTAATATTCGCATTCCACTAACTCCACACTAGCGATCTGGAATTAGACATACACTCACCCGCTTTTAGTTCCATTTTAATTAAATACGACTGAAATGGTTGATATTTTATATACAAACCTTATGAATAACAGTCTGTTGATGGTCTTGGTTACTTTTTTTCTTCAAATTTAATGCAAAATTTCCGTAATAATTGGTTTGTTTACACTGTTCCACGCTAAATTTAGCCATAAACTTAAACCATATTTGCAACACTTTTTTAGAAAATATCAACATAACATGAAAAATAAATCAAATTTGCTCGTATTATAAGAACCTGTTTATTTTATTGCATTAAAATGCATTTTAAATTTATTTGAATCTGAAATTAGATGAAAGAAAGTAGATTAATAACCTTGCGTGACATTAGTGTCGATTCGGTGTGACACGATTTAACTTATTTGACAGGACTAAACTTAATTTATACGTTGTCTTTTTTTTCTTTATCGAAAAGAAAAAAACAGGACGCTTAAAATAAGGTTAGTCCTGTCAAATAATTTAAGGGTCGGTATAATGTCAGATGCACAATTTCAAATGAGCATAAAACATTGTGTAACTTGGTCAATCGGTTTAATAAAAATAATATAGATAATAGACTATAGGGCTGATATTCGTGCAGAAGCAAAAACGCAAAAGCTTTAAGTTCGCTCGATAGAAAAAAATTACGAAGTTACCTCTATATTTCATGTTTTTCGAGTGTTAAAGGTCCTTTCTTAAAACAGTTTGCCTTGAAATTTGTATTAAAAATAAGAAAACAAATGACCCCGTATAATTGCACGGGGATTTTGAATAATTCTGTTTCGTTTTCATTTAATTTAACATCTAAGAATTGGCGCTTACGTCGATTTATTCTGAGACAAGGCGGCGACAAGATATCTCGGTCGCACGCGCTTTTTGTTCCATGCTTTGTTTCGTCACTCACCCGTCGGTCAGTTGTGATCGCTCCGTTGAGACGGGAGGGCTACGTTTTTGCGCTCTCGACGTCCCGGTTTCGTAATTTAAATAAATCTCGTAATTTGAAACATGGGAAATAAATGCAACCAATGTAAAAAATGGAATAAAAATGTTTTACGAGTGAAAATAAAGCAGTGGATGAAAGTAATGCAAAGGTACGCCATTACTTAACAAAATAAGTAGATAGGTCATGTTTTATTAAAGATGTTGAACTAAAGGTTGTCTCAATGGACTAATGAATATCATCGTTTCCTCGTATCGGCGTATCGACGTATCGTTGTATCGACGTATCGTCGTATCGACGTATCGACGTATCGGCGTATTGATGTATCGTTGTATCGACGTATCGTTGTATCGTCGTATCGACGTATCGGCGTATCGACGTATTGGCGTATTGACGTATCGTTGTATCGACGTATCCCCGTATCGACGTATCATCGTATCGACGTATCGTTGTATCGACGTATCCCCGTATCGACATATCGACGTATAGACGTATCGGCGTATCCCTGTATCGACGTATCGGCGTATTGACGTATCATTGTATCGACGTATCCCCGTATCGACGTATCGTCGTATCTACGTATCGGCGTATCGACGTATCGGCGTATCGACGTATCGTTGTATCGACGTATCGTCGTATCCTCGTATCGACGTATCCCCGTATCGACGTATCGACGTATCGACGTATTGACGTGTCGTTGTATCGACGTATACCCCGTATCGACGTATCGTCGTATCGACGTATCGGCGTAACGACGTATCGGCGCGGCGTACCGACGTATCGTTGTATCCCCGTATCGACGTACCGTCGTATCGACGTATCGTTGTATCGACGTATCCCCGTATCGACGTATCGACGTATCGGCGTATCGACGTATCGTTGTATCCCCGTATCGACGTATCGTCGTATTGACGTATCGTTGTATCGACGTATCCCCGTATCGACGTATTGACGTATCGACGTATCGGCGTATCGACGTATCGTTGTATCGACGTATCCCCGTATCGACGTATCGACGTATCGGCGTATTGACGTATCGTTGTATCGACGTATCCCCGTATCGACGTATCGTCGTATCGGCGTATCGGCGTATCGACGTATCGGCGTATCGACGTATCGTTGTATCGACGTATCGTTGTATCGTCGTATCCTCGTATCGTCGTATCCTCGTATCGTCGTATCCTCGTATCGACGTATCGTCGTATCGACGTATCGGCGTATCGACGTATACTCGTATCGACGTATCGTCGTATCGACGTATTGCCGTATCGTCGTATCGTCGTATCCCCGTATCGACGTATCGTCGTATCGACGTATCGGCGTATCTACGTATCGGCGTATTGACGTATCGTTGTATCGACGTATCGTCGTATCGACGTATCGACGTATCGGCGTATCGACGTATCGTTGTATCGACGTATCGTTGTATCGACGTATCGTCGTATCGACGTATCGGCGTATCGACGTATCGGCGTATTGACGTATCGTTGTATCGACGTATGCCCGTATCGACGTATCGTCGTATCGACGTATCGTTGTATCGACGTATCCCCGTATCGACGTATCGACGTATCGGCGTATCGACGTATCGTTGTATCGACGTATCCCCGTATCGACGTATCGACGTATCGACGTATCGGTGTATTGACGTATCGTTGTATTGACGTATCCCCGTATCGACGTATCGGCGTATCGACGTATCGGCGTATCGACGTATCGTTGTATCGACGTATCGTCGTATCGACGTATCGTTGTATCATCATCGTTATCATTATCTTTGCAAGTATGACTTTCGAAAAATAAAATTTTGAAATATAAAAATTAGATGCAAACACAATTACGCAAAAAAATGCCATTGCGAACAAACCGTTTTGTCAACTGGGTTGAATTTTATACATCGTAGATGCATTATACTTATTATTGAAAACTAGCACGTGCACGGGTTAATGACCGCGGATCCACACCGCTCGTTGGAGCTAAGAAATAGCGCTCGCGGCCGGTGACGGCCGGTCGCGTAAACAGTTGAGGCGCGGGGATGCGGGGGCAAAATCACTAATTTGTCCAGGTTTATACGCAGCCTTAAGTCGCGTTACACCGAATCGACACTATTATTTGTCTAGTCCCTCATATTATTATGATATTTTTGATTTCTTCGCATTTCGTAAACTATTGCTAATACTGAGTGACTTAAAACCAAACCCCAATAATTTTAGAGGTTATTAAAAAAACATTAGTAGTACACCTTTTAAGTGTACAAACGATAAAAAATTTGAAATAAAATAATTCTTGAAAATGTAACATGGAAACATAATTTTGTGGTTATCCCAGCCATTTATCCTAGTCATTATTTTGGACTATGTTGGACTTCTTCCATACGTAAGTCCAAAATATCGGGATCAATAATAAAAATATATTTTTCAATGCATGTGCTCGTAAAGGCCTACTTTTTATGCATCAAAACCGAACAAAAAGTCGATTATTTTGCCCTAGGGCTTTATTATTATTTTTTTTTTTTATTTATTTACAATGGTTGGCTAACCTGCAGCCTTTCCTGTGTACCATAGATGTTATACTTTTTTTTCCACTGTTTAACGGCTCTGGATACAGTCCTTTTGAGCCAATTATAATTTAAAGTTCACAAGATTATATTTATTTTCATTTCCTCACACTATGCATTGAAAAACGTAGTATGATACACGGGCGTAAAAGCAATAAATTACTCGGTTACGTTTAAAACACTCGCTACGCTCGTGTTTTAAATCGTCCTCGTAATTTATTCCTTTTCGCCCTAGTAGCATAAACTACTAATCTTCGCGCGATCTAATTGTCTTTTCACACCACCTGCTCGACAATGTCCAATTACATATCATGCAACCTCAACGTAAAGTAACGCATTATATCTCAAGGGATATAAAGTTATATGAAAATCTCTAGGGATTAAACTGATTTAAATTTGGAACGTCAAATTCGTGTGGAAACTCGTGGAAAACAAATGCCCAAATGGGATTGTACAGAGGTTTGTTCGAAAATCGAACTGGCCACCATAAGCAGAATTCAACGAAAAGAAAAAAAGCGTTTACAAAGAATGTGAAACAAAAGACGGTGTTTGGTGCTGTGATTGTCAGTCAGTGAATTTTATTGAATTATTAATGAGCTTTTTATTGTCTCGCAGAAGGTGTGAAAAGTAGAGTATGCTCCTCTGGAATAAAGCCTGTATTGGTCTTGGGCAGCTTGAACCCCTCGCTTTACTCAGGACTCTCTACGTTCAGGAGTTAACTCTAGAGTCCCTCGTTACGCTCAGGGTTCAATATGCCGCCCGTGACGTAAGACACTGCTTTATTCCCTTAGTGCATAATCTACTATTATGATTTCTTTGGATTCTCCAAAAAACTTGTAAAGGTCGATTCTGCGTATTTGTTACAAAATATAAAGTAATAATAATAACGGATAAAATACAACTTTCAGATAAGAGCAATGTATAACAATAGTTTACTATATGCTTAAACGCATTATAATAGTAGTTTATGCTACAAGGGCGCAAAGGAATAAATCACGAGGACGATTTAAAACACGAGCGTAGCGAGTGTTTTAAACGTAACCGAGTAATTTATTGCTCTTACGCCCGTGTATCATACTACGTTTTTCAATGCATAGTGTGAGGAAATGAAAACAAATATAATCTTGTGAAATTTAAATTATGATTGGCTCTAAAGGATTGTATCCAGAGTCGTTAAACAGTGGAAAAAAAAGTATAACATCTATGGTACACAGGAAAGGCTGCAGGTTAGCCAACCATTGCAAACAAATTAAAAAAATATATATATTAAAGCCCTAGGGCAAAATAATCGACTTTCTGTTCGGTTTTGATGCATAAAAAGTGGGCCTTTACGAGCACATGCATTGAAAACGATATGATGGTAGCTTCAAAATTTTCCACAAGAAATAATGAATGTTTTATTATATTGTTTTAAAATCACCTTTATGAAAAATTCAATTATATTGAAGCTACCATAATATCATTAAAAATATACAGTAAACTATTATTATACAATCTCTTATCTGAAAGTTGTATTTTGGCCGTTATAATTATTTATTAATATTTTGTATAACAAATACGGAGAATCGATCCTTAAGTGGCTCCATCTTTTTTTTAAGTACTTAATAAAATTAATTTTTGAAGGTTATTATAAAAACAGTTTTATTCCTCCACAATCTATTTAATTATTGGGATTACAATAAAATGTATGTAGAATAATAACTTTCCGCGAGATTACTACTATTCCGCGTCATTGACGGCGCAAGCCGCGCTACTCTAAACCTAACTTTACAAAACCAATGAGAAAGATGTAAATTCATCAAAAAAGTATAGAAGAGTTGATCGAGTCTTTAGAGAAATAACGATACTTTATTGAAACACAGGTTTGAAACAACTTCAAAGAGGGACCTATACTGAAAAACCTTTTTAACTTCTTTGACATCTCTAAAAAAGATACTACAGCGATAGTTGAAAAATAATACAAAAAGAAAGTATCTCGGCGACATGTCTAAGCTGTCACAACAAAAAGCTTATGAAACTGTCCCGAGTTGAGAACTTTCGTGAACATTTCAGACATGTATTTTTACTCAGCTATTCTGTTACTACATATGCACATACACAACGTGTAACAGAAAGGTGTAACCATATTTGAAGAGCTTATTCAGTCAATGGTGTAGAACAACTTTTACTATGGAACAAATCCTGTAACCCGAAAAAAAAAATTTACTGTTTCATAGAAAAATGCAAAGCCGCTCAGCCGAAATGTATCGAAACGCAGTTTTTTTTTTGAGATTTCAGGTTTGGCTCCATAGTAAAAGTTGTTCTATACCATTGACTGAATAAGCTCTTCACATATGGTTACACCTTTCTGTTACACGTTGTATACCTATAGTTCCTTCATCTCTTTTTTTATATTCTATTATTTTTATGTTGTAATATTAAAGGTTTTTTTATATCTTATGTTTTTCTCTGCCAGTACTAATTAGAAATGTCCATGCAAAGGAATGATTTTTTAAAATGATTAAAAGTCAAATGAAAAATTAACTCTTTCCATATAAACATAACAAAATTAATAATAACAAACACACATGACACGGAACCCTTGTTTCAAACAGCGCAAACATATAAATATGCATAAAAAGAGGTCGGACTAGAAATGGCAGAGGCGGGCTCCGTCATACAATTAATTTAGTAAGTGGGGAGATTCGAACTCTTTTATTAAATCATAAAATGTCAGCTTCGCTGAGCATCGCAGCCACCGCTTGTGATATGTCAATTTCATAATTAAAATGCGTTTGACCGTGGTCCGCAGGGACCGAGAGATATAACCCTAGATTAGGAACCTTCTGCGTGGAAGTGACACTCCTTATACAACTGACTATAGAAACACTCGTAGGTAACTTGGATTCTCTTGAACCTTGAATTAATTAACCCAGTTAGCTTAAATATTTATTTTTAAAATAATTCCGGTTTCGGATATTACACAATTTTCAAGGAAATGGAGATGGTATCAAATGTAAGTTTTAGGTACCTACCAGCCATGAAAATAATAATGTTGAAACTTGAATTCTAATGAGTTTTAGCATCAAGTAGGTAATCTACCTATAGCTATTCCTGATGTAACTGAGTGTAAGGGTTCGATTAATGTATAATCTTCACAAAACCTCCGATAAATTCTATTTACCGAATTTAAGCTTAAATTTTGTTTTTTTATTTTGTATTAAAAAAGGGTATTTTGATGTAATTAAGTTTACCACAATGGCGAAGTACAAAAGAGTTTCGCATCCGCACAGATGTCGACAATATATTCTTTTGGATTAAATATTTCCCAAATTGAATGTTTGGGAGAACGTTAAACCGAAAGCCAACACTGAGCCCAAACATTAATGAAGCCATCTGGATATTTTACAAGGAACAATTCGAAAGGTAGGCTATGAATAAATTCAACTTTTATCATGACCTCACCTTTTCTGGGGTTTGAATATTTTTAGATAATACATGTTTTCTTTCATAGTAGTTTCTAATGAAACGATAATTAAAATTGTTTACATTTTTTGTGCCTATATATTTTATTTAATAACATAACTGTCTACTTACTTACTGAATTAGTTTACAAACATTACGAATGGAATTTTAAAGCTTTTCTTTCATTGTTTTCAGATACTTAATAGGATTTACAACAAAATGGAAATGATAAACCATAAAATGGAGCTGAGCTATAAATAAAGAATCCTCTAAGAGCCATTTAGAGCCGGATTGTGAAATACTCGTCTTTTTCTAATTAATCGAAACAGGACACATAAATTAAAAATTCAAGGTCCTAAGGTTTTATTGAATAACTATTGAGCAAATATTGAATTTAAGTGTTCTGTTTCGATTAATTAGTTTTTTAGAATCCAGCTGCTAAACGGTTCTTAAATTCAAATTCAAATTCAAATTTAATTTATTTAAGATAGTACTCCCGGATTCTGATTTAGGAAAATCTAGTAAGGCTCCTCTATTAACCACTTAGTGATTTGACATCTTATCAACCACGTGATGAAAGAACTGATTTCCGAACTATTTTCCGAAAATTTGGCTGTGTTCATTATTTTTTATTCTATAATTTTATAGCAAATTAGTAAAAATTGTTTCACTTATTCCACAGAAGACTTTGTTACCAATTGACTGTATTTTTGTAATCCGATTTAAACTAAGATATATACTAAAATCATAGCCCCTTACAGCGAAATTTGGCAAAACGGGTCGATTGTACTGAAATAAACAAAGTTATAGAAAAAGTAATTCATTTAATGATTCGATTTAAAACGGTCCTTCAAACAATCTATGAAGATAATATTCAAATGTTTTTATTTCTTTAAAAACACCGCAAAAAGTCGAAAGATATTTTCAAAATTTCATATTAGACCTAGTAACTATTTTAAGCCAAAAATGAGCCAATCACAGCGCTGTATTTCATAAGTTAGCATTACTTACATTATTACATTTTTTGCAATTCTCAAATGTGAAATTGAGATTTAGATCTCTTAATTGAACTTTTTCTTTTTTTTCATTCTCTGATGTTGTTTTGAAACAGAAAATTCGTAGATGTTCAGATTCTACCAATAACTAACCATTATTTATCCTTTAGTATCTTAATATAAGATAATGAATACAAAACAATAAAAGACTTATATTTAAAATGTATTTACTAAAGGCAAGGTACCCCTATACGAAATTAATAAGGCTTGTTACAAGGAATAAGCTGCAAATGGCTACTTCACCTTTGTTTCAAACCCACGACATACAAATATTTCAAATATGACCGCAAAATTACACGTCCATTGCAGTTAAGTGTTTCTTGAGCGTTTAAGTCAATTGTGGTCAGTTTGGTTTGGCATTTCGAAGTCAGTTAATAAAATGGTTTCGTAAATTTTGACTTTATCTACCACTCTTAGTTAATGCTGCTAATTTAATTAACGTTTTATCATTGTGGTACGTAGAAACGCAAAAGAAAAGTAAATCTGGAAATGAGTTTATTTTATTTTCAAAACGTACCTACCGTTTTTTTTCCGTCAAGTTGGCAATTTGCGTACACAGAAAGAAAAAGAAAGCCCGCCTAAAGTTTATATCTGAGATTTGGAGTATTTTTTGTTTGTATTTTTTTCTAAGAAAATCTGAAATTTAATTGATGATACTTGCAGAAGTTATAATTGCAAATGATAGGCTCTTGCCGCCAATATAAAGAGATAATTACCTGAATACTTACGAAAATTTTCTTCTGTGGCAAATATAATAATAAAATTGCCACATCATTTTCGGAAATTTCTCTTGGCATACTTCAGTGAACTGGCAAAGAAAATATTGAAGATCACCATCAAGTATAAAAATGATACTTATATAAACTTTTTAGTTTTAATAATAAAACTTTTTTCTTTAATTATGTATTTTATTTACTCACACTATGCATTGAAAAAAGTTAATACACGTGGGTAAGGGTAATAACTTACTCAAATCATAAGAAACACTCGCTTCGCTCGTGTTTCAAATCATCCTCTTAAGTTATTGCCTCCTTACCGCACTTGTAGCATAAACTACTATTACTTATTAGGTTTATTAAACTTTATAATAGAGCATAAGGAATCCCCCATTAATAAGTCTATGTAGTATACTCTAGTTTTTAATTTCGTAACATTTACAGTTCTACACGCTCCCCTCTATATTTTTTTCTCATCTTCTTTTTCACCAAAATGTTGCCTGGAAGATATTTATTAGCAATAAGTGCCGCCTTTGTACATTGCAAATGTTTTATGTAATAATAAAAATTAAAATATGCGAAGCTCTGAACCGGACCTCTCGCATATCGAAATATCGCTCTATCAATTAAGCTACAATAGAACATGAGTTTTCAACTCGATACAGGGCCATGGCTCTTTTGGCCCTATGGTAAATACGCCACTGTCTGTATTAATGTTCGCTCATATCTAAACCACTAAATGAATTTTGTTGGTGTAGTTTTCAGTGTTGCCTATGCAGTTTTTTGAGAAATATTTCAAAATACCTTTTATGCTGCTTATCAAGTGCTGATCAGCGACAAATTTCATCGACGCGATCGTTAAGTTTTTTGCCCTTCTTCTTAGCAAGACTAATCGAATCAGTGGATTATATTTATTTATAGCGTCTTTGATATCAATCTTATTGTATTCATTGCATTATATTTATATTTATTTTATTTTTTTATTTTAAGTAAGTGTATTATTTGATTTTATTAAACTAAGCCTAATTATACTTATAGCACACCGTGCGTAAAATGACCGCTTTACGCACGGTAAAGTCGGCATTTTCCGCACTTGTGCTATAAAAAATTATACGAAACTCGTGCGAGAAACTTTTTCTCGACTCGTGTGATTGCAGCACTCGCCTTCGGCTCGTGCCGCAAACTCACACTCGTCAGAAAACGTTTCATCGCTCTCGTATCGTAATGTACTATTCTTGTGTTTTCCCTGTATTATTATATATTATATAAAACTACTATACATAGATTTTACGTTATACATTTATTATATTTAACGTGTAGGTAAAACGTGTATAATAAATAATGCAAATGTAATTTTTTCGTCTAAACTTTTTATATTGTGTACATTAATATTAGGTACCATCAAAGAAATTGTTGCAGACCCACTTTTCACTCTTATCACCATAGCAATACGAGCGAAAAGTGGGTCTACAGAGTTTTCCTCGATAGCTCCTACCTATGTATGTTTCAAAAATAAATTATTTGTTTTGACTATTAAGTTCTGACAAAAAAAATAGACTTGCAATAATTATTTTTACATTTTCAGCCATGAAATCGCGGTAATAGAAACCCTTTATTCTTAAACTTCCTTGTTAAATGTCACTTAACGATACAATAAGTACTTTGTACTTTTAAATAGTTAGAAACATTCGTGATTGAGATTACGATCACAAAGAAATGTTATTTATAAATCTAATAAGGAAAAACGATCGCTGTCCACTTACGTCTATGATAGAACAGTCAAAAATGCATCATAGTAACCTTCACATAAAGTCTATTTTAAAGGTATTTAATCATTAAAATCGGTATTTGTCTACGAATCCGGCATGTTGAAGGTCGTGTCACTTCATTCATAGTGCCAGTACAACGATCTATCGTGTTACTTGACTTTTGTGTTGATAAGTATTAACTAACATCTTGTAAATAAAACACATTCTTGGTAACTGTTCCACTTTTATATGTATATTACACTAGCGACCGGTTTCGTTATAATAACATCGTCAGGCTTTTAGATATGGCTACGAATCATGAGATGGAATATTTCGTCTTTGTTTACATTTGTAATGTGATGACAAACATGATTTAAAAGGCGTTTTGTTCGTGCATTTATGGAAGCGTTCAACAAAAAAAAAATATATATATATATAAAGTCAAAGTACACTGAAATTAATTAATAATTATTTATAAACAAGCAGAATGACAGATTTTAATACCCGTTATTGAAATCTGTCATTCTGCTTGTTTATCAATATCCTTCTACGAAATCTGAAAATTGGATTGTTTTGATGTGGATATTCTAATTATTTGTTCGCATATCGTAAAGGGGGGCATGTTCAGAACTTGTGCATCACTTCCGGTATGACCTTTTTTAACAAAATATAATTTGATTTTTGCCTATAGATCACCGTTTTTTAATCGTTCATTATTTATTATTATTTATCATTCAAAATGCTTATCAGAATAATAAAAATCGTAACATCGTGACATCGTAAGCAAATGCGCTGTCATCACTGATATACTATTAAGATATTTGTGGCCGCTATTAATTCCTTCCTCTTTGATTGAGTAAAGTTAACTTCAGAAGTATCCATACATACATACATATACTCATGCCTGTCACCCAGAGGGGTAGGCAGAGACTACAAATTTCCATCTGTTAAGATTCAGACACACCTCTTTTGCTTCTTTCACATCCATCAATCTAGTCATACAAGCTCTTCTATTCCGGCTACTTTTGATATGGCCCTTCTTCAGTATGTCGCCAATTTGGTCAGCATACGTCCATATCAGCATATGGATATGGATAAGCATTTAAATCATTTACGATCTCTGGCACAACCCGCTACATTAACGATTGTATCTCTGACACAATCCGATACATTTACGATTATATCTCTGACACTACTCACTACATTTACGAGTGTATCTCTGACACAACCCGCTACATTTACTATTCTATTTCTAACACAACCTGCTACATTTACGATTGTATCTCTGACACACCCGCTACATTTACGATTGTATCACTGACTAACCCGATACATTTTTTATATTCAGCATAAGACTTAAATCTGTACAAAACAAGTCGAGGCGACAATGTTACCACTTGTCGGGTTATAAACTTGTTCAAAGGCTGGAACTAAGCGGAGTTGATCATATTTTTTTACGGTCGGACTTTTGTTAATTTCTATGATGACAAATACAATTTATTTAAAATTTTTATTATATTTATGAACAAAAATCATACACAAATGGGCAGATCGTAAGTCGCAAGCATATCCTAAAATTCTTTAAACAACAGAACTATCCTCTCAAAAAGTTCTTATTGTCGAATATTAAATACGAAAATGCCTTGATCTGTAGGACTTCTTTCGAGCAGTTTGTCCCGGAAGTGACGTACAAGTTCTGAATAGGCCCCCGTATACGAAATGCGAATACAGAAGTCTCCACTTCAAAAAAGGATTGTCATGTCAGTCATTTCCCTTATCCAAAGTAAACGGAAGTCAAAAGAGGTATTTCATTGTTTACGTTGTTTACGTTGCTCAGAGCTAGTGCCTGGAGTCATGTAAAATATTTTAATTAAGATCTTCCCTTGAAAATGGAGTAAAATCCGAAACCGGTTGGGAGTTAACACAAATAAAGTGAAACTACAAGTACAAGTGTTTTAATTCAAGATGTCAAAAGAGGTAGATCGAATTTATTTCTACGGCTTTTAAAGATGCTCTGAACTGATTTAGAAAAATGTATAAAAACGCCAAACATAAATCCCCAAGGTGGTGCCAGAGGTGTTCACAAGTGTGAAGTACACATTGATACACCCGCTTTTTACCGACGAATATTACAAAATATATATTTTTACTATATTTAACCTACCTATATGTTTCAGATGGTTTTCTTAATGTGAAAAATCCTTTGCATCCAGCTGTCGGTCGTATAAATCTTATTTTGAAATTCGGGTCGATCGTGGTGCACCCAAAGACATTGTAACCATTTTCAGATTTTTCGTTTGACAACTACACAAACATATACTCACGCCTGTCTCTTTGAGGGGTAGGCAGAGACTACAGATTTCCATCTGTTACGATCCAGAGACACCTCTTTCGCCTCTTCCTTCCACATCCATCGTTCTATTCCGGGAACTTTTGTGATTGCCCTTCTTCAGTATGTCGCCAATTTGGTCAGCATACGTCTTTCTAGGGCGGCCTGATCGAGCTGTACCTTCTGCTGTCACTCTACTTTCATTCATCCTCTCTACATGTCCAAACCACCGAGGCATTCCTTTTTCTATTCTAGTCATTACATCTTCTTTATAAAGAATAATTGTTTATCAAAAATTTCGATGTACAGGATCATTGCGGCTTGACAGCTACACATTTTCTAAATTTGACGTTATCGAAGATTTTCCGTAGATAATTTTCTCGTGATCCCAGCGCACCTCAGCTGATCTTAGTTGCGGTCATAAACCTAAGCTTCAGTGCATTTCGAATAATAAAACTGATACATAACTTAAGGGAAATATATAAATAAACCATGAAAATAATGAGGCTTAGCTTTAAAATTGTCTAATACTTTGCACTATAATATTAATACTCTCAGTACAAATGAACTTTAAAAATAAGGATTTCCACTATAAGCTTTTCATAGAAAACTAGCGCGGAAGAGTGCCAGTGGGTTACAGTAGAGCCACTGAGTGATGGCGCCTATGACGTTTTAATGCCTACAAAGTATCGTAATTATTTATAAGCAAGTGTGAATTAAAAAATTTAATACTTCATTGTTGACTTGTTGTACTACTTGTTTCGGTTATTATTTTTCGATTTGAATGTTGCTTTATTGTGCAATAGAATTCGTATAGAAACAAAGATTTTTTTTTTTTAAAAAGTTTCTCTTTTTTTATAGGTCGTGTTGGAGGTCGCCAAGTTACGCAATAATATTTAATTAAAAACAAAACAATGACTAAGTTAAACTAAACGAAAATAAATTATAGTAAAATACTTTTTTCCATTTAGATATTTAAACATCTCTTGGGGTCCTAATGTTGAGTAAACTCACACTTGATTTTTATTTTTAACCGAAATTTGAAATGTACCTCATCACTAAATGCAGCTGTCATTAGTGCCATCACTCAGTGGCCCTACTTTAGGTTAGTTAGAAGTTCGTGGTTATCTTTTTCAATCCAACAACACAAGATGTTTTTGCGATTAAACAGTATGTCACGCTTCTCGCACTTGCGATTCAACTAAGTCGCGTCGCGAGCTACGGGTAAACACTGTGCTGCAGGTGCTGAAAAACTTATATTTTGTAGTTGAAAACATTATTTTGAAGGGCATAATATTGATTTATAGTTGTTATATTTTTAATTTCTATTAATTTTAAGAGTAAGTGGAAATGTGTCCCTTATGTAAGATATTATTGGTGCGATCATGCAAAGAGTGCAAATTGTAACTACAGGGTTACAGTAAAATATAATAAAACAGGTACCAGTTCTTAAAATTTATTCACATGACAAAATCTTTAATAAATATCACAATAAGTCTATGTACAAATTCGTTCACACCAAGGAACAAACATTTTATGAAGACATAATTCGTTTTCATTCATACATTTTCAGGTCCTTTGAACTTTACTAATAACAATAATAAATACAATTGTCTTTAGGTATTTTAGTCCACCTGTTACCCGAAAATAATTAAAATAACATGCAACAACTTTTCTACACATGCATTTTTATTTTAGCAGTTTTTTCTAAGAAAAATACAGACCAAAGAGTTTATAATAAAATTACAATTACTTCTACTGTTTCACTTAACTTAGCCAAGGATGTTTTTAGACAATACAGAGCGTGTCCCGAATTTAAAAAAACTAGTCATGCATCAAACATTTGGTTTTAAGTTAAATAAAACAGCCTGTTAAAGAAAGAAGGAATATTATATAAGTACCTATTTACCCACGAATTCTCAAATGGCCTAAGCTTACCTTTATAGGAATGCCAAGGAAGTAATTTTGAGTATTCGCGAGTAAAAAACCACAATTTTCTAACTACAAGGTGACTAGGGTACTAGGGCAGCATAGATTCATCGACCATATCGAGGTTTACCTTGAGAGCCAGGGGGTACAAAGCCGTAGCCTGAGGCGCCGGCGACTACGCCGCTGGTCTGTGACGGGTCTCCGGGAGGCGAGGGGGGGAAGACTACTGGCCCTGGAAAGTTAGAGGAGGGAGATTCTTAGTATTATGTTGTAATTTATACATTCCTAATAAATTTTGGATTTTCATTAATACGCTACTCTTATCTAGCATTTATTTCAGGTGCTAATTCTCATAGCTTAATTCCTAAAAGCTTTTTTTTTTTTGAGAATTTACGCCAATTTACTTCATAGTTTTTATTATTATGATATGTAATTTGATAATTATATTTTTCTGATTTTTAAAATATTTTCAGATATGACGGCACTTGGGGCATTTTGGACATTATACTAAAGATTTCGTAGCACGATGCCTACTTTCGCGCTTAGTTGACTTTTAATCGGTAGCACAATGCCAACATTTTGAAACCACCATACATTAGATTGCACTTTGCCTACTTTTTTTATTTTTATCGCAATTACATCGCAGTTTGCCAACTTTATGAAAAATCAAATCCGACGATAGCATTATGTCTATTTTAGTACAGTTGCATGTGGATCTTTGATTTGCTTATAAAAATTAGTCTGATTCTGTTTGTCTTCTCATCTATCATCCATCTGTCTAATCAGTCGGAATCAAATCATTATAAATTTACCTTGATAGCAAAGGACACATTTTAAACAGCCTTTTCTCAAGTGTCGTCACACGAAGTCAAACAGCAGTTGCCCCTTTTTTCGTAAAAAATATTCATCATCATGAGGTTTTTTATACCACAAGTTCTAAAATATGCCTTATTAAACCAAAATCTCGAAATGGTTTTCGAATTAACACACCTTAACATAATTTAATCTAAGCGAATTAGCAATCGCAATGTATAAGTAGGTATGACAAATCACGTGTCTTTGCATGATCATAATATATTATAACCACATGTAACTCGTAAAAAGAATAATTTACAAACAAGGAAGTTGAATTGCAATAAATAATTGGCAAGCAAAACTAGATCCTCAGGGCCACCTGGTTAACTTCGCAATGGAAATTTTAAAACCATATACAAGTATCAGTTTATAAATCAATCAATCTACAGTGCTACAAGGATCTGATGGCGCGTGGATGACAGTGACAGGGGGGGGCGCAGACGATAACAAAGATGGTAACGGCGTTAGCCCCGATTTTGACACAACCAATCCACACATCCAATCCATCAGGAGCTGTATTTTTGAATCATTTGAATTTCAATTCGCTTATGAATCCGCATGATTCGCATACGAAACATTGAAATCAGTATTTTTGAAAATTCTCTCCGTGAATTCTGCAACGAGTGGTCTGTCTGACCCACTCATTTTCCAATTTCTACTAGTAGAAACTATGCAGGAATGACAAGAAGAAAATGTCGATGTCGATGCATCGATGAGACTGACATGACATTATAACTTTTTAATTTACGTTCCGATAACGAAATATTTCACGGCGAGTGATTCAAAAATACAGCTCCAGATCCTTGTCCACTGTAAAAGCCGTTTCCACAAAATATGTCATACGAATGAAAATAAAGTGACGTTTTGTATGTACCGATTAAATTACATAGGTAGGTAGTGTATTAGTTGGAAGAAATATGAATTTATTAAATTGACTTTCAGTCGATATCAAAACTATTCATCAATATTATATAATAATATATTTTTGTAATCAGTTGGTAGTAACTTTCAGTTTGTTAATATTTAATTAGCTTCCTTAGGTTAAGGTTTAATTTAATTTATACTACACCTGCTCGGAAAGTACCTTCTTTCTTTGTTGAAAACGATGCAGAAAGTACGTCATTACTGTCATACAAATATGCGGGCGGCAAAAGTGTATGAAAATTCATTGTTAACGTGCTTGAGCGGGCAGAAAAAGTATATGCAAATCCATTGTTAACGTGTTTTTTTTTTTTTTTAAATAACATAAAGAATGAGCAAGTGGCCAAGTAGCCAGTATTATTTTGCGAACTCGTACATAAAACTCGAAAAATGATACTGGCCACTTGCTTTTCCTGCACATAATAAAAAATAAGAAGGAAATAAAAGGTTGGAAAAAAGGCGCGAAGACGTGATGGCGTCGTTTTTTTGTTTTATTGAAAAAATATTGCATTTTGGGTGTTTTGATCAACAATAGTGATAGGATATTGTAAATTAAAATCGCCGTAACCTGTGTAGTGTGTTGTTCAATGGAACAAAAGTGCGGGCTGTGCCTTTTCGTGTGTTTTTTCTAACCCTGTTGTATTTGCGTTACAAGGCTATCATTATAGCGGAAACGACAGGACAGTGACTTAGACAGGACAGACCTTTCAGATGATCCTCAACAGAAGAGGATAGTGCATATAAACATAAAAAACTATAACGTCAAACATGGCTGTATGGGCTAAGATCCCTTTGCCTTTCCACTTAGTGGGAAAATGAAAAAAAAAAAAAAAAAAGTGACAATCGCACGCGAGTCAGTCGGTTTCTTTTATTGTATCTTGATTAAAAGTAAAATGATACTATTTCCTCGCAGGTGTAGTATAAAGCACTATGTATCACTCGGGAGAAAGTGCGATTCCCAACTCGTGTGTATTGAGGCCCTTGGCTTCGCCTCGGGCCTCAAACTACACCCTCGTTGGTAATCTTCCCCTTTCTTCCCTAGGTGAACAATGTACTAATATTTAGTGTTTAGTTAGGTAATTTTAGTTTGTAGTTTTTTAAAATTGTTTGTAAAGTATATTCTTTTGTGTATTTTTCCTTTTTGTAGTGTGATGATTTACTCCTTTTTGTTTATAATTACTTGGCAAATGTTGTGTATATCTATAAGTGGCGCATGTATCAGAATATTTATAAAAATGCAAGCTCTTTTTAAGTGTAACAATACTTGTGCTGTTGCTGTACCTTTTTTAAATAAATTAATATTATATTTTTACAGTTCGATGTTTTTCAAACCACTTATAATTAGGCTAGGGACGTAGCCGAGATTTATGTTCTAAACGTCTGAAACGAACGAGTTTTATTGAGCTTCTTTTCGTGTTTCCTCGTTCGTTTTTTTTTTTTGCAACAGCTTCAATTTCTGGTATACGCAGCTCTAGTTGCGACCTTCTTCCACTTTGTACCTAAAAACTTGATGAGTTTACGTTGTGGCTTTCGTACTTTGTGAAATCAATGGATATTATAGATACCCATTCTACGCCATACAAGAAACCCACAGCCCAAATTTTATGTTTCTAAGTTTAACTGTTAGGTTTAAGCGTTGATAGATCAGTCATTCTCTCATTATTTTACATATAATAGGTCTTTACCTATGAAATTGCTGAAATTTTCTTACAGATTCATGAGTTCATAATTCCTGTAATTCAATAGTTATTTCAATGATTTGTTTTTTGTTTGAGAGTTGATTTCAAGGTTTTACATCTTTGTAATAATTATATTTTTATTTTCAATTTAATTATAAAAATTTAATCTTAAAAAACAGTTCGTCCTAAATGCCATCCATTTCCATGGTAAGATTCGTAAGTAATATTTTTTTACAGCTTACACTTTTCAAAAATCAAATTAATGTTGCTTTTAGCCTAATGTTATCTCATTCATACACAAAAAACATTGCAAAATTTGGATTTATCATTCCTAAAAAGAATGCAAAAATGTTATACTGAAATTTGAGTTTCCTTCAAATTCTTTACAGACCACGGCAATTTCATATGTAAAGACCTAATCTATACTTATATATACTCGTAGACAACTTGGTATTTTACATTTATGTACATGTTATAATTATGTTTTCAATGCAAGTGCTCGTAAAGGCCCACTTTTTATGCATCAAAACCGAACAGAAAGTCGATTATTTTGCCCTAGGGCTTTATTATTATTTTTTTTTTAATTTGTTTGCAATGGTTGGCTAACCTGCAGCTTTTCCTGTATACCATAGATGTTATACTTTTTTTTCCACTGTTTAACGGCTCTGGATACAGTCCTTTTGAGCCAATTACAATTTAAAGTTCACAAAATTATATTTGTTTTATTTCCTCACACTATGCATTGAAAAACGTAGTATGATACACGGGCGTAAGAGCAATAAATTACTCGGTTACGTTTAAAACACTCGCTACGCTCGTGTTTAAATCGTCCTCGTAATTTATTCCTTTGCGCCCTTGTAGCATAAACTACTATTTAAGTGTTTAAATGATGCAGTAGGGATAGGCCTTATACATTAGAAAAATAGTTTTACTGATGAAAAAACAAACTCTACGTTGTAACTCTATCCTACTTCATAAATGGAAGTCTGTAAGTAATGTAGCAAGCACCAATACGTTTAAGGCGATATGTAAAAGTTTTAGCGTCCCTGTTACTCCATATGCGAAAAACCCTCAGTGCGAGAGGGACGGATTCGTGGAAAAGTAGCAAAAAGTCGTTTTTTTTTTAATATAAAATTTACTAAAGAAGCTATTAAAAATTTCGTATAACCATGTCCTAGATACCGTTGAAACCCATCTTATAAAATATAATTGCAGCCCATATGTCATTCTAAATTGTCAAACCAGGAGAATTGGTGTCGAAAAAGACCTTATTTCAATAAATATTTCTATCGAGCCGAATTTCTCTAATCGCGTTTCTGTTTTAACAGATCCCTAAATAAAGATTCCAAAAATAATATACTATTTTATCAAAATAATGAATTATTTACCGAAGTAGATATGCAAGTTTTTAAAGTGTCGATTTTTTTTCCGTAGCGCCTTAAAGTCTGCAAACTAAATGAGTTAAGACTGTACCTGAGCCTAGAGCATGACCAACCCCAGGCTATCTAAGATTCATTTGAAAAATTTCGGTCTCTCCTTGTGTTGAAAAAAATATATTTGATTTATTAATCTTTTCTCTAGGGATCTTACGTATAAACAATGTACTAAGATTTATACTTTTTTCAAAAAAAAATTTTTTGTACCCTCTGTTTTTTTGGTTTTCAAACGTTCGCTTCAAGAACGCGGTTAAAAGATCAACTTTATTTTCTTTCATAAAATAAGTAATAGAAATATGAAGGTATATCACTTAGATTAAATATTTTTTTCCCTACAAAATATTTCAGTATTAGCTAAAAACACACCAATTTGTTGTTTCGCTCCGTGGTCACTAGTATTACGCGTTCAAGAAAAAGAGGCCATAGAGCCAACATATAATCGCCTCTATGAAAAGCATATAAAGTCTTTGCCATTAGACTTGTTGTGCTGGACGGGTTGTAAAAAAAGTTGCTAGGGTATGCCATCCACTTAATTATTGCTAAAGGATTCAATTTTTACGTGATTCACGGATTTCTCTACATCGTTTAAACAAGCTTATTTGATAGGTACTTTCTTATTATGCAAACGGATACGGTTACAAGTAGAGATGAAACGGATAGTGATTTGGCCGGATACCGGATACCGGATATCCGGCGAGGCACTAGGCCGGATAGCCGGATATCCGGCGGCCGGATATCCGGCTGAAGATATGCGTTTCGCACTAATTGAGCAAGTCTAAATATTACGCACCAAGGTGCGTGCGGGTGCAAGTGGGCGAGATTATTCGTGCATTTTTTAAATGAAGATCATTTCTAAA
The DNA here is from genome assembly GCA_934047225.1 of Ypsolopha sequella. Classification (NCBI taxonomy): domain Eukaryota; kingdom Metazoa; phylum Arthropoda; class Insecta; order Lepidoptera; family Ypsolophidae; genus Ypsolopha; species Ypsolopha sequella. The sequence continues at coordinate 19,994,840 of OW203994.1, read as the reverse complement.
TGATCGTATCACAATCATACAAATGCTGGTTGGAAACGCGAAACAATTTCCGATCCTAACGAAATTTGTAAATATGTATCTTTTGTCTTCTTGGAGTGGTGTATACTGTATATAAATGGACACGAATCTTTAAATGAAACCGCGTAATATACTGTTCATACTGAACAAATTTTCCAAAGTAACATATTGAAAAAACAAAATTGAACCTGCCCGCCTAGTGCCCTTTCAAAATTTATAGTAGGTTTTCAAAATGAGTAAGGAAACACGAAAATATTTTTTCATTTCCACAAGTATGTATCTTTGGAAAAGTTGTTTAGTATGATTTCAGTATGACCATGTGTTTTTATTAAAAGATACCTGTTGAGTTACATTCGGTATATTGTGAGAGCAAAAGAAGCTGGTGTAATGTATGAAGAAAAGCAGAAACGTTTATTCCCAACAATTGATGTAAAGCTTGTCTTTATCTACCATAGCTCAATTCTTATTCACTTTATGTATTAGAATTTAGATTATTCAATCTATTTTGTGATTTAAACGACTTTTTGTATGTTGAGTTAAGTATCCGGTATCCGGCCGGATACTGACTACTATCCGGCCGGATACCGGATACCAAAAATATGGCCGGATAGGCCGGATACCGGATAGTAACCGGATATCCGTTTCATCTCTAGTTACAAGATCCTTATAGCGGAGAGAGAAATCAAATAAATGTACCACCGAAGAAATTGCTGCAGACCCACTTTTTTCTCGTATCACCTTTGCAATAAAAACGAAAAGCGGGTCTGCGGATTTTTCCTTGATAGTACATACATACACCCTTAAAGCGTACTCGAAGTTGTAATAAAATATTGACACATTTGAATTATTTTTTAATTATCTCAATTTTGTAGTCAAATCTTAAAACATCTATTTCCAACCTCGATTGTTGACTGAACTGTAATTAACGTAACCTAAAACAAAAGAATTTATAATATATATAATTAATATATATGTATATGTCTCTTTTATAAGATTTTAATTTAGTTTTAGTTTACTGAATGTTAATAATAAAAAGGTAAAAATAAAAATTTTGCTCAAGATATATTTCGGGCTCCACTGGGCCCGGCAGCAGTTGAGAATTCTTAACTAAAATTCATTTTGCTGTGGTAAAGCCTAAGGATATGTGTGTAAGTAGTGAATGTATATATAATATTTATACAATTATCTTATTAAACTAACACAAACGCAAAATATTTTCGATTATGTAATACTAGTATTAGAGCAATTAGAATAATTAGTTGATGTATTGTATTGTATTAATGATTTATTGAAATTTTATGTTTAGCAAATTTAACTAATATCCAAAATATAATAATAATATTATTCATAAAATATATATAAAAATATAATGCATCCACCCATCAGCCTTGTTCGTCTACGGCTGGACATAGGCCTTTCCAAGATCTCAACACTCTTGGTGGTCCTCCTACAAGAAATGGGTTGGTGAGCGCGGTACCAAAACTGTCGCACCAGTGACGCCGCTGCCCGTCACCAGTCTGTTTTTTATAAGGGTTGGTAATTGGAGATGGTTGTACTGCCATCAATCGGTCCCAGACATTGTGGGCCACCTGGTTGTGCCTGTTTGAGAGCTGTCCTCTTACTCTACCCCGATGCTGGGAGTTTGCGAATAAGTTGGTGGTACTTCCAAAGTCGAGCCCGGTATCAGCTCTACCTCTTTTCATAATATATCAAATATTTCAATAATTATTCCGTGACAGTAAACCTCAGTTCAGTAACTAGAGATTTTCATCGACTGCATATAATTAAACTCGAATGTAGTTCAAACTTAAGTAAAGCGTTGCTCTGATCACGAGATCGCTAATAAGGCTTTAAACATTACCTAACTGTACCTCAAGGATATTCAAATCAAAAATGATTTAACCATTTCATAATTGGACCCCTGAGCTACATCTACATACACTTTCGACTAACGGACAAATGGTTACTAAACACGCGAATAATAATAGCAATTAATTATTGGACCTGAAATTGAAACATAATTACAAAGATATAGCACAGTTAATAGGCCTTATTTGTCTTGTTGTGAACTTGAAAATGGCGCAACAAATCCTCATAATTATAACACGAAAAAAATATCCACTGTGAATGCTCGTAAAGCATCAAAACCGTGAAATATTACTTTGGGGCCATCCGGCATTCCAGCAGTTGGGCAATATAAAGAAATACCTCTTCGTTTACAAATATCATCAGTACAAGTTTAAGGCTGTTGATTGGCCATGGAGTGGTAATAAAATACTGTGGAAAAAGTGAGACTATTCTTAGGGTTCCGTACCCGAAAGGTGCCAGAGGGGACCCTATCACTAAGCCTCCGCTGTCTGTCTGTCCGTCCGTCTGTCCATCTGTCACAGGGGTCTACAGCTTCAGCCGTTACAGGTAGCCAGTTGAAATTTCTATCACGGCAAATAATAATAATAAAAAAAATTGAGACCAAAGATAAATTTAAGAAGTTATCAATCATATCATGTCCCTCTTCCCTTATCTCCAAAATAATAGTACTGAAAAATATGAAAAAAAACATGGTAATAGAATAGGTGATTATGTAAAAATAACTAGAAAAATATAGCGGTTAAGACATTAGGGTTCCGTACACAGCAGGAGCCGCGAATCGTTTGGCAGGCACTACCATTTTAGCGGATTGTTTTTGTCGCATTTTAATAATGCTATGGCGTTTATTGTGTTCTTATTTAAGGGGCAGGTAGTCAACAACGACCTTGAGTCGTCCTGTGTCGGTACAAAATATCGACAGAAACTATATTGAAATAACATTCATGTCAGCGCGCACTGCATTACGACGTCGTTGGGTCTTCGGATAGGGAAAAATAGGAGAAAATAATACTTTTCACATGGACGCGAAGGCCGGAAAAAAAAATCCTTCTATTTAAGTGCAAGAAACATACAAATATAATTTAGTGGTTTCAAAGAAATAACCAATTTTACTTAATTTAGGCTAAAATCAGCTTGACTTTGAACAATATTTTCGTGTTGTTTCTTAAACGCGAGAATTATTTCTTTAACTAAAATTGTTTTTTATAGTTTAACTAACAATATGCATTAATAATTTTCAAACAAACCATTTAAGAGAAATTACTTTATCAATAGTCATTTTCGGATGATATGGAAAGAGGCGCCTTAATATAATATTTTTAGGGTTCCGTACCCATATTGTGTGGTGGTACGGAACCATTTATGCACGAGTCGGACTTGCACTTGCCCAAATTTTTAGTTTAGGATAACTCTTTTAGAACAGCTTTTTTTTATGCACACTAAAATTTCACAAAAAAAAATGTATAGGTTTTGACTTTGTACATGCTCTGAGGTTTTGACAGGTAAAATTTATGAAATACTTCGATTACAAGGGTTAACTCGAGACAACTAAAAACGGTTACCTAAAAATTCGGAGCTTTATTATTGTGTTATTATTATTTTGTAAAGTAATAAATCAAATACATAACAAAAAAAAATTATAAAATTAAAACTAAATAATATTTTAAATTAAACTAAATAAAAAACTCTATCAAGGTCGCTGCCGTCGTGCGGGAGAGTACCTAGCAGGCTGGCAGCGTTACCTCGTTGTATGGCCAGACTGATTCTCTGGCCGAGGTAAGTCCCAGCCCGAGGGTCCCCGGAGGCATCAACCATGCGTTTTGATAGATTAATTTTATTATTATTTATTATTATTATTAACTATTATGGGGTTATAACAGTTAAATTATGAGTCACATCGTGTTAAATTTTTGGAACTTGTTGATATCTGCGTAAACAAATAATAATGTTAATGTCATGTAAGCAGGAGATTGCAGGTTAAAATTCCGGCCTGAGGATTTTTTTTCAAAAATATTCATGTTTTTAAATTTGTTTCTGATTGATTGGAAGTTTGTTATGCACTCCAATAATAATTATAATGTTAACATTTACAAGACCCGGTCGTTGTGATTGCTTGCGGCAATACTTAGAGTCATTCATTCATTACATATACCTATTCATGTATGTATAGACGTACGTAGCAGGAAGTTTATGCAGACGGCTGTCTGTCTTTGTTCCGGTATATCTTGACTTTAAAAGGATTAATAAAACTTGTTCATAAGATCGCTGTAAAACCGAAAAAGCATTGGACGGAAGTAATTGTCTGTGGTCGCATACGAAATATGCTCCAATTACTAAGGGTCAGTCCACGACATTGAACCAAATTGGTAAACAGAGCGAAAAGTACATGCAGTCGTACCGTACACTATATAATAAGCCTGGTAACCTGGGAGACTGTTACCACACCCCCCTTTACTCTAGATGGGGAGGCCGTTATAGTTATAAGTTATTTTTCAATGCAAGTGCTCGTAAAGGCCCACTTTTTATGCATCAAAACCGAACTGAAAGTCGATTATTTTGCCCTAGGGTTTTATTATTATTACTTTTTTTATTTATTTACAATGGTTAGCAATGTTATACTTTTTTTCCAATCTTTAACGGCTCTGGATACAGATATATATCCTTTTGAGCCAATTATAATTTAAAGTTCACAAGATTATATTTGTTTTATTTCCTCACACCATGCATTGAAAGTTATTTTTAATTAAATAATCTATTATGCATACTATTTTTATGTTCATAAACGGCTTTCTGATTCTGATTCTGATTCTGGATAAGGTACTCTGTGCGTACACTACAGATCTTTTAATTACTCTGAATGACTGAAAACTGCTTGGTGGTCTGTATAATCTGTATACATATATCTGTGTATTTATATATTATGTATTCGTATTTTATTTTTGCTTAGGTTATAGGTTTAAATAACTTTTTATTTATGCTTTCGTACCAATTCCTAAGAAAAAATCTAGTAAAACCGAAAAAGCATTGGCCGGAAGTAATTGTCTGTGCTCGCACACGAAATATGCTCCAATTACTAAGGGTCAGTCCACGACATTGAACCAAATTGGTAAACAGAGCGAAAAGTACATGCAGTCGTACCGTACACTATATAATAAGACTGGTAACCTGGGAGACTGTTACCACACCCCCCTCTACTCTAGATGGGGAGGCCGTTATAGTTATAAGTTATTTTTCAATGCAGTTGCTCGAAAAGTTTTCTTTTTTGTGTAACAAAATTATGCGGAAACCGACTCTTTATTTCACACGTGAAATAAAACAGTACTGAAATCCTTTATTTCACGCGTGAAATAAAGAATTTTTTTTAAGTTTTTGACTCTGTGGTGCATGGTGCAAGTCATAAAATTTAAAAAATTACAAAGATGCAAGGAGGTTTTGCTGTCCAAAAAAAAAACAGTTATTTATAAGTATGCGCGCTCTAGCAATAATTGAATGATGATAAACACCATAACACATAAGATTCTTGATTATCTCATTTAATAATACGTGTTTTGTTTCCGCAAACAAAAATATTTTTCACATTATTGGCTGTATGTATACTGTACCTTTGCCTCAAGAAAGAAAAAACCGTATGAAACGCGCGCTCTGCAAAGAAAGCACGCCATTTTGTTGTAAATAGGCTTTGGTGAAATAAAATTACTTTATTATACTTATTTTTTTGTTGTATTTCCTCGCAAAATGCATTAAAAAATGTTGTAAGATACTTGAGCGTAAAACTTTCCGCACGTGTATCTTAAATAACTATTTTAATTCAATAATCCATTATGCATTCTATGTTTTTATGTTAAGGTGATACCAAAAAAAAAGTGTTTTTTTTTTAATACATTTACTCCACTAAAACGTCTTTAATCATAGTCTTAGATAAGGTAAAATTAATTTCTTTAAGTCTTATGTTTTTGAGTAAGAGCCTAGTTTTCCACATTACAAGGAAAATTTCAGTGGAAATTAGAGTTTGATATTTTTTTCGTAACCTACTGTCTTAAATAAAGAAATAAAGAAATTATTCTATTCTATTCTATCTACGTATTTCATTTTTGGGTAAATGTTTATTGAGTATTTGATTAAGATTCTCACTGAAGGAAAACGCGATTGGATGAAATTTTCTCGATAGAATTTAATTCCAAAAAGACCTCTAAATTGTTTTATTTTTTCCTGTAATTCTGAAATCCTAACTAATTTCATTGTGAAATTGCATTGAAAATGTGGATATTATGTATTTGTAAAGTCTCCTTGAAAATCTTTTTGAAAAAATAGCTAAGTACATTTTATATCAATAAAAAACCGACTTTTTGCTACTTTTCCACGAATCCGTCCCAATCGCACTGAGGGTTTTTTCGCATATGGAGTAGCAGGGACGCTAAAACTTTTAGTGTCGCCTTAATAAACGGCTTTCTGATTCTGATTCTGAATAAGGTACTCTGTGCGTACACTGCTACAGATCTTTTAATTACTCTGAATGAAAACTGCTTGGTTGTCTGTATAATATATCTGTGTATTTATAATTATGTATTAGTATTTTATTTTTGCTTAGATTATATAGGTTTAAATAACTGTTGATTTATGCTTTCGTACCAATTCCTAAGATAAAAATGTATTTATATTTTGCCTCGGTTGATTGGATGAAATTTCTTGTTGAAATATAAGTCCGTGTCCGTTTTCTATATTTGTAAATAATTTAGCAATAAATTATTAATGAATTTATTCATACAAATGAATAAATTCATTAATAATTTATTGAATGAAACAAATGAAAAATGAATTAATGAATTTATTCATTAATTCATTTTTAGGCGTTTCCTCACACTATGTATCTTCCGTCGTCACATCAATAAATGAAATGTTGCCATTAAAATCTTCCTCAAACCGTAATGAATTCATAAAATGGCAATATTACTAATTAAGATTTTATAATGATAATTTGTATAATTTATTACCTCAATCTTCTATGATTGCTTAATTAATAAACGGTGCTCGTGTACGCAATTAAAAACGTTGGACAAAAGTAACAAGTCGATTCCTAATATTTGTATTTGTCATACCTACTTCGAAAGATAATGAATTCGGATTGAATTTGCTTTAAGGGATGCCGGCAGCCGGCAACCATAGTGACGTCCGTGAGGGAACCGGGTAACGGGCGTCATGCCGGCCGCCGTCAACGTCCTCGGCTGTTTTTGCTCAGCCGAGCATGATTCTGTCATTAAAACCTCGGACCCTTCTAATGTACCAACATTGTTGATATATTTATGTTACATACTTTATTATATCGAACGGATATTGTCCGTTTACAAGATAAGTAACATTAAAACGGAAGTTTATGTTTTAATAAAAGTAGAGATTATAAGTAGATATATGTAGGCACTTAATTTAATTACTACCCTCCCAAATTGAGTTGAACATTTTATTTTATTATATCAAATTAGAAAGGCTGGAATGAAAATGTATTTTTGGAGTTATTTACTCGTTTACTTGTTTATTTTAACACATTTTTTGGACCAGTGGAGGCTCTATTGTATTATAGGGGTTTTGATGTTTGGTCAAAACACCAGAAGAATTAAATTGATTCGCCATTCATGTTCAAGTTCACATTATCTTTGAACTTCAAACAAAGTTTTTTTTTTTTTTGCTACAGTAGCCTTTTTGGGGCTACTGTAGCAAAAAAATAAAATAATACTTGAGAAAAATGGGTAATTTAATCTGATTTTACAGCACTGGGTAAAAAATCACAAACATCTTGATAATTAAGCGCCCATGCTGTTTCACTAACTCAGCAAATTTCGCCTTACGGCATTGTTCCTTTATAATGCCGCAAAGCGAAACCGGTTGAACTTTATTAATGTTTTATTAACATTGGACGCATCCATGAAATAAAATATATCACTTAGTTTACGAGGTAATTAAATACCCACATGATATATTAAACACTTTACTTGTATTATATATACATATATAACGTAAACTTCAGTTAACTTACATACCTATATACCTACTTACATTGTGGAGCGATTATTCCAGTGGATTTTGTGCAATCCTTCGGTGAAATCGTAAATTTGGGTTAACGTTATATAAATAACGTCTCTTGTATGTGAACCAGATGTAAATAGACTGACTGTAGTGGTCATACCGAACAACTTTTATATAGAAAAGCAACGTACCAAAAGATAAGTAAAAATTAGAACTGCCCATAATATTTTTTCCTACCTGTGCCTTTTATATTTATACTGATTTACTTTTGTTTATATATTATTTACGTGTAGGTATGTTTATATATGTATATGCGTATGTAGATATGTATAATTATATTATTTACGTTTATTATGTATATATTTATTGGAAAAGTTGTACATATTGATTCTGTACACCGCATCTATACATTTTCTTTACTTTTAAGAGTTCCTCTATCTAAAGGTTGTCAGAAAGAGATCGCTTCTTAGTGATAAGACTGCCAATTGTACCCTACTTTTACTTTTTGAACTTTGCTATACCAAGTGAGAATTTCTTCACGTTTTTTTTTTTTAAGTCTGAGTTTTCATGTATGTTGTTTCATTTTAAGATAGCGGTCTATTTAAATTTCAAATCCGGTATATTATCCAACAAGTATAGATTGGCTTAATTTGGCCGCTGATAATACTTTAAAATATTTCTAATATTTCTAATATTTTATGGGGACATCAGGCCAGGGGGTCGGGGACATCAGGTCATGGGGTCGGGGACATCAGGTCATGGGGTCGGGGACATCAGGCCAGGGGCACGGCCCTCAGAAAATTAAACGTAATTGAACTAGACTCTCAAACGCAAACCTCCTTTCTTACGTTTACCTACATAAAATTGAACGCGAGGCCATTTGCATTTTCTTACGTAAGCGAAACTTCGCTCTCAATTTGAGATTTATTTACTCGCTCCGGAAATTTGTAACAGTCACATATTCTAAAAATAAATTATAAGAAATTATTATTTAACAAAATATTCGCTAGATTACTTAAGGCACTACGGAAAAAAATCGACACTTTAAGAACCTGCATATGTACTTCAGTAAATAATTATAAAATAATATATTCTTTTTGGAAGCTTTTTCTAGGTATCTGTTAAAACAGAAACGCGATTAGAGGAATTCGGCTCGATAGAAATATTTATTGAAATGAGGCCCTTTTCAACACCATTTCTCCTGGTTTGACAATATAGAATGACATATGGACTGCAATTATATTTTATTAGATTGGTTTTTACAGTATCTAGGACCTAGTTAAACGAAATTTTGATAGCAACTTTAGTACATTAATAAAAAACCAATTTCTTGCTACTTTTCCACGAATCCGTCCCTCTCGCACCGAGGGCTTTTTCGCATATGGAGTGACAGGGATGCTAAAACTTTTACATATCGCCTTAACGCATCACCGAACCGTCAAATTACAGTGGCGATCACGCAGGCAGTTTAATTTAAAAAAGTAGAACATCATAATTCGCCTGGAAGATGGTGGTATTAATTAAAACTAAGTTATTTAATTTTTATTGTATTGCTATATTATTATGTGCTTGTTTATAATATACTAGAGGCCCATCCCGGCTTCGCACGGGTGGACATTTTTTTTTTAATTTGGGATAAACGTAGAGTAAATGTATCTTTATTCAGGACAAAAGTAGTTAACATAACTACAATAGTTAGATATATGCTATCACGTGATATGTTCTTTAATATTATAGAACATTTTTTGTTCTATCATCAATAGTTTCCGCAGCGTATGTATGCGATGAAATTCTCATAAAGAACAAATACAATGTTCACTTATAATGAGAAGCTTAACTAATTATGTATACATATATGGCTAATCCATTGATACCTAAATTTCATTTAAATATATAATTGTGTTAGTAAACAGGTTGCGTACAAGCTAAGTTAGTATGAAAAACATTATGAAAGACATTTTATGGCTAAATTTTTTATACATTATACAAGTTTTAATAGGGATCCCTAAATAAATATAGCCTATGTTACTCAGGGATAATGCAAGGTAGCATTCTAATGGTGAAATAATTTTTGAAATCGGTCTAGTAGTTTTTGAGTTTATTCGTTACAAACATACAATAAATAGTGTGGATAAAATGGTCACAAGTAAACCCGTACGGCCCTTCGTAATAAAATTATTAGCTAATGTTGCCTATCGCAACCTTAGGGCAATTACGACAAATGCATTTGTGTTTTATATCTGCCCACATCTTTGTCACTTGGCCATTAGCAACAGGCGCGCCCAATATTTTCTTTATGTAATTGCCCAAAGCTTTTCTCAGTTTTAGGGTTCTCTCTAAATATCTAAACCTCTTGCCCAGCTTTAGAATAATCTAAAATCTGTTGACGCTTTTTTAAGTTGAATTTGAGGTTATCTTCATATTTCTGTACACAAAACTGGCGATTTATGAATTTCAGCAATGTCTGTCCTTGCAGTAGCATAACGCAAGAATGTCTGAGCTAATTGAGATTTCTATCGTTTAACGCGTATATAGCAGAATTAAGTAACTGCAAACTAAAAATAAAAAGAAATTTCTCAAGTAAGCAACGTCTTAAAAAAATCTTTTTCTTAACATTTCTGGCCAGCTTCCCCACTGGCCCTATTATTACTTCGGGTGGTGCGTTAAATGAAGCAATTTTGTCCGCAGTGACGGAACCCATTTTCTGTGCATGAAGTTCACTTGACGGACTTTTATACGTCATGTATGCTCACCATAATCAGTATCAACATAACAATATGAAATAATAGCAATCAGTCGGTCTGTTTGACAGTTGACCACTCGACCAGCCACTTTTCGTAATAAAGTATACATGATAATGCTTCAAGATGTGGGAGATAGCTGTGGTGTGTAGTTACTGTATTGCTAGTCACAGTCAGCCCATTTCGAGAGCACTTGTGTAACTACAGCTCTTTAGTGATGTACACTGACTGATTACCATGGAAATTTTTATTCGGCCTACGTAGAACTGTAAGCTTTGATGTGGTCAAAAACGTATATTTTATAGTATAGATTATCATTTTTGAGTTATACATATACATGTGTATATATGTAATATAGATTTTGAGGATTCAACATCAGTCGACATCATGGTTCTGAAATATATAAGGTGACTTTTTTATCATCCTTCAAATTCATACTGGAGGCTTGATATGTGATCAGTATCTTGGATCAGTAACAATTTTTGTGAAACTCGTAAAATTAAATTTCGGCTTCTCATAGAAATTCAGTTCCAGTCCCGAGTGAATCACTATGGGGAGTCGAAATTTCATTTTACGAATTTCACCAAAATTGTTATTGATCCATGATACTGATCACTTACCAAGCCACCAGTATGAATTTGGACGATGATCAAAAAGTCACCTTGTATAGACAGAATTTTTTATGATGCTAGTAATTTATTCATTATTGACAGATTCCACTGAGTTACCGAGTCCACTGAGTGCTATTTTAATATTAGTTTGTAAAGAAACTATTTTTGTGATGCTATTCCAGATAACTTTATACCAAAGACCAAATCTGATGACAGAATCATAAATTATGACCTCAACAGTCATGAAGTACTCCGTCAGACCCAACTGATAAGCTCGGCGATGACTGATTGCGAATACCTTCGCAAAGTCAACATTTTCGCAAGCCCGCTGGGCTCTGATAAAGATCGGCCAACGATTGTATTCTTAACCTTCAAACTTTACGTTGCAATGTAGCTGATCCCTCATTGTGGTGTTCAAATCTGATGACAGCATTGTTTTAAGGCTTGATTTGTTGGCATTGGCGTGCTTGATTATATCTTTGCGGAGAACTTTTCTTTTGAGATAGGGAACGAATCATAAATAAAAACTAAAATCCCAAGCAAATTTTTGGGCGTTATAGTTATTTCTTACCAATTCATTACAAAACTGAAGCTTCGACTGTTTGTGTCAAATATTATATGTTACATTTACGTACTGAAAATTCCTTTGTATCTTAAGGTCTGGTCTCTCTAACCAAGATATATTGTGGTGCTCCGAAGCTCGTGGGCAGGAAGCCGGAGAAGTCTAAACCGAAGTGTTCATACCGCACGGGTGATATAGCAACTATATTGTAGATAGTCACTATACTATAGTCATACCTGTGTTAGCCCTAGGATCTCTGGCGTTCGCCGCAGAGAGTGTGCTCAGACTGGGTGTTCCGAAGCTCGTGGGCAGGAAGTGTCGGAGAAGTCCAGACCAAAGTGTTTATACTGCACGGGTTATATAGAGCGACTATAATGTAGATAGTGGCTAGACTGTAGTCATACCTGTGTTAGCTCTTGGATCTCTGACGCTCGCTGCAGAGAGCATGTTCAGACTGGGTGCTCCGAAGCTCGTGGGCAGGAAGCCTCCGGAGAAGTCCAGACCGAAATGTTCATACTGCGCGGCTGAGATAGCGATACACGCACACACTACTAAAGCCTGTGGACAATAGAAAAAAAAAACTTATTTATCAATGCTATTATACCGACTTGGTCATAAAATTAAACCACATGCTCTGCTAATTAGGTATACAGAACATCTTCCTTAGATAAAGTTTGGAAACAGTGCGGAACACAAATCACTTTCCCATAGAAAATTACGAATGGGGAAGTTTTTTTTTTTTGCATAGCGTTGTTTGAGTTTACACCGTGTAGGTATATTGGATGTAAATTGACAGGTATCTTCTAACGAAACCACATAACCTACTGATCACATTTAAGGTTACCATCCGTCCGGATTTGTCCGGACACGTCCAGACTTATGGCCTTCCGTCCGGACTTTTTCCGGCTTTCTAATTCGTCCGGATTTTCTACTTAGATTGAAATATACTGAATGACTGTTTAATTTTGGCATAAAGTTATTTGAAAATTCCTGTAGGTAATTTTTTAGCTACCCCTGTAAGAAGTGCGCTGCGCTTAGGATTTATTTATTTTATTTTGTGACTAAAATGTCCGGACCCTTATTGAAATGTTCGGCTTTTTATCGGGATTTTTCAAATTTTAAAGTGATAACCCTAATCCCATTGAACAACAAATATTGAAGACCTAATGCAAATTTTGTTTGAGCATGTCTGTAATTTACAGATATCCAGCGAGGCAATGCTGCCAGCCTTCTGGGTACACTACCAAACGACGCGACGCCGACGGTGGTAATCGGGCCAGCATTTTTTATTTATTTTGATAATTTTAAAATTGCGCATGTAGGTGTATACTCGTAATTTAGAATTTAGTAATATATAATATAATTGTACGAATCCTTCATTGAATAAAAATATAAAAAAATAAACAATAAATGTTTGCGCGATTAATTTTTATTTGTTCAGTTGTTCGTATTAATTAATACACCCAAAAATAAAATTCAAAAATAACGCGGTTGCTAAGAAAACATAGAAATTGCAGAAAATATGTAAAGAGGTAAAATGCATTATTTGATTTTTTATCTTACGGTCATACAAACAAACCATAAAAAGTTGAAAATATTACATATTATATAAATAAAATAACGTAATATCATAAAAAAATTATCTTAAAACATCTGGCTGCGGGAAGGGAATTTAATCTGTTTTTATTCACACCTAATATGTTACTATAATACTTGTAAATACAATAACTTTAGCTCAATTATTTATGTTTTTATGAACAGAAAATCACTTTTAATATTCCAAAAATTTATTTAGAACTTCCTGACCGGTTTCGCCTTTCTGGCATTATCAAAGGAATTATTATAGGATCTTAATTACACAATAAATAGTTTCCATCAGTCAGTGTGATCAATGGCACCTATTTATGTTGTTTTCAAGGATGAAGACGCAAAACTATTAGAATCTCCATTGGTACACGGAGCTCTAAAAAATATCAGCAATAAATTGAAAAGAATCACTCAGTGGAACGCACGCAATATCTTACCTAGTAAATTAGGTAAGATACCTTCCTAGTAAAATAAGTATAAAAAATCTTAAGGCGATATGTAAAAGTTTTAGCGACTCTGTTACTCCACATGCGAAAAGACGCTCAGTGCGAGAGGGACGGATTCAAGGTAAAGTAGCAAAAAGTCGGTTTTTTATTAATATAAAATGTACTAAAGTTGCTATCAAAATTTCGTTTAAGCAGGTCCTAGACACTGTTAAAACCCATCTAATCAAATATAATTGCAGTCCATATGTCATTCCAAATTGTCAAACCTGGAGAATCGGTGTCGAAAAAGACCTCATTTCAATAAATATTTGTATCGAGCCGAATTGCTCCAATCGCGTTTCTGTTTAACGGGTCCCTAGAAAAAGATTTCAGAGATAATATACTATTTTATCAAAATAATACATTATCTATTGAAATAGATATGCAAGTTCTAAAAGTATCGATTTTTTTTCCGTAGCGCCTTAAACAAAAAACTAATATTGCAAATTCTTCGCTAATCCAAATCTTCATACAAAGATGTAAGATTAAGGCGTAATAATTATTTTTTACAAATTAAACATATTAATATTAGATAAGATCGTTACAGTTGTTACAATTAGGCAAGACCCGTCAACTTTTCATCATGCAACTAGACTGACAATAGAATGTATTATTATAATTGAACGCAGCGGTAGGTCTTTGGCCTCTCAGTAGCTTGATAAATTATGAGCCTCTTTCATTTGGATATTATTAATTACATCGACTACCAAATAACCATCAAAATCTTACTGAAGATTGATGATTTTATCTTAATGACACATTAATATATCAATCTTCATGTATAATATTAAATCAATACAGATTTATCTTTGGCTAGCTTTTGTTCGCGGCTTCGCTCGCGTGTGTTTTTTAATCGGTGTTATATTATATTTGCGCGTAACACAAACTATTATTGTCAGTTTTCGGCTTGGCGGTTATTATATCAAAACACCATATAGGCTATGTTGACCAGGGTCACTATGATGCCAAAAGAAAACCGCATCCAAATCCGTTGATTGGTACTCGATTTAAAATGGTACAGACAGACAGACAAAAATTCTAAAAATTGTAGTTTTGACCTAATACTAAAAACCTAATTTAAATACTAAACCCATTTAAAATTTCACAAAAATATTCAATGTACAGACACGACTTTTTTAGGGTTCCGTACCCAAAGGATAAGGGTCGATTACTAAGACTCCGTTGTCCGTCCGTATGTCCGCCTGTCACCAGGGTGTATCTCATGAACCGTGATAGTTAGACAGTTGAAATTTTTACAGATGATGTATTTGTGTTGATTCTATAGCAACAAATACTAAAAAACAAAATAAAATTAATATATAAGGGGGCTCCCATACAACAGACATGATTTTTTTGCCGTTTTTTATAGAAATGGTACGGAACCCTTCGTGCGCGAGTCCGACTCGCACTTGGCCGGTTTTTAATTTACTATATTAAATTATCTAATAAATACAACAACAATACATGTAAGAAACAGCAGTTTGTTGCTCTCTATTTTGTATGAGATATTTAATAAAAGTATCTGATTTTTTGTTGTTTGCCAGAGAAACAAGGAAGTCGTAAATATGAGTTGCAAATAATGTAATTGCTATAACTTTAATATCTACATAAAATATGAATATCTAATCGAAATTGAGGGTTATTGAGGCTCACTTAAAAAATCTATATTTCACAACGAAAACTATGTTACGTGTATTCCAGTGTAGATTGCGTAAATTAAGATGTACTAATTATATAAGCCGTACTATATTTTACAAATAGACTCAAAAGAAGCCATATATTTTATTGGCAACAAAATCAATTGTGTTGTCCAGGAAACTGCAGCCGCGTGCAGCGGCGAAAGCGAATGCAGGCAAAGTTTGAAGCATTACGCAACTACATATCGCATCTGGAGGAATCCTTATTGGTTTAAAAACATAATTGTGAATGAACTTTAGATTGGGTGAAGGAAATTCCTTAAGACATTTATTTTTGATTATAAGATTGTAGGGACAACAAGAGGAGACCTGGAGGGTGATTCTCATCAGTCTGTTGAATTAGTTATTTGACCATAAGAAACGGTTTTATATGTCGAACTCCATCTCGAGTTTAAAAATCTGAGACCGTTTCAGGGGGGCTATTCCGGAGAAACAGTCGAAGCGAGACTTCTAAAACTCGTGCTAAAAATGTATGGAGTTCGACAGATGAAACAGGTTTTTACGATCCAGAAAGCTAATTCGACAGACTCGGAATTGCCCCGCTCTGGTCTCATAAATACTTCGATCAAAAAATGAAAACCTTGTCGCCTATCCCTGTCCATACGGACTCAAAATAACTGAGTTTATTCAACTGATGAGATGGGAAAATTCGAATACAAGAACATAAAAATAATGAAAATCTTAATATTGCGATGAATATAGGTATTTTTATAGATAATCAACATGTTGTTTTGCAAGTTCATTATACAAAGGTTAAATAATATTAGTTGGCGAAACTCAAAACATACGTAGTACTAGTCTATATAAACAATTGTTTGTATGGGAGCTAAGCGAAATTCTTAAAATTTGTTTTCACCTTTCCATACTGGACCAGTCAGCGATCGGGGTAATTTGTATGGGAAGAAGAGAAAAAAAGTTGCGAATTTCGCTTAGCTCCCATACAAAGAGTTGTTCATTCATATAGACTACTACCTATGTTTTTAGTTTCGCCAACTAATATTATTTAACCTTATATACGACATACACTAATAAGACTATCTTTCTAACACAAAGAACATCAGAATTTTAACATGGAATGACAGGAATCAAAAACACATTGGCTAGTGGTCAAAGTAGTAGAGCAGTATGCAAATGCGATGCAAAGTGAGATACACAAAGGCCGAGACGAGGCTAACGTACAATTCTGGATGCAGATCGCGGTCTCCATCAGAGCATGATGCAACTTTGTGTTGAGTACTCCCGGACTATGCTAGAGATGTGCACAATAGACACTACATTATAATTATTATAAATGAGGGTTTCGAAACAGATGTATTGTAAGTATAATAATGGATAAACAATTTATAGTTGCATTAAAGAATGGAAATCATTATAGACAACAAAAATAAATTATAAACAAGCAATCAAGTTGACAGTGATGCACAGAAGCTACGTTCACACCACTCAAGACCAAAAAGATCATATAATCGACCTTAAAATCTAGGAAGGACAACATAATCTTAAATTCGAATCGCATAACATACTCGTTTAAGACTCACATATCAGCAATGCGACTGGTTTAGTGCCAAACAGGTGGCTGCACTTGGTGATCTGACCTCACATGGGGTCTGGGCTTATCTGTTAATGCTCAATATCCTTATCCCTTTGAGATACGGTGTTGTTTTGCTTATCAGATGGGCGCGGCGTGTAGGTACACGTATTTGAGCACGTGTATGAGATCTCGTGTTGTATTGAATGGGTCAGCTGATTATCTGTTTATGTTTGGTTCATTGATGTATGTGGCTTGACTAGTCACTACCTATATTTATTACCACAGGGTAAGATGAAATTTTTAGCTAACGTTTGTGCACTGTACGTAGCTAGGTAGCTACACAGGTAGTCCTTGGGACAAATTTATTTACAAATATCAATTGCTCACTATTTTCGCAATTTACAAATGTGCGCCATTTCGAGTAACCACTGGTATCTGCTTAGATGAAATATTTAAAAAATCTGGGTCTCTAGTGATGATGTTACGAAAAGAACAAAAGTTTACAAGTACTTATGTAGGTACCACGGTATTTAAATATGATTGTATCATGTTGAGGTGGGCAATCCCGCTCAGCTGCCATATGAATGCTTTAGGTTTAGGTTTGTGTGTGACGTCCTGATGGCTTTGATTCCAATGAAACTTTGCACACGTCTTTATTTTCTCCTCCACACCGCACTCCGACCCGTCTCTCATCAAGAGGTGCGAGATGGCAAAATATCCAAACGGCGCGGTGCCGAATTTGTGAAATGGTTTCAGGTAAAAACTTTTTTTCATGAAACGGTAACTGTTTATTTATAGAAAAGTGTATGAACTTGGTTTTCTTTACATAAACGACGTCTGCATTTCTCTCTTTTTATTTCCAGTATAGATAAAAAATTATACAACTTGCTAAACCTTGCGTAAAACGAGGCAATACTCACGATATTATGCTAACAGCTATTATGATGGTGATTCATCAAATTTTCCTTTTTAGGCTGTATAGAGACGTAGTTAGATGTCGCTAGATAATACTTGTGACAAAAAAATGTGCTGTTGGCTTCACATTCAGTTTTTACCTTTTGTAAAAATCCATGCGTAAAGGGGCCTCTTAATCAATCCAGAAAGCCACAACTGTTACGTGTAACATTCCTTTTATACAGAAGTTATATTAAGTTTAATTTTAAATTAAACAATAAAATGTGCTTTATGGTCAACTGGTACAGATTGCTAGCTGATACGACTGCCTTGCCCACAACTCCACAATGCGTCGCAAAGCTTATTTGTTTTGTATATTGTTTACCTCCGTTTTCAACAATGCTATCAGATTTTAAAATAACTGTAACTGTTAGTTGGTGTAGAGAATCAGGCTTTTATGGTTATTTAAGAGACAATTTACGCGTAGTAAACCTTAAGACAATGGGCAATTCTTGCTGTAAAATTCTCTGCTAAGGAAATTCTTGAAGCGACCTTGTCTTTGTTAACTTAAAGTAGCAGATTTTGGAAAATATCCTTTTCAATCATCAGGAAGAGAAATTATAACATGTCATTTTCTCAGTAAATACCTGTGATTGTGCCGTGTGATTTATTTAAAGAATAAATCTCACGTATTTTAAGATCCATTATTCAAGCTTCAAAGAAGGCAGACAAGGAGAAGCTGAATAAATGTAAACTTAAAACACCGTGACAGCAGTATTGATGGTTCGAAGTCTAGATAAAGCACTCGTCCGACAAACTTAGTGCAACTTGTTCCGAGACTAGTCTGCTTGTCTCTAACATTCCACTAACAAACAAACGAAACTGTAAGTGAGTAAATAGCGTTAACTTGCGGATTTCGTAGACCGTAAGAGCAGCAACTACCCTTTCTTCTAGAAAACGTAATTAGGAAACTTTTCCAACAAGCTTTACGTACCTAAAATACATTTGGAGAAAGAAGCTTTTAAGGAACTTTGATTCCGATTTCACATTCAAATACAAATAAAGAAAATGACAATCAAATATCGCAAAGTTATCTAAACCTATCAATAAAAATGACTGAGCAACAGTTTTTAACGGATGGTAAAATCTGTTAAGATTTTGCAGAAAACTTTGTAAAATTCTTACAATTATCGAATAATAAATCTTGTATTGTAATTGGCTACTCTGAGGCCGATTGCAACGTCTTCGTGTCTTGACTGTGTGCATAGGGACATCACTATTAATTTCTCACGCTAGGTTGGCATTAAGAACGCATTAGCGAATGCTTACTCGACAAGTTGCGTATGCGCAGAACCATGCGTACATACATAGATAGATCACGCGCACGCGTACGCATTTGGGACAATGCCGTCAACTCACACCTAAGTGGCCTCAAATAATTGTCTTTTGTTTTTTTTTCATATTTACACAAAGAAGCAAAGCGCGCGCAATTATGGTGTGTAAGAAAGACCAAAAATGTTGTGTCTAAATTGAATATTTATTAAATTATGGATTACGGAAGGGTAGCACACTTCGTAGAACAGAAATAAAAATAAAAAATATAAAAAACACGACTGCCATAATTTCAAAATGAACTTCGTAACGACACCCAATGCAGGCAGGGGACAGCTCTACATTGGATACGTGTTGTGTTGTTTGTCCCCCGACTGCACTGGGTGTCATTACTAAGTTAATTTTGAAATTAAGGCAGTCATGTTTTTTAATAATTTTTATTTTTGTTTAATATTAATACTCTTATACCCACCCAGTGTCAATCCGGATTCTAATGACACCTCATTCATTAAATAAAGCCTTCAAAATATATTATGGAATTAAGAAAAATACATACAATATGGACCCTGAAAACAATATACTGCTTTTTTTGGGGGCAGTCATGTAAAAGGTAATCTGCGTCTAGTACATATTTAATAAAAAAAAAGAAATCTACCTATCATCATCTTCATTTAAAGTTTTCGAAGAAATGGCAGAAACCTTATAATCTAAACCAGGATCTGTTAAAACCAATACCGGTCCAGGCCAATGGCCAAGCATGATCAAGCCATAAATTCCTGGTCACCCTTGGACCTCGATCCGAAAGGGCCTCAATGCGTACCGACTTGCAAGCAAATGAAGTGTAAGCAAACGCACTACAGCACTAGTTGCGACATTCCTGACGCAACACTTGGACATTGTGCTAAGATTCAGTGAAAACAAATCCATGTTATATGCTCGCTGTGGTATTGGTTAGTGGGCTATCGTGAGAAACAGTACCACAACAAATTATGGAAATACATATTGTGAACAGATTGCATCGTTTCAAATTTTAGCATAGCATAGTAGCAAGAAAATAAACGTTAACTAATACCAAATATATTTATTGCTCTGGTATTCTGTCTAATAATCCCTTGAAGTCGTGTTGAAACACATTACATATTACAAACTATTCTGTGTTTACCGATCGCATCGTGGAAATTTGTTTGATAAATATAAAGTACTTAGCCTTTTATCCGATATCACACACGGTGTTTTTGTGAAAATAGGTATACCCATACCGTAAAAAATTTATAATTTTTCCAGTGACATACGTATTCAACGAGACATAAAGTGAATTTTGTAATAAAGAGGTATGTACAAAAGATATTTGACGAAATAATTTGGGATTACCTATTTAATATATCCTCTATCTTTCGCACTTTATCAAAGGTGACCAATTTTTATAATAAAACAAATATAGATAGGTTGTAATGATCTTACAAATTAGTTCGATAATGTACGACTAGAATATACTTCTACAAATCGAACGCAAACGACAAACGATATATCAACGACACCGCCCACATGAATATGTCCGTGGCAGTTAAATGGTTAAATAGTGGATCTCGATTAGGGTTTAATAAATATTATGCCTCTTTCGTAAGAACCATCGTAATTGCTCCATAGAATTAGCAGGTTCGGCGTTGTCGGTCGTACGTACGACTGATTGGTTTCATTTACGACATCTGAATACGACAAATAGTCATAAATTTAGTGTTTGTCGGACTATGTACATCTAATTTGCTTAGATTAAATTAAGTTAAGGTGTGTTAATTCGAAAACCATTTCGAGATTTAGATTTAATAAGCAGTATTTTCGAACTTTTGGTCTAAAAAAACCTCAAGATGATGAATATCTAGTGCTATGTGAATCGAAGATTCATACTGGATACTTTATAAGTGATCAGTAACAAGGTTCAGTGATCCTTTCTGTGAAAATGCAATGATTTATTCTTGAACAATAAAGGTGCACAAATAATATTTTTCTTATTTTGTAAAAAAGTGAAAGGATGAAAGGTGATTGAACCTTGGTCTTGACCACTTACAGACTGTCAAGCATGATAAGGTGAATTTGATTGACATTGCGAGGATTTCGCTAACAGTTTGTTTATTTAGGAGGATTTTTGTACAGAAATTAATTTAGTTAACACCAACAGACCCCCTGTAGATTTTATACCTTACACGTCGTAATCTTTTATTTATTTGTTTATTTATATTTCCTTCTTACTTCTATCTCCAAAAGTTTGCACTCAAACGATAGCGTAAACAAAAATAAAGCAAGCTATACACATTATATAAACTTTTAACAAAAAATAGCAACCG
Source organism: Ypsolopha sequella (assembly GCA_934047225.1). Classification (NCBI taxonomy): domain Eukaryota; kingdom Metazoa; phylum Arthropoda; class Insecta; order Lepidoptera; family Ypsolophidae; genus Ypsolopha; species Ypsolopha sequella. The sequence goes on along the minus strand of OW203994.1, from coordinate 19,973,156 downwards.
ACTTCAATAGTAACAGCAGTCATTCACTAAAAAGTTAATAATAATTCTATAAAGACCGATGGTACCGAAGCAACACTTTTGCCGACTTCTTTCTTACTGAAACATTATGTTATCTAGAAGTCGGCGTATTTCCTACGATATAGCAACATAAAAACAAATAAAAGAACGCCGACTTCTAGATAACATAACGTTTCAGGAAGAAAGAAGTCGGCAAAAGTGTTGCTTCGGTACCATCGGTCTTTATAGAATTACTAGCTTTTGCCCGCGGCTTCGCCCGCGTTGATTTATTCCGGTGAAATAGAGGACGGGTGGATTGTGTTTCCTGTACCGACATAAAATACCAAACATGTTAATTCGAAGCTTTCATAAGTCCTCATGTTTGAAAATGGACTGAATTCCGTTAAAAAAATCTAAAATTCCGTTACTAAAACAAAACTGCTAGACTGATTAGTCTGACTAATGGATTGAGAAATGGAAAAAGTTCGATGACATAATTTTTCAATGTTTTTTTCAATTGCGAGTCAGATAAAGGGTTAAGCACTGCTACGGAACCCTAAAAATATTATGGCAAATAACCAGGGACTCCTACTTTTTTTTTCGAGATTCTATGCGTCGCTTCCATAGTAAAAGTTGTTCTATTACTATTGACTGAATAAGCACTTCAAAATATGACCCGTTACACGTTTTAACCTTTGCATGTCCCCATAGAAGGGAATTCCAAGTACCCGAAATGTCCCCATACATCGCGCCAAGCGAGATTTTGAGCGACTTGTTGTTAGAAATGCTCGGATTTAGTTAAGTTGCAATCATTATTACCGAATATGTTATATCTTCTAAAAATCTACATAAAATTTGCCATCTTCTCATGTAATTTACATACCTAGGCAACAATCCGAAGGAAAAATATCCTTAGATATAGTTTCAGCTCTCACTTTTTTCCGCCATTTTTTGTCACATTTTTCATCACAACATTTACACTAATTTCAGAATTTGTTTTTACACTCACGTAATCAAAATTAGTTTACACGTAGACTACATACATTTTTTTATTGAAATACTCAGTAAATACTTCACAATAATTAAATATTTACGGACGTAAACAAACTCGATGCCGGTTGCGTTTTCACTGAGCAAAATGTTTCTAAAATTCATTCACTCCAAACCGGAAATCATTTACGCCTAAATGTTGTCAACAATGTGAGAAATCAAAGACAATTTTTGCTCCAAAGTTGCTCCAAAATACTCTGACGTATGTGGCGGCAACTTCGGAACGCCCGCTTATGATCAAACGGTTGATCTTAGGACACTACGGGCACTCAATTTCTTATGATCATACGTTTGATCATAGGACACTTAGACGGGTTAAAGGTAGTATAGGTTAACTGACTGATTAAAATTTTCACTTCCCAGATGGCAATAAAAACTAGATGGCGCTGCACGCCGGTACATCGCGATATCGTTATTTTCCTAACGCTTGTTTAAGGTCATTCTCACAGATTAGAACATTAGACTCATATGTATGACTTTAAATAATAATCTAATTTTTTTGAGAGGGTTCACCGAAGCCCTCGTAATGATCAATCTATTACCAAAGACTGCTTATACGCTCGTCATAGCGTTTATGGAAACCTACCAGTATTCAGAACCCCAGTACTTCTGAGCTGCGGCAGAGCTGTCACAGCCTCATAATTTTAGCACAGTTAGAGATAAAGACATGAAATTTGGCACAAAAATAGCATTAATTTGCCCACATACATATCACGGTGTAAAAAAAAATATGAAAAATTTGAAAATTCCCATAGCTTAATTCCTAAAAGATACATATATATTTTAAGATAACATAATGTTTCAGGAAGAAAGAAGTCTGCAAAAGTGTTGCTTCGGTACCATCGGTCTTTATAGAATTATTATTAACTTTTTAGTGAATGACTGCTATTACTATTGAAGTCGGTTGCTATTTTTTTGTTAAAAGTTTATTTTATTTCACATTTTTTAGTGTTGCTCGGTTAAATTTTGAAATATGGGTAGTTCTTGCAAACGTGGTTTTAATATGAAACGAAGTTCAAGTGAGTATAAGTAGCTATGTTTGAGTAGGTTCCTGCCAATGATCTAGATCATTGGTTCCTGCTATCAATCTCGAGTTATGTGCTGTCATTCGTTAAAGAGTTCTACGGTGATGAAGCCAAGATCGAAGGTCAGGTGGGTACATGGGCACCTTTCAAGCAATGCCCTGCAATGAGCACCATAACACAAACTGATTGCCGCAATCCAAAGTTATGTGCTGTCATCCTTTGAGGAGTTCTATGGATATGAAGCCAGGATCGAAGGTCAGGTGGGTATTCTGGTAATCTCCAAGTAATACCCTTGAATTAGCACCCTAACGCAGTGATTGCCGCAATCTCGAGTTATGTGCTCTGATCCGTTGAGGAGTTCTATGGTGAATATGGTGATGAAGCCAGGATCGAAGGTCAGGTGAAAGAATGATGATTTTCAAGTAATACCTTGTAATCAGCACCCAGGTACAAAGCGATTACCTCAATTTCGAGAGGTATGCTGTCATTTTCTGAGGAGTTCCACTGCCTATCTCTGAAGACCTTCATCAGATCATGACCAAACCCAAAATGGGACCTACCTGAAAGTACATTCTTTCAAACAAAAAAAAAAGAATTGTTCAAATCGGTTCAGAAATGACGGAGTTATGGAGTAACAACGCCAAAAAAAATATATAAAAAAAAAATAAAAAAAAAACATACAGTCGAATTGAGAACCGTCTCCTTTTTGAAGTCGGTTAAAAAGAAACAATCATTATAAATCTTTATTATAATAAATCTTTATTTAGTGGGCTTTAGTGGTTGCTTTGTACTTATCCCGCGAGAAATGGAAATTGCACAAATGATATATCGAATGCGAAATAATGACAGAATTACTATTGGCTTTAATTGGCAATAATAATTGTTTAATTGATGAAGCGAACATGTTTAAATGCAATCATTATTTCCTGTACGTGGGTTGTTTATTTTATTTTAATAGTTTTATTATTTGAGATAAACTTTTCTGATTTAATACAACCCAGAACATTATGTTCATAGATTTATAACTACTGCTTTAAAATGCTTTAATTTTTCTAAAATAGCAAAATGTTTTTTACAAAATTTACATGGACTATTATCAAAGCAGTTTTTTTTTTGGGCTTCCTTCTCTCTTTTGATGCCGCATCAAGATCTCCAAAAGTTGGCGCATTCTATTTTTTTTTCAAGTTTATAGGTTGTCAGCATCGGTCAAGTAAAGAGTGAATCTAAGTTGCGCAAAAATAAAATCTTTCTTTTGTATTAAACCTGTTATTTATCCATTTTAAATAACAATATACAGACATGGAGCGTGAATGCGCTTTTTGAAGAGAAGATTCTATATGTATTCTAAAATAAAACTATAATAAGTCTATGTCTATACGGATTTATAAGCTTATGCAATCGTTACACAACTGAAAGTCACTAAAAAGCACTAATAGACGTATAACGGTGCTATTGTTATAAAGTTATGAATGTAGCAACACATGGATCTGGTAAAAATTGAGAATGATTTTCTCTTTATCGCCTATATAGGTATAGTCGCCAAGAAGTAACGGTTACAAATTATAACCATTACGTTAAAGTTATAACATAGTACTCCTTACTATGACCGCGTAAAGGTGGTAATCGTTCGAAAGCTAACTTGTGGACGTGTGTACAACATATACTGGTTAAGTCGTAATCTTTGCGTTCACGCTAACCGTAAAATATCAAAATAACTGCCATCGTTACATACGCAATTTGTATGTACGACCAAATTAAGTTGGTTTCAGAGTGTTGAAGAAAATATACAGGTTGTTCCAGTGACACTAAAAAACTATAACCACTTCAATAATCGAGTTAATATTCTATTACAATTATTAAAACTATTTAATTTACGGAATTCTTTTCGCACCTCCCTTAGAAAATTAAACTGTAGGTTATATCACTAAAATTAGGGTAATCATCATAAAAATAAGCTAGTACAAACTTACTTTGATTTTAAAGTAAAAGCTTGAAGTCCTCGCCGCCAATTTTCGGTCATCCAAAATTAAAATGTTATGAGGAAGTATTTTTTTCCTTTATTTGTTCAGTATGATGTTATCTGATACGATATCTGTGAAATTGTATACTATACAGGGTTATTGATAAAAAAATATTTAGTAAAAAAATAACAACTTTTCTTTTTTATTTAATTTTACTTTACTTTGTAAATCCTAAATTATGGGAAATAAATAATAAGGTATCATTGAGCTGGTAAAGTGCTTATTCAGACTTGAGTATTTTTAAATTAAAACAATATAGCTCTCTTTGTTTATCAATATTTACGATTCGAAAACTGTTTCGAGTAATAGCTCCATAACAGTTTTTAATAGTCAGTTTTCTTTTTTAATAAGTGTTCATATTGAAAAAAAGTCATGTCTTTCATTTGACCTTCAGTCACATCATCATCACATATTTCTGCATATTTTATTTTTTGAATGCATCCTAAAGTTTGACAAGGTTCCGACCATACAACCTAATATGATGACATCGCTTCCTATAAATACATAATTACTTATAAAATCGCTTTAAAAGCGTGAAAAATATACTCGTAAATTTATTGAAATTACATCCCTATATTGATTATTTGATCTATTTACTCCAAAATTGAGACAAAAATTGTATATTGAAGTTTAAAGAACAGCCGAATAAAACATTTTTACGTTTATAAAAACCTCTTCTTTTATGTATGTGTTTTCAGTATTTTTTATTATTTATATTTATATCCAATATGCCTCCTGCATCGATGTAATAAATCAAAAGGCAGACTCTGAGCTTAGCGCCCTATTATCTACAATATCTAGACGTTTCGTGATCCAAGCTACAGTAACAGCATAATAACTATACAAAATAACATAAATGTAGGGCCGCTGTCTTTGTCACCTACATATCGAAGGTTATGCCAAGTTTCCACTGCTTGGACGTCTTACATTCTGCCGCACCTACATATTTCACGCTATTTATTTATAATATTCATACTCTTGGCTGCTACTTATTTTGTTTATAAAATGAAGTAATTTGCTCAATAAACGGTTCGAAATTGATCGAAACACCATCTACGTAAGTAGATGTAATTTATAGCAATTGGATCTTGGTCTAACAACTGAATAAGATCGTGTTTTGACGAAAATATAGTAACAATAACAAATCATTCGAATTATCGTAATCTTATTCATGCCAACAAGACACTGATAGTAAATTGTGATTTGTCGAAATGCTTAGTAAATTTATGATTATTGTAAAGCACGATTTAATATTACCCCCAAAATGTATGGTTTCGAGGAATGTGATTTTGTGACAAAAAAAAATACAAATCAATTTTTTTGCGTAAAAAATTGCAAACAAGTTATCAATCTAAACACACGTGTAATGTGTACGTTGCTCAAGAAAATGTAGTTTCCTAAACTACATTAAAGAAAATGTAGGTTAGCGTACTAAAAAATTTTTTTTGGAATGTGATGTCGTCATCATGTCACATAAAAAGTGGTTTTGTACCATAAGAGTTTAACGCTGAGATATCGTAATAAGTTTTTCAATAAAGCCACTCCAAAAACTTTACGCAAAGCAAACAATATAGCTCCATAAAATAAATACGTATTTTTAAATATTTATTTTTGGCAACTTACATCAATATTTCATTCTAGATATATTGCCAGTAAGCTGGAACTTTGGCAAATTAATTTCTTTGGAGGTCATTAATTCATATTATAACAATTATGTGATCGTATATGTAACGCTATTTTTATTCAGGCTTATTGGTACATTAATTTCGGCATGCATTTTTTTTAATAATATAATCAATAGGATTAATACAAACAAATTATTTGATTTATTAATATTCTTTACGATTGATCACGATGTTAATAAGCTTGAAAGAAATCGAGGAATAATAATTGCAATTATTTTTTTAAATAGCGTTGTTTGTTTTAGGAAGCATTTTCTTTTTCCTATACACTACCTAAGTATCATCTAAAATTTTGACAAAGTTCCTTTTGGCAATTGAATCGCTTATAACCTAAGTTAAGGTGATTACCGTCGCCAAATTAGCGGCTCGATGTTTGTCTGTATGAATATCGACGGAAACGACATTGAAATAACGTTCAAATCAGTGCACAATGCGTGGTGGCTGTTACGACGCTCGCTGCGTCCTTGAAAGGGCAAAATAGGAGAAAATAATACTTTTCACATGGGCGTCATTGTTAGATTGAATAATTATATGTTATATTTATAGCTATCAAGTTTATCTATTTATCAAAGCATAAATGAATTAAATCACCTAAGCCGCTTAGGAGCAGTAGGAAATTCAAGCCAAAAAAACACCATTCAGTTGAAACAATTTTTCATATAGTAGTTTTGGTGGTACGAAAAAGAAAAATGTTGCATATGTTGTCCTAGAGTTGATAATCCATAATAGATTTTTTCAATATTTTTGGTTTGGCCATAAAAGAGGAGTAGGCTTTAGAAAGTACCCATTTGGCGATATTAAGGGCGTTAAAGGACCATGGGCACTTTTATGTGGACTCTGCACCATCAAGGATTTGAACTTAGCTGCATATAATGAAATGACGTACACACCCCAATAGCTTTCATTATGACATGGGTTTTAATCACTGTTGAAGGCTTGGAGCAAAATGATTAATGGTGATTGCAGAAATATTTTGAATTGCTTATTTGTTAGTTAGTCACAAGAAACCAAGAGCTCCGGGTAATTTCGTCACGCCGTGTTCCGGGTTCCGTGGCTGCAAGCAACGACTTTAGTCACACTACAGCTGATAGCCGATCCGAACCGATCGCAGCAGCCGATCTAAAACGATCGCAGATACAAGTATCTTTCACTTACTCATAAATAATATCGCCAACTTATGGCCAATATTTCATAACTGTTGCAATAATGCAGTTTCTGACAGGGCGGGTGTTTGTGCTATGTACTGCGCAGATATTTTGTATCATCCCTCCTAATATGATTATTATACCTAAACTCTGATTTTTCATTCCGTAGAATTCTGACATTTCAGGGAAAGGGATGGCGCTGTGCTAGTAAAGGAGAAATGATACAGTTCATCTCGCTTACTTGCACAGTTCCATCCCTTTCCTTGAACTGTCATAATTCTACGGAATGAAAAATCAGAGTTTAGATGTCACTCAGGGAATGCATTCCAAGTTGACCACCAAGCAAAAACTCTTCGGCATGAATTAATAGATATTATGACGCAAGATAGTTGGAAGTATCTACAAATACCAGGGCTCCATAAATTCCTAGTAGCTCTCCCCGCAGGCTACCGGTCCAATAGCGGATTTCATTAGACACGAGTCCGCCCAGTCTATACCCGGTATAGACAACCTTTTGGCTGTTGGACCTCCTGGTTTAGTTGATATATTTCATTAAATCTAGCCAACGCCGTTAATTTACAACGATGGATCAAGTGGTACAAAGCCAGCATAAACATAAAAAAGTTTTTAATTTAAGATGTTAGGTTTTTGAAAATTAGGCTTGTCTGTATTGGTGTAATTTTACTCTACATAATTCCGCTTACTCAATTTAATATTGTGACAAATAATTAGGTATTTAATAAAGTAATGAACTATACCCTTGGTAACTTTGATTTAGATTCAGGCATCTTCTTGTTTGGAAAATCAACTTTCATGAAAATTCCTTGGAAATCCAAAACCAACAGATTGGAGGAATGCAATGTTTGATTCTTTTTTCTAATTTTACGTAAATAAAGCATTTGTGTTCTCCTGAAATGATACAACTTGAGATACTAGTATCAAAGAACATAGTTCCAACGTAACTCATAACTGGAATCATAACTTGTGCCTACAAGCGACTGGGGGTTTGATCGCTCTATATCTCTTGACGAGGGCTATCGATAAATCAATGCCATTTTGACCAGAGAACTGTGATACACATCAATCGATTGTCGTTAATTTACTTACATTAAATGTTGGTACATCTGACAGACTGTTTTAAAAAGCCTCAAAGCACGGCTATAATATCGTTTCAAACTTTACATATTTAATTATGAATTATTAATGTCGTTAAGCAACCTAACTCAAGTTTAGCTTTAACTGCATCGGAACTGTTGTTTATTTTGTGCAATAAAACCGCTTGTAAATTGGTACTTTATTAACGAAGGCCTATAATCACAAAACGCACTTAAGCCTTGGTACTGTAAGGAGTAATTGAATAGCATATATTTACTCTTCACGCAATTTCAAACCCAGCCACTCGGTGATAAAATTCCTTATTTTATATTATGTTTTAGCATACCATTTGATAGAAAATATTGCTAAAGATACCGTTATAATTTCATTATATTATTCTAAAGGCTATAGTTTTAATTACTGTCAAAACTTTAATTTCTTCATTGCAAAATAGTCCTTCAATGTAGGTAATAAACGCTAAATTACGTTGCAAAAATTCAAGTTCTGAAAGCTCTTAAAGTAAAATATACAACGTGTAACAGAAAGGTGTAACCATAATTGAAGAGCTTATTTAGTCAATGGTATAGAACAACTTTTACTATGAAACAAACGCTGTATCTCGAAAAAAAAAAAATTAACTGTTTCATAGAAAAATGGACTGCCGCTCGGCCGAAATGTACGGAAGGGCAGATTTCTTTTTTGAGATTTCAGGGTTGGCTCCATAGTAAAAGTTGTTCTATACCATTGACTGAATAAGCTCTTCAAATATGGTTACACCTTTCTGTTACACGTTGTATACCGAGTGTAAATGGACAGTGTCTCTTATTGAAACCTCAAATACGGTGGTGATAGGGCTTACCAACTCACCACCCATCATCCTGGGACGTCATAATTATCGGTGAAACGTGAGTATGCAAATGTGGTCTGTGACTTGCTTTTTCTCTCGACACCCCCTCGGGGATCCATGTCGTGACAAATATAGGGTTGCCAGATAAGAAAACCAAAATATCTGGGCAAAATTTCAAAAAGTTTGGAGTTTAGGATCATGGTCGGGACAAATAAATATTACGAATCAAAAAATTATTTTTTATGATTCAAATTAAAGTAATTACAACAAAATACTTTTTTGCCCACCGACCGTTGTTATTTGTTATTTGTCGGGACAATTTGTATTTTGTCAGGACTCTGGACATCATATGAAATGTCGGGACAATCCCGACCATCTGGCAACCCTATCTATGTATGTGATTCCGAAAAAGGGTGCAACCATCACACACCAAAATATATATATATATAAGTAAATGGAAATTTATTAAATTATGAATTTATTATATATAAAAATATAATATAAATAAACTGGGTCTTCTAAAACAGGGCCTATGACCGGCAAACCAGTCATGAAACTCGTATGTGACGTATGTGCTTGAAGCTAGGTTATGCGCTATGAACCTTGTACTACGGAACAGGGCAATTTGTATTTTATTTCAATGCAATAAGGACTTTGATATAAGATTGGCATGCCGAGTGCCGTCTCGAGACCGGTTGTCGCGCACGCGCTCAGACTTCCGCCTTCCGAGTTAGGCTTTACATACTCAGACACGTTTAAGACTATTTTGTCTGTATGCGATACTTAAGAGAAGTCTTGGGTACCTGATTATTTACTTCGTAGTTTTACTTTCATCTTAATAGCTACTAAGCAAATTATTTTTAACCTCAGTTGGACTAAGGAATTAAGGTCGCATATGTCATAAATTTTCAAAATATAATTATGAATAAATATATGAAAATTTGTAAATATGTGGAAAAAAATCCTCATGTATTTTTTTATTAGTACAAGTCATGTACGAGTTTTGTATGACGGCAATTCTGTTGTGTTAAATTATGATTGCTATGGTTCATAACCCAATGTTCCTGTTGCCAGGAACAACCAACCCGTTTACACCATATGGTTGCTATGGTTCGTTGAAATTAAAGCGTAAGCAATATTTAGGGAACATCGTTTTCGAGACAAAGATCGTCTTAAGTGTTATGTTATCAAATTAATTGGCCTTAATGTAGGTGAGCTGTGAGAATGAAGAGCACGTAATACATGCGATTGCAAGTTTTTCGCGATACTGTAAGATTTCTTAAGGATTTCACCTTTATTTTATTCATAATGGGCTCAGGATGGACCTAGATCACGAGACCCAGGATGGAGGGCACTCGCCATTAAATTGGGAGAGTGAAAGCAGGCGCGGTTTTTTTTAGGGTTCCGTACCCAAAGGGTAACCAACGGGACCCTATTACTAAGACTCCGCTGTCCGTCTGTCTGTCCGGCTATCACCAGGCTGTATCTCATGATCCGTGATAGTTAGACAGTTGAAATTTTCACAAAGTATCTATTTCTGTTGCCGCTATAACAACAAATACAGAATAAAATAAATATTTAACGGGGCTCCCATACAACAAACGTGTTTTTTTGGCGTTTTTATAGATAATGGTGGCCGGTTTTTTTTTCTATCCACCTTTTTTGCAGAGTCAACAGAAGTTGGTAAAAGACGAATGCTGCGCAACTGCCTGTAACGATACGGATACTTATGACGTCATGCCGGAACATGAAGAGTCGCTTGGCAGCATAGATTGGTCATGGGCGAGGGTGGTGAAAAGCCAGGGCTTCGGCCACCAGTTGAAGTGAAAGGGTTTGTCAGTTAGTAGAGGCTTGGTTTATATAACTCTCCAGGTTCCGCCAAGGCTTATTTGCAGTAATCAGTATTGCAGTTTATTTACGCGAGTCGAGAAGGCTTCTTTCTTGCACCCTAAAAGTTTACTTAATAACCGGGTCCTTTGTATTGCTGCCAGATTTTTTTTTTCTAAATAATTGCCTTATTTACTAGAACATGAATAAGGAAATATTTAAATAGACTTGATCGTTTTAAACACTCCGTGCATTTAATTTATACTTGCGATTGTCGGCACTTGGTGAAACTTGGAAAGCATCTTTAATAAAACTCACTTGTACCATAGACGAACAATACGAGTATTTCGTCCATGCTTGTACACTATTTCACACATTTAATTAATAGTTATACACCCAACCGGTTTCAAATAATTAATTCATTTTCAAGGGGTTTTATTTATTTATTTCCGAACTACTGCAATTATGTGCTGTAAAACCAATATTATTTTTGTAGTCAAATTACAAAAAGTCGATGTACAAAAATAATATTGGTTTTACAGCACGTAGTTGCAGTAGTTCGGAAATAAATAAATAAAACCCCTTGAAAATGAATTAATTATTTGAAACCGGTTGGGTGTATAACTATTAATTAAATGTGTGAAATAGTGTGCAAGTGAGTTTTATTAAAGATGCTCCGTAGATTTATCATCTAAAAATAAATTAACAACCTCTAACCAACGCTCTAGCTGCGCATCCGCATTGAGCAGTCTGTTCTATCCATACATACACAAAACGTATCCCCAATGTATGATTTAATGTCATGTATTCAAATTTATACGATTACATCTCAAGCCCCTAAATCAGATTTCAAGAATAACTGCCCGCTTCCTATATACATTGGTAAACTTTAAATTACTTGCATTTTAAATTGCGCATTTATTACAACACGTTTTTAATGCCTCAAATGTTAGTCTATCATTAAAATGTCATGTAATTTTGGTCACGAGTGAAACAATTAGATACGGCACGGTAATTTCATGACTTGTCGCCATGTCCGTTTGTTTGTTGATAGTTCCACTGTTTATTTTCAAGTCCTTCGGCGTGTTGAAATTTTAAGTTACGAATTGAGAAAACTGCGTACACGCTTTTCTAAAACAGATGGTAGATATTTGGAGGACACAAAAGAGATGTGTCAAGATCGTAGCAGATAGAAGTCTCTGCTCACCTCTTAGCAGGCAGAAATATATATATATATATATATATTTACTCATGTTTTGTAGTTGTAAGCTAACATGAAGCCATTGTTAGTGGCACGCGATTGATAATTTTTATGTATATCTATTTTTTTTATCATAAGGTTTTATGTTTTTTTTTATCTTTAAGAAATATCACCTTGTAAGATTCTTTAGCATTACTATAGGTATAATAACTTCCTTATTACCTACTCATATGTTAAAACAAAGAATATTCGCGTTAGTCTTCAAGATGCACTGTTATATGTTATATATCATATCATGTACGTGTATACTTCCTGCATACCAAAAAGGGAAAGAATCACAAGAACTGTTTATGTGTATTTTCAAGTACGTTTGTATAAACCAGTTCGTTCTGAATGCCACCACAATGACCGTTTAGTAACAAAACGTCAGTGGAAAATCGTGAATAGCCAAATTTTCCGTCACAATGTCCGCGCTTCCTCCAAACATGGCTCTTGCCTCATTTAATGTCTGCCTACTTAATCTAGCCACTTGTATAATTACTTTGAATCACAGGTAGTCTACATCCTATGCTGAAACGCTATATTTTTTTATGAAATATTGACAGGCGATCAAACCATTGCCATTGACGTATATATTATATCAGGATCTGAAAACCCCATACAACCTCTGTCCGTCGAGTCTTTGCCGGGGTCTTACCTACCATTGACGATGTGCTGGGCTAAATCCTATACCAATAAACTATGTTTTTAGGTGATCCAAAATCCGAACGTAAATAATTGCATACCTACTTAGTACTCGTAATAATAGTGATAATGACAAAAGTGTCTATAGTAAACTGAGTTTAAGAAAAATAGGTCTGAAAGCATGAAGATTTCGACTCCAAATGTACATATTTTTACGTGTTTACGAATTCTCTTCGCTCCATTGAACGAAAAAAAACAAAATCAACTACAGTTGACAGAAAAAGTAGACGAGATTAGCCTAGATGACACGACTTGAAAACAGATTCTATAGTATAGAAGTCAAGGCAAATTTTGATATGCACTTGTTACATAGTTTAAAAGTAGATAGACCTTGTCATTGTGCCTACTATTTACATAATTATCGGCCTTGTCCGCCTCGGTCAGATGTACAGAAACTCTGTTATTATCGAAATCGTATCGGTCTTTTGTTTTTATCGTTTGTGTAATTGAAGGAAGGTAGTTATTGCACGATAAATAATTTGACAGTGAACTTAGGTTCGCCAAGGTCTGACTAAATGAGCGGTATCTAGATATCATTACGAGAAACTGATTATATAATTTACCTGAATTATCCTACGAATTATTTACCAATTATCTTCGAGCTTTTGACAACTGTGTTGGAATATTAAGCTCCAGATGCATTATTCAGCGTTATCGATATCACTGGTTAACGAAGTTGGTGTCTTTTTTTATTTATTTATATTTATTTATAAATCAGGAAAAGAAAACTGGTGACAATTAGTGCATGCCTTAATATCGTGCCTTAATTGCTGTAGTTTTCAGGTTTTAATCACAAGCAATTTAAAGTAAAGAATAATTTTATGTTTTTGAAAACGGAGCGAACGCTTCTATACTTAAACAACACTTATATAATGGAGAGAACAATATATTTTACGGGATTTTCATCAAATTACTCGAAATTACAAAATTAAATTCTAACATGAAGTTGATGGTCGTGATTGTCGGCACTTGGTGGAACTTATGACACATTGTGATTAAAATACACCTGTATTTGTCCACTTTATATTATTATTACTTTTAACCTGACCGGTTTCGCTGTATAAGCATTTTCAAAGGTTTTATAGATAATATAATTAAATAAGATGTTATTGTTGTTGTTCCCGTACAATTTAAAAAAGAATTGAATAATTGAAAAAAGAATCATAAATTGTAGGGGAACAACAACAATAACATCTTATTTGATTATATTATCTATAAAACCTTTGAAAATGCTTATACAGCGAAACCGGTCAGGGTTAAAAGTAATAATAATATAAAGTGGACAAGTACAAGTGTATTTTAATCACAATAAATTCTTACACTTAATTAAATAGTAAAAGGCGTTATATTTCGACTCCTCAGTGGGTTTGTTATCGGCGTATAGAAAAATATTTAGAAAGCCGTTAAACGGTATTATACAAAAAATATTTTAATAACAAATTAGACTGTCCCAAATTAGTCCGCCACTGGACTGGCGATCTAAAGGACGTTTCGGGTGGCGGCTGGATGAGGATGACTGAGGACTGCCAAGAGTGGCGTAATATTGGGGAGGCCTATGTCCAGCAGTGGACGAATACGGGCTGATGGATGAAACAAATTATAATCAAATTCAAATAGTTTCGTCTGCAGTAACAAATGATACCCTAGCCCCAGATTTTACAACCCTGCCAATTAACCTTTTTTTTGAGACTTAAATCCCTGTTCCACATTTTATAGCGAAATCCATCGCTTTGGATACTCTAATTTATTATTATCACAAACTTGTTTACCTAAGGTGATATATCATCCATGCAAAGGTCCCCGTTACTCCAGGCGGAAAAACCCGCAGTGCGAGAGGGACGGAATCGGGGAAAATTGACAAAAAGTCGGGTTTAAATTAATACAAAATTAACTAAAATAGCTACGAAAATTTCCATAACGAGTAATTTAGGAATTGTTAAAACGCATCTAAATAAATATTTTTGAAGTCTGTATGGTATCCCAATTTGTCAGAATATCAAAAAAAGTGTAAATTTAGACCTCATTTCAATAATTATTTCAATCGAGTGAAATGCCTCTAATGGCGTTTCTAATAGCCCAAAATCTAGAAAATGGTTCCAAAATTGTTATGCTAATTTATTTTACTTGGAACTTCTTTAAAAGAGCAGATAAATAATTTCAAAAAGTGTAAATTTTCACGATATATCCCCAATTTGTTTCCGATTGATTTTTAGTTTTTAATGCCCCCTAATAATAAATAGACCCCTGTGTACGACGTACGTAGGTATGTATAAGTAAGGTGGCAAGTTATGTCTATTCAACGGGTTGAACGCTAGATCCATCCATTGTGTGACCGACCATAGAGGAGATTGTGACAAACAAATAAGGTAAACTCACACACAAGTGAAACCAAAGGGCCAATTTAATCATTTTTGAGATAACAGACGAACGTTCCGCAATACTACCCAAACCTAAAAAAAAACTTGGATAAGCTACAACGTATCTTTACAACACTTTAAATCCGCAGTTTAATTTCTTTAATGCCATATTACATCAGTCTGCTACTTAGCGGATACAGATCTGATCTCCTGTCCGTCAGTAATGGACGAAAACAAAAGGTTTCATTGTAACAACTAAATAAAATTAGGTCATTCACCCACTAGCCTAGTAGTCTTGAAGGTCTCTTTTTGCATATCTAGGCCACGAGGGATCATCATCAAGGTCTTTAAAAACTTCGCAATTGCCATGAGAATTCCCATCGCTCAATTTATAAGATTTTTTTTTTTTCGGAGAAAATACGTCATTTTTGGACATGGTTTTCATTATTTTGGTATATAAATTAACTTATTATTTTTCATGATTTTTTAAAGAATTTTCCGATATGACGTTACTTGAGAATTTTAGATATTATACTGATTCTGATGTGTGATTGCTTATAAAAAAGTGGTTGGTCTCTGTCTACTCATCTGTCATCTAGCTGTGAAATCAGTCGGAAGCAAATTATTATAAATTTATCTCGATAGGACACATTTCTAAAAAGCCATTTCTCAAGTGACGTCACACGAAGGCAAATGGAAGCGGCAGCTTTTTCGTAAAAATATTCATTATCATGAGGTTTTTTACATTATAAGTTCTAAAATACAGCTTATTAAACCTAAATCTCGAAATGGTTTTCGAATTAACACACCTTAGTACAATTTAATCTAATCTTATCCTCGTGATATTTTTTGCACCTACATAATTATATACTTAAAACACGATTTAACAATTACAATTTAAATATAATTCATCAGTTTGTTTGATTAATCTATGAGGTCTAACGACCCAGTTTTTGCACGTAAGCCGCTACCATTGCGTACGATCTTAACTTAAGGAGAGTCATAGAGTAATTCGTTGTTTCGTTATGACATTAAGCTTGTAATAGGTGCAAAGCAAACAATTTTTTGTATCAGCGTTTATCAAGGAAAACAATGTTTTGTTTTTATAAACCCTTGTAGAAATGGATTATAACTAGGACACATTACATTATCACATTTTTTATGAATATTGTTTCATTCCTTGATAATTTTTCTAAAATTCAAATATATTCGTCCGTTGCAATTGATCAGGGAACTACGTTTTTAACAAAGATTATCTTAATTGATCGAATACACTGTTCTCGTCTGTCATTGGCTCGTTGCCCAATAAGGAAGCGTGTGCGCAGAGTAAGTGATGTAACGAAGCACCTAACTTGTAATATATTTATCGAAGATGTAAATCGAGAAATAAATTGGAAATCGAAACTGGAGGCCATTTAATAATACCGGCGTAATACGACTATCCCCCCCCCCCCCTATCGCAGAGTTATTTCGGGCTTTTGGGCTCAGATGGACGTATGTGACATTCGTACCAAGGGCATTGCTCTACTCCACATTTTCATACAGTTTCTCAATAGAACACGGGCTAGACCAGCTGATACGAGCGTCCATTCATTTGTAGACCAACAGTTTATGGGGCTATATTTCTTGTAATAAATCAGACATGGTTACATTTTATTTTATTAAGCTTTATTGTATTATGTTTCACAGATTAATCTATGTTGTAAGTTCCGTAACACTTTAAAAACTTCTTAGATGTATATTATAAGAGTTCATTACAAACTTACAATCAATCATAAACAAATTTAAAAGCACAAATATTTTGGAAAAATTCCTCAGGCCAGGATTTGACGCCCTGGTGAGCGTTCAGTATGTGCATTACAAGCTGGTATATCGGGTAGTTACAAAAAAAATCGATGTACAGCTATGGTGGAAAAATTCGTCGTTCCAAATACTAACCTCGGTAGCGCAGTCCGTAGCGTGCCTATGACAGAAGTCGCAGGCTCAAATCCAGGCCCGAAGAATTTTTTCAAAATATTTGTGCTTTTAAATTTGTTTCTGATTGATAGCAAGTTTGTAATGAACTCTTATAGTATTCTAAGCGATGGCTTTTGCAATAAAAACATATAATTCTTAGATGATCTTTGAGAACTTAATAAAAAATGAAACTAGTTAGGATTTTCCTTAGAATATTCTAAGGGATTTTCATTAAGCAAGAGCTGGTTAACCGTGTCTAAGTAGATAATGATAGTAATCTGTTCAGCCCCTTTTATAACAGCTTGAGTGTAGTCAAAATTAGTCATTTTATTTTAAATTTCAATCTCTAAAGTGTTAATTAAAATAATCTATCGAACTGTAATGGTGGTTAGAAATACGACTATTGGTTAAGCCAAACGGCGCTGCGGGCAACAGTCCCAGCAGGTTAGCTATTTAGTATTTAAATTTTAGTTCTTATTTAAATAACTATTCTAAATTTACGTGCAATTTCAAATATATACGTAACAATCGGAATTCAGATAAGTATAGTTACAATCTAAAAAACTTGATGTATTCAGTAAATTTTAATGATTATGACGCGAAACGAAGCGGAACGTTGTAAAATGGATACTTGCTTAAATATCTATCAAATAGAACTGAAACCTGATTCCCCTGAAATTCTTGAGATTTTTGGACAAAAATTTAATTAACGTGTATAGAAGAAATAATACCCGTAACTATCATTTTTTTAATGGAATTAATTGAGACTTGAGGATAATTCATGATTTATATAAAAACGGCTCACCTCAATACGTGTTATGATCGGGAAAGCCGACCAGTTTCAGCAGATTTAGACTGCCTTCATCTGGGCGAGTAAAGACGTTTACGCGACGACGTTACGCCTCACAGTGTGAGGATATCATCTTTTTTTTTAATCAAAATCCGACCCTTTTCTCTCTATCCAGGTTATGGTTAGGATTGACTTTGTCTGCTATTTTTTTGGTTAAAATCCGTATAGGGGGCTCTTTTATTATGAACATATTCAAAATTCAAAAGTTTATTTTGCAAAGTAGGTATATATAATACACGTTTCACAAGTCAAATATGCCTATACACACAGACAGAAAGACAGATGTTGCATTTTATGTACCTAAACGGTTTCTATTATGGAAGTAAAGCAAAAGACGATAGCCCTAAATGTAAACGCGGCAGCTACACAGAAATTTTAATGGCATAATAAGACAAAAGCTTAGCTGCCATATACGGGGTTTTGATTTAGAAACGCTTTGCATCACACACGAACAATTTCGCTCAAGTCACGCTTGGGCCTAATTTGGGACAAATTTGTACACGATTTTGGTAAGTTTTGTTAATCTGCAGTACTTTTTAGGGTAAGATAGGTGCTGACTTTTTAGACAAAAATAGCTTAGATAAAAAAAGCTTAAGAACGTAGTACTTCAACATACCAAACTAATTGCTTAGCACAGGTTAACTTTAAGATTGCGTTCCTAAACGTCGGGGTAAATTTAAAGTTCGTAAAAGTGAAAGAGATAAGACTGAGACGGAATCTATTTACTAAAAGTTTTGGAACGGCCACTTTGTAAAGGCAGTTTATTTACGTAGTAAGGAATATTTTTTTGTTAATGTATCATCGTTACCGAAATACCTTTACAGGTCATTCCGAAGAATTCTATAAAACAGAACTCAAAAAATGGCGCGTATTTAACCCTGAATTTACGGGGTGTAAAATGTAACCGTCCAAAGTGAATTTTACATTTCTTACAAGGTTTAGGAACGACTTCGAGAATTGTTCGGAGCTCTTCGTTTTCACTCGGTTGGTTGTGACAGTTAATTTTTACATTTACCCAGGCGTTTAGGAACGCAACCTAAATCTCTAAAGCATAACATTTGTCATTAACAATCTGTTCCGTATATAAAATTATTTTAATAAGCTAATAATGATAATTCTGTTATCTCTCTCGAGTCTCTCGATATAGTTATAAGTTTAAATGGAATAAGCGAACAATTATATGAGTAGGTTTCTTGACATTATAAGTTGTTAAGTTGTAAAACAAATTATTAGTCTTACCTACCTAAATACATTTTCAAAACAAAAAGGCAATGTCAAATCACCTAATTTTGATGTAAGCCCTGTCATCGTATATAACATCTGTCATTTTAAACATCATTAAAATATCATCAAGGTAAAAAATACATTATAAGTGTGAAACCATATAATAATGTTGTGTAAAACAGACCCATTATTGAAGAACAATAACAAAATAACCAGCTGATTGTCTATAGTGGTGTAGGTATTATTGAAGAACAATAACAAAATAAAGAGCTGATTGTCTATAGTGGTATAGACAATCAGCTGTTTATTTTGTTATTGTTCTTCAATAATTCTAACAATGTTAAAATAATTGAAATAGGTGAAAGGATAAACAAAAGTAGTGCCAGACTATTTGTTTATTCTTTCATAAATTTTAACTATTTTGGTATTATTAACCGTATGATAAAGTAATTTTTTTCTCTACAAAGTCTTAATCTCCAATTTTAGTTTTTATGTAATGAATCTATGCTTTGTAAACACATAACTCTAATTTAATGAATTTAAGTCGGTTTAAGAGAAGAACAATATAGGTAACGAGATTTATATATTTTTAGTATTAAATTAACCTTGATAGGTGTGTATGTAAATCGTACAAATGCAATCATATCCTCGAAACCTTTTTTGCAATTCCAGCCGATTTCTATTGCCAATCACTATTAGGAAACGCTGTACTATTTTATAATTTCACGATAACTTGTTATGATTTCAATTTATCACTGAATTAATTTAGTATTTACTAAAGACGAGTGCGTATATTTCATTTATCAATATGAATTAATTTATTTGTTCACTAGGTTATATTTTAGGTAATCTGTCACTGAATCCTCGTGGAAGTAAAAGTCCTGTTATTCACAAAATTACTCACAATTTTCACGTAGCTCATCTTGTCTATTGGTTCTTGTGAACTGCAACGTCCAAGGCACACACACTAGGTTTCACTGGGTCGGTTGCTGAGCGCGTGCGCTATCAAGCAGTGGTCAACCGTTCGCTGCCCACGCGCACGATACTGCCTACTGACGTCTGCCGCTGCAAGGCGCCGCTCCCGCTGCAAATCAAACGGTGGTGGTAACCAATTACCGCCAATGCCAATAATAGATCACGTATCCAAAAATTGGCTTTTGTGAAATGTGGAAACCGTTACGCAAAGCGCACGTACGTGCCGCGACCTTGACAGTAGTTTTTTTTTTTGTGACCTGATTCGGTTGTGATTTTTAATTAGTATTGTGTAAAAGGCTACGTACTGGAGACAAGGTGTTGGCGGTGTGAGGTGGAGGCGGGTAGTAAGTAGTTACAGCGGCGTGGTGTAGTTATATAGGACAGGTAGTGACCTCCGTTGTCGCACTGGAAGTTGCCCACGTGGGTCTCGTCTCGCCGGATGTGAGCTGCGGTTCCGAAGATGGGATCACTTTTACTGCAACACAATATAATAAAAGTGACATTATGTTATGTTACAGTTTTCTTTCCTTTATCAGGGTCAGCAGTTCTCAGTTTATTATCTAAATACGTGTTAGTTTAGTCATGGCCAAGTTTTATTTGAAATTAAATATTCTGAGTTCTTAATTTAAAATTGAAATTAATTACTTATATAATATGGTTTGATTATATTGCTATAAGGACAGTGGCTTTAAAAATATGTGTGTGTTTTGTGTTTTGTGAAATAAAATTCAAATTTCAATATGATTATTATATCCTCTAATATTATATCCTTCTCGATACTGCCGACATTTTTTTTTCTGTTTAAGTTGCCTGCTTACGTTTTAGGAAAAAAAAATTAGTTGGAAAATTTACAAATAATTTGCTTCATACAGTGCATACATTCTTCTAGTCTACCCCCGGTTTCTGAAAGGCCAATCAAAGTTAACAGTAGATTAAAAAAACTTAAACCGCAAATAACGGTGAAAATAAAGCATATATGAAGTCTGAATAGTGATGAATCAATAATTAACTTAGTTAATTTTTGATTTCAATGTAAAATTCCCACTTTTTCTGGCTTAATCCGCAGATAATTATTTTTTAATCTACTGTTAACATTGATTGGCCTTTCAGAAACCGGGGGTATGCCTAGTTGGTGTACTATTCGGCTACGATTTGAAATGTTTATTTTCTATTTCATTCTTGAAATTTTATGTAAGTAGGAGCGATCGTCTTAAAAAACCAATCTAAACTAGATCTAACTACATATAACTTGTAAACCATTGTATTACTATATGGATTGTAACGTAACTGTTAAGTGCACGATAAAGGAAATTACTTCCGTATTTCACTTTCTTGAGGCCCCTTCCCTTCAAGTATAACCTAAGGGATATAACACCAAAAACTTTCAGGTCGGTTGATACCATCCACGGAAAATCCGGAGTTTTCACTCGAATCAATATGGAGATAAAAATTAATAACCTATACCTTGCGATCCGGAAGTCTTTCTCAGGATGTACTAAAATATCGCGATATACCATGATAGTTCTTTTATTCAAACAAATAAGTGTGGCCCATTCATTTGAATGGGCTGAGTTACGCATATATTTATTATATGTATATTATTATTATTTTTTTCTTTATTTTTTTATTTTATTCAAGTGAATCATTTTATTAGATTATATGTAAGTAAACCTTACCTTTATTATTTTTTTGTGTATTTCCCCATATTATTTTTTATTATTGTATTAGATATAGATTATTCAGTAACTTACATTGTTGTTTATTTTATATTAAAAACAGAAAACCGATCTGATGAATACCTACATTGCATAAATATTTATCTATTTTAACCTACAATTTATAATATACAATTTTTTACAATTATTTTATTTACAATTGAATATTGTATTACCTATAATTTACCTACATTACATTTCATTTCAATATCGTTAATATTTGAAAAATTCGTATTGGAACTACCTCAACCTATATCTAGGATTAAAAATGTATAAGGTTATTATGGAGCTTGCAAATTGGTTATTATAACTTGTGAAACATCCTTATAATTTATAAGAAAATTTTGAAAAGCTTGGAAAAATTTAACTGTTTTTTTTTGTATCTACCCTTAGTATTTTTTTTGGGCAATCGAGTTACAGAATAATATTAGTGTAGTGTTCTTATAATATGACAAAATAATTATAAGTTAGGCAATTCAGTTTCGAGAAAAAAAAACAAATTTTATGACAGCTACCCACAATTTGGATGTTATTAAAAATAATTCATTCTAAAATACCAAAATTTCATTGAACTCGGTCCGATGCCTACATTTCGTGTGAAGTTAATGACGTGCTCAGAAAATTAAAATCACATGCTCTACTGGGTTCCGGAACCGCGCTCACCAACCCGCCTGCCCAGCGTGTGTAAGTATGGGCAATTCTTCCAGGATGACCGGTGCGCCGGGAGTGGCAAAGTCCTGGAAAGGCTTATGTCCAGCAGTGGACGAACTAGGCTGATGGATGGATGCTCTACTGATCACACCTCCATGGAAAAAAAATGGAAAAAGAATATAAAAAAATCACTTTCTCATATAAATTTTTGTATCTATTTTGTAGTTTTAAGCAATTATAATAATGAGGGGTTTTCAAAGTCAAATTAAAAAAGAAAAAGTAGTACCGAACGACTCAATAGATGGCGCAGCCTGTACTAAAAGTGTCAAAAAATGTCTTTCTGGCAACACTGGATTCTTATGATTTTGACACTTCTTCTTTGCTTCTTTGTTTTTTATGATCAATCCATGCCTCAAATGTATTATTGCTAAGATTGTTCTTTCCGTAATTAGTTAAACTGAGTGTTCCTATATTTTTACAATTAGCTACAACGCATGGGCTGACCATGTTGAAAGTTGAATGTAATACCAAGCTATTAACGTAAGTAATACAGATAGAAAACAACACAATATAAACACAGCAAAATAGGAATGTCTTTGTGAAGGGTGTTGTTGGATTTAACAATTGAATTGACGATTTTTATCTTGCTGCCCAAAGATTAAAAAATAATCTTTGCTTTTTGACACTTGAAAGCAGGGTAACGCCATCTGTGTTTACCTCTGAAAGCTTGATCAAGGTCAGTCTGGAAAACCGCTCATTAAAAAATGATAAACTTTACATTCCCTCGATATATTTCGGCCTCATCAGTGAGGCCGTCATCAGTCGAGTGGTTGACAGGTAAAAATTATAAAAAAATATATATGAAAACAAGTTGGTACAGTCTGAAAAATGATAGGAACTACTTACATAAAAAAAAAAAAAAAATTATGAAAGAAAGGTGGTAAAATAAAAAAAGAAAAGAAACAGTTTGGAGGGGAGTACTTGTTGATTGGGTCAGTTGGTCGAGTCTTTCAGTGCTGTCTGTTGAGTCCGGGTCCATAATGTGCGCCAAGTGACCAGATATATTATATGCTGTCTCCCAGGTCCTAAGTTCTATGTCGGTCAATGGTGGAGTGAATGATTTAATGATGCGGAATTTAATCCTAAGGAAAAGCAAAAAAAAAATCATTTGGATGTATTGCTCTATGAAATAAACAATAGAGCATGTTGTTTAATTTTCTGAATACTTCTAATACAATAATTTAATACTTTAAATTCTTACGTCTCACGAGCGTTCTTGAACATGGCCCTATCCTAGGTCACATTAATTTACATAAAGCCATTATCTTATCTCTAAAAGCCCTTTAGAGGTCACACAAAAACAAAAGTTAATAAAAGTTGCATTATCGACAGCTGATTCCCGCCCAATCGAACTTCGCCTTTACCTCCTTGGTAACAAGACATCAAGGCATAGGTATCGGACACAGAAGTCATGTGGCTCTACTTCCGCAAAATATATAGCTACCACAGAACATGTAGCTACTATATGCGCAGGCGCCGATACGGCGTGCTTGGAGCGCGTGTTATGAAACCCTCCGACGACGCCACATTTCTGTATGATTTTTGGCTTATTTTCTATTTTTTATCTCCAGTGCATTGGAAGCACTGGAGATAAACAAACAAACTTCGAAAGACCAACATAAAATACTCAATCAACAATTAGATCTCAATAACTCACAATTACTTTTATACTTTAATTAAGTTAATATGACATTTAAAATCAGCTTTTGACAATTATTTCGTGATAAGTCTTTGAATTGTAATTTATTTAACAATCATCACCATTTTCTTTTTCAAAAATCTGACATTACAATTTTTTATTTTTATTTTTATTTTATAATTTTTTGATTATTTGACATGACTTCCATTTTACATATTTCACTAAAAAATACCTAACCTTTAGGGAAATTTTTTTTCGAATGGCATCTCTAACAATCTGTTATTCTACCCACTTTTGTATATGTTTTTCCTCACAATCATTGTTGACATACGTTTGTCGTTTTATGGCTCGTATAATAAAATAATAAATATTCTGTATCCCCTGAAGATGGATTAATTTCCGAAACCGGTTGGGAAGTGTGCAACGGGAAGTGTGCAACAAATATAATTGTGTTATGAAACAACTTGTACAAGTGTTTATGTTCAAAATCAAGATGCTTTCTATGTTTCATCAAGTGCCGACAATCGCAAGTATAAATCATATTTTCTATTTCTTAATTTATATTATCTAAATACGGCCAAATTTCTAGAGAATTTTTATCCTGACTTATTCATTATTATATCAACGGGCTTAGTATGTAAAACAAAAAGGACGTCTAGTGGGATGGGATAATAAATAACATTTTCAATGCATGTGCTCGTAAAGGCCCACTTTTTATGCATCAAAACCGAACAGAAAGTCGATTATTTTGCCCTAGGGCTTTATTATTATTATTTTTTTTTATTTGTTTGCAATGGTTGGCTAACCTGCAGCCTTTCCTGTGTACCATAGATGTTATAATTTTTTTCCACTGTTTAACGGCTCTGGATACAATCCTTTTGAGCCGATCATAATTTAAAGTTCACAAGATTATATTTGTTTTCATTTCCTCACACTATGCATTGAAAAACGTAGTATGATACACGGGCGTAAGAGCAATAAATTACTCGGTTACGTTTAAAACACTCGCTACGCTCGTGTTTTAAATCGTCCTCATAATTTATTCCTTTGCGCCCTTGTAGCATAAACTACTAATAATACGTTTAAATCACGTATATACTTGTTTTGGATAACGTTACTGCTACTACAAAATTTTGCTTTCCTTTCGAGGTTGGATACAAAATCCACTCAGTTTTTCCAAAAAATAAGGAATTAATCCAGCGTATCTGCTCCTACAGACGTAACAAACAAATTTTCCTTTACTTTCGAGTACTAAACTAAGTAAATCTTTAAGTAAATAGTTTTCAAAAAAATAAGGAATCATAATTCATAATAATATAAAGAAAAATAATCTCATACTTTGAAAATATGATTGCACATATTCGAAAACTCACGGTATTGTGGCGTGTGATGCTATCATAACACTAGCTCGGATCAGAAGCGAAGGTGATTGCCCTCGGGAGGTGGTGACAATGTCAGTGAATGTGGCAGTTAGTACCTTTAGTACCTTCTCTGAATTAAAGACCATACATTGGTTAGTGGTGTACGGCCCAAGCAAGACGGAAGTAGTTGGAATATAACTGCTTATATGCGTTCTCTAGTACCATTATCTATAAAACGGCAAAAAAACATGTCTGTTGTATGGGAGCCCCCTTAAATATTTATTTTATTCTGTTTTTTAGTATTTTTTGTTACAGCGGCAACAGAATTACATCATCTGTGAAAATTTCAACTGTCAAACTACCACGGTTCATGAGATACAGCTTGGTGACTGACGGACGGACAGCGGAGTCTTAGTAATACGGTCCCGTTGGTTACCCTTTGGGTACGGAATCCTAAAAATGGAAAAATGTCTTACTCTTCAGATTACAGGGATATAATACCTTGAGCTAAAGTTATGTCAGTAGTGGTTAAAATATGTCAATAGGTTAAACCAACGACATTAATGTCGTTGAATGTCGTTGGATTAAACGCATTTTATTTTCCACTAGCATATTAGATTTCAAACCTTTTGAATTTTATACTATACAATGGGTCACGTATTAGGTGGTCAGCGCTGACGGACATGCGGGAAAAATTACAAAATCAATTTTTGTTTAGTAAGTAGGCGCAGATTAATTTATTTTTTATTTCGATATTTCGCTTAGATTAAATTATGTTACGGTGTGTTAATTCGAAAACTATTACGAGAGTTTGGTTTAATAAGCCGTATTTTAGAACTTGTGGTCTAAAAAACCTCATGAGGATTAACATTTTTACAAAAAAGCTGCAACTTCCATTCGCCTTTGTGAGGCTGTTTAAAAATGTGTCCTTTGCTGTCAAGATAAATTTATAATAATTTGCTTCCGACTGATTTGACAGATGAGCAGACAGACAGAGACAGACCACATTTTTATAAGCAATCACACATCACAATCAATATAATAACGTCATATCTGAAAATTCTTTAAAAAATCGTAAAAATAATGATCAAATTATATACCATAATAATGAAAACTGTGGTCTAAAATGGCGCATATTCTCTGAAAAAAAAAAAATTTAAAGGTTTTTTAGGAATTAAGTTATGGGAATTTATTACAAGAGTATGTAATCTGGTGGTCACTTGAAAGTAAAAATATATTGTATGGGATGTGTGTGTTTTTTTTTACCATCATCCAATCATCAGTTATATTTACAAGTTTGATAACCATCTAGGTACGTAAGTTTTGACAGCGAGTAAACGACAAAAAACAATTATGTAACCATATCTATTTTTTAGTTTCAATCCACGGTCGTAGGCATTGAACTTGAGAATGCTAGACATTGACCCAATTGTCGCATCTGTAAAATGTCGCTCATTCATCGGATAAGCCTTTGTGAGACCAATGAACCGCATCAAAGGAGCGTGTCTTTTCTAGATCGCTTGTTTTGCTGAAAAATTACATCTTTGATATTTATTGGGTGCTTGAAATGTGTAGGTATAATATATACGTATTAATATGTATGTTACATTATGTAGAGGTATGTGTACGGAATAGACGTGATTCTTGAGGAATACAATTGTACACATTTCTAGGCTACAAATGGTTTTAGTATTCATGTATTTTTTCCTTCTAAAACGCAACTTTATTTCTTTACTATGCATAAATCTATACAATTTTAATCCCTAATTCTTAATGGATTTGCCAATAAAAAAAAACCACTCACTCACTCATCTTCATCACTGAAACTCCGGAACTATAATTGCCTGAAATTTTGACAGGTAGGTTCCTAGTACGACGCAGATACCCTAATTATAGACTAGGAGCGTACAGTCGGTAACCCTATGTATCGAGTAACATGATGGGACTAACTTGTAGTTGTGTAAAAAAAACTACATCAAAATAAATAGGGTAGGCTGAGCGCAAACTGGAGCATTTTGTTTTTGTTGACTGTACAAAGTGCTTCAGGTTGCAACCAACCAACCCAGTTTATTTTGATGTATTTTTGTTTCTACATAACTAACAATTGGTCACATCTTGCTGAAAACGAAGCTGAATCGATATTCTGAAATAAATCGATCTTTGATAAAATCAGGCTGACTCACGTTAGTACCAACATAGGACGCGCAAACCTTATTTTATTAAGCACCTTTTGATATGCTCTATCGAGCGTAGATGGAGCCTACTTTGCCTACAGACGTGTTTTAAAAAAAAAAATTGCTGACTCTTCTTAATGCTCCAGTTTGCGCCCAGGCAACCTGTTTAGGGGTCGTTCACAAATTACGTAACGCAATTTGGAGGGAAGGGGGGGTGACGGTCAGGCGTTACGGTCCTGGTACATAGGGGAGGGGGGTGGTTAATGTTTGCGTTACGTAACGATTTTAGCATAGCCAAATGGAGATTTTTTCGTTTTTCTCGTTGTAAAGACTACCTACTGCGTAGCAAAGCTTATACAAAACATCCGTTACGTAACGGAATGGAGGGGAGGAAGCGTTACGGTTCTGTTACGTGGGGGGAGAGGGGGTCGAAAATTTAAGAATTTTGTGTTACGTAATTTGTGAACGACCCACTTTGATGTAGTTTTTTGTCTACACATCTTCGAATTGGTCACATCTTGTTACTCGATACCCTACCCACATTGCGTCCGTAGTCTAGTATCTAAGATAGGATATATATAACAACGGTCGGCGGGCAAAAAAGCATTTTTAAAATAAAAATTTTTTTTTTATTCGAAATTTTTATTTGTCTCGACCATAATTTTAAAATCCCTACTCTTTGAGATTTTGCCCAGATATTTTGTTTTTCCCATTTGGCAACCCTAGCCGAGGCGTTGCTGGATAAAAAAGCTTGATACAGTGCGCGCCAATCTTTTAGTCGCCTCTGAAGCTAGCCCCAAGAATCGACGCATTAGCCGTTTTACGGTGTCAGGGGGACGTTACAGGAGCGAGGGCGCGGAGCACACCCGCCTGCATGCCGCACCACACCCCCCGCTCACCGTTCGGCAGGTGTCAACACTATGCGTTAGTGTTAGTGCTACGTCCGTACACTACACACGCGCGCGTTGCATGAAAAGTACGTTCGTGGTAAAAATTCTATGATTCGTTAAGTTAATCGTTGAATCTGTTTGTGTTGCCTTTATTTGTTGTTTTGCTGATTTAGTTTGTTAAAGTTTATTGTTGTTGTTATGCTTCGCGGTCGTTATAGCGTTTTAAGGCGACAATGTAGGAAAATGGTGTTTATATTAATTTGTTTTAATTGAACAGTTAAGATTGCACAAAAATACTAATATATATTAAATAGGTAGGTACAAAAAAGTACACCTTCCCACTTATAGTAAACATTTAATAGTCAACCGTTCATATTATTGTTTCCTTGACTGTACCTGCGCAAGCTTGCACTCGTAACTCAATCAGAGGCGACTAAAAGATTGGCGCGCACTATACAGTTATCCTTTATCACGAAGTTCATTTGGTTATGTTTGTAGTAGTGCGTGCATTTCACACGCCTTCTTTCTAGTGTGCGTAACATCACAGACAAAACGCGCTCATCTGTACACGTCACTCTACAACCATAGCCAAACGCGACTTCGTGAGATAGAATATCTGTAATAATAATATGTAGTATATGTTTTTTGAACAATATTTTTTAATCAATGCCGAGTATAAATTGTGCCTAGGAAGTCTGTTCTACGTTGGTCTTATCAATATAACAATCAAACGGAAGTGCAACTCCTATAGTGACTTGAAATAAATCTTTAACGCTTCAACATAATCCTAAAGGAGCTCTACATACTATACATTTATTCTATTGTAAATAAATTGTATCGGAACTTCCGAGCAGGTTTTATTGATGTGTCGAATGGTTTTTGTCTCATATGTATAAAATGAAACCATTGCGACTTTAGCTCAGGCAGCTTTGAAATGATTTTGTCGTGTTTAATATCCATATCCGTACCCCTATTATAAACACGAAAGTGTGTTTGTTGGTTGTTTGTTTGTTGGTTTGTCCTTCTTTCACGCTGCAAAGGAGCAACGGTTTGACGTGATTTTTTTCATAGAGATGGTTTACGGGCCGGAAAGTGACATAGGCTACTTTTTATCCCGGGAAAATGCAAACGGATACTAAACTCTGATTTTTCATTCCGTAGAATTCTGACATTTCAGGGAAAGGGATGGCGCTGTGCTAGTAAAGGAGAAACGATACAGTTCATCTCGCTTACTTGCACAGTTCCATCCCTTTCCTTGAACTATCAGAATTCTACGGAATGAAAAATCAGAGTTTAGTAAAAATAAATGAAAATTATATCAAATAAGTAGAACAATTATTTAATATATCCAGTTTTTCATACTAGTAGCAACAGTAGCTACTATTGTTTCATAATTTATTATTTTATTTCGTTATTAGCCCCAATGATATTCCAGCCCAATGTCATTGATTAGCCCGCTAAAAATCAGAGAAGAATATACGATAGGTACAAAGTCCAATGTGTCTTACTTGATGCGGTCTCCACTGTACAAACATTTGACAATAAATTGTCAAGCAATCGTTTTAACCCGACTTTCGGGCCAATTTTGGGCTTATTTGTATATAATATATATATAAATTATAATAAGTGTCTTAAAAAAAGAATTATCTATGGAACAAGTGCTTTTGTTTCACTGCAAGATTTCATGCACATGTCGCGAGACTAGCTAGACACGACTAAATATGCACAACGTCTAATGAGCCACACATGTAGCGGAAATATGTACATATTTAATCATTCTTAACTTAAGTACTATGCATAAATTAGCTCAATAAGGCATTATTTACTTAAAGATACTATTTGTAGGTTGAGAAACTTATTTTCGCACATACGTACATTCTGTGGTGATTTTTTTTTTTTTCTCTTTTTATTAAAGTTTTAATACCTTTGATAAGGATTATTCAATCAAAAACTTGATGTTAAAAATGGCTAAGTACTTAATAGAAGTTTATGCTACAAGGGCGAAGAGGAATAAATTACCGAGTAATTTTTTGCTCTTACGCCCGTGTATCATACTACGTTTTTCAATGCATAGTGTGAGGAAATGAGACAAATATAATCAAAGAAAACAAATTAATTATTAAAGTTAAATTGTTACAATTTTGCAAGTTAATGATTGGCTCAAAATGACTGTATCCAGAGCCGTTAAACAGTGGAAAAAGAAGTATAACATTTATGGTACACAGGAAAAGTTGCAGGTTAGCCAACTTCTCGTAAATAAATTTAAAAAATAATAATAATAAAGCCCTAGAGCAAAATAATCCACTTTCTGTTCGGTTTTGATGCCTGAAAAGTGGGCCTTTACGAGCACTTGCATTGAAAAAATATAAACAACCAGTCAAGAGCGTGTCAGACCCGCGCACATAGGGTTCCGTGTTTCGTCAGTTTTGAGGAAAGTTTTGAGAAAAGAAAATAATATATATATATCGTGGTTAAATTTAGTACGGACAACTTTAATTTATTTATAATTTCGTTTTCACTTCACAAGCTCGGAAAGGCTCTGTTTATCATTAGAAATCTGGGTGGAAAAGTGCACTTTATCCGCTTGCGTGGAAAGTGTTTTTAAAATTCGAATATTTTTATTCAATAGAACCTCATTGGTTTCGTAATAGTTTATATTCTTTGCAGCCAGTCCACTGAAATGCAAATACTTATTTCATGTCATGCGCCGGCCTCATTTAAAGAATAATCGCACTGGCCAGCAAGAAAATTTGATTAAAAACAAAATCTTTAAAATTTCCTTCTCTTTATCCAATTCAGTTTCCTTCCATTATTTTGGTTTGTTTTTTGATAAAATCGAAAGAAATCAAAAAATATGAGCGAGGCTAGCAGCGATGAAGATATAAATTTAACACCTGCAGAATTAGTGCAAGCGATACATAATGCCGAATTGAGTTTTCTTCCGGAAAAATCGTGCGAAAAATACATAAAAACGTACGATATATATTTTCTTGCACCTAACATTTTCCTCGCTTTAGTGAGGTGAAAAGTTGTGTGTTTCGCTCGGCAGCAAAGTTATTTAGCGTCTCGTACCTTTGAAACCCTCGCTACGCTCAGGATTCTATATTTGAACCACTCGCTTTGCTCGTGGTTCAATCCTAGAATCCTTCGCTTGCTCAGGTGTCAATACAAGGTACTCGCGCCAAAAATTAAATTTCCAGCCTTGGATAACAAATAACAATTGTTTTCGTAACTTTCTGAACCGCTCAATTTTTCCTGTAATCTTTACGTAATCACCATGTCTTTTTCATATTTTTCGGTCCTCTAGTTTCGGAGATAAGGGGAGGGACGTACATTTTTCGTGGTTTTTCAAAGATTTCTCGAAACCGGTGCAAGTAAATATACCTAAACTGTATATTTTTTAAATCAGCTCTTTTAATACCTAGTACAATTTGATACACATACGGTATTTCAATACATTACGTTTTTTCTCTACTTTTTCATAGTTCTCATGTGTTCAACATTTTTTGAATTGCTATAGTTTTCTTGAAATGTTCCAGTAATAATCTATAAATTTTTATGGAGATAAGGTGGGGGATATTTTTTTAGGTTTTTACAGATTGCTCTAAATCTCTAGAAGTAATTAGTGCACTACTGTATATTTTTACAATCTGCATTTTAGTATCTACAGTTTGATACTCATATTGTATTTTTCGGAGAAAAATACACTCTTTTATAGTGGC
The DNA here is from genome assembly GCA_934047225.1 of Ypsolopha sequella. Lineage (NCBI taxonomy): Eukaryota > Metazoa > Arthropoda > Insecta > Lepidoptera > Ypsolophidae > Ypsolopha > Ypsolopha sequella. The sequence goes on along the minus strand of OW203994.1, from coordinate 19,940,948 downwards.
AATATTTTGAACAATTTAATTTATTTTTTATTAAACCATAATGTGCGCAAATTAACGTTTTTTGTGCCAAATTTTATGTCGTTATCTTTAACGGTGCAAAAGTTATACGGCTGTGACATACGGACGGATGGACGGACAACGAGTCTCATGATAATTGTACCTTTTGTACCCGGTACTACGGAAACCTAAAGGTGGCGCAGTGATCAACCGTAATAATTTAAGAGGATACTTCTTGTGTCGCCTCTTTACTCAATTACAGAGGTAGGAATCGATGGAGGCCATATATATCATAATAATATAACAATATGTCAGTAATGGCTGCGCATTCGTTTAAGAGGTCATTTCAACAATTTTGTGCTTTCGATCAAATAGGCATTAACATATCATGAATAATAAATAACTAATAAAAAATAATGAACGATTGAAAAACGTAACAATCTATAATCAGAAATAAAACTATCCTTCATTAAAATGGTCGTACCGGAAGTAACGTAATACGAAGTCATACGAGATGCTAACAAAAAAGTATCCACTTCAAAAATATTCAAACAAAAAAGCAAAGATACCAACCAAGTACACACTTCATTCGATTCTTGGCACATTTTTTTATTTAAATGCTTTGATTTTATTGCTTTTTGGAAAAATGTGGAATTAGTTAATTTTATGTTCCAATAATGCAAAACTGAAGTTGTAATCTATATTATTATAATCGATTACAAACTTATCGATAATTTTTACCAAATTATTTTTTAATTTCTTAAAAATAAAAATGTATGTCACCATAATGAACATTGCAGAAACCATGATAATTTAAGGGATCGGATTCTACCGGGTAAGTTAATCGTTTAATTTTTTTTTAGTTTAGTAAGGTTTATCACTGAGTGCTAAATACTAGATACGTACTAATAAAGCAAGAAGTACAATAGTAGTTTGTGCAACTGTAACATAATGTTTGACATTGGAACACGAGTGCTTATTAATGGAGCGAACGAACTGAGTTTCGTAATAGACTGCACGAGTGTCCCAATGTCTAAATATGTTTTTGGACACTTTAACTCCGACCTTGAAAATAGATCTGCCCGACAATATCGATCACATGAGAACTCACTTTACTCTTTCCTTTCAGTCAGGCGCGGTACATCGGTTTTGGACAAACAAAAACAATTTCTCGAAAATTTTGAAATGAATACTCATTGATCAAGTGACGGAGAAAAGAGGTAAAATACGCCCTCTTTACCCGTCGCAGCTTGTGATCGGTTGTCTAGCGGTGTAATAATGAATTTTGACAATCACAGCGGCGCTGACTTGCAGTGTTATAATGTAATATTATATTGGTGTCAATTCGGTGTAACACGACTTAACTTATTTGATAGGACTAACCTTATTTTAAGCGTCCCGTCTTTGTCTTTTTGATAATTGAATTAAGTTTATTCCTGTCAAATAATTTAAAACGTGTTACACCGAATCGACACAAATTTTGGTCAAACAATGTAGGTACATACTTAAAAACCACTTATGATGTTGTAACTATTTTATTGTAGTATGAGAGTGGATAAAACTAATTTTATTATTTAACAATAACAAGATCTCGCTGTGGCGGGAATTGAGCGCTTAATTGTTTTTTTTTTTTCTTTCTTTTATTGTGATTATTGCAAAACGGCGCACCTCAACAAGTATTTTTAATCGGGATAGCCGACCAGTTTCAGCAGATTCAGACTGCTTTCGACGACGTTACGTCTCTCACGAGAAGAATGCAGTCGGAATCTGCTAAAACTGGTCGGCTATCCCGATCAAAAATACTTATTGAAGTAAGCCGTTTTGCAATAATCATGTTTTATCCTCAAGTTTCATTCAATTCTTTCATTGTATTTATTTCTCTATGTATGTCACCTGAGTGACTGATGCCGGACCCAGGATAGAGACCGAAATATATCTTACATTAACTTTCATGTTATTTTATTAAGTATAATATGTATATAAACTACATTTAAAGACAAATTAGTCAATTAATAACGTTTATTTACATTTATTTCTATACGGATACGACAATAGTCCTCTTCAGCCAGAACTTGGCAGCGCGCTTAGATTTGTCTAAAGGTTAAACATTTTGATGGTTATGTGTGTTACATCATTCTAAGTCATGCAACAATAAACTATGAAGCATTAGAATTTGCACGTGCTCGTTCCTGACCATTACCTAACCATTCATACTTATACCGTAAACGTGCTAGAAAATATAATAAAAAGATATTTCTAGGCCTCACGTTTGTTTATATGTTAAGAAAAGTCTTGGGGTAATTTTCTTCTTCACAGTTCTACTGTATATAACTTTAAACTCTCGCGTTTCGTACACATTATAATATATATATATATATATATATATATATATAATCGGGTCTACCGCAATAAATTTCTACTGTAGTTGAAATAACAATAATAGCTAAAAGGCTGGCTATATATGATTTAATGTTAAGGTTAAACTTCAGTAGCTTAGCGCAAAGTGCATAACTTTACTTTGTTTTTCTTGTTTAGTAATTTATGATTGAAAAGCATTTTGGTCTGTTGCATTTCACGCCAATTGTTCAGTATTAGTGAGGTTAATAAAGCGAGAATTTGTAATTGTATACACAATTAGTCGTGATCTTTTCAAAACCAACTTGAAATGCTGTTTTAACTTTGTTTGGACAAGATCATGACTAAGTAAGCGTTAAATTTCAAACTCATGCTTTATAAACCTCACTAATAGTAAACTATTGGCGTCAACTGCCTCATACCAAAATGTTTTTCAGTTTTAACTTCTAAACAAGAAATACAAAGTTAAGTTTTGCACTTTGCACTAAGCGACAAGCCAGATTGACTACATCGTTAGAATGACTAACTTACCTGACTTACTGAAATATTAAGGTGGCATCAAAGAATACAGTCATTCTATATTTATTCAAAACCCCCTGTAAAAATTAAAAATGTATTGTTTTAGTGACAAAATTATAAAAATATGTTTTTTATGACAACGATAGCTTTAAGACTAGCGACTAACTGTGAGATTTGCGTATTTTCGTAATATTTTGACATGCTCTTAAAATAATAACGTATTTTTATGACATTTTGCATTACATTATCATATCCTCAAGTTCATTTTTGTTAAGTTACTAAATATAAAGTAATGGTATGGTAATTTAATAAAGTGCTTTTTCTACACAACATAGCTATGTATATGATATTATATATACATATATATATCGGTAGACCAACAACAATTAAAAACAAAAATAGACGCAATAAACAGTATTTCAATGTCATTTTACTTTCATATCGCTCCTTTAAATTAATGCATTGTTTTAACTGTCGTCAGGTCATTCTGATATCTATTGTTTTTAATGAGGCTATTATTAATCTACATATATATTTGATTTTTTGTTATTATTAATCTATACCCTGACTGACTGACTGGTCTATGAACGCCTAGACCAAACGGCTGTACCTAGGAACATGAAATTTGGACTATCTGCCTTGGATGACGTAGACATCAGCTGAGAAGGGATTTTAGGAAGTTCCCACGGGATTGGGTGAAACGGGATCCACGTGAGCAACGCTGCGGAGCGTCTGCTCAGGGTGCACAGGGTGCACAGAGTGCACAGGGTGCAGGGACTTCGTCCGCTAACGACGCTTGATAACGAATTCAGAAGGAATTCGAAACATGTCACGTATCACGAAATAAATTCATGTAAGTCGATCCGTCCTTATACATAATTATGAATTCAACTTACAATAGTTACAAATCTAAAAAATAAACCCTAACCTTTGAGGGAAAACCAGTATCAAAATTCTCTCAGTAGTTCGAATGTTAAGATAAAACCTATGCAGACTAGAATGGTCACTGCTCAGCTCGGCCCTCATGGGCCATAATTGCCTAAAAAGACATAGAAACAGTCAGTTAGTAATAGTGTATATGAAGAAACTCTGCCCTCATGGGCCATAAATTGCCTAATAAGTGCTTCATAGTATAGTATATGCTAGCATAAACTGTCTATGCAGTGTTTCACAAACAACAGACCATCTCATGTCGTGCCCACTGTGTCAGGCTTCCTGCACTCACTTAGACCTGATGCAGGCTAATGACGAAGATATTACAGTAGCTACTTACTGGAAAGATTTAATTTAATTTAGTTTCCACACAAAGAAGAAGAAATAGTATAGTCTTGGATCGTCCAAGAGTATAATATATGAAGGAGAGGCTATCGGCTATGTTCTAGTATGGAAAGAGTTCCAACCAGGGACCTTATTGTTTATCTTCAACATCTATCGCTATAGCTTTCAAAAGTATTTGGCTAGAAACGACGTGTCACGCAATAGCGATAGATGTTGAAGCTAAACAATTAGGCCCCAGGTGTACCAACGACATGGAAAGCGGCTGGATGAGAATAGCCAAGGTCAAGGTTTGTGGCCTACTTTGGGAGAGGACTATGTCCAGCAGTGGACTACTTTAGCTACCTAATGCCCAGAAGTGTTTTCAAAAATATCTTCATGTCGCCCAACGGTCCTATTAAAAGGTTTTCGCTGACTTGGGGCTAATGCCCAAAGCAATTTTTTGACATAGAAGTTTTTTGTTTCCTACGACCCAGGTACCCTTTATAAGTATACATAATGTGCTACTAATTCGAAGTGGACGTTGGGCTGCGAGCCCATTTTTAGGGTACCGTACCCAAAGAGTAACCAACGGGACCCTATTACTAAGACTCCGCTGTCCGTCTGTCACCAGGCTGTATCTCATAAACCGTAATAGTTAGACAGTTGAAATTTTCACAGATGATGTATTTCTGTTGCCGCTATAACAACAAATACTAAAACACACGGAATAAAATAAATATTTAAGGGGGCTCCCAAACAACAGAAATGTTTTTTTGCCATTTTTATAGATAATGGTACGGAACCCTTCGTACGCGAGTCCGACTCGCACTTGGCCGGTTTTTTTTAATGCCTGGGCTTTAACCTCACATCAGACGAAGGCCTTTTCGCAGGACCATAGGGGTTGCAATCGTTAGGGTGTAGACGTTGACGTAACCGTAAGGATGTAAACATTTTTATTCATCCAAAGCGGCCTTTTTAGAGGACCTGCGGGTCTACCGCGTAATTCTGATTTTCATCAACATGAAATTGAGATTGAAATTTGACGTGCGTGCAACGACACCCGCCTAACATGCCATCTCTTTTGCACGCACGTCAAATTTCAATCTCAAGTTGATGTTGATGAAAATCAGAATTACGCGGTAGACCCGCTGATCAATTCTGTAGCACATAACTAATACACCTTTTGGCCACAATCTACATTAAACAAACCTTCAACTTGTTGGTACTCCAATGAACCATGACTCGGAAACAAACACAAATAAAATTACCTATTATTTAACTATGTTTGTGTCTCGTAGCACTTTGAGCTTGAACCCAACATGCAACAGTTTCACGCATCGCTGGGTCTTTTATAAAGTTTACAAGGTGTACCGATCGATGAAGTTCTATAAATACACGTTAACGTGAACTTCACAATTTTTATTCGTCACTTTTGAAATATGTAAAAAAAAACGGGAAAAAGATAGAGAAGTGTAAATTTTACTATACTAAAATTTGACTTTCAATGGGGTACTAAGAATATTAAGGGCTTTAAAAAAATATATTCGTTGTAGAGCCGTGTGCTTTATTAAAAATAATGATATTTCCGTCCCTTGCTCTTACTTTGTTTACTACTTTATTAAATAAGACAAACCATAAGGCAAAAAATTTATAAAATAAAAATTATAGTTTACGCGGAATCTTTTGGGTGAAGTGGGTGAAAACTACTAGTATTCGCCGGTTTTTCGATTTGTTTTCTATGATTGCCTGTTTTACGTAGGTTGTGTACCTCTTTTGCTGCATTTAAAATATGGGTTCAATCTTAGAGCTACAACAGGTCTTAGACCTTAAAAAAGTGAACCAAAGGAGGTCAAGTTCATTGGTTTCCTGATGCAGAACTATCCGTAGTAATAATTACAGAAGAACAATGGATCCCACTAAAGGTCATCATGTGTCACCAATTCACACTTCCCCTCAGAATCTAGCATGGATTTCCCAATTAATCAATGAAAATTGGTGATTGGACTAAAGGTGAGTATTAAAACTGGTATTGATTCATTGATTATAGTTAAATTAATGTGTTAATGTGCTGTAAGTAATTATAACCGTTATGGATGATCGTACGTAAAAATAGCAAAGTAGTGAGTAGAAGAAAATTTATAGTAAACTGGGTGACCATTATAGTAGTTTATGCTACAAGGGCGCAAAGGAATAAAATACGAGGACGATTTAAAACACGAGCGTAGCGAGTGTTTTAAACGTAACCGAGTAATTTATTGCTCTTACGCCCGTGTATCATACTACATTTTTCAATGCATAGTGTGAGGAAATGAAAACAAATATAATCTTGTGAATTTAAAATTATAATTGGCTCAAAAGGACTGTATCCAGAGCCGTTAAACGGTGGAAAAAAAAGTATAACGTCTATGGTACACAGGAAAGGCTGCAGGTTAGCCAACCATTGTAAATAAATTAAAAAAATAAATAATAATAAAGCCCTAGGGCAAAATAATCGACTTTCTGTTCGGTTTTGATGCATAAAAAGTGGGCCTTTACGAGCACATGCATTGAAAAATTAATTAATTAATTCGGAAAGCACGTAAAGCTGTTGGCCGCGGTTGATATCGAAAGCAAATATATAGCAGGTTTGTATTGTATATAGCAGCCTGAACAGCTCTGACACGGGTTGGTCACTAATCACACGACAAGAAGAAGTTTATCAGGAAAAGATCTAATTGTACTTAGCGAATTCATCTAATGATCTCGTATTCGTATTTTAAATTTATTGTATTCTTTTGTTTGTGGCGTGACAATAAAGCTTATTGTATTGTGTTGTATACCTCGTACTGGCTGGATTGTTAACTATTTTTTTTTCTGAACTGTCAGTTCGTAATAGTGGGAAATGCGCTTTTGAATGCTATGGTACATGAGCCATTTCAGATTGCAACATTCAAAAACTTCGGCGACAATACACAGTATACGAGATTTCTATCGATGCTCGATTTCACGTACCTACTGTTGAGTATTTAGTCTTTTTTTTCAAAGTAAGTCGCATTTTAATGGAAAATAAGGAATTATGTTTGCTATCCTCTGTTAATACTTACTTACTTACTTACCATATTATTATAGCTTGAGTTCTTTCTTATACATACCATCGAAGAAATTTCTGCTCTTTATTTCTATTGCAGTGAGGGTGATGTGTGGACCGCCGGATTTTTCTTCGATAGTACGACGTGCCTAAGTTTAATTAATTAATTAATAGTTTAGTCTTGTTTTGTGTAAATGTTTATTTATAATTCTGGGCACAACTATTGATGATCATCAATAGAATTATAAATAAACATTTAGAATTTTTCCTAATACTGGTGTGAACTTAAAAGGCGGATTCGACACCTAAAATAATAAAATATATTTAAATAAAAATAATGTGTTATAAATAAAAAATAAATCTTTTTTTTATTTGATTTTTGAGTGTTAAATGGTTCATGTAACGTAGAAACTGTCAGTTACCTCCTTCGTGCAAAATTATACTGAATATACTGACCAAAATGTATGGAACAACAGTTTTTTTTTTTTGATTTCTAAATTTTTTACGGAAAGTTGTTCGTATAGACGAGTACCATCGCCAGTTTTCGGCTTCCGCAACTTCATCTTAACACCCTGTGTACTTGGAGAGAAAACTAGTGTAGTAAAATAAAAGGTGTACTTAGTATTAAGATTATGTTTATTTTGCGAAATCCATCGCTATGAATACTGTAAATATTATAAGAGTGTATTACAAACTAGAAAATATCAATCAGAAACAAATCCAAAGACAAGAATTTGAAAAAATTCTTATTGATATTTTCTAGTTTGTTGTGTATTTTTGTATCGTAATATTTTGTATTCGTAAGTGTATTTTTTTTATTAAATTTAAGTAAACCTAACCTATTCCAAGTGTGCACCTTCCCTTCCAGTATTACTACATGTCAGTAACCTGCACGAAGCGGCAACATCGCATTTTTTAAGCCTGTTAAAAAAACGTGGTTAGTACGTTGCACTTGTGAGCGAAACTAAATTAATTATTAATTTGTAGATGTATTAATAGGAATGTCAAAATGAAATTTAGTACAAAGAACCCTCATAACATCCACTATACGTGGTTTTATTTTCTGAGCAGGTCATCATTACACGGGGTAGATTATTTAATTACTTATATTACATAAAAACTGACCTGTAATAAGTGTATCTGTTATACGTACATTACATAAATAGATATATTATATGTCATTTCATTTCATTTCGGACTTCATGAGATAGAATACAATACCTGTATCAAGCCATGTACCGGTGCCTTCAAAAAGTAGCAGCGGTAGCTCAACAATAAAACGCTGGCCTCTCAATCTTGAGATCCAGGTTCGATCCCCGGTCGGGCAGGCACCAATAAATTTTTCAGAATTGATTGGATAGTATTTGTGCTTGCTTACCACTTGCTAATGATAAAAGAAAACATCGTGAGGAACCTACATGCCCTAAAAAGCATGCATTTGTGCCCGAAGAACGGCGATTGGGTTCACCACTCATCACGTCAGGGCGAATTAATCGTCAATGAAACGCGGGTGTATCGAAAGTGGACTGTGACTTACATTTCACAGTTCACACTAGGAACTCCTCCGACACCCCCTCGGGGACTCATGTCGTGACGATATATTTATATTTTCTGTCTCTTAGTGCTCTGAAAATCATACAGTTTTTCAGGGATTTCAACTGTCTAACTATCACGGTTCATGAGATACAACCTGGTGACAGACGGACAGACAAACGGACGGACAGAGTGACAGACAGACGGACAGACAGACGGACAGCGGAGTCTTAGTAATAGGGTCCCGTTGGTTACCCTTTGGGTACGGATAAAAAAGATATGTAGTTAGACAAATACCACATCAAAACCCATGTTGTCACCACTCATCACGTTGGGACGAAATAATCGTCAATGAAACGCGGGTGTACCGAATGTGGACAACAGTATCAACTTCCGGTCTCACAATTCGCATCGAGCGCCGTGACAGGCGAACAAGTTTTCGCTTACCCTTGCTGCCTCCATCTTCCTATATTTCCATTTAACATGAGGTGACCAGCGACCAGTCTGACCACTCAGCTGTTACGTTTCTGATAAACCGGTCTAGATATTCGCATCGCACATAGAAACATACGTTGTTATGTTATAACTGGAAGTAAGTAAACTTACAACACAACTGAGAAATACTAACCAATGTATGTAATATAACACTAGAAGTCCCTAGTAACTTTTTAATTTAAACAAATACTGTTGAAATGAAACCGCTGGAAAACCACAGCGACAAAAAAAAATTGCTTTTTTTCTGACACCTCCTTTCCTTTTTTAGAACTTGGTATATTTTACAATCTTCTATCTCTTGTCAATGGAGTATCCGCTTTATCCGCCATTCTTCTCTTCTCTTTTCCCCTCGACCTTTCCCTCTATGATATTTTTCAAGAAACTCTCTGTCGAATCAATTTGTCATCAAGCTTACACAAAGACACAAAGTAAATTCGTGTGGAGTTCTATAATATTTTCAAGCAGATAACACTTTTGACGAAATCCATAGTCTATATGTGCGATGGACAGTTTGATTATAAAAATTAAATCTTCAAAAACAGTTCGTTCTAAATGCCATCCTTTTCCATGATAAGATTCGTAATAATTTTTTACGGCTGACACTTTTCAGAAATTATATTAATGTTGCTGTTCGCTTAATGTTGTCTCATTCATACACAAAAGAAATTACATAATTTGGATTTCTCATTCCTAAAAAAATGCAAAAATCTTAGTACAGAAAATTAAGTTTCCTTCAAATCCCTTATAGAAAACGGCAATTTCATATGTAAATACCTAATATTATAGAGCTTTGAATTTACCGAGGTAGGCAATACAGATATAAAGTAATTGCGAAAATATTATTGACGACATAGAGATAGGTACTATAGAACCTTATCAAACTATCTGTAAGTGCTTTCTATAAACAAAACGTCAACTATAAAGTGTGTCAGAAGGATAGTTTTTCTGTGACAAGGTTCCAGTGTAATGCAGAAATCAGTTTCTGTGACCCTATCTACACAGGAAATTAACTGACAAATAATTAAATTGAAAGGCAGTTTATCTGGGTAGTGTTAAAATAAGGTTTTATTAAAACAGAGCATTAAACTTTGCTTGGAAAGGCACAGCCTTGACCATGCAGATTATGACACAATTAATGCTTGATTTCAGATTAACAATAATTAACTTAAGTACTTCAAAAATCACACAGTATGTCAGTTCTTTGCAACTTGCAACAAGACCCTTCAACATATTTATAATATATGTTAAAATTATACTTACATTATAATAATATGTTTTTAATAATAAAGATCTTTAAAATATACAAAGTTTACATTCACACCTCTACCAATAAATAGTTTTGAAACAGCTGCGCTAGACAGTATAGTAAAAGATTGCAGTATTCAGAAAGGTTAGTTCCAAATAAATTTAGTTCAATATGTATCTGTGGTTATACATATGTATCTAAGTATAACAGTTTACCTAATTAGATTCACCTGATTTACAATCTCATTGTAATGGTGATATAGAGAGATGAAGCGGTGACTGAATGCAAGGTTAAGATAGATGACGGGGAAGTAGAACAGGTTACAGAATTATTCTACCTATGCACGATGGAAAGTGTGACAATGACATTGAAAGAAGAGTGAATGCAGGAAACAAAGTAAACGGAGCCCTGCACTCCTTTATGGGCAGCCAAAGTGTGACTGCAAAGGCACGATTGGCGGCTCATAATGGAGTGTTGTCTCCTACGCTTATGTATTATTGTAGTGAATGTCGAGTATGGTAAGATGATCATCGTAGTGGAGTGAATGCAGTGGAAATGCGTTCCTTAAGAAGTATGTGTAGTTTGACATTGAATAAGAGTGAAAAAGATCGACATACAAGATCGGTGCGGCCTGAAAGAAGATGTATAGTGACTAGAATAGAAAAAGGAATGCTTCGGCCGTTTGGGTATTTAAGGTGAAATTTATTCAACCGTCCGAATTTCTATTGGAGGTTCAGTAGATGATAGAGACTACACATCACAATATGTAATACTACAATATGTGAGTAAAATTTCGATTATGTTGTGTGCGTGGACTTTACACGATGAATCCAAAGCTGGACATGGACAGGTGGACATGGTGTCCACCCACACAACTGAATCTAAATTTTACTTACATATTAATACGATTCTCGATGTCACGTGACATGTCATTACCATGTCTAATCCACCTTAACTTCAGATATGTAACCTCTATCACCTACTAAACTTCCCATAGAAATTCGGGCGGTTGAATAAATTTCACCTTATTTAGAAAGGATGGTTGAAATTAGTGTGAGAAAAGAAATGTATGGCGCACAAGTGGAAGCTAAAACTCGGGCGGGGGCCCTCCTTGAAAGACGTATGTCTACCAAATAAGCGACATACTGAAGAAGGGCAAGTTCAAAAGTACCTGGAATAGTGCCGCATCACTACAAAAAGCTGTCGCAAAAAAGCGGAAGTCTTACCAAATTTGTAACTACACATCTTACACCGCGCATAAAGTGACGCATTTCGAGTTATTCGTAACGAAACGGAAGCGAGCCGGTTCTCCTTGCCCTTACTTCCGAGATCAACGCTATAGGCTCATGTGTGACCTTGTTTGTGCTAATCAGCTGAATACGCTTACATGTCCGATATGGTGATTTTGTGTTCTCATGCAAAAACTCCTGTTCTGGCTCTGCTCGCGTGGAATGTGTCACTCTGCAAATACTATGATTTGATCTTATTTGATCATCATCATAATCATCATCATCATAATCATCATCATCATTATGAGTTTGATCTTAATAAGACGTGTTACCAGCTTTCGGCATAGAGATTAAACTATTAACAGCGTGTCATTTCAGGGATAAATTAAGAGAAAGTCACGTAGGCATTTTGAAGACCCGATCGCTTGTTTTTGGCTTGAATGTTATTCTTTATCGGACCCTAAAGTTGAAGAAAACTGCTTCAAAATCCGTTAAGTAGTTTCAAAGTTTTAAAAGAACACACATTTAGGTTAGGTAGACTGAGAAAAATTACAGTCATGTTTTGACGTAAGTACAGCATAAGGGGGTACATCGTCAAAATATTTTTGAAGTTATACATATTTATCTGCTGTTCAAAAAGAGTCCTCAGTAAAATAAATTAGCATAACAATTTTGGGACCTATTTCTAGATTTTGAACTATCAGAAACGCCATTGGAGGAGTTTCACTCGATATAAATAATTATTGAAATAAAGTCTAAATTTACACATTTTTTGATATTCTTAAAAGTTGGGATAGAACACAGACTTCAAATATATGACTTTTTGTCAATTTTCCTCGATTCCTTCCCTCTCGCACTGCGTATCTATCCGCCTGGAGTAACGGGGACCTTTGCACGGACGATATATCATTTTAACCATTTTAACGTATGAAAAAGTAGCGGTTTCTCAGTCGGTAAGACTCTCAATCTTGAGAACAGGGTTCGGGTCCTGCAGTTTGACCATGCACTAATGAGTATTTCGGAATGTCTATGCATAGTATTTATAAAAATAAATAAAAATAATAGTATTTATTCGTATGGCAGATAACGTCAGTAAATCGATTTACAGGCACTGGAACTTAACTAAAAACACGTAAATATCTATGAACTCATGAGGTCCGACATGCTAATCAAACTGTCATGAACAACGTGTTTAGAATTAGTAATCTCCGATGAATTGATATTTAAAGTAATAATACATGTAAACCACAGAGCACTTAGCCATTAGACGTCGTAAACCTTTTTCGACAACACACCAGTGCAATTGCACTAATATACAAATGTAATTCCATACAACCCCATCTCTATTTCCTTGCTTAGTACCCTCCCCGCATTACACCGTAACACCCAATCTCATTCTATAAGGGTTCCGTTTCCCCATTGTGGGTTACAGAACCCTAGAAAACTGAAGATTGTATGCTTGTATTTTTTATTCAAATCGAAATGAATCCGCTGAATAAATAATGACAGCAATTAAAAACATAATCTGGCAACATGACATGTGATATCTCAATTTGCAAAGCAAATCGCAAGGTCGAATATCTTAAATTTGTTCCGCATTACTCACCATCTCTCGACTTCAAATCGGCACAAAGATTTACTTGGTAAAAAGCGTTTAAGTGGAAACTTGTCGTTGTTAGCATAATCTCGCATGTTAAAATCGTACGTCATTTCCGAAACGATTTTTTTTTGACGAAGGATCATTTTATTTATGATTATAGATTATTAATTTTTTTTAATTGTTCATTATTTGTTATTTGATCGGAATAAAAACAATGCAATGACCTCGAAGCAAATGCGCTGCCATATTAATATTATGATATCAATAGCAACCATTGATTCCTTCCTATGTGATTGGATTAAGAGACGGCATAAGAGGTATCCACTTAAATAATTTAACGATTGTATCGCTGACATAACTCGCTGTTTTTTTATATTTTAATAAACAGATTTGATTATGTACAAATGGTATATATATCCATCAATCCATCCATCAGCCTAGTTGGTCCCCTGCTAGACATAGGCCTTTCCAAGAGTTTGCCACTCTTGGTGGTCCTTATAAAAGATCTTTTTGAACCCGGTAAACTCACATATATTTGTATACTTCCCACTTGCTTACGATGAAGGAAAACTCAGCGCAATAAACAGGAAGGCAATTCCCAGCCTCTCGAATTAGCCTTCTCGTCCGTAAAAAACTGTTTTATCTGTCGAACTCTATACATTTTTAGCTCGAGTTTTAGAAATCTCGCTTCGACTGTTTCTCCGGAATAACCCCTCAGACTACGGGCGCACCGTTAGGTAAAGTCACGTCTAACTCACGTTAGTATCAGGATAGGACACGCAAACCCTATTTATAAGCACTTTTTGATACGCTCTATCGGGCATAGCAGCCCTACCTGTCACTTGCAGATGTAATTTTTTCATCTGAAATATTGCGTTTTTATTAACTATACAAAACGCTCCAGGTTGCGTCCCAGCCAACACTGTTTATTTAGACGTAGTTTTTTTCTACATTACTAGGTATTTGTTATATATACTCGATGACGTAATGTTACCTACGGTGCGCCCTGTAGCCTAAGCATGAAAACATCTCCGTATAGCGTCTAAAACTAAACTTAGGTTGACATACGTAGCTGTTAGTTCCGCTACTGTCCGCTTGGAGCGGTTTCCCAGTTATACGATTTTGATGTAGTTTAAAACGCAACTATATGGAGATGTTTTCATGCTTAGGCTACTGGTCTAAAACCTGAATGCTCTAAAAAGCGTGTATTTGTGCCTGAAGTAGGCGATAATCGATATCGCGTTGGGGCGTAAATATCGCCTCAATGGAGAGAGGATGTTGCGAGTGCTGACTGTTCTAGCGACAGCACACTCTCCATAACATCTCTGACATCACATTTGAGATTATGTCGTAAGGATAAGTATGATATTATGTTTACATATTAGTTTTTTTTTTGCGTGGCATGTCATGTTAGTAATCGTAACCATCGCTTGTGTAGACTCAGCAATAGACAAATGACCACAGACATTGATCTAAATAGATGACGCAAGTGCATCAAACTATGAAAACCAAGCGTGTCACATTTTAAAATGAAAACAGTTGACAAAGATTTGAATTTTAGAAGGAATTGTAAGAGTTAAGACATAAGACATAAGAGTCAAATTTGTAGGAGTCAATATCTGTGAAGGAAGAGCATTGCTCTCCCTTTTGGCGCGCTATTTTGGGACGCGAAGTACACTGCGTTATGAATTTAGATCTATATTATGTGGTACTAATGATTAAAATACTGATCGTACTAAAAACACTGCAGTAAAAATTTGCTCAGTGTTAGATGAGGTGCTCATGATTAAATCTAACATAACGTAGTAACTGGTAGGTATCTGGTTTCAGGTCACTAGAGGTCAGAAGACGAGGCGTGTCTTCCAATGATCGACATGCAACAATGTTTGGAATGCCCGGCATTTTCAATTACACCTCGCCTCTAATTCCAAGACAATAGAGCCTATAATTGATTGAGAAGTTACGGTTGGAAGGCTCAGAATTAGAATAAGTTTGTCAAGGTTTGCTTGATAGAGAGAAAATAATGATTGATAGAGCTTACGTGACAGCCGGCACGAAGCTTTCAATAGCTTATTGACATAATAGACCATCGAATAAAATATACAAGGTGATTTCGATGTGAGCAGCTAAATTAATACTAGAGACTCGGTTAGTGTAGAGAAGCGATGTATCCAAGGAAATCAAATTGTTTGAAATAACGTTAGAATTTTTATACCCTTGAGTTCACACATCGATGACTTTACAAAAAGCTCTCGAAAATACAGGTACTATATTTAGTGGGCAGATCATAATATTGGGCAGATCGTAAATTATACAATTACGTATATACATTTAGTTTCATTCATTTTAATTTTAGAGCTGTGTCTTGTCGGTGGATTCCTCTCCATTCATTTCTGCACTTTTAACTTTTTCATACGACACGACATTTACGTTCTCTTTCACCTGATCCATAAATGGTGTCCTATAGGCCTTTTTCTCTTCCTTTTCCTCCACTTTTCCTCATGTGCAGTTTTTGATAAAATTGTCGTGTCGTATCAGATGTCCCAACATCTTTCTCTTCATCAAAACTCGCTTTTCGTTTACAATCTGCAGGACCTCTTCATTGCTCTTCTTTTTCATGCAACTTATTCTTTCCATTGGCTAAGCCAACACCATATTTGAAAAGCTTTCAGCTTTTCTCTGACACGTTTTGTCATGGTCCACGTTTCACGTCCATATAGAGCAATGCTCCAGATATACACTTTTATAAGACATTTCCGAATATTCTGCGATTCTCGTATGTGACCTTTAAAAAGAGAGAAATACACCTTGTATTGTATTTTGATTTGGTTGGTTTAGAATAGAGTATCTGGCACATTGGCGGATACAAGGGTATGCCATGGGGCCATGCCTCCCCTCCTCTCGAACACCCAGGAACTATTTAACTATTTAACTTTTTGAAATATTTAAGAAATATTTTACTTTTTGACTCGACTTTTCGATTCAATTTGAGTGCACTTTTACACAGTATAGATATAAGGTAAGTATAGTTAACAAAGTTTTAAGTTTACCAAAAGCATCTTCAGGCTCAAGGCGCCTAAAACTTTCCCTTTTTTTGTAAATTTCACAGTTTACACTTAGGAACACCTCTGACATGTCCTCGGGAATGCATGTCATATACAAAGATGATAATGTATACAAAAGTATTTCCTTAAGACGGGACAGTACAAGGAAAATGTGAAAACTTGTTAATGAGTTGTTGGTTATCATATTCATACATTATAATATTAATTTAGCTTTAAGTTTTCGGAACAAAATAAAATAAAGAAATCTTAACTATAGGAGATCGCAAAGGGGAACGGTCAACATCGATTTAGAGAAAACAAAAACTACTTGCATTCAAAATTTTTATAATAATGTAATTTTAGAGTAATATGTATAAAAAGATAGAGATACATCTTGTATTGTATTTTAGTTTGGTTGTCAGTATTTGGTGAGTAGATCAACTGGCACATTGGTGGATACAGGGGGAGGCCATGGGGGTCATGCCTCCCCCCAAACACCTAGAAAACTTTTTAACTCGACTTTTCGATTCAATTTAGGTGCAATTTTACACAGTATATAGATATAAGGTAAGTATAAATAGGTTTACCAACAGCACCTTCAGGCTTAAAGCCCCCAAAAATATCCCTCTTTTTCATTTTGTAACAAACCTTTTCACAATGGCCCCCCAAAATCAAATCCTGGATCCGCTTTTGACCTGACAGTTCATCTGTTGATTGATACCGTACCCAATATCCAGTAGGTAATTACAGAAACTTTGTTCATACCTAGGTTTTAGATTTTCGATAGATCCTTAATAATAATTTCAAATGTTTAACATCCTGTCCTGTAGTGTTACAATCTTTGATGGTCTAAGGTGTTCCTTCATAGATTTACTTGGACTTTCCAGAAGGTGTTTTAACAAACTGCGTAGATTCCTCTATATCATTATTATTAATATTTGCATCAACAAACTTTCCATGGTTAAACATATGCTCTATTTCTTGTAAAGTCCTGTTTTTGGTCTCAGGTAAAGCAAAATACAAATACAGTAACGATAAAGCTGTAACTAAGTTAAAAACTGCAAATGTGCCATACACTTTTAGACTGGCAAACATGTACGGGGCTACTTTTAAGCTTACGACCATAGCTAAGGACTTGGTGACTCCACCAACCGATGTAGCTAACCACTTATGAGGCAATGGAAACACCTCACCATACAAAGTAATTGGTATAGTATTACACCCAGTATTGACGATAACAAAATAACAAACAAGCAGTGATAATGGTATCCACTGCCGGTCATTTGACAAGTAGCAAACCGACACGAAATAGAGATACAAACAAATAATGGTTAAAACTACAATGGATGCTATACCACTAAAGAATAACAGAGTTCTTCTTCGAAATATTTTGACCATAATTGTAGCGATCATAGTGGTCACTAAAGTTATAACATCAATTGATAGAGTGTACGTTAACATCTGAAATTTGTCGCCAGTGATATCACTAATTATATCCAAAGCGTATGTTGGAAAAAAGTGTCTACCAGTTGTTTCCATTATTACAAAACTGAAAAATACTATGATTATAGGTTTATAAAAATCTCTTCTTGCAAATGTTTTTAAAATATGAGTAATTTTTCCACAACCAGCAACGTCGTCTTGCGCTATAGTCCTGTCCTTTTGCGCTTTGATCATAGACTTCAATTCATTGACTGAGTTTTCAGTTTCTCCCCTCAGCCAAAAGAACGCTTGCTCGCTTTCCTTATATCTTTTCTTTGATATTAACCAAGACGGACTCTCCGGCCATGTCAAGGTAATTAACAACGAGACCATTAAAGGGACCGAAATTATTAAAGCCACTGTCTTCCAGTGGATATTTACTAACACATGCATGACTAAAGAACCAAAAACAGCCGCTATGTTTTTTAAATTTAGGAATATTCCTCGATACTTTGGGTCACTGAATTCTCCGATGGATGTAGTCCCTACCACCAAAGCTCCAGCCATGCCAAAGCCTTGCAGCATCCTTCCGATTAGGATGGTGGTCGCATTTGTTGCAAAGTAGATTATTATACAGCCGACGATAGAAGGTACGACTGAGATAGCGTGAATCCTTCTGCGTCCAAAACGTGCCATTAAATATGAAAATATAAAAAGTCCTACTGTCATCGTGATTCCAACTATTGATGCTGAAAAAAATACATAATTTAAAATTAACAAACATAAATTAAATTTAAATGGAAAAATTTGTCTCCAATACAATCTAAACTAAAAAAAAACAATAGATCGTAGTCCAGCGATTCTTGCTTCGGATCCATCAATAAGATTACAATATGAAACTTCATACGACCGACGAGATCGCGTCCCACATATTATCGGGTTTTCGACTTTTGACATCGTTATATTCCTTGGGTAAATTTCTTCCATGTTATAGTCACAGAGGAAGAGAGATTATACTACTTAAAGCCAAGGATTTTAAGTGATGTTTCAATTTAAAACTTACCTATCCATGATAGGACATTTAAATCAGCTTTGATAGAAGATCCTACAGCTCTTAACCCAGGAAGCAGGCATGACGGGTATGTTACTGCTAGAGAGTGGCCAATTATGCTCATGATCACTCCTGATACAACCCATAACTGAAAAACAGCAAGAAGCATAAAATTACTTTGAGTCAGGCTGCTTTTGTAGATTTGGCGGTGAAACCACATGGGATTTTCCAAAGTGTCGGGATGATTTTGTAAAATTTAAATAATTATAATATAATCGGGTCTACCGCGATAAATTTTTACCTTTTTTACGAAAAGGGGACACCCGACGTTTCTAGACAGTTGCATGTCTCGTGGTCTACGGGAAACTGGCAAGTATGGCGAGGCACAGTGATGAGATGCAGGTGACGACCGAAGTATTTTTCTTTTACCCGCATAAACATTTAGTCTTTAAAATTAATTGTTATCTAATTAACGCACGGCACACAACACTCACAGTATCCGGAGATGAACTAAGAGAAGAAACCCGCGATTTAAATTTCCCGATAACTGGACTCCATGTGGGAGACAATTTGAAACCATCTTCCCGATTGAAATTATTTGGATGTTTCTTGATATCAATCGCTTCACGCACAATTCTAGGGTAGTAATGGCAATCAGTGAAGAGAATTTTCAGGTTATGCAGTTCTATCCAGTGGTTGGTCCCGGATTCTAAAAGATGTTCTACTATCGCTGATTTATACATCTGCCGGTTTTTCACAGCTGCTATGTGTTCCTTGACCCTTTCCTGTATGCTACGTTTTGTTTGGCCAATGTAGGAACTTCCACAGCTGCATTTTATCTCATAGACACCTGGATTTTGAAAAGGAATCACATCCTTCGGTGGGCGTAAATGGCTTGCCACCTTGGATAACGGAGTATATACAGTCTTAATGGAGTATTTATTTAATGCTGTTCCAATCTTATCCGTAATACCTTTGATATAGGGCATAAACGCTGGTTTTCTGTTAACCTCAGGACACTTTTTCTTTTTTGGTCTTGGATGTCGCCTCTTCATCTGATATCCGTTTTGTCTGAGTACCTCCTGAACAGCTCATCTTTAAGATGGTCAGGGTCACAGAGATCATGTGCTCTGTTTGTTAGTGATGTCATGACGGATTGGATGTGACGAGGATGGTGGTGTGAAGAGGCATGCAGGCATGCATCTATCTGTGTGTGTTGGTTTTCGATATACTGTCTCGAAACGTCAGGTGTCCCCTTTTCGTAAAAAAGGTAAAAATTTATCGCGGTAGATCCGATTATATATATTATAATGTGTACGAAACGCGAGAGTTTAAATTTAAATAACCCCCCATTCAATGGCTTGGCCCGGAGAAGTGATGGCAGGTGGAGTAAATCCCTGACAGAATGATGGCCAGGAGATGGCGGTTAGCAAGGAGTCGACAGATCGCTAGCTTAGTGGGCCGATGCCATTATAATTCATAATTAACTACTTGTTTCAAGTTACAAGTTGGTAGAATTGTCAGTCTCGTCTCCGCCTCTTAATTTTTTCGCCAATATTTACGGTTCGAAAACCGTTCCCTTGACTGTTTTCAGAGATTTTAAGGTAATCATGTATATCCATCATTAAATGAAAAACAGCGATGTCTTGCAATTGTCTTTCAGTGGCGTCTTCACCACATAAGGGAATCATACCATATAGACATTGACGTACTTACGTTAATGCATATAATAGGTGTATTTTATTTTTCTTGAACACAATCATTTATTAAATGGGTTAACAGGCACGAACATAATATTTTGTGCAACTGTAACATAATTTGAGGCTTTGGGACACGAGTGCTTGTTTACGAAACGAACGAAGTTCAATCTTGCACGAGAGTCCCAAAGTCTCAAATTATGTTCAGTTGCACACAATACTTTATCTACGACCATCAATAATATCGTTATTATCTATAATATTTTTAACTAACAATTTCACGAAAAATAAGAAGAACATTCTTTCATGAACCTCGGTTGCGTCGTCTCGGTAATGCGGCTTGAACGCCAATCAGGATAAACGGGGCGTGGCTGAAGAAATAAGGTCGGGAATTATTTGTTGATTGGATCTGTAGCGGTTTTATAATAAATTGGGCCAATCGCAGCGCAGAATCGCGGTGTTATAATGTAATAACACTCTAGGTACTTACAAACTCCTTTTGTTGTTGCAATTGCCTTATTGCAGTTGCAATTTATTATTGGAATTACAGTCCTAAATTGATATATTTAATCTAAAACGCAGACAAATAGCACATTGATATTTGAAACACCAGTCAAGTGTAGGACTACTTACCGTACTATTTAAATAGGTTAAATACTTAAATAATGAGGATGTGGTATGCAAAAATAACATCTATCAGCATCTTTCACAAGAGCGTGATAAGACACAAACATTCAGCGCCCTCTACCGTAAAAGTTTTTGGTTTTCTTTCCCATTTAAACAGAAATTACAAACTGCAAAATCAAGTTGGTAGAGTATTTGGGGAAGTAACTAGGGTTGCCAACTTTTTTAGAAGCAATAAAGTATATTTTTAATAAAAGTATCCTTTATTCAAGGATGTTGAATTTTTTTTAATGTCATTGCAGCATACGGTAGGAACTAGGAACGCCAGGCTTAAAATCCTTTTGTGAAACTGTATTTTTTGTGCTCTTTGCACAAACACAAACGCACAAACAACACACACAAACGCACTTGTGCGCAAGTCATACATTTTCCCTCGGATTTCTTTACGGCTGTGTTTTCGCTGGCTGGTATTTTCAGTATACGTCTTATTTTACGTAAAGATTGAAATGAACTATTTTCACATACTTTATTGGTATTCAAAAGTATAAAGTATAGAGACCTAAAATAACGTCAGATACTTTATTTTGAAGTACAGTTGGCAACCCTAGACGTAACCCTAAAACAACATCATAAATCGGCATTTTCAGTATTTATTGTTTAAATACTGCATATAGTACATTATCTACAGAAATTACAAAATTATAACTCCTTGAAATAGACCCCGTAACAAAAATGGTCTAAAATGACAACTTTGATACCCATTTCCTTATTTTTGAAGATAAAAATAAATAATACACTACTTAATGAGCTCGAGACTATGACACCCCACATGTAGGCGAGAAAAAAAAAATCTGCTCCTTTTTCATGTAAGAGGCCCTGAAAAATAATTTGCATTACATTTTTAAATCAATATTCGGTTTTGGGTAACATTTTACAACACAACATATCAAAATTTCAGGTCTCTATCTCAATCCGACCAAAAACTAGAGACCCGTGACATACGGACGGACAAACGGACAGCGTAGTAACATTTATAGGGCTCCGTTTGGGTACGGAACCCTAAAAACGAGCGAATTGGCTGTATCACACACAGCAAGACAAAACAAAAGACGGACACACTTGTTATTCCGTGAGGGTGAGAGAGAACTATTCTAGGGAAGGAGAGTTAGGCTATGGGCGTTTAAAAATACTTCATCCACAAGATAGAAACAATAGGCAAACAGTCAGTATCATAAAGTAAAAAATTACCTGCTTTAAAACAAAAGACACCATGATAAAAAAATTACATCTGAAAGATCACACGCAGAGAGTAGAGATAAAATTCAGATATTTAATGCGTCTTTACATTATGTAAATGTAACACAAAACATACGTTCATTTCAAATAATTCCAGTATAAGAAGAATATTACAAACTAGAGGAGGAAAGATTGAATACACAGCAGACCAAAGATATACTTTGATAAAATTGTCATTAAAGTATTAGGCGAGTGTTGACTGACTCTAGATAAAAATGTTGTTTCATGGATTTTGTGCATTTACGGACGTCAGACCTAATATACCTAATAAGTAGGTATATATTCCATACTAATATGGAGGTCGCGGTTGTAAATTCTGAAGTCCATATTTGTCCCCGAAATACGGTGATGGGGCTTATCATGCTGAATAATCGTCGGTGAAGTGCGGGTGTACGGGTGTAGCCAGTTACTTGCACTTTATTTTAACAGTTACTGTGTTTCATGTGAAAATGTGTCAATGTCATTGATCGCACTGGCTGATGTAAACTATTTATTGTGTAATTAAGATCTTATATTAATTCCTTTCATAATGCCATAAAGGCGAAACCGGTCAGGATCAGTACTTATATAATTCAATAGCTTATTGATATAATAGACTATCGAATAAAACATCAAAGGTGACTTCGACGTGAGCAGCCAAATTAATAAAAAGACTCGCTTAGTGTAGAGAAGCGATGTATCCAAGGGGACCAAATTTTTTTTCCCCTTGAGTTCACATATCGATGACTTTACACAATGCTCTCGAAAATATAACATAGTCAGTAGGTACTATATTTTGTAGGCAGATCATAAAGTACACGATTACGTATCTATACTTTGTTTCATTAATTTTAATTTAAGAGCTGTCGTCTTGTCGGTGGATTCCCCTCCATTCACTTCTGTACCTTTAACCTCTTGATACGACACGACATTTACTTTCTCTTTCCCCTGATCCATGAATGTTCTCCTATAAGCCTTCCTCTCTTCTTTTTCCCCTCAACCTTTCCTCATGTGATGTTTTAATGAAATTGTCGTTTCGTAATAGATGTGCCAACATCTTTCCCCTTCTTTTAAGTATGGTATTCATCAAAACTCGCTTTTCGTTTACAATCTACAAGATCTCTTCATTGCTCTTCTTTTTCATGCAACTTATTCTGTCCATTCTTAGCCAACACCACATTTCATAAGCCTCCAGCTTTTTTCTGTCACGTTTTGTCATGGTCCAAGTTTCACATATATATAGAGCAATGCTCCAATCATACACTTTTATAAGACGTTTCCGAATATTCCGCGATACTCGTATGTGGGCTCTGAAAAGGTGCTTTTTGTTTTTTAAAGCTTTCTTTGCCATCGTTATTGTAGCGACTATGTGTGGTGAACATCTGGAGTAATATTTAAATTGAGAGAAATTTGAAAATTTCAAGTATCAACATACTAAATTTTAGATTATAGCCTTCTACAATGAGTTATTTTCCTTGTGTTTTTATACTTTATCTTAAAAGTAAGGTAAGTTAAAAGTAAGGTAAGTTATTACTTGTGATTACTAACTTTTTCGAAAAAACGGTTTTTTCTAGTAGAGGTACTC
This sequence comes from Ypsolopha sequella, assembly GCA_934047225.1. Taxonomy (NCBI): domain Eukaryota; kingdom Metazoa; phylum Arthropoda; class Insecta; order Lepidoptera; family Ypsolophidae; genus Ypsolopha; species Ypsolopha sequella. The sequence continues at coordinate 19,916,952 of OW203994.1, read as the reverse complement.
GGTCGGCTGAATAAAGGCTCTCGATCAGAGGTACTTTAAGATGAGGCATCGAGTTTTCAACGGGCCGCGTGACACTCCACGCGGAAAAACTCACAGTGCGAGAGGGACCGATTCAAAGAGAAAGATAAAAAACCGGCCAAGTGCGAATCGGACTCGCGCACGAAGGGTTCCGTACTATATTATCTATAAAAACCGGCCAAATGCGAGTCGGACTCGCGCACGAAGGGTTCCGTACCAAAAACATGTCTGTTGTATGGCAGCCCCCTTAAATATTTATTTTATTCTGTTTTTTAGTATTTGTTGTTATAGCGGCAACAGAAATACATCATCTGTGAAAACTTCAACTGTCTAACTATCACGGTTCATGAGATACAGCCTGGTGACAGACGGACAGACGGACGGACAGCGGAGTCTTAGTAATAGGGTCCCATTGGTTACCATTTGGGTACGGAACCCTAAAAACGGCAAAAAACATGTCTGTTGTATTGGAGCCCCCTTAAATATTAATTTTATACTGTTATTTAGTATTTGTTGTTATAGCGGCAACAGAAATACATCATCTGTGAAAATTTCAACTGTCTGTCATCACGGTTCATGAGATACAGACTGGTGACAGACGGACAGCGGAGTCTTAGTAAATTTGTTTACCCAAAGGATACGGAACCCTAAAAAAATACTTTTTGATTTATATAAAAAAACTAAATTGACTAGAAAAATGTCCAATAACCAAAATATAGATATTGTTAAAACCCATGTAATAAAATATGTTTGGGTTCTTTACATGACAATTGTTTTTCAATATATGAGAAAGCGTGTGTTTGAAGACCTCATTTTAATAATTATTTCTATCGAGTGAACGATTTTTAATCTAGAATTCTAATTTATCTAATTTTAGTTATACTAATTTATCAAACTAGTAGCTTCTTACTGAACCTAGTAAAACGACTCCAAAAAGTGCCAATTCTTCGCGGCGTCGCCTTAATTCCTGTCGCTAGGGCATCTATGCACAAATAACATTGTAGACAATTTTGTGCAACATAATGACCATTTGCTGAACGGTGAATGAAAATACAATAATGTACATAAGATTTAGCAACGCCATCTAGATTTCATTAGAATTTTACAACTTTTTTGTGGCTACAAACTGATGTATGGGAACTGCTAGTAGTAGTGCTACGTAGTAATACTATATATGGCAGGAAAATAGTAAAATTCGGCATTTTACAAACGGTGTCCTGCTAATTTCAACCTGCTCATTAATTTGTGCCCGAAGTACGGCAATAAGGGCGCACCACCACCATAGACTAAGTATTACTACGTATAGACCGACAAGTCCCATACATCAAGGCGTACCAAATTTTTTACGCGCTCTTACGACACTAGGTGTCGCCAAGTGTTGCAAATAAGCATAATTTGTTTAATTGGCTGTAAGTAAACTCTCTTGGTTACCAAGTAAACATGTGGCTGTAATAGCTTTGTTTAGAAAAACTAGAGGGCGCTAAGTTGGCAACACTAACAGTGAATATTTCAGTTCCATCTATTTATATCGAAGTGGGAATTATTTTTATGTTACGTGACATCGCTGTGACACTAGCATCACCAGTAGGTCTTTTTTAGCATCGTGTTCGTTAAAAGATTTAGCAACGCCATCTAGATGGCTACAAACTGATGTACGGGAACTGCTAGTCTATACGTAATACTTAGTCTATGCCACCACCCATCACGTTTGGGATGTGACTTTCATTTCACAGTTTACACTTAGGAACACCTCTGACATCCCCTCGGGAATGCATGTCGTGACGATATGTGTACAAAGTCTTTCCTTAAGACGGGACAGTACAAGGAAAATGTGAAAACCTGTTAATGACTTGTTGGTTATCATATTCATACATTATAATCTGAGTCTTCGGACGGCCTGCAGAAGCTAATGTCGATCTTTTCCAAGTCTTGTCTTAAATTTGGCCTGAAGGTCAATGTAAAGAAGACACAAGTGATGTCCTTGGACTCGCTTGGCCATGAACAACTGGTTGTAAGACTTGGTGAGGACGTGCTTAAGCAGGTCGACAAATTTCGCTATCTGGGGAGCACTGTGTCAACCAGGTGCGACCTCGACTCTGAGATCAACAGCAGGATCAGTGCCGCAGCCGCGGCATTTGGCAAACTGAGTCGTAAGGTCTTCTGCTCCCACGAACTGAAGCTGGGCACGAAAGTCTCCGTGTACATGGCGATAGTATTGCCAAACCTCCTATACGCTGCAGAGACATGGTGCTTATACCGCCACCAAATCCGCACCCTCGACCGATTCCACCTTAAATGCCTCCGAAATATACTTAAGATCAGATGGTCTGATCGGGTGCGAAATACCGAAGTGCTGCAACGCGCCAATGTGGGTGGCATAGAGGCGTACATCATGCGGCGACAGCTTCGGTGGTGCGGACACGTGTCGCGGATGGCGGAGGAGCGAGTGGCGAAGCGCATCTTCTTTTCAGAACTCCAGTCCGGAAAGCGAAAAAGTGGAGGCCAGTACCTAAGGTACAAGGATGTTCTGAAAAGACAATTAAAAAGATGCAACATTGAGCCATCGCAGTGGGAGGATAAGGCAGCTCAACGCGCAGAGTGGCGGAACCTTGTTCAAAGGAAAGTTTATGACTTTGAACAAGAACGAAGGTCCGATTTAGACCGAAAAAGGGACGACCTTAAGTGTCGGCCACCTGCGAACATCGCTTACAACTTCATAAATGGTGTGCTGACGTGCGCCCTATGTGGGCGTACATTTAATGCAAAAATTGGTTACGCGAGTCACTTGAGAGCACATCAGAGAGCTGGACAGCTTAGCTCTCAAACTTGACAGGAGTTAAGAAGCTGTCGCTGTGGCCGAGAACGGCTGTGAAGCTATATACATTATAATATTAATTTAGCTTTAAGCTTTCGGAACAAAATAAAATAAATAAATCTTAACTATAGGAGATCGCGAAGGGGAACGGTCATCATCGATTTAGAGAAAACAAAAACTACTTGCATTCAAAGTTTTTAGAATAATGTAATTTTAGAGTAATGTAAAAAAGATAGAGATACAGCTTGTATTGTGCAGTGCTCCCAAAGTAATAATGCGCATACAAATATTTAGCCGAGCGACCGGACGTACCACGTTACCTTATTGCTTGTACAGAAAGTGTAAGGAAATATACGAACTTTGCCGAACAGTGGCGAAGATTTGTATGCGCATTATTACTTTGGGAGTACTGTATTTTGGTTGGGTTGTCAGTATTTGGTGAGTAGATCAACTGGCACATTGGCGGATAGTATAAATAGGTTTACCAAAAGCACCTTCAGGCTAAAGGCGCCCAAAAATGTCCCTTTTTTTTCATTTTGTGAGAAACCCTGTCAGAATAGCCCTTAAAAATCAAATCCTGGATCCGCTTTTGATCGTCAGATCATCATTTGTGCATCATCAGTGCATCTGTTGATCGATGTCATACCCAATAGGTAATTACAGAAACTTTGCTCATACCTAGGTTTTTGATTTTGGAAAGATCTTTAATAATAATTACAAATGTTTAACATCCTGTCCTGTAGTGTTACAATCTTTGATGGTCTAAGATTACAATAGATTAGGTGTTCCTACATAGATTTACTTGGTCTTTCCAGAAGGTATTTTAACAAACTGCGCAGATTCCTCTATATCATTATTATTAATATTTGTATCATCAAACTTTCCATGGTTAAACATATGCTCTATCTCTTGTAAAGTCCTGTTTTTGGTCTCAGGTAAAGCAAAATACAAATACACTAAAGATATAGCTGTAACTAAGTTAAAAACTGCAAATGTGCCATACACTTTTAGACTGGCTAACATGTACGGGGTTACTTTTAAGCATACGAAAATAGCTAGGGACATGGTGGCTCCACCAACTGATGTAGCTAACCCCTTGTGAGGCAATGGAAACACCTCACCATACAAAGTCATTGGTATAGTATTACACCCAGTACTGACGATAACAAAGTAACAAACAAGCAGTGATAATGGTATCCACTGCCGGTCATTTGACAAGTAGCCAACCGACACGAAAAAGAGATACAAACAAATAATAGTTGAAACTACAATGGATGTTATACCACTAAAGAATAACAAAGTCCTTCTTCGAAATATTTTGATCATAATTGTAGCGGTCATAGTGCTCACTAAAGTTATAACATCAATTGATAGAGTGTACGTTAATATCTGAAATCTGTCGCCAGTTATATCACTAATTATATCCAAAGCATATGTTGGAAAAAAGTGTTTGCCAGTTGTTTCCAATATTACAAAACTGAAAAATACTATGATTATAGGTTTATAAAAATCTCTTCTTGCAAATGTTTTTAAAATATGAGTAATTTTTCCACAACCAGCAACGTCATCTTGCGCTATAGTCCTGTCCTTTTGCGCTTTGATCATAGACTTCAATTCATTGACTGAGTTTTCAGTTTCTCCCCTCAGCCAAAAGAACGCTTGCTCGCTTTCCTTAAATCTTTTCTTTGATATTAACCACGACGGACTCTCTGGCCATGTCAAGGTAATTAACAACGAGATCATTAAAGGGGCAGACATTATTAAAGCCACTGTCCTCCAGTGGATATGTACTAATACATGCATGACTAAAGAACCGAAAACGGATGCTATGTTTTTTAAATTTAGGAATATACCTCGATACTTTGGGTCACTGCATTCTCCGATGGATGTAGTCCCTACCACTAAAGCTCCAGCCATGCCAAAGCCTTGCAGCATCCTTCCGATTAGGATGGTAGTCGCATTTGTTGCAAAGTAGATTATTATACAGCCGACGATAGAGGGTACGATGGAGATGGCGTGAACTCTTTTGCGTCCGAAACGTGCCATTAAATATGAAAATATAAAAAGTCCTACTGTCATCGTGATTCCATTTATTGACGCTGAAAAAAATACACAATATAAAATTTTCAAACATAAATTAAATTGAAATTGAATCTCCAATACTGTCTAACCTAAACAACAATAGATCGTAGTCCAGCGATTCTTGCCTCGGATCCATCAATAAGATTACCTGATTAAACTTCATACGACCGACGAGATCGCGTCCTACGTATCGGGTTTCCGATTTTTGACATAATTATATTCCTCGGGTTAATTTCCTCCATGTTATATTCACAGAGGAAGAGAGATTATACTACTTAAAGCCAAGGATTTTAAGTGACGTTTCAATTTAAAACTTACCTATCCATGATAGGACATTCAAATCAGCTTTTATAGAAGATCCTACAGCTCTTAACCCAGGAAGCAGGCATGACGGGTATGCTACTACTAGAGAGTGGCCAATTATGTTCATGATCACTCCTGACACAACCCATAACTGAAAAACAGCAAGAAACATAAAATTATTTTGAGTCAGGCTGCCTTTGTAGATTTGGCGGTGATACCACATGGGATTTTACAAAGTGTCGTAGTCGTAGGATTTTATAAAATATAATTAAACCCCCATTAAATGGCTTGGCCCGGAAAAGTGATGGCAGGTGGAGTAAATCCCTGACAGAATGATGGCCAGGAGATGGCGGTTAACAAGGAGTCGGCAGCTCGCCAGCTAAGTGGGCCGATGACATTTACTGGGTAGCTGGTAGAATATGGATGAGATCGGCCCAGGACAGGAATTGGTGGCATAAGAGGCTTATACCCACCAGTAGTGGGCGGAAACAAGCTGTCAGTATGAATGATGAAGGGTGAACGGCAAGGCAGTACAAGTAAGCTTCATAAATAACTACTTGTACCAGGTTACAAGTTGGTAGCTTTGTCCGTCTCGTCTCCGTCTCTTGATTTTTTCGCCAATATTTACGGTTCGAAGTTCGACGGTTTTCAGAGATTTTAAGGTAAGCGTGCATATCCATCATTAAATGAAAAACAGCGATGTCTTGCGATCGTCTTTCAGTGACGTCTTCACCACATAGGGGAATTATACCATATAGGCATTGTTACGTTAATAAGTAGGTGTATTTTATTTTTCTTGAACACACTTAAAATTTGACAAGGATTCAATGCAACTTAAATACAAAAATTATTTTAAGTCCATCCATCCATCAGTCTAGTTCGTCCACTGCTGGACATAAGCCTTTCCAGGAATTTGCCACTCCCGGTGGTCATCCTGGAAGAATTGCCCATACTCACACGCGCTGGGCAGGCGGGTTGGCGCCCTTGTACCCGTGACGCCGCTGCCGGTGACCAGTTTGTTCCATATAAGGCCCGGCTATAAGGGATGGATATACCACCATCCATCGGTCCCAGGCATGGTGGGCCTCCTGGTGTTTTGCCTGTGAACTGTCCTCTTACTCTCCCCCGAACTACTTCGAGGGGGTCTCCAAGTAAGATGGTGGTACGTCCACAATCGAGTCCGGCATCAGCTCTACCACCTTTATATTTATATTTTAAGTACCTGTACTAAAATACTTATAATTTGGTTTTACAAACACGAAAATAGTATTTTGTGCAACTGTAACATAATTTGAGACATTGGGACACGAGTGCGTGTTTACGAAACGAATGAAGCGAGTTTCGTAATAATTTTGCACGAGTGTCCCAATATATCAAATTATGTTACAGTTGCAAACAATACTTTATCTACGACCATCAAAATATCGACATTATCTGTAATATTTTCAACTAACAATTTCATGAAAAATAAGAAGAACATTCTTTCATGAACTTCGGTTGCGTCGTCTCGGTAATGCGGCTTGAACGCCAATCAGGATGAAGGGGCGTGGCTTAAGAAATAAGGTCGGGAATTATTTTTTGATTGGATCTCTAGCGGTTTTAAATAAATTGGGCCAATCGCAGCGCAGAATCGCGGTGTTATAATGTAATAACAATCTAGGTAGGTACTTATACAACTCCTTTTGTTGTTGTAATTGCCTTATTGCAGTTGGGCGTAGATACAATTTATTATTATAGTTACAGTCCTAAATTGATCTATTTATTCTAAAACGCAGACAAATAGCACATTGAAATTTGAAACACTGGTCAAGTGCGAGTAGAACTCGTGCCCAAGGGTTTCCGTACTATTTAAATAGGTTACTACATTTAAATAATTTAAACAGATATTACAAACTGCAAAATCAAGTTGGTAGAGTATTCGGGGACGTAACCCTAAAACTACATCATAAATAGGCGTATTTGTTGTTTAAATACTGCATATAGTACATTATCTACAAAAATCCTAACTCCTTGAGATAGACCCCGTAACAAAAATGGTCTAAAATGACAACTTTAATACCCATTTCTTTATTTCTGAAGATAAAAATAAATAATACCCTACTTAATGAGCTCGAGACTATGACACCCCACATGTACCTAGGCGAGAAAAACAACAGCTTTTTTTCATGTAAGAGGCCCTGAAAAATAATTTTATTACATTTTATAATCAATATTCGGTTTTGGGTCAACATTTTACAACACAACATATCAAAATTTCAGGTCTGTATCTCATTCCATCCAAGAACTAGAGACCCGTGACATACAGACGAACAGACCGACAGCAGAGTTACATTAATAGGGCTCCGTTTGGGTGAGGAACCCTAAAAACGAGCGAATTGGCTGTATCACACACAGCAAGACAAAACAAAAAACGGACACACTTGTTATCCCGATAAGCTCTCACGGGTGAGAGAGAACTATTCTAGGGAAGGAGAGTTAGGCTATGGGCGTTTAGAAAGACTTCATTCACAAGATAGAAACAATAGGCTAATAGTCAGTATCATAAAGTAAAAATTTACCTGCTTGAAAACAAAAGACACCATGATGATAAAAAAATTACATTTGAAAGATCACACGCAAAGAGTTGAGAGATAAAATTCAGATATTTAATTAGTCTTTATATTGTGTAAATATAACACAAAAGATACGTTCATCTCAAATAATTCCAGTATAATAAGAATATGGGTAGGTACAAACGAGACGTGGTAAAGATTGAATATACAGCAAACCAAAGATATACTTTGATAGTATTATTAAAGTATTAGGTAATTACACGTGTTGACAGATACTAGATACAAATGTTGTTTCACGGATTTTGTGCGTTTACGCACCTCAAACTACCTAGGTAGGTCTCTTTAGTTAGATAGGTCTCCTACGCATTCTGCAGTCAAAATCACTGATATACGAAAACCCGGACAAGTGCGAGTGGAACCCACGCGCTGAGGGTATCGTGCAGCCCCGGATCTACATATTTTTACAAATGTCAAGTTGGCGCCCTTGTCAAAAAAAACGAAACATATTTTATACGTTTATTTTAATAAAAAACCATAAGTGTATAAGCATTCCACAGCAAACAATCAAGTTAAAATTTAATAATTAGAATATTATTTTCCGGGAGGGCGGGCGGTGCTATTGTGCTTGAGTCTGCATTTTGAATAGCATGGTAAGAGTGTTTAGCGGAATATTGCAAATTATTAATATATCCACAAATGTATGATGGACTTCCGCAAAGTAAAGCCTTTTTCAATAAATTTTAATATTATTTTCCTACACTTTACCACAAATTCAAATTATTATTCAAAAAATCAACACGTAGGATTTGAATATCATTAATTATTTCTCCCTCCACTTATATATGCAACTGTTTTATAATGAGGTTTCGATACCAGAGTACTGATCGACGTACGCGACTCAGTCCTATTGAAGGCATATTGACGGCAAAACTTATAAGGGCGTAGAGAGCCTCTGGGGACCCGTGAGGTCATGATTTTGCCGCCTCCTGGCCTTACCGCCCCAGGTGCAATTGCACCCTCCCACCCCTCCCTAGATCCGGGCCTGGTATCGTGCCATACAAAATACATATCGATATTTTTGTAATTTTTCGGAAAGTTCTCCAAATTTGTCCAAGTATTGCACAAAAACCTGCTACCATCGAAAAATTATGACCACTAGGTACGATGCCCTTTTTTCCTCTACACACGTCTAATAGTCTAATATGTATATATTCCATACTAATATGGAGGTCGCGGTTGTAACTCCTGAAGTCCATATTTGTCCCCGAATTACGGTGATGGGGCTTATCACGCTGAATAATCGTCGGCGAAATGCTGATGTACGGGTATGGACAGTTACTTACACTTCATAGCCCATGCTCGGAAAAACCTCAAACACCCCTTTAGGATTCGTGTCGTAACAATTTTTTATATTAGGTCATCGGCGAGTTATCTCCACTTCTGAATATATTGACAGAATAAATAAAACCGGTGGCACGCGTTAGGACACAAATTATTCGCACGACAGAACGCGTGCTAACTGCTAGATAAATCATGTAATTTTATTAGTTCCTATTCTCTAGTATCATAGCCAAGTAGCCACGCACATCACCATTTATCTAGGTCTTTGGTCAGAGGGTTATAATTTCATGCAAAATTGAGGACAATCAAAAGTATCCAACTAGTTACTTATCAATAAAAAAACAATGAATCATGAAATGAAAATAATTGCTTATTTAGCAAGTAATTTGGTTACCTATTGTTATGTAAATACCCTAAATGTCTATTAAGGCGTTATAATAATATTCTGCTAATGCCGCCAATTAAGAAAAAAAAATCTTATATGCTAGAATAAAAATTGCAAATCTGCTCAAAATAGCAATTTACTATTTTTACAATGCAAATTTGCAAAAACGTCTATTTGTAGCTAAAATTTTAACTTATGCCAAAAGCGGCCGTTATTAGCTAATTTAAAATTTTAGCTCAGCGAAGACGTCTACGAAAACTAAGCTATTTAAAAACAGTTCATTACTAAGACATTTAATTGAGCATACTTTAAATAATTATTCTGGTAGGTGAGAAATGATTTTTAGGGTTCCGTACCCAAAGGGTAACCAACGGGACCCTATTACTAAGACTCCGCTGCCCGTCCGTCTGTCCGTCTATCACCAGGCTGTATCTCATGAACCGTGATAGTAAGACAGTTGAAATTTTCACAGATGATGTATTTGTGTTACCGCTATAACAACAAATACTAACAGAATAAAATAAATATTTAAGGGGGCTCCCATACAACAGCCGTTTTTATTGCCGTTTTTATAAATAATGGTACGGAATCTTTCGTGCGCGAGTCCGCTCGCACTTGGCCGTTTCTTTTTCTAAAGTGGCAGCACTTTCGCCGCATATAGCGCCTTAGTATAGCAAAGTAGAAAAGGGTATAAAATGTTAACATAATAAAATATTATATTCAATAAAACACATATATTTTTATTTATATCCAGTTTATTCCTTTACACATGAATACATTAGTATTTCAACTGCATAAACCTCTTGTGCCTACAAACTACCTAAACATTTGTTATTAATATATTGTCTGTCTGTAGTTATCCATTTCTCTATACAATATGGGTCACTAACATTCATTTTACATTTGTCGCATTTAACGCACACGATGCAACTGCAGCGATGGACTCTGCGACGGGTTGATATAAACGACCATTTTTTATCTGTCAAAATGACAGATAACCGACAGAACCACAAACTTATCTGTTCTGGTAGGCCAAACAAAAATGGCTTCTATATTCACTGAATGACAGTCTTCGCCGCCGAAACAGTTAAGTTTGTGGCTTGTATACAAATACGATGCAGAGAGCATCGGAAATTATTTGCGTAGCTCGATACTTGTATCGATGCTTGTCAGTCATGTGAAATGGTCGTTTACTAAAGGCTTTGTTTTATACAGGGTCAGTGACTTGACTCCGAATTCGAGAAAAGTCAGCGCTGACCAAAACCCAATGTAAATTGATTTGAAGTCAGTACTGCGGTGTGAAGTCAGCGCTGATTTGTATATTCGCACACGAATATTTTGAAGTCAGTATCGGCGCTGGTACTGGCTCTGCTACTGAATTGTGCACAGACCCTGTATAAACCTTCCATAACTTTTTGCAACCCGTTGCACACGTCATCGCTGCGGACGCAGCGCCCGTTATAAACGCGACAATTGATCCTAATAATTCTACTATTTCTATGAGACTAGTGTAACATTTGCAAAGTGTGTGTATTTAAAGCGGTTATTTCAATAGGTATAATATTAATATTATCCAAGAATTAACACTATGAAGAAGTAATTTTATGAATCTCGACCCCAGTCGGACAGTGGCACACTGTAACTATAGGTACGTCTTACAGGTGAAAATGGCGCAAAAGGCTATTAATAATATGTAGCCAACTGTACATGAAGTACCACTGTAACGTTGAACCGATCTTATAGTAAATCTAAGTAAAAGTGGAGATCAAAAAAATAACTTGTCCATAATACATAGGGTGTAGATTTGATCCAAAACTTGCGTCACATTAATATTAGTATGCATGATGCTAATTCCAAAAGACAGGAAAAAGACTTTTATGCCACTTGAAGAAAGAACTATACCCTTTTTTAATTGTCCTAAAATTATCTTGATAAACAGTAACAGCGGCTTGGAGCGCAAATACTTACCTACTCGGGTGCCCCTCCCCACCTCGCCACCACCGCTCCACCAGTGCTAAATTTCGTCATGTCTGTCGTACACTAGACGTTTTTTGTCACCCACAAAATATCGTAAACAAATTTTCGAAAAATAAAGTATTTTTTTCATCATCAGTATCGTGAATACCCTGTGACGGAAGTTGCTGATCAAATCAACACCCTGTACAAGAGAAAATCGGGAACTAGTCTGCCACATGCATGTTATAATGTTGACAACTAACAAGATACAATTTAACCGATTCTGAAGGCTTTAATTTTAGTTTCAGTGCTGTCAAAACTAAACTTTCTTTATTGCTAAATAGTCCTTTAGTGTTAGGAATAGAAGCTGAATTGCTTTGGAAAAATTTAAGTTTTGAAAGCACTAAAGCTAAAATTAAAGCCTTCAGAATCGGCTTTATTATCATACGCATCATAAATGCTAATCATCGACTTTGTGAAGGCATGGTCTTTGTTTTATGATGATGAAACTTGTGTGGAAACAATAAGTACATGATAGCATGATTCTTTTACAATAGACAATGAGTGAATTTATAAATATAGAAAAATTGTTGAGTAATTCGATATCTTTTTCAACTACTACCTCTACATAGAAAAAAAACAAATGAAAAAATACAAAGCTGCTATGTAGACATTTTCGTAGTAATAAAGAATTACCCTGTAATGCACGCTACGGGATTTTAGGAGTTGGCTTAGAGGTTTGTCTGATTTTTGGAAATATCATGATAAGTTAATCGGATTAATAATGACTATGAATATTATAGAAATAAAGAAAGAAAGAAAGACATTTATTCGGTGAAGAGTATAAACGTTCAGATTACGCGTTAATGATGATTCTTGTACAGCTGTAAAATAATTAACACCTTAAACCTAGAGAATAATATTTAATTCATTTAAACGATTTATTTAATTTACGCTTACACTTAAAATGAAATTATAAAGTTGACTAGTGTACTAAATCATAATAACTTCAGAAATTGAAAATTTTAATACTGGAATGTGCCATTAAAATGGCATTTCAATTATTTTCCAATAAATAAGAAGCTATAAAAAATACTACTACAATAATATCACAAAGGATAGTATGTAAAAAAATCACTTGTTCTTGTTATTTTTTACGAATGATATTAAGGTTGCGTTCCTAAACGCCCGGGCAAATGTAAAATTTAAGGCCTTGCCATTCCAAAATGCGTTTGGTTTCATTCATAATGTCAGTTCAGTATCTCATTCAAATACAAGTAAAATATATGTTACAATAGAGGATATACTCTAAATACAAGTTGATATGAAAACTTAATTGAGTTAACTTCGCTCGATAGAAAAAAATCACAAAGTAAGCTCCTCAAATTGCGAGTAAATTTGATTATAGCAAAGGTGGTCAACCGAGAGAATTAAAACTTCTACTGAATTTTCTTTACACATAAACAAAGACATTTATAGACCCATTTTTATTTATTTCTCAATACTTTTTCAGAAATTCCAGAAAATTCTCGCAAATTCACTGATCATGCGTGCCCGCAGCGCCTGAAGCGTGCATTCTAATGGACTTTCTGACAATATAATTGAGTTCAAAATCACTTAATAAGATTGTTGTGCCCACCAGAGTGAAAACATACAGTGTGCTCTAAGCATACAATTCATAAACATTGTCAGAAATGTAAAATTCACTTGGCCAGTTTAAATTTAACATTTACCCAGGCATTTAGGAACGCTATCTTAAGTTACAATGCAGTCATCATTAAAATTAATAAAAAGACAAAATAATATTCGATAGCAGTTAAAAACAGACTTAATCATAAATAAATTTGAGATCTAAAAAAAATATATATTAAAGTCGGCGATTATTACGTACAAATATATGATTCGCTTACATTTATATAAATTAATTTAATACTGTTATGATTAATATTATACGGAAAATAAATTTGCAGGCGTTCATTTACTACCAATATCTTGATAAACATATTTAATTAACTTTAAATATATTTATATAACACGCTTCCTATTCGGTATTCAAAGGTCTGATTTGCTACAAAATTAATCAGGCATTTTCCTATGAACGCCAAGAAAATTGTACAATTTTATCTTAGTCAATAAATAATTCTACTTCTGATTTATATTTCAGCAATAAACCATTATAACCAGCGGGTCTACCGCGTAATTCTCATTTTCATCAACATTTGAGATTGAAATCACGCGTGCGACGACGGCCGCCTAACATGCCATCTCTTTTGCACGCGTTGAATTTCGCATGCATTTGCTTGAAGTTGATACAAATGAGAATTACGCGGTAGAGCCCCAGATATTTCATTTTAGCTTTCGGTCTATTACGACTTGAATACATAGTTTGCCAGGTACATTATACTGAAATCACGTTATTTTGCACCATAGAAAATATTATTTCAAACCAACTAATTTCTTATGAAATTGGTGAATTTAACCAAACGAAAGAAAACTTTACCACGGCGTACAAAAACGTCTAAGTGCTTCTACAATGTTGTTTGAGGACAAACATTTATTGCATATAGACATAGTAATAATATAAAACATTTCATTATCTTATTACAATATTATCTTTGCGCAAAACTCTCAATTGGATCTTGTTAATAGTGCTGTTATATATAAAGTCAAAGTCTTTTTTACAAAGTCAAATACATCCTGCGTTTTGTGTAGTTGATTAACTAACAAAATAATAATGATTTTGTTGTATATAAAGTCAAAGTCTTTTTTACAAAGTCAAATACATCCTGCGTTTTGTGTAGTTGATTAACTAACAAAATAATAATGATTTTGTTGTATATAAAGTCAAAGTCTTTTTTACAAAATCAAGTACATTCTGCGTTTTGTGTAGTTGATTAAGGCGATAAGCGAACAAATACGGGTGTTTCTTTTTTGTGTATTTCATGAAATACACGGATAATTTTAATACATTTCTGGTATATGCATTTTGACTATATAATCTAGGGTTTTGAAATTGGAAAACATGTTTGGATAAATTTTCCTCGATAGAAATAATTGTTGAAATGAGGTCTTCAAACACACTTTTTCTCCTCGTTTGACGAATAGGAACCATATACAGAACTCAAATATATTTTATTAGGTGTGTTTCAACAATATCTAGAGATTTGATATTTGAAATTTTGCCAACTATTTTAGTTTTTTTAGTAAAAATATAAAACCAACTTTTTTCCCTTTTGCCTTTAATCCGCCCCTCTCGCACTGCGCGATTTTTTGCTTGGAGTGACAGTGACAAAAATAAAATTCGCATAGCCTCTTAACTAACAAAATAATGACTTTTTTACAAATTTTTTTTGTCATGTTTTTGTAATGTTTTACATCCCTGACTAAACAAAACAATAATAATAATCATTACGATTCGCTAATTAATCAACGACATACGAGTAAAGCAATCGACACTTAAACTAAATTCTACAAGTGACGTCACAGTCACAGTCGACGATGAAGGGAGGTGCGCGGGGCGAGACTTCGCAACCGACATCAACCTTCAAACCCGCAAAATTATTAGGCAAGCATTCTACACTGCCATAATACATGTATCATATATAATTTTTTATGATAATACATTAGTTAATTGATAATGGTACGGGTAGAAATAACAGGTCATTGACATTGTCTATATAACTTTTCACGTTCCATTTTACACACATATCCATTGCATGAAACAAATCGTACTACTTACCACAAATATTAGAGATCAACTTTACCCCGATCCTTATTGCTACCGTCGTAAGGTTCCTAATGGTCTTTACTGTTGTGTATTTTGTCGTAGCATCCCTGGCAGACCCTTACAGGCCTCAAAGCCCTGAGTCTTCTGACGGGTGCCTCGTACCGGGAGCATCGTCCACAGAACACAGAGCCACACTCGCGGCAGTGGTGACGCCGTTCTAGCGCTGTGAAGCGAACCTAAAGGGAATGAAAGTGCCGTTAAAAGGATGATCTTCTTTAAAAGATGCCTAAATTTTTAACCCAGTAACTAATAAATATTCTAAATATTATTAGAGTGCATTACAAACTAGAAAAGATCAATCAGAAACAAATCCAAAGAAAAGGATTTGAAAAAAAATTTTACTTGCTAGAATAATTATTGAAAATCTGCTCAAGTCAAGTGGCAAAGATTTTTATGCGCTTAGCTGATCTGTAGAAGAATGTAATACCGGAACAAATTAGCATCATACCGGAGAAGGGCCAAGTCAAAAGTATCCGAAATAGAAGAACTAGTATGACTAGATAAATGGATATGCAGGAGGCGAAAGAGGTGTGTCAGGATCGTAGCATATGAAAACATGTAGTTTCTATAATATAATAGGAGACGCTGAACAAAAAATAACTCATTTTGAGATGGAAATGGTTTACTTATCTGTTATTTAAATTGATTTTCAGTTACTTAGGTCAACGTCTCGCTAGCTACAGCTGACCTAGAACGGGTCAAGTCAAGTTTGATGTCGTCTGGCGGCATGCAAGCAAGGAGAAAACGGTCTGTCATTTTAAATGCAGTATATTTGGTAAGTGTATGCAAAATATAAAAAATCGCCTTGTCATTATCACGTGCACGAAGTCCCGCCTCCTGCAACTTCACATACATTTGGCCCAGAGGAAGTGAAAAGTGACTTGAAGTGAGTGAAGTTGCAAGAGGGCGGACTTCATGCACGTGATATAGACAAGGTTGATTTTTCTTCATGTTGCTGTACACCCACCAAATATACTGCATTTGAAATGACAGACCGTTTACTCGTTGCTTTCATACCGCCAGACGACATCAAACTTAGACTTAACCAGTTCTAGGTAAACGCAACAGCTGTAGCTAGCGGGACGTTGACATAAGTAACTAAAACTAGATTTAAATAACAGAGAAGCAAACCATTTCCATGTCAAAATGAGTTGTTTTTTTGTTCAGCGCCTCCTAGACCATACCCCTCTGGCAGATAGGCGTGAGTAAAGTCGCCGTCAATAGAAATTGTGGACTATGTAAACAAACCGTTTTCTCAATTTTTCTCAAGGTTCTGTCACGGAGTCTCATTGAACATTATTCCAAATCATGAAGCATCAAGTCTTACCAGTCATTCACTGTATTTCATCATGAAATATTCAATAATCACCAGTTAATTACAGAAAATCATAGAATCAATAGTGAATTCTGTACTGCGTCGAGATTGCTGTCATATTTTTTTCTCATCGAATCTGTATTGTCTTTGAAAATTGGTGATGTACGAATCTATTTGAATATAAACCTATTTTATTCGTGATGTTATTTTTTTCCGTCATTTTTTTTAACAGCGTTACTTCATAATCTTTGACATAAACGTGTGTGTGATTCTATCGAGAGCTGTGTGATCTTCCAGCGTTGCTCTAAAATGTGTAGCTCATGTCCTAAAAGTAGAAGAAAAAATGAAAGAACTGGATGGGATAATAGATACGGCCAACGACGCTGTGACGGAACCATTTGTAATTAACGTGGGCGATTTGACTAGCGATTTATCAGAATATTTTAGCGATGAATCAAATAAAGAAAACTAAATTGACGGCTACTGTATGTAATATTTATAGCACGACTAACCTGGCATTGTGTGCAGTAAGGCGCTGTATCGTCTCTCACCCAATGGTCAGCTGGACCCCCTTTAGACCCTGACGATGTCGACATGTCGGGGACGCTCCATCGGAATATCTGGACAGACGTCGTTGCAGCAAAGTCAAGTTATTTTGATAGATAGAAAAAAAATCAAGCATGTGTGCTTTAGTAACGAAAAGGCACAATGGCAAGGCAAATTCAGCACAAAGAAGTGATAAACATAATTCGACATAATGGCAGTTAAAATTTTCATTATATTCCTGTAAATACGATTTTAATAGTATTTTGTGCAACTGTCTCCATCAAAAATATCATTTTTATTATTTATAATATTTTCAATAAACAAATTCACGAAAAATGGGAAGACATTCGTTCATGAACCTCAGGTGCGTCGTTCCGGTAAAGCTGCCTTGAATACCAACCAGGATAAAGGGAGCGTGGCTTAAGAAATAAAGTCGGGAATTATTTCTCGTCTCTGTTGTTGATTGGTTCTCTAGCGGTAATTATTTGGGCCAATCGTGGCGCAGAATCGCGGTATTATAATGTAATATTATAACATCGGATATAAAATCTAAGTACTTATAAAACTGGTTTTGATGTTGCAATTGCCTTATTGCAGTATGGAAGTAGATAAAAGCATATTTGGTTTTAGCAATACTTATAACCTTGAATTTAATTGCATATATGCCAACAGTTTCACAAATATAATATTGGCGTTATCAAGACGAAAACTACAGGGCAATAGCGAATAACCTACCCTTCCTCTCGCGTCCCCGACGGCCAATCCCCGTCCGTTTTTCGCGGCCGCGACGCAGGTAACCGACGCAGGGCTTGCGTTGTCACGGCGGGAGTACGCTGTATGCATTGTGAGCTTGCCGCGGAAAACGAGGCGTCGACGCCATTTTATGCTCTCATCTGCAAAAACAAATAAAAGGTTTCACTTGCTACGCAGAATTAAAAGATAATGTGGCATCAAACACAACCCTTGACATATTATACAACGCGCTGCTACATATAACTCCAGAAATGATAATAAAAATCTTGCGGACTCTCCGCAGCGTTGGTTGCTCGCGTCGGTACCGTTTTCTCGATCTCTTGAGAATTTACTAAAATTCTATCTTAGCGCATGTCTACGTCATACAAGAAACCTACAGTATAAATTTCATGTGCCTAGCGTTTCGGTGTGGGCGATACAAATGAGAATATTGCGGTAGAGCCCCAGTCTGCCAGTCACGAGTATTCCTTTATAGATATTAATGAAATGAAATAAAATATGAAATAATGAAATATATTTTTTATGTAATGTAGGTATAATATATACACGTATTACAGGTCGATTTTAATGAAATATAAGTTGTTCGCGCCACTTCTTGTGGCTCTCATACTGCGGGGTAGTTGTGAATTAATATTTTCAACTGTCATTTTCGCTGCATCTCCACCCGCTTAGTTTTGGACGCAAATCAATCAGTCGTCAATCAGAAGCCTTTCACGCCGGAGGTATACGCTGATTGTCATTCGACTAGGTCCTACCTCGACCCTACCGCCCGCCATTTTGAGATCGCACCCGCTGTGCGCCTCATTTTCATCTATTACTATTACGAAGAAGATTAGCCGAGAAGAGCGCAACCAGGCACGAAGAGGAAGAAGAAAACCATCTTGGAGAACACCAGAGACTTGGTGGCTCAGGCGAAGCGTGGTTTGTGGTGCATGCAGCTCCTTCCCAAGGTCAGATCTTTCATCTTCGTAATTATTTCTCTTCACTTCCCGCTATTTTTAAAACCTATGGTGATACAAAGCACTGCCGTCATATCGCGTGCTCATTTTTTTGGTCCTTCGAACCGGATCTAGATCCATTTTAGGCCCTTTGATCTGCGATCTATAACCATTTTTTGGTATTTCCAACCGCTATCTTCATGTTCTTTGTCTAAAGAACACGTGAATTCCGCTCTAATTTTCACTCTGCCCGCAGTATTACCCCGCATTCCCGCTCTTATTTGCATTATCTATGCATTAAAACCCCGCATTCGTCAAAATATTAGTGATTCCATTTCCTATATACTGGAAATTATAAATTATCTACAGTGAAATACGCCATTCTGTTAATTTATCCGCTGCGATTATACCATTTGATCATTTCACAGAAAATATTATCTGCCTACCTGCTAATTCTTAATATTATCGAGAGGTACTCGTACACAGGTTCGTCCGCCGCCCGTGTTATCTCTAACTCATTAGCATTATTCTATGTTGTAGTCAGTATAAAACTTTCAATAGTTCTGGTACTTGCCTTACTTTGTACTATATAACATGCCAAATTCCGCAGAAGCTGCAAAATTAAAGATGTCGTATAGTTTAAAGAAGCTTAAAAATAAAAGGCAAGAATTGTTTAATCGCCTTCAGAGAGTTTATGACTTTTCTAAAACCGCTTTAGAGGATGTTTCTTCGGCAGAATTGTTTATGGCCAATGTCGAAACTTTGGATACTGTACGCTCAGAAATTCATGTAATCATAGATGAAATTAATGACACAGAGGTATTGATAAATCCTAATTTTGAACCAAATTATCAAAGTTGGTCAGCTTTTGAGGATCTTTACTCCCATTGCAAATACATCAACCGGAAGTTATCACATTCTTCGAAATCGGCTGACTCTAAAGTTAAAGCTCCACTTGACATGGAATGTCCCAAAAAACCTACTATCAAGCTTCCAAAACTGGAACTCGTTGGTTTTTCTGGTGAAGCTACTATGTGGCCAACATTCTATGAAACATTTAAAACCACGATTCACGATAATCCGGACTTGACCGACAACGAACGAGTACAATACCTGATGGGTAAACTTTCTGGCCGGGCACTTTCGATTTGTTCTGGAATCACACCGAACGCAACTAACTACGACATAATCTGGAAAACACTCGTTTCTACTTTTCAAGACTCGCGTAGTTTAGCCACTACTTATTTGGATCAAATGTTTGAATTTCGCCCTTTAACTACCGCTAGTTCAAAAAACTTGGACTTGTTTTTAGACAAGTTCTGTTCCGCTGTTTCGTGTTTAAAATCGCTGAATATTAAAGATCTTTCGGATTTTATCCTTATGTATTTGGCCCTTAAAAAACTTGATGTTGAAACCGCTCGTTCATTTGAAATGTTTAAACGTGGTTCCGATTTACCCCATTATGATGAATTAATATCATTTTTACGGGAACAAACTAAGATACTGAACCGCACTGCACCCGCAATTACCGCTCCCGCTCCGAACCGCTCCGTTAATAATAATAACAACAAAACCGGGTACAGTACCAAGTCAACCCATGCTTTTGTCTCCGCTTCGACCAATAATAATTGTTGTCCGCTATGTAAACAATTAAAACACTATAATTTATATAAGTGTCCCGAATTTGTGAAACTAGATATCGAGAAAAGATTTCAGTTCATCAAATCTAATAACGGTTGCACCAATTGTTTAAGTATTACGCATAACAATTCCGCTTGTAAATCGTCTTATAATTGCCGCCATTGTAATTGTAAACACCATTCGATGTTGTGCCGCAAACAAAATGTGATGAATACTCACACCGCGCTTGGTCAAAATATTACCGTGTCTCCACGCACACATACGCAATCTTCGAGGTTGGTGGATCCTGCCGTATCGGCGACTAACACAGAACATATGACTAATGATTCTCAATCCGTACCAACTGCGAGTAATAATATTTCTTTATGTAACTTACAGCCTAACTCGCAGCGTAATGAAACATGCCTTTTAGGTACAATTCAAGTGATCGTGAAAGATTCTAACGGTATGTCTGTCCGTCTACGTGCGCTCTGCGACCCTGCGTCACAATCCAGTTTTTCGACGGTTTCCTGTTGTGAGAAGCTTAAGGTTAAACGATAGTGCCAATTTCCATACAAAATTAATTAACCAAGATCAGCTGAAGTACAAATTTTAGCTTGTATTTATCACTGTATTTTATTACATTTTAATACAAGAATGTCGCGAATTTAAATAAAAGTTATATTTTACAACAATAATTGGGTTATTTTAGCTTTTAAAGTTTAGTTAAATGTCGATCATTTTACGTGTGTAGTTGTGGATGTCATACTATAAAACTGTTAGATGTGTGTGAATATGCTTTACGTGTGTGCGGTTTAACTACATGGCGGTTTCGCATGATTAGATTGCGTACTAAATTGTACTTAAATTTCACACCAATAAAAAATACTTCAATAGCATAAGTGATATACTGTCTGACTACAAATCATAAGGTTCAGAGTTCGATTCCTGTCACATGTATTCATTTTGTTTTTGTTTTGTCTATTATTATTGATTCCAGAATTGTAAATATAAATAAAAATTATTTATTGGATTTATTCCTTCACTTGTGCCAAAATAAATTCCTTCGTGCCCAGGCGCTGTTCGTGCCTAATTAAAAACCGACAGATGAACAACAAAGTGATTTTACATATAAGGGTTCAGTTTTTCGTGATGAAATAATGAACCTTAAGAGTATGACATAGCCAAAACAAAAACCAGTTCCGGGCGTGGCTTATTCTATTTTACGATAGCGCGCGCGGGGAAATTCGTCCCGGTCTCTAAGCTCGCGTCACCATAGCAAAAATACGAATAGAGTGGACGAGGCAGGGTCAAAAGTAATACGTATTTTATTTTATCTAATTTATTAGTGTATTTCGATCATCGTCACACGGCATTGATCCTACTTGCTATCACGTCGGGACGTAAATTTATTATGGTCGGCTAAAAGTGGTTTTTTGAGTGTTTGATTTATCAGTTGACCCTCGGAACATTTCAGACACTCCTTTAGAGATAGATAATAATATTGTGACGGTTAATTGTCACCATTACCCATTCTTTAAATATTTTTCGCCCGTTGAGCTGGTTTTACACTTGCGGGAAAATAAATTGGACCAAAAATTTCTTTACAAAAAATTTTTACTAAAGTTGTTATTACAAGAAGTGGAAACTAACAAATATTCTCAGAAGGAATGCACCACGTCGCTATCTCTCTAACTGTAGCCTATATCAATTATGCCTCTCTCATTCAACCACGTTTAACTGCGTTACTATCTCATTCCAACTCATTTTAAATAGCGTTACTATTTATCTCACTCTAACGCGTGTTAAATGGCATTTCTAATGAACGTCAAATATTTTTACTGCCCGCCACTCCTTCATTTTAAATTCTAATTATTTTAAAAAATACGCAGCTCCTTTAGTAAAATAGCAATAACTTTTTTTTCAAAAGTAATACACAGAAATTGCCAGATCATTTGAAAAACAATATTTGATGAGCCGTTATTTAAAACAATTTGCAAAACTAACATAGGACATTTTTTTTCAGGGTGTGGTATCGAACTAACCTAATTACAAAAAATTGCTCATAAATTGGAATTTTATTTTTCTTCCTGATGTAACAGCATTTCAAGGTTTATTTTTGACTTTATCAATAGCATGACTATTCAGAGTTGCGCAACAAAAATTTTATTCTTAGAATTTAGAACTGGTTAGCTTTGACTCTCAAAAATCTATTCGAATTTATAAAAGTACCATCAACTCGAAGACTATCTATTTTTTGCTGAGCTCATAATTTGATATTCTGGTCAGTCATGAGCTGGCCTACCAGCCTTCCAAGGGAAAGCGTTGACTTTTGGGACACCTGTTTACCCTTGGGATAAATCGCCAAGTGTTTAAAATATAGAAATTTATTTGTATCATAGTTTGAAATGTTCAGGTCCCTTTACGCAAATTGAAAAAACAAAACTCTTTTAGGATTAATTTGTTGTCCCTATGTTTGTCTGTTTGTCCGTTTGTCTAGGCAATTTTTCTGGGTAAAATCAATAAATGCTAATATTTACAGCCCTGTAAAATATACATATTATAACGTTTTTATGGCCTTTTGTTTAACTTTTTCATACAAATTTTCTCCTTATGAAAATGTAGAGATCAACACTTCAGATAATATTTTGCATTTGAAAGAAAGCACAGAAAGGAACTGTAGAACAAATTATGTAAAAAATATAAAACCATATCTTTCTATTCTAAAGGGATTAATAATTTACTGTTTGTTCAATGTGGCGATAGCTTTGTTTATTATTATTTTTTTCTTTGTTACAAAGATAACAAATATTTTCATACAAGGTTTTCCTTAAGGGCTATTTCTCCGAATTTGTAACAAAATATTAAGAAATAATTATAACGGTAAAGTACAACTTTTAGCTAAGACAATTTATTGTTAAAAGTTAGCTAAATGCATAAACATATTTTAATGATATTATGGTATCTTCAAAATAATTGGGTTTTCCATAAGCGTGATATCAGTTTATTTTAGAAATTTACGGCTGGTATCACGACGACGGATAAGCCAATTATTTTATTACTATTGTAATATAATTAAAAATATGTTAATGCATACAGCAGACTTTTAACTATAAGTTGTATTTTTACTTATTGAAATTGTATTTCTCATCAAGAAGTGCAAGATGACAAGATATTCAAAATAAGTTAATTGAATTTGTGAAATGGTTTCAGGTCAAAACAGTTTTCCATGAAACGGTAATTGTTTATACTTAGCAAAGTGTGTAAACTTAGTCATCTTAACATGAACGACGCCTGTATTTCTCTCTTTTTTATTTCCAGTATAGATAGAAATATTCAAACTTGTTAAACTTTGTGTAAAAACGAGGCAATATTGACGATATCCTGACAGCTATTACGATGGTGTTTTATCAAATTTTGCTTTTTGGGCTGTATAGAGACGTAGTTAGATGGCACTAAAATATACTCATGAAAAAAGATATGAAGAAAATAAGCTGTAGACTTCACATTCGGTTTATACCTATCGTATGAATTTTAAGAAAAATACAGGGGTAAAGGGACCTCTTAAGGAAAACCTTGTATTAAACTATTTGTTACCTTAGTAAAAAATAATTCAAGGAAAAAAATAAACAAAGCTATCGCCACATTGAACAGTAGATAATTAATCCCTTTAGAATAGAACAACATGTTTTTCATATTTTTTACATTATTTGTTCAACAATTCCTTTCTGTGTTGTTGTGTTCATCCCTACATTTTCATAGTGAGAAAATTTGTATGAAAAACGTAAAAAAAAAACGTAAAAACCTAAAACGTACTATAAATAAAAACGTCAAAAGTATGTTTTTACAGCTCTATAGAGGGCCGTTTATATTGGTATTTATTAATTTTACCCAGAAAAAATTGTCTAGACAAACGGACAGACAGACAAACATAGGGATAACAAATTAATTCTAAAAGAGTTTCATTGTTTTCATTTTGCGTAACAGAACCTGAACATGTACCGACAGGATTATCTACGATCTAATAATTTTGCCATGCACTGTAAATATTTCAAAATAAATTTCTATATTTTAAATGCTTGGCGATTTATCCCAAGTAAGTGTACCTATATAATTTGCAAAAAACTTCACTTATTGGACCTGAAATGGTGAGCCAATACTAGAGGGTAATTTCACGAAAAGGTCATTGACCTTTGTTACAGATCTCGTAAGTATAAGTAAATTAATTTGGGTTTCAATAACGATCACAAAATTATTCTTTTAGAGTAACATATATTATTATCCCGCATAAAAGTATGAATTCATTCCAAATTCATTCAGTTTTGTTGTTATGACTATGGCACGATGTAGCTAAATCACTCATACGCATATTTTGTTGAGTTTTTAACGGCAGGAATATGATGCTCCTCCAAATATTACTTTATAAAATTAATTTCAATTTGTTTTGAATTAGTTTTGGGAGATATTTATAGCTTGCAAAAAAGGGCACAGGTTCCACGTCTTACGGGCGCCAACGCTAGGCGTAGACTGACAATATCTTGCTGCCGCTGACTGCATCAGTGGATTTACGTATTTTTGGAAAAAGGGGGTGCTTTTTTTGACTCGATTAACGTGGTATGTGGAAAATGAATAGATATCATTCACACTAATTTTATTTAAAAAAAACCAACAAAATCGCGAAAGCGATACCTGAAACAAAATCGATAAGAAGTGTGCAATAGAGGGTTACAAAAAAATTCATTGACAATACAAATATGAATCGATTAACGTGGTTTGTGGAAAATGAATACCTTAAAGTTCAACCAAAAACATGTATTTTTTTTATGGCTATACGTAACCTAATTATTGCAACAAAATCATCCGAAAGCTGACATTTTATTTCTGTTTGTATTTTCGTTCCCCTTAAAAAAACGGTCATGTGCAGGTCAGACTCGTGTACCTAGGGTTCCGTATTGAAAATAGTAGGTAGGTAGTTAAATTTTTGCTAGTAACTGATTATGAAGACAAAAAAAATAATTGATTGCAAGTACATACCTACCAATTATATTTACAAAAGAAAAAAAACCGCGGCTAAGTTTTTAAATAATAAAAAAAAATATAGGTAATAAAAGAAAAAATGTTTTTTGTGAATTTCTTTACCGCTACATTTTTCCTGCAATCTTTGCAAAATAATCTATTATTGTGATTTATATTTTATTTTATCACTAGCCTTTTGCCCGTAGCTCCGCCCACGTTTATTCAACTCTTCCCCATTTTCGGCTTTGGCTTTATTTTATGAATAAATAAAATAAAATAAAAAAAACACAAAAAGTGACGTTGTCCTCGGAGATTAGAACTTCCGGCTTCTTGCGTCCTAAACGAACGCTTTTCGTTCCTACCTGAAAATAACGTTCACTAGGTATTCTCTCATCAGGATAAATACTTACTTATCACGCTTTATTTCGCATTTATATCCTAGGTATATCGTAACAGGGAGAAGGGTATTCGCAGATAAACAGGGCGGCAAATCGGTATCCACACGGGTGTTCAAATATGTAGCGGCGAGCCTGGTTACATGCAGCAGGGACAATCGTCTTTCATTCAAGCCGCCATTATTGAGCAATGTCGGCAAATATCAAAGGGACGGCACGCGCGGCCGGCGACGACTCTGTGTTGCCATCTTGCCATAAACATAGATTTATCTGTACTTGTAGGGATTTAGGAACATTTACAGAAAACAGATTGGACCAGTTATGTACGGAGAAACGAGTTTGTACGGAGGTTTTTTTATTTAGCGCTAAAAGTTTTGGAAGAGATTCGGACGCTTCATAGAGGTAGGGACTTTAATTATCCTTTTCGTACCTAAATGTAGAATTTTCAACATTATTTTCAGTTTTTTTGTTAAAAATAATCGCTAATCTTGATAGATTTCATAGTTATTTACTCGTATAAATATTGTTTCTATGGTACAGAATTTTTAGGTCAGTCAGATTAATAAGTTTTTCGATTAATAAGTTTGTTTTTTACCAATAAATGAGTATGAGTATGGCAACACTAACTTCGTACGCTTTCGCTACGTTTGTTCGTTTTTGTTTCCGATTCAAAGGTTTTAGGTACCACATTTTGGCTAGTAAGTAAGTAGGTAGGTAGTTAGTTACTATCTTTCAGCACGGACCCTACACAGACCGAATCCCTACTAACATTTTATTTTTCAAAATTCGTCATACTGATTACTTACTTACCAAGCCTCGAGTATTAATTTATATATTATTTTATATTATAAATATATATAAAGTAACTATGATTTATATGACCAAATTCATATTGGAGACCAGTGATGTAAAGTACCTATCATAAATATTTTTTTTATTCATATCGCTGTTGGAGACACGATAAGTCGTCAAGATCAAGGTTCAATGACCCGTTTTACGAAATACGAAAAATATTTTTTGTTTTCCTATACAAATTCATGGTCTACCCCGAGTCCCGAGTCCCCGACTCAGTATAGAAAGCCTAAATTGTATTTTCTGTA
The DNA here is from genome assembly GCA_934047225.1 of Ypsolopha sequella. Taxonomy (NCBI): domain Eukaryota; kingdom Metazoa; phylum Arthropoda; class Insecta; order Lepidoptera; family Ypsolophidae; genus Ypsolopha; species Ypsolopha sequella. The sequence continues at coordinate 19,890,030 of OW203994.1, read as the reverse complement.
TTTCACAGAAAGTAGGGTAAGTAATCGAACCTTGTTACTGATCTGATCACTTATAAAGTCTCCAGTATGCATTTGGTCATATAAAACAAAGTCACCTATTCACCTTATTATACAGGCAAATTCATAATGAAGACCCGGTAACTTCAGCGATTTATACAACAACAACATATCGTCACGACATGAATCCCCGAGGGGGTGTCAGAGGTGTTCCCGAGTGTGAACTATGAATTGCAAATCACAGAACACACTCGGCATACCCGCATTTCATCGAACATTATTTTATACTTTTAAGTATATAGATAGACACATAAACTCCAAAACAATTAGATGAACTGGCCAACCAATAATCACCTCTGTAACAAGGCAATAAAGTCTATTCGTCTCATTAGCTTGGGCAGTTTAAAGATATTGCCGTATTTCGGGGACAAAATACATGTTTGAGGGCATGCCGGTTTACCTCACAGTGTTTTCCTTCACCGTTCAGCAAGTGGTAAGTAAGAACAAATACTATGCACATACATATATGTCGCCCGACCGGGGATTGAATCTACTAACGTCTAAACTAATTAGACGAATGGCGAAGACTTTATTACCTTTTGACAGAGGCGATTATTAGTTGGCCCATTTGTCTAATTGTCTTGGACGGATTATTGATCTCAAGTAAGACTGAGAGGACAGCGTTCTTTCTGCCCCTAGTAGATACCGCCACGAACTTTTTTTTAAAATTTCGCATATGTTATTGATCCGTAATACTGATTACTTACAATCCGGTCTATGTACTTTTACGCATTGTATTATGAAAATTAGAGTGCTATGTTTATGTTGTTCAAGAACAACCCCGAGAGTCTCCAGTATGAATTTGGCTACTCAAATATCAATCAGTCACCTTATTTAGCGAGATGGAGTCGTCTTAGTTACGACGAAGTTATGATAGGTTCTAACAGATGGCGCTAGTTTATTTAGTATTTTTTAAAAAATTGCAGCATTCGTTCGTAAAATTTATTAGAGCTTCATTAGAGCTTTTTTATTTTTGTATGATTTTATAATGGATAAAAATTTGATTATACTCTTGTTATGCTTATATCATTGCATATATCAACAGCATTATTTATGTAAAATAATTTGTTTATTACCTGTAAATATTATGAATTAAAAAAAAAAAAGTTTGGTACATCATCTCTCTCAATTCGCGGGTTTCTCCCATAATTCAATGTTTTTTCCAATCTAAAAGTAGTTTGCTTGAAAGGATGTAATTGTAAGTACACCTTACATGATTCTTCAGAAAGTCACATCATCGAATAATTTTCTTGAATTTGATGGAAAATAATCATTTTGATAGATCAAATAAAAAAACAAGTAGGTAATTTTGAAATATTTCACAAAAATGGAAAAAGAAAACATTTGTAGTGATGTGGGATCGATCCTTGCTCGAGCAGATCGAAATTCCACAGGTGTAACCATTAGACCAATCAATCTCTACACGGCGCCTTGAAATTAACAATTACTTTATATATAATTTCATTGTGTATGTGTGCGTGCATAGCTACGACAAAACAGCAAATTTTAAGATTGTTTGGGCCCGATGTAGAAACATACAACAGAAAATGACACAATTCTGCCTTTATAAAATAATTAACACATTAAAACTGTCGCATCATACAACGGAGCGAAATATTTTGTTTGTTTACTATTTTTAAATACAAAAACCAAATTATAGTAATTATAGTACCGCAGCGCCATCTATTGACAGGAAACTTAGAATCAGGCACTAGTGTTTAACCTTAACTTAAAATATGAGAAAATTCCCCGCGCTTTTGTTAAGGGCATCGGCTCTTCATCAAACCCAATTAAGGGTGCGACAAACCTTAAATTGTTTTCACGATTTGATGATTCGGTTTCAATTTCGCTTGACACTTATGTAATCGACCGTATTACCGACAACTTACCATCGGTGCAGGTGGATTTGTCTACGCTTTCGTATTTAAAATATATCACACTTGCTGATGAAACATTTTACTTACCGGGTGAGATTGATATTCTTATCGGTGCATCTTTATTCGCGGATATCTTGTTATCAGGCCGCGTCTCTGGTCCCCCGGGTACGCCGACGGGATTTCAGACCATCTTCGGTTTTACGCTAATTGGTAATACGCCTGTTTACCAAAATACCGCATGTTCAATTTCGTTATGCTCTTATATGGAGATTGAACCGCCAATAGATTTTATTTTACAAAAATTTTGGCAATTAGAAGAGGTGCATTGTGAACCTGCTTCTAGTCCCGCAAATGATGAATGTGAAAAATTATTTATTAACAATGTGTCACGTGACCCCGCTGGTCGCTATTCGGTTTCTTTACCGTTCGCACGGAATCCTAACATACTAGGAAACTCGTACCATCACGCAAAAAAGTGTTTTATGTCTCTTGAGCGTAGGTTTGTTTCTAACGCAGATTTACGTTCCGAGTATAACAATATAATAAATGAATACCTAACTAAAGGTTACATATCCCCGCTTCATAATGATGACCAATTATCTCTTGGTTATTATATTCCGCATCATCCCGTAGTGCGTGTTGATAAATCAACGACAAAGGTGCGTATTTGTATGAATGCCAGTACTAAGACTGACTCCGCTGATGGTACTCGTGTCTCATTAAATGACACGCTGCACACAGGTGCTAATTTGCAAAACGATTTGTTTTTAATTTTACTTGACTTCCGCTTGTATGAAATCGCTTTTACCTCGGATATCAAACAAATGTTCTTACAAGTTTTGGTTAACGCCGATGATCGCAAATTTCAAAAGTTTTTATACCGCTTTGACACGTGTTCACCGCTTATCGCTTATCAGTTCAATCGCGTCTGCTTTGGACTACGTAGTAGCCCTTTCCTTGCGATGAGAGTAGTCAGGAAACTCTGTGAGGATGGGAGTTCAGCGTACCCGCTCGCCGCTACTGTAGCCGCACGAAACTGTTACATGGACGACATCTGCTATAGCACGCCCACCGTGCAGGGCTCCTTACAGCTCAGAGATGAGCTGGTAGGATTGCTTAAGGCCGGTGGCTTTGAGCTCGTCAAGTGGTCTAGTAACTGTCAACAGTTACTTGATACACTGCCTGATACTCACCGCTTAAATTCTAGTAAGAATTTTGAAGAACAAACTCAAACTCTTAAAGTTCTTGGCTTACAGTGGTCGCCTGATTCTGACGAGTTCTCTTTTACTGTATCGCTAGATAGTCGCCCATGTACTAAACGCAATGTTTTGTCCGTGATAGCACGTCAGTACGACGTCCTCGGCTTTACCGCTCCTGTGATCTTGTACGCAAAATTACTCTTGCAGAAAATCTGTATTTTAAAATTAGACTGGGATGAAACACTACCCTCTGATATTGCGCAGATTTGGCAAAACTATTTGAAGGAGCTACCTGTTTTGCGGGATTTACGTATTAAACGCCACTTAGACGTGTTCCAAAATTCGAAAATTTCGATAATATCATTTGCAGACGCAAGTGAACGTGGATACGGATGTGTCGTATATATTAGAGTACAAGATGACTCAGACACTTGCACTAGCATTCGGCTGGTATGCGCAAAGTCAAAAGTCTGTCCGCTCAAGACCGTCAGTGTCGCCCGCCTTGAGCTTTGTGCCTCGTTACTCATGTCGAAATTAACTCGTCGTGTAGTTGACGCTTATAAAATACGTCACAATATTGAACGTATTTACTGTTTTACCGATTCTATGGTAACTTTACACTGGATACATTCCTCACCGCACAGGTTTAAAACCTTTGTCGCGACGCGTATAACAAAAATAATATCCGCTATTCCCGCTGAATGTTTTTACCATACAGCTGGTTCTCAAAACCCGAGCGACTGTCTTTCCCGTGGTCTCACTCCCACGCAGTTGATGAGTCACCCGCTCTGGTTCACTGGACCTGCTTGGCTTTATCTGGACGCTAAAGAGTGGCCAATCAAAACAATAGAATCAGCTTCTATTGAAGAAAACTTGCCGGAATCAAAAACAATTTCTCTTCCCGCTTTTAGTAATGAAGAACCGCATCCACTTCTTTCTCTTTCGGAAAGAATTTCGTCATGGCTTGTGCTTTTACACACAATCATTTACATCTACCGATTTTTACGTATTTTACCGCGCTCTAATATTTTTACCGCTACCGATATGGATTTCGCTGAAGTTGCATTGATTAAAGCTCTTCAAGCATTTTATTTTCTTGATGAAATAAAAAGATTAAAGTCAAATAAACTTTGTTCTCCCGCTTTAAATCGACTATCGCCATTTTTAGATAAAAATGGATTGTTACGCGTTGGTGGTCGACTTCGCAACACAGACATGACGTTCGATCAACAACACCCTGTGTTGTTACCTCGTAAAAATCATATTGTCGAATTGATTATCATTCATTATCATCGCAAAAATTGTCACACTGGACCAGTGGCTTTAATGTCAATAATCCGCCAAAAATTTTGGATACTTTCCTGTCGAAATATTGTTCGTCGCGTAATACATAGCTGCAATTATTGTTTTAAGGCGAAGCCGAGACAAACCTTCCCTTTCATGGCAGATTTACCATCATGCCGCGTTAATGAGGCTAAAGCTTTTGTCCACTGCGCTGTGGATTATTGTGGTCCTATCAGTATCACTCCGTATCGAAAACGTGGAGTCCGTCCCGTCAAATGTTACCTCTGCATATTTGTATGCCTGGTGACTCGTGCAGTTCACGTTGAATTGGCAACTGATCTTAGCACGAACACTTTTCTTTCCGCGTTCAAACGTTTTTTATCTAGACGTGGAGCAGTGTCTTTCGTATATTCAGATAATGCTACGAACTTTGTAGGCGCTAGAAATGCCCTCTCAGAAATTTACAATTTGACAAACTCCGAAGAATTTAAAACGTCTTTCGCGAATGAACTTGCCGATCATAGAATACAATGGAAATTTAATATTCCACGTAGCCCACATTTTGGGGGACATTATGAGATATATGTCAAAGGATTTAAGACGCATTTGCATAGAGTAGTAGGTACTCAACTGTTGACCTACGAAGAATTATTAACTGTAGTTACGCAAATAGAATGTGTCATAAATTCTCGTCCGCTTACGCTGCTGAGTGAAGATCCATCTGAACTTAGCGCGTTAACTCCTGCACATTTTCTGATGTCAACTCCTTTAAAAGAATTACCCGCTTGTAAGGTGGCTGATGAGCCAGTTAATTTATTACGTCGCTACGCGTTGCTTGATCAAATGGTAGAATCGTTCGCAAGGCGATGGAAGAATGATTATCTCCATCTTCTCCAGTCTAGAGGAAAATGGAATACACCTTCCAACCCAATCAAAATTGGATCTGTTGTCGTTGTAGTTACCGATAACACTCCACCGCTTCAATGGCCGCTCGGTGTTATGGTAGCTGTATACCCTGGCAAAGATAATGTCATTAGGGTAGCTTCTGTCAAAACGACGACAGGTGTTTACAAACGACCTGTCGTGCGTCTTTGCCCTCTCCCATCTCAATAACTCCTTTCTTTGCCCCCGCTTCAAAATTTCGTTATTCTCTGTCTTATTTTTACTTTTCTATTCTTATTTTAAAACCAATGGTTTTAACGCCGGGGGCAAATGTTCGCGCCACTTCTTGTGGCTCTCATACTGCGGGGTAGTTGTGAATTAATATTTTCAACTGTCATTTTCGCTGCATCTCCACCCGCTTAGTTTTGGACGCAAATCAATCAGTCGTCAATCAGAAGCCTTTCACGCCGGAGGTATACGCTGATTGTCATTCGACTAGGTCCTACCTCGACCCTACCGCCCGCCATTTTGAGATCGCACCCGCTGTGCGCCTCATTTTCATCTATTACTATTACGAAGAAGATTAGCCGAGAAGAGCGCAACCAGGCACGAAGAGGAAGAAGAAAACCATCTTGGAGAACACCAGAGACTTGGTGGCTCAGGCGAAGCGTGGTTTGTGGTGCATGCAGCTCCTTCCCAAGGTCAGATCTTTCATCTTCGTAATTATTTCTCTTCACTTCCCGCTATTTTTAAAACCTATGGTGATACAAAGCACTGCCGTCATATCGCGTGCTCATAAGTAATTAAATAATATATGTGTATAGGTAATAGTTTTGTCATAAATAATAATATGGGGAAATATGCAAGGGAATAATAAAGGTTGGGTTTACTTAAACTTAATAAAAAGATACACTTGAATAAAATTAAAATATAGGAATAAGGAATAAATAATGTATTACAAATATATGCAATACATATAATAAATATATGCCTAACTCCGCCCATTCGATTGGTCTTGCTAAGAAGAAGGGCAAGAAACTTAGCAATATCGTGTTTTTTTTTTTCATAATATTAGTTACCAAGTAAATGTAAAAAGTAAGCCTATAGTTTATTTGAATAAAGAGATAAAAAATACAAGACAGGAGAAAATTATGTCATTAAGGCAAAATATATATATATAATACCTTTGTCTACCTGTCCCATATAGTCCATATGCTTTTAAGATTTTCAGAATGTACAATTTATGTATTTGTATACTTGCGACTTGTAGAACGGTTAAGGAAAACACAAAATAGTGTTTTAGTGCCCTATATACGGCGATTTACCCCCTAACATTACGACGAATAAATGGTAAAACATGTTACTGAACGAGTCACTATAACACCTCTGACACCCCCTTAAAAAATGAATTCAAACCTTGGCTAACAGGCTGCACGGTGACGGTCTTCCTACTGGCGGTAAGAGCGGGCGACTCCGGCGTAGATACGACAACGAATGACTCGGTCAGGCTCGTGTCGGACTTGCTCGGTCGGAGACCTTCGGGTTGGATGGACGCGGGCTCTATTGAGCTCGATTCTGTTGAGTCACCTATGCTGCCTCCGCCTTAAAATTGAAGTAAACTTTGTTAAATGTAATCCCATCAAAAACATAAAATGTACAAAAATGTCAAGTCTCGCAACGCAATCCTTCCACCGTAAAAAGTTGTGAAATTTACCAACTGCAAATAACATTTTTATATATTTTTGTTGCAATGTACACTTAACACTAACCGCATGCAAATTTTCAAGTTCGTAGGCCTGCTAGAACACCTTTAGAGTTTTGATGATAGATCAGTCAGTCAGTGACAAAATAAGGGAACTTTAACTTGAGATATTTCGTAATCAAATAAAGGTACAAACTTGTAATTTGGGGGTACAAGTTAGGCTCAGTAAGTACTCTTGGTAACTGAAATTTCAGATTTCTAGCTTTACCCACAACAAAGATACAGGGGGCTTGAAAGTGCCGTGAGTTGCTTCGAGAAAAGGATGGTAAAGCCATTCCGAGATTTTTTTTTTGCGAGACTTGGCACGGCAGTGCCGTGCCCCCAGATAATATAATAATGTGAAAGATAAGACGAAGGTCCCGATTTCCGTTCATCGGAACAATGGAACTATGTGAACAACCTTTTAGCTCCCGCGAATTGTATTAGATCTATTGAGCGCTTAGGAAATATTTAATTGAATGAATGAAAATATTTTAAAAAGCAAGGGAGACCAGTGGTTTTTTTTAAGACGTCATAAGCGCAGCAAGTCAGATGTGGGCGTGATCAAACTTACTGCGATCTTATTTCGCTATTACATTACATGCACGCTCGATAAAACTTGCACTCATTTCGCATGGAGAGTGCACCTTACACCAAAATGAAACAGCAAGACATTTGGCCACGCCCACAACTGATTTGATTGCGTCATGATGTCTGCTCTTAATGTACAAAACTGAAAGCACGCTTGCATTGTTTCCCTGTAGTTTTTAAATGCTTCGTGTTGTAAAAAAGAATTCAGATATTAGCCTTCGTTAAAACGCAGAAATTCAATACAGATGTTACTTACTTTTCCTATACAACGGATTTCCTTTAGACTTCCGTCTCAGCACGATGTTCCCTTGCTGCTGCAGCTTACTCTTACTATCTGCATCCTTGTGTTCATCATTGTCTCCTTCTTCCATCGCCTTATCATTATCATACTCCTGTTTACTCTCCTCGCAAGAATCCACGTTTCCGTTGTACGGCTGGTCTTCGGTATCACTGCATTGGTCCTTCTCTTCATGTCTCCTGGTTGATTCTTTGACGCTGGTTGTTTCACAAGCATCGGATAGGGAGCTTTCTGATGCTGACTTGGTAAGGTGACCTCCTGTTAAGTAAATGAGTAATTTCCAAAATTGAAGTAGAAGTTAACCATAGAAGTAGTCCATTCATCAGCCTGTCTTCATCCGCTGCTGGACACAGGACTTTTCAACATTTCGCCACTCTTGGGGGCCTTCTTGGAAGAAATGCCCATACTCGCACACGCTGGGCAGGCGGGTTGGTGAGCGAGGTGCCGAAACCGGTTATTGCATGCCGAAATGCGGTTCAGTTTTGAAACTGTTTAAAGGTAATAAACAAAAATACAAAGAGGACGAAGCGCGTTTGTTTAAACATTGTAAGGTAATGTCAGTTTCAAACAACGTGAACTTCTCTTTTTAACCGACTTCAAAAAGGAGGCGGTTCTCAATTCGACTGTATGTTTTTTTTTTTTGCTAGATTAATTTGATAGTATTATTTTACTGACTAAACAGCAGACAAAATCGATTGCGTAGCTTATTTATATCATACATAAGTATCTTTATTTTTTCTATATTTTCTTTTTCACCCAAAGGTTGCCTGGAAGATATTGCTATGCGCCTTTGTACACTGTAAAATATATTTTTTCTTGTTTTTGTGTAAATGTACATTAAGCGTAATAAACAAAAAATAAATAAGAAACCTCCCTGTATATCGGCTGCTAATGGCATGGGGAAGTGGGAATACCTTCTACCCGAGATTCTGAATGGTTTGCCGGCCGAGATGCGCGCAGACTTGCCCTCTGGGCTACCCAAATTTAAAACGTTACCTTTACTGGAAAGATACTACCGTATACAACGTGTAACAGAAACGTGTAATCATATTTGAAGAGCTTATTCAGTCAATGGTATAGAACAACTTTTACTATGGAGCCAAAACTGAAATCTCGAAAAAAAAATCTGCCCTTCCATACATTTCGGCCGAGCGGCATTGCATTTTTCTATGAAACATTTATATTATTTTTTCGAGATAGAGGGTTTGTTCCACAGGAAATGTTGTTCTATACCATTGACTGAATAAGCTCTTCAAATTTGGTTACACCTTTCTGTTACACGTTGTATAACAACAAATAAATTAGTAACGAGTCACTCGCATAAACCTGTACGAGTTTTCAGAGAGGCGGCCTAATTTGTTAAAATTATGTTTTTGTTGTAATATTGATAAATAAAAAGAAGAAGTACATGCGAGAGATAGCCGTGCGCTGTCCGATTTATTTTATTAAGTAAACGATTATATTATTTTTACCTTCATTCTCCTGTGACAAACTCATCTGCTTGACTAGTTCTTCCACCCTCTTTATCGCTGCCTCTCTACTCCCTGGTTCAATTTCTTCCGTCCTTGTCTCTCCCTCAGATTTCATCTCACTTTCAGACTTCGCTTCCTCACTCTCTTGTATCGAGAGCTTGTTTGTATCGGCTGTGTCCAAAGAGATGGAGGTCTGATCTACACTAGCGCCCTCTATGCTCTGCGGCTGATCTTCAGTGGCTTGCGATTGGTCGTCTTCTGTGTCGAGTACGTAGTCTATTGACCACATCTGTGAGGTAAGATACCAAATGTATTAAATAAATATTTGCATTATAAACATTATTTATATTTAAAAAAAAACGGCTCACCTCAATACGTGTTACATTTAATTCTATAATTATAAACATTACTGAGACTCTACACACGGTAAGTCCCGTACTCCTAATAATCTTTATTAAGTAAAAATCTTAATTTGCATTTTAGTTTTGTACTAAGAATTATTGTATCTGATTAACTCTTTAAAACGATTTAAGCTAATGCTCATGCCTAGTCTTGATTCCTAAAATTAGTGGTTGTTTTATAATTTAACATTTATTGCTATGCCTTAGGCGCATAGCTTTCTATTCGGACTGATATTGAGACAGTCAATAGACTATGTTCACGCTACACTACGTTACCAGCGTGACGTTCGAACATGACAAGTGCATGACTAATATCGCGGCGCTGCGCTGGCGCCACCTGGCGACACAATAGACTTGCGTGCTGCCAACCCGCGGCTCACTCACTCTCTTCGGCTCGAGACGCCTCCGGAGGCGCACGTCTGCGCTCGCGCGGCCGGGCTGTTCCGCCCGAATCGTCTAGAGAACGACACATGTGTACACATTCGCGCCGCCGATACAAACAATCTCGCGTATTTACCGTGTCTTGTGAACATATCAGTGCTGTGTATTAATCCAAGACATCCAGCTCATCACTGCTCATCACCGCCAACTCAATCAGCCCAACGAGAGGAGACGAAACACGGCGGATTTGCCGGCCCATCGAAACATACCAACCAGGTCAGTGCACCCACATTGTTTCCCACAATCTTTTCTTCTCCCGTGTCATATCCTCAAATCTCATCATCTCTGCATATCTGTAGCCAGCGGCTACATTTTTGGACCTTCGAGCCGGTAGTGACCAATTTTTTGGTCACTTCGAGCCGTCAAACCCCGCCCCCCCCAGCCCCCTCGATTTACTACAGTCCATTTTCACATTTTGATAAAACATATTTCGAACCGTTACTGAACCAGCCCCCGTCGATTTACTACAGTCCATTTTCACCCGGTTACATATTTTGCCCCCTTTCCCGGCAAAAAAAATATTTTGTGGTCTCGAATACCTATTGCGGGTAGGTAATTAGAACCGCCGCCTAGAACATTCCATTGCCCGCGGAGAGGTGTACATCTGCCCATTGTCAAAGATAGTTTTCCCACGTATTTTGCGAGATATTTTTTTTTGGTGCGAGTTTTATTTCGTTTTATTTTGAGTACATACGTATACATTGCATCATTGGATTGTCCGCTCATTTAGATCCGATTTCTGCGAGGTAAACGCATTCTTTGTTGTTTACGAGTTCGAGGCAGTAGATAGGTATTTTATTCTATAAATAGAATTTTCGACGACTGATGTTTTGTTGTAAATATACTGTTATGACATTTTGGTGAACAAGTTGATCAGCCCTTTCCGATATTTTATGTTACGGTAATCTCGTGTTATTGTCTGCTGTTTTAACCGGGTATATATATAGCACAAATATAGTAAACAATTTTTTTTTTTTTTTTTTTTTTCTCTCTTCTCATCTCTGATCTTATTGTTAATGGTACACATATAGGGTGTTCCACGTTGGTTCAGCTCATATACAGGTTGTTTTTTAAAAAAAAAATTTCATTTTTTTTTCATTTTTTTTTTCTCTCTCTGTCGTGTTTATTTTCCGTTTGAACATAGCCTTTGTTATTTCGGCCCGCGCAAGTTACAAGCTATCCGCACGTTGGAGTTGGTAGCGCTCAAGTTTTAATAACTCATTTTCACATATAGTCACACTCATCACACATTCAATCAGCACATACACACTCAGCTCATTTTCACTCACACATTCAATCAGCACATACACACTCAGCTCATTTTCACTCACACATTCACTCATCACATACACATTCAGCTCATTTTCACTCAATGAAACCAGCACTCAGCGCACTCAGCACACTCATCACACACACACTCATCACATACACACTCAGTTCATTTTCACTCAATGACTTCAACTCCAACAGAGAATTCTTGTAACTCCGCACAACGTGTAGTGAACGTCACTAACACACCAATTTTGTTGCCAACCGTATCACTTGAAATAGCAGACGTACATTCACTCAATCACACTCAATTTCACTCAGCACGAGCCCTGTTAGGTTTTATCTCACGTCGCGGTACTCCAGTTCTCATTCGCTCAGACTGCGGCACAAACAATGATGCAATCACTCACAAGCTCGCGAATCAGCACATAACTTGGTTCGGCGCTCTGCACGAAATAATACTCAACTCAAGACCCCTCTGCCCAATTTCATCCGACCCTACGGACTTTGAACCTCTCACGGCCGGACATTTTATTATTGGTCGTCCGCTCACCGCTCTACCTGAGCAGTCTTTTGACGACAGACCCATATCTGCTCTTAAACGGTTTCAACTCATTCAAGCGCTCTCTCAGCGCTTTTGGACTCTCTGGTCCAGATCCTACCTCTATACCCTGCAAACCCGCTCCAAATAGCTCTCCCCTTCTTCCCCTCCTCAAGTGGGTGAACTGGTCCTCATCAAAGAGGATGACTTGCCTCCGCTCCAATGGAAGTTGGGAAGAATTCTCCGCACGATACCTGGCAAGGATGGAGTGATACGAGTTGTGGATCTGGACACAGCTCATGGAAATCTGCGACGACCTGTGTTCAAGATAGCCAGGCTGCCGTTGGACTCAGCTCAAAAGGAGCCGCAGCCCCGGCCCCCCCAGGATGTTCACGCTACACTACGTTACCAGCGTGACGTTCGAACATGACATGTGCATGACTAATATCGCAGCGCTGCGCTGGCGCCACCTGGCGACACAATAGACTTGCGTGCTGCCAACCCGCGGCTCACTCACTCTCTTCGGCTCGAGACGCCTCCGGAGGCGCACGTCTGCGCTCGCGCGGCCGGGCTGTTCCGCCCGAATCGTCTAGAGAACGACACATGTGTACACATTCGCGCCGCCGATACAAACAATCTCGCGTATTTACCGTGTCTTGTGAACATATCAGTGCTGTGTATTAATCCAAGACATCCAGCTCATCACTGCTCATCACCGCCAACTCAATCAGCCCAACGAGAGGAGACGAAACACGGCGGATTTGCCGGCCCATCGAAACATACCAACCAGGTCAGTGCACCCACATTGTTTCCCACAATCTTTTCTTCTCCCGTGTCATATCCTCAAATCTCATCATCTCTGCATTTCTGTAGCCAGCGGCTACAGACTACACGCGGAGAATGAAAAAAACATGCAAGACACATTTCTAGCAAAGTGTAATTCAAAAATGGCATCAGAGATTGAAAAAGGATAAAAGGCTCATGATTGGTTCGTACTCTTGTCACGCGACAAAAGGTCAGCCGTGATTGGCAGACTCAAAGACACAGTGAATGCTATTGGAGCCGTCGCCATACAAAATTGTGTTAAACACACTTCATCGTTGGGTAATTTTTCAGTTCTAATTATACTTCAATGTTTTTTTCGTTCACCGACATTTATTTTTTCACCGAATGTTCACTGACTACCCATGTGTAAATATATTGATGATGATGATGATGATCTCCAAGCCGACACGGCTACGGCGACTGCTATTGGTGAGGGTGTGATGGGCTTCGCTGGTGTGCCCGAATGTGGCTGATGTAACCAATCTACAAAGTCTCAATAATCAATATAATATAAATATATTATACGTACCCTCACGACGCCATCAGTGGAGCCGGTAATAATGACATTAAGCGGGTCCCACTCTCTAGTCTGACTGAAAGCCACACACAACACTTGCTGCGTCCTCTCTCGTCCGCCGCAAGTGTCCACGGAACCGAGATAGTCGCCGTTGATCGACCATGCGTATAGCCAGCTGCCGGAGCAAGTTGCTATGTCACCCTGGAAAACCGTATTTAAGGTCTAATTATAGATACACTAAGGTAGCGTTTCTAAACGCCGGGGTAAAGGTAAAAACCGGCCAACTGCGAGTCGGATTCGCGCACGAAGGGTTCCGCACCATTATCTATAAAAACGGCAAAAAAAACATGTCTGTTGTATGGGAGCCCCCTTAAATATTAATTTTTGTCTGTTTTTAGTATGTGTTGTCATAGCGGCAACAGAAATACATCATCTGTGAAAGTTTCAACTGTCTAACTATCACAGTTCATGAGATACAGCCAGGTGACAGACGGACAGACAGACGGACAGAGGAGTCTTAGTAATAGGGTCCCGTTGGTTACCCTTTGTACCCTTACGGAACCCTAAAAAGGAAAGGAAAGAAGCTACTCCATCTCATGACCTATGACCTAAACACTTACAGTGAGATCATCAATAGCCAACGCCGCGATTGGCTGAGCCGGGTACGCGTTGGGAGGCAGCAGCTGCCTCACAAACAAGCCCCTCTCGACGTCCCACACGATGGCGGCCCCATCTCGACTGCCGCTCACGACCAGGTTGTACGCAGGGCTGGCTGCTAGGCACGTGATGGCTTCTTCGTGCCCATAGAGGCACACTTTGACACCGAGTCGCCGGCGACGGGCCGAGTATTGCCAGACTGTTACCACCTGGGTGATTTATTATTTATTAAAGAAGTTTGAGGGTTATTGCTATTGCTTATTTTAGGTCCTTACATATGAAATTGACGTTTTGTATGGAGACTTCGAAGGAAACTCAATTTTCAGTACCAACAATTTCTTTTTTAGGAGTTTTTTGTTTATGAATGAGACAACATTAAGCTAACAGCAACATAATTTTTTTGAAAAGTGTCAGTTTCAAAAAATTACTACGAATCTTATCTGCAGCTTAAATTTAATTTTATTTATCAAACTGAAAATAGAAACAAAATTTAATATTTAGATGTAAAACCTTGAAATCAACTTTCAAACAAAAAACAAATAATGGAAATAGCTACTGAATTACAGGAATTATGAACTCATGAATCTGTAAGAAAATTTCGCCAATTTCATAGGTAAGTAGCCAGTATTTGGTAGCGGTAGCACAGCGAGTAGTTACCGCTAGCAAATACCTTTCGTCCTCTCAATCATAGGACCCATAATTAAAAACCTTTCGTCGTCTCAATCATGAGACCTATAATTAAAAACCTTTCGTCGTCTCAATCATGAGACCTATAATTAAAAACCTTTCCTCGTCTCAATCATGAGACCCATAATTAAAAACCTTTCGTCGTCTCAATCATGAGACCTATAATTAAAAACCTTTCCTCGTCTCAATCATGAGACCCATAATTAAAAACCTTTCGTCGTCTCAATCATGAGACCCATAATTAAAAACCTTTCGTCGTCTCAATCATGAGACCCATAATTAAAAACCTTTCGTCGTCTCAATCATGAGACCCATAATTAAAAACCTTTCGTCGTCTCAATCATGAGACCTATAATTAAAAACCTTTCCTCGTCTCAATCATGAAACCCATAATTAAAAACCTTTCGTCGTCTCAATCATGAGACCCATAATTAAAAACCTTTCGTCGTCTCAATCATGAGACCCATAATTAAAAACCTTTCGTCGTCTCAATCATGAGACCCATAATTAAAAACCTTTCCTCGTCTCAATCATGAGACCCATAATTAAAAACCTTTCGTCGTCTCAATCATGAGACCCATAATTAAAAACCTTTCGTCGTCTCAATCATGAGACCCATAATTAAAAACCTTTCGTCGTCTCAATCATGAGACCCATAATTAAAAACTATCGGACGGTCATGCACTTTTCGAAATATATGTGCATATGAATAGTAAAGATCTGCTTAAGATATAATATGCATACAAAATCTTCGCCACTGTTCGTATTCTCAAAAACAGGCCGAATCATAAATTGTACGAGTAGTAATTGGAAACTTTTTAATGAGGAAATGAGAGTCAAAGTCATTCTAGAACATGTGCAAAAAATGAGAGTCAAAGTCACTCTAGAACATGTGCAAAAAATCTGAAACGGAAGCAATGAGTTCATCTCCTGTAGTGAAATATCACTATATTGTTTATGGTTACCGATTAATTAAATATTGCAAAGCACGAAAATGTAATTTTTGAAAAATTCTTGAATTTTGTTGATGGCGATATTTATCAGGATAAAGGGGGCGTGGCTTAAGAAATAAGGTCGGGACTTATTTCTCGTCTCTGTTGTTGATTAGCTTTCTAGCACTGTTATAATAAATTAGGCAAATCGCAGCGCAAAATCGCGGTGTTATAATGTAAAATTATAACATCAGTTAAACAATGTAGGTACATATAAAACTGCTTTTGATGTTGCAATTACATCATTGCTGTATGAGAATAGATGAAAAAAACTTACCGTACTAGTCCCGGCGGTAACGATAGTCTTGGCTGACGGACAGACACATGTAACAATCTCGCCGCACGCTTGAGCGACCGCCTCGCACACAAACACCGCCTTATCGTTGTCATAGTTCCCGATCCTTAGCGAATGGTCGGCGAAGCCCCACGCTACGTATTTATTGTATGCGGGTGGCATCAGAACTTTGTTCTGTTCGACGGCTAGGATGGCCTTATCGGTGTACAGGATTTGGCCGACAGGTCCTTTTACCTCTGAAAATTTCACGAAAACTGAGAAAAAGAATACTCGTCATAATATTTTTGTGATACCATCACGATACCTGAGACCATGTAATTAGCAAAGATTTCAAAAGTAAAGATAAGCCCTTACCGTAGTATGACAGCACCAAAATGTTTCCACCTTTAAATGGGTGACGCTCACACGTTTGGAATCAGTGCTCATCTGAATACAGTGATAGTTGGACGCCTTAAGTGCACTTAAAGTTTTGATTTTTTACGACTTTAGTGGTCTGATCAGTTTGCTGACCGTAGGTAGACAGATTGCGCACTCATATTGTGTGCGCGTCGGCATTATGTTAAGGCGATATGCGAAAAAAATACGGGTGTTTCTTTTCTGTGTATTTCATGAAATACACGGAAAATTTTAATAAAATTCTGGTATATACTATATATTCTAGGGTTTTGAAATTGGAAAACATGTTTGGATAAATTTTCCTCGATAGAAATAATTGTTGAAATGAGGTCTTCAAACACACTTTTTCTCCTCGTTTGATGAATAGGAACCATATACCGAACTCAAACATATTTTATTAGGTGTGTTTCAACAATATCTAGAGATTTTATATTTGAAATTTTGCTAGCTATTTTAGTTTTTTTTTTATATAAAAATATAAAACCAACTTTTTTCCCTTTTGCCCTGAATCCGCCCCTCTCGCACTGCGCGATTTTTCACTTGGAGTGACAGTGACAAAAATAAAATTCGCATAGCTTAACGCACACATTCAAAAACAATGCAATAGATTTTAGGTGCCAGGGCTCATCTAAACTTTTAAAATCTTTGGGAATTAGTATGTACTATCAGGGAAAAATACGCTGGCCCACTTTTAGCCCGTATTGCATGTTGATAGGAGCGAAAAGTGGGTCTGCGGCAATTTCTTCGATGGTACATGCCTGAGATCAATCAGAAGCGAGAAAGTAAAGAGGGCCTGGCTTAAGAAATTAAGACAGACCATTATCGCTTATGATTGGTTATCTGACAGTGTTATAATAAATTTGGCCAACCACAGCGCAGAATTGCGGTGTCATAATGTAAATTATTACTATATATAAATTTTAAATGTTAATTTAGGTACTTATAAAACCACTTTTTATGTTGTCATTATCTTATTGCAAATGGGAGTATAAGTAGATAAATACTTTTAACACGTTGAAGGACAGAGACGCTGGACAGCGTCCTACAGCTTACTATTAGATATAGCAATTTTAACACGACGTCGTATGGCGTCATCAATTCCCTGTAGAATTGTGTACAAGTGTTGTTTATTGTGTTACAAAGTGAACATTCAAACGAGATCTACCGTCAATCTAATGGGCCTAAATGTCCGTTTGCCCTTTCGCCTTCCTCTCTACTGCCATGTGTCACAACACAAATTGTACGAAGGCAATCTCGGTCCTTCAACGTGTTAAAAATATCCAACATAACAAATCGTACCTTTTACAGGCTGTAAGGAAGGCCTCAAATTGTCTAAATTGTGGAAAAACAATTTCTCAGGGGGCGTGATCCCTTGCGATGGTATAATGTTATTCGGATCTAATATCGTAGAACTTCTTTGTGACATCTTCTTGCTGGGATGCGCTTTTTTGAACAGCTGCTTGGGTATTTGTCCGAAGTTATTTATGAAACCTATCGTCGCGTTTTTCTTGAGCGGGTCGTCGATGCTGGAACAATTTGAATATAAGATAATTTTATATCAGTTTTTCTGCAAGATAACTGATAATTACGCTTATTTTTGAGTAGATAATTTGGAATTAGGTAAATATGTAACTTAAAATAACGCTACATGATATAACTTTTACTACCCTCTAATCAAGTCTACCTATTTCACTTATAAATATAGGTTTTTGGTGATTTTGTAGAACAGATATTAGGGTTTAATATTCATGGACCTCTTAATTAATATTAGATAATTTTAAATAAATATTTATATTTGCCGATAATAAGCTTTTCATTTAATTTAATAATTTATAAACACAAAAATAACAGTTTAATGT
The DNA here is from genome assembly GCA_934047225.1 of Ypsolopha sequella. Lineage (NCBI taxonomy): Eukaryota > Metazoa > Arthropoda > Insecta > Lepidoptera > Ypsolophidae > Ypsolopha > Ypsolopha sequella. The sequence goes on along the minus strand of OW203994.1, from coordinate 19,871,749 downwards.
ACTTTCGAGATAAGTTATATCTCGAAAATACATAAATCTGTTATATTTTTGTGTTTATAATTGTTAAATTAAATATTAGATAATGTAACTGAAGGAAAAGGAAGAGGTTGTCATGCGACGCTAAACATCGTTTACAATAACAGACATTTAATAGTAATCAATGGTACCGATTCGGTGAAGCACATCTTAACTTATTTGACAGGACTGAACTTAATTTATACGCGTCCTGTCCTTGTCTTTTCGATAAAGAAAGAAAAAGACAGGACGCTTAAAATAAGGTTAGTCCTGTCAAATAAGTTAAGACGTGTTATGCCGAATCGATACCATAATCTGTGTTTATACTTCATTTCTGAAAGAAAAACATATTACTTGTAAGACCCAGTAAAAGCACTCACTTGTAAATATCAACATTCCCCTCATAGAACAGATGGTGGAACACATTGGACGCATCGATCGCCGGCGTCCCTTGCTGCTTGTATCCGAACACCAGGTCGATCCAATGATGCAGTCTATGAGACACGTAGTCAGACTCCAATGCCGCTCGGTGCATTCTGATAAACTCGCGCGGGTCCCCGCGGGCCCACGGCGGCAACACTACGTCGTTTAGAAATACGCCTGATTGCTTGGATCCTAAAAGGTTAATTTGAAAGAATTATTGAATAATGTTAAGGTTGTTATGTCCATCCTTCCAGCCATTAGCCTGGTTCGTCCACTGGACATGGGCCTTTCCATAGTACATAAAAGGTACAAAACCTTTATGGTGAGACTCCGTTGTCCGTCCGTCCGTATGTCACAGCCTCATAACTTTAGCACCGTTACAGATAAAGAATTGAAATTTGGCACAAAAATAGCATTAGTTTGCCCACATATCACAGTGTAAAAAAAGTGGATAATTTGAAATTGTTAAAAATATTTCAAAAACAAAAGTGAGAAAAATAAAAAATATTATCCTAAAAATACAATATGGGTGTTCACGCTAGACCGTGACGCATGATTCGCACCCGCAGGCGGGGATGACCCCCCCCCCGCCGCGCGCCGGTCGAGGCGCGCGCGGGCGCTCGTTCGGTCTGTTCGGATCGACGAGCCTCTCTAGGCGCACGCGCGCGCGCCCGCGCAGCCGACAGCTCTAAACAATAGACATTCGCGTCAGCACAAACAATATCGCGTACCTAAAGTGTAGTGTTAATACAAGTGCTGTGTACATCACTCAAACCAGGACATTCAATACATCCCTGCACAGACGCCAGCTCAACTAGCCAACAAGAAGGCTCAGCACGTCACCGCATCTCCTGTCGGCCCATCGAGAACAACATTCCAACAAAGGTCAGTTTACCCACAATCTTTTTCTTATCCTGTCTGCTCTCCCACTCAAATTCCATCAGCCCTGCATCCTGTAGCCAGCGGCTACATTTTTGATCCTTCGAGACCGTTTTCGAATTCGAACCGTTAGAACCAGCCCCCTTTTCAGCCCCTACAGTCCATTTTCAATACAAGAAAAATTTTGGTCCGTCGAGCGGAAAATTTTTGGTTTATATCACCCCCCGCCTCCCCCCCGCCGGCCCGTAACTTTGTTTGAACCAGCCCCCGTCGATTTACTACAGTCCATTTTCACCCGGTTACATATTTTGCCCCTTTTCCAGGCAAAAGAATATTTTGTGGTTTCGAATACCTATCGCGGGTAGATAATTAGAACCGCCGCCTGGAACATTCCATTTATCGGTTAGAACCGACCCCCCCACGCCCCTTTACAGAATAACTCATTTTCATCACGGTTGTAATTATTATTCAGCTCAGATAACATAAGTATATTCATTCAGCCCAATTGTTTATTACAGTCCACTATACTTCTTTATTAAACCCAAATTTTACGAGATTTTGCGAGATATTTTTTCGGTGCGAGTATTTGCTTTATTTCGTGCACATACGTAAAACCCACGTATACATAAGTTATTACGTAACGAACGTTTACGTTTACGAATTATTACGTTACCAAAGTTTGATCTGCATCATTGGATTGTCCGCATTTAGATACGATTTCTGCCAGGTGAACGCATTCTTTGTTTGTTTACGCGTTCGAGGCTTGTAGGTAGGTATTTTATTCTATAAATAGAATTTTCGACGACTGATGTTGTTGTTGTAAAGGTACTTTCGTGTAAACAAGAACCAAAGCGTATTGTCGGCACGTGATTTCAAGGCAAATAACATAAAAGTGAACAGGTTCATCAGCCCTTTTCGATATTTTTGTGTTGCGGTAATCTCACGTCGCAGTAATATATTGCCGGACCGTTTATTTGTGTTATTGTCTGCTTTTTTTTTTACCCGGGTATATATATATATAGCACAAATATAGTAAACAATTTGTTTTTTTTCTCTTCTCATCTCTGATCTTATTGTTAATGGTACACATATAGGGTGTTCCACGTTGGTACAGCTCATATACAGGTTGTTTTTTAAAAAATTTTTTTTTTTTTTCTCTGTCGTGTTTATTTTCCGTGTTCCGTTTGAACATAGTCTTTGTTTTTTTTTTTTCGGCCCGCGCAAGTTACAAGCTATCCGCACGTTGGAGTTGGTAGCGCTCAAGTTTTTAATAACTCATTTTCACATATAGTCACACTCATCACACATTCAATCAGCACATACACACTCAACTCATTTTCACTCACACATTCAATCAGCACATACACACTCAACTCATTTTCACTCACACATTCAATCAGCACATACACACTCAGCTCATTTTCACTCACACATTCAATCAGCACATATAGACACACTCAGCTCATTTTCACTCACACATTCACTCATCAGATACACATTCAGCTCATTTTCACTCAATGAAACCAGCACTCAGTCATCACACACACACTCATCACATACACACTCAGTTCATTTTCACTCAATGACTCCAGCTCCAACAGAGAATTCTTGTAACTCCGCACAACGTGTAGTGAACGTCACTAACACACCAATAATAGCAGACGTACATGGTCAATTTCACTCAGCACGAGCCCTGTTAGGTTTTATCTCACGTCGCGGTACTCCAGTTCTCATTCGCTCAGACTGCGGCACAAACTATGATGCAATCACTCACAAGCTCGCGAATCAGCACATAACTTGGTTCGGCGCTCTGCACGAAATAATACTCAACTCAAGACCCTTCTGCCCGATTTTATCCGATCCTACGGACTTTGACCCTCTCACGGCCGGACATTTCATTGTTGGTCGTCCGCTCACCGCTCTACCTGAGCAGTCTTTTTACGACGGACCCATATCTGTTCTTAGGCGCTTTCAGCTCATTCAAGCGCTCTCTCAGCGCTTTTGGATTCTCTGGTCCAGATCCTACCTCCATACCCTGCAAACCCGCCCCAATCAGCTCTCCCCTTCCTCCCCTCCTCAAGTGGGTGAACTGGTCCTCATCAAAGAGGATGACTTGCCTCCGCTCCAATGGAAGTTGGGGAGAATTCTCCGCACAATGCCTGGCAGGGATGGAGTGGTCCAGGTTGTGGATCTGGACACAGCCCATGGAGCCGCAGCCCCGGCCCCCCCAGGATGTTCACGCTAGACCGTGACGCATGATTCGCACCCGCAGGCGGGGATGACCCCCCCCCCGCCGCGCGCCGGTCGAGGCGCGCGCGGGCGCTCGTTCGGTCTGTTCGGATCGACGAGCCTCTCTAGGCGCACGCGCGCGCGCCCGCGCAGCCGACAGCTCTAAACAATAGACATTCGCGTCAGCACAAACAATATCGCGTACCTAAAGTGTAGTGTTAATACAAGTGCTGTGTACATCACTCAAACCAGGACATTCAATACATCCCTGCACAGACGCCAGCTCAACTAGCCAACAAGAAGGCTCAGCACGTCACCGCATCTCCTGTCGGCCCATCGAGAACAACATTCCAACAAAGGTCAGTTTACCCACAATCTTTTTCTTATCCTGTCTGCTCTCCCACTCAAATTCCATCAGCCCTGCATCCTGTAGCCAGCGGCTACAATGGGTATCAAGTTGTAGATATTAAAAAGTGGATTGTAAAAATATATATATACTTTTACTATATTTACTGGCACTGGTTTCGAGAAATCTTAAAAAAACCACATAAATATGTATGTCTCTGAAACTGGTTGACCGAAAAATATGAAAAAAATGTCGAATTACAGGAAAACTATGGCGATTGAAAAAAAGTTGAGTACAAATGAGAAATATTTTATAAAAATACAACATAGGTATCAAATTGTAGGTATTAAAGAGCTGATCGTAAAAATATGCGGTTTGGCTATATTTTGTTGCATCTATTTCGAGAAATCCTCGAAAAACCACAAAAAATGTATGTCCCCCACTTATCTCTAAAACTTGTAGACGGAAAAATATGAAAAAAATCGTGGAATATGTGTTTACGTAGAGATTACAGGAAAAATATAGCGGTTGATAAATACACATAAAAATGACAAAATTAAATTCATCATCCACGATACAGAACCCTAGGTACGCGAGTCGGACTCGCACTTGGCCGGTTTTATTTTTTGGTGCAAAAGTATAAATATCTGACATTCGCAACAAAATCTGAACACATAGGTATTTACTTTAAATATAAGATGTTGCTACATAATATTAATAAGTCTTACCTAAATCGAAGTTATTTGAATTGACTAGAAATTCAGGTAAGTAAAAGAACTCCGGTATTAACTCTTTCACATCCGCCATGTTATGCCTTGATGCAGAGTTCCAACCTTCTTTTATTGAGTGGAACATTCTGTAACAAAATAAAGTCAAGTTATGTTAACCCAACAAGAAACTGATTCAATTAAATACGAAGCCAAAGATTATTTTACCTATCAGCTAAATCAAAATGGCCGCCCTGCAGCCTCAAAAAGTGCTGCGTAAATGGTTCCATCCGAACTAAATAGGAGCAAACAATCATGGCTGAGGAATAGTGGGTTCCGTAGTGGTAAGGTGGTGTTTCTCCATGTGGATCGTCCCATTCCTGCAAAGTTTTCAAATGTATTTGAAATGTGGACGAACATAACGTGTCGTATACACTGGGCATCAAAAAAATCGCACCTTTTGAAAAATATACTTCATACAACTTTCATTAATATTTGAATCCAATTATGAGGGAACTATTGAGTATCAATTGAAAGGGCATTTTACGACCTTGAAATAAACAATTATTTTATTTCATTTACAAAACAAATCTCTCGAGTACGTGATGTTGAAAAAAGTATTACTCAAATGTTTTGTTGTCTGAAGTAAAGTTTTCAAAAGGAGCGATTTTTTTGACGCCGATTGTATATTATCGTACAATTTTTATTGCAAAAATCCACGATGGTTTGTTTGTTCGTGGTGTTTTTTAATCATACATAGTGTTGGCCTATAATATAGTGTATGTTAGAATGTTTCGTGTGAAATTACTACAAGGATATTGGAATCAGCTTGCTGAATGATATAATGCTACACAAGTATTTTTTTTTTGTTTTTTTTTTTATCTTTGTTTTGTAAATTATCTCAACCTTCTTTTTAGCGCCATTATACAAAAGCTCAGTCGAACCAGCAGTTTTTAAATAATCCTGCAGACACAATATCAACTGACATATAAGAATTAATTCTTCTTAAAGAGACTGACTTTAACTGACCTTCAAAAGCCAAAATATCGTACAAACTGAGAAGTTTATTACTTTTTACTATTGACAGCCAAAGCTAGGGATCGTTTGATGGGCAATCCAATGGTGTAACGGTGCGACGATATCGTGAAGGTTGCCAAAAGGCAATGGATGAGGCTAACCCAAGAAGCCACATAACCAGACTGGAGATCTGACTTCTTTTCACAAGATCAAACGAAAAAATGTTGGCTTCAATTCTTTGCATTAGTATCGCTGTTTTTCTAATATGGTAACTATAAAGTTTTAAGAGATAGAGATAAAAATAAAAATAATAAATGTAATTTATTTTAGCGCGCGGATTTCAATAGAGGTCATCACTCCAGTCTGGGTATAAACTTCATGGGCTAAACAGAGACCAAAGAGAATGGCGTGGCAAAAAACAGGCCTATACCAAACAGTTGGCTTATGATTGACTGTTGTTGGTATATATATACTGATACAAAATTACCCACAAAGCGTACCTTATACCGTTTCCTAAACTGCTCCAGTCTATCGGGACTCTGCGCTCCCATTGGCTTAGTCAAATCCCTGAATGTGGCTGGATCGTTCAGGTCTAACTCCATGGAGTCATAGTCCGCTAATATCCATGGAAACACCGGGTACTGCATCAGATCATTGTAGGATCGACCCGCGAGGGTGTTCAGATGCATCAAGTACTGGAAGTTTGAGATCTCGCCTCGCTGAAAATTTTTAATACATCGTCTATTGAAATAACAGCGATATTTACGATACAAGTAACATAATGAACACCAACGACCCAAGTAATAATCTGGTAGGGTTTCTTTATGAATACTCACCAACCATCGCTGCGTGACCGAGGTATCACCGATCAAAGTGGCAAGTAAACCCCCCGGCTGCTCCACCGCCACGCCACGTTTTTGTCCCGCCACTGACCCCGCTGCACTATCCGCCATGCCTGTCGCTAGGGCGGTAAATCTGCTATAAACCTGGAATAAATACATACATCGTTACGATTTGAATCCCCGAAAGCATTGGCGGATACTGGCCTTCATAGCCCCCAAAACACCAAGGAATTCCATACATATTTGACTCGACCTTTCGATTTGATTCGGATGCACTATTTAGGTATTAAGGTATAAATTGGTTTATCGAAACTATGACAGAAATAAATTTCTATGTTTGAACACTTGGCGATTTATCCATCGCAAGGAGATATAAATTAACATTATATCATTGCAGTATAGAAACGCAGAAATAAAAGTAAATCTGGATGTGAGGAGCTCTGAACCGGGAATCGAACCCGGGACCTCTCGCTTGCCGGGCGATTGCTCTAGCCTCTGAGCTATCCAGGTCTCAACACAACTCGTGAATTTACCGATGTGCTTTCCCATACTGCAATGTTATTTATAGATACCCACTTTATAGTGAGCCACTTGGCGCCTAGAGGACGCTAGTGTATTCAAAGCTAGTCAAAGACCATTATGCCCTACCGTCACCTGTTACAGTATCGGGTAGTGAAGAATACACATTTCTCTTATCGAAACTATGACAGAAATAAATTTCTATGTTTGAACACTTGGCGATTTATCCATCGCAAGGAGATATAAATTAACATTATATCATTATATCATTATATCATTCAGAGCAATCGCCCGGCAAGCGAGAGGTCCCGGGTTCGATTCCCGGTTCAGAGCTCCTCACATCCAGATTTACTTTTATTTCTGCGTTTCTATACTGCAATGATATAATGTTAATTTATATCTCCTTGCGATGGATAAATCGCCAAGTGTTCAAACATAGAAATTTATTTCTGTCATAGTTTCGATAAGAGAAATGTGTATTCTTCACTACCCGATACTGTAACAGGTGACGGTAGGGCATAATGGTCTTTGACTAGCTTTGAATACACTAGCGTCCTCTAGGCGCCAAGTGGCTCACTATAAAGTGGGTATCTATAAATAACATTGCAGTATGGGAAAGCACATCGGTAAATTCACGAGTTGTGTTGAGACCTGGATAGCTCAGAGGCTAGAGCAATCGCCCGGCAAGCGAGAGGTCCCGGGTTCGATTCCCGGTTCAGAGCTCCTCACATCCAGATTTACTTTTATTTCTGCGTTTCTATACTGCAATGATATAATGTTAATTTATAAATTGGTTTGCCAAAAGCGCCTCCTGGCTTAAGGCGCCTAAAATCTAACTTATTTATTATAAAATCTAACCCATTAACGGGGTAAAATCAAGTGGAGCATTAGTTAAAATGGGTGTCCCGCAGGGTTCCATATTAGGGCCCTTGCTGTTTTTAATTTACATAAATGACCTTCCATATTTAGTTAAAGACTTAACGAAGATAGTATTATTCGCAGACGACACGTCACTTATTTTTAAAGTTAATAGACGTAAAGATATCCTTGACGGCGCGAATACAACTTTATCACTGGTGCTTGATTGGTTTACTGTAAATAATTTAGTTTTAAACGCAAAAAAGACAAAGTGTATAAAATTTACGTTACCAAATGTAATTCAAGTGGATGGTAATTTGCTTTTGCAGGGGTCCAAGCTGGAGTTAGTTAACGAAACAAAGTTTTTAGGCATTACGGTAGACTCTCGTCTTCAGTGGGGTCCCCACATAGAAGCCCTATGTGGTAGACTTAGTTCGGCCGCATACGCTGTTAGACGCATAAGACAAATTACTGATGTAGATACTGCTAGACTAGTCTATTTTAGTTACTTTCACAGCATTATGTCATACGGCATGCTGTTATGGGGTAGAGCCGCGGATACAGACGCAGTCTTTGTTTTGCAGAAGAGAGCAATTCGGGCTATTTATAATATGAAGCACCGGGATTCATTAAGACAAAAGTTCAAAGAAATTAATATATTAACGGTTCCTTGTGAATATATTTACCAAGTCCTTAGATATGTCAGAAAAAATGTTGAGTCTTTCCCAAGGCTTGGTAAGCAACATTGTAAGGAGACCAGAAATAAGCATAAACTGGCTTTTCCAAAAATCAGACTCGCTAAGGTGAGTACCTCTTTTGTAGGACATGGTATAAGATTTTACAATAAACTTCCAAAGGAGGTCCTTACTTTGTCAGAGAATAAGTTTAAACTGTATATTAAGCAGGGCCTATTGAAAAAGGCATATTATAAAATAAATGAATATTTGGATGATGGTGAAGCATGGTGTTACAGTGATAATGATACTCGTAGTAAGTTATAATTTAATTAAATAGTATAATTTCTTAACTTATGATTCCTCTAAGGTGTAAACATTAATTGATTATAGACTGTAAAAGGAAAAGGACTATATGAGACAGGTAGACAAAGATATATATGTTTTTCTTTTTTTCATTAACCTGAATTCCTACTGTCTTGTATTTTCTTATCCCTTGGTTAAAGTAGATATAAGTCATATATTGTATAGTATAAGTTTTATGTTGAAAAAAAGACATGATCTTGCTAAGTTTCTTGCCCTTCTTCTTAGCAAGACTAATCGAATGGGCGGAGGTAGGCATGTATTTATATATGTAACCTATTAGTATGTAGTATATAGGATGGGATTTGGTCGGCCGCCTGGATTCGTGCTGGGGGCTCGGTTGGTGATCACTGAACCTTGTTCCTGGTCCCTGGCCGGGTCTCCGGTATGGGTTCGGGCGGCTGATTGGATTTTACCTTGTATAATATATATTTTACCTATCATTTTAATCGTAAATATATTGCTACATAAATTAAATAAACCTTTAATTTAGTTCATGTACATTTATTATTCTATTACATATATTTTCTTTATTAGATTAAATTTGACGTGTAAAAAGTGTATATATCTATACCTGCTTTGCAAAATAAACTATTTGAATTTGAATTTGAATTTGAATTTTTCCTTTGTGATAAACCTAGTGAGAATGGCCCCACCAATATCAAATCCTGGATCCGTCCTGGCCGAAAAGGCTATAGAGGTGTTACCGAGTATAGACAACTAAATGCAGGTTACAGTCCACACTAGTACAGTGCGCGTCCTGTTAAAAGAGCGCTGGCGGCGATTGTATGTTTTCTATGGTTTTAATTCTATTTAGTGATATTCTATCTAATATATTTTTCAATGTTCTAGTTCAAAAATAAAACTAGTACTAGTACTTTCGTGCGCGAGTGTACCCATGCGCAAACCTATCGCTTCCAGCGCTTTTTTAACAGGAGGCTCTTTACGTCCCAGCATGATGGATGGTGAGCCCTCGCCGCACGTAAGTCTTTTTTGATAATCTACGCATGCATATTGTTTAAAATTGATACAAATGGATTATAATCTATTTTAATAAATGCTCAATTAGCAAGGCAAATCAAAACACTCAGCATCTAGACGGATCGCGCGAGTTGAAATGAACAATTACACGTTACAACTTATCGACGCGTCCGAGCGCACAATCGTGTGTCTGCCAGTCAGCGACAAAGTTTCAAAGATCGTATACATTTGTCGGTGAGAAAATTATTTAATAGTTAAATATGGAGCTTGAGCAGACAGGTATGGCTTTATTACTACGTAAAATTTAGTTCGGTATTATCTGTATTCACGAAATTAATTATATGACAAAAATATGAATAAATAAGTACTAAAATAGAGAACTACGTCCGAATACACCAGAGTAGAACTAGTGTGGTTGGAGCGGATTGGTCTTCAAATATTTTTTTACCATTAGTTTCGTTTATTAAGGTATAATTACTGACATTTTTGTGCGCCGTAAGCTGCCGTAACATTATTATTAAATTTTTTAGATGTGACGGTCAATTTAAAACTTATTGATGTTCTTGATGTTTGGCGTAGTAAAAAAATTGCGAAAAAATATTAAACGCACCACAATAAGTTAAAACTATTGAAAACTATTTGTTAAATTCTTTTTGTATTTGTAAATTTACTTTTGTAAATTTACTTTTGTAAATTCTGTCTTTGTTTTCTTTATTAACTATTTAAAAACACAATTTACACATACAAATGCATATCACAAATTTTGGTAGAAATCGCAAGGTTGAGTAATTTTTTCATATTTGTATTTTTGCACGCGTAGATTATCAAAAAAAAAAACCTATCTGCGCCGTAAATCGGGCACAAATTTAGACGTGCCTTCCGAAGCGTACAGCCCGAATACTAACGTGCCCCTACGGAATTTGAACCTGTGAATTTAGATTTAGTGGTCGAGACATTCGAACTACTAGACCACAAAGACGGTCAAAATATCACAGATTATTTATATATAAAAATATACATATACTTTTTAATAAATTGGAATAGCCGTGCTGTTACCGTGCAAAGTTTTAATAGCGTCCCAATTTTTTATATTTATTTTACTATAGCAATTGTTAATAATATGTTTTTAGAAAAAAGAGTTCCTCGGTGAACTTACCTTATTTCGTACTTTTCTTGGAAAGGCTAGTAGATAATTTCTTCCGTCACTCGAAAAAACTTCCAACGCTGTCGGTTGTAATAAATATCTTCTTTTATGGACCTCCCTGATGAGAATACAATCGTTATCGTGTTACAATAAGTTTCAATTTCACGAAACAAAAAAGGTACAAAAAGTAGAGAAAAATGTACCTTATGTCTTCATACAAAAACTTGGAGCAAGTCCTCTGGTTACTTCTCTGAATTCCTTGACTAGGCAATATCGGTTCGTAATCATCTGGACAGCTGTCTAAATCCCGTATTTCTCTGTTCTTCAATAATGTGAAGCCATCGATGACGTAACAATGTTCGCGGCCAAACAATAATAGGCCTTCTGTCGTGTCTAAACCTTGTATTCTTGCGCAGCGAAACATGTGAGAGATCTAGAAACAAAAATCATGTCATGATGATGTCATTTGTGTTGTGAGAGTTTGTTTTAAAGATGAGGTCTTTACATATGAAATTGTTGTTTTCTGTAGAGAATTTGAAGGAAACTGAATTTTCTGTACTAACATTTTTGCATTTTTTTTTAGGAAAGACAAATCCAAATTATGTAATTTCTAATGTTTATGAATGAGACAACACTAAGCTAACAGCAACATTAATTTAATATTTGTAAACTGTCAGCTTAAAAAAAAATTACGAATCTTATCATGGAAATGGATGGCATTTAGGACGAACTGTTTTTGAAGATTTAATTTTGGTTATCAAACTGGAAATAAAAACAAAATTTAATACGTAGATGTAGACCTTGAAATCAACTTAAAAACAAATAATTGAAATAGCTATTGAATTATAGGAATTATGAACTCATGAATCTGTAAGAAAATTTCGGCAATTTCATATGTAAAGACCTATTAAATTGTTTGTGTATCTTGTCTAACTCATGGTCGCCCAAAAATTAACGTACTATTTTTCCCAATAAATAAATCAAAAATAAATATTGCACATGCTCTTACAGATATTAGATTTTGCATGATTTAAAAAGGGAAATTATTAATCGGGCGAATAAAAATATAATTAGCGACTTCAAGTGCCCGGGATAAATACCAAAGCGTGCGACTAAAATACTGAGTAGGCGAATTTAAAGTATGAAATCGAAAATATTTCACCAAAAATCAAAAAATAGGTGCGACGACGCGCGAAGCGGGGAGGAGCGTGTTAGGATTACATGTAAGATGAAATAGGGAGCCGAGCTAAGCGGAGCGGAGCGAGCCGACGTCCCTAGTTTTATTACTTAAAATTTAATTGTCACTAAAATACAAAATTGTTCGCCGGAGAATTATTCAACTCAACTCAAATTTATATTTTCAAGTCGCCGTTTTCAAAATTTTTATTCGCCCGCAGTCTTTCGCCCACTTAGTATTTTAGTACGCTATATTCAGTATTTTGACACCTTAAATTTGAATTTATATTCGCTCGTTAAAATACCTACTACCCATTTCAAAATAACATACATACATACATATACACGCGCCTGTCTCTCAGAGGGGTAGGCAGAGAATACAGATTTCCATCTAATACGATCCTAACACACCTCTTTCGCCTCTTACACATCCATCAATCTAGTCTTTAATTGTAGCTAGGGGCACGCACGGGTTCTTATCGATCCTAGAAGCTAGAAAGTTGGAAAATGATGGATCGGCTGCTTGTCCGTTTAAATCTCAGCATGATTACCTTCTCATGATGTTCTAACAATCGTAAAAGAGTTTGATTGTCAGGAGGAGGTTGTGCTGGCTCATCTTCATCTTCTATATCTGGGCCGTCTTCGCTGCCTACAACATAATTCAAGCCTTATTACCATGTCATAAGGTACACATAATTTAGACAATATATAACATTTTAAAAATAGTCTCTATTTCACATAGAAATAGGGTTGAAATTAAAATGTACCTTCTCCGGTAGAATCCACTTTCCCTCGGCTCACAACGCCACTGCTGACTAGATCTGAAGGCGAACCGTCTTCATTTGCCGTATCGAGAGATATATCCCTATTGCTGAAACAAAACACACTCTGATCGTAATATGGACTTTAAAAATCTAGGCATAAAGTTCTAAATCGTTTGATATAGAACTTACTTGGTATTTTCCTCGTTATAAGTTTCTACGTCAGCCTGTTCCACGCCTTCGGTTTCACCTAAACTCGCTCCAGAATTTCTGAATTGTTGGTAAACTCTGTAATATTCCTTACTGTCTATACTTTGTGCTACTTTGTACTTGAGTTGTTTCTGGAAAAGAAATTTCATTGTATGTTTTGCCGAGGAGATGTATTTTTGTTAAATCTAACACGGCCCGGCAGGACAAGCAAGCTTGCTTAGTGCTGGGACCATTGTCAAGTTGCCCGTAATTTGGTCTCTCAACAATGTAATCAGTAATCAGTAATCAGTAATTCATTTATTGACCATTATAACAGAGAATGTTACATGAGGCATGTCAAATATTACATACTTACAGGTATCTTAATGATAAGATAGGTTAATAAATATGCTAAATTAAAATTAGTTACAAAACTAAATTTAAAAGTTAATGCATGTCAGTCACAATCTGTTTTCTTGTGTTATTGTCAAGTCTGTTTTTTCTTTTTTTTGTATTTTTTCGTTATTTGTTATCTTTTGTGTATTATTGTTGTAAATAAATAAATTATCTTATCTTATCTTATTTTATCTTATTTGTGGAAAATCCCATACTGGATATTTAAAGAAAATTTCCGTGTCCTTTAAATTATATTTAGAAGAAGTTTACCATTCGTAGCTGTCAAAATAATAACATAGATAGTATGTTTTTAATTTTTATATACAGCCTGTTAAGATTAAGTTGCGGAAGCCGAAACTGGCGATAATATTCGTCTATACGAACAACTTTTACTATGGAGCCAACCCTCGAATCACGAAAAAAAAATCAGCTGTTCCATAGAAAAGTTACATAGCTACCCGACCAAAATGTATGAAACAACAGATATTTTTTTCTCGATTTCTCAATTTTTTTTCACGGAAACTTGTTCGTATGGGCGAGTACTATCGCCAGTTTTCGGCTTCCGCAACTTCATCTTCATCATAGTAAATATACTATGCTCAACCCTTAGCTCCTTCTAAATCCTTCCCCCTCCCACTCACACACACATTCAAACACACACACATACATTTTCCCTCGTACACTTGCATGCTCAATATACACTTATTATGTACCTAAAATTGTTTTAATTAATTCTATGTCATATCTTAAATCTTAATCACAATAATAATAATATTGTTAATTAAATAATAATAATAATATTGTAAATTAAATAATAATAATAATTTTAATTGTTACTTTACTTTAGCTATTCTGTATTAGGAATTTATTAATTGTATAACTGGTGGACAACTATTATTGGCTTTATTTAATGTATTTCTTATTTATTCTTATTATGTAAACTTGATCATAAGCTGTTGTGGTCCCAAAATAAAAATTTTAAATTTGAAATCTTAAGAGCGGTTTCGCAGTCGGATTGTGGAATAGGTACCCGCAGTTTCCATTTGTTAATTCAACATTTTTTTAATTCAAATTTACGAATACCAATGGTAACTTTGCGATAGCAACATACACAATACATAGGTAATAAGGTTTTGTTGAATAACTATTAAGTGAAGTGTTCTGTTTCGATTAAGTAGATAAAGGTAAGTGATAAGTAGATTTCACAATCCGGCTGCGATAGCGCTCTTAACACCCTGTATAGTTGCTACACTAAAACTCACATTATCTGGCTTATCTAGCTCCGGTCTATATGGGTAATGAAGATAAAACAAATGATTCCTCCTCATCATTTTTCTCATCCTATTTGGTCCCTCCGTACTATCAAGGGCCCACTTGTCGAGAGGGCTCGGCTTGGGGGGACCCCAGAGGCCCCGTTCTCTCGTCAACTCGGCCCAAGAGGCGGCCCACTCCGCTTGCACGTAGCGCGTTGTGTGCGTCGTTGTGTTAGCGTGCGTGTTGAGACATGCGCACCATACTTGTCTGAAATGTATGAAGACGGTATTATTTAGTAATTAATAACTATATTTGGTACTTCAATTATAGTTATGAAAAAAAAACACACACACAAAAACATATCTCACGGCATTTATAACTGAGACGGTATCAAGGTCTGTCAATATACGGAGAATGGTAATGGTAATTATAAAATTAATTTGAATATTAATAATAAAGTAAATAAAAATATTATGGAGATAAATTGCGAAAAAATCATTGGTACATATTAATGATATTTTCGCAACTCATGGCGGGTTATAAACTTCCCAATTATCACCCGTTTTGACCAACCAAATATTTTTTATATAACCGGTTTTAACACGGGTTATAACCAGGTAATAGGATTATCGGATCGATATATACCTAAAGTTGGAAAAACTGAGAAAGTTTGTAGGTGTGGAGTCGGCTTCTTATAATATTATTTTGATAGTAAAAATCCTGGAATTATGGAATTGCTTAAAACGTTACGATAATGTAATACTTAATAGATTATTATTTTCCTGGAAACGTAAATAAATTTAATAATTAATGTAATGAATTTATTTATTTATTTTATTAATTAAAATTAATTCATTATTAAAAAATAAATTAAATAATTCAGGAATTGAACACGATTTTCTCTACCGAAAGAGTAGATCATCTATATGGCCGAAAGAAAAATTGGCCATTTCAGTCCTCGGCTGAGCTGGTATTATATTACGTATAGCCTTTTCTTCGGCCCCTACTCTGTTCGGCCAAAATCAGCTTGCAATTTTATAAATTCCCTAGGAATTGTATACAATTTCTGAATAATATACATTTACGGTAACTTCTGTTAAGTATTAGGTACATCATCGTAACGTTTTAAGCAATGCCGTAATTTTCACTATCGAAATAAATAATATTTTAAGAATCCGACTCCACACCTACAAACTTTTTCAAGGATTTCTCCAACTTTAGGTATATATCGATCCAATTATCCTATCCCTGGTTATATATAACCCACGGTGACAACGCTAAACAAAAGCATAGCAACACAGCACCAAACACCACAGATCTTTTACCTCTTTCTCTAATATGTTATATTCCGACATGTACTTCACAAATATGGCAGAACCTAACAGTAATTCCCCTTACCTAACTAACTGGACGTGGTCCTGCATGTAAGCCAAGGCGAGGTCTCGAGGCGGATGCGGTCTCTGCTTGTTGGAGTCATCTTTCTTGACTTTAGTCCTAGAGGCGAGTCGCGTGAGGCCGCCGGTCACTTTCTGGATCTTTGATTGTATCTGGTTATGGAGCTCCCATGGTACTCTGTATATTGCCTGTGGAAGATATAATTTTTTTCCGTACCTCATAATGGAAATAAGATCACTTTATTATCTGTGTCCGTCGCGCGTCAAATATAAAATGTATATTGGTACCCCCGCAACACTACCAGACCCCCCCCGGACGACGAAAACGTCGATGGCGTGACGACATCACTGCATTCGCTGGTATAACTTGGACGCCACTAGCCAAAGATAGGAAAGCATGGCATCGATCGGAGGAGGGTTTTGCCCAAAAATAGGTATCCCCATCGAAATAAGGTATCCCAAATAACTACATTACTACAGAAGAATTTGTAAATAGATTTATGAATAATTAATATGAATGATAATGAAATATGATTTTTATAATATGCTATTTTTAATGAAGGTGTAATTTGTAATAATGATATATAACAATTAATTGTATTTTTTCTTTTATATATATATATATATATATATATACATTTTATATTAGACGCGCGATATATATACATTTATACTCTACCAGGCGTCGGCAACCGGCGGCCCGCGGGCCGCATGCGGCCCGTGAACCGCTTTGGTACGGCCCGCAACTACTTCATGATAATTATATTTGGTAGTACATATTTGTGTGAGCAGCTTCAGCAGATGTTTTCCATTCTGAACTATCCAAAAAGCAAGCATTGTTTTCAGTTAAAGAATGCACAATTAGACGCAATACTGCGCATTTAAGCATTTAAAATGCAAGCGAAATACGAAAACTTCGATGTCAAATGCAGTCGCAAGAATCGCATTAATTATTTTAATAATTAATACTTAAAATGTTTAAAACTACAATAAATATGATATTTATTTTAATACAAAAATGAGATGCGGCCCTTGCTGATCCCCTGGTAACATTTGTGGCCCTCCTATATCATAAGGTTGCCGACCCCTGCTCTACTTAACGACAATGACACCCCACAAGATAGGGTAAGACAGGAAAAATCTTTTTGGCTCTATTTTCATGTATGTATTTCCCCCCGGAAAAATTATTTAATAACATTTTAAGTTGAAAATTCGGAATAACGTCAACATTTTAAACAATATATAAAAAGTTCAGGTTTCTATCTCATTCCGTCTAAGAGCTAGAGACCCGTGACATACGGACAGACAGGCAGACAGACAGACGGACAGCGGAGTGACATTCATAGGCCTTACCTAACTAATGATTACGAGACGAACCTATATTTGTTAGAAATTAATACAGTTTACTAAGCGAGCACACGCGTTACAGAATCCTACTCGCATTTGACAGTCTTTTTATTTAAAAATTCAACGACAAATCTTTGAGCAAATAAAACATACTGTCAAAGTGTCAATGCTGGCTCATTCAATAACCTATGTCTGGTTGTTTAAGGGAACCCTACTTAAGAAGCGTCGCTACGCGCAAACTTCCATATAAACACTGTCAACACATTGCGAGCTGACTATAGAATGCTATTATGATATTTTAGGCTAAGTCCATTAACATGATAATGTTACATAAGATATACATCTATGTTTAACCCGTCTAGTGTCCTATGATCAAACGTATGATCATAAGAAATTGAGTGCCCGTAGTGTCCTAAGATCAACCGTTTGATCATAAGCGGGCGTTCCGAAGTTGCCGCCACATACGTCAGAGAGTATTTTGGAGCAACTTTGGAGCAAAAATTGTCTTTGATTTCTCACATTGTTGACAACATTTAGGCGTAAATGATTTCCGGTTTGGAGTGAATGAATTTTAGAAACATTTTGCTCAGTGAAAACGCAACCGGCATCGAGTTTGTTTACGTCCGTAAATATTTAATTATTGTGAAGTATTTACTGAGTATTTCAATAAAAAAATGTATGTAGTCTACGTGTAAACTAATTTTGATTACGTGAGTGTAAAAACAAATTCTGAAATTAGTGTAAATGAAGTGTTGTGATGAAAAATGTGACAAAAAATGGCGGGAAAAAGTGAGAGCTGAAACTATATCTAAGGATATTTTTCCTTCGGATTGTTGCCTAGGTATGTAAATTACATGAGAAGATGGCAAATTTTATGTAGATTTTTAGAAGATATAACATATTCGGTAATAATGATTGCAACTTAACTAAATCCGAGCATTTCTAACAACAAGTCGCTCAAAATCTCGCTTGGCGCGATGTATGGGTACATTTCGGGCACTTGGAATTCCCTTCTATGGGGACATGCAAAAGGGTTAAGTCGAACAAAAATCGTGAAATTTGAGCAACGATTTTTTACCAAAAGTAGAGCCGAATGTGCTTTTATTGCTTTAGATAAAATCAAAAAATTAATACGAGTCAAACATCGAAAATGTTATCTAGATTAATAATAACCAAAAATAATGTTTGATTGATTGATTTTCAGGATTCTTTATTAAGACTAACATTTTCTTTTTTTTTACATTGTTAACTTAATAATAACAAAATTAGTCAACAATATACAAAAATAGCACTTGAATAATAATAATACAAAAATAATGTTTAAAAACGTCCACAGTCTTCCCAAAATGTGGATACCCCTGAAATAAGTTTTCAATTTTGCGCCCGCGACGAAATCGACACGATTGTATTGTCCTCGCAAGTTTCATGGAGCGTGCATCTTATAGCGAAATTAAATTTGGCCATGCCCACAACCGAGTTTGTCGCGTCACGATGTCTGTTCTTAACTCATAAATACGTAAAATTGACACTTGTCATTGTTGGTTCTTGATGGAACATTTGCAACATTTTGTAAATACATTCCATCTTATAATTCGTACCCATATCATAAAAGCCTGAAGATGTTATTTTAACGAAACCGGTCGCTAGTCTAATAAAAAAAACAGTGGAACAGTTACCAAGAATTAGTTTTATTTACAATACGTCATAAATACGTACCTTTCTCTCAGTATCAATATAATTGAGCCAGAGTCGATGAGCGCTCTCATTCAGCTGTTCTCTCACCGCTGAGAGGTCTGGCGCTCTGGCGTTACCGGCGGGCGCTATTAGGGTCATCTTGAACACTTCTTCGATGGCCGGCTTCTTGCATGCGTACAGTTCCTCCCAAACGCGACGTGCAGCTCCGGCCATTAGATTGCGACCTGAAAATGAAGCATGTGTTAGTGGCATCTAAAAGGCCGGTAATTACATTGTAAGCTAATTAAATTAACATTATATCATTGCAGTATAGAAACGCAGTAAGAAAAGTAAATCTGGATCTGAGGAGCTGTGAACCGGATTCGAACCCGGGACTCAAATTCCCGGGTTCGAATCCCGGTTCAAAGCTCCTCACATCCAGGGGCTCTACCGCGTAATTCTCATTTGTATCAACTTCAAGCAAATGCATGCGAAATTCAACGCGTGCAAGAGATGGCATGTTAGGCGGGCGTCGTCGCACGCACGACAAATTTCAATCTCAAGTTGATGTTGATGAAAATGAGAATTACGCGGTAGACCCACAGATTTACTTTTCTTTCTGCGTTTCTACACTGCAATGATATAATGTTAATTTAAATATCTCCTTGCGATGGATAAATCGCCAAGTGTTCAAACATAGAAATTTATTTCTGTTATAGTTACATCGTAAGCGTGAACATTAAGTGACATAAAGCTTATTTAGGTTTTAATAATGGCATTGGCTTTGACAAGATATAGCCAGCACCGTAACTTACGGCCTACTTCTTTCAGTACAGACTACCTACTAGCTAGACGCCGCTGCCGAGTCTAGTCAACGACCATTTGAAATCGAGTTACATTTGTTAAGAAAAAAACGAGATGACATAATAAATCTCTATCTGCGGAAACTTTAAATGACTAGCTAGAGTTAATTTAAGTTTTTTACTATTGTTATTAAAATAGTCGCTAGTTTTCCAAAATAAGTAATAAATAAATAAATAAATAATCCAATAAAATTAAAACTTCATAATTTTGACATTGGTCACGTCTAATGCCGCGACTTTTGAATTTTTTGCATTATACATACATACATACATACATTATTGTACACACACGGAAATATAAACATAAACAACATTACAGTGAAAAAAGATACACATTGGCAAGCTTATCTCTAAACAGAGATTTCTGACAGCAAAACCATCACAATAGGAAAAAACCGGCCTAGTGCGAGTCGGACTCGTGCACGAAGGGTTCTGTACTATAAAAACGGCAAAAAAAACTTGTCTGTTGTATGGGAGCCCTCTTAAATATTAAATTTATTCTGTTTTTTAGTATTTGTTGTTATAGCAGCAACAGAAAAACATCATCTGTGAAAATTTCAACTGTCTAACTATCACGGTTCATGAGATACAGCCTGGTGACAGACGGACAGACGGACAGACAGCGGAGTCTTAGTAATAGGGTCGCGTTGGTTACCCTTCGGGTACGAAACCCTAAAAAAAAAACATAAACGAAGTAATTCCATCTGAACCTCACCTTGATGCGTGGTCAACTTGTCATCCCGCGACTCGAGGTCCCCACTCGGGTTGACGTGCCACGTCGTCCGCATGTGGGAGTCGAGAGCTATCTTCATGTTGGCGCTGAGTTGCAGCAGGCAGTACGTCAAGCAGCCGATAAATTCCAGCTCGTGGTTACCCGCTCCGAATATTAGTAACCTGTGTGGACATCGCCACTATAAAAAGACTGTCAAATGCCAATGAACGCACGGTCTGTCAATGTATATTCTATTTTGAGGGCAGCTAAAAAAACAATACACGCTATAAAAAAAAACGATACGCCAATCTCGCCATACAATATTTATCGCTTGATGCAAATCACTGCGGTTCATGGCACGGAGTACAGTACAAATGTGTAAAGGTCATTTTCCAGCTGCCCTCTGAATGACGTATAGTTAATATAACTAATACTCTACTTAGTAGATTGATTGAAAATGAAGGGTAAGCGGGAAGAGGGATCATAGTCAACAGAAGGTAAATTTGAAATAAGAAGAAAAAACTTGCTTAGGTTATTATTTTAGAACTCTGCTTAGTGGGATTATTGTAATCACAGTTAATTATTGTAATAACAATTTTTTTTTTCTAAAAAGCAAACTTTACTATCAGCCCATAGCCTCCATATTCACAGTTAAAAGACAATTTTTTTTTACTTGTTGTACTAGTTATTACCTTTTTTTTAAGTTAGGTTTTTAAGCTTCTTGAGTCCGGTTTATTTTTAAAAGCGATATTCTGTGGACTGTGTTATTTTTTTCAAGTTTTTGTTTTCGCTCAATCATTGTCATCGAGACATTTTAGGAGATGGCACTATTTACTCAATTTTGAAAAAAACTGACAATAATCTTTCTTCCCGCGTACCCTTCAAATGCGTTTCATTTGAAGCTATGCTTTGTTACGCAAAGGCAAAGGGGCTGCACTTCCTGAAGCGCTGGGGTAGTTACAGAAGCCACTTTATGTCACTAATTCAGTAAAAGGCACGCGAAGTCCTAAAGGAAACATATTTTCCCATGCACTTTTATTCGAGAGGATATGTTGTATGTCGCTCCTTAACCTTAAAAACAAAGTCTACCCAAACACAAAAAGGACAAGTATTTTTTTGTGGTTTTTTTATCTTTAAAACGTGTTTTTTTAAAACACAAATTTTAAATGTATATTTCACATAATTTTCTACCTAAATATTTTAAAAGAACTTCAATTTGGAAATATGTGGCCACTTTTTAATAAAATGATCTCCTTAAAAATGGACTCCTCTACATAAATTCAGTTGATAAATAATTACTTGATACCCGTCTATAGTTAAAAGATTCCTGCAACGGCATTAAAATGCAACTTAAATTGAGATATTATGGAGCTCGGAATTAGATGCCAACCTATTAATTTTGTAATCCACTTCTTTTTTTTTAAGCTACCAGAATACGGTTACTTAGCTGCTTGGTTTATAACATGCCTTTAAAAATGCTATCCCTAGATGAAAAAGGGCAATATCTGTCACACCAGCGAGTGTATTATTTATCTCCAAGTTATTTTGTAGGATTTTAAAGTAGCCTGCAGTAGACATACCTATTTGTAGTCAATTTGTGCAACGCTTCTAGAACAGACATTTGGTCTGCTATCGAGTCAGTAGAGCGAGACAGCAAGAAGAGGATTGTCCTGTTCAAGCAATGATGCAGCCCTTCTAAAGATATCATTGTGGATTTCTTCTTAGCTGTTGTCACTAGTTTTACTATGAAGTCGAACACCTGAAAGGCAAGATTTAACAATATAGGAACCTTGTTTTGTTTTTTATCATAGAAAGATGTTATGAAAAAAACAATGCTAGAAAATAATAGCCAATTTGAAATAAAATAAAATCTATTCATAGCTTATTTCAGTAGGAACAAGTGATTTGGTAAGTAACTAGAAATTATAATATCTAAAATCTAACGCTTATTTATTACTGCCAGCCTTTGCAAGTCATCGGTGAAAATTTGATGTTCGACCGATATCCCTACGGAGATACATGTCGTGACGATATAATGTATGTACTATATAGATATTTCTTTTACAACTTTACAGAGACAGCTTTACAATAACGGGCGAATGGGCGGAGTTATATGTACTGCATATATTTATAATGTTGATAAAATACTTAATAAAATAACATTTATGACGATAAAATGATCTGAGATATCTTTCAGGCCCCATTGTGACTGATGCCGGGCCCAGGATAGGGCCCGAAATATATCTCACATAATTTTATTATCATAAATGTTATTTTATTGAGTATTTTTTATATATTAAAAAACTAAGAAGTCATCAAATTATATTTGTATATATTTATAATATTATTTATTCGTTATTCCTATATTTTTTATTTTATTCAAGTGTATTATTTTATTAAATTTTAAGTAAACCTTATCTTTATTATTTTTTGTGTATTTCCTCATATTATTATTTATTACATAAAACTATAAGACATACATTATTTAATTATATTACATTAAGACCGACCTGTAATAAGTGTATCTGATATACCTACATTACATAAATAAATATATTTCATATCCATCCATCCATCAGCCCGTATTCGTCCACTGCTGGACATAGGCCTCCCCCATATTTCGCCACTCTGGGCGGTCCTCAGTCATCCTCATCCAGCCGCCACACGCAACGTCCTTTAGATCGTCATTTCATAACTACCTAATATACTGATGTAAAGTTGTAGTGCACCCTCAAAACCGATTATTTTCAGACTGTTACGGAAATATTGATCCAAAGAAAAATTAAAGCCTAAAGAATTCTACAGAACTTACCTCATGAGGGTCCCTAGAAAGCTGTCCTTGCCACAACTTGTCCACCAGCCGCGCCGCTAGATAGCAAACATTCGAGATATTCGACTCTGTCCCAAATAACTCTGTATTCAGTAGATTTTCCATCAAAGTCGTTAGAACCTCCGTCTGGTATTCTACTTGCTGCTGGTTCGTTGAGTTTGATGGTGACGCATCGAGGACTAGGTCTATTACCTGTGAGAGGTACAAATTGTTCAAGACTTTGATATCTGAAAACATGAATTCCGTGCAAACCACAGTATAAGAATAAATATATATAGTTTGCCTTAATTAGCTTTTTATTTATAATTACACAATATAACTTGAAATATATACAATAAATAAAAGAAAATTATAACTTGAAATATATTTCGGCCCTTAGTGGGCCGTCATCAGTCAAGTATTAAAAAAAACGAATATACCATAGTAATAAAAAAAAAAAATTTTTTTTTATTATTATATTATAAAAAATATATATATATTTTTTTTTTTATTACTATGTTATATTCGTATTTTTTTAATACTTGACTGATGACGGCCCACTAAGGGCCGAAATATATTTCAAGTTATAATTTTCTTTTATTTATTGTATATATTTCAAGTTATATTGTGTAATTATAAGTATAAGAATAACTCATACTACAGTGAGTCGTCATAAAGTTTTGTAAAGACAGAAAGATGTATTTTAGCGTTGAAAGAAGATATGTGCAAAACTAAAACAAATAAATTTGCGCAACCTCTTCATATTTTATGATTAGAATTTAATTTAATACTTATACACACAAGAGAAACACAATTTAATTATTTTCGAGATATATTTCGGCCCACTTTGGGGCCTTCATGATTCGACTGATGGCCTCAAACTGGGCCAAAATATATCTCGAAAATAATTAAATTGTTATTTCTCTTGCGTTTATAAGTATTAAATTAAATGAAAAGCTTATTATACCAAATGTAAATATTTATTTCAAGTTTATTATAAAATCAAAATTGTTATAAAGAGTTTTAATTTCAGTCACAAAATGGCTGTTTCACAGGATATCGTCGCCCATCAAGATATTGTAAACTTCCATGGAAAAATATCTTTGAACGATTTCAGGATAATGTTTTTCTTCCATATAGAGACACTGTCGCTCATTTGTTAAAAGGCCAATATCTCTGGAGATATACGTTATTAAGGTTAATAAATCAGTACGAAGCAAATGCTCAAAAGGCATAGAATGATTGCGACTTTGTGGTTTATCAAAAAAAAAAAGACTAATGACGGACGGCCTCATCGAAATATTACAAATACTTTACTGTTCATATTTCATCCATACGGATTACAAATACACAGCTTAATTAATCAATAAAATAAAGAGCTCAGTAGATAGACAAAAAATACAACAATTTTAAAATAGTGACTTCTGTTGAAATTTAAATGTAAGTACTTGAAGGAGGAAATAATATAAACTTTTTGGGAAGAACAGGCTATTTTAATTATTAATAATGAATTCACGGTCAGCGCTAAAGTGGCCTATCTTATCCAAAAAGGTACTGGGTTTTAAAAAGATAGGTAAATTGACCATTGACCACTTTTTTTAAATATTAAATTTGTTAAATTGTTAAATTTTTATTTTAATAATGCTCCGATCTCAGACCGAATAGTAATCAAGACATAGCTTACTCCATGTAACGGGTGAAGAAGGCCAAAAGTGATACAGTTTCGTGTTCGTACACGTCTAGAAACTCACACATGGGCAATCTGTTTCAGTTTTTACTGCGCGGCAACACTTACTAAGCGCACACATGTTTACAAAACCGGCCTCACTTCAATGTTGACAACACTTCGTCTTGAATTATTATTTGGTCTGAAGCCCCGATCGACAGCTTTTTTTTTTTATTATTTATATAATTTTATGTTAAAAATTATATATTATGATTGTATGAGCCAAAAATATGATTGGCAACAGCTTTTAATTTTATTTTATTTAAAATTCATTAATTTATTTTTCTTTGTTTTTTTTGCGAGAATATTGTTGAAGAGATCTTTTGGGACAAAATGTTATATTGCTTGCAAATATTTTTTATAGTTTATTTGATATTAAAGTTTAAAAGAGTTCAGCTTTACAAGAATCTAATAAAAAAAAGAAAAATGAAATGAAATTTTTATAGCAAATAAAATTTGCTTTTTTTTCTTGTTTCTAAAAACTCCCTTTTAATCAAAATATATTTTTTTCATATTTTTTTGGTATTCTTCTATCACTGTTTTCAATTTCAAACAAAAATGAAATGTCATGCATTTAAGGGTTAAAATGACGCACATCAGATAAAGCACATCCAAACAATACAACCGTTTAGTTGCATAGCAGAGCATTAGTTAAATATGTGTTACCCCTCGGCCATAGCTTCAGGTTTCGAGAGGCGCGCCAAGCGGTTCTTCTTGCGACGGCGCCGGCGGAGAGAACAAATGTATGAAATTGTATAGGGCCGGCCATGAGTCGCATCTCGCGCGTCTTGTCCGGCTTCGAGTGACTTGCGCTCTCTCGACGGCAGTGTGCGGGGAGGCGGGGAGCCACGCCAGTGATCGAGCGCATAGGAAGAACCTAGTGTCGAGCGCTTTGAGCGAGCGAGCGCGCTATACATCCAATGCGGTGGAAGGCGCCGACGGGTGTTGTGGCAGGGCAAAGCCCGTCGCAAAAACCGCCTGGAAGCGCAGCAAGAAGCGCCGCCAGAAGCCTGAAGCTATGGCCGACCGGTAAGAGATAATTTTGAACTCAAAAATAATTACGCAATAAAAGAAGGACCGATGCGGTGTACCGCAGGGACTACAGGGCGTACAGAATATTGACGAGGAGACTGAATCTTCGTTGGACGGACTCTAGAATCAACGTTCAAATACTCATAAATAATAGTGTCTATTGGGGAATGTCATAGAATACTTACATTATTTCAGTTTCGAATAATTATTGGAGTTTTAGTTTATTAAAAGTTAATAATAAAAAGGTAAAAATGAAAATTTTACTCAAGATATATTTCGGGCCCCACTGGGCCCTGCATCAGTTGAGAATCTGACAATAAATTAAATATGACATAAGTCATTTACAAAAAAGAAAAAAGTACAAAAGGTTTATTTACAATTTATCTAAATTTAATTTTCATTCAAATGCATTCATTATAATTTATTTA
This sequence comes from Ypsolopha sequella, assembly GCA_934047225.1. Lineage (NCBI taxonomy): Eukaryota > Metazoa > Arthropoda > Insecta > Lepidoptera > Ypsolophidae > Ypsolopha > Ypsolopha sequella. Next base: position 19,844,991 of record OW203994.1, on the reverse strand, counting down.
AAGAAATTATTATTAGACAGTGGTACTACCCAGCAGCCGCGATAGGTATGTGTATTGCGTTGATTCCTGCGGCTGCTAGATGGCGCCACCGGTGCCACACCTTGGTCTGGGTTTCTCGTGTCGGAAACTGTCGAAGTCGTCAGTGTCAATGTTGTCTGAGTAAAATTTTCATTTTTACCTTTTTATTATTAACTTTTAATAAACTAAAACTACATTAAAAATCTTATAAAAAAGAGACAAATATATATTTATCAAAAAGAATAAATATTGGAGAATTTTATTATTTGTGCACTTAAGAGCATTCACACTAAGTCGTTCTACAGAAAAATGGGTAGTGCTAGTGAAGCTTATCAGACAAAGGCAGGCCATGGTCTACCCTTGCTCTATGATCGGTCTATTAGAAAAATTATCGTTCGGTCGCAAATCCATCTCTATCACACGCCTAATGCGTGTATCAGAGATGGACGTAAGCTCAAGCGATAAACGATCAACCGAATCTTATTGGGAGTACCGGGCCTGTTTTCTAAGCGCGCTTTGAAAAACAAAACAAATTAAATTATTACATCGACAACAAACTATAACCACAAACAACATCGAAAACAGCTGGTATTTACAGCGAAAAAACATACTATTAAAAACAGTACTCTTACACTCGGCTGCCACGCTATTCACCACTGGAACCCTATTCACCCCTGGAACCCTATTCACCCCATTTTACGGTACCGGGCCTGTTTTCTAAGCGCACTTTGAAAAACAAAACAACTTGAATTATTACATCGACAACAAACTATAACCACAAACAACATCGAAAACAGCTGATATTTACAGCGAAAAAACAAACTATTAAAAAACAGTACTCTTACCCAATACTGACAGAAAATAGTCTACATACAAACTCATTACCAACTTAATACTGGCAAGTAAAGCATTCAAAAAACGAACACATTAAAACACATACCGGTGCAGATTTCCCAGTGACATTCAGCGGTAACGAGTCCAAGACAATCACTCTCAGAAAGTCCATAACCACTGCTCTGGCCGCATGTGACGTCAGCCCTGCATTGCTCGGTGCTAGTATTACAACCTCTTTTTCTGACCCTGGTGTGGAAGCTCCCGAACTTTCTCCACTTTCGCATATACCTGTACACATGTATTTAAACAATTAAAAATTAAAGGTCTAACTAACCAACTCGGAAGTAAAATCAATTGAAATTTATGTTAAATCCTGAACCGGAAAAAAAGAACCTGCTCTAGTAGCACCACATTTGCTTTTATTATTGCAATATTATCATTGAACACTACAAAAAAACAACACCACACTTTGACAGCAATCGACACAATAACGTTTTGAAGTTAGTGTTTGGCAACAAATTTATAAAGAAATTAGTTCTACTGGTTTTCCGCAACATGGCGAAGTTTTTATTTTAAACTCAGCGAGGAATATCAAGGTGGTAGAGCTGATGCCGGGCTCGACTGTGGAGGTACCACCATCTTACTTGCAGACCCCCTCGAAGTAATTCGGGGGAGAATAAGAGGACAGCTCACAGGCAAAAAACCAGGAGGCCCACCATGCCTGGGACCGATGGATGGCGGTATATCCATCCCTAATAGCCGGGCCCTATATGGAACAGACTGGTGACGGGCAGCGGCGTCAATGATGCGAGGGTTCCGGCACCGCGCTAACCAACCCGCCTGCCCAGCGTGTGTGAGTATGGGCAATTTTTCCAGGATGACCGCCGGGAGTGGCAAAGTCCTGGAAAGGCTTCTGTCCAGCAGTGGACGAACTAGGCTGATGGATGGATGAGGAATATCACCAAAACAAAAGAATATGTCAGTATTATAATTGATGGTATGCTTTCACAGAAAATAATCAAATTCTTACCAGTATGAAGATCTTCAGATGCATTTGGAGGAAAGAGCGTCGCGGCCAAAGCTGTTAAAACTTCAGCAGTCATCATTATCGCTACGAAATCCGGTAACGTATTGTAGAGGGAGAATAGAACCTAGAACAAAAGTTGAATCTAAGTTTATAAAGTGTTAGTTAATATTAAATTTTGATTAAAATTAGCACGTCGCTTTTTTGTTAGCATTAGCGCTACCCTTTTTATCGTTAACATCTTTTTCATTCCACCCAGAGGTTGCCTGGAAGATATTGCTATTAGCAATAAGTGCCGCCTTTGTACACAATGTCTGTTTTTTATGTGAAAATGTGTTGTAAATTATGTTTGCAAAGGTACAAAAAGTGTAATAAATAAATTCAGTCAGTGCCATTTTGAGTTTCGTCGTTTATACGTATAATACAGCACACTTTCTCCCATGTTTTTTTTTATTGGCGATAATGAAGTCGGTAAGTGTCACTATAAAAGTTGTTAGGTATGATCTGTAGTGTATGTGGTTTATGTTACCTATCGTTTTACAATGACAAAGCCTTGAACGCTGAAATACAACAGCAAATAAAACAGAGACCTATAAACAGTTGTACAAAATTAACCTGCACAATCGCCACCGGATGATCAGTCAGCCACGCCGGCAGCACATTGATGTCAGCATGTATCAGCGCTCTAACCGTCGACAGCAACATCACAGCCGCTTCCGGACACAGCGTTATCCTCTGGCTCAACGCCGCCGGGGATTGTCTGGAGGGGGCAGAAGCACCCCACGCGGCCACCCATAGACGGTCCATTGAGACGGTCTTCTCGGCCCCCACGGACCGCATCGGTTGCCCGAGGGTCAGCCCGAACAGAAGGTAGTAAAGCTCCGGGATTTGTAGGTGTGAGAGTATCAGCCTGGAATGGAAATGGTTTTGATACTACACCTGCTCGGAAAGTACCTTCTTACTTTTTTGAAAACGATGCAGAAAATACATCATTACTGTCAAACAAATATGCGGGCGGAAAAAGTGTATGAAAATCCATTGTTTACGTGCCTCAGCGGGCAGAAAAAGTATATGCAAATCTATTGTTGACGTGCTGTTTTTTTAATATAGCATGAGCAAGTGGCCAGTATCATTTTGCGAACTCTGACATAAAAACTTTTTGTCTTTTGGCATAATTTGATTAAATTAGGTTACCTACTAAGAAGTTTATAACCAGGCTCTAGTATGTCAATTGTTACCTACTGATGTTATCAAAAGAAATCAAAACGTTAAAATTACGCGCAAATCTTTTTTTTTTGTGTTATCTGAATTTTAAATTTGTAAAATTACTAGCTAGCTTCTGTCTAATAAAAGCTGAGAGTAACTTTACCTGACACGGGTATGAAAAGTAGGTACCTATATTATATGTGGATACGTATAAGTGTTCTTAAACATAATTTGTCTTTTATTTTCCTCGTAGGTGTAGTATAAAGCACTATGTATCACTCGGGAGAAAGTGCGATTTCCAACCCGTGTGTATTGAGGCCCTTCGCTTCGCCTCGGGCCTCAAACTACACCCTCGTTGGTAATCGTCCCCTTTCTTCCCTCGGTGAACAATGTACTATTATTATGGTGCTCGTGATTTTAGTCTTCGACCTTTCATCGTCGAGTATTGTCAGCGTGTTGGGTGATCAGCCCTATCACCGATCTCCGGGCACAAATATGGACCCACAGCTTTCCACAGTTTTTGAAACACAAGACTAAAGCGGCCTACGGCAGCAGACAATTTTTGTAACAATGTGAACAGATATTCTTTTTTTTTTCAATGCAAGTGCTCGTAAAGGCTCACTTTTTATGCATCAAAACCGAACAGAAAGTCGATTATTTTGCCCTAGGGCTTTATTTTTTTTTTATTTATTTACGAGAAGTTGACTAACCTGCAACCTTTCCTGTGTACCATAAATGTTGTCCTTTTTTTCCACTGTTTAATGGCTCTGGATACAGTCCTTTTGAGCCAATCATTAACTTGCAAAATTGTAACAATGTAACTTTCAACTTTAATAATGAAATTGTTTTCTTTGATTATATGTGTTTTATTACTTCACACTATGCATTGGAAAACGTAGTATGATACACGGGCGTAAGAGCAATAAATTACTCGGTTACGTTTAAAATCGTAATGTATTCCTTTTCCCCCTTGTAGCATAAACTACTATTAGTTTTGTATTATTCCGTACATATTGAATGAATGAATGGCATTTTGAAAGATTGCTTAACCCCGCGTAATCAGTAGCTACTTACCAGGACAACATAGTGAACCCGGGAGTGTGCAGCAGCTGCAGATGTAGATGCGTGTGCGCATGCAGGGTTGATCCGAGCACGACACCAGCCTGCGCGGGTGTCGCCATCAGTTCCGTGTGACGCAGCCAGCCACCCGTGCCGACACCTTCGCGGAACCTAACAGGATAAAATATAAAATGATAAATATCGCACAGCCTACTGTACAGTCTACATCACATCAAGTTATACACATTAGACTTTGTACCTATCTTATATTCTTCACTAGAGGGGCTATAGTACTGCAAGTGTATAGCTTGTCGTGGTCTTGCCTGTACATTCGTAGGCTACAACTTATGAAACGTTTAGCAATCGGATATTTTACATTGTTGTTGTTGAGTTTCTTTATATTTTTGCACGAGTGTCCCAATGTCTATGTTGAGTTGCACCATAGACTAAGTAGTAATATTTAGTCTATGGTTGCACACAATACTTTATCTACAATCATCAAAAATATTGTCTTTATTTATAATATTTCCAACTAACATTTTCACAAAAAATTAGAAGCACTCGTTCATGAACCTCGGATGCGTTGTCCCGGTAAAGCCTTTAAGCCAAATCAGGATAAAGGGGCCGTGGCTTAAGAAATAAGGTCAGCACATATTTCTCGTCTCTGTTGTTGATTGGATCTCTAGCGGTTCATAATAAATTGGGCCAATCACAGCGCAAAATCACAGTGTTATAATAATGTAATATTACAACATCGGATAAACAATGTAGGTACTTATTAAACTGCTTTTAATGTTGCAATTGCCTTATTGCAGTATGAGAGTAGATAAAAGTATTTATTAAATATATTCTTTTTAATTTTTTAGGTAGTATATTTGTATAATAATACAAGTTTTTTGATATAGGTATATTTACACTTTATTGATTTACTGAACTTTCATATAATTATTTTGTCTATCCTCCTTTTAATTTTATTGTGATAATAATTTCTTCACCACTCTTTCTTTTTATGTCTTTTGTGTACAATAAAGTGCCCATTAATTCATTCATTTACTACTTACAAAGTTGTAAAAATAAAAAAACTTTTTCTCACCTTTGCATTATCGCAGACTGCTGTCCCTGTCCAGAATTCAGGATCACAAATATCCTCAGAGCCCACAGCACGGTCGTCTGATGAACATTATCCTGCATAAAACTCAACAGCCAATCCATTCCCAGAACCCTCGAAATCTCCTCACACACTATTGTATTCACTAAATTCCTCTGCGTGAATAACAGACCATGCAGGACATGGAAACATTTATTTCTAAGAATGATTTGTTCTCCTTCGCTTTCGCTTTCAATATCACTTTCTTTTGGATTCACACCCTTCTCTGTCTGTGACGGCAAAGGTAAAGTAAAAGCCATGAATTGGCCCAAGCATAGCAGGTCAGTTGGCCTCGGTTGGCCTCCCAATAGAGCGGCCAATAGTTGTATTAGCACGTTTTTTGTGCCGACGACTTTGACGTCATTAATTATGTATAGTAGTTTGGAAACTAATTGTAGTTCTCTCATTGTGCGCAGGTTATGTGTTCTGTGTGCGGTTTCAGTTGCCAGTTCTAGTAAATGCTCGAGCAGTGATTTAATCAGGCCTCCTGGAGCGCCCAGCCATACTTCCAGTTCACAGATAAGATCCTAAAAGAAATAATTTGATTTAACTAATGTTCTGATAACAATTATTTACATGCCAATGATTCATTTAGTACGTAAGCTGCAATAAGTTCGAAGGTTCAAACCTGAAAAGCAGTCAAATTTGGAATTGACGACGTTTCCTTTTGACTATCAACCGTTCCAACCAATCCAAATATTAAATGCAAAATATGCGAATTCAACAGCTGTTTCTTTCTCTTCAATAACATGGCTAACGTCTGGTATCCTTTTCTTCTGTCCATTTCTGCTTGAGCTGCTTTGTTGGATCTGACTACACATACTAATGCTTTGACGCCTGCGTATAGACATTCCACATCTTGAGCCATTGCTATAAGCCCTAGTAGGACGGAACAGCCCCCTACTGTGTCAATCTGTAAAAAACAGTTTTTATTTTCAATGATATTGAACAACTATAGTAGCGCCATCGAGTGATGGCACCTATGACGTTTAAATGCCTACCGAGTTTCATAATTATTTATAAGTAAGTGTCAATAAAACAATGTAATACTTCATAGTTGTTAGTGGTGCTACTTGTTTTGGTGATTATTTTTCGATTTTCATGTTCCCGTTATTTTGCAATAGAATTTTTATAGAAACAAAGACTTTATAGCAAAGGTTTCTCATTGTTTAAACTCAAAAGGTCGACAATTTAAAGCAATCCAACGGGAAGTGATAGTGGCTGAATCGTAATCAAGAAATAAAGGGTTGTCCTCTCCTTAATCTACGGCTCCATCTCCTTCCAAACTATATAATTGTGTAGATTTTATGGCGAGTTTGTAAGCAGATTTGGCACATTTGCTTTTGTGTTATTATGTTGAATGTTGTATGACGTGTCTAATGTTGAGTAAACTCACACTTGATTTTTATCATACCCCATCACTAAACGCATTTGTCATAGGTGCAATCACTCGATGGCGCTACTTTAATAGGTTACAGTAAACTGTTAAAGTAATAGTTGTACACTATGAATCAAAAGAACCTTGAAAACTACAGAAATTAGCTATAAAAACATTAGAAACAAATGAGTTTCCCGTAGACCACGAGACGTGCAACTGTTTCGAAACGTCGTCGGGTGTCCTCTTTTCGTAAAAAAGGTAAAAATTGATCGCGGTAGACCCGATAATATACAGGGTGGAAAAAATTTAAGGGCCCTGGAGGGGAACTACCTTAAATCCTTTAGTTATCTCATTTTACTGAAAGGAAACATTCCTTTATTTTTTAAAAGAAACAAAACTGCATTCAAAGATATTCTGAAATTCGCTTGTCTCACCCGGGAATCGAACCAACTAAAAATTAAAAAAATAAACCCTCGCTATTTTATTATACGAATCGGTAGGATTATTGTTCAGAATAAAATTTGTCTAATAAACATTTGGTCTTACACTCATCTGTTGTACGAGATATTTATGAAATTAAATATTTATTACAAGTTCTTTGTTAACAATACCTAGTACTGTTCACTTGTAACAAGTAAATGACACGTTATAATTTTCTTATCTCTCTTACACCCAAACACATTGTATGAAGTGCAAGCTTGTTAATGTTATTTATCTTAAGTACCTTTTTGAAGACTTCAATAAGAATATCGTTAAATGGTAATAATAAATCTATGCAGAGCACAATTACTTGTTGCACTAGGCGTACTAACGAAAAGTTTAAAAAAGAAACGTATTTTTTTTGCAACGCGGAGCAACAAATTTGAAGTTCGAACCATAACTTTCAACATTTTTAAAATCGATAAAAGTATTCGTTCGAATTTCAAATTTTGTTTTGTTTTGCTTTCATTCCGTGCTGTCATTGTGTAATAATGGCGTGTCATTATTACTTTACAAGTGAACAGTACTAGGTAAGAACTTGTAATAAATATTCAATTTCATGGGTATCTCGTACAACAGATGAGTGTAAGACTTTAGTTTAGTAGACAAATTTTATCCTGAACAATAATCCTACCGATTCGTATAATAAAATAGCGAGGGTTTATTTTTTTAATTTTTAGTTGGTCCAGTTCCCGGGTGAGACAAACAAATTTTAGAAGATCTTTGAATGCAGTTTTGATTCTTTTAAAAAATAAAGGAATGTTTCCGTTCAGTAAAATGAGCTAACTAAAGGATTTAAGGTAGTTCCCCTCCAGGGCCCTTTCATTTTTTCCAACCTGTATATATCGTTTCTGTAATTTTAATTCCAACTCCGACTTTTTATGAATTGTTTATTAAGCAGCAATGGCTCAACAAATTAGAAATTCTCTATGAAACTTATCACTTACGACGCATTAAAACGTCAGGTGAGACTAATTTAAAGAAACTCACCATAATCGCTGCCGGTTTCGGACAGAACACTCTTACACCCAAATACCCCACCACGGTCCCACCCAAACACCTGGCAGGCCCAGCCAAATGTCCCGCGGAATTGTGCAAAATCCTTATAGGCGTCGCGTTTTCGTGAGACGACATCCCCAATTGCTTGGCTATGGCTTTATTGTCATTTTTACTGTAAACTTTGCGTATTTTAGCTAGGGTTAGTTGTGACATAGCTCGTGCGTTGATTCCGAATACTACTTTTTCCTCGGCAACCAGCGGGGCCAATGGTTCTTGAAATTGACCAGGCAGTAGAGGAGCTTGTAGTGTGCCAACGTAATGTGGGCCAAGTTGATAGATTACTGATACAGTTTGAGCCGAGAGGACCTGGAAAAGAAACTCATATTCAAAACCCCACATAAACGACATAAAATTCATTGTCAATCTGCTTGTAAGATTCTTAAGTTCCAGATCTTCATGTAATTATATTATACATAGATACATATGTATGATAGCTCAGTCGGCCAACTTGATATTGAGACCGAAGAAAACAGAAAAGAACAGTCAGTAAATTAGTACCCTTTTTAAATATTCACAGTTGGCTTGGCAATTTCCATAGCTCAATTTAAAAAAAAACAGTTATTCAATATTTTTGTTCAGGGAATATACGCCATTTTAGAACATGGTAATTTTCATTATTTTGTTAAATAAATTAACCATTATTTTTTTATGATTTTTTTTATTTTAGACGTTATACTAGTTGTGATGTGAGATTGCTTTTAAAACAAGTGGTCTCTGTCATTCATCTGTCAAATTAGTCGGCAGCAAATTTTTATAAATTTATCTTGATAGCAAAGGACACATTTCTTAACAGCCATTTCTCAAATGACGTCACAAATGGAAGTTGCAGCTTTTTTGTAAAAATATTTTACGTTTAAGTTCGAAAATACGGCTTATTAAACCTAAATATCGAAATGGTTTTCGAATTTACACACCTTAACATAATTTAATCTAAGCGAATTAGCCACTACCGCACTTTCTCGGCAAGCGCGGTTTATCCTGGGCCCCAAAGCGTCAATGGGACCCAGGATAAAGAACGCTTGCCCAGAAATGGGAGAGGAAAAACAGGCGAACGTTATTCAGTACGTCTAGAGACTAAAGCAAAATTTACGAAAGTCGGTAATGAACCAATGTACTACACAACTGCCTGTTACTAGGTCCGGCACGGCTTCTAAATCCACAAGTGTAAACTTACATCTTCCAGCAACAGCGCCGGTCCCTGTCGCCACACTAATCTGGAATACCTCCTCCATTGCGGGGGCGTGCCCAGTACGCAGTAAACATTGGAGGCGCCGGATAACGTCGCCGCGCCCCCACCAGGGTTCGCGCTTACGTAGTGGAGTTTACCAGAGTGCATGTGCTGCCCTGAAAATTACAAGTTTGAAATAATTACTTTGTTGAGTTTCAATACTTTCAATACTCGCAAATCTTTGTTTAAGTCACTGACCTCTTAATTGGAGGCTAGTGGTTAAAGTAAAAGAGATATTACAAAATCAGAATACTGTCTACTCTTTATGTTCTTTAGAAATGTACATTTCTTTTTCTTTACAAATCACTGTCTACCACTTTGTTCTGTAAAAGTAAAATATTCATTGTACAATTGGGAACAACTGTTACTGGCCTTTTTTAAAACTTATATTTATATTATAAAATACCAAGTTTCCGCTGTTATTATTTTTAAAAACTAAATACTATAAATTTAAAAAAACTGTTTCCATTTGCCCCCCCCCCTCCCCACATCTAAGTATAACACTTGCAACTTACCGTCTAAATAAAGCGAGAAAGAAGAGTTCTTCAGCACAGCCCTATTGAGTACCAGCACTAGGTGGTGCCATTGACCCTCGTGCTGTAGATCCGGACACCACACTCGCGCCCCGCACTCCCCTGAACCCTCCGGCTCCCATTCACCGACATCTGGGAGAACCATCACATTTTACATATTCTAACCACATAAGATCTAAGCTGTGAATGAAGTCGGTTTAGTGTCAGTGCAATAGTCCCCAAACAGGTATCATATTACTAAAATCTAGACCAGAAAATCGAACCAGGTACAGGCTGCGGCATGATTTTTGACCGCTCTGCGAAAGTGGTGGGGGACTAGCGCATGTGTTCGTTCGCGCACAAAATTACCAAGTGCGATTTAGAAAAAAATACTAGCACAGACACGGTCAGACGTCAAAAACCGTGCTGCTACCTGTAGGAGCATACATTCATAAAGCTTATACTAACGCCTATCTCCCAGGACAGGCAGACATCACAAATCTCTATCTGCTACGATACTGACACGTTATCTCTTTCACTTCTTCCAAATCCATCAATCTAGTCATACAAGTCTAACCAACTTCCAAAACATTTTTATCCTACTCGTATAATTAACTTCTCATTTCGTTCTTTTAACTATTTCTTTCGCTTATTTTTCTTTTTCATTTCTCCCTTCTTTCTTTCAACTGCTTTTTCGCTTTCTTTTTTATTTAATACTTTTCTTTCACCTCTGCCTTCTTTCCTTCAACTGCTTCTTAGCTTTCTTTTTTAACACATTTAACATTATATTCTTGTTTTGCTCTTTTAATATCCTAAATCGAAATTATTAGTCTTTATATTCTCTTAATAGCTTATATAGCTAAAAAATCTAGCCACCTTTTCTCATTTTTTCCACAAAATTTATAATATCATGAGGTTGGGGCAATGTTAAATATAAGTAACTCTGCGAATGGAGAGCGTAGTAAACAAGGTTTTATTAAAGATGCATAATACAAATGTATCCGGTGAATCACTGACAAACAACATTGTTTTTTTTCGATGGCGTTTGTGAAGTTTTTTAATTACGACATCAAAAGCGGTTTTACAAGTACATACATTATTTAACCGATGTCAAATAATATAGGTACTTATAAAACATTACATTATAAATTTATTATAATTTATTATAACACCGCTAGAGAACCAATCACAAGCGATAACGGTCTGTCTTAATTTCTTAAGCCACGCCCTCTTACTCTGCTCGCTTCTGATTGGTCTAAGCATCCACATACTAATTACACGGGCTCAGGTATCATGACAAAATGTATCATGACGAATATTCTTCTTGTCATTTTTCGTGAAATAGTTTATGATGGCCGTAGATAAAATATTGTGTGCAACTGAACTTATTTAGACATTGGGGCAAAGTCTGTTATTTCTCTTTATTTTTAACAGCTACTCTTTCATACTTACTATGAGGTACCAAAGTCTCCTGCGTGGACACAATAATCGCCTTATCCCTCGCAGATAGAACCACCGTCAGACAGACCAAGTGCTCGTCTCTAGTGTTGTTTATATTCCTCACTAGAGTTAGTAACCGAACGCAGTGCGGATCGGAGCGCGGGTCCGAGTACTTCTCAACACATATCCAAGTGGAGTAGGTCAGGCCAGTTTGCGGTGGGAACACCCGGTCACCTGAATTGTGCATTAATACTGTTAGTATTGTTGTTGACTTTCTGTTTACAGTTTCGCCGAAACGATGTTGCCTTCACCAAGGATTGAAATTACTAAATATCTTGGTTGCAGAAAAAAAATGCAAAACTATGTATTCAATAAATAATAGTAGTTTATGCTACTAGGGCGAAAAGGAATAAATCACGAGGACGATTTAAAACACGAGCGTAGCAAGTGTTTTAAACGTAACCGAGTAATTTATTGCTTTTACGCCCGTGTATCATACTACGTTTTTCAATGCATAGTTTGAGGAAATGAAAACAAATATAATCTTGTGAACTTTCAATTATGATTGGCTCAAAAGGATTGTATCCAGAGCCGTTAAACAGTGGAAAAAAAGTATAACATCTATGGTACACAGGAAAGGCTGCAGGTTAGCCAACCATTGCAAACAAATTTAAAAAATAATAATAATAAAGCCCTAGGGCAAAATAATCGACTTTCTGTTCGGTTTTGATGCATAAAAAGTGGGCCTTTACGAGCACATGCATTGAAAATAAAATAAACGACTGTTTATTTTTAGTTTAAAAATCCATAGGTAGGTTAGTGTTAGGCTTACAACTAGGTTAGTAAAACAAAGGAAACATGTACTAAATGAATTATTTAAATAACCCAATGGATCGTTCCATCCAGAAAAACCCATTCGGTCCGCAATCATCTTCAGGGTGTCGTTGCCACTGCCCCGTATTCTGAGTAGCATAGAGGCAATTTTCTTGCGCATTATGGCGTAGAAATCATCTGTACGCGCCTCTGCGAACATGTCAGATGCACTGCAGAATCGCGACAGCCGCAACAGCATCCTAAAGGCGTTGTTATTTTGCACACGAAGGACGTTGTAGGCTCGTTGCGTGTACTTAACTCACATAAGATTTAAAATATACACGGCCACTGTAACCATTATTAGGAGTACGGGACTCACCGTGTTTGGTTGTTATGTTATATTTTCAAGAATTTTCGGCAGAGTTGCGTCTGCCATGGTCGAGTCATCCCGCGACTATGGCAGATGTAACTTTGCTAGAAATTCGAGAAAACAAAAACTAAACACAGTACCGTACTTTTTTTTTTGTCTGTGAATCTCCGACATCGTCTTTAGCAGAGTTTCTTGCACCGGAGCCCCAGACTAAAAGCTGTCTAGCTAGAGGTGAGATAAAACACAAAATAAACATACCCGAACCAATTCCTCCCAAAGTAGCACTATCTTGCGTTCCCAAAGCGTTTAGATTAGCTGACTGCGGAGCTATGCTCGGTAGATACATGCAGCCAAAACCTTCCGCTGACATATCGAACTCCACAAACGGCGGCAGAGTACAGGAATTTTGTGACCTAAAAAATAGTCCATGTTATGACATCCCAGAATAAAACCCAGATATGTACCCAGAACAAATAAAAATAGACATACTATGTATCACCGACGATTATTGTGTCCTAGCTTAATGGGTGGTGAGCCCTAGAGCCGTATTTGGACCATAAATATGGATCCACAGCATAAAGGTGCCTTCTAGCCTAAGAATGGAAGAAGGAATCTTGGGCTATTCCGAAGCACGCAGACCAAACAAAAATGTGCTACTATGGGATTTAAACCCGCAATCTTCGGATTAGTAGTCGAAAAGTTCGAACCAAAGGTCGCCAATAGAAAAACCGGCCAATTACGAGTCGGACTCGCGCACGAAGGGTTCCGTACCATTATCTATAAAAACGGCAAAAAAACATATCTGTTGTATGGGAGCCCCCTTAAATATTTATTTTATTCCATTTTTTAGGTATTTGTTGTTATAGCGGCAACAGAAATACATCATCTGTGAAAATTTTAACTGTCTAACTATCACGGTTCGTGAGATACAGCCTGGTGACAGACGGACAGACAGACGGACAGCGGAGTCTTAGTAAGAGTCCCGTTGGTTACCATTTGGGTACGGAACCCTAAAAAAAGACATATGTATCACAGACGATTATTATGTCCTAGCTTAATGGGTGGTGAGCCGTATTTGGACAATAAATATGAATCCACAGCATAAAGGTGCCTACTAGCCTAAGATTCCATCGTAAAATTCTGCACCTATCTGTTTTTTTAATCCAAATGTGATTTAAATGAAAGATTACACATGGAGTCATACACCGCGACAGGGTTGCCTTGCAAAATCTTGGCACAAGTACCTTTAAACTCCATTCATTTCACGAACCACGCTAATCAAGCCGTAAGACCTAGCAATAAGGGTTACAAGTGGGAAGTAGATGAGCAATCTAACTTTAATTTAATATATTGTAATCCATTTCTTTTAACGAAAAAAAACGAATTAAACGTAATTTTCGTTAAAAGTAATGAATTACAATATACCTACTTAATTAGAGTTCCTAATTCCCACTCGTAACCCTTATTGTAACTTCTTCACAGCTTGATTTGCGTGCTTCCTAAAACGAATGGAGTTTAAAGGTGCCAAGATTTTGCATGGCAACCCCGTGGCGTAGTATGGCCCCATGAGTAATCTTTCATTTAAATCACATTTCGATTAAAAACAGATAGGTGCAGAATATTACGCTGGAATCTTGGGCTATTCCGAAGCACGCAGACCAAACAAAAATGTGCTATTATGGGATTTAAACCCGCAATCTTCGGATTAGTAGTCGAAAAGTTCGAACTAAAGGCCGCCAATAGAAAGACCGGCCAAGTACGAGTCGGACTCGCGCACGAAGTGTTCCATACCATTATCTATAAAAACGGCAAAAAAAAAACATGTCTGTTGTTTGGGAGCCCCCTAAAATATTTATTTTATTCTGTTTTTTAACATTTGTTGTTATAGCGGCAACAAAAATACAACATCTGTGATAAATTCAACTGTCTAACTATCACGGTTCATGAGATAAAACTATCACGGTTCATGAGATACAGCCTGGTGATAGACGGACAGACGGACAGACAGACGGACAGCGGAGTCTTAGTAATAGGGTCCCGTTGGTTACCCTTTGGGTACGGAACCCTAAAAAAGTGGGGTGTAATATAGAAAGGTACCTGTAATCCCTAGGAGTAGTCATGGACACTAGTGTCTTGATTCTTGTAAGTGGCACCGGACCTCCTGGTTTGCAAACTTGACCTTGCTCTGGCGCTAGACAGTTCAATGGGTTACCCATTCGAAGAAATTCTCTGTAATACAAATACAGAATTATTACTATACACAAAATGGAAACATCATTTATTTTCTCAAACTCTGTCACTGCGGAAGTGATGAAAATTTGCAAATTTTAGCTTTTTTTTTTACCTGTGGCGGAATACAGAACAAGTTTTTTTTTTTTAATTTAATTTAATTTATTAATTTTAATTTTTAATGTTAATATTATAAATGTATAACGTATAAGTTAATAAAAACTGTAATGTTATACATTTAAAATAAATAATAAATAATAGTTATAGCCGTTTCAGGTTTTAGCTTATTACTAAAGCCGATTATGAAGGCTTCAATTTTAGTTTTGGTGCTGTCAAAACATGAAAATTTTCCAAAGTAATTTAGCTTCTAATATTAGCAGCTAAAGACCATTTTGCAATGAAGAAAAATTATTTTTGCCAGCACTTAAACTAAAATTAAAGTCTTCAGAATTGGCTATAATGTTTCCATTCTTGATATGATAAAGCTATTTATCTGGGGGCACGGCAGTGCCCCTGCTAAGAGGAGCCGTAGGAAACAGGTATACTAATTATTTTAAGCGAAACTGCTTAAAAGCTGTTAAGAATAAAAACAACACTGTAAATGCTTACTAATTATCCATTTCTAGATTTCTTAGGTGTGTGACATTCAGTTTTTTTTTTTTTTGTATTATTTTTCATAGTTAAATAAAAGCAATAAAACCATGGGAAGCAAACACGAAAGTAAAACCTAGGAATAGTTTAGATCAAGCTTGAACGCCAATCGGCGTTACAATGACCGCCTTCGTAGAATGTAAAATAAAGTTACCTCAATTCAATAGGTCGTAGTAAATGGGCTGCCAATCTCTCCAACATGTACTGAATGGGCGCATGCAGGGGATGTTTCTCGTGTCTCAGTGCCGCCTCGCAAACCCGTAGCAACACTCCCGCTAAACCGACACCGCACATCACTTGCTGGTTGCGTTCGCTGCAGACAAATTTACCATAGATTCAAATTAACATATATCGACGATGAAGTGACAAGAACTCCTAACTTACATTTTGGCCAAATTGAGTTTTGTTATGTAGATGAACTGAAAATGCAATTTTACGTGCACTAGCAATCACAGCTAAGTTTATTCCGTCTTTCAATTTCAATGGAAAGTAATTTAGGAGGTGATTCAGTATTGTTAATACATCACATTCCACTGAAAAGTTTTCTTTTGCGCGAACTTTTTCTTCACTAGTCCATACAAACTGAGTCAGCTGATCGGATCACTTTGTACTGAGAAGTGAAAAAAAAGTTCGCGCAAAAAAAGTACAAGTACAAGTAAAAGTGGAATGTGATGTATTAACGATACTGAATCACCGCCTAAATTACTTTCTATTTAAATTGAAAGACCTTATATATCGTCACGACATACTATTTTTCTGTATATAAATGTATGTATTTTTTCTTCTTGGTCTTTGAAGTTAGTTTTAAATGTATTTATTGTAGAAAATGTTAAACCGTAATTGGCATGAGTTTTGATGTTATTAGCTACGATTATAAATATTTAAGGCTGTGTTTTTTGTAATAACAATAAAATAAAATAAAAAAGACATGAAACCCCAAAGGGGTGTCAGAGATGCTCCGAGTTTGAACTGTGAAATGCAAGTCACAGTCCACACTCGGTGCACCCGCGTGTCACCGACGGTTATAACGCGTGATGAGTTTTGAGCCTTAACGCCGTGTGTCGGGCACAAATACACGCTTTTAGGGCATGCAGGTTTCCTCACGATGTTCTTCTTCACCGTTCAGCAAGTGGTAAGTAGGAACATACACTATGCACATAAATTCCGAAAAATTCATTGCCCGACCGGGGATCGAACCTGGATCTTAAGATTGACAATCGTTTTCAATACCTGCACAATAGTTTTCCACAGACGGTATTTTTATATACGTTCTTGTGTTATCAAATTCTTTCGAAATTTCGTTTATTTAGATTGCTTTGCCAGCCAAAAATGGCAGTTGAACGATTGTTCAGTTCAGTACTCTTGAGCACGTGCGCCAAGTAGTCCCTGATGGTTCGTGAACGCGCCTCATGTTCCTGTGATCTTGGTAACGCTGGTAAAAGCCTCGCCATCACTATGACAACACCCGCATGAAGCAATTGCTTCATTAAGGATCTTGTATCTAACGCTATAAGATCTATTATGGATTACCTTCTAACTAAGCTCTTGAGCACGTGCGCCAAGTAGTCCCTGATGGCTCGCGAATGCGCCTCATGTTCCTGCGACCTTGGTAATGCTGGTAGAAGCCTCGCCATCACTATGACGACCCCTGCATGGACCACCCAGGCTTCTGTTGAACTACCACCAGATGAAAGGTTTAGGGGAGCGGTGCGGCCCGCTGGTTTGGTCTGAAAATGCAGAGAAAATTTCAATCGTTTTTGGAAATGGAAAGCTAAGATAGAGGTATTCATTGAAGAGGAAAGCCTTTATTAATTTATAGCTTTTGCCAACGGCTTCGTTCGCGTGGAAGTGTATCAAATTGATCAATGTATCGTTTATTTGCGCGTAAGATAAGAAGTATAGAGAAAACCGAATCCAAATCCGTCAAGTGGTTCTAGAGCTAAAACGGAACATAGAGACAAAAATTCTAAAAAAATTAGTTTTGGCCTCAGGACAATACTAATTTCCTAAAATCCCTTCTTAGCGGATGTCAACGTCATACAAGAAACCTATAGTCCAAATTTCATGTATTTAGGTCTAGCCGTTTGGTCAGGCGAGTCAGCCAGTCACTGCACTATTTTACATTTTATAGATTAAGGCCACTTACTTCATTGATAGCAGAACTTTGTCGCGTCAAACTTGGAGATTTGACGTTCAACGATCCACAGAAAGTCGGCTTATCGAAAGAATCCAAAGCTACATCGTACAGAAACCGTAGAATGATGCAAGCATGGATAAACACGACCGGTACATCTGGTGGAAATCTGAAATAACAAAAAAACTTCATTCAATAATTTACTTTGAAACAAAAAAATAAAAATAATGTATGCGCGGTCACACATAGGCAAATTAAAATAGGCCCAAATATGATTTTGCAATTTTTTAAAGGCATGTATTTAACGCGGGGACAAATTAATCTGAATTAGGGATTTAAAAAAAATTAAAGCCGGTAGCAAAAATAATAGGTTGGCAGCTACATTGAAGGATAATTTTAAGTAGCAAGTAGCAGCTTTATAATCAGGTTATAGGCTTTGTTTTAACTTAAACTGGCATTGATTTTTTGTTTTGGTAACTGAATTTATTATTAAGCGAACATTTGACGACGGATAAAAAGCAGAAAACAGGCTTTCTTAAATTATACAATGAGGTTGTATATAAAGTTAACTGAGATGTGAAGAAAATATGACCATGGTCATGAAAAACATACTTTGTGCGACATTTTTAGAGCTCTGAATAAAACAAATAGTGTCATGCAAAAAAAATAGTTTGTCTATAGTTTTATTTCTTGACTTTTCTTTTTCTTACAATATCGAAACAGTAAAAGGCATAAAAGTAGAATAATTGGAAGGACTCTTATATACGTATATGTACCTATGTATAAGTTTAGGGGGGGCGATGGGGGGGAGGGGGTATAAGCCCCCCCTATGGGGGGGGTACCGGAAATCAATAGTTTCTTAACTTTAAAGACCCAATATGACTTCTGCAATTGCTTCGGCGTTGCGAAAAGTGCAGCCCCTTCGCCCTTGCGTAACAAAGCACAGTCACCCATGCTCACCTTCGCAGCTTCGGCTTGTTGGTCGCCTTCGGCGACCAGCCTCAGCCGCTACGGCTCGCTCGGGTGCCTATGCCTTGTTACAGCAGGCGAGGGCTGCCCTTCCTCCACGCCTACGGCTTTTTATATACACTCTAGTGGTAGTACCCACAAGACTGTATAGAGTCGGGGTGCTCTGATTCGGTTTTGGAACTTATTCAACCTATTTGCTTCTATGCAACGAGCGCGCTTGTCGCCGTTTTCCTTCAATTATGATTCTACAAACAAAAATACTGAAATCCTAATACTTAATTATAGTACCCGTTTTAATTTTTACAGCTGCTTGCAAATCGCAGCCCGAATGTGTATTTTTATATGCAAGCCTATAGTTGCCTATAATAGAATGTTTGCTATCCCACTGTTAAAATTAGTCGCCATGTCATTATTTATAGTACCTCGCCTATGATTTTATTGGCCCTGTTTAATATGTTTGCTACCTTAAAGTAGCAGCCATTATTTAGTTTTTATAAATCCCCGCATTATAAAGCTCATCTAATATAATTATTGCTAAAATATTTAATTGCTGCCAAGTTATTTTTTAGAAACAAAATAGTTAGTCGCCCTTTAAGTTGTTAGTCGCTTCGAAAATAATTTGCCTTTTTTAAACAGTACTTCACTCAGTGACTGGTCAACATACTAGAAATCTAATTGGCGGGTGAAATAGTATGTAGAGGCGATATATCGCGGAAAGTAAAACTCGTAAAAATATTGTCACAATATTTGTTAATTTTCATAAATTTACTTTGTTATTGAAATCAAGTTAATTTAATCCCGGTTCAGAGCTCCTCACATCCAGATTTACTTTTGTTTTTGCGTTTCTATACTGCATTGATATATATAGTAGTTTGTTATACGAGTGCATAAAACGAGCCATATTACCCGAGATATTTAGCTGCCTGAGCCTTGGCGAATAGTTCGAGGTAATATGGCTCGTTAGTAGTAGAGTTCAACACTCTAATATTCACTTGATTGCGAGGATATGAAACAGTATTATTTCATCACTGGATGACATATTTAACTTTCAGTAATACTTAGTGCAAAATTTAAATAATCAAACAACTAAATATGTACTGCTGACTGAAAAAAAAACAACAGCTCTTTCCAGCCACTGCTTTTTTTTAATTCTTCCACCAGGGGGGAAGGTAAAGGGAACTTACCCCATACAGCCATGTCTAAATGACTTAAATAAATAATCAGACATAAATGTCTATTTATTTATTTTATATTATCTCTCTTTAAAGTCACTGTATATATCCTTGAGCATCATCTGAAGCTTCTGTCCTGTCAGTTCGCGCTAATATGATAGAATCTTAGCGCGAACATTATTGAGTTTCATAAAGTTTGTGTATGAAGTTGTGCTGTGTGTCTGGATGTATGGCCTATTGCCTTAGAAGTCTTATAGTCTTAGAAGAAGTAAACACTTTTACGCACTAGCTAGAGCATAAAACGTAGTTTTAGTCCGCTTGTAGCAAGCATGGGCGGAGGTAGGCATGTATTTATATATGTAACCTATTAGTATGTAGTATATAGGATGGGATTTGGTCGACCGCCTGGATTCGTGCTGGGGGCTCGGTTGGTGATTATTGAACCTTGTTCCTGGTCCCTGGACGGGTCTCCGGTGTGGGTTCGGGCAGTTGATTGGATTTCACCTTGTATAATACAATATATTTTACCATGGAAATAATAAGGGAGGGAAGTATAAACGCGCTTGAAAATTGACGCCACTTAATAATTGCCACGGTGGGCATGTACTTAGTTATAAGTGCCGCACGTCTAGCAGTCTTGTGACAGCTGTGCTAGAACCAAGTCGTCAAGTTTATACATGTAACGTTTAAAAAAAGCCACAATATGCCTAGTTGCATTGTGAAATGGTGTCTAAGCAACTCCACGAAACATTCCAAGCGTGATGGTATAAGTTTCTATGCATAAGTATGAAAATTGACATGATTTTTCAAACATTAGTCGAAAATAAATAGCCTAAGAATAATTTAAAACGAACCACATAAGTTTATGGTTGGTTGTAGCATTTTCATCCCTATCACGTTATAATAAAGATAACAAAAGAGTATAAATAGTGTGGAGCTGCCGCCGTAGACGTGGTACATGAGAATTGGATGGTGTTATGCACGAAAGAGTATGCATGCAGTAGGTACTAAGCCGTAGATATATCAAAACATTACTGAGTATATTTTGAGGTTTTATTAAAAGTTTATTTTATTCTTATGCTGTTGTAATCACGTGAAATTGCAATTTTCCCAAATTCTGATAATAAAATATATACATGAATATTAATTCAAATAGTTATACAATTTTTTTTTAATACACCACGCACTTAACCCTTTTTATAGCCGCGTATCTAACGTTAAAAATATATTTATTTTTCTTGTTTAACATTTCTGTATTTTGATTCCAGCATCTAATGAAAAAATATTTTTAGTTATGTGTGGTACATAAGTAAAGGATAAATCTGTAGTTATTGTATTAAACATTTTTTTATTACTTTAATTCTGGTATTTTATTTATTATCCCTATTGCTACGTATATTGTGGCACAACCTGGCAAACAAATATCAAAAGTTTTTCGATAAGGGTATCCAATATATTTATGGACGGAACCGCATATAATATTTTCATACAATTAGACCAGTAAAATTGTTTGTCAAGAGAAAATCCCAGATTCAGCACACACATTTCTACAATCATATCTAAAACTATTTCAAGTATTAACAAAAAACAAGTTATTTTTGTTGATCAGTGTTATTTATTAATTATCTTGATCCCTGCCGAATGTTGCATAAATATATCCATTTTTATGACGGATAATCCTGCCTATTCGAGTTGCTTTGGTTAGAGCGTCATTCGACTTTGTTGTATTGTTTCGTTCACACACAGCGTATTGGTAAAGGACCACGATACTGTAGCTTACTTGCTGATTGTCAATTGGTTTGGAATCACTGTGTTGAAGGTGTACAACCATGAAAAAAGTATAAAGTTGCGAAGTAGTAACATGTACGTTTACTTTAAAAAACTTTTTTGCTAGGCATACAGAGGTGGGGAGATTGTTGCTGACCAATGAGCTAAGCGTCTGTCATACACCACAAAGCACACAACCTTCAAAATGTGGTGTCACGTTTTAATGGCGTTTCCTACTGAGATTATACTTCCCTTTATAATTATTTCGATGTATTTTACCTATAATTTTAATCGTATATATATTGCTACATAAATTAAATAAACCTTTAATCTAGTTCAGGTACATTTGTTATTTTATTACATATATTTTTTTTATAAGATTCAATTTTGACTTGTGAAACGTGTATATAAAATACCTACTTTGCAAAATAAACGATTTGAATTTTAATTTGAATTTGAATTTGCATGAACCAGTACTTTTTAGAGCATGAGAAGTGAAAATGTTAATTTATCCACATGAGTTTCCAAGGCACATACGGTAGTTGTTGACCTCCTGTCAGACTTTGGACATTCATCAGGTTAGGTTAATTTACATTAACTCACGTCATTTCCAAAATATTTCCAGTGAACACGTCGTGGAACACTTCATAGAGATCCGAGTCGCCCATCTCCGTTTCGTTTAGTAATTCCTTATCTTCGGCGAAACACCCGAGTAACTTTATCGTGTCACACAGAGTTGTCATACAGATCTGAAAAAGTGACTTATATCGTAAACCAATGATATTTTATAATACTAACTTCATTGCGTAACATAATATAATAATAGCACTCTGAAATTATTATTTTTTTAGCTTATCACAGAGGAAGGCTTTTTCGCGGTTGTCATAATTAAATAGTTGTCTATGGCGAGTTTAAATAAAATAGGTGATGTATAAATAGATGAAAAGAAAATTGTTGAAATATTTCCTCCAAAAACCGAACGGTTTTACGGATAATCCAACACAGACACTCGTCTAAATCTCAGTAAAAAATCACAAATCTATATTTAAAACACCTTTTTCGCTTCATCTATTTCCATCATTAGATTAACACTATTTCTTTTATCTCGGGTGCTTATTTGTCACCTACCGTCAACGATTTAAAGCAAATTAAACCTTCGTTCAAACCAATATGACACATTTCCCAGAAAACTTACCTCATGATGGAAAAACTTGGCGTTCGCCGGCTCGAATCTCATCGCAGTGCTGATAGTATAGAAGACGATGTGTAACAGTTGCATCATGTCTCTATCCATTAACTCGTCGCCTTTCAGTTTGCCCTCTAACGAGATTAGCACACTGGTGACGTATACGAAGCCGCTCACCTGTAAAAAAGAGAGAAAGGTATAAGAAATCTAAAGTTGCTCTTTGCACCCAAAATGTAATGTGTAAACTGAACATTTTCTTAGGTTTTGTCTAACGACTTAATTTACGCCCTAAAACTGAAACTGTTTCACATCTTGATGATGCTGTAAAGCGAAACCTGTTGGAGATACAGGTCCCGGCAGTAAATAATGCTCATCGTATCGTAGCGTCATCTTTGTCACACGAAGCACTAACAGTCCGGTGACAGAGATGACACTCTACGAAGCCAAAAACAGCGGATGCGCATTATTTACTGCCAAAACCTGTACTATACTCTAGTTACCGAGTCTTGGCAAAGCGGGTCTTTCACCCGACTGACACCTGCCGCTGCGTCAAAGAAAACGCCGCCGTCTCGACTCTCTACTGAAAAGACGCCGTCGACCTCTTACGGCTCTTGACCTGACCCTCGTATCACGATAATCATGTGTAGTTGCATTTTATAACAAAAGTCATACATGTCGGTAGTATCGTTTTCAGAAATTAGGTATCTTGGTATTTAGGTGTAAAGACCCGACAGTCGCAATTCCCATGGCTTAATTTTTAAAGATTAAAAAAAAAACAGAATTTACGTCATATTAGGATATAGTTTTCATTATTTTGGTATACAAATTAACCATAATTTTTTATGATTTTTTAAACAATTGTCCAATATGACGTCACTTGATAATTTTAGACATTATACTGATTGTGATGTGTGATTGCTTATAAAAATAAAAAGTGGTCTGTCTCTGTGTGTCTACTCATCTGTCAAATCAGTCGGAAACAAATTATTATAAATTTATTTCGATAGCAAAACACATTTCTAAACAGCCATTTTCCAAGTGACGTCACACGAAGGCAAATGGAAGTTGCAGCTTTTTCGTAAAAATATTTATCATCATGGGGTTTTTGAGACCATAAGTTCTAAAATACGGCTTATTAAACTTAAATCTAGAAATGGTTTTCGAATTAGCACACCTTAACATAATTTAATCTATGCGAATTATCAATCATATTATTACCAGTCTCACCTTTCTAAATATTGTCCTTGTACGATGCGATTCCCTGAGACAGGCAAGTAAAGCCTTCAGTATATGTAGTTTCAGTTTGAGAGCGTCGTTGGGAGCGGCGTGCATTCCGCAGAGTAACGCTGACATGTCCTCCTCGCCTGAACCGCTTACTATTAGCTCCCGGACTACACCTAAAATTCAGAGTTATATTAAAATAATGGCGCAAAGAACTGAAAGTTTCGAATCGCTCTTACACAACGGCTTTCATTCGATGGGCGAGTTACATAATACGATGTACTAAGTACATAAATATTGATTTATGAGATTATACAGGATTTTAAGATGATAACCTTTTTCCTTAAAACGTAGTGTTGTACCCATTAATATGAACAACTTTTTTTATGGAGCCAATCCTGAAAACGCAAAAAAAATAACAGCTGTTTCATACATTTGGGCTGAGTAGGTATTTAAGTTTTCTATAGAACAGCTGATTTTTTTCTCGTGATTTCAGGGTTGGTCCATATCTCTATATAATGATGTTAATTTTACTGTTGGACCGTCCAACAGTAAAATTAACATCATTATATAGAGATATTTAGATTATTCTCTGCAGCCAATCAACAGATCTTAATTAAATTTTTGCAACCCCGCTGATTTGGGTGGGTCTCATTATTTCCATTTTCCATTGGAATGGAAATTCTGATACTGCCAGATTTATGCAAATCCGTCTCACAATAGCCATTGACGTGAAAAACATCGAATGGAAATAGTGATACCCGATTTCTCAAACAATCACTGTTGACTTATTGACAATTAATACATCAAAAACATTCTCAGTGGCCAGTACCTATCTATTGGTAGAGGAAATTGCGGCGTCTAATAAGCGACCATGAAGTCGGCGTCGCGATTTTAATAACGCAATGGAAATAGTGATACATGTAGTATCAGAATAACCGTCAATGGTTATTCTCAGTGGAAATAATGAGACCCACCCGCTGATTTTTATCCCGGAAAATCTGAAACCAATACTACTGACAAAAATTGGGTCACCTAAAGCCTTGCTCCGACACGACGCATGCACAACCATCCCATGAACGCATTTCGCTCCCCCACAGTCTCTAAACACATTACAATTATTTGCATTTCCATTCAAAAGTGCTGTCAACCCATCCATAACTAGCGACCCTAGTTCTTCCTCTTCAACGTCTATACTAGGATCTTTTATCAACGAGTCTTGCTTTAAAGACAGCCTTTTTCTCCTTTCAGGGGCCTTCGGAGATTCGTTTGCTGAATCGTTTGTACTATCAGCCTTTTTGTCTTTTTCTTCCTCGAGAATTTGCTTGTCTTTTAGAAATACCGCGTAACGCGAAAGGCAGGTTACGAACACTTCTAGCATTCCCACTTCTCTGTATACGTCTTTGAATATTGGGTTGTGTCTGAAATAAAAAATATACGTAATTTAAAGTAATATTTGCGTAATAAGGCTAGAAAATTTCGAGATATCAGATCTAAAATTGTGAATCGGAAAATTTGTATCAGTAGAATAATGTTCTATAATAGTATATTATACTCACTAACACAAAGATAACTTTAACAAGTAGTATAATATAATTTATAAATATTCATCTATATTTAAGAGGTTCTTCTTTGTCAGTAAAGCAAATAATTTAGAGTTAGAAGCAGACATGGTCGCAGTCAAAGACTTTGGGGGGTCATCTTGGCACAAGTACAGTTCCACGCAATTTTTTATTTCATTTATAATTTGAGTTCTTTCTAATATTCGACTATTTCTGATATCATTGCTTAGACCAGCGTTTCATAACCTGTGGTCCGCGGACCGTATGGGGGTCCGCAGCCTAATCTAGCAATAGATTAGGGTATTACTAGATTATAATCTCAGTAGTAATTGATATAAACCCAAATATCACTAATTTAGTTGCAAAAAAGCTGCACCAACCTTCTCATTAACGTATTTTATATGAAAAAGTATATTTTTTTGTAATTTGTAGAACTATAATAAATGGTCCGAAATTGATTGCTGCTTTTTTATTAAGGGGGTCCTTAAAATTGTGCTTGATTTCCTAAGGGGTCCGTGCACAAAAAAGGTTAAGAAACGCTGGCTTAGACATTAGCAGTTAATAATCTATTTAAAATGTTTGTAAACCGTCAAGTTTTAGGAGCTATGTGAATCAACGTGGATAATTTTGCAGGGGATCATGATCTTGTGCCCTCCCCCCCTGGGACCGCTACTATGTAGGAATAAAATATAACTTACTTCAAAATGTTAAGTAGTGTCTTCATACACAACATACTACAGCTTCTAGACCGATTCGCTTTCAACAGCAACGAAAGCGAAATCAATTCCTTGCATGGCACAAAGTTCAACTGAAAGACAATGAACTCCAGCAATTCGAAGAACTTCTCCTGAATCTCTGCAGTTTTCGTGTAAACTCTCTCTGAGAATTGACTGAGGGTATTCTGGTTCTCTAGGATGAAGTAATTGGCATTGTCAGCATGATATACACTGGATATGGCGTCGAGTATAGTACAGCATAGCGCTGTGGAATTTGACTTCATGAAAACCGATTGCAGGACCTGGGAAAGAGGACAGATTGACCTTGAATACAGGATAAAGCATAATAATAATAGAACAATGCATAATAATAATAGTCTTTTACGTAGTGGACCAGTGCATTATGACTTGCATTTTATGGCCCATGAATACCTAATAAAGCTTCATCATGACTCATGATTATAAGTAAAACTGCTTATGTTTTACGTTAATACTGCTCTGATATTTACAATAGGTCTTTACATATGAAATTGCCGAAATTTTCTTACAGATTTTTGAGTTCGTAATCCCTGTAGTTCAATAGCTATTTCCATGATTTGTTTTTGTGTTTGAAAGTTGATTTCAAGATTTTACATCTACGTATTAAATTTTGTTTTTATTTTCAGTTTGATTATAAAAATTAAATTTTCAAAAACAGTTCGTCCTAAATGCCAACCATTTCCATGATAAGATTCGTAATAATTTTTTACAGCTAACACTTTTCAAAAGTTAAGTTAATGTTGCTGTTAGCTTAATGTTGTCTCATTCATTCACATAAGAAATTACATAATTTAGATTTGTCATTCCTAAAAATAATGCAAAAATGTTAGTATTGAAAATTGAGTTTCCTTCAAATTCTCTATAGAAAACGGCAATTTCATATGTAAGGACCTAATATTTGCAGTATATACAAGCCTAGACTAATACGACACAAGTAAATACGACACAAGTATGTTTTTTTTCTGATCGAATAATTATGATCACAGTAAATAAACTCGCAACTTGTAGTGAAATCAGGCGTTCTAGGACTTCATCTTCAGAAATCTTTGTTGCGATACAATGCCTCTGTTCGTAGGACTCTGTCCCTCTGTAGCATAACTATAAATAAAAATACTGGGCAAATTAAAATATTTGGCAGAAAACAGCCAAACTACACGAGAGTTCAGGTAAAAATCGAAAATTTTAGATGACAAGACATTTTGAACTTGCATGTATTTCGAGTGTTACAAAGCGTATTTTCATTAAAATTAAATCTAAATCAATGGAACTCTTCATATTCACTACATAAGCTGTCACGTTGTCACAGTAATAGTTATGATCGGCGAGTAAAATAGTTATATTATACTACTTAATTAAATGATAACCTACTACCATGACAATAGTTTGTGAAATCCAATCAATCAATAGTGTGTCATGATACGAGGGTGAATCCAAAAGTTCTAAGCCCGACCGTGAAAATGAAAGAAAAGTGGGTTCAAAATTATTTTTATTTTTCGACATAGTCTCCATCTAGATCAACACACTTCTTCCACCTGACCTGCAACTTGTTTATACCCTCGAAAAAAAATGATTCCGGAAGGTCGTCATAATAGTCATTAACTGCGACTATCACTTCTTCTCTAGTCGAATATTTAGATCCCCCCAAGTGTTTTTTTAAATTTGGAAAGAGATGATAGTCAGAGGGGGCTAAATCCGGCGAATAAGGTGGGTGGGGCAGCAACTCGTAACCACATTCATGGATCACAGCCATCGTTTCAACCGAAGTGTGAACTCGTGCATTGTCTTGATGAAACAAAACTCTCTTACGCAATATCCCCGGCCGTTTTTCTTTTATTTCTTCGCGGAGTTTTCGTAATAGGTTACAATAATAGCGTGAATTTATAGTTTCACCTTTAGGTAAATAATCCAATAAAATAACTCCCTTCGAATCCCAAAAAACAGATGCCATGACTTTGTTGGCTGACAAAACGCACTTGGCCTTTTTCGGCGTGGGTGAGCCAGATCTTTTCTGTTTGGATTGCTGTTTTGTTTCAGGAGTATGGTGATGAACCCAGCTTTCATCCATGGTAACAAAACGAGACATAAAATCCTCAGCATCTGCCTCAAAAAGTTCGAAACAGTCACGCGAAATTGTGAATCGAACTCGTTTTTGGTCAGCTGAAAGCAATCTTGGGACCCAGCGAGCAGAAACCTTACGGAACCCCAATTCTACAGTTATAATGTTTTGCACTCGGCCATAACTGATGCCTGTGATCTCAGCTATCCTACTAATGGTCAATCGTCGGTCACCTAGGATGAGATCACAAATTTTGTCAGTGTTTTCTTTAGTGGTAGACGTTGAAGGCCTTCCGCTCCTTGGGTCATCTTCAATGGTCTCCCGACCGCGTTTAAATTCAGCTACCCACTTTTTGACAGTGGAATATGATGGAGCAGATTCGCCTAATGTTGTTTCCATATCTTCATGAATCTCTTTAGGTGAAAGACCTTTTTTATTGAGGTACTTAATCACAGCACGGTGTTCAATTTTCTCCATTGTGAAAAATCCCGTCAGACTGCATTATACAAAATATCACAAAAAAATAATAGCTTGCAGTATCGAACTTCAACTTCACACAATCAATCACGAAAAAAAATACTAACAAATGACGGTAGATTTACAAAGATTTGATACCTCTTTGTAGGTCGGGCTTAGAACTTTTGGATTCACCCTCGTAGTAGGTTATAATTTAATTAAGTAGTATAATTTCCTAACTTATGAGTCCTCTAAGGAGTTAACATTAATTAATTACAGATTTTAAAAGGAAATGGACTATATGAGACAGGCTAACAAAGATAGTTTTTTTTTTCTTTATTGAGTTTTATGTTTAAACAAGACATGATCTTGCTAAGTTTCTTGCCCTTCTTCTTAGCAAGACTAATCGAATGGGCGGAGGTAGGCATGTATTTATATATGTAACCTATTAGTATGTAGTATATAGGATGGGATTTGGTCGGCCGCCTGGATTCGTGCTGCGGGCTCGGTAGGTTGGTGATCATTGAACCTTGTTCCTGGTCCCTGGCCTATAATTTTAATCGTATATATATATTGCTACATAAATTAAATAAAACTTTCATTTAGTTCATGTACATTTATTATTTTATTACATATATTATTATAACATTAAATTTTACTTGTAAAAACTGTATTATACAAGGTGACTTTTTGATCATCGTCCAAATTCATACTAGTGGCTTGGTAAGTGATCAGTATCATTGATCAATAACAATTTTTGTAAAATTCGTAAAATGAAATTTCGACTTTCCATAGTGATTTACTCGGAACTGGAAGTGAATTTCTATGGGAAGTCGAAATTTCATTTCACGAATTTTACAAAAACTGTTATTGATCAATGATACTGATCACTTACCAAGCCACTAGTATGAATTTGGACGATGATCAAAAAGTCATCTTGTATATATACCTACTTTGCAAAATAAACTATTTGAATTAGTATTAATTACCTGAAACGCCTGCACATTCCTGACAGCCTGCCCCGGCGTCGTGGGCTGCGGCAACACGAACCCTTGCAGCTGGAACAGCTCGGTATTGGCCCGCGTCGGTCTCAGTTCGCTGAAGCCGCACGCGCATAGAGACGATACCATTAGCACGAGATTGCGCAGGGCGGCGCGCGCTTCCGTGCCGCTTACTCGCTCTTCTTCTAGTCTGAAAATGTGGGAGAGTCTTAACGATCGAATCTTCAAATTTGGAATGAATATAACACAGCTTCACGACATATATCCCAGAGAGGGTGTCAGAGCTGCTTCCGGGTGTGGACTAGCTGTCAGTGAATCAGTCAACACCCGTACAGCCTTATCGCAGTACTTACGGCACAAATACGATTTTTGGGGCATGTAGGTTCACTATGTTTTCCTTCACCGTACAGCAAGTGGTATACAAATAATAGGTCTTTACCTATGAAATTGCCGAAATTTTCTTAGATTCATGAGTTCATAATTCCTGTAACTCAATAGCTATTTCAATTATTTGTTTTTTGTTTGAAAGTTGATTTAAAGGTTTTACGTCTACGTATA
The DNA here is from genome assembly GCA_934047225.1 of Ypsolopha sequella. Taxonomy (NCBI): domain Eukaryota; kingdom Metazoa; phylum Arthropoda; class Insecta; order Lepidoptera; family Ypsolophidae; genus Ypsolopha; species Ypsolopha sequella. The sequence goes on along the minus strand of OW203994.1, from coordinate 19,814,706 downwards.
ATTTTTTTTTTTATTTTTGGTTTGATTATAAAAATTAAATCTTCAAAAACCGTTCGTCCTAAATGCCATCCATTTGTCTCATTCATACACAAAAGAAATGCCAAAATGTTAGTACTGAAAATTTAACAGCAATTTCATATGTAAAAACCTAATATTATGCAATTGAAACTGGAATGAAGTGGGAAGAAATAACTACAATGCTCAAAAAATTGCTACCAGCATGTACAGTGGAGACTGTATCAAGTAAGACACGTTGAACTTTGTACCTATCTTATATTCTTCTCTGTAGGGGCTAATGTCGTAATGCAAGTGTATAGCTTGATGTGGTCTCCACTGTACGTATACAACATGTAACAGAAAGGTGTAACCATATTTGAAGAGCTTATTCAGTCAATGGTATAGAACAACTGTATATTTATCATAGTTTTGTTATATATGTCTTTATGCATTACTCAAAAAAAATTGGCTGTCTTACCTTTACATGTAAAGGCGAAATTTAGTAGAACAAGAAACCGTTGAATTTCAAAAATACATTGAAAGTACACACAGGTCTCGGCAGTAAATAATGCACATCGTATCGTAGCATCATCTCTGTCACACGAAGCACTAACAGTCCGGTGACAGAGACGGCGCTCTACGAAGCCGAAGAAATTTCATAACGTTCCGATCAACAATACTCGAGTTATCGTCGGACAAACATACATACATACATACAAACGCCGGATTGCTCAAGTACACTCGTTACTTTCATTCACTTCGTTCACTCATTTAGTAAAGAAAAAAATCATAAAGAAAAGCATGCTTACCCATGAGTTAACAAATCTGGTACTTTTTGTCTTTCGTGTCTGTGGCAAACCAAAACAAAGGGAAATGAAACAAAACAAAAGTGTAATAAAAAGCATTTTAACAAGAACGCCGTGCCATAAAAGTTATATAAAACTCTGATATAAATCATGAATGATTCACCGTAGTAGAGATTGAAATGTTATAAAATGTAGGTCCAGCTCGATTGATGTGCCAAATTTGATATTTTTGTTTTATATTGTAGATTCCAAATATCTTAGGTGCCATTTTTTTTCCATATTTTTTTCGGTGATTTTCAGCATCGCGTCCAAGATGGCGGGCTTGTACTGACTTCAATATTCATTGCACACTGTTGACCAATATGACAAATTATATGTTTTTTGGATCAAGAAATACGAATTTTGCCCTAGGGCTGCAATAAGTGTATGAAAATCCATTTACGCCCAAAGGGGTAAAGTACTTTCATAAAAACAAACTTTTAAAAATAAAGACCAATGATAAAAACTCCATACAGCCAAGCCGACCGCTCGTTTCAATAGGGTAGATTTTAAAACAAAAGTGTATCTAATCTTGGTAGGTGAAATGAAAATGAAAAATGAAAAAGTGTTTATTCAGTAACCAGTAATACATTAAATTAGAATGCTGGGGCCTTCTTTTAAGTATAGAAATACTTGTTCCAGAAGACCTCGCTCCTTCACATCCATAGCTTAAAGTTAGTACAAGTACTACAGTTAGTGTCTTATTGTGTGAGTGGAAGTGTCTGTATCTCTGCGAGGGTGTGTATGTGTTTGAGTGTGAGGGAGGGTGTGTGCGTGAGGTGTGTGTGTATGTGAGAGGAAAAAGGTGTGCGTGTGTGTGTGGATTTGCGTTTGTATTGTAAATAAATTAAGTATGGTTGTAAATATGTATCGTGTGATAGGTATATGATTCCAGTATTGTTATTATTTGTGTTGTATAAATACATTTAATATAAATATATATGTATGCATACATACGCTGATAAGTGATATTTATAATAAACGTTAGACTATCGGCTGTAGTAGTGACTCAATTTCGTCATAGGTTTTATTTAGTATCCAATTGGTTATGATTTTTTTACATTCGTGGTATTGTTTAGGGTATATATCTAAAGTGCTATTTATTGCATTATATAGACGGGCTGATTGTGTTAAATATTGTTTGCTGGCATATGAAGATTTTACTGTTTTTATATTAATTACTCTATCTCTCCTTCTTTTGTTAATATGAGATTGATCAAAAGTTAACGTTTTATGTCTCCTTAAGAGTGCACGTAATATATAAAGTTTTCTCACTGTCAAGGTTTGGCTGAGCAAATATAACTCGTTCGTTGGAAATCTATACGGCTTGAAATACATAACCTTAATCAAGGATCGTTGAGCTCTTTCAACTTCAATAAGTTTAGTTTTAGCGGCTCCACCCCAAGTCGGCACACAGTAACCTAATACGGATTGTGCCAAAGCAATATATATTTTATTGAGTAATATTGGAGGAGCTACATGTCTTAGAGTTTTAAAAATCCATATTAGTTTACGTGTTCTAGCGCTAAGTGCCTCTATCTGTGTTGACCAAGATAGCCTTTGATCAATCATTACACCCAAGTATTTGATTGATGATGATTTATTTATGACAGTGCAGTTACAGATTAAACCATCGCAGGTATGAATTTTAATGGTAAAGTCATTTTCGGGTTGAGTGCGATTGTACATGGTAAAGCACATATAATTTGTTTTAAGCGCATTTAGAGTAAGCAAATTTGATTTTAGTCACCGCGCAATTCTGGTGAGACCTGTCTCTGTCAGCAATCGAGTACTCTCCCAAGTTGTACCAGAGAAGACAACCGCGGTGTCGTCGGCGTAAGAGAAGATCTTTGTGTTGTTTAAGTTAAGGTTGCACAAATCATTGATATATATCAGAAATAAGGTGGGTCCTAAGACGCTACCTTGTGGTACTCCATATGTGATTTTTGAGTCGTCACTAATGTATTGTAGGTATATGGAAAGATTAGCCCATGCAGCTTATTTTTAACATAGTGCGTGTGTTAGTTTGTTTATTTTTTTTTCAAAGCTTTTATGGTTAAAACAGAATATTTTAAAAATTTGAAAGAACTAAAAAAAAATGTGGTAGAAAAAAATGGCACCTAAGATATTTGGAATCTACATATCAAAATATAAAAAAAAAAAAACTTGGCACAACAATCGAAGTGGAAAACATTTCAAACCCTTCTACCACGTCTTCTACTGATTAAACTTTTGTTCGATGTTTATTTAAATTATGGAAAAAATAAATCACTTCCCCATTCCCTAACTTTGGGTGAAATTAGAATTCGCTTTATTTCAAGGGTCATAGAGCAAAAGTCGTTCAGTATTAATATAAATTTATCAGTAGAAGTATGGTGTAAGTATCTGGTATACATTTGTCGCGTTTAACACGCACGCATCGCTGCAGCGATGAAAGGGTTGCAAGAGTTATAACCGACCATTTCGCATTACTTTGACAAGCATCGAACATCGCAAATGCTTTCTGCAACGTATATGTTGTACAGAACCATAAACTTACCACCGGTTGCACAGTTCATCGCAGCGGCGATGCGTGTGTTTTAAACGCAGCAATTGTCAAGCACGTACCCAGGATTTTTGTCGGGGGGAATTGTCCAATCGTATTCGTAAAAGTTCTTCAGAAATAATAATTTGGGCAAGTGCGAGCTGGACTCGCGTACAAATGGTTCTGTACCACCACACAATACACCCGGAACCCAAAAAATATTATGGTAAATAACAACAATATAGATGCCATAACAACATTAAACTGACAAAAGCAAGCCGCTAAATAGGTAGCGCCTGGTAAACAATTCGTGGCTCCCGCTCAGTGGCGTGCACAGAGTTTTTACACAGGGTAGACATAAAAACCGGTCAAGTGCGAGTCAGACAAGATTACTTCTTTTTTTTCAGCATAACACAGTTTTGAAAACGTACCATTTCTTAATTTTTGCACACACACATTCCCAGCACAACTTTCACAGTAGTTACTACCACCACTAGCCATTTTTTGCAATTTTTAGACCCAATTTTATTTTATTTATACTGCTTGTCATCAATTTGCGTAACGAACGAACGCAAAACAATAATGGATGGCGCCGGCTCAGCTGCTAAGGCGGCTTCGTAAGACTTCGGTAATTTTCGGTGAATGTCGTAAAACTAAAAAGACGTCGTCTTTTTGCAGAGTTTTCGCATACATGTCGCACGCAACAAGCAAAAGCTTTTGCATTTGTGTGCCATGTACTTACAGTAACGCACACAACAAAGATACTGTTGGAATAATGACCCACACATAAAAGCCGGTACTGGCCGGTAGCCACCATTCCGCGATGGCTGGTCCGATATTGAATTACAACGAATCATAAGCCATTCACTTCATAGTCTTTCGTAATCGATTTTAGCGATGTAATTCTATTTCGGAATGCTCGAGCATAGATACTTTATCTATGGCTGGAGTGAGCGAGCGAATCGCAGCTGTGAACTGAGACTCGCAGTTCCCGCTAATGACAATAGATGGCGGTCGGTGTGGCTACACTTTTTTTTTACGATATGCGTAAAAATGCGTAAATGATGTGTATTTGTCAGGGTAGACAGTGTCTTTTTGTCTGTATGGACTGCACGCCACTGCTCCCGCTAGTACGGAACGCTAATATCTTGACCGCTATATTTTTACGTAATTAATTACCGATTACCATGATTTTTTTTCATATTTTTTGGTCCTCTTGTTTTGGAGATAAGGGGGGGTCATGATAACATTAAAAATGTTTATAGCACACCGTGCGTAAAATGACCAGCGTGCGTAAAGTCGGCATTTTCCGCACTTGTGCTATAAAAAAATATACGAAACTCGTGCGAGAAACTTTTTCTCGAAAGAAAACGTTTCATCGCTCTCGTATCGTAATGTACTATTCTTATTTTACAAGATTTTTTTAATGGGGACCCCCCCCTTGGATTTCAATTTTTTTTATTATTTGCCGTATTTATAGGCCACAGCAAAACGTATTCTGTGAAAAGTTCAACCCGCTACCTATAACGACTGAAGCTGTAGACGGACAGACAGACAGCGGAGGCTTAGTAATAGGGTCCTGTTTGGCACCCTTCGGGTACGGAACCCTAAAAAGCAAATCAGTTTTCACAAATTATTTAGGAAATTTCACAAAGAGACAGGCATTTTCGACGCTGTATTTAGGGGTTTTGTTATTTGTGTGTTGTATCTATAACATTTTCGGGGGGACGGGTTTTGGACCCCCCGGACGCTCCCCTGGGTACGTCCTTGCATTGTGTATCATGCTGTTCGACAAGCTTAAGTGACGTATATAGCGTATTTTATTTTTATTTTAGAACTCGAATCTTAATCTCAATTATCATACGCGCACTCTCATTCCAGCACCCGTAGCACAGTGTTTAATCGCGCGCGACAGTTGCACGAGTGCGAGGAGCGTGACACGATGTTTTGCGATTAAACAGTATGTTACGCTCTTAGCATTTGTGATTCAACTAAGTCGCGTCGCACACGATTAAACACTGAGCTACGGGTGCTGCACGACTTGGGGTAATCGTGAAATAAATCATTATGGATTTGCAATAAATCGTATTTAATACTGTCTGAAATGATCTGGCCTTAGTCCAAAAAATATTAACATCAAGGCTGTAGAATTGCCAACTTTCGCAATCCTTGCCAAATAACTAATAGCTGGATAATGGTTATCTCTAACTACGCAATGTGAGTCGAAGTCTTACGATGTGTATTTATTAATTCAATACTTACTTGAGAAGAAATTCGGAGAGGAAAAGATAGCCCTGGCATGATCGGAAATCGTCCAGGAGTAATTGACTAACATCACTTGAGTCTTTCAGGAAGCAGAAGACTGCCACGAACATCTCAACTACCTGGGGAATAAGCAAACAAGCCTTTTTAATTTTCGAACTACACAGAGTCATAATTAGGAGGAAATGACTCGCCCGCGTTCATTGTTGTAGACCATGTACAAATACAGCCTACAGACTCTTCATAACAGGCGACCGATTTCTGTCAACACATCTGACTGAACCAGCAGATACAATTCGCCACTCCAAAACTATATGTTTCGGTAGGCCAAACCAAAATGGCTTCTATATTCATTACGTTAGAGTCTTCGTCTTCAGGAAAGATAATCTTGTGGCGCTATACGTAAGATTGGAAGAGCCAATAGGATTCCAGTATCCCATTTCGATTGTTAACAGAATTATTTGTACGCAAGATGTTGAACAATAGACATGTTCAGTACTTTATCTAGGACCATAAAAAATATCGTCTTTATTTATAATATGTTCAAGTAACAATTTCATGAAAAATAAGAACATTCGTTCATGAACCTCGGGTGCGTCGTCTCGGTAATGCGACTTGAAGGTCAATCAGGATAAACGGGGCGTGGCTTAAGAAATAAGGTCGGGACATATTTTTCGTCTCTGTTGTTGATTGTTTTATAATAAATTGGGCCAATCGCAGCGCAGAATCGCGGTGTTATAATGTACCTAATATTATCGGATACATCGGATAAACAATCTACCAATCTAGGTACTTATAAAACTACTTTTGATATTGCAATTGCCTTATTGCAATATGGGAGTAGATAACCATGGTTACGACATTACCAGGAGTGTTATTACGAGTATGAACTATCACTAAATATATTAAATGAACTACCGAGTCATATTAAATAAGTATAATTTAGTTTGTGAGCGTTTGCAGAGACATAAACCTCTTTTGGTTTCTGTCAGCTGTGTCAGTATATAAATTGTAACATTATTTTGTTTTTAATCAATAAACGCATAAAAAAAACTTGGAACACAATGCATGTTGATTTCAAATAACAACGACTGGCAGAAATAGAACACCAGTCTCAAAATTTATAGTCCTAACTTACGCTACTGTCGCTTTTTAGTGCTAACAGCATTTTTGCAGGCATAAGAAACGCTTGTGACTATTGACTATGTAAATGACAGAAAATTGAAAAATACGTGTTCCCCTTATATATTTTTCAATGCATGTGCTCGTAAAGGCCGACTTTGTATGCATCAAAACCGAACAGAAAGTCGATTATTTTGCCCTAGGGCTTTATTATTTTTTTTTTTATTTGTTTGCAATGGTTGGCTAACCTGCACAGCCTTTCCTGTGTACCATAGATGTTATACTTTTTTTCCACTGTTTAACGGCTCTGGATACAATCCTTTTGAGCCAATCATAATTTAAAGTTCACAAGATTATATTTGTTTTCATTTCCTCACACTATGCATTGAAAAACGTAGTATGATACACGGGCGTAAGAGCAATAAATTACTTCGTAATTTATTCCTTTGCGCCCTTGTAGCATAAACTACTATAATATATTACACGTATTTTTCAATTTTCTATCATTGTTAAAATATCCCATCACGAAGTGACAACATATACCATTAATTCCTGAATTTATTGACGATGTGACCTTTCTGTTATTCTATTTTGTGGACATCCCCTGGTTAAGTATGGGAAATTAGACTTACTTCCAAAGGCGTAAGCTCTGGAATCCGCTGCATGTTCTCTATACAGAGTGCCACGCATCCTTTATCTGTAAACAAAAACATACACATGTCATGTTACATCAATACTATTATTTACACAATCAGCTTCCGATATCAAACATTTGCGTGTTAGGTCACAGGATGTTATATATCTATCATATTATGTAATGCTTGACAGTTTTTTTTTTTATTACACATTTGCACATTTACATAAAAAGAAAAAAAATAATGATTATAGGTACTTAATTATTATAAAAAACACAAGCAAGGCGGCACTTATTGTTAATAGCAATATCTTTCAGGCAACCTTAGGGTGAAAGAAAGATATATTATTGAAATTATGCGAAGATAGTGCAAATAATGATTTTCAAGCATTTTTTTCTAGTAACTAGTTGTGTAATCGGACGGACTGGCATTTTCTCTTTCACTTAACTGCGCGATGCCAAAGAGCTATGAGAATGTCTGTATCGAAAAGTGGCATAGCTAAATTTTCTCCGAAAATCAACTCTATTATGCATAGGCTACCGGCGTACCGTGGGTATCGAGTAACAAGGTTTTAATAATTCGGAAATGTGTAGAAAAAAAAACTACATCAAAATAAACAGGGTTGGCTGCGCGCAACCTGGAGCATTTTGAAGAGTTAGCAAAAAAAAGCGATTTTCTGATGAACAAAATTACGTCTATGCAAGTTACTACTACTACGTTGAATAAAGCTTATTCATTGTTTGCGCGTCCTTTGTTGGTGCTAACATGAGTCAGTCTGATTTTATCGAAGATCGATTTATTTGAAAAAATCGATTCAACATCGTTTTCAGCAAGATGTGACCAATTCGTATCAAAATAAACAGGGTTCGCTGGGCGCAACCTGGATAATTTTGTACAGTCTGCAAAACCAAATTGCTCCAGGTTGCGCCAACCCTATTTATTTTGATGTAGTTTTTTTTTCCACACAACTACAAATTGGGGATCTTATTACTCGATACATAGAAATACCGACTGTACGCGCCTAGTCTAGGTATTATACGTATTACTCATTTTGCACACAATACAATATTGTATTTATTATTAAGCATTTTGCACACTTGTTTACATGTCGAATTCGCATTCTTTGTAAAATGATAAGTTTAAACGATGTCACGAACTTTAGTATGCTGTGTCTAGTTTAATGCATCTCGTATAACAATTTGTATATATTTACATCTTGTAGGAAATTTTTTGTAGAAAACCCAACCCAAGGTTAAAAAACTTCGGAAGTGCTATTTCGTAGGTAAAAGTCAAGATCCTAATTTTCGTAGTTCGTACAGCCGCTCGTTAGTCGTAATAGCCCTGTTCATACAGATAGATGCTGCATTTTAACTACCAAGAAGAAACTAAGCACTACTAAAAGCAAAGCCCGAGAAAAATGCGTAAAACTTGATGACGTCATATTTTAATTAAAGTGGGATGTCAACCTAAACTCATATAAACAGATTAGGCCATTAGGGTGACAGAACGCCTCAGGACACCATACACTTTACGAAGCTCTATACAGAGAAGCAGTGTTATTGATGTTTAATAAGTGTATCTACCGTAATAACGAACTATATTGCATCATCCATCAGCCTAGTTCGTCCACTGCTGGAGATAAGCCTTTCCAGGACTTTGCCACTCCCGGCGGTCATCGTGGAAGAATTGCCCATACTCACACACGCTGGGCAGGCGGGTTGGTGAGCGCGGTGCCGGAACCCTCCCACCAGTGACGCCGCTGCCCGTCAACAGTCTGTTCCATATAAGGCCCGGCTGTTAGGGATGGATATACCGCCATCCATCGGCCCCAGGTATGGTGGGAATCCAGGTTTTTTGCCTGTGAGCTGTCCTCTTACTCTCCCCCGAATTACTTCGAGGGGTCCACCTAAAATATTGCATAAATAAACATATTTCATTTAATTTCATTATAGTACTCACTGTGTATATACTGGACCACAGACTGCGTAAGCCCGTGTCTGGAGAGTGTCATCAGCACCTCAGCGGCAGACTTCCTCCACATTATGTTGTGGGGAGCGCACCAGGAGGTTATGGCCGCGAAGAGCAGGCTCAAGTCGTCCTTTCTGGCTAGCTCCTCACAGGGGAATGGGTGGCTGCATAGTCTCACTAGAACCTGGAAGTGTTAGGAAATTATGCATCCCTGGTTAAAAGCGGTGACTGGGAAAACTCTTACATAAAAGTGCCTACATTACATACCACTACATCCTATTTCCTGGACCATTTTGTACCATTACACTAAGAATAAATGCTATATCATCGGAACAAGATGTATATCCAAAATAGTGTCAGACTTTGACTAAAGCATACCGTATTTGCTTTAGTCAAAGGTGTCAGAGGAGTTCTGTGTGTCAACTTATAAACGCTTCTAGGGCCACGCGGCTATTCTATCCCATATACAGAAATACATGGTTTTTTGGCATAAGGGTTTGTCATATGCTTTTTTCTAATACCATTCCGCAAGTGGTATTTGTTAATAAATACTAGCTATAATATGTGTCTTGGAAAACTTATTAAAGATGGCCATAACACAAAAACAGTACTATAAACAACTTTAATAAATGTAGAGATTGCAAGTTATGTCGTAAACATATACAGTGCGTCCCTGTCCCTCAATAAAGTGCACAGACGACAAGAACAAATACAAAAAATAAACGACTTTAATAAATGTAGAAATTGCAAGTTATGTCGTAAACATATACAGTGCGTCCCTCTCCCTCAATAAAGTGCACAGACGACAACAAACTTATCAACAAAAAATTTGCAAAATAGAAACAAGAATGTGTCAAAAAAAAATTATCTACTACTAACAGATGCCACAATGCAGTAGAGGCACTATGTTTCTTATAGCTTAGTAGCATTTTAGGGTCCTCAAAATGAAATAAAGGAACCCTTATAGCAGGGGTGGCCAACTTGATTAGATCCAAGATCTACTATTTATAGACGAAACCCTGTGGAATCTACCAATGACATACTTATTGAAATTTTAAATGAAACATACAATTATGTAGTATTTTTGATTTTGTTATGAGGCAAACTTTTTTTTTTGCCTTGTTACGATCCACTGGACCGGTCGGTTGGCCACTCCTGCCTTATAGGATCACTATGTTGTCGCTTTGTCTGTCCGCTATTCCACTTAGAGTTAATCTAAAATTTTGAGCTGTAGAGTCAATAACCATTACCTGTACAAATATTTTCTGTAGCAATATCCTCCTCTCTCTTGGAGTAAACTCACTATTGCTGTCCTGTACATCGGCTTCTGCCTCAGGTATCTCCGGTAAGTCAAAGAACAAATACAAACACTTTACCAAGGTCGATGGAATTGATGCCGTAGTCATGACCTACAAACAAAAAGTTAGTTTTATTTCAACTTGTTTTATTTACCTTGGGCTGGTTTTTGTGGTAGCAATGAATTGATTACAGCAGATAATTTTAATTTAAACAATAGTTTGCTAAAACATCCAGTTCTACAAAGTCACAAGATTAGGGACCTAATTAACTTAAAAGCAACATAGGTAGATTAATTATTATTATACTATTTCATTTTGGGCTATAAACAGCTTAAGGATAAGTAGGCATTTAATTTCCTTAAAATGAATAAAGTTAAGAATCAAATATGCAAGGCTAGAAGCCGAGCTCTATAGGGTTTTTTTAATATTTATAATAATTGCTTTAAAACTACAATAAAGCAGATTCTGCAGGCATTCATTTTAGTTTTAAAGCTGTCAAAACTATTTTTTTTTTATTGTTAGGAACAGAACTCAAATTACTTTGGAAAATTTTATGTTTTGACAGCAATAAAACCCTAAAACTAAAATTAAAGCCTTCAGAATCGGCTTTATTATGTACAATGCAATGTAAACTCTTGACTATGCTAGAAACAGTTTTCTTATTAGGAATGTAGTATTTTTTTTATATAATTGTAATTCCAGTGAGCTTTGATATCATAAATTTTTAAAATAGAGTAATTTTATTTTATTAGAGAATAAAATATCTCTGCAAACATTAACATACCAGTGAGCGAAAAAACAAAGAAGTTTAATAAGAGGTGAAAAATTACCCTAAGATGAAGTGTGTTGAACACAATTTTGTATGGCAACGGCCAATCACGGCTGACCTAGTGTTTCATGATGACAGTATGAACTGCCCTTCAGTCTCTGGTGTCATTTTCAAATGACACTTTGTTAGAAATGAGTCTTTTGTTTTTTTTTTTTTTTCATTCGCTGTACTGAACCCAAACCTAAAGATCTGGACATTACCTGTATGAGTGACTGATCACCAGCAGCCAAAAGATTCAAAGTAGATAGCAGCATCCAGCCATTACTGGATTCTTCTGAATTTTCAATTTCAAGGAACTTGGCTATGGCACAACTAGCTGCTTCAGTGCTTTGGTTGCTTGCCCTCTTTCGTATCTCGGAGACCATAAGCTTGGAGACTTGTTGGCAGAATGATAGGATGTCCCAGAACTTCTCGTTCATCTCACTTGACGGACTTGTCCCAAAGACCTGTTTGTTAGACATTTTATTGTGAAGTTGCATACCAACGCAAGTGAAAACAATAATTGTTGTGGTTGGTAGTTTAAATAAAATTTAAGTATTTGTATACAACTTTGATATGTAAATCTGCACTGTGAAAAAGCCCCCAAAGGGGTATATCAGGTTGAAAAAGTATGTCATGCGCAATTCCTAGTATTTTCAATATCCAAAACACATGGGTAAACTACAAAGTATTTTATCATCTCAAATATGTCACCCAAACAACTAATACTGATAAAAATCTTAATATCAGACCTACAACAATCATTGTTTACATGCAATAATCTAATGACTCACAATAAAACCTGGGGCCTTATTGTCTAACTCCAACATCAAACGCTATTGCTTTCAAAAGTATGCGTGATTGGCTAGTTATGTATCACATCATTTCTAGCCAATCAAGTACCAATAGCGATAGATGTTGAAGTTAGACAATGAGGCCCCAGATTAGGAGTATTTGATGATAACAACATGTCTATTGATACCTTGCAAAACAGTGGAAGCATGTTATAGAGCTTATCATCTTTCTCCAAATCAGTGAGGGGTTGCGAAGGGTGTGTGTACTCGGCGAACAGCTTCTTTAGATGCATCAGACCCAGTTGCACATGCTGGGATGCACCAGCGCTCCCGTCCCCAGGGTCTGAGGATGTGGAAGTGGTGGCCCCCCGCAATTTGCGCATTAAATTCATCTTGCACAGCAACTTCGACAACTTGTTCTACTATTTACCGAGGGGAGAGACCATTGCACGAAGATAATGCACACAAAATTATGCGCTGCACAATTTTCCTATTGGCATATTTGCACTGAAATGTTTATAGCATCGAATGTCCCCGTAATTGTACATGATATCGAGAAAATTCCACTTGGAAATGTTTATAGATGCATGAGACTTATATTTTTTGTATTTATTAAATTTATTTAATTAATTTTAAAGCTACCACCACATTAATATTAAATATTATTCATAAAATATTCCCCTTGATCGTACATACGTACACCCACCCACACAAGCAAACTGAGTTCTATCTTAAGTAGCAAAATCTTTGTAAAATACTGTTTCACGCTTGGAGTACTTTTTAGTGTTTGATAGAGCACATCAAAAGTCAATAGCAAGGCTGATTTCAGATCTTGGCGTTTTAATCCTAAATATACGAGGTTAAAGCGGATATGGATATGGTGAATCCGAACCTCACCGATAGGTGACGGCGCTAAGTGATAGATAAGTTCGTCCATGTAAATAATAATCATTCAATACAAGTTTCCATTCCGTGTTAGGTAAGATAAGAAAAATCTGTTGAGATATCTTTTAATGCCTATTCATCGCATCAGCTCATGGGTAAAAGCGTTTCGTGCAGCTTGGTGCGGTGTTTGCATTTGTTATCTCGGTTGGTAATAAATAAATCGCATTGATGCAGTTGATTTTTGACTCGCATCATGCGCGTCACTGTGTTCAATATACTCTATGACTTTCAATACGGAACGAACGAACCCTAGCTCAGCAGCGTTGCCAACAGGGTATGCCCGGATACGCATTACAACGCTTCTGTTAACACCTGCGTACTATAGCTGGCGTACTCTCGGCTCATCTTGCGTACTATTTTACTTGCGTACTATCACTGAATCCAAAAAGTTTTGTTCACGTCTAATAAAAATTCTTGAAGGCATCCATCCCTATAAAATATTTTTTTAACGTTTATTTATTTTAATTACAATGCTAAAGGATCTGATGGTGCGTGAGGACAGTGATAGGGGGGCGCAGCTGTGAAACAAGGAGTATGGTAACGGCTTAGAATAATAACTTAGAATAATAAATAATAACGGCGTTATTATTCTAAGGGTAACGGTGTTAATTCCGATTTTTGAAACAACCAATCCAAGCGGATGACAGTCATAGGGGGGCGTAGTTGTTAAACAAGGAGTATGGTAGGGTTGTAGTGATTTCGTCTTTATCATTTTGGTCTGACATAGAAAACTCTTTCATGGTAATTTCGAGGAATCTTGAAAAATTTTTTTTTTACATAAAGCGTTTTTTTTAGAGTGCGTACTCTTAGGTCTATTTGCGTATTATGTTACGTTTCGAAACGTACTGAAACGTAAAATATTTTTTTTTTCCACTTTAATGTTACTTTGGAAGTAGTATGTACAGTGGAGACCGCATCAAATAAGACACATTGGACTTTGTACTTATCTTATATTCTTTTTTGTAGAGGCTAATTTCGTACTGCAAGTGTATAGCTTGATGTGGTCTCCACTGTACTACGGTACATACTACTTCCATGAATGTTACCAACAGTATTTTGTAAGAAATCAATTTAATCATAAAAAGGGCTAAAAGGACTTCCAGGCCAATAACGAATCATAAATAAAAAAACGTCGGGCAACGCTGGCTGTCAGCTGTCACTGGCTGGCTGTCAGCTAGCTGCTCGCCGTCATAAATAAATTCACAATTTCGTTTTGCAGTTTCCTCTCAGCTTAGTTATAAATAACTTACATATTTATTTTCCGTTTCTCAATTTGAGAGTAAATTTTAATTCTCGAAAAATGTCTGATGACAAGAAGCTTGTAAACTGTTACAACCGTGGTTGTGGTCAGATGTTTGACCCCACCGACAACCATAAAGGTACGATAGAATATTCTAGATCTTTCTCATTTTCGCCCGAAATCTTTTAGAAAGAGTGAATTATTCAATATTCATCTTGAAAACGTAACAGGTGCCCTCAATTTTTGCAAGTATAAAACTGGTTAAGAAATAAATCAACCGGGAGTAACCCATAACCTGTTAGTAACCTATAACCTCCTGTTATATTTTAATCACAAGCTAAAATCGCCTCTTACAGATGCTTGCCAGCACCACCCTGGGTTGCCAGTCTTCCACGACGCTTACAAAGGCTGGTCCTGCTGTAATAAGAAGAGTGTTGACTTCACAGAATTCCTCAATATCAGGGGATGCACCATGGCCCTGCATTCTAATGTGGTCAGTATTATTATTGTTTACGTACTCTCTATGAGTATCTATATAGTAAACTAGCCTATCGCCTGAGGATCCACCCGCGTTTATTAAATTCCTGCCACATTTTCGGCTTGGGCGTTATTTTATCAATACTCCTTATAGCCTATATGATGACCAGGGTCATTATGATGAAAACCGCATCATAATCCGTTAAAGTGGTTTTTGAGTTTAAATTAAACGGGACATACATTTAGACAGACAGTCAGACAAAAATTCTAAAAATGGTAGTTTTGGCTTCAGTACAAAATCAGTAAATCTTGAAATTTGAAAAAAAATATTCTTTGTAATTATATTTGTTTAATTTGTATGTATTTTATGTATAAAGCAAAATTAGTCTATACTATTTGGATTTTATTTATTGCTAGGGACCATATCCACAATATTAATGAAAATAAAACATCTCTTTCACCCCAAATGAACAAATACCATTTTTGGCTCTATGTGCAAAGTTACAAATGAGCATGTGCCCTTTTTTGTTCTTTAAAAGTTCTAAAAGCCTTAAAAACTTTATTCTTTGGCTCCTTTCTTGATTATGTCAATATAAGTTTCATAGGGATAGGATAGACCGAGTAGAACTGTGTCAATGTACTACGTATACTAACTTGTATAATTGCACCATTATTGCCGGCAGCCGTACAGTAGCACTTGTAGCACTAGTACGTATAGCACATGAAGGGCTAAATATAAAAGTGAAATATTACTCATTACAAAATCTCCAGAAGTCTAGAGCCTACAAACTAATCCTTATATAAACTATCCAGAGGTATGGGCTAAATGCTTGTAGCTGATATAGTAGAATCTCTGAATTAAACTTCTTTAATTTAATTATAGGTACTCTAAATTGGCTTTGATTTTTCAAGTTCAATTAACTTTGCAATATCTTTTCCTTTAGGCTTAAGTCATGCTCTGTTTGGGCCAGTAAAGAAAAGCGCGTGAAGTTCGTTTCTCACCTGCACAGTATCCCCCTGCACACAAACATTCATTTTCTTAACATTATAAATACACAATTATTGCAACTATCTGTAAGTCGTTTTCATTTTATATGCATGGGAAAATTTGTACGATATTTATTGTCCAAAACAAAAAGTAAGTTAAATAAAACTAAGACGGGAACATGATCTACTGATAATATTCTATTTATGTAAACTGTGTTTTATTCATCTCCCAGAAACCACAAGAACCAGAAAAGAAATCTCTCGACCAAGAGTTAGACAAGAAGGAAGTTATTGTGGTGAGGGCACCAGTGACGGGCCCCCAGTTGCAGAGACCACCCTTCGACTCCCCAATGACAACACTTCAGTGTCGTATTGCTGACTCTTTGAAGGAACTGGCACAGTCAACTGCTAAGAAACCTGCAGCTGCTGAGGATAGGTAATACAATTCAGTTTATTTACTCTAGTCCATACATACATATACATAAACGCCTGTCTCCCAGAAGGGTACGCAGAGACCGTCCTGCCATATTTCCATCTGCTACGATCCAGACACATCTCTTTCGCCTCTTCCACATCTATCAATCTAGTCATTAGTAAGTGTAAATGGACAGGCATAATCGGGAAACCACATAATCTACTCACCATACTAAACAACTTCACTACATCACTACATAGTATAAAACAAAGTCGCTTCCCGCTGTTTGTCTGTCCCTATGTATGCTTAGATCTTCAAAACTACGCAACGGATTTTGATGCGGTTTTTTTAATAGATAGAGTGATTCAAGAGGAAGGTTTATATGTATAATACATCTTTTACTTTTTACGAGAAATAATGGCTTATTTACGAAGCAATTTTAATTATTATTACATACGGCTTGAACACTCACGTGTGATTGTTGTTGACTATATGCCAACCGTTTCACCGATACAATTTCGGCATTATCAAGGCGAGTGTCGTTCTTAGGACGACGACGCGGCGTTCACCGTCGTTGTCAAACGGGCACTGGCAGCTGCCGATCGGCGAGCTGCACGCATTGCTCGTGCGCTGAGCGTTGGCTGCGTCGTCGATAGGGGTGGGTTGGTGGATGCACTTGATTCCTTTAATTGTTCCAATTGTTTGTTATTAGGGGCGGTTATTAAACAAAACGAACTCACAACATCGTCACTGTCACTGGGCACTGTCCTAAAGTTGCTCGATCCATCGAGAACCGGTTTCCAAGACGGAGCCAGCTGCCAACCATGATCCCTGTTGAAGTTGGGGTTACGACTTATCTCGATGGCTTCGTGTATTTTGCGAGGAATGGTATATTTCTCCTTCACTAATACTGTAGCCTTGTCGAAACGGATGAAGTGGGTCGTATCCGAACTTAGTGCATGTTCTGCTACTGCTGACCCGTTAATGTCCAGTTTCTTCATGGATCGAATATGTTCAGTCAGTCTTGTGGACACGTTGCGCTTGGTTTCTCCTATGTAGCTTTTTCCACAATCGCACGGGACTTTATAAACTCCAGGTGTGTTGAGAGGGTCTCGGTCCTTTGGGGATCTCAGCCAGTTCCGTAGTTTGGTGGGGGCTCGGAAGATAGTCTTCACACTGTACTTCCGGCGAAGCAGGTGTCCAATCCTATCAGTTACGCCTCTCACAAAGGGCAAGTAGATCGGAGCCCTCTCAACAACGGATGGACGATGGTGGGTTGATGGAGTCGCAAGCCGGTTACTCTGTCTCCAATTATACCCATTGGCCTCCAGTACGTGTCTTACGTGGGTCAATTCAGCATCCACATACTGTGGGTCACATAACCGCATACATCCACATTATGTGACCCACAGTATGTGGATGCTGAATTGACCCACGTAAGACACGTACTGGAGGCCAATGGGTATAATTGGAGACAGAGTAACCGGCTTGCGACTCCATCAACCCACCATCGTCCATCCGTTGTTGAGAGGGCTCCGATCTACTTGCCCTTTGTGAGAGGCGTAACTGATAGGATTGGACACCTGCTTCGCCGGAAGTACAGTGTGAAGACTATCTTCCGAGCCCCCACCAAACTACGGAACTGGCTGAGATCCCCAAAGGACCGAGACCCTCTCAACACACCTGGAGTTTATAAAGTCCCGTGCGATTGTGGAAAAAGCTACATAGGAGAAACCAAGCGCAACGTGTCCACAAGACTGACTGAACATATTCGATCCATGAAGAAACTGGACATTAACGGGTCAGCAGTAGCAGAACATGCACTAAGTTCGGATACGACCCACTTCATCCGTTTCGACAAGGCTACAGTATTAGTGAAGGAGAAATATACCATTCCTCGCAAAATACACGAAGCCATCGAGATAAGTCGTAACCCCAACTTCAACAGGGATCATGGTTGGCAGCTGGCTCCGTCTTGGAAACCGGTTCTCGATGGATCGAGCAACTTTAGGACAGTGCCCAGTGACAGTGACGATGTTGTGAGTTCGTTTTGTTTAATAACCGCCCCTAATAACAAACAATTGGAACAATTAAAGGAATCAAGTGCATCCACCAACCCACCCCTATCGACGACGCAGCCAACGCTCAGCGCACGAGCAATGCGTGCAGCTCGCCGATCGGCAGCTGCCAGTGCCCGTTTGACAACGACGGTGAACGCCGCGTCGTCGTCCTAAGAACGACACTCGCCTTGATAATGCCGAAATTGTATCGGTGAAACGGTTGGCATATAGTCAACAACAATCACACGTGAGTGTTCAAGCCGTATGTAATAATAATTTAGTATGTCAGCTCACGCGAGTTTTAATAATATTATAAGCAATTTTAAGCAATACAGCATTAATCCTTATCCAATTAAGTACCTTAAATACTGTAGTATATTTAGTATCAGCATTGCACCCTTGCGAAGCCGGGGTGGGTCGCTAGTGTCCAATAAAAGGAAAAAAAAAACACTGTAGGTTTTCATAATTATTGAAAAAAAAAAACAACAATACTTTTTTCACTAGCACATTTTCGTTGTTATTGGATAGGTATCTTTAAATGAAACCATATTTTGTTGCAATCGACTGATGACTGCCCCATACCGTGGGCTGAAATATATCGAGTGGGTACCTATTTTTATTGTTTTATTAATAAATAAAGAACAGAAAACAATGAAACTATTTAAGATCTCATGTCCAACAAGGAAGCTAATAAACGTCTATTCTATTCTATTCACATAATCTACTTACCACACTGAACATCTAACCTAAAGAATCACATCCAATAAAAGGAAAAAAAAATCACTATTAAAACCTCACTGTATTTTCACTGGCACAAGTATGTTTCTTTGGGAAAGTTGGAAAGTTTTTCATTATGATCAGTAGATTATAATGTGATTTCATTTACACAATTCACATCTCATTACAATAAGGGATTCACAATATTGATGGGGCTGCCCTGCTTCTGCAGTGCTTCGGGCATGTTAGCAGACGCACGCACATTTAACTTTTATGCTTATGCCGAAGCGAGCAGCCTCATTGCTCTGCAAGGTGTAGGTCAGTTCCAACTTTATTCTGAATTCCATTTCAGCGAGGTACGATTTGCCACTCATTCGTGGAAGCTAAATTTAATAACAATGTAAATAGGATTACTAACATAATATAAGTTTACAGGACTCCCAAAGTAATAATGCGCATACAAATCTATAGCCGAGCGACCGGACGTACCACGTGACCTTATTAAACGTATAGATAGAAAGTGTTAGGAAATACTAACTTTGCTGAACAGTGGCGAAAATTTGTATGCGCATTATTACTTTGAGAGTACTACCTTTGTTGTCTAATTGAATTAAATTGTTTGATTGGATTTGATTTAAATATATATTTCCATTTACAACCGCTATAGGGATTTTTCTAAAAAGGATTAACTTTTATCTGTAATTTTTATATTGGCTATTGTTCCAACTATGATGTATATTTCTTTTGTTCCAGCAACATAGCAGTAGGCACATCTTGCAAGAATGGGGGCTGCAACTCCTCCTACCAAGGTCCTCAGTCAAACCAAGAAGTTTGCACATACCACCCCGGTTGCCCCATCTTCCATGAAGGCATGAAGTACTGGTCATGCTGTCATAAAAAGACATCAGATTTCAACACCTTCCTCAGTCAACCAGGTTGCACCACTGGCACTCATAAGTGGACAAAAGAGGTATGGTCAAAATAATTGTTATGATCTTTGCACTAATAAAATTAAAGTGCCATAAAACGTATGACATAGAGTATATAGGTTATAGCAAAATTCATCGCTTTGTATATGCCACAGTCAAAAGTCATAACTGGTCAAAACTACTTTTGAATGCGAGAATGAGTCAGTCAAAACTATTGACTAAGGACGTAGTGTTGACTGATATTCGCACGCAAAATTAGTTTTTCGGATGTCCTGCAGCGCAGAAGAGAGCTGGTAGGTTAGGTTAGAAGGTTAGGTATGGCAAGTCACGAAACGCAGTTCCGCGACCGCCAACCTGACCTTAGTCGTTATTTTTTTATGACAACCCAGAAATACTTTTTAATCAAAATTACTTCAGACCAACTTAGTCAAAACCAGTTTCGACTGATTTTCGCAGGCAAAACTACTTTTGACCGGCTATGAGTTTTGACTGCAACATATACACTAAACATTATTGAGAGTACTTAACCAAATTTCAAGTATGAAATATATTTTGAAAAAATTCTTCAGGCCAGGATTTGGACTCGCGACCTCTTGCCTACACGGTAAGTGCGCTACCGACTGCGCCACTGAGGTAACCCATCCTAGACCGTTGAATTTTTTGCGAGCATTCAGTATGTGCATTATTGGTTTGTGTATGAAGTATTTACAAAAATTCGGTTTGTTGAAAATTCAATGTTTTATAAAAACTCAGTTTTTAGGGTAACGGTGCCAAACGGGACCCTATTGCTAAGCCTCCTCCATCTGTCGTCTGTTCGTCTATCCGTCTGTCCGTCTGTCCGTCTGTCTATCTGTCTGTCTGTGTGTTCGTTTGTCATAGGAGTCTGAAGCTTCAGCCGTAATAGATAGCCAATTGAAATGTTCGCAGAGTACGTGTTACTACGGCCTCTACAAAAGAAAATAAAAAAATATACTCAAAGGGGATCCCCATACAAAAACCCACGAAAAAGTAGCATTTTTTAACGTTGTCTCAGTACTATCTTAAAGACAGTGTAACATACAAGTTTCAAATTTGATCAAATTTTAGTTCATACTCTAGTAAATCAACAAATATAAATAAATAGGGTTCCTTACTCAGAGGGTGCCAAGTTGTTTGTCAGGTGCTACCATTTGAGCAGCTTGTTTTTTGTCGCTATGGCATCTATATTACGCGACAGGCGGGAGTGCGGGCGATTACATACTGACATATATGTACTCGCCTGCACTCCCGCCATGTTATTTACCAATAGGTCTAACATATCATAACATAGGTGTAGTGCAATTCTTACAAGACCTTCTTGACAATAGTTGACAAAATATAAGTCAAAAATCTTCGTCCGCATAGTTTTCGTATTTTGGGGCGTATTTTGGTTCCCTTGAAAACTGTCCAATTTTCTGTGATTATAATAGTAGTACGGATCCAACACAATCCTCGTGGAAAGAATTACCAAAATACCAGTGCGACACTGAGCCCGTCTTTCAATTTGGCGATTACGTTACCCTTAGCGACGACAAGGGTTAACATCAATTTGTTCCTAGAAAATACCTAAATCTCAGGAAAAAAATTGCCTTTATGTTAATCTAGGACCTACTCTATATAAAACTGAAAGTTTTATGTAAATTTAATAAGTAGTTTTCGAGATCTTAGGTAACAAACTTTCACTTTTCTATAGTAGCAGGGATGAAACAACTCTAACCAAGGTCATTGGAGTTTAAATAAAAAAATATATTACACAAACCGTGCTGTCATAAAATTCAATGAAATAAATAGAATATAAATAAAAAGGTTTCGCACTTGATTGCAGGGCACAAAAGCGGGAGTTATGAAATGTCGCTGGGACTGGCACCAGACTCCGGAGCACGTCATCGTTTCAGTCTACGCCAAGAAGTACGACCCCATTGCTAGCTTCGTCAAATTGAACCCTATCAGGCTGAACACAAAGTTGGTTTTCCGAGAAGAGGGTGATTCCGTCTTCGAACTAGACCTTGAACTTAGAGGAGTAAGGAGTTTCTCTTATATTTTTGCTTTAATAATGTTTTTAGTAAAAGGTAAAGTCTATTTCTAAGGCAGCTGGAAAGTCGGACAATGACCTTTGCGGATTTTTGTACTGGAGATCTAAAAAGGCCGACTTGGGTGAATCGTAAAATGATTTATAGAGTCAGAGCTTTTTCACGCGTGCAAAAGAGACGTCATTAGAACGGAATCATAAAATGATTCACCCAAAGCGGCCTTTTTAGAGGACCAGGACTACCTACCACGAAACGCAGTAATTTGCGTCAAGTGATAAAGATTGTCCGTTGATTGATTTATCCGTCAGAGATCGAAGGTGACCGACATAGCCTGCCGAATAAGTAAGTTGAAGTGGCAGTGGACTGGCCATATTTGTCGCCTACGTGATAATCGTTGGGACCGTAAGGCATTGGAATGGAGATCACGTACAGCAAAGCGCAGCGTAGGCCGCCCTCGTGCCCGCTGGACTGACGATCTGAAGGACGTTGCGGGTGGCGGCTGGATGAGGATGACTGAGGACCGCCAAGAGTGGCGTAATATTGGAGAGGCCTATGTCCAGCAGTGGACGAATACGGGCTGATGGATGGATAAAGATTGTATGCCAAGACTGACGAGTTATCTTTTGACGCGGACAGTTTTTCCGGCTGTGTTCGGAATAGACTTCATGAAACATCTTTTTGTAGAACCTTTTCACCTTTTGACTTAATTGTAGTTCTTATTGATTTTTTTTTAGTTTGACTGGTACTAGGTTAGTCAATTAAACCCAGAATGGTGCATTTTTGATATATCGTTTTCTTTTGACTTTAGCATGTGCCATCATAGAAAGCGCCGCTGACTCGCTTTTTATTTGATTTTACAACGTACAGTTTTATAGTCTACAAACAAAAGTCTACAAACGAAAAAGAAGTTAAATGAAATCTTCTATCACCAGTACTTTATTATTGAAATCTTCTACCAACACGACTGTTATTATTCTCATCTTTTTCAGGTGGTCAGCATCGAGCAAAGCAGCGCGTCAATGCTGGGCACGAAAGTAGAAATCAAATTAAAAAAGGCGGAACCCGGTGCATGGAGCAAACTGGACTTCCCCAGGGCTGAACCCAAAAAAGAGGCACCTAAACCCGAACCAGAACCCCTAGACGATGACTTAGTAGACTTGTCCGGTGTCGAAGCACTCAGATCTATTGGGAAAGTTAATATTACAGAACCACTGGTAGATTCGTCTTGTGGATAAAAAGTTTCTTGGCTGTTTTTGATAATTAACACTGTTATGCTGTTTTGAGGTAATACAGTTTTAGTGCCACCTTTATTATGTAATATATCTTCGAATTTTGTATGTCTCAAACATATTTCTTGTATACTTGAGGAGTGGTTATAATATACCAATAGAGGGCTAACAGTTACACATATTTTACAGTGGCGTGCACAGAGTTTTTAGACAGGGTAGACATAAAAATTTAAAAGCCAAAAAAACTTGGTAAAAACTTACCAAATAATCAAGTTACTGTTTGCGATTTGCCACCTAAAATATCATTTCGCAATTATTTGTTTTTATCATCAAAACAGTTTTAAAAGTGCACCATTTTTTAACTTTTGTACACACACATTGTACAACATGTTGTCAAATTGAATAACTTTCACAGTAAACACTGGCACAAGCCATTTTTTCATACTGCTTGTCATCCATTTGCGTAAAGAACGAACGAAAAACAATAATGGATGATGCCCGCCAAGCCGCCAAGACGAAGGTGGCATTTTACGGATAATGACTGTTGTCTATCAAGAACGGATAGGTTGTTTCAGTAAGTGTCAGTCTTCTTTGTTGAGCTTTTCCAATTATTATAAATTCTTCATGTTTGAAACCATTCCCAGTCCAAAATATGTACAGTACTCCGCAGTAAATAATGCACATCGGCTGTCTTCGGCTTCGTAGATCGCCGTCTCTGTCACCGGACTGTTAGTGCTTCGTGCGACAGAGATGACGCTACGATACTATGTGCATTATTCACTGCCGAGACCTGTACACCCCTTGTACGAGAATATATAAGCCTTGTCATGTTTATTACAGATATTTTATCTCACAAAGTCCGTTTGGCTATGGTTGTGACGTGTACAGATAAGCGCGTTTTGTAGCGCAACCTGGGTCACGAGCACTAGAAAAAAATGCGTGTGCACGCATTACTACGACTACAGCCAAACTATCCTGAGATGGAACATCTGCAATAGTACGCATTCTAGATTTTTACAGTTTTGTTTAAAGTGATCATGATTTATAAAAAATAACATTTTGTGATGTGTTCGATATGTTACTGAAGAAGCCCGAAAGTTTTCCGGTAAAACCTGAGATTTACAAAGTGATTCAAATTGTTAATTTTGCAAAATAGGTACATATAATACACTTTTTACATGTCATATTTATTATAAAAATAAAATACGGTAATAAATAAATCTAATACGGAGGAATACATTAAAAAACTATTATACACTTGCATAAGTAAAATATAGGTATAGGAATACGTAATATTACATAATGCAATAAATATATGCCTAACTCCGCCCATTCGATTAGTCTTGCAAAGAAACTTAGCAAGATCATATCCTTTTTTATCGTTTTTCCTTGTTTTAAATAATTTCTGTTACAAAGGCTTATACTGTTCAAAGTATGTAAGTGATATTATATAAGTAATTGATGATGGTAAAAGTTCGAACTTTCTTTAAAAATTGTTAATTTCGCATTTGTACCGTCAGTTATCTAGGTTTTTTTACCACAGAATCATGGTAAATGCTGAATAATATACATATTTATAGGTAGTTTGCAGTACACCTTCACGCAACTGTAGAAACTATGTGAAAAACTAATTAGATTGAAAAATAAGTAGATCTTAATGTAATCTGTCAGATACAAAGCGGGTGTGCGGTTATAGTATCACTTGCAGCTAAAGCTCCCTATTTGTGAACGATTATAACGGCTATGACGCGGAAATAAGAACTACTAATGGGTGGTCTGACGTGTTGGCGAAAAACTTTGTTTTATTCCTAAATATTACTTTTACAAAAACTGAAATCACCGGAACCTAAACTTCAACAGCCTGTCGAAAAGACAAATGAATAAACCAAAAAGATAATGAAGGAGATCCATCGATAGTAGCTTATTAATTTTCACATAGTTTCCAATATAGCGTGCAGGACTGCAAAGAAACTATAAACGTGTTTTTTTCACCATTTACCATGGCTCTCTGGTAAAACATAAGATTAACTATGTGACTGATTCCCGGTAAAAGTCCAAACCTAACGATTATTAAAGAATAATTCCGACTTTTACCATCATCACTTGGTAAATCTTGGGATTTACCACTATCCGGGCTTTTACAGTAACATATATGTTTCGTTGGTTAGTCTTTGTATTTTTATATGTATAAGATATAATGATTGTGACCGTGGTACTATGTGCAATTACTGGCTGAGCTAATAAAATGTGCTTTTACCAGAACTTTGAGTATCTTTTGTATCCTCTAAAGGTAGTATCATTGATGGATAAAATCCGAAACGAAGATATCTGTCAGAGATCGAAGGTGACCGACATAGCCTGCTGAATCAGTAAGTTGAAGTGGCAGTGGACTGGCCATATTTGTCGCCGACGTGATAACCGTTGGGGCCGTAAGGCATTGGAATGGAGATCACGTACAGCAAAGCGCAGCGAAGGCCGCCCTCGTGCCCGCTGGACTGACGATCTGAAGGACGTTGCGGGTGGCGGCTGGATGAGGATGACTGAGGACCGCCAAGGGTGGCGTAATATTGGGGAGGCCTATGTCCAGCAGTGGACGAATACGGGCTGATGGATGATGAAAGGTAGTCATTCGATCCAACACGGCTTGCGATTTCCCCATACTTCAGATCCACAAGGTAATGTGAACATACCGACCGCGTCGTCTCAAAGTCTACCTTTCTTACCATAATTAAGAGGCGTCATCACACGCAAACCTCCATACAAACGCTGTCACCAAATTGTGGGGTGTCTATGGAATGTGATTATAGTATTTTAGGCTGAGTCCATTAATATTATCTAGATATTTAAGTGGAATTAAAAATCGTGAAATCTTAACAACAAACCCCTAAAATATGTAAATTTAACGGGATTTTTACCAAAAGTGTAGCCGAATATGCTTTTAGTGTTTTAGATAAAATATATACGAGTCAAACATCGAAAATATTATCTAGATTAATAATTACAAAAAATAATGTTTGAGAATGTCCACAGTCTTGTCTTCTGGTTTCTCCTGAAACAAGTTTTCAATTTTGCGCCCGCGACGATTGTATATATTGTCCTCGCAAGTTTCATGGAGCGTGCTCCTTATAGCGAAATGAAACAGCATGACGTTTGGCCACGCCCACAACTGAGTCTGGCTCGTCATGATGTCTGTTCTTAAATAGGAAATACAATGAAAGCAAAATTATGTATAATTGAATTTATTTACAACATCTTTGAGATCGTAATTACATGGATATGTTTTGTATTTACACAATGTAAACATAGAACTATTAGAAAATGCTCAATGACAATATTTTATATAAATCCATGCTAATTTTATTTTGAGTTTTGAATGTTTTATTTTCAAAATGACTATGTTTTTTTTAACAACATTATCTTTCGATACAAGAAATAAATTCTTTGATATATTTAAAAATCGATAATATTTACACAATAAATAATAACTTATTTCTTCATAACTATTACCAACATACATCAATATCATAAATAACGACTAGAATGTTTCGATTTGACTAGAAAAGTACCAATCCTGTGATTCCGATTGTGAACTTTGGCACATAATTAGATGTAGTTTAATTGTTTTGCTATTACATCTTTCACTATCATATGTATGTATGTACGGAACCAGACTTCCTAATTTTATGACAAAAAACATATTTACTGCCAAGCCCTGGAAATTCTCCCAACAGGATTACCAGGTTATCAGAGTTACGGGGTAGCACAATGGTCGCTGGATGGCGGGGGTGAGACGAAACTCGGCGCGGCGGGGGCGGGCTGCATGCGGTACATATCATGCAATAGCGTTGCCACGGAGACATCTCCCACTGTCTCTCTGAATAGTAGAAGCTCAATGGACCTAGCGCGAACCGCACGCAAAGAGGGTAACAGCAGAAGAAGGCGGCCGAATCTGTGGACATTGAAAACATAGTTCGATAAACGAATCCGTTCCCTTTCCAAGCTTAAGTAAATAACATGAACTTACTGATTATTGATGAAAACAGTTACGGGTACTTGAACTTTCTTCCAATGCCGCCTCTACACATAGGCCAGCGCATTCGCCAACGCGCTGGCGGTGCACTTGCCAACGCGCTTGTGAGTAATCCACACATTGGAAGGTCGTTCGTCATCGTTCAGTATGGTTTGGTTTGGGCCAATGTGCGGACGGATTCAAAATGGATGTTGAGTCGCTAACAGCTGCAGCTGTATATTTATTCACAGCTTATTCCACAGGCAGTTTTCACACTGATAGAGCTCAATAAATTTAAATGTTTCCTCGTTACTCATGTTCGCCATTTCGTCAAGTTAGGTGTTAATTCTCCGCAAGAAGAAAACGTGCACTCTTGATCGCTGCTCCGGGCAAACTGATCGCGCGGCCTATGTGTGGATGGTGCGACAAGTGTCCTTTGATGTTGCCGACACCGCGCGGCAAGCTCGCAAGCGCGCCAGCCAACGTTCGAATACCTACCGCCAATGCGCCAACGCCCGTTCTACACATTGGGCCAGTGGCTGGGCCAGCGCGCTTGCCAACGCGTTGGCCTATGTGTAGAGGCGGCATAATACTTATACAATCCTAACCTGGTCGGTTGTCGCGTGTATCGTGTCCGCACGTAGTCAGCCAAGATACACTGCGCCTGATCCTGCAACATTTCCACAGGTTGTGTCTCGCTTAGCCCAGCGGTGTCTGGAGAGAACAGGACGATGGCTTTCATGCAACCACATTCGCTGCCGTCTGGCGCTATCTGGCGGAATCGGCAGAGAATTTCCTGAAAATGTCCCGTTGAACGCAATTTATTGATTTGGTGTTGCGCATTGTATGCTTAATATAAAAAAAAGACAGTCATAATTTCAAAATGAGCTTATTAATGACACCCAGTGCCAATCCGGATGGTATAGAGATTTTAATGACAACTTATTCATCCAAATTTGTTAAAGCGTTCAAAAGATATGATGGAATAAGGAAAAATACATAATCCCCGAAAACAACACACTCCTTTTTTGAGGGGCAGTTGTGTAAAAAAAACAAGTTAACATTCAGATCTTTACACTAAGAGACGCCAAGCAGCGTTGCTCGCATGATTCCCGTTTCTCTCGATCCCGTGGAATTTCCGCGCTGATTTAGTTTGCATTTTTCCGGGGTACAGAGTAACGTATGTCACTCTCCAGCCCATAATATATATCTATGCAAAAAATCACGTCGATCCGTTGCTCCGTAAAAGAAGGACAAACTAACAATCGACAAACCAATAACACACTTTCGCCCTTTTTTAACACACTTATTTATAGGTGTAATATATTGATTGTAGGTTTGACATAATTTAAGAGCAGGAACCCATAAGAAACAAATCAGAACCTCATAATAAAAAGCTTTAAAGTCTCGATGATTTACGAAATCTAGATTCACCTGTAAAGTATTAAGCTCTAAATCAGCGAGCGGGTCAGGCGGCAGCCGCGCCCGCGCTGCCGGTGCCGACAACAGCGGCGTTAGGTCCCAGGGCGCCGACCACTGTGCCAGATGCAGCAGGAACAGGTCCTTCCACGCCGCGCGCAGCAGTACTAGCTGGTCGTGCGAGGCCAGCGCTTGGAAGGGGGCCAGGCACCGCACCCATCGGACTGCCATGAAGAGCAGGCGGGCACTGGTTTCCTGAGGGTGTTTTTGTTGCTGTTAGAGATCATTTATTTATTGTAAATGATTCAAAAAATTTAATTTATGATGTACTAAATGATTCAATAGTGTATTTTATCCACTCTCATACTGCAATAAGGTAATTACAACATCAAAAGCGGTTTTAGAAGCAAGTACATAAATTGTTTAACCGATGTTATAATATTACATTATAACACCGTATTTTAGCGCTGTGATTGGCCAAATTTATTATAACACCTCTAGAGAACGAATCACCAGCAATAACGGTCTGTCTTAATTTCTTAGGCCACGGCCCTTTGCTCTTCTCGTTTCTGTGTGGTCTCAGGAGATGCCTACTAATTCCATCATGACGAGTATCACGACGGTATCATGACGAGTGTTCTTTTTTTCATTCTTCGTTAAATTGGTTTTTTTTTGGGTCGTAGATTGTATGCAACTGGACATAATTAGAAATTAGGACACTCGTGTAATCTATTACGAAACGAATACTATTTTTATTTTCGCAGTTTCCAGAATAGCGTACGGTTGTAAGTACTGAAAACTATTTGAGAAAAAGAACTGTACGTTAAAACAAAAAGTTACGTGTGCCTACGACGATTTCGTAGCACGATGCCTACTTTCGCGCTTAGTTGACTTTTCAGTATTTTCAAGTATGTAATCGGTAGCACAATGCCAACATTTTGAAACCACCATACATTAGATCGCACGTACCGAGAGTACTAGAGTAGTTACAGGAAGTTGCGTAGTTTCCATAGAAATCAGAATATTTAGATTTCTATGATAGCAACAGTGGTTTGTCCTTTACCGACTTCCGTAGATTTTGCGGAAGTTCTTAGATAGACAAAATTGTAAAAGCAGAAAAATCAATCATTTCCAAAGAAAATCCCTGGTAAAATGACCCGAAATCTGCCGTGCAAACTTTGTTGCACTTGCTAGTTTCACTTTCCCACTTTCTGGGCGTGCGCCCTTTATCCTAGCTTCCATCGCCGCTTTCCATCAGGCGCGGTATGACCAAGCGTAAACGAATAGTTCATTTAACAAAAAATAAGAGACATTAACACCGATTCGGCGCAACACACCTTGACTTAATTGACAGGACTAAAATTAATTTGAGTGTTCTGTCCTTTTCTTTCTGTATCGAAAAGACAAAGACGGGACGCTCAAAATAAGGTTAGTCTTGTTAGTTGTGTTGCGCCGAATCGACCCAATTGTAATGTCACCCGTATAGTATCAGTAGAAATGTAGGGTCAGTGGTAGATACAAGTAACATCACATAGAGGTCATTGAGTAACATGCATTCCTACATAATAAATATACTATGCACGAAATCTCAATCAAAGATGCTAAACTTTTTTCATTATTTTAAGTTTTATCCACCCCAAAAAGGTATCGAGTCCTACGAACCAGTATAATCTTCGAATACACAAGTATGTAGAGCTATCAAATATCGTAGACATGGCGCAACTGCCTATGGGCGAACGCTGAAGTCAAGTCAAGCCGAGAAGTCACCCCTCTCTCGACCAATCACCAAGCGGCACGCCCCGAGTCAAAAAGCTAACCATTGAGAATACGATGTCGTGTACACACCCCTTTAGATTTAGGTATTTTGTCGAGTATTATGCAAGGATTTCAGCTTCAAGATAATCGTTTAATAATCGCTTTCGATTTTAAGTAGATTCTGGCAATTAAATTGTAAATTTTGCAACATATTATCAAGTGATAATAATAGAATTTAAATTATTTTTGTTAAGAGCGCTTTCACAGTTGAATTGTGAAAAACCCGCCTTTTTCTAATTAATCGAAATAGAACATTTAAACTCATAATTAATTCAAAAGTTATTTAACAAAACCTTATTATCTATGTATTGTGTATGCTGTCACCGTAAAGTTTCCATTGGAAATTACAATTTCAATTTTTTTTTAATTCAAAATTTTTTAAGTTCTTATTTGCAGAAACCAATGGAAACTTTGCAATGGCAACATAGATAATAAGGGTTTGTTGAATAACTGTTGAATTAATTTTGAATCTAAGTGTTCAGTTTCGATTAATTAGAAAAAGGCGGGTTTTTCAGAATCCGGCTGCGAAACCGCACTTAATATCTTTCTTGAAGCTTGTCCTTTGTAAATAATCTGGATGCTATAGTAGTGCTACGACGTAGCATGATTGATTCTTAGTGAAAACCACTAGATAGATAATATAATATAACCAGAAAAACTGAACAACCACCTCACAGTAATAGATAATATAACCAGAAAAACTGAACAACCACCTCACAGTGACTCCCACCAGTCAACCTTTTACGTTCACACGGGTATATAAATACGACGAAAAGTTTGTAGCTTTATGATAGTAGCAATTTTGTAGCTCTCATGAAAAAAATAGGGGTGCTATATGCATTTTGACTATATAATCTAAATAAATATTAAATATTGACTTTTTTGTCTATTTAAATGATTAAAATTAGATAAAATACATTTCAATAAAATATTAGTGAGATAATATATATCTCGGGCCATTCGGGCCTGGCATCAGTCAGCACAATGGGTCGAAATATATCTCACTAAAATTTAAATGTGTTTTATCTAATTTTAATCATTTAAAAAGACTATATAAGGTCTTTCAGTTTAAATGGAAAGTAATTTAGGAGGTGATTCAGTATCGTTAATACATCACATTCCACTGCAAAGCACTTTTTTTTGCGCGAACTTTTTTTTCACTTCTCAGTACAAAGTGGTCCGATCAGCTGACTCAGTTTGTATGGACAAGTGAAGAAAAAGTTCGCGCAAAAAAAAGTACTTTTCAGTGGAATGTGATGTATTAACGATACTGAATCACCTCCTAAATTACTTTCCATTTAAATTGAAAGACCTTATATAATCTAGGATTTGTTTTCAGAAAACAAGTTTGGATACATTTTCCTCAATAGAAATAATTACTAAACTGTGTGTCTTCAACTTCAAACACTTTTTCTCCTTGTTTGACGCATAAGAATCATGTACAGAACTCAAATATTAGATGGGTTTTACCCGTTGAACGATCCCCTAGTTCCTGGTTTTAACAATATATAGATTTTGGAAATTAATCTATCTACGTTTTACATTTTATAAAAATAAAAAAACAACCCATTTTCTCTTTCGCCCTGAATCCGCCCCTCTCGCACTTCGCTTAGAGTAACAGTGAAAAAAATAAAATCCACATAACAGCTTCGTAGCTCTGCGACCGTAGCAACGTCGTATATCACTTAAATTCTTACACATGTATGAAATGAACAGACCTGCCCCCCTATTCTGTATCTTGAGTTGCCAACTGCACGAGGTGCCTATCATCAAAAACATAGCTAAAAACTGAAATTTCAAAATTGCCTTTAGTGGGTATTGAACTATTAACAATCTGTGTCGTCACTTCAAGTGCGAAAATATCCTTAGGACATCGGAATTCGATAGTATATCTATGTTTTTGATGATAGACACCCAGTCCAGAAGGCAACTAGAGATACACAATAGGCCCGCTGTAGCAACTCCCAAAAGCTTCGTAGCTCTACGACCGTAGCAACGTCGTCGTAGCACTTAAATTCCACCCATGTACAAAATGAACAAACCTGTAGCAACTCCCAGGTGGGCGCGAGGGGAGCCCCGAAGGCCCCCGGTGGAGGCCGCAATAGTGTCGGGTCCCCTTGCAGCTGCAACTGCTTGGCGCTCCACATCAGCTCCTGAGTGAACGGTTGTTTGTTAGGGTGAACGAATGAAAGCAAGGAATTGAATTGCATTGCGTGACTTGCTGTGCGACGCGTATCTTTGGACATAGTCAAAAACAAAATCTGAAAAAACAGGCAAAGTTCTAGAAACATGTTTTGGAAAATGCTAATTTTCTGATTTGTTTCGATCATAGATTGGTTGTTTTCATCTATGGTTTCGAACTTTGAATTAAATATTGCGAAGTAACAAAATAACGAAACAAAATGTGTTCCCGTAATTTTTTACTTTTGATATTATTTGATATTGTGCATTTTAATTCTCCAAACGATAAAAACTTGCCAAAACAAAAAGCGCGTAAAGTGGATTAGCAAAACTTTCTCCGATATATATGTAGGTATTTACTTCGTCCCCAATTTTGACCCCTCACTTACTTGACATTTATCAGAAGACATAAGTATCTGCAGGAAACCAGGTGGGGGGTGTACAGTCGGTAAGAACGGCTCGGGCACCAGCGGGAGCGGGCTCACGGCACCGGCACCGCCCGCACCGCTCGACCCTGCCGACGACGCTGTGCTGAGCGGGGCCGACTCCGGCAGGCTTGTCATGTGGAACTGATGATGAATAGGGTTAGTGACGATATGATTTTAATAATACCGGGTTAAAATAGACAAGTATTTTTAAATGTAACTACATATATTTGCTGTAATTTTCACTTTTCCTCTTCCACTAATTTTATTTACTAGGTTTTCACCTACTGTAAATTTTGTTTGAGCAAGTAATTTTTTTTTTATTTGTTTAATATGGTTAGTTGAATGCGAAAACTTGTCTATACCACCAACTTAAGGGTCGGAGTTCGGAAATCGGACAAAAATAAGGTTCGGCATTATCACTTTAAGTGATAGTAAATATTAATATTGCTAATCAAAATAAATACCACTTGCTACTATATAAAATTAAGAATAAGATAATTAAAAACAATTGCTATAAATTTTCATAATGACCTCGGAAAAAAATCAGGATTATCAAGAAAAACTCTCGAATAACATTGCCGCTTTATCACTATTGTGATTTTGATTTAATTAGAGACATAACAATGACAAAATATTTTAAAACCATAATAACACACCAAACAACATTATAAAAAAATATATTCTCCGATACAATATAGATTTTCGACACTACGCAAAAATGTTGAAAAAAAAAGTCAAAATATCCATGCGCATCAGTTGATAAGAGTGAGATAGACAGTTAAAAACAAAAGCGTTGGAGCAGAACTTATATCCATTGAGCGCCGACCATAAAACGGCAAAAAGTACAGTAACTTTTCCACAGTAAAGTCAATTTTAATGATTTCCCGACTGGCTCACAAGAAAATTAATCTCACCTGAAAGTTAAATGGCTGCGTAAGTTGCGTGTACGGTGACGGTGGTGACAGCTTCAACGGATGCGGCTTGTGGGTCTGTCCCAGTGGAGGGGGCAGCTGCAGGGGCCCCAGCCCGCTAGCGTGCAGCTTCGGCTTCCGGGGGCCCCGCTCATGCTGCACCGCTGTTGGGAAACGTACACAATTAGATCTTTTGAAGCTTTCAAAATTAAACATAGATGGCGTTGCGCCTTAGATGGTTATCAAGTGTCAAAAGCTGTTTTTTTTGTTTATGGGTATTATTTTTTGACATTTGCTAAAGTAGTCAGCGCCATCTGTTGAGCTAATTACATTTTTTATTGAAAACCCCTCATTACAGTAAATTGCTATTCCAGCAAACGTTCATATATTAACTATGTCTTATACGATCACAGGACGGATTCCATCAGTGTAGATGAAATCTAATGGAAAAGGCACTCCACATCCATTTTCTGGAGTCCTGTGATGCCGTAGTTCCTAGAAGAGCTTCATTAGCTCAGGCTTTCTGGGTAAATGGTACCAAAACTTCGATACAATTATGACAATGTAATGTAGAGTTTTCGTTGACGTCTAGTTTATATCGATTTTAGTAACGTAAATTATTGTCATTCTCTTTTATTTCATTCCTATAGGATTTTTTTCAACGGCTGACCTATCATTAAGTTGGAAGAGCAAGTTTATCTTGATTTGGATTGACACGCAAAAGTGATTGAAAGATCAATGACTGTTTCGGACCCACCAACAATTAAGAAATATGACCAATCCGGCGGAAATAAATATGCATCCGAATACCCCTGCCGCAAGGTATACATGTCTACCTTTTCGGGTTAAATGAGGTGCTGACATATTTCCGGCGGGCTATAAGTGTTACAATAAATTTAAGAAAGTAAGTGTAAGTATTTAAATGAGGCCTTTTGTACTATGATAGTACTGTACGGTCAGCAACTACTCATGTCTTCATGGTTGACCGTGTCACATCTTATAAGTTCTCACATAATGTTGTAAAAGTTTTATGCGTGGAAATGTCTACTGTCTATACTATAGTATTGTATTGTACATATATTCAAATTCGATATTTTTTCAAATTTAATATAGACTATACAATAAATACTTGTGTTTTTCCTTCTCAGAGATTATTTTGTATACCTAAACGAAATTCCATCGAAAAAAATCTACACAATCTAATTTATTTACATTCTAGTACAAACTAAGTTGTAGAAAAAAAATTTTTTTTCGCGAATCTTTTTTTTTTCTTTGATGTGTAATTCAATGTGTAATTCAATTGGTTCATAACACATAACGAACCAAAATAAAATATAAAGTTGAACATACACTCAGTATATTTGGTGCGAGCTTTTAAGTCGTAAAAATTTTCTATTGTTTTAGCGATACTGAGAACACAACAGGTTATAAAAACTATTAGAAAGTTAAAAGGAACTGAACTGCCATACCTAAAAATCTGGGTGAACTAGCGATTGGGTAGTTATTGGTAGTCGTCCAGCATAATGTTCCTAGGTAGTGTTTGGGCTTGCGTGAGCCCCTCTCGTGCTGTATTGCTGTTGGAGGGAAAATCTTCTTCGGTTAAAGTGGCGAAGGTGGTTTCTAGTTATTTTAGTCACAAATTACTTATTTAAAAGCACGATTTCAACTTCTTCGAAATAAATAGCAAATATTTTCTGCTTGTCGAACCGAACATTACCAAAACCTTACCAACTTTATAAAGAAATAAAATAAAACGCGTGTAACCTTTTAGGCTGTCAGTATTTATTTAGAATATTTTTTTAAGCTTTTATAGCGAAAGCAAAATCGTACATACAAAGATTACGGATAAATTTCACAAAGGGACTCCAAGTATTTTTTAAGCTTAGTGAGAGATAGGGTAATCTGAAAACCAGCGCTGTTACATCGACTTCAACTTACAGCAAATTCTGAGATTACTCAATTTTGCCAATACGACATATACTTAAATATTGCAAGGTTTTACTCGAATTTAGTATTGTGGCAAAAAAAAAGTATTTCTTATAGTATTAAATGAGACTTTCATGATTTATATAAAAACGGCTCACCTCAATACGTGTTATGATCGGGAAAGCCGACCAGTTTCAGCAGATTTAAACTGCCTTCACTCGCCCAGATAAAGGCAGTCTAAATCTGCTGAAACTGGTCGGCTTTCCCGATCATAACACGTATTGAGGTGAGCCGTTTTTATTTAAACTATAAAGTATTTCTTTCCAATTAGAATTTTCAAGT
Source organism: Ypsolopha sequella (assembly GCA_934047225.1). NCBI lineage: Eukaryota > Metazoa > Arthropoda > Insecta > Lepidoptera > Ypsolophidae > Ypsolopha > Ypsolopha sequella. Next base: position 19,778,375 of record OW203994.1, on the reverse strand, counting down.
ACTTAACAGGAAATCAATTTTTTTTCCTACAAAGCAAATTTTTACCTCGTCGACAAAAAAAAAAGCTTTGTAACGAGTGCGTTGTTTTACATTCAGGATTATACGCATGAACCGGCGAGCGGTGCAGATCGCTCTCTGAGCCGCCGCGAGCGAACTTTGATAGCGTTGCTTTAGTCAGCTTTACTGATAGGGTTGGGCTATGTGCACTGGATAGGCTTAAGGTGCAATATTGATGAGTGCATTTTATATCGATGGTGTATTTTTGTTAATCAGCTAAGTGTGCATAACAAAGATGTCGTTGTTTCTGATTTTTTATCCATAAATAAGCATACCACGATTACCTCTACCGTATGAAGTTGATTTTAAATTCTTAAATGAATTCTGTAATATCTTAAGATATTTTAATTCGAATTGAAAGCAAAACTATAGTAAAAATCGTGTCAAGTACAATTAACTCAAGCAGTCCGCCACTATCGAGTCGATGGCCACCCTCGCGTGACGTCACAAATCCTCTTACCGCCACAGGCCGTCCATGAGAATGTGTCCATTGTGTGTGCACATGGTGGCTATACAGGACATACGGCGCGCTCACAGCACGCGGCTTATCGGGCAAACTATGCGCTATATCTATCCCCTATTCTTCTTTGTCAGTCTGTCTGTTCGCGTATAACTCGAGAAACAGTTGACTTACTTTGATGCGGTTTTCACGAATGTGTCCATTATGTGTGCACGGAACGCGGCTTAGCGGCAAAATATGCGCTATATCTATTTCCTTCTACACTTTCTGATATGTAAGCTTATGATTACTCGTGTAAATCAAGAACCAGTAGTTAAGTTTTAGAAGTCTCTTATAAAGTCTATTTAATTATTTTCTTACTAAGTTAAATAAGACAGACACCATCTTTTTTGGTTTCCCATATACAACTGTCTATGGGGATTTTAATTTCAAGGATAACAAATAAATAAATAACAAAAAAGTAACTTAAAACTGAATAATCCTTAAATAAAATAAAATAAAAAGCCCTAAAACATTATACTAAATAAAAAACATTATCTTTATTAATTATCAATGTCAGTGTTTGAAATCAGATCACCAGTTGACGGATCTAATCACTATCAATTAATTGGCGATAGCTCGACAGCATATAAGATAACTAGACAGTTGATAGTTGACAGATTTTTGATGCAGTTTTCACTGTTAGTTACGGGTTTCTAGAGGAAGGTTTCAAGTGCTATAACTAATCGATGCTGAGCAAACTTTGCGGTATACTTGTCTCCTTCTATTCAACAGCCTGAGTGTTCATGTATATTATAACTCCATAGCTTATAAGATAACTAGATAGTTGATAGTTGACAGATATTTGATGCAGTTTTCACTGTTAGTTACGGGTTTCTAGAGGAAGGTTTCAAGCGCTATAACTAATCGATGCTGAGCAAACTTTGCGGTATACTTGTCTCCTTCTATTCAACAGCCTGTGTGTTCACTTATATAATAACTCGATAACTAGATAATAGATAGTTGACAGATGATTCACTGTTAGTTACGGGTTTCTAGAGGAAGGTTTCAAGCGCTATAACTAATCGATGCTGAGCAGAAACCATTTTAATCTTTATTTTTCTTCGCATGTCGATATCGATATCGATATTGCAATCTTCACGTATAAATTTTAATGTGAGATTTGTTGTTACTATGTAGAAGATTTCTTTAGTAAGGTTTTGGTGGTATATGTAGAGGTAATTGCCTTGTAACGAAACTGAGAAACAAAGGCGTGCAAGGTTGAAGCCGCGGGCTATAAGCTAGTGTCAGATAAATGCTATTCAGCCAGTGCCTATTGTTTGTTCTAGAGAGTTCTGGTCTAGAATTCAAGGCTTTGTGAATCCCGCCCGAAAAGCCGACTATCTGTGATGTTACAAAAGCAGAGCTTTTAGTAAATACGGAACACGCTTTTGTAGCAATTTAGCTAAGGAACTCGCAAGACTGCAATGTTTGTCCCAAATTCTGATATAATATACCTATCACAAATTAAGTTTATTATATTTCCTGCTATATCATATATTTATGAAAATTTGAGGTTCATAGGGAACAAAATTAAATATAATAAGAAAAAAAAATATAAACAAAAATTGTTTATAGTTTACAATACACAATTTACATGGTTTGGTTTTTTTTAATAATAATTTGTAAAAGCTCTTTCTATTGATATGATATTACACATTGTATATGTAATGTAGGGTACCTACATAGTTAATTAAGCTGAAAATGAAAAATATAAATATATGGAAGCAAAACGAATGGAACTTTTTTTTCATATGAATAACTGTATAACTAAATGTTAAATATTAAAATTTGTTTTTTTATGTGTTAATTCGGAAAATGTGTTAATTTAGAAAGTGAGTATTTTCCCTAATCCTACTTATAAAGCCTGCATATTAAACTTATGCACTATCACTTACGCTACAAGACCTCTGAGGTCCATCAAACCAAACATCGTATAAAAACTAAAATGATTATTTTATTTTAGTTTTTCTCATGTTAATATTATGAAAATTAAGAAAAATAATAGTCCGTGCCCATAATAATATAATGTTTGATACAAAAACTAAAATAGGTAGTATAGGTACCTACTTACTTATTTAAAAACAAAAACACAATTCAGATATCGCGTGAGTTGCACAGAGCTCGCAACTAACGCAATGTAAACCTATTGTTTATGGAGCGAAATAATCCCAAATTGAACACGTGCTTTTTCTCCCGAGTCGCCCTGCAGTCACCTTCCTACACAGCAAACCAAATACGACTTTACACCGTCACTATAAGTCATATAGTCCAATGGTAGGGGCTCATTTGGGGTCATTTTGGCCAAGGGACATCGTTTCCAGTGCAACGCGGATAATCGCAAGATTTTAATTAGATGGAGTCGAGTTTTGGATGTGAATGTGGGTTTATAAGGATATAGTTACTTTTTGTAGTGCAAGTTACTTTCATTAAATGTCTCCAAAGATGCAACATAGCATTTTGCGTCTACGAGGTGCTAGTCTCGTAGACCCGTAGCGCGTAGACAAAATAATTAATTGAGGCGGTCTGCGCCAGAGTTTTCCAAACAGGATTAAGACTTTAAGAGCTGCGAAAGTGCTGCCACATTAGCAGAAAAATAATTTCTTGCTTACCATATTTGTTATTGAAATTCTGCTAAATTAAATGCCTAGAAATAAAGTTTTAAGAAACTATCTATTTAAAGCAAACTTTTTAACTTAAACTTGAAATTTTTGATTTTAGAAGACAAAGAAATATCAAAATGATGCTATTTAAAATCAGGTCGTTGATATTGCTTGACACTTAAGGCCTTGCCATTCCAAAATGAGCGTTTTGTTTAAAATGTTTTGTTTAATATTGTCTGTTAAATATCTCATTCAAATATAAGTAAAATATATGTTGCAATAGGAGATATACTCTAAACACAAGTTGATCTGAAAACGTAATTGAGTTAACTTTGCTCGATAGAAAAATATCGCAAAGTAAGCTCCTCAAATTGCGAATAAATGTGTTTATGGCAAAGGTGGTCAACCGAAAGAACTAAAACTTCTCCTGAATTTTCTTCACACGTAACCAAAGACATTTATAGACCCATTTTTATTTATTTCTCAGTACTTTTTCAGAAATTCCAGAAAAGCCTCGCAAATTCACTGATTATGCGTGCCCGCAGCGCACGAAGCGAGCGTTCTAATGTAGACTTTCTGACAATATAATTGAGTTCAAAATTACTTAACCTTCAAGCGGGCGCGCGGTCATTTGTAACGGTAGCGGGCGCGCGTAACCGAAAAGACCTATGGGATGAATAAGAGAAATAAAGCACTAATTATTCAATAATTATTTATTTATTTGTACTCAGATATATTATCATTGTCTTAAAAGTCTAATTTGTTTAAAAAGTAATAAAAATTATGAAAAAGAAACAATTATTAAATTAAATAACGTAACTCAAGTATTCTTTGGATCAAAACAAAAATTAGGAACCCAAAACCCTTTTACATATCTCAGACTAATTTATATATCTAGTCTAATAATAACAAATTACAAAATAAAAATAAAAATTAATTAATTTTGGTTTAGTTTTCATCAGAATCAGTTTTGCAACGATGTGGTCGCAAGTTTCAGAGCCTTGGTTGCTGAGCTCTGATTCACTTCTTCTTCGTCTTCTCTTGGTAATTCCTCGAGTACTGCACTTTGTGATAACCGTCCACGACTCATTTGATATAAAAAAACCCAAGCTGAATTTGATAGTATTGAATGATTGCCGAAGAACTACTACGAGCGTGAATGAGGGTATGTCGCGTTGAGCGTCGCGCGTAACCTTTTCGACGACAGGCGCGTGTAGTCTTTTCGACGACTGCACCGGGATTTAAACAATTGCAATCTGTGGAGTGGGGGGAGCGCCCCGAGCGACGGTATATTCTTTATTTTACTCCCAATGACATAGCGACAGGTTACTAGAAATGAGAAATGCATGTGATGGGTAATAATAATAATATGAACGAAAATGTACTAAGCGCGGTCGATTCGACTACGCGCGCCCGCTTGAAGGTTAATAAGATTGTTGTGTCGGATGGGCAGTGTCTTAATTGAGCAGACTTTCAATCATTATTCTGGTAAGTTAGTTTTTTTTTTCTATCGTGGCAGCACTTTCGCAGCTCTTAAGGCCTTAAAAGTTGACCGCCTCAATTCAAACTATGATGTGATCTGGGGATCTAAAAGGCCAACTTGGGTGAATCATAAAACTATTTGAAAGTAGGATAGAGTCAGAGTTTTTTCACACGTGCAAAAGAGATGGCATTAGAACAGAATCATAATGTGATTTCAAATCATTTTATAATTCACCCAAGTTGGCCTTTTTAGATCTCCTGGTTTTCAAAAGACTTTACAAATTGAGATGATCTTTTACAGGTAAAATAACAAAACTTTGAATTTTTTTTTAAATGACTTTCGTTTATTCTTTGTCTGTATACGCTAGTTTTATTTTTCTACAGTCAATTTTAAAGGGTGATTTATCTCTAAATGGTTGTTGTAGTCAAAACTCCACCAGTCCAGGCCACTGAATTGAAAGTAAACATAGCGTGTTTTTCATAGAACGGTTATGCACAAAAAGTTCCTATGTTTTTGTTTGTTGTGACCTCGGGCCTGATCATCACTTGCGTGCATATAAAACTAGAATTTTGTGCTACACAGACTAATAAATTATTGAATATTGGAAATGTGTATCGCTGCAACATTTCTGTAGGCAATGTCAGAGTCATATTTACTTTCCACGCCATTCTCAAATACAAGTAGCTCAGCTATTCTAGCATAGCAAACCATATCGAGCTCGATAGAACGCGTGATGCAGTGCTCTCTCTCACTCTGTTGATCTACCTCGAGAGTGATAGACATGTCGTATCGAGCGGTCAAAGCTCGATATGGTCTGCTATGCTAGACCTCCTGGTTTCATATTTAATAGATAACCGTAGTTAGACCCAAATTACTTTTTACATTTAGTTGTTTGTAACCAATATTATGAAAAAAAAAGACATGATCTTGCTAAGTTTCTTGCCCTTCTTCTTAGCAAGACTAATCGAATAGGCGGAGTTAGGCATATATTTATAATATTTATTGCACATATTTGTAGTATTATCTATTTCTTATTCCTATATTTTTATTTTATTCAAGTTTTTTTTTTATTCAAAAGTAAACCCAACCTTTATTATTTCCCTGTGTATTTCCCCATATTATTATTTATTACATAAAACTATTACCTATACACATAGATTATTTATATACTTATATTACATTAAAACGGACCTGTAATAAGTGTATGTTATACCTACATTACATAAATAAATATATTTCATAAAGGTTTATGAAATATATTATGTTATAAAACCTATATATATTTATTAAATATATATATATATATATATATATATATATATATATATTTATTTTATTTAGGTTAGTGTTTTGTTTTAGGTAAGTTTTATTTTGTAGGTAGATTTTTAAGTGTTTGATTGTTATTTAAGTATTATTTTATTCAATAAAAATATATTTCATATTTCATTTCATTTTATTTCAATTCATTTTATTTAATTTTATTTAATTTAATTTCATAATAAAACGGTTCAGCAATATAAAAGCGTACTGAGCACCTATATTAAACTTCTACACCTTAGCGACGACGCCAGTCTAGGATATAAATTAGCGCTCAAGAGTACCTCCCACTCCCCACTCTTGTCTAGGGGAGAGAGGGTGGAGGTGATACCGTAATGCCTTCGCCTGGGTAAGTGACATTACTGTGGTTAGAGACTATGAGTAGGGCTGAGCCAAAAAATACTCAGAGACCGTAAATTTGTGTAGGTTTCCGTACCTCAAAATGAAAAAACGGAACCTTTTTAGGTTCACTTTGTTGTCCGTCTGTCTGTGTGTCTTTCCGTCTGTCAAAGACCCTTTTGTTTGGGTCCCATGTGAGATATCAAATTAAAACTGATATCTCTTACAGAAGCCTACGGCCCCATGGTGCTGTAAATGTTTTTAACTCAAAGCAAAAAAAGATTTTTCCCTTTACATAATCAATTTCAAATAAATTTGGTCCCCATTAAAACCCATAGGGCACTTCCAGTTGACATAGAAACTTGAAATTTCGGTCAAAGGTAGGTATTATAGCACACACGTAGGAAAAAATCTGAAAATTACCGATATTAAATTATTAAGGAAGTTATTAGAAACCTTAATTAGACCCTTTAGATACTTAGGGTTAAATTGATCGTAATTGTCAAGTTAAGTTGGTCTTTTATTATGTTTTAAGGGTTCCATACCCGTATTTTGTGGTGTTACGGAACCCTTTGCGCGTGAGTTCAACTCACACTTGACCGGTTTTTTTTATTGGAAAAACAAAAACTTTACATAAACATATAAAAAAACGCTAAATGCTATAACTTTGGCGCTAAAGACAGTCTCTAAGTAGAGGGTGCAAAATAATAATAATTTTTTTTTTTAGTTTGATAAATCCTTCTTAAATTGGCTACTCACATAAAAAAAATATTCGCATATTCGTTTCAGGCTGTTGCAAGTTGTAAAAATTTATCCCGTCTAGTTTTATTTTGTCTAAGCTTGAAACTGAGTAAACTGATTGTTTGGAAAGTATCTATTAAGGGGCAGATAGCCACCAACGACCATGAGTCGACCTGTGTCGGTAGAAATATTGACAGAAACTATATTGAAATAACGTCCATATCAGCGCGCACTGCCTTACGACATTGCTTGGTTTCTGAATAGCGCAAAATAGGAGAAAATAATACTTTGGACATGGACGCGATGGACGGAAAAGAAATTACATAAATAATTTTTCTAAGCAAAATTTTCCTTGTATTTTAGTGCAAGAACCTTACAAATACCATTAACGGTTTCAAAGAAATAACTAATTATACTTAATTTTAGTCTAAAAACAACTTGACTCTGAACAATATTTTCATGCAGTTTCTTATGAAGATATTTTCTATAGATTAACTAACAATATATATATTTTTCATAATTTTTGAACTTACCATTTAAGAAAAATAACTGTATCAATAGACTCATTTTTGGATGACACTGGAAAGCGGCGCCTTAAGGCTGACACAAGTTGTTTGTCTATCTGCAACAAGGCTTTATAGCTCTAACAAAACTTATGTGAAATTACACTCATCTGAGGACACAAATCTGATAATGAATCCCGCAGTTTGAACTTCGCGGTACCAGATCTCCTTGTAGGAGATAACATAAGTCTTCCTAAATTATTATTACATACGGCTTGAACACTCACGTGTGATTGTTGTTGACTATATGCCAACCGTTTCACCGATACAATTTCGGCATTATCAAGGCGAGTGTCGTTCTTAGGACGACGACGCGGCGTTCACCGTCGTTGTCAAACGGGCACTGGCAGCCGCCGATCGGCGAGCTGCACGCATTGCTCGTGCGCTGAGCGTTGGCTGCGTCGTCGATAGGGGTGGGATGGTGGATGCACTTGATTCCTTTGATTGTTCCAATTGTTTGTTATTAGGGGCGGTTATTAAACAAAACGAACTCACAACATCGTCACTGTCACTGGGCACTGTCCTAAAGTTGCTCGATCCATCGAGAACCGGTTTCCAAGACGGAGCCAGTTGCCAACCATGATCCCTGTTGAAGTTGGGGTTACGACTTATCTCGATGGCTTCGTGTATTTTGCGAGGAATGGTATATTTCTCCTTCACTAATACTGTAGCCTTGTCGAAACGGATGAAGTGGGTCGTATCCGAACTTAGTGCATGTTCTGCTACTGCTGACCCGTTAATGTCCAGTTTCTTCATGGATCGAATATGTTCAGTCAGTCTTGTGGACACGTTGCGCTTGGTTTCTCCTATGTAGCTTTTTCCACAATCGCACGGGACTTTATAAACTCCAGGTGTGTTGAGAGGGTCTCGGTCCTTTGGGGATCTCAGCCAGTTCCGTAGTTTGGTGGGGGCTCGGAAGATAGTCTTCACACTGTACTTCCGGCGAAGCAGGTGTCCAATCCTATCAGTTACGCCTCTCACAAAGGGCAAGTAGATCGGAGCCCTCTCAAGCCCTCTAAAGTAAATCGCTAGTTCATCCTAAATTCTATTTTGGCGTCAACATAAACGGAAATGTTTACATACGAGCATTATCTCTCACTAACCATTTCCTAGCTTACACAAGGAACACAAAAACAAACCACCAAGCCATCGCCACACCTCACCCTCAAACCTCCCAGCAGGGGAAGGGGGGAGGTCGTGATTAATGACCCAATAATCCCTGTTACTTGAAGCGAGCCCGGTATGAAAGCCGAGGACGAGGTAAGAGGCCGACTCGGTGAATAGCCTAAAGGTTTATTGACTGGCGCGTCAGACACTAGCAGCTTTGTAACGTATTGCTGTCGGCTGTTGATGTATGTATATTCTTCAAGTGGAAATTGCTCTTGGATTTCTACGAAGGCCATCAATGATACGTTACAAGCTACGAGCGTAGCAATCGCTGGCATACGCGTCCTACGAGCAAAAGACTAAACTTTTATTTTATTGCCCTTATATCTTGTACGTTTATGAACGCCTAGTATATTGCAAGCACCGTGACGTAATCTAAAACTTGAAAAACTGACTTTTTTATTTCTTTGTCATGTCATGGCAGAAGATTCACATCACAAAAAGGCGATTAGACGATCGCAAAACGGCGCATACGGGCTGCAATCACCCCTTTTACAAATCCCGTCGAAAAAGCAAGATCAAACGGAGCTTTTTATTATCCTGCTTTTGTTGAGTAGTTACGTTTATAGCAGATCAGAGCTTTTCTTTTTAGGTAATATTTTATATAATTTGCTTCTTCAAATATTTAGAGTTGATTAATGATAAATTTATGTGTAATAAAAACATAACATAAAAACCATTCGGTTTTACTTGATATTAAACTGGTTGAACGGTGAGTTGTGAGTGCGTGAGTCACATGTATGACGATGTTGATTAATAATGCTTATGTGGAAAGCGTTTTTGGTCTCACCTACATAGATAGCCGGGCAGTGTTGGTATTCTAAGATGTAGATACCTTTGCTTATTCTGCATGTTGTGTTGGGTTGCGTGTGGAGAGGTTTTTGTATGTGCTGAGTGTTTATATGTGCAATTGTATTGATGATGCCACAGACCAGGGGCTCTACCGCGTAATTCTCATTTGTATCAACTTCAAGCAAATGCATGCGAAATTCAACGCGTGCAAAAGAGATGGTATGTTAGGCGGGCGTCGTCGCACGCACGACAAATTTCAATCTCAAGTTGATGTTGATGAAAATGAGAATTACGCGGTAGACCCACTGCACTAAGAGGACTGAAAATACGTGTTGCTTCTGAGTTTTCAGAGTTTATTATTCATGAGTTTATTAGGGTTCCGCACCCAAAGGGCAAATAGGAGCCCTATTAATGTCACTCCGCTATCCGTCTGTCTGTCTGTCCGTATGTCACGGGGTTCTAGCTCTTAGACGGAATGAGATAGAAACCTAAAATTTTATGTGTTATGTAAAATTTTGACACATAATGGAATTTTGAATTTAAAATGTAATTAAATTATTTTCAGGGGGGGCCCCATAATATATGAAAATTTACCAGAAAAAAAAAATTCTCTCCCTATCGTGTGGGATGTTATTGTCTAGAGTATAAATTTATTTTTTTGATCTTAAAAAATAAAGAAATGGAGGGCTTGCCATTTTTAGACCATTTTTGTTACGAGGTCTATCTCAAAGGCCAAAACAGTTCGGAATTTGAAATTTCTGAATAATTATGTACCATATTATGCTGTATTTAAAGAACGAATACTAAAAACATCGATTTATAATGTAGTTTTAGGGTAACGTCCCTGAATACACCACCAACTTAATTTTGCAGTTTTTATGTCTGACAGAATTAGAGCATTACCTAAAATTAAATAAATATCTAGTTTGAAATAATTGGTCATATGTACGGAACCTTAAAAGAGCGAGGCCCGACTCACACTTGGCCGGTTTTTATTTAAATTAATGAGCTACTTACCTACTATAAGAAGCAATATTTACACACTTCGAACTTGATAAGAAAATTTAGTAAATATATATCAATAATTTATTAATTTACAATGCAAGTGCTCGTAAAGGCCAACTTTTTATGTATCAAAACCAAACAAAAAGTCGATTATTTTGCCCTAGGGCTTTATTTTTTTTTATTTATTTACGAGAAGTTGGCTAACCTGCAACCTTTCCTGTTTTCCATAAATGTTATACTTTTTTCCACTGTTAAACGGCTCTGGATACAGTCCTTTTGAGCCAATCATTAACTTGCAAAATTGTAACAATGTAACTTTCAACTTTAATAATTAAATTGTTTTCTTTGATTATATTTGTTTTATTTCCTCACACTATGCATTGAAAAACGTAGTATGACACACGGGCGTAAGAGCAATAAATTACTCGGTTACGTTCTCCTCGTAATCGTCCTCGTCATTTATTCCTTTTCGCCCTTGTAGCATAAACTACTATAATATGTTGACATTACAGAATTATCTCCATAGCAACCCAGCAAAAGATCTTCATTACAAGCATTTGGTCTTTATTTAGATAGCGCCCTCTTACTCAAGGAGCTATGATGACTCGGCGTTCTTTCATGCCAAGAGGCGAAGGTACGCTCAAAGTAACAAATTGTTGCCGGATCAAGATGTTAAATAGCCTTTTTTTGCGTCAAGTATTTTAGTGGAAATACTGAAGATTGTTACGCAAGATTGTCAACACCAAGTAACAATTTTCTTGGATATTTGATTTAGTTTTACGTTTAATGGAAATGTTTTATCTATGTTCAACTTATTTAAAGCCGTACTTTATGTATGGCTTTCATGAGTATCTCTAGATAGCACAAAATTTATTTTAACTATTGTTATGTATTTTATTTTATTTATTGTATACATTATGTTTATAAGTAGTTTACAAGTATTAAGTAGTTACTTAATTATTATTTATGTAGGTATATTGTAGTTATTTATAATCATATGATGTAAGTATATTAACATATTTTAGTGTACACGTATGTATGTCCACTTTTTAATTATGACTTCTACTTATCAACCAGAGTTTGCTGGAAGAAATATCTTTTTAGAGATAAGCTCGCCTATGTTCATGATATCTCTAAGTACAATGTTTAAAAATATGTATTTTGTGTACAATAAAGAATATGAATGGCTGCAGCATTTCTAGCAAATTATTTGAATAATGATTTTCATTAAACTGGAAGCTTGAAAAGGTTGTCTGGAAGAAATTGCTATAACTGATAAGGCCACCAATTGTGAGCTTCTATTTTGTTTGTTTTGGGGTCTAATAAAGAGTAGTAGTAGAAAAGTTTATTAAGTACGTGATATAAGTGTAGGGTGTGTTTCAAATAATTATTGGACAAAGAAAAAGTACACTTTGACATCAAGAGCATAAACAGGATAATTCCGCAAAAATATATTATAATCTCCTCATGGAAGCACATCAAAACAAAATCATCCCGTGGAAATGATCCTCTACGAAAGCGACCTCGGTCCCGACATTCGTTCCGACGTTAATTCCAGTCGCATTTGTTCCATTACATTTCAGACACGGAGTATCTACCCGCGTTGCCGACTTGACTAGGTGGATGCGAACAGACGAGGAACGAGGACGGAGCGAGGGAAACAAGCGGGATCGAGAGGGAGGCGATATCAAAAGTGAGAAAGATGTATTCAGAAGTGAAATAGTCTGCCGGCTGAGCACATCATCATTAACGAGCCAGAGAGGGCGGGAGGGCAGCGAAGAGGGCAGCGGGGCCGCGGCAGGTGTGCCCTATCCCACGCCACCGTTCACCTGCGAGCGAATGTGCCCCTTACAGAGACGACATCCAAAGAACCGGGGAATATATTCGAGTGCACCGACATAAATATGAGGAATATCCAGGTTTTATTCCGAGGGAGGCCGGTGGGCAAATATCGTGAATAACAGATGTCCAACAATGTTGAGATGACACAGGGTTTTTATGTATTCAGTAACTAACTTTTGCTTGTTTTCCTGCGACGGGTTTCAGGTTAATTGCGGTGCGTAACGAGGAACTTTGAAAACCCCTGTCCTTTTTACGCGTTAAAAGTGCAAAGCCCTTCAAATATTTCAAGCCGATATTTTTTTAAAGACCAATTGATGGAATTATTGTACATAATGTAAGAAATATTTTATAAATAAAGATTTTACAGGTTGTACTTTAAGGTGTTAAAAAGCCGAAAACTGGAGATAATAATCCTCTATACAAATAACTTTCACTATGGAGCCAAACCAGAATCCAGGAAAAAAAAAGTTGTTCCATAGAAAAACCATACCTATTTGAAAAAAATTATTGCACAGTGGCACAGCTGATTTCTTTTCCTTATACGTAGTAACGGACACAATTAATACTATCTGTGACACAGTATCATAAACTAGATATAATACTTGTTGGCCACTTTGGGATTTACGTCACATGCAATGAAAAGTTTAACATGAAATCATAATTCACTATACCCATTGTACATAGTGAATTAAAAATCACGCTTACAGAAAATCACAGAAGCTTACCACAAAACCAGAGAAGCTCAGACACAAAAAAACAAGTAACAAATAAAGTGCGTCCAACAGTAAAATTACCCAAAATTGCTCTGCGGCTATGAAATTCATCACTCCAGAAAGTTGACGCGAAGTTGCCGCCAGCGGTTTTGCAGCACCGGCCTGTTTCAAACTGAACAAGTTTCGGAGTGCACCGCGACACCAGATCTGTATTTTAACCACGACCAACAACTTTGTTCACAGCAAAAAGTACCGGCGAAAGTTTAATCTCAACGATATATAAAGTATCGAGATAAAATTTATGTAGCGTTCCGTCTGAAAACAAAATCCTTTTCTTATAGCCTCGATGTCCGTCAAAACTATAAACTAATACAAAATAAAACGTCTGCGTTCCTGAACGTTGATTTCTAGCTAAAGGGTTTTTTGAGGATGTTTTACTGACGGGAACTGTTGGGCTAGATCAGACATTGCAATAGTTCTACCAGCTACCAATTTTTCGCCTCGTTTAGAGGCGAAACACGTGTCGAAAAGTTTTCTTGCTTGTTATTTAAGATTGCTTTATTTTGTGCTCGAACTGCTTGCTTTGCTTGTGCATGTTTTATGCGGGAGGGCGGGCGGTGCTTGAGTCTGCATTTTGAATAGCATGGTAAGAGTGTTTAGCGGAATATTGCAAATTATTAATATATCCACAAATTCATGATGGACTTCCGCAAATTAACGCCTTTTTCAATAAATTTTCTACCAGCTACCGTCTGACGTAGCAGTATTTATGTCAAAAAGAGAGATAAACTGTATGATGGAGCGGGACGTCCTCAGCGTTTGCGATTCCGATCTAGCCCTGGTGAGCTTTGATCTAAATATTGTCTCGAAGAAAAGCGGCAAAGGGCAGAGATTCTATTGAGCGCAAGCGGGGCAAGGGGCAAAAGGTACAAATATATAGCTAAAGAAAAGTATGCATCAGTTCACCTATCCTATTTTAAATTTGTGTGAATGTAAACAGTTTCAAACAAAAAGAGTTCATAACCTTACGCCCCTCGCAGTCCAAGGCCGTGGTCCAAAAAAAATAAATTAACGCAATAATGCACGCTCAAATCAATTACCTAACCCGAAGACCGAAATATTAATTAAAATCACGTAAACCATAAATACAACCACCCCAAACCAGATGCAACAGATTATCCCATTAAACACTTTATTTTTATTCACTAAATGACAATGCAATAATTTGTTCACGCACAACATTAAAATGAAATTAGATGAAACTAGTGAGGGGCCGAGATTCTACCCTCGGGAACCCTTGATTCTGTCAAAATATAAATAATATTTTAGTTTGTTGAAAGGAGGCTCGACGAATACGGAATGGTGAATAAATCACATAATCGGATGGCAAAGGACACCCTTTATCTCGGTTCGGTCAGTGTTTAGGAGAGACCGCAGGCGACCTTTTGTAACCTGTAAGTTTGTGAATGTTGTTTGAAGAAAATGAGATTATGATAACAAAAGAAACATTTTCAATAGCTGCTACTGTTTTGTTGAAATTCCGTAGACCCAACATATGCAAAACAAACCGAAAAGCTTTATATTATCATAGAACTCTAACAAAACATTTTACAATTCCATTATTTGTTTCAAAACCTTTCAAGTACCAATTAAACCGAGGGCAAATCTAAATATTTTCCCTCCTAAACCTTTAAGTACGGTAATAACGGTGGACTTCACAAAAAACTTTCAATTTATATTCCTTTATCGCTAAACTATAGCGGTGTTATAGCGCAATTTGCTACCCCTTACGAAAGAGGTCGGCTTCCCCTAACTGCGGAGTTGTGGGGCGGTCATCGAGGCATAGGTGATGAAACCAACACGTGTTCCAAGCGCCGACCCGGAACCCACCTCAGCTGAGCCGATCAACCTCATTCGATACGCAGAATACGCGCTCTACTATTATTGACGTACATGCTCTCCATCCATGCAACAATTGTAAAATTAGCCACGCAAGGCGCGTTATGATACTTTAAATACGTAAGTTATGGTTAAGTGATAAATTAAAACATACCAAAATATACCCAGTATACTCACGCTGTCTCTCAAAGGTAAAGACTGCGACCCTGATACACCATTTTATTCTTTATTATTCTTTATTCTTTATTGTACACACATATACAGAAACAGGGATACATATAATATTTACATTTAAACAATATGCACATTGGCGTGCTTATCTCTAAGAAGAGATTTCTTCCAGCAAAACCAACAGGAAATAACAAACAAAAAAAATAATAATTTAAACGAGTAATCATACAAGTGCACAAGGAGATTGGTGCAAATTAAAAATATAAATATATATATAACATAAAAATAGCAATAACATAGTATTCAAATACTTACTATAAATACACACTATAAAATACAAATACAAAAAAAATATATATAGATATATATATAGATATATTTTTTTTATTATAGAATAATATTATAGAATATGTTCATGAATGAGGTCATGCAAGTCTTTTTGGGCTAGCCATTCGAGCTCTACTTTTAAAAGATAATAATGCCGGACTAATTGATAGAGGCCATAATGAACCAGATAATTTACCCTTACGAAAATTAATTGAATCAGTAACCAAATTAATTCAAAGATAACAAAGAGACGGAGCCACACGTTCGAGTCCATTACAGGTTTCGATTCTCTTTTTCACTTTGAAACACAAAAAGACTTCGTACGCTTGAATCAGAATCGTGCGCGAGAACCGTTAAATTAAAAATAAATATTGCGAAACGTCAGTATGTTACGGCGGGAAAATGGCTGGCGGGAAATCGGCGAAAAAACGACTGAGGAGTGGCCTACGTGGCGGGAAGTGGGGGTGGGGTAAGGTGAATCTTTTTGTGAAGTGGAGAGAATTAATTTAACCCGCTGCGGGGTAACACGACATGGTCGTAATTGAAAAGTTCAGCCCCTTGTCAGCGAGTCGCGACGAGACGCTGCCGTCGGCGACGCGAACCTTGTATCGCGACAAATAGTTCGCTTAAATTATGTCTGTAGCTGTACAAGTGTAAATAGTATTTAATTATTCTACTTCTTTCTTCTAATGATTTTAAAAAATTTTGATGAGGCTACAACACTATTTGTTAAGTATAGTAGTATTCCAATGACGGGTACTTTAGTCATAGTTGAAGAACACGTACGTGCAAACCAAAACTATAAACAAAATATGTCTCTTTAGCTTCCTTTTTAACATAAATTGAAGATGCATAGAAGAAATATTTAAGCAAAGACAATAATTAAAATTCAAAGAAGGTTTAAACTTTTATTTCAGCTTTTGAAACAAACCCTTCAACTTTTTAATCGAAAGAGATTGAAAGTCGTTCATGAAAAAGCACCCGCTCTGGCTTACTCACAGCCTGATCGATTTAAAATTAATTTCGCAAAGTTAAATTGGAGATTATATTCATTTACTCTTCCTAAAGTGGTTCTTTCAGCCATGTTTATTTCTAGAATAATTTATATTTTAAAAATGGCGTTGAAATACTATTCGGATCAAATGTAGCAGGTAATTTAAGGATAAGAAATATAAATGGATAACGGCTGATGATTGATTGATTAATAAAATGTGACCCAAGACTTACCTCACCACCCATCAACTTTTTAATACGTTGGACGTTTTAAAAACATCATTACAAAAATAAGACTACTGTCTCCACTTTGTGACCAGATGGTCAGGACCTCGATTGACCGATGACTGGTGGCAACTACGTACGGGGGTTGTTTGTTCAGCCTTATTGAGTTTGGCCGGTTGGCTGAGAGACGTGACAAGTTCGTAAATGGCGACGCGTCACGCCGCTTGTGTAAACTTAATAACGGATGATAGGCTTTGTACATAGCGATCTGTTTGGTTTGAGTTGTAAATGTGAAATACAATTAAGGAAGTTGCTACTCCCAGATTTTTGAGGTCATGGTTCTTTGGATTTGAATTTTGTCTACTTTGTGGCCTTTATGGGCATGTCGTAGAATTGGGCACATTATTATTATAGGCATATCATGAGTACTGTTAAAACTACAGGGGTTGTATACAATTTAAGTGACATATGCACGCAACGTCTATGCAATGCAAGTCTGTACGTATATGTTTGCTTTTTTGGAACTAGAAAACAACCAAACAAATTTTGATGCGATTTGTATTGTTATCTGGGGACTTCTTGGGGAGGCATCCCTTTTTACAGGAGCTTCGTAGTGAGTAGTTTCCATTTTAGTTATTTTAATGTAATTTACGTTGTTGGAAGATTATTTTAGGAGGGTTTGATTTAAGGGTAGCAACAATTGCATTGGGATTAAAGTGAGCTGAGCATTTTATAAAACGGTCAACAGCAGAAGTTTCATTTTGCGCCGACGAAGCCATGGATGATAATTTAGTCGATTATAAGGGCATATACAGATACAGTCTTCTTACGCCTACCACAAGCAATTAACATTGAAGGTAGAGTATCTAAAATACTACGCCACTCGAAAGAGGTTTTAATTTAATTCTCAAGCGTTAGTGTAACTAAACTGCCAATATCAGGCTCCACTACAATATAACTAGTGTACCTAAACCACCAATATCAGGCTCCAATACAAAATAACTAGTGTAACTAAACCACCAATATCAGGCTCCAATATAATATAACTAGTCTAACTAAACCACCAATATCAGGCTCCAATACAATATAACTAGTGTAACTAAACCACCAATATCAGGCTCCAATACAATATAACTAGTGTAACTAAACCACCAATATCAGGCTCCAATACAATATAATTAGTGTAACTAAACCACCAATATCAGGCTCCAATACAATATAACTAGTGTAACTAAACCACCAATATCAGGCTCCAATACAATATAACGAGTGTAACTAAACCACCAATATCAGGCTCCAATACAATATAATTAGTGTAACTAAACCACCAATATCAGGCTCCAATACAATATAACTAGTGTAACTAAACCACCAATATCAGGCTCCAATACAAAATAACTAGTGTAACTAAACCACCAATATCAGGCTCCAATACAATATAACTAGTGTAACTAAACCACCAATATCAGGCTCCAATACAATATAACTAGTCTAACTAAACCACCAATATCAGGCTCCAATACAATATAGCTAGTGTAACTAAACCACCAATATCAGGCTCCAATACAATATAACTAGTGTAACTAAACCACCAATATCAGGCTCCAATACAATATAACTAGTGTAACTAAACCACCAATATCAGGCTCCAATACAATATAAATAGTCTAACTAAACCACCAATATCAGGCTCCAATACAATATAGCTAGTGTAACTAAACCACCAATATCAGGCTCCAATACAATATAACTAGTGTAACTAAACCACCAATATCAGGCTCCAATACAATATAACTAGTGTAACTAAACCACCAATATCAAGCTCCAATACAATATAACTAGTCTAGCTAAACCACCAATATCAGGCTCCAATACAATATAACTAGTGTAACTAAACCACCAATATCAGGCTCCAATACAATATAACTAGTGTAACTCAACCACCAATATCAGACTCCAATACAATATAATTAGTGTAACTAAACCACCAATAACAGGCTCCAATACAATATAACTAGTGTAACTAAACCACAAACATCAGGCTCCAATACAATATAACTAGTGTAACTAAACCACCAATATCAGGCTCCAATACAATATAACTAGTCTAACTAAACCACCAATATCAGGCTCCAATACAATATAACTAGTGTAACTAAACCACCAATATCAAGCTCCAATACAATATAACTAGTCTAACTAAACCACCAATATCAGGCTCCAATACAAAATAACTAGTGTAACTAAACCACCAATATCAGGCTCCAATACAATATAACTAGTGTAACTAAACCACAAACATCAGGCTCCAATACAAAATAACTAGTGTAACTAAACCACCAATACCAGGCTCCAATACAAATAAACTCGTATAACTAAACCACCAATATCAGGCTCCAATACAATTACTATTTTCACAAAATGGCCTGGATTACTATCAATTCGATAAATCGTCAACACATTTTTCAGCGGTAACAATGAAAAGCTGGAAAAACACAATCCATTTCGCGCACACGTCCACCTAGTGTCATATCAGACTGAAACGAAGAGCACAATAGCCTTCGGGATGGATAGACCGTGATGGGATCCATTGATACCGCCTGATGGCTATCATCCTCACAGCAGGATATGTAGTGACAATGCTAGCCCGCCGGTAACTACAAAACGAAGGCTGTGTCCCATCTATCTATCATTTGGCATCGTTAGAGTGGTTTTTATGAACAAACACAACTATGCTACATTTCTATGAGTAGGAAAAATGAATCGCCCTTAATCTATGGCACTTTAACTCGTTTGATACCTTTTTAGGGTTCCGTACCTAAAAGGTAAAAAGGAACCATTATAGGGACACTCCGTTGTCCATTCCGTATGTCACAGCCTCATAACTTCTGAACCGTTAAAGATAAAGCCTTGAAATTTAGCACAAAATTTGAATTAACTTGCTTACATAATGTGATATAATAAAAAGTTTGCAAAATTCGGAATTACTTACATATTTGACATTATACAAGATGGAAAAAAAATCTCCTAAGAATCCAATGTGGGTTTTAAATTGATGGTATTAAGTGCCGAGTGAATCACTACGGGAAGTCGAAATTTCATTTTATGAATTTCACAATAATTGTTATTGATCCATGATACTGATCGATCACTTACCAAGCGGCCAGTATGAATTTGGACGATGATGAAAAAGTCACCTTGTATGTGTCTATGAATTAACAGGTCAACAAAGCGGAAAAGCTTATATTACACATAATATACACGACGTAGCGCTTACTACGCCACCGCGCGCCGCCGTAGCAAAAAGAAGAAGCATAAGCTACGAGTTGTAGCAGCTGACGCTACGAGGCGACGACACGATGCGTGGAATCTTGGACTACCTTGGACGGCAATTTTGTTTATTTCTTAAAGGTTTAATGCAGGATGCAGTACTGTGTGTGTCTGCGCAATCGATGTCCGAAACAACATGGAACGGGAATCAGCGTGATGTTATCATAGAAATATAATACTCGTAATTTGCCTCCTACAATCTCGACAAACATAGATTTATAACTCATTAAGTTATAAAAATCGACTAACGACTTTTTTTTAGTTAGTCTCTACCGTCAAACTGTGGACTGAAATCGGAAGTGAATTCGATTTCCTTCCAATTTCAGTCGATAATCTAGGTACAAATAAAGTAATACTTTTGGATATTCCATCGGATACAAAAGTTTTATCCACGTATAAAACAACAATTTACGGCTTTCTATCACAAAAATAAATATTATTAAATTTTAAGTATTTTAAAAATTAAAGGAATAGCGGTGACTGAATGCAAGGTTAAAACTGGAGTCGAGGAAGTAGAACAGGTTAAAAAACGCATCTAACTGTATTTTCTATTTACGTGTGATGAAATACTTTTTCAAGAGTTTTTGAGTGATCGTACTGAGTCTACCACATACCGAATCAATGTGAAACTTTTGTATATGTTTCTTCCACCTTTTTATCTTTCGGCTGTAAATATTATTAGAAATTAGAAAACTTTCACTTGATAGATTTTATTTTTGAAAAATAATTTCTTTTTGAGTGTTTTTTTGAAATTGCTTTGCTTGATCACTTGATCTTTATGTGTCATGTTTTAAAATCAATATTAAAGTCTTGTTAAGTATCGCTTCTAAAAAGCAAAAAATACTTTAATTTAATATTGTAATTTCAATAAATTTTAATCATGAAATTAGACTCATTCTAAATCACTTCGGCGCACGCGATTTTCAACTTTACTTAAGGAGCTGCACTATGCTAAAATTCAGTCCTGCTCTAACACGTTTGTTTTTTAACTCTCTATCTTACACTAATTAGATGCTGCGCACGCAAAAATTCAGTTATTTTTAAATCGTGACTACATTATGACATTAACCATAATTTCTTTATGTAATAAAGATGTTTTTTTCTCGTTAGTATCTGCTTGTGTTGGTTTCGTTTCAATCGGTTTTGAAACACGGAAACTGAATCGCATTTTTCTTTAAATTCACGCTTTTTTAAAAGTAATATAATTAATAGAAGATTGAAAGTATGTTTATTTATAAAGTGTAATTAATAATGCCCTTGAGAAACAAAACACGCTATGTTTTATTTTTATTTTTACCGTCTACATTGTCGGAAATGAATCCAATACAAAACTGATGTTTAGCATTGTGGAGCCCTTTAAGTAAGTCTTCGGGTTAGATATAATAGCAAAGCCACTGTGCGCCGAAGGAAGAAATAAAATGAACGAAGCCGTGCACTCCTTCATTGGTAGCCAAAGTGTGACTGCAAAGCTAAGAGTGGCGGTGCATAATGGAATATTAGCTCCACCACTTTTGTATGTTAGTGAATGTTGTAGCGGTAAGTTAAGCACCGAAATAGAATGAATACAGTGGAAATGCGTTCGTTACAAATTATAGGTGGTGGTTGAAAATTTTGCGGCCTGAAAGAATAGAAGAAGGAATCATTCGGTGGTTTGGGCATGTAAAGAGGATGAATAAAAGAATAGTAACGAAAGAAATAACACAAAAAACCGTGAAAGCGAACTGAATAAAAGATGTGACAGTAAGTAGCATCAGGAATCAGCATTCAGCAGCCGGCAGCCAGCGGGTGACCGCATAGCTTCCATTAACGTGACACGAGTGACGCATTAATGATGCAAACACTTGCATCGGACGGACGACTACTAGGGGCCTATTCGGGGAAATTTGTTAAACAATAAGGTTAGTGAAATAGTAAATTTAAAATGACAAAATCGCACTACTTTTATGCAAACTTCTTTTAGACTGTACACTGTAGTCCAGTAACGAAAACAAAATCAATCCTTTTCGATCCTCTTTCTGATACAGAGCATCAGTATCTATGAGATCAACCGAGGTCAAGGCAATAGAACAATATAACATAGTGTAGCATTCGCTACAGGTATTCAACCTTTTTCATATATTTTTAGTCTTTCTTTATCGTTGATTGCTTTACTGAATTTTCAAATTCGAAAATTTGGAACATCTTGTCAGATTTTTTTGTTATTTTTCTCATATCAAAGAGTATCGTGGTACAAGAAAGACAAATTTGCTACAGAAATATGAAATTTAAAATTTGAAATCCATTTGGATTCTTGAAACAGAGCACATTTGCTCTAAATATTGTGAAAGCCAGTTTTTTTCTGCATTTCCTGGTAAGTTTTGTGTAATTTTGGTTTCATTCTCTGAAAATCCCTTTTGTCCCGTTTCCAATACGTTAATTTCCTTTCCCAGATTTCATAAGCATATCTTGACGCTGTTGTTTTATTTCTTTACAGCGACCCTTCGGGTTTTTTAAGGGTTTTCCCCATTTCTTCTTCAATTCCTCCTCCCATCTCGTACGGTTGTACCTATTGAGGCCGGATATACGGACCACGTACCCTGGTGGGGTAAGCTTCCGGTATTAAAACAGAAGTCGGCTTGGCTTGATCGACTACTCCCAGGAAGATTGGAAACACCTAAGTCACGAAGACACCCTTACCAGGTTTTTTGTATCCGTAGCCTAACATCCAGTAGTCTGGACATCCAGCATCAATTATTTTCTTCCTTAGTGTAAAGCTAGATAACGATTGCTCTTAACACCTTAATATTACGTTTTCTTCCGGATTAGAAGTTATTAAAACTTCCGTGAAATCATAGTTTCTGGGATCCTATAAACTAGTTTCGATATCCAAATTTAAATCCATTATTTTGTGAACAAATGCGTCGTTTAAGCTAAAGGAAAACAAAATCCTAAATAAGACGAATTAGGCATAATTTTTGTGTTGATTTTATAGATTCCTTAGTACCCAATACTCTACAGATATTATCGTGTTTTATACCATATTTTTTACTTCTGTTTTGTTATTTTTAGTTTATTTAAAGTTAAATTATACAGTTTCTTTATCCAGATTTACCTCTTTTTTTGGCTGTCACCAGGCTTGCCTGGTGGCAGTCCAAATTTATGCCGAACCGACCAGATTACGTTCGTGATTATGAAGTAGCTAAAACTAATATTTTAAAAAGAAACGCTACAATAGGTACTCAATCGAAATTCCGAAGTCAACAGGAACTCAACTGATGAAGTATAAATAAAATGACAAATGAGAGTTGTGGAACCCGACGTCGCTCTCTGCGGGCAGCGCGTTCATTTCAGGATGAATCCTGATATCCCTGAGCCGAATGTGTTGAAATCGACATCGAAAGGCTTTATAAATATAGTTTGTTCCCTCTCTAAACGAAAAACAATACCAGCTGAGTTGATTTCAACCTGCAAAATGCAAAATATACTCTTCATTTTGTATTTAATATTGTAACATTTATTAATTTGTATAGCCGATTGGACTACTGTTATGTTATATAAATTTTATGTTAATAAATAAATAAATTGAGAAACAGCAAGTGTCCTGAATACCTGAATTGCTTTATTCGTCCAAGCTGAATTGTAATAAAAAGTGAATTTGAGGCTCGTTTTAAATATCTGACTGAGTTAACTGGGCTACCCACGACTATTTTATAGACAGAATAGAAACAGTGGTGGACCCAGGGGGCGGGTTAGGAGGCTCCTTTTCTACTTATTGTGTACAACACTCTTAAATTCTCTTACAGGATATGGTATTTACTATAATATCCTGAAAAAGCTCGACGAAACCTAACCTCAGCCCCCCAAAGTATGTTTCTGCATCCGCCATTGAATAAAATAAAACCCACTTTCAAAGTGATTAGTTGTAAGGAGTACGAGTGTCATTACCTCATCCCTAGCTATGTTCTGTGATGGCGCTCAATGAAGCGAGGTGCCGGCGTAATCCACGCCTGCAGGGCGAACATAAAGTGATGTGAGTGAATAAATCATAGATAAGACTGGAAAGGAGCGGCAAATTCAAAACTTATTCATATGTAAACACTAGTTATAGGACACCTCACAGATATTTAACGTTGTGTAACAGTCTAGTACACAGGTAGTTTAAAAAAGCAGCGGGCAGTGTCAGCGATACAACCGTAAATTATTAAACGAGCGAGCGAAGTTCTCTGAGTCTACTTGATCAATCCGGTGTTTGTATGTATGTATGTATTGACCATGGTCACTGCAAAACCGCATCAAAATCCATTGAGTGGTTCTCGAGTTTTTTTAACTTAAAACGGAACATATGTATGTACAAAAATTGCAAAAATTTTGCAAAAATATTCAATGTACAGAAACGATTTTTACTACTTCATTATTAGTATAGATGAGGTATATTTCAAATCTTAAACACTATATTTGATACTCTACCTATAAAGATTACGGTTGCAGAGAGTGGTAGAGAATACTTGCCTCTCTCATAGCAGACAATTCTGTGTTTTGTTACATATATTTTAAAACACTTGCGAACTAGTACAGGTATGGTGGAAAAATTCGTCGTTCCAGATACGAACGTCGGTCGCGACAATTACAGTATTCAAAGCGATGGATTTCAATAAATGAGAATTGTAAATTTCTCAACTGTCTCATGCAACAGGTATTGTAGCGACGACAGCGCCTTCTGTTGAGAATGAGCAAGGTGTGAAATCACATAACGCCCTCCTAAGCGTTCAGTATGTGCATTACAAGCCGCTATATCAAGAAATTACAAAAAAACTCTGTACAGGTATGGTGGCAAAATTCATCATTCCAGATACGAACCTCGGTAGCGCAATCGGTATCGCGCCTGTCATGTAAGCAGGAAGTCGCAGGTTCAAATCCTAGGCCAAAAATTTTTTTCAAAATATTTGTTCTTTTAAATTTGTTTCTGATTGATTTCAAGTTTCTAATGCACTCTAATAATAATCAGCATAATAATTAGCAATTGAGTTTTTATCAAAAATATATTTAAAACTTTAAAACTAATGTTAGAGCCTAATAATGTAAGTGTTGTGTTTCGATTAATTAGAAAATGAATAAAAAAAATATTGAAATGTGTTTAGTAATACCAAAAATACAATAAAAAATTAAAATATCTTTATCTCACCTAACACGAAATAAAAACTTGTGATAGATGATGATGAACAAATCAAATACGTATAGTACAACAAAATGGGATAACCTCAGCATTTGCTGTATATTGCAAGCAAGTGAACAGCAATGGATTTTAGATTTCATACAAAAATCTACTACAGTGTTATTTTTATTCATTTACAGCAAAAACTAGTCGGTCATAAGTCATAACCGTCAATACTTTATAAAATATAGACGGTTATATTGACTATGTCGATAATTAACCACATTTCCCTAGCAACACCAAGGGGACAAAAAACAAGGCGCTTCAATAGTAACGCCTGAAAAACCATTTTTCATCCTCTATGTGTATGGAACCTAATATTTCATTTTTTGTTTTTAAGATAGAGCCTTTTATTTAGGATTCCATACCCAAAGGGTAACCAACGGGACCCATTACTAAGACTCCGCTGTCCGTCTGTCACCAGGCTGTATCTTGTAAACCGTGATAGTTAGACGTGTCGTGACGATATATATATACTACACTTTTGTACATTTACATAAGTAGATATTTTAAACACATTTTTACAAAGAGAACAGATATTATGTACAAAGGCGGCACTTATTGCTTATAGCAATATCTCCCAGGCAACCTTTGTGTAGAAAGAAAAGATAATAAAAAACTAACACAAAAAGGGGTATTATTAATGATTACAAATTATCTGAGGGCCATTTAAACTAAACTTACATAATGTTAACATAATAACATAATGTATATTTTTATTACTTAACATATACCTCATACTAAACAAGAAATGTACATAAACGTACTTCAAATACATACTATAATGAAAATAAAGGCGGGATATTTATATGAAGTTTTATTTTGACGGGTATTCGAAATGAAAAAAATTGCTTCACTTTGATCTTGAATGAGTTTGCATTCTTAATTTTTGTACAGAAAGCGGTAAACGGTTCCTGACTCGTGCAGCATGAAAAGTAAATGAATCATTCTAAAAACCTGTCATCGTTTCTGGAAGTGCTAATGTTTTGCTAGCACAGCCGCATCTTTCTACCGTGGTCGGAAAAGAAACTAAATCTTTCTCGCAAGTAACAGGGAGCAGAGGGATTGTTAAGGACACCATGAAGAAGAGAAAAAATGTGAGCATTTCTGTGAAGACGAATGGGGAGCTAGTTTCACTGCATAAGGAATTCAGATACGTGGTCATATTTGCGAAGAGAGAATATAAAACGAATGCAAATTCTAGAGACGTTCTAGTTTATTGAGAAGTTCCTCAGTGAGGTCCAAGTGACAAGAGTCCACATAATCTAAAATAAGGAGAAATGGTTGCGCTAACATAATTTTGGTTTTGATTGGAAAAAAGCTCTGCAGATGCTTTATTGCGTGGAGAGTACCATACATCTTCCTAATCCCCTTCTATGTGAGGAGTCCAAGAAAGTGTTTTATCAAACGTGACCCCTTAGTTTTTAACGGTGTCACTGTATGGTATTACAGTACCACCAAAAATAACCTTGGTAATTTGGTCATCATCTACTTTAGCTAGTATTCTTGAGCTACCAATGAATAGCTTGCGACTTGCTAGGATTTAGTAGAAGACCGAAAGCCTTTGCCCACTCCGCTAGTGCCTGTAAATATATGGCTTCATTAAGGCTCTCTACGAGCGCATTAACATACAGTTGTAGATTGTCAGCATAGAAGTGGTAGCGAGAAGATAATTGTTTGGCAATTTAAGGATGTTCATAAATATTGAAAAAAGTAATGGAGACAAGATGCCACCCTGCGGTACACCAGTTGTTACCGGGCACCAATCAAAAATTACATCGTTTACCTGGCGACCGCGACGAGCTTAAACAAATAACGTTGAAAAAATTATATTTTGTCGAGGTTTTTTTTTGGTTAAATTTGTGTTTGTGTTAAAGGCCACAGTATTCTGTAAAAATATCATCTGGGTACCTATTACGAATAGCTGTAGGCCCCTGTGACAGACGGACATACAGCAAAGGTAGGGTCCCGTTTATCAACCTTCAGGTACGAAACTAAAAAAGAAAATGTTGTTAGAAACCTTTGATTGAAGTAAACCGTAAGCTTTGGGTTACCTTAAGACTGCAACGGGGTGCTGGGTAGACAATAGTGTCGATTCGGTGTAACACGACTTAACTTATTTGACAGGACTAACCTTATTTAAAGCGTCCTGTTTTTGTCTTTTCGATAAAGAAAGAAAAAGACAGAACGCTTAAATTAGGTTTAGTCATGTCAAATAAGTTAAAGCGTGTTAGACTGAATCGATACCATTGTCTAGCTAGCACCTCGTAGCAGCCCTAAGGTAATGAAAATGGTGCGATGTAACGGCTTCACTCGAAGCCTCGATGGCTGCGGTATCTCTTCAACTCGTAAACCGTTCGATAAGCTGCATTATACAGGATTCGATAGCGTCGTCCCTTTCGATTCGCATACTAAAAACTTACGTCATCAAGACGACAAAGTAATTTTTTTATTTATTATTTATTTCGGAACTAAAAGTAGTAAACAGTGTCTTCAATAAAGAAAAAACTACGCTTTGATATTAATGGGACATCGTCAAAAACATTCTACACATTAATACGTACAATTCCCGCCAATTTTGGTGCGGTTTCGGTATTTTCATTATACCTGTGCAAATAGTTATCAGAATCTAATACAATTTTCTTTTTCTACAACTAGATTAAATTTTCAAAAAAAAAAAACTAAAATATATATATTTTTATATATATACGGGCTCAAGTACGCAGAGAAAAATATACACATATATGTTCATATAAAAATAAATACATTTTATTAAAATAATACACTTTTAAATTATTATTATTATTTTTCACTTATTTAATATTGTAGCTTGTTATTCTAGCTTTCCAACGACACGCATATTGTATATAATATAATATAATTACTACTCATGCTTTGCATTTGACACAATCTTGTCTTAGAAGGTACGATCGGACCATTTATAATTCTACGATTAATTTGATGTAAAATTTTAAAACTTATATACGTAAAGGTTTCCAGAATAAATTTTGTCAAATATAGGAATTTATTTGAGAATTTACGTTTATAATTAATTACAGGAAATAAAGAATTTAGTTGCTTATGTTCCCGTCGTCGATTAAAAGGCAACAAAACAGAACAGCAAAGTTATACGCTATATAGTTCTTCTATCGAATGTGTGAAAGTAATACAATATTAAAGATAACTTATTTGTTTTTTTTATTCAGTTTATATTATATGAAGGGTACAGGAAAAAAAGGGGCTCATCGACATATTTGTCCAAATCAAACCAAGAATGGCAGTTGATAGATTTTGAACGGGCCTTTAGTATGCCGTGTTCAAAACAAACTAAAAGGGGCTGGTTTCCTGTTATATGGGCATAACAAAAAAAACTATAAAAGACTAAAAGGAGCATATTGCGACGTAAACCGGGATAAAAGGAGCGCATTTTATTCGATACTGGCTAAGAAGGGGTACATTGACAACTTACAATCTTGGAACGCGCCCATTGCACCGCCATTTTAGATTTTCTGTCATACTTATAATATAGTCTGAAACCTTTAAATAGCTTTTTCTTGAAATAACATAAATGTCAATTAGCCCTTTCTTTTCCTGTACCCTTCATATATTTATATCAAAACACTTATTAAAATAATAATTTCCAGATATATTTCGACATACAGTCGGCGTCAGTGGAATTAGATACAATTTATATATTATGTTAAAATGTCATAAAATGAAGTGGATGTAATGGGCACGGTCCAGGTCTTAACAGACAAAGATAAGTGATCATCTACCCGTCTCCACACTTCAATTCGGAGACCTGCCTACTTAGCACATTATAATGTATACATATATATACATATAATTATATATATAATGTATATTATTATGTGTTGAGTGGGTAGGTTTTTGAATTGGAGTGTGGAGATGGGTGGATGATTATTTATCTTTGTTATTGATTGATTATTCATTTTTATATTTATTTATTTATATAAGTATATATACTTTTTTATTTTTTATTATCATATATTATTTTTTTCTTTTGTCTCTCATTTGTCTGTCAATCATCCACTTCATTTTATGACATTTTAACATAATATATAAATTGTATCTAATTCCACTGACGCCGACTGTATGTCGAAATATATCTGGAAATTATTATTATAATAAGTGTTTTGATATAAATATATAATATAAACTGAATGAAAGTAATACAAGTATCTTATCGACTGTGTGAAAGTCGTTTGAGACGAGAATGAAGGCTTGTTGCTAAGAGACGACTTGCGGTATCGTTCCGACCCCTGATGAATATGCAAAGGCTTTCACTTAGACGGAATTAACATTTCATACCCTCAAATCTGAATTTCGGAGTCATTTTATCAGTGAGTACCGGTATGGAGATATTTGGCTTAGTGATTTAGCATAATGAAGGTATTGTTTACCTTATCAATTATCATTTTGGTAGTACCATAGCAAATGTTAGATGTTTAAATGCTGATTGGCTCGGCTTATCCGAAAGAATATTTTGTGTAGACATTTTCGTGTAGTGTGTAGGGCAAACGAACACGCGCTGGAGACCCAAGTCGAATGACACTGTAGTAATGTTATTTGATTTATGTTTTAAGCAAATTGCGGCTCTCCATGTATATACATGTAGCTCTCTGTTTTCTAGTACGTTTCCCTAACTTATAACTAGTTTGAGTTTGTTTAGTTACTACTTTTTAACAAACTGAACCATGTCAGTATGTATTATTTACGCACAAAACTGATTAATTTTTCCGGAGACGCTTTTAGAGTGCTTGAGTGTATGATTGGTCTCATCTACTCACCATCTTTGTTCATGTTGGCCTGGAAGCACTTTGCGAGGCGGCAGGCGCGGCACTGGTTGCGATGAGTCTTGTCCACTGGACACCTGCCCTTCAGCTCCCCGCCTGCCTTGCAGGTGTACACGCGATTCCTATGGATCGAGCGTTTGAAGAATCCGGAACACCCTGTGGAGGTAATTAAAATTCAATGCATGGGATTACCATGTTTTTTTTTTCTCTTAAGCTTCATTGAAAATGTGTATGGATTCTTAAAATGTGACTTTGTCGAAAATTCACCTTCAGCCAAAGATTACAAAAGTTTAGATGAGCCTTGGCACCTAAAATCTATTGCATTGTTTTTGAATGTGTGCATTAACATAATGACGACGCGCGCACACTTATGAGTGCGCAATCTGTCTACCTACGATCAGCAAACTGATCAGACTACTGAAGTTGTTAAAATTATTAACTTTAAGTTCACTTAAGGCAACCAACTATCACTGTGTTCAGATGAGTACTGATTTCAAACGTGTGAGCGTCACCCATTTAAAGGTGGAAACATTTTGGTGCTGTCATTGTACGGTAAGGGCTTATCTTTATTTTTTAAATCTTTGCCTTCAGCTCTCAGTCGGTCTATGATCGACAGATGTAAGACACCGAGGTTGTGCTATGCTAAATATTGTTTTGACACGTGCAAATCATTTATTTTCTGTGGTACACGTGGGAAGGGGATAAATAAACTACTTCACAGAAAAACGTTGATTTTAGATTGGGATTACAAATTTAGTCCATGA
This sequence comes from Ypsolopha sequella, assembly GCA_934047225.1. Taxonomy (NCBI): domain Eukaryota; kingdom Metazoa; phylum Arthropoda; class Insecta; order Lepidoptera; family Ypsolophidae; genus Ypsolopha; species Ypsolopha sequella. The sequence continues at coordinate 19,747,537 of OW203994.1, read as the reverse complement.
AAGAAACACGAAAATGTACAATGTTTTTGTTTGAGCAACAGAGCATCAATAAACTACTTTTATCGTGTATGCTTCCTTGGGAAATTTGTTGATATGTTGAATATGTGGTTTTATATAAACTCATACTCAAACTCAAACTCAATTTATTGATAAATAAAAGTATTTACACGTCAATAGGGTTTTATTAATCTAGCTTGGGATACATTGACATTCGCTTACCATCGCAGCTGTAGATGCCGTAGTGTTTTATTAATCTAGCTTGGGATACATTAACTTTCGCTTACCATCGCAGCTGTAGATGCCGTAGTGTTTTATTAATCTAGCTTGGGATACATAGACATTCGCTTACCATCGCAGCTGTAGATGCCGTAGTGTTTTATTAATCTAGCTTGGGATACATTGACATTCGCTTACCATCGCAGCTGTAGATGCCGTAGTGTTTTATTAATCTAGCTTGGGATACATTAACTTTCGCTTACCATCGCAGCTGTAGATGCCGTAGTGTTTTATTAATCTAGCTTGGGATACATTAACTTTCGCTTACCATCGCAGCTGTAGATGCCGTAGTGTTTTATTAATCTAGCTTGGGATACATTGACATTCGCTTACCATCGCAGCTGTAGATGCCGTAGTGTTTTATTAATCTAGCTTGGGATAAATTGACATTCGCTTACCATCGCAGCTGTAGATGCCGTAGTGTTTTATTAATCTAGCTTGGGATACATTGACATTCGCTTACCATCGCAGCTGTAGATGCCGTAGTGTTTTATTAATCTAGCTTGGGATACATTAACTTTCGCTTACCATCGCAGCTGTAGATGCCGTAGTGTTTTATTAATCTAGCTTGGGATACATTGACATTCGCTTACCATCGCAGCTGTAGATGCCGTAGTGTTTTATTAATCTAGCTTGGGATACATTGACATTCGCTTACCATCGCAGCTGTAGATGCCGTAGTGTTTTATTAATCTAGCTTGGGATACATTGACATTCGCTTACCATCGCAGCTGTAGATGCCGTAGTGTTTTCCTGAACTTCTGTCTCCGCAGACATTGCATGGGATGTCCAGCAGTCGGTCACCTGAAGATTAGTAAGAAGATTAATGGAGAAGTCAACTTTTAATGTTGTGCAGATTCACAATTTGTGAAGACTAAAATAATTATATTGAACTGGGAACTTTGTCATCATACAAATAGTTATAAAAGTGAAAATTGAAAAAGTCACTGTACCTTTCTTCACCGTTTATGTCAAGAGCGGTTTCACAGCCGTATTGTCAAAAACCCGCCTTTTTCTGATTAATCGAAACCGAACACTTCAATTCAAAATTCACTTAATAGTTATTCAACAAAACCTTATTACCTAATTACCAGAAACCAATGGAAACTTTGCGATGGCAGCATACTCAATACATAAGGTTTTGTTGAATAACTATTAAGTCAATTTTGAATTTAAGTGTTCTGTTTCGATTAGTTAGAATAAGGCGTGTTTTTCACATCCAGTTACGAAACCGCTCTTAATTAAAATCCTATAATGCACACAGAAATTGAAACAAAATAATACTTAAATAACATTAAAAACCTACCTAAAAAATAAAACTTGCCTAAAACAAAACACTTACCTAAAACCTATACCTAATAAAAATGAACTAAACTAAATAAAAAATCCTATGTAGATCGCCACCGTCATGTGGAAGGGTACCTAGAAGGCTGGCAGCGTTTCTTCTTTAAATGGCCAGACTGTTTCTCTGGCCAAGATACGCGCCAGCCTTCTAGTCCCCAAGTATCGATCAGCCGTGCAGATAACTCTTTAAAAAGGAGCTTAGCATCTTACACCATAAGTAGTAAATTTTTAGCTGTTAAAAGCCTTCATTTTCATATGAGTACATTATGAAGCGAGGCTACAACTCAATGTAGCATGGCGCTCTACAACCTTACCTCATCATCACAACCTAAACATTCTCACTTCCTAATCTAAAACTGCTAATCTATTACCACAACTTGGTTCTTCCCCTTCCGGAACTGGATTAGTCAGATTACACCAATCTCGCTAATAACACCCTGTTTTTGTTCCGTTTAGACGGCTCCCCCTTGGCCCTTTTCCCTTAATACCTTCAAATCCTTCTCCGCGATCTTTTATTTTTTCTAAGGAAGGACTTGTACGACTTAGGTTCTTGTGGGGTTTTGGTCAAAGAGATAGCCGCATTATGTAAATAAACCAGAATCTAATTTAACACCGTGCTTCCGATAAGTTGTCGTACACACAGATTTAAATGGTCTGCGGTCGTATATACACGATGTGGGGTTTATATTACCAATACTTAAAAAAGCCGATTGTATAAGTGATGAAAAGTTTATTGTACAGTCGCTTGCAGTTCAAGGTCAAAGCTATTTGTAGACTATTTCAATAGCTATGAATTATTAGGTATATATGCTACTAGGTATAGCCTGTTATGCTGGCGTTCGTTCGTACACAAAAGGTTACAGAAAACAACAATTAATTTATTTAACCTGTAGATTAATTGGCGTTTTTTTTTCCCGCCAATTTTGTTTTTGGCTCTATCTCCTTAAGTAGTTGTCAGAATCTAATGCGGTTTTCTTTTTCTAAAACTAGATAAAATTTTCTATGAGTTAAAAAAAAGAGAATGTAATTTTTTTAATGTACGGGAGAACGTATATAGAAATAAAGTTATGGTTATATATACAAATATATGTCTATTCAAATATGTAAATATTATACAAAAATATAAAGAAAAAGAAAAATATTTTTTTTAAATATATCTATACTTAACCATAAATAAAAAAAATTAACCCACATTTTTTTTTACTATCGTAGTATTTTTTTATTGTTGTTTGTCTTTCTAGCTTTCCAACGATACCGATATTGTATATAATATAAATACTACTCATACTGAACGTTTGCCTGACCTTGACTTACCTGTGCCATTCGGCTATTAGCTAACGGGTTAAATGGTACTTTGTATAAGTTCGTGTTTCACGTTTTCCAGTCGATATTAATTTATTAGATTACTACTTATTAATTACTACGATATTAATAAAATTATCAACGTAATTTAGTCTTTCTTGACTTGGCCATCTCCAGAACCAAACGGGCTAAGACGACTTTACTCATCGCGTTACGGACGGTTTCGGGAGAAAAGCCGCGAAGTGTCGTAATTATCGCTTTTTTTTTCTTGCGTCTTGAAGGATTTTTCTGGCGGGTAAGTATTCCAGAAGAAGAGCTTTAGCCATGTCCGCTTTTTCCTATTGCTTGCTGAAAATTATTCAAAAGTAATCTACTAACCGAGAGCGGATTTAGCACTTATTTCTAGGAGGGCACAAGTGCCAGACACTAGGTAAGGAGTGCATGTCCCCCATAGTATATTGCACTATATAATAACAATAAAATAAAAGTTTTATAATGAAAAAATAACGTGTTTGATAATATGTCTTTACGTATGAAATTGCCGTTCTCTACAGGGAATTTGAAGTAAACTCAATTTTCATTACTAACATTTTTGCATTTTTTTTAGGAATGACAAATCCAAATTATGTAATTTCTTATATCTATGAATGAGACAACATTAATTTAATTTTTAAAAAGTATGAGCTGTAAAAAATTATTATAAATCTTATCATGGAAATCGATAGCATTTAGGACGAACTGCTTTTGAAGTTTTAATTTTTATAATCAAACTGAAAATGAAAATAAAATTTAATACGGAGATGTAAAACCTTGAAATCAACTTTCAAACAAAACAAATAAGGGAAATAGCTATTGAATTACAGGAAATATGAACTCATGAATCTGTAAGAAAATTTCAGCAATTTCATATGTAAATACATATTATTATAAACGTAATAATTCGTCATTTCATTATTATTGTTTATATGTAAGATAAAAACAAAGCCTTCTTTAGACATATTATAAAAAAAATATTATTAATGTCGTATAGAATAGGTAAGTATTATCTACCTTGATCTATATTTTGTCCCAAAACAATACGTGTGTAGATAGACAAATTATAGGAAATTCGCACAAATTACGACATCTTAATAACGGACATCCTTGAATTTAAAGTATGTAGACAAATATGACCATGAATAATTTTCAGACTTTTTTGTAGGTTTCGCGTTTTGAGTGTTCAAACATAAATAATCACCGTAATAATCGAAAACGGAGAGATTTTTGGTGCCTGTTTTAATTAAGAGAATTACCCAACCAATTTATGAAAATAATTACAACGTTACGTTGACATCATTTGAATGATTTTGAAACGTTTTTATAGAAAATGTTAAACGATTAGGTATCCACAGGTTTTTCATGCTTGCTGTTTTGAAGCTGCGCTTGAATTACTTATTTTATAAAAATGTAATAATATTCTTCATTGAATAAACGTCGGAATTAGAACCTTAATTAAATAATTGCTAAGGCGCTATATGCTGCAAAAGTGGTGACACTTCAGAAAAAAATGTATAACTTATCTACCAGAAATGTTTTTGAATGTCTGCCCAATTAAATGTCTAGAAATAGCAATAGACTGTTTTTAAATAGCATAGTTTTCATAGTCAACGTCTTCGATGAGCTAAAATTTCAACTTTTACTAAAAACGGCCGCTTTTAGCATAAGTTAAAATTTTAGCTCATCAAAGACGTTGTTTCTGAAAACTTTGCTATGTAAAAATTGTTTATTGCTACTTCTACGAATTTATTTGAGCAAATTTTCAATCATGCGGTAAGTAGGAAATTATGTTTTTTTAAGGTGGCACCGCTTTCGTAGCACATATCACCTTAATAAAGCCGATTCTGAAGACTTTAATTTTAGTTTTAGTACTGTCAAAACTTGAATTTTTCCAAAGTTATTCAGCTTCTGTTCTTAACTTATGATAACGAGCTTAAAAAAATTACATTGAAACTAAAAGCTTTGCAAATCGGCTTTATTAATGTACTTTAGAATACACTTGTACAAAATACAAGACGATTACTATACACGTGTTTGAAACATCCCAATAAAAATAAAAGTATAATGATTTCTGTCTGATTGGAAGTTGTGTAATGTGGCAATAGGTTTATCTGTCAGTACATGTTTTGCGTTATATACAGAGCGTGGAGTCATCGTTGCGTGGCGCCCTCAAAGGCTGGACGCACCGAACTCGACATAATGCCATGTGACAAATTGTGATATTCGTGCGAATCGACACACGCCACCGCTGAGCGGTTAAATGAATAATATTTAATCGTATACTCGTATGTATTGATTTTAATTTGTTCTCGTATAGTCTGTCTGTCAAGTTTACAAGTAGATGTAATTGACATATTTTATTTTCCAATACTTAGTTTTAATTTCTGTGTTTTTTTTCTTTTCCAATGTATTTTGCATGCGTTAGTACATAACTTTTGTATGGCTTTATTGCAAATAAATTATCTTATCTTATCTTATCTTATCAACATTGAACATAGGCTGTAAATGCCGCGAAAAGAGATTTTTTTGTTGAAAATATGATGTGATCCGAATATTTCTTATTTCCGTGGTTTTCAGTTCTCCTTTGATGATGATTCTTTAATGAGAAAGTCTAGAGATGTCCAGACAGATGGTTACCCTACACCCAAATCACTCATTTAGAACCATTTCAAATAAAGTCGTATTTTTAACCATTTTCTTTAATTTGGTTTTCTCGCCGAAGTCCTGTGTAGCAGGTAACTGGCAATTTTTTGGCTCAAGAATACTCTATAGAATACTCTTTGAACAATTTTCTATTGACTTTGAACATCACTGCACACGATATAATTTTTTTCCCTTATCTGTAAGACGTGATATCTCTGACATCTGCTACCTTATGAGCATCGCCAATGGATCAGTAGATAGCCCTGAATTATTGTCATTAGTAAACCTCAGGTCTTATAAAAGGACTATGAGACACCCTGAACTTCTATACGTATATGCATGCAATACTAGACAGAGACAGAATGCATTCTTATCAAGAGCGAGTTCTCTTTTCAATAATATTTCGCTTGATATAGATTTGTTTTGTTCAAGCACATCGTCAGTCAAAAGAGCTTTAACACTTTAACACTTTAAAAATGAGTAGGTAAATCCTTTCAATTTATCATTTTAGTTGTTTATTTCTAATTGAACTAAAATTTTATATTATTTATGTAGTAATTGTAAGCTAAAACTGTAAGTTAAACTGTTATGCCCCTACGGCACACTTATTTCACAGTATAAGAAATATATGTACTGTGCTTATTTGTAAGCTAAAACTGTAAGATAAACTGTAATGCCCCTGCGGCTCACTTCTATTTAATTGTGTCATCCATTAGGTGAAGATTTTTTATCGGCATTTAGTTATTTATTCAAAATTTTTACTGTACCTATTTGTCTGTTAATCTTCCTATGAGTAAATAAATAAAAAATTAAAAAAAAATTTTGGCAATGCTTAGAAAATTAAAACTATATCGTATGTATCAGAAAAAGAAACGAAAAAATTTTAAATTATTTTTTCTCTTGGACTAGATAAAGTATTTAAGTAAGACTAGATTCATATTATAGATATGTTATAGGGTTATTTAATAATAAATACTGATTTGTGATTAAATGTACACCTGAATTTAAAGGACTTTTTTTAATTTTTTCAGATATTGTTATGTCGTTTTAAAGCTTTATGTCAAATAATTAGTTTTTATTTAGATACACTCCTACTGTCACCATTCTCTCGAATGAGTGGAAAAGATTTTCAAAGATAGATAAAGTTTACAAAGTTAATTTGTGTCGTGAATAAACGTGTACACTCAAGCATAATGGAGCCATAACTCTACAAACACCCCTATCACCGCTCACTTTGAATAAAAGTCTTCTCAAGTAGACGGACTTAACTGAAACTGTATGTTGATTTGCTAAGCTCGAGATGTGGGCTTTAAGACGGGACACATCCAAATGAGGGACTTACGTTATACAGAGTGTTGTAAAAGTAAACTAAATATTACATTGGTCCCACGTTGGGCGCCATTTATACGCTTTTCGTTACGTTCGTATGTAAGTAAATATTATTCTAATAACAAATATGAAAATGTACATAATTTACACGAATCAAATCAAATAGTATAAACCAAACTGAATACGAACTTGGTATATATTTATTTATCACATTTCACTATCACAGAAAATAATAATAAAAGCAACCAAAGGTTCCATCTAGAACCAATAATAACTATCAGTTTCTAACCAGAGTACTTTGATTCTTGGGTAGTTGAAATTTCGAACAAAACCTGACACTGACCTTACATTCACATTATATCGTTGCAGTATAAAAACGCAGAAAGAAAAGTAAATCTGGATGTGAAGATCTCCTCACATCCAGATTTACTTTTCTTTCTGCGTTTCTATACTGCAATGATATAATGATAATTTATATCTCCTTGCGATGGATAAATCGCCAAGTTTTCAAACATAGAATAGTAGTTTATGCTACAAGAGCGAAAAGGAATAAATTACGAGTACGCTCGTGTTTTAAACGTAACCGAGTAATATTGCTCTTACGCCCGTGTATCATACTACGTTTTTCAATGCATAGTGTGAGGAAATAAAACAAATATAATCTTGTGAAGTTTAAATTATGACTGATGATGGCCCCATACCGAGGGCCGAAATATATCGAGTTATAATTTTTTAAATTGTTTTAATAATAAATTTAATAATCAAAAGCTCGTTAAATTATAATTGTCTCAAAAGGACTGTATCTAGAGACGTTAAACAGTGGAAAAAAAATTATAACATTTATGATACACAGGAAAGGTTGCAGGTTAGCAAACTAGATAGATAGATAGATAGATATAACATTTATTTCCCAAAAACACGACACATACATACAAAAAACAAAGTAGAACTTAAATAAAAGAAAACAAAAATTAAATAAAGTTAAAACACAAAAAGAAAGTAACTTAAATTTATCCTAGTGGTATGAGTGTCGCGGCAAAGAGAAAAAGGCTCCGACTCAGCAAACTTCTCGTAAATAAATAAAAAATAATGATACATAAAGCCCTAGGGCAAAATAATCGACTTTCTGTTCGGTTTTGATACATAAAAAGTAGGCCTTTACAAGCACTTACATTGAAAATTTATTTCTGTCATAGTACTGACCTTACAGTTTTGAAAAATTCGAAAAGTCCTGAAATACTTGTATGTTTATTTTATCTCCAGAGTCTACATTAAAAATTTTGACTGCCTAGTGTGAACGGTGTCGGCAAAATTAAGGTTTTTTTTGTTTAAACTTTGACCCCCTTTGTTACCCCTTGCAGTGCGGATTTTCCAGAATCCTTTCTAAGTGTGCGTTTTCAACCCTCTACAAACACACATCCTCCAAATATCAAGTCTCTACGTCTAGTGTTCTGGGTTGTACGTTGTCAGTCACTCAGGACAAAGTCTTATTTATGTGAATGTTTACACTGTTGATTGTTGGCACTTGGTGGAACTTGGAATACATAATGAACAGAAAATCACTTGTACTATCCCACAAATTTATTTAATACTTCCTGACCGGTTTCGCCTTTATGGCATTATCAAAGGAATTAATATAAGATCTTAATTACACAATTACACATGTGTAATTAAGATCTTATATTAATTCCTTTAAAGGCGAAACCGGTCAGGAAGTATTAAATAAATTTGTGGGATAGTACAAGTGATTTTCTGTTCATTATTTTATATCTTATTTATGTCGTGACCATATCATAGATTTGACCATTTCATGATCTGGTTGGGCAGATCGTAAAGTTGAAATCAAAAATATTTCACCAAAAGTAAAAAATAGGTGCGACGACGAGCGGAGCTATGATGATAGTAGATGTATTCTTTAAATAAACACATATGTTGATAAACTGCTTAAGATTCTTGGTGCAAGGTTGATACAGCGTCTGTTTGATTTATAACTCCATTGCATCCGTATCAAATAGAAGCGCGCAAAACTCTACACCTGTACAGGCATGTCCTTTGTTATATTCCTATAGAAGTAATTATATTGAAAGTTTTTTTATGATTTATAATTTTCTATTTATCTAAGAAGGTTTTTTCTTTTTATGTATGAAAAACTATTACATCCATTTTCAAATATAAATTTATATACTTAAAACGGCTCACCTCAATAGGTACGTGTTATGATCGGGAAAGATGAAGGCAGTCTAAATCTGCAGAAACTGGTCCGCTTTCCCGATCATAACACGTATTGAGGTGAGCAGTTTTATATAAATCATGAATTATCCTCAAGTCTCATTTAATTCTATAAAATATAAACTCGTATCATACGAAATACATTTGCACATTTCTAATAACATTATTTTAACAAAGATTTAATAGTAGTTTATGCTACAAGGGCGAAAAGGAAAAAATTACGAGGACGATTTAAAAAAAGAGCGTAGCGAGTGTTTTAAACGTAACCGAGTAACTTATTGCTCTTACGCCCATGTATAATACTACGTTCTTCAATGCATAGTGTGAGGAAATAAAACAAATGTAATCTTGTGAACTTTAAATTATAATTGGCTCAAAAGGATCCAGAGCCGTTAAACAGTGGAAAAAAAAGTATAACATCTATGGTACACAGGAAAGGCTGCAGGTTAGCCAACCATTGTAAATAAATCAAAAAAAATACGAGTAATAATAAAAAAGCCCTAGGGCAAAATAATCGACTTTCTGTTCGGTTTTGATGCATAAAAAGTGGGCCTTTACGAGCATTTGCATTGAAAAAATTCTTAAAATCACGTTCCCTAAACAAAACCCGCTGTATATAAACATTTAGGAAGGGATGCGTTCAAAACTAAATTAAGTTCAGTCGGGTGTGTCCCTAAGTTACGTCGGGACTAAGTTACTTCGTAGGGACTAAGTTACATTGTAGGGCTGATCTTGCGAAGGGTTTGTTCTTAAGTTAGGTTGTAAGGGTCTCGCTCTCTTGTATGATTTGTCACGTCTTTATACATACTCAAATATATTTGTTTAGTGGACTTATTGAGGGAGAAATATTAGATTATTGAGAGATAAATATTGCCACCATTACTTGAGATTATTCAATATTGCCACCAATACTATATAATTTACCTAGTAGTTACCAAAAAAAAGCCTAAACATGTTCAAAAAATCAGCTTTTTAATGAAAATATCACGTATTCAGTAAATATTAACTAATCTCAACTCATGGTCAACTCAAGGTCAACTCATGGTCAACTCAAGGTCAACCCATGGTCAACTCATGGTCAACTCATGGTCAACTCATGGTCAACTCATGGTCAACTCAAGGTCAACTAATGGTCAACTCATGGTCAAACCATAGGGTAAGACGGAGCCCTAATAATATCGCTCTGCTTTCTGTCTGTCTGTCCTTCCGTAAGTACGTTCATGCGGTTCTCTAGCACGTAGAGCGAATGAGTAACAGACCTGAAATTTAAATATTTTGTGTAGAATGTTGACCGAAAACAGAATATTGAATTAAAAATTCAATTAAATTATTTTTCAGGGGGGATGCTGATCCCATTTTTAGGGTTCCGTAGTCAACGACAAGGAACCTTTATAATTTCGTCATGTCCGCGGCTTAGTTTAGAGACTAATAGTACTAGAAAGTTGTGATTTGGCATGGGTATACATATTTATCACGCCAATAAAGTGGTACAGTAAAATTTTGAAAAAGATTTTCTTTATGGTACCTCCCCTACTCGTAAAGTGGGGATGATTTTTTTTTCTCGTCTATCCCCTAGTATGGGGTGTAGTTGAATAGGTAAATTAAAAATATTGGAGGTGTGAGAAGACCATTTTTCGATGCAGGGTTCCGATTACGAAATATTAGGCTTAAAAGTGTTAATTTTTGTTAGAGTCAAGTGTCCCCCCTCCTTCCAGCGAAATGGTTGTATTTGGAGACGTGAAAAAAATCATGGCAGTAGTATACATAACGAAATTAAAAGGAAAACTATCACAGCTAAGTAGGCTTTACAAGTTAACGAGTACAGATCGCGCCAAACTTTTAGTCCCCTCTAAACAAGGGGCGATTCGCATCAGCAGGAACAAAATGTATGGGCCGTTCTCAGGAAGAGCAACTTCCGAGCGTACTGTAAGTTTTGCGCGATCTGTATTAGTCAACAAACTTATAAAATGTACTTGGAGAAGAAGTCCGAATATTGTGCAGGGCAACTATGGAACCCTACACTGCGCGTGGCCCGACACGCAGTTGGCCGGTTTTTGTTACGGGGTCTATCTCAAAAACTGAAAGCCGTTGAGAATTTGAAATTTCTCCATATTATGAACCACATTACATTTGCATAAAAAATACTGTAAACGCCAATTCAATGTACATAATTTGTAAGCTGCGACTAAAATTTGTTTTTCTTTTTCCTTTATGTTTTGTTGCTATGATATAGATCCTTATAGCAAGGCCCGACTCGCACTTCGTTGTAATTTTTTACTATGATTCAAATGAATAGCTCATTTTCCTATCTCTTACTCTTCTCTCATTATTCAATTGAGTGTAAGGATGCCAGGCCCAAAACAAAAAAAGCCAGGTTCAGATTCATATTTAGCCGGACATTTCAACCTGAAAGCCTGACACACTGTAATTGAACAACAACGTTTTTTTTTGCTTTTGTTTGTTTATTTATCACTTTATTTTTATTTTTGTTTAATTAAAACAGTGTATAAAACTTATTTTCGAAACATATTTCGGCCGACTGATGCCGGCCCCAAAGTGGGCCGAAATATATTTCGAAAATAAGTTTTATACACTGTTTTAATCAAATAAAAAATAAAAATAAAATAAATGCTTTATGCAGCAACATATACATATATAATATATTTATCACTGTTATTCATTTGAGGCTTACTCTACTCTTAAGTATATGTTATTATGAACCACATTTTGTTCTTGTTGAAGTAATTTGTAACTTCCTAACATTGAAAGGTAAAGGTTGTCTGAAAGAGATCGCTTTTACTGATAAGACCGCCAATTGTACCCTACTACTTATTATAAAACCGTTTCCTTATTTCTGTTTTTTTGGTGTGCAATAAAGAATATTACGGCTAGAGAAACAAATACGGCTGGAGAAACCATGAGACAATGTTACATTCTGTCACCAAAATTGCAAATTTGTATGACGAGTATCTTCTGCACTATCTATCTTAGCAGCTAGTAAAAGAAAATTGGCTAAACTCTTCAAACTATCCAAATTGATAATCAAAAACTGAGGTTGAAATGTTATCAATTAGCCTTTCGGCCGCGACTCGCCTACGTTTATTCAATCTTTGCCCCATTTCCGGTAATTTTATTAAATTACTAAATTACCTTTAATTATTAAATTACCTTGGCGGTAATTTTATGGATAACCCTAATAGCCTATATACTGACGGGTTAGTTCGATTAAAATAAATAAAAATAACCGCATCCAAATCGGTTCAGTGACTTTCGAGTTAAACGGACCATATATCAGACAGACCGACAAAAATGTTAAAATTTATGGTTTTAGCCTCAGGGCAATACTAATACACAATAATTCGTTTTATTTTAAATTTCGCAAAAATATTCAATACACTCATACAATCGTAGAGTCCCAAGCTGACTTTATAACCCTTTATAAGTATAATTTACCCCTAAATAAATTGCACAATCTCATCCTTTACATCACTATAGCACATCACGCCATCACTAAAACAGCTGTACAAGTATGCACGCTATGGGAAAATGTTTATGCTTATTAAAATGAGCGACGGTAGCTCATTCGGTAGCTTCACTTCGTTTGTTCAGACCCATGTTCGAATTCTACCAGTAGTATGACTACCTATTGCGAAATTTGAATGCCTAGTACAATCAGGGACATATTATGGGAACGCAAGAAAAGGTTCGATTCGATATTTTAGTGACTTGGGTTTTACCGTTCTGTGATTTCTTTCAAGCAGTTCTTTTCCTATCTTTATGCAAGATTTGGGTCGATTTAACATTGCTTAATTTTTAAAAGTCTTTTTTTTTTTCAGAGTATATACGCCGTTTTATGACATATTTTTCATTATTTTGGTATATAATTTACAATTTGGTATATAATGACCATTATATTTTTATGATTTTTTAAAGAATTGTCCGATATGATGTCACTTGAGAATTTTAGACATTATACAGATTGTGATGTGTGATTCCATATAAAAAAGTGGTCTGCCTCTGTCTGTCTACTCATCTGTCATCCATCTGTCAAATCAGTTGGAAGCAAATTACGAGTATTATGAATTTATCTTGATAGCAAAGGACACATTTCTAAACAGCCATTGCTCAAGTGATGTCACACGAAGGCAAGTGGAAGTTGCAGCTTTTTCATAAGTTTTCGAATTAACACACCTTAACATAATTTAATCTAAGCGAATTAGTGCATCAGGTAAAAATAAACGCTTGTGTGTGTTAAAAAAACAGACTCACGACTGAAAACACGATTTCAAAATTGCACCAGAACCACTCCTAGATAAGACAAAAAAGTTAAGTTCTTAGTTGAAACTTATGATAAGAATTTTGTTTACAAATTAAAATTTTAAATGACTCAGCTAAAACTCTGGATCGTTCCATAAGATAATTGAAATTCCAAAAAATATTGAAGAAATTTTGCCCATTATAAGTACTTGATGATTGTAAGTAATTTGTAGGTCCAAGCTCTAGTTAGAATGAAGATTATTTTTGGAAAACGTAATGAAAATAATTAACATATACTTGGGAAAAAGAAACACACGCAAAATTCCAGTAAATTCACAATTTTCTTGCGTAAAAAAAAAACACTGTGATGAAATCGGCAATAAAAAGCATTTAAAAAGAACTACTAAAGTACTGTAACATATAGCTAGGCAATATGTTAGGTTTAGGTAAGGCTAGGTTTTATAGGTAGGTTAAAGGACTATTTGTTCGTGTTTAGTTGGCAATCGATAACCTTTATGGATCGACATACGTCGCATTGACTGAATTATTTCGTGTTTTCCAAAAATAAATACAGATCGAGTATAAAAGATCTTTCAGACAAAACACGAGCAAGATACCTCAGAGAGTCCGATTAGTGCGGACGTAGCTCTCCATATAGAAAGATTCCTCAGAGAGTCCGATTAGTGCGGATGTGCTTCTCCATCCGTAAATTATTGAAGAAGTATAAGAAGCGAGTGCTCTACCAAATTTGGAGCTCCCCTCCCTTAATATACGCATGATAAATAGGCTATATGAAGTGGAAAAAATAAAAGAAGATAAATAAAAATTAAAGTGGTGTGATTCAGAAATATCCCTATAAGATCCCGAGTACACGGTGAGCGTGAGAGTACTAAGGGTCGGTAAAACGAGAATGCAAGAGTTTGAGAGCTTCCACACTCCGAAAACCTCCTCTGGCACTCAGCCGGTCTAGTTTGAGCATACACATATATAGTGTGGTCAAATTTCTGTGCACGCCACTGACTACATATACATAAATTGTGGAATTACATATTTTTCATGTTACATTGGACAAAACAAAAAAGGAATTTGTTCCTGAATTGAATTTTGCATTTGAACTCGGAACTTTATTTAGAGTCGTAGCTTCCACCAACTGAGCTACTGCAGCTCTAGTGCAGTAGAAGAAACGTGAACATCCTGTAGCTTTTTATGTAATAGGTATGTATTTGGTAAGGAATGGAAGATGCTACACCGACAAGAGCTGGGCTCTTAAGAGTAAGGCCTAGCAACTTTTTTTATTACCCGTCCAGCACAATAAGTCCAATGGCAAAGACTTTATTTACTTTTGATAGAGTTGATTATACTATAATATATATTAGCTCATTGGCCTCTTTTTCTTAGACGCATATAATTCTAATAATCACGCAGCCGAACAACAAATTGGAGCGTTTTTAGCTAAAAAAAAAATATTGAATTTAAGTAGATTGACTTCATATTTCCATTGCCTATTTTAGGAAGAAAAAAAAACAAGTCGATCCCTTAACCGCGTTCTTCTGCGAAAAGTTGAAAAACAAAAAAAAATAGGTTGGAAATATTTTTTTTTACACAAAAGTATATACCTTAAGACATTGCATATAATTACGTTGACTTAATAAAAGACCAACAAAACAAAACAAACCCTCGAAAGTCTGGTGTTGTCCATGTTCAGGTCGATTCCTAAATAATTGATGAAATAAAACGAACCTGTTCCCATCCTTCGGATGGCCGGTGCCCGCTGCTTATCCCACAAGCTAGACAGCTCGACAATTTTATCAGCAATCCTCTAAACTTAAATTTCACTGAGACATCGCCTTTGCAGTCATCGCCTCATAAAAAAACTTTATACAATTTTGGCACCGCGCGTGCAAGTCCCAGAGCAAAAAATGTTTTCCCAAAAAATATTATGTTACGTTCCAAAAACTGATTTTTAATGACTTTTTGTACCGGTGACTTGGCCACCCAGTCGCGGCTTTCGGCAGACTGATCTGATAATTGTGATCTTTGAAGCCTCTGCGGAGATCGGGAGTCACATCATCCCCTGATTACACCGAGTCCCACCCCTAGAGAGAGACAGTGTATCAACCCCCGTGGAAGTGAGTGGGATAGCTGACATCCCATCTTGTACCCCGGTCTACAGGCTAGGTTGTCATGATATCGGGCATTTGGCCGATTTACAAACGAATGGGTGGATTTACGGACGGAATATTGGGAGGTTTACGTGCGCTTTTCATTTGCTTTTTTTGCACGCACCATTTACCGTGGCTGTTTTGTTTTGGTACTAAAAAGGTAAATAGGAGGTCCACTATATTTCTGTTTGGCCAAAATGAAAATTGTTCCTTTGATTGATTCGTGTATTGTGTGTAGTACACAATCGCTTTGGACAACATTTAATTAAGTAGCTATTTAACTTTTTCATTGTTTTGGAGGGAATTAGGAGGTACTTCAATAAAGTGTTGGTTGCACAAAAAGAACAGGCCCCTATAACATTTAAAGAAAAACATTAAAGAAAACACTGTAACGAGATCATAAAAGTATTTGGTTAAACAATTTGTAATCGTAAACATTAAAATGTCATCTAACGCTAACGGCTTCGGGGGTGAGAGAGGGGGTTGTAATTGACTGGGCGGCGACGAGCAGCCAATAGGAGTGCGTGCTTACCGCGGGGGGCGGGGCGTAAGCTTTTGAATTTAGAACGAGCCACAAAGCGAAGCCACCACGTGAGAGCGACAACCCTGGAGGGCTACCGCCGGTGCCGGTACCGGTTCAGTCATGACTTTCAACAAACGTCAAAAATCGTGGGCAAAAATTGGCTGTCAAACTTGATTGTGCAGCTAACTTCAGGCCACTATAAACCACCATGGTATGTTAGGTATGTACTATGGTGGTTGGTGGTGGTTTGACACTTCAAAAGTCGGTCACGAGGTCCGTATGGGTTTATTTGGTTTATTCTGTTTAATTATATAACACTTACCCACGGTAGCTGAGCGTGTTTATTCTGTTGAATTTGATGACCATACTCATTATCAATCATCAACGAAGAAATTTGAGATATATATCGATGGAGATATACATATAAAATGTGTATAGAACTAACAAAGTATATCAGTAACGGACGGTCTACAAAACTTGAACTAAATCATTATCCTATGGCATTTAAAAATATCTACCTACGCGTACTTCTGCAAAACTTCGAATTTTAAAAAAGCAAACAGAGTTACAAATGCCAATTATTGATTAGTCTTGTTCTTATTCAAGTCTGATACTTCTTTATATATGACTACTATGGCTTTTTCCCGCAGCTCCGTCCTTGTGTTATTCGCTTTCACGACATCCTTTTTCCCACGGGAACAATGTTTTTTTTTTTCTGGAATAAATGTAGCCTATGTTTATTCAGGGTATAAGCTATCTCCACTCCAAATTTCATCCAAATCTGTCCAGCTATTTCAGGGTGAAGAAGTAACAAACATACTAACTCAGATACACACGCACACACACCCTCACACAAACTTTCACATTTATAATATTAGTGGAAACCCTGACTGACTGACAGATCTATCAACGCCCACACCAAGCGGCTGGAACTTGGCAAATGAAATTCGGACTGTAGATTTCTTGTATAACGTAGACAGCCGCTAAGAAGCGATTTTAGGAAATTCCCACGGGATCGGGAGAAACGGGATCCACGCGAACAACGCTGCGAGCGTCCACTAGTTGAAAATATAACACATATTTTTGTATTACCGACTCTCTAAAAGATTTAGGATTTTATAAATATACAGCATAAATATGTCAACTATATGATTTAATAACGATCACGACGATCTAAAACTGTCGATACTACTTTTGCGCGCAAAAATATTGTTCGATATTGACTTTCAACTTTACGTTAGTAGTATACATCATAAATAACGTCAAACATTAGCGTTAAAAAACGTATAGTTTACACATTTTCAATTAAATTCCACCTAAATATTATTTAGAGTGCATTACAAACTAGAAAATATCAATCAGAAACAAATCCAAAGACAAGAATTTGAAAAAATTCCCCAGGCCAAGATTCGAACCTGCGACCTCTTGTTATCAAGACAAGCCACCGAGGTTCCTACCCAGGCTGGTGAATTCTTCCATCATACTTGTCCACTGTTATTTTTGCTTCTGCCTGATATACTAGCTTGTACTGCACATATAGAACGCTCACGAGGGCGAGGGGGATTTTTTTCAAATTCTTGTCTTTGGATTTGTTTCTGATTGATATTTTCTAGTTTGTAATGCACTCTAATAATATTTAGAGTATTCATAGCGATGGATTTCGCAAAATAAACATAATATTAATTCCACCTGTATGCTAATAAAAAAATATTAAGGTGGTTCTTACAGCTGGTACCCGATGAAGCCACAATTAAGGTAGGGTATTACTCAAATGTAAATTTAGTAAAAAAAGAAGAAAATTATATACTAGTGAATACATATACATATGTGAAATGATGTGCATTGATTAGAATTTAAAATTGTTATCTAAATTTAATAAAACAGGTCCAATTTAATTAAGTAAGTATGAAAAGAAACAAATTGAAACTTAGTCAAATTGACGATATTTATAACAATAAGTAAGTTCCATCGATTATTTTTGAAGATTTTTCAATACACTTTTAAAGCATTTTAAGCGCCTATTTTGCGCTATCCGGAGACCCAGCAACGTAATTAATTGCGCTCTGATATAGACGTTATTTCAATATAGTTATAATTTGTACCGACACAGCTCGAATCAAGGTCGTTGGCGGCTACAACAACCTTAACAGCCTGTGGTCTTTTTGTATCAAAGCATTTTAAGCAGCCGATAAAAACTTGAATTCAACATCTCTAAATATTCGTTCGAGATCGAGAGCTTGTAGTACCGCAGTCAACTTCTTGCTAACTCCACATGTTTAGAGTTGTGATGTGTGCGCACGATTTCTCTCCGATTGAATAATTAATTTACAGAATCGAACAATATACAGATTTTCTTGGAAAATAGCTAAAGTCGGCGAACATTCGCTGGCTAAAGTCTAAACTAGATGGGTGTACTATTGGTGAAATAGGTAAAAGAGATGATCGTAATAAATGGAAATCCGTAATCAGCGTGACAGAAAAAACAGCGTAGGTGAACAATGTACTATCTTTTTGACAACGGCTCCTATATCAAAAAGCCTTCGTGGTATATGAAACGTACCTACCTGCCGAATTCTAAATTTGTAGGCTGAAGGCTCTATGGTTTCGGAAACTTTTTTTCGCTTTTATATACAAATGGAATATAATTAAACAGCCAAATTTAATTAAACAGCCAGTACTCAGTACTAAGATTTGATGATCGTTTTCGTGAAATTCATAAATATTTTTTTTCTTATTCCTACAAACACAAGCCAAGCCCCCGAGAATTTATTCTAAGCCCAGCCCCAAGTCAATTGTGGATAGTCTCTATGGAAGGTCAATATTTAATTTTGTGAAATTAACAAAAAAAATTGTCGATCCCTTATATTAAACACTTACTAAGCCTCCAGTATGAATTTGGCTGCATAAATTAATTTAATAAATTATATCGTCAAAATCGTCGCTATTTGAAGTTATCTGCTGTTCAAAAGAAGTCCCAAGTTAAATAAATTTATATAACAATTTTGGGACCTTTTTCTAGATTTTGGGCTATCAGAAAAGCGATTGCAGGAATTTCACTCAATAGAAATAATAGTTATTGAAATGAGGTCTAAATTTAGACTTTTTTGATATTCTGACAAATTGGGATACCATACAGACTTCAAAAATATTTATTTATATGGGTTTTAACAATACCTAATTATGGTTATGGAAATTTTCATAGCAATTTTGGT
Source organism: Ypsolopha sequella (assembly GCA_934047225.1). Classification (NCBI taxonomy): domain Eukaryota; kingdom Metazoa; phylum Arthropoda; class Insecta; order Lepidoptera; family Ypsolophidae; genus Ypsolopha; species Ypsolopha sequella. Next base: position 19,728,224 of record OW203994.1, on the reverse strand, counting down.
TTATTTTTTATTAATTTAAAATCGACTTTTTTCAATTTTCCCAATTCCGTCCCTCTCGCACTGCGGGTCATTCCGCCTGGAGTAACGGGGATCTTTGGAAGGACGATATATCACCTTAATGGCACCTTATGTACCGGGTGTAAAAATACTGTTGCGGATATCTAACGACGCTTCGATTTTCTGAAAAGGTTTATATTTACCTAAGAAACTGTCAGTATAAGTCCGAGTATTGGAGATTGCTTGATGAATGTAAAGAAGCAAAAGCAAAAGAAGTGTGTCAGGCTTGTAACGTACAGAAATCTACGTATAGCCACTGATGCCTACTCCTCTGGAAGACAACTGGATTATGTGTAAATTAACTATAGCAATATGTAATTTTCAACTAAAATCCGCCTGAAAGAAGATAAAATGTGCCTTGACTTTATATGAGATCTGTAGCCTAAGCATGAAAACATCTCCGTATAGTTGCGTTTGAAACTAAACTTAGGTTGCCATACGTAGCTGTTAGTTCCGCTACTGTCCGCTTGGAGCGGTTTCCCAGATTCCATACTGTTTTGATGTAGTTTGAAACGCAACTATACGGAGATGTTTTCATACTTAGGCTACTGGTCAAACACTTTTTAACCGTGAAAGCGTTATGAGTATGAGCTATCATGCGCATAATAAATTTATTGCGAAACAATGAGTCTTGGCAATCTACTTTACACGAAATGGTTTTGGTAGGATGTGTTTAATATAAAGTATTAAATTTGATTTATGGTATATTATTTTATACATACCGAATTGGCTGCAAGCGTGAGAAACTAAAATTTGAAATAAAAAATTGCATAGATTTATTTAGATAAAACTACACTTGAGAATTTTAAACTTATTGTTCTCTTTAAAAAGAAAACATATGCACTGGTCGTGACAAAAACGAAAAAGGGTCGAAACAACCCCTTGATTCGAGCCAGTGCGAACATAATAGCACTTGAGGAATACGCAAATAATCCGCGCGTGACCATTGCCCTTTTTCAATATTATCTTTTGCACTTCTGTTCGCCCTTTTTATTCGGGTAAACCAAGTAAATATGAAGACTCGTTGGATAAGTGCTGGAATATTCAATAGGTACCTATTTAATCGTGTATTAAAAGATTAAATAGCCTCTTCTTTTTTTTCACTAATATTTACCTTACGAAAACTGTTTCGAGGAATAACTTGAGAGATTTAAAAATGGCGTATATAATATACTTTATTGAATTAAATAAAGCGCTGTGACGACCTCATTATTAATTTTTCTTGAACGCAACCAAAGTTTGACAAGGATCCGACCATTCGATCTAATAATGACGTCACTTCCTGTGAAAACTAAAACACTTATAAAATCGGTTTAAGAGCACGAAAAAATTCATTATTGAAATTACATTCGTTGTTCCGAAAAGTAGACGAAAATTTTACATTTAATTTTTAAAAACGATTTAGCTGTAGCAGCCGTAGACCCAGGTTCGAATCCGTCGGTTTAAAAAGGATGTTACATACTCTGAAATACCCTGACACCCCCTACATTGAAATTTTTATAAGTTTAAATATCAGTCGCTCGGTACAAAGTGCACAACATAACATTGTTTTTCTTGTTAAGAAGTTAAAGATGAAAAAGTTATTGGTATGTGGCAATTTACGCCAAAACTTCAGTATAAATTAGGTTAATGAATCAACAGCTTGAAATTTAATTTATTAATTAATTTATTTATTACTTATTTTGGAAAACTAGCGACTATTTTAATAACAATAGTAAAAAACTTAAATTAACTCTAGCTAGTCATTTAAAGTTTCCACAGATAGACTTAGACTAAATAATACTTAATCAAACCATGACAAGTTATAAACAGATTAAAAGGAGGTTAAATACACAAGAAATAGCTCTCATTCAAAGAATGGGTTAGTAAGAAGACGTTTCACCGAAGTGATACTGCTATGGAATAAGTCCATAACATTAACATTTTGAGATAAACAATTAAAAGCTTTACAGGTTCGCCAAATATAAGAATTTTGTTTATAGTTAGTTCTTATGTAGGCAAGAAGAAAGTTTTATAATGCCTACGATTTCGATTTGGGGCCAGAAAATTGAGCTTACTCAACAGTTCGGGGCAGTCAATAATGCCTCGTAGGTCAGAAATGTCACGCCGCTTACTAAGTGGAAGTATGTGCATTTTACGACATGACTGCTCGTATCCACATGAGGTGTATTTTGTACGGTAATTGAGATAGCGCATGAATTTCTTTTGAATTCTCTCAATTTTATTTGTAAAAACTGAATATCGGGGGTTCCATATTTGGGAAGCGTATTCAAGATTACTGCGAACGTAAGCACAATATAATATTTTTAAAGTTTTAACGTTTAAAGTAATCCTTAGAGGCGCGCATTATGAACCCAAGACTACGTGAAGCCTTCTTGACGATCTGGTCGACATGTTGATCGAATAATAACTTGTTATCGTGCAATACACCAAGGTTTCTAATACTGTTGATTTTAACAAGATCATGACCGTGCAGATGGTATTGATATTGAATATTTGACTTCTTTCTGGAAAAAGTGACACAAAAACATTTAGAAACATTAAGATCCAGCTTGTTACGCGTGCAATAGTCATCAAGACGATTTCGATTTTGTCGAAACAAACATAAAACAGCATTTTAAGCTTGTTGGGACAAATTGCTAAACCAATTTTTATTTCAAATTGTTGAATTACTAACCTAAATTATACTAAACTTTTGGCGTGAATTGCCACAGAACAATATCTTTTTCATCTTTAACTCCCTAACAAGAAAAACAAAATTAAGTTGTACACTTTGTACATAGCAACTGATTTTTAAACTTAAAAAGCTAAAAACATTAGTTAAATTATTTTTTCGATATCTCAAAAAATTACATAGTTATTGGCAATCAAAGTGAGCTTAACGGCGTCACGTCACGTTAACTGATACGATTTCGTAATAAAAGTAATAAATATCGCTATCACTAATTTCGCTAATATATATTTTTTTAATTTAAAAGCTTTTTGCTTTGCTATAACTAATTAATAAGTTACTATAAAAAACTATAAGTACTGATATTTCACTACAGGACACGCGTTCATTATCATGAAATAAATATAAAATAAATACCATAAAATAAATACTCATAAAATAAACATCAAATACAAAGAAAATAAAATAAAAAATTGCATAAATTAAATAAAAATACTCATCAATATGGACAAATTAGTAGCAATTATAAGAATACAATGAGAACAAAAATACGAAGAGTAGAAAACACCAACGCCACCCCTTATTTGCCTCAGTAGTCACCTGTTGAGTTTATAAAGTTTTACTTTTTTTTTTTTATTGGCTTGTTCTCCCACACTATAACGACATAACACCAATTCGATGCGAGAAGCATTAAATTTGAGTATTTAGTTGAAGTAGTGGCTGTAAAGTACGGTCCACGGATAAAACCTTTTTTTGAAAAATATCATATACGTACGTGACACGATTGAAACCGGTGAAATGGATTCGAGCCACGATATTGTCTGCTATCAATAGTTCTACTACGTGTTTAAGCAGTGGTGTTACCCTAGGGCCATGGCCCGGGGCGGCAGGCTGCGAGAGGCGGCGCAAGCCGCACCTCGCTCTCAGTTTTGGGCGCCTTCCATAATTTACCTATGAAATTACCTATCTTTTAATTTATATTGCTTTTTGACTTCATACTTTTATTTTAAAATTTTGTCCTTCGAAAAAAAATATTATTGAATAAATGGTGTTTTCAATGCAAGTGCTCGTAAAGGCCCACTTATATGCATCAAAACCGAACAGAAAGTCGATTATTTTGCCCTAGAGCTTTATTATTATTATTTTTTTAATTTATTTACAATGGTTGGCTTACCTACAGCCTTTCCTGTGTACCATAAATGTTATACTTTTTTTTCACTGTTTAACGGCTCTGGATACAGTCCTTTTGAGCCAATCATAATTTAAAGTTCACAAGATTATATTTGTTTTATTTCCTCACACTGTGCATTGAAAAACGTAGTATGATACACGGGCGTAAGAGCAATTAATTACTCGGTTACGTATTTATTCCTTTTCGCCCTTGTAACATAAACTACTATTATGTTTATTTTGCCTTTTGCACTTTGTAAATGCACAAGAAGGTATTTTTTCGTCAGTTATTTGGATAGCATGTAATAATAAGCGTACGTGTCACTCTTCTAACAGACAGAGACAGAGATGAAGTGAGAGCCGGCGCTCACTTTACAGACTTCAAAAATCTGTACGCTATGGCCCGTCCATTTATTTTATTCTGGTCGAAGTTTGTATGGCCTTTTGAGTTTTTCATTATCATCTTTCACAGCCCAAATCAACATACTGCTGGGTTTAATTTAATTTAGTTATTGAAATATTGTTACTTTTTTCTCGTTGATTTATGGGGCAGCAAACCTTACAGGCCCAGGGCGCCAAATCTTAAAATACGCCACTGTGTTTAAGCGATAATGATAACTCAATATACAAGCTCACTTTACCGTAAAAATATTGTTACATTCAAGAAGAAGATCTGTATAAAATATTTTTTATTTATTTATTTATTTATTTATTTATTTAGGTTACAAACAGTCATTACATATGAAATTTTTACAAAAAGAAATTAACTCAAACAGACCTAAAGAACCCTTATGAAATAACACACACATAAGAATAAACACTCGGACTTATACACCAAGGTTTGTTAACAAATATATAGGTACACACAGTTATGACAAGAATTATATATAAAGACATACAAACAAAACAATACATTTTTAAAGTCACTTACAAAATATTTTATTTGCTTTGGCCTTGAAACAGTTTTTATTTTCCAGGAAGATGTCGATGTCACCTAACATTTCGTTGTATAATGCAGGAGAGCGAGAGAAAAATCGGTTTTTATTGTAGTTCGTTTGGCTCCTACTAGTGTGAAATCTTAGCGAACTGCAACGAGAGGAGGAGCGCGGTATTTTAAAAAATAATAGTTGCAGCAGGTATGGACCATCTAGTTCGTTATTTACGAGTTTATATAGAAAAGTAGCATCAATAAGTTTACGTCGACTAGTCAGGGTAAATATATTGTGTCGAGAAGCGGAAGAAGTATAATCAGTAAAATAATTCCCTGTTCTATAATCAAGGGCTTTAAGAAACTTATTCTGAACCCTCTCGATGCGGTCCACGTGCACCGCATAAAAAGGACACCAGACCACACAACAGAATTCAAGAATACTTCTAACATAAGCAAAGAAGAGTACCTTGTAAATAGAAGCACGCCTGAATGGTTCACATATCCGAAGAATGAAACCCAGCAGTTTAAATGCTTTATGTATTATACAGTCGATATGTATGTTGAAGTCCATTTTAGCATCCAGTAACGCCAAGGTCTCGTATATGATCAACACGTGTTATAATTCTGCCAGAGAGCTGATAGTTATTTATTATTTTTCGCCTCCGTCTAGTGTAACTTATAATATAACATTTGTTCACGTTAAGAAATAGAGAGTTGAGCTCACAGTAATCCAAAAGGACATTCAGATCCTGTTGAAGTTTGTTACAGTCCTCAACAGAGTCTACCACCCGATATATTTTCATATCATCTGCGTAGAGCAAATGTTTAGAATTTTTGAAAACATTTCCTATATCGTTTATGTATAATACAAAAAGCAGAGGACCCAAATGGGATCCCTGGGGCACACCAGAATCAATGGGAAGAAAATTTGACAAGAAACCCTTAAGTGCTACCGCTTGTGAACGTCTGCTTATATATGATTGGATCCACCTAAGTAGGTCGCCGTGTATACCGATCCCCAACAGTTTTGATATAAGCCTCTTGTGACTTATTTTATCAAAAGCTTTTGAAAAATCGGTATACACGGCATCCACCTGATGGCCATCCTGCATGGCAGTGAGAACAAAGTCAGTGAAGGTCAATAAATTGGTTTCAACGCTGCGCCCCTTTATAAATCCATACTGGTTAAGGGAAATATGCCGACTCACGGCGACCGTTACTTGATCAGTTACAATTTTTTCAAGCACTTTTCCGAATATGCTAAGTTTGGAGATTGGTCTATAATCAGCTACATTGGATTTATCACCTCCCTTAAATATAGGTGTAATAAGCACCTTTTTCCACACATCAGGAAAATAGCCATCTCGGAGTGATTTAGAAAAGATAATCGCTAAAGGGACACACATTACTTTTGCACATTTTTTGATAACCAGGGGGTGTATACCGTCAAGTCCAGCTCCCTTTGTAATGTCTAATTTCTCTAGTTGTTTCAGGACAGTGTCTGTAGAGAAATTTATAGTAGCAATATCAACGGAGGAGGTATCGGCAGGTGAAACATCTATGATTACATTAGAATCACTAGGGCTGGTACTATCATCTTTGATAAATACAGAGTGGAAATATTCATTAAATAAATCACAGATAATTACCCCTTGGTCGGAACTCCTTTCTTCATAAGAGACTTTATCTGGGACAGAGTTATGATCAGACTTGGATTTGACGAACGCCCAAAAATATTTAGGTGATTTAGTTATATTTTCCTCAGCATATTTCAAATATTTGTTATAATTTTCTTTTTCTAGTTTTTTCACCCGGGCTCTTAACAATTTAAATTCATGGTAATCACGAGGATTCCCGTATATCTTCCATTTCTTGTGGGTTTTGGTTTTTTCCCTATCTAGTTTAACCAGAGAGCGAGAAAACCAAGGTGGATAGTTTGTATTGTTCCAAGCAATGCGTTTCGGTACGTGTTCCTGAATTAAATTGTACAAAACAGAATAAAAATATTGGATACTGTCATTTACACTCAAAGTGTGGAGATTAGACCAGTTGATTTTACTTAATCCATTCGAGATGGCTGTGTAGTTGCCTTTGAAAAACATATATTTTTCTGTCATGTTTTGTCTTAGTGTAGGCAATGGCTTAAGAGAGACTGTCAGTTCTATGGACTTGTGATGCTCATCTTCTGGTGTGAGAGGATGCAGACTGGGAGTTACACAACATTCTACATTAAATAAAATTAAATCGAGTACACGGTTATTTGAATTAAGGCAGTAGTTGTATTGACAAAGCGATGTAAAAGCCATGAAATCAGATAGACATGTTACGAAAGGGTCATTTAATGTATTTAGGTTTAATAATTTTGAACTAGGCATTGGGACCCATGCGGCCTGTGTAATATTAAAATCACCCAAAAGCAGGAAAACATCATTAGGATCCTCCAATATTAGGCGTGCCACGTTATCAAAAAATGTTTGAAGACTTTCTAGGTGATTGAAATTATGTGGGAAATACACACAAGCAACATGTAGATGGCTGGGTGACGAGCTACGTGGGACTGAGGCATGTTGAGATTGCCTTTATATGGAATATATGGAACCTTTTTCTTGATTTTTGATGAACAAAAGCGCGATTGTAAAACTTTTACCCGATATAAATAATTATCAAAATGAAGTCTTCAAATACACTTTTTCTCCTCGTGACGAAGAGGAATAATGCAAAGAACTAAACATATTTTATTAGATGTGTATTAACCATATCTACGTAGATTTTGATTAAAGGAAATTCGGCTTTTCACTAGCTGTTACCCCTGGCAGAGAATATAAAGTATTATATTTGGGAAGATAATGCGGCCCTTCTTAATCCCGCAATAAAAAGTGAGTTATCGAACAGCGATCTCCCTTCCTTCTTTCTTTGTAATCCACGTCTCACTGCTGAGGATTGTATAGATAGTAACCGCATCAAAAGCCGTTCAGTAGTAGAAATACTGTATAGTTTGTTTTTGCATCAGTTTTTAATAGTAGTTAGAATACTTAGCTTTAGAATTTTCAGTTATTATTGTTTTAGTACCTAGCCCGTTTCATCAAAGAAAATATCACCATCTGTTATATAGGTACAATTGCTGCACTAAATGGCGCTATTTAAACCAAATAATGAAATATTTATTTATGCGCGTTTTAATAATGAACAGTGCCACCTGTTTGTTGTATTTTAAAAATTTTAATAGTTGTATACGTTAATTTCTATTCAAAGTTTTCTTGTTTTTTGTTCTTTTATACAATCGTTATTATTATAATTATTATTCCTGGCGATGAAGACCAATAGAAGTCACGAACGAACGCCAGGCTATGTAACTTCTAACTTCTAACAGGAAAAGTAAATTCTAAAACTCTTTAAATGACGATTACTTTTTGCCAACATCCGAATTTAATGAAAGAAAGCCTATATTCTCATCCAAATTAAGCTCTGTCGACCTGTGAAAACTACATAAAAATCCGTTTAGACAGACAGACAGAAAAGAATTCTAAAAATCGCTGATTTGTGTTCAATTACTATTCTTTAGTCACCCCCTTTAAATTTTTATTACTTTTCTTCAATGTACAGACACACCGAGTTTTACTCTTTTATTAAATCTATTGTTTATTGATAAACTTACTTTTTTCTCATTTACCCTGACTCCGTCCCTCCTGGATTGCGCGTTTTCGCTTGAAGTCACAGTGACCGTTGAAAAATTCACATACCACCTTATTTCTTTCGTCGTTAGCAAGCTATAACCCTTAAAGTGATACCCATTCTCATTAGTTCTTCTCTACGGAAGAAAGACCTTTGTTGTGGCAGATATGGCGTAACGACCACCGACACGATGACGTCAGATTGACTACGACAAATGCTACCGCCACGAACGCGGAAATGTACACGTCAGAAATACAACGACACCTCATTAAATATGAACGCGTCTTACCCTTTAAGAACGCAATTTTCTTTCCTCTACATCGTTAGGCTTCAAGTTGCAAAACGCGGGCGATGTGGCATTGCTGGAAAAAATTGTTAGCTTTCTGATTTCGTTGCTCGGAAAGTATACCTCCTATCAAACTAAATGTTAAAACATTTACATTTAGATTCAATTTTCTGAATAATTTCGACCGTAACTATTTCTTTCTACCTTTACGTCGTTTTTCTGAAAATCGTATTTTGATTTTACCATAATTGGGCACACATTTTAGGGGGGTGTGGGTGATTCACCTCGTGGGGGGGAGGGACGGTAATGCATCTTAATTTCACCATACCAGTTTTAAAACTTAATACATTTCAACTTAACATCATATCTTCTTGCGATGGATAAATCGCCAAGTGTTCAAACATAGAAATTTATTTCTATCATAGTTTAAGAGCGCATCGAACTTTTTACACACACACATACGTTTTTATAACGTTCGTTTGAAGTAGTAAACAATTAAATTAAAATCTAGGGAAATATATTGGTATTATTGATTTACTAAAATGAAGTTTATAGATAACTGGAGCGTTTATACACGATAGTTTTTATTTAAGAACAATATGATGAAAATAACAACGAAAAACATAGAAAAAGTGCAAAAGTTTGGTTATTTTCTTTACTCTTTACACATAAAGAAAAATATAGAGACAAAAGCAAACGCTCGGTGCGCCCTTAATTAATTTTGCTAAATATCCAAAACTACAGTTTTTTCAATATTGTCTGTCTGTTCCGTTTTAACTCGAGAATCACGCAACGGATGTGGATGCGGTTTTCTTTATAATCATCGTAGTGACCTGGTATACATAACGGGTATCAATAAAATAACAGCCAGGCTGAAAACGGGACATAGATTGAAATAACGCGGCTAGAGCTGCGGGCGAATAGCTAGTATATAGATTATTATTTGTTCAGTTGTACAAACTTTTACATAAAACAAGTTAACTTTGTTATTTCATTTTAGTTTTGTTTTTCCAACATAACTCACTCCTGCGAGGTACCTATTTGTTTTTTGAGTATAATTAATTATTAAGGAAATTAAAATGGCAATAACCCGGAAAAATTCCCCTTTGATGAGACAGGTAACAAAAATATTTACCGCTTCTGTATGTATGTGATAGATTTGTCTTGCTATCTAAATATATTATTCAATCAATCAATCAATCAATCAATTCATTTAATTGTTTTAAATCATGTAACATAAAATATAAAATATACTGGTCTTATAAAATATACTGGGTAAATAATGCTTTTGCCATAATAAATTTTTAAAATTAATTGTAAGGTGATATTTCGACTAAAACCTATGAGAATTAATAGTGACATTGTAATTATTAAATATATATATATGTTATTATTATTATTAATTTAAATAATAAATATTAATAATTATTCTAATCTTGCTATGCACATTTACCCACAACAGGTAGTCTGAATAAGGCTAATGCACACTGGCTCCCATGAGTGACTCTCATTAGGGCAGGGTTTCTTAAACTGGGGTCTATGGACCCCCAAGGGTTCCGTAGCGTGAGTTCTGCGGGTCCGTGACATGATGTCTGACACCGAACGCCGCACAGCGCTATTGTATCTTTACCGCGCAAGTGAAAATGAAAATAAAATGAAAATATGTATTGATACCATCAATATGAGCAAGACATTAGGCTATATAACAGACACCATAAAAAAACTTTACAAACGAACCTTTTCTGTGACAAGTGGGAGTAATTATTGCTTTTCACGATTGTTCGTGCTTGATTCAATAGGAATGTGAGTTTAAAACATTATTACTTAATTTATTTATTTATTTATTAAAAAAATATTAATTGCTTTCTCTGTAACTAGGTTTGGAAGGGGTCCATCAGTTCTTGAAATTGTGCAAGGGGTTCGTGACTATTAAAAGTTTAAAAACCCCCGCATTAGTGTATTCATTGAAAATCAGTGCTGCAAAGCGAAATGTTCTGCAGCAATATGCTGACATAGTGCCCTTTTCTTGGCACCAAATGGTTTTATTAATAATACATTTTTAACTTTATTTTGCACTTTGTTAATATTTATAATTATAAATTAATAATGAACTTTTTATGTTTGTAACTACCCGTTTTTCTTATTGTTTATGTTAAGTTTTAAGTTATCCTTTTGTATATTTATAACTTATGTCTGGTGGCTTGAAATAAACTACTGACTTACTAGTGATGAATAGTTTACTATAATTAATTTGGTACAATTTTAGTTATATGTATTTTTGATTTCCAGCTATTCGTGATGTCTTCAATAATGTTCCAGACTCTGTCTGTAGGGATTATTCTGGGATATCCGACTATATTACTTCCATCTTTAATGCAAAAGGATTCTGAAATTTTATTGGATGTCGATTCTGCGTCAACGATAGGTATGGTATTTTATGTCGCATATCCACTTACTTAAATAATCCTAAAAGTGTAGTCAAGTTAAAACTTTTTAGAAGTGTAATTATATAACTACCACAGATTTCAAATCTTCCAAAGTGGTCAGTTTGTAGTATAAAACCCGATTTAAAAGATTCTGTACATTGAATATTTCTACCAAATTTTGAATGAAATTTTAATTGTACTGATGTCAAAACTAAAAATGTTTGAAGTTTTGTCTGTCTGTCTCTACGTTTATTTTTCAATGACACAAATTATTTACAGTTTTAATTAATGAAAAGCCATCCGACTAAAACCACATGTAGTTATGTATGTTCCGTTTTAACTCGAGAACAACACAACGGAATTGGATGCGTTTTTTTTATTATCATCGTAGTGATCCTGGTCAACATAACACAGGTTATAAAGGGTGTTCATAAAATAACCAGCGAGCCGAAAACAGGGCAAATATTGAATAAACGCGCGGGGTGGAGCAGCGGGCGAAGGGCTACTCGTCAATATAATTGTGTTTCTTGATTTGTTTTTTCACATAACGGCGAAATTCCCATCCAAATACGTTTAGTAATTTTACGTGAATATTTTTCATACAGACAGATACGTAAACAGACTAAGCATAAGTTTTTAATAGTTTTTACCATAAATATTAGAAGAATGTGTGTATAGATTATACTGTAACCTATATATTATGTAGTATATAGAATAGGTGATCCGCGAGTGCAGGGTTGGATTTCGTAGTATATGTAATTATACTATTCGTACCATATTTTCATGACATGTAGTATGCCCGACATGTAGTACAATATAGCAAACAAATTATTTAACATTACTACCTTAGAGCAGTGTTTTTCAAACTGTTGGTCGCGACCCCTATAAGGGTCTCGAAGCCTTACTCGGGGGGTCGCGAGCAGGGTTGGATTTCGTAGTATAATTATACTATTTGTACCATATTTTCATGACATGTAGTATGTAGTATTGTAATGGAACTATACCACGTAAAAATACCATAATTTTATCTTCAGGCCGACCGACTTGTTTTATTGGTTGAGACGTTTTGCTTTTTAACATTTACCCTACAATATAGGGAATTTCTGTGCGTTATGAATATATCTAATATATTTTTTTTAAATTTCAGTAACATATAGGCTCTTTTATTAAATTATGAATATATTTAGTAAATTTTTTTTTATTTCGCTTACAAATAGGCTATTGTATTTCAATTCAAAACAAAAATCGACGAAAAACGAAACGAAACGAAACGACGAAAAATAATTTTAGCCAAGTAGTATATTTTTAATTCCCATAGACAATAATTTTCCGAGGGTCTGAATCCAACCCTGCGCGAGTGGCACGTTAAAACAATTTGCAAACTTGAACCCAGTGTGACCAGATTTAGCAGAATTCTGCGATTGTAGCAGAATTTGATCACCAATTTAGGGCTTACCAGATTGTGTCGCAGATCTGAAAAGATAGCAGATTTTAGAAGAATCTTAGAAATCCTTCACAGAAAATTAGCAGGATTAGACGTTGCCAAATTACCTGTGCTTAACTTGGGTAGTGACGCTAGAAATATTAAAAAAATTATACCATTCTTAAATAATGTCCGATTTTTTTAACTCCACTGGCAACCCTCAATTACATTTTAGGGGGATTCCCTGTAAATGTATATTTTCTTTCGAGCTGTGTGTAGAGTTAGTAGCTTAGTAGGTACAGTTTATCTCATTATCTGTAGTCGTCGTCAATCAGTTGCGTCGTACGCATAAAGTGTGAATTAAAAATGAAAAGAAAATATGACCAGAATTATCGTTCTGAGTGGGAGAATAGAATAGAATAATTTCTTTATTTAAGACAGTTGGTCACAATAAACATTAAAACACTAATTTCCACTGAAAGTTTCCTTGTATTGTGATCAAATGTTTTCATCTCAGTTATAAAGAGCCAAGGATGACAGCAATGCCGCTTTTTGTAAAACGTGTAATATGATACACGCTTTACAAAATAATCTATTCTAAAAGATCATGTAAACTCAGCGAAACACAAAACAAAAAATATTATTGGATACTCTGGACATGGACAGTCATCGGTAAGTGATTCTACTATGTTTCCTGCAAGCACTTCATATTTTTAATAATTATTTTTGCGTATTTTTTTATATATTCGTAACAATTATAACTTTAATCATTAGCAGAATTTTAGCATTTTCTTACAAAAAAATAGCAGACTTTCGCAGAATTTAGGCAAGCAGCTGGCATAATGTTCAATTTAAATCTGGTCACACTGTTGAACTCAATATTGCGTCGGCGTCAGCGCACGACGGATGTTGCAAGGGACGATGCAGCAACATATAGGTCTTGTCACTATTTCGCTCGCGATAATTATGATTTTCACGTGTCAATGTCACATTGACTACGTAATTTACTAAAGTCATTTATGTTGTGTGCCGTTTTAGAAGTTCGAATCTTGTGTAGATAACCTATCTATACTTTCTTCTAATATCATTGGTTTTTACCAAGAAATCTAAATTTCTCTTGTACGGACTGATCCTTACTTACCTACACTTTATTATTTATTACACGTAGATAATTGAATCTCCATTTCAGTTGCTATCCGTGGATTGGGCTTCCTGGTGTTCTTGGTCCTAGTTTACATCATGATGCAGAAGGGCGGGCGGAAATGTTCTCAAATTGTGTGCGTCTTACTTGGATTATTTGGATGGATACTAGGCATCTTCGCTCGAAACAAATACCATCTCATGCTGATGCAGACATTACTAGGGTGTAGTCTTGCAGGAGCTTCGGCCAGCCTTACTATGGTAGTCGGAGAATATTCTTCGCCAAGGTACAGAGGAATGTTTCTTATTATAAAGACTGGGTTCGCTGCCTCAGGGATAGCTATCGTCCATATTTTAGGAGCTTATTTGTACTGGAGGACAGTCGCACTGATTGCTCTCGTACCCACCGTGGTTAGTATAGCCTTGGCTCCGTTTTGGCCTGAGAGTCCCTATTGGTTGGCTAGCATCGGCAGGTTTGATGACTGCACGAAAGCATTCCAATGGCTTAGAGGAAAGGGCGAGGAAGACTTGGCAGAATTAGAAGATTTATTAAGAAAACACAAGGAGAGACTCGCCTCTGATAGACAAGAAAAAGGCATGATAGCCGCTCTTAAAACATATGCAAGATATTTCAAAAATAAGGACTTTTGGAGACCCTTATTTGCTGCAATAATGCTAAACAATCTGGTCGAGTTAAGCGGTCGGTTCGTCCTGACAACGTATTCCATATCCATTCTTACTGCGATGATCAAAGATGAAGCTGCAGCTTACCAAATAACTATATTCACTGACATTTTATCATTAATTTTAAGTTTTCTCGCGACAATTGTCGTAAAGTTAATGAAAAGAAGAACTTTGTTGTTTAGCACCAGTTACATTTGCATCGTTAGTTTGTTCATTTGTTCTGTACTACTATATTTAAAGTCGCACAGTTTATTACCCGACTATTGCATGTGGATAGCTGTATGTTTTTATGTTATTTTTATCTGTGCATGTGGTATTGGTGTGGTGCCTTTAGTTATAGGTATTTTTGGTGAAATAATCCCGGTGATTTATAAGCCAGTAGCTGGTATAGCTTGCGGAATATATGGTGTTATTTTAAATTCGGCGCTGAATAAAACGGCACCATATCTCATGAGTGCGGTAGGACCTGAAGGATCGTTCATGACATTCTCTATTTGTATGGTTGTATGTACTTTTATTTTATATAAGTATCTCCCAGAAACTAAGGATAAAACTTTGCAAGAAATAGAGCGTCACTGGGAAGATGAAATGAAACCAAAGGAAGACATTAACAATGTAGAAATGTCCATATTAAAGGAGTGAAAGGTAATTAATAGGGTTCAGTACTCGAATGATGCAAAAAGGAATCCTATTTAGTAATAGGATCTAGGCTTAGTAGCCTCCGCTGTCTGTCTGTCTGTCCATCTGTCACAGGGGTCTACAGCTTCAGCCGTTATACTTAGCCAGGTAGCCTGACAAACCATTTGGCACTCTCTGTATACTAAACCCAAATTTTTTGGGGTTCCATTAAACTATAAAATTGGAGACTTTTTTAAGATACTCATTAGTAATGGCGTCCCATCCGAAAGAATTACAGCTTTTTAATTTGTTTAATAATCGCTCTACTTCGACGGCATCGGTAGGACTTAAGGCCTTTCCTTTGGTATTTCAACGGATTTTACTTAAATATGCTGACACAACTACTTACCTTATCAATGAAAAACTTGTTTGTTTTTTCAAATCACGAATGTTACCTAATTAGACAATTTCACTCGATATATTTTATTTTAGAAAATTGTGCCCTTTTAAGTTAAAAATACGTTTTATGTCTAAGCGGCTTGAGTTTTATGTCTGAAACTACTGCTATAACAGGAAAACAAGTTTTATTATTGTCAAGATAAAAAAGTTTCATTTAGAAACGCGGCTTGGCCTTCGGCCTCGCCAAACACACTTTAGCAGATAAGCAATTCGGAGAACAGAGATTCGTTCAGAAACGCGGCTCGGTCTTCGGCCTCACCAAAGCCACTTTACTTGAGATTCAAATATGAGATCAGAAAATAATTTTGTTCGGAAATGCAGCTTGGCCTTCGGCCTCGTCAAAGGCACTTTAGCAGAGATTTTTTTCAGAGAACAAGAAATAGTTTCGTCCGGAAATGCGAAATTATTGAGTTCTAAACGTCACCACACCGCAGACGCTTTAGCAGAGGATAAATTCAGAGAACAAGAAATAGTTTCGTTCAGAAACGCTGCTTGGCCTTCGGCCTCGTCAGACACTTTAGCAAAGGATGAATTCAGAGAAGAATAAATATTTTAGTTCGAAAAGGCAGCTCGACCTTTATTCTCGCCAAAAACATTTTACCTCAGGGGATCTAACAAAAGGTCAAGAAATTATTTTTATTGGATTCCCTAGTCCCATGCATATATGTAACTACTTAGTAGTTTATACAAAAATACCTTCAACAAACTAATGGAATTATTTGTCTTAATACATTTTATTTTTCTATTATATAGTTGTATTTGTTATTCCAAGAAGATGTATAATTCACAATGATAATATTTAACTGTATGCTTACTTGAAGGTAAATATAAAAAAGATCAATAAACGTCTTTGCTATGTCATTTTCAATAATTTGAGGTAAATAACTACTCCCTCATTGAAAATACAGCAGTGACATCTGTTTTATTTATCGTATGTTAAATATTTTAAAAAAGTTTAAATTTTCGATGTTTTAACAATTTCTTTAATTATTACATTTTAAAATTTAATTTTATTACATTTACATGTCACGATAAAATGTTATAGATATCGAAAAGGGATCTATTTTGCCTTGACAAGTGTCTGATTCTAAAGGATCTTGTCAGTTTGATTTAGAAATTATTTTATTTGAAGATTTCCGTGGAATTATTTAGGAAAACTCGCAATATATGCAAGAAATGTAATGACAAAATAAATTTTACAATTTTAACAAATAAAAGGTTTTTAATTTGTGCACAATGGAAAGGTACCACCTGTTCAAGAAGCTGACACAAAAGTTATGCCCCCGAAAATGTGCGTTTGGAGTAAAGCAAGTCTGCCTTCGCGGCAGCGAGCTACGTTCCTATTGGTTGCTTGCAAAAATACCACTTCCTTTCCTCCAAAAACATTACAAAAACAATAAGTTGGCCAATTAACTTAAACCTAACCCTACCTGTGGAATGGAGACAATTATCATTTTATTTACAAGGCTTTGTACATAGAAATTAGCAATGTTATGAAAATAATTGAAACTCACTGACTCGAATATAAACATGGCGGTGTTGTCTAAACCGGAAACACATTTTATAGACTTGAAAACTTTGATCACATAAATTATCCAAAATTACATGTGTAACTAAATTAAAATCTACGACGTAACTCAAGTAAATTAACATTATCTTAGGCATTAATAATTAGAAATAAATAAGGAAAGTTTCTAAATCAAAATCTAACAACATTCCAAGAATAATTTTAAAGCTTCCGGGTTAAATTATTCATAATTTCAAATACTAAAAATCATAAAAACTAAACATAACTATAAACCACACTGATTCTTAATTTAAATCAATAATTAACTGCAGAAAAAAATCTTTATCAATGTTACATCACCGGATGTTTACATCTAGAAATTATTTGCTCCGACATATATTTATATTATTATTTATTTATTTATTTATTTATATAATTACATTTTTATTACATTTTACATTTTGAATTACTTTCCTAAAGAAACAATCCACACAAATCAAACATTTGGCCAAGTGCGAGTCGGACTCGCGCACAAAGGGTTCCGTAACACCACACAATACGGGTACGTAACCCTAAAAATATTATGGTAAATAACAAAAATAAAGATGCCATTTAGCAACATTAAGACGACAAAACCAATCCGTTAAAATGGTAGCCCCTGGCAAGCAATTCGTGGCGCACCCTGTGTACGCAACCCTTAACCTCTATATATCTTCCTGTAATCTTTACGTAATTACCTAATACCATGAAAAATATTTAAAAAAAACATGGTTACATTGACGTGAAAAAACTATTGATGCATAGCAATGGCGGCGGTTTGTAAGTGTGTGAGTGAACTTACTATGGAAATCGGCTTACTATGATGTGACATTAGAGACATTAGAGACTGTCCTACACTCGGTATTTTTAAAAACAGAGTGAAAGAGTACTACCTTTCAACTCCATGAGTATCTGTAGATAGCACAATATTTATTTTAACTATTGTTATGTATTTTTATCTTATTTTTTGTAAATATTATATATATATATATATATATATATATATATATTTATTGTTTAAATAGTTACTTAATTATTATTTATGTAGGTATATTATTGTTATTTATAATCATAGGGTGTAAGTATATTAAAATATTTAGTGTACACGTATGTATGTCTACTTTTTATTATTACTTCTCTTTTTTCAATCCGGGTTTGCTGGAAGAAATCTCTTTTTAGAGATAAGCTCGCCTATGTACATGATGTATCTAAGTACTTTGTAAAAATGATGTTTTGTGTGTACAATAAAGAATATGAATATGAATATGATGTGAATGTATGCGTGCCGGGCAAGCGAATCGGCATATGGGTGCTTCAGTTTTTTGTTAGCGAAACTCAGGAAATGGTCTAAAACTGACAACTTTGACAATTTGAAAAATGAAAATTTATTTGTTTATACTCAGTAAGCTATAAACACCCCACATGACAGGAAAAAATAATGAAAAAATATTTTAAGTTTTATCCTTTAGTTCTTAATAGGAGTAGTATAACTTAAAGATGATTTAATTTTGTGCCACATCAACGGCAACACGACTCCTTGTTTGCTTTTAGCGCTATCTTCGGTTATGTTCGCCGAGCGGTGACAAACGAGCGCGCGAACAAAAATCACGACGCCTCACCCGCCGCTCTATTGGCGAAATTAATTCCTACTACACTGTCATCCGACACCATAGACACGAGAACTTTAGAGATGCCTTCTGGTGTATCGCGTAGTGTAATTTAAATTAATTATTAAGGATTATTTACCTATAAATGTGTGTATGACTACACAGAGTTTCAATAACATTGTAATACCGTTAGTTTGGTCGTCTTTCTTTCATATTCTGAGGCTACATTAAAAAAAAAAATGAATAGCACGACGATTGCACGAAAAAAAAAGGTTTGTTTGTTTTATTTTTGTTTTTTTCTTGCTATTTTCCTCGGTGAAAAATTGTGTGTTTCACTCGGCAGCAAAGTTATTTACCTTTGAAACCTTTGCTAAGTACTCGCGCCAAATAACAACTTTGCATCCTTGAATAACAAATAACTAATTATATGTTGAAATTGAACAAAAATTTTCAGCATTTTGTTTACTATTTTTTCAATTCGTTTCGGAAACGAAGGGTGAGACATGATTCGATTTATTCTACGTTTAAATACGTCAAGGGCCCGTCATTTCTAACATTGAGCGCCTCATTTTGGTCAATTCTAGACCTTTATGACTTTTCATTATTGTGCTCGGAGCCGTGTGACGACAACCGAAACATCGCGCGCTCTCAAAAAACATGTTATTCTCTCATAAATGTTACGATTAATTATTATAAAATGTTTCTCTCATAATAATGTTTCTTTCATTGACAATGTCAATGCCTATAATGAACAACCGACACTGTACTATACGTAGAATGAATCGTTCAAGACTTTTTTTTACAAGTATGTATTCTAATTATTATTAAAGTGCATTACAAACTAGAAATCAATTAGAAACAAATTTCAAGTACTAAAACAAATATTTTGTAAGAATTCTTCGGGCCAGGATTTGAACCTGCGACCTCCTGCATGTAGACAGGCTTGCTACCGACTGCACCCCCGAGGTTCTGTACACCAATGAGGATAAGTCACATAACGGGAGAATCCAATTTTGACTATTAAATTGCATGTGTTATGATTTTCTGAGTACACTACTTTTTGATTTTTTGAAATCCGTCCATAAATGGCAAAGTTATTTAATATTTTATCGGGCTTGATTTTAAAACGCGCGCCTCCCGCCCGTGGATACCGATGTCGTCATCACACACAGACCCCGCGCGATCGCAGTCGTCCAGTACGCACATTCGTGATTAGTAGCGAACACTCGGTTTTTTTTCGAGTTTTATGCATTATCGGTTTATTGTTTCGGTGTTCTGTAATAATGAGCAACAAATTGGAAGATGGATTCGAAAAAGGACAGTCAGATAATCTACCTAAAGTGGATTCTTTCATGGTTTTTGAATACTTAAACAATCATGTGAAGTATACCAGCGCTGAAATCCGAGGTTGGAAGCTTCAACGGTAAGTACCTACCAAATTTAATGTGTTAGTTAGTGAGTTTAGGCCTAGGTACTTTTTCCCATGGCTGTTGCGGTAGGTAATGTGAAAATAATAAAATAACCTGGGTAAAAAGGTACATGGACAGCATAACACACTCCATCATAAAAACGTTAGTCAAGTCAAGTACCTACATTATTTCTTCCTACGGAGTTCGAGTTGATGTTTTTGTAAGCAGGCAACTGCAGGCATGATTCATTGCGATTTAGTAAGTGCCGGTTTCAAGTTCACCTAAACATTATAGACCGGGAGCGCGCCGTAGATTAACTAACATTAGCGGATACCTACCATGTTTTTTGTTTCGATGCACTTAAATGGTGCAACCGCATCAGGTAATGTGATGTAGGTATTTAATGCTGTATGATTATTACAGGTCTGTACGAGAGTCATATGGCGACGATGCCGTAGGGTATGTCCAAGTCCAAAGAAATGGAAATGTGTGCACAGTAAAGGCAAGAATAACACCGGAGCATAAAGTAAAAACTAAAGGTTATAGCTGCACTCTCAAATGTGAAGAAAATGATAAAACTATTATTGATGTTACTTGTCATGATTGTGCTGCACAAAAAGGAGGTTGCAAACATAGTGTAGCATTTCTTATGTGGATACACAGACGCAGTGAAGAGCCTTCTCCAACTGAAAAAAAATGTTATTGGGCCAAACCAAAACTGGCCACAGTGGGCACAACCTTGAAATTTATAAAAGCCAAAGATATCGGTTCCAGCGCTGGAGATATTGGCGATAACGCTAATGTAAGAAGTGAACAATTTTTTAACAAACTGGTGCACAATATACAGTTAAATTCTATTAGGATTCAGTTAACAAGTTACGTTACACAGAATGAACTTACGAAATTATCATTGCATAACTTGATAAATGATTATAAAAAAGAAGGTAACGACACGAACAGTGCACAAGGCTTCATCGATTATTGTACAACAAAACAAACACCAGAAAAGTGTTCAAAAATAGAACAAGAAACTCTATCTCAAGCTCAGTCTCCTTTATGGCATGAGATGCGATATTGCAGAATAACCGCGTCAAAAATACACGACGCCGCCCATTGCAAAACCCCTGATGGTTCATTAGTTGAGCAAATATTCGGTGCAACCATACTAGAAACTCCTGCAATGCGAAGAGGCAAAGTACTGGAACCTGATGTTAGGGCAAAAGTAGCAAAATTGAGAAAATTTGTAATCGAAAATGGTGGGCTGTTTTTGAAAAGTGATTGGCCTATTTTAGGTGCATCTCCTGATGGCTTAACACAAGAATATGTCATAGAAATAAAATGTCCCATGACCACACAAGGCAAAGAAAGCTTTATTAAAAATAATCGTCTCACAAACAAATCAAAAGGTCAAATCCAGCTGCAAATGTTTTTTTGCAACAAAACTAAAGGGCTTTTTTGTGTTGCTGATAAGAATTTTGAAGCTAACAAAGAAGTAGAAATCTTTGAAGAAGATTTTGATGAAATTTACTGCAAAGATCTTTTGGAAAAGTCAACAAGTTTTTGGAAACACTCAGTCTTTCCTAAATTGGTCAAAACTTAGGTTAAGGTATAAAAATAAACAGATGGCTTAAGATATAAATATTGTTTTATTTTAAACTTGGTTTCTAAATAAGCATTCTTGAAGATTAACTACTCCACAAGCAGATGTCACAACATAGTCTAATATTCTAACATAATCAATGTCAACACATGCATGAGGTGCAATCATTTCAAACTCCCTTAAACGCCCTATACTTCTCTCGACGTGTACTCGAAGGGCCGCTATTCTTTTAGTTTCTAAAACTTCTTCTTTACTTAGTTTTGATCCCGAATCAACGCTAGGAGGCCTTAAAAGTTTGCAACCTTGACGTTCAAGTAAATGAGCTATATTCTTAAATCCCCTATCAGCCATCACTACGTCACCGGGGGATAACATCTGAAGAAAACCGCAGTCTTCAAAGATAAGGGCGTCCGATGTCCTTCCTCCATAACCTTCGGATATGAAGTTTATAAGTCCATTACGTGTTATCGATATTAGATATTTTATAGTATTCGCATTTTTTTATTGTGACCACGTCAGCGCCTGATGTACTGCTGAGCTAGGTTTCTCGATTTGAATTTCTAAACAATCTATGATGCTGACGACTGTTGAATAACGCCTCCTAAAAGGTATCGGAAGATTTGAGCGAATATCGTCGCGAGGAGGAATAAAAATCAGTTTCTCCATGCATTGAGCAACCTTAGGTATTGTTTCTTTGAAATGTCTGGCGACTGTAGATTCCGAAACTCCAAATTGAACAGCAAGCACGGAATTCGGTTCACGCCATCTCAGTTTTTTCAAGCTCAATAATACATCCATCAGAGGTCTCTCAGTAGATTCACTCAAATATTCTAAACAGAAATACACTTGCGATGGTAATCCGAGAAAAAGCTTAGGTTCTCTAGATATAGACATTAAAGTTCCTTTTTGCATGTGTTCCTTAAATAACTCAGTATCTACTTGTCGTTTCATTTCACAGGCGTCAGTATTTACACTGAATCCACTTAGGCTCGCAGAAACTGATGAGGTATTAGAGTAAGATGTGAAGCTATCATGCATTGGTTCCCGATGATGATCCCGACGATGTTCTTTTGGTTTCACCGTTTTTATTTTAAGAGCAAACTCTTCAACCCGGTCAAAACCGGCGTCAGTATTAATGCCCTTGCTTCGAACTTTTGGCTTTATATTAACTTGCACTGCGAGTGATTTATATTTAGGATCATTGTGTAGATTTGCCGCATTATCTTCTTCAAGCGGGTTTATAGCCTCTGTATCATTTGAATTAAAATCAATCGTTTCACACGCCACGAACTCTTCTTGTGTTATTAGGTTTTCATGACCAACTTCCGGATTAAGCACTCTTTCAAAGTACTCAATCTGCTGTCTTTTTTTATATCCAGTCCGTTCTACAACGGCGTTATCCTTTCTTTGGCAGTCAAATTTATGCGGCAGAACTCCTTTTTTTAGTCTTAGTTGACCACCCATCAATCGGTACCTTATATAATTTTCCATGTCATTTTCGACCTGTAAAAAGTAAAAACAGATTCTTTATTTTATTTTTAAATAATACTTTACTTACTGAGAAAAGCAGATCCAAAAAATAGGTCCTACAGCAAAGAAATTAAAATTCGAATCATTACCTATTGTTGATAGGTATTCATTATCGTAGATAAAAATGCGGTAGTCTCCCGGACTACAAATATCATACCTACGTTGATTATTGTTTATTGTTATTACCTCATACGATTGTGTTAAGGTTGAGACAATATGACATAAAAGGATTAAGTTTTAAGGTTTTTGATTCCATTGATCGATAAAATAGGTGACATTTACTCAATAATACGAGGAAATAGGTATACGTCAAGTATAAGGTATAACGTAGGAAAGGTACTTACGTCGAAATGATCTTCGCAACAGTAATGAGTACTTTTGCTTGATAAAGGATCTCTCTTCATAACACTACACCACTTTTTTCTAGCTTTTTTGTCTGTTGGAACATGAAAAAATAGTTTGTCGGGCGTACTACTACTTGTACTCTTGCACTTTGGCACGACACAATATTTGTAAGACATTTTTAAGGATATTGATACACAACAATAAATCTATAACAAAGCGACCGTGACAAGCACAGCTCAAGAACTGCGCGGGAAACAGAGTACACCTACAGAACTGAAGAGCGCGTGCGGGGTCGCGCCCCGGGTATGTGTGGGATGACGTCACGCGCTCGCGGCTGGTACTGGCGGGCGTTATTTGAACTGCTACAGTAAAATTGCTGTACTTTCGACATTTCTTGTCCGATTTGGATATTTTTTTCACCATAAGTCATGTTTTTTTTACTGTCATCGATCTACATACTTAACAAAAATCGTGACTCTTCCTCATTGTTGTAACTAGTAATGCACATACCGAACGCTCAGGAGGGCGTTTTGTGATTTCAAGCCTTGTTCATTCCGCCACTAAACACTTCTACCGCGTAATTCTCATTTTCATCAACATCAACTTGAGATTGAAATTTGACGTGCGTGCGACGACGCCCGCCTAACATGCCATCTCTTTTGCCCGCGTTGAATTTCGCATGCATTTGCTTGAAGTTGATACAAATGAGAATTACGCGGTAGAGCCCCAGGCCGCACGATGTGCTTGTAGCACGTACTGGCACGTAGCGCCCGCTCTAAAATATACTACGGCGTAGCGTTCTCGTAGCACTGCGTAAAGGCACTTAGTAGCCCGCGGGCCTTGATTTATGTGAGCCCTCACGACCAAGAGGAGACAATTTATTTCAATTAATATTTTACATATAGACGTAGAGTGTTCCCCCATATTATTTCTAAGGGGATACATGTCATTTTGAGTTCTGTTCAAAAGGTGAGTGAATAATATCTTGCTATTTGCTTGGGTGTTTTAATGACAAATTAGATGGGAAGTGGAACAGTTGGTAGATTTAACCCGATGGCTGGGGAACCAATATGAAGGTAGGGCTTGTAGTTTGAAACAAAGTTAAGGTAATTTTGACAACAACCACGGGAAAATCAAGCAATGTCAAAATATTTGGATTTTTTAGGTTCTTAGTTTACATTTATTTATATTAAAATTTAAAGGTTTTATGTTATTTAACTTTCTAGTTTACTACTCATTTACCCAATGACAAAAGTAGGGCTTAGAAACATTTTGAAGTGGATACTTCTTTGTTTGCATCTCGTATAAGGGGCCTTTTCAAATTTTGGACGTCACTTCCGGACCGACTTTTTTTTGAAGAAAGATAATTTGATTTCTAAGATAATGACGGTTTTTAATCGTTCATTATTTGTTATTATTATTAGTTATTATTCATACTAAGTGGATGGTTCTTTGATTCGAATAATACAAAATTCAAATGACCTCGAAGCGAATGCGCTTCCATATTCATGGCCGCCATTCATACCTTCCTCTGTGATTGAGTAAAGAAGTATCCACTTTAATAGTTAATGATTGCGTTGCATCTATGACTGATGAGAATTCTATCATCATAGCTACGGTTGCCCCCCCCCCGCCCCGGACCGGATTTCAGCCTCGACGATAGACGCGAGAACCGACCGTCATTATTGCGAACCATCATCTCGTCACCGCCACGCAGGCGCTTGTACTAATTATATTTATTGTAATTATCGATCATTAAAGTCAAAGTATAGTAAATTTACATCTTGCATTATTGAAGAGAATATCCCAAACATAATTTTGGGCCTACGAACCGGACATCGCCTATGGATTGCATTATTATTTGCTAAAACCAGCGAAATCTTTACGAATACGGATACAAGTGAACAAGTGAACAAGTGGCAAGTGGTGTGCAGTGAATTCCTCCAGAATATCAGTTCTATAGGGTTAAAGTCTTTCAGTACCCCTAATTCAATAAAACCACAAGTAATATCGTAAAATATTCCATTCTAGTCGAGTTAACTACGCAGTTAAATTTTAGAGTAAGCATCTATGCGTATCTACCTACATATTGTTACCTTCTCACAATTAATTCACGTAACTACGGATTTTGTCTAATTTCATACAGTTATCATTAAAAACTAGTAGAAATATACATAATAGTTTCGAAATTTGATGACCGTACCTTGCGGGAATGGGAAGAAGAGAAAGGGAGACATGAGAATGGAACAATAACATTAGCAACATTAAAAAAGTTTATTCAAAAGAGGGCTGATTTTTTGGAGACGATAGAACTTAGTAGTTCAAACACACACACAATTACAAACAAAATCGAACCGCGGTTGAAACGTACTGAACCGCAACGCAATGTTAAAGGGCTAGCCGCCACTACTCAACTAAGTGCTCGAACGTTTAGCTGTTTACTCTGCAAAAAAGACCATCCAATATATAGATGTGAACAATTCCAGGAGATGAGTTTAGACGACCGAGACCAATGCGTTAAAAACTTGAAGTTGTGCAACAACTGCCTGCGAACAGGTCACGTCGCTCAATATTGTAGGCTAGGCCCTTGCAGAATTTGTAAATATAAACATAATAGTTTACTACATAGAGAGCAAATATCAAATCAGACTGAATCACTTACAACCACCGCACTGTCCGTTAGCAAGCAGTGTGGTCAGGTTCTTCTTGCGACTGCTATGGTACAGATTTTAGACGTTAACAACAGACCTCATGAAGTAAAGGCAATTCTAGATTGTGGAAGCCAAGCATCATTTATGACAGCGTCTCTTCTATCTTTATTGGGTCTAAAATCTAAGAACACTAACTTTTCTGTCGCAGGAATCAATAATTCAGTCTCGTTAGTGAATCAACAATGCAATGCAACTATACAGTCCACTAACAACAAATTTAAAATCAATGTTTCATTATTGGTGTTGCCAAGCATAACTCATTCTACAAATGAAGTTTTTAATGCAGGAACACTTAACATACCTCCACATATACAGTTGGCAGACCCTGAATTCTTTAATCCGTCAAGCATAGATTTGCTACTTGGCGCAGACATATTCTGGGACCTTATCTGCAACAATCAATTACGGCTAGGCAAAAACTGTCCAGTTTTACAAGAAACGGTGTTCGGCTTTATCGTATCCGGACCCACTGGCGTTCCTAGCAATGCGAATAACATTAAGTGCAACTTTTCTAAGTTCGACGACATTCAAGATCAGCTATCGAAGTTCTGGACTTTAGAAGAAATACCAGACTCGACTGATTTGAAACAAATATATTCCGAAGAAGAAAAGTCATGCGAGTATAATTTCATTACGAACTTTAAACGTAAAGACGACGGAAGATTTTCTGTCGCTATCCCTTTAAAACGGAAAGAGACAGAGCTAGGAGAATCTTTCAGTCGTGCCAAATAATGCTTCTTGCCATTAGAAAGAAGACTACAAAACCAACCCCAACTTAGGGCTATGTACACTGATTTCATGGCTGAGTACGAAAATCTCGGTCACATGACAGAGAGTGACATAGACAACCCTCCTGTAAATTCATACTTTATGCCTCATCATGGAGTGTTGCGCGAACAGAGCAGCACTACGAAACTCCGCGTGGTCTTTAATGCCAGTGCGACGAGTAGTTCCAGGATATCATATAATCAACTGCAAATGGTAGGCCCGACGATACAAAGCGATCTTTTTTCGATTCTTCTGCGATTCAGGCAATATCGTTTCGTGATGGCAGGAGATATCGAAAAGATGTATCGCCAAGTTCTTGTGCATGAAGACCAGCGACACCTGCAGCAAATAATCTGGCGTAATGATCCGTCTAAGCCGTTAAAGTCCTACATGCTGAACACCGTTACCTATGGAACTGCTTCTGCTCCTTTTCTGGCAGTTCGTTGCCTGAAGCAGTTAGCCGATGAATGTAACGATCCTAAAATCCGTAAAATTATTACGGAAGACTTTTACGTAGACGATTTGCTTATGGGTCATGACACAGCTGAAGGTTTGATGCAGATCCGCTCGTGTGTCATACAAGTTCT
This sequence comes from Ypsolopha sequella, assembly GCA_934047225.1. NCBI lineage: Eukaryota > Metazoa > Arthropoda > Insecta > Lepidoptera > Ypsolophidae > Ypsolopha > Ypsolopha sequella. The sequence goes on along the minus strand of OW203994.1, from coordinate 19,700,584 downwards.
GTCTCATGGCTGCTTCAATCTACGAAAGTTCAGGTCAAATTTACCAATTGCTAATGACAAAGTAGAATCTAACATTGGTACTACTCCTACCGTTGACTTAAGTGAACATGACCAGTCCAGCACATTAGGGCTTAAGTGGTCACCTTCGGTAGACGAATTACACTTTGTTATTAAATCTGATAAAAGTGACGCCAAAGTCACAAAACGAGAAATTTTATCAACGATTTCTCAGGTCTTTGACCCGTTAGGTCTCCTGAGCATTTTTATAATATCTGGTAAAATTATTCTTCAGAAACTCTGGCTTCACAAGTTACAATGGGATGATCCAGTACCACAAGATGTCGTTAAATCTTGGTCAAGCTTCATGTCTGAGCTACAGCGCCTTAATGCTATTCGCATACCCAGATATGTCGCATGTGACAGTCCAGTCGACATACAATTCCATGCCTTCAGTGACGCTTCCAAGGACGCCTATGGAGCGTGTGTCTTTGTACGGTCTGTTGATGGCAGCGGACAAGTCAAAGTTCATTTACTTTGCTCGAAAACACGAGTTACGCCAATTAAAGCAGTTACCATTCCACGCCTTGAGCTATGTGGCGCTTCGGTGGCTGCAAAGCTACTCAAGAAGGTACTTGAAGGAACTCGATTGCTCGTAAAGGACTGTTTCCTTTGGTCGGATTCATCTGTGGTTCTCAGCTGGCTGAAAACGCACCCGAATAAATTAAAGCCATTCGTTAAAAACAGAGTTTCAGACATTCTTGACATGACTAAACATTATAAATGGCGACATGTCCCTACTGCCTACAACCCCGCAGACTTATTGAGTAGGGGTATCAGTTGCACACAAACTGAGAAGTTAGAGATGTGGTGGAACGGTCCAAAATTCTTGTTAGAGCCTGAAAATATGTGGCCTAATAAAACTTTTGATGAAGCCCAAGTTGTTGCTTGCGTTGCTTCTTCTGGTAAAATTCCTGGTTTTGACTTCGAACGTTTTTCAAAATTGGCAAAATTAAAACGGGTAATGATATATGTTTTAAGATTTATATCAAATTGCAGAATTCACAAGTATTGCAGAAATTTTGGACCCTTCACTCAAACAGAACATGAAAACTCATTGAATGCATTATTTAGACTCGCTCAAAAGGAATCTTTTGAAGAATTCGAAACATTGACGAACGGCAAACAGCTCTCATCCAAAAATCGATTAATGTCTTTAAGTCCATTCATCGATGCTAATGACCTTATGAGAGTAGGAGGTCGAATTAGGAACGGGAACTTTAGTTTTCAAAAGAAACATCCCATCCTGCTTTCGGCGAAACATATTTTGACAAAGTTGTTTTTTGAATACGAACACGCGCGTTTGTTACATGCCGGACCACAATTGCTTTTATCCTCCGTTAGGGAACAATTGTGGCCACTAGGTGGTCGAAATTTAGCCAAAAAAGTTGTACACACGTGTCTTCGTTGCTTTCGTTACAAAGCTCAACCAGTCCAACCAATTATGGGTAATCTACCTGAACATCGCCTTAAACCGGGATACCCATTTGAAACAACAGGAATTGATTACGCCAGTCCTGTATTAGCCTTAAATAAGAGAGGTCGTGGTAGTAAAACAGAAAAAGTATACATCGCAATATTCGTTTGTTTCACGACTAAAGCCATTCATCTCGAACTTGTAAGCGATCTTACTAAAGAATCTTTCATTTCTACATTACAACGCTTTATAGCACGACGTTCCAAGCCTAAATTGATTTGTACTGATAACGGAACCCAATTTGTCGGTGGGCGAAATGAATTAAACAAGTTTCTAAAGTCTAACAATAACTCTTTATCTAACGATATGTCCGAAGAAGGTATCGACTTTAAATTCATTCCGGCTTACGCTGCTCACATGGGTGGCCTCTGGGAAGCTGGCGTTAAATCCGTCAAAAAGCATCTTCATAGAGTGTTAGGAAATGCCCATCTAGTTTTCGAAGATCTTTATACTGTCCTCGTACAGATTGAGGCAGTCTTAAATTCGCGACCCCTGACACCTTTATCGACTGACCCACATGACCTGACGTCTTTAACCCCAGGACATTTTTTGGTGGGACGACCTCTAACCGCTTTGCCAACGCCTACACTTGTCAACGACAATCCTAACCGGCTAACACGCTTTGCAAGACTAGAACAGCTACGACAGCACTTTTGGTCAAGATGGCACAAGGAATATGTCGCCGAGCTACAACAACGGACCAAATGGCGCACTTCAAAGGGAAACCTTCCAGAGGGAACATTAGTCCTGCTCAAAGAGGACTCACTCCCGCCTATGAGGTGGTCTCTCGGGAGAATCATTAAAACATATCCAGGATCGGATGGGATAAGCAGGGTTGCAGATGTGCAAACCGTCAAAGGAATTACCAGGCGAGCCTTTAACAAGATTTGTCCACTACCAATGAGTAATTAAGAGTTGAAAGACAAGCCTTTCAACGCCGTGGGACATGTTGAGAATTCTATCATCATAGCTACGGTTGCCCCCCCCCCCCCCCGCCCCGGACCGGATTTCAGCCTCGACGATAGACGCGAGAACCGACCGTCATTATTGCGAACCATCATCTCGTCACCGCCACGCAGGCGCTTGTACTAATTATATTTATTGTAATTATCGATCATTAAAGTCAAAGTATAGTAAATTTACATCTTGCATTATTGAAGAGAATATCCCAAACAATGACAAAATCCGCTACTTTTATTGAATTGTTTGTTTAAGAATAAAAAAAACCAAGAATCGTCAGTCGAAACTTTAAGTTAATACTTTATACTTTCGCTCCGCCAATGATAACAATAAGAGCAAGCAGTACTCAGCCATTTAAGAGACATTATTTATTTAGCAAATCCAAAAAATGTGTCAAAATTTCCGGCATAAATCCCAGACAGACACAGATTATGAAACGCTGCTCCATACGCTTTTCAAACTCTCAAAGTAAAGCCGCTTGATTGTGCAAATACAGAGCGACAAAGTTATCCCTTTTGTCCAAACAGTTTATTTTATATCTTATCACTGTATAATAAGAGTTATATTAAGTTGTACTGGGTGTTTAAAAAAATTGGCAACCGTTTCCGAGGCAACGGTCGAGCGCGAAAAAGTCCTTTTAAAAATGTTGCGTCACGTACAGCAAGGAGCGGTGCCCATTAGCTAAAGTGGAGATTGTTGGTTTACAGATTTGCCGCGTCCTTGGTAATCGCGCGAGCTCTTCCCCTTAATGACGCCATTTTGGACGCCGTTCCTTGTTTAAATATTTGTGGCGGGAGTGGAAAATCAGTCTTTCTGAGAGTATTTTTTGTGTAGGGATGCTAAAATAAATAACTTGATTTGTTTGCGAGATGTTGTTTAATTCATTTCTCTTCTTTTTAGAAAAATAAATTCTGTTAACTGACCATGCACTGCGTATTTACATTATAGTACTAGCATTCTCAAAATAACAAAGCAAAAATGAGATTAAGTAACAACAGTTATCTGAAAAAATTCTGCGTGATAAATAATTAACCACATGTATTAATGGATTTGTTGAGCAGTAGTACACTGCAGGATCAGCTCTCATCCAAGACCACCAGCGAAGAACTGCTTAGACCTTCCGTCTCCTCCGCGGGAATATTTGCCATCTTCTGAATAATCACTTTATAGTACTCGATGCCTTTCAAGTAGACATCAAGACTCAGTCTTTCGTTGTCAGTGTGCAGCAGAGTCGCAGTGTTGGCCATCGGAGAAAAACCGAAGCCGGGTATTCCCTTCAAACGGACGAAGCGAGCGTCTGTCGCTCCTGGTGCCACGATTGGCACCATTGTTATATTCCTGCAAGGAAATATCTTTAATAAAATAATTTATCAATTATGGGTGGAGGAGATGTCAGAAATAACATACTCGTAAGAATCAGCTGCACAGCAACACTCATGCATTCACTTTTCACCGACGTTTATACTGTTCCTGAGGGAGAGCAGGCTTATTGTTGTATTTCGACAGAAATACATATTTCTATAAAACATGCACGGTGTTACTACAAAACGGTGTTTAACTTTAGACAGTGTTTAAATCTGTTGCTGTCACTCTTTTACAATATGAAAGAAAAGGCAACAGATATAAACACTGTCTAAAGTTAAACACCGTTTTGTAGTAACACAGGCAGTGTTTTCCTATCCGTTTAGTAAGTTTAAAACCCAATTCCTCGTCTCAATAGAATACTTACAGCTCGGCTTGAGCTTCTTGCAATGCCACATAGTAAGGGTTGGAGGAGTTGGTCACGACTCGAGCTGATTGCGCATCCTTCTCCAAATACGTCACAGTGATGTTTGTGCCTGATTCTTCTAGCCATTCGTACATCTGGAAATGTTTTAAAGTTATCATCACAAACGTTCATTGTAGCATTATTTTTGGGTACTAATAAAATCTCCGACAAATAAATTAAAAATGAGGTTGTTCAAATCATGACTATGATTACTAAATTATAACTTATAAGTAAGTTATAAGAGGTATTACTAATTAATAAATACTAAGTTACCGACAATTTGGTCCTAATAAATATTTGAATGCAATACAGAAAATTGCGAAAACTTAATTAGTACATCAAAAGCTGACGTAATATTATTCCATCAGTTAAATTTGAGTGAAAACCATTGTCTGTTATTTTTATCGTAAATCTCCAATTAAAAATTCTGAGTCGGCCTTATACAATTCATAAAATGTAGTGCTTGTTACACAATTACGTCATATGGAATTATATTATGTTACCGGCCAAACCTGATTTTAGGACGAACTAGTTTGGCCTAGGCCAAAGTGGTTCTGGGTTGTCATAAAAAAAAATAACCACGAAGGTTATGGACGGTGGTCGGGTCGGGATATAGGCCGGTCTTTGAAATATTTTAGGAAATAAATCTTAAAAATAATGTTTTATTTATTATGAATTTTATTATTAAATATATTTTTCTCTTCTAAGATAACAATCAATTTTAATTGCACTAAATAATAATCAACGCAACATAGAAAACTTCTTAAAATCTTACGTTAAGTCTACAAATTAGTGCAGATAAGGGTACAACCGTAGCACGTTATATTTTACCATTTACCAAACGATTAACAGATATATTTTATTTATAAATTTTGTATTTTATTTTGTATTATAAAATAGTACCTATGTCGATTATCCGAGCGAAATGTAAGATTTTTTTTATATAAATCAGGCTCTTTGTCAGGACATTTCAGTTTTCCATCTGGTAACCCTACCCTTGACCTTAGACCATTGCCCTAAGCCTTCGACGGAATAAGTTATGTCATCATGGTATACTTAAAGTAACGTGGCACTGACTACACGGCATATCATGAGACATGAGCTTGGTTCTGAGTCGTCTTCACACTGGTATATATATGTACCTTTACAATGCGCGTTTTTCTCGTTGTTTTTTTTTTATTTCTTAGCTTTCCTCCAGATGGCGCTGTCCATGACACCATAGATAAAATGTGTTTCGTAGCAATCAACGTATAAGTGGTTTTTCGTTTGTTTGGAATCGGTGCAAATTTTGTCTTTGATTCTGTTGCTAAAGAATACGACAGCACCATCTAGGAATCTTATTTAACACTAAATTTGACCTAAGGAAAAACGCTCATTATTTGTCAACTTACTTGAGCTTCGAATTCCGTAACATTGACAGCAGTGGCCAAACGAATGTCGAACACCAGCGTGACGGATTCTGGGATGATGTTCTTTGCAGTTCCACCATTCCACATGTTGAGATTCACTGAAGTATAAGCTCCTGCGTTCAGAGCATAGGCCAGAGGTGCACTAGTTGCGATTTCATACTGCTCGTCCCTAAAGTCCAGGAATTTGTTGATCACGTTCCTACACTGGAATTGATATTAACAAAGTGTTATTTAGGTGAAAGATTCGTGGTTTAAAACTTATTATTATACGTGGTCCCGTTTAGAACTCTTCGGGTAAACCTGAAACCCTGTAAAATAGACCCATAGCGAAATTTTCCCAAAGATCTCACGCGTGTGAGCTCTTTGCGCACAATGTGGCACACGACTGTTTTAGGCGCAACATTTTCAGAACAATGCTAGAGGAACAATGCCACAGAGCACTTAAAAACAATGCGACAGATTTCGTTCCCAAACGCTCAAGATATGACTTGAATTTTTTTTTTTATTTTTCATTTTTTTTTAAGTATTGAATAATAGTCTTGAATAGTATTGAATAATATGCAATAATTTGTAAATTATCCTGTACAACAACTATGAATACGCTTTAAAGAAAGTTGTTGTGCAGGATCATTTACAAAGTAATGCATGAAATAACAAATATTTGCTAGAAAAGCCTTATTCTTATAACTAAATTTCTAAAAGTTTTTTTTTCTGATGATAGACGTCATTTTAGGACATTATTTTCATTATTTTCATATATAAATTAACCATTATCTTTTTATGATTTTTTCAAGAATTGGCCGATATGACGTCACTGGAGTATTTTAGACATTGTACTGATTGTGATATGTGATAGCTTATAAAATTGCTCGTATATACAATGAATTTCAATAACATGAATTTGGGAAAAAAATCACTGTTATTAAGTAGAGTTATCCCAAACTTTTGCTTTTGGGGTTCTTACCATTAAATTTAATTTTATATTCTTCAAATTTCAAATAAGTTCGACTAGTTTTAAAGGAAAAAAAATATTTGATTCTCCTGAAAAGTTGGAAAAATTCACATAGCGGATTTTGCAGGCGCAGCGACGGTATTATGTTACATTTATTAACATTACTTTAAGCTTTAAAATGGTTTGTACTAATAATTACCGGTAAGTATTAATAACCAACTCAGATTATTCTACCCGAAACAGACATACATTCGTGAAACTTACTTTTCCAGTAGCAGTTTCGTTGGTTGCTGGGAATGAGGCGCTGTGCGCTGATGCTCCTACGCACTCCACTTGAAATTCTGGTAGACAAATAACAGAGTTTATTTAAGAGCACACCGAGCTTTTTACACAGTCAAACACATTTTTATAACCCTCGTTTGAAGTAGTAAACAATTAAATTAAAATCTAGGGAAATATATTGGACCTATTGGGTATATATACTAGACTGTATACACGATGGAAACACGATTTGATAAAGTTGGCTCGATAGAATAAATTCGCAAAGTTACCTCTTTTCGAGTATTTTTTTCCTCTATTTCCCTACTTTTTTATATAAATAAGTAATTTCATATCATGATTTATTTACTAAAATAAAGTTCATAGATGACTGGAGCGTTTATACACGATGGTTTTTATTTAAGAACAATATAATGAAAAAAAAAAACAACGAAAAACGTTGAAAAAGTGCAAAAGTTTGGTTATTATCTTTACTCTTTACACGTAAAGAAAAAGACAGAGACAAAGGCAAACGCTCTTAAACATCTCGTGTCGTAGGTGCATGTAAAAATCTGAATCCTTGAAGACCCTGAAATGCATTTTGTACTTATTGATGTTCGCCGGCACATCGTAGAATTGGGCATGTCATGATCTGCCTAGACATATCAGAGCGGTTTCGCAGCCGAATCGTGAACAACCCCCTTTTTCTAATTAATCGAAACAGAACACTTTAATTCAAAATTCACTCAATAGTTATTCAATATATCCTTATTACCTATGTATTGTGTATGCTGCCATCGCAAAGTTTCCATTGGTTTCTGTAAATTAGAATTTCAAAAATTTTGAATAAAATGTTTACATAGGTAATAAGGGTTTGTTGAATAACTATTGAGTGAATTGTGAATTTAAGTGTTCTGTTTCGGTTAATTAGAAAAAGGCGGGTTTTTCACAATCCGGCGGCGAAACCGCTCTTAAAACTAGAGGGTCGTCGCCCGCTTCGCTTTATTTACAAATAAACCTAACGCTCCGCTGGTCGGCGCACCTATTTTTGACTTTTGGTGAGATTTTCGATTTCATACTTTACGGTCTGGCCGATTTTACGATCTACCCACGACATTAAAGTGACGTTTTAGTTTCATCTAAAACTTGGTTGGTGATCAGTAATAAGAAATAAAATTTTCAAGGGCTTGCGTAATTTTGCAAGCAAAGATTTCAAAAGTTTAGATGAACCCTGGCACTTAAAATCTATTGTATTGTTTTTGAATGTGTGCATTAACATAATGCCGACGCGCGCACAATATGAGTGCGCAATCTGCCTACCTACGGTCAGCAAACTGATCAGACTACTAAAGTCGTAAAAATTCAAAACTTTAAGTGCACTTAAGGCATCTAACTATCACTGTGTTCAGATGAGCACTTTCCAAACGTGTGAGCGTCACCCATTTAAAGGTGGAAACATTTTAGTGCTGTCATACTACGGTAAGGGCTTATCTTAACTTTTGAAATCTTTGTTTGCAAGGAGATTTTTTACTTTCGAAAATATCATTATGACCCGAATCTACTCACATTAAAATTTCTTCAGGACTTAAATTACATGGTTGAAAATGAGCTATAGAGCTCCAACATTTTCAGATAACTATAGTAAAACACAGGGCATATTATAATAGATTTTTACATATGAAATTGCCGAAATTTTGTTACAGATTCATGAGTTCATAATTAGCGATAGCTATTTCAATTATTTGTTTTTGTTTGAAAGTCGATTTCATGATTTGACATCTTCGTACCTATTAATTTTTTTTTTCAGTATGATTTTAAATATTAAATCTTCAGAAAAATTCATCCTAAATTCCATCTATTTCTATGATAAGATTCGTAATAATTTTTTACAACTGACACTTTTCAAAAATTAAATTAATGTTTCTGTTAGCTTAATGTTGTCTCATTCATACACATAAGAAACTATAAAATTAGGATTTATCATTCCTAAAAAAACGCAAAAATGTTAGTACTGAATATTGAGTTTCCCTCAAGTTCTCTACAGAAAACGGCAAATTCATATGGAAAGACCTAATATTTTGATAACTACTTACGCCATACAGCCTTATCCTGATAGAAGAGCGCATAGACAGACAGAGGAGAGGCGGCTCCCTCATCCATCTCTACTCCAACGTTCATCTCCGTAAACACCGAAGAGTTAAGGAGGGGTATCATGCCTGACGGACTGCCGATTTCTTCATCTGTGGACAATAATAGTACTCATGAAGAAACATAATAGTAGTTTATGCTACAAGGGCGCAAAGGAACAAATTACGAGGACGATTTAAAACACGAGCGTAGCGAGTGTTTTAAACGTAACCGAGTAATTTATTGCTTTTACGCCCGTGTATCATACTACATTTTTCAATGCATAGTGTGAGGAAATGAAAACTAATATAATCTTGTGAACTTTAAATTATAATTGGCTCAAAAGGACTGTATCCAGAGCCGTTAAACAGTGGAAAAAAAAGTATAACGTCTATGGTACACAGGAAAGGCTGCAGGTTAGCCAACCATTGTAAACAAATTTAAAAAAAATTATAATAATAAAGCCCTAGGGCAAAATAATCGACTTTCTGTTCGGTTTTGATGCATAAAAAGTGGGCCTTTACGAGCACATGCATTGAAAACAAAATTATACAATAAAGCCGATTCTGAAGGCTTTAACATTAGTTTTAGTGCTGTCAAGACTTAAATTTTTCCAAAGTAATTTAGCTTCTGTTCTTCACACTTATGAACTATTTTGCAACGATGAAAATTTAGTTTTGACAGCACTAAAACTAAAGTTAAACCCTTCAGAATCGGCTACAATGTATACGTATAGACAAGACAAGACAAATACAAATAAATAAATCAGGTAAAAGAACAAACTTATTAAAAAAAGGTAACAATTGGCGGCCTTATCTCTTATAGCGATTTCTTCCAGACAAACTTTGATATAATAGATATAATGCATTATAAATATGTTAGTTAAATAGAATTTAAAAGCCCTCTCTAAATATTGCTGTACCCTAACATTGTACTCATTACAACTATGTATATGACAAATGCAATAAAGAAATTTGAACTTTGAAATTCATTGTAGGAAAAAAAAAACGCAAAGGTGGTGCACAAAATAAATAATAATTATTAAATGGATAGCAAATACCTAAAATAAATACATAAGTATAGGTATACCTAACCAATACAATAATTATTTTTCAGAACTAGGTATGTCCATTCTGCACGAAAATCATAATCTTTGCTTGCTTCATAAACACAAACAAGCTTCAACAATGTAGTTCTCTTATTTTGTAATATAAAATAAATAAATAAATAAGTTATATTTTATGATCATCTTTTAATTTGAGGGGCTGCACAATGCTTCAATTCAATCCTGCTCTAACGCTTTTGTTTTTTAACTGTTTATCCTGCTCTAATCAGATGCCGCGCACGCAAAACTTCAGTTATTTTGAAATCACGGCTACATTAGGACATTAACTATAATTTCTTCATGTAATAAAGATGTTTTTTTCTAGTAAGTATCAGCGTGTGTTGGTTTCGTTTCAATCGGTTTTGAAATATGGAAACTGAATCGCTTTTTTCGTGTAATTCATGCTTTTTTAAAAGTATTATAATTAAAAGAAGATTGAAAGTATGTTTATTTATGAAGTGTAATTAATAATTGTCGTGAGTCAAAAAACACACCACGTTTTTTTTAATTTTTTTTTAAAGTGTTAGATCATGCGATTAGATTAATAAAAGAAGCAGCTACAATATAAATATATAATCACGAAAAACTGAATCTTATACGACACAAGACAATAATTAACAACAACAAAACAAACGTCATACTTCACTCAGATGACCATAGCTTGGTGAAGCCAACTGATACAACCTCTTTAACAATTTTTACCATCTAAATTGACGGAACTGAACCCAAAGGTCACTCACCAGGCATCAGAGTCATGTAGACGTCACGAAGCAGCGTGATATTCTGTTCCTTCAAAGACTTGAGTGCCAAGAAGTATTGTAGGGAAACCGACTTCATATCTTGAGTACCGCGGCCCCAGATGTATCCATCGGACGTGATGTTCGCTGAGAATGGCGGCTGTTCCCAATCGTCCTGGTTTACGGGAAAAAAACATGAGATATGATTGTTTTACGGTTACGTCATACAGAAACTGTTACAGCTACTCCGTATGTTTTGTAGTCAACTGTGCCAGTAGGGATTCTGTTTGGCTGATAAATCTAAGTTTTTTAAAGAACACTGGGGAGACTTTTTAATGCGATTTTAATATAGTTTTTTCGTAGTTTTATTTTTATTTGCGTGGTTATCTGGGGGCACGGCAGTGCCCCCGCAAAGTCTCGCAGAAAAAACGCGGAACGGCCGTACCATCCTTTTCTCGAAGCAACTCACGGCACTTTCAACCCCCCTGTATCTTCGTTGTGGGTGAAGCTAGAAGTCTGAAATTTCAGGAACCAAGAGTACTTACTGATCCTACTTCTACCCCCAAATTATAACTTTGTACCTATATTTGATTACGAAATATCTCAAGTCAAAGTTCCCTTATTTTGTCACTGACTGACTGACACATCATCAAAAGTCTAAAGGTGTTCTAGCAGGCCTACAAACTTGAAATTTTGCATGCGGTTAGTGTTAAGTGTACATTGCAACAAAAAAATATAAAAATGTTATTTGCGGTTGGTAATTTAATATTTCCATACAAAGTCTATACAAAATGTATGTTTCCAGCTGCATCTATAAATTTGTATGACACTAGATGACGTTGGTGGTATGCTGCTTTGCATTAAAGACGCCTAAAACGAAAAATTCTACGTTAAAGTTAAAGTGCGAAAACTAAAAAATAAAACCGGTAAAGTGCGAATCTGACTCGTCCATAAAGAGTTCCGTACCCCTACACAATACGGGTATGGAACCCTAAAAGTAAATTGCAATTAAAGGCGACAAAAAACAAAGCGATAAAACGGTAGCGCCTGACAAACAATTCGGTACCTTTTTAGGAAGGAACCCTAATTTTTATTATTTCTTATTTTACTTTAAAGTAGTCTGCCTAAATTTTCAACTTATAGGTACTTGTATGTATAACCGTTCTAACGATAGAGCCTTTGTTTTAATAATTTGTGCTTTGGGTAAGAAACCCTAAAAAACACATTTAGTCTATTTAAGAAGATAAATATCAACATTTCGTAATTAAGTCGCTATTAAACCGGCTAAGTGCCAGTCAGACTCGCTCACGAAGGGTTCCGTACTACCATCACACAATATGGGTACGAAACCCCAAATCATTATGGTAAATACCAACAATAAAGATGACATAGCATAAAAATAAAAGTAATTAGTACGATCAGCCGAACATAAGCGGCCACGCCTCCGCTACCACTTTACGTGCCTTTGCTAAGCTATGACTTGGCGTGGGTATCCGCTGACGCGCGGCCGACCGCACCAGCTAATTATAATTATTATACCTACTTAACTAAAAAACTTACATAGTATTGAGGAGATGATTCAATAACAGTTGTTTAAACGTTTGTTTATTGGACTCCTGCCTAATATTAATGGGCAGGCTATTTAGAATATATGGGATACGCTTTTTTAAAGTTCTATCGCCATAATAATTACGCACTCTTGGTACATTATATTTACCCGCTCTTACTGACCTAGTATCACAAGTATGGCTTACAAGAGATAAGTTATGCTCTTGTCTACCATGCTGATTAACTAATAATAATAATTTATGTTTTAAGCTTACTACAAATGTAATCTACATGTGTTGTCCATGAAAAGTTTTCATCAATTTTCATCCCAAGGTAGGTGGCACATTGTACTCGTTCAATAGGTTTGCAATCACAGGGTGTCAATTTATTGTGGAAGCAAGAGTAGTCATGAGTAACAACAATAGGTGAAAGTGGTTCCGTAGGGATCATGTAAGGTGAATGGATAACTAAGAGTTTAGTTTTATCAGCGTTCAGAACAATTCCGTTGTCGTGTGACCATTTGACCACTGAATCGACATCTTGTTGAACTAGTTGACAGGTGTCAGTGAAAGCAGTACCAGCGCGTAGCACGCATAGGTCATCTGCAAACATATACGCCGAGCTATGGCGCAGAACATCACACAGGCTGTTGACCAGCATAAGATAGCACACAGGGCCGCATCCAGAACCTTGCGGTACTCCGCACCGGACCCGCTTCGTATCACTGAACACCTCACCCACCTTGACACGATATGAACGCTCAGTGAGATAATCACGGAACCATTAGTTCAGTGGCTCGGCAACCCCACACTCATACATAGCATTCAGAAGTGTTTCACTTTCCAAAGTGTCGAATGCCTTTTTGTAGTCGAATAGTATTGCAACGACAAACTTTTTTTCGGATAAATGTAAATTGATTTCATCAGTAAATTTTGACAAAAGTGTGTTTGTGGATTTACCCTTCTGGAAGCCATGTTGACATTGGTTTAATATACTATTTTTCTGGAGGTATGATCCTAGTTGTTCTACGATGCATTTTTCAATTATTTTATCTATACTAGAGAGCATGGCTATCTGCCTATAGTTAGAATATGTTTTTCGGTCCCCTTTTTTATGAATAGGGCGGACTATGGCCTCTTTTAAGCCACCTGGGAAACTGAATTTACTTACCGATAAGTTAATTAACTTGGCAAGTATTGGACTAACTTTCTCGGATACAGTTTTAAGATCACGCATGCGTACGAGATCGGGACCCGGTGATTTCTTTGAATCCATACTCTTTATTATTCTCATAATGTTTTTTGCTGTTCACCGGTTGCCACCTCATACATACCCCTGAATCCTTTACATAGTTTTCCCGTTTTAACCATTTATCATTACATACGTGTTTTATGTGTTCGATTTCACTCGAGAAAGTGTTTGCAAACCCATTACAAATTTCCTCTAAGGTTACTTGAGTCCCCATATTATCGACTATTACCGAATCCAATGATTTTTTATTATTTCCTAGCATATTATTAATTTTATCCCATATTTTCTTTATGGCAGCCACCGCTTTGTATCCATTTACGTTCGAGGTTTACGAAAATGGCCGTTTGAGAGGATCATTCGGTGGCGATCCTGGGATGCCAGTGAAACGTTTACGATTCTCTGGTAGTTTCTTAGGTGGTCATTATGAAATGGTCCTTCCCGATACTAGTTTCTCAGGAGTATGTCCTAATGATCAGTTAAAGGGAGTGGGTTTTAAGAAAATCCGCAGCTGATGTGCAAGAAATATTACCCGAGAAGAAAAAAAGGACGACTACCTACAAAAAGAAATGAGATCCCATCAAAAACATAAAATGTACAAAAATGGCAAGTCTCGCAACGCAATCCTTCCACCGTAAAAAGTTGTGAGATCTTATGTAAAGCCAAGTCTGCTATTTTAGTTTTTATGGAAGCAACTTTTCATTTAAGTTAGTATGGGAGCACCTATTTAACAAATTTATCATTAATTGTTTCCTATTTAGTTACCTACCAACATTAAGTGACTGTATTAATATTAGTCATCTTTATTTCCTAATAAATTATGGTGACTTTGCAATCGCAGAGCACAAATAAAGCACTGATGCGTAGAAATATCTTCTCAAATCGCTAATAAATTGGTATTAGGTAGCTGATATGTTGTATATGTTGCTGTGCGATTGCGAAGTCACTATATTTTATTAGAGAAATAAAGATGACTAATATTAATACATTTATAAATATATTATATTTAACTTTTACTAGCTTTTCATTAGTAGTGTTATTAAAACAATTTAAAAAAATTTAAAAAATCACATTCGACTGATGACGGCCCCATACCGAGGGCCGAAATATATCGAGTTAAAATTTTTTTAAATTGTTTTAATAACACTACTAATAATATTAATACAGTCACTTAATGTTGGTAGGTAACTAAATAGGAAACAATGATAAATTTGTTAAATAGGTGCTCCCATACTAACTTAAATGAAAAGGTGCTTCCATAAAAACTAAAATAGCAGACTTGGCTTTACATAAGATCTCACAACTTTTTACGGTGGAAGGATTGCGTTGCGAGACTTGCCATTTTTGTACATTTTATGTTTTTGATGGGATGGCTTTTACATGAAATCAAATTTCGTACTACAAGAAATAATTATAACGGCCAAAATACAACTTTTAGTTAAAATTACTTTTGACAATAGTTTGCTATATGCATAAACATATTTTTAATCAAGGAACATACGTTTTTAATGATACTATGGTAGCTTCAAAATAATTGGAGTTCCTATAAGCGTGATATTAGATTATTTTAGGAATTTACGGTTGGTATTACGACTATGGAATAGCCAATTATTTTATAGCTATTGTTATACCAATAAAAATTTGTTTACGCATATAGCAAACTTTCAACAATAAGTTTTCATATCTATGTCGTATTTTGGACGTTATAATTATTTCTTTAATACAAATTACAAATCCGGAGAAATGTGACATAAACAAGACAAGACAAATAATCATTATTGTGTACCATATAAAAGAAAACTTAAAGTATAAAAACAAGATACAGATAGATTACAATTGGCGGTCTTATCGCTAAAAGCGATTTCTTCTAGACAACTTTTGGGTGGAAATGAAGCCAAGGATATAAATCGTACTGCAAAGTCAATTGATGGCTCGTTTGAAAGGCCTCTTGGACATTTATCCTTAGAGCATGTATCACATTGATATCTTTCTAACTTTAGAGTTTGTATCTAAAATACACTTTAGAGTGAAGAAATTCACCTAATTTTACGATGTCGGCCTAATAGGAAGAGAAAATATGTGTCAAAAGTGACAAATGGTCAAAAGTAAGAGAACTGTCTAAAGTCATTGTTGTTGTTATAGTTAAAAATATGTCATTGTTTAAAAGGAAAGATGTGTCAAAAGTGATTTAGTGATTGTTGTTGAAAATTTCAAACATTAAATTTTAAAAATTTTAAACTATCTCACCTTATATCGCGAGAAAATATGTGTTAAAAGTAATAGATGTCTCAAAATTGACAGAAGTGTTAAAATTATAGACGTGTCAAAAGCCATATAATACGTCAAAATTTGCACCGGTGTCAAAAGTGCCGGTGTCAGATTTGTCAAAAGTGACGGATTTCTGAAAAATTGCAGGTGCTTTCTGTGATTAGAGTTTTGTGGAAAGTAACAGATGAATCAAAAGTGACTTGGTTATCAACGTTAAAGTTGATACATTTAATTGACTTCTCTATAGGTACTAAAAAGCTGATTGTAAAAATATATACTTTAGCCATATTTACTTGCACGAATTTTGAGAAATGGAGCCGAATATCCAAAAATCTTGTCATTTTGAAACGGTTCACCCGATATCTAGACAAACCTTGCAAGGTTTATTGATATGGTTGAATCATGTGATTGTGTTTTCCTTGATGATAATAAATAAATAAATAAATAAAAATAGACAATTTTTCATTCTCCTCCTAGACTATAAATTCGGGTGCATACTGCAACTTCACGCGCTCCTTCTGTACTGCGGTAGATGGCAGCACTACTGCCCCGAACTATTGTCTGGTATACTCACGTCAATAGCGGGCACAACGTCCATATGAGAGTTGAGCATGACACTGGGCAATGAGGAGTTACTGCCGGGCCACTTGATCACGATCACAGGCATATCTTTGACGAAGTAGTACGTGTCCATTGTCATGTTCAAACCCTCTACCAGGTTCTTCCAGAATTCCACCGCGGGAGCTGCAAGACATTTTTGAGAAGTTGCTTTAAAAAATTTAAATTATTCATTAGATATCTCCATTCTTTATTGCTAGTCATCCGAAAAGGATTTGTTTTTTTTTTATTATTAACTCTTCTCAAGATTTGAAACCACGGATCGTGGTGATTCCAAAAATCTGACCTCCCTAGGTACATACTATCATTAAACATAACCAATTAAATAATATGATGCAATGAGAATTTGTTCCTCCCTTATTAGCAATTTCACAAAGTTTTCTTAAACCCCTAGAAAATGGTTTCTTTGATCAAACCTTGTTTTTATACAGAAGTACCTATAAATTAGACAGGCTATAAAGCCAAAGCTGCTTATTGGCTATTATGGGACTACAATTTGAGAAAAAAAAGACAAAAGAATTAAGAAGAAAAAAAAATGTACAGATCTGCTTAAGGGCCAGGTAGCCGTCAACGACCTTGAGTCAACTTGTGTCGGTACAAATATCGACAGAAACTATATTGAAATAACGTTCACATCAGCGCGCACTGCATTACGACGTCACTGGGTCTCCGGATAGCGTAAAATAGGAGAAAATAATACTTTTCACATGGACGCGATAGACAGAAAAAAAAATCCATAAATGATTTTTCTAAGCAATATTTTGCGTGTATTTTAGTGAAATAACCATACAAATACCATAAGTGGTTTCAAAGAAATAACCAATTTTACTTATTTTTAGTTAAATAACAGCTTGACTTTGAACAATATTTTCATACTGTTTCTTATACGCGAGAATACTTTCCTTAAATAAAGTTATATATAATTTTTCCATAATTTTATACATACCGTTTAAGATAAATAATATCAATAGAGCCATTTTCGGATGTCGCTAGGAAGAGCAGTGGTGCATTGAACTTTTTTCAGGAAAAGCAACCAGAAGGTCAAGTTTGACAATAAAAAAAATATGAAAAAATTTAAATAACACTTTGAAAAAAGAAAGTTTGTATGACGCCAGGGTAGGCACTTTCATACCATTGATTATACCATGAACATTTTCATACATTTTTTTTGAAAGCGTTTTTTAATTTTTTTTATATATTATTTTTATTGTCAAACTTGACCTTGTGATTACTTTTCCGGAAAAAAGTTCTATGCACGCCACTGGGGAAGAGGTGCCATAAAAATCTTCGCCACTGTTCTTATTCTCGAAAACGAGCCGAAAATTTTGAAACTTATGAAAAATAAAATAAGAATCAAAGTTATTCTAGAACATGCGCAAAAATCGGAACCGGGTGCAACTATGGGTGTCATTTTGGCTGTCTATAGGTGACCGGAAGTGAACCATCTGTCATGGATTGTATAGCAAGCGGAAACACGAATACGCAAATACGACCTTTGCCGAAGAGTGGATTCCTCCACGCATTTTTATGGTACGTACTACTGTACGAGTGTGACGATAAAATCGACGATATAACCGATACATCTACAGAAACAGTCACCAGACTTGTAAAACTCACACTATACACATAAATTCTGAAAAACTCATTGGTGCATACGATGTAATTGAGGAATTACTGGGAATTGAACCTGGATCTCAACATTGTGAGGCCAGCGTTTTACCCCTGAGCTGCCGCTGCTAAGTAAAAATGTATGAATAAGGCTCTATAGTCTATACTACGAGAACTCCTACGAAAAAGTAATCGACACTTTTAGAACTTGCATATCTACTTCATTAAAGAATGTATTATTTTGATAAAATAGAATATTATTTTTGAAATCTTTTTTTAGGGATCTGCTAAAACAGAAACAGATTGGAGAAATTCGGCTCGATACAAATATTTATTGAAATGAGGTGTTTTTCGAAACCATTTCTCCCGGTTTGCCAATTTGGAATGACATATGGACTGCAATTATATTTTATTAGATGGATTTTAACATCATCTAGGACCTGGTCAATTGAAATTTTGATAGCAAATTTATATTTATAAAAAACCGACCTTTTCTATTTTTCCTCGAATCTGTCATTTTCGCAATGAGGGTTTTTTCGCATATAACAGTAACAGGGACGCTATAACTTTTACATATCATACATATATGTGACGGCCTGATCTCCAAGTTTTACTCACCCAGACTGCTGGTGGTGGTTGTGGTGTTTATCCTGACGTATTCCTGAAACAGCTGAACCGCAGGGTCTGAAGCGTAATCTACAGTCGACACAGCATGGCCTATTGTCATGAGGAGCACCAAGTCCATTAGAAGTTTCGCCATCTTGCCTCTGTGAAGTGTTTAGGTAGGTAGTTAAGATAATAAAAGTATAAAGAATAGTAATTTTTGGAATAACCAAGAGATTAAAATGTAATGATGTTAACATTATTATGTTAATGATAAAGTAACTTGTTTCAAAATTTACCATGTGTAAATATACTGTTATCTATTCTTGTGAAAATGAAAATGAAATTCTTTAATGTCGAATACGTCGCATCCTGTCGATTTGGGAAATTGAAACTCTGCATATATATAAAATTTTAATGAAATTCATGACGTCATCCGCCGGGCCCTTGCCAGCGCTTACGGACCAGCCACATTAGAACCAAAGGGCATAATTCGCACCGATGGGATGACGCTCCTGGCATGGAAAAATGGTAGGTCGCTTGTATGGGATGCGACTTGCGTGGACACTCTCGCCCCGTCCCACCTACGAGCGACCTCAGCCAAGCTGACTCAGCGGCTGCGGAGTCAGCTGAAAACCTGAAGCGGCGCAGATATGTGGCCTTCGGAGAGGGCTACATGTTTGCGCCGTTCGGTGTTGAAACCGTTGGACCATGGGGCCCGGCCGCACGGCAACTTTTTAAAGAATTGTCGGCACGCCTGGTCGACGCCTCTGGTGACCCTAGGGCCGGAGCTTACCTCGGTCAGAGGATCAGCTTAGCGATCCAACGAGGTAACGCTGCCAGCGTCTTGGGTACCCTCCCCAACGGCGACGATTTAAAAAACATTTTTTATTTAATATAGGCATTATATTTGTTAATCATTTTAATTTAGATTATGTTTAGTTTTTAATTTAATTTATTATAGTAAAATTATTTTAAATATTTGAGGAAGTATTGGTCTCTTAAACCATTGTATAGTATGTAAGCAAATATACCTTGGTCCTTAGTCTAAGGAACCATCTCCAGAGTTTTGACATATTTATCATTTTTAACCGACTTCAAAAAGGAGGCGGTTCTCAATTCGACTGTATGTTTTTTTTATTTTATTTTTATTTTATTTTTTTTGGCGTTGTTACTCCATAACTCCGTCATTTCGCAACCGATTTGAACAATTCTTTTTTTGTTTGAAAGAGTATACTTTCAGGTAGGTCCCATTTTGGGTTTGGTTATGATCTGATGAAGGTCTTCAGAGATAGGCAGTGGAACTCCTCAGAAAATGACAGCATATCTCTCAAAATTGAAGCAATATCTATGTACTTGGGTGTTGATTACAAGGTATTACTTGAAAATCGACATTCTTCCACCTGATCTTCGATCCTGGCTTCATCAACATATTCACCATAGAACTCTTCAACGGATCAGAGCACATAACTCGAGATTGCGGCAATCACTGCGTTAGGGTGCTGATTCAAGGTTATTACTTGGAGATTATCAAAATACCCACCTGACCTTCGATCCTGGCTTCATCACCATAGAACTCCTCAACGGATGACAGCACATAACTTTAGATTGCGGCAACCAGTTTGTGTTAGGGTGCTCATTGCAGGGCATTGCTGAAAATTGCCAGTGTACCCACCTGAATTTCGATCTTGGCTTCATCACCGTAGAATATCATTCAACGGATGACAGCACATAACTCGAGATTGCGTTAATCATGTTGTGTTAGGGTGCTGATAGCAGGAAGCTACTCAAACATGGCTACTTATACTCACTTGAACTTCGTTTCATATTAACACCACGTTTGCAAGAACTACCTATACCTCACAATTTAACCCAGCAACACTAAAAAATGTGAAATAAAATAAACTTTTAACAAAAAAATAGCAACCGACTTCAATAGTAACAGCAGTCATTCACTAAAAAGTTAATAATAATTCTATAAAGACCGATGGTACCGAAGCAACACTTTTGCCGACTTCTTTCTTCCTGAAACATTATGTTATCTAGAAGTCGGCGTATTTCCTACGATATAGCAACATAGAAACCAATATAAGAACGCCGACTTCTAGATAACATAACGTTTCAGGAAGAAAGAAGTCGGCAAAAGTGTTGCTTCGGTACCATCGGTCTTTATAGAATTATTATTAACTTTTTAGTGAATGACTGCTGTTACTATTGAAGTCGGTTGCTATTTTTTTGTTAAAAGTTTATATAGCTACAGTACGCTTTACGCCTAACTAAAAAAACGTAAAAAAAATTATTTTTTTTTTTCACCCGTTTCTTATTAAATATGCAGAACTAATCACATAAGTAGTTGTGGTTTATAAAAATATACCTGCCCACGCCATATACATGATGTAATTTCAGCTTGAACACCATTTTCCATGGCACCAGAGACAAAATCATTAAATAGCTTCGAAATAGTCGATCTACCTTTTAAAAAAACCGGCTAAGTGCGAGTTAGACTCGCGTACCTAGGGTAGGGTATTGTGGATAATAAATTTTATTTTGTCATTATTTTTTGTGAATTTCCCAACCGCTTTATTTTTCCTGTAATCTTTACGTAAACACATATTACTATAATTTTATTCTTATTTTTCGGTTTACCTGTTTTGGAGATAAGGGGGAGACATACATTTTGTTAGGATTTCTTGAAATAGATGCAATTGAATATACTCAAACTATATATTTTCACAATCAACTTTTTAATACCTACAATTTGATCACCATATTGTACTTTATAAAATATTCTTTTATTTATTTTACTTTTTTTATTTTTCGCATTTGTGCTCAACTTGTTTAAAATTGGCCAGTTATGACCTATAATCGTCATTTTTTTCATACTTTTCGATCTACCAGTTTCGGAGATAAGGGGGGGACATACATAGTTTTGTAGTTTTTTTAATATTTCTCGAAGCCAGTGCCAGTAAATATAGTAAAAGTATATATTTTAACAATCATCTTTTTAATATCTACAATTTCATACCCATATTGTATTTTTAGCATAATATTTTTTATTTTTCTCACTTTTGTCTTAGAAATATTTTGAACAATTTCATATTTTTCATATTTTTTTACACCGTGATATGTGAGCAAATTGATGCTATTTTTGTGCCAAATTGTATGTCTTTATTTTGAACGGTGCTAAAGTTATGAAGCTGTGACATACGGACGGACGGACGGACGGACGGAGTCCCACCGTAAAGCTTCCTTTTGTACCTTTCTAGATATTGGAATCCTAAAAACTATGCTGCGTATAACTGAACGAATGATTTACATAAACATACTGAATGGATCTGTATGGGGTTTTCTTGATCTTAGTGTTTCCGAGTAACTTATACTTAAAATTATTACGATACGGTATCTATAATTTAAGTTATGGCTTGGAATAGACAAAGACTTATCTTTATTGGTAATCAGTGGCGTGCACAGAACTTTTTTCGGAAAAGCAATCAGAAGGTCAAGTACGACATTAAAAAAATATGAAAAAAATTTAAATAACACTTCGAAAAAAAAAGTTTGTTAGTAAATATTTATTCTAGGGTAGGCAGTGCCTACTACCCTGGCGTCATACAAACTTTTTTTTTTTCAAGTGTTATTTAAATATTTTTTTATTTTTTTATTGTCAATCTTGGCCTTTTTGTTGCTTTTCCGGAAAAAAGTTCTGTGCACGCCGCTGATTATAGGTCCAGATTATTACACTTATTTACACATTTACAAATTAATTATAATTAGAATATTAAATTATAAACGAAAAATTTAAATTATTTATTATACAGATAGATTAAAAGAAACAGAAGATCAATTTAAAATGACTATATTATCAAGGAAAATCTTAAATTATGGCCATAAATTGACTTTCTGGGCATAAAGTCAACTTATGATGGTTTATTACTTAACGTCGCGGAGTAATAATTGTATTTAAAAATATTATTTTTCTTTTTCTTTTACTTCATTGTGACTGATGCCGGGCCTGAATGGCCCGAAATATATCTCACAAAAAATTTATTTTACGTTGTTTTATGTTATTCTTATTATTTAATAATTAAGAAATCTATATCAATTGAATAACTCACGTGAAGCTGATGTATGATCAGCCTAAAACACAGGCCAAGAATATCGATATCTTCCTCGTTTTTGGTATTTATACAGTTTTGAACAGACCTGAGTAAATAGCGAATGTACCTACATATTTTCATGTACGAAATACTATTATATAATCACGTGCTAAATGGTGCGAGATCTTGTTTTGCATTTTAAGCATTTCCATATTCATTTTTCATCGTCAAACATATGTATCAAAATACATTATGTAGAGCATTAAGTACTTACGAATGAAACATTTACATTTTTAATCCTTATCAGCTACCGGTACCCCTAAAAGAGTCCTTGCTCCTGTAAACACGTCGCCGTCGGATGGTTAATTTAGCCTCCTCATTGGATGACTAGGTCCTTCATTAAGGCGATTACCGTCGCCAAATTAGCAGCTCGATGTTTGTCTGTATGAATATCGACGGAAACGACATTGAAATAACGTTCAAATCAGTGCACAATGCGTAGTGGCTGTTACGACGCTCGCTGCGTCCTTGAAAGGGCAAAATAGGAGAAAATAATACTTTTCACATGGGCGTCATTGTTCGATTAAATAGTTCTATGTTATATTTATAGCTATCAAGTTTATCTATTTATCAAAGCATAAATGAATTAAATCACCTAAGCCGCTTAGGAGCAGTAGGAAATTCAAGCCAAAAAACACCATTCACTTGAAACAATTTTTCATATAGAAGTTTTGGTGGTACGAAAAAGAAAAATGTTGCATATGTTGTCCTAGAGTTGATAATCCATAATACATTTTTTCAATATTTTTGGTTTGGCCATAAAAGAGGAGTCGGCTTTAGAAAGTACCCATTTGGCGATATTAAGGGCCTTAAATGGCGGCATCTAATTGAACTTCTCTGCTGAACTCCGCCCCTTTATCACATATATGTTTTTTGTGGAATATGGTTTATTTAGTTCTATTGTTTTTTTTTACATTAGGTATATTGATACGTGTATATTATGTACCTTTATTACAAAAATAAATTATTTGATTCCATGTCCACAGTAGTTTTACAAAAGTGTCACGTCGAAAGTTAAAGGTTTAAAAAAAATTGCTTTATTGTTCAAAAATAGAGCATTCACACAAGTTGCAAGGGCCCCTTGATTAAAAGACTTGATTTACTGCAGGGTTCATCACGGACATTGTTAATACTTATACCAAAGAGCCAACTAACTAAATTAAAAATTAACATTATATCATTGCAGTATAGTCACGCAGAAAGGAAAGTAAATCTTGATGTGAGGAGCCCTGAACCGGTTCAGAGCTCCTCACATCCAGATTTACTTTTCTTTCTGCGTTTCTATACTGCAATGATATAATGTTAATTTATATCTCCTTGCGATGGAAAAATCGCCAAGTGTTCAAAGATAGAAATTTATTTCTATCATAGTTTAATTAATTAAATATTTTTTAAACAGGTGGGTTTTTCATCTTGAATTAATAACACTTGTACTTTTTCACTTTATTCATGTTAACTCCCAACCGGTTTCAGATTTTACTCCATTTTCAAGATGTTAATTAAAATATTTCACTGATTCCAGGCACTAGCTCTGAGCAACGTAAACAATGATAACGTTGTTTAGAGCTAGTGCCTGGAGTCAGTGAAATATTTTAATTAACGTCTTCCCTTGAAAATGGAGTAAAATCCGAAACTGGTTGGGAGTTAACATAAATAAAATGAAACTATAAGTACAAGTGTTATTAATTCAAGATGTGTTTCAAGTTTCACCAAGTGCCGACAATCGCAAGTATAAATTGTGCTAGGTTTTGACCGTGGCTATTCACCACCTTCATGCCGCCATGTGACTCCTACTTGTTCCCACATTTCAGATTCGTCCACTTGAGATCATGAGGAATCCATCACGAAATCAACGTGTTCACGAAATTCAAGATATAGAGCACTTTTGCCTGAATGGCCAAAATAATAATTAATAACACAATGGAAAAAATACTAAATGTATTAAAATATCCAAGACGCTAAACGTTTGCCTCCGCGACTTAAATTGTTGTTTTCATATCCCAAAATCTCATTATGAAGTTAATTTGCCACGATGCCGATGTGCATAAAATATAAAAATTGCGACCAAACTCTTCATCGCTAACAGAAATTATATTTTTTTTGGTTCCTGGTCTATTTTGGTATCAGGCAATCACAACTTATTATCTGCCAGAAACATAAGATTATATAGAGCAGTAAAAATCTAGTGTAAACAGAAGTGTTTAAAAACCCGATTCAGTGTGTGAGGAACTCACACGCAGAGTGCTCTGACACCTTTCTAAATGTATAACTAGTTATTTTATATTTATCTAAAACTTAAATAACAATTTATATCTAAACTTAACACATTCAAAATTAAAATTAAGTACCTAACATAAAAATATTATATCATAAAACCTATAAATATAAATACAGTAAATTTAATCTTAAAATTATTAAAATAAATAAAAAATGCTGGCCAGATCACCACCCTCGTTCGGTAGTGTACCCAGAAGGCTGGCAGCATTGCCTCGCTGAATAGCGAGGCTAATTCTTTGACCGAAATAGGCTCCAGCCCTCGGGTCACTGGAAGCGTCGATCAGGCGCGATGATATGTCTCTGTAGAGACGTCGCGCATCCGGTCCCCACGGTCCGAGTGTCTCCACTCCAAAGGGCACAAATATGTAGCCCTCACCTAGGGCTGCATATTTGCGCCGTTTGTCTGATTCCGCCGACGTTGCCGCCGCGCCCGCTCTGGAAGCGGTCGCTGAAAGGTGGGATGGCGCCATCGTATCGACGCAAGTTGCATCCCACACCAACGGCCGCCCATTTTTCCATGGGATGAGCGTCATACCATCCGGCCTCTTGCCATCGTCACGTGCTAAACCATTAGGCTCTAAAATAGCCGGCACGCTGACGCTGGCAAGGGCCCGACGGATGACGTCATTTAGAGCAGCGTGACGCGGCAAGCGGCCGGCACTGCGCTGACATGCCAGACCGTGGTGACCAAGCTGATCGACGCTTCTACCGCAACGGCAGCGATGTGGCTCATTTATCTTAGCACCGAGTCTCAGACTGATGGCCAAAGAAAATGTTGTTTTGTCCAAATGAGTCCCTAAATTTGTCGAAGGCAACGCATTCAACCAATATCCCGACTCCGGTTCCGCAGTCGCCAAAAGACGAGCTCGCTCTGCGGGGTTTTCTGATGTGTCCAAAAGGTTCTTTTGAACCTGAACACAGAGCGGCTCGTCCCACAGACTCTGCGAAAACGGAATTGTCGGGACACTTTGACCTGGTCCAGCAACATCTATCCAGGCACTCCTGGCCTCAGCCAAACACGTGACCGACGGAATGCCCAGGAGACGAAGCGAATCTTTGTTTATTATTTTTATATTGGGGGCTAATTTGTTAAATTTTGTAACTATGTTAATTTTTTCATGAGATGAGAAATAATGTAATAAAATGTAATAAAAGAAATAAATGTAATAAAATGTTATTTTATTACAATTTTCATCATGGTATTTATTCCCTTCAATTTCTCGACCGCTATTATATTTTTTATACTTCAATAGTTGTTGTAATTTTACCGATTGTTTACTAGCTTTCTTGAAAAAAAAGACGATTATCGGTTAGACTATTTATCGGAAGCCATATTCGCCATCGTACTATAATGATTTACGCGAAATCGATGACATGAAACTACTTTCGTCTAAAAATAGCACGTAAGAAATACCAAACTTAGAACACAAAACCGCTATTGAGAATAAATATTTTCAGAAACTTCTATTGGTATTAGGAAACTATATCGTTTCGCTACTGCAAAATGTAGTTGTTAGCATTATTTCTTCTGTCTATTACACACTCCTACTGTAGACCAGGGCGGCTATTCTCGCAACATTTTTCACACGCTTTATGTTTCATACGACTTTTTTACTCGCGTAATTAATGCCATGTGATGATAATTCTACCAAGTAAAACTCCTTAAAATACATCTAAAACATGTTATGAATCCGCGTAAAAGGTTTTTATTTTAAAATCTTGATACGTTTTTGTACAAAGAGCTGCTTAAAATCAGCCGCCTTCGGCTCTCGCAAATTGTCGCATATGCGAGAATAGCCGTCCAGGGGCCTTATTGTGTAACTTCAATATCTATCGCTGTCACTTTCAAAGGTACGCGTGATTGGCTACAAACGATGTGTTACGTCATACGACAATCACGTTACGTTTGAAAGCGATAGCGATATCTCTTGAAGTTAGACAATAAGGCACCAGTATACTGCTATCTTACTGATATAATGATAAAAAATAATATAGCGAAATGTTCATGTATTCTGTAAGTGACAGTACCGTTTAAAATATTTACGACCGCCCCATTCGAACGCAGTCGATTTCAGTTTACGTCCGAATGTGCCGCGCTCCATTAAATCTGGCTCATTCAGACGTAATACCCTGTATTAGTTGATAATGTAATTATTTGTATATAGTTATAATATAAATATACACACGTATGAGACACGTATTATATACAAATGATAAAAATTCCCACTGTGCCCGGCATCAGTTGAAATAATAATGATGCCAGTGGGACCCGATTGAACAAGTGAGCGAAGCGAACGAAGTTCTCCGAGTCTACTTGTACAATACGGCTTATTAATTTGAATACGGCTGCGTAATCGGCGACTCCAAATGCCCCTTGATACCGAGTTTCATGCAAATCGGAATACTTTTTTGGACCTATCAAAAAACTGTCAAAACCTGTCAAATTCAAATTTTTTTTTTAATCGTGTAGCCCCAGCTTGACCGATCACTACAAATGAAACCCGAACTCGTTACAATTAGCAGTTCGGAAGATACGGCCGATCAAAATGTTGGCAATTTTTTTTCAATTTTTTTTTACCGTCATCTAGATCTCGTCGAGACCTTTTCCTAGACACTATCAACATGGGTCTAACTCCAGCCATTTGGGAGATACAGGCCGTCAAAGTTTTGCCATTAAAAAAAATAACTTTTTTGTCACCCCATGGTCCAACCCCTAGGGATGTATAGTACGTTTCAAATACCAAGGCCCCATTGCACTTTAAACGGTCATTACGCGTTAACAATAGGATTAGTGATAACAAAAGATACCTGGCCAGATACGCGTGCCAATTTGAATCCTGCGAAGTCTCGAAAAAAATAGTCTAACTAATCTTGTTTCCCATACAAATTTTGAACACCCGTTTCATCCCCTTAGGGGGTGAATTTTGAAAAATCCTTTTATAGAGGATGCCTACACTATATAATGGTATATATATGCAAAATTTCAAGTCGGTTTAGGCTGTGCGTTGATATATCAGTCAGTCAGTCAGTCACAGGACTTTGAATTTTATATAATACAGATCATGAACCATGACTTTATTTTTTAGGGTTTACGTCAAATTTATTACCTACCTGGCAAAATGCTTGGCTTGGCAACAAATAAATATAAAAATTTAAGCTAATGGCCACGATGTATATCTTCTTTGTTAATCGATAAAGATAACTTTTGATTACCATGGTCACAAAGATAATCTTATCTTATCCTAAAACAATTGTTTGCCTATACAATAGAAAGAACTGATACAGAAAAGGCATATACAGGTTGTTTCTAGTTTAATGGTGTAATTTGTTTAGAAAAAATAATTTTAATTTATCCCTTGTATTGATTGGAGTGATCTCCTGTCTGAGATTAATAGGGAGATTAATCATTGGGTGGGAATTAGATACACTGTATTTGTTTTCCGTAGTAATTATTATATTTGGTTATTTGTAGTTGATTATTTGCGAAATGTAGCTTAATTTGGTGTGGACACAGTTTGTATTGCAAAATAAATCAGCGCCATCTACTTTCAGCTATTGAAATTATTCTCATTGTAGTTTTAGCAACGATTCTCTCGAATACTTCAAATAATACAAATATTTCAAACATTTTTTTTTTATTTATTTACCATTTACACAAAATTATAACAGAAAATAGTAATAGCAGCTTATAAACTTGTGCTATCGTGAGTCACGTTACACTTAGCTACGAGAGCAAAATAATAATTTGGCACTTTGCTTACAATAAACAGCTAAAATTATAAATGTATACATAGTAATTTGTTATCTTTTACTGGAGCTAGGTAAGCGAAAAAAATTTTAAAAAACGTAGAATAGATAGTTATGATGAATTATTTGAATCAAGAAAATGTTTTTTTTTTATTTAGCCTTAATAAAGATCGGTAGGTAAGCTATTGATAAGCCGAGGCACCATAAAACCGGTTGTTCGCTCGCCATACGCATTGTTAGCGCACTGTGTGAGAAGCCGTTTTTTAACAACAGCCCGAGTGTATACAGGATGGTCAACAGTATTTCGCAAAGATTCATTAAAGAATTGATCTCTAAGTAGTAAAAAGTTCACTTGAGTATGGACTGGTAAAACTTTACAATGGTTAAAAAGACCGTTATCATTGTTATAAAACTGATTTTTTATTCGGTGTGAGTTTATCTTTATATTTCCTATTTTATCTAGGGTGAAGCTATAAAACAGAATTCATTCTGGTTTTTTGTTGGCATAGTTTCTGAAATAAAGGGGGAAACAAAGTTTTCAACTAAACTTTCCCAAAGTTGTCGGAAAATACGCAACAAAATTCTAATTAAAATAGTTAAACAATTCCTAAATAAACCCCATTCAAATGATAACGCACTTGGTTGAGGCATAAAGGTTAACTTTTGCACCACTTAAATATAGAAAATCATGTTTAAAATAATACTCCTTTATCAGTTTAAGTTTTACAACGATTTCAAGTTCATAACTTTATGCGTTTCGAAGAAAAGAGGCTGCAACAGACATACATACACACGAACACACTCTAGTCAAACAACAAGGTTTGTGTTTTCCTATTTTTAGTACGGAATTCATAATATGCATATATAAGGTCTTTCAATTTAAATGGAAAGTAATTTAGGAGGTGATTCAGTATCGTTAATAAATCACATTCCACTGCAAAGCACTTTTTTTTCACTTCTCAGTACGAAGTGGTCTGATCAGCTGACTCAGTTTTTATGGACAAGTGAAGAAAAAGTTCTCGCAAAAAAAAATACTTTGCAGTGGAATGTGATGTATTAGCGATACCGAATCACCTCCTAAATTACTTCTCATTTAAATTGAAAGACCTTATATAGAGATACTATCTCTAGTGATACGCAAGTAGGGTTTTTGGCCTCATAGAAAAGAAAAATATGGTATATAATATAATACACATTTCACAGCCGAATTGTTAAATCAAAATTGGATGGCTAGGTTTTTTATTAGATGGTAGCGAGCACCCAATTAAATGGCTATGCTGCTCGTTGTATAACTTAAGAGCGGTTTAGCAGCCGAAGTGTGAAAAAGCCGCCTTTTTCTAATTAATCGAAATATAAAACTTATATTCAAAACTTACCCAATAGTTCCTCAACAAAACGTTATTTTATTACCTATGTTTTGTGTCAACTGTCATCGCAAAGTTTCCATTGATTTCTGTAAATTTGAATTAAATTTTACGATACACGTAATACCTATATATTCACGAAACACCTAATGAACAGAGTTGGGTAGGAATTTCACTGTTATATAGCTTAATATCTCGAGAATTTTAGCGAACCTAGAAACAAAGTTGGGTCTACAAAAACTACAAATGGTGGAAGTTGTGATGGTTTATTCACTTTATTATTTTGGTGTTGTACGCAGACGAAGTGTTGCACAACTTTGAACCAAATGATCGAGCAGAAAATGTAACCCAATAATTTTTTTTTTGAGCTTTTTATAGATCCTTTCAACATAATTTCACTATTAAAATATGATATTCGAAAAAAGTGGTCTTTCAAACACCCTATTGTGTATATGCGCCACTATCTACTTTTTAATCTCACTTATCAATGGAAAAAATCAACAAATTTTTAATCCCATTACTACACGGGTTGTAAAAAAACTGAAACATTAGACTTCTTATCATCCACAGACAAGTGATAATCTTTTCCGCCACCGCCGTGGTCGTTTAGGAGCGTAAGGTCAAAAGCGCAAAATGACAAAGGATCGCAAATTGTCAAAAGAGCAGAATGTCAAAAGCGTACATAGTCAAAAGCGCAGAATGTCAAAGGCGCACATTGTCAAAAGCGGACATAGTCAAAAGCGCAGAATGTCAAAGGCGTACAATGTCAAAAATCAACTTAAACGGGCTTGTTGTTTTTGTTGGTAAATATTATTATTTTTGGCGAGTCAGACTCGCGTTCGTAATCGGAAATGAAATACTTTTTATATTATTTTGTAATGAAAAATATTTATTTTTAATGTCAACTAAATATAATCAGTATATTCTCGTATGTATCACTAAAGTACTAAAGTAAGTGTGTTGCTAAAGTACTAACGCCCACTTGCGCCAAGCTACCTAACTTTTAATGCTTTGCCGTTGTCACATCAAGCGATAAAAATAAGGACATAGCATAATAAGTTAGTTAACTTTGGTTATGTTGCTTGGCGCAAGTGGGGCTAAGTGAGGAAATAGAGATGGGACAGTCTGGATTGACATTTGTATAGTAGTGAAATTGCACTGATTTCACAAAATAGATACTACCAGAAGGCCGACTCGACGTCGGAGCGAAAACAGACGCACACATGCATAGGCGCGTACGTATGATGATCTCGGCAGAATTTCGTATTGGCATTCACCCGAATATCTCCGAGATCGTCGTACGTACGCGTCTATGTGTTTTCGCTAGTTATGCGGAGTAAACATTCTGTAAGTGATTTTGTGCTGATGTGTTGGTGAAAAAGGTTTGCTCTCCTTACGACGTCTAATGGCACACCATTCTCTATGGATCACACACACTACAAACTGAAACCAAAATATACTCTAGTGGTCACACAAGGGTCACACCATCCTCTATGGGTCACGCACACTACAAAGCAACTTTCCCGTAGAAACATGCACGCCCAAAAAAAAACATAATTTGCAGTAAGCAGGTATTTAAAGTTAGTATTTAAAAGAAGCAATATTTAGTATTTCGTGTTTGTTTCCTTAGGAATGTTGTTTAGTATGAACAGAAAAGTCTATGAACATAGAATAATGTAATTAAAAATTACCAGTAGTTTTCCAGACAGATAACAATTTATTCTAAAAACCACGTTCAAAACGCGTTCAAACATAACATCCAGTTTATAACTAGAGGTTAACATAAGTTTAGACTAAGATACACTACACTAAGAAAAAAATATGAAAGTCAAATAGTTAGATAATCCTTATCTAAACCTATATCTAGATTTATCTCAGATAGAATGTAAAACAAGATACCTGGTATACTACTTACCTATTGATTATATGTACTGATACAATTCAAAATTGTTAGTGGTAGAGCTGATGCCGGGCTCGACTGTAGACTCGAAATTATTCGGGGAGCGTGAGAGGACAGCCCTCAAACAGGGACAACCAAGTGACCTATTAATTATGCCTGGGACCAATTGATGAAGGTATTATCTATCGTGGGCAGGTCGTTAAGTATGAAATCGAAAATTTTTCACCAAAAAAATAGGTGCGACTACGAGTGGAGCGAGGAGGTGCGTTAAGTTTACATGTAAAGACATTTGGGGAGCCGAGCGAAGCGGAGCGGAGCGAGGCGATCCTTCCAATGTTTACAGAAATATATGATCTGCCCAGGAAGACCATGAATTTCACGATGTACCCAATTTATCTGACCTTTTTATTTGATAACTGATAAGTTACTTTGATTGATACAGCCAAATTCATACTGGAGACTGGGTAGATGGTCAGGCCCAAGGTTTTATTACCTATTTAGCGAAATGCGAAAATAGCGAAAAATATACGAAAAATATGTATCGATTCTCCAGATTTGTAAACAAAATATTAGGGAACGGCCAAAATAAAACTTTTAGCTAAGACAACTTTTAACAATAGTTTGCTATGTGCATAAAAAAGTGCATATAATGATATTATGGTAGCTTCAAAATAATTCAATTTTCCATAATCGTGATATTAGGTTATTTTAGGAATTTACGGTTGGTGTCATGACTATGGAAAAGCCAATTATTTTATAGCTATTGTAATATCATTAAAAATATCTTTATGCATATAGCAAACTATTGTAAAAAGTTATCTTAGCTAAAAGTTGTATTCTGGCCGTTAGTTACAAATCCGGAGAATTGACCCTTGTCATACATTTGATAAACAAGAAGCCTTAATTTTGTTTTGCGTTTTTCATAGAAAGGGCCATTGAACCTTGTTACTGATTCCTTGCAAAGTCTCCAGTATGAATTTGGCTACATCAATCAAAGTCACCTTATATATCCCGATGTTTTAGATGAATTATACAAGGTGAATTTGTGAACATCGTCCAAATTCATACGTGAGCCTTGGTAAGTGATCAGCATCATGTACCAATAACGATTTTTGTAAAATTCATGTAATGAAATTTCGACTCCCCATAGCGATTCACTCAGTACTGGGAGTGAATTACTATGGGAAGTCGAAATTTCATTATACGAATGTCACAGAAATTATTATTGATTCATGATGCTGATCACTTACCAAGCCTCCAGTATAAATTTGGACGATGATGGAAAAGTCATCTTGTATATAAGAAGTTTAAACCAAACATAGAGCAACTCAGTAACCGCGTAACACTTACTTTTAGTTGTTGTTCTAATAATCAGCAAAACATAAAACTTATAACACTTATAAGCCTTGTAACTGTGAAATTTAAAAAGATACTTAAAACGTTAAAACTTTATATTTATAATAAAGCCGATTCTGAAGGCTTTAATTTCAGTTATAGTGCTGTCAAAACTTGAAATTTTCCAAAGTAATTTAACTTCAGGTCCTAAAACTTAAGGACTATTTTGCAATGAAGAAAATTTTGTTTTGACAGCACTATAACTAATATTAAAGCCTTCAGAATCGGCTTTAATATCTTATGTTTTTGTCAACATTTATAATTATAACTAGCTTTTGCCCGCGGCTTCGCCCGCGTTGATTTAGTTTTTGTGTAGTACTTTTTACACAACATATTTAAATCTGGTTTGGAGTGTTTTTGGTGCAATTCTTTGATCTCCAGGTAAAGTCTCTTTGACGGGGCCTATTACCTAATAGTTTTTTTTTATTCATATTTAAAGTACGTTTATAAGAGCTCTCACTCCCACAGGGACTCAACGATCAAAGTTTTTCCGAAAAAGTATCAAAATCCCTATCAGTTGTCAAAAAATGACAAATTTGAATACGGCAGCGTAATCGGCAACCTTGAATGCCCTTCGATACCGAGTTTCGTGTGACCTGTCAAAAACTGTCAAAACCTGTAAAATTATTTTTTTTGTCATGTAGCCCTACCTTGACTGATCACTATAGTTGAAACCAAAACTCCCTACGATTAGCCGTTCGGGAGATATGGCCGATCAAAATTCTGTCAATTTTTCTTCTTTTCGTTTTTTTTTACCGTCGTCTAGATCTCACCGAGCCCTTTTCTTAGAGTACCATGAACATGGGTCTAGCATCAGCCGTTTGGGAGATAAGGGTCTGTAAAGTTTTGATACTTTCGGCAGTTAGACAGCCATCAACATGGGCCTAACTCCAGCCGTTTGGGAGATACAGGCCGTCAAAGTTTTGACATTAAAAAAGAAAAACTTTTTTGGCACACCGTGGTCCAAGTATATCCCAAGTATATCCCTTCCGTTCCAAAGATATTTTGCTGGAATATAGATAGATATAGACAGATAGATAGATAGATAGATAGACACATAGATATTAGATAGATATATAGATTGACCTCAAAAGGAAATAATGGAACCCTAATATGATCACTTGTGTGGCTGTCTGTCTGTCCGTCAACAACAGCCGATTTGCTCTGGCACACATACATTTTCATGTCCACTATATTAAATGTCAAAATCGATGCAATTTTCGTAATTAATGTCCAAGAAAACCATAAAAACGACACCCATATTGATATTTACACATTTCAAAATTTCAACCCCATCGCACCCCAACAGGAAATGATGTTATTTCACGTTCACTACGTTGGATTTAGAAATCGTTGTTGTTTTCGTAATCAGCGACCCGATAAACCATACAAACGATACCCATGTTGATTTTCAGACTTTGTCACCCCATTTCCCCCTTTTAGGGGTTGAATTCTGAAAAAACCTGAAACACGTGTTTACTCATTTATGAATAGGAGTACTCCTGTGAAGTCTCGAATAAAATAGTCTAACTAATCTTGTTTCCCCATACAAACTTTGGACCCCCGTTTCACCCCCTTAGGGGTAGAATTTTGAAAAACCCTTTCTTATTCCTTGTTTACATTACAAAGGGAAGCTTTGTGCAAAATTTCAGCTTTCTAGGTCGAAGGGTTTGGGCTGTGCGTTGATGAGTCAGTGAATGAGTCAGTGAATGAATCAGTCAGTCAGGACTTCTCTTTTTATATATATAGATAGATAGATTGACTTTTCTACGCGTACGTAACTAAAATTAAGGGGGTATATCGTCAATATCGTCAATATTATATTTGGATTGTTACCTGAATTTATTTGACATAATAATTTAATTTTGAATAATGTGACATACCTAATTGTAATTTGACATTTTTGTTTTATTATAAATAACAGCGTAATTGTAAAATACCATTTTATTATTAATTTAAATTGTACTTATTTCAAAATATGTAACTTGATGTATTTACTGTATATTGACGATGTAATTTACTGAATAAATGAATATTAATATATAAATATCGACACTTTTTTAAGGTAATTTATCTGCTGTTCAAAAGTAGTCCCAAGTTAAATAAATTAGTATTACAATTTTGGAACCTTTTTCTAGATTTTGGTTAATCAGAAACGCGATGGAGGAATTTCACTCGATAGAAATAATTATTGAATTGAGCTGTAAACTTACACTTTTTCTGATATTCTGACAAATTGGGGTAGTATACACACTTCAAAAATATTTATTAAGATGGGTTTTAACAATACCTAAATTACTGGAAATGAAAATTTTCATTGCTATTCTAGTTATTTTTTTATTAATTTAAAACCGACATTTTGTCAATTTTCCCCGATTCCATCCCTCTCGCACTGCGGATCTTTCCACCTCGAGTAACGGGGACCTTTGCACGGACGATATATATCACCTTAAGGGTCGGTTGCGCCAAACATGCTCTCGCGTTTGGACAATTTAGCATACGAGGTGAATCCAAAAGTTCTAAGCCCGACCTACAAAGAGGTATCAAATCTTTGTAAATCTACCGTCATTTGTTAGTATTTTTTTTCGTGATTGATTGTGTGAAGTTGAATTTCGATACTGCAAGCTATTATTTTTTTGTGATATTTTGTATAACGCAGTCTGACGGGATTTTTCACAATGGAGAAAATTGAACACCGTGCTGTGATTAAGTACCTCAATAAAAAAGGTCTTTCACCTAAAGAGATTCATGAAGATATGGAAACAACATTAGGGGAATCTGCTCCATCGTATTCCACTGTCAAAAAGTGGGTAGCTGAATTTAAACGCGGTCGGGAGACCATTGAAGATGACCCAAGGAGCGGAAGGCCTTCAACGTCTACCACTAAAGAAAACACTGACAAAATTTGTGATCTCATCCTAGGTGACCGACGATTGACCATTGGTAGGATAGCTGAGATCACAGGCATCAGTTATGGCCGAGTGCAAAACATTATAACTGTAGAATTGGGGTTCCGTAAGGTTTCTGCTCGCTGGGTCCCAAGATTGCTTTCAGCTGACCAAAAACGAGTCCGATTCACAATTTCGCGTGACTGTTTGGAACTTTTTGAGGCAGATGCTGAGGATTTTATGTCTCGTTTTGTTACCATGGATGAAAGCTGGGTTCATCAACATACTCCTGAAACAAAACAGCAATCCAAACAGTGGAAAATATCTGGCTCACCCACGCCGAAAAAGGCAAAGTGCGTTTTGTCAGCCAACAAAGTCATGGCATCTGTTTTTTGGGATTCGAAGGGAGTTATTTTATTGGATTATTTACCTAAAGGTGAAACTATAAATTCACGCTATTATTGTAACCTATTACGAAAACTCCGCGAAGAAATAAAAGAAAAACGGCCGGGGATGTTGCGTAAGAGAGTTTTGTTTCATCAAGACAATGCACGAGTTCACACTTCGGTTGAAACGATGGCTGTGATCCATGAATGTGGTTACGAGTTGCTGCCCCACCCACCTTATTCGCCGGATTTAGCCCCCTCTGACTATCATCTCTTTCCAAATTTAAAAAAACACTTGGGGGATCTAAATATTCGACTAGAGAAGAAGTGATAGTCGCAGTTAATGACTATTTTGACGACCTTCCGGAATCATTTTTTTTCGAGGGTATAAACAAGTTGCAGGTCAGGTGGAAGAAGCGTGTTGATCTAGATGGAGACTATGTCGAAAAATAAAAATAATTTTGAACCCACTTTTCTTTCATGTTCACGGTCGGGCTTAGAACTTTTGGATTCACCCTCGTATTAAAACAAAATATTTTTAACAAATAAAATTTGTGTAGGTAGTTAAGGAATTGAACTACACTATGTTTTTTCAGATTTGACACAAGTATCACAAGCATGTGTTCTATGATCACAAGCATCGGGAAAAAAATCGGAATGATCAGTAAAATCACGAAAACCGTAATTTGGCGTTAAGGAAAAAAAAAATTTTTTTTTGTTCCAAGTTGAAATTTGAAAAGAGTTCAAAGTACCTTATTCATATAATATATAATATTTTTTTCCTTTAGTTATTTAAAAAGAAATACAGAAACTTCCAAATTCCTTT
This sequence comes from Ypsolopha sequella, assembly GCA_934047225.1. Classification (NCBI taxonomy): domain Eukaryota; kingdom Metazoa; phylum Arthropoda; class Insecta; order Lepidoptera; family Ypsolophidae; genus Ypsolopha; species Ypsolopha sequella. The sequence goes on along the minus strand of OW203994.1, from coordinate 19,662,901 downwards.
TGCGTAATTTTTCTGTAGAAGAAAAATGTAGAACGTTTGAGTATTTCTTCTAAAATAACGAAAGGAAATAAAAAATATTAAAAATCTGTAAAGGCTACTTTCATTTCTTTAGACTGTTTTTCAGTAGACTGATCATACTAGTTTCAAAGCCAAATTACGTTTTCCGTGATTTTACTGATATTTCCGATTTTTTTTCTCGATGATTGTGATACTTGTGTCAAATCTGAAAAATTATAATGTAGTTCAACTCCTTAAATTTTATTTTATATTAAATTTTTAATCCTCCTACACAAATTTTATTTGTTAAAAATATTTTGTTTAATATGCTAAATTGTCCAAACGCGAGAGCATGTTTGGCGCGGGGTTCGACCCTTAAGACGCATTAGAATATTGGCACTTTTTGGAGTCATTAAATAACTACAAGAAGCTACTAGTTTGCTAAATCGAAGAAAGATCAAGACAAGAAAGACAGTGATTTTTTCGACAGTTTCGAACATTTATTAGATTCAGTTTAGTGAAGCACATTTCACTAGATTTTTTCAGTAAAAAAAGGTAATCGATTGGAATATTCAATATCTTTCAGGATTTTGTGGTACCTCTAGCTAGGGCAATCCCAGATTTGCTCATTTCGGTGCGACACATATACTTTGATACAAATATTGGATTTTGAGATTATTGAATAACTGATAAAATAAAACATTTTTTATTTTATTTATTTATTAACTCCTAATACATTTACACAAAAACATGAAACAGGACATTGAAATATTTCACAGTATACAAAGGCTAATAGCAATATCTTCCAGGCAAAAAAATCGTATTTTTTTCGAAAATTTATTCAACGCTGTAACTGAAGTTGCGAACCAAAAAAACATTCTGTAAAGATAGATCACCAATCAGAAGCACCATAAATATCTAAGATCTATGAACAATTTTATGAGAGCGTGAATTTTTTTACGCCATTGGTGCCCTTTTTTGGCAGACCCCCCCCCCCTTAATTCAAATCTTGGATCTATGCCTGAATAGAGTCAAGTAACAGTTAGCCGAATTAACCTATGGCAAGTTTCCCAACTTGTTCAAAACATTAACGTAGATGTCTATTCCTCGCAGAAAAGTATCAGCGTTGAGGTACTCATTGGCGCCATGGATCCTTGATGCAGTCCTGGTCTTCGGAGCGAAGCCGATGGCAGGGATCCCGTACCCTCGCAACACCAGCATGTCGGATGTGGCGGGGCGTATCGTTGGCTTGATGGTTATGTTCCTGCCAAGCAATCGAGATATTAGTCAGAACAATTAAAGTATCATAAGACATAATTTATTTTCACACCAAAAACATTTTGCATACACTCAACAGATTCAAAATTCAAAAAGTTTATTTTGCAAAGTAGGTATATATAATACACGTTTCACAAGTCAAATTTTAATCTTATTATAAGTAAAATATTATTATACAAGGTGAAAACCAATCAACCGCCCGAACCCATACCGGAGACCCGGCCAGGGACCAGGAACAAGGTTCAATGATCACCAACCGAGCCCCCAGCACGAATCTAGGCGGCCGACCAAATCCCATCCTATATACTACATAGTAATAGGTTACATATATAAATACATGCCTACCTCCGCCTCCTAGATCAACAGACATATTTAAACAAACATAATTAAATTATATTTAGAGAACGTGTAGGTATCCGCATGGATAAAAAGGGAACGAGCATTCATCTGCTAAGTATAGGTATCCGCATGGATAGAAAGGGAACGAGCATTCATCTGCTAAGTGTAGGTATCCGCATGGATAGAAAGGGAACGAGCATTCATCTGCTAAGTGTAGGTGTCCGCATGGATAGAAAGGGAACGAGCATTCATCTGCTAAGTGTAGGTATCCACATGGATAGAAAGGGAACGAGCATTCATCTTCTAAGTGTAGGTATCCGCATGGATAGAAAGGGAACGAGCATTCAGCTGCTAAGTGTAGGTATCCGCATGGATAGAAAGGGAACGAGCATTCAGCTGCTAAGTGTAGGTATCCGCATGGATAGAAAGGGAACGAGCATTCATCTGCTAAGTGTAGGTATCCGCATGGATGTTACCCTGTCTGCCAAACTAAGATGCCTTGTCCGCATTACAGACAGTGGTCCTACCGATCGATGGATCAGATTTAATATATACAAACAAAAACAATCAATAATTATAATTAAGGTGAAAGCTAAACCAATACTGCCTAAAATCTAAAATAACCACTATAAAACAACTAAACCCTACGACCCATATATTTATATTATATTACATACATAACATACGTAAGTATTAAATATATCTATCTACTAATATTTACTCTGGTATTACCATCTAATTTGTTCAGCTGATGGCGCAAAGAGCAGATCATTAGCGTAAGTATTATATCATTTTGCGTGGTACAGATGAATTATCTTATGAATTCCTAAAGGTTTAGTAGTGCGTGCTAAGGTTTTAGTAGTGCGTGCACACACGCTTATTTTAGTAAGCGTATAAGCGTAGCGTAACCTCAGAGGTGCTACAAAACGCACAACACAAACAAAACTCGCTTATGTACACGTCACCACTACAGCTGTAGCCAAACTAGACCGATTAATGGGGCTTATGTAACCCGAGAAATTCCTCTGCCAGTGAGAGTAGGTAGTGTGATAAAGTAAGGTGGTACAGATTACAGATGTCAAATAAACCAAAATATTTTGATAAGAGAAGTTAGGTATTTTTACCTAAACATGAGAATCGCTTATACTCTCTGTGAAAAACTTCTCAGTCGAAATAGTTTATATGTACGTACCGTATGTATTAGTAAGAATAGGTAAGTATAGGCATCCAATATTTTTTCGATTTGCAGGATACTCCAAATTTAACTTTTAACATTTTGTGCTATCACTTCTACTGAAAAATTGGTCTGCCAATTTTTATTTCTTAATGTGGTTTTATTTCCTTAAATAAATAGCTTTGTAAAGTTATCCAAAAAAAAATCCTTTTGAATATATATTTTTTTTATTTCTACGTAATTAGGTCATGTGAATAATTGCTCAGCTTAATTCAATACGTTTATTAGTAATGAGTCGCTGTATTTTAGTAGATTTTCCAATAAGCCAATGGAAATTCGGCCTAATACCGTAGTATTTACAATCTCAATAATTCCTAAGTACAAGCATTGCCGTCACCCAGTCGCGGGTGTGAAGAGGGGTGAGGGGCGCTCGCGCAGTGGTGCGGCGGCGGGTAGCGATGCGGGCGGCGAGGCGCAGCGGTGAGCGGCGGCATTTTGTTTGTGTTGTGTCTCGCTCAACGAAACGGACCAGTTGTCTACTTATGCAAGGAACATTTGTGTATAAAAAATGACGGGGAACGCAATGATCAAGGCATTTAAGGCGATTACCGTCGCCAGATTAGCAGCTCGATGTTTGTCGGTACGAATATCGACGGAAACAACATTGAAATAACGTTTATATTAGCGCACAATGCGTAGTGGCTGTTACGACGCTCGCTGCGTCCTTGAGAAGGTGAAATAAGAGAAAATAATACTTTTCACATGGACGTGATTGTTCGATTGAATTATCCTATGTTATATTTATAGCTATCAAGTTTATCTATTGCTCAAAGCATAAGTGAATTAAATCGACCCAGTCGCTTTGGAGCAGTAGGGAATTGAAGCCAAAAAAACATCATTCGGTAGAAATTTCTTTTCATATAGAAGTTTTGGTGGTATGAAAAATAAAAATGTTGCATATGTTGTCTTAAAGTTGATAATTCATGACACATTTTTTTTATATTTTTGGTTCGGCCATAAACGAGGAGTAGGCTTTAGAAAGTACCCATTTGGCGATACTAAGGCCCTTAAAAGAAAGAAGATATTATTAATGAACGCCACAGCGTCAGATCCACCGGCAGCGAACATAGAATAGAATTGAATAGAATATAGTTTATTTGCGTTATTTGGTACATAATGTTCTTATATTGAGAGGTAAAGTATGACAATAATAACTTTTATTATTAAATATGCGACGACATTTTAAGTGTTCTTAAAATATAGTTTTAAAGAGTAGGTAACTTCATACTGGAGGCCTAACAAGCGATCAGAAAACGAAACAACAACACGTTTTGCCAATTTCGCAAAATAAAATCTTGACCTCCCATAGTAATGTTGTAAGGAACAAGAAAAAGAAGAAAGATTACGAATTGCACAAAAAGCGCCCTCAAACCTTGACATCGACCACTTACCAAGTCTACAGTATGAAATAATGAAAATGGAGTAATAATATTTTATTTATAGAACATTATGTCTTTACATAAAGGGCTGTGATAACCCTAGTAAGTTTATACAAACCTGTAACAGGGTTACCACGCTCTTCCGCCAGTGGTTTTAAAGATACATAAAAACTAAAATAAAATAAAGATAATACAGATTAATTCTATAATGTTTAGTGTATGAGAGGGTGTGTGTATGTGTGTGAGATGTGCGTTTATGAAGAGATGATGTATTCCTAGCCCTACAAGCGGGGTCTTGGGATCAGTTTGAGAACTACATACCGCCGCTCAATTTCGATTCCAACTTAAAATGTCTAATCTGTGCCAACGATATATCAAGCAATTCAAAACTTCGACTAATCAAAATGCTGCACACCAAAGATTAATTTAAAAAAATTGCCTTATGTCGCAATGACATATCTGGAGAAACGGTTAGAAAACCTTTTGTAAATTTAAATACTTTTAAGTGTTCCGTAGTACCTAAATGGTACAAAAGGAACCTTTATGGTTAGAGTCCATTGTCCGTCCGTCCGTCCGTCCTTATGTGACAGCCTCATAACTTTAGCACCGTTAAAGATAAAGACATGAAGTTTGGCACAAAAATAGTATTAATTTGTCCACATATCACGGTGTAAAAAAATATGAAAAATTAGAAATTATTAAAAAAAAATCCAATTCAAAAGTGAAAAAAAAAACAAATATATTATTCTAAAAACACAATATGGGTATCAAATTGTAAATATTAAAAAAGCCTATTGTAAAAATATATACTTTCACTATATTTACTGGGACTGGTTTCGAGAAATCTTTAAAAAACCACAAAAATATGTATGTCCCCCCCCCTTATCTCCGAAACTGGTTGACCGACAAATATGAAATAAATTAAAGTAATATGTGTTTACGTAAAGATTACAGGAAAAATAAAGCGGTTGAGAAATTCACGAAAAAAAATGAGAAAATTAAATTTATCATCCACAATACGGAACCCTAGGTCAGAGAATATAAAGTATTACTACGTACGCGAGTCTGCCTCGCACTGGACAGTTACTTACAGCATAAAACTTAGTTCAAATTTCAAAATGACGGTCTAGGCACAGAATACATTTATTTATTTAAATAAATTAATAACTTAAAAGAAATACATATTTTATAATAATAATAAGGTGTATCAGAAACCCGTAAGGGATTTTACTTACACCATCATTCCTGTCTTGTGCAAGAATATAGAAAATTAGATATACAGGTAGTCTAAATAAATAATGATAATGCCTTAAGATATCGAAATGCTTTGCTACAAAATCGTAAAATAATGGAATACACACAAACGTAACTAGTTAGGTATCTTTAAGTACAACAATATGAGCGAACGTCCATAGTTGCTCTTTTCAACCATGGAGATAACAAAAAATACAAAATTAAATAGCCGTTACAAACTTATCAATTGCCTTTCACACAAGAGCATAAGTTAATTACAAAGACATAAGAACTATTTTAGTCCGTACATACCTCGATCTTAACTTAGGAAGTGGACAAGTAAGTTAAAACGGATTTATTATGTTATTATTTAGGGGAATAAGATTGGGAGTAATAATATTGTTAACGTAAAGAGTTTTTAAATAAGAATATATGAAGAAGATACATATGTTATACATGTATACATACACACATATATTATATACTTTATTTATACTGAAGTTGATGGGTTTTCTATAAAATACTTTTTGAATTTTTGTTTCGTATTAGTTGTTTTAATTGATTCTCTGACGTCATAAAGCAAACTGTTTATTAATAGGGTATTTCCTTTTTAGGGTTCCATAGCTTATCGGCCAGCTCCAAGCGGTCGAGTGATAGTCAACCCTTACGCTCTAGCATAAATCGGTAAACAGATCCTAAAAAATATGCGAACGTTCGAAAATATGTTGGATAATTGATAAATCTGTTTTAATATAAAATCATATGACTAATAAAAATATAAAAATGGACGGAGTTATTTTTCACATTACGTAGTTAAGCAAAAATCAAAAAAATATGTTCAAAAAAGAAAATCTTTTGGATAACTAAACAAAGCTATGTATTTAAGGATAAAAAAACATCTTGAAGAATAAAAATTGGCAGAGCAATATTTCAGTAGAAGTCATAGCGCAAAATGTTAAAAGTTAAATTTGGGGCATCCCTGAAATCGAAAAAATTTTGGATTCCTTTACATACTTATTCTAACTGGTACATACGTACGTATACAGAAAGTAAATAAGCCTGAGGAAATATTCGCAGAAAGTAAAAAGCTATTTTTATGTTTCGGTAAAAATACCTAACTTCTCGTAACAAAATTTGTTGGCTTATTATACATATGTAATATGTATTACCTAACTTCATCATATGCCTAATTTCATTGGCGGAGGAATTTCTCGGAAGTCTCCATAAAACAAATTTCCTCGTTGACTCCACTAAACGGACTTCATGAAGTAGAACATCTGTAATTAATTAGCGACAATAACTAGTTTTTTTTTTTATTATTTATTGTCATACATATTACATAATACAATAATTAGGTACAAATAGCACAAAAAAACTCCAAAGAGTTTATCTTTGTACTAGGAAATATGTATCTGAAGGACGTTGCGGGTGGCGGCTGGATGAGGATGACTGAGGACCGCCAAGAGTGGCGTAATATGGGGGAGGCCTATGTCCAGCAGTGGACGAATACGGGCTGATGGATGGATAGATATTAATTAGTACAATTATTACTAATTAGTAATCTCCATCTCTTCTTCTTCTTCTATACATATAAAATGCAACGTCTGTCTGTCTGTCTGTGCGGTTACTTATAACTTGGGAACCACATAATGGATTTTGATGCAGTTTTCATTGTAAGCTAGACTATTTTTCGGGGAAGGTTTAAGGCTATGTATCATCACGCTGTGACTAAAGGGAGCAGTGCAGTGAAAATTTTAGTGAACCATGTCGTAAGTTTGCCTCAGCGTATAGCGTAGTAATCCGAGTGTTGCGAGTTCAAATCACCGACCGGACTTTTCTTTTTGTTTATATAAATAAAAAATAAATCACAGAGTAAAATCTTGGTAGTTTTAAAGTGTGATATATATATTTTTGAGTTTAAATACACTTAAAGAACTAATAATTGAATAAATATTATTTTAAAGCTTTTTTCAAATTTTAATTATTTTAATCAGATTATTAATACTTTTTTATTTATATTTATAATCTAGAAAACTAATAGAAATTTGGTTTCAAATTACATCTTTAAGGCGATATGCGAAAAAAATACGGGTGTTTCTTTTCTGTGTATTTCATGAAATGCACGGAAAATTTTAATAAATTTCTGGGATATGCATTTTGAATATATAATCTAGGGTTTTGAAATTGGAAAACAAATTTGGATAAATTTTCCTCGATAGAAATAATTGCTGAAATGAGGTCTTCAAACACACTTTTTCTCCTCGTTCGACGAATAGGAACCATATACAGAACTCAAACATATTTTATTAGGTGTGTTTCAACAATATCTAGACTTTTGAATTTGAAACATTAGTTTTTTTATAAAAATTATAGAACTAACATTTTTCGCTTTCGCCCCGAATCCGCACCTCTCGCACTGAGTGTGTTTTCGCTTGGAGTGACAGTGACAAAAATAAAATTCGCATAGCCTCTTAAGAGCACTAAGTAGCAGTCGGGGTCGTTGACCGGGGGAAAGCTGGGAAGTGCACAACACTCACGATCGCGGAGAGTCAGTGCAGGACTCTACGAATTTGTATGTAGTCATGGCAACTTACATGTCTCGTGCCGCCTCCCGCAAGGCCACCCAGTAAGGATTGGAGTCGTCCACCGGCGTCGCCACGGACACGTCATCGCGTCTGATGAACTTCAGGCTCGTGTTGCCTCCAACTTCCTTGATCCATGATGTTACCTGTAAATTGTGTAAACAACATTCAACATATACATATGTCTGGTCACGTTGTCTCCTAATGTCAAACGTCCCTCTGCGACATATACTCGTATCCTACAGAGAAAAAAAAATATCTGCACAATCGCTTACTAAGATGTGTAAGGATCCAAACCAAAGAGACATAACATGTGACCTAAACTGAGATACCACCAGTGGCGAATTTACCCTAGGGCCAAAAAGGCCATGGCCCGAAGTACATGGCCTGTAAGTGGCGGCGCAAGCCGCACCACACGCTCAGCTTTGGGCGCCTTTCGTAATCAATCGTTACCTATCTTTTAATTTATATTGCTTTTTGAATTTATACTTTTAATATATGTATATATACAAGGTGACTTTTTGATCATAAATTGAATTGATTGATCGTAAAATGAAATTTCGACTCCCCATAGGGATTCACTCGGGACTGGAACTGAATTTATATGGGAAGCCAAAATTTCATTTTACGAATTTCACAAAAATTGTTACTGATCCAAGATACTGATCACTTATCAAGCCTCCAGTATGAATTTGGACGATGATCAATATATATATATATTGAATAAGTGGTGTTTATTTCTTTGCAGTTATGTCCTTTTGAGTCTTTTTTATTCATTATTATCATTCTCAGCCCAAAACAACACACTGCTGGATTTTATTTTTGCTTTTTTCACGTTCATTTATGGGATGGCATACCTTACAGGCCCAGGGCGCCGCATCTTAAAATACGCCACTGGATACAACCACTGATTACTCCAATATGCCCTGGACAGTTAGACCAAGAACCATCTAACTCAGTTTATATTCTCTGGTTTGGGTCCGCGTGTATATATTATGGGGGTCCGCAGGCTCATCTCTGCACTCTTTTTTTTGTTAAAAGTTATTTTGATCCGAGTTTTATTGCTGTTTTCAATATTAAGGGGGTCCTTGATAATTTTGCTTGATTTCTTAGGGGTCCGTAGCTGTAGAAGGTTAAGAAACGCTGATCTAACTGATAAATCCTTTCACTTCAACTGGTGCGGTGGTGCCCGGACATGGCTTGGCACCATGACTTGACGTGTTCCCGGCATGAAGTCATAAGAAGCCGTACCGGTATAGTAGTTAAAGCCGGGGCAGTTACAAACGGCACCAAAATTTACGACGCTTCTGAAGTTCGTCTATATCTCTGTCTATCACTCTCTTTCATTTATTTTTTATCCATATCGCTGGAGCAAACTTCACTCTGGTGTCATAAAGGTTGACGGGAATTTTATCAGTCATTCGTCCATTACCGACATTCGTAGATTTTGCGGAAGTCTCAAGAAAATAAAAAAAATGGTAAAATCGTTAGCACGGTTCCTGATTTTCAAAGGCGTTCTTTAGACCCTATGCATACGGCGTATTCTATATGCGCGACGCGTCTTATGAAATCATAATACGGCTCAACGCGGTCATGTGTTGGACAGCAGGATGTTTTACAAAACGCTTTCGCGACGCTGTGTTACGGAATCCATACTACGTGTCAACACTAAAATGCAGTATGGTTTCACCTGATGTATTTCAATTTGCACGTCTGGAATCGCTACTAGAGTTGAACGCTAGGATGGATTCAATAGACGAATAAAATATTGCAAATGCGGAAATCATCCTCGATGCCAACGCCGGGCAATGTCTGTTGCATATACCTCATATTTTGTCTCTTTCGGTAGCGTAGCGAAAAGTATAATGGCCGTTACTTTTTAAGAACAACTGATCGGGGGCCGTTCAAGTATTACGTAAGCAGATTTTTGCTATTATTAACCAACCCCCCAAAATTGTAGAAAATCCGAAAGAGTAAAAAAATAAATATCGCTGACGTAATGACCATCCAGACGGGAGTGTCATCCCCCATGTCATCAAAAATAAGCAAAGCAAAGACTCCCCGCCTCTCTGTAGTGCTTACGTTATATTTGAATGACCCTCACGCGGAATTATAATAACAAAAAATAGAGTTCAGGCTGGCCATCCAACAGTAAGGGAGAAAATAGTCAGTAAGAAAAGAAAACACGATCTTTCTCAAAATGTTTCTAATAATGTGCCTAACGCTAAGTAATAAAGGTTTAATTAATTGGTTGACTTGTCCTAGCTGCATTTGTTTGTGATTTTTCTTTTCAGACACATTATATGAGTTCATTGATTCTCAATAGCATATAACGCTATATAATGATTCACAGATTTGTGCATGAGATTGTACGAAATATTTCAGTAAGTCAGTTCAAGTCTTTGAATACGTAAGCATGTTGAGCCGTAGGATGTTTTCGTAAGTATTTTAAATAATAAGCGCTCGGAAATTATCCTCGCGTTCAACGCGTAAATAGAGTATTGTTTACGGAGGTAAACTTTACAAAATCGTTTAGTAAAACATCCTGCTGTTCAACACGGGAGCGCGCTGAATAGTAGTATGGTTTAACAAGACGCATTAGTGACGACGCGGTATAAACGCGATTATAACGCGAGCCATACGCATTTCATTCGCAGCCAGAAACCTTATCAATACAAAAGCATACGCCTTGTGCGAAGACCTGCTTGCGACCTTGAAAAGCCGCGATAAAGTTTAATAATTACGATGTAAAGTAAGCTAAAAACAAGTATATATTATGTGATAGACGCATAATATATGTGATAGAATATCTAAAATGAGATATATGAATTTAATAGACGATTAGTATATTTTTTTATCAAGAACTTTAACTAAATAAATACCGAAGTAGGGCCCAAATTAAGACTAATATCTGATTTAATTGATGAAGTAAATATGGAGAGAAACAAATTGAATCAGAAAGATCAGTGCGGGATACGTCTTGTCGTGTTAGAGAGTGAGACCATAGACGAATAAATATTCGTCTATGGTGAGACGCATGCACCCAAAGTCATTGCCTAAATTGATAGCAATGCTCGAAACATTCGTAATAAAGGTATGTTTTATACGTAATTTAATATTCTTTGATCAGTGGGTCTACCGCGTAATTCTCATTTTCATCGACATCAACTTGAGATTGAAATTTGACGTGCGTGCGACGACGCCCGCCTTACATGCCATCTCTTTTGCACGCGTTGAATTTCGCATGCATTTGCTTGAAGTTGATACAAATGAGAATTACGCGGTAGAGCCCAAAGAGTACTATGAATACCCCCAGATAATATTTCTTGAATTTTTTACTTACCATCATCTCCATTTCTGTAGCATTAGCAGTGGTGGCAAGTCTCATATCCACAACTACTTTGATGTGAGTAGGTATTATATTTGTTGCAATACCTCCCTGGAAAACGACGAAAAAAATTTCATAAAGGTCCCTCGCCGGGTCTCCGGTATAGGTTTGGGTGGTTGATTGGATTTCACCTTGTATAATATATATTTTACTCATGATTTAAATCGTATATACATTGCTACATAAATTAGGCTTTAATGTGTAAAATAATACTTAAATAACAGTCAAACACTTGAAAATCTACCTACGAAATAAAACTTACCTAATACAAAACACTTACCTAAATAAAACCCTTATAAAAATAAACTAAACTAAATAAAAAATCCTATCTAGATCGCCATCGTCATGTGGAAAATAAAATTAAATAAAATCAAATAAATAAACTTTTAATTTAGTTCATGTATATTTATTATTTTACTACATATATTTTTATAAGATTAAATTTGACTTGTAAAAAGTGTATTATACCTACTTTGCAAAATAAATTATTTGAATTTGAATTTGAATTTATTTTTGAAAATCACAACCTAAATCTACAACACATCACATCACCAATGTGAATCACATCACCAAATCGTCCAATCAACGAGATAATTATTTATAAAAATATGAATACCCTACCCCGCATCCCTTGTCGGCCCGTAACGATACTTTGATTCAAAATTCATTACTTTTACTACAGATACATGAAAATTATTAATAACCACCTGTGAATGTGATAAATTTGTTACTTTCACCGTTTATGTATTAATAACCACCGAGAATTATTAACAAGTTTCAATTCATTACTCTCACTGTAGCATACTAATTTCAAGGTTAATACCGTATCATGATAAGTATCATGACAATATTATAAGGACTGTTTTTTTTTATTTTGTGAATTTGGTAGTAAAGAATATTATAAATAATGTCACGCGAAGAAGACGACATTTTTGATGGATGTAGATGGAAGTATTGGTGTGCAACTATTAGATACGCGTGTGCAATCTAATTATCCCATTGTCTCACATTATGTCTTAGTTGCACAAAATGGCATTAATAAAGCCTCCAAAAAACAAATTAAATCCCAGCGAACTGCTGCACACTGTTATACTATCTCAGCAGCGACAAAATTAGTTATCGAAAAATATACTAATTTAACTGTATAACATCTACCGACAAAATAAATTAGACATAGCAAACTAAAATTTCTCACGACCACCTGCTTTAAATAATGAACCTCCGAATAAATTACTGAACTTCCGAAAGAACTTATGAACCAAAGTGCAAAAAAAGGGGCGACGACGCGTGTTAGGTTTACATGTTACATAAAATAAGGAGCCGAGCGAAGCGAGGCGAGGTCTCTAGTTTCAACAGAACTCATAACATACAAAAAACAAATATTTGGGGATCAGCGATAAAAATAGCTGACAGTAATTTTCGGAATTTTCAGTATTTCATTCGGTAGTTTTCGTATATTTATTAGCACAGAAGTTTTCGGTAGGTTTGTATTTAAAGCTGTAACATTCATAAATTGAACATCCTCATTTTTAATTTAGTTTTCGGAGCTTTTATTACGACCCTTTATAAACGTACTTTTCTTTATCCGTCCCTGTCGTCTTCTTTAATCTTACATTGATATTAGTTGTGCTTTTTTTTACAAAAATAGTAAATATTCTTCAAAACTTACTTGTAAAATATTAATGTTCAAAGTTGTGTAGCTGCCGAAATCTTGAGCATCGTGTGATTGCATTACTTTCTTTTGTTCGTCTCTAAACGCCATTACAGTGTCAACCAATATTGTTACCTAAAAAATTAATGTTTTATTTAACTGAAAATGTTAAGAGGCTTACGGAGCAATCCTAGTTCATACAAACGAAATACCAAAACCATTTGTAAATCATAGATATTCTTAGGATACTGTGTTTTCTTCCGATTGGATTACAGAATATCTAGGTTCCCAAATACATATTTTGAAAGGACACTTATTTGGAGACGACATATAAGCAATTTAAAATGTCTAAAGACAGCTTATTTTTCTCATATTTCGTGTTTAAATCGGTGCCCTTATTTAATATATATTTGGGAACCTAGATATTCTGTAATGAAATCGGAATAAAGACATGTACCTTAAGAATATTTATGATTTACAAATAGTTTTGGTATTTCGTTTGTATGAACTAGGATCGCTTCACAGGCCTCTGAGGTATTAAAAATAATATTTAGTTCATTTTATTTGGTCTGCAAACGAACTAAATATCAATAATCATAAAATACCAAACTTCAGTGGGTTTGATATTTTTGTATATTCGAAATAAATTGTCATGATACAACATTAATACTTGGTCAGCAAGATTGTAAAATAAGAATAATATTTACAAGCTATAATGTTTATGTTATGGGTTAGGGTTTATGTAATGTTGCTATAAAAATAATAATTATTATAATTACAAAATTTAATTATATAATTAATATATGAATATTAATATAATGATAATAATATTAATATAATTACATCTTGCCAAATATTAATCAATTCTAACTTATGATTTGATCCTATAATACTAACATTGTTGCAAATGTATTTAACTAGATAGTATATGCACTGGCTATACCTTTACGAACAACTTTATTAAAGTCGAGTCCAGAATTAGGCGAACTAACTTGACAGTTCATTGTACACTAATGTTGCCACAGTTTGGCTAGTGCTGTTAATATCGATGTTTAAAAAGTCTAGTTAATCATTATTATTGTGTTTGGAATCAAACTAATAATTTTACTAAGCAAAATATAATAATAAAAATTAAATCAATTAATTAAAATCGAACACATAACGGATTTGGAATTATCATCGACGATATATAGCGTTTGTCTCTATCGCACTTTCATATTTGCCAGAAAGAAAGGGATGAATGCTATATGTATGGTACATGAAATGTACCGTACTAGCCCGACAGAAACCACCTAAAAGGATCACAATGGCCTGTTGTAATAACATTAATATTTTTGTATTTTATTCCTAATTTGAGGAGTAAGTATCGTAAATATCCGCTTTAAACCATACATCCTTCAGATCATATTATATCATATAAATTGATTTAGTTCGTCCCTATTTGGCAAGTATGTATGAGTGTGAAAGTTGCGACGACAATTACTTGATAAAATATAAATAGAATCAGATTTATAGAAGGCACAAGGTTATATCGACATATTTGTGTCGACATGAACCTATCACTATTTATTTTTTCCTATGTCTGGCAACATTTTCGGCTGTCAAGTTAGTTCGCCTAATTCTGAACTCGACTTTAGAGCTAAATTTTTTTTTTTTTTTTGCTGACCGCAAGTAGCGTCTCTCCTCAATATACAGATTACCTTTTCCATGGCACTGTCATCAGGTATTGTAGAGCCATGTCCACCTTCGCCTCGCAAAATAAATTCCATTTCTGAAACAAATGAAAAATTTTAAAAGACTTACTCTGAGGTATAAAATAGACCGAACGAGCTAAGACACAGTTACTTACGCCAAGGCCTCTTGTCTACATAGGTGGCGAGGATGGTATCGTCAGCTGAAGCCAATCCTTCGTCGAGGGCGAAACCAACCTTCATGTGTTTAAACTCGTGACTGTTGATCCATGGCTTTATCCCGCGGAACCCGCCTGTCTCCTCATCTGAAAATAAGCCAAGTTAAATACCGTAACTACAAATTAAGAGGGTTTTCTACTAGTTCGTACACAAGACACCACGACGGAAGATGTCGCCATTATCATCCATTTGATCCTCTACATGGATAGACATCGTCCTTCGTGTCCGGAGCCCCGCGCCAAAAGATGTCACCGTTTTTATCCATATAACCTGAAACTAGTACTATTCACCTGGCATGAGCGTGATGTGCAGAGTCCTCTGCAGCGTGACATTGTTCTGTCTGAGTGCAGAGAGCGCCTCCAGGTACTGGATGGAGACATCCTTCGTGTCTTGAGCGCCGCGTCCGAAGATATCACCGTTTTGATCCATGTAGCCTGAGAACGGCGGGTATGTCCAGTCTTCCTAAAACAAGACTAAAATAATTATATATATTATTAAATAAAAATCATTTACATGAAAATAATACGAGTACCTATATATGCAGTCACGATTTGTATCCTCGAGGGGCATTCAGAGGTATTTTCGAGTATGGGCCCTTACACACCTCTGACCCAAGTTTCAATTGCGATTTTTTCATAGAGGATCACCACCATACTTAGTGTTTAAATGCACGTATTTTAGGCTATGAAGGGTTTATCCTACCATTAATTAGTCATGCATGTGTACCTATCTATAGGTATTACAAAAATACTGATTGTCAATCGAACTCAAAATTGAGAGTCTAGCTAGCGTGTATAATCATTCAGTGTAAACTGAATTACGTATTTTGTTTAAAGTGCTTATTTAGTCGTCACACACCCACGTACCAACTAAGAAAAAAAAATTAACTAACCCAAACAACTAACGTTACCCTTTTAGAAGAGTAATAGGTATTTCGTTCTTCCTTGGATTATTATCGTTTATGGCAGGGGTCGGCAACCTTATGATATAGGAGGGCCACAAATGCTACCAGGGGATCAGCGAGGGCCGCATTTTGTGCAGTATTGCGTCTAAATGTGCAACTTTTAACTGAGAACAATGCTTGCTTTTTGATAGTTCAGAATGGAAAATGTCTGCTCACACAAATATAGTTATCAAGCAGTGGTTGCGAACTTTGCGGGCCACAGCAAAGTGGTTCACGGGCCGCATGCGGCCCGCGGGCCGCCGGTTGCCGACCCCTGGTTTATGGTATGAACACAGAATAAGCCACTTAAATTTATTTATTTAATGAATAATTATCTCTAAAGATTAGATAACAATTAACTAATCCAGGTAACTATTTACTTATTTAAATACCTATTATTTACCATGTTCTTGAAAGAACTGTATCTTGCTGGTCTATAAAACCATCGACAATTAGTTTTCTAGTTTCGCTAAATTGAAATTGCATTTTACAAAAATTATTTAATTATTATTCAAATAAAACCTCACAGGTTCCACAGGAACGACATCCATATGCGAGTTGAGCATGATGCTGGGCAGCGAAGAGTTGGCTCCTTCCCACGTGATGACGCATATCGGCTTGCCAGCTGGCTCGTATACCTTGAAGCTCAAGCCCAAGGCTTGTGCTTGAAGTCTCCAGAACTCGACCGCTTGATCTATGAAAAAGTCAGATTTAGTTTAGGTAAACTTATACAAGAAACTAAAGAGAAATTATGGAATGTTTCTAACTTTACGAAATTTTGTTTTGCATATTCGACAACATAATAATTTCCAAATGAAAATTTTGATCTAAAATTAACCGATCGGTCTCTCTTTGGTAACTTGTTCACCAATTAAACTACCTTTGTTTGCACTTTCAACTACCAAATTAAATTCTCCTAAATGAATTTATAAGGCAGATAAAATAAGCTTATACTTATGTATATAATAATCGTTGAATTTTTAATGATTTTTAAATTTGTCTCTATTTTAATTTTTGTTTTGAGTTTTTTTTTGTGGCTATCCCATTTTCTTTGCTTAAAAATCCAAATTGACTGATAATGTTGAATTTTTTTTTATCAATGTGTGATGAAAATGTTCGTGACATGATATTGCCACTACGTTATTTACCATCAATAGGATATCATGAACAACTGAAATTTTAGCGACCGGTCACGAATTACAATTTTGCACTTTCTACTACTAGTCCAAAAGAAAATTTCCGTAACATATGTAACGAAACCAGCATCAACTAAACTGCTATTTTTTCCTGAAAGCACAATAATAATTTCACTGTACTTACAGTTTCTTCGCTTTATGCCGACTTTACATTTACGTGTTTAATTAATTTAAACTTAATTTAATTGAATTTGTGTTATTTTCCTGTTTCTAGTTTATTTGTTAAATAAAACTATCGTGTAATAAGTGTATATTATACCTACCTACATTGCAAATTAAACTATGCGCTCATTCAATTTCAACAATGTTGTTAAATTTATAGATGACCATAGTTTTGTCTGTGTTTGTGTCTAAAACATTTATAATTTGTTTTCATGAGTTCCCAGTAAAAATACCTAAAATATATGTTCCAATGCAAGTGCTCGTAAAGGCCCACTTTTTATGCATCAAAACCGATCAGAAAGTCGATTATTTTGCCCTAGGGCTTTATTGTTGTTTTTTTTTTTTTATTTATTCACAATGGTTGGCTAACCTGCAGCCTTTCCTATGAACCATAAATGTTATACTTTTTTTCCACTGTTTAACGGCTCTGGATACCGTCCCTTTGAGCTAATTATAATTTAAAGTTCACAAGATTATATTTGTTTTATTTCCTCACACTATGCATTGAAAAACGTAGTATCATATTAAAATCGAATGAACATTCTCAAACAATCGTGTATTTTCCACGCTTGGAGGAATCTAGGAGAGATATAAATCAATTTGGACGGTTTAGACTAAGAATTGATCAGGCATATACTCAAATAGTTTTATACAACGAACTACAATATCATTTTAATTCCTTTGTATTCTGTAATACGGAAATAAAAAACCGGTCAAGTGCGGGTCAGACTTGTAATTCCTAAGGTCCCGTAATTTGGTAGTTTTGGGAATTTTGTATTCATGAATTTCTCAACTGATATATTTTTCCTGTCATCTTTACGTAAGCACATATTATGTTTTTTAGGGTTCCATACCTAAAAGGTACAAAAGGAACCTTATGGTGAGACTCCGTTGTCCGTCCGTCCGTATGTCACAGCCTCATAACTTTAGCACCGTTAAAGATAAATACATGAAATTTGGCACAAAAATAGCATTATATTTGCCCACATATTAAAATGGAAAAAAATATATGAAAAATTTGAAAATTTTCAAAATATTTCCAAAATAAAAGTGAGAAAAATAAAAAATATTAATAAAATACAATATGGGTATCAAATTGTAGGTATTATAAAGATAATTGTAAAAATATATACTTTTAATATATTTACTGATACTGGTTTCCAGAAATCTTTTAAAGAACCCAAAAATATGTATGACCCCCCCCCCCTTATCTCCGAAACTGGTAGACCGAAAAATATGAAAAAAATGTCAATTATAGATCGTAACTGGCCAATTACAGAAAAAGTAGCGATTAAAAAAAATTCAGCAATAATGAGAAATATAAAAAAAGAAGTTAAGTAAATAAAAAAGATATTTTCTAAAAATACAATATGGGTATCAAATTCTAGATATTAAAAAGCTGATAGTAAAAAAATATACTTTTACTACACTTACTGGCACTGGTTTCGAGAAATCTTTAAAAAACCACAAAAATTAGTATGTCCCCCCCCTTATCTCCAAAACTGGTGGACCAAAAAATATGAAAAAAAAAATCATGGTAATATGTGTTTATCTTGAATTAAAACACTTGTACTAGTAGTTTCACTTTATTTGTGTTAACTCCCGACCGGTTTCGGATTTTATTCCATTTTCAAGGGAAGATCTTAATTAAAATATTTTACATGACTCCAGGCACTAGCTCTGAGCAACGTAAACAATGATAATGTTGACAGAAACTATAATTAAGTAGGTAGGTCGAAAATGTATCAGTGATGTCATGCAATAAATTACCCGAAAAATGGGGAATTTACATACAATAATATATAAATGTTTATTTAATGTCAGTTTAAATGTCAAATGAGTCCTAATATGCATAAATGTCAAATTAAATGAGATAAAAAATATAATAATTTAAATTGTTAAATTAATTAATTAATTAAAATAATGAAGTAGCGGCGATCTATTGACTTCTAACTGCTGATTTAAAATGTTTTCCTGGTTTTTGTGTAAAAGCTTATTGATCTCCAATGCTTCTAAGGCGGTCATTTTTCTACCTTTTTTGCACACGTGGAGCGCTTTAAAGTTTTGTGTTATATCAAAGGTATGGTTTTCACTTATGAGGTGATCGGCAAAATTAGAATTTGATGTTTTTTTACGGCGCCAGCTACTTACATGTTCTTTGATTCGGGTATCAAATGACCTGCCTGTAAAAAAACATCAAATTCTAATTTTGCCGATCACCTCATAAGTGAAAACCATACCTTTGATATAACACAAAACTTTAAAGCCCTCCACGTGTGCAAAAAAGGTAGAAAAATGACCGCCTTAGAAGCATTGGAGATCAATAAGCTTTTACACAAAAACCAGGAAAACATTTTAAATCAGCAGTTAGAAGTCAATAGATCGCCGCTACTTCATTATTTTAATTAATTAATTAATTTAACAATTTAAATTATTATATTTTATATCTCATTTAATTTGACATTTATGCATATTAGGACTCATTTGACATTTAAACTGACATTAAATAAACATTTATATATTATTGTATGTAAATTCCCCATTTTTCGGGTAATTTATTGCATGACATCACTGATACATTTTCGACCTACCTACTTAATTATAGTTTCTGTCAACATTATCATTGTTTACGTTGCTCAGAGCTAGTGCCTGGAGTCATGTAAAATATTTTAATTAAGATCTTCCCTTGAAAATGGAATAAAATCCGAAACCGGTCGGGAGTTAACACAAATAAAGTGAAACTACTAGTACAAGTGTTTCAATTCAAGATGTGTTTCAAGTTTCACCAAGTGCCGACAATCGCAAGTATAAATTTTTTAATATGTGTTTACGTAAAGATTACAGGAAAAATAAAGCAGTTGAGAAATTCACGAAAAAAAATTACAAAATTAAATTTATCATCCACAATACGGAACCCTAGGCACGCGAGCCTGACTCGCACTTGGCTGGTTTTTGTTTTTTAAATTTTTTTGTCCATCTGTTTTGAAGATAAGGGGTAAAATAATTAAAATAGGAACACTTACAAATATTTTCAGGCCGACTAGTGTCTATTTGAAGATATTGCTGAAATTTTTTCACAATCGGGTTTTCTGCGTATTTCATTATATTACCACTATTATTTGTAGGTATGGCTGTAGCCAAAGTAAATAACAAAACTACCAGGTAGATATCTGCCATTTTTATTAGATTTATTATTAGAATATTAAATTTATCAAGCCAATACTCAATATATTGTCTTATTTCTACATAATATTCAATATTAAGTTTGATTTAAAATAATACGTTAACACGAAACAAGTCTATCTCAAAATGAAGACAGGAGATTACTACAGTAACTATTAAACAGGTTATTTATCATAAAGTTTGAATTAGCTGCCGAGTCGATTTGAAATACGGGCTTATCTAAATATAAACCCACTTCAGTTCAGAGTACACTGCAGAAGGCGAGACCTGAGAATTGCATCTGTGTGTGTGCACACCTACAGTGTAGAGAGTAAAGCGGCTAGAAGCATGGAGCGTCGCTAGCTAGACCGGTTTTTACAGTTGGCTTGAAGCCGGCCGTCCCCGCCCCCCGGTACGTGGCGTCACCCTGCCGCGCACTTCGCGCATTTCACCTCCGGTACCGCTAGCAGATTGAGGCACGTTTAGTTTTATTAAATTTGTTACTCAACAAATCAAATACATAACAAAAAAAAAAAAATAGTACCTAAAATTAAAACTAAATAATATTTTAAATTAAACTAAATAAATTTTTTTATCAAGGTCATTGCCGTCGTGCGGGAGAGTACCTAGCAGGCTGGCAGCGTTACCTCGTTGTATGGCCAGACTGATTCTCTGGCCGAGGTAAGTCCCAGCCCGAGCGTCCCCGGAGGCATCGACCAGGCGTTACTTGCATTCAACTTGATCAACAGGGGCGCCTTGTTAGCCCCAGTCAAATAAATCACCCCCCAAATTTACAATTATGTACATCAATGTTATAGCACCCCATCAAATCTGCTATATCACGAACATCTTATTCATTCTGCCGTTGGATGTCAGCAGGGCGACCCTCTTGGCCCGGTGATTTTCAGTTTGGTCATACACCCAATTATTTCGACCCTAAATTCGAAATTCAACGTTTGGTACCTGGATGATGGCACGATTGGAGGCGAAGCGGCTACGGTTCTAAAAGATCTCAATATTCTTATTACCTAATTCGAATCCATCGGTTTATCACTAAATTTTTCCAAGTGTAAACTTTATATTAATGAATCTATTCAGGCCCAAGAAAAAGAAAATATCTTATCTAAATTTAACAGTACAGCCGTTAATATAAAAAATGTAAACGGAGAAACGCTGAAACGCTACGCCTCTTAGGAGCGTCTATTCTAACGAATCAATCTCTGAATATGTGGAGGACCTAGAAAAAAAATTTAAAGAGTCATCCGGGCGCCTGACTGAGATCAGTCCACATATGGCGCTCTTCATAATCTTCAAAATTTACTTACGTTCTCCAATGTGCCCCTCTGTGGAAATACGAAAATCTGACGAACAGTTTGGACGAACTAATAAAAAACACATTATCCAAAATTCTAAATTCCACATTGGATGAGCGTACCTGGACCCAGGCCACCCTACCAGTCAGGATGGGAGGCCTAGGTATACGTAAAATTTCTAGTGTTGCACTCCCGGCCTTCCTGTCCTCGGCTCATAGCACTCGCGACCTCTATGGTACTATAATAAACCCGTCACTTGGTGACGTTGAGGTCGCAGGCTTGGCCGAGGCCAGGAATGCCTGGATGAATTCCTCCAGGTAATCCCAAATTGCAAAGGTTGTGGGATGAGCCCTTGTGCAAACAAGTTCAAGCACAGCTCCTTAAAACTTCTCCCAACACCACTGTCACGGCTCGTCTCTTAGCCACTAGCCTTCACCAAACATCGGCACTCTGTTGGATAGGACAACTTTAACTTTGGTCGTAAGCCTGCGACTGGTCATCCTTGTATTGATTGGAGTGATCTCCTGTCTGAGATTAATAGGGAGATTAATCTTTGGGTGGGAATTAGATACACTGTATTCGTTTTCCGTAGTAATTATTATATTTGGTTATTTGTAGTTGATTATTTGCGAAATGTAGCTTAATTTGGTGTGGACACAGTTTATATAGCAAAATAAATCAGCGCCATCTACTTTCAGCTATTGAAATTATTCTCATTGTAGTTTTAGCAACGATTCAAAATTCAAATTCAAAATTCAAATAGTTTATTTTGCAAAGCAGGTATAGATATATACACTTTTTACACGTCAAATTTAATCTAATAAAGAAAATATATGTAATAGAATAATAAATGTACATGAACTAAATTAAAGGTTTATTTAATTTATGTAGCAATATATTTACGATTAAAATGATAGGTAAAATATATATTATACAAGGTAAAATCCAATCAGCCGCCCGAACCCATACCGGAGACCCGGCCAGGGACCAGGAACAAGGTTCAGTGATCACCAACCGAGCCCCCAGGTATTCTCTCGAATACCTCAAACAATACAAATATTTCGAACATTGCTATAGTTTTCTTATTTTATCCTATCTTTATATTCCCTATTTTATCTAGGGTGAAGCTATAAAACAGAATTCATTCTGGTTTTTTGTTGGCATAGTTTCTGAAATAAAGGGGGAAACAAAGTTTTCACCTAAACTTTCCCAAAGTTCTCGGAAAATACGCAACTAAAATTTTAATTAAAATAGTTAAAGAATTCCTAAATAAACCCCATTCAAATGATAAAACACTTGGTTGAGGCATAAAGGTTGACTTTTGCATCACTTAAATATAGAAATTAGAATTAAAAATAAAAAATAAAAATAGATAATTCGACTGACGACGACCACAAGTGGGTCGAAATATATATCGATAACAGTTAATACTTTTTCATATAAATATATTTATAATTTGTTTTTTTTAAATAATTAAATATAGAAAATAATGTTTAAAATAATACTCCTTTATCAGTTTAAGTTTTACAATGATTTCAAGTTCATAACTTTATGCGTTTCCAAGAAAAGAGCCTGTAACAGACATACATACACACGGACACACTCTAGTCACACCACAAGGTTTGTGTTTTCCTATTTTTTATATTATAGTAAATTTTGAATATACCTATATGTAATATAAGTTTCAATTAATTAGAAAAAGGCGGCTTTTTCACACTTCGGCTGCTAAACCGCTCTTAAGTTATACAACGAGTAGCATAGCCATTTAATTGGGTGCTCGCTACCATCTAATGTAAAACCTAGCCATCCAATTTTGATTTAACAATTCGGCTGCGACATGTGTATTATATTATATAACATGCTTTTTCTTTCTATGAGGCCAAAAACCCTACTTGCGTATCACTAGAGATAGTACCTCTATACAAGGTCTTTCAATTTAAATGGGAAGTATATTTAGGAGGTGATTTAGTATCGTTAATACATCACATTCCACTGCAAAGCACTTTTTTTTGCGCGAACTTTTTTTTCACTTTTCAGTACGAAGTGGTCCGATCAGCTGACTCAGTTTGTATGGACAAGTGAAGAAAAAGTTCTCGCAAAAAAAATTACTTCGCAGTAGAATGTGATGTATTAGCGATACCGAATCACCTCCTAAATTACTTCTCATTTAAATTGAAAGACCTTATATAGAGGTACTATCTCTAGTGATACGCAAGTAGGGTTTTTGGCCTCATAGAAAAGAAAAACATGGTATATAATATAATTGACATTTCACAGCCGAATTGTTAAATCAAAATTGGATGGCTAGGTTTTTCATTAGATGGTAGCGAGCACCCAATTAAATGGCTATGCTACTCGTTGTATAACTTAAGTGCGGTTTAGCAGCCGAAGTGTGAAAAAGCCGCCTTTTTCTATTTCGATTAAGTTATAAGTATATTCAAAATTTACTCAATAGTTCCTCAACAAAACGTTATTACCTATGTTTTGTGTCAACTGTAATCGCAAAGTTTCCATTGGTTTCTGTAAATTTGAATTTGATTTTACGATACACGTAATATATTCACGAAAAACCTAATGAACGGAATTGGGTAGGAATTTCACTGTTAATTATTTATTTCTCAGGAATTTTAGCGAACCTAGAAACAAAGTTGGGTTTACAAAAACTACACATGGTGGAAGTTGTGATGGTTTATTCACTTTATTATTTTGGTGTTGTACGCAGACGAAGTGTTGTACAACTTTGAACCAAATGAGCGAGCAGAAAATGTAACCCAATATTTCTTTTATTTTTTTTATTTGAGCTTTTTATAGATCCTTCCAACATAATTTCACTATTAAAATATGATATTCGAAAAAAGTGGTCTTTCAAACACCCTATTGTGTATATGCGCCACTATCTACTTTTTAAACTCACTTATCAATGGAACAAATCAACAAAATTTTAATCCCATTACACGAGTTGTAAAAAAAACTGAAACTTTAGACATCTTATCATCCACAGACAAGTGATAATCTTTTCCGCCACCGCCGTGGTCGTTTAGGAGCGTAAGGTCAAAAGCGCAAAATGACAAGGGATCGCAAATTGTCAAAAGCGCACATAGTCAAAAGCGCAGAATGTCAAAGGTGCACATTGTCAAAAGCGGACATAGTCAAAAGCGCAGAATGTCAAAAGGCGTACAATGTCAAAAATGTTGTTTTTGTTGGTAAATATTATAATTTTTGGCGAGTCAGAATCGCGTTCGTAATCGGAAATTAAATTCTTTTTATATTATTTTGTAATGAAAAATATTTATTTTTAATGTCAACTAAATATAATCAGTATATTCTCGTATATCTCATTAATTCTCGTATGTATCACTAAAGTACTAAAGTAAGTGTGTTGCTAAAGTACTAAGTGAGGAAATAGAGATGGGACAGTATGGAATGACATTTGTATAGTAGTGAAATTGCACTGATTTCACAAAATAGATACTATCAGAAGGCCGACTCGACGACGGAGCGAAAACAGACGCACACATGCATAGACGCGTACGTATGATGATCTCGGCAGAATTTCGTATTGGCATTCACCCGAATATCTCCGAGATCGTCGTACGTACGCGTCTATGTGTGCGTGCGCCTGTTTTCGCTAGTTATGCGGAGTAAACATTCTGTAAGTGGTTATTTTGTGCTGATGTGTTAGCGAAAAAGGTTTGCTTTCCTTACGACGTCTAATCATCCATCACACCATCCTCTATGGGCCACGCACACTACAAAGCAACATTCCCGTAGAAACATGCACGCCCAAAAAAAAACATAATTTGCAGTAAGCAGGTATTTAAAGTTAGTATTTAGTAGAAGCAATATTTATTATTTCGTGTTTGTTTCCTTGGGAATGTTGTTTAATATGAACAGAAAAGTCTATGAACATAGAATAATGTCATTAAAATTTACCAGTAATTTTTCAGCCAGATAACAATTTATTCTAAAAACTACGTTGAGACCGCGTTCAAACATAAAATCCAGTTTATAACTAAGGTTTACATAAGTTTAGACTAAGAGACACTACACTAAGAAAAAAATATGAAAATCAAACAGTTAGATAATCCTTATCTAAACCTATATCTAGATTTATCTCAGATAGAATGTAAACAAGATACCTGGTATACTACTTACCTATTGATCATAATTATGTACTGATACAATTCAAAATTGTTAGTGGTAGAGCTGATACCGGGCTCGACTGTAGACTCGAAATTATTCGGGGAGCGTGAGAGGACAGCCCTCAAACAGGGACAACCAAGTGACCTATTAATTATGCCTGGGACCAATTTATGAAGGTATTATCTATCGTGGGCAGGTCGTTAAGTATGAAATCGAAAATTTTCACCAAAAAAATAGGTGCGACTACGAGTGGAGCGAGGAGGTGCGCTAAGTTTACATGAAAATACATTTGGGGAGTCGAGCGAAGCGGAGCGGAGCGAGGCGATCCTTCCAATTTTTACAGAAATATATGATCTGCCCAGGAAGACCATGAATTTCACGATGTACCCAATTTATCTGACCTTTTTATTTGATAACTGACAAGTTACTTTGATTGATACAGCCAAATTCATACTGGAGACTGCATTAAAAATATCTTTATGCATATAGCAAACTATTGTAAAAAGTTATCTTAACTAAAAGTTGTATTCTGGCCGTTAGTTACAAATCCGGAGAATTGACCCTTGTCATACATTGAAGCATACATTTCATGAACAAGAAGCCTTAATTTTGTTTTGCGTTTTTCATAGAAAGGGCCATTGAACCTTGTTACTGATTCCTTGCAAAGTCTCCAGTATGAATTTGGCTACATCAATCAAAGTCACCTTATATATCCCGATGTTTTAGATGAATTATACAAGGTGAATTTGTGAACATCGTCCAAATTCATACGTGAGCCTTGGTAAGTGATCAGCATCATGTACCAATAACGATTTTTGTAAAATTCATATAATGAAATTTCGACTCCCCATAGTGAATCACTCAGTACTGGGAGTGAATTACTATGGGAAGTCGAAATTTCATTATACGAATTTCACAGAAATTGTTATTGATTCATGATGTTGATCACTTACCAAGCCTCCAGTATAAATTTGGACGATGATGGAAAAGTCACCTTGTATATAAGAAGTTTAAACCAAACATAGAGCAACTCTGTCACCGCGTAACACTTACTTTTAGTTGTTGTTATAATAATCAGCTAAACATAAAACTTTTAGTTGTTGTTCTAATAATCAGCTAAACATAAAACTTATAACACTTATAAGTCTTATAACTGTGAAATTTAAAAAGATACTTAAAACGTTAAAAGCTTTATATTTATAATAAAGCCGATTCTGAAGGCTTTAATTTCAGTTATAGTGCTGTCAAAACTTGAAATTTTCCAAAGTAATTTAACTTCAGTTCCTAAAACTTAAGGACTATTTTGTAATTAAGAAAATTTAGTTTTGACAGCACTATAACTAATATTAAAGCCTTCAGAATCGGCTTTAATATCTTATGTTTTTGTCAACATTTATAATTATAATTGACTTTTCTACGCGTACGTAACTAAAATTAAAGGGGGTATACCTGAATTTATTTGACATAATAATTTAATTTTGAATAATGTGACATACCTTTTTATAATTTGACATTTTTGTTTTATTATAAATAACAGCGTAATTGTAAAATACCATTTTATTATTAATTTAAATTGTACTTATTTCAAAATATGTACCTTGATGTATTTACTGTATATTGACGATGTAATTTACTGAATAAATGAATATGAATATTAATATATGAATATCGACACTTTTTTTAAGGTAATTTATCTGCTGTTCAAAAGTAGTCCCAAGTTAAATAAATTAGTATTACAATTTTGGAACCTTTTTCTAGATTTTGGTTAATCAGAAACGCGATGGAGGAATTTCACTCGATAGAAATAATTATTGAGATGAGGTCTAAACTTACACTTTTTTTGATACCTAAATTACTGGAAATGAAAATTTCCATTGCTATTTTAGTTATTTTTTTATTAATTTAAAACCGACATTTTGTCAATTTTCCCCGATTCCATCCCTCTCGCACTGCGGATCTTTCCGCCTCGAGTAACGGGGACCTTTGCACGGACGATATATATCACCTTAAGGGTCGGTTGCGCCAAACATGCTCTCGCGTTTAGACAATTTAGCATATTAAAACAAAATGTTTTTAACAAATAAAATTTGTGTAGGTAGTTAAGGAGTTGAACTACATTAAATTTTTTCAGATTTGACACAAGTATCACAAGCATCTGGAAAAAAAATCGGAAAGATCGACAGTTTCGAACATTTATTAGATTCAGTTTAGTGAAGCACATTTCACTAGATTTTTTCAGTAAAAAAAGGTAATCGATTGGAATATTCAATATCTTTCGGGATTTTGTGGTACCTCTAGGGCAATCCCAGATTTGCTCATTTCGGTGCGACACATATACTTTGATACAAATATTGGATTTTGAGATTATTGATTAACTGATAAAATAAAACATTTTTTATTTTATTTATTTATTAACTCCTAATACATTTACACAAAACATGAAACAGGACATTGAAATATTTCACAGTATACAAAGGCTAATAGCAATATCTTCCAGGCAAAAAAATCGTATTTTTTTCGAAAATTTATTCAACGCTGTAACTGAAGTTGCGAACCAAAAAAACATTCTGAATAGATAGATCACCAATCAGAAGCACCATAAATATCTAAGATCTATGAACAATTTTATGAGAGCGTGAATTTTTTTACGCGATTGGTGCCCTTTTTTGGCAGACCCCCCCCCCCTTAATTCAAATCTTGGATCTATGCCTGAATAGAGTCAAGTAACAGTTAGCCGAATTAACCTATGGCAAGTTTCCCAACTTGTTCAAAACATTAACGTAGATGTCTATTCCTCGCAGAAAAGTATCAGCGTTGAGGTACTCATTGGCGCCATGGATCCTTGATGCAGTCCTGGTCTTCGGAGCGAAGCCGATGGCAGGGATCCCGTACCCTCGCAACACCAGCATGTCGGATGTGGCAGGGCATATCGTTGGCTTGATGGTTATGTTCCTGCCAAGCAATCGAGATATTAGTCAGAACAATTAAAGTATCATAAGACAATTTATTTTCACACCAAAAACTTTTTTGCATACATAAGATGTTGAAGATTCAAAATTCAAAATTCAAAAAGTTTATTTTGCAAAGTAGGTATATATAATACACTTTTCAC
Source organism: Ypsolopha sequella (assembly GCA_934047225.1). Classification (NCBI taxonomy): domain Eukaryota; kingdom Metazoa; phylum Arthropoda; class Insecta; order Lepidoptera; family Ypsolophidae; genus Ypsolopha; species Ypsolopha sequella. The sequence continues at coordinate 19,633,879 of OW203994.1, read as the reverse complement.
AAGTCAAATTTTAATCTTAGAAAAATATATGTAATAAAATAATAAATGTACATGAACTAGATTAAATGTTTATTTAATTTATGTAGCAATATATATACGATTAAAATTATTGGTAAAATATTATTATACAAGGTGAAATCCAATCAACCGCCCGAACCCATACCGGAGACCCGGCCAGGGACCAGGAACAAGGTTCAATGATCACCAACCGAGCCCCCAGCACGAATCTAGGCGGCCGACCAAATCCCATCCTATATACTACATAGTAATAGGTTACATATATAAATACATGCCTACCTCCGCCTCCTAGATCAACAGACATATTTAAACAAACATAATTAAATTATATTTAGAGAAAGGGAACGAGCATTCATCTGCTAAGTGTAGGTATCCGCATGGATAGAAAGGGAACGAGCATTCATCTGCTAAGTGTAGGTATCCGCATGGATAGAAAGGGAACGAGCATTCATCTGCTAAGTGTAGGTATCTGCATGGATGTTACCCTGTCTGCCAAACTAAGATGCCTTGTCCGCATGACAGACAGTGGTCCTACCGATCGATGGATCAAATTTAATATAAACAAACAAAAACAATGAATAATTATAATTAAGGTGAAAGCTAAACCAATACTGCCTAAAATCTAAAATAACCACTATAAAACAACTAAACCCTACGACCCATATATTTATATTATATTACATACATAACATACGTAAGTATTAAATATATCTATCTACTAATAACATATCAATAAATAGAAGTAAGTACATAACAATTACACATACATATATACATTCAAGTACAGATATAACATTCATTTAATAACATCTAATATCACCAGAGTAAATATATTGATAGAGTAGTGAATCTTAGTAAAACGCTCTGATTCAAACTCACGCACACAGATGCATGCTCTACAAGTTCGGGGGACACTCCATGCAAAACTCGGCGCGGCGGCGGCGTGTAGAGCACGTGTCTGTTGTGTGAGTTCGAATGTGAGTGTTTGTACAGTGGAGACCGCATCAAGTAAGACACATTGGACTTTGTACCTATCTTATATTCTTCTCTGTAGGGGCTAATGTCGTATTGCAAGTGTATAGCTTGATGTGGTCCCCACTGTACTAATATTCACTACTGTATAAATATATTTACTCTGGTATTACCATCTAATTTGTTCAGCTGATGGCGCAAAAAGCAGATCATTAGCGTAGGTATTATTTCATTTTTCGTGGTACAGATGAATTATCTTATGAATTCCTTTTGCTAAGGTTTTAGTAGTGCATGCACACACGCTTATTTTAGTAAGCGTATAAGCGTAGAGTAACCTCAGAGGTGCTACAAAACGCACAACACAAACAAAAACTCGCTTATGTACACGTCACTACTACAGCTGTAGCCAAACGGACTTCGTGAAGTAGAACATCTGTAACTAATTAGCGACATTAAGTAGTATTTTTTTAAATTATTTATTGTCATACATATTACATAATACAATAATTAGGTACAAATAGCACAAAAAAACTCCAAAGAGTTTATCTTTGTGCTAGGAAATATGTATCTGAAGGACGTTGCGGGTGGCGGCTGGATGAGGATGACTGAGGACCGCCAAGAGTGGCGTAATATATGGGGGAGGCCTATGTCCAGCAGTGGACTAATACGGGCTGATGGATGGATAGATATTAATTAGTACAATTATTACTAATTAGTAATCTCCATCTCTTCTTCTTCTTCTATACATATAAAATGCAACGTCTGTCTGTCTGTCTGTACGGTTACTTATAACTTAGGAACCACATAATGGATTTTGATGCAGTTTTCATTGTAAGGTAGAATATTTTTCGGGGAAGGTTTTAGGCTAGGAATCATCACGCTATGACTAAAGGGAGCATGCAGTGAAAATTTTAGTGAACCATGTCGTAAGTTTGCCTCAGCGTATAGCGTAGTAATCCGAGTGTTGCGAGTTCAAATCACCGACCGGACTTTTCTTTTTGTTTATATAAATAAAAAATAAATCACAGAGTAAAATCTTGGTAGTTTTAAAGTGTGATATATATATTTTTCAGTTTAAATACACTTAAAAAACTAATAGTTGAATAATTATTATTTTAAAGCCTTTTTCAAATTTTAATTATTTTAATCAGATTATTAATACTTTTTTATTTATATTTATAATCTAGAAAACTAATAGAAATTTGGTTTCAAATTACATCTTTAAGGCGATATGCGAAAAAAATACGGTGTAATTTAAATTTTCTGTGTAATTTCATGAAATACACGGAAAATTTTAATAAATTTCTGGTATTTGCATTTTGAATATATAATCTAGGGTTTTGAAATTGGAAAACATGTTTGGATAAATTTTCCTCGATAGAAATAGTTGCTGAAATGAGGTCTTCAAACATACTTTTTCTCCTCGTTCGACGAATATGAACCATATACAGAACTCAAACATATGTTATTAGGTGTGTTTCAACAATATCTAGACATTTGAAATTTGAAATTTTGCTAGCTACTTTAGTTTTTTTATAAAAATTATAAAACTAACATTTTTCGCTTTCGCCCTGAATCCGCCCCTCTCGCACTGAGTGTGTTTTCGTTTGGGGTGACAGTGGCAAAAATAAAATTCGCATAGCCTCTTAAGAGCACTAAGTAGCAGTCGGGGTCGTTGACCGGGGAAAGCTGGGAAGTGCGCAACACTCACGATCGCGGACTCTACGAATAGTAGTCATCGCAACTTACATGTCTCGTGCCGCCTCCCGCAAGGCCACCCAGTAAGGATTGGAGTCGTCCACCGGCGTCGCCACGGACACGTCATCGCGTCTGATGAACTTCAGGCTCGTGTTGCCTCCAACTTCCTTGATCCATGATGTTACCTGTTAATTGTGTAAACAACATTAATACATGTTATACAACGTGTAACAGAAAGGTGTAACCATATTTGATGAGCTTATTCAGTCAATGGTATAGAACAACTTTTACTATGGAACAAAATCTGTATCTCGAAAAAAAAAAACTGTTTCATAGAAAAATGCAATGCCGCTCGGCTGAAATGTATGGAAGGGCAGATTTTTTTTTAGATTTTAGGTTTGGCTCCATAATAAAAGTTGTTCTATACCATTAACTGAATAAGCTCTTCAAATATGGTTACACCTTTCTGTTACAACTTGTATATGTCTGGTCACGTTGTTTCCTAAAGTCAAACGTTTCTCTGCGACATAATGTATATCCTACAGAGAAAAAAAATATCTGCGCAATCGCTTACTAAGATGTGTAAGGATCCAAACCAAAGAGACGTGACGTGTGACCTAAACTGAGATACAACCAGTGGCGTATTTACCGTAGGGCCAAAAGGGCCAAGGCCCGAAGCGGCAGGCTGTAAGGGGCGGCGCAAGCCGCACCACACGCTCAGCTTTGGGCGCCTTTCGTAATCAATCGTAACCTATCTTTTAATTTATATTGCTTTTTGAATTTATACTTTTATTTTGAAAATATATATATAAAGTAAATAAATGGTGTTTATTCCTTTGTATGTCGTTTTGAGTTTTTTTTTTTTATTCATTATCATCACATCATTCTCAGCCCAAAACAACACACTGCTGGATTTTATTTTATTATTAAATTTTATATTTGCTTTTTCACGTTCATTTATGGGACGACAGACCTTACAGGCCCAGGGCGCCGAATCTTAAAATACGCCACTGGATACAACCACTGATTACTCCAATATGCCCTGGACAGTTAGGCCAAGAACTATCTAACTGATAAATCCTTTCACTTCAACTGGTGCGGTGGTGCCCGGACATGGCTTGGCACCATGACTTGTCGTGTTCCCGGTATGACGTCATAAGAAGCCGTACCGGTATAGTTGTTAGAGGCGGGGCAGTTACAAACAGCACCAAAATTTAAGGCGCTTCTGATGTTCGTCTATATCTCAGTCTATCACTCTCTTTCATTTATTTTTTATCCGTACCGCTGGAGCAAACTTCACTCTGGTGTCATAAAGGTTGACGGGAATTTTATCAGTCATTCGTCCATTATCGACTTTCGTAGATTTTGCGGAAGTCTCAAGAAAATTAAAAAAATGGTAAGATCACTAGCACGCGTTCCTGATTTTCAAAGGCGTTCTTTAGAGCCTATGCACACGGCGTATTTTATATGCGCTACGACGCGGTATAAACGCGATTATAACGCGAGCCATACGCGTTTCATTCGCAGCCAGAAACCGTATCAATACAAATGCAATAGAACTGAAAACGCGCAGACAACGAGCGTTCGTAAAACGTATGTTGTCTGCGCGTATAACATACGCCTTGTGCGAAGACCTGCTTGCGACCTTGAAAAGCCGCGATAAAGTTTAATTACGATGTAAAGTAAGCTAAAACAAGTATATGTGATAGACGCATAATATATGTGATAGAATATCTGAAATGAGATATATGAATGTAATAGACGATTAGTATATTTTTTTATCAAGAACTTTAACTAAATAAATACCAAAATAGGGTCCCAATTAAGACTAAGATCTGATTTGAATGATGAAGTAAATATGGGGAGAAACAAATTGAAACTTAGCCAAATTGAAGATATTGTAACAAAAAATGAGTTCGCTTGATTATTTTTAAAGAGTTTTGGTTATAATAATTGTAATTATTTAGATCAGAAAGATCAGTGCGGGATACTTGTCGTGTTAGAGAGTGAGACCATAGACGAATAAATATTCGTCTATATTTATTCGTCTATGGTGAGACGCATGCACCCAAAGTCATTGCCTAAATTGATAGCAATGCTCGAAACATTCGTAATAAACTATAGTGGTAATAAAGGTATGTTTTATACGTAATTTAATATTCTTTGATCAGTGGGTCTACCGCGTAATTCTCATTTTCATCAACATCAACTTGAGATTGAAATTTGACGTGCGTGCGACGACGCCCGCCTAACATGCCATCTCTTTTGCACGCGTTGAATTTCGCATGCATTTGCTTGAAGTTGATACAAATGAGAATTACGCGTAGAGCCCCAGATCATATTTCTTGAATTTTTTACTTACCATCATCTCCATTTCTGTAGCATTAGCAGTGGTGGCAAGTCTCATATCCACAACTACTTTTATGTGAGTAGGTATTATATTTGTTGCAATACCTCCCTGGAAAAAGACGAAAAAAAATGTCATAAAGGTCCCTCGCCGGGTCTCCGGTATAGGTTCGGTCGGTTGATTGGATTTCACCTTGTATAATATATTTTTACTCATGATTTTAATCGTATATACATTGCTACATAAATTAGGCTTTAATGTGTAAAATAATACTTAAATTACAGTCAAACACTTGAAAATCTACCTACAAAATAAAACTTACCTAATACAAAACACTTACCTAAATAAAACCCTTATAAAAATAAACTAAACTAAATAAAAAATCCTATCTAGATCGCCACCGTCATGTGGAAAATTAAATTAAATAAAATCAAATAAATAAACTTTTAATTTAGTTCATGTATATTTATTATTTTACTACATATATTCTTATAAGATTAAATTTGACTTGTAAAAAGTGTATTATACCTACTTTGCAAAATAAATTATTTGAATTTGAATTTATTAAAGCTTTGAAAATCACAACCTAAATCTACAACACATCACATCACCAATGTGAATCACATCACCAAATCGTCCAATCAACGAGATAATTATTTATAAAAATAATTTTAAATTAAATAAAAATAAAAATAAATAACCCCGCATCCCTCGTCGGCCCGTAACGATACTTTGATTCAAAATTCATTACTTTTACTACAGATACATGAAAATTATTAATAACCACCTGTGAATGTGATAAATTTGATACTTTCACCGTTTGAGTATGTATTAATAACCACCGAGAATTATTAATAATTTTCAATTAATTACTCTCACTGTAACATACTAATTTCAAGGTTAATACCGTATCATGATAAGTATCATGACAATATTATAAGGACTGTTCTTTTTTAAAAATGTTGTGAAATTGGTAGTAAAGAATATTAAATAATGTCACGCGAAGAAGACGACGTTTTTGATGGATGTAGATGGAAGTATTGGTGTCCAACTATTAGATACGCGTGTGCAATCTAATTATCCCATTGTCTTACATTATGTCTTAGTTGCACAAAATGGCATTAATAAAGCCTCCAAAAAACAAATTAAATCCCAGCGAACTGCTGCACACTGTTATACTATCTGAGCAGCGACAAAATTAGTTATCGAAAAATATACTAATTTAACTGTATAACATCTACCGACAAAATAAATTAGACATAGCAAACTAAAATTTCTCACGACCACCTGCTTTAAATAATAAACCTCCGAATAAATTACTGAACTTCCGAAAGAACTTATGAACCAAAATGCAAAAAAAGCGGCGACGAGTGAAGCGAGGAGGAGCGTGTTAGGTTTACATGTAAGATAAAATAAGGAGCCAAGCGAAGCGGAGCGGAGCGAGGCGAGGTATCTAGTTTTAACAGAATTCATGAAATACAAAAAAAAATATCTACGATAAAAAAAAAAACAGTATTTCATTCAGTAGTTTTCGTATATTTATTAGCACAGAAGTTTTCGGTAGGTTTGTATTTAAAGCTGTAACATTCATAAATTGAACATCCTCATTTTTAGTTTAGTTTTCGGAGCTTTTATTACGACCCTTTATGAACGTACTTTTCTTTATCCGTCCCTGTCGTCTTCTTTAATCTTACATTGATATTAATTGTGCTGTTTTTTTTTTTACATTAATAGTAAATATTCTTCAAAACTTACTTGTAAAATATTAATGTTCAAAGTGGTGTAGCTGCCGAAATCTTGAGCATCGTGTGATTGCATTACTTTCTTTTGTTCGTCTCTAAACGCCATTACAGTGTCAGCCAATTTTGTTACCTAAAAAATTAATGTTTTATTTAACTGAAAATGTTAAGGCGATTACCATCGCCAAATTAGCAGCTCGATATTTGTCACTACAAATATCAACGGAAACGACATTGAAATAACGTTCATATCAGCGCACAATGCGTGGTGGCTGTTACGACGCTCGCTGCGTCCTTGATAGGGCGAAATAGGAGAAAATTATACTTTTCACATGGACGTGATTACTCGATTGAATAATCTTATGTTATGTTTATAGCTATAAAGTTTATCTATTTATCAAAGCATAGATGAATTCAATCGGCCAAGCCACTCAGGAGCAGTAGGGAATTTGAGGTCAAAAAACACCATTCAGTAAAAAAAAAAAAATCCTGTAGAAGTTTTGGTGGTATGAAAAAGAAAAATGTTGCATATATTGTCTAAGAGTTGATTATTCATAATACATTTTTTCATTATTTTTGGTTTGGCCATAAACGAGGAGTAGGCTTTAGAAAGTACCTATTTGGCAATAGTAAGGCCCTTAAGAGGCTAACGGAGCAATCCTAGTTCATACAAACGAAATACCAAAACCATTTGTAAATCATAGATATTCTTAGGATACTGTGTGTTTATTCCGATTGGATTACAGAATATCTAGGTTCCTAAATACATATTTTGAAAGGAAACAAATTTGGAGACGACATATAAGCAATTTAAAATGTCTAAAGATAAAATGTATTTTTCTCATATTTCGTGTTTAAATCGATGCTCTTATTTAATATATATTTGGGAACCTAGACATAACGTATTAAAAATAAGAAGTAATTAAATATTTGGTCTGCAAACGAACTAAATATCAATAATAATAAAATACCAATCTTCAGTGGACTTGATATTTTTGTATATTCGAAATAAATTGTAAATGATACAAAATTAATACTTGGTCAGCAAGATTGTGAAATTAGAATAATATTTACAAGCTACAGGTTTATGTTGCTATAAAAATAATGTAAGCCACCTAGCATAGGTATAGGTTAAGTTTTAATATTAATTTTAAGTCAGGGTTCAGCAGAATACCAGCGCTGTAGCCCCTACTACAGCATTAAGCTGAGCTGAAATCCTTTTTTTTATTTACCACTGTTTTCCTAATGTTATATTTACTCGTACTGTTTGTTAATTTGTATTGTTTGTTATTTTGTATGTTTTTATGTTCTTTCTTGTGTTTGTGGTATTTTAAAATAAATTACTTTTCTTTCTTTCTTTCTTCTTCTTTCTTTCTATGTTTATTATAAGAACAAAATAATTTTACATCTTGCCAAAATTTAACCAATTCTGATCAAATCAGATCCTATAATACTAACATTGTTGCAAATGTATTTAATTAGCTATACACTGGCTATACCTAATAAGTCAATACTTGCAGATAAATATTTTTTTTTGCGACCACAAGTAGCGTCTCTCCTCAATAACAGTTTAAAATTTAAACTTTAAATGATATCCATTACCTTTTCCATGGCACTGCCATCAGGTATTGTAGAGCCATGTCCACCTTCGCCTCGCAAAATAAATTCCATTTCTGAAACAGATTAAAAATTTTAAAAGCCTTACTCTGTGGTAGAAAATGGAACGAACGAGTTGTTAAGAAAAAGACATAGTTACTTACGCCAAGGCCTCTTGTCTACATAGGTGGCGAGGATGGTATCGTCAGCTGAAGCCAATCCTTCGTCGAGGGCGAAACCAACCTTCATGTGTTTAAACTCGTGACTGTTTATCCATGGCTTTATCCCGTGGAACCCGCCTGTCTCCTCATCTGAGAATAAGCCAAGTTAAATACCGTAATTGAAATGCAAATTAAGAGGGTTTTCTACTAGTTCGTACACAAGACTCCACGTCGGAAGATGTCCCCATTATCATCCATATTATCCATATAGATCGTCCTTCGTGTCCGGAGCTCCGCGCCAAAAGATGTCGCCGTTTTATCCATATAGCCTGAAACTAGCACTGGTCACTCACCTGGCATAAGCGTGATGTGCAGAGTCCTCTGCAGCGTGACATTGTTCTATCTGAGTGCGGAGAGCGCCTCCAGTTACTGGATAGAGACTTCCTTCGTGTCCTGAGCGCCGCGCCCGAATATGTTACCGTTTTTAGCCAGGTAACCTGAAACTAGCACTATTTACCTGGCATAAGCGTGATGTGCAGAGTCCTCTGCAGCGTAACATTGTTCTATCTGAGGGTGGAGAGCGCCTCCAGTTACTGGATAGAGACTTCCTTCGTGTCCTGAGCGCCGCGCCCGAAGTTGTTGTCGTTTTAAGCCTATAGCCTGAAACTAGCACTATTTACCTGGCATAAGCGTGATGTGCAGAGTCCTCTGCAGCTTGACATTGTTCTGTTTGAGTGCAGAGAGCGCCTCCAGGTACTGGATGGAGACGTCCTTCGTGTCTTGAGCGCCGCGCCCGAAGATATCACCGTTTTGATCCATGTAGCCTGAGAACGGCGGGTATGTCCAGTCTTCCTAAAACAAGACTAAAATAATTACATATTTTATTAAATAAAAATCATTTACATGAAAATAATACGAGTACCTACATATAAAATATGTAGTCACGATTTGTATCCTCGAGGGGCATTCAGAGGTATTTTCGAGTATGGGCCCTTACACACCTCTGACCCAAGTTTCAATTGCGATTTTTTCATAGAGGATCACCACCATACTTAGTGTATTAATGCACGTATTTTAGGCTATGCAGAGTTTATCCTACCATTAATTAGTCATGCATATATACCTATCTATAGGTATAACTAAAATACTGATTGTCAATCGAAGTCAAAATTGAGTCTAGCGTGTATAATCAATCAGTGTAAACTTAATTATTTGTCGTCACACACCCACGTACCAAATAAGAAAAAAAAATTTGAACTAACCCAAACAACTAACCTTACCCTTTTAGAAGAGTAATAGGTATGTTGTTCTTCCTTGTATTATTATCGTTTATGGTATGAACACAGAATAAGCCACTTGAATTTATTTATTTAATGAATAAACATCTCTGAAGATTAGATAACAGTTAACTAATCCAGGTAACTATTTACTTATTCAAATACCTATTATTTACCATGTTCTTGAAAGAACTTATCTCGCTGGTCTATTAAACCATCGACAATTAGTTTTCTAGTCTCGCTAAATTGAAATTGCATTTTACAAAAATATTCAAATTAAACCTCACAGGTTCCACAGGAACGACATCCATATGCGAGTTGAGCATGATGCTGGGCAGCGAAGAGTTGGCGCCTTCCCACGTGAGGACGCATATCGGCTTGCCAGCTGGCTCGTATACCTTGAAGCTCAGGCCCAAGGCTTGTGCTTGAAGTCTCCAGAACTCGACCGCTTGATCTATGAAAAAGTCAGCCAGATTTAGTTTAGGTAAACTTATACAATAAACTAAAGGGAAATTATGGAATGTTTCTAACTTTACGTTATTTTGTTTTGCATATTCGACAACATAATAATTTCCAAAAGAAAATTTTTATCTAAAATTAACCGATCGGTCTCTCTTTGGTAACTTGTTCACCAATTAAACTACCTTTTATAATATATATAATCGGGTCTACCGCGATAACTTTTTACCTTTTTACGAAAAGGGGACACATTTAAAAATTGATCGCGGTAGACACGATTATATACAACGTGTAACAGAAAGGTGTAACCATATTTTAAGAGCTTATTTAGTTAATGGTATAGAACAACTTTTACTATGGAGCCAACCCTGAAATCTCAAAAGAAATATCTGCCCTTCCATACATTTCGGCCGAGCGGCATTGCATTTTTCTATGAAACAGTTAATATTTTTGTTCGAGATACAGGGTTTGTTCCATAGTAGAAGTTGTTCTATACCATTGACTGAATAAGCTCTTCAAATATGGTTACATCTTTCTGTTACACATTGTATATTATAATGTGTACGAAACGCGAGAGTTTAAAGTTAAACTACGTTTGTTTGCACTTTCAACTATCAAATTAAATTCTCCTAAATGGATTTATAAGGCAGATAAAATGAGCTTATATGTATATGTAAACGTTGAATTTTTTATGATTTTTAAATTTGTCTCTATTTTATTTTTGTCTTGAGTTTTTTTTTGTAGCTATCCCATTTTCTTTGCTAAAAATCCGAATTGACTAATGTTGCATTTTTTTTATCAATGTGTGATAAAAATGTTCGTGACATGATATTGCCACTACGTTATTTACCATCAATAGGATATCATGAACAACTGAAATTTTAGCGACCGGTCACGAATTACAATGTTGCACTTTCTACTACTAGTCCAAAAGAAAATTTGCACTAGACTATTTTTAACCGTAACATATGTAACGAAACCAGCATCAACTAAACTGCTATTTTTTCCTGAAAGCACAATAATAATTTCACTGTATATACTTACAGTTTCTTCGCTTTATGCCGACTTTACATTTACGTGTTTAATTAATTTAAACTTAATTTAATTGAATTTGTGTTATTTTCCTGTTTCTAGTTTATTTGTTAAATAAAACTATCGTGTAATAAGTGTATATTATACCTACCTACAACCTACATTGCAAATTAAAGTATGCGCTCATTCAATTTCAACAATGTTGTTAAATTTATAGATGACCATAGTTTTGTCTGTATTTATGTCTAAAACATTTATAATTTGTTTTCATGAGGTCCCAGTAAAAAATACCTAAAATATATTTTTCAATGCAAGGCCCACTTTTTATGCATCAAAACCGATCAGAAAGCCGATTATTTTGCCCTAGGGCTTTATTGTTGTTTTTTTTTTAATTTATTCACAATGGTTGGCTAACCTGCAGCCTTTCCTATGTACCATAAATGTTATACTTTTTTTTCCACTGTTTAACGGCTCTGGATACAGTCCTTTTGAGCCAATTATAATTTAAAGTTCACAAGATTATATTTATTTATTTCCTCATACTATGCATTGAAAAACGTAGTATGATACACGGGCGTAAGAGCAATAAATTACTCGGTTACGATTAAAACACTCGCTACGCTCGTGTTTTAAATCGTCCTCGTAATTTATTCCTTTTCGCCCTTGTGGCATAAACTACTATTAAAAGCGAATGAACATTCTCAAACAATCGTGTATTTTCCACGCTTGGAGGAATCTAGGAGAGATATAAATCAATTTGGACGGTTTTGACTAAGAATTGATCAGGCATATACTCAAATAGTTTTATACAACGAACTACAATATCATTTTAATTCCTTTGTATTCTGTAATACGGAAATAAAAAATCGGTCAAGTGCGGGTCAGACTTGTAATTCCTAAGCTTCCGTAATTTGACAGTTTTGGGAATGTTGTATTCATGAATTTTTCAACTGATATATTTTTCCTGTCATCTTTAGGTAAGCACATATTATGTTTTTTAGGGTTCCGTACCTTATGGTGAGACTCCGTTGTCCGTCCGTCCGTATGTCACAGCCTCATAACTTTAGCACCGTTAAAGATAAATACATGAAATTTGGCACAAAAATAGCATTAATTTGCCCACATATTAAAATGGAAAAAATATGAAAAATTTGAAATTTTTCAAAATATTTCCAAAACAAAAGTGAGAAAAATAAAAAATATTAGCCTAAAATACAATATGGGTATCAAATTGTAGGTATTATAAAGGTAATTGTAAAAATATATACTTTTAATATATTTACTGACACTGGTTTCCAGAAATCTTTAAAAGAACCCAAAAATATGTATGTCCCCCCCCCCTTATCTCCGAAACTGGTAGACCGAAAAATATGAAAAAAATGACAATTTTAGATCATAACTGGCAAATTACAGGAAAACTAGCGATTAAAAATAATTCAGCAATAATGAGAAATATAAAAAAAGAAGTAAAGTAAATATAAAAGATTTTTTCTAAAAATACAATATGGGTATCAAATTCTAGATATTAAAAAGCTGATTGTAAAAATATATACTTTTACTATACTTACTGGCACTGGTTTCGAGAAGTCTTTAAAAAACCACAAAAATATGTATGTCCCCCCCCCCCTTATCTCCAAAACTGGTGGACCAAAAAATATGAAAAAAAATCATGGTAATATGTGTTTACGTAAAGATTACAGGAAAAATAAAGCAGTTGAGAAATTTATCATCCACAATACGGAACCCTAGGTACGCGAGCCTGACTCGCACTTAGCTGGTTTTTTTTTCATTTTTTTTGTCCATCAGTTTTGAGGATAAGGGGTAAAATAATTAAAATAGGAACACTTACAAATATTTTCAGGCCGACTAGTGTCTATTTGAAGATATTGCTGGAATTTTTTCACAATCGGGTTTTCTGCGTATTTCATTATATTACCACTATTATTTGTAGGTATGGCTGTAGCCAAAGTAAATAACAAAACTACCAGGTAGATATCTGCCATTTTTATTAGATTTATTATTAGAATATTAAATATATCAATTTAAATTGTCTTATTTCTACATAATATTCAATAGTAAGTTTGATTTAAAATAATACGTTAACACGAAACAAGTCTATCTCAAAATGAAGACAGAAAATTACTACAGTAACTATTAAACAGGTTATTTATCATAAAGTTTAAATTAGCTGCCGAGTCGATTTGAAATACGGGCTCATCTATATATAAACCCACTTCAGTTCAGAGTACACTGCAGAAGGCGAGACCTGAGAATTGCGTTTGTGTGTGTGGACACCTACAGTGTAGACTAGTGTAGAGAGTAAAGCGGCTAGAAGCGCGGAGCGTCGCTAGACCGGGGGCTCTACCGCGTAATTCTCATTTGTATCAACTTCAAGCAAATGCATGCGAAATTCAACGCGTGCAAAAGAGATGGCATGTTAGGCGGGCGTCGTCGCACGCACGTCAAATTTCAATCTCAAGTTGATGTTGATGAAAATGAGAATTACGCGGTAGATCCACGGATTTTACAGTCGGCTTGAAGCCGGCCGGCTCCGCCCGGTGGCGTCACCCTGCCGCGCACTTCCCGCATTTCACCTCCGGTACCGCTAGCAGATTGAGGCGCGTTTAGTTTTATTTAATTTATTACTCAACAAATCAAATACATAATAAAAAAAATAATAAAATGAATACCTAAAATTAAAACTAAATAGGTAATATTTTAAATTAAACTAAATAAAAAATTCTATCAAGGTCGCTGCCGTCGTGTGGGAGAGTAGATACCTAGCAGGCTGGCAGCGTTACCTCGTTGTTGTGTTGATACACTAGCCTCATCCTACTTACCAATGACCTGCTCCAAGGCGGGCGCCGCGGCGGAAGGGGCTGAAAAAAAGAAGCGGCGCAGATATGTAGCCCTGAGTACGGACTACATGTTTGCGCCCTTCAGCGTTGAGACACTCGGACCGTGGGGATCGAGTGCACATTCTTTATATAAAGATCTGTCAAGGCGCGTTTAGTTGTTTCGATTTTTGATTTTCGTCAATACAAATTAGTGATATCGCTCCTAAATTGAGTAAACGAAAACCATTGAGCAGCCAATCGAAAGAAATTGTGTTAAACTTGATAAACTATTTTAAACGCCGTTATTGATGCTCGAAAAGACCGAGTCATCATAAACGTAGGCGATACATGGGACGGGAGTGAATTTCATGTTGATGAAGATGCAGTATGAGGTGTAGAATAAATATTACCTACAACATTGTAAGCAAATAAAACTCTATATGTAATATTTTTAATCTGACTGTACATTTTGGTATCACTCACACAAAAGCATTTCTCAGGTCAAGCCTTCCGGAGTGTAATAGACTATTTATAAAGACCAAATTTCCTTGCTTTGGCCAATATTGTACTACTTCATTTCATTAGGGTTTAACGGGACACCTGACGCTAGAACATCAAAAACACCAGGTTTTCAAGGGTTCATTGGAAGAAACTAGGTCTCTCCTTATATTGAAGAAAATAAATTTGATTTATCGATCTTTTTTCTGGGGATTGTATGGAGATGTATTAAGATTTATACTTTTGTCAAAAAAAAATAGTTACCACCCTCTTTTTTTGGTTTTCAAACGTTCGTTTCAAAAACACGGTTAAGAGATCAACTTGATTTTTTTTTATAAAATAGGCAATAGAAATATGAAGGGATATTACCTAAATCCAATATTTTTTTCCCTACAAAATATTTCAGTATTAGCTACAAACACACCAATTTGTTGTTTCGCTGCGTGATCACTAGTATTACGCGTCCAAGAAAAAGAGGCCAAAGAGCCAACATATAATCGCCTCTATGAAAAGCAAATAAGGTGTTTGCCATGACTTATTGTGCTGGACGGGTAATGAAAAAAGTTGCTAGGGTATGCCATCCTCTTAAATGAAAATAGGAGCAATGTTTAAGGGTCGGCTCCGCCAAACATGCTCTCGCATTTTGACAATTTAACATATTAAATCAGGAAAATTTTAACAAATAAAATTTGTGTAATTATAATTAGACATTATAATTATATATTGTTCAGTGGAATATTGCAAATTATTAATATATTCACAAATTCATTAGACATTATGTATCTTTAGCTATATCAAAATTAGCTAGAAAAAAAATCTGAAAGATACCTAAAATCACGAAAAACGTAATTTGGCGTTGCTCCCGCGAGGATCCCGGTTCTATAATATAATGTTAATTTTAAAGGTCTTGGCATACAGCTAAATGATGCGTGCCATTTGTGAAAACCAATTTACATCTTATTAAGGGCCTTACTATTGCCAAATGGGTACTTTCTAAAGCCTACTCCTCGTTTACGGCCAAACCAAAAATAATGAAAAAATGTATTATGAATAATCAGCTCTTAGACAACATATGCAACATTTTTCTATTTCATACCACCAAAGCTTCTACATTTTTTTTTTTTTTACTGAATGATGTTTTTTGACCTCAAATTCCCTACTGCTCCTGAGTTGCTTGCCGGTTTGAATTCATCTATGCTTTGATAAATAGATAAACTTTATAGCTATAAACATAACATAAGATCATTCAATCGAGTAATCACGTCCAAGTGAAAAGTATAATTTTCCCCTATTTCGCTCTATCAAGGACGCAGCGAGCGTCGTAACAGCCACTATGCATTGCGCGCTGATTTGAACGTTATTTCAATGTCGTTTCCGTTGATATTTTGTAGTGACAAATATCGAGCTGCTAATTTGGCGATGGTAATCGCCTTAAAAGGTAATGATTAGTAACGGTAACCAAAAAAATATGCGCAAATCTACGTACAATTGTAATAATATGAATTTTAATTTGTTGCCACATTGTATTGAAATGACATCTTTATATTTGACGTAGTGCTATATGTTCAGATGTTATATTTTAATTTATACAAAACTCAAAATTCACCTTTTATATTTATAATACATAAATTAATTCGTGTAAATCGCCCTCTTAGTTCGATTCTCTCTCGACAACCAATCCCCTTCCATCTGGAAACTTCACCTGTTTGATTGTTATTCAATAAAAGTTGGGTTATATAAAAGTCATACTGACCGCTACATAAACAGTAACAAATAAAAATAGAAGTCTACTGTTACATACGACGAATTCGTTTTGGCATAAAATATTTCTTTGCAGTTCTGATTTCTCCTAAATCGATGACTCCTTAGAATCGTGTCTTTCCGGCCTTGTACTTTGGAAATACCCTTTACCTATATTTACTGATTTCTCCTAAATCGATGACTCCTTAGAATCGCGTCTCTCCGGCCTTGTACTTTGGAAATACCCTTTACCTATATTTACTGATTTCTCCTAAATCGATGACTCCTTAGAATCGCGTCTCTTCGGCCTTGTACTTTGGATATATACCTATATTTACTGATTACTCCTAAATCGATGACTCCTTAGAATGGCGTCTCTCCGGTCTTGCACTTTGCATACATATACCCTTTACCTATATTTACTGCTTTCGGCCCCACTAGAACAATTTTAGTTCAAATAATATATACCGGGTGTTAAGATGCTATTAAACTCTGGAACTCATTGCTGCACGGTATTCGTGACTGTCCCACTATAAAGCGGGCTTGTTAACCATTTTTCAACATACGCTATTAGAGTTGAATTTTGTTTAGTGCAAGTTACGGCGCTTGTGATAAAAAATTTATGAAAATGACAATATTTTGCGGTTATTCGTACTTTTATGGAAAACTAAGACCCACAAAAAAGTGTTCGAAACGGTATTGCTATATGTTTTCAGAAAAAAAAACATTAGTTGTAGCTCAACATTCTGAGGTCTCTGCGACAAAAGCTTATTCTCAAGAGGTAGTTCGCAATTTATTTTTACTGATACTAAATATTTTTTATTATTTATTTTCGAATAATCATTTAATTAGTATTCTCAGCAATGCACAGCATTTTTTTTTTGAGGCTTTGAGTCTGTTTAGCAACCTTACACTTGACGTCGAAAATTTCTAGATTTAGTCTAATTAGGGACAAGCCCACCGCTACAAGAGCACTACCTCGTATTTGTAGTAGTACATGAGCATTTTGCTAGATGGCGCTCTTCCCGTTTTATGTTGGTTAGAGGTCAAACGCTCAAGGGCATTCACAATTGTTTAAGCCTTAATTAAACGTCAGTCGCAGCTCCGGATTTCCCATATAGGCCTACAAGGCCCGGACCTAGGGGCTCGGCCAGCTTAAATCTTGCTTTATAAACCTCACTAATACTAAATTATTGGCGTCAAATGCCACATACCAAAATGTTTTTCAATTTTAATTTTTTAAACAAGAAAAATAAAGTTAGCGACTGACGTTTAACATTAAACCTCTAAAACTGCTTCACTGACTGTAAAAAAAACTATTTTTTTTGGGATTTTGAATTGGTCCCATAGAAAAAGTTGTCCGTTTAAGTACCGATTTGTGGGTCAACAACGATCAAAAAGAATAAATAATAATAACAATTTATTTGAGGATAATCGAATTCGAATTCCAGAAGTCGTAAAAGATCTAGTATTATGTCTTTTTTAAACCAGAAAGGTGTTGCCCACAGAAACACCACGCCTTAATTTTGTAACAAAGCCCTGAAAACTAATTGGAATTTAACATTGTAATTTATTCTAATGACAAACCATAGCATATTCGTACATTTTGAAATAATTTTGTATTGTTTCACAACTTTTTGTTATGTTAATGAGTGAATACTGAATTTTCTTGCTTCCCCTTTAAACATATGCAAGGATAAATACACGATTTGAAAAAACTAAACCGACTCTGTAAGTAAGTACAGATCTTGAATTAAATTAAATTCAGGTACTATATATATATATATAATATATATACAAGTGAATTTGTGAACATCGTCCAAATTCATACTTGAGCCTTGGATTCACTAAGGACTGAGAGTGAATTATTATGGGAAGTAAAATTTAATTGTAAGAATTTCACAAAAATTGTTATCGATTCATGATGCTGATCACTTACCAAGCCTCCAGTATGAATTTGGACGGTGATCAAAAAGTCACCTTTTATATTATACAGTATACGGTTTCACTATTTATTTTGCACTTTCTTTCGCAACCGATTTCGGATAACTGTTACACCATTCACAAGCAATTTGTAGATGGCATTAAGGGATAAATACTGGATAAATAAGGAAAAAAAAACTACACTTTTAGAACTTGTATTTGTACTTCAGTTAAGTAGGTATTATTTTGATAAAATAGTATATTATTTTTGGAATTTTTCGCAAGGGATTTGTTAAACAGAAACGCGATTGGAGAAATTCGACTCGATAAAAATATTTATTGAAATGTGGTCTTCTTCGACACCATTTCTCCTGGTTTGACAATTTGGAATGACATATGGACTGCAATTATATTTTATTAGATGGGTTTTAACAGTATTTTAGTACATTTTATATTAATAAAAAACCGACTTCTTGCTTCTTTTGCAGGAATCCGTCCCTCTCACACTGAGGGTTTTATCGCATATGGCGTAACAGGGACGCTAAAACTTTAATAAACAATAAGTCTAGTAAAAGTGAATTTAATTCAAGATACGTTTTCAGTTCTACCTAGTGCCTTCAAAGGCAAGTAAAAATTTAGCTAAAACAGGAGCCTTATTGTCGAACTTCAATATCGCTCTATCGCTTTAAAGGTACACGTGATTGGCTAGAAATTTATTTATTTATTTATTTGCATAACAATTATACAGCATTACAGAAAACTATTGTACTGTATAAATTAGATAGGTATAAGTATACATTTTTTTTTTCATTATTTCTTGTATATACATATATATATATCCCCTCGATAGTTTAATTTAAACGACCAATTGTGTATGTATATATGTAATCGGATTCTAGAAAACGGCTCTAAGGATTTCGATAAAATTCACAGTACATGGGTTTTCGAGGGCAAAAAATCGATCTAGCTAAGTCTCATCTCTGAGAAAATCAATTTCTGCGAGTTTTCATGAGCAAATCGCTCATCTTGTCTTGCTTCGTACAGTGAAGATCACATAAAGTTGTACTCGTACACATTGGACTTTATATATTGTATATCTTATAGCCTTCAATATAGGAGCTAATGTAGTACTGCAAGTATTTAACTTGACGTGGTCTTGACGGTACAAGATTGACAATTTCCGTAGAGCAAGTAGTTCATTTTGAATCATTTTCACATTCAAGAAATTCAATTTACATCATCAACACGCCCAATTCGCGCTGCTAAAGAAAGATGTCTCAAAATTATGTCTGAAGTATTATAGTTTGGATAGTTTGTAAATTTACCAAGGTACTATCTCTAATGTGTCACGTCATTTATAACCAATCACGATACCTTTGAAAAAGATATCGATAGATTTTAAAGCTAAATAATAAGGACTCAGAATATAAATATAATTTTTCTCTCTGAAAAAGAAATACAAGTAAATTTTTCAATCAAGTTTATGTAAGCATATATAATATATTCAAAAGCCTGACTCATCCACCTCAAATTCTTATTTATCGATTTGTGCTTCTAAAAATGATCTACCAATGTCAAATCATCACCACCCATATCAAAAAAAAGAAATTTAAAAGATATTTATCAAACATAAGTATAATAAATAACATACAAGAAATGTGCGACAACTACGTGAAAAAATAACCTATGCATTATTACCATGCTCTTTTTTGAAGTCGTTTAAATGTATTCAAACCACGCTTCAGTTAGTTATATTATTTATGCTAGAGTTTCCAATATTTTTAGTAACTACTCGTAGTTATATCTCTTGGAGCACATTACAAAACATGTTCCATAGTTCCGGTAATCTAAACTAAACTCTTGTTTGTCTTCTTGATCATTCATTCAGTAAAATTGTTTTAATAATCTGTTTGTTGGTAAAATGAAATCGATGTATTTGCTAACGTTGGTATTTGCATTGGCAAATGCAATACCCGAAGATGATAAAGAATCGAGTGAATTTATTTATTCTGAGAATCTGAGCATCAGAATGTTTCAAGAATATCTTCGAATTGATACTAGTCAGCCAGAGAATCTTGGTAAGTATATAATATATTTACTCGTATAATTTATCATTCTTATATTCTCCTTCAGCCATTAATAAACAAACCGGCGATAAGGTTTGAATTTGATGATGGAAATCTTTATTAGTAATGTTTATTTACATATTTCTTCTAACAGATAAAGCAGTTGAATTTTGGAGAGTCCAAGCGAAGTCTGCAGGTTTAACCTTCAGGGTATACGAGCCAGCTGGCAAGCCGATTTGCGTCATCACGTGGGAAGGAGCCAACTCTTCGCTGCCCAGCATCATGCTCAACTCGCATATGGATGTCGTTCCTGTGGAACCTGTAAGTCCAAGTAGAGTCTGCAGGTCTAACCTTCAAGGTAAACAAACCAGCTGGCAAGCCAATATGCGTCGTCACGGGAGAAGGAGCCAACTCTTCGCTGCCCAGCATCATGCTCAACTCGCATATGGATGTCGTTCCTGTGGAACCTGTAAGTCCAAGTAGAGTCTGCAGGTCTAACCTTCAAGGTAAACAAGCCAGCTGGCAAGCCAATATGCGTCATCACGTGGGAAGGAGCCAACTCTTCGCTGCCCAGCATCATGCTCAACTCGCATATGGATGTCGTTCCTGTGGAACCTGTAAGTCCAAGTAGAGTCTGCAGGTCTAACCTTCAAGGTAAACAAACCAGCTGGCAAGCCAATATGCGTCGTCACGGGAGAAGGAGCCAACTCTTCGCTGCCCAGCATCATGCTCAACTCGCATATGGATGTCGTCCCTGTGGATACTGTAAGTTCTGACGCTATACAATTTGAAGATGACATATATACCAAGTAAATCTTTTTTATATCACCTCACGATGTGTCGTACATTTGTTAATTTTTTAGGGTTCCGTAGTACCTAAAAGGTACAAAAGGAACCTTATGGTGAGACTCCGTTGTCCGTCCGTCCGTCCGTCCGTATGTCACAGCTTTACTTTTACAACTTCAGCACGGTTAAAGATAAATACATGAAATATTGCACAAAAATAAGAATGAAAAATTTGAAATTGTTCAAAATATTGCCAAAACAAAAGTGATAAAAATAAAAAATATTACCCTAAAAATACAATATGGGTATCAAATTGTAGATATTATAAATTTAATTGTAAAAATATGTACTTTTACTGTATTTACTGGCACTGGTTTCAAAAAATGTTAAAAAACCACAAAAATATGTATGTCCCCTCCTTTTATCTCCGAAACTGGTAGACCGAAAAATATGAAAAAAAATGACAATTATAGATCATAACTGGCTAATTACAGGATTATAGCGATGAAAAAAAATTGAGCACAAATGAGAAATATAAAATAAGAAGTAAAATAAATTTAAAGAAAATATTTTATAAAAATATATACTTTTACTATATTTACTGGCACAGATTTCGAGAAATCTTTAAAAAACCCCAAAAATATGTATGTCCCCCACCCGTTATCTCCAAAACTGATGGACCAAAAATATGAAAAAAATCATGGTAATATTTGTTTACGTAAAATTACAAGAAAAATAAAGCGGTTGAGAAATTCACAAAAAAAAATTACGAAATTAAATTTATCATCTACAATACGGAACCCTAGGTACGCGAGTCTGACTCGCACTAGGCCGGTTTTTTAAAATATCACGATACTCTCCTATCGCAGCAAATTATTGTCTTACAACTGAGAACTGTCCGGTGTGCAATAATTCTATAATACGAGTATATTCTCAATACTTACATAGAGGAAATCCATGTACAAACGACTAATATACCTTTGTTAAAAGGACGCCTGGACATACCCGCCGTTCTCAGGCTACATGGATAAAAACGGCGACATCTTCGGGCGAGGTGCTCAGGACACAAAGGACGTCTCCATCCAGTACCTGGAGGCGATCTACGCACTCAAACAGAATAATGTCACGCTGCAGAGGACTCTGCACATCACGCTTATGCCAGGTGAACAGTGCTAGTTTCAGGCTACCTGGCTAAAAACGGCAACATATTCGGGCGCGGCGCTCAGGACATCAAGGAAGTCTCTATCCAGTAACTGGAGGCGCTCTCCGCACTCAGATAGAACAATGTCACGCTGCAGAGGACTCTGCACATCACGCTCATGCCAGGTGAACAGTGCTAGTTTAAGCTACATGGATGAAAACGGCGACATCTTCGGGCGCGGCGCTCAGAACACGAAGGACCCCTCCATCCAGTACCTGGAGGCGCTCTCCGCACTCAGACAGAACAATGTCACGCTGCAGAGGACTCTGCAAATCACGCTCATGCCAGGTGAATAGTGCTAATTTAGACTACATGGATGAAAACAGCGACGTCTTCGGGTGCAACGCTCAGGACACGAAAGACGTCTCCATCCAGTACCTGGAGGCGCTCTCTGCACTCAAACAGAACAATGTCACGCTGCAGAGGACCCTGCACATCACGCTCATTCCAGGTGAACAGTGCTAGCTTTTGTTATAATATTTTTAATATAGTTTTAGTTTATTAATAGTTAAAAATAAAAAGGTATAAATTAAAATTTTACTCATGATATAATTCGGGCCCCACTGGGCCCGGCATCAGTTGAGAATAATTGAGAATAATATATTAGGATAAGTGTATCAAGTATAATACTAGCTTGAAAAAAAACTAGAGGTCGTTTTGACCAGGGCCTCCCTCATCGTAATGAGTTTAATCAATCGTTTCCTTGAAAATATCTAGGTAGGACTTTTCTATTTCTTTCTATTTCTCTCTATCTTGAGCAATTGTTCTCCATTGTCTTCCGGCTGCGCTTACTATTTCATCTTCCCATCGATGTTTTTGACGGCCGATTTTTCGTTTGCCAATTTGAGGTTTCCAGTTTGTGATAATATTTGTCCACCTGGCACAGTCTATTATATTCATTCTCGCCACATGTCCTGCCCAATGCCATTTCATTTTTAGAGCGTGTTCAGCGGCATCTATAACTTTGGTGCGTTTTCTTATTTCACTAGCTCTTATTTTTTGCTGTAGTTTTAGTCCTAGCATGCTCCTTTCTATACCTCTTTGGCAAACTTTTACTTTTTGCACAATTTCTTTGGTCATTGTTTGACATCCATATGTGAGGCATGGGGCATGGAAGTAAGCAGCTGTCAATAGCTTTCTTTTTTAAAGTGACCGAAATTTTGCATTTGAAGATTTCTTTCATAGCCCAGTATTTTTTCCAAGTATTTCTAATCCTTTTTTAAACTTCTTTTTTAGTACATTTAGTGAATGCGATCACTTTTCCAAGGTAAATGTACTGGTCTACAAAGTAAAGTTCGGTGTTTTTGATTCTAATTGGGATCTGTGCCCAATGACATAATTTTTGAGCTTTTAATAGATTGCTTCAAAGTATTATTTCACAATTTTAAAAGGACATTCGAAAAAAGTGGATTTTTGGCACACCCTTATGTACCCTGATTATATATTTTCCGCAAAAGTAAATAAAATGGCCAATATGGTATTGAATTTTTTTGTGTCTATCTTTATGTTTTATAATAACTTTATAAAACATATAAATTAACATTATATAACATATTTGTTATATAATCACCTTTCCGATCTGGCGATGCCTGCCCACACCACTGATCGTTTCACCAAATCCTTCACAGTCAATGCTGTTCGACTCTGGAATGAACTTCCGCAAAACCTCAAAGATCTTCCTTCTGTGTCCTCTTTTAGATACAACTTGAAAAAATTTTACCTCTCATCTCTCTGAATGACTTACTGACTAAGCTACTGTTTGTCTGTATATATGTATCTGTGTATTTATGTATGTATTTGTATGTAGTATATTTTTATGTTTATGTTATAGGTTTAAAATAACTTTTACATATTGTTATGCACTGATTAAGTTAAATTTTCAAGATAAAAATGTTTTTATGTTTTCCCAAGGTTGACTGGAAGAAATTTCTTTTAAGAATAAGTCCGCCCTTGCCTTCTATCTGTTCTTTGTGTGTATCTTGTCTTCTTATTTGTGTGCAATAAAGTGTTTATTCATTCATTCATTCATTCAATAACTTCAAAACCACTTGAAGAAATTTGATGCAGTTTTATTTATTGTCAATATTGTAATCGGATATGTGTCATTATGGGCTACAATGTGCCTGTATACTCAAAATGGATCAATTAATGATAAATAAAGTTTTAATGTTTGTCTAAATTGGAGTTCCGCGTGACACATGCTAATCTCGGACTAAGTACCAGTATTGTTATTTTCAAGTTCTTAATACCTACAATATCGTTATTTCAGATGGATCAATTAATGATAAATTAAATTTTAATTTATGTCTAAATTGGAGTTCCGCGTGACACAAGCTAATCTCGGAATAAGTACCAGTATTGTTATTTTCAAGTTCTTAATACCTACAATACCGTTATTTCAGATGGATCAATTAATGATAAATTAAATTTTAATTTATGTCTAAATTGGAGTTCCGCGTGACACAAGCTGATCTCGGAATAAGTACCAGTATTGTTATTTTCAAGTTCTTAATACCTACAATATCGTTATTTCAGATGGATCAATTAATGATAAATTAAATTTTAATTTATGTCTAAATTGGAGTTCCGCGTGACACAAGCTAATCTCGGAATAAGTACCAGTATTGTTATTTTCAAGTTCTTAATACCTACAATATCGTTATTTCAGATGGATCAATTAATGATAAATTAAATTTTAATTTATGTCTAAATTGGAGTTCCGCGTGACACAAGCTAATCTCGGAATAAGTACCAGTATTGTTATTTTCAAGTTCTTAATACCTACAATACCGTTATTTCAGATGGATCAATTAATGATAAATTAAATTTTAATTTATGTCTAAATTGGAGTTCCGCGTGACACAAGCTAATCTCGGAATAAGTACCAGTATTGTTATTTTCAAGTTCTTAATACCTACAATACCGTTATTTCAGATGGATCAATTAATGATAAATTAAATTTTAATTTATGTCTAAATTGGAGTTCCGCGTGACACAAGCTAATCTCGGAATAAGTACCAGTATTGTTATTTTCAAGTTCTTAATACCTACAATATCGTTATTTCAGATGGATCAATTAATGATAAATTAAATTTTAATTTATGTCTAAATTGGAGTTCCGCGTGACACAAGCTAATCTCGGAATAAGTACCAGTATTGTTATTTTCAAGTTCTTAATACCTACAATATCGTTATTTCAGATGGATCAATTAATGATAAATTAAATTTTAATTTATGTCTAAATTGGAGTTCCGCGTGACACAAGCTAATCTCGGAATAAGTACCAGTATTGTTATTTTCAAGTTCTTAATACCTACAATACCGTTATTTCAGATGGATCAATTAATGATAAATTAAATTTTAATTTATGTCTAAATTGGAGTTCCGCGTGACACAAGCTAATCTCGGAATAAGTACCAGTATTGTTATTTTCAAGTTCTTAATACCCGCAACACCGTTATTTCAGATGAAGAAACTGGTGGAGCCCAAGGGATCAATGCCTTCATTAAAATGGCTGAATTCAAAGAACTAAATATTGGTTTTGCGTTGGACGAAGGTATCCCATCAGAAGATGACACGATGTTTGCTTTGTATGTAGACAAAAGACCTTGGGGTAAGCATTCAAGTAATAATCTAACTTGTTCAAAGTGGCTCTCCGCAGGGAGACTATCAATACTCTTTGATTAGAGTTTGACCCACATTTATGTATATTCGGAATTAACTGTTCTGACTGGTTTGACTCTTGACTCTTCATAGCACCTTTACGTGCATCATCATATTCATCATATAGGGGTTCCACGAAAATATAAATTTGATAATTTTAAATCATGTTGTGTAGACTAGATACCTGAAGAGTAACGTATTCATAAATAACTAATTTAATTACAGATATTCATATTATTAATTACCTAACAAAAATATAACAACCTTATAATATTACAAAACTATATAAATCAATATAAATTATAGTATTTAATAATGTTTTCTTTTAGAAATGGAATTCACTATTGAAGGTAAAAGTGGACACGGCTCTAGTTTAGAAGATGGAACTGCTATGCAAAAGGTAAAGCAAACATTCCATCACACGTTCTTGATCACAGACCACTACAGCCATTAGACGTCGTAAGGACTTTTTCGCCATCACATCAGTGAAATTGCACTACTATTGTTATTCAATACTGATGCCTCCTGGCCGTTTTTCGGTCATAGTGACTGATCAAGGCTCAGAACTTCGCTGGTGAGCTCTCCAATGACTGACATAGCCTACTTTGGCCTTGAAAGTGCGATTGCACAGGCTGCATGTCAAAAGCCCATTTACATAATTATATGGGATGGCCGCAGATGGTCTTGCGTTTGGCGTCGAGAACAGCTTTACGTTCTTCTTAAAACTCAAACACCTTCTTTTGAACAGTGAGCCTCCATCTAGAACGGTCTTGGGCTAAATCCTCCCAGCAAGATGGGTTGATTTTGCACGATTTCATGTGCCGTTTTTGCACATCTTTGAACCGCAGCAGCTGGCCGCCTTGCTTACGCTTGCCACTATGCAGCTCTGAGTAGAAGATGCGTTTGGCAATCCTCTCTTCTGGCATCCGCAAAACGTGACCGCATCAACGTAGTTGACGTCTCACCAGATACGCTTCAATACCACCAACATTGCAGCGTCGTAAAACAGGTCAATACTATCCCACCCACGAATCACAAAACCATACCCAGTATGCTTAATTCCCAGCGCTATTTTCCTACAACAAGGCTACGCCAAAAATTTTGACCTTAGAGCGATTCTCTTAAAGAGAAAATAGTTACATGAGTAATTGAGATAGAGACACTAAAGGTCATTTATTTTAGCGTGCGGCCTTTCATAGAGCTTAGCACTACAGTCTGGTTTTATACTTCTTGATCCCATCTCTATTTCCTTGCTCCTCCCTGTGTTACCCCGCAACACCACGGCAGAGGCGAAAAAATTCTCACTTGTCTGTGGATGATAAGACCTTTAAAGGCTTAGTGGTCTGTCATCTTGATATACAGTGCTACAAGGATCGTTTGGTGCGTGGATGACAGTGACAGGGGCGCAGCTGTGAAACAAGGGGTATTGTAGCGGATTTTTGACACTTGGACACAATCAATCCACTCGCCAAAAGATCCTTGTAGCACTGAACCCCTATCTTATCGCGTAATATTAACAAATTTCTGTTTTTCCAAGACAATAAAACAGATTCTGAATTTTAGTTTTAGGTCTATCAGAACTTAAAATTTTCCAAAGTAATTTAGCTTCTGTTTGTATTATTTAAGGACTATTTTGCAATGAAAAAAATTATTTTTGACAACATTTGAACTAAAATTAAAGCCTTCGGAATCTGCTTTACTGGAACTATAAGAAATTGTAAATCAAGGAAAAACAATACACAGATGTGTTATTTCTAGGTGGCGAAGTTAATTGACACTGTAATGAAACTGAGAGCTGAACAAATGGAAGTAAAGAGATCAAGCCCAGGCGATACCGGCAAATACACTACTGTGAATATAAACATTATACAGGTAACTTGTATCCGATTTGTAATCTTTTTAGATCATGCTCGGTAGCATAGTGTTTAAGGTTTCTCCCAACGTCAACTACCTTGAACTGAGTAACTTTGTTACCATTTTATACGGTAATTATAGCATTTTTTAATTTGAGAAAAATATATAGTAATCTACATGATACAAATAGTCATGTGGTTTTTTCTGAATTTTATTTGAATATACAGAAGTGAAGCAAGTAAATTCCAAGTTTACCCTTATTTCTGGAGTTTTTGTCCACTTGTAACAATACAACTGCTACAGTTTTTATCGAAACAGTATAAAAATTTATAAACTTCTAGACAAAATAATATAAAATGATATGGTTTTCTTAGTTCTTGGAATTTCATTTTATTTTAGATAAAATAAACTAAAAACACACTATTTTCGCACTTGTCAGCCGCAGCGACTGGCGTAACAGCCATGTTGCAGTCCGAGCTGAAAAGAACTTTATTTTAATATGATTTTGTTCCAAATTTAGACCATCACGAATCGAGTCGCAAATTTTTCCGACGGAGCCACCCGGCTTAGTTGAATCACAGGTGCGAGGAGCGTGATATACTGTTTAATCGCAAAAACATCGTGTCACGCTCCTCGCAGTTGTAATTCAACTAAGTGGCTCGTGATTAAACACTATGCTACGAGTGCAGGTAGAAATAAATCGTACGTTGTATTTCAGGGTGGCGTTGCAATGAATGTAATACCCAGTAAATTCAGAGTAGTTATTGACATGAGGCTAGCCGTTGACGCTAACGCCACTGACATGGATGCTATGGTAAGGTTTTTCTTATGGTCATATATTAATTACAAATACTTATATCTTTTCGTGTTTGTAATGTACTCTAATAATATTTGGAATATTTTCGTAACTTGAAATTCACGTCCACAATTCTTGTTTGCTACCTGTGTAGTTTCGTTTAATAGTTTCATAACGGAATTATATAATTTTCAGGTCAACTCGTGGATCCAAACAGCAGGTCCTAATGTGACAGTAAAGTATTTCTACCGAGTAGACGAGGCGCGAGCGACTTCAGTCGACGACTCCAACCCTTACTGGGTGGCCATGCGTGATGCCGCCAAGGAACTGTGAGCTCTTTGAATTCCCATAGCTTAATTTCAAAAATATATATTTTTTAATTTTATTTCAGAGAATATACGCCATTTTAGGACATAGCTTTTATTATACGAAGGCAAATGGAAGTTGCAGCTTTTTCGTAAAAATATTCATCACCATGAGATTTTTTAAAACACAAGTTTGAAAATTCGGCTTATTAAACCTAAATCTCAATATGGTTTTCGAATTATAATTTAATCTAAGCGAATTACTTGTTTTGATTATCCTGATTATCTTGTTGGTCATTATCGTCATCGTCATAACCCTTACCCCCAGACTAGACAACAGTTCACTGCCAATCAGGTGACCCGCCATGCCTGGGACCGACTGATCCGCCATCAATTCGGCCCCAGGCAAGGGTATATCCATCTCTAATTGCCGGGCTTCTTCACTACCTAGAGCCGTCTTCGCTCGCCCAAACGGTGGGCGAAGGTACGGGTCTTCTCCACGCCACGGGCACGAGGGGGGGGGGGGCAGTACAAAGATTGGTGGCTTGTGCGAGACTGAAATATTTGCATCGTAAATTGTCCCCACTTCAAGGTTACGTCGACCATCCAATCACAATCTGCCAGGAACGCATTCTTACAAGCGGCCGGAGTTTAGGCGTCCAATTAAGGCGATTACCGTCGCCAAATTAGCAGCTAGATGTTTGTCTGTACGAATATCAACGGAAATGACATTGAAATAACGTTCATATCAGTGCACAATGCGTGGTGGCTGTTACGACGCTCGCTGCGTCCTTGATAGGGCAAAATAGGAGAAAATAATACTTTTCACATGGACGTGATTGTTCGATTGAATAATTCTATGTTATATTTATAGCTATCAAGTTTATCTATTTATCAAAGCATAAATGAATTAAATCGCCTAAGCCGCTTAGGAGCAGTAGGGAATTCAAGCCAAAAAACACCATTCAGTTAAATCAATTTTTCATACAGAAGTTTTGGTGGTACGAAAAAAAAAATGTTGCATATGTTGTCATAGAGTTGATAATCCATAATACATTTTTTCAATATTTTTGGTTTGGCCATAAAAGAGGAGAAGGCTTTAGAAAGGACCCATTTGGCGGTATTAAGGGCCTCAAGGCCGTGTCGCAAATTATAACGCCTCGGCGACATCATGTGGTCTAAATATATTTTTCTCTCTATATATACATATTAGATATAAAGAGTGCGGACCACAACCACACCATCAATCTTTTCTTTTTGTAATAGTTGGTTCATTTTAATGCACTTCATTTTGTATAAGTAGTACCTTAAAGTTATACCTATTATGTATATTATTTATACCTATTATGTATGTTATGTATATTGTTTATTATACATACTCATCTATCTTATATTTTTCTTTACAGGAACATTAACATAAAACCACTAGTTTGTCAAGGCGCTACCGACATGACACCCCTTCGAGCCACCACCGGGGTGCCAGCTCTAGGGTTCGCACCAGCAACCAGAACAAAACTTTTAGCACACGCCATCGACGAACGACTGAATGCTGATACCTTTCTACACGGAATTCAAGTTTATGTTAAAATTTTAGAGAAACTGGGCAACTTGCCCGCTTAAATATTATTATTATTATTTCTTGTTTTGGCTTCTGATAGTTTGTGTGACTAACACATTTAATTCCGCCACGCCATAAACCAAAGCACTGTATTAATGAAAAATAATTTCGAGGAATTTAGTATCCTGTTAATCCTTGTGATGATTGTTATGATCTACAACCAATAATCTTCCAGCCCACTTTTGGCGCGCTGTCGCATAATCTAGGGCTGGAAGATCATTGTCTACAACAAAGTACAGAAAGGTGATCAAAATATATATACAATTTAACTAATTAATTATATCTTAAATGACTAATTTCTAGATGAACTTAAAATTTTAAATATAATTTTAATTTTACATATGTCTAGACCATAGTTAAAAATGTTCTAGAGTCGGGGTCAGCAACCGGCGGCCCGCGGGCCGCATGCGGCCCGTGAATTACTTTGGCACAGTATAACTGTGACTTTGGTGTGGTCCGCAAAGTTCGCAACCACTGCTTGATAACTATTTTTCCATTCTGAACTATCTAAAAAGCAAGCATTGTTCTCAGTTAAAAGGTGCACAAAATGTGGCCCCCACTGATCCCGTGGTAGCATTTGTGGCCCTCCTATATCATAAGGTTGCCGACCCCAGTCGACCATAGAGAAAAATGGTCTAGAGTAATTCTAGAGTTCTAGACAGAGTATAGTAGTATAGGTTTTCAACAACCAGTAACAATATAATAAAGAGGTTATGTTTGTCTATTTGTGTGTTTTTTTGGAAGAGGTCAGAATCTCACTCACAAACACTTCATCGATTTGAACACTTTTGCACCTAGTTTTTCTGGCCATACATTTCATTTGTATTACACCTAAGTACTTTTAGTCCAGGAAAACTCATGGATGTGTAAATCTCGTAGTAAACACCTTTACACACCGATAGACCACATGGCCCCCGTCCTTATTGGTATCCCTACCGGGTATCCCTGAGTTGTTGAGCGTCATACATTTGATAATGTGTTAGAAATAAATTTCTGTATTCATGCATGCAACCTTTAATTTACTGCAATGTTACTTTGACTATTCAACATAGTAAAGTAAGGACATTTTAAACACTCATGAAAATTAAAATCTCTATCAGCTCGTTTTATAAATTTTATTTGATTTCATTGAAATTTAATTTGTAATGTGTCTAATGGTACGAGAGGTGGGAACAAGTTTAGCTATACGTTATAAGATACCGAAACAAGATAGGAAATAGGAATTTGATTGTCCATGACTTTGCCAAGTACGACTGAGTGTGTCTGAAAAACCGCCGGAACTGTGAAAAAATGTACCTACTACTTCCGGTACGTGAAATGACCTCGGATTTACGTCATCATATACTGGAACAAAACAAATCACCCGTTTATTGGTAGACATAAAATCATCATTTCTGCCAGTACCTTTTTGACAGGAAGATCTAGGCAGCCACGCGAAATGGTGGCCATCCGGACGACCTTATCTACATAATCGGATACCGCAACGAAATATTGATGTTCTCTATACAAACGTATGTTAATGCACGCTAAGTTGGCCGAAACCGAAGTTGGAAGTCAAGATAAACGAAGATAAAAAGGTACGTTTGAAATGAAAATAGGCGATTATCCCGGACAAAATGTGAAATCCGACTTTTTAGAATTTCGAAGACGCTGCATCCTGTCGCTTTAGGAAATTGCAGCTCTGCATAAACATACGTTGATCCTTATTCTAAGACCCCTTGGCATTAGTTAGTTTATTATTACATAATTTATCATTTAAAGCTACAGTAAGCTTCACGCGTTACTACAAAGTCATAAAAATAAGAAACTGTTTATCATCAGTTTCTCACCAAATGCGGGCTAAAATGCAGAATCACATATTCAGGTATGGTTCAAATAGGTAAAGATACCTATGGGATTCTTTTTTATTCAATTTGTTTTAGAAGGAAAAAGCTTGAAAATATTAAAATACCAAAACAAGATCTAACGATTTTGATTATTGCTTTTAAAATTAATCAGGCGCTTAGAGTCAAACGACACGCCGCCGTCACGCAAAAATAAAAAAATAAAATGTCGTTATTTCTGGCAATGAAAAACAATAGAAAGTGAAAAGAAAATTTTGGCTAATATCAGGTGTTTTCGTGGTATTATAGTGCATTTGACGATTCCGATTTTGTGTAATATTGTGAACTAGTGGTGTGTTGTGTATAATAATGTAAATATTCCCTTTTGTTTTGTTTTTGTGCAATAAGTGTAAGAGTAATGTAAAGGTTAGGTTAGTTTGCTGTATCATTTAATAATAATAAAATAATAAAATAAAATAAAATAAAAATCATTTATTAAATAAATTAACACTGTAACAGTAGAAGATAATAATAAATGGTAAATAATGGGTAATAAAAGAATAATAAAGTACTAAAGTTCTGGTAAAGCCGAGCGAGTTTACCAAAATAAAGGTCGACGACTTCTCGGTCTCAAGTAAGTAGGCACAAAGCATATAATATAATCTTTACGTCAATGATAAAATTGTATATGAATTCAAGGTAAAAGAAATACAAATTGTTAAGTTTTGTATTAATATATATGTGTATATATATATATATGTATGTATATTATTAAAATATAGCTTTCATAGAAATTTGGGTGTCAGTAATGAATGACCATTCTGACAAAGAAAATATAAATGTCCTGTTGAGAGGACAAGATAATTTAAATCAAGAAAGGGTAATGAGGAAGTACTTAAGTACCTAGCTGCTAAATCTTCATTCAGTAAAACATAAATCAATGCTTGATAACAGAACTATTCAAACGTTAGAGGCTTTAATGATTATTTAGGATAACTTGTTTGTTTTTTAGCTTTGAAAAAAAATTGAGTGTCAGTAACGACCATCCTGACAAAGAAAACATAAATGTCGTACAGAGTGGATAAGATAATCTAAATCAAGAAAGAGTAATAGTAAGCACCACCTGCTTTTGTCATGGCACACGGGGCGACGTGTTTCGACGTTGTGCCGTTCAGGATGAAGATCATTGTACTGCCAGAAGGACAAGTCAATTTTTCATACAAAATACGTACTGCGTCAGGACGTTTCGCACAAAAAACCCATCCCTCCAGAAGAGCTACAAATAAATATCCAAATACGCTACAAATAAAATTAAATATCTGCCCAACTTTGCCCGTTCAATTAGTCTTACTAAACAACTAATCAACCCAAATTTTGGATTTACTTACGTAATAACATGTGCTATTTTACTCTAATTTGTGATTCTTTCGCTAAACTCATAAACTAAACATGAAAATCTAATATGTTACATTTACATTACCAGAATACGGACGCCTCACAGAATAAGGTAGCGGGAAGCGCGCGGGGCGACTGAAAATACAGACTGTTCACAGTTATTTTACCTCTGACAGCTGTTCTATTTCCAATACTTAAGAACCATTTTCGATCAGCCTAGAGGTAAAATAACTGTGAACGATCTGTACCTATCGCGGCCGTGGGCGCTAACTCAATGATTCCCTTCATTCAACTTCAAGTTCACGTCATTAGATACCGGAACGCAACTTACGAAATCAGGTTCCCGTTTATTGGTAGACAGGAAATCATAATTTCGGCTAGTTCCTTTTTGGCCGGAAGCACTCGGCAGACACGCGAGAAGGTGGCCATCCAGACCCCTTTATCTTTTTTCTGCAACAAAAAACTGTACGGTTTAAATACAGATACCAAAGTTTATTAATTGCGCAACGTAATAAATGTTAAAATGTCAGATATTGACGTCCTCTATACATTTCTACTTACGCTGAGTTGACCGAAACCAAAATGAAAATTAACCTATCTTTTATTGAAAAAAACAGCAGTTTAACCGAATACCCCTTAATTTTGGTTGTACTTCACATAATTCAATTAAGAACGGTTTCGCAGACGGATTGTGATAAACCCGCCTTTTTCTAATTAATTGAAACAGAACAATTAAATTCAAAATTCATTCAATAGTTATTCAGCAAACCCTTATTACCTATGTATTGTGTATGTTGCCATCGCAAAGTTTCTAGTGGTTTCTGTAAATTAGTTTTTTTTTTTTTATTCAATATTTTTAATTCTGATCTACCTGTAAACGAAATTTCAAGTTTCTAGGTCAGCTGGAAGTGCCGTATAGGTTTTCATGGTGAGCAAATTTGTATGAAATTTGGTATGTCAAGTACAATAACTTTTTCCGCGTCAATTTAGAAGTCTGATTTTTTTACAGCACCACGGGACCGTGGACCCAATACTTTATATTCTCTGGTGGACCTAAGGTATCAGTTTCAACTTGATATCTCCTACGGGGCCTGAGACAGACGGACAACAAAGTGATCCCATAAGGGTTCCGTTTTTCCATTTTGAGGTACGGAACGCTATAAAAGGATTTAACGAGGAGAATATGATAAGTACGAGGGGCTATCATTATAAAGTGATAATGAGGTATAAACTCTTTGGAACCAAAAAAAAGTAAATTCTGGCTGGAAAAACTGTGGAATATTGATATGTGATATGAGGTAATTTTAAAAAATACCTACGCCTTAAAGAGGCAATCTGCATCTTTGAAATTTCGTTTATATATATTTAGTTATAGTATCATTAAAATTATTAATAATTGTTTGAATTGTGAGTTTTAGGGTTTTGGCACAAAAGTAAAAAAAAAACGCTAGAAGTTACTAAAATTTACAATGTTGCAATTTTCATCTCCACGGAAAAAAACCGAGTACCTACAGAAAAAGTCAAGTTTACAATAAGGGAAGCAATAGTGTCCATACCCACATTTATTCAGTTGGTCAGTTTGAATGAAATAGAGAAGAAAATAAAAAAAGTATTTTTGCTTTGAAATGTTATGAAAATGCAGTTTTATTCAGACAATTTTTGTAACTTCAACCGCCTTGGGGCAGTATTTACTCAAAAAATATGAAAAAACATCATACATTTTTTTAATCGTCTTCTCCTGAAGCATATTTTCCACACTGGCCCGAAATGAAAATAAGAAAAAGTTCAAAATCGACCCACCCTACTAGGTATGTTTACCTAGCTTAATATTTAATTAAGTGTTGTTTTTATAAAGAGACAATGAGAGAATTACTTCATAAAATTACCTACGCTGCGTTACAATTTTCTCTACTGTGGCTGCGTGTTATTTTACCCTAATAATTACTCTATTATTTATTAAGCTCTACTTTCATAAAGTCGGTATAGTTTTTTTCAAGTCACGCGTTTTATAATTTTGAGAGAATGTTAATATTCGCTTTTAAATGACAAAAGAACAACTAAAATTAGAGAATGTATTAAAAATTTACATATTTTTCCATTAGAATGAATAAATGTAAATGTGTATCCATTTGTCTTTTTGTCTTTTGTCTTAGGAAGCTACTTTCATATAACTTGAAAACTTGTTCATACCTAAACTGGGGACCTAAAAAAGCCTACTTGGATGAATCATGAAATGATTTGAAAGTAGGATAGAATCAGAGTTTCTTCATGCGTGCAAAAAAGACGGCATTACAACAGAATCATAACATGATTCATCCAAAACGGCCTTTTTAGAGGACCAGCGGGCCTATTATGTATCTCTAGTTGCCAACTGGATTGGGTGCCTATCATCAAAAACATAGATATACTATCGAATTTAGACTGTCTAAGGATATGTTTGCATTTGAAGTGACGTCACAGTTCGTTAATAGTTTAACACCCTCTGAAGGCAATTTTAAAAGTTCAGTCTTTATCTATGTTTTTGACTATAGGCACCCCGTCCAGTTGGCAACCTAAGATACAGAATAGGGGGGCTGGTCGCAATATCTTGCTGCACGCGGGACAATGAAAAGTGCGAGCACAGTGAAGCATATTGCAGAGGTCTGCGAACGATAATATTCTGTAGCGATGGAGAAGAGCTTGTAGAAGATGGTGGCACTTCTTATGGAAAGGTACCACTTCCTGGAAACCTAGTCCTTTGGAAGTCTAATTTGCCAAAAAAAAAAGCGAAGTCCTGACCAGACATATTCGGCAACATGAACAGTAATGGTCAATTGCTACATGGTCTTTGTGCGCAATTCGAACTTGAATTGCAATAACGAACACTATGTATATGTATAGACTCACCACTTAGCACAAGACCAGGTGGATGCACCCGCGATCCAACCACTGGTATTTGATGGATTGTGCTGTCGTACGACAAAGAGACCTTAGTCAAGTCCAAATCACCCGTGTCATGCGTGGTGTTGTCACTAAGCTACGACTACAAACTCCGTCGGCCTCGAAAATCTAACGCAAATAATAAGCTTACGTCTTTAAATGTGGTTAGGATAACTGATCTCAAAGTAAGGCAGCATAATCCCCATGCCTTATCTGAAAAGCTGCTGCTATTTACAAGGCAGCATAATGCCCATACCTTAGCTAAAAAGCTATTGATATCGAAGCTATTGAGATCGAAAATGTTGATGCTGACTGGGGGACTTTGTCTTCACGTCTGTTGAACTACGCTACACGTTATTACCCTGGGCAGAGAATATAAAGTATTACTACGTAAAGAAGCGACACTCACCTCCCCCGCGGTCCCCCGCAAGTTAGTGGAAATCTGGAGTCAGGCAGAGCTCGATTACTACTCGTTTGCTGCGCGCGTGTTTTGTTACAAAGTTTTATCACGATACTGACTTTTAATCAGTATGGTGCGTTATTGCTTATTGCAGTGTTTATGGATGCCTGGAAAACTTTTTTTAAAAAATGAGAATTGCGTGATCAAACCTTACAATTTCGTTCAGTAACGCATTTGGAACAATAAAATCAGTATTTATAACTTTCCATGTTTTGACAAGTTTTCATTTTTTTTCCAAAATTGTTTGAGTAGTTGTTAATTATATCCCATCAAAAACATAAAATGTACAAAAATGGCAAGTCTCGCAACGCAATCCTTCCACCGTAAAAAGTTGTGAGATCTTATGTAAAGCCAAGTCTGCTATTTTAGTTTTTATGAAAGCACCTTTTCATTAAAGTTAGTATGGGAGCACCTATTTAACAAATTTATCATTAATTGTTTTCTATTTAGTTACCTACCAACATTAAGTGACTGTATTAATATTAGTCAT
Organism: Ypsolopha sequella; assembly: GCA_934047225.1. Taxonomy (NCBI): domain Eukaryota; kingdom Metazoa; phylum Arthropoda; class Insecta; order Lepidoptera; family Ypsolophidae; genus Ypsolopha; species Ypsolopha sequella. The sequence continues at coordinate 19,596,206 of OW203994.1, read as the reverse complement.
CTTTATTTCCTAATAAAATATAGTGACTTCGCAATCGCACAGCAACATATACAACATATCAGCAACCTAATACCAATTTATTTGCGATTTGAGAAGATATTTCTACGCACCAGTGCTTTATTTGTGCTCTGCGATTGCAAAGTCACCATATTTTATTAGGAAATAAAGATGACTAATATTAATACAGTCACTTAATGTTGGTAGGTAACTAAATAGAAAACAATTAATGATAAATTTGTTAAATAGGTGCTCCCATACTAACTTTAATGAAAAGGTGCTTTCATAAAAACTAAAATAGCAGACTTGGCTTTACATAAGATCTCACAACTTTTTACGGTGGAAGGATTGCGTTGCGAGACTTGCCATTTTTGTACATTTTATGTTTTTGATGGGATCTCATTTCTTTTTGTAGGTAGTCCTCCTTTTTTTCTTCTCGGGTAATATTTCTTGCATGTCAGCTGCGGATTTTCTTAAAACGCACTCTCTTTAACTGATCATTAGGACATACTCCTGAGAAACTAGTATCGGGAAGGAGCATTTCATAATGACCACCTAAGAAACTACCAGAGAATCGTAAACGTTTCACTGGCATCCCAGGATCGCCACTGAATGATCCTCTCAAACGGCCATTTTCGTAAACCTCGAACGTAAATGGATACAAAGCGGTGGCTGCCATAAGTTCGGATACGGAACCGTAGGTGGTAGTTTTCATCATTGCTGTCGAGTACATGTGTCTCCACGCTCGTCACACGTATAAAGTTGCATTTCATCCCAATGCGCTACCACATACTCGACTACCGCACACCTAATGTCATATGACGATTCAATGTTCCCATACATAGAGAATGACAAAGAATGGAACAAACATGAACCATCTCCAGGTATAGGGACAACTAGGTGTGGACAAGGATTTTCATTTATGTACATTATTTCAGGTTCCATTGCAATATTAATTTTTACTGTAAGTTATTATTACTATTATCCACAATTAAATGCAACAGGCAGGTTAAAATTTCTTTTGACCATGAAGTGAAAGGCAGGCTTGTCAGTCTAAACCACAGAGTACATTATTATGTCTAAACCTCTCAGAATAATGAGCTAAACCTGGTCTTTTTTGAATGACACACGAGTACATATACATTTCAATATACCTACATCATAGAGGATGCATATACAAATAAAACAACATTAGCCGCTTTATTTTTCCTGTAATATATTTAAAGCTTTACTTGATAAATAACCTTTTACCTTGATTTTTAGGGTTGCGTATCATTAGGTTCCGTGACCCTATTACTAATCCTCCGCTGTCTATCCATCTATCACATGGGTCTACAGCTTCAGCCGTTATAGGTAGCGCGTAAATATTTTCACATAATATATGTTACATTGTCCTCTATCACGGCAAATAATAATATGGCCCCTATCACAGCATAAAAAGTTCAATAAATGGAAATCCAAGGGGGGTCCAATTATTCGATGTTATTTGTTTCAGCTCTATCTTTATAAAACAACAATTTTGGGCATATAAATATTAGAGTTCCGTATTCAAAAGGTGCTGATTTGTTTGTCAGGCGCTACCATTTTAGCGCCTTGTTTTTTGTCGCCTTGATGTTGCTATGTCATATTTATTGTTGGTATTTACCATAATGATTTGGGGTTTCGTACCCATATTGTGTGATGGTAGTACGGAACCCTTCGTGAGCGAGTCTGACTTGTATTGTGTAGGGGTACGGAACCCTTTATGCGCGAGTCGGATTCGCAAACTACCGTTTTTTTAGTGACTTAATTACGAAATGTTGATATTTTCTTCTTAAATAGACTAATATTGTGAATGTGTGGAACATTATAAACCACCCTTTTTAGGGTGCCTTACTCAAGGAACAGATTATTATAACAAAGGCTCTATCTTTAGAACGGTAATACAACATACAAGTAAAAGTTTAAACTTTGGGCAGTCTGTAGTAAATACTTTAAAGTAAAATAATGAAAATTTGGGTTCCGTACTAAAAAGGTACCGAATTGTTTGTCAGGCGCTACCGTTTTATCGCTTTGTTTTTTGTCGCCTTAATGTTGCTATGGCATCCTTATTGTTGTTATTTACTCTTATTCAAATTCAAATTCAAATTCAAATAGTTTATTTTGCAAAGCAGGTATAGATATATACACTTTTTACACGTCAAATTTAATCTAATAAAGAAAATATATGTAATAAAATAATAAATGTACATGAACTAAATTAAAGGTTTATTTAATTTATGTAGCAATATATTTACGATTAAAATGATAGGTAAAATATATATTATACAAGGTAAAATCCAATCAGCCGCCCGAACCCATACCGGAGACCCGGCCAGGGACCAGGAACAAGGTTCAATGATCACCAACCGAGCCCCCAGCACGAATCCAGGCGGCCGACCAAATCCCATCCTATATACTACATACTAATAGGTTACATATATAAATACATGCCTACCTCCGCCCATTCGATTAGTCTTGCTAAGAAGAAGAGCAAGAAATTTAGCAAGATCATGTCTTTTTTTTTTCAACATAAAACTTATACTATACAATATATGACTTATATCTACTTTAACCAAGGGATAAGAAAATACAAGACAGTAGGAATTCAGGTTAATTAAAAAAAGAAAAACATATATATCTTTGTCTACCTGTCTCATATAGTCCTTTTCCTTTTACAGTCTGTAATCAATTAATGTTTACACCTTAGAGGAATCATAAGTTAAGAAATTATACTATTTAATTAAATTATAACTTACTATCATTATCACTGTAACACCATGCTTCACCATCATCCAAATATTCATTTATTTTATAATATGCCTTTTTCAATAGGCCCTGCTTAATATACAGTTTAAACTTATTCTCTGACAAAGTAAGGACCTCCTTTGGAAGTTTATTGTAAAATCTTATACCATGTCATGAAATATGTCATACCATGAAAAGCCAGTTTATTCTTATTTCTGGTTTCCTTACAATGTTGTTTAGGGTTCCGTACCCGTATTGTGTAGGGGTACGGAACTCTTTATGCACGAGTCAGATTCGCACTTTACCGGTTTTATTTTTTAGTTTTCGCACTTTAACTTTAACGTAGAATTTTTCGTTTTAGGCGTCTTTAATGCAAAGCAAGCATACCACCAACGTCATCTAGTGTCATACAAATTTATAGATGCAGCTGGAAACATACATTTTGTATAGACTTTGTATGGAAATATTAAATTACCAACCGCAAATAACATTTTTATATTTTTTTGTTTCAATGTACACTTAACAATAACCGCATGCAAAATTTCAAGTTTGTAGGCCTGCTAGAACACCTTTAGACTTTTGATGATGTGTCAGTCAGTCAGTGACAAAATAAGGGAACTTTGACTTGAGATATTTCGTAATCGAATATAGGTACAAAGTTGTAATTTAGGGTCAGAAGTAGGATCAGTAAGTACTCTTGGTTCCTGAAATTTCAGACTTCTAGCTTCACCCACAACAAAGATACAGGGGGGTTGAAAGTGCCGTGAGTTGCTTCGAGAAAAGGATGGTACGGCCGTTCCGCGTTTTTTCTGCGAGACTTTGCGGGGGCACTGCCGTGCCCCCAGATGATGATCATTTATGCATACGAAACTATATAGGTACCTACTAAGCTTAGGCATACTATATATATATATATATATTATATATATATATATATATATAATATATAGATATATATATATCTATATATTTACTTTTAAAGTAACGAAAAAGCAGCGGTAACTCAGGGGTAGAACGCTGGCCTCTTAATCTTGAGATGATTAAGGTTCGATCTCCGGTCGGGCATGCACCAATGAGTTCTTCGGAATTTACATAATGTGCATAGTATTTGCTAATAGGTACTTACCACTTGTGAACAGTGAAGGAAAACATAGTAAGGAAATCTGCATGCCCTAAAAAGAGTGTATTTGTGCCCGAAGAACGATGACAGGGCTCACCACCCATCACGTTGGGACGTAATATTTGCAGGTGAAACGCGGGTTTACCGAGTGTGGGTGGACTGTGATTTGCATTTCAAAGTTCACACTCGGAACACATCCGACACCCCCCGGGGCATTCAGGTCGTAACGATTTATATACATATATAAGGTTAAATAACATTATTTGGCGAAACTCAAAACAAAGGTAGTACTAGTCTATATGGACAACTGTTTGTATGGGAGCTAAGCGAAATTCTTAACTTTTTTTCACTTCCGCCTATACAAATTGCTCCGATCAGCTGACTCGTCCAGTATGGAAAGGTGAAAACGAATTTTAAGAATTTTTCACTATCCTATTAAAAAAAGTTATTCATATGGACATGTTCTACATATGTTTCAAATTTCGCCAACTAATTGAATTTAACCTTGTATATATATATATATATATATATATATACATATATTTTTTTAATACTGATTAATCCACGGGGAGCCAGAAATTGGACTACGCTAAAATTTAGGAAGAGAATCACATAAGTTGCTGACTTATATTGTGATAAATATATGTATATTGCTACATAGAGCACTTATTTTATTTTATTTTTTGTTTAAATAAAACATTATATAAAAATTATTTTCGAAATATATTTCGGCCCACTTTGGGGCCGGCGTCAGTCGAATTAAAAATGGTAAATGACATAAAATATATACAACCTTATAACTAATGATTTTAAATGAATGACATTTGAGTATGAATAAAAAATTATATTGTGTCCCTCTCGGGCGACGACGCTCACACGATTGCTGCCAGCCCTAGACTAGCTCACGCACACACACAAGCGTGTGCGGACAAGCCAGATGCGCGCGTGAGAGTGTAGGTAAATAACTTGAGCCTTGAATATGAAGTGTCGGGGGTGTGCCCTGGGTCTGAAAGACCGACTTAATGAAGACTGGTATGATGAGAATGTAAAGTTCTCATGATAAAAATCAAGAAACATGGAGATATCTTGCGACAATACAGTCGCAGAATGACCTGGAATTACGTAGGCTGTCTCGGCAAGTTAAAGGCAAGTGGTGGCAAGACAAGGCTTATCACATGCTTGAGGCTCAAACCAGTTTGGGAAGTTCTAATGTAAGATCTGTAAACTGATTGCCACTTTCTACCGTGTAACAGAATCTCTTAAGAGGGCGCCGAGCAAAATAATCTAAAACGACAGTCACTGTTAAATTGATTTATTGAATAATATTTCAATGATTAATAAATAAAATATATATTTATTATCACAGATAATGTATCTACACTTCCGCCGCAGCGAATATTAAAAATAACTTATGGTGTAAGAAACAAATCTATTTAAAGTAGGCCCAAAATCTAAAAAAGGTATTGGGGTTTTAGTCATTTCAATAACTTAAATGTCGAATTTTATCTCAACCACAATTCAAGACAATCACAAACGTTATAAAATACATTTGGGCCGTTTCACATTTTTAAAATGTTGTCTGGTTAATTAAATATGATTTTTTCTGTTAAATTCAATAATGACGACCACGTTAAAAAACGACCACGAGAGTACAAGCGAGGTGTCTAATCGTTCTACGCTCGGTGCAGCCTTAATAAGACTGTTGACGATGAGTGCCTGTGTCAGGAGGAAGCATTGGGCAGAAAACTTTAACACTTTGCGCGATGTGGATCGATCAGCTGATCACATCATCTTGGTGACTTTAGGCCCTTAATACCGCCAAATGGGTACTTTCTAAAGCCTACTCCTCTTTTATGGCCAAACCAAAAATATTGAAAAAATGTATTATGGATTACCTACTCTAGGACAACATATGCAACATTTTTCTTTTTTCGTACCACCAAAACTTCTGTATGAAAAATTGTTTTAACTGAATGGTGTTTTTTGGCTTGAATTCCATACTGCTCCTAAGCGGCTTAGGCGATTTAATTCATTTATGCTTTGATAAATAGATAAACTTAATAGCTATAAATATAACATAGAGTTATTCAATCGAACAATCACGTCCATGTGAAAAGTATTATTTTCTCCTATTTTGCCCTATCAAGGACGCAGCGAGCGTCGTAACAGCCACCACGCATTGTGCACTGATATGAACGTTATTTCAATGTCATTTCCGTTGATATTCGTACAGCCAAACATCGAGCTGCTAATTTGGCGACGGTAATCGCCTTAACTTTCTCTTGTTAGTTAGACGAGCTCTTGTCGCGAAAATATATTCTTCTCACTCAAAATTATAATAATAAATAATGTGTATCGGAGCTATCTTTGTTAAATTTCCAAAAAATTGCGGAGCATAAGAAGCCATGTGTACATAGGACCCCTTTTTAAACTCGGATTAATGATAATGGTTGATGCATTTAGATATAAGGAGAGAAAAATATAAATACTTCTCAACATGGTTGACACTTGGAACCTTATGAAACTGTTTATTTTCTAAAATAACCAATGTACAATAATGCTTGTTGGACTAGTCGATTCAAAAAAAAAACGCACAATAATTGAAAAGTTCTGTGAATTGAAAATAATATTTTTTGACAAAATTTAATTTTATTCTAATGAAAAAATAGGTACATTTATAATGCATTCTCTAATTTTAGTTGTTCTTTTGTCATTTAAAAGTGAATATTAACATTCTCTCAAAATTATAAAACGCGTGACTTGAAAAAAAAAAAAAAACGACTTTGTAAAAGTAGTAGAGCAATTAATAGAGTAAAATAACACGCAGCCACGGTAGAGAAAACTGTGACGCAGCGTAGGTAATATTATGAAGTGATTCCTATAGCTTAATTTCAAAAACTTTTTTTTTTCATAGATTACGCCATTTTAGGACATAGTTTTCATTATTTTGGTATATAAATTAACCATTATTATTTTATGATTTTTTAAAGAATTGTCGGTTACTGAGAATGTTAGACATTATATTTTGTATTACTAACACTTTATGGACCCTGTCTGAAATAAATTGTTTTATTATTATTATTATGTAGGTACACTTTTCAGTCACGGGCCCATAGGGACCCGGTCATTTAAGGTCATCCTTATACAGTCAAGTGCCCCCGGCGTTGCGTTTATGGAAACCCTTCCAGTATTCAGAACCACAGTACTTCTGAGCTGCGGGAGGGTTTAAGCGATTGAACGCGCAGTTTGATGAATTAAATGCTACCCTGCTTTTAGTTCTGTAATGCGGGAGGCTTTACAAACGCAATTCTAGCATTGTGGATATAAATTCCTACCGCTACTCAGATTAGCCTACCCTGCTTTTAGTTCTGTAAAATGCGGGAGGCATTACACATGCAATACTAGCGTTATGGATATGAATTCCTACCGCTACTCAGACTAAAAATTGGGTTATAGGTTTAACAGAATACGCTTAGTAAGGACATCTATGTATTCAAGCGAAAAGCAAGTACTAAGAAAAAAAATTGAATTGCATAAACGTATGACAATATATTCATAAAGTTTTTAACAATTTTTTTCGTGAATTTCTCAACCGCTTTATTTTTCCTTTAATCTTTACGTAAACACATATTACCATGTTTTTTTTATATTTTTGGTCCACCAGTTTTGGAGATAAGGGGGGGGGATATACATATTATTGTTTTTTAAAGATTTCTCGAAAGCAGTGCCAGCTAGTAAATAAAGTAAAATTATATATTTTTACAATCAAATTTTTAATACCTACAATTTGATACCAATATTGTATTTATATAAAAATATATATATTTCACTTCTTTTTTATAATTCTCATTTGTGCTCATTTTTTTTTCGCTATTGTTCTCCTGTAATTGGGCAGTTATGATCTATAATTTATATTTTTTTCATATTTTTCGGTCTCCCAGTTTCGAAGATAAGGGGACAAGGACATACAAATTTTTGTGGTTGTAGTAAATATATATATTTTTACAATTAACTCTTTTATATCTTTAATTTGATATCCTTATTGTATTTTTAGAATAATATATATTTTTTCTTACTTTTGTTTTAGAAATATTTTAAACAATTTAAAAATTTACATATTTTTTTACACTGTAATATGTGGGCAAATTAATGCAATTTTTGTGCCAAATTTCAAGTCTTTATCTCTAACGGTGCTAAAGTTATGAGGTTGTGACATACAGACGGACGGACGGACGGACAACGAAGTCTCACCATAAAGGTTGCTTTTGTACCTTTTAGGTACTACGGAAGCCTAACAAACAAAAGCGCGATGCGCATGATATCGCTCTCTCTCTCTCTCTTGGCACGTGCCGCTTTCGATCTGAGATCGGGGAGCATAGCACAGAAATCCCTCCCGCGTGTCAGATCGCACCTAAGTACTTTTATGCTATCAAGGGATCTGAGTAGAGGAAGCGTTTTTATTATGAAGTCTTGAATACTACACCGAAAACAATACCCGAATCCAGATTCGTGTCGCTTGCGATCTGAGATCGGGGAGCATAGCGCAGAAATCCCTCCCGCGAGTCAGATCGCACTTAAGTACTTTTATGCTATCTAGGGATCTGAGTAGAGGAAGCATTTTTATTATAAAGTCTTGAATATTACACCGGAAACAATACCCGAATCCAGATCGTTCGCAACTCTGAATAGTGGAATGGTTTAAAGCAACTTTCTGTGAATTAATGCTAGTAAACCCTCCCGCAGCTCAGAAGTACTGGGGTTCTGAATACTGGAAGGGTTTCCATAAACGCCCCGGCGTTATGGCATTTTACACTTCTAACCTGGAGCATAGTTTCCGCTCTTGCATCTCCACTCTGGCCGGCTGGTTAAGGCAAGCGCAGAGGCAGGGGGTGTGTTGCTGTGTGTATGTGTGTGTGTAAGCGCATGTGTGATAGTGTCCCCTGGAGGTAGGGTCCGTGGGGTCGCCACTCACCATCGGCACACCCCCGACACTTCATAGTCCTCCAAAATCGCTCTCGCGTAGCAATTTCAGTATTTATACATTTTGTTAAATTTATGTGCATAGTATTTGTAGTACCTTATACTTACCACTTGCTAAAACGGTGAAGGAAAACATCGTAAAGAAACCTGTATATTTGTGTCCGAAGAACAGCGATTCACGTTGAGACGTAATAATCGTCGGTAAAATTAAGGTGTACCGAATGTGGACTTTAACTTGCATTTCACAGTTCACACTCGTAACACCACTGACACACCCTTGGGGATTCATGTCGTGACGATATATATAAATTACACAGGACAACAAGGTTTTCGGTGCTTGAATGATTTTTTGTTAAAATTTTGTGCTGAATTCGAATCTGAATTCAGATTCTGATTTTTGTGAATTCTTCGGTAAATAATGAAAATTTTCGTTTTTTATTTATTTATTTAGTTTTATATTATAGATTTGCACTAATTATCATTATATATATTTTTTTATTTTATATCTCTACGCCTCCTACATTTATCAATATTATATTTTTGTATCAATATTTATCGTTATGAAAATAACTGAATTTTTGATTGTGCTTTAATTTTTAAATGAAATTATATTTTTAAGAGTTTGTTTCTGTTGGTATTTTTAAAGACTTCGTTTTTCTATGTAATAGCAGTGCGATTTTTTTCAGTTATTGTATTAAAAACTATACTTGGTCTTGTGATTTCTTTTATATTACTATCTACATTCTACGAGAACAGAAAGTTGACAATTTTTTTAGATTATTTTTTTCGAAAAACGAACAATGAATGTTTTAGGCTTACAAAATAAAAAACATCATGTAACAAATCAGCAATATGTCATAATAAAATTGTTTAAAATATTATATAAAAATGTTATCCTTAAATCTGAAATTTAATTATGTATTTTGCTCATCGCTGATTTGACATCAGTTTTCTGTTATTGTAAACTATACCTCCTATCAAAATAAATGGATGAATATAATTATTTTTACTTTCTCATAGAAAATACTTTTTTTCTGGAAATCGCAATTTTGGGGGGGAAAGGGTGATACAGCTAGTGGAGACGGTCCTCCATCTAAATGCCACCGTGACAAGGTAAAATACTCTAGTTTCAAAACTGTTGAACTTTTGCCAAATTATCCATACATTAAAATTCTTTACAGACAGAATATAATCATAATACCTCTTTTTTTGAAGTCGTTAAAAATCATATAAACCACGCTTCACGGATGTAGAAATACCGTCCGTGCCACGCTTATATTTATGGTGAAGCTGCCTGAATAATGTTCTATACTAGTAGGTAATGGTGAGGTAGTTAGACCGTTTTGAGCACATTACAAAACATGTTCCATATATTTTTTTTTTAATTCTTGTAAAATGAAATCAATGTATTTGGTAACGTTGGTATTTGCGTTGGCAAATGCGGTATCCGAAGACGACTTCACCAGTGAAGCATTTAATTATTCTGAAAATCTGAGCATCAGAAGGTTTCAAGAATATCTCCAAATTGATACCAGTCAGTCAGAAAATCTTCGTAAGTATCTAATCTATTTAAATACATCAACACATTTCTATTATTCTTTAAAAACACATCAGTATTGTTTATTAAGTACGTATTTCTTTGAACAGTTAAAGCCGTGGAGTTCTGGAGACGTCAAGCACAAGCCTTGGGCCTGAGCTTCAAGGTATACGAGCCAGCCGGCAAGCCGATATGCGTCATGACGTGGGAAGGAGCCAACTCTTCGCTGCCCAGCATCATGCTCAACTCGCATATGGACGTCGTTCCTGTGGAACATGTGAGGTTTCATTTGAATATTTTTGTAAAATGAAATTTCAATTTACGACTACGAACTTAATTTACGAACACTAGGTACGCGAGTCTGACTAGCACTTGGCCGATTTATTTTTCTTGAAAAAAGTTCATGTGGACATGTTCTATCGCCAGTTTCCGGCTTCCGCAACTTCATCTTAACAATACAACAAAGTTAGTAGACAAATAAGCTATGAATAAAATTATGCCTAACTCCGCTCATTCGATTAGTCTTGCTAAGAAGAAGGGCAAGAAACTTAGCAAGATCATGTCTTTTTTTTATACTTACAGTAGTCTTACACACAAATAACTTTCGAAATTCAGTGATTAAGGCGATTACCGTCGCCAAATTAGCAGCTCGATGTTTGTCTGTATGAATATCGACGGAAACGACATTGAAATAACGTTCAAATCAGTGCACAATGCGTGGTGGCTGTTACGACGCTCGCTGCGTCCTTGAAAGGGCAAAATAGGAGAAAATAATACTTTTCACATGGGCGTCATTGTTCGATTGAATAATTCTATGTTATATTTATAGCTATCAAGTTTATCTATTTATCAAAGCATAAATGAATTAAATCACCAAAGCCGCTAAGGAGCAGTAGGAAATTCAAGCCAAAAAAACACCATTCAGTTAAAACAATTTTTCATATATAAGTTTTGGTGGTACGAAAAAGAAAAATGTTGCATATGTTGTCCTAGAGTTGATAATCCATAATATATTTATTCAATATTTTTGGTTTGGCCATAAAAGAGGAGTAGGCTTTAGAAAGTACCCATTTGGCGATATTAAGGGCCTTAAGTACCAATTAGTTACTATATACTCGTATAGAGATTTTCCGCCTAGGCATTTTGGATGTGTAAAAGTCTGATGAAACGTAAGAAGCGAGAAAAGACTGCCTATCGAAGGATAAAACAGTTTCGTTTTTTGCTGGATACTTCTTTGTTCGCATCTCGTATAGGGGGGCATGTTCAGAACTTGTACGTCACTTCCGGAATTACTTTAAGGCGCTACGGAAAAATATCGACACTTTTAGAACGTGCATATCTACTTCAGTAAATAATGTATTATTTTGATAAAATAGTATAAGTATTATTTTTGGATTCTTTTTCTAGGGATCTGTTAGAACAGAAACGCGATTGGAGAAATTCGGCTCGATAGAAATATTTATTGAAATGAGGTCTTTTTCGACACCAATTCTCCTGGTTTGACAATTTGGAATGACATATGGACTGCAATTATATTTTATTAGATGGATTGTAACAGTATCTAGAACCTGGTTAAACGAAATTTTGATAGCAACTTTAGTACATTTTATATTAATAAAAAACCGACTTTTTGCTACTTTTCCACGAATCCGTCCCTCTCGCACAGAGGATTTTTTCGCATATGGAGTAACAGGGACGCTAAAACTTTTACATATCGCCTTAATCCAAACAAACAAGTACAAATATATTTATTCTGATATTTATTTATTTATTTAAGTAACAATGCAAACCATTACAGTGTATAACCAATTCAGCAAGCAATCAAGAAATAATTACATAATAAGAAATGCATGTTTCACTTTTGTGAATTCTGCCATAGAACAATTCATTATGTCCGTCATACGTGCCACATTACGTATGACGGATATGTTAGTATGTACATAAAACTAATCTAATGTTAACTTAAAAAAGAACAACAAACAAGTAAATTTTGCACGAATAACTTAATACACGTTATTGAATAGAATATGTGTGCTCCCATACCAGAATCCTCCGTTTCATGGGATGCACAAGTGTTTTTTGCCAAAAGGCGCCCGCCCGTGGTAACATAGATTAAATATATTTTTACTTAAATCTAAAATCGTGATCCAAAATAAATGTACAATAATATAGGTATTATAAATAATATATATTTTAAATATCAAAGATAATAAATGTTATAATAAATAAATATATAGAATATGTATTAGATTTCAATTTAAATAAAACATAAAATACCAAGAATGAAAAAAATATATAAATATATATAAAAATACAAAAGAAACGAAACCGATTTCTGATTATGGACTATTACCTTTTTTAATCGTTCATTGTTTGTTATCAGTATCAGTTATTATTCAAGATAAATTAAGGCTTTTTTGATTGCAATAATAACATTTTTGAAATGACTTCGTAAACTGCCATCACTGACTTAAATTATTATTATGATATAATATCGTCGCCATTAATTCCTTCATCGGTGATTGATTGAGGAAGCGACATAACAAGTTTCCATTTAAATAATTTACTGTTAGTTCTCTGCCCCAACCCGCTACTTTTTAGGTTTTCGTACCTAAAACGTACAAAAGGAACCTTTATGGTGAGACTCCGTTGTCCGTCCGTCCGTCCGTCCGTCCGTATGTCACATTGTAGCCTCATAACTTTAGCACCGTTAAAGATAAAGACATGAAATTTGACACAAAAATAGTATTTATTTGCCCACATATTACAGTATATAAAAAAATATGAAAAATTTGAAATTGTTCAAAATATTTCCAAAAGGAAAGTGAGAAAAATTAAAAATACTATCCTAAAAATACAATATGGGTATCAAATTGTAGATATTAAAAATTTCGTTGTAAAAATATATACTTATACTATATTTACTGGCACTGGTTTCGAGAAATCTTTAAGAAAACACAAAAATATGTATGTCCCCCCGGATACCGCATTTGCCAACCCCCCTTATCTCCGAAACTGGTAGACCGAACATAATGAAAAAAATGTCGATTATAGATCATAACTGGCCAGTTACAGGAAAACTATAGCGATTAAAAAAATTGAGCACAAATGAGAAATATAAAAAAGAAGTAAAAAATTAAAAAAAAAATTATACAAATACAATATTGGTATTAAATTGTAAATATTAAAAAGCTGATTGTAAAAATATATAGTTTGACTATATTTAATTACATCTATTTCAAAAAATCCTTGAATGGTTTCTCATGTCATTTGAGTCGTTGAGAAATTCACAAAAAAAATGACAAAATTCGTAAACACATGTTACCATGATAAATACTTATCATAGATTTATTAAAATTAAAATCCTAAATAAATAAGTCTTCCTTTATTAATAATTAACTAATAAGAACAAATAATTAACGATTAAAAATCGTAATAATCTATCACCAATCAGAAATCAAATTATCCTTCGTCCAAAAATGTTGTTCCGGAAGTGACGTACTAGTGCTGAACATGCCGCCCGAGATGCAAAAAAAGAAGTATACACTTCAAAACACGTACTGATTACAAGAATCTAGCACAGGGGTCTCCAAACTACACGGCCCGCGGGACAAGACCGGCCCGCGAGCATCACCAATCCGGCCCGCGGTGGCTGGCCGGACATGCCCGGTTTATTTATTATTTAAAACTCACAAACTCATAACGTAATGATATTTATGATTTATTACATCAAAACTCACAACCGATATTAATAGAAACTTTACCTATCATTGTCATGTGTATTTGTCTAAAAGTAGCGTCATAAGAATGTTATTCAAAAACCTATTTCAAAGTGCACAGCACACGCTTCGGCTGACTCCATCGTACACTCCTGCACCCACCACAAAAGATATATCACTGACCGGCTGGTCCCAATACAAACATTTGCGCGTCAGAACTACAATTGGTATTTTGGAATGATGAGTTATTTAGGTCTTGGCCCTCGGGTTGGGACTTAGTGGAAGATTCAGGGCGGCCCTTCCTTAGGCCAAAAAGTTTGGAGACCCCTGATCTAGCAGATTCACCAACCCCGTCTATCCGTCTTCTACAATACCTACCTCCTCAACACTACAACACTCATAAGAAATACATGTCTCCTATGTGCCTTTATTAACAGGACGACTGGACATACCCGCCGTTCTCAGGCTACATGGATGAAAACGGCGACATCTTCGGACGCGGCGCTCAGGACACGAAGGACGTTGCCATCCAGTACCTGGAGGCGATCTACGTACTCAGACAGAACAATGTCACGCTGCAGAGGACTCTGCACATCACGCTCATGCCAGGTGAATAATGCTAGTTTCAGGCTATATGGATGAAAACGGCGACATCTTCGGACGCGGCGCTCAGGACACGAAGGACGTTGCCATCCAGTACCTGGAGGCGTTCTACGCACTCAGACAGAACAATGTCACGCTGCAGAGGACTCTGCACATCACGCTCATGCCAGGTGAATAATGCTAGTTTCAGGCTATATGGATGAAAACGGCGACATCTTCGGACGCGGCGCTCAGGACCTGGAGGCGCTCTCCAATTAAATATAAAATTTACAAAGTTAATGTCACACACAGATTTGTTAACAGAGTTAACAGAGTCTTTTTGGTACAAACTGTACTTTATCACAATATTTCGAACAAGGTTGTATATTATGAAGGACAATCTGAATCGTAATTTCGTGTTGGAGTTAAAATATAACTTCTGGGCTTATATACAACGTGTAACAGAAAGGTGTAACCATATTTGAAGAGCTTATTCAGTCAATGGTACAGAACAACTTTTACTATGGAGTCAATCCTGAAATCTCAAAAAAAAATTCTGCCTTTCCATACATTTCGGACGAGCGGCATTGCATTTTTCTATGAAATAGTAAAATTTTTTTTTCGAGCTACACGTTTTGTTCTATAGTAAAAGTTGTTCTATACCATTGACTGAATAAGCTCTTCAAATATGGTTACACCTTTCTGTTACACCTTGTATACATTATAGTATACATTACAAGGGTCGGTTACGCTAAATATGCTCTCGCGTTTGGACAATTTAGCATATTAAAACAAAATATTTTTAACAAATAAAATTTGTGTAAGTAGTTAAGAAGTTGAACTACATTATAACTTTTCAGATTTGACACAAGTATCAGAATAATCGAAAAAAAAAAACGGAAATATCACTAAAATCACGAAAAACGTAAGTGAGCGTTGCAAACAGAAAAAAATGTTTTTTTTGTTACAAATTGAAATTTTTTTTTTTTTTTTATTCGTCAAGAGATCAAAGTACCTAATTCATATATTATTATTTTTTTCCTTTCGTTATTTAAAAACAAATACACAAACATTCAAATTCTTTTTGCATAATTTTTCTGTACAGGAAAAATGTAGAATGTTTGAGTATTTCTTTTAAAATAACGAAAGGAAATAAAAAATAATAAAAATCTGTAAAGGCTACTTCCTTTTTTTTACTCTATAATTTTTTTTTTCTCGATGATTGTGATACTTCTGCCAAATCTGAAAAATTATAATGTAGTTCAATTTCTTATCTACTTACACAAATTTTATTGGTTAAAAATATTTTGTTTTAATATGCTAAATTGTCCAAACGCAAGAGCATGTTTGGCGCAACCGACCCTCTTCTGGGTTTTTCATCTTGCTGTTTTAAACAGCGTTTAAGGTGATATGTCGTCCGTGCAAAGGTCCCCGTTACTCCAGGCGGAAAAACCCGCTGTGCGAGAGGAACGGAATCGGGGAAAATGATCAAAAAGTCGGTTTTAAATTAAAACAAAATTATCTAAAATAGCTAAGAAAATTTCCATAACCAGTAATTTAGGTATTGTTAAAACCCATCTAAATAAGTATTTTTGAAGTCTGTGTGGTATCCCAATTTGTCAGAATATCAAAAAAAGTATAAATTTAGACATTTCAATAATTATTTCTATCGAGTGAAATTCCTCCAATCGCGTTTTCGATAGCCCAAAATCTAGAAAAAGATCCCAAAATTGTTATACTAATTCATTTTACTTGGAACTTCTTTAAAAGAGCAGATATATAACTTCAAAAAGTGTCAATTTTCACGGTATACCCCCTTAATAAAATAATTACTTATCACATGATCTTATCTGTATTTCAAAATACATGTTCTGGTTTTAACAATAATTACTTGACCGACTAGGCAAGTAATGTTCTTAACATAACCTTTGTTTTCAGATGAAGAAACTGGTGGATCCCAAGGAATCAGGCCTTTCATTAAAATGGATGAATTCAAAAAATTTAATGTTGGATTTGCGTTAGACGAAGGACCCGTATCGCCAGATGACACAATGCTTGCTTATTACTTGGATAAGAGGCCTTGGCGTAAGCATTCAACTTTTTACACAATAATAAAATCAACAATTCTTAATGCTGAAATCGATATGACTTTCTATTGGAATCAGTAATTAATTACTTATTTTTAATATACTATTTAATATTTTTGGCTATATCGTCAAAAAACCTTATTCATAAATGTTTTTTTCAATGCATGTGCTCGTAAAGGCCCACTTTTTATGCATCAAAACCGAACAGAAAGTCGATTATTTTGCCCTAGGGCTTTATTATTATTATTTTTTTTTATTTATTTACAATGGTTGGCTAACCTGCAGCCAATAAATGTCATACCATATGTACCATAAATGTCATACTTTTTTTTCCACTGTTTAACGGCTCTGGATACAGTTCTTTTGAGCCAATTACAATTTAAAGTTCACAAAATTATATTTGTTTTATTTCCTCACACTATGCATTGAAAAACGTAGTATGATACACGGGCGTAAGAGCAATAAATTACTCGGTTACGTTTAAAACACTCGCTACGCTCGTGTTTTAAATCGTCCTCGTAATTTATTCCTTTGCGCCCTTGTAGCATAAACTACTAAAAACATCTTCTGTGATCCAAAGATCCCGAGTGGTATTTTCAGCTAATGTGGCGATATATCGGGAGTGAAACGTGATTGATAAAAGAAACACATGATTTTTTTTTTCTTATGGGAATCATAAAAAAAAATTTAATTTGATTAATAAAAATCAAGTTCATGCAGACGCTTATGTATCCTACCTGAAGATGCAGGCAAAGTTTTATTTTCTTAAATTATTTCCTAAATCCAGTGAGTAAATAGGTAAATAACCGAAATGATTGCTTTCAGACATGGATTTCACAATTAAAGGCATAAGTGGCCATGGGTCCAGTTTAGAAGATGGAACTGCTATGCAAAAGGTAATAAAAACCAGCCAAGTGCGAGTCAGACTCGCGCACGAAGGGTTCCGTACCATTGTCTATAACAACGGCAAAAAAACATGTCTGTTGTATGGGGGCTCCCTTAAATATTTATTTTATTCTGTTTTTTAGTATTTGTTGTTTTATATTATTTATAGTGGCAACAGAAATACATCATCTGTGAAAATTTCAACTGTCTAACTATCACGGTTCATGAGATACAGCCTGGTGACAGACGGACAGCGGAGTCTTAATAATAAATAGGCTCCCGTTGGCAACTAAAACGTACGCAACACGCACAGCTTATACAGGTTGTTGATTTGGTCAGCAACTTCCGTCAGATTATGTTCACAACACTGATGTCGAACAAATTTTTCAATAAAAAAAACTTTTTTTGTATACCTACATTTGTTTACGATACTTTGGGGGCGGTTTAAAACGGCTAGTGTACGACACACATGATGAAATTGTACGAGTATCAGCATTGGTGGAGCGGCGGCAGGGTGGGGTGGGGCACCCGAGTTATGTCAGTACTAGCACTTCGTGCCGCATTGACGATTTATCAAGAGAATTTTAGTACAAATAAAAAAGGGCATATCTTCTTTCTATGTATTATTTTTTATGACGTTTTTTGGAATAAGCTTCATGAACACAACCTACCTGTGACGGAAGTTGCTGACCAAATCAACACCCGGCATAAAATTGCAATATCTATTGATTGAAACGACGTAATTTTTACATAATTTTGGTAAAGTTACATGTCAATTCAGCAGATTGTGAAGGCTTTAATTTTAGTTTAATTGCTGTCAAAACTGAATTTTCTTCATTGCTAAATAGTCCTTAAGTTTTAGAAACAGGAGCTAAATTGCTACGGAAAAAAATAGGTTTTGACAGCACTTGAATAAAATGAAAGCCTTCAGAAACTGCTTTATTATTTAGATAATTTCTAGGTGGCAAAGTTAGTAGACTCTGTAATGAAACTGAGAGCTGAACAAATGGAAGTGAAGAGATCAAGCCCAGGCGATGACGGAAAATATACTTCTGTGAACATAAACATTATACAGGTGGGTTTTTAGTTTTGTAGTCTTTTTAGACCGGGAAAAAATATTTAAGTGCAGAGGGTCAAATTTTGATCCCTAAGGCGCAAGACAGACAAATAATATGTAAGGCGAGGACGAGGCGAAGACGGGGCACGACTTTTTAAATTATACTGAAGAGCAGAGATGGAAAAAACGGCTTTATATTGAAAATGACTTTTAGCTTAATGGTTCTTATGAAAAGCTGGCTGTATAAACAGCTTTATAGCTTAAAAACGCTTTTTAATTTTTTGAACATAGTAACCATTATAAAGTATTTTTTCCTCTTTTTCTATTATCAATGAACTTCCCATCATACACCATCGTATTCTATACACTTATATGTTTAAGGCTTAGATGTTTTTTAGGTTCCTTATTGTATTTTGTACAATATTGTTTTTTTTTACAAAAATTACACTGTTTTTTATCCTGCTGTTTTTCAAAATGCTAATCCACTGCTGTTTTAAGACATTTTAACTTTTATTTACACAGTCACGAAATAGATTTACACTTAACAAAGTTTGTTTACACGACGTTACGTAATTGAAACAAAAATTAACACGAATTAATCACGTAAAGCAACTAAAACGCATAAAGCATATGAACGCATCCACCCAACAACGAAAGCTAATGCCCCACACTGAAAAGCAAGTCGAGAATTTTAAACGTTTTGATCGAAAATTGTATACGACCGAAGTAAAAATACCATCATTTAAAAGCGTAAGCCATATTTCTATTACCACGCAAAATTAATCGTGTAATAGAGTTTTTAAACGGAATTTTCATACGACCAATGTAAAATGCTGTCGTTTGGAAGCGTAGGCCTGAATTCTGTTGCCGTGCATATTTGGTCGTCTAATACGAGCTACATTAGACGGCTGAATTTGAATGGTAGTGGAGTTTAAGCTTGTACATTTAAATGTCAGTGTTTTTGCATTCGGCCGCATTCACTTTCGTTCACAACGTTTTCTGGTATAGTAAACAAAACTACCAAATTGTTTGTAACTTTTACAACAGGTGGCGTAGCTGCAGCGTCAGCTGACTAAGTGACTGAATGTTTGACTAAGCTTGAAACGTAATGGGCTTGTAGTTTTAAACGTGCTTGAACGTTTTTTGTCAAAAACTCTGTTTAGTTTACAGCTTTTCGTTTAAACGACCACCTCTACTGAAGAGACGGGGCGCGGACGGGACTATAGAGACGGGCGCAGTGAAACGTCACGGCCACTGAGAGCGAGACTCTAAAATGCCTGGGGCTGGGATGACACCCCAGCCCTCTGTTGCTCTGTATGTTTTGCAAAAGCCTGCGTCTTGTCTAGCCCCGTCTTCTCTGTATGTTTTGCGTCACGAGTTCACGACGCTTCCATACATTTTGTATGTAAGTACACCGCGTCATTATATTCTCTGGCCGCGTCTTCGCTCCGTCCTTGCCTTACGTCTTCTCTGTCTGTCTTGCGCCTAAAATATGCTAAAATATAATTTAAAAAATTTAAACAACTTTATCTATCACCCAACCTATACTCCTATCAATCTTGAAATTTCGGGTAAGTACTAACTCAATATGTTTAAAAATCAACATTATACAGGTGATGGTTTTGTGATTTGTAGTCTCTTTAAA
This sequence comes from Ypsolopha sequella, assembly GCA_934047225.1. NCBI lineage: Eukaryota > Metazoa > Arthropoda > Insecta > Lepidoptera > Ypsolophidae > Ypsolopha > Ypsolopha sequella. The sequence goes on along the minus strand of OW203994.1, from coordinate 19,575,831 downwards.
CTGAGTCTAGTAACAACAATTTATTTCGAAAACTAAATTTTTCTATTATCTTATTTAAGCGTGTTTTTTTTTCCTATTAGTATTCATTTATTAGGTCGATGATGTATACTGGGTGTTAATATGATGTTGCGGAAGCCGGAAACTGGCGAGAGTACTAGGTTTTAATATGGCCGTGATTGTGATGGGAATGGAAAGTACCGTTGGCATAGTAATACTAATTAATTAACTACTAAGGAACTTAAAACTCATCGAGTAAAATAATCTTATCTTTGCGTTTTACATAATATGTATTTACGGATACTTAAAATAGTTTAAAGATCAATTTAAATTGCTTCTCCAGGGTATGAAATGATAGCTATGTATCTACTTAGCTGAACTTTTTTCTAAGAGTTCTTTTAATTTTATTTGACAAATCTGTCACTATTTGGCTATTTGTCACTTCACTTTTTACGTTACTGAATCCATAGAGATAGGATTCGCATTCTAAATCTATGACTGAATCTATAGGTTTTTCGGATTACATCCACCATCCCCCTTCTACCGTCGGAATAGTCGATCCACATAAGTTTCACACCTCGTATGTTGTCAGTATTCCGACAGCTCCGACGCAACGTTTCAATTTTTCGTTCATCATCCGTGCTTCCGTATTTCTGGGTAGTTAAAACCCAAATTCCTTTAAGAATATGACATAGCCAAAACAAAAACCAGTTCCGGGCGTGGCTTATTCTATTTTACGATAGCGCGTGGGGGGAAATTCGTCCCGGTCTCTAAGTTCGCGTCACCATAGCAAAAATACGAATAGAGTGGACGAGGCAGGGTCAAAAGTAATACGTATTTTATTTTATCTAATTTATTACTGTATTTCGATCATCGTCACACGGCATTGATCCTACTTGCTATCACGTCGGGACGTAAATTTATTATGGTCGGCTAAAAGTGGTTTTTTGAGTGTTTGATTTATCAGTTGACCCTCGGAACATTTCAGACACTCCTTTAGAGATACATAATAATATTGTGGCGGTTGATTGTCACCATTACCCATTCTTTAAATATTTTTCGCCCGTTGAGCTGGTTTTACACTTGCGGGAAAATAAATTGGACCAAAAATTTCTTTACAAAAAATTTTTACTAAAGTTGTTATTACAAAAAGTGGAAACTAACAAATATTCTCGGAAGGAATGCACCACGTCACTACCTATCTCACTGTAGCCTATATCAATTATGCCTCTCTCATTCAACCACGTTTAACTGCGTTCCTATCTCATTCCAACTCATTTTAAATAGCGTCACTATTTATCTCACTCTAACGCGTGTTAAATGGCATTTCTAATGAACGTCAAATATTTTTACTGCCCGCCACTCTTTCATTCTAAATTCTAATTATTTTAAAAAATACGCAGCTCCTTTGGTAGTAAAATAGCAATAACTTTTTTTTCAAAAGTAATACACAGAAATTGCCAGATCATTTGAAAAACAATATTTGATGAGCCGTTATTTAAGACAATTTGCAAAACTAACATAGGACATTTTTTTTCAGGGTGTGGTATCGAACTAACCTAATTACAAAAAATTGCTCATAAATTGGGTTTTTATTTTTCTTCCTGATGTAACAGCATTTCAAGGTTTATTTTTGACTTTATCAATAGCATGACTATTCAGAGTTGCGCAACAAAAATTTTATTCTTAGAATTTAGAACTGGTTAGCTTTGACTCTCAAAAATCTATTCGAATTTATAAAAGTACCATCAACTCGAAGACTATCTACTTTTTGCTGAGGTCATAATTTGATATTCTGGTCAGTCATGAGCTGGCCTACCAGCCTTCCAAGGGAAAGCGTTGACTTTTGGGACACCTGTTTACCCTTGCGATAAATCGCCAAGTGTTTGAAATGTTCAGGTCTCTTTACGCAAAATGAAAAAACAAAACTCTTTTAGGATTAATTTGTTGTCCCTATGTTTGTCTGTTTGTCCGTTTGTCTAGGCAATTTTTCTGGGTAAAATCAATAAATGCTAATATTTACAGCCCTGTAAAATATACATATTATAACGTTTTTATGGCCTTTTGTTTAACTTTTTCATACAAATTTTCTCCTTATGAAAATATAGAGATCAACACTTTACATAATATTTTGCATTTGAAAGAAAGCACAGGAAGGAACTCTAGAACAAATAATGTAAAAAATATTAAACCATATCTTTCTATTCTAAAGGGATTAATAATTTACTGTTTGTTCAATGTGGCGATAGCTTTGTTTATTATTTTTTTCTTTCTTTGTTACAAAGATAACAAATATTTTCATACAACGTTTTCCTTAAGGGCTATTTCTCCGAATTTGTAACAAAATATTAAGAAATAATTATAACGGTAAAGTACAACTTTTAGCTAAGACAATTTATTGTTAAAAGTTTGCTATATGCATAAACATATTTTAATGATATTATGGTATCTTCAAAATAATTGGGTTTTCCATAAGCGTGATATCAGATTATTTAAGAAATTTACGGCTGGTATCACGACGACGGATAAGCCAATTATTTTATTACTATTGTAATATAATTAAAAATATGTTAATGCATACAGCAGACTTTTAACTATAAGTTTTCTTAACTAAAAGTTGTATTTTTACTTATTGAAATTGTATTTCTCATCAAGAAGTGCAAAATGACAAGATATTCAAAATAAGTTAATTGAATTTGTGAAATGGTTTCAGGTCAAAACAGTTTTCCATGAAACGGTAATTGTTTATACTTAGCAAAGTGTGTAAACTTAGTCATCTTAACATGAACGACGCCTGTATTTCTGTCTTTTTTATTTCCGGTATAGATAAAAATATACAAACTTGTTAAACTTTGCGTAAAAACGAGGCAATATTGACGATATCCTGACAGCTATTATGATGGTGTTTTACCAAATTTTGCTTTTTGGGCTGTATAGAGACGTAGTTAGATGTCACTAGAATATACTCATGAAAAAAGATATGAAGAAAATAAGCTGTAGACTTCACATTCGGTTTATAACTATTGTATGAATTTTAAGAAAAATACAGGGGTAAAGAGACCTCTTAAGGAAAACCTTGTATTAAACTATTTGTTATCTTAGTAAAAAATAATTCAAGGAAAAAAATAAACAAAGCTATCGCCACATTGAACAGTAGATAATTAATCCCTTTAGAATAGAACAACATGGTTTTCATATTTTTTACATTATTTGTTCAACAATTCCTTTCTGTGTTGACTTTTAAATGCAAAATATTATCTCAAGTGTTCATCCCTACATTTTCATAGTGAGAAAATTTGTATGAAAAACGTAAAAAAAAAAACGTAAAAACCTAAAACGTAATATAAATAAAAACGTCAAAAGTATGTTTTTACAGCTCTATAGAGGGCCGTTTATATTGGTATTTATTAATTTTACCCAGAAAAAATTGTCTAGACAAACGGACAGACAGACAAACATAGGGATAACAAATTAATCCTAAAAGAGTTTCATTGTTTTCATTTTGCGTAACAGAACCTGAACATGTACCGACAGGATTATCTACGATCTAGTAATTTTGCCATGCACTGTAAATATTTCAAAATAAATTTCTATATTTTAAATGCTTGGCGATTTATCCCAAGTAAGTGTACCTATATAATTTGCAAAAAACTTCACTTATTTGGACCTGAAATGGTGAGCCAATACTACAGGGTAATTTCACGAAAAGGTCATTGACCTTTGTTACAGATCTCAGTAAGTATAAGTAAATTAATTTGGGTTTCAATAACGATTACAAAATTATTCTTTTAGAGTAACATATATTATTTTCCCGCATAAAAGTATGAATTCATTCCAAATTCATTCAGTTTTGTTGTTATGACTATGGCACGATGTAGCTAAATCACTCATACGCATATTTTGTTGAGTTTTTAACGGCAGGAATATGATGCTCCTCGAAATATTACTTTATAAAATTAATTTCAATGTGTTTTGAAGTAGTTTTGGGAGATATTTATAGCTTGCAAAAAAGGGCACAGGTTCCACGTCTTACGGGCGCCAACGCTAGGCGTAGACTGACAATATCTTGCTGCCGCTGACTGCATCAGTGGATTTACGTATTTTTGGAAAAAGGGGGTGCTTTTTTTGACCCGAATAACGTGGTATTTGGAAAATGAATAGATATCATTCACACTAATTTTATTTAAAAAAAACCAACAAAATCGCGAAAGCGATACCTGAAACAAAATCGATAAAAAGTGTGCAATAGAGGGTTACAAAAAAATTCATTGACAGTACAAATATGAATCGATTAACGTGGTTTGTGGAAAATGAATACCTTAAAGTTCAACCAAAAACATGTATTTTTTTTATGGCTATACGTAACCTAATTATTGCAACAAAATCATCCGAAAGCTGACATTTTATTTCTGTTTGTATTTTCGATCCCCTTAAAAGAAAATTAAATAGGTACCTTCTGCTGGGCGAATGCTTCATCCTAGGTCCCATCGACACTTAAGAACTGTTTCGCAGCCGGATTGTGAAAAACCCGCCTTTTTATAAATAAACGAAACAGAACACTTCACTCAATAGTTATTTAACAAAACCTTATTACCTTTATATTATAGGGCGGCGTTGCAAGGAATGTGATACCCAGTCAATTCAGCGTAGCTGTCGACATGAGGCTAGCCGTTGACGCTGACGCCAAAGAAATGGAAGATATGGCAAGTTTACAACCACATATTTTCCTAAACATGACAGTTTCTGAAACTTGGTTTTGTGAAAGTTGCCTATAAATTTTGGGCTTGTTCCACTTTAACTCCAAAATCCGTCCACTTTAACTCCAAAACACATTTTAATTAATATTTTATTTATATTTAAATTGTTCCACTTTAACTCCAAGAAATTTTAAGAAGTAGAGTCAGGAAGTAAAATATTTTAGCCACCATGCGTGAGGCGAGAACAAAAACTCAAATAACATACATTGGTGTAGATTCGAAGTAAGAACGACTTATTTGACCGGACTTACCTTATTTTAAACGTCCAGGTCCCTATCTTTTTGATACAGAAAGAACAAGACAGAACACTTACATTAAGTCTAGTTCTGTCTTATTTATGACAATTAAATCGTGTTAACACTGAATAAAATGTGCAATTTTTCTGTTGACCTTACCAAAACTGTTTTGGAGTTGAGTGGAATTGAAGTATGCAAATATTTCTAAATTAAAACATTTTGGAGTCGAAGTGGACCAATGTATGGACGGTAAAATTTTGAGATCAATGGCTTTGGAGCTAAATTGGAATAATCCAAATTTGGTTTAGTTGTTCTACTATTACAGCCCTATTTCATCGAGTTAGTCTTTCTATAAACTACGGAACCCTAAAAAATATCCTGCATGACTGACTGATAACGCTCAGATCTAACGGCTGGACCTAAGAACATAACATATGGGCTTTATGTTCTGTGTATTACGTAGACATCTGCTAAGGGATTTCAGGATACTGCCACGTGATCAGGAGAAACGGGATACACGGGTGCGCAGCGTCTGCAGTTTGATATAAAAATTAAAATTCAATACAAACATCACAGTCATACAACACTTTACTATTTGTCAAGTGTTGTCTCTAGCCGGTCGGCCATAGCTTCAGGCTTCTGGCGGCGCTTCTTGCTGCGCTTCCAGGCGGCCTGCCACGACACCCGTTGGCGCCTTCCACCGCATCGGATGTATAGCGCGCTCGCTCGCTCAAAGCGCTCGACACTAAGTTCGTTCCGTGAGCTCGATCACTGGCGCGGCTCCCCGCCCGCCTCCCCGCACACCGCCGTCGAGAGAGTGCAAGTCACTTGAAGCCAGACAAGACGCGCGAGATGCGACCCATGGCCGGTCCTATACAACTTCATACATTTGTTCTCTCCGCCGGCGCCGTCGCAAGAAGAACCGCTTGGCGCGCCTCTCGAAGCCTGAAGCTGGGGCCGACCGGTTATATATGCTACATTATCATATACGTATCAATGTGTGCGTTAACATAATGCCGACGCGCGCACACTTATGAGTGCGCAATCTGTCTAGCTACGGTCAGCAAACTGATCATACTACTAAAGTTGTTAAAATAATTAACTTTAAGTGCACTTAAGGCGTCCAACTATCACTGTGTTTAGATGAGCACTGATTCCAAACGTGTGAGCGTCACCCATTTAAAGGTGGAAACATTTTGGTGCTGTCATTAGTACGGTAAGGGCTTATCTTTACTTTTGAAATATTTGTTTCCAGGTAAACTCGTGGATCCAAACAGCAGGTCCTAATGTGACAGTAAAGTATTTCTACCGAGTGGACGTGGCGCCAGCGACGTCGGTCGACGACTCCAACCCTTACTGGGTGGCCATGCGTGATGCCGCCAAGGAACTGTAAGCTCACAATAATTTGGATTACTTTTTTCACCATCTTTATATCAAGTCGGTTATCATTCTCCTATTCTGACTAGCCAACAAACAGTTTGCTGCTGAGCATACAGGGCTCTACCAAGGTGTCTCATCGGCAATATGTGCCATTTAGAAGCTATTGGTAACAGCATCGCCATTTGATTAAGTGATCAGCGTTCTCTTCATCATCATCATCATCATCATCATCATCATCATCATCATCATCATCATCATCATCATCATCATCATTATCATCATCATCATCATCATCATCATCATGCTGTATGGGAGCCCCCTTAGCGGCAACAGAAATACATTATCTGTGAAAATTTCAACTGTCTAACTATCACAGTTCATGAGATACAGCCAGCGGGTCTACCGCGTAATTCTGATTTTCATCAACATCAACTTGAGATTGAAATTTGATGTGTGTGCGACGACGCCCGCCTAACATGCCATCTCTTTTGCACGCGTTGAATTTCGCATGCATTTGCTTGAAGTTGATACAAATCAGAATTACGCGGTGGACCCGCTGGTGACAGACGGACAGCGGAGTCTTAGTAATAGGGTCCCGTTGGTCACCCTTTGGGTACGAAACCTTAAAAAGCGACTTGTGAATTAAAAGTTTTTGCAAACCCATTTCTATCCAGGGGTGGATCCAGGGTCTTATTTGGGGGGGGGGGGCATTCTGACAAGGTTTACCACAAAGTAAAAGGAAATGAGTATTTAGACGACGTAAATCTTGAGGACTATAAACAAATGATCGGGTCGGGCCATCGAGCACCTAGCCCCGAGATAGAAATGCTGATCCGTGATTTTCCATAGACTTGTCTATATGCATCTCACTCCCGGTTACAGGGATTCTCTATTTCTATCATTATTTATATTTAGCCAAGCAGAGCGCGTTAAATCGCTCCAAAAGTTGGCTTTTATTTCGAACAAACTAAGGGGCATGTCGCCTCTTTGGGTTTAATTCCTCTGTGGACTTGCGTTTACACCTTTATTTGTTTGCAGGAACACCGAAATCAAACCAATAGTTTGTCGAGGGGCTACTGATATGACAGCCGTGCGAGCCACCGGGATACCAGCTCTAGGGTTCTCACCAGCAATCAGAACCCCAAAGTTAGCTCACTCCTTCGACGAACGACTTAATGCTGATATCTTTCTAGACGGAATTAAATTGTATGTTAAGATTATAGAGAAATTAGGCAACTTGCCCGCTTGAAATTATATTTTTTTATTATACAGCAGCTTATCGATAATAACCCGCAATTAATCTCTTATACAGTGTGTCCCTCATACAAGTGCACATCCGAAAGCGGGTGACACTAGATCTAAATATATCGACAAAAACAAAGAAACATTTTTTTCTGATTTTTTTTGTTAAATCTTGAAAAAATACTCCACCTGGGTATCTTTGTATGGGACGCGAGCACAGTGCCTTTGGTTAACCGCTCGTAGAAAATATTGTATTTATGATAGAACGTTGTATTTTTTTTGTAAGAAAGATAATGGAATAGGAAATGATAAATATGAATAAAAGTATAGTGAAACGGGGACATTATTTTGAAAAAGTAAAGAAATAATCTTTTGGGATATTATTTTTATGGTAATGGTAGTTGATTATGTTTTGTCTTTGATTTGGTATGCAACGTCTATTCTTAAGGATTATAACAGTTATATTTTATTTAGCATTACTCGCAATAGATCAAAAGTAATAACATATTTTATACATAGTCTCCGTGGTAAGCAAAAAAAATTTTAAAACGTAAACTCATAAAAAAAGATTTTCTAAAAAAAAAAACTCATTTTTTGTCGATAAAATAAGGTCTAGTTTCACCCTTTTTCGGATGTGCACTTGTACGAGGGACACACTGTATATAGTATAGCACTAGTCTAACAAAACAAATGGTATTTACCTAATTTACGTTAACTTTGTTCTAAATACGATCATTACAATGAATACGTTGTTTGTAATTTCAGATTTCTTCCGGTTTTACGCTTATACTAAAACAGAGTCTGTTACGTCATTATATTTCCAACTGGAAACTAAATTACTAATAATTAAATATTATTTAGAGTGCATTACAAACTAGAAAATATCACTCAGAAACAAATCCAAAGACAAGATTTTGAAAAAATAGTTCTAGTTTGTAATGCACTCTAAATAATATTTAAAGTAATCATAGCGATGGATTTCGCAAAATAAACATAATCTTACTAATAATGAACTTTTTAAAAAACAGCCTGATTTTATCGATGATTGATTTCTTTGAAAAAAAAGGTTCAGCATCGATATTTTTGGACATTTGTCAATAAATGAATATAATATGTATGTTCCTTCTTTATTGTTTCACTACTTTTATTTCTACTTTTTGTTTTAGTATTTTTTCTTCCCGCCCTATATGTGTTAAAATCATATTTTTCTGTTTTTAGTCATCCAAAATATAAGCAATCTGTACACTTAACGTAGGTATAATAGTATTTTGTGCAACTGTAACATAAATTGAGACATTGGGACACGAGTGGAACGAAGTGAGTTTTTGCACCAGTGTCCCAAAGTACAAATGTTCAGTTGCACACAATACTTTATCTACGACCATCAAAAATATCGTCTTTATTTATAATATTTTCAACTAATAATTTCACTAAAAATAAGAATTCGCTCATGAACCCCGGGTGCGCCGCGGCGTTTCCGGTAATGCAGCTTGAAGGCCAATCAGGATAAATGGGCGTGGCTTAAATAACGCTCGGGACTTATTTCTCGTCTTTGTTGTTGATTGGGTCTCAAGCGGCTGTTGCAATTGCCTTATTGCAGTGTGGGAGTAGATAAAATGTATTAACTGATGATGTCGAAACCGGTAGCGTGACTGTTCTGACAAAAATATAGAGGGTGTAAGTAGACTGCGACCTTTAAATAAAACCACATGCTTTACTGATCATAATGAACAACTCTCTAAAGAAAAATACACGCGCAAGCCTACAAAGAAAAAGACATTTAAGAGGCTATGCGAATTTTATTTTTGTCACTGTCACTCCAAGCGAAAAATCGCGCAGTGCGAGAGGGGCGGATTCAGGGCAAAAGGGAAAAAAGTTGATTTTATATTTTTATTAAAAAAACTAAACTAGCTAGAAAAATTTCCAAAATCAAAAATCTAGATATTGTTGAAACCCATCTAATAAAATATGTTTGAATTCTGTACATGACTGCTACTCATTAAACGAGGAGAAAAAGTGCGTTAGAAGACCTCATTTCAACAATTATTTCTATTGAGGAAAGTTTATCTTAACTGTTTTCCAAAATCAAATCCCTAAATTATACCAAAATGCATATACCAGAAACTGATTATAATTTTCCGCGTATTTCATGAAATACACAGAAAAGAAAAACACCCGTATTTTTTTCGCATATCGCCTTAACTATAACTTGAACTTTAGCTCGCAGGAGGAAGGTCTATTTTAGAACGCTGCGTGTGAACAGCTGTTTTATGAACGACGCTGCCTTAAGGTTAAACGTCAGTCACTTAGCGCAAAGTGCATAACTTAACTTTGTTTTTCTTGTTAAGAAATAAAAAATTGAAAAGCATTTTGGTCGGTGGCAATTAACGCTAACAGTTAGTGAGGTTTATGAAACAAGATTTCGAAATTGTATACACTGTATTGTATAATACTGAACTATTGACGTCTATTGCCACATAACAAAATGTTTTTCAATTTTTTACTTCTAAATAAGAAAAACAAAGTTAAGTTATGCACTTTGTACTAAGCGACTAACCAGGCCCGGACTTAGAGACCCAGGGCCCCTAGGCACTCAAGGGCGGATCCAACCTGCGAGCCAGGGGGGGGTCACAGGCTCTGAAGTTACAATAAAAAATCTTCGTTCACACCGGGTGTCTCACGCGACATATTTTACGTCAAAACTTTAACAACTTTTTTGACTAGACTGCATCTCGCTTGTGCACATTTTTTAGACATGTAACCTAGCATGAAAACATCTCCGTATAGTTGCGTTTCAAACTGCACCAAAATCTTATGGAATCTGGGAAACCGCTCCAAGCGGACAGTAGCGGAACTAACAGCTACGTATGGCAACCTAAGTTTAGTTTCAAACGCAACTTTACGGAGATGTTTTCATGCTTAGGCAACTGCCCCCCTATTCTGTATCTTTAGTTGCCAACTGGACTGGGTGCCTATCATCAAAAACATAGATAAAAACTGAATTTTCAAAATTGCCTTTAGTGGGTATTGAACTATTTACGAACTGTGTCCTCACTTCAAGTGCGAACATATCCTTAGATAATCGGTATTCAGTAGTATATCTACGTTTTTTATGATACGCACCCAGTCCAGTTGGCAACTAGAGATATTAATAAAACAATGTGTTCAATTAAGTTCTTACTTATGTAGGTTTATTATCATAACCAATCAACGCTTCTTCATTAAAAACAACACGTTTACACAACCTACCAAGTACGCTCCATCATACAATCACAATACATGGTTAATTTTATGTACATTCGGAACCAACACAGTAAGTATGATGAAAAAATTTAAATTCTTATTTAAAAAAAGATCTTAATCGTATAAACTAATAGCTACTTAACTATAGTATGAACAAAACAATATCATTTCTAGTTATTCAAATCAATATGATCAGAGTTATTTATACATGCTCGTACCTAGCACTTTTTCACTGTAACAAGGTCACAACAGACCATACCTAGGTGCCGTCCTTATGTAACGTCATTTAAAATTAAGGGTGGGCTGGTTTGCAAATAATACCTATTACCGTCATCCGCAGACCAGACCCCCCCCTAATCTTGACAAAAGAAAAAACTTACAAAATTACAATAGTTTTGTGAGAGGGTGGGGTCACTGGATAATGACGATAGGATGATTGTAGGGGGGAGGGGTCGAAAATCAGCAAAAATCGATGACGTAATATATGGACAGCCCCCTAGCAGTGTGTATAACAAATACAGTCTAGGCCTACCATAGATTTGGGCCTAAAATAGCGACTGCGTAACATATATTATATATAAACAATAATACAGCGCCCCTCGCGGTTAACGAAAGGAACCAGAATTTCTTCCCATAGCTTAATTCTAAAAAGATTTCTTTTTTAATTTTTGTTTTAGTGACTATACTTACTCTATTTTAATACACAGTTTTCATTATTTTGATATATAAATTAACCATTATTTTTTCATGATGTTTCAAAGAATTGTCGGTTATGACGTCGCTTGAGAATTTTAGACATGGTGATTGTGATGTAAAAAAAGTGGTCTGTCTGTGTCTATCTACTCATCTGTCATCCATCTGTCAAATCAGTCGGCAGTAAAATTTTTATAAATTTATCTTGATAGCAAAGGACACATTTCTAAACAGCCATTTCTCAAGTGACGTAACACGAAAGCAAATGGAAGTTGCAGCTTTTTCGTAAAAATATTCCTCAAGATTAGGTTTTTTAGACCACAAATTCTAAAATACGGCTGAATAAACCTAAATCTCGAAATGGTTTTCGAATTAACACACCTTAATAAAATTTAATCTAAGCGAATTAAAAATATTTTCCGCAGTCGCTAACGTGTATCGAGGCCCAATCTCATGGTAGGCCTACTGTAAAAATTACGTAACGCACGGACTTAAAAGTTCATCGGAACGTATATTTTTCACGAAAGTATGGCCACGGTACGGTACGGTATTTTGCCAAAAGGCAAAATTTTATAAGAATAAAATGTTCAAATTTTTCTTTTCCCAGTCCTCCGTTTGTTCCCTTAAGGGCCAGTAAATCCACGATTACTTTACAAGCTTCAGTTCAGAACTCCGGCACAAAATAACTACTTACAGAAGGTTTACTCCGCATAACTATCAAAAACAGGCGCACGCACACATACACTCGTACAGCTTGTCTAAAAAGTCATGAAATGGAACTAAAATTGTTTTTAGTGGTTACACCTGATGTCCCCATACAAAAGATCTCAGGTGTTGGCACCTCTATTTATTTCTAGACTTATTAATTCTGTTTTGACAAAGAAAGTGGCACCTCTATTTATTTCTAGACTTTATTGACAATATCTCGGATGAAGTCGGTCGAATGCCATTACGAAATTCTGCCGAGATCGTCATACGTACGCGTCTATGCATGTGTGCGTCTGTTTTCGTTCCGTCGTCGTCGAGTCCGCCTTCTGGTAGTATCTATTTTGTGACTCCGGACAATCGGCACACTTTACGCAAACAATGAGGTGCAAATCTTGAAATACAATAAGGGTCGACAACCCTAAATCGGGCAAAAATAGGGTTCAGCATTTTGACTTTAAATAAAAGTAAATATTTAAAAACAAAATAAATACCACTTACTACTCTATAGGAAGAAGTATAAGACCATTAAAAAAAGTATTTAATAATAAATTCAGAAAAAAAGAGATTTTAAGAAAATCTCCAAAATAGCATTGCCGCATTCCGAGTAGTGATTTAATGAGACAACAAGTACAAAACATATTTTGTACTCCTACCAACACATCCGTACCTCTATTATAAATACGAAAGTGTGTTTGTTAGTTTGTTCTTCTTTCACTGAGCAACGGATTGGCGTAATTTTTTGCATAGTTTATGAGCCGGAGAGTGACAATTGTGACGATTCGATGAAGCACATCTTAACTTATTTGACAGGACTAAACTTAATTTAAACGTTCTGTCCTTGTCTTTTCGATAAAGAAAGAAAAAGACAGGACGCTTAAAATAAGGTTAGTCCTGTCAAATAAGTTAAATCGTGTTACGCCGAATCGACACCATAGGCTACTTTTTATCCCAAAAAAATGCAAACTAAATCAGCGCGGGCGAAGCCGCAGGCAAAAGCTAGTCAAAAAATAAAAAGAGTATTCGATTTAGTTTTTCTGCACTTCAGAAAATGTTGCAAGAAAATCAAAACAACTGAAATTTTGCGTGCGCGATATACAGTTAAAAAAACATAAGCCGACATGTCATGGCTTATGCCGACCCTTGAAACTTCAAACATTGCTTTTACTTCTTAAGATATATTGAAAAACAGATGTTACACTGGCGATTAACTACATGCCCAATGTCTGAACAACTCTCCTTAAAAATGACGAAATTAATAGGTGCAACAGTCCGCATGTAGTCAACAATAAATAGGTGAGTGTAATGTTATAGGTTGTCAACTTCGTGTCTACCGCGCCCACGGGGTTTAGGGGTTGGCGGGCGCGGTCTCGGAGGGGATGCCGATGGTGTGGCGGGAGGGTGAGCGAGCACGACGCGTGGAGCGGACCAGTCGCCGGGGAGGTCGCTCCATAGATAAGGGTAGTATAAAGTATAAACCGATGTATAATGGATCTCTTTTGTAGACTTTATGATATTTTAAAGTTGTCAATGTCTTACTTGTGTACTTGGAATGCCTTGCGCACGGCCCTGCACACTAAATCGCGTGCTACCTCGTACCCGCCAACCCCTGTACCCCGTTGCGGTAGGCACGAAGTTGACAACCTATAGTCGAAATACTTTACTACGTTTTTGCATACATTTTTTTTATTAGAAATTTAATGATTGCAAGAGTGGGTGTCAATTAAGATACAGGCTACCAGTCGACTCACTACACCGTACCCGCTTTCTCGGCAAATTGTTCCAGTAACGAGTCTTGTTCCATCACATCGTCGTCTTTCGCGTTGGTGTTTTTGTCCTTGTCTTTCACGCCTGCCACGTCATCGAGAGCCGAGTATACAGATTTACGTTCGATTTTAGACAAGATTTTCTTGTCATGGAAGGGATGTGTATGTAGATTACTCCTGCAATAATAAATTTAAAGTCTTTTAGTATATAATTGTGTGGATTCGGCGCAACACGACTTATTTGACAGGACTAAATTTAATTTGAGTGTTCTTGTCTTTTTCTTTCCGTATCGAAAAGACAAAGATAGAACGCTCAAAATAGGGCTAGTTCTGTCAAATAAGTTAAGTTGTGTTGCACTGAATCGACACCATTGTACAGAAAACAGAGTACGGGATTACATCGGTGTGATTTTTATGATCTAAATGAGCAATCATTTTCCATAACCCCTCTTTCGAAAGTGCACATAAATGCAACATTTTATTTGAAAAGTAGTTTTTGAATTATGCTGCTGACAGAGAGATAAGCGGGAAACGATGCGAAGAAATTGGGTTCGTAATTTGCACCAACGAAAAAAGTTATCCTAAAACGTTATTTTATATCACAGACATAATTCTGGTTAGCAAAACATGTCGTAAATTTTAGTGATTTCAGACATTAAAGCCGATTCTGAAGGCTTTAATTTTAGTTTATTGCTGTTAAAACTAAATTTTCCCTTGCAAAATGGTCCTTAGGTGTAGAGAAAAGAAGCTAAATTACTTTGGAAAATTTCAAGTTTTGACAGCACTAAAACTGAAATTAAAGCCTTCTGAATCAGCTACATTATTTAATTTGTCTAAAAAGTTAATAAAAACTGATCTACAATACCTACATTATATCAGAAGTAGGATCACGTTGACATCAGAAGTGATTCTGAAGGCTTTAATTTTAGTTTATTGCTGTCAAAACCAAATTTTTTCCCTTGCAAAATAGTCCTTAGGTGTAGAGAAAAGAAGCTAAATTACTTTGAAAAATTTTAAGTTTTGACAGCACTAAAACTGAAATTAAAGCCTTCTGAATCAGCTACATTATTTAACTTGTCTAAAAAGTTAATAAAAACTGATCTACAATACATTATATCAGAAGTGGGATCACGTTGACATCAGAAGTGATATTACCTGTTCAATACGATGTTTCCTTTAGTGATGACGTAGGCGGGACAGCGGTTGTTGCGATAGTCGACACAGCGCCAACGCCGCATGCCTGCCCGGTGTGACGTAGAATGTAAATTGTACAAGTATCGGTTCAGGATCACTTGTAAAGAGCCGCGGTTCGATACGGTGAACTGGAGGTTTGTTCCAGCCTCTGTGAAAGACAAACGATAATTAAGGCGAAATGCGAAAAAAATACGGATGTTTCTTTTCTGTGTATTTCATGAAATACACGGAAAATTATAATCAGTTTCTTGTATATGCATTTTGACTATATAATCTAGAGATTTAAAATTGGAAAACACGTTTGGATAAATTTTCCTCGTTAGAAATAATTGTTGAAATGAGGTCTTCAAACACATTTTTTCTCCTCGTTTGACGAATAGCAACCATATACAGAACTCAAACATATTTTATTAGGTGTGTTTTAACAATATCTAGAGATTTGTTATTCGAAATTTTGCTAGCTATTTTAGTTTTTTATTAAAAATATAAAACCAACTTTTTTCCCTTTTGCCCTGAATCCGCCCCTCTCGCACTGCGCGATTTTTCGCTTGGAGTGACAGTGACAAAAATAAAATTCGCATAGGCTCTTAAAAACTTGTTTACTATTAGGTCTTAACATATGAAATTGCCGTTTTCTATAGAGAATTTGAAGGAAACTCAATTTTCAGTACTAACATTTTTGCATTTTTAATGTATAATATTAGCGGCGCAATTGTGTGTTTAAAAGTTTTTAAACTCACGTTTGTCATCATTGGTGTTAGAAGAGTTCGGGAAGATAGGTCTGGCGTCGTCGTCCGAATCGTTTCTTGTGTCATCCAGGGTATCTGAGTAGTCAAATGAATCGTGCTGTTGGGTAGACCTGAAACGTTCCATTTTATATTGTAGCTTATACCTGTTTGCGATACAGCTATGTATACAAGGTGACTTTTTGCTCATCGTCCAAATTCATACTGGTGGCTTGGTAAGTGTTCAGTATCATGCATCAATAACAATTTTGGTGAAATTCGTAAAATTAAATTTCGACTCCCCATAGTGATTCACTCGGGACTGGAACTGAATTTATATGGGAAGCCGAAATTTCATTTTACGAATTTCACAAAAATTGTTACTGATCCAAGATACTGATCACTTATCACGCCTCCAGTATGAATTTGGACGATGATCAAAAAGTCACCTTGTATGTTGTCGTGGGCAGATCGTAAAATATGAAATCGAAAAATTTTCACCAAAACCCAAAAATGGGTGCGACGACGAGCGGAGCGAGGAGTGTGTTAGGTTTACATGTAAATAATAGTAGTTTATACTACAAGGGCGAAAAGGAATAAATTACGAGGACGATATAAAACACGAGCGTAGCGAGTGTTTTAAACGTAATTGAGTAATTTATTGCTCTTACGCCCGTGTATCATACTACGTTTTTCAATGCATAGTGTGAGGAAATAAAACAAATATAATCTTGTGAACTTTAACTTATGATTGGCTCAAAAGGACTGTATTCAGAGCCGTTAAACAGTGGAAAAAAAGTACAACATTTATGGTACACAGAAAAGGCTGCAGGTTAGCCAACCATTGTAAATAAATTAAAAAAATATATAATAATAAAGCTCTAGGGCAAAATAATCGACTTTCTGTTCGGTTTTGATGCATAAAAAGTGGGCCTTTACGAGCACTTGCATTGAAAATTAGTTTAACAGTTCTACGATATGATGATGACATACATATATAGGCACTATGCTAAATGGAAGCTTGGAATTCCTTAACTTTGTAATGAAATTCTGCATTTTATAACTTAATATAAAATATAAATACTGTAATCTCAAGACATATTTCGGGTCCGATCTGGACCCGGCATCAGTTGAGTATCTTAATTAAAATAATTAAAGAAAAGCCGAGTGGTAACATTATATTTTATTAATTAAAATTAAAATAAAAAATATTTTAATTAAGATACTCAAAGACAAAGACAAAGACAAATACTCTTTATTGTACACCAAAGTTAATAAAATAAGGTAAAAGAACAAACTTATGAGAGAAGGTAACAAATGGCGGCCTTATCACTTATAGCGATTTCTTCCAGACAACCTTTGGGTGGAAATTAATCGTTGGAAAAAATAACGCGAAGGTGGTGCACAAAATAAATAATAATAATCAAATGGATAGCAAAATACCTAAAATAAATACACAAGTATAACATTGTACATACAAATACATATAATAAGATAAATATATACACTAATATATAACAAAAATAAATACTATAATACGTAAACCAAAAGTAAATAAATATTAGTGGCAGAAGTAGGGATTTAACTAACATTTACAAAGAAAGAAAATGATTTTTAAGTAATCTTTTGAAAACAGGCAACGAGGGAGCACGTTTAATAGCGATAGGCAAGTTATTCCACAATGTGACAGCTTTAACAGCAAAAGAATTTCCATAAAAAATTGTAGTGTGAGATGGAATTGCCAAACGCAAATTTTCGGAGGACCGTAGAGTACGGTCATGGGTAGAGTGCAGGAATTTAAAGCAATCTTTAAGATATGATGGAGTTGAAGGATTGAACAGTACAGAATAAAGAAGAGAGAGTATGTGGGCGTCACGCCGAAGGCGAATTGGGAGCCACTGAAGTTGTAACCTAAAATCAGAAATGTGGTCAAACTTACGAAGACCGAAAATGAACCTTATGGCGAAGTTTTGGAGGCGTTCAAGCTTATTCAGCTGTTCCGAAGTTAAATCTAGATAACAAACGTCTGCATAATCAAGGATGGGCAAAAGAAGGGATGTAGCAAGCGCAATTTTGGTAGCTGTCGGGAGGAGATTTCTGAGTCTTCTCAAGGATCCTGCAGAGGCAAACATCTTCCGGCTAACTTGTTCCATTTGAGATTCCCAAGATAAGCAACTATCGATGAAGATACCTAGATTCTTCACCGTACTGCTGAAAGGAACTTGTATGCCATCAAACATTATTGGAGGCAAAAGTTGCCAGTCGACTCGAGATATAAAGTACGGGCTACCTACTATTATAACCTGTGTTTTGGTAGGATTGAGTTTAAGTCCAAATTGTTCACTCCATTTCAATACACGAGCAAGATCTGAATTAGTAGTGGAAACTGCATTTGGTAGTTCATCAAATTTAGCTTGAGTATAAATTTGGAGATCATCTGCATAAAGGTGGTAGGAAGAAGAAATAAGATCAGAGATATTGTTAATAAAAATAGCAAAAAGAAGTGGAGACAAGACGCCACCCTGCGGAACCCCGGCAGTAGTATTGCACCATTCGGACAGTGAATCATCAATACGAATGCGCTGCCGGCGTCCATGTAAGTAACTACGAAACCATTCAATTACCGTTGGAGATATGTTAAGAGAACGTAATATCCCCAGAAGAATGTCGAAGTCAACAGTGTTAAATGCATTGCTAAAATCTAACTGTTCACGCCACAGCGTGACGCGTGATCCGCGCGCGCATGCGCCGGATGACTAATTTCGCAACACAGCGCTGGCGCCACCTTGCACGCCAGTGACCGTCTCTCTTCCGCTCGG
The DNA here is from genome assembly GCA_934047225.1 of Ypsolopha sequella. NCBI lineage: Eukaryota > Metazoa > Arthropoda > Insecta > Lepidoptera > Ypsolophidae > Ypsolopha > Ypsolopha sequella. The sequence goes on along the minus strand of OW203994.1, from coordinate 19,557,074 downwards.
GACATCGTTCAAACGACACGTGTGTACACACTCGCGCCGCCAACACGCCGAAATCTCGCGTACCTACCAGTGTTGTGATCATACCAGTGCTGTGTTTAGTACTCCACGAACCAAGACATTCTGCACATCCCTGCCCAAGGCGCCAGCTTCATCAGCCCAACAAGGAGTACACCACGCGGCACATTGTCAGCCCATCCACAGACATCCAAAACAGGTCAGTGCACCCACAATTCTCCAGTGTCAATCCTCAAATCCCATCAGCTCTGCATTCCTGTAACCTCGCGGTTACATTTTTGATCCTTCGAGACTGTTTACGGAAAATTTTTGATCCTTCGAGACCGTTTACGAAAAATTTTGGTCCGTCGAGCGGAAAATTTTTGGTTTATATCACCCCCCGCCTCCCCCCCGCCGCCCCGTAACTTTGTTTGAACCAGCCCCCGTCGATTTACTACAGTCCATTTTCACCCGGTTACATATTTTGGCCCCTTCCCGGCCCTCTTTCCGGCAAAAAACATTTTGTGATCTTGAGAATACCTGTTTCGGGTAGGTGATTACTGCGTTCGCGCCGCCTAGAACATTCCATTTATCTGTATAGAACCGGCCCCCCCCGCCCCCGCCACACAATAAACTCACTTTCATCCCGTTTATTATTATTATTCAGCTCAGATAATATAATTATATCCATTCAGCCCAATTGTTTATTACAGTCCACTATATTTCTTTATTAAACCCCTCGACCCGACCCGACCCAATTTACCTATTTTTACCCAATTTTGCCCGCGGAGAGGTGTAAATCTGCCCATTGTCAAAGATAGTTTTCGTATCTTGCGAGATATTTTTTTGGTGCGAGTATAAATTCGCTTTATTTCGTGCACTTACATACGTTACATATATACGTAACGTATTATTACGTTACGTATTACCAAAGCTTGATTTGCATCATTGGATTGTCCTCTCATTTAGAACCGATTTCGGCTAGGTAAATACATTCTTTGTTTGGTTACGCACTCAAAGAAGTAGGTAGGTATTTTATTCTATAAATAGAATAGCATTTAGCTTCGTGTAAGCAAGAACCAACGCGTATTGTCGGCACATGATTTCAAGGCAAATAACATAAAAGTAAACAAGTTCATCAGCCCTTTTCGATATTTTGTGTTGCGGTAATCTCGTGTCGCAGTAATAGTTTGCCGGACAGTTTTTTCGTGCTAGTGCCTGTTTTTTAACCGGGTGCATATAGCACAAATATAGTAAAACATTTTTTTTTTTTCTTCTCGTCGCTGCTCTTATTGTTTATGGTACACATATAGGGTGTTCCACGTTGGTTTATCAGCTCATATACAGGTTGTTTAAAAAAAAAAAATTTTTTTTTTTCTCGGTCGTGTTTATTTAAGTGTTCCGTGTTCCGTTTGAACATAGTCATTGTTACTTCATCCGCGCAAGTATCTCAGCTCTATTCATCTATCTCATCAATTATTTTAGTTGTACGTCCGCTCTTATAGTTCAGCTCAAACTCGTTGCGTATTTTATCTTAGTAATCAACCACCTAGTTTAACAAGATTAAGATGCCTTCGAAATCACAAGCCGCGATGTTTCGTGAGGCCGTAAAGGCGATAGTTCTGTTAAAGGAGATTGGTGCGGCGGTCGAGGCAGGCGACAGAAAAACATATTCTGTGGCGGACTTCACCGCTCGTTACGAAAACATACAAAGCGTTAAAACTAAGTTAGAGGACGTATATTATGAGATCCTTGACGATGAGGATTTGTCCGACGAAACTGAGGCAACCTACACAAAAAATTTTCAGTCGGCACTTAGCAATTATGATGCTATCCTAGTGGCATTCGAAAAACTGAAAGAAAAATCAGCTCTTCCGGACAAGACGCAACCCCTCAGCTCAGGTACACCCGTTGGTGTTCTACCAAAAATACCCATACCGGAGTTTCATTCGAACGTGGAAGAGTGGCCCTCGTTTATTGCCGTTTTTAGGAGCCTTATCAGTGAGATGGCTACAGTCTCGGATGCTGTCAAACTGCATTATTTGTTAGGTGCCCTAAAGGGTGAGGCACATGAAATGGTGAAACACCTCTACCCTACCAACGAGAATTATCCCATAGCCATGGAAATTCTCACCAAGCATTACGACAATCGTCGCGTACTCATTGACCGATTTGTGGACATTATCATGAACCTTCCGCACATCCACATGCGTTCGGATATCCGCACATCGTTCTTAATTCCGCTTATCTCAGCGCAAAGCGCTCTCCGCAACCTCGATCTGCCCATGAAAGATTCTGACTATGTTTTCGTGTCCATGGTGGTGCGAAAACTACAAGGCGAGCTCCGCACTCTTTTCGAGCGGAAGTACGGATCTCGCGCAACTCTGCCCACGCTCAAGAACCTCATTGAGTTCTTGGAAGAGCACGCGCGCTGCAAGGAGAATGAGTCGTCGTCCCTTGCGTCACAGGATGCTCCTTCTTCAGCACGGCTCGGCCCGTCAGAAAGGCTCGCTCAGCTCAATCAGCTGGTTCAGCCCACTCGAGGTACTCCACGTCAGCCCTATCAGGCTCATCAAGAGTTCCGCCCCATGGCTCGTCGGCAGGACAATCGCTCCCCCCGTCCTATTCGTCAACCATTTTTGGCATTTGCGACAGCGCCAGTTTACTCGGCCCAATCATCCCCATCACCCACTCGCCATCAGAATTATTCGGCTCAACCTTCTTCCCCTACTGGTGGTATGCCATGCCCATACTGCAGGAATAGGGGACACAAACTCATCGCCTGCCCAGAATTTAATAACCAACCGGTTCAAGGTCGGTGGGATTTTGTGAACTCACGCAACCGGTGCCGACGCTGTTTGGGTCCTCATTATGAGAACGAGTGGAGGTCTACACGGGCATGCAAGGTGTGTGGGCGGACTGACCACCACACTTCATTGCATCGCCATGGGGCCATGTCTCCGACACGCTCATCTGCTCATTTGCTGCCTCCGTCTCTACGTGAGCAGCCCAGACAGCGCTCAGCGCATGAGCCTCAATACCATTCGGCACATGCAACACAGGCATACACGTCCCATCCCAACTCGCCCACTCAATCGCGATCGCCAAGTAGGTCTCGGGTAGGTAGGCAACAATGACTGCCTACAATAACAGAGCACTATGAAGGCGAGGACGACCAGCACTCAGCACACTCATCACACGCACACTCATCACATACACACTCAGCTCATTTTCACTCCATGACTTCAACTCCAACAGAGAATTCCTGTAACTCCGCACAACGTGTAGTGAACGTCACTAACACACCAATTTTGTTGCCAACCGTCTCACTTAAAATAGCAGACGTACATGGTCAATTTCACTCAGCACGAGCCCTGTTAGACTGTGGAAGTATGCTGACTCTTTGTTCTCAGCGCATGGCCAGAATTTTAAATTTACCATTAAAACATACATCTCTAAAAATCGCAGGAGTTGGAAATCAGCACACACAAGACTCAAAGGCATCAATCACAATTGTATGTCGACCTACACACCGTGACACACCTACGATCACGGCCACAGCCCATATATTGAAGAACGTAACTGGGTACCTACCGTTAGAAAAGGTTCCAGATCTCGCTCAGTTAACAGGTCACCCACCGATTCCTCTTGCTGATCGAGAATATCACACACCAGCTCCGGTTGATCTAATACTAGGATCTGACGTTCTTGGTCAAGTGTTAGACGGAACCAAGGTTTCGCTCGGCCCTGGCAAGCCCATAGCCTTCGGCACGATATTTGATTTTACATTGATAGGACCTTTCGAAAGTTTACATACCTCACCCACGAATCAGGTCAATTCAGTTCACATTGTCGGCTCTCCTCTACGTGGAGGCATGTCTGCCCAGTCTCTCTCACTTCATGACCTTTGGTGGTCACCCAGTTGGCTCAAAGAACCTACCTGCACTTGGCCCAAGATGCCACCCGCTCTAGGCCATCATGCTCTCCCAGGCCTTAAGCCCAAAAAAGTACCAGCACACATAGCAGTCCCAGATATCGATCTGGACTTGCTCACTCGCTACAGCTCACTTGACAAGCTCGTTGGAGTGACGGCTTGTATTCAAAGGTTCATATTCAATTGTCGGCACAGCCCAGATGCACGGCGCTCTGGTCCGTTGACAGCTAATGAACGCAGGGACGCTCTGTTGCACTGGGTCCGCTCTGTTCAGCACAATGAGTTTGCTGAAGACATTAATCGTATCCAGACTGATAAAGTTTGTCCCGTTCGGCTCCAGCGACTCTCGCCCTTCATAAAGGACGGCCTCTTGAGAGTCGGTGGTCGTCTCTCTCACGCGTCAATTAGGTATGACGCTCAACACCCACTCATTCTACCCAGCTCAAGTCCGCTCGTAGATCTCATTATAGACCATTATCACAAAATACACTGCCACCCTGGAGCTGACACATTACACGCCATATTACGCCAGCAGTACTGGATTCTGTCCGCTCGTCGTATTATTAGACACCGCGTGTTTAAATGTATTAGATGTTTCCGGTGCCGCGCTCAGCCCAAGGCTCCGCTCATGGCTGATCTTCCAGTAGACAGAGTTACTCCTCAGCCAGTTTTTAGTCACGTCACGACGGACTTTGCTGGCCACTTCTTCGTTAAATCCAGCACGTTGCGGAACGCGAAACTCATAAAGGCGTATTTTTGTATTTTCGTTTGCCTCGCAACAAAGGCGGTTCATTTGGAACCAGTCTCTGCACTCACAACGGAAGCGTTCTTTGCGGCATTGCAACGTTTTATCTCACGTCGCGGTACTCCAGTTCTCATTCGCTCAGACTGCGGCACAAACTATGTAGGTGCTAGGAATCAGCTCATTGAAGTTCAGAACTTCCTTAGGTCAAACAATGATGCAATCACTCACAAGCTCGCGAATCAGCACATAACTTGGTTACTGAACCCGCCTAAAGGGCCTTGGTTCGGCGCTCTGCACGAAATAAACGTAAAATCCACCAAGCAACTACTTTATCGCGTGATAGGTGAACAGCACCTCACTTTTGAGGAATTCTCTACCCTTTTGGCTCGAATTGAGGCTGTACTCAACTCAAGACCCCTCTGCCCAATTTCATCCGACCCTACGGACTTTGAACCTCTCACGGCCGGACATTTCATTATTGGTCGTCCGCTCACCGCTCTACCTGAGCAGTCTTTTGACGACAGACCCATATCTGCTCTTAAACGCTTTCAGCTCATTCAAGCGCTCTCTCAGCGCTTTTGGACTCTATGGTCCAGATCCTACCTCCATACCCTGCAAACCCGCTCCAAATGGCTCTCCCCTTCTTCCCCTCCTCAAGTGGGTGAACTGGTCCTCATCAAAGAGGATGACCTGCCTCCGCTCCAATGGAAGTTGGGGAGAATTCTCCGCACGATACCTGGCAAGGATGGAGTGATCCGAGTTGTGGATCTGGACACAGCCCATGGAAATCTGCGACGACCTGTGTTCAAGATAGCCAGGCTGCCATTGGATTCAGCTCAAGAGGAGTCGCAGCCCCGGCCCCCCCAGGATGTTCACGCCACAGCGTGACGCGTGATCCGCGCGCGCATGCGCCGGATGACTAATTTCGCAACACAGCGCTGGCGCCACCTTGCACGCCAGTGACCGTCTCTCTTCCGCTCGGGACATCGTTCAAACGACACGTGTGTACACACTCGCGCCGCCAACACGCCGAAATCTCGCGTACCTACCAGTGTTGTGATCATACCAGTGCTGTGTTTAGTACTCCACGAACCAAGACATTCTGCACATCCCTGCCCAAGGCGCCAGCTTCATCAGCCCAACAAGGAGAGACGCCACACGGCGCATCCATCCACAATCATCATCAAAGGTCAGTCAGTTTACCCACAATTCTCCAATCAATCTTCAAATCCCATCAGCTCTGCATTCCTGTAACCTCGCGGTTACACTAACAATGTTAGGACGGTAAGTTTACCTGTGTCCATGCCCAACCTAATATCATCGGTAATCTTTATCAATGCTGTTGTGGTACTGTGACCAGGACGGAAACCAGATTGGAGAGGACTTAGGAGCTTGTTTTTGGATAGGTATATACTCAGCTGATGATGAACAACACGTTCCAGGACCTTAGATAGGAATGGGAGTATGGATATGGGGCGATATTCAGAAAAAGAGGTTGTTTTGGCTTTTTTCGGCAAGGGAGTGATCTGTGCATCTTTCCAAATAGTTGGAAAGACACTGGACGAAACGGATTTGTTAAGGATATTGGTGATTGTGGGAATAAGGATGTCAAGGATGGGAATAATCATTTTACGACTGATACAATCACTTCCCACTGCATTCGACGTTATTGATAAAATTTGTTTCTTAACATCACAATCGGTAAATTGACTAAAATTAAATGGAGGATGGTCGGGTGTTGCAATAGAAGAAAGATAATTCAATGTATTACTTTTCGTTCCAACATCAAAGATGGACGAAGAAGAAAAATGTTGGTTAAGGGAGTTCAAGTTTAAGTCTTGTGGAATTATATTTTGACGTGATTTTCCAACACCCAAAGACCTTAAAAATTTCCAAACCTTGGCTGGGTCACCATTGTCAATAGATTCATGGATGTGGCGTCGTTGTGCATCCCTACACACCTTGTTGCAGAGATTCCGAAGATGATGATACTTTTCTTTGTTTCTATCGGTTGGACGAATTTTAAATTTTGTCTCAACTAGTGACGGATCCAGATCGGACTTGAAATATATCTTGAGATTACTTTACAGTATTTATATTTGCATTATCATATCAATCAGTATATTTATATTTAAAAAAAAAACAAAAAACATTAATATAAAATAATTTGATTGAAAGTACCAGCCAAACTCGATTTTAGAGCAAACTAGTTTTGCCTGCCAAACTGATTTCTAGTTTGTCATGAAAAAATTACAACGTAGGTTATGCATGGCGATCGCTCCACTAAACGTTAAATCTACTAGCTCGCTTCTGCACTGAGGGATTTCCGAAATTACCGAAAAACTATTTTTTCCTAAAATCGGTTTTCTACGGTCACCAAAAGAGTTGGGTAACCAGAGGGCCTACTCCGAAGTAACAAAATTCGTTCGAATATCGTTCGGTCATATATCCATCTCTATATCCATCTCTATCACACTTTCTATGTGTGCGTCAAAGATGGACATATGCTCGAACGATAAACGATCGACCGAATCTTTTTGCAGTGCCGGGCCAGGCCCAGGGCAATCACTTTGACCCTTAGACCCACAGACGAGTGATAGATGAGGAATACTTGTTAATTCAAAGAACACTCACTATTGATCAGGCATTCCTTATTTCATCTATTGTCAGTGGGTCTAAGGATTTAAGTGTTTGCATGGGACTGATGCCTTATTGTCTAACTTCAAAATCTATCGCTATTACTTTCAAAAGTACGCGTGATTGGCTAGAAGTGATGAGTCACGTAATTTCTAGCCAATCACGTTACCTTTTAAAGCAATAGCGATAGACGATTTCATGACTATTTCCTTACACAATCGCACCTCTGGTTACCTATCTCTTTTGTTCACCGCACATAAAACATTATAACAGTTTAAGCAGATAATCTGTGTTCTGACAGATATAAATATGTTAATATGCTTACGTTATTTTGCCAGATTTTTCCCTTTTGATATGAACCTTTCTTGCTAATGGCGGTAAATCGACCTGTGAGGAAGGAAATCATATTTTTAAGTACATACCTATAACTTTTCTAGTCTGTCAAAAGCTCTGTAAGAGATATTTGCTAAAATTATGCTTCTATTGACAAACAAATCATTTTTCGTTATTTTTAGAGTCCCAACACACTTAACATATGCAAAATGTTTGGTCGATCAGCACAGATTTGAGTTGATTAAAAGTTGAGCACAGATTAAAAACAAGGATATTACCTGTTCCAAGCCCTGGTCTGTCGGTATGGACATGTGCCTGACGGCGGTGATATTGATGGCATTTTCTTGTTCACGACTTACTGTGATCCGAGGTTCGAGAGTATTGTCACAGTAACCTCCACCAGCCCCCACCTAAAATATTTATACGTGATCAACATAGTATACAAGGTGTAACAGAAAGGTGTAACTATATTTGAAGAGCTTATTCAGTCAATGGTATAGAACAACTTTTACTATGCAGCCAAACATGAAATCTCAAAAAAAAATCTGCCCTTCCATACATTCCAGCCGAGCGGCATTGCATTCTTCTATGAAAAAGTCAATTTTGTTTTAGAGATACAGGGTTTGTTCCATAGTAAAAGTTGTTCTATACCATTGACTGAATAAGCTCTTCAAATATGGTTACACCTTTCTGTTACACGTTGTATAAGGTCTTTCAATTTAAATGGAAAGTAATTTAGGAGGTGATTCAGTATCGTTAATACATCACATTCCACTGCAAAATGCTTTTTTTTGCGCGAACTTTTTCTTCACTTGTCCATAAAAACTGAGTCAGCTGACCGGACCAATTTGTACTGAAACGGTGAAAAAAAGTTCGCGCAAAAAAAGTGCTTTGCAGTGGAATGTGATGTATTAACGATACTGAATCACCTCCTAAATTACTTTCCATTTCAATTGAAAGACCTTATATAATTATGTGGCGGCACGTCTACATGTCTGCCGCATTCTTGTTATATATGAATAATCACATAAGTTTAAGTATAAATAAGGAATCATCTTTCATAAAATATACATTACATACTAAACCATCAAACTGGCAACAACAATTTATTTTATATAAAATAGCCCCCAAAAATTATATCTATTCATTGTGCACTAGAACTGCTTTAGTTGAAGATACAGAGAAAAAAAAACGAAAAAAAATGGGACACGTACATTTATGAAAGCATTTCTATCTTTTGTTGATATAGCCAAATTCATACTGCAGACTCGGTAAGTGGTCAGGATCAAAGTTCACTAACCCTTTCTGTGAAAAACGCAAAATAAAATTTAGGCTTCCTATACTAATTGACACAGGGTTGCTCGTAATTTAGTTGGTCCTTTAATTAAATTAGTATGGGGGCAGAATTTTTCTTTTCGTATTTTGCAAAAAGGGTCGTTGTACCTTAGTCCTGAACACTTACGAAGTTTCTAATATGAATTTGGCTATATCAACTAAAGTTATTATCAAATAAAATAAAAGCCTCTAGAAATCTAAATTAAAAAATGATTAAAGATGAGAGAATATTTGTTACCACATTTTCAAGTCCTCGTATGTGAAGAGATTTCGCTGTAGAGATGAAAGTTTGGAAGTTCTCAGACGGGACAAGCACCTCTCCCGTGTAGATGTACTCCAGGAGACTGCACAGGGTTTTATGGTTCACATTCTGAAAGTTTGGTCCAATTATATTTTTATTGTCACAACATGAATCCCCAACGTGGTGCCAGAGGTGATCCCAAGTGCGAACTCTGAAATGCAAGTGATATCCACACTTGATACACCCGCTTTTCACCGACGACTATTACGTCCCAAACGTGATGAGTGGCACAAATGGACCAACAGTTTAACTTGACTTCCAAAGTAAGGAGACAGAACACAAATTAATGTGCACCACAGGGATTGAACCGACGACCTCTGGGTTAGCAGGCGAGCCCTCTACCACTCGGTCACAGAGGCGGTTTTTTATCAAGAAATGATAAGGTGGCTGCTGCTAAGACCCTTCTGTCCTATGAGTCTTGTACAGTCTCAGCCCTACAAATTCAAGTATTTATTGCATTCTTTCTTTATCGAAAAGACAAAGACAGGACAGTTAAAATAATGTTAGTTCTGTCAATGTTCTGTCAAGTTATGTTACACAAAATCGACACCATTGACAACTGAATATTCGGTGAACAAAAGGAAGTATGATACTATCCAACAATTAAAGATTATTTTAACTTTTTCTTGGGCATTCACCCAAGTACATCATACGCGCGCCACCCAAAGGATAAATTTTTGTATTAATCGAAATGGTAACCGTTTTGAACAATCAATGCCTTAAATGTTACTAATAGATTAGCTGTTTTTTTTTCCCTTACGTGAAATACCGAATACGCTTAACTCTAAAAACGCCGAAAATGTATGGAAATTGAAATTTTATTTTGCTTTTTCTGCGATTGCTTATTTGAAACGAAATTCAGTGATAATTTGATGTCTACAAAACAGATCCAAATTTATGAAAAATTTATAGTGTAATTGGTTATTATTCGCCTATTTTGCCAGGAAGATTCTCTAAGACCTGGGGGTCCTCGAGCATATGTATGGGGGTCTGCAGCCTAATCTATGGACCATTTAACAATCATAAATAAATGCCACCAAAAGTCTCGTAAATGCTACTGCTTACTGCTTTTCTCAAGGACATACCTCTGTGAAAAGGCATTCTTTGATCTTGTGTAACTAAAAACAAATACAGAAATAGATTAAAAGTGGAATCCGATTTGAGACTACAACTCAGTAGTAATATAAACACAAATATCACTATATTCCAAAAAAGCAGCACCAACCTTCTCATTAACGTATTTTATATGAAAAAGTATATATTTTTTTGTAATTTGTAGAACTAAAATATTTAAATGGTCCGAAATTTATTGCTGCTTTTTTATTAAGGGGGTCCTTAAAGTTGTGCTTGATTTCCTGAGGGGTCCGTGGACAAAAAAGGTTAAGAAACGCTGCTCTAAGAGAATCTTCATGACTCGACAGATGCCATGTGATGTCACTCAGTCGCTCCATTGAGTGCAGAACAAAGTTTCGGGCACTATTTGTTCAAGCTGAATAACTTACTTGTTTATAAACTTCTTTTTTCTGTAGTTTTTATTAACTTTAATCCTAAAGATTTTGATTAACATAACTTGGAATTTGTAACATTGTCAACTCTCCTAATAAGGAGATCTGGTACTACTTCAGCTGCAAAATTTTGACCATCATTGACAGTCCAACAATCAGATTTATACAAGGTGAATTTGTGAACATCGTCCAAATTCATACTTGAGCCTTGGTAACTCATCAGCATCATGAACCAATAACGATTTTTGTAAAATTTTTATAACTAAATTTCGACTCCCCATAGTGATTCACTCAGGACTGGAAGTGAATTACTATGGGAAGTCGAAATTTCATTATACGAATTTCACAAAAATTGTTATAGATTCATGATGCTGATCACTTACCACGCCTCCAGTATGAATTTGGACGATGATCAAAAAGTCACCTTATATAATTCAGAAATGTATTAATTTTACCAGGTCACATGCACATGAATTACTATTTATATTTTCAAAAGTGTACCATATGTATCCTAGCAGTCATGGTAGTAAATATAATATCATATTTATATTTTCACCCAGTATGGATTTGCTAAGGAAGTGACAACCTTTATTTATACAAAGAACTCAATTCCATCCATCAATCCATCAGCCCGTATTCGTCCACTGCTGAACATAGGCCTACCCCATATTACGCCACTCTTGGCGGTCCTCAGTCATCCTCATCCAGCCGCCACCCGCAACGTCCTTCAGATCGTCAGTCCAGTGGGCACGAGGGCGGCCTACGCTGCGCTTTGCTGTAGGTAGTCTCCATTCCAATGCCTTACGGCGCCAACGGTTATCACGTCGGCGACAAATATGGCCAGTCCACTGCCACTTCAACTTACTGATTCTGCAGGCTATGTCAGTCACCTTCGATCTCTGACGGATATCTTCGTTTCGGATTTTATCCATCAAAGATATCCCAAACATAGCCCGCTCAATTATATAATATATTATATGTGTATACATGAAAAATTCAGTTATACAGAATGTGCCTGAATGTAACGGATAGCTGTATCCTCCATATCATAATCATCACTTACATTGAGAAATATAACAGGATGTTGGCATGGAGCAGAATTAATCAACTCTTTCAAATAAGGGCTGGCCAGCGCCATTATTACTTGATGGACTTTGACAATATGTCCATCAGCAGCAAGAGTCATGTCCACAAACTCCCCACTCTGTAAATTAAATACAATGGTAAAGCTTAATAACTACAAGTCACAATCGCCTTTCTGGTGCATGTAATAAAATATATATACTAAGGCAGATATGGCATACATTTTTTATCTTCGTACAGAATTGTACAAATTTTAGGAATAAAAACCAGGGACTCTTTACGGTACCGTTGAAACGGTTAATCACCGTATACGAATTTCGGTACAGGTTAATACAACCGAAATCTTTCCAACCCTTATTTAACCGGTTATTATTTGGGTAGCCGAAATCAGGCAACTGCATCGTGGGTGCGGGGCCAGCGGGGCGACTTTGATTCGCCGCTACCACCGCGCCGCCGCCGAGCCCGGCGTGCCGCGCTGTGCCGCCTGCCACCGCAACCCGCGCCTCTGGCCATGGCCATGCAGTGCGCAGTCGGCACACACATAAATCTCTTTGATTCGCGCCGCTTGCGATGTAGGTGTTACAAGTACAAAACACGTAAGAATTGATTCATGGGGAGAAGAAAAAATGCCGTAAATGGCTTTTACACTTACGACAAATCAAATAACGAGTCGTTGTGTTTGATACAAGGCTGTTTATTTTTATTTTGCTAATGGTTAATCGAAATAAATTGTAAGTAAGTTAATTATGAGATATAATGAGATTATTGGCTATTTCTTATATAGTCAATACATTAACGCAAAAAAGGCGGGTAGACCTTTGGCGGATAGGATTGCAATGCTATAAAAATAAAAACCGGCCAAGTGCGAGTCGGACTCGCGCACGAAAAATTCCGTACCATTACCTATAAAAACGGCAAAAAAATTATGTTAACCTAAATTTTTCGGTAGCCCTTATTTATCGGTTGAGCAATTAAAGGCTACCGAAATACAACGGTATGACGTCATACCGATCCTTTACGGTAGCCCTTATTTTGTGGTTGAGCAATCCCTGATAAAAACATTCATCTACAACATACATATTATGAGAGTCAATCTGTGCAAACTTTACATTCCACTCTATTTATTAGACAATAAACTAGAGATGACACTGTTAGGTTAACCAGTTTTATTTTCATATTTTTTCGAATAGCAAATATATGTCTATTATTGGACAAAGTCGAATAATTTTCTGAAATACATTTCAAACAAAAAAACTACAGTATAGAAAGAATCACCTTATAATAAATTAATAGCTATAGTCAACCATAATTGTTGTATGAGTATAGCCTGTAATATCTTATAATGGAGGTATTATTTATTCCCCATAATAGACATATACAAAAAAGGATTGTGAGCACTCATAAACGTAAAATCGGTGTAAAAATCTGGACAATCATTTTCATGTTTTCTCAAAAATCATAGAAAAAATGTTAGATTTCAAGTGCGAGCAGGATTCGTGCCTTGAGGGATGCATACTATTCAATAACAAAAATTACAAACTTATCATTTACCTACAAAATTTATAAAACAAAACTGTAAAATTAAGTTGATAGAGTATTCGGGAATTAACCCTTAATCAACATTATAAATAGGCATTTTCAGTGTTTGTTTAAATACGGTAGTACACAATATACAGAAATTCTAAATAACGTTTTATATGAAGAAATGCCATAATAGCAGACTAATTGTTTTTAACAGGGTCCATGTTCTATTTATCTTTAGGAAATTACCTTGAAGCATATTCATCATCAAAAAAAGGTTACAAAAGGAATAGAAAAGAAATTGGTGATTGCATCAACATAATGTAATAGTGCCACCCAACCATCCCCCAAGTACAGTATAAGAAATTATAGAGCCAACAAATAATACACAATCTCTTGTACTTTTATTCCAAAAATATGTCTTTTTATACCAATTTAGGCTACCACAATCATGTTGGAACTAAAAAATCATCAGAGAAAATAGGGTACATGAGCAATAGGCTATTTGACAACATTGAAAATACATTACAAATTGTGGTCATCCTATCAGATAATAGCCTAAAAAAGACATATTTCACGTTATTTAAACTAAATTACGCATATTTTTTGCAAATTACGCGAAATAAAATATAATATTTTAAAATATCTTATCTGTGACGGCAATGTGCCGCGAACGCTCTGTGATTGGTGGCAACTCATGGTGACGTCACATGCAAGTAAACATGGATTCCTAGACTGATTGTTGTTTGCATTTTATGTTTTCTGAATGTTAAATTCGATCTGTGAAGCACTTTTCGGTCAATTTTGGATAAATTTTGTAATGAGAATTCACTTAGGTGCACTGTTTTGTTGAGGTTATGTGAACTTGTTTACTAGCGTGTAACGTCACGCGTGTCACGTGACCAGCGCCATTACAGAAACATCGTTTTCGGAGCGATTTTTAAAACGTAAACTTAAATATTTATTTTATTAATAAAACAGTAAAATTTCTCGGAAATATCAAAGAAGTGTGCTTATTATGTTATAAATAATCATTTAAAATTACGTCCGAAATTAGTCAAATAGCCTATTGAGCATACTCTACAAATATCCAGACCAGACATATTTTAATGATAATTGAAAAGTACCCAGCAATGTTGTTTTAGTACAATCATGTCAAACATATGCACGTGGCCCGTGGACTATAATGATCCGGCTCGCAACCAGGATCTAAATTTATGCACGACGTGCGATGCCACTATGAGTGTTTGAAATTCGGCTCTCTCTTCAGTATCGTAATCGCAGTGACTAACACAAGTCACAGTGACATGTTCTCCATTATGAAAATTAATAAGAATAAATATCGCTCAAGACATTCTTAAAATAACTACCACCAATATGACGGCCGACCTCAATGAAATTATTAAGAACAAGAGAAGTCAAGTCTCCGGATCCTCATAAATGCCTTTTTTAGTATAGATAAACATATGTATGTAAATAACTAACTTAATAAAGATGTCACAAATTCAGTATGTATGTGTTTATTAAGATATTTTGAGTCTGGCCTGCAAACACACCCTAAATTTTGTAAATGGCCCTTTGCAAAATTGAGTCTGACACCCCCGCTTTAGTACTATACAATGTCATTGGTACCTAGGTTTGGGTTTTGTTTTGATAGTTCTACTAACTACGGGCAACATGACCACTGTCTAGGCGTTGCCAGTGTTTCCATAAGTCATAGACTTCAAAAGCGTTGGTTATACCACTGCATGTTTTTTTTATGCCAGTGGACACCCACTGGCTCAGCGTCTACAAGCAAAGATCGCAAAAATGTTCCTATTTATAACCTACAATTATAAAGCTTTAATCTGATTATATATAATGTAAATTATGGATTAGTACATATAAAGCACGTACAGTACATGGTATTAATGAAATATTACAGAGATTAAATCACATAATGATTTAGTATACCTGTTGCAGAGAGCTAAAGCCGCTGCAGATATTGGACTGGTAGGCGTCCCACGAAAGTGAATACTGGGACTGGGACATTATAGCCTCGGTTATCTTATCACAACAAATAATTTATACACACTTTTTAAATAGATAAGTAATTAATTTAGTCTAGATACAGAAAAGAGCGGAAAATTCACGAAAAATCACAAAAACATTATTGTGGGCCTGTTCCGATTTGGGTGACACCCACAGAGGCACAGCACAGAGTAAAGTAAGGCCTCGTACCAAATTGCGCATATAGTGCATCAGTTTGTTGATGCGATTTGTTTGGTCCGTTTTGTCAAAGCGCATCGACGCGCTTCATGCATATGTAGAAACAAATCTGAACAATTTTGATGCGAATTTTGGTTGTTGAATACGGCATATGATATAACTTCAGCAACCACGGTCTGTAAAGCTGGCTCCATTATCACACCTAAACTACATTGTTCGCACTTAAATTAAAAACTTGCCAAAAACTTCCGAAAAATGTTTCACACGAATGACAGCTGCCGAATAGATGTTGCTTCAGTTACACGTAACAAACGTGTAATAAACGACCCAATAAATAAACTAATAAACGAGTAATACAATATATAATTAGTAATAAATAGTAACAAACGACCCATAATAAGTAATAAATAGTAATAAACGACCCATAATAAGTAATAAACGACCCAATAAATGTATTAAAGGCAAAGCGAGACTTGTACTGGTACGTTACTAGGACAAGACAAATACTCTTTATTGTACACCAAAATAAATAAATCGGGTAAAACAACAAACTTATAAAAGAAGGTAACAATTGGCGGCCTTATAACCTATAGCGATTTCTTCCAGACAACTTATAGGTGAAAATATAATTAAATTTATACTTGCGATTGTCGGCACTTGGTGAAACTTGAAACACATCTTGAATTAAAACACTTGTACTAGTAGTTTCACTTTATTTGTGTTAACTCCCGACCGGTTTCGGATTTTATTCCATTTTCAAGGGAAGAAAATCCGAAACCGGTCGGGAGTTAACACAAATAAAGTGAAACTACTAGTACAAGTGTTTTAATTCAAGAAAATATAATTGTTGGGAAACAAAAAAACATAACGCGAAAAGTTTTGGAAAGTTATAGATATATATAGATAACAAAGATGGGCAAAAGGAGGGATGTAGCTAGCGCAATTTTAGTGGATGTTATTACTGTATTTTTATATGTGAGATAACCAGAACCAATCTTTACCCTCCGCATCCAGTCAAGTGGTAATTTAGTCGTTAGATGTTCCCTAAACGATTCACTGCAGTGATCATGTTAACTATCCTTCGTTGACGTGATCAAAACGGAATGCGCCCCATCCACCATCCGCAACCCGCAAGAAGAAGTCATCCGTCATTATTAACCGTTGCCCGGGCGTTTTCTGGTTCACTATTTTCATAAACAATCCTATTTTTGTATTTTATGTATGACGTATTTTTGACAGAGAATGTTTACCAGTTTTGAGTGAACACATAAACTAGAGTGTGACGAGTGAATCGTGATACAACTTTTCCTGACACGGGTACAGAAAAATGAAATATCTTCATACTCATGTCAGGTAACGTTGTGCCATGATTCGCTAGCCATTCTATACCTCAGGCGAGGCTAGGTTTGTTTGGTTGGTTACGCTATTGTTACTTTCTCAAATAAGTATACAAGGTGTAACCATATTTGAAGTTTTTATTCAGTCAATAGTATAGAACAACTTTTACTATGGAGCCAACTCTAAAATCTCAAAAAAAAAAAAGCTGTCTTTCCATACATTTCAGCCAAGCGGCATTGCATTTTTTTTTATGAAAAAGTTTTTTTTTCGAGATACAGGGTTTGTTCTATAGTAAAAGTTGTTCTATACCATTGACTGAATAAGCTCTTCAAATATGGTTACACCTTTCTGTTACACGTTGTGTAAAGTGAAATTTAATCAATCACCCAAATTCACACTGTAGACTCGGTTAGTGATCACGAACAATGTTTAATGACCATTCAGGGGATACAAAAAAAAAACATTTTTTTTTTGCTACCGTACTGCCTTTTAGTGCCTATACTAAGAATTGTATAGTTCGTATGTAAACATTTTTTTTTTATGATTTCAAAAAAGCGATTATTGAACCTTGTTCCTGGTCACTAACCGAGTCTCCAGTATGAATTCGGGTGGTTGATTAAACTTCACCTTGAATAACATGTTTTACTCTTCTTTGTTACAAACATTCTGAGAAATGTGTTTTTGTTCTAGGTTATGTTTGTGACGTCACGTAGTAACCCAAATGTCAAAATCGTGAACATTATTCAGGAGCAAAAATATTGGTTGCCCGCCGCCGCCGTTTATTTGCTCAGTGGCCGTCTCAGAATAAGGAATACAAATTTGTATTCCTTATTCTGAGGTGGCCGTCGTTACCATAGAGTAAATTCTGTATTATCTTTGTCTATGGCCGCCGTCAGCTGTCACCATCCGCGTCCGTTTGTTTTGTCTGTTCTGTCATTTTTCTTTCAAAATATCAAACAAAGATTTGGAATTTAGCTTTTATGTTTTACATACTGGAAATCTTTACTTAAAATGTCTATTTCTGAATATTCTCTCAACTGGGACTCCTTTAAAACCAATATCTGTGATGGATTTACTAACTTGCAACAGGTACCTACTTAATTTTAGGATAACAATTATTGTAAAACTCTGAAATACCAACATGCTTTTCAAATTTTGTGTTTACATTAATATATTTATAGCAAGGGGACTTCGTGGACATGACCTTAGCAGCCGATGGACATTATGTGAAGGTGCACCGTTCGTTAATAGCATTAGCAAGCCCATATCTCAAGGATATCATAAAGTCAATTCCATGTCAACATCCAGTGGTTTTTCTCAATGTGAGTTGCAAAGCTTTTGCGTTATGTCAATAATGATAGTGGTATGGTTTAACTATCACCACTATCGCCGTCTTCCTGTATTATGAGGAGGTGTTTCATACCTATTATAAACAAAAAAAACTTTTAAATGTTATCTGGGTCATTGTAACTTTTATCATTATGTTATTGCAGAATATAGGCTATGATGAGCTCTGTTATGCTTTGGAATACATTTACACTGGAGAAGTTCAAATCCCAACGAATAAAATAAAGAATTTCCTAAAAATTGCAACATCACTTCACATTAAAGGAATTCAAGATACTCTAAGCTGTGAGGTATTTATCTTTAAATTCAAATGAATCAAAATAATTAAAAAAGACTTTACCAATTTCAATCATGGGCATAATATACAAAAAATAAATTTAGATGAAAAGTGAGATAAGAGATAATGCACCTTAAGAAAAAAAAGGTATTTATCTTTAAATTCAAATTAATCAAAATAATTAAAAAAGACTATGCCAATTTCAATCATGGGTATAATATACAAAAAATAAATTTAGATGAAAAGTGACATAAGAGAATACAATGCACCGTAAGAAAAAAAAAAGGCAGCTACTAACCCACATTTGAAATTGGGTATAGTTTCATAATTAAACTTTTTATATTGAGTATTTTGTGTTTTTTTTTAAGTAAGTACCATGTAAATTTATATTTTAATCACAGAAGAACCACGGAAGATCTTAAATACAGAAATTATGTCATATTTCATTTTAAAATACAGCTTTTTAAGACACCTCTGAAAAACTATGATTTTCAGTCATGAATCCCCGAAGGAGTGTCAGAGGTGTCCCGAGTGTGAACTGTGAAATGCAAGTTACTGTCCATACTCGGTACACCCGCGTTTCACTGACAATTATTACGTCCCAACGTGATGGGTGGTGAGCCCTATCGCCGTGCTTCGGGCACAAATACACACTTCTTAGGGCATGCAGGTTTCCTTACGATGTTTTCCTTCACCGTTCAGCAAGTGGTAAGTAAGACAAATTACTATGCACATAAATTCCGAAAAACTCATTGTTGTATGTCCGACCGGGATCGAACCTGGATCTCAAGATTGAGAGGCCAGCATTCTACCCCTGAACTACCACCGTTATAAGAATACACAGGGTGAATATTCGAATTATGGTTCTTGGTGGAATATCATCTTCAAAAAATTCTTGTACTTTTAAAATTTATTGAAAAAGGCGTTACTTTGCGGAAGTCCATCATAAATTTGTAGATATATTAATAATTTGCAATATTCCGCTAAACACTCTTACCATGCTATTCAAAATGCAGACTCAAGCACCGCCCGCCCTCCCGCATAAAACATGCACAAGCAAAGCAAGCAGTACGAGCACAAAATAAAGCAATCTTAAATAACAAGCAAGAAAACTTATTGACACTTTTATTCCACAAATATTTGTGGAATGTACAAGAATTTTGTGTTTAATTTATTGTTAAGATGAAGTTACGGAAGCCAGAAACTGGCGATGGAAATCGTCCATTCGAACTACATTTCGTGAAAAAAGATTGAGAAATCGAAGAAAAAAAAAAGTTTTCTCGTACATTTTGGTCAGGTAGCTATGTAACTTTTCTACGGAACAGCTGATTTTTTTTTCGCGGTTCGAGGTTTAGCTCCACACGAAAATTTGTTCCTATGGACGAATACTATCACCAGTTTCCGGCTTCAGCAACTTCAACATTAACACAAGAATGTTGAAGTCCCGACAATCAGACATTAATTTTTTTTATGACACCCTAATTATATTATAAATAATTACTTACAGATAAACACACTTGACACTTCTCGGTCCACCATACAGCCCACACCAGTTACACAAGAAAAAACTATTTGTATGGATCAAATACCCGTATTGACCACTAAGCTGGTTGCATCCCAGAAGGCCCGGCCTAGAGGTCGGCCATATAAAATTCGCCCTCCATCGGATAGCGTTGCCAGAAAAAGTTGCCGCCTGGCCGAAAAAGAGATAATCACTAGCAACACTGAAAATAATGTAAGTAGAATTTATTAAATTTTTCTAGTAAATTTTGTCTTAAGGATAAACGTCAGTAGCTAAGCGCAAAGTGCATTACTTAACTTTGTTATTCTTGTTTAGACATTTAAAATTGAAAAGCATTTTGAGCTGTGCCATTTGACGCCAATAGTTCAGTATTATAAAGCAAGAGTTTGAAATTATATACACAATTAGTCATGATCTTTTCAAAACCAACTTAAAATGCTGTTTTAACTTTGTTTGGACCAGATCATGACTAATTGTTCATTAAATTTTGAACCCATGCTTTATAAACCTCAGTGACACTGAACTATTGGTGTTAACTGCCAGATACCAAAATGTTTTTCAATTTTTAATTTCTAAACAAGAAATACAAAGTTAAGTAATGCACTTTGTGCTATTCGACTGACGTTTAACCTTAATACAGATACTGTGATTGTTTTAGGAAGTACAACCAACAAATGAGTCAGTTGATGCAAGTCCAGGACTCAGTGAATTCCTTACTATCAATAGAGCAGAATATGTAAGTGGATTTTTTTCTCTGAACTAAGTTAATTTGTAAACTAGCCCGTGACTTCCGCGGCGCTGACATCCTAATATGTAACTCAGTATACAGCGCTATCTAGTTGTATACTGTATGAACTAATTATTGTACCTCATCCAAATACGTGTTCAGTTCAGTTGTTTTTACATGAATCTCAAGCAAGCATTTGCTATTAACGTAAAAATAACTGAATAGGACAAAATCCTCGTCAATATTTTATTCTAAGTATAGAAGACAAATCTTTAATGCGGGGCCGCCATTTTCCCTTTTCCCCCTCCGAGCGAATACGCTTCTAAAGTGCGTAAAAGTGAGTCACCGCGCAGGTAAACCTTGGTATTACATTTTTTTTTATTACTTACCTTAAAAAACACTTCTTTCGTACCAAATTATCAAAAAATCAAGGCAACTTTTACTTATACTAGCACTATGAAATTTGGCCCGTAGTGCTTTTTTAAATAATTGAAAAAATTATATACCAAGTTTCGCCTGCTCTTTGGCTGTCACTTTTACACACTTCAGCGCCGCGTTCGCGTAATTGAAATACAAATTTTAATACGGTATTTGGGCTGCTTTGCAAAAGTTAAATGTTATGTATTCTTTTTAGGATGCTACTCAGAAAGATGATTCAGTTTCATTGAGTGATTTCTTCCTAACCGATGACAAAGACAAAGTGAGTCACATAACTGTTTACATACTTATCTATAGTACATAATAGTAGTTTATGCTACTAGGGCGAAAAGGAATAAATTACGAGGCCGATTTAAAACACGAGCGTAGCGAGTGTTTTAACGTAACCGAGTAATTTATTGCTCTTACGCCCGTGTATCATACTACGTTTTTCAATGCATAGTGTGAGGAAATAAAACAAATATAATTTTGTGAACTTTAAATTGTAATTGGCTCAAAAGGACTGTATCCAGAGCCGTTAAACAGTGGAAAAAAAAGTATAACGTCTATGGTACACAGGAAAGGCTGCAGGTTAGCCAACCATTGCAAACAAATTAAAAAAATAAATAAATAATAAAGCCCTAGGGCAAAATAAACGACTTTCTGTTCGGTTTTGGTGCATAAAAAGTGGGCCTTTACGAGCACATGCATTGAAAAGTTATTTACAATGATAATAAATTAATAACCCATCTAGTTTCACAAGGCGCAATCTGGCTCCATATCTTTTGTTCTTCAATTTTATCGAAAATCAATAACTGAATATTCCAATTAAAATACACTTGTCCAAAGATTTATTTATTTTATTTACTCGACTGGTTTCGTTGTAATTTTATTTAACCAATTGTTTTCGCTTTAGTAGCAATTTGTAAGGGTTTGCATTATTAAGAGGCTCCATCCCGCGTTAACCTCCATACAAACGCTATCACAAAATCGTGAGGAGTCTATGAAATGTTATTATAATATTTTAGGCTGATTCTATTGAAATTATCTATATCTATGTGTTCACGCTACACTACGTTACCAGCGTGACGTTCGAACATGACATGTGCATGACTAATATCGCGGCGCTGCGCTGGCGCCACCTGGCGACACAATAGACTCGCGTGCTGCCAACCCGCGGTTCACTCACTCTGTTCGGCTGGAGACGCCTCCCCAGGCGCACGTCTGCGCTCGCGCGGCCGGGCTGTTCCGCCCGAATCGTCTAGAGAACGACACATGTGTACACATTCGCGCCGCCGATACAAACAATCTCGCGTATTTACCGTGTCTTGTGAACATATCAGTGCTGTGTATTAATCCAAGACATCCAGCTCATCACTGCTCATCACCGCCAACTCAATCAGCCCAACGAGAGGAGACGAAACACGGCGGATTTGCCGGCCCATCGAAACATACCAACCAGGTCAGTGCACCCACATTGTTTCCCACAATCTTTTCTTCTCCCGTGTCATATCCTCAAATCTCATCATCTCTGCATTTCTGTAGCCAGCGGCTACATTTTTGGACCTTCGAGCCGGTAGTGACCAAATTTTTGGTCACTTCGAGCCGTGAAACCCCGGCCCCCCCAGCCCCTCGATTTACTACAGTCCATTTTCACATTTTGATAAAACATTTTCACCCGGTTACATATTTTGCCCCCTTTCCCGGCAAAAAATATTTTGTGGTCTCGAATACCTATTGCGGGTAGGTAATTAGAACCGCCGCCTAGAACATTCTATTTATCGGATCGGTATAGAACCGGCCCCCCCCGCCCCTTTACAGAATAAACTCACGTTCATCCCGTTTGTTATTATTGTTCGGCTCAGGTAATATAATTGTATCCATTCAGCCCAATTGTTTATTACAGTCCACTATACTTCTTTATTAAACCCAAAATAGTTTACGTATTTTGCGAGATATTTTTTTTTGGTGCGAGTTTTATTTCGTTTTATTTCGTTTTATTTCGTTTTATTTTGAGTACATACGTATACATTGCATCATTGGATTGTCCGCTCATTTAGATCCGATTTCTGCGAGGTAAACGCATTCTTTGTTGTTTACGAGTTCGAGGCAGTAGATAGGTATTTTATTCTATAAATAGAATTTTCGACGACTGATGTTTTGTTGTAAATATACTGTTATGACATTTTGGTGAACAAGTTGATCAGCCCTTTCCGATATTTTATGTTACGGTAATCTCGTGTTATTGTCTGCTGTTTTAACCGGGTATATATATAGCACAAATATAGTAAACAATTTTTTTTTTCTCTTCTCATCTCTGATCTTATTGTTAATGGTACACATATAGGGTGTTCCACGTTGGTTCAGCTCATATACAGGTTGTTTTTTAAAAAAAAAAAATTTTTTTTTTTTTTTTTTTTCTCTCTCTGTCGTGTTTATTTTCCGTTTGAACATAGCCTTTGTTATTTCGGCCCGCGCAAGTTACAAGCTATCCGCACGTTGGAGTTGGTAGCGCTCAAGTTTTAATAACTCATTTTCACATATAGTCACACTCATCACACATTCAATCAGCACATACACACTCAGCTCATTTTCACTCACACATTCACTCATCACATACACATTCAGCTCATTTTCACTCAATGAAACCAGCACTCAGCGCACTCAGCACACTCATCACACACACACTCATCACATACACACTCAGTTCATTTTCACTCAATGACTTCAACTCCAACAGAGAATTCTTGTAACTCCGCACAACGTGTAGTGAACGTCACTAACACACCAATTTTGTTGCCAACCGTATCACTTAAAATAGCAGACGTGCATTCACTCAATCACACTCAATTTCACTCAGCACGAGCCCTGTTAGGTTTTATCTCACGTCGCGGTACTCCCAATTCTCATTCGCTCAGACTGCGGCACAAACAATGATGCAATCACTCACAAGCTCGCGAATCAGCACATAACTTGGTTCGGCGCTCTGCACGAAATAATACTCAACTCAAGACCCCTCTGCCCAATTTCATCCGACCCTACGGACTTTGAACCTCTCACGGCCGGACATTTCATTATTGGTCGTCCACTCACCGCTCTACCTGAGCAGTCTTTTAACGACAGACCCATATCTGCTCTTAAACGGTTTCAACTCATTCAAGCGCTCTCTCAGCGCTTTTGGACTCTCTGGTCCAGATCCTACCTCCATACCCTGCAAACCCGCTCCAAATAGCTCTCCCCTTCTTCCCCTCCTCAAGTGGGTGAACTGGTCCTCATCAAAGAGGATGACTTGCCTCCGCTCCAATGGAAGTTGGGAAGAATTCTCCGCACGATACCTGGCAAGGATGGAGTGATACGAGTTGTGGATCTGGACACAGCTCATGGAAATCTGCGACGACCTGTGTTCAAGATAGCCAGGCTGCCGTTGGACTCAGCTCAAGAGGAGTCGCAGCCCCGGCCCCTCCAGGATGTTCACGCTACACTACGTTACCAGCGTGACGTTCGAACATGACATGTGCATGACTAATATCGCGGCGCTGCGCTGGCGCCACCTGGCGACACAATAGACTCGCGTGCTGCCAACCCGCGGTTCACTCACTCTGTTCGGCTGGAGACGCCTCCCCAGGCGCACGTCTGCGCTCGCGCGGCCGGGCTGTTCCGCCCGAATCGTCTAGAGAACGACACATGTGTACACATTCGCGCCGCCGATACAAACAATCTCGCGTATTTACCGTGTCTTGTGAACATATCAGTGCTGTGTATTAATCCAAGACATCCAGCTCATCACTGCTCATCACCGCCAACTCAATCAGCCCAACGAGAGGAGACGAAACACGGCGGATTTGCCGGCCCATCGAAACATACCAACCAGGTCAGTGCACCCACATTGTTTCCCACAATCTTTTCTTCTCCCGTGTCATATCCTCAAATCTCATCATCTCTGCATTTCTGTAGCCAGCGGCTACACTATGTTTAAGTTTAAAACCTACCCGCTAAGATAAAATCATATTATGAACATTTAATTTAACATAAAACTTAACTATGTATTAACTTAGATTAATCAATTTACTTATGTGGTAGATTGTAATAGCACCGCAAACAAACCCCTAAGGGTTTAAGTGGTGTATATTTGAAATATGTTTGTGCAACTGTATGTGTGTAAATAAATAAATAAATAAAAGTGGAACTAAAAATCGTGAAAGATGAGTAATATTTTAACAACAAACCCCTAAAATACGTAAATTTTACGTTTTTTTTTTAACCAAAAGTGTAGGCAAATGTGCTTTTATTGTTTTAGATAAAATCAAAAAATTAAAACGAGTTAAACATCGAAAATGTTATCTAGATTAATAATAACCAAAAAAATATATATTTTTTATTATTTATTTATTTAATTAAAATATATAACATTACAGCATAACACTAACACGTTATACATTTCACACAATATTTATATACATTTCACAAAAGAAAATAATTATACAGTAAATTAAAACAAACAAGTAATTATACAAACTGACGCTCACAGAACTCCTGACAATGTTTCTCCTGAAACAAGTTTTCAAATTGCGCTCGCGAGATGGAATCTGTACGATTGTATTGTCTTTGCAAGTTTCATGTAGCGAGCGTATTATAGCGAAATGAAACGCATGACATTTGACCGCGCCCACAAGTTGCGTCATAATGTCTGCTCTAATTATTGCTACATTTTAATGTTTGTTTACATGCAATGTATCTTTTTGTAGTATACGTAGGTCGGTCAAAAACATCTATGACAGAAAGTAAGAGTATTTTGGAATGGGTTGATTAACTGTAAATTATTTTATATTATTTAAATATAATACAAGAAATAAAGAGAAATTAATAACACCAAAAACCAGATTAAAAAAGACGCAAAAACAAGGGAAACATATTAAATTAGTAATGTTTAACAAAATACCGACAGCTGTATCAAAGTTACCGCTCTTGGAATTTAAAACTAAGGTAAAACTTTTCTTGCAGAATAATCCATTCTACTCTATTAATGAATTCATGAATTTAAACATAAAGCCATGTTCATTTCCTAATTAGACATTTTAATTTATTTTTAATGAAGTATGACATTTTTAATTTTAATTTTAGCCACACATTTTTAATAATGGATTTCATATGTATACCGATTGTGTATGTACAATTGTACATATTTTGCATTTAATGTGATATCTATATTAATAATAACTGACAAAATTTTTATAACGTGCTTTGTTATATGGTGAATAAATATCTTAAATCTTATTTTAGGAACCACAGCAGGAAAATAATGTGCAATCGTTTATTACTCATCCATACCCAATAAGTACGAAAGGGAAAGGCATTGATTCGAATGTAAGTATAAATAGTATAATATGTATTCGTTAATGCATGGGGCCTTATTGCCTTACTTTAACCTTTCGGTATCGCTTTCAAATATATCGTGATTGGCTAAAATTATGTGTGATGTCATTTCTAGCCAATCACGATAGATTTTGAAGCTAGACAATAAGGAGGCTGGTCATTCTGTACATTTCTTTTTTCTTTCTTAATAGTACCTCTGTAATTTTTAAACTAATAAATAGATTGTGAGAACACATGACTTTGCTGATTTGCAATATTCCATTCGCAGCGTGTCTGCATCAGTGTTTCCATAATGAGGGGAAATTCCCCTTTTGATGGGAATTTACACTTCAGAGGGGAATAAAAAGGGAAAAGAGCTAGAGAGGGGAAATAATGTGTAAATGAACGGTGGGTGTTACATTATACTTTATTTATTTCTCACTTTTAATTATGTCTAATCTTGATTTTTTTGCCTCACTTGCTGAATTTGCGTCCAACATTGTTTTATTCGAATATCTTTTTCCAATAACATAAAGTATCTGTGGAATCAATAGCAATAAATATCATCCATATAGAACAGAATAGAGTAGATTTTTATTTGTTTTCCAAAATAATACAAACATTTTAAAACAAATTAAAATAAATCTGTTACATTTTGAAGTATTTAGGCGAAAACAAAATGGTCAAAGACTCGGCATGTAGCTATTAAGCATGCAGATTAATAGCAGCCGATTTTCAGTCTAAGCCAAACATCAGTATATAATAAGTTGGAACACAGTTAAAAAATAATTACATTAAATCACAAAAACGTTCATAAGTACGTTTTTTTTTTTAATTAGGTTACATCGTCAATGTTAGACACTTATTACAGGAAAAACTAAAAAATAAAAAGAATAAAAAAAACATAAAATACAGAATTAGGAACGGATCCCTAAAAGGGATCTAAAAGGATACTTTAAGTCTCCATTTCTTGTCCAGTTCTGTGAAATCTGCAGCAATATGGATAAAGTCCGTAACAATGCAGTATATAGAACAGTACATGCTTCATTCAATATTATTTCTCCGCTCTCACCGCATCCAAAGTGAACACATACTAAATCCTAATAGAATTAATTTTTTGTAGGTTGATATGGAGTCCGCCCAGCCCATTTCATTGGATGCAATGTCTACAGATTTCTTCTCAAAAGACTTAACAAGTGAATCAAACGTAAGTGATTTTCTCTTTTATTTTCCGTACTTTGTATGAAATTTACGAATTAGAACCTCTACAAACTTCCAAAAATAATTCTGTTTTAGGTAACTAAACAACTCTTTCCAGGAAAAATCATTGATTATGATAATGGTAAAGGAAAAAGTATGTTTCAAATCGAAGTTTTATCGCAGGAGGAACTTGTCAATGGGATCAGGTGAGATAGCTCAATTTACAGAATACCTTCAAAGGCCCGACCGTATTCATAGCTTCTTACTGGATTGTTCAGAAATGCAGGTCGCGGCACAATTTTTGACTGCTCGGCGAAAGTGGTGGGGGACTAGCGCATGATTACTAAGTGCGATAGAGAAAAATTTACTAGCTCAGTCAAAATCAGACTTTATAAACCGTGCCGCTACCTGTAGCCTAGGACCGCGCTATGGAGGCTCAACCTTCAAAGGCCCGACCGTATTCATAGCTTCTTACTGGATTGGTCAGAAATGCAGGTCGCGGCACGATTTTTGACTGCTCGGCGAAAGTGGTGGGGGGCTAGCGCATGATTACTAAGTGCGATAGAGAAAAAATTACTAGCTCAGTCAAAGTCAGACTTCATAAACCGTGCCGCTACCTGTAGCCTAGGACCGCGTTATGGAGGCTCACAAAGAAGACCTCTTTGTCCAGCCGTGGGAAACGAAACAGTCGAAATATTTTTTAAACTTAATTATAAATTACATGATAAAAGTCATGTACAATAGCGTGCTTATCTCAATAATGAGATTTTTTCCAGTAAACCAAGGCTGATAGGGATACTTGATATAAATAAGATATTCGTATTGTGCAATTCGTATTACCTATACAGAAACAAGATTAAATTAATATTACTAATAGAGCGACAAGTTAAAATAGTGTAAATAAATGTAAAAAAAAAACATATTCGCGATTTTTCGCGATTCGGGAATTGGCTCAATAGTAAAAATTGTTCGTATAGACGAGTACTGTTGCCAGTTTCCGGCTATCTCAACATCCTGTATACACCTAATATATACATACACCTACAGGATAGGTTAAATTACCGAGGCTACGTAAAAAGAATGTGTGCGATAAACTCTTACTGCATGTTTACTACAAAACTTTTACTTTTCAGAACAAAAACAGACATCTACAATGAACATATAAACACTGATGCTTTTGATGACATTGATATGGAATTACAAGAAGAAACGCCAAGAGAAAACATTGATCCGTGTCCAACGTTAGAAAATTTCGAGGATATAATAGATCAGCAACAAAATCTAAAGACAACACAGCCCACCGCTCAGTATAATATCACATTGACTGGCGGCTGTGAAGGCATTTCTGTACAGAATGTTAATACTAATGATACGCCCGCAATAACTACAGCAGTGGACGCTGAAACTAATAATTTAGAAGAGCTTACTGATGCTGATATAAAAGGTATGTTTTATTTTGAATATCCTTTACCTAAAAAAACACTAAAGCAAAATTACACAGGGCTGCTGAACACAAATACAGATATTCTACTCGTATCTCACGAATCACGAAGTCCGTTTGGCTATGGTTGTAGTGCGTGCACAATGCACATGCACTTTTTCTAATGTGTGTAGCCTCAGATAGTCGTTCATAAACTCACACCGAGTTGGGTTTCCTACCCGGGTCGCAACACTAACCCGTTCAAAAATGAACTCGCGTCTCAACACCGACTGTTCAAAAATGACAGTGTCGCTACACTGGTGTCGAATTTTTCAACATCAACTCTGAGCAGGGTTCGCGAGGTTCGTATAGGCTCCAAACGTCACCTGACATTCACGTAAATTTTCGTAAATGAAATGACGTTAATTTTTGTACCGAGGGGATCTTCTCAACGTTATAGTTGATATATTTACGTTAAATTTCGTACAGAGGGGGTCCTTTCAACGTTATTATACTAAATATAATGCAAAAATGACAACTGACGTTTGGAGTGTCGCTACACGACGAAACCCGTTCAAAAACTCAGCGTTACAACCCCAGTGTTCCTACCCAGGCCAGGGCTATTTAATGAACGCACTTCTGGAGCGCTACAAAACGCGCAACACATACAAAACGAGCTTATCTGTACACGTCACTACTACGACCATAGCCAAACGGACTTCGTAAGATAGAAGACATCAGATAACGGTGTCGATTCAGTGTAGCACGACTTAATTGATTTGACATGACTAACCTTATTTTAAGCGTCCCATCTTGATACAGAAATAAAAAGACAACGCTTAAATTAAGTTTAGTCCTGTCAAATAAGTTAAGTCATGCTACACCGAATTGACACAAATGTTTTTCAGTCTAGTTGGCGCAGTTTCCCTTAGACTGGCTGTATTTGTTGTTAACCGAAAAATATTTTTGCTATTTCAGGGTTGGTTCTAGTAGTTCGTATATAGACGAGTAGCTATTTTCAGTTTTCGGCGTTTCGGAAAAAAAAAAACCAGTCAGTGACGGAGGCATGTTCTCTATTAGGTCGACTATTTGGTTCCCTGAATAATTTGAAGTAGTCTCTTTTTTGCTCTAGGACCTTTGGATATCTAGGAAACTTGGAAAATGTGGAATTTCTTATTTTAAACTGTAAACCTGATAAAACCATATAAATATAGGTTACTAATACTAAGTTAGTCCTGCTGAGACTTATTATTACATAGTTCTAATGCCAAATAACAGGGAAGCCTCACTCCAGTTTATAACTAGAACCCTGTCAAATAAAAAAAAATGCCAGTGACGGCTACATTAAACCCCATCACGTTTAAAGTTGGACGCAGGAGTTTTAATCGCTACGATATTTCTTTGAAATTTCTCATCACACGATGAGACACACACACACAAACACACCCTAATCACCCGACGACGCTCAACATACTCATAATAACAAACCTTTGAATTATAAATACGGAGTATTGTTTGCGAATCCTTTATGTAATCTAATCATATTATAATTGTTATGTTCCAATTTTTAATAAGTATGTTTAGTTTAGCATAATGAAATTGGCACAATAAGATGATATCATGTTTAAGTAATCTGAATGTACTGGCTGTGGATTTTTGTTTATGAATAAAATAAATTAATTAATTTCCAGGCTCATGCTGCCCCCAATACACCGTCTCAAACCAAGGCTCTATGCAGCTGATCATGAACCGGTTCATATACTATCTTCACAATAAATCAAAAAAGGACCAATCGCGTCGTCGGTGGCGCTGCGTGGACTATCGACAGAAGGGTTGCAAGGCGTTTATCGACACCGATGGGGAATCTATTCTCAATAGGTGAGAACTTCAGCAGATGACATAATGGTGTCGATTCAGCGCAACACAACCTTACTTGTTTGACAAGACTAACCTTATTTTGAGCTTCCTGTCTTTGTGTTTTCAATACAGAAAGAAAAAGACAGAACGCTTAAATTAAGTTTAGTCCTGTCAAATTAGTTAAGTTGTGTTGCGCCAAATCGACACAAATATATTCCTATAATTTTTTTCAGAGCTGGATTACACGTTCATCCCTTCCACGACAAGCGGATACTAAAGAAATCACTTCAAAACAAAGTATTCTCCACAATCGCAGCTACCAAAGCAGATGTACAGAAAATGCAAAATGGTTCTCAGTCAGTAGTGCATTTTAACGACTCAGAGGATGATGAATCTTGAATCTATTAAATTGGTATTTGCTAAGAATAGAATTAAGACTAATTTCTAGGTACGAGTAAATGAAGAGATCTCGAATCTCATGTGATATTAATGTAAACGGGAGTATGCTGTTGTGAAATGTATACTGAAGCGAAGCATGGACGGACGATCATAATTTTTGTCCATGGCAAGTATGTTCAATTGTTCAGGGCCTCGTTCAGGTGACGCCCGCTTAACATGACATCTCGTTTGCACGCGTTGAATTAGTATATGCTATCCTGTTGTCAGTGTTAGACGGGCGATCAAACTGAACACAGCCCTGGGATCGCAGCGTGCGTGCCACAAGTTTAGACAGAAAATAATGTTCTGAATGTTAAAATAATTATACCTAAAGCAACTTGAATTGGTCCAGTTGGTCTTGGTAAAACTGTAATTTGTCTAATAATAATAATAAAAAAATAATATTACTTTTATTTAAGATCATGCCCATATTTTGTTCTTAGAACTCTAGTAAGTATATCAAAGGCTTAAACGCATGCAAAAGTTCCTGCCATACTCTTTTAAAGTTACTCTTGTCAATTCCTAGTTGCTACCCATTCTGGATTATGCAGATGTCTGCTATCCTGACCTCACTGAGGAACTTCTGAATAAGCTTGACCGTCTTCTCAACTTATGCATCCGCTATATATTTGGGCTGCGTAACCCCCGGTTTCTGAAAGGTTAATCAATGTTAACAGTAGATTAAAAAATAATTATCTGCGGATTAAGCCAGAAAAAGTGGGAATTTTACATTGAAATCAAAAATTAACTAAGTTAATTATTGATTCATCACTATTCAGACTTCATATATGCTTTATTTTCACCGTTATTTGTGGTTAAAGTTTTTTTAATCTACTGTTAACTTTGATTGGCCTTTCAGAAACCGGGGGTAAGTATGATCACATCTCTGAATTTCGTGCCAAACTCAATTGGCTTAACATTAGGTACCGGAGATATTCCTGTACGGTACGTACACCGCACAATATCGCTAACTCATCAAACAGCGCGTCAACCGGCGATTTACCTAATTACCACCATTCAGTTCACGTTTAAGCCTACATCACGGCGGACGCGCTCTCACCTCCCATATCAGTTATCAATATCAATACCTTATCAATATAATCAATAGTGGACATCTAGACTTATCATTTATATATCAACCCCAAGGGATACACCCTACATCTTATGTGGCTCTCCGGCGGGGAATCGAACCCCGGTCTCCCGCGTGACAGGCGGGGATACTTACCACTATACTACCGAAGACTCCATCCCATTTCTTATCGAGTGGACCGGTAATGACCATCATTGAAACAGAGCGTGATCAACGTACAAGATGGCAACTCACACAAAAAATCTTCAATGACATATGGAAACGGTGGAAGTCAGAGTATTTAACACAACTATCAGCCAGGAGCAAATGGCAAAGAACACAACCAAATTTCAAACTAAATGACATCGTCTTGGTTCACGAAGCAAACCTTCCGGCAGGAAAGTGGGCCTTAGGTAAGGTCATCGAGCTGCATACCGTAACCGACGTCTATCACGGGAAATTTGATATTCATCTCATAACACCCAATCAACTGAGAGACGAATTAAGTATCATTTCTGGACAATTATCAAAAGACTTGACATTGCCCATCAACAATCTTCATACAGACCTAGCAAAAATATATCATTTACTCAAGGTGAAAGGAAGAGTAACGAAAAATTATTTAATATTTGAGATAAAAATTCCATTACTAAGTAGAGACAACTACAACATTTATAGAATGATAAGCATACTTCAACACGTCGGAAAAAAGATGATCAGCGTTATTCTCATCGCAGACCATCTAGCGATTAACATACAGAGAGATATTTATTTACCAATATCAGATAACGACCTCCATCAATGTATTGAATATGACTCCAATACTCAATTATGTGAGCTTCATACCCCAGTTTATACAAAAAAATCCGATAATGACATTTGTATCAAACAAACTACAAAAAATGAATGTCATTATAAAATAGGTTTGTGTACAAACAAATGGCAACAGCTGGTTAAAACGAATACGTACTTATACAGTTGTTGTGACAAATGCTTAATCACCATAATATGCGACGGTCAAATGTCGATAGAACGACTCAGCGAGGCGGGGACTATCAGTCTCAGACATGGCTGCGTCATCAAGGGCGAGGACTTCATTGTACTGTCACACAAGGAGCAAGTCAGCGAAATACATACGCAAACCGATATAATTGCAGAGGAGATTCCTTCCATAAATAACATCATAAATTTGACCATCCCTATCAGTAAATTAGAAGGAAAGTTTGAAAATGATAACACTACTTTGCAAAGGCTAAGCGATCAGATAGAGCTGATGAAGACAGAAAGACCCTACGTCGATGAGCTTTCAAATCATGATGTCCATCACTACATTGGAATCTACGTGGTGGCGGGTAGCTGTGCGGCAGCGGCGTTGGTGTTCTGGCGACGGCGCGTGCGCCGCTCGCGCCATGCTGCGCGCCTGACTACACACGCAGCGGCAGCGGAGACAACGGGGCCCAGCAGCGTTTATAGTGTTAACGAAACAACATTGAACTCTCGGGATATCAGTGCGAGTACGAATCAGTGCGCGAATGCAAATATACCCATTGAGCTAAAAGTGATCGAACCACCGCGCTCACAAAGTGCAAGTGTAGATAATAAGATACGGTTTAATTTTAGAGACACTATATTATAAATCAACATAACTAATCATTGTCTATCACCTTGTCACTTAGATAAATTTCATCTGCCATCTTATCATTCGCCTCATAAAATCTTAGTCTTTTTCTGGCGCGGGAGCATGTACGGTACGTACACCGCACAATATCGCTAACTCATCAAACAGCGCGTCAACCGGCGATTTACCTAATTACCACCATTCAGTTCACGTTTAAGCCTACATCACGGCGGACGCGCTCTCACCTCCCATATCAGTTATCAATATCAATACCTTATCAATATAATCAATAGTGGACATCTAGACTTATCATTTATATATCAACCCCAAGGGATACACCCTACAATTCCCACGTTCTTACTTTCTTATATGATATTCTCCATGATCCCAATTCCCCACAATATCATATTATATTAATAATAACTGACAAAATTTTTATAACGTGCTTTGTTATATGGTGAATAAATATCTTAAATCTTATTTTAGGAACCACAGCAGGAAAATAATGTGCAATCGTTTATTACTCATCCATACCCAATAAGTACGAAAGGGAAAGGCATTGATTCGAATGTAAGTATAAATAGTATAATATGTATTCGTTAATGCATGGGGCCTTATTGCCTTACTTTAACCTTTCGGTATCGCTTTCAAATATATCGTGATTGGCTAAAATTATGTGTGATGTCATTTCTAGCCAATCACGATAGATTTTGAAGCTAGACAATAAGGAGGCTGGTCATTCTGTACATTTCTTTTTTCTTTCTTAATAGTACCTCTGTAATTTTTAAACTAATAAATAGATTGTGAGAACACATGACTTTGCTGATTTGCAATATTCCATTCGCAGCGTGTCTGCATCAGTGTTTCCATAATGAGGGGAAATTCCCCTTTTGATGGGAATTTACACTTCAGAGGGGAATAAAAAGGGAAAAGAGCTAGAGAGGGGAAATAATGTGTAAATGAACGGTGGGTGTTACATTATACTTTATTTATTTCTCACTTTTAATTATGTCTAATCTTGATTTTTTTGCCTCACTTGCTGAATTTGCGTCCAACATTGTTTTATTCGAATATCTTTTTCCAATAACATAAAGTATCTGTGGAATCAATAGCAATAAATATCATCCATATAGAACAGAATAGAGTAGATTTTTATTTGTTTTCCAAAATAATACAAACATTTTAAAACAAATTAAAATAAATCTGTTACATTTTGAAGTATTTAGGCGAAAACAAAATGGTCAAAGACTCGGCATGTAGCTATTAAGCATGCAGATTAATAGCAGCCGATTTTCAGTCTAAGCCAAACATCAGTATATAATAAGTTGGAACACAGTTAAAAAATAATTACATTAAATCACAAAAACGTTCATAAGTACGTTTTTTTTTTTAATTAGGTTACATCGTCAATGTTAGACACTTATTACAGGAAAAACTAAAAAATAAAAAGAATAAAAAAAACATAAAATACAGAATTAGGAACGGATCCCTAAAAGGGATCTAAAAGGATACTTTAAGTCTCCATTTCTTGTCCAGTTCTGTGAAATCTGCAGCAATATGGATAAAGTCCGTAACAATGCAGTATATAGAACAGTACATGCTTCATTCAATATTATTTCTCCGCTCTCACCGCATCCAAAGTGAACACATACTAAATCCTAATAGAATTAATTTTTTGTAGGTTGATATGGAGTCCGCCCAGCCCATTTCATTGGATGCAATGTCTACAGATTTCTTCTCAAAAGACTTAACAAGTGAATCAAACGTAAGTGATTTTCTCTTTTATTTTCCGTACTTTGTATGAAATTTACGAATTAGAACCTCTACAAACTTCCAAAAATAATTCTGTTTTAGGTAACTAAACAACTCTTTCCAGGAAAAATCATTGATTATGATAATGGTAAAGGAAAAAGTATGTTTCAAATCGAAGTTTTATCGCAGGAGGAACTTGTCAATGGGATCAGGTGAGATAGCTCAATTTACAGAATACCTTCAAAGGCCCGACCGTATTCATAGCTTCTTACTGGATTGTTCAGAAATGCAGGTCGCGGCACAATTTTTGACTGCTCGGCGAAAGTGGTGGGGGACTAGCGCATGATTACTAAGTGCGATAGAGAAAAATTTACTAGCTCAGTCAAAATCAGACTTTATAAACCGTGCCGCTACCTGTAGCCTAGGACCGCGCTATGGAGGCTCAACCTTCAAAGGCCCGACCGTATTCATAGCTTTTTACTGGATTGGTCAGAAATGCAGGTCGCGGCACGATTTTTGACTGCTCGGCGAAAGTGGTGGGGGGCTAGCGCATGATTACTAAGTGCGATAGAGAAAAAATTACTAGCTCAGTCAAAGTCAGACTTCATAAACCGTGCCGCTACCTGTAGCCTAGGACCGCGTTATGGAGGCTCACAAAGAAGACCTCTTTGTCCAGCCGTGGGAAACGAAACAGTCGAAATATTTTTTAAACTTAATTATAAATTACATGATAAAAGTCATGTACAATAGCGTGCTTATCTCAATAATGAGATTTTTTCC
Source organism: Ypsolopha sequella (assembly GCA_934047225.1). NCBI lineage: Eukaryota > Metazoa > Arthropoda > Insecta > Lepidoptera > Ypsolophidae > Ypsolopha > Ypsolopha sequella. Next base: position 19,520,364 of record OW203994.1, on the reverse strand, counting down.
AGTAAACCAAGGCTGATAGGGATACTTGATATAAATAAGATATTCGTATTGTGCAATTCGTATTACCTATACAGAAACAAGATTAAATTAATATTACTAATAGAGCGACAAGTTAAAATAGTGTAAATAAATGTAAAAAAAAAACATATTCGCGATTTTTCGCGATTCGGGAATTGGCTCAATAGTAAAAATTGTTCGTATAGACGAGTACTGTTGCCAGTTTCCGGCTATCTCAACATCCTGTATACACCTAATATATACATACACCTACAGGATAGGTTAAATTACCGAGGCTACGTAAAAAGAATGTGTGCGATAAACTCTTACTGCATGTTTACTACAAAACTTTTACTTTTCAGAACAAAAACAGACATCTACAATGAACATATAAACACTGATGCTTTTGATGACATTGATATGGAATTACAAGAAGAAACGCCAAGAGAAAACATTGATCCGTGTCCAACGTTAGAAAATTTCGAGGATATAATAGATCAGCAACAAAATCTAAAGACAACACAGCCCACCGCTCAGTATAATATCACATTGACTGGCGGCTGTGAAGGCATTTCTGTACAGAATGTTAATACTAATGATACGCCCGCAATAACTACAGCAGTGGACGCTGAAACTAATAATTTAGAAGAGCTTACTGATGCTGATATAAAAGGTATGTTTTATTTTGAATATCCTTTACCTAAAAAAACACTAAAGCAAAATTACACAGGGCTGCTGAACACAAATACAGATATTCTACTCGTATCTCACGAATCACGAAGTCCGTTTGGCTATGGTTGTAGTGCGTGCACAATGCACATGCACTTTTTCTAATGTGTGTAGCCTCAGATAGTCGTTCATAAACTCACACCGAGTTGGGTTTCCTACCCGGGTCGCAACACTAACCCGTTCAAAAATGAACTCGCGTCTCAACACCGACCGTTCAAAAATGACAGTGTCGCTACACTGGTGTCGAATTTTTCAACATCAACTCTGAGCAGGGTTCGCGAGGTTCGTATAGGCTCCAAACGTCACCTGACATTCACGTAAATTTTCGTAAATGAAATGACGTTAATTTTTGTACCGAGGGGATCTTCTCAACGTTATAGTTGATATATTTACGTTAAATTTCGTACAGAGGGGGTCCTTTCAACGTTATTATACTAAATATAATGCAAAAATGACAACTGACGTTTGGAGTGTCGCTACACGACGAAACCCGTTCAAAAACTCAGCGTTACAACCCCAGTGTTCCTACCCAGGCCAGGGCTATTTAATGAACGCACTTCTGGAGCGCTACAAAACGCGCAACACATACAAAACGAGCTTATCTGTACACGTCACTACTACGACCATAGCCAAACGGACTTCGTAAGATAGAAGACATCAGATAACGGTGTCGATTCAGTGTAGCACGACTTAATTGATTTGACATGACTAACCTTATTTTAAGCGTCCCATCTTGATACAGAAATAAAAAGACAACGCTTAAATTAAGTTTAGTCCTGTCAAATAAGTTAAGTCATGCTACACCGAATTGACACAAATGTTTTTCAGTCTAGTTGGCGCAGTTTCCCTTAGACTGGCTGTATTTGTTGTTAACCGAAAAATATTTTTGCTATTTCAGGGTTGGTTCTAGTAGTTCGTATATAGACGAGTAGCTATTTTCAGTTTTCGGCGTTTCGGAAAAAAAAAATCCAGTCAGTGACGGAGGCATGTTCTCTATTAGGTCGACTATTTGGTTCCCTGAATAATTTGAAGTAGTCTCTTTTTTGCTCTAGGACCTTTGGATATCTAGGAAACTTGGAAAATGTGGAATTTCTTATTTTAAACTGTAAACCTGATAAAACCATATAAATATAGGTTACTAATACTAAGTTAGTCCTGCTGAGACTTATTATTACATAGTTCTAATGCCAAATAACAGGGAAGCCTCACTCCAGTTTATAACTAGAACCCTGTCAAATAAAAAAAAATGCCAGTGACGGCTACATTAAACCCCATCACGTTTAAAGTTGGACGCAGGAGTTTTAATCGCTACGATATTTCTTTGAAATTTCTCATCACACGATGAGACACACACACACAAACACACCCTAATCACCCGACGACGCTCAACATACTCATAATAACAAACCTTTGAATTATAAATACGGAGTATTGTTTGCGAATCCTTTATGTAATCTAATCATATTATAATTGTTATGTTCCAATTTTTAATAAGTATGTTTAGTTTAGCATAATGAAATTGGCACAATAAGATGATATCATGTTTAAGTAATCTGAATGTACTGGCTGTGGATTTTTGTTTATGAATAAAATAAATTAATTAATTTCCAGGCTCATGCTGCCCCCAATACACCGTCTCAAACCAAGGCTCTATGCAGCTGATCATGAACCGGTTCATATACTATCTTCACAATAAATCAAAAAAGGACCAATCGCGTCGTCGGTGGCGCTGCGTGGACTATCGACAGAAGGGTTGCAAGGCGTTTATCGACACCGATGGGGAATCTATTCTCAATAGGTGAGAACTTCAGCAGATGACATAATGGTGTCGATTCAGCGCAACACAACCTTACTTGTTTGACAAGACTAACCTTATTTTGAGCTTCCTGTCTTTGTGTTTTCAATACAGAAAGAAAAAGACAGAACGCTTAAATTAAGTTTAGTCCTGTCAAATTAGTTAAGTTGTGTTGCGCCAAATCGACACAAATATATTCCTATAATTTTTTTCAGAGCTGGATTACACGTTCATCCCTTCCACGACAAGCGGATACTAAAGAAATCACTTCAAAACAAAGTATTCTCCACAATCGCAGCTACCAAAGCAGATGTACAGAAAATGCAAAATGGTTCTCAGTCAGTAGTGCATTTTAACGACTCAGAGGATGATGAATCTTGAATCTATTAAATTGGTATTTGCTAAGAATAGAATTAAGACTAATTTCTAGGTACGAGTAAATGAAGAGATCTCGAATCTCATGTGATATTAATGTAAACGGGAGTATGCTGTTGTGAAATGTATACTGAAGCGAAGCATGGACGGACGATCATAATTTTTGTCCATGGCAAGTATGTTCAATTGTTCAGGGCCTCGTTCAGGTGACGCCCGCTTAACATGACATCTCGTTTGCACGCGTTGAATTAGTATATGCTATCCTGTTGTCAGTGTTAGACGGGCGATCAAACTGAACACAGCCCTGGGATCGCAGCGTGCGTGCCACAAGTTTAGACAGAAAATAATGTTCTGAATGTTAAAATAATTATACCTAAAGCAACTTGAATTGGTCCAGTTGGTCTTGGTAAAACTGTAATTTGTCTAATAATAATAATAAAAAAATAATATTACTTTTATTTAAGATCATGCCCATATTTTGTTCTTAGAACTCTAGTAAGTATATCAAAGCCAATTTTGAAGGTTATATCTATGGTAGAAGACATAAAAAGTCAAAGTATTGTGTCTGTAATACTGATAATCCTTTTTATTTTTTAATTATCAGTTATCTATTTTATTCTGTTTTTTAGTATTTGTTGTTATAGCGGCAACAGAAATACATCATCTGTGAAAATTTCAACTGTGTAACTATCACGGTTCATGAGATACAGCCTGGTGACAGACGGACAGCGGAGTCTTAGCAATAGGGTCCCGTTGGTTATTCTTTGGGTACGGAACCCTAAAATCTATCGGGCTCTATAATATACCTGTGTCCAATCTCAATGGGCCATGGAGGAAAAAATTTCAAGTATTGGAGATGGACAATTTCACTCAGTTTCCGTATACTGCCAAATGCACAACTTCAAATGACCATTCCGCATTGCCTAACTTGGTCATCGGTTTTATAAAAATAATATAGATAGTAGACTATACTTCTGATGGGCATTTCTTAGCAATAGCTTTAAGTTCACTCGATAGGAAAAAAAACTACGGAGCTACCTCGAAATGTTATGTTTTCAAGTGTTAAAAAGTCTTCCGTAAATAATAAAACTTTGAAATTTGTATCAAAGTGAACAAATGACCCCGTGGGTGAGTCTTAGAATATTTTAATAATTTCATCCAGAAGAAGAGTTATTAAAGAAAAGCTCAGTTTTTCATGAGAGCGCGTGTTTCTTGGTGGTCGTAACAGCCACGGCTCATCAGTAGGCTTACCATGAGTTTTGCACTAACGTCAGCCTAAATTTTTTATGAGAAATTGTACAGCGCCCCTAGCGGTTTACGAGAGGAACCAGAGTTTTCAATACAAAATATTTATAGTTAGATATAATAAAGTTAGATACTATAAATATGTATAGTAACATTAGATAATAATAAAAAAATACACTTTACATTTTTTCGAAATATATCGACCTCATCAGTGAGGCCGTCATCATATGAGGTCGAAATATTTAAGTGTATTTTTTTATTATTATCTAATGCTACTATTATCTAACTAATCTAACTAAAAATAAAAGTCTTATATAGCTAAAATTATATTTATCCACAATACAAAATATGTTACGCAGACATTGATGTGACGAGCGATGCAGTGACGTAATAAAAGTCTCAGACCTTCACACGATATTTATTACGCAGTTTAACAAATTACAGAGGACGTGTAGCGGTTGATATATCCAGTAAAGTAATGGAATATGCATTGGAATGCCGGTCGCAGCGGAGCGTAAACCAAAAAACGTTAGACTACAAAAAAAAAGGCTCTATACAAAAACAAAGTTCCCACACGAGTATGTGAGATGACGCTCTGACTGAGAGAGACAACTAATGCTATTCACATCATATATTTTTTGCGGCCCTCAAAGGCTAAGGAAACTTTCATATATTCTATATGAATTCACGGGCAACACTTCTAAAATCAAATGTATGCGAGCAGCTATTTTCAAGGATGAAAAATGTAAACTCCAAAACCAGGACAAGGATTACGGATGGACATCTGGAAGGTAGTCCAAAGAGTAGTAAGTGTCCTCTCTTGTCCATAAACTTGACCTGGATACCTTGCCCTCGGTTCACTTCAATAATATACCTATACCTTACTGTACATGTACAAAGTAAAAAACCTGGATTTGCATATTCAGAATACAATGTCCTGGGATTTACACGTCTCAGAAATAAGTAGGAAAATATTTGCATCTATGCATGCGCTTAAACGCATGCAAAAGTTCCTGCCATACTCTTTTAAAGTTACTCTTGTCAATTCCTAGTTGCTACCCATTCTGGATTATGCAGATGTCTGCTATCCTGACCTCACTGAGGAACTTCTGAATAAGCTTGACCGTCTTCTCAACTTATGCATCCGCTATATATTTGGGCTGCGTAACCCCCGGTTTCTGAAAGGTTAATCAATGTTAACAGTAGATTAAAAAATAATTATCTGCGGATTAAGCCAGAAAAAGTGGGAATTTTACATTGAAATCAAAAATTAACTAAGTTAATTATTGATTCATCACTATTCAGACTTCATATATGCTTTATTTTCACCGTTATTTGTGGTTAAAGTTTTTTTAATCTACTGTTAACTTTGATTGGCCTTTCAGAAACCGGGGGTAAGTATGATCACATCTCTGAATTTCGTGCCAAACTCAATTGGCTTAACATTAGGTACCGGAGATATTCCTGTACGGTACGTACACCGCACAATATCGCTAACTCATCAAACAGCGCGTCAACCGGCGATTTACCTAATTACCACCATTCAGTTCACGTTTAAGCCTACATCACGGCGGACGCGCTCTCACCTCCCATATCAGTTATCAATATCAATACCTTATCAATATAATCAATAGTGGACATCTAGACTTATCATTTATATATCAACCCCAAGGGATACACCCTACATCTTATGTGGCTCTCCGGCGGGGAATCGAACCCCGGTCTCCCGCGTGACAGGCGGGGATACTTACCACTATACTACCGAAGACTCCATCCCATTTCTTATCGAGTGGACCGGTAATGACCATCATTGAAACAGAGCGTGATCAACGTACAAGATGGCAACTCACACAAAAAATCTTCAATGACATATGGAAACGGTGGAAGTCAGAGTATTTAACACAACTATCAGCCAGGAGCAAATGGCAAAGAACACAACCAAATTTCAAACTAAATGACATCGTCTTGGTTCACGAAGCAAACCTTCCGGCAGGAAAGTGGGCCTTAGGTAAGGTCATCGAGCTGCATACCGTAACCGACGTCTATCACGGGAAATTTGATATTCATCTCATAACACCCAATCAACTGAGAGACGAATTAAGTATCATTTCTGGACAATTATCAAAAGACTTGACATTGCCCATCAACAATCTTCATACAGACCTAGCAAAAATATATCATTTACTCAAGGTGAAAGGAAGAGTAACGAAAAATTATTTAATATTTGAGATAAAAATTCCATTACTAAGTAGAGACAACTACAACATTTATAGAATGATAAGCATACTTCAACACGTCGGAAAAAAGATGATCAGCGTTATTCTCATCGCAGACCATCTAGCGATTAACATACAGAGAGATATTTATTTACCAATATCAGATAACGACCTCCATCAATGTATTGAATATGACTCCAATACTCAATTATGTGAGCTTCATACCCCAGTTTATACAAAAAAATCCGATAATGACATTTGTATCAAACAAACTACAAAAAATGAATGTCATTATAAAATAGGTTTGTGTACAAACAAATGGCAACAGCTGGTTAAAACGAATACGTACTTATACAGTTGTTGTGACAAATGCTTAATCACCATAATATGCGACGGTCAAATGTCGATAGAACGACTCAGCGAGGCGGGGACTATCAGTCTCAGACATGGCTGCGTCATCAAGGGCGAGGACTTCATTGTACTGTCACACAAGGAGCAAGTCAGCGAAATACATACGCAAACCGATATAATTGCAGAGGAGATTCCTTCCATAAATAACATCATAAATTTGACCATCCCTATCAGTAAATTAGAAGGAAAGTTTGAAAATGATAACACTACTTTGCAAAGGCTAAGCGATCAGATAGAGCTGATGAAGACAGAAAGACCCTACGTCGATGAGCTTTCAAATCATGATGTCCATCACTACATTGGAATCTACGTGGTGGCGGGTAGCTGTGCGGCAGCGGCGTTGGTGTTCTGGCGACGGCGCGTGCGCCGCTCGCGCCATGCTGCGCGCCTGACTACACACGCAGCGGCAGCGGAGACAACGGGGCCCAGCAGCGTTTATAGTGTTAACGAAACAACATTGAACTCTCGGGATATCAGTGCGAGTACGAATCAGTGCGCGAATGCAAATATACCCATTGAGCTAAAAGTGATCGAACCACCGCGCTCACAAAGTGCAAGTGTAGATAATAAGATACGGTTTAATTTTAGAGACACTATATTATAAATCAACATAACTAATCATTGTCTATCACCTTGTCACTTAGATAAATTTCATCTGCCATCTTATCATTCGCCTCATAAAATCTTAGTCTTTTTCTGGCGCGGGAGCATGTACGGTACGTACACCGCACAATATCGCTAACTCATCAAACAGCGCGTCAACCGGCGATTTACCTAATTACCACCATTCAGTTCACGTTTAAGCCTACATCACGGCGGACGCGCTCTCACCTCCCATATCAGTTATCAATATCAATACCTTATCAATATAATCAATAGTGGACATCTAGACTTATCATTTATATATCAACCCCAAGGGATACACCCTACAATTCCCACGTTCTTACTTTCTTATATGATATTCTCCATGATCCCAATTCCCCACAATATCATATTATATTAATAATAACTGACAAAATTTTTATAACGTGCTTTGTTATATGGTGAATAAATATCTTAAATCTTATTTTAGGAACCACAGCAGGAAAATAATGTGCAATCGTTTATTACTCATCCATACCCAATAAGTACGAAAGGGAAAGGCATTGATTCGAATGTAAGTATAAATAGTATAATATGTATTCGTTAATGCATGGGGCCTTATTGCCTTACTTTAACCTTTCGGTATCGCTTTCAAATATATCGTGATTGGCTAAAATTATGTGTGATGTCATTTCTAGCCAATCACGATAGATTTTGAAGCTAGACAATAAGGAGGCTGGTCATTCTGTACATTTCTTTTTTCTTTCTTAATAGTACCTCTGTAATTTTTAAACTAATAAATAGATTGTGAGAACACATGACTTTGCTGATTTGCAATATTCCATTCGCAGCGTGTCTGCATCAGTGTTTCCATAATGAGGGGAAATTCCCCTTTTGATGGGAATTTACACTTCAGAGGGGAATAAAAAGGGAAAAGAGCTAGAGAGGGGAAATAATGTGTAAATGAACGGTGGGTGTTACATTATACTTTATTTATTTCTCACTTTTAATTATGTCTAATCTTGATTTTTTTGCCTCACTTGCTGAATTTGCGTCCAACATTGTTTTATTCGAATATCTTTTTCCAATAACATAAAGTATCTGTGGAATCAATAGCAATAAATATCATCCATATAGAACAGAATAGAGTAGATTTTTATTTGTTTTCCAAAATAATACAAACATTTTAAAACAAATTAAAATAAATCTGTTACATTTTGAAGTATTTAGGCGAAAACAAAATGGTCAAAGACTCGGCATGTAGCTATTAAGCATGCAGATTAATAGCAGCCGATTTTCAGTCTAAGCCAAACATCAGTATATAATAAGTTGGAACACAGTTAAAAAATAATTACATTAAATCACAAAAACGTTCATAAGTACGTTTTTTTTTTTAATTAGGTTACATCGTCAATGTTAGACACTTATTACAGGAAAAACTAAAAAATAAAAAGAATAAAAAAAACATAAAATACAGAATTAGGAACGGATCCCTAAAAGGGATCTAAAAGGATACTTTAAGTCTCCATTTCTTGTCCAGTTCTGTGAAATCTGCAGCAATATGGATAAAGTCCGTAACAATGCAGTATATAGAACAGTACATGCTTCATTCAATATTATTTCTCCGCTCTCACCGCATCCAAAGTGAACACATACTAAATCCTAATAGAATTAATTTTTTGTAGGTTGATATGGAGTCCGCCCAGCCCATTTCATTGGATGCAATGTCTACAGATTTCTTCTCAAAAGACTTAACAAGTGAATCAAACGTAAGTGATTTTCACTTTTATTTTCCGTACTTTGTATGAAATTTACGAATTAGAACCTCTACAAACTTCCAAAAATAATTCTGTTTTAGGTAACTAAACAACTCTTTCCAGGAAAAATCATTGATTATGATAATGGTAAAGGAAAAAGTATGTTTCAAATCGAAGTTTTATCGCAGGAGGAACTTGTCAATGGGATCAGGTGAGATAGCTCAATTTACAGAATACCTTCAAAGGCCCGACCGTATTCATAGCTTCTTACTGGATTGTTCAGAAATGCAGGTCGCGGCACAATTTTTGACTGCTCGGCGAAAGTGGTGGGGGACTAGCGCATGATTACTAAGTGCGATAGAGAAAAATTTACTAGCTCAGTCAAAATCAGACTTTATAAACCGTGCCGCTACCTGTAGCCTAGGACCGCGCTATGGAGGCTCAACCTTCAAAGGCCCGACCGTATTCATAGCTTTTTACTGGATTGGTCAGAAATGCAGGTCGCGGCACGATTTTTGACTGCTCGGCGAAAGTGGTGGGGGGCTAGCGCATGATTACTAAGTGCGATAGAGAAAAAATTACTAGCTCAGTCAAAGTCAGACTTCATAAACCGTGCCGCTACCTGTAGCCTAGGACCGCGTTATGGAGGCTCACAAAGAAGACCTCTTTGTCCAGCCGTGGGAAACGAAACAGTCGAAATATTTTTTAAACTTAATTATAAATTACATGATAAAAGTCATGTACAATAGCGTGCTTATCTCAATAATGAGATTTTTTCCAGTAAACCAAGGCTGATAGGGATACTTGATATAAATAAGATATTCGTATTGTGCAATTCGTATTACCTATACAGAAACAAGATTAAATTAATATTACTAATAGAGCGACAAGTTAAAATAGTGTAAATAAATGTAAAAAAAAAACATATTCGCGATTTTTCGCGATTCGGGAATTGGCTCAATAGTAAAAATTGTTCGTATAGACGAGTACTGTTGCCAGTTTCCGGCTATCTCAACATCCTGTATACACCTAATATATACATACACCTACAGGATAGGTTAAATTACCGAGGCTACGTAAAAAGAATGTGTGCGATAAACTCTTACTGCATGTTTACTACAAAACTTTTACTTTTCAGAACAAAAACAGACATCTACAATGAACATATAAACACTGATGCTTTTGATGACATTGATATGGAATTACAAGAAGAAACGCCAAGAGAAAACATTGATCCGTGTCCAACGTTAGAAAATTTCGAGGATATAATAGATCAGCAACAAAATCTAAAGACAACACAGCCCACCGCTCAGTATAATATCACATTGACTGGCGGCTGTGAAGGCATTTCTGTACAGAATGTTAATACTAATGATACGCCCGCAATAACTACAGCAGTGGACGCTGAAACTAATAATTTAGAAGAGCTTACTGATGCTGATATAAAAGGTATGTTTTATTTTGAATATCCTTTACCTAAAAAAACACTAAAGCAAAATTACACAGGGCTGCTGAACACAAATACAGATATTCTACTCGTATCTCACGAATCACGAAGTCCGTTTGGCTATGGTTGTAGTGCGTGCACAATGCACATGCACTTTTTCTAATGTGTGTAGCCTCAGATAGTCGTTCATAAACTCACACCGAGTTGGGTTTCCTACCCGGGTCGCAACACTAACCCGTTCAAAAATGAACTCGCGTCTCAACACCGACCGTTCAAAAATGACAGTGTCGCTACACTGGTGTCGAATTTTTCAACATCAACTCTGAGCAGGGTTCGCGAGGTTCGTATAGGCTCCAAACGTCACCTGACATTCACGTAAATTTTCGTAAATGAAATGACGTTAATTTTTGTACCGAGGGGATCTTCTCAACGTTATAGTTGATATATTTACGTTAAATTTCGTACAGAGGGGGTCCTTTCAACGTTATTATACTAAATATAATGCAAAAATGACAACTGACGTTTGGAGTGTCGCTACACGACGAAACCCGTTCAAAAACTCAGCGTTACAACCCCAGTGTTCCTACCCAGGCCAGGGCTATTTAATGAACGCACTTCTGGAGCGCTACAAAACGCGCAACACATACAAAACGAGCTTATCTGTACACGTCACTACTACGACCATAGCCAAACGGACTTCGTAAGATAGAAGACATCAGATAACGGTGTCGATTCAGTGTAGCACGACTTAATTGATTTGACATGACTAACCTTATTTTAAGCGTCCCATCTTGATACAGAAATAAAAAGACAACGCTTAAATTAAGTTTAGTCCTGTCAAATAAGTTAAGTCATGCTACACCGAATTGACACAAATGTTTTTCAGTCTAGTTGGCGCAGTTTCCCTTAGACTGGCTGTATTTGTTGTTAACCGAAAAATATTTTTGCTATTTCAGGGTTGGTTCTAGTAGTTCGTATATAGACGAGTAGCTATTTTCAGTTTTCGGCGTTTCGGAAAAAAAAAATCCAGTCAGTGACGGAGGCATGTTCTCTATTAGGTCGACTATTTGGTTCCCTGAATAATTTGAAGTAGTCTCTTTTTTGCTCTAGGACCTTTGGATATCTAGGAAACTTGGAAAATGTGGAATTTCTTATTTTAAACTGTAAACCTGATAAAACCATATAAATATAGGTTACTAATACTAAGTTAGTCCTGCTGAGACTTATTATTACATAGTTCTAATGCCAAATAACAGGGAAGCCTCACTCCAGTTTATAACTAGAACCCTGTCAAATAAAAAAAAATGCCAGTGACGGCTACATTAAACCCCATCACGTTTAAAGTTGGACGCAGGAGTTTTAATCGCTACGATATTTCTTTGAAATTTCTCATCACACGATGAGACACACACACACAAACACACCCTAATCACCCGACGACGCTCAACATACTCATAATAACAAACCTTTGAATTATAAATACGGAGTATTGTTTGCGAATCCTTTATGTAATCTAATCATATTATAATTGTTATGTTCCAATTTTTAATAAGTATGTTTAGTTTAGCATAATGAAATTGGCACAATAAGATGATATCATGTTTAAGTAATCTGAATGTACTGGCTGTGGATTTTTGTTTATGAATAAAATAAATTAATTAATTTCCAGGCTCATGCTGCCCCCAATACACCGTCTCAAACCAAGGCTCTATGCAGCTGATCATGAACCGGTTCATATACTATCTTCACAATAAATCAAAAAAGGACCAATCGCGTCGTCGGTGGCGCTGCGTGGACTATCGACAGAAGGGTTGCAAGGCGTTTATCGACACCGATGGGGAATCTATTCTCAATAGGTGAGAACTTCAGCAGATGACATAATGGTGTCGATTCAGCGCAACACAACCTTACTTGTTTGACAAGACTAACCTTATTTTGAGCTTCCTGTCTTTGTGTTTTCAATACAGAAAGAAAAAGACAGAACGCTTAAATTAAGTTTAGTCCTGTCAAATTAGTTAAGTTGTGTTGCGCCAAATCGACACAAATATATTCCTATAATTTTTTTCAGAGCTGGATTACACGTTCATCCCTTCCACGACAAGCGGATACTAAAGAAATCACTTCAAAACAAAGTATTCTCCACAATCGCAGCTACCAAAGCAGATGTACAGAAAATGCAAAATGGTTCTCAGTCAGTAGTGCATTTTAACGACTCAGAGGATGATGAATCTTGAATCTATTAAATTGGTATTTGCTAAGAATAGAATTAAGACTAATTTCTAGGTACGAGTAAATGAAGAGATCTCGAATCTCATGTGATATTAATGTAAACGGGAGTATGCTGTTGTGAAATGTATACTGAAGCGAAGCATGGACGGACGATCATAATTTTTGTCCATGGCAAGTATGTTCAATTGTTCAGGGCCTCGTTCAGGTGACGCCCGCTTAACATGACATCTCGTTTGCACGCGTTGAATTAGTATATGCTATCCTGTTGTCAGTGTTAGACGGGCGATCAAACTGAACACAGCCCTGGGATCGCAGCGTGCGTGCCACAAGTTTAGACAGAAAATAATGTTCTGAATGTTAAAATAATTATACCTAAAGCAACTTGAATTGGTCCAGTTGGTCTTGGTAAAACTGTAATTTGTCTAATAATAATAATAAAAAAATAATATTACTTTTATTTAAGATCATGCCCATATTTTGTTCTTAGAACTCTAGTAAGTATATCAAAGCCAATTTTGAAGGTTATATCTATGGTAGAAGACATAAAAAGTCAAAGTATTGTGTCTGTAATACTGATAATCCTTTTTATTTTTTAATTATCAGTTATCTATTTTATTCTGTTTTTTAGTATTTGTTGTTATAGCGGCAACAGAAATACATCATCTGTGAAAATTTCAACTGTGTAACTATCACGGTTCATGAGATACAGCCTGGTGACAGACGGACAGCGGAGTCTTAGCAATAGGGTCCCGTTGGTTATTCTTTGGGTACGGAACCCTAAAATCTATCGGGCTCTATAATATACCTGTGTCCAATCTCAATGGGCCATGGAGGAAAAAATTTCAAGTATTGGAGATGGACAATTTCACTCAGTTTCCGTATACTGCCAAATGCACAACTTCAAATGACCATTCCGCATTGCCTAACTTGGTCATCGGTTTTATAAAAATAATATAGATAGTAGACTATACTTCTGATGGGCATTTCTTAGCAATAGCTTTAAGTTCACTCGATAGGAAAAAAAACTACGGAGCTACCTCGAAATGTTATGTTTTCAAGTGTTAAAAAGTCTTCCGTAAATAATAAAACTTTGAAATTTGTATCAAAGTGAACAAATGACCCCGTGGGTGAGTCTTAGAATATTTTAATAATTTCATCCAGAAGAAGAGTTATTAAAGAAAAGCTCAGTTTTTCATGAGAGCGCGTGTTTCTTGGTGGTCGTAACAGCCACGGCTCATCAGTAGGCTTACCATGAGTTTTGCACTAACGTCAGCCTAAATTTTTTATGAGAAATTGTACAGCGCCCCTAGCGGTTTACGAGAGGAACCAGAGTTTTCAATACAAAATATTTATAGTTAGATATAATAAAGTTAGATACTATAAATATGTATAGTAACATTAGATAATAATAAAAAAATACACTTTACATTTTTTCGAAATATATCGACCTCATCAGTGAGGCCGTCATCATATGAGGTCGAAATATTTAAGTGTATTTTTTTATTATTATCTAATGCTACTATTATCTAACTAATCTAACTAAAAATAAAAGTCTTATATAGCTAAAATTATATTTATCCACAATACAAAATATGTTACGCAGACATTGATGTGACGAGCGATGCAGTGACGTAATAAAAGTCTCAGACCTTCACACGATATTTATTACGCAGTTTAACAAATTACAGAGGACGTGTAGCGGTTGATATATCCAGTAAAGTAATGGAATATGCATTGGAATGCCGGTCGCAGCGGAGCGTAAACCAAAAAACGTTAGACTACAAAAAAAAAGGCTCTATACAAAAACAAAGTTCCCACACGAGTATGTGAGATGACGCTCTGACTGAGAGAGACAACTAATGCTATTCACATCATATATTTTTTGCGGCCCTCAAAGGCTAAGGAAACTTTCATATATTCTATATGAATTCACGGGCAACACTTCTAAAATCAAATGTATGCGAGCAGCTATTTTCAAGGATGAAAAATGTAAACTCCAAAACCAGGACAAGGATTACGGATGGACATCTGGAAGGTAGTCCAAAGAGTAGTAAGTGTCCTCTCTTGTCCATAAACTTGACCTGGATACCTTGCCCTCGGTTCACTTCAATAATATACCTATACCTTACTGTACATGTACAAAGTAAAAAACCTGGATTTGCATATTCAGAATACAATGTCCTGGGATTTACACGTCTCAGAAATAAGTAGGAAAATATTTGCATCTATGCATGCGCTTAAACGCATGCAAAAGTTCCTGCCATACTCTTTTAAAGTTACTCTTGTCAATTCCTAGTTGCTACCCATTCTGGATTATGCAGATGTCTGCTATCCTGACCTCACTGAGGAACTTCTGAATAAGCTTGACCGTCTTCTCAACTTATGCATCCGCTATATATTTGGGCTGCGTAACCCCCGGTTTCTGAAAGGTTAATCAATGTTAACAGTAGATTAAAAAATAATTATCTGCGGATTAAGCCAGAAAAAGTGGGAATTTTACATTGAAATCAAAAATTAACTAAGTTAATTATTGATTCATCAGTATTCAGACTTCATATATGCTTTATTTTCACCGTTATTTGTGGTTAAAGTTTTTTTAATCTACTGTTAACTTTGATTGGCCTTTCAGAAACCGGGGGTAAGTATGATCACATCTCTGAATTTCGTGCCAAACTCAATTGGCTTAACATTAGGTACCGGAGATATTCCCACGTTCTTACTTTCTTATATGATATTCTCCATGATCCCAATTCCCCACAATATCTCAAAGAACGTTTTGTACCCCTCTTGTCCCTCGATCGTCTTCAACGACCCAGCAAAGCCTGGCTTCTTCGCACTCCAGCCCCCTATTCTGTATCTTTAGTTGCCAACTGCACGAGGTGCCTATCATCAAAAACATAGCTAAAAACCGAAATTTCAAAATTGCCTTTAGTGGGTATTGAACTATTAACAATCTGTGTCGTCACTTCAAGTGCGAAAATATCCTTAGGACATTGGAATTCGATAGTATATCTATGTTTTTGATGATAGACACCCAGTCCAGAAGGCAACTAGAGATACACAATAGGCCCGCAGGGCATAGCATATGCATGTACACTAATTCTTTCACTGTGAGTGCAATACGCTTATGGAACAGCTTGCCGTTACACATCCGTGAAGCGTCGTCAATATCAGTCTTCACGAACAAAATTAGAAAAAATACTTTCTTCATTTGGAGAATATTACTTGATTTCTTTTGATTCCTATATTATATAATATGTAATGAGTAATTAATGAATTTTCATCACTATACATTATATATTTGTGTAAACTGTTTATGTAGTTTATGTATTTTATTATAAATTATAACTTTGCTTTAAATGTTTATTAGGATGTAGTCTAGTTATTTATTATTTAAGTACTATTTTCAGGATTACCTATTTAAATAGTATGGCACTACCCTCAACAATTTCCTCATTGCCAAAGGTTAGTTGGTAGAAAATACTAATTAGTATTAAGCTCGCCTTTGTACGATAATTTTATTCCGTGCAATAAAGAATTTTATTATTATTATTATCTTATTATTTTTGAACAAATAAAGACATTTTTTATTCACTTGTTTGGTTTTAAATTATTGTTGAGGTGGTATGTTTACGTGCGGCAATGTGCGGACCTTTGAAAGACCTGGAATAGATTATTGGCCCTCCAGCTAAAAAAGGTTGAAGACCCCTGATTTAAGTATGTCCTAGATCTAGACTGAAGTATAACATTAACGTGTATCGAGTGCAAAACTCATGGTAGAGGCCTACTGAGCGCGCTATTTTAAACTAAAAGGAAACATCAGAGTTCAGTTCAGATTGATGCAAAATGAGATGCTCAATATGACAAGTGTTACCGTACAAACCCGATTTTAGAACAAACTAGTTAGGCCTAAGCCAAGATTTAGTTTGGCGCGACTCGCCATATATAACCTTCTAACCTAACTTACCGACTCTCTTCTGCGCTGCAGGACTTCCGAAAACAGGCCCGTAGCCAAGGGTACGAACAGTGGCGTGCATAGAACTTTTTTCCGGAAAAGCAACCAGAAGGTCAAGTTTGACAATAAAAAAAATATGAAAAAATTTAAACACTAAAAAAAATGGTTTTTATGACGCCAGGGTAGGCAATGCCTACCCTAGAGTGAGCATTGTCATACGAACTTTTTTTTTCAGTGTTATTTAAAAAAATTTCATATTTTTCACCCAAAGGTTGCCTGGAAGGTATTGCTATTAGCAATAAGTGCCGCCTTTGTACACTGTAAGTTTTTTAATGTTTTTTTTTTCATGTTTTTGTGTAAATGTACATTAAGTGTAATAAATAAAAAAATAAATAAATAATTTTTTTTATTGTCAAACTTGACCTTCTGATTGCTTTTCCGGAAAAAAGTTGTATGCACGCCACTGAGTACGACAGTGCAGGTTTTCGAAATTTCGAGTTAAGAGCGGTTTCGCAGCCAGATTTTGAAAAATCCGCCTTTTTCTAAATAATCGAAACAGAACACTTAAATTCAAAATTCACTCAATAGTTATTCAGCAAAACCCTAGTATTGTGTATGTAATTTCCATTGGTTTCCGTAAATTAAAATATCAAAATATTTTTGAAATTCTAATTTACAGAAACGTAATAAATTTAGAACTAAATTTAAGTTTAGAACTTAAATTCAAAATTCACACAAAAGTAATAAGTTTTTGTGTGAATTTTGAATTTAAGTTCTGTTTCGATTAATTAGAAAAAGGCGGGTTTTTCACAATCCGGCTGCGAAACCGCTCTTAAGAGTCGGAGTTCCGAGATTGGGCAAAACAGGGTTCGGGGTTATGGCTTTCTAAGATAGTAAAATATAAATTTCTGAACAAAATAAATACCACTTGTTACCTTACAAGATGAAGTAAAGGTTCATTAAAAAAAATCTTGGCACTAATGTATAGTAACTTCAGAAAAAAAAAAACAGGATGTCAAGTTCAGGTTACACCCGTAGCGCTGCAATGCTATTAAAGAGATTTTCTTGAAATTCCTGTTTTTTTTCTGAAGTTACTATACATTATTGCCGTGATTTTTTTAATGAACCTGCACTTCATCTTGTAAGGTAACAAGTGGTATTTATTTTGTTCAGAAATTTAAATTTTTTCATATTTTTTTTATTGTCTATCTTGACCTTTTGATTGCTTTTCCG
This sequence comes from Ypsolopha sequella, assembly GCA_934047225.1. NCBI lineage: Eukaryota > Metazoa > Arthropoda > Insecta > Lepidoptera > Ypsolophidae > Ypsolopha > Ypsolopha sequella. The sequence goes on along the minus strand of OW203994.1, from coordinate 19,502,393 downwards.
GAAAAAAGTTCTGTAGTAACGGTTACTTGGTCTCAGCAGTAATGTACTAGTAATGAAATGGCCGATTTTATTACGTTTACAAACCTTGCATCAATAGGTCGCGATTTGTTCAGGTCAGATGGTGTTCTAATAAGATAAATAAAAGCAAATAATTTCAACTAAACATAATATTTATTATTTTTCATAATATTTGAACTCCCAAATATATTATCTACATACATGTTCGAAACTATGTACATTGCTTTAGATACAAATAAAATCACTGTCAATATAAAAAATAATACCCAACAAGAAAGAATTCCGAAATATTTTGGAAGTTAAGTACTTACGTACACTTTGTGGCGGACCTTCAACAATTTTGAGTACCAGTTATATACATAAATGTTCCTACAATAATTTATATTTTACAAGCTATCTATGACAACATTTATATGTCCATGTACTTTTAAACTTAAGACCACATAGTTTGGTGCTGTTATATATTGATATAGGTGCATTATCAAATGTAAATATATAATATGAAATACAATTCACTGATTTTATCACAATGCTTAAGAGCCGTATCTAGTTTACAATATCTACTTAAAGGGCGTAGTAAACAATGAATATAACCTTTATCACTCAAAGAATAAAAGTTATTCATTACGCCAGTAAAGCTCTAAACATTTTGATACGTTTATGTAAGTAAAGGGTTTTCAAAAGCTAGATGCAACAGGCACATTTTAAGCTACGATATTTATGTCAGAAATCTTATTTCCTCACATTAGTTTTCTTCAAACTATAGGAACTATCGTGTTGTCGTTTCTTTTCTATCAGATAATTCTATTACACGAACAAACACGACTTTTGTTCAGTATGTACAGACAGCAATGGAGATAACTAACCAAGCCCAGCGCAAACACTGATCCTAAGACCTGTCTTGTATTTTCTTATCCCTTGGTTAAAGTAGATATAATAATTCAATGTATAGTTTAAGTTTATGTTAAAAAAAAAGACATGATCTTGCCAAGTTTCTTGCCCGTTCTTCTTAGCAAGACTAATCGAATGGGCGGAGGTAGGCATGTATTTATATATGTAACCTATTACTATGTAGTATATAGGATGGGATTTGGTCGGCCGCCTGGATTCGTGCTGGGGGCTCGGTTGGTGATCATTGAACCTTGTTCCTGGTCCCTGGCCGGGTCTCCGGTATGGGTTCGGGCGGTTGATTGGATTTCACCTTGTATAATAATATTTTACCTATAATTTTAATCGTATATATATTGCTACATAAATTAAATAAACATTTAATCTAAGTAGTTCAAGTACATTTACTATTTTATTACATATATTTTTATAAGATTAAAATTTGACTTGTGAAACGTGTATTATATATACCTACTTTGCAAAATAAACTTTTTGAATTTGAATTTTGAATTTGAATTGAGACCCACAGTGAGGTATAGATGAGATGTGAAATACTTGGTCAATACATACACACGTTTTTTATAAAAAGTGGTTTCGCAGCCGGATTGTGAAAAACCCGCCTTATTCTAATTAATCGAAACAGAACACTTAAATTCAAAATTCACTCAATAGTTATTCAACAAAACGTTATTACCTCTATATACTGTGTAAATTTTCATCGCAGTTTCCATTGGTTTCTGTAAATTTGAATTTAAAAAAAATTTGATATTCTAATTTTCAGAAACCAATGGAAGCATACACAATACATAGGTAATAAGCTTTGGTTGAATAACTACCGAGTAAATTTTGAATTTAAGTGTTTTGTTTCGATTAATTAGAAAAAGGCGGGTTTTTCACAATCCGGCTGCGAAACCGCTCTTAAGTATTTTTTACACCATCAATTACTCACCTGTGGGTTTTAGAAACAAAGTGTTTCGTTTGCCTACAGCTTTAATTATCTCCTTTGCTATATGTACATCAGGGTAACTTGGGTTCTTCTATAATTATCTTTTGTACTAAAAACACAATTAAAATTTTATGTAACGGACTGTAATATAATATGTCAATATAGCCGATTCTGAAGGCTTTAATTTTAGTTTTAGTGCTGTCAAAACTAAATTTTCTTCATTGCAAAATAGTCCTTTAATGTAAGGACTAGAAGCTAAATTGCTTTGGGAAAATTCAAGTTTTGACAGCACTAAAACTAAAATTAAAGCCTTCAGAATTGGGTTTAATTTATCGATTAACTAATGTACTGTAATTTAACTGTCCTTTTTTATAGTTTGGAATGTATTTTGTCAATAGTTGTCCGTTTCGAAGTAAATGAATGGCTTTCATTACTTGTATAGATATCCAGCACATCACTTCTGTGGCACGTAGTATAATAAGTACAGTTATGTAGGTAAAAGTATAAACAATTACTTAACAAAAATAACTTAGGGAAGCAAGAAAATCTACAAAATAAGTAATAACATGTAAGTACTGAAATTTAAGTTAAAAAAAAAACGTCCAACCCCTAAAAAGTCACCCAGAATCCCAACTTTAATACAAAAAAATATATATATATATAAAAGTGATAAAACAACTCAACCAACAGCAAAGGGGTAAATATCCTACAAATATACAATATTTACAAAAAAGAAAAATGTAAGTATCAAAGTTTTCTTAAATAAGTTTGCTAAAGACGAAATACTGTTTTGTTCGATTCCTTTGTTCAAAAACACTGAATTTTAAATTACAAATAAGTTGGCTTGGCTCGTCGGTAATACTGTCCTTGGACGAATGCAGTCGGACACTAACACTAGTTTTATTTATAACGTGCACAGCAAAGCGCAGTGCGGCTGACAAGATTATTTAAGTACATACAACATTTACTAAGTAAATATGAAACATTCATGATTTCTTACCCTCAACAACAATACGGTATTGACAGTAAGTGCCGATCAATAACAATTTCTGTCAAAATATCTTTTATACAATAAGAAGATCGCGAGTAACTGCCATCCTCTAAATTCATAAGACGAATCATTCAATAATATACTTTCCGCACCCTATCACAACGATCAATTTTGTTTAATATGCGGTTATACGCGGCGAATGAAAAAAACATAGAAGACTCATTTCTAACACAGTGTCATTCGAAAACAGCACCAGAGACTGAAAAGGGAAAAAGGCTCATGATTTGTTCGTACTATTGTCATGCGACACTAGGTCAGCCGTGATTGGCAGACTCAAAGAATGTACGCTATTGGAGCCGTGGCCATACAAAATTGTGTTCAACACATTTTTCAGTTCTATTCAGACTTCTATGTTTTTTTCGTACACAGGTTATATTATATTCACGACGTTTACTTTAACATGATTCACTAACACTCAGCAAAGATACATAGCACAACGATTTGAACCTTGAAGCATCAAAAGTTGTGCCAAGTTCCTTGTATTTTTGTATTTTCCATAAAACAAAATGTACATTTTACTCGATTAGTAAATTACACTTAAATAATTTAAACGACAGCCGAGTTAAACTGTATTTAGACACAGTCAAATACATTGTGTACTTTGTATATTTATAGTACTACCTGTACAAAACGTTTCCGCTGAGTATCTCTATATGCTTGGTTTGTACCATCACATTTTTGCGCTCTAACACAGCAGTAAGGTTCAAACGTGCGCGGGCGCAATCGTACACATTACACAAATTATAATGTAATTCGGTACGTATTTGAAGATATGAGCGGTCGTTAAACGACTACATATAATTTTTCAAGGTTTATACCTCGTTCTTTAATTTGGCTGCAGAATGCGCCTCGTTATAAATCTCGTTGACACAATGCAATCCTAAATCCTTTGACTTGGACACACTATGTATTTAGTTCATCTTTCGCAATTACAACTGATAGATTTGTGCGAAGTGAAAAACGCTTTACCTACTCACATAGAGAAACTTCCCAAAAAGAGGTGCAATGACGCTTAATTTATAAATTCCGCCAACTATCAATGCGCTCTCACGCGCTCTGATTGGCTAAGCCAACACCGCGCAGTGATAGAAATAGAGAATCCCCGGTAAGTGGAAGTGAGATGCATATAGTCAAGTATATGCAAAAACACTGATTAGTTGGCGAAATCGAACCGGCTTTCTCTCGGGGCTGGGTGCTCGATGATTTAGCTCCTAATATTCTTATAGGGGTGTCGCAGTGGGTGTTAAGAAGGGATTGGTGGCGGAATGGCCCGCGTACGACTGTGCGCGGCCGGCGACACCTATCGGCGGCGCGCGCGCAACCCGGCCGAGCCACTGGTCGGGGTGGGGCAGCGCGGGGGTGTGCGGCAGCGGGGCGAGGGGGACCGGCTCCTCAGTCAGAGCGCGGAGCCCACTGGATAGCTGCTGGCACATGGCGGCCACCGGGTCCGAATCTGTGCCATTTTCCTGTGGAATAATGGAGCGGTTAAGTGACAATTTTACGGGTAAAATAATCAGCTTTCTTTTCTCATATTTCGTGAAATTGTTTGTTGAAATTATTATAAATAATGTTACACGAAGACGATATTTTTGATGGTAGTTGATAAAGTATTGTGTGCAACTGGACATAATTAGACATTGGGACACTTGGTCAAAATTATTAGGAAACTCACTTTAACATCAGTTCGCTGTCTCTTTAATCCCTACACTCTCTTCCACAGCTTTAACATCAGGTTGCTGTCTCTTTAAACCGAACACTCACCTCTACAGCTTTAACATCAGGTTGCTGTCTCTTTAAACCGATCACTCACCTCTACAGCTTTAACATCAGGTTGCTGTCTCTTTAAACCGATCACTCACCTCTACAGCTTTAACATCAGGTTGCTGTCTCTTTAAACCGATCACTCACCTCTACAGCTTTAACATCAGGTTGCTGTCTCTTTAAACCGATCACTCACCTCTACAGCTTTAACATCAGGTTGCTGTCTCTTTAAACCGATCACTCACCTCTACAGCTTTAACATCAGGTTGCTGTCTCTTTAAACCGAACACTCACCTCTACAGCTTTAACATCAGGTTGCTGTCTCTTTAAACCGATCACTCACCTCTACAGCTTTAACATCAGGTTGCTGTCTCTTTAAACCGATCACTCACCTCTACAGCTTTAACATCAGGTTGCTGTCTCTTTAAACCGATCACTCACCTCTACAGCTTTAACATCAGGTTGCTGTCTCTTTAAACCGAACACTCACCTCTACAGCTTTAACATCAGGTTGCTGTCTCTTTAAACCGAACACTCACCTCTACAGCTTTAACATCAGGTTGCTGTCTCTTTAAACCGAACACTCACCTCTACAGCTTTAACATCAGGTTGCTGTCTCTTTAAACCGAACACTCACCTCTACAGCTTTAACATCAGGTTGCTGTCTCTTTAAACCGAACACTCACCTCTACAGCTTTAACATCAGGTTGCTGTCTCTTTAAACCGAACACTCACCTCTACAGCTTTAACATCAGGTTGCTGTCTCTTTAAACCGAACACTCACCTCTACAGCTTTAACATCAGGTTGCTGTCTCTTTGAACCGAACACTCACCTCTACAGCTTTAACATCAGGTTGCTGTATGAGCGCGCTAGAGACGGGCGGCTGGGCGGTGGGTGCAGGGGGGACAGCGGCGGCGACCAACGCGCGCGGGGGTGACGCGAGTCCGGCGCGCGTGCGCTCCAGATTGGACGGCAACTCGCTTATCCGTAGCGACATCTGCCGCTTGAACGGCGAACTGAAACATTACGTACACACAATATGAATTTAGCTTGTAAATTCGAGGTACTCAAATGAATGCAACCCATTGCACTTTATAATGAACAGAAAATCACTTGTACTATCCCAAAAATTTGTGGGATAGTACAAGTGATTTTCTGTTCATTATGTATTCCAAGTTCCACCAAGTGCCAACAATCAACAGTGTAAACATTCATTGCACTTTACATTAAGATTCTGTAAGCTGTTGATTTGTCACTGAATACACATTTTCCAATAAGTATGCTTTGTCTTTATACCGCGAAGCGTTTGCGAGACGGCAACTGGTCCTTCCACCCGCACTCTCTTGAAGGTCGACTACGTTATGGGCGAAACAAAGCAATAAAAATGTATTTAAAAAAAACTTATTAGACGCCTGCCCCCAAAAAATGGAGCGTATTGTTTTCAGGTTCGTGTATGTATTTTTATTTATTCCATCATATCTTCTGAACGCTTTAACCAATTTGGATGAATGAGGTGTCATTAGAATCTCTATACCATCCGGATTGGCACTGGGTATAAAAGTATAAAATAAAAATAAATAATATTAAAAAACACGACTGCCATAATTCCAAAATGAACTTAGTAACGACACCCATTGCAGTCAGGAAACATACAAAACAACACGAATTCAATGAAGACCTGTCCCCTGACTGCACTGGGTTTCGTTACTTCATTTTGACATTATGGCAGTCGTGTTTTTTATTTTTTTTAGGAATTAGTATCACATAGTTATGAACACCAAATAAACAGATTGCAGACCAAATAAACAGCATTTGTGGTAAACAGAAACTTTAAAAACTATTATAGTTTTCATGCCAAACAACAGTTTATCTACGAACTAATGATTTCAAAAATACACTATTCATGCGTGATCGTCTCTGTGTCGAACGAAACCCCCCGAATAAAATAACGATGGAACTGAAGGTGCCATGGGTGAAAATATGTTTTTGCGGTAAACTTCTATTTAGATCCACTGCCACACAATGGAAATCCACATGCAGGAAGCGTGGCCGGGTCAAAGTAAATACATCTATAGAGTAGTGAATCTTAGTACAAATGCTTTGATCCACACTCACACACACAGATGCGTTCTCTACAAGCCGTCGTCGCAGCAAAATTTATACGCAGACTCGGCTAAACCTCGCTGAGACGGCGCGTTTAAGGCGAATGGATACGCCAACTGCAATTTGGACCTGTCTTTGAAGGCCTACTCCTCCCACACGGGTGGTCCAAAACCTTTCATAAAAATATATGATAGGCATTACAGCGTCAAAAATAAATTTTAAGTTTCATAAACTGTTTTTCTATTGTAAGTTTTGACAAAAATAATCGAAAGTCATCGAAAGTTTCACATGATTTACACAAGAATTCTCTTACTCCTTCCAAACGCCTAAAGCGATTTTAATTATTATTTCACCAAATTATAGAAAGTTTTTAGATCTAAAAAATTTAAGTTCAATTTTTTTTTCCGTTCATGGCGTCTATGTGAAAAGTATTATTTTCTAGTATTTTGCGCTAGCCGGAGACGCAGTGGTTGTCGTAACAGCCACTTTTCAAGGCACGCTGAAATGAGCATTATTTCAATGTCGTTTCCGTTGATATTTGTACCGACACACATTGAGTTGCTTATTTAGCGTGGTCTTACGCCTTAAAGAACGCATCTGCATGTGTGAGCTCGAATCAGAGCGTTGAACTACGATTCCCTACTCTAATATTTACTCTGGCGGGAGACGTCAAACTGCGAGCAGCAAAGTCGGTCACAAAGCGCGGTTTAAAAACGAGACCCTTCCCCTCGATCCCGCACTGTCATGGAATAGTAGAATCTTTAATAGAAGTCCACATACCGGATAAAATAAACAACTAACCGTAATTAATTATTATTAATAAATATATGTCCATGCCTTTCTACTAGATCATCCTGAACAACTTGCCAAAAACGCAAACCATTACCATGGGAAATTGAGTTTAAAAATTTTGGCACGCGAAAACAAGGCCGCCTTTTGAAGCAGCGTCAAGCTAACAACGTCATATAGAAAGTAGACCTTCCTTTCGCGCGTTAGTCCTCATACTAAAATCAAAATCTTCTCATCTAAAATTATAAGTTTGCGCAAGTACTATATGAGCAAAGGGCTCGCTTATCCACCTTAAGGGCTTGTTTTGTGTGCAGTGGCCTGCGACAACCGCCGCTATGCCCCTTGCCAGTTTCTGTCCACCAATAGTCATTCACGATCAACTATAAAGTTTTTTTTATAATTCTAAATGTTTATTCCTATAGGTTTTTTTGTGATTGAGTCACAAAAACCCAAGCGTTTTCGTCCCTTATTTGTTTAAACAAAAGGGGCGGACGTAAGGTTGGGATAACTAAGATCGCCACATGCAAGCAACAAAGTTTTGCAACTGGATACTGGCGAGCCGTTTGCTAATAGTACCTACCGCGTGATCTGTATAATGCATTTCACTGGGTACACAACGTAGATTAGTAGATAAAACGAACAGCAAACGAAACACAAGCCAGGCGAAAGCATCCGAATCACCTGTTATTGAGGTGCGCGAAGCCCTGCCGCGACGCTTGCCGCTCGAGCAGGTGCGGGGCGGCGTGCGGCCTTTCCACCGCTATGTTGTCTGTACCGCCGCCGTTGTTGCTGCGGATACCACGCCACACGATCATAGCCCCTATCGCGACCGAATAGCGACACTATTCCCATGTACCGAGACTTTAGCGGCTCGAAAACCTCGTTCAGGCCAAAGATTCTTCTTGGAAACATCGATTTATACTCTTAGATGACCCACTTCACAGAAAATATACGAAAAATTTTGTCTATACGCAATCGCAACCAGCCAGCTATCAAAGAGTCCGGTGATTATACTTTTGTATCAAATTTCAACTTTATCACAATGAGTTTAGATTGAAAACCGCGCTTGTATGTATTGTATATGTACCCCGTATTTCGTCTTTATGATCTGAGTCTTTATGTAAAAAAAGTTAGCACTCAGCAGCCTGAAAAAGGTTTGCCTTTGCCATAAAGGTCAAACGCAATAGCCTGACCTCCAATAACAGAAGATAAGTAAACCCCATCACCATAAAATAACAGTTCAAAACCGAAAATACATCAAAGCATTGATAACCTTTTTATTTTCACTCAGTCTCTACCACCATCACCAACAAATCCCACCACCATTATGAAACAACCGCCTCTACATACCTGTTATTTAGATGCGAGAATCCCCTGAAGGAGCCCTGCCGTTCGAGGAGGTGCTGAGCGGCGTGCGGACGCTCCACTGCGAAGGGGTTGGCGGGGGCGGGGCGTGGCGCGGGGATGATGACGGGCGTGTCCGCTTCGGAGGCGCGGCGCGGTGTGATCACTGAAACGTGAGGGAATCTTGTTATCCAGCTTTTGATATGGACACATTTTGTACCTGTCTTTTCATGTTCATATTCATGTAAAACTTGTAAATGTTGAATTGTGTTGATTGTAAATTTTGTGTACATAATGAAGCCGATTCTGAAGGCTTTAGTTAAAGTTTTAGTGCTATCAAAACTAAATTTTCTTCATAGCAAAATAGTCCTTAAGTGTTAGGAATAGAAGCTAAATTACTTTAAGGTTTGACAGTACTAAAACTAAAATTAATCGGCTTTATTGTAATAGTAAATAAACGTTAAATCTATCTATTTAAACTAAATAATTTGAAATTAGAGCTTTTTGAAAATGATTTTACTATACAACGTGTAACAGAAAGGTGTAACCATATTTGAAGAGCTTATTCAGTCAATGATATAGAACAACTTTTACTATAGAGCCAACCCTGAAATCTCAAAAAAAAAAATCTACCCTTCCATACATTTCGGCCGAGCGGCATTGCATTTTCTATGAAACAGTTAATTTTTTTTTTTTTTCGAGATACACGGTTTGTTCTATAGTAAAAGTTGTTCTATATAATTGACTGAACAAGCTCTTCAAATATGGTTACACCTTTCTGTTACACGTTGTATATGTATGAAGAATATAATTTTATTTTGTTCAGATTTTTCAACTTAACTACAAACTTATCTTTTCTCTTTTCCGAATTTTCGTCTTGTTTATGTTCGTCGAATTTAGTGATTGGCTACAAATATTGGTACTGATTCGGTGTAGCACATCATAACTTATTTGACAGGACTAAACTTTAAGCGTTGTTCTGTCCTTGTTTTTTCGATAAAGAAAGAAAAAGACAGAACGCTTAAAATAAGGTTAGTCTTGTCAAATAAGTTAAGTCGTGTTATGCCGAATCGACACCAATATCTACGGGAAGGACAAACTAGTTAGTTTATATAAAAATAGTTCCCATACAAAAACTGTAAAACAGCATGTTGCATCGTTATACGAATACCGAGCGGACTTAATAAGAATATTTGGACATCAGAACACAAAATGGTCCTACTTGTAAGTACACAAGTAGGAGCTGATTTTCAGTCCTGGCCAGATAAACATGGAAGATTATCAATATATAACCATTACTAGCGACTCGCCCCGGTTTCGCACGGGCATGTATTATACATATAAACCTTCCTCTTGAATAGCTCTACCTATTAAAAAAAAAAGCATCAAAATCCGTTGCGTAGTTTTAAAGATCTAAGCATACATAGACAGACAGCGGGAAGCGACTTTGTTTTATACTATGTAGTGAAGTGATAATGCGAGGCACCCGTGGTACAATTTATAGGCGAAGCCTCTCACCTGACTTCCTGAAGCTCCCCTGTCTAGTAAACGCGTGACTAGCGGCGTCTATACTCATGGAAACAGCGCACTCCTTGTCTCGGCGCTGTTTGCGTTCGAGACACGCGGCGAAAGCGCAGCCGACGGCGTGGGACAGTCGCTCGCCGCTGTCACGGGACGCGAGGAACCCGTGGCACATCCAGCGACGGGTCGTGCCGTCCCGGCAAATGTAACTGGAAGACAAATATATCTAGTTAATCATCGATTACGCCGCCAGTGTCCCAACGTAAAAATCTTCTTTATACTACACCTGCTCGGAAAGTACCTTCTTTCTTTGTTGAAAACGATGCAGAAAATACGTCATTACTGTCATACAAATATGCGGGCGGCAAAAGTGTATGAAAATTCATTGTTAACGTGCTTGAGCGGGCAGAAAAAGTATATGCAAATCCATTGTTAACGTGCTGTTTTTTTTTTTAAATAACATAAAGAATGAGCAAGTGGCCAAGTGGCCAGTATTATTTTGCGAACCCGTACATAAAACTCGAAAAATGATACTGGCCACTTGCTTTTCCTGCACATAATAAAAAATAAGAAGGAAATAAAAAGTGACAATTGGCGTCAACTGCCACAGACCAAAATTCTTTTCAATTTTTATCTTCTGAACAAGAAATACAAAGTTAAGTTATGCACTTTGCGCTAAGCTACTTAACGTTTAACCTTAAGGCAAGGCCCACAAACACAAAAGGTCAGATATTTTAACATTGTGCGTCACATTACACTCCCAGGCACGTTGCCGAAAAAATTTTGTGAAGTGATTTTTTTCGGTCCGTCCGTCCGTACAAAATTGTATGTGCAGATCGCCACTACTTCGCTGCTCATGCCTCTAGAACCGTACCATTTATCCCATAGACATTTTGTCTATGTGTATCCGTATCTATCGGCTAACTACTCTTAACTAAGACACAGAAAACAGTTTTCGTACAATCGCAATTGCAATTTTAAACAATATAATGATTTTAGGTCCGTGTTACTATGGTTTCATTTTAAGACACTTACGTTAAACTTCGATACTCTAACATGCCTAACATTAATTAAAATTTACCTCAATAATATATTGAACCCTTTTGTATATAAGGTTAAATAATATTATTAGTTGGCGAAACTCAAAACATTGGTAGTACTAGTCTATTTGAACAACTGTTTGTATGGGCGCTAAGGGAAATTCATAACTTTTTTTCACTTCCTTTCTCCCATACAAATTGCCCCGATCAGCTGAATAGTCCAGTACGGAAAGGTGAAAACAAATTTTAAGAATTTTTTATATGGACATGTTCCACATATTTTTCAAATTTCGCCAACTAATTTAATTTAACCTTGTAGAGTTTCAAAGGAAACCAGTCCTTATTTTCGAGTATAAATAGAAAAGATTTACACAAGGGATGACAACCCTTGTAGTCCAAATTGTACTCGCGTGACTGAGATTCATGATTATTAGCCACGATACCACTACCTACACGAGTCACGACAGGCTTTCCTTTGAGTTTCAGAAAATTATGGGTTTTTAAGTAGTTTTCCAATAAATATTAACGACGGACTGCATACCCTCGACATTCGTCCTAATAGTTATTTTAAAGATAGTGCTATCTATTATACCTACTTCAGTATGTACCGCGGCGTAAGCATGTCAACCTATCCAATGGAATTTGTTATTACACTGTCATAAATATAAAATTTACCTTAACAACACTTTCGAAAAACCAGTTGTATTCTCTATCACACCGACCGTGCGCAGTTACATCCCTGCGCTTTGCCTAGCAAGTATGATGAAAACACATACCTTGTGATCGACCGCCGAACGCCTGTGCACATATACACACTTGGTGTGTAATGTTGTTATTTTATATATTAAACTATGTATAAAGCACACATTTGTTCGGTTAGAAAACATCCCCTGTGTGTCGGCACGCATCGCCGTTCTAGTAAACGTGTTTATGTCAAAGCATATGTTATAGCATGTGCTAAGAACACGCGTAGCTTTGTCTCAGTCCGAACGGCTGCGCGCTTTACACATCCCACGTGTAGTTAGCAATGCAGGCTTTGTTAAATCTAAAATGAGTGAGCAGCAGATGTGTTAAACGTACAGGATTAGGGTTACCAGATACAAGTTTCAAAAGTCCTGACAAAATTCCTGACACGAGCTTGGCGCGCTCGCGCTGAGTCGCGCTCGGGGCATATTGTTATTACGTAGTGGGCCGCGGCGAGCCTACTATTTTTACTTAGAGTTTAGTCATTTGTTGAGTTTAATTTGTCAATGTTGATTGATTTATGTTTATGCCGTAAAAAGATAATTACTATTATTTATAAGTTACAATTTATGAAACTCCAAAGTACTTGTGGCTTTACCTTTTTTGTTATTGTTATTAAAAATAAAAGTTTACAGTGTATAAAATTTTATTGTTTCATTTATTTGCCGAAAATTCCTGACATTTCCCTTTTCCGGCCGCATTCCTGACATATGTCTAAAATTCCTGACATCTGGTCACCCTATACAGGATGAACTCTGGTGCGATTTTCACGGTTATAATAGAGGGTTCATACTTGAGGACCCCAGTCCTCGAGACACCCGTCCTTTAGGACCCCGGTGCTTGAGAACCCCGATAAATTTGATTATCTTTTTTTTGTTTAATTTTGCTATTATCATGCTGGTGTACCATCGATACAAAAAGTGCTTCAAAGTACATTAATTAAATAATGTGTTAGTTTGGTTAATGCAACCTAGTTTAGAGTTAAGCTGATATAATTTTATGTTATTCCATATTTTAGATCCCTAGAAATACTAATGACGACCCAGAAAAGTGGAACCATTGTTAAAAATTCTACCTGGCCACTAACTAGTTATAATGAAACAATAATAATACGATTATTTTTCACTAAACCTATCATTTATACCAAAGATCCAACATCCGTTAAAAATCATTACAATGTACTTACTGTGTTTACAATTTTTTACACGTACAAATCTTTGCTGGAATTAAAAAAAGGTAAATGTAAAAGCACTAGTGCAGTTAAATAAAGTAAAAAGTACGCGTGATTTAAAAGCTGCATTATGGACCTAAAGGCGCTGAAATAAGAGCCACTTTATTAGCAACTGCTGATTATTAATTTTGTTACTTTAACACTTTTGTTGGCGATTATACTTTAAGCGACATTGGCATTTTTTCAAATTTATCGGGGTTCTCAAGGATCGGGGTCCTAAAGGACGGGGGCCTAAAGGATCGGGGTCCTCGAGGAAAAACCCATAATAGATCTCGTAAAAATGTTTATGAATTTTCTAGGTCCTAGGTAATTGATTTACTGATTACCAAGCAAGGCAACATTACTGAGAAACCATACCTAGTCAAATATTTTCTATCAAGCTTTAAGGCCATTGGGTTTTTAGCTGTCACTGTCACACCAAGTGCAAAAACGCTCAGTGAGTGTGACGGATTCAGGCCGTAACAGACAAAAGTAGGTTATTTTATTCATATAAAAAAACTAAAATAGCTAGCAAAATTTCCAATTACAAAATTAAAGATATTATTTAACACTATCTAATAAAATATCGTTGAGGTCTGTATGTCACTCCTATTTGTAAAAGTTTTGAGAAACTGTGTCGATGAAGACCTCATTTAAATTATTATTTATATGAAAGTTATTCAATCGCGTTTCTGTAATACAGAAATATAAAAAAATATTCTAAAAACGTTTTATTAATTTATCAAACTAATAGCTTCATATTGAATGTAGGTAAAACGAATCCAATAAGTGCCAACATTCCAATTCCTCGCCGTAACAACGGGCGTTTAATTATTCATGGCATTAATCACTATGCATTATAATTGTGTTTAATCTCATACATTATAGTGAAGTGATTAAGCCGTTCACTGATGAAGTGACTCATGCTGATTGCGTTACTTTCAATGCCACTCGTAGTTAATAAATATTTAGGTTTGAAAAGAAAGAAAAAATAGAATAGGCATTCGTTTACTCAGATTTATTCCGCCACTCAAGGTTGCGTATTACAACATAGAATAAATTAATAGTGCTAACAATACATTACACGTTGAACCAGGAATTGAAAATGTAACCGATAGCCCTCCAATTCTCAGAAATACCTTTTGAATTCTCTACCATTATTTCACCGGGTTCCTATTTCGGCACCGAAAACACTGACGACGCAAGTTTTTATTCCCACAGTGAAGTTTACAAAGAACTACTTATGTAAAATAGTACTTTTTGCAACGGTAACATAATGTAAGACATTTCACTTCGCTCGTTTCGTAAACAAGCACGAGTGTCCCAATGTCTAATTATGTTCAGTTGCACACAATACTTTATCTACGACAAGCAAAAACAATTTCACGGAAAATGAGATAAAGAATACTCGTCATGATACCTAAGCCCAAGAAATTAGTATGTAGATTCCCGACACCAATCAGAAGCAAGCACGAGTAGAGGGCGTGGCTTAAGAAATTAAGACGGATCGTTATTGCCAATAACAATAAATTTGGCCAATCACAGCGCAGAATCACGGTGTTATAATGTAATATTATTACATCGGTCAAATAATATAGGTGCTTATAAAACCGATTTTGATGTTGTAATTTTCTTATTGCAGTATGGGTGTAGGTAAATGTTATTACTTTTATTTTTGTTTGGTTTTTTTCCCTGCGCTAATGCTAATCTCCCTTGTTTGACTAAGCCAAAAATATCGACTACTTTTGCGCTTTAGGCATTTTGAAAATTTGTCTGTTTTGATAATTTTTTTCTTCTCTAACAATTTTATATGAAATGAGTAAAAATTGTTTCACTTACTCCATAGAAGACTTTGTTCCAATCAAGGGCGGATCCAGAATTTGATTTTGGGGGGGGCATTCTGACAAGGTTTAAAAAAAATAGTTCATAGGCTCCTTAAGTCTTGAGGCACTTTTGAAAAACCTATCTATACCTAATATACCTAAGCTGTATAAAAGCGCACCCGAATCAAATCGAAAAGTTAAGTCCAATGTATGGAATTCCTGGGTGTTTTGGGGGCCATGGCCCCCCCTATATCCGCCAATGTTACCAATGGACTATATGTTTGTCATCCGATTTATGTAGTGAAAACAGCTTAATATCTGAGCCCCTTACAGCAAAATTTGACAAAGCGGCTTTCAAATTAAGGTGAGTTGTATGATTAAAAACAAAGATATAGAAAAAGTGGTTCACTTATTCGATTCGATTTGGAACGGATTTATACTATGTATCAAAATGATATTCAAATCTTTTCATTTCTTTAAAAACACCGCAAAAAGTCGAGAGATATTTTTAAAATTTCATATGACGTTTCTTCGGTGTTATAGATATAGAGAATCCCCTGTAAGCGGGAGTGAGATGCATATAGTCAAGTCTATGCAAAAACACTCTTTGGACGGACCGGCACTTCTCTCTCGGTGCTAGATGATATATGTAAACAAAAGTCGTGAAAGTATCAACTCAATACATACCTGAAGCCCCTCTCATGATTCCTGTCAGGGGCGCAGAAGGAGACCTTCTCGATGGTCTGGTCGACGATCAGCCCCTTCGTCTCCTCCTCTACGACCCTGAGTCCGTCCCCGCTGACGTGCAGCACCGCACGCACTGGACGACGACGCGAGTTCTGAAAACACAAACATAGCTGCATCAACGGGAACAGAAGTCATTGACGTAAAAAAAGGCGGACGGAGTCGCAGCTAAGCAACTACTGAAGCATTGCACTGGCGGCGGTTTATAAGTGTTTGAGTGATCTTACTATGGAAATCGGCTTACTATGATGTGAATGTGTGCGTGGCAGGCTCATGCATACATGCCGATCGGCATTCTATGGGTGCTACAGTTTTTTCATTTTTTTTTACGCCAATTGGTAAAGTATAGTTCTTGCAATCTACGAAGACTAATCTGCTTTGCTTGTGTGAAGTGTCTGTATATAACGTGCAAATGTGTGGGTATGACACGCCCCGGTACGCACACTAGCGCAACGTGAATATTTGTAGTGACTTACTACAAACAGAACAGATAACGTGTGGTCGTGGATTGCAAGAACTGTAACGTGGGATGGGTTTGGCTCAGACCGTGAAGCAATGAGGACATCAAACAATTCACAAGTTTTCATTTTGTGTTAGGTAATATGACAAAAAATCCATTGAGATGTCTTTATATGCTTATTAGCTTTTACTAAACACGTTTCAATATATTTTTTAATTCATTAGTTCTAGAGATATTTGAAGAAAACTAAAGTGTAAGGATATGGCCTGAAGAGCGACAATACTTTTGCCTAACAATAAATTAAAAACCTAGCTGTGTAAGTATTCTAAGATTTGATGTATCATCCTCTATGGTCACGCCATTTCGTTTCTTTTTTAATACAAACAAAAATTGTTACTGGCAAAGGTATAAGAGCCATTATGCCCACAAGGCTTTTGTTGAAAAATCCAAAATAAAAAAATAATTTTACCAACTTTCATTTTAGCTACTTAAGTTTAAAAGTTTGAAATGTTGTGGATTCTGATTTAGGAAACAAAAATTTTGAATCTAAATAATTTTGAAATTCTAATTTACAGAAACCAATGGAAACTTTGCGATGGCAGCATACACAATACATAAGTAATAAGGTTTTGTTGAATAACTATTGAGTGAATTTTGAATTTAAGTGTTCTGTTTCGATTAATTTGCAAAAGGCGGATTTTTCACAATCACATAGACGCGTAAGTACGAAGTCTACAAAATTTTGCCGAGATCATCATACGTACGCGTCTATGCATGTGTGCGTCTGTTCGCTCGTTGTATGGAGTCAGCCTTCTATCTATTTTGTCCCTGAGTCAAGGAGGAAGGCCCAAAATTCCTATTATAAAAGGGATTATGGTTCCAATGACAAGACATCCTTGCTCTAATCTAATGGTTGATGCACCCGAGGGAGCGAGCACCGGTTAGAGCGGTACTACCTTCCTTAGCGACGAATCACGTAGCTGATTAACTAAAGAATTTATTCGATAAGGTGATTACTTCCATCAGCCTAAGATCCTATCCTAAGAGTTTCCCTTTGGAATTAGTTGTTAAGACGCATCTATCGAACAGAGATACAGTGAGGGACAGAACACAAAAAGTACCATAATAAATTATGGAAAATAATATACATTTATTTAGGAGTAGGTCATCTACTGCCGTATGCATGACGGTAACAACAAACGTAGGGATGTAATGTTGATAATTGTACAATTTTAAACGCATTTTTCTGATTGGGTATTCTAAACTTTTAGAATAGAATAGAATAGAATATCTGTTTATTTATCTGCCACAATACAATTACATAATAAAAACTTAAAACGAGACATTTAACAAAATAAAAATAAGAGAAAACAATGTGACTAAAGTAGAAGAAGTCATGTATCGCAGCAGACAAAAAGGCCAAGGACTCAGCATATGCTGTAGTCTAACAAAGTAAGACCGACAGCGCTGATTAGGGGTGCACAAAGGGTGCCAAACATTTTTAATTTTTTTAAGCCTTCTGTCTTACCGTCTGTCACAGGGGTCTACAGCTTCAGCCGTTAAATTGACAGTTAAGACTGTACATGAGCCTAGAGCATGAACAACGCCAAACTTTCGAGGATTCGTTTGAAGAAATTTGGACTCTCCGTGTACTGAATAAAATATATTTGATTTAATTATATTTTAACTAGGGATTCTTCTTATAAACAATGTATTAAAATTTAACTTTGCCAAAAAAAAAGTTTTCTACCCTCTTTTTTTTGGTGTCAAACGTTCGTTTCAAGAAAGCGGTTAAGAGATCAACTTGATTTTGTTTTTTCATAAAGTAGGTAAGTAATAGAAATATGAAGGGATTCTATTTAAATCCAATACTTTTTTTCCTTCAAAATATATCAGTATTAGCTAAAAACACACCAATTTGTTGTTTCGCTGCGTGATCATTAGTATTACGCGTCCAAGAAAAAGAAGCCAATGAGCCAACATATAATCGCCTCTATCGAAAATAAATAAGGTCTTTGCCGTTAGACTTATTGTGCCGGACGGGTAATAAAAAAGTTGTTAGGGTAGGCCATCCTCTTAAGTTGCTTGTTCTTTAAGTTGGTCCTATGAGGACGACATGGTCATGTCGTCTTTATACCAAGTCCTTATTAAAATAAAAGATTTTTAAAATAAGTGTCGGTTTGTTAAGGTGATATATAGTCCGTGCAAAGGTCCCCGTTACTCCAGGCGGAAAGACCCGCAGTGCGTGAGGGATGGAATCGGGAAAAATTGTCAAAAAGTCGGTTTTAAATTTATACAAAATTAACTAAAATAGCTACGAACATTTTCATAACCAGTAATTTAGGTATTGTTAAAACCCATCTAAATAAATATTTTTGAAGTCTGTCTGTATGCTATGCCAATTTGTCAGAATATCAAAAAAAGTGTAAATTTAGACCTCATTTTAATAATTATTTCTATCCAGTGAAATTCCACCAATCGCAGTTCTGATTTAGACCAAAATCTAGAAAAAGGTCCCAAAATTGTTACACTAATTTATTTAACTTGAGACTTCTTTTGAAAAGCAGATAAATAAAATAAAAAGTGTCAATTTTGACGATAGTACCCTTAAGATTGTTATAATATTCGAATATTGTTTAGGTACATTAACATTACCCAATATGACCATGGACATATTACCACGAAACAATCTAAATCCGGAATTAGATAGAATCAGAATGAATGCACTGGTGATTTTACCGGTCCGGCCCAACCCGCACAATGTTGCAATTGCAATTCATGCGGGCACGCCGAATCCTGTTCTTGTACGTTCACAATGGCAACAAGCATCCTCAGCATTTTGAACAATACAACTCTTCGCAGGTTTGGAGAACTCAAGATTTCCGTGGACCGTGATTCAGACATACGTATCAATACAAAAAAACGATCAAGTGCGAGTCAGACTCGCGTGCCTACAGTTCCATAATGCGACAGTTTTGGGAATGTTGTCATTTTGTTTTCATGAATTTCTCAATCGCTATATTTTTCCTTTAAACTTTACGTAAGCACATATTACCATGATTTTTTTGATATTTTACGATCCACCAGTTTTGGAGATAAGGGGGGGGGACATACATTTTATGTGGTTTTTCGAGATTTCTCGAAATAGATGCAAGTAAATGTAGTCAAACTATATATTTTTACAAGCAGCTCTTTAATACTTACAATTTGATACCCATGTATTTTTATAAAAAAGAATATATATATTTTACTTTTTGTTATTTTTCTCATTTGTGTTAAAAAAAAATATTCGCTATGGTTTTTCTGTAATTGGCCAGTTATGGTCTATAATCGACATTTTTTTTTGTATTTTTCGGTTTACCAGTTTCGGATTTTTTCGTGGTTTTTCAAAGATTTATTTCAAATCAGTACCAGTAAATATAGTTAAAGTATATATTTTTACAATCACCTCTTTAATATCTACAATTTGATACCCATATTGTATTTTTAGGATAATTTTTTTTTCTCTCTTTTGTATTGGAGATATTTTGATAATTTTTTTTTTTACATTGTGTATGTGGGCATTTTAATGCTATTTTTGTGCCAAATTTCCAGTGTATATGTTAGCGGTGCTAACGTAATGAGGCTGGGCCATACGGACGGACAACTTCGGTACTACGGAACCCTAATAATGTAGTTAACTCACTCTAAGTACTTTGAGTGCCTCCTCACAGACTTGCATGCCCCGGGACTCGAAGACCTCGACACACCCTAGGTACTTGACAGGGAAGGTGCACGTTCCGGCCCGTACGGCGGCCTCGTCGGCGTGCCACTGGTGCGGCCGTGCCGACTCCGGCGGGTCACCGCCCTTGCGCCGCCGGAACGACTCCCGGAACGATCGGCGGAGTCGCTCCATGCCGGCGCGAGGCGGCGACAACGTCCCGCCAGCGCCGCCCGGGCGAGCTCGCCGGAACGAGCTCCGCACTGAAGACTTCTGGAAAGAGAGCAGAATTCTAATGAGACGGTAGTATTGACCACTGTGGAGCTTACGATCTCTGCGCATGGTAGTCAAGAATTTACAAATAACTGAAATATTTGCTAAATGTGCTGTTGTACCTTAAACTGACAAAACAGAAGCGATAACTAATTGTAGTCAAGACTTTACAAATAACTGAAATATTTACTAAATATGCTGTTGTGCCTTAAACTGACAAAACAGAAGCGATAACTAATTGTAGTCTTTACTACTTTTACAAATAACTGAAATATTTGCTAAATGTGCTGTTGCACCTTAAACTGGCAAAACAGAAGCGATAACTAATGGTAGTCAAGACTTTACAAATAACTGAAATATTTACTAAATATGCTGTTGTGCCTTAAACTGGCAAAACAGAAGCGATAACTAATGGTAGTCAATACTTTACAAATAACTGAAATATTTACTAAATATGCTGTTGTGCCTTAAACTGGCAAAACAGAAGCGATAACTAATGGTAGTCAAGACTTTACAAATAACTGAAATATTTACTAAATATGCTGTTGTACCTTAAACTGGCAAAACAGAAGCGATAACTAATGGTAGTCAAGACTTTACAAATAACTGAAATATTTACTAAATGTGCTGTTGTACTTTACACTGGCAAAACAGAAGAGAGAACTACTGTTGAAGTTGAAGAACAACATCACAATTCAATTCATAAATACTGCACTTAATGCTGAGTAGACTTCTGCTGTAAATCACATATTACAATTAAGTATAACTGTAGTTTTCGCAATAACGATTAAATCTGTCTTAAATTTAAGTCCGGGTTAAAATAAACCGTGCTTGTTAAAGTCGATGATGGTACCTAGTGCCTACTAAACCTGATGTAAAGAAATCATACGAGATGACGATGACCATACCAAGAACATATGGAGTCGATAACAAAAGGTCATGCCCTTTTATCCTCATCCAAGTTACTAGTCAAAAATCGCAACAACGATTAAATCTGTCTTAAAATCACGCAGTGCGAGACGGGCGGATTCAGGGCAAAACGGAAAAAAGTTGGTTTTATATTTTTATTAAAAAAAACTAAATTAGCTAGCAAAATTTCAAATATCAAATCTCTAGATATTGTTAAAACACACGTTCCGTGCGGTCCGAAATAGAATTACATCGATAAAAGCTATGAATGAATTAAAGTGTGAGCGATGACTGGTCTGTAATTTCCGTGCGGTCCGAAATAGAATTACATCGATAAAAGCTATGAATGAATTAATGTGTGAGCGATGACTGGTCCATAATTTGTGAGCTAGCAAACGATGTGAAAGATAGCTTATGATTCGGACCGCATTAAAAAAGATACATCTTAACCATAACCTCTTACCACAGAATACAATACGATTATTTTATTTTATTTCGTCAAAGTGCCGTGATTCGTGATGGAACAAGAAGAGTTTGTAGCACTGTTCTTCAACGTAGACTCAGATAGTGACAAAAAAATAATATTTAAATATAGATTCTTCCTTTTTGACGAAGAGTTCCACACGACTTTTCATTTGTTTCTCTCATGACCGAATAAAACATATACCATGGTTTATCTGATCTGAACTGCTGAAATAATGGAGCGAAAACAATTTTTGACATTCCATTCCGTTCAACGCTCACATCGCCTCACCTCCGTCGCATGAGCCACGAAAGTCATACGAATGCATGAACGCATTTGCTTCACTCATGGATTATTAGCCATTCACCTCATTCATTCGTAATAGATTTTAGCGAAATAATTCTATTTCGGAACGCGGGGCTAATAAAATATGTTTGAGTTCTGTATATGGTTCCTATTCGTCAAACGAGGAGAAATAGTGTGTTTGAAGACCTCATTTCAACAATTATTTCTATCGAGGAAAATTTATCCAAATATGTTTTCCAATTTCAGAACCCTAGATTATATAGTCAAAATGCATATACCAGAAACGGATTATAATTTTCCGTGTATTTCCTGAAATAGTGCCTACTAAACTTGATGTAAAGCACAGCCTTCTCTAGAGAAGGCTGTGTGTAAAGAGATCATACGAGATGATGATGACCATACGAAGAACACTTTAATTATAGAGTCGATAAGAAAAGGTTATGCTCTTTTATCTGTATCTAAATAATCAAGAATACTATTGGCGGCTGGCAGGTATTCAGGGAAAGACTTTATTACGGAATTAATATATCCCCCCACTCCCAAAAGCACTATTCTGCGGAATACAATGCCATGAAAATTTTAATTAAATAATAGAAGTAGGAAACGACCACCGAAGTCATCAAAATTGAGATTTTGCAACAAGTTTGTGAGAGCGTGTAATTTTCAACGGCAATTACCTGCCTATTGATGGCGATGTTTCGGCGATTCCCCATAAACTGAAATGTTGCTTGATCAGCGGAAATTTTAACTGTACTTAGCCACAAAAAATAAGTTATAAAGTAAATATAAATACTTATCAATTATCATCCGTACATACCCCTATTATAAATGCGAAAGTGTATTTGTTGGTTTGTCCTTCTTTTACGCAGCAATGGAGCAACGGATCAACGTGATCTTTTGCATAGGGATAGTTTATGGGCCGGAGAGCGATATATGCCACTTTTTATCCCGGAAAAATGAGGCGATATCAGCGCGGGCAAAGCCACGGGCAAAAGCTAGTGAAGCTGTGTTATGGACGAAATAACATTTTGATTTATAGATTAGGATCGAGACTTCGAATCTTTACACAAGGGAGTATACCCAAGAAAATGAAATCTCAAATATGTAGCGAGAAATTCAAGACAATAGCTCTTTGCAGTAACTAGAAGGTAGATATTTTTCTGAAGAGCCTAGCACAGGGCACAGGTAAAATAATGTGACCAAGCAAATGTTTAATGCGAGCTTTTCATAAATTTTACTGCAGTTACTATAGGACCGTATTACAAATTAGAAAATCAATCAGAAATAAGTTTAGACCCACTGTGTTAAAACCATTTGACTTGATTTTAATTATAAGTCTACTTCCGTAACGTGCGGCACCCGATCCGTACTTTTCAGAAAAGGTAAGTGGTTGAGCGCATCTTGCCGCTATTGTCCTTAAACGTTATCTACGCCGAAGTTCTTTATCTATCTTTCTTATCAGAGGTGTTGCGATATAGGTTAAGGAACTTTGAGCGTTCCTTATTAGGGTGTTTAACGGTAGAGTACGTTGAGTTAATTTCGCTCAAGCGCTCGCTTCTCGTAAATTGTACAACGTAAGCAGTAAATTCATTTCACGATGACATCGTATTATGTTTTTTGAAGTGTTGTAAATACGCGTCTTTTCATAGCTTTATTTGAACATTTTTATTTTAACAATTCGCAGAACAACTTTACCAAAGAAACAGGACACTTATATGATCTAAGTTAACTAGCGAATTAACATTACAAGAGAAATTCTGAACTCACAATCAAAGCATATCAAATTTTAAACAATGTATAAATAGTTCAACTATCGATTACATTATTTTCGTTATCAGCGCACAGAATCCACTGGTATGGAGATGAAGAATCGTAAAATAAAACATGCAAATAATGAAGGATCAAAGCAAGATCCCTGCGCAACGCCTAACAAAATATGATAATATCTAACATTATCATCAACCACCTACTAACAGTAACGCTTGTTCTACCAAGAAATGTGAAAACTAGAACAAATTTTTGTTTTATATAATTAGTCTATTGTAGCTTGGGAAGCAGGATGACATGGTCTACCTAATCGAAAGCTCTTGAACAAATAAAATATATTACAAATTAAAAAAGTGACATACATTTTATTTAAAGATTAAAAATCCAGCGAACATACTGACAAGTGATACTTCGCCATCTGCCCTTACTTCTCAAGAGCGTGCATCCTATTCGAACTTCGGCTCCCTTCGTTTCTCACCAACACCTAAACGGTATTAGGGTAAGGGGTGCACATTTTTTCAACGATTTAGTTATAGGTTCCCATGACTACAACAATAAAATATAAATATTCAAATAAAAAGATTAGATTAACGTTAATAAAACATTTTTCTCATATTTAATTACAATTACAATTGAGTAATAATAACGTTCCAGAAATAAACATTTAACGATTACTAAATTTCCGATTTAGATTAACAAATTAGCGTATTAATTAGCTTAAACCGACATTGTAAAAATTAAACGATGTAATGAAATCGTAGTAGTTACATTACTCATTACGTCACTTACGTCACCAATTAAATACGACACGAGAGTAGGTTAGGTTAATGATGATGATGATGCCCATTCTGTTCTTTTATCAAATAAGGGCAAATTACAAGTTCATCTTCTTTAAAAATATAAAATGACACGTCTGTCTGCATTTTTATTCTGTTCACTTACCTATAGGACGATTATTGAGAACGTTTTATTGTACTATGGTATACGTACTTAGGTAGCGTTCCTAAACGCCTGGGTAAGTGTAAAATTTTTATCTTTCAAAGTGAATTTTACATTTCTGACAAGGTTTATGAACCGTTTGTTTTCACTCGGGTGGTTGTGGTACGGGTGACAGTTAATTTTTAACTTTACCCCGGCGCACATACGGCAAAATACCATAATTAGGAGGACAAAAATATATATTTTAAATAAATGTAACACAAACCAGAATAGATGTTAATGACACCATGTCATTGATACGTGTGGCTCCATCCATATTTTATATACATTTCTAATAAAAAGGCGCCAAACGCCTTCCAAGTACTCGATCAATCATGTACTAAATAATTTTGCCAACGAAACTTCATGAGGTAGAGTCGTGTTTTTGATAATTCTGACGTAGTTTTTGGTGCTTTTTAACATCGAAACTACAGCATTAGGTATGTTTAAATAAATAAATATGAATAAATTAATTTTTAAACCTATAAATATATAAAAAAAAACATATTTATGTTTGGGCTATCCTGTTAAGTAAGTAATGACCACTTTTAAGTTTGAAATTAAAAAAGTTCCACTTAGTTCCTGCATTGTATCCTTGTTTATCTTATAGATTCATCTTTTAATAATATGTTTATTTAAATCTAGCTATCCCAAATGATCCTTTTTTTAAATATGTGCATTTATTCACTTACTCATAATGAGCTTTGTTTGTCAAGTCAGTCATAAAAACGATATCTAGGCAGGTGAATCCGCAAACAAAAGCTGGTGTGTTAGACATACAGACCTTCTTTATGAAATGTTCTAAATTATAGTGAAAACCGCATTGAAATCAATTTAAGAGTTTGGAAGTTATGAGCGAACACTCAGACACATGCGGATTGCGACTGCCTTATATGTATTATTTAAAAATTTGACAAAAAATTTACAAAAATCTAAATCATATGCTACGACTATTTTCTTTTCAAAACATGTACCTAAAGCTATGTACTAAGTAGAAAATTTTACAAATAATTGTAAAATATTTTTGACCCCCTAAATATGCCAGTTTGCCGTTGCCGTATGTGTGGCGTTTAGGAACTTTATGCAGTGTGACTAAGGAGCTAATCAGTGACGAATTTAGTCTGAATGTGATCCACTTATACTTACATAACTTGAGAATTACTTTGAAAAGGTTTAAGGGTATGTATAACTAATCTGTGTGTAACTAAAAGGAACTCATCAGCAGGAAAGATCAGTAAAACAAGAATAAAAGTGACTGAAGGCTGACAATAGCGCGGGCAAAAGGCTAGCAATCTTGTAAAGGATTTTTTTCATCTTTATGACTTATGAGTTGGTATTTAAAATTGAAGAGCCGGTTTCTGTCTTGTATAATCTATTTCTGTTCAAGACGTTGAAGGACCCACTTGCTCTGCCATAGTAGGTAGCGTACCCACTCAGGAACGTAAAGCTTGAAATAATGTATATAAGGAAACCGGCTGTAAATCTGGTCAATCAGGTTAATTTGTTCAAATAAGAAGGCACCAGTTCAACCAATATGATGCCATATTAAAATTCGAGGTCGATTGATTTGCGTAGGACCGCATGCGTCCAAGCGAGACAAACAATAGGTGGACTGTAGAGATGGTGCCGACCATAGCAATTACCTACCGCATGCGTCATCAGTAAGGTATGGACGGATTCGAATTCTAAATCAAGATGCATAAAGAAAATGTCGAACCATTTTTAGATCGGCATTCTGCGCCTGGATACGATCCAGCGGCTCATGCGGAGATGAGCCTTGGTTTCCCATTGTTGATGAGCAATCCAATATTCACAATCACAAAGCACCACTAAGATTCACCACAGAATACACTAATTCTAATTACGTCACACTAGTTTTGCACATAGTTGAAGATCCTTTTGAACTTTGACATTCAAATTCCAACGAACACTTATTTGTACACGCACACCGGCTGACACAAGCACGGCCTGCAGACTGTATCACGTTTCTCAATGGTGTGATCTTTCCTTAATTACACCCGCATTCGCCCATGGAACAAAATAAGATAAAAATTTCGACGATGTTGAAACTGAATCAACAAGCAAAGCTTTAAACAAATATAAAACAGTTCTTTAGTGCTGTAACCTTGATGGCACTAAAAATATTATAAACAGTTTTTCACGTTGGGCCTCATTGGAAAATAAACGTGATTATTAATAAATACACGTTTTAATTTAATAATTAACAGCACTGTAATATTTTAACACTTTTTTATAATCTCGCACCATGGTATTAAGTTTAAGATGCGGTAGTCGCCAAAATCGTGTGAATTAGTTAACAACAATTCGTCAACAGGGGGTCAACTTTTCCCACAAATGATGAATAAACACCGCGGAGAGGCGCATTGAACCCGGCACCCGGCGCGCGGGGGGAGAGAGGTTAGGTAGGTAGCTGGGAACGACTGCCGATGCCAGCTGAACGTTATTTTTTCCCACAGCATTGTTCTTTGGACCGTATCGGCTAACGATTATCAAATCCGCCCAACTTCACCAAATTTTGGTGGAAGCACTGAGTCACATTTTGAATATGCACAAAGCTCCATTTTGACTAGAAATGTTTGGAGGAATGTCCGTTGAAGTAAAGCGTCGGAGCGCACGCGCCGCGCTCGGAAGGGACAAAATGACTGAGTGGGTCGCGGACGCTCGCGGTCGCAACGGGCGTGAATCGTGCAGACCCTGTGCGGAGTCCCCGTCCCGGCCCCTACCTCACCCCGCGTACCGGTGGTGCCACTCTTGCCTGCATTGTCTGCCTATCATACTGGCCACTCTATGAGATCATTGAGATCATCATATGAATAGCCGGTATTTAATTCAAAATTAAATTTGCCATTACGCTGGCGCCAATTACTTCCCAAGATATCATCTGATAAGACCGAGGTAATTTAGATCTATTTCAGTTACACGGCGCACGCGCTTGTGGCACACTCCGTCTCCGACGATGTAGAGCAACATGAGAGAAAATAAATGTAGAGTTGAAATGCAAAGCATAACATATTGCACGAATCACATAATTGAACATGTGTTTCGGGGTTACGCTCGTGGAGTCGAGGACGCATCTGGTGGGTGGGATGCTTCGGGAAGAGCGCGTGCGCACGGGACGGAAGCAGGTGCAAAATGTGAGCCAACATCCACAGACACACATATGCCGCTGATTTAAAATGTGGCAGGATTTGATTTGGTTGGTAATAAATAACAAGACTCCCGACCGAGCGGACTGAATCACGATTTCAATTTCACGCGGTTCTCTGGAATCATTAAAGATTTACTTGAAATTGCAATGTTTATTGGATTCTTGCTGAACCGTTCACACGAATCCATCGAAGCTTTTAAGTTTTACTTGATTGAGTCACGAATTCACGATCACTGAGTCATCAACGCATACCTTGATATCAGGTCGACTGACCAAAGGCCTCTCGGTGTTCTTTGTGCTAGCAAACATCACTATCACTTTTACAATGTTTGAACTGACATCGTCACTATCGGCATTCCTTCACTTTGAAAGAAATATTAAGTTGTTTTAGTAAATACAATTACTATGATACCCCACAGGATTCACTAACAAACAATAGTTTAAAATACTCATACATAACAATCAGAACAAGACACTCCACGCTGAAAGTTTAAGAAAGACAGTAAAGTAATAGAGTTAAAAATAAATATCACACAGTAGTACAGCAGTCTTGCGTCATTGGGGAAGCCTTACACGAGTAAAAAGGCTATTCACATCAACAACATAAACATAGAATAGTAAAGAATATTATAATGTAGATGTGCAAATGAAAGTAACAATAGAAGTGATAAAGTCCACTAAACAATTCAAACAACCGGGATAAACAAACTTAATCAAAATAGTCTACACAAAAATTATTATCACAATGGCAAAAATAAACTATTGTTAGCGGTAGGTAATGGCAAAATATTTAGGTGTAGTAGTAATAAGTGTCACATCGAACGTAACAGCTAACAAGCAATGAACACAATAAGATCGCGTCAACAATACGGTTTTCATGTTATTAGCACTTCTTTAGTGAAGTAATAATCTAGACTGGCCTAAAAAGTGATTTGAGGACACAACATTAACACCGGAAGGAGCTTTATGGTTCTGGAGCTGCAGTTACACTTTTTATGGCTGTTGTCACCGAAGCATTACGACCAGGGACATTGGCCCATCACGGACCGTAAAATTGGCTACCATTATTTTTGTTATCTCTTTATGGGACCGCTTCATTCAATGCATGTGCATGATGTAAGTACGTGCACTGTACAGTTATTCAAAATGATTGGTTCAATGACATAAAGTATGGATTCAGAAAATTCAGTAAATCAATCACTAAAGGATTCAGTACTTGTTAAAGTGGTGGGTGGATTATTGCCAAAAGTTGATGTTATCATTATTACTAGAACAATGTTCCTTTCAGCCCAATTCGCTTCCAGATAAAAGCAATTTGAAACATTTTTTAGACAAAAGGTAATTACCTGATTTAACAACGAAACGAACAAAGAACAATGATTTGCAACCGACGAACATTAAACCGTAAACAATCGACATGCTTTTGTAAATTACAGCTAAACTTGGAAATCGGACACGAGGAAAATGACCGGCAGATCCATCAGCCACTGAACCGGTTTACAATCTGCGGATTCTCAAGCAAGGTGGCATTGATCTCACGAGGACGACATCAAAGGAGTACAACATCACATCTCAGACACAATTGGAATCAATCACGGAGAATAAATATCAAAACCGCATCTTTATTTAAACAAGAAAGATTACAGGAGGCCAAATATAGATGATAGTTTATAAGACAACAATCAAGACGGTGAAACTAAACCGCAAATGCTTTGGACATATAAATATTTCATGTCACACTATTGATTTATTATTGCTACCAAATACGACGGTAACAACGGTGCAACTACCATATTTCAGCTTATGAATATAAAAAGTCGTCATATGGCGTCGTAATCATAACGGCCATCATGCCATCGCCGCCCAAGGTTGTCAACTAAGACTCTAGCATGAATACTAAAGTCATTTACGGTGTCTATTTGTGATCAACCAAGACCTGAAAATGGTTGGAAACCATCGTGTTTACTAAGTACAGTCCCATCACGTTGTCCCCAACGGATGTAAGAGACGTGTCAAAGAATCGCTGATGTTTTCTTCGAAGGCTTCTTTATTACCAGTTACTGGCTAACGTTCATTCGGCGCGGTATCTGTGCACTTTTTATAAATTCTAATAACCTAGTGGTCGTTTTGAAGTTTAAAATTAATTTGAAAAATAATTTTGTAAGAAATCTAACAAACAAAAAGAAACCGCTACAAATCTAGACTTGTAAATATTTTTCCTAAAACAATCAACATTGAGAAGACAGCGTGCTACGGTGACAAAGCCATGACTGCCTGGACCATGTTTAGTTGGCGTCGACTATGGAGTGGAGGTGGCGGTGACAATATCGAAGACCCAAGAGCAGAGCTTCCAGCAGACACTAGACAACTGGTGTACAACGTGTATGTCTACTTCAGCAGAAGACCAGGGAGAAGTGCAAAAACCGCCCTCTCAAAGACTGCCAGTGCTACAATGCTGCCTCGTGACATCGTCGCTGATATTATCAGGGACAAATACCGGGACTGAACCTTCCAAAATGTGAAAGTATGTACATTCTTGAATCGTTATACTCTTAAAGGGTTTCAACATTCCGGTCTGAAAGGCTGAGAAATTGGTGATGGTGCAAATGTGGGTTAAGTGACAAATATGATCTCATGCAGTAGGTATTTATAGATGAAGCGGATTTGTTATTAAATATGTAAATGAGGATAAAATGTATATGTTACTGTAAAAGCCCGAATAGTGGTAAATCCTAGGATTACTTAATTATTAAAATATATATTATGTAAATCAAGCAAAGTATGTATTTCATTGAAATTCTAATGCAGCGCATCGTTCTGAATAAGAGATGGCTCACGGAAGTAAATCATGATTACTTAACAAAGCCAACGAGAAGCAAGAAAACAATACAATGACTTAAATTACATATCATCCGATTTGATTTTGGTGTACATGTTCTATATGACAGAAGTAAATAGGTACTCTAAACTTACATTTCTATTGATACAATCCACAAAAGGTCCAGGGGATTTCTTTTGAAGCACTTCGCAGCGGCTTCAATAAGCACTAAATTCACAGACACCGACGACTCGATTTCAAGAAACTTTGCGTAAACAGCGATAGCATTAGGAGACTAAATGTTTTGGTCGTTTTAGCAACTCTAGTAATAAATTAGACACCAGTCTCGTGCCAAATGCGAAGCTTTACCGACATCTACTCACAGCTAATTACATTGCAGCAATGACTATTTCAGTCAAGCAACACCAACACACTCTGTTTCACATGCGCCGGAGTCGAAAAATACGACTTACGAAATTATCAGCTAACAATAACAAGTTAACAAGGTTGCATCTTTCTGGTAACAATAGAACACCTAACCGAGTCTTAAGAGAGGACAAATTTGCAAATGGCAAAAATCTTTTAAGACATCCATTTTTATTGACCATTCAGGCAGGTTCGTCGGATACTTGTTTTTCGGGCTTTTTTTTAGATGTTTTTGTCTCCCTCAAATCAAAGCTAATTGACAAGAAACGTTCAGAGTCCAACCAGTTTCCCATCGTTTTCACGCCCGAACTCAAGATACAAGTATACAAATAGTATAAATTAAGAAAATTTAAACATGCTCAATTTGTTTGAACAAATGCAACTTTTAGGCAGTATAACAAAAGCTGAAAGCTACTGTGCAAAGTAAGTCAATCAAAACACTTACCGCCCCACCCAGTTAACTGTGGCACGGTAATGACTAACCGGGTTAATACTTTAACTGTTGTTGAACTTCAGAATAGTATTTAAGGAAACTTTACATAGGGTTTTCTTAGTTAATAGGCCTTGAAATCTGTTGTGGAGTTCGAACAGTAATAAACAATTTAAACAATGACTAAAGGTCAGGTTAGAGATTTATGAACATAACCGCTCAAGAAATACCTGCGGAGTTTTCTGCCAAAAACCATTATCTCTCACTAGATTCCTACTTTACGATGACGGTAATGAATATGACTCATTGGAGTATTGCAATAATGAACGATCCATAGAATTTAACACAACTCTACCTACACAACATCCACGCTCACTACACAAAAAAGTAAGACTTCTGCATTGTTCTTGGCATATCTGAAACCCACTTTCCTTTCGCATTGTTTTTGTGTCACAATTAAAATCTTTAAATTAAAATGTGTCTTTGGTTCGCGATAAAGTCATTTATTTCCGTCTGTCTGGGTTATACTCGTAAAATTCAAATGAGCAATCATCTGTACGTAATATGGTGTTTATAATTTGATTTTTATCGACGACTCTAAAGTTTAATTTAGTTAGAGTTGCTCTTTTCCAAGGGCGGATCCAGAATTTGATTTTGGGGAGCCATTCTGACATTGCTTATCACAAAGTTAAAAAAAAAAGATTTTAGACACCTTAAGCCTTGTGACCAGTGTTGCCAGTAACACTGTAACTACAGTAGATCTACTGTAATTTAACACGATCTACAGGGGATCTAAAAAGGCCGACTTGGGTGAATCATAAAATGATTTGAAGGTAGGATAGAGTCAGAGTATTTTCAAGCGTGCAAAAGAGACGGCATTAGAACAGAATCATAATGTGATTCATGCAAAACGGCCTTTTTAGAGGACCTGTACACTGTAGCACTTAATAAAATTACAATGTATGGAGACACTATAATTTTCTAATGCCAAAAGTCAATAAGTTAGTTGAAAATGGAGAAAAATATGAAAATGAATGAATTCTATTGTAATTTGGTCCCGAACACTGTAATTTTGAGCCCTCAACACTGTAATATCAGTTTCCTCATCTGGCAACACTGTGTGACGCTTTTGGTAAACCTATTTCTACCTTTTACTTATGCTGTATAAAAGTGCAACCGAATACAATCGAAAAGTCGAGTCAAATGTATGGAATTTCCAGGTGTTTGGGGGGCCCTCATGGCCCCTGTATCCGCTTATGCTCTTTTCCAGGTGCAAGCTGCTGTAAAAAACAAAACACCGGCCAAGTGCGTGTCGGGTTCTGTAGTTGCCCGTCACAATATGCGGTTTTAGAAGGGGGCTTTTTGTTTGATGAACATATTGAGTTCACCGGCTAATAACGAGCCCAACACATATGACGATGGTAATTGAAGAAGGAGTTATATAACTATTACTCGTTAAGAGGATGGCCTACCCTAGCAACTTTTTTTATTACCCATCCAGCACAATAAGCCCAATGGCAAAGACCTTATTTGCTTTTGATAGAGGCGATTATATGTTGGTATATTATTGATCACACAGCGAAACAACAAATTGATGTGTTTTTAGCTAATACTGAAATATTTTGTAAGGAAAAAAGTATTGGATTTAAATAGAATCCCTTCATATTTCTATTAACTATTTTATGAATAAAAAATCAAGTTGATCTCGTAACCGCGTTTTTAAAACGAACGTTTGAAAACCAAAAAAAAGTGGTATATACAAAAGTATAAATCTTAATACATTGTTTATAAGTAGAATCCCTAGATAAAAGATCAATAAATCAAATATATTTTTTTCAATACAAGGAGAGTCCGTATTTAGTCAAACAAATCCTCGAAAGTCTGGCGTTGTTTATGCTCTAGCTAGGCTCATGTACAGTCTTAACTTGTAAAGCCTACTTATAGCTGTGATAGATTTCCTTTTCACTTCGTTATATACAGTTATATCATATAAAAATTAAAACGTAAATTTATAAAACACAATTTTCTACAAAAATAAAAACTTTTTTTTGTCGATAAAATAAGTTCTAGTTTCACCCCTTTTCGGATGTGCACTTGTACGGGGGACACACTGTATATTATTACGGCCGTGAAGTTTTTCATATATCCAAAAACAAGTGTTTAGCTGGCAGGGGAGGGGACACAAAAATTAGCCGTTTAAAGCTTAATATTTCGCAAACGGATCCCTGAATCTCGAACCGTATTTTTAGGATTCCGTTACCGAAGGGTACCAAAGGGGCCTAAGCCTCCGCTGTCTGTCTGTCCTTT
Organism: Ypsolopha sequella; assembly: GCA_934047225.1. NCBI lineage: Eukaryota > Metazoa > Arthropoda > Insecta > Lepidoptera > Ypsolophidae > Ypsolopha > Ypsolopha sequella. The sequence goes on along the minus strand of OW203994.1, from coordinate 19,468,404 downwards.
CGTCCGTCTGTCACAGGAGTCTACAGCAGCCTCAGCCGTTTTAATGTAGCCAGGTGAAATTTTCGCACAATTCGCACTATGACCTCTCAAGGAAAATGAAAAAAATATACAACGTGTAACAGAAAGGTGTAACCACATTTGAAGAGCTTATTCAGTCAATGGTATAGAACAACTTTTACTATAGAGCCAGCCCTGAAATCTCAAAAAAAAAATCTGCCCTTCCATACATTTCGGCCGAGCGGCATTGCATTTTTCTATGAAACAGTTAATTTTTTTATTCGAAATACAGGGTTTTTCATAGTCTATCTAAAAGTTGTTCTATACCATTAGCTGAATAAGCTCTTCAAATATGGTTACACCTTTCTGTTACACCTTGTATATATATACCTAAGGGGTGTCACCATACAATAAACCTCAAAAAAGTAGCATTTTTAACGTTATCATGTCCCCCCTTATTTCCGAAACAAGAGGACCGAAAAATATGAACAAAATCATGACAATAGGTGATTAGTTGATTACGTAAAGATTACAGGAAAAATACAGCGGTTAAGCTATTAGGGTTCTGTACTCAGCGGGAGTCACGAATAATTTTTCAGGCGCTACCATTTTAGCGGCTTGTTTGTGTCGCCTTAATGTTGCTATGACAACTATACTGTTGCAATTCAATGTGCGCGAGTTTAACTCGCACTTATTTCCTATGTAATAATTTTGGGATTTCAGTACAAGGGGTTCCTTAGGGTTTCGTGACGCGGACGAATTTAAGGCGCTCTTATCCCAAAATCAGTAATGTCAAAGTCAAATAGAACTTTCAAATAGGTATCGTCCAAAACTTCCAAAAAAAAAATACGCAATATCGTTCGAACCTTTATCTATAGGTAGGTCTTCCACGAATGTGTTACACGATCAGATAAACTTTGCTCGATAGAAATAATTCACGAACACAGCATGTAATAAGACCTTTCAAATCATGCCATTTCCATAATTCCACTCTTTTATTAACGAAACATATCTGGTAATATTGCTCTTTAACTTTTCTAGGTCGACCACGTAAGTGGGTTTTAATAACCATATCCCTTATTTTTAAACAATTTAAAAACCGATAAAAACAACGAAAAAGTACAAAAGTGTGGTTATTTTCTTTACTCCTTACACGTAAAGAAAAAGGCAGAGAGTCACTCTTCTGGGATAAGAGCGCCTTAAATGGCCATTACTGACTCTTGCTCTAGCATTCGAAAGATACGTGGCAGTGGCAGGAAGATGGCAGGAAATTTTCAGTGAAGGTCGAAGTGGTGCTTTTAATTGATGAACAACTCTTTGATTGCATCAATCAATTGAGAAGTTAATAGTTTTGTTTTGGACCTAATAGAGAATAAATGGTTAGGTATTCGAATCAATGAGTTAATGTTCAGTTATTGTGGGAGGTAGCGCACCCATCTGTACTCGTATTTCCAAGGTTTATTTAGGCGGTACACAAGTGCATACAAATACAAATAAAATGCATAAAAAAGATCTGACTTCAATAACATCAAGCCCGTAGATTTGGGTGTCGTACACCCACCAAATTTTTAGCTTTCAAAAAAAAGATAAAATAAAATAAAAGATAATTTATTAACTCTAATAATATTTAGAGTAGGTATTCATAGCGATGGATTTCGCAAAATAAACATAAAAATATAATCTTGTGAACTTTAAATTATGATTGGCTCAAAGGACTGTATCCAGGGCCGTTAAACAGTGGAAAAAAAAAGTATAACACTTATGGTACACAGGAAAGGCTGCAGGTTAGCCAACCATTGTAAATAAATAAATAAAATAATTATAATAAAGCCCCAGGGCAAATTAATCGACTTTCATTGAAATAATAATTTTGATAATTTATTTGTTCTTACAAATGACTAACAAATGACTAACATACCTACAAAATTGTCGGGCTCGACTGTGGAGGTACCACCATCTTACTTGGAGACCCCCTCGAAGTTATTCGGGGGAGAGTAAGAGAACAGCTCTCAGGCAAAAAACCAGGAGGCCCACCATGCCTAGGACCGATGGATGGCGGTATATCTATCGGTATTAGCCGGACCTTATATGGAACAAACTGGTGACGGGCAGCGGCGTCACTGGTGCGAGGGTTCCGGTACCGCGCTCACTAACCCGCCTGCCCAGCGTGTGTGAGTATGGGCAATTCTTCCAGGATGAACGCCGGAAGTGGCAAAGTCCTGGAAAGGCTTATGTCCAGCAGTGGTCGAACTAGGCTGATGGATGGATGGATGGACAAAATACATATAAGTGAAAAGACAAAAAGGTCTAAGCTCGGCATACAGCTAGCTGACACACATGCAGACAGCCGCCGATTTTCAGCTCAGCCTTGTAATACTACATGATGAAACACACAATAAATATTAACTACAAAATAAATTGAAAAAAAACAGAAAAAAGAAAAAGCCTACAAAGTTTTATGAAACCAGAAAAAAAGGGTCTAGAAAATACTAATGTTTAACTTGTAGAACACGTAGACCCTGAGACTTTCTAACTTGAAAATATCAAGTTATAAAATAAATAACATGTTAATAGCAAAATATATCACGTTACGGGCCTATTATGTATCTTTAGTTGCTAACTGGACTAGTTGCCTATCATTAAAAATGTAGATATACTATCGAATTCCGATTCGCACTTGAAGTGACGACACAGTTCGTAAAAAGTTCAATACCCACTAAAGGCAATTTTAAAAGTTCTATGTTTTTTATAATAGGCACTCAGTCCAGTTGGCAACCAATGATACATAATAGAGAAGCCGGAGTTTCAGACAGAACCGAAAAACAACTCAATTGATTATGGTAACCCTAGCTAGGATTCGACGCTCCATCGATTTGCAGTTTCTGTGCCTAGATGGTATAAGTACTTAGCTACTACTGTGTCAAGGGAAGGTCACTTGCTACCCAACACGATAGTCGAGATATAAACCTTTTGCCTTAGTATTCGAACACGAGGAATATTGGCAGAAAATTGAGTTACGGCAGCGGAACGACCTTCCCAAGGTTGCCGGGGAAATTGCTTAAAACAAGACGATAAAAGATCGCTGTTAAATTTCTAGACAACTTCACGTTTCAAAGGTCATTCGGAAAATGTCAGGGCAGTATTACACGGGAGAAGAGTCTCCAGGATCTAAATTCTAAAAACGTGACGTGGGTGCGACTGCGAGGTACGCTCCGTCATGGTCACAAAAATATCCGAATGTCGTACGTACTCGCATACTTATATGCATAACTTTGATCTGAAAATGTGTTTTCAACTACGCGGTAGTTTTAAAAGGTTTTTTAGTAATTTCCTTTTTCTTTTTTTCAACTACCTTACTCAAATCTGGGATTCTATTCATGAAGTGGTAATTGGCCTCTTCTTTTTGTCGTCAATATTTACGATTCGAAAATCGTTTCAAGGAATAACTTTCCTTTTTTTTATTTTTTTTATGCGTTTATTGAGTAAATACAAGAAAAATATACAATATTATAAACTAATACAGCTAACGGAAACCATAAAGAGGTTTATGTGTCGCTGCAAGCGCTCACAACTAAAATTTTACTTATTTAATTTTATCAATTTTTTTATCGAGATAGTGACACTTTAAAATAGTTTTTATTTTGTGAGGATTACGATTCAGTTGACTTATAATTATTAACAGTGTCTGGTATACAGATATTATAATAAGCTCGCATATCCTTTACTAAATGAAAAAAAGTGATGTCTTTCATTCGACCTTAAGTGACGTTATCATCACACATTTCAAATTTCAATACGAAAAAATATATTTCTTGAACGCATCTTTAAGTCTGACAAAGATTCGACCATTCAACCTAATATGATTACGTCACTTCCTGTAAACACCTATAAAATCGGTATAAAAGCACGAACATATTATGTATTATTGAAATTAAATACCAAAATTGATCTATTTATTCCAAAAAGCTGACAAAATTTTTATTGCTCATTGAAGTTGGAAAAACGACCGAATTGTTTTTGAACAGAATACAGGATAAACGGCAGTTTGTAGAATTTCGCACACAAAAATATAAAAAAAAATTAAAAAGCCCTTATGGTATGACATGTATAACTCGGTGTGTCCGTTCGTCTGTCTTCCCCAGCTACTTTTCGCCGAGACAGATAAAGTTATCAACCAAAACTTGTGATATACAGGAAGTTGAGGAAGCCGGAAACTGCGGGTCTACCGCGTAATTCTCATTTTCATCAACATCAACTTGAGATTGAAATTTGACGTGCGTGCGACGACGCCCGCCTAACATACCATCTCTTTTGCACGCGTTGAATTTCGCATGCATTTGCTTGAAGTTCTACAAATGAGAATTACGCGGTAGAGCCCCTGGTGATAGAACTCGTCCATACGAACGAAAAAAAAACGAGAAATCGGAAAATAAAAATCGGTTGTTTTATACATTTTGGTAGGGTAGCTATGTAACTTTTCTATAGAACAGCTGATTTTTTTTCGAGATTCGATGGTTGCCTCCGTAGTAAAAGTTGTTCGTATGGACGAGGACTATTGCCAGTTTCCGGCTTCCGCAACTTCATCTTAACACCCAGTGTACAAGGTGACATCAATGTGTGCTTAATATCAAGGTTCGATGACCCTTTTTGTGAAATTCATAATATTTTTCGTGTCCCTTACAAACACAAGCCCAACCCCGACTTAATTACTATGGGAGGTCAACATTTTGCAAAATTAGCAAAAATGTGAACGATCCGTGACATTGATCCATAGAGTAAAATTTCCCTTAATTTCACTTACCAAGCTTCCAGCATGAATTTGGCTGCATAAATAATGTCACTTGTATAAGCTTGTCTGCACCTCGTTCAAGAGGCTTTGTCTTAAAATATTTTTCTTCATTTTACGGAGACCAAATCTGAAGATGCCTAATAATGGGCACTATTTGAAATAAATAAAATAAAATAGTTCTTTATTAAGGTAACGAAGACCCATTGGAAAACACATCAAAATACACAATTTAAATAACAAAAATTAAAAATCAAACAATTAGTACAAGATTCGAATTATTATAATAAATTAATTATATTTTTTTTATTAGGTAAGCAAAGTTTGACAATCCAATGCTTTTAAATTTCACGGTGCGTATTTTTAAAGTAATTCAAACAAACGGAACACTCGACGCGTGAGGCCGATTCGCCCTTGCCCGGATTTTTTTGAACGACATCATTCGTGTTTCGAAATTCTCTCACGAGTTTCACACTTATTCACCCATGAATACGACTTTATGTCATTTATTACGGAAGAGTGGAAATGAAAGCAGTTCGCAACAATTTCCTATTTCACATGTTGCGAGAAGTGTTGCCAGGTGATCGGTTTTTTACCGAACTGTTCGCTATTTCAGCCTCATGTTCAAAAGTGACAAAAATACAAAATGCGAGGTTACTGAAAATACTGAAAGCAAATCGACCTAAAATATCTTAACGAGTTAATAATAATTTGCTGAAAGCTATTTATTATTACTAGCAATAATCAATATAAATTTTAATATTGACTGTTTTATCGAGTGCACCCGCAGCTAATCCAATCACCAGATAATTTGACTCAAGGAAGATGGGATTTGTTTTATTTACTCAATTTCAAAGTCGACATTTGAATTTAAATGAGTATAATTTTACGCGACTTGTGCTTCTTGCTCTGCGTTAGTATATGGAGGTTTACTTGAGACATTTGTGTCGATTCGGCATAACACGACTTAACTTATTTGACAAGACTAACCTTATTTTAAGCGTCCTGTCTTTTTCTATCTTTATCAAAGAGACATAAGTTAAGATGTGCGACACCGAATCGACACCAGTACCCTTCCAAGAAAGAGGTTGTATAGTTCACGCTGTATTGTTCGGTAATTTTGACAATTTGATCTGGCAACCCTAGTTGCAAGTGTGAGTAATAGTGAGTGGGCGTAGACGTAGACGGAACGGACTACTTTACAATTTGTAGTATTTTTTTTTCGAGTGTTAATTCATTCTGGTAAAGATGTTTTTGCGGACGGAAGAAAACTTATGGTTTTGCTTTTATAAATAGAAAAGGTAGAATAAATTCAAAGGAGGAAACATTATAAATTGTGGTTTTACTTGAAAATAATTAAATTTATGAGTAATTTTATACTAAAAGGAAAGTTATTTATTACATAAAAAAACGGGTAAATATTTTTTTTTGTGAGATATATTTCAGGCCATTGTGACTGATGCCGGGCCCGAATGACCCGAAATCTCACATTTTTTTTTTATTATAATCAGTTAAAAGACAAAAAGTCAATATTCAATATTTATCACATACTCGTAATTCCGATTCTAACGGGCTCGTGCCATCTGAAAATTGAGTTAATATTATAAAATTGATATTTCGGATCGATAACACTTTCTAACTGACCTCCCATAATAATTGTCTCGGAGCTAAACTCAAAACTCAACTCAAACTCAAAGTTAGGCTAGGCTTGCGTTTGTAGGTATCATCATAGACGAACAATACGAGTATTTCGTCCATGGTATCATGAAAAAAAAATGTTCTTTCCCAAACAAGGGTCATTGAATCTTGATACTGAGCACTTACTGAGTCTTCAGTATGAATTTGGCTACATAAATTAATGTCACCTTATATACAGGGTGTTAATGTGAAATTGCGGAAGACGGAAACTCCCGAGAGTACTCCTCCATACGAACAACTTTTACTACGTAAACAACATCCAAACCGCGAAAAAAATAACAGCTGTTCCATTTGGGCGATTGATTAAATTTCACCTGATACCGGGTGTTAATTTGATTACCTTTTTCCTTTAAACAGGGGTTGTTCTACATATTAATACGAACAACTTTTACTATGGGGCCAATACTGAAATCGCGAAAAAATATCAGCTGTTTCATAGAAAAGTTATACCTAGTCGACCAAATGTATTAACAACTGACAATTTTTTCACATTTTCTCGATTTTGTTTCACGAAAAGTTGTTCGTATGGAGGATGTTCGTATTAACACGACATGAAGAGAAGACTGGTATCGAAAACATGTTTGCAGTATTTATACAAGTTCAAGTATACAGAGTGTGATGATAACCTTTTTCCTTAAATCCGGGTGTTCTAATCATTAATATGAACATCTTTTACTATAGGGCCAACCCTAAAATCGCAAAAACAAAATCAGCTGTTTCATACATTTTGGTCGAGTAGTTATTTAACTTTTCTATGAAACAGCTGATATTTTTTCACGATTTCAGTATTGGCCCCATAGTAAAAGTTGTTCGTATTAATATGTAGAACAACCCCTGTTTAAAGGAAAAAGGTAATCAAATTAACACCCGGTATCAGGTGAAATTTAATCAATCGCCCAAATGGAACAGCTGTTATTTTTTTCGCGGTTTGGATGTTGTTGTATGGGGCCAATACTGAAAACGCGAAAAAATATCAGCTGTTTCATAGAAAAGTTAAATACCTACTCGACCAAAATGTATGAAACAGCTGATTTTGTTTTTGCGATTTTAGGGTTTTATTTCAAAGAAATAAAACCTAAATTAAGTGTTAAACTAAAACACACCACTACAACATTCATCTCGATTTTTTTCCCAAACAATAATCTACGACAGACATGCGACAAATACTCGGACGGTGACGCCTCCGCTCCGCGCGTGCTGGCTTTCTGCCAATACGGCCGTTTTGATGTTTTTATTGATCACCATATTATTGGAGCTTTTCACGAAGCACCACGTAAAAACTCATTGTGGATTAATGAGAAGCTTTTTTAAGGCGCTCTTATCCCAAAATCAGCAATTTCAAAGTCAAATAGAACTTTCAAATATCGTCTAAAACTTCAAAAAAAAAATACGCAATATAGTTCGAACCTTTATCTAGGTCTTCCACGCATGTGTTACACGATCAGATAAACTTTGCTCGATAGAAATAATTCACGAACACAGCATGTAATAAGACCTTTCAAATCATGCCATTTCCATAATTCCACTCTTTTATTAACGAAACATATCTGGTAATATTGCTCTTTAAATTTTCTAGGTTGACCACGTAAGTGGGTTTTAATAAACATATCCCTTATTTTTAAACAATTTAAAAACCGATAAAAACAACGAAAATGTACAAAAGTGTGGTTACTTTTTTTACTACTTACACGTAAAGAAAAAGACAGAGAGTCACTCTTCTGGGATAAGAGCGCCTTAAGGTTTCATCGAGAAAAATAAACCCTTACAGGGACTCGCTGTCCTGTCCATACCTAGCTCAAAGAAAAAATACGGTTTGCCTGTCTCTACTTACGTTACATTATGAACAATTTACCGCTTTTTTCATAATTACAATTTAGCAAACGAATTATTTACCATTACTACCTTAGAGCAGTGTTTTTCAAACTGTTGGTCGCGACCCCTATAAGGGTCTCGAAGCCTTACTCGGAGGGTCGCGAGCAGGGTTGGATTTCGTAGTACAAGTTGTAGCGTTTCTTTTTAAAAAATTAGTTTTAGCTACTTCATAATCACGAACGTAATTTTGTCGGTTCGACCTAAATTTGGACTGCCACCAGGCAAGCCTGGTGACAGCCAAAAAAAGAGGTAAATCTGGATAAAGAAACTGTATAATTTAACTTTAAATGAACTAAAAATAACAAAACTGAAGTAAAAAATATGGTATAAAACACGATAATATCTGTAGAGTATTGGGTACTAAGGAACTTATTAAATCAACACAAAAATTATGCCTAATTCGTCTTATTTAGTATTTTGTTTTCCTTTAGCTTAAACGACGCATTTGTTCACAAAATAATGAATTTAAATTTGCATATCGAAACTAGTTTATAGGATCCCAGAAACTACGAGTTCACGGAAGTTTTAATAACTTCTAATCCGGAAGAAAACGTAATGTTAAGGTGTTAAGAGCAATCGTTATCTAGCTTTACACTAAGGAAGAAAATAATTGATGCTGGATATCCAGACTGCTGGATGTTAGGCTACGGATACAAAAACCTGGTAAGGGTGTCTTCCTGAGAGTAGTCGATGAAGCCAAGCCGACTTCTGTTTTAATACCGGAAGCTTACCCCACCAGGGCACGTGGTCCTTATATCCGGCCTCAATAGGTACAACCGTACGAGATGGTGGGAGGAATTGAAGAAGAAATGGGGAGAACCCTTAAAAAACCCGAAGGGTCGCTGTAAAGAAATAAAACAACAGCGTCAAGATATGCTTATGAAATCTGGGAAAGGAAATTAACGTATTGGAAACGGGACAAAAGGGATTTTCAGAGAATGAAACCAAAATTACACAAAACTTACCAGGAGATGCAGAAAAAAAACTGGCTTTCACAATATTTAGAGCCAATTTACTCTGTTTCAAGAATCCAAATAGATATCACATTTTAAATTTCATATTTCTGTAGCAAATTTGTCTTCCTTGTACCACGATACTCTTTGACATGAGAAAAAATAACAAAAAAAATCTGACAAGATATTCCAAATATTCGAATTTGAAAATTCAGTAAAGCAATCAACGATAAAGAAAGACTAAAAATATATGAAAAAGGTTGAATACTTGTAGCGAATGCTACAAAGTATACTATTTGTACCATATTTTCATGACATGTAGTATGTAGTATTGTAATGGAACTATACCACGTAAAAATACCATAATTTTATCTTCAGGCTGTCTGACTTGTTTTATTGGTTGAGACGTTGTGCTTTTTAAAATTTACCCTACAATATAGGGAATTTTTGTGCGATATGAATATTTTTAGTACCTAAATTTTTTTAAATGTCACTTACAAATAGGCTCTTTTATTAAATTATTAATATTTTAGTAATTTTTTTTTAAATTTCCCTTTCAAATAGCCTATTTTATTTCAATTCCAAACAAAAATCGACGAAAAACGAAACGTAGTATAATTTTAGCCAAGTAGTATATTTTTAATTCCCATAGACAATAATTTTCCGAGGGGTCGCTAGAATTTTTTAACTTGTAATGGGGTCGCGTATTCAAATATAATGAAAAACAATGCTTTAGAGTATAGTAAGAACTTCTTTAAGATTATTAATTCGTGCTGAATTTGGAAACCCTGGATCTTTAATTGGAGATGACCAAATTTATAATACTATTGTTACAGCTCATGCTTTTATTATAATTTTTTTCATAGTTATGCCAATTATAATTGGAGCATTTGGAAATTGATTAGTTCCTTTAATATTAGGTACCTTAGAGCATACGTTCACATGGTGGTATATAGGCAGAAACAACAGATCTCAATTTTAACAATAATTCGTTTAATATTATCTGTACAAGTATGTACATAATTATCATAATTTTAAGACGACTGTGCCAATTAGGCACGAATATAATAGTAGTTTATGCTACAAGGGCGCAAAGGAATAAATTATTATTGCTCTTCCGCCCGTATAATTTTTTTTAAATTTATTTACAATGGTTGGCTAACCTGCAGCCTTTCCTGTCTACCATAGATGTTATACTTTTTTTTCCACTTTTTAACGGCTCTGGATACAATCCTTTTGAGCCAATCATAATTTAAAGTTCACAAGATTATATTTGTTTTCATTTCCTCACACTATGCATTGAAAAACGTAGTATGATACACGGGCGTAAAAGCAATAAATTACTCGGTTACGTTATCATCATATATATTAAATCGTCCTCGTAATTTATTCCTTTTCGTCCTAGTAGCATAAACTACTATTAAGCACACTGAAAACTGTTGTTAAAAATTGTCTTAGCTAAAAGTTGTATTTTGGCCGTTATAATTATTGATTTATATAAAAACGACTCACCTCAATACGTGTTATGACCGGGAAAGCGTAACGTCGTCGCGTAAACGTCCTCACTCGCCCAGATGAAGGCAGTCTAAATCTGCTGAAACTGGTCGGCTTTCCCGATCATAACACGTATTGAGGTGAGCCGTTTTTATATAAATCATGAATTATCCTCAAGACTGATTTAATTCTAGTTATAATTATTTCTTAATATTTTGTTACAAATCCGGAGAATCGACCCTTAGCATTGATGAAATCCTTATATTAACTATAACACAACTTTACAGACTTTCTAGTTTCTATACGGCAAACTAAAGCAAGCTGTTCGAGAGAAAACCATTTTGAAAATACAAAGTTGCTTGTCTGACTGCTCAGGTGGAAATTGGCTCTGAATCTTAAGCGACTGAATCTAATCCTAGCTTTTGTTTATACACCTCACACAACAATTCGTTTCGTTAAGGACAGTCACCACGCGCAAACCTCCATACAAACGCAAACTCAAAATCCACAAGTCTAATCTAAGGAATGTTATTGTAATATTTTAGGCTGAGTTCATTAACGTTATTTCGATCTATGTTTAAGGGCCGATTTTTCAATTGACAGATAAAATGTATTCCTATGAATAAACTACGTTGGTTTCACTGTAACACCTTTTGTTTTATGATATCATATATAATAATAAATAAATTACTGTACGAGTCCCGTATTCATGAAGCATCTGTGGTTTGTCCATATCGCGGATGGTCCACTTCGGCAGCATTTCGCAACGCGACAGCATAAACATTCAATCTAATCTTATCCAAGAATAGCGTTGCCGTAAGTAGTCTACGTTCAAGGTGGATGATCCAAGGCAATTTCATACAAACTTTTGGGAACCAATAGCGACGACAGAAGAATTATTATTTCATTCTGTTACCTTTTCCCACACGTTCCATCAACTTTACACCCGCGAATAATCAGTTTTTTTACAAGCAGACTGTTTGACAATCTAATTTTGCTATTTAAAACTTTCGTAATCCAATGTATGGAAGTTTTAAATTGCAAAACAAGACTGTTAAAACATTTTGTTTAAAAAAAAATATTATTTGCGAGTATAAAATTATTTGAACGTGTAGAAAAAAGTAACAGAATGAAACTATACTACTTTTATCGTCGTTATTGGTTCTCACAAGATTTTTATAAAAACTGCCTTGGACCATCCACCTTAAGGCGATATGGAAAAGTTTTAGCGTCCATGTTACTCCATATGCGAAAAAACCCTCAGTGCGATGGGACGGATTCGAGGTAAAGTAGCAAAAAGTCGGTTTTTCAATTATATAAAATGTACTAAAGTTCTATCGACATTTCGTTTAATCAGGTTCTAGATACTGTTAAAACCCATCTAATAAAATATAATTGCAGTCCATATGTCATTACAAATTGTCAAACCAGGAGAATTGGTGTCGAAAAAGACCTCATTTGCATAGATATTTGTATCGAGCCGAATTTCTCCAATCGCGTCTCTGTTTAACAGGACACCTGACGCTAGAACATCAACAACACCAGGTATTCAAGGGTTCATTGGAAGAACCTAGGTCTCTCCTCATATTGAAGAAAATATATTTGATTTATCGATCTTTTATCCAGGGATTCCATTTATAAGCAATGTATTAACATTTATACTTTTGTCAAAAAAAAATGTTTTTCACCCTCTTTTTTTTTGTTTTCAAACTTTCGTTTTAAAAACGCAGTTAAGAGATTAACTAGATTTTTTTTTATAAAATAGGCAATATAAATATGAATATTACCTAAATCCAATATTTTTTTCCCTACAAAATATTTGATATCGGGCACGAAATAACATTTTTTTAGCATAGGTTCAGACGGAGAGTCTGAAACTCGTTGACGTTAAACATACTCAACGTTTTTTTAAGGTGATATACCGTCCGTGCAAAGGTCCCCGTTACTCCAGGCGGAAAGACCCGCAGTGTGAGAGAGGCGGAATCGGGGAAAATTGACAAAAAGTCGGTTTTAAATTAATACAAAACAGCTATGAAAATTTCAATAACCAGTAATTTTGGTGTTGTTAAAACGCATGTAAATAGATATTTTTGGTGTCTGTATGCTACCCCAATTTGTCAGAATACCAAAAAATTGCAAATTTAGACGTCTTTTCAATCATTATTTCTATCGAGTGTAATTCCTCCAATCGCGGTTTCTGATAGTCCAAAATGTAGAAAAACGACCCAAAATTGTTACTCTTACTTATTTAACTTGGGACTTCTTTTGAACAGCAGATAAATAACTTAAAATAATGTCGATTTTGGCGATATACCACCTGTAAGCCCTATTTCTCCCTAGGGTAATCGTTAACTTAAGATTGAGCACAGACATGTGAGGCGAGCGCGTGGGAGGGTGTGGAGACAAAAAAGGGAGAAGAAAAGAGGCTTTTCAGACCTCTTGCGTCTTTGAAATCTTTCTCGATTATAGTTACAGACTACGGCGTTGAAACAAACAGGGAAAGGTCACAGGGCTCAAAGAGTTTTCATTTACCTAGCCTTCACGGCCGTTTTACATCGACAACGCTCTGCAATATGGTACTTGCCTTGCAACTGACGGTTCCCATAGCCGCAGCAGCGTTGGGCTCTAACATTTTAATTTTTAATTGAAGAAAGAAACAACAGGCGTTTATTTTGAAACAAAAAGCAAATGTCAGTCGCTTAGCACAAAGTGCATAACTAAACTTTGGAAGGTAAAAATTTAAAAACATTTTGGTATGTGGCAGTTAACACCAGCATTAGTGAGGTTTATAAACCATGAGTTTGAAATTTAATGCACAATTAGTCATGATCTGGTCTAAACAAAGTTAAAACAGCATTTTAAGTTGGTTTTCAGAAGATCATGACTAATTGTGTAGACAATTTCAAACTCTTGCTTTGTAAACCTCACAAATACTGAACTATTGGCGTCAAATGGCACAGATCAAAATGCTTTTCGATTTTAAATTTCTATACAAGAAAAACAAAGTTAAGTTATGCACTTTCCGCTAAGCTACTGACGTTTAACCATAATTTATTTATTTATTTATTTTATTTATTTATTTATTTAATATAAAATTGTTCAGCATTACAGTATTAACCAACTAACTGACCAATTCAAAGATATATACAAAGTAAAATGATTAAAAACATATTCAAAAACAAAGAAAGATAATATTGTTAAAGAACTAAATATTTCTATATATAATGTTGATCTAGGGACATCGTCTTTGATACTTCACTCTCACAGTACTTCAGACATTCCCTTAACACATCCATCGGTCTATCAGCAAAAAGGTCACACTGTGGTGTTGAGACCAAGAGTGCGCTGAGCTTGTCGAGCGCCCGTATAAGCGGAGACTCGCGGCGCGCCACCGTGCCTGCGGACGGCACCGACAATAAGCGGTGGGAACGGCCCCTTAAGTACTTATCGGGCACGAACAATCGGCAGACCTTTTCAACTAAATCGGGACAGTGAATAAACAGTTTCAGATTTATAATTATAACTATACAGCTTGAGGTAGTTGCCGCAAACAGAATCTAAAAAGGCCGATTTGGGTGAATCACAAAATGATTTGAAAGTAGGATAGAGTTTTTTCACGCGTGCAAAAGAGACGGAATTGGAACGGAATCATAATATGATTCATCAAAAGCGGCCTTTTTAGAGGACCAGGGGATCTAAAAAGGCCGACTTGGGTGAATCATAAAATGATTTGAAAGTAGGACAGAGTCAGAGTTTTTTCACGCGTGCAAAAGAGACGGAATTGGAACGGAATCATAAATTATGATTCATCAAAAGCGGCCTTTTTAGAGGACCAGGGGATCTAAAAAGGCCGACTTGGGTGAATCATAAAATGATTTGAAAGTAGGACAGAGTCAGAGTTTTTTCACGCGTGCAAAAGAGACGGAATTGGAACGGAATCATAAATTATGATTCATCAAAAGCGGCCTTTTTAGAGGACCAGAGGATCTAAAAAGGCCGACTTGGGTGAATTATAAAATGATTTGAAAGTAGGATAGAGTCAGAGTTTTTTCATGCGTGCAAAAGAGACGGAATTGGAACGGAATCATAATATGATTAATCAAAAGCGGCCTTTTTAGAGGACCAGGTCTCTGACTCAGCAAAATGCCACAGCAGATCTGTGACACTGATCAGAAGCCGCGAATTGCGACACATACGATGTAACTTAATCTAAACTGTCTCTGTGTGGCCTTTTTAGAGGACCAGGTCTCTGACTCAGCAAAATGCCACAGCAGATCTGTGACACTGATCAGAAGCCGCGAATTGCGACACATACGATGTAACTTAATCTAAACTGTCTCTGTGTGATAGTAATCATGAGAAACTTTACTGGTTTAGACTGCTAACTCGAATAAAAAAAGCGTTTTATTATGTACATAATATTAATTTATTACAAAAAAAAAATTATAAATAAAATAAACATACCGACATCAATAAATAAATAAGCTTATACAAAAAATAATAAACAGGGAATTGTAAAAAAATACTGTGACTAAGAATTCTTAAATTAAACTGGCACAAATTCATTTTCAATTTAAGCCTGTAAAAAATATATAGTCCGCGTGTTTATCGTTGTTTGGTGACACTCCGGTAATTAATAACGCAAGCCCGAAAGTAACTAATTGTGCGGATGCTATACTGGTCCGACCACCAATACCATCCGCATCGATGTCATCCCGAGCCCTGCGGGCCGCAGCCCGCAGCAGTGTGAGGCGTAACGTCGTCACGTAAACGTCTTCACTCGCCCAGATGAAGGCAGTCTAAATCTGCTGAAACTGGTCGGCTTTCCCGATCATAACATGTATTGAGGTGAGCCGTTTTTATATAAATCATGAATTATCCTCAAGTCTCATTTAATTCTATAAATATATACTCCATTCCACGATACGAACTCCCAAAGAAAATGTGTGTCTGCCCGTGTGTGTTGATGGGCGTGACCTTCATTAGCCAATGTGTTTCGGAAGGGGCTGCACAATGCTAAACCTCAGTCCTGCTCTAACGCTTTTGTTTTTTAACTGTCTATCCTGCTCTAACCCGATGACGTGCACGTAAAATTTCAGTTATTTTGAAATCGCGGCTATATTCTATAATTTCTTTATGTAATAAAGATTTTTTTTTCTAGTTAGTATGTTTACCAGGGTCACTAAAGGGGTTCTCGAGTTAAAACGAAACAGACAGAAACACGGACAGACAGACAAAAATTCTAAAAATGGTAGTTTGGCTTCAGTACAATACTAATAACCTATTTCATACAATATTTTGAAGAAATATTAAATGTACAGATAAGACTTTTTTACTAATTTACAATAATATAAATAACAATTTTAGTGAAATTCGTAAAATGAAATTTCGACTCCCCATAGTGATTCACTCGGGGCTGGAACTGAATTTATATGGGAAGCCGAAATTTCATTTTACGAATTTCACAAAAAATGTTACTGATCCAAGATACTAATCACTTATCAAGCCTCCAGTATGAATTTGGACGATGATCAAAAAGTCACCTTATACCTAATAGATAGTAATATCATTGGTCTCGCAATAATAAATGGATGGATGAATGGATACCTGTACAGGTATAAATATAGGTAGGTACAGATATTATAAATAATTTTCATTATCTTTTGATTAAAAACGGCAGAAAACCCAGGAACATTGGAAGCCTAAAACCAGTAACCAAAGAGCCACATCCTTGTGCAAGGAGCTGCGGGTCTACCGCGTAATTTTGATTTGTATCAACTTCAAGCAAATGCATGCGAAATTCAACGCGTGCAAAAGAGATGGCATGTTAGGCGGGCGTCGTCGCACGCACGTCAAATTTCAATCTCAAGTTGATGCTGATGAAAATGAGAATTACGCGGTAGACCCGCTGAATGCAATATCAATAAGGCTTGATATGCTGATCTCCGCTGCACTAATTTGACATCAGCATAGTTCAAACATTGGAAAGTAAACATGTTCTTGAGATAACATTTTGTTTTACAATGCTTGTGAGTTATAAAGATAGTATCTAGATCCAGAGAATTAAATAACATGAAATTGATACTTGTCGTTGATGGTTCTTGATGGAACATTTGAAACATCTTGTCAATAAAACACATACTTGGTAACTGTTCCACTTTATATCTGGGGGCACGGCAGTGCCCCCGCAAAGTCTCGCAGAAAAAACGCGGAACGGCCGTACCATCCTTTTCTCGAAGCAACTCACGGCACTTTCAACCCCCCTGTATCTTCGTTGTGGGTGAAGCTAGAAGTCTGAAATTTCACGAACCAAGAGTACTTACTGATTCTATATCTGACCCCAAATTACAACTTTGTACCTATATTAGATTACGAAATATCTCAAGTCAAAGTTCCCTTATTTTGTCACTGACTGACTGACACATCATCAAAAGTCTAAAGGTGTTCTAGCAGGCCTACAAACTTGAAATTTTGCATGCGGTTAGTGTTAAGTGTACATTGCAACAAAAAAATATAAAAATGTTATTTGCGGTTGGTAATTTCATATTTCCATACAAAGTCTATACAAAATGTATGTTTCCAGCTGCATCTATAAATTTGTATGAAACTAGATGACGTTGGTGGTATGCTGCTTTGCATTAAAGACGCCTAAAACGAAAAATTCTACGTTAAAGTTAAAGTGCGAAAACTAAAAAATAAAACCGGTAAAGTGCGAATCTGACTCGTGCATAAAGAGTTCCGTACCCCTACACAATACGGGTACGGAACCCTAAAAGTAAATAACAACAATAAAGATGTCATAGCAACATTAAGGCGGCAAAAAACAAAGCCATAAAACGGTAGCGCCTGACAAACAATTCGGTACCTTTTTAGTACGGAACCCAAATTTTCATTAGGTATTTTACTTTAAAGTATTTACTACAGACTGCCCAAAGTTTAAACTTTTACTTGTATGTTGTATTACCGTACTAAAGATAGAGCCTTTGTTATAATAATCTGTTCCTTGGGTAAGGCACCCTAAAAAGGGTGGTTTATAATGTTCCACACATTCACAATATTAGTCTATTTAAGAAGAAAATATCAACATTCCGTATTTAAGTCACTAAAAAAACGGTAGTTTGCGAATCCGACTCGCGCATAAAGGGTTCCATACCCCTACACAATACGGGTATGGAACCCTAAAAGTAAATTGCAACAACATAGATGCCATAGCACCATCAAGGCGACAAAAAACAAAGCGATAAAACGGTAGCGCCTGACAAACAATTCGGTACCTTTTTAGGAAGGAACCCTAATTTTTATTATTTCTTATTTTACTTTAAAGTAGTCTGCCTAAATTTTCAACTTGCATGTATAACCGTTCTAACGATACAGCCTTTGTTATAATAATTTGTGCTTTGGGTAAGGAACCCTAAAACACATTTAGTCTATTTAAGAAGATAAATATCAACATTTCGTCATTAAGTCGCTATTAAACCGGCTAAGTGCAATTCAGACTCGCTCACGAAGGATTCCGTACTACCATCACACAATATGGGTACGAAACCCCAAATCATTATGGTAAATACCAACAATAAAGATGACATAGCAACATAAAGGCGACAAAAAACAAGGCGCTAAAATGGTAGCGCCTGACAAACAAATCAGCACCTTTTGAATACGGAACTCTAATATTTATATGCCCAAAATTGTTGTTTTATAAAGATAGAGCTGAAACAAATAACATCGAATAATTGGACCCCCCTTGGATTTCCATTTATTGAACTTTTTATGCTGTGATAGGGGCCATATTATTATTTGCCGTGATAGAGGACAATGTAACATTATTATGTGAAAATATTTACGCGCTACCTATAACGGCTGAAGCTGTAGACCCATGTGATAGATGGATAGACAGCGGAGGATTAGTAATAGGGTCACGGAACCTAATGATACGGAACCCTAAAAATCAAGGTAAAAGGTTATTTATCAAGTAAAGCTTTAAATATATTAAAGGAAAAATAAAGCGGCTAATGTTGTTTTATTTGTATATGCATCCTCTATGATGTAGGTATATTGAAATGTCTATGTACTCGTGTGTCATTCAAAAAAGACCAGGTTTAGCTCGTTATTCTGAGAGGTTTAGACATAATAATGTACTCTGTGGTTTAGACTGACAAGCCTGCCTTTCACTTCATGGTCAAAAGAAATTTTAACCTGCCTGTTGCATCTATTTGTGGATAATAGTAATAATAACTTACAGTAAAAATTAATATTGCAATGGAACCTGAAATATTGTACATAAATGAAAATCCTTGTCCACACCTAGTTGTCCCTATACCTGGAGATGGTTCATGATTGTTCCATTCTTTGTCTTTCTCTATGTATGGGAACATTGAGTCATCATATGACATTAGGTGTGCGATAGTCGAGTATGTGGTAGCGCATTGGGATGAAATGCAACTTTATACGTGTGACGAGCGTGGAGACACATGTACTCGACAGCAATGATGAAAACTACCACCTACGGTTCCGTATCCGAACTTATGGCAGCCACCGCTTTGTATCCATTTACGTTCGAGGTTTACGAAAATGGCCGTTTGAGAGGATCATTCGGTGGCGATCCTGGGATGCCAGTGAAACGTTTACGATTCTCTGGTATTTTCTTAGGTGGTCATTATGAAATGCTCCTTCCCGATACTAGTTTCTCAGGAGTATGTCCTAATGATCAGTTAAAGGGAGTGGGTTTTAAGAAAATCCGCAGCTGACGTGCAAGAAATATTACCCGAGAAGAAAAAAAGGAGGACTACCTACAAAAAGAAATGAGATCCCATCAAAAACATAAAATGTACAAAAATGGCAAGTCTCGCAACGCAATCCTTCCACCGTAAAAAGTTGTGAGATCTTATGTAAAGCCAAGTCTGCTATTTTAGTTTTTATGGAAGCACCTTTTCATTTAGGTTAGTATGGGAGCACCTATTTAACAAATTTATCATTAATTGTTTCCTATTTATTTACCTACCAACATTAAGTGACTGTATTAATATTAGTCATCTTTATTTCCTAATAAAATATGGTGACTTTGCAATCGCAGAGCACAAATAAAGCACTGATGCGTAGAAATATCTTCTCAAATCGCTACTAAATTGGTATTAGGTAGCTGATATGTTGTATATGTTGCTGTGCGATTGCGAAGTCACTACATTTTATTAGGAAATAAAGATGACTACTATTAATACAGTCACTGAATGTTGGTAGGTAACTAAATAGGAAACAATTAATGATAAATTTGTTAAATAGGTGCTCCCATACTAATTTAAATGAAAAGGTGCTTCCATAAAAACTAAAATAGCAGACTTGGCTTTACATAAGATCTCACAACTTTTTACGGTGGAAGGATTGCGTTGCGAGACTTGCCATTTTTGTACATTTTATGTTTTTGATGGGATCTATATTACACTAGCGACCGGTTTCGTTATAATAACATCGTCAGGCTATTGGATACGAATCATGAGATCTCAATCTCGAATCTCGAATCTATTGGATACGAATCATGAGATCTCAATCTCGAATCTCGAATCTCATGATTCGTATCCAATAGCCTGACGATGTTATTATAACGAAACCGGTCGCTAGTGTAATATAGATATAAAGTGGAACAGTTACCAAGTATGTGTTTTATTGACAAGATTAAATAACATGTCTGGTAGGCAAATTTAAATGTATCATATCAATTATGATTATGAATTATGAAACAATGCCGATAATATTTGAAAACTATTAATAAAATTACATTATTGATATTTTTGTGAATCAATATTTTCAGGTTTTAATATATCCGTGTACTTATATTAAAACCTGAAAATATTGTTTTTCTTTCTATGGATTTTTGAGTGAGGAAAATACTTGTACAATTCTCCATCTTCTGTCTGTGAGTATTATACTTATCAGATTGTAAAAAATTTGATAATTATGATATTGACACATTTTGATAAAAGCAACCTGGTACAACTTAACTCAGCATTAAGTTTTACACAAAATAAATCCAGTTGATGTAAAGATTAACTGGATCTTCAGAAGGCAGATATTTTAACAATAATTTCTGTTACAAGAATGAAACTTTGCATAGTGTTGACGTAAGTCAAAGGTGAAAAACCTCTATTTTGCAGACACCATTCACCCTATAAAACGGTAGTGTCTGTCTGAGCTCTTGGAAGTCATCTGCGAAGCGATTGAGAATAATACATCATCAGACCTAGCTCTAGGGTCTGATGATGAAGTGGAAACTATCGATAGGAATATCATGTTTGGACTCTTTCAATTTGTCTTTTTGAAACAATTTACAATCAATGGCAACTAGGGTCTGATGATGAGGCCCTGAGAGGTTCAATTAAACTCCATCAATGTTATTTTTTGCATAGACAGTTTATGGGTTGGAGAGTGCCATGGGCTACTTTTTATCCTGGATAAATGCAAACTAAATCAGCGCAGGCAACAGCTAGTAAATAATAATTATGTGTAGAGATGAATTAGAAGTTCATGGGTGTAGCCAGGTAGCCGGGTATGAACAGGGCAGCTGCCCCCCTTTATAAAATAATTTGCTAATATAAAATAATTTTATTTATGTACTCTTCGGTTGCACTTAAAAATTCATTCAAAAGTAGATTAGCTCGTAAGTAGCATGCATATACATTATTACACTTTCCCTAGCTACGTCTATGATATCATATCGAAGGTTATCCAGGGCCACTGCTATTGAACTGTGAGTGCTTTGACTAGAAATTTAATATAAATAATATAGCAACGCTCATGATATGTGGTGTGTGGCAGTGGCGTGCATAGAACTTTTTTCCGGAAAAGCAATCAGAAGGTCAAGATTGACTTTAAAAAAATATGAAAAAATTTAAATAACACTTTGAAAAAAAAAAGTTTGTATGACGCCAGGGTAGGCACTATACAAACTTTTTTTTTTCAGTGTTATTTAAATTTTTTCATATTTTTTTATTGTCAATCTTGACCTTCAAGATTGCTTTTCCGGAAAAAAGTTCTATGCATGCCACTGGTGTGTGGGGCATGCAAGGTGAACAGGCTCAAGATTACTTTGATTAGGTTAATATAGTGTCATAGAGCTGATAGGGACAGACATATTTGAGTTTGAATGCTTATTAAACATATTTAAAAAATGTATTAAGAGGCCTCATACAATTTCGTTTCTCATCCATAAAAATGCTGGCCGAACTGAGCTCAGGCTCACATGTTTTGTGATTTTAAGTGTTTTGATTTGATGTTTTTGAATATTTGACATACCTATTTATTATTTTTTTTTTATGTGAATAATGCTACAACTCAAGTTTAACATAGTATTTTTTGTTTTAATTCCCAAAGCTTAATTTCTAAAAGATTTTTTTTTTTCAGAAAATATACGCCATTTTAAGACATAGTTTTCATAATTTCGGTAGGTATATAAATAAATCATTATTTTTTTATGATTTTTTAAAGAATTGTCCGATATGACGTTACTTGAGAATTTTAGACATTATACTGATTGTGATGTGTGATTGCTCTAATTTAAATTTAAAAATTAGTGGTCTGTCTCTATCTATCTACACATCTGTCATTCATCTGTCAAAACAGTCGGAAGCAAATTATTATAAATTTATCTTGATAGCAAAGGACACATTTCTAAACAGCTATTTCCCAAGTGAAATCACACAAAGCCAAATGGAAGTTGATCATGAGGTTTTTTAGACCACAAGTTCTAAAATATGGCTTATTAAACCAAAATCTCGAAATGGTTTTTGAATTAACACACATTAACATAATTTAATCTAAGCGAATTAAATAATGCTCTGGATAGCCGAAAAGAACAACTATATTTGCGCTATTTTTTGAAAATGTCACTGTTTTGATTATGTTTTTCTTTAATAATTTTATATGACATCAGTAAAAAGTGTTTCACTTATTCCATAGAAAACTTTGTTACCAATAGGCTATATTTTTGTCATCCAATTTAAACTATGATATCAACTGAAAATAGCTTAATATCTGGGGATCTAAAAAGGCCGACTTGGGTGAATCATTAAATGATTTGAAAGTAGGATAGAGTCAGAGTTTTTCACATGTGCAAAAGAGACGGCATTAGAACAGAATCATAATGTGATTCACGCAAAACGGCCTTATTAGAGGACCTGGGCATCTAAAAAGGCCGACTTGGGTGAATCATAAAATGATTTGAAAGTAGAATGGAATTAGAGTTTTTTCACGCGTGCAAAAGAGACGGCATTAGAACAGATTCATAATGTGATTCATACAAAATGGCCTTTTTAGAGAACCTGGGGATGTAAAAAGGCCGACTTGGGTGAATTATAAAATGATTTGAAAGTAGGATAGAGTCAGAGTTTTTTCATGCGTGCAAAAGAGACGGCATTAGAACGGAATCATAATATGATTCATCCAAAGCGGCCTTTTTAGAGGGCCTGAGCTCCTTACAGGAAATTTGGCAAAACAGCTTTCAAATTAAGGTGGATGATACTGAAACAAACAAGGATATAAAAAAAGTGGTTTTGATACTTTTGTTTTGATACTATTTGGAATGGTCTATTAAACCATGTATGTAAATTATATTCAAATCTTTTCATTTCTTTAAAAACACTGCAAAAAGACAAAAAATATTTTAAATTTTCTTGAGGCCTCTCAAAACATAGTGTTCTTTAATAGTGCAACAAATATAGACATCATGGATGAAAGAAGCTACTAATTTTAATAAACTAGATTCCAATCAGAATAATACAAAGTATAAATCATAAAGAATTACCTACCCACATTTTTCAAGTGAAATCAATAACATCATGAAGGGAATTATGTCCAATAATAGAACAACCTTGATTTATTGAACTGTTGTGTTAACAACATGTGTAACTTAACACTAATCTAGGTAGCTAGCACGTTACTTACCTAGTTGAAGCTGAATGTAGAATGGTCCATTATATAAGAAACTTTAGAACACAAACTGAATGGGATATAGCTAGAATATAAGACAATTGTAATATTAAATTGTGAATCAGTTTCTTGCACCGTTATCAGTTATTCGGTATGTTTGATAAGCTTTTATTGAAGGCGATACTAGTCTTTCCTCGTTAACACTGGCTTTCGAACGAAAGTCTGAAACACTATCTAGTTTTTTGTTCAAAATTAAATGTTTTATTACTCATTTACCGAAGATCAGAACGGACGGAATGTGTACAGCCGCAGTAACAATACCGGAGTTTGAATCATAAATAGATGAAAATACCGCAGAGATTTTTACAAGAACTTCGATTTTCCTTCCTATCTTCCCTCACCGACCGAATCGAGACTTCGCGGAGGATGGATTGGTGGATGGAATGGAATGTCAAAGCAGCGCTGCGTTCATAAACTAGGGGTAGCGACGCAGGCTCAGAATAAGGAATACAAATAGAAACCTGGCTAAAATAATACGCGGAGAAAGACACCTATCCTTGATTTTCTTACGACATTTTAGTGCGTTAGAGAGAGATGGATATGTATTAGTTTTTTCTTAACTAGGTAGGTTGTCACTAGTTCGTTGCTTTGCTAGTGATGTAACAATGTCAATTTTTGACTACGATAAATAAACCAAATCGAAATGAACCGCGACCAATCTCCTTACCACACATCATATCGTATCAAAGTGTGAAAAAAAAGAGATTGCAGGAGGCACCGACCTTTCTGGTGACATCCTCTTGCTTCGGAAGGAGGCCAAGAGAATTAATAGCAAAGTGGTCTCTGTCTACCCCAGTGGGACACATGTTATATTGTGTAAATAAGGAATTAATAAAAGGATATCTTTCGTTTAGCATAATATTTTTTATTAAGTACAAATTACTATATCGTAGGCAGGTAGGTACATAAGTTAAGTCCAAAATTGTGCTTGTTTCTAGTACAAAAAATGCTGTAGCTTGTATCAGAGATACAACCGTAAACCATTTAAGTGGATACTTTTTAAGTCGCCTCTTAACTCAATCAAATAGATGTTCGTTGATGTCGCGTCTTTGTTCAATCAAGGAGGAAGGAATTAATCGCAACAATAGAAATCATAATAATCATAGACTTATAGGATTCGTAATAATAATATTATGTCAATGATGAGCGATGACAGCGCAATTACTACAGAGGTAATTTCAATTTTTTTTTATTTCTATCAAATAAACAACAACTTATCTTGAATAAAAACTAATAACAAATAATGAACGATTAAAATACCTAATAACCTGTAATAAGAAATCAAATTATGCGCAGTTCAAGTCAATAAGCATTCCCAAAATTCATTTCACGATAGAACTACCCTGTCAAAGTACTTTTTTTGTCAACCACTAAGTACGAAAATGTCTTGATCTGCGGAATTTCTTCGTGAAGTCGATCACGGCAGTAACGTGAAGAACAGGCCTTTCAGAACGATTTGCGAACATAGAAATATGCACTTTTCTAAACCACAGACATCCATAGGTACTGGTTCTGTTGCCTAAAATTGAAAAATTATCGAGTTAATATACTATAGTATAGTACATGCACGTACCTACAAACAATATTGATAATGCAATTATACATAATTATTTAAAGGTTACCAATGTGTCTGTATCTGGTAAATATAACGTTGGTAAGGCATCTGCTTTTAAAAGTCTCCATTATAAATTTTCGTTTGGTCCAAAAGAATCCGACGTAAAGTGTTTCGAACAAATATGACTGCTTTTTTTAATTGCCCAATTTGGTCAAATTATTCGTCTAAGCCATTCACTTTTTAATTCTTCCCTTTTTGGAAATCTGTAACAAAAAAATATAGCGATATTTATTCGGTATTATGTTTCTTTTAACTCGCGCTGCAATGAGGGATTTTCTTTTCTTTTTTTTTTACTCTTCCCTAGTCGCTGGATAGATGGCGCTGAACTTGGTAAGTTACTGCAAGGAACGGAACGTCACATAATTTTTTGATTATTGCACTTGGATGTAATTTTGAGATCGTTAAACGAAACGTACATAAAAAGTAATTAATGTCATTGTCACATCACATCACAATAACATTTTGAAAATAAATAAATGATAACAACAAGGAAAAAGAAAAAAATAATTAGCAGTCTTTTTATGAGTTTTCTACGCCAGAAAGAAAATGTCCCAAGAGAAAAAGAAGAGAAGTCTGTGCCTTGTGGATTTGTATAAAAATGGAGGCATACATCTTTTTCCTAAAGAAGAAAGTCGTAAAGCGCAATGAGTACAAGCCATGGTACATTTTAAACCTGGACGGACCATAACAAAGCATTCGCACACAATATGCTCAGCACACATGTCATCAACCAATGAGCGTATGTGACGTGACGCAATGTTTTTTTTTTTCAATCGTTTTGGCTTGGGCACCTAGCAACGTAGTCAGTTCAACACCATCTACAGAGTTCTTGGAAACTATGTTTTTTTGATAGATGGATTATCCTTTATGCACGGCTGCCGCGGGAACCAATGTTCGATAGTTTGCCACACGGACTTTAGTACATCACTATACGAAAAAACATAACCTCTCATAGTCGGCAGAAAATCTATATAAAACAGGTAAATATCGGTGTAGAATTGAACACGAGTATGATTTACAAGAACTACTATTATTGTTACTGAGTTTTAGGCATGATCCTGCAACTTATTAACATAAAAACTATCAGAACTCACCGATGAAATGATATTGCTTCATTGTTGTTTTCTTTTCTTCCTGTATGCGATTTACAGCCTTCAATCGCACAAGACATTTTATTACAATGTTAAAAAAACAATCAACACAAACAATAATAAATCACACTTTCACGAATTTTGAGAGGAAGAGCACAAAAATATTTAATTTCTCTCGGTGAAGCTGTAAACTTTCGCAAAATGCATTAGACATTTCGATGCCACCAAATTAAGATGTGATGCACGCTACGAACGATATTACAACACAACGATACAATGATGAGACATATTTAATTTGATGGTATTATAATTTTTAAAATACATCCAAATTACATCCATCTGACATTTGTTTGGTTCAATCTAGTGACACACCAGGAAAAAATATAAAGTAAGTGCGGTCCGTCGTTTCATTCACTCGTACACAGCGCTTTTAATTGTGTTGACTACGATATACTGCTCGCTATTCTCCGCTCTCTTAATGTGTCAGATTCTGTCGTCATGTGGCTCCACTCATATCTTTACGGGCGTCAGCAACGTATACGATCTAATGATTGTTTCTCGGACTGGTGCGACGTTACTGCTGGTGTGCCTCAGGGCGGTGTATTATCCCCTCTTCTGTTTTCTGTGTTTATTAACACAATTGTTTCTACCATAAACTTTAGCTCCTATCACATGTACGCGGATGACCTTCAGCTCTACTTAACTTTTAAACAAGACCTTTTACATATAGCTATACAGAAGATGACATCCGATTTAGATCACATCAGCCAATGGTCGGAACAGTTCGGTCTTGTAGTTAATCCGTCTAAGACGCAGGTTATGATTGTTGGCAGCAGAGCCCTTGTTAATAAAACTGATCTGAGTTCTCTCCCACCAGTTTACTTTAATGGTACCCATTGAAGTACTGCACCTCTGTTAAAAACCTCGGGCTCTACATTCAAAACGATTTGTCCTGGGACTTGCATGTGACTGAAGTCAGCAAAAAGATTTTCGCGTCCATGCACTCTCTAAAGCGCATGCAGAAGTTTCTGCCTTATTCCGTTAAGGTCACGCTAGTCAACTCACTCCTACTCCCCATCATAGACTACGCAGATGTTTGCTACCCTGACCTTACGGAAGTATTGCTTGACAAACTGGATCGTATCCTTAATGTATGCATACGCTATATCTTTGGCCTCCGCAAATACGACCATATTTCTCAGTACCGATCTGAATTAAACTGGCTCAGTATCCGAAATCGACGCAATGCACATGTTTTAACACTTCTTTACAATATCCTTAATGACCCCCTTTCTCCCCCTTATCTCAAAGACAGATTTACTTACCTTCTCTCGCTTGATCGCCTTCAGCGGCCTAGTAAAGCTCTTCTCCTTCGAACTCCCGAACACAAGTCAGATATGTACTCTTATTCGTTCACTGTATCAGCAATCCGTCTCTGGAACAATCTGCCCTTGTGTATCCGAGAATCACCCTCAACTAATGTTTTTAAAAATAAAGTCTTCCTTCACTATTTAAAGATGCAAAATTGTTAAAATTGTTATCAGCTCTATTTTTGTCGTTCCCGAGTCAATTTTAGAATTACGTCCAATATTTATTTTATTATATAATATATAAGTATTTTTAATATCTTATTTATGTATTGTATTATATTCTTATTTTACTATGTTTATTTAGTATAAATCTCCCATTTCCCCTATTTAATTCCCAAAGTTTGAGTGCTTTCTCCTAATTATATATTCTTGGCACTACCCTAAATTATCCTCAACACCTAAGGTCAACTGAAAGATAATGCTAATTAGCATTAAGTTCGCCTTTGTACTGTTTATTTTAATGTGCAATAAAGAATTTTATTATTATTATTACACAGGAGTAATTTACGTTAGATGAGTACAATGGCTAATGCCCAGTTCTTATTTTAGCCAGGCTTCTATTTGTATTCCTTATTCTGAGGTTTTACCTATGGATGCAAATAATACCTCGATGTTTTGAAACATCGATATTATCCGTGAACGATGCTTAGACCAATGTTTTTACTAACAAAATCCACTTGAGATGTGGGACGAAATAAAAATTTGTTCCCGGGACTGTTTAAAGTGGCACTTGAATATTTACCGATAGTCGCCACCTCTGTTCCTAGTGAACGACTTTTTTTTAAAGCTATAACATAGCACAGGAGCGCAACAGACTTACCGGAAAACGTCTCTTAAAATAACTGTTTAAAATTCTTTGACATTGATTAAAAAATAAATACCTCTGTAATATGTTTTTGAAAACAAAATAAATATTTAAAATTTTAAGAATAGCGTTTTAATTGTTTTTTAATAAACTAAAAATCTAGAGAAGCGTCGTCGTCAAAACATCGATACATCGATGTTTAAATGATCAATGTTTTGACATTTTAATTAAACATTGATGTATCGATATATCGATGTTTTTATAAGCGATAGTCCATCCCTAGTTCTACCATAGACATTCAATAAAGCCGATTCTAAAGGCTTTAATTTATGCTTAGAATATAGGTTTTAGTGCTGTTAAAACTTCAATTTTTCCAAAGTAATTTAGCTTCTAATTCTAACACTTAAAAACTTTTTAGCGATGAAGAAAAATTTAGTTTTGATAGCATTAAAACTAAAATTAAAACCTTCAGAAACGGCTTTAATGGTTCTAAAATACAAATCCGTGCGGAGAGAGTATTATATTCCTTGAATCCGTGGGTTCTCATAAGGTAGCGTTCCAAAACGCCTTAAGTTGTCCGATGAAGTAGAAGACATTACTATCTGTCAGATACTCAATGCTGGTTCCAAAACCTCAAATGAGATCGTTTTGGAACGATCAAAAAGCATGATTCTAGCCATGATATGATTTTTATAAGTTTACACGTAGGTATATAAAAAAAATACAAAACATGAACTGAAAACTGTTAAACGTTTGAACCTCAGAATAAGGAATACAAATAGAAGCCTGACTAAAATAAGAACTGGGCATTAGCCATTGTACTCATCTACCGTAAATTACTCCTGTGTGCGAGTGAATGAAACGACGGACCGCACTTACTTTATATTTTTTCCTGGTGTGTCACTAGATTGAACCAAACAAATGTCAGATGGATGTAATTTGGATGTATTTCAAAAATTATAATACCATCAAATTAAATATGTCTCATCATTGTATCGTTGTGTTGTAATATCGTACGTTGCGTGCATCACATCTTAATTTGGTGGCATCGAAATGTCTATTGCATTTTGCAAAAGTTTACAGCTTCACCGAGAGAAATTAAATATTTTGGTGCTCTTCCTCTCAAAATTCGTGAAAGTGTGATTTATTATTGTTTGTGTTGATTGTTTAACATTGTAATAAAATGTCTTGTGCGATTGAAGGCTGTAAATCGCATACAGGAAGAAAAGAAAACAACAATGAAGCAATATCATTTCATCGGTGAGTTTTGATAGTTTTTATGTTAATAAGTTGCAGGATCATACCTAAAACTCAGTAACAATAATAGTAGTTCTTGTAAATCATACTCGTGTTCAATTCTACACCGATATTTGCCTGTTTTATATAGATTTTCTGCCGACTACGAGAGGTTATGTTTTTTCGTATAGTGATGTCCTAAAGTCCGTGTGGCAAACTATCGAACATTGGTTCCCGCGGCAGCCGTGCATAAAGGATAATAGATTAATGAGAGGTTTTCTTTTTGAGTATTAAAAAAAAAACATAGTTTCCCAGAACTCTGTAGATGGTGTTGAACTGACTACGTTGCTAGGTGCCAAAGCCAAAACGATTGAAAAAAAAACATTGCGTCACGTCACGTCACGTCACATACGCTCGTTGGTTGATGACATGTGTGCTGAGCATATTATGTGCGAATGTTGTTATGGTCCGTCCAGGTTTAAAATGTACCATGGCTTGTACTCATTGCGCTTTACGACTTTCAATCTTTAGGAAAAAGATGTATGCCTCCATTTTTATACAAATCCACAAGGCACAGACTTCTCTTCTTTTTCTCTTGGGAGATTTTCTTTCTGGCTTAGAAAACTCATAAAAAGACTGCTAATTATTATTTTCTTTTTCCTTGTTGTTATTATTTATTTATTTTCAAAATGTCATTGTGATGTGATGTGACAATGACATTAATTACTTTTTTATGTACGTTTCGTTTTACGATCACAAAATTACATCCAAGTGCAATAATCAAAAAATTATGTGACGTTCCGTTCCTTGCAGTAACTTACCAAGTTCAGCGCCATCTATCCAGCGACTAGGGAAGAGTAAAAAAAAAATAAAAGAAAATCCCTCATTGCAGCGCGAGTTAAAAGAAAAATAATGCCGAATAAATATCGCTATATTTTTTTGTTACAGATTTCCAAAAAGGGAAGAATTAAAAAGTGAATGGCTTAGACGAATAATTTTACCAAATTGGGCAATTAAAAAAGCGGTCATATTTGTTCGAAACACTTTACGTCGGATTCTTTTAGACCAAACGAAAATTTAAAATGGAGACTTTTAAAAGCAGATGCCTTACCAACGTTATATTTACCAGATACAGACACATTGGTAACCTTTAAATAATTATGTATAATTGCATTATCAATCTTGTTTGTAGGTACGTGCTTGTACTATACTATAGTATATTAACTCGATAATTTTTCAATTTTAGGCAACAGAACCAGTACCTATGGATGTCTGTGGTTTAGAAAAGTGCATACTTCTATGTTCGCAAATCGTTCTGAAAGGCCTGTTCGTTCACGTTACTGCCGTGATCGACTTCACGAAGAAATTCCGCAGATCAAGACATTTTCGTACTAAGTGGTTGACAATAAAAGTACTTTGACAGGGTAGTTCTATCGTGAAATGAA
The DNA here is from genome assembly GCA_934047225.1 of Ypsolopha sequella. NCBI lineage: Eukaryota > Metazoa > Arthropoda > Insecta > Lepidoptera > Ypsolophidae > Ypsolopha > Ypsolopha sequella. The sequence goes on along the minus strand of OW203994.1, from coordinate 19,437,064 downwards.
TTTTGGGAATGCTTATTGACTTGAACTGCGCATAATTTGATTTCTTATTACAGGTTATTAGGTATTTTAATCGTTCATTATTTGTTATTAGTTTTTATTCAAGATAAGTTGATGTTTATTTGATAGAAATAAAAAAAAATGAAATTACCTCTGTAGTAATTGCGCTGTCATCGCTCATCATTGACATAATATTATTATTACGAATCCTATAAGTCTATGATTATTATGATTTCTATTGTTGCGATTAATTCCTTCTTCCTTGATTGAACAAAGACGCGACATCAACGAACATCTATTTGATTGAGTTAAGAGGCGACTTAAAAAGTATCCACTTAAATAGTTTACGGTTGTATCTCTGATACCTACCTACCTACCTGATATCTGTACCTACCTGCCTACTATATAGTAATTTGTACTTAATAAAAAATATTATGCTAAACGAAAGATATCCTTTTATTAATTCCTTATTTACACAATATAACATGTGTCCCACTGGGGTAGACAGAGACCACTTTGCTATTAATTCTCTTGGCCTCCTTCCAAAGCAAGAGGATGTCACCAGAAAGGTCGGTGCCTCCTGCAATCTCTTTTTTTTCACACTTTGATACGATATGATGTGTGGTAAGGAGATTGGTCGCGGTTCATTTCGATTTGGTTTATTTATCGTAGTCAAAATCGACATTGTTACATCACTAGCAAAGCAACGAACTAGTGACAACCTACCTAATTAAGAAAAAACTAATACATATCCATCTCTCTCTAACGCACTAAAATGTCGTAAGAAAATCAAGGATAGGTGTCTTTCTCCGCGTATTATTTTAGCCAGGTTTCTATTTGTATTCCTTATTCTGAGGTTTGAACACATCTCAATCACAGATGAGAAGAACGATATTATAATCACCGCGTTCCGAATGACGACCTAATCGATTTTATCGCGTCAATAGTTATTCCGAGTCAGTGTTAGCGCGATAACGATAGCCCTATGATGGTTGCTATGACGTCATAGATGACATCATGAACAACGCCATGTTGTGCTATCAGCGTCCAAGCTTTATTGCGTTTGCACTGTAAGCGATCTATGAAAAGTGACAGCCGGCTGGCGGCAATTATAAAAATAATTTATTCGGAGCATAAGAGTTTATTATTAAACCATGATTCAGAGATTGAAGTTAGAGGAAATCACTTCTTGGACCTAGTAAAGTAGTATACCCTTTGTATTCACGTAACCTAAAACGAATTCCTACAAATTCTGTTCCTTTGAAGTGTCAACGTCCATATCGCGATCAAAAGCGTTCCGAATGGATCATAAGTTTAAGCAGTGATGGACGCCAATGTCCATTCGGAATGACTTGATGGGTGTGAGAAGTTTGATGGTAGTGTTGGCACCATTAGCGTCATGCGAAATGCGCTGAATGTCACGCCATTTGAATTTGTTTCTTGGTATTTCCTACAAGTCTGAAACTTGATTATTAGCAAGTTTTCTCTATAATTATAAAACCTGTAGATAAAATCTCATCCATCATTTAAACATTTTTGTCTTCCTGCCAAACTTTTATTTTGACATATTATCTCGGACGAAGCATCAAAGAAGCTCTAGTGTTTATGGTCACTTGTTTAAATGGCAGTTGGAAAATTCCGGTGGGCTATTTTCTTGTAAATGGTGTAACTGCGGAACAAAAAGCAACTTTGGTAAAGTCATGCATAGACCTAATTTGCTAATGCGACATCGATGTAGTTGCTGTAACATTTGACGGATGCCCGGCAAACTATTGGGTTGTTGTTTAGATGGTGAAGACATAAATCCCGTATTTTCACACGAAGGAAAATAAATAGTTATATTTGCTGATCCTTCTCATATGCTAAAATTAATACGGAATACATTGGGAGAAAAACGATTTTTAACGGACTGTGATGGGCGAATTGTGTCCTGGAACTTTATAGTTATGCTAAACGACCTCCAAGAAAACGAGGGTTTACATTTGGCTAATAAAATGAGAGGCGCTCATGTCAATTTTAAAAAACAAATCATGAAAGTAAAGTTGACATCTCCATTGTTGAACGAATCTATCGCAGATTCAATAGAATATTGCAAAATAAAACTCCGACTTGAAGAATTTCAAAACTCTGAGGCGACAGTTGATTATTAATTTATAAGAAAATTTAATTCGCTGTTTGATGTATTAAATTCACGAAATTTAAATTCTTATGAATATAAAAAACCGCTTAAGCCCCAAAATTATGACAGCGTGAAGGTATTTTTAGATGATATGCTTAATTATATAAAAAGCTTGAAAATAGGAACCACTCCCATTTTGAACACCAACAGAAAAACGGGATTTTTGGGTATGTATATATGTACTTATTAAAAGTTTAATATGTTTATATGACTCGCAGGTCAAATCCAAAAAAATGGATTTTTTGTCTTCCTACAAATTAAGTCAAGAAAGTTATTTAGCAGGTTTTGTTGTAAAATCTCTGAAAACGCAAATTAAATGTGAGCAATGTTTATCTTCTCTGATTTCTTCAGAAAAATTAGAGGACTCCCTCATATTTCAAAAAGATAAAGGAGGTTTGTGTTATCCATCGAAACCCGTAATAAAATTATGTGAAATAGCAGAGGAAGTATATAGAAAAAATAAATCTGTAATGAAGAAAGACACCATGCATTACTTACTACAGGAATGTTTAAAAAAATGCATCGGCCTCAAACTATTTTCTGAAATAGTACACGATTATCGTGATGGATCAATATTTGAAAACCATTATTCTTTATTGATTAAAGCAATTTGCAAAAAATATCTTAACACAAGAATTCACTACGCCACAAAAAATTTCATTAAAAAAGGGGACAACGTGAGAAATCTATATACTAAGCTTATTTTATTTAAAGGACAATAAATTATTTTACAATGAAACTTGTTTTATTGAATGTTAACATGAGTTTTCCCTGGGTGATGTCAGTTATATAAAAGTCTGCCTAACAATAAAATAAAAGTAATAAATAATCATAGTTACTCGTTAAAATACATTTTAACTACGAATTCAAATTACAGTAGTTATAGAACTTAAATAAAACGGGGTAAAAAATTCGTTAAGCCTGCTCACTCTGTTTTTGGATGTACTTTGTTTCTGTCCCTTACGGGTGCACGCAAATAGCAAGTCCGTTTGATGCTTCGTCCGAGCATATTACTCTATGTCCGTTCCGAATCTCACCAAAGTTAGTCCGAAGCTCCCGAAGACTGTTCCATTAAGGCCCCTCAATTATAAAATGAACATTTTGTTTAATTCATACCGTTAGTAATTACGTTATTAAAAATCCAAAAAAAATATATATTAGAAACGAGGATATACTTAAGTAACTTGTCGTTCTGAAAACGTAATTTAATTAACTTCGCTCGATAGAAAAAAATCGCAAAGTTAGCGCTAAAAAAATCTTAACATCGAGCTAATGATATGTATTTTTAAAGCTATACATCTCAAAATATGCGAGAATTTTCTACATACATTACTTAAGTTACTTGTTGAACGCTTTTTGATCACAATTAATATTTGAAATAAATATGAAATAATACATATAATTTCTTCCCGCAACGCTCTGATCGCTGTTTGTCGCCTGCGACCAGTTCGCGCTGAGGCGCTCTGGAGGTCGGACCTGTGCCAGTTTTCGCTCTGCGCTATAAAACCATAAACATTTTTAAAATATATATATAAAATGGGACAAAATAAAATTTAAAGGAGATCGAAATAAATTTTCATATAGAGAGAGACAAAAAAGAATGTTGGATATTTTAAGGTAAGAGTAATATTCAATTTACTTTTTTATTATTATAGGTGCCCTAAAAAGCATGTATTTGTACCCAAAGTAGGTACGGCAATAGGGCTTACCGTAACCACCACCCATCACGTTGGGACGTAATAATCGTCGGTGAAACGTGGGTTTACAGAGCGTGTAGAGTATGACTTACATTTCACAGTTAAAACTCGGAAAACCTCTTGACACCCCCTCGAGCATTCGTTTCAATTCGTTTCGTGACGATATATTATATTAATTTTATTTATTACTTTTGTTTCTTTACAAACAAAACTGCACCAGTACATTATTTTGACGCGGTGTATAATTTTTTTTCTTCAACTTTAATATCGTAAATTATGTACTTAGAGATACATATGACGTATATCAACTAGTAATGCGAATATTTTTTCTTTCAGATCTAGAAAAGATAATGAACAAAAAGATGAATCAGATGATGTGAATGAAACTAGGTAGGTAAACCTAGCGCCGCCGCCGCGGGCGCTTCCTTTGAGCTCAAACCAAGCCGACACAGGTGTATAGCACCAGACTTTACTGCGTAAATCTAACACTTACTTACTGTACCTGTAATAAGAGTTCATTCAGGTTACGCTCGTATCTCGAGCGAGTCCTATCAGTTGTCCCGTGAATTATGGCGCTGTCATATTTATTGCAATGTAATAAGAACTTTAGCGTCAGAAAAATGGAAAGTAATTAGGTAAGAATTTTATTGTCGATTGTAATATTATAGATTTTTCATTTATTTAACTTTCGAACAAAGTTCTAAGTTCTAAAATAACATGATCTAAAAGAAAAATAACACAGAGCATGTATTTGTACCCAGAGTAGGTACGGCAATAACAGGACTCACCACCTATCTTACCGTCTTAGTGTCTGTCTATAACTTTCTTTCGTCTCTCTCTGCTAATTGAGCTAAAATGTATAAAGTACTATCAAAGATGGGGACACCATGTTGTGTACCGAGTGTGGACAGTGACACTCAGCAGTGGCGCACGGCCTGCCCGGTTTCCACTATTAGCTAGGAATTGCGTATTGGCGGCGTCGCCACGCCGACACCGCAAGCTCTGGATCCGCCACCGCGTGACGGTTGGTCGCTCGGCAAAATAATACGGAAGAAAACGGTATTCAATTAAAATATCATGTTGCCTAGTAAATTAATGAAACAGAGGAAACGATAACTGCAACATTGAGAACTAACTACACGGACCTCGATTAATTATAAAAAAATGTCATCATAATATAAATGTTCGGCTTGTCAGTGACCAAAAATCTAGGTTACATAAATAATGTTTTATTTGAATTAAAGTCCCAATTATACCACATTGCAAAATAAAAATATAATACCCTCCATTTCCATGGATGTTGATGAAGAAAGGTATAAACAAAATTTTTAAAAACTTTTCGTCTCTGTTTGAAATTTAATGATTTAGAGAAAAACACCTTCAATTCTTTATATTATTAAAAATGCGTTTCTACGGGTAAACCGGCTGTTAGTATCCCAAATTCATGCGGAAGTCCTTTAGTGTTTAAGGGTAGGTTCTGGTCTTTTACTTGTTACCTACTCAATATTGTATTTAAAAATAACTATTATTTATTGAAAATCTACCATAAATATAAAAATATCTGGTTTACAGTACCAAACTCGTGTTTTGTTACAAAAAACGTCAACGCCTCCTACCAATATTCAAACCCATACTCACAAGCAAATCCTTATCCACAGATAAGAGTTACGGTCAAGCATGCCAACTACGGTCATTGATCCCGAGGAACTAGAACTTCGTTTAAACACGTTCCTGAGCAACTTAGAGAAAACTCAAAAGCAAAGGTTAAGAATCGAAAAGGAAACTATTCTTCAAAGGGATTGCAGTGATTGGTTGGAGTTGCGGTGGCAGCTACTAACGGCGTCTAATTATGAGAAAATAATTAAAAAACCGGCCAAGTGCGAGTCAGACTTGCGCACGAAGGGTTCCGTACCATTATCTATAAAAACGGCAAAACAACATATCTGTTGTATCGGAGCCCCCTTAAATATTTATTTTATTCTGTTTTTTAGTATTTGTTGTTATAGCGGCAACAAAAATAAATCATCTGTGAAAATTTCAACTGTCTAACTATCACGGTTCATGAGATACATCCTGGTGACAGACGGACAGCGGAGTCTTAGTAATAGGGTCCCGTTGGTTACCCTTTGGGTACGGAACCCTAAAAAGAGAAACATCAAGGCCAACGTTAGTGCAAACACTTCTCTATAAGCAATACCTCAGCAATGTAAAAGCAATAAGCGTGTTAAGACACGGCGTTGCGAATGAAGCCAATGCACTCAATCAGCTGTCAATTCAACTTGGGATTGCTATACAGAACTGCGGATTATTCGTTCATGCTCAAACTCCCTACCTTGGAGCAACACCGTATGGACTCATTGGAAATGATAAAGTCGTGGAAATTAAGTGCCTTTTGTCAGTTTACAAACAGAATTTGAACGACGTAGATGTCTTAAATAAATTACCATTTTTCAAAAAGAAAGACGATGCACTGGTAATTAGCAAGAATCACGAATGGTTTTATCAAATGAGTAATTTAATTTTTGAATCTAGATCTAGTTACTATTTAACAGGTTTCTTTTCTATTTCTTCATGTTTAATTTTTCAGGTTCAGGGCCAGTTACTTATAGCGCAAAGTAAAAGTTGCGTTTTCAGTATATGGTCTGGGGAGAACAACCCGTTGCACATAGAAACTATTGACCTCTGTGAAAACGACACAAAAAAAGAAAAAGAATTCTAAAGAAATCAGTTCTATTCTTACATTTCAGCAGACGTATGTTTTAAATAAAAAAATAAACGATTACAGTGTTAGTAAAATTAAACTTGTAAAAAATAAACGATATTTTCTTTTTATTTATACTGTTCGTAAAGTTAAACCTTTAAGTTAATACAATATTCACAAATCGTATACATAGGATTATATTATTTATAGCAAAATCCTTCGCTTTAGAAACTCACAATATTATTAGAGTGCATAGTAAAAACAAAATCTCAGGGGCTCGAAGCGAACTTTTTTCAAAGAATTTTGTTTCTGATTGATTTTTAGGGTTCCGTGCCTAAAAGGTACAAAAGGAACTTTTATGGTGAGATTCAGTTGTCCGTCCGTCCATCCGTATGTCACAGCCTCATAACTTTAGCACCGTTTAAGATAAAGACATGAAATTTGGCACAAAAATAGCGTTAATGTGCTCACATATCACGGTGTAAAAAAATATGAAAAATATGATATTGTTCAAAATATTTCAAAAACAAAAGTGAGAAAAATAAAAAATATTAGCCTAAATCATGGTAATATGAGTTTACGTAAAGATTACAGGAAAAATATAGCGGTTGAGGAATTCACGAAAAAAAAATGACAAAATTATATTTATCATCCACAATACAGGACCCTAGGTACGCGAGTCTGACTCGCACTTGGCTGGTTTTTTTTCATGTTACTTTGCACTCTAATAATAAACGTATACATTTTGTGTAACATTTACACAACGCCGAGGTGCGGCGCGGCTACGCCAACCAAATTTGATCGGCGCACAGTCGCCGCCGGCAGATTCGAGTCGGCGCCCACGTCTAAAAAATATAGTAGGTACTAATGTAGCAGTTAATCAGGGAAATCCTAAAAATGTATGTATTATTATGTAAACAAATGTGACTATGGTCAAAAGTTTTAAGTTTAACTTATATTTTCGAAATGTATATTTTAACTACCGTTTTGTTCTAAATAAATCCTTTTAACATTTAATGAAATAAATACTTGATGTCCACAAATGTTTAATACTTTAGTACCTATTACCCAATTTTCTGTTTCAATTTATCTTTTCCAATAGCTATGCATCATTTCGCACACAAGCGCCTCTATTGCCGATTTGTGGCACTAAAATTCATTTGCGGGGAAGCGCGGGGGAAATCTCAATTTCTCAGCGGCCTGGGCCAAGCCTTAAGACCGGCTCCAAAACGTATTGCTTATCCAACTAGGTTATAGGGGTTTGGTTTTGGAACGCTACCTAAAAATATCCAAAGTCCATGGTATAATAAAACAAGGCTCAGATAAAACAAGGTACAGTTGCCACAAAATAAGAGGCCCGTTTTGACAGATAAGAACGACCATAGAATATAACTTTACATGTAATAAATGAAACGGTTAACAAATAATTATAAACTTATTGGGTTTAAAGAAAATAAATAAACGTTTTTTAATTATCACGGAACATATTTCAAGTACTATTTTCACGCATATTCCAAAATAAAATGCAATTTTGAATTACTACACAATGTCTCAAAAACAGTTACATTCTCAGTCAATTTTTTCTTAATAATAGTGTTGTAACCAGATAATCGCCTAATTTCACGGACTCAATTCGATTCTACGTGAAAATAATTAACTTGTTTTAATATTGATAAAATAATTGTAATGATCTGTAATTAGCTTTTGTGAGACCAGTACACAAAAAGCCAAGTTTAAATTTCATTTTTTTTTTGCAAATATAAACTTTTTAGATTTGAACATTTGCATGTATTTGTAACGGTGTCGCGTATACCGAAAAATATAATATAATTATTGTGCTAAATAATGTTACATACCACTTAGCTTTTAAACTTATAGTTTACAAAAACAAAAAATATATATATAAAAAACATGCATTTATTGCTTAAAGTCCCATTTTTTTTTATTAATGAATTGGTTTACAGGCAGTTTTCCATAAATCATCCTATCAATAGACAGATTGGCTGGTAAGAAATATGGCAGTATTTTTTTTTTATAAGGCATGGAGCAATTTTTTCCTCTTGAAGCCTACATATTTTTCTTACTGGCCAGTATTTTATATCTATCAACGCTCAGACCTCTATCTAATTTGAGGTCAGTGAAGTACAACATTACAAAATATTACTGGCACGTAAGAATTTTCATTTCATATTCTTTTCGTAGAGAAAAATTTAAAAGCTGGTTTTAGCACCCGAAATATCTTTCTATCACCATATTGGAAGTCGTTGTGCTCCCGTTTGTTTTTAGTGTTTTTTTCTTGTGACTTTAGGCTTTACTTTTGAACTGTTTATATTTTCTTTCACGTTGACTTAGGCAATTATGTTTATTCTGGAAATTATAACCAATAAACTTGAAAATATTTCAAACGATAACGAACTCATAATATTTTGAATCGATTTCTCGTGAGAATCGGTTGACATAGTTACCGATTTGCATGGTTCACATCCATAGATACGTTGCGATGACATACGTCAAAACGGACCTATTACATTGTGACTACTTTAGGTATATATTCCTTGCTGATTTGTGCAGGTTTTGTGTTCCAACTGGGCGGCCCAAGCAAACGTCATCACGCTATGGACGGTTCTCAAACTTTAAAAGTCGGGAATCATGGAAATTTTCATATCCTTAGAAATAAATTACTAGGTAGCATGTGAGACTCGCACTTTATCGATTTTTATCAAATCATACATACCCATTTGGAAAATGGATACCAAAAAAATACACATTTAAAAATTATAAAACAACGGTTTCAAACATTCTTTTCTCAATTCACTTAAATGACTTACCCAGTGTGATTCGTGGCTGCGAAATACTTATGTACGCTGACGACGTTGCGGCGATTGTAAATGCACCGTCTGTCAATACACTCGAGGTGCAATTAAACAATACAGCTAAGCAACTTTCCCAATGGTTTCAAGGAAATGGCCTGGTACTAAACTCGAAAAAAACGCACTTCATGCACTTTTGGTTCCGTGGCACGCCATCCCAGCCTTTATCAGTCCAAGTTAATGGAACCCAAATAGACCAAGTGGAGTCCACAACATTCCTAGGGTTTGTACTCGACAGAGGTCTCACGTGGACGCATCACATAGACGTGTTATGTGGTCGTCTCGGCAGCGCCTGCTTCGCACTGTGGCGGATGTCGCGGGTGGTGGAGCGGTCCACGGTGCGCGCCTGCTACTTCGCCACCGTGCACTCGTTGCTGCAGTACGGCGCTGAGTTGTGGGCGCGCGCCGCCGACTGGGAGCGTGCGTTCCGCATGCAAAAACGAGCGATCCGAGCGATCGTGCAAATCCCCCGAACTGACTCAGCATTGCCTCATTTCAAGTCATTGAAAATTATGACGCTGCCCTGTCTTCTCATCTTTCAGGTATCGGTGTATGTTTTATGAAAACATTGATTCGTACAAAATACGTATAAGAGAGCGAACCGGCAACAAGATACTAGGTGTGAAACATAAACTACTAAATCGAGTTTGTTGACACATATCATGGGTCCAACAGTGTTCAATTTATTACCAAAAAACATTTTGGGGTCACCCAACTTAACTATTTTTAAATCCAGGTTGAAGTGCTGGCTTCTTGAGCAAGCGTTCTATTCTTTTAAAGACTTTCTTGTTCACAAGAACAACTTTAGAGATATATCAAATTAATTTAATTGTAATTAATTATAAGTTGTTAGTTTGTAGTTAATTTTAAGTATTTATTATTGTGACATATAATGAATATTATGAAATAAATGAATATGAATATGAATATAAAAATCCTTGGAGACGTTTTTAGAAAACTATGTAAGTAAATATACAAATATATTGGATAAATGGGGTAAGTAGGACTTACAATTTCTGAAGCTGGCTTTTGGGCCATAATAGCGAAGCCAGTCTTGCTTGAGCCAACAATTCATTTTTGGGAAAAGAAAAAAGTCTAATTATTTCTCCTTTTGCAGCGCGATTTTACAATAAAGAAGTTTCCTATGACTTAAAAACAAAAAAGCTTGTATACATTCCAAGATGATAAAAGTAAAAGTAAACGTGTTGAAAGAATTATTTCAATATCTTGATAAATTACGAAGTAATTCAATTCAAAAGTGAACGCGCACAAATAAAAAAATACGCGTGGAGGATTCATGCTGTGACGTCACAGCATCCGTCGCCGCGGTTTGGGGCGAGACGGAATGCACTAAAACCGCTTATCCCGGCCTTTAAGGTCGTGTTTATTGCTCGCAGTATCTCGGACACTGTGATTGTGTTAAAATCTAAAGTTTATGTCTTATATTACAAATTGCTATTTTAATAAGTGAAAAGATTTAATTAAAATTTGGACGATGGAAAGTGGTTTTGTACGGGGACAATCCAATAAAATACCAAAAGTCGACATGGCTATGGTTTTGGACTTTTTGACAAACAATCCGTTGTACACAAGTGCAGAGGTCAGAGGAGTTAAACTTTAAAGTAAGTTATAAGTACCTAGGTACACATTTATCTACCTTAAGCAATAATAATCTCACGTTATTATCTACCTAAGCTCTCCTCAGAGTGCGCTGATTTTATTCATTTTAGGAGAATCGGCGCAATCAATCTAATATTTCATCCATCATCCATTCATCAGCCTGGGTTCGTCCACTGCTGGATATAGGCCTTTCCAATATTATGCCACTCTTAGCCGTCCTTCGTTATCCTCATCCAGCCGCTAACCTAAAATAATTACACTAAGTACTTACATATTTTTCATAATATCTAAGGAACTATGTTTCATAATGATAAAGAACCCCTTGCTCCATTAAATTATAAACAAAACACTTAAAACAAGAGTCGGCAAAAAAAATTTACACCCCAGCGCGTCCAACTGTTCATAAGCGTTGACTCGATGACCCATTTTCCTGGTAAATAAATATTGCACAAAAACTAAAAAACACAGTATCTTGACGTCAAATAGACAGATTCAAAGCCTAAAACCTACTAGTTTAGGAGTAGCAGAAGACCCTAGAAACGTGTTTTACCTTACTAGTAGGTCATTGGGTTAAGTAAACCTCTATTAAATATGCAATATTTAAGCAGTTCACTATGTCTGAGACAGCTCTAAATGCAAATGGGCGGAAACTCGGGAAGTGTCGGCAGCCGGTTACAGGCGCTAAGCTAAGCAGGCGCATCGTTCAAAAAACACACCTCCGTAGATACTATTTAGGATCAAATTTTTGTTTGCGAAAAAGAGCGGCGGAGTTACTATGGTTGTGGCGCCTAGACGGCGCATAATATCACAAAATTTATCGACAGTATCGATATCTTAATTACTTAAAAGGTCCACTATCGATATTAACTATTGGCATCGGCAGAAGTAGGCACCTTCATTGGAATAAAAAATATCGATATCATGCTTCTGACATTTTTCCATCTCTAATTAGTTTTGACTTGGAGTAAATATGATTTGTTTGGAGTATTTTCCTTTTCTTTCTGTTTTGAAAAGACAACGACAGAACGCTTAAAATAAATAGGTCTTGTCAAATAGTTTTAGGGATTATTAGAGGCCACGGAGTTTGCCGCACGATATTTATTTAGTAAACCAGTCCCCAAATAACATATGGACATAAATACTTACATCAAAATGGTCTTCACAACAAAACCGTACAGTTTTTTTTTTCGTTTCATAATTTGGCACCACTTAGCTGTTATTTTTTTCTCCCTTGGCACCGTAAAAAAATGTTTATCGGGTGTTGTTACAGTTGTACTTGTACTATAGGCACGACGCAGTATTTATAATTTGCTTTATTATTAGTTTTTACAGCCTCCATTATAATTCCGCAACCATACCAGCTACCGTCCTAAGCTAAACACAGTTAGTTTAGTACTAATTGCCTGAAGCGCGAACAAACGCCGCGGGGCACCCTAGTCGAACGGATATTGTGACGTCAGGCACGGATGACTGGTCTCGCGCGGAATAATGAGCGGTTTTCCAGACTGAACTTGATCAAGCTTTCAGAAGTAAACACAGATGGCGTTACCCTGCTTTCAAGTGTCAAAAAGCAAAGATTATTTTTTAATCTGTGGGCAGCAAGATAAAAATTGTCAATGAGGGGTTTTCAAAGTCAAATTAAAAAAGAAAAAGTAGTACCGAACGACTCAATAGATGGCGCAGCCTGTACTAAAAGTGTCAAAAAAATGTCTTCCTGGCAACACTAGTTTCTTTTGATTTTGACACTTCGTCTTTGCTTCGTTCTTTTTTGTGGGCAATCCATGCCTCACATGTACATATTATTGCTAAGATCTATTGTTTTTTCCGTAATTAATTCTTAGGGAAACTGTCCTATATTTTTACAATTAGCTACAACGATGGGCTGACCATGTTAAAAGTTGAATGACATACCAAGCTATTTTGTTAACGTTAACAATATAGATAGAAAACAACACAATATAAACACAACGAAATAGGAATGTCTTTATGAAGGTTGTTGTTGGATTTGACAATTGACTTGACAATTTTTATCTTGCTGCCCACAGATTAAAAAATAATCTAAGCTTTTTGACACTTGAAAGCAGGGTAACGCCATCTATGTTTACTTCTGAAAGCTTGATCAAGGTCAGTCTGGAAAACCGCTCATTCAATTGTTAAATCCAACAATGTTGTTTTCTATCTATATTACTTACGTTAATAGCTTGGTATTTCATTCAACTTTCAACATGGTCAGCCCATGCGTTGTAGCTAATTGTAAAAATATAGGAACACACAGTTTAACTAATTACGGAAAGAACAATGGATCTTAGCAATAATACATTTGAGGCATGGACTGACCATAAAAAAGAAAGAAGCAAAGAAGAAGTGTCAAAATCAAAAGAATCCAGTGTTGCCAGGAAGACTTTTTTGACACTTTTAGTACAGGCTGCGCCATCTATTGTGTCGTTCGGTACTACTTTTTCTTTTTTAATTTGACTTTGAAAACCCCTCATTCGAACACGGGCGGGAAAAGTATATTATAAGTTCATCATTTATTAAGTTATTGAAAAAAAACCTTCACTAGGCTTTTATGCAAGCTTATTATGATTATTTAGAAATTAAATTAAAGAAAATGAAACTTCCTTATTACGGATCGAACAACCGCTCATTCTTGCTTCCTAGGATTACCTATCATTAATTTATTATTTAGCTCGTATGCAACTCGAAACTAGCTTCAACCTTTGGGAATCTCTGTGTAGAATGAAACAAACAATGAAATTCACTCTCGTGCAACAAGGATGACAACAAATGGAAAAAACGCCATTAGATATTGCCAGTATTATGTGCTTATTTTTACCCAAACGTTTCACACAACTTATGCAAATCTGACCACAAAGATAAGCAAAAAAACAAAATTACATTTGTTTATGTTTAATTTCAACAACAAAAAATACATGTCAATGTTATAAAAAATATAATTATTTTGTAAACGAAATAACTTAAATCCTTAAGTTCCTTTTATTCCTTCGGCCTCGCTGGCGGCGCGTTCTCCGTCCTCACATGCTCGTTTTTCGGCCTTGCTACATTTTCCTTATCATGAAATCATGACATAAAATAGCAAGCACGTAAGATGATGTCACCATGGAATTAGTACAATGTACGTTAGTTAGTTCCGTAATGACACTGAGCAAATTGAGCGTTGGTGCAATTCATCCATCAACTGCATCAATGCTATTTATTTATTAACAACATAACAAATGCAAACACCGCATCAAACTGCACGAACCGCTTCTGCCCTCAGAATATATTCCTTATTCTAAGCTTCTGCCCATAATCTGATGCGACTTCATGTCATTGAAGCAATGTCTATTTGACAGTTAGACCATTATGATTATTCAAGTTTCCCCCCAATTCTTCAAGGCTGTTTTCGGTCACAGCGACTGTCACTGCTGACAGCGGCGCTGGTGAGCCCTCACGTGTCTGACGTAGCCGATCTTAAGCTGGTCTCGTTTTGTGTCGAGCTCAGCGCAGCTAATCGACTCGAAAGCATACACCTTAGTGTTCACAGCCTGCCTCCAATGCGGTCTGTCTGCTGCCAGTGTTTCCCATTGTGCTGGGTCTATTGCACATTTCTTCATGTGGCGGTTAAGCACATCTTTATACAGCAGAAATTGGCCGCCCTGTTTCCGTTTACTTTCCTGCAGTTCGGAGTAGAAGAAGTTTTTTTATCTAAGTTTATTTAACAGCCAAATGTATGATTTTGAAAGTGCCTCGGATGAAACCGATTTTATTTTTCGACCTAGAAATTGTGTAAATAAAGTCTTTTTTTAAAGCTCAAGATATGTAGTTTTTTTTTTAGGGTTTTTACAATGAATTTTGGGCATTTTTGAGGTATTTTGGTTTGAAAGAAGGAAACTTTTTTAGGAGTTGGCAACCCTGCCTTAAATGTCATAATAACATAACATCATGGATGTATACGTAAACTGGATTGAGCACTGAAGGATGTTACGCGTAGAAAAATAGACTCTATTTCATACAGTTAAAAGTTATTTTATTATGACACAACCAACTAGAGAAAACGTGCCGAGCGGGACAACACACAGTCGATGCCTGTGTCCTACTCGCACAGTTGCCATCACAAAAAAAACAAATTGCGATGGTAGGCTTGAGTTTTTCACGATTTAGTTTTTCAACGACTTTATAGTATTTAGCTTTTAGTAAATACTTTTTTTTAACCGACTTGAAAAAAAGAGGAGGATCTCAATTCAACTGTATTTTTTTTGGGTATGTTATTCCTTATCTCCGTCAATTCTGAATTGAATTGAATGATTCTTTTTTTGTTTGGAAAAATTTCCTTTGAGGTAGGTCCCATTTTAAGATTGACCATGATCTGATGAAAGTTTTCAGAGATAGGCAGTGGAACGCCTCAGAAAGTAACAGCGTACCACTTGATATTAAGGAAATCGCTTTGTACTACGATGTTGATCGCAGAGTATTACTTGGAAATTGTCAATCTTCCACCTGACCTTCGATCCTGGTCTTATTAAGTCATTACCATAGAACTCTTTAACGAATGAGAGCACTTACCTCGAGATTGCAGCAATCACTTTGGTAGGGTGCTGATTGTCGGGCATTTCTTGGAAATTATCAGAATACCCACCTGACCTTCCATCCTGGCTTCACCACCATAGAACTCCTTAACGGACGACAGCATACCACTCAAGATTAAGGCAATCGCTTTGTATTAGGATAGTGATTGCCGAGTACTACTTGTAAATTGTAATTTCTCCACCTGAACTTTGATCTTGGCCTCATTACCATAGAACTCCGCAACGGGTGACAGCACATAACTTGAGATTACGGCAATCAGTTTGTATTAGGGTGCTGATTACAGGGTATTTATTAAATATAACCAATTATTACTTGTCCTTCATTTTATATCAACAGCGCGTTTACAAGAACTATCCACATTACACAATTTGACCCGTCAACACTAAAAATGTAAAATAATAAACTTTTAACAAAAAATTGTAACCGACTTTAAATGTAACTGCAGCCATTCGCAAAAAAGTTGAAAATAATTATAAAATGACTGATGGTACTGAAATAACACTTTTTCCGACTTCTTTGTTCCTGAAAAATATGTTCTTTAAAAGTGACCGCGTTCCCTTGGTTATAGCAACACAGAAACCAATATAAGAGCGCCGACTTCTAAAGAACATATTTTTTAGGAAGAAAGAAGGCGGAAAAAGTGTTATTTCGGTACCATCTGTCATTTTATAATTATTTTAAGCTTTTTAGCGAATGGCTGCAGTTACATTTGAAGTCCGTCACTATTTTTTTGTTAGGGTTATTTATGTTTTACATTTAGTTTTATCCGTAAATTTAAGATCAATCATTCCTTAATAAAGTTGGGATTATTCTTATGCTTGCAAACTGGTAACCCTTTTATCTAAAAATGGCGCCACGGCCGTGACATTTGAAAACAAAATTGTAAAATTAATAATTTTTTGCAAAAATGGTTAAAGCATGCAGCGTGAAGGGCTGCAGAAGCCAAATTTTTGGGAATTGTGGGATATCGTTTCATAGGTAAGGCATAATTACAACGTTTTCTCGGAGAAATGATACATGTTTACATTGATACCGCTAGAGTAACCATGATATTGGGTTTTACATTACAGTCTTCCAAAAACTGAAAATATCCGAAGAAAATGGTTAGAAGTTTTAGGAAACGAAGTAAAGTGCAAAAATCCAGTAGTCTGCAGCCGCTATTTTAAAGCAGAAGACTTTAAACCAATAAAATAAATGTTTTGAATACGGTTTTTACTACCTACGTGGTCTCAATCAATTATTTTTAAATATGGTTACCCTACTTAGACAGAGATGAAATTATCTAGTATGACTTCTCGTTCTTCACGTTTTTTGAAACAAGTACTCAGTCCGGTTAGGGTATAGGTTCGTGCATAACATACATACATCCGAAGTTTCGTTCGTGATTGATTGACGTGATTGCATTATTTTATTTGTGGTCAGTAATACTGTTAAGTACATTAAACGAATTTTGGCAATTTTTGTTTGTTATATATTCAAATAACTAACATGGATACTGTTGTTAAAAGTATTTTAGAAGAAGATCCAGAAGAAGAAAAAAGGGTATGTTGATATCGTCTTAAAGAGGTTA
Source organism: Ypsolopha sequella (assembly GCA_934047225.1). Classification (NCBI taxonomy): domain Eukaryota; kingdom Metazoa; phylum Arthropoda; class Insecta; order Lepidoptera; family Ypsolophidae; genus Ypsolopha; species Ypsolopha sequella. Next base: position 19,419,840 of record OW203994.1, on the reverse strand, counting down.
TTTTTAGGCAGCTGTGTTATGTATGTGTAAGACTTTATTTGTTAAAATAAATAAATTAATTTTCTCGTTAATTTACAGGGACTTATGATCTTTGGACGTGATGTCTCAAAGATCCCTTGTTTTCGGGAAAGCTTCCTCTACGGTATAGGGACAGGAGTTGGGATTGGCCTGGCTTCTTTCCTCAAGACATCTAAACCCATGTTGTCCCAACATATAGGGGTAGCTGGATTTACTATCACCACCTTAGTGTACTGGTCAGTTTGTAGGTATGAGTGGTCCAAAAGAAGATTTGATGCCCAGTTAATACAAGATGCACTCAAAGATAAAATTCTATATGAAGGCACAACTGTTGAGAAAGAATTGGAACAGAAAGGTGTTCTGAAGTCTGCATAACTTATTGGCATTTATATATTGTGTAAATATGTAAGTAGGTATATAATTGAATAATTATCGTATCTAACACCAGTAGCACAGTGTTTAGCCCACTGAGTGTCACACGCGCAACTGATGCGCCGGAATACGTTGAAATCGTTATGCTGGACATTGGGTGGGTTAATCGCAGGTGACGCGATTTGGTTGAATCACAAGTGCGAGGAGTGTGACATTTGGTTGAATCACAAGTGCGAGGAGTGTGACATACTGTATAATTGCTACAATGTTGTGTCGCGGTCCTCGCACTTATGATTCAAATAAGTCAAATTGCATATGCTTAAGCACTGTGCTATGAGTGCTGAATTTGTTATTTTGTAGTGATATAATGTATCAATAAATTATTTAATATGAGTTGCTTTTTTGTGATGTTCCAAGTTTAAAGAGACGGGCAGCGTTGAATGGTACCACATTTTCTACCAGTAGGCAACTTTCCCATAGAAACATTGATACAAATCTTTTTTTTTTCCTTATCCTTAAAATCTTTTAATATGTAGCAGCCACCCATTGCAATAACTAGTTTTTCTCAATTTGCAAAGGAATGTTTCTTTGGAAAAGTACAGTATGATCAGTAGACTTTTGTTTAATTTACTATTAGGTATACCGTAGACTTAGGATATACTGGAGTATAGACGAACTGTCAGCTCAATAACAGATGACAAATTTTGATTTGTCACTGGTATCGATTCGGCATAACACGTCTTAACTTATTTGACAGAACTAACCTTATTTTAAGCGTCCTGTCTTTTCTTTCTTTATCGAAAAAACAAGGACAGAACGCTTAAATTAAGTTTAGTCCTGTCAAATAAGTTAAGATGTGCTTTACCGAATCGGTACCATTGTGTGCATCAACTAGTGATGTACATTTTATATTCAAGAACTATCGAAGTGTGTCAGGAGGATCGTAGCAGATGGAAATCTGTAGTCTCTGCCTACCTCTCTAGGAGACAGGCGTGAGTATATATATGTATATGTATGTGCAATTCCATCCATCAGCCAAGTTTGTCTACAGCTGGACATAGGCCTTTTCGGGATTTCACCACCTTGGTGGTCCCCCTAAAAGAAATACCCATACTCACACACGCTGGAAAGGTGGGTTGGTGAGTGCGGAGCCGAAACCAGTGACGCCGCTGCTCGTCACCAGTCTGCTTTATGTAAGAGCCAGCAATTGGGGATTTATTGGATATACCGTTAAAATGAACGCAACAATAATTTCTATGTTGGTGTTAGTTTTGTTTATTTTAGTCATATATAAGTTGTATTATTCGAGCTATGGCCTTTAGGGAAAGATTGATTTGATCAATTACAAAAAGGCAGTTTTTTTAGAATCTGCCTCCTAGAGGGCTCTAACAGAAAGTTTACAATAATCCAGACCTTTTCGAAAAATTCCTAGGATTTTCATGTTGATCCGTTTTTTCCGATTATCCTGCGACATATCTACTTATAACATTTTCGAAAATTTCAAGCCCTAACAAACTACTCTACCAAGCCAAGTAGGCACCTGGGTGGAATGGAATGCGAATTAATTCTGATATTGCAATAGATATAACTTGAATTTAAATTTAAATGTTGACGGACTTTTGCTGCACCCACTTTCATTTTATTTTTTTGCCATCCATACCCGAAATATGTGCGCCGCATTCCAGGTGACGTCACATTTGCCAGGTGCCTACTTGGCTTGGTGGTGAGGAAAAATCCGCAGACCCACTTTTCGCCCGTATTGCAATTGAATAAGAGCGAAAAGTGGGTCTGCGGCAATTTCTTCGTTGGTACATGTAAATTATGTTGATGAAAAATATATCCACCAAAATAATACAAACTATGAACGACATGACTTTTTTCCATGCAGAATATAAAAATTGAATTGAACTTTTACTATGGAGCCAACCACAGAATCCGAACAAAATGTATGAGACGACTGTTTTTTTTCGAAAAGTAATTGATATGGATGATTTCTATCGCCAGATTCCGGTTTTCTCGATTTCTCAAAATTTTTTTCGAAAAGTTATTGATATGGACGATTTCTATCGCCAGATTACGAGGGGATATACCGACATCGGAGTGGGTTTTTCATATCATTTTATGACACAACTACAATATATAAAGATCTGGTTTCAGACTATATGAATCTTGGGCATATTCTTCAAATTATGTGTTATGGAAAACGCAATTGGATAAAATTTTCTCGATAGAAAATAATTCCAAAGTAACGTCTTATATTTCCCTTTTTTTAATTTTACTCCTCAATGGTTCAACGTATCCTAACCACGATTTTTCTCTGAATGTGAAACGTTTTATTTTAAATTATCTGTTATCTTTTTTCAGTTGGGTACTCTAGTTATTTTTTTACGATTTTTTACATGAATTGCGCGTCAAGTGACGGTAAGGTCGAGATTTGCGCGCACTATTGTTATCGCGTGTGCTACTGCTGCTCTGTACGTTCGGGCTATAGCGCTGTCACACTCGTTCACTTTCTTCAGTGCTCGCTGAGCTCTACCGTGAGAAGGACCTGTGCTGCGTTTGATCCTCTTTGTTTTTCCCCGTTTCCACAAATTTTAAGTTTGTTATCAATCATAATCTATTGCTAAGTTAATATTCATTATTGCATTATAGTTTTTATCTCGTTAAGATTCGTTTTAGGGTTAAAACTGATTGTTGTTTACTGATATAAATCGTAATCGTAAAACAATACCCCAAAATGGGGAATAAATAAAAACAGAACAATCATACGTAAAAAAAATATAAGAAGTACATGCAAGCTAGAGGTCACGACATGGTCGCAAAAATCATGTAAGTACCTACATATGATTTTTATTTGTTACATGTCAACTTGCAAGGACGGACTTTTCTGGAATCTAGTGTAGTATCTGTAAAACGCTTTACTTATATATTATGTGATATTTTTCAGGGCTAAAAGATGTTTACATAACCATGAAAATAAGATAGATTATATAAACCCATCAGCACAGACGTTCAATGACAGTGCAAGTGGTTCGGGAGCAACAGAACAAAGCAAAGTCATGGAGTCGTCATTGATGATATTTAATTTAAACGAGCAGAGAATTTTAAACACCCAGTCGATTCCAAAAAGAGGGTAAGGGTTTCAAAATGTTATGAATATTATAATTTTAAGTAAAATATGATGTTAGAAATATTTAAGTGTAGTAATTTGTTATTTTTTCTTTCTTCTCAAAACAAATTTGGATAAAATAGCTACAAATATATATTACGTACCTAGTATAAAAAATTGAAATATGTCCAATATTTAAATTTTTTTAAATGAAGCATCATATATATTTCATTATACCAAATCTATTTTTTCACCATTATCATTGTCACATTTTCTTTATATTTTTATAGGTATTCGATCTTTATCAGTTGATGATGTATTAATATCAGACTCAGGGACAGATTATTCTTGTAAAATTATAGGACAGGAGTTACTACTACTATCTCCAGACAAAAATAGCTCGTCTGGCATGTTATGCATCTACCGACTTCGAGCAAAATCAAGAAAGGTGAGCATTTTGTAACCAAAAATTTGTTTCAAACAAAAAGTTTATTTGTTTACTTGAATTCGTCATTTATCCGACCGCCCGCCCGAGGGAGGGTTATGTTTTTCAGGGACCCGGTGATGGTATAAGACATGAGACATAAGATATGTTTAGGAAGGACTCTTATATAAGTATATGTACCTATGTATATGTTTAGAGGGGGAGGGGGGGGGGTATAATTCCTCCCCCGAAGGGGGGGGTACCGGAAATCAATAGTATTTTTTTATTTTTTTTTTTCAAAATTAAAAATTTCTAGGTTATTTTAGGTAGAATAAAATAACTCGAATATTAAGTGTACGTATAGTGGGAGGGGGGGGGAAATGAAAATAGTTTAAAAAAAATAAATCAAAACAAAACCTCACTTTTTTGTCTCTTTAACTTTAAAGACCCAAAATTACTTTTGCAATTGCTTGGGCGTTGCGGAAAGTGCAGCCCCTTCGCCCTTGCGTAACAAAGCACAGTCACCCATGCTCACCTTCGGAGCTTCGGCTTGTTGGTCGCCTCAGCCTCTACGGCTCGCACGGGTGCCTATGCTTTGTCACGGCAGGCGAGGGCTGCCCTTCCTCCACGCCTACGGCTTTTTATATACACTCTAGGGGTAGTACCCACAAGACTGTATAGATTCAAGGTGCTCTGATTCTGTTTTGGAACAGATTCAACCTATTTTTTGCATAGAGTCAGGTGCTCTGATTCGGTTTTGCAACAGATTCAACCTATTTTTTTCTATTAAATCACTAATCAGCATAAATACAACAAAAAGGCAACCTATTAGGTAAGCTAAATAAAAGACATGCATAAACTTTATAAACTTTGAATGAAATCACAAAGAAAAAAAAATGCCTGAATTGGTTTTATACTATAACAACAAAAAAATTAAATTACGTCAATTTTAATGCATAACTCACAGCAGTTTCGGAACACAACCAAAAAAAAAAATATCAAGTCATAAAATCAATTAAAATTGCACCTTAAGACAATTTTTGAGGTTATTTTACGAAACTTGAACATTTTTTTTGAGGAAACTATCGATTTCCGGTAACTGAAATTTCGTGAGATTAATAACAATAACAAGAGCTATTCTGGAAAAAAATGAAGGTACCTTTGTTCGTATACTCTTGTAAGAGACGAGCCTATATTTATTTATAACCGCCAGTTACACTTCTCAATGTAGTTAACACAAACAATTGCAATCTAAAACAATAAAAAGTAAAAGAGGATAAATAATTTAAACAGTAAATAAATTCAATACAGATGTCAAAAAATTTAATCTAAACAATAATAATCTAGCATCACATGTATCAAAATGTCAAAGTAATATAATATCAAAGTAAAAAAGTAAAATATTCTGTTTATAAATAATTTTAATACTAAGTACTAATATATTTCTATTAAGGGGGTACTATCCCAAATTTGCCTCTTTTCAATATAATTTTAAACCTTGGAATTGGGGTAATGAAATAATATATATATATATATATATATATATATTGTATATGTCATTTTTTAGTCTTTTATCAACAATGTTGAAAATGTAACTGTGAATTGTGTGAAATGTGATAATCTTTTGTTTGAATAAACTCTGCAGCCCAGCTACCCAGCAAACTCTGCCCATACGGCAAATACCGGTTGTGTCTGCTTACGTGTATTCCACTGTCACATTCGTATAATATTGTCTTTTTATTGTAGACCTAAGGATGTGACTAAGAAGCGCAGACATTAAGAAGATCATACTCATGATGATGAACAAGAACATCCATACGAAATAGGCATCGAAGATTGTGAGTTTCGTGAGTTTATGAATAAATAAAGACAAAATATTTAAAAGTAAATATATTTTTAGCTTTTTGTTTACAATATTCACTTTTGTTACAGAATGTATTCAAATGAATTCATAAAGATGCATTCTTGGCGTAAAAATAAGAAAACTGGACAGATAGAAGTAAACCAAAAATCTGATTGGTTTATTCAAGCTCAAGGCCAATTATATATTTGTCAAAAAGGAAAATGTGCATTGGCCGTATGGTACGGAAATAATCAGATAAAAACCGAAATTATACTAAAGCATGACCAATTATTATTTTGGCATGAAAGAATGGAGCCACATTTGCTTTCGTTTTTCAATGATTGTCTTTTACCAGAAGTGGTTGATCCCAGACACAGACTAAATTTACAAATTCGTGATCCAGAATATGTGAAAGAACAGGATAAAGAAAACATGTGTCCGAAAGCCCCTCCAAGAAATAATTATCCAGAGACAAACTCGCGACCAAAGGCCGTAGTAGTAGAAAATAATGAGGAGATTGTAAACCACGTGGTTGATTTTGAATTCTTCTGATTAAAATATTTTAAAAGAACCATTGTCCTTTTCTTTTTACAATTTATCCTGAAAATGACGTGTAAAAAATTCTCTGGGCTCCTATACCAACGATTAGCTTATCATCACGAAAACTTATTTTTTTGTGGTCAATATTTTTGAAAATAAAACCATAATAGCGACTCCACTGCTTCTGTTCTAAAATTTCAAAATACAGTGAAAACTCGATAACTGTATCTGTATGATAATTCAATTTATTTGTATTTAATAATATAATATTTATTTTTGAATTGATTAGTTATTTAGTATGTTATGTGGAAATTGTGGAATATTGCAACGGCAATACTCCTGCAGCTGCGGTTTGTCGCGCTGACTCGCTGTAATACTTTATATTCTCTGCTCGCGGCGAGCGCGAAACCACGCCCATCAAACACTGATTTCGCCACGGTATATCCTCTTAACACCCTGTATATAATAAAAGAGAAGAACCCGACGTGTCTGTACATTGAAGAAAAGTAATAAAAATAGAAAGGGGGTGACTAAAGAAGAGTAATAGAAATAGAACACAAATCGGCGATTTATGGAATTCTTTTTTGTCTGTCTGTCTGTCTATTTGTTCACGCACATCTCCGAAATCACTGAACGGATTTGGATGCGTTTTTTTTATTAGTAGTGACCCTGATCAACATAAGGGGTGTTAGTAAAATAACGCCCAAGCCGAAAACGGGACAGAGTTGAATAAACGCGGGTGGGGTCGCAACTCGCAGTCAAGGCACGTACCTACTTTAATACTTTACACACAGTGAGTAATTGTGCGACTTTAGTTTATAAAGTTTAAGTACATTATGTTTTTTACCCCACTCTGTCCTCCAAGGAAACGGGGCTGTTATTCCTTACTACAGGCGAAAAATCCTATCTAGGATAACAGCGTTCATCTGTTATTAGTACTTTACGTGTATCTTGGATTTTAAGCTTATAAATTCTTGTAACTTGTACTGTACTCTCTTCTTGCGAAATAAATTCTATTATATTCTATTCTATTCTTCGCAGCGTCGAGGAAGCCAGGAGTATCTAGCGAAGCCGAAAAACTCGCATGCGAGGACGGAGTACGCGCCCAGAACGGCCTCGCTTTGTTTGGGATATTTGTGTCGATTCGGTGTAACATGTCTTAAGGGGCTATACCGTGAAAATTGACACTTTTTGAAGTTATTTAGCTGCTCTTTTAATGAAGTTCCAAGTAAAATAAATTATTATAACAATTTTGGGACCTTTTACTAGATTTTGGTCTATCAGAAACGCGATAGGAGGAATTTCATTCGATAGAAATAATTATTGAAATCAGGTCTAAATTTACACTTTTTTTTATATTTTGACAAATTAGGATAGCATACAGACTTGAAAAATATTTATTTAGATGGGTTTTAACTACACCTAAATTACTGGTTATGGAATTTTTTGTAGCTATTTTAGTTAATTTTGCATTAATTTAAAACCGACTTTTTGACAATTTTCCCCGATTCCGTCCCTTTCGCACTGCGGGTCTTTCTGCCTGGAGTAACGGGGACCTTTGCTAGCACGGTATATCACCTTAACTTATTTGACAGGACGTTCTAAATCCGTGTATAATCCATATTTTGTGGTGCTTTTTAACGTGGAAACAGCAGCATCAGGGTAGCACAAACAAATAAATATGAGTAAATGAATTTTTAAACCTATAAATATATTAAATATAATAAAAAATTTGCATGCCTGAATAAGGAAAACTGTGCTGAACAAATTTTGTGTACCTCACCATCTTTATGTATACAACAATTTATGCAAATAAATTTTCTTTCTTTCTAAAAATTGTGTTTTGTGCAACTGTAACATAGTTTGAGACATTGATGGGACACGAGTTCATTTCATAATAGTTTTGCACGAGTGTCTCAATGTCTAGTTGTGTTCAGTTGCATACAATACTTTATCGTACCATCAAAAATATCGTCCTAATTTATAATATTTTGAACTAACAATTTCACGAAAAATGGGAAGAAGAATACTCGCTCATGAACATCGGGTACTTCGTCCCGGTAATGCTGCCTTGAAAGACAATCTGGATAAAGGGGACGTGGCTTTAGAAAGGGTAGTATTTAAACGAGCGAATATAAATTCAAATTTAAGGTGTCGAAAATACTGATAGCGTACTAAAATACTTAAAGGGCGAATAAAAATGTTGAAAACGGCGACTAGAAAATACAAATTTGAGTTGAGTTGAATAATTCTCAGGTGAACAATTTTCTTTTTTAGTGACAATTATTCGTCGAAGCTAAAGCTATACCAAGTTGAAAATTGAACTAAAAGTAGTAAAATATTTTGACTCCTAAATATGCTATTTTGCCGTATTTGGGACGGACGCACAGCGGAGGCTTAGTAATAGGGCCCCGTTTTTTAACTTTTACAGATTTAGAGTTGCTGTCTTTGAAAAACTCCAAAAAATTGTTTGGGGACAATATCCTTATATCTGAAAAATACAAAAAATATGAAAAAAGAAATAACTCCGATACAAGTATGGGAGTGGTATCAATCTCTTCGTTATGACATGGAGAATCAGTAATTGGATGGTGGATAATGACCACTCGTGTCAGATTGAAGTTATAAGCAAAAAACAAAATGGCCACCGCTCTGCCGTAGATGATACCGGTTTTTTATGTTTATCTCGTAAAGTACAGTATTTACGACAAAGTGATCTATGATAAAAGTATTTAGTATTAAATTTTACACAAAACATGTTCCTACGATATTTTGTGTACGGCTGACCCTTAATATAGAAATTCTGTATTTAAGATTCAATTCTCTGAATTAGTACCAAGATATTAAGAAATAACTATAACGGCCATGTTTCAACTTTTAGTTATGAGGAATGTACACTAATAGTTTATTATATGCATAAATGTATTTTGAAAGACATTATGATACCTTCAAAATAATTGGATTTTCTATAAGAGTGAAGTTACTTAGAATTTTGTAATTCAATTTTTCTAACTTCACTTTATGGAAAATATAGTTATTTTTAAGCTACTATAATGTCATTAACAATACGTTTATGCATTAATTAAACTTTTCGTAGTCATCGTTTTTTGCTAAATGTTGTCTATTGGCCGTTATAATATTACAATTTCGGAGAATCGACCCTTAAATAAGGAATTTATGATTTTATTTTCCAAAAATTGCAAAGAATGTTGTTTATATTTTTTATTTGTTAATAGATAAATGCTAAGTTTTCAATTGTATCACATTATCCAAGACATTATTAGACTCCAAAGTAACAAATACCAAATATAGTTTATCAATTACAATCTCCATCATCATAAATCTCGTCTTCACTTTCTATAGCTGATTCATTGCATTCATCTATGTCTTCTGTATCCTTAGAGTTTTTACATACTTCTGGATCACCTTCACATCTACACATTTCTGTGCACTTTAGTCCATATTTTATCCATACAGGTGCATGGTGGACAACAGCGACGTAGGGAGCACGTGCAACTACAAAGCTCTGCCATAAGATCTGGAACACATGGTGAGGTGCACGCGATTGGTTCAAATGTTCCTCCAACGTAAGTCCATCCGAAACTGAGTGGTGATGGTATGACCGGTGGGTCTACCGCGTAATTCTCATTTTCATCAACATCAACTTGAGATTGAAATTTGACGTGCGTGCGACGACGCCCGCCTAACATGCCATCTCTTTTGCACGCGTTGAATTTCGCATGCATTTGCTTGAAGTTGATACAAATGAGAATTACGCGGTAGAGCCCCTGGTTTGGTTGGATATCTTGATTCCACTCAAGGGCCTGAAGATGAGCTCTCAACAGTGCAGGAGTTAGAGCAGCCTTTGTTGGTGGAAGATTTTCATCTTGTCATTGTTTTTTTGTGAAAAGCCACCATCGCACATCTCCAATCTCAGTTTTTGGAATATATCATTGACAAACAAAAGACTCCAAAGCATTTCTGGCATCGTCTAGAAGAGTGGGTGTTGTACCAAGCTTTGCTAAGGCTTCTAGTAAATCATCATTGACGGAATTGAATGTTTTCCACCACTTAAGTAAGCTTCTCTTTACTGGCAAATGACCCAGTGACATCTGAACCAGATAAGGCATGAAATCCAGGGAGAGCAGAAGTCTTGAGTAATCCCAGTGACTTGTGACTTAGGACCACAAAGGAAAAAGCAGATACAAAAATCATACTTCACGGAGTATACATATCACAACAAGGATACATAACAACGCACGTTTATTCGCCAGACACAGATGTTATGGTTTTTGCCTTAAGGCGATTTCCTCAAATGACATCACAGTTTGGAATTTTCCTTGGGCAGGGAATGAAAAGGTTTGTTGACATTGCTCCTATCCACAAGTCACTGGGATTACTCAAGACTGCTGCTCTCCCTGGACTTCATGCCTTATCTGGTTCAGATGTCACTGGGTCATTTGCCAGTAAAGGGAAGCTTAAGTGGTGGAAAACATTAAATTCCGTCAATGATGATTTACTAGAGGCCTTAGTAAAGCTTGGTACAACACCCACTCTTCCAGACGATGCCAGAAATGCTTTGGAGTCTTTTGTTTGTCAATTATATATTCCAAAAACTACAATGACTGAGATTGGAGATGTGCGATGGTGGCTTTTCACAAAAAAAAAACAATGTCAAGATGAAAATCTTCCACCAACAAAAGCTGCTCTAACTCCTGCCCTGTTGAGAACTCATCTTCAGGCCCTTGAGTGGAATCAAGATATCCAACCAAACCCGGTCATACCATCACCACTCAGTTTCGGATGGACTTACGTTGGAGGAACATTTGAACCAATCGCGTGCACCTCACCATGTGTTCCAGATCTTATGGCAGAGCTTTGTAGTTGCACGTGCTCCCTACGTCGCTGTTGTCCACCATGCACCTGTATGGATAAAATATGGACTAAAGTGCACAGAAATGTGTAGATGTGAAGGTGATCCAGAAGTATATGAAAACTCTAAGGATACAGAAGACATAGATGAATGCAATGAATCAGCTATAAAAAGTGAAGACGAGGTTTATGATGATGGAGATTGTAATTGATAAACCATATTTGGTATTTGTTACTTTGAAGTCGAATAATGTCTTAAATAATGTGATACAATTAAAAACTTAGCATTTATCTATTAAAAAATAAAAAATATAAACAACATTCTTTGCACTTTTTGGAAAATAAAATCATAAATTCCTTATTTAAGGGTCGATTCTCCGAAATTGTAATATTATGACGGCCAATACACAACATTTACCAAAGAACAATGACTACGAAAACTTTAATTGATGCATAAACGTATTGTTAATGACATTATGGTAGCTTAAAAATAACTGTATTTTCCATAAAGTGAAGTTAGAAAAATTTAATTACAAAATTCTAAGTAACTTCACTCTTATAGAAAATCCAATTATTTTGAAGGTATCATAATGTATTTCAGAAAACGTTTATGTATATAATAAACTATTAGTGTACATTCCTCATAACTAAAATTGAAACATGACCGTTATAGTTACTTCTTAATATCTTGGTACTAATTCAGAGAATTGAATCTTAAATACAGAATTTCTATGTTAAGGGTCAGCCGTACACAAAATATTGTAGGAACATGTTTTGTGTAGAATTTAATACTGTATACTTTTATAATAGATCACTTTGTCGTAAATACTGTATTTTACGAGATAAACATAAAAAACCAGTATCATCTACGCCAGAGCGGCGGCCATTTTGTTTTTTGCTTATAACTTCAATCTGACACGAGTGGTCATTGTCCACCATCCAATTACTGATTCTCCATGCCATAACGAAGACATTGATACCACACCCATACTTGTATCATCAAGAATCCCACGGATGTACACTTGCAAGCCAACTAAACGTACAGTGAGTGACTGACGGCCACGACTCGGTAGTCAACATTGAGCTAAGCAGGGTTGCCAACCATACGAGGTCCCTCGTACAAATACGAGATTTGTGGTCTTTCTTTCGTACGAGGTACGAGGACATTATTAGTCTTGTACAATTATGTTTCCAATGATATTATATTTGGAGATGTAAAATAAGACTAGAAGTTACTACTACTTAGAGATTTCGTACTTCTGAGCAATTTTCGTTTTTATTTTATTTTACATGTTTAATAATTTAAAGATTATTTTAAATAACAAGTTATATTTTATTTAATGTATGTATATATCCTTTTATATTATTTATTTAGTCCTTTATTCACATATAAATAAATATATTTTTTCATAGTTTCTTCCTATTTTGATTGTAACTTTAGCTTTACTTTTAGTTTTAGTCCTGTACTTAGGTTTTATTTTGTCAATTTTTCAAATGATCTTTTATTTTAATTATATCTTAGTGTCACTTTGTGATCCACCTGTACGAACACTGTATATCATTTATATTGTAATCTGTTTACCGGCACCCATGGTACAAACTCTCCATGGTCTAGTCTGGGAGCCACTGAATACTGTTTTGAATGTAAACTGTTTTTGTGAAATAAAATTATTTTGATTTTTTATTTATTAGCAAACTTGCAAAAGTAAATTTCGTTATGTAAAACGCCCTAAATTCAATAGTTTAATATGCCTTAGTGGTTTTATCATATTTTATATGCATGATGAATGTACGGGGGTTGAAAGCCAAAATACGAGATTTTTAGATGTTTAAGTACGATGAAAAATATTCTACGGTTGGCAACCCTGGCTAAGTAAAGTAATCCATCCATCCGCATCCAGTCCCATTGTTAGGTCCACAGTGATAGCACGCGTAACGCGTAACTTTATAAACCAGTTTCACATAACAAATCGTGGTTAAGTTACAATGAACGACATCGCGAGTTTATTGCCAAGTGATGCTCAAACGGACCTTATATTTTTTGTCAATGGCAAAAAGGTAGGTAAAATAATTTCCTCTAGATGTAATACTTAATTTGAATTTGATACGTACCTACATAATTATTAGAATGTATATTATTATATGTTACGGGTAGGGTACAGACCTACCGTATCCGCAGTACAGGCACTTTACAGCATTGCCCGGGCAAAGTTAGACATATAATACTAACCAAACATTATCTTTAGTTAATTCTGTCGACAACGCAACTCCTTTTTCTGCGTGCGACATTACATCGTGTGTTCTGTGTTTGCATGCACTGTTTAACTTACTTTACCTGAAATAAACAAAGAGAACTTAACAATCACATATATTTTATTAGAAATAGACCACAAGATCTATTTTTAAAGCACCTGCAATGGCTGCATTGACCTGCATTCGGGATCTCGATACACATACCAATACGAAACAATACTCAATCAAAAGATTAAAGATAATCAATAGACCAAAAAGCTTTTAAATAACTCAAATGTAACTTAACCCAGTGATCTACCACTGACTTACATTTAATGCGAATTATATATTTATATAAAAACACTTATTGAAATAATTGTTTCCAGATATATTTCGACATATTAATTCCACTGACGCCGACTATACAATATGTCGAAATATATCTGGAAACAATTATTTCAATAAGTGTTTTTATATAAATATATAATGTTAAATGAATAAAAAAACAAATAAGTTATATTTAATATTTAATTTAATGCGAATGTGAGATGTCGTAAATTGTCGTAGATTCATTGAATGATCGATCACACGTACATAATTAGACCACCGGTCGGTAATATTTAATTATAGCCGATTTTGAAGGCTTTAATTTTAGTTTTAGTTATGTCAAAACTAAATTTTCTTTATTGCAAAGTAGCCCTTAAATGTAAGGAACATGAGTGAAATTACATTGGAATAATTTTAGTTTTAGTAAAATCGGCTACAATAAAGCCAATTCTGAAGGCTTTAAGGGGAACGAAAATACAAACAGAAATAAAATGTCAGCTTTCGGATGATTTTGTTGCAATAATCAGGTTACGTATAGCCATAAAAAAAATACATGTTTTTGGTTGAACTTTAAGGTATTCATTTTCCACAAACCACGTTAATCGATTCATATTTGTACTGTCAATGAATTTTTTTGTAACCCTCTATTGCACACTTCTTATCGATTTTGTTTCAGGTATCGCTTTCGCGATTTTGTTGGTTTTTTTTTAATAAAATTAGTGTGAATGATATCTATTCATTTTCCAAATACCACGTTATTCGGGTCAAAAAAAGCACCCCCTTTTTCCAAAAATACTAAATGCAGTCAGCGGCAGCAAGATATTGTCAGTCTACGCCTAGCGCCTAGCGTTGGCGCCCGTAAGACGTGGAACCTGTGCCCTTTTTTGCAAGCTATAAATATCTCCCAAAACTACTTCAAAACACATTGAAATTAATTTTATAAAGTAATATTTCGAGGAGCATCATATTCCTGCCGTTAAAAACTCAACAAAATATGCGTATGAGTGATTTAGCTACATCGTGCCATAGTCATAACAACAAAACTGAATGAATTTGGAATGAATTCATCCTTTTATGCGGGAAAATAATATATGTTACTCTAAAAGAATAATTTTGTGATCGTTATTGAAACCCAAATTAATTTACTTATACTTACTGAGATCTGTAACAAAGGTCAATGACCTTTTCGTGAAATTACCCTCTAGTATTGGCTCACCATTTCAGGTCCAATAAGTGAAGTTTTTTGCAAATTATATAGGTACACTTACTTGGGATAAATCGCCAAGCATTTAAAATATAGAAATTTATTTTGAAATATTTACAGTGCATGGCAAAATTATTAGATCGTAGATAATCCTGTCGGTACATGTTCAGGTTCTGTTACGCAAAATGAAAACAATGAAACTCTTTTAGGATTAATTTGTTATCCCTATGTTTGTCTGTCTGTCCGTTTGTCTAGACAATTTTTTCTGGGTAAAATTAATAAATACCAATATAAACGGCCCTCTATAGAGCTGTAAAAACATACTTTTGACGTTTTTATTTATATTACGTTTTAGGTTTTTACGTTTTTTTTTACGTTTTTCATACAAATTTTCTCACTATGAAAATGTAGGGATGAACACTTGAGATAATATTTTGCATTTAAAAGTCAACACAGAAAGGAATTGTTGAACAAATAATGTAAAAAATATGAAAACCATGTTGTTCTATTCTAAAGGGATTAATTATCTACTGTTCAATGTGGCGATAGCTTTGTTTATTTTTTCCTTGAATTATTTTTTACTAAGGTAACAAATAGTTAATACAAGGTTTTCCTTAAGAGGTCCCTTTACCCCTGTATTTTTCTTAAAATTCATACAATAGGTATAAACCGAATGTGAAGTCTACAGCTTATTTTCTTCATATCTTTTTTCATGAGTATATTCTAGTGACATCTAACTACGTCTCTATACAGCCCAAAAAGCAAAATTTGATAAAACACCATCACAATAGCTGTCAGGATATCGTCAATATTGCCTCGTTTTTACACAAAGTTTAACAAGTTTGTATATTTTTATCTATACTGGAAATAAAAAAGAGAGAAATACAGGCGTCGTTCATGTTAAGATGACTAAGTTTACACACTTTGCTAAGTATAAACAATTACCGTTTCATGGAAAACTGTTTTGACCTGAAACCATTTCACAAATTCAATTAACTTATTTTGAATATCTTGTCATCTTGCACTTCTTGATGAGAAGTACAATTTCAATAAGTAAAAATACAACTTTTAGTTAAAAGTCTGCTGTATGCATTAAAATATTTTTAATTATATTACAATAGTAATAAAATAATTGGCTTATCCGTCGTCGTGACACCAGCCGTAAATTTCTAAAATAATCTGATATCACGCTTATGGAAAACCCAATTATTTTGAAGATACCATAATATCATTAAAATATGTTTATGCATTTAGCAAACTTTTAACAATAAATTGTCTTAGCTAAAAGTTGTACTTTACCGTTATAATTATTTCTTAATATTTTGTTACAAATTCGGAGAAATGGCCCTTAAGGAAAACCTTGTATGAAAATATTTGTTATCTTTGTAACAAAGAAAAAAAAAATAAACAAAGCTATCGCCACATTGAACAAACAGTAAATTATTAATCCCTTTAGAATAGAAAGATATGGTTTTATATTTTTTACATTATTTGTTCTACAGTTCCTTTCTGTGCTTTCTTTCAAATGCATTAATGCAAATTATGCAAAATTATGTGAAGTGTTGATCTCTATATTTTCATAAGGAGAAAATTTGTATGAAAAAGTTAAACAAAAGGCCATAAAAACGTTATAATATGTATATTTTACAGGGCTGTAAATATTATTAGCATTTATTGATTTAACCCAGAAAAATTGCCTAGACAAACGGACAAACAGACAAACATAGGGACAACAAATTAATCCTAAAAGAGTTTTGTTTTTTCATTTTGCGTAAAGGGACCTGAACATTTCAAACTATGATACTAATAAATTTCTATATTTTAAACACTTGGCGATTTATCCCAAGGGTAAACAGGTGTCCCAAAAGTCAACGCTTTCCCTTGGAAGGCTGGTAGGCCAGCTCATGACTGACCAGAATATCAAATTATGACCTCAGCAAAAAGTAGATAGTCTTCGAGTTGATGGTACTTTTTATAAATTCGAATAGATTTTTGAGAGTCAAAGCTAACCAGTTCTAAATTCTAAGAATAAAATTTTTGTTGCGCAACTGTGAATAGTCATGCTATTGATAAAGTCAAAAATAAACCTTGAAATGCTGTTACATCAGGAAGAAAAATAAAAACCCAATTTATGAGCAATTTTTTGGAATTAGGTTCGATACCATACCCTGAAAAAAAATGTCCTATGTTAGTTTTGCAAATTGTCTTAAAGAACGGCTCATCAAATATTGTTTTTCAAATGATCTGGCAATTTCTGTGTATTACTTTTGAAAAAAAAGTTATTGCTATTTTACTACCAAAGGAGCTGCGTATTTTTTTAAATAATTATAATTTAGAATGAAAGAGTGGCGGGCAGTAAAAATATTTGACGTTCATTAGAAATGCCATTTAACACGCGTTAGAGTGAGATAAATAGTGACGCTATTTAAAATGAGTTGGAATGAGATAGTAACGCAGTTAAACGTGGTTGAATGAGAGAGGCATAATTGATATAGGCTACAGTGAGATAGATAGTGACGTGGTGCATTCCTTCTGAGAATATTTGTTAGTTTCCACTTTTTGTAATAACAACTTTAGTAAAAATTTTTTGTAAAGAAATTTTTGGTCCAATTTATTTTTCCGCAAGTGTAAAACCAGCTCAACGGGCGAAAAATATTTAAAGAATGGGTAATGGTGACAATTAACCGTCAAAATATTATTATGTATCTCTAAAGGAGTGTCTGAAATGTTCCGAGGGTCAACTGATAAATCAAACACTCAAAAAACCACTTTTAGCCGACCATAATAAATTTACGTCCCGACGTGATTGCAAGTAGGATCAATGCCGTGTGACGATGATCGAAATACACTAATAAATTAGATAAAATAAAATACGTATTACTTTTGACCCTGCCTCGTCCACTCTATTCGTATTTTTGCTATGGTGACGCGAGCTTAGAGACCGGGACGAATTTCCCCCCGCGCGCTATCGTAAAATAGAATAAGCCACGCCTGGAACTGGTTTTTGTTTTGGCTATGTCATACTCTTAATTTTAGTTTTAGTGCTGTCAAAGCTTAAAATCTTCCAAAGAAATTTAGCATCTAATCCTAACTCTTAAGGACTATTTTGTATCAAAGAAAATTTAGTTTTGACAGCATTAAAACTAAAATTAAAGCCTTCAGAATCGGCTTTATTATTGATATTAGATTGAAATTTTTATGACCGCCCCATTCGAACGTAGTCGATTTCAGTTTACGTCCGAATGTGCTTCGCTCCATTCAATCTGGCTCATTCAGACGTAATAATACCCACTGTTTTAAGAGTTCCGTACTCAAAGAGAAAACGGAGCCCTATTAATATCACTGCTGTCCGTCCATCCGTATGTCACGGGTCTCTAGCTCATTGACAGAATGAGTTACAGATCTGAGTATAAATTTGGTTCAGTGCGAGTTGGACTCACACACTAAGGGTTCCGTATCACCACACAATACGGGTACGGAACCCTAAAAACATGGTACAACAATATAGATGTTTTAGCAACACAAACAAGCCGCTAAAATAGTAGCTCCCGCTAAGTACGGAGCCCTAATATCTTAACCGCTATATTTTTTCTGTAATCTTTACGTAATCAACTATTATCTACCATTTTTTTTTATATTTTTCGAGATTAGGAGGGGAAGGCATTATGAAGTTAAAAAAACGCTACATTTTCGTGTTTTTAGGGTTCTGTAGTACCTGAAAGGTACAAAAGGAACCTTTATGGTGAGACTCCGTTGTGCGTCAGTCAGTCCGTATGTCACAGCCTCATAACTTTAGCGCCGTTAAAGATAAGACTTGAAATTTGGCACAAAAATAGCATTAATTTTCGCACATATCAGAGTGTGAAAAAAAAATGAAAAATTTGAAATTGTTCAATATTTTCCAAAACAAAAGCAAGAAAAATAAAAAATATTATCCTTAAAATACAATATGGGTATCAAATTGTAGGAATTAAAAAGCTGATTGTAAAAATATACAGTTTGGCTATATTTAATAGCATATATTTCGAGAAATCCTTGAAAAACTATAAAAAAATGTATGTCCCCCCCCCTCCCCTCATCTTCAAAACTGGTGGACCGAAAAATACGAAAAAAATCATGGTAATATGTGTTTACGTAAAGATTACAGGAAATATTAAGCGGTTGAGAAATTCACGAAAAAAAAATGACAAAATTAAATTTATGATCCACAATACGGAACCCTCTAGGTCATACTATGAAGGATTGCACTAAAGCCCAATCTTCACATCGTTCCAGGTGGTAGAGTCTCAACCAGATCCGGAATGGACGTTGCTCTGGTATTTGCGAAACAAGCTGCAGCTGACAGGCACCAAGTACGGCTGCGGGGAGGGTGGCTGCGGCGCTTGTACTGTCATGCTGTCCCAGTACCTTCATTCTGAAGATCGCGTCAAGTATCCTTTTCAAGAATTTTTGTTCCTTAAGACGCTACGGAAAAAAACACGACACTTTTAGAACTTGCATATCTACTTCAGTAAATAATGTATTATTTTGATAAAATAGTATATTATTTTTGGAATCTTATTCTAGGGATCTGTTAAACAGAAACGCGATTGGAGAAATTCGGCTCGATACAAATATTTATTGAAATGAGGTCTTTTTCGAAACCAATTCTCCTGGTATGACCATGGTATAATAAAACAAGGTATGTTCCTTGGTGATGTGTGGAGGTTTTGTGTTCCAAACTGGGGGAACTTGAGTACGTCATCACGCTATCGACGGTTCTCAAACTTTAAAAGTCGGGAATCGTGGAAATTTTTATGTCCTTAGAAATAAATTACTAGGAATGCATGTGGATTTTAACTTTTCAGCTGCCGAGGGATGGGTGTGGCGGCTAAAGTGGGAAGTATTCAATAAAATGTCCCTTAATGGCTTTATGTAGTCAGAAGTCGCAAAATGAATTGAACACACTCTCGCTGTGAAAGAAAATACTAGTGAAAATTCGCCATTCAAAGTAATAAATAAAGCGTATGGAAAACACCACACTAACTTCTGCACGTAACGAAATTTAACGTGATCTTAGAGCTTCATATAAATATTACATAAAATTTGTCACTACAACTTACTTTTCTTAGAATAAATACCACACATAGAGAAAAATAATTACTACGAAAAAAAATGCAGCAAAAAAAATACATGAACGTGAGAGAGCTCGGAATTGATAAATTCATGAGGAATTTTTTCTTATTATTTTATCTGGTCTTTTGCCTACAAATCATCCCCAAAAAATTTTAATTATTCATGTAATTTTTTCGAAGGATATCCAGAAAGTGAAGACGACAAAAAAAAAAAATGTTACATGTCGAAAAATAATGTTGGAAAGAAACCATTATTTATTAATGCGTAAAAAAAATGTGATACCGTATGCCAATCTTACGTCTCGGTTAAAAAAAATAGTTGCAACTCGAAAGGAGCGATTAAACGCATAATAAATAGAAACGCAGGCGTGAAATATCATGAATAAGAAAAAAACACATTATATTTTTTTACATTCTTATCACCATATCTGTTTTCCCTTCTTAGATTTTTTTGGTGTCGTGCTAAAAGTTGCTACTGCTGATAAGATCTATGGATTGGCATAGGTTTCATTCGTGGATAAAAGGTTTTCAAATTTTGGACCAAACGCCAAGGGAAGAGTTGCATCATCCTTTCAATCTTGTACAATTACAGCCGATTTGCTCGTGGAAACTCGCAAAATAGAACATTTTTTCACAAATATGGGATCTAGATACATAACAGATTGATTTTTCGCGCCCCGAAATACCTTCTATGTACTGTAAATATTGTAAAAATCCTTGTAGACGTTTTATAGGAAACGATGTAAGTATATATACAATTATATTGGATAAATGGGGTAAGTAGGACTTACAATTTCTGATGCTGGCTTTTGGGCCGCAATAGCGAAGCTACTCTTGAGCCATCAATTCATTTTTGGGAAAAGTGAAAAGTCTAATTATTCCGCCTTTTTCAGAGCGATTTTTACAATTACGGATCGCACAACCACCCATTATTGCTTGATAAGATTATCAATTTATCATTTAATAATCAGCTCATCTGCAACTGGGAAACGCGCTTCAACCTTTGGGAATCTCTGTGTAGAGTGAAAACAAACTATTAAATTCCTCTCGTGCAACAAGGATGACAACAAATGGAAAAAACGCCATTAGATATTGCCAGTATTATACGCTTATTTTTACCCAAACGTTTCACACAACTTCTGCAAATCTGATCATAAAGATAAGCAAAAAATCAAAATTAAATTTGTTTAAGTTTAATTTCAACAACAAAAATACTCATCAATGTTATGAATAGTATAAACCTTTTTGTAAACAAAATAACTTAAAACTATTTTCCTTATCATGAAATAATGACATAAAATGGCAAGCACGTAAGATGACGTCACCAAGGGCTGGTGCGTTCCAAATATTTAAAAATATTAGTGTCGCCGTACGAGCTCTCGTGTCATTCATTCGCACTCATACAAAATTTTATATGCTATCCTGTTGTCAGGGTTCAAATTGTAGCAAGCTTATGTTTTGGAATGGAAACCAAAGGAACAGACCATGTTTTATTCGGCCATGGGTATGACAATTTAGAATGACATATGGACTGCAATTATATTTTATTAGATGGATTTTAACGGTATCTAGGACCTGCGGGCCTATTGTGTATCTCTAGTTGCCTTCTGGACTGGGTGTCTATCATCAAAAACATAGATATACTTTCGAATTCCGATGTCCTATGGATATTTTCGTACTTGAAGTGACGACACAGATTGTTAATAAACTCCGGCCGTTCATTCGAGAGAATGGTGACGTTTGCAAATGTCAGGGGATAAAACCTTTTTTTTACTGTTTTGCATTTCAATATTTTATATTTATCATGATGATTTTAGGGTAGATTGTATATCGTTAAAAGGTCCCATTTGTTAATAAAAAGTATTTTTGTCGTATACATTTTCCACTTCCTAGTACAAAACTTAATGAATCAGCTGACTCAATTTCTACGTAAAAGTTAAAAAAAAGCGCAAAAAATATAATTTTTGGCGAAAAGTTGTCTATTGGCGATACTGTGTTCACTTCAATTTAAGAACCTTATATAGAGGTTGTCATTTTATTTATGTAGCGGAAATCATATTGAATTAAGACTATGTATCTAAGTGATCAATGTTCTATTACCCTTTTTGTGAAACTCGTTAATTTGTTTTTATCGTTTTCTTGAGTCTCCGAGTCAGTTACTATAGGAAGTCAACATTTTATTTGGCAAAATTAGCAAAAAGTATTACGATCCGTGTGGCTGATTTATTATTATTACTTGCCAATATGGTAGTTTGGCTGTATAAATAAATGTCACCATTCAAAGAGCTCGTGCTATAACTAAAATTACCTTCTGCTCATTATTTCTGTCAAATCAGCAATCATAATGCCTGCAGTATGAATCCTCGACTTTTTGAATCGACATTTCAGAAAAAGGTTTATAATATCTGCGGTGAAAGGCAGTGTTGTCGTATTATAAAACTGATATACCTTACCAAATAATAAGATCGTATATATATTCTATTCCAGGGTTTTAATTTATAAAAAAAGTTTAAATAATCATGATTTGGATTTATTTCGTCCCATTTGTTGTACCGTTGATATTTTTTAACGTGCCTTTATTTATTTTTGTCGTGAAGAAGCTCTTGTTGACTTGTAGTATTTTTTCGAGATATCGCCACACTCCATCTGTCATCATTCTCTCGAATTAACGGCAGCAGTTTAGTTCAATACCCACTAAAGGCAATTTTGAAATTTCAGTTTTTAGCTATGTTTTTGATGATAGGCACCTCGTGCAGTTGGCAACTAAAGATACAGAATAGGGGGGCTGGTTAAACAAAATTTTGATAGCAACTTTAGTACATTTTATATTAATAAAAAACCGTCTTTTTACTACTTTTCCACGAATCCGTCCCTCTCGCACTGAGGGTTTTTTCGCATATGGAGTAACAGAGACGCTAAAACTTTTACATATCGCCAGGGTATCCAGAGAAATCTGTCCTGCACCAACGCTTTCATTTTACTCTTGTCTATCCTGCTCAGTGGAAGCGGGGCGCTCAGAAATCTCGCGATTTCAAGGGGTTTTTATTTATTATTTTGGAATTGGAGGGATGACACATTTTGTACAATTATTTTAGTATAAGTTTCATTGTCTAAAACCCAATATAACTCAAATTAAATGATATTTAGAGCTTAGTTTAGGCCTATCTTTGCGATTTCATTGGATGCAGGAAAATGCAAGCAATCGTGTATGGAACGGCCGGAATATTAAGATCAAATAGTGAATGAAGACATTTCTTTTTTTCAAAATTTTATCATCTCAATTTTACGGTTTAAAATGAATTTGAAAAGCGACAAAATCGGGAGAACCCCGCGTTTTACTTCAAAAGAAACTCAGATACCTATTGACAAAGTGTAAGAGTCCGGTAAAAAAAGATAAATGCTCTATCTGATCTCCGGTAAAAAAAGATAAATGCTCTATCTGATCTCCGGTAAAAGAAGATAAATGTTCTATCTGATCACACCGAACACATTATGCAAAGAAGAAGTTAAAAAAGATATCATAATATTAAATGTGATTTTTGTAAGACCAAGTTTTTTTAGGCGCATGATTTATTCTTTAGTAAATTTTGGTCATTTTGAAGAGTAATTATATGTTTTTTTTAAATTTACTTATGTATGGCTAGCACGCGCCAGAGATACAACGTCTATCTATCCTACTTGCGCTCTCATCCACACCACGTTATCGACGACACGTTATGACACTGTATCGACGACGGCGCGTCCTAGCCCCCTGATAGGTAGTATGAGTGACACATTAGCTAACAGATAACTCCTTAACACAAGTTTTGTAGCCATATTGCTGTGAATGCATGTTTGACTCCAGTTTGCTCGGTCCACGGCTTAGCAGTAACTACTGTAGAAGGAATCGGCTCCACAGAAACAAGATTGCATCCAGTGCAAGAAAGAATAGCTAAGGCTCATGGCTCACAGTGTGGCTTCTGCACTCCTGGCATTGTTATGTCTATGTACGCCTTACTTAGAAATAAAAATAAATTAGACTACAATGATATAGAAGTAGCGTTACAAGGTAACCTGTGTAGGTGCACAGGTTACAGACCGATTATAGAAGGATTTAAAACATTCATGGAAGGCTGGGAAAGACAGTATATGAACGGTGGGGGAAAGGCTTGTATGATGGGCGAAGAATGTTGCAAAAAGAAAAGCTACAAAGACTATAAGGACAATACCCTTTTTTACAAATCGACGTTTCAGCCCTACGATCCAACACAGGAGCCGATATATCCTCCAGAGCTGAAACTGAATCATCAGCAGTACAACGAAGCGTTTTTGGTATACAAAGGTCAAGATTTAGTTTGGGTGCGACCTAAACTCCTCGAAGATCTTCTAGCATTAAAGAAAGCTTATCCACAAAGTAAAGTGGTAGTGGGTAACACAGAAATCGGCGTTGAAATGAAATTTAAAAAAATGATATATCCGGTTTTGCTATCTCCTAATGCTATTTCTGGTTTAAATTTCTGCAAAGTAACGGATACTGGTTTTCTTGTTGGATCATGTACCAGCTTAACAGATATCAATAACTTTTTGCGTGAAGAAGTGCTCAAAAATCCCGTGAGAGGAAAAGTTTCCCAGACAATTGTTGAGATGCTTCATTGGTTTGCTGGGAACCAAGTGAGAAATGTAGCTTGTATCGCAGGAAATATCATTACAGCTAGTCCCATATCCGATCTAAACCCAATACTCATGGCGTCTTCAGCCATATTAAATGTCTGTAGTGCAGAGCGTGGGCACCGAAAAATTGTTATCGATGAAAACTTTTTCGAAGGCTATCGAAAGACAGCAGTTAAACCGGATGAAGTAGTTGTATCTGTAGAAATACCGTTCAGTAAAGTTATGCAATTTTTCAAGGCTTACAAACAAGCAAGACGAAAAGATGATGATATATCAATAGTAACGGCTGCATTCAACGTTAAGTTTGAGGGGAATAGTAACGTTATTTCTGAAGCGAAATTGTGTTACGGTGGTATGTCAACTACAACTATTTGTGCTTTGCAAACCTCTGAAAATATGAAAGGCAAAGTATGGAATAAATCTTTACTGGATCAAATACTTGAATCTCTTAATGAAGAATTGGATTTAAATGCATCTGTGCCGGGAGGAATGGCCGATTATAGAAAATCACTATGTCTTAGCTTGTTTTTAAAGTTCTTTTTGTTTGTGTCACAAACAAAATTAGGAAATGGTTGCAAAGTTGACAACAGTGTGGTTGAATATAAATCTGTAAAAGAGCCAAAAAGTTCCCAATATTTTGAAATAAAAAATGAACACAGAAAACTGACAGATGCAGTTGGCGTGCCTGTACCTCATGCATCTGCTTTTAAGCAAGCTACAGGAGAAGCAATCTACTGCGATGATATTCCGCATGTACAAGGAGAACTATTTCTTACTTTAGTTTTTAGTGACAAGCCACATGCAAAAATTAAAGAAATAGATGCCAGTAAGGCTTTAGCGTTTGCAGGAGTTGCAGCATTTTTTTCAGCTGCAGATTTAGACAAAGACTGCAATAAATTGGGGCCTATAATTAAAGACGAAGAAATATTTTCTAGTGAAATGGTAACTAGTCGTGCATGTGTTATTGGAGCTATAGTGGCTCAAAGTGAAAGTATTGCTAGAAAAGCCAAGAGTTTAGTCAAAGTTACATATGAAGAGCTAGAACCAGTAATAGTAACTCTAGAAGAGGCTATTGCTCATCGTTCTTTCTTTTCGGGTTATCCTCGAACTATCCGCAAAGGTGACGTAAATAAAGCATTTGATGAAGCAGAACTTGTTATTGATGGTGCGGCAAGAACTGGCGCTCAAGAACATTTTTATTTAGAACCAGTTGCGGCATTCGCTATTAGAAAGGAAGAAGAAATAGAAATAATTTGTAGCACACAACATCCTGCTGAAATTGCGGTAAGATTTTGAGAAATTTATCTGGCCTTTACGTTTTTATTGTAATATAATTATCAACGAACGAAAAAAAACATAGAAGTCTAATTAGCGCTGAAAGTACCCCGTCAAAACTGTGCTGAGCACATGTTTAGTTTGGTGTCAGCTCTAATGGCGTTTACTGTCTCTGTGAATCGGCCAATCACGGCATATTTTGCCCTTTTGAGTGTCAAACTTTACGACGCCCGGGTGAAGTTAGCACCGGCGAGACGGATAGAGAGAATAAGATGACAAAGAGAGATAGACAGAGAACTTCAGAGGCGTCATAAAGTTTGGCACTCTTGATACCACTTTCGAATGACAATATGTTAGAAAAGCGACTTCTATATTCTTTAATATCGCCGGTAATAACCTTAATAATTATATTTCAGCAATTAACCTCAAATGCACTTAATATACCACATCACAAGGTAGTCGCAAAAGTAAAAAGAATAGGCGGTGGATTTGGAGGAAAAGAAACAAGAACTGCTCTTCTAGCCGTACCGGTTGCTATAGCAGCTTACAGACTGAAGAAACCAGTAAGGGCAGTGTTGGATAGAGACGAAGATATGCAAGCGACTGGTTACAGGCACCCAGTACTGACCAAATATAGAGTGGCGTTTAACAGTGATGGTAAAATTACTGGAGCGAAATTTGATCTATACAGTAACGCTGGGAATTCCATGGACATTTCTTGTTCGGTAAGATCTTACAAAATGCAGTATTTACTCCACCTTACACACATTTTAATATTAAAAATACTTTTTATATTTTCAGTTGAATGAAAGGGCTTCGACTCATGTAGACAACTGCTATTTCATACCAAATGTCGAAGTCAACGGTTATGTGTGCAGAACCAACCTGCCTTCAAACACAGCTTTCAGGGGGTTTGGTGCCCCACAAGCCATGTTTGCAGCAGAAAGCATGATCAGAGATGTAGCCACTGCTTTGGGGAAAAGTTATGAAGAAATTGTTTTAAGTAATCTCTATAAAGAGGGACAACTAACACACTTTAATCAAACTCTGACTTATTGTACATTGTCAAGGTGTTGGAGTGAATGCGAAGAGATGAGCAAGTATTGGAAAAGAAAAGAAGATGTTGAAACATTCAATAGGTGTGAACACGTTAAATACGAGTATAACGGTTTATTTTGATTTTTTGTATGTTGTATTTTACATAAATATAAATACTTAATGAAATAGTTTTAGGCGCTATATTTCGACCCCTCAGTGGGGTCGTCATAAGGCGAATCATTCAAGTATTTATATTTATGTAAAATACAATATACAAAAAATAAAAAAGCCCTTTAATAGGATTTGTTTATAACTGTTTATCCGAATACTTTGATTTCAGACAGAATAGATGGAAAAAGAAAGGTATCGCTATGGTCCCAACAAAATATGGAATTTCCTTTCAAACTGACATCCTTATGCAAGCTGGTGCTCTTTTGCTGGTATATTCAGATGGATCAGCCCTGCTCTCAATTGGTGGTATAGAAATGGGCCAAGGGCTTTTTACAAAAATGATCCAAGTTGCGTCAAGAGCATTGGAAATTGACATCGATAAAATTCACATTAGTGAGATGGCCACCGACAAGGTACCTAACAGTTCCCCAACAGCCGGAAGTATAAGTTCTGATTTATATGGTATGGCAGTAATTGATGCTTGCAAGAAACTCATGGAAAGACTAAAGCCTTATATAAGTAAGAACCCTAAAGGAAAATGGGAAGATTGGGTTATAAATGCATACTTAGACAGAGTGAATCTTTCAGCATCCGGATTTTATAGTGCTCAGAAAATTGAGTATAGTCACGACAAGAATTCTGGTAACTTGTTTGAATATTTCACATATGGAGTGGCGTGCTCGGAAGTCATTATAGATTGTTTGACTGGTGACCACGACGTGTTGAGAACCGACATCGTGATGGACGTTGGAGAAAGTTTAAACCCAGCGATAGATATTGGTCAAATTGAAGGAGCATTCATGCAGGGCTATGGGTTGTTTACGATAGAGGAACTAATTTTTTCTCCAAATGGAGAATTACTGTCAAAAGGTCCTGGTGCTTATAAAATACCAGCTATTTCTGATATACCAAAAGAGTTTAACGTTTCACTCTTGAAAGGTGCGCCTAATCCACGCGCTGTATATTCTTCCAAGGTAGGTAACTGGAAACTTTCTCCATTAAGTATCTATAAGGCGCTACGGAAAAAAATCGACACTTTTAGAACTTCTATATCTACTTCGGTAAATAATGTATAATTTTTAAAAAATAGTATATTATTTTTGAAATCTTTCTCTAGGGATCTGTTAAAACATAAACGCGATTGGAGAATTTCGGCTCGATAGAAATATTTATTGAAATGAGGTCTTTATCGACACCAATTCTCCTGGTTTGACAATTTAGAATGACATATGGACTGCAATTATATTTTATTTGATGGGTTTTAACAGTATCTAGGACCTGGTTAAACGAAATTTTGATTGCATTTTTAGTACATTTTATATTAATAAAAAACCGACTTTTTGCTACTTTTCCACGAATCCGTCCCTCTCGCACTGAGGGTTTTTTCGCATATGGAGTAACAGGGACGCTAAAACTTTTACATATAATTTAAATCTACAGTGTGGTATGATTTCAATTGCAGGCTGTTGGAGAACCACCTCTTTTCCTAGCATCTTCAGTGTTTTTTGCCATCAAGGAGGCTATTAAATCTGCTCGGATAGATTCGGGTGCTTCTTCAGAGTTCAAGCTGGATGCACCAGCGACCTGCGCAAGTATCAGGATGGCTTGCGAGGACCAAGTCACAAGACAGGTATGATTATACTATTTATATATTATATGATTGTATTAAAGACGTATTATTAGTAATCCTTACTTCCCTACTGATATATAAATGTGAAAATTTGTTGGTTTGTTACCTAAGATCTCGAAAACTACTTGATAAATGGACATGAAATTTTCACCTTGCTTATAGAGAAGGTCCTAGAATAACATATAGACTACTATATTTGTGGCGCTGAGACTTAATGAGTATGAGCAGTAACCATTTTATTGAAATAGTTTCTTTCGGAAACGCGGCTCGTCATTCGGGCTCGCCTTGATCTTACTAGGAAATCAAATCAGTTTGTAAAAAATAATTTCGTGCGGGAGCACGGCTCGACTTTTGGCCACAAAAAAGGCACTTTACTTGAGAATCGCAGATAAAAGATCAAGAAATAATTTTGTTCGGAAACGGAGCTCCTCCGTCGGCCTCGCCAAACACTTTACCTGAACGAAATAAGATATCATGATAACCAAAAAAACTCTAAACCAGAGTCAGATCAAATACGTCTACTATAAAATGATTCGAAAAATATTGACAGATTCGATAGCACACAAAAACTAAATCAACGCGGCCGAAGTCGCGGACAAAAGCTAGTGATACGAATTTTTTTTTACCTTTGTAGTTTGGCTCATTTGTCTTTCTTCTGTTAGTCCGTCTATCTGTCTGCATCATAAATTCATAAATTAACAGAAACAGGGGCTATCAAGTTAAAGTTTAAAGTAGATAACTTGTATGCTTTGTGCATAATGTGCGTATATTTGACGGACTTTACATTTGTTTACATTTGTTGTTAATGATTTATTTATGGACTCATTAACAAGTGTAGATAGGAGTCGTTTTGGTTCTCTCTGATTAAGTTGTGTAATTCTTATATAAGCGAACACTTAGGTAGATAACAAAATATTGGGCAACATTTTATAGCCAATAGTGGTTAACGACTTCTATTTTGTTAATCTTTATATAATAAAATACAATATAACATAATATAAATAACTAATGAACAGTCTATTATAAACTAGCAGTTCGCCCCGAACTGTGAACTCACGATTCGATCTTGACCGATTTGGCTCATGTTCGTACTTAAAAATTCTTTTTGTCTTATTTACTCGTTTACCAAATTTCATTTGTTCACAAGTGAAGTTAACTCCAAAATAGGGAAGTTTGGTTTATTTGACTGTCATGACAAAGTCTGTTGATATGAAAATGATTCAATATCTAATTCAACTTTGACCTTAATTTAACTCGTGTAGTAATAAAATTGCTTCGTTGATAAAATTATTCAAGTACAAATACTGATTTATGTTAAGAGGCTATGCGAATTTTAATTTTGTCACTGTCACTCCAAGCGAAAAATCGCGCAGTGCGAGAGGGGCGGATTCAGGGCAAAAAGAAAAAAAGTTGGTTTTATATTTTTATTAAAAAAGCTAAAACAGCTAGCCAAATTTAAAATATTAAATATTTAGATATTGTTAAAACACACTTAATAAAATATGTTTGAGTTCTGTATATGGTTACTATTCGTCAAACGAGGAGAAAAAGTGTGTTTAAAGACTTCATTTCAACAATTATTTCTATCGAGGAAAATTTATCCAAACATGTTTTCCAATTTCAAAACCCTAGATTATGTAGTCAAAATGCATATACAAGAAACTGACTGTAATTTTCCGTGTATTTCATGAAATACACAGAAAAGAAACACCCGTATTTTTTTCGCATATATGCGATATATCGCCTTGAGAATTATTGAAAAGTCTCTTATAAACTAGTAGTTCGCCCCGAACTGTGAACTCGCGATTCGATCTTGGCATGTTTGAACTTAAAAATTCTTTTTGTCTCATTTACACGCCTACCAAATTTCATGACGTTCCGATCAACGATACTCGAGTTATCGTCGGATAAACATACAAAAATAGAAAACGCCGCATTGTTCAAGTAGACTCGGAGAACTTCGTTCGCTTCGCTCACTCGTTCTATAATAACTTGTTTCAGGTGGTACCAACTATACAGGATGACGGCAAGAAACGATGGAATGTGATTGTTTGAAATGCAACAACAATAAACGATGCTTCTGGCACATACTGTTGTTTCACCTTTTAAATTGTTGTTATTAATATTATGTATAAATAATAATACATATATTTAGTTTCATTTCTTTTTCCACATAAGTGTGTCATCGTCATACTTTTTCCTCTTATGTAAGTATTTCTTTATTCTTTAAATATAAACATAAACAAAATTACAGTAAAAAGATGCACATTGGCGAGCTTATCTCTAAACAGAGATTTCTGACAGCAAAACCATCACAATAGGAAAAAGTAACATAAACGGAGTAATCATACACGTGTACACAGAGAAGAAGAATATACGAAGAATTATACAAGTTTAATTACAAAATAAAAATTTATATCAATACTTACTATAAATACAAAATATAAAATATTATAAATATACATAGTGTGTAATAAACTACACAAACATATATAATATCTATCCATTCAGATTGTGAGAGGTACAGTAAGTAAAGTGCTACAAGAATCTTATGGGGCGATTGGTTGTGTCCAAAATCGGAACTAACGCCGTTACCATACTCTTTGTTTCACAGCTGCGCCCCCGTCACTATTATCCACGCGCCATCAGAT
Source organism: Ypsolopha sequella (assembly GCA_934047225.1). Lineage (NCBI taxonomy): Eukaryota > Metazoa > Arthropoda > Insecta > Lepidoptera > Ypsolophidae > Ypsolopha > Ypsolopha sequella. The sequence goes on along the minus strand of OW203994.1, from coordinate 19,388,370 downwards.
CCTCGTATCACTGTCGATCTTTTATTTTTAACTTGTCGATGATATATTAAGGGGCTTAGTATTGTCAAATGGGTACTTTCTAAAGCCTACTTACTCCTCGTTTATAGCCAAATCAAAAATATTGAAAAGATGTATTACCTATAAATTAACAACTCTAAGACAACATATATGCATCATTTTTCTTTTTCATACCACCAAAACTTCTACGTACATACCTATATGAAAAAAAAATTCAACCGAATGGTGTTTTATGCCTTGAATTCCCTGCTCGCCGATTTAATTCATTTATGCTTTGATAAATAGATAAACTTGATAGCTATATACATGAGGCAGGATTATTCAATGGAACAATCACGCACGTCCATGTGAAAAGTATTATTTTCTCCTATTTCGCCCTATTAGGACGCAGCGAGCGTCGCGTCGTAACAGCCACTATGCATTGCCTGCTGATATGAACGTTATTACAATGTCATTTCCGTCGATATTCGTACCGACAAACATCGAGCTGCTAATTTGGCGATAGTAATCGCCTTTTTATATAAATAAACTTTATTTTCACTATTTTTTGTTTTAAATATATATAAATATATTGATAGTGATAATACAAACATTATATTTATTCTTACATTATTTATATCTATGCTATATTGTATGGTTAGTACCTAAAATCTAAATGTATTTATTTATTCCGTAAATATACCTTGAAAATTGCGATGGGAAAGAAATACGCATAAATATGTTCATAAATAAATATTGTGTTTTTTTTAAGCTATATTTAATTCTTTGGTTTATTTATTAATAGTAAAACAATAAAAATACGTTTTACTCGATATATTTCGGCCCACGGTATGGCAGATGGCGGTATGGCGGTATGGTAGGTATGGCTTCGCCTGTATTCGACTGATGACGGCCCCATATGCCCATACCGTGGGCCGAAATATATCCAGTAAAAACATAAATTTATAAATAGTAATAATAACAATAATTTTTTTATGATCTGAATTTTATTCAAGATTATAAAAAATGCCTGTTTATAACAAACATAAGTACTTTTCTACGATGATAACGTGTCTTTGACACCACCGTTTGTGCGAGTAGAAGCAATCATGAAACTAATTCCTCAATTACTTATATGATGACCGCCTTTGTGGTCCAGTAGTTTGAACGTCTCGACCACTACTCGTAATCTGAAGGTCACGGCGTCAAATACCGTAGGATGGGACACATTTTGTGTTCGGCCAGCTTCAAAAGTTCGGAAGGCAAGCTACGCAATGTGTCCATATTTGAGCCCGAAGTACGGAGGGCTCACCAGTCGCCACCCTTCTCGCTTAGACGTAATAATCGTCGGTGAAACGTTGGTGTACGGAACCAGCGTGGACTGTGATTCGCGTTGCCCATTTCATAACTGGAAACACCTCGGGGATTCATGCCATGAGTTTTATCTACTCCTATATACTGCAATAAGGTACAATTACAACATCAAAAGCGGTTCTATAAGTACCTAAATTGTTTGACCGATGTTTTAATATTACATTATAACATCGCAATTCCGTGCTGTGATTGGCCAAATTTATTATAACACCGCTAAAGAACCAATCACAAGCAATAATAATTTCTTAAGCCACGCCTCTTTACTCTTCTCGCTTCTGATTGGTCTCAGGCTAATTCCATCACGACGAGTATCACGACAGTATCATGACGAGTGTTCTTTTTCTCATTTTTCGAGATTTTTTTTTATGGTTGTAGATAAAGTATTGTGTGCAACATAATCATTGGGACACTCGACTCGTGTCCCCAATGTCTCACATTCTTTATTGTACATACACAACACACAGACATTAAGTATAATAATTTACAATAAAAAACTTGTACAGAGGCGAGCTTATCCCTGAAGAGAGATTTCTTGCAGCAAATCTTAATGGGAGAGAGGACTCTATAATAATAAAAATAAGTAATCATACATACGTTAAGTCACAGTTGCATAAAATACTATTTAAAGATACAACAAAGCCGACAAGACATAACAGTTTAGATATTGTATATGCATCATAGTAATAAGTACCTTATAGAACACAAGAGATAATACTTCACATTGAGCTGATAAAGTTGACAAGATAATTTTGTTATTTACAAGTCCCCCGTATTATAGGCGCGGGCGCAGCCAGCCAGTCGTTTAATTAGCTGTGCCAGCCACAGTCTCTGTCAGTCATCCGTATAAACCGGTCGCGATTTTATCCAACTTGTTTTTGCTTCTAAATAACACGTGTTTATGTTTATTTTCGAGTTTTAAAGTGACATAAATATGGGTTTGCAAAATGCAGACGACGAAAGCGGGGAAGTGGGCACTGAACTGGTGTTTTTTGTCAATGGAAAGAAGGTAAGCAAGGATTCATAATCAAATAATAATTTGAGCGAGAAAACAAATCTATTACTGCGAAGTATAGTCTGACTAAAAGATCTTTGGTTGGTCTCTCTAGAGGACTGGGAAGCCATGTAAGGCTCAATAAAATAAAACTTGTAGCAAAGACTGGATCTCTGTCAGTGCGCGACATAAACCGCAAGTAGGCCGATTCGGATCTAAGGTTTCTTAAAGAAATAATGCAAACTCCAAGGCCATCATGTTTTTAAGCATGTATTACACTTTTACATGGTAGGTACGACCTAGTAAAGTTCACTGTGGACCTCATTTTCCCCTCAAAGTTAGGCAAAACTGAGGAGGGAAGCGAGTTTCGAGTCCACATTTAACTTCAACGGGTTCTTGTAGTACAGTTAAGGGGCAGGTAGCCCCCAACGACATTGAGTCGACCTGTCGTGGTACAAATATCGACAGAAACTATTGAAATAACGTTCATATCAGCGCGCACTGCATTACAACGACGTCGCTGTGTCTCCGGATAGCGCAAAATAAGAGAAGATAATATTTTTTCAAAAAAAAAACCATACATGACTGTTACCAACAATATTTTGCTTTTTTTTTAGTACAAGAACCAAACAAATACCATTAATGGTTTCAAAGATATAACCAATTTTACTTAATTTTAATCTAAAAACAACTTGACTTTGAACAATACTTTCAAGCTGTTTCTTATACGCGAGAGCAATTTCCCAAAATGAAGTTGTTCTTTATAACAAAAATATGTTTTTTTTTTTTCATTATTTTTAAACATACCGTTAAGAAGAAATAACTTTATGAATAGCGTCATTTTCGGATGAAGTTGCGAAGAAGCGCCTTAAAGTGTCAAATTATACGACATTTCAAAAAATTACGTAATTTGACGATACGCGTTTAATTGTATGCAACAACGTATACGTGTACCTACCTACATCAGACAAAGTTTTTGTTGATTTATGAATCCTGATAACTGAATAGGCCATTATGCCATTATTCATGCAAGTCGTTGCTCTTATTTTGTTTTAACTTCTTGGTTTATTCGAAGAACGTGCTCTATACTCGTCGAATTTATATGTTACATATATGTATACATACACAATAAAGCCGATTCTGAAGGCTTTAATTTTAGTTTTAGTGCTGTCAAAACATACAATTTTCCAAAGTAATTTAGCTTCTAATACTTACTAACAATTAAGGACTTTTTTGCAATGAAGAAAATTTATTTTTGACAGCACTAAAACTAAAATTAAAGCCTTCAGAATTGGCTTTAATACCTTACAATGTTATCATCGGAAATTATCTTTACAGGGCATACCAGTTCTTATTACTCGTAATCATCGAAATAATTATTTCGATGCTCGTAATATTTACATGTTTAGACAGATACGTGATAGATAAAAAATATTAAAAAAGCACGACTGCCATAAACCAGTGCAGTCGACTCGATGGTCATCTCGGCTAAACGAAAATCAGCTAAATGGCCGAGTATGGTCAACTCGACCTCACATACAAAGTACAGTAAACCTAAGAAAGGATTGAATCCAAATATAAAAATAGTTCGAAAAAAACTATAAAATAAAGCGATTTTTTTTTTGTTTTAGACCATGGATGGGGAAACTTTTTCCTTCGCGTGCCAATATTTACTGACGAAATTATGGCGGGCCAAGTTGTTGCATTTTTGGCTATATTATTTACTGAAATAAAAATATTTGTATGTATTTTTTGAAACACTAATTTACTGTGCAATATTACAAAATAACTATTGAAATTAGGAAGAAATTGCAAATTGCAATTAAATTAAACTTTCAAGATAGCTGCGAAATTTCTAACAATACAAAAACTTCACTTGATTTTTATATAAAAAAATACATAACTAAATACATACACGAACCCTGAAAACAATACACTCCTTTTTTTGGGGGCAGTCGTGAAAAAAGTACTAGTTTTAGATGAAAGTGAAAGATAGAAGCATTTTAAATAATCAGATATACATATCCTATTATTTTTCCACTTTGACATTTGCGTCATTTAAATACGTCAGTAGTTCAGTGGGTGCCTGACGCCAACCTCGATAAGTATTGACCCTAGGGTTCCCTGCTGGCAATATCGAACACATTTATTTGCCATTGACACGATTGGCGAATCTATCTTTATCTGTTTATTGTTCGTTGAAAGTAAAGTCAAACACGATTGCAACTTGGTACCTACTTAGGTATCATTATTATACGAGCAAATCTAGTTACCTATGTCATCATTATTATACCAGCAAACCTGTTTATTTGTCAACGCTGCCTTTCATTTTACATCACTGCTGCATCACATCACAAATAATATGCGGTATTTTAATTTATTGGGAATTGCTGATAAAATTAAATCAACCCCTGATTCTCGCTCTCGCTTCAATTAGGTTGCTTCTGAGGTCGCAGGCCACGCGTAAATATGTAGGTATTTATTTTGTAGGTTTTTAACCGACTTCAAAAAAGGAGGAGGTTCTCGATTCGACTGTATTTTTAATTTTTTTTTTGTGAAGCGATTTGAATGATTCTTTTTTTGTTTGAAAGATTGTGCTTACATGTAGGTCTCATTTTGAGTTTGGTCATGATCTGATGAAGGTCTACAAAGATAGGTAGTGGAATTCCTCAGAAAATGACAGCTCGAGATTGAGGTTATCTGTTTGTACCAGGATGCTGATTGCAGGGTATTACTTGAAAATCAATTATTAATTTTACCTTTAACATTATTCCACCTGGCCTTCGATCCTAGCTTCATCACCATAGAACCTCAACGGAAGAAAGCACATAACTTTAGATTGCAGCAATCAGTTTGTGTTAGGGTGCTGATTGCAGGGCATTGCTTGAAAATTACCAGTGTATCCACCTGACCTTCGATCCTGGCTTCATCACCACAGAACTCCTCAACGGATGACAGCACATAGCTCAAGATTGCGGCAATCTCTTTGTGTTAGGGTGCTGAATGCTTATTAAGAAATACCCATGTGAAAATGTGAAATAAAATGAACTTTTAACAAAATAGTAGTTTATGCTACAAGGGCGCAAAGGAATAAATTAAACGTAACCATAGATAAATAAAGGAAGGATAGATTGCTATCTACTTGTACTGTTCGCAATACTACAAATAACGTTGCTAGATGGCGTTACTTGTCTCGCTGGAAATAAAATTTGTCTGAAATCGACGAAAAATAGCATTTTACTGTTCTGGTTCATCATATTTATTTATTTTATGAATAAAAACACAACATTTTCATAAAAAACATTTTTCATTAAACTTTTGGTGGTAAGCTGGCAATCTAACTAAGCGTGCAGATAGTTATTCTAAATTCCGGTAGATGGCGCACAACGATCATTATTTATTTACCTAACACACTACTCATACATACCGGTATTAACTTTACTCTTTGACTCAACTGTCATGCACGGTTGAGCGATTTATCCTCAGATTTATTGTATGTCATCGCGTATTGTCGTGTTCTAGCAATTTTTTGTTTTTGTGGGCGTAGTATAGTTGCTACACACACTCACACACATCGAATTTCGTTTCATCAACTGTTCGATAGATGGCACTAGGTATGTCACAATTTATCTAGTATAGTAGCGACATCAAAAATAATAAGTCGAACTACTAGGTACCGGTGAAAATAACAAGTTTTACGCGGGCTTTGTTCTAATGTATGGAGTGAGCAATCTATCCTTCCTTTATTTATCTATGACGTAACCGAGTAATTTATTGCTCTTACGCCCGTGTATCATACTACGTTTTTCAATGCATAGTGTGAGGAAATAAAACAAATATAATCTTGTGAACTTTAAATTATAATTGGCTCAAAAGGACTTTACCCAGAGCCGTTAAACAGTGGGAAAAAAAGTATAACGTTTATGGTAAACGTAAACAGGAAAGGCTGCAGGTTAGCCAACCATTGTAAATAAATAAAAAAAAAGAATAATAAAGCCCTAGGGCAAAATAATCGACTTTCTGTTCGGTTTTGATGCATAAAAAGTGGGGCTTTACGAGCACTTGCATTGAAAAAATAGTAACCGACTTTAAATGTAACTGCAGTCATTCACTAAAATGTTCGAAATAATTGTATAATAACCGATGGTACCGAAATAACACTTTTGCCAACTTCTTCCTGCAACATTATGTTATCTATAAGTGGGCGTATTCACTATGATATAGCAACATAACAACCAATATAAGAAAGAGCGCGGACTTCTAGATAACATAATGTCTCAGGAAGAAAGAAGTCGGCAAAAGTGTTGTTTCGGTACCTACCATCGGTCATTTTACAATGATTTTTAACTTTTTTTTAAAAATGCGTGGTAACTTTAGCCGTCACATACACAATTAAAGCACCTCTTCCCAGTGTCATCCGAAATTGGCTCTATTGATAAAGTTTAAAGATTATAAAAGAGTACATTTCAATTATAAAGAACAACTTCATTTTAGGAAATTATTCTCGCGTATAAGAAAGAGCATGAAAATATTGTTCAAAGTCAAGCTGTTTTTAGACTAAAATTAAGTAAAATTGTTTATTTCTTTGAAACCACTAATGATATTTGTGGTTTCAAAGAATAATAATGATGGTATATATAATGATAATAATAATAATGATAATAATAATGGTTATAATGGTAATAATGATAATAATAATGGTTCTTGCACTAAAATTATTTAAAAAGTATTATTTTATCCTATTTTGCGCTAGCGACGTCGTAATGCAGTGCGCGCTGATATGAACCTTATTTAAAAATAGTTTCTGTCGATATTTGTACCGACACAGGTCAACTCAAGGTCGTTGGCGGCTACCTACCCCTTAATCAATCAATCAATCAATCCATCAATTATTCGAGTCATGTTTGTCACGCAGTACCGAACTTTAAAAATGTTCCTAATGCGTGGTTGAAATTTGTCCTTTCCAGTATGATCAGTAATAATATTATGGTCTCCAGTTACACCCTGCATTAAGTAATTAACTATGTAGGATAGTATTAAAAGTATGTAAATAAATGTAGGAATGAAAATAACGTAGGGAAAACAAAGGTTATGGTGCTAGAGAGGAATGAAGCGGTGACTGAATGTAAGGTTAAGATTGGAGACAAGGAAGTAGAGCAGGTTAACGAGTTGTCAATTTACGCGCGATGGAGAGTGTGACGGTGAAATTTAAAAGAAGAGTGAATGCGGGAATTAAAGTGAACGGAGCCTTTACGGACAGCCAAAATGTGACTGCAAAGGCACGATTGGCGGTTCATAATGTCTCCTACACTTATGTATGGTAGTGAATGTTGTTTATGGCAAGATAAAGATCAAAATAGAGTGAATGCAGTAGAAATGCGTTCCTTACGGAGTATGTGTGGTTTAACATTGAATGATAGAGTGAAAAATATCGACATATAGGTACGGGATCGTTGCGGCCTGAAAGACGATGTAGTGACTAAAATAGAAAAAGGAATGCTTCGGCCGTTTGGATAATGAAAGTAGAATGAAGATAGAAATTTATGGTGCGCAAGGCGAAGGTACAGCTCGACCAGGCCGCCCTAGAAGGACGTGTGCTGACCAAATTGGCGAGATATTAAAGAAGGGCGATGTCAAAAGTACCCGGGAATAGAAGAGCTTCTATGACTAGATTGATGGATATGGAAGAGGCGAAAAAGGTGTGTCAGGATCGTAGCAGATGGAAATCTTTAGTCTCTGCCTACTGCCCTGGGAGACAGGCGTGAGTTGTATGTGTGTATGTAATACAAAAGTAGTTATCGATATATTTTAGCGCACGATATGGGGCCGTCATCAGTCGATTGACAATGTTAACTTTATTTACGAACGTACGAACCTAGCCAGAAGCAATTAATTCTATCAAAGACTATTATAGATAGATATACAAGGTGACTTTTTGATCATCGTCCAAATTCATACTGGTGGCTTGGTAAGTGATCATTATCATGGATCAATAAAAATTTTGGTGAAATTCGTAAAATGAAATTTCGACTCCCCATAGTGATTCACTCGGGGCTGGAACTGAATTTCTATGGGAAGCCGAAATTTCATTTTACGAATTTTACAAAAATTGTTACTGATCCAAGATACTGATCACTTATCAAGCCTCCAGTATGAATTTGGACGATGATCAAAAAGTCACCTTGTATATAAAATTTATTTCTCAAAAACACGACACATACATACAAAAACAAAGTAGAGCTTAAATAAGAATTTAAACGAAAGAAAAAAAAAAGTTAAAACACAAAGAGAAAGTTAAATTTATCCTAGTGGTGTGTCGCGGCAAAGAGAAAAAGGCTCCGACTCAGCATAATGCCGCAAACCGAAATCTGCGACGCTGTTATTCTGGTGGCACCAGCAGAGAGCCGCACGAATTCCAACGAGAGTTGACAATTATTGTTTATTTAAAGTGTAAGTGTGTATGTGAGTATAATGGTTGTATATGAGTATAACAATTTTGGCTAAATATATTAAATAAGAGAATATCCTGACTGACTGATCTATCAATGCCCAGGCCAGCTGATTGAACCTAGGAATATAAATTTGGACCGTGGGTTTGTGGTTTTGCATGCAAATAAATAAATAAATCATGCGATATTATGTGGTATAGCACCAGATCAAGCCTTATTTCAAGGAATGTAATATACTCCCATTGCCGTGTCTATACATTTTTGAAATTTGCAAGTTTGTGAAACTGCATTTGGACTTTTTTACAAAAGCAAGTGATTTTTACCAAAGAAATACTAGGAACCCTGACAGACTAGTGGTTGACTTTACACCCCGGACAACATTGTACCAAAAAAATTGTTCATATATGGCCATAAAAATCTACAATGGCATCCCTGATAACCTCAAGTCATTGCCAAATAATCAATTTAAAAGTAAACTTTTTAAATGGTTGCAGGGACATTGTTTCTATTCAATAAAAGAATTTAGGGAAGTTTCTAATTATAAACATACATAGTTATTTAAAAAGAGGCATTGCAAAACATAATTAGTACGTAAATAATTTGTTGACAACATTATCATTAATTTAAGTATTTGCATGCTATAACACTAGCTGATTAAGGCGTTCTTTTGTATACTTCTAAAAACCTATGTACCCTTATCACAGCAAATAAATATTTTCTTTTCTTTTCTACGACACACATTCGTCCCTAAGAGATAAAAATATAATAATAATGATGATGACTATTTATGTTTAGGTGGGGTCGTAAAACGTAGTTCGTAAATATTCGAAAAATGTAGTAGTTCGGTTTGTAGCATGTTTGTAGGCTTAGAGTATCTATTCTAAGTTTGTATCATATATAGCAGGGATGGCGAACCTTTATGGAACATCGTGACATTATTTCTAAAGAAACACGTGCCATCAAATAATTTTGACTCAGTGGTACAGTTGACCACATATTTTTCGATTGCCAAAAACTTCGTTTTTCTCTGTATGATGTTCTCCCTTCTGAAATTCCCCGCCCCGTCAACTTCAGCTTTTTATTGTCCCTTGCTTATAGTCCATTTGTATATTTATTATGTAGATTTATTAAATTAAATAATATTAAATTATAATAGGGATAGTCATATTAGCAATATTTACTGTAGGTACCTAATTCTAGTTCTTTCCTGTTTCTTTTTTCTATTTGCCTTTTAATTTTATTCATTTTTTATCGTTATTTTATTATACTCGCGGTAGATCGATGAGATTATAATTTTCGTTTAGTTGTAGGTACCTAATTGTTATTTAATCACTATGCGACTTTTTACTTTTAAAAACTTGACATTGGCGGAACTAATGTGCGGAGTGAGTCACATTATCGGAAGCCAGATAAAATGGCATTGAATTGATTATTGAAAAAATATTAAAACTAAATATTATCAAGTCAAAACTCTTCATTTATCACCAAAAACAGGTAGCTCACTCGTTCGTTCGGTAAATTTTGATCTGCATGGTAAACTTTGTTACTTTGAAATAAAATGCAAAACTTTTCGATTAATGGCGTGCCCAAAATATTTTGTCATTGGTTCGCCATCCCTGATATATAGGATAGCAGAGACTATACAAGTGATCCGTGTTGGCTAGCAATAAAACGTTAGGATCCAGGATTCGAAATCGTGGAAAAAGGTAACCGTCTAGACTTAAAACTAATGTCTTTGTCGGTAAACGTTTTCAGGTGATAGAACAGAATCCAGACCCGGAGTGGACCCTGCTCTGGTACCTGAGGAAGAAGCTCAAACTGACTGGTACCAAGCTGGGCTGCGCCGAGGGAGGCTGCGGCGCTTGCACTGTCATGGTCTCTAAATACAACCGTAACGAGAAGAAAGTTGTGTATCCTTTTCGATAATTAATTACTGGCTTCGTCCACCTGGAATTAGGAATACCTACGAGAAAAGCCTTGTCTGCTGTGTAAGCTTAACTAACTAACTAACTACCCATGGTACAGACTTCAATTGTAAAACTGTTTATGTGAAATAATAGTAGTTTATGCTACAAGGGCGCAAAGGAATAAATTTAAACGTAACCGAGTAATTTATTGCTCTTACGCCCGTGTATCACACTACGTTTTTCAATGCATAGTGTGAGGAAATAAAACAAATATAATTTTGTAAACTTTAAATTGTAATTGGCTCAAAAGGACTAGGTATCCAGAGCCGTTAAACAGTGGAAAAAAAAGTATGACATTTATGGTACACAGGAAAGGCTGCAGGTTAGCCAACCATTGTAAATAAATAAAAAAAAATAATAATAAAGCCCTAGGGCAAAATAATCGACTTTCTGTTCGGTTTTGATGCATAAAAAGTGGGCCTTTACGAGCACATGCATTGAAAAATACTTTTCATTTTTCAGAGAAATATCCTGCATGTTGACTTTGTGATTGGATTGTTAACAAGCCTTACATAATATAAATCTTAAATAATTTAAACAGAATTTACAAATTACAAGCATTACCTTCAAAATTTATGAAACAAAACTGCAAAATTAAGTTGGTTGAGTGTTCGTGGAAGTAACCCTAAAAATACATTATAAATCGGCGTTTGCAGAATTTGTTGTTTAAATGCAGCGTATGGTACATAATATACAGAAATTACAAATTCCTAACTACTTTCGTCTTTGAGATAGATCCCGTAACAAAAATTATCTAAGAATGACTATTTGGCAGGCCCCCATTTCTTTATTTTTGAAGATAAAAAATATATATGTCTATATAAAAATATATAATAAATATACTCTACCCAATGAGGTCTATGTCTCGGGACAATGACACCCCATAAGTCAGCGTACGAAAAAAATTGTTTTGTCTCAATTTTAATTCAATACTTATTCAATTTTGGGTCAACATTCTACCTTATCATATCATTCACGTGTCAACCTAAATCCGTCTAAGAACTACCTATAGAGACCCGTGACATGCGGACGGATAGACAGACAGCAAATTCTCATTAATAGGACTCCATTTTGCCCTTCGAGACAGAACCCTAAAAATTTGTCTACCCTCCCTCAACAGCCGTATTCACCTGACATAGCGCCTTGTGATTTTTACCTGTTATCAAAAATCAAAGAAAAAATAAAACGAAAGAGGTTTCAAAGAAGATGCACTATATACATATATATATATATATATATAATTTCGAGATTTCTAAGGTGTCAACTTGGTACATGCTCTAAAGTGTCAACAGAAAAGTGGTCAGATGTGGTCAGAGGATCATAGAACACATCAGAGGCATTGACCTAAAAGTTTTGAACTCATTGATCAGAGGTATTTTGTTCAGACGTATGAGTGTATAAGTGTTCAGGGTGAATACTTCGCAAATATCGATGTAATAAATATTATATACCTATCATAATTTGAATATTTAATTTCTTTTGGCATGCCCATCGGAGTAACTCTCTATCTATCTCTCAGAAAGGTGGATAAACAGGTCAATTTATGGAAGAAGCGAAGTGTGTCGGGGTTGTGGCAGACCGAGATTAGCCATAGTTTTGCTAACCCATCCGCGGGACAGGCCTGAGTAAGATATGTAAACTCTTGGTTTCAATCTGTTGCATTATTGTACTGAAATATAAATAGTGCATTTTCTTAACGATTTTACCAGTCATTTAGCAGTGAACGCGTGCCTGGCTCCAGTATGCGCCATGCATGGCCTCGCCGTCACGACAGTCGAAGGTATCGGCTCCACCAAAACGAAACTACATCCGGTACAAGAAAGGATCGCTAAGGCTCACGGCTCCCAGTGTGGCTTTTGCACCCCTGGTATTGTCATGTCGATGTACAGTCTCCTCAGGAGTTGTAGCAAAATAACGTACGAAGATATGGAAGTCGCATTTCAAGGAAACCTCTGCAGATGCACAGGATACCGAGCCATCATAGAAGGCTACAAAACCTTCCTAGAAGACTGGGAAACTCAACGGGTCCCAAATGGCACCACAAACGGTGTTGGGAACGGAGTATGTGGAATGGGAAAAGACTGCTGCAAAAATAAAAATAAAGATGAAGTGGATAATAGTGAAACGGCGCATATCTTCGACAAATCATCTTTTTTACCATACGACCCAAGCCAAGAACCTATATTTCCACCAGAGTTGAAACTCTCGTCAGAATACGACGATCAATACTTGATATTTAGGGGAAGTAAAACGGTATGGCATAGACCAACATCTTTGAAATCAATCTTAAAACTGAAACAGCAATATCCAGATGCAAAAATTGTTGTTGGTAACACCGAGGTTGGCGTCGAAGTGAAATTCAAACATTGTGTGTACCCAGTCATAATAATGCCTAACTGTGTACCAGAAATGAACACAATCGAGGAAAACAGAATGGGTTTTACTGTAGGTGCTTCTGTTACACTAATGGAAATGGACCACACGTTCAGAAAATGCATAGACCTGCTGCCCAAATACAAAACAAGAACTATGAAAACTATTGTTGAAATGTTAAACTGGTTTGCTGGTAAACAAATAAGAAATGTGGCAGCTATAGGTGGAAACATAATGACCGGAAGTCCGATATCAGATTTAAACCCTATTCTAATGGCATTAAAAGTAAAACTAAATCTTTTGAGCAAAGAAACTGGTCACCGTTCTGTCATTATGGATGAAACATTTTTTACTGGATACAGAAAAAACGTGGTCAAGCCAGATGAAATATTAATATCCATTGAAATACCATTTTCATCTCGATTCCAATACATTAAAGCAATAAAACAAGCTAAAAGACGAGAGGATGACATTTCAATAGTAACAGCAGCGATTAATGTAGAATTTGATGACAATACAAACAAAATAAAGAACATTAATGTAGCCTTTGGAGGTATGGCTCCTTGGACAAAAATAGCGACAGAAACCGGGAAAGCATTAAAGGGCCTAAAGTGGACGGAGGACATGGTTGAGAAAGCTTACGCATCTCTGCTTCAAGAATTACCTCTGCCTCCATCAGTGCCTGGTGGTAACGTACAGTACAGACAAGCTCTAACTATGAGTTTGTTTCTAAAAGCATATTTGGCGATAGCCAAAGAGATGTCTCAAAATTACATCCACGAAGATTTAATTAAACCGTATCATCTCAGTGGTGCTGAGCAGTTCCATGGAAGTATGCCTAAGAGTTCTCAATATTTTGAACTAATTGGTGACCAGCAGGTAAAGAGTGATGCGGTGGGAAGACCAGTGCAGCATATGTCGGCTTTCAAACAAGCAACGGGTGAAGCTATCTATTGTGATGATATGCCGATATTAGAAGGAGAATTATACTTGGCATTTGTGATAAGTTCTAAAGCTCACGCAAAGATATTATCAGTGGATCCATCAAAAGCTCTAGAGGATCCAGATGTTGTGGCATTTTACTCAGCGAAAGATGTAACACCTGACCAGAACATGATTGGAGCTATTTTCCACGATGAAGAAATGTTTGCAACTGAGAAAGTTATAAGTCAAGGACAAACTATTGGAGTTGTAATTGGTAAAGATCAAGTTACAGCTCAAGCAGCAGCTAGGAAAGTAAAAGTAGAATATGAAGAGTTAGAACCAATAATTACTATGGAAGACGCTATAGAGAAAAAATCTTTTTATCCACAATATCCGAAAACTATAAAAAAAGGAGATGTAAATCTGGCGTTTCAGGATAAAAATAACATTGTTATCGAAGGTGAATGTCGAATGGGCGGTCAAGAACACTTTTATTTAGAAACACATGCTGCTCTTGCTATACCCAAGAGAGAAGATGATGAATTAGAAATTTTCTGTTCCAGTCAACACCCTTCTGAGATTGCTGTAAGTAGAACTATTAAAATTTTATATAAATATGAAGCTTAATTAGTAATATGTTTTAAGACCGGAGCATGATGCTTTTCTCGTTTTTCAGAAACTGGCCAGCCACATTTTACACGTCCCAATGAACAGAATCGTGGCTCGAGTTAAACGAATGGGAGGAGGTTTTGGAGGAAAAGAATCCAGAGGATTACTAGTTGCCCTACCAGTAGCCCTCGCGGCTCACAAGTTGCAGCGACCAGTCCGATGCATGCTTGATAGAGACGAAGATATGCAAATGACAGGGACGAGACATCCATTCCTTATTAAGTACAAAGTAGCTGTCACTAAAGAAGGGAAAATGCAAGCTGCTGTTGTGAATATTTATAACAATGGAGGATACTCATTTGATTTATCTGGTCCGGTAAGAGTAATAAAGATTCTTGATATAAAATATAACTTACACGAAAAGTATTTTGACCTAGATGCATTACTTTACAGGTAGTGGAAAGAGCAATGTACCATTTCGAAAACGCCTACTACATTCCAAACGTTGAGGTCACTGGGTGGGTCTGTAAGACCAACCTACCATCTAATACGGCTTTCCGTGGCTTCGGCGGACCTCAAGGCATGTTCGCTGCTGAAAGCATGGCCCAAGATATTGCTATTAAACTGGGTAAAATCCCCGAAGAGATCAGCAAACTAAATCTTTACCAAGAGAATTTGACTACTCATTACGGACAAGTCTTGGAACATTGCACCTTGCAGAGATGTTGGGATGAATGTGTCGAAAAGGCTGAAATGGCGGAGCGAAAACAAAATATTGAAAACTTTAACAAGTAAGACATTAAACATTTCGGAATTTATAACTTCTCGCGATAAATAAATTCTAATTCGACATTTTATTTATGCAGGCAACACAGATGGAGAAAACGCGGCATCGCAATAGTTCCAACCAAATTCGGAATAGCATTTACGGAGAAGTTCCTTAATCAAGCTGGTGCTCTAGTTATCATATACGTTGATGGCTCAGTGCTTCTCTCGCACGGAGGCACAGAAATGGGACAAGGGCTTCACACGAAAATGGCCCAAGTTGCCTCAAGAACTCTTTGCATTGATATTTCAAAAATACACATAGCTGAAACGTCTACTGATAAAGTGCCCAACACTTCAGCTACAGCTGCTAGTGCCGGCTCAGATCTAAATGGTATGGCAGTACTACAAGCTTGTGAGATATTGTCAAAGAGATTGCAGCCGTACAAGGAGAAGAATCCTGAGGGTACATGGGAAAACTGGGTGAACGCTGCATACTTCGACAGAGTGAGTCTATCAACGACAGGGTTCTATGCCACCCCCGACATCGGATACAACATGAAAACCAACGAAGGGAAGCCATTTAACTACTTCACATATGGTGCCGCCTGTACAGAAGTTGAGATCGATTGTTTGAGCGGAGATCACCAAGTGATAAGGACTGATATTGTCATGGATTTGGGCGAGAGCCTTAACCCTGCTATCGACATCGGTCAGATCGAAGGCGGTTTTATTCAAGGTTATGGGCTGTTTACGATTGAGGAACTGATATACTCGCCAACTGGAACTCTGTTTTCAAGAGGCCCAGGGGCATATAAAATTCCTGGATTCGGAGATATACCACAAGAGTTTAACGTTTCATTGCTAAAAGGTGCTCCTAACTCTCGAGCTGTTTACTCCTCCAAGGTAACATTCCTAATCCTATTTTACCTGCTACATGGTTAAACACTAACTCTGAGCCAGAAAATCTAACATGTAATTTTTTTCGAATGGGCGGAGGTAACCTATTAGTATGTAGTACATAGGGTGGGATTTGGTTGGCCGCCTGGATTCGTCCAGTGTGAATGGGAGCGGTTTTTTTTTTTTTTTTTACTTTTTTATGATTTCGAAAAAAGGGATCATTGAACCTTGTTCCTGGTCGCTCTGGCCGGGTCTCGGTATGGGTTTGGGCGGTTGATTAGATTTCACCTTGTATAATTATAGATTTTACCTATCATTTGAATCTTATATATATTGCTACATAAATTAAATAAACCTTTAATTTAGTTCTGTACATTTATTATTTCATTACATATTAAATTTGACTCGTAAAAAGTGTATTATGTACACCTACTTTACAAAAAAACTATTTTAATTTAGGCTGTGGGTGAGCCGCCGTTGTTCCTGGCGTGTTCTGCATTCTTCGCAATCAAGGAAGCTATCAAGGCAGCTCGGGTAGATGCGGGAGCGCCATTAGACTTCCGATTTGATGCGCCAGCGACCTCCGCTAGAATCCGCATGGCTTGCGAGGACCACATCACCAGGAAGGTACAGTTAATGTCGCAAGTCGGAAAATTATACTCGTTTTGAATGCTCATTCTATACTTACGTACAAGATTTCTTAACGACAAGCAACAGTAATTAATTGGAACTATTTTTGATACGAGTAATGCGTATGCGTTCTATTCAAATCTACTACTATTTTACTGATTCTAATTACTTATAGATATTTAAATAAGGCATGCAATTTCAGTAACTACTCATCAGGTACATATAATTAAAATTCTACGGTTCTAACCACAAATCTATGATCTAAATAGATGAAGCGAGTGAATCTACTTCATGTGCCAAAAAAGCGCCCCAAAAATTAATTTTAATTATATTAAAATTAAATAATAATTTTAATTTAAATCAATTGTAAATATGAATCTTTGTTATTCGAAATAAGAATATTTTATTTATTTATTTAAAAGGAAAAGTAATGCTGACTCCTAAAATTTTGACTCTTATGTCTTAAGCCTTTTAAAATTCAAACTATTGTCAACCGTTTTCATTGTAAGATGTGACACGCTTGGTTTCCATAGAGTTTTGATGCGCTTGCGTCATCTATTTAGATATGTCTGTGGTTCTAACTCCAGCTAAGGGTTTCGTCAAAAATTTCAAACTAACTGCGAAACTTTTGGAAAAATACACAACGTGTAACAGAAAGATGTAACCATATTTGAAGAGCTTATTCAGTCAATGGTATAGAACCTGAAACCTGAAATCTCAAAAAAATAATCTGCCCTTCCATACATTTCGGCCGAGTGGCATTGCATTTTTCTATGAAACAGTAATTTTTTTTTTCGATATACAAGGTTTGCTCCATAGTAAAAGTTGTTCTATACCATTGACTGAATAAGCTCTTTAAATATGGTTATACCTTTGTGTTACACGTTGTATACATTGTGGAAATTATTATCTCAAAATGTTTGGAACACACAAAGATGAACATTTTGTTTACTCCCACGATACTTTACGAAAGTACTAACTGTTATTTTATTTCTTTTGCAGCTCCCAAAACATGATCCGAAGAGTTTTGTACCTTGGAACGTGGTGCCCTAATTCATGTATTTAGTTTAAATTGATTTATAATAAATAATAATAAGAAACAATAAAATTCTTTATTACACAGAATAAAATTATTGTACAAAGGCGAGCTTAATACTAATTAGTGTTTTTTACCAACTAACCTTTGACAATGAGGAAATTGTTGAGGGTAGTGCCATACTATTTAAAAGGTGTAATCATGAGAATAGTTCTTAAATAATTGAAATAATTAGACTACATCCTAATAAACATTTAAAGCAAAGTTATAGTTTATAATAAAATACATAAACAGTTTACATAAATATATAAATGTATAGTGATGAAAATTCATTAATTACTCATAACATATAGGTATATAACCTAACAATCACAAGAAGAAATCAAGTAATATTCTGCAACTCAAGAAAGTATTGTCTAATTTTGTTCTTGAATACTGATATTGGTATCGATTCGGCATAACACGTCTTAACTTATTTGACAGGACTAACCTTATTTTAAGCGTCCTGTCTTTTTCTTTATTTATCGAAAAGACAAGGACAGAACGTTTAAATTAAGTATAGTCCTGTCAAATAAGTTAAGATGTGCTTCACCGAATCGGTACCAATGATGACGCTTCACGGATGTGTTACGGCAGATAATATAACATATTACTACGTTAAGGCAAGCTGTTCCATAAGCGTATTGCACTCACTGAGAAAGTTAAATTTATAGATAGAAAAGCCGATTCTGAAGGCTTTAATTGTAGATTTAGTGCTGTCAAAACTAAATTTTCTTCGATACAAAATAGTCCTTAAGAGTTAGGATTAGAAGGTAAATTTCTTTGGAAAATTTTAAGCTTTGACAGCACTAAAACTAAATTTAAAGCCTTCAGAATCAGCTTTACTATTTGATTCTAATTGTTGGTTAAGTAATGTTCAGAATAAAATGTATATTTCGGAACGCATCCATCAAGGGTCTATATAATTTGTCTATGGACTTGGAGCTGTCAAAAACGAGGGACGTGGAATTTTCTTGGTATAGATCGCGGACGATTTTAATATGTGTTATTAAGGGCTTAACCCAAGGGAAATCGGTGCGGACATCGTAAGAAACAGTATTCGATCAAGGGCTGAAGATATTTTGGCGTGAAGGCCACTTTTGAGTGTATTTCCTGTGTGTGTGAAATAACCTATATCCACGCGGTGTGCGACAAGTGGACTTGTTAATTACTATTTCTGGGTTCGGATGCATCCCGGGGTAGGAGGGTTGTGTTTAGATTCATCGTGGAAGGTGATCTACGTGTCACGGCACCGACACGCCTTGGTCTCCGCAGCGAAGGGTCTTCGTGCGAGGACTACTTGATGAGGTCATCATACAACTGTCTGGTAGGACATTTTATATTAAATATTAGATCATAAGATACTTGTATACTATAAATCTGGGACAGCTATGGGCCCCTGCTCCAGCTGCAAGTATCGCCCTTTAGCATACAATTAGTGGTGTCTGAGCGTGGTTATGGAATCCTCGCACCAGTGACGTCGATGCCCGTCACTAGTCAGTATTACTACTTTTTATATGCTACAATTTCTGGTAGCAACGAGCGTTTATATCAAACAAGCTTTGGTAGCAGAGCGTGGTTAATCCCAACTTTGGTTTATATACATATAAACAGCGGAACTGGGCGGCCCCAGTGTCATTGAACTGTTAACATAGCTAGGCTATTTACATGTACATGTAGCAATTACAAATTGGATTTGTTTAGTGCTTTGAGTAGATAATTGATTACCGGAGGGTACCACATTGATGTGGTTCAGTAATATCAGTATAAATTGTTAATTTAGTACATATCAAGTGTTCTTGTATTGCAATAACATTATATCATATAACGGTTTATATTATAGATTGGAAATCAACTTGTTAGCTAATATACGGTTATCTTGGCTTGAATTTATGTACTTACAAGCATGTATACAAGTGCATAGTGGAATGTGCATTCGGGTTTGTGTGTATTGTATACACCAAATATAATTTAAATTTGGTAATATAGAATTAGGTAGGAACCTATTTGTTTGTTTAGTATTGACGGACAGTACATACATTGGTAATTGGGAATTAATTTTGCTAATTAAATTCTATTTATAGGTAGGGTACCTATTGAGCAGTGCTTCTGTATTTTGTGCCGTGTCAGGGTGTTTGCTAAATAGTTTTTATTTATACATTTCCCGGTTCATTGCGGCATGATGTCCAAGTCTCACAAGGCTGCGTTGGCGAAAGAGCTCCGCTGGTTTACAACCGTCCAGGGATTGCTTTCTCGTTCGGATCGCGACAATGCAATCCTGGAGAGAGCCGAGCGGATGCATCAGCGGCTGGCTGATGCAGAGGCGGCTGTGGCAGCACTGCAGGAAAGTGACGAGCCTTTGAAGAGGTATGTTACGGATTTAGCTCAGATAATGGAAATTTATGATGATGTAACTGAGGCGGCCTCCATGATCAAAAAGCGACAATCGGGCAGCCCGGTTGTTAGCGCACCTAGACCAACAGATGGCGCCACTGGTAAGATGCTGGTTATAAAGTCAAATATTGTTGCTGATCTAAAGAGGCAAAATTCAGGAGGTCCTGTAGTTGTCACGCCTCAACCGGTAGATGGCGTGTCTAGTAGTTTGGCTAATTTAAAACTAAATAAATTCAATGGGAAAATGGAAGAATGGGTTTCATATAGGAATATGTTTACGTCATTAATAAATTCTAGGGTAGATTTATCAAAGGGGCAAAAGATGGCATATTTGATGTCAACATTGGAGGGCGAAGCAAGGTTGCTCATCCAGCACCTCAGGGTAGAGGATGATCATTATGATATAGCGTGGGGCTTATTAAATGATAGGTATCAGAACATGCGCTTATTGGCGGATGCGCATGCGTCTCAATTGTTGACGTTACCTAGGGTAACCGACTGGGCACAGCTGAGGCAGCAATTACTAACTCCGGTCACTGTGGCGTGTAATGCCCTTAGAACATTAGGTTTACCGGTGGACGAGTGGTCGTTTTTACTCGTTCACATTATTTTAGGTAGGTTGCCTAATGACGTGAGGTCACGTTTTGAGCGGGTGTCCGCAGAAAAAGATGGCAGCACTGTGCCTAAATTTACGGACTTAATTAAGTTTATTGAATATGAAGCTAGGGTAGCAGAAACATCACAACCGGACTTGGCGCCATCTGGGGCGCAATCATTTTCGTCTGCTGGCTCATCGGAATGTGGGGAGCCCAGACAACCGCAGCAGTCGCGGGGACGCGATATGACACGTTTGGCGGGGGTCGCCGTGATCGAGAGGTCATTGACCTGTTATCAGTGTGGCCATACGGGGCATGACCTGCTGAGATGTCAGCAGTGGCGAAACCTGCACGTCACCGAGCGGCGACGCATAGTGAAGCGTAAGGGCCTGTGTTTCGGTTGCTTGGGCAATCATTTTGAACGTAATTGTCCCGAGCCACGACGTTGCAGTGTTTGTGAGGGGCCTCACCATTTATTGTTGTGTGCCAACAGATCTGAAGCGGCTTCACCGGTCCCGCAGCGACGGAGCCCTACGGGCGGGGGTGCTTCAGGGAGAACTCCCCCCCCCCCCCTTGGACAACGGGGGTGCGTCAGGGAGAACTTTTCCCCCCTCGGTCCAGGGAAGGCATGCTGTCGGGCAGAGCTCCCCTCCGTCGGAACGGAGGACTGCGGCGCGAGGCGCGCCCCCTCACCGGGAGGTGAGTTATGTATTTGCGCGTGGACCCGTAGGGGGCTTGCCTACGGGCTATCACACATATGGCCATGTTGTGAATTGGGCCCCTACGGGCGGGGGCCAATTGGACTTGGCATGGGCTAGGCCCCCCCTCCCCGCGCCGGTTTTGGTGCCAGCTGGCATGGAGCACCGTGTTAAGACGGAGTCACGGGGTTACTCACCGCCGTACCGTGAGTACCCGCGGTTAGAGTACCACCCGCCGTACTCAGGGAGAGTTGGAGGCTACGCTCCCCCCATGGTTGGGATGTGCACACGCCAGCCGTATTATTGCCAGTGGACTGGTCCTGCACTCCTCAGGTGGGGTAGCCTGTAACTAGCTTGTTCAAGCCATGAGTACGGAACCGCGGACGGTTCTGTTGCCTACCGCGATGGCTCGCGTCTAGGGCCCCAGGGGGGATTGAGTTAGGGTACGGGCCCTCCTCGACTCGGAAAGTCAAGTGGCGCACCGATTGGTTTCGAACTTGGAGGTTTCGTCGGTGCCGCTCCTAGGTATTAGTGGACTGGAGTTGAATCAGCGGCTGCAGCCATGGTTATAGACAATATTGTCGGCTGGCAGCCTTCTTTGGACCTTCCTCCGTCCATAATCTCATGCACGTCAGGTCTGCATCTGGCAGACCCACGTTTTGTCATCCGGCCCCAGTCGATGTTTTCCTGGGCGCGGATTTGTTAGGATGGATCCTATTTGGTTTTTAAAAAAGACTCTGGGTTCTTCTTCATTGGTGGAGGTATCCACAATTTTGGATATTCGATATTTGATTCGATACTTGGATTATTATGTTCGAACTTAAGAAATGGCTTTCAAATAAACATAGACTGTTTGCAGATTTGGAGGATCCCAATATGATGGTGGTATTATGTTGAAATACCAACCAGTCAATGATATTCATATATTTTGTCCCCAGCCGTGAGTGCAGAGTAGCGTTGGAGCGCATTGGTACACGGTACGTGTACTTCAGGCGGACCTCATCAAGTTTAGACTTCGAGTTCTGCGCGAGGATCACGCCAGGCTGAAGTGAGCGGTTGCTCGTTTGAATCCTTTCACGGATTATGAAGGACTTCTGCGTTTTGGAGGCTGATTTTGGAGAGCTGACCTGCCATACGGAAGTCTTCATCCTTTGCTTCTACCCAAGACGGACCTTTGGTAAATCTGTTGGTGTCGGATTGACACATACGTAATGCGCACGGGGGTTTTCAGCAATCGCAACGCTCGGGTTGTAAAAGCATACCTTGTGTATTTGTGTGCTTGGCCACCAAGGCCGTTCACTTGGCAGTGGTATCAGCTTTGACTACGGAGGCCTTCGTCGCCGCGTTGGATCGTTTCGTGTCGCGTAAGGGTTTACCTTCACTTATTCGCTCCGACAATGGCACAAACTACAAAGGTACTGCTAACTATCTAAAAGATATTGATAATTTTTTGTTTTGTAAATAACTATGCTAGTTTAAGTTAAATCTTCGCCCAGAAAGGGGTAACTTGGCGGTACAGTCCCCCAAATTGCCCTCACTGGGGAGGGAATTTTTTGAAGCTGCCGTCAAGTCGGCGAAGACCCACCTCCGCTGCGTTATTGGGGAAACTGTCCTAATTTTTGAGGAGCTTGCCACTGTGTATTGTAAAGTGGAAGCGGTCCTCAACTCTCGTCCTCTCTGTGGTCAGACAGGACTGAGCATCCTAGGGAAGGAAATTTAATTCTTTTGAAGGATATGAACTTGCTATCCTTGTTTTGGCGCCGGGGCCGTATATTAAAGTTGTTTTGGCGGAGACGGAACTCCACGCGTCGCAGAGGTGTTGGTCGAAGGTTCGATTTTGTGACGAGCCATGACAACTCTCTCCCGTCTCCCGGTTGTATGAGCTAGTGGACTGATTGCTCAGCCCAGAGCGGGGGACTGTTCAGAATAAAATGTATATTTCGGAACGCATCCATCAAGGGTCTATATAATTTGTCTATGGACTTGGAGCTGTCAAAAACGAGGGACGTGGAATTTTCTTGGTATAGATCGCGGACGATTTTAATATGTGTTATTAAGGGCTTAACCCAAGGGAAATCGGTGCGGACATCGTAAGAAACAGTATTCGATCAAGGGCTGAAGATATTTTGGCGTGAAGGCCACTTTTGAGTGTATTTCCTGTGTGTGTGAAATAACCTATATCCACGCGGTGTGCGACAAGTGGACTTGTTAATTACTATTTCTGGGTTCGGATGCATCCCGGGGTAGGAGGGTTGTGTTTAGATTCATCGTGGAAGGTGATCTACGTGTCACGGCACCGACACGCCTTGGTCTCCGCAGCGAAGGGTCTTCGTGCGAGGACTACTTGATGAGGTCATCATACAACTGTCTGGTAGGACATTTTATATTAAATATTAGATCATAAGATACTTGTATACTATAAATCTGGGACAGCTATGGGCCCCTGCTCCAGCTGCAAGTATCGCCCTTTAGCATACAATTAGTGGTGTCTGAGCGTGGTTATGGAATCCTCGCACCAGTGACGTCGATGCCCGTCACTAGTCAGTATTACTACTTTTTATATGCTACAATTTCTGGTAGCAACGAGCGTTTATATCAAACAAGTAATTTAACACATTAATTTTTTTATTATTATCTCCCATCCCTTCCATAAAATAAATTACAAATTAGTTTTAATTAAAATCATTTATTTTAAAATCATATTATTTTCTAATATTATACATTTAATGACTAAATAAAACAATTAATTCAATAAATTAATGTGCTGATCATTTTGAAATACGAGGCTAGCATGGATTTAATATTAAATCATACAATATAAATTCAAAAGAAGAAATTCGTATGGAATTATTAAGGAGACTTATTTACCATAATTTAGTTTTAATCTGTCTGTAAGTACCTCTAAGAGAAAAATATCACAAATGAAGACACAAACTCATGACATTTTAATTAGGAACATAGTATTGCTGTAGTTAATTTATTTACAGTGTACAGAATTTAGTGCTCAGTTTTTAAAAGAAACAAAAATCAGGTACAAGATAGTAAGAATTATGAGAAATAATAGATTAAGTTCTTTGGTCCTTTCCAAAGATAATTTTTTCGCTAATGCTAAATGCATTATATCTCCCATATACGTAAACATTATATTTTTATTGAATTCCAATTATTTTAGCACATTCACCAAAATTTCTTTGATAATAAAACACCGTAATTGATCAAACTTAAAAAAGTTTCACTATGATAGATTTATTAATATTTTATGGTTAAAATTCCCCGTTCTTCTTATAAATAGTCAATTGTATCTATTTTACATCGTGGTTCGGCGTTTTATAAAATAATCAACAGCATATGATACATGAAGTAATACATTCATACCGTCCCCCCCCCACACTGATCGACTTAAATTTACTTATCCGACTCTGATGAACAGCCTGATCCAGAACTAGGCCCTGGAAGAGAAAAAATATACATGATGACTTCATTCATATAGCATTGTTTAAAAAAACACTTGTACTTATCCACATCCAAATTTTTGATTTGAAATTCCCCTTCTGTTTGTTGTTTCATTTATTGCACGTCATTTTAGACATGGTTGTAGTGTAAATAATTTCTTTGTTAGTTAGGATGTGTAAAAGGCCCTAGAAAATGCTTTACAGCGAAACCGGTCGGGAATAATAAAGTTATAATATGTGGATAAGTACAAGTGTTTTTTTAAACAATGTTTTATAAATTCCACCAAGTGCCAACAATCACTAGCATCTACTATCATTCATATAGATTTATCGATAAAATGGGAATCGAAATCCTTACCTGTTTAGATCTAAAATTATAAAAAAACTTGAATCAATTAGAAGTCATGATATGATTTATATTATGAATAATTATGATTATATTGCTAGAGGACAATGGGGCTGGCGAAAGACCGAAGAGCTTGGCGTGGGGTAACAGAGGCCTATACCCCACAATGAGCTAATTGTTGACGATGTATATCTCACTAACGATCCTTTTTGCCCTGCTATTCGGCATAACATGCAAAAGTGTTGCCACCTTAGAAAAAAAAAAATCTTACTTGCTAGAATAATTATTGAAAATCTGTTTAACTAAATTTAATAGCAATGAACTATTTTTACATAGCATAGTTTTCATAGACAATAAAATACGTTTTAACTCGATATATTTCGGCCCACGGTATGGCCCCATACTGTGGGCCAAAATATATCGAGTAAAAACGTATTTTATTGTTTTAATATTTATAAGAAAACCAAAGAAATAAAGCTTAAAAAAGCACAATATATTTTTATTTACGTTTTCATAGACGTCTTTGATGAGCTAAAATTTTAATTTTTGCTAAAAACGTTCGCTTTTGGCATAAGTTAAAATTCTAGCTATAAAAAGGCGTTTTTTTTTTTAAACTTTGCTGTGTAAAAATAGTTAATTGCTATTTCTAGACATTTACTTGAGCATTAGCAAGTAAGATTTTTTTTTCTAAAGTTGCAGCACTTTGGCATGTTATAGCGCCTTAAGAGCACGGTGCTCGCCCAAACTTCCAATTTGCGCTGTTCTCTGATAATTATCCTTATTTATTAACATTTTCCAAAATTTTGTATTTTGTAGCTTATCCCGGACATGAACCTAAAATATTTGCCAAAATCAAATACACAGAAAATTTGCAACCGTTTAAATTAAATAATGGAATTTACAATACAGGACTTTTAAACGCTTGTAACTTTTGTGGATATGATTTTAGTAAATGTTGTAGGTTCAAGTCATGGATTGTTACAAAATTTGGGAAAATATTAAAAAAGAAGGATATTATCAGCGAAAAGCGCTTATTAGGAGTTCCGGCGAACAAGTAAAGTGTGAGCAGTTTCAGAACGCAAGGTTGACTGATGACTGTTAAGGTGATGACGTGGCTTACTTACCCTGCGTTCCGAAATAGAATTACAATGGATCATAAGCCATTCACTTCATACTTTCGTAATCGATTTTAGCGATATAATTCTATTTCGGACCGCAGGGTTAAAATCTAAACTGTAATGTTCTAAACTTTAAAATACCGCCCCATGAGCAACTTCGCAACGATTTAGCTATCAAAATTAAGGATGATATTGCTCACCGGCCGAGCCGAGCGGGATCCGGAAAGTGGTTGAAGTCGAAAAGTCGAGTGGGATCAGCGCCGCAATTACCGTATTCTATTGCAGCGTGCATGCAGTGCTGCTGAACGTCAAACTTGTCATTTTCGTAGAACTGCGTACGCGCTGCATAGAATACGGTGACTAACAGCGCGTTCCGCATGACGCTAACAGTGCCAACACTACCCTCAAACTTCTCACGCCCATCAAGTCGTTCCGAATGGACAATGGCGTCCATCACTGCTTAAACTTATGATCCATTTGGAACGCTTTTGAACGCGACATGGACGTTGACATTTGAAAGTGACAGAATTTGTAGAAATTTGTTTACGTTACGTAAATACAAAGGGTATTCTACTTTACTAGGTCCAAGAAGTGATTTACTCTAACTTCAATGTTTGAATCATGGTTTATTAATAAACTCTTATGCTCCGATTAAATTATTTTTGAAATTGCCGCTAGCCGGCTGTCACTTTTCATAGACCGCCCATAGTGCAAACGCTCTAAAGCATGGACGATGATAGCACAACATGACGTCGTTAATGATGTCATCTATGACGTCATAGCGACCATTGTAGGGTTATCGTTATCGCGCTAACACTGACTCGGAATGACCGTTGACGCGATAAAATCGATTATGTCGTCATTCGGAACGCGGTATAAGCTTATCTAACGGAAGGCAGAGTAGCAATCACTCACCTGAATGTCTAGAGTAGGGTCTGCGACGTCGAGGCGAGCGAGAAGGGCTCTCGGACCCGTATTCTGTCTCAGTGTCGTGCACCGGCCCGTTGCGTTGTCGCGAGCTTCGGCCGCCATCTTTATACCTGCAATATAAATAGGGTTACCAGATCCGAAAATAAGTTTTCCTGAAAAAATCCCTGACTCAGCAATAAATTTCCTGACATTTTGGCAGAAAAGTATCTTATTTTAACCCATATGTATTCAACTTTTTTTTTCGTAAAAATTGATATTTTTTTGTTTTATTTTAAGTCCAATTATCGTAAAAATGAGAAGATAAAATCCGTCAGCTGTGAAAGACTGGAAGAACTGAACAAAATTTGCTGTTTTGTGTTTGCAATTCAAGCACAAAATGCTAACGTCGAACGAGTGTTTTCATCAGTGGACAAAGGATAGAAATAGACTGTCCATAGCTTCTGTTAAGGCTCTACTGTTGATACAGTTCAATCTGAAGAACACATCATGTGAAGAGTTTCATAAAATTGTTATGAAAGACCAGCAGTTCCTGAAAGCTATATCTAGCAATAAAAAGTTGTTATATTATATTATTAGTTGTTATATAATTAACATTGGTTGTTAATTATTAGATTTCATTCTTTGATTATAATTTAATTTCTTATATTTTACTCTTTTCTTAAAATTCCTGAAAATTTCCAATTTTCCCTGTTTCCCTGACAGATATCTAAAATTCCGGACTTGTCAGGAAAATTCCTGTCATCTGGTAACCCTAAATATAAAGGTATGTACGTAAGAAGGTTCCACCATACAAAATGAGTTCCTCTGTCATTCTTCCATATTGCCTTATTTTTTAATGATACCTAGAAGGACGTATGCTGACCAAATTGGCGACATATTGAAGAAGGGCAATGTCAAAATTACCCGGAATAGAAGAACATGTCTAACTAGATTGATGGATGTGGAAGAGGCGAAAGAGGCGTATCAGGATCGTAGCAGATGGAAATCTGTAGTCTCTGCCTGCCCCTCTGGGATACAGGCGTGAGTATATGTATGTATGTATGTACCTAGATAAGTTTGATCGAACACATTATACATATCCGAAATTCCCTGTTGTTTTCTTTTAACACAAAAAAAAAAGTTTTAGGAAAAATAAACTTTTAACAAAAAAATAGCAACCGACTTCAATAGTAACAGCAGTCATTCACTAAAAAGTTAATAATAATTCTATAAAGACCGATGGTACCGAAGCAACACTTTTGCCGACTTCTTTCTTCCTGAAACGTTATGTTATCTAGAAGTCGGCGTTCTTACTCGTATATTGGTTTCTATGTTGCTATATCGTAGGAAATACGCCGACTTCTAGATAACATAATGTTTCAGGAAGAAAGAAGTCGGCAAAAGTGTTGCTTCGGTACCATCGGTCTTTATAGAATTATTATTAACTTTTTAGTGAATGACTGCTGTTACTATTGAAGTCGGTTGCTATTTTTTTGTTAAAAGTTTATTTTATTTCACATTTTTTAGTGTTGCTGGGTTTAATTGTGAGGTATAGGTAGTTCTTGCAAACGTGGTGTTAATATGAAACGAAGTTCAAGTGAGTATAAATAGCCATGTTTGAGTAGCTTCCTGCTATCAGCACCCTAACACAACATGATTACCGCAATCTCGAGTTATGTGCTGTCATCCGTTGAAGAGTTTTACGGTGATGAAGCCAAGATCGAAATTCAGGTGGGTACACTGGCAATTTTCAGCAATGCCCTGCAATGAGCACCCTAACACAAACTGGTTGCCGCAATCTAAAGTTATGTGCTGTCTTCCGTTGAGGAGTTCTACGGTGATGAAGCCAGGATCGAAGGTCAGGTGGGTATTCTGATAATCTCCAAGTAATACCCTTGAATCAGCACCCTAACTCAGTGATTGCCGCAATCTCGAGTTATGTGCTCTGATCCGTTGAAGAGTTCTATGGTGAATATGTTGATGAAGCCAGGATCGAAGGTCAGGTGGAAGAACGTCGATTTTCAAGTAATACCTTGTAATCAGCACCCAAGTACATAGCGATTGCCTCAATTTCGAGAGATATGCTGTCATTTTCTGAGGAGTTCCACTGCCTATCTCTGAAGACCTTCATCAGATCATGACCAAACCCAAAATGGGACCTACCTGGAAACATACTCTTTCAAACAAAAAAAGAATTGTTCAAATCAGTTAGGAAATGACGGAGTTATGGAGTAACAACGCCAAAAAAAAAAAAAAAAAAACATACAGTCGAATTGAGAACCGCCTCCTTTTTGAAGTCGGTTAAAAAGTACGATTTATTTAAAAATAAGAGGATCACCTTTCTCTAGAAGGGGTCCGCCGCCTCGACCTTGGCGAGTAGGGTGAGCGGCGGCGAGCGCGCTCGGGCGAATAGCGAGAGTCGGGCGAGTAGCGCACCGTCTCGGGCGAGTAGCGGCTCTCTGGCGAGTAGCGGCTATCGGGCGAGTAGCGTCGGTCACCGTATCTGTGGGTTATTTGACGGTTGGTTTTAAACTGTCTATGTTACTGAAATGGCAAACACAGTGGGTCCTGTGTTAGAAGATGCTCTGAATGGCAGTGGCGTGCATACAGCTTTTTACCGGCAAAGCAATCAGAAGATCGAGTTTGACAATAAAAAAATATAAAAATATTTAAATAACACTTGAAATAATAAGTTTTTATAAAACTGTTCACTCTAGGGTAGGCACTGCCTACTGCATCCTGGCATCTTACAAACTTTTTTTTTAAAGTGTAATTTAAATTTTTTCATATTTTTTTAGTTGTCAAACTAAAGTCGAGTCCAGAATTAGGCGAACTAACTTGACAGTTCATTGTACACTAATGTTGCCACAGTTTGGCTAGTGCTGTTAATATCGATGTTTAAAAGTCTAGTTAATCATTATTATTGTGTTTGGAATCAAACTAACAATTTTACTAAGCAAAATAATAATAATAAAAATTCATTAAATTAATTAAAACCCTCTATCGCACTTTCATATTTGCCAGAAAGAAAGGGATGAATGCTATATGTATGGTACATGAAATGTACCGTACTAGCCCGACAGAAACCACCTAAAAGGATCACAATGGCCTGTTGTAATAACATCATTATTTTTGTATTTTATTCCTAATTTGAAGAGTAAGTATCGTAAATATCCGCTTTAAACAATACATCCTTCAGATCATATTATATCATATAAATTGCTGTAGTTCGTCCCTATTTGGCAAGTATGTATGACTGTGAAAGTTTCGACGACAATTACTTGATAAAATATAAATAGAATCAGATTTATAGAAGGCACAAGGTTATATCGACATATTTGTGTCGACATAAACCTATCACTATTTATTTTTTCCTATGTCTGGCAACATTTTCGGCTGTCAAGTTAGTTCGCCTAATTCTGGACTCGACTTTAGGTCTAGTTGTCTGGTTGCTTTTCCGGAAAAAAGTTCTATGCACGCCACTGTTGAATGGGTAATACTGTTGAATGGTAGTAGAGTTTAACTGTGCTCGTACTCGTATTCTGCCTATCACGAGTACGTGACTAATCCAGGGGCCTTATCTTCTAACTCCAACATCTATCACGATTCCTTCGAATTTGACATTTGAAGGTATTGACAAACTTCACAGATAACTTCTAGCAATTGTGATTGCAATAACGACTCGATTTTGAAAGATATTGGGTGAACAAATATCGTTAATTTGACAGAAAACTGGTATAAACATGTAATAATTTATCTTTGAAAGCTGTCGGACAATGGTATCGATTCGGCTAAACACAACTTAACTAATTTGACAGGACTAACCTTATTTTAAGCATTCTGTCTTTGTCTTTTCGATACGGAAAGAAAAAGGCAGAAGGCTCAAATTAAATTTAGTTCTGTCAAATAAATTAAGTCGTGTTGCGCCGAATGTCAAACAAAAGATTTCACAAATTGACCGCCTTTTTAAGCGATTTTAAACATACATTATAAAAGCGATTGTGATTTATGAAATTATACAATTCCATTCCAAAGTTGTGATAACGATACCTTTAAAAGGTATCGCGATATATGTTGAAGTTAGACAATGGTACCGATTCGGTGTAGCACATCTTAACTTATTTGACAGGACTAAACTTAATTTAAGCGTTCTGTCCTTGTCTTTTCGATAAAGAAAGACAGAGACAGGACGCTCAAAATAAGGTTAGTCCTGTCAAATAAGTCAAGTCGTGTTACGCCGAATCGACACCATTATGGCCCCTAAATATCCACGGAGATCTTACTAGACTCTTCCGAATTTAGTAACAAATTGATACACAGGTTGGTAAACGAAATAAAAAATTGTCTTTGATGGTTTAGTTAGCACATAACGTTTATATTTTATGTCTTATGGCATTAAGTCTAAAGGTGGATGCTACAGATCGCGTTTCTAAATGCAAAACTTATGATCAGAGCTCCTCACATCCAGATTTACTTTTCTTTTTGCGTTTCAATACTGCAATGATATAATGTTAATTTATATCTCCTTGCGATGGATAAATCGCCAAGTGTTCAAACATAGAAATTTATTTCTATCATAGTTTCGATAAGAGTAATGTGTATTCTTCACTACCCGATGCTGTAACAGGTGATGGTAGGGCATAATGGTCTATGACTAGCTTTGAATACACTAGCGTCCTCCAGGCGCCAATTGGCTCACTGTAAAAAGTGGGTATCTGTAAATATCATTGCAGTATGGGAAAGCACATCGGTAAATTCACGAGTTGTGTTAAGACCTGGATAGCTCAGTTGGTAGAGCAATCGCCCGGTAAGCGAGAGGTCCCGGGTTCAAATCCCGGTTCAGAGCTCCTCACATCCAGATTTACTTTTCTTTCTGCGTTTCAATACTGCAATGATATAATGTTAATTTATACAGTAGCCGTCAATAGAAATTGTGGACAATGTAAACAAAGCGCCATGTTGTCTTTGTCTATGAATAGGTGAACTATCTAGAGATGGGTAAGTATGTGATTAAAATATGTTAAGTGCTTAATTAGTTTTCTTTATTTGATTCATCGCTAAAATATTCTGATGAATCGCTAGTCAAATCGCCCACGTTAATTAAAAATGGTTCCGTCACAGCGTCGTTGGCCGTATCTATTATCCCATCCAGTTCTTTCATTTTTTCTTCTACTTTTAGGACATGAGCTACACATTTTAGAGCAACGCTGGAAGATCACACAGCTCTCAATAGAATCACACACACGTTTATGTCAAAGATTATGAAGTAACGCTGTTAAAAAAGAATGACGGAATAAAATAACATCACGAATAAAATAGGTTTATATTCAAATAGATTGGTACATCACCAATTTTCAAAGACAATACAGATTCGATGAGAAAAAAATATGACAGCAATCTCGACGCAGTACAGAATTGATTATTGATTCTATGATTTTCTGTAATTAACTGGTGCTTATTGAATATTTCATGATGAAATGCAGTGAATGACTGGTAAGACTTGATGCTTCATGATTTGGAATAATGTTAAATGAGACTCCGTGACAGAACCTTGAGAAAAATTGAGAAAACGGTTTGTTTACATAGTCCACAATTTCTATTGACGGCGACTTTATCTACTTGCGATGGACAAATCGCCAAGTGTTCAAACATAGAAATTTATTTCTATCATAGTTTTGCAAAACTTATGATTATTTTTGAATAAAAAGTATCAAATAAATGTGGCATTAGGCGGGCATAGTTTAATGTAAATTAGGCTTTTTCAGCAAAGTTGTGTTATTTTCTGATTTAGGTTTTTAATTATCCTGCACAACAACTATAAACACGCTTGAAAGTTGTTGTGCAAGATCATTTACAAACTAATGCATTAAATAACACAAATTTGCTAGAAAAGCCCAATTTACATTAAACTACGGTCGCATCATACCATAAATCAGTTATTTAATGGTTTTTAGGGTTCCGTACCCAAAGCGTAACAAACGGGACCCTATTACTAAGACTCCGCTGTCCGTCTGTCACCAGGCTGTATCTCATGATAGTTAGACTGTTGAAATTTTCACAGATGATGTATTTCTGTTGCCGCTATAACAACAAATACTAAAAAACAGACATTTTATTTTGCCGTTTTTATAGATAATGGTACGGAACCCTTCGTGCGCGAGTCCGACTCGCACTTGGTCGGTTTTTATTAAAAATAAGATATACAATCACAAGTTTTGCGTTTGAGAACACGTCGCATCCACCTAAAGATAAAAGAATACTGTAACAAAAGTTAGATTCATGAAATTCCTGCTGATGTTACCTCGGTGGATGTGGCGAGGGTAACCGGCCGAGCGGCGGCGGGCGCGGCAACGGCGGTAGGAGCGGCGGCGGCGGCAGGAATGGCAGCGGAAGTGGGGGGGGCATCACGGTGTTGCCGTCCGGTAACGTCGCGTCTAACGGTGACGATATCCCTGTTGTGGAAATATAATAAAGTATGTTGAATATAGGTACAAGATTTCTTAAAATAAGTGGAAATTTTGAGGAGGGAACGCCTCTGGAACAATAGGATATCAAAGTTTCAAGCAATGGGAATTCGCTTAGATTAAACTATGTAAAGGTGTGTTAATTCGAAAATGTGTCCTTTGCTATCAAGATAAATTTATAATAATTTGCTTCCGACTAATTTGACAGCTAGATGACAGATGAGTAAACTGCCGCCGTTAATTCGAGAGAATGATGACAGATGGAGTGTGGCGATATCTCGAAAAAATACTACAAGTCAACAAGAGCTTCTTCACGACAAAAATAAATAAAGGTACGTTAAAAAAATATCAACGGTACAACAAATGAGACGAAATAAATCCAAATCATGATTATTTAAACTTTTTTTATAAATAAAAACCCTGGAATAGAATATATATACGATCTTATTATTTGGTAAGGTATATCAGTTTTATAATACGACAACACTGCCTTACACCGCAGATATTATAAACCTTTTTCTGAAATGTCGATTCAAAAAGTCGAGGATTCATACTGCAGGCATTATGATTGCTGATTTGACAGAAATAACTTGACAGTATCGCTAAATAGACAACTTTTCGCCAAAAATAATATTTTTTGCGCTTTTTTTTAACTTTTACGTAGAAATTGAGTCAGCTGATTCATTAAGTTTTGTACTAGGAAGTGGAAAATATATACGACAAAAATACTTTTTATTAACAAATGGGATCTTGTAACGATATACAATCTACCCTAAAATCATCATGATAAATATAAAATATTGAAATGTAAAACAGTAAAAAAAAGGTTTTATCCCCTGACATTTGCAAACGTCACCATTCTCTCGAATGAACGGCCGGAGTTTAGACCTCAGAATAAGGAATACAAATAGAAGCCTGACTAAAATAAGAACTGGGCATTAGCCATTGTACTCATCTAACGTAAATTACTCCTGTGTACGAGTGAATGAAACGACGAACCGCACTTACTTTATATTTTTTCCTAGTGTGTCACTAGATTGAACCAAACAAATGTCAGATGGATGTAATTTGGATGTATTTTAAAAATTATAATACCATCAAATTAAATATGTCTCATCATTGTATCGTTATGTCGTAATATCGTACGTTGCGTGCATCACATCTTAATTTGGTGGCATCGAAATGTCTATTGCATTTTGCGAAAGTTTACAGCTTCACCGAGAGAAATTAAATATTTTGGAGCTCTTCCTCTCAAAATTCGTGAAAGTGTGATTTATTATTGTTTGTGTTGATTGTTTTTTTAACATTGTAATAAAATGTCTTGTGCGATTGAAGGCTGTAAATCGCATACAGGAAGAAAAGAAAACAACAATGAAGCAATATCATTTCATCGGTGAGTTCTGATAGTTTTTATGTTAATAAGTTGCAGGAACATACCTAAAACTCAGTAACAATAATAGTAGTTCTTGTAAATCATACTCGTGTTCAATTATACACCGATATTTGCCTGTTTTATATAGATTTTCTGCCGACTACGAGAGGTTATGTTTTTTCGTATAGTGATGTACTAAAGTCCGTGTGGCAAACTATCGAACATTGGTTCCCGCGGCAGCCGTGCATAAAGGATAATAGATTAATGAGAGGTTTTCTTTTTGAGTATTAAAAAAAAACATAGTTTCCCAGAACTCTGTAGATGGTGTTGAACTGACTACGTTGCTAGGTGCCAAAGCCAAAACGATTGAAAAAAAAACATTGCGTCACGTCACGTCACGTCACATACGCTCGTTGGTTGATGACATGTGTGCTGAGCATATTATGTGCGAATGCTTTGTTATGGTCCGTCCAGGTTTAAAATGTACCATGGCTTGTACTCATTGCGCTTTACGACTTTCATCTTTAGGAAAAAGATGTATGCCTCCATTTTTATACAAATCCACAAGGCACAGACTTCTCTTCTTTTTCTCTTGGGACATTTTCTTTCTGGCTTAGAAAACTCATAAAATACTGCTAATTATTTTTTTCTTTTTCCTTGTTGTTATTATTTATTTATTTTCAAAATGTCATTGTGATGTGATGTGACAATGACATTAATTACTTTTTTATGTAAGTTTCGTTTTACGATCTCAAAATTACATCCAAGTGCAATAATCAAAAAATTATGTGACGTTCCGTTCCTTGCAGTAACTTACCAAGTTCAGCGCCATCTATCCAGCGACTAGGGAAGAGTAAAAAAGAAAAGAAAATCCCTCATTGCAGCGCGAGTTAAAAGAAAAATAATGCCGAATAAATATCGCTATATTTTTTGTTACAGATTTCCAAAAAGGGAAGAATTAAAAAGTGAATGTCTTAGACGAATAATTTGACCAAATTGGGCAATTAAAAAAAGCGGTCATATTTGTTCGAAACACTTTATGTCGGATTCTTTTAGACCAAACAAAAATTTAAAATGGAGACTTTTAAAAGCAGATGCCTTACCAACGTTATATTTACCAGATACAGACACATTGGTAACCTTTAAATAATTATGTATAATTGCATTATCAATCTTGTTTGTAGGTACGTGCTTGTACTATACTATAGTATATTAACTCGATAATTTTTAAATTTTAGGCAACAGAACCAGTACCTATGGATGTCTGTGGTTTAGAAAAGTGCATACTTCTATGTTCGCAAATCGTTCTGAAAGGCCTGTTCGTTCACGTTACTGCCGTGATCGACTTCACGAAGAAATTCCGCAGATCAAGACATTTTCGTACTTAGTGGTTGACAATAAAAGTACTTTGACAGGGTAGTTCTATCGTGAAATGAATTTTGGGAATGCTTATTGACTTGAACTGCGCATAATTTGATTTCTTATTACAGGTTATTAGGTATTTTAATCGTTCATTATTTGTTATTAGTTTTTATTCAAGATAAGTTTATGTTTATTTGATAGAAATAAAAAAAAAATGAAATTACCTCTGTAGTAATTGCGCTGTCATCGCTCATCATTGACATAATATTATTTTTACGAATCCTATAAGTCTATGATTATTATGATTTCTATTGTTGCGATTAATTCTTTCTTCCTTGATTGAACAAAGACGCGACATCAACGAACATCTATTTGATTGAGTTAAGAGGTGACTTAAAAAGTATCCACTTAAATAGTTTACGGTTGTATCTCTGATACAAGCTACAGCATTTTTTGTACTAGAAACAAGCACAATTTTGGACTTAACTTATGTACCTACCTGCCTACGATATAGTAATTTGTACTTAATAAAAAATATTATGCTAAACGAAAGATATCCTTTTATTAATTCCTTATTTACACAATATAACATGTGTCCCACTGGGGTAGACAGAGACCACTTTGCTATTAATTCTCTTGGCCTCCTTCCAAAGCAAGAGGATGTCACCAGAAAGGTCGGTGCCTCCTGCATTCTCTTTTTTTTCACACTTTGATACGATATGATATATGATGTGTGGTAAGGAGATTGGTCGCGGTTCATTTCGATTTGGTTTATTTATCGTAGTCAAAAATCGACATTGTTACATCACTAGCAAATCAACGAACTAGTGACAACCTACCTAATTAAGAAAAAACTAATACATATCCATCTCTCTCTAACGCACTAAAATGTCGTAAGAAAATCAAGGATAGGTGTCTTTCTCCGCGTATTATTTTAGCCAGGTTTCTATTTGTATTCCTTATTCTGAGGTTTAGACAGACCTTATTTAGTTTAAGTACTGAAAGAAAATAATTTGTTTGCAAAAATGGTCTTTATTTTCAAGTGCAAAAAGAATGATTTTTCTTTGTGCCACTGATTCTGTAGCAGTAATTATGTCCCGTTTTGAGCAAAAATAAAAATGGTCACATTAGGTATACTATTATGGATATTATGGAGCAGAGGCACGCTTTGTGTCCATTACACAGCGTGTACCTTACTTTTTTTATTATTCAATGTGAGGCTAAAACCGCGCGTGATGAAAAGTGGCGATAAGACCAGAAAGTGTCTAAAAATGTTTTTTTCGGCTTCCTATGACGTCTCGAGCCGAAACACGCGTTGCTTGGCGGCGCATGGTTTCGTTATGAGGGTGACCGCAAGCCACGGCCGCAACCTACCACTGGTTGTATAAGGTCGGAGAGGCTCATTGCATATCTGACTAATCGAATAAGACATAAGACTAATCGAATGGGCAGAGGTAGGCATGTATTTATATATGTAACCTATTACTATGTAGTATATAGGATGGGATTTGGTCGACCGCCTGGATTCGTGCTGGGGGCTCGGTTGGTGATCATTGAACCTTGTTCCTGGTCCCTGGCCGGGTCTCCGGTAAGGGTTCGGGCGGTTGATTGGATTTCACCTTGTATAATAATATTTTACCTATAATTTTAATCGTATATATATTGCTACATAAATTAAATAAACGTTTAATCTAGTTCATGTTCATTTATTATTTTACTACATATATTTTTTTTTATAAGATTAAATTTTGACTTGTGAAACGTGTATTATATATACCTACTTTGCAAAATAAACTTTTTGAATTTTGAATTCTGTAACCAACCACGCTCAGCTACCAAAATAATCTTCATAAAGCTACTACCGCCAGAAACTTACTCTGATGCGGCGAAGTGGTGCCTTCGAGGGGGTGCACAGTGGTCAAGGAAGCGAGTTTCCTCCTCAAGGCCGCAGCGGCTTCTTTGTCCGCATGCGCGTCTCGTTTAGCGGCCCTCGCCTCGAGCCACGCCGTATGCGCACGGGATTCTAGATCGGCTACTGCGGCACGTTTAGCAGATTCTTGTTCCGCTAGCTCTAGGGTTAGAGCGTCGCATTTCTCTCTGAAACAAAACACAGCGTCGGTTCAGTGGCGTGCACAGAATTTTTACAGGGTAGACATAAAGTACCCAGAACAGGGTAGACATAAAGTAACCTAAACATACATACATACTCACGCCTGTTTCTAAAGAGGGGTAGGCAGAGACTACAGATTCCCATCTGCTACAATCCTGACAAACGTATTTCGCCTTTTCCACATCTCTCTGGGAGACAGGCGTGAGTATGTATGGAAAAGTAACTATGTTTTACTATATATTTTTGCCGTACGTCGTATATAAAAACAAGTTTTTTATGGAATGTCACCAATGTTTCCCTTAAACGTTCAGTAAGTTATAAAATAAGGATACAATACTATGTAGTAGTTACGAAAAAATTATTGGTGCATGCTCGGAATTATGGGATTTAAATGCCAAGATGGGAAACCGACGCTATGTCAAATTCAAATAGTTTATTTTGTAAATTAGGTATACATAATACACTTTTTCGACTAAATTTAATCTTGCAAAAATATATGTATTAAAATAATAAATGTACATTAACTAAATTAAAGATTTATTTAAATTGTGTAGCAATATATATAAGATTAAAATGATAGGTAAAATCTATAATTATACAAGGTGAAATCCAATCAACCGCCCGAACCCATACCGGAGACCCGGCCAGGGACCAGGAACAAGGTTCAATGATCACAAACCGAGCCCCCAGCACGAATCCAGGCAGCCGACCAAATCACATCCTATATACTACATACTAATAGGTTACATATAATAAATATATGTGGCGTGATCTTGATAAATTGCTATTAAGGCGCTACGGAAAAAAAATCGACACTTTTAGAACTTGCATATCTACTTCAGTAAAGAATATATTATTTTGATAAAAATAGTATATTATTTTTGGAACAGAAACGCGATTGGGGAAATTCGGCTCGATAAAAATATTTTTTGAAATGAGATCGTTTTCTACACCATTTCTCCTGGTTCGACAATTTGGAATGACATACGGATGGCACTTATATTTTATTAGATGGGTTTTAACAGTATCTAAGACCTGCTCCTCTATTCTGTATCTTTAGTTGCCAACTGGACTAGGTGCCTATCATCAAAAACATAGCTAAAAACGGAACTTTCAAAATTGCTTTTAGTGGGTATTGAACTATTTACGAACTGTGTCGTCACTTTAAGTGTGAACATATCCTTAGACAATCGGAATTCGATAGTATATCTATATTTTTGATGATAGGCACCCAGTTCAAACGGCAACTAAAGATACGTAATAGGCCCTCTGGTTAAACATAATTTTGATAGCAACTTGATTACATTGTATATAAATAAAAAACCGATTTTTGCTACTTTTCCTCGAATCCATCCCTCTCGCACTGAGGGTGTTTTCACATATGGAGTAACAGGGACACTAAAACATTTACATATCGCCTTAATATAATACGATGTTGCAGAACTCGTTTCTCACCATTGGTTTTCAAATAATAAAATATCATATACGCAATGTCGAAAATCTATGTTTTTTTTTTAACCCTTGTAAGAGACAGACGTGCGTGAATATATTTATGAATGTACATGTCTGTTATGGATGAGAATGCAACTAAATTAAGTAGGTATAAAGTATGAAGTTGATGATCGTGATTGTCGGTACTTGGTGGAACTTATGACACATTGTGATTAAAATACACTTGTACTTGTCCACTTTTTAGTTATTTATTGGCTGTACTGGATAGATATTTCTTTTGTCAACCATCTTCTTTTTGTATGGGTTAGGAAATCATCCATATAATTTTTGCAGCATTTACTTTGAATTCCATTGTTGATGTAATTAGGGATAATATTTTCTTTTCTGCATTGGGAGTTGAACCATAAATGTTCACATAGTCATTATAAAGTGAACAAGTACAAGTGTATTTTAATCACAAGGTATAAAGTACTTACTTGTATCTCTGAACTTCCTGTTGTAACAATTCAATCTTTTCTACAGTGCTCGCCGATTCTCCTTTCTTGCTCAAATACAGTGCTTCCTTCGAATTTAGTTCCCTGTAATAGATGCAAAATTCTTGTAGGTTTTTTGAATTTCGTTATTTCAGCAAGACAATCATTATAAGCCCGTACACAGAGGTTAAATGGTTGTCCTATCCCCCCTCCCCCCCCCCCCCAAAATCATTCAACTTCAAAACATAAAGGAAAATTTTACATTAGTTTGATCTACTGTGTGACATGGCAACCATCTGTATACATAACATAATAAAAATATGGATGAACACGAAGCGTGTTTTACAAACATTCCAGAAAGTTTCATCTGTTCGAATCCTGACTGCGGGCCTATAACCCGTCTAACTTTACAACCCACTGTTAGAAGACTGGTAACTAAACGAGTTAGCCGGGAGGCCCATATTATATTATCATTTTTCTTTGATCAATGTATTAGTTTTAAATTTGACATAAAGCTTTATGTCAATTTTTTTTTTATATTTCTTCCATCGGATTTTAATACCTACAATTTAATAACCATATAATAAATTAAAGTAACTTAACTAAAATCTTAAATAATAATCAAAAACTTAAACTAAAGATGACCTAAAATAAAAAAAATCGCAGATCGCTGCCGTCGTTAGAAAGGGTGCCTAAAAGGCTGGCGGCGTTGCCAATTTGTCAATTTTGTATTATATATATTTGATGATGGATCCTTTAAAAATGACAATAATATCGACCTACAGTAGTATGCTGAAGGTAATATGATTTATATAAAAACGGCTCACCTCAATACGTGTTATGATCGGGAAAGCCGACCAGTTTCAGCAAATTTAGACTGCCTTCATCTGGGCGAGTAAAGACGTTTACGCGACGACGTTACGCCTCACACTGCGGGCTGCGGCTCGCAGGGCTCGGGATGACATCGATGCAGATGGTATTGGTGGTCGGACCAATAATCCAAACCAAATCGGTGGTCTGGTGGTAGGGCGTCCGCACAATTAGTTACTTCCGGGCTTGCGTTATTAATTACCGAAGTGTCACCAAACAACGATAAACACGCGGAACTTATAGTATCTACGTCACTTTCAGTAAAGTCTGTGAGTGATCCGGTAACTGTTTTTAGCACAGGTTTCCACACCGCGGGCAAAGCCCAACCACTGTCTCTATTGAAATTCGGACGTCGGCTTATTTCTTCCCGATCATAACACGTATTGAGGTGAGCCGTTTTTATATAAATCATGAATTATCCTCAAGTCTCATTTAATTCTATAATTGAAGGTAATATATTCGGTTTTCGAGTATTCCATGCTACCTAACAAAATAGCGCATTGATTTTAGACCTTGTTTTTATTCATTATGGTCACAAATTAATCGCTTTTACTTTTTATTAATATTACCGAAGTGCATTAATTAATTATGTTGTACAAGACTGCAATAAAAGTGACTTACTTGATGAGCTCGCTCTCTCGCTCCTGGAAGTATTTCTCTAGCACCTCGAGCCTGGTCGCCGCCTCCGTGGCCTGCTGGTTGCTGCTGTACAGGGTTTGTTGACTCGTCTCTAGCTCTGAAGCCAGCCGGGTCCTTTCTTTTAGTTCAGACTGGAATGCATTATTAGAACTATTTTAGAACGAAAATCTGATTGTGCAGTCACGCTGAGTAACTTTGATTTTAAGGGTAACCTTAATATAATTTATTGAATTTATTGAACAAGGCGTTACTTTGCGGAAGTCCATCATGAATTTGTGGATATATTAATAAAATTTTTGCTGTCGAGCGGTCGGGCGGACTACACATCCCGAGGATGCCTCGTTGAGAGGCGAAACACGTGTCGATAAGTTTTCTTGCTTGTTATTTAAGATTGCTTTATTTTGTGCACGTACTGCTTGCTTTGCTTGTGCATGTTTTATGCGGGAGGGCGGGCGGTGCTTGAGTCTACATTTTGAATAGCATGGTAAGAGTGTTTAGCGGAATATTGCAAATTATTAATATATCCACAAATTAACCTTAATATGTTAAATTCCCAAAGTTTTTTATACCAGGGATCATTAACTTTTGGTTACATCTTAGATTTGGCTCTAGGTTTAGGTCTGCTAGCTAATAGTTTATGATCCCTGATAAATGAAACCTTGGAAATTTACCACTCTATTTAAAGGTCTGACCTTGAACTTATCTTACCTTGAACTTCGATTCGAAATCATTCCTCTCTTTCGTCGCTTTCGCTAGCATGGCTTTAATTTCAGTATGGTCGATCAGTGAGGCCACGTCTACGTTTGCTGAGCCTCCAATTTTCAGCTCTTTGAGGGCTTCCTGAAAAATTATATGATTGATAATATAAAGTCCAACTGTCTGTCGGTCTTAAAACCAATAATAAGCCGATTAGTCTCAACAGCAGTGAGCTAATAAGGGGGATTGGAAAAATAGCGACAATTCTTTGTACGATTTATGACTTACACTTGGTCCTACTTATGCATAATAATGCAGATTATTATTCAAAACTAAATTAGTGTTAAGTGCTTATATGTTTTAATTAAACACGAAAATTCTTTACTAACTTTGAGAGCATGTATTTCATGCTTCTGTAACTCAATAGTATTATTAGCATCTGCCAACGTCTGTATCAATTCCTCAAGTTGTTTCTTTTGCTTCTTTGAATCTTCCAACGCGGATTCTGCTGACACATATTTCAGTTGGAAAGTGTCTCTGTCACGACTCACTGAAATCAACTCCTCTTCAAATGCCTGGATTTTTCCTGAAAATTTATCATTTCTTTTAAAAACAGTGTTAATGACCGGTCATATCATAGAAGTAACCTATATTTAAATAACAACAATGTATGTGTCGTGGCCATATCGTAGAATTGACCATTTCATGATCTAGTTGGCAATATCGTATTTCTGTTAAAATTGGGAGGGTCACCTCGCTCCGCTCCGATTGGCTCGGCTCTCCAAATGTATTTACATGTAAACCTAACACGCTCCTCCTCGCTCCACTCATCGTCGCACCTATTTTTTACTTTTTGTGAAAGATTTTTGATTTCATACTTTACGATCTGCCCAACCAGATCATGAAATGGTCAATTTTACTATATGGCCACGACATGTGCACAGATTTGTCATATAGACATTTGG
This sequence comes from Ypsolopha sequella, assembly GCA_934047225.1. Lineage (NCBI taxonomy): Eukaryota > Metazoa > Arthropoda > Insecta > Lepidoptera > Ypsolophidae > Ypsolopha > Ypsolopha sequella. The sequence continues at coordinate 19,344,400 of OW203994.1, read as the reverse complement.
TTTTATACTAAAATTAAGATTAGAAACACCAACCGAACCACAGTAATCATGCATTTACGACATAGTACTCTGACACTGTGATTTAAATGCAGTGACTTGCTATTTTTCATGAACTGTTTGTAAGTATGATATTTTTGCGACAAAATCCACAATTTTTTGCAAACAATATAATTTTAAACAAATAATATTAGGTAGTTACCATTTAATTCAATAATGTGCTCTTCTGACTGAGCTCTCTCAGCCAAGAGCTCGCTAAGAGTATTCTCAACGTCTCCTAAAGTATTCTGTAGCTCTCCAGCTGTATTCTCCGAAACCCGGAGTAACTTCTCATTATCGTCCAAAGAGTTTCTCAACCGCTCCTTCTGGGCTTTCAACTCTTCAATTTCTTCTTTCAGAGACTGTACCATGTCATCCATTCCGAACGAGCTGTCTTCAATGCCAGCTAGCTTACTCTTAGTAGTTGTAAGTTCCTCTTTGAGGATCTCACACTCCTAAAATGAGAAAGCATATTGTAAAACACAAACTGGTAATATTGAAGCCAGTATTTTCTGACGCAAGAAATATAAATACACAATAAAAATAAAATCACATACAAATAAGATGTTAATGCTTTTGTTGATGTTATTTAGCTGTAATAAAATGTTTGTTAAACATCTATCTATTTTTGCTGATTAATAAACAGTTTTATAAACATTGAGATCATGAGTAAAATTAATGTTTATTACTCATCTGCATCTCATATCTTTGGTATGAGATTATCTTAAAACATCTTGATAGTTTATATTTTACTGATAAGCATAATTTTCAATTGATAAGAGATAGTATTATTCTGCTGTTATCAGAATGGGAATGGAAAGTACCATTAGCACAGTAGTACTAATTCTAATTAATTAAGTACCCAGGTACTTATACCCATCGAGTAAAGTTATCTAATTTTTACATTTGAAGGATACATGTTATCAGCTCAATGATCATTTTATACTTAAGAGAAGCTACACTACTAATCAGAATAATTATGTATTATTATGATTACATATCTGTGTTACCAACCAAAACCGATTTTAGGACAATTTGGTTTTGCCTAGTCCAAATTGATTTCCGGGCAGTTGTAAAAAAAAAACATGAAGGTTTGCGGTTTAGCCTAGGCAAAACTAGTTTGTCTGGTAACACAGATACTTATAAATAAAAATACATAGTTATTCTGATTTATAGCGTTGCTTCTCTAGAGTACAAAATTATCACTGATCTACTGAATTATTTGCTAAATCTATTTTCACATGTATAATCAAAAAATCTTGAAATTGTATTTTACAAAAACAAACCGTCGGAATTTGGCATTTAATTTTGTACGCTACTGAATACATAGGTTTTTGGTAGGTATAAAATAAAACGGCTAAAATAATCGAGAAATTGTTTTCAATTAACTGCTTTCTTCTCTGTATTATAATGTCGCAATATAAGTTTTTTATTATTTCATATAAAAATGCGTAAAGTTGACGTTCAGGTACGCGCAGATTACGGCGGGCCTCAGCTCACCAGCATCGGAAAAATACTCCGGCGTCATTTATCACTCACAGAATAATAAAGAAAAACCCTTTGAAGTAAACCTTGACGATTCATGAACCATAAAATTATATTGCCAATAAAAGTGTGTTTTAACTGTTCAGTTGATATCTGGCATCCAGTGGCGTGCACAGAACTTTTTGCTGGAAAAGCAAACAATTGGTCAAGAACAACAATAAAAAAAATATGAAAAAATTTAAATATCACTTTGAAAAAAAAAAGTTTCTATAGGAAATTTTCACTCTAGGGTAGACATTGTCTACCCTGGCGTCATACAAAAATTTTTTTTTCAAAGTGATATTTAAATTTTTTCATATTTTTTTTATTGTTGGTCTTGACCAATTGTTTGCTTTTCCAGCAAAAAGTTCTGTGCACGCCACTGCTGGCATCCCCTTAGAGAATAACATTTAATGGTATTACCTAACTATATTCCACGGACGTTTAAATATCCGGACAAAGTTTCACTAACAAACAACTGAAGCACCCCTAGTAAGCCAACTCGCTTGTACGGACAAGCCTGGCCATGCACACATTCACATCACAGTAAGCCAATTTCCATAGTAAGTCCAGTCAGATACTTACAAACCGCCACCATTGATGCTTCAGTTGTTACTTAGCTGAGACTCTGTCTGCCTTTTTTTTATGTTCGTGTTATATTCATGTTTTTTCATGAATTATTTGTTATATACAAGGTGAATTTGTGAACATCGTCCAAATTCATACTTAAGCCTTGGTAAGTGATCAGCATCATGAACCAATAACGATTTTTGTCAAATTAATAAAATGAAATTTCGTCTCCCCATAGTGATTCACTCAGGACTGGGAGTGAATTACTATGGGCAGTCGAAATTTCATTATACAAATTTCACAAAAATTGTTATCGATTCATGATGCTGATCACTTACCGAGCCTCTAGTATGGATTTGGACGATGATCAAAAAGTCACCTTGTATATCATGTTTCATCCATTAATTCACTATTAAGATTAAGATAATTAAGTGTAGTCTCACCTTCGTGGCACATAATAAGTCCCTCTGCAGAGAGTTTACCATGCCCACAAACTTTCCATCCTGCCTTTTGCCGTCAATGTAATAGTAGCCTAGTGTGAACAGCAGCACTGAGCTTGCGGTGGTCATCAGAAAGGTCAACAAGCGGCTGTTCTGATTCCTGCTGACATCTTCTTGGTAGTCACTTGAGAAACATTTCTCACCTAAAGACAGTAGATTCAATTTACCTATTGCTGGCTTTTTGGGACAAGGTTATGGGTTCATATTGTAGCATACAGCAAAAAAATCCAACACCGTCAGCTATTTAAAGGCTGCTAAAACCTAAATGTTCATGCTATTTCTCTCAAATAAAAAATATAAATATAATTACCTGGTGTTGCAAATAGAGCCCTGGTTTCTTCACCAGACCCCATAACAGAAAGGTACAAAGAAGAGACATACTTCATGAATGAAAACCCTTCTTCTTCTTCAATGGGGTCAGTCATATGACTTCTTGAATCAGGATCTGAATGGTAGATGTGATCTTGGTGTTCAGGTTCCTTCAGGTTTTGTAAAACACTTTCCACATTCTCTGTTGGATCTGGTACAGAATAAGGATCAGAGTTGTATATATTGTCAGTGACTGGTGCTTCTGTAGATGATGGCCAAATGTCTGAGATGGTAGAAACCATTCCTGAAAAGAAGCCTCCTGTGCTTACGTCTTCAGTAGTACTATCTGTTGTTGATCCAGTCACTGAATAATCTTCTGTAGGTGCTTCAGTCACTGCATCAGCCTCTATAGGAAATGATTCAGGAGTTACACTCTGTGTTTCTTCTGAAGATGTTGGTTCTGGGGTAGTAAAACTGCTTATTGATTCTATTGAGGGATTATTGATATAATCCTGTGTATTTGCAGGTGGTGGTGTTGTTGAATAAAGGTATTGGTTCTCAGAAGGAACTTCCTGAATGGGCTGTGCTGTTGGGTGAACACTTGGAATTACTTGACCGTAAATACTATTGATTGGTTGCTCAGTTGATGTGGCTACAACATTGTCTTCTACATTTTCTAAGGTAAGTGAGGTTTCAGTAGTGTATAGGTATTCCCCATTCACATTTTCTAAAGACTTTGCAGGTGTATTCAAGATATTACCAAGCATACCATTGTCATACTGAGGTTGATCAGGCACTTGGTTTTCAACTGCAATAGGTTCAAGATTTTTTAGATTGATATTTACATCATCAGGCACTTGTGTAGTCTCACTTGGTGCTTCAAGAACAGTATCTGTGCTAGATTCTACAGGACCTAATAAATTAGATGAAATATTTTGCTCATTTTCTGGCAGAACAGGTTGCAAAGGAGATTCTTGAATTAAAGGAGTTTCAGGCACATTTACAAAGTTTTCTTGCATCAACGAGTTGCCACTACCACTAGATAACAAAGGTTGTGTTTGTGGAAGTAAGGCTGGTTCCATATTTGGAACAGTTTCAGTTATGTCATTCTTAACATTATGTTCAACCAAAACTTCTTCTACATTATTATTTACAGGATTATCAAGTGTTGAGGTTTCGATGGCTAGTTCCATATTTTGTACTGGCTCATTAACGTCAGTCTTGACATTATTTTCAACTAAAACTTCTGCATTATAGCTATCTGGAACGGGCACTTCAAATGTATGGGGTACAGAGTTTTGAGGTTCTGCATCCTCACTCAGTGTTGGGCTTTCAGAAGCTGTGTTATCAACAGGTAGTTGAACATTTCCGTCAGGAATTAATTCTGGATAGTTATTATTTACCGGTTCCATACTTGGTGCATCACTTGGTTCACTTGTAATTTCACTAACATTTTGAGTTTCACTTGGATCGGTCTCAAAATTATTTGAAATGCCAGGGGTACTATTTTCTGTTGTAGGGCTTGGGCTATCATTAGGAATCAGTGGTGATTCTTGATTGGTGTTCTCTTCAGTAATAATGTCCAAAGCAGGAGTTACATTCTCATTTAAATTGGATATAGGCACTTCTGTAGGGTTTGTTTCTTGGGAAGGGGTAGCAGGGGTCTCTGTAGTATAAATAGTGGTTCCCTCGAACACCTCATGAGCCTGCTGAACTTTGTCTGGCTGAACATCTGGTGAAGGCTGCGTGTTTGTGTCCTTAACCTCAACTGACTTCACGGCTTGTGGACTTTTCTCGTATATTTTATTTTCTCTAAGGAATTTAGAGTTGACGAATCCCGACTGACCATTAATTCTAGCGTACCATAAGTCTGCGTAAGTACCAGCCGATTTCATATACACCAAAGCTTCAGAATTCGCAGGGAAGGAGATAAGGTCTGGGTCAGCACTGTTGTAGTTTATAAGCGTTTTGGCCTTGGATATGGGTTCTGAAATATTTACATGTAGGTAAATTTAAGAGAAAGTAACAGGAGAAATAGGCATGAACAAAATGAATCGCTCTACACTTACCGCTGCATTGATCGTTCACGCAGTAAACTTTGTCTGGCTGCCGACATTGGTAAAACGACACAAATAACATAAATATAATTAATCTAAACACGATCATTTTGGCATCTTTTTAGTCTACAAAATTAAATATCTTGGAAAATTCACAAAACGTTAGGCCACATCATCTGTCAAATCGCTCGTTCGGTCGTTTAATGTTACGCAGACAGACAGATCTGTCTGCGGCAAACACTAGGGATGAACGATTTACATCGATGTATTAGAAATACTCGATGTTTTTGCTACGATGAGTGCATCGAACTATTCAATGTATTGTTAGATCTTCGATATATTCGATGTATCAATGTTTTTAATACGAGGCATTGAAAATGTATTCAATTTTTAAATTTTAATTAATATCTCGTCATCGCGCATCGCTACTCGAACAGCTGCATTGCATGCTATGTGTCCGTTGAATGTGATTCCTAGCTCAAAAGCACTAGTATCCAGATTACATAACATAAAACCTAACAAAAAAACAAACAGACGTTGAATTGTTATTATATTGAAACATTCTGGATAAATTAGGTAAATAATTAATATTTTCTAAAGTGGAAAGTATTAAACTGTGTTCGAGGAGTTACATTTATTTGTTTAGCTAAAAAAAGTGCCGTTGACGCAAACTGAATAAGTTGAATCATCAAAAGGCATTTTACCAAACTTTTCGCATAATTTACACATTTAATCAAAAATATATGTTTGTTTTTCATTTGTTAACTAATTAATTAGATATTCACTTCACTAACGTAAACTGCATTTTGCATATCTAATCAGATGTTCAGAACTACTGTTCAGGTATAAAAAATTAAAAAATCGGAATACCCTGATCATGTATCGAAAAAACATCGATGTATCGAAAACATCGTTTTTTTTTTCGATGTATCGTTAAACGTCGATGCCATAGCTTGATGCATTACATCGAAAAAAGTGGATGTTTTTTTGTAATGTCCGTCTCTAGCATATAGACTAGACAGACAACGTTTATGTCTAAAACAAAAAGTAAAGGCTCAGCTGCCGGAGCCAGCAATCAGGAGTTAATGGGACCGGTGCCAGAGATGAGCGTTGGAAGGATTTTTGTATATTTGTGAAATGAATTCATAATACCAAAAAAAAAAAACTTCTGACGTGGATTCGAACCTAGACATCTTATCCAAACCTTTACACAACTGGTTAACCAACGATGTAGATGACTTCTAGCAGCTATCCCAAATACCGGCTCCGGAACCCATCCCAAGTGCCGGATCCGGCAGCCAAAGCACTTTCTAAATATTGCGGAGTAGTACCCCGGGTACCACTCCCCAAACATGTGATAGGTAGGTATTTTCTTGATGCACCACATGCGGTGTTACGACACACTTCCTCATTTCGCTATTGCTCTAATATTATAGGGATCTTGCTTAGCGGAGAGATTTGCTTGGGTAAAATAATTTTGGTATTCTTTGAATTATTTCCAGACAAACTACATGTTGTGGCATTAAGCATAAAAAATAAACATATTGCCTGATCGCGGCGCACGCGTTAACTTACGGGATCGATTTAATTTTTTCATCATTATGGTCTAATATGCATTAATTTATATTATCATAATTATGACAGAAATAAATTTCTATGTTTGAACACTTGGCGATTTATCCATCGCGAGAGGTCCCGGGTTCGAATCCAGGTTCAGAGCTCCTCACATCCAGATTTACTTTTCTTTCTGCATTTCTATACTGCAATGATATAATGTTAATTTATATATTATCATAAATGATAACTAATAACAAATACTGAACGATTAAAAAACGTAATAATCTCTAACAAGAAATCGACCTTAATGCGCAGATCAAGACAATAAGCTTTTCTTAAAGTTCTTTTCACGAAAGAACTTTCGAAATAATCGGAATTCGATCGTTTGACAGTTACAACTGTACATTTTAGGTAGTTGGACACTGATTGACAGATACACAATAGCACCGCAGGGTTATTACTTATCTTGCAAACAGTAAGCTATCGACAAAAATTGCGCAATTGTTGTGTCACAAGTCACTTTTCTTATTAAGAAAGTGACTTTTGACACAACTATTGCGCAATTTTTATCGATTGCTTATTGTTTGCAAGATATGTAATAAGCCACCCGGCCTCCCTATGCGAGATGCGAACTTAAAAGTATCAATTTCAAAATAAACTTTTATGTCTATCGATTGGAAATTATATAAACGCTACTACATCATGACACAGGAACTTATTTCTGAAACCGTATCTTATAATAATAATCAGGAGTGTCATTGTGTAAGAATATCATATTCATTTGACAGCTTAAAACGTTATTCACCTGAGCAAATTAACAATTAAAATCGTACGTTTCGTACACAATTCCATAACAGATTGATCAGTGTCCGAAACGTAGAGCGTCTCCGTACAGGAATATAAAGCTGCCAGAAAGAGATCGCACATAGCAATGTGAGTGAGAAGAAATACACTGGTGCGGTCACGTGACTTCTTTGTATACCTTTTCTTGATTCGCCAATTCAAACACCGAATCTTTGGCACAGTGGCCACATAATAAAAAGTAGTACAGTGGGTAAGAGTACTATGTTTAAGAAATCAGGTTTTAAGTTTCGGACCCTTGTTGGAACACTTTCTTTTTTCGTTTTTTTATTTATCAGTACAATTAGGAAATTTACGATAGGCTTTGTAGAAAAAGTCAAAAATAGGTGCGACAACGAGCAAAGCGTGTAAGGTTTACATGTATATAAATTATAGTTCACACTCGGAACACCTCTGACATGCCCTCGGGGTTCCATGTCATGACGATATATTATAAATTAAGAGTATGACATAGCCAAAACAAAAACCAGTTCCGGGCGTGGCTTATTCTATTTTACGATAGCGCGCGGGGGGAAATTCGTCCCGGTCTCTAAGCTCGCGTCACCATAGCAAAAATACGAATAGAGTGGACGAGGCAGGGTCAAAAGTAATACGTATTTTATTTTATCTAATTTATTAGTGTATTTCGATCATCGTCACACGGCATTGATCCTACTTGCTATCACCTCGGGACGTAAATTTATTATGGTCGGCTAAAAGTGGTTTTTTGAGTGTTTGATTTATCAGTTGACCCTTGGAACATTTCAGACACTCCTTTAGAGATACATAATAATATCGTGACGGTTAATTGTCACCATTACCCATTCTTTAAATATTTTTCGCCCGTTGAGCTGGTTTTACACTTGCGGGAAAATAAATTGGACCAAAAATTTCTTTACAAAAAAATTTTACAAGTTGTTATTACAAAAAGTGGAAACTAACAAATATTCTCAGAAGGAATGCACCACGTCACTATCTATCTCACTGTAGCCTATATCAATTATGCCTCTCTCATTCAACCACTTGTTACTATCTATAACTATAACTATAACTGTTACTATCTCATTCCAACTCATTTTAAATAGCGTCACTATTTATCTCACTCTAACGCGTGTTAAATGGCATTTCTAATGAACGTCAAATATTTTTACTGCCCGCCACTCTTTCATTCTAAATTCTAATTATTTAAAAAAATACGCAGCTCCTTTGGTAGTAAAATAGCAATAACTTTTTTTTCAAAAGTAATACACAGTAATTGCCAGATCATTTGAAAAACAATATTTGATGAGCCGTTATTTAAGACAATTTGCAAAACTAACATAGGACATTTTTTTTTCAGGGTGTGGTATCGAACTAACCTAATTACAAAAAATTGCTCATAAATTGGGTTTTTATTTTTCTTCCTGATGTAACAGCATTTCAAGGTTTATTTTTGACTTTATCAATAGCATGACTATTCAGAGTTTCGCAACAAAAATTTTATTCTTAGAATTTAGAACTGGTTAGCTTTGACTCTCAAAAATCTATTCGAATTTATAAAAGTACCATCAACTCGAAGACTATCTACTTTTTGCTGAGGTCATAATTTGATATTCTGGTCAGTCATGAGCTGGCCTACCAGCCTTCCAAGGGAAAGCGTTGACTTTTGGGACACCTGTTTACCCTTGGGATAAATCGCCAAGTGTTTAAAATATAGAAATTTATTTGTATCATAGTTTGAAATGTTCAGGTCCCTTTACGCAAAATGAAAAAACAAAACTCTTTTAGGATTAATTTTTTGTCCCTATGTTTGTCTGTTGGTCCGTTTGTCTAGGCAATTTTTCTGGGTAAAATCAATAAATGCTAATATTTACAGCCCTGTAAAATATACATATTATAACGTTTTTATGGCCTTTTGTTTAACTTTTTCATAAAAATTTTCTCCTTATGAAAATATAGAGATCAACACTTCACATAATATTTTGCATTTGAAATAAAGCACAGAAAGGAACTGTAGAACAAATAATGTAAAAAATATAAAACCATATCTTTCTATTCTAAAGGGATTAATAATTTACTGTTTGTTCAATGTGGCGATAGCTTTGTTTATTTTTTTCTTTCTTTGTTAGAAAGATAACAAATATTTTCATACAAGGTTTTCCTTAAGGGCTATTTCTCCGAATTTGTAACAAAATATTAAGAAATAATTATAACGGTAAAGTACAACTTTTAGCTAAGACAATTTATTGTTAAAAGTTTGCTATATGCATAAACATATTTTAATGATATTATGGTATCTTCAAAATAATTGGGTTTTCCATAAGCGTGATATCAGATTATTTAAGAAATTTACGGCTGGTATCACGACGACGGATAAGCCAATTATTTTATTACTATTGTAATATAATTAAAAATATGTTAATGCATACAGCAGACTTTTAACTATAGGTTTTCTTAACTAAAAGTTGTATTTTTACTTATTTAAATTGTATTTCTTATCAAGAAGTGCAAGATGACAAGATATTCAAAATAAGTTAATTGAATTTGTAAAATTGTTTCAGGTCAAAACCGTTTTCCATGAAACGGTAATTGTTTATACTTAGCAAAGTGTGTAAACTTAGTCATCTTAACATGAACGACGCCTGTATTTCTCTCTTTTTTATTTCCAGTATAGATAAAAATATATAAACTTGTTAAACTTTGCGTAAAAACGAGGCAATATTGACGATATCCTGACAGCTATTATGATGGTGTTTTATCAAATTTTGCTTTTTGGGCTGTATAGAGACGTAGTTAGATGTCACTAGAATATACTCATGAAAAAAGATATGAAGAAAATAAGCTGTAGACTTCACATTCGGTTTATACCTATTGTATGAATTTTAAGAAAAATACAGGGGTAAAGGGACCTCTTAAGGAAAACCTTGTATTAAACTATTTGTTACCTTAGTAAAAAATAATTCAAGGAAAAAAATAAACAAAGCTATCGCCACATTGAAGAGTAGATAATTAATCCCTTTAGAATAGAACAACATGGTTTTCATATTTTTTACATTATTTGTTCAACAATTCCTTTCTGACTTTTAAATGCAAAATATTATCTCAAGTGTTCATCCCTACATTTTCATAGTGAGAAAATTTGTATGAAAAACGTAAAAAAAAAACGTCAAAAGTATGTTTTTACAGCTCTATATGGTATTATATATGGTATTTATTAATTTTACCCAGAAAAAATTGTCTAGACAAACGGACAGACAGACAAACATAGGGATAACAAATTAATCCTAAAAAAGTTTCATTGTTTTCATTTTGCGTAACAGAACCTGAACATGTACCGACAGGATTATCTACGATCTAATAATTTTGCCATGCACTGTAAATATTTCAAAATAAATTTCTATATTTTAAATGCTTGGCGATTTATCCCAAGTAAGTGTACCTATATAATTTGCAAAAAACTTCACTTATTGGACCTGAAATGGTGAGCCAATACTAGAGGGTAATTTCACGAAAAGGTCATTGACCTTTGTTACAGATCTCAGTAAGTATAAGTAAATTAATTTGGGTTTCAATAACGATCACAAAATTATTCTTTTAGAGTAACATATATTATTTTCCCGCATAAAAGTATGAATTCATTCCAAGTTCATTCAGTTTTGTTGTTATGACTATGGCACGATGTAGCTAAATCACTCATACGCATATTTTGTTGAGTTTTTAACGGCAGGAATATGATGCTCTTCGAAATATTACTTTATAAAATTAATTTCAATGTGTTTTGAAGTAGTTTTGGGAGATATTTATAGCTTGCAAAAAAGGGCACAGGTTCCACGTCTTACTAGCGCCAACGCTAGGCGTAGACTGACAATATCTTGCTGCCGCTGACTGCATCAGTGGATTTACGTATTTTTGGAAACAGGGGGTGCTTTTTTTGACCCGAATAACGTGGTATTTGGAAAATGAATAGATATCATTCACACTAATTTTATTAAAAAAAAACCAACAAAATCGCGAAAGCGATACCTGAAACAAAATCGATAAGAAGTGTGCAATAGAGGGTTACAAAAAAATTCATTGACAGTACAAATATGAATCGATTAACGTGGTTTGTGGAAAATGAATACCTTAAAGTTCAACCAAAAACATGTATTTTTTTTATGGCTATACGTAACCTAATTATTGCAACAAAATCATCCGAAAGCTGACATTTTATTTCTGTTTGTATTTTCGTTCCCCTTAAGGGAGCTGAGCGAAGCGAAGCAGAGCGAGGCAACCAACCATCCCTGGTTTTAATACTGGGTGTTAAGATGAAGTTACAGAAGCCGGAATCTGACGATAAGACTCGTCCCTACAAACAATTATTACAATGGAACCAAAAAAAAACCGGCTGAAATAAAAAAGTTACATGGCAGCTCTATATTCCTGTCTGGAGACACTCGTCCGAAACGCACCAAAAAAACCTCTGAGAATAAGGCCGATTTTGGTGTCGATTCGGCATAACACGTCTTAACTTATTTGACAGAACTAATCTTATTTTAAGCGACCTGTCTTTTCTTTCTTTATCGAAAAGACAACGTCAGAACGCTTAAATTAAGTTTAGTCCTGTCAAATAAGTTAAGATGTGCTGAACCGAATCGGTACCATTGTATTTCGGTATCCTGTCTTGATCTTTTCGATACAAAAAGGTAAAAACAGAACGCTTAAATTAAGTTTAGTCCTGTCAAATAGGGTAAAACGTGTTGTTAGTATGACTTGTCCTTGTCTTTTTGGAAGAAAAAGTCAGACTGCTTAAAACACGGTTAGTCGTGTCAAATAAGTTAAGTTGTGTTACACCGAATCGACACCAAATTACTTAAATACATTTAGGGAGCCGGGCGAAGCGGAGCGGAGCTCGTGACAGAATTCACGATTACAGCATTTTGCGAGCACTGTTTTAAGGGCGCGGATAAATAGCTAGTCCATAGAGAAAGCGCTTTTATATAAACGGTACGCACGTCAGAATAAGGAATTCCTTATTCTGAGGTACGCACTGCCATATGCCATATAGATCAAAATACTCTTAGAGCATGTATCAAACTATGAGTGTGGTCATCAGATTTAAACAAAATAAACACACTCAGCTATCGTGGGTAAGTCGGCTATGTAAACAAACAGAATAAACCAAATAAACCAACCATATCTACCATGGTGGTTGAAGTGGCCTGAAGTTAGCTGCACAATCACGTTTGGGTTTGAGTAAGTTTTCCCCACGATTTTTGACGTTTGTTGAGGGTCATGACCATAGACATAGGATAGTATTCTCCATGAATGTATACCTAGGTTCATGGTATTCTCTTTCTACGGTCATGACCGAATCGTGGGTGTTTACCACGGATTTAGAACAAGTGTTCCGTGTTTAAAACAGAGTGAAGAATGGAATGGAAAATAGTAGTTTATTATGATCTGATGACCGTACCCTATGTCGAGGGCACCGATCACTTCCAAAAAAATTACGTTACGTTCGCATGAGCGCTTTTTTGCATAGAGCAAGGGCTGATAAAATAACTCCTGAAAATAAGTTACCAAGTAAAAAAAAAAAAAAAAAGCGCTCTTGCGAACGTAGGCTTAAGGTTCCGTACCCGAAGCGTGCCAAACGGGACCATTGGCTAATAAATTACTAAGCCTCCACTACATATCTGTCCGTTTAAATTTTCAGACAATACGTGTTACTATGGCCCGTAGAGAGAGTAAAATATACTCTCTCTACGCTATGGCCCCTATCATAATCACGGCAAATAATGAAAATTAAAAAATAGGTACTGAAATACAAGGGGAGTCTCCATACAAAAAACCTTGAAAATATACCAATTTTTGAAGTGAATATTTTTTAGGCGCGTTGAGCGATTTATTGGTAGGGAAAAATCTTATTCTGTGCTGTGACGCAATGACGGCAATGATATTAATCATTATCATTGCTGTGACGTGGTGCGCTTGGCCAGAGCGGTGATTTTGTAGTATATTATATTATCTTTGGTACCTAGTCTATATACCAACATTATAAAGAGAAAAGATTTGATTGTTTGTTTGTTTGTTTGTTTGTTTGCATTGAATAGGCCCCGAAACTACTGGACCGATTTGAAAAATTCTTTTACTATTAGAATCCTACATTATCCCTGATGAACATAGGCGATAAAATATTTTCAAAAACGTTAGGGATCCGTATGAAAACTTCAAAAGTGTGAAAAATATACCAAAAGAAATCCTTATATTGCGTACGCTGCGGAAATTATTGACAATAAATCAAAGTAATGTACTACAGTTTTATAGAGGACATCAATATCTACAAAAAAAACCGGCCAAGTGTCAATCGGACTCGCGCACGAAAGGTTCCGTACCATTATCTATGAAAACGGCAAAACAAAAACATGTCTGTTGTATGGGAGCCCCCTTAAATATTTATTTTATTCAGTTTTTTAGCATTTGTTGTTATAGCGGCAACAGAAATGCATCATATGTGAAAATTTTAATTGTCTAACTATCACGGTTCATGAGACAGACGCCTGGTGACAGACGGACAGCGGAGTCGTAGTAATAGGGTCCCGTTGGTTACCCTTTGGGTACGGAACCCTCACATTACGGAACCCCAACAATAAACGATTTTCTATTCTATTCTATTCTACATTATTCGTACCTGTATTAATCATTATCCAAATAAATTACTTCGTATTTAAGGCTATATCAGTCAGTGGCGTGCATAGAACTTTTTTCCGGAACAGCAATCAGAAGGTCAAGCTTGACAATAAAAAAAATATGAGAAAATGTAAATAAATTTTACAATAAAAATAAAACGTAAAAAAAAATGTTTTATTGTATGAAATTAATATCACAAAATAAGTAAAACCGAAAACACCGATTTTAGAATTTTGGCCAAGTTTTTGCATCAAATACCCCTATGTGCGCCGCCGCGCCGGGAGGGGATTGTAAGTTGCAAATGCCCATACGTATTATTTTGTATATTCTCCTACTTCTATAACGATGCAAATAATTAATAGGTCTTTACATATGAAATTGCCGAAATTTCCTTTCATGAGTTCATATAATTCCTGTAATATTCAATAGCTATTTCCATTACCTATTTGTTTTTTTTGTTTGAATGTTGATTTGAAGGTTTTACATCTACGTATTAAATTTTGTTTTAATGGCCAGTTTGATAATTAGAATTAAATATTCAAAAACAGAAAAACCTAAATGCCGTCCATTTCCATTGAAAAAATAATCAGCTATTCCATAGACAAGTTAAATACCTACTCGACCAAAATTTATGAAACAGCTAATTGATTTTTTTGGATCTTAGGGCTGGCGCCTTAGTAAAAGTTGTTCATATGAATGAGTGGAAGGTGGGAGAGCTGATGCCGGGCTCGACTATGGAGGTACCACCATCTAACTTGGAGACCCCCTTGAAGTAATTCGGGGGAGAGTAAGAGGACAACTCACAGGCAAAAAACCAGGAGGCCCACCATGCCTGGGACCGATGGATGGCGGTATATCCATCCCTAATAGCCGGGCTTTATATGGAACAGACTGGTGACGGGCAGCGGCGTCACTGGTGCGAGGGTTCCGGCACCGCGCTCACCAACCCGCCTGCCCAGCGTGTGTGAGTATGGGCAATTCTTCCAGGATGACCGCCGGAAGTGGCAAAGTCCTGGAAAGGTTTATGTCCAGCAGTGGACGAACTAGGCTGATGGATATGAATGCGTAGAACGCCCCGTTTTAAGGAAAAGGGTTATCATCTTAACACCCTGTATATTATATCATGATCCAACCCTGTAATCTAGAAATAGTACTTGTATCTTCGGTAAGACCCATGTTAGACCGAACAAACACACATACATTCAATGTTTGTGACTACAAGTTTGAAATACTGGCCGTAGTTTATACGTACAGTACTCCCAAAGTAATAATGCGCATAAATATCTTCGCCACTGTTCGGCAAAGTTCGTATTTCCCACGGATTTAGAACAGAGTATTTCCTTACACTTTCTATATAATCAATAAGGTCTCGTGGTATAGTGCGTTTCATAGAATAGTACCTACGCTGTTATGTTGGCAGCAGCAATTTCATCCAATCCATAGACATACTATTTTGTTTTATCCAATCATCTCGTTTTTTTAGAAGTCGTTGGTGCCAACATTACGGCATAGGTATTATTTTATGAAACGCACTCTACGTCCGGTCGCTAGGTTATAGATTTGTATGCGCATTATTACTTTGGGAGTATGTACTGTAGATTGTAGTGTAAAAGTACTTGACCAATTTATTAATCAAACTTCACACTGATTTATTTTTCGTCTATTTTAAAAATTTTAAATGTCATATTTAAATTAACTCTTAGACATAAATACTTTGAAACATAGACAAAAATACATAAATACCAACTAGCTCAATGCAGAGTTATTCATTATGAAAACTGAGGAATCAAAATGGCAACAAAACCTCGTATTTCTTTGATAGATCTCTCTAAACAGTTTCCTTTTGAAATAGGTAAGCCATATGACATTATTTATGCAGTAGGTATGTATTAAGAGGATGGCCTACCCTAGCAACTTTTTTAGGGTTCCGTAGTCAACAACAAGGAACCCTTATAGTTTCGCCATGTCCGTCTGTCTGTCTGTCTGTCTGTCTGTCCGCGGCTTGGCTTAGATACTATTATAACTAGAAAGATGTAATTTGGCATGGGTATACATATTTATCACGCCGATAAAGTTGTACAGTAAATTAATTTTTTTAGGGTACCTCCCCTACACGTAAAATAGGGATGATTTTTTTTTCTCGTCTATCTATTGTGGGGTGTCGTTGGATAGGTGATTTAAAAATATTGGGGGTGTGAGAAGACCATTTTTTGATCCAAGGTTCCGTTTGCGAAATATTAAGCTTAAAAGTGTTAATTTTTGTTAGAGTCAAGTGTCCCCCCCCCCCTGCTAGCGAAACGGTTGTATTTGGAGACGTGAAAAAAATCACGGCAGTAGTATACATGACGAAATTAAAAGGAAAACTATCACAGCTAAGTAGGCTTTACAAGTTAACGAGTACAGATCGCGCCAAACTTTTAGTCCCCTCTAAACACGGGCCGATTCACATCATCAGAAACAAAATTTATGGGCCGTTCTTGGGAAGAGCAACTTCCGAGCGTACTAGAAGTTTGGCGCGATCTGTATTAGTCGACAAACTTATAAAATGTAGGTACTTGGAGAAGGGCAACTACGGAACCCTACACTGCGCGTGGCCCGACACGCACTTGGCCAGTTTTTATTACCCGTCCAGCACAATAAGTCCAATGGCAAAGACCTTATTTGCTTTTGATAGAGGCGAACCAGGATTTGCTTTTGGGGGGGGGGGGGGGGGGCATAAAAAAAAAGGGAAATTTTTATCCAGAAGGTGTTTTTGGCAAACCTATGCTGTGTAAAATAGCACCCAAATCAAATCGAAAAGTCTTGAAAGATTTGAAGGGGGCCATAGCCCCCATGCTCCCCTCTACTGTAGCCGCCAATGACCAATGTTTTTAAAAATGTTGTGCATAGTATTTGTACTGGGTTGCTTGTGGTAATTCAGGGGTTCAAAGTAGAAGAACCAAACAATAATTTGTAAAAAACAAATAAAACAATGATTCATTCTAAAATTAATTCGATTAGATACATATAGCGCATATTATGGGTAAACTATGCTAAGTTTCTTTTTAGTTTTTCGAATATATCTCTAGTTTCTCTAGTTTCTAAGTTTCTCTTAGGACATCTAGTTAAACAACAGTAAAAAATATATATATAAAATATACTTACGTTTAGAGCTGTTCATTTATTGTTATTATTACGTACGGTACGACAGGTACTTCTTATTTTCATCTAACATCTAACAATTTTCTTATCGTTAACTCTTTGTATATATTCTATTATATATTTTTCCCAGATAACAACCTAAAAAAAGATCTATGTTTTGGAGAAACCTTAATAATTAGTTGCGGTCACTATGAAGGGGATATAGGAGAGGAATCATCAGACGCCGATTCTTGGCCTTGCCAGGAATCAACTACCTCAGAGCATTCTGTAACTAAAGATAATTTGAAACCAGCTATAGAAATCACAGATTTTGTACAAGAAGAAGTTCGAATTGAAAAACCTCCAAAAGAAGAAAACGATTCTTTTCACTTCTTTTTTTTTCCTGATTGTACAAAACCGCTAACACCAAAAGGGAGTAGTGCCAGTCTTCTGATTGATAACGGCTTTCCTAGACTCAAATCACCTGAAGATGCTACAAAAAAATGCAATTGCGTCCTGGATTCAAAAGGAACGTGCGAGTGTGATTTTAAATTTCCTTGCGAATGTGGTGCTTTAACTGAAAGCGTATGCAACTGCGGGGATAAAAAAATATGCGTTTGTGAAAACGGCTATCCAAAACCAACATGTACTTGTGAAAATGCTGAAGTATGTTTATGCTTTGGTAATTTACCAAATCCCATCTGCACATGCGAGGAGATTGAGAAACCTTGTGTTTGTGACCCATCAACATTTCCGTGTGCTGTTTGTCAATGTAAACATACGCCAAAACTAAAGAAAGAGGAAGTAACACATGAAGAAGACTTTATAAATGAAGAAGCGAGCATAGAACAACCATGTGAATGTCAAAAAGTAGAACCAAAAGCACATTGCCATTGCATGAAAGGACAAAGTTGTACTTGTATTGAATACTGTCTTTGCGACGTCCACAAGACTTGTCTTTGTGAATCCACCTCTTCAAAAGATCGTATTTGTGGTGACGTCGATTCTACAGAAATATGTAATTGTGAGGTTCCCCTGGAATGCAAATGTCCAAATAATAGTTGTCATTGTTTTGATATAAACATTTGCAAATGTGGCGATCCTGAAAACTGTAAATGCAACACTATGTGCGAATGTGAAAAGCCATGTATATGTGACACGCAACCCCCTCAGGAATGTGTTTGTTTAGATCCAGCAGAACAATTAAAAAAGGGCTTGCTTTGTACTTGTGATAAAAAAGAACGCGATATAGAAATAAATAAACTGAAGAAAGTCAAAGCTGGGAAAGATGGGTACCGTTGGTGCCACGATGTTGATCCTCGTCATACATTTTTTGACTTTGGATATGGCAGACACGATAAAATTGAATATCGAGAAGAACCTCCACAAAAAGTGCAAATTCAGGGGCTCCATGATAAGAAAGACGACTACGACGAAACATGTCCACTCCATGGAATCAAAGTACCGCCATTTAAAAAGAAAATAAGAAAACCATCCCTTGACTGTTGCAGTGCTGTTGGGGGTAAGTTAACAAATGGTAATTCTAAGCCGGATATATCATTCGCTTCACACGAATTTGTTTAACAGGAATAAGCATCAGTGTTGAAACGCTAGGAGAAGATCAAGATAAATTTCTTATTCAAGTTGTATCCCATTCATCGAAAGAAGGACTAAAAGCTGGATCTAAGCTGGTCAGCATTATAGATTGCAATCTTCACACTATGGAAGAAAACAGAATCGAGTAAGATATTTTTATTTAGTAGACTAGCGCTTGAACGCGGCTTCACTATCGTGGAAGTCTCTTTCAATTATCGTCAGTTTTCGGCTTTTCGATTATTTTATCAACACCCCTTGTAGTATATTAACCAGGGTCACTACGAGGATAATAAAGGAAACTGGATCCAAATTCATTTAGTGGTTCTCGAGGTAAAAGGGAACATACATACAGACAAGACAAACGAACATTTTAATAATTATAGTTTTGGCCTCAGTACAAAACTAATGATAACATATTTCATTTAAAATTTAGCCAAAACATTCAATGTACCACAGACACGATTTTTTTTTACTGTTTTATTATGAATCACCAAAGATTCTTGCCAGTTTCTTAGAAATTGTTTTACAGAAATATAACTAAGAAAGATACTACAAAAGAAAGACGCAGTTACATGGCCATCGTAGAGAGCGGTTACTACAACAAATTGACTAGAATTTGTGGGGAGCGAACTCTAGTAAAACGTCTATACCACTCCGCCAAAAATGCTGGTAATTTTCTGCTGGAAGGTGCTAATATCGTGCTGTTAAGATACCTCGGACTTTGTCGATACAAAGGAACTTTAAAGACGGACACAGTTTTGATGGGTGGTGAAATTTGTGAAAGTATTTATGTAAGGCTCTTTTTTCATTTAGATTGGATTATAGATTTTCATTTATTTGGTAATAGAGCGAATGCCCAAGTATACCGAAATCTTTTGTCTGCAGGTGTGCCATGGAGTTACTCAAGCCATAGTTAACGGCAAGCCATTATTTGTGGTGAAGGTTGAACGTCATATCATAGAGCCAAATGGCAATGTTCACCAAACGCTTACTGTTCTCACTCTCCGAGGTAATATGGGCATCCAATACCTCTATAACAATGTAGTACACATAAAATAAAACAGCAGGTTGTGTCGAAGATACAACCGTATATTATTAAATCGGATACTTCTTGCCATGTGGTACCTTTTGCCGTCATGTTCAGCTTTGGGTTTTCTTGATATTTACCGTTTTGGACTAGCAAATTTTGCAAAAAACGTATTTCCATCTACGTCCGTTGCACCACATGATACGACACACTTCTCATTTCGCTACTTTCAGGATCTTGCTTGCTTGTAACAATATTCAATGTACTATATTTAGTTATTCGACACTGCATGTTGTGGCATTAGATGTCAATCACATAGAAAAGCATAAAGAATTACGTGAACTTTCTGATGGCAGCGCGCGGCAACTTACGGAATCGTTTATTTTTTTTTGCTATTGCGATTAAATAAGAATTAATTTATCATGAATATGATAACTAATAACAAATAATGGATGGTTAAAAACATACTAATCTGTAATAAGAAATTAATTAATCCTTCGTCAAAAATAAAAGGTTATCATGAACTTTTTTTCACGAAAGAATTTCCCTGTCTAAAATTAAATAATCTTATTGACAAGCACTAAATTCGAAAATGCCTCGTTCTGCGGAATTCTTTCCTGAAGTCGATCACTGAAGTGACGTACAAGTTCTGAATTAGGCCCCCTATCTATCTTAGTCGCGAAAAAAGAAGCATTCGCTTAAAATAAACGTGTAAACTGATTTTCTTTAAGGCTATACGGTGAGTCACGAATGGGCAGACAATTGCTACATGCTTCATATAAATCCTCTCCTGAATATTATCCCAGAGAAAGATGAAATTGAGCCTCACGCATCCCTCAGGGAGAACTGGCGAAATGACTTGCAACTCTTTTCCGATTATTTGGATATGAAGGTTTGTTTGTTATGTGAAAAGTTTAGTATGATATTTGATATAGTATAACCCAGAAAAGTTCAACCTGTCTAATGTCATAAGGCGATCACTATCCGTATATTTATTGTAATTGTTATCGAAAATCTATAACTAACGACTAACTAAATCGAGATCCTATATTTATACATACCTACAAATTATGTACCAAGCTAAAAAATGTTATTTAAACAAATTTCGTATCTCGTCAGTAATTTCAGACGCAGAAGCCAGTTTCCTAATCGTAATAAGAGATCTTTGTATTCGCAGAGCACCAGAACATCGGAAGGCGGGCGCTACATGTCGGAAAATGGACCCCTAAGTAACGTCGTTCGCGAATACCTGCAGGCCCTCCTTATGCTGAAGCCAGCAGATGCCTTACACTTCACACACCACTATTTCGGCGCAGTCCTGTCTTCCCTAGAGCTACCCCATAACGAGTATTTTGAGCCTAGCTCTAAACGTGTGCGATACTATTTCTTTGAAGAATAAAAAACTCAACTCGATGTTTTAAAAAATCCAAAAAATTTCAGTTTCCTAAATATACTTTACTTTTTTTAAATATTTGTCTTTTCTTAATTTCTGAATAAAATTCTACCGAAGGGTAGAAATAATCATTTTGCAGCATATTAGTTGCTATGCAACAGCGATAAAACAACAAAGCAAGGAATATAATACTCTATGTATTTGTGGTGTGAAAGTCAATGGGTGTAAATCTTCAGAATAAGAAATAATTTCTTATTCTTAGTGTATAATCATTAATATAGGTGTAAATAAAACGAAACATTTTGCTAAAGTGCGCAGCTCCAAAAATACACTGCTTTTATGCCAAAAGCAAAGGAGTGTGTGAATACAAAATGTTATCGATACCAGATATAGCGACACAGTTAGTTGAAAAGACGTTATCAGAAGATAACCAAAATAACCATAGCACTATATTTATGGTTGGGAGTAAATTCGCAGTAAGTACCTGCTGCAGTTACAGAAGAAATTACTGAATTCCCAATATCAAGTTTCTTGTCTGTTTCAAATGCAGGCGGGAAAACGTCAGTATTACGTTAGCGACAAAAGAAAACGATATCTATAAATCGTATAAATCATAAACACACAATACTTATTTTTCTTTTATTACTTATCGCGTTTCATAGTATGTAGAAAGTAATCAAAGACAGACCCTGTAAAGGTACTATAGCTTGTATTCTTCGTGCTCGCACCGCCCGCGCGGTTGGAGGGTTGGGGCGGACGAGGAAGCACGCCGTTTATGTGCACGGCCGAGCGCATGGCTATACAGGTAGTGATTTGCTATCGAGATATATCTTGAGATTAATTTTTTTATGAATAACCCTAGAATTATGTTAAAATCTATTCATGTTAAGTAGACTACGCCAACACCTGTTTTACGGAATTGACCCTTAATATAAATATCTTTAGATTTATTACGAAGTATTTTGTACTGTATAAGATAGTTTTTTAGCTACTGTAGGTGGGTATGAAGTGATGATATTAATAAATAATAATATGCGTTTTAGCAAAATAGGTAATCAATGTTTAATTCTACATCATACATCTTTGCTTCAGACACAATTTTTGCTAAATTGACATCATTCTGGTATTCCTGCGTTGATTTATCTTTTTTACGCTCTTTAAAGAAGTTGTATACCTTATACACAATTTCTTTTGCCTGTCTTCCAATCGGTTTGCTCATCTTCGGATCGTGATGTCGTGTGCGTTCTACAAAATGCGACAAGTTCCAAATACACAAGTAGCCGTGGCGAGGGACCTCCGGCGACTGGCGGTCCGTCGCACGCGTCGCGCTCGCCCACCCTCCCGCCATTCTGCCTGCACCTCCTCCGAGGCCGTGCTCCCTCGTCCGCCCCAATCCTCCAACCGCGCGGGCGGTGCGAGCACGAAGAATACAAGCTATAAGCTAAACATTTTTTGCTCGCATCTCATATAGCGAGGCCTACATAGTAGATATCATAGACTTAGGATAGGTATACGATATCATACTAGTATTATTTTGTATACCTATATATACAAGGTGACTTTTTAATCATCGTCCAAATTCATACAGGAGGCTTGATAAGTGATCAGTATTTTGGATCAGTAACAATTTTTGTGAAATTCGTAAAATGAAATTTCGGCTTCCCATATAAATTCAGTTCCAGTCCCGAGTGAATCACTATGGGGAGTCGAAATTTCATTTTAAGAATTTCACCAAAATTGTTATTGATGCATGATACTGATCACTTACCAAGCCACCAGTATGAATTTGGACGATGATCAAAAAGTCACCTTGTATATATATATATCAGTGGTGGAGGCCTGTGGGTCTACCGCGTAATTCTCATTTTCATCAACATCAACTTGAGATTGAAATTTGACGTGCGTGCGACGACGCCCGCCTAACATGCCATCTCTTTTGCACGCGTTGAATTTCGCATGCATTTGCTTGAAGTTGATACAAATGAGAATTACGCGGTAGAGCCCCTGTTCAGAACTTGTACGTCACTTCCGGTACGAGATTTTTAAGGAAGGATAATTTGATTTCTATTACATAAATTATCATGTTTTTGATTCGTTCATATTTGTTATAATGTTATAATTTAAAAAATTGAAATTGGCTCGTCAACGACTGTGATGCCATGACAGACTTATAAGTATGATTACCTATGGCCGCCATTGATCTCTGTAATTGAGTATAATTTACGGCTGTATCTCTGACACAAACCACTGCTTTTATTTTAGGGAAAATCAACACTCCTCCACTCTTTCTTAGACAAAACGGATTCGGCAAAAGAAACTTTGGTTCTTGAATATTCATTTGGCAGGAAAACGATGCAAAAGCAAGGATTTGACAAAAATGTCTGCCATGTTTGGGAGTACGGTGGCAATCTAGATATGCTGAAAAATGTTCTGACTTCAGTGCCTATGCGAGGGAAATATACATTAACTATTATGCTAGATTTAAGCAAAGTAAAACGTATATGGAATACTTTGGAGACGGTGATTCAAGCTTATCAGGAAGCATTTTCTAAATCCCAGATACTCCCAGAGCTCATGATCATAGGTGGCAAATATGATCTTTTTAAAAATTATGGTCAGTTTCTTAAGATAAAATATTAACATGTGTTGCAGTGAAAATTTAGGAATGAATAGGTATAATTATTTCAATTTGTTTATTTAATTTTCAGACTCTGACATAAAGAAGATTGTTTGCAACACTCTAAGAAGTGTCGCATTGGTATACAACTGCAATTTGTTCTTTTATTCATCCAAAGAACCACCGCTGGTTAGACGATCAAAAGAAATTTTTCACAGCATTGGTTTTGGTACCGGATTTCCGACAAAAGACAAAGTTTCTAATATCAACAAACCATTGTTAATCCCCAAAAGTTCAGATTCTTGGGAAAACATTGGAATGTCTCCATCAACAATAGATCAGGTATCAAGCATTACGTTGAGAAATTACCTAAAAAAAAAACGGTATTTCAAATAAACCTGATTTTTTAATTGCAGATAAAAGCACGGTACCTATCACTCGTGCCCTTTGAAGCAGAAGTTCCAAAGCAAATAAGAGCACGAAATGGACCAAATACTGCTGCTACGTATTCTGAGCCTATTCTAGAATCTCTTGCAAACGTGAAGTACGATGAATTACGAAACATAGGTTCTATGGACATGCCTCTTGATAATTATTTGTACAAATAGTAGCAACAAGTATAATAAGTTTAACACTGAATTAAGACATCGAAACCTATAGGTATTCGATAGCGTTTATTCAAACTTTCTACATATCATTACAATTATTATTATTATCTTTATTTACATGTGTTTTATTGCACGTAAATGCGCATCAATCGCCCGAAGAGCACGCCTTGCAGCCTCATGTTCTGAACTCATTGCTAAGCTCAGTTGAAGACATCGTCTTGCAAGGTTTACATCTCCAGTTGACTGAAAAATATTTTATTTATTAATATTGAGGAACCAATTCAAATCCCATATATATAGATTATGTGCCAGATAGTTATTAGATAGATAATATTTATTAGAATATTAATAGAAGCCAACGTAAGTAAAAACGATTAAAGAAAGGAAGTACCTAAAAGAATTAGAACTTACCAAGGCTACATGTGCGATGTTGAACCATATTTCAGCACGAATATTAGGATTCGTAGCAAAGAAGAGCGCTTGTCTGAAGCAAGGCAGAGTAAGGTCCCATTGGTTACAATAAAGACAGCACAATCCTAGATTATTATAGATTTCTGCACCAGCAGGGCATGTGGCTAATAACCTCCTGGGAAAATAGACAATGGTACCGATTCGGTATAGCACATCTTAACTTATTTGACAAGACTAGACTTAATTTAAGCGTTCTGTCTTTTTCTTTTCGATAAAAAAAGAAAAAGACAGGACGCTTAAAATAAGGTTAGTCCTGACAAATAAGTCGTGTTACGCCGAATCGACACAAGTGTTTTAATTATTTCGAATGTAGATGCGTACTTACTTTAAATCAAATCATTAAGTTACCAGATAAGTACGTATGCAATTAAATTACCTATAATATCGAAGCGCTATTTCTGGTTGATCATTGTAAAAATTAAACAGAGCAATGTTAGCAGTGGCTTCCATGTTTGTAGCATCCTCTAAAGCTACTCTTCGATAGTCTTGAACCGCCACTGAGGAGTTCCCCATTTCATCATGAATCCGCGCCTGTTCTAAAGTCAATGCCGTATCGTTGTGAAAAATCAATAGCCCTTGTTTGCAAATTTCCAATGCAGAAAGGGGCTGGTTCAGTTCCACATACATAGCAATAAGGCGTAAGTAAATAGCAATGTGCTTGTTCTTTTTCAGGGCTTGACGTAAAGACTCCTCGGCACTCCGATGTATGCCAAGAACGTTGTAGCACTTTGCCTTTGAATAGTCCCACCACCAATCTGAGTTGCTGTCGGTTTTATGAGCTTGGAGAGCCACTTCTAAAGCCTGAAAAATAAACTTTCATAAAATAGGGTAACATCTGGAACGTGGTAGACAGAATTTATACAATGTTGAAAAAAATTAAAAATATTTATTTCTTTAACAAAAATGGTAGGTACATACTTATAATATATCTTGGTGGCTGTGACCTTTTAATAAGTGAAGAACACCTGTATGAAAAGGACACGCTCTTCTATTTCCATCAAATTATCGTACTAAATAAACTTACTCTAAAGTATTTATCTTAAATATAAGTATGGATTATAATATTAGTATAATATTATTAATAATATTAAAGTGCAGTGTGTGCGTGCGTGAGTATGTGAGTGAATGAGGGTGTGTAAGGGGTTGTGTGCGCTAGGGTGCATGTGTGTAGATGTAAATAATTGTAATTAAATTAATGTTACCTTTCGAACATTCCCTTCACAATAAAATACATATTCGAAAAGAGTTTTCGCAGCAGCAAAGAAAAGCTTGTCTTGTTTAGTCAGCAATGTGAGGGTAAGTGGAGCTACTGTGCCCGGCGCCCACGTTCCTCCACTAGCGGAGGCTGTGGCTGCACGCGAAGCTCTGACTGCCGTGTGGAGCGCAGTCCTGGCGCTGCGGACCCGCCCTGCAGCTGCAGTCCCGGTCTGACGTCTCGCTGTTGCCGTGGCTGTTGCACGCTGCTGCTAATGGGACATTTCTATTGAAACTTCTACCGGACAAAATACAAAATGCTTACAAAGAATAAGAAATATTAGGTCTTTACATATGAAATTGCCGTTTTCTATAGAGAATTTGAAGGAAACTCAATTTTCAGAAGTAACATTTTTGCTTTTTTTTTTAAGGAATGACTAAATCCAAATTATGTTATTTCTTTTGTGTATAAATGAGATAACATTAAGCTAACAGCAACATTAATTTAATTTTTGAAAAGTGTCATCGGTAAAAAATTATTACGAATCTTATCATGGAAATGGATGGCATTTAGGACGAACTGTTTTTGAAAATTTAATTTATATATCAATCTGACAATAAAAACAAAATTTGATACGTAGATCTAAAACCTTGATATCAACTTTCAAACAAAAGCAAAAAATGGAAATAGCTAGTGAATTACAGGAACTATGAACTCATGAATCTGTAGAAAATTTCGGCAATTTCATAGGTAAAGCCTATTACCTAGTAACTTACTGATGTCGATGAAAATTTACCAGTTTTCAGCAATTCCCGTTGAAATGTAGTTCCAGGTCTTGGAGTTTTAGCTATGGCTGTACTGGATAGTTCATCCTGCTGAGCGCCATATCCGACTTCTTCATAGCCATCACCGGCAACCTTAGCTAAAATGGTCATCACTCGCATCCGTATGAACTCGACCATTCTATCGTCCGCTGTTTCGGGTGACTCGGAAAATAATTTGTGGCAAGCATCGTATTGTTTTGTTCTATAGAGATTTAATATCCTATATTCAAAATCCATCTTTGTTGAAAATGAGTATACCAAAACTACTTAAACTTACACTATCTTTTATCACTTCCTAGCATAGAACACATTGCTTCCTAGTGTTGTGTTTTCGGTTGCTTAGTAACAGTAACGCTGTTTCAAAAATATAGTTATCAGTTTAAACATTAAGGTGATATACCGTGCTAGCAAAGGTCCCCGTTACTCTTGGCAGAAAGACCCGCAGTGCGAAAGGGACGGAATCGGGGAAAATTGTCAAAAAGTCGGTTTTAAATTAATGCAAAATTAACTAAAATAGCTACAAAAAATTCCATAACCAGTAATTTAGGTGTAGTTAAAACCCATCTAAATACATATTTTTCAAGTCTGTATGCTATCCTAATTTGTCAGAATATCAAAAAAAGTGTAAATTTAGACCTGATTTCAATAATTATTTCTATCGAATGAAATTCCTCCTATCGCGTTTCTGATAGACCAAAATCTAGTAAAAGGTCCCAAAATTGTTACGCTAATTTATTTTACTTGGAACTTCATTAAAAGAGAAATAACTTCAAAAAGTGTCAATTTTCACGGTATAGCCCCTTAACAGGAAAGTTAAGTTAAAAAACCGGCCAAGTGCAAGTCAGACTCGCGTACCTAAAATTACTACTTAATTTCTACTTGGTTTTGTGGGATGTATTTAGATTAAGTTATCTTTGAAATAAATAAACATATTCATTCATTCATTCACCTAGGGTTCCGTCCGTATTGTGGATGATAAATTTAATTTTGTCAATTTTTTTCGTGAATTTCTCAACCGCTTTATTATTCCTGTAATCTTTACGTAAACACATATTACCATGATTTTTTAAATATTTTTAATTAAATATAGCCAAACTATATATTTTTACAATTAACTCTTTAATACCTACAATTTGATACTCATATTGTATTTTTATTAAAAAAAAATGTTACGTATTTTACTTATTTTTTATATTTCTCATTTGTGCTCAACTTTTTTTAAATATAGTTTTCTTGTAATTGGCCAGTTATGATCTATAATCGATTTTTTTTTCATATTTGCCAGTCTATCAGTTTCCGCCATAGGGGGGGACATACATATTTTTGTGGTTTTTTAAAGATTTCTCGAAACGTGCCAGTAAATATAGTAAAAGTATATGTTTTTACAATCAACTTTTTCATATCTACAATTTGATATCCATATTGTATTTTTAGGATAATATTTTTTATTTTTCTCACTTTTGTTTTGGAAATATTTTGAATAATTTAAAATTATTAATTTTTTTACACCGTGATATGTAGGCAAATTAATGCTATTTTTGTGCCAAATTTCATGTCTTTATCCTTAACGGTGCTAACGTTATGAGACTGTGACATACGGACGGACGGACGGACAACGGAGTCTCACCATAAAGGTTCCTTGTGTACCTTTTAGGTACTACGGAACCCTAAAAATGTTAACAAGCTAAATAAACATGCAGTTTTAACTGGCATGTATATCGTATGACGTACGCTAGATAGCGCTGTATAATCGAGCAATAAAAGCACAGTTCGTTTCCCACACCCCCTCTAAAACATTTACATATTTTTGCTTTATGGAATGAAAGAAATGGCGTTTTGGACAGGGGATACAAAACATTTTTACATCAAATATAACTGTGATAAATAATTAAATATTAAAGATAACTTACTTTTTTTTTATTCAGTTTGCATTATATATTTATATAAAAACACTTATTAAAATAATTATTTCCAGATATATTTGATCTAATTCCACTGACGCCGACTATAAATGTCGAAATATATATGGAAATAATTATTTTAATAAGTGTTTTTATATACTGTGATAAATAATAATATTATTTAAACTCGCGTGAGCTGACATACTAAATTATCATTACATACGGCTTGAACACTCACGTGTGATTGTTGTTGACTATATTCCAACCGTTTCACCGATACAATTTCGGCATTATCAAGGCGAGTGTCGTTCTTAGGACGACGACGCGCCGATCGACAGCGACGGTGAACGTCGCGTCATCGTCCTAAGAACGACACTCGCCTTGATAATGCCGAAATTGTATCGATGAAACGGTTGGCATATAGTCAACAACAATCACACGTGAGTGTTCAAGCCGTATGTAATAATAATTTAGTGATTAATAATAATCATAATCATTTATGCTTATGATACGACTAACCCTGCGGTCCGAAATAGAATTAAAATGGATCATAAGCCATTCACTTCATACTTTCGTAATCGATTTTAGCGATATAATTCTATTACGGAACGCAGGGTAAGACGTACGATTGTTTTCTATACATGTATCCAATGCTACTAACACGAACTACTAGGCATAGATATCTAAATAATTATTTCTGTTCTGAAAATGCTACATAAATTATCACGAATGTAAAAAAATTCCGATCAAAAGACAGCACAAGTTCGTTACTCCTGAAATGCGCCAGTTCTGGGGATAAAAAGGAAATGCTAGAAGTATTCTGTCATTCAACATATCAAAACCAGTGAGATTGTCCATACAGTCCCAAACACAATAAGATGTTTTTGGGAAGTATAGGAATTTTAATTCTGATAACTTTCGGACACATACTCGCGATAGAGTCATGGAGGAAACCAGGGTGTCACAAAATAGGTTAGCTTATACGTATTCCTTTTTTTTTTAAGTTTGTTAAAAAATATATAATTGTTGCTCAATGGTTTGGGTTCTGCTATATACTCGTATATATTTATTTTATGTTCTGTAATAAACACACCTGCAGATTTTAAGAGATATACAAGTATTACTTGGACATAACACGCGCTGTTGAAGAATAGAAACGTAATGGAAGTGACGCCGCACTTATTTGGTTACATATTGGGTAGTCAAGTGAAAACTGAAATCCATACAAAGGAATTTGTGCAGTAATTAAGTTATACAAATATATCAGATATGTGTGAGGTCTCCTGCGAATCGCTTTCATAAATAAATAAATTTAACGTGATTGATTATGCCTATGAATGAATATATCTAAGTGCTAGCTGTCAGAATGTAATAGCCATCTGGTCCGCTGGACCTGTAATTTACTGTTTTAGGTCACACAAGAAATATCAGTATACCAGATTGCGTTGAGTTCAAGATCACAACAAACGCCTGTCGAGGTTACTGTGAATCTTGGTCCCTACCGAGCATCATGCTGGGCTTCAAACGCCATCCAGTCACATCTCTGGGCCAATGCTGCAACATTATGGAGGCTGAGGACGTAAGTTTTACACTTTTTTATCACGTTTCTCATTTGTTTTCAGGGTTCCGTGAGAAAACTGAACCTTTATAGTCTAATAGATTAATTCGTCTGTGTATCAGACACTTGTCTCTGACATATTTTTTTGTTTTTATAGATCCGATAGTGAACAGAGTTATTTCCGTAAAAATATTTTCCTCATCATTTGGTTCTAAAATTGTACAACCGAAAAATTTCTGTAATATGATTCTAAGGAAAACAAGAAAACTAACTTTGATAGAATTTTAAGAGGCTGCTGTTTTTCTAATAAGTAGTTTAATTTGTTGCTTTCGATAGAGATTGTAGGTTGATTTATTAAGTACAAACAATTTTACAATTATTTACTTGATAGCTTAAAGGGTACCTACCTACTTATATCTCTATTCATCTCTCAAATTCTCAATGAAATTGACAAATACAGACAACACGGGAGAGGGGCCCTTGCATTGCCTCTACATGGTTTAATCCGACCCTGGTTGTATTATTTGTATTACAATAATATTATTATTTCCGAAAATAAAGTTTATTCGGTCTCTCATTATTTATTTATTACTTATTATTATTACAGGTACCGGTAAAAGTTTTATGCCTGGACGGAGAAAGAAATTTAGTCTTCAAGTCTGCAGTTTCGTGCGCATGCTACCATTGTCAAAAAGATTAATTAACGATAAGTAACTGAGATTTAGATTTTTCCTACTTCATAAAATGTTATATTACTTAGACTTACAATAATTAATTAGATGAAAGTGTAACTTGCTTCTTTTAAATAAATTTAAGATATTCAATGGACTTTAAATACCTATTTTAATGATTATAATTAAGCATTCATTACTTACTTAGATAGTTGGTAAACTATGAACATGAATATACATAACATTAAACATATATTTTTTAAAAAAGGTCTAGTTTTTATATTTTAACCTTTAGTTAACTAGGTACCTTTGTAGGTAAGTATAAATATAAGTATAGGTAATGTTTCTTTCTATCCTTAGACCATTGCTCTAAGTTTATATCATGTAAATACGTCCGGCCTGCCAGCAACACACCATGATATCGCGTGATGCAGTGTGACCATCTCATAAATTCCGAATCTGCCATAGAGTGGGCAAAAAATCTGCCAAAACCTGCCACACTTGGCGCCAAAAATGCCAGAAATATGCCTTCATGGAAATGGAAAAAATACACACGAATTCAATGGAATTATCAATTTTCTTATAAATTGTACCTATAAGTAACATTTACTCAACGTGTCAACATTTGCCTTCAAATTTTCGTCTTCTTTTTTCGGTACCTAGTACAAAGATTTTGAAGAAATCTTTTTGATCTTGTTTTATGTTGGTTTACAGAAGACACAGTCTCCGTGTTCGTTAATCCCCTCTTTTGTTTTAATTAAAGCTGAAACATGTTGGTTTAGGAACCTATTCCTTATTTTTGTTTTATTTAAATTCACTTGTGAGAATATTATCTCGCACGAAACGAAACAAAATAAAGCTTTGGCGAAATTTGTAATATTTGGGTATTTTGTAGCTCCATTCACGTCCTTGATTTTTCCTATCGCTCCCCAAAATTTGTCTACACTCAAAATTGTGCTGGTGGTGCTACCTCCACCTGATTCTAATAGGTCTTACACTCTTATCAAATTTAATTTGTCGAAGTTCGGCATCAACTTTTTGAATGTTGTTTTCGTCTACTTACTATGTTGGGAAAATTCTTTGCAACGTTTAAAGTAGACGCAAAATCTTGTAAATCAAATTAGGTAATGTGAATTTTCTTGGAATCTTTTAAATCTGCCAAAATCTGCCTCTTTTTTAAATCGTCAGCATGATCTGCCACAGACAAAATTTAAGAGCGAAATCTGCCAAAACGGCAGAAATCTGCCACAAATGGTCACACTGGCGTGATGGCAAGTGATCTGACATGACAAGGTTTATGACCGACTTCGAGAATTTTTCGGAGCTGTTGGTTTTCACTCCGGTGGTGACAGTTAATTTTTACTTTTACCCGGCTACCTTAATTTCATTTGACAAGAAACTGAACACATATTTTACCGATTACACTAGCGATCTTCATAAATGAGACTGTAGACGTCATTGATAAACTGTTGTCAGTTTGCTGTCATGTTTTAGTTGTTGCCGTTTTAGCCAAAAAATAATCTTTTTTAGCCACCAAAACGAATCTAGCTATATCATTTTTTTTTAGAGTACTACTGTTTTAAGTCTACCGAGTAAGCCGTTTCTTGTCAGCTACTTAGTGATTTTTAATAAATCTGTTGTTATCGCCTTTAACTGAGTAGGAAACACCACCGCGGGCGCGTACTGGTTCCATATAAAAAAAACCGGCCAAGTGTGAGTCAGACTCACGTACCTAGGTTTCCGTATTGTGGATGATAAATTTAATTTTGTAATTTTTTTTCGTGAATTTCTCAACCGCTTTATTTTTCCCGTAATCTTTACGTAAACACATCATATTACCGTATTTTTTTTCATATTTTTTGGTCCACCAGTTTAAGAGATAAGGGGGGGGGGGGGACATACAATTACTCATGGTTTTTCAAGGATTTCTAGAAATAGATGCAATTAAATATAGCCAAACTATATATTTTTACAATCAGCTTTTTAACACCTACAGTATTGTACTCGTATTTGTACCCATATTGTATTTTTATAAAATATTTTTTTCCCAGTTCTGCGTTTCTATACTGCAATGATAATTATAATGATAATTTATATCTATTTATAGTTATAAATTATATTTATATTTTTTTTGTGATAGACTGTTGACGCTATTACAAACACCTTTTACTACACCAGTTATACCTTTATAATAGAAAAAATGTATTGAATAATTTTTTGTATGGAGAAAAGAATATTTTCGTCAATTATTTTGATAATTTTGAAGCACGCAAGTAATTGACAAAAACATTCTTTTCTCCATATAATAAATTATTCAATGTATTTTTTCTCAGAAAGTAATGCATATACTCGTATTAGAAAAACTTCATCACTAAAAGGTGTTTATAATAGCGTCAGCAGTCTATCACAAAAAAAAATTGATCGATTTCTTGACCTTTATATTAAATATTTTGATTAATATAATAAAATAATCAATTGTTTTGTTATTTCGTTCCAAATAAATAAAATAAATAAGAAGCACGCAAATAATTGATAAAAACATTATTTTCTCCATACAAAAAATAATTCAATATATTTTTTCTTAGAAAGTAATGCATATTTCAGAAAAACTACTTCAGTAAAAGGTGTTTGTGATAGCGTCAGCAGTCTATTACAAAAAAAAAAACTGTTCGATTCCTTGACCTTTAAGTTAAATATTTTTAAGTGCCTGTAGTTCCCAAAGCGTATGAGGAAATAAAATGTTGGCTGTGACTTTCTCTATCACCTGCAGGAAGTTCCATTTTAAAACAAATATGAAGTTTTCATGTAATTGACAGAAACACTATTTTCTCCATACAAAAAATTATAATTTTTTTTTTTCATAAAGTAATTCATATTTCAGAAACATACAAGTTTAAAAGTCTACAAAAAAAAAAACATTTCGATTCCTTGACCTTCAACTTGACTTAACCCTAAGTCCACATTTTTTTGATATGGAACCAGTGTTCTCCGCGCCACAGTAGTACTTAATTATTTATCTATAAATTAAATTATTTATCAAAAATATTGTCAATTAACTTTATTGTAACTAGTTTTTTTTTTACTTATATATTGTCTTAATTAAACCTGCTTATCCCTATCCCTGTATGATAATATTATATCATTAATAGCAATAGGATTAAAGTAGGCCAAAATACTATGATATTTAGCCATAGATAACAATACTATTGTTCCAATTTAGCGACTTTTTCGAAAAGTGGCCTCTTTTTTATTTTAAGTAGATATAAACTAGATAACGGCAACACTGATGTCAGTTTGTCATTCATCGTGTGGTTGGATTTATTTCGTGAAAATGTTCACATAGTTTATTCAGTAAAATTCTGACTGCTTCTCAAAACCTTGTTATCCAAAGATGTTATGGAGGATCAATCTTTTGTACCTAAGGAAACGCCAAACTGGCAAAACTGTGTCCACTGTCCAAACTTGGTCTTCAGTAGTGCTACGGAATTTGAAAGGTTTTTATCCATTTTACATTAATTAGAGCAGCTAAACTAGTTTGTAAGTAATTAATGTGTTAATAATTGACGATATACGTTTCCAGGCACATTCAAGACAAGCATTCTCTGAAGGAGGGTTCAATAATCTTGTGCCAATATGGACAGAATGGGATTTGTTCAGCATTGCAATTTGGAGACTTACGCAAGGCTGGCTTCAGGTATCACGTCAGAGAGTATCACCTGTACACAAAGGATACTACAGAAGACTGGACATTTTACTCATCATCACAAAATCTACCCGCTGTATTGAATGATCCAAATAGAGGAAAACAAAGCAATTTCTTCACAAAAACTTGGGGAGACAGCTTCATAGAAAAAATAGAAGTATATCCGAGTCCTTATCTACCTGAAATAACATTAGCACACTTTGAAAGCTACTGCAAGAAGATAACCAAAAGATATAAGAGGCATTGTAGATTAAAAGAAAATGTTCCAGCTAAGCCAAAAACACCAGTGGTAGAAAGTGTGTGTGAGGTGCCCAGTATTTTCTTTGAACAATCTCTGCAACTATATGATCCTGCAATTTTTAGGCAAGTATTCCCAAATCTTTGTGATGCTGAAGACCCCAGTGCTGCTGTAAGATCACTTCAAGAAACTTTAAGTACTTATTTAGATGTCATAGAAATGAAGATATCAAAACAAGTTGCCCAAAAATCTGATGCATTCTTCCATGCAATGTTGTCACATGATACGATAATGGAGCAAATGGCTAAAGCTGTGAAAACTGTACAGCAAACGAGGCTAACTCTTTCTCATGTGAAAGCAAACCTCACTGAATGTCCATTAAAATTAATCAGTATGACTCGAATCAACAAGAATCTAGATAATGTCCATGAAATTCTGAAACTGATGGGTACTGTCCAACAAACTCAACCCATGATTCAACTCTTACTAAGTACCTCGGATTATGTGGCGGCACTTGACTTGATAAGCTCTACTCAAAAAGTATTAGCAACTCGACTGTCTGGCATCCAAGCATTCCGATACTTGTCACCACAATTAACAGAAATGAAGAGATTGATACATAAGATGTTGAATAATGAATTTCAAAGATTTCTTGTGACAGACCTGAATAGACCACCATCAGATCACTCTGAAATGCCTGAGAGGGAGAAACTTGTGTCCATAGTTTCTGGAATACTCAGGATAAAGGAATTTGACTTTATTGACACATTTAAAATAGAAGCCATGACATCCATACAAGCCACAATCAAACAATCAGTGATAGAAATAATTTCAGAGAGAGATGGTAACACAGAAATAGTTTTGAGAGGTTCTAATGCAGACAATATGTGGCTATTATGTAATGAAGGTATCACTTTTCTACAGAAAGTATCCCCAAATCTAATTAACCTGTTCAAGAGGATCTTGTGTATAAACAATTTGATATTGGAGATTAGTCAGATGGATGATGTAACAGAAAATGAGAGTGAAGAAATGTGGACACAAGAGGAGCTGGTGTCATTGGAAGAAAAGCTAAAGAAGTTGACAGTATCCTTGTCAGACTACTGCAACGAAAGATGTGCCAACCTCATAGTAACCAAAACAGATAAAGATTATGTTTTCTCTGACCTGTCTCAACTCTCTAAGCTGTCTAAACTTATAGAATCTTTTTCCAGTCAGTGTGAAAGCATCACTGGTCATAGTAGCAATGCCATGAAACTAGCTTTGAGAAGTTTCGCAATGAAGTTTATACAAAGTTTACACAGTGAACGCAGAGCACAGCTAACTTCTAGTCTTAATTCTGAACGATGGAAGGCTGCCGATGTCCCTTGTGAGCTTCAGAGTGTCATAGACAGCATATGTCAAACTAGTGAAATACCATCAACATTCCAGTACGAGAATGGGAAGCCAGATGGAAAGTTTTTGATGATAAACAAAGAATGTTTTGCAGTTGTGGCAACAGTACAACTGTTGGTTAAAATACTGCTTGAATATTGTGATGCCAGTAAGCAGTCTCCCATAATAGTTCAGTACTTGGTGCACTGTATGCTTGAGTTGACCAGACTGTTTAATTCCCGGTGCTGTCAGTTGGTGCTGGGCGCAGGCGCGATTCAAAGTGCAGGCTTGAAAACTATCTCCACTTCCAACTTAGCTTTAGTATCCAGATCCTTGCAGGTCATCCTGTGGCTTCTCCCATTAATAAGAAAATTATTAGAGAAACTGCACTCCCAAGAACTATCACTCAGTGGTTTTGACAGTGTAGAAAATGACATGAATAGTCATAAGCAAGAGATAGAAAATAAGATAAGTCTCATAGTCAGTAACATGCTCAGTTCCCAACTTACAGGGTGGGATGCTAAGCCGCCAGTTCCATCTCAAACATTCCGAAATATTTCTAAGCATTTAGTCAAGCTTCATGAGGCTCTAACAGACATACTTCCAAATGAACAAATAAGAAATATCTACAAGAAAGTACACGAGAACTTTAAAGGCAAATTAAAGGAACAATTAGTAAAAATGAATATTGTGGCCAATGGAAGTCCTCAGCATGGTGTGGTGACATCAGAACTTACATTTTATTTACAAACCTTGAAAACTTTGCGAATAATAAACGAAAATGACGTTGAGGACAATATTTTGTATGACATATGGTTGAATTAAGATAAAGTTGAATAAACCCAAAGATTTTGTTTGAATATATATGCACATAGCATTCAAATGGTACCTATTTTTGGTAGTATTAAAAATGTAAGTATTATAATGGTATGGTGCTTTTGATAAAATTCACCTAAATCAGATCTATGTAACGCATTTATTTAACCTACACACGCTAAATACAATTGAAGGGCTACTAACACCACAATAACTCATGCAAGGGACTTTCTTGAAGATGAAGTTGTATTTACATATATATATATAGGTTTGTGGTTGTATTTCAGTCATAAGAACACGTACACGAGATAAACTTGTTGACAGGTCCAAATTATGGATATATTGTAAATCAATAAATAAGACATGTAAATTTTGTTAATAAATATTTAATATGAATTTTCTTAGGTACTTTTTATTGAACTGTTTTATCATGCAACATGCAATAAATTAACTAGATATAAGGTGTATATTAAATACAAGTCAAATCTACATACTAGTATGTACGAAAATAAACAAGAAAACCAGTTTTATTTGAATGATGGTTTCTACAGAAAAAAGATTAAAGATTTTTCCGACTTATTTATTTACATTACAGTTCATTTTACATTAAATGCTATGTACAAGACTAATATATACATGAAAATCTTTTTTTAAGGATCATAAAATAATGAAGCCATTGGATACCTAATGACAAATGATAAACAACTACATAACACCTGAAACAGCAATAAAGAAAGTGTTAACTTTGCTTCAGACATAGGCCCAAATTTAATAAGAAACAGATTAATTAAAGTTAAATTATTGATGGTGATTCCATCTTTATCCTCTATCCTATCAACAAGTCGTAAAACAGTTAAAATTTGTAGCACCAAGTTACTAAGAAAACCATTTTCATGTTTAGCTATCACTGTCCTGCTGGCTTGTAATAGGTCGGTCTCAGGAGCATATTTTGGTAACCGATGCCTCGGACACGGAATTATGTGAAATAACTGAGGTACAGAATATAAGAAGTTTATAACCTGAGGTATGAAGAACAAGAGCACTGTTTTACTGAAGTGGCTCAGTATACCAACCACTGCAAATGTCATTCCAGAGACATAGCAGAATGTGTCTCCAACAAACACGCTGGAAGGATACCTGCAACAGATTTAAGATTGATTCAATGCATATTTTAACTTGGTCATTTTTTTAGGGTTCTGAAAATGAGAAAACATTGTAGGCATAGCCAAGTAGTGATGTCTATCAGATGATCATCCAGGAAATAACTTGAAAATAACGGCTTAATAAGGTGGGGTAACTCCTAGCAAATAAGTTGCAAAAAGTAAAGTAGGAGCGTAGATATAGTGAAATAGGGTTCTGTGCATAAATTTCTATATCAATGTTTCACTTTCAACCATGAATCAATGGTTTCAATTTTACTTTTCTAAACTTATTTGCCAGTTTTAAATGTGTGAAATTTGCGGCATTCATTGAATTTAAGTATAATCAAAAGGAAGTCCCACCCGATTTGAAGAACCCATACATTGCTTAACTCTTCCAAATAACTAATAGCATCTTTTCCCAAATGGAAACAGATATTCTGACAAAACTTTCAAGTAATTTGGTACCATAATATAGGTATGACTGACTTCATGACTGAATATTTCTCACCAGTTATGCTTCAACAAGGCCAAAGTTGTAGCTAGATATGGTAACATTATGTAAAGTGAAAATGTGTGGTATTTGTACTGATCTCCTCTCAGTTCTACAATGTTGAACACAACTATAGACATGGCTATCACAACTGACTGTCCAACTTCAAGGCCATTGATACCAGCAAGGATGTTTATTGCATTTGTGCAGAACACTGCCAGCATACCCATGTAGACGTAATACAAGAATCCTGAAAGGAGAAAGGCATTGTCTAAAAGATTATAAAATAATATATTTTTTAAATGATTGGTACATCATCGGCAAATCGTAGAATTGGGAATATTATCATGATCTGCCTAGGCATACCATATTTCTGTTAAAACGAGGGGGGTTACCTTGCTCTGTACTACTTTGGCTCCTCTAATTTACATGTAAACCTAACATGGTCCTTGCTCCGCTTATCATCAAACTTATTTTTTATGATCTGCCCAATTCTACGGTTTGCCCAAGACAGGTATATAAACGTACATACCAATATTTACAGATACTCCAAGCCAATCTCTCAAGGGTAAAGGTACAACAAATGTAGTAGAGTTAAAGTTCACGTAATACACTACAAGTAGGGGCAGTGAGGCTATTGTTGGAAGGAGCAACTTGTACCTCCATCTCAGATCCAGTACATCATCAGCAAAACCCAGGAGCAGCATGCAACATATTGATAATAGACCTGCTAGCAATTCTGCAAACTGAAACAGAAAAAAAAACTTATGGCAGAAAATACAAAAACAACTTTAATCTGGACATGTACTTGGTAAATTTATTTAAGTAGCTACCTCATTATGTGGGAAATGTTGCCTGTCCATCAATCCATTTCCAAATGCAATTGGAATGAATAAAAAACAAGTGACTAAAAATATACATCCTGAAACTACGCCTATAGCTTCGGGCCTGAAATAGATAAGTGTAATTATTACTATTGAGAATTATATTAGTTTAGAAATCTCTGAAACCAAGTGCAATAAACATATTTCAATAAGTACTTATGCTGAGGCTGAGACATATTTTGGACATTCATAGCAGATAAATAATTTAGTTTTATTGCTGGCAAAATCTTATATTCTTTATTGCAAAATAGTTCCGAGGCGGTAAAATAGTCGAGGTGAAAATTACCTCAGAAATTTTCCAGTTTCCAGAAACCAGAAATATTAGAAAATTTCAGAAATAATCCAGAGATTTGACCTGTATAAATTACCTTGCAAAAATTTTATTTTTGACATCCTTAAAATTAAATGTTCATAATTGCAAAATAGTATGTAGTTAAAGGAATTAATTAAATAAAAGCTAAATTCTTGTCAATGGCATTCAGTCTGGGGATTTAAAAAGGCTGACTTGGGTGAATCATAAAATTATTTGACAGTAGGATAGAGTCAGAGTTTTTTCACGCATGCAAAAGAGGCGGCATTAGAATGGAATCATAATATGATTCAACTAAAGCGGCCTTTTTAGAGGACCAGGCGGCGTAGCATAGTCTTTAATCGCGCGCGACGCCACTAGTTAAATGACAAGTGCAAGGAGCGTGACGTACTGTTTAATCGCAAAAACATCGTGTTATGCTCCTCACACTTGTGATTCAACTAAGTGGCGTCGCGCGCGATTAAACACTGCGCCGCCTGATCTCATTAAATTATTGAAAGAAAACACAGGTGAATTTTAAAGTAAATAGCAGCATTAAATAAATAAACAGACGTTATTATATTATGAATGTCAAAATTACATACACTTTTTTCTTACTGGTTTTACATAGATCGATGCCAAATAAACCAGCTTTAATAAATAGATCCTTTAGTTTAGGTATTAGTCCATCTGTGAACCAAAAGGCAATAACAGATAACACTGTTATCGCTAAAATTGACCACATTGTTTTAATTCACTGCATGTGCAACTTGTTTATTATAATTATTTTAGGGGATAAACTTCAAGTGTATAATAATAATTTATGTATATTGCTATGTAAGATACCACAACGATACCGGTATCATGCCCCCTTATCGACACTCTGACCCAGAGAAATTTAATTTCAAAACAAATCGAACACACACACAAATCTTATGTTGTGACACCGGCCACCACGGCCACCAGTGTGACCATCTCATAAATTCCGAATCTGCCATAGAGTGGGCAAAAAATCTGCCAAAACCTGCCACACTTGGCGCCAAAAATGCCAGAAATATGCCTTCATGGAAATGGAAAAAATACACACGAATTCAATGGAATTATCAATTTTCTTATAAATTGTACCTATAAGTAACATTTACTCAACGTGTCAACATTTGCCTTCAAATTTTCGTCTTCTTTTTTCGGTACCTAGTACAAAGATTTTGAAGAAATCTTTTTGATCTTGTTTTATGTTGGTTTACAGAAGACACAGTCTCCGTGTTCGTTAATCCCCTCTTTTGTTTTAATTAAAGCTGAAACATGTTGGTTTAGGAACCTATTCCTTATTTTTGTTTTATTTAAATTCACTTGTGAGAATATTATCTCGCACGAAACGAAACAAAATAAAGCTTTGGCGAAATTTGTAATATTTGGGTATTTTGTAGCTCCATTCACGTCCTTGATTTTTCCTATCGCTCCCCAAAATTTGTCTACACTCAAAATTGTGCTGGTGGTGCTACCTCCACCTGATTCTAATAGGTCTTACACTCTTATCAAATTTAATTTGTCGAAGTTCGGCATCAACTTTTTGAATGTTGTTTTCGTCTACTTACTATGTTGGGAAAATTCTTTGCAACGTTTAAAGTAGACGCAAAATCTTGTAAATCAAATTAGGTAATGTGAATTTTCTTGGAATCTTTTAAATCTGCCAAAATCTGCCTCTTTTTTAAATCGTCAGCATGATCTGCCACAGACAAAATTTAAGAGCGAAATCTGCCAAAACGGCAGAAATCTGCCACAAATGGTCACACTGACGGCCACAGCGCTGCTGTCACTGTCACAGCTGTCACTCACTCTCACCGCGTTCCGAATGACGACATAATCGATTTTATCGCGTCAACGGCCATTCCGAGTCAGTGTTAGCGCGATAACGATAGCCCTACAATGGAGGCTATGACGTCATAGATGACATCATGAACGACGCCATGTTGTGCTATCATCGTCCATGCTTGAGAGCGTTTGCACTGTGGGCGATCTATGAAAAGTGACAGCTGGCTGGCGGCAATTTTAAAAATAATTTATTTGGAGCATAAGAGTTTATTATTAAACCATGATTCAAAGATTGAAGTTAGGGAAAATCACTTCTTGGACCTAGTAAAGTAGTATACCCTTTGTAAACAAATTCCTACAAATTCTGTCGCTTTCAACTGTTAACGTCCATTTCACGTTCAAATGCGTTCCGAATGGATCATAAGTTTGAGCAGTTATGGACGCCATTGTCCATTCGGAATGACTTGATGGGCGTGAGAAGTTTGATGGTAGTGTTGGCACTATTAGCGTCATGCGGAACGCGGTGTCTGTCTGTCATGTCATGTCAGTGTGTGTCACAGAGCAAATAAGCACAAATTATAGAGGGTTATTTGAAATAAACCGTGCGGTCCGAAATAG
Organism: Ypsolopha sequella; assembly: GCA_934047225.1. NCBI lineage: Eukaryota > Metazoa > Arthropoda > Insecta > Lepidoptera > Ypsolophidae > Ypsolopha > Ypsolopha sequella. The sequence goes on along the minus strand of OW203994.1, from coordinate 19,302,012 downwards.
AATTACATCTATAAAAGATATGAATGAATGAGGGGTTTACAAAGTCAAATTAAAAAAGAAAAAGTAGTACCGAACGACTCAATAGATGGCGCAGCCTGTACTAAAAGTGTCAAAAAATGTCTTCCTGGCAACACTGGATTCTTTTGATTTTGACACTTCTTCTTTGATTCTTTCTTTTTTTATGGTCAATCCATGCCTCAAATGTATTATTACTAAGATCCATTGTTCTTTCCGTAATTAGTTATACGGTGTGTTCCTATATTTTTACAATTAGCTACAACGCATGGGCTGACCATGTTGAAAGTTGAATGAAATACCAAGCTATTAACGTAAGTCATATAGATAGAAAACAACACAATATAAACACAACGAAATAGGAATGTCTTTGTGAAGGGTTTTGTTGGATTTAACAATTGAATTGACAATTTTTATCTTGCTGCCCACAGATTAAAAAATAATCTTTGCTTTTTGACAATTGAAAGCAGGGTAACGCCATCTGTGTTTACCTCTGAAAGCTTGATCAAGGTCAGCCTGGAAAACCGCTCATTGAACTGTGAGCGATGATTGGTCCGTAATTTGTTAGCTAGCAAACGATATGAAAGATAGCTTATGATTCGGACCGCATTAAAAAAGATACATCTTAACCATAACCTCTTACCACAGAATACAATACGTTTATTTTATTTTATTTCGTCAAAGTGCCGTGATTCGTGATGGAACAAGAGTTTGTAGCACTGTTCTTCAAAGTAGACTCAGATAGCGACGAAAAAGAATATATATTCATAAATTCTTCCTTTTCGACGAAGAGTTCCACACGACTTTTCATTTGTTTCTCTCATGGCCGAATAAAACATATACCATGGTTTGTCTGATCTGAACTGCTGAAATAATGGAGCGAAAACAATTTTCTACATCCCATTCCGTTCAACGCTCACATCGCCTCACCTCCCTGCGTTCCGAAATTGAATTATATCGCTAAAATCGATTACGAAAGTATGAAGTGAATGGCTTATGATCCATTGTAATTCTATTACGGACCGCAGGGTAAGCCACGAAAGTCATACGAATGAATGAACGCATTTGCTCCACTCATGGATTATTATCCATTCACCTCATTCATTCGTAATCGATTTTAGCGAAATAATTCTATTTCGGAACGCAGGGAAAGTGTGTGTCAAACAAGATTCTTGGGTAGCGTTCCGAAACACCTTAGGTTGTCCGATGAAGTAGAAGATATATAGATCTGTCAGATAAAAGTAGCTCAATGCTGGTTCCAAAACCACAAATGAGATCGTATTGGAACGATCAAACCCGAGCAACTTTTTCTACTAACACGACCAATCTTTTACTCTGCGAAAATCGCCGGGAATATATTGCTCCTGTCAAAAGTATGATTCTTGACGTATGATTTTTATACGTTTACATGGTATCAAAAATTACAAAACATGAACTGATGAATATTAAACGTTTGAACACATCTCAATCCACAGATGAGAACTATTCCTATTTTCTCGCCTAGAACGACATTTTTATTTGAATTTGTTTTTTGTTATTTCCTACAAGTTGAGAAAGCTTTCTCTATAATTATAAAACCTGTAGATAAAATCTTAATTCAATTCAAAACCATTTTATCTGGCTTCTTTAAACGTGTCTCCGAACATTAGTTCCGTCAATAACTTGTTTTAAGCGAAAAATAAAAAATATCGTAAATAAAATCTCATCCATCATTTAAACATTTTCGTCTTCCCGCCAAACTTTTCTTTTGACATATTACTCTATGTCCGTTCCAAATCTCACCGAAGCATAGATGTATACCTAAACCGGATTGTGCACTGAAGGATTTTACGCGTAGAAAAATAGACTCTATTTCATACAGTTAAAAGTTATTTTATTATGACATAACCAACTAGAGAAAACGTGCCGAGCGGGACAACAACTCGCACAGTTGCCATCACAAAAAAAAAATTGCGATGGTAGGCTTGAGTTTTTCATGATTTAGTTTTTCAACGACTTTATAGTATTTAGCTTTTAGTAAACACTTTTTTTTTAACCGACTTGAAAAAAAGAGGAGGAACTCAATTCAACTGTATTTTTTTTGGGTATGTTATTCCTTATCTCCGTCAATTCTGAACTGAATTGAATGATTCTTTTTTTGTTTGGAAAAATTTCGCTCAAGGTAGGTCCCATTTTAAGATTGACCATGATCTGATGAAAGTTTTCAGAGATAGGCAGTGGAACGCCTCAGAAAGTAACAGCGTACCACTTGATATTAAGGAAATCGCTTTGTACTACTATGTTGATCGCAGAGTATTACTTGGAAATTGTCAATCTTCCACCTGACCTTTGATCCTGGTTTTATTAAGTCATTACCATAGAACTCTTTAACGAATGAGAGCACTTAAGTCCAGATTGCGGCAATCACTTTGGTAGGGTGCTGATTGTCGGGCATTTCTTGGAAATTATCAGAATACCCACCTGACCTTCCATCCTGGCTTCACCACCATAGAACTCCTTAACGGACGACAGCATACCACTCAAGATAATCGCTTTGTATTAGGATAGTGATTGCCGAGTACTACTTGTAAATTGTAATTTCTCCACCTGAACTTTGATCTTGGCCTCATTACCATAGAACTCCTCAACGGGTGACAGCACATAACTTGAGATTACGGCAATCAGTTTGAATTAGGGTGCTGATTACAGGGTATTTATTAAATATAACCAATTATTACTTGTCCTTCGTTCTATATCAACAGCGCGTTTACAAGAACTATCCACATTACACAATTTGACCCGTCAACACTAAAAAATGTAAAATAATAAACTTTCAACAAAAAATAGTAACCGACTTTAAATGTAACTGCAGCCATTCGCAAAAAAGTTAAAAATAATTATAAAATGACCGATGGTACTGAAATAACACTTTTTCCGACTTCTTTGTTCCTGAAAAATATGTTCTTTAAAAGTCACCGCGTTCCCTTGGATATAGCAACACAGAAACCAATATAAGAGCGCCGACTTCTAGAGAACATATTTTTCAGGAAGAAAGAAGGCGGAAAGAGGGTTATTTCGGTACCATCGGTCATTTTATAATTATTTTAAGCTTTTTAGCGAATGGCTGCAGTTACATTTGAAGTCCGTCACTATTTTTTTGTTAGGTTTATTTATGTTTTACATTTAGTTTTATCCGTAAATGTAAGATCAATCATTCCTTAATAAAGTTGGGATTATTCTTATGCTTGCAAACTGGTAACCCTTTACCTAAAAATGGCGCCACGGCCGTGACATTTGAAAACAAAATTGTAAAATTAATAATTTGTTTGTAAAAATGGTTAAAGCATGCAGCGTGAAGGGCTGCAGAAGCCAAATTTTTGGGAATTGTGGGATATCGTTTCATAGGTAAGGCATAATTACAACGTTTTCTCGGAGAAATGATACATGTTTACATTGATACCGCTAGAGTAACCATGATATTGGGTTTTACATTACAGTCTTCCAAAAACTGAAAATATCCGAAGAAAATGGTTAGAAGTTTTAGGAAACGAAGTAAAGTGTAAAAATCCAGTAGTCTGCAGCCGCCATTTTAAAGCAGAAGACTTTAAACCAATAAAATAAATGTTTTGAATACGGTTTTACTACCTACGTGGTCTCAATCAATTATTTTTAAATATGGTTACCCTACTTAGACAGAGATGAAATTATCTAGTATGACTTCTCGTTCTTCACGTTTTTTGAAACAAGTACTCAGTCCTGTTAGGGTACATATTAGGTTCATGCACCGAAGTTAGTCCGAAGACTGTTCCATTATGACCGGTTCCAAAACGTATTGCTCATCCGACTAGAATTGCTCGATGATAGGGGTTTGGTTTCGGAACGCTACCTTGGTGTATTTACTTCCATTTCTAAACCCTGTCTACAGAAGAAAAACACCATACAGCACTTTAATTTGAAATAAAACTTGATTTTAACCCCAGTAAATTGCTTTAACCTAATCAAACAACAACCCTAATTTTTTTTAAAGTGTTTTACAAATGTTATCAATGCACTAGACTGGGAAACCATAATCGGCCGTCGGCAGTGGACACCATAAATACAAATTGATGACATTTCGTTTCATTTGCTATGGTAATGGATTAATTTATCTGAAAAAATAATTAAAATGAGAATAATTACAAAAACAACTTTTTCATTTGGTTCAGTATTTATACCATTTTTTACTGTTTGAAAAGCTTTTCGTCACTAAAGCCTTTGCCTCGTGTTTTAAAAAGTAAATTGTCAGAGTGCCTGCTGCAACGACAACATAGCCGTCGTCGTTGGCCTGCTGTCATTTATTACCTCGGACGAAGCATCTAAGAGGGGTATAAAAGCAAAAGCGGCACTGTCCACTGCAAGCCACAAAGTCAAATAAGCGAAAAAAAATCTCATCTTCTTTTAATCATGTTTTGTCCGATAAAACACGCTTGTTACAGTCCCTTGAGTTTTCTATAAGTAAATAAATGAAAATATTGCAGGTCCACTTTGAAAATTTTTGAATTTTATTGAAAATATGGAAGGACAATGCCAATTGTGCTTTTCAAGTCGGTACATACTTAATTATAGGAAATAAAAAGTGTCATGTGTTATTAATACTTTTATTAGTCAGTTTTTATATTCAGTCATAAAATAAAAACAAAAATCACCTAAAAATAAAAACAAAAAAAAAATTTCATAGCTTGACGATCGATAACGGCGTTTTACGTCTACCATTTTGGTAAAAACATAACAAAATCAACATCATGTATGCGTCCCACAGCCAGATAAAACACACACATATTTTATTTATATTAATGAGTAAATTTTTGAGCTTGAAAATATTAAAGAATAATATCTGCTATCAAACTTGTTTTGTTGTCTTTAGTCTTTACAAATTCATACGGAAAGACGTACCAACCTTTCTACCTTTTTCTTTGCTCGATCCCAATTTGTGGGATTCCTAGGTCTTTTCCTAGCTTGTTTCGGATCTACTTGAGCTACATTCAACTCCATTTTAATGTTTTTAAACACCTTTAAACATTTTAAAACCATTTAAAACTGTGAGATAATCAACAACGTCTTCCATTAAAACAAGCACAGCAACCATATTGTTCTACTGGAAATGGAGCGTCCTCATTGGCTGAAATGGACTAAGCTGCCTTTGCATCTAAATGTTGTTGGACAGTGGTATCGATTCGGCATAACACGTCTTAACTTATTTGACAGGACTAACCTTATTTTAAGCGTCCTGTCTTTTTCTTTCTTTATTGAAAAGACAAGGACAGAACGCTTAAATTAAGTTTAGTCCTGTCAAATAAGTTAAGATGTGCTTCACCGAATCGGTATCAATGTCATTTTTGCTTCTCAACTCCATGCTTAAGGTCGTTTTTCTATGGGACAGTGCCTACATTGCAGTTAAACTCAAGCAATGGCTATACTAGTTTCCAGTGTCTGCACTAGATGGCATTCATAGTCCATTTTGACCCAAAATGGACAGTGCCGTTTTTGCTTTTATACCCCTCAATGGACTTGCTATTTGCGTGCACCCGTAAGGGACAGAAACAAAGTACATCCAAAAACAGAGTGACCAGGCTTAATGAATTTTTTACCCCATTTTATTTTAGTTCTATAACTACTGTAATTTGAATGCGGAGTTAAAATGTATTTTAACGAGTAACTATGATTATTTATTACTTTTATTTTATTGTTAGGCAGACTTTTATATAACTGACATCACCCAGGGAAAACTCATGTTAACATTAAATAAAACAAGTTTCGTTGTAAAATAATTTATTGTCCTTTAAATAAAATAAGCTTAGTGTATAGATTTCTCACGTTGTCCCTTTTTTTAATGAAGAAGCCGGAACCTGGCGACGTTGGGTCTATCTATACAAACAACTATACAATCGTGGGAAAAAACATTTGATTTATACATTTTGGTCGAGTAAGCATTGCATTCTTTTGTCACGATTTTTGGATTGGCCTCATAGTAATAGTTTTTCCTATAGATGATTACTATCGCCAGTTTACGGCTTCCGCAACATCATCTAACATGCACCTTTATCCTTTAAACAGTGTATATTACTAGACACAATAGACGAATATACTTACATGTATATGTAACGTAGGAACTGAGAATTCATAGAGGTAAGTCATATTTTTTCATGTTTTCCGAAAACACGCTTTTTCAAAATGTTTTGAGCACAGCTTAGTGTATTTATGTGGTTCCCAATTTTGTCGCCCCGTTGACAGAATCTATTTTCTTTCACTGCCGAATCTTTTGGAAACCTAAAAATAAAATAATAAAATGAAATGAAGTTTTAATAAATTTACCGAAACAGAGATTAATTTCCCCAATTTTGGAGATGGTATCCCTAAAATACGTATAAAACGACCGAATTTTATACACCATGAAACGTGATGAAACATGGCTGACATCTATGAGACTTCACGCACCTACTGAACATAGTAGCATAATATAGCCTAAAAAAATATATTTGAAATACGAACTTTAGATTCAAAATTAATATTTCAACGCTCTAAAACAAAGAAAACCATGCATTGTATCCTACTGTGAGTTTATTTGATTAAAATATTTGTCAAAATATGGCACTTACGAGTGAAATGTAATATCTTCATATTTCCGCTCACTACGGCTTTTACAAACACAACAATTTACCATATCCTCAGTGTTCTTTGCGTAGTTATCACGAAATAATTTGCGTTCCAAACACTTTTCAACAACGGATCACAAAATTATCAAATAAAATCAAATCACATGAAGCGGTTTGTTGTTGGTATGTTGGGCAAAACTGCTAGTTTGCCCAACAATAAAAGGCGACACGACACGCAGTAAGGACAGAAAATTTTGTCTTCATCTCCTTCGCTCTTAGCCAGGGTCCTTTCACTCAGTACATTTTAGCTCCAGTAAAAAATCGTGACAGTAAAAATGGTCTGACATTGCTCAACAGATGGCGCTATCAAAAATAAAACGTTTCTTTCCACTCTAGATAGTTATTTCATAAAGTCTAGTAATTTGTTTACTTTATTAATAGAATTAAATCTTTATGATTTCAAATATCACGTAATAAATTAAACTGCAGTAAAAATACCTTCGGGATAAAACTAAATTCTTTGAAATAAAAGAAGTTTGCGTGGGTTTTGTTGAAACGGAAAGTTAATTACCATGGCAGATGGAAGTAGTGTTGCCGTTTTAGTGAATTTGTCGCTAGATCAAGCGGATTTTTGAGATTTTTAGCGGTTCATTTTTATTAGACCCTAAAAATGTTTTCGCGACTTTATAATAAGAATATCTTAAGAATGATCAATAAACATCTTGAATATAGAAAAAAAAAAACATTGAAGAAAAATTAAACTGAATGTATTTTCAATACACAACGCAACATTACGTTAACCATAAAGAATCGACTTTACCATATTTTCTTTTTTTTTTTTTTTTTTTTTTTTTTATTTATTTATTCATAATTTTACACAATTTTATTATATGGTGAATAGTATCAATAAACTCACATGAGTTTGTCCTGATACTACAATTCGTGAATACTCATATTCATGCATGAGATATGCCCACAAAAGTAGAAACAAATAAATACTGATACTGATAGCTACCTGCATACATATTATAATTTTACAATAGATGACGAGAGAAATTGTTTGTCGAACGGCTGCTACTACAATGTTACAATAGTTGTTACAAAAATAAGTAAAGGCAAATTAATTAATTTAGTCGATCTTGACTTCATGCAAATAGGAATTAAATTACAATACAGAATTAGGAGGTATAAAATTGTAAGGTAAATGAGCAGTCGATCGGACAATGGTATACAAATAAAAAGATGCTCTTATCGCGGCGCAGGTAGCAATGGAATGACTTATACAGAATGTTCCAATTTCATTTTCTAATTAAAGGTATAAAGTGACTTTTTAGCGTACTTTTAATAGTTTTAGGATTAAGACTGGACCTAATTTCTTGTGGTAATTTATTTACCAAACGTGGTATTAAATACTCTGATGTTCTCTTCCCATACGTATTGTTTGACCGAATTGTAATTAATTTTTTTGTTGTAATTTGTCTGGTGGTTATTTTATGGGAGATGGGTTTTTGAATATCCTTGTTACTAAAATATTGTTCTATCAATAAGGCATAATTGACTTTGTCATGAATTGGTATTATATTACAATAATTAAAAAGGTTATGGTACATGTCAGTATTTGTAATTTTTATGTTAGGGGGTACAATTATTTTTATTATTCTAAGTTGCAAACTATATATTTTGTCAAGATGCGTTTTGTACGTTCTTCCATAACTTGACAAACCATATGAAATTATGGATTCAACAAGCGCATTGTACATATTTATTAATACACTATATGGAACTTTATACCTGATTAGTTGGAACTTAGCTAGCACTGCTCGAAGCTTATTACAAACGAGTTCAACATGATCGGTCCAGTTGAACCTGTTGTCTATTAAAAGTCCTAAGTATGCAGCTTTATTGACATGTTCTATTGGGTAACACGACGAGTGAGTTTTATTTTCACTATGAAGACAATCATGAGAATGTGCAATGAGCTTGATTTCCTTGTCTGTTGTATTATGGGAGGAGTGAATGTGCATTATTTTTGTTTTTTGAGAATTTAGAACCAGGCCAGCATCATGTGACCACATACTTAGCACAGTAATTACCTCTTATCTTATTAGGAGATATTACTTGAAAATTTTAGCGACTTCCAGCTGGTTTTTATAAATATAATTTCTTTTAATCTAGATACTTTTGAAAAAGGTTTGGGTAATTTTTTTTTTCTTAAGTGGCAACACTAGATGGATATCTGTCATGTAATTTTTTTAATTTTTATTCCGTTTTCATTAAATGAGATTTGGAAGTGCTCAATGGTGTTTTTCGCTGTTTTTTGTGATTTCTCCCGACGACTTGGCTTGGTTTTTTGGACTTTGGTGGCTCTGCTATATTTTACTGACCCGTGTATGATTGACCCGTTTATTTTTTGCGTATAATTGGTGTAAATCCACAAATAAATTATTAGGCGGTATCAGTAAAGATTTTGACACCGAAGACAATATTCAAGAAGAAGCATTAATTTATTGTAATAAAAGGAAAAGAAATAAATAATTGTTATTTACTTTTTGTGTTTTAATCAAATTAAACACTAAAAATCAAGAAAATTAACAAGTGGGTGTGTACGTACTATACGTACGTAGGGTATGTGTAGTATTCATGAATATATACATATAGCATCTTGTTTTTACAACATTGCTCAACAGATGGCGCTCAAATGAGATAGCGGCTGATGTCTCTATACCCTATATTTAATTTACTCTATGCTCTTAGCTGTCCAACTATTTGTCTATCCTGCTTGCTCTTGGTATTGTTATTCGCGTGTCAAGTCCATTTGATGCTTCGTCCGAGTTCATTACAAATATAATAATGTACTCTCCCTCCCTGCGGTCCGTAATAGAATTACAATGGATTTATAAGCCATTCACTTCATACTTTCGTAATCGATTTTAGCGAAATAATTCTATTTCGGAACGCGGGGTCTGTGATTACAAGACCGCGGTGTTGACAGATACAGACAGGTTTGATTGAAAGCCCCCAAAATCCAAAATATCCTCCTCATTCATTCTATGGTAAGTTTTCAAAACTTATAGATAAAAGGGCGGTCATGTAAACATTTATTTTAATTAGGTACTCATTTTTAAGCATTACCCGTAATATGTATGTACTGTAAAAACCTTTGTAATTTGTATTGTAATCTAAATTTCTTTTCTATTAAGTTCACACCAAAGTACTGAATCTGAATTCCCAAAATGAATTCTCTGGACGAAATTGAAGAAGAAGCTAAGGCAATGGCTGAAAAGATGGTAATGAATATGATGCAGAGGCCTGGCCAATTGGAGAAGGTATGTGTCTGTCCTTTCATATCTATTCTGGTTATTCATGTCTCAGTATCTGCCCCTTTGTCAACACTGTGACCCACCCACAGACCACTTTAAGTAGTCTGTGCGATGACCTACGTCTGCAGGACAACTTTTATTACCAAGATATCAGAATGTTTATTTCGCCCACGAACTTTATACCCCCTTTCTGTATGGCTATTATCAACATTGGTTGTCATGTCTGCACTAATAGATAGTTACTGATTTAGGGTGCCTGACCACCAGAGCTGTGCTACCCTAAGTTAGGAAAAATATACCAATAGGAATGCTTCATCTATCTAGCATAAATCAAAATAATGCTATTGGTGGATTTTTTCCTAGCTAACTGCTGTGGTTCCTCGCACAGCACTGGTGGACAGCTTTCCTTATTAAGTTGGCAACTGTAATATCATTAGAGGGCAGTCTTTTGCTTAAATATGTTACTACCTGTCTGTTGATGGTGTGAGGCATTTAGTCCAACAGAACTAGTGGCTAACGTTGGTCGAAAAAGGTTGGTTGAAAAAGGGTTTAATCTATTTCTCAGCAGGGTACAAAAGCAAGGTGAGGTTGACATTTCAGGAGGCAGTACTGTTTTCTCCATAAAAATACAAATTTTCTGAAAATAATGAATAATTTAACATTCAGCCAGAAAGTTTATGTAAAAATTCCAAAACTCATTTTCTTTAATTTTTAAAGTATTTCACTAAAGTTTAAAATGTTTATCACAGGTAGAACAATACAAAAGAAGGATAACCCATAAGAAAGCATCAATAGAAGCGCAGCTGAAGTCTGCAGTGCAAGGCAAGCTGGATGGAGTCAGTGTGGGCTTAAAGCAGCTGCAGGAATGTCTTGAGGATGTCAATGAAATGAGCATTAAGTATGTTGTCTCTATACTTATAAAATGCAACATTTGATTTCAACGTATCATTTTCAGTTAATACTTATTGCTTGGTACACATCAGTTATATTCTAAGGTGATGCATTTTCATTGTTTGGGTGAAATGCAGCTACATACATTAACAATAAGAACATGAGAGTTGAATATTGTGTGGCAGGATCACATTATTTTGTAGGTAATTCATACTTTTTTGGGAAACTAAGGTGTAAACAAAATGTTAAGTATTAAGGGTTGGGGTGTAGAAAAGGGGGCACTATGGGAAAAATACTTGGTATCGCGCCCCCTTATCAACACTTCGACCGTTTTAAGTATAATAATACTAGAGATGAAACGGATAGTGATTTGGCCGGATACCGGATATCCGGCCAGGCACTTGGCCGGATAGCCGGATGTCCGGCGGCCGAATATCCGGCTTCAAGATATGCGTTTCGCACTAATTGAGCAAGTCTAAACATTACGCACCAAGGTGCGTGCGGGTGCAACTGGGCGAGATTATTCGTGCATTTTCTAAATCATATCACAATCATACAATTGCTGGTCTGCAAACGCGAAACAATTTCTGATCCTACAGCGGTATATTATACTGTTTATAAATGGACAGGTATCTTTAAATAAAACTGCGTAATCTACTGTTCATACTGAACAAATTTCACAAAGTAACATATTGAAAAAAAATATGAACCTGCCCGCCCTCAGAATGAACTCAAAATGAGTAAGGAAACTGAAATTCTTTTTTTATTTCCACAAGTATGTTTCTTTGGAAAAGTTGTTCAGTATGATTCTTAGACCATGTGTTTTTATTAAAAGATACCTGTTGAGTTACATCCGGTATATTGTGAGAGCAAAAGAAGCTGGTGTAATATATGAAGAAGAGCACAAACATTTATTTCCAAAAATTGCTGTAATCTTTATCTACCATAGCTCAACTCTCATTCACGTTATGTATTAGAATTTAGATTATTCAATCATTGATACAATCAATTTATTTTGTGATTTAAACGACTTTTGTATGCTAAGTTAAGTATCCGGTATCCGGCCGGATACTGGCAACTATCCGGCCGGATACCGGATACCAAAAATATGGCCGGATAGGCCGGATACCGGATAATAACCGGATACCCGTTTCATCTCTAAATAATACTATTAATAAATATTTAATGTTATAGTTTTCAAAAAATTCCTTTTCATTCATAATACTGAAATTTTAAGAGCAAAAGCTTATTTTCAAGGTGTAATTTGCTATTTATTTTTACTCATTTTATCTTTCAATCTATACAGGAACTGTAACTTCTCCAAATATTCTAGTTTTAAGCTAATAGCCTTGAGCTAGATACCCATGTCACCAAAAAAGTTGTTAAGTTGCTTAGAGATACTGGTCTCTTTAAATTTTATAGCAGCAGCAGCAGCATTCTTTGAATAAAATTAATATAGATGTTATATTTATTTCGTTAGAATGGATGAGCTAGAAGAGTGTCTACGTGACATCCCACGGCTTGTCGGCTCTCTGCAAGCAATCCGTGAAGAAGACTCCCGTCACTCGCAATATGTCACTGCCATGGATAGTTTAAAGCACATTTTCACTGTACCTGAGAGTGTTGCCAAGGCTAAACAGTGGATCGGGGAAGGGAAACTTTTGCATGCTCACCAGGTAATTGCTATATCACTGGACAAAATAGGTATTATAAAAAAAACAGAAACCATCTTTGTGATAGAACTTACCAGAATTACAGAATTTTTTAGGTCAAGTTTGAGTACTGATTTTAAATCTCAGAAAATTTTAGTAAATAATTAAATATTTGAAGTTTTTAGGCTGGTTTCAAACTACCAAATAACTTGGTTTATCCAATCTGCAACTAGTCATCATACTGTGTTTTGGCTTTGACCTGTTGGGTTGTTTTGAGCAACACAACTTCGGCCTTTTAGTAATTTATTATTGGTTTACTTCCAGTAAAATTTTAATTATCATTCACCTAAGGGCCTTCAGCTGGAAAACCTCGGCTCAGGATCACGGGCGCCGGCAGAAAAAATATCCAAGGGGTGCAGCCTTAAGCTTTTCATGTAGATTAGTGCCTTAGCCCTGAATAAAAAAATTATACTATTAGCTATCTGGCTTGAATCATATATAATTTGACACAACCCAGACTCGCAGGTATACTTCAAGTTTACTAAAAAACTAATAATAACTATCACGTTGATTCAAAGATTTGTAAGGGGTGCAAGCATATCATGTGCCACCCTCCAGCCGGCGCCCATGATCAGGTTCATTGATGAGGGAGTCAAGTGCTTATTCGGTATTAATAGTATTAATATTATCTTTAAGTGTCTTCAAGATTTGGAGAACTCGAGGGATGATTTGTTGTACGAGCTTCACAGATTGCCAAATCAATCTACACATGACAAGATCATGTTAAAAGCTTACTTTGAAGAAGTTGAGACAGTTTCCAATCTATTAGAGAAGCAAATAAAACTGATTCTAATGAGGACTTTGAACACTGTGAGGAAGGAGCCTACAGTAATCGTGACTGCTCTAAGGATAATTGAAAGAGAGGAGAAAAGGGATCAAATGGCTTCACTGGTGAGTTATCAATATCAATTATTTCAAAACTTAGTTCTAGAGAATATGCAGTGGTTGATAATATGGTGGGCGGAATTCTAAAGAGGAAAGTTCGATTCTTACTGACGAGCAAGGATTGAATGCATATGGTATTCCATAACATTTGTACTGTGTACTTTAAACTTGCGATAACCTGCATGATGTTTGCTAGTTTGGCCCAAAGTACAGTTTTAGGTCCTTTTACAGTTGGGACAGTTCAGTGAATTTACTATGTGACTATTCTGTTGACACTTGAAACCTTTGACATCCAGGATACATACAGCAACATATTAATTGTTGTAAGCTTAATAGCTGAAATTTATATATTTTTTCTAGCAACAAAGTCAGTCAGGTTTCATGCCACCCGGCCGCCCGAAGTGCTGGCGCACAAAAGCGCTCGAAGCGCTAGTATGCGCGGTCGCACAACGCATCGAAGGAACCCGCGTCGACGAGCGAGAAGATAACAAACTATGGCTCGTCCGCTACTTGGAGCTAACCAGGCAACTGATTCTTGAAGACTTGCGCGTAGTGAAGACGCTCTGTGTGCCTTGTTTCCCACCGCACTACGACATCGTGAACAAATACGTCGATATGTATCACACGTCGCTTTCTGCAAGTGTAAGTTCTGCTGTTATTACTTTTACTTTTCTATATTCGCGATAAATGTAAATATGAATATGGTGACCTTACAAGCGGCTTATATATTTCTGTGCATCTTCAATTCAAAGCCGTTTTATCTGGCTTCTTTAAACGTGTCTCCACACATTAGTTCCGCCAATATCTTGTTTTAAGCGAAAAGACTCATAGGAAGCTTACAGTAGATTTTTTCCCCCCCCCTAAACTTGAATTTTCAAGCGTAAAACTACAAACATAGTTAGGAATTTTTATGATTATAGCAGACAGAAATGTAAAAATTGACATCACTTCAAGTATTATATTTTTGTTGATAAAGCGTAGAAATCTCACATATCATGGTATATTTTGTTTTACTTTGATTAGATTATGTAATTGAACATGCTTTGTACTATTATGTATTTAAAAAAAAAACTGTTCTTTGTCATGTACTATCCAGGAATGTTAACAACACTGGTCCACTTGCTCTTTTTACCAACTACAGTGGTCAGTTATTTTCCCAGATAGTATATCTTTGTACATTGTTTCCAGCTTCAAGACGTCGTTCAGACAGGTTTAGAAGGCAACGAGTATGTGACTCTTCTGTCGTGGGTTCTGAATACCTACCCCGGCACAGAGCTGATGGGAAGCCCTGAACTAAATATTGACGTGACCACGCTGCCCCCACTTCTTAGCGAGGAAAGTATGCAGAAGTTGGAGGAAGAATACCTGCAGGTTGGTGTTTATTTTGGACAGACGCGATTATAGTTGCTAGCCATTAGTTTAAATAAATTCAATAATATTGCTTTCTCTGGAATTTGGTAAGGAACTGCACCAGTTTTACTGGACCTGCCAACATGTTTTAATTTTATAGAATTGTTTTTTAATAACGAATAATACTTTTACAGTACCAGGCCATTTGAAGGTCGCATCGTGCTTTAAAAAGAGATACTCGGCTAGCTTCGGCTACCTTCGGCTTTGTAGAGCGTCATCTCTGTCACACTTGTCAACCCGGTCGTTTAGTCGCTGACTTGTCAGTCGTAGTTCAACGTCGTTTAAGTTACCGGACTGTTAGTGTTTCGTTTGACAGAGATGACGCGCTACAAAGCCGAAGGTAGCTGAAGCTAGCCGAGTATCTCTTTTTAAAGCACGATGCGACCTTCAAATGGCCTGGTACTGTACTCCATGCAATGATGGCTTACACTGTCCCACACGTCTTAGTGATATATAATTAATAATTATTATTAACCAGTGCTAATAATAATTAATACAAATAATTACAAGACGCGTGGGACAGTGTAAGCCATCATTGCTTGGAGTAAAATTATTGTTTGTTATAAAAAAATAACTTTTTAAAATGATATAGCACTATATAAATTATTTCTATTTAATGGGCATATTTTGTTACGTTGGCGTAACGGACACAAGATGCCCATTAAACAGAAATAAAAAATCCAATTGTCCAATATTGTCGATAATAAACTTGCACTAACTTGGAACTAATTAAGACTCACCTCAGTAAAAAAATCGTAGTTGTATGTCATGTCCTTTAAGAGATACAGAAGTTCGCTAAACGATACCCCAGCGGCATCTTGAATAACTCTGAAACCTCGAGAGGTACCAATTATATTTTTTGGGCACAATTAGGCACTATATATATTTATCTAAGTAGCTAGTTTGTATTTAGCTACGACCACCGGTAAAAAACAAGCCGCTGAGGTAACGTTACTCCAGCGGATCTGTTATTCGTGAATATCTTTGGATCGGCTGGAGGCACCAATTCCAAGATAATGAGATGAGGTACCAATCAATTATCTCTAAAGCTGAAATCCTGAAAAGCTACAACATGCCGCTGGCGTGACGAGCACCAAATTCTGGTCTGGATATTATAAAATAAACTTGTGACAAAATTTTCATATTGATATATCTGATACAGTTTTCCTGTGTATTATTAATTTATTTTACTGTATTTATGATTAAATTTTTGTTTCTTCACAGAAAATGCAGTCAAACTACCGCGAATGGATGGAGAAGACGTTAGAGTCTGAGCGCGCGGAGTGGAACAGCGAGCGTGAGCCCGAGTGCGAGCCGCACACTAACGCGTACCACACACACGCGCCCGTCATCATCTTCCAGATGATCGACCAGAACTTGCAGGTCAAATTCTCATTGTATATTATGTAGGCAAGGAACATTTCACAAGTAGCATGTGAAAAATCATATGAAATGCGTTTTCATATGTCACAACTGCTACCTTCCTTCACATAGTCTGTTAAAAATCACAGATCATTCGCATAGAAGAGAGAGCGAGCGTGTAGGGATGAATCGTACTACAGCGGGTGTGTTAGAAGGAGGAAGGCATATTTTGCTGATTCGTCGCTACACTAAAAGGGACCCGTATGACGCATTGGTGAACTTTGTCCTTGTGTGAGAGTATTAAAAAAATAAACCTTAAAGATAGATGCCGTAAGGTGATAATTATAGCAATCATTGTCTGTGAAATTTCACATGTGAAATCACTGAAAAATTAAAGTAGTTTCATCAAATGAAAATGAATTAAATGTAGTAATCATTCCCATGATATTATCTGATATTATCATGTCAGTAGGAATGTAAGCATTATTCTACTTTACAAATTGTTATGATGAGTTTCCTAAGAACCATCTTCAGTAAAACAAGTCAAGAAAAAGCATTTTTTACATACATACATATACTCACGCTTGCCTCCCAGATGGTAGGCAGAGACTACAGATTTCCATTTGCTACGATCCTGACACACTTCTTTCGCTTCTTCCACATCCATCAATGTAGTCATACAAGCTGTTATATTCCGGGTACATTTGAGCATTTCTTTAAGGTTAACATTACTCGCTCAGTACAAAGTGCACAACTTATCTTTGTTTTTCTTGTTAAGAAGTTTAAAGTAAAAAAGATATTGGTATTTGGCAATTCACACCAATTAAAAACAGTATTTTAAGCTTGTTTCAAAAAAACGTGATTAACTGTGCATTTTTAGGTTTCCGTACCCAAAGGGTAACCAACGGGACCCTATTACTAAGAATCTGCTGTCTGTCTGTCAGTCCGTCTGTATGTCTGTCTGTCCGTCTGTCACCAGGCTGTATCTCATGAACCGTGATAGCTTTTTTTTACTGTTTTATTTTTATATATATACAGATTTTTATGAATGTTATGGTTGAAATTAAATAAAAAATAAAACTTTCGATATATATTTCGACCCACTTGGGGCCGTCGTCAGTCGAATATGGAATAAATAGATAAAATAGAGTTAACAATAAAATTAAAAAAAAAAAAACTTAACCTATTTCATTCACCTTTTTGCTCTTATCTGGTGAAGGTAGAGAAGGGTGTGTCTGTCGGTCAGTGTTTTCTGTTTAGTCCGGCTCCGTAGTGGGCACCAAGTGACCAAATGTAAGACGACTCCCAAGTTCTCAGTTCATAGTTAGACAGTTGAAATTTTCACATATGGTGTATTTCTGTTGCCGCTATAACAACAAATACTAAAAAACAGAATAAAATAAATATCTAAGTGGGCTCCCATACAACAGACATGTTTTTTTTTGCCGTTTTTATAGATAATGGTACGGAACTCTTCGTGCACGAGTCCGGCTCGCACTTGGCCGGTTTTATTTCAAACTGTTGATTTATAAACCTAACTTATACTTAACTTAATCCTAACTTAACTTATACACCCTATTAATAAGTCTATATCTGTATATACTAATTACCTTTTTTTTATTGTTTTTGTCTTGTTACGCATTTTTGGTTTTTGTTTTTATTTTCTTTAATTTAGTTACAAGCCATTTCTGCCAATTTTTATTGATTTTTCAATTTAGTAAATAAAATTGTTAACAACTCGTTAATACCTTATCAGGCAATTGTAACGGAGGTAGCTGAAAACCAGCGCCAACCAAAACATGTTTTGGATGGCACATAGCTGAGCTACATCCTTTTGTCGTGTTATTTTTATCTATAGATTACTCCTACTTAAATAAACCTTATCTACTGTGTTAGCTATAAGTTCTTCTTATAGTTTTGTAAACGCGCCCATAAATTTATTTTTCTTTCTTTCTTTCTTTCTTTCAATTTGTTAGCGTGAATTGCCACAGACCAATATCTTTTTCACTTTTAATTTCTTAACAAGGAAAATAAATTTAAGTTATGCACTTTGTACCGAACGACTAAGTTAGTGAAGCAGAGGGCCTATTATGTATCTTTAGTTGCCATCTGGACTGGGTGTCTATCATCAAAAACATAAGTATACTATCGAATTCCAATTGTCTAAGGATATGTTCGCACTTGAAGTGACGCCACAGTTCGTAAATAGTTCAATAACCACTAATGGCAATTATGAAAGTTCCGTTTTTAGCTATGTTTTTGATGATAGCCACCTAGTCCAGTTGGCAACTAAAGTTACAAAATAGAGGGGCAGGTCTTGTCCACCAAGATAGAAATAAAAGATCGAAAGTAATGTTTTTCTTACATTTCAGGTTACGCAGACAATAAGCAAAGAAATCACCTTCAAGGCATTACTTCTGAGTATAGACCAAGTGACGCGCTACGGAAATATGTACCAACAAGGTGTTATACAGTTAAAAGTAAGTTGACAATAGTACATTACTGCCGCGGTCTGTTTTGACTGCGTTGCTGGTAGCGCTGATGATAGCCGAAAGCGCAGCGAAGCGTTGCTCCAGGCCTACACAGCGCGGTCAGCATTGCAGCCCTTCATGGACAAGCTGGAATAAAGGCTGAGACTCGAGACCGAAAGCCTAGGCCTTTATAGCGCGGACAGCAAGGGCTGCAATGATGACCAAATTTGAAGGCCAAGAGCGTAGCTGAGCTGAGCTCGAGGTCATCATAGCGTAGCCAGCAGCACAGTCATTGCGGACCAGGGCTTGGATAGTACTCTCCTCAAAAATGCTTGTATGTGGTCATTATTTTGACAACCTTCAAGTTTTTATTTTTCTTTTGATTTCGGTGGCAATAAATTATAGTTACATGTTTCAAGTGCAATGGTTTTCGAATATATATGCGTAGTATTTCTATACTAACCAACTGCTGAATGGTGAAGGTAAACCGTATTACGTTGGAATAATTTTATTTATAAAAAGCCCTATTCGTTCTTTTGCCATGCAGCACTAGACAGTTCTACTTGTATGTTACGTCGCGATATCGTTTTATCTTTCTCAAACATGTTGTTTGCAGTTGAGCATGTTTGAAATAAAATGGGATGAGTTTGCATCTGAGTTTGTTTTAAAGAAAATAACAATAATGGATTTCCAAATAAAACCAGCAATGAAAATCCACACAACTTTGCTGGCGCCTATTCAATTAGCGTGGAAAGGTTGACTTTGCTCAAAGTAGTTTGTCAAAATAATGACCACATTACAAGTATTTTTGAGTAAATACGTTAATAGTACTTACGTATAATTTATTAAAATATACAAACAATTAGGAGTATTTTTTTTTAATTATCTGGCTATGTATTGAATCTGAATTACCCTCTTTAGGTAAACAAAGTGTAAATTTTAAGAGGGATCGTTTTTTTTTTTTCAAGTAATCCTAATGGGAAATAAAGTCTATTATTGGCACAACGCACGATTCTTCGAAAAACTTAAATTTTCTTGCTAAATGTAACCTTTCCAAAAACAGAATGAAGTCATATTAAATGAAATATATATATATGTATTTATGTAATGTAGGTTTAAAAGATACACTTATTACAGGTCATAAATAATCTATGTATATAGGTAATAGTTTTATGTCATAAATAATAATATGGGGAAATACGCAGGGGAATATTAAAGGTTGGCTTTACTTAAATTTAATTAAAAAAAAATACACTTGAATAAAATAAAAATATAGGAATAAGGAATAAATATATGCAATGCATATAATAAATATGTATATGCCTAACTCCGCCCATTCGATTAGTCTTACTAAGAAGAAGGGCAAGAAATTTAGCAAGATCATGTCTAAATCACGTCAAAATCAAATGGCTATTTTTTTATTATCAACACCCGGTACCTATATAAAGTATATAAAATAAGAGGTCCCTTTTAAAATTTCCACTCTGTATGTACTCAAAAACACATTACCGATGTTCCCATACGTCTAGTTTGGTTTGCAGTCTAAAATCATGTTGTCCATTGGCGTAGTCAGTTTTATAATGGGGGGAGGGTAGTAGGGGCCAGCCTGACACAAAATTGATTTGGTTTAAAACTTTGGTTTATTAAAATAGAATTTAGGAATCGAAAATCACATAAACATGGAACTTCCTTTAATCACACGTTCATGTTAAGTCACTTATGCTTGCTTGGTTGATACTTAAGGGAGGGGGGGGGGGGGCATTGTGTCTCTTTTCTAATTAATTTTAAACCATGAAATTGTGATATTTTATGTCTGAAAAAAAAATATATAACTTAGATACATTCTTTCTGCAGATTTTGTTGCGGTTCAAAACGCGATACGTTAAGCTTTGCTTGATCGAAAAAAAAAAAACCGAAACTTGGTCGATTTTTCATGTTTTTTTCGTTTTATATAAAATTTACTTTACCAAATCGTAAGAAAATTATGGAAAATGTAATTTAGTAAGTACTTTTGTAGATAGTTTTCTGAAAATTTCACAGTAAAAATGTTTTTTGGGCAAAAAACACGCGATGTTTCGGTTGTCGTAACAGGCACGGCTCAGAGCGCGCTATTTTACTAAAACTACAATAAATAAAATAAAATTCATTTATTTCAGGCACTTATTCAGACCCATAATTAATTAATTAATTAACAAAATTTTTGCAAAACAAAACTTTTGAATTTTTTTAACATTATACTATAAATAATAAAATTATATTAAATTTAAACAAATTCAAATTCAAATTTATTTATTTACAGTTTAAAAACAAAGATTGGCGTTCTCTAGTCCCCACAGTAGGATTCCCTGGGTGGTGGGGACTAGCTTCCTTTACTCGTCTCATAAATTTGGTGTTCCATGCTGCATTATACAAAATCAAAAACACAGATCTTAGCTATAATAAATTACTCAGTTACCATTAATTACATTAAATTTAAAATTATAATAAATTGATTAAAATATGAATTTACATCTAATATGAATTATGTTACTGAATTAAAATAAAATAAAATAAAATAAATAAAATAAATAAAATAAATAAAATAAATAAAATAAATAAAATAAATAAAATAAATAAAATAAATAAAATAAATAAAATAAAATAAAATAAATAAATAAAATTATTATGTGACAATTGTAATTATTTAATTAAAACTAATTATTATATGAAACTAACTATTAAATTAATTTAAATATATTAATCGGCGAGAGAGTGAGGAGTATGGCGACTCTTTTATAATAAAATATCATAGAGTTCAGTTCTACTTGATGCAAAATGAGGTGCCCAATGTCAGGGATAACGGGCCCTTAATATACTATAGTTAGCCTCAAACTGTGAACTAGCGATCCCCTCTTATAACCCCATATCTCTACAACCTCTGGACCGATTTGGTTCATGTTCAAACTTAAGGGGCTCCATAATGCTAAACATCAGTTTTGCATTGGATTCAGTTTGGATTAGAGGGCAAAAATTTGAAAAAAATATGGTTCGTTTTTTGACTCAAGACAGTTATTAATTACACTTTATAAATAAAAATACTTTCAATCTTCTATTAATTATATTACTTTTAAAAAAGCATGAATTTCACGAAAAAATTCATTTCATTCGATTCAGTTGCCATGTTTCAAAACCGATTGAAACGAAACCAACACACGCAAATACTAACGAGAAAAAAACATCTTTATTATATAAATAAATTATGATTAATATCATAATGTACCCACAATTTCAAAATAACTGAAGTTTTGCGTGCGCGGCATCCGATTAGAACAGGATAGATAGTTAAAAAACAAACGCGTTAGAGCAGGACTGAATTTTAGCATAGTGCAGCCCCTTAAAAATTATTTGTGTCTCATTTACTCGCCTACCAAATTTTATGACGTCCCGATCCGATACTCGATTGTATTATCTGTGCTCGAGTTATCGTCGGACAAACATTCAAACATACAAACGCTGGATTGTTCAAGTAGACTTTGGAAAACTTCGCTCGCTCGTTCAATAAATTTATAGATTTTTCTAAAGGGGGCCCCGGATTTTCTGGAGGGGCCGTGCCCACCCATGCCCCTACGCCACGCTTAATAACGCTTTTATAATGTATTGTATTTAAGTAGAAGCGAACGAAGTTCTCCGAGTCTACTTGAGCAATCCGGCGTTTGTATGTATGGATGATAACTCGAGTATCGTTGATCGCAACATCATGAAATTTGGTAAGCGAGTAAATGAGACAAAGATAATTTTTAAGCTCAAACATGAGCCAAATCGGTCAAAATCGAATTGCGAGTTCACAGTTCGGAACGAACTGCTAGTATTATTATCATTTAAGTGCAAGTGCTTTTATTCAAGATTTATTTAATTTCAGAACACCCACTTCGTGGACCGTTCCAAGATGGCGTACTTCACACACCACATGATCACCATCGTGAACAATAGCGAGTTGATGGTGCGGCTGGCACAACAGACGCAGGTTTATATATGTTCTCACTATCGGTGGTTATAGTTCGCGAAATATTATTTGCTGCGATGAATAAAAAAACCGGCCAAGTGCGATTCGGACTCGCGCACGAAGGTTTCCGTACCATTATCTATAAAAACGGCAATAAAATCAAGTTTGTTGCATGGGAGCCCCAGAAATATTTATTTTATTCTATTTTTTAGTATTTATTGTTATAGCGGCAACAGAAATACATCATCTGTGAAAATTTCAACTGTCTAACTATGACGGTTCATGAGACACAGCCTGGTGACAGACGGACAGCGGAGTCTTAGTAATAAGGTCCCTTTGGGTACGGAACCCTAAAAATGCAAAGGACGGCTTATCTATTGTGTTACTATAAGGCCATAAAAACAAACCTCCTGATTCTACAACAAATTTAAATGGAGTGAACGGTTCTGATACAATGATATTAGAAGAAAGTATAGATAGGTCACACCCCCGACACTTCATAGTCCTCGCTCAAGTTATTTACCTACACTCTCGCGCGCGCATCTGGCTTGTCCGCACACGCTTGTGTGTGTGCGTCAGCTAGTCTAGGGCTGGCAGCAAGCGTGTGAGCGTCGTCGATCGAGAGGGACAACATTTATAGTCAGCAACTTATATGATTCTCTTCCTAAATTTTAGCGTGGTTAATCCCTAGGTCCTAGTTCTGGTTCCCCATGGATAAATTTGTAATAAAAATATATATATCGTCACGACCTGAATGCGCAAGAGGGTGTCAGAGGTGTTCCGAGTGTGAACTTTGAAATGCAAATACGATGCGCATTATGTAAATTCCGAAAAACTCATTGGTGCATGCCCAACCGCGGATTGAACCTGGATCTCAAGATTGAGAGGCCTGCGTTCTACCCCTGAGTTACCGCCGCTTTTTCATAAAAGAAAATGGCTTAGTTCATCGGAAGGAAGCAAATTTGAAAAATCTCCGTTCTTTATTGGTTGCTCCGTTTTCTAGGCATTCATATATACCACAATAACGAACCATATTGATTAAAAATCAGTATCGTAATAAAACAAAACAAGATTTATACTTGCGATTGTCGACACTTGATGAAACATAAAAAGAATCTCGATTTTGAACACAAACCCTTGTACTATTTGTTTCATAACATAAAACAAATGTTATGAAACAAATAGTATAAGTGTTTGTGTTCAAAATCAAGAAAACAAAACAAAATACGCGCGCAGCGAACGAGTGCTACTCGAGCTCTGCCTGCCTCCAGATTTGCCACTAACTTGCGGGGGACCGCGGGGGACGTTAAATTCGCGCGGGGAGGTGAGTGTCGCTTCTTTACGTAGTAATACTTTATATTCTCTGGATAGGTTATGGGCGATCCGCGAGTGGCACGTTAAAACTTGGCTAATTTGCCAACTTGAACTCAATATCGCGTCGGCGTTGGCGTACGACGGACGTCGCACGGGACGACGCACTCCAACATATAGGTTTTGTCTCTTTTTCGCTCGCGATAATTATGACTTCGACGTGTCAATGTGACATTGCAAATTGCAATACTACGTAATTGACTGAAGTTCAATTACGAAACAAGAAATATTGTGTGCCGTTTTAGAAGTTCGATTCTTGTGTAGGTAACCTTAACACTTTCTTCTAATATCGTTGTTCTGATACATTCTAATGAGTTTATCCTAAAAAAATATATATATTATTTAACTATTTCGTTAATAACATTGTGTGGGTAGACGTAAATAAAAATATTATAAGTAACTTTTAATTACAATTCTCCTAGTTGCTTCTAACAGGGGATCTAAAAAGGCCGACTTGGGTGAATCATAAAATGATTTGAAAGTAGGATAGAGTCAGAATTTTTTCACGCGTGCGAAAAAGACGGCATTAGAACAGAATCATATGATACATGCAAAATGGCCTTTTTAGAGGACCAGAATTGGAACTATCAATACTAGTTCTTCACAGTTTGTGGATGACTCGTGCCGTAACGAGCTCACAGAGTCTTTTGTTGTATTGTTCTCCAAAGTTAAGCCGAAGTAGTGCAAATAATATTTCCTGAACTATTTTCTGTGTGATATTAAAATATGAATATATTTTACTCTTTTTAAGCCTTGTCTATTTATTTGGGATAGTTAAAAATTATAAAAAAAAATAAAACATATTTATACTTGATATTATTTCCCACGATATGGGGCTATACATCGCAATTACAGGGTGTTAAGACGTTGTTGCGGTAGCCGGAAACTGATGACAGTACTCGTCTAATCGAACAACTTCTCTTGAGAAAAAAAATCGAGAAATAGTGGGAAAAATAATGTTGTTTCATATATTTTGGTCCAGTAGGCAAGTAACTTTTCTATGGAACAGCAGATTTTTTCTTCGCAATTTGAGTTTTGTTTCCATTGATAAAGTTGTTCATATGGACGAGTACTATGGCCAGTTTCCGGCTTCGGCAGCATCATCATAACACCCAGTATATCGAGTTTAAATATGTTTTATTGTTTTCTGTGATAATAAAAGCAAGACCTACCAAGTTTTTGTGGTATAGTTGCTGTTATAAAAATAAATAAAATAAAAATACATTTATTGATCTAAAAACAAAATACAAAACAATACGACACAAAATAGTAACACAAATCATAACAGACAAGTAAGACATTTTGTAAAAACATAATTCCTGACACCTACGCTGGCTTTGCAGCCGTCTTGTAGCATGTAGACACATATTAAACAATTAAAAAAAATAACATTGTGAACTTAATTCTAAAAAAGTGCACGCTTCTTTGAGTAAGATGAGGGTGTGTGAAAGTGTGTGTGTGTGTGTTTGTAAGGATTTATGAAAGGGTTATTGGATCAGGAAATACAAGTATGTAAATGATGTATTAGGAAAGTAGCACCTATTTAACTATCTCTAAAAGTTTTTCTGTCTTCTCGTAGTTGAGAGGCATTAGCCATAATTTGATTTGTTTCATATACTATTTGGATTCCTTCACGTCGTTATCCTTAGCAAATTGTTTTAAAAGATAAGGCCCCAAAAAATTACCGAACTTCTTATAGTAGTAATAAATTGTTCAAGAATTTTGTTTACCAACTTTTATTATTTCTCTTTGAGAATTCTGTTTATTATTGTTATTATTACGTATGTTTTCTCTTTATTTCATTATTTGCCAAAAGCTTGGATTTCTCACTTTTATCCGCCCGACAACTGCGTATTTCTCGTCTTCGTCATTAATGTACAATTTTGTTTCCAGAGCCGCCACTGGCCGCCCGGTCGTCACGACGCGCCTGCTGAAGCTAAGTTTGAAAAGCTGCTTAAAACTTTCCAAGTACGTATATTAAAACTTTAGATTTGTGCGAAATTCAACAGCGAGTTGATTTTGTGGTGTTTGATGTTAAAGCTTGCATTCGTCCCTTATAGCTCGTAGTGTATCAGCTCTGAAGTCTTGCTGGTTCTGTTTATTATTATTGCCTATCAAGTTCCGTCAAAAATTATGAAACCCTTAAGAACCAATTAACAGCCGGATAGTGAAAACCCCGTCTTTTTGTAAAAAATCGAAACAGAACACTTATTACCTAACAAAACCTTATTACCTATGTTTTATAATTTTATAAAAATCTAATTTACAGAAACCAATGGTAACTTTGCGATGACAGTTTACACAAAACATAATCGGTGTTACTACAAAACGGTGTTTAACTTTAGACAGTGTTTAAATCTGTTGCTGTCACTCTTTTACAATATGAAAGAAAAGGCGACAGCAACAGATATAAACACTGTCTAAAGTTAAACACCGTTTTGTAGTAACACAGATTGATTTTATGTTGAGGAGCTATTGAGTAAATTTTTAATATAAATGTACTGTTTTTATTAATTAGAAAAAAAGCGGTTTTTTCACTATTTGGCTCCTAAACCGCTATTAAAGTGAAGTTGCAAAATTACAAAAGGGAAATAGTATGGCAAATGTACGATAATGTCGTACAGTGGTCTTATAGGTATGAAATCGAAAGTCTTTTGACAAAAAGTTTAAAATAGGTGCGACTGCGAGCGGGGCGTGTTAAAGTTCGGTGCTGATGCACAACGTTGCGGCACAAAATATATACTACTAGCAGGCCGACTCGACGACGGAGCGAAAACAGACGCACACATGCATAGACGCGTACGTATGATGATCTCGGCAGAATTTCGTATTGGCATTCGACCGACTTCATCCGAGATCGTCGTACGTACGCGTCTATGTGTGCGTGCGCCTGTTTTGGCTAGTTATGCGGAGTAAACCTTCTGTAAGTGGTTATTTTGTGATTGTGGTGAGCGGTTCAACGCAACGTTATGACGCAGCGTCACGACGCTAACCCACCTAGTGGTCATTCGATTCTGATTCTGTCGCAGCTAGCGACGCGGACGTAAATCTGTACTAACGCACAAGCAAGCGCACAAGTCACAACGACGGACTGACGCACACCGCAGTCAATGACTCCACGCAACGCTACGGTGTGCGTCTCGTGTGGCTGCGCGGGGACGTTGCGCGTGCGCATCTCAAGGACACTGTCGCGCACGTCATGGCCACGCGCCGCCCGCCTAAAGCGAAGCATCCAGACTTCTTCAAGTATATCACGTTCAGTGACCGGCTGTTAGGACACTTCGCCTTGTAGAGATAGGGCATCGGTCAAATGGATGGCTTTTGAAGCCAAAGAAGTGTCAAGAAATAAAGTGTGCTCCCTGCGCATGCCCCTTACCGCTGACGTAAACGTCGATGAAACGACCGAGCAGTATAGAGCATTCCCATACATTCATTATTTCGACGGCGCACACCGTTCAACGCAACATTGTGCGTTGAGATCGCCAGACCGAAGCTTCAAGTTTACATTAGGCGCCCCCTTTAGTTTTAACAGGATTCGTGTCATATCATGATATGCCCAATTCTACGATATGCCGACGTATACATAGGTATACCTAATAGAGTTACTAAATAAGTCAACATAACATATTATTTATATTCTAACGTAGTTATTTTTATTTTCAAAGGATCTCAGAGACGAAGCGTCCCGCTTTCTACTTGACGAAGCATTCCTCGACTTAGAAGTCCAATTCGAGGATCTGTTCTCCACCAAGTGGCTACAATCCAGCATCCCAGTCGACACCATCTGCGTAACCCTCGAGGACTACTTCCAAGACTACAACCATTTACGAGATAAAAACTTCGAATACGTCATAAATGAAGCTCAAAACTTGATTTACAAGAAGTATATTACGGCGATGTTATCAAAGAAGGTTGCATTCAAAACGGTCGAAGAGGCAACACAAGCGGCTAATAAAATTATGAAAGAGGCAAAGCAGATCAAGTCGTTCTTTAAGAAAATAGCACCCGAGGGTGTCGACGCTGATCGGCCTTTTGAAGTTATCGGTCTTTTAGCTGAGGTAAGTTATCGTTTCATAATATAGTTTTGAGCATGGTCTGTTCTCAGTCGATATATTGTAGAGAGATGGCCACAGCACACCTCCCTGTCGCACTTGCTTTAACATACCAAACTGCAAATTAACCAAACTTAGTGCTATCGAAACCTCTTATGTACTTACTTGCAACCATATCTTGTTTCCTATAGATTCATAAGAAAGACGGCAATATGTTTCGGCAACCTATCCTGCCAACCAGTTGTGTCATCCCGCACACTCAATCGCTTTCTATAGTTCACAAAACATAACAACGGGCTTTGTTTTTGTAGGTTTAATATAAGATTTTACGTTAACACGGGCGCTTTAAACATTATCAATCACTCCGAGACCATGACACGTGGAATTTTGCCGAAAATTCGGGAAAATATAAAAAGCAAACACGGTTTGAAGATATCCGTCAGAGATCGAAGGTGACAGACATAACCTAGCGAATCAGTAAGTTGAAGTGGCAGTGGACTGGCCATATTTGTCGCTGACGTGATAACCGTTGGGGCCGTAAGGCATTGGAATGGATACCACGTATAGCAAAGCGCAGCGTAGGCCGCCCTCGTGCCCGCTGGACTGACGATCTGAAGAACGTTGCGGGTGGCGGCTGGATAAGGATGACTGAGGACCGCCAAGAGTGGCGTAATATGGGGGAGGCTTATGTCTACCAGTGAACGAATACGGGCTGATGGATGGATGGAAACACGGTTTGAAAGGAGTTTGATTTTTGTTCCACTTTAGACAAATTGCGTAAGGTCATTGTCTTTGAAGACGCTCTACTTTGTTTCCGTAAAGGCTTTGTCTTCCGAACTTCAAGACTAATCTGTAGTCACTATATGTCTTCTCCATTTCGGTAACAGTTATTATAGCTGATAGTAAGTTCTGTTCGTGTCAGCTAAGAAGGCGGTTGTAAAATGAGCAACTGCGACGCCGCCGGGGCTATATTCATGATGTTCTGTATATTTTGGCTAGGTCCTCCGGTGCACAGACATCGAGATGCTGTCCCTGGACCTGCACGGCATCGCGGACAAGTGTCCCGACGTCACGGAGGAGCACCTGGTGCGTCTCGTCTGGCTGCGCGGGGACGTTGCGCGTGCGCATCTAAAGGACACTGTCGCGCACGTCATGGCCACGCGCCGCCCGCCTAAAGCGATGCAACCGGACTTCTTCAAGTATATCACGTTCAGTGACCGGCTGTTAGGACACTTCGCCTTGTAGAGATAGGGCATCAGTCAAATGGATGGCTTTTGAAGCCAAATAAGTGTCAAGGAATAAAGCGTTAAAAATAAAATTGAATATTCGTGATATCAATAAAATACAGAACACTCAGAACGCAACATCTTTTGTATATATATTTGTGTCGATTCGGTGTAACACGTTTTAACTTATTTGACAGGACTAAACTTAATTTAAGCGTTCTGTCTTTTTCTTTCTGTATCGTAAAGACAAAGACAGGACGCTCAAAATAAGGTTAGTCCTGTCAAATAAGTTAAGTTATGTTGCGCCAAATCGACACCATTGAGACGACGTGTGAGGTTAAGTGTCACGTCAAAATGTTTACACGTTTCCAGAAAGCCGATTTGATCTTAGTTATTTATTATGTACAAATCGTGCAATCTATCGGTCGTATTGTGTGTGATACTCGTAAAATAACCAAAAGTAAACATAGGTTTACCGACGTTGGTAAAGCGCCGACGATCAGTTTATTGTATATCTATGCCTTACTCAAAGTATTGTTAATTTAATATGCCGTTATTTAAATTATGTAAATAAAATGAACCCTACGGCATAATAAAGCCGATTCTGGAGACTTTAGTTTTAGTGCTGTCAAAACAAAATTTTCTTCATTGCAAAATAGTCCTTAATAGTTAGGCAAACAAGCTAAATTACTTTGGAAAAAATTATAGTTTTGACAGTACTAAAACTAAAATGAAAGCCTTCAAAATCGGCTTTAATATGTATTATTTAAATTATAAGTAATGAAATATATTTTACTTATTTAAATATAAAATATTATTTTAATTGTCATAATATTGATTTCCTACTGTCCTTGAAGTTATAGATATGTTTTAAGATTTGTAAGTACTTATTACCAAATTTTAAAAATATTTTGTAGCTGTGTTAAACCCTGATAAAATAATATTGTGTTTTAGCTATCCTGACTTGCGGTACGTAATGATCGATGATGGAACAAAGAGCAATATATGTAACTATACTAATACTACGTTTAGCGAGACGATGCAAAGCGGGTCGTTCCCCCGACTGACACCTGCCGCCGCGTCAAAGGAAATGCCTCCGTCTCGACTAGGGTTGCCAGATGGGAAAACAAAATATTTTGGCAAAATTTCAAATAGTCGGGATTTCGGGATTATTGTCGGGACAAATAAATATTACGAGTTCAAAAATTCTTTTTTATTGTTAAAATTAAGGTAATTACAACAAAATACTTTTTTTTTGGCAAATTATGAGATTATACAGTTGAACATTATAAGTTCAAATTATGGGACAACTAAAACATATTTATTTTCTACTTTGCCACAAGTAGTTGGCATTTGAGTTCACTGACTCCACCAATTGGGTGCCCTTTGGGGTATTCAAAAAAATTTTAAAATTTAAACAATTTTCTATTTTTTATCTTATTAAACTTTGTAGAAAATTGTTTAAATTTAAAAAATTTTTTGAATACCCCATAGTTCGACTCTAATTAAATGTATTGCCATTCGATTTCTGTCTTTGGTATACAAATTGTTTAATAAACTGAAAAAAAACCCTTTTACAATAAGCATTGCTTATGGGGATAGATAAGACAAAAGATATAATTCTTTTTTAATATTTCACCTCGTTTTGGTCACATTGTTTTAAAAAATAAGCCCACTTTTGATCACTAGGCATAATGTCCTTGTCTTTTGGAATATAATTAAATATTTCTTTGAGGCAACAGTAATCAGAATACAAAGAGCCCCGGCGTGCCTCGCCCGCAATCGTACAGTGCTTATTCGCTCGCCGCCCGCCGACTGTTGTTATTTGTCGGGACTCTGGACAGCATATGAAATGTCGGGTCAATCCCGACCATCTGGCAACCCTAGTCTCGACTCTTTATACAAAAGAAGCTGACTGCTCGTGACCTGACCCTCGTACCATGATAATCATGTGTAGTTGCATTTTATTACAGAAGTCATACATGCCAGAAGTATCATTTTATGAAATTAAGTATAATGTTAAGGGATGTTAAGGGGTGAATTGCATCGTCTCGCTAAATACAGTATAGTAGGTACATAAGTGAAAAATTATGATCCATTCATAGTTTGGTTCTTGGGGGGGGGGGGCGTATTCTGACATGATTTATCACGAAGTTATGAAAAGGGAAGATTTTAACCTATCCTGTTTAAAAATGCACCCAAATCAAATCGAAAAGTCGAGTCAAATATAAGGAATTCCTGGGCGTTCAATCCTGAATACGCCAATGTGGGTGAGGGCTGCGAACATCATTGATTTTTGAATGGGTTGCAGCTGTCTAAAGTTAAAATCTTTGGACAAGATGCAAAGAACGAGGTCGATTTGAGCTTGTTAAGGTTGTTTGTGATCATAAGCTCGAGAGCCGAGCAAAGAGTGGAGCGACACAGCTAACGGACAGTTAATTGAGATCTGTGTTGATAGGGAAGTAGTATTACTCGTAAACGCGACTTTTCCGCATGGAGGGGGGACCACCACTGGAGAGGGGGACTTTATCTGTGGACAGACCAGCCCCTCTACCCTATTCTGTATCTTTGGTTGCCAACTGCGCATCGAAAACAGACAAAAACTGAACTTTGAAAATTGCCCTGCGAACTGTGTCGTTACTTTGAGTGCGAACATATCTCGGAATTCAATATTATATCTATGTTTTTAATGATAGGCACCCAGTCCAGTTGGCAACTAAAGATACATAATAGTGATAATAGGCCCTCAGGCAGGGCAGATCATACATAACCATAAGGTTTACTTGAAATTTAAGTAAGTACCAGTGGCGTGCATTGAACTTTTTTCCGGAAAAGCAATCAGAAGGTCAAGCTTGACAATAAAAAAAAAATTTAATAACACTTTGAAAAAAAAAAATTGTATGACGCCAGGGTAGGCACTGCCCACCCTAGAGTGAATATTTTCTTACAAACTTTTTTTTTCAAAGTGTTATTTAAATTTTTTCATATTTTTTATTGTCAAACTTGACCTTCTGGTTGCTTTTCCGGAAAAAAGTTCAATGCACGCCCCTGGTAAGTACCCTATGTATGTTGAAAGTTTTTCAGGAATGCAGAATTTACAATTGAATTAAGATTCTAAAGATATAGTTTGATATTATCCTAGGACCAAAATTCTCAAAAGTATACAGCTTTTTTAATAGAGTTTGTATGCAATGCAATAATAAAACGGTTTGAACAGAGTTGCTACAACTAGTTAAAATGCTGCATATCTGGGGTAAATGTCACGTAAGATGTTTATAAGTTTCGTAAAAAAGGCAACGTCAATTGCAAATATTTGGCGTCATTATGTCAGTCCGCTCGTGCCAATTGCGCCATAACTCAGGGACCATAACTAAATTGTATACGCTATCCTGCTGTCGGTGTTGGAACCTGACGAAATTGCTATCAGAAAGGCTGGCCCAGGTGAGCAGAATTACCGTAACATCCTGTTGACCATTTACATAACCAGCCCCCCTATTCTGTATCTTTAGTTGCCAACTGCACGAGGTGCCTATCATCAAAAACATAGCTAAAAACTGAAATTTCAAAATTGCCTTTAGTGGGTATTGAACTATTAACAATCTGTGTCGTCACTTCAAGTGCGAAAATATCCTTAGGACATCGGAATTCGATAGTATATCTATGTTTTTGATGATAGACACCCAGTCCAGAAGGCAACTAGAGATACACAATAGGCCCGCAGGTATGGGCAACCTTTTGAAAGTTGCGGGCCAAACTTGAGGATGTTAACGAAATCGCGGGCCGTAGATAATGGTAGTCGTGAAAAAAAAACCAAACGGTTTATTTTATACATTTGTAAAGTGAATGCGATAAAAGTGTGGACATGTTAGTTATTCATTGCTTGCACACACCGTAATCTCATATGTAAAAAGTGTGCAAAAAAGCATAGGAGGTAATTTATGATGAAAGTACAAGTTTTGTTGCTTTATTATGCTGTCACTCAGCTCTCTTAGTGTGTACCAAAAATATTACGAGTTTTGGCGCGCAGTTTTAAGATCTTCCGCGAGCCGGTTCAAAAGCCAGGGCGGGGCGGGCGTTGCCCATATACGAGTATGAGTCATAACCCAATGATTGGAGATGGTATATATTATATATGATATAGCTGAGATGTGGAATGGGGAAGATAAGCTTATCAAAACCGTCTCAACGTCTACCTGGCCTGACGTTTTATTGATTTTTCGGAAATCGGCCTTTCTATTTTAGAGACTTGCGCTCTGGTAACCCGACCACGTCAGTGCCGCAAACGTCAGCCGCTCCTCGTCACAAGTTTTGACGGTTCGTATAACTAAGCTAAAATAGAGAGTCACTTATTATCGCTACCGCTCAGCTCTTTCATTACCATCTTGATTTTATTACGTATATGATACCGTCTTTCCTCGTTTCCTGTGTAAAAAACAAACAATGAGATATATAAATTCAAGGCCATGCCACAAATTTTAACAGAAGGCAAGGGCCTCTTCTGTAATATATTTTTTTCGTAACAAGTTTTTATTTGCAACAAATTACATTTTTTATGTCTTATTCGCTAAATTGATTTAATAGTTTGTTTTTGTTTATATTTTAAAATAGGACGATATATAATTTTGTTAAAAGTACATAATTTGACCAAGAGGCCGCCTCTCTAGTCCAGTGGTTCGAACGTGTCGACCACAAATCCAGAGGTCGCGATTTCAAATACTGCAGAGGTACATTTTGTGTTCGGTCTGTGTTCTTCGGTAGGTACTTTGTGCCTGAAGTACGGCGATATGGCTCGCAACACCTTTCATGCTGGGATGTAATAATCGTCAGTGAAACGTGGGAACACGAGTGTGGACTGTAACTTACATTCAGGG
Source organism: Ypsolopha sequella (assembly GCA_934047225.1). Classification (NCBI taxonomy): domain Eukaryota; kingdom Metazoa; phylum Arthropoda; class Insecta; order Lepidoptera; family Ypsolophidae; genus Ypsolopha; species Ypsolopha sequella. The sequence continues at coordinate 19,267,833 of OW203994.1, read as the reverse complement.
CCGTCTTAGGCCATGCAGGGGCCCGGGGGCACACTTAGTTTGAGGGGCTTTTTTGATGAAAATATAAGCTATGTGTAAATTTTAAATATCGATGGAACTGTAAATATTATAGCCGATTCTGAAGGCTTTATTTTAGTTTTAGTGCTGTCAAAACTAAATTTTCTTCATTGCAATATAGTCCTTAACTGTTAGGGTTAGAAGTTAAATTACTTTGGAAAATTTTAAGTTTTGACAGCACTAAAACTAAAATTAAAGCCTTCAGAATCGGCTTTAATGTGAGCTTAAATTGTGCAAATATAAATTGTTGCAAAACCGTCCGAACGAAAACGTAAAATAGATGTGGCTATTTTATTTCTACGTATTTGTGCATATTGTTTATATATTTTATATCGCCAAACACAAATACATATCACACAAACATTTACTTATAACTTCTTTATTTTTATTTTTTAAATCCGATAGCATATTGGAACTATAGATTTAATTAAACGTGTAAATAACTTCGTAACTTCCAAGAGGAAGCGCGAGATCCCTAAACCTCAGGTTATACTTAACTTATAACAGGGTCTCACTGTAACCTTTGTAACGATTTATGGTTTAATAAATAGTTTATTTTTTATTTTTCTTATTTGGTATAAATATAGGGAAATTATTTCACATTCATTCCTCGAAAATTCATCTGGGATTCGTAGATTCTCGTCGTGACGATGCCGATGTACCAATTTCATCATTTACATTTAACAACTTGAATGATATATTATTAAAGTATTTTTGGCTCCTTTTAAGTTGTCTTGGGCACTACATTTGTTTTTTATTTTTCCAGTTAAGTGAATAAATTCACCATGGACAAGTACTCGTCCCTAGCCCACGTGTCGCTAGGTCTAACTCCAGACAGGCTTTCCCAAGATCTGAGCAACTGGTTCAATGAAGATATCTCTTTCACTCACTGGGAGGTACGCATTTATTTTAGAACATCATTTTATTTTTACTTGGCGTTTTAGTTATCTTGATGAGTTTGCGATAAATGTATCTAAGTACACATATAATCTGTAGTGGGTATGTCGATTCATATGCTCGGTACTTATAGATAGCGTCTTTTGCACATAAAACGTGATTTAATACTTGTAAAGTAACAATGAATGAATAGACAGTTTATTGCACACACACGAAATATAACAATACAAAGTAACGATTGTGCAATATTGTACAAAGTTACTAAAGGCAATTTCTTCCGGCCAACCTTTGGATGGTGAACAAGTTATTATTTATAATATGTATAAGTGGGACAAACAAATATTTTTATTTAATATACATAATTTAATTGACTAAATAACTTACTAGTACATGTATCTACATTTTACTAATATAGTTCGTATTTACAAATGACAAATCATCTCGCCAGCCGTGTGTATAGGGTCGTCCATTTAAAAAAGCCGGAATATCTTTTTAGTAAACTGACTTGGATGAGGGATGTGTGTAGCCGAAACAGGCGTATGCGGGAGCATAATAAACTAACATTACCTGTACATAAAAGCAGTGGATTTAGAGGATGCTTCAAATTCGCATCGGCGAAAATTTGGAACGACTTGCCCCCGTTTAAAAATGTCACATAAAACATTTAAAAATAAACTTAAATTACTTCTAATTAAAAATCAAAAAAAATCCCCATATTGAGTGTACTAGTGATCCCAAAACCTACATATTTAACTTCTTTTTTTTTTTAGCAACGTTGTTTTTATAATGAGAGCAGCCTGCGAAGCCTAATCTTGCGTTTTATTTTTCTTTTGTTGTATATCATTTTCTTTTTTATAATTAATACGTGTAGTGCCTTATTAGTCGTATATTATGTGTAGCCTTTTTCACGTGAGAAAAGGGTCTTGCTGAAAACCAGCGCTGTAAATCTTGAATTTACATGCATTGCATATGCTGAGCATGTTCCCTTTTGTCGCCAGCAAAGTCACATTGTAAAGCAAATAACATTTTAAATGGACATATAGTAGTTACATTTTACTGTTATTATATTATACTTTACTCACGTGTTTTTATATTTATGATGTTGGCCACAATAAAGATTTCTTATTCTTATTTAAAATAAGTATAAATATTTACAAATATACCATCATTATTAATTATCATATTTGAGGAATAAATAGTTACATCAAACTATAATTCCCTTGCGGTGTGACTCCACTTTTGTAGGTTATTGATATTACCTATATTGAAATTTTTATAACCGCCCCCTTTCGAACGTAGTCGATTGCAGTTTACGCTCGAAGGTGCTGCGACCTATTCAAACCATTCAGACGTAATACCCAACTGTTATTATATTTATTTCAGTACGTAAGTGAAACTGGCAAAGGCGATTCTTACTTGAGTGAAGTTATTCGCATCAGAATCTACGGGACCAACGCTAACGGCGACGCGAAACACGTACAAGTTGTTCTCAAAACTATTCCAAAAAACGTATGTCGACGACTCACGTTTAGAAGCGATGAATTCTTCAAAAACGAAATCATGTTCTACACCCACGTCTTACCAGCCCTTCTAAAGTTCCAATCGAAGAAAAACTTGAAAGAACCTTTCCACAACTACGTCAAATTGTTTTCTACCTTTATCGATGGTGTTAACGATTACATTTGCTTGGAAGATGCTTCGCTGCAGAGCTTCGAGAGTGCTGTAAGGCAGGAGGGTGTCGACCTTGAGCATTGTAAGATTACTCTGAAAACATTCGCTAAATTTCACGCTATATCGTTCGCGATGAAAGACCAAGAGCCAGCAGAGTTCGATCGAACAAGAAACTGTATATTTGAGACTTACTACCATGAGCGTGTGTGGCCCTGGTATGAGCGATGGTGGGCCCGTATTTGCGGCATTGCCATTGGTGCTGTAGAAAAGGAATATCCCGACTCCATATACGACAAAAAAATCAAAGAGTTTGCCGTACCTGATACCTACAAAAAGATGATCGATGCAGCATGTAACACTTTGTCTACTGGTGTTATCAGTCATGGGGATTCCTGGACTAATAACTTTCTGTACAAGTACGAGAAAAAATCTCCATACGATGCTAAAATGATCGATTTTCAGCTCACAAGATGTGCTTCACCCGTTCTTGATATAACGTTCTTTATATACGCGTGTACCACTCAAGAGTTGAGACTAAAACACTACGAAGATCTTCTAAAATACTACTACGAAGTATTATCCGAACATATTGAAGAGATGGGGACCGATCCAAAGAAGGTATACTCTTGGGAGACATTTAGAGAGGAAATAAAAAAGTATTCGTATTTCGGTTTAGCTTTCAGTTTTGAATCGACGCCTTTCATCGTTTTGGATCCTGAAGATGCAGTCGACATGGAAATGAAGGTATATTATACAATATTTCATTGTTATTCCTAAAATATTATTCCTGTAATATATTCCTGTAGACAATTAAAAAGCTATAACGATTCCAATTGTACCCACGCGAAAGGCACAAAAAGAGTTTTAGATTGTAAAAAATTAACTATGAACTTCTTTTTGAGTTACGCGGTTTATTTCATGGGGAAAGCTTTTCACTACGATAATTTCAATATTTTTTGGGAAAACTGCTTGAAATTTTTTTGTCACCAATATTTATAAAACATTTTTGCTCCAGGGTGACCAAAAAAGGAACATCGATGACTTCTGGCAACTCGGACCATTTAAGACGCAAAAGGGGAGATTGAGAGAAGCGAACAACGTTGTGCACTGTGTAGACAACGGATTTATATAATAACTTAAATAATTTAGTTTAAATAGACACTTTTTAGATTAAATTATTGCTTTTAAGAAAAAGAAACAAATAAATTAAAATTTATTTTGTTTTTTAATCAATGCAATGGTTTCTTTGACAACACTGGCATACAAGAGACCACAAATCATAGAGGAACTACCCCTAAACGCTTCAGTGATATAACGGTTCAGAAACGGTTATGACTAGTTAGTTCTCCATTCAGAGTCAATTCTTGGATCGTCCAAGGAGTTAATTCTTGGACGAAATTCTGGTTTGTTCGTCCAAGAGTCAATTTTATTAAACAGATATGGACCAAGAAAGGCATAAAACGTATTTGAAAATTTTAACTGGCTACCTATAACGGCTGAAGTTCTAGCTAGACTCGTGTGACAGACAGCGAAGGCTTAGTAATAGGGTCCCACCCTATTACCCCTTTTGCACCCTTCACTGTGTGTGTACGGAACCCTACATATGAAACGTTTTACTGACGTATTCTGAACTGGCTCTAGAAATTATTGATTTCCCCGTTTTTTTAAATCAAATTTTAAGGTCCACATAAATAAATAGTTTTCTATTAATCTCTCTTACCCCCGTCGTTCCACACTAAAAAATCATTACTCACTAGTAGTCTTAAACAACTGAACCCAAGACCTAAGCCGTAGGGCTAGGGAATCTTAATCTAAACACTCAATCTGTCACGCAAACTCACACATCCACCCTCTCTCTACACATACACACACCCTCTCACATTCACTTTTATTTTCAAGTGCATAATTTTGTATATTGTGGTTTAGATTTACTTTTTTTTTTTTTACCGAGTTTATTAGGGACTGGCACCTGGAATACAGATCTTTCGGTTTAGCTCAGGTGCCAAGGAATTATTTTTGTATAGTTTTACTTTTAAAAATAAAAATTTGTACTTACTTATGATTTATGTATAGCTATAAGTTTTTCCTTTTGCAAATAAACTATTTTATTATTTATTTATTCTTTCCCAGCTAGCTTACCGCTCCGCTTATTTTCACGTTTCCGGTGGAAAGATTGGGAACAGTTTCACGTTTAGTCTTTGATGAACTGTTATATTTTCAGCTTGACTAGGTAGTAAACATTTTATGACATTAAAAACTAGAAATAGTAAATTGTAACTCCAATATACTTTTTCTACGTGTCGTTCCTTGTATGTGATCTTTTTGAGCGTAGGTTGTAATGTAACGATATACAAATGAGTCAATATACTCGAAGCCAATTCCCAGATTGAGGCGAAGGGCGGGCGGGCGGCAGTCGGTATCACACTTGCGATCGCGGCGCGAGTCTTGCGCGGAAAATGGCTATCATATGCGCGCGCGCCGAAATTTTGCACGCTTTTTATTTGTTTGCCTTCCTGTGCTTATTGCCAGGTGAGATAAGCAACAAATTTTATTTGTATACCTTATATATCTTTTTAATAAATTGTTGTTATATAAATATCACTCATCATGTTATGGTATTTAATTAAAAAGTGAAACGTAAAAAGTGCAAGTGTTATAAAAGCGTTGGTTTACGGTGATAGTTTCATTACCGGTGATAATCCTTAGGTAGAGTAGATTCAGATGTCTAAATATATTTTCGATTCAAGGATAAATATTTCCATAACATGTATTATTCAATTGTTTAGATCCCAAAGTCAAAGGTCACTGTTTAGGCAACAATCTTCATAAATTATAGTAAATATAACAGACATATACTCATTAATACCTATAACCGGCCCTACATGGTGAACAACATTGTTTTCAGGCTAAATTACCCCTCGGGAATAATTCACTTGTGAGTTTGTTTATGTTATAGTAGACACGACCCGAATTACTTAATAAAACATGACGTCGTCGCAGCCCTAGTTAACATTTTTATCTCATGCAACGACTGTTTGTCTCTTTTTAGCTATAACATTTGAACCACTGGACGAATTTTCTTCACTGCTAAGAATACCTAGGCCGTTCAGTAAGGAAAGTTTTGGATATTATCATTGGTATTAGTGAAACAAGAAGGAGAAGCATAGGACAAAATAATGTATCTATAGTCAATACAGAAATAAACAGTAAAGTGTCCCTAAAATAAATCTTAACGTTACTCATCATCGACAAATAAATCACAGCAAATTTATATATATTTAGCATTGTGAGATGTTTCAGATCAAGTACATAAAGTTACAACATCTGCCAATCTCAACCGTTTTTTAAATAATAGACCACGCATTGTTCAGTTAAAACATAATGTACACACATATATATATAAATATATATATAGGACCACACACGTGTACGGCAAGTGTACAACAAAGCGATTTACCTACTTCCCGAGGGGTCATTGAGTGGTAATAATCAAATAAGTCGGATACCTACCGTTGTAGAGATATACCGACTGAACGACCGCGGTGGTATTTTTAACATTCCCGGACCGCCTCAAGGTTGACCAAGATGGGCGCTTATTCATTGGGATATGACCTAATTTTCTATAACTTTATAAATAGAAAATCCTTCGCGGTACCCTCGTAATGGCGTTTCGGTTTAATTACTTGTTGTAGAGATTTATTGGAAATGGGTATTTCTGAGTTAACGATCGTTTACCGGAGTTTCTCAAGGTCAGTCGGTTTACGTCCATCGTCGGTCGAAGGAAGTTCAATGTCAAACTGTTTTGTAATTCTGCTGCATGCATCTGTAGTGCAGTAGCAAACAATGTATCGCTACCAAATCGCTACGCGTCATAACCTGAGTCGATCCTAGTGCCCTTGAGATTTTAATTTATTTACTAAGGCGCTACGTAAAAGTTTTAGTGTCCCTGTTACTCCATATGCGAAAAAACCCTCAGTGCGAGTGGGACGGATTCGTGGAAAATAGCAAAAAATCGGTTTTTTATTAATATAAAATGTACCTACTAAGCAGTTTTGTCAAAAAGATTTTCAAGGAGACTTTACAAACACATAATATCCACATTTTGAATGCAATTTCACAATGAAATTAGTTAGAATTTCAGAGGTACAGGAAAAAATAAAACAATTTAGAGGTCTTTTCGGAATTAAATTCTTTCGAGAAAATTTCATTCAATTGCGTTTTGTGCTGGACGGGTAATAAAAAAAGTTGCTAGGGTAGGCCATAATTTTCTAGTTGCATCTGACCAGTGACCCGATGGGAACAATTTAGGATGAGCCGTTGCGAGTTGCATCGGACCACTGAGCCGATGGGAACAACCGAAAATATAGTATACAAAAACCGTAAAAAATAATTATAATACAAAAATGTATTTCATGCCCTTCGATAAGTATTTTATAATTAAGAAATTGAAAAAAATATAACAATTAATATCGCAATACAATGAAATTTTGCGCGATATATGAATAAAGCAGGAAATTTGCGAGTTTGGGAGCCTATTGATTTTATTTTACTTTTGTTTATTATTATTTTTTATATTTGTGACTAAAGTAATAATAATAATAATACAATTCTTTATTGCTCATTAAAATAAATCAATACAAAGGCGAACTTAATGCTAATTAGCATTATCTTCCAGTTGACCTTAGGTGTTGAGGATAATTTAGGGTAGTGCCAAGAATATATAATTAGGAGAAAGCACTCAAATCGTTGGAAATTAAATAGGGAAAATGGGAGATTTATACTAAATAAACATAGTAAAATAAGAATATAATACGTAATTGAGATATAAAAAATACTTATATATTACATAATAAAATAAATACGGCGAATTATGGCGATAATAGGGCTCACCATGGGCTCACCATCCGTCACGCTGGGTGGGACGTCACGCTAATAATCGTTGGTGAAACATGGCTGTTCCCAACGACATTGGTATAGAATGTCGTTGGCTGTTCCATAGTAATCCATGCTCTGACATGGCGATGATGGCTTGACGATGTATTTTTTTAGAGTTCCGTAGTGCCTAAAAAGTACAAAAGGAACCTTTATGGTGGGACTCCGTTGTCCGTCCGTCCGTATGTCATAGCCTCATAACTTTAGCACCGTTAATGATAAGACATGAAATTTAGCCCAAAAATAGCATTAATTTGCCCACATATTACAGTGTAAAAAAAATGGAACATATGAAATTGTTCAAAATATTCTCAAAACAAAAGAAAAATAAAAATATTATCCTAAAAATACCACATGGGTATCGAAACCGCTAAACCGAAAAATATGAAAAAATTGTCGATTACAGATCATAACTGGCCAATTACAGGAAAACTATAGCGATTTAAAAAAAGTTGAGCACAAATGAGAAATATAAAAAAATTGTAAAATATTTTTTTTTTTTATAAATATACAATATTGATATCAAATTATAGGTATTAAAAATCTGATTGTAAAATATAGTTTGGTTATATTTAATTCCATCTATTTTGAAAATCCTTGAAAAGCCATAAAAATATTTATCTCTAAAACTGGTTGGCCGAAAAATATGAAAAAAATCATGGTAATATGTGTTTGCGTAAAGATTACAGGAAAAATAAAGCGGTTGAGAAATTCACTAAAAAAAAAGACAAAATTAAATGTATCATGCACAATACGGAACCGTAGGTACGTGTAGGTACGCGAGTCTGACTCGCACTTTGCCGGTTTCTTTTTAATTACGTTACCTACTAATTGAAGAAAAAAAAAAGTGGCGGAGCTCAGTGGTAGAACCCTGGCCTCTCAATCTTGAGATCCAGGTTCGATCCCTGGTTGGGCATGCCACCATAAGTTTTTTCGGAATTTATGTGTTTAATATGAATGAAATAAATATGAATTTATTTTGTTCTTACTTACCATTTGCTGAACGGTGAATGAATACATCGTAAGGAAACCTGCATGCCCTATAAAGTGTGTATTTGTACCCGAAGTACGGCGAGCTCACCACTTATCACGTTGGGACGTAATAATCGTCGGTGAAATGCGGGTGTACCGAGTGTAGACTGTTACTTGCATTTCACAGCTCACACTCGGAACACCTCTGAGACCCCCTCTGGGATTCATGTCGTGACGATATATATATTTTTTTAGGGTTCCGTAGTACCTAAAAGGTACAAAGGAACCTTTATGGTGAGACTCTGTTGTCCGTCCGTCCGTATGTCACAGCCTCATAACTTTAGCATTGGCACAAAAATAGCATTAATTTGCCCACATATCACGGTGTAAAAAAATATATGAACAATTTGAAATTGTTCAAAATATTTCCAAAACAAAAGTGAAAAAAAAATATACTAGAAATACAAAATGGGTATCAAATTGTAGATATTAAAAATCTAATTGTAAAAATATATAGTTTGGCTATATTTAATTGCATCTATTTCGAAAAATCCTTGAAAAGCCATAAAAAAATGTATGTCCCCCCCCCCCCTTATCTCCAAAACTGATAGACCAAAAAATATGAAAGAAATCATTTTAATATGTGTTTACGTAAAGATTATAGGAAAAATAAAGCGGTTGAGAAATTCACGAAAAAAATGACAAAATTAAACTAATCATCGACAATACGGAACCCTAGGTACGCGAGTCTGACTCGAACTTGACCGGTTTTTCAATTATTGAGAGTCTCGAAATAACTTCAATGAATGACAAATCGTATTATAATTTCAGGTAGCCAATCAATATCAATCACAAATTTCTCCGTCCCAAAATCCGTCGTTGCTGGCGAAAATGCAGAGCTGCGATGTGAATACGAGTTGCAGGCAGGCGAACCCGAGGGAGGTGTCATAGTCAAATGGTGGTGGACGCCTCAGAATGAGGGCAAAGAGTCCAATAAGCAGCTGTATCAAAGGATTGGCAAACAGCAGCCCAATCCTATCAACACGGACATTAGTAAGTTATTATATTCCTCTTGTTCTACCTCTCTTTCTCTCCAGTCCTCCGCAGAGTCTGGGGCCGACACTAGGCTCTTTCATGCCTGTCTGTCCATGTCCAGCGAAGTGATCAGGTGCTCGATTCCAAGTTGCGGTTTGGACCGATTTGATAGAAACAATGCATACGCGATCGCACGCTAACAAAAACGATCTGAGGTCGATAAAATCTGAGCTGTCAAAATTTGCCTTCAGTGGACGTTTATATCGCAACGCACTGTGACGTCACTTCAGACGCGCACTTATCCTTATACAATCGGAATTCGATCGTTTGACAGTTACAACCGTAGGTACATTTTAGGTAGTTGGACACTGATTGAAAGATACACATTAGCACCGCAGGTCATCTTTTTCTCTACGGCAGGTATGGGCAACCTTTTGAAAGTTGCGGGCCAAACTTTAGGATGCTAACGAAATCGCGGGCCGTAGATAATATGTAGTCGTGAAAAAAAATAAACGGTTTATTTTATACATTTGTCAAGTTAATGCAATAAAAGTGTGGACATGTTAATTATTCATTGCTTGCACACACCGTAATCTCACATATGAGATTACGGTGTGTGCACTTATTAAAATTTCTAATCAAAACAAAGACTACTTTCTACTCTATAAAATGAAGAATAAGTTTATTTCAAAGAAATGCTGTAAATTTTCAGAGACTTCAGAAAAAGAAATAAAACCCGGCCAAGTGCGAGTCGGACTCGCGCACGAAGGGTTCCGTACCATTATCTATAATTATACAGATCGCGCCAAACTTCTAGTACGCTCGGAAGTTGTTTTTCCGAAGAACGGCCCATACATTTTGTTCATGTATACAACTGTCGTGATTTTTTTCACGACTCCAAATACAACCGTTTCGCTGGCAGGGGGGGGGGGGGACTTTTGACTCTAACAAAAATTAACCCTGGATCGAAAAAAGTTTTTTCTACTACCTTTATGAAAAAGTTCCATTTAATACTCGAAATTAGTTTTGAAAATCGAACTTTCCGGGCCCCGTTGCGGAATGACTATCAGGTCAGTTTGAAATATCGTATTGAAATTTTATTTATTGCAAAACTAGCTTCTTTTTGACTTTTGTCTTCATTTCATGCTAAATTAGGTTCTTTTTGACGTCCTCACAAATAAAATTCGCCGGCCGAAGCCTGAAAAAAGAAAGGTAAAAACCGCGCCGCGCTTTTCAGTCATAAAATACATTAAATTTGAAAGGAAAAATTAAATATTTAAATACATAAATCAGCTAGTAGAAAAAGTATCGTTCGCAACGAGTATAAATGGCCTTCGGCTCACGTCGAAACTAGCTTCATTCCTCGGGTAAGAAAATCCGCCATTTTATACGCGTCACGAAATATACTATTCTCCCACACCCAATATTTTTAAATTACCTATCCAACGACACCCCACACTAGGGGATAGACGAGAAAAAAAAAATCATCCGCACTTTACGTGTAGGGGAGGTGCCCTAAAAAAAATCTTTTTCAAATTTTTTCTGTACCACTTTATCGGCGTAATCAATATGTATACCCATGCCAAATTACAGCTTTCTAGTACTAGTAGTTTCTAAGCTAAGCCGCGGACAGACAGACAGACAGACAGACACACGGACATGGCGAAACTATAAGGGTTCCTTGTTGTTGGCTATAATTTTAAGAAAAGCTCTCAATTGGCATTGACGTATTATCACTATTGTGATTTAATTAGAGACATAACAATGACAAAATATAATTCAGAACCATAATAACACATCAAACAACATTAAAAAAAAGTTCTCCGATACGATTTATAGCTTTTCCACACTACGCAAAAGTGTTGCAAAAAAAGTCAAAATATCTGGGGTTTTCCGTGCGCGGCATTTGATAAGAGCGAGGTAGACAGTTAAAAAGCAAAAGCGTAGAAGCAGGACTTATTTTCAACGAGCGCCGACCTTCATTACCGCTTCGAATTACTTTTTCAAATTTGAAGCTAGCAGTTGATCAAAAGAGAAAATATACAGGTTGGATAATGCAAAAAACAGTATAATTTAATTTAGAACACATCGGTAAAGTAAATCTTTTCACATTCTTCACAACTTGATAAACCAACAACAAGTCACATACATTTATTTATTCTAAGTGTAGTTGAAAGAAAACCAGATAAACAATCTCGTCTGACATGAATTTACATTTCAAACTTCTTTCCAATCAATAAATGAATGAATGAATCAATGAATACATATTATCAATAATGATCAATGAATATACTTTATTGGATGCTTACCTATGAAATTGGCGAAATTTTCTTACAGATTCATGAGTTCATAATTCCTGTAATTCAATAGCTATTTCCATTATTTGTTTTTGCGCGAACACCGCGATTCTCCGCTGCGATTGGCCCAATTTATTGTAAAACCGCTAGAGACCCAATCAACAACAGAGACGAGAAATAAGTCCCGACCTTATTTCTTAAGCCACGCCCCCTTTATCCTGATTGGTCTTCAAAGCAGCATTACCAGGACGACACACCCAAGGTTCATGAACGAATGTCTTCTCATTTTTCATAAAATTTTCAGGCAAAAATATCATAAAGACGATATTTTGATGGTCGTATAGGTAGATAAATTATTGTGTACAACTGAACATAATTAGACATTGGGACAATCGTGCAAAACTAAAACAAGCACTCGTGTCCCAATATCTCAAATTATGTTACATTTGGACAAAATACAAATGTGTTACTAATTCTAGTTCATCTTATAAACCCCTAGGGGCGCTGTATAATTTCTCATATAAATATTTTACGCAGTTGCTAGCGAGCATCGAGGCCTAAACTCATGTGGTAGGCTTACAGTACCACATGGCCGCACACTCCTGTATCTAGGATTGCCAGATGGTCGGGATTCGTCAGGATTGTCCCGACATTTCATATGATGTCCAGAGTCCCGACAAAATACAAATTGTCCCGACAAATAACAAATAACAACGGTCAGCGGGCAAAAAAGTATTTTGTTGTAATTCGCAATATTTATTTGTCCCGACCATAATCCCAAAATCCCCACTTTTTAAAATTTTGCCCAAATATTTTGGTTTTCCCATCTGGCAACCCTACCTGTACCTGTATCCTATGGTGTTCATGCAATCAATCAAAACAGTGTTTACGATTTCCAGGCACACTCATTGAGCAAGGAGATACGTTAGTTCTACAGAAAATGCAGCCCAGGTACTCGGGCACCTTCGAGTGTGAAGTATCTGTCACCATAGATGAGGCGAGGAGTCACCAGGACTTGGTCGTCTATTGTAAGTACCCCCAATAAGTACCGTATAAGTACAAGGTGAAATTTGATAAACCGCCCGATTTCCTATGGGAGGTTCGGTAGATGAAACACACATTTAAAGCTTCAGGTGGATCAGACAAACATAATCATATTAATATGTGAGTAAAATTTTGATTTAGTTGTGTGGGCTTTACAAAGCTTTACACACACGGTGTCCACCCACACAACTGAATCTAAATTTTACTCACACATTATACGGTTCTCGATGTCACGTGACCAGCCATTAATTTATCGGATCCACCTGAAATTGCATATGTGTAGTCTCTATCATTTACTAATCCTCCCATAGGAATTCGGGCGGTTGAATTAATTTCATCTTGTATAGTGGATTTTAATCAGAATGTATCATAAGTTCCAACAAGTGGCGACAATCACAAGCACCAACTACATTTACGAAACCCGAAAATTGTGTTCCACAATTTTCTTTTATTTCGAGAATTTCAAGTAGCGGCTGAATTTACACATCTAAATTGTGCGTGCAGTCTCTTAATTATTAGGTTTTGAAAAACAAAAATTCCCCTACTAGGGAAGCTTAGATGGCCGTCTGTCTCTCAGACGATTTTTGCACGGGGAATTTATAGAGGTGGGATTTTTTTTTTCTTACACAAAATTGGCTTGGCTATTACCGCGTCTGATGGGAAGCGTTGATAAGGTCTAGGATGAAACGCGCGCTTGCCTAGAAAGAGTGAGAAAAGAGTGAAGGCAGGGATGCGCTGATCAGCCTGTCCAGGGCCGCGTTCATAAACTAGGGGTCGCGACACGGTTCTAATGCCATCTTTGTTGCACGTGTTGAAAATTGTATACGCTGTCCTGTTGTCAGTGTTGGAACCTGCTGACGAAATAATTAATTTATGAACGGCTATCTGCTTCAAAAATCTACGGAAGTCGGTCGCGGGTCGGAAGCGGGCTTCCGGCCGTACTACTCAACCATAGACCACATTCACGCAATAGAACAAATAATAGAGAAATTTAAAGAATTCAATAAACCACTTTACATTGCCTTTGTAGACTATTCCAAAGCATTCGACAGCATAGTACACTCATCTATATGGACTGCTCTTAGAAATAATAATGTAAACAAAACATATATAAATATCATAAAAAATATATATTCTAAAAGTGTAAGTAGAGTAAAACTGGAAAGACAAGGAGAGGAATTCACAATTGGAAGAGGAGTGCGGCAGGGGGACCCGCTGTCTCCAAAGCTATTCATAGCAGTACTTGAAGACATTTTCAAAAAAATTAATTGGAAAAATAAAGGCATATGGATACTTAATAATAAATTAACACACCTAAGGTTCGCAGATGACATTGTCCTGTTTAGTGAATCCGCGACAGATTTAGAATCAATGCTACAAAGATTAAACTCTGAAAGCAAAAAAATCGGCCTACACATGAACGCATCCAAAACTAAAATTATGTCAAACAGTCATAAGAAAACAATCAAAGTAGAGGAAAAGCAGATAGAATATGCAAATGAATATGTGTATCTAGGTAAATTGGTGTCCTTTGATGCAAATAGCAATGAAAACGAAATAGACAGACGAATAAGTACAACTTGGAAGAAGTACTGGGCCCAAAAAGAAATTTTGAAAGGGAAGTATAGCCTCAACATAAAAAAGACAATAATGGATTCTTGCATTCTCCCAAGCTTAAGTTACGCTAGCCAGACATGGGTCTTCACTGAAAAAGTAAAAAACAAAATTTCATCTTGTCAGCATGCAATGGAACGAAGTATTCTGAAACTTAGAAAAATCCAAAAAACGAGAAACACAGACATCCGCATGAAAACCAAACTAACAGATGCTCTACATTTTAGCTTGAAACAGAAGTGGAACTGGGCAGGGCACCTGTCAAGGTACAAAGATAAAAGATGGACTTACCAAACAACTAAATGGCAGGGCCCAAATGGCAAAAGAAATGTGGGGAGACAGAAGAAGAGATGGGCCGATGACATAATAAATATTGCAGGAAAAAGTTGGATGCATACAGCCAAAGACAGGGAAAGGTGGAAAAGAATGGAGGAGGCTTTTACCCATAGAGAGGGGCCACATAGCAAAGAAATTAATAGAAATAATTATAATTAGATGTATATATTTTAAGAACTGTTAAGTGGATAATAAAGCTGTAATAATAATAATAATAATAATAATCTGCTTCAAAAATCTACGGAAGTCGGTCACGGACGAATGACTGATACGCTGAACTGCCTCTGAACTATAGTCAGGGTTCCACAGGGATTCCAGAAAAATGTGTACTAATCTTGTGGCGTATCAAATGCAAAATATTTGAATGCATATTTATCTACAGTGACAGAATTCCTGCAATTTAAACTCCTGCAAATTAAATGTATAAGTGTGTAGTTAGGGTTGCCAGATGGTCGGGATGGTCATATGATGTCCAGAGTCTCGACAAAATACAAATTGTACCGGCAAATAACAAATAACAACGGTCGCCAGGTAAAAAAGCATTTTGTTGTAATTACTTTAATTTTGATAAATAAAAATAATTTTTGATTCGTAATATTTATTTGTCCCGACCATAATCCCAAAATCAACCCGACTTTTCGAAATTTTGTTCAGTAATTTTGGTTTTCTCATCTGGCAACCCTATATGTAGTACCCACTAAAGTTGTAAAAGCATAACATTATATAGAGAAAGAATGGGCCGGTTCGTGCAGTCATCGTTCAAACTGCGAAGATCATAATATAAGTACTAAATAATAATATCAAGATATGGTGATGGCTTCCGTTCGAGGATTGGAAGAACCAGTTCTTGCAAAAATGAGACCGTCAACTGCCAATAAACTGCATAATTTTTGTAATCATATTTTTCGTGAATAAACGTTTTGAACTTGAACTTGAAAAAATGTTGTGTCCAGGGCTAGGGTCCCCCCCTGAGCTGAACGTGACGTCAGTGCCAGATGGCGCTGACGCTGACGAAGAGGAGGACGTCCTCATTGAGTGTTCCTCGAGCAACGTGGCGCCACTACCGCAGCTCACCATCACTGTCGGCGCGTATGTGTTCTATTCTATTTCAAATTGACTTTTGTTTGTTCAGCACTAGGGATTGATTTTGGCTAACTGTTAGCATTGGCGCGCGTAGAACGTTTTGTTGAAAAAAAAAAGAATGAATAGGTAAAAGAGGAGTTTGCCCAAAAAGAAAAAAAAAACTTGATACTAAACTTACAAAAAAAAATGTATAATCAAGTATTTATAATCAGTTAAGAAATAACAAATGTTGGTACTTTGTAACAATTTTTATTTACTATACTTGTAATTTGTATGTAAAGACATAGACTAAGTTATACTAATACTAAAACTTAGTCTATGGTAAAGATCAGTTTTTGGCAACAAATTTTCAATTTGATACGAGTACGAATCGAAAGGAATAACCAATAATAAGACATTTCCTTTGATTGACACATAATGTTTCCTTGCAAGCAGTGGCGTGCACAGAATTTTTTTCCGGAAAAGCAATCAGAAGGTCAAGTACGACAATAAAAAAATATGATTTTTTTTAATAACACTTTGAAAAAAGAAAGTTTGTATGACGCCAGGGTAGGCACTGCCTTTCCTAGAGTGAACATTTTCATACAAACTTTTTTTTTTCAAAGTGTTATTTAAATGTTTTCATATTTTTTTTATTGTCGTACTTGACCTTCTGATTGCTTTTCCGGAAAAAAGTTCTGTGCACGCCACTGCTTGCAAGACTTGGTTCTTACTAGAAACACTATCGAATGATGGCATAATACATGATGTTTTTGTTTTTGCAAAATGGGCAGTCTCTATTCCCGGCTAGGGTAAGTCATTATAAATAATATTTGAATGCAGTTTTTACTTTCTCCAAAATTGATGACGAAAGTCTTTTGGGCAAATTTCTATATCCCCTAAGTTTAGATTTTCCCATACTGACACATCTTAACGCGCCACCCTGTATATTTTTCTTTTTTTATGTAAAAACTTCTTTAGGCACGTTAAGCCATCACCGTCACCGACATGCTATGTTGTTGTACTCATAGATGTAGAAGTGTACTATATTCTATGTTTGTAGTTTCACGCTTGAAAATTCAAGTTTAGGGGGGGGGGGGGGGAATCTACTGTAAGCTTCCTATGAGTCTTTTTGCTTAAAACGTAGTATCCCTCTATAATTTGTGGCTTAAAACAAGATATTGGCGGAACTAATGTGCGGAGACACGTTTAAAGAAGCCAGATAAAACGGCTAATAATAATAATATTTTCGACACAGAAAGAAAATGACAGACGGCTTAAATTAAGTTTCGTCCTGTCAAATAAGTTAAGTCGTGTTACACCGAATCGACATTGTCATTCGCATTGCTTTTCCATCCAAAAGTTCTACGCACGCCACTGGCTGTTTGCAGGTGTCTGCAATCGCGGGCTTATAAATTTGCCCGTTTTTTACACATCTACGTAAACATTGTTTGGATGGTAATTATATCCTCAACCGGGGTCGGTACTATGATTTTACACTGTGGTTACCACATAGGGTTCTCAACCCTCCCGAAATGATCGGGAGTCTCCGGGAATATTGTTCAACCTCCCGAGCTCCCGGGATGCAATAAATTCTCCGGATTTTCTAAAATAAAATAATTGTCATTAACGAAATAGATACATCAATAATTTAAATAATTTAAAAGTGAAATAAATAATTTAATGACGAAATAAATTTTGATTTTTTGTATCAAATAGGAATGACGCTTCTACAAAACAAAGCAAATTAAAAATAACATATTACCGACTTGTGAAAGTCACGAAAGTATATGAAAATGATATGAAAATGAAAAATATTTTATTTCACATAAACAGTTTTACAATTGAAGCAGCATTCAGTGGCTCCCAGACTAGACCATGGAGAGTCTGTACCATGGGTGCCGGTAAACAGATTACAATATAGGTATATGATATACAGTGTTCGTACAGGTGGATCACAAAGTGACACTAAGATGTAATTAAAATAAAAGATCATTAGAAAAGTTGACTTATTAAAATCTAATTATAAGACTAAAATTAAAACTAAAGCTAAGGTTACAATCAAAGATTGGGAGAACTACATTCTCATTCCACCCAAAGGTTGCCTGGAAAATATTGCTATTAGCAATAAGTGCCGCCTTTGTATAATATTGTCTGTCTTTTATGTGAAAATATGTTGTAAATTATGTTTGTAAAGGTACAAAAAGTGTAATAAATGAATAATAGTAGTTTATGCTACAAGGGCGAAACTACGAGGACGATGAGGATTGATGTTTTAAACGTAACCGAGTAATTTATTGCTCTTACCCCCGTGTATCATACTACGTTTTTCAATGCATAGTGTGAGGAAATAAAACAAATATAATCTTGTGGACTTTAAACTATGATTGGCTCAAAAGGACTGTATCCAGAGCCGTTAAACAGTGGAAAAAAAAGTATTACATTTATGGTACACAGGAAAGGTTGCAGGTTAGCCAAGCAACCATTGTAAATAAATAAAAAAAATAATAAAAATAAAGCCCTAGGGCAAAATAATCGACTTTCTGTTCGGTTTTGATGCATAAGAAGTGGGTCTTTGCGAGCACTTGCATTGAAAAAAAAAATTAAACTATAATATGTCAATATAAACTGGTTGTTTTCCAGGGAGCCAATATCTCAAGAACAAGAGATAAACGATCTCGGTGAGGGCTGGTACGACGTATCCGCGAACGCTACAATTAGCAAATCGGCTGCGGACGGCAAGGAGGTTCGGTGCGAGTTGTTCTATGAGGACGAGTCGATATCTCATCCCGCCTACTTCACTACTCTACACTATGTGGCTGCAGGTACGTTGGTTTTTTAATACATACCTCTTTTTAGTCTGAACAAAAAAAAACCGGCCAAGTACGAGTCGGACTCGCGCACGAAGGGTTCCGTACCATTATCTATAAAAACGGCAAAGAAACATGTCTGTTGCATGTATGTTGTATTAAATATTTATTTTATTTTGTTTTTTAGTATTTGTTGTTATAGCGGCAACAGAAATACATCATATGTGAAACTATCACGGTTCATGAGATACAGCCTGGTGACAGACGGACATCGGAGTATTAGTCGTTGGTTACCCTTTGGGTACGGAACCCTAAAAATGCAAGAAGGCCAAGATTTTTTTTCTGTTTACAAAAGTATTTTAGGCGATTCTACGAATCAAATGCTGTTTAAAAATAAATGGATGTTGGTGAGGAATGAGGATTTGTAGCATATCATAAAAGAACCAAATAATAAAACTGAAGCTAAATATGGTCTATAGAGGGCGCTTTAGGCGATTCGACTATATCCATGCTACATCCTGTTTTAGCAGTTAGATTTATGTCGTTGAATTGTAGAGAAACTTCAAGTTAGGCACCACATCCATAGTTTACGGGAGTTGGGGGAAGATTGCGCTCAACCAGTGTTGCCAGACACACTGTAATTACAGTAGATCTACTGAAATTTAACACGATCTACTGTACACTGTAGCACTAAATAAAATTACAGTGTCTCCATACATTTCTAATAGCAAAAGTCACGTAAGTTAGTTGAGACAGGCGAAAAATATGAAAATGAATGAATTCTACTGTAATTTGGTCCCAAACACTGTAATTTTGAGCCCTCAACAATGTAATATGAGTTTCCTCATCTGGCAACACTGCGCTCAACCAATCGGAAGCGCTCAACCCGCTGTCGATTGGTTGAGCGCTTCCCCGCGTGTCCTGCGTATATCATGGGAGTGATATGCACTAAGGAAGTTATACATAAGATGATAATACTTTAAAAAGAGATAAATATCATGTATATTTAAACAGAAAACTAGCACTGCAAAAAGGAAGCGGAAAGAAATTATTATAAATTTCCTTCCTGTATGTAAAATAAGAAAAACAGAATGAATTTCGGCTTGAAGCATGATTTAATAACAGCATCTTGTTTAGAGTGTTATGAAATGTGTTTCATCAAAGTTGAATGTTTATGACTTTCATGTAAAAAAGAATCATAAAAAGTAAAAATACCGTGTAAACGCTTGTCAAACGTTTTGTTGATACATTTTTGGCTGAGTTTTGTCTTTTGAAAGGTTGCCTTTTATTGTTATGTTATGCGTGTTTTAATATGAGCTACTAACTCGGGAAGATTGGTGCCATTTAGGTTCCTATAATCAACAAAAACTTCCACTTAGTAACGTCGGAAGGCTTTCTAATTCGCATACACAATTTCAAAAGGAATGAAAATCCATGTTTTTCCTTATAAAACTTGGAATGAACGCCCTCTAGCGGAAATATATATCCCATTTTGTCATGGATTGCACACTAATATTGCACACATCTTGTTATTATCTCCATATCATTATTATCCAATGTAAATAAATGTCGCGATAAAAGACACCAAGTCCAGTCTTCCCAAGTGAGTATCAGTAGTGTAACGTGCGTTAATACCGCGGGCAGGCGTAGCGGCGACGACGACGGAGCCGGGGGCGACCGTCACTGATCCCGATAACACCACAGACACTGTTGCGGAAGCCCTGCCAGGTAACGCACTGCCCTGCTTACTTACACTGCATCAAACTTACACGCACGGAGTGAGTAGCGTGCAAAAAATGATCGTGTAAAGTTTTCATTCGATTGGCGTAACTAGCGCTACTAATACTTAACGACGGAACTGGGAAACACTTTGAGGCTTCACTCCGCTACCGCTAGATGGCGCTAAGTGATGCCAATGGATCTATGTAAAGATCCTAATCTAATAGAGAAACGACTAAGGAAACGATGGTTGTTGCATTTTGCAAGTTTGAATTCCTTATTGATATAAGATTTTTATAATTGAAAATCGCATGTTACGACAAATTTTACATAATAATATATATAACAAGATACTGCAGCTTGGGCTTAAAGAGCATTCTTGAAGTTGTTTCTCAGATAGTTAATTTTTTACTAACACATCAGCCATCATCACATGTGCCTTTGTTCTAAAATGTTCATAAGTTTGTTTTAACATGTTCATAGTACGTAGTAGTGCTAATGCGTTCACTGGTGCTAATCTTTGAAACATGATGTGTCCAAAAATGAGAAAGTATGATTCTTATCTTGCAACAAACAAATGATCCACACATTTTTGTACTATATTCTGCAAATTATATATTTATTTATTTTCGTCTCTTGCATTTATTTTGATATTCCACTAAAACCCATCAATCGAATCCATAGAATATCCATCCAACCAATGCTACAGTTGCACTTCCACGAACTGAAAATCCATGTTTATTTTAATAGTATCCCATTAGTTCATAATAAGCCCAAATATCCCATATTCAATATAGTTTGAAGTTACCAAACTACACCCAAAGGTTACTAACTTCCTCAATATCTGATACTAAAAATATAAATTTACAATAAAAGAACAACTGAGTTACATAATTAAATATTACGTTTTCAGATGGCGCCACGTGTCGGTTTGCAAGTCCACTAGTAGTTTTATTAGCATTGTTCTCAATGCGCTTTTATTTGTGAAATGTTTCAAAAACATTGTGTTGTGATAACCATATCAAGTGCCGGTAATATCTGTTATTTATTGTTGTTTTTTTTAAATTCAATTTACATATTTTTAAACTGGGTTTAGTTTGACTAATAAATAGAATCTATTTTTTTAGTACAGTTTATTATTGATATACTTGTCCTTTACAGCTTTTATTATTTTCCTTATGATAACAATTTCATTGTTGTTATAACAATACAAAATCCTGAAGTAATGTGAAAATCTAATATATTTTGAGCAGAATTTCTACATTGATTCTCTGATGTTGCTGAAATAAATGACCAGATATTCAATAAGCCAATCGAATCACTTGAAATGATTAAATAATTGATAACTAATATTTTACTTACAGTTAGAGCGTTTCAACTGATCGTTACACAGTTGTCGTTTTAACTCACCTGGAATAAGAAGACTTTTTAACGCATTGTAAAGCAACTTTATCGAGAGGAATAGGTTCTTTTTATAGAGCATAATTTTAAAATATAACTTACAGCCTTGCAAAAAATAAAGTTGGAACACCATGAGTTTCCGTCGCGGTACTCGTTAAAAGCCGATTCTGAAGGCTTTAATTTTAGTTTTGGTGCTGTCAAAACTTTATATTTTCCAAAGTAATTTAGCCTCTAATCCTTACAATTAAGGACTATTTTGCAATGAAGAAAATTTAGTTTTGACAGTACTAAAACTAAAATTAAGGCCTTCAAAACGCCTTTAAAATTCAAAATAAATCTGTTACGTAGTCGCTATCGTGTCGTGGCCTAACTCATGGTTAGGCTACAGAACTTTTAGTTTGTTGTACATGGAGAAAAAATATTTTTACAATACTACCAGATCGTTTTGTAAAGAAAACCTGGTTAGCAAAAACAGAATTATGTTATGTTTACTTGAATTATTGTATACATGAGATTGTTCAAGTAAACTGAACAATAAATATAGACGTCACATATAGTATAATGTTTTCTGTTTAAATGAACTATATTCAGGTTAACGGAGTCAGAATTTTTTCTCAGTGTACAGAACGCTATTTCACCACCTCCATGTTTCAACTTTATCTTTCTTAACTATTTTACCAGGATACGTAAACAACATACGATGGACTTATCCGTTACACTAGCTAGTATATGAAAAGGTCCATGGAAAGAACATGCTTTATTACATTGTCATCCAGGAGTAAAAGACATGTGTGGATAATTTAAGTTTAGCCAATGTCTTGGACGAATTATGTATACAAGGTGACTTTGCATGATATAGCTAAATTTATACGGGAGACTCGGTAAGTGGTCAACACCAACGTTCAATGACCCTTTCTGTGAAAAACGCACAAATTTAGACTTCTAATTAACTCGGGGTTGTTCAAAAACGGGTACTTACAAATATATTTTCTTGTATTTTGCAAAAAGGGTTGCGACCACTGACCACTTACCGAGTCTCCAGTATGAATTTGGCAAAATCATGCAAAGTCACCTTATAATTTTTACCTTTATCCAGGCGTTTAGGAACGCTGGCAACCGTAGCTTTAGAATATTATAATTGAGCGTTCGTTATCTAGTTCATCATACGGAATTAGTTTGGTCGTTATATATTTGCCACTATACAGGGTGTTAAGATGATGTTGCGGAAGCCGGAAACTGACGATAGTACTCGTCCATACGAACTACTTTTACTGTGGAGGCAACTCTCGAATCGCGACAAAAAAATCAGCTGCTCCATACACCAAAATGTATAATAGTTGGTTTTTTTCTCGATTTCTCAATTTTTTTTGAAGAAAAGTAGTTCGTATGGACGAGTACTATCGCCAGTTTCCGGCTTCTGCAACATCATCTTAACACCCTGTATAGTGGCAAATATATAACGACCAAACTAATTCCGTATGATGAACTAGATAACGAACGCTCAATTATAATATTCTAAAGCTACGGTTGCCAGCGTTCCTAAACGCCTGGGTAAAGGTAAAAATTAACTGTCACCCGTTCCACAACCACCCGAGTGAAAACGAATAAACCTTGTCAGAAATGTAAAATTCACTTTGACCAAGGCGTTTAGGAAGCTGCGAAAGTGCACTTTAGTAAAAAAAAACGTTATTTACTTACTACAATAACTATTGAAAATCTGATCAAATAAATGTGTAAATATAGCAATGAACTGTTTTTAAATAGCATAGTTTTCATAGACAAGCTAGACAAGTTTTAATGAGCTAAAATTTCAAGTTTATTTATTTATTTATTGGGAAACGTACAGTTTTCTTATAACATAATCACAATTAATAATAGATAAAATATAAAACCAAAATCGTTTCCACAGAAATCTTAGTATTAAAATTAATAAATGCTCGTTTTATTTTTATTTTTTTCGATAATTTCAGATTTTCAATAAATATTCTAGTAAGTAAATAAAGTTTTTTTTTTCTAAAGTGGCAACACTTTTGTAGCATATAGCTGATATCTCCTAAAAGTTTATGTTTAATGGCACCGCCGTATTTGTATTGAAGAATAACAAATCTTACTGATGTTAATTGTCTTCTCCCTCATGGCCGTGTAACCGGCCTGAGGCAGCATCAGTCGGCAAGTTACTCTGTCTTTATCTCGGAGGTCCTGCATCATCAGCGAGCCGGATCCGGAAGCATCATAGACACTCTCATTCCGCCACACTCGCAGCTCCTGCTTCGGTATGAGATCCCTGGTTGACAAGAAATATGTTTTCGCTACTGCGCTGCGGAAGTTCCCAAATTAAGGGGTTTTTGTTTTGGGTTAGGACAAAGGCTAGAGAAATGAGGATTTCTGACAAGAGAAGAAAAAATATATATTTGATTTATGAAATATTAGATTAGATTTATGAAAAAATTGATCGCTTGGAAAGAAAACTCGAAATATGTTTAGAGTGCATTACATCCGTACCCGTGTGTCTGTTGATGGTTTGTTAATTTGTCCTGCTTTAACGGAGCATCGGATCGACATGATTTTTTGCATACTTCGTAGGCGGGAGAGTGATATAGGCTACTTTTTATCCGCACGGGCAAAAGCTAGTATATAATATACATATCAACGAACTTAAATTTGCATATGTATTTTTTCAGATAATTTGTTTGTAATTGATTTGTCAAAATAATATTTAGATTTTAGTAGTATATGAGATTTAGGTTTAAACAGAATTTAAAAAGTAGGTAGGTACTACCTACCTGTTCTCATATAAGTATATGGTCGGTATACCGTCATAAAGAGGGATGGGGCACTTTAGCACCCCTCCCCACAGTTAGCACCCCTCCCCACAGGATCCACTGTGGGGAGGGGTGCTAAACCTTTGAGTGGGTGCACTGTGCATAATTAATGCTGCTTAATGCTTAAAATTGTGTGCAGGCAGCTGTTTATGTTTATGACCTCTGGGGGTCTAGCATAGCAGACCATATCGAGCTTTAACCGCCCGATACAACTTGTCTATCCCTCTCGAGGTAGATCAACAGAGTAAGACAGGGCACTGTATCATGCGCTATCGAGCTCGATGTGGTTTGCTATACTAGACTAGCTGGTGTTCCAGATATGATACAGTTCTCTGGGTGTTCACTATTTATTTTTCTATTAATGTGTATTTTGCACGCCAATCTTGGTGAAAGTTGTCTTTTGCTTCATGATATGTTTTGTAAGATCTTACTTTACTAAGTTTTACATAAATAAAGAATCTGAATCAGCCCATCCCAGAAGTTTATTTTATTAGCTTACCGATTCCTTTCAAGGATAAGGCTAGGTTGCGGATAAAGTCCTCTGGCAATACAATTTATCTCAACGAGTTTGTCATAGTTAATCGTCAAGAAAAATTCGTGTTCTGGGCCTGAAACGAAAACTGCACTCTATGAATAAGGTAGAGAGTCTGGTCAAAAAGGCATAATAATGCGACAAGAAAGACAAGTAAAAAAAACGTGTAAAAAATTGATCTTGAAACCCTTTTCCCGATTACAAATAAACCCATAGATTTCTTACTAAAAACAAGCAGGGTCTTCGTCAGCCGGTCCTCGACGCCAGCATCGCTCTTCACTGCGCATGTGTAGTCGCCACTCATCTCGGGCTGCAGGCTGACGATGCGCAGGGCCCGGTGCTCGGTCAAGGGCTCTTCTGCAAAATATTAGGTCTCACTGAGAACAAGCAAGGCCTTCGTCAGCCAGTCCTTGACACCAGCGTCGCTCTTCACCGCGCAAGTGTAGTCGCCGCTCACCTGGGGCTGCAGGCTGACGATGGGCAGCGCCCGATGTTCGTGCAAGGGCTGTGTACACGGACAAAATAATTAAGTTAACTAGGGTGTAAAGGACACACACATACCTGAAACTTTGTAAGTTTGATCAAGCCGTCCCTGAAGTACCCCTTGCACAATCGGCTCACTGCCTGGCCTCCACTCGTAAACGGTTTGGTTATTGAATAGCCATTGTAGAAAGAACCTGTCGTCGATAGAGGAGTACTCGCAGTCCAAGGTCAAGGTTGAGTTGGTCTGAACTAGATCAGGGACTGACAGCTTGGTTATTTTCAGTGCGCTGAACAGATCTGCAGAAAACAACTCTTTTAAGCGAACGTCGTACACAATAAATATATTAACAGCTTGAAAATTTGTTTCATTTGATAAACCACAGTAAATGCGCCTTTTACTGCATTTTTCAATTATATCATGTCAAAGGGGTACGCTGCAAAAACAGCGCTATTTGGAACCTCGTTTTCCAACAGTATACGCTGATCGCGTACTTTCCTTTTACCTTGGAAAAGCTACCACTATATTAGTTTAGGGTAGTTTAAATAAGATTTTTGTAAATATTTTCATCTCTTTTAATATTGTTATTTTTGTGGCTTTTTTTCTCAAGCTTTTTTTTGTAATAAATCATTTTATTCACTTATTCATTATTCATTTATTAATTATTCATTTTACTTATGATTTGATGACTCGAAACTTGGTCCCCTTGCTCTCCCTTACCTAAGACGTGTAATTTAAGAAGTTGTGAAACTACGTCTGTACTTTTTAGGATTTCGTTAAATACAAAAACGAAAACCTTTATAGTAAAGTCCCGTCGATCTCTGCCCTGTGCACAACTCGAAATCGGCTGGGCTGAATCCACTGAATGGACTTGGGAAAAATTTACAAATTCATTGATGAACTCACGTAAACAATATTTTATATGTTTATGTATGTCATGTAAGCATAGGGGAGATAGCCTTTTCTTCTGTGCATGTAAAGCTTCCAGATGATATCTAAATTAATAGAACTCGCACTGCGTACGACAATTTTTTTCATAAATTTTTACAATAAAGAACAGATAGTGTACAAAGGCGGCACATTGCTAATAGCAAAATCTCCCAGGCAACCTTTTGATGGAATGACAAAGATGGTAGAAATTAAACTTTGTTTTTTAAAAGGGGTAGTGTTAATGCTAACAAAATAAACAGAGTGCTAATTTTAACTAATAATCTAAGACATGTTTTATATTGTTTAACATAAACTTACTTAAAAAACTACATAAACGTACAAAAATTAAAATGTAAGTATTAAAACCCTTTTCAAAAATAAACAATCTTATAGGCACACGATAAGATAGCAAAAAAAAAATGGAGGTTTACATAAAGAAGCGTACAAAAGAAAACTTACTTGCGACCATCAAGAGGCTGTTAGCCACAACCTGTCCAATATTTTCCGAAGGCATTATCCGCTCTTCACATCACTAGTATTCGATAAACTGCAAATGCCACGACTGTCCCATTTAGTCACATAACGCGACGACAGCCGATGTAGTTTTCTCATGAAAAGGGAGAGTGGAACGCAAAAGAGTGGAACGTATGGAAGACAGTGGGCGGAGACAGCAATTTACTAATAGGTAGGTAAAGTTGCAGCTTTTCCGCTCTTATACGCACCCCGGCACGGATTAGGAGCGGCGGTTTCTACCACATTCGAATTATTAATTAAAACATATATTGAACTTTCAACACCCGCTTTTCACTGACGATTTTTAACGTCCCAACGTGACGTGCTAGAGGTGAGCATTATCTTCATACTTCTGGCTCAAGTATCATTTTAGGACACGCAGGTTTTTGTGTTTTTCTTCACCTCCGTCAGCAAGCGAAGGTTCACCCGACCAGCTGGATTCGAACTTGAGTCTCAAGTTTGAGAGTCGGGCGGCGCCCTACTGACTAACCTTTTAACAACTTCGTTGCTACCTTAACCATCCATCAGGACGTATTCGTCCACTGCTGGACATATGCCTCCCCAATATTACGCCACTCTTGGCGGTCCTAAGTCATCCTCATCCAGCCGCCAGCCGCGACGTCCTTCAGATCGTCAGTCCAGCGGGCACGAGGGCGGCCTACGCTGCGCTTTGCTGTACGTGGTCTCCATTCCAATACCTTACGCACCGAACTAAAATTTCATTTTAGTTCGTTGACCTTACCTAGTTACCTATCAAGCTATTATGCATCCAAACTTTGGTATATTACCAAGATCTGTAGCCTAAGCATGAAAACATCTCCGTATAGTTGCGTTTCAAACTACATCAAAATCGTATGGAATCTGGGAAACCGCTCCAAGCGGACAGTAGCGGAACTAACAGCTACGTATGGCAACCTAAGTTTAGTTTCAAACGCAACGATACGGAGAAGTTTTCATGCTTAAGCTACAGACGTCAATGTTGCATGCTGGTTTTGTTTGCTCGTTGAGATTGTACTCCGCCAATGTTTTTGTCCCAATCATGCCGCCAAATTTAAATACATCCGGTCCTGTGAATGTTATCCTAGATTGGGGGGGAGATACATCCCAACTATCCCCCCCTTGGATATGTGTTTAAGCGCAGTGAAATGTTGGCACCTTTCAGGATTTCAGCTGGACAGACAGTGGCGTATTTACCCTAGGGCTAAAAGGGCCATGCCCGGGGCGGCAGGCTGCGAGGGGCGGCACACGCAATTAAGAATTAGCCGACTTGACAAAATCCGTTAATTATGACAGCGTCATTGAAGAATTTTGTATCTAATTTGGCCATCAGAAAAAATGTAAATATTGAATTAATGATGTTAGCATGGCCTTTTTTGTTTTTTTCATTCATTATCTTAGCCCACATCAACACACTGTTGGAATTTATTTCATTTTATAATAATATTTTTGCTTTTTTCTCGTAATTTTATGGGGCGGAAAACCTTACAGGCCCAGGGCGCTAAACCTTAAATACGCCACTGTGGACAGTACCTGTGTAATTGTGCCCGAAATTTAGAATTAGTGCATCCGCATCCATAATCCAAAGGTCCAAAAAAGATTTTTAAGGTTTCTTTCCAAAAAAAAGGTATAATTACTACCCATTTTTATATTCAACACTGTTTCTGCAGGGACGCTTGGGTTTCGATTCTCTGGAGCTTAGAAGGAATTTGGCTTTGGCTAAGTTTGTACTTAATATTGTAAGATACAAGATTGATACCATTGATCTAGTCGAGAACGTGGTAAAACTGTTTGTACCTGATAGGTACCTCAGAGCGCGGAGTCACAAGCTATTCGCGGAAACAAGATCTCGTACCAACCTGTACCGGTACTCGCCCGTCGCGCGAGCACTCGATATGCTCTGCTCCCTGCTCGCTAAAGCACCAGAGTGTGATGTGTTTGTAGATGGGATAGGATGTGTGATGAGTGTGTGGAAGAGAATGCTAGAAGAAAGTAGTGCTTAGTGCTTAAAATAAAATTATGTATACATACAATATTGTAACGATTTGGTCTGTAATTACTGTAATGTTATAATATTTCGAATAATAAATAAATGTCTAAATAATGAAATCCTGAAAAGTGCCAGCATTCCGTTGGCGTAACGCACACGTTTGTTTTGTATCTAGGGATCTGTAGGTTTCATATTTCTATTTAGGGGACAATAGAAAAATATAATTTAAAAATCTAAACATTTTTAATGTAAATAAAATACATGTAAAGCCTTCTAAAACCGAAATAATGATGTAAACTTGTAACTAACATCCTTTGTATAAAAATTATTGCTACCTAAATCACTTTAACAAAATACAAACTAGACATGAACAAAATACAAAGGCAATATTATGGCTTTTACACAACAGTGTCTTGAAGACGTGAATTGGCATAAATTATAAATAGCTCAAGCTTTAACTCTTTTACAAGAAATCATCCTTAATAATATCAGAAATGTACGTATTGTCTGTCTGTTACCATATTTTAAAATATAATATTAATTTATATGGGGTTTAACTCGTTCAAAATGACGTTTAATTATTTATATTATGCACCCAATCGTTGTATGTAATGTAACATGAGAATTACATCAAGATTAAACAAGGAAACGATACAGTTTGCCAGTAGAAACCCAATAGAATAGAACCTTTGAATCGGTTCAAAAACATGAGACTGAACTTTCAAAATTGCCTTCAGTGGGTATTGAACTATTTACGTACTGTGACGTCACTTTAAGTGCGAATGTATCCTTAGGTAGCGTTCCTAAACGCCTGGGTAAAGGTAAAAATTAACTGTCACCCGTTCCACAACCACCCGAGTGAAAACGAAAAGCTCCGAACAGTTCCGAACAACTCTCGAAGTCGTTCACGAACCTTGGGTACTAGCATACTATCGACTCGACATTGATTCGATAAATAAAAATGTAACTCTTATTTCATTGCAATAAGGGTTATCATTTGGAATTTATCGTTTTTATCTGTCAAATTTATCTAAGCGACGCGTACGTGCTCGCATAGCTTGTCAGAAATGTAAAAATCACTTTTGTCAGTTGAATTTTACACCCCGTAAATTCGGGTGGGTCTCATTATTTCCACTGAGAATAAACATTGACGGTTATTCTGATACTAAATGTATCACTATTTCCATTGCGTTTTTAAAATCGCGACGCCGACTTCACGGTCGCTTATCAGACGCCGCAATTTCCTCTACCAATAAATAGGTACTGGCCACTGAGAATGTTTTTGATGGATTAATTGTCAATAAGTCGACAGTGATTGTTTGAGAAATCGGGTATCACTATTTCCATTCGATGTTTTTCACGTCAATGGCTATAGTGAGACGGATTTGCATAAATCTGGCAGTATCAGAATTTCCATTCCAATGGAAAATGGAAATAATGAGACCCACCCTTAAATTCAGGGGTACATTTTCACTTTGACATTTGTCATCACATTACGCGCCATTTTTAGGTTTCTGGGTCATAGAATTCTTCGGAATGACTTGTAAAGCCATTTTATTTCGGTAATAATGATACATTAAAGAGAAAAATATCCTTTGCCAGATAAATAAACAGCCTTTTGGCCGTTCCAAAACGATTAGTAAATAGATTCCGTCGGTCTTATCTCTTTCCTTTTATGAAGTAAGTAAACCTTACATTTACCCACGCGTATTGGAACGCTACCATAGTAGACAATCGGATTTCGATAGATCTCTGTTTTTAATGGTTTGCAACCAGTCGGCAACCGATTCATAGTTACATAATCTAGGCGCTCTGGTTAAAATATAATAATATTAATAAATACCTTGATATCAATTTACATGTTGATAGTGTTTATACTCACCTTAAATTATGTACGTAGTACACTGACATTCGTTACAATATAGCTACCTTTAATATTATGTTTTTGGACACTGATTTATATCTAGAATATACACTTCCTTGTACTATATTTTACACATCAATTCTATAACTATCAAAACATAAAATAATGATATAAGTAAACTAATCACATTTTGGTTTTATATATTTTTTTAAACATTATGTAATTCATTCCTTTACATTAGGTACATTTTAAATTCAGTTTGACTGCTAACATTAAACGTGTATTATGCTATAATATGGATTTTGGTTGATATGGTATGCTGGAGAAGCATGGAGAAGATGTAAAAAGACATACTGTTATGAAGATCGTAATAAATATAAAGTTTGAACATTATTACATGTGCTATGCGTGCTATGATGTCAACATATATTTATATAGAAACTGTTGATGAACAATGATTACGTTTACGTAAATAAAAGCTTTATGTGTTAAGAGCACATTCGCAGCCGGATTGTGAAAAACCCGCCTTTTTCTTATTAATCGAAACAGAACACCTAAATTCAAAATTCACTCAATAGTTATTCAACAAAACCTTATTACCTATGTATTGTGTATGTAGCCATCGCAAAGTTTCTATTGGTTTCTGTAAATTTGAATTTCAAAACTAATTCTGATTTTCATCAACATCAACTTGAGATTGAAATTTGACGTGCGTGCGACGACCCCCGCCTAACATGCCATCTCTTTTGCACGCGTTGAATTTCGCATGCATTTGCTTGAAGTTGATACAAATCAAAATTACGCGGTAGACCCGCTGTTTCGATTATTTAGAAAAAGGCGGGTTTTTCACAATCCGGCTGCAAATGCGCTCTTAAGATTAAAACACTAAGTGTAACGACTGCTAACACTTACCCACAGGTATTATTGTATAGAGGTGCTTAATTCACGTCAAATTTATATTCTATGTATTCAGAATAATTTTCTCAAGAAAAACAATCCCCAATTTGTTTGAAGCTTGCTAGAGAACCACTGGGAGACCTGCATCTTTGAACACATTGGTTGTCAACCACCAAAAAATATATAGATAAAAACTGAACTTCCTAAATTGCCTTCGATGGGTATTGAACTATTTACGAACCATGAACTATTCAAGTGCGAACCTATCCTTAGACAATCGGAATTCGATAGCATGTCTATGTTTTTGATAGTTGGCAACTGATTCAGATACATAGTCTAGGCGCTGTTCTCGTTTTAAAGTAGCGCCAAGCGCGAAACAGCTTGCAGCAGTATTACAATAAACCTTCATACGATAAAGTCAAACACCTGAAGGTATGCACGAGTGTATTTCACGAGTGATCAACAGAACCTGTGGTACTAGTGAATATTAGTCCTGTATTTATAGCTCTTGCTTTGAACTGTTATCTAGGGGGACCAAACTAAATAGAAGAATGAAGCATATAGCTCAGTATGTCAGACACATAAATCTTTGGTCATGGTCACAGAGATAAAGGAACATATAATATCACACTTCTCTGGCAGTACACAAACATAAAAACAAACCTAAAACAATAAATTTAACTAACACATTTAATAAATGCAATGGCATTACTTTTTTCTATGTACTTACATATCAATTCCGTCGCAGTTCTTACAAACAACAATACAAATATATTATGTACCTCAACGAAAAGTTATATAAAAAAAATACCCTTTCTGACATATTTGAGTTTTCATAGCTTTTCATAATCATTCCTTCTCCCACTTTGGCAAGCATACGTTCTTTGGCATTTATGTACAGATAAATCTGTCTAACAGTTCGGGACAGTACAGAATGCGCGTCAAGTTAGCTGTCTGTCACCTGCACTACTTCCCGCGCACCCATTGGCGTAGCTAGTAGGGGCATGGGTGCGGCGACCTCGTGGTCCCTAGCAACGACAATGCGCGCAATTGTTGCCAGATGAGAAAACTGATATCACAGTGTTGAGGGCTTAAAATTACAGTGTTTGGGACCAAATTACAGTAGAATTCATTCATTTTCATATTTTTTGCAATTTTCAACAAACTTAGGTGAGTTTTGGGGTTAGAAAATTACAGTGTCCCCATACACTATAATTTTACTAGGTACTACAGTGTACAGTAGATCGTGTTAAATTGCACTAGATCTACTGTAATTACACTGTGTCTGGCAACACGCACCGCACCTTCTACGTCAAAGCTCCGAGAATGTGCATTTGCGACGTCATTTGTTACCAACTTCAAGCCCACCTTCTGTACCGGCCCGGACTGTACTGGTAACAACATTCTAAACTCTACACCTCTCGTTACTGCAGGGACTGCCGCAAGTGGTGGAGTTGTGTCTCGTCTTCCTAGCGCACTCGGCGTCAGCTGTCGTCGCGACTGACGTCAGCGCCACGGTCTTGTCGAAGTCGATAGTGGTGTACCCTCCAGGCACCGCCGCCGTCTTCTCGAGGCTACTCTGAGACAGATGCCTGCCCCGCGCCTGCGCAGAGCACTGTGACGTAGTACTCTCGTGTCTCGAACTATTATGGCTCTCCGGCGACGTCAGTTCTCTCGAAAGCGTCTTAATACTATCTCTATTCGTATCTATATCTAACACTGCGTAGTTCACCTCCAACTCTTCCACAGGGGACAGTGATGGGTATGTATCAGACTCTGAAAACTTTTGCACGAAATCTCCTGATGGATTGCAATTTATTATGTGTTTAACATTGTTTACGCTATCTACCATCTCCCCGATTGTGAGGTTTGCATACGTATTCACCTCCAATTTAGTAGAAGGTCCAAAATTACAGTAATCTGGTTGTTTCGGCGTTACAGGAGTCGTTGGTACATCGTTTCTATTCATGTCTGGTATGTAAACGTCGTTAGGTCCAATATTCATGTAGTAACGGTTTCCATCCTGTTTTTTTTGCTCCTGTTCCAGCAGCATCAGTTGTTCCAGTTCAAACTGTTGCTGTTCCAAGTGTTCTTGCAATAATTTTTGTTCTAACAGGTCCTTTTGCTCCTGTTTCTGCTCTGTGGAAAGTTGTGCGTAGTGCTCACTTGCGTTGCTAAGTGTGGGAGATAACGGCGCATTACTTCTGTTTGGTGCAACACTGTCAATGGCATATCTTTGACTTTCCAAAAATTCATTCTCTTCTTCTTCGTCTCTCTTTCTTGCCTCTTTCTTTAAAGTTTGTCTCAACATAGCTAAGTCTTTAATGATGTCATTACTATAAACAGGCGACGTTTCACTGGTACGCTGTGCGTCATGAGCCAGTCTGGTGTCATTAATCTGCTCTGCTTGATTATTGTTTGTCTCTTTGACTTTAATTTCATTTCTCACTTGGTATACGTTAGTGACTTGGTTGTTAGTGTTCTGTGGTCGAGGGTAGAGTGGCATAACTTCCAGAATGTCTGAGCTAGACGGTGAACGTGGCGACTGAGTGGCAGCTCGATGGACTCCTGCTTGCAGCTGCATATGATTGGATAAGTTAAGATTGTTGGGTGTTGGCAGTGTTAATGGTTGTCCGTTGTCTACTGAGGATCTGTGGACAACACTGGCCTGCAGTGTTTGTCGAGGCATGGTCGGTGGACTGCCTGTTAGCAAATTTGGTGGAAGTGAGAAGGGAAGTGACTCTTGTATGACATTTCGAAGCTGTATGTTTTGTTGCAGAGCTCGGAACAGCATGGCGGCTCGACGACAACGAAAGGCGTAAATGCCCTCACCAGTAGCACATCTTCTACCTGAAAATCGAATTGTAAAATTATTGATGTGTTAATGTAATAAGTCTTCTTGTACGAGTTCCACTATTTTATAATATCGTCTATTTCAGGGGTCTCCAAACTTTTTAGCCTAAGGTCCGCACTGATTCTTCTACTAAGTCCCGAGGGCTACGACCTAGATAGCTCATCATTACAAAATATCAACTGTAGTTTTGACGCGCAAATTTTGAATTTAGACCAGCCAGTTAGTGAGATATCATTTGAGCAGGACGCAGGAGTGTACTCCGCTCCGTTAGCCCCTCGGTTGGTACTTCGGGCAAGTGTCAAGGACATAACATTCTTATAATAACACTACTTTTAGACAAATATAATACATGATAACGTTGTTATTAATATCGGTTGTGAGTTTTGATATATCATAAATATCCTCTAAAAAGGCCTCTTTGGATGAATCATATAATGATTCTGTTGTAATGCCATCTCTATCCTACTTACAAATCATTTCATGATTCACCCAAGTTGGCCTTTTTAGGTACCCTGATCTGATTTTGTTATGATATATTGTTATACTACCTAATTCCGATTGGATTAGATTATAGAGACAGAAGAATCATATTTGAATTATACGAAAACCAAGAAACAATAGGAGAAGAGAAAGGAAAAGCAAAGATTAGACAAGGAGTAAGACAAGGGTGTCCACTTTCACCTCTTATATTTAACATCTTCATAGAGTGTGCAGTCAAAAAAAAAAGGGTGGGGGTCAAGTTTAATGGAACAAAATTCAGTTCATTCATTTTGCTGAAGATATTGCTATTATGTCTTTGCAATGTGATTCATTCTGTGACGACGGTTAAGGGACCAGCAATATTACGTTGCACAGACAGCAAATGAGATAAGTAACCAGGCCCAGTGCAAACACTTTGTTCCTAAGACTCACAGGTGAGTGATCGATGATAAAAAAAATACTCAATAAAGAGTGCATGTGTGTTGACCAAGTATTTCACATTTGATCTATCGCTCACCTGTGGGTCTTAGGATCAAAGTCTTTGCGACATTGCACAAAACGAACTGATAATCTATACATGGTTTTGTATATTTTTCTTGCACATACAAATTTGTATGTTTATGATGTAGATACATAGAGAATTAATGACAATTACAACACAAGAAACTTGTAAATCAAAGTTTTGTTAACTCAGTACAGGTTGTGGGGGAGTTTGTAAACAAATTTCCATCATTAAAACCAGATTATTTAATATTAGGTCTTTACATATGCATTTGCCGTCTTCTATAGAGAACTTGAAGGAAACTCAATTTTCAGTATACTTACATTTTTGCATTTTTTTTTTGGATTGACAAATCCAAATTATATAATTTCTTGTGCGAGTGAACTATCCCTCACTACTTTTGCTCGCACCTCTAAAACTGTGCCGATGTTTGTACCTATGTTTTGTCTAAGTAAACTGTCAAAGTTTCCATTGATTTCTGTAAATTAGCATTTTAACCATAAAAATATTAAAATTCTAATTTACAGAAACCAATGGAAACTTTGCTATGGCAGCATACATAATACATAAGTAATAAGGTTTTGTTCAGAAACTATTGAGGATATTTTGAATATAAGTGTTCTAAAAGGTGAGTTTTTCACAATCCAGCTGCTAAACAAGTCTTAAACCAGAGTCGTTACTAACTACGTTGGTACTAAACGGATGTCTCTTTTAAATGAAGTCATATTTATATACAGGCTGTTGATTTGGTCAGCAACTTCCATCACAGGGTAGGATATTATGTTAACGATACTGACTAAACAAACAAAAAATATTTTTGACTGAAGCTTAGAAGTGAGTGACTAAAGTGAAACAAAGATTTCGACTGAGTTTGCATAGCGTTTTACACAAACGCTTCGGGATGAAAAAAGTAACCGCGCGCTGGGTCCCCAGAATGCTTACCGATGCACAAAAACAAACCAGGCTGAACATTTCTCCAGCTTCTTTGGAACTGTTACAACAAGATCCTAATCGTTTTTTGGCTCGATTTACAATGGATGAAATATGGCTTTGTATATGATCCAGAAACAAAACTACAGTCTATACTTGGAAAAGATCATACACTACACTACGACACATCTATACTCTCATACACACAACCAACATTTTAAATTAGCCCTTTTAAGTTAGTTTTTTTTTTTTTTTTTTTTGCATGCATGTTAAGTGTAAATAGAGATGTAAACATTATATTTTACGGCATATTTTATAAATCTAAATAAACATCACCTATCGAAGTCTGTGTCTCATCGAGGGGATATGACACTGTGACCCTAAGATTCAGGATTACCTAAACTAGGGAACAGGATAACTCCCTGGGTACTTAAAAAAATTAATAAGACAGAATAAAATATATCAGTCTTGTACCTAATTTTAAGGATATTCTTGTAACGAAATAAAGAATTATTATTATATTATCATCATCTACAACCGCTAAGAAATTTAAGGCGAATCATTCCGCCAGAAGGGCCATGGGCTCTCTTTTCTGGAATAGTAAAGAGGTGGTCAAACGGCGATGCAAACTTGCAAAAATTTTTTTGTTCTATCCAGATGATGCCCCGGGTCTGCCATTGCTATGGCTGCAATTCGAGATGCTGGTTTCGAAATACTTGAGCATCCTCTATATTGAACCAATCTTACCCATAGTGATTTTTATCTATTTCCAAGGAGAGGACAGTGATTCGAAAATGATGAAGCAGTAGTTGCTACAGTACAGGAATTTTTAGGTGCTCAGGACTTTTTAAAAAGGAGTTTTAAGCTTAGAAAAAAGATATTCCAAGTCTATTATGCTAAAAGGCAACTAAATTGAAAAATAACATAATATTTAATAAAATGCGGCAACTTACTCATTCTCACTTTTTATTGAATGCCCTATGTACATCAATGAACTAATGTACTCAATCAATGTACATCAATATCAATGTATATAAATGTCAATGAACAATGTACATCAAGGTGCTTGAATTTATGTTTCTTTTATTTCTTGTAGATGATGAAATTAACTCAGTTTTTCTCTATCACATTGCAATATTTATTCAAGACAGATTAAAGCCGATTCTGCAGGCTTTAACTTTAGTTTTAGTGCTGTCAAGACTTAAATTTTTCCAAAGTAATTTAGCTCCTGTTCTTCACACTTATGAAGTATTTTGCAACAATGAAAATTTAGTTTTGACAGCACTAAAACTAAAATTAAAGTCTTCAGAATCGGCTACAATAAAGCCCACTCTGAAGGCTTAAATTTTAAATATAGTGCTGTCAAAACTAAAATTTTGCCAAAGTAATTTAGCTTCTGTACTTAACACTTAAGAACTATTTCGCAATGACAAAAATTTAGTTTTGACAGCAATAAAACTAAAATTAAAACCTTCAGAATCGGCTTTATAATAATAAATAATAAATAAATCCATTTATTTCAGGCTACAATACAATAACAACCCATAATTTGTTAGTAACAATAATTCTTATTCTAATATTAGTAAATAAATAGATAAATCATATTGGACTGTACCTATGTGAGTGCTCTCCTCCAAGCTGGGACGCTTGCATGCAGCAGGGAGCAGCGACTCAGATAGGGACAGTCGAGCCTGGCCGCAATGGTAGACAGGAGAATGTTAGAGCTGGCCCGCACACGGCGCACCAGCGAGGCGGCACGCTTTCGTATTGTTGTGCAGAAGCAATCTGTGCGCGCTTCCGCAAACATACCTGACGCACTGCAGCGTCGGGACAGCCCCAGCAAACTCCGAAACGCGTTATTATACTGTACCCGGAGGGCACTGTACGATTTTTGCGAATAGAAGGCCCACATACTACATGTATAAAATGAAGTACAGTACGCTTTGAATAGGGTTATTTTAACCTGCTTGGAGCACCGGAAAAATCTGCGAGCAATCATGTTCGCTCTGATCGACAATGCTTTACTGTCTTATTAAATTTAGCATCATTGAAAAAAAATATCTTACTACTTTTATGGGGGCTCCAAAATTAAAACAATTATTTTTCTTGCCTTTATCATTAATAATATTAGAATATAATAGCTTAGTTAGATAATAAAGCCGATTCTGAAGGTTTTAATATTAGTTTTAGTGCTGTCAAAACTTAAAATTTTTCAAAGTAATTTACCTTCTAACCCTAACAGTTAAGGACTATTTTGCAATGAAGAAAATTTAGTTTTGACAGCACTAAAACTAAAATTAAAGCCTTCAGAATCGGCTATATTAAGATAAAAAGATTCATGAGACAAAGCATCATGCTTAATTTAAAAACTGAAACAATCACACCCACTTTTTCTATAGAAAAGGCTTGGTATGAAATGTATGGACTGACTGCTTCCTCTTCTCCAAATAGGTGGCTTTGATAAGTATGAAGTTTCAAATAGGTAAGTTCACAAGATTTTCTAATGCAAATTTTATTATTTTCAATTAGATTAATGATGTCTTGGGAGATGCCTATCTAAAATTAATAAGCAACATTTCAAATTATAAATTCTGCAATTCCAGCATGTTTTATAGGCATATCCCTGATATGATTTACCTATCTACTTAAAAAGTCTTACCTATTTTGACCACTGATTATAAACCAAAATGATAAAAAATATTATCTGCAACTGAATTAAATGCTGAGAATAATCCTTTTGGTATATCGTCGTTTAGCAAACGACACCATGCAAGTATTTTTACAGGAGAGACAAAAATTTATTTTAATTTTGAATTTAAAATCTCTGTAGACTACGAAGAAATTACTTGGTCGGAGTGTCAACAAGGGGGCACAATAATTTATCCCATAGTGCCCCCTTTTCTAAGCCCCAACCAATTACTTTGTTTGATAAGTGACAATTTGCTATTTTTTCCCTAATACATTATTGTCATATTGAAATCTTTAAAAGGTTTTAATTTAAAAATCTTACCAGATTCGAAGCTAAATATTTCTCCATCGAAGCCATATCTTCTTAAGGAGGCTAGAGGCCAGTAAGTCGCGTCTCTTCCTTCTCTATATAAGATGAGATCAGTTTCCGTCACCTCCAACTGCCCTGACCACAGCGCTTGACCGCCTTCATCTATGTTCACTACACGGAACACGTTGGGATGAATGTCCCCAGTATCCTTTTTACTTTGGAAGCACCCCATGTCATTGAAATTATGTTATCATATCAAACGATGATATGCCGTGAAGGACAACGTAATAAGGGAGACGAAGTTCATTCTACTTTTTCACCTTGTTTCTATGAAATAAGTTAGCTGCTATCAAGATCCTACGAAGGTAGTAAGCTTAATAGTGAACTTTTTGTAAAATTTACGAATAAAATGCTACGGAATCAGTAAAAATAATAAATAAAACAATTATTTTCACAAACTTCTCTCCCTTCATCGTAGTTTTGTTTGACTTTTGTTTTTTTTATAGTGTGTGTCTGGCTTCGTACCGAATTGCGCATATCATAGTGCATGTAGGGATGTGAGCGATACCTCGATGTTTTGAAATGTTTTTATGAACGATTCATCGATGCATCGATGTTATCTTATCCATGAACGATGTTAGTTTAGATCAGAGGTCGGCAACCTTATGACATAGGAGGGCCACAAATGTTACCAGAGGACCAGCGGGGGCCGCATATAATAAATAACGCATTGGTCAATTTCATATCATATTTATTGTAGTTTAAAACACAATTTATTATTAAAATCTAATGCGATTTTAGCGGCTGCATTTGACTTGCATTTTAGACGTGGAAATGCGCAGTATTAGGTCTAAATGTGCATCCGTTAACTGAGAACAATGCTTGCTTTTTCGTTAGTTCAGAATGGAAAATGTCTGCTCACACAAATATGTACAACCAAACACAGTTATCATGCAGCGATTGGGAACCTTGAGGGCCGCACCGAAGTGGTTCACGGGCCGCAAGCGGCCCGCGGGCCGCCGGTTGCCGACCCCTGGTTTAGATCGATGTTTTTATGACCGATGTTTTATCATCGATGTTTTTTTTGAAAATATCGATATATCGATGCATCGATGTTTTTATGAGCGATGTACCTCCCTAAGTGCAGTTTGCTAACGCGATTTGTTTGGTCCGTTTTGTGCATGTCAATCGTGCATCGCGCGTCATGCATCGAAACAAATCGTAATAATTTTGATGTACCTACCTACCTAGTTTTAAATATTACAGCATAGCATTTATTCTGCATGAACGTACTGAACGAATGAATTCACTGTCATACATATATGTCAAAAATTCGCCCCCCTCGCCCCATTCTTCTCCATTTCTCCCCCGTACAGTGTTGTTATTGATACGGCAATTGCCGTAATATACGGCATTCCATGACTTTTTTCCAGATTATACGGTATACGGCAGGCTTTTCACTACCGTATTATGAAATACGGCAATTTGGGCTTTTGTAATAATTTAACCTTATGAAGTGTATTACGCTGAGTGTAATGGAACGCATTTTGGTATCAATAGACTATCGCTTGCGCAGCAACACTAGTTGCTTGTCACAGGCGTGTGAACCTACCATAACTTGATTTTTGAACGTAGTCGGGTGATGATATTATGAACTGTGTGAACTGAACTCGACCTTGCATGCCATCTCTTTTGTTTTAATGAAACGTTTGCTTACTGAGTGCCGTGAGTGAATGAGCTCGACTTATATATTTTTTTCTTTATCTCTGTAGTAGACGTAGGTACTACTAGGTAGCGTAATGTAGAACTCTGTACGTATCTGACCGAATCGCACGCTTTATTTTTCCCTACACGAAATATATTTTTAATTATAATCTGTATTTGTATAATACCATCCAAGATGAGTGATATTGATACAGGAGGCCCTTCTACGCCGAAAAAAGCTAAAAAGGGGAAACATATTAAACAATTTTTTTTTATAAATGTAATAATACGGCAATTTTGTGTTTTTTTCCCTTAAATACGGCAATTTGAAACTTTAAATACGGCAACTCGAAATTTTTCAATGGCAACACTGCCCCCGTAGTCGTCTGTTTATTTAGAGCATAAATAAATGTAAATAACTTTATTCCAGATGGAATTGATAAATACCGTGTAAATAAATACATAACAGAAATCAATGAATTAATTCTATCTCGTTATGGCGTGTCAGGTTGAACAGATAGCCGATTGTGGAGATGTAGCCACTTTAGCAAGGGCTCTCTTTATCCCAGACAAAGAAGGTAACGAAAGCAGAGCAAAATCGATTGTTATTTGGCTCAAGTAGCAGTACATACATTTTCTGTGCTTTAATTTCCTCACCTGCAAAGTATGAGATCTTAACTAGTCCAACACTACTAGCCCTCACTAATCGGGTCCGAGTTCTCTTGGGAAACTGCGTTTCTTTAAATTTATTTCATACTGTGCCTGCTGAGACATTAATCCCTTTTTCTGCTAAAATGGTTCAACTTTTTTGCACATTTCTGCAATTGTTGTTGTGACAGGCGTCCCAGTTTGAGAGTCAATCCTCTGTGGACTCTTCCCAGTTTAAACTGCTTGCTCCACAATATGAATATATTTTCAAGAGGTGCAGAATTGTATCACCTTGCATTTTTCCCCTCTTTAGTGAGGAAGTTTATCTGACTGCTTTTTTTATCCTGAAATTATGTATGCGTCTAATGAAGATTTAATCTACAGTCTATTATCAAACACTCCTGTAAAAGCTAGATGCGCAATAATTGGACCAAAATGTTTTGCTATTCTCCTAGATAACAGTTGGCTGTCCCAATGTGCAGTTTCGGTATCATCATGTGGCAACTTGCTGGCCGTGGGGTACCGGTCCCGGATGTGTCTGCTCACAACACAATGGATTAGCTCCTCCGACACTAACACATACATCATATCTTGGAGTGGAACTATGCCTTCTGATGTTACTGCTGTTACAGCTTTACCAATATGTCCTTCGCAGCAGTCTTCACAGGTATATTCTTTCTTTAAAACTTTGTTCTACATCATCTTCTTTGTACACACACTGTAGATTAGGGCCAGGGGGCACAGAGGGAAAATAGCAAGCCGAACTGCTTGGTCTCTATGTTAACTTTTTTCTGCCTTCTTATTGTCACTGTCCTAAATAAGATTGTCTGTCTTCTTTTTGGCCTGTAACTACTAGATGAATTTTGATGCAGTTGTCATCTGTAAGGACTTTATTGCTGGAGTAGTATTTAGAAGACTAAGTGGTTTCTGTGCCTGTAGTGAAAGCTTCTAAATGGAATTATTATTTCCAGAACGGCCCTGACTGGTTTTGCATAGTAGTTGGGTTCAAGAATGGCTCGGTAGGTTTTTATACCAACACTGGTCACCTGCTGCTCAGTGAGAAACTTGATGAGAAGCCAGTTCTCAAGATATCTTGCCACACAGGGACATACGGGACTCTTCCTGATGATATCTACATATTATTCCAAAACTCTGAATGCATCATCTCTGGAAGCAGCTTGTTTCAGACCCTGAGACATGCTAAAACTCAGTTGGCCAGGGGTGAGTTAATTTTCATAAACCATTCAGAGTTCCACGCCATAGTGAAGTCTGTTTCTATCTGCCCGTAACATAACTAAAAATAGAATAATTTAAAAAACTGAAGCATGACTGCCGTTATAAACAGTGAACTAAACAAAACAAGTTGTATTAGCTAGGATTTACAAGATATTGGAAAAATACTTCAGTTGACATAAGTCAATCTCAATCGTCACTTGACATATTAAGGTAGTTCACAACCACTGGAGTGAAAACAAACAGCTCAGTCTTTGAATAAAATGTTGGTGGTTGTGATTGTCTGCACTTGGTCTACATCTTTGTTGTAATGAAACACTTTTACTTGTCCACAAAACATTTATATATGTTGTTACACCGAACAAGGTTTTGCGTATAAGCATTTTCAAAGGTTATTTGATTAAAAACACATTATTTTAAAATTTTACAATTTTATGA
Organism: Ypsolopha sequella; assembly: GCA_934047225.1. Taxonomy (NCBI): domain Eukaryota; kingdom Metazoa; phylum Arthropoda; class Insecta; order Lepidoptera; family Ypsolophidae; genus Ypsolopha; species Ypsolopha sequella. Next base: position 19,224,173 of record OW203994.1, on the reverse strand, counting down.
AAATTCTATGTAAGTACACATTATTCTTGTGTGCGACAAAAAAAAGTTTTTTTTTTTAATCCTTGTTAGAAATGTAAAATTCACTTTGACACTAAAATTTACTAAAATACCTGGGCGTTTAGGAATGCAACCTAAGTCAAAATCATATTTCATTGATCCAGGGCCACGACAATTTTATTAGGGGTCGCGACATGGGTTCCAATGCCATCTCCTTGCATGCGTTGAAGAATGTATTTGTAAACGCTATCCTGCTGTCAGTGTCGAAACCTGATGAACGTGTTAATTTATGAACGGCTAACAGAGAAAGAAAGAAGATTACCATTCAAAGAATATATTATTCTTCTACTGCCAACTACGTATGTACAATACATATATTTTTTGTTGGTATAAACTTTTACTGCGGTCAGGGGACTAAACAAAAATGTCCACTAAATGGCGGATTGTAAAAACACACCTTTTTTAAATTGATCAAAACTGAACACTTAAATTCAAAATTTGCTCTAATATTATCCTACAAAACATTAATTAATATCGATATTGATATCGCAAAGTTTCCATTGGTATATTAGAATTTTAAAGTTTTAAATATTAAGAGAAAGAGAATCGAATACCTACGATGAAAAATTAAATTGTGAAAAGTGCCGTTTTTCTCGATGACTGTACATTTTTACCAAAATCTGTGAATGCAGAAGTAAAATGCTCCAAAAGTTTGGGCACAGTATAGATAACTAACAGTATTACGTCTGGGGCAGTGTCCTTGAAACAACGCTCGGTAGACGCACGCATTAGGGCTGCCAACATAAAATGCGCGGGAATCGGGTGGCGTCTTACACTCTCCGCGTATGAGGTGTGTACCGAGATTTGGAAGCGCGCGTTTCGGCCGTTTTACATGAATTGAATACATAATAAAAAGCCGTCTTCTTGTAGCTATAAATGTATCTAGTAGCTGCCTTTCGTTCCCCATTTTAACTTTCCACCTTGTATATTAACCCCCGGTTTCTGAAAGGCCAATCAATGTTAACAGTAGATTAAAAAATAGTTATCTGCGGATTAAGCCAGAAAAAGTGGGAATTTTACATTGAAATCAAAAATTAACTAAGTTAATTATTGATTCATCACTATTCAGACTTCATATATGCTTTATTTTCACCGTTATTTGCGGTTAAAGTTTTTTTAATGTACTGTTAACTTTGATTGGCCTTTCAGAAACCGGGGGTAAGAGCGATTTCGCAGCCGGATTGTGAAAAACCCGCCTTTTTCTAATTAATCGAAGCAGAACACTTAAATTCAAAAGTCACTCAATAGTTATTCAACAAAACCTTATTACCTAAATATTGTGTATGTTCCCAACACAAAGTTTCCATTGGTTTCTGTAAATTAGAAAATCAAAATTTTTGATTTCCAACGTTTTCAGAAATTTGGGTTTTTCAAAATCCGGCTGCGAAACTGGTCTTAAGATAACAGTTTTTACTAGATTTTTGTCTCACAGTACAGGCTGGCGTTCAGAATGAGTACACAGTGGACGGCCGGAGTATGCAAATCAGGAAATGGGCCTTCAACGATCAAGACCTCATCAATGACGCTGCAGTAGTCGGCCTTGAGCTGAAGAATACCTACGACCACCTCCTTGCTGCATCTACTTATGGTGGCTATGATACTTGGTAATATCTATCAACAACACTGAGAGTAGACTTATTTTTATCTCCTAATTCGAACGCGTACTGTTTTCGCAACATACAGGCACTTTTTCATCCCGCAAAATCAGGCGAGCAAAAAGTGTGTTTGCCCTTGTGTTTCTCAGAATTGTTTTACTTAAAATGATCTCTACTTAAGGGTTGGTTCCACCAAACATGCTCTCGCGTTTGGACAATTTAGCAAATTATATCAGAACATTTTTAAGAACTAAAATCTGTGTAATTAGGTAAGAAGTTAAATTACATTATGTATTTTCAGATTTGACACAAGTATCACAATTATTTCCGAAACATCAAAAAACTAACTTTTGATTTAATAAGTTAAATTATCCAAACGCGAAAGCATGTTTGGCGGGACTGGTTCTTAATCAGTGCTCCAACCATTCTTGAAAAACGCTTTATAACTGAGAACCTCATAAAAAATAGGATTTATTGCAGTAAATAAAAAGAAATGTGAAATCCAGTGGTTCTTTTTTACCTATCTACAGTTGGTGGGTCCGGTCATCAGATCACAATAAACTAGGTACTAATTTCCACTAACAACACTCACGATTCGGTCATGACCCTCAACGACGTCAAAAATTGTCTGTCAAACGTAATTGTACAGCTAACTTCAGGCCACTATAGACCACCATAGTTTGTACTATGGTGGTTGGTTTATTTGGTTTATTTACATACCTGACTTACCCACGATAGCAGAGTGTGTTTATTTTGTTTAAGGGGCTGCACAATGCTAAAATTCGGTTCTGCTCTAACGCTTTTGTTTTTTAACTCTCTATCCTGCTCTAATCAGAGGCCGCGCACACAAAACTTCAGTTATTTTGAAATCGCAGCTACATTAGGATATTTACTATAAATTCTTTATGCAATAAAGATGGTCTTTTCTAATAAGTATCTGCGTGTGTTGGTTTCGTTTCAATCGGTTTTGAAATATGGAAACTGAATCGATTTTTTCGTGAAATTCATGCTTTTTTGAAAGTATTATAATTAAAAGAAGATTGAAAGTATGTTTATTTATAAAGTGTAATTAATAATTGTCTTAAGCCAAAAAACATGCGATATTTTATTTTAAATTTTTACCATCTATATTGATGGAACTGAATTCAATGCAAAACTGATGTTTAGCATTGTGGAGCCCCTTAATCTGATGACCTCACCCAGTCTCAAAATGCGTTCCAGTGAAGTTAGAGATAGACGAATTTTAGACGTGCATTTAAGACTGAACAGAATTGTTCTCGTATGTCAGGACTCTCGTGTTTATTTTTTCAATGATCTACATGATTTCTCTGACAGGTACCGCTCAATCCCTCCCGCCAACACGCTGATCCTGGGCGCTGGCGCTAAGCCCTACGTGGGGTTCCACTACGCCCTCGAGGGTGGCACCACTCCGCCTCTGCAGGACGTCGCTAGGGCTGTCGCGAACAAAATTAAATCTGCCCTACCGTAAGTTGTATTGATTTATTTTTGAACGAGCAAACGAAGTTCTCAGAGTCTACTTGAAATCCGGCGTTTGTATGTATGTATGTATGTTTGTCCTACGATAACTCGAGTATCGTTGATCGGAACGTCATGAAATTCGGTAGGCGAATAAATGAGACAAACATTTTTTAAGTTCAAACATGAGCCAAATCGGTCAAGGGGTTGTCGAGATATGGGGTTGTAAGAGAAGGATCGCGAGTTCACAGTTCGGGGTGAACTACTAGCTTAATGTAGACATTTACAAAATAGTTCTAAAGATAGTAGCTGGCAGTGCCGGTTTTAGCATTAACGCCGCCCTGGGCGAGAATTCTACGGCGCCCCCTATCTGTTTTCTAAATTATTCATGTGCAAAAAAGGAAAAAAAAAACATGGTAAAGATTATTTCAATCTTCAATCATGACCAATTATTTTAACATAATTTTACCGCGCCATCCCGTGATCCATACTGACGAGGGGGCGCTGGCGCTCCTTGATGTCTGGCGCCCTGGGCAGTCGCCCAACCACGCCCTACCCTAACGCCGCCACTGGTAGCTGGGAGAGTAGAGTTGATAACGCATGTGGTAAAGTAGTCTGCTAAATAGTAACCAAGTTGCTCTACTTCTACCTAGCCGAAATGTAAACCCTTCTTTATAAATTCTTACATCTCTTCTAATTCCCATAATAATATGTCCACCTCAGAGGTTGGTTGGGCGGTGGCTCTGCAGACAACCCTCAAATGGCTTCTGAACCAAAGCTGCGCGCCGATCCGCTTTCCATGCGCAGCGGTCTCTGCGACCCTCAACGTCACGGGACTTGCGTCGCCATCTCACCAGATCGCAGGCTCGCAGCGTTCGCAGACAACTTCGGCCGAGTCGCGGTGCTCGATGTCAATAAGGGCCATTTGGTTCGACTCTTCAAGGGTTATAGGGATGCTCAGTGTGCTTTTATACAGGTGAGTTTATTGTTGGTCTTTGGGTTGCGTCTGTAAACGAAGCAATTTTTGCGACCTATGGTCTGTGTGCTGGCCATAAGTTTACTTAAAAACTACTGGTCCTAATGCTGAATGGTAGTATGTACTTGAATGATAATGGTATGCATGTAAAATTAGTTAGCGTTACTTTCTCATACATATATATATTTTTTTTTTTTTGAAAATAATTAGGATGCTACGCGTACGCTCTTCTGGGTAGCAGTCCAGCTCTGAAACTTTGAATTATTTATTACCTATTGTCATATCCCTAACCTTTATTACATATTGTTGTAACCTGTGTCGTAACATCTGCCATACGATAAATAAAATAATAGCCTGTGTACGCCAAATAAAATGAATAGATAGATGTAAAAATAAGCGAGGATCCCAAGACAAATCATAATGACGATACATTTTATAAAAGTAACAAATGACTTTCCTGTTCAAGTAGGTTTTGATATACTTTTATTCTTTCCAGGTGTTTGAGCAAGACGCAAAAAAACCACAGCTCTCAACAATTAAGGAGACTCGGAGAGCGATATTCCTCATCATTTACAATCCTAAGAAAGGGCTGATCGATATAAGACTGATGCAAAGAGGAAACAGGGTCGCAGTGTTCACAGCCACCAAGAATGGTAAACTGTTGTATAATACTTGTGGGCTCGTTGGCGCTGAGCAGAACTACACTCACAAGAAACTCAATCTGCCTGAGTTTCAGTGTGTTTTGATAGACCCCGACGGCAAATTAAAGAAGTTCAATATTCCATTCTTCTTCGCTTTAGAAGGTGAACATTCAGAAAGGTCTAAAGATTTGCATATATTGAGAGACATGCGGGAATGCTTGAAGAAGAAATCTCAATCGGATAGTGATAGAGAAGAGATCTTGAATAAAGCAGCAGAGTTAAAGACACTTGATTTAAAAAAACATTGCTTGGAAATGTTCTACAGAAACTACAATGTTTCGCCGAGTTTAGTTATGGAATGTTTAGAAATATTCTGGGATAGTATAGCTGGGGCTGAATTAGATTATGAAGGTGCTAGAATTAAGAATTATTTCAGGAATTTAGTTTTTATTACTCTGTTTTATCGTCGAATTAATAATGAGAATACTGAAGACATGGAAAAACTTATTGAAAAAGTACGTCAAGAATCTGAAGACATATCAGAAATAAAGGAAAATAACGAAAACGACAAAAATAGTAAGGAACCAGAGTTTAATCTACTAGAAGATGACAACTGTATCTTAGAAAGGCTGCTCATGTTAGCACAAGAAAAAGACTATAAGAAATATCAACATGCTAGAGTTACATTTGCTGATAACCTCAGTAGTACATATAAAGAATTCATTTCCTGTTTCGAATTAGAAGAAGACACAAAATACGTTCCATTAAAATCAGAAGCGACCATTGAAAAACTTAGAAACCTAGCTTCTTACACATTTAAAGCTATGTTCAAAGTTAAAGATCTTTCCAAACTTACTGACTTTGTAAAAGAAAGCAGCATCAATTCTAGAGAAATTGTTAAATTAATTATCGTACATATTATGAACATGTCCTTAGAAGATATTAGTTTAGAACTTATAGAGAAACTCATAGCTGTTTTATATTACGTGTGTAAGTGTAACGAAGAAGCTTCCAAAATATCATACAATGAGACCTCCCCGTGGTGGCAACAAATCCGAGATTTGTTAGTAGATATGCCTTGTCCATTGAAGAGTATGATCGTCGCAATGGCGTGCAAGGCTGTGGTCAAAACTTTTGAAGAAAACGCAATAACCAATGACGAAGATGCTTGGGAATCTGTCACCAAAGAGAACGCTAAATGGGGCATACTAATAGGCAAACTAGAAGATATTTCGATACTTAGTATCGTTTTACTGTTGAAAGGATCATTTAACGGTAAATCTTTACCTAAACTTTATGCAGTAGACTTCGATATTAACTTAAAATATGTTTACACTCGAGGTAAAGGATCTGTGACAGAACTCATATCAAAATGGCTGTGTTCCATGGGAGTTTTAGCAGAAGCTGTGGTTGCTAATGAGTTAATGGACAAATGTGTAGAAGCTACGGAGACCAACGACAGCTTAGACGATACTGACACTAAAGACGACTTGTTTTTGGATGAAAATCGCATATACGTCGACGAAAATCCGAAAATCTTCAAATGGCTCTCCCTTTTACGACAACAATTCCCGTTTAGTACTTCATCGGATTATCTTATAGCGAACATGAGCTGGGAATACGCCATCGCCTGGCAGAAGAATATGCAAGAAACTGAGAAACTTAGTGCGGTTATTGATTGTTTAAAAAATATATCTAATTTACATTTACAGCTTGGCTTGTGCTCCATTGTGTGGACCACATACATCAAACAATGCTTTGAAAATAGTTGCCGTCTAGTCAACAAAGTTGGTAAACTACCAAAAGAAAGATTATGCGTCCAAGACGTGGGAGTAACTGATGTCAACATGGTGAAATTCCTTGAAATAGCTACGACATATTTGGAGTATTTCGTGAAATGGTCGACGGCTTCAATCCGTAAAGAAAAAAATAAAATTCGATACGAAAAGATATGGGATGAAAGCATGCCGTCTTTGGTGGAAGTAGCGCAAGATACTCACAATGTAAATGAAGATATTCTGAATCTGAACTACCAAGTTTCGTGCACGATTTATTATCAGTGTCACTTCAATTTGAAAGTTACGAAGCCGCTAAACAATTTGTATGATGTTGATTACCATTACATATTTGAGGGACTTACGGGTAAAGTTGAGAGGAGAGATATAAACATGAAACCGTCAGACAAGTTAAAGAATCCTAGAATGAAATTCATCAACAAGGTTATTCGAGCAGCTTTAGAACTAATAACATGTGAAGACAGTAGTGGTCCTTACAAACAGTATAATATGGGTGAATGTATGGGATGGATTGATAAAATTCAGGCCCTCGCTGAGCTGTGGTACATTGATAGCGATTTTATCAAACGGCAGCAGGTAATCAAACATTTTTTTTTTCTAATTTTGTCTCCTTATTTTGTTCAGTGGCGTGCCTGGAACATTTTGCTGAAAAAGCATAGACAATGTCAAGTATGACAAGAAAAACAAATTTTTTTTTTTTCAATAGTTTTTTATTATTTTCATATTTTTTACTAGTCATACTTAACATTGTCATTGCTTTTCCAGCCAAAAGTTCTAGGCACGCCACTGGTTTTGTTAAGGTTACGTTTTGCGCCACAAAGGAAGTCCCGCAGCCATATCCTTAATTGCGTTAAAAAACTTATAGATTAGTACGGCTGTTTTACAATAGATATATATCGTGTCTAAAAATAAATATAAAATTTATCGTCATGACATGAATCCCTGAGGGGGTGTCAGAGGTGTTCCCAAGTGTGAACTATCAAAATTCAAGCCACAGTCCTGAGTCCACACTCGGTACACTCGCGTTTCACCGACTTTTATTATATAAGGTCTTTCAATTTAAATTTAAATTAATTTAGGAGGTTATTCAGTATCATTAACACGTCACATTCCACTGCAAAGTATTTTTTTTTGCGCGAACTTTTTCTTCACTTTCTTCACTTCGTACTGACAATTACTAAGTTGGCATCAACTAGGTTAGGTTTCAATTATTTTTGATGGTCAGTTAATTACAACCCATATTATTGTATCCCACTGCTAGGCAAACACGTCTATGCGATTGAGGTATTGATATAAACCCACGTCCATAGGTGGTAGGTCTCTACCACTTGGGCTACGACCAGCCAGCTGAAGAAATGGCGGCGTCAGTACGTGACATCGACCACATACTCCAGCCTATCCTCGCCATCACCGCACAAAGACTCAAGCGGAGTCTCGAGCAGTCCGAGAGCCCTGCCGAGTGGATCGCCACCATGCCGCCCAATCTAGTCGTCCATCTTAACTCTATGGTTTGTATACATATATACAATGGCGGCGTCAGTACGTGACATCGACCACATACTCCAGCCTATCCTCGCCATCACCGCACAAAGACTCAAGCGGAGTCTCGAGCAGTCCGAGAGCCCTGCCGAGTGGATCGCCACCATGCCGCCCAATCTAGTCGTCCATCTTAACTCTATGGTTTGTATACATATATACAATGGCGGCGTCAGTACGTGACATCGACCACATACTCCAGCCTATCCTCGCCATCACCGCACAAAGACTCAAGCGGAGTCTCGAGCAGTCCGAGAGCCCTGCCGAGTGGATCGCTACCATGCCGCCCAATCTAGTCGTCCATCTTAACTCTATGGTTTGTATACATATATACAGGATGCTTGGAAATTTGACCTAATCCTTGAAAGGAATATATAATAATAGTTATACTAGAGATCATTTCCAACAAATTGAGCCCTATAAACTAAGGGTCGAAAATGAATGGTCTCCTTCTAACTTTCAGACTGGTAACCAAAAACAAATAATTTAAAAATAATTATTCCTCTCTCGGCACTTATTTGTTATTTTTCTGATTAATGATAATTGAGTGATCATTTATAAAAAAATACATGCCCTGAATTCCCATAATCTCAGAAATAAAAGGTCTTAAGTGGAAAGAAGACCTTTACTTCTTAATTTTCGCAATATCGATGTGTTTTACTTGAAAAAAATTTATCATTTTCGACCCCTAGTTGATGGGCATTTTTTGGTATAATTGATCTCTAGTATAACTCCTTTCAAGGAATAGGTCCAATTTCCAAGCACCCTGTATAAGGTTCACTGGATGCTTGGTAAGTGATCAGTATCATGGATCAATAACAATTTTTGTGAAATTCGTAAAAATAAATTTCCACTTCCCGTAGTGATTGACTCGGGACTGCGAGTGAATCACTATGGGAAGTCGCTTTTTACGAATTTTACAAAAAAAAAATACTGATCCAGGGTACTGATCACTTACCAAGTATTCAGTATGAATTTGGATGATGTACAAAAAGTTACTTTGTATAGCCAAATTCACACCGTAGACTCGGGTAAGTGGTTAGGACCAACGCGCAACGTTCAATGACCTTTTTTACAGAATATGTCCGAAAAAAATTGTGCTCCTATACCTTAACACTGAGCACTTACTGAGTCTTCAATATGAATTTGGCTACATAAATTAATGTCACCTTGTAATTTGTTACTATACTTCATTCCAGATAGGATTAGAAAGAAAATTTGAAATTTGATGAAAATGAGCATTTACTCTGTTTATCTTAATATTTCTAATGTTATTATAAAAACTCTATCAAATGTACGTCGTACCGTACATAAAGGATGGGTTCTGTATCATCTAACTTAAGAGCTGTGCTCTTGTCGATGGAGTCATCTCCATTCACTTAAGATAATGATGACCTTTGAGAGGTTTAATACATTTTCTGCCTATGATTTTGTGTTATGCCTTGGTCGGACAGACAGACATGACGACGCTTTTGAGGTTCTATGACGGCCAAATAAGTTTTGTGATCAAAAGCGCGTACGGGTGGCGAACCATAAGTGACAAAGCGAAAAGATTTCCTTATGAAGTTTTTTTTTTGTTGTGTACATAATTTTATTTCTGAAGAATCTGGTATTTATTCTAATTTCCTGTAAGAGCTCGATGAACACTACCCTCTGTCCCTGTCAAAATAAATTCACTGTCCTTACTGTCACATTCTTACAAATTCAATCAATATTATGTACTAGCTTTTGCTTGCGGCTTCGCCCGCGCTCTTTTCGTTTGCACTTTCCCGGGATAAAAAGAAGCCCATGTCATCTCCGGCCCATAAACTATCTCTATGCAAATCACGTCGATCCGTTGCTCCGTTGCAGCGTGCAAGAAGGACAAACCAACAAACACACTTTCGCATTTATAATAGGGGTACGGATGATGCTATTGCATTCGGGAAGTTGATAGATATCTTTATTGAATGATAACCATGTGTAGCATTCGGGAAGTTTCGTCACATATTTACGTCGCAAATACCGTAGTGCTTAAAAGCTAAAGGTATTCAACCAGTGCATCCGAAACGTGGTCTCAATCCACTGATTTTAAGGTCGCTCAACGAGCAATAAAGCGGGCTATGCTTGGGTTATCTCTGATGGATAAAATCCGAAACGGGGCGATCCGTCAGAGATCGAAAGTGATATAGCCTGCCGAATCAGTAAGTTGAAGAGGCAGTGGCCATATTTGTCGCCGACATGATGGCCGTTGGGGCCGAACGGCGTTGGAATGCAGACCATGTACAGCCTACCGTACCGACGACCTAAAGGACGTTGCGGGTTGATGATTGCTATCTTGAATTCTTACATTAAAAAAAATAACATGGTGTCTTTCATTCATCCAACTGTGAGTTAGTTAGAAATAACCTGCATTTATTGAATTTATTTGTTGACCGCCAGGAGCTCGACCCATCAGTGCCGGCACACACGTCCATGTCGACCACCGCCTCTGTTCTACAAACAGTGCTGCGCCGCTTGGACAACTCACCTCTGAACACGCAAAATATCAAGTTAGCTGAACTAATGGTTCGAGGCTGCGAGACCCTTATGGAAGTAAAGCTATAAATTGTTGTTTTTGTAAATCTGTATGAAATGTTTATTTGATATAAATTATATTCTTTAAATCAACGTGGTTGTATCGTTTATTCAGCGTTAACTAATAAACAAAAGCAAAAAGCTCATGTGGGCATGCGGGTGGGAACTGAACCTGGGATCAAATAGAAATCTTTGAAATTAAAACTCTTTTTACCACTAATTAGCCCGCGGTGCAGAAGATGTTCTTGTTATTTTCTACGAATACTGTATGTAAGTTTGTGTGAAATAGCAGTTATTTCAGATTCTGCTAAGGTATTTTTCTGAAATAAGGCTACTTCAGCAGCTTGGGGAGCTAGCACCACCTGTGATTGTAACAGCATTAATATCTACAGGAACAACCCGCACAGATTTAATCAGGATTCGTCCTCAGTAACTCAGGTTAAGTATAGGAAGAGCGTCAGGTGGTGGCGGCGGCGCAGCGTGCACCTTGAAATTCAGAATTGGATGCCGGCACCGGAAGTGACGTGACTTCGTTGCATACGTCAAGAATATAATTATAACTAAAGTAGCGCCTTCGAGTGATGGCACCTATGACAGATGCGGTTAGTGATCGTCATACAACATTTAATACAGTTCTGTGACATTTAACATGATAACACAAAAAGCAAATGTGCCAAACAAATCAAATCGGGTTACAAAGTAGCCATAAAATCTACAAAGTCACAACTATATTGTTTGGAAAGAGACTGAGCCGTAGGAGTAAGGGGAGGAGAACCCTTTACTTTATTATTTATAATGATTACGATTCAGCCAGTAACACTCCCCGACGTTAAGTTGTCACGGTCCACCTCTTGAGTTATAAAAAGTAAAAACCAGCTATAGGTAGCAGCGTTTCTTAACCTGTGATCCGCGGACCCCTGGGGTCCCCGAGCATATGTAGGGGGTCCGCAGCCTAATCTATGGACCATTTAACAATCATAAACAAATGCCACCAAAAAACCTTCTCATTAACGTATTTTATATGAAAAAGTATATTTTTTTGTAATTTGTAGAACTAAAATAAATGGTCCGAAATTTATTGCTTCTTTTTTACTAAGGGGGTCCTTAAAATTGTGCTTGATTTCCTAAGGGGTCCGTAGACAAAAAAGGTTAAGAAACGCTGAGCTATAGACTAGTTTTAAATTATCTGTGGCTATAGTCTTTGTTTTTAAAATTGCAAAATAACGGCAACATGAAAATCGAAAAATAACCGAAACGAGTAGTAAGTACATCACTATCAACAATTTTGTTAAATTGTTCTATTGACACTTATATCTAAACTGGACATCGCAGTTTATCAATAAAAACGAGAAGAGTGAGAGGCTCCAAAGTCGTAGTGTATCTCTTACTAGTAGGGTGTCCAGGCTTTTTTATTTTGATACATTTTATCACACATTGTATGTAATATTTTCTTTTAAATCATGCTAATTTTTTGCATGCAGATTTAAGGTACTGGGGACCCCACGGCCCCCGATATCCCGTTAGGTGGCATTTTTATAATCCAATCCATAGACATGATTCTTTTTTATTCAATCATTTCGATTAGACTTCGTTGATACCAACATTACGGCATCTGAAACGCACTTTAATTAATTAAAATAACCTATCTATGTATATGTTATGTGGTTGCATGCACCTCTGATTGAAAGACACCGATAGGTTCATGCATATTATTATCAAACTAACTAGCACATACTTTACTTGAAGTTTTAGACATTTTAAAGTAAACAAGTTATTTCCATCCATCCAAGAAACTGTCTCTGCACAATAAATTCCAATTACAAAATATATACTAGAAATTATATTTTGGCGGCTCTTTCTGTAGTAAGTCGGTTCCTCTTCACACTATGAATGAAGCTGTGGGTACTGAATGATCGTTCTGTAGCAGCTGATGTACATGGTGCAGTAAGTATATGAACATCTATTTTACTCAGAGCGCTAGACCCACAAATTAATCTCCACCACATTACAGGATCAACAGTTTCTGCAGCTTTCCATGTAAACTGCTTACTCCACAAACCACCTTATCCTCTATATTGAGCCAAGTCAGCTACACAATCGATATTTAGACTATTTGCAAGATCATTCTGATCAAGTTCATGTCCTCAAAATACAGTACAGTGCTCAAAATATGACGAATAAAGATTTACAGTGGTCGGAACAAGTTAATTTATCAAACGATGTGCTAACTCAAGGGAATATCGTAATAGTTCATGCTACGAGAGCATACAAACAGACAGACGAAGAATCGAACCATGCGTCTGTGAACGACATGTTTGGTATTTTGTAAATTATCGAATATTCCCATTTTTAAAAGACGGTTTGTGATGTGTGGAATCATCAAAGTTGGCATAGATTAAATCATGTTAAGGTGTGTTAATTTGAAAACCATTTCGAGATTTAGGTTTAATGAGCCGTATTTTCGAACTTTTAGTCTAGAAAACCTCATGATGATGAATATTTTTATGAAAAAGCTGCACCTTCCATTTCGTCGGTAAGTTTACAAAAACTCTTATCTCAAAATCACGAATTTTACAGGAGAGAGAATAAACTTCATAAATAAATCACTGTTACGAATTGAGTATTCATTTTCTCAGGGATTATACAACATCATAAGACAAAATATTTCTCATTATTGTGGTAAAAGTAGGCTTTATAATAAATTAAAAGATTAACAAATTTTAAGAGATACGACATTTTAGCATCAAAATCAACTTTTTTACAAGTTATAAGTACTTTGTTAGTTCAGAGTAATGGAAATAAGAAAGAAAATTAAGGGTCTTTATGAGTGAAACAGCAACATAATTTAGATTTAATCCGTTTTTATTTTAATGTTAGCACAGGACTAGGATTCAATTACTCTTTTTGAAAAATACAAAACATTTAATTTATGCCCTCTATATTTGTTTAAGATCAATCCTGAGTCAGTATATGAAGCCTAAATTTTAATTTGCATTTTTTACAATAAGGGTCATTAGCCCTTGTTCCTGAGCATTTACCGAGTCTCCAGTGTGAGTTTGGCTGTACCATGCAAAATTACCTTAAATACTGTTAAATCCTAATATACTTAAATCTATTATAAAGTCCAGTTTTAGGGTCCAAGTAGGTAAAACTTGAAACATCATTTTCTTTTTCTTCAGAAGCTGAATTTTCTAATTTACCTCCCGTAGCAACAGAACTTAACATTTTATAGCTTCTTTTCCGTTTATCCATCTGTAATTTATATAAAATGACTATCTTATTACTCAGGTAACATAGTGTTAAAAAACGTTTCAATTTGTAATATTGTTGTAAAATAGATCAATTTGTAAAATAGTAAACCTCAATGCATTAAGTAAGGTACTTATTGTGGCTCAAACAAGTTTTATTAATAATTTATTAGTTGAACATATTTTGCATAACCGTACGCGGCTTTTTGTATTGACTTTACACTAATGATATAAGCGATTTTGTCCATGATTAAGGTTGAACCACACTTCCATAAAATCTGGTATCTAGAGGTACGGGATAATCGAATCACAAAATTTAAATTTAGGAGATACAAGATATTGTACTTATTACTAGTTTTGTTATCTATTGTTTATTGAGTTACGTGTTTTTATCATTTGTTAAGCTAAATTTTCTGTTTTTTTTTACCTTGAAAACCCATTTTCAAAAAAAAGTGAAGAGTTTTTATAAAAGTAGCGACGATTTGCCTTTGTGTGACGTCACTTGAGAAATGGCTGTTTAGAAATCTGTCCTGTGCTATCAACATACATTTTTATGATAATTTGCTTCCGACTGATTTGACAGATAGATGACAGATGAATAGACAGACCACTTTTTTTTAACCAATTATCCATCACAATATGTACAATTTCTAAAATTCTCAAGTGTCGTCAAATCGGACAATTCTTTAATAAATCATAAAAAAGATAATGGTTAATTAATGTACCAAAAAAATGAAAACTGTGTCCTAAAATGGCGTATATTCCTTGAAAAAAAAAATCTATTACATTAAATTAAGCTATGGGAATTGTTATTAATTTAAATTACTAACAAGATGCAAATCTCAAAATAATTTGTGATATTTTACAAATAAATAACTGTCCTGTTTTGGGACGTTTATTGGTCGTAAATGAACGTTTATTGGGCATTTACTCAATACGTCTCAAAATGCCCAGGCAGAAACCCATCTCTTCGGACACTTTTGAGCGCGGACCTGAAGTCCATGGTTTTTAAGTTAGTGGTCAGTTACGTCTACGGTCTGTGATTACTGGATTTCTATATATTGTAAGAAAATCTCAGATGAAGCATCTTATTTTATCATGAGATGAAGGATCTGAGCAGTGGCGTGCACAGAACTTTTTGCTGGAAAAGCAAGCAATTGGTCAAGAATATCAATAAAAAAATATGAAAAAATTTAAATACCACTTTGAAAAAAAAAAATTATGACGCCAGGGTAGACAATGTCTACCTTAGAGTGAAAATTTCCAATACAAACTTTTTTTTTCAAAGTGATATTTATATCTTTTCATATTTTTTTTTATTGTTATTCTTGACCAATTGCTTGCTTTTCCAGCAAAAAGTTCTATGCACGCCACTGGATCTGAGAAGAAAGTCGTGTTAATTTGACAGCTTAATACGTACGTCGAACTACTATTCACCTAAGCACGTTTCTTACTCTATGCCTAAAATACAGGTTACTTTTGTAGTTTAGTTTAGGCAAAAACAATTTTCACTAGCCATAAGATCCTTTTGAATGTACTAATCTTAAGTTCTCTTTACGCGAATGAACTTTATTATTATTATTTATTACACAATATCAGGCCAATCAGACCATGCATATACACTTCGTTATAGACAATGGGCAGATGCGATTCGAGTTTGACGCTGTGTTTGCATTTGGTAATAAATAAACCACCTTGACGCAGGTAATGCGCAAAACGGAACAATTCAGAGGCAGAAAATTGGTTTATTGGTCTGAGCAGAAAATGGAACGTATGCGGTCGGCTTTCCCTGCGGTCCGTAATAGAATTACAATGGATCATAAGCCATTCACTTCATACTTTCGTAATCGATTTTAGCGATATAATTCTATTTCGGAACGCAGGGCAAGTAATGTGGTCACTCACTCATTCTTTCATTCTTTTCTCTTTGTTCATTCGTTCTTTCGTAACCAAGACTTGTTTGCAAATTATTTTTCTGTTCTGCTGCTGCTGACTTCTGCTAGAGCGTCTCATTTTTCATATCTATCAATCTGGTAAGATTTGATATATTTTTTACATAGACTGTTTAAAGTACATTTATCTTCAAATTTTTATATCTTTGAATTAGAAGAAGTGTCTGTTATAACGGAGAATCTATATGGCATGGCATATGCCTCGGTAGATGTGTTCTATGGGCATATGTTTATGTTATTTTCATATCTTATGTTTGTTTTATTTGCTGTTATAAGATTTATGAATTGAAGTTAATTGAATATTCCCCAATCCAACTAGAAAACAGCATTGTCCTCATCTAAATCTCGGAAGTTAAAAATTTTAAAGGAAATGTCCACATGTCGGTTCGTGTGAACGTCCGCCATTGTTTATTTGTTTTCAAGACAAACAAACAGCCTTGATTGACCTACATATATTACTTTCAATTGATTTTGGGAAATGTAGTAGTTTTTAAATACCTTTACTATTGTATTCTTAATATGGTTTAAAGGTTTTGTTCAAATGGTTTCATCCCGTATTTCAAAGCAAAGATAAAATGGCGGATCGAGGACGGGGACGGGCGCGTGGCCGGGCTGGACGCGGGGGTGATGGCGCAGGGCCCGCGCCTCGACGCCCGGGTGAGCAGGTGAGCACCCCAGGGCAGCAGGCGCCGCCAGGCCCGCGCCCCCAGCCGCCCTCGGCTTGGGGTCCGCCCACTGCTCCGGCGCCTGTGCGGGCTGGCGTGCCGGCTCCGTCGGTGCCCGCCGGCAGAGCTTCGCATAGAAATACTCCCTCGACTCACGACCATCCCGGGGATGTGGATATCCAGCAGAGGATGGCCAAGGTTGATATTGGAGGTAAGTTATATTGGTAGTTTCCTACTACTACAGTTAAAATTGGTTATCAAATGTTGTTAACAGCTGTAGTTTCATTTCTATAATCTCTTATGGTATTGCTTTAACAGGTGCAGGTCCAGGAACGGGCGATGCCGCAGCCGTTGGCAGAGGCTCTCGCCGAGGAGGTGGCAGAGTTCTGCCCGAACTGCCAGCTACTATTCTGCGGACTCGCCCTGAGTCCGTTGTGTCTAAGAAAGGTAAGAACATTGCTATTTACAGTATTCCATATTTCTATTTATTTATGTTTGTCACACAAGTTATTATGATTTATTACTGAATTTATGTATTAGGTATACTATATATGTATATCTACAAAATAACGAAAAGAAAAACTAGTTATTAAGGGAGGTACTGGGTATTTATTTACCAAATAATGAAAAAAAAAAAACAAATTTTTAAGGGAGTGTTACTAACCGCTGGGGTAAAGGTAAAAATTAACTGTCACCTGTTCCACAACCTTGTCTTGTCAGTAATTTCACTTCAAATTCACTTTGACAGTTAAATTCTACATTTACCCAGGTGTATTGGAATGCTACCTAAATTTAATACTGTACTTTTATCTCACAACTTCACCACAGAATACAATATCAAAACTACAGCCAAGACCTTCTTTCTCTGCCTCCTCAATAATTATTAATAGATTGGCAGGATGAGTGTGATTACTTCTCATATCGTTACTGTCAAATTATCAAATACAAGCCCAAATCCCGCCCCACCCGTGGTTCTTCAAATTGAGGAAATTTAACAAGAGAGTTACAAGTGTTCTCATTAGAATGAGACTTCGTCACACTTGTATTCCTATTCAGATGTATAAATTCGAACTAAGAGATTCCCCCCTGTGACTGCGGTCTCGAAGACTGCTCTTTGGACCATATATTTTTCAATTCGCGTAGCTTAATTAAAAAAAGTTATTTTTTTTAATTTTTTTTTAGAGAATTTACGCGCTTTTTGATCAAAGTTTTCAATATTATGGTATTTAAATTAATTATTATTTATTTATGATTTTTTAAAGAATTTCCGGATTTTACGTCACATGACTCATTTTAGGCCTGATACTAAATGCGGACTTTTGCCTTGCTTGTAAAAAAAAAATCTGTCATCCACAGAGTACTATATTGCTACATCTGGCAATAAAAAATCAAACAACAACAACAACGAAACTATGTTGAGTGTTACCAACGTCTGCAAAAAAAACCCTAAACTGTACTTTGTCAGTCACAAGAGGTACCTATTAATCACGTGACGTATATTTGGCTGAAATTTAACGCCCTACCATCTCGGTTATTAAATTTTAAAAGGCAAATAAACTAGTCGTTCGCCACGAACTATGAACTCGCGATTCGATCTTGACCGATTTGGCTCGAACTTAAAAATTCAAATTTCATGTCGTTCCGATCAACGATACTCGAGTTATGGTCGGACAAACACACAACAATTCATACATACATACATACATACATAATTATATTTGGTATCTCTCATGTATGATTGTCAATATTAATCCATCACAGAAATTGTTGTCATCAAAAATTATATTTATTTTAATAATGCGTTACTTCATAACAAATAAAATTAACCGATCAATCTGGGATTTCGTAACAAGACAGCAACACTTACTGCGTTCAGTTATATTTATACTGTGGCCCAGACATGGACTTCATGTTCTGTTCTGTGACTCTGACAGTAATATTTTTTAACTTGATGGCAAGCGACACATTTCTATACAGCCTTCAGTCAAGTGACGTCACACGAAGGTCAAATGAAAGTTGCAAGCTTTTTCGTAAAAATATTCATCATCATAAGGTTTTTCAGAACAAAAGTTCTAAAATACGGCTTATTAAACCTAAATCTCGAAATGGTTTTCGAATTAACACACCTTAACATATTTTAATCTATGCGAATTGTTATAAATGTGAACTGTCCTCCTATCTATCCCAGTCTAATTGAATCTAATGACTTCCTGCCCGTTAATATGTCATATTTATTATCTAATCCTACTAAAAAAATCCTAATTAATCCTAGCAAAAAACATTAAAATATAACCATTAACACCTCAAATACAGTGCCTGATGATGTCGTAAAACGACGAAACCGGTAGCAAATCCTTAAAAGGTAATTAAACATAATTATATTTTGTGGAACCGAGTACCAAGGAATTTTATTTAATTGCTTTAAGGCTCCAGTCCCCTAAAAATCAGTATTCTTGCAGAATTATCAGAAAAGAAAGATTTTATTTTCGTTAGTAAGAAAGCAATAAATAAAATACATTTTACGTTAATTTATAGTGTGGAATTTGAAGATTTCAAAACTTATTTTTTCCTTTACTTTAATGCTACTTTTAATAGGTTTTTTAGGCTTTAAACATACCTTTATTTATGTTATACGCGTTGAGAGTCTCATTCATGCACACGTCACGTAAAAATTATGACAAAAACAAGAAATTTATTCAGGTAACATTTATTCCCATATCTTCAACAATAATCTTACCTGGTTACTTTTTTGGATGATACTTTAGTTTTCTTATTTCGAGTGCTTTAACTAGTTGTGATTTTATGAATTCAACCACTGATAAAATATTTTTTTTCTAGTAGAAAACTATCGTTTAGCGTAGTCAAATTTAAAACACGTAGAATAGAACTATTAATTAGTGAAATAACAAAAAACGGTATTTAAAAAATTATTTAAAGAACATTTTATCAAATCGAAACTTATCGAGAGTTTAAAACACAAAACGCGTCGATATTTCCCTCAGTTTCGCTGGGACATCGCAGCGTTCAGACGTGTGTTGTGTAGCTCGACGTCATTTTACCTCTCGCTCGCACGGTTGCTCCCTTTCCCTCGTGTAGATTCTTATGGAGAAGCGAACTGTATCATTAAAGTTGCTCTACTTGAATATTGCACTTATCATTTAATAAGTAAACAACTATGGATAAAATATTTTTTGAA
Organism: Ypsolopha sequella; assembly: GCA_934047225.1. Taxonomy (NCBI): domain Eukaryota; kingdom Metazoa; phylum Arthropoda; class Insecta; order Lepidoptera; family Ypsolophidae; genus Ypsolopha; species Ypsolopha sequella. The sequence continues at coordinate 19,204,479 of OW203994.1, read as the reverse complement.
TATTTTAAGAAATCCCTGTTTCGATAAAATAAAGTCTAATCTACGTCCGTCCGTATTTCACAGCATCATAACTTTAGCACTATCAAGATAAAGACATGTAGTTTGGCACAAAAATAGCATTAATTTGCCTACATATTACATTGTAAAAAAAATATGAATAATTTGAAATTGTTTAAAATATTTTCAAAACAAAAGTGAGAAAAATAAAAAATATCCTAAAAATACAATATGGGTATCAAACTGTAGACACTAAAAAGGTGATTGTAAAAATATATACTTTTACTATATTTACTGGCATTGGTTTTGTGAAATCTTCAAAAAAACTACAATAACGTGTATGTCCGAAACTGGTAGACCGAAAAATATGAAAAAAATGTCCAGTATAGATCATAACTGACCAATAACCGGGAAAACTATAGTGATTTAAAAATATAAAAAAGTAAAATAAATAAAAAAAAAACATTTATAAAAATACAATATGGGTATCACATTGTAGGTATTAAAAAGCTTATTGTAATAATATATAGTTTGGCTATATTTAATTCCATCTATTTCGAGAAATCCTTGAAAATCTATAAAAAAATGTATGTCCCCCCTCTTATCTCCAAAACTGGTGCACCGAAAAATATGAAAAAAATCATGGTAATATGCGTTTACGTAAAAATTACAGAAAAAATAAAGCGGTTGAGAAATTCACGAAAAAAAATTATAAATTTTATCATCCACAATACGGAACCCTAGGTTCTGACTAGAGTCTGACTCGCACTTGGCCAGTTTTTTTTCAAGATATTTGCGGTAGGCCGTTTTTTTGGGCGGTTTTAATTTAGTTTTCGGAGCTTTTATTAAATTAATTTTAGCTTAATTTTTACCATAAGTATCCGGTTATCCGGATAATACATTATCCGTTATCCGGATAGTAAAAATCTGCGAATAATTGCATGCCCTAATTTGCTTAGATTAAGTTATGTTAATGTGTGTTAATTCGAAAACCCGTAAAGCCGTATTTTAGAAGTTGTGGTCTATAAAACCCACGGGGATGGCGTGACACAAATTTTATACCAGCACCGCTGTCGCCACTTTTTGGAATAACTAAAGCCGAAGCTACATCCTTTTTATTACTTTACTTACTTTTATTTAAAATATATTAAAAAGCTATCGAAGTCACTAAAACTGACAGTCGAGATAACAACGTGCTAGACAATAATGCATCAAAGCAAAAGAACGTACGCAGCTGCGGTTCTTATCATTAAAACATCACATTTCTAAAACTAAATTTTTTACCTTTTTTATTGCACCTTAGTCATAATTATGGACACACAAACCGACAGACACTTAATTACCGTAAGGGTTTCTATTTTTGATATTATATTACTTAAAGAACTGATTGTAATATGTGTGTGAGTATTAGGAATACATAATTTTGAATGTTTTCATTGTTACGATTTGATTATTAATTTTCTACATTTCCAAATTTTATAAAGGTATTTTTTATGTCAGGCATTAGTTAAATGAAAATCTTGATGAATAAAGAAATTTTCGGGCACAACTACACGCTTTTTAGGGCATGCAGGTTTCCTTAGAGAGATAGGGCTCATCACGTTGAGACGTAATAATCGTCAGAGAAACGCGGGTGTACTTATAGGTACACGTATGGATGGACTTATGACTTGCATCTCACAGTTCACACTCGGAACACCTCTTGACACCCCTTCGGTTAAAATTTGCAAATAATTGCATGACCTATAAAATGTATTGTGTCTAAATACTAATCACTTTTACTGCTACCAATAAGCCATCTATTCCAGATAGATTTACTTTTGTTTATTTTGCTTTTGCAAATTCATTTTGTTTGTTCCGATAAACAAACCAAACTTTGTAAATTACCGTTACTTGAATAATTAAAAATCTTCACATGTCAAATTTTAAGTAATCGTACACTCATTTAACGAAGTAGAGCAACATTCAGGTGCGGTCTCTAACATCTTAATGCAGCGGGGGGAGCGCCACTTCTAGAGCCTCAGGTAAGATGAAAGCGAAATGTTGCAAAGAGAGTCTGGGGCCTTAAATAAGGTTAGTCCTGTCAAATTAGTTAAGTTGTGTTTACCCGAATCGACACCATTGTCTCCTATAAATGCTCAAGGCAGCCCAGAGACCGAAAACTAGCCTTCTTTACCACAAATTCACGCAAAAAAGTTCCTTTTTAATAACAAAGACCGCACGACAGCTATAAAAAAATGGCTTTTACCAATGAAGTGTAATGATTGTGAGAAAAAATATATCTGTCAAACTGGCAGATCCTTTCTCACTATGATCAAATAACACGTAGCTGGAGACGTAACAAAATCAACTCAATTCGTTCATTCGTTTGACCAAAATCTTAACTTCAAAGCATTACATTTTTGCCGTAAGGGCCAAAAAATGAATGCCTTGGAAGCGTTGAAAATAAATAAAGTATTACACACAAATCTTAACAACATTCTCAACTATCAACGAGACATCAATAATGCCCCATTACTGACATATTTCAAGTACTTAGATATGTAGGAAATTTATCCCCAAAAATTATTTTTTCAATTTCCTTGTCCAATTGACATCTAATGACTTAACTAACTATTCCCTTTATTCATGTATTTATTTATTGTTTGACATTTATTTAAGTAATATTTCATTTTCATAACTTTTTACTGACAGCTTATACATTTTTTCTGACAACTGGTTAAAATTTTGTATAAAGGCATGAATGCCATTGGCATCCCAAACGGTTGTTACTTAATCAGTTTCACATTTCATGGTTATAATTGAATTTCATAAATAATTTTAATTATTCCACACTTTTTCGTCAGGTTTCCACTAATGACATCCCCCATCTTCAATGTTATCTAAAGTCGCCGTCAATAGAAATTGTGGACTATGTAAACAAACCGTTTTCTCAATTTTTCTCAAGGTTCTGTCACGGAGTCTCATTGAACATTATTCCAAATCATGAAGCATCGAGTCTTACCAGTCATTCACTGTATTTCATCATGAAATATTCAATAATCACCAGTTAATTACGGAAAATCATAGAATCAATAGTCAATTCTGTACTGCGTCGAGATTGCTGTCATATTTTTTTCTCATCGAATCTGTATTGTCTTTGAAAATTGGTGATGTACGAATCTATTTGAATATAAACCTATATTATTCGTGATGTTATTTTATTCCGTCATTTTTTTTTAACAGCGTTACTTCTTAATCTTTGACATAAACGTGTGTGTGATTCTATCGAGAGCTGTGTGATCTTCCAGCGATGCTCTAAAATGTGTACCTCATGTCCTAAAAGTAGAAGAAAAAATGAAAGAACTGGATGAGATAATAGATACGGCCAACAACGCTGTGACGGAACCATTTGTAATTAACGTGGGCGATTTGACTAGCGATTCATCAGAATATTTTAGCGATGAATCAAATAAAGAAAACTAATTAAGCACCTAACATATTTTAATCACATACTTACCCATCTCTAGATAGTTCACCTATTCATAGACAAAGACAACATGGCGCTTTGTTTACATAGTTCACAATTTCTATTGACGGCTACTGTACCTACTATTTGCATATAATCTCAGTGTGATTCTGCCTACATTTTGACTTGTCGACGGAATAACGTAGAACTAGTCCAACCCTTGATGATGGTGTAAAACCTAAACCTAACTAAAAAACCTAAACTAACTTAAAACCTAACTAAAACCTAAAACTAACTTAATACTGTGAAACAAGTAAAAATGTTGTGATTATTGATCATGTTGTTATCCAAGTTTCACCAAGGGCCGACAATCGCAAGTATTAATCATGAATTTGACTAATTTAAATTTACTGATATTGGTTTAGGCTGTAATAAAAATGCTATGAAGGTAAAAATCCCCTGGACAGTTTTGCTATGTGTGGAGAATTCACTTTTACGTGTCAAAGTGGATAAAATAATAACAAGTGCCAAAATTTCGCGTGACAAAAAGTCGACCAGTATTATTGAGCACAATAATAAATTGTGCACACACTTGTTTATGTTCAACACTATAATTTTTTAGCTATTTAATTCCCTATAAATAGTCCAGTAGCTTGATGAAATTATCGTGCCAGATAGATAGAAGCACCAAATTTAGTATGAAGAGGGCTTTTAGGCTAACATATCAGTATCATTAGTACACATTTAAGAGGATGGCATACCCTAGCAACTTTTTTTATTACCCGTCCAGCACAATAAGACCTTATTTGCTTTTCATAGAGGCGATTATATTATGTTGGCTCTGTGGCCTCTTTTTCTTGGACGCGTAATACTAGTGATCACGCAGCGAAACAACAAATTGGTGTGTTTTTAGCTAATACTGAAATATTTTGTAGGGAAAAAAATATTGGATTTAGGTAACATCCCTTCATATTTCTATTGCCTATTTTATATAAAAAAAAATCAAGTTGATCTCATAACCGCGTTTTTGAAACGAACGTTTTAAAACCAAAAAAAGAGGGTGAAAAAGGTTAATACATTGTTTATATTTGGAATCCGTAGATAAAAGATCGATAAATCAAATACATTTTCTTCAATATGGGGAGAGACCTAGTTTCTTCCAATGTACCCTTGAAAACCTGGTGTTGTTGATGTTCTAGGGTCAGGTGTCCCATTAAGGTATCTTCTTACCAAATTTGGTGCTTCTATCTGCCCGGTAACAGGAAACTTAAAAACAGCTCTAAGCCAGTTGACTAAAAGCAACATTTTTTTATATTGCAAAATCGTATTGACTAATAATAATAGCTTTGTCACCACATAGACCACTTAGTGGTCAGTGGTTCTCACACATCACAGCACACAGGAGTATACAGGGTATCAAGGTGAAGTTGCGTAAGCCGGAAACTGGCGATAGTACTCGTCAAAAGGAATGACTTCTTGAAAATATGTTGAGAACAGAAAACAGTTGTCCCGTACATTTTGGTCGGGTAGCTATGTAACCTTTCTATAGATAGCTGATTTTTAGGGTTCCGTAACCAACGGGACCCTATTACTAAGACTCCGTTGTCCGTCTGTCTGTCCGTCTGTCACCAGGCTGTATCTCATGAACCGTGATAGAGACAGTTGAAATTTTCACAGATTATGTATTTCTGTTGCCGCTATAACAACAAATACTAAAAAACAGAATAATATAAATATTTAAGGGGGCTCCCATCCAACAGACTTTTTTTTTGTCGTTTTTATAGATAATAGGGTACGAAACCCTTCGTGCGCGAGTCCGACTTGCACTTGGCCGGTTTTTTTTATCGCGATTCGAGGTTTGACTCCACATTAAAAGTTGTTCATATGGATGAGTACTATCACTAGTTTCCGGCTCCGCAACTTCATCTTAACACCCAGTACTATAAATGGTGATAAGGCACAAAGAAGATTAACTTCTTCAATATATAATGTATGTACCTATAAATTTTATGCAATAAGTAAGACCATTTTGCTACTAAGCACAAATTCCTTTGGTGACACTGATAATTTCATTATGGTAAGGTTTCATTCTATATAAAAATGATGATAAAGCATAATTAAGATAAACTTACGTGTATATTATAAAATATTTTATACAATAAGACCATTTTGCTACTAAGCACAAATTCGTTTGGTGATACTGATCATTACCATAGAGTAAGTATTACTTCGTATAGACTAGCAGTTCCCATACATCAGTTTGTAGCCACAAAAGGTGTAAAATTCCAACGAAATCTAGATGGCGTTGCTAAATCCTCTAACGAATACGATGCTAAAAAAGACTGATTGGTGACGTTAAATAAAAATAATTCACACTTCGATAATAGTTGGCGCTGGAATATTCACTGTTAGTGTTGCCAGGGCCCCGTCACTCGAGCGTAGCTGCCGCGATTGGTAATAATAATTAGGCATAACCAGAGTGATTTCCCGCCAGTGGGCTCAGTGGGCTGCCACGCGTCGTCACTCCGTGCCTGTTGTGCACGCCAAACGTACTTGTGTGTATTTATGTTCTCCCGGAAATACGAAAATTATGGCTACTGTACGGCATTGTGCCTTTTTCGGATGTCTTATCATTTTTTTATTATTTGGTGATGAGGGAAGGTAAGCTGGACATTTCGTTTTCGTGTGCTTAGGTACGGCAAGTAATCTAGGATTGAGAATATTTATTTAAATAAAGGTAACTAACTGAGCTGCTTATTAAGTATTTTTGTTAATTGATATTATTACAATTTGAATTTGTTTTAACGGGCCAAGCTTCTTTCACTCGCACGCAATGCAGGCTCGCCCGATTGAATTTCGCAACAATCTCTTTCTAACAAACGCGTGGTGTGTGTGGAACAGAGCTCAATTACCTACGTTTAATTAAGATAATGTATTTTTTAGTTGGTATACGGAAAACGGTTAATCATTATAATTTTGAAAGTATTAATTTAAACTAAATGTTTACTATAACCCGAAGCGAAAAAGAAAGTATCATACAGACCGTTCATTTATTTTACCTCTGACCTAAGTCCAATACCTAAGAATCATTTTCGATCAGCCTAGGTAAATAAACTGTTAACCATCTGTAAACGGTAAATTAAATTTTATTTCATTTACAAAATACTGATTGATCTGTACAGCAATCAATATTTTGTAAATTAAATAAAAGAACTTGCCTACCATAACTTTTTTTTCTTTTCGACTCGTCGCGACGACCCTATTGAAAACGCACGGCGCGGCATGTCGCGCCGCCGACGATGCCGCTATACCGCGCGCTGTACTTAGTATTATCAACGCTAAGTCGAGCCCCTTAGATGCATTTTTGCATGTATTTCCTGACAGTAGATAGTGTAGCTATAGCGTAGCGTGCAATTTTGGTAGGTATTTTCGTTTTACAAGGGAGAGAAGTATCTGTTACGTAGTAACTACTATATAATCTGTGGTGTTGCTAACTTAGCGCCATCTAGTTTTTCTAAGGAATGCTATTTACAGCCACATGTTTACTTGGTAACCATGAGAGTTTACTCACCAGGAAGAGTCTAATTTCCTACAACCCAGGGAATCCTAATGTTTGGATTAGAGTTTTATAAAAGACACATTTGTCTAACAGCATAGTAATAGTGCATAAAATATATTTGTATTTCTTTTTACTTGCAGCCAATTAAACAAATTGCGACACCTAGTGTCTTCAAGGCGCGTAAAAAATTTGCTACGCCTTGATATATGGGAGTTCTCGGTCTATACATAGTAATACTTAGTCTATGTCATTACGTAAGGTTTATTATTATGTAAAGATGTAGAAAAACCATATACCATAATGGAAATATGACACGTCTTTTCTCAAAGCACGAGAGCCGACTACCGAAAGTTTTGTCTCATAGTATTATCATGGACGAAATACGTCCATGGTAATAATGACCATAAGGTCATAACCGTATAAAATTGACTAATTTGATTACTCTGAATCTAAACGCAAAATAATAATTTCAGAAATTTTCTGCGTTGCGTCTGTATTCTCTCATATTTTGTAGTTGAATGAAATAGACGTAAGATACAAGAAGACTTTGGTGCCCGTCATGTAGCGCGTACCCAGGAGCCCATTCGGAAAAGAAAAGAATTGTAGCAAGCAAACTGTATGAAAAACTTTGTTGCAAGTGAATTTGGATCAGTTAAGTTAAAAAAATCACTTAACTTAACAAAAACAGATCTTTTTCAAAATTTTAAAACATTTTACTGATCGGTAACATAGCATTACGTCTGAAAACCGTTGGACATGATACAATAAGTTACCCAGATGTAGAAAAAAATTATATTAGGAAAATTTAGTGCAGCACCTTTACAGGTCGCGTATTTCTTCAACCGTGTTGAATTCGACCCCGCGTCGCGACCAATTCACTACGTTTTTGGAAATCAAAATATGTCGCGTAAGCGTATCGATTTCAGCCCCGCCAGTAGACAAAATCAACACGGTTTTGTGCATTTTTTAGTATGAAAGGATATCTCCCATAAACGTATCGATTATGTCTACCGGGGGTGATGAACAGAACACGTTTTAGTAATAGTTATCAGTATGAAAACTGTTGACAAAAACCGTATTGAATTGGTAAGCTCAGCAGTTTAATTAAAACGAAGTAGGTATGGTAACATAATAAACATCAGTGGTTATATTGAGGGTGACTACTACTGCTGGTGACCTTAAAAAGCCGCGATAAGGTCCGATTTAATTCCAATGTTATGTTGTGAAAAAAATACAGAATATCTGGAATGAGATGGCTTATTTGTTTATTTTTTTACACGTCAAATTTAATGTATTAAAAAGATTTGTAATAAAATAATAAATGTACATGGATTAGATTAAAGGTTTATTTAATTAGTGGGATGGGATTATTACAAATAATTACTAAGACGCGTGGGACGGTGTAAGCCATCATTGCATGGAGTAAAATTATTGTTTGTTGTAAAAAATAATTCTTTAAAATTATTTAGCACTATACATATAAATTATTTCTATTTAATAGGCTTCTTTTGTTACGCTGGCGTAACGGACACAAAAGATGCCCATTAAACAGAAATAAAAAATCCAGTTGTCCAATATTGTCGATAGTAAAATTGCACTAATTTGGAACTAATTAAGACTCACCTTAGTAAAAAAGCGTAGTTGTATGTCATGCCGTTTAAGAGATACAACAATTCGCTAAACGTTACACCAGCGGCATCTTGAATAACTCTGAAACCTCAAGAGGTACCAATTTTTTTTTTATGGGTACAATTAGGTACTAATTATATCTATCTGAGTAGCTAGTTTGTATTTAGCTACATCCACCGGTAAAAAAAACATGCCGCTGGGGTATCGTTACTCCAGCGGAATCTGTTTGTCGTCAATGTCTTTGGATCGGCTGGAGGTACAAATTTTAAATTTCGGGCACAATTACACGAGCTGAGGTACTAGTTACCTGCCAAGCCGGAATCCTGAAAAGCGACAACATGCCGCTGGCGTAACGCACACGAGTTATTAAAAAAAAACATAGTTTTTCCAGAACGCCTGATTTTTCGGTTGTCGTAACTAGGGAATGCAATCTTGCACCTAAATGTCAATCTCGGTATTTGCAAGATTAAAAAAAAATCAATCTCGCAAGATCCCGGTATAAGCGAGATCTTGCACTAACAAAAATTCTTTCGAAAAAATATTGTTTCAACTACTGGTTAATAAAAAAATTAAAACAAGATATCAATCGAGATGTATTAAAGGGATGTATTTAAACATACTTATAAAAGTTAATTATATTATTCTACTGACCATACTAAAAAGCTTTCCCAAAGAAACATACCAGCGCAAATGGAAAAATAAATTCTCCTTTACATAATAACTTAAAAAATCAACTCTAAAGGTTGTATGGGCATGTGTTTTTTTTTTCATTTCCTTTATTATGTTTCTTTGGAAAATTTGTTAAGTGTGAACAGTAGAGTATATGATTTTATTTAATGATAGCCTTAAATAATAGTGTGTGATAGCCTGTATATAGCCCAGCCGCAGACAAGGTTCTTTCTAATTCCATGTTTATAGTCATCAATTTCAACAAAAAGATGTTGATGATTTTATGATGCAAAATGCAGTTGTCTTCTCGAACTAGCAAATCCAAAGTGTTATCTTTTTTTTTTTTAGTTATTCAAGTGTCGTCAATGCCCTTCATCTGTAATATGCGCTGCCGCTTGATCTCGCAAATCTTGCGAGATCTCGCACTGATAACGATGCGTGATTGGTCTTGCAATATATGCGCGAGATCTCGGTATTTCGAGATCTCGGTATACCGAGGTTGCATTCCCTAGTCGTAACAGCTACGGCTCAGAACGCGCTATTTAAAAAATAATGAAACTTCATAGAGTTCAGTACCACTTGATGCAAAATGAGGTGCTCAATCTCGGATCACCCAGGCTTTTAAAAAGCTGTAGAATTATTGTTTGTCGATGACAATTGATTTACAGTAGACTTCTGGCACGATATTGATTCAGATCCACTATATGGGTTAAGAGCGGTTTTGCAGCCGGATTGTGAAAAACCCGCCTTTTTCTAATTAATCGAAACAGAACACATAAATTTAAAATTCACTCAATAGTTATTCAACTTTTACTTTTAACTTCTTAAAAAGAAAAACAAAGTTAAGTTGTGCACGTACCGAATGACTGACGTTTAACCTTACCTTTTTCCTATTAATTTCCATTCCCTTCCTTTTAATAGTATCATCTCCTGCACTGCAGCTCATCTTCAAGTAGTACTTGGTCATCGTCGTTTAAGAGGCAATTAATAGGCAACTCCCTTAAGGCCCTTAATACCACCAAATGGGTACTTTCTAAAGCCTACTCCTCTTTTATGGCCAAACCAAAAATATGGAAAAAATGTATTATGGATTATCAACTCAACATATGCAACATTTTTCTTTTTCGTACCACCACAAATTCTATATGAAAAATTGTTTTAACTGAATGGTGTTTTTTGGCTTGAATTTCCTACTGCTCCTAAGCGGCTTAGGTGATTTAATTCATTTATGCTTTGATAAATATATACACTTAATAGCTAAAAATAGAACATAGAATTATTCAATCGAACAATGACGCCCATGTGAAAAGTATTATTTTCTCCTATTTTGCCCTTTCAAGGACGCAGCGAGCGTCGTAACAGCCACCGCGCATTGTGCACTGATTTGAACGTTATTTCAATGTCGTTTCCGTCGATATTCATACAGACAAACATCGAGCTGCTAATTTGGCGACGGTAATCGCCTTAACTTGTTGCAAACAAACTTGGATTATAAACTTATAAGAAAAGCACATCTATTGAATTTTCAATTCGACAGGGACGTATGGCACCCCGCTGGACCTTTCGGCTAACTACTTCAAGGTGGAGACGACGCCCCAGTGGCGTCTTCATCAGTACCACGTGGATTTCTCGCCCGACGAGGACCGCACCCATGTCCGCAAGGCACTGCTGCGAGTTCACAAGAACACTCTCGGCGGAGGGTAAGACATAAGACATAATTTATTTTCACACCAAAAACTTTTTTACATACACTCAACAAATCAACAGACTTACGGCCTGTTTCACCACTTCCAGATAAGTGCCTGATAGTTATATGTGATATATAACGCATACAAAATTTGTTCCATTTTTAAATTTATCTTCTGGATATCACTTATCTGGAAGTGGTGAAACAGGCCCTTAAACAAACAAAATTAAATTATAATTAGAGAAAGGGAACGAGCATTCATCTGCTAAGTGTAGGTATCCGCATGGATGTTACCCTGTCTGCCAAACTAAGTTGCCTTGTCCGCATGACAGCCAGTGTCCTACCGATCGATGGATCAGATTTGGCGTAATATAAACAAACAAAAACAAAGAAAATATTATATTATATACATAACATACGTAAGTATTAAATATATCTACTAATAACATATCAATAAATAGAACTAAGTACTTACATAACAATTACACATACATATATACATGTATGTACAGGGTATGTTGACTATTGTTACAGACAGTATATACAGTGTGTCCGCTGGCAGATTTTACACTTTAAATCACGTATGCTATGGCTATAGTAGCCACAGCGGGGGGAGAGGGGTATCGTTCGACGCGATACTGTTGCGGGTTTTTTAGTAGCCATGAGTCCGTGGATAGGAGCACAACGCGCTTTCGCTGTTGAAGCGTATTTTGCAAATCAGAATTCGCCCATTGTAGCAAGGCGACATTTTTGTTCTCACTTTGATATCCGAAGATTAAGTGATGCTCCGACCAACCAATTGATATGTAGTGATAGACGTTTTTTTAGTAGTAATAGACGTTTATTTCCATACGAAAATATTTAGCACATACAAATATTTCTGCCAAACTGGCAGTTTGTAGGCGGAAAAAACTCTCTGTTTAAATAAAAATAAACAATGAAAAAATTAAATTTAACAGTTTCAATTTAACCTAAAAAGCTTACTTAAAAAGAAAAGATAATCGTTTTATCTACACTTAGATATCATATTTCTGCAATATTAATGATTTTAACTTATTTTTGAATACAGCACGGGTTACATTACATTCTGAGAAGACAACAGGCAAGGCGTTAAATATTTTTGGTATTAAATATTTGATTTGTGCTTGGGTACGGAAGTTTAGAAGAACAGGATCAGTCGAAGATCAGCCCCGACCTGGGCCATCGAGTTCTGTTTCGACTTCGGAAAATGTGAACCGTGTCAGCGAAGAAATTTTGCTAAATCCGCACAAGTCTGTTCGTAAGGTTGCAGCATCTACCGGCATCAAAAAGACTTCGGTTCACAATATTCTGAGAAAAAAAATGAAATTCCATCCATACAAGCTACAAATCATCCAGCAGTTGAAAGAAGATGATTACATACGGAGGGAGAACTATGCCAGAGTGATTTTGGATCGATTTTCTACCCCGACGCGGTTGAACAACATTTTTTTTAGTGACGAGGCACATTTTCACATCGGAGGGTACGTAAATAAACAAAATATGCGGTACGGAGCAAAAATAACCCGCATGAAGTCCATCAAAAACCACTTCATAGCAGAAAGACCACTGTCTGGTGTGCCATTTCTGGCCAATGAATAATTGGGCCGTATTTTTTTGGAAATCGAGAAACAGTCAATTCAGAACGATATTGCGAGATGTTGGATAACTTTTTTGTACCGGAGCTGCAGCAGTATAATGACTTTAATAACAGGATGGTGCCACGGCACATACCGCTAGAGCATCAATTGCCAAACTGAGGAGCATTTTTCCGGAAAAATTAATAAGCCGCTTTGGTGACATAGACTGGCCTCCTAGATCACCAGATCTTACCCCGTGTGATTTTTTCCTATGGGGCTACCTCAAATCTCGCGTGTATACCAATTCCCCTACAACAATAAGGGCCCTACAAGAAAATATCCGGCGTGAGATTGCAGCAATCGGTCCTGATCTCTGTAATAGAGTTTTTGACAACATGAGGTCCCGATTGCAAGAGTGTCTACAACAAAACGGACGACATCTAAGCCAAGTTATTTTTAAAACATAAATCCGCATTACTTCAAATTATAAAAACACAAAAATTACACTGAATACCTTAATATTTGATTTTTTATTATTTTTCAAAGTATAAAATCTGCCGGCGGACACCCTGTATTACAGTTAGGCCTAGTACAGAAGGCGCGCTTCACCAGCGCAGCATCCCCCCCTCCACGCACCCCCTAAATTGTTTGGACTGTTCAATTTTAGTTCCTTCAAACCGGACATCACTTTATCTGATAATTCTTTCTATTTTTGTAATGTAGAGTGAGCAAGCAAGACAATGGTATCGATTCGGCATAACACATCTTAACTTATTTGACAGGACTAACCTTATTTTAAGCGTCCTGTCTTTTTCTTTCTTTATCGAAAAGACAAGGACAGAACGCTTAAATTTAGTCCTGTCAAATAAGTTAAGATGTGTTTCACCGAATCGGTACCATTGTCAAATTGAAATTGGTGGCGTTTCTGAGCTATTAATTTTGTTCACGAGAAATTGTTTTAATCTCCATCACTTTTATGAAATAATAATTTTGAGTATTGCAACACGAGATAATAACATACAATTGTGTCGATTCAGTGTAACACGACTTAACTTATTTGAAAGGTCTAACCTTATTTGAAGCGTCTTGTCTTTTTCTTTATTTATCGAAAAGACAAGGGCAGAACGCTTAAATTAAGTTTGGTCCAAATAAGTTAAGATGTGCTACACCGAATCGACACCAATATCTACACAACTTAAAAAAGAGGCGGCTATATAGGATCATAATAAATAACGAAATAGATATTACAGCAAGACTCACTTTGATTTTTATTGGAAAAACTACGTTTCGGTCAAGTTAAGAGTGACCTTCATCAGGCTCCCCGAGGTGCTTTGGCGCTTGCGACACCGCGGTAAGTTGACCGAAACGTAGCTGAAATATCTATATCGTTATGATGGCAACTCGCCCTAATTAATTAATCGCCGATGCATAGTAAAATATTTGTGTGGCGGCAGGTACCTATTCGACGGCATGGTGTTGTACACCGTCCAGCGTCTCCACCCTGACCCGTTGGAGCTGTACTCGGACCGCAAGGAGGACGAAACGAGAATGAGGATACTGATAAAGGTAAACTTTTCTCACCATAAGCACGAGCCCGGTTCCCTTCCAGCATGCCTAAGATGGCAAAATGTCGAAACTCTTCCCCCTAAAACACCGACATTTTCCCAAACACCAATCTAACACACCAATTGGTAACGTGACACATCTGGTTTGTTTCGCGAAACACCGGGAAAAAAGTTTAACTTCCATCATAGATTAGTTTGCATGTTTTGGCAATTAATCGGATACAAATCGATTCTTTTTGACGGATAGTATTATCCCACCAATTTATTTATTTATTTACTTTAATTAAAACGGACAAACCAATTACAATAATTAAAGATAGTAACACAAACACAAAATGGTACAATCAACTAAAATAAAAAGAATAACACATTAAGGAAGAGTAAAATGTATGTGTGTTCGTGTTAGAGTGAGACTTTCTAATATGATTGGATCCAAATTTAAAGGAAGAGAAAAATGTATGTGTGTTCGTGTTAGAGTGAGACTATAATATGATTGGATATTATTATTGCTCGCTCTGTCGCATTAGCACGTTTTATTGTAGTCTCTTCATTGGTTTCTTTTTTAAAATAAGTTTATCTTAGGCAAAATCAACGACGAAAATGGATTTTACTATAAAAAGGTAAGTAAATCATGCCGTTAGTAAGGTATGCGGGTCTACCGCGTAATTCTGATTTTCATCAACATCAACTTGAGATTGAAATTTGACGTGCGTGCGACGACGCCCGCCTAACATGCCATCTCTTTTGCACGCGTTGAATTCCACATGCATTTGCTTGAAGTTGATACAAATGAGAATTACGCGGTAGAGCCCCTGTTTTCTGAATAAATTATCACAAAATATAAAATATTTGAGTTCCAAAATCTTTATTAATTCAAGAAATACTTTTTGAATCTAACCAAAAAAATTACAAACAACAAAGATTCAATGTAAAATGTGTCTTTTATTCTTACATTCTCAAACTTATGGCAAAATAAGGTAAAGCCATTTTATAAAAAAAAAATTAAATTCTCCGAAACTACTTGAAACTTGCTATGTCACCACCTCCAACTGTTGGAGATAAAACAATTCCTAGATTTCCCAGTCAACTGTCAAAAGGTGTCAAAAATTACCAGCTATTAGCTAAAGAGGAAAAGAAATGAAAAAAAAAAAGTAAAGCCATTAAACGCCAAACACCTGTAATTTTTAACGCCGCATGTTAGCCACATGAAAATTGAGTGTTTCGTGTTCACCATATTGTAGTTGGGCTATCAAAAGGTGTTTTAAGGCAATATGCGAAAAAAATACGGATGTTTCTTTTCTGTGTATTTCATGAAATACACGGAAATTTATAATTAGTTTCTGGTATATGCATTTTGACTATATAGGTATAATCTAGGATTTTTAAATTGGAGAACATGTTTGGATAAATTTTCCTCGATAGAAATAATTGTTGAAATGAGGTCTTCAAACACACTTTTTCTCCTCGTTTGACGAATAGGAACCAAACATATTTTATTAGGTGTGTTTTAACAATATCTAGAGATTTGATATTTGAAATTTTGCTAGCTATTTTAGTTTTTTTAATAAATATATAAAACCAACTTTTTTCCCTTTTGCCCTGAATTCGCCCCTCTCGCACTGCGCGATTTTTCGCTTGGAGTGAAAGTGACAAAAATAAAATTCGCATAGCCTCTTAAACGGTGTTCTTAAGGCTGCCATGTTAGGCCTGGGTGATAGGGGCAACCCTATTCGAGAAAGCGGAACAGACTTTGTCCAATAAAAGTAAACCCTTCAGCCAATTGTGACATGGTAGCATTTTGCCCGCACTGAAAAGAATATCTACCCTAAGTCGCGCTTTCCCTGAATTGTTTCTCTGATCAGTATTGGTACCGAATCGGTGTAGCACATCTTAATGTATTTGTCAGGACTAAACTTAATTTAAGCGTTCTGTCCTTGTCTTTTCGATAAAGAAAGAAAATGGCAGGACGCTTAAAATAAGGTTAGTCCTGTCAAATAAGTTAAGTCGTGTTACACCGAATCGACACAATTGTCTGTTACTTTTAAGGTTAAGCGTCAGTTGCTCGGTACAATTTCGTATAAGATTCGGTCTGTGGCAAATCACGCCAATAATTCAGTATAAGTTGGGTTATAAATCAACAGTTTGAAATTTAAATCACAATTAGTTATGAATTTGTTGAAACAAACATTAAACATAATTTCATTCTCTGAATTTTTAATAGACATTTACTGTAATTTTTTTTTGAAAACCTCTTAGATATAGGTACTATTGTTTTCAATAAAACAAGCACTTCTTTTTATTAATTTTGTGCCACACAGTATTTGACTCCATTCACCGGCAATTTTACAGTGGGTGGCCAAATTAATGGGGACAGTAGACATTTTTTGTAATCCATGTAATAACTTGGTTCTTATGAATTATTTAGTATTTTTGGCTCTCATTATGTTTAGGGTTGCGTAGGGTAGGGTACCAAACTTTAACCCTCCGCTGTCTGTCTTTCCGTCCGTCTGCCTATCTGTCCGTCTGTCACAGAAAAAGAGAAAAAATAATATTTTCAAATAATATCAACTGGCTACCTATTACGGTAACACTCTAAAAATTAAATTGTAACAGCCGTAAGAGGTAGTAACAATAAAAAAAAAAAAACGCTGTTTTTTGTACATGTTCGAAATAAAGTCCGATAAAGTATATTAATAATGTAATCAATAATATATAAATAAATAATAACGATAAATAACTGTACATTGCAAAAGACAAATAAAGTAAATAATAAAAATTTGGGTTTCGTACTCAAATGACGCCGAAATGTTTGCCAGGCGTTACCATCTTTGGTAAATAAATCACAAAAAATGTACACTGTCCCTATTAATTTGGACACCCACTGTAAATGCTTTTCATTCTCATTGTCGATATGCTGCACCTATTTAAGTGAAGTTATTTTATCAACACCACTTATGGTCTGTTGACCAGGGTCACCACGGTGATAATAAAGAAAACCGCATCTACACCCGTTTAGTTGTTAGAACGGTACATACTGACAGGAAAAATAATTTTTGCTGGAGTACATTTCGCAAAAATATTCAACGTACAGTGGAGATCACATCAAGCTATACACTTGAAATACCCAATTAGCCCCTATAGTGAAGTGTATAAGATAGGTACAAAGTCCAATGTCTAAAGGTTAACGTGATCTCTGCTGTACATACAGACAACTTTTTTACTACTTTATTATTAGTGTAGATATAAGTTCACTGTAATATAAATGTAATTTTGTTGGTACAGCTGACCTGCGACGTGGCTCCCGGCGACTACCACTACATCCAGGTGTTCAACATCATCATCCGGAAGTGCTTCCAGGCGATGGACCTGCAGCTCGTCGGCAGAGACTTCTTCGATCCCAGGGCTAAGGTGAGGAGCTCACGCTTTTGAAGCTGTCTACTGATAACCAGGCCAATCTTTCCTATTGAAAGTCAATGTACCACATTTCCAAATACTACTTTGTATTTCTTGTAGTGATCAATCTACCACACCTTGTTTACAGAAAACTAATCACATTGGCAACATTAAGGACCTAATTGCTAAATAAGAATTAATTGCCAATTTCTTGAAACGTAATGTACCAGAATATGTATTTTTTGTAACACTATTTGTGGAAAAAAATCATATAATTTTCCCGATTAATGTCGCCAGTTTACCACGATTTTTTTGTATTGAATAAAGCATAATAACATTAAAAAATTCATGTCAGAATAACCTATGATCTTTAACTAATCGAATTCAGTAATTTTATTGATAATCACTTCATTTAATTAGACCAAAATGAAAAATGAACTTTACTTCAAATTCCAAGAAAATTGCGATCCAGAAGGGCACGCCACGCCATACATGAAGTATTTTGTGAAATGCCTCGTTAAGTAGTTTCATTTTTCAGTGCCTATTTTAATTCGGGTTCTAATTAACTGACCATCAAAAATACAAAAATCAGCATCAAAATTATCAAGTTCGCATCAAAAATAATATTTTGAAACCTAACCTAGTTAATGTCAAATTCGTAATTTAGATGCTCATTTAGTATTTTTAGATGGTGAACCTATTATTACCCTTTTAATTCTAAAATGCAAAGCTTTGACGCCTCTGTAGCCTAGTAGTTTGATTTTTTAATTCCGGCGGAGGTCTTTTGTTTCAATTTCGTTAAAAACTTCGGTCTGTGCGCCTTGAAAAGCTTAATTTTGGCCTCTATCGCCATATAGTAGTGGTTATCTGTGCCTTTTACGAGTTTACGACACAAATTGTATCGATGAAAAGTTCTCTACTGTTCAGTTGATACCAAAACGTGGATACATGTTATGCGGATATTTAAATATTTTTATCTATCCTATACTGCGATAAGGCAATTGCAACGTCAAAAGCAGTTTTATATATTGTTTATCCGATGTTACATTATAAAATTATACAATTCTGCGATGAGATTGGCCCAATTTATTATAAAACTGCTAGAGACGAGAAATAATTCCCAACCTTATTTCTTAAGCCACGCCCTCTTTATCCTGTTTGGCCTTCAAGGCAGCTTTACTGAAACGACGCACCCGAGGTTCATGAACGAATGCCTTCTCATTTTTCGTGAAATTGTTAGTTGAAAATATTATAAATAAAGACATGTTTGCAACTGAACATTAAGACATTAAGACACTCCTGGAGAATTATTACGAAACTCACAGCACTCGTGTCTCAATGTCTCAAATTATGTTACAGTTTCACAAAATATTATTGTTAGAGCAATAAACATTCATTGTAATGTTTTAGGTGAACATTGCCGAGTACAATCTGGAGGTGTGGCCCGGATACAAGACCACCATCAACCAGTACGAGGAGAGTCTCATGATGGTCGCAGAGATTGCGCACAAGGTACGTACTTAACGATTGTGAGGTTTGCCAGAATTTCAGCTGCCAGAATCACCCCACTTCCTTTTCGACGCTTTGAAAATGTGCAACTGCGACGCGACGCCATTTGTGACTATGTTCTCACTCTGAAATAAAATGAAATGAAATATATTTATTTATGTATTGTAGGTATAACAGATACAATTATTACAGGTCAGTTTTAATTTAATACAAGTAATAAAATAATCTATGTATATAGGTAATAGTTTTATGTCAAATAATAATATGGGGAAATACGCAGGGGAATAATAAACGTTGGGTTTACTTAAATTTAATAAAAAAAATACACTTGAATAAAATAAAAATATAGAAATAAGGGATAAATAATATTATAACTATATGCAATACATATAATAAATATATGCCTAACTCTGCCCATTCGATCAGTCTTGCTAAGAAGAAGGATTTCTAGAGGATTGTACGTCGGAAACATTCGGATTCCGTTATCTGCTTAAAAATGCTTATTTCTAAACTGAAAACCTTAGTGATGTATTAGGTCTTTTCATATGAAATTGGCGTATTTTATGGAGGATTTGAAGGAAACTCAATTTTCAGTAATAACATTTTTGCTTTTTTTTAGGTATGACAAATCCACATTTTATAATTTCTTTTGTGTATGAATGAGACATCGTTAAGCTGACAGCAACATTATTTTAATTTTGGAAAGGAGTCAGCTGTAAAATATTATTACGAATCTTATCATGGAAATGGATGGCATTTAGGACGAACTGTTTTTGAAGATTAAATTTTAGTTATTAAACTGAAAATAAAAACAAAATTTATTACGTAGATGCAAAATCTTGAAATCATCAAAAAACAATTGAAATAGCTATTGAATTACAAGAATTATGAACTCGTGAATCTGTAAGAAAATTTCGCCGGTAAGTACCGAATATTTTTCAAGAAGCTGTCCATAACCACCCAAGCGCGTCAAGACGTAACGGCCACTCGAACCGATACGCGATGTCATCAATTTTGATTCGGAGGTGCGGTGCAAGTCGACTGGGTGTCGCGTTACAGAAATGTGCGATAACAAACTCTAGTGGCCTCTAAAGTCCTCATGTGTTAATGTTTTATGTACACTTTATTAGAAGAGACTTCTGAACTAAAGTTAAGTGATTATCGAAAGATTAATTTTAAATTTCACTTGTTACCTTACAAACTGGATGGAAATCAACTAAATTTTTTTGTAAAAATGGCACTTTCGGCATAAAATATGATTACACTAGTTTTTATGGTAATTTTGAACTTGAAACTTACTGAAATACTTAAAATCATTTCATCACCAAAACAAGTATAGATCTCAAATATAACTATATACAGTGCGCGCCAATCTTTTAGTCGCCTCTGAATGAGTTACGAATGCAAGCTTGCGCAGGTACAGTCAAGGAAACAATAATATCAACGGTTGATTATTAAATGTTTACTATAAGTGGGAAGGTGTACTTGTTGTACCTACCTATTTAATTATTTTTTTAGTGCAATCTTAACTATATACTTAAATAAAACGCATTAATATAAACACCATTTTCCTACATTGTCGCCTTAAAACACTATAACGTCCGCGAGGCATAACAACAACAATAAACTTTAACAAACTAAATAAACAATACTTTCACAAAACAAAACAACAAATAAAGGCAACAAAAACAATAAACTATAACACACAGATTCAATGATAAACTTAACGAATCATACAATTTTTTCCTCGAAGGTACTTTTCATGCAACGCGCGCGTGTATAGTGTACGGACGTAGCACTAACACTAACGCATAGTGTTGACACCTGCTAAATGGCGAGCGGGGGGTGTGGTGCGGCACGCAGGCGGGTGTGCTCCGCGCCCTCGCTCCTGTAACACCCCCTTGACACCGTAAAACGGCTATTTATGCGGCTATCTTCAGAGGCGACTTAAAAGATTGGCGCGCACTGTACCAGGGGCGCGAAAACCCCTAATTTGGTTGGTATAAATCGCGCTTGAGCGGAAGGTTTATACGCAGTCCTGGCTCGATTCCTCGGGCTTGCACCAATTAGTTTTTTAGCTACCTGTTTGTATATATTGGGTTTAAGGAAATCAGTAAAATGCAGCGTTAACGATTCAAATAATATTAAATTAATTAATCGTTTTATATCACGACATGTGTTTGTTTTCTACTAGACTATTCTCGTATCGACACAACAATACTGACAGATTTATTTTATTGTGTTCCAACATTATAATCACTAAAACCATTAGATATGCAGCAATAGAATGGATAACCTATACTTTTTTAGTATTTTTGTGAAGTCGCTCCAGTGAATAACAAACCTGAATGTTACAGGTGCTTCGTATGGACACCGTGCTTCAGATGCTGACTGAGTACTCGTCCAGTAAGGGGGCCAATTATAAGAAAATATTCTTGGAAGATGTTGTCGGTAAGACATTTTACAATATGCTTTACCTATAAATGTCTTCATGTGTCTTTGTTGTTTTGACTTTTTCATTACAAAAAAATCTTCTCTTCGTTAACCCCTATGGCGCAATCCTAAGCCTGAATTTAGTTTCGACAGACAGACCCGTCATCGCGCTATCTGCCGTTTTGTTTGCCTCACTGTTAATTGAAAAATGCCCGTCCTCTGCTGATGTTCTCCCGACTTCCCCTGGTAGCAGGGTTAATGCTTCAAATAATGGTGTACAGGTCCCGGCTGTAAATAATGCACATCGGCTTCGTAGATCGTCGTCTCCGTCACCAGACTATTAGTGCTTCGTGCGACAGAGATGACGCTACGATACAATGTGCATTATTTACTGCCGGGACCTGTATGGCGTTTTTGGGTAAATCGACTTTTTTTACCCACTCTGCTTATTCTTTTAGAAAAGCAAGTCTTAACACGTACCTTTTTTTGTTAAATATAAAAATATTAGATAAACAGATCATTGAATGTCTTTCGAATCAAATATTTCATAATTATTGTAATTTTCAGCAAAACTAGGGGGGTAACTCAGTTGACAATACCGTTTTTCCATAGTAACTCGGAGACAAACGCGTCCCCTAAGTTACCATACATTTGTTAAGAATTACAGAGATTTCTTAAGAGGCTATGCGAATTTGATTTTTGTCACTGTCACTCCAAGCGAAAACACGTTCAGTGCGAGAGGGGCGGATTCAGGGCGAAAGCGAAAAATGTTAGTTTTATAATTTTTATAAAAAAACTAAAATAGCTAGCAAAATTTCAAATATCTATATATTATTGAAACACACCTAATAAAATATGTTTGAGTTCTGTATATGGTTCCTATTCGTCAAACGAGGGGAAAAAGTGTGTTTGAAGACCTCATTTCAACAATTATTTCTATCGAGGAAAATGTATCCAAACATGTTTTCCAATTTCAAAACCCTAGATTATGTAGTCAAAATGCATATGTTATGGACCAAGTAATTAATGCAAGCATTATTCATGATGTGTGAGCATTATTCATAATGTGTGAGCATTATGAATATTGTTTAGCTCTATCGGGCTAAGTGATTAATTACTACGAGGGGAGGCTGAAAAGTAATCTACCTAACTATGAAAGAAAAGACGTAACTGGATAGTTTATTTTTATTTTTCTATAGTCCCCTGCTAATAAAATGCACTTATTACATTTTTCAAATATTGAATGTAAGCCATTAAAAAAAAAAATATTCGGTTTGTCGTCATAATAGTCAGAAACCGCTGCCTTCATTTCGTCATCGGTCATAAACCTTCGTCCCCTGAGGTCTTTCTTGAGAAGTCTAAACAGAAAATAGTCGCAGATCTGGACTATAAGGGGGGTGGTCAATGGTTTCGAAGCCATTGTCTTTAATTGCTAGCTTTGTTGTGCGTGCGGTATGCACTGGTGCGTTATCGTGCAAAATCAGAATTCCTTTGCTTAGTTTACCTCGCCGTTTTTCTTTTATTGTCTCTCTTAGTTGATATAATAAGTTTGAGTAATAATCAGCATTCATTGTAGTTTTCTTCGGTAAATAATCTATGAGCAAAATCCCTTCTGTGTCCCAAAATATTGTAGCCATAAGTTTACCGGCCGATGGACAGACCTTGAAATTCCGAGGCGGCTTCTCATCCTTAAATTTCCACTGTAACGACTCTTGCTTACTTTCCGGGTCCCATTGTCGAATCCAAGTCTCATCACATGTTACAATTCTAGAAATTATTTCTTCCTCTTTCCCTCGACTCATGTCCAAAAACTCTTCGCAACATTTGACACGCCTCTCCATGTCAAATGCAGTCAACATTCTAGGGACCCAACGTGCACTAACCTTGGACATGTTCAAATGCTCATGAATTATTTCATTGATTCGCTCTTTACTGACGCCCACATCTCTAGCTATCTCCCACTGCTTCACTCGTCGGTCCTCTGATATAATTTTTTTCACCCTGGCTACATTTTCATCGGTGACGGCCGAAACTGGTCTTCCGCTACGAGGATCATCTTCGAGGCTCTCACGACCTAATTTAAACTGCCTTGACCAAAACTTTATAACAAATTCGGAAGAACACGAACTGCCAAACACACGTAACATACAGTGCGCGCCAATCTTTTAGTCGCCTCTGATTGAGTTACGAGTGCAAGCTTGCGCAGGTACAGTCAAGGAAACAATAATATGAACGGTTGATTATTAAATGTTTACTATAAGTGGGAAGGTGTACTTGCTGTACCTACCAATTTAATATATAATTTATTATTTTAGTGCAATCTTAACTGTTTAAACTAAACAAATTAATATAAACACCATTTTCCTACATTGTTGCCTTAAAACGCTATAACGACCGCGAGGCATAGCAACAACAATAAACTGTAACAAACTTTATCAACAAAACAATAAATAAAGGCAACACAAACAGATTCAACGATTAACTTTACGAATCATAGAATTTTTTCCACGAATGTACTTTTCATGCAACGCGCGCGTGTGTAGTGAACGGACGTAGCACTAACACTAACGCATAGTGTTGACACCTGCTAAATGGCGAGCGGGGGTGTGGTGCGGCACGCAGGCGGGTGTGCTCCGCGCCCTCGCTCCTGTAACGTCCCCCTGACACCGTAAAACGGCTATTGCGTCGCCTCTTGCGTCTATCTTCAGAGGCGACTAAAAGATTGGCGCGCACTATACGCTGTCTGATCTCCGAAGGCGTATTCCCTTCTTTAGTCAAAAACTTAATCACCGCACGCTGCTCGATTTTATCCATTTTCACTTTTTCTACCGACATGTTCGAAACAATTGTAGGAGACAAATAAACGTGATGCAATAATAGTTATTTAAGATACACGTGCGGAAAGTAAGGTTAAAACCTTTTACGCTCAAGTATCTTACAACATTTTTCAATGCATTTTGCGAGGAAATACAACAAAAAAATAAGTATAATAAACAAAATTTATCATCATTCAATTATTGCTAGAGCGCGCATACTTATAAATGGTTGTTTTTTTTTGGACAGCCAAACCTCCTTGTATCTTTGTAATTTTTTAAATTTTATGACTTGCACCCTTAGAATAATAACGCCTAGAAACCAAGTCCGCGCACAATAAGTGAAGCGAGTAAAACCAGGCCATATAGGCCTGGTTCGCCGGCCGGCCTGGTCAGTTCTCAAGGTCAGCCTTTGGTACTAACAACTCTCGGACATTAAATTGAAAATGATGGTTTGTGCGGTCAATGGGTGTCACAATACAACGGAAAAACATAATAAACACTATAACATCACATTCCACCTCCAAGTACTGCAATTCACATTATAACTTAACGAAAAACATAAACTTAAACAGAAATAATCGTACGTAATCTTGGTAGACGCCATTGTGTTAAAATGTTGCCAGTAAAAGAAAAAAAAAATCCCCAAATTAGTACTAATATACAAGGTGACTTTCGGTAAGTGGTCAGGACCAAGGTTCATCATTTCAATAAATAACATTTTTTCGGGTTTTGTATACTAAATGTTTTTGTTAAATGTTTGCTTATGTTATCTATTTTACGTTGTTTTAATTTCAAAGTGGCGCGGCTTGTTGGAACGGTATTTAAAAATTTCAATTCTTTTATGAATCTAAAAAAGACAACATTTCGCAAATGGTGTCATCTAAGCGACAATTGTTTAGAAAACAGTTAGAGTTCCAAGGCCATTAGGTTGCTGTGGCGACCACTACGCGGCAAAGCTCGTTTCATTTTTTCAAATATAAGAGAAACGTAGTTACTCAACATGGTTTTTTATTTACCCCACCTGCCGCATTTCAAGTTTATAGAATTGCTCCATAGTCCCGAAGATTCCCGCTCAGTATTAGACACTTGAAATTCCATACATACATCACTACCGTATCAGACTACTTCTACCCAAACAACCATGTCAGTGAGTCACTGTTTTGTAATTCTATATAATATATGTTAAATAATGTAAATACCGTTATATATTAATTCGTGCTTATATGGGCATATAATTGTGTCGATTCGGCTAACTTATTTGACAGAACTAAACTTAATTTGAGCCTTCTGTCTTGTTCTTTCCGTATCGAAAAGACAAAGACAGAACGCTTAAAATAAGGTTAGTTCTGTAAAATTAGTTAAATTGTGTTTAGCCGAATCGACACCATTGTATACTGATTTCAACACTATAATAAACTGCGCTGTGTAATGTATACCAAGAAATAATAATTCCGAGTCGTTAAGTAACAGTTCCAATTTCCCTACTTTAGGGAAAATGCGTACTACTACAGTTGCCACAAAATAAGAGGCCCGTTTTGACAGATAAGAACGACCATAGAATATAACTTTACATGTAATAAATGAAACGGTTAACAAATAAATTAACTTATTGGGTTTAAAGAAAATAAATAAACGTTTTTTAATTATCACGGAACATATTTCAAGTACTATTTTCACGCATATTCCAAAATAAAATGCAATTTTGAATTACTACACAATGTCTCAAAAACAGTTACATTCTCAGTCAATTTTTTCTTAATAATAGTGTTGTAACCAGATAATCGCCTAATTTCACGGACTCAATTCGATTCCACGTGAAAATAATTAACTTGTTTTAATATATTGATAAAATAATTGTAATGATCTGTAATTAGCTTTTGTGAGACCAGTACACAAAAAGCAAAGTTTAAATTTCCTTTTTTTTTTTGCAAATATAAACTTTTTAGATTTGAACATTTGCATGTATTTGTAACGGTGTCGCGTATACCGAAAAATATAATATAATAATTGTGCTTAATAATGTTACATACCACTTAGCTTTTAAACTTATAGTTTACAAAAACAAAATATATATATATATATACATATATAAAAAACATGCATTTATTGCTTAAAGTCCCATTTTTTTTATTAATGAATTGGTTTACAGGCACTTTTCCATAAATCATCCTATCAATAGACAGATTGGCTGGTAAGAAATATGGCAGTATTTTTTTTTATAAGGCATGGAGCAATTTTTTCATCTTGAAGCCTACATATTTTTCTTACTGGCCAGTATTTTATATCTATCAACGCTCAGACCTCTATCTAATTTGAGGTCAGTGAAGTACAACATTACAAAATATTACTGGCACGTAAGAATTTCCATTTCAGATTCTTTTCGTAGAGAAAAAAAATTAAAAGCTGGTTTTAGCACCCGAAATATCTTTCTATCACCATATTGGAAGTCGTTGTGCTCCCGTTTGTTTTTAGTGTTTTTTTCTTGTGACTTTTACTTTACTTTTGAACTGTTTATATTTTCTTTCACGTTGACTTTGGCAATTATGTTTATTCTGGAAATTATAACCAATAAACTTGAAAATATTTCCAACGATAACAAACTCATAATATTTTGAATCGATTTCTCGTGAGAATCGGTTGATATAGTTACCGATTTACATGGTTCACATCCATAGATACGTTGCGATGACATATGTCCAAACGGACCTATTAGATTGTGACTACTTTAGCAACATTGTTTATGCGCTTGTGTGCGTGCCAGCAAACGTAGCTACATGATGCTTACGCCCACATGAATCATCTTTTTGCCTCACTTTGGAGAGATCGGTTGAAGGAAACTATCATTCTAGGCGTTATTATTCTAAGCTTGCACCATGCACCACACAGTCAAAAACTTAAAAAAATACTTTATTTCACATGTGAAATAAAGGATTTCAGTGCTATTTTTATTTCACGCGTGAAATAAAGAGTCGGTTTCCGCATAATTTTGTTACACAAAAAAGAAAACTTTACGAGCAACTGCATTGAAAACAAATGAATGTAATACATTTTGAAAATAGAATAACAAACGAATATAAATCCATACCAGAGTTAACTTTGAGGATTGGACGGAAGGGTTTTTTAAAAGACATGTGTTCGCTATGGCGATCTAACAGAGACTGACTTTATTATTTAATAAACAAACATTGAAACTTAATCTTAATTGATACTTATAACTAGGATGACCGTAGCGGTATGTACGCTTTCGTAACTCCTCCCCCCTTAAGAGTGAGGCGTGCCGATGGTAAGGGTTGCTGTGGATCTGCTGGGGTCGGCGATTGCATCTGCAGCGACTCTGGAGAGGTACGGCTCCAACATGATCTGATTACCTTCCTTATGGTTACCACCAACCAGGTGTTTTCGTGAATTTGTTGAATGATATGTATTGAAATGATGCCTGTGCGCAGGTGCAGTTGTGCGATGCAATCATTGCTGTTCCGGAGCGGTTTCCATTGTATGTGTTTACATATTATTTCTTCATCGGTGATGTAAACGCAGGGCTCTAGGGGGTATGCGAACTCGTTACTTCCCAAGATAAGGTATGGATTTTTAGGTATCAACAGGATATTTTCTTTATTAGGGATGGGGTACAAGTGCTATAATGTATACAATTGTTTTGAAATCAAAGGAATTTCTAATATAAGGTTAAGTGTTTCATTAGTACTGTAAGCTTTGACAGTTATGGTCTTCTATAATAAGTGGATATTTAATAACATGGGCGTATACGCTAATTGCATGTTTTCATTTCGAATATTCTTCAGCTCGGCTATCAGGTGGATCGGATCTACGATGCTTGGATGCAAAATACCTAGGTTTGCAAAGGTTATTGCATTTTCTAAGGTGGACAGTTTATTATGGAGTAGTTGGAGACCGCTTTCTATTTGCAAGTAAATATAAATAGTATCTAATCTATTTTGTAATACTTTTACTTGCTTAAATCGACTAAATTAGCTAAATGCTGTTTGTTCTTATCTAATTGAATTTGAGTCTTCCTGGTTTAATTACCGGTTATAGCTTTGATTATGGAATCTAATCCATTAATAAGTCCACACTTAATTCTAGTTATTTAATACATTTTATTAAAACTAAACTTACTTGAGCTTAAATATAAGGGTTTGCTCTCTAAAACTTCTAACATTATATTATATTTGTTTTTTATGGAGCCTGCGGCGAGCCAGAAGGCTGCGACGAAGACGATGGCGCTCCTGGAACATTAGTGGGACGCCTTAATAATCGGAAGTGTACTCTTATTGTTTTTGCGTTTACGTGTTTTTCGACAATTTCTGCAATTTGCTCAGGATGAATTCTAACTATTGTATATGGTCCTATAAATTTGGGCTCTAATTTATTACTCCTGGCTGTTTTTGCTACTTGTTTGTAGACTTTGTCACCTACCTTGAAGTTTGCCGTTTCTGCATCTGTATTTAATCTATTAATGGTATTTTGTTTCTCGTTTGCTACTTTTGAATTCACTAATTTCTGAACGTTATTCATTATTTGTCTATGTTTTATTACATATTCCTGGTAGAATTCACCGGGGAAGTGTAATTCTAATGGGTTTCTAGTGCTTGTATGCCCTAACAGTAGTTCGAAGGGTGTAAAGCCTGTCGTCGAATGTATTGTGTTGTTGTACGCTATTATCGCATATCTCATTAAATTTGCCGGTTCATCTTTGTCTGTTATACGTTGAATTCTTATCATTTCTGCTAGTGTGGAATGTAGCCTTTCGACTGGAGAGTTTGAGTTTGGATTATATGGGGTCGTAAAGTGGATCTTAATGTTATGCGTAGCGCAAATTTCCGTTATGACGTCATTTTCAAACTTAGAATCGGAGTCCGTCGTAATTTTGCAGGGTGCTCCTAAAGTTGAAAATAACTGTAATAGGGCTTCAGCAATATGAATGCTAGTGGCAGCAGATAAAGGGATAGCTTGTGCATATTTTGAGAAGTTATCTATTATTGTCAGGAATGTAGTTCCACCAATCGCGTACAGGTCCATAAAAAGGTGTTCCATAGGCTTATGTGGGGTATCTGTCAAAGAAAGGGGTAGTTTGAGGGGGTTTCTTTCGTATTTACTTTTAAGACATTTATCACACTGGTTGATAAACTTCTGAATACTAAGTAACATGTTGGTCCAATGATAATTTCTATGGAGATGCTTATATGTTTCCTGAATACCTCTATGTATGGTTTTGCCTTCATGATACTTTCTAATAAGATCATTTTGTTCGGTTACATTTTCAATTACTGTCACTCTTGTTAAGCACCGTATTAATTTGGGCCCACGATCGTCAAATGTTGATTTGTATACTTTACTGAATATAGGATAGAGTTCCTCACAGTGGAAGAAACAATAAAATATTCGAGCTGGAATCGTATGCTCTTTCAGGAATTGAATTACTTGATTTTCAGTATCGTTTATTGGTATGAAGACGTCTTTTATCGTATTTCTGCCTTTGGATCTATCGTCTACTCTATATTTGTCTCCGGGAGATTTTCTAATATGAAACTGTTTAATTTGGCGATCTATAGCTTCTGAACTAGTGGGTATGTTATCCATTGCGGTTTCAATTACTTCGTCTGTAATTTCACTATTTTTGGGGGTAATCGGTACGTCAAGTAAAGTTCTCATGTCTATATCTAATATATCATCATCCTTGCTTCTACTAGGCTGTGGTTCTATTGAAGATGTTGGAGTTGGCTCTGTATCTAATGCATTGATTTTTACTCTCGATAGTGCGTCGGCGTTGGTATTTATTTTGCCTGGTTTGTGTTCAACAACATAGTCATAAGTAGCTAGGCTTAGACGCCATCTTATTAATTTGGAATTTGGGGAATCAATTGTTTTTAGCCAAGTAATGGGTTTATGATCAGTATATATCGTGAATCTGCGTCCGTAAAGGTAAGGCCTAAAGTATTTTATGGCCCACATAATCGCTAATAGTTCTTTTTCTGTTGTTGAGTATCTTTGTTCGGTTTCTGATAACGTTCTTGATGCGTAAGCGACCGGTCTATCTGATCCTACAATACCTTGTGATAGCACGGCGCCAACTGCAAAATCTGAGGCATCTGTCGTTAATATGAATGGTTTGTTAAAGTCGGGGTACTGAAGAACAGGGGCATTGGTAAGTATGTCCTTACATTTTTCGAATGACTCTATAAATTGTGGAGAGTGAATGACTTTCGCATTCTTTTTAAGGCATTGTGTCAGAGGTTTAGTAATTTTTGCGAATTCAGGTATGAATTTTCTATAATAGCCTGCTAGTCCTAGGAAGGATTTTATATCCTTCTGCGTCTGTGGAAGTGGGAAATTTCTTACTGCTTTTACTTTATCCTGATTGGGTTTAATACCTTCGTCTGTTAAGACATGTCCAAGAAAGTTTACCTCCTTTTGTAAGAACTCCGACTTATCCAATTGAATTTTGAGATTATTATCTTTTAGTCTGTTAAAAACTTGTGTCACTTTGTCAATGTGCTCCTGTAGGGACGTCGAGTAAATGATTACGTCATCTAAATAGGTCAGTGTATTAGTTAGGCCACGTAGGACTGAATCCATCAGGCGCTGAAATGTGCTTGGAGAGTTTTTTAAGCCAAAAGGCATTCTAGTAAACTCATAATGTCCTCGATCAACTGTAAATGCTGTCTTTTCAATGTCAGTTGGATTCATCTCAACTTGGTGATATCCGGAGGCCAGGTCTAAAGTCGTAAAATACTGTGCACGTCCTAATTTGTCTAATATGTCGTTTATATTAGGTATAGGATACTTATCTTCAATCGTTTTGTCATTGAGACGTCGGTAGTCAATTACAAGGCGCCATTTTACTTTGCCGGATGCGTCAGCTTTCTTTGGGACAATGTGCACGGGTGCTGACCACGGGGAAATGCTTTCACGAATAATATTTTGACTTAGTAGGTTATTAACCTGTTTGTCTATTTCTTCTTTTAGTATAGGTGCTTGTCTGTAACTTCTTACAAATATGGGATTGTCATCTGATAATCTAAGGCTGTGTTTAACAGCATGTGTTAAGGTCAACGGTAACTTTTCCGAGTAAAATATGTCTCTAAAATTGTAGCAAAGCTTTTTTATCTCTCTTTCTTCTTCTTCGTTCATATGTCCTGTCCTAAGTCTATTAAGGTTGTCAACTAGTTCTTCGTCTAAGTCTTGTGGGTCATCCATATTTAACGCGTTGATATGCTGTGAGTTTTGGGGTTGATAATACGGTTCCATTCTAAAACGGTAAAATTTATTCAGTTTTAATTTTTTTTCGCTAGTGTTTAGTACTGTTGTTATAAAGATTCCATTTTTTACCGAAACTAAAGAGTCGGGAAATAATAAGCCATTTTCTATATTGCTTTTCAAAAGAAAGTCTCCTTCTTTTTCATTACAAAATAGTGTTACTACCTTTTCACATTTCGGCTCAATAGTTAATTGAGATTTAAAAAGTCTTTTCTTATTGGAATTTGGGTCGAGTCTGTTGTTAAAGTCATTTTTTTCATGTCTATTTGGCTACCTAGTGAAATCAAAATGTCGTTACCTATAAGTCCTTTGAAGCTAGAATCAAAGTCAAACACGAGGAACTTGAATGTATTATTACACTTGAAAATCTGTGGCAGTGTTAAATAAACAATTTCATTGTGTCGTGTAGTACCATGAGCGGTCTTTATGATGTGTGGTTCGTATTCTAACTTTTGTTGTAGTTGGAACTCCATAACAACGTCTGGGCTTATCAGGGATTGAGAGGCTCCGGTGTCCAACAAAAAGCGACCGCCTAATTCATTAATGTAAACAGATAACAGATTCTTATTGTTATGCGTGTTTATAAACACTATGTTCGCCTGTCGGGGTTTTGTTCCTGATAAAAAGGGTCATATTCGTAAGAAGGCGACTCTGTTATGGTGTCTGAGTTTGTAGGTACATTATTTATGTACGATGTGAATTCGGCACTTTCTGTTTCGTTTGACACGACTTCCTGGTAATGAATGGGTTTATACGGAGCTTTTTCTTGCTTAATCGGTTGTTTGTTAAAGGGCACATTTTGTTTATATTGGGGTGTGTATTGTGATTTAAATGGGGTTGCAGAGGTATTCGCGAGTTGCCTAGAAGGGTCGCTACTGTATTTGTTTTGATGAGGTTGCGATATTGTTGATTGATTCGGCCTTACGTTGTACTGATCCATTCTACGTCTATTTTTCAGCCTTATGTCTTCTTGTTTAGCCAATGAAATTACCTTTTCTAAGCAAGTTGGTCTTTGTGTACGAACGCTTAGCGAAAGTAATGGGTCTAGCTGATCTAGAAAAATGTTTGATGCTAGTTCATCGTAGTAGTCCTGTTTGGATCTATCTAAATTTATTAGAGTGTAGGTGCATTCTCGAATTTTCTCCGCAAATGCATCTAGCTCCAATCTACCTTTATAAATTCGCATCAGTTCTTGCACCACCTGAATCTCATCTCGATGCTCACCGAACCTATTGTTTAAGATTTCTTTAATTTCTGACCACGATGTAAAATTTGTATTTTCCGATAAAGCTTCGATAGCTTTTCCTGTGAGTTTATTCGTAATTAAACATGCAATACTCGGATCCTCTTTATTTTCGATAATTTTGAGAACATTTTCCACCGATTTTATATAAAATTGTAGGGTTTTCTTATTCCCATCGTAGGACGGCAATAAGATTGTGAGGTCACTATAACAAATTACAGGTTTTTCATTGTCCGTCATTTTTCTTTTGGTACTAGTAACACACTTACACAAATGTTATTTATAGATAAATATAGGAAATATAAAATAAACTAAAGGAGATATAAATGTAGGACTTGGGAGTAATCAGAGTTTTATGCTTACCCCACAAGCGTGATAAGTTGTTTTTCCGATGTTAGGAGAGTCCGTCGGGCACCACAGCTTCCAATTTTCGCACCTTTTTCCGCACTGTCCTTTTCCACCACTATCGTCACAGTAGAGTTTATACTTGTGAAATCTTAGAGAGTTCTTTGTACAAAGAGTTGAAACTCACTTTCGTGAAAAACCGATTTTCAGGATTTTCCGAAATTACAATGTTCCAAACGGCTGCGCCAGTTAACTTTGAGGATTGGACGGAAGGGTTTTTTAAAAGACATGTGTTCGCTATGGCGATCTAACAGAGACTGACTTTATTATTTAATAAACAAACATTGAAACTTAATCTTAATTGATACTTATAACTAGGATGACCGTAGCGGTATGTACGCTTTCGTAACTCCAGCCAGCATTATTTTTGTATATATTTCTGACCAAGGAGATTACATGTCAGCCGCCCTACGTACCTAAACTTCATTATTCATCACATTGCACGGTCATTATTATATTCCTACGTGACAATTGGGCAATTTGATAATGAAGCTATATTTAGCGGGAGGGAAGCTCGCGTGACACGCGTTGACCAATTAGAGACCGCCATTCAGCGTGTGTATGGTTGTTGAGTGTTGTAGAATGTCCTCTAAATGCGGAGGGCAAGGTTATAGTAGATGTGGTTGTAAAAGTGGTTGCAAGTCTGATAAATGTAGTTGTGTACCTCAAAATGCCATCATAGCGGCAGTTGTTCTAATAAATAAAGTTACTTGCTACATATTGTACAATTATTGTTTTAAATTTTATGTTCTATTTCACTTACATTTTCATTTGACTTTTATTAAGTTTAAAGTGCAGAAAACAATTAGATGCTAATTATGCCAAATAATGAGCCTGATTTACTTTATTTTATTAGTTTGTTTTATGATAATATGTCAAAACTTCTATAATACAAAGATATGTTTTGAAATTTTAGTTTTAAATTTTATATGTTTTTCGTTACCTATATTTTTAATATGACTTTCCTTAAGTTTTAAATGCAAAAACTAGTGGATTCTTAATGTAGAAGTCCTTGCTAATTAATCCAAATAATGAGTCTGATTATTTAAATTGTTTAAAATTTAGTTTATTTTAAGTCAAATGACAATACAAATAAAAAAAATGTAATTTAATATGTTTGTATTACTTTGCCCAAAAGGTGACGGAGAATATGTATAATGCCCGGTCAATTTGATTATTTGAATAATTATTATCAAATTGCACTTTCATATTGGGCATTTTTCATAATGACCGGGCATTATGTATAATGCCCAATTTATCACTTCGTCCATAACACATATACCAGAAATGTATTAAAATTTTCCGTGTACGCAGGCTACACTGAAAGTAACGGGAACGGAATACTTACGCTCTTCCTGGCATAATAATGCCTTTTTAATCGTAAACTCCTTGGTTTTATTTACCGAATACCATTTTTTTTTTAGATGTACGTTTATTTGTTTCAATGTCTTGTCGAACTTGTCAAGTCGGTGTAAAAATGGAGTTGACTCGAGAAAATTCAAGAGCAATGATTTATTACGATTTTCGTAGTGGTTT
Source organism: Ypsolopha sequella (assembly GCA_934047225.1). Classification (NCBI taxonomy): domain Eukaryota; kingdom Metazoa; phylum Arthropoda; class Insecta; order Lepidoptera; family Ypsolophidae; genus Ypsolopha; species Ypsolopha sequella. The sequence goes on along the minus strand of OW203994.1, from coordinate 19,169,717 downwards.
AACACAAAAACAGTGTGTTGATCGGATGTTTTCTGCATTTGGTGATGAAGCCCCATCTAAAACCACAATTTATCACTGGTTTGCAGAATTTCAACGTGGACGTGTCAAGCTCTGTGACGATCCGCGTCAAGGTCGCCCAAAAACTGCGAACACCCAAGATAACGTTGATGCCGTGCGTAAGCTGATTGAGGAAGATCGGCATGTAACATATCGCGAAATTCAGGCATCTTTAGGCATTGGCATGAGTCAAATACAAATAATCCTGCACGAAAAATTACGTGTAAAAAAGTTGTTTTCCCGGTGGATCCCACATTTGCTCTCCGAGGAGCAAAAAGCGGCTCGCGTTACTTGGTGCGTTAGAACTCTCGAGAGATTCCACGGAGGGTCTTCAAATGCTGTGTACAGCATCGTATTAGGTGACGAATCCTGGATATATGCATATGAACCCGAAGCAAAAAACCAGTCACGAGTTTGGGTGTACGAAAATGAATTGAAGCCAACAAAAGTTGTTCGTTCACGGAGCGTTGTAAGAAAAATGGTGGCCACGTTTGTCTCCAAAACCGGACATGTTGCGACTGTTCCTCTTGAGGGACAAAGAACGGTTAATGCAGAATGGTATGCTAACATTTGTTTGCCAGAAGTCGTCTCTGTACTCCGTGAAAATAACTGCAACCGCCGCATCATCCTACATCACGACAATGCGAGCTCTCACACCGCCCTCAGGACACAAGAGTTTTTGGAGCAAGAAAACATTGAATTATTAGACCATCGGTCGTACAGTCCTGACCTAAGTCCTAATGATTTTTGTACTTTCCCGAAAATTAAGAATAAATTGCGTGGTCAACGATTTTCGTCACCTGAAGAAGCTGTAGACGCCTACAAAACGGCCATTTTGAATACCACGACTTCAGAATGGAATGAATGCTTTAATAATTGGTTCCATCGAATGGAAAAATGTGTCAAATTTCGAGGAGAATACTTCGAAAAACAATAAACATGTTTCCCACTAATAATGTCGTATCACTTCCTCGATTCCCTTAATTTTCAGTGTAGCCTACGTATTTCATGAAATACACAAAAAGAAGCACCTCTATTTTTTTACATATTGCTTTAATATTTTTTTATTTCGAAATGTTACGATATTATCTAATTGGCGAACAAAACCATTTTCGGAAAGAAAAGAGCTAAATTATAAATTTTGTGGTTGAATACTGGCAACAATTATATTTTTACTCAAAAAGTAGTGTGTAAAAAAGTTAATTGACCCTTTGAAGTCAAGTCGTCAAGAAGAGATAATTTTAATGTTTCTTCGATATTTGCGATTTGGGTCTTTGATGAAAAAAGTGTCTCAAGTGGTGCTTCTGTTCCAGGTCAGATAGTGATGACCGATTACAATAAGAAGACGTACCGCGTCGACGACGTCTCCTGGAATGAGAACCCGATGGCCTCGTTCACGATGCGCGGCGAGCAGATCACCTACGTAGACTACTATCAGAAGGTATACTATATTCTAATATATGATAGAAGCAAAAATAACAGTGGACAAGTATGATGGAAGAATTCACCGGTCTGGGTAGGAACCTCGGTGGCGCAATTGGTAGCGCACTTGTCTTGATAACAAGAGGTCGCAGGTTCGAATCCTGGCCCGGGGATTTTTTTCAAATTCTTGTCTTTGGGTTTGTTTCTGATTGATCTTTTCTAGTTTATAATGCATTCTAATAATATTTAGAGTATTCATAGCGATGGATTTCGCAAAATAAACGTAAAAATAGGTTAGTTTCAAGTTCAGGCGAGTAGTCACTCTATGGACGCCGCCGTATGACATGACGTGTTTCACAAGTGACGAAATAATAGTAGTTTATGTTACAAGGGCGAAAAGGAATAAATTACGAGGACGCTCGTGTTTTAAATCGTCCTCGTATTTTATTCCTTTTCGCCCTTGTAGCATAAACTATTATTTAAGGAAAACAAACAGCTATTCTATTATACAATAAGGGTAATAAAGTAAAAGTTACAATAGCCTTACAAAGTTTTCACCTATAAGTAAAATTATAATCGAAACTTATCTAGTGTTGGATAGAAGAAAGCAAACTTTTGGTACACACACACACACACCCTGACACCTAAATAAATTCTATTATATAACTATATTTAGAGAAGACCATTCCTGACTCACTGACTTACTTATCAGAACCCAGCCCAAATCCCTGGACCTAGAAAGCTGATATTTTGCTAAAAAGATTCCATTTATAATGTAGACAAGGTATAAGTGCGGATTTTTCGAGATTCCCATGGAATCGGGGTCCACGCAGGCAACCCCGCGGGCTTCCGCTAGTAGGTACTAAATATAAAATCGAAGCACCACCTTACATATTAAAAAATTACCGGTACTTTTGGGACCCTTGTTATTTAACAAGCTGGTTCCTGATGTGACGCCAGGTACCTGCGTTCAAAATAATTTTCAAAGTTAAAATTCTCAAGTTGTGATATAGGTACAGTGGGTCTACCGCGTAATTCTCATTTTCATCAACATCAACTTGAGATTGAAATTTGACGTGCGTGCGACGACGCCCGCCTAACATGCCATCTCTTTTGCACGCTTTGAATTTCGCATGCATTTGCATGAAGTTGATACAAATGAGAATTACGCGGTAGAGCCCCAGTTCTGCGTTTGTTCCATAAATTAAACAAGGGATCAGGATTTGGCACACCCATACAACTAATACCTGTACATAACAAGTACAGTACCTGCCAGAAAATAATGCGCATCGGCTATCTTCTGCTTTGTAGAGCGTCGTCTCTGTCACCGGACTGTTAGTGCTTCGAGCGACAGAGATGACAGTACGGTATGATGTGCATTATTTATTGTGCATTATTATTTAATAAGTATTTCCATTCCAGAAATACCAAATCCGCATCACGGACACGCGCCAGCCCCTGCTTATATCGCGCTCGAAGCCGCGCGATATCCGCGCCGGTATGCCGGAGCTAGTGTACCTGGTGCCAGAGTTGTGCCGCCAGACTGGCCTCTCCGACGAGATGCGAGCCAACTTCCAGCTGATGAAGGCGCTCGCTGTGCACACCAAGCTCGGGCCCGATGCGCGCATACAGAAGCTGCTTACTTTCAACAAGAGATTGACGCAGACTGCGGAGGTTGTGCAGGTAATGTTCGCTTTTACAATTGAAGGGTGTTTTGGAAAAACAACCAATGTCCAATTTTTTTTAATTTGTTTTTTTTTTCTCTATGGATTCTCTATTTTACATTTAATAATCTGGTAATATTAGAATCAGCAAAAACAACAAAAGTATATTCAAAACGTAGCTACAAAAACAGAGTGCTTCCGGAAAAAACCACCAACGTCAGCAACGTTTCTATGAAGAATAGCCAATAAATGAACAATTTATTTTTATTTTTTATTTACAAAATTAAGTATTTTTATATATCCAAGTTTAATTAAAAAAACATAAATAAGGATTTTTCTATGTAACTAATTTAATAAGGTTTTATTTACCTATGCCCAACAGTTGGTAGATTTGGGCTGATTGATGTTGATATTTACTTACTGTAAAATGTCAGAAAAGTGACATTGGTTGTTTTTCCAAAACACCCTTCAATTTAAAGTTTTACTTTATTTTACTTACTTAACATTTTGACCTTGTGTTTGTTTTTAGGTTATGAAGTGGTAAATCTATGGAAACGCTACAAGCTCAAGCGGACATAATTATGCTTGATGGATGACTTACCTCACCTTCACATGTTTTATAGTATTTTTACGCAAGAACTAATAGCAGCCTTCTCAATTTTTGTCTATTGGTGTGTGTAACAGGAACTGAAGGACTGGAACATGAAGCTGTCTCCCAACCTGGTACAGATCAAGGGTCGCCAGCTCCCGCCCGAGAACATACTGCAGGGCGCGCAGGGACAGCTGCGGTACCCTGCCGGGGATACCAACGACGGTTGGACTAGGGACATGAGGTACACATCATCACGACATGAATCCACAGACCACACTCGTACGCCCACGTTACATCGACGTTAATCACGTCTGAGCACAATTATGGACCTACAGCATAACATGCCTTCCGAGGCACGCAAATCGAACATAAATGTGTCCCTACGGGATTCGAACCAGTGACTTCCGGATTCGGAGGCAGTTTCAGAGTATGTATGTATACTCTATACATATGTAGTCCATTGCTAGACATCGGCGTCTCCTAAGCTTGGTGTACGAGGTGCTGCACGTTTGGTAAGTGGTCTGATTATTGCAGCGCTACACTTTTTTTTTACACCGTAGACGCTGCTGCTCGTCGACGACGGTCTGTAGAGTTAGTCTGCTGTAATAATAATAATAAATATGTGACTGTGGAGCCCCAGTGCAAACCGTGGCCCACATCGTCGAAGAGAGCTCAATACACCGGTTCTGTGGCAGTTTGGCGGAATTAAACCAACTTACACCGTAGGTCAAAAGCTGGCTTCAGAATTTAAAATTAAATTTGTAACTTTTAGGTATGAAGTTTTCCCGCAGGAAACTTGTAACGTTTCCCCTAAACCCTGCTTGGGGAAAACGTCAACATAAAAAAAATATATAATAATACTACCTTGAACCCCCTCCTCCCTAACAGTTAGGTTCGTTCTCGAAATTGAAACCACAATTATGAACTTAAGGTGTGATAAACTGTATTAAAAAAAAAACAAGATAAAAATTCCTCTATTAAAATAGATTTCTTAAATGAAAGAAAGAAAGAAAGAAGAAAGAAAACAGATTTATTGCCAAAAAAAATAAAAAGTGTTACAATGAAGACATATAAATAATTAAAAGACAAACTTACGAACTAAATTTAAAATAAACAAACTTAAAAGAAATACAATGTCGATTAAATATTCTTTGTTCTTTTTGGCAACAGGTGGCACGCTGAGCTGTGCTGCTAGATTAAAAAACTAACAGCGCTGTTTTTCAACGTACACCCAGAACAAAAAATATACAAATTTCTATTCAATAAATTGCAGAAGGGCGCATAAATCATAAAATTTGGAAAAAAAAAAACTTAATTTTAAACATGTTAAGTGCGGTAAAAAAAAAAAGAATACGAGAGTTAAAAAGAGTGTTGTGTACATAGAGATGTAACTGGTACCTATCTTATTTACGTTCAATGATTATATATGTATATGTATATGTATAAACTATTATAAAAATATTTTCTTTTTGTAGGTATAGGACTGAACTAAACTAAGTAAATAAATATATATAAATATTATTAAATCACAAGCGAACCCCAGAATCAGGAAAATGGTCTAAATAAACACACAAAAACTTTTCCTTAACAGGAATGAAAGAAATTATATTTACACAGCTAAAGTTAAGTTACAACTAGACTTTCATCTCGTTTTAGAAAAAGAATCTTATTTTTTTTTCGCCCAAAGTCTGACCTTACACTCTCCACAGTAGGAGGAAATATTGAGTTTAACTACGACTTAGCTGTACGAAGTCTTCGCGATATTTGCCTCTTCTCCGGTCGATGACCTCGAAGCTTCGTCGAAAATCCGAAGACACGAAGTCCGCAAAGGACGTCAACACCAAGCCTCGCTGATATCCCGATGTTCTCACGAAATTCTCGGAACAACTGGACACAGCCAGCCGAAGATGTAGGTTTATATACCCGCGACGACAACAGTCACAAAAACACACCCTGAAAACGCGAGAGAAAAAAAACAAAATTAAACAAGGCCATACGATTATTATTAGTCTGCTGTGTAGCTTCCTAACTCAGTCACCAATGCCTTGTTTACTAGTCTGCAGGAGTTAAATACAGTTAATGTTGACATTTTGATAAGTGAGGTAAAGTGTGACAGATTGTACAAACTCTTCAATGTCTAAGCAACCATTTTTTTATACAAATCTATGGCATCGTATTTCACGTAGTATTAAGTAAATGAAAACGAAATAACAATCCTATAAGTTTTCCTATTCAAGTTTAACCTTATCAAAAATGAAACAAATTCCACTTTAGTTACAATCTTAATGATGCTAAATCAAGAGCCATTTTTACTGTAACATATATTATGACGACCTTGAAACAGCATTTTAAATGACGTTACTGTAACGTGAGAAAACAAATCAAAATGGGAATAAATATTTCTAAAGATTAAAAACGCTAGAAAACACTATTCTTGTATTTTTTAAAAGGTTATAAAGATCTGAACATATGTATGTCGCTTACTTGGACCGTGTTCCGAGAATGAGAGTGGTGTAACATGAACATTGGTTTTTGATCCAGGTCGAAGGCGCTGCTGTCGATCGCGCAGATAGGCTCCTGGGTGGTGATCACGCCAGAGCGCGCGCGCCGCGACGCCGAAGGGTTCGCTGACCTGATCTGCAAGACCGGCTCCGGCGTCGGGTTCCGTCTGCCGAGACCAGAGATCAGTCAGTATATTATTATCTTTGTCTATACTGAAATAACAGTTTTAAAATTAGCCTATATGTTGTTCGGGATTAAAAATGTGTGCTCCAGGAATAATGAGGTATTTTAGGGTTCCGTCCAAAAAAGGAAACCAGCATATCAAAACTTCGTCTAGTATATCTATGATATAACTCAAGAATCGGCCCGATTGAGCTGATTGGAAAGTAGGTGAAGAATATAACTAGGGCCCCGGGAACGAAAAAAATAAAAATAAAGTATTTTCATGTTAAAAAATAACGTTTATTTTTATAAAACGTATTTTCAAATAGATCACAGCTATGGTTGAACTTGTAAACTGGGTACTAAAGGCATTTTTCGAGTTTTAATATCTTGTCTTTGTTTCAAAATGAACATGTTCTTATCCATAAAATGATATTTTTTCTTACTCCAAATATTTTCAAGGGTTGAGTAATTTCCAAGTGTTTTCTTTGAAACTAGATGTATAATAAGTACCTTCAAGTGCCGACAATGACAAGCATCAACAAATATTTATAATGAGCACGTATGGTTGCAGTGACGATCCAGCGCGACGGGTCACAGGACTACGCCAGCATGTGCGAGAACGTGATCGCGCGCATGAACCCTTCTCTCATCCTGTGTGTGCTTGTGCGCAAGGTCACTGACCGGTGAGTACACTACACCAGCATTTCTTAACCTATGGTCCGCGGACCCCTAGGGGTCCCCGAGCATATGTATGGGGGTCCGCAGCCTAATCTATAGACCATTTAACAATCATAAATAAATGCCACCAAACGTTTCGTAAATGCTACTGCTTACTGCTTTTCTCAACGACATACCTCTGTGAAAAGGCATTCTCTGCTCTTGTGTATACTAAAAACAAATACAGAAATAGATTAAAAGTGGAATCCGATTTGAGACTAAACTCAGTAGTAATATAAACCCAAATATCCCCTAAATGTAACATATAGCTAGGCAATATGTTAGGTTTAGGTAAGACTAGGTTTTATAGGTAGGTTAAAGGAATATTTATAGTTGGAGAACCACGTTCGCACTAATCGGACTCTCTAAGGAATTTTGCTCGTGTTTTGTCTGAAAGATCTTTTATACTCGATCTGTATTTATTTTTGGAAAACACGAAATAATTCAGTCAATGCGACGTATGTCGATCCATAAAGGTTATCGATTGCCAACTAAACACGAACAAATAGTCCTTTAACCTAGCCTTACCTAAACCTAACATATTGCCTAGCTATATACATTTAGTTGCAAAAAAGCATCACCAACCTTTTCATTAACGTATTTTATATGAAAAAGTATATATCTTTTTGTGATTTGTAGAACTAAAATAAATGGTCCGAAATTTATTGCTGCTTTTTTATTGAGGGCGTCCTTAAAATTGTGCTTGATTTCCTAAGGGGTCCGTGGAGAAAAAAGGTTAAGAAACGCTGCACTACACTATCAGCCACCTCCCTGTCCGCTCTTACTTGTTCTTTATTTAAAGATCTATTGGAGTAACTAACTACCCTTTACGCTAGAACTTAATAGACTGTGACATATTTTGTCAATTGACAGTTTATACTCTGAATCACTTCCGACACCCCCTCGGTTATTCATGTCGTGGCGATGTATTTAATCCGAGGAAAAGTTAGATTATGACTTAGGCCCCAATGCTGTTTCACAAAAGAAGATAGGATACCAATCGACACGTCGCACCCCCTCGCTAATCGTCAATTCGTTCGCGCTATTCTAACTAAAACAGGTTGATTTAGCCTCGATCGCCCCCGCTCCCGTTTTCACGTCCAACTGTAGATGAATGGCTAACAAGTCCAATACTTCAATTACTCGTAAATTGGCACAGACCACTTACCCATTAGATGTCGTAAGGAGGGCAAACCTTTTTCGCCAACACATCAATGCAATTTAATTTCATTACTATACAAATGTCATTCCATACTGTCCCATCTCTATTTCCTTGCTTAGTACTGGGTGGCGCAAAAGTAATGACCCTATTTCGTTTAGCTACAACTACTTTTCTATAATAAAAAACTGTCATTAGTTTTTTCAATACTATATATTTGGCTATCAAATTTCGTCCCATCAAGATTTAAATATGATGTCTATTAAGTAGTGACCTCTGGGAGTTGATGCACATTTGAGCCCTATTTATGACATTTTCCGTAACTATTTTCCGTGATATGTTCCTTATTTCTCGATGAATATTTTTTTTTAGGGCTGCGAGAGACCGTGGCTTATTCACATACACCACAGATTTCTAATAACCCTAAAGAAAGAAGTTTGGACTCGTCAGATTGGACAATCTCGCAGGCCAATGCAAATCGCCAAAACGGAGATGATACGGCCTGGAAAGGTGTCCCTCACTAAGTCCATAGCTGTGTGTGCCGTGGCGCCGTCTAGTTGTAACCAAATGTGCTCCATCCCCGATTCATCCAAACTGGGTATCAAAAACTCCCGTAACATGGTACTGTAGCGGTTGCCAGTTACAGATACCGCATTGTCTGCAGTGTCTTGGAAAAAATAGGTTCCGATCACTCTTTCGGAACAGACGCCACACCACACTGTAACTTTTATTGGGTGTTAAGGTGTTTCTTGAATAATGCGCGGATTTTCAGGACCCCAGAAGTGAGTATTTTGCTTATTGACATGTCCCGAGAGATGAAAATGCGCTTCGTCGCTCATAAGAAATTTTGAAGGAAAATCATCCTCTTCAAGGTTGAGATTGAGGACGCGCTGGCTGTAATCTAGACGAGCCCGGTGGTCAGTAGGCAGCAGCTGGTGAATCATCTGAGTTTTATACGGAAACATCTTCAAGTCTTTCACCAAAATACGGTGCAAAATCCGCCTAGAAATGCCCAATTGCGTGACACATCGCGCTCGTTGATGTTTCTCGACACTCTTCCACATCTTCGTGCACAGCATCGATATTTTCAGCTGAACGGCCAGTTCTTGATCTGCCAGACTTAGGTTTATCCAGTGTGGAGCCAGTTCCTTCGAGGCGTGTGGCAAAGCGTCGAAATGTGCGACCAACCAGTGCTGGGAGGTGGGGAAATCGTCGACGGAACTCACGTTGTGTTTTTATCACTGATAAATTATTCCGTAAAAACATTGACACGATTATTCCAAGGTCTTGGGGAGTAAAACGATTTATGTTTATTTCTGGTGTATTTTACATTTGTTTACTACACAATTTTTTATTTTAAGAAGACAGGAGACGCCATTAAAAAATATATAAGCATTTTCTATAGTGCCATTACTTTTGCGCCACCCAGTACAAAGACAATATAACCACTTCGTTTTAGCTTAGTACCCTCCCCGCATTACACTGCAACATCCCGGCTGTGGCGGAAAAATGTCTCACTTGTCCGTGATTGATAAGATATCTAGGTAGCGTTCCAAAACCAAAATCCTGTCACCGAGCAATGAGCGTTTTATTTAGATTCCTAGATGGCACTGTCGTATACTTTAGCAACATAATCAAAGACAAAATTTGCACAGATTCCAAACAAACTAAAAACCACTTTGACATTGATTGCTACGAAACATATTTTATCTATGGTGACATGGACAGCGACATCTGGAGGAAAGCTAAGAACTAAGAAAAAAAAACAACGAGAAAAACGCTCAATGAGCGGTTTTGGAACTGGTCTTAAAGGAAAAGTCTTCGGACTAACTGGTCAGATTCGGAACGGACATAGAGTAATATGTCAAAAGAAAAGTTTGGCGGGAAGACAAAAATGTTTAAATCTCAGACCAATAAACCAATAGACAAACTCTTGGTGCCGTCAAAACGTACTACCCAAAACTTCATTTCGACTCCTAATGACTCCTGTCCAAGTCACCAAATTATAATGTACTGTTACTTTTCTTAAGTGACAACATTGGCAATCCTTTGTAATTTGGTCGCGTTATAGCTTGTGTTTATGTTAGGAAGTAAGTCGGCCGATTTTTAAAAAAAAATGTATTTAAGTTGTGTTTTGCTGCGAATTATCGTATGGAAAAGGGTTGAAGATACAAGGACAATGTCCTGCTACGTGCGTGGTTGCAGATCCCATTCGGGGAATAAAGAAAACTCGAACAGCAATATCAGTTTTCACAAGTGAGTAAAAAGTGATGTTTTCCGAGTAAATGAACCATAAAATGGAATTCCATCAAGAAAGACCGCATTTTACGACGTGTCGTTTTCATATAGTAACGTAAATATAGCTTTTAGAATAAAAGTAAATCCTAAAATCATTAAAATAATTAAATCCGTTTTGAGGTTATTAGTGAAGTCAAAACAGTTGTCGGTAATTTTACTGATTTTGTGCTAGTATGAAGTATTGATTCAGCTTATTTTACTTAAGGTTCCCCAAAAATTAAGACATTCGTAAACGATGGTTTGTTGCTATTAGCTAGAGTTGGAAACAGCACAAAACTAATTGGAAAGTGCTCAAAGCACATAAATTCAGAGTGCTTTCTGAAAAGAACTATTGCGACCACGCCTAAAAGACGATGCGGTGCCCACCTTGAATTTACCTAGTAAAACAGAAGTTGTTTTGGTTGAATCCTTCACTACGCTCAAAATCCTAACTTAGAATCACGAGTCTTGCTCGAGATTCAAACTCGGCACTCGCAACAAAAATAAACTTTGCTCTCTTGTTGCACAAATTTTAATGCTTATTTTACTACTATCTGTTTAAAAATGACCAATAAGTGTTATGTTTAATTCTAGGATTTGAGGACTGCAATGGAACCATCAAAAGCTGGCTTTGTAGTACGTAAATTGAAAAAAATCTTGCATTGAAAAAAATTTCTCCAAGCCCTGGAAGGACCTGCTAACAGCATGCCTCTAATGAGTGTAAAAGACAGAGGAGGGCTGACTAAGCCATCAAAAAGCATTCAAAAAATCTACCAAACCGCAGAGAAAATCCTGAGAGAGTTTGAGGATGTAGTTACAAAAAAAAAGTGTAGGAAAACCACAGCACTTCACATCTATGATAAACCAAATTTCACAAAGATTATTGGTACAGACAGACGTACTTGACGACCTACATGACCATTCGTTGGATAACTTCGTGTTCGACACGTATTTGAAACTTAGAATACATCACATGACGAAGGGAATTACTGCACCCGTCGAAAATATACGCTCATTTCTGACGAAAACAATAATTTTCAAAGGTCAATAAATACGTTTATTTTTGGCTGCTAATGACATGACATTTACCCTTTCCCGGGTAAGACAAGCGAATTTCGGAATATCTTTGAATGCAGTTTTGTTTCTTTTAAAAAATAAAGGAATGTTTTCTTTCAGTAAAATGAGCTAACAAAACGATTTAAGGTAGTTCCCCTCCAAGGCCCTTAAATTTTTTCCACCCTATATATACGAGGAAGAGTGGGGTCTTCTGGCACAGGCTGCTCTCAGCTTAAAAGAAGACTCCGGTCACCACCTTTCTAATTTCTTAAGAGCTTATACAACCAATAAACCATTTTCATTTTCATTTTCATACGTTGGAGGACGTAAACATCAACCTTCCCATTCAAACTCGGACTCTCTTTAGACAGAGACAGATAACTTTTTTTAAATCAATCACACTTCTCAATCAGTTTAATGTCTAAAATTCTCAAGTGACGTCATACAGGACAATTCATTAAAAAGTAATAGTTAATTTATATACTAAAATAATGCAAATTATGTCCAAAAATAGCGCATATTATCTAAATAAAAGATAAATGAGAAAAATCTTAGAAATTTAGCTATGGGATTTCATTCGAGAGGGTCTTATCATTATCGATTGTTAGATTTAGAAGCTCCTTGTTACGACAATCTCCATGAACTACAAAAATCAAAATCATGCAAAGGCATTCTTCTTTCCGTGGGAGATGCACTTTCACCCTCCCCCCTAACACCTATCTCAGAGGGGTCACCTCATGTCAATCGGGCTAGATCAGCTCAGAACAACCCAAGGATCAACTGTGCCAAGCGGCGTCTTCTTACACAAAGTCGCAAGGGGTCCTATATAAGCAAGCAGTAGGCTAAGTACTATACTCCCGTTTGTCATCCTTCGGGTACGGAACCATAAAATACTTTTGACAATGTACCTACTAGACCGTAGTCATTCGTTTGCTACTAAAAAAAAACTAGATGGCGCTACTTGTATATTACATCGCGATATCGTTTGAGCTTTTACAGCCGATGAGTGAAATAGTGATCGGAATTTTTGGAAGGATCTCTCCGTTAAGAGGATCCTGAGAATTCAGAGTCGGTAATAATCAACCTATGAGGTACAAAAGGGAACCTTTAGGTTATGGTGAGACTCCGTTAATGACATGCGAAAATCAAACGTACTCACTGGAGAAAATTGAGAAATTAAACAACCATGAAGTTTAAAAAAATTAAGCTTCTCAATAAAACGATTCAATTATGCATTTTGTATGCGAAGGTCAAAATGTTATTTTTATTTGTGATGTTTTATATAATAATATGTAAAATAGTAATTCTGGAGTTTGCAACAAATTGTTTCTTTTATCCTCTGATTATTTTTCTGAGTTTTATTATTATTATCATTATTTCACGATTGTTTGAGGGGGATCCTTTTGAGTGTTAAGGAGGCTAGTTTTCATGGCGGCGCCTTCCTCACAAAATATGTATTTTTAGTGGGAGTGGGACCGTGTGTGTATGGATGTATGTATGTAAACGTGATATTCTTAGTTTTGAAAATAAAGTTGATTATTTCATTCCATAAATATTTGGCAGGTTTCTCAATTTCATATATTATTTTATCTACTCCCATACTATAATAAGGTAATTGCATCATCAAAATCAGTTTTATAAGTACCTATACTGTTTATCTGATAATATTACATTATAACACCGTGATTCTGCGCTGCTATTGGCCCAATTTACTATAACACCGCTAGAGAGCCAATCAACAACAGCGACGAGAAATAAGTCCCGACCTTATTTCTCAAGCCACGCCCACTTTATCCTAGTTGCTTCTAATTGCTTCTAATTACTGGTCGATGAACTCGGGGTTCATGAACGAGTGTTCTTCTCATTTTTCGTGAAATTGTTAGTTGAAAATATGATTAAAATACGATATTTTTGATGCTCGTAGATTAAGTATTGTGTCCAACTGAACATAAATAGACATTTCGACACTTGTGCAAAACTATTACGAAACTTACTTAGTTCGTTTCGTTAACAAGCACTCGTGTCCCAATGACTTAAATTATGTTACAGTTGCACAAAATACTATGATAATCTATGTAGTTTTCTAACTGTACAACAAGGTATTATTAAGGCCTTTTTTTATCCAAATCGATATCGATAAAGTCTGCAAACCGGTTGTCCGATACATGCCTAGTTGCAAGCGTTTGAAAGATAGGGCTGTAGCCGGCTTGAAATCGACGTACTGATAAAAATACTGCCATCTTGTTTTTTCATACGGAGAGTTGTATATGTGAAAGTAGCATAGCTTTACCATCCTAGGTTTCTGCTTAATTAGATTTTGTCTATTGGTTTATTGGTCTGAGGTTTAAATGATGGATGATTTTTTATCTACAGGTTTTTTGATCATAGAGAAATTTTACCGATAATCGAATTTCAAACTATACCCCAAGCCAGAAATCGAGAGTATCGTTTGACGTTTACTGTGATACCAGATGACGAAGAAAAATAAATAGAGATGTCCTAAAGGTATTAATTAAATTCATTCACTTAGTGAACGAATGAATTATTTTTGTTTCATAAAATAATTAATTAACTTAGCGAATGAATCGATTGACATATTATTGGTTTTTGTTGTTTCTACATTTAATAACAATATGATAAATAAAACAATCGAGCTTTCAAGTGTCTAAATTTATTAATCTGAAAAATCTGTGTCACTGTCAGTGCTGGTTTCATCATTAACATTGATTATAAAACTCCACAACGCCATCAATTAGGTGGTCGAGACGGCACATTTTGTCCTCTTCTTTAATAACATGAGTCACGCAGTCACTCCAATTTTGGGGTGTTACTTTTTTTATCCCTTCCTCTAACAGGCCTTTTCCTTCCGCCATTTTAAACGTTTTGTTATTCATGGCAACATGACCTTTTACCTGCGCCCATACCAGCTCAATGGGATTGAGTTCGCAATGGTACGGAGGCAGGCGTAAGATTGTGACTCCGTGCTCCGCTGCCATCTCGTCCACAACATACTTGTTGACACATTGGTCTTTGTTCTGCCGTACGATATCTATTAGAGTGGCTTTTGTATTTGTAGCATCGAATGCTATATTTTTGCTTGTTAGCCACTCCTGTATTCTTCCTTTAGTCCAAGACATCGCAGGCAGTAACTCCACTTTTGGCATCAAGGAGGTAAAGGTAGGAGATAAGTATGTGAGGTAGGAGGAGGTAAATCTCTGCTCTATGTAGTGTAATGAGTCACATACAAGTAGGTTGCGTTTATGCTGGCAATGTATTAAAACTCTTGCCACCCACTCAGAGGGAGAAAAATCGATTTTTTGCATTACGTAAGTGCAAAAAAACCGCCTTTTCTCCTTGAAATCGTTAATGGTGAAATGATCAGAACAGAAGCATGAATGTTTTCGCAGATGTCGCCCAATTTTTAGTTTAATATCAACCCTAGTTGCTTTAATCCACTTGTTTCTCAAAGTCTAAAGTGTGATGTACTTTATCATTGCAACCTATAACGGCACACGTACGCATTTTGTGTTCTAATTACTACCCAGAAGAAATACTACTTTCACAAAACTAAAACTTAATGTGCGGGAAAAAGTACCAAACACCATAGTCTGACTCAACTCTAGTTTGTTTATGGTCTCTGCATAAACTTGACACTTCGTTTACTGAAAACTTCTACTAGCGCTAACTAAACTAGCGCCTTCTTGTTCATTTTGATGAAACTCAACTGACAGCTGTCAAGGAAAACGGCTCATTGGAGCTCTCTCAATGTTTGATTTTTTTCTAAAAACAAATATCAAACCCTTTCATTTGATATCCATATTGAGGAAGTAGTCAAAAAATATTTAATCCGCCATTTTGTAGGGCCGGCATTCTTGGATTTACAATGACAACGAATGTATTAAATTATATTATCATCAGAACTAAAGGTGCGTAACAAATTTCAACAGGAAGGGGGTCAAATTTCAATTACTAGATTTGACCCAAATAAATAGGGCAAGCTAAATAAATTCGTTTAATAAAACCATTACAAGGAGGACGTATGCTAAGAATGTTGATTAATCATAAATATTATATTAGTCAACATATTATATTTCTGGAATCACGTCGTTATTAGTAAAATTTGTCTCTTGACTTAATGAATTTAGTCATTTTTCTATACTATTGAACGAATTGAACGAATTAATTTATCGAACCCATCACTTCATGGAAACACTAGTGAAATAAATCTGGCCACATTATTCAGGGAAATGACAGTAGTGTCTGTCAAACGATACTCTCGATTTGTGGCTTGGGGTATAGTAGGAAATAACAAGAAACAAATTCAAATAAAAACGTCGTTCTAGGTGAGAAAATAGGAATAGTTCTCATCTGTCGATTGAAATGTGTTCAAACGTTTAACACTCTTCAGTTCATGTTTTGTAATTTTTGATATCCATGTAAACGTATAAAAATCATATCACGTCAAGAATCATGCTCTTGACAGGAGCAATATATTTCCGGCGATTTTCACAAAGCAAAATATTGGTCGTGTCAGTAGAATAAGTTGTTTATGTTTGATCGTTCCAAATCGATCTTATTTGAGGTTTTGGAACCAGCATTGAGCTACTTTTATCTGACAGATAGTAATATCTTCTACTTCATCGGACAACCTAAGGTGTTTCGGAACGCTACCCTAATGGGTAAGTGGTCTGTGTAAATTGGCTATCACTTGTTCATTTACCTATCGGAACGACTAAGAAGCACCCATTGACGTTGTCGTTACGTAATATCTGTTCCCCAGGTACGAGGCGATAAAGAAGAAGTGCTGCATCGACCGCGCCATACCCACGCAGGTGGTGTGCAGCCGCAACATGACCAGCAAGTCGGCCATGAGCATCGCTACCAAGGTGGCCATACAGATCAACTGCAAGGTGAGCATTACCTTTTTAGGGTTCCGTACCCGTGGCTCTCAGAGTAACGGGAATACTTGTAGTGTAGCTGCAGTTACTTTGTCTCCATCAGCCAATGCTGATGAGGCCATCAGGGCATGCCACAATTTTGTCTGTAAATTGAAAGTTTAACATTCAGGACTATTTAGGTTCAATGTCCACCAAATAACTCGCCGTATTGTGAATTGAAACACCGCTATACTCAGCACATATCAATTAAGATAAACAGAAGTAATAAGATGTCCTAATAAGGGATACAAGCAAAGCTACCCATTCATGACACTATTTCGAAATGTCGTCAAACGAAGTGTTTTTCCCGAACCTTTTATACAGTTTTTTTTTACCAGTAATCCTCTTTAAATTTTATACCTTATTTTATCAAATAAAATTTCGTCGATGTTCATAGCACCCGTGTGTTGACAGTTGGGCGGCGCCCCGTGGACCGTGGAGATCCCTGTGTCGGGTTTGATGGTGATCGGGTACGACGTGTGCCACGACACGCGCTCCAAGGAGAAGAGCTTCGGCGCTATGGTCGCGACGCTCGACAAAGCGATGACGCAGTACTACAGCACTGTCAACGAGCACACCAGCGGCGAGGAGATGAGTAGCCACATGAGCTTCAACATCGGCAGCGCCCTCGACAAGTACAGGGAGAGGAACGGTCAGTCGCTAACAAGTTCTTCACCATCTCTATCATATATTAAAGCCATCGATATTATACTCGTAGGTGACAAACTACATAAAAAATATACGAACAATATTGTCTCAAGTATGCTATACGCCATCCCAACCATAAAAAATGATTATTCTTTTGTATCAAATTTAAACTTTATCACAATAAAACCCGACACCCGCGAATACTACCTATACGTTCCTTACGGAGTATGTGTGGTTTAACATCGAATGATAGAGTGAAAAATATCGACATACGAGATCGTTGCCGCCTGAAAGAAGATGTAGTGACTAGAATAGAAAAAGGAATGCTTCGGTGGTTTGAACATATAGAGAGGAGGAATGAAAGTAGAGTGATGAAAGAAATGTATGGTGCGCAAGTCGAAGGTAGACCTCGACCAGGCCGCCGTAGGAGGACTTATGCTGACCAAATTGGCGAGATATTGAAGAAGGGTAATGTCAAAAGTGAATAGAAGAGCTTGTATGACTAGACTGATAGATGTAGAAGACGTTGGTGTGTCAGTATTGTAGCAGATGGAAATCTGTAGTCTCTACCTACCCCTCTGGGTAAGAGGCGTGAGTATATATGTATATGTATGTATGTACTTGCGTAGAATGCATTCAACCGGTGGGCCGCTCTTGAACTGCTGTCGCATCGATGAATCCAGGTATTATTTTGTCCAGGATTACAACAGTCACGCTGGACTCCTTGTCATAACGCTGTCAATCTGTTTATTCAAACAGCCCAGGTGACATTAAAACCTGCATCAAAGTTCTTCAAGTGTACATAGCATTTTCTAAAGATAACATCGATTTATTATCTTTTTTTTTCTGTAACTGTATCTAAATAAGAAAAAAAAAACAGATTGAAAGTAACATATATTTTACATATTCGTGAGCAAAAGGATAAGGTCCCAAGTTTAGCTTTCAATGTATAATAATAAAACAAATGTATATATTCTATCTATATCTAATAGTAGTTTATGCTGCAAGGGCGAAAAGGAATAAATTACGATTTAAAACGAGCGTTTTAAACGTAACGGAGTAATTTATTGCTCTAATGCCCGTGTATCATACTACGTTTTTCAATGCAGTGTGAGGAAATAAAAGAAATATAATCTTGTGAACTTTAAATTATGATTGGCTCAAAAGGACTGTATCAAGAGCCGTTAAACAGTGGAAAAAAAAGTATAACATTTATGGTACACAGGAAAGGCTGCATTAAAAAGAATAATAATAATAAAGCCCTAGGGCAAAATAATCGAATTTCTGTTCGGTTTTGATGCATAAAAGTGGCCCTTTACGAGCACTTGCATTGAAAAATAATTTTTCTATGTATAAATAGGCAACTGACAGGTATTCACTTCATTTGTCTTGACGTGTGTTATTTATTCTAGGAGCCCTGCCGTCTCGTGTGATGATCTACCGCGATGGAGTAGGAGATGGACAGATCCCGTATGTGGCCAACCACGAGGTAATTTGAACTCACCTCACCATACTAAAGTCTAAAACAAAATGGAGTAAGTAAATGGAGTACAGTGGGTCTACCGCGTAATTCTCATTTTCATCAACATCAACTTGAGATTGAAATTTGACGTGCGTGCGACGACGCCCGCCTAACATGCCATCTCTTTTGCACGCGTTGAATTTCGCATGCATTTGCTTGAAGTTGATACAAATGAGAATTACGCGGTAGAGCCCCAGGTCTCGGCAGTAAGTTGTGCACATCACATCGTATCAAAGTGTTATCTCTGTCGCTCGAAGCACTAACAGTTCGTCCGGTGAAAGAGACGACGCTCTACGAAGCCGAAGATAGCCAATGTGCATTATTTACTGCGCCGTTGCTCCCTTCATCTTTGGTATCAGACGCGGTAGCCAATTCGCAATGCCAACGAAAATGAAAATAAAATCTTTCTACTTTCTTGAACAATGATCTGTTGTATCGCAGGTGGGAGAGATCAAGAAGAAGTTGCAAGAGGTGTACGGCGGGCAGCCCGTCAGGTTGACGTTCATCATCGTCTCGAAACGCATCAATACGCGTCTGTTCGTGACACGCGGCCGCTCCGGCGACAACCCCAAGCCTGGCACCATCATCGATGACGTCGTTACGCTACCGGAGCGGTAATTTTTTTTTTAATCTTATTTATTTTATAAGTTATACATCTTAAGATTAATTCGGCTTAAAAATAATTACAATGTTGGACGATGTTTAAAACAGTTGGAATTACTACTATGAGTGTTTTTATAATATTCAGATCTAAGGTTCAGTGAGTCTATTATGAAACTTACAAATCTATCACTATATTTGGCTGTGAACCCTGAACTTAAGATTTGATGGAGAAAGAAGAGAAAATCGCCAGTAGAGCACCGAGTTTCATTTAAGAAATCCAACCTACATTGTTCGTTGATTTTACACTCGAGGACTAAGTGTAGGAGGTCCTCTTCTCTCTCACATCGTGTACAGTTTGGATCGTCTCTTTTTTTCATGATGAAGTTAAACTTGTTAAGTGGGATGTGGTAAGTTCGAGTTCGGAAGCATATAACTAGATATTTTCTGTTGAGGTTTCTTGTGGTATCATTTCAATTTTTTTCTCTGTTGTTTTTTTGTAAATATTTTTTCTGTTGTTTTTCATTGTGTGCACAGAGTATAATTTTATGAAGCATCTTTCTTTATCAGATGCAAAGACTTATCGTAGACAAGTCTGTCATGACGTAGAGGATTACATTCCCCGGCACGGTTTTAGAGGCACGAGCAACGATGTAGTGGGGATCTGCCAATAATAGTAACATAATATCTATGGGATCTGCGCATACCAGTTTGTACGGACGCACAGAAGGGTATTTGACCCAAAAAGTCGGTCGAAATTATTTATTGTGTAAATTAGTTTCATTTTCATTCTATTTGAATGGATACCTTCAAAAATAAATATTTTAAGTAAAATTAAGTTAATAAAGGGCAAGAAATAACTAAAAAATTAAAATAAAATATTTTGTCATTCGTAATGTAATTTATATTTAATTTTCCATAAAATAACTCTTATTATTCTGCAGAGGCATCCCATCCTTCCTCATCTGGAGATTCATCAGCGTCTGTAGCTGATCCGTCATCATCTTCGGATTGAGAATCCGCATCCCACGGAAGCAACATTGCCATTGTTTCTGGCTTAAAAGATTTTGATTTTTTTGGAGGTTTGGGTCGAATGCAGCTTAGAAATGGGTCTGACGTTAACAAAAGCCTATTAATTATATCCATGTTGCACTGAACTCGGCTAAATTTTCTAGAATATTGCTCTCTGTATCGTCGGAAATCTTTGTTTCTAGCTTCTGCTGCCTCTTCAGATAGAGTCCCTATAGGCAGAAGCGCATATTTGATAACTACTGGGCCATGTATTAATATTTTATGAACGGTAGGTGACATTGGATACCACGGGTACAACTGGACGTAAAGCTTTGCTGTATCTCGGCAGTACACAGTAAACTTGTCTAGGTCAATCTTATGCCCACTGGATATTACCTCCAGAACAGTAGCAAATCTTTCTATTAAAGTTTTATCTATTCCTGTAATATTTGCGGACGTTTTAACATTAGCGAAGAATCTTCTGCTGGTATTACCATCGTTGCTGTTGCCATAATTAGCCTTAGGTACATCTACTATTAGTCCAAGCTGCCTTCTAAATTCTTCTTGGATATGTTGTTTTCTTTTTTTTACTGTATCTTTCTCAGCTTCTGTTCTGGCTTGCCACTTTTTTACCTTTTTTCCTTCTTCCCTCTCCTCTTCTTCCGTTGTATTCTTATATGAAAGATGCAATAACATTTCAAAGAATCTAATCCTCGCATGCAAAATGGACAATCCAAATTCCAAATTATTCGTTTCTATACTTGCTTCTTCAAATTTTTCCAAGTTATTAAATTCTTTTGACGTAGCTTTACAAATAAAGCATCGCATGGTCGAGGCTGTATTTGTAGCTGCGTTGCAGACTTTACCATCTACCATTGTGAATAACATTTTATGGTTAACTGTTACTTCCCCAGACTGAACACTTATTTCGGTTCCTGTCAAATGTCTGATTTGTTCTTTCTGATAGTTAATTTCATCATTTGTTACATCTTTTCCCATTTCTTACCCACGAGTCAAGCTCGCTTAGTCTGGGGCCACAAGAATACTTCAATTGTAAAATAGGTAAAATACTTTATATTTAGGTTTTTTTCTTAGTAATTAAGTTCTTTATTGTAAGAATCTTTGTTCGTATTTGGTAAATAAATAATTTTGAATTTTGAATTTGAATTTTGTTTCATGGATGAATCTAATGCGCATTGGTCTGCAGAAACGTGGTGAAGAGGGTGACGGGTTATTCCAAATCACTTTATTATTAGTCTTACAAACAAGCTGAAGGGGTACCATTGACGACTGAAAAATATTCGCGTCAGAGTCACCACAATTTGTAAACTTTTGTTTAAATTGAGCTTGCTGGGAGCCATCACAACCCCATTTATAAATGAGCTCCAAGGTCACTAATTCTTCTTGTGTAAGTGTTGTCAAGACTTCTTCCAAATACAAAATTAATCTCTTCGCTGTATGATCCAATAATGATTGTAATTTAATTTCCGCATATGTTTCGTTAACATGGTAAGCTTCTTTATCTGGGTAGCAATCTTTTTTTGCCCTTTGAATAATAGAGTAACAGGGATATAGTGACTTTGAATTTTGTCTTATGACTTCATATTGTTTTCTTGTCAAAGAAGCCTCAACAAACATTGATAACGCTTGTGTTGGCGTTAATTGTATTACTTTTGACTCTGGCGTAACGATCTTTCTGAATGCTTCTCGATATTTATGGCCACGTGATGGTGATGACATGATATCCTTAACCACTTTTGCTCCGCTAACATTTCCAGATTCTCGAAGTGCAATTTGACCAGCATAAAGAAGTACTTCTGCCTCATTTTCCGTTCTCAGCTGTACTGTTTTACGACGTTTACTGCCATCTGTTAATTCCGAAAATATTTTTTTCGGACGACCAACGTTTGATGCACATTTTAACGGAATTTCGAAAGTGCCTTGTAACCAAACATGGTTTTTTTGTAAAAACACGTTCTCTGTTCGTTTAGCAGTCTGCCATCTTGATTTCATTTCTGACTTAAGTCGTGAAAATTTTTGTACAAATTGTTGCATTTGTTCGGATGGGAAAGTAGGTCGATTTATGATTTCACTTTCGACAAAATCCAACTTTTTTGCAAAATCCTTATCTTCGTATTTTTTAGTCATCCGATAAATACCTGCTCGGGTTATAACCTTCAAACCAGAGGAGCCTACAACAAAGAAAAGCGCAGATTAATGAATATGACTGCAAAAATAAGTTTGTCTTGCGCAATCACTACTAAAGTTATAATTACTGAATTGATATTTTTGGCACTTTTTGGCAGCTAGTTTTTAGTTAAATTAAAAGATTGGACACCAAAATAAATTATGTTTTTAAAATTAGAACCGGGAAAGGTCCGGAAATGTAACAAAATAACATCTTAACATATACGAATTAAAAAAAATAGGCACATAGTAATGCAGTTCACAAAAAAACATTACAAATATAAATGTTACAAAATTATAAAAAATTGGTGATATGAATTATGATCTACATACCTGACTCTACAGCATCCATTGTAAAAATTACAACAGTTCACTCTACCAGTCTCAGAAACATTTAAAATTGTACGGAGTTTTTTAATACGAGTTTTATTAGCAATAATACGTCCAATCTGCAATGCGCTTTCAAGACGACTGATCACGCGGCGGAGTGGCGCTTATAAAATAAAAATGGCGGACTGTTGTTCCTGAACCCTTTAGCGTACGTCAGGTAACGGTGGTTTCATGGAATTTGCAACTT
This sequence comes from Ypsolopha sequella, assembly GCA_934047225.1. NCBI lineage: Eukaryota > Metazoa > Arthropoda > Insecta > Lepidoptera > Ypsolophidae > Ypsolopha > Ypsolopha sequella. Next base: position 19,146,624 of record OW203994.1, on the reverse strand, counting down.
TGTTATATTTGAATATTAATCGATTTTTTTGATCAAATACCCCTATGTGGGACGGACCGAAAAAATCACTTCAGCGTATTAAAGGTTATGCCTCTAAAACAGTGCCGGAGAGTGTAGTACGTTGCGCTTTCGGTGATCTTTTTCGAAAACAGATTTGCCTGATAAGGTCTTTTTGTTTTATATTAACGGTCCTTTGACTAGATATAGATAATTTTTGTCGCAGCTGTTTTTGTGACATCGTCCTAGCTCTTTGTCTACCGACTTACACCCCACTCCACTTTTGGTCGGTTGTTTGAAACAGCTTTCGTCTATCTGCCGTCATTCCGTCTGAAACCACAGTCAGTTATACTTGAAATTTACATATACATACATACAGCATTTGCCAAAAGAAAATAGTTGCCTATGCTCAGCGCAAATAGATCTTCTAGGATATAATGGGATATAATAAAGTCGATTCTGAAGGCTTTAATTTTAGTTTTAGTGCTGTCAAAACTAAATTGTCTTCGATACAAAATAATCCTTAAGAGTTAAGATTAGAAGCTAAATTTATTTGGAAAATTTCAAGCTTTGACAGCACTAAAACTAAAATTGGCTTAATTGACGCGGTATATATGTTGATCTAACTACAATTTTGTTTTGACCCCCAAATATAATATTACACAAAAACGTATTCGCTAGTAATGTATGTTTTATCGTTGCAGGTTCGATTTCTACTTGGTGTCGCAGTGCGTGCGCGAGGGCACGGTGGCGCCGACCTCGTACAACGTCATCGATGACACATCCGGGTGGACACCGGACATTGTGAGTATTGCACTATTTATATATATAATTGAAAATATAATTAATAGCTTAATTACTGATTAACAACATATCGTTACGACTTGAATCTCCGAGGGGGTGTCAGAGGTGTTCAGAGTGTGAACTGTGAAATGAAAGTCGCACAGTTCACACTTGGTACACCCGCTTTTCACCGACGATTATTACATCCCAAACGTGGTGACTGGTGAGCCTTCAAGTCGACTTAGGTACTTTTTTCATCGGGCCCTTTCAAATGCAAAGACGGGTATCTTGGATAAAAGGGGCTTCAGTACCATGATGATCTTATGATCTGACTCCGTCTGGCATTTAAAGAACCCCGTGGCAGGGTTCGAAAGGATACCAATCCGTGATAATTATCTTGATCATTATCATGATAATTATGTTGATAAACATAGCTCGATAATAATCAATTGATAATAACAAAAATTGCGTTCATGAAAGTGAGCTGTATTTGATCGTGTATTTCCGCACTTGCGTATAACCGAACGCACGAAATTCGTGCCACGAATTGTCAACGTGCCGTGCCCGCGCCCCGCCGCCGCGCCGTGGGGATTCCCCGTACCATAAAAATTCAGTTCGGATTTAGAGTGCTTTCGCGCGTTTCCGCAGCGCTTTTTAAATAATTTAAAATATAATACTAAAAATGATTTTTGCTTTAATTAATGTTAATTTGTGTTGAATTTTAAATAAAAATCATAAAATTTATTTGTTTTTTTAAGAATTGCCCAAATTATACTGCACTTGTCATGAAACAATATAACAAATTAATTTCTTACACTGGTAATAATTATCCTAAAATGATCAAGCAGTGTATTTATCTTTATAATTTCGAACCACCCAGTGAAAAAACTCCTTAAGTCGACTCAGATACTTTTTCCACAAGGCCCTCCAATTCTAAATCTAACACCAACATTTATATTCCAGATCCAGCGGTTGACTTACAAGTTGACGCATATGTATTTTAATTGTTCGAACCAAGTGCGTGTGCCGTCGGTGTGCCAGTACGCACACAAGCTCGCCTTCCTCGCGGGCCAGTCGCTGCACAGCCAGCCGCACTTCTCACTCAACACCTCACTCTACTTCCTGTAGACTGCTCGATGCAGGCGATATGGTGCTACTTCTCCAAACTACTTGATTTGTTTTTATTCTTTAATGTCTTTTGATACAGTAGGTTAGGTTTCTCTTTCGAATCTAAGGCCTTATTGTCTAATTTCAACATCTATCGCCACTGCTTTCGAAAGTACGCGTGGTTGGCTAGAAACGATGTGTCACGTCATTTCCAGCCAATCACGTAACCTTTGAAAGCAATAGCGATACATGTTGAAGTTAGACCCTGGAAGTCTGTGGTAATCTCGTTGAAAAAATTAGGGCAGACATGATTGTGAATAACTCTCCAAATATAAGCTCTAATGTTGATTGGTGTCATTTATTAATATGTGTGTTACATTTAAAATTATCCAGATTTTTTTCTCAATGGAGAAGTGGCCGTTTGTATGGTCATTTTTTTTTATTATAAGTTCAGCTACTGTTTCCATTCCTTGACAGTAAGTGCTCGGTTACGTGAAATGCATGTATACTTGTTGTCGCTTTTCGTTTAGGTGGTTGTTTCGCTAAATGTCGATAGATTACATTTAATATGTGTGTTACATTTACAAATAACCAGTTTTTTTTTTCTTTATTATGAAGTTGCCTTTTCTATGCTCATTTTTATGTAAAGTCAGCTACTATTTCCAGTATGACAACATGTGCTAGGTTTCGTTAAATACATGTACAACAATTATTAGTTATTACTATTACTTAATTAATTTTCGTTATTGTTACCGTGAGAAAAGAAAACAATAATGTCGTTTCGGTGTAGTACGACTTAACTTATTTGACAGGACTAAACTTAATTCTGTCCTTGTCTTTTCGATAAAGGAAAAGGCAGGACGCTTGAAATAAGGTTAGTCCTGTCAAATAAGTTGAGTCGTGTTTCACCGAATCGACACAAATGTAACCGTCATCAAGGTTGCAATTAGTCGGAAAAAGTGGCATTTAATCTAATGATGATTTGACGAGGAAAGGGTCCACAAATAAGTCTCTATTTTTGAAGAGCTGATCAAAGGTTGCAGTGGATTAAGAGTCGGTGGTCGGGTTCGAGGGCAAAAAACAGGGTTCGGCGTTTTCACTTTAATGGTAGTAAATGTTACAATTTCTAAACAAAATAAATAACGCTTGTTACTCGATAAGATAAAGTACAACGGTTGATAAGAAAATTGCAGTAAAATTTTGTAATTTTTTCGGAAAAATCTGGAATTTCAAGAAAAACGCTCAGATTACGATCACGGTCGCACCCATTGGTCGCCCGCGAGCTGTCAATTCGAGAGGTTGCTTTTTTTCTGAAGTAACTAAAAAATTTTACTGCAATTTTCTCATGAACCCTTGATCTTATCGAGAGTGTTATTTATTTTGTTTAGAATTTGTAACATTTACTACCATCAAAAGTGAAAACGCCGAACTCTGTTTTTGCCCGAACCCGAGCGCCGACCCTTAAAGAGAGATGGTATAGTTTTGGATAAAAACAGGGATTTAATCGGAAGAAAAGTTCTTCAAGACTGCCCTGTGTATTTGACATAGATAGACAGACATGATATTTTAGGAGTGAAAAGAGCTTTAACCTGAAAGTATATAGAAAAGTTGTCAAAAAGTATGTTTGTTTTGAGGTTGATTGATTTAGATTAGGAAAATACTATTTTTGTACGGCATATTTTACTAGTGATCGCCACTAAAAGCTTTTTATAATTTCCTTTACTATTAAGTTTAAATATAGAAATATAGCATGATTCATTGATTGTACTTAGCCGGCATACTGGATGTAATTCAGACCGATTAAACCTAAAAACCTTACCTCATAGTTTACTAACCTAATGACTAGTCAAAGAGCGAACCTAGCAAACTGGTGCCAAATTGTCAGTGTGTGCGGTAGTCTTACATCCAGTGATTGTTGTGAAACCCTAGGGTAGATTGGTGATTATTGCACTAAGAACAACCAATGTTTTGTCAAAATATTGTTTTAAGGACCTTGATTTATAGATCTGAGGCAACTTTCTTTTGTATTTGTAAGGTCGTGTACACTTGTGTGTCACAAAACAATTAAGATTAGGATATAGGTGTCTATGATACTGATACGTCTATTATTAGGTATTAGATACCATCCCACCTTTCTTCCTGTGTGGTAAGTACGCGCCAGAGTTGAAGCGTCTATCTATCCTACTTGCGCTTTAACGCATACCGCGTTTTGGCAATATGCGACAGAGAACAAGTATGATGAAAATACACTGTATCGACGGCGCGTGCTGGACCCCTTGAAGTGCAAGTAGGTCCATATCTTGATGTTGATACTAAAAAAGTATGCGACATAGCGAGAGCGCGGGCGAGTACATGTCACTAATTACTAATTATTGTACTAGCGGAAGATCGACGAGAGTTAAATTTTTGTTCAGTTATAATAGTTATTTGCTTATAAAGTTATAACTCGACGAATGTGGATAGTCACATTATCAGAAACCAGGTAAAATGGCATTGATTTGAATCACTATGAAATCGCCCGCACTCTTGCCTGTCGCGTATATACTTGATGTTGCCATGTAATAAGAATTTTGTTAGTACACTTTGAGTACCTTACCACTGTCATGTTGGCAGGCCAGCCATTGGTTGAGCGTTCCGATCCTGATACACCAACTGTATCCACAGGCATATACCATGTGACTGATGATTGAATGATGAAGCTGTTTATTGGTCATTAATGTTCCCGGAGGCGTGGTTGTGATTAGACAGTAATTAAGGACTCGTTAACCGCATGTGGAATATCTACTTGCATTTTTGGAAGCTCAACTTTTATTATTACTATTATTAAAAATTGTTATTAAACAAATACTAAAAAACTTTTATTTTGCACTCATAACTCGTTCCTTTTAAAGAATTCACTGGCATATAACAATAGCTTGTTTTTTTTTTTACAATAGTAAGGCAGAAGGGTATAATTTATTTTCAGTCTTACAATAAAAACTGCCCATTAGTGAACACAATAAGCCGTTCGTACAAAATATGTGGAAAAATCGATAATCTTGTTTACATGACGTCGTAGCTCTTAGCAACAATGTGTAAAGTAGAATGTATTGCGATGTCCGCCTCAAAATCAGTGGTTTTTTTTTGTAAAATGTACGGTTACGAAGTGTTCTTAATTGATTAACAATATGGAAGACGAAAAAGGAAACTACGTCGAAGAGTGGAAGATCTATGAAGGTGGGGGAAGTCCTGAAGAAGTGAGTAGTTTTCTTCATAATTTTTTAAATAAATAAACGTGGTTGAGGATAAAATTCAGCCTATAAAATTTCCTACAAGATTGCTCCCCGCATCTCGTAGTTTCAGCTGTCCTAATAAAGGAATGTTTGTTAGCCACACTTTGTTGGGAGTAAAGATTCGTCCAAAGAGTGAAGGGACGATGGGTTTTATGTTTGCCACTGACTTTACAATTGTTAGGTATTGATAATAATTTACCGACGTGTCCTTTGTTGGTGCACTATGCCATCTCAGAATACATTTGTGATATAAGGGAAAAACAAAAAACCGGCCAAGTGCGAGTCGTAATCGCGCACGAAGGGTTCCGTACCATTATCTATAAAAACGGCAAAAAAAAACATGTCTGTTGTATGGGAGCCCCCTTAAATATTTATTTTATTCCGTTTTTTTTTAGTATTTGTTGTTATAGCGGGAACAGAAATACATCATCTGTGAAAATTTCAACTGTCTAACTATCACTGTTCACTAGATACAGCCTAGTGACAGACAGCGGAGTCTTAGTAATAGGGTCCCGTCGGTTACCCTTTGGGTACAGAACCCTAAAAATCGGGACCTTAACCCCTTCCAACACAACCAGTAGGTCCGGATACTTTGGATGTGTTTACCTTCTTATAACCTGAAGTAAAAAAAAAAAAACTTCGCTTTTGCTTAACATCGACTCTTCCTGACACGCCTCTTTCGTCGAATAAACAATAATAGCTAGGTTTGTCTTGCCTTAGGGGTCGCCGTTTGGTATCGGATGAATTCACTTAGCAGATATGTATAATGGGTCAATCTTAGCAGATTTAGCCCGGTAGCCGTCCACCCCCCCATTGTGGGTGGGGGGGATATGCACTCAAAGTCTTACGTCGCCGATCTTCAGACAAAAATTCATATCGTCTTCAATTTACCTACTATCTCGAGTGTGGTATCATTTTCGGCTAAACATAAAACGAGGAATTCATTTTTGAAACATTTTGTGTACAGTTTCATACAAAAATCATAAGATATTGTCGAAAGTATGTTAGTTGGTCTGCTATTTTTTTTATTCAAAATTCCGTATCCTTAAAAATAACAAGTTTTTTTAATAAAAAAAAAATACTTTCTTAAAGTATATTTAATCAGCTTTAAATATATATATACATTTTATGTACTTACTATAGAACATCTACTTGAAAAAAAATCGAACATGGTTTGCGACGGCTGCGAAATATTTTTTCGATCCGCCTGTTCCACGGAAGCTAAGTTGTATGTATATTTTTATCAATGTTAATGGTTAATGCCATTATGCTTTAGACAGCATTTTTTTTTTTTTATTGTTGCTTGTATTATGTGTTTGTAGTTTAGGGTGAAAATTGTAAATATGTACTACGTCTATTGTTTTTATGCCATAGTAGTTTTGTTTAATTATATGTTAGCTGCACTATCGCATTGGCCTAGCTGTTAAGATAGTGTAATGTAGTTAATAAATAAATAAAAAAAAAAAAAAAAAAAAAATATTTTATTTAAATATAAAAAATAATTTAAACTGTGAATATTTTGGTTTAAAAGTGAGTTTCAAAGATAAGTTGGTTTTTCATACAGAATATATAGAATACACATTTAACTTTATCATTGGCCTTTGTTTATGGTCTGAAGACCAAGGGTGCAATTGTATAAAAATATCGTATTCATTTGACAGCTGAAAACGTACGGTTTCAATTGACGAACTGCTATTACCAAATTACTGCTACCAAGCAAATTAGCCAGTTTGACAATTAAAATCGTACGTTTCTTACACAGAATTCGAGGGCAGATCTCAGGACAACCAGGTAGCAAGTCCCCGCATAAATTTCAAAGCCTAAAGTATGCATGTGTATAGCACTGCGAGGTTGTCTTCCGTATGGATTTTTATGTCAATGTATATTTATTATAGTTTTTCACACTCGTTGCTAGAACCACAATTGCCACCACAGTGGCATAATTCGGTGCATTTTTTTTTATAATTGTATATAGCACCACACCGTGATTTGCACTTGCACCGAATTAATTCTAGACAAGCGGTATCAGCTACGGGTGCCGTGGTCCACGTTGGTATCCAGTCGTCATTGAAGTCTGTTTCCCATCCCCAATCCGCTGGATAAGGAAGATTTTGAATTGGCACCACGGATTGGCCCCATACGTGCACACCCTGGTAAACAGCTCTTAGGAGATGCTGTCGAAAACTGGCTTCGGTTGGTGGAATATTCTCTAGCTGTCGGTCTTTTTTAGAGAATAGTTATCTTCTACATTCTTTCAACGTTGTGCACTGACAGGATTTGAAATGTAAATTAGGTAAGCAACTGTGGAGTTAAAAAGAAATGTTTTCTAGACAGAATAATTTCTAACCACGCAGGATTCGTTTAATTCATACTTACTTATCATACATCGTTATGATACATTTTTGAATAATAGTATTCGCGTTTTCAACACAACCTGGTAAACAGGTCTTAGGAGATGCTGTCGAAAACTGGCTTCGGTTGGTGGAATATTCTCTAGCTGTTGGTCTTTTTTAGAGAATAGTTATCTTCTACATTCTTTCAACGCTGTGCACTGACAGGATCTGAAATGTAAATTAGGTAAGCAACTGTGGAGTTAAAAAAAATGTTTTCTAGACAGAATAATTTCTAACCACGCAAGTTTCGTTTAATTTATACTTACTTATCATACATCGTTACGGTAAATTATTGAATAATTGTATTCGCATTTACAACGTCTTCATCAGCTAGCATATTAAACCCGCTAGTTGTTGATGGAAAAGCATTCCATGCTTCTTACGCAGTTTTTTTCTTCTTCCACTAAACGCCGAAACTGTGTCACATCCTGCCTATATAAGCAAGAGCATTGAATACCCTCAATGCTCTTGCTTTTTCAGGGCCTAAAATAAAATAAGATCAAGCTTTTTAAGTTAGTTAATTAAATGAACGTAAGAAGAAACATTCATGTAATTTAAATTAAAATCTAAAGAGGCTGCAATCTTGTCACATGATAAAAACTGGTGGTTTTTTCCTGTGCCGATATGGATCCACAATTCAAGGCTGTTGTCGCTGTGGTAGAGCTTTGAAACACATGATACTGCCAGGACTACTACGTCTGTGTCAACTGTACGGATCATGATCCGACTAAATGCGTGAGCTACAGCGTCAGACACATGCACCATTATTCTCGTGTCCGCCTCTTCATGGTTGCATGGGTCTATGTTACCCTTACAACGATCGCTGCTGCTAAGGACATTCATACCATCTTTACATTAAGTTATTTTTCAGCCGGTACCTCCATAGTGTGACAGGCTATAAGGACAGCATACGGAACAGTTCTTTTTTGTTCTCATTATCACAAAGAAAATTGGCCTATCCTTTTGGTATTTTTGTGTTTGGGCATACTCGTATGCGTAAGCCAATACCTCGCTTATAGGAAAAAACCACCAGTTTTTATCATGTGGCAAGATTGCAGCCTCTTTAGGTTTTAATTTAAATTACCTTAATGTTTCTTCTTACGTTCATTTAATTAACTAACTTAAAAAGCTTGATCTTATTTTATTTAAGGCCCTGAAAAAAAAAGAGCGCTGCCGGTATTTAATGCGTTAACTGTATGTGACACAGTTTCAGCGTTTAGTGGAAAAAGAAAAAAACTGCGTACGAAGCATGGAATGCTTTTCCATCAGCAACTAGCGGGTTCATCATGCTAGCTGATGAAGAAGTTGAAAACACGAATACAATTATTCAAAAATTTATCATAGCGATGTATGATATGTAAGTATAAATTAAACGAAACCTGCGTGGTTACAAATTACTCTGTCTAGAAAACTTATTTTTTTAACTCCATAGTTGCTTACCTAATTTACATTTCAGATCCTGCCAAAGCACATCGTTAAACGAATGTAGAAGAGAACTAATCTCTAAAAAAGACCGACAGCTAGAGAATATTCCACCAACGGAAGCCAGCTTTCGACAGCATCTCCTAAGAGCTGTTTACCAGGGTGTGCACGTATGGGGCCAATCCATGGTGCCAATTCAAAATCTTCCTAGTCCAGTGGATTGGGGATGGGAAACAGACTTCAATGACGACTGGATACCAACGTGGACCACGGCAACCATAGCTGCTACCGCTTGTCTAGAACTAATTCGGTGCAAGTGCAAATCACGGTGTGGTGCTAGATGCAACTGTAATTTTTTTAAATTTAAATACACCGTGTTATGTCACTGTGGTGGAAATTGTAGTTCTAGCAACGAGTATGAAAAACTATAATACCTAAATATACATTGACATAAAAATCCATACGGAAGACAACCTCGCAGTGCTATACACATACTTTAGGCTTTGCTTAGACTTGCTACCTGGTTGTCCTGAGATCTGCCCTGGAATTCTGTGTAAGAAACATACGATTTTTATTGTCAAACTGGCTAATTTGCTTAATATTTTTGGTTAGCATCTTATTTACAAGATCAACAAAATTAAATAAAATATTTATTTAATGCCATTTTACATGTTTTGAAAAATAAATTTTCTCTGTACTGAAATCTGTAGTCTCTGCCTGCCCCTCTGGGAGACAGGCGTGAGTATATTGTATGTATGTTTGTTGAAAAAGAAAGGGTCTTATAATTACATTTTCTTATTTTTGTAAATTATTAAATTAGTAAATTAGTAAATTTTCTTACGTCACACAGAGACAATCTTCGTTTTATCATAAAATTTTGTTACATCGCATGTGTCGCAACTCGCGGCCTCTGACGGAAGATCAGCTTCACAGTTCTGCTGTGGCATTTTGCTGAGTTAGAGACCTTTTTGTTGGCTGCATCTTATAAACTACCTAGTTATATGTATAAGCCTTAAACTGTTTATAATAGTGTAGCTCTCAAAATAAACGTATTTTCTTTGTTTCTTTCTTTCTTTCTAATAGCAGCAATTTGATAATAGCAGTTCGTCAATTGAAACCGTACGTTTTCAGCTGTCAAATGAATATGATATTCTTACACAATTGCACCCATGGTCTTCAGACCATACACAAAAGCCAATGATAACGTTAAATTTGTATTCTATATATTTTGTATTAAAAACCAACCTATCTTTGAAACTCACTTTTCAAACAAAATATTCACAGTTTAAATTATTTTTTATATTTAAATTAAATAATGCTGTCTAAAGCATAATGGCATTAACCATTAACATTGATAAAAATATACATACAACTTAGCTTCCGTGGAACAGGCGGATCGAAAAAATATTTCGCAGCCGTCGCAAACCATGTTCGTTTTTTTTCCAAGTAGATGTTCTATAGTAAGTACATAAAATGTATATATATATTTAAAGCTGATTAAATATACTTTAAGAAAGTATTTTTTTTTATTAAAAAAACTTGTTATTTTTAAGGATACGGAATTTTGAATAAAAAAAATAGCAGACCAACTAACATACTTTCGACAATATCTCATGATTTTTGTATGAAACTGTACACAAAATGTTTGAAAAATGAATTCCTCGTTTTATGTTTAGCCGAAAATGATACCACACTCGAGATAGTAGGTAAATTGAAGACGATATGAATTTTTGTCTGAAGCGCGGCGACGTAAGACTTTGAGTGCATATCCCCCCCACCCACAATGGGGGGGTGGATGGCTACCGGGCTAAATCAGCTGAGATTAACTCAATATACATCTGTGCCAAGTGAATCCATCCGATACCGAACGGCGACCCCTCCATACATTGGTTGGCAAGACAAACCTAGCTATAAAAACAATTAGACTTAAAAAGACTCTTTAAATAGACTTTTAAAGGACCTTTAAAAACAAAAATAATTAAATGAACTTTTACAGAGGTTGGGTACTCTTTGTCCCCTCTTCAAGGTAAAGCCGAAAAGGCCGACAGCAACAAAGATCAAATCAAAAAAAAAAAAAGCCTCTTTCGTTGTTTGACCCCCTCTATGAGAGCTTTCATTGACAGAATTATTTAAGAGCCGTTTCGCAGCAGGATTACGAAAAATTTTAAAATAAAAATAAAAAAATATATAAAAATATTTTTTTTTTTTTCTAATTAATCGAAACAGAACATTTCAATTCAAAATTCACTCAATAGTTATTCAACAAAACCTTGGATGCTGTCATCGCAAAGTTTCCATTGGTTTCTGTAATTAGAATTTAAAAATGTTAACATCTAAATTTAATTTTTAACCGTCTCTGTTTGCCTAATATCAGATATTACTCATGATGATTGAGTTAATAAAGCCTTCAGAGGCTATAATTTTAGTTTTAGTGCTGTCAAAACTTACATTTTTCCAAAGTAAGGTTCTGTTTTTAACACTTATTCTGCGTAATACGACTTAACTTATTTGACAGGACTAACCTTATTAAGCGTCCTGTCTTTGTATTTTCGATACAGAAAGAAAACGATCACGTAATCGACAAAATTTGTCCCTTATTAAATCCCAAGTTATTATCGAAATATATTTAGGACGCGGGCGCGGTGCTGCGTAGTGTCAAGTTCCGGTGCGATAATGTTACACTCTTGAACGGTTCGACGCGAACCTGTGAAGTGGCAGTTTCTTCAGGAGAGGAAGAATACGTCTCGTGCGGTCCATATCTAGAAAGAAACCAAAGAGTATTATGAAAAAGAAACTGCCACTTCACAGGTTCGACTCGAACCGTTTAAGAGTGAAACATCGCACCGGAACTAGACTTCATATACACTCAACGCCAAAAAAAACGCACCTTTTGAAAAACTTACTTCAACATTTAACGATCTTGAAATAAACAATTCCCATGGATAAATTTTTAAAATATTTTTTTTCAGGGAATTTACGTCATTTTGGGACAGTTTTCATTATTTTTGTATATAAATTAACCATATTTTTTTTTAAGAATTGTCCGATATGACGTCACTTGAGAATTTTAGACATTACACTGATTGTGATGTGTGTTTGCTTATAAAAAAAGTGCTCTGTCTCGGTCTGTCTACTCATCTGTCATCCAGCTGTCAAATTAGTCTGAAGCAAATTATTATAAATTTATCTTGATAGCAAAGGACACAAACTAAACAGCCATTTCTCAAGTGACGTCACAAGAAGGCAAATGGAAGTTGCAGCTTTTTCGTAAAAATATCCATCATCATGAGGTTTTTTAGCACAAGTTCTAAAATACGGCTTAAAACACCTAAATCTCGAAATGATTTTCGAAAAGGTGCGATTTTTTTGACGGCGGGTGTAGTATTAAAGTACTCAAAAACAAGTGTGATCCTGATCATATTAAAACCTTATTTAATTGGTAAAAAAATTGATGGTTCCGAACCGTTGAAATTGAAAACCACTTATTTGTTTGGTGCAACCAGCTGGGAGCTTTATTTAAAATACTCTGTATTGTTTGTACCAGTTCAGAGATATTAATCATCTATACATAATATAATCAAAGTCAAACGATTCTTTTATCAGCCGGCTAATCGGTTCTTATATTCATCGACCCTTTTGACAATGCTTCGTTGTAGTAATGGTTCCGTATTAAATTACCGATCTTTTATTACGAGACAGTTTTTCCGTAGCATGTCTGAAGCTCAGTATCTTCGTACCATGCACGGACCTCTCCGAAATATGCACATCTAAGTAGATCTACAGACTGCCGTCGAAGCGAACCTTTTACCCCTATAAGGACTCACAATGACATGACCTGTTTTGACGAAGCTCAACGACTTACTAAAGGGGACTGAATACGTAACCCGCCTTTATAATGGGGGCTTGCTAATTTTGTCAATCCGTACAACTACATAAACAGGTCAAAAAGATATCGTGACTCCCAGCATGACTGAAATAGCATTCCCTATCACGCTACATTCATACGAAAAGTGCCTTCACTTAGTAGACTTCTGCACGCCATATGAGCCTGTCTTCTTTATAAAACAATCACAGAATTCGACATGGTATTTTGTAAGTTATTCAGTAGTAACAGTAGTTGGCATGAGCTAAAATTAAAAATAATCGTATGTTTTTGTCGCAGAATGAAGAAGTGAATTTAGGACATGACGTAGTGACAGCATTGAGAAGTGATCTGGCTGCTCTGCAGTACAAGCGAGACAAGCTTTTATCTGAAGTGTGTATTTTGATCATTATTTATAATCTACTGGAACCAGTGACGATACTTATCTTATCACAAACCAAATTTTCAGAACGGTGATCTCAAGAACCAAATGTTGTCACGCGACCAAAGGATACTCGAACAGCAAGTGGAAATTGACCATCTCCGAGAGCAAAATGCGAGACAAAATGCCATTATATCATCCCTCAAGAAGAAAATTCAAGATATGGATGAATCGTATCGAAATCTACAAGCGATGCATTCGCGCAGCGATATAGCGGTGCACACGCTAGAGAGGGACAATAGATACTATGAAGATAAAATAAAAGACTTCGAGAAAAAGCTTCGATCCCTCGAAGTAGAATGTAACAATGAGGAACAGCAGAAGGAGAACGCTCGTTGTCAGTTTCATGACTTAGTGCGGCGTTTATCAGTCGCTTTAGATTCCGAGTTCTGTGATACTACCCACACGCACTCCCCTGAAACTCTCATCATAAAAGCGTCTGAGCTCGTTCAGGAGATCACAAGACTCAAATCCAAATGTATGAACACTGTTGACAACTTATCAAGTACTGAACAGGATTTACGAAGTTGCAGAGATGCTCTCGAACGTTCCAACGCTGATAAAGATATGCTGCAGCGGCAGGTATCGTCGCAGCTTCTGGACATAGAGCGTCTCAGACAGGAAAAGGAATCCCTAACGGTCCAGAACAGAGTCCTCGATAGAGAGCTGCTTGAAACGAGGGAGAAACTGTCGCATTGTTCGAAGAACCTGAATGTGGTCACCGATAATGTAAACCAAAATGAATCAATTATAGTACAATTAAAAGGTAAGGAAGTGTATTTCCTTCTCTCAAGGTCGCGTTTTGTGGTCGCAAATTGCCTTGATGTTGTTTTTAGAGGATCTGAGACATCGGGAAGAGAAGTACCAGAGACTGCAGGCGGAATTCCGAAACACTATGGAGTCTATAGCCATCCTGCTCAGCCTCCCTACGCGGTTCGTCGAAGCACATGAGAGCACCATCAAAGACCGGATTCGTGAAATATTAAGTGACAATAAGGACAAGAGCGTGGTAAGTTGCTATTCGAAAATATATGATTCGTATGAACAGAAATAAATTGGGCACTTTACTTACAAATCTAATCACCGCAGACATTGAGGTACTAACAAGTAGACATCGAATCTGCGCTCAAAAGTGTCCGAGCCAAAAGAGTGTCAAAACCATAGAAAACTAAAAAAGCGTGTCAATCGCACGTCAGGTGGGACAGCGAGTACGGTGGGACAGAATAGGTGGGACCACGAGTCAGAAACCCAATCAAAATGTTTTGTTTCTTAATATTTTGACACTTCACTAAGGACAATTTTTTCGTAAATCTTGTACTAGACCCGAGGTGCAATGGTTTGGTATGTCAATGACCGCAAAAAAGAAAACCAAACACCCTAACTGGAAGGATTTCAATGCACAGTTTTATTTTGAAATCAAGAACATTATTATTAGAGTGCATTACAAATTTGAAATCAATCATAAACAAATTTAAAGCACAAATATTTTGTCTTTCCAACCTCGGTAGGCGCCTGTCATGTAAGCAGGAGGTCACAGGTTCAAAACCTGGCCCAAGGAATTTTTTCAAAATATTTATGCTTTTCGATTGGTTTCTGATTGATTTCGACTTTGTAATGCACTCTAATAATAAAATTAGAATGTTCAAAGCGATGGATTTCGCAATGAAAACATATAAATCTAAATTAAGAAAAGTTGAAGGATAAATTTTATTATTGCACTGTGACAATGTGACAATGGTAGCTGAGGTGTGATCATGTTAGTGAGGGGAAAAACGGTATTTCTCATTTAGCGGGAGCGGACATCCAACCAAAAAGTTAGTTTCCAATACCTACTTTTATAGAAAGTTGCGTAAGCTTTCGTATCAAATGCTAAACTAGAGTTCGACCAGCGAATCGTGGCCATTCATGGCACAACTACACTAACACAGATGCATGTAGAGTCCCATGCATTTTAGTATGGCCATAGCTTCACCGTCGCCACTAGTTGATGGTCAGACTCTATGCCTTTGTATTGCTACAGCAAATAGAAGCGATGAGGGACAAGTTGAGCGTGGAGTCCCAGCAACTGAGCCGCACCGGGCACCTGCACGACCAGGCCACCACCAGGTTGCGCATCCTCGAAGACGAGAGGAACATTCTCGAAGCGAAGGTACACAAGCTCGAGTCTGAACTCAACGCTGTCGAATTGACGAGGGAAAACTTGCGTAAGGACAAAGCTAATGTAAGTAAGATTTCTAGCTATCTGACGGCATATAGCATCACAACATGTAATCCGAGAGGAAGTCAAAGGTGTTTTCGAATGATCATTTTCAGTAGATGCATAAAATAAGATCCACTGGATCTACTGAGAATTTTTTCTCATTTGATCCAGTCTTCAATGTGGACTGTCACTTCGAACAGTCACTGCTGATATACCTATGAACTAATTTATGTCCCAACGTGTTAGGGGGTGGGAATGTGTTTCTTTCACCGTTCAGCAAGTCAATAAGTGTACAAATGCTACATAATTTCAAAGTAAGTAAGCATTCCTTTGACGAGGATAACTTCTAGACACGACACGTTTCTGCAGACGCAATTCTTTTGTGAATAACTTTTTGCTCGGTGAACGGAAACCGAGCACATTTTATAACGTAATAAAAGTGTTATATTGTTACAGTTTGTAGCATTCCTTGAGCGGTTAAGCAGAACGCTAAATATGGATGAGTTGACCCAAGACATCGGCTATGAGCTCCACACCGATGCTATCATACACCGCGCTGAACAACTCGCGCGGCTCGAGAGCGACAAGATTGTTGACAAGGTCAGTCCTGTAGGTCTAACATGCGCTATTAAAACACCCACTGATGTTGTCATGTACACCGCGTGTATCTACGAGACGATGCGCGCGTACAGCGCGTGGCAGGGGTGACGCTTAGATTCTGTCACGCGTACAACTCGGGCAATTACAGGAGGGCGTGAAGTTAGACACAAATAACGTCGCATTAGCGTATTTTCGGAGCCTCGATGTGGAAAGGGGGATACAGAAAACAGCCAACTTCCTGCGTCTTCTGTGCCGATAACCAGGCTGGAGAACTAACCTCCATAGAAAGCCGCACGCTAATGTAAATGACCTTCATTATTTTCGGTGATATTTCTATCTCTATTACTCATCTCTGTTTCTGTTACTCATGACAGATAAAGAATAATTTGAAGATCAAATTTTTGGCGTGACCTTGTTATAAATCTTCATAATATATATATATAAATAAATAAATATATACTATTAAATAAAAATATCTAAATATTAGATATTATTAGAAGATAAATAGAAAATATTAAAAGAATAAATTAACAATTTCGTCATGTCCTAACACTGACAGCAGGATAGCATTACAACTTTCAACGCGTGCGACAGGGATGGCATTAGAACCCGTGTCGCGACCCCTAGTTTATGAACGCGGCCCTGTATTGTTATACATTATAATATACTTATATATAGCCAGTGCATATTAAAGAGAAATTGTACAGCGCCCCTGGCGGTTACGACAAGAACTACTTCTAATATTTTTAATACAAAATATTTTACGCATTCGCTGCCGTGTATCGAGTCCAAAACTCATGGTAGGCCTACAGAACTTAATAAATAATCGCGACTTATATCCGAATATTTATTGTGATAACTTATAATAAGATGAGTATTGTCATAGTAATTACTATGGTATTGTGGTACGTATGGATTAGTGTTAGTGGATGTCAGTATGTCTGTGTATACATGTATATGTAAATTCTGTGGGTTTCATTTTCAGGGCTTCACGTGTGTGTTTATGGTTTTAACGATATTTAGTCTCAGCACGAGATATGGTTTAGCCAATAAACACAATTAGCAGTGGCGTAGCGTGGGTCACTGTCGCCCGGGGCGAAGTCATGATTTGCCGCCCTTTTGACGTCATAAAAATTATAATGTTGATGAGAAAAAACGTAACGATATGAAAGAATTAAGTGAAAAATATGTATTTCAACACCGTGCATGTACATGTCTAAACAAAAACAAGGGCCAACCGCCACTCGTGATTTGCAACAACTGTATCGGGCGGGGGGGACATTGAAGATGTGTGCAAGTAAGAGCTAACTTCTTGAAAAATCAATTGTTTGACTGACCGCCAGTGACCGCAAAAAATATTTTTTTTTCCAATTTCGCCGCCCTCCTAATGATGGCGCCCGGGGCGGTCCGCCCCTCTGCCCCCCCCCCCACCACTACGCCACTGACAATTAGTGTTTCTATGGTGATGCAATTAACTATAATAGCTCGTGGTTTGATGAATATTTAGTTCAGTGTAACGCTATGTATTATTTATAAGCATAACATCGAGACATAAGGAGCCTAAAGCTAATAAATGTGTGTTTTGTATAGCTGCTATATTATGGATACTATGGCACGCTGCCCCGGCTACGCAGGGAAAGATCTTTCCATGATTTGCCTTACCTGAAAGAAGTAAGGGACTAGCAAATGCGCATGAGTACCTACTACGCGTCCAAGACAATGGATACGTCTCCTGTATTGAAATATCATTATATTTTTTATAACTAGTAACTGATTAATTATTTATAGCAAAGCACAAAACCTTTTGAATTTTTGAAAAAGCCTTTTAGTTATTATCGCAATTAGCGATAGCGATATTTATCACTTTTAGTATGAAATCGTGTCAGATGACGTCACGTGACATGCCGTTAAGCTTACCTCGATTGCCAATTTTTGGAGTTATTGAAAAAATAACTTCTCTACTGTTTTTAGCTTTTTAAATGAAACTGATTTTCATAATAATCTTCATGCAGGAGACGGGCTCATTAGACAAATGGCGAAGACTTTATTACCTTTTGACAAAGGCGATTATCGGTTGTCCCATTTGACTTGGTCTTGGACGCGTTGTTGTAGATCAAGTAATGTCGAAAAATTAACAAACTAATTAAAATAACGGTGCTTTGTAGTGATTAAGCTCACTTGTCGTACCGCACTGAGTGTTTTCGCACCGCAGTATGTTAAAAGCTATTAAATATCGATTTAGTATTTTTTCAAATTAATTTTTTCCTCGTAGATGCTTATGATAAGAAGCATCAAATTAGTTAAGATAAAAAACCGATAAACTCCAGCAGCCACAAACTGTAGATTCTAATTAGTAGATATTGAATTTTCCATTAGTTTTATAAACACGTAAAAATTTCAACATTGCAATAAACGAATGCCGTTATATTAATCACTGTCACAACATGGCTGAATGTAGGTATTTACTTATAGTTGAAATTAATTTCGTTATTCCAATATTTTTAATAAAATAAAGTAGAGCTATGCAGAGATGTTGTTATAAAGTAAATGACCCACACTGTCGGATAGACCGGAGCACCTTGAAGTATGAAATGTCAATACATCAGTAATAATGCCCGAGATGACGTCACGACTGTGCTCTTCGATGCACCCAACCTGCCCTTTATATCTCAACAACTTTTTTACTGGGAAACGAGACATAATAGTCCATCTGATGATTTTTAAAAGTATTTTAATTATAAGTACATATTTACAGAATAATCTTCATTTTCAACGAGACAGAATAAGTGGTATAACCAAGGTGTAAGTAATTTGACTGTCAGAGTGTTATTATAATAAGTGAAATTTAATCAACCGCCCGAATTCATACTGGCGACTCGGTTAGTGATCAGGAACAAGGTCCAATAATCATTTTCTTTTTATCAAAAAAAGAAATTTTGTTCACATACGAACTGGACTAGCTCAAATACAATTCCTAATTATAGGCAGTTTTTGGAATTTCACCTGAGGGGTCATTAAGCATTGTTCCTAGTCACTAACCGACTCTTTAGTATGAATTCGGACGGTTGATTAAATTTCACGTTATGTTACAGACTGCAGTCGTTTATCAACTCCAGCGACGTATTCGTATACTTCGGGAGCAGATCCAGCGGAAGGACTTGCATCTAGACCTTCTGCGGCGCAAGCTGAGTGTACAGGTCGTTACCGTTACCAGTAAACAATTGAAGACTGTTTTGGAAAAATAACCAATGTCCAATTTTTTCGAATTTGTTTTTTTTTTTGGTCTATGGATTCTCTATTGTGCATACAATAATCTGGTAATATTAGAATCAGCAAAAACAACTAAAGTACATTCAAAATGTAGCTACAAAAACAGAGTGCTTCCGGAATAACCACCAACGCCAGTAACGTTTCTATAAAGAATAGCCAATAAATAAACAACATTATTTTAACTTTTTATATACAAAATTCAAGTACTGTCATATATCCATGTTTAATAAAAAAACATAAATAAGGATTTTTCCATAACTAATTTTATAAGGTTTTATTTACCTATGCCCAACGGTTGGTAGATGTGGGCTGATTGATTTTGATATTTACTTCCTGTAAAATATCAGAAAAGTGACATTGGTTGTTTTTCCAAAACACTCTTCAATTACAATAGCTTAATTTCTAAAAGTTTTTTTTTCGGAGTATTTACGTCATTTTAGGACATAGTTTTCATTATTTTGGTATAAACCCTTATTTATTTTTAATTTTTTATAGAATTGTCCGATGACCTTGTCACTTGAGAATTTTAGACATTATACTGATTGTGATGTGTGATTGCTTATAAAAAAAAGTTGTCTGTCTCTGTCTGTCTACTCATCTGTCATCTGGCTGTCAAATTAGTCTGAAGCAAATTAATATAAATTTATCTTGATAGCAAAGGAGACATTTCTAAACAGCCATTACTCAAGTGACGTCACACGAGGGCAAATGGAAGTTGCAGCCCTTTCGTAAAAATGTTCATCATCAGTTTTCAAATTAACA
Organism: Ypsolopha sequella; assembly: GCA_934047225.1. NCBI lineage: Eukaryota > Metazoa > Arthropoda > Insecta > Lepidoptera > Ypsolophidae > Ypsolopha > Ypsolopha sequella. Next base: position 19,126,514 of record OW203994.1, on the reverse strand, counting down.
CACCTTAACATAATTTAATCAAAGCGAATTATGATAATAATAAATAATTCCACTAATATTATAAATGCGAAAGTTTGTATGTATGGATGTATGTTTGTTACTCCTTCACACCGTGCGTGTCCGACCGGGAATCGAACCTGGATCTCAACATTGAGAAGCCTGCGTTCTACCCCTGAACTAACGCTGCTTTTTTTTGTGCCAAAATAATTGCTCCGAACGACGAGCGGAGCGAGCTAGGAGGAGCATGTTAGGTTTACATTCAAAATTTAGTTTTGGCAGAAAGAAACATGATATCATCAATTCTACGATGTGCCGACGATATTAGTAAAAAGAAAAAAACCGGCCAAATCGAGTCAGACTCGCGTACCTAGGGTTTCGTATTGTGTATGATAAATTAAATTTTGTAATTTTTTTTCTGGATTTTTAAGTGATTTATTTTTTCTGTAATTTTTACGTAAACACATATTACCATATTTTTCATATTTTTTGGTCCACCAGTTTTGGAAACATACAATTTTTTATTGTTTTTCAAGGATTTCTCGAAATATATGCAATTAAATATAGCCAAACTATATATTTTACAATCAGCTTTTTAATACCTACAATTTGATACCCATATTGTATTTTTATAAATTTTTTTTTATTTATTTTACTTCTTTTGTTATATTTTTCATTTGTGATCAATTTTTTTATACGCTATAGTTTTCCTGTAATTGGCCAGCTACGATGTATAATCGACATTTTTTTAATATTTTTCGGTCTACCAGTTTCGGAGATAAAGGGGCGGGACATACATATTTTTGTGCTTTTTTAAATATTTCTCGAAACCAGTGCCAGTAAATATAGTAAAAAAATATATTTTCAAAATTAACTCTTTAATATTTACAATTTGATGCCCATATTGTATTTTTAGGATAATATTCATTATTTTTCTCACTTTTGTTTTGGAAATATTTTGAACAATTTAAAATTTTTCATATTTTTTTTTAGACCGTGATATGTGGACAATTTAATGCTATTTTTGTGCCAAATTTCATGTCTTTATCTTTAACGGTGCTAAAGTTATGAGACTGTGACATACGGACGGACGGACAACGGAGTCTCACCATAAAGGTTCCTTTTGTACCTTTTAGGTAAGGAACCCTAAAAATCGATTTCTGTACGATTTATGCGACGACGTATGATTTTATGAGAAATGTACCTTTGAGTTGATAAAATATTATAATCAAATGGGCACCTTGTCAAGGGTATAGAGCCCAGTTCGATTCCCGACCGGACGCGATACGTTTAAACGGTTGTTGTTTGTTCTTGTAAACGATTTCCCTTATTGCTTATGTATCTCGCAATGTGAATGCTGGTTATAAATAGTCAATCTTGAATTACAAGGTAATCTTGCCAGAGAGAGCTATCTAGAAGGATTTACCTTAGTATAGCTATTAAAGCAGACCGAAGTTTAAATATTAAATGGAATATGGAATTGGAATTTTGATATTTTTTGACGCCCACGACTTCGTCCGCGTGGATTTTTTTAATTCTAAAAATTATATTAATGAAATGACTAACCCCCGGTTTCTGAAAGGCCAATCAATGTTAACAGTAGATTAAAAAATAATTATCTGCGGATTAAGCCAGAAAAAGTGGGAATTTTACATTGAAATTAAAAATTAACTAAGTTAAATATTGATTCATCAATATTCAGACTTCATATATGCTTTATTTTCACCGTTATTTGCGGTTAATTTTTTTTTATTCTAGTGTTAACATTGATTGGCCTTTCGGGGGTAAAAGTCTTAAGGCGCTACGGAAAAAAAATAGACACTTTTAGAACTTGCATATCTACTTCAGTAAATAATGTATTATTTTGATTAAATAGTATATTATTTTTGGGATCTTTTTCTAGGGATCTGCATAGAAACGCGATCGGAGAAATTCGGCTCGATACAAATATTTATTGAAATGAGGTCTTTTTCGACACCAATTATCCTGGTTTGACATTTGGAATGACATATGGACTGCAATTATTTTATTAGATGATTTAGATGGGTTTTCACAGTATCTAGTACCTGATTAAACAAAATTTTGATAGCAACTTTCAATGATATTCCAGGCTGGAAAGTACATTTTATAATTTTCCACGAATCCGTCCCTCTCGCACTGAGGCTTTTTTCACATATGGAATAACAGGGACGCTAAAACTTTTACATATCGCCTTAAAGAGGTAAATTACAAAATGAAAAACTCGGAAAATATTGCTATTGTATTGTAGTCCCTTCGAAACCGGTTGTTTTACGGAGTAAAAAGTTGCCTCTATTTTTTGGTCTAAGTCAAGAACTTTTATCGCAATCCTTTTATAGGTATCCATGCAAACAAACAAAATTTAACAAACCAACGGATTTATATAATATTTGGGTATGGGATGGGATAGTGTAATACGAGTATTATGATCAAAGTGTGTATAGTTTCTAAACTAAGTATGTGCTGCGGACAAGTGCGAGTCGAACTCGCGCACAAAGGGTTCCGTAGTACCACCAGTCCACCACATAAACGGATACAACACGGAACTGTAATAACATTATGCTATTATATATTATGTACGAGTAGATGGCACAAAAACATCAAGGTGACAAAAAAGGAAGCGATAATATGGTAGCGCCGGAAAAACAGTTCGGCACCCTTTGGGTACGGAACCCAGATATTTATTATTTGTTGTTTTGTTTTAGAGTATGTACAGACAGCAAAGGAGACAAGTAACTTGGCCCAGCGCAAACAATGATGAGTGATTGATGATATAAAAAACACTTAATAAATAGTGCATGTGTGTATAGGTATGTGTTAACCAAGTTAGGTCTTTACATATGAAATTGCCGTTTTCTATAGAGAATTTGAAGGAAACTCAGTTTTCAGTAGTAACATTTTTGCATTTTTTTAGGAATGACAAATCCAAATTATGTAGTTTCTTTTGTGTATGAATGAGACAACACTAAGCTAACAACCACATTAATTTAATTTTTGAAAAGTGTCACTTATAAAAAAATATTACGAATCTTATCATGGAAATGGATGGCATTTAGGGCGAACTGTTTTTGAAGATTTATTTTTTATAATGAAACTGAAAAAAAAATAATACGTAGATGTACAACCTTGAAATCAATTTTCAAACAAAAAACAAATAATTGATATAGCTTTTGAATTACAGGAATTATGAACTCATAAATCTGTAAGAAAATTTTGGCAATTTCATAGATAAAGACCTATTATTTCAAATCTCATATATCGCTCAACTGTGGGTCTTAGGATCAAAGTGTTTGCGCTGGGCCTAACCTGGTACTACAACCTGACTAAAACAAATGTTAAAAAAATTCTTCTTTCGAGGTTTTTTGTATTGGAGGACACCTCTTAGGTTTAAATTGTTTGTATTTTTAGTTATTTGCCGTGTTAGAAATAGAATAGAAATAGAAAAAGTTTATTTGTCTTAAAAACACATAAAAGTAACACAACATAATTAAACACAAAAATACATTAAACAAAAAGGAGACAACTCAGTTTATGTCGTGAGCATGGTAAAACATATCAACACAGCGCTGATTTTCTGCTGATGATGGACAATATACGAGTAACTACAACATAACAATAAAAAAAATATATACGCCAAATTACAATTATGAAGAAACAAAAATAAATTTAAATTAAAACCACAATTGAAAAATAACATTAGGTACTAACATAAACAAATTAAAAATAACGCGTAGGTATTCTGTGTAAATTTCAACAGGCTTATATTACGGCTGAAGCTGTAGTCCCCTGTGTGTGATGGACGGGCAGACAGCGGAGGCTTAGTAATAGGGTCCCGTTTGGCACTCTTGGGGTACGGAACCTTAAAAATAAACTATATATTTGTAGCTATAGTCATTATTAATGAATTGTTGTAATCAGAATGTTGTGCTTCCTAAAATTTAATTTGAAGAAAGGAAAAATTTTACGAGAATTTATTTGCATAAAATGTGTACAACATTACAGTATACCTTTCACGATTTACTTATCAGATTTGTTAAATCGATACATTTCTCATAGCTCAATTTCTATAAGATTTATTTTTCATTTTTTTCAGAGAATATACGCTATTTTTGGACATAGTTTTCATTATTTTAATCATTATTTTTTATGATTTTCGAACAATTGTCCGATATGACGTCACTTGAGAATTAAAGAAATTATAGTGATTGTGATGGGTGATTGCTAATTTTAAAAAAGTGGTCTGTCTACTCATCTGTTATCTATCTGTCAAATCAGTCGGAAGCAAATTATTATAAATTTATCTTGATAGCAAAGGACACATTTCTAAACATCCATTTCTCAAGTGACGTCACGCGAAAGCAAATGGAAGTTGCAGCCTTTTCATGAAAATATTTATCATCATGAGGTTTTTTAAACCACAAGTTCTAAAATACGGCTTATTAAACCTACATCTCGAAATAGTTTTCGAATTAACACACCTTAGCATAATTTAATCTAAGAGAATTACGTAATTTTCAGGCCAGTACAAACTTTATATCTTACCTGCGCGGTATACTACTCGAAGCTCCGAGATTGCGCAGTTGCGCCGCCCGCCATTTGACTTCAAGCCCGCCTTCTGTACTGGCCTGAACTGTAAGAGCGTTTGTCCACGGTCCGGTATTCCATCCGGTATTTGACGGACCGATAAACTGAATATATCTATAGTTACAAAAACATGCGCAGCTTATCGGTCCGTCAAATACCGGACCGTGGACAAACGCTGTAAAGAGCGATCCTCGGTCCGGAATTCCATCCGGTATATAAGGTTAAATAATATTAATTGGCGAAACTCAAAACACAGGTAGTACTAGTCTATATGAACAACTGTTTGTATGAGAGCTAAGCGAGATTCGCAACTTTCTTTCTCTTCCTCCCATACAAATTGCCCCGATCAGCTGACTGGTCCAGTATGGAGAGGTGAAAACAAATTTTAAGAATTTCGCTTAGCTCCCATACAAACAATTGTTCATAATAGACTACTACTATCTATGTTTTGAGTTTCGCCCTTAATATTATTTAACCTTATATGACGGACCAATAAGTTGCGCATGTATTTAGTACTCTAATTAGCCAATTACGTATATTACCGAATGGAATAACGGGCCGTGGACCAACGTTGTAACTCGGTAACTCTATAGGATGAGAGCTCGCGAGTCCGCGCCGTACTGCAAGCGGAGCGAGACGAAGCGGTGGCGAGGAGCAAGAAACTAGCACGGCAGTGTGACAAGCTCTCGGCGCAGCTCGGGGATGCGCGGGCGCAGCTTAGAGACTTGCAGGCTCAGCTGGCTGACGCTGCTGAGTATAAGGTACTCGTACTTACACCACATTAACAAAATAATATCAACAGAGAAACTATAATACGGTCAATTACAGTTTTCACTGGTTTGCAACACAATATTGACCGATATTCATTCGGTAAGAGAAATAAGCAGAGGGCACAGGTTTATTTGTCCAAGCACAAAGAAAACCAGAAAACGTAAAGGTTAATGTAATTGATTGATAACTGATAAAATAACACAATTAAAAAAAGAAAAAAACCGGTCAAGTGGATCAAAAAAATAATTTTGTCATCTTTTTTTCGTGAATTTCTCAACCGCTATATTTTTCCTGTAATCTTTACGTAAGCATATATTACCATGATTTTTTTCATATTTTTCGGTCCGCCAGTTTTGAAGAAAAGGAGGGGCATACATTTTTTTTTGTTTTTCGAGGATTTCTATAAAATATATAGCTATATTTAGAGAAATCCTTGAAAAACCATAACAACATGTATGTCCACCATTATCTCCAAAACTGATGGACCAAAAAATATGAAAAAAAAAAAATGGTAATATGTGTTTACGTAAAGATTACAGTAAAAATAAAGCGGTCGAGAAATTCACAAAAAAAGCGGACAAAATTAAATTTATCATCCACAATACGGAACCCTAGGTACGCGAGTCTGACTCGCACTTGGCCGGTTTTTTCATATATGTAGAAGTTTTGGTGGTATGAAAAAGAAAAATGTTCCATATTTTGTCTTTGAATTCATAATTCATGTACATTTTTTTTCAATATTTTTGGTTTGGCCATAAACTGGGAGTAGGCTTTAGAGTAGGGTTTTTTTGGAAAAGTTCAGAAGCCCACGTTTTGCATATTAGCGAACTTCAGCATAGAATTGTTATTCAAATTTTAGTCTCTCACAAAATATTCAAATTTGCCCTCATAAATAACTCGAAACTTTTGGGGAAAGCGCACGACGTGACATCCCGCAAATGAATCATTCAAGTCTTAAATAATTTATACTACAACGCGGATTAGGGAAGGATTGCATTGTAAGCGACTTTTGAAAAATTAGGTTCTTAATTTAATGCTTGTTTCTCGTGCATGTGAATCATGGAGTTTTAGATATTTCGCTAGAAACTCCATCTGAAGTCAAAGTACTCGACAATGCACACCCAATTGGCTCAGACAGACACCCGAACATACATATCTAATTATCCAAGCGTTATTGTCGTTTGATAGAACCTCCTACATAAATACATTTTTTACGCAGATATCAGCGTTAGAACGCGCTCGAAGAGTAGAAGAACTTCAGAAGAAGCTAGAAGAGGCAGAACTGGTCCGCGCTCGGTACAACCGCAAGGTGTCTGTCCTCCGCGAGCAAGTGCGGTCCACCGGCGAGACAGTAGAGCACGAGCGGTCCACCGCCGACATCCAGCTGGCGACGCTGAGAGACGAGCTGGCAAGGGCTAAGGAGGCACTGGCTGAGTCGCACAGGAGAGAGGCGCAGCTGCATAGCTTCAGGTAACAGTTCTATTGGGGTTTACCAAAGAGACAGTAGAGCACGAGCTGCCCGCCGCTGACATCTGGCTGGCGAGGGCTAAGGAGGCGCTGGCTGAGTCGCAGAGGAGAGAGGCGCAACTACATAGCTTCAGGTAACAGTTCTAGTGGGGTTCACCGACAAGACAGCAGAGCACGAGCGGTTCCCCGCTGACATCTGGATGGCTACCCTGAGAGACGAGCTGGTGAAGGATAGGGAGTCGCACTGGCTGAGTTGCAGAGGAAAGAGGCGCTGGCTGAGTCGCAGAGGAGAGAAGCGCAGCTGCGTAGCTTCAGGTAACAGTTCTATTGGGGTTTACCGATGAGACAGTAGAGCACGAGCGGCGATACGAGCTGCCGAGGGCTAAAGGCTACTGGGGTTTCATTCAGCAACTACGGTCCAAGATTTAGCTGGTGCAGTCCAATACTTAGCTGGTGCGGTCCAACAGTCCTTAAATTATGTTCAAAAATAACGCAACAGGTTAATTAATGAAACAAACGAAACAACGGTGTTTCCCGCAGGAACTCTATCGCGAAGCTACTCGGCATCCTGGTACCCGCATCGGTGTCGGACTTCGAGATGGTCTCCCGTCTGCAGAAGCTGATCGACGCGCACCACGACTTCACGGTGGTGTCGCGCCGATACGACGACCCCGCTTTGCTGCGAGCCTCCTCAAGGTCCCCGCCGCCTTCTAGGACCAGGACTAGGACGCCGGACCGGTGAGATGGACTCCATTTTGGTTATAGCAAGAGAAGGAGAAAGGTGTAAATATTTGTTCTGGACCCCATGCTATTCTGCACCAATTTACCACATTAATTTCTGCTCAATCGAGCAGTTTAAATCAATTAGATCAGAACAAACATAGAGGGTAAGTTCTACAGGTTGAGTTAGTTTTAAAATAAAATAATTATACATGAAACTGCAACTAACTCTTCAACCTACCTGTTTGAAAAAGTAATAAAGAAAAAAAAAACAAATACAAAGCAACAAACGATGTAGCCTCTTTTTCTGAGATTTCATGTAGGTATACAAAATATAGATGAGATTATCAATTTGCAAAGTCGTTAAAAACTCTACTATATGGGCTTTCTATAAAAATTGCATTAGTGTAGAATTTTTGTCTTTTTTATTATTCCTCATTACCGTAAATAGAAATGAGACATTTTCTTTCATTTGCCACATAGGCATTTCACAAAATAAATTCTTCTTCTTTCAACAAAAGAAAAGAAATAATTCTTTAAGTGACACTATTGGCAAAGAATTTAAAGTATTTGAAGCGACACTCACCTCCCCCCGTGAGTTTATTCGAATCAGGTGCGGAAATGAATAGGGACCGAACCATTTCCAAGCGAAATTGGCCTCAGCTCGATTGACAGCTCACATACAGATATGGTTCGGTTGTCTGACGCTACAGTTACTAAGAATTAAAAAGGATAATGTGGCATCGGACAGAAATTCCTCATTCCTAACATAATATTATTTATTTTTGAGTGAAGCACTATACAAGCCTTGGTCCGCAATGACTGCGTTTCTAGCCACGCTATGATGGCCTAGAGCTCAGCTTAGCTCGAGGCTGTCGGCCTTTATTCCATCTTGTCCATCACCGGCTGCAATGCTGACCGCGCTTTGATAGCTTGGAACTGCACTACGCTGCGCTTTCGGTCATCATCAGCGCTGCCAGCAACGCAGTCATACATAACAGACTGCGGCAGTAACGTACTATTAACACTACAGTAGGCGCGCCATAATTGACTCCTATAACGGTCGCGCGGGGTACATCTGTAGCCCATTTTGAATGCAAATATTGTGGGTCATATTTAAGAAGAATGAAAAAGATTTTAATTTTATGAATAAACACCTTTATTTTTATCGTTTAATAAAAAAAAATAAAAATCATAAATTTTTTAGGTAGTTTTTAACGAAACAACAGAAATTTTGGAAAAATCAACATGAGACGCAGACGCCGCCATGATTTCCTAAAAAGATATTAATAATAAGTATATTTGTTATAAAACAGTATTTAAAATGCAAAAATTACACTGAAATAAAGTACCCTTAAAATATTAGTACAATCTTTGCATAAATAATAGGGATTTACCACATTCCCTGAAAGGTCGCGCGGGCTACATACGCAGCCCATCCACTTTATTAGTCGTTCTGTTCTGAAGTCCGTGTGCTGAGGGTAGCGACACGCTGCTGAGCGACGCGGGGGTCTATAGTCGAGGAATACACGGAAAAACAGCGCAGTAGTGTGACGCGTTTGAGAAAGAGGTACGAATAATATACCCTGGTCTACACCTGTAGCCCACGCGTCCACTCTAGTGTTAAGGCGATACCAAAAAAAAATGGGGTTTTTTCGAATCCATTTACTCCACTATAACGTCATCTACGTATTTCATTTTTGGGTAAATGTTTACTGAGTATTTGATTAGGATTCTCAATGAAGGAAAACCCGATTGGATGAAATTTTCTCGATTGAATTTAATGCCGAAAAGACCTCTAAATTGGTTTGTTTTTTCCTGTAATTCTGAAATCCTAACTAATTTCATTGTGAATTTGCATTCAAAATGTGGATATTATATATTTGTAGAGTCTCCTTGAAAATCTTTTTGACAAAATAGCTTAGTACATTTTATATTAATAAAAAACCGACTCGCACTGAAGGTTTTTTCGCATATGGAGTAACAGGGACGCAAAAATTTTACGTATCGCCGATAAACGTCAGTAGCTTAGTGCAAAGTGCATACTATGCTATGCAACTTTACTTTGATTTTCTTGCTTAAAATTTTAAATTTAAAAAGCATTTTGGTATGTGGCTTTTGACGCCAACAGTTCACTATTAATGAGGTTTATATAAAGCATGAGTTTAAAATTGTATGCACAATTAGTCATTATCTTATCCAAACAAAGTTAAATCAGCATTTTTAGTTGGTTTTGAGAAGATCATGACTAATCGTGTACACAATTTCAACTTCTTGCTTTATAAACCTCACTAATACTGGACTATTGGCGTCAACTGCCACATACCAAAATATTTTTAAAATTTTAACTTCTAAACAAGGACATTAAAGTTAAGTTATGCACTTTGCGCTAAGCGACTGACGATTTTGACTAAAAACATGACCACAAACACAGATGTCCTCTTTTAGATACAACTTGAAAAAAAATTTACCTCTCCTCTCTCTGAATGGCTTACTGACTAAGCTACTGTTTGTCTGTATATATGTATCTGTGTATTTTATTATTGTTATAGGTTTAAAATAACTCTTAAATAATGTTATGCACTGATTAAGATTTAAATTTCCAAGATAAAAATGTTTTTATGTTTTCCCAAGGTTGACTGGAAGAAATTTCTTATAGGAATTCATTAATTCATTCATTTATTCATTCATTCATTGTTGTCCCATCAGGTCCCTACGTTACGACGACAGTGGCTACGCCGACCCCGCGTTCGATTTGGACGACGAACTATACAAGGCTCGCGCGGGCTTGTGACGTTCACGCTCCCGCCTTCGCCGCGCACACTTCTATACGTGAACCTACTACGCGTCGTGATACGGCTATGCAGATGGGCGCCACAACCAACAATGGAGATAAACGAAGTGAAGGAAAATCAATGCTTCTTTTTGCAAAAGAAGAGAAGTTTTGAGTTTCGGTCCCTTCCGCTTTTGGTGGACATGCACTAAATACTTGGTATGAGGGAGCGGTTGAATATAGCGAGACAAAGTTGGTAGTTTGCTTCGTTGAGAATGGTTGTCATGACGCGATCAACTCAGATGTAGGTGTGGCCAAATGTCATGCTGTTTCATTTCGCTATAAGGTGCACGCTTCATGAAACTTGCGAGGACAATACAATTATGCCGATTTCGTCGCCGTCGCAAAATTGATAACTTGTTTCAGGAGAAACCACATTTTGGCAAGAGTGTGGATGTTTTCATTTTCAGGCATGATATTTGGTTATTATTAATCTAGAAAACATTTTCGATGTTTGACCCGTATCCATTTTTTGATTTTATTTAAAACAATAAAGGCATATTTGGCTACAGTTTTGGCAAAATACCGTTAAATTTACGTGTTTTAGGAGTTTGTCGTTAAGATATTACTCAAATTTCACGGTTTTTAGTTCAGTTTAAACATAGATGTAGATAATGTTGATGGATTAAGCCTAAAATATTATAATAATATTCCACAGACACCCCACAATGTGGTGACAGCGTTTGTATGGAGGTTTGCGTGTAATACCAAGCTAAATGCACAATATATTTGTATACTATTGGCAGTTTATTATCCTATTTACTGCATGTATGCGCGGCAGTTTATCAGAGCAGGATAGACGATTCAACAACAAAAGCGTTGGTGCAGGACGGAAGTTTAGCTTGATACTGGGCCTTAAAACAAGGAGCGTAATTATAAAGATCCACATGTTTTGTAATATCTCAGTTTGAAGCCCAGGTTACAGTCGCCCCCCCTGAGCCACGAACGAAGTGTACATTTACATTTACAGCCGATTTACAGATATGCCCCCCCCCCCTGGGCGAAATCCTGTATCCGCGCCTGTATGCCCTCGGTTTCGTGAAATTATTAAAAATTAAATCTCGTAGTATGAGGGAGCCCTGAAATAATTTAGCCAATCGGGAAGAAGCATGGTGGACCATAATACCTGCGTGGGCTATATTTGCCGAACTTACTCTAGACCTCACATGTCAAAAGTTTGGCCACCCCCTTTACTATAGAAATAGTAATGATACTGTAAGAATGTTAGAAAATGGTAGTTTCACTGATTTTCGATATTGGAAACATGAAAAGTATCAATTAGTATTTTACTAATTAATTTAATGAATATCCGTATTGTTCATGCCATTGTTATGTTGATTTTAATTTTGATAGTCTTCCTTGATACGTAGGTTTTAATTTGTTATTTAATTTAGTAAATTGCCGAGTTTGACTTATTACATCATTTGTTGACTTTATAGTTCGTCATGATCTCATAGAGTAAGTTAGTCTCATAATAGCCTTTAGGCATAATTAGAGTTTCAACTCTGGATACCTATGATTCACATAAAATACTGAAATAATGTCGTCAGTTGGCCAACTGGTTTTCCAACATGTTTGTAGTACGAGTATATACGTATGTGATGGTTTAAGTTAAAAAATAAATAAATATAATTTGATGACTGCTTGGTCACAATTCCCATAGCTTAATTTTCGAAAGATTTTTTTTTTCGATTTTTCAGAGGATATATGCCATTTAAGGACATAGTTTTCATTATTTTGGTATATAAATTAATCATTATTTTGATGATTTTTTAAAGAATTGTCCGATATGACGTCACTGATTGTCATTTTACTGATTGTGATGTGTGATTGCTTATAAAAAAAAAGTGGTCTGTCTCTATCTGTCTACTCATTTCTCATCCATCTGTCAAATCAGTCGGAAGCAAATTATTATAAATTAATCTTGATAGCAAAGGACACATTTCTAAACAGCCATTTCTCCAGTGATTTCACACGAAGGCAAATAGAAGTTGCAGCTTTTTCGTAAACATATTCATCATCATGAGGTTTTTTTAGACCACAAATTCTAAAATACGGCTTAATAAACCTAAATCTCGAAATGGTTTTCGAATTAACACACCTTAACATAATTTAATCTAAGCGAATTGTAACTGATGCCGATGATGATGATGATGATTAGGATAAGGCCCGAAATATATCTCACATAATTTTATCATCATAAATGTTGTTTTAATAAATCAACAATTTAAGTTAAAAAAGGTACATTATAAAAATATACAATATTAAATTTAATCAACCGCCCGAATTCATACTGGAGACTCGATTACTGATCAGGAACAAGGTTCAATGATCTTTTTTTTCGAAATTATAATTTTTTTTGTTCCCATACGAACAGCACTAGTTTAAATACAATTCCTAGTATAGGCCGAACGTAAACAAAAAAAAAATTGAATTTTACTTGTACGGTCATTAAATATTGTTCCTGTACACTATAACCCAGACTCCAGCATGAATTCGGGCGGTTGATTAAATTTCACCTTATATACAACGTGTAACATAAAGGTGTAACCATATTTGAAGAGCTTATTCAGTCAATGGTATAAAACAACTTTTACTATGGAGCCAAACCTGCAACCTCAAAAAAAAATCTGCCCTTCCATACATATTGGCCGAGCGGCATTGCATTGTTCCATGAAACAGTTTTTTTTTTTCAAGATACAGGGTTTGTTTCATAGTAAAAGTTGTTCTATACCGTTGACTGAATAAGCTCTTCAAATATGGTTATACCTTTCTGTTACACGTTGTATACCCGACTACAGTATGATAATCATACCAGCAAATTAACCTATGCAATGATGGTTCTTATTGCAGTGCCATATCGTTTAAAGTTGAACATAAAATTGCTAGCTTTATCTACAGACGAATGTACACTTTCAGGTAACAATGTAAATAACGTTGACACATACATACATGTAAAATAACTTGTAAACAACAAAGAAAATGGTTCGTATGTCAATAATAGTAGAATTTATAGTGTGTCCACAGCATTGACCTTTCGCCTTCAATTTCCGAACAAGTTTGATAGCTCGGGTCTGGGTGTTATAGATAGGTCATTCGGAAAATGATCACTTGACATAATAAAAGAACTCAGCCCTAAGGTACATTCAATCTCAAGGCAAAATTTAACACGGGCATTGATTTCTCCATTTGCGATAAAGAGTGCAACCTGATGAGGGCCTAATAAACTGAACAAATTGCTTTCAATAAAAAAACGAGAGGTCGTGGGACACCGGTGGAACGAAGTTCCTTTCGCTATATATTATGTATTAAGTGTCCGTATAAGGCAAGATGCACAATAGGGCTGATCTAAACAATTTGGAACAAACGCAAAAGCGTTAAGATCGCTGGATAGAAAAAAAATACGAAGTTACCTCTAAATTTCATGTTTTTTCTTCCTTAAATTTTGTACTAAAAATAAGTGAACAATAACTCCGTCTAAACAATTTAGAACGTTTCAGTTATTTTATCTAGAAGCTGAGTTATTAAATAACACGTGTTTCTTGGTGGTCGTAACAGCCACGGCTGAGGACGCGCTATTTTAAACTAAAAGGAAACGTCATTGAGTTCAATTTTGATTGATGCATAATGTGGTGCTCTATCTGATTTTATATGCAGCCAAATAACAGGCACAATGAAATAAATTAACAACATTTATACCTATACCATAGGGGTATATTTATTTAGATCACTGCATATAAGGGTACATGGTTCATAGATTTAAAAGAAGGGTCATATAGGGTACAGTCATCGGATCACAATAAACTATCACGATTTGGTCAAGACCCTCGACAAACGTCAAAAATAGTGGGGAAAATTGACTGTCAACTAAAAAGGCGGTTTTGCATGAATCACATTATGATTCTGTTCTAATGCCGTCCTTTTTGCACCCGTAAAAAACTAAGACTATCCTACTTTCAAATCATTTATGTTTCATCCAAGCCGGCCTTTTTAGATCCTCAGGTAAATATTAGTTTACATATGAAATTGCCGTTTTCTATAGAGAATTTGAAGGAAACTCAATTTTCAATAATAATATTTTTGCATTTTTTAGGGATGACATATACAAATTATGAAATTTGTTTCGTGTATGAATGAGACAACATTAGGCTAACAGTAACATTCATTTAATTTTTGAAAAGTGTCAGCTGTAAAAAATTATTACGAATCTTATCATGGAAATGGATGGCATTTAGGACGAACTGTTTTTGAAATTTTATCTTTGGTTATCAAACTGACAATAAAAACAAATTTTAATACGTAGATGTAAAACCTTGTAATCAACTTTAAAAAAACAACAAATAATGGAAATAGCTATTGAATTACAGGAACTATGAACTCATGAATCTGTAAGAAAATTTCGGCAATTCCATATGTAAAGCCTATTATAAACCACCATGGTATGTACTATGGTGGTTTGTTTATTTGATTTATTCTGCTTATTTACATAACAGACTTACTCATCATAGCTGAGTGTGTTTATTTTGTTTAAATCTGATGTCCACACCAATTAAGTTGATCGAAGATTCTATGTATATTTTTTACATCAGTATGTTTCTAATAATTTATATTCGTATACCTAAAAGTGTTCTAAGTAAAACAATTACATTCTAAGTTATTTCGATGTAAGTAGATGTTATTTTAAGTCACGGAGATTAAAAAAGCTATTGTTTATTTAAAGATTTCAATTTTATTTCGGATTAATCCAGAAAACATTGACCATTCATTCCTATAAAAAGACCAGTCATTGAAATGAGGGTAACTAGTTAACTAATACTATAACTTGCACTAATGTGTCAATTTGCGGGTAGTTAAGAATAAACAGACAACCTGAGCACTTGGCTAGATTTAATTAATTGTCAGCTTCCATACCGCGCAGTCAAAGCTTGTCTTCTAACGGAGAAACTACAACCAGACTTGAAAAATGTCTTCAAACTGCTTTCCAGTTGTTCTATTCTTCATGCTGTGCCTAACTTTCGGTAAGTTTCTTGTTAATTTCATTTTATAGCAGCTGCTATCGTGGATACGAAAACGATTTCATTTACGACAACGTGGTAGAATTTTTAACGACACTGCTCTTGTCCATTTTACCTGTTTCACATTTAACCACATTTTATTCTTATTATTGCTCGTGATGGTTTTATTAGCTAACTACAAACAAAAAGCAACATCTTACACGTGTATTCGCAGCCTAGTTTTTATAAAAGTACAGCAAAAAAAGGTCCAAAAGAGCATGATTGCTTACCAAGACTCCGAGTGGAAAGCCGTTTGTACAAATCTGTATTATAAAGTGCAAGGTCGTTTATCCCACAGCGTGCAGCCGCCACATCCCTCGCTTCTCCGAGATGGATGATGACGACAAGGAGCTGTTCAGAGCGGCTTACGAGACGCCCAGCTACGACCACGATACCTACGAAGAAGAAGACGACTTGCAACTCGGCAAGCTGGACCTCATGAAGGATGGCCTATGGGCCATCAAGGCCAAGCTGAAAGAACTGAAGGCGTTCGACAAAGCTCTGTTCGCGAATCTACTGTCGACAAAGCTGAAGGTGAAGGAGTTGCTCGCGAACCATCTCGGAGACCTGAAGAAGCATCATCATAAGAAACCTTCTTACAGCTACGAGGTAAGTTTTTTTTTTGTTACGGTGTACAGGGTAGTTTAAAAAATGATTCTTATAAAAAATATAAAGATGCCTTATAGTATTTACACTAAATATAGTTAAAGGGGTCCAAAGTCTGCTGTTTTTACTGATAACGCATTCTACTGATCACGCAGAACAATTTATTTTCTCAAATTTACTTAAGTTGCTTTGAAAATATGTCAAATAATCAGGTGAATATTCTGCCTTTGTTAGATCTACTTCTGTTTCATATATTTAAATAAAAGTAATAAAAAACGCATGAGAATCTCATGACATTAAACTTTAAAGCAACGTTCAATGTCCTGAAAACCCCAGAACCCGCCCGACTGCACTCGTTTCAAGAACAAAGTCAACGACTGACATTCCGTAGTCTCGTAGATCAGCAAAAAGTCAAGTGTAACGCGCATTGTTTTGTTCTTGTTTCAGAGTCCGTCGTATCCGCAATACGCCGCTCCAGAATATGCGCCCGCGCCGCCGTCGCAGCCGCAATACGCGCCGCCGTCGCCGCAATACGCGCCGCAACCCGCCCCGCTGTATAACCACGACCCTTACCATGGCTACTAGCTAAACTTATTACACCTATTCATCAATACCTAGTAGATTAATATGTGAATATGCAAATTGTATCGCCTCAAAATGAATGTTTAATTTAATGGAAGAATTTAATCGAATTTTTACAACTTTATTGCGTGCATAAAATATTTAATTAATTTTCAATTCAATGATGCCAATATTTTTATTTAGTTCTTTATCTTTACTGGTTTAAAGAAAAAGCTGAGTCTGTTATTAAATCTATAATTTTTTGAAGATTTTTGTTTCTTTTGTCCCGCTTTAGTATTTTTCATCTCAAATGGATGCAACATATTATCGGCAAGCAATTTATATAAATATCGTCTACAGTATGTGGACCAGTAATATTTAAACGCTATAAGCACGTCATAATGAAAGTGCACTAAATCGTTAATAGGGAAGGTCACTGCTACGACACTGACCGCGCTCCGGTCGGTACACAGTCGTCGGCGCGCGCGCAACTCGCTCGTGTACTAGAGGCGAAGGCCCTTTCCTTCAGCTGGTCGAGAGAACTTCGCTTAGTTTTACACGGTGCATCGATCATGTTCGCGATATTATAAACTTCTGATTCTAAGATTATATTCTCAGAGTTGTTGAAGAAAATGTGTTCAGTACCAACATTCGCTAGGTGGGACATGTCTTTGTCGATACAGTAGCTG
Source organism: Ypsolopha sequella (assembly GCA_934047225.1). Lineage (NCBI taxonomy): Eukaryota > Metazoa > Arthropoda > Insecta > Lepidoptera > Ypsolophidae > Ypsolopha > Ypsolopha sequella. Next base: position 19,109,214 of record OW203994.1, on the reverse strand, counting down.
ATGCTTATGTTTACTGTTGAGGTGCTGAAGAGTTTCCCTGAAGCGATATGAGGAGCAACTTCTTATGGATTGTTATCCTGGTGAGCGAATTTATCTCTTCATTAAGGGTATTATGGCATAGGCTAGGAAAAAATGTTAACCCGTCCATCACGATAAGGCCAATGGCAAAGACTTTATTAGCTTAGATTTGCTTATTGGCCTATTTGTCGCATACTAATAATCACGCAGAGAAACAACAGATTGGGAGGTTTTTAGCTAAAACTGAAATATTTTATATGTAAAAATAAATAAGATTGGAGATTCACTTCATATTTGTATAACCTATCTTAATGAAAAAAAAAAACAAGTCAATCCCGTAAACGTAAGAAACATTTTAAAACCAAAAAACATAGGGTTGAAATATATTTTTTGACAAAAGTATCTAAAAATGTAATTAATTATTAATATAACAAATCCAATACATTTTTAGGGTTCCGTAGTACCTAAAAGTAACAAAAGGAACCTTTATGGTGAGACTCCATTGTCCGTCCGTCCGTCCGTATGTCACAGCCTCATAACTTAGGCACCGTTAAAGAGAAAGACATGACATTTGGCACAAAAATAGCATTAATTTGCCCACATATCACGGTGTAAAAAAAAGTAATAAAAATTTGAAATTGTTCAAAATATTTCCAAAACAAAAGTGAGAAATTTTTTAAAATATTATCCTAAAAATACAGCATGGGTATGAAATTGTAGATATTTAAAAGCTTATTGTAAAAATATGTACTTTTACTGTATTTACTGGCACTGGTTTCGAGAAATCTTTAAAAACCACAAACATATGTATGTCCTCCGCCTTATCTCCAAAACTGGTGGACCGAAAAATATGAAAAAAATCATGGTAATATGTGTTTACGTAAAGATTACAGTAACAATAAAGCGGTTGAGAAATTCACGAAAAAAATGACAAAATTAAATTTATCATCCACAATACGGAACCCTATTCTGGTTGTAAGAAAACTATGCCACACCGAGGACGTAAGCACGTAGATTCGAGTTTTTCTGTTCTATTCCATCATTGTATCGGAATTTGCGGCACCCTTGATCAGTCTGCATTATATACTTAGTATGTAGACCAGCGTTTCTTAACTTGTGGTCCGCGGATCCCTGGGGGATCCCTGAGCATATGTATGGGGGTCCGCAGTCTAATCTATGGACCATTTAACTATGATAAATAAATGCTACCAAGTCTCGTAAATGCTACGCACGCCGTGCTACTAAGTAATAAGGCGAACGTGATCCAACAGGCCGATTTCAGACTACAATTCAATAGTAATGTAAACCCAATATCACCAATTTAGTTGCATAAGCAGCACCAACCTTCTCATCAACGTATTTTATATGAAAAAGTATATTTTTTTTGTAATTTGTAGAACTAAAATAAATGGTCCAAAATTTATTGCTGCTTTTTTATTAAGGGGCTCCTTAAAAGTGTGCTTGATTTCCTAAGGGGTCCGTGGACAAAAAAGGTTAAGAAACGCTGATGTAGACAATTTAGTTTATTTACTTGGTCACCAAGTGTTGGTGTTTTAAATAAATTGCATTATTCATATAGTTTTACTATAACTCCTACCTATTGAGAGCATTATAGCAACTCGTAGGAATTTTTCATGTTTCAAAGCGATTTCTTCGCTTTTGCCGACTTTCGCACAATGCCAACTGTATAATTTCACGGCTTTGACAATTTACCTGCGACATATAGGTAGTTATAATAAATAACTACTTTTGTACTATAAATTTGTGTACCATACTGGTTTAATGTAAATAAATATTCTGATTCTAACTACTTACATACGTAAGATATTATTCGTAGATATTAATTACAATTACTATGAAATATTATAATTGTAAAAGTATATTTATTAATTATAACACACCACTACTCGTATTCAATGACTTACCATGATTTTTTTCATATTTTTCGGTTCCCCAGTTTTGGAGATACAATTTTTTATGGTTTTTCAAGGATTTCTCGAAATAGATGCAATTAAATATAGCCAAACTATATATTTTTACAATTAGCTTTTTACCTACAATTTGATAAAATTACTCGAAACCAGTGCCAGTAAATATAGTAAAAGTTTATATTTTTATAATCACATTTTTAATATGTACAATTTGATAGCCATATTGTATTTTTAAGATAATATATTTTATTTTTTTCACTTTTGTTTTGGAAATATTTTGTAAAATTTTAAATTTTTCATATTTTTTTACACCGTAATATGTGGGCAATTTAATGCTATTTTCGTGCCAAATTTCATGTCTTTGTCTTTAACGGTTCTAAAGTTATGAGGCTGTGACATACGAACGGACGGACAACGGAGTCTCACCATAAAAGTTCCTTTTGTACCTCTCAGGTACGGAACCCTAAAATTGTGCCCTTGTACTAATTTACAAACACTTACACGTCAATTTAGCAAGGGTCTTGAACCTTGGTCCTTACCATTTACCGCGTCTTCAGTATGAATTTGGCTATATAAATAAAAGTTACATGTATAGTTTAATTGTGATTTGTTTGTTCTAAATACGCGTATGGGCGGGTTTGGCTATATGTCAGTATGCTCTTTAACAAATCGCAGACCGTTTTTGTGACAGTAGAGGGCGAAACAAGTTTAGATTACTTCCTGATTTATATAAATATGCAGCTTGTTATCTATGTATAGCATCTACTGCCATCTACAACATGCTACACAATGTACTGGGCTCCGAGTATAACTAAATAGATACCTAGGTCAATTACTTTATATTCTCTGCCTAAGTGCTTTAGCACCTTACCATACCTTACCTGTTAATCACCTAAAATTGTCGCGAATTCGGATATTTGTGTCGATTCGGTGTATTTTATTTTATTTTATCTTATTTAAATGGTACAGTAACAAATTTCAAACAAAACATTCACATAAAATTTTGACAATCGAATAACAAGTAATGTTCATAATTAGATAATAACCGTACACAACATTGGAAATAACAGATATAACAATTGACAATTTAGAACACAAAGAGCATGAATAAAATGACTATAAAAAAGATTAGGAAGATATACATAAATATATAATATAACTAAATACATATAATTATATAAATTTTAACATTTACACGTTATAACCTATTTGACAGGACTTAAGCGTTCTGGCTTTTTCTTTCAATATCGAAAAGACAAAGACAGGACGCTTTTAAAATAAGGTTAGTCCTGTCAAATAAGTTAAGTTGTGTTACACCGAATCGACCGAATCGGATTGTTCATTGCATTATACACCAAGAGAAAAAAAAGGCTTTTCGAGGTTTTTTTTCCTAAAGTAGGTAATCCCAAGCGTTAGCAATTTTGATGATTCTACCGAGCGGAGGGAGCGGACACAAAAGCCGAGGTTTTTTAAGAGAGTTGTTGTGTACTCCGCTTTTGACTAATGACTATGAGAAAATAAACTTCAAAATGAAAAACGGAACCCTTATAAGGTTGCTTTGCCGTCTGTTTGTCTGTCTAGCTCGGCCCCCGTATGGTACATCAAGTTGAAACTGATACCACCTACAGGAGTTTACGGCCCCATGGTGCTGTACAAAAATCAGGCTTCTAACTCGACGCAAGTAAAGCACTTTACATAATCAATTTCATACAAATTTTTGACACTCGCAAGCTAAAGGGCACTTCTAGTTGACTTAGAAACTTGGAAATTCGTTTACAATTACATTGAAATTAAAAAATAATAATATTGCAGTTATGATAGACCAACTTAATTAGACCCTTTAGAGTTTAATAGATCGTAAGTGTCAAGTTAAGTTGGTCGCTTGTAACTCAAGTGGAATTATTTACCAAGTTTTTAGGGTTCTGTACTCGTATTTAGTGGTGGTAGGGAACCCTTTGTGTGCGAGTCCGACTCGCACCTGTTTCATATTATTTGATTTGAGCTGTATTCCAAGACCGTTTTATTTACTTTTAAGGTAACGTAGGCCTATTAATGTTACTGTGCTATCTGTCTGTCCGTATGTCACGGCCGGGTCTCTAGACGGAATACGTCAGTTGAGTTACAGACCTGAAATTTTAAAAGTTGGTATAGAATGATGACTCAAACCGAATATTGAATATAAATTTCAATTGAATTAATTGTTTTCCATTTCTTTATTTTCCTAGCATGTGGGGTGAAGAATATATTGAAGATATAATAAAAATATTTTTACTCCACTTAATTAATTCTAGACAATGGTGTCGCTGTTACACGACTTAACTTATTTGACAGGACTAACCTTATTTTAAGCGTCCTGTCTATGTCTTTTCGATACAGAAAGAAAAAGACACTCAAGAACACTTAAATTAAGATTATATGTTTTTTATTGCGAAATCCGTTGCTTTGAATACTCTAATTACTATTAGAGTGCATTAACAACTAGAAATCAATCAGAAACAAATTTAAAAGCACAAATATTTTTTAAAAAAATTCCTCGGGCAAGGATTAGAACCTGCGACCTCCTGCTAACATGACATAGGCGCGCTACCGAGGTTCGTATCTGAAACGACGAATTTTTCCACTATATTTGTACATCAAATTTTTGTAACTACTTGATATACCAGCTTGTAATGCACATACTCATACAATGCACGAGGGCGTTATGTGTTTTCACGCCTTGCTCGTTATAATAATTTAATCAAGTAAACATAAAGCTAAAAAATTCACGTAAAACAAAATTGAACCTGTGTAACACATACATAATATAATTGCTTAGAAGGCACTAAAAACTAGCACCGAGATTTTTTTACTTAATAACAACTTTTAGAGCATGACCAGATTTGCCTACTTATAATTCGTCCATTAACTATTTAATAATAAACAAATATTGCCAATAATTTGATAGGTGCTCGAGTTGTAAACCACTTTTTTGCTCTTATATGTGGACGGGTAGAACATAACTCGTTATTTTATATGCGAACTGATTAAATACTTTGTGCACTAACATGCGAGTTCCGTACGTTAGGCTGTAATGATGACTTATCATTTGTATTCCATATATAAATAACTAATTTCATATAAGCGGAATTCTTGTCCGCGGAATACTTACATGCCAGTTCAATAGGCGCAGTAGTTTTATAGTTGCTGAGGTTGCTGACATCATGGTGTCGATTCAGTGTAGCACATCTATTTGACAGGACTAAACGTCCTGGACTAAGCGTTCTGTCCTTGTCTTTTCGCTAAAGAAAAAATGTCAAATAAGTTAAGTCGTGTTACACCTAATCGACACTATTGTGTCTCACTTAGACCAGCCCCCCTATTCTGTATCTTTAGTTGCCAACTGAATGAGGTGTCTATCATCAAAAACATAGATAAAAACTGAAATTTCAAAATTGCCTTTAGTGGGTATTGAACTATTAACAAACTGTGTCGTCACTTCAAAGGCGAACATATCCTTAGGACATCGGAATTCGATAGTATATCTATGTTTTTGATGATAGACACCCAGTCCAGAAGGCAACTAGAGATACATAATAGGCCCGCTGATGCAGGCTAATGACAAAGCTATTACAGTAGCTACTTACTGGAAATATTTAATTTAATTTAGTTTCCACACGAAGAAGAAGAAGACATTATTGTTACCGGAACGACACAGTTAAAGGGTTCCCCTTTGCGAAGACCCTAAAAACTACGAGTACAAAGACGAGAGCGCGATAACTTGTACAGCGTAAAGTGCTACAATTTCAAGTTCATCTCTTATCATCGGCGGATTTATTTGCATGCATTTTTAAAATACCTCACGATCTGGTAAATCAGAACTGGTTTACAAGTACCGTCCACTGGCCATGCCCTGCACTACTCTCTATGCGAGGCTTTGAGAATTATAATATCTTGCGAAGTTATCGTAAGTTAAACATATCGTATCCAGGGTGTTTGTTAAGAACGGACGTAGATTATTTCAGCGTTTTAGAGCCCTTTAACAAGAGATTGTCTTACGTTGTGGCACGTCATAACATAGAAGCTGTGTTTCAAAACATACAAGCTGTGTATAGTATCATCCCAAAACATTACAAAGTGTCATTTAAGGGGCTCCATAATGCTAAACATCAGTTTTTAATTGGATTCAGTTGCGTCAATGTAGATAGCAAAAATTTTAAAAAAATATGGCGTGTTTTTTGACTAAAGATTACACTTTAGATCAATTACACTTTATAAATAAACATACTTTCAATCTTCTTTTAATTATATTACTTTAAAAATGCATGAATTTCACGAAAGAAGCGATTCATTTTTCATATTTCAAAACCGATTGAAACGAAAAGAACACACGCAGATACTAACTAGAAAAAAACATCTTTATTACATAAAGAAATTATAGTTTATGTCCTAATATAGCCGTGATTTCAAAATAACTGAAGTTTTGCGTGCGCAGCATCTGATTAGAACAGGATAGACGGTTAAAAAACAAAAGCGTTAGAGCAGGACTGAATTTTAGCATTGTGCAGCCCCTTAATGTAACCGTACCACGGCTTAAGAATATAAATAGCAAAAGCAATTAACTAAAATTAAAATTCCTTCTGTTTATTTAATTTTTTCACTCAAGTTTTAATTCAATTAATTAAAATAATAGTTCGTCGGGCGATTCAGAGAGCTCAATGGGGGAATCGTTTAATTGCATTTTAAATCATCGAGTACTACAGGAAATAAGACCCTACCGTTTATTTTAACCAACATTACAAAGGAAGGTTCAGAAAACTTTTCATTTCGACGCGTATACATGTTTGTTTGCTCATATCTTGGAAAATATAATAGTAGTTTATGCTACAAGGGCGCAAAGGAATAAATTACGAGGACGATTTAACAGAGTAATTTATTGCTCTTATGACCGTGTATTATACTACGTTTTTCAATGCATAGTGTGAGGAAATAAAACAAATATAATTTTGTGAACTTTAAACTGTAATTGGCTCAAAAGGACTGTATTCAGAGCCGTTAAATAGTGGAAAAAAAGTATGACATTTATGGTACACAGGAAAGGCTGCAAGTTAGCCAACCATTGTAAATAAAAAAAAAATAAAAAAAATAAGGCCCTAGGGCAAAATAATCGACTTTCTGTTCGGTTTTGATGAATAAAAAGTGGGCCTTTACGAGCACATGCATTGAAAACTAATTTACGGCGAAACCTTTTTCATTGGGTTAGGTTTTATTAGTAGCGCACGACCGTAATATGTGGTTTCAGCAAGGGGAGGCCTTTGTCCAGCAGTGGGACACTTTAGAGGTTAAAAAATCCTAAACATGGAAGTGTATCCATAAAATTAGGTTTTATGAAAAAGAACTTATTTTTGTCTAAGTAATAAATGAACTAATAAATTATTTTTCAATGTAAGTACTCGTAAAAGCCCACTTTTTATGCGTCGAAACCGAACAGAAAGTCGATTATTTTGCCCTAGGGCTTTATTATTTTTTTTTTTTTAATTTATTTACGAGAAGTTGGCTAACCTGCACCCTTTCCTGTGTACCATAAATGTTATACTTTTTTTCCACTGTTTATAATAATAATAATTTAACGGCTCTGGATACAGTCCTTTTGAGCCAATCATAATTTAAAGTTCACAAGATTATATTTGTTTTATTTCCTCACGTAGGTTACGTTAGTCGGTTACGTTTAAAACAGTCGCTACGCTCGTCCTCGTAATTTATTCCTTTTCGCCCTTGTTGCTACAAATTTAAACTACTAATTTTGTCTAAGTAATAAAAAAATCGCTACCGGGTGGGGGCTAGATGACGGCTATCAACGGCTAGACAGATCAAAAAGACGATGGCGGGACGATCTCCATCCATTTTTACCGGTGTGGTCGGGTGGAAGTAGCGCAGGACCACAATAATAATAATATAATAATAATAATAAACACTGGTCCAATGCATGGCTTAAGCAAGGCGAGCTCTTTCCGGAGACGGAGGCATTTATGATCGCTATTCAAGACCAGGTTATTTATACTAGAAATTACAGGAAACATATTATAAAAGAACGCAATCTATCAAATGACTTATGCAGACACTGTAGCAGCGCTTCAGAAACTATTCAGCATATTACGGGAGCTTGTAAAACTATAGTTCAAACGGACTACAAGCACCGGCATGACCAAGTTGCTTCTATTTTACACCAACACTTTGCATACAAGAATAAATTTATAGACCAAAAGACCCCATATTATAAATACAAACCTGAAAAAATTCTCGAAAATAACGTTTTGAAAATATACTGGGACCGCACAATCATAACAGATAAAACAGTACATTTTAACCGACCGGACATTACCATTCACGACAAACAAAAGAACACAGTTTACTTGATAGATATAGCGATACCCAATACTCACAATCTGCAATCGACACACACAGAAAAAATAAGCAAGTACAAAGATCTGGCTATGGAAATTAAAACACAATGGCGTGTAAACACTGTTAAAATAGTCCCTATCGTAATATCAACTACAGGTGTTATTCCTAAAAATCTTGTGACTAGTTTAAATACTTTGGATATCCCGACTCATACAATTTATCTTCTGCAAAAAGGTGTAATTCTGAACACCTGTCGTATCACAAGAAAATTCCTACAGTCTAACTCATCCCAGAACACATACCTATTCATGTAAACTACTCTGCACTTGGCCTCGGTCCGTGCCACTTTTACCTCTTAGAAAAAGAGAGAAATTAAGAAATCATTTATTTCAGATAAATTAATCCATATTTATAAATAAATTGCTAAATTGCTAAAATACTAAAATTTAAAAAGAATACAAAAAAAAAAGAAATACACAGAAACAATAATAACCACAAAGTGTTGATGCTGATATTTGGTATCAACAAGGAGAAGGCTTTGCCCAACAGAGGTACTTTAAAGGCTACATAAAAAATATTAGATTACCGATTTAAAGGAAGAAATATGCTGGTAGCTTTGTGATTAATAGCTTTCTTTCTTTTCCTCGATTTTTATAAACAGAGAATGAATAAAAAGTTATTTCCTACTTTGACGCGGGTGTAGTTAATTTTTTATCATTTAACATTTATTTTGGCACGGAAAGTTTTATTACTTACTTCTGGAACGCCTTTTCGAAACTCGTAAATAAACAAAGCCCTCGGTCATGTCATCTCAATAGCCAATGCGCTCAATAAAGAGCGGAATATATAAATGCCAAAACATTATTAAGCGTCGTATACATGCATTTATGTAGTAAATATAGTTGTTTAAGGGTAATAACTATCTACGTATGGAATACGAAGATACATGCACACAATCGTATTGATTTATTAATTACATGGCTATTTTGATTCTGCTTTTTACAACCAAGGAAATCCTTGGGAAATCACTCAAAAGATCTTTACTGAGAGAAAAATTAAATATAAACAAACATTTGCAGAACACGTAATAGGAAAAATGAATAAACAAAATGCGAGAACTAGTTATAAGGGCGTTTGTACACTCATCGGTATTTGATTCGTATTCGTGATTTGTTAAAAACTTAAAAACGCACCCGTAATTCATCTAGGAATAAAAAACACGTAAAAATACGTATCGAATACAGATGAGTGTACAAACACCCTCATGCTGTTTTCTAATCGGCCTGCCTAGACGTTTACGATGCTGATCATTGTAATAACCTAAATTGAACAAAAGTAAACTTGTAGAGGATATGAACAAACGAGTAAAGGAAAGGAAGCAGCCGTTTTATATAATAACTCGTGCTCCTTCGTTTGATATCATATACCGCAATTATTTAAAAATTTGATACTTACCGAATTATTCATAGATTTTATATCGATACTTGCTAGAACACATTATGCTGATTTTGTTATGTTTGCACTCAACATTAAAAACAAAAGTCACGCACTTGGTAGCACACAACGTGCACGCAGCGTTGTTTTAATTAGGTACAATCAGCCCTACCTTACTGTCGCCAAATTAGCAGCTCGGTGTTTGTCGGTACGAATATCGACGGAAACGACATTGAAATAACGTTCATATCAGCGCGCAATGCATAGTGGTTGTTACAACGCTCGCTGTGTCCTTGTTAGCGTCCCTGTTACTCCATATGCGAAAAAAACCCTCAGTGGGATAGGGACGGATTCGAGGAAAAGTAAAAAAAAGTCAGTTTTTTATTAATATAAAATGTACTATCAATGTGCTATCAAAATTTCGTTTAACCAGGTCCTAGATACTGTTAAAAACCATCTAATAAAATATAATTGCAGTCCATATGTCATTCCTAATTGTCAAACCAGGAGAATTGGTGTCGAAAAAGGCCTTATTTCAATAAATATCTGTATCGAGCCGAATTGCTTCAATCGTGTTTCTGTTTTAAAAGGTCCCTAGAAAAAGATTCCAAAAATAACAAAGCTATTTTATTTTAGCAACTTTATCAAAATAATACGTTATTTACTGAAGTAGATATTATGCAACTTCTAAAAGTGTCGATTTTTTTACCGTAGCGCCTTAAAGCATAAATGAATTAAAATAGACCGAGTCGCAGGGAAAGCCTAAAAACAACATTCGGTTGAATTTTCCTTCATATAGAAGTTTTAGTGGTATGAAAAAAGAAAATGTTGCATACGTCGTGTTAGAGTTAACTAGAGTCGTAATTTAAATTCTCAAAGTTATACTCGTAATAGGATTATGTCCAGTTGCGCACAATACTTTATCTACGACCATCAAAAATTATGTCACGGAAAATGAGAAAAAGAACACTCGTCATGATACTGTAGTGTAGTGATACTCGTCATGATACCTGAACCAATGGAATTAGTATGTAGATGCCTGAGACCAATCAGAAGCGAGAAGTGAGAAGAGGGCGTGGCTTAAGAAATTAAGGCAGACCGTTATCGCTTGTAATTGGTTCTCTAGCGGTGTCATAATAAATTTGTCCAATCACAGTGCAGAATTGTGGTGTTGTAACGTAATATTATAACATCGGTCAAATAATGTAGGTACTTATAAAACCGCTTTTGATGTTGTAATTACCTTATTGCAGTAGGTATGAGAGAAAGTAGGTAAAAGTATCTACTTACGCGTGCGCGACGCGTTGATGTCTTTTCTATGAAACAATACAGACAAAACAGTCTGTAATTAGTTTACAGGTCTATCAACTTATCTGTAGAATGAAAATGGTGGAACTAGCATATCTAATTGGATAATATTTAATATTAGCCAATGACATACCCGGAAAAAGCTAGTTCATTCTACAGATAAGATGGTGGCACTGTACGTCGTATTCCATCAACGTAGATATGATCTCTCTGTGGATTTTTCCTACATTTCTCGGGTTCGTCAAATTGAGTGGATGTCTTAGTAGTTAAAAAAAGCGCAAACCTTGTTCTCTTTGTCGAACTTAATAATTTTGAGAAGCGGTAGCAGGCATTGCAAGTCCATGCATCTTGGCTCCTAGAATAATTTCTCATGGTATATTTGAAGAACAGGTTTTAAAATAAGGCTTGATAATAATTTGCCGCCGTAGATCACTTGTCCTTGGTTGCGCTGTACTTTTCTGATCCGGATCTAGTTTATAAATAACTGATAATGATAATAGTAACTCAACTATCTAACCTTCTTCCTACGCATTTAATGTCAGGTTATGTACATAGGACCTTAAAATATCTTTTGTTATACTTTACCTAAGTAGGCGTATACCTATAGGTATATATGCTTCATTGCGATAATGACGTATCGTTTAAGGCGCTACGGAAAACAATAGACACTTTAAGAACTTGCATATCTACTTCAGTAAATAATGTAATATTTTGATAAAATAGTATATTATTTTTTTAATCTTTTTCTAGGGATCTATTGAAACAGAAACGTGATTGGAGAAATTCGGCTTGATAGAAATATTTATTGAAATGAGGTATTTTTCGACACCAAATCTCCTGGTTTGATAATTTAAAATGATATATGGACTGCAATTATATTTTATTAGATGGTTCTTAACGGTCCCTGACCGTTATCGGGATCCCCTGAATCTAGGACCTGGTTAAACAAAATTTTGATAACAACTTTAGTACATTTTATATTAATAAAAAACCGACTTTTTGCTACTTTTCCACGAATCCGTCCCTCTCGCACTGAGGGTTTGTTCGTATATGGAGTAACAGGGACGCTAAAACTTTTACATATCGCCTTAAGTAAAGATTCTTCGGATATCCAATAAATATCTTTTATCAACTCCCATACTAAATTATGGTAATTACAACATCAAAAGCGTTTTTATAAGTACCTACGTACCTACATTGATTATTCGATGTTATAAAATGACATTATAACGCCGCGATTCTGCACTGTGATTGGCCAAATTTATTATAACTATATAATTATTATTATAACTAATATAATTTATTATAACAATCTAATTGAATTCAATATTCTTTTGCCTACAAAATATTTCAGTATTAGCTATAAGCTTTCCAATTTGTAGTTTCGCTATTAGTATTGCCCGTTGAAGACAAATAGGCCAATGAGCCAACATATAATCGCCTCTATCGAAAGCTAATAAAGTCTTTGCCATTCGACTTTTGTTCTGGACGGGTAATAAAAAAAGTTGCTAGGGTAGGCCATACTCTTTATGGTCCTGCAGATAAGTTTCATAATTTAAAACTTCTGAATTAGTGCATGGTTGCAATTATTGAAATAGGTTTAGCGATTTGAATCACTATTACTTACAGCAGTTAGATAGACCTTCGCCGATACCGTGTCCAATACCGTCTTTACCATAAGGGCACACGGGGCCAGTGCCTCAGAGGGCCCCGAAGAACCGACAATTTCTCTCTCATTTATTCTCAAAACATTTTTGTCGGGCACATTACACTTTTGTCACAAAAAAAAAGTTACAACTCAAAATGAAATAATCGAAATAATTCCTAAACTTAGGTACATCGTATTTTTTAGGGTTGAAAAATGAAAGCGTAAAGCATTGTTTGTCAGCGGTTTTCGTGCAACATCAGTTTGGTTACTTTCCAAAAGGGCCCCAAATTCTTGTGTGCCCAAGGGCCCCAGCATACTTTAAGACGGCCACGCTATCGCTGCATGATAAGGCTTATATTTGAAATATCTTTAAAGTGACCCCCTGTTGAGAGTGTCATTTCCATTTACCATTCAAATTATGCATTTGGATTAGGGTCGATCAAAATGGGATTTTTGTTATCCTAATTTTCTAAACATAACTTTTAGGGTTCCATAACCCGCGCAATTAAAGAAAGGAATTGAAAATGGCGTCATGTGTTTTATTTGAGATAGAGTCAGCATTTAATTGTGATAGAGTCAGCATAAAAATTTGTTGCTTTTCTATTGTTTTTTTATGGAGTATGACGAAATTTTCAATTCCTTTCTTTAATTGTGCGGGTTCTTTCCGTCCGTCTGTCACAGGCATAAAGGAAGTTTTATCTATGGTCAACTACAGCTTCAGCCGTTATTGGTAGCCAGTTACAATTTCCACAGAATACGTGTAACTATGGGGCCTCTATCACCGCAATTAACTAAAATAAATCAGACCCCAGGGGATCCTCATACTAAAAACATCGAAATAGTAGCATTTTTTTAAAAGTTATTTTATTAAATTCTATCTTAAAGATGGTGGCAATACATACAAGTTTCAAATTTGGTAGATTGTTGTACATACTCTAAAGTAAAACAACAAATAATAAAAATTAGGGTTCTGTACTCAGAGGGTGCCGAATTGTTTATCAGGCGCTACCATTTTAGCGGCTTGATTGTTGTCGCTTAATGTTGCTATAATATCTTTTTACTGTCACAAAAATTACTATTATGTTTTTAGGGTCGTGTACCCATATTGTGTGGTTGTACGGAACTCTTTGTGCTCAAGACCGACTCGCACTTGGCCATATTTATCTAAATGGTATTTGAGTAATAAAATCATTAACATTATACATTTTTTGTAATTCTTGTATTTGGAAATAAGTACCTTGTATCCATTTATTGCTTACATCCTATGAAAAAACCGAACGTCGTAATGTTTTTTTTTTTTTGTAAATTCCGTAGCGAGCGTCAAATAAAAACTGAAACAATAAAGTTTTTACAAACAATTTGGCATCACTAAGAATAAGACAGACAGCGGGTGCCAGCCATGGGCGTGGCTGAGACCACCGTCGAGACAGTAGGTTCGATTCCTCGTCAAAATCAATTATCGTTAATTTTTTTGGAGTGACTGCCGAAAACAGTGAACTTGAAATTCCGATTGCGTACATTACGTAGTGGGTGGCGGGCGGTATGTGAGATAGGAAGTAGAGCACTTACCTACTGTTCAATAAGGAAAGTAATTATTGTTTCAAATGCCAGGTAAATGTTATTTAGCTGATCCAAAAGTTTACCTACTAAACTTTAGGTAAAAAAACCTGATCTAGTTTTGATTGCAGGATAAAAGAAGTAATGGAAAACAACTCTAGAGTTACTTAATTTTAAACCACAGTATAAATAATAGTTGCTTTATCAAATAGTTTTATGCATTATTCACAAACAATTCTGTAAAAAAATATATTGAGGTATAGCATCCAGGGTGTGGTCATCAGATTATGGCTTCTCCCAACGCCAACGACCTTGAACTGAGTAACTTTGTAACCATTTTATACGGTTACTATATAGCATTTTTTAATAGAAGAAAAATAAATAGCAATCTACATGATACAAATAGTGATGTGGTTTTTTCTGCATTTTTTTTAAATATACAAAAGTGATGTAAGAAAGTTTTAAGTTTACCCATATTTCTTTGTTTTTGTCCACTTATAGCAATATAAGTGCTGTAGTAAAAAATTTAAAAACTTCTAGACAAAATAGTATAAAAAAAAATTCTTGAAAATTTCAATTTACATAAAATAAATTAAAAACACAATTTTCACACTTGTCAGCCGCAGCGACTGACGTAACAGCCATGTTACAGTGCGAGCTGATAAGAACTTTATTTTAATATGGTTTTGTTCGAAATTTCAACCACCATGAATTGAGTTGCTAATTTATCCGACGGAGCCACCTTAAACAAAACAAACATACTCAGCTATCGTGGGTAAGTCGTTTATGCAAATAAGCAGAATAAACCAAATAAACCAACCACTATAGTACATACCATGGTGGTTTATAGTGGTCCGAAGTTAGCTGCTCAACCACGTTTGACAGCTAATTTTTCCCCAAGATTTTTGAGGGTCAAGACCGAATCGTGGGTGTTTATAGTGGAAAATAGTAGTTAATTGTGATCTGATGACCGTCCCCCAGTTTAGTATCTAATCACCTAAAACTTCAAGTCTATCACAACGACCTTAAATTCAGCAAAGCGTGAGTATGAACACCGTGCAGTTGTGTGTGGTGCAAGGTCGATCGCTCGGTCACTGACAGACAGCCGCTCGTTTCCGCTCCCCAATGCTCGACGTATTACACCCATTTTGACTGTGAAACATTTTATAACACTAAGTATAATAAATAGGCCCATTAGGCTAAATCAGAATAGCTAAAACAGCGCAGTTTTTTTGTCTTACATTATGTTTATATTTTTATGTCTTAAGGTTAAACGTCAGTCGCTTAGCGCAAAGTGCATAACTTAACTTTGTTTTTCTTGTTTAGAAGTTTAAAAATTAAAAGCCTTCTGGTATGTGGCAATTTACACCAATAGTTCAGTATTAGTAAGGTTTATAATGAGTTTGAAAATGAATGCACAATTAGTTTTATATTAAAACAGCATTTTAAGTTGGTTTTGAAAAGATCATGACTAAGGTCTTCATGTTATTATTGGAACATTATTTTTATTAATTTGTTTAATTAATTTTTCTTTTTTTATTAATATTATTTTATTAATATTATTAATATTATTTTTCTTTTTTTATTAATATTTTATTAATAAATTTTTATTAATTTTTCTAGAAACCATCACTTTAGATTTGAAGCAGCAGCTTGATATTGACACTTTGTAGATGTAGTATGATTATTTTTATATATTAGAATTTATTGATGAGGTTATTAATTAATTTATATAATTGTGTATATAATTTCAAACTCTTGCTTTATAAACCTCCCTAATACGGAATAATTGGCGTCAATTTCCACTGACCAAAATGCTTTTCAATATTTTATATCTTAACAAGCAAAAAAAAGTTAAGTTATGCACTTTGCGCTAAGCGACTGACGTTTAACCTTATGAGGTAATTAGGATTCCTCAGTCGCTTTACAGGATGAATAATGACGATATCTACGGTCTGGGTTCCCGGTAAGTGGCCCAGATCGTTATCATATCCGACACGTCTGATAGATCATTCCATGCTCAAATTACATACGCCTTATCGAATAAACTGAATCTTGCGCATTCAGCTGCTGAATTTAAAAATGGAAAAAGAATACCCGGATTTGATGAGGATCTACAAACAAAAGAGAGCAATGTCGGCGTGTCACTCTTCGTTTCCTATCAATAAAATACTTCAGTAGAACAAGGCTTTATATATGATCCGTTTTGAATTTAACACGCACAAATGATACGTGTCAGAATTTTAAACGGTACGGAATGTTAAACGAACTTGAAATATCCGTCAGATCATTACTTTCTGTAGCGTAGCGAACGATTTTAAACCAGTCTTGAAATATTTAACGCACATTTTATTTTTCGCTCAGAACAATAACTAAAGAGGTCTATACCGAGCACCCATCGAGTTTACATACGACGTTATTTTTTATAATTTCTAGTGATTGAGTGGTTTGTCCTTTATTCATCAATATAAAGCACCTATTTATCCTTTCTGCAGAACAAAGTAGACGTTTCGAATATGGCATGACCATAATGAAGCTTCACTTGTCTGTCGTCGATGACTTGTTTCTCCGATTTAAGATCTTGATAATACTTGAAAGCAAATCAACCGATCACTAACAATAAATATTAAGTATGCGGAAATATTTTTTTCGAAAATCAGCGTGCTTCTTACAATGCAACTTCATCGTCCACATTTTTTCCATTCATAAAATAGAATATGTTTTAAATCAAGGTCCTTGATAATAGTGCAATTAACGTGGGTAAATTTATATTTACATAAAGATATTAGTCCTCTGTCGTGAAAACATTGCAGTGGTTTTCAGAGGGATTTCCACTTTCAAACCTTGTTAATTGGGCTATAAATCATAATTATTTTTATGAGTTGAAACCATATTTTGTTTGTTTCAGATCATGTTATGTGTGATGACGAGCTCGCTACCTGTGCATCAACGTCAAGACGAATATGACCAGGTAGAAGATCACAAAAACCCACTGGACGCAGGACCGAAGGTCGTTGAGACGGCTCCAGTGAACAAAGACGGCGAAGTCATATCAGTTAGAATCACATCATCAGTTGCCGTCAACCGAGGGAACCCGCGACACCACAAACACCGTGGAAACAGGCATAAATATCATGAGCATGACTTCAAAAACTTCAAACCTGTAACTGAAATAATTATAGATACTCCCCTAGACGTAAGGAATGATACAGAAAAAATAGATGAACCCAGATTGCCACAAGAGCTAGTGGGCGCTAATATAGAATTCATAAAACAGCTAAAAGCTAAGAAAGACGCGATAGATTTACACGATGTAGAACGTATTTTTTCATTTGAAGATGGCACAAAATGTCAAGAACATAATGACACTGAGGATTCAGCAGCTGACGAGTCAGTAAGTAAATCGGTTTTGGAGATGCCTTTGAATACTAAAGAAGTTTCGTATGAAGTACCACAAGCCCGGTCTGTCGCTCAAGATGCTTCACAAAACAGTTTTATCCAAGATCCAGGTAAAAAACCTCTAAAAGAAAGAAAATATAATCAAAGACTGACAACAGCCGTAAGCTTCAACATAGTTCATAATACTCCTAAATCAACTAACTTTAATGACCACACTAATACTTATTTAGAGCAAAGTAAATCCTTCAGTACTCCCGCAAAAGTCTACAGCGAACCACCGAAGGTCTACAGTCACCCGGCAAAAGTGTACAGTGAACCTGCAAAGTTTTACAGCGAACCGGCCAAGTTTTACAGCGAACCTGCTAAAATTTACAGCGAGCCTGCCAAATTTTACAGCGAACCTGCGAAGATATACAGCGAACCTGCGAAGTTTTACAGTCAACCTGCATCACTTCATTTGCCGCCTGCTATGCCTCCTACGCCCTGGCAAGACACAACTATAAACCCTGATTTGTCTGTCAGTAGTACAGTAACCACAACCCCAGTACCGTTGATAAACGAAACAGAAATAAATACAGAACGTCATACAGACCAACAGCCGGAGAAAAATTACGAAGTAGACGAGAAAGTCAGCGTTATGACGGAGGGCAGAAGTCACGGCGTTCAGGAAGTGAGTGCAGATAAGGAGACGAATCCAGAGAACTGTAAGGATGATAACTGCAAGGTCGGGTACGTTGTGGAAGGGCGGCAGTATCGCAAGTACCGGGTGGAGGAGCGGACCCCAGACGGGTTCATAGTGGGGGAGTACGGGGTGGTGAGGAACGAGGACGGCGCTCTGAGAGGGGTGAGATACACCGCAGACAGCGAGGCGAGCCCTCGGCTCATATACGACGCGCTCATGAAGTTCCTACAACTTAAATAGGTCATATTAGACTTTATATATCGCTTGGCAATAATCCCGCACTTGACGGTTGCCGCTTTTGCTTATCACCAACGCTATGCTGAAAAAGCCGCCTATGCTGACCACCCAAGAACTTATTTATGTGTTTCGTAATGATCGATATCATTATTTCCTGTTAGTCCTTGAATCTTGTGAACATTATCATTAGAGACCACGTGTTATATGACAGAATATGGTGCCATTATTTTTAGCTCTAAGTAGATGATAAAATTGTGTTTAGTAAAATTCAACTGTAAAACGAAAATAAGAAATATAAACTTATAAATAAAATCATGTTTGATTGAAAATGTCCAGTACAGGATTCTTGTTTAACAAAAACGCAAGTTTATTTAATAAATCGAATGTATTAAATTATTTTAGAACACTAACTCAGATCATAAATTCATAACCCATAACAGTATGGTTAAGGCTAACTCCCAAATGCACACATACCTATAGATAAACACAATTAAAATAAATAACAGCTTAATTACAGCTAATGTCGAATGTCACGGACTGTCAAAGTATTCCATTAATACCATCGAGCTACAATAACTTTGGCCCCATTAATGACCTATTAAAAGCATTCAGTTTGGAATTAATTTTAATTGGTGACTACCAAATAAATTATCAGTATTATTGAAAACAAAAAAGCGTGAGCTGCATCATTACGTCATCACAGTATAGATAAGTAAAACAGTATTATGTCTTCATATAAAACGGCCGAAACGCGCGCTTTCAAATCTCGGTACACACCTCATAGTAGGGTTGCGCCCCGCAGTTAAGGGCCTTACTATTGCCAAATGGGTACTTTCTAAAGCCTACCACTCGTTTACGGCCAAACCAAAAATAATGAAAAAATGTATTATGAATAATCAGCTCTGAGACAACATATGCAACATTTTTCTTTTTCATACCACCAAAACTTCTACATGAAAAAATGTATTAACTAAATGGTGTTTTTTGGCTTGAGTTTCCTACTGCTCCTAAGTGGCTTGGCCGATTGAATTCATTTATGCTTTGATAAATAGATAAATTTGATAGCTATTAACATAACATACGATTATTCAATCGAACAATCACGTCCACGTGAAAAGTATAATTTTCTCCTATTTCGCCATATCAAGGACGCAGCGAGCGTCGTAACAGCCACTATGCATTGCGCGCTGATATGAACGTTATTTCAATGTCGTTTACGTCGATATTCGTTCTGACAAATATCGAGCTGCTAATTTGGCGATGGTAATCGCCTTAAGTACTCACGCGGAGAGTGTAAGACGCCCCCCCAGATTCCCGCGCATTTATGTGGGCAGCCCTTGTTTCAAGCGTTGTTTTAAGGACATTGCCCCAGATATAATACTGTTACTTATCTATACTGTGATTACATTAACAAAGAATCCTAATCTGGGTAAAACGCTTTTCTAATAACAACTTCATAATTATTGACTAATATGCAACATCAACATCGAATATAATATTTTAATAATTAATAGATAAAATACAGTGTCTTACTAGCAATTATATTATAACGTTTAAGCTATTATTTAATTCATAAAATTTAGGTCAATTCCCTGATATGTATGAAACACGTACATACATACCTCTAGATGTTTCATGTTTGAGGCAAAAGCAATGGAAAATTTTCTAATATCTTCATTAAAATCTTAAATAAAAATTAATTAAAATATAGTATAGCTTCATCTTTATTTCCTATGTGAGGTCACATAAGAAGAAATAAAGAGGACCATGAAAAAGAAAACTTTCCGTTGGCGATTCTTCTTTATTAACAATGTGGCAGTGGCACCTGTCTTTAACCGTGTATAAATATACCACTAACATTTAAGAGCAGTTTCGCAGCCGGATTGTGAAAAATCCGCCTTTTTCTAATTTATCTAAACAGAACACTTAAATTCAAAATTCACTGAAGAGTTATTCAACAAAACCTTATTACCTATGTATTGTGTATGTTACTATTGCAAAGTTTCCCTTGGTTTCCGTAAATAAGAATTTCAAAAATTATGAATAAAATAAATTTTGAAATTCTAATTTACAGAAACCAATGGAAACTTTGCGAATGCAATATTCACAATGCATAGGTAATAAGGTTTTCTTGAATAACTATTGAGCGAATTTTGAATTCTGTTTCGATTAATTAGAAAAAGGGGGGTTTTTCACAATCCGGCTGCGATACCGCTCTTAATAAAACTACATAATCTACTAAACATAACGGTAAACTTTTACAAAGGAACATTTCCGCGCAAAAAACCTTCATACAAAACCAGAACTGTATGTATGGGTTATAAAAAAAAACACTATGCTTAGTAGATCATTAATTAGTTTTCAGTGAATGCTGGCGGTATATTAACAACTTGTATGTATACATATGTAGTAGATATATATGTGCTACACTCGGGCTATCCCCCAGTTACTTAAAGAACTATTTACCATTAATCTGTGGTTACCGAACATTTACAGTGCTACAAGGATCTTATGGCGCGTGGATTGCCTGTGTCCAATATCGGAACTAACGCCGCTACCATACTCTTTGTTTCACAGCTGCGCCCCCCTGTCACTGTAATCCACGCGCCATCAGATCTTTGTAACACTGTACAAGAATATTTTGCCACGAGGATATCAGGATAACACTGACAAGGGGGGCGC
This sequence comes from Ypsolopha sequella, assembly GCA_934047225.1. Classification (NCBI taxonomy): domain Eukaryota; kingdom Metazoa; phylum Arthropoda; class Insecta; order Lepidoptera; family Ypsolophidae; genus Ypsolopha; species Ypsolopha sequella. Next base: position 19,087,937 of record OW203994.1, on the reverse strand, counting down.
GGCTGTAAAACAAGGGGTAGGATAACAGCGTTAGTTCCGATTTTGGACACAACCAATCCACACGCCAAAAGAGCCTTGTTGTACTGTACTTGTGTTGTGGTGTTACATCACAATAATACACGTTGATTTTTATTGTGTTTGGGTAACCATGGATTAATGGGGTAAATAAACAAAGCCTTTCAGGAACTGGGGCAATATAAACCCATCACAAGACACAATTTTGTGCAAATTCTTGTGAAATTAACAACCTTGGAAGCACTGGGTACTACTCGTTGACGGTTATCACAAATTTTGTAATTTTAACGACTTTTACGTGCAAGTGCATGCCCTATATTGGTGTCGATTCGGTATAACACGACTAAACTTATTTGACAGGAAAAGCGTGTTACACAGAATCGACACTATTATCAATTTACTTGAATTTAAAACTATAAAGCGACGCGACGACTGACAGTTGTGTCATATATTGTTTTTCAATGCATGTGCTCGTAAAGGCCCACTTTTTATGCATCAAAACCAAACAGAAAGTCGATTATTTTGCCCTAGGGCTTTATTATTATTATTTTTTTAAATTTATTTTCAATGGTTGGCTAACCTGCAGCCTTTCTTCTGTACCATAAATGTCATACTTTTTTTTCCACTGTTTAACGGCTCTGGATACAGTCCTTTTGAGCCAATTACAATTTAAAGTTCACAAAATTATATTTGTTTTATTTCCTCACACTATGCATTGAAAAACGTAGTATGATACACGGGCGTAAGAGCAATAAATTACTCGGTTACGTTTAAAACACTCGCTACGCTCGTGTTTTAAATCGTCCTCGTAATTTATTCCTTTGCGCCCTTGTAGCATAAACTACTATTATATTATATAGCTAGTGACGTTACTTATATTACATATAAATAATGTATGTAGAGTAGACACTACAACTAAAGCGTTTGATATTAGATTACCATATTAAAAAGTAGTTATGTTATTATGTTAGAAAGTTTTAAACATATATTTGATATTTTATAATAATATCGTCAAGAAACTTTCTACGTTGTCTATTTGTCTGGCGGCATGTCAAGATATGTCGATATTTTTCGTTTCATACAAGTATATACATACTACTTTCATCAAAACTCACCGGATTATCGTCTACATATTATATGTATATACAGTATGTATTTCGGAATCTGTTCTTCAAAGAACTATCGCTCTCAAATGGTTTTTAACTACATTTTGGTGTGGTCCTTTTATATGGACGTCTACTGAAACCTATTATTATTTATATTCTAATAATATTTTAATTACTTATTTATTTATTTTTTGAAATAAAATATTTAATCTTTTGACACATCTAGCTATAACTTTCAAACGAAACCTCTTATCACCTAAAGCAACGATTAAACACTTCTTAATAGTAGTTAGCTTTGTTCACAAGTAATATACAAGGTGAGTTTTTGATCATCGTCCAAATTCATACTGGAGGCTTGATAAGTGATCAGTATCTTGGATCAGTAACCATTTTTGTGAAATTCGTAAAATGAAATTTCGGCTTCCCATAGAAATTCAGTTCCAGTCTCGAGTGAATCACAATGGGGAGTCGAAATTTCATTTTACGAATTTCACCAAAATTGTTATTGATCCATGATACTGATCACTTACCAAGCCACCAGTATGAATTTGGACGATGATCAAAAAGTCACCTTGTATAATAAATACTCATAAAGACGAACATAGGTACAGTACCCGGTAGTAAATAATGCACTTCGGCTATCTTCGGCTTCGTAGAGCGTCCTCTCTATCACCCGGACTGTTTAGTGCTTCGTGCGACAGAGATGACACTACAACACGATATGCATTATTTATTGCCCCGACCTGTACTTACGAAAATGGCAAGCCTAATGTTAATAATATTAAGCAAATAATTGCTTAAATTTGTTTTATTTATCTGGAGGTAATTAACATACATTAGCTAGAATTAGATTAACTTTTTGAGATTATAATTATGAAATTAGAACCTTCCCAAGTCTAGGTCATTTGGTCTAGGCCAACTGTAAAATATATGAATTTTCAGTTCAATACTCTTTGTTTCGGCTTGCCATTTTTGACATCTGATTTAACGTTTACGGGGCTACACAATGCTAAAATTTAGTCCTGCTCTAACGTTTTTGTTTTTTAACGGTCTGTCCTGCTCTAATCAGATGCCGCGCACACAAAACTTCAGTTATTTTGAAATCGCAACTACATTAGGACATTAACTATAATTTCTTCATGTAATAAAGATGTTTTTTTCTAGTTAGTATCTGCATGTGTTGGTTTCGATTCAATCGGTTTTGATATATGGAAACTGAATCGCTATTTTCGTGAAATTCATGCTTTTTTTGAAGGTTCAAATTAAAAGAAGATTAAAAGTAGGTTTATTTATTAAGAGTAATTAATAATTGTCTTGAGTAAAAAAACACGCCATATTTTTCTCAAAATTTTACCATCTACATTGACGGAACAGAATCCAATGAAAAACTGCGGTGTTACTACAAAACGGTATTTAACTTTAGACAGTGTTTAAATCTGTTGTTGTCGCCATTTTTTTCATATTGTAAAAGAGTGACAGCAACAGATTTAAACACTGTCTAAAGTTAAACACCGTTTAAACACAGTTTTGTAGTAACACCGCTGATGTTTAGCATTGCGGAGCCTCCGAAAACAATTTGAAACATTTCCTGCAAGGATAATTTTTGGTCATGAGCATGTTCTGCCATGCGTCTACTTAGAGATGTCTATTTGCGAGTGCTAACGAACGACAAAATAATTAGCTATAAGTAGTCGACTCTTTTAATATAATTAACCGTTATTTTACTATATAGGCGACTAAAAATATAATTAACCGTTATTTTACTATATAGGCGACTAAAAATATAATTAACCGTTATTTTACTATATAGGCGACTAAAAATATAATTAACCGTTATTTTACTATATAGGCGACTAAAAATAAATTACACCGCTTTAACAAAGTTGTTATATCGCTATTTAGCTTTTTATTTGCAATTAAAGTATACTTGACTGATGACGGCCTACTAAGGGCCGAAATATATTTCAAGTTCAAAATTTTCTTCGAAGTCGAATTCGCCGGCCCCAAAGTGGGCTGAAATGTATTTCGAAAATAAGTTTTATACAATGTTTTAATTAAACAAAAATAAAATAAATGCTCTATGTAGCAATATATATATATATATTTATTTCAAGTTATATATGTGTAATTGCAAATAAAAAGTTGTTATATCGCATACTTTGTACACAAAACAAACATATATTTCGATATCTCACGTAAAAAGTATTAATAAAACTTCGATTGAACTATGTGCCGCTACCAGTAATAATCAGCAATCGTGGGACACAAACCGCTAATAGTTAAGTATTAACACGCCAATATATCATCCATCCTAATGACTTTTCAATGGGCGAAGTATCATATCGTAGATAGCTTGTACAGTTAACGTAAACTGGCCTTAGGTGTAGACGAAGTAAGAAAACGAACAGTTTAAATACAAATAAATTCCGTGTGTTTAAAAGCTTTGATACGCTGCACAAAGGTGCCGCCTTGCAAACTATTTTGGTTCCGTTTCGAAACGTGTGATAGTCGTGCGAACTTTCACTCGTTTTTAAGAAAGGGACGTAGCTATATACTAGAAAGGGAAAGGAAAGTCCGGTTTTGAAACACAAGTGATTTCCGTGAAACGTCAAAGTCAAATTAACCTCAAATGAAATTCAAGGCCGGCAAACCGAAAATGCTTTTTATAATGAAAATAGGTGCTAAAAATATTACATAACAGCCCTACAGAAATGTTAAATAAACTTTTCAAGTTTTTAATTTTGTGCAAAAGCCGGGAAACACCGAAGTTTCAACTGCCAGGTGAATTTTAACGGTACCCAGGCAGTGTTAGAAAACTTCTCAGTGCGATATTCACATTCCCTGGACGCGTTTTAAAACACTTTTGCACAAAGTAATATTGTCAAGTAATAACTCGCTAACCCTCGGATTCACTCGTGCCGATTTCTAAACGCTGTACTGTAAAATTTGCATCACTCAGAGTGACAATCGCTCGTTTTGAAACGGAACCATAAATGCGTATTTTACTTTTTAGCATGTTACTTAGAAAAATCAGACGCTGACACGGTATATATTCGTCAGTTAGTCCCAACTGCGTCTACAGCACATAGAACCAGTTTAAACGAAACTTTATATTTAAGACACATTTGAAGGGTCTTTTCATATTTATTTTAACCCTTCCTAACAATGTGACAAAGATGTTTTTTCATAATTTTTAAATAATCAACCATAAAATGTCGTAGGAACGATGTTAAAATGGCACCCTTACAGCCACAAAACAACAGACCTATCGTCTCGTCTATGGTTTTAGTCGTATGTCTCGGACTCCTGCTGCACCAACTTGAACCGACGCGGGCTCTTCACCGCGATGGAGCCGTGTCCATCCAGGGAGAGTCGTCCCTTCATCTGCAGGTATCTAGAAAACAATTAAAGGAGAGAAAACTATTACATGACATATACCAAAAGTAAATTAAATGAAATCACATACTCTACTGATCATTGTGAAAAATTTCAAAAAATACAGTCATATCTGCAGAAATGAAATAGTATTTTTTGTGCCGAGAAAAAAAGACGCTTTTTCTTACCAGGGGAATGAAGCTAGTTTAATTTTTTATTGCGAGGGTAAGAAAAGACATTTTGTACTCGGTACGAACGATAATTTTTCTGCTACCTTTCAGGTGGAGTATTTTATCAGCATTACTTTCTGAAAAATTCGCCATGTTTTCCCCCATTCGAACTCGCGATCTCCGCATTTGTAGTCGAGATGTTCGAACTACTAGTCCACAGAGGCGATCACAACACATAGTTACAATAAACTACTGGCGGTGGTCTATATTACATTATATAGATAGATAATGTAGTTTTATTACAACGGCTATCTATACATATAATACATATAGAAAGAAAAGTAATTTATTTTAAAATACCACAGACACGAGAAAAAACATACATATAGGTACATACAAAATCACAAACAATACAAATTAACAAACAGTTCGAGTAAATATAACATTAAGAAAACAGTGGTAAATAAATAAGGATTACAGGTCAGCTTAATGCTGCGGTAGAGGCTGTATATGTTGCAGTCAAAACTCATAGCCGGTCAAAAGTAGTTTTGACTGCGAAAATCAGTCAAAACTAGTTTTGACTAAGTTGGTCTGAAGTAATTTTGATTAAAAAGTATTTATGGGTTGTCATAAAAAAATAACCACGAAGGTCAGGTATGGCAAGTCGCAGAACTGCGTTCCGCGACTTGCCATACCTAACCTTCTAACCTAACCTACCGGCTCTCTTCTGCGCTGCAGGACATCCGAAAAATTAATTTTGCCTGCGAATATCAGTCAACACTACGTCCTTAGTTTTGACTGACTCATTCTCGCAGTGAAAAGTAGTTTTGACCAGTTATGACTTTTGACTGTGACATATATATGTTCTACGCACACACCACTTAGCCATTAGACGTCGTAAGGAGGGCAAATCTTTTTCGCCAACACATCAATGCAATTGCACTACTATACAAATATTATTCCATACTATCCCATCTCTATTTCATTGTTTCGCAAAACCCCGCGGTGGCGGAAAAAATTCTCACTTGTCCGTGGTTGATGGCTAATGGCTAAGTGGTTTCGTTTATAAAACCTGATTTCAGTCTAATGCTTTGAATTTCCGCCAATTTTCCACAGTTTCGTGCAATTTAAACTTCACCTCGTGTCATAATAGAACTGCACGAGTGTTTTATTGGCTGTAACACTCTTTCACAGCTCTAACCTAAAAGCAACTTCGAAAACTGGAAACCAGTTGTTTGTAGAAAACCATCCGTAAGCATTGCAACCACGACCAAGTACTACATGTATTCCAAACGCTTGCTTTCCATCTTCTACCCCAAATCCACTTCTTTTACATGCATAAATAAACTCACACAATTTTTTAAAGTGAAGTTTTCGATCCATAATCTTTTCCAGGATCCCTGTATTGTCTACCCCGAGGCGCCTTATTTCCGGAGCATTTCAATTGGGATTTCCATTATTTAACGGATTCCTAGAAGGATTAGTTCAGTAGGCGCGTACCGTTTGATGTATCGACAGACGAGCTTGGTGGGCCGCTGCTGCCACTCGTCCAGCACTTCCTTCGGAGCCAGCACCTGTGCACAAACAATAACGTTACTTTGTTACTAGTTCTTTTGCAAAGGAATTTGTAAATTGGTGCAATATTTCCACCAATCAAGAGTTTTCGAATATGCACTAAGTCGCAGTCCACAGCCACACTCGTTCGATTTATATATGTCGTGGGTTGACCGCATAATTCGCTTAGATTAAATTATGTAAAGGTGTGTTAATTCGAAAACCATTTCGTGATTTAGGTTTAATAAGCCGTATTTTAGAAGTTTTGGTCCAAAAAACCTCATGATGATTGAATATTTTTACGAAAAGGCTGCAACTTTCTTTTGCCCTCGTGTGACGTCACTTGAGTAATGGCTGTTCAGAAATGTGTCCTTTGCTATCAAGATAAATTTATAATTATTTGTTTCAGACTAATTTGACAGCTAGATGACAGATGAGTGGACAGACAGAGACAGACCGCTTTCTTTTATAAGCAACTAGCTTTTGCCCGCGGCTTCGCCCGCGTTGATTTATTCCGGTGAAATAGAGGACGGGTGGATTGTGTTTCCTGTACCGACATAAAATACCAAACATGTTAATTCGAAGCTTTCATAAGTCCTCATGTTTGAAAATGGACTGAATTCCGTTAAAAAAATCTAAAATTCCGTTACTAAAACAAAACTGCTAGACTGATTAGTCTGACTAATGGATTGAGAAATGGAAAAAGTTCGATGACATAATTTTTCAATGTTTTTTTCAATTGCGAGTCAGATAAAGGGTTAAGCACTGCTACGGAACCCTAAAAATATTATGGCAAATAATCAGGGACTCCTACTTTTTTTTTCGAGATTCTATGCGTCGCTTCCATAGTAAAAGTTGTTCTATTACTATTGACTGAATAAGCACTTCAAAATATGACCCGTTACACGTTTTAAAGGTAGTATAGGTTAACTGACTGATTAAAATTTTCACTTCCCAGATGGCAATAAAAACTAGATGGCGCTGCACGCCGGTACATCGCGATATCGTTATTTTCCTAACGCTTGTTTAAGGTTAAACACTAGTGCCTGATTCTAAGTTTCCTGTCAATAGATGGCGCTGCGGTACTATAATTACTATAATTTGGTTTTTGTATTTAAAAATAGTAAACAAACAAAATATTTCGCTCCGTTGTATGATGCGACAGTTTTAATGTGTCAATTATTTTATAAAGGCAGAATTGTGTCATTTTCTGTTGTATGTTTCTACATCGGGCCCAAACAATCTTAAAATTTGCTGTTTTGTCGTAGCTATGCACGCACACATACACAATGAAATTATATATAAAGTAATTGTTAATTTCAAGGCGCCGTGTAGAGATTGATTGGTCTAATGGTTACACCTGTGGAATTTCGATCTGCACGAGCAAGGATCGATCCCACATCACTACAAGTGTTTTCTTTTTCCATTTTTGTGAAATATTTCAAAATTACCTACTTGTTTTTTTATTTGATCCATCAAAATGATTATTTTCAAGAAAATTATTCGATGATGTGACTTTCTGAAGAATCATGTAAGGTGTACTTACAATTACATCCTTTCAAGCAAACTACTTTTAGATTGGAAAAAACATTGAATTATGGGAGAAACCCGCGAATTGAGAGAGATGATGTACCAAACTTTTTTTTTTTAATTCATAATATTTACAGGTAATAAACAAATTATTTTACATAAATAATGCTGTTGATATATGCAACGATATAAGCATAACAAGAGTATAATCACATTTTTATCCATTATAAAATCATACAAAAATAAAAAAGCTCTAATGAAGCTCTAATAAATTTTACGAACGAATGCTGCAATTTTTTAAAAAAATACTAAATAAACTAGCGCCATCTGTTAGAACCTATCATAACTTCGTCGTAACTGGGACGACTCCATCTCGCTAAATAAGGTGACTGATTGATATTTGAGTAGCCAAATTCATACTGGAGAGACTCGGGGTTGTTCTTGAACAACATAAACATAACATAATGCACTCTAATTTTCATAATACAATGCGTAAAAGTACATAGACCGGATTGTAAGTAATCAGTATTACGGATCAATAACATATGCGAAATTTAAAAAAAAAGTTCGTGGCGGTATCTAGGGGCAGAAAGAACGCTGTCCTCTCAGTCTTACTTGAGATCAATAATCCGTCCAAGACAATTAGACAAATGGGCCAACTAATAATCGCCTCTGTCAAAAGGTAATAAAGTCTTCGCCATTCGTCTAATTAGTTTAGACGTTAGTAGATTCAATCCCCGGTCGGGCGACATATATGTATGTGCATAGTATTTGTTCTTACTTACCACTTGCTGAACGGTGAAGGAAAACACTGTGAGGTAAACCGGCATGCCCTCAAACATGTGTTTTTGTCCCCGAAATACGGCAATATCTTTAAACTGCCCAAGCTAATGAGACGAATAGACTTTATTGCCTTGTTACAGAGGTGATTATTGGTTGGCCAGTTCATCTAATTGTTTTGGAGTTTATGTGTCTATCTATATACTTAAAAGTATAAAATAATGTTCGATGAAATGCGGGTATACCGAGTGTGTTCTGTGATTTGCAATTCATAGTTCACACTCGGGAACACCTCTGACACCCCCTCGGGGATTCATGTCGTGACGATATGTTGTTGTTGTATAAATCGCTGAAGTTACCGGGTCTTCATTATGAATTTGCCTGTATAATAAGGTGAATAGGTGACTTTGTTTTATATGACCAAATGCATACTGGAGACTTTATAAGTGATCAGATCAGTAACAAGGTTCGATTACTTACCCTACTTTCTGTGAAATACAGAAAATACAATTTAGGCTTTCTATACTGAGTCGGGGACTCGGGGTAGACCATGAATTTGTATAGGAAAAGAAAAAATATTTTTCGTATTTCGTAAAACGGGTCATTGAACCTTGATCTTGACGACTTATCGTGTCTCCAACAGCGATATGAATAAAAAAAATATTTATGATAGGTAGGTACTTTACATCACTGGTCTCCAATATGAATTTGGTCATATAAATCATAGTTACTTTATATATATTTATAATATAAAATAATATATAAATTAATACTCGAGGCTTGGTGAGTAAGTAATCAGTATGACGAATTTTGAAAAATAAAATGTTAGTAGGGATTCGGTCTGTGTAGGGTTCGTGCTGAAAGATAGTAACTAACTACCTACCTACTTACTTACTAGCCAAAATGTGGTACCTAAAACCTTTGAATCGGAAACAAAAACGAACAAACGTAGCGAAAGCGTACGAAGTTAGTGTTGCCATACTCATACTCATTTATTGGTAAAAAACAAACTTATTGATCGAAAAACTTATTAATCTGACTGACCTAAAAATTCTGTACCATAGAAACAATATTTATACGAGTAAATAACTATGAAATCTATCAAGATTAGCGATTATTTTTAACAAAAAAACTGAAAATAATGTTGAAAATTCTACATTTAGGTACAAAAAGGATAATTAAAGTCCCTACCTCTATGAAGCGTCCGAATCTCTTCCAAAACTTTTAGTGCTAAATAAAAAAACCTCCGTACAAACTCGTTTCTCCGTACATAACTGGTCCAATCTGTTTTCTGTAAATGTTCCTAAATCCCTACAAGTACAGATAAATCTATGTTTATGGCAACACAGAGTCGTCGCCGGCCGCGCGTGCCGTCCCTTTGATATTTGCCGACATTGCTCAATAATGGCGGCTTGAATGAACCGAAATGAACTGCTGCATGTAACCAGGCTCACCGCTACCTATTTGAACACCCGTGTGGATACCGATTTGCCGCCCTGTTTATCTGCGAATACCCTTCTCCCTGTTACGATATACCTAGGATATAAATGCGAAATAAAGCGTGATAAGTAAGTATTTATCCTGATGAGAGAATACCTAGTGAACGTTATTTTCAGCTAGGAACGAAAAGCGTTCGTTTAGGACGCAAGAAGCCGGAAGTTCTAATCTCCGAGGACAACGTCACTTTTTGTGTTTTTTTTATTTTATTTTATTTATTCATAAAATAAAGCCAAAGCCGAAAATGGGGAAGAGTTGAATAAACGTGGGCGGAGCTACGGGCAAAAGGCTAGTGATAAAATAAAATATAAATCACAATAATAGATTATTTTGCAAAGATTGCAGGAAAAATGTAGCGGTAAAGAAATTCACAAAAAACATTTTTTCTTTTATTACCTATATTTTTTTTTATTATTTAAAAACTTAGCCGCGGTTTTTTTTCTTTTGTAAATATAATTGGTAGGTATGTACTTGCAATCAATTATTTTTTTTGTCTTCATAATCAGTTACTAGCAAAACTTTAACTACCTACCTACTATTTTCAATACGGAACCCTAGGTACACGAGTCTGACCTGCACATGACCGTTTTTTTAAGGTTCATTATTTCATCACGAAAAACTGAACCCTTATATGTAAAATCACTTTGTTGTTCATCTGTCGGTTTTTAATTAGGCACGAACAGCGCCTGGGCACGAAGGAATTTATTTTGGCACAAGTGAAGGAATAAATCCAATAAATAATTTTTATTTATATTTACAATTCTGGAATCAATAATAATAGACAAAACAAAAACAAAATAAATACATGTGACAGGAATCGATCTCTTAACCTTATGATTTGTAGTCAGACAGTATATCACTTATACTATTGAAGTATTTTTTATTGGTGTGAAATTTAAGTACAATTTAGTACGCAATCTAATCATGCGAAACCGCCATGTAGTTAAACCGCACACACGTAAAGCATATTCACACACATCTAACAGTTTTATAGTATGACATCCACAACTACACACGTAAAATGATGGACATTTAACTGAACTTTAAAAGCTAAAATAACCCAATTATTGTTGTAAAATATAACTTTTATTTAAATTCGCGACATTCTTGTATTAAAATGTAATAAAATACAGTGATAAATACAAGCTAAAATTTGTACTTCAGCTGATCTTGGTTAATTAATTTTGTATGGAAATTGGCACTACCGTTTAACCTTAAGGTCATTCTCACAGATTAGAACATTAGACTCAGATGTATGACTTTAAATAATAATCTAATTTTTGTGAGAGGGTTCACCGAAGCCCTCGTAATGATCAATCTATTACCAAAGACTGCTTATACGCTCGCCATAGCGTTTATGGAAACCTACCAGTATTCAGAACCCCAGTACTTCTGAGCTGCGGCAGAGCTGTCACAGCCTCATAATTTTAGCACAGTTAGAGATAAAGACATGAAATTTGGCACAAAAATAGCATTAATTTGCCCACATATATATCACGGTGTAAAAAAAATATGAAAAATTTGAAAATTCCCATAGCTTAATTCCTAAAAGATACATATATATTTTATTTCAGAGTATATACGCCATTTTAGGTTACAGTTTTCATTAATCAATATCAATCATCATCAATCAATATCAATATATATATACACTAGCTTTTGCCCACGGCTTCGCCCGCGTTGATTAAGTTTTTGTATAGTCGTATCGAATCTGTAAATATTTTTAGTTTTAGTAGTTGGCCTGACTTTGATTTGGAGTATTTAAAGTGTTTTTGGTTCTCATCATCTCTAATTTGATCCCTATGCAAAGTGTTTTTGGCGAGGCCGAAGACCAAGACACGTTTCCGTCTTTGCCGAGGCCGAAGCCCGAGCCGTTTTGCAGATAGACACTATTTTTTGTTCTCTGAATTAATCCTCTGCTAATGTGTCTTTGATTGTCTTTGATAACTGATTTAATCCCCTAGTATTTCCAGTCGACACTGTCTTTTGTTTTCTAATTAATGTTAATCATCTGCTTAAGTATCGTTGGCGGTCTTTGGCGAAGCCGAAGGTCGGGCTGCGTTTCAATTCAATTCAATTCAATTTATTTCTTGCGATAAATTACAGTTTCATTGGTGTTTCTAGAAATAGACAGTACAAATGTAATTTTACCAATAGCGGCATAGCAACATTATAATAATAGTAATTATTATTATAAACTTAATAATATACATAATTCTAATCCTACACATTAAAAACGAAAAATTTTATAATTAAAAAGATGTCGATAAAATTAAAAAACCCAATAAATCATAATTAAAAGATAATCATAACCTATTCACAATTATGATAGAACTCATTTAGAGTATATGGACACATAAAGCAACAAATATTGTTTTAAAGACTTTAGACACCGATCACCCGAGAGACGTTTAATGTGAAAAGGTAACTTATTATAAATGCAAATTTCCATTTGACTAGTGTTTCTATTGTAAGACGTAGTTCTACATGTTTTTTTTTGGATGTCATACTTAAAACGTTCTTTTAGTCTACTGCACTTCCGCTCCGAGCTAATCGGAAACTTCTCTGGAAAACGCTGTACTAATTTGCAAAGTTCAATTATAAAGAGCGCTCTAACTGTATAGATTTTCAGTTTGACAAATAAATCCCGACAAGATACTCTGTTAGATTTAACTCCATTTAAAATACGGACGCATCTTTTCTGTAGCGCGTAAATTTTTTGTATGTCCACACTACCTCCCCACAGTGCCAAGCCATAGAGAAGTCGTGAGTGGAAGAAGGCGTAGTAAGCCTGAAGTGCCGCATGTATGGTAGTAATCTTTGATAAGCACCGTAACGCATAACAAAAACTACTGAGCTTACCTGCAAGGGCCTCTTTATGCATCTTCCAGTTCATATACTCGTCAGCAAAAATACCCAGAAACTTGGCCTAGTCAACTAGTGCGATACTTGTATTTTCTACTGTAACATCTAATTCGACTCTTTGTGTGTTATAGTTTCTGAAATGTACCATTTTAGTTTTATCCGCATTTGTTTTAGTCCACTTTCCGTTTCCGAAAGACACCTTTAATAATCTTTCTTCTATTCCAACACCAGACCATCCTTCTTTTATTCTGAGTAAATTTACCGCTTGTGATGTTAAGAAGCACATTCTGTCAATATCATCGAATGCAGTGGGTAGTGATTGCATCAGCCGCAATATGATTGTTCCTATTATTGATATCCTTACTCCTGTAATAACCAATTGTAACCGCTGGCTACAGGAATGCAGGGCTGATGGGATTTGACACGGGAGAATTGTGGAAAACAATGTGGGTGCACTGACCTGGTTGGAATGTTGATAGGCGAGCCGACGAATGCGCTGACAATGTGCCGCGTGGTGTACTCCTTGTCGGGCTGATGATGACAGGGCTGATCTTGGACAGGGATGTGCAGAATGTCTTGGAGTAATACACAGCACTGATATGATCACAAGATACGGTAGATACGCGAGATTGGTTGTGGCGTCGCGGATGTGTGCACACACGTATCGTTCGGTCGACGGTTGCGGCGAAACAGCCGGCTGCGCGAGTGCGCAGACGTGCGCCTCGGGAGGCGTCTCGAGCCGAACAGGCCGAGCGAGCGGCGAGCAGCGCGCGACTCGATTCTGTCGCGAGTTACTTTCTGCGCATGCGCTGAAATGCGCATACCGTCACGCTGTAGCGTGAACATCCTGGGGGGGCCGGGGCTGCGACTCCTCTTGAGCTGAATCCAACGGCAGCCTGGCTATCTTGAACACAGGTCGTCGCAGACTTCCATGAGCTGTGTCCAGATCCACAACTTGGATCACTCCATCCTTGCCAGGTATCGTGCGGAGAATTCTCCCAACTTCCATTGGAGCGGAGGCAGGTCATCCTCTTGATGAGGACCAGTTCACCCACTTGAGGAGGGAAAGAAGGGGAGAGCCAATTGGAGCGGGTTTGCAGGGTATGGAGGTAGGATCTGGACCAGAGAGTCCAAAAGCGCTGAGAGAGCGCTTGAATGAGTTGAAACCGTTTAAGAGCAGATATGGGTCTGTCGCCAAAAGACTGCTCAGGTAGAGCGGTGAGCGGACGACCAATAATGAAATGTCCGGCCGTGAGAGGTTCAAAGTCCGTAGGGTCGGATGAAATCGGGCAGAGGGGTCTTGAGTTGAGTATTATTTCGTGCAGAGCGCCGAACCAAGTTATGTGCTGATTCGCGAGCTTGTGAGTGATTGCATCATAGTTTGTGCCGCAGTCTGAGCGAATGAGAACTGGAGTACCGCGACGTGAGATAAAACCTAACAGGGCTCGTGCTGAATGAAATTGAGTGTGATTGAGTGAATGTACGTCTGCTATTTCAAGTGATACGGTTGGCAACAAAATTGGTGTGTTAGTGACGTTCACTACACGTTGTGCGGAGTTACAAGAATTCTCTGTTGGAGTTGAAGTCATTGAGTGAAAATGAACTGAGTGTGTATGTGATGAGTGTGTGTGTGATGAATGTGCTGAGTGCGCTGAGTGCTGGTTTCATTGAGTGAAAATGAGCTGAATGTGTATGTGATGAGTGAATGTGTGAGTGAAAATGAGCTGAGTGTGTATGTGCTGATTGAATGTGTGAGTGAAAATGAGCTGAGTGTGTATGTGCTGATTGAATGTGTGATGAGTGTGACTATATGTGAAAATGAGTTATTAAAACTTGAGCGCTACCAACTCCAACGTGCGGATAGCTTGTAACTTGCGCGGGCCGAAATAACAAAGGCTATGTTCAAACGGAACACGGAAAATAAACACGATAGAGAGAAAAAAAAAAAAATTTTTTTTTTTTAAAAACAACCTGTATATGAGCTGAACCAACGTGGAACAGCCTATATGTGTACCACAAACAACAAGAGCATAGATGAGATGAAAAAACAAATTGTTTACTATATTTGTGCTATATATATACCCGGGTAAAAAAAGCAGACAATAACACAAATAAACGGTCCGGCAATATATTACTGTAACACAAGATTACCGTAACATAAAATATCGGAAAGGACTGAACTTGTTCACTAATTTAAACAACACTTGTAAAAATACAAACAGCTATGTATGCACTTTTCACTTTTATGTTATTTGCCTTGAAATCATGTGCCGACAATACGCGTTGGTTCGTCGTCAAAAATTCTATTTATAGAATAAAATACCTACCTACTGCTTTGAGAGCGTAAACAAACAAAGAATGTATTTACCTAGCCGAAATCGGATCTAAATGAGCGGACAATCCAATGATGCTAATCAAGCTTTAATCAACGTAATAATACGTAACCGTAATAACGTGTGTACTTATGTACTCAACACACGTAACTTACGTATATATGTGACGTATATAAGTGCACGAAATAAAGCAAATTTATACTCGCACCAAAAAATATCTCGCAAGATACCTACGAAAACTATCTTTGACAATGGGCAGATGTACACCTCTCCGCGGGCAAAAATTGGGTAGAAATAGGTAAATTGGGTCGGGTCGGGTCGAGGGGTTTTAATAAAGAAATATAGTGGACTGTAATAAACAATTGGGCTGAATGGATGGGCCGGTTCTATACCGATAAATGGAATGTTCTAGGCGGCGGCGGTTCTAATTACCTACCCGCAATAGGTATTCGAGACCACAAAATATTTTTTGCCGGGAAAGGGGGCAAAATATGTAACCGGGTGAAAATGGACTGTAGTAAATCGACGGGGGCTGGTTCAGTAACGGTTCGAAGGGCCAAAATGTAACCGCTGGCTACAGGAATGCAGGGCTGATGGGATTTGACACGGGAGAATTGTGGAAAACAATGTGGGTGCACTGACCTGGTTGGAATGTTGATAGGCGAGCCGACGAATGCGCTGACAATGTGCCGCGTGGTGTACTCCTTGTCGGGCTGATGATGACAGGGCTGATCTTGGACAGGGATGTGCAGAATGTCTTGGAGTAATACACAGCACTGATATGATCACAAGATACGGTAGATACGCGAGATTGGTTGTGGCGTCGCGGATGTGTGCACACACGTATCGTTCGGTCGACGGTTGCGGCGAAACAGCCGGCTGCGCGAGTGCGCAGACGTGCGCCTCGGGAGGCGTCTCGAGCCGAACAGGCCGAGCGAGCGGCGAGCAGCGCGCGACTCGATTCTGTCGCGAGTTACTTTCTGCGCATGCGCTGAAATGCGCATACCGTCACGCTGTAGCGTGAACACCAATATCCTTAATAAATCCATCTCCTCGGGCACCTTTCCAACTATTTGGAAAGATGCCCAAATCATCCCACTTCCTAAAAAAGCGAATCCTTCTTCTTTCTCTGAATACCGCCCAATCTCCATCCTACCATTTCTTTCTAAAGTCCTGGAACGCCTAGTCCATTACCAACTGAACTTTTTCCTTTCCCAAAATAAACTCCTGAATCCTTTTCAATCTGGTTTTCGTACCGGTCATAGTACTACTACAGCTCTTATAAAGATCACCGATGACATACGGTTGGGCTTAGATTCAGGGCAACTTACAGTACTGACATTATTAGATTTTAGTAGCGCATTTAACAATGTGGATTTTGACATTCTGTTGGGCATATTGCGTTCTCTTAACATATCTCCAACGGTAATTGACTGGTTTCGTAGTTACTTGAATGGACGCCGGCAGCGTATTCGTATTGAAGATTCACTATCCAACTGGTGTGACACCACTGCCGGTGTTCCTCAAGGCGGCGTCTTGTCCCCTCTTCTTTTTGCAATCTTCATAAATAGTATTTCTAATCTGATTTCTTCTTCCTACCACTTATATGCAGATGATCTCCAAATTTATACGCAGGCAAAACTTAAAGATCTCCCCAGTGCTATTGCTACTACCAATAGAAATCTCACTCGTATATCGGATTGGAGCAGGCAATACGGGTTAAAAGTAAATTCAAATAAGACCCAAGTGATAATCATCGGA
Organism: Ypsolopha sequella; assembly: GCA_934047225.1. Classification (NCBI taxonomy): domain Eukaryota; kingdom Metazoa; phylum Arthropoda; class Insecta; order Lepidoptera; family Ypsolophidae; genus Ypsolopha; species Ypsolopha sequella. Next base: position 19,070,951 of record OW203994.1, on the reverse strand, counting down.
AGCCCTTACTTTATGTCCAGAGTGGAATGGCAGATACTTCCACAAATATTCTTTGATGGAATACACGTTCCATTCAGCGATAAGGTGAAGAACTTGGGAATAACGATGGATAATTGTTTAAACTGGATACCTCAAATAGAAGAAATTAGCCGGAAAATGTTTGCATCTTCAGGCTCTATGAGAAGGCTGCGTAATTTTCTGCCTACTGCTACAAAGATTGCTCTTGCTCAATCCCTTCTTTTACCTATTCTTGACTATGCTGACTCATGTTACCTTAACCTCACCCAGGAGCAATTTGACAAACTTGAGCGACTTCAAAACTTTTGCATCAGATTTATATTCGGCCTCCGCAAGTTTGATCATATTTCCGAATTTCGTTCCCAGCTAGGGTGGCTTCCAATTCGTTCTCGTCGAAATGTTCATATTCTATCTCTTTTATACACTGTGCTGTTTGTTCCTTCTTCTCCCACCTATCTTAGGGAACGCTTTAACTTTCTCCATCAGTCGCATGAACGGCCACTGCGGTCATTTGAAAGTCTGAAACTACATTTAAAGCAGTTTCAACCCTATCAGTTCAGGAAGTACGGCTTGAAGATGTGCATCACTTTTCTATAGGGACTTGACACCCAATTGCCTCTGAACTGATTAATGGGATAAAAAGTGGTCTACTATGTCCTATTCCAGGTCTAGAACTACATTTGTGCAAAGTTTAGCCTAATAGGTTCAGTAGGTACGGCGTGAAGGAGTTACACTACATCACTTTTCTATAGGAACTTGACACCCCATTGCCATCTTATGGGAACTGATTTATCGGATATCAAATAGCCTTTGTCCTATTCCAGGTTTAGAGCAACATTTGTGCAAAGTTTCAACCCAATCGGTTCATCAGTTACGGCGTGAAAGAGTAATAAACATCCATCCATCCCAACTTTCGCATTTATAATATTAGTTGGATGTACCTAACATGAGAGGAGTGCATCCGCAAGACGAAAGAACATTAACTCATCCCTTAAATTTTTATGGACATCAAAACACTCATTTTCTATTCCTTTTATTGGATTTAGAAAGTACTTACGAAAGTAAATACACTCATAATACTTACAATATTTGTGAGGTACCTACATTGGGGTACTTCTAATTATGTACCCAAAAATACATACTGAAGACTCGGTAGGTAGTCAGTGACCCTTTTTGAGAAAAAACACAACAAAAACAATAGGTTTGCTATACTAATTGACTGGGAGTTGTTCTTAAATTAGTATAGGGCACAAATTTTATTTTGTGTTTTTCGCTAAAAGGGTCATTGAACCTTGGTCTTGACCACTTACCGACTCTCCCGTTTATACGGACGGACAGACGGACAGCCTAAATAACAAATTTAGTCATTTTACTTTGAAAATAAAGGACTTTCCAAAGACAACTTCATCCCCCTTTTCACCCCTTCGAGGTTGGTATTATCACAAACGCTGAGACACATATAAAGTAATTTTCAATTGTCAGTCTAAACACAAAATTTAAAGATCCTAACTTCGAAACAGACGAATTTTTTAATAAAGAACTTTCATACAAACTTTCTTTTTTTTTACCGTCATCTAGACCTCGCCGAGCCCTTTTCTTGGAGTACCATGAACATGGGTCTAGCATCAGCCGTTTCGGAGATATGGGCCTGTAAAGTTTTGACACTTTCAGCAGACAGATCTCGTCCAGACCTTTTCCTAAGACCCATCAACATGGGTCTATATCCAGCCGTTTGGGAGATACAGGCCGTCAAAGTTTTGACATTAAAAAAAAAACTTTTTCTGGCATCCCGTGGTCTAACCCCTAGGGATGTACTACCTTCCGTTCCAAAGACATTTTGCTTGGATATAGATATATATATAGATAGATAGATAGATAGATAGACAGATAGATAGATAGATTGTGGATATATAGATCGATAGATATCTCAAAAGGAAAAAATGGAACCCTAATAGGATCACTCGTGAGGCTGTCTGTCTGTCCGTCTGTTATAGTCGATTTGCTCTGGCACACATACTTTCAAGAATTTTCATGTTCACTAAATTAAATTGCAAAATCGATGCCATTTTCGTAATAAACGTCCCAAAAAACCATAAAACCGACACCCATATTGATATTTACACATTTAAACATTTCAACCCCATCGCACCCCAACAGGGGATGATGATATTTCACGTCCACTACGTTGGATTTAAAAATCGTTGTAGTTTTCGTAATCAGCGACCCGATAAACCATACAAACGATACCCATGTTGGTTTTCAGACTTTGTCACCCCATTTCCCCCTTTTAGGGGTTGAATTCTGGAAAAACCTTTTTTACGTCCACTACTTTGTATTTTAAAATCGTTGTCGTTTTCGTGATTAACGACCCGATAGATAAACCATACAAACGATACCCATGTTGATTTTCAGACTTTTTACCCCATTTCCCTCTTTTAGAGGTTGAATTCTGAAAAAACCTGAAATAAATATTTACTCATTTATTGATAAGAGTACTTCTGTGACTCTGTGTAAGAGTACTCTAGTCTAACTATTCTTGTTTCCCCATACAAACGTTGGACCCCCGTTTCACCCTCATTGGGGGTGAATTTTGAAAAATCCTTTCTTAGTGCACCCCTAGACTTCTAAAGGAACCTATTTGCCAAATTTAGAATCTCTAGACCCGACGGTTTGGGCTGTGCGTTGATATGTCAGTCAGTCAGCTTCTTCTTTTATATATTTAGATGTCTCTTAAGCATGTCTAAAATTCTCAAGTGACAAGGTCATCGGACATTTCTTTAAAAAATCATAAAGAATATTGAGCAGATCGTAAAACTTGAAATCGAAAATCTTTCACCAAATGCCAAAAATACATGTAAACAAATTTGGGGAACCGAGCGAAGCGAAGCGGAGCTAATAACAAATAAAAGTCACCTGATCTCCCTTGAGTCTATCGAGCAGCGTGACGCAGACGACGGACGCTTTGATCCCCGCATGGTGCAGCAGCGCCGCGAACGCGAGGGACTCCATCTCGATGTTGACGACGCCTGCCTTGTGGATCTTCTCCAAGTACTCCATCTTGTCGGACTCGTTGAACTCGCAAAACGCTCCGTCGAGACGGCCTTGCCCTGCAAAAGTCATTTATATGTGTTTATTTAAATCAGCTGCGGTAGTAGTCATCGATATTCGACCCCTCCTTCCCCTAAAATTATTTGCCATTATTGCCATCTATGATCATGATATTGATTATATGATTCGTAAACCAGAGGGCCTATTATGTATCTTTAGTTGCCATCTGGATTTGGTGTCTATCATCAAAAACATAGATATACTATCGAATTCCGACTGTCTAAGGATATGTTCGCAACTGAAGTGACGACACAGTTCGTAAATAGTTCAATACCGACTAATGGCAATTTTGAAAATTCCGTTTTTAGCTATGTTTTTGATGACAGGCACCTAGTCCAGTTGGCAACTAAAGATACAGAATAGAGGGGCAGACCTCCCTCCCCTCTTCTTTCAAATGACCTAATATACGGACGGCCCCTTGGATAGCAATCTTGAGAGCCAAGTTGTAATCCAGCCGGTCGATCAGGCACTATTGTTTGTATATTTGTAAAAACATTGTGAGTGCTCTAACACCTTTGTTTTTTAAGTGTCTATCCTGCTCTAATCAGATGCCGCGCACGCAAAACATCAGACATTATCTAAAATATCGTATCGGAATCTATCAGCAGGCCTTTCACGCTACAAGAGATAGACAAAGCCATTATGACCATGAAGACTGGTAATAGGCGGCTGGGGTCGATCTAATTTCTGCAGAACAACTACGTGGCCTGGGCCCCATGTCTGTGTCATGGCTGCTTAGCCTCTTCAACAAATGTTGTTCTGAGGCAAAAATACCTAAGCAGTGGAGAAAATCAAAAGTAATCGCCCTTCTCAAACCAGGAAAACTCCCCGATGATGCTAAGAACTTCCGGCCTATATCACTGTTGTGTCAAACGTACAAGCTCTTTGAAAGACTTTTCTTGAACCGACTTACCGCCAAAATTGACCGAGTCCTCATTCCAGAACAGGCCGGTTTCAGACCTGGGAAGTCATGCGTCAGTCAAATACTAAAGCTAACACAACACATAGAAAATGGATACGAACTGGGCAAAGTAACTGGTGCCATTTTTGTAGACCTATCTGCGGCTTATGACACAGTAAACATCAAGCGTCTCCTCTGGAAGGTCACAAATCTTACGCAAGACCCCGGCTTTGTGCGAATACTGAGCGAAATGCTCCATAATCGCCGCTTCCAAGTCCACCTCAACTCGAAGCAAAGCCGTTGGCGATGCCAGAAGAATGGCCTGCCACAAGGAAGTGTGTTGGCTCCCATCCTATTTAACATCTACACGGATGACCAGCCTTCCACCCCCAACACTGAGCGTTTCCTTTACGCGGATGATCTAGCGTTGACCACACAATCCAAGACTTTCGAAGAGGCAGAAGACAACCTCACAATAGCACTACAAAGTCTTGGCCAATTCTATGACTCAAACGCACTAAAGCCAAACCCATCTAAAACGCAATCATGCGTATTCCATCTGCGCAACCGAGATGCGAACAGGCAACTCAACATCCTTTGGCGAGGGACGGTAATCGAACACAGCTGCAGTCCAAAATACCTTGGCATAACACTCGACAGGTCTCTTACTTTTAAGAAAAACTGCGCTAACATCAAACAGAAAGTGAGTACGCGAAACAACCTGCTAATACGTCTCACGTCCACAAAGTGGGGAGCAAAACCGGACGTTCTCCGCACAACAGGGCTTGCACTCTGTTACTCAGCTGGAGAATACGCATGTCCTGTCTGGTGTCGGTCAGCCCATGCAAAGGACGTAGATGTGGCACTCAACCAGACCTGCCTCATTATAACGGGCTGCCTTAAATCAACCCCTCTCGGTATGCTGTACCCACTTGCAGGCATAGCCCCACCAGTAGTCCGTAGGGAGATCACGAGCGCAGTGGAAAAGCTGAAGCAAGAAACTGACCCGCAGCACCCGGTCTACAAGTACCAACAAGAGCAACCTCGACTCAAAAGTCGCAACAGCTTCTTGAAGGGCACCAAGGCTCTCACTGACGGTCCAGCAAATGCGAGATGTTATCGGTGGAGAGAAACACTCCCTCCTCCTACCACATTTGCCCCAGCACAGGAGCAGCTGGCACCTGGGAACAAATACCCGTGGCCTATTTGGAAAACGCTTAACCGCCTGCGCACCCAGGTTGGCCGCTGCAGACACAACCTTTTCAAATGGGGCTTCTCAAATAACGGGAGCTGCGATTGTGGAGCCACCCAGCAAACCATGGCTCACGTCATGTCATGTCCATCGTGCCCGACCACCTGCACGATGACCGATCTTTTTGAGGCCAACGACAGAGCCATAAAAGTGGCCTCTTTCTGGTCCGGAAAGGTTTAAAATAATAATAGTTTGATGCCATCAACACGCTAAGAAGAAGAAGAAGAAGAATCTAAAATGTATTTATGTAAAATTTATGTTAGTATGGCATTGAGATCGATTGTACCGATTTCCATGCTTTTAACACCATTTCCAGTATTTTTCGGAATATCGCTGTGTACCAGCCAAGACAATACAGGTCTAGCATCCAGGCTGAACAAACAACAAATAAAAATATATATTTTTTTTTATTTTTGTTTTATTGAGAACACAAACAGTCACACAGAAATCTTAATACATTTAAAAATAGTAAAGAATAGACCTGGAGGTTCCTGAAGTTAACAATCAAAATAAATACACTTAATTAAGAAGCAAAGTTACAAAAATACGTAAACAACATATGACAAAAGGCACATCACACAGATATCGAAATGGATTTTGAATACTAAATATTATGACAAAGTGAATATTGTAGTTTTAAGATAAGATTAACAAATTATAGTTTAGATATTGCTTTAAGAGCATTTATTTTAAAACATTGGTGGCTTAGGGCGAACAAGTCTAAATCTTGTAAGTTCTTGTTATAAAATTGTAAGCTGCGTCTGAAAAAGGTGTGTTTAGCGTAATTTGTATAAAATACCAGCAAATTTAACATAAAACAGGTTACCAGAACGTGAGTAGGACTTAAAAGGGACCTTAAATAGAACTTTCTCAAGTAGTGTAGGTGAGTCGAATAGGTTATTGACAAGTTTGTGGTTATTGACAAAATACCTTCATAGAAGTCGTAAGTGCACATGGTCTTGCCGGTGACAGTGTCGTAAGGGTCCTCGGGGTCTGCGAGCGCTCGTATCTCCTTCACGAGACGCTTGTCGAGCTTCGCCGGGCGCGAGATCATGTTGCCCAGGACGTTCTGGAACACGCGACAATGATTAAGGCGCTACGGAAAAAAAGAACTTGCATATCTACTTCAGTAAATAATGTATTATTTTGATAAAATAGTATATTATTTTTGGAATCTTTTTCTAGGAATCTGTTAAAACAGAAAGGCGATTGAAGCAATACGGCTCGATACAAATATTTATTGAAATGAGGTCTTTTTCGACACCAATTCTCCTGGTTTGACAATTTAGAATGACATATGGACTGCAATTATATTTTATTAGATGGGTTTTAACGGTATCTAGGACCTGCTTAAACGAAATTTTGATAGCAACTTTATTACATTTTATATTAGTAAAAAAAATGACTTTTTACTACTTTTCCACGAATCCGTCCTTCTCGCATTGAGGGTTTTTTTCGCATATGGAGTAACAGGGGCGCTAAAACTTTTACATATCGCCTTAAAACATATCTGTTAATCTGGCCTCGTAGCACAGTGTTTAATCGCGCGTGATGCCACTTAGTTGAATCACAGGTGCGAGGAGCGCAACACGATGTTTTTGCGATTAAACAGTACGTCACGCTCCTCGCACTTGTGGTTTAACTAGTGACGTCGCGCGCGATTAAACACTATGCTACGCCCGCAGGAATCTTATTCTTAACCTTCGTGAATCGTGACACATTTCTATATCGGTCCACAATTTTTAAAATAAATGTATGTAATGTAGGTACGGTTGAATTTTTCACGAGGTATCCCCCGCATTTTTACATATGCTTACTTAACAAGATGCCAACATAACAACGATAATCTTGGTATTTTTTTAAATCCCTTCCGAAGCGTAGAACAAAACTTCAAACAGACCGCATCCACTTTCTTATTCACACCCGTGTGTGTACAGTCGACAAGATTCCGCGATGGTACGAGTATATGTCTATCTCTTAGGGATAACCCACAATAACCATTTTTTATCCTTTACTTTTTACGAGAAATGATGGCTTATTTACGAAGCGATTTTCAGCAATACAGCATTAATCCTTATCTAATTAAGTACCGTACATACACTGTGCATTTAATATAGATCAATATGGCCCTTTACAGCATGTAATTCAAATGAATATTTTCAGGGACATAGCGGTTGCGGCGGTTATATTTAGTATCAGCATTGCACCCGTGCGAAGCCGGGGCGGGTCGCTAGTTTATAATATAATACGTATATGCTTTTTTGGGGTAAACGTATGTAACTCATACATACATATTATATTCGCACCTGTCTCCCAGAGGGGTAGGCAGAGACTACAGTTTTCCATTTGCTACGATCTAGACACACCTCTTCGCCTCTCTCACCTCCATCCATCAAAGAACCCGGAATAAATGAGCTTGTATGACCAGATTGATGGATGTAACTCAAATCACTCAAAAGAGGTATACCTGTAGAGCGAGGATGTATTTTTTTTTGGTGGTGGTACCTGTACTTAGTTCCTGCCAACACCTACGCATCCATATTGTACGAACGGTATTATTAATACCTAATAGAAATATACACCGCTGAAGAACTTACCGATGTTGAAATAACAGAAAAGCAAGGCCAAGGTCGCGTTAGATAAATCAAATATTCGAAGGACACACACTCACTCATAGTTCTATTAGAGTTAATAAAGTTTAACATACCATCGATTTGTAAGATCGAAAGATAGTTAATGATTGACATACCAATCGATATTTATTACCGAACTAGACCAGGGCACTCTGTACAGGTGTGTCATGGCGTGACAACGTGAAATAGTAATTATTTTATCATAGATCAATGGATATTGATAGCCCGAATTGGATTTCTTAGAAGGAAATATGCACAGAACTTTGAATACCACAATAGAAAGTCGACCGTCTTTGTAGATGTGAGTATCTAACGCAAACGTCTGTCTGTATCAGTATGAACATACCTTTATCTCAAGAATCACTGAATTATACATGGGTAGTTCCGGATCGTTATAGTTCCATTAACTATATCCGTTACTGAAACGATATAGGTCCAATGCGAGATGTTAACTGAAACATGTTCACATGTTCAGACAGTTCCGCAATTCCCATGGCTTAATTTTAATAAGATTTTTTTTTATTTTTTTTCAGGGTATTTTCGTAATTTTAGGACATAGTTTCCATTATTTTAGTATATAAATTAACCATCATTTTTTCATGATTTTTTAAAGAATTGTCCGATGACCTTGTCACTTGAGAATTTTAGACATTATACAGATTGTGATGTGTGATTGCTTATAAAAAAAAAGCGGTCTGTCTCTGTCTGTCTACTCATCTGTCATCTAGCTGTCAAATTAGTCTGAAGCAAATTATTATAAATTTATCTTGATAGCAAAGGACACAATTCTAAACAGCCATTATTCAAGTGACGTCACACGAGGGCTAATGGAGGTTGCAGCCTTTTCGTAAAAATATTCATCATCATGAGGTTTTTTAGACCAAAACTTCGAAAATACGGCTTATTAAACCTAAATCTCGAAATGGTTTTCGAATTAACACACCTTAACATAATATAATATATGCCAATTCGTATGTTCTGTGGACCGAGATTGAGCGAGCGAACGAACTACATACCGGGACCGTTTGCCGAGGCAAACCGACTCCATCCAAACCTAACTGACCGAGCTAACGTAAAATTATATACCGGGTGTGTGGCTAGATGTGTGCGAGTGAATGGCTGCAAGGCTGCCATCTCTTTCAATAAATAATGTGAGTTTTGAGCTGAGCGTGAAAGTCGATAGTTCATTAAATAATTAATTGAAAAAACAAACGAAAGGAACGGCACAGTTCGGTTGTTGAGTATATGATCACAAAATCTAGCCCAGTAACAACAACATAGTTATTAAAATTACGAATTTATTAAAACGTGCGAGAGAAATTATATTTTTATGGCCCGGGCCAGATAAGTTTGTGAACCTGGACGAGCACCGCCGACCGGATAGGTTCGGGGATATTCGTATAATCGTATGTGGGAACTCTGTGGGAATATCTGAACTAGATAGTTCCGCGAACATGTTTCCTGAACATAGTTCCTGTACGTAAAGGAATCTTTCCATGTCCAATCCGCACCTGGACATGATTTACACATGACTACACTGAATGGATTACGATGCGGATGACGCACTGTAACTCGTAACAAGAAAGTCTTCCGAGGAAAGTTCTGGGGTAAGTATCAGCATGGTGCAAAAAAAGCTTATTGATCATTAGAGTCACAGATATCAGGATATTTGCCTTCGTACTTTCATTGTTCGTGTTCAGATATTTCCACGTTTCCTCCCACTTATTTCACCGACATAAACAGAAAAACTATAAGTATGGCACACGTACTAATATTTCTCACGCAAACTAATAGTACACATGCAAAAAAAGGGCGGCACATGAAACTGTAGCTACCACGATATCTATGGTAGCTATCTATATCTATGGTACGGACAACACAATACATCACATCTCTATTGACATTTGGTCTCGCATCAAGTCACTAAGATGCATGAAACTGTAGCCACGCCCAGAGTAAATATGTTAATATATTAGTAGTGAATCTTATAAAAACGCTCTGATTCAAACTCACGCACACAGATGCGTGCTCTATACGGCGTCTAAGCGAAGTTCGGGGAAGTCTTCAGCGCGGCGGCGTGTCGAGCACGCGTCTGCATGTGTGAGTTCGAATCTGAGCACTTATCCTAAGTCTCACTACTCGATATATTTTTACTCTGCCCTTACCATATCTACTGATACCTCTCCGGCTTGACAACTGAGCCGAGGTCAATCTGCTATTAAGAAGAAAAGGGATGACAAAATAATATTTTGTTTCAACCAATTTAATTTTTCTCTCTTTCTTCGCCTATCATTAACTAGTTCGTAAAAAAATCCTATTTGGGAATTTAAACTTATCAGATAGTTAAGTATCCAATTGCAGTATTTCAAAGCGAGAATTTTAAAACCAGAAACTGGGGATCTAAAAAGGCCGACTTGGGTGAATCATAAAATGATTTGAATGTAGGATGGAGTCAGGGACTTTTCACGCGTGCAAAAGAGACGGCATTAGAACGGAATCATAATATGATTCATCCAAAGCGGCCTTTTTAGAGGACCTGGTCATTGGCCACTCACCACTTCCAGCGCGTTTTTGAGCGATCCATCGACAGCTTCCTCGGAAATGACGACAGTGCCACCATCGATGCCGACGCCGCCACACGTGCCTATCCGGAAGAAGACAGGGTCGCGTACCCTCGCGTGGTACATCAGCTTTATCACCTCGTGCAGGAGAATGCCCACCGATGGAATGCCCATTCCGTGCTGAAATTATACAAAGGTTATTATTTGAAACCATGATAGAAATAAATTTCCATGTTTGAACACTTGCCGATTTATCCATTAATTTATCACATTAACATTATATCATTGCAGTGTAGAAACGCAGAAAGAAAAGTAAATCTGGATGTGAGGAGCTCTGAACCGGGATACGAATCCGGGACCTCTCGTTTCTACCAACTGAGCTATCCAGGCCTCAACACAACTCGTGAATTTACCGATGTGCTTTCCCATAGCAATCGCCCGGTAAGCGAGAGGTCCCGGTTCGAATCCCGGTTCAGAGCTCCTCACATCCAGAATTTCTTTTCTTTCTGCGTTTCTAAACTGCAATGATATAATGTTAGGTTATTATTTGACTATATAAATAACCGATTATAACACTGAGTAAGCGCTATAAAAACACGAGTAAAATAATAAATCACGACACGCACTTTTCTGACATTTACTGTGAAAATAAATGAAAAACACAAGTTAATCTTGCTAATAGTTCCATTTTTCGCCTATGTGGTCCAGTGGTTGGAACGTCTCGACTACTTATCCGAAGGTCACGGGTTCAAATCCCATGGAGGCACATTTGTATTCTACGTGTTTCGAAAAGTACGTTAAACTACGGGTCCACATTTGTGCCCGAAGTACTAGCAGTCAATTTTCAATGGACTACAATAATTAGATCATGACTAAGAACAATATTAGTAAGGTCATATATCTAATTATTTCGGAGAAGTATAAAAAATATGTTCTTCTAGGAGGGAGGGGGGAATGTCAATGATATGAAAATTTCGAAGCCATTTTAGTAGTGTACCTTTAATTCGACCTCAAATCTCTCATTTACTGGACTATACGGCGATATGACTCAATCAGCCATCACTTGGATATATTCGTCGGTGTACGATTGTGGTCTGCGATTTGCACTTCACAGCTCATATTTGGGAATACCCCCGGCGAACCACATGCAACTGTGACATAATGTGAGACATTGGGACACAAGTTCTTAATAGACTTGCACGAGTGTGCCAATGTCTAATTATGTTAAGTTGCACAAAATACTTTATCTACGACCATCAAAATCAATTTCACTAATAATAAGAACATTCGTCAAGCCATTGTAGTGATACTCTTCATAATACCAGAACGTCCATTTGTGTGTAGACGTATGAGACAAATTAGAAGCAAGAAGAGAAAGAGAAATTAAGACAGACCGTTATCGGTTGTGATCGGTTCTCTAGCTGCGTCATAATAAATTTTGCCAATCACAGCGCAAATTGCGGTGTTATAATGTAATATTATAACATCGGTTAAATAACGTGGGTACTTATAAAACGGCTTTTGATGTTGTAATTACCTTATTGCAGTATGGGATAGTAGATAAAGAGTATTGTTTAACGACACCTTTATTTATTTAGTAGATTTTGGTTACAAGACCGATAAGATTATGATAGCCTTTAGTTCGAATGTATCATCAGTGTCTAATGTACCAGGGAACTACGTTCTGAACGAACAATTTACGAACAATTGAAACAAAGCGCTACTCGCGACATTACTTACATAATTTACACATGAAGCCACAATAATTGCGCCTACGGGTTTGACATTTTTTTTGTTATATCCTATTTTTTACCAGCTATTCTATATTTTCAACGGGGTTTTCTGACTTCGTATAATACGTACCGGATAAAGCAAAATCCGCGCTTGACCTGCTCTATTATACCCAATTCTTTCAAAGTTCTGACGTTATACTAGGCTTCAAAAATAGGGACGACCCTGGGGCGTGGGATGTTGTGTAGGTCTGTTGTGGATCACAACTTGTAAACGATAGTTTATTGATTGGCCGGTATGTGAGTAGCTAAAGATTCATTATTGTTGATTAAAGGCAATCAATTTCAATAAATCTGGACGCATGTAAATTGATAATTTGGTGAATATATGTTGGACAAACACATCCGTTTTTAATGCTTTGAATTTAGTCTTCGTACGTTAAAAATACGCTTATATTTGTAACTCTAGCTCCTTGAATAAAGTTCTGCATAATTGTTTCTGTTTTAAAAAAATACTCTGAAATTCTGAGGTGTCCACGGAAGACCAGCGTCGTGGTACAGAATGGTGCCATGACACGTGCTGAGTGGAGGCCTTTTGGGTGTCACTCTTGTTTGTTTACTAATTATGTTACAATACGTAGTTGTCTGACACCAATAAAGCTTCCTTTATTATACTGTTCCATAAAAATTATACTCACACTAATCGAAAGTACGGGTCCCACTTTGTACATGGAATAGCGATAGGAGAACTGACTGATGTCCTGCAGGGTGGTCCCGCACGGCAACTTGTGGCCAATCTCCGCCATTATGTGGTACGCGAACTGTTCCATGCGCTTCGGCGTCCCACCCATGCAGACGAACTGGAATATATCAAATAGGATTATAATTTTATATATCGAAATGGATACTCTATTTACATGTGCATTACAAACCAGAAATCAATCAAAAATATTTTTTTCACACCATCTGCTCGACAATGTCCAATTACATATCATGCAACCTCAACGTAAAGTAACGCATTATATCTCAAGGGATATAAAGTTATATGAAAATCCCTAGGGATTAAAGTGATTTAAATTTGGAACGTCAAATTCGTGTGGAAACTCGTGGAAAACAAATGCCCATATAGGATTGTAAAGAGGTTTGTTCGAAAATCGAACTGGCCACCATAAGCAGAATTCAACAAAAAGAAAAAAAGCGTTTACAACGAATGTGAAACAAAAGACGGTGTTTGGTGCTGTGATTGTTAGTGAATTTTATTGAATTATTAATGTTGATAAAAATGTCGAGCTTTTTATTGTCTCGCAGAAGGTGTGAAAAGTAGAGTATGCTCCTCTGGAATAAAGCCTGTCTTTGTCTTGGGCAGCTTGAACCCCTCGCTTTACTCAGGACTCTATATAACTCCCTCGCTACGCTCAGGAGTTAACTCTAGAGTCCCTCGTTACGCTCAGGGTTCAATATGCCGCCCGTGACGTAAGACACTGCTTTATTCCTTTAGTGCATAATTAAGTAGGCAAGAAATATTTTTAAAAAATTCCTCGGGCCAGGATTCGAACCTACGACTTTTTGCTTCCAAGGCAAGCGCGCTACTGACTGCGACACCGAGGTTCTTACCAGAACCGGTGAATTTTTCTGCCATACCTGTGTACACGCCGAATTTTTGTAACTATCTGATACACCAGCCTGTAATGCACATTCTGAACGCTCACGGGGGCGTTATATGATTTCACACATTGTGTGTAAAGTAAACGTTGTACACAATGTACCTACAGTCTCATTGCCCTAGATATTATCTGTTTATTAAGCTTATTGAGCTAAAAGACATGTTGGTGGAAAGCTAATCATGGACTCCAGAAAAATAAGAGTGTCGAATGAAAAATATCGACGGGATCGTTGCGGTCTGAAAGAAGATGTAGTGACTAGAATAGACAAAACCGGGCCGGACTCACGCACGAAGGCTTCCGTACCATTATCTATAAAAACGGCAAAAAAGACATTTCTGTTTTATGAGAGCCCCCTTAAATATTTATTTTATTCTGTTTTTTAGTATTTGTTGTTATAGCTGGCAACAGAAATACATCATCTGTGAACATTTCAACTGTGTAACTATCACGGTTCATGAGATACAGCCTGGTGACAGACGGACAGACAGACGGACAGCCGAGTCTTAGTAATAGGGTCCCGTTGGTTACCCTTTGGGTACGGAACCCTTAAAAAGAACGCTTAGGTGGTTTGGACATGTAGAGGTAGAGAGGATGAATGACAGTAGAGTGACGAAAGAAATTTATGTTGCGCAAGTGGAAGGTACAGCACAAGCAGGCCGCCCTAGAAGGACGTATGCTGACCAAATTGGTGACATGTTGAAGAAGGGTCATGTCAGAAGTACCCGGAATAGAAGAGCTTGTATGAATAGATTGATGGATGGGGAAGAGGCGAAAGAGGTGTGTCTGGATCGTAGCAAATGGAAATCTGTAGTCTCTGCCGACCCCTCTGGACGACAGGCGTGAGTATATGTATGTCGCGTTTGGGAAATTCATGTAGATTGTCCTGGAATCCCTGATCGATTTTCCACTTAGTGGTATATGCCACATTTCTGCTCAATCGCCATAGTTTTTCTTGAGTTATGTCGCGGACAGACAGACACACATACACTATTCGCCATATGTGCTGATTTCATCAACATTGCATGATTGGCACAAACATGAGTTGTCAAATAGTTACATTATTGAAGGCGAGCGAACTTCTCTACTCCAAGTTACTGATAGCAGAGCCGTGGCATGCTTTTACCTTGACGTCTCCAAACATCTCGACGAGGTCGTGCGAGCCACTGCCGAGCGCCAGGTGGTACAGGATGTCCTGGTCCATCAGCTCGATGTGAGGGTTGCGCAGGCGCACCGACCCGTCCGGGTACCTGCTCATAATATAATTGTGTTCATTACTTATCTACACGTACACACTACAGGACCATTGTTTTTTGGGATTTAATGATTGAAGTATATTTCTCAGCAGTTCATGAGCTTGCAGTGTGAACAATGCAGTACTTATTGTGCGTTTACGGCAACAATGATAGCTTTGCCTTTTTATACAGATATAGTCAGAGAAGTAGTTGTAAATGAAAAAGTCACAGTTGTAATCACTGAACCGATTGTTAGCTGCTCTACAGTAGAGCCACTGAGTGATGGTGCCTATGACGTTTAAATGCCTACAAAGTATCGTAATTATTTATAAGCAAGTGTGAATTAAAAAATGTAATACTTTATTGTTGATATTGATGTACTACTTGTTTCGGTTATTATTTTTCGATTTGAATATTGCTTTATTGTGCAATAGAATTCGTATAGAAACAAAGAATTAAAAAAAAAAGTTTCTCATTTTTTATAGGTCGTGTTTGAGGTAACCAACTTACGCAATAGTATTTAATTAAAAACAAAACAATGACGAAGTTAAACTAAACGAAAATAAATGATAGTAAAATACTTTTTTCTATTTAGATATTTAAACATCTCTTGGGGATGACCCCGGGGCACAACACCGCATAGCACTCCGATAGCTACGCCACTGGTTTTGGCACATTTTCCTTTTGTATCATTATGTTGAATGTTGAATGACGTGTCTAATGTTGAGTAAACTCACACTTCATTTTTATTTTTAACCGAAATTTGAAATGTTCCTCATCACTAAATGCAGCTGTCATAAGTGCCATCACTCAGTGGCTCTACTTTAGTAGCGGTGGGTGTGGGTGTGAGTGAGAGATTGAGAAATGTTTTTACATGTTCATGCGAGCAGTTGACGCATAATACCATCTCCAAGATGCTTTTTTTTTCATCTCACTATGAAGTCAACTGTAAAGTTTCAACCTGCACTGTTACGTTTTTTACCACTATCACAGTCTTTCAAACCCACATCCAACGCTCCTTCAGCAGCTGATGGTCGGTCCACTGATTATTTAGTTGTACAAGATCAACTATCGATATCCAAATCAGCCGTGTTCAAGTTCATGCGAGAAGCTGACGTTTGTTTCAGCTGACGCTTGGTTTACTCATTCGTTAGTCATACCAGATCTATCGAAAAAGATAACACTCGATCATCGTAAAATCACTAAAAATGCAACGCTATCTCCCGGGCTAAGTTTTGTTATCAATAAAATAATATCTAATACAGTTCATGGGTTGCTTTTAATGATTGCTAATTTGCTAATCGTTCTAAGCGATAAAACCGCCTGTTGCACCCTTTCTCTAAAAATATTTTAAGCCTTGTAAGTATTTTGGCGCACAATAAAAAGTACCTTTTTAGTTATGTTAGTATATTATTTTATTCAAAGCTTTAAAATTGATAGCACTGAAATAAAAAACACATTGTAGCGCCGTATTGAGTAAGAAATACATGTAATCATTTTGTAATTACGTCGGAAACAGCGGCTTCAAATAAAAATACTGGCCAAGTGCGTGTCGGGCTATGCGCAGTGTAGGGTTCCGTAGTTGCACGTCACAATATACGGACTTAGAAGGTTCATAAACTTATATTTACTTGCAGTTTTAACTGTACACAACTAACAACTTCATCTGTAATTTTCAAAGGAATTTATACGAAATTTTCCTTTTTACTTCTCCAAGTCCATTTTATAAGTTGGTTGAGTATTACCATAGACTAATTAGTCTATGGTATTACTCGTTAAGTTTGTAAAGCCTACTTAGCTGTGATAGCTTTTATTTTATTACAGTTGTATATTTTTTAACATATCCAAAAACAACCGTTTACCTGGCAGATAGGGCACACTTGACTCTAACAAAAATTAGCACTTTAAAGCAAAAGGATCCTTGAATCGAAAAATGGTTTTCACACACCCGCAATATTTTTGAACGACCTATTCAACGACATGAGATAGACGAGAAAAAATTCATCTCCACTTTACGTGTAAGGGAACACACCAAAAAAAAATTTTTTTTTATATATTTTTTTACCACTTTGTCGCATGCCAAATTACAGCTTTCTAGTACTAAGACTCTCGGAGCTAAACCGCGGTCAGACGAATGGACATGGCGAAACTATAAGGGTTCCTTGTTGACTACGGAACCCTTAAATGAACACAATGCTATTAAATAAATGAAATTTGCAAAGCCTCTTCCGGCGCAAAAGAAAGAATCTTTTATTAAAAAACTCTGACTTGATTCGGTGTTATTTTATTCGGTGTCATCTAAAGATGGGAGATTTCTTATCAAAAGCGGAGTTATCGGTCAGTGTCATGGCCACGAGAGGATTACTTGACGTCTCTCGTCACCCTTCACAAGACTTGTGTTAGTAAGGTTAGTCTTAACGAGGATTATTGTGCACCTGGTGTCATCGTCATCGCTAGCCTGTGCCAGTGCATCATCATACACCTTCCTGTGAGGCTGGTGGTGACCATTCTCGTGTTGGGTTTCACCATCCTTAAAGCCATTCATAGCGCTTCCGTCCATGTTGAGCTGCTGTCCGTCCAAAATTTCACTATTGCAAGACATCGAGCTTCAACAGTCGCTTCGTCCGGATCGGAATAAGAAAATACTATAAATAAACAAAAAAAAAAAAAAACAATTTTATGATAGCATTTATGTAACGCATTATATTAGTTCTCGTTCTTATTATTATAAAACCTTGATAAATATTTCTTGTAAACAAATAACAATATAGGAACTACTCATAAATGTAGCGCTCGATTGATGTCGATTCGGTGTAACACAACTTAACATATCTGACAGTCTTTGTCCTTTCGATACAGAAAGAAAAAGACAGAACGCTTAAATTAAGTTTAGTCCTGTCAAATAAGTTAAGGCGTATGGCCACGCTAAATAAGCAACTCGATGTGTGTCGGTACAAATATCAACGGAAACGACATTGAAATAACGTTCATTTCAGCGTTCCTTGAAAAGTGGCTGTTACGACAACCACTGCGTATCCGGCTAGCGCAAAATAGGAGAAGATAATACTTTTCACATGGACGCCATAAATGGAAAAAAAAAATTGAACTTAAATTTTTTAGATTTAAAAATTTCCTATAATTTGGTGAAATAATAAATAAAATCGCTTTAGGCGTTTAGAAGGAGTAAGATAATTCTTGTGTTAATCATGTGAAACTTTCGATGACTTTCGATTTTTTTTCGTCAAATTTACAGTAGAAAAACAGTTTATGAAAATTAAAATTTATTTTTGACTCTATAATGCCTAACCATATATTTTTATGAAAGTTTTTGGACCACCCGTGCGGGAGGAGTAGGCCTTGAAGGCAGACAGGTCCAAATTGCAGTTGGCGTATCCATTCGCCTTAACTTATCTGACAGTCTTTGTCCTTTCGATACAGAAAGAAAAAGACAGAACGCTTAAATTAAGTTTAGTCCTGTTAAATAAGTTAAGACGTGTTACACCGAATCACTTTGTCAAAACATGTAGTATCATAAAATCATGAATCAGAAATCATCTATATTGAAGTTTTGGGTTTCATTGCAAAATTAATAATATCTTTGCATCATGTTTTGTTTTTGTCTTATCTGACTAGAATCTGATTCATGTTAACTGTCGTTTTATTTTTGTTTTTAAAGCTATTTATTCAAACAGATATAAATTTTAAGTATAATTATAATTCACAATGTAATATTACATAATTATTATTATATACAATTATAAATGCGAAAGTGTGTTTGTTGGTTTGTCTTTCTTTCACGTAACTTTTGCATAGAGATAGTTTATGGGCCAGAGAGTGACATAGGCTTCTTTTATACAGGAAAAATACTAAATAAATCAGCGCGGGCGAAGCCGCGGGCAAAAGCTAGTACACCAATAATTACGTTAAGCAGGTTAAAAGTTTCAATACAATTTCTTATTTTACGAAAATATTTCATTATATTCCTTTTTACATTTTCATTAATAAATCTTTCATAATTGACATTTCTAAACCGGCTTATTCACGGCACGACCTCGGCATTATTCAATTTAGTATTTGCAAACTTGGCTCTTATACTTGAGTACTTTCATTTTCTTTTACATAATATTATGAACACATTAAATATCTCATAACTATAATAAACCTTACCTTCTTACTGTGAAATTTATCAATAAATAATAACCAGAATAAATCCTTTGAAATATTGCTAAACGACACTGTTTCAAAGCCACAATAAAATCTCCTGGCGCGCTCGGCGTTCCAAGCCTGAATGCTGGACTTATGTTTGTTTACGGTAGATAAATAGTACTACCAAGCACCGATTCATATTTTTGCAAATTTGACAAAGAGCTCGTTGTGTAACACACTGATGGTTTTATAGGACCGGAGTAAAATCACTTCTGGATAAAGGCGTCATTGGACATTGCACAAGAGTTTAGGTCGTCGCACAATGTGGAAGGGGGTAGCAGCATGATGGATTAACAGCTGCTTCATAAACGTGAGGGTTGTTCGACTTGCACGCGACTTGGCATCTCTTCGTTTCGTTGATTGGCTACGATTGAGATATTCCTTATATCGCTTTATTGCCTTATTTGACCAATTTAACAACTCTCCGACGACTATGGCATGTGGTAATGTAACGCATGAAAAATGGAGCCAAAAGTTATAGTGCATAAAAATTGTATGCAGATGCATTTCGTTTAAATTGTGAAGAGATAGATCAACATATAAACAATTGTACAAATAAAGATGTATTAAAAACAATGGCAAATCATTAAAAACGATCTAGGTATCTAGGTACCTTATTTTGATCGTAGGCCAAGATAGATTTAAAGCAAAGTATTATGGATACTTTGTTTATTTATTCACTTGTTCAAATAAAATAAAACAAGCTTAGGCGAGATCAAGGCCGTATACAGGGGGGGGATCACCAGGGTTCAACAAAGCCCCCCCCCCCCGAAATTCTAGCAGAGGCCGGCTTTTAATTACGCCATAAATAAATGTATTGATGTAAGAAACGAGGGTATATGTGGGTACGTATTCAAGACGCCTTTAAACTTTATAAAAAGTTTTTGGAACACCATTGCACATAAGGAAAAGAAAATGGCAACAATAACCCGCCGAGGCAAATCATCCGACATGTCCAATTGAAGCTCTTGGAGAATGCAAAAATGTTCTATTTCCAGATATGCATAAACTTTTGAAAATTTTAGCTACTCTACCTGTTACAACCTTTTATTCGTCCAAGGTTACAACATGTACCCCAGAACAATGATTTCAAATCATTGCCCCAGAAAGAACATTTTCACACTAAAACGTCTCAAAACTTGAGAAATTCTACCGGCCAGGAAAGATTAACGGGGTACATTGGCATCGATGACAATCCACCGCAAAGTAGGTATTAACACCGAGGTTGTCATAAATTTGTCCGCCACGCAGAAGGCGCTAGTCGGTTGAAATAAATACCACAAAGATTTTTTTCTGGCTACGCCCTTCGCCGAGATTTTAACCAATGAAGTACGATATTAAAAGGGCTTTAGTTAAAAGCTAAATTAACTGTCAAAAACATTAGTTTTGGCAGCACTGAACCTAAAACCAAAACCTTGTAATATCAAGTTAAAACGCTCCTCATCAGTGTACCGATATTGTCAAGTCAGTACGATTTTTACCCAATTATTAATACGGTTCGTGTTCTTACCAGTGTTCCGATATTGTCAAGTTACATTACATATACTCACGCCTGTCTCCCAGGTGTCTACCTGAGGGGTAGGCAGACACTACATATTTCCATCTACTACTATCCTGACACACCTCTTTCGCTTCTTCCACATCAATCAATCTAGTCATATAAGCTCTTCTATTCCGGGTACTTTAATAATGACAAGTTAATACGGTTCTTACTTAAGTGTTCCGATATTGTCAAGTTAGTAAGTACGCTTATTACCTATCTATATTGCCAAAATATTACGCTCTACCAGAAGACCGACTCGACGACGGAGCGAAAACAGACGCAAATGCATAGACGCGTACGTATGATGATCTCGGCAGAATTTCGTATTGGCATTCGACCGACTTCATCCGAGATCGTCGTACGTACGCGTCTATGTGTGCGTGCGCCTGTTTTCGCTAGTTATGCGGAGTAAACCTCCTGTAAGTGGTTATTTTGTTTCTTAAGTGTTCCGATTACACTTACACCTAATTGTTCCGATATTGTGAAGTTCGTACGTTTTTTATCAAAGTTTTTAGATATTGCCAAGTAAGTACGCTTTTCATCTAAGTTTAGCGATATTGTCAAGTACGGTTCTCATCTAAATGTTCCGATATTCAATACCGCATATGTACGCATTCGTAAAGCTACAGGCGCAAAGAACGCATTTAGTTTCGCGAGCTAACACCTTCATCATAAATCGCCAAAGCTTTCTGCCATTTTGTTTGTAAGTAGGTGTGAAGAGTGCTTGATTCTTGTGAAAATATTGTTCATCGAGTCTTTTGGACAACAAAGATATTTTTATTTTAAGGTATCTCTTTAATTCTTATTTTTTTAAGCAGACACGGCAATAATGGCTGCATTGCTTCGAGTAGATTGTTGTTTGACCAACTTTCTGTTAAAAGCCAGTACAGTGTTTTTTAAAACGTAATTATGAAAATAAAAAACATGTTATTGATATGGGCCGAGCTTTTTTACTCGGGCTTCTCTTTCTCGGGCTAAGTGTTCCGATATTGTCAAGTCGGAACGCTTCGTATCTATGTGTTCCAATTTTGTAAATGAAAAGAGTTCACTTCTTATCTAATTGTTTCGATATTGTCAGGATAATTCGCTTCTCATCTAAGTGTTGTTATGTACATCTACAGTGTTCATATCTCCGATATTGCCTGACGCGCCTGCGTAGATAGCTTATTATCTTGAGTGCTTTCTACTTTTTGAAGGAAAGATCACGCATTTATCGCCACACATTTCGCGTTTTAAACATATTTTTGCGTTTTATATTCTTTACACTTACAACCTATTTAATTTAAGAGCAACAAGCTTTTTGTAGTTCCTACATATTGTAGCATTCGCTACAAGTATTCAACCTTTTTATATATTTTTAGTCTTTCTTTATCGTTGGCTGCTTTTCTGAATTTTCGAATTCAAATAGTTAGAATGATCTTGTCAGATTTTTTTTGTTATTTTTCTGATATCAAAGAAGATCGTGACAGAGGAAGGAAATTTGCCACAAGAAATTTAAAATATCAAATTTTAAAACTATATCTTATCTATAACTTATATAGAAACAGAGCGCATTTGCCATGAGCATTGTTTAAGCCAGTTTTCCTGCATTTCCCGCGACCCTTCGGGATTATATTTTAAAGGGTTTCTGGGTCTCCCTAGTTTGATTATCCCATCCGCCATCTTGTACGGTTGTACCTAATGAGGCCTGATGTAAGGACCACGTCCCTGGTGAGCTAAAGCTTCCGATACTAAAATTGAAATCGCCAAGCTTCATCGACTGCTCCCGGGAACACCGGAAACTCCCAAAGTCACGAAGAGACCCTTACCAGGTTTTTAATATCTGTAGCTTAATATTCAGCATCGATTATTTTTACTCCTTAGTGTAAAGCTAGATAACGATTGCTCGTAACACCTTATTATTACGTTTTTCTTTCGGATCAAGAGTTATCAAAACTTCCGTGAAATCTTAGTTTAAAGGATCCTATAAACTAGTGTCGACAACCAAATTTAAAATCCATTATTTTATGAATAAATGCGTCGTTCAAGCTAAAAGGAAATTAAAATCTTAAATAAGTGGAATTTGGCATAATAATTTTTTTGATCTAAGAATTTCCTTTGTAGCGATTCTCTTCTGATATTATTGTTCTTTTGTACCATATTTTTCTTACCTCGGTTTTGTTGTTTTTGTGTATTTTAAGATAAAATTATACGGTTTATTCATCCAGGTTTACCTCTTTTTTTGGCTGTCACCAGGCTTGCCTGGTGGCAGTCCAAATTCAACTCGAAATTACGTTCGTAATAAGTGGCGGAGAAATTCCGACGGCTGCGTCTAACCAGATTCCCAGCGACTGCGTCAATAAGGAGCAGTGGGTCTACCGCGTAATTCTCATTTTCATCAACATCAACTTGAGATTGAAATTTGACGTGCGTGCGACGACGCCCGCCTAACATGCCATCTCTTTTGCACGCGTTGTATTCCGAATACATTTGCTTGAAGTTGATACAAATGAGAATTACGCGGTAGAGCCACAGCTCCTTGCTACTGCGCGGCTACCGCCACTGCAACAGTTCTGAGCATCCGAAATAATATGGTTCTCGACAATGTGATGAGAAATCTTGAAGCTTAAAATGGGTAGCAATCCGCCTTCGCCACAATGTTCACGTTTTGTCCTATCTCTTTAATATAATTAAGAATTCACTTTGTCCGGCTTACCTTCGTGACCGTTTTGAGTTTTTGATCACCAGGGATAGACTCTTACGTTCCAGGACTTTCTCCCTCCTTGAAACCACTATACAAAACACCTGTGCTTATGGAAACTCATTAAGTATCCAATCAGTCCAACTGTGGAATGCTCTTCTACATAGTATTCGCGACTGTCTTACTATCAGTTCCTAAAAAGCTTCAAGAACCCTACCTCTCGCAATCGGAATAGGTAAATATTATATCTATTTATGTTTATGTAGTTTATTTCAGACTATGTACATTTATAATATTGTATAAATTGTATTTATAGTAAGTATTGATACATGTTTTTATTTTGTAATTAGCCTGGGTACTTGTACTATGTTTTTCTTCTCTGTGTACAGTACACGTGTATGATTAATTCGTTTATGTTACTTTTTCCTATTATGATGGTTTTGCTTTCAAATCTCTGTTTAGAGATAAGCTCGCCAATATGCATCTTTTTTCACTGTTATTTTGTTTATGTTTATATTTCCGTGTTGTACAATAAAGAATAAAGCTTAGAACGGAAGTAAGCGTCCTATATAGAGTACAATAGACATGTGATGGGCGGTATTTTGATGGATCACCGGTTTCTTCGCTTTTAGGGGCTAGATGAGTGGCCCAGGTTATCCATACTATGACA
This sequence comes from Ypsolopha sequella, assembly GCA_934047225.1. Lineage (NCBI taxonomy): Eukaryota > Metazoa > Arthropoda > Insecta > Lepidoptera > Ypsolophidae > Ypsolopha > Ypsolopha sequella. The sequence goes on along the minus strand of OW203994.1, from coordinate 19,046,753 downwards.
TCAGCGCACTGAAAGCTGTGACTCTGAAGACCCATGCAACAACAAACCATCTGGTGGTGATGTGGTGTGGATGTGTACTTTAGTTCGTTATACCAATAATTGAGAATTTTCTCTGATCCAGCACTCGTAGCACAGTGTTCAATCGCGCGCGACGCCACTTAGTTGAGTCACAAGTGCGAGGAGAGTGACATGATGTTTTTTGCGATTAAACAGTATGCCACGCTCCTCGCACCTGTGATTCAACTAAGTCGTATCGCGCGGGATTAAACACTGTGCTACGAGGCCAGGTGCTTTTCAATTAAGTATAAGATTTCTTAATTAAAGTATTGTATTGGGATTTTGGAATAGCGTCAAATGGCATTTCTGGGATTTGTTCTACCAGTTGTCATTACGGCTATTTAATTGTGAAGCAAATGTTAATTTATAACGCTGATTTATGATGAAGTAACTTAATCATTTTTAAGGAAAGGACTCGAGAAATAATCTTGAAGATTAGTGCGTTGTAATTATCACAACATTTTGTTCTTATTTTATGCAGGCAGGCAAAGAGGTCGCGATAGATGGCGAACATCATGGACTAGAAATAGAAGAGACTGGCTCGCAGTGGAAAGTACAGAGGAAACATATTCGGATTCAACATTCTGCAAATTCAACGTTATGGAAAATTAAACTATATGCAAATTCAACATTTTGACATTCAACATGCTGCAAATTCAACATTTTGGGAACTCAACATTTTAGGAATTCAACTTTGTGAACCGGGAGGAATAATTCGCATGACAGAAGATAGGGAGACATATAGACAAATGGTCGCCGACCTCCGGGATGGAGATGAAACTTTGATGATGATGAGGCAAAATCTGTTTTGAGTATTCGGTATTATAGAAACACGAGTATGTAGAAGATTATTCGTGGCTTCGTACTGTAAGCTCTGGACTCCCGATATTATAATAATATTAAATCCTGACCCTAACACCCGCAACCTGAGTTGTACCTTTTAAAAATGCAAAAGCAGTGCGGCACATACCGAGAAAACTGAACATCATAAAATAAAGTGAATTCAATTAACACATCTGCTGCTCACTTTAAAATTTATCACCGGTATGCAGTGGCGTGCCTAGAACTTTTTGCTAAAAATATAAAAATAATAAACAACAACTTCAAAAAAAAAATGTATACCGCCAAGGCATGCTAGCATACCCTAAACGAGACTTTTTATACTATATTTTTTTTTTCAAAATCATTTTTGTTATTTTCATATTTTTTTATTCTTGACATTGTCATTGCTTTTCCAGTAAAAAGTTCCATGCACGCCACTGCTGGTGTGTTTTGCAGCAGCGAGTGTTATAAAAGAATTGTTAATCAAGTAAAGTAGAGAAGAAAGCATACGGATATCATAAATATTACGACAAACGTTGTTGCTGCTGCTGAGTAATAAGTCTATCGCCATTACTTTAATATACCTATAGGTAGAGAGTAGAAAATATTATGCAACAAATGCAACAACGGTGACAGTAAACGAACCGTTGTTAGAGTTATTTTATGACAAAGGCATGACATAATATCAAAATAATAATACTCGTACTATTTTTGCAACCGATTTTTACCGTGACCATAACATAATATTGCCTGGCTTACCTTAAAACCTCGATTAACTTCAATTTTTTTAAAATTAAGGCACGCTATTTTTCTGTTTTCTTGTCATCTTACTACAGAATAATTCACCATATTTAAAAAAAAACGTAAAGATATTTTGTAATGAAGCCAAAAAACATTTTTGTCAGTGCACAAAACGCAATTTGTTGCTTTTGATATTGTCACTCACTGCACTTGACCATACGTAAGACACATGAGCTGTTCTGCTTTTACATTTTACTGTCCAGCGCTCATAATTTATAATAATTATTGATTACTTCATTAAAATATTATATTTTCGGGGGATGTTCTCTGAACAAAAGTGTCACCCGACTGCACTAAAAGTTCATACCAACAAAAATACATTACAAAACGTATGTCTACATACGTAGTAGGGATAGAATCTTTCTTGGGAATCCCCCATCCTCCTCTGGATGAAGTACAGACAGCAAAGGAGATAAAGAGCAAATCTTTGATCCCAAGACCCACAGGAGAGCAATAAATGAGATGTGAAATACTTGGTCAATACATACACACATGCACTATTTATTAAGTATTTTTTATATCATCTATCGCTCACCTGTGGGTCTTGGGACCAAAGTGTTTGCGCTGGGCCTGGTTACTTAGCTCCTTTGCTGTCTGTACATATTTCTCCAATATCCTGTACGTCGTAACAAATACAACTTACTTTGACCTTTTTAGTTTACTTTTTGGAAGGGCAGTAGTGTTGTTTTTTTTTTAACTTAATTTCTTAAATTAACATGACCTTTCTTAGGACCAAATTTTAATATTCTAGGTCAACGGGAAATACGGTAGCTCAAGTTATTTAATAAAAAAAACTATTATATCAAAACCTACCAGTTTTATTATTTATTTATTTTTATTTATTTATTTATTTATTTGTGTTACAAAAATACGAAACAATACAGGAGTGCAACAAAAACCTGTGGGGGTTTATCCGTGCACCCCGTTCCTCTTAACTACTTAAATAAACAACACTACATAACCTTAATCAAAAGTAAAAATAAAGAATTAACAGTTAACAAAAAAAAGAGAACAAAGCTTACATTCTAAAGGTAATAGAATTTATGAGCTCCCGGTATTTCGGTGAAACTGCATTCACCATGAACGCGGTTAGACTGAAGTTTCATAAAATAAATAAAACCTGTTAAAATGTATTGAATATATTGAATTTTTGTAAAGTACTCAAGCACCTACATACATATTATGCATATGCCTAATTTAGTTTTATTGCTTTCAGTTTGAAGCATGATTTTTTAACAGATGTTGGAGCCTTAGTAATCGGTATTAACTTCAGTTTTAGAGCCATTCCTAAAAGGATCTTGCAGACAGACAGAGAGATAGACAATCAAGTCAAAGCCTAGCATTCCAAAAAAGATATTCAGTGTTTATGACAATAAATTTCATTCCGGTTTCTCCCACAAAGCATTTTTTGGGGCAAATTGTATTATTAATGATACACAAGTAGGTTGACGAGGTCGTACAATCACCTACTTCTATATACAGGTCAAAGCGTTCCCGAAAGCAACAGTTCTTGAAAATCCTCTCTTTCATGGAAAAATCAATTTTATTTGAAAAATTACTCCAAAACAAGGATAAGGATTGAACATAATTCGTCTCATCAGTAAATAAAATCCAATCAAGTCGAGTATAGAAGTAATTTGTATACCACTTTCTCCACTGATGTAAAAAGCATTCGACCCGATAATTTCCGAGTGAACCTTCTAGAGCATGATGGATGATAATCCGGAGTATACTTACTCGTCTCTGAGCTCATCGTGATCGAAAGACATGTTGAGACAGCACGACCACTGAATGTGACTGATAAAAGCGCGTTTTTGTGATAACTCGATCGATACGCAAGTAGGTGCGGCGGAGGCGATGTGCGTTGCGCTACTGACGAGGGTTTCCGCCCGCCCTTCACTACAGATGAGAAGACAAGGGCGGGAAACCACGCATGCGCGCTTATGTCCAAATTGCAATTACACTATCAAGTAAACTTGTTTACACGACTATAGACCTTATTATTTTGTTGATAAGGATCTAAGTAGGTAATTGTATTGCAAATATTATGTGCGACTCTGTAATTCAACTGGTGGAAGGAAATTACTGTTACATAATAATTTATGTTCCGGATCTTCCAGTCGTTATGATAAATGGGTGTTTAAATAATAAATCGAGTATTTGATGTCGTCCAGATTCATTAAGAGGCGTCACTACGCGCAAACCTCCATACAAAAGCTGTCAACACATTGTGAGCTGTCTATGAAATGTTATTATAATGTTTTAGGCTGAGTACATTAACATTATCTAGACCTATGTTTAAGTCGAACTAAAATCGTGAAATTTGAGAAATATCTTAACAACAAACTCCAAAAAAACGCAAATTTAACGGTTTTTTACCAATATGTAGCCGAATGTGATGTTATTGTTTTAGATAAAATCAAAAAATTTATACGAGTTAAACATCGGAAATGTAATCTATAATTATATAATAACAAAAAACAATGTTTGAAAACGTCCACAGTCTTGCCAAAAGGTGGTTACTCCTGAAACAAGTTTTCAATTTTGCGCCCGCGACGAAATCGGCACGATTGTATTGTCGTCGCAAGTTTCATGGAGCGTGCACATTATAGCGAAATGAAACAGCATGACATCTGGCCACGCCCATGGCTCATCGGTAGCGTCATGATGTCTGTTCTTAATTGGATACTCCTGAAACAAGTTTTCAATTTTGCGCCCGCGACGAAATCGGCACGATTGTATTGTCCTCGCAAGTTTCATGGAGCGTGCACATTATAGCGAAATGAAACAGCATGACATCTGGCCACGCCCATGACTCATCGGTAGCGTCATGATGTCTGTTCTTAATTGCCGCTACATGGGGTTCCATTATGAGTAAAAAAAAAAACGTTATTAAATGCTTTACACACTTTATTACTGGCTCAAAGTAACGGGACACGAAGCTTCTTACAATAAATATTTAACTTTTTTAGATAATGTTAACATGAATTAATAAAACTTGAGTAAGAAATGAATATATTTAATTAGCAACAGTTATCAAAGAAAATATTATGTAGATATAATTACATGATGTAAATGGACAGGTACATTAAATTAAATCACATAATCTACTGATAAACGTTTCCATTTTATCATGCCCGCACAAATGAAAAAGAACAAAAAAGCTTCATCTTTCCTTTCTAATTGTAACTACTGCACTCGTATGGCCAAGCCCATTTGTTTTTAATTTCGCGGGTATATTGCTATGGAGCGGGCTATGCTTGGGATATCTCTGATGGATAAAATCCGAAACGAAGATATCCGTCAGAGATCGAAGGTGACCGACATAGCCTGCCGAATCAGTAAGTTGAAGTGGCAGTGGACTGGCCATATTTGTCGCCGACGTGATAACCGTTGGGGCTGTAAGGCATTGGAATGGAGACCACGTACAGCAAATCGCAGCGTAGGCCGCCCTCGTGCCCGCTGGACTGACGATCTGAAGGACGTTGCGGGTGGCGGCTGGATGAGGATGATTGAGGACCGCCACGAGTGGCGTAATATGGGGGAGGCCTATGTCCAGCAGTGGACGAATACGGGCTGATGGATGGATGGATGGATTGTTTGGAAAATTTGTTCGGTCTGATCCATAATAGTTCTGTGGTCTGATCAGAAGATTATGTGGTTTAATATTATTTTGTCTTCTTAGACCCAATATACTATATAACAATAGGCTTTGAAGACCATAGTTGTAATCTGACAAGCATATTTACTATTCTACGTCACACACTTGGAACATTTCCGAATAAGTAGGTAAATACAGTTTTACACAAATAGTCCAGTCAATCTAAGAATGTTTGTATGGAGAAGGTTGAATTAAATGTACACTGGGTGATAATTGGGTATATGTCAGTTAACTAACTGAAAAATTCAAATTCAAAAGAATCCCTGGTACATAAATATTTTTAAAAAATTAACCAAGAATAATCAGACCATAGCTAAAAACAATATTAGTAAGACCGGGTCTCTAATTATTTTGGTTAATATAAAAACATATTTGTTCTTCCGGGAGGTGTGGGAGTGTCAATAATATGAAAATAACTATTATTTCGAAGTCATTTTACTAGTGTATCTTTAATTCGACCTCAAATATTTCATTTACTAGACTAAAAATATAAGTCCGATCGGCAGTTTTCATTTGCACAGAAAAGCTCGCTCCAGCTTTCAAGAGTAGCCGAACGTGTAAAAACAAAAAATCTATAATGAACTTTATTTGCAAGATAAAATGGCAGAGTATTGCTTGCTATGCATTCATAGCTCTGTCTCGGTTATAGGTTTGTATTCTGTCAAACATATGTACATGACATGTACAGATCGTTCAAAATTGATCACTATAGGCTGATCGAAAATGTTTCTTAAGTTTTGGACATAGAACAGCCGTCAGAGGTATATAAACTGTGAAAGATCTGCATGTCTACTTTGCCATTTGTAGGTCGAAGATCCCCAAGCTACAAAAATTGGTCTACAGCGCAGGTAAATCGGGCGGACTTATATTTTGAATAAAACTGTACCATTTATTTATATTTACCTATATATAATGTGCGTAGGAATAAAATCTTTTAGGATATAATTTTAATGGTAATGGTAGTTGATTATGATTTGATTTTGATTTGGTATGCAACGTCTATTCTTAAGGATCATAACAGAGTTTATTTCATTGCATTATTCGCCATAGATCAAAAGTTATGACATATTTTATACATAGTCCTTGGTAGGTAACAAACATTTTAACACGTCAGTTTATATAACAATGATTTTCTCAATTTTTTTTTTGTCCGTCGGTTTTGATATAGTTTCATCCCTTTTCGTCTATGAACTTTATCGCGGGGCACACTGTATTTAGCAGATCTGTACATGTAATAATTTTGTTAAACTGGAATCAAGAAACTAAGTTTCATTACCTTTAGTTAGAGTCTCTAAATTTGTACCTTAAAGATTCTCGAGAAAAAATGCAATGCTCGATGACGTCTTGCTACATTGCAAATCGACTTAAACTATATACAATACATCACAATTACATATATAATTTTCTTTGATACATATGTATTTCAGATACGTACGTTATTCAGTCAATGAACACACTGCCTCCCTCACTTAAAACAAAGAGGCTGAAATGTAAAGTCCCTATTATCGTAGTTGAGTCGAACGTGGCTAAGTCCATATTTGATACTTTGGGAAACTCAGTTCAAACTCAAATAGGACTGTCAATTTCAGCCAGTTTATTTAACCTGTTAAGTCGCAATAAACATTTACAATTGAAGAAGGCATATGTGAGTTAAATATATCGTCACGATATGAATCCCCGAGGGGGTGTCAGAGGTGTTAAAATGGTTAAAAACACATGGGGCATACTTGGTGCGAATAGAAGGCCAACATTTACAAGACGAATACACACTATTGGTCATATTGGACAACATTCACTAAAACGTTTATATAATATATATAGTATATTCGGGATAAAAAGATTTTGGTGACATTTCAATTCGCCGCGACATTCGGGGCATGGGCTCTACTAAAATAGTCTTTATAGCTTGTCAATAAAGCGGGTCAACGAGTTCAAGTACCTCGGATGCATTGTAACCGACGACCTCAAGGACCCCGCCAATGTTGAAAGGGAACGTAGGGCGTTGGCGATCAGATGCAACAAGTTGGCTCGCAGGTTTGCAAGTTGTAGTAAGCAGGTTAAAATATCGCTTTTCAAAGCGTGGTGTCAGGTGTTCTACACGTGCAGCCCGTGGACCAACTTCACGCAGAGGATCATGAGCGCCCTGCGTATCCAATAAAATAATGGCTTCAGGATGCCGATGGGGCTGCCCCGCTTCTGCAGTGCATCCGGTATGTTTGCGGATGAGCGTACTGATCACTTTTATGCCATCATGCGGGAGAGAGCAGCCTCGATGCTCTATAGGGTGCGGGCCAGCTCCAACTCAATCTTAAGGACCATCGGTGGGAGGTACGACACGCCCATAATGCGCCACCTTGCTGGGTTGCTAGTTAAATAAAGATGTGTCTCTGACCGACACCCCAGCAGTAGGTAAATTTATAAAGTTATTTTGTGTTTAGATTAGGAATACTAACATAGGGTAAGATCATTGTTACTAACATAGGGTAAGATTATTGTTACTAACATAGGGTAAGATTATTGTTACTAACATAGGGTAAGATCATTGTTACTAACATAGGGTAAGATTATTGTTACTAACATAGGGTAAGATAATTGTTACTAACATAGGGTAAGATTATTGTTACTAACATAGGGTAAGATCATTGTTACTAACATAGGGTAAGATTAATGTTACTAACATAGGGTAATATAATTGTTACTAACATAGGGTAAGATCATTGTTACTAACATAGGGTAAGATCATTGTTACTAACATAGGGTAAGATTATTGTTACTAACATAGGGTAAGATCATTGTTACTAACATAGAGTAAGATCATTGTTACTAACATAGGATAAGATTATTGTTACTAACATAGGGTAAGATAATTGTTACTAACATAGGGTAAGATCATTGTTACTAACATAGGGTAAGATTATTGTTACTAACATAGGGTAAGATCATTGTAACTAACATAGGGTAAGATCATTGTTACTAACTAAACTGGACCACATTGTAGTCTGATCGATAAACGTTTATTATTATTATGTAGGTACACTTTTCAGTCACGGGCCCATAGGGACCCGGTCATTTGAAAGGCATTCATGGGGCCGAAGCCAACATTGAAGAGGCCTTTGGTACCATTTAATCTAAATGTGAGATGGCTGCATCCATGGAGGCCTCTCCCTCATATTATTAAAAGTCATGGTGAGGTCCCAAAATTCTGGTAGGGATTTCTTGGCAACCAAAATTAGCCTCTAATAGTAGTAAATAAGAGTTACCCAAAGAAACGTCACCAATATCATGAAATCCCGAATAGAGTATAGTTTACGAAATATAGACATTTTATACAAATACAACTTTAGTATGATGCAGAACAAGCATAAGAGATTACGCCAGAATCCCAGCAGATCTGGGGCCTTATTACTTAACTTCAACATCTATGGCTATCGCTTTTAAAGGGATTTAATTGTCACGACAAACGTCAAACATCATTTCTAACCAATCATGTATATGTTAATCTTGCAGACGTTTTTGAAGTAGCTTCACGCGAAAATAGGCTATTCGTAAAGGCGTTATAACATGCGAAAATACTACACTTAAGAAAAAAAAAACATTTCTTACTTGCAAGAATAATTATTGAAATAATATATTTATCGTATTCTAAGGATTTGTATGTACAATGTTATACTTGTGTATTTATTTTAGGTATTTGCTATCCATTTAATTGTTATTATTTATTTTGTACACCACCTTCGCGTTATATTTTTTTCCAACAATTAATTTCCACCGAAAGGTTGTCTGGAAGAAATCGCTATAAGTGATAAGGCCGCCAACTGTTACCTTCTTTTTAATATATATTTTTTTATCTAATTTATTTATTTTGGTGTACAATAAAGAGTATTTGTCTTGTCTTGTTTTGAAAATCTGCTTAACTTAATGTCTAGATATTGCAATAACTATTTTTCGTAGCATAGATTCCACAGACAACGTCTTCGATGAGCTAAAATTGTAACTTATGTTAAAAGCGGCCGCTTTTAGCATAAGTTAAAATTCTAGCTATAAAAGGATGTTGTTTCTGAAAACATTGCTATTTCTAGACATTAAATTTAGCAGATTTTCAATAATTATTCTAATGATGTTTTTGGTTTCTAAAGTGGCAGCACTTTCGCATGTTATGACGCCTTAAATACACTTTCATCCTTCCAAAAAGTGAACGAAAAAAACATTGAAGTCTGATTATTTTATATAGAGACGAGTCCAATAGCGTTCACTGTGTCTTTGAGTCGGCTAATCACGGCTAGCCTAGTGTCTCACCACAACGGTACGAACCAATCATGAGCCTTTTGCGCTTTTCAGACTGTGGTCTCATTCTCAAATGACACTATGTTAGAAATTCGTCTTCTATGTTTTCGCCGCTTCTAAGTTCTTAGTTAGTTGTTCAGTATGATCCGGATTCAAAGGGTCAGCTATTTATTAAGTCTCAGTAATATCTACAAATGATTGTCTTTTAAAGGATAAATAATATATATATTATGATTAATTATGAAGTATAGAACATTAACATTTTTTAAATACATTTATTAATATAGTGTATATATTATTTTGATTAATTTTGGCAAATTTACAGAAAAATTAAATACATTCACAAAGTTACGTAGCAACGTTGATAAAATGACAAAATATGAGTTTAACTTTCAAAATTATATCACAAAACTAAAAAACAACTTAGAACTACTAAACTACTACTAATTAAACTTACTCAAAATACACTGGAAATAAAAAAGCGTCTATATTGCGTTAAGCATAGTAAATTCGGTTAAAAAATAGTTTATTTTGTAGAACATGTACAATTAGACTACTGACTAGTAGACAAAAATAATTATATGTACATCCTATGTACATAATAGAATATGTACGAGTTATTTTACTTAATGTCTTTTCTTGATATACAAAAATAAAACTTTGGAACGACGAATACATAAATAAAACATGTTTTATCTGTATAAAATCCGCAGAACATGTGTTAATGAATAAGTTACACACGAGAAGCGCTTTGCTGACATAGTTGTTGCAGACTAAAATGTGCGTCAGTAGATTTATCTTAGCTGTTTGTATCGCTGATTTAAGGGGCTCTACAATGCTCAACATGAGTTTTGTATTGGATTCAGTTCCGTCAATGTAAATGGTAAAAATTCAAAAAAAACATGGCATGTTTTGTGACTCAATGCAATTACACTTTATAAATAAATAAACTTTCAATCTTCTATTACTTATAAAAAAGCATGAATTTCACGAAAAAAGCGATTCTGTCTCCGTGTTTCAAAACCGATTGAAAGGAAACCAACACACGCAGATACTAACGAAATAAAAACATATTTATTACATAGAGAAATTATGGTTAATGTCATAATGTAGCTACGATTTCAAAATAACTGAAGTTTTGCGTGCGCGGCATCTGATTAGATCAGGACAGAGTTAAAAAACAAACGCGTTAGAGCAGAACTGAATTTTAGCATAGTGCAGCCCCTTAAAGCTATTTGCTGAAAGAAACTATGATTGCAAAATAATATGTAGCGCAATATAGATGGGCCAACATGTACTGTACTACGTAATACCTTTTAGGAAGACATAGACAACTGTCTAATAATTATCTTGTTTACATTATTGCCGGATTCTATTGAAAGGGACTTTACCTGTCTCATCTTGCAAATGACAAGTTCTGATGTGCTACGTGAGATGGGTATATACTTTCGCACGTAAATTAAAAACGAACGACTCAAAAATACGGCTCCAGGTACTTGGCGTGTGAGAGCTGGGCTGAAAAAAGTGTAAGACTTCGACCGTCACGACCCTTTTACGTGTGTGTGTGTTAATGTGTTTACAAGCGTATGTCTATGTGTAGGTATACTACAGCGGCGTGCGCCAGGGACTTCGTTCCAACCGGATGTCCCACAACACCTCTCATATGTTTTAACTGCAGATTAACTTTGTAAAATTGTCGTTGACGCCATCCATATTGAAAAAAATTGCTAGTTTAAATTTCTAAAAAGGTCAATAATTACAGTAAAATGGTACACAAAAATAAGACTGTTCTGATAGCGCAGAAACAAATCACCAATTTTTACTTAAAAAGATTCACTAGCTTTTACGAAGTGCAACAACTTGAGCAAGGTTTACATGGACTAGGTAGAGCAGGTTTTTGCCAAACTCCTTTGACTAAAAGCCAAAACATGTATTTATTTTAGCGGTCCAATTCAGTTACTAACAGTCCAACGAAGATATTCATGCTATCCTTTACGGTCTCATCAAAACAATGACAAGCTGTCTTTTATAACACGATCGTCAGCGACTGTGATAGTGATTCCGACCGCGCAAGGTTTGTATTTTGTTCACGAGTACTTTTTACATATAGTTACACTGTAGCTGATTCTGAAGGCTTTAATTTTAGTTTAAATGCTGTCAAAACTGAAATTATTCCAAAGTAATTTAGCTTCTGTTCCTAGCATTTAAGGACTATTTTGCAATAAACATGTTTTTATTGTGACAGCACTAAAACTAAAATTAAAGGCTTCAGAATCAGTTTTACTGTTTACTTTATTCTATAATCCAGTATGGTCCACAAGTTGATCGATAAAACATACAAAATTATAAAATTTAAATATCTATTACAATAACGTCAACCGATGAGATCATTATACAGTCAGAATGTGATATTAAAATATGCTTATTACAACAAAGTTGTTTGGTAAGAAAATAACATAGGAGTACATACATCATGTTTCTGCCGATATTATTTGTAGATAACTAAACCTGGTTAAATTGTTTTAAAATAAGATTAGTGTTAATTTAACTAAACTTGAAAGTTACGTTCGATTACGTCATTATATTTTATTGCATCTCTTTTGTGTAACCAATATTCGCCCAAGGCCATTTATTCACACGTGCAACTGCAGCCATAACACATTCTGTGCCGTTTCTTTCGATTCCACTTCCAATGAGGTAACCGAACGAAACTGAAGCAAATATCGGTCACATGGAGTTAATACAGAGTGTTAATTTGACAACTGATTTCCTGTTTATTGGTAATAAATATATTCGCAAGAAATCACCCTACGGAAATACTAATATAATCAATAAAAAATATATAAATTTCCAAATAAAACGACAAGGGAATTAAAGTTGTTGCGAACCTATTCCTATTGGACTATAAGGTTTTATCCGTAGAAGCCGGGTTACTAAATATGTAACAAATAAAATAAATAATGACTTTATTGACCAAAAAGTTACTAAAAATAAGTCACAGAGTTTTGATACTTTTGATCTGAAAGTTCGTTTTTGCTTTTGTTTCTAAAGACTTTTTTCTGCCTTAAATTAAGAACAATTTTTATTTTTTTGTCATCGTAATATTTCCAGAATCTGAGAAACAACTTGAATACAGACAAATGCCGGCCACATATCACACAGAGAAATAAAAGTTGATTGCTGAATACTATTATTACCAATAAATCGAAAAACGATTTTTTTTAATTAACAGCCTGTTTGCCAGAAGTTCTTCTGCGTTTTTATATTTTTTATTAATAGTAATAAGTAGGAAACTAATTATATCAGTATTTTAATGAGTATGAAGTCTGAAAATAGTAAGTTTTACATACTGGAAGTGAACCTAAATATGTAATTGATTCTAAGGGCTTATTACGTGTCCTTGAATGATAACATTCCAACGAAAATCTTTTTATACATTGGAATGTGATCGTTTAATTTCACAGGACAATTCGGGAAAATTAAACTAAAGAAATAACCTCGTAACAGAACTGTTGTGGAATTGTGTAGCAAACATACGACATAAAACGTATGGCTTTAATTGTCAAACTGTGTGATTTGCTTAGGCGAATAGTAGTTTGACAATTGAAACCGTACGTTTTAAGCTGTCAAATGAATTCGATTTGCTTACACAATTGCACCTCTGGGAGTCTAGCTCGCACCGTCGATACAGTGTCTTTCTATCATTCTTGCTCTCTCGCATAGATTTAGTCTAGAATAGATATACGCTGTATCTCGGGCGAGTGCTAGGTACGCTGATTAAAACCTAAAATATATCTAGCTAGACCGGGCTTGAAGAACACTCTTGGGTACTTACAATATTTTTTCTAGGATCAAGGTACATTTAATAAAGGTAGTTTTTACGCGGGAAAATAGCATGTGGTTCTTTGTAGTTGGGGTCAGGCTGGTTGCGGTACCTTCGGGCTAACCAAACGGCGAACAACTGAAAATGTATAAAACTAGATTAACATAATTTTCCCTAGAAACTAGAAATACAATACAATAGAATGTTGGTTTGGTGTACTTCTTATTGCATCTTTATTTTAAGGAAAAATATCGAATTTATAACAAGTACATGCAACATGCAATCTAGACAAAAACAAAATTTTATTTTGAAAGACCTGTGGACTCTAAATAATCCGTTTTAATGACTGTTTTATGCAAACAGAAATATGAATCGGTAAAGAATATTAACTTCACAATGGTGTCGACTCGGTGCAACACAACTTAACTTATTTGACAGGACTAACTTTATTTTGAGCGTCCTGTCTTTGTCTGTTTGATACAGAAAGAAAAAGACAGAACGCTTAAATTAAGGTTAGCCCTGTCAATAAAGTACATTTTTTTTAGATATCTTTATTAATCCCGATTACAATGAATCTTAACCTAAACTATATAGCCACTACCGAAAGCCAATTCGCTTATCTGTATGTAGTGGCGAGTACACAAGTTATAAAAAGTAATAAACAATAAAAAAAGTTAAACGTTAAAAAAACAAGTTAAAACGTGCTACATCGAATCGGTGTTATTGTGTATATGAAGAATATAAAGGTGTAATAACCAGTCGCAGTCAATGATATGCATCAAGTTTAAATGTAGCTATTTTTATTTGTTATCAATTGTAGTTATAATTGAAAAAATAAACTCAATATATATTTCGAGCCCCACCGGGTCCGGCATCATTTGTGAGAAACAAGATACATTTATTTGTTATCATGTAATTAAGTAAATAACTGCTGTTATATAAAACAACATTTAAACGGATCACTTCTATCAAAACAGGTGCTTTTAGGTTCAACAAAACATTCATACTTATCTTAAAATGGTTGAAAGTGCATGAAGTTGAAAAACTGATCACAAAAATATGTAGATGGTGCAAGACCAAGCGGAACATGCGCGTTAGTGTGATTTCAGCACTCGGTGTTTTTAGGCAATAAATTTAATTCTAAGTCAGAACATAAGCCACTTTTTATATAACGAAATAGATAACAAAGCTAAGACTCACTATGATTTATGAGAGAAAAACTCGACGTTTCGGTCAACTTAAGAGTGACCTTCATCAGGCTTCGCGAGGTGCTACGGCGCGTGCGACACCCTCACTCCATCAGGACTCGTGAGGGTGTCGCATGCGCCAGGGTACCTCGGGAAGCCTGATGAAGGTCACTCTTAAGGCGATACATAAAAGTTTAAGCGTCCCTGTTACACCCTCAGTGCGAGTGGGATGGATTCGTGGAAAAGTAACAAAAAGTCGGTTTTTTATTAATATAAAATGTACTAAGCTATTTTGTCAAAAAGATTTTCAAGGAGACTACAAATACATAATATACACATTTTGAATGCAATTTCACAATGAAATTAGTTAGGATTTCAGAATTACAGGAAAAAATAAAACAATTTAGAGGTAATTTCGGAATTAAATTCAGTGAGAATCTTAATCAAATACTCAATAAACATTTACCCGAAAATGAAATACGTAGATGACGTTATAGTGGAGTAAATGGATTCGAAAAACCCCCATTTGTTTTTGGGTATCGCCGTAAGTTGTCCAAAACGTCGAGTTTTTCTCGCATAAATCATAGTGAGTCTTAGCTTTGTTATCTATTTCACTTTTTATATGTTGCAAATGGTTTACAAGCTCTGTAATTAGGTAGCAAGGCAGCCAGTTATCGATTTAGTTAGGTTAGGTTTCTTCGTGTCCGATTATGTGGCTTTTAAATATAAGGTTTCATTTAGTTACTTTTGCATTGTTTTCTATGTACACAAGCAGTGGCGTGCATAGAACTTTTTTCCGGAAAAGCAATCAGAAGGTCAAGTTTGACAATAAAAAAAATAAGAAAAAATTTAAATAACACTTTGAAAACGAAAGTTTGTATGACGCCAGGGTAGGCACTGCCTAGTGAACATTTTCATATCAACTTTTTTTTTACAAAGTGTTATTTAAATGTTTTCATATTTTTTTTATTGTCAAACTTGACCTTTTGGTTACTTTTCCGGAAAAAAGTTCTATGCACGCCACTGTACACAAGATATACATGCTTAGATATGTATCTATAACAAATTCTGGTAAGATGGTTACAGGAGTACAGAGCTCTTAAAAACATCGTATTCATGGAGTTTTTATAGTTCTGTCAAAAACCGGAATCCCTTATAGCGAAGCCTCCTTGTCTATCCGTCTGTCTGCAGCATTACACTGTAATTACTTATTAATTTTCGTTTCGAAAATATTATTAAAAATTCGTATTCGTGGTGAAAATTTTCTCGAGCAGATTAAAATCTACGTTCCCGAAACCCGTACGACGACGTTAACCAACTTTCTAACATCTGAAACTTTCGAAATAATGTGCGATCAAGACGAGGCTAACGTGTTGACACACGACAAAGAAACGCATAAGCGCATGCAAGCGGAACAGCAATCCACCTTAGCTCAGTGAGAAAGTGCCGGGAGTCCGCCGCGATCATTGTTAATTCATAGAAATGCGCTCGGGTTAGCCCGCGGGTCCTTTTGGTTACGGTACCTTACTGTCAACCACACACCCACAAACTGGAAAGTAATTTGTTCAATTTTGTTAGTCACAACACAAGTGCAAGCCCAGGGGTGAGGTTTTAGTTCTAGAATAGATTTCCTGAAATATTAGACGATTTTTCTATGTATCGATATTTTATATAGTATGAAAAGAGATAGAAAAGACAAGAAAAGAGATAGAGAAGATCATGACGCAAATCAGTTGTCGAATATGTACAGCACAAATACGCCTCACCATAAATTATTGATAACAATAAAATCATAAAATAAACAAAATTTATCAGTGGCTTCGTTCCATGAGATAACAAGTTTATCTAATGGCAAACATTTTACTGACATTTAGTATCCAATAAATTGTCGTCTGTTTTTACCTACATGGTTTGCTTTATTTTAATTTTATGTTTATTTATTTACAGATTAAATGAAAATATTTTAAACACTGAAAGAGTAGCAAAGATGTTTTTTTACATGTAAATGGACCACATTTCGTTTAAAAACAGCATTATTTATTTTAATTCAAATAGTTCTAGATTTATTTACATGATCCACTTACATATTCAGTGTATGAGTCAACAAGTGAATTTATCAAGCAGATTCAGGCTTATAAAAAGTGACAATAAAGCCCTACTTAAATATTATTTACGTGAAAAAATACTTTAGCATTTACAATAAGATCATGTTTCATAAAATGAAAGAAGGAAAAAAGAGAATAGACAGGTGGGAATAGGTGAAATTCGTACCTCTGTAAAGCTAAACAACAGTCCGATATCGCCGCACAGTTTGAAGGCGTAGTCTATGGTTTTCTTCAGTATGGCCATGCAGGGTGCACACTGGCAGTCTGAGTAGTCTACTCCGGAACAACATATTTTCTGAAATGGTCGAAACGCACAAAGTTCAAATTCACTTTATTATACCAGTAAATGAAAGATTTGAAGTCAAATTAAAGATACACTAGTAAAATAACTTCTATAAAATAGTATTTTCATATTATTGACACTCCCTGCCCTCCCGGAAGAACATATTTTTTTTTACAATTCACAAAACTCATTTTTTTTTTATATTTCACTGCTGATCTTGCTAATATTGTTGTTAGCCATGGTCTAATTAATGTGGTCCATTTAAAAAATATATTTATCAGGGATTCTTTTCAATTTTAATTTTTCAGTTAGTTTACAATAATACAATATACATTTGGGGGTCTGCTATCACAGGTATACCTTTACTTAAAAGGGGACCCTAACCACTGTAAAATTACCGTAATAAACCGTATATACCGTAATAAAATAATTTCTATTTCTATATTCAAAATTTTCCCCCAGTGTATGTATTGTATTAAATGTTAATAAAATAAATTAAATTTTAATTCAACCTGCTCCATACAAATACTCTTAGATGTACTCTTAGATAACTATAGATATATTTTATTAGGAATTATGAAGATCATTTTACATGTTAAATTAGGTATATGTTTTTATGACCTTGTGAAACAATGGAAATTCTTTAAACAAAGGTTCAGTCCTTTATTACAGGTATCTGTCCGCCTGCCTGTTGATAGAATTTCCCAAAAAGATTGTGCAGAGTTGTTGGGAACCTCTAGAAAAACACTTATATTGATGGACACATGGGCGTAAACAGGGGGACCTTTGGGGCTCAATCCTCCTCTTAAATTAAAGTATGAAAATAAGTAAAGTTAATTATAAAATGGCTTCCTGAAAGCTATCCACAACCACGGATGGAATACATACAATTTGCAGACTCATAAAAATTATTACAGATAGGTAAGATATTTGGTGAATAAGTACATACATCAACAAGTTCACAAGAGGGGAAGTCAGCAGTGCCATTCAGAGGAATAAGACGGTTATGGAAGCCGCAGCAATGGAACCTCTCCTGGACTTGTCCCTTCACATCCATGTTCACCTTATTCCAGCCCTGGAACATTACAAACACACATTTAGATAAAATAGATGTAGCATACTTATTCTTTATTCTTTATTGTACACACATATACAACGTGTAACAGAAAGGTGTAACCATATTTGAAGAGCTTATTCAGTCAATGGAATAGAACAACTTTTACTATGGGGTAACTTTTACTCGGCCGAGCGGCATTGCATTTTCCTATGAAGCGAGTAATATTTTTTTTCGATATACAGAATTTGTTTCGTAGTAAAAATTGTTCTAAACCATTGACTGAATAAGCTCCTCAAATATGGTTACACCTTTCTGTTACACCTTGTATAGGTACAGAAACAGGGATACATATAATATTTACATTTAAACAATATGCACATTGGCGTGCTTATCTCTAAGAGATTTCTTCCAGCAAAACCAACAGGAAATAACAAACAAAAAAAATAATAATTTAAACGAGTAATCATACAAGTGCACAAGGAGATTGATGCAAATTAAAAATATAAATATATTATATAAAAATAGCAATAATATAGTATTCAAATACTTACTATAAATACACACTATAAAATACAAATACAAAATATATATATACATAACATATATGTATATATATATATTTTTTTTTTTTATTATACTTTAATAAATATATATAGTATGCCTTAATTAGCTTTTTATTTATAATTACACAATATAACTTGAAATATATACAATAAATAAAAGAAAATTGAAAACTTGAAATATATTTGGGCCCTTAGTGGGCCGTCATCAGTCAAGTCTTTTTTTTTATTATAGAATACATAAATATTGATATATATAATATTGTATTTACCTATTAAGACAGTGAGAGGTAATGTTCTTTCAGCTTTTTCTTAAAGGAAATTATAGTAATAGTATCTCGAATGCTATGCGGAAGAGCATTCCACAGTCTGATAGATTCAACATTCAAAGAGTTGCCATAAGCACAAGTATTATGTTCAGGGGTTTTAAGGAGGGAGGAAGTCCCAGAATGCAAGGGCTAGGCACGCTATCTCTAGAGATTAAGAACTCAAAACGTTCGCGAAGATAATTAGCACTTAGTGCTTAGTGCTAATTATCATATAAGTGTATGTATAGGTATTACATCAATGAATGTAGGTATGTCTTAATAATTTTATATGTTTATTAGCGTGTAGTGATATATAATTTACTGAGTATTTACTTAATTTAACTATACAAATTCACAAATTATTTTGATATGATAGCACTATCCTCATAAGCTTCTCCATTGTTAAAAGTTAGCTGGCAGAAAATACTAAATAATATTAAGCTCGCCTATGTACAAAATTTTATCTTGTGCAATAAAGGATTTTATTATCATTATTAAAGGTAAAGGTTTTGATTATTTTTTAATGACCGTGGGATTGACATTTGGTATGATATTATTAGTAGCCAAGAGACTAAAAAGAAATATATCTTATTGTTATGTACATTAAACTAGTAACTAACACTGAAAGTGGCATTGTTATTAATTTTTTATCATTCAAATAATGTAAATCATTTAATTAAATCAATTATATTTATCATTCAAATCATGTTTCAACATATCATATTGTATTCGTATATCATACTACACAATCACACTTGCTACATTATTATTATTACATTCTCTTCTATAACTATACACAATTTTCGTTACACTTTTGTTGACTGAACTATGCAAATAGTGGCATACTGTTAATGTAATAATGGCGACTTGCACTTGAGTGTTGTAAAACATGTTATATACAGGATGTCTGGTACATCAATGTAAATATTTTCATTAATGATAAAGGAAGTGATTTTGAATTTTTTTTAACTGTATTTACTATTACGCAAAGTTTTGTGGTTTTCGAGATACAGACATTTTTTTGTTTTGTTTACTTAAAAATAAATTACTGCAATAAACCGATAATAAAACACTCTTTGTGGCTAAAAATTATATTTTTATTTTAAACTATTCCTAAATACTCTTTAATTAAACAAAAAACAATATAAAGGTGTTAAAAAGAGCTAAATAGAGTACGAAGAAACAGAATTATTATATTATTTAATTGAAGTGTAATAAGGAATAATTTAAAATAAAAATATAATTTTTGCCAAGTGTCTATATCTCGAAAACTACAAAACTTTGCGTAATAGTAAATTTAGTCCAAAATGTTTAAAATCACTTCCTTTATCATCCCTGAAAATATTAACATTGATGTCCCAAACAACCTGTATAATAAATGCCCTGATGTTACTGGAATCCATACAATTTTGTTTCAAGGCCACTAATTGTATTAGATGGGTCTGTAAGAGGTATAAGAATACAATATTGAATAAGAATAATATCACAGGAAATCTGCAATACAGTAATATTTGTAGTATAAACATTTGGTTACCTGTTCAGCTAACATTTCCTGTTGGTCCGAGTTCACAGCCAAGCAAGCACATGCTACTGAGAATTGCACCAAGAAGAGAAGGAATAGTATCACCATGTACTGAAGGAATGGTCAGGAAATACATATGCTAATGAAGTACAAGTACAATAAATTACGATATCCACATTTTCTACGACTGTTAACTCACATAATAAAGCAGATTCCGAAGGCTTTAATTTAAGTTTTAGTGCTGTCAACACTAAATATTCTTCATTGCAAACTAGTCCTTAAGTGTTAGGATTAGAAGCTAAATTACTTTGGATTTTTTTAAGTTTTGACAGCACTAAAACTAAAATTAAAGCCTTCAGAATCGGCTTTAATATACATTATACAACCTCATATAATATGTAAGTATACCACCTCTGTGATCTAGTAGACCCCCTCTGTTGATTGAAGGAATTTTAAATCCCCAAGGGGTGTCAGAGGTGTTCGTAAACTGTGAAATGCAAGTCACAGTTCACACTCGGTACACCATCAATTATTACGTCCCAATGTGATGGGTGGTGAGCTTTCAGCATGTGGTAAGAATCAAGTAAGACCATTGACATAATAGTTGGTAGGTCAATGGGTAATACTAATATTAGGTCATTCACTATGAAATTACCATTTTCCATGGAGAATTTTAAGATAACCCAATTTTCAGTACAAACATTTTTGCATTTTTTTAGGAATGACAAATCTAAATTATATAGAACAAATTGTGTATGAATGAGACAACACTAATAGCGACTTTAATTAGATTTTTTGAAAGGTGTCAACTGTAAAAAAATATTACGAATCTTATCATGGAAATGGATGACATTTAGGAGGAACTGTATATTATAATAAAAACAAAATTTAATATGTATATATAAAACCTGAAAGGCACCTTTTAAACAAAAAACAAATAATGGAAATAGCTATTGCATTACAGGAATTATGAACTCATGAATCTGTGACAGAATTTCATCCATTTCATAGTTAAGATGACGTATTACTATACACATAACCAAAAACTTATTGGTGCACGCCCCAACAGGAATCAAAACTAGGTTTCACTATTGAAATGCCAGCATTCTACCTCCCTCAGATAGCTGTTCATAAATAAATACTTTCTTCAGGTTCCAGCACTGACAGCAGGATAGCATATACAATTTTCAATGCATGCAACAGATTTGGCATTAGAACCTGTGTCATGACCCCTAATTTATGAACTGTACGGGTATATATTTCACCCTGAATTGCAGTGATGAGGTTCAACACCCCTCACGCTCTTCAATGCATGCAACAGATTTGGCATTAGAACCTGTGTCATGACCCCTAATTTATGAACTGTATGGGTCTATATTTCACCCTGAATTGCAGTGATGAGGTTCATCACCCCTCACGCTTGAACATAATAATTGTCTGTGAATGTAGGTGTACTAATTATAGGTGCACCAATATCGGGAAAATAATTTTGTGACAGTGTATTTCCTTTATATCGAGGGCTTCAAGCTGATAGGTTGTAGATATATACAGATTCTCCAAAACATAAAAGTTCAACTTTTTCGAATCTCTATGCTCTACAATATACTGAAAAAGTTTATATGACTAAGTCTTAGATGTGAAAAGGGATTTACTTTAAAAAATTATATTCATCAATAACAAGACACTTCTTTCAAATTTTTTCCTTTCAGCTTGATGCCCTTGCCATGATTTAGCAAAAATTATTGCAAATTTTATGTACTGGAAAATAATAATTTTCAAGGTGAAATTTTTACACCTACACCCGAATCAACATGCCTACAGTTCGGGTAAATCAACAGAGTCGGCTCTGCATAGCGTAGTGAGAAAAATTGAGAGCGCTCTAAATACGAAGGAATCAACCTTAGGGGCCTTTATCGATATCGAGGGCGCCTTTGACAAAACTAAATTTACAAACATCAGCCAGGCTCTCATTAAATATGACGTCGAACCAACACTACGCGGGTGGATAGACAACATGCTTAAGTTGAGAGCGGTGCAACTAAGTGTGAATGGCACTACCAGAGCTGTGGTTGCCAAGGGCTGCCCACAAGGAGGCGTCCTATCACCGCTGCTCTGGAATATCGTGGCAGACGATCTAATCCGACGTCTCAACGATAGGTGCTTTCACACAATAGGCTATGCCGACGACCTCGCGATTCTTATTAATGGAAAATTCGAAGGCACACTCTGTGAACTGATGCAGGGTGCATTCAAAGTCGTTGAAAAATGGTGCGAGGAGTACCAATTAACAGTGAACCCGAAAAAAACGGAACTAGTCCTGTTCACCAACAAGAGAAAATTGGCGAACATGGGACTACCGAAACTCTTCGGCACTGCTTTAACCCTATCAACTGAAGTCAAATACCTGGGTATGACACTTGACAGTAAGTTGAATTGGACAAAACATATGAACATCAAACTGAAAAAGGGAACCATAGCATTATGGCAGTGCAAACGCCTATTGGGTAAGAAATGGGGACTACGCCCAAACATAATGCTTTGGCTTTACAAAGCAGTGATAAGACCAATGGTCTCGTACGGTGCCGTTGTCTGGTGGCCCAGGATGGACGCCGGTTACGTACAGAAAGAACTATTAAAGTTCCAAAGGCTTGCCTGTATGCTAACCACAAGATGCATGCGAACCACTGCATCCGCGGCCCTCGAGATAATTCTGGACATCCCGCCGCTACATCTGTTTATACAACAGGAGGCGGCGGCTGCTACGTTCAGACTCAGGGCAGCCGGACAGTGGAAAAGCGACGACAGGGCACCACACACGCGCATTCTTGGGCTGGCCTTGTCCCACCAGCCACTAATGGACGCGCCGTGTGACAGAATCCCTAGAAAACATGTATTTAATAGACATTACAACGTCCAATTATTTGAGGAACCAGCAGACCACTCTAATATCCACGAGGTAAGGATATATACAGATGGCTCCAAAACAGAGGAGGGTACTGGGGCCGGAGCGTACTCAGCCGAACTTAACATTTACAAATCAACAGCCTTGGGTAAGCACAATACGATTTTCCAAGCGGAATGCATCGGAATTATCCTGGCGACAAGCGCGGTACTCAGAAGGGAAGCTAGAGGCCTCAATATTAGGATACTTTCTGACAGCACGGCGGTACTACGAGCCCTTAGCAAGACCACGGTAAACTCTGGGCTAATACTACAATGTCTTAATCAACTGGAAGAGGTAAGTCGTCATAATAATGTAACCCTCCAGTGGATAAAAGGACACAGTGGATCGCTGGGCAACGACGCAGCAGATGAACTGGCGAAAAAAGGCGCAAGGTTAAAACCAGTAGGTGCTGAACCCCTGGTTCCCTTGCCCTTTAACCAGATACGAACATGGCTGCGTGAAAGAACCAGCTCTCAACATGCTGAGCAATGGGCAAGCATGACAGCCTGCAGACAGACGAAAGCGGTTTTCCCTTCGTCTGACAAAGAAACTACTACGTCTCAATAGATCCAACCTTCGCATGATGGTAGGGCTAATCACAGGACACAGTAACCTAAACAGACACTTCTATATTATAGGTCTAACGGACAGCCCTCTATGCAGAGCTTGTATGGAGGTCGAAGAAACGCCGACCCACGTGACTTTAGATTGCGTAGGAGTCAGCACACAACGGGCTAAGATCCTCGGTGAACCGAGGACGCTCCGCCAGTCCTGTGGCGACCTAGGTCGCCTCTTGGGATTTTGGTGTGAGCTGGGCTGGCTAGAATAGACGGCCCCACACTTTTCCACGCACAAAGGTCCAAAAAAGAGACTAGTTGCGGAAACCGAGCCCACCAAGAAGAAGAAGAAGAAGAAGATGACTAAGTCTAAGATGTGAAAAGGGATTTACTTTAAAAAATTATATTCATCAATAACAAGACACTTCTTTCAAATTTTTTTCCTTTCAGCTTGATGCCCTTGCCATGATTTAGCAAAAATTATTGCAAATTTTATGTACTGGAAAATAATAATTTTCAAGGTGAAATTTTTAACACTGACCTTGCAAATGTTTTTGGAGCTTTTTGTCAACATCTTTAGAATGTAGGAACAGAAATTTCATTGCATAAAAAACATACAATCCAATAAACTCAAGGAGATATCTGCATTTTAGCAGAACATAGGCACACAGCATTACTAACAGTATCACTGACAGCCATTAGAAAATTATGCAGGTAGGTAAATGTAATGATTTAGAAAGGATACAAAGAACAGCATAACTTGGTGATGTTTAACTGCTCCCACCAGTCCCAGGATGGAGATGAGTATGAGGAACACTCCGCAAGCCAGGAGCCCGCCAACTATCGGCAGGTTGGTGACCAGCGACGACGCCTGCCCGTACACCGCCACTGAGATCAGGATAGAGGCCACCACCTGGCACCACATTAGAAGGGCATTTCGTAAGACAAGCCATAAGCTAAAATCCATTGTACCGTGTACTAATTTACTGGATGATACTAATAACACGAACTAAACTTATATTACTCACCACATAAAGAACGTTAAGCGCAATTAATGCATTTTTGGAACAAGTAAATCCGCCACACATGATGATTAGCTCTTACAGATCTCAGATATAATGGGGATTCTAAAAAAATCGATATACGGCTGGATTAACAGCACAAGAAGAGTTTGTCACACTTTTCGAATATAATTACTTAGGTACTTTAAAATAGATAAATAACTGAAGACCTAGAATAATCAAGTCAATACACAAGAGAAATGTGTGTTGTATGTTGTCTGATCTGATTCTGATCTGACTGACATGACAGTGACAGAACGTAGTACATGAATTACAGGCCGTGCATTACTGGACGTACATTTTTTTCCCCTGTTCCCTGATAGCCGTTCTTGGTTCTAACACCGACAGCAGGATAGCGTATAAAACTTTCAAAGCATGCGCGACAAAGATGACATTACAACCCGTGTCACGACCAGTGGTGGCTCGTGCTCCAGGAAAGTGGTTACTCAACTCACTATAGGGGTACGGTCATCAGATCACAATAAACTATAAACACCCACGATTCTGTCATTATCCTCAATAAACGTCAAAAATCATGGGGATAAATTGAATGTCAAACGTGATTGTGCAGCTAACATCAGGCAAAAATAAACCACCATAGTATGTACTATGGTGGTTGGTTTATTCTGCTTATTTACATTTAATTTACAAAACCGACTTACCCGCGATAGCTGAATGTGTTTATTTTGTTTAATCTCATGACCATACCCTAATCAATCATTTCTAAACGCCTAAGAAAAAGTAAAATTTAAACGAGCAAAGTAATTTTTATATTTCTGACAAGGTTTATGTACTGGACGTTTACACCCGGGTGGTAGAGGAACGGTTGACAATTAAAGGAGACGGTCAGTTCCCCATAAGCAAAATGCCTTAAGAGTGTACACAAATATATTGTGGTTAATGATAAAGAACAAATTCAAAATAACACGGTTTGACTATCCATTTAAAACGGACACCATCTTTTAATAACTTTTTATAATAAATAATTTCTGATCTATTTATTTGATATATTTAAAAGGGTCATGATCAAATGTCAGTCGTAATGTAATCTCTATCAGAATCCAGAAGAAAAGCATGAATCGTGAAATAAAAAGCTGTGACTGCCGATTGCGTCACGCATGACGTAGTACGGAAGCGTAGTTTGTGGACTATTTGGACGGTAGATGGCGCCCTTTCGTTTCGTTCGGTGTTCGCTCTCATGACTGGCTGCGACATTAAGTACTTATATTATTTTAATATGTGTGTCCGGGTTATTATGAAAGTGAAATTAGCTACGAATAAATCTAACAGAAATTATAGTATAAATTTATTTCATGTACGCGGTTAAGGCCGATTCTGACCATCTCCTTTACATTTACCTGGGCGTTTAGGAACGCAACCTAAAGTTGCAATAAAACAAAAAAATAATAATTTACCTACCGTTGCATATACGTAAGCAAAAATTAAACTTATTTAATAAAGCCGATTCTGAAGGTTTTAATTTTAGTTATAGTGCTGTCAAAACTTGAAATTTTTCAAAGTAATTTAACTTCTGTACCTAAAACTTAAGGACTATTTTGCAACGAAGAAAATTTAATTTTGACTAAAACTAAAATCTTCGGAATCGGCTTTACTATGTATAACTCACCTAATTATGTTTTACTCATATTTGAGGTCGGTCGATCCCATTCCGGCATGGTTCTTGTGATGCGAATTGTTCAATCACTTTTGAATGAAAATAAACACACAAAAACAAAAAAAGCGTTCAAAAGTTCACATCCACGCAACCATCTCTTTTGGTTATACATTTTAAAAATTTATAATAATAATAATATTAATTTATTTAAAAACAACAAAAGTTCATAATTGTTAGTAACACACAAAGGTTCTTATCCTATGTTAGTAATCCTATTTTTCTCAAAAATATGTTGTAATGTTTTAATTACATATTGCATAGACATGCCAGAAAGTACTTCATCCTGTAGAGCTATTTCAAGTCTCCAGGAAATCTAAAATACTGTCCAGGAAATTCGTATGAAAATCCATTACATACCATGTTTTTTTTTTTAAACTATCCGTGTCTATGTTTTAAATGACTAAAGAGTTTGGCGATCATACGGTTTTTAGCGGCCAGTATAAAAAGAAAAAACATTACAATTTCGTGTTCAGAAAACGTTTGCTATATTTTATAAATGAAAATATATTATTTTTATTGATTTTATAGTTATATTTAAAACCATTGAACACTTAAAATTTAACCTCAATTTTATGAAGAGGGCTGGCCGTATACATTTGCCCAACGAAAAAAAAAAACGAAAAAAAAATTAAAAGCGGGAAATTATGTTGTTGCATAATATTTTCATTTAAAGTTTTTTGTGTAAATAAATTACAAAATGAGTTCAGAAGAAGGCTCTGATATAGATTGTACTCCTCCAGATCTAAAAGCGGAAGCAGAATTAGCAAAAAACAACTTGCTTCCGCCAAAATCTAAGGAAGGACATTTAAATAAATTACTTGTGGAAAGCAGATAAACACTTGAACAGTTGGTCGGAAAATGTGTTTTTGGCTTATTTCAGTCACCTTAGCCAAACAAAGCAGCCTTCCACTTTATGGGCGATGTATTCCATGCTCCGATGTGTTGTGCTCAATAAGAATAAAATAATCTTGAAAAATGATAACAATTTGACGGCATGGCTAAAAAGGCAATCAGATGGCTACATAAGCAAGAAGCCTAAAATATTTCAAGCCAACATATAAATGATAAATATCTACGAGTAGTTATAAAGGTAAATAAATGATGAAATATTATTTTATGGCTCTAAAGTTATAAATAGGCCTTTAATTCATTATTAAAATTGAGTTTTTTGTTGTAGGTTGTTCTTATCATGGGAGTAAAAACGGTGTATGTAGAAGTCTGGAGCTTGGGAATCTAACTACAAAAGACGTCAAACATCGCGATAGCATTATTTTAGTAAAATTGCGTGACACATAAAACAAACTCGATCGATTGTTTGTTATTCAAGATGAGTTTGTTAAGGTAATAAAAAAACTTATATAATTTGAAAATATCTCGTTTTATTTTTGAGAAAAGCACTATACATGCCTCGACCATAATTAGCTATCCTGGACTCGTATATAAAAGTCCTCGCCCTACGGGCTCGGCCTTTTAACTTAGTCGTCCAGGATATCTTTAATTACTGGTCTCAGATGTAATGTACTATTAAAACACAATGTTACATTATATTATACTAATAGGTATCGGTACGTGACCAATACCTTAGCCAGGTGACGTATGATGGGCGAGTCGTACCTCCCTGCTATGGTCTTCAAGATGGAGTTGGGGCTAGCCCGCTAAATTAAACTCTCAAATTTAAGG
Organism: Ypsolopha sequella; assembly: GCA_934047225.1. Lineage (NCBI taxonomy): Eukaryota > Metazoa > Arthropoda > Insecta > Lepidoptera > Ypsolophidae > Ypsolopha > Ypsolopha sequella. Next base: position 19,018,366 of record OW203994.1, on the reverse strand, counting down.
GTCAGTAACATTCCAACGTGAATTACTACCTATAATCAATTAAGATAATCATCCAAGATCTTAATAAAGCAATACGCGGCTATCAGCGGTCATTGCCTGTTTTGTGATTTGTCACACCTGCGTTGTCCTGTGCCTATGACGTAGATGAAATAATAGGTGAAGGTCAAATTATTCCGGATATTATGCTGACGCCTTATCTCTACTGCTTTTGAAAACATTCAGCAATTCACTTAGATTAAAGTTCAGGTGTGTTAATTCGAAAATTATTTCGAGATTAATGTTTAATTAGCCGTATTTTCTAACTTGTTGTCTAAAAAATCTCATGATGATGAATATTTTTATGAAAAAGCTGCAACTTCCATTTGCCTTCGTGTGACATCACTTGAGAAATGGCTGTTTAGAAATGTGTCCTTTGCTATCAAGATAAATTTATAATAATTTGCTTCCGACTGATTTGATAGTTGGATGACAAATGAGTAGACAGACAGAGACAGACCACATTTTTATATGCAATCACACATTACAATCAGTATAATGTTTAGAATTCTCAAGTGACGTCAAATTGGACAATTATAATAAAAAATCTTTAAGAAATTATGGTTAATTTATATACCAAAATAACAAAACAATCCCTTAAAATAGTACATATTCTCTAAAAAAAAATTGAAAAAAAATCATTTAAAAATTAAGCTATGGGAATCGTCGGCGTCACGCGGCGTTTGCGGCGCTCAAAATTTCATACGAATACAGGTCCAAGATCCATGCAGAATGGAAAACGCACGGGAGATGTTTAGCGCAAGGTAAAATATGTTTAAGTATAGAAATTAAAGTTTAAACTTATTTAGCTATAACTCATAAGATCTTGTTCATAAGATTTAAGCTATAAAAGAAAAGGACTACGTTGTTCATTGTTTATAATGTAAGTAGGTAGAGTTATTTTGATTATATGTATTATTTGATGGTGCAGTGCACGAGCGCACTTTTTAACCAGCCGCCACTGGTCTCAACCCCTAGTTTATAAACGCGGCCGAGTCAAACAACGGGCGTCTCCTGCAATAGAGAGATCGCACATAGCAATGAGTGAGAGGAAATGACTCGTTCAAAATAAGAAGGATTTTTTTGAGTATATATTATATCAAAACTATGTATAGGGAGGGTCAGTCGCTTCTCTCGGCTCCCTTAATTTATATACATGTAAACCTGACACGCTCCTCCTTGTTATGTATGTATATACATATTTTAGTACGTGACAGTGGAGTGCTCGGTAGACTTGGTTGTAAGAATAAAAGATAGACGTTTTTTATATGAATTTTGTAATGTCTGGCACAAGAAACAACAAAAATTACTAAATTTGGTTTACAATGCAGGGTTAAAACTAAATGGATCACGAACTCGAGAGTTTCACGCGGCGAGCGTGTTCAGATTCGATACCAGTCTACGGCAACGCGGGAGCAGCGCGGCGTCACTCCCTTCTACCCTCCACACACCCCTTCAACATACAATCCTTCAAATACGTTGAAAGACGACCGCGGCGGCAATTTGAATTTCGCGGGTTTACGATAATATACATATTATGTATACCTATATAATCACGTGCCGAACGTGTGGTCATATTAGTAAAAAAGGGACAAACGAAAGCTTGGCTTGCACCCTTCTCGCTCGTCTCGTTTTTCGTGTATTATAGTAGTATGGTTAATCCTCGTAAAGTATGGCTGCCCAGATAAGTTTATAAGGCTTATTCGACTTCTACACGACAACATGGCGTGCTGTGTGACAGCTAATGGCGAGCAGACAGATTATTTCTCCGTTACCTGTGGAGTCAAACAAGGTTGTGTCTTGGCACCCAATCTGTTCGCTCTATACTTTGCCATGGTGGTTCGAGAAACCTTACAAGGAACATCAGAAGGCATCCATATTCGCTTTCGGATGGACGGGAAGCTATTTAACCTTGCCAGACTTAAGGCCAACAGTAAGGTCTCTCACGATGTCATCACAGACATTATGTACGCAGATGACCTATGTTTTGTAGCGGATACCCCAGAGGGTCTACAGCTGCTCATGTGCAAGCTAGATGAGGCATGCTGTAAATATGGGTTGAAAATAAACGTAAAGAAAACTGAAGTTATGACATTAGACACATTGCAGTTGGCCGGCTCTACGCTGAATATTCGCTTAGGTGGAGACACTCTGAAGCAGGTAGACAAGTTCAGATATCTGGGAAGTACCTTGTCAGCAAAGGGAGATCTAGATGCTGAGATCAACAACCGTATCGGTGCCGCTTCTGCTGCGTTCGGAAAGCTGCAGTTAAAGCTGTTCCGCTCACACGACATCTAAAGGTCAACTAAGATCGCTGTATACATGGCCATTGTTCTGCCAAACCTGCTATATTCAGCGGAGACGTGGTGCTTATACCGAAGACACATCCGTACTTTAGATAGGTTCCATCTCAAATGTCTTCGCGAAATTTTAAACATAAAATGGTCTGATCGCATTCGGAACACAGAAGTGCTGCGCCGTGCTTAAGTTGGCGGCATTGAATCTTATATCATGCGACGGCAACTGCGCTGGTGTGGCCATGTCTCGCGCATGTCTAATGAGAGGCTGGCGAAGCGTGTCTTCTACTCGGAGCTCCGAGAAGGCAAGCGCAAACAGGGAGGCCAGTTTCTTCGTTTCAAGGACGTGTTGAAGAGACATATGAAGAGTTGCGATATACCCCATGAGACCTGGGAGGAACACGCAGCTCAAAGACCAGAGTGGAGACATCTTGTGCAAACAAATGTTTTTAGCTTTGAAGCACAAAGACGAGCAGATCTCGACTCCAAGCGTGACCAACTCAAGGCCCGACCACCTGTGGCTATTGACTACAACTACGAGAATGGAACACTCAAATGTGGTATATGCGGACGAACATTTAAAGCCAAGATTGGTTACGTCAGCCACATTCGGGCACACCGGCGAAGCCCATCACACCCTCACCAATAGTAGTCGCCGTAGCCGTGTCGGCTTGGAGACCATCAGTAGTGTAGTTCTCTGTTCAGTCTTTGTCTATGTCCAAATGGGGTCCCTATAATGCACGGCCAAGGCAAGTACGTCCAGTAATGCGCAACTTAGTAATGCACGGCCTGCAAATGAGGGGTTTTCCAGACTGACCTTGATCAAGCTTTTAGAGGCAAACATAGATGGAGTCACCCTGCTTTCAAGTGCCAAAAAGCTACATAATATTATTTTTTAATCTCTGGGCAGCGATTTACGTGAGCTAAAAAAATTCAAGTCGTGTCAAAACCAATAATATGTATCTACCTCCACAAATTAAATTTGTGTTGTTTTTTATCTACATTACTTTAATGTCGGGTGACATGGTCACTATATAATGATAAAAAAAAATATTACTCAGAGCGTTGTTATCAAATTAAACAGAATAAACACGCTCAGCTATCGTTGGTAAGTCGGTTATGTGATTAAACAGTAAACAAATACACGCATACGGACCTCGTGAACGACTATTGAAGTGTCAAACCCCTACCAACCATCATAGTACATACCATGGTAGTTTATAGTGGCTTGAAGTTAGCTGCACAATCACGTATGACAGCCAATTTTTCTTCACGATTTTTGATGTTTGTGACCGAATCGTGGGTGTTTATAGTGGAAATTAGTAATTTATTGTGAATAGTTGACCACACTCTTATTAAAGTACAAGACGTTAATAATATGTTAGTGTTTCATTGAATTTTCAACGTAGTCAACATAAAATGGCTTCTATATTCACTATGTGACAGTTTTCGCCACCAGCATAGATAAATTTGTGGCTTGTATATGATTACGATGCAGACTGTATCGGAAATTATTTGCGATGCTCGATTCTTGCAACGATGCTTGTAAAAGTCATGCGAAGTAGTCGTTTATAATCCTTATTCTGAGTTTATAACTCTTTGCAACCCGTTGCAGAGTCCATCGCTGCAGTTGCATCTCATTATAGTCTGTTAAATGCGACAATGGTATCGATTCGGCATAACACGTCTTAACTTATTTGATGGAACTAACCTTATTTTAAGCGTCCTGTCTTTTTCTTTCTTTATCGAAAAGACAAGGACAGAACGCTTAAATTTAGTTTGGTCCTGTCAAATAAGTTAAGATGTGCTTTACCGAATCGGTACCATTGTAGCCGATTCTGAAGGCTTTAATTTTAGTTTTAGTGCTGTCAAAACTAAATTTTGTTCGATATAAAACAGTCCTTAAGAGTTAGGATTAGAAGCTAAATTTCTTTGGATAATTTCAAGCTTTGACAGCACTAAAACTAAAATTAAAGCCTTCAGAATTGGCTTTACTGAGGGATTTTCTGACAGCTAATTATAAAAGAAATAGTTCGGAATATCTCAACAGATGACGTTTTTTGACGGCTTATAAAAAAAACGGTTCGCCGCATTATGTCCGATTCGCAAAATGTCATGTTGACAAAAAAATTCCGATTCGTGGAACGTCCGATTCTCAATGTCCTATTATCAAAAGGTCCTATTCTCACAATGTCCGATTCTCGAAACGTCCTATTCGCAAAATGTCCTGCCTAAATTTGCCAACGAAAAAGTTTGGCCGAGTGCGAGTCGGGACTCACGGTTCCGTAACACTACACAATACGTATACTGAACCCTCAAAACATTACAGTTATCAATGAGCAACTTAATTTGACACTTACGATCTAAATGATTGATTTATGTATTCAAATCTATGCATATGAAGGGTCTAATTAAGTTGGCATATTCTTATATAATTTAACATTATTTTCTGATTTTTGCTATATGTGTGATATAAAACCTACGTATGAATGTAATGAATGCAATTTCAAGTTTCGAAGTCAATTGGAAGTGCCCTATTTTCATGGTGAGCAAATTTGTATGACATTGATTATGTAAAGGGCAATAACTCGTTTCGCGTTGACCTTGAAGCCTAATGTTTTTACAGCACCATAGGGCCGTAGACTTCTGTAGGATGTATCAGTTTCAACTTGATATCTCACATGGGACCCGAGCAAAAGGGTCTTGACAGACGGACAGACGGACAACAAAGTAACATATATGGGTTCCGTTTTTCCATTTTGAGATACGGGACCCTAAAAAATAATGAATGATGACTTGACTTCATCATAAATACGATGCTAATAAATGTTTGCTATTAAAATTCTAGCAGGCGTTCTATGAACTAAGTCGTTTACAGTTAACTTCGAAAGAAAATAAATGCGGGTAGGTAAAAATAATAAACGCTGGTGATCATTTCAAAATTGTAAGACGATGGGAAGTACTCGTAGTTGACAGTGAATCATTTTTATCGCTTTGAATTATTTCTTCGATGTATGTGCTTTTTTGTTCTATACAAGGTGACTTTTTGATCATCGTCCAAATTCATACTGGACGCTTGGTAAGTAATGAGCATCATGAATCGATAACAATTTTTGTGAAATTCGTATAATGAAATTTCGACTTCCCATAGTAATTCACTCCCGGTCCTGAGTGAAACACTATGGGGAGTCGAAATTTCATTTTATGAATTTTACAAAAATCGTTATTGGTTCATGATGCTGATCACTTACCAAGGCTCGAGTATGAATTTGGACGATGTTCACAAATTCACCTTGTATAGTGATTGACTATCTCATTCATCGTTGAACTACAAAGTGATTGATTATCTCATAATGGACCAGCGGGTCTACCGCGTAATTCTCATTTTCATCAACATCAACTTGAGATTGAAATTTGACGTGCGTGCGACGACGCCCGCCTAACAGGCCATCTCTTTTGCACGCGTTGAATTTCGCATGCATTTGCTTGAAGTTGTTACAAATGAGAATTACGCGGTAGAGCCCCAGGAGCTGGAGTTTGTTACAAACCAGAAAGATAATAGTAGTTTGATTTTAAATGGATAAAGATACAATAAGCATTCCGATAATCTAGACGGAAGCAGTTCGTATCGTTGCATAAATAGAAAGGACTGCACTGGAACATTAACCTTAGATACGCAAAGAAAAAAGATTATAACAACAAAAGAACCTCATCACACATGCGTTTCTGACAAGATAAATATTTTACATAAGCATGAAGCATCTCTGAAAAGAGCAGTGTGCGAGGATTTTGGTTCAGCACAAAAAATGTGTGAAGAAAAAACAAAAAAATTAAGGAATAAAATCCGGATTGTGATTTGAGACTATTTAAATCAGTAAAGGACACGTTATACCGTGCCCGTAAACAGTTTTTAAGTACAGAAAAATTATCAAATCTGCTCAGGATTAATTAATTATCTGTCAAGCCGAAATCCTGAAAAGCGACATTATTACTACTCGTCCAACACAATTCGGCAAATGGCAAAGATTATTAACTTTTGATACAGGCATTATTCGTTGGCTCATTTCATTTGTCAAATTGTATTGGATGGTTTGTACCTAAAACAAATGAAAACGCTGTGTGGCTAGCACGCGCCAGATATAAAGCGTCTACCTTACTTGCGCTTTCATGCACACCGCGTTTGCCAGTGTACCTACGAAAAAGTATGAAGAGATGAAGAGACATTATATCGACGGCGCGTGCTAGAGCCCCTAAATCAATGAAATGAAATGAAATATATTTATTTATGTAATGTAGGTATAACAGATACACTTATTACAGGTCAGTTTTAATGTAATATTAAGCAATTAAATTTATCTATGTGTTTTAGGTAATAGTTTTATGTCATAAATAATTATATGGGGACATACATATGCAGGGAAATAATAAAAGTTGGTTTACTTAAATTTAATAAAAAAATACACTTTAATAAAATAAAAAGGAATAAATAATACTATAAATATATGCAATACAATAATAAATAACTCTTGCTAAGAAGAAGTGCAAGAAACTTAGCAAGATCATGTCTTTTTTTCATAATAAGTATTAGTTACAACTAAAAAGTAAGCCTATAATTTAATTGAATAAAGAGATAAAAAATGCAATACAGATACAACATCAACGTATAATAAATACTTAACATTTTATTAAGAGCTTCATCTCTATGACTATATATAGGTATAACTTAGACATGCCCAGATTACACAGTGAAATTTAATAACACTTACGAAAATTAATCAACTTCAGTACCTTCATTACTTTTCAACATGCTTTTAAAGAACTTCTGCCTATGTACTAATGCTATCCTTGGTTGTCTAATGCCAAAATTTTCATTACCTAGCTTGCTGTATTTGCTTTCACCCTCTTTCCCCATTAGCTCTCTCAAAGCTTGGTTTCTCTTCAGTAACTTGTCATAAAATATAACCCCACTTTCTATGTACTCTGGACCAAGTTCACATAGCTTCTTATCTATGACTGTTTCATAATATACTTCTGAATAATCTTGCATTAGGAAATAAAGACCCATACTAAATACACCAGCTAGAGAATATAACATAACCCTTGCCCCTACTGGCGCAGCATAAAGGTTTAACCTTTTGTTTGTAGCTTGACAAAAACTAAATGCGAGTAATATACTGGCGAATGGGAACACCGATTGAAAGTAGGCTTTGCTGTTCTGTGTAGATAGAATTTCCCTACATATAGCAAACTCTTGTACTTTTTCAGGAAGCAGTAATGCATCCGCAAGTTTTTTGCCCGTTTCAGTTCTCCAGTCTATTTTCTTATGGTTCACCTAAAATTTAGAAAAGCAAATATTATTACATGTCCAAACAAAAGATACTTAATTAATTTTAAAGACTGGTTTATAATTTTCCAAGACATTGCAGTTATATCATAGATACAATGTGGCAGACAGACATAAATAAATTACATGGATCCGTTACCTACTGGAAACCCTTAGGTACATCAAAGCATAAGTAAGTACAGGTCCCGGCAGTAAATAATGCACATCGTATCGTAGCGTCATCTCTGTCGCACGAAGCACTAACAGTCCGGTGACAGAGACGGCGTTCTACGAAGCCAAAGATAGCCGATGTGCATTATTTACTGCCGGGTACTGTACCTTTACAATTTCAGCATAATAAATTAATAAACCTAGCCATCCTTAAGGCGATTAACTTCACCAAATTAGCAGCTCGATGTTTGTCGGTTATTATTTTGTGTCCACCTTCAACGGAACTTTTATACCGCGTAAGCATTGAACGAAAAAAATTCTGAGGAGCACTGAAAAGTTACTCCATGAAACGAAAAAAATATAGAGCTCTGAATAGCACTGAAAAGTTATTCAATGAAACGAAAAAAATATAGAACTCTTAATAGCACTGAAAAGTTACCCCATGAAAACTGTGCAATGGTGCGTTTTGTACTCGATACACGTTAACAAAAACCGCTGTACAATTTGTTTTACGGATACGTTAACGTAACGGAATGCATCCTCGTTCTCGCGAGACCTCGTTTAGGTAGCGTCGGCTTCTATGGCGTCACTATCACTGTGAGTCTGCCAATCACGGCTGGTCCAGTTCGAACCAATCATGAGCCTTTTGCCCTTTCGAGCGGTACCATTTTCGAAAAACGAGTCTAATATTTTGTTAACGTTTGTTAAAAACGAGTCTTCTATGTTTTAAGGGTTCCGTACTTGAGGGGTGCCATGCCAAACGGGACCCTATTACTAAGCCTCTGCTATCTGTCTGTCCGTCTATCACTGGGGTCTACTGGGGTTACTATATGGCCTCTATCACGGCAATTATGTAATTAAAAAAAATTAACCCAAGGAGGTCCCCATACAAAAAACGTGGAAAATTTAGCGTTTTTTTTATCTTTAAAAAGTCCCCTTTATCTCCAAAACAAAGGACCGAAAAAAAATAGAAAAAAAAATAACGAAAATCACGTGATGATCACATAAAGATTAAAGGAAAAATATAGCGGTTAAGATATTAGGGTTCCTGGGGTTTTAATTTTTTTACTTTTATTATTTGCCGTGGTAAAGAAGGCCATTAGTAAAACGCTAAAAACGTTTTCTGTGAAAATATGAACCTAAAAAAAAAAAGAAGCTAGACCCCTGTGACCTGTGTGACAGACGGATGGACTAAAGATTAGGGTTCCGTACTCAGAGGGTGCCGAATTGTTTGTCACGTGCTACCATTTCAGTGCCTTATTTTTTGTCGCCTTGATGTTGCTTTGGCATTAAATGTAAATTTATGTAGTTGTTTTGTACCATAATGTTTTAAGGGTTCCGTACCCATATTGTGTGAATTTGTGTGGTGGTACGGAACCCTTTTTGCGCGAGTCCGACTCGCATTTGGCCAAATAATTTTTATTTGCTGCTCCTAAAATGTACTATGAACTGTCAACTCCGTTAAAGTGTGTACGGTAATAAGGTATGAGGATATATATGTCAACTTTTTGAGTTACAACCTGGAAGCAATATCTCATATCGTGCGACACCAGTATGCTACTTGGCGGCTGCATAATCTTGCAGCACTGGCCTTGCATTTCATGTCATACCTTGTCGTACAGCGTGACCTAGTAGCCATCATGACGTACCGGCGGCGTGTGACCATACTCTCTGTGTCGCACTGTATGATGTCGGCATGCAGCGTGGCATATTGTCGTACTAAGATAGCACATAAGGTAAGACCACACACTCTGTTACATTGAATTTCGCTCGCACGCACCGTTACAGTCGCCCGCTCCAAGTATATGACTAGTGGCCAAGCTAGTTCATGTGAGATTTCACTTGCTGTAGGTGCATCAACGTCTAACTGTGCAATGTCATGTCTTACCAAATGACGCCCGCGCGCAGTCACAAAACGGATTGATTGCACCCAGAGGCTCGTTCGGATACACGAACATTGCATCACTCAAGTAATTGATGCGTTTACAAAGTGAGGTTTTGTTTGTTATTAGTTGTTGCAATAAAAGATTGATCTATCAAACTGAAATATAGTATTTTTGCGTACTATATATTTCTTCAACAGTATATAGTGCACAGACCTGAAATATAGCACAATACTATATACTATAGTACGTTTGGCAACCCTAGTCTTAAGGCTTACAATTCCTTCTAAAACACAAGCTGTTGTCAACCTTGTCAACCACTTTAGTCGACTATTTAGATCAATGTCTGTGTAGAGCACCCTTAAAATTTATAAATTAATGGTACCTGAATATCATCTTTTTCAATATCACTGAGTGATTTGTACGAGAAATGTATTGGAATTCCCACAATTGATCCAAATTTAGACTGTCGACTTCCTGAAAAATATTAAAGCTATATTTAAAACTAAGTTAATCCCGTAGCTTAAGAAATAAAAATATACGAGGGTGAATCCAAAAGTTCTAAGCCCGACCTACAAAGAGGTATCAAATCTTTGTAAATCTACCGTCATTTGTTAGAATGTTTTTTCGTGATTGATTGTGTGAAGTTGAAGTTCGATACTGCAAGCTATTATTTTTTTGTGATATTTTGTTTAACGCAGTCTGACGGGATTTTTCACAATAGAGAAAATTGAACACCGTGCTGTGATTAAGTACCTCAATAAAAAAGGTCTTTCACCTAAAGAGATTCATGAAGATATGGAAACAACATTAGGGGAATCTGCTCCATCGTATTCCACTGTCAAAAAGTGGGTATCTGAATTTAAACGCGGTCGGGAGACCATTGAAGATGACCCAAGGAGAGGAAGGCCTTCAACGTCTACCACTAAAGAAAACACTGACAAAATTTGTGATCTCATCCTACGAGACCGACGATTGACCATTAGTAGGATAGCTGAGATCACAGGCATCAGTTATGGCCGAGTGCAAAACATTATAATTGTAGAATTGGGGTTCCGTAAGGTTTCTGCTCGCTGGGTCCCAAGATTGCTTTCAGCTGACCAAAAACGAGTTCGATTCACAATTTCGCGTGACTGTTTGGAACTTTTTGAGGCAGATGCTGAGGATTTTATGTCTCGTTTTGTTACCATAGATAAAAGCTGGGTTCATCACCATACTCCTGAAACAAAACAGCAATCCAAACAGTGGAAAAGATCTGGCTCACCCACGCTGAAGAAGGCCAAGTGCGTTTTGTCAGCCAACAAAGTCATGGCATCTGTTTTTTGGGATTCGAAGGGAGTTATTTTATTGGATTATTTACCTAAAGGTGAAACTAAAAATTCACGCTATTATTGTAGCCTATTACGAAAACTTCGCGAAGAAATAAAAGAAAAACGGCCGGGGATGTTGCGTAAGAGAGTTTTGTTTCATCAAGACAATGCACGAGTTCACACTTCGGTTGAAACGATGGCTGTGATCCATGAATGTGGTTACGAGTTGCTGCACTACCCACCTTATTCGCCGGATTTAGCCCCCTCTGACTATCATCTCTTTCCAAATTTAAAAAACACTTGGGGGGATCTAAATATTCGACTAGAGAAGAAGTGATAGTCGCATTTAATGACTATTTTGTCGACCTTCCGGAATAATTTTTTTTCGAGGGTATAAATAAGTTGCAGGTCAGGTGGAAGAAGTGTGTTGATCTAGATGGAGACTATGTCGAAAAATAAAAATAATTTTGAACCCACTTTTCTTTCATTTTCACGGTCGGGCTTAGAACTTTTGGATTCACCCTCGTAGCAACGGGGTGCTGTCAAAGTTGTCAGTTATAGACCATTTTTGTTACAGGGTCTATCTCAAAAACGAAAGTAGTTGGGAATTTGTAATTTCTGTGTGTTATGTACCATGTGCTGTATTTAAACAACAAATACTGAAAGCACTAATTTAAAATTTAGTTTTGGGATACACAATCAACTTAATTTTGCAGGTTTGTTTCACACAATTAGTAAGGTAAGTTTGGTAATTTTTGTTTAAATTATTTAAGTACATTAATTTATCCAGACTGCGGAAAGAAACAGTTTCACGCCAATTGGCAAATGCTGTTTACACAAAGAAATTGATGCCTATTATTTAACTCTAATGTAATTATTAATTACTTTTTGCAACTTAGAATCCTTTAGCGTAGAAGCAAGCCAGTGGATTACATTAGAAGTCCCTTCATTGTTCCGTAACTCACCATACTTTACCTTAGTTATTTTTTTATGACAACCTAGAAATCCACCAGTTGTGATGAAGATGTGTGCTTCTTTATCAACACTCTGACAAACGAAGAAGGGAGTTCGAACCGAATCCACCGGCTTGCTTCTACGGTGAAGGGTGTCTGGATTGCGAAAACATATTTTTTCCCATAGTGCCTCCTTAGTTAGCTACACCCTAACCTCTGCTGCATGCATATAAAATTCAGCAAAATAATTACCTGCATGAAACAAATCATACCCAAACACACTGAATGGTGAAACGAGTTTCCTTTGAACTTCAGGTATATTGAGTATATCTAAGCACTTTTTGTATCTGTTTTGTAGTTCTAACGGAAGTTCCACCGGCTTTCCATTACTAAAAAACAAATTATGGATTAGAAATATTATTTCGTGACAAATAAAAACAAAAGCCCCCTTATCAACACTCTGACCGTACCTGTAATAGTGAACAAAATCCTTATATTTATTAATGAAAAAGGTGTGAGGTGCGAACTTTACAGTAGTCAGAACAAGACCGGTACCAGTTACCACGGCAAAAGAAAATTTGCGCCCTCGTTCAGTTAGAAACCATGAGACTGGTCTTTTGGTGGTCATCACTATTATTTCAAATCCTCCCGTGTGCAAAAATAATCTGTATTTTTAGTTTTTTCAGAGTTATCTAAATAAACAATTATTATAGGTTATAAGTTATGAGATGAGACAGTGACAACTGACAGACGACAGTCCGTTCCGAATTCCGATCCGAGTCACGATGTATCGTCATTCCGAGTCACTGTGAGCTCGATAGGTAACGATAGCCCTACACTAAAATACAAATGGTCGCTATAACGTCATAGATATAACGTCATAACGTCAACTTGGTCCGAGGTATTTATAGTAGAAAATAGTAGTTTATTGTGATCTGATGACCGTACCCTCTATCTACGACCTATACATAGAAGTTACGTGACCGCACCGATGCATTTCCACTTACTCACATTGCTATGTGTGATGTCTTTCTGGCAGCTTTATACTCCTGTCTAGGGCCTGTAGCATATGTAGTATGTAGTGTTTAATCGCGCGATGCGACTTAGTTGAATCACAATAACGAGGAGCGTGACACGATGTTTTTGCGATTAAACAGTACCTACGTCACGCTCATTGCACTTGTGATTCAACTAGTGGCGTCGCGCGCGTTTAAACACTGCTTCGGCCAGTTATATCCCTCTATAATTTGTACCAGAGAAGCTCTAGAATATCGTGATAACCGTTGAGGCCGTAAGGCATTGGAATGGAGACCACATACAGCAAAGCACAGCGAAGGCCACCCTCGTGCCCGCTGGACTGCCGATCTGAAGGACGTTGCGGGTGGCGGCTGGATGATGATGACTGAGGACCGCTAAGAGTGGCGTAATATTGGGGAGGCCTATGTTTAGCAGTGGACGAATACGGGCTGATGGATGGAAGCTCTAAAACAGCGTTTCTTAACCTTTTTTGTCCCCGGACTCCTTAGTAAATCAATTACAATTTTAAGGGCTCCCTTAATAAAAAAGCAGCAATAAATTTCGGACCATTTATTTTAGTTCTACAAATTACAAAAAATATATACTTTTTCATATAAAATACGTTAATGAGACAGTTGGTGCTGCTTTTTTGCAACTAAATTAGTGATATTTGGGTTTATATTACTACTGAGTTGTAGTCTCAAATCGGATTCCACTTTTAATCCATTTATGTATTTGTTTTTAATATACACTAGAGCAGAGAATGCCTTTTCACAGAAGTATGTCGTTAAGAAAAGCAGTAAATGTTTCAGTCCATAGATTAGGCTGCGGACCCCCATACATATGCTCGGGACCCCCAGGGGTCCGCGGACCACAGGTTAAGAAACACTGCTCTAGAAGCTAGGACACTTATTTTTGTCGCGTTTTACAGACTAGATCTGCTGCAACGTCGAAATGTGCAGCGGGTTGCAAAGAGTTATAAACGAAACAAACGACCACATGACTTTGACAAACATCTATGCAAGTATATCTATATCGAGCATCGCAAATAATTTCCGATGCTCTCTGCAACATAATTATATGTTGTATGTCATTTTGATAGGTAAAAAATAGTCGTTTAACACACATCCATCGCCGTAATCCGTTGCATGCACAGTTCATTGTTGCACTGCAGCGAGGCGTGTCTTTTAAACGCGATTATTGTTTTTGTGATTGTGACTATTGTGACATAAACAAAAATAAATAAATAATCTTTAAATGAAAATAAAATTTCATTTAATATAAAAACCCTTTACCTTTTGTTCAGAAAATTTAATTTTTTTGTTGTATTCCATATTTTCCATTCAATAAAATGAAAATACTTAAAACCTGTTTGTAGGTTATCTTTTACTGTTGAGAAAATAAATATTAACAATGTTCCAAGTGCTAAAAGAAATAAACAGTTTACAACTAGATTGTCTAGATGATGACTGGGTGCAAGCTATATACCATTCGGAGTTTCTCGAGATCGCCGATTTTCCCGCGGATTATGAAAGTGCCGTGGAATCGGTTAACATAAACTCAGTATTCCATAACGTTATGAGGGCCGTAGACACCTGGCTCTGTTCGGAAGCTGAGTTAGAAGAAGATAAGTCTTGGGCGGCTCTTTCTGCTCAAGTTCCACACCAACATTTGCTGGCGGTTCTGGGTTACTACATCGACTATGGAACTAAAAATGTCCATACCAAGGAGTACAGAAACAATGCGCTGCTCGCATCCCGTGTTTACTACAAGTTTCTGTCAATTCCTGGCTATAAAGCATACCATATCTACCATGCACAGCTATTTACACACTCCCTTGCATGTCTTAGCTTTCCTAAAGAAATGTGTGAAAAGGATGATAATTACTTCAACACCAAAGAACTGACCAGAGAAGTGAACTCTGTCATAAGGGAGCTGCGTCCATATGTACTGGACTTGAGGTCAATTGTTGAGAAATTGCAGCTGAAACCAACTGACATGAACTTTGAAGATATTTTAAGCCACTTAGTTGACATTACTGGAGGTGCTATTGTCAATAAACTTAACATAGGTAACAGTTCTGATCCTGATGTGAGCATATTAAGTTTGTATTACATTAATTTATATATTAACCAAAAGCTTTTTTTAGATAAACTGGAGCTAGCAAACATCTCGCAAGTGATCTACGTGATGATAGATACTTTGATCCAAGACTCGACTGGGGAGCCTGATGCTGTATCTATTCGATTGCTGTTTAAGTCTCTATTGCCTAAACTCGTAGCAGCCTCTGCTGACTGCAAGAATGCTAATGTAAGATCTTTGGGTGATCAGTGGGTCTACCGCATAATTCACATTTTCATCAACATCAACTTGAGATTGAAATTTGATGTGCGTCCGACGACGCCCGCCTAACATGCCATCTCTTGCATGCGTTGAATTTCGCATGCATTTGCTTGAAGTTGATACAAATGAGAATTACGCGGTAGAGCCCCTGGCCGTGGCCAAGTGTTGAATGCCACCTGGAAATAAACATATCATTAATATCAACAAACATAGGATTAAGGATGTAATTAAAACATTTGACAGATTAACTTACATGAAATTTATCTTGCGATATGCAATATGTTTTGAATTTTTTCTGTATTTGTTTTCAAGCAAGGAAGTGTCTGTCGTATCTTTTGATTATGAATTCAACTTACAGTAGTTTCAAATCTAAGATTAAGGACAGTCAAATGCAGGATACTTGAAATCATTGTTACAGACTCTAATGCAAAGAGTTTTCATGTGTCAAAAATCAATTAAATATAGCCAAACTATATATTTTTACAATAAAATGCAAAATATTGCATTTTTTAAAATTTTATTTATTTTACTTTATTTATATTTCTCATTTGCGCAAATTTTTTTTTAAATCGCTCTAGTTTTCCTATAATTAGCCAGTTAAATCATAATTTTTTTCATATTTTTCGGTCCACCAGTTTCGGAGATAAGGGGGCTCATACATATTTTTGTGGTTTTTTAAAGATTTCTCGAAACTAGTGCCAGTAAATATACTAAAAGTATATATTTTTACAATCAGCTTTTAAATAGCTACAATTTGATACTTATATTGTAATTTTAGGATAATACTTTTTATTTTTCTCACTTTTGTTTTGGAAATATTTTGAACAATTTCAAATTTTTTATATTTCCTTTTACACCATGATACGTATGTGTTGATATCGTATGTGGGCAAATTAATGCTATTTTTTGCCAAATTTCATGTCTTTATCTTTAACAGTGCTAATGAGTTAGCTCAAATTACGCTTGAGAAAAAGCTTTTTCTTTTATTTTTGTCTCCTGTATGTGCCTGAAAATTTGTTATAGACATAGTTGTTTTGACCCCAAATTATCCTGATCGAGCGGAGCTCGTTCGCCCAGGTACTATCCTACTATGATGTATGTTAGTAAAATCTCTTGATTGCAGAATCTAGTTAGAGCTTCATATGTGACATATTCGGGGCTGCTGCTGAGTAAATATGGCAAGGCAGCTGTGTCTGGGTTCACTGTGCTTCTCCAGCATCTTTGTTACACCCTGGATGGCTTGGTAAGTTTTCTCAAACTCAATTCATTTACATTTTGAAGAATTCTTGTAAAATAGAGTCAAACTCAGCATTTGATTATTTCCTAATTGCTACATACACATTACCCTATTATTTCAACTTGCGGAAACCAGAAGTTTTCCAGGTACGAATAGTTGAAAATCTTAAAATTGATTGCAGGTTATGCTTACACTGCATTAGCTGTTAAAACGTCAAAATTGTGTAACATTCCGTTCATCACAGTGAAAACCCCTTCTCCCCCCTCCACGCCCCAACCCCCTAAATTCGTTAGAAAATATATTCAAATACGCTTCCCTTATCAACTTATCATCAATCTGTTCCATCCAGGAGCGAGCAGAAGTTCGCCAAGCCCGAGTGCAGCTAGTCGTAGGTATGATGACGCTGCTCCCACGCAAGTCGTACCGGCAGACTGTTAAGTGGTTACTCAAGCTTACTACTACTGCTAAAATATCGCATAGATATGTCGCACTGGTAAGAAAACCTTGATTGACCATTTGTTTAATGCATGACGTTATGGAAAACTGTGGCCAGTAACAGCAATTACAGTGAAACAGTAGCGACAAAATTTATTCAAAATTCTTCATTTAGAATTTAGATGCATTGATAAGAGTTTAACAAAGAGGAAGATACGGTACATTCTTGTTCGTCAACTGAAAAATGGGTCTTGTCTTATTATGAACAAGCGCTACCGAACGAACGAGATAGAGCGATGAGCTTCAACAGTAAGGCGAGCGAGACGAAGCGAATTAATACAGGTCCATGTGGGCCTGTATTTGTAGGTCCACGAGTGAGAAGGGGGGTACCGTATCTTCCCTTTTTTATCTAAAATAAGTTTAGATACTGTGTTTTTATTTGATTTTAACCGACTTCAAAAAAGGAGGAAGTTCGACTGTATTGTTTTTGTATGTAACTAATCCAAATTTAAAGGCATATCTTCGGTAAATAGATTCTTAAGGTGCTACGGAAAAAATATCGACACTTTAAGAACTTGCATATCTACTTCAGAAAATAATGTATTATTTTAATAAAATAGCATATTATTTTTGGAATCTTTTTCTAGGGATCTGTTAAAACAGAAACGCGATTGGAGAAATTTGGCTCGATAGAAATATTTGTTGAAATGAGGTCTTTTTCGACACCAATTCTCCTGGTTTGACAATTTAGAAAGACATATGGACTGCAATTATATTTTATTAGATGGGTTTTAACTGTATTTAGGACCTGGTTAAACGAAATTTTAATAGCAACTTTAGTACATTTTATATTAATAAAAACCCGACTTTTTGCTACTTTGCCACGAATCCGTCCCTCTCGCACTGAGAGTTTTTTTTGCATATGGAGTAACAGGGACGCTAATACTTTTACATATCGCCTTAAGGGCAGACGACGAAAATCTGTGTGTTTACAGGAAATATTGGCGAAACTGCTGTGTAACGAGAATGACCCAGAAGCAGTTGTAGAGCCACCTCCACCTGAACCTCAGCCCGCACCTGAAGCTGCAGTTGTCGAGGGGCAGCCGCTACCCGCAGGTACTTCTGCTATGTACCTATACAATAAAGCCGATTCTGAAGGCTCTAATTTTAGTTTTAGTGCCATCAAAACAATATTTTGTTTATTGCAAAATAGTCCTTAAATGTTAGGAAGAGAAGCTAAATTACTTTGGAATAACTTTAGTTTTGACAACACTAAAACTATAATTCAAGCCTTCAGAATCAGCTACAATATGTACATCTATATACTAATAATAATGTAGTAAAAAGTCGTGCCTGTGCATTGAATATTTTTTCATAATTTTAAATGATGTGTACTATTATACCGTAGCCAAAACTAACATTTTTAGAATTTTTGTCTGTCTGTCTATCTCTCTGTCTGTATGTATGTTCCGTTTTAACTCGAGAACCACTCAACGGATTTGGATGCCTTCACTCACCCATTTTGAAACGATAATAATAAAGCCTCTGAAAAACAAATTAAATCCCAGCGAACTGCTGCACATTGTTATACTGTCTGAGAATATACTAATTTAACTGTGTAACATCTACCGACAAAATAAATTAAACATAGCAAACTAAATTTCTCACGACCATCTGGTTTAAATAATAAATTAAACATAGCAAACTAAAATTTCTCACGACCACCTGGTTTAAATAATAAATTAAACATAGCAAACTAAAATTTCTCACGACCACCTGGTTTAAATAATAAATTAAACATAGCAAACTAAAATTTCTCACGACCACCTGGTTTAAATAATAAATTAAACATAGCAAACTAAAATTTCTCACGACCACCTGGTTTAAATAATAAATTAAACATAGCAAACTAAAATTTCTCACGACCACCTGGTTTAAATAATAAATTTAACATAGCAAACTAAAATTTCTCACGACCACCTGGTTTAAATAATGAACCTCCGAATAAATTAACCCTTAAATGCATAGCGTATCAAAAATTACACAAGGGTTTATTAATTTATTATAGTTATATTTTTTATAAAAATATGTTTGGCAACTGCTCTTTTTTTTTTTTTTAGAATTTATTAATTTATTTTTCTTTGTTTTTGTTTTTGTATTTTCTGGCATTTTGGCGGGAAAATTGATAAAGGTTTTGGAAAAAAAAAAAATATTCTGCTTGCATATATTTTTATAGTTTTTTGATATTAATGTCAAAAAAAGTTCAGCTTTACAAGTACTTAAAAAAGAGTAGTAAAAATTTTTTTTTGGTGTTTTTCTATCACTGTTTTCACTTTCATACAAAAATAAAATCTCATGCGTGTAAGGGTTACTGAACTTCCGAAAGAACTTTTGAACGAAAAGCCAAAAATAAGTGCGACGACGAGCGAAGTGAGAAGGAGCGTGTTAGGTTTACATGTAAGATAAAATAAGGAGCCGAGCGAAGCGGAGCGGAGCGAGGCGAGGTCTCTAGCTTTAACAGAATTCATGACATACAAAAAAAAATATCTTATTCGGAGATCTACGATAACAGTAGCTGACAGTAGTTTTCGGAATTTTCAGTATTTCATTCGGTAGTTTTCGTATATTTATTAGCACAGAAGCTTTCGGTAGATTATTATTTAAATCAGTAACATTCATAAATTGACATCTTAATTTTTAATTTAGTTTTCGGAGCTTTTAATACGACCCATTTTAAAACAAGGGTAAGGCTAGCTTTCATAAAAAGAATAAGGTCGCGACCTCTAGATCAAGTGAATAAATCGACACTTACTGTACACAAGACATATTAAAAACTGAAAAGCACAGTTTTTCAACATAATTTTGTACAAACAAAGGTGGACGGTGGAGGTTCCAGCCAACCTTTCGGTGGTAAGAAATTATTATACAAAAATTAAAAGAGGGATGGATAATAATATTAAAGTAAGGAAATAAAGTCGAACTCAGTATACTGGGTGTTAATATGAAGTTACGGAAGCCGGAAACTGGCAATAGTACTAGTCCAGACAGACAACTTTTCGTAAAAAAAAAAATGGGAAAGCGAGAAAAAATAGCAGTTGTTTTGGTCGGGTAGCTGTGTCACTTTTCTATGGAACTGCTGATTTTTTTTTTCATGATTTGAGGGTTGGCTCCATAGTAAAAGTTATTTCGTTTGGACAACTATCGCCTGTTTCCGGCTTCCGCAACATCATATTAACACCTAGTATTATAGTGTCATAATCGTCGGTGAAACGGGGGTGTACCGAGTGTGGGCTGTGACTTGCATTTCACAGTTTACACTCGGGAATACCTCTGACACCCCCTCGGGGATTCATGCCGTGACGATATATTTAAATTTATATTTCTTAAGTACTTAATTAGTATATTTAACTTATTATATTAAGTATATGTATACTAATTAATTAACTTACACTGTAATAAATAACATATACTTGCATTTATAAATAAACATGAATATACTAATAAATATAGACATCTAATAAATACTAATAGACCGAGTGTAAATAAGTGACGAAATTACAAACCTGAGGAATTTTCGTAGTGAGATTTGATACACTGCTAATGACGACAACATACCAATGAATAACCAGAAATTTTACAGGGCTTATCTATGTAATAATAAGTAATAAAACTTAACGGAAACTACGGAAACTATTCCACGCAAAATATACACACCAATTCTTTTTTTTTTAATTCTTTTGTGATGAATTGCAATTTTTTTCTTTACTTATAGGCAATCAGGCTCTCGATCAACCACAAGGTAAAGAACCTACCAGTGACCAACCGGCAGTTGAACAATCAATTAGTGATCAAATTTCAAACAATCCACCTCCAAGTGACCAGGCAGCATGTGACCAACCTGCCGTAGATCCAACTGTCGAAAACCAACCTGCCGGTGACCAAACCGCTACCAATCAGCTAATCGGCAGCCAACCAGCAAACGATCAACTTACCAATGACCAACCTACAAATGACCAACATTTGGGCGACCTGCCTGTCTGCGATCAACTTACGGATGACCAACCTGCAAGTGGTCTGCCAACTGACCACCAAATTCCTACTGACCTGACTTTAGACAACCTTATATCAGGTGATCAATTTCTTGGTGACCAATTCGCAAGCGATCAGTTCTCGGGTGATCAACCACCTTGCGAACAACCTGTGGACTTAGTGGAACAACCTACAAAGGATGGAGAAACTCCAGCGGAACCTTCACCGGTTGAAGGTGCGATGAACCCTGAAAGAGAAGCTAACATTGAGACGAACAAACAAGTGGACGTCAGCACTGAAGATGAGAGCAGTCAAGAAATGCCTTTGCCGAAAGGAATCGTGAGTCAATTAATTATGTAATAAGCTATAAAGTAAATTACAGCGAGTTACTAAAATTCTCACTATAGCTAAACTTGCCTTTTATCCAAAGATCCTCTCGCGACATCTCCTCGTTTGGTTTCTTGTCGATTTAACAGAAATAATTACTGTTTTTTTTTCCAGACCACCAAGTGGTCTGTCTTTTTTGAATCACATCCATAGTCAACAACAAGGAACCCTTATAGTTTCGCCATGTCTGTCTGTCTGTCTGTATGTCTGTCTGTCTGTATGTCTGTCTGTCTGACCGTCTGTCCGTCTGTCTGTCTGTCTGTCTGTCTGTCTGTCCGTCTGTCTGTCTGTCTGTCTGTCTGTCTGTCTGTCTGTCTGTCTGTCTGTCTGTCTGTCTGTCTGTCTGTATGTCTGTCTGTCTGTCTGTCTGTCTGTCTGTCTGTCTGTCTGTCTGTATGTCTGTCTGTCTGTCTGTCTGTCTGTCTGTCTGTCTGTCGGTCTGTCTGTCTGTCTGTCTGTCTGTCATTTCTGTCCGTCCGTCCGTCCGTCTGTCATGTCCGTCCGTCCGTCCGTCCGTCCGTCCGTCCGTCCGTCCGTCCGTCCGTCCGTCCGTCCGTCCGTCTGTCTGTCTGTCTGTCTGTCTGTCTGTCATATAAAGAATTTTCCAAAAATTCAAGAAGTGTTGTGCTTTGCATTAACTAATTATCAGTTACCATAAATAATATACAGATATTCCACTACAGGAGACAACTACAACCATTTTCAAGGAACCCTCTAAATCCCGTCCAGCGGTTCTCGAGATTTACCCCCGGTTTCTGAAAGGCCAATTAAAGTTAACAGTAGATTAAAAAAACTTTAACCGCAAATAACGGTGAAAATAAAGCATATATGAAGTCTGAATAGTGATGAATCAATAATTAACTTAGTTAATTTTTGATTTCAATGTAAAATTCCCACTTTTTCTGGCTTAATCCGCAGATAATTATTTTTTAATCTACTGTTAACATTGATTGGCCTTTCAGAAACCGGGGGATAAGCTTAGACGCCGACCACACAGCCGCGCCCCGCTGTCACTGTAATCTAACCGATGACTGCTTGTATCTTTACACACAGAGACCGCGAGAACGCGCGTTCTATTTGGAGGGCAGAACGCAGAATGTGCTCTGTGTGGTCGGCGCCTTACATTTACAAACAAACGTAGAATGTTCAAGAATTTTTGTAATTTTGTTTGACGGTTTATCTAACAGCAATGTAAAATAGTCCTGAAACCACTTGCGCCTGAAGAACTGGAGTCTTATGTCGTCGATCCTGAAGAGGAGGTGGCAGGACTTCTCCGAGCGCGACCACACAAGGTGCCGCATAAAGACGTGCTGCGTGCGGTACACGAACGTGCGAATGACATTTCGAGCACGCTGCGCACGCGTGCATTGACGATACTTGCCGATTGCTGCGCGAGCAACAGATCAGAGCTGAAAGAAGCTTTGAAGGTGGGACTTTATATACATATTGCATCGCATAACTGACCAAAGCACACAAATAATGCTGTAGAAACACAAAAGACAGTCTTTGTATGGGTTTCTTGAAATAATGGAAACCTTTGTTTTTAAGAATTGGTGTTCGTTACAAAGGCGCTTAGTATCGCCAAATGGGTACTTTCTACAGCCTACTCGTTTATGGCCAAACCAAAAATAATGAAAAAATGTATTGTGAATTACCAATTCTTAGACAACATATGCAACATTTTTCTTTTCCATACCACCAAATCTTCCATATGAAAAAAAATTTAACCGAATGTTGTTTTTTGGCTTGAATTCCCTACTGCTCCTAAGCGGCTCAATCGATTTAATTCATTTATGCTTTGATAAATAGATAAACTTAATAGCTATTAACATAACATAGGATTATTCAATCGAACTATCACGTCCATGTGAAAAGTATTATTTTCTCCTATTTCGCCCTATCAAGGACGCAGCGAGCGTCGTAACTGCGACAATGCATTGCGCGCTGATATAAACGTTATTTCAATGTCGTTTCCGTCGATATTCATACCGACAAACATCTAGCTGCTAATTTGGTGAAGTTAATCGCCTTAAGGATGGCTAGGTTTATTAATTTATTATGCTGAAATTGTAAAGGTACAGTACGCGGCAGAAAATGATGCACATCGGGTGTCTTCGGCTTTGTAGATCGTCGTCTCTGTCACCGGACTGTTAGTGCTTCGTGCGATAGAGATGACACTACGATACGATGTGCATTATTTACTGCTGCGACCTGTAAGTGCAGAATTATACATCCACCCCGAGAAAAAACTCAAGTGTTTGATGGCGTCATATAAAAAAATTGTTTAGTTAACAAACAGTTTCCAAAGCACGACCGCCATCTAATTAAAATCTATCTGTCGTCATTTTCTAGGAGATAAACGGTTCTGGTGAAGTGTCTCGGCTGGTGGCGCTAGCGGCGCGCTGTATGAGCGACGAGCGAGCCGCAGTCAGACGCGCCGCGCTGCTTCTCATGCTCAAGCTGATGGCCACCAACGAGGATAACGTCAATGAAACCAACCTAGGGGTCAGTGCTCTACATTGTAGCTTACATAGATAAACGGTTTTGGTGAAGTGTCTCGGCTGGTGGCGCTAGCGGCGCGCTGTATGAGCGACGAGTGAGCCGCCGTCACATGCGCCGCGCTGCTTTTTATGCTCAAGCTGATGGCCACCAACGAGGATAACGTCAATGAGACCAATCTAGGGGTCAGTGCTCTACATTGTGGTCTTGGGGTTTACCTTATAATTTCCATAAGAATAAATATTAAAATTAAATACGAGACAAGGAAGGTATATTTCGCAACATGTCCACACATTGTGTGGATTCGAAGTTGAAGGAGGAGTCATACAACATATTTTCGGAAATGCTACAGGGTAAACTTTCTTGTATGAAGTTGACTGAGTGCAGTCTGTCGTTTTCCAAATAGGCCACGGGTGTTTGTTCACAGGAGCAGCTGGCACCTGGGAACAAACACCCATGGCCTATTTGGAAAACGCTTAACCGCCTTAACGCTTAACCCAGGTTTGCCGCTGCAGAGAAAGCTTTTCAAATGGGGCTTCTCAAATAACGGGAGCTGCGATTGCGGAGCCACCCAGCAAACCATGGCTCACCTCATGTCATGTCCATCGTGCCCGACCACCTGCACGATGACCGATCTTTTTGAGGCCAACGACAGGGCCATAAAAGTGGCCTCTTTCTGGTCCGGAAAGGTTTAAAACAATAATAATTTGATGCCATCGACACGCTAAGAAGATGAGTCGGTGACTTTATTTTTGGGGCTGCAAGCTATTTAAAAAAACTAAGTACTATCATTCAATACCTAAATGATAATTTATAATCATAACCCCTTCCAGGTGCTGGTGAGCCTGTGCCGCGACGCCAGCATCCTTGTGCGAGGTGCCGCGATCACGTCGGTGGGCCACCTAGTGCTGCAGTGGGGGCGAGCGGTGGTGATGCACGCCTTCCTCTCCGGGCCCGTGCACCAGCTATCAGACCCCGAGCCCAAGGTATAGTGGACAGGTAGCCCGACATGGAGTCTTCAGGAAAATACGTTGTTCAGTATATCGAGGAGAAGAGTTGCGGACAAGTCTAGGCATCAGCTCTGGCGACGCGACGCTGGAGGTGATGAAGTCACCGAGGACGACAAACTTTAGGTTTTTCGTGCTCCGGCTTCCGGCACAGTGCAAGGAGATATTCCTAGGTCCAAAGTTTTGGCCCGATGTCATAGTATTTAGACGGTACAGAGAGCCACGACCGAAACTACTAAACCCCTGATTGTAAAAATGTACGCTTTAATTTTTTCTCTTTGTGTTTTAATATCCAAGCTTAGACCCGTGGCTTCGCCCGCGTTGTATAAGTTTTTGTATAGTCGTATTGAATCTGTAAATATTATTCAGACCATTAATTTTATAGTACGTAGTTGATCTGACTCTGGTTTGGAGTATTTGGAGTGTTTTAGGTTCTCATCATCTCTAATTTGATCCCCATGTAAAGTGTCTTCGGCGAGGCCGAAGGCGGAGCCGCTTTTCTGATCGACACTATTTTTGTTCTCTGAATTAATCCTCTGCTAATTTGTCTTTGGCGGTCTTTGAAAACTTATTTAATCTCCTAGTATAGAATGTTTGGCGAGGCTGAAGGCCGAGCCGCGTCTCTAAACGACACTATTTCTTGTTTCCATGGGAACTGATTTATGTGATAAAAAGTAGCCTATGTCTTATTCTGGGTTTAGAACTACGTATGCGCAAAGTTTCAGCCCTATCGTTTCAGTAGTTACGGCGTGAAGGAGAAACAATCATTCATCCAAACTTTCGCCTTTATAGTATTATTATTAAATAAAATAAAGTAAATAAATGAAATATTAATTAATTAATATAATTATAGAATTAAATGAGACTTGAGGATAATTCATGATTTATATAAACGGCTCACCTCAATACGTGTTATGATCGGGAAAGCCGACCAGTTTCAGCAGATTTAGACTGCCTTCATCTGGGCGAGTGTAGACGTTTACGCGACGACGTTACGCCTCACTACGCTTTACTCGCCCAGATGAAGGCAGTCTAAATCTGCTGAAACTGGTCGGCTTTCCCGATCATAACACGTATTGAGGTGAGCCGTTTATATAAATAATTAATATAATATATTAAAATATATATATAGATAATACATCCCAATAATAATATATATATATTATTTGTAATGTGATGTATTTTAGGTTAAGATGTTTGTTTTCTATTTCTATGAGCCCTGTTGCTTGAAATAAGGATTACTGTTATTATAAACGGCAAGATTCGAACCCGGGGTTCAAGATTGAGAGTCCATCGTCCTACCAACTGAGCTACCGCTGCTGCTCATTTATTTATTTCCTGCACCATTCTGCTACCGCAGGAACCTACTCAGTTAAGCGCTAGATCTTCATTATGTTCCAAACTGCCGATAAACATGACCTGTTTCTCCCAGATCCAGGAGCAAGTGATCGCGTTCATCCAACAAATGCTGATCGAGCGGCTGCAGAAGTTCAGTACCAACGGCAGCGAGGACCCGCTCCCGTGGACCTTCCTCGCGTCCATCGCTAAACACAACATGAGGCGCCATCTGCAGAAGGCTTGCACTCTCCTGGCTAAGAGTGCTAAGTGTATCAGGTATTTATCTGCTACCGTTTTTTAGTCACTCCCAGGTATTCATTAAATAATACTAGATATTGCCTGGCAAAAAAAAAACATGTAACAGGATATAGAAAATTTCACCATATCCGTGTTGTTAAATACATTTTTAAACATTTTTGCTAGGCTATTATGTGACTGGTTCCTTCAGTTATGATTATCTTTAATGACGTCAAAGATATAATTTTTACAGGGTTTTTTAGCCTAGTTATAGCTATAAATAATAGATAAATATAGTTTTTAGTTATAAATATTATAGAAGTTGCATTTAATGGTAGAAGAAAGATCAAGTAAAAATGAAATTGGATAAGTAACAATAGAAAGAAATAAAGCCTAGTACTGAAACACTAGACGTCAAATCGTCAGAACAAAAACGTATATGGATGTTTTACTATGTATAAATAGTGGAAGTATTTACGAGTGTAAGCTGTGACAAAGCATAGTCAAAAAGAAGTTTTCATCAACAATAATAACCCTAAACCAATAGTAATGCGAGGGTTCCGGCACCGCGCTCACCAACCCGCCTGCCCAGCGTGTGTGAGTATGGGCAATTCTTCCAGGATGACCGCTGGGAGTGGCAAAGTCCTGGAAAGGCTTATGTCCAGCAGTGGACGAACTAGGCTGATGGATAGATGAAACCAATAGTAATATGGTTCATTATCGTTCAGCGTCCGCACAGTAGACCTACTGAGCTCACATCTGGGAGCGCTGAGCGACGAGCGCGACCTACAAACGTTGGTGATGTTGACGAGTGTGTCGCGACACGTCGACTACCACGACGTGGGCTTCGTGCTTGACTACTACTACACGCTCACCGACGATATGCAGGTCTGTTTGTTATCCTTTTAATACTCTCGATTATCATTGTAGATAAAACAATAGACCGCAGTCTACATAGTGGCTCTTAGATCCATCTCACAAATCGGGCGTAAGGTTAAGAGGCCGGTGCAGCAATCCTAGTTCATACAAACGAAATACCAAAATCATTTGTAAATGAAGCGTAACGTCGTTGCGTAAACGTCTTTACTCGCCCAATTGAAGGCAGTCTAAATCTGCTGAAACTGGTCGGCTTTCCCGATCATAACACGTATTGAGGTGAGCGTTTTTTTTATATAAATCATTTGTAAATCATAGATATTCTTAAGGTATTTATTTATTTATTTTTATTGGTCTGCCAATATAAATGACACTTACAAAAGATAATATATAAAGACAAACAGACACATGTACGAGTGTATTCCCAATTATAGGCAAACACAGCATGCCTGTGGGACACTTAATAGCGCTCGAAGCGACTTGTTAAAAACCAAAAGACTAAAATTCTAAATAACTTTAAATTATCATTAAAGTAAACAAAAATTAAAGTGTATGAAAAGTAAAACTAAAACTGTATGAAAAGTAAAACTAAAAATGAAGAATTAAAAACTTAAAAAAGTA
This sequence comes from Ypsolopha sequella, assembly GCA_934047225.1. Classification (NCBI taxonomy): domain Eukaryota; kingdom Metazoa; phylum Arthropoda; class Insecta; order Lepidoptera; family Ypsolophidae; genus Ypsolopha; species Ypsolopha sequella. The sequence continues at coordinate 18,990,367 of OW203994.1, read as the reverse complement.
GTGTAAATATGTCGATTACATAACAGAATATCTAGGTTCCCAAATATATATTTTGAAACTACACTGATTTAAAAACGACATAGTAAGCAATTTGAAATTTCCATAAAAAGCTTATTTTTCCGATATTTCATGTTCAAATCAGTGTTTTTATTTAATATATTTTTGGGAACCTAGATATTCTGTTATCCAATCGAAATAAATACACGCTACCTTAAGAATGTCTATGATTTCCAAATGATTTTGGTATTTCGTTTGTATGAACTACGATTGCTCCGCCGGCCTCTTAATGCATTACAACTCGAATTCAACCTGTAACTTTGTCAAAAGTGCGAATACGTAAAATAAAGAAAAATTACTTATAAATAATAATCCCTAATAGCCGGGCCTTATATGGAACAGAGTGGTGACGGGCAGCGGCGTCACTGGTGCGAGGGTTCCGGCACCGCGCTCACCAACCCGCCTGCCCCGCGTGTGTGAGTATGGGAAATTCTTCCAGAATGACCGCCGGGAGTGGCAAAGTCCTGGAAAGGCTTATGTCCAGCAGTGGACGAACTAGGCTGATAGATACATAGATGACTTATAAATAATTCTATATTATTCTAATAAAATTCTATAATTATTATTAGAGTGCATTACAAACCAGAAAATATCAAACAGAAACAAATCCAAAGACAAGAATTTGAAAAAAATCCCCGGGCCAGGATTCGAACCTGCGACCTCTTGTTATCAAGACAAGCGCGCTACCAATTGCGCCACCGAGGTTCCTACCTAGACCGACGAATTCTTCCATCATACTTGTCCACTGTTATTTTTGCATCTGCTTGATATTTTCTAGTTTGTAATGCACTCTAATAATATTTAGAGTATTCATAGCGATGGATTTCGCAAAATAAACATAATCTTAATTCTATAATTCTTATATTCATAAGTTTTACATTGGTACACTCTGTCTGCACTGTCGTCCCGGCCTGAAATAATATCAGTGAACACTTAATTAGAATCTTTAGATCAGCATATGACCACAGATTATATAGTAGTTACTACGTAACAGATACTTCTCTCCCTTGTAAAACGAAAATACCTACCAAAATTGCACGCTACGCTATAGCTACACTATCTACTGTCAGGAATTACATGCAAAAATGAATCTAAGGGGCTCGACTTAGCGTTGATAATACTAAGTACAGCGCGCGGTATAGAGGCGTCATCGGCGGCGCGACACGCCGCGCCGTGCGCTTTCCATAGGGTCGTCGCAACGAGTCGGAAAGAAAAAAAAGTTATGGTAGGCAAGCTTTTATTTAATTTACAAAATATTGATTGAAGTACAGATCAATCAATATTTTGTAAATTAAATAAAATTTAATTTACCGTGTACAGATCGTTAACAGTTTATTTACCTCTAGGCTGATCGAAAATGATTCTTAGGTATTGGTCTTAGAACACCTGTCAGAGGTAAAATAACTGAACGGTCTGTATGATACTTTCTTTTTCGCTTCGGGTTATAGTAAACATTTAGTTTAAATTAATACTTTCAAAATTATAATGATTAACCGTTTTCCGTATACCAGCTAAATAATACATTATCTTAATTAAACGTAGGTAATTGAGCTCTGTTCCACACACAACACGCGTTTGTTAGAAAGAGATAGTTGCGAAATTCAATCGGGCGAGCCTGCAATGCGTGCGAGTGAAGGAAGCTCGGCCCGTTAAAACAAATTCAAATTGTAATAATATCAATTAACAAAAATAATAAGCAGCTCAGTTAGGTACCTTTATTTAAATAAATATTCTCATATCAATCCTGGATTATTTGCCGTACCTAAGCACACGAAAACGAAATGTCCAGCTTACCTTCCCTCATCTCCAGGTAATTAAAAAAATGATAAGACATCCGAAAAAGGCACAATGCCGTACAGTAGCCATAATTTTCGTATTTCCGGGAGAACATAAATACACACAAGTACGTTTGGCGTGCACGACAGGCACGGAATGACGACGCGTGGCAGCCCACTGGCGGGAAATCACTCTGGTTATGCCTAATTATTATTACCAATCGCGGCAGCTACGCTCGAGTGACGGGGCCCTGATATGACTTCTATATTTGTGATTATAAATTCGATTCACATTTTCTCGTGTGCATTTTTCAATGTTAAGTCTTAACAGATGTTTAATTACTAAATTGTATAGATCAGTACTAATTTTTCTCGTCTTACCTCAATTTAGGACCCAATTTTTAGTTTACTAGTTTATTTTATTTAAAAGATTAAGGGCCTGTTTCACCACTTCCAGATAAGTGATATCCAGAAGATAAGTTTAAAAATGGAACACATTTTGTATGCGTTATATGTCACATATAACTATCAGGCACTTATCTGGAAGTGGTGAAACAGGCCCTTAGAGAAACGGATATTATTGTTATTATTATAAGTCTTTTTGTTTTTCACTACATCTAACTGTTTTACCATTGTTGTTAGGACGAACGTGTCAAACGGCCACTTTTAATAGTATCATAATGTAGTACAACTATGGACTTTACATATCATTCACTAAGATTTCACATTAGTAGGAGTCGAACGAACTACTATAAAAACCGATATAAAAAACTCTCCTGCATTATATAACGAAATGTTGGATGACATCGACATCTTCCTGGAAAGTAAAAACTGTTTCAAAGCCAAAGCAAGTAAAATAATCTGTAGGTGACATGATCTGTGAAACAAGTCCGATAGGATATTTTCTGCATGTTGTACAGACATGCCAGTAGAAAATCATAGACATGTAGACTAAGTGAGACGAGATTAAAGCCAAATATGAATGTGTATGAATGTGTAAATATGGATGGACGCTGGAAGGACCATTTTGAAGGTGTGCTGAATACGAGGTATCAGAGATGACTCCTTGAAACAGTCGCGAAATAGTTAACTATGAAGAATGCGTGATGAGTACAGAGCAACAAACTTATCTGTTCCGGTGGGCCAAACTAAAATGGCCTTTATATTCACTGTGTGACAGTCTTCGCCACCAAAACAGATAAGGTTGTGGCTCTGTAGGAAAGAAATTTTTCAAGTAATAATGATAGAATGCAAGAAGACTAGGAAGTCTGGCTACTGAATTTTTATACCATCTATAGAAGGTGTGACGGTGACGTTAAAAGAAGAGTGAATGTGGGAAATAAAGTGAACTTATACCCTCTATGGAAGGTGTGACGGTGACGTTAAAAGAAGAGTGAATGTGGGAAATAAAGTGAACGGGTATCAAAAAGGTGTATCAGGCTTGTAGCAGATGGAAATATGTAGTCTCTGTCTATCCCTCTGGAAGACAGGCGTGAGTATACGTATGTGTGAAATGTTGGCGTTGTACCGTCAGGGTCGCGACGCGCGTCTCCTGCCGCTAGTGCTGGAGCTGATCACGGAGTGGTCGCGCTGGGTGACGGATACAGCGCGCGCGGAGCTACGTGCTCACCTTGTTAAGGCGTTAGGAGCCGCGCAGTATGGATCCGACAGTAAGTAGATACAACGTACCGTCAGGGTCGCGACGCGCGTCTCCTGCTCAGGAGTTATATAGAGTCCTGAGTAAAGCGAGGGGTTCAAGCTGCCCAAGACAAAGACAGGCTTTATTCCAGAGGAGGATACTCTACTTTTCACACCTTCTGCGAGACAATAAAAAGCTCGACATTTTTTATGAACATTAATAATTCAATAAAATTCACTGACAATCACAGCACCAAACACCGTCTTTTGTTTCACATTCTTTGTAAACGCTTTTTTTCTTTTTGTTATTATAATTATAATTCTAATAATAAATAATTAATTATAAAATGTTATTATAATTCTGCTTATGGTAGCCAGTTCGATTTTCGAACAAGCCTCTTTACAATCCCATATGGGCATTTGTTTTCCACGAGTTTCCACACGAATTTGACGTTCCAAATTTAAATCACTTTAATCCCTAGGGATTTTCATATAACTTTATATCCCTTGAAATATAATGCGTTACTTTACGTTGAGGTTGCATGATATGTAATTGGACATTGTCGAGCAGGTGGTGTGAAAAAATATTTTTACTACTGCTTTTAGCTTTTTAAACGCAATTGATTTTCATAAAAATCTTTATGTAGGAGGCGGGCTCATTGTTCAAGTAGACTCGGAGAACTTCGGTCGCTTCGCTCCTCGTTTAATAATTTAACTTATTGTAGGTTGCAGGACAGCGTGCGCCGCACTCGCCGCTCACCTAGATCCTGACAACCTGCAGTGGGCGACCGAACTGATGCAGTTTTGTAAGTTTTATTGTTCACTGTATCAGACCACGAGACGCTATACAAGCCAGATGCGTCTCTTTTTGCTTCCAGTATGGATGTTATGTTTTCATTTGTGGTTGATGGATTATGGGCATTAAAGGAAACTAATCAATAGGATCACAACAGATTTGTAATTAAGTATTTTATCACACAACAAGTCAGACATTGCAGTAAGCGCAAGAGAGAGAGAGAGAACAATTGAGACAGACGTCAGCTGTCGGAGTAAACGGTTTACAAAGCATGTATATTGGATTGCGTTTACAGAGATTGTTACTTATCAGTGATAAGTAAACACAAATTTTATCCTGAATGATAATACTACCGATTCGTATGATAAAATAGCGCGGGTTTATTTTTTTTATTTTTAGTTGGTTCGATTTCTGGGTGAGACAAGCGAATTTTAGAAGATCTTTGAATGCAGTTTTGTTTCTTTTAAAAAATAAAGGAATGTTTCATCAGTAAAATGAGCTAACTAAAGGATTTAAGGTAGTTCCCCTCCATGGCCCTTACATTTTTTCCAGCCTGTATATTTGTTTTATAAGTACATAATGTTATAAGCTCTCCGTCTGTGGATCTTAAATAAATAAATAATAATAAAAAAAGAAAAAAATAACGTTTTCAGATGAAAGCCGCGCGCTGAACGGAGGTTCGATAGAAGAGTGGGTGTGCGCGGCAGACATGTCGCTAGTGGCGCCGCAGCCACCCGTCCCTGCGCTTCTCAAACTGTTCCTCGAGAGTGTGGAGACACCGCCTCCAGGTAGCTTGCACTATAGTACTGCTGTTATCATCAGAGGCGTTAACAATAAAAATGTGCCATGCCGAAGACTTGCGAAATATCTATCTATCATAAACCCAATGAGTGCGAGCGAAGCAGACTGATTATTTATTGTTATTTAAGCTATGGCAAATGTTATGATTTATTTTTATTACATATAATTAGACATCGGATTATATGCACTAACAAAGTGCCAAAATATGCATGCAAATATGCACTAAAAAAGGCCGAATTATGCACTAAAAACTGTTTATATGACGAACATATGCACAATGCAAAGTCAAAAAACCGTTATTATTTTTACACATTTTAATTAAAGACGGTACAAAAACAGCGAAATATGCTTAAAATTATGCAATTTTTTATGACAATACACAATTAAGTATTTTTCCAAATTTTCGAGCGCAAATTTGTGACGTTTGTCACCCAGTATCAATTTGTACGCCGTAAACGACGTCTCCACATCAACTGACGTCATTGGACAAAACGCACGCACTGGTCAGTCAGTTTACTCAGCCACTGCGCTCGCGCCCTACACGTCTTTGTCACCTAGGTCCTTATACGTACCTCCCGCTACTAAACGAAATATGCACGAATGGGAAAAAAGTCTAAAATATGCATTAACGCCGTAATTAGAGAGTTATATGCAAATGCATATAATCCGATGTCTACACATAATATAGATTTATTGAAATTAATGAGTTGTCGAGTCTGCAGGTAATCGACCACTGCTGGAGTCTAGAATTTTTCAGTCCTCCATAGGGCCATTGTAAGCATATAGTGGACAGTCGGATATTATGTGTCTCACTGTTTGTTCACGACACCCACAAGGGCAGGCAGCAGTCTCACTCCAGCCCCACTAATGCGTCACGTAGCCACACTTGCCGTGGCCGGTGCGGATGCGGTTGAGTCGGCTCCACAAACAACGCTATTGGTCGAAGCCAGGCGGTGGATCACGTGGATTGAGGGTGAACAAAGCAGGGTCATAGTTGGTCGTTGACCATTCCTCTTCCCATTGTGTGTCCACATTCCTTGATCGGTTGTTGTTGTGGAATTACGCGACGCTGGGGGATTACGCGACTTCAACCGTGTTGATGTAAAGTCCGTCAGGTATTCAGCAGACTGATGAAAAAGTTTTATGGCCCAACGTCTCCGATGCCAACGGCTGTACTGTGCTGGTCACTAACGAGGATTCAGGAGCTTACCCTTCTGGGAGACGGACGTCAGTATAGTATATGGATAAGAGGCTACTGATAATTCGATCAATTCCTATTATCGGATCAAAAAATAAGTAATATCTATGAATAAAATTTTGGTTAACTGGAGGAAATTTCTTTTACAGATATGCCCGCCATTGCCATGTCCTTTCAATCCATCCATCCATCAGCCTGTGTTCATCCACTGCTGGACATAGGCCTCTCTAATATTTTGGCGGTCCTCCGTTCTTTCAATAATTAATTATATTTTTTGTGCATTAATGTCACGGAGTAATTAAGAGGAGTTGCCAAAAGTTCATTTCTCTAGGAAAATCGTGTGACACTGCGCGTGGTGGAAGGCGCAGGTACGGGGACGGTTGACTCCGCCGTTTCTCCAATCACAAAGCACTTGCCCCCAATCTCAATCGCCCTCAATCGGAACAAAAACATTTTTTTATGATTAAAAAAAAAAAGAATCGATTGAACCTTGTTCCTGATCACTAACCGAGACGATATGTTCCGCAGAGTGCGACGCGGCGTCCCGAGGCTGTATGATCGCTGGTCTCGGCCGGCTGTGCGTGCGCTCGCGCGACGCCGCCGCCGCCGCCGCGCCGCCGCTCTCCAAAGTGCTGTTCTCACAGAACGAGCCCATCGCGGCCAGGATCAACGCTCTGTTGGCGCTAACGGACATCTGTACCAGGTAATATTATAATATATCGTCACGACACGAATCCCCGGGGGGTGTCAAAGGTAACCCGAGTGTGAACTGAAAGTCACAGTCCATACACGGTACACCCGCTTTTCACTTACGATTATTACGTCCCAAGGTGATAGGTAGTGAGCCCTATCGCTGTACTTCGGGCACAAATACACGCCTTTTAGGGCAGGTTTCCTAAGGATGTTTTCTGTCACCGTTCAGCAAGTGGTAAAGTAAGAACAGATACTATGCACATAAATTCTGAAAAATTCATCGGTGCATGCCCGACCGCGGATTGAACCTGGTTTTTAAGATTGAGAGGCCAGCGTTCTACCCCTGAGCTACCGCCGCTTTTTTAACGTGAAGTGTAAGGTTGCTGAACAGTTACAATAAGAAGCCTTAAATGATTACCGAACAGAGATCGTATTCTTTTTATAAAAAAAATTAATTGCAAACCACCCCTTCAAAATAAGCTTTCGTTACCAAGAATTTTGACCGACCGTTTATTTTTTGAAATAACTTGTATTTTATTAAACCCGAACACTTTCTTTATACCGGGTGCAATTTTCAATGGGGATCCACACTCTAAATTATCCCTGTAGATGGCGCATCGTCGATCCGGCCATGAAAATATGTCATTTCAGTACATTGTTATGGTTTTAGCGTAGTTTTTGTGTTTTTAATTAATTTCTTGGAATTATTCCTTTTGTGTGCCGTACCAGGTTGCTTTAATAATGGTGTTAATTTATTCCTGTAAACCTCCATACTAAAAATTAATAACATTGTACGGCCGCTGGTTTTACACATAAGCTTGGCACAGTGCCATGACATGTTTGGTAATTTACATCTAAGCTTCATAGATATACGGTGTTATTTTGGGCTGTATGAAGACGGGTGAATCTATGTGTGCGCCGCGTATGTTTACTAACTAGGTAATATTACGTTATTCCAAAAAGTGGCGACAGCGGTGCTCGTATAAAATTTGTGTCACGCCATATAGGACGATGATATTTTCAGGTACACGTGTATCGTAGAGCCCCTGCTGTCGTCAGTGATGGCGTGTTTGTCGCGTGACACTCCCCCCGCACTCCGCCGCGCCGCCGCCACCGCCCTCACGCGACTCTTGCTGGCCGGCTTCCTGAGGCTGCGTACTCCGCTCTATTACAGGTACTATAGTCTATTCAGAGGGCAGCTGGAAAATCTGTACACGTCAAAAGAAAGCGATACGTCAATCTTGCCATACAATCTTTATCGCTTGATACAAATCACCGCGTTTCGCGGTACGGGGTCCAGTACAAAACGCGCAAAGGTTATTGACAGATTTTCTAGCTGCCCTCGGAATGACGTATAACTAAGAAAATATAAAAATACATCGTCACGACATGAATCGTGTCAAAGGTGGTACCGAGTGACAGAAATATAAATAAACCCGTGGATGGACTTCCGCAAAGTAACGCCTTTTTCAATAAATAAGAAATATAAATAGTATATTTGCAAAAAACTTATTGCAATATACATATATCTATTAGATACTGGGATGTCCTTTCAAGTATTTAAAATGACGTCCGTACCCCTATTACAAATGCGAAAGTGTGTTTGTTGGTTTGTCCTCCTTTTACACAGCAACGAATCAACGGATTGACGTGATTTTTTGCATAGAGATAGTTTATGGGCCGGAGAATGACATTGGCTACTTTTTATCCCGGAAAAATGCAAACGAAATCAGCGCGGGCAAAGTCTAGTTATTTATAAATTAACCAACAATTTCAAGAAAAATCTAATAAGAAAGCGCGGTTTTATTTTTATTTGGCCCTTAAAGCTCAAGCAAGGATTTTATCGTTCAGATAAGTTATCGGGAATTAACGAACCAAATTAAAGCAAAGAAGACTAGCTTAAAGAAAAAGAAGAAAATTTGTCGCTAGTTAGTTATCTTGGCGGGGTTATAATAAATGGGCCAATCACAGCGTACAACCGCGGTGTTTCAATATTGATTAATATTGATTACAGATACTGCGCTCTGCTGGCGGACGAAGACCATGACGTCAGAGAGCCAGCCGAGTACTACGTGACATGCTGTCTCACCGCCGACACCATCTACCATCACTTCGTAGAGTGCGTGCTGCATTACAACAAGGATCAGACGGGTGCGTGTCTCCACATTGTACAATATTATAGACTAAGTATTACTACGTATAGACTAGCAGTCCCCTTACTTGTAGCCACAAAAAAGGTGTAAAATTCTAACGAAATCTAGATGGCGTTGCTAAATCGTCTAACGAACACGATGCTAAAAACTACCGATTGGTGACGCTAGTGGCACAGCGATGTCATGTGACGTAAAAATAATTCCCACTTCGATGAAATAGATGGCGCTGAAATATTCACTCTTAGTGTTGCCAACTTAGCGCCATCTAGTTTTTCTAAGCAAAGCTATTACAGCCACATGTTTACTTGGCATACATGAGAGTTTACTTGCAGCCAATTAAACAAATTATGCTTATTTGCAACACTTGGCGACACCTAGTATCGTAAGGGCGCGTAAAAAATTTGCTACGCCTTGATGTATGGGAGTTGTCGGTCTATACGTAGAAATAAGTTAGTCTATGACAATACACACCCAGGCGACGCTTTTGACGTCAGAGCCGGCCGAACATCACTACAAGCGGACGGATTTAATTACTTACTATAAATACACGAGCACCAGTGTTTGTGCGCATAATAATAATAAGCGATGATGTCATACGTCAGCAACATAAGTGATTCTCTTTCTACATTGCTCTTAAGTAGCGGCGCGGCGACGCGCGCGATTTTATACTGAATGATATCAGCAGATACAGTGCGCGCCAATCTTTTAGTCGCCTCTGAAGATAGCCGCAAGAGGCGACGCAATAGCCGTTTAACGCTGTCAGGGGGACGTTACAGGAGCGAGGGCGCGAAGCACACCCGTCTGCGTGCCGCATCACACCCCCCGCTCGCCATTTAGCAGGTGTCAACGCTATGCGTTAGTGTTAGTGCTACGTCCGTACACTACACACGCGCGCGTTGCATGAAAAGTACGTTCGTGGAAAAAATTCTATGATTCGTTAAGTTAATCGTTGATTCTGTTTGTGTTGACTTTATTTGTTTTTTTGTTGATTTAGTTTGTTAAAGTTTATTGTTGTTGTTATGCCTCGCGGTCGTTATAGCGTTTTAAGGCGACAATCTAGGAAAATGGTGTTTATATTAATTTGTTTTATTTAAACAGTTAAGATTGCACTAAAATAATAAATATATATATAATAGGTAGGTGCAACAAGTACACCTTCCCACTTATAGTAAACATTTAATAATCAACCGTTCATATTAATGTTTCCTTGACTGTACCTGCGCAAGCTTGCACTCGTAACTCAATCAGAGGCGACTAAAAGATTGGCGCGCACTATATCAGTGATTATTTGCACGCTCACTAATATGCTTCCGATTTGTAGGCGACGTTATACAGGCGGGGTACGACAGTTCACCTGATTGTCGCTTCTTTATTACACGACTGCCCCTTTTGACTACTTTTTCTTTAGTCCATAATATCTTCTGAACGCTTTAACCAATTTGGACGAATGAGATGTCATTAGAATTTCTTTACTATCCGGATTGGCACTGGCTATAAAAGTAATAAATGAAAATAAATAATAAAAAATATTAAAAAAACATGACTGCCATAATTTCAAAATTAACTTAGTAACGACACCCAGTGCACTCGGGGACATACAAAACAACACGTATCCAATGTAGAGCTGTCCCCTGACTGCACTGGGTGTCGTTACTTAGTTAATTTTGAACATATGGCAGTTTTTTAATATTTTTTATTATGTATAATTTATATTCTTTGGTGAGGTGCTGTCTCACTGTCGACACAATCTACCATCATCACAAAGGTAATGACCTAACTGACGTTTATAAAAACATATGGTCTCCGTGGTAATGGAAACTCGTTACTACTATGCAAATATAATCATACCTTTCCTTGAAAGGGATAGGCAGAGACTATAGATCTCCATCTTTTCCGATCCTGAGACACTTGTTTCACTTCTTCACATCCGTCATACCAAGATTTTCTGTTCCGAGAGCTTTTAACTTGACCCTTCATTATTATTTCAATCTGTTATTCATATTATAATTAAACATTTCATAAAACGTGATCAGAAATTTATTGCTTTGATTTTTTATAATTGAAAATTAATAAGCTAAGCCAAACTACAGTAATTCATTATTAATATAAACATAGGGTGCGGTCATCAGATTAAACAAAATAAACACACTCAGCTATCGTGGGTAAGTCGGTTATGTAAATAAGCAGAATAAACCAAATAAACCAACCACCATTTACATACCATGGTGGTTTATAGTGGCCTGAAGTTAGCTGCACAATCACGTTTGACAGCCTACTTTTCCCCACGATTTTTGAAGTTTGTTGAGGATCATGATCGAATCGTGGCTGTTTATATTGGAAAATATTAGTTTATTGTGATCTGATGACCGTACCTATAAACAGTAATGTGCAACACTGATTTGTCAATTTGTTTGTTACTTACGCAACACAAGGATTGGACCCAGTTGGAAGATCATATCATAAAAAAGCTTACCGCAGATTGACTGCTGCAAGCTCGCCCATCCCTCACTATTCGACAGGTTCGCTCTCCATTGAGAATTTAAATATTGATAACATATAGAAAAATTAAATGTTCATATTTTTGATAACGAAAATATTTTATCCACTCCCATACTACATACTATATAATAGGTAATTACAACATCAAAGCCGGTTTTATAAGTACGTAAATTGTTTATCTGATGATATAATATTACGTTATAACACCGTGATTCTGCGCTGCGATTGGCGTAATCTGTATATATAAAATTCAAAGTCCTGACTGACTGACTGATATATCATATTATAAAACTGCTAGAGACCCAATTAACAACAGAGACGAGAAATAAGTCCCGAACTTATTTTTTAAGTCACGCCCCCTTTATCCTGATTGGCCTTTAAGGCAGCATTACCGGGAGACGCACCCGAGGTTCATGAATTAATGTTCTCCTTCTCATTTTTCTTGAAATTGTTAGTTGAAAATATTATAAAGACGATATTTTCGATGGTCGTAGATAAAGTATTGTGTGCAACTGAATATAATTAGACATTGCGACACTCGTGCAGTCTATTGCGAAACTAACTTCCTTCGTTTCGTAAACAAGCACTCGTGCCCCAATGTCTCTCATTATATCACAATTGCACAATATACTATTAATTCCGTCGTTGAAGAGTCTTATTTCCTTTACATGCAACAATGAAGAACCGGTACTGCATCAAATCGGAGTCACAGAGCAAACTAGCGGCTCTGTGGCTTGCTTGTCTTCACCCATTCCGCAGCAGTCTACTGGTGTGTGTTATTTATCATAAATATTACACTGTCGCTAAAGACAATTGAAAGAACTATTCTAATCCTATTTGTCTCTGTTATAAAGAAAACATTTATACTTTTCCACAAATTGTATATTATATCTACTCTACCCACAGAGGAACTAACCCCAATAAGGCGAAATGACAATTGTTTTGTTCGAAATTTTCGCCAACTTTTGTCGCGCCGCGCTGTGATTGGCTAAGCCAACACAACGTGGTTCGATGACTCTGCTTAACTGGTTTCGGCATATTGTTTTACAAACAATCATTTATTAAGTTGTATTTTCAAGATAGGTAAAGCCTTTGTCAATGCTAATTTATCTATGGGCCCTAGATGCCGGAAATAAATGAATTATTATTATTACTAAGTTGTATTTTCAATATAGGTAAAGCCAATGCTGTCTTAGCGAAACCGGTTGGGCAGAGTAGATTGTAATGGAATATTTATGGAAAAGTACAAGTGTTGTCTTCATAATAATGTATGATAAAATAAGCCAAGTGTCGACAATCACAACAATCTACATCTCTTGGTCTCTTCTCGGGCTGTATAATCACAGTATAAATTTTAAACTGTGGTATAATACTCTGTCTTTAATTTGACCAAATCTAACTCCACGCGTTAAAAACTTCCACATGAACTGCTGCCTCGATCAGAACTCATAAATTCAAAAGCCATATTTAATTAAAACTTAGAATTCTTCAAGGTTTTGAAATCTGTGTTATTCAATGACTAACATTTTGTAATTTTAAAAATAAATTAATGCCCGGGTATTTAAAGAAATCTGTCCTGCTCCAACGCTTTCATTTTGCACTAGTCTATCCTGCTCAGTGAAAGCGGGCCGCTCAAAACACACGATAATTTGAAATATTTTTATTTATTTTTTTTGGAATTAGAGGGATATGTTTTTAAAATGACGGATGTTTAATATCATATTATTCATGACATTTATTTCGCTGTAAGATTTACTATACAAAACCTAATATAAAGCAAATTAAATATAACTTCTAGCATTGTTTAGGCCTGTCTTTACAATTTAATTGAATGCCGGAAAATGCAAGTAATCGTGTATAGAACGGCCGAAATGTAAAGATCAAAAACTGAAATTTGACATATATTTTTTCAAAATTTAAAGCCTACAAGGCCTACAATAGAATTTAAAAAAAGACGTTTATCCGGAAAAGCACTAATACCATCGCATTAAGAGGTGTCATCACGCGCAAACCTCCATACAAACACTGTAACAACATTGTGGGGTGTCTATGGAACGTTATCTAGATCTATGTTTAAGTCGAAATAAAAATCGTGAAATTTGAGTATATCTTAATAACAAACCCCTAAAATACGTGTATTCAACGGTTTTTATACAAAACGTGTAGCCGAATGTGCCTTTATTGTTTTAGATAAAATGAAAAAATTAATACGAGTAAAACATCGAAAATGTTATCTAGATTAATAATAACAAAAAATAATGTTTGAAAACGTCCACAGTCTTGCCAAAATCATGTTTCTCCTTAAATAAGTTTTTAATTTTGCGCCCGCGACGAAATCGGCACGATTGCATTGTTCTCGCATGTTTCATGGAACGTGCACCTTATAGCGAAATGAAACAGCTTGACATTCGGCCACGCCCACGACTGAGTTGGTCGCGTCATGATGTCTGTTCTTAACAGAACATAGTTTAGAACTTTGGTGTTCTAAATTCGTAGTGGGGGTAAATAGTATCGAATGGCATCGGCATGCTAACCGCTGACGCAACTGATTAAGTGGAGGAAGCTGGGGCTTGTCATCACTTTCTTCGCACTCATGTTATACTGAAAGGCCCTATCAAGTTGATATTTTAACAGGTATATTGCTTATCTGTTCAACACCAGTCTATGAGTGTGCCTGTATATCATATCACAGTATATTGTAAAAAGGGGACATACATAAAGAAATAAGTGTAGATCAAACTATATATTGTCAACTCAACTGGTTATAATTGGACAGAGTTTCGTCTAAACAAAATTTTCAGCACTAAAATGAGCTCGGCTTGGCTTTATATCTACCAGTGGCAACCGGCTCGCAGGCTTGGCGGGCGGTGGAGGCGGCAAGGCACGGCATTGGTTGACGGCTTTGGCTGGCATTGCTGGCACGCTGTGATTGGGCTTAGGCGCGGGTGTTGCAATAATAATAATAATAAATCGTTTAATTCAGTCAATTATAGACAATACTTATATAACATTTTATTTTGATTACCAAAATGTTTATTTCGAAAACCTTTGGGTCCTTAACTTTTGTTCACTGCTATCTTGCAACTCCTTTGATTTCTTCTTTCTTCCGTTCTTGTATGGTTTGTGCTGGCTTTCTAAGAGGGCCCTGGCTGGTTCTGTACATGGTAAAATAATAATCATAATGTCACTCAGTATAGGTAGATATTGTCTTTTTAATGATCTAGGAAGACAAAAACGGGGGCCTACAGAGAAAAGAATACTCGTCGAGTTTGGCCAAAAATCCAAAATTCGCATATCAATTTCTCCATAAAAACTTTATCGAACCCTATCACCACCTCCTTGGGTCCGTGATACAGCTTTTCTCCATAAACCGCATAAACGTCAAAACGTAGAAAAAAAGAGTGGTAGCAATACTAGCAATGTTAGTTAATGAAGATAGACAAAATAAAAGAAATTTAAAGATTTCTTCCGATGTGTCAAAATTAAAAAATCGGGCTTATTTTTTGGTACAGTGTTAGCTAAATAGTAGAAAGAACGATAGGATTGGCTGCCATCTTGGATTAACTCTCAAAATCGAAGAGATACACGTTCTATCAAGCTCATATTGACTACTATGCTAGCTATGCTGGTTTGTATATGTTATCGGCCAAACCCGATTTTAGCACAAACTAGTTTGGTCTAGGCCGAAGTAATTTTAGGTTGTCATGAAAAATAACCTCGAAGGTTTTTTATATTATATAGTATAACCTTCTAACCTAATCTAACCTAACGGCTCTCTTATGCGCTGCAGGACTTCTGAAAACATAGTTTAGCCTAAGCCAAACTAGTTTGTCCTAAAATCGGGTTTGGCCGGTAACATATACAATCTCATTTATTAATACTTGCGATTGTCGGCTCTTGGTTAAACATCATCATTATATGGGTGAATAAAACACTTGTACTGTTTAACAAATTTTTATTCATCCATAATATACAATCTCAATATTTTGGCATATTTCCATTACTCATCAATTCAATCAGTTATTTAAAAGCTTAGCTCTTGTAGGTGTAGTGTAATTTCCATGAGTAGTAGACAGTAGTAATTTATCATTACTTTTCTTGCTACTCTAAGCATTGAATGGAGTCAGCAGTCTGGATCAGATGGAAGTAGACGGTACTGAACCTCCCGCTATTCCGTCAAATATTGAAAATTGCACAGGTTTGTCAATTTGATTAATTCTTTCACTGTCATTTCCGTGATTCTGCTAAAGATTATAGCGGGTAGCGGTACGAGGTACGCGGGGGACGCAATCGACTTGTGGCTCAATGCATTCTTACCCTACCCGCCCTCGTCGACCACAATCGGGCAAAATCAAATCAAGCTATTTATTTATTTATATTTAAGGAAAACTAACAGCACAAAGTAACTTAAAAAATAAAACAGATTAAACAATTTACAGCCAATTAAAAGTTTCCACTAATAGTAACATAGTTAAAAAAAAGCACTAATGCAAAAAAACAATAACAATAACTAACTGACGCTATTAAAATTTGAAATTTAGAATGTTTAAATAATCTCACTAAAAACATAAATGTGAAAAAGGGGCCGAGTTAAGTACCAAAGGTAGTGCAGGATTGTCGACTTAGCCCAAAAAATAATTGAGATCAAATCGGGTGCCGATGTTTATGGAGGTTGCTTCTGTCATAAACTCATGACTGATGATTTACTTGTTTTAAAAGAAAGTTTGTTAGGGTCCTTGCTACTGTATATGTAAAACTTGGCAAGTTTACACAGCCAATGTTTAAATGTTAACATCATACATGCAAATTATTGACTATTAAAACTTGCCAAGTTCTATATATTCAGTTGCAAGGACCCTAACAAACCTTCTTTATAAACAAGTGAAGAATGTTGTACATTATCAGTTATGAGTTATTATGGCTGAAGCAACCTCCACAAACCTCGGCACCTAATTAGATCCAATTATTTTTTCAGCGAAGTCGATAATCCTGCACTGCTTTTGTACTTAACTCGGCACCTTGTTTGTGTTTTAGTGGGGTTATTTAAACATAGCTTGATTTGATTTTGCCTTATTGTGGTCGATGAGGGGAGTCTAGTACGCTTTATGTATACGCTCAATGATTTACTTTTATGCCAAACTTTTGGTATCCAAGTCACCTGGAAGTGTTTTTTGGTTTCGTACGAGTGAGTCAGTCAGTCAGTGATAAGAAGACTTATTTTTAGACGTGAATATCTCAAGCGCTGTCAAAATTTAATTTATGAAATTTGAATTTCGTGAAATAAGTTACTGGGGTGTCAAAAGTACCTCGAAATGGTTCGTGTAATAAAACACTCTGGTGGTGCGCGGATCTTCTTTTTAGAACTCGGCCCTGGACACGCTGCCGCGTGTCTAGATATCATACTAGGGAGTAAAGAACACAATACGTATTACTTATTAATATATTTAATGTTTTGTATGCTATCCTAAGAACCAGATAAGGAAGTCGATGATTATTTGGCAGCGTCTGGTTCTCCTGTACCTCAACAGAATGCAGGTAAAAACTAGTTATTTGGTATTTCTCAATAACTTAAATATGTATTATTAATATTTTTAATGTTTTGTATGCTATCCTAAGGACCAGATAAGGAAGTCGATGATTATTTGGCAGCCTCTGGTTCTCCTGTACTTCAACAGAATGCAGGTAAAAACTAGTTATTTGGTATTTCTCAATAACTTAAATATGTATTATTAATATTTTTAATGTTTTGTATGCTATCCTAAGAACCAGATAAGGAAGTCGATGATTATTTGGCAGCCTCTGGTTCTCCTGTACCTCAACAGAATGCAGGTAAAAACAAGTTATTTGGTATTTTCCAATAATTTAAATACGTATTACTCATTAATATATTTAATGTTTTGTATGCTATCCTAAGAACCAGATAAAGAAGTTGATGATTATTTGGCAGCCTCTGGTTCTCCTGTACCTCAACAGAATGCAGGTAAAAACAAGTTATTTGGTATTTTCCAATAATTTAAATACGTATTACTCATTAATATTTTTAATGTTTTGTATGCTATCCTAAGGACCAGATAAGGAAGTCGATGATTATTTGGCAGCCTCTGGTTCTCATGTACCTCAACAGAACGCAGGTAACAACTAGTTTTTTGGTATTTCCCAATAACTTGAGAGCGGTTTCGCAGCCGGATTGTGAAAAACCCGCCTTTTTCTAATTATTCGAAACAGAACAGTTAAATTAAAAATTCACTGAATAGTTATTCAACAAAACCTTATTACCTATGTGTTGTGGATGCTGCCATCGCAAAGTTCCCATTGGTTTCTGTAAATTAGAATTCTTTCTTTTCTTTCTTTTCTTTTTCAATTCAATATTTTTGCCTTGGTGTCATAACATTTAAGGGGGTATATCGTCAAAATCGACACTTTTTGAAGTTATTTATGTGCTGTTCAAAAGAAGTCCCAAGTTAAATAAAATACTATAACAATTTTGGGACCTTTTTCTAGATTTTGGGCTATCAGAAACGCGATTGGAGGTATTTTACTCGATAGAAATAATTATTGGAAATGAGGTCTAAATTTTTTTTTCGATATTCTAACAAATTGGGTTACCATGTAGACATGGTTATGGAAATTTTCATAGCTATTTTAGTTATTTTGTTTTAATTTAAACCGACTAGTTGTCAATTTTCCCCGATTCCGTCCCTCTCGCTTGCAAGTAATAAAAAGTACACAAAAGAAATATACATATAATAAAAGAGAAATAACATGCCGTATGCGTCTGTATTATGGAATATAATACCTTTGCACAGACGATATGTTTTGGAACTCATTACTCGTAATTAATTTGTTTCTTCTGTAACACGCTATAACCTAAGAAGCGGATCAAAATGAAAGTCCAGATTCAACCGATCCAGACGAGTCTTCTGTCGATCCTACGAGATCAGGTTTGTTCCGTCTCAATCATAACATGACGTAATAGTAGAAACCTTAGATCTAGTAGAAACCTTAGACCTAGTAGAAACCTTAGACCTAATGTCAATAGAAATGTGATGTGTTGTGTTGTCCGTTGTTACGTGTTTACGCGCCGCCCTCTTTTTACATGTGTTCTTAAGTGTGCATGAGAAATAGTTTAGCCTAGGCCAAAACTAGTTTGTTCTGAAATCGGGTTGGGCCCGAGTTATTCAAGATGCTGCTAGGCTAACGTTTAGCGAATTCATGTATCTCTTAAACGGCATGACATACAACTACGATATTTTTTACTAAGTTGAGTCTTAATTATTTCCTGACTAGTGCAATTTTATTTTTTCTATAGTCGACACCGTTGTAAATTTTTTTTTATTCAAAGACCCTTGAAGTCGAAAAATAAATCGTAGTTGTAGGTCATGCCGTTTAAGAGATACAGCAGTTCGCTAAACGTTACACCAGCGGCATTTTGAATAACTCTGAAACCTCAAGAAGTACCAATTTTATTTTTTGGGCACAATTATGTCCTAATTATATTTATCTGAGTAGCTAGTTTGTATTTAGCTACGACCAAAGGTAAAAAAAACATGCCGCTGGTGGTAACGTTACCCAAGCGGAATCTGTATTTCGTTACGTTATCATCCATCTTTGGATGGGCTCGAGGCACTAATTCTACGGGCACAATTAATTACACGATATGAGGTACTATTTATTTGTGAAGCCGAAATCCTGAAAAGCGACAACATGCCGCTGGCGTAACGTACACGAACAATCGAAGTAATAAGACAAATCTCATCTGATTTAAAGTAGGCTCCATAGTACAAGTTGTGCGTATGAGGAATACAATCACCAGTTTTTGTTCCCAGGATCACTTAAATTTCACAGCAGCTTTTAATTTGCTGTTTTCGTTCATGGAAGTGTACTGTTCTAGGGTAAAGGTCATCGCACATTACAACGGACCGGAACCAGACCATCAAAGTAGAGCATTGAAACGTTGGCTTTAAAACGTGTTACGTACGTGACATTTTACTAGTAGGCTGAGAAATGAGTGCTCTATAAGGGTTTGTGGATGGAAAAGTCGAAAGCAGGGTCTTTGACTTAAGAACTTTGTTTGGACTAGTTAGGAAATAAACATACTAAAAGTCCTTATCCCTTCGAGTCGAGCCCGAGGGGGGGGGGGGGGGGGGGGCACAAAGAAGATCCCGTTTTTTGGTTTTTTGCTTACATCTCAACAACAGCTGGTTCTATAGACTTGAAATTTTGCATATAGATACCTTATATAGTGAAGGCGTCCACTAAGAAAGGATTTTTCAAAACACACCCCCTAAGGGGGTAAAACGGGTGTCTAAAGTTTGTATGGGGAAACAAGATTAGTTAGACTATTTTATTCAAGACTTCACAGGAGTACTCTTATCTATAAATGTGTTTCAAGTTTTTTCAGAATTCAACCCCTAAAAGGGGGAAATGGGGTAAAAATTTTGAAAATCAACATGGGAATCGTTTGAATGGTTTATCGTGTCGCTGATTACGAAAACAACAACGATTTTAAAATCCAACGTGGTTGACGTAAAAAAGGCTTTGAAATTCGACCATTTTTCGAAGCTCATAGCTAGGCAAAGATTGGAGATAGATAAAAAGTGTAAAAGCTAAAGTTGTAGAAAATTTTATCAGCTTTCATTATGTAGTAAAACAAAATTTCGTACAATGCACGGTTTTCGAGATGTAAGCAAAAAACCAAAAAACGGGATCTTCTTTGTGCCCCCCCTCCTCGTGCTCGACTCGGAGGGGCAAGGACTTTTAGCATGTTTATCTCCTAACTAGTCTAAACAAAGTTCCTAAGTTAAAGATCCTGCTTTCGACTTTTCCATCCACAAATTATTCGTTGCTTAAGCTATAGCTATAAAATACGTTGTTTCTGAAAAGTTTGCTATGTAAAAATAGTTCATTGCTATTTTTTTTATAGTATTTTATTTTCAAAATATTACAGTCCATTCCGTTTTGGTCTCAGAGTTATCATTTAACACGCCTAAATACCGTACCCGGCACACGACAGGTACTCTGTTACACGTGCCAACAGTTCACACAAATTACGCACAAAACTCCCCCCTTATTAGACTTCTCGTGAATATAACGTCAACTTTCGTTCAATAGATCCATCTAATTGCAGTAAGACGACATTTTAAAGTAGAATCATCAAGCAAATAACTTCCGACTTTTAGTATTAGCATATATATATATATTTTTTCCATGGTTACCTTTAAATAACAATAATTTAACATACGCATACCTCATACATTCAACATGCACCCACCCTGATACACCCTTACACACCCTTAGACATCGAATTGTTCATGTAATGTTTTTTTTTCTCATTCTTTTATTGCATGCCTCAACTCTGTTTTGTCCGTTTTACTCGTAGTTCATATTTGTTTTAATTTTATTAGTTTTAATTTTATAACTTATTAGTACGTAATTGGGTTTGTCTGTGTTATCTTCATTTCTGTACATTGTTAAATTTGTATATTTTGTGGACATCTATTATTGGCTCTATGTGTTGTATCTTTGTATATTGTTTTATATTAAAATTGTATTGCTGTTAATGTCCTGAATAAACTAAATAAATAAATAAATAACCTAGATACATTAATGCACAATCAACAAAAGTGATTGCGGAGTTCGGTACTTATATTAAATTATAGTAGAAATAGGTAAGCATCTCACAAACATACGAGTAGCTGGGTGGTGATCGCGGTCGGTCCGCACACACAACACGCTTCCGCCTGCCCTTGTGTGAGGGCCGCCCGCGATCCACTTACATACAAAAAAGAGACAAAAATTGAGTGCTTACCTAATATGACTTGACGCTAATCTGGGTCGGTATGTTTCGTTTACATGAGATAACAATTAACAACAAAAAGTTAGCATCTAGCAATAACAATAGGTAGCAATGGTAACTCTATTGGCAATAGCAAGGAAAAAACTATTGTATCTTATAGCTAATGAAATTCTGTATTAAACATTTAGTTGAGCAGATTTTCAATAATTATTCTAGCAAGGAAGATTTTTTTTTTCTAACGTGGCAGCACTTTCGCGTGGGAGAGAGATGCTGTGGGAACACGAAAAATAAGTGTGAAATTGGTCGCTGCCTGATTGCACCTGAAAAATTAACGGTTTTATTTCCTTATGATCTTAAAATAAAAAATGAAAAAAGCATTTATTTGCCTAAAAGAAAGGAAAAGTACAAATTTAAGTCCTAATCTAAGGAATACATAAATAGAACAAGTACCACACATTTATTGAACATTGATGCCTAAGCTAAATGCGTAAAGCATTTGTTCTATAGGCATCAATACCCCAATTATGTATTATTATTAAATTAGTGTTCTGTACCTTTGTGTTACAACTTAAGTTACAGTAGAGTAGATACAAATAAAACATAAGAAAAAAAACAAAGAAAATAATAAAAATTACACTTATTTCGTAATTGACAATACTTGGTGTAACCGCGGGATTACAGAACTGCAGGGCTGATAGGATTTGAGGATATGACACGGGAGAAGAAAAGATTGTGGGAAACAATGTGGGTGCACTGACCTGGTTGGAATGTTTATGGCGAGCCGACGAATGCGCTGGCGGGCTGAGCCTTCTTGTTGGGTTAGTGGAGCTGGCGCTGGACTGATGGTCAGGAATGTGCAGAATGTCTTGTTGTAACACTACACTTTCACAACCTAAAGGGTAGGTACACGATATTGTTTGGGCTGGCAGCGCGAATGTATGCACGTGTCGTTCGGTCGACGGTTGCGGCGAAAACAGTCCGGCCGCGCGAGCGCGCAGACGTGCGCCTCCGGAGGCGTCTCGAGCCGAAGAGAGTGAGTGAACCGCGGGCAGCGCGCGACTCGATTCTGTCGCGAGTTCCTTTTTGCGCATGCGCTGAAATGCGCATACCGTCACGCTGTAGCGTGAACATCCTGGGGGGGCCGGGGCTGCGACTCCTCCATGAGCTGTGTCCAGATCCACAACTCGGATCACTCCATCCTTGCCAGGCATTGTGCGGAGAATTCTCCCCAACTTCCATTGGAGCAGAGGCAGGTCATCCTCTTTGATGAGGACCAGTTCACCCACTTGAGGAGGGGAAGAAGGGGAGAGCCATTTGGAGCGGGTTTGCAGGGTATGGAGGTAGGATCTGGACCAGAGAGTCCAAAAGCGCTGAGAGAGCGCTTGAATGAGTTGAAACCGTTTAAGAGCAGATATGGGTCTGTCGTCAAAAGACTGCTCAGGTAGAGCGGTGAGCGGACGACCAATAATGAAATGTCCGGCCGTGAGAGGTTCAAAGTCCGTAGGGTCGGATGAAATCGGGCAGAGGGGTCTTGAGTTGAGTATTATTTCGTGCAGAGCGCCGAACCAAGTTATGTGCTGATTCGCGAGCTTGTGAGTGATTGCATCATAGTTTGTGCCGCAGTCTGAGCGAATGAGAACTGGAGTACCGCGACGTGAGATAAAACCTAACAGGGCTCGTGCTGAGTGAAATTGAGTGTGATTGAGTGAATGTACGTCTGCTATTTCAAGTGATACGGTTGGCAACAAAATTGGTGTGTTAGTGACGTTCACTACACGTTGTGCGGAGTTACAAGAATTCTCTGTTGGAGTTGAAGTCATTGAGTGAAAATGAACTGAGTGTGTATGTGATGAGTGTGTGTGTGATGAATGTGCTGAGTGCGCTGAGTGCTGGTTTCATTGAGTGAAAATGAGCTGAATGTGTATGTGATGAGTGAATGTGTGAGTGAAAATGAGCTGAGTGTGTATGTGCTGATTGAATGTGTGAGTGAAAATGAGCTGAGTGTGTATGTGCTGATTGAATGTGTGATGAGTGTGACTATATGTGAAAATGAGTTATTAAAACTTGAGCGCTACCAACTCCAACGTGCGGATAGCTTGTAACTTGCGCGGGCCGAAAAAACAAAGGCTATGTTCAAACGGAACACGGAAAATAAACACGACAGAGAGAAAAAAAAAAAAAAAAATTTTTTTTTTTTTAAAAACAACCTGTATATGAGCTGAACCAACGTGGAACACCCTATATGTGTACCATAAACAATAAAAGGCAGACAATAACAGGATAAAACTGTTCGGAAAACTTTTACCGTAACACAAGATTACCGTAACATAAAATATCAAAAAGGGTTGATGACCTTGTTCACTCCTATGTTATTATGCTATTCTATTTATATAATAAAATACCTATCTACTGCCTCGAACTCATAAACAACAAAGAATGCGTTTACCTAGCCGAAATCGGATCTAAATGAGCGGACAATCCAATGATGCAGATCAAGCTTTGGTAACGTAATAATACGTAAACGTAAACGTTCGTTACGTAATAACTTATGTATACGTGGGTTTTACGTATGTGCGTAACTTACGTAAATGCACGAAATAAAGCAAATTTATACTCGCACCGAAAAAATATCTCGTAAGATACCTAAACTATCTTTGACAGTGGGGAAATTACCCACTCCGCGGGTAAAAATTGGGTAAATTGGGTCGGGTCGGGTAAATTTGGGTTTAATAAAGAAATATAGTGGACTGTATTAAACAATTGGGCTGAATGGATGGAATGGAATAAATGGAATGTTCTAGGCGGCGGTTCTAATTACCTACCCGCAATAGGTATTCGAGACCACAAAATATTTTTTGCCGGGAAAGGGGGCAAAATATTTTACCGGGTGAAAATGGACTGTAAATCGACGGGGGCTGGTTCAAACAAAGTTACGGGCCGGCGGGGGGTGATATAAACCAAAAATTTTCCGCTCGACGGACCAAAATTTTTCTTGGATTGAAAATGTTTTACTACCGGCTCGAAATCGATCCGGCCGAAGAACCAAAATGTAACCGCGGGATTACAGAACTGCAGGGCTGATAGGATTTGAGGATATGACACGGGAGAAGAAAAGATTGTGGGAAACAATGTGGGTGCACTGACCTGGTTGGAATGTTTATGGCGAGCCGACGAATGCGCTGGCGGGCTGAGCCTTCTTGTTGGGTTAGTGGAGCTGGCGCTGGACTGATGGTCAGGAATGTGCAGAATGTCTTGTTGTAACACTACACTTTCACAACCTAAAGGGTAGGTACACGATATTGTTTGGGCTGGCAGCGCGAATGTATGCACGTGTCGTTCGGTCGACGGTTGCGGCGAAAACAGTCCGGCCGCGCGAGCGCGCAGACGTGCGCCTCCGGAGGCGTCTCGAGCCGAAGAGAGTGAGTGAACCGCGCAGTGTGACCATCTCATAAATTCCGAATCTGCCATAGAGTGGGCAAAAAATCTGCCAAAACCTGCCACACTTGGCGTCAAAAATGCCAGAAATATGCCTTCATGGAAATGGAAAAAATACACATGAATTCAATGGAATTATTTAACAATTTCCTTATAAATTGTACTCATAAGTAACATTTACTGAACCTGTCAACATTTGCCTCCAAATTTTCGTTTCCTTTTTCCGTGTAGTACAAAGATTTTGAAGAAATCTTTTTGATCTTGTTTCAAGTTGGTTTAAAGAAGAAACAGTCTCCGTGCTCCTTAATCCCCTCTTTTGTTTTAATTAAACCTGAAACATGTTGGTTTAGGAACCTATTCCTTATTTTTGTTTTATTTAAATTTGTAAAATAAACTCGTGTTATTTACTATTCATGTGACATATTATTTATTCCGACCATTGTCATTGTCAGCTAGACTGAGAGTATAGACAAATCATGTCTATGGCGGCATAGATAACTAAACAAAATTCACTTGAGAGAATATTATCTCGCACGAAACGAAACAAAATAAAGTTTTGGCGAAATTTGTAATATTTGGGTATTTTATAGCCCCATTCGCGTCCTTGATTTTTCCAATCGCTCCACAAAATTTGTCTTCACTCAAAATTGTGCTGGTGGTGCTACCTCCACCTGATTCTAATAGGTCTTACACTCTTATCAAATTTAATTTGTCGAAGTTCGTCATCAACTTTTTGAATGTTGTTTTCGTCTACTATGTTGGGAAAATTCTTTGCAACGTTTAAAGTAGACGCAAAATCTTTGTAAATCAAATTAGATAATGTGAATTTTCTTGGAATCTTTTAAATCTGCCAAAATCTGCCTCTTTTGTAAATCGTCAGCATGATCTGCCACAGACAAAATTTAAGAGCGAAATCTGCCAAAACGGCAGAAATCTGCCACAAATGGTCACACTGGAACCGCGGGCAGCGCGCGACTCGATTCTGTCGCGAGTTCCTTTTTGCGCATGCGCTGAAATGCGCATACCGTCACGCTGTAGCGTGAACACTTGGTCTAGTTAATTAATTAATTACTGAGCAAATAAATAAATAGATTGAGCAAAAGTATGTTGACAATGTGAGAGTGAGAGTGTAAGAGATGTATGTGTAAGTGTTGAGTGTAGTGATTGTATGTCTGTCTGATGTATGCGTAGTGAATGTTTAGTGTGGATTCCGAGAAAGTAGACTTTAATCGGCCGATAGTAAGTCCTCCGTTTGGTCATAGTCTAATTTTTGTAGCCACTGTAGCAAGAGAACCTTTGAGCAAAACTTGTATTAAAGGTGTCTTGACTCGAGTATTCAATTTATCAACAGAGAGCATATCGTTCGACGCGCGACAACTGATCTATGACGTGATGCTCCAGCGGATGTCCTTAGTCCAGAAGTTGAACATACAGTGTCGGCTCGCGCGGGAAGTGCTGGGCCACGCAGCGGACATGTGCGACGAAGGTAACGAGCGCTATTTCACTATTCTCTTTGATAATCAATAAGTATACTTTAAATACAGTTTGTACTCGTATATGGGTCAGGAACTAATTTTTTGCCCATCTTGATCAGATGAAGTGTCCATATTGGTAATTTAAAAAAATGTACTGGTTAAATGTACTTTTTTATTTTCAACAAAAAGTTTGCTAAATGTGGTTTTTATTTATTGCATTTACTTCATTTATAAGTCAACAAAATATGACTTTTTTGTACGTACAAATTTTTAGTGTCCCCTTCCAACTTCTTCTTTATTCTTAAATGTACACAGAAAAGTAGTTTATACATATAATAAATTAAAAGGTACACAGGCGAGCTTATCTCTAAAAAGATATTTCTTCCAGCAAACCTAAGCGGGAAAGGGAAATTTTATTAAAATAAGTAAACACACATACAAGTACTACAAAAGATATATATTAAATAAAATTTAAATATACAGACAAGTACTACAAAAGATATATATTAAATAAAATTTAAATATACAGACAAGTACTACAAAAGATATGTATTAAATAAAATTTTAATATACAGACAAGTACTACAAAAGATATATATTAAATAAAATTTAAATATACAGGTTGAAAATGAACCCCCTAGCTATATCAAGGGAAACAATTCTATGTTTGATATAAAAAATACATGGTTTGTTACTTTTGCCTTAAATAAAAAAAAAGTTGTGAAATAAAATTATTTTTTAATTGATTTTATTAGTATTTCCTCAGAGCTATTACGGGCGTTCGAAAGGTAAAAACAAGTAGCCGTGTGAATATGCCATTAGGAATTCCACTGTGCGACATATTTTCCATTGTGATACTTTCCATTCTGATTTCTGTTCTGCTTTGGTGCAAAAAATTTGGTCCTGACCCATACGTTAATGACGTCATCGAATAAAGTATTATGATATCTCCATCCATCCATCAGTCCTTATTCGTCCACTGCTGGACATAGGCCTCCCCCATATAACGCCACTCTCGGCGGTCCTCAGTCATCCTCATTCAGCCGCCACCACCCGCAACGTCCTTCAGATCGTCAGTCCAGCGGGTACGAGGGTGGCCTACGCTACGCTTTGCTGTACGTAGTCCATTCCAATGCCTTACGTCAGGTACTCGCGCATAGGTGGGGAAAGATTGTTCCAAATGTTCATAGCCACATAATTTAAACTTCCTTTGAACCATCATCAGGTTCAGATGTCAACTACGAGAATTGAAACTCCTTCGTGTCAATCTTCCTCTTGTTGCCACTCAAGAAAGGAGGTTTTGTACAGGTCCCGGCAGTAAATAATGCACATCGTATCGTAGCGTCATCTCTGTTGCACGAAGCACTAACAGTCCGGTGACAGAGACGACGCTCTACGAAGCCGAAGATAGCCGATGTGCATTATTTACTGCCGAGCACTGTACTTTGTTGTTACGGCTTTCTAGTAGTCACTGTAACCAGAGATGCAGCGTCTATCTATCCTACTTGCGCTTTCATGCATACCGTATTTGTTATTGTGCGAGAGAGCACACCTATATAATGGAAAGACACTGTAACGGCGCGCGCGTGCTAGATCCCCAGATGTATGTTATTAACCCATTGTATTTTTATCTCTTTATTCAATTAAACTATAGGCTTACTTTTTACATTTAATATTATGAAAAAAAAGACATGATCTTGCTAAGTTTCTTGCCCTTCTTCTTAGCAAGACTAATCGAATGGGTGGAGTTAGGCATATATTTATTATATGTTTTGCATATATTTATAATATTATTTATTCCTTATTCCCATATTTTTATTTTATTCAAGTGTAATATTTGTATTAAATTTAAGTAAACCCAACCTTTAATATTCCCCTGCATATTTCCCCATATTATTATGTATGACATAAAACTATTACCTATACACATCGATTATTTAATTACTTATATTACATTTAACTGAATAAGTGTATCTGTTATACCTACATTACATAAATAAATATATTTCATTTCATATAACATTTGTAAAAAGATGCAGTGGTCTCTTACCAAGAACAAGAAGCGATACATTGAGATGTGATATTAAATGTAAATGCATGTCGCAGTCGCAGGAGATGAGGATCTGTCACCGAGCCTGCAAGCGGCTCTACTGGATACCATCACTCTACTGTGCGGCCCGAGGATGAAGTTACCAAGTATGTTGTTCATGTTTGTTCGTCGTACTGTCAGAATATAAATACTTCAGAGACATCTATGAGTAGAGCCTTCTAGGCGTATTATGAATCAAGCAGCTGCGGCCCTACCAGGTAATTCTGATTTGTATCAACTTCAAGCAAATGCATGCGAAACTCAACGCGTGCAAAAGAGATGACATGTTAGGCGGGCGTCGTCGCACGCACGACAAATTTCAATCTCAAGTCCCGGCAAAATACAAATTGTCCCGACAAATAACAACAATCGGTGGGCAAAAAAGTATTTTGTTGTAATTACTTTAATAATAATAATAAAACATATTTTTTTGATTCGTAATATTTATTTGTTCCGACCATAATCACAAAATCCCGACTTTTTGAAATTTTGCCCAGATATTTTGGTTTTCCCATCTGGGAACCCTACTGGTACAACGCATAGTGCAGGCAATACAGAGGAAAAGGCGGTGATATAAGGAAGCATTTGATAGATCAGACAGTGACCCATTTAAAATACCGCTGTTTACCTTTTTTACGCATGGCTTAACTAAAAGATAGTTTCACAGATTACACACAACAACACTGCCTACATATTCGACCTCATTCACGTGGACTATTTCCGGTTGATTATTTTGGTTTCAAGATATTTTTTCTTTTAAATCATTAAAGAAATATCTATGTAAAACAAATGATTCTATACTATACTTAAAAGGAATTTGATGACCTGCAGCTTTGATTGAATCATAGAATCATAGAATCATCATAGAATCATATCTTTATTCATATCATATCTTTATTTGAAGCGTGATACATTTTTCGTTTGAGTTGAAAATAATTGAGTTAATCCAGTAAAAGTAAATTTCACTTTTTTTACGTTTTTAAGTCCATAGAAAAAGATAATAAAGTTACGAAAAATCACAAATCATTTCCTGCAAGACTTTTCGTGCCGGCTTAAAGATAACTTATGATTCTACTGGTTAGCTTTTGTTTTACTTTGCAGGAAAACCAGACAGGAATGCAGGTGATGCAGACATTGACGATCTACATGAACGTGTCACAACAAACATTGTATCACATGTAAGATTTATTCATTATATATTCTTATAGAAACACTTTATTACAATTATTTCCAGATATATTTCGACTTATTGTCGGCATCAGTGGTTCTTAATAAAATATTTATATAATATACTAAAATGTCATAAAATGGCAGAATGAAGCGGATGATTGGCAGACAAAAAAAAATTAAGTTGGTGGGTTTTGAAATTGAAGTGTGGAGATGGGTAGATTGTTTATCTTTGTTTGTTAAGACCCAAACTGTAATGGGCACCAAGCGACCAAATATAGGACTCCTTCCATGTTCTGAGTTGGATGTCTGTGAGTGGTGGTGAAAAAGATTTAATGATCCGTGCGGTGAAACAGTTGTTGAATGTGTTGTTGTGAAGTCGTAAAATTTATTCATAATTTTTTTCAACGTTATTTTTGTTTACTTAGGAAACAATATGTCCAGTATGGAAACAGCGTATCGGAAGTGTACTGTACATACTCTGGCGTCAGTCAGGGTAGCAATCTTGGGCCACTGGAGTTCATCATCATGATCAACGACCTACCAAGAGTGGTAGAAAATGCTGGATGTTTGCTTTTTGCGGATGACTTGAAACTTTATGCAACAGTCACTTGTGAGGAAGATCACAATTGCCTACAGCGTGATATAGGAAAAGTTGTAGCGTGGGGTCATGAGAACAAACTCCAGTTTAACATAGCCAAGTGCAACATCATCTCGTACAGCCGCAGTCGCTCTCCAAGTCTCCACCAGTACTCAATGGACGGCATCGAGATGGGACGTGTAACGTCAGTACGCGACTTGGGCGTGAGGTTGACTTCAGATCTTTCGTTTAGCGAACATATTATTGATGTTTGCAAGAAGGCGTTTAGAACTTTGGGGTTTGTTCTCAGGACTGCAAATGGCTTTACTAGCATCACAGCTATGAAGAGTTTGTACAACGCCTTAGTTCGAAGCAGGTTGGAGTGTAACGCGGTTGTCTGGGCTCCCCATGAAGCAAAGTATAATCTCATGTTGGAGAAAATTCAAAATAAGTTCACGAGATATCTCTACATGAAGCTTCATGGGGTGTATCCTAAATATCCGCTTATGTATCCGACATTGTTCGTGCTAGGGATGGTTGGATACAACAAGTTGGAGGTTCGATGGGACCTCACTTTGGCTTCGTACCTGTTTAAGATATGGCGGGGAATAGAGTGTAATCCCATTTTATTAAAGATGTGTAAGTTAAGGGTGCCCAAAGGTTTCCTAAGGGTGCGAAGTGGCCGACTGTTTGATGTAGGAAGCAGTAGGACAAACCTTCACCAGAAGGCTCCCCTGACGCGAGCGCTACAACTGCTCAACAGGATCCACGATCACACAGACATATTTCTCTGTTCTCTGAGTGAATTCACAAGAACAGCGTTGTATATTATTTGTTATGTATAAATTTTTTATTGTTGCTTGTATTATGTGTTTGTAGTTTAGGGTGAAAATTGTAAATATGTACTACGTCTATTGTTTTTATGCCATAGTAGTTTTATTTCCTTATATGTTAGCTGCACTATCGCATTGGCCTAGCTGTTAAGATAGTGTAATGTAGTTAATAAATAAATAAAAAATAAAAAAAAAAAAAAAAAAACTTTCATACATATGCTCACGCCTTACGCAGACACTACGATTACCATTTGCTACGATCCTGGCACATCTCTTCCACATCCATCAATCTAGGCATACAAGCTCTTCTATTCTGGATACTTTTGACTTTTCCTGTCCTTCAGTATCATGTGTGTGTATCACGTCATGTGTATTATCATTTATAACCAACTGCCACAACATATACTCGATCTCCCGTCGTTGATTATGTTTAAAAGTAGATTACGAAAATGCCTTCTAGAAAATACCTTCTATACGCTCAAAGAATTTTATATTCCTAGTATAACCCGGAGGTATAAAGAAAGGAATCTAAAATGGTATCCATCATCATCCTCTCTCACTCGCACACCTGTGTACCGCATGCAAAAAAAATAGTCTAGATTTGCCGCTCAAACTTACTCCACGCGTTCAGTTTCCTAACACTTTGTTACTTGTTTCAATAGACTTTATAGACTTTTAATGACGTCTGACAATTCAATAATTTTAAATAACAATGCACACTACCAAAACTAAACAAACATTTTTTAAAGGTTTCATAATAAAAGTTATCTACATGATAAACTTGGATGGCGCAGGGACAGGAACAAGTATAAAGTCCGGAAATGTACACCTGTAATGTCAATGCAGTGTCACAAGACCGCCGCGTTCAGGGGTAGCTTTAAACACCAAGCCACAAAGTGTTGGAATGATATACCACTACCTTTGAGGGAATTAAAACCTAAAAATAACTTCAAAAAATCTTACTTCAAATATCTTCTGAGCAACCAAACCAACACGAACTCATAAACCTTATTTATTTATTTATCTATGTAGATAGTTCTACATCTGCCTATTCTATAACTTGTATGTATGGCCACATATTGATTACTCACTTACTCGCTTATTATCTATGTATGTTTATTGTACACCATTATTGTTGATTACTAATGTTATATAATTAAAATAGTAGTATGTATTTTACTGTAACTATTTGTATCTATGTAAGTATGCATTAAAATGTCGGAATTATGCGTGACAAAACAATGGTTCTGGCATAATAACAGCGTTGTAGTCTACTTACTGGCTGCAACACATGCTGAGTCAGGGCCTTTTTACCCAGCAATTCACTTTGTTTTGTATTTAAAATGTGTTTGAAACTTCATTTTGTTTTATATCTAAAATGTGTTTGAATTAATTTGTTGAAAGTGCTGAGTAAATAAAGATTATATCTATCTATCTATCTATCTATCTAAAACTTTAATTACCCAAAGAGTACCAAATGGGACCCTATTACTAGGCCTCAGCCGTCTCTGTCCGTCTGTCACAATATTATTCGAAAAAAACTGTGTGTTGTTTATAAAATTATGATTATAAATAACGTAAAAATATATTTATGTAACTGAATAATTAAGTATGTGACATGTAAATTTTACTGATGTGTTTATTAAATATTTGCATGCTAACTTCTTATTAGCTGAATAAGGCGATTTTTCTGCGATATCTTTTTTCCATGTATAACCCTATTCTAAGCAAATAAATGATTTATGATTTATATACGCATTTATTACGCATTTATATACTGCATACGTCCGTCCTTCTAGGGCAGGGATGGGGAAAATTTTTCCTTCGCGTGCCAATATTTACTAACGAAATATATGGCGGGCCAAGTTGTTGCATTTTTGGCTATATTATTTACTGAAACAAAAATATTAGTATTTATTTTCTGAAACACTAATTTATTGTGCAATATTACAATATAACTATTGAAATAAGGAAGAAATTGCAAATTGCAATTAAATTTAACTTTCAAGTTAGCTGCGAAATTTCTAACAATACGAAAACCTCACTTGATTTTCGTTTGATGGTCGCGGGCCGGATTTCAACGCTTCGCGGGCCGGAGATGGCCCACGGGCCGTAGTTTCCCCATCCCTGTTCTAGGGCGACCTGCGGGCCTATTATGTATCTCTAGTTGCCTTCTGGACTGGGTGTCTATCATCAAAAACATAGATATACTATCGAATTCCGATTTCCTAAGGATATGTTCGCACTTGAAGTGACGACACAGATTGTTGATAGTTCAATACCCACTAAAGGCAATTTTGAAATTTCAGTATTTATCTATGTTTTTGATGATAGGCACCTAGTT
Organism: Ypsolopha sequella; assembly: GCA_934047225.1. Lineage (NCBI taxonomy): Eukaryota > Metazoa > Arthropoda > Insecta > Lepidoptera > Ypsolophidae > Ypsolopha > Ypsolopha sequella. The sequence continues at coordinate 18,957,038 of OW203994.1, read as the reverse complement.
CAGTTGGCAACTAAAGATACAGAATAGGGGGGCTGGTCGAGCTTTATTTTCCACTTGCTCACCACACATTTCTTTCGACACTCTACTTTCATTATATTTTTGTTGAATCTAGTAAAGTTAGAAACCGACTACTAAAATGGCTATTCGCTTACAGAAAATGAAAAGAACAGTGGCAGAAGTGCTGGTGCCGGCAGTGCTGAGACTGTACGCTCGCATGCGCAGCCGCGGCGGGCAAGTCGTGGCATACCTCGTGCGCATCGCTACAGATCTGCTCAAGGACTATCGAGGGGAGGTACGTTATACGCACTGCAGACAGGCGCATAATGTTAAAGCCTTCAAGTTATTTCTTTTGCACACGCTCGTTTTGTTATCGAGACGTGTTTACCCGAAGGTTCCGCACGTTGACAAAGTTTTTTCTCAACTATACCAAAAATGGGGTCGAATTTTTTCTATAAGAACTAAAAAAAAATTACGCTGTTATCCCTAAGGTAATTTAATCTTTTAATCATAAATTATGGATCAATAAATCACTTTTTTATGTTAATTTATTAACTTTAGAGAATTTTGGCGAGAGCGTTGACCAAAATTCTTATTTTTAAATCCATTATTCTTAAAAAAATATATATAATAGAATAACCATCACGAAGACCCGCTCTGCTTCCCGAGTCTCAGAGTTAATTGGCGTGACAATATTCGAGAGATATTTGAGATTATAACAATGTTGCTATTTCCAGATCGAGGAACTAATAGAGAACGACGAGGAGCTAGTGGACAAAGTGCGGCAGTTCCAGGAGAACATTGGCGAGGAGCCCTCGTTCGGCAACACTCGGAACTTGGTGACGACCAGCACGACCCACGAGCCCGAGACACCGCGGACCACCCGCCGCCGCCCGCTCCACCGCACGCCCCGCAGCGCCCGCGGCCCGCCCGCCAAGCGATCTCTCAGAGTCTGATTTTACACCTCCATTCTAACATTCCGGTTTTATTATACTACGGTATTTGACGTACACCTTGAAGTTATTAAGGTGGATGGTCCAAGGCAATCTTCTTACAAACTTGTGGGAACCAATAACGACGACAGAAGTATTATTATTTAATTCTGTTACCTTTTTTCACACCTTCCATCAACTTTACACCCGCGAATAATCAGTTTTTTTACAAACAAACTTTTTTAGAATCTAATTATGTTATTTAAAACTTTTGTAATCCAATGTATGAAAGTTGTAAATTGCAAAAATTTGACTGTTAAAATATTTTGTTTTTAAGAAAAACTGAATATTCGCGGGTGTAAAGTTGATGGAACGTGTGGAAAAAGGTAACAGAATTAAATAATAATACTTCTGTCGTCGTTATTGGTTCTCACAAGTTTTTTTTATAAAAACTACCTTGGACCATCCACCTTAAAACGTTATTTCTAGACATATGTATATGCATGAAACTAATGTTATATATCGCTATTAATATCGGCGGTGTCGATTCGGTGTAACACGACTAAACTTAATTTTTAAGCCTTGTCATTTTCTTTCTGTATCTCGTTATAAAAATATCATTTTATACTGATATCTTACATGATGTTATAAAGGTTTGATTTGACAAGTACGTTTTGTAAAGATTGACTACTGAGTTAGATGTATATTTTAGGGATAATTGAGTGCCTTATTCTTAAGTATTTCAAACAATCCAACTTAAAAGCGTAGAGGCTTGCTGTGTGATTTACGTGTTAAGTGTGCAAAAAACACTATGTAATTATTAGAGTTCACCTTCATCTATAAATAGATTCACTTCTCAATTAGCCGATTGGGCTGATTTGTAGGGTACATCGAAACTTTTAGTTTGACTTCCGGCTAGGGTTCATTTCAAAATAAAAAAAGATACCTGTCTAGAGTGCCTGAAATGCCAGATTTTTCAGAAAAATGCCTGTCTAAGAAAAATAATTGTGTTTAAATTTTATTTAGTAAATCAACACTGTACATACTCGTATGCACCTTAATCTAGAAACAATAATAATAATTAAATTAAGAGTGGTATTTTTCAGATGACACAATTTATTTAAAAAGTTCCTTTGATTTAATTCGAAAATGCGAACTTTAAAATGGCTGTCTCCGATCAATGCCGGCCGCACGCCTAAGTCTAAAATTGCCTATCAAATACGGCAAATGCCTGTCATACATATGGCACAAAATAGCCGCTAAGAAGATTCACTCCATATAACTTGTGAAAACAGGCGCACGCATACATAGACGCGTACTTACGACGATCTCGGACATAGTCGGGCGAATGCCAGTCACAAGTGCACGCGCTTTGGCGATACCTGTGATTATTGTTTGGAGTGACGTATTTTATGGTATAAAATATGAGTAAAGCCTATCGAAATTGTTGCGTATATGGTTGTTTGAATACAACATTAAACCGAAGGGAATTGTTTTTTTTTTATTACCCATCATTGCAGAAAAGTTAACGAATTTATAGACTAAGTAACTAATTATAATAAATAAATATGTTTTAATAATATATATACTTTTTTATTTAAATAAGTAACTCCTAACTCGAAGTTTTCGCAGATTTATCGTAAGCTATCGTAAGAACAAAAATTGTTCACTTACATGAGTGGGTACTCAGTCTACTATGTAAGTGAACAATTTCATAAAGTTTTCGGTATACAGGAAAATCCTTAGGCGTGGATGCCACAAAAATATACAAAGACATTCATTATCTACAAAATCAGAAACGGATAAGTATTTAAAATGAACATTCACATACTTAACCAGGCGCGTGCCCAGCTTTTAAAACACGGGGGGGTGTCACATCGTGGGAATATTTCTTTAATTTTATGGAAATATGTTTTATTTTTATTGTTTTAAATATATATTATAATATATAAATAAAAAGTATTAACTAGGTTCGAGATATATTTCGACCAACTTGTGGTAGTCGCAGATCGGAGTAAAGTGTAGTTAATACTTTTTTATTTATATATTAAAATCTATTTAAAATAATAAAAAAAGGACAAACAAGGCTTCAAATATTATTTATTCAATAAATTTTTATGAAAGATACTTTTTTCGGAGCATGCTAATAACATTTCCCCCCCCCCCCTGACTGAACCCCCATTCGGCACGCCCTGTACTTGTCTGGCATTTTTAATTCATATTAATTTTTATATTAAATAAATCTTAGATAATTTCCTATTTTGTGTTTTATTAAAATAGTAACCTCACTCTCTTAAAATTCGTTAAAAATAGATATTTAGTAAATATTTTTGATGTATGTAATCCCAAAAACAATCTGAGAAACCGGGAAAAAATAGGGCACCTGAAATGTCGATATGGGGGTGAAGCCCTAGTAAATATTTTCTATATCTTAAAATATCAAAATTTTCAAATTCAAATTGATTGATTATTATCATTATAACGCCTCAGCAACGGACCAGCACCATCTCAACTCAAACTTCGGTTTGCTGGCAACAAGCCGCCAGCGTGGCGTCGGCTATGTGATAGGCCCTGTATCCACTAGGCGTCAGATTTATGAATAATATTGTAGCGGAGAAGGGTGAGGCGGCGACGCTCGGGCACACGTCCGACAACACGTGGTCGGCCCGAGGTCCACGCGCCGTTCACCTGTTGCCCACTAGAATAAACACATACTTAACACTAGTTAAAGCTCATATTTCAATGCTTTACTTTGAGAGGTGGTCTGGTGCGGATCCGTTGTAATGTGCTATGACCTTTATTTATATTATATGTCCATCCCTCCCTCAGCGTGTTCGTCCACTGCAGGACATAGGCTTTTCCAAGATTTCGCCACTCTCGGCGGTCCTCCGTCATCCTCATCCAGCCGTTACCCGCAACGTTCTTCTGATGTCGTCGGTTCAGCGGGCACGAGGTCGGCCTATAAGTTTAGCCACGTAAAAAGAGGGGGCCCCAATATTTTCTCTATGCACCGGGGCTACCTAGTTACGCCACTGGGTAATAACTAATGTATTTTTTTTTTCTCTTTCGGTGTCAGTAGCTAGGTCACTGAGTTTCCAGAACAGATATGATGGTGGCACTGTAATACGTAATGTGAAGCCATCAAGCGTATTTTGGTAAGATTTTAAGAGAATATTCTTGTTTTGTTGATATATTTTTCACTCGATGTCTGTTCTATATGTTAAAATGTACTGTTAATTATGCGTGTAAATGTAAAAAAAGTGGAATTATTACTCCAATATTAAATAAAAAAGATATGATGGTGGCACTGTAATACGTAATGTGAAGCCATCAAGCGTATTTTGGTAAGATTTTAAGAGAATATTCTTGTTTTGTTGATATATTTTTCACTTCACCCAAAGGTGGCCTGGTTGGGAGATATTTATATTGCACGATGTCTGTTCTATATGTTAAAATGTACTGTTAATTATGCGTGTAAATGTAAAAAAAGTGGAATTATTACTCCAATATTAAATAAAAAAGACTAAATGCGCCAAATGTTTTTATGATTGCAAAATACAGTGTAAAAATGAGTTTATTTCTTGGTAAAATAGAGTTTATTCAAAATATTTACAATACACAATTAATAAACAATCAAAATATCAATAATTAATAAATAAGTAGTTATCATGCATTAAACTTTGTTAAAATTTATTTTAACAGCTAAATCATCTTCCTTCTCAATTTTTATTTTCTTGAATGTGCTCTTCAGTAACATTTTAATGGCTGCTTCCTCTGGAAAAGAAATAATAACATTATACCGATGTGCTACTGGAAAACAGTGAAATGGCAATAAAGATGCCTGATATATTTAAAACTATTTTTATTAATCTAACTAACTACGGATCCATTTCTGTCAGTTTTTAGGGTTCCGTACCCAAAGGTAACCAACGGGACCTTATTACTAAGACTCCGCTGCCCGTCTGTCACCAGGCTGTATCTCACGAACCGTGATAGTTAGACAGTTAAAATTTTCACAGATGATGTATTTCTGTTGCCGCTATAACAACAAATATAAAAAAACAGAATAAAATAAATATTTAAGGGGGCTCTCATAAAACAGACATGTTTTTTTTTGCCGTTTTTATAGATAATGGTAAGGAACCCTTCGTGCGCGAGTCTGACTCGCACATGGCCGGTTTTTTTGCTATTAAAGGGCAATAACGTCTAAAATGACTCACCAGTAACTTGAAGAGCCAGTAACTGATGCACTATGTGCCTGGCAGTTGTTTTGAACAACTCTCGCGTACTTATCTTCTGCTTCTTGTAATAAGGCATGAGCAGTTTTACTACAAGACTCGCGACGTCCACCTTTTCCGTCTTTTTCACTTTTGGCTCTGGTTTACTGTCTCCTTCTTCTATCTTCGGTTTCTCTCCATCTATTTCTAACTTTTCCGGCTTAACCTTGTCTTGTTTGTGATGCCTTTCTTTACTCGATAAACTTAACCTATGCTTAGATGACCTTTTTGCTTCATGTTTTGTTGGTGTTTTTATAACCTTTTTGACTTCAGGGTTCGGTTCAACAATATCAAGTTTTTTTTCAGTAACAACGGGTTCCGGCTCGGGAGGTAAATCAGCAAACTGTTGTAACGCTTTTAATACTTTATCTGCCTCTTCACTCAGTTTATATGCCTTGTCCAGTTTTTTTATGTCTACTTCTTCTAGTTCCATAGGTTCTGATGAGTTTGTTACAATAGAATCATTTAATTTTTCACTGGTAGATGATTCATTAAAAACATCAGTCGCGTCAGAGTCATCTATTTTATTATTGGTGACCGATTTTGGAATATCGGAGTCAGGGCCTAAATCTATCATTAATTCATTTTCAGATTCACTCGCAGAAAGCGCAGCAAATACAGTGTTTTTAGAGTGCTCTTTGGGTTTTTTCTCATTTTCAATTTTATTTTTACTCGTATTGTTATTTTTCTCTTTACTAAAATCGTGTTTACTTTTTTCGCGCTTTTGATGTTTGCCTTTTTCTTTATGCTTGTGCTTGTGATGATGAGAATCAGATTTCGACTTTTTAGGTTCATCAGTTTTCGGTTTGATTTCCTCAATTTTCGGTTTCTTAACTATTTCTTCAGTTTCACTCTCCGAAGATTCTCCAAAAAGTGCCTTAATTTTTCTTTTCGCTATTGGTTTTACAGATAGGGGCGATTTAATATCCTTGTGTTTATCGCTGGTCTGACTTTTACTTTCTTCTTTTTTGGCTTCTTGATTATTACAATGTTTCGTCTGTTTTTCTTCCTTTCTATTTTCTTCTATTTTGAGATCTTTATTTCGTGAATGCTTAGTTTGCTTTTCGTCACTCTGTGTATGTTTACTTTGCTTTTTATCAATATGCGAATGTTTAGCAGGCTTTTCTTCACGATGTGATTGTTTTTCTTTAATGTGCGATATTTTTACTTGTTTTTCTTCACTTTGTAATTTTTTTACATGTTTTTCTTCACTTTGTGATTGTTTTAGATGTTTTTCTTCACTGTGTGATTGTTTTGGATGCTTTTCTTCACTCTGTGATTGTTTTACGTATTTTTCTTCACCATGTGAGTGTTTATGTCTTTCTTCACTGTGTGAGCTTCTTCTATAATTTTCATCACTTCTACCATGTTTTTCTTTTCTATCACTTCCACTATCTTCTTTGGTGATGTCGTTTTCTTTTTTAATCCCTTGAAGCGTGATGTTGATTACTATCGTTTTACTTTTGTTTTTTGTATCTTTTTCGTTCGATTCATCGTTTAATAGTTCATGTTGTACAGTCAATTCTTTTGATTCGCTATCTCTTTTCTCGTCTATAGCGTATCCATTCGAACTATCACTATCATTTGGAGAATTACTGTATGATTTTTCAGAACCTTTTGTAAAAAACGACTTAAGATTGGTTTGTGTCAAAGGATCCCTTTTAAATGAATTTGCTTTTCTTTTCGTTTCCTTTTCTGCTCTAGAAAGTTCTCGCGATTCCATCTTCTTTTCTGTTCCACCTGTAATTTAATATAAGATGCGTTAAAACGATAAAAATGTAGTACAGCCAATTTCTTGCTGGTGATTCGGTGAGTGATACAGCAAGGATCTATGACCAAATCTTGCATTTTATTAATAGATTTTGGCTTCTCATCCAAACGGACTCGAGTTTTGCGTTAAGCAAGAATGATGGCACAATTTTATTAAAATAATAATCGATGCATAAAATGTTTTTTCCTCAAGTTGCTATTTTAGTTTGTGGTTTCTTTTAAAAATATTTAAAAGCAACTTTATCTCCTCTATGAATTAGGCTGCATAAAAGAGTAGCCTTAATTGATTCAACCGACAGGGACAACTGAAAATCGGCGCTGTGCTGAGCTGAGCTCCGCTCCTTTTTCTCACACATATTGTTTGTTAATCTGTATTGTATGAAATTTCATGGTAGTATTTTCCATTTTCTACTTATACATTATATATTCTTCACCTCTTTCCAACTGCGATGCGGTGATGAAACCGTGATGCCTCTGAGAGGGGTCCTGTTTCTTGGACGCCTCGTACTCTTTAACGAACTCGCTGAGTGTGCCGCGCTTCCTCGGCACAAATGTCTTCAGTTGCGGGTACAAGCGCTCCTTGCTCGCCTTCACTGACGATATCTGGAACATGTTACTTGTTGGATAATGTAGCAGTAAAAAAATTATAACACCCGATATTTAAGCTAGTCTCTATACTATTATAGCGATCTTCGCTGAATTTCAATTTCTGTAAGGCAGCCGAATTCGAATACCTATGAATGAATGAATGAATTAACGTTTATTTGCCAGAGTATGCGTATTACAAGTTCATAAATAGAAAAATAACAGTGTCAGCACAATCTACCGAAAAAACATATTGCAAAAATATCTCTTGTTAATATCTATTATTACGACGACTCCTTAATCCGTGCTGCAAATCTGACGAGTACGGCTGAATCTGAGGGCCTAATCTCTTATGCAATATGGACTCGAAAACCTTAGCTGGAGAACAATGAATGGCAATAGGTTGGTGAAATTCTACGCGAGTGTGATCAGAGGTCTTAACGGTCGGCCACAGCTACAGGCTTCGAGAGGCGCGCCAAGCGGTTCTTCTTGCGACGGCGCCGGTGGAAAGAACAAATGTATGAAGTTGTATAGAGCCGGCCATGGGTCGGCTTCGAGTGACTTGCGCTCTCGGGACGGCGGTGTGCGGGGAGGCGGGCGGTTGAAACAGTGATCGAGCGCACAGGACGAACCTAGTGTCGAGCGCTTTGAACGAGCGAGCGTGCTATACATCCGATGCGGTGGAAGGCGCCGACGCGTGTCGTGGCAGGGCAAAGCCCGTCGCAAAAACCGCCTGGAAGTGCAGCAAGAAGCGCCGCCAGAAGCCTGAAGCTGTGGCCCTGGCGTTAGGGATTGGCGAGATATTCAAAAAGCGCCAAACTGTTTTCCATGAAACGGTAACTGTTTATTTATAGACAAGTGTATAAACTTACTCTTCTTTACATGAACGACGTCTGTATTTCTCTCTTTTTTATTTCCAGTATAGATACAATTAAACTTGCTAAACTTTGCGTGAAAACGAGGCAATATTCACGATATCCTGACAGCTATTATGATGTCTTGTCAAATTTTGCTTTTTGGGCTGTATAGAGACGTAGTTAGATGTCGCTAGATAATACATATGAAAAAAATATGAAGAAAATAAGCTGTTGACTTCACACTCAGTTTTTACCTTTTGAATGTTATGAAAAAACCAGGCGTAAAAAGGGGCCTCTTAAACCAAAACCTACTGCCAGATATACAGACGGTGTGGGTAAAACTCGGTAAAAGACCACAAAAATTGTAATTAAATTATAGCACTCACCGTCTTTACAATAGCCCTCCTGTAGAGACTAACAACAGTGCTGCTAGAAAACGCTTCATACTCCATCTCCACTGCACACTGTTCCACGTCCGTTCTGGTCAACTTCGTATCTAGAAATAGAGCAACAAAGTACAGTCCAGCGGGGATATTGTGTATCTCTAGTTGCCTTCTGGACTGGGTGTCTATCATCAAAAACATAGATATACTATCTAATTCCGATGTCCTAAGGATATTTTCGCACTTGAAGTGACGACACAGATTGTTAATAGTTCAATACCCACTAAAGGCAATTTTGAAATTTCAGTTTTTAGTTATGTTTTTGATGATAGGCACCTCGTGCAGTTGGCAACTAAAGATACAGAATAGGGGGGCAGGACAGTTCGGAAGGCGGCGCACACTGGTTCCATTCTGAAAAATGTGGGACTTATCAATACTTACTATAAATATAATATTTATATAATATATAAATATTATATTTATAGTAAGTATTGATATATTTTTTTATTTTGTTATTAAACTTGTATAATTCTTTGTATATTCTTCTTCTCAGTGTACACGTGTATGATTACTCCGTTTATGTTCCTTTTTCCTATTGTAATGGTTTTGCTGTCAGAAATCTCTGTTTAGATATAAGCTCGCCAATGTGCATCTTTTTACTGTAATTTTGTTTATGTTTATATTTCCGTGTGTGTACAATAAAGAATAAGAATAAGGACTTAGGGTCCAAGTTTAGTAAATCGGCATGATTTTTTTTAACACGACAGGCCTGTTGATTCTGAACAACTTTTACACAAACATTTTTTTAATATTATCGCTCTAACACGCTAAAAATATTGTATTTTTTTTGTATGGAGAAAAATATTTTTTTGCCGATTTTTTCCATAATCGCTGCGCGCTTAAAATGAAACCTGGAAATAAATACAGAGGGCATTATCCTCGATAATTGATCCCCAGGCACCATTTCAATATCTTTGCGATTTTTGGAGCAAGAGACACTTCAAGGTTAATAGTTGAAATATTGGTCTCTAGTCGAAAATTCAACCATATTCGAAATGAAACCTAGCTTTTATTGTAGAGAGTATGGTCCGCTTTATGAGCTTTGGATACACAAGGTCAAAAAGTGAATTATTGTTCAATATTATTTACGTCGCCAATTCCGCAGTGCTTAAAGGATAAAGTATAAAACCAGTGCGTCCTTCCAGTGATGACGTACGGCGCTGAGACGTAGTCTCTTACCAAAGGCTTGATCCGCCGATTTAAGGTCGCTCAACGAGCTATGGAGCGGGCTATGCTTAGGATATCTTTGATGGATAAAATCCGAAACGAAGATATCCGTCAGAGATCGAAGGTGACCGACATAGCCTGCCGAATGAGTAAGTTGAAGTGGAAGTGGACTGGCCATATTTGTCGCCGACGTGATAACCGTTGGGGCCGTAAGGCATTGGAATGGAGGCCACGTACAGCAAAGCGCAGCGTAGGCCACCCTCGTGCCCGCTGGACTGACGATCTGAAGGACGTTGCGGGTGGCGGCTGGATGAGGATGACTGAGGACCGCCAAGAGTGGCGTAATATGGGGGAGGCCTATGTCCAGCAGTGGACGAATACGGGCTGATGGATGGATGGTACTGTTATAGAGGGAATAGTCCGTGACAATCCATACCTAGACATAAAAATTATGCTACGGGGCCAAAGGGACTTATATTGTGTAAACCTGAAAAGGTCCCGGCAGTAAATAATGTACATCGTATCGTAGCGTCATCTCTGTCACACGAAGCTCTACCTGTCTGGTGACAGAGACGACGCTCTACGAAGCCGAAGAAAGCCGATGTGCAATATTTTCTGCCGGGTACTGCACTCGTATTGCAATAGTATTGTGAGATGAATACCTGGAGGGTCTACGTCCCGCATACTGTCGAGGTTATTGCAGAGAGCGTCGCAGAGCAGGGAGAGGTATCCCTCGCGTCCAGCAACTGTCAGACCGTTCACCTGTAACACATCTTCTATAAACACTTCGCTGTACTACAAGGTTCTTTCGGCGTGAGGATTCAAGTTTCTTTTGCAACTGTGACATAATGCGGACATTGGGACACGAGTGCTTGTTTACGAAAAATTGAGTTTCGTTATAGACTTGCACGAGTGTCCCAATGTCTAATTATGTCCAGTTGCACACAATACTTTATCTACGACCACCAAAAACTATTTCACGAAGAATGAGAAAAAGAACACTCGTCATGATATTGTAGAGATACTGGTCATGATACCTGCGCCTACAGAACTATTTTGTGCCTGAGCCCATGGAATTAGTATGTAGATGCCTGAGACCAATCAGAAGCGAGAAGAATAAAGAGGGAGTGGCTTAAGAAATTAATACAGACCGTTAGCGCTTGAGCGCTCTAGCGGTGTTATAATAAAATTGGCCAATCACAGCGCAGAATTGCGGTGTTATAATGTAATATTATAACATCGGTCAAACAATGTAGGTATAAGGTACTTATAAAACCGCCTTTGTTGTTGTGATTACCTTATTGCAGTATAGGAGTAGATAAACATGTTTGTTAGATAGATTCCTTATGCCACAAAGGCATCCTCTAAGAAAGGATTTTGTGAAACTCAAATTACAAAAGCATGACACAGAGTATTGAAGTTTATATGAACGCGCCAAAAATGCCTTGTCGAACTGTATGTGAGGAAGATATCGATATATGCGATTAAGCCGCGCTACTTTTTTATAAGTTTGTTTTCTTTTGATACTATCTATACTCTATTTTAATATGGCAAATAATGTTTGTAAACAACTTTGTAACCAAATATGATGTAAGAAAGCATTTTTATATACATTTTGGTTTAAACTAATAAAAGTGAACTCACGTTATGTTTAATTGTGCAGCAAAAATTGCAGTTGAACATATATTTCATCACTTTTAGGTTATAAAGTTGTTTACAAACATTATTTGCCATATTAAAATGGAGTATAGGAACGTTAATTCTCCAGTTGCAGTAATGCGCCGACAGTGCGTGCTCCCGCCCGCCCCTCAAGTATACCCCCGATACGTGCTTGGAGCCAGTTGTATGAGTCAGTAAACCAAACTAGGAACGTTGACTCTCCAATTAAGTATCTTTGTGGCGTACGGGTTTCGTCTATCAACACATAATCTGCTTCAATTCAAAGATTTTTAATCCCTGAAGGAAACAACGGGGTGTTATAGTTTGACGTGTGTATATGTGTGTCTGAGGCATCGTAGCTCCCAAATGTTAGTTTAAATTTAGTTTATTTTTTGTGTGAAGGTGAGATACGTGCTTGGAGCCAGTTGTATGAGTCACTAAACCAAACTAGGAACGTTGACTCTCCAATTAAGTATCTTTGTGGCGTACGGGTTTGGTCTATCAACACATAATCTGCTTCAATTCAAAGATTTTTAATCCCTGAAGGAAACAAAGGGGTGTTATAAGTTTGACGTGTATATGTGTCAGTCTGAGGCATCGTAGCTCCCATATGGATGAAACGATTAATTTTTATTTTTTGTTTGAAGGTGACCCAGTTTGCTCGGCACTTCGCCCACGTTTGTTTAGTTTTTGTGTAGTCCAATCGAAATCGTTCACAACAGTGGAAGTATTTTTTAAATCGGTTCAGTAGTTATAAATGACTATGTCCTTAGGGAACTGGCCGTGCCTTATGTCCCTATGAGTTCGCCCGTTCCCAGGGAATAAACTCCTGTTTAAAGAGGTTTTTTTTTTTTTTTGTTCATGCTTGGTACTTACACCGTATTGTGTTATCTCACCACAAAATTACTTTTTAATTCCGCTTTGCAGGGATATAGAAAAGAACGGTGTTCGTACCCACCTTTGTTGTAGTACTATCAGCAGCTCTACACTTGGAGTACTTAGCGGACTCTGTGTCAGCAGTCTTCTTGTCTACATCTGTCCCTCTCTTCCTGTTCTTGAACTCCTGTATGATGAGAGATCTGGTCTCCTGAGCGACGCGGCGGCGGCTCGACTCCCCATCGGACCCCGAACTGTCGTCGCCGACGCCGTAGTCTTGAGTCTCTCTGGAATAAGAATAGAATAGAATAGAATTTATTTTTCAAGGAGAGAGTACAGTACAAGTTACAAGAATTTATAAGCTTAATATCCAAGATACACGTAAAGTACTAATAACAGATGAACGCTGTTATCCTAGATAGGATTTTTCGCCTGTAGTAAGGAATAACAGCCCCGTTTCCTTGGAGGACAGAGTGGGGTAAAAAACATAATGTACTTAGTTCATCGGCTTAACAAGGTAAAAGAGGAGAATTAGGTATTTTCGAGAAAAACTGGCAAAAATTTCTACATGCATTATATCCACAGACATTTAATTAATACTCAGTGTTAAGTGATTATACGTTGCCGAATAAAAGTATGCAGCTTAGAGCATTTGCAAGAAAAATGATTTTAGCATTTGGAAGCACATATAAATGTAAACAGTTCTTTTTAGGGTTTCGTAGTTCCTAAAAGGTAAAAGGAACCTTTATGGTGAGACTCTGTTGTCCGTCCGTCCGTATGTCACAGCCTCATAACTTTAGCACCATTAAAGATAAATACATGAAATTTGACACAAAAATAGCATTAATTTGCCCACATATGAGGGTGTAAAAAATATGAAAAGTTTGAAATTGTTCAAAATATTTCCAAAACAAAAGTGAGAAAAATAAAAAATATTTGCCTAAAAATACAACATGGGTATCAAATTGTAGGTATTAAAAAGTTGATTCTAAAAATATATAATTTTAATACATTTACTGACACTGGTTTCGAGAAATCTTTAACCCCCTTATCTCCAAAACTGGTGGACCAAAAAATATGAAATAAATCATGGTAATATGTGTTTAAGTAAAAATTACAGGAAAAATAAAGCGGTAGAGAAATTCACGAAAAAAAAATTACAAAATTAAATTTATCATCCACAATACGGAACCCTAGGTACGCGAGTCTGACTCGCACTTGGCCGGTTTTTTACGATGAATTCTTATAAAGTAAAATATCGAACGGTTGAAAAATTATAAAACTCTTTGCGCACTCTTTTTTTTTTACGACTTCTTATTATCTATGGCCCGCGATCTCGTTATCCTATACTCCGGCCGTTCATTCGAGAGAATGGTGACGTTTGCAAATGTCAGGGGATAAAACCTTTTTTTTACTGTTTTGCATTTCAATATTTTATATTTATCATGATGATTTTAGGGTAGATTGTATATCGTTAAAAGGTCCCATTTGTTAATAAAAAGTATTTTTGTCGTATATATTTTCCACTTCCTAGTACAAAACTTAATGAATCAGCTGACTCAATTTCTACGTAAAAGTTAAAAAAAAAGCGCAAAAAATATTATTTTTGGCGAAAAGTTATCTATTAGCGATACTGTGTTCACTTGAATTTAAGAACCTTATAAGAGGTTGTCATTTTATTTATGTAGCGGAAATCATATTGAATTAAGACTCTGTATCTAATGTCACCTTTCAAAGAGCTCGTGCTATAACTAAAATTTCCTTCTGCTCATTATTTCTGTCAAATCAGCAATCATAATGCCTACAATATGAATCCTTGACTTTTTGAATCGACATTTCAGAAAAAGGTTTATAATATCTGCGGTGTAAGGCAGTGTTGTCGTATTATAAAACTGATATACCTTACCAAATAATAAGATCGTATATATATTCTATTCCAGGGTTTTTATTTATAAAAAAAGTTTAAATAATCATGATTTGGATTTAGTTCGTCCCATTTGTTGTACCGTTGTTATTTTTTTAACGTGCCTTTATTTATTTTTGTCGTGAAGAAGCTCTTGTTGACTTGTAGTATTTTTTCGAGATATTGCCACACTCCATCTGTCATCATTCTCTCGAATTAACGGCAGCAGGTTTGGCTCGCAACTTTCAAAAGATTGCCCATATCTAGTCTAAATACTCAAATTTAATGTGTTTTTTTTGCGACTCGTATAAACAATCAAATATATTATAGACAGTTATATAATATATATCGTTACGACATGAATCCTCAAGGGGGTGTCAGAGGTGTTTCGAGTGAGAACTATGAAGTGCAACCCACAGTCGATACTTGGTACACCAGCGTTTCAGCGACGATTATTACGTCCCAACGTGATCGGTGGTGAGCTCTATCGCCATACTTCGGGCAGATATTTTCGCTTTTTAGGCTATGCAGGTTTCTCTACGATGGTTTCCTTCACCGTTCAGCAAATGGTAAGTAAGAACAAATACTATGCATATAAATTCGGAAGATCTCTTTGGGATCCGGGGATCGAACCTGGATTTCAAGATTGAGAGGCCAGCGTTCTACCCCAGAGCTACCGCCGCCTTGGATATAGACAGTTCCATCTAATATGTATCGAGAACAAAAAAAAAAGATGACAAATTACACATCCTTAAACATTACTCACTTCTTCTGTCCATATCTCCCCTCGCCATAGAGGTCGGTGTGATCGACCGCGTTGGAGATGAACCCGCCTCTGTTGAGTGTCGCGGACATAGCGCGTCGCGAGTGCTGATCTAGCGCTCGCTCCACGGCGCGTCTGTCCGCGCACACGTCACAACGCCCCGCGCAAGACGGCGGCTCCTCGCCGAAGAAGTCCGCGAACGTTTTGTGGCGGCATCTGTTGGGTTAAATTAATGTTGTTCGCAGTTTTAGGACTGGATGAAACACTTTGTATCATCGGTATTGTCTATTGGTAGACAAAGTATTACTACGTTTAGACTGACAACTCCCATACATCAAGGCGTAGCAAATTTTTTACGCGGCCTTAGTCACTAGGCGTCGCCAAGTGTTGCAAATAAGCATAATTTGTTCAATGGGGTCTACTTTTATAAAGGCCACCAGTTGGCGCCACTGGCACGTAAGGTATATGTCAAAGGTTTGTTAGGTTAGATTTACATAGAAGTTCGATTTTTTGTTTTGCTTATCCATATAATATTATTTATAGCACACTGTGCGTAAAATGACCGCTTTACGCGCGTGCGTAAAGTCGGCATTTTCCGCACTTGTGCTATAAAAAATTATACGAAACTCGTGCGAGAAACTTTTTCTCGACTCGTGTGATTGCAGCACTCGCCTTCGGCTCGTGCCGCAAACTCACACTCGTCAGGAAACGTTTCATCGCTCTCGTATCGTAATATACTATTTTTTTTCTTTCTTAAATGCGAATAAACAATGCCGAAATGATGTGCAGTTCCGTTATGTTCCAAAACGAAAGGAGGACTTAAGTTTTGTTTTAGTCCCTCTTTTCTTTAGCTCTAATTATTAATTAATTAATTAATTAATTACTCTAAATATTCATTTACTTTCATTGCACCGTACCTTGAATAATAAACCTGAAACTATGAATTTATGTCGACTAATACACAAATAACTAATAAAAAGCCATAGCTTTCGCCGTTTCGCGGGCATTTGACGTTTCTCTATACCTGTCGCCTCAGTGGCGCCACCTGACGTCGATAGTAGCCCTCATTGGCAGCAAGTAAATTCTCCTCATAGTTACCAAGTAAACATGTGGCTGTAATAACTTTGCTTACAAAAACTAGATGACGCTAAGTTGGTAACACTAACAGTGAATATTTCAGCGCCATCTATTATCGAAGTGGGAATTATTTTCATGTTACGTGACATCGCTGTGCCACTAGCGTCACCAATCGGTCTTTTTTAGCATCGTGTTCGTTAGAGGATTTAGCAACTCCATCTAGATTTCGTTAGAATTTTACACCTTTTTTGTGGCTACAAACTGATGTATGGGAACTGCTAGTCTATATGTAGTAATACCATAGATAAATAAGGAAGGATAGATTGCTCACTCCATACATTAGAACAAAGCCCGCGTAAAACTTATTATTTTCGCCGGTACCTAGTAGTTCGACTTATTATTTTTGATGTCGCTACTATACTAGATAAATTGTGACATACCTAGTGCCATCTATCGAACAGTTGATGAAACGAAATTCGATTTGCGTGTGTGTGTAGCAAATATACTGCGCCCACAAAAACAAAAATTTGCTAGAATACGACAATACGTGTGACGATATATGCGCCATCTACCGGAATTCGGAATAACCATCTGCACGCTTAGTTAGGCTGTCAGCTTACCACCGAAAGTTTAATGATTAATGACACCTGATTAACAATTCACAATTTTCTGATGCGATGTTATGAACATTTTGTGTTTTTATTCATAACATAAATAAATATGATGAACCAGAACAGTAAAATGCTATATTTCATCGATTTCAGACAAATCTTATTTCCAGCGAGACAAGTAACGCCATCTAGCAACGTTATTTTTAGTATTGCGAACAGTACAAGGAGATAGCAATCTATCCTTCCTTTATTTATCTATGGTAATACTTAGTCTATGGTATAGTACACGTATTTTTCAATTTTCAATCATTATGGTATTATTCATTTAAGAAATCTGACTAGCGGATACCCCGCAGAGTTGCTTACGTGGATTCTTTTTCTCTTGTCCCTTAGAAATTTCCCCTTCTTAGCGGATGCTTACGTCATACAAGGAACCTACAATCCAGATTTAATGTTCCTAAAGATGTTGATAGATCAGTCAGTCAGATATTCATTTATATAGATTTTACTCACTTGATCTCCTCGCAGTATTTGACCATGATTGCGAAACTCTCGTACGCGTTCTTGCATCTCTGTTTTTGCTCGGGCGTCTTCGCTCGCGCCATCTCACTCTTCTGCAGAAAGTCGACGGTATTCCGTTCGCCGCGGTCGTAGTAGATACGGCAGTAAGCCAGCTTACCATCGCGGCCTGCTCGACCTGATTCCTGAAAATAAATAAATAAAATCTATACCTTATTCACTTTCACTCTGTGGCCATCGTATTTGCAACGACCAAACTGCACTTAATAATATAATAATAATAATTATAATTTTTATTTGCATAAAGAGAACTTAAGATTAGTACATTCAAAACGATCTTATGGCTAGTGAAAATTATATTTTGCCTAAACTAAACTACAAAAGTAGCCTGTATTTTTAGAGGAAGCCCCAATTGTGAAAAAGTCTTCAAATAACGAAGTTGGCGGGACTCAGCTCCGCGATACTGACTACCGGTATGTACTTGTTTGGTATGTTTTCCTGAATACAAAAAGTGCGGTAGTCACCTCCTAGGGGTATGGAGGGGGGAGCTGTGACGTAGCAAAGATGGCGGGCCGGCCCATTCTATTAACAGTATTTCTAGATAACTACTGAACCGATTTACTAAAATGAGGTGTCGAATGAAAGACCATAAAATGCACTTACTTAATTTTATAGATACGTTTGTGTTAAGCTAATATCAAATGAAATAATTAAAAAAAACAACATTTTGAAAAAAAAAAATTTTTTACAATGGGAATAGCTCGGTAGCTGTTAGGATTTTGGCAATTTTGCTTCATATAAACCATATTGTTGCTTTTATCAGCTTTTTAATAAACTTTAAATCATTACAATCGAGTAATAAACAACGAAGCTACAGTTGTTTTAGTGAACTAATTCATGATACGAACAATCTCAAATTAATGTACTGGACTGGTTTTCTTCTAATTATTACTAATAAAAAATATGATAATTATTATACGTACACACATATTATGTTATTGTGCTTATTAAGAATTTGGGTAAGTACCTCCCTAGTATATAAATATAGTAATTGCAACATATAGGGTGTTTTTTAATTAGTGCACGACCCATCAAGGTATGGAAGTACCCATTAAAACAAACAACTTTCCCCAAGAAACATAGTTCGAAATATGAAATAAAATTTGGGCTTCCCATAGAAAAGCGATCACAGAGTTGTACGGGAAGGCCAAAATTTTTATTCACATTTCGACCCATGTTTCTTTGGGAAAGTTTTTTGTTTTGATGGGTACTTCCATACATTGACAGGTCGTGCACTAATTAAAAAACAACCTATATTTTTCGTCAACAGGACCGCAAACTATAATTACAGGTACCTAATCAGATATGTAATATTTAACACCTACTGAAAAACAAATGAAAATATTTTATTTTTCTAATCGTCGTCATCATTCTTATCAATATTGTCCACATCATTAAACTGGTTAAAACATTTTAATCCCCTCTTTACATTTTTGTTTTTTTTTGCACTGCACCCACAAAGGGATGAACGACAACCAGCTTTGCATTGACAAGATATATGTGCAAGATCTTTCAATGAGATTGAATTTACTGATGAAGCAACTGGCACTAGAACTCCATTGTTCTCGATCTTCCAGCCACAATCTATAGACTCAGATAAAGTAGGCTTTGTGACCAGGCATTTTGTTGGCAGAATGCTAACGTCACAAAGCCTACATTACCTAAGCCACAATACCTAAGCCACAATCTAGATTCACAATCTGCCAACAAAATGCCTGGTCACAATTTAGATTGTGGCTTAGGTAATGTAAGCTTTGTGACGTCGGCATTCTGCCAACAAAATGCCTGGTCACAAAGCCTACTTTACCTGAGTCTATAGGTTGTGGCTGGAAGATCGAGAACAATGGAGTTCTAGTGCTAGTTGCTTCATCAGTAAATTCAATCTCATTCAAAGACCTTGCACTTATATCTTTGCAATGCAAAGCTGGTTGTCGTTAATCCCGTTGTGGGTGCAGTGCAAAAGAACAAAAATGTAAAGAGGGGATATACCATGTAGAATTTAAATGCTTTAACCAGTTTAATGATAATGTTCTGGAACAATGCTGCTCTCAAATCGTCTAAGTTATCTATTTCTTGAAGCCCTGGTTTCTTATTTGTATACATAAGAATGACAAACCTTTCAGCGTGTGAAAGTTGTTCTTCTTTAATCTGTGGGCTTGTACCAAAATTGGAAAGAAGGTCATGATGTTTTTGGTAAACCGGCCAGCTTGATTGTTTTAAAGCGACGACAGTCTGTCATTCCGGTAGAGCATCAAATAACAGGACGCGAAACACTTCTGCCTCTTAGGTAGAATAGATTCATAAATTCCAATGAAAACAAAGCTCACCTCTCCGATTTTCTGTCAAAAGGAATTGCCATTCAAGCATCAGAACTTCCATCTACACAGGAACTTCTTATTTCTGGTGGATATTTGGACGCAGAACAAGTCAGCACTAATCTACAGAGGAACGTAAATCATTTGAGAAGTACTCAAGAAGAAGCAGATACCCGATTCATTCTACATAGGATTGACTGCAAACAATCGGGTTTTGAGAAATTGATAGTGAATTATCGTGACAGTGATATCCTACTGCTCATATTACACTTCTGTGTACAACTTCCAAGTGTTGTGCGGATTAAAGAAGGCATTAACAAAAAACCAAAGTTTATTGCTGTTAAAAATATACTAGACAACATGACAAGTGACAACAGAAAATTATTACTGGGTTATCACAGTCTTACTGGTGTGATACTACGAGCGCAATGTCAGGGCATACAAAAAACCAAGCTGGCCGATTTACCAAAAACATCATGAACTTCTATCCAATTTTGGTACAAGTCCACAGATTACAGAAGAACAACTTTCACACGCTGAAAGGTTTTTCATTCTTATGTTTACAAACAAGAAACCAGGGCTTCAAGAAATAGATAACTTAGACGATTTGAGAGCAGCATTGTTCCAGAACATTATCATTAAACTGGTTAAAACATTTAAATTCTACATGGTATATCCCCTCTTTACATTTTTGTTCTTTTGCACTGCACCCACAACGGGATTAACGACAACCAGCTTTGCATTGACAAGATATAAGTGCAAGGTCTTTCAATGAGATTGAATTTACTGATGAAGCAACTGGCACTAGAACTCCATTGTTCTCGATCTTCCAGCCACAACCTATAGACTCAGGTAAAGTAGGCTTTGTGACCAGGCATTTTGTTGGCAGATTGTGAATCTAGATTGTGGCTTAGGTATTGTGGCTTAGGTAATGTAGGCTTTGTGACGTTAGCATTCTGCCAACAAAATGCCTGGTCACAAAGCCTACTTTACCTGAGTCTATAGATTGTGGCTGGAAGATCGAGAACAATGGAGTTCTAGTGCCAGTTGCTTCATCAGTAAATTCAATCTCATTGAAAGACCTTGCACTTATATCTTGTCAATGCAAAGCTGGTTGTCGTTCATCCCTTTGTGGGTGCAGTGCAAAAAAAAACAAAAATGTAAAGAGGGGATTAAAATGTTTTAACCAGTTTAATGATGTGGACAATATTGATAAGAATGATGACGACGATTAGAAAAATAAAATATTTTTATTTGTTTTTCAGTAGGTGTTAAATATTACATATCTGATTAGGTACCTGTAATTATAGTTTGCGGTCCTGTTGACGAAAAATATAGGTTGTTTTTTAATTAGTGCACGACCTGTCAAGGTATGGAAGTACCCATCAAAACAAACAACTTTCCCAAAGAAACATGGGTCGAAATGTGAATAAAAATTTTGGCCTTCCCGTACCACTCTGTGATCGCTTTTCTATGGGAAGCCCAAATTTTATTTCATATTTCGAACTATGTTTCTTGGGGAAAGTTGTTTGTTTTAATGGGTACTTCCATACCTTGATGGGTCGTGCACTAATTAAAAAACACCCTATATGTTGCAATTACTATATTTATATACTAGGGAGGTACTTACCCAAATTCTTAATAAGCACAATAACATAATATGTGTGTACGTATAATAATTATCATATTTTTTATTAGTAATAATTAGAAGAAAACCAGTCCAGTACATTAATTTGAGATTGTTCGTATCATGAATTAGTTCACTAAAACAACTGTAGCTTCGTTGTTTATTACTCGATTGTAATGATTTAAAGTTTATTAAAAAGCTGATAAAAGCAGCAATATGGTTTATATGAAGCAAATTTTCCAAAATCCTAACGGCTACCGAGCTATTCCCATTGTAAAAAAATTTTTTTTTTCAAAATGTTGTTTTTTTTTAATTATTTCATTTGATATTAGCTTAACACAAACGTTTCTATAAAATTAAGTAAGTGCATTTTATGGTCTTTCATTCGACACCTCATTTTAGTAAATCGGTTCAGTAGTTATCTAGAAATACTGTTAATAGAATGGGCCGGCCCGCCATCTTTGCTACGTCACAGCTCCCCCCTCCATACCCCTAGGAGGTGACTACCGCACTTTTTGTATTCAGGAAAACATACCAAACAAGTACATACCGGTAGTCAGTATCACGGAGCTGAGTCTCACGGGCGGGAGCTTGATGTCTATTGGGGACGGGTCTATTTAGGCATAGAGTAAGAAAGAGAATAAAAGGACTAAAATAACAATTTGATGCTTAAAAATTAAATAAATGTTTCCTTAAAGATAACAAAGTAATACATATTTAAATTAGCTTATAAACTACAACAGTTTCATTATGTACATCTAGGCTACGTTCCAAAACGTGTGATCTTCGTGCGAAATTTCACTCGTTTTTAAGAAAGAGGCAGAGCTATACTAGAAAGAGAAAGAAAGATCTGGTTTTGAAACGCTTGCGAGTGATTCCCGTGAGAAAAGCGTTTTGGAACGGTCTGGAGTAATACACGTCAAGTAAATACATAACCTCAAATCAAAATAAATAAATAAAGTAAAGTACCTAATAAAGAAGCAATTGAATCGATACCTGTTGCTTTTAATATGGATGGCATTGCAACCTTTGCATTTGCAAGCCATAATCCTGTCGGAGCAGTTTCGAAAATTTTTACCGTATTCGTACGGAAATTTTGAATTCTATTTTCAAAATTCGTCCGAATCCCGAGAAAACTCCGAAATGACAACAGTCAGGCGAATTTTATCGGTGCCCAGCTCAGACCAATTGGTCTGAGGTGCCCAGACAGATTTAGAAATCGCACTTGTCAGTGCGATATTTACATTTCTCGACAGAGCGTTTCAAAACACTTAGCGCAACTGTCAGGTAACAGGTCGTTTACCCTCGGTTTCACTCGGGTCGATTTTTGAACGATGCAGGGTAAAATTCACATCGCTCCGAGTGATAACCACACGTTTTATAACTGAGGGTAGGTTCTCCGTCTTGTCGTAGGACAAGGATTGTAGCCATTCAGAGACTCGAATTTTGCATTTAATGCTTGTGAGGCGTAGACAGAGATCTACGTTGTGAGGTCATATAAGTAGATTTTTTTATTTATTTTATTGTAAAGATAGGGGCCCAAGAACAAGAAGAATTTTTGCGCGAAAGAGTGTGCGGGGGTGCGTGTTTGTGCGAAGACTATGTCCTTGCGTGTTTTATTAGTTATAGCCGGGTTATATGGTGTAGATTTGTGCTGCATTAAGATTATTTTCATAACAAATCTCTTTCAAATATCTTTTGTAGCTTGTGGCTATAACCTGATTATTAGGAAACTGTTTTGTTTTCAAATGTAGCTTGTCTCGGTGCCGGATACATCTTATTAGACCGGGAGTAATCCCCGGTTTAATATTCCTGTTTTAGTCTAATCGTTGTAGTATTTGCTGTTATTGATTTTTGTATGCAAGTTACAAGGTACAGTAGAAAATTGTTTACATCAGTAATGTTTAAACAGTATATTAAGCAGGGCCTACTGAAAAAGGCATATTATAAAATAAATGAATATTTGGATGATGGTGAAGCATGGTGTTATAGTGATACTGATTTTGATGATAGTAGGTAATAATTTAATTAATTAATATAATTTCCTAACTTTTGATTCCTCTTAAGAGTTAACATTAATTAATTACAGACTGTAAAAGGAAATAGACTATATGAGACAGGTAGGCAAAGATATATATGTTTTTCTTTTTTCATTAACCTGAATTCCTGCTGTCTTGTATTTTCTTATCCCTTGGTTAAAGTAGATATAAGTAATTCAATGTATAGTTTAAGTTTATGTTAAAAAAAAAAAAGACATGATCTTGCCAAGTTTCTTGCCCGTTCTTCTTAGCAAGACTAATCGAATGGGCGGAGGTAGGCATGTATTTATATATGTAACCTATTACTATGTAGTATATAGGATGCGATTTGGTCGGCCGCCTGGATTCGTGCTGGGGGCTCGGTTGGTGATCATTGAACCTTGTTCCTGGTCCCTGGCCGGGTCTCCGGTATGGGTTCGGGCGGTTGATTGGATTTCACCTTGTATAATAATATATTACCTATAATTTTAATTGTATATATATTGCTACATAAATTAAATAAACATTTAATCTAAGTAGTTCATGTACATTTATTATTTTATTACATATATTTTTATAAGATTAAAATTTGACTTGTGAAACGTGTATTATATATACCTACTTTGCAAAATAAACTTTTTGAATTTTGAATTTTGAATTTTGAATTCAGCTGAATTATAAATAGGGGCAAAGTCAATGTTACGTAGCTCAATTTCAAGGTTGCTGAAATTTTTTTTATTAAAGGTATGCAAGGTATGATTTTTGGGTGCCTTCGAATCAAAGGTTAGTAGGACGGAATTATGATCGGTTAGTGTAGAGTTAGTGACTAAAGTTGTGGATGATAAGTTAGTTTTTATCAGGATATGATCAAGACAAGAGCCACTTTGGTGCGTAGGTAAAGCATGAGCAGGTAATAAGCCGTGTAACGAACAAAAGTTAAGGTAGTCATGGCGTCTAGAGTCTAGGCTATCTGGTCTAATATTTATATTAATATATCGCCCACAAGCATTATGTTTTTGTAGGAGGAGAGTTTTTGTAAGGTTATGTCAAGAGAATGGAGAAAATTGTCTGTATTTCGAACGGACGGTGACCTGTAAACTGCAACAGTGACGGTTTCATTGCCTACTCTCACTATAAGACTATTGCAATCTTGAATGGAAGGTTCCTCGACTGTGATAGCTAAGCAAGATTTATAGTAAATAACAACTCCATCATTTTGGTTATGGAGGTGCTTAGTGCTAAAATACAGTAGCCATCTAGGTCAGGTAAATGCAAATCCAGGTGTTTTAGCCGACATTCAGTTAAGATAATTAAGTTTAAATCTAGATCAAATCTATTCAATAAAACTTTTAAACTAACGATGTTGCGATTGATACTGCGAATGTTTTGTGTCAAGATGGTAAAAGGATTTTTTATATCAGAAATAAATGACTTACATTGTTCAACATTACATGATTTGGTGTTAGAAACTATTAAATTATCTAATTCATTCTTTATTCTTTATATACAGAAACAGGGATACATATAATATTTACATTTAAACAATATGCACATTGGCGTGCTTATTAAACGAGTAATCATACAAGTGCACAAGGAGATTAATGCAAATTAAAAATATAAATATATATAACGTAAAAATAGCAATAATATAGTATTCAAATACTTACTATAAATACACACTATAAAATACAAATACAAAAAAATATATATATTTATATATAGAGTAAGTGAGGCAAATATGGACCACCAATAACTTTTTCCAAAATAAAATCAAGAAATATGTGTAAACTGAAACGTTTTTATTATTTATCAGTCTTATGTTTAATCAGTCATCATATAATAACAAAACAAATAGGAATTTTTACATAATTAACGCAAATAAAAGTAAAATTTCTAACCAACATCCATTTTGAAAAAATCCCATATCTGTTGGTAAAATGGCCCACAGCGTGTTAAATGTGGTTCAGGGTGGTCCATATTTAACACAACTATTTATCAAAGCATAGTTGAAAAATACAAAAGGTTTTACTTGCAAAAATCACACAAAAATAATGATACAAATTTCCAGAACAGTCTTCGTGAGCCTATAGGTTGCATGATACACACTAACCATGTTTCTCCTCGTCGATCTTCAGATTATAAGCCAGTGCAGTAAATACAGCTATATGTCAATTATGGCCTACTAGTCCATATTTACCACAACTATATCGGTCCATATTAGCCGCACCTACCCATTTTAAATAAAAAGTGAGTTCAAGGGTCTTAAAATAAAAGATTTCGGAACAATTACTTTACTAATTCTAAGCAAATACTACATACTTCAATGCCTTTAATACACTGCAATAATAAATCAACAATATAAGAGGCAACACTTAATCAAAACTCACCGAAAATAACGATCAAAAACAGGAAAATTTGAATTTTTGACACAGCGGCTACGTTTGCTACATCTCCATGGTGCGGGTCGACTAAAGCGTTACCGGCAAGGACACGATTCACCTACGTTGTGTTACTGACTTCTACGATTTGCCAATCGGGAAGAAGCATGGTGGACCATAATACCCGCGTGGGCTATATTTGCCGCACTTACTCTATATATATATATATTATTATAGAATACATAAATATTAATATATATAATATAATTCTTTCAGCTTTTTCTTAAAGGAAATTATAGTACGCAAGTCTCGAATGCTATGCGGAAGATCATTCCACAGTCTGATAGATTCAACATTAAAAGAGTTGCCATAAGCACAAGTATTATGTTCAGGGGTTTTAAGGAGGGAGGAAGTCCCAGAACGCAAGGGTCTATCTCTAGAGATTAAGAATTCAAAACGTTCGCGAAGATAAGGCGGAGAAAGTGGATTCCCAATGATATTAAATAGAAGGGACAAAATATGCACATTACGGCGATGACGAATAGGTAACCACTTTAATTCCTTACGAAAGTGAGAAACGCGCTCAAATTTGCGAAGACCATAGATGAAGCGGATAGCTAAATTCTGAAGACGTTCAAGTTTATTTAATAACACCTCAGTGGCATCGATGAGACAAACATCACCATAATCAATGATGGGAAGAAGAAGGGTCTGGGCAAGTAAGATTTTTGTTTTAAAGGGCAGAAAATTCTGGAGTTGCTTTAGAGAGTGAAATGCGCCATGTACTCTCCTGCTAGTCTCATTAACATGTGGCACCCAAGCCAAATTACTGTCGAGTATTACCCCTAAGTTTTTGGCTTTGTCAGAAAAGGCGATTAGTGACCCGTTAAACATTACTGAAGGAACGTTGCCGAGAATATTCAGCCAATACTTACTGCCTAACAGCATTGCTTGTGACTTACTGGGATTTACGAGGAGACCATGAGATTTAGCCCAGAGATGTATATTATCCAGGTATTCATTCATTTCCCGAATGGCGGATTCCACACTCAACAAGAAAATGGCGATAGAGCTGCAAATCGTCTGCATACAGATGGTAGCGAGAAGATAATGATTCGGTGATAGAGTTAATAAAAATTAAAAATAGGAGAGGTGAAAGGACGCCACCTTGCGGAACACCAGCAGTAAGCTCACACCATTCAGATGATACTTCATCAGAACGAATGCACTGCTGGCGGCACCGTAAATATGAATCAAACCATTCTGTTACTAGAGGAGATACGTTAAGAGAGCGAAGGATCTCCAGGAGAATATCAAAATCAACACAGTTAAAAGCACTACTGAAGTCAAGCAAAGTTAGCACCGTAACTTGTTTGTTATCGATAGCAAATCGTATATCATCAGTGACCTTCAGCAGTGCAGTAACAGTACTGTGCCCAGGACGGAATCCGGACTGGAAGGGATTTAGTAGGTTGTTCCGGGATAAGAAGGACGATAATTGTAAATGTACTAGAGATTCAAGTACCTTAGAGAGGATGGGTAGAATGGAAATGAGACGATATTCTGAGAAGGAACTAGAATTCATCAATTATGAACTTATCCATTATATAATATTAAAGTTAAAATTAAAAGTGCAAAAAGTCAGTACCTTATAGCCAGCGCTCTTAGGCGCCTTCATAATCCGTTTGATTAAGATATTTCGTCACCGCGTATTTTCGAGCCGGGCAGGATTCATCCCCTGTTTTGAGGTTACAAGGTTTTTTATAGCGCAGACAAGTTGCACATACCGGTTTTGCCTCTTTCTTGATGCAATCTTTCATAACATGGCCAGTCTCTCCGCAGTGGCCACAAGTTGGATCAGCATCCCGGCAGAACTTGGTAGAGTAGCCGTATTGTTGGCACTTGAAACACCTGGACACGTGGGTAAAATCCTTTATGGGATATGAGGACCAGTTTAGGAAGATACGGTCTTGGTTAATTAGAACCTTACGGAAGTTAGCAGGAAGTTCGATCACGAAGTTGCAAGTCCGACTATCTTTCTTTCCAGATTTGTGCCTTAATTTGATCATGCCTAAGACGCTTTCACGAGGCATATCTGGGAATTTATGTGCAAGATTTTGGACATATAGGTGGTCTAAAAACTTCTTTTCTTCAAGGTCGTTAGGAAGACCAAAGATAATTACTCTCGGCTTGCGCTTTTCGGGCACAGTAACAGAGAGACCTGAGCTAGAAAGTTTTCGGATGCTCTTAGTTTTCGAATATCCTCTTCACTCTCAGTGCTAATAATTACACCACCATTTTTGGTTTTGTACATTCCCCGTACATGTAGTTTTAATTCATCCGGGCTAATAATTTTTTGGACAAGGGTTCTTGTCTCCTCGCTAGTTTTTTCCTTGTCCTTAGGGAAGATAACTACTGAGCTCGTGCGAGATCCTTTTTTCATTATACCGGCATAGGATAATCTCTCAGCTGGTGACTTAGTGGAGACAACAACTATATGTTAATATCATAGAGAGCCATGGCAAATTTTTCTCCAGCCACGATGGAATCGTCTTCTTAAGCACATGGTAATGAAAAACTTCCATCATGGTAATCAAGATGGAGATTGTTATAATGAAACTAGTACCGTTTGATAGGTAATTGAATAAGGATTATTTGCTTTTTTTTGGACTTCTCACCAAACTCCTCTCGTTTTTGAATAAAGTGGAAAAAACTGAAAACGAGGACCTATTTGGGGGAAGGG
The DNA here is from genome assembly GCA_934047225.1 of Ypsolopha sequella. Lineage (NCBI taxonomy): Eukaryota > Metazoa > Arthropoda > Insecta > Lepidoptera > Ypsolophidae > Ypsolopha > Ypsolopha sequella. The sequence continues at coordinate 18,928,461 of OW203994.1, read as the reverse complement.
GAGGGGTCGCCAGCACCTTAGGAGTTGGAAACTCTAAAATATGGGCAGCCTTTTGAAAGTTGCGGGCCGTAGATAATAGGAAGCTATAAAAAAAGAGTGCGCAAAGAGTTTTATAAATTTTCAACTGTTTCATAAAAAGAACTATTTAAACTTCCAAATGCAAAAATCATTTTTCTTGCAAATGCTCTCAGTTGCGGGTACATTTTTTCGGCAAGGTATAACCTGTAGAAGTCACACGTCATTAAATTTCGATTTCAATTGGATGTCTTCCTGAAGTTTGCAGTTCAATTGAAGCCTTCTCTACATACATTTTTATTGGAGTAGCAAAAATGTTACGGCCGCAACCCGTTAATGCGATAAATCTATCTACTTGTTAGTTATTCATTGCTTGCACACACCGCAATATAGTATATAAGAAGTGCGCTAAAAAGCAGTGGACATCAGTTTTGCAGCGTGTACCAAAAATATTACGACGTTCCGCGGGCCAGTTAAAAAGCCGGGGCAGGCCACATCCGGCCCGCGGGCCGGGCGTTACCCATATATGCTCTAAGGATTTACTTCTGTGGTCCTAAGGTCCGTTTATGCCCAAAAATTAAATACAGGTTTTTTTTGCACCCCAACCTTTAACTTCAAATAAAATTCCCGTGGTATAAGCTCAAACACACTAAGCAAAGACAAACAACACATTTATCTCACCAACTAATCACTGTACACTTCTCTTTGCCGGCGGCGTCGGTGCAAAACATGTCCCATTATTACCACAGAAATACATCAACTGCATTAACCTACTCGAATGCTGTCATTGCTCGATGTTCTGCACGATGCCCAAAAGTGCGACGGCTCTCACAATCGCCTTGTTGACACCTGTCTCGAAGAAGACAGTCACGACCACACACGAACACTCCAAGCTAGACCACCGCTCTAGTATCAAGAGGTTATTATTACCTGATAATAAGCGGCGACATTTTGAACGACGCCCCAATGCGCGACAGCTCTTACACTCGCCTTGTCGACGCCCATTCCAAAGGAGACAGTCGCAACCACGCAAGGACACTCCCCGTTGGACCACCGCTCTTGAACGGAGATACGGTCCGACTGCTTTAGTCCTGAAACGTTAAAGTAAATTGTTAAGCAAACTATTTTGCATGCCTTCAGAGGTACGTGTGAACCTTTTTATCTTGACAAAATTACAATGCATTTTTTTTTAAAACGTCGATATTACGTAGTATGGTGCTCGCTTAGAAAGGAGGAGGGTGAAAGTAGTTGAGGTGGTAATTAATCTGCCCAGACATTTTCACAAAATCTACGGAAGTCGGAAAAGGACGAATGACTATGAGCAAGCAACTAGAAAATTATTTTAGTGTACCTTTATTGTACCAAGGGTTGCCAACTTTTTTTAGAAGAAATAAAGAATATCTGATTTCAGGGAAGGTAAATAAAAAGTACGGTCCTTTAGAAAAAAGTATTCTTTATTCAAGGGAGTTCAGATTTTTTGAAAAAAATGTCACGGTAGCTGCGGGCGGTAGGAACTAGGAAGGCCAGACTCCATACTAACATCCTCAAATCCTTTTGTGAAACTGTATTTTTTGTGCTATTTGCATAAACACAAACGCACGACATAAAAATATCATCCACAATGAAGGAAGTCATACATTTTCCCTTGGATTTCTTTACGGCTCTGTTTTTGTTTTCAGTTTACGTCTAATTTTATGTAAAGATTGAAATAAAGTATTTTCACGTACTTTATTGGTATTCAAAAGTATAAAGTAAAGGGACCCAAAATAACATAAGATACTTTATTTTAAAGTACGGTTGGCAACCCTGATTGTACCTACCCATTCAGCTGTAATCAAGGTGTCACAAAATAAAGTTAATTGGTAAACATGTACAATGTTCAGTTATTTATATGTATGCTTATTAAAGGTAAATACAGTAAAATAATATTTATTACATAATTTTACAAAGTTTTATATAATATTCTATAGCGGTAGCCCAGGGGTAGATTGCTGGCCTCTCAATCTTGAGATCCACATCCGATCCCCAAGTGCATGAGGTTTTCGTAATTTATGTGCATAGTATTTAATTTTCTCTTACTTACCACTTGCTGAATGGTGAAGGAAAACATCGTAAGGAAACCTGCATGCCCTAAAAAGCGTGTATTTGTGCCCGAGGAACGGCGATAGGGCTCACTGCCCATCACCTTGGGACGTAATAATCGTCGGTGAAACGCGGTTGTACCGAGTGTTCTCAGGTCTAGAACGCTGGCCTCTCAATCTTGAGATCCAGGTTCGATCCCCGGATCCCAATGAGTTTTTCGGAATTTATATGCATAGTATTCATTACTAACCACTTACTGAATGGTGAAGGAAAACATCGAAAGAAAATCTACGTTCCCTAAAAGGCGTGTATTTGTGTCCGAAGAACGTCGTTAGGGCTCACCACCCATCACGTTGGGACGTAATAATCGTCGGTGAAACGCGGATGTACCAAGTGTGGATTGCGACTTGTATTTCACAGTTGACACTCGGAATACCTCTGACACCCCTTCGGGGATTCATGTATATATATATATATATATATACTCAAGACCTACATTAACGGTAAATACAATAAAATAATATTTATTACATCAATTTACAAAGTTTTACATAGTAGGTATTCTACTTTGACTGAAAATTCGTTTACATAAATTAACTCCAGCCTGTCGCCACCTGCTATGATATGTATAATGTATTACAATATATTATGTGTCAGTCAGTACCTGCATGGTAAGCAAGTGCGTTGAGGCCTCTCTTGTTCAGCATGTTGCTCACGTCTTCAGTTTGCTCTCTAGTTCGACAATAGACGATCACAGCATTCTTGTCTTTCTGAAATTAGATAAATAAATGTTGAAAAAATTGAAAAAACCTTACCTACCCTGTATATAATTTTCAATAACTTTTAGAACTAGTTTTGTAAATGAAGTATATATGAACTACTCACAGATTTGACATTATCTTCTTCAGTCCCTATACTCTTTTTGAGAAATTCCATCAAATGTCCCACTTCATCCTGTACCGTGTTCTGATAAATAACATCATAATACAAATTCTTTCTAAAACTTGGAGTTTTGTATTGAGCCACTGGCTTTAACAGTTTTAGGTTTTCAAGAATGTCTCTAGCCACTTCTGCACTAGCAGTGGCAGTGAGAGCTACCCATGGCACTGCTCGGTACTTCTCTCTGAGGTCTCCAAGTTTAAGGTAGTCGGGTCTGAAGTCATGTCCCCATTCACTGACACAATGGGCTTCATCCACAACCACATAAGAAACCTTCTTGTACTTCATCAAATGTTCCATGAGTGACTGAAATGTCTGCGTTGCTGCTTGTTCAGGCGTTATATACAAAAATCGTGTATTTGGTTTCATGCTTTGAAGATCATTGAGCACTCTCTCTCTGTCTTTTGAAGTCATTTTAGAGTTAATAGATTCAGCTTGTATTTTGAGTTTGGCAAGATGGTCAATCTGATCTTTTATGAGGGCCAATAGGGGTGAAAAGACAATTGCCAATTTATTGTCCTGCAACATTGCTGGCAGCTGGAAGCACAGCGATTTGCCAGACCCAGTGGGCATTGATATGTAAACATCATGGACTCCTGTAAATTAAATAGCAGTTACATCTGTATAAGATAATGTATTAATGGTCATATCAGAGGCGTCAGATCCAAGTGTCTTTGAAAACAACACTGCCACAGACATATTGCGCATAGAAATTTATAGCCGACTGACCGTACATGCCTTAAGTGACATGGATTGTATAGAAAGCCTCAAGAAATATGAACTTTGCCGAAGAGTGGCTAAGATTTCTATGCGTTATTTAAATGGTAAATAACTGTTAAGTAAGGCCAACGACACGAGATAAATAATGTAAACAGACTTGCACAGGTCATGACATATTTATTTGAAGAAACAATATACAAATTTAGAACTTCCTATTCCAATGATTGTCACCTGTATTTATTACAAAACTATCTATTATATTATCAATCATATATCCAAACAATTGTATATCTAATTGTATATTACGAAACAATACATATTACTTTGAATGCAATTGGGCATGAATGCAAACAGGAACAAACTTGTATACGAAAAGTGCAGACCTAATGTTTACATCTGCAGTACCATGTACCATGATAGCCGTTGTCATGGACTAATTTAGTTATATTGAATTTATGCATGCGAGAGATAAGGACAGAGATATTAATCGCTCGCTATTGTAATGAACACAGTACAGGCCAGATTGTTTACATTATTTATCTCATCTCGCTGGTCTTACTTTAGTTAGTTTTCATTACACTTTAACCAGTAAAAGTTACAGTGTATATGTTTGTTCTATTGTTTTAATTGTATTTGTAGCCTTTTGCTAGTGGTTCCACCTTCACTGAAAATAATCTATCCTCAACTCAACTATTTCTCTCTGACATATTTCACTGAAATCGTCACTACTCAGCCCCTGTCACAGCAACAATGTATCCTTGAACCATCAAGAAATTCCTAAAAGTGATAACTGTATCAAAATCAGTTTAGTGGTTCTCTAGCACACTTACATTCAGACAGACATTGCATTTCATATAAATAGATAGAATCACTGAAGGGCTCATTGATGTGATTTAAGATGTGATTTAGAAAGTCCAAGAATGGCTGAGCTACTCTAAAAAAAACAGTAGAATTATTTTTAAAGATATTTTTTTTTGTATATTGATCGCGTTTGGTTTGATAAGTTGGTACTACTGAGAATAAGCCGACTAATGAAAAAGTCTCAAGTTACATTTATACCATTTTAATCTCAGGCTCATCACAAATTAGTATCATAATACTATTGCGTGCTTTTTTTAACTGAATAGATCCAAGTCATAGTCAAAATTATTACGAAAATAATACATACCTCTTGTCACGGCTCTAATAGCTCGCTCTTGAAGTTCACTTTTAAATTTTTTATGACCAAAATGTAGCAATAACTTCTCAGCGACGTTATCCATTGTGCAGTCTTCGTGAACAGGTAAACACTTATTTATACAGAAAATTATACACTGGAGTCATTATGAGATTACAAATAACTTATTAAATAATATGATCATGTCAATAATTTAGGTCTTTTCCTAAGAGAAAAAGAAACGTTAGTAATAACAAACAAACAACCTCAAATGGTTGACCTGACATTTTAATTTTTGACTTTTTGTTGACGTTTTGAGACGTAGTCGTACTTGCGTTCATCACACTTGCCGAATATCGAGCGCTGCAGGTTTTGTTTGTTTGACAGCTCCGTGACCAATATAAATTAGGGTAGCGATCCAATACGCCTGGGTAAATTTAAAGTTTACTTCGTAAAAAGAGAAAGAGATAAGACTGCGACGAAATCTATTTAATATGTAATCGTTTTGGAACTGCCTCTTTGTAAAGGCAGTTTATTTATATAGCAAAGGATATTTTTTTGTTTGTGTATCATTATTACTGTAATAAAATGGCTTTACAACTCATTCCGATGAAATCTATAACCCAGAAAATGAAAAATGGTGATGAAAAATGCCAAATTTAACATATGAAAATAATCACAAGCGGTACGCAAAAAGATACTGCAAATGGGGTTAATAGCATTAAAATCAGTACAATTGATCTTAAGGCCATACTAATAAATTTTATGCGTAGCAATGATTTTTCAAAAATTGGCCAAGTGTGAGTTAAACTCGCGCACAAGGGGTTCCATACCATCACACAATATGGGTATGGAACTCTAAAAACCAAATATCCATCTTAACTTGACACTTACGATGTATTAAACTCTATGTATACAAGGTGAATTTTTGATCATCGTCCAAATTCATACTGGTGGCTTGGTAAGTGATCAGTATCATGGATCAATAACAATTTTGGTGCAATTCGTAAAATGAAATTTCGACTCCCCATAGTGATTCACTCGGGAGTGGAACTGAATTTCTATGGGAAGCCGAAATTTCAATTTACGAATTTCACAAAAATTGTTACTGATCCAAGATACTGATCACTTATTAAGCCTCCAGTATGAATTTGGACGATGATCTAAAAGTCACCTTGTAAATTGGGTCTAATTAAATCGGCATTAATAACTTTCTAAATAATTAAATATTTGTAATTTTCAGATTTTTTCCTGTGTGTGCTATAACACCTACATGTAAACGAAATTTCAAGTTTCTAAATTTCTAAAAGTGTCATAAAAGTTTTTACGGTGAGCTAATTTGTATGAAATTGATTATGTAAAGTGCAACAATTTTTTTCGCGTTAAGTAAAAGTTTAATTTTTTTTTACAGCACCATGGGGCTGTAAGAGATATCAGTTTCAACTTGATATCTCATACGGGGCCCAAGCAAAAGAGTCTTGGCAAACGGCCAGACAGACAGACGGACAACAAAGGTATCCTATAATATAAGGGTTCCGTATTTTAATTTTGAGGTACGGAAACCTAAAACCGTTGATCAAATCAAACAAAAATATTGATCAAAAGAAACAAAATGAACACTAAACTTATTTATTTTTACTGATTTTGATGACTTAGTAAAAATCCGTGAGATGCGCTGTTACAACTTTACATTTCAGTTGGATAAAAAAGGGACATTTGTTTTTAAGTAGTACGCAAACCTGAACGTAAATTTTGGTCAAAACAAACGATTTAGATGACTTATAGTAAAAATCCGTGAGATGGGGTGCACAACTTCACGGGAGTGATAAATGACGTCTATGACTGTACTGAAAAAGCTTACAACCATGCTGGAGCGCTAACTTCCTAAGTATAACAAGGAAACGACAAAAAATTTGAAAAATTTAGTAATAGAAATAGGGATGGGTAAACATAAAGGTAATTTATTTTATTAATTAACAAAGTGGCGGTAGTTCAGGGGTAGAACGCTGGCCTCTCAGTCTTCAAATTCAGTTTCGAACCCCGATTGGGTATGCACCAATGAGTTTTTCGGAATTCATGTGCATAGTATTTGTATTACTTACCACTTGCTAAACGGTGAAGGAAAACATCGTAAAGAAACCTGCATGCCCTAAAAAGCGTGTATTTGTACCCAAGAAACGGCGATAGGGCTCACCCACCCATCACGTTAGGACGTAATAATCGTCGGTGAATCGCGGGTGTACCGAGTGTTCACACTTGGAATACCTCTGACACCCCCTCGAGAATTCATGTGGTGATGATATAACAAAAAATATATTGGTATATAAAATGTATTGCGGTATAACGCAGAAAGATCGTGTGGCTATGGGGGTGAGCGCCCGGTATGGTTATAAACTTCTTGACTGTGCTGACGACAGCTGTTGACTAACTATCTCAACGTGCGCTTGTCGTGCCGAATGTGCGTTGAACGTGACAAGTGAGTTCCGTTTTGTGCGTTGTTATTCATCATTTTGGTTTCGCTGCATGGGTCGTGTCAGTGTCTCCATGTGAATAAATTAGATTACCATGTTGCTTGGTAGAAAATACCGTCTTTTGAAGAAAAATACGGTGCATCAGCTTGAAAAATACGGTGTCAATTACCGTGTTATTATACCATATTCATAATGTTAGTATAGGAAAAATAAAGAGTTTTATGTATCTGTAGGTAACAAAAGTAAAGCCTTTTTATTATTTTTTAATAAAATGACTTCCAATACATATCTGATATTATGATATCTTAATTTGACAACAATACCAGTAGCGTAAACACATACAGTGCTACAAGGATCTTTTGGATGACAGTGACAGGGTGTCGCAGCTATGTAACAAGGGATAGGATAGCAGCGTTAGTTCCGATTTTGACCGTAACCAATCCACGCGCCAAAAGAGCCTGTCGCACTGTAAACGTCCAACTGATAAACATTCTCTGTCAAAAGACGTCATAACCACAAACAAAAATAGGATTGTTTATGAAAAAAAGTGAAACACACAGTGAAACAGTCGAACAAAAAAAAACGCCTCATAAAGTTTATGATCAGTACCAACACCCAGATATAGAAAAGCGGCAAATGCAAAAATTCTCCATTTCATGTCCGCATGACAGGAAAAGGGCCCTAAGTACGGGCGCGGGTTGTATTAGGTATAATTATATGGATTTATTATACTATGTTTAGCGAGACGATGCAAAGCGGGTCATTCATAAGCTCCGACACACCTGAAAAGCCGCCGTCTTGACTCTCGACACAAAAAGAACCGCCGACCTCGGAAACTCATGACTTGACCCTCGTAACATGATTTATCTTGCATTTTATAACAGAAATCATACATGTCGGAAGTACCTATGCATACACAAATCTATGGGTACCTATGTATAATTTTCTAAAATTAAGTAGTTATCATAATACTGAGAGGTGAATGGACGGCTTTGCATGGTCTCACTAATAATAAATTTATATTCTTAGCTAAAATCCTACTGACTATATTGTATGGGCAAGATTATTTTTGATTTTCTTTTGCGCGGGTAAATAGTATATAGAATATACTATACGCGGGTATAAAGAAACATTTATGAATATTGATTAATAATCTGGTTTTATTTATACCCGATAATTTTACTATCTACTCCAATAGGTACTTCCAGATGCTTACTAGTTCGTCCGCAAAACAAATTATTATATTCTTCTTATAACGCTAGAGTTTCCGGACATCACATAGGTACTATACTAGCTTAGCTTCTACAGTGACATAAATAATCCTTTGTGCATAAAAAAAATCTTTTTTTTTCATAATTCTTGACACTTATTTTGGTCCCAAGAAGGCTTGATGTCTAAACGACTGCTAAAACCACGCCAAAACAAATAAACTCGTTGTTGAAACGTTATTAAATTAAGATGAGCAAAAGAAAGAATCCAGCTGGCACAGATAATTTGAATGGCGATTTCTGCGACTTTTTGATGGAACTAGCAGAGTATGAGAAGAATGTCAGCCGAAACGTACACAAATACAACGCTTACAGAAAAGCTGCAAGTGTTTTAGCGGCACACCATAAGAGAATAGAGTCTGGCGATGAAGCAAAAAAAATGAACGGAATTGGAGAGAAAATTTCAAAAAAAATTGACGAGTTCCTCAAAACTGGAAAGCTTCAGAAACTTGAAAATATCCATAATGATGGAGAAGCGCAATCGATTAATTTACTGACAATGGTGACAGGCATTGGGCCTGTTAAAGCAGCCGATCTTGTTAGAACTGGCATTAAGACCATAAAGGACTTGGAAAAGATCAAGGATAAGTTAAATCATCATCAACGGATTGGTTTAAAGTAAGTAATATTTTAAGTGTTCCGTCAAAAACGGAAACCTTTAGGTATTTTGTACCAAAGCTTTATCGTCTGTGAGACCACCCGCCGCCGCTTAAAACAGCCAGGCCGATTGTCCCTACGTTCCGAAATAGAATTATATCGCTAAAATCGATTACGAAAGTATGAAGTGAATGGCTTATGATCCATTGTAATTCTATTACGGACCGCAGGGTGTGTTGAGTTTGTTGAGGCATTGGTGTGAATGAATGAATGAATGAATGAATAAACACTAACCCTGCGGTCCGTAATAGAATTACAATGGATCATAAGCCATTCACTTCATACTTTCGTAATCGATTTTAGCGATATAATTCTATTTCGGAACGCAGGGTTTATTGCACACAAATAAGCCCTGCGGTCCGTAATAGAATTACTATGGATCATAAGCCATTCACTTCATACTTTCGTAATCGATTTTAGCGATATAATTTTATTTCGGAACGCAGGGAAGCAAAGAACAGATAGAAGGCAAGGGCGGACTTATTCCTAAAAGAAATTTCTTCCAGTCAACCTTGGGAAAACATAAAAACATTTTTATCTTGAAAATTTAACTTAATCAGTACATAACAATATGTAAAAGGTGTGCTTCTTGGACGCTGGGAAAATCCTCAAAAATCTTACATTTCAAAAAGGTATTATACCTATACAACTTGTAACAGAAAGGTGTAACCATATTTGAAGAGCTTATTCAGTCAATGGTATAACAACTTTTACTATGGAACAAAACCTGTATCTCGTAAAAATATTTTACTGTTTCATAGAAAAATGCAATGCCGCTCGGCCGAAATGTATGGAAGGGCAGATTTTTTTTTGAGATTTCAGGGTTGGCTCCATAGTAAAAGTTGTTCTATACCATTGACTGAATAAGCTCTTCAAATATGGTTACACCTTTCTGTTACATGTTGTATATATGTAAATAGAACTTTAGTTGAAAAAATTCCACTTTTGGTTTAAACTGGGTCTACCGCGTAATTCTCATTTTCATCAACATCAACTTGAGATTGAAATTTGACGTGCGTGCGACGACGCCCGCCTAACATGCCATCTCTTTTGCACGCGTTGAATTTCGCATGCATTTGCTTGAAGTTGATACAAATGAGAATTACGCGGTAGAGCCCCAGGTACAAACATCCAAAACTAACGGTTTGCACGCTCACTGAAAGGGCTCGTACTTACGTTCGTTGGGGTAGTTAAAAAGTCGTCAATTCAGGACGGGTCACTAAACATTTTCTTTTGTTTTTGAATACAAATGAACTATGATCATTCTGACGGTACGTGATCGTGATATGAGACCAATGTCAATAGTTAGTAACATTTGTATATAATTTGACAAAAAAATGGAAGTTGCAACTTTTAAAAAAACGTTCCGTATACGCGGCGGGCGAGTAAATTTTTTTGCTCAAGGATTGGCCATATCATGAAAATAAGCTAAAACTAAAAAAAGTGGATACGTTTCTTACTATAGGTCTCCAACTTCGTGCTGAGGATGCCTGCGGGGTGCAGACGAAGGCAGGAACGAGGCGGTAAAGGTGTCAAAGGGTTGCGGGCGGTGTGTGGGGCAAGAACGCGGGCACGTTGCGTGTCGCCAGGTATCAGTCGCTCGCTCGTTTTCCCGGCAGTAGAGGAGCGTTATTATTTTCGACGTATACGGCGCGCGCGGCGGTGTAGCGTTACGATCTCACGATGAGTAAACAAATTACCCCTCGGCCACAGCTTCAGGCTTCGAGAGGTGCGCCAAGTGGTTCTTCTTGCGATGGCGCCGGCGGAGAGAACAAATGTATGAAGTTGTATAGAGCCGGCCATGGGTCGACGCTCGCACGTCTTGTCCGGCTTCGAGTGACTTGTGCTCTCGCGACGGCGGTGTGCGGGGAGGCGGGCGGTTGAAACAGTGATCGAGCGCACAGGATGAACCTAGTGTCGAGCGCTTTGAGCGAGCGAGCGCGCTATACATGAAGGCGCCGCCGACGGGTGTCGTGGCAGGGCAAAGCCCGTCCCAAAACCCGCCTGGAAGCGCAACAAGAAGCGCCGCCAGAAGCCTGAAGCTGTGGCCCTGGCGTTAGGCGGCAGGACAAGATTTTTTTTACAACCTATATGCATATTTCAGGGAACGTAAAAATGATCGCTTGTCTTTTGATTATGTGCAGCATGTTAATTTGTCAAAATTAGTGGCCGAAATAACAGGTATTTCAAAAAGTACAGTAACGAGAATTATAAATGAGGTTAATAAATAATCCACTTTAAATCTTCAAGAAAATTATTATTTCCGTAAAAACTAATAGTAATTGATAGATTAAATATAAAAATGCAGACACGATGTTTTATGATGCCTGTTAGTCAAATAACAACCTTTTATGAAACGTCAAAAATGATTTCTTATATAATAGTACATTACGATACGGGAGCGATGAAACGTTTTCAGACGAGTGTGAGTTTGCGGTACGAGCCGAAGGCGAGTGCTGCAATCACACGAGTCGAGAAAAAGTTTCTCGCACGAGTTTCGTATAATTTTTTATAGCACAAGTGCGGAAAATGTCGACTTTGCTGCGCGTGCGTAAAGTGGTCATTTTACGCACGGTGTGCTATAAAAATATTAAGAAGTGACCTCATAAATTTATATTTTGGCAGAAGGCAAATGAATAACTAATAAACCGTTTCATTGTATTTAAATTTTCAAATTGAACTTTATTCAAAATAATGAATGAATGGCACTATTTTTGAATATCAACAACGCTTACAAGTTTTTAAAATCAGTAGATTTAGTAGTCATTAGTATAGATTTAGTCTCAGTGTAAAAAATAAATCAAAATATTTAGTTATCCATTATGAAATAAAAATAAATTGAACTATTCCACAAATTTATTTAGAACTTGCAATGGGCGTGGCGTGTTTAACGAAGGGTATTTTCAAACAAATCAACATCTACGTTGATCAAAGAGCAATTCATTGTCATTTTCAAATTGTTTTCAGGTACTTTGAAGATTTCCAGACCAAAATATCTAGGTCAGAAATAAGTGAAATAGAAGATGTTATCAAAAAGGAAATTTCTGATTTAGATTCCGAATACACGGTTACGATTTGTGGCAGCTACAGGTTTGTGTTTTGCCATTTCTACCATGAAGCAACTCTCGAGTCAACGAGATTAACAACGGTCAACGCAACCGATTATAAAACTATACTTATAATTACGTGATTTTGTATTTACATATTTACATTTCCTCGAAATTACTCGCAAGCAGGAACGCGATTGGAGAAATTCGGCTCGATGCAAATATTTATTGAAATGGGGTGTTTTTCAACACCAATTCTCATGGTTTGACAATTTGTAATGACGATTATATTTTAATTACATGGGTTTTTACAGTATCTAGGACCTGCGGGCCTATTGTGTATCTCTAGTTGCCTTCTTTACTGGGTGCCTATCATCAAAAACATAGATATACCATCGAATTCCGATTTCCTAAGGATATGTTCGCACTTCAAGTGACGACACAGATTGTTAATAGTTCAATACACACTAAAGGTAATTTTGAAATTTCAGTTTTTATCTATGTTTTTGATGATAGGCACCTAGTACAGTTGGCAACTAAAGATACAGAATAGGGGGGCTGGTTAAATGAAATTTTGATAGCAACTTTAGTACATTTTATATTAATAAAATCCGACTTTTTGCCATTTTTCCTCGAATCTGTCCCACTCGCATTGAGGGTTTTTTCGCATATAAAACTTTTACATATCACCTTAAATAACAAAAAAGCTTAAACCTTACAGACGTGGCAAATCCGAGAGCGGTGATATCGACGTTCTAGTAACACATCCGTCTATAACAGCATCTTCTAGCGCTGCAGGCGGTAGGAAGAAACATTCTGAACAGCTGAAAGGATTAGTTGATGCGCTGGAAGGCCACGGACTCGTCACTGATACTATTTCTATTGGAGATACCAAGTTCATGGCAAGTATTTGAAAATATTGTAATCGTGTATATGTCGTCGTCATATCATAGAATTCAGCATTTTACAATTTGCCTAGACATATCGTAATTCTGTTAGAACTACCGTCCGCTCCGCTCGGCTCTCAAAATATATTTACATCTAAACCTTACACGCTCCCCCTCGCTCCGTCCGACGGTTTATCGAAAGATTTTCGATTTCATACTTTACAATTTGCCGAATTGTACAAAATTTCGACGGCACGCTGCATATACGACGGTATATAATGAACGTGTCCTATTAATAGGTATACCTAGATGTGATCTGCTTTAAAATGCATTGATATGACACCACACATATCTGCTTCAGTCGCTGGCCGAAGAGACCCTAAAGCTTCGGTAGCTAGAACGGTTTAAGGCGCTCTTATCCCAGAAGAGTGACTCTGTCTTTTTCTTTACGTGTAAGGAGTAAAGAAAATAACCACACTTTTGTACTTTTTCGTTGTTTTTATCGGTTTTTAAATTGTTTAAAAATAAGGGATATGTTTATTAAAACCCAGTTACGTGGTCGACCTAGAAAATTTAAAGAGCAATATTACCAGTTATGTTTCGTTAATAAAAGAGTGGAATTATGGAAATGGCATGATTTGAAAGGTCTTATTACATGCTGTGTTCGTGAATTATTTCTATCGAGCAAAGTTTATCTGATCGTGTAACACATGCGGTGAAGACCTAGATAAAGGTTCGAACTATATTGCGTATTTTTTTTTGGAAGTTTTAGACGATATTTGAAAGTTCTATTTGACTTTGAAATTACTGATTTTGGGATAACAGCGCCTTAAGTTATGTCGCGGACGACCGAAATTTCGGTCACTAAAACGGTTTAAGTTAGCTATGTTGCGGACGGATGAAGAGACACCAAAGGTTCAGTCGCTAGAACGTTTTAAGTTATGCCGCGGACGGACGAACAGACACAGAAGCCCCAGTCGCTAGAACGGCTTAGTTATGTCGCGGACGGACGAAAAAACACTGAGGCTTCGGTCGTTAGAGCGGTTTAACTTATGTCGTGGACAGCCGAGGAGACACCGAAACTTCCGTCACTAGAACGGTTTAAGTAAGCTATGTTGCGGACGAATGAAGAGACACCGAAGGTTCAGTCGCTAAAACGTTTTCCGCGGATGGACGAAGAGACACAGAAGCCTCAGTCGCTAGAACTAAGCCAGTTATGTCGCGGACGGACGAAAAAGTACGAAGCTTCAGTCGTTAGAGCGGTTTAAGTTATGTCGTGGACGGATGAAGAGACACCGAAGCTTCGGTCGCTAGAACGGTTTAAGTTATGTCGTGGACGGCCGAAGAGGCACCGAAACTTGGTCGCTAGAAGGGTTCATTATGCCACGGATGGATGAAGAGACATTATTGTTAAAGTTAGAAATAGGATGTATATTATTAACATAATCAACGGCTAGGAATCGTATATATTTTTAAATTATTCTAATGACAATACAGTTTTTCTCGTCTTTTGTCACACACGCTGTGTCACTTGACAGGCAGTCTAAAGATAACAATCATAGACTTAACATCCACCTCTCTTTGTGATGCCTGCCATTTTGTTCAGCATTTCAACCCTGGGCCCATATAGTGGTTTTGTAAGCATGTCAGCAATTTTTCTCGTCTTGTGTCACACACGCTGTGTCACTTGACAGGCAGTCTAAAGATAACAATCATAGACTTAACAATTATAGCTGCGCTCGCTAGAAGGGTTTGAATTGTTGACGGCAGTTTTCAATGGTGATCAAGATCAATTAGAATATTCGTGTAAACCTAAAGGAACATTGTTCCTTCCTCCAGGGTGTCTGTCGCCTGACACCAGAGCTACCGGCGCGAAGACTGGACATCCGCTTGATCCCCTCGGAGCAGTATCACTGCGCCGTCCTCTACTTCACCGGCAGCGACGTCTTTAACAAGACGATGCGCGCGCACGCATTGGAGAAAGGGTTTACGCTCAATGAGTACTCTCTGAGACCCGTCGGGGTCACCGGTAAGTCCATACACACAAGTGTATTTACCAGTGACGTTGTATAAAACTTAATACTGATTAATACTCGTATATTGATGTTATTAAACAAATTTTTTAAATTAGGTATATTTTTTTATCTTTTCTACAAAATTTAAAGGTTATATTGGAAGGTGCAATATATTTTGCGTAATTTCAAAATCCGTAACACCTACCAGTATAAGTAGAAGTCATCACTCAGTACACCACCAATATAATATTTTCTTTATCCTGGCAGGTGTCCCTGGCGAGCCAGTGCCCACGTCTTCAGAGCAGGACATATTCGAGTACATCGATTATCCGTACAAGAGTCCAGAAGAGCGCAATATGTGAAGTCGAAGTTTCATCTTTTAATTTACCTATATTATCATGATATAGTAGAATTTGATGGTTTCAGTGAATAAATAGATACATTTTTCAACAATTATTTTCTGATATAAATTTTTTTATAGCACACCGTGCGTAAAATGACCGCTTTTCGGCATTTTCCGCACTTGTGCTATAAAAAATTATACGAAACTCGTGCGAGAAACTTTTTCTCGACTCGTGTGATTGCAGCACTCGCCTTCGGCTCGTGCCGCAAACTCACACTCGTCAGAGAACGTTTCATCGCTCTCGTATCGTAATGTATTATGTACTAATAGCACCTCTTCTTTCTCTTACACCTATCACCAGTTTTTCCTTTCTTGCAATATGTATCTGAGAGCTGACGACCAATGGTCAGGTAATTTTATCGTCAATAAAACTTTGGATAATACTTACTTGAGGCCCTTTTGCGAAAATCGTCGATCTGACAGCCTTACAATACAATTACTTTCCCTGTGTTCCGAAATAGAATTATATCGCTAAAATCGATTACGAATGAATGAGGTGAATGGCTAATAATCCATGAATGAAGCAAATGCGTACATTAATTCGTATGACTTTCGTAGCTCATGCGACGGAGGTGAGGCGATGTGAGGCGTTGAACGGAATGGAATGTCAAAAATTGTTTTCGCTCCATTATTTCAGCAGTTCAGATCAGACAATAATTACCATGGTATATGTTTTATTCGGCCATGAGAGAAACAAATGAATAGTCTTGAATGTGAAGTCGTGTGGAACTCTGCGTCGAAATGGAAGAATTTACATTTGTAAATGTGTTTATGGACTCGATAAAAAAAATATAAGTTTGAAATTGAATCAGAGTCAATATGATCGAGCTTCAAAGAGTAAGTTGCATCGTGCAATAAGTGGTTAATGACTTCTTAGACGCTAGTGTTCGATTTGGATGTAGAGCTATGCATCAAGTTCGCCAAATTGGCTATCGTCGCTATCCGAGTCTACGTTGAAGAACAGTGCTACAAACTCTTCTTGTTCCATCACGAATTACGGCACTTTGAGGTTATGGTTAAGATGTATCTTTTTTAATGCGGTCCGAATCATAAGCTATCTTTCACATCGTTTGCTAGCTCACAAATTACGGACCAGTCATCGCTCACACTTTAAATCATTCATAGCTTTTATCGATGTAATTCTATTTCGGACCGCATGGTTTATTTCAATTGCAACACAGTATACTAAAAAAAGTCTAAAAACGTTACAAAGGAGGATCTCATTAGAACCACAAGCATAGAACACATATACATATACATATTATGATCACAAGTAAAGATAAATTACAAAACAAAAAAGTTTCATGTCACGCTAGCATACCCTAGCTAGAATAGTATGGTAAAACATGGTTCGTTGGTTCAAGCTATGTTTTTCCGGGGTGCGGCCTGCTAGATCGACGATTTTCGCAAATGGGTTCCTCAGGTCCCTGAGTTTCATTGACGATAAAATTACCTGACCATTGGTCGTCAGGTCTTACACTACTAGCATAGACTAAATGATACTAGCTAGTTAGACATAAGTACCTAGTCGTAACATAAATTTAGGTAGGTACGTAAGTTAACATAAAATCGTTACTTGCAAGTCGGTTATAATCGCATTACGAACTGTGTGTACGTGTTCGTAGTTTAGTAAATTGTATTATCATGATCTCCCAAAAGCCTATTAGCTTCTCTGATACCCGTTTCTATGGCTCCGTGGACGGTTGCGTGGTGTCCATCGAAGTTGGTGGCTTCTCCTGCAAACAAAACTCGAGGAATTTGTGCCGAATCCAAGATTGGCGCGGCGAGGTCCTCACGCACGTCTGGGTTCAGCGGAGTCTGCAGGTTGTCGTACGAGTAGCTGCCAAGGGTTAATGGGTTTTGCCACCACCTGGTTCTAGAACAATCAGAGCATTAAGTGACTCATTCCATTACAGATTATAGGCATAATGTGAATCAAGCAGCAGTTAAATTCGCTTCAACTGATGCCGTGCAATAGAGAAAAAAAAAAACTCTATTTATCAAACCATAAATCGTTACAAAGGTTACAGTGAGACTCTGTTATAAGTTAAGTATAAGCTGAGGTTCAGGGATCTCGCGCTTCCTCTTGTAAGTTACGAAGTTATTTACACGTTTAATTAAATAGTTAAACAAATAAAACTATAGATCCAATAGAGAGGCTATCGGATATCAGTACTAAGCAAAAACAGAAAATATAAAAAAAATAAAAATAAAGAAATTATTAGTAAATGTTCGTGTGATATAGAGAAGTTGATATTATTCGCCTATCGCGCGTTAAGGTACGAAAAACTTACTTTATAATGCCATTTGGTTCCTGAACATCACTGCCCATAAATCTGCGCAGCAATTCTACAATCTTGGTCTTTACTACATCGTCGGATAGCGTTTCAACCTAAAGAGAAAACAACATTTTCAGTAAGTAAGTACACCATTGCAGATAATAAAATAAAGTGAGGTATGAGATGAGGAAAACTCAATCAATAGCCAGTGGCGTGCAGTCCATACAGACAAAAAGACACTGTCTACCCTGACAAATACACATCATTTACGCATTTTTACGCATATCGTAAAAAAAAAGTGTAGCCACACCGACCGCCATCTATTGTCATTAGCGGGAACTGCGAGTCTCAGTTCACAGCTGCGATTCGCTCGCTCACTCCAGCCATAGATAAAGTATCTATGCTCGAGCATTCCGAAATAGAATTACATCGCTAAAATCGATTACGAAAGACTATGAAGTGAATGGCTTATGATTCGTTGTAATTCAATATCGGACCAGCCATCGCGGAATGGTGGCTACCGGCCAGTACCGGCTTTTATGTGTGGGTCATTATTCCAACAGTATCTTTGTTGTGTGCGTTACTGTAAGTACATGGCACACAAATGCAAAAGCTTTTGCTTGTTTGCGTGCGACATGTATGCGAAAACTCTGCAAAAAGACGACGTCTTTTTAGTTTTACGACATTCACCGAAAATTACCGAAGTCTTACGAAGCCGCCTTAGCAGCTGAGCCGGCGCCATCCATTATTGTTTTGCGTTCGTTCGTTACGCAAATTGATGACAAGCAGTATAAATAAAATAAAATTGGGTCTAAAAATTGCAAAAAATGGCTAGTGGTGGTAGTAACTACTGTGAAAGTTGTGCTGGGAATGTGTGTGTGCAAAAATTAAGAAATGGTACGTTTTCAAAACTGTGTTATGCTGAAAAAAAAGAAGTAATCGAGAAAAGCCGCTTCGTACCGGATTCAAATAAAAGGTAAAGCAACTAGAAAATTCAATCCAAAACAATATGAAACATTTAACTGGCTGACAGGTTGTAAACATACTAATCGACTGTTTTGTTTCTTCTGCTTGTTATGTTCAAATAACCAAACTGTTTGGAACGATGCCGCTTAGCTATATTTACTTGCCTCTATTTTGGGAAATCCTCGAAAAACTACAAAAAAAAATTGATGTCCCTCAACTTATCTCTAAAATTGGTTGATCGAAAAATAAAAAAAAATCATGGTAATATGTGCTTACGTAAAGATTACAGGAATAATATAGCAGTTTAGAAATTCACGAAAACAAAATTACATTTTTCATCCACGATACGGAACCTTAGGTACGCGAGTCTGACTCGCACTTGACCGGTTTTTATGTCTACCCTGTGTAAAAACTCTGTGCACGCCACTGATCAATACCTATAGTGCCTGTTTGTATAATTAATTATATAATTTATTAACACATAAATAATATTAGTTACAAAACAGATACAATTCCCCCATATAAAGTATCTATGAGGACTAAGCAAAATTTGCAATTTTCGCCTTCTCATGGGGAAATGTTAACAAGAGAAAGTTTAAAAAGTATCGAATTTCCTCCCATAGCAAAAGTGGTTTTTAAGGATGAGTGCTAAATTTTTTGAGTTTCGCTTAATATTTCACTGTGGACGTTGTTCCTGGTTACTTATCTGTACTTACATGCCTTGCACCTTCTCCGACGAACCATACTTCCAATACATTATCCGAACCCATCGATTGCGTCACAGCATACACTTTCGTCGTCCATTGGTCTTCTTTACGCACTTTGGCCTTGTCTTCTCCTTTCCAAATAAAGATAAACGTGGAATTGTCTTGTGGCCACCAAATATTGTCGAAAGATAATAACACTTTATCCAATAGACCCATAGATATATTGTTTATGGCTTCTACTTTTTTCTCTGGGAGACTTGGCGAGAACAGCAATGAGTGCCTATAAATTGGATTTTTTTTTTCTTCATGGAAATATGCGTATTCTTAGAACTTTGCATACTGGCAAAGTCCAAGAAGGCATATCTGCCATGAATGATAATGATCAGAGAACAAAATGGAGCATTAAAACTAATGGAGAAAATTCCGCCTCTGGACAATTTTCGTCTCTAACAACGTATGACAAAGATCATCATCATCATGACAAAGAACTGGTCATGAACAATAGTTTTCGGTATACCATACCATGAGAGATTTTATTGTACCCATTCACCCACGTAAATGTTACTTGAACAATAAGCGTGGCTTCTGTACTTACTTTGCCTTGAGTACTCCAAGAGAAGCAGTAATTATGATGTTATTTGCTTTATATACAGAGCCGTCTTTACATTTAACTATCAAAACTGCATTGGGGTTTTCAGTCCAGAGGATTTTTGTCACCTCCTTGTTAAGTTCCATCTCTCCATTTTGTGGAAGACCTGGACCATTATTTAATTTATTCTGGAAAAATTGTTACTATGTAGATACTTTCGAGTGGTATAACAGGTAACATCCTGAATGGCTTGTACAGACAAACTCTTTAAATAGACTTTTAAAGGACCTTAAAAACAAAAATAAATAAGTGAACTTTTACAGAGGTTGGGTACTCTCTGTCCCCCTCTTCAAGGTAAAGCTGAAAAGGCCAGAAGGCCGCCAGCAAAAAAGATCAATTCAAAAAAAAAAAAAAAGGTACGCGATTTCTAGGAGCAGTGCAAAACTGACCACGACGCTAAACGCAACCAACTGCGGCTATTCAGTACAATTTATGTAGACGGTATAGTCACGTCCATAGGACACTTACTATACTCTTTGGTCACGTCACCTTCCGTGCACGATTATTAAGAAGATCGGCTACATCGGCCATTTTCGGATGCACCAGCGCCGTACCAAAGTGGTCGCCATTACTGAAAACAGTCGGAGCCAATCATAAAGCGTCTTCTTTAATTCTATATTTCTATCACTTGCACTTACCAGTATGATTTCAAAAAGTGTCCTATATCCGTATTTATGCCACGACAATGAATAAAATTCGTCCAAATCAGAAAACTTTGATTGAGTCGTAACTTGATTCCAGTTGTCTGAAGATTCGTCGCTAGAAATATAGAAGTCCATTAACCCCAATAGTTCCCTGAAAAGATATTCATCTTGCAATATTTCAGGCTTATGCTGGGATAAGTATTTTTTACATCTGAAAAAAAATATTATACTGTCATTACCGCAGGAGGACAGTGAATACCTAGTCTACGGTCGGCATGGACCTATAGTATACATCCATGACGGTCAGTCACACACACCTGACGTTCTTCAATAAAACATAAGTCTTCCAAATGGAAGTTTGACAAGCGTACGACGAAACTTTCAACTTTCGCGATTGTGACACATTATGAGTATAATGTGACCCGAACCATTATAAGAATTTTCAAAACTTGGTGTTATCGAACAATTGTCTGGGATACCGTTTGCTTCTACATGGCTTCAGCATAATTAGCTCGTCGTATATCTTTCTTAGCCACAGATTTTTTATCGCTTTAAAAATCGCACATTTTAATAGGATTTACTCGATTAGTCGGTTTTTAAACGTATTTAAAAATGACATGAGTTTTGCGAGTTGTGTTGATAGACCTGGATATTGCCTAGTTGTAGGTAAAGCAATAGCCCGGTAATCGAGAGGTACAGTTTTCGAATCCCGATTTAGATCACATCACATAAGTATGATACTTTTCGCTATGATATAAGTTAACAACTTACTGTTCAGTGTAAAACTGTCCGATAGCTTGTGGCTCGACATTCGGACCTGGCGCTCGCAAGCAGTTGGAGATCACATCATCTACCAGCTCCACATTAATTTCGCTGTTATCGCTCCGGTATATATTGCTTCTATCATTCTGTATTTTGATGTTGACGTTGTTTGCGAAAGCTAGCTCGTAAGTTCTGCTGTTGTTCTTCCCGTGTATCCTGAAAATTATAATAGCAGAGTGTTATATCGAGCTGAAAGTGATTTTGTTATTTTCTCCTGCAAGGTTAATATTCTGGTTTTCTTTCAACTACACTTATAACTACTAGCAAGTTGCGACTATTGTGTGAAGCTGCACTGTCGATTGTCTTTCGATTTACCGTGAATTTGTGCACAGTAAGCATTCTAAGCACACCAGCCAGCATTTTTCTTTGGTTCCAAAAAGTTAAGATTTTAAATTTACACAGTGACTATAAACATTATTAGGAGTACGGGACTCACTATGTTTAGAGAAAATTTAAAAATTAATCACGGTGAGTCCCGTACTCCTAATAATGGTTCCAACAAGTCACACACACTGCGACAGCTGAGGGTCCGAGTCGTTGGGAATGTAACTTTTTGCAACTCTTTGAAGTTACTGAAATTTACAAGAAACGGAAAATGGATTTTCATTCAATTGCCTATTGATTCGAGTATGTGACCATTAATCCGGAAGTTGCAGAAGAATCTCTAAGATAACGCATCTTCGGCCCCGGGTTCGACGACTCCTTCGGCGAAGTTGACTGACCGTGTAGACTCTCCTGCCAAACTTGTCCGCCGCTTCGAGTCTGAGCACGTGCTTGCCGTGGCTCGCCAACTTGCTGAACGCCGACAATCCAGACGCGCCGAGACCCACCACGATCGTATTATGTACAGAAGATTCTCTAATCTAACTCACCATTCGGCCCCGAGTTCGACGACTCCTTCGCCGAAGTTGACCGTGTAGACTCTCCCGCCAATCCTGTCCGCCGCTTCGAGTCCGAGCACGTGCTTGCCGTGGCGTGCCAACTTGCTGAACGCCGACAGTCCGGATGCGCCCAGACCCACCACGATCGTATCATATACAGGAGATTCTCTAATGTGAGGGAATGGAAGAAATTTGCGGTTTCAAGTTGTAACGACAAAGTATTTTCATTATATATATTATACATTTTATTACAGTATTTATAGAGTAAAACTAAAACTAACGCTAACAGAATATTAAAGTATCAATGTATCTGTCTGTTTTGAGAAACTTAAATATGTTTGAAGTATATATATATATATATATATATATATATATATATATATATTTATACTAATAGTAGCTTTAGATTATTGATCTGCACTGTTCAAAGTATTATCATGTATATTGTATTTGTTACATTTAACTTTTGATAAAGCTCTCTGTTATTTGTAAAAGGTGTGCACCTGTAACGTACAACACACGGATGCTAACCCTACATATTTACTAGTAATTATACTTTTTGTGTATGTAACATTGGTGCTCCTAATAAATAAATAAATAAATACTTACTTCTGCAGCTGTGATGTTATTTTAGCACTTCTCGTAAGTTCGACACAAAAACATGTCGCAAAAATTATTCTAACAATCATGTTTCCTCCTCCAGTTGCTGTCTTCGAATGTTATTATTTTGTTATTTGATCTTTGCCCTCGCCACGCCAATCCAATAAAGATTATTCTCGCTTCGTTTTGTGCCGGTAACCAGTTTTAGGGTTCCTTAGGCTACGTTATAAATAGCGATGATAATGGTATCTTTCCTGACTTAATGAAGTTTAGTAAATTGATCCCCCTTTTTAAATCAGGCGACAACGGTGACCCATCAAACTATAGACCTGTGTCAGTTTTACCGGTTTTGAGTAAGGTTTTTGAAAAATATAGTTTTTAATCAATTGTTATTTCATTTTAATTTAAATAAGTTGCTTCACTGTGAACAATATGGATTCACTAGAGGGAGGTCAACCACAGATGCAGGAGTTGCTTTAGTTAAGCACATTTTTAATGCTTGGGAAGAAAAGCAGGATGCATTTGGTGTATTTTGTGACCTCTCGAAAGCCTTCGATTGCGTTAATCATGAAACACTCTTATGTAAATTAGATCACTACGGAGTGAGGGGCAAATCTTTGGCGTTAATGAAGTCGTATCTTAGTGATCGTATTCAAAAGGTAGACATTAATGGGGTAAAATCATGTGGAGCATTAGTTAAAATGGGTGTCCCGCAGGGTTTCATATTGGGGCCCATGCTGTTTTTAATTTACATAAATGATCTTCCCTATTTAATTAAAGACTTAACTAAGATAGTACTATTCGCAGACGACACGTCACTTATTTTTAAAGTTAATAGACGTAAAGATATCCTTGATGACGCGAATACAACTTTATCACTGGTGCTTGATTAGTTTACTGTAAATAATTTAGTTTTAAACGCAAAAAAGACAAAATGTATAAAATACACGTTACCAAATGTAATTCAAGTGGATTGTAATTTGCTTTTGCAGGGGTCCAAGCTGGAGTTAGTTAACGAAACTAAGTTTTTGGGCATTACGGTAGACTCTCGTCTTCAGTGGGGTCCCCACATAGAAGCCCTATGTGGTAGACTTAGTTCGGCCGCATACGCTGTTAGACGCATAAGGCAAATTACTGATGTAGATACTGCTAGACTAGTCCATTTTAGTTACTTTATACGTGAAACGTGTATTACCTACTTTGCAAAATAAACTTTTTGAATTTTTAATTTGAATTTTAAATTTTGCGAGCTGTTTCAAAAGACATTTCTTGTCTTTACAACTAATTACTACATAATGTACATAAACATTCGAAAAATGTGATTAATGATGTACAGCTTTGTGGGACTAAATATATAGGAAAACAGGATGATTTTCGTAATAAGGAACCTTTGATACTGTTCACTCACCCAGTCTCCAATATGAATTTGGTTTATAAATTTTTGTTTACTTTTAAATGTTTAGGAAGCATTCAACATTAAAAAAAAATGAAATGTACTGCACTCATCTAAACTGCCCAACTTTATTAGAGATCTCCGATACCGACTCTAAGAGGTCACCCGGTCAGTTATACCAAAAAACGAGTTTTACTTTCGGTCAAAAAACGCTGATGTTAATAAATGAAAATGTTCATACTTTTTATATCGACTAACACGGAAGTTATGTAGTCCCCAAGTTTTCTCGTAACAGGCAAAAGTGCTCCAGGAGCATTACAGATGCCATAAACTTGTAACAGTTTATTTATGACTTGTAACTTGTCATTATCTATGACATGTAACTAACTACATATATATCTATGTAAGTAGTACCTACAGAACCATTCGTACACGAGTATATTACAAAATTAAGTATATGATCGCGTCTTGTATGGAAGTGAAATTACGATTAATTACCTATTGATTATGTCAACAAACAACCATTAACTTAGATTTTCTTATCCTAAACTTATGAGCAAAGCGAAAGTTATTCTCTTCGGTTTTGTGATAAGTATTATTTATATAGTAGGTTAATTAGTGAAGACGGCCATTTTAGTTCCGTACTAGGTAGCCGATTGTTCAGTTTCGTAATAAGTTTTCATCACTAATGCTTTGAAAGGGTATAAATTCGATTTACAGCTCTAGGGATGTAAGTAAATTTGAGAATTGAAAGAGGCATCATAATCTTCACTAACTGTGTAAGTTACTCCTCTGGCCATGGAACATATTTGTTCTGTTCTGCCTAATCTCTTTTCACTTTGTTATTCCATTCATCCATCCATCCATCAGCCTAGTTCGTCCACTGCTGGACATAAGCCTTTCCAGGACTTTGCCACCCCCGGCGGCTATCCTGGAAGAATTGCCCATACTCACACACGCTGGGCAGGCGGGTTGGTGGTTCCATACAAGGGCCGGCTATTAGGGATGGTTATATCGCCATCCATCGGTCCCAGGCATGGTGGGCCTCCTGGTTTTTTGCCTGTGAGCCAGAAAAAGTTCTGGGTCTCACTTGGTTGAATTCATTTTATTTCAATTATTTATTTTTAATTTTCTTTTGTACTATGGGTTTTTCCAGTGCCTAAAATAAAGTCATTTTTTGTTATAAAAAATATTTAAAGACATTTCTTTCAACAACCACTATTTTAGTAATTTTAGTAAGTAATAATGTTATTTGGATAATTATTTATTTATTTAATTAATTACAACTGTTAACCCTAATACAGTTATCAATAAACAATATAATATTAATAATTCATAGCAATAAATACGAGTAGTTAAACACATACAGAGTCATTTACAATATTATTATGTTCAAATATTATCAGATATACCTTCAAAATTTGGTTCCAAAGTCTAAAGAATACATTATCTTTTGGATAATATAACCATTGTAGCCAATTCTGAAGGCTTTAATTTTAGTTTTAATGCTGTCAAACATAAAATTGTTCCAAAGTAATTTAGATTCTGTTCCTGACTTTTAACGACTATTTTGCAATGAATGAAATTTGGTTTTGACAGCACTAAAAGTAAAATTAAAACCTTTAGAATCGGCTTAATTATCTGAATATACGGACACTAAAAAAGTGCAAGATGAGCCATTATTACGAGTAACTTATTGAAGGTAATATAATATATATCTACTGAATACAATAATTAATCCACATTTTTTACAGATACTTATAACAAAATTTTGAACAACAAACATACAGCAATGAATCATTCTTTGGATTTTATTGAAAATTATTAAAATATAGTTTTCTTGTCATCACCTAAGATACGGTTTGCCTCCCTGATACCTGTTTCTACAGATCCATGCACGGTACCGAAGTGACCATCATAGTTGGTGGCTTCTCCGGCAAACAAAACTCGAGGTTTTTGTGCTGAGTCTAAAATTGGTGCAGCAAGATCTTTACGCCCGTCAGGATTTTGGGGAGTCTGCAGGTTATCAAAAGAGTAGCTGCCAAGAGTGAGTGGGTTGTTAAACCAGGCAGTTCTGGAAATAAAATATTGTTTTATTGTAGGTAAGTAATTATTATAATTTAAATAATAATTCGAATAGGTCTTACTTTATAATGGCAGTTGGTTCCGGAACGTCACTACCCATAAATCTACGTAGCAGTGCTACAGTTTTGTTCTTTACCACATCGTCGTGTAGAGTTTCAACCTGAAAATGAGTAAAAAATATTTTTCAATGCAAGTGCTCGTAAAGGCCCACTTTTTATGCCTCAAAACCGAACAGAAAGTCGATTATTTTGCCCTAGGGCTTTATTATTATTTTTTATTTATTTATTTACGAGAAGTTGGCTAACCTGCAACCTATCCTGTGTACCATGAATGTTATACTTTTTTTTCCACTGTTTAACGTTTGTCCTTTTGAGCCAATCATAATTTAAAAATCACAAAATTATAATTGTTTTATTTCCTCACACTATGCATTGAAAAACGTTACACGTTACACGGGCGTAAGAGCCATAAATTACTCGGTTACGTTTAAAACCTCGTAATTTATTCCTTTTCGCCCTTGTAGCATAAACTACTATTAAAATTACGCGTGATAAAACAAAAAAATATATATAAACCATCTATGTCAGATGTAAGTGCAAGTATCTCTACATTATCTTATAACTAAGTACCTACTTCTTCAATAAATCTTACTTGTCTGGCTCCATTTCCAATAAGCCATAAAACTAAAACGTTTTCTGATCCCATAGAACGGGTTGCACCAGAAATATCTTTTATCCACGAATCTTCTGAAGTGATTTTTGCTTTGTCTTCTCCTTTCCATAAGAAATTAAATATTTGAACATCTTTCGGCCACCAACTTTTCTCAAAAGATAATAATACTTTATCTAATAGTCCCATCGATATTTTGGTTATAGCTTCAGCTTTTCTTTCGGGAAGACTTGGCGTAAACAAAGTAGCTTGTCTGAAACCAACCATATTATGTATAGTTGCGTGTCAATACTGCAAAGTAAATAATTTATAAATAATTTTAAATAACAATTATTGTTGCTTTGATGATTAAAGGCTAGCTTACTCAGTTCTTTGGCTCAGAAGTGAAGGGAACAATTAAACATTGACTAAGAATGGTGGAGTTTGTTCAAAGCACACATGCTCATAATAATATTAAAATAGTGTGTACCTACTTAGCCTTTAAAACTCCAAGAGAAACCGTTACAATAACGTTATTTGCTTTATATTCAGATCCATCTATGCATTTAACAACTATATGTTCATTGGAATTTTGTGTCCATAATATTTGTGTAACTTCCTTATTTAGCTCCATTTCTGCATTTTCTGGAAGCTCAGGTCCATTGTTGTATTTGTTCTGTAAGCAGTTGGGTTGGAACATACATTTTTGGATACCTACAATATCCAGGTATTTAATATGACCGATGTACTCACCAAAATAATTTCAAAAAGTGTTTTATAACCGTACTTATGCCAGGAATTTGTATAAAATTCGTCCAGGTCCATATATTTTGATTTAGTTGAAACCTGATTCCAGTTATCAGAACCATCAGCCTGAGACGCAAACACATCCAATAAATGTAATAATTCTGTAACGAAATCTTCATCTTTCAGCATTTCTGGTTTATTTTTTGATATGTATTCGTTGCACCTGAGGGAATGAGGATTAAGTGTAAGGTTACTTGTACTAAACTGACCAAAAGGATAATAATACAAATTTACGTTGAAAGAAAATAATTGTAGGATTTGTGGTGATTTTTTTAAAGAAAAATCTTAACTTTGTCGGTGTTGTCGCTTACATGTACTTACATGTAAACCTTCATACAAACGCTGTCAGCACATTTTGGGGTGTTTATGGAATGTTATTATAATATGTTTCAAAAGTTTTTCAATGGAAATGGTTCAGCATGTGGTTTAATTTTGTGAGCAAGTAATATACACCTGGTATAAGCCAATTAGCGGTAACTTTGGCATATTTATGTATTTTTTTAATTTCGTCGGTGAATCGAAACTTTAGACCGCCCTCATTATTAAAAACGCAATGTTTTATGTAACCCGATTCAATCAATAGGCTGGAACGTGTGGACCAAGCGGAGTTGATGTTATTTTGTACGGTCAGCTTGGCAGTTCAATTTTCGTTAATTTCTATATTAATATGACAGTATGTGAATGGTTGGGTAACGTAATTTTTAGAAATAACTCACCAGCATTTGTTTAAGAATGCTATTAAACAATGATATTATATAAGTCGACTTTGGTTGATATAGATAGATAAATGTTTAATAAAATATTGTTCATAACAAAATCATTAGATCATCTCTTTGATTGAATTTTCTTTGAAAATTGTTAAAGAGTGCTTTTGTAGAAAATATCCTAATAAATATTCTACTTGCACATATTTTTATAGTTTTTTGATATTTAACTCACAAAGAGTTCAGATTTTTATGTTATATAAAAAAAAAGAAATTCTATTTCATAGCAAATATATTTTTTCGCTTTTATTTGTAAACCCTATCAATCAAAAAATGTTTTGATTATTATTTTTTTCATACTTTTTGGGTATTTTTCTATGACTGATTTCTATTTCATACAAAAATTAAAGGCTTATTACTTGAGAATGGGATATCTTACTGTTTTCTCAAAAATTGTCCAAGTGGCTGGGCGTCGACAGTATCATTGGCATCTTTAAGACAATTTTCTATTAAATCTTCAATAAGTTGAGCATCTACAATGCTTCCATCGCTTCGAAAAGTTTTCATAGTTCTCATTTGAAGTTTAATAGGAATATTGTTCGCAATAGCTAACTCATAAGTTCTGCTGTTATTTCTGCCATGTATCCTGAAACGTAGACACCATATAGGTAAATTTATTTTCATGTATTTCATATTTTATGGAAAAATTAAAATTAAACATGTGTTTAGTTATTCCATATACTGCGACGGTACATAAAAAAAATACAAAATACAAAAATAGTACAAAATTATATACAAAAATATAAGCCGGAAACTGGCGATAGTTCCCGTCCATACGAAGAACTTTTACTATGTAAACAACCCTCAAATCGCAAAAATAAAAATCGGCTGTTCCATAGAAAAGTTTCATTCGATCAAAGTGTATGAAGAAACTGGTATCTCTTTCGATTTTTTTTCTCGAAATGTTGTTTTAATGGACGAGCACTATCGCCAGTTTTCGGCTTCCAATAAATAACACAAATGCTCAAAATTCCGAGTTTTTCGCCGAAGTTGCACCGAAGTAGACTCGACCGCCAATCCTGTCTGTTGCTTGAAGCTCGAGCGCCAACAGTTTGGCCGAACCTAGACCCCATTTTCGTCAGAAGAATCTAGGGTTGCCAACCATACTGTTAAAAACAGTATCGTACTTTTTTCGCTCTATAATAGTGTCTACTGTTCAACAAAAAATAAAGTATACAAAATACTGTTTTCACCATCAGTCATCACTGGTAATTATCCAACCAGATCAATAAATAAAACTTGTTTTAAAAAGTGAACGTTTATGGTGCATGCACCGCACCATTGCATTTTAGTCGCGCGGTGCGGTGCAGGTAACCTTAATTTCAGAATGAAACTGTCAATGTTAAAGTTTCAATATTGTTAAGGATGATTTATAAGTATTCAGAATAAGTAGTAACAATTACAAGTAAGTAATTGATAAAAATGTATCTGAAGGCAAATATTTTGTCGAATTGAGTGCAGGCCAAAAGTAGAGACATTTCTCATAATCTACTTTCCGTTCACGCCATCTTAGCATTCACAGAGAGTGTATTTTATGCAAAGTAGCGGGACGACAAAAATATAGTTACAATAAATTTAATAAAAAGTGAGCTCCTCATTAATTTTATTTTTAAATATGTTGATCTTTACGAAGCTTTCAACGATTATACTGTTTATTTTCCTTCTCCGAATTTAATATACTTTATTTTTTGTACAAAAAGTTGGCAACCCTGAGAGAATCTCTAGTTCGACGACTCGTTCGCCGAAGCTGACCGTGTTGACACCCCCGCCAATCATATCCGCCATTTCGACTTCGAGCACATGCCGTGGCTTGCCAACTTGCTGAATGCAGACAGTCCAGACTCGCCGAGACCCACCACGATCGTATCATGTATCATATACAGGAAAATCTGTAACTCACCATTCAGCCCCGAGTTCGACGACTCCTTCACCGAAACTGACCGTGTTGACTCTCCCGCCAATCCTGTCCGCCGCTTCGAGTCCGAGCACGTGCTTGCCGTGGCGCGCCAACTTGCTGAACGCCGACAGACCAGACGCGCCGAGACCCACCACGATCGTATCATACACAGGAGATTCTCTAATTAAGAATATTTAGATTACATCACTGAAATCGGAAATGGCAGAAAAATAAAGTATCAATTTGCGATGAAAAATATACTTTTTTTTAGAAATGCTTTCAATTAGAATTTCTAATCATTATTTTAGATGATGTCACTTGCAATTGTGCTGCCATCGGCGGGGAATTCTTCAATTGACAGGAAATGGAAGGCCTGCCACTTGCCTACACCTACCAGATACTATGTATGTTTGTTGAAGGCGGCGGAAACGTAAAAACAAATCGAACGCCCCGTAGTTCATGCCTAGCACTCTACGCGCCGGTTATAAATACGTGCCTGGAAATCGCATCGCAGCCACCTTAGACGCGATTCTAGACCCTCTCGGGGCACTCATGAATAAAAAAGTAATTAAAACTTTTTAGAACTTTTGGCAATCATTTCATAAACTTTAAAAAATTAAAAGACATTTAAATGAGGCTGGGTACTCTCTGTCCTTCTCCAGTTAATGGAAAGTTGAAAAGGCTAAAAGGCCAACAATTATATAGTAATTAAAAAAAAAGAATGTTTGTTTAATGTAAGTACTCAATTAATGCAACCGAAAAATATAATTTAAATAAACAAACCTGCTTTTACACTCGCTAAATCAGCTTTTAAAAATAACCTCCAGCTAGCAGAAAACTTCCAAATAATGATCTAATAAGGGTTCCGTTTTTCCTTTTATGGTTACCCGAAAAATGATGCTGATTTTTATTTTTTAAATAATTAGAAAATGTAATACTCCTTCTGCTTCTGTGGTGGCAGGAGGCAGTGCCTTAAGGTGAATAAAATACATACTCCAAAGGCAATGTGGACCTATTTTTGAAGGGCTACTCCTCCCACAACGGTATACCTAGATCAAGTCAGAAATAAATTTTAAGTTCAACATTTTATTTTCTGTTGTTAATTTGACAAAAAAAAATCGAAACGTATCGATAGTTTCACATGATTTTCGAAAAAAATCTCTTACTCCTTCCGAATGCCTGAAGTAATTTCAATGATTCTTTCACCAAATTATAGACAATTTTTAGATCTACAAAATTGTTGTTTAAGTGTTTTTTCTTTCATTGCATTCTAGTGAAAAGTATTATTTTCTCCTATTTTGCCCTATCCAGAGACGTAGCGATCGTCCAATCTAATGCGCGCTGATATAAACTTTATTTATTTCAATGTGTTATTGTCGATATTTGTACCGACACTGGTGGACTCAAGGTCGTTGGTGGATGCATGCCCCTTAATGTATACAAAATAAGGTAGGTATTTTTCTAAATATGGTATTTAAGTTTACACACAATAGACACATGCTGCAGGTAGAATGGGGAAAATTATTACTTTTGATTATTATCGTAAATGAAAATTTGGGAAATTAAGCTTATTGCGTCAGGGAGCAAAAAAATGTACATTAACAGCACTGCTTGGAATAGATGATCCCTTACTTTGGGAGCTGTGATGTTATTTTTGCACTTCTCGAATGTTCGACACAAATACATGTTATAAAAATTATTGCAGTTTTAATAGACATGTTTCTTCGTTTGTTTCTCGTCTTTGACTGATATCAGTTTGTTGTTATTTGATATTTATCTTTCATCTTTGATCTTTACTTTGTCCTTGCCACCCCAGCCCAGTTGACTCTAAAGATTACTCTTGTTTAGTTTTGTAGCACTCATTATAAGGGTTCCCTGTATCAAGTTACATATGTAATACGTCACTAGAAAGTACCCTATAGGTTTTCATGATCAGCCAGTGAGTGGGATTTTTAGTTTGAAAAGCGTTTTGAAAGACGGTATTGTCCTTAATTATTAACCTTAATTTTTATATTATTTTTAAAGATTCCTTAAGCTGTTCTTGAAAAAAGGCCCTTGATACTCGGGAAGTCGGGACAGATAGACAGATGAAAAACAAAGTGATATAGGTTCCTGTTTTTCAAGATTCGGTATGAATAGGGTTTCGGGAATCCCGTTTTGTTTTGTTCCAGGGATCTCCCGGCAATCGGTAAATATAATTTTTTTACTAAATATTATAATATATGTATTTTTACTTAGATCATTTAGCCAACTGAATTTGGTTTAATACTCAAAGCATGTATTAAATGGACATCTTTATATGCTGTTTACTATTTAGATATATAGATTTATTATATAGTTAGACTGGGTATGTACATAGTATATGTACATGGTGAATTTTGCATTTAGAATCTAAGGAAAGATTCCTATAGTATAATGTTATAATAATAATTATAGGTATATATGACATTCTACAATAATATATTGATACACATATTATATATAACTAATTATTAAGATTTAAAATATAGTGGTTTTGTTTTCGCATAAGAGTCGGTTAGCTTCCCGGATTCCAGTCTCTACGGCTCCATGCACGGTACTGAAATGGCAAGAGCTGGTGGCTTCTCCAGCGAACATGACCCGAGGGTTCTGGGAAGAGTCCAGCAGTGGTGTAGCGAGGTGCTGACGCACGTCGGGGTTCTGAGAGACCTGCATGTTGTCAAACGAGTAGCTGCCACGAGTAAGTGGGTTCTTAAACCACTCCGTTCTGAAACGATGTATGTATTAGGTTTGAAAACTTTTACTTAGCAAAACTCTACTACTAAATTATAATAATCAATACTTCGAGAACTATGCGGAATTAGTAAAAGTTTTCCACTTTTTAATCAGCATCAGTAAAAAAAGTTGCGATTTTTGCAAGGCTCCTATAAAACAGTACAAGTAGACACAGCCACGAGCTACAATATGCCTTTTCAAACGAATACTACTTACCTTGCCCGTGTATGTGACTATGCAATAATGTTAAAGACTGTACCTACTTCGATTTACAAACTGGCAACCATAAGTCTTTATTCAAATAAGTGCTATGTTAAATTTTTCAATAAATTATAGTTTTTTTATGTGCACACAGGTCATTTGGTACTTACTTGATAATACCAGTAGGTTCCGGAACGTCATTACCCATAAATCTACGCAGCACACTTGCAGCCTTGACTTTAACTAAATCATCGGGAAGAGTTTCTATCTGCAAAAAGAACATTAAGATTTGATAAATATCATTGGATAGTTGCTTTAAGTTTATATTTAAGAAAACTTACGTATCTTCCCACTTCGCCAAATGTCCATAACACTAAAACGTTTTCAGACCCCAAGGAACGAGTGGCGCCAACCAGTTGCATCGTCCATGCATCTTCTTCAGGTATTTGTGCTTTATCTTCGCTCGTCCAGAAGAAATTAAAAACTTGAATATCTTTAGGCCACCAGATTTTGTCAAAAGACAGTATGACTTTGCCTAACAGTCCCATCGATATATTGTTAATAGCCTCTACTTTTTTCTGTGGTAAGCTGGGTGAGAATATTGAAGCATGACTGAAATTAATAGATATTCTTTATTTTGAGATTCCGGTTCATTATGAAGAGATCCTTAAGCATTAATTAGGTGTATTAAATGGACTTATTCTTATTACCTCACTTTAAGAACTCCAAGAGAAACGGTGACAATGACGTTTTTTGCTTTATATTCAGATCCATCTTTACACAAGACTATTACGTCAGCATTAGGGTCTTCAGACCATTTAATTTGTGTTATTTCCTTGTTAAGCTTCATTTCCGCGTTTGTTTGAAGACCTGGTCCATCGTTATATTTATTCTGTAAAACCGAAAGTTTCTTGAATTTTACCTATTGCTACCTCAATCTAACGAAAGCTTGGGTATGGAAACTGCATGCTTTAAATGTTACACTTTCACAAATAAAAAAGGCATGTTGTATTTTTTCTTAGTAAGTACTTACCACATTATTATTGTTCTGAGACTTACCAATATAATTTCAAAAAGAGTTTTGTATCCATATTTATTCCAAGAATTTGTGTAATATCCATCTAATGGTTGGTAAATGAAGTATGTCGGACTACTATTCCAGTTATTAGAACCATCAGTAGAGCATATTAGGTACTCTAAAAAGACCAAAAGATCTTTCATAAAATTTTTGTCTGTAAGTAATTCTGGCTTGTTCTTAGATATGTACTCTCGACATCTAAAATAAAAAATTACTATAGTTTTTTAATGTACGTTCTCGAAATTTTACACTTTACTAATTAATTGATGTCACTTAAGGAACAAATGATGGATTTCAATTTATCGTAATTAAAGAGGGAGGCTTTGACCAATCTGTTCAAATGTGAAATAAAAACAACTCACTGTCTAGAAAAATACTGTCCTAAGGGTTCTACCTCTACGTGTTTATCAGGAAATTTATTACAATTAGTGATAAGTTCTTCCATAACATCAGCGTCCATGACGCTGCCGTCACTCCGAAATGTTTTTGTAGTCTCATCTTGTAGAATAATCGTGATATTGTTGGCCATAGCTAGCTCATACGTCACGCTATTGTTTCTTCCGTGAATCCTAAAAACAGACAAGTAAGTAAACAGACAAGTAAGTAAGTCCTCTGGATTATCTTGAATTTATTAAGGGTTAGTTCTATGAAAATAAATAGTTATTATGTTCATAACATTACTCATAAACTCATAATATTATTGGCTTGCAGAAGGTCGAACATAGATGGAGAATTATTCTAGAATCCCGGAATTTTTTCTTGATGCGTTTTTTTTGTCTACTCGCCAACAAGCCAGACGCGCCAACGTCCCCCATGTTGGTCTCATACATAGGAAAATCTCAAATTTTGGCCCCGAGTACACCGAGTCCTTCACAGAAGTTGACCGTGTAGACTCTCCCGCAAATCCTGTCCGCCGCTTCGAGTCCGAGCACGTGTTTGCCGTGGCACGACCAAACGCTGACAGTCCGGACGCGCCGAGACCCACCATAATTGTTTCCACACAGAGGAATCTCTAATGTAACTCACCATTCGGCCCCGAGTTCGACGATTCCTTCACCGAAGTTGACCGTGTAGACTCTCCCGCCAATCCTGTCCGCCGCTTCGAGTCCGAGCACTGCGCGCCAACTTTGCTGAACGCCGACAGTCCGGACGCACCGAGACGAGGCGACCACGATCGTGTCATATACAAGAGATTCTATAATGTGACTCACCATTTGGCCTCGAGTTCGACGAGTCCTTCGCTGAAGTTGACTGACCGTGTAAACTCTCCTGCCAATCTTGTCCGCCGCTTCGATTCGAGCACGCTTGCCGTGGTGAGCCAACTTGCTGATCGCTGACAGTTCGGACGCGCCAAGACCCACCACGATCGTATAATATCAGAAGATTCTCAAATCTAACTCACCATTCGGCCCCGAGTTCGACGACTCCTTCGCCGAAGTTGACCGTGTAGACTCTCCCGCCAATCCTGTCCGCCGCTTCGAGTCCGAGCACGTGCTTGCCGTGGCGCGCCAACTTGCTGAACGCCGACAATCCGGACGCGCCGAGACCCACCACGATCGTATCATACACAGGCGGGTTTAATTCTCTTTAAAAAGGTAAAGCCAGTGCACATGAACTTATATCGCACTTACAAATGGATAGCAAATATCAAAGAAAAGATTAGCATTTACTTCTAAGGTAAATGGAGGCTAAACTCTAAAACTACAGTAATTCTAAATATGCCTACCGATATTTTCAAAAAAAAGTTTTGATACAGAGTGACTAGGCTCAAATTCAGGGCACTTGGCTCAGGCCAGCAGCATCCAGCTAGACGCGCGTTCTAATCTCAGCTGAGCCCGAGACTTCAACTTCAATATCACTAAGCGTGCTGGGAGCTCAGCTACATGCCACCCTTCAAACTCTACTAATTTACTAATAGTCCAGAAGGCCGCTGTTGAAATCTATCTCATAAGATACCTTGTTGAGCCTATTACAGGTCGTTACGTTAACTGACACTTAGTAACGTAAAAAAATTACGTCTGCCATAGATCTGTTCCGGGTCAAGAAAGAAAAATAATAGCAAAAACTATAAAAGGTTATTGTCAATTATATTACCACCTACAAAAATCTCATACAATCCCATGAAAAAACAGTCCATGACTGCTGGAAAAGACGGAACTCTAATCGACTTGACCCCGCGCACCCTGGAATAACAAGAAACCTACCCGAAATACCTAGTTAGAATAGAAAAAAAAGTCATCAAAATTTCCCTTGACAGCATCACGCTTACAGAGCTTGGTGCTATCATTGTTTAATTTCTGTGATGTCGTTTATGGTCTAAACTTCACGAGCCGTTCAGCGAGTTCAGAACGCAAGCGCCAGGTTTTGCTTCTCGGTATATAGGCTCCTTCTTGAAGAAGACAAAATAACTGTACATCTACCCAGTCTCATCCATAAAGTTGTACTTACATGGCAAAAGACCGTTCTATCTTTACACAAAGTTTGTGTGCGCTCGTGAAGTGTGCAGTCGTGAAACTCGCAATAAGCAATTAAACTAAATGATTGTGCCGAAACATGTAGAATCTGCTTCAGAGGAAGTTTCAAGAACACGGCCACAAAGATCTGGAACAATCTGCCACCCCCCTTAGCGCAAGTCTGTGACAGTTGGTTTTGCAGCCGGATTGAGAAAAACCCGCCTTTTTCTAATTAATCGAAACAGAACACTTTAATTCAAAATTCACTCAATAATTATTCAACAATACCTTATTACCTATGTATTGTGTATGTTGCCATCGCAAAGTTTCCATTGGTTTATGTATTAGAATTCAAAAACCGTTGATTTTGGCATTTTTTTCTTGAACCGGCCGGATACTCTTTGGCAGACGTGATTTTTTTACGTAACTAAGTATCGGTAAACAACCTGTAATAATGCTCAACGAGGTATCTTACGAGATAGAGGTAGCTATTCCAACGCGGGCTTCTAGACTATAACATGTTGTAATAAAATAAGTGTGCAAAACCACAATTAATCTTATCAAACTTGGTCCTGTAATGTAAATAATACGCTGTATTAAAACAAATAAATAAACCATGGGGTCGTAACCAAATCGAATCAGATAGCCTGAGTCAAGCTTTAACATAATCAAATTAAATATCCAAAAAGGTTCTATTTGAGAACAATCTACCTTTTGAAGCGAGGCTCAACCTCAGCAGTTCTAATAAAATCCACACAACAGAATAATGCCAGAGTTATTGCAATTTTATGATCCATGATTCCTACTTGGATCACTTATCTTAACTGAATCGCCCAGACCCTGACTTGACCTAAGAGTTCAACTTTACAGATTAAATCGTCATATAGAGCGATGTGTGATGCTAAGCGCTGCCAGTACCATGCGCAGTGCCGTATTTACCCTGGGACTAAAAGGACCATGGCCCGGGGCGGCCGGCAGGCTGCGAGGGGCGGAGGCACAAGCAATTAAGAATTAGCTATTATACCTAGAAGCTGACTTGACTTGTAAATATTGAACAAATGGTTTTTGCATGGCCTTTTTAGTTTTTTTCATTCATTATCACCATTCTTAGCCCACATCAACACACTGTTGGATTTCATTTTATTTTATAATTGAAATATTTTTACTTTTTTCTCGTTATTTTATGGGGCGGCAAACCTTACAGGCCCAGAGGGCCTATTATGTATCTCTAGTTGCCTTCTGGACTGGGTGTCTATCATCAAAAACATAGATATACTATCGAATTCCGATTTCCTAAGGATATGTTCGCACTTGAAGTGACGACACAGATTGTTAATAGTTCAATACCCACTAAAGGCAATTTTGAAATTTCAGGGTTTATCTATGTTTTTGATGATAGGCACCTCGTTCAGTTGGCAACTAAAGATACAGAATAGGGAGGCAGGGCGCTAAGTTTAAAATACGGCACTGACTATGCGACATCTGTTCTTAGAATACTGCCAGGCACAGAAGAATTAACAGTACTACGTAAAGTGTTCAGCCCTAGATTTCCCCTATAGGCATAGGGGCCCAGCCAGCTTAGAGGCCCCAATCACCCAGCTATACGCTGACCAAGTATGAAGTAGCTTGCCTGCCTGATGAAAGGCGGAAATTGATTAATGCCAAGACTGGTATTTATCCTGATGCCCTTAAAGAAAGCTGTGTTAGACCCATGCACAAGAACCAAGGCAGCCGCCGCCGCAGTGATGTTATCTTCTACAGACCAATTCACAAGTTGCCTTGCGTAAATAACTTATAAAAGCACATACTACTTTTTTTTATACCCCACCTCATTAATTTATCTTTTCTTCAAGGGGTATTCCCTGACAAACTTAAATTAGCGCTAGTAAAGCCTCTACATAAAAAAGGAGATAAGACGGATCCAAATAACTTCAGGCCAGTAGTGACACTTTCAGTTTACTCTAAAATCTTCGAAAAAGCAATGTTGTTTAGGTTGAACAATTTCTTAGATAAGCATAAAATTTTACACTCGAAACAGTTCGGTTTTCGCAAAAATTTCTCTACTTCCTTGGCAAATAAATATACTCGTATAAATTTGTATTTATAGATTTTTCAAAGGCATTTGATATAGTTAACCGCAAAACACTTATTACTAAAATAGAGGAAAGTAGCGTCGGGGGTCCGGTTTTAAATTGGTGTCAAAACTACCTCGTCTTAGAACCGAAATGTGCCCCTTACATTTATGATAATTTTATAAATGGCGTACCAGCAATGACATTCTATACCAAAATGTCATTGCATACAAGGCATGCCTTTTAAGTTCTGTCCTTTACATATTTGCCGCCAATTTTGAATTAAGAACAGTTCAATATTGAAATTTTTTGGGAATTTAGAATGTCAAAATAATCCCATAGCTTAATTTTTAAAAGATTTTATTTTATTTTTTTTCGGAGAATTTACGTCATTTTAGGACATGGTTTTCATTATTTTGCTATATATATTGACCATTATTTTTTTATGATTTGTCCGATGACCTTGTCACTTGAGAATTTTAGACATTATACTGATTGTGATGTGTGATTGCTTATAAAAAAGTGGTCTGTCTCTGTCTGTCTACTCATCTGTCATCTAGCTGTCAAATTAGTCTGAAGCAAATTATTATAAATTTATCTTGATAGCAAAGGACACATTTCTAAACAGCCATTAATCAAGTGACGTCACACAAGAGCAAATGTAAGTTGCAGCTTTTTCGTAAAAATATTTATCATCTTGAGGTTTTTTTAACCAAAACTTCGAAAATACGGCTTATTAAACCTAAATCTCGAAATGGTTTTCGAATTCACACACCTTAAAATAATTTAATCTATGCCAATTAGGATTATAATGCAATCTTAGAGCATGTACCAAAATGAAACTGTTTAGTCACATCGTTGTTATAAATCTGTAAGGCCCCGTACGAAAATAAAGCTTAGGAAATATACAAATAATGCAAAATATACAAAAACACTATCAATATTAAAAAAAAACTGTTTTTCATAAAATATTTGACTTGTGTGTGATACGATCCGTAGGAAATTATGACACAAATAAAAATCTGAATATTCTCAATTCAATATGCCATTTATTTTTTACAAATTATTTAACAAAAATATAGTTTAAATATCACAATGTATTTATATAGCACTTACATAGAGTATGTCTACAAGTTTTGTATGGAAACTATACTTGGTATTTTTACAATCAATTTCGACTTGTTCTTTGCATTTGTATTTATTATATTTTTTAATTCATTTACTATGGAACTGTCGGCGTTCAGGGACCAAAAAATATCAGAAAGAAATGAGACTGGCTGGAACTACCGCTGAATCATTACCGTTTTTTGAAGGTAATAATGGGGATCCACAAGCAAAGCTAATTACAGGTGGCGCTAGCATAGGTTCGGCCAATAAATACTACGGTCCGGCTATGTCAAACTTAATTGTGTGTGTTCCGGTTTTCCTACTGTTTTTCTCCAATATCTCGCATTTCTTTTTACATCCTCTTATCACCTGTATTCGAATATGTTATATATTTTTTATTGTTATCATGTTATTGATTTTCAATAGGGGTTTTTTCAGAAATAAATCAACACCATTATTGAAGCAACCTGGTACGGCACAAGGCATAATTCTGCGAAATTGATCCAAAAACCCCAAAAAATTACGCAAAAACCATAACAATGTACTGAAATGACATATTTTCATGGCCGGATCGACGATGCGCCATCTACAGGGATAACTCAGCAGTGTGGATCCCCATTGTGTCGATTCGGTGTAACACGATTTAACTTCTTCGGTAGGACTTAACTTAATTTTAGCGTTCTATCTTTTTCTTTCTGATAAAGACAGACTTAAAATAGGGGGGGTAGTCCTGTCAAATATGTTAAGTCGTTTACACCGAATCGACAATTGAATGTGTGCCCGGAATAAGGGTCTATTTAATACAAAAAAATCAAAACGCTATTTTTAACGGAAAAAGGGTCTATATCGCAATATGATAAGAACATGATAGAAAAAAGTTTTTTTTTTTTTTTCGTATAGACCCTTATTCCGGGCACACATTCAATTTTCTCACAAGATCCCAAGGTAAAGTACGACACCAGTACCAATATATCCTACATTGTTATATACAATATTAAAATATAAACACAATCAACTTTTTAAAGGAATGTCGTATTCTTTTATCAAATAGTTTCCCACTGAAGCTTAATGTTGGAGATCCAATAGTCGTACCGACTCGAGTAGAACATAATATATGTAATAAGCTCAATATAATCTACGCCCGTTCCATTAAAAATAATGACCGCCCTTCATTCACACAACTAACAGTTTCTACAACCATTCCTCTTGACTTATGGTGACTAAAGCGGCATTTTAAAATATATACAGTCGCAAGTATTACCTTTATTAAAATATATTATTTATACATTATATTGTTATTATTTATATATTAAATGATACGGTCTGATAAAATTGGAAGTGCTTATTTAATTATTCTACTCCTTAAATTATGTCACCTGCAATCACGACGCGATTGTTTCACACGTCTTCATAAAACACAGCCAATTACTCAGGAAGCTTTAAACTTCAAATGACTTTCGAATAGAGATGTCTTAACGAAGATTGAACTAAATTTTTCAACAGTTTTCTTAAAGAAATTTGAAAACAATTACATATATAACAGTAACGCTATTGGAATAGACAAACGGCTCACCTCAATAACTATTATGATCGTGATAGCCGACCAGTTTCAACAGAATTCAGACTGCCTTCACCTCACACTGTCAGTGTGAGATGCAACTTCGTCCTCGCGTAAGCGTCTTCATTCAGTCGGAATCTGCTGAAACTGGTCGGTAGTTAATGAGGTGAGTTTCTTTACATCATGATTTCTCCAAGTTTTTCATAATTTTTTTATTATACCTCTATTGAAATACTTATGTTAAGATAATACTATGGATAGGGTAAAATGTATTTTATTAAAATACAACTTACATTTGTTTAAAATAATTAAATTAAAAATAGTCAACGGTTCGTTGCGGCTTACGGCTGCGGCTGGACCGCTCTAGTGCATCTGTACTGAGACAGCCTTAATTGACATAAAGGCTTTAAGGTTAAACGTCAGTAGCTTAGCGCAAAGTGCATAACTTAACTTTGTTTTCCTTGTTTAGAAATTTAAAACTGAAAAGCATTTTAATCTGTGCCATTTGACGCCAATATAGTTGAGTATTAGTGAGGTTTATAAAGCAAGTGTTTGAAATTGTATAAACAATTAGTCATGCATGGGTCATGACTAATTGTGTATTAAATTTCAAACTCATGCATTATATTATAAACCTCACTAATACTGAACTATTGGTGTTAACTGCCACATACCAAAATTATTTTCAATTTTTAACTTCTAAACAAAAATACAAAGTTAAGTTATGCACTTTGTGCTAAGCGACTGACATTTAACCTTAAAGGATAAATGATGTGGTGATAAACACAAAATAACCTTGACAGAATATTTATAAATCAGCTTTGTTGATAACTTTTTGATGGGTAAAATAATGGGTGTTAATTTGATAGCCTTTTTCTTTCAAACAGGTTGTTCTACGCATGAATATGAACAACTTTTACTATTCGCGAAAAAAAAATCTGCTATTCCATAGCAAAGTTAAATACCTA
The DNA here is from genome assembly GCA_934047225.1 of Ypsolopha sequella. Classification (NCBI taxonomy): domain Eukaryota; kingdom Metazoa; phylum Arthropoda; class Insecta; order Lepidoptera; family Ypsolophidae; genus Ypsolopha; species Ypsolopha sequella. Next base: position 18,885,468 of record OW203994.1, on the reverse strand, counting down.
CTCGACCGAAACGTATGAAACAGCTGATTTATTTTTTGCGATTTTAGGGTTAGCCCCATAGTACAAGTTGTTCATATTAATGGGTAGAACATCCCGTTTTAGGAAAAAAGGGTTATCATCCGTATAGACCGCGGGCGTGATAGTGGGTAAAACGTCTAAAATAATGTAGAATTAGGATACTTTTAATAAAACTTTCTTGTCTGCACTGCAACACCAGACACAAAGAACCGCAACTCGCATGAAGCCAAAGTTTCTCTTTATATCTAAAGTCTAACGCTTTAATTTTGAATGCTCGGAAGTCCACTTTATCAAACATCAGCCATTTACATCAGTCTTGTCAATACCTACATCATTCCTGTAATCAAAGTCCGACTTTAGTCCAGCTTTAGCTGATCGCACACTTGTCAGCAGTGTATGCGCCGTACGCGCCCATTTTGCTGGAGGGGCAAATCGTTTATCGAATGGCTGAGATTGGATACCAAACTGTCAACTGTGTATCCAACCACAGCCATTCAACAAACGATGAGTTACGCAACCTGCTCCCCTGAAATACTGAAATGAATTACGGCGCGTACTGTGCAGGTAAGTGTGCGAGGTTCCGTGACAACAAACGGCATTTCGAATTATTTAGACAAAGTCCCAACGCATTAGCAACTTGTGATGATAGTATATTGCATTAATTATTACTAATGCAATATACTACCAGCGTATTAACGCTAAATGTAAGTGACATCTTACATAAATAATAATGTCCTTCAAAATTACTTTTGCCTATCATTTATTTACATATCTATCTATAACAAAAATATCTTATTTTTGGCAAAAACGGCAATCTAATTTGTATTTATCTCTGAAAGTGCTTGTGGTCTACAGAAGATTGCCTATATTTCGTTTATTATTTCTCAATTTTTTATTGCACAAAAAGACGAATATGCAATGGGTCAATTTAATGCTAAAATCATTCCGACAAAACATTCAGGCAAGACTTCGCCTCTAACCGCACAGACTTTGAAACATTTGCAACAAATTGGAACGGAGAGCAATTATCGCCTGTCTGTAGGCGGATGGAAGGGACCAATCTGTCATGGATTGTATAGAAAGCGGAAATACGAACTTTTCCGAACAGTGGCGAAGATTCCTACGCTATTTAATGATTTCAGGGGCCGTCAGCGATTGTTGATTAAAATTCAACAGGAGGGGAACGTTCTCAGGGTTCCTTCCTTTTGTTTGGGTAAAGTTGTAAAGGCCAGACGAATAACAGAGTAGTAAGTCACGCAAAAAAAAGCTGACATCCCGATATGTCCTTATTAGATATATTACCTAGCAGTTTTGTCATTCGTCAATCAGTCCATATAGGTATCCAAAAGTCTACATCCAATTCCCATAGCTTAATTTCTAAAGTATTTTATTTTAATTTTACTTTATATATACGCCATTTTAGGTCATAGTTTTCATTATTTTGGTATATAAAATAACCATTATTTTTTATGATTGTTTTAAAGAATTGTCTGATATGACGTCACTTGAGAATTTAAGACACTATGCTGATTCTGATGTGTGATTGCTTATAAAAAAAGTAGTCTCTCTGTCTGTCTACACATCTGTCTTCCATCAGTCAAATCAGTCGGCAGCAAATTATTATAAATTTATCTTGATAGCAAGCGACACATTTCTAAACAGCCATTTTTCAAGTGACGTCACACGAAGGCAAAATGCAAGCTGTAGCTTTTCCGTAAAAATATTCATCATGAGGTTTTTTTTAGACCACAAGTTCTAAAATAGGACTTATTAAACCTAAATCCCGAAATGGTTTTCGAATTAACACACCTTAACATAATTTAATCTAAACGAATTGAGGGGAGTGGCGCTTTTTAGCCAATCAGAGCGAGGAGCAACTCAACCACGCATTGTAATTTGTCACGCGCATTTCACAATACCGCGCCTATAACACGTAGTTGCACTGGTATTTGATCTGCATGGTGAAATACCTCTAAATGTATCATTGAACGTGTTTGTGTAACTGTTTCCCCACTGGGGAAGAAAACCAAAAGCTTTTACGGTAGAGGGCGCTGACTGTTTGTGTCTTATTACGCTCTTGTACAAGACGCTGATAGATGTTATTTTTGTATTCCACATTTCTAGACATTTGTGCCTTTTTTTGTTGGTGTATTCGTCATGTATTCTACCTGGCGTATCGCTCAGTTGAAGGAGAAGCTAAAGAAAAGAGGTGCTTCATTGCGAAGAATGAAAGGAGATCTTGTCGTTCAAGTTCCCTTTCCTTTACATCCAAAAGCCACACAAACACCGATTAACTTTTCAATGAAAATAATAAATTATTCAATTATTTGTATGTGAACTGACAAGCTAACAGACACAAACACACAGTGCCCTCTATACGGAACTAATTTGACAGTAAGTATCCCCAAAATAACTAATTCACAGATTGGCCATGGGAACGCTAGAGGTCGTTTGCCCTTACAACTAGTGATTATACTAGCAAGACATTTCAAAAGTAATAAATAGTAATCTCCGTTATACAAGACTAGTTGTAACTCCATTGGTACAGTGCGCGCCAATCTTTTAGTCGCCTCTGAAGATAGCCGCAAGAGGCGACGCAATAGCCGTTTTACGGTGTCAGGGGGACGTTACAGGAGCGAGGGCGCGGAGCACACCCGCCTGCGTGCCGCACCACACCCCCCGCTCGCCATTTAGCAGGTGTCAACACTATGCGTTAGTGTTAGTGCTACGTCCGTACACTAAACATGCGCGCGTTGCATGAAAAGTACCTTTGAGGAAAAAATTCCATGATTCGTTAAGTTTATCGTTGAATTTGTTTGTTATAGTTTATTGGGTTTGTTGCCTTTATTTGTTGTTTTGTTGATTTAGTTTGTTAAAGTTTGTTGTTGTTGTTATGCATCGCGGACGTTATAGCGTTTTAAGGCGACAATGTAGGAAAATGGTGTTTATAATTAATGCGTTTTATTTATATAGTTAAGATTGCACTAAAATAATAAATAAATAATTAAATAGGTAGGTACAGCAAGTACACCTTCCCACTTATAGTAAACATTTAATAATCAACCGTTGATATTATTGTTTCCTTGACTGTACCTGCGCAAGCTTGCACTCGTAACTCATTCAGAGGCGACTAAAAGATTGGCGCGCACAGTACAAAATAACCACTTACAGAAGGTTTACTCCGCATAACTAGCGAAAACGGGCGCACGCACACATAGACGCGTACGTACGACGATCTCGGAGATATTCGGGTGAATGCCAATACGAAATTCTATTCTGCCGAGATCATCATACGTACGCGTCTATGTGTGCGTCTGTTTTCGCTTCGTCGTCAAGTCGGCCTTCTGGTAGTATCTATTTTGTGGTACAACTCTGAGCATATACAAGGTGACTTCAACTTTGTATACATCAATACTGGTGAATCTGTGATAAGAAACCAAATTATACACAATAAAAACATTGTCGCATCTAAAATTTAGTCAAAATCTAACTAATACATAATGGTCTACAACTACATAATAATTTATATAAAATACTGGGTGTTAAGATGAAGTTGCTGAAGCCGGAAATTGGCGATAGTACTCGACCATACGAACAACTTTTACTACATTATGGAGCCAATTCTCGAATCGCGAAAAAAATCTGCTGTTCCATAGAAAAGTTACATAGCTAGCTACTCGACCAAAAAGTATGGGATAACTGTTAATTTATCTTGATTTCTCAATTTTTATTTCAAAGTAGTTTGTATCTTACACCCTGTATATCGTCACGACATGAATCCCCGAGGGGTATCAGAGGTGTTCTGAGCGTGAACTGCGTCATTGCAAGTCACAGTCTAAACTCGGTACACCCGCGTTTTACCGACGATTATTACATCCCAACGTGATGGGTGGTGAGCCCTATTGTCGTAATTTGGGCACAAATACACCCTTTTCAGGGCATGCAGGCTTCCTTACGTTTTCGTTCACCGTTCAGCATGTGTTAAGTAAGAACAAATATTTACTATGCACATAAATTCCGAGAAACTCATTGGTGCATGCCCGACCGAGGATCAAACCTGGCTCTCAAGATTGAGAGACCAGCGTTCTACACCTGAGCTACCACTGGTATGGTCTACACTACTCCCAAAGTAATAATGCGCGTACAAATATATAGCCGAGCGGCCGGACGTACCACGTGACCTTATTGATTGTATAGAAAGTGTAAGGAAATACGAACTTTGCCGAACAGTGGCGAAGATTTGTATGCGCATTATCACTTTGGAAGCACTGTACAAGTCTACATAAAACGGATTGTATCAAAAATTCGAGACACTACGCATAGTAACGTTAACATGTTCTGCTCAAAGCAAATAAAAAGGTAGCAAAAGAAACAAAACCGAACAAACAGGATTCGTTTCTCCAGTACGAAAATGTCCAAGTCACTAGTAATTAAAACTGCAGAAATCAACCATTTCACTCTTCATGCGCGTGAACAAGTCTGTAGAGATGCGAGGTTGGGTCCTCCAACAAGTGGTCTGGAGCCGCCATCTCCATGACCTTCCCGTTACCGAGCACCAAGACTCGTTCACACTCTAGCACGCCGGCGACGCGGTGCGCCACGAACAGAACTGTGGAGCCGGCGAACGAACACTTTATTGTGTCGAGGATCAAACGCTCCGATTCCTGGTCGAGGTTCGCCGTCGCTTCATCTATCAGCAGGATCTGGGAATCAAATGTGTGGGTTCATTTATAAGATGTGAGAATTAAAAATAAAAACCAGCCAAGTGCGGCATCTATAAAAACGGAAAAAAAACATGTCTGTTGTATGAGAGCCCCCTTAAATATTTATTTTATTCTGTTTTTTAGTATTTGTTGTTATAGCGGCAACAGAAATACATCATCTGTGAAAATTTCAACTGTCTAACTATCACGGTTCATGAGATACAGCCTGGTGACAGACGGACAGTGGAGTCTTAGTAAAAGGGTCCCGTTGGTTACTTTTTGGGTACGGAACCCTAAAAATCAATCTTCTGAGGTGTTCCCAAGTCACAATCCAAACTAGTAAGCGCGGCATCTGATTAGAGCAGGATAGACAGTTAAAAAACAAAAACGTTAGAGCGGACTGAATTTTAGCATTGTACAGCCCTTTAAGCCAAAGAAGCGGTAAAATTAAGACTATTTACTCTGAATATTAAGCTTATAATCCATACTAATAATAAAGCAAAAAAAATACACTGAATATTTTTGCGAAATTTTAAATGAAATGGGATATTTTTGTCTGTCCGTCTGTTTCGTTCCAACTCGAGAACCACTCAACGGATTCAGATGCGGGTTTCTTCACCATCATTGTAGTGACCCTGGTCAACATATATGCTACCAGCTTTTGCCCGCGGCTTCGCCCGCCCTGATGTCGTTTGCATTTTCCCGGGATTTAAAGTAGCCTATGTCACCCTCCGGCCCATAAACTATCTCTATGCAAAAAAATCACGTCGATCCGTTGCTGCGTGAAAGAAGGACAAACCAACAAACACACTTTTGCATTTATAATAAGGGTACGGATATGGGGGTATTGGTAACATAACCGGAAACGGGGTAAAGATTGAATAAACGCGGGCGAAAGTCTAATAAATAATAATAAATTCAGCTATCACGGTCCAAATATATACCTTCGCCCGTTGCAGTAACGCTCTAGTGAGACAGAGCAGCTGTTTGTTGCCCCGACTGAGGTCCCCTGCGATGGCCACCAGCCCCCCCTTGCTCTCGACACCTCCCCGCGCCCCGCACCGCTCCAGGGCGCGCCACACTTCCGCGTCGGTGTGAGCGTGGAGCGGGTCGATGTTCTCACGGACCGACCCGCTGAATATGAAAGGTTCTTGCGGTATCACGCCGATGCGGGATCTGTGTAATACATTATATTATGGTGATATGTCGTCCGTGTAAAGGTCCCCGTTACTCCAGGCGGAAGGATCCGCAGTGCGAGAGGGATGGAATCGGGGACAATTGACAAAATGTCGGTTTAAAATGTATAAAAAATGAACTAAAATAGCTATGAAAATTTTCATTTCCATTAATTTAGGTATTGTTAAAACCCATCTCGATAACTAGTATTGAAGTGTTTTTGTCAGAATATCAAAAAAAGTGTAAATTTAGACCTCATTTCAATAATTATTTCTATCGAGTGAAATTCCTCCAATCGCGTTTCTGATAGTCCAAAATCTAGGAAAAGGTCTCAAAATTGTTATACTAATTTATTTAACTTGGAGCTACTTTTGAACAGCAGATAAATAACTTCAAAAAGTGTCAATATTGACGATATACCCTCTTAAGGCCTAGCATGAGTTTAGGCAGTGGCGTATTTACTTAATTATAATCAAGTAAATAAGAAAACTTAATTCTAAATTACATGATAAAAGTTATGTACAATGGCGTGCTTATCTCAATAATGACATTTCTTCCAGCAAACCAAGGGTGATACAGTGGCGTCCATAGAACTTTTTTCCGGAAAAGTAATCAGAAGGTCTTGTTTGACAATAAAAAAAAATATGAAAAAATTTAAATAACACTTTGAAAAAAGAAAGTTTGTATGACGCCAGGGTAGGCACTGCTTACCCTAGAAAAAACATTTTCATACAAACTTTTTTTTTTCATAGTGTTATTTAAATTTTTTCATATTTCTTTTATTGTCAAACTTGACCTTCTGATTACTTTTCCGGAAAAAAGTTCTATGCACGCAACTGGGTGATAGGAATATTTTATATAAATAAGATATTCACAATAATGCACGATAATACTTATACAGAAAAAAGATTGAATTAATAGTAGATACTTACCTAATAATTAAAAATTTAATAATATAATAAACTACATGAAATTTACATGCAAATGCCTACATAGTATAAATAATTATAAAAATACATATACCTAATATACCTATATACATATACCTACAGGATATGTTGTCGAAGATAGAGCTCTTTTATTTTCCTTTTGAATACACCAATGGAGGGACTATCCCTGATAGTGTGAGGAAGGGAGTTCCACAGTGTGATGGACTTAGCAGGAATAGATTCCATACGCCCCGGTGTTATGAGAAGGTAATGAGAAAGTAATAATGCGCATACAAATCTATAGCCGAGCGACCGGACGTACCACGTGACCTTATTGATTGTATAGAAAGTGTAAGGAAATACGAACTTTGCCGAACGGTGGTGAAAATTTGTATGCGTATTATTACTTTGAGAGTAATGTACCTTGTGTGTGCCTTCATTTGTCTGTTTGTGTGTCACAGTCAGTTTTCTTCAAGGCGGATAAAGCTATCAAATAAAATAAAAAATGTACTTATTTGTCCACACCTAGTCAACGGGCTATTGTCTCAAACCTCTAATAAATTAATCCCAATGTTTAATGAGGTAAAGCTCGTTCAGGCCGCCCTAGAAAAAGGGCAATGTCAAGTCAGAATAACAGCGTTCCTAGTGCCTTTGGTATGCGAACATATGCTGAGTTATCGTCCTTTTTAACAGTGCCATACAACTATACGTTTAAGAACATTGTACTACTTTGTCCATAATGGTGTGTTAAATAAATGTCTTTTTATTTTTTTTAGTAGCCGGAATGGAGGAGCTAATATGACTAGACTGATGGATTTGGAAGAGGCTAAAGAGGTGTGTCAGGATCGTAGCAGATAGAAATATGTAGTCTCTGCCTACCCCTCTAGGAGACAGGCGTGAGTATGTGTATGAATGCAAAGTTGAATATAACGGTTCCTCTAACCTGAGCGCATGTAAATGCAGCGAGGTAACGTCGACCCCGTCAACCAACACCCTGCCCTGCGCGGGCGCATAAAGCCGCAGTATCGCCTGTATGAGCGAGCTCTTCCCCGCGCCGGTGCGCCCCACCACGCCCACCTTCTCACCCGGGTGCGTCTCGAAGCTAACCCCGTCGAGGGCAGCCGGCCCGTTCCCGCGGTTGCTGAAATTTTACGTTAATTTTGTAACACAGTGCATTGGAACGAGTAAGAGTTTTTGTAGTAATTTAAGATTGCAAAAGGAAATATAAGCTGCTAGGGCTCGACTGTGGAGGTACCTCTATCTTACTCTGAAACCCCCCCGAAGTAACGGCCTATATTACACTATCAGTTTTCTTTGATAGTAACATATCTTCCCACGCACATTTTATTTATATTTATCTATAGGTAAGAAAAATGAAATGGAAATGGACAGGACATATGATCAGAGAAGGCAAAGATAAATGGACAGAAAGAATAACACCATGGTACCCGAGAGAGGGAAAAATAAAAAGAGGGAGGCAAATAAGGAGAGAAGTAGCAGGAAAGACGTGGACTAGAGAGGCAAAGGATAGAGACAGATGGAGGTTCCTGGAAGAGGCTTATGTCAAGGACAATCTAGGAGAAGAGAACTAATAAAACAAACAATGTAGCCGATTCTGAAGGCTTTAATTTTAGTTTTAGTGCTGTCAAAACTAGAATTATTCCAATGTAATTTAGCTTCTGTTCCTAGCAGTTAAAGAACTATTTTACAATAAACAAAATTTAGTTTTGACAGCACTAAAACTAAAATTAAAGCCTTCAGAATCGGCTTTATTATTATTGTTAAAATCTTTAACCTAGAAATAAGCTATAAATAAATAAATAAATAGGTACACATGCTTTTATCTCGGTGGCAAACTTTTATTTTCTTAGGATTGTAGTTTTAAGTTATATTCAAAAGACTAAGTAAATGTTACGAATTTTATTTAAGTCTATAAGTGCATAATATAACATGTAACCGTCGCTCAAAGTTAATGTATAAAAATGTTGTGCAATAATTAAGTTTCTTTGACTTTTGTTCAATTATTTGTATTTAGTATATAAGTATAGTACGCATTTGTTATAAATTTAGTTTAAGTGCTAGGTAGCCGCTGAAAATCAGCGCCGTGGATCTATCACGGCATTAAGCTGAGCGGCGACCTTTTTGGTACATCCTGTGTTAATTTTAATTATGTGAAGTGTTTTTATTTTTTTGGACCAAATAAACATAATTCTATTCTATTCTATTCTGTAAATAATTTGTTTTTAAATTTGTCGTCAAATATTTTACTTCAATTTTGTACGACATGTTGTCAATATTTGACGAAGGATCCTTTAAAAGTGATAGTGTAATATCGGCCTAAGAGTAAGAGGACAGCTCTCAAACAGGCATAACCAGGTAGCCCACCATGCCTGGGGTATAGCAGCGGCACCGCGCTCACCAACCCGCTTGCCCAACGTGTGTGAGCATGGGCATTTCTTACAGGGGACGGCGCGGTCCTCCTGGAAAAAATGCGTGCCACAAAGAATGTCCAGCAGTGGACGAAACAGGCTGATGGATTGAGTTTGTTTGTCAAAAAACGTGTAGCATTAAATGGGGATCCTGGAAAAATACAAAAAATGTAATACTTGTGACGTCACACGAAAATAGATGTGTTTTAAAATATACCCACGAATATGCAATACTTTCAATGTATTAACTAATATTCTCAAAGTAGTCCAACACGTCGCATTATACTACGGCACTTCTTCCATCATCCATCCATCAGCCTAGTTCGTCCACTGCTGGACATAAGCCTTTCCAGGACTTTGCCACTTCTGGTGGTCATCCTGGAAGAATTGCCCATACTCACACACGCTGGGCAGGCGGGTTGGTGAGCGCGGTGCCGGAACCCTCACACCAGTGACGCTGCTGCCCGTCACCAAGCTGTTTCATATAAGGCCCGGCTATTAGGGATGTATATACCGCCATCCATCGGTCCCAGGCATGGTGGGCCTCCCGGCTTTTTGCGTGTGACCTGTTCTCTTACTCTCCCCCGAATTACTTCGAGGGGGTCTCCAAGTAAGATGGTGGTACCTCCAAATTCGAGCCTGGCATCAGCTTTACCACCTTATTGCATACGCCTGTGTAAAGGTGATAATCGCTTAAGGATCATTTCTCCGGATTTGTAACAAAATATTGAGAAATAATACAACTTTTAGCTAAGACATCTTTTAACAATAGTTTGCTTTATGCACAATAGTAGATTTTGATTCTAGTGCAAGATGGTTGATATTACAACCCACAAGTCGAGGCAAAAAACAGCCGGGACGAGAAATATCGACACTCGCACGTGTATTAAACGACATTTTTAATACATCTGCGAAAATTAAACGATTTATCAAGAAAAAACGTACAAGGAACCTTTTAGTGCCAAGCAAGTCTGTCTGCATAAAAAGGTATAATGTACCGGGAATGTCTGTATGTCTGTCTGAAACTGTCTGTCAGTATGACACTGTTTTACCAAAACTGATTTTTTTTTAATATTTTTATTTACCAATGTTACAAAACAAAACGAGAATTTTCCTTTGTAAAATCTTTTTAATAATAAGTCCTAAGATAGATTCAAAAGAATATAAATTATGAAGTCGAAAATCGTTATGAATTTATAAGACATTTTTTACAATTTAAAATATTTAATTTAATAATATAAAATTACTTATCCTAAATAAGAATAAACAGTTTTCAGTTTATCCAGTTATTTTCAGGAATACCCACTTAACGACAAGTAAAACCAGTTCACAGACTGCCAACTAAAATGATATTAATGCTTTCCCCTAGATGGCGTTAGTAGTTGAAAAATAAAATGCTTGGTTAAAAGTTGTCCTAGCTAGAGGTTTTATTTTGGCTGTTATAATTATTTCTTAATATTTTGTTACAAATCCGGAGAATCAACTCTTAATGAGTACGGCATATGGCTGTGTCAACAACAAAATACCTGTATTTTAGTACAACATCTTCGAAAGCGACGACTCCTTGCGACGGCCATCCATATGGAGGTGGATCACCATCTATTTTCTCTATTTCAACCTGGAAATTGGCTTATTGTTAATATTATCTGTATATTTAATTGTATATTTACTAATATCATAATTTCGAAAGGACAAAGGCGTTAACAGTCACGGCTGGGAGCGCGCTATTTTAAGCCAAAAGGAAAGTTCTGAGTTCAGTTCTGACTGATGCAAAATAAGGTGTTCAATCTAACTTTATATGTAGCCTTAACGTGTCTTCCGAAGCACGTAGACCCAACGCAAATGTGTGGCACAAGAATTGAACCCGCGACCTCCGGAGCAGTGGTCGAGCAATCGAAACACTAGACCACATTGTTTTTAAAATACAAAACCCCTTGTATAACGAGAATTGAAAAACTAACATTGTACGGAATCCTAAATAAAATTGGTTCAAATTAATGACTTGGATTTTTGTAACATTAAAGACATGAAATTTAGAGATAACTTAATTTTTTTTTCGATGGAGCGAATTTAATGCTTTTGCGTTTTTTCCAAGATTATTTATTATTTTTACTAAACCGATTAACCAAGTGACACAATGTGAAATGGTCATTTGAAGTTGTGCATCTGACATTATACGCACCCTTAAGCTTTGGGTATTGCATGCATGCTAACAGACTATGTTTAACTCTAACCTGTCTAATATATTCTCCAATTCTCTCTACAGCTATCATCTCTCTCTCCGTCTCCGTGAAGGCACTCATCACACTGCTGACCATCGACGTCATTGACAGCGCATACGATATCGCCAGACCCACGAGACCTGCAAACATGTGCCATTGTTACCAAGTGTTGGAAGACTTGACCTTGTGTTATTATAGTAGGCACCGAGCACCAAGTAAAACTTTACGCAATGGTAGATCAACGCGGACACTCGTATCGATTACAAAATACCGAATCATGCGTTTGTCGGTGGCGACATTCAGGAGTTTATTAAATTCACAACGGGCTTACGTTTGGCCACCAACGCGCCTTCTATGAAGCGTCTAGAAGGTACCTGTTCAAGGGCGGATCCAGCCTGCGAGCCGGGGGGGGTCACAGGCTCCGAATTAGTCTAAATATATAGTAAATTGTTGTGCAATTGTTTAGGTAAATTTAGCGTGTTTATATAGAAAAAAAAGTTGAACTAGGCCCAGGGGGGGTCATGACCCCCATGACTCCCCCCCTGGATCCACCGTTGTACCTGTTTACTCTTCTTTTAAATGAATCTGGGGTGCAATTGTGTAAGAAAATCGTATTCATTTGACAGCTTAAAACGTACGGTTTCAAACTCAAACTCAAACGTTTATTGCAATCTAAGTGTATACAGATCTTATAAATGTTTGTTCGTGCTTATGACTTAGATGCCTATTTTATAGGCGTTGCAAATTTGGAACACGACTTAAAGCTAAGAAATGATCTTAGATTAATTAAATAATTAAATATTTACTACATTACTACATTACATGCAACATAAACTATTATAAATTAAATAATTAAATATTTACTACATTACTACATTACATGCAACATAAACTATTATAAATTAAATAATTAAATATTTACTACATTACTACATTACATGCAACATAAACTATTATTAATTAAATAATTAAATATTTACTACATTACTACATTACATGCAACATAAACTATTATTAATTAAATAATTAAATATTTACTACATTACTACATTACATGCAACATAAACTATTATTAATTAAATAATTAAATATTTACTACATTACTACATTACATGCAACATAAACTATTATTAATTAAATAATTAAATATTTACTACATTACTACATTACATGCAACATAAACTATTATAAATTAAATAATTAAATATTTACTACATTACTACATTACATGCAACATAAACTATTATTAATTAAATAATTAAATATTTACTACATTACTACATTACATGCAACATAAACTATTATTAATTAAATAATTAAATATTTACTACATTACTACATTACATGCAACATAAACTATTATAAATTAAATAATTAAATATTTACTACATTACTACATTACATGCAACATAAACTATTATTAATTAAGTAATTAAATATTTACTACATTACTACATTACATGCAACATAAACTATTATAAATTAAATAATTAAATATTTACTACATTACTACATTACATGCAACATAAACTATTATTAATTAAATAATTAAATATTTACTACATTACTACATTACATGCAACATAAACTATTATTAATTAAATAATTAAATATTTACTACATTACTACATTACATGCAACATAAACTATTATAAATTAAATAATTAAATATTTACTACATTACTACATTACATGCAACATAAACTATTATTAATTAAATAATTAAATATTTACTACATTACTACATAACATGCAACATAAACTATTATAAATTAAATAATTAAATATTTACTACATTACTACATTACATGCAACATAAACTATTATTAATTAAATAATTAAATATTTACTACATTACTACATTACATGCAACATAAACTATTATTAATTAAATAATTAAATATTTACTACATTACTACATTACATGCAACATAAACTATTATTAATTAAATAATTAAATATTTACTACATTACTACATTACATGCAACATAAACTATTATTAATTAAATAATTAAATATTTACTACATTACTACATTACATGCAACATAAACTACTATAAATTCTACTACTACATTCATCAATTGTCAAACTGCTATTCGGCTAAGTAAATTAGCCAGTTTGACAATTGAAATCGTTCATTTTAGCCTTACGTTCCTTATACAATTCCACAACTGGGTTATCACTTATAACTGTACGGGCAATCGACCGTCCACTCTGCCACGTTGTGGCCTAGTTATGTCAAGCGTGTGCGTCATGTTATTACTTTTATCCGGCTCGAAGAACCAAGTTGATGTACGTTCAGAGTGATCAGGTCCGTCCGTACGGTTGTTGTTGTTGTTGTATGTAGGAAGTTGTATAATAAATGGAAACAGACTGGTAGTTTAAAGGTGGTTTATTCTGGAGAAAAAGTAGTTTTCTTCTTTTCTCTCTATGGTACAGGCCGCGGTGCGTAAGTCTAGCGGTGAACGAAACGCGGAGGGGATAACTGCGCATGGGTACAGTCGCGCACGCAATTATTGTCTCAAATTATAATTAGGGTGATATATTGTTATGACTTATGACATTTATGTAATTTTCTTTTGTACCGTTGTGTAAACTAAACGTAAATAGTTCTTTACCTACTATAATAATATATTGATTCAAACAATTATTTTACCATTCATTTGGTTTGATTACTAAACTCCGACCGGAATTTGATTTTACCTGTCAAGGAGTGCCCTAGTTCTGCATTTTCATATATTATATTCTGTGGTTTCTATAACAACTATGGCAATATTTTTTGTACTCTTTTTGGCCAGGTCTGTTTAAAGTGCGGTTAAGAATCATCTTTTGTTAGCAACGCTGTCGTGAACGAGTTGCTACAAGTAAAAATATGTTATAAAACTGAGGAAATTGCGATGCTCAATGAAGGCTGCCTACCGGTTGTCGTCAATGAACAATTGATCGAATACAGTTATGAACGCGACTGTACACCAGAAGTTCGCGGAGCGTCGTATCGATGCGAGAGAATAAGTACGACTGGGGAGCCAATCAGCGCTTAAGTATAATACGTACGCCCGCCCCGTGGCCCGCTTCCTCTTCTACGTTATTTTTGACTTCTATGAAATTAAATATAAAATGGAATAAATTTATTTATGTAATGTAGGTATAAAAGATACACTTATTACAGGTCAGTTTTTATGTAATATAAGTAATTAAATAATCTATGTGTATAGGTAATAGTTTTATGTCATAAATAATAATTGAGAAAATACACAGGAAAATAATAAAGGTTATTATATTATATAATTACTTAAATTTAATAAAAAAGTACACTTGAATAAAATAAAAATATACGAATAAGGAATAAATAATATTATAAATATATTCCTAACTTCACCCATTCGATTAGTCTAGCTAAGAAGCGCAGAAACTTAGCAAGATCACGTGTTTTTTTTTTCATAATATTAGTTACTACCACTAAATGTAAAAAGTAAGCCCATACTTTAATTGAATAAAGAGATAAAAAATACAAGACAGGAGAAAGTTATGTCATGAAGGAAAAAAAAATTATACCTTTGTCTACCTGTCCCATATAGTCCATCTGCTTTTATATTAATTTCATCAATTAACTAATTAACATTAATTCTAGAGGAATCATAACATAAGTTAGGAAATTATACCAACTACTATTATGACAAAGATCACTGTCATAACCCCATGCTTTAGTATCGTCTAAGTAATCGTCTACACATTAACTGTCACCGCTAGACTTACGTGCCGCGGCCTGTAGCTAAGTAGGTACTCAGTTGATGAACAATTAAAATGTATAAAGTAAAGTGACACAGCGCACATGACGCACACGCTGGACATAACTAGGCCGCAACGTAGTAGAATGGACGGTCGATTGCTCGTACAATAACTATAATAAATACGGAAGCTGCCTGGAAGTTTCACATCTCGCTGTACGGATGATGAACGAAGATTTGAAAAGTTGCGTTCTAGCTGTCGGAATACAACATATGTGTCATACTTTGCTGCGCGTTGACTATTCCAGTGGTAGAAAGAGGGTTTTAGGTAGTCGTCGTGGAGCTTACTCACCCGGGTCGGCACTGTGCATCTCTCGCTGCAGCACAGCTACAATCCCCGACGCGCCGACCACCACCACAGCGGCCGCTTGAAGTCTCAACGACAGCCACTGTGCAGCCGCTGCGCTACTGAGTGCCGCTCGCTGGTAGCGCTCAACGATCTCGCTGCCCGCGTCAAGCCAACGAGTTCCGCTGCCGAGCGCACGGATTGATGTTAAACCTGAAATGTTCAAACACATCCTAAGTAACGATCTGTGCGATGAAATAAAGAAAGGGCGGATTAGAAGAATAAAGGAAATTACAGGTCCCGGCAGTAAATAATGCGCATCGTATCGTAGCGTCATTTCTCGAAGCATTAACAGTCCGGTAACAGAGACGACGCTCTACGAAGCTGAAGATATCCGATGTGCATTATTTACTGCCGGGATTAACTTTGCGGGGCACCACCGCAACCAGTAACCATGGCAACCCGCACACTGTCACAAATGGCGACGCCATCGAACAACTAGCTCCAGGAAGGAAATGCCGTATGCCTACTATTTCGAGCGATCAGTTTTAAAATTTGCACACAAAAACGGTTTTTTGGGGATTAATTTAATTCGTATGGCCGTCCGATTTCGTACGGGTAAGGCCCTCCGACTGCGTACGGGGACGGCCCTCCGATTTCGCCATAGAGGAAAACAACCAAGTAGAGATGTGATGACGCTTGGTTTGTTCGAAATAAATTCCGCCAACCTTTAATGCGCTTTCACGCGCTCTGAGTGGATAAGCCACGCAGTGGTAGAGAATCTCCGTTAAGTGGAATGATATGCATATAGTCAAGTCTATGCAAAAACACCGATGGTTGGCGAAATCGGACAGTACGGCATTACACTTTTCGATGGAATTCGCCAGCTAATCTGTGTTTTGCATAGATATACTACTCACAGTCTTACCGGGGATTCTCTATGTAGTGTTGGCTTGGCCAATTAGAGCGCGTGAAAGCGTACTGAAAGTATGCGGAATTTATTTCGAACAAACCAAGTGTCATTGCACCTCTTCAGGGGTAGTTTCTCTATGAGCGACGCTGATATTCAGTAGCGCACCTTGTAGCGTGTCATTGAAGTGCGTGTAGACGGGAGTGAGCGTGACGCTCTGCAGTCTCTTTAGCTGGCGGGAAGCGACGCGGTACCGGCGCTGCAGCCAGTGGTACATCGGCACTAGAGGCACCACCGCCACCAGTAACCATGGCAACCCGTACACTGTCACCACCATTGCACCTGAGGATTAATGCATATGTCGGATTGTATAATCAGCTGTTTAATAAAACCTGTACTTTCACGCTTAGGATTGTACGAACGTTTTGTATTATTTAACGCAGCGGATTAACGGTTTTATAAAATAGGACGGCGATTCCGGCGCGTGCGCAAACATTACGAAAGCAGAAACATCAATCATTTCCGTAGAAAATCCTTTGTAAAATCACCTGAAATCTGCCGTAGCAAATTTTTTTGCACTTGCCAGAATAGCCGTCCTGGCAACGAGCGAAGCAAGGAGAACCATGTTTAGGTTACTTGTGTTCATAAATTCGAGAGCTGAGCGAAGCCAGGCCACCCCTGTAGTTCTTAAGAGCGGTTTCGCAGCCGGAATGTGATAAACCCGCCTTTTTCTAATTAATCAAAATAGAACACTTAAATTCAAAATTTACTCAATAGTTCCTCAACAAAACCTTATTTACCTATGTATTTGTATGTCTTTTTGAACTTCTAATGTTTTTTGTTTTTTTTAAATATAAATATACTGATAAATAGGATAATACAATTATAAAGTGATCTCAAGATATTTCTGGTCCGATCTGGACCCAGCATCAGTTGAGTATCTTAATTAAAATAGATATTTATTTATGACCCGAAATATATCTTGAGATCACTTCTATCTAGATACTCTTTGAGATCTCCCTCCAGGTTATTGTTAGCTTAAAAGGAGGGTCCAAAGAATTGTAAAAATTACTTGTGTATAAATAAAATTTTTGTATTTTGTATCACTTTATATTTATATTATCCTATTAATCAATATATGTATATTTAAAAAAAACAAAAAACATTAAAAGCCGTTATAGAATATTTAATAAAAAAAATATTAAATTCTAATTTACGGAAACCAATGGAAACTTTGCGATGGCAGCATACACATGATGATTGATGATTTAGAGGTGGGACGCCTGCTGGGCAGAGGCGGATGGTCGGCTCTCCAGTTGGAGCTATTCCATACACAATACATAGGTAATAAGGTTTTTTGAATAACTATTATGAATGTTGAATTTAATTGTTCTGTTTCGATTAATTAGAAAAAGACACGAAAAAGGGTTATTCACAATCCGGCTGCGAAACTGTACTTAACAGAATTCATGATATGGCTTGGCAAATTTTATGATCAGGCTACACACAGTCATTTTACTTTCCGTCTAGAAGTGGGTATATACATGTACGTAATACCAATGACGTCTCATTTTGATAATGGACACGTCTCCTGAAATGAAACATCAGTATATGTTTTATAGTAACAGATTAATTAGTTATAGCAAAGCACAAAACTTTTTGGATTTTTGAAAAACTCCTAATATTACCGAACCGATAGCGATATTTATCACTTTTAGTATGAAATCGTGTCAGACGACGTCACGTGATATGTCGTTAAGCTCACTTTGATTGCCAGTAACTTCGTCAGTTTTTGAGAATTCGAAAAAGAAATTACTGCTGGTTTTAGCTTGTAGGGGACGACCTCATTCGTGTCGGTTGTCTGGGGAAGCATATTTTCAAACAATAATAATATTATATCGACGGTTACGAAATATTGTGTGCGAGATATCACTTTTACTTCAAAAAAATAAGCCTCGCTAAGCGCGAACATAGTAATGAATTCGCTTAAGGGTCCGCATCCCTAAATCGGGTAGAAACAGGGTTCGGCATTCCGACCTTATATGATAGTAAATATTAAATTTATAAAAAAAATAAATACCACTTGCTACTCTATCCGATGAAGTATAGAGATCATAAAAAATAGTGACTTCAGAAAAACAAAACAGGAATTTCAAGAAAAAACTCTCGGATACCATTAGCGCATTCGAAGTATTGTAATTTCATTAAAGACATAATAACGACAATACATATTTCAGAACACATAACAAACCATGATTAAAAAGATAACAGTTTTCCGATACGATTTATAATTTTTCTGCACTACGTAAAAATGTAGCAAAAAACAAAGTTGGAACACGACTTATTATTATAAGCGTTTTTTAATCATTTCTCAGCGAATGGCAACCCTTAATAGTAGTTTATGCAACAAGGGCGAAAAGGACAAGTGCTCTTACGCCCGTGTATCATACTACGTTTTTCAATTTATAGTGTGAGGAAATAAAACAAATATAATCTTGTGAACTTTAAATTATGATTGTCTCAAAAGGACTGTATCCAGAGCCGTTAAACAGTGGAAAAAAAAGTACAACATTTATGGTACACAGGAAAGGCTGCAGGTTAGCCAACCGTTGTAAATAAATTTAAAAAAATAATAATAATAAAGGCCTAGGGCAAAATAATCGACTTTCTGTTCGGTTTTGATGCATAAAAAGTGGGCCTTTACGAGCACTTGCATTGAAAATAATTTTATTACATGTTTTTAGTTTACTTACCAATTAACGAAAATAACTGCGCCAGTAAGATATTGAGAATGAACGGTAGGGAATCATCAGCGGTGTACGTATCCGACGAAAACCTATTTAGTATACGCCCTGTTGGTGTTGTGTCAAAGAATTTCACTTTAGCCTGCAAACAAATAGTACAATAAATCCTCTCCCACCGATATAAAGAACATATTGCTTTGACGTTTCAAGATATTTTTGTATTACCTTAACCATAATTCTAAGAAGACCTCTATGTAATCTCGTCGCAGCCTGAACACCTCCGTAGGCAAACAGAAATGCTCTCATCACTGTAAATATTAGATTTAGGCCAGCCAACCCGAAGTATACTTCTAAATAGAAATCATCACCGTATTGCGACGGTACAGTGAGACTTTCTACTAGCACGTTTTTTGTACTGTTCAAATCTGATCTTCTAAACAGAGTTCCATTCAATATCGCATGGATAATTGAGTCAATAGCATTAAAGCCGTGGTCTAATGCAGTCGTATTTTCGTGCGTATCATCGATGGGTACAGTAGTAGAGTTTTGAGCCCGGTTTTTGACCCAATAAGTGAGCCAAAGGAATGTGAAGTTTTGTGAGAGTTGCATCAGTATGAGAGACAGTACAATGGCGATCGTAAGAAAGAAGCCAACGGAACGTAGGTACATGCCGATCACCCACCAGTCTACGCTGCCTTGAGACATGCCTTCCTGAAATGTAAAAAAGGAATTATTCATCCTAGTATTTTTTTCTTTTATTTAAATTAATAAAGGTTAGCGCTCATGCTCCGGCAAAAACAGGGTTCGGCGATCTCACTTTTGATGGTAGTAAATGTTACAATTTCTAAACAAAATAAATAACACTTGCTAATCGATAAGTCGGCGCTGAGACGTGGTCTCTTACCAAAGGCTTGATCCGCCGATTTAAGGTCACTCAACGAGCTATGGAGCGGGCTATGCTTGAGATATCTCTGATGGATAAAATCCGAAACGAAGATATCCGTCAGAGATCGAAGGTGACCGACATAGCCTGCCGAATCAGTAAGTTTAAGTGGCAGTGGACTGGCCATATTTGTCGCCGACG
The DNA here is from genome assembly GCA_934047225.1 of Ypsolopha sequella. Taxonomy (NCBI): domain Eukaryota; kingdom Metazoa; phylum Arthropoda; class Insecta; order Lepidoptera; family Ypsolophidae; genus Ypsolopha; species Ypsolopha sequella. The sequence continues at coordinate 18,865,177 of OW203994.1, read as the reverse complement.
TGATGACCGTTGGGGCCGTAAGGCATTGGAATGGAGACCACGTACAGCAAAGCGTAGCGTAGGCCACCCTCGTGCCCGCTGGACTGACGATCTGAAGGACGTTGCGGGTGGCGACTAGATGAGGCTATATAGGAGGCCTATGTCCAGCAGTGGACGAATACGGGCTGATGGATGGATGGATGAATAGATGAAGTACAAGGCGTGATGAGAACATTGCAGTAAAATTTTATAGTTACTTCAGAAAAAAAAAATCCCCTCACCTTGACAGCTCGCGGGCGACTGAAGGCCGCGACTGTAATGTAGGAGCGTTTTTCTTGAAATTTCAGTTTTTTTTCTAAAGTAACAAAAAAATGTTACTTCGATTTTCTCATCAACCCTTGTACTTCATCTTATCGAGTAGAAAGTGTTATTTATTTTGTTTAGAAATTGTAACATTTACTTCCATCAAAAGTGAGATTGCCGAACCGTTTGTGCCCGCGAGCCCGAGCGTCGACCCTTAAAACAAAATAAATCATGGATCCTCTCCCTTACTAGCACAACGGCAACGCCGTCCCTTTCTATCACTTTGCTTCATCTCATTAATAAAATAGACTTTATACTGCGCCACTAAGCTTCGATACAAAGGCGGAGCCGGGAAAAGTCCCTACTAGTATCATAAACCCAAAATAATCAGATCGCACAAGCCTCTTACCCATTAGATATCTTATCAACCACGGACAAGTAAGAATTTGATCCGCCACTGCCGGGGTGTTGCGGGGTGATGCGGGGAGGGTACTAAGCAAGTAAATAGAGATGGGATAGTATGGAAAGACATTTGTATAGTAATGCAATTGCACTGATGCGAAAAAGGTTTGCTTCCTTACGACGTCTATTGGGTAAGTGGTCTGTGTCAGATCGCAATGAAACGTTTGTACCCGTATTAACAGGCTTTAATCCCAGAAAAAAAAAACCAGCCAAGTGCGAGTCAGACTCGCGTACCTAGGGTTCCGTATTTTGGATGATAAATTTAATTTTGTAATTTTTTTTCGTGAATTTCTCAATCGTAATATTTACGTAAACACATGATTTTTTCCATATTTTTTGGTAGACCAGTTTTGGAGATAAGGGTGGGTACATACATTTTTTTATGGTTTTCCAAGGATTTCTCGAAATAGATGCAATTAAATATAGCCAAATTATATATTTTTACAATCAACTTTGTAACCTACCATTTACCTACAATTTAATACCCATATTGTATTTTTATAAAATATTTTTTTTTCATTTATTTTACTTCTTTTTTTGTATTTTTCATTTGTGCTCAAATTTTTTTTAATCGGTAGTTTTCCTGTTATTGGCCAGTTATGATCTATAATCGACATTTTTTTCATATTTTTCAGTCAACCAGTTTCGGAGATAAGGGGGGGACATACATATTTTTGTGTTTTTTTTTAAGATTTCTCGAAACCAGTGCCATTTTTACAATCAGCTTTTTAATGTCTACAATTTAATATCCATATTGTATTTTAAGATAATATTTTTTATTTTTCTCACTTTTGTTTTGAAAATATTTTGAACTATTTCAAATTTTTCATATTTTTTTTCAGACTTTGATATGTGGGCAAACTAATGCTATTTTTGTGCCAAATTTCATGTCTTTATCTTTAACGGTGCTAAAGTTACGAGGCTGTGACATACGGACGGACGGACGGACAACGGAGTCTCACCATAAAGGTTCCTTTCGTACCTTTTAGGCACGGAATTCTAAAAACAAGGGTCTAAACAAAATCGTCACGGACTAAAAACTTTGTGTGATGGATGGATGATGGCGTGTGATGTCACTGACCTGTTCAGCCAAGCTGTCAACGCTGACATTGTCAAGCCTGTCACACACGTCCGTGTCAGTTTTCCGCTCCGACACTATCGCTGGTTCCTCCGCCAGAGACTCTGTTTCACTCGGCAGAATCTCCTCTATGTCGTTTAGCACCGCCTCTGGTGGGCCTACGTACAGACATGATACCTTGTATAAGAACAAATTGCTTTATAAGTTCCTGCACGATACGCGAGGTCTGCGAGGGACGGGGGATGGAGGAATCGCCCAGGAACACATGTTACCTACACATGTAAGTTTTCCAGTAAGCGAGGACGCTGGCACAACACGGCGAACTGTCAAAATGTGACGTTTCATATAATGGCGGCTTAAGTTCGTCAACTGTCCACAGGCAAACTTAGTGTAGATCTTGTACTCGATGTGACATCGCCATAAAAAGTAAATACCCAGCAGTGGGTTTTAACTAAAGGTCGTTATTTGTTCTACGTATAGTCAGAAATACGTCGGATTCGTAGTTCGAAATACAAGCCTAACAAATACGTAGACTTTAATAACCCTAGTCATACTGCCAATCATTCTATACCTGCAGTCTGTGGGTTAACTACACCCTTAAGACCTTCAGCTCTTTACGAGTTACTTATAACAACGCCTTTCGGATGTTGATGGGGCTACCACGGTTCTGCAGTTCGTCAACAATGTTTGCGGAGGCACACACGGATGACTTCTATGCTATAATGCGCAAACGCATCACGTCTATTATCCGTAGAACTAGTGGTGGCAACAGTGACATCCTGAGGACGATAGCTGGTAAGTTTGACTGCCCAAAACTTGCGCATTGGATATCACAACTGATTGGACCTAACAGGAAATAATTTCCGTTTGTAATACTTAAATTCTAATTTGTAATTTTATAATGATTTTATTTGCATGACTTTATATGTTTTTATTTTTATTGAAATTATTTAAGTGTTTTGTTTTGATAGTAATGTAATATTAATGTTAATTTTAATCAATTGTAAATATGAATCTTTGTTATTCAAAATAAAAAAAAATATTTTATTTAAAACTACGTAGTTCTATAATTCCACGTTTTTAACGAGCTAATAATTATTTTATGACTGCTTAGTTTAACTTCATGATGACAGATTAAACAGTGTAAAATGTGTAAAGTTAAATTGCTCTTTGGTAGTGAAATGAGAGTGTAAAATATGTCAACATGAAACTGCGATGCAACAAATAAGTTTCACCTCGTCTGACAACACGTCCATCTAGCATCAACAGCGCTGTATGCGCTCTCGCCAAATGCCTCGAGGAATGAGCTACCAACAGCCTTGTTGTATGCTTCAATAGCCCGAGGATGCAGCGCTGCATTATGTGTTGGGCGACGTGCGCGTCCACGCCCGACAGCACGTCATCCAGGAGATATACTAATACAAAAAACAAATTTTAATTTAATATTAGAACAGGTACAGTAATTATACAAATTATATACGCTTTATAAATTAAACTGAAGCTAAACAGTAGATTGAAAAATGGCTACTAACTCTCAACTATGACAAAACAGAAAATATTTTAGGGATTTATGGACAACAAACAGTATATACCAACTAACAACTAACATAACAACTAACTATACAACTAACATAATATATATATATATATATATAACTAACATAAAATTATTTTGAATAAATAATTATGTATCCTTTTATATAATTTATGCAGTCTTTTATTTATATTTATTAGTATTATTATTTTCTATATTTTAATTGTGATTGTAACTATAGCTTAAGTTTTAATTTTAGTCTTATAATTAGGTTTTAATAAGTCAACTTTTCTAATGATCTTTTATTTTAATTATATCTTAGTGTCACTTTGTTATCCACCTGTACGAACACTGTATATCATCTATATTGTAATCTGTTTACCGGCACCCATGGTACAGACTCTCCATGGTCTAGTCTGGGAGCCACTGAATACTGTTTCAAATGTAAAACTGTTTATGTGAAATAAAAATATTTCATTTTCAACTACGTCATCCTCAGGCAAGCTGAAATATAATAGCTAGTCTTTGCCTTCGACTTCAGTTCACGCTGACTGCATGCTTAAACTTATTGCGTTTCTATAAAGGTCATTTTCACAAGCAGTGAAAGTGAAAAAAAGTACGTGCTCGCACAGCACGTACGCGTCGATTTGATGAATTTGACAGATAAAATGGATAAATTAAAAACGATAACCCTTATTGAAATGAAATAAGAGTTACATTTTTATTTATCGAATCGATGTTGAGTCGATACCAAGTTCATGCTAGTATCTAAGGTACATGTATAAGTGTATAGGTACTGAAGTGTAGTTAGGTACCTTGTTTGTCCTGGTACACAGCGCGCGCGAGTGCAATGCGCGCTCTCTGCCCTCCGCTGAGCGTGCATCCACCCTCGCCCACTGACGCGTTCCAACCCAGAATATTCAGGTCCTCTGACAAAACAACATACATACTATTTAATACATAACGATATTGAAGAAATGCCTGGGACCATATTGTGTAATTTCAACATCTATTACTGTCGCTTTCAAAGGCATCATTATTGGCTAAAAATGATGTGTGATGTCATTTCTAGCCAATCATGATGCCTTTGAAAACGATAGCGATAGATGTTGAAGTTAGACAATAAGTAGGCTGGTCCAAGAACCCGAAGTAGAAAAAAGCTTGTGTGAGTCGATTTATGGACACGGAAGAAACGAAAGAGTTGTCAGAATTGTAGCAAATGAACTGTAGTTCATGCCGTGAATATATTTTCAATGCAAGTGCTCGTAAACGCCCACTTTTATGCATCAAAACCGAACAGAAAGTCAATTATTTTGCCCTAGGGCTTTATTATTGTTATTTTATTTATTTACGAGAAGTTGGCTAACCTGCAACCTTTCCTGTGTACCATAAATGTTATAATTTTTTTTTCACTGTTTAACGGCTCTGGATACAGTCCTTTTGAGCCAAACATTTACTTGCAAAATTGTAACAATGTAACTTTCAACTTTAATAATTAAATTGTTTTCTTTCATTATATTTGTTTTATTTCCTCACACTATGCATTGAAAAACGTAGTATGATACACGGGCGTAAGAGCAATAAATTACTCGATTACGTTTAAAACAAATAAATCACGTGATCCCCGTGATTTATTCCTTTTCGCCCTAGTAGCATAAACTACTATTATGTAACGTACCTGTAAGTGCACAAGCGTCTATCACAGTCCTGAACTTAGCTTCTTCATACGGCTTTCCGAAGAGGATATTGTCACGAATTGTACCGCGAATCAGCCATGGTGTTTGTGACACGTAGCCGAAACCTGAAAAAAAATATACCCTTATAGCCAAGTGGCTTAAGCCCGCTTTTACTAACGTTAGGTGTCACTTAAATATTCAAGAACTCTTATTTCTATTATTTTACGAACTCTGAAATATTTAGGCATCCGATTTAAGCGTTACCTGAGGTAAGTGAAAACGAGCATTAGAGGTGTATTTTAAGATAACCGTTACCGGGCCGCGTGTTTATATTCCCATATACAGCACAGACACCAATAGCCTGTGTTTCAATATTTTATGAAAATGCTAAACTCTATATGCGTCTTAGAATTTCAAAGCGGTCACAGTGCAATAGCGATTCAATTATGACAAATTATAAAACCAGATGGATTTTTGCGTATATAATACTGTTAAAACTAGGGAGGGTCGGTCTTGCCTTGCTCCGCTCCCCTTCGCTCGGCTCCCTTAATAATTTATATATACATGTCAACCTATCAACTCCTCGCTTCGCTCGTCGTCGCACCTATTTTAGGTTTTTCGCTGTTTTTTTTTTAACTCTAATGAAATAAGAAGGCGATATACTTCTGACGTGGATTCGAACTCAGACACCTGGCCCGGCACTCCCAAAAAGATTCGGTCGGTCGTTTATCGGTCGGGCATACGTCCATCTCTGACGCACGCATAAAGTGTGTGATAGAGGTGGATATACGTCCGACCGATATTCGACTGAATTTTGTCACTTCGGAGTAGGCCTTCTGGTTTTCTGAATCTGGGGCTCTACCACTACACCAACGACTCGATATCTGAAGTGCCGAATCAAGTGATCTGAATAGCATCACAGACAAGAATTGCGCTGTCTTCACATACACTTTGTAAGGGAGTGATATGCGGCATAGTCGATTTAACCTTACAAAGTTTATGTGAAGACAACGCAATTCATGTCTGTGCTGTATATGGGAGTGTAAATACGCTACCGGGCGGATAAAAGCACCAAATTGGGTTTGAAGTTACCTTAGGTTCCTGATAAATATCAGTCTAGGAACCCTTTGGATGTAAACATTTGCTACTTTACCGCCCAGTAACGGTAATTTCTCTAAGCCACCTGATTATTAGAACTGAGAAAATTCTTATGAATATAGAATAACATAATCATGCATACTGTCAAGATCCTCCGGTATCTGTATATCGCCATTTTTCTTGATCATATCCCCTATGATAGCGTGCAATAAGGACGTTTTTCCGCTGCCAACCGGTCCCGCAATCCCTATAAGCTCTTCTCTACCAATTTCCAAGGAGATATCCCTTAAAACAAACGGCTCATTTGATACCACAGTTTCTCCGGAAGAAGTGGAATCCCGTCGTTGAATATGTCCTTTTGAAAATCGTCTTTTGGATTTTCCTTTGTTTTTCTTAGGTTTTAGGCCGTGTTTCCGTATTATCGCCGGTTTCGCCCAGGAGAACGTTGCGTTTTTGAAGATTATGACTTTGTCTTCGTCTTTATTTTTGTTCAGTCGATCGTAGTACAGTTCTGGATTCATGTCGGGAAGCTGTGGAAAATTATACTTACATTTAAAATAGTTTTGCCATGAATTAAATTTGAGCGCCTCTGTGGTCGGCCACTCGGGTACTAGAGCGATAGCCAGTTAACCCAGAGGTTGTAGGTTCAATTTCCGGGGTGCAAATTAATTTGTTCTCGGTCTGCGTGCTTTGGAATGCACGTTGGTGCATTTGTGCACAAAGTACAGTGATAGGGCTCATCACCCATTACGTTTGGGATGTAATAACCGTGAAAAGCGGGTGTACCAAGTGTGGAGTATGACTTTCACCTCACAGTTTACACTTGGGAACACCCCTGAGATCCTCTCAGGGATTAATTTTTTTTTTTAATTGTCTAGCCTGCCACCAGCGGCCGTTTAGCAAAATAATATATTCTGCCACTAGCGGCAGAATAACAAAAATAATTATTCTACCACAAGTTTATGATTATTAAAATGTAAATATATGCCTAATTCCGCCCATTCGATTAGTCTTGCTAAGAAGAAGGGCAAGACCGACTCAGCACACCCCGACTCTATACGGTCTTTTGGCAACTACCCCTAGAGTGTATATAAAAAGCCGAAGGCGCGAAGGGAGGGCAGCCTTCGGCAACCGCTACGGCTCCCGCGGGTGCCTGGCCGTTGTTACGCAAGGGCGAAGGGGCTGCACTTCTCGCAGCGCCGTAGCCGATGCAGAAATGAATTTGTATCATAAAAATACTTCAGTATTGATAGGTTCAAATGGCCCATAAATTAACTTGCGGCACGATAGCCGTTTCTGCTATTCAGCCACCAGTAGCTATACTCACTACGTTCAACCAACGTGTATTGAATGTTGTACCTTATCTAGTTGACGTTAGGAAGTACATTTCAATAATCATAAACTTGTGGTAGAATAATGATTTTTGTTATTCTGCCGCTAGAGGCAGAATATATTATTTTGCTAAACGGCCGCTGGTGGCAGGCTAGACACTTCCATTTTTTCTAACAGTCAGTCTTGGCATGTTTATTCATTCTTCTTGCTTTTTCAAAGACTGATGAAGTGCAAGTATAAAATTACACTAACACCACTGTATTACCGAAATTCTCATGTCCTGGAACTGGGTACAAATATATCCAGTGCTCTTAACACTAATACACTTAATAATATGAAATGCAGCGCTGTGATTGGCCCATTTGAGGCTAAACGAGAACTTCTCAAATCAGGAACTGGAAGTTTGTCTAATACAAAAAAATGGTCTGTAAAATCAACTGACGTCATAACATCGAGAACATTACAGAATAGTTACCTCCAACAGTTTCTGTATCCGTTTGACGGAGACCCACGCCTCGGTGAGTCCGTTCAGTACCCACGGGAACGCGTTCAGTGGCGCGATCAACATGTTCACCAGAGCTACCGTTGTAAACACCTGACAACATTGCGGTAAAGGTAGGGTGAACATTAGTTTGGTACTGAAGGGTAGGAATTACAAGAAGACAGCTGTGGTTGTGTAAGAAACGTACGATTTTAATTGTCAAACTGGCTAATTTGATGCGAATAGCAGTTTGAGAATTGAAACCGTACCGATAAAAGGCACGGCACTGGTAGCAGCTAAACGTATTTTATTGCTTCTCTGTCTTTAAAAATCAAAAGTGTATCAAAAAGTTCTCGTTTTACGAAGAAATTGTAACCATTCAAATGGTAGTGGTTTGCTCGACAAAGTGGTAAAAACTAAATTCGGAAATTATCAGTGGCAGTGAAGTTATGAGTAAAAACATTTCAAGTAATTTTGCCAAAGTGTTGTTTACGAATCAGTGAATCATCGAGTCGGCCGGCCAACGGTCACTCAGCGTGCAAAAGGTGATCGACCTCGTTTGAGTTCTATGAATCTTCGCTCGCGGACGGTGACGTCACAACAGTGCAGAAGTGAAATATTGTGTTTTTGATACCGGCAGGTACTCAAATTGCTTGCTACGTCATACAGTCATATAGCAATTGCAGCGGCCTACATTTTTGCTTTCTTCGCCCCACTGCTTGCCTCATTACTACCTACTTATTAATTACTACCTAAATTACTCTCAAACAATCTTAATCAATTTAATCAAACAATCAAAACATGGGTTTGGACAGATCCCCAGTTAAAACCGGCAATAATGACAAAGAAACTTCTTTAGAGAGTAACCCTGGCCTTATACGGAGTGAGTCATTGACTAACGTCGCTCTTCGCAATGCATCTAAGCGTTTAAAGCCGGATAATGATGATATTCAAAATAGACAGTCTGATCCGGTTCTAACGAGGATGATAAGTGATCAAAGCGAAACACTTAATAAAATGATGGACTTTATGAAGGACATGAAAATTCAAAATGATAAGCTGGTTGAAGGCATGGAGTCTTTAACAAATAAGTATGATGGATTATTACTAAAACTAACCTCAATGGAAGATGAAAGAACTGCTGATCGTAAATACATACAAGAGCTTGAACATAAAATAGAACTTCTAGAGCGCAACTCCCTCTCGACTACAATTGAAATTCGTAATGTTCCCTTTACTAAAGGTGAGACAAAGAAAGACCTCTTGAGCCTTTTACAAAAAACTGGTGACTGTGTCAAGGTGCCTATTGAAGTACGCGATGTGAAAAATGTATACCGCGCAAACACAAAGTCAGGCGGGAACAAGACCATCATCACTGAGCTCACAAACATTTTCGTCAAAGAGAATTTAATTAGTGCAGTCAAGTCCTATAACAGAGACAACAAAGACAATAAACTTAACACTTCTCAACTATCAATTGACGGTCCTGCGGTACCTATTTATGTTACTGAGAGTCTAACTTTCAAGTCTAGGAAACTGTTTACGTTAGCCAGAGAGTTTTCAAAAACAGAAAGTTATAAATTCTGCTGGGCCTCGCATGGAAATATTTATCTGCGTAAAAATGAAGGAGAGCCTCTTATTCGAATCTACAAAGAATTGGATTTGGAGTCTCTTAAGAACTGACTATCCGTCTCAAGATCTACAATATCATACTGTTCGTTTGTTCTGCATGCTTTTAAAATAGTAATTTTGTTTTTGCCTATGTTTTTAAGTTATATAGTTAATAATTTATCAGTTCACATAACTATCAGAAAAAATATATTATGTACTCTTTATCTTATAATTTATAATTTTACTTATATACACACATTATACAACACACAACAGTCCCACGTCATCACAAATATACACACACAAATATACACTCAAGGAGAATTAGTTAAACTGATTTCAAATTACGCTTCACACACATTATGTTTACAAGATGCTTCTTTCCAAAAGTGCCTTAATACAATACTATTTATATACATAAACATGGATGATGTAAAATTCCATCCATTAGGAAATATAAAAAGTGAGTACTATGACAAGTATAAATGAAGTTTTAATGGATATTGATAACACTATCAATGTCGGAAAGGCATTTTTGACAAGGGAGCCCGAACAATGTATGAAGTGTATACCATCTCACCCTCAAAATAAAAGACTGAATATAATATCCCAAAATATCCGAAGTGTCAACTGTAATTTTAGTGATTTTCAGGTGTTATTAGCGCGCATTAATATTGACTTTGACATCATTGTTCTTACTGAAGCCTGGATATCTAAAAATCCTAACCCACCCGTTCTCAAAAATTATAAACGATACTTTACGAAAAACTACACCAATCAAAATGACGGAGTCGTACTTCTAGTAAAGGATGACCTAAAATGCACAACTTACGAACCCCAAATGAAAGACTCCACCTGTCTTGTTACCAAGTTTGGCAAAGAATTGGCCATAGTTAGTATTTACAGACCTCCTGAAATAAAAGTAATCAAAGATTTTATGGAATCACTCGATGTACTTCTGTCATCCTTAAAAATGTTTCCTAATATTATATTAATAGGAGACTTAAACATTAATATAGGTGAAAGTAAAAACGATAACCGTAGCCCTGACTATTTGGACCATATGGTAATGCATGGTCTTCTACCCGGCCATACATTTCCAACTCGGTCGGGCAATTGCTTGGATCATTGCTTTATAAAAACCAAAACGCAACCGATCACAATAGTTTGTGATACTACGGTCACAGATCATGGCTGTGTAATTACATCATTTAAAAACAAGACCAAATATGTGTATAAAAAAGTAAACAAAATTAAGAAAACTAATTATAAAGCAGCTCTAGATGATCTTATCACTTTTGACTGGATCAGTTTACTATCCAATACTGATCCTATATCTGTAACTGATTTATTCTTGGAAACTCTATCTTTCTATCTAAATAAACACACTGAAATCATAACACTATCAAACAGAAAAACAATACTGAAGCCTTGGATAACCCCAGGTCTACTGCGATGTATGAAATTCAGGGACAAACTACATCAGAAGCTAAAATGCGACGAAAATAATGATTTACTTAGAGTCACTTACAAACGATATAGAAATACGTGCAACAATCTACTTAAGAAACTAAAAAGATCCTATGAGAAACAACAGCTAGAAAAACATAAGAAAGACATTAAAAAAACATGGGCTACAGTAAAACAAATTTGCAACTATTCTACAAAAACAAATAATCCTTTTGATTTGGCTGCATCAAAGTCATCAAAACAAGCATCTCTGGATCATGCCAATAATTATTATGTAAATGTGGGTAAACAACTAGCAACTAATATCCTCAATAAACTTAATACTACAGAGTCTGAGCTATCACGTCTGCAAAACTGCTGTGGCTCACTACCAAATTCTTTCATGTTACTACCTACAGATGAACAGGAAGTTGTTAGTGTAATTAAGTCGTTAAAATCTAGTAACTCTACAGGTTGGGACGGCATACCATCTCCATTCCTAAAACTAGCTGCAGTCACTCTTGCTTCACCACTGACCCATTTATGTAATATCTGTTTTGCTAAGGGAATCTTTCCTAAATCACTCAAGAAGTCAGTTGTTGTACCGATTTACAAGGCAGGGGACAGAGGAAGTATCTCAAACTATCGACCAATTTCATTATTACCAACTGTGTCCAAAATTTTAGAACATCTAGTAAATCGAAGGCTCAAACTCTATCTGGAAAAATATAATCTGATCTCAGGCAACCAATACGGTTTTAGAGAAAAAAGATGTACAGCTGACGCTGTTATTCACTTGACCGATCACATATCGCGAAATATCGACGCAAAAAAAAAATGCGCAGCCATTTTCTTAGATTTGGCAAAAGCCTTTGATACTGTCTCTGTTCCCATTCTACTAAAAAAACTCGAAAACATGGGGATACGCGGAATACCTCTTGAACTTTTCACTGACTACTTGACAGATAGGTCACAAATGGTGACGGTCGAGAAGTACCTAAGTTCCGAAGAAAGTGTCACATACGGAGTGCCACAGGGCAGCGTGCTTGGGCCGACATTGTTTCTGATCTATATTGATGGTCTGTGTCGCAAACAACTAAAACAAGCGCAAATTATAACCTTTGCAGATGACACCGTTATTGTCTTTACTTGTAAGACGTGGAGTAGGCTAAATAAGGTGTCTGAAGATGGTTTTGCAAAAGTTTATAGCTGGTTAAATGAAAATTTACTGACTCTTAATTTGGACAAAACTAAAGTACTAACCTTTAGCATTCGTGAACATACTCAGCCCTCTGATGACTTTTCTGTCAGAGTTCACTGTCACGGTTGTATAAATGCCTCTTCATGTAACTGTTATGTTCTATCCAATGCGTCTTCAGTTAAATATCTTGGCGTCATCATTGACAGAAACCTCTCCTGGTCAGAACATATCGAGGCTCTAACAGGACGCGTGCGCAAACTTATCCATGTATTTAAAAACCTAAGGCACATTGGCGACTCTGCTGTGCTAAAGGGCGTTTACTACGCCTTTTGTCAGTCAATAATAACGTACTGCTTGCCTGCTTGGGGTGGCACACACAAATCCAAGATGTTGAAACTTGAAAGAGCTCAGAGGGCCGTTCTAAAAGTAATGAATTACAAACCATATAAGTATCCGACTAAAGACCTTTATGATGAAAATTCGGTCCTAACAGTAAGACAACTTTTCATTAGAGATGCCATAACAAACCTACACAAAAATCCAACTAAGCTATCGGACAAAGATAGACGTTTAGATATTGTTTTTAAAACACCGCATTGCAAAACCACCTTTGCTCAAACCTTTAGTCGTTTTTTGGGACCCTTCCTATATAACAGACTAAGCGCATCTACGGAATTGCGAAAACCCTGAATAACATACTAGGGCGCTTAGATTATGCAAATACAGAAAAGTTATTAGAAATAATTAAATAAGGGTACTTACTATACCAGGATCAAAAACAGTCTCAAATCACTTTACTTTCTCCAAACTACACAAAATACACACACACTCACACAACACTCAACTAATTTTACGTATTTAGATGTCCTCAGCACACACAATATTTATATGCATATCTGTACTTGTATATTATTATATGTTCTTCCTTATAAATAAATGATTATGTACAAACTTGGTAATTACAAATTTATTAGGTTTATTTATTTATTTATTTAAAATACTATGTACACTTAATGTAAACCAATTGAAGGTTATGAACGGCAAACTACATGACCGTCAAACAGTTTTTTACTAGCACGGTGTGTAGTTTTCGACCCTTGATACCCGTAAATTATTATGTGCATTAATGTCTAATATATGTAAGTATATTATTTAGGATAGTAAATTAAATAATATACATATAATATACATATAAGTAAGTTAAGATAGCCCTAAGTAATATAATAATGTAACGCACAAAAATACTACATTATGTACTTTCTTTCTGAAATAAATTCTGAAATAAATTCATTCATTCATTCATTCATTCATTCATTCATTCATTCGTACGTTTTAAGCTGTCAAATGCACCCCTAGTTTGACTATCACGACGTATAACTAAAGCAATTTTTATTTAAATAAATATGAGAAAGTTGCTGTTATGTTTAAGAGGTCAAATTATTAACAGAAGATAGAGAAGAATGGCGGACATTTCAGCGACATAGATAAGTTATAGATATAGATAGAAAGTGATATAAGTTACCGAAAGGAATAGAGCTGAGAGAGTTCAAACGAGTTATTTATTAGCACGTATATTTTTACGTCACTTACTCGCATAATGCCGTAACTTCCGAAATGTAATTTTACTTCCTACGTAAGTAGTTATTTGTGTAGTAAACTGGAAACTCACAATGGGCGCATCGAGCTGCCCCCCTCGCAGCGCGTGAGTGCCCAGGGTGAGCGCCGCGACGAGCACCGGCGTTGTCGCCCACAGCACCACGCATATCGCGTCCAAGTACTTGCGCCCGCGCAGGTATCGCAGCTCCTGTTTGCGCGCATCTGCAAACCCATATTAAAACTGAGTAACTGTACACGCTGCTATTACATGCGGCATGTATCTATAGACCACGTCCTGTACATTTAATAAATTTTATTAGCATACTGTAACACCAAGGCAAAGCGCCGTTCGTTCGTGTGTTGCAGGCAGGTTGCAGGCAATGTGTGTCGCAAGCAATAGTTTATTTCCATCGCCCTTACTAGTTATTTTCTTCGGGCAAACTGTATGTCATAGATAATAATAATAATAATATATATATATATAATATAAGTGATATATTTAGATGTTTTACACTTTTCAAACTTGGACGAAAAAGCCACTATTCATCCATGTTCTCAATACTTGTGCATTGATGGGATGAGGTAGAAAAGGGTGTGTGTGTAGAGAGAAATAAATTGAAAATTTTGCTTTGAGCTGTTTTGTAAAAGCAAATTGAATGTAAAACAGTGACGGCAACAATCGACTAGAAAAAGATAAGAAATTCTCCGAATGAGTAGCTAGCTATAAATCAAGCAATTTCCTTGTATTTCAAAAACATTTTACAAATGATGACTAAAGTACCAACTTATATGTACCTATAGGTATACCACTATGTACAGAAGTATCATTTAAATAATACATATGAGAATTTTTGCCACTCTTCGGCAAGGGTCGTATTTTCAGGTAGATAGTGAACGTCCGGTCAGTCGGCTTAGTTGATGAACGTAACTAAATACCAAAAATTGTTTTTTCAATGCATGTGCTCGTAAGGGCCCACTTTTTATGCATCAAAACCGAACAGAAAGTCGATTATTTTGCCCTAGGGCTTTATTATTATTTTTTTTTTATTTACAATGGTTGGGTAACCTGCAGCCTTTCCTGTGTACTATAAATGTTATACTTTTTTTTTCACCGTTTAACGGCTCTGGATACAGTCCTTTTGAGCCAATTATAATTTAAAGTTCACAATATTATATTTGTTTTATTTCCTCACACTATGCATTGAAAAACGTAGTATGATACACGGGCGTAAGAGCAATAAATTACTTTATTCCTTTGCGCCCTTGTAGCATAAACTACTATTATGTTTATGTCTATGTTTGTGCTGTTGTTTATTTAAATGTTATGTTTGCATGGCCTACATTTTTCAAGCTTTGTTCTGTAATAGAAAATACAAAACTACTTGTGTACGCCATTGTATGGCAGAACATAGAAGAAACAAAATTTATATTAACACCATTTGCACCTATGTTCAACGAATAAAGATGAATTGGCAGATCTGTAAAAAGTGTGCCTAGCAAACATCGTACACAAATGCAAGAACATCGTCAATGCAGATTTGATGTCCTTGAAAGTATGCTGAATCTGTCACCGGTCACCAACAATGATATTATGTGTCACCATAACATACACATTTGACAACACACATACATTTCAAACTACAACTTCATCGAATTCAAGCTCAATCGGCCCAATGGTTTTTAACAATGTGTGTAAAACCTATAAATATAAAAATCTGACCTGTGACTCTATTAATGAAGTAGTCCTCCCACACATGCATCTTGACAGTCCTGATGCCTCTCAAGAGGTCAGTGACGAGACTGACCCTGGTGTCCTTGTGTCTCATCAGCTCTGTGCTGAGTCGTCCAATCTTGTTGGCTATCACTTTGTTAATGGGTATGAGCACCACTGAGAAGGCCACTCCTGCAAGGAACGATATGCCCACTTGCTGGTACAGAAGGAAGAGTGTGATGAATAGCTGAAATAAAAATTAAAGTGATTAAATCTAATGCATGCACTATTAATGATTCAATATAATATTGCCTGCACTTTACGACTAGCTACACTACCGTAAGCAGTTATACTATATATTAGGTCTTTACATATGAAATTGCCGTTTTCTATAGAGAATTTGAAGGAAACTCAATTTTCAGTACTAACATTTTTGCGTTATTTTAGGAATGACAAATCCAAATATACGTAATTTCTTATGTGTATGAATGAGACAACATTAAGCTAACAGAAACATTAATTTGGTTATTATTGTTTCTGTGTAAAATTTCCTTTTTTGTATTATTTTTAAATTTTAAAATTTTAGCAATTTATAAATATGGATTAATTTATCTGAAATAAATGAATATTATTATATTATTATTATTATTAATTTAATATTTGAAGTGTCAGCTGTAAAAATTATTACGAATCTTATCATAGAAATGGATGGCATTTAGGACGAACTGTTTTTGAAGATAATTTTTTTATAATCAAACAGAAAATAAAATAAAAAAATACGTAGATGTAAAACCTTGAAATCAACTTTTAAACAAAAAGCAAATAATTGAAATAGCTATTTGAGTACAGGAATTATGAACTCATGAATCTGTAAGAAAATTTCGGCAATTTCATATGTAAAAAGACCTATTATAAGTATGTACAGTCCACAGTCATACACTCACGTTTCACCAACAATTATTACGTTCTAGCGTAATAGGTGGTGAGTGTTATCGCCGTTCTTTGGGCACAAATAATGACCCACAGCTTAACATGCCCTCCGAAACACGCAGACCGAACACAATGTGCCCCTACGTGATTTGAACCCGCGACCTACGGATTAGTAGTCGAGTACCCGAACCACTATACCACACAGACGGTCAACCTTTGCTACGAATTTATCAAAATAATCACGCTCTCTAAATTAATTGCCATCGTGTTTTTTGTTTTTCAACAGACATACCCCTTAAGGCGTCACAACATGCGGAAGTGCTGCCACGTAATAAAAAAAAAGTTTTACTTGCTACAGTAATTATTGAAAATCTGCTCAAGTAAATGTCTAGAAATAGTATTAGTATGTTTAGTTTAGCATAGTGAAATCCGTTATTGGCACAATAAGATGAATATCATGTTCAAGTAATCTGAATGTACTTGCTGTGGATTTTTGTTTATGAATAAAATAAAATAAAAATAAAATAAAATAAAAAATAACAATGAACAATTTTTACATAGCAAAGTTTTCAGAAACGACGTCTTTTTATACTTTTGCCAAAAGCGGCCGTTTTTAGGAAAATTTAAAATTTTAGGTCATCGAAGACGTTGTCTATGAATTTTTCATTGCGAAATTTTTATCCGTTTTGCTTCGTTATTTTTTTGTATATGCTATTTCAAATTTTTAAATCACTCCGTGCAAAAATGGACGGGATGCTTCGAAAATGTCCAAACGGTGGTTTAAAAGCGTCCTGAGGGACCTCCATCCATCCATCTGCCCGTATTCGTCCACTGCTGGACATAGGCCTCCCCCATATTACGCCACTCTTGGCGGTCCTCAGTCATCCTCATCCAGCCGCCACCCGCAACGTCCTTCAGATCGTCAGTCCAGCGGGCACGAGGGTGGCCTACGCTGCGCTTTGCTGTAAGTGGTCTCCATTCCAATGCCTTACTGCCCCAACGGTTATAAACGGGACCTCAATATAACAGAACTTTGATTTCTTTGTCTTTACCGTAGCAGATAGTGCATGAATATTGAACACGTATCTAGCAATAACTTGTACTGAACAGAATTTGATGAGGTTTTCACTGTGCCTGTTTTGTTTCACTGTTTTTTAAGAAAATCTTAATATAAATATACCGTAACGACATGAATCCCCGAGGGGGTGTCAGGGGTGTTCCGAGTGTGAACTGTGCAATGCAAGTCACAGTCCACACTCGGTACACCCGCGTTTCACCGATGATTTTTACGTCCCAATAAGATATAAATTATCAATAATCATGCTACAGTAACGGGTACCCGTTCCAAATACCCGTGATAGATAAGGATCAATCTGCAGAGATATCTTTTCTTACCTGTAAAGGAATACTCCAAACGGCATGGAAGCTCGGACAAGAGTTCACAATCCTGTCAGTATCGGTGGACATGAAGTTTGTTATCTCCCCAATACTGAACACTTTCGTCAACTCTGTGGAGGTGACGCTCAGGGTCTTCCTGAGGATCGTGGAGACGATGGCTCCTTGCATCTTGACTCCCACGAGGGACATCAACCAGTTAAAGTGCGCATTGAACAGTGCTGACACCAAAGTTGCTGTAAGTAGCCCCGCTGCGTATATGTATCTAGAATTATACACAGATATCAGAATTAGGTAAATTGTGCTAAATTGAATTTAATATGGATATTCCTGGGATTAGAATTCTGACCCGGTTTTGTTGTATTGTTATATTAATTCATCGGCTGTTCCATATTAATTATGTACCCTTACTCGAAAGTCGAAATATAAAATGAAATATATTTATTTATGTAATGTAGGTATATCAGATATACTTATTACAGGTCTTTTAATGTAATATAATTAAATAATCTATGTCTACAGGCAATAGTTTTATGTAATAAATAAAAATATGTGTAAGGTTGGGAAAACTTAAATTTAATAAAAAAATACTCTTGAATAAAATTAAAAATATAGGAGTAAGAAATAAATAATAATATAAATATACGCAATAACCATAATAAATATATGCCTAGATCCGCCCATCCGATTAGTCTATCTGCTTTTACAGTCATTCCATCTATTAACTAATTAACGTTAATTCTAGAGGAATCATAACATAAATTAAGAAATTATACTAACTACTATTATGACAAAGATCACTGTCATAACCCCATGCTTTATTCTCCCATTATTATTCTTTTAATATAATTAATTAAATGAATTATCAGTGGCGTCTGCTGCAATGCATGGTGTGAATGCAAAGGCAAGAATCCTTTTAAGGATATGTTAGTATGCAGTGGCGTGCCCTTCATAAAGGCATAATAAATTGAAATAAATTGAATTGAAAAAAGGCACTGCCTGTCTTGCAATCACTTCAGCGCTTTACAGTTAACATGGTCTCTACCAATAACAACGCGCGGTAGAGCACGGAAATTCAAACTTCCAAATAGACGAACGCGCTCACTCTGAATTATTGTATGACCGAAGAAATTCCTAAAGGCAGCCTGGTCAAGCACACTTTGAAATTCTCGTTCACACAAGTGCAGCACGCACACATCCATGGCTCGCTTTATGAGCTCGATTACAAAACCACCATAAATTATCCAACTGTATTTAGCTATTATCACCTTTATCTTCGAGCCGTAAAAGTCAACACAACTCTGCATGTAACAAAAGGCAGTGCCTCTTTAAGTAAGCTACATAATCACGTTGTATGCAGTCGCGAAAGAAATAAAAGTATGGCCCGCCTTTTTAATTTATCCGTGTGGATTCAGCTGTTGCATCGCGACTAAGAATCCATGTTGCCACCATTATACCAATAAATAATTGTATTTGACCACCTTAATTTGATAAAGAGTATCTTGACAAAACGCCCACATTACTCACCCATAATGTATATCAATAGAATCATCCTGGATAAAAGTTACGAGTCTATTAAGAAGCATGGGCCCCGCGAACCCCGACATGTCAGAGACGAACTTGAGCACTCCGATGCTGTAGAACTGTAGAGCGAAGCAGGAATGTAGGGCTCGGAACAATGTGACGTTCTGACGTCTCGCAGGACGAACGAGCACACGAGATGTGGGCGTCACTGGAGTGGACGATTGTGGCACGGATTCCCCTATAGCTCCATAACCTGAAGTACAAGTGTCTTGTATTGTCACATTATTATTTACGAGGGCGTTCATTATACAGTGATAATGAGGTACAAACTCTTTGGAACCAAAAAAAAAATAGATACTGGCTGGTAAAGCTGGAATATTGATTACATTTAAAAAAGGAAACAATTTGATTATATTTCATTTTTTGTCTGCAGTGTGTCGTAGCGATGGAAAAGAAAATGGAAAAAATTAACTGCGCGCGCTTATTAAGTATATCTGTGCTTGAAAAATTTCACTGCGGAACGAGTTAAGGTTTCTACCAACGCCAACGACCTTGAACTAAGTAACTTTGTAACCATTTTATACGGTAACTATAGCAATTTTAATAGAAGAAATTTACATAGTAATCTACATGATACAAATAGTGATGTGGTTTTTTCTGAATTTCATTTTAAAATACAGAAGTGAAGCAAGAAAATTTCAAGTTTACCCTTATTTCTCGATTTTTTGTTCACTTGTAACAACATAACTGCTGCAATTTTTATCGAAACAGTATGAAAATTTATAAAATTCTAGACAAAATAATATAAAATGATTTGGTTTTCTCAGTTCTTGGAAATTAATTTTATTTTGGATAAAATAAATTAAAAACACTATTTTCGCACTTGTCAGCCGCAGCGACTGACGTAACAGCCATGTTGCAGTGCGAGCTGATAAGGACTTTATTTTAATATGGTTTTGTTCGAAATTTCAACCACCACCAATCGAGTTGCTAATTATTCCGACGGAGCCACCTTAAGGTGATATACCGTGCTAGCAAAGGTCCCCGTTACTCCAGGCAGAAAGACCCGCAGTGCGAAAGGGACGGAATCGGGGAAAATTGTCAAAAAGTTGGTTTTAAATTAATTTAAAATTAACTAAAATAGCTACAAAAAATTCCATAACCAGTAATTTAGGTGTAGTTAAAACCCATATAAATAAATATTTTTCAAGTCTGTATGCTATCCTAATTTGTCAGAATATCAAAAAAAGTGTAAATTTAGACCTGATTTCAATAATTATTTCTTTCGAATGAAATTCCTCCTATCGCGTTTCTGATAGACCAAAATCTAGTAAAAGGTCCCAAAATTGTTATACTAATTTATTTTACTTGGAACTTCATTAAAAGAGCAGATAAATAACTTCAAAAAGTGTCAATTTTCACGGTATAGCCCCTTAATCAAGACTTACAGGATACTTTAGGAGCAAATGTTCCACCGTATTCTACAGTTGCACGTTGGTCCACCGAATTTAAACGCGGAAGAACATTCACTAAAGATGACCCTCGCTTGGGTCGCCCCACAACGACAGTGACCGAAGAAATTATTAAAAAAGACGAAAAAATTGTTTTAGCAGATCATCCTGTCACGGTACATTAAGAAACAAAAATTTCGACTGGTGGTGTGCATAGCATTTTACACGAACGCTTGGGGATGAAAAAAGTATCCGAGCGCCTGGTCCCAAAAATGCATACCGATGCACAAAAACAAACCATGCTGAACATTTCTTTAACTTCTCTGGAACTGTTGCAACAATATCTGATCGTTTTTTGGCTCGATTTACAACCATGGATAAAACGTGGCTTCACTATTACGACCCAGAAACAAAATTACAGTCCATGACTTTGAAAATACCATCATCTCCAACCTCTAAGAAATTTAAGGCGAGTCGTTTTGGCGGAAAGATCATGGGCTCTCTTTTCTGGGTTAGTAAAGGGGTTGTCATGATAGAATATCTCGACCATGGACTACTGTTACAGGCTCTTTGTATGCAGAACTAATTAAAAATTACGTAATGAAATTCGCCAGAAACGGCGAGGCAAACTAGCAAAATCTGTTGCCATTCAGTTCAGAAATCTAGCCAGACCATCTGTTTAAGCTCATCTGGCCACCCCAAGGCATATAGTTTAGGCCATAGTTTCGCGTATGAAACAATATCGAACCCCTTGGATAGATCTAGGAAAGCGGCATAGACCGTTTTTTTCTGTCAATGTAGTAAGTACCTGAGGCAGAGAATATAAAGTATTACTACGTAAAGAAGCGACACTCACCTCCCCGCGCGAATTTAACGGCCCCCGCGGTCCCCCGCAAGTTAGTGGAAATCTGGAGTCAGGCAGAGCTCGATTACCACTCGTTTGCTGCGCGCGTGTTTTGTTACAAAGTTTTATCACGATACTGATTTTTAATCAGTATGGTGCGTTATTGCAGTGTTTATGGATGCCTGGAAAACTTTTTTTCAAAAATTAGAATTGCGTGATCAAACCTTACAATTTCGTTCAGTAACGCATTTGGAACAATAAAATCAGTATTTATAACTTTCCATGTTTTGGCAAGTTTTCATTTTTTTTCCAAAATTTATGTTTGAGTAGTTGTTAATTATATGATGATCATTTATGCATACGAAACTATATAGGTACCTACTACGCTTAGGCATACTATATATATATTTTACATAATGTGCATAGTATTGGCTAATAGGTACTTACCACTTGTGAACAGTGAAGGAAAACATAGTAAGGAAACCTGCATGCCCTAAAAAGAGTGTATTTGTGCCCGAAGAACGATGATAGGGCTCACCACCCATCACGTTGGGACGTAATATTTGCAGGTGAAACGCGGGTTTACCGAGTGTGGGTGGACTGTGACTTGCATTTCAAAGTTCACACTCGGAACACATCCGACACCCCCCGGGGCATTCAGGTCGTAACGATTTATACGATTTATACATATATAAGGTTAAATAACATTATTTGGCGAAACTCAAAACAAAGGTAGTACTAGTCTATATGGACAACTGTTTGTATGGGAGCTAAGCGAAATTCTTAACTTTTTTTCACTTCCTCCTGTACAAATTGCTCCGATCAGCTGACTCGTCCAGTATGGAAAGGTGAAAACGAATTTTAAGAATTTTTCACTATCCTATTAAAAAAAGTTATTCATATGGACATGTTCTACATATGTTTCAAACTTCGCCAACTAATTGAATTTAACCTTGTATATATTATAAACATATATATTTTAATACTGATTAATCCACGGGGAACCAGAAATTGGACTACGCTAAAATTTAGGAAGAGAATCACATAAGTTGCTGATTTATATTGTGTCCCTCTCGGGCGACGACGCTCACACGATTGCTGCCAGCCCTAGACCAGAGCTGTCACATGGACCAAATATAAGCCCTAAGTTGGTCCGTTCAAATAGGACTCGGACCTGGTCCGATGGACTTTTATGGTGAGCCCTAAACTCCAGCGGACCGAACGGACTAGCCCTATTTCGGTAAAAAGCCGGTCCGGTCCGAGTTGGTCCGAAACAGTCCGTTAGATTACTTCAATAGAGTTATGCAATAAATGCTGTGCTACAATTTGATAAATAGTCGAAAAAATGTCGTGTATTTTATTGAATAATATTGAAATACCTGAAAACTTCGATTAAGAGGATGGCATACCCTAGCAACTTTTTTTTAATTTCCGTCCAGCACAATAAGTCTAATGGCAAAGACCTTATTTGCTTTTCATAGAAGCGATTATATGTTGGAAAAAAAATTGTTTTGGCCATATCGGAACGGAAGGTGGTACATCCCTAGCCTAGGGGTCGGACCATAGGGTGCCAAAAAAGTTTTTTTTTTTTTTTAATGTCAAAACTTTAACCGCCCGTATCTCCTAGACGGCTTGAGTTAGACCCATGTTGATGGGTGTCTAAGAAAAGGTCTCGCCGAGATCTAGCCCCCCCCCCCCAGTGTCAAAACTTTAACGGCCCGTATCTCCCAAGCGGCTGAAGCTAGACTCATGTTCATGGTACTCTAAGAAAAGGGCTCGACGAGCTCTAACTGAAAATGAAAAAAAAAATCGAAAAAAAAAATATTTTTGCCAAAACTTTGATCAGCTATATCTCCCGAACCGTAAGTCCTAGCGAGTTGCGGTTTCGACTTTAGTGATCGGTTTGCCGAGGGCTTCCTGACCGCATCAAAAAAATTGACATTTGACAGGTTTTGACATTTTTTTGACAGGTCCAAAAAAGTGCTCCGATTCACTTGAAATCAAGGGTATCAAGGGGCAAGTAGGGTCGGTGATTACGAATTCATTGTTAAATTTGACACTTTTTGACAACCGACAAGGATTTTGACACATTTTTAAAAAAAATTTGGTCGGACTCGGCCTCGCTGGCGCGTTCTCCGTCCTCACACGCTCGTTTTTCGGCCTCGCTAGAAAGACACTTGAAGGCTCGGCCTTCGGCCTCGCCATTAGATCCAAAGAAATGTCCGATCAAATTTTTTTCAAAAAAGTGTCAAAATCCTTATCGGTTGTCAAAAAGTGTCAAATTTAACAATGAATTCGTAATCACCGACCCCATTTGCCCCTTGATACCGAGTTTCAAGCGAATCGGAGCACTTTTTTGGACCTGTCAAAAAAATGTCAAAACCTGTCAAATGTCAAATTTTTTTATGCGGTCGGGAAGCCCTCGGCAAACTGATCACTAAAGTCGAAACCGCAACTCGCTAGGACTTACGGTTCGGGAGATATAGCCGATCAAAGTTTTGGCAAAAATATTTTTTTTTTCGACTTTTTTTTTTTTCATTTTCAGTTAGAGCTCGTCGAGCCCTTTTCTTAGAGTACCATGAACATGGGTCTAGCTTAAGCCGTTTGGGAGATACGGGCCGTTAAAGTTTTGACACTGTGGGGGGCTAGATCTCGGCGAGACCTTTTCTTAGACACCCATCAACATGGGTCTAACTCAAGCCGTCTAGGAGATACGGGTGGTTAAAGTTTTGACATTAAAAAAAAAAAAAACTTTTTTGGCACCCTATGGTCCGACCCCTAGGGATGTACCACCTTCCGTTCCGAAGATATGGCCAAAACAATTTTTTTTTCGGTACATCCCTTAAAAAAAAAAGGCAATTTTTCCCATCCCTAGTGATCGAGGACATCCCTAGGAACTGCGCACGCTCGCGCTTCGCGCTCGCGGGCTCGTTCTGTCATAAATGTCAATCTTTCCCATCCCTAGTACGCAGGTACATCACTACGAACTTCGCTCGCTCGGTCGTTCGTGCTCGTTCGTAGGCTCGCCCTTCGGGCTCGCCTACTCACTCGAAAAATTTTTCAAAACTCCCATACAACGACACGTCTCACTAAAATGTCAAAAAACCATGTCAAATGTCAAGGTTATTCCCCACTCAGTATTAGACAACTGACATTGTTTTCATACATTACTACCATGTCAAAAGACTCCTTCAAACTAAACAACCATGTCAGTCAGTCAGTCAGTGAGTTACCGTTTTGTAGCTTTATATATAGTCAAAAAAAAAAATTAAGTATGGACAATATGAAGAAAATATGAATGAATACATACCTGCAAAACATATATTTCGATTCTTAGTCGTCAACTCGTCATCACATCCTTCGAATAACATTATTTTGTCATGCTATACTTGCATAAAACCATCCATAATCATTTCGTTACACACAACGGACTAGCAACGGACCAACGGACTGAACGGACTAACCCGAAGCCCGAAAAAGTCCGATCGGTCCGTGGTCCGCGGACTCGCTTGCGGTTGAAAAAGTCCTATTTGATGATTTAGGACTTTTTATACGTTTTCGGTCTTTTACGGACTTTTTATTTGGTCCATATGACAGCTCTGCCCTAGACTAGCTCACGCACACACACAAGCGTGTGCGGACAAGCCAGATGCGCGCGTGAGAGTGTAGGTAAATAACTTGAGCCTTGACTATGAAGTGTCGGGGGTATGCCTGAGGGTTTGCTTGAATGCCAAGCTGGCACTTTCGGTTGAAGCTGAAGTGCGTAAAAATTACAGTCATCGCGCAACTTTTTCATTATTATTACCAAATAAAGCACTCTCTATACTTTAGTCACAAAATAACCACTTACAGAAGGTTTACTCCGCATAACTAGCGAAAACAGGCGCACGCACACATAGACGCGTACGTACGACGGGTATTACGTCTGAATGGGCCAGATTGAATGGGGCGCGGCACATTCGGACGTAAACTGAAATCTACTACGTTCGAATGGCGGTCATAAAAATTTCAATGTAATATCAATAATTAAGTACAGTCACCTACAAAAGTGGAGTCACACCGCAAGGGAATTATAGTTTGATATAACTATTTATAAGTACTTACCGCTAAGTGTTTTATCCCATTTATGTTTTACCCCAAACACAACGCACTACACGAGCAGACTGTTGAAAAAAACTACAGTGAATAGACCGCAAAAAATATATACAAGGTGACTTTTTGATCATCGTCCAAATTCATACTGGAGGCTTGATAAGTGATCAGTATCTTGGATCAATAACAATTTTTGTTAAATTCCTAAAATGAATTTCGGCTTCCCATAGAAATTCACTTCCAGTCCCGAGTGAATCACTATGGGGAGTCGAAATTTCATTTTACGAATTTCACCAAAATTGTTATTGATCCATGATACTGATCACTTACCAAGCCACCAGTATGAATTTGGACGATGATCAAAAAGTCACCTTGTATGATTTTCGCTAGTCCTCTGACGTCACAGATAAGCAGTTCGTTTTTTGATTGGTTGACAAGAAAGGGTCATTGTTAAACTAGCTACCTGACAAACCGTGCAAACCGGGTTATGATGATCTGTTTCTGTCATGTTTCTGTACGTATTTGATTTCAATCAAGTAAATATATAATTAGTGTAGAGTAAATCTTACTGATATAATGATAAAAAATAATATTGCAAAATGTCCATGTATTCTGTAAGTGACAGTACCGTTTAAAATTTTTACGACCGCCCCATTCGAACGTAGTCGATTTCAGTTTACGTACGAATGTGCCGCGCCCCATGCAATCTGGCCCATTCAGACGTAATACCCGTACGACGATCTCGGAGATAGTAGGATGAATGCCAATACGAAATTCTGCCGAGATCATCATACCTACGCGTCTATGCATGTGTGCGTCTGTTTTCGCTCCGTCGTCGTCGAGTCGGCCTTCTGGTAGTATCCACTGAGTATCTATTTTGTTCTTTAGTGTTGTGTTCGCGTCATAGAAATACGGTAATTGGGGTGCAGGACTTAGGTGGTGTGCCACTAAACAAGTTTAGTTAGATAAACAGCCTCTGTAGATAAAACTAATAGTGAGACTTTACTTTGAATCAGTTTGAGAAAGTATAAAGTACACCTACCAGAAGAAATAAATGGCTCATGGGGTATATCCTCAAACTGTTGATGCTGATCTACATTCCCAATGAGAGCTCTGTCCATCCTAGCTCCGACATAAGCACAGCGGCATTTTACAGGGACATCAAATAACTCTTCTGGGTCATTCAGTTTGTTCTCCAAACCTGCAGATATAAAATATATATTAAATTTCAAAAATTCTGAAATATATATTTTTTTAATTACGAGTATAATTTACAGAAACCAATGGAAACTTTGCGATGGTAACATACACAAGACATATTAACATTAACATTAACATTAACAGACATTAACATTTTGTTGAATAACTATTGAGTGAATTTTGAATTTAAATGTTCTGTTTTGATAATTAGAAAAAGTTGGGTTTTTTACAATCCGGCTGCGATACCGCTCTTAAGGATTGAATCAAATTTAAAAAAGGACCACCCAATCCACACGCACAAAGGTTTACTTTTGGAATTTCTTTAAGGGAGTGAGTTGTATTTCACTTTTACATGTATACAAAGCATCATTTAAATTTAAGCTTTTTAGGGTTTCGGACGGAAAAAACGGAACCCTTATAGGATACTTCGTTGCCCGTGTCTGTCTGTTGATGTGAGATATCAAGTTAAAACCTTCCGTAGAAGTCTACGGCCCCATGGTGCTGAGAAAAAATCGGGCTTCTTAAAAGTTATTGCAATTTACATATTCAATGCCATACAAATTTTTGACACTCTCAATGGAATCAAAACCTACAAGGCACTACCAGTTGACTTAGAAACTCGAAATTTCGTTTACAGGTTGATCTTATAGCATACACATAGGAAAAAATCTGAATATTACAAATATTTAATTATTTAGGAAGTTATCAGAAACCAACTTAATTATACCCTTTAGATACATAGAGTTAAATAGATCGTAAATGTCAAGTTAAGTTGGGCCTCTATAACTACAAGTGGAATTATTTACTGTTTTCAGGGTTCCGTACCCGTATTGTGTGGTGATACGGAATCCTTTGAGTTCGACTCGCACTTAGCCGTTTTTTCCCATTGTACCTATGCTATTTCTTATCTTCTACACGTCATGTTTATACAATACAGGTGATTTGCCACTAAATGGAAAATTGCTGTCCTAACCAAGTTTTACATTTAAAATGGTGTTTTTATAAACTATAAACAACATCTTTCAGTCGTTTTTTTAACTTCAATGTGCAATTTTTGTTTGCTTTTTGGAATAAATAGATCAATTAAAGTATGTAATTTAAATAATACACATTTTCGTGCTTTTAAAACGATTTTTATTATTAATAGAGGTTCAGCAGTTGACACTGATCAGGAAAAGATGTTTTTTTGATTTTTTTTGGCACTGGACGTAGCCCAAATCAGCCAAACATGTGACGTCATTTAGAGGTGAAATGAAAGTAAAGTTGCTTTTTTGTAACATTGATCTCATGGTTTTGAAAGCTATAAATAGAAAAATATGGTCTAAAAACTTAATATTACAGTGGTCAGTGACCCCTGCAACTGCCGTAAAGTGGTTATATTGTCTTTGCTGCCGTAAACCAAGTTTCATGTGGATCAGACTGCTTTCTGCAAATGTCAACCTTGGACAGAGCATTAAAAAGAAAAACTGTTTACAAAAGTGCAAACTAAACATTGGGGAGTCTAACACCAGCCATTCAGGAAACATGGGCAAAAGAAACTTTCGCCTTTGTGAGGCCTAAGGCCATGTATAAAGGCAATATCTGTTCACCAAAATGTCATATAATTTCAGAACATAGCCCAAAAATTTCCAAGTTCTTAGAAAATGTCGCAGCCTTCTCGACAACTTTTTATTATTTATTAAATAGAAATTGCATTTCTTTTTTACAAAATTATGCTCGGACTCCTTTGTATGAGTAATTTTCAATTTAGTGGCAAATCACCCATACAAGTTATTTACTGTGAAACCATACCTTTCCTGAAGAGTGGTTCAACCCAGCCAAATGTAAGTTTAGAAAACCAGCCAGCACCTTGCATGGCCGTCCCCAAGATACCTTCATCTATGTGGGGAAGCAGGGGTGTGTATTCATTCTGTTAAAAGAAACAAAAATGTAGGCAAATGTTTATTACACTGGGACTGGGTGTTAAAATGAACTACAAAAATAATATTGGTTTTTACAGTACGTAGTTGCAGTAGTTCGAAAATAAATAAAACCCCTTGAAAATTAATTAATTATTCGAAACCGGTTGGGTGTATAACTTTTAATTAAATGTGTGAAATAGTGTAGAAGTGAGTTTTATTAAAGATGCTTTCCAAGTTTCACCAAGTGCCGACAATCGCAAGTATAAATTATATTAAAATGAAGTTGCTGAAGACAGAAATTGGTGATAGTACTCGTCCATATGAACAACTTTTACTATAGAGCCAATCCTCAAATAGCAAAAAAAAAGTTACATAGCCACCTGCCCAAAATGTATGAAACAACCATTTTTCTCTACTTCTCAATTTTTTTTAACAAAACATTCTTCGTATGGACAAGTACCATCACCAGTTTCCAGCTTTTGCAACTTTATCTTAACACCTGTATATTTAGTTTGTGCAATCAGCGAAATTTGACATTCTTATATATTTATTTTGTCTCAGAGGTAAGGGAAGAACTTAGAGGATGTGTCACTTATATTTCTCAAAATCTGTATTTTAATTTTAAAAGAATCAAAAATTAAAAAAAATGATTATACTGTTACACCAATGATGTGGGTAAGCAAAATCTATTTTTGTTCCTAATTTCAAGTTCCCAAACCCGTTCAAAAGTTATGACCGACAAGAGGAGTTTCACCCTATTGGTTCTTCTTTATGCCCGAATGTGGCCATCGCACTATTTTGAATTTTATTACTATTATTTCTTAGTAAGATTGAGATAATTAAGTTTAGGACTTACATGATTGTGTTGTGATCCAACAAGACATGGTGAGTAGAATGTTGGTCTTGAATCACTCGAGGGTATGAGAGTGAAGAAATAGAGCATGTGGCAACAAAGTGTTGCAATATTGGTGGCAATTGGTACTCCGGCCATGACACTACTACGGAGTGAGATCACATTCAGCATCACAGCCGTTGTCCAACACACCAGCAGCAGTACTGGCCCTCGTGCACTCGGACCCAACCTGTGCTTCAGTGCTAAAATGTACCCAAAATGCACCAGCCAACACAAACATGATATTCCAGCCGTGAAGTAGTCAATGGGATACAAAACAAAATCTACATCAGTTATAAACACATACAACTCTATAATTGGAATAAAAGCTAAGGCCAACACTACAAAACTTCTCAGAACTAACGCACGTTCTTGGGTTTTCTCTCTTGTCACCCAGTCCTTTCTGTAGCCAACAAAGTATCCTGATATGATAGCAATAATGGAAAATACGGGAACTTGTAAACATAGTTCTTGAAAGCAAAGGCCGATGTCCTTTGTGGTATCGTTCCAAGGTTGAAGGCCCGATGGGCCACACATGTCCTCCCATTTCCATTTTATCTTCCAGAAATCCATTGTTTTTAAATTTCAAAACACTAAATTTCCAAAGCACGAAAATATTGACTCATAGTTTTTTGATTTGTTTCACATCACCGCTGTTTCTACGCGTTCTAGTAACACTTTATTAGAGTTATAACGAACTATAATATCTATTTCTTGTAATATTTCTCCGTATTTACTCACAAAAAAAATTAAAAGTAAATTAAAGAAATTGAAAATTGTACAGACACACAGAGTACCTATATAGAGGTAGCGTTCCCAAACGCCTGGATAAATGTAAAATTTAAACTGTCAAAGTGAATTTTTCATTTCTGACAAAGTTATGTAGGTAATGTACGGGTTGCGGTGTAGATAAGGAGGTACCAAGGGAAAAAGGAGTAGAAAATTTGAAAAATACTTCAGCGCAGAAGAGAGCCGGTAGGTTTGGTTAGAAGGTTGAGTATGGCGTTTAACCTTCGTGGTTATTTTTTTATGACAACCCAGAAATCCTTCAGTGCAGAAATTGTGCCCCCTTATCGACACTCTGACCTCTCTGACTCTGACCACGACGTTTTTACTCGGATGGTTATGGAACGGTTGACAGTTAAATTTTACATTTACCCGGGCTTTGTATCAACTTCAAACAAATGCATGCGAAATTCAACGCGTGCAAAAGAGATGGCATGTTAGGCGGGCGTCGTCGCACGCACGACAAATTTCAATCTCAAGTTGATGTTGAATGTTGATGAAAATCAGAATTACGCGGTAGACCCGCAGAAAGTTTTTTTTTGGAAGTATTACTTTGCCGCTAGTGGTACTGGTGGTACTCTAAGTACAGTGGAGACCTCATCAAGCTATACACTTGCAGTACGAATTTAGCCCCTATAGTGAAGAATATAAGTAGGTACAAAGTCCAATGTGTCTTACTTGATGTGGTCTCCACTGTACGATCGGAAGCGGTGTCGCGAGCGTACAATCACGTGAAAAACTTGTATACAGTTGGCTTGATTTGTCATTACATTAGTCATTTTAGTTATATACAGTGGAGATCCCATCAAGCTAATAGCTATACAGTTGCAATACTAAATTAGCCCCTATAGGTATAGTGAAGTGTATTAAATAGGTACAAAGTCCAATGTGTAAAGGTTAACGTGATTTCCACTGTACTTGTCCAAGTCCAAGACACTTAGATAAACGGTTGGAATGCAGCTCCCCTCCCACTTCTCGTCTCCAAGCCCGCGTGCGTCTTAAAACCGTTTGCACAGTCAGATCGTTTCAGTTTCATACACTCGCGCGATTCACCCCTTTCCCCCATAAATCAGTTAGATGACATCAAAAAAA
This sequence comes from Ypsolopha sequella, assembly GCA_934047225.1. Taxonomy (NCBI): domain Eukaryota; kingdom Metazoa; phylum Arthropoda; class Insecta; order Lepidoptera; family Ypsolophidae; genus Ypsolopha; species Ypsolopha sequella. Next base: position 18,833,559 of record OW203994.1, on the reverse strand, counting down.
TAACCTCAAACTTCAAGCATAAATAGTTATCTCAGAAACCATGGATTTGCTTTAAGGGATGAGGGTACCAGAGGATAATAGCAAAGGGAGAAGAGTAAATTTCAGTTAAACTATGCAGGATGTAAATTTGGTCCACAACTTGCGTCACATGAATATGAAATTCATGATGCATAATTCAAAAAACAGATTGAAAAAATTAATACCACTTGAAGAAGGAGTTATGCCCTTTTTTAGTATATTTTAAAATTATCTTGATAAACGGTAACAGCAGCGGCGTCGTGGAGCGCTCGTACTTATCTACTCAGGTGCCACTTCTCATCCCGCCGCGTCCCGTCTGTCCATTGAGGAATGTGTCTGTCGTACACAAGATGTTTTTGTCATCCCCAAAATATCGTAAAACATTATTGAAAAAAAAAGTTTATATTTTTTTCATCATCAGTACCTATCGTGAATATAACCTACCTACCCTGTGACGGAAGTTGCTGACAAAATCAACAGCCTGTATGTTAGATTAAGGGGCTATACCGTGAAAATTGACACTTTTTGAAGTTATTTATCTGCTCTTTCAATGAAGTTCCAAGTAAAATAAATTAGTATAACAATTTTGGGACCTTTTACTAGATTTTGGTCTATCAGAAACGCGATAGGAGGAATTTCATTCGATAGAAATAATTATTGAAACCAGGTCTAAATTTACACTTTTTTTGATATTCTGACAAATTAGGATAGCAGACTTGAAAAATATTTATTTTGATGGGTTTTAACTACACCTAAATTAACGGTTATGGAATTTTTTGTAGCTATTTTAGTTAATTTTGAATTAATTTAAAACCGACTTTTTGACAATTTTCCCCGATTCCGTCCCTTTCGCACTGCGGGTCTTTCTGCCTGGAGTAACGGGGACCTTTACTAGCACGGTATACGAGTATCACCTTAATAACTGAGGCAGAGATAATATTATAATGTTGTAGGTAGGTGGGTATGGGTAGGTAATAAATATTAACTAAATCCATCACTTTTTGTTATCTCTTTCATGTATTTAAGGTCAATGGCGGCGGTGTGGTTTAAAATCTGGAACACCCCAGAAAAAAATTCTTTGCTACGCCTTGGCTTGGCACCAGTGTGAACCGTAGCGGCTGAGGTTGGTCGCAATACTTTATATTCTCTGCCGAAGGTTACCAGCAAGCTGTAGCGGCGGAGGTAAGAATGAGCGCCTGTGCTTTGTTACGCAAGGGCGAAGGGGTTACACTTCCCGCAGCACCGGAGCAGTTGTAGAAGTAACTTTGGGTCATTATTAATAACCAGTGAAATGTGTCAGAAAAAAGTGAGGTTATGATTTTAACAAGAAAATTCATACCTAACTCAAAAACTAGATATGTAGCTACATTATTATTACATACGGCTTGAACACTCACGTGTGATTATTGTTGACTATATGCCAACCGTTGTACCGATACATATTTCATCGTATGTAATAATAATTTAGTATGTCAGTTCACGCGATTTTTAATAATAGATATGTAGCTTTATGTAGTATATATTTCCTAGGGGGATTAGAGAGGGGACTTCCCTTTTCTTTCCACCTCCGCCCCCAAATCCTATACCCTCTACGAAGGTATAGGAGATCTACTTGACTTGGATTGATTCTGGGGACTGAAATTTAAAACAAGCCGCCTTTTACATATAATATGGTGACCTCTTGACTTAGACTGGTGAAACTATTTATTTAGGGTACGTTTCGTAACGTGTGATTATCACTCGGAGCGATGCGAATTTTACCCTGCATCGTTCAAAAATCGACCCGAGTGAAACCGAGGGTAAACGAACTGTTACCTGACAGTTGCGCTAAGTGTTTAGAAACGCTTTCGGGAAATGTGAATATCGCACTGACAAGTGCGATTTCTAACTCTGTTTGGGTACCGTTAAAATTCGCCTGACAGTTGTCATTTCGGAGTTTTCTCGGGATTTGGACAATTTTTGAAAATAGAATTCAACATTTCCGTACGAATACGGGAAAATGTTTCGAAACTGCTTCGACAGGATTATGGCTTGTAAATGCAAAGGTTGCAATGCCATCCATATTAAAAGCAATAGGTATTTAGGTACTTTACTTAATTTATTTATTTTGATTTGAGGTTATGTATTTACTTGACGTGTGTCACTCCAGACCGTTTCAAAACGCTTTTCTCACGGGAATCACTCGCAAGCGTTTCAAAACTAGATCTTTCATTCTCTTTCTAGTATATAGCTTTGTCTCTTTCTTAAAAACGAGTGAAATTTCGCACGAAGATCACACGTTTTGAAACGTAGTGTTCACGCCACAAGCGTGACGGATGCGCATGCGCATGCGTAGTCTCGCGCCGCAGCACCTGGCGCCAAATCGACTCGCGCGCTGGGCGCTTGTTCGTTCTGTTGCGCGGCAGACGTCTCCCGAAACACACGTGTGCACACACATCGCGCCGCGCACCTTTGACCCGCCGATAAATCTCGCGTACCTTGTGCTCGTGCCAGTGCTGTGTTCACATTACTCCACGAACCAATACATCCTGCTCGACCAGCTCAATCAGCCCAACAAGGAGGGACGCCACGCAGCGCATTCGCCGGCCCATCCAAAACCATCCAGAACAAAGGTTAGTTCACTCACGTTTCTTCCACAATTCTCCCGTGTCAATCCTCAAATCCCATCAGCTCTGCATGATCTGCAGCAACCTCGCGGTTACATTTCTGGTCCTTCGAGTCCGTTATCGAAAATTTCGAAAATTTCTGGTCCTTCGAGTCCGTTATCGAAAATTTCGAAAATATCTGGTCCTTCGAGTCCGTTTTCGAAAATTTTTGATCCTTCGAACCGTTACTGAACCAGCCCCCGTCGATTTACTACAGTCCATTTTCACCCGGTTACATATTTTGGCCCCCTCCCCGGCCCTTTTTCCGGCAAAAAATATTTTGTGATCTCGAGAATACCTATTTCGGGTAGGTAATTACTGCGTCCGCGCCGCCTAGAACATTCCATTTATCTGTATAGAACCGGCCCCCCTCGCCCCCGGCACAGAATAAACTCACTTTCATCCCGTTTATTATTATTATTCAGCTCAGATAATATAATTATATCCTTTTGGATCACCCATTCTGTTTAAACAAATAACAAAATTTTATAGACCCCGTGCCGGGTATTAATTTGACACCTTATCTTGTGTTCTGGAATTGGTTATCCATTCAGCCCAATTGTTTGTTACAGTCCACTATATTTCTTTATTAAACCCCCCTCCGTCACTCCCAGGGATTAATTATCAGCCCTTATAAACCCCATACGTAAAATTAATTAAACTCATAGTCAGCTTTTTGCTCAACACTGTTAGGTACCATTGTTTATATGTAACTCCCGACCCAATTTACCAATTTTTACCCAATTTTTACCCGCGGAGAGGTGTAAATCTACCCACTGTCAAAGATAGTTTTCGTATTTTGCGAGATATTTTTTTGGTGCGAGTATAAATTTGCTTTATTTTGTGCAGTTACGTACGTTACGTACATACGTATACATACGTTATTACGTTCCGTATTACCAAAGCTTGGTTTGCAACATTGGATTATCCACTCATTTAGAACCGATTTCGGCCAGGTAAATACATTCGTTGTTGTTTACGCACTCAAAGAAGTAGGTAGGTATTTTGTTCTATAAATAGAATTTACCACGACTGTTGTTTTTGTTGTAATTGTACTATCGTGTAAGCAAGAACTAACGCGTATTGTCGGCACATGATTTCAAGGCAAATAACATAAAAGTGAACAAGTTCATCAGCCCTTTCCGATATTTTGTGTTACGGTAATCTCGTGTCGCAGTAATAGATTGCCGGACAGGTTTTTCGTGTTATTGCCTGCTCTTTAACCGGGTGCATATAGCACAAATATAGTAAACAATTTTTTTTTTCTTCTCATTTCTGATCTTATTGTTTATGGTACACATATAGGGTGTTCCACGTTGGTTTATCAGCTCACATACAGGTTGTTTAAAAAAAAAAATATTTTTTTTTTCTCTGTCGTGTTTATTTAAGAGTTCCGTGTTCCGTTTGAACATAGTCATTGTTACTTCATCCGCGCAGGTATCTCAGCTCTATTCATCTATCTCATCAATTATTTCAGTTGTACGCTCGCTTTTATAGTTCAGCTCAAACTCGTTGCGTATTTTATCTTAGTAAACAACCACCTAGTTTAACAAGATTAAGATGCCTTCGAAATCACAAGCCGCGATGTTTCGTGAGGCCGTAAAGGCGATAGTTCTGTTAAAGGAGATCGGTGCGGCGGTCGAGGCTGGTGACAGAAAAACATATTCTGTGGCGGACTTCACCGCTCGTTATGCAAACATACAACACGTTAAAGCTAAGTTAGAGGACGTATATTATGAAATCCTTGACGATGAGGATTTGTCCGACGAAACTGAGGCAACCTACACGAAAAATTTTCAGTCGGCACTTAGCGACTATGATGCTATCCTAGTGGCATTCGAAAAATTGAAAGAAAAATCAGCTCTTCCGGACAAGACGCAACCCCTCAGCTCAGGTACACCCGTTGGTGTTCTACCAAAAATACCCATTCCGGAGTTTCACTCGAACGTGGAAGAATGGCCCTCGTTTATTTCCGTTTTTAGGAGCCTCATCAGTGAGATGGCTACAGTCTCGGATGCTGTCAAGCTGCATTATTTGTTAGGCGCCCTAAAGGGTGAGGCACATGAAATGGTGAAACACCTCTACCCTACCAACGAGAATTATCCCATAGGCATGGAAATTCTCACCAAGCGTTACGACAATCGTCGCGTACTCATTGACCGATTTGTGGACATTATCATGAACCTTCCGCACATCCACATGCGCTCGGATATCCGCACATCGTTTTTAATTCCGCTTATCTCAGCGCAAAGCGCTCTCCGCAACCTCGATCTGCCCATGAAGGATTCTGACTATGTTTTCGTGTCCATGGTGGTGCGAAAACTACAAGGCGAGCTCCGCACTCTTTTCTAGCGGAAGTACGGATCTCGCGCAACTCTGCCCACGCTCAAGAACCTCATTGAGTTTTTGGAAGAGCACGCAGGCTGCAAGGAGATGAGTCATCGTCCCTTGCGTCACAGGATGCTCCTTCTTCAGCACGGCTCGGCCCGTCAGAAAGGCTCGCTCAGCTCAATCAGCTGGTTCAGCCCACTCGAGGTACTCCACGTCAGCCCTACCAGGCTCATCAAGAGTTCCGCCCCATGGCTCCTCGGCAGGACAATCGTTCCCCCCGTCCTATTCGTCAACCTTTTTTGGCATTTGCGACAGCGCCAGTTTACTCGGCCCAAACATCCCCATCACCCACTCGCCAACAAAATTATTCGGCTCAACCTTCGTCCCCTACTGGTGGTATGCCATGCCCATACTGCAAGAATAGGGGACATAAGCTCATCGCCTGCCCACAATTTAATAACCAACCGGTTCAAGGTCGGTGGGATTTTGTGGACTCACGCAACCGGTGCCGACGCTGTTTGGGTCCTCACTATGAGAACGAGTGCAGGTCTACACGTGCATGCAAGGAGTGTGGGCGGACTGACCACCACACTTCATTGCATCGCCATGGGGCCATGTCTCCGACACGCTCATCTGCTCATTTGCTGACTCAGTCTCTACGTGAGCAGCCCAGACAGCGCTCAGCGCATGAGCCTCAACACCATTCGGCACATGCTACACAGGCACACACGTCCCGTCCCAACCCGCCCACTCAATCGCGATCGCCAAGTAGGTCTCGGGTAGGTAGGCAACAATGACTACCTACAATAACAGAGCACTATGAAGGCGAGGACGACCAGTACTCAACACACTCATCACACACACACTCATCACATACACACTAAGCTCATTTTCACTCCATGACTTCAACTCCAACAGAGAATTCCTGTAACTCCGCACAACGTGTAGTGAACGTCACTAACACACCAATTTTGTTGCCAACCGTCTCACTTAAAATAGCAGACGTACATGGTCAATTTCACTCAGCACGAGCCCTGTTAGACTGTGGAAGTATGCTGACTCTTTGTTCTCAGCGCATGGCCAGAATTTTAAATTTACCATTAAAACAGACATCTCTAAAAATCGCAGGAGTTGGAAATCAGCACAGACAAAACTCAAAGGCATCAATCACAATTGTATGCCGACCTACTCACCGTGACACACCTACGATCACGGCCACAGCCCATATATTGAAGAACGTAACTGGGTACCTACCGTTAGAAAAGGTTCCAGATCTCGCTCAGTTAACAGGTCACCCACCGATTCCTCTTGCTGATCGAGAATATCACACACCAGCTCCGGTTGATCTAATACTAGGATCTGACGTTCTTGGTCAAGTGTTAGACGGAACCAGGGTTTCGCTCGGCCCTGGCAAGCCCATAGCCTTCGGCACGATATTCGATTTTACATTAATAGGACCTTTCGAAAGTTTACATAACTCACCCACGAATCAGGTCAATTCAGTTCACATTGTCGGCTCTCACATGGACTCAGAGCGTTCCACTCATGACATTCACAAAAGTCTTGAGAGGTTTTAGGAATCCGAGGAACCCCAAACCTACAAGCATACCAGCCCATTAGAGGAACAGTGTGAGGACATTTTCCGCACCACAACTACTCGTGAACCATCAGGTCAATATATGGTTACACTGCCCTTTCTGCACAACGCGCCGACATTAGGTTCCACTCATGCTATTGCGCTACGCACGTTTCTCAATTTAGAGAAGAAGCTGCTAGCGAACCCGCCCTTCCGCTCGAAATACGTAGAGTTCATGTCAGATTACATAAAATTGGGACATATGTCGCCGTGTCACCCCAATACCTTTGCTCCTAAATCCCATTTCTATATCCCACATCATGGCATATTTAAGCCAGGATCAGAAAAGTTACGCTGCGTCTTTGACGGAAGTTGTAAAAGCTCAAACGGCGTCAATTTAAATGATTGTCTTCATACAGGTCCAGCTCTTCAACAAGATATTGTTGACATTATCATGTCCTTCAGGATCCACTCACAAGTTTTCAGCACTGACATCCGAATGATGTTCAGAAATATCCTCATTCACCCAGAGCAAAGACCTTTTCAACTCATTCTCTGGCGGTCTTCACCCGACCAGCCCCTGCTCACGTATGCCCTTAATACCGTCACATATGGATTAAGGTCCAGCCCATACCATGCCATCCGCACTTTACTCCAATTGGCTGATGACGAAGGTCATCGCTACCCCCACGCTGCTCAGGTCCTCCGCAAATCAATATTTGTGGACGACATTCTCTCAGGTGCAGATTCTGTGGAATCTGCTCAGTCGCTCCAAAACGATCTGATCGAGTTACTCGCCCTAGGTGGCTTCCAGCTCAGTAAATGGACCTCCAACTCGCCCCAGCTCCTTGAACGGTTCCCAGATGACCAGTGCGACATGCCCAAGGACTTTGACTTCAGTCCCGACTCTAATTCCATTAAGGTTCTGGGAATACAGTGGATTCCTCAAACTGATGAGTTCACTTATCGCATTTCTCTGCCCACTCATGCTCAAGTCACAAAGCGCTCCATTCTCAGTACAGTAGCGTCTCTCTATGACCCCAATGGCTGGTTCCGCGCAAAGATTCTTCTGCAGAAGCTTTGGCTTCTGAAAATAGGATGGGATGAGCCTATCTCTGAAGAAGTCCACACAGAGTGGCAACACATTTCAGAGGATCTTCCTCAGCTCTCAAACCTCCGTTTACCTCGACACATTTGTAAGTATAAGCCCACGTCTACTTACTCACTTCACGGGTTCGCGGACGCATCAGAGGCTGGCTTTGGTGCCGTTATCTACCTTCATGAGCGCAATACTACTGGACATGTCAATGTACACCTAATCATTGGCAAGTCCAAGGTCGCACCCATCAAGACTCGCCTCTCAATCCCGAAATTGGAGTTGTCAGCCGCGACTCTTTTATCTCAGCTCATGACTCGAGTGTCAGCCCAACTTTCAGCTCATATACCCATTCAAACACACACATGCTGGTCAGATAGCACAATAGTTTTGGCATGGCTCAATACCCCACCTCACCGATTACAGACTTTCGAGGCCAATCGAGTGGCTAAGATCACAGCTACTTCAACCAGCAATACGTGGAGGCATGTGCCCACGAACCTCAACCCTGCTGACTGTGCAAGCAGAGGCATGTCTGCCCAGTCTCTCTCACTTCATGACCTTTGGTGGTCACCCAGTTGGCTCAAAGAACCTACCTGCACTTGGGCCAAGATGCCACCCGCTCTAGGCCATCATGCTCTCCCAGGCCTTAAGCCCAAAAATGTACCAGCACACATAGCAGTCCCAGATATCGATCTGGACTTGCTCACTCGTTACAGCTCACTTGACAAGCTCGTCGGAGTGACGGCTTGTATTCAAAGGTTCATATTCAATTGTCGGCACAGCTCAGATGCACGGCGCTCTGGTCCGTTGACAGCTAATGAACGCAGGGACGCTCTGTTGCACTGGGTCCGCTCTGTTCAGCACAATGAGTTTGCTGAAGACATTAATCGTATCCAGACTGATAAGGTTTGTCCCGTTCGGCTCCAGCGCCTCTCGCCCTTCATAAAGGACGGCCTCTTGAGAGTCGGTGGTCGTCTCTCTCACGCGTCAATTAGGTATGACGCTCAACACCCACTCATTCTACCCAGCTCAAGTCCGCTCGTAGATCTCATCATAGACCATTATCACAAAATACACTGCCACCCTGGAGCTGACACATTACACGCCATATTACGCCAGCAGTACTGGATTCTGTCCGCTCGTCGTATTATTAGACACCACGTGTTTAAATGTATTAGATGTTTCCGGTGCCGCGCTCAGCCTAAGGCTCCGCTCATGGCTGATCTCCCAGTAGACAGAGTTACTCCTCAGCCAGTTTTTAGTCACGTCACGACGGACTTTCCTGGCCACTTCTTCGTTAAATCCAGCACGTTGCGGAACGCGAAACTCATAAAGGCGTATTTTTGTATTTTCGTTTGCCTCGCAACAAAGGCGGTTCATTTGGAACCAGTCTCTGCACTCACAACGGAAGCGTTCTTTGCGGCATTGCAACGTTTTATCTCACGTCGCGGTACTCCAGTTCTCATTCGCTCAGACTGCGGCACAAACTATGTAGGTGCTAGGAATCAGCTCATTGAAGTTCAGAACTTCCTCAGGTCAAACAATGATGCAATCACTCACAAGCTCGCAAATCAGCACATTACTTGGTTACTGAACCCGCCTAAAGGGCCTTGGTTCGGCGCTCTGCACGAAATAAACGTAAAATCCACCAAGCAACTACTTTATCGCGTGATAGGTGAACAGCACCTCACTTTTAAAGAATTCTCTACCCTTTTGGCTCGAATTGAGGCTGTACTCAACTCAAGACCCCTCTGCCCAATTCCATCCGACCCTACGGACTTTGAACCTCTCACGGCCGGACATTTCATTATTGGTCGTCCGCTCACCGCTCTACCTGAGCAGTCTTTTGATGACAGACCCATATCTGCTCTTAAACGCTTTCAACTCATTCAAGCGCTCTCTCAGCGCCTTTGAACTCTCTGATCCAGATCCTACCTCCATACCCTGCAAACCCGCTCCAAATGGCTCTCCCCTTCTTCCCCTCCTCAAGTGGGTGAACTGGTCCTCATCAAAGAGGATGACCTGCCTCCGCTCCAATGGAAGTTGGGGAGAATTCTCCGCACGATACCTGGCAAGGATGGAGTGATCCGAGTTGTGGATCTGGACACAGCCCATGGAAATCTGCGACGACCTGTGTTCAAGCTAGCCAGGCTGCCGTTGGATTCAGCTCAAGAGGAGTCGCAGCCCTGGCCCCCCCAGGATGTTCACGCCACAAGCGTGACGGATGCGCATGCGCATGCGTAGTCTCGCGCCGCAGCACCTGGCGCCAAATCGACTCGCGCACTGGGCGCTTGTTCGTTCTGTTGCGCGGCAGACGTCTCCCGAAACACACGTGTGCACACACATCGCGCCGTGCACCTTTGACCCGCCGATAAATCTCGCGTACCTTGTGCTCGTGCCAGTGTTGTGTTCACATTACTCCACGAACCAATACATCCTGCTCGACCAGCTCAATCAGCCCAACAAGGAGGGACGCCACGCAGCGCATTCGCCGGCCCATCCAAAACCATCCAGAACAAAGGTTAGTTCACTCACGTTTCTTCCACAATTCTCCCGTGTCAATCCTCAAATCCCATCAGCTCTGCATTCCTGTAACCTCGCGGTTACACGTAGCTTTATATAAAAGTTCACAAAAGCTACATTAGACGGTGAATTTGGGATGGCTACATCAATACATGACTATTTTAAATAAATTGAGTAATTATTTCCGAACTAAGTAAGTAAATTTAATATTTATTTTGGATTGGAACTTTTGGTATGTTTTGTATCGTTTTAAATTTTGTCAATATAATATTATTTTATTTAAAAAAGTGCGTTGAAAGGAATGTCGTTTGTCATTTACGGTTTTTGTTTTGAATTTGAAACAAGATTTTACGAAATTATTGTCCAAGTTTGTGAGTTAAAATGAAAAGACAAGTCTACTGTATTTTCAAATCAAATAACTCAAGAAACATTGTTGTTTTGGGCCCCAATTTATACTTGGTGAGGGCTCGGTGCTACTGTATCATTACCATGCCAGTCATTTTTTTAATTATTTACCCGATTGAGTTTTGCCCAATTAATTATAAACTTTAAAATATATTATGATTGTAGGAGCTTACATGCATCGATTCGCTCACCCTGAAAGACGGGTTGAAATATTCAAAGCTTGGTTGGCGATTGTTGGCAACAAGTTACAGGAAAGTGATTTCTTGAAAATGTACAAAAATAAGTGGGTCTGTGACTACCTATATGTGTGATATGTTTTATGTAAATAAATTTTAAGATTAAAATTAATTAATTTATTACGACCTCCATAAAATATTCAAATTTTTTTTGCACATATCTCATTATCATCGTGGTTCCGATCACAAATTAATTAGTTTTTGTTTTTATAAGAAATAAATTCGTTCACATCAAACATATATTTTTGAGTTGGTAACTCTCGCCATATCTCGTCAGCGCCATCTATTAAGATATTTTGAAATATTTCTTTTTTTTTAATTACTGTCAAAAAATCCCAAAATATTTTTTTTAATGAGCGCTCAGATAATCCAGCGTTGCCAGATTGGGCAATTTTTCACGATTTTGGGTAAAAACTTGGTACTTGGGGAAAGTTTAGGGAAATTATATCCTTGGAGAAAATTTGGGGGAAAACTTGGTCTTGGGGAAATTTGGGGTTAACTAAGAATGACATATCTATCTTTTATATCTATCTATAAACGCATTAAAAAATTTAAGAGACGGTCTAATATACTTTATTCCAGTGCCATAAAACCCATGAAAAAAACAAAAAGATCAGTCGGTCAGTTGGTCAAGTAGTCGAGTCGTCGAGAGCAGTTTTTAGTAAAATCTAAAATACAATTAAATAAATGGCTAGACGTTATAGACCCGTTTGGGAAGCCGAACCTAAGCTTTCTGGTGAGATTTTAACTTAGTCATACAGCATTCTATTGATAAAGTAATTTTATTACCAGGATTTAGGACGAGGGTTAAGAGAGAATGATAAGAAGTTAAGAGAGGATGCCTTTTATTTTAGATCTGAAACATGTTGAATTTCTTTTTCTTATTGTTTTAAGCGGGAATTGCAATTACTCGAAGAACACAAAATTGTTCTTTCCATCTAAATCAAAGTAATAACTTAAAAGTTGTATCTAAAAGAGAACACAGAAGGAAGATCTTTGAGGGTTTGCGGAAGTTCATTCCAGAGTCGAACAGCATTGACCGTAAAGGATTTGGTGAAACGATCAGTGGTGTGGGCAGGCATCGCCAGATCAAAAAGGTGACAGGAGCGAAGCGTTCTGTTGCTACGGTCAGTGCGAAGGACAGCTCTTTCTTTAAAATAATTGTTGTAGACGGGATTGTGAAAAACATTATATAACAGGGAAAGGATATGTAAGTTCCTGCGAAGACGAATAGGGAGCCACTTCAACCTGCATCGAAAGTCGGAGACGTGATCATACTTGCGCAGTCCGTATAATAATCGGATACACAAGTTCATGTTCTATCATGTTGGTGGTTTTTTCTGAAAAATGTATCATTTTGGAGAAAAATATTTTGAATCTGGGAAAATTTGAGAAATCACATCTGGTAACCCTGAGATAATCCCTATAAAAATAACGGGCTCAAAAGGACTTGCATCCAGAGCCATAAAACTATTTAAAAGTAAAAAGCAAGACTGTTGTTCTGTCTCCCCGCGTTCCGAAATAGAATTATTTCGCTAAAATCGATTACGAATGAATGAGGTGAATGGCTAATAATCCATGAGTGAAGCAAATGCGTTCATTCATTCGTATGACTTTCATGGCTTATGCGACGGAGGTGAGGCGATGTGAGCGTTGAACGGAATGGAATGTCAAAAATTGTTTTCGCTCCATTATTTCAGCAGTTCAGATCAGACAAACCATAGTATATGTTTTATTCGGCCATGAGAGAAACAAATAAAAAGTCGTGTGGAACTTTTCGTCGAAAAGGAAGAATTTATATGTATATATATTTTTTCGTCGCTATCTGAGTCTACGTTAAAGAACAGTGCTACAAACTCTTCTTGTTCCATCACGAATCACGGCACTTTGACGAAATAAAATCAAATAATCGTATTGTATTCTGTGATAAGAAGTTATGGTTAAGATGTATCTTTTTTAATGCGGTCCGAATCATAAGCTATCTTTCACATCGTTTGCTAGCTCACAAATTACGGACCAGTCATCGCTCACACTTTAATTCATTCATAGCTTTTATCTATGTAATTCTATTACGGACCGCAGGGAAAGTCACCACTGAGCAAATAAACAAAGACAATATAACCACTTCAAATAAAACCACAGAGCATGTAAAAACATCTGTCACTTGTTCTTACATGAAATAACAACAAATTTTATGTATTTGAATTTGTGCTTGTTATTTATTTAATGCAATCCCCTGTGCTCGCATGATGGATATTACACAATATACGAGTCCATCGAATAACGTATCATACCATATCACACCAAACCAAGATTTTGAGGAAGAAGTGGATCCAATTCACGATATTATTGATTATCTAGTTCGGTGTGCTAAGATCTCGTTCAAAACTGCTCATGTAGATGAAGCTGAAGTGCGCAGTCGTGATAAGATACGCATGGCTCATGATCTTTATAAGCAATCAGCCATGAACTTCATGTTACAATTTGGCAAGTACTTAGCACCCCAGCATGTAGAATACTTCGAAAAGTTGCCTATCCCCAGTGACAGTGAGGGCCAAAAACTCCAGAAGTGTATAAAAGACTTGAAAATCTATCACTCCGAGGATGCCAGACATAAAAGAACAAGGAATAGACGGTACAGAGCCTTGCAAAAACTGCAGGATGAATCTGATTATTTCAGTGACAAAGAGATGATGTTTCGTAATCCTCTCCTGTACGACCAACTAGTTGGCCAGTTTCTAACTGATGAAGAAATAAGAGATCGCGATGGGGCTGACTCTGACAATCTTACTTTACTAAACATGATCTTGGAGACTGTTGATCGCAACCAAATGCGAGAAAAAAAGAATCAACAGACTGTCTCTGAAGATGCTGAAGTAATAGAAGAAAAAGCAAAAGACTCTGATGATGAAGATGTCCCAAGGTCATCTGCAAGATGGGGTGATTTTGAAACTCCAGATACTGAAACTAGTTTTAAGCCTGAACCAAGAAAACAAGTACATATAACTGCTCCGGAAAGAAGACTGCTTCATGAGGAGTTTCGGCAAGAAATGTACAGCAGCTTCATAGATGGCAGGGATGCTGACATAGACTACAGTAGCATAGATAATGATGAGCAATATGATGATCTGGAGCTGGTGTCACAAGATGCTGAAGATAAGTACTTTGACTCAGAACCTACTGATGTGGAAAACCTTGAGGAACACATGAAGCTTGTGGAAGTTTATGGAAGGAAGAATTCAAGTGATAGTACTACAGATGATACTTTAGATGTATTCATGGAGCACTTAAATAGAAAACATATAGACTGTTAAAATTGCTTTGTTTCATTTAACCTAGTTTGAAATTTATAGCTTTATTAAGGCTGATTCTGAAGGCTTTAATTTTAGTTTTAGTGCTATCAAAGCTTAAAATTTTTGCAAAGAAATTTAGCTTCTAATCCTAATTCTTAAGGGCTATTTTGTATCGAAGAAAATTTAGTTTTGACAGCACTAAAACTAAAATTAAAGCCTTCAGAATCGGCTTGATAAGGCTGATTCTGAAGGCTTAAACTTTAGTTTATAGTGGTGTCAAAACTTTAAATTTTCCAAAGTAATTTAACTTCTGTTCCTTATAACTAAGGACTATTTTGCAATGAAAAAATTTAGTTTTGACAGCACTAAAACTAATTATTATTATTATTATTTATTTAATTAAAATATATAACATTACAGCATAATACTAACACGTTATACATTTCACACAATATTTATATACATTTCACAAAAGAAAATAATTATACAGTGAATTAAAATAAATAAGTAATTAAACAAAATGACGCTCACAGAACTCCTGACATTTATTACTCACACTCGTAAACCTGTCAGCAAACAAATCACATTCTGGTTCTAACGACAACAGTGCGTTGAGGGAGGATAGTGTGCGCACTAACGGAGACTGACTGCGGGCGACTGTGCGTACTGATGGTACCGATAGCAGTACGTGCTTGCGAGCCCTGAGATATTTATCTGGCACAAAGAGACGACATACTAAACTAGTGAGCTGTGGACAGTCTGATTCTCCACGCAACATATGACAGACTGTAACAAGTTGCTCACAGTTTCGTCGGACTTCAAGTGAATTAAAACCCAGCATACCTAAAAGATATTTTGTCGGGTACATAAAAGGATAGTACCCATATTTCTTTTTGTAGAGAAAACGGAGGAACGCTTTCTGCACTTTCTCCAGCAAGAGCACGTATTTTGCTTCATGAGGGCTCCAGACGACGGCCCCGGTTTCTATCTTGCTTCTCACTAAAGCTGTGTAAAGAAGTTCTATTGCTTTAGGATTTTGGAAATCCCTAGCATTGCGAAGAACGAAACCTAGCCTTTTGGAGCAATTAGCTGCCAGGTTCTTCATGTGCTCATGGAACGTAAGAGTCGTGTCAAATGTTACGCCAAGATCTTTTATTGAGTTCACACGAGCTATGTTTTCGGATCCTAGAGTATATGTTGCTGTATGGCTCTGTGTTGCCCTCGTAAAAGACATACAAAAGCATTTGCTGGGGTTAAAGTGCAGCTTGTTCTGTACACTCCAGAGATACACAGCATCCAAGTCCCTCTGTAGTAGGTTACAGTCGGCCGTTTCTCTTATGTTGATTATCAACTTGAGATCATCAGCATACAGAAGACTGGATACGTGTTCCAGGACATCCTCTATATCATTTATCATTATGACAAAAAGAAGTGGGCCAAGAATTGAACCCTGACTTACGCCTGATCGTGTATGGTAAGGTTTCGAAGTGTAACAACCATACTTGACATACTGCTGCCGATCTCGAAGGTAGTCGGCAAACAATCTGAGTAGTCTCGGAGCAAACCCAAAGGTACATAGCTTTTCAAGTAGGACGTCATTATCTACTCGATCAAAAGCCTTTTTAAAGTCAAGATAGGCTACGTCCACTTGAGAATTAAAGCCTAAAATTAAAGCCTTCAGAATCGGCTTTATTACCTTACATAATTATTACATCTGACATAATTATGTCACAGTGGGATTCGAGTGATAGAAAAGAGGTGGATAGAATGGTTATCCATTGCTGTTCCAAAGGCCTTTTGATTTGAATAATACAATGTAAGTACTTACTATAAATAAAATTGGATTTTTAAATATATTAGAAGCTTCAAATAAATTTGATTTGTTTTTAATTTAACTATGAATTCCAAAAAAGGGATTCCCATAAAAAGCTAATCCACTTGGTTTGATGCTTCTAACATATTAATAGGATTATTAGCTATAGTCATGATTCATAAGCCTAAGTCATGAATAAAGCATAGTGTTGCAGGCGTACATGCAGTTGGTAACCTATGTATTGATTAACAAGATGTGACCAATTCCTAGTTGTGTAGAAAAAATAACTACTTCAGTTTATTTAGGTAGGAGTATATAAGTACAATCATAGAGGAACACAATCTTCTCTTTGAATACAATAAAACCTATTCTAAAGGCTTTAATTTTAGTTTTAGTGCTATCTAAACTAAATTTTCTTCATTGCACAAAAGTCCTTAAGGGTTAGAATTAGAAGCTAAGTTGCTTTGGAAGAAGTTAACTTTTGAACTAAATCTAAAATTAAAGCCTTTAAATATAAATCTAGGGGACAAGAATATCTGACAGGTACTTAACTTTTATATAATTTTATTTTTTTTGAAAGGCCCCAAGAAACCTACTAAAAAACTAAAAGGTAAAAGGAACCTTTATGGTGAGACTCCGTTGACCGTCCGTCCGTATGTCACAGCCTCATAACTTTAGCACCGTTAAAGATAAATATATGAAATTTGACACAAAAATAGCATTCATTTGCCCACATATAGGAGTGTAAAAAAAAATATGAAAAATTTGAAATTGTTCAAAATATTTCCAAAACAAAAGTGAGAAAAATAAAAAATATTAGCCTAAAAATACAATATGGGTATCAAATTGTAGGTATAAAAAAGTTAATTCTAAAAATATATACTTTTAATATATTTACTGACAGTGGTTTCGAGAAATCTTTAAAAAAAAAAACAAAAATATGTATGTCCCCTCCCCTTATCTCCGAAACTGGTAGACCGAAAAATATGAAAAAAATGTCAATTATAGATCATAACTGGCCAATTACAGGAAAACTATAGCGATTAAAAAAAAATTCAGCACTAATGAGAAATATAAAAAAAGAAGTAAGTAAAATAAATAAAAAAAATATTTTATAAAAACACAATATGGGTATCAAATTGTAGGTATTAAAAAGTTGATTGTAAAAATATATACTTTTATTATATTTACTGACACTTGTTTCGAGAAATCTTTAAAAATCCCCAAAAATATGTACAGTGGTGGTCACGTAATTAAAGACACCTCCTAATTGACCACAAAAAACTTAAGTTATGGCTACCATTTGCTTAAATAGATATTTAATATAGAGTAATTAGTATTAAACCATACGTGACATTGTATTCTTAAAATGTGGGACAAAAAAATTGATGTGTTCGTTAGTAGTTTAGCCACTGCGCACTCTGGGAAAGTAACACAAACTTTTTTAACTTACTTGTACCTATCTGGCCAGCTAATTGAAGACAATAAAAGCTGTGTTCTGAATTTAAAAAAAGAAAAAAAGAACTAAATTCTCTTTTTCTTTGTTTTGCCGCGTTATTTTTTATGAAACGTCGATATTACTGAAAAAACTTGACTTTTTTCATTAAAATTAATACGTTTTAAACCAATCAATATGGGAAAAACAAGAGTTGCGATTCGACCACTAGGAAGATTATTTTGAACTTTTTATAGTTTAGTTATAGTTTTATAGGCATAGTTTTTATTATTTTGGTATATAAATTAATGATAAGCTTTTCTTGATTTTTAATGAATTTTCATATTTCATATATTCATCATTTCACTTGGGAATTTTAGGCATTATACTGATTGTGATGTGTGATTACTTATAAAGAAGTGGTCTGTCACTGTCTGTCTACTCATCTGTGATCTAGGTATCTGTCAAATCAGTCGAAAGTAAATTATTTTAAATTTATCTTGGTAGCAAAGGACTCATTTCTAAACAGCCTTTTTTCAAGTCACATCACACGAAGGTAAATGGAAGTTGCAGCTTTTTCGTAAAAATATTCATCATCATGAGGCTTTTTAGACCACAAGTTCTTAAATATGGCTTATTAAACCAACATTTTAAAATGGTTTTCGAATTAACACACCTTAACATAATTTAACCAAAGCGAATTGTTTACATTTTACTGTACTTACTGTTTTAGAAAGTTCCGTCAGTATGTCGATATCGAACAGAAATATTTCGTATTTTCCAGGAGCGCCTTGTACTCGTAATTTATAACTTACTCGTACTTATCAGCCCAGTTTAATTCTTTATAAGCACATTATAAAATTAAATATAATGTAGGTATATAATACCAGTATGTACCGGCCATACCCGTTTTGAGGACAAACTATAGTTTTGTGTAGGTACCTAAATTTTGAGCGACTGCCATGCACAACCTTCGTGGTTATTTTTTCATGACAACCCAGAAATCAGTTTGACCTAGGCAAAACAAGTTTTTATTACATGTATAATTATACAAAGGGACAGATAGATCGACTAAGAGGAATTTCCAGATTATTATAGGTAGGCCATCAGAGGCTCTACATTTTAGAAGATTAAAGAAATCCAGACATGTCATTTGTCATTAAAAAAAGAAATAGCTGCCAAAGCAGGATATTCGATGTAATTAAATTGCATCATTATAATATCCGCATAACTTTCGTCACATAATCGATTGATCATTCATTCATTAAGGATACTCAGCGGTTATTACATCATGATATCTATGTATTTTCACGTCTTCATTAATCGGTTATCGTCACTTTCGCATAAGTCTCTCTTGTCCTAGAAGGTGTTGCGGTCGAGTACGCCATATGCATACAGACAACTTCCAATGCAATAATCGTAGTACAACCGCCGCTTGTTTCGAATTCTACGTAAGTTTGGATTATTTCTGACTCAAGAAAGTAATGTGGCACACATACCGTGAAAATAAGTCCTTCGTTAATCATAGCTAACTGCATAAAAGCTCCTTTAGGGCCATTTTTCTTCACAAGGGTACTTAGCAGTCGATTATTGCTCCAGCTAAACATCCAGGAATAGAAAGAAAAGCAAGAAAGAAGAGAGCTTTATTTCAAACACTACAGAAAACAAAACAAAAAAGAAAACAAATTAAAAACGAAATAGCCATATTCTGTGGTTATGAAAAAGGAGTCCAGCTCAGCTTAATGCCACAGCCGAAGCCACAGCGCTGGTATTCTGCTGGATCCTACTAAAATTAAAACTAATAACTATAACATAATAATTGAAACATAACATCGTCTAAATATAACAATATCAAACTTAAAATAAAAAGCTTAAATCATAAAATACATAAAAATGATAAGAAAAATAAATAAATTGTAGTTGTTTAATAAGTAAATATGTAAATCTGAAATAAATAAACTAATAATAGTAAAAATACTTTTAAAAATGCTTATTTATAAAATACTACATTGCTTTTCAATTAAATAGCACTTAAGTTTAATTTGAAAATTAGCCTTCGTCTTGCATTCTCGAATAGGTGGGGGCAGGTCATTCCACACCTTTGAAGCCCTGTACCTAAAATAGTTGATGTATTGTCGAATGATCTATATGTCATCGGCACGTCGTAAAATTGGGCATATCATGATCTGCCTAGGCATATATTTCTGTAAAAATTAGAAGGGTCACCTAGCTCCTCTCTGCTCCGCTCAGCTCTCCAAATGTATTTACATTACACGTAAACTTAACACGCTCCTCCTCTCTCCGCTCGTTGTCGCACCTATTTTTTGGCTTTTGGTGAAGGATTTTCAATTTTATACTTTAAGATCTGCCCACGACCGACGTACAAAACACGTATAGGTTTAAGTTATTAATGTAGGTATATTTTACTTGTTTCAATAAATAATAGCGGCCGATGGAGTGTCTCCGCTTTCTCGACGTCCCCAGGCGGGTCGGCGGCGCGGCGGCGCCGGGTCACAGGTCCACGATAATTACTAATATGGATTCTCGACGTGTCTCCGTGGATTACCATACAATGGTAGCTAGGGTAGCGGTTTGCCAAGCGAAATTTTATCAATTATCTATCTATCTATCGCGCTTTCGTTGACGCCGCATAAATCAATAACGTATTAACTAGGTTTTCGGCCATGTAGGTAGGTATTATTATTTCAGTAAATGTACTATCGAAGATAAAATAAACTTTTAACAAAAAAATAGCAACCGACTTCAATAGTAACTAGTCATTCACTAAAAAGTTAATAATAATTCTATAAAGACCGATGGTACCGAAGCAACACTTTTGCCGACTTCTTTCTTCCTAAAACGTTATGTTATCTAGAAGTCGGCGTTCTTATATTAGTTTTTATGTTGTTATATCGTAGGAAATACGCCGACTTCTAGATAACATAATGTTTCAGGAAGAAAGAAGTCAGCAAAAGTGTTGCTTCGTTACCATCGGTCTTTATAGAATTATAATTAACTTTTTAGTGAATGACTGCTCTGTTACTATTGAAGTCGGTTGCTATTTTTTTGTTAAAAGTTTATTTTATTTCACATTTTTTAGTGTTGCTGGGTTAAATTGTGAAGTATGGGTAGTTCTTGCAAACGTGGTGTTAATATGAAACGAAGTTCAAGTGAGTATAAGTAGCTATGTTTGAGTAGATTCCTGCTATCAGCACCCTGATACAACATGATTACCGCAATCTCGAGTTATGTGCTGTCATTCGTTAAAGAGTTCTACGGTTATGAAGCCAAGATCGAAGGTCAGGTGGGTACACTGGCAATTTTCAAGCAATGCCCTGCAATGAGCACCCTAACACAAACTGATTGCCGCAATCCAAAGTTATGTGCTGTCATCCGTTGAGGAGTTCTATGGTGCTGAAGCCAGGATCGAAGGTCAGGTGGGTATTCTGGTAATTTCCAATTGAAAATCCCTTGAATTAGCACCCTAACGCAGTGATAGCCGCAATCTCGAGTTATGTGCTCTGATCCGTTGAGGAGTTCTATGGTGAATATCAGGTCAGGTGGAAGAATGTCGATTTTCAAGTAATACTTTGTAATCAGCACCCAGGTACAAAGCGATTACCTCAATTTCGAGAGGTATGCTGTAATTTTCTGAGGAGTTCCACTGCCTATCTCTGAAGACCTTCATCAGATCATGACCAAACCTAAAATGGGACCTACCTGGAAGTACATTCTTTCAAACAAAATAAGAATTGTTCAAATCGGTTCAGAAATGACGGAGTTATGGAGTAACAACGCAAAAAAAAAAAAAAAACATACAGTCGAATTGAGAACCGCCTCCTTTTTGAAGTCTGTTAAAAAACTACATCCCTTCGTTTGGATGTCTGCTGCTAATATTGCAGTAGTAGTCAGTAGCAATAACTTTTCGATGGTTCCTAGTTAAGGAAAGGGTTGCAGGTGAGTTTGCCGAGGCCTAAATATAGAAAGTGTTGTGTCTATTAAAACGACGAATTTGAAGGCCGAGTCAATAAAAACGTTGCTTTTCCAACATTGATGTTGCTTCTTTCGCTTCCGGTGAATGCTTCATAAAATTATGAGTAAGTTCACTTATATGTCTTAGAAAATTGGAGAGCAAAATAAAAAAAAAATATCGTAAGAAATTGCTAGGCCGTAGGCCAGGAGACGAAAAATAAAATGTTATTTATTTGACCTAACGCTCTCCCAATTGTGCTACTCGTTTCTGCATTTCATCTATTCTTGTAAGTATTATTTAATTTTTTCCTCGGATTAAAATACCAGACCGTTCAAAATACCAATTCTGCTTATACAAATGACTTAACGATTCTGTAGCCACCTTTCATCCCCTTTATTTATCTTCATACAAAAGACGCAGCTGAATGGCTAAAGACATCCTCAATAATAATATGAACGACTTGAAAACTTTTATAAGCCATACGATTAAATAAATAAAATCTGATCAATCGTAGGGTTGCCAAGCTAAAATAAAAAATCAGAAAGCCCCGCCGAAAGAATTGACATTCGGTATATCTAAGGAAACTAAATTGACATATATAAACGAGATACCAGTGCGACAAGTTTCTTTTGGCGCGTGGGTTGGTCGTGGTTAAAATCGGAACTAACGCTGCTATCCCTATCATATCCCTTGTATCACAGCTGCGACTGTCACTGTCATCCACGTGCTAGATCTTCGTACCACTGCAAACAATACGACCATATCTGGGATCAATCATCGACCACCGACCAATGTTGTGACAGTTTACTTGAACGCATTCAGTCAGAGGAACAGGTAGAGCTCGCGCCATCAAACAGGTTCTGCGGTGAAGTCCTTATCATCGCTATATTAAAAACCAAATTGCCTTAATACCAGACTACTTCGGGTGACATAGGCTTTACAAGGAACGTCCATACGTGGGTAGGAGGCTTCGACAGACTCGCGCCAGACGCGCAGCAGACAACGGACGCGGAAGTCAGCGCGCGCGCATCTTTCAGCGCGATCGATAATATACTGTTGACGCTTGCCAGCGAGTGTTGTTGTGTTTAGTGCCCTATAGTGCTCATGTCGCCTTTGTAAAATGCATTTGGTAAGGGAATACTTATTTAAAGTTAATTCGACTGTCGCGGTTTTTTACTCGTAGATTTTTATATTGTTTAATTAATCGAAAAGTTTCAAATACTGGGTATAAATAAATCACAAATATTTACTATGATGCCATGAATAAAAAAAAAGTTAAATTCTTTCTTACAGTGTAAGGAGATAAAATTAAGACATAAGTAGGTATTTTATTTTATTTGTCCTGTTTTTCATTGAAGGTACTCATTATGGGCAATGAATACTGGTTTCAGTAAATTTTACCAGTTATTATATGAATATGAAATTGCTTAAAAAAATACATTGATATTTTCATAGCAGCAACCCGACTTGCTACAAAAGACATGAACGGGGTGCTGCGCTTACACGGCATGATTGATAAAGCATGTTCTTTTATATTAGATAATATTATATTTACATATGAAATTGCCAAGGAAACTCAATTTTCAGTACTAGCATTTTTGCATTTTTTTTAGGAATGATAAATCCAAATTATGTAATTTCTTTGTGTATGGATGAGACAACATTAAGCTAACAGCAACATTCATTTAATTTTTGAAAAGTGTCAGAGCTGTAATTAATTACTACGAATCTTATCATGGAAATGGATAGCATTTAGGATGAACTGTTTTTGAAGATTTAATTTGTATAATCAAACCGAAAATAAAAACAAAATTTAATACGTAGATGTAAAACCTTGAAATCAACCTTCAAACAAAAAACAAATCATTGAAATAGCTTTTGAATTACAGGAATTATAAACTCATGAATCTGTAAGAAAATTTTAGCAATTTCTTATGTAAAAACCTATTATTTTCATAGCAGCAACCCGACGCCTAAGGTAAAATTTTTGTGGCTTGGTACAAAAGACATCAACGGGGTGCTGCGCTTACACTGCATGATTGATGAACCATGTTCTTTTATAATATATATTCTCGAATATTTTATTGTACAATGACAGTAAAATGATAAACAAAAAAAAACATTCAAAACTAGTACGATTAAAATTTGTTTATGGAATCTAAGATGTTATCATATAGTTTAGTTGCATATACTATTATAATTGCTTTAACCGTATTACTTAACATTATTTGAGGTAAGTATTGTTATAACCTCTTACGATTATAAGTAACAAATTGAGTCGAATTCAGTCAGCTCCACATAACACTTACGAAAGAGATTCTTAATTAATTTTACATATTTGCATCAATTTCCATAGAGCGCAGCAAATTTTTAATTTCTGTTACGTCGTTACGTGTCGATTATACCATCAAGTTTAAATTGTCTTATGTTGGACGAAGTAGGTAGGTAAGCATGGAATTCCCATAGCTTAATTTCACAAAGATTTTTCTTATTTTTTTCCAGAGAGTAACACCATATTAGGACATAGTTTTAATTATTTTGGTATATAAATTAACCATTATTTTTTCATGATTTTTTAAGGAATTTGTCGATAATGACGTGACTTGAGAATTTTAGACATAACCGATTGTGATGTGTGATTGCTTATAAAAAAGGGGTCTGTCTACTCATTTGTCATCCATCTGTCAAATCAGTCGGCAGCAAATTTTTATAAATTTATCTTGATAGCAAGGGACACATTTCTAAACAGCCATTTTTCAAGTGACGTCACACGAATGCAAATGGAAGTTGCAGCTTTTTCGTAAAAATATTCGTCATCATGAGGTTTTGTAGACCACAAGTTGGAAAGTATTAAGCCTAAATCTCGAAATGATTTTCGAATTAACACACCTTAACATAATTTAATCTAAGCGAATTTTCACAAGTATTTTGGGTAGTGTTCGTAATAACAGGAGAACCCAAAAGACGAAAAATGTACGTGCTCGTAATTATTGAGAAGATCTGGTTTCGATTTTTTGTTTCAGCTGCTTCCCATCAAGGATATTTCTTCTTTAACATTGTTTACATTCAATCTTATCAAAGACATTTTACATTTAGGAATAATGAATAGTCAAGTTACTATAACAAAAGACGTATGTAGGATACACGATACATTTTGCGCGCGCGTTTACACGTTTTATTTTTTTGCGCGTTATGATAGGAAAATCAAAACTACATCACACGTAAGATAGAGAAATCAAATTAGCATTTAACGAAATAACTTTTTTGCCACCTAATTTGTTTCTTATACCACGTGATCTCAAGAAGCCGGCCTAGTCTTAAAAAAACGGCGATATAATAAAAGACAATCTTCAGCAAACATTTTTGTTCTTAGGTCTAACTTTGCAAGCAGTATGTGTAGGTAATAAAAAAGTAATTAAGGGAATCATTGAGTTAGAGCCCGCGGCTGCGATAAACCGTGGGCCGTGGAGATCGGAGAATCACTTGAGTAGAAAAAAGACCAATTTGACATAACACTGTACAACCACGCTAAGGAGAGGTTTCGCAAGGAGGAATTTTATTCACAAGTTTAAAAAAGAAAAACTAAACGTTTTAGGAAAAAATCCGTTCGTTTCAGAGTCTAATAAAGTTTACACAGGTTTTAATCCATAATTAATATACATGGAATTTTGCTCAAGTAATCTTAAACCGCGACATGACAAATTTTTTCAAGAGCTCTTTGTTGTTTTGTCTCATTACTGGAATGATTTCAGATGATTCTGTTTCACTAAGTTTGTGCATTATATTCTAGGCAGAAATGCTTTTTTCTTTCAGTTATAGTATTGCTAGATTCTTCAAGCCACGAAGAATGAATTAGGGAACTTTGATGTTTTTGCGGGGCCTATCCTCAATGATAGCCTTAAAATCTATAATAAATATACCTATCGCTAGTTCTCAAGAGCACAGCAGCATGTAGGCCAAGTTTTCGCCACTGATTCTACCTACGTCCATCCATCGTTTCTAAAGTCTTATGATTCCATCATAGGATCTTAACCAGCACAATTCCTGATTCTTTAATTTACTTCCGGCACGATTGTGGCTCCTGCATTCAGAAGGTATATCTATGGCCGCCAGCAGGTGCAATCCTTGCAAATTTTCGCTGCCGACGACGCCGGGTCCGTATGAGACTTATCTCTTATAACTTGAAATGACCATTTTAGTAAATTTTTATTAAACCGATAGACTAAGAGTAACTTAGTCTATCGGTTTAAGAAAAATAATATAGATTTTTCATATTTCATATTTCAAAACAAAGACAACGACGCTCGATAAATCTAAATTTTACTCACTATACAGTCAACAACATTAAGTATGAAATAAGAAATTTACGATAGTCCTTCAACAAAAAGAAAGGTAGGTGTGACGACGAGTTATGTTGTGTGTGTCGTGGCCATACCGTAGAGTTGACAATTTCATTAGCTGATCGGCCATATCCTGAATCGCCTTTCTTCTGAGCGTGTTGGATTGCTGGTGATCATAAACCTGGGAACCGAGCGAAGTGGAGTGGAGCGGGGCGACCTCTTAGTCAAATTTCATGATACGGCTGATAAGCTCATGAAATAATGATAATCCTTACTACGCCCCCGTAATGGTGATAATCGTACCAAAAAGTTACAGTATCTGCCCGTATGTACCTACGCTCCCCTTCCGCCGTGTTTTAGTAGCATAGACGAATACAGCCTACAGACTCCTCATAACAGGCGACCGATTTCTGTCAACACATTTGACTGAACCAGCAGATACAATTCACCACTTCAAAATTATATGTTTCGGTATGTCAAGCCAAAATGGCTTTTATATTCATTACGTTAGAGTCTTCGTCTTCGGGAAAGATAAGTATGTGGCGCTATACGTAAGATTGGAAGAGCCAATAGGATTGCAGTAAGTATCCCGTTTCAATTGTTGACAGAATTATTTGTACGCAAGATGTTGAACAATAGACGTCTTTCTGGGCTGTATTGTCTATGTTTAGTAGATACCACTAGATTAGGTCTTGAATTTGGTATCTACATAACTAGCTGCTATTTGAATAAAGCGTAAAGAACACTGTTATGTTCTAATTTCAGCTCATGGTACACACCTTGTGACTAGGGCTCTTAATAAAATATTTTATGAATAGCTATTTCATGAAATATTTCATTCACTCTTGAGTAAGGAACCCTAAGGAATTATTCTTAAGGAATAATAAAGGTGTTTAATCCGTTTAATCGACGAAGCACTGTCAAAGCCTGCACAATATGTACGAATAGTTGCATAGACTTCTAGGTTTCAAACCTATGGTGTTGATTTTGTTTGTTGTGTAGCGTAAGCTTTGACTGTATTCTATGCATATAATGATTTATGCTACTCATCTTTTTCCCTAAAAGTAATTGTCCATCCATCCACCCATCAGTCTAGTTCATCCACTGCTGGACATAAGCCTTTCCAGGACTTTGCCACTCCCGGCGCGGCGGTCATCCTGGAAGAATTGCCCATACTTACACACGCTGGGCAGGCGGGTTAGAGAGCGTGGTGCCGGAACCCTCGCACCAGTGACGCCACCGTCACCAGTCTGTTCCATATAAGGCCCGGCTATTAGGGATGAATATACCGCCATCCATCGGTCCCAGGCATGGTGCGCCTCCTGTTTTTTTTTGTCTGTGAGCTGTCCTCTTACTCTCCCCCGAATGACTTCGAGGTCTCCAAGTAAGATGGAGGTACCTCCACAGTCGAGCCCAGCATCAGCTCTACCACTGTGTCAGATTAAATCTACGTAAATTGTCAATCTCTCTAATTGACTTCGGTATGTTATTGTAAATACGAGGGCCCATCCCTAACACACTGTTATTTAAAAGAGCCGTGCTTGAGGGAAATTATGCTACCAGGTCCTACACTAATTGTTCAAATAAACTAATTCGTATTTTGCAAAAAGGATAATTGAAACTTGGTCTGTGCTCAGTGCTGTGATAAAATTAGTAAAAGCAAGGATATCGGTATCTACTTCCTGCAATCAAAATTGTCTTGCTCATCTTTACCAGGTAACGTGATCCGTAATCTCTTTACCGATCTCATCCCGGTGGATATTGGATACGGACGTCATACGGTATTGTACGTGCGCGTGCGTGGGCCCGGCATGGACCCGGTCATCGACACAAAACCTCGTGAAAGTGTTAATATTTCTCCTTGCGCCCACGTTGACGTCTAGCGCCTAGAACTCCGGATATTACACCTTTAACCTCTTTTGTTACGCTTATTAGCAACTTAACACTGAGATCCTAATCATTTTGCAGTCTGTAGAGCTTGTAAAGCTTACCATATGAATCTGTTGTGGTCATAGATATCCGTGGTTGTGGTCTTAATCCAATGGAATCCTATTACAAAGTAGGTACCTAGCGCAAAAAGACATAAACCACTGTAGGGAGTAAGTAATTTCCCCTTACAAGATTTCTTGTAGACTTTTTAGTAGCAGTGTTTTAGAAACATATAGAGGCAAAAATACCGCAACAAAAGCTCTCATTTCGTAGGATATAATTATGTTATTGTGTTCTTTGTATCTGCTACGTAGCATAAAATTCATACATTATTTGTAAAATAGATACATATTTTTATAATACTTTTTACAAGTCATATTTAATCTTAAACCATCAACAATAGAATACGGTAAAAAATAATTTTAATAAGGGGAAATACATTAAAAACAGTTAAAATTAGGCTTACTTAATATTAATAAAATTATACTCTTGCATAAGGGTTTCAGTTAGGTATCAAGGATTGACTTTGAGCAAGCAAATAGCACCATAACGAAAACAATCACTATCCCATTTTATATTCGAAATGCTCGTTGTAATGGACCTTAAAAAAATTAATTTATCAAAGCTTTTCTTTCGGTTACCTAAAGAAAGTTGCATAAAAAATTAAGAAGCTTTGAGAGTAAATTACTTACGAACGTAAAAGTTCGCAATTATGAATCTGCCGTGAGTCCAAAGAACTTGATGATACGTCGGTCGTTTTGATTAAAATCTGCACATCAAGTTGCCCTCCCGGCCGTCAGTATTTATGATTATGGTCGAAAATGTAGCTATAATCTCGTCAGAAAAAGTATGTAGAATTTGCGAGTTAAAACGGCGAGGCTCATCGAGCGTGGGTGCCAAACCGCCCGTGGCGCCACTCTGTCTGATGGGCCCGTGCGCAGCGCAGCCGCCGCACCGCCCAGTTCCCACGGTCAGGCCCCGCCTTCTCCGATATCAAACCGATAACATCACATTTTAAAAATCACCCACTTTCAAAAGCAAATTTCGGCAAAAAAGGCCCTGATTAATCTTGGATTTATGCAGGGTCAGTTCATATTGTCAGCGGAAGCTTTATATCATTAGTGGGCTATTAAATATGATGAGGCAGCTTTTGTTCTACTCTCTAAAAGCTGATTCAATTGGAAAATCCAGATTGATCAAGATTTGTATACATTTTGTTGCAGAACACAAAAGTGTGAGTGTTTGATGTGTGTTTGTGTAGATTGAAGTGTGAGCGCTTTATTTCCGTCTATCGATGCTATGAATTGGCATGTATGTGGTATAGACATCTACAACATCTAACATTAGCTGTGTGTAATTAATATAATACTTCAAAATAGCAGCTTTTTATTTTTCTTTATATTTATATTGCATGTTAGTTTGAATTATTAAATACATGTTCCTATATATATAGTAATTGCATGTGAGTTTTAGTATTACATGTTGATTATCTATAATTCTATATTGTGTATAATTTTTAAAACATCTTATACAGATATAGAAATTACTTTCAGTACTTCAGTATGTAGATATCTGACGAATGTTAAAATTGTTTATTTCGTTGACGAGCCTCTTTTTTTATATATCATAAATAAAATAAGATGCCGCGCCGCAAGCATAGATATGTGTACCTACATCAACCATAAAAGACCTCCCAGGAACACTAATTTTCGTTTTTCCTATCATCATCATGAAGTTTTGAGTTAAATAGTTTTTTTGTTCATTGAAGCTGTGGTGTAATAGGGATGGGTCATTATGGGTCCCACTAATGACGTCAGAGATAATGGATGGTTGTACATACCATCTACGCGGATATATCGATACCCGCAACAGGGAAAGTAGTATTTCAATTTTATAAGGATTTTACTTACACTAGTGCGGGAAAATGGAGACAACTAGATATTAAATATCAGTTGCTTATTCTTTTGTATTCTGATTAAACTGAAGATACACTGTCATATCAGAGATTGACAATATCATATCAGAATTGGAATCGTTACGGTGTCAACTTAAGAGTCGATTCTTCTGATTTGTAACAATATCTCAAGAAGTAATTTTTTAACGCCCAAAATACAACTTTTAGCTGAGAAAAATGTATACAAATAGTTTACTATATGCAGAAATATATTTATCTATTCCCATACTGCAATAACATTGCAAGTGGTTTTATAAGTACCTACATTATTTGACTGATGTTGTAATTCAACTGCAATGATGCAATTCTGCGCTGTGATTGGCCCAGTTTATTATAACACAGCTAGAGAACTAATCACAAGCGACAACGGCTTGTCTTAATTTCTTAAACTGCACCCTGTACTCTCTGATTGGTCTCAGGCATGGACATACTGATTCCATTGTCTCAGGTGTTATGACGAGTATCACGGCAATGTCATGACGAGTGTTCTTTTTCTAATTTTTCTTAAAATTGTTAGCTGAAATATTGTAAATAATGTGACGTGAAGACGATATTTTTGATAGTCGTAGATAAAGTATTGTATGCAAATGGACATAATTAGAGATTGGGACACTCGTGAATTGTATTACGAAACGAACGAACTGAAACAGCACTCGTATCTCAATGTCTCACATTATGTCACAGTTGCACAAAATACTATTTGTATGTTACTGGCCAAAACCGATTTTAGGATAAACCAGTTTGGCCTGGTTTTGGGTTGTCATAAAAAGATATCCACGAAGATTATTTTATAACTTGTTATATATAACCTTCTAACCTAACCTACCAACTCTCTTCTGTGCTGCAGGACTTCCGAAAACTAGTTTATCCTAGTATCCTAGTTAAGCCTAGGCCAAACTAGTTTATCCTCAAATTGGGTTTGGCAGGTAACGTATACATTTTCTCAGCTAAAAGTTGTATTTTGGGCGTTATAATTATTTCTTGAGATTTTGATAGAAATCCGAAGAATGGACTCTTAATTTAAATAATTAAATAGGTATTATTGTAAATTAAAAGCCTGTAGGTAGGTTTTATTACAATATTTTAGAAAAATTTACAAATATTGATAGCGCGTTTTGGGTAGATCGCAACCCAGTTTCAAGTAATTAAATGGACAAATCAATGAACCCACACATTTCTGCAATGATCGCCAAAATAAGCATTTTGTCCGAAGAGGTCGAGGAACCTTCTTTATCAACTCACGTTCAACTTTCACCGTCAAATAATACGTGTTTTTGGAAGCGCGTGAGCAATTATTCACTCGAAAAACAGGTTTATATAACGTAGTGTCTAGTAAATCACAGTTGAAAACATGAAACACCTGCATAAATCTGTTTGAATTTTAGTGTATTTTCTTAAAACGTTAGTAAAGTTCACGATTTAATCTTAAAATCGAAAAAAAAAACAAACTTTTCGGCAGATATTATTTTATTAAAAGGAAACTTTAGCACGTTTTTTAGCTATCAAATGGATTTCTCTTTTAAAAAACCGGTCAAGGACGACTCGCGCACCTAGGGTTACGTATTTCGTCAGTTATGGGAAAAGTGTTTTTTTTCATTATTTGGTTTGTTTTCGTGAATTTCTTAACCACTATATTTTTCCTGTAATTTTTACGTAATCACCAATAGTTATCTATAATGTAATAACGTACCATGATTATTTTCATATTTTTCGGTCCTCTAGTTTCGGAGTCAAGGGCAACATATATTTTGTTGTGGTTTCTCAAATATTCCTCGTACCCATTTTTTAATTTATTTTTGCATTTTTGCCAATTTTTTTGAATCGCTTTAATTTTCCTCATGTTTACAAACAATTTTCTATAATTGATAATGTTTTCATATTTTTTGGTGCACCAATATATATGTTCATGTTAGTTTTAACATGTGATTAGGAATAATATGTTTTTATTATACAGGGTGGAAAAAATGAAAGGGCCCTGGAGGGGAACTACCTTAAATCCTTTAGTTAGCTCATTTTACTGAAAGGAAACATTCCTTTATTTTTTAAAAGAAACAAAACTGCATTCAAAGATCTTCTAAAATTTGCTTGTCTCACCCGGGAAATGAACCAACAAAAATTAAAAAATAAACCCTCGCTATTTTATTATACGAATCGGTAGGATTATTGTTCTGGATAAAATTTGTCTACTAAACTAAAGTCTTACACTCATCTGTTGTACGAGATACCCATGAAATTGAATATTTATTACAAGTTCTTTATTAACAATACCTAGTACTGTTCACTTGTAAAGTAATAATTATACGCCATTATTACACAATGACAGCACGGAATGAAAGCAAAACAAAACAAAATTTTAATTTCGAACGAAATTTATGGTTCGAACTTCAAATTTGTTGCTCCGCGTTGCAAAAAAAATACATTCCTTTTTTAAACTTTTCGTCAGTACGCCTAGTGCAAGAAGTAATTGTGCTCTGCATACATTTATTATTACCATTTAACGATTTTCTTATTGAAGTCTTCAACAAGGTACTTAAGATAAATAACATTAGCAAGCTTGTACTTCATACGATGTTTTTGGATGTAAGAGAGATAAGAAAATTATAACGTGGCATTTACTTGTTACAAGTGAACAGTACTAGGTATTGTTAACAAAGAACTTGTAATAAATATTTAATTTCATGAGTATCTCATACAACAGATGAGTGTAAGACCAAATGTTTATTAGACAAATTTTATTCTGAACAATAATCCTACCGATTCGTATGATAAAATAGTGAGGGTTTATTTTTTTTATTTTTAGTTGGTTCGATTCCCGGGTGAGACAAGCGAATTTCAGAATATCTTTGAATGCAGTTTTGTTTCTTTTAAAAAATAAAGGAATGTTTCCTTTCAGTAAAATGAGCTAACTAAACGATTTAAGGTAGCTCCCCTCCAGGGCCCTTAAATTTTTTCCACTCTGTATATTATATCATGTCGACACCCTCTTTTCTCAAGGGCAACTTTCACTATGCTCGAGGGCACTGACTATATTACCAGCCTTAAAAATGTAACTACTGATAGATAGGGTCCTGTGGATAGATGTTAGTGTGTGGCCTATTATTAGAACCGGTTACACCATTCACCTCACTTAAAGTTGGGAAAGGTCTCCACTACAAGTTTCATAGCTATTGCCCGGTATTAGTTTCGAGCAAGGGAATTACTTCGTTATATGGGGTTTAGTTGTTTGGATAAATAGAAGATTAACGGACCACCGAGCGAGTGTGTGACATTCAACCAGGAATTAGTAAGGACAAGGATTGATAGTATTGCACATGACGTCTAAACGATCGCAGTGAGTCTGGCCGCAGCGCGCGGCGTGTTGTGAGGTGGTAATGGTGGATAATACCGCATAATACGCCTATTATCAACCATAAAAATGTTAATATTATCGCTACCTCCAACACGCCTCCGGAGAGCATAGTTTATGTCCCATGTCATGCTGCGGCCATAAACTTAACATTGTACGGGTATGAGCATTCTGTTGTATCGTAACGGGTTGGCAACGATTCGTTGGAGGTCTACTGGGACGATATTGGCATGAGAATGGGAACAAACACTTGCCGATTCCGTGGTGTTAAGGCGATACGTAAAAGTTTTAGCGTCCCTGTTACTCCATATGCGAAAAAACCCTCAGTGCGAGTGGGACGGATTCGTGGAATAGTAGCAAAAAGTCGGTTTTTTATTAATATAAAATGTATTTTGTCAAAAAGATTTTCAAGGAGACTTTACTATTAAATTATATCCACATTTTAAATGCAATTTCACAATTAAATTATTTGGGATTTCAGAATTAAAGGAAAAAATAAAACAATTTAGAGGTCTTTCGGAATTAAATTCTATCGAGAAAATTTCATCCAATCGCGTTTTCCTTTAGTGAGAATCTTAATCAAATACTCAATAAACAATAACCTAAAAATGAAATACGTAGATGACGTTATAGTGGAGTAAATGGATTCGAAAAAAAAACATTTTTTTTAGTATCGCCTTATGTAGCCCCTTCCCGCTCAGCTGTCATATAAATGCTTGAGGTGTTTGTGACTTACTGATGATAAAATAATATTATAATTCGTTATTGCACAAAAAAACAATGAATGTATAAAGGGGAGCTTAATACTAATTAGTATTTTCTACCAGCTAACCTTTGGCAATAGGGAAATTATTTAGGGTAGTGCCAAAACGTTTAAGGGTGGCTTCTTAAGATATGTTTCCTTTCCCTCCCATACCGCACTCTCTCTCATCAAGATGAGATGGCGCCGAATTTGTGAAATGGTTTCAGGTAAAAACTGTTTTCTACGAAACGGTAACTGTTTATTTATAAAAAAGTGTATAAACTTGGCCTTCTTTACATGAACACCGTCAGTATTTCTCTCTTTTTTTATTTCCAGTATAGGTGAAAATTATGCTATTTGTTAAACTTTGCGTAAAAACGAGGCAATATTCACGATACCTGACAGCTAATATGATGGTGTTTTATCAAACTTTGCTTTTTGGGCTGTATAGAGACGTAGCGTAGTTAGATGTAGCTAGATAATACTTATGAAAATAAAATATATGAAGAAAATAAGCTGTTGACTTCACAATCAGTTTATACATTTTGTATGAATCTTGAGAAAAATCCAGGGGCTTCTTAAGCTTGCGTCTTGCTGTGCAAAACATAGAGTTTGAATTTCGAATTATCAGGGCTGCATTCATAAACTAGGGGTTGTGACATGGGTTCTAACGCCATCTCATCGAAAGGTTACATAAAAATAAACTACATCCACACACATCCACAAATGGCGATGTGTTTTATATTATAAACGTAAGTTCGTGATTTATTAAGGCGATTAATTATTGTTTTAAATTTAGATAAAATAAATGATCCATATTTTCCCCAAAATAATACGTTTGTTGGTGGTTTAAATTGCGACATTAAGGAAATGAAACCATTATGAAAAGAAAAAGCACGGACATCCTTGAATTTAAATTATGTACACAAATATGACCGTAAAGAATTTTCTCATTTTTTTGTAGGTTTCGCGTACTGAGTGTTCAAACATAAACAGTCACCGTAATAATTGAAAACGGGGACTTGTTTGGTGCCTGTTTTAATTAAGTAAATTACTCAACTAAGCAAGGGCGGATCTCGGAATTCATTTTAGGGGAAGCCATTCTGACAAGATTTATCACAAAGTAAAAAAATAAATGGTTTTGAAATGCCTTAAGCCTTGAGGCGCTTTTAGCAAACCTTTCAAGACCTTATATACTTCTATGCTGCGTAAAAGCGAATCCTAGGTGTTTGGGGGGGGGGGGGCATGGCTCATAGCCTCCCCTCTGTATCCGCCAATGCAACTAAGTCATGAAAATAATAACAAGTCCGCCCTTGTACAGTGGAGATCACGTTAACCTTTACACATTGGACTTTGTATCTTATACACTTCACTATAGGCGCTAATTTAGTACTGCAAGTGTCTAACTTGATGTGATCGCCACTGTACAACATTGTGTGTTCAAAACTCTGTGCTCAATTTTTTATTTTAACTGTGTACAATAAAGTGTGTATTCAATCATTCATTCAACAACCGTTTTTTAAGCAATCCTTACTTTTGATACCAGATCTTTTTATTTATTTTCTAGGTGCATATAAACAAAAAAAAAGTCTTTATTTTTTTGTTTTATTGTCTTTTCATTGTTCTATAATTAGGTGTATCAGCTGATAATATTTCCTCGTTAAATTGTTTGGGACTGAAAATATACTCAGTATATTTAATTGATAATTTTGGTGGATAAAATAAGTAAAACAATCTACCAAGTAGTTTCAGTCAGTATCAATATTTTTATTGAAATGATATAAATGGGAAAATGTAATTATCACCTCAATAAAAACTTAAATACTATATCGGAGATAAAAATTCAACTACGATATAATCTGTACCCCTATTATAAATTCGAAAGTGTGGTTGTTGGTTTGTTGGTTTGTTGGTTTGTCCTTCTTTCACATAGCAGTGGACCAACGAATGGATGTAATGTTTTTGCATAGAGATAGTTTATGGGCCGGAGTGTAACATGGGCTTTTTATCCCGAAAAAATGCAAAAAGCTAGTATAATTAAATGGAGAATACCGACTATTCTGTACAAAAGTACTAGGAAATAGGGAATTATTTAGTACTAGGGAATTATTGCATACTTAAAATACATGCCTATAGGCACGCTTGCCTCCAAGAGGGGTAGGCACAGACTACAGATTTCCATCTGCTACGATCCTGACACACCTCTTTGGCCTGTTCCACATTCATCAGTCTAATTATACAAGCTGACTTTGCTTTTCAGTATGTCGCCAATTTGGTCAACGTACGTCCTTCTAGAGAGAGCGACCCGTTTGTGCGTTATCTTCCACTGCACACCAATAAATTTCTTACGTTACTCCACTTTCATTCATCCTCTCTACATGTTTAAACCACCGAAGCATTCCTTTTTCTATTTTAGGCACTATATCCCATTCAACATATAAGGAATTATTACAATAATTGCAAACTGTAGGGTAAGTGATAGAGAAGGTATTGATATATGATAATATCAGTGAACACGATTTTCATTTCTCGTGGCAAGGTAAGACGAACTTACTGTCGGACGACAATCGGCAATAAAATTAGAAATGGAAAGCCACGTCCGGACAAACGTTTGTCGAACGTGCCTACCGACTCTTGCGCAGGACAAACACCATATAACTTTAGAACACGTTGCGTTAAGATTTAAATAACAAATTAATACTTACTTTGTAATACACGTGCAATATATATTTCGGGTACAATATGCTTCGCTTTCGCAATTATAGAAAACTCTGTAGTTTTGGCTACAGAGATATGTATATCAACTTTCGTTTTTTTTTCTCTTTCAATCAAGACGATCCTTCCCAAAACATGTCCAGAAAATATTGTTGTCTCTGACAGCAAATAAAAAAATGTGATTTTGTTTTTGTTACGCAGCGCAATAAATTCTGGCATTAATTTATCAATGAGTAGATAACCAATATAATTACATTTTATGATGAACAACTAACATACAACTGTCAAGTATATTATAGTATTAACCATAAACTTATTATATCCTAAGTCTATGGTATTAACTGACCATACTACATGATGTCATCGCCGCTTGTTGTGCCAAGGTTCTAGCCTATTGTATAATATATACCATCTTAATGTAATACATACATAATAATACTATATCATACTAATATTTCTGTTTATTATATTAGATTTAGTTGATTTCAAAAATTTTAAAATGAATTTACGCAGTCGTGACGGACACGTATATTGCGACAAAGTACAAAAACAAAAATATTTATGGAATATGCCAACTTTATACCTGAAAAAGTGAAGCCTGCAAGTAGCTTCAGTTTGCTTATTAAAAAAGGATAGTTATTTGTTATTTTTTTTCTTTATTGACCAATGGATGGAATGGAATAAAAATCTGTTTAATTAGTAATTAGGTATTAGTATTAATTTAATTAGTATTATTATTAATTAGTTTAAATAATATTAATTTCAGAATAAAAAACATAACGAAAGGACGTTTTTAGGATTTGGTAGTACGTAAAAGGTACAAAAGAAACCTTTATGGTGAAACTCCGTTGTCCGTCCGTATGTCACAGCCTCATAAATTTAGCGCCGTTAAAGTTAAAAACTTGCGGTGTTACTACAAAACGGTGTTTAACTTTAGGCAGTGTTTAAATCTGTTGTTGTCACCTTTTCTTTCATATTATAAAAAAGTGATAACAACAGATTTAAACACTGTCTACAGTTAAACAACGTTTTGTAGTAACACCGTTGAAGTTTGGCATATAAATAGCATTAATTTGCACACATAACAAGGTAAAAAAAAATTTGAAAAATTTGAAATTATTCAAATTAATTCCAATACAAAAGAGAGAAAACAATTTATTAAAAATACAATATGGGTATCAAATTGTAGATATTTAAGAGCTGATTGTAAAAATATAATAATATACCTTAACAACTGATTTCGACAAATTTGTGAAGCACTACAAAAAAATAATTATGTATCCCCCTCGTATCTCGGAAACTGGTATACCGAAAAATATGAAAAAATGTCGATTACAGGGTCATGACTGGCCAATCGCAAGAAATTTAGCGATTTTAAAAAAGATGAAAACTAATCAGAAATAAAAAAAGATAATAAAATAAATTAAAATAATATTTTATAAAATTAAAATAATATTTTTATCAAATTGTAGGTATTAAAGAGTTGATTGTAAAAGTTTTATTGTTTAGCTATATGTACTTGCCTCTATTTCAAGAAATACTCGAAAAACCACAAAAAAATTATGTCCCCCCCTTATTTCAAAAAATGGTGGACTGAAAAATAAGGAAAAGACCGGCCAAGTGCGAGTCGGACTTGTGCACGAAGGGTTCCAGGACCATTTCCTGGTCTGAAAGGAGAGATATCGCATGCTCCTTCAGTTTCTTTCTTATAGTTCGGCCACCAACGGCTACTCCATGCACTTTGTTTTCTTGATGTTAAAAATCGATTTCGCAAAGACGTTGTCACAATAAACCTGTCATCTCGAGGGGAGCTCTCAGAACTCATAATAGTATTTTTGTTCTGAGTCTCCGAATAAGAACTACCTTATTCGGAGGGGTAGCTACTCATGTTCTTCCGGTACCAACCACGTCTCCTTTTGAAAGAACTTGTCTCCATGAACGTTCTGTATACTCGAGAAACCGTAGACTGCTTCACATTTAAATGTCTACGAATTGATCGTTGGTCTAAGCCAGGGATGGGGAAACTTTTACCTTCGCGTGCCAATATTTACTAACGAAATATATGGCGGGCCAAGTTGTTGCATTTTTGGCTATATTATTTACTGAAATCAAAATATTAGTACGTATTTTAAAATATTAAAAAATAACTATTGAAATAAGGAAGAAGTTGCAAATTGCAATCAAATTAAACTTTCAAGTTAGCTGCGAAATTTCTAACAATACGAAAATTTCACTTGATTTTTGTACGAAAAATTTATTTGATGATTTCATCCCTGGTATAAGCGCTGCTGAGAAAAAGAGACCAAGAAGGCCACATAAATGCCATAATTTAAAATGCCATACGTCAAGTATTTCAAAGAAATTTCTATTTCATTCAGCTACAGCCTTTAAACGCACTATTATAATGTTATTACTCAAATATGTAATAATATAAACTGCTTAGAACTCGAGTAATACACTATTAATTGGTATTTTCTTATTAGGTTTTATTACAAGTCATTTCTACGTGTTTATTATTATTAAAAGAACACGAAAATATTTATTTTGTTTTTAAGTGTATTATTGTTGTTACTCATTGAAAATAAGCTTTGATTATTTGATTGAAAGGAATGTTGGCAAAAGAAAAAGGTAAAACTCTTTGTTGTCAAAAGCAAGCGCGGCATCCCATTGATGTCTTTTGTATTGAGGCGGCAGAAACAAGCGCTTTACTGAGAGTCGACTCGCGCTCTACTATTAATATAGATGTACTGACAGATAGGATAATACAAATATAAAGTAATCTCAAGATACTTATTTAAATATTTAAAACTTCAATTTAATGAAGTTGATGGTTGTGATTGTCGGCACTATGACACATTGTGATTAAAATACACTTGTACTTGTCCACTTTATTGTACGGGAACAATAACAATAACATCTTATTTTTATTTTAATATCTATAAAACCTTTGAAAATGCTTATACAGCGAAACCGGTCAGGTTAAAAGTAACAATAATATAAAGTGGACAAGTACAAGTGTATTTTAATCACAATGTACTTAAATTTAAGATTTGATATAAATGAAGAAATAATTATAACGGCCAAAATAAAACTTTTCGATAAGAGCAGTGTGTAACTTTATGATATTTACTGTCTGGTTAAACGTATTTTAAATGTTATTGTGGTAGCTTCGAAATAATTAGATTTTCCATAAGCGTGATATTAGATTATTTTATTTTATTGTTCTTAATTCAATCTTAATGGAAAATGCAATTATTCTAAAGCTACCATAATATCACTAAAATACGTTTAAATATATAGTAAACTATTGTTATATCTACTCATATCTAAAAGTTGTATTTTGGCCGATATAATTATTTCTTAATATTTTGTAACAATACCCAAGCCTACCCCAGAATCCTTTTAGCCCACCCTAGAATAAAAAAAATTAACAAAATAGAAGAGTAAATTTCAGTTTAACTGATATAATAACTGTAAAAATATTAATGACATCCATCACTTTCTGTTGTCTCTTTCACCTATTGACGTCGTAAGCGGCGGCTTGCGGTGGTTTAAAATCTGGCCCACCCCAGAATAGTAGTTTATGCTACAAGGGCCAAAAGGAAGAAATTACGGGGACGATTTAAAACACGAGCGTAGCGAGTGTTTTAAACGTAACCGAGTAATTTATTGCTTTTACGCCCGTGTATCATACTACATTTTTCAATGCATAGTGTGAGGAAATGAAAACAAATATAATCTTGTGAACTTTAAATTATGATTGGCTCAAAAGGATTGTATCCAGAGCCGTTAAACAGTGGAAAAAAAAGTATAACATCTATGATACACAGGAAAAGCTGCAGGTTAGCCAACCATTGCAAACAAATAAAAAAAAATAATAATAATAAAGCCCTAGGGTAAAATAATCGACTTTCTGTTCGGTTTTGATGCATAAAAAGTGAGCCTTTACGAGCACATGCATTGAAAAAAAAATATTGGTAAGCCCTTCTACGTGCCAAGTAAATTCAGTATTTATAAAAGCAACCGAACAAAGAAAACTAACAATTGCCCTAGAGCCTATTGCGAAAGTGTGATATGTATGAGAGTGAAAGGACATAGGCTAGAAAGAAAGGACAAATTAAATGTAAAGCGGCCAAGTTTGGATTCCCGTCATGTAACGACTGAATTGTGATTCGGCGCACGCGTCGCTTTCACTCTGGATATAGTATATCCTGGTGAATTGTTTGTGGTATTCTAGACGGAGACTTAATGGTAGTGAACCCTACATCACTGAGTAATAGATAACATTTTCAAGTAAAACAACATTTAAAAACAAATAGGACCCAAATTATACCCCTTGACATGTTTTGTACAAAATGGAGCCGATGATTTGGCCTGAAAAAACTGCGTGGAAATTTCATTTCATAAATTTCTTTATATTTTATCTGGATGTTTGTTTTGTATGAGTACATTTACAGGACATTTTAAAATTTCAAAGTTTACAAAGGTGTCATTTGTTGTTTTTAGGGTTCCGTAGTACCTAAAAGGTACAAAAGGAACCTTATGGTGAGACTCCATTGTCCGTCCGTCCGTCCGTATGTCACAGCCTCATAACTTTAGCACCGTTAAACATAAATACATGAAATTTGGCATAAAAATAGCATTAATTTGCCCACATAACTTTAAATTGTTTAAAATATTTCCAAAACAAAAAATAAATAAAAAAAATTAAATATAAAAATAAAAATTTTTTGCCTAAAAATACAATATGGGTATCAAATTGTAGATATTACAAAGTTTATTGTAAAAATACATACTTTTACTATATTTACTCGCACTGGTTTCGAGAAATCTTTAAAAAACCCCAAAAATATGTACGTCCCCCCCCCTTATCTCCGAAACTGGTACACCGAAAAATATGACAAAAATGACAATTATAGATCATAACTGGAAAATTACAGAAAAACTATAGCGATTAAAAAGAAACTGGGCACAAGTGAGAAATATAAAAAAATAAGTAAAATAAATAAAAAAAATATTTTATAGAAATACAATATGTGTATCAAAAAGGTATTAAAAAGTTGATTGTACAAATATATACTTTTACTATATTTACTGGCACTGGTTTCGAGAAATCTTTCAAAAACCCCAAAAATATGTATGCCCCCCCTCCTTTATCTCAGAAACTGGTGGACCAAAAAATATAAAAAATATATATCATGGTAAAATGTGTTTACAGGAAAAATAAAGCGGTTGAGAAATTCACGAAAAAAAAATTATAAAATTGAATTTATCATCCACAATACGGAACCCTAGGTACGTGAGTCAGACTCGCACTTGGCCGGTTTTTTATTGTTCATATACCTATAGTTTTAATAATCGTACCACCACGGGCGTCGGAAGACGAAGGTCTAGGGGGGGCAACCTAAATGGAATATAAAAAGGTTTTTATTTTTGACATTCATACTTTTTAGGGTTCCGTAACCAAAGGGTAACCAACGGGACCCTATTACTAAGACTCTACTGTCGGTCTGTCTGTCCGTCTGTCAGCAAGCTGTATCTCATGAACCATGATAGTTAGACAGTTGAAATTTTCACAGATGGTGTATTTCTGTTGCCGCTATAACAACAAATACTAACAAACAGAATAAATTAAATATTTAAGGGGGCTCCCATACGACAGACATGTTGTTTTTGCCGTTTTTATAGAAAATGGTACGGAACCCTTCGTAACATATCTAAGATCCTTTGTCGGTGTCCTTCAGCTTCTCTCTATAGTCCACTCAGTCGTTGTTCACGCATTGTAGATCTTTTATAGATCAAAAGTGACTGATAGAACCTTCTTTCAACGTCGTTGGGGGTAGAGTCATTAAAATTATAATCCTTTTAGGAAAGAATCGGTTTCCTTTGAAGCATCATAAAGTGTCAATATTGAAGCAAAGTGTCGGTATGATTGGAAAGGTTTATATGCAATAAAAATGCTTAGCTGATCGTATCTCAGTCATGAAATCCTAACAACCGCGCAGCAAACAATGTCTATAGAATATAATATCCTTATATTAACATATTTTTTATATATATTAATAAATAGGTTTGGATTACCTTGACGCCTACAAGGGTGTATGTACCGGATAGGCGTCAAGCTCTTCCCTTACAATATTTTTCTTTGCAAGTGCTCGTAAAGGCCCACTTTTTATGCATCAAAACTGAACAGAAAGTCGATTATTTTGCCCTAGGGCTTTATTATTATTTTTTTTTAAATTTATTTACTAGAAGTTGGCTAACTTGCAACCTTTCCTGTGTACCATAAATATTATACTTTTTTTTTCCACTGTTTAACGGCTCTGGATACAGTCCTTTTGAGCCAATGATAATTTAAAGTTCACAAGATTATATATGTTTTATTTCTTCACACTATGCATTGACAAACGTAGTATGATACACGGGCGTAAGAACAATAAATTACTCGGTTACGTTTAAAACACGAGCGTAATCGTCCTCGTAATTTATTCCTTTTCGCCCTTGTAGCATAATCTACTATTACAGTGCTGTCAGAACTAAACTTTCCCAATTTCAAATGATGACGTATCTAATGACGTACATATGTTTGCATCAAGCAAGCATCAAGCTCAAAGCAAAGGCGGGGGGTGTTATTCTTCTCGAATAACCTCTCTAGAGGGACCGCCTCTTTGGTCTAGAGTGATTCGAATACTCGGCTATTAATCCGGAGGTCGCGAGTTCTAATCCCGTTATGGCACTTTTGTATTTTTGGTGTGCGTGCTTCGAAAGGCAAGTTTCACTGTAGCTCCATGTTTGTACCCGAAGTACGCCGATTTTGCTTACCACATATCAAGCTGAGGCGTAATAATCGTTGCTGAAAAGTGGGTGTACTGTAATGTCGACTGTGACTTGCATTTCACCGTTTCGTCCATATCCGGTAACACCCCCCAGGGATTCATGTAGACGATGTAGAAAAAATATATAATAATATATATTTGTTATTCATTATAAATTAATTTTAATTTAGTTTAAATTCTGAGTACCAAATTTTTTCTAAATAGTCCGTCGAGATTTTTTTACAATTATTTGAAAAAAATCCGAAACTTGAGCAAACAAACAATAAATGATTTGATGCTCGAATCGTTGGTTTTAGTTTATTTTTAACCATAAAATCCTGAAAATAATCTGATCTTTGTATAGCCTATGTTACTTAAGGGCAAGGGCATAGACTAGAAAAAATGTTTACTACCCGTCCAACACAATGAAGCCATTGGCATAGTAGATTTAGCGGCCGGAAATTTAGGCATTTATAGTCGACCGTGATAATGTGGGCCGAGACATACATCCGTGAAGTCCTTCAACATCCAATTGCTGCCAAGGCTTGTATTCAAACAATTTTAGTAAAATACCTTTTTACTTTTATAATTCAAAAAGTTGATATACTAGGTACTTTTAGTAAGAAAGGTTTCTACTAGAGACTCTACTTGAGTAACCTTACCTTAACGTCCAGATAGTTTCTGTCTGATGCTCCATTCAAGAAAATGTTCACATTATTTGATTCAGTTAAAAATTTTGACTTTATACACTGGAAGGGCTAAGATCAGCTATGTAATTGACACATTGACAAAACTTTACATAATAGATTCAATATTGTATAGAATATATACTATATTGTAAAGTTTTGTCAATGTGACTTAGCTGATTCTTTCCTATAGCCCTTCATTTGTATCCATCTGATTGCCGCAAAACGTTGTTAGATTAACTTTCTTGGAAAGTTCACCAAAATATGCTAGGAAAATGTTTTTATGTATGT
The DNA here is from genome assembly GCA_934047225.1 of Ypsolopha sequella. Classification (NCBI taxonomy): domain Eukaryota; kingdom Metazoa; phylum Arthropoda; class Insecta; order Lepidoptera; family Ypsolophidae; genus Ypsolopha; species Ypsolopha sequella. Next base: position 18,789,394 of record OW203994.1, on the reverse strand, counting down.
ATTCCGATTTTCTTTTATTCTTTCCTTGAACAAAGTTGTCATTTAAATATTTGTTTTTTCATTTTGGCGGCAACAAGTTATCTTCCTCGGCCCACTTTCCAGATCTGTCAGTTTTGACACCTGTCAAAAAATCTCTTTGAAAAATAAAACATCTGTCAGATTTGACATCTGTCAAAAAATCTCCTTGAAAAAAAATCAACTGTCACTTTTGACAGCTGTCAAAAATCTATAAAAATTAATCGATGAATCCCACCATGCAAGAACAAATGAAACTCCCATATGTCCTATCCGGTAAGAGTACTTGGTTGAGTCTTTGGTCCTATCTTATGATAGAACAGAATAATAGTACAGATGGGAACAAATGGTCCGAAAATTTACACAATTATTTTAAAAGATACCTACCTACCTCACTATTTTTTATAACAAGGTGTTGTAAAACCAGCGATGTGACGACGAGGAAAAAAATTACTCGCCGTCACCCCTGGTGTGACAAGCTGGGGCTCTACCGCGTATTTCTCATTTGTATCAACTTCAAGCAAATGCATGCGAAATTCAACACGTGCAAAAGAGATGGCATGTTAGGCGGGCGTCATCGCACGCACGTCAAATTTCAGTCTCATGTTGATGTTGATGAAAATGAGAATTACGCGGTAGACCCGCTGGTGTGGCGAGGAGTCGGGCATGGCACATTCTACCATCAAAGCCCAATTCCCGTGAAGACTTGTATATCCAGTCAGCTGCATGTATATGGGTAGAAAAGTCGTCAGCTGACGCTGTAAAGGTATTTTTTTACTACATTTGTTAAAATTTTAGAAGTCCTAATTTCTTAAAACGTATCATCGAAAGTCTGCCGTTTTCTATGTTCTAGGCTCAATTCATAATTCATGTACTTACATACATTATTTAAAAGAAAGTTATCAAAACAAAAGTATAAGTATTCACGTAAAGTAAACGTTTCTACCTACATCATTTACATTTAATGTTCAGCGGTTACAATGAAACAGCTGCAAGCATTATTTATTTAATAAATCAAAAAAGAAATATCTTGCAATCGAGTGTTAAGTACATAGGTCCGAGATCGTTGAAGAAAGCTCGTTAATTTCGATATATTTTCTCCAAAAACCGTTATCGGGGCCAAGCATTTGGTACAAGGGATGGTTTGTTAAATTAGCTTGTCTTTGTTTTGCGCCGCCGCTGGCATTTTAACGAGCAAACCTGGGCCTCATGCTGCAAAAACGTCTGACAACTCGGCGCGGTGCGCAGACGCGAACGCATGTATGCCCCTGCACATGCGCTCCTAATTGCGCAGACCTCGCAGAGCCCGCCAGCGACATTCGCGAAAAAATTAAGGAATTTGGCAGTTAAAGTAATGAGCATATGTATTGTGCCCAAACAATGTAATTACATCGGGTTGGAGCTCGACTCTTGACGGTGTAATTTAATTAATCCATTACTTTTTCCTTTCCCAGAGGCGGTTCCTTGTTGTGGTCCTCTGGCTGTCAGTGGCGTCAGCTGCCCACGGTGGACCATTTGATTCGGCTTCTCTTAAACACATCGCCGATGTCTCATGTAAGCCACAATTTAGAATTGTAATTAATTTCTAATGTTTTAACTGATTTAACATTTTTTTCAAAATAAAAATTTACCTATTTCCAGATGCAGACAGTCCGAGGCCCGCTGACATAGCGTCGATATTTTCACCCCGAATGGACTTCGACCAGTGGAAGCCACTGACAGGTCGCGGGGACCCACTGCGCAATGACCCCACGTATGACTATGAGCCCCCGCTGCTCGAGCGCGTGCACTACTGGGCGGATGAGCCCCGCCCAGAACGCGAGCACCGACCAGAGAGGAAGTCCGAAGTCCTCATGCTCGGAGTATCATCACGGAAACCCAGCGTCACTCCTCGACAACCACCGCGAAGGCATCACCGACCCTCACCAGCGAAATATGAGGATTACAGCTACAAGCTTAGCGAACACTACCCGATGACGATACTAGTTCCACCACCGCCACCTCCGCCGGGACATCAACCACCACTCTTCATACTCAACGATGAGAAACCAACAACAGTGTCGTATAAAACAATTACAACGGAACGACCTGCTCCACCCGTTTCTAACGAGTCACCGGCAGACTCCGGTCATCTTACCTCCTTGTACGCTCTACAAGAGGCAAATTTGATCTATCAGTCCTCAACGACAAGCCAAAACTGGGTTCTTAACGATCTGGTTAGCAACAATCAAACAAAAGAATTATCTAACAGTGCTGTCAGCAGCGATTATGCCGGTTGGGGCCCAACCACTCCCATCGATGATGAAGATTCAGCCAATGAAACACATAATTTCATCTTTAATGATCATTTAGAACTATCAAAGCATCCGTTTTCTTTCTACAGGCCCATGTTGTCGGCAGACGCCCCTCCACCACCTCAGATCACACCAAACCCCCTACTTCTATCAACGTTTGTCCCAACTGCACTGCCAGACACCACTACTCCAGCAATAAGTACTGCAACTGAATTATCTTCTGAAATAACTACAAATATCATGAATACAGAGACAACTAATTTCAAAGAAGAAACAATAACGGATAGTAGAGTATCTTTTCTACCCACAACTATGCCACCTGTGCTGACTTCGAAACCAGATGCAAATTTTTTCGGAATGTTAGGATCGATGCTGTCAATGCCATTTGTAACTGAAAGACCGGAGGACAACTTGTATGCTCATGCTTCTGAGAACATACATGTTTTCAAAGAGCAAAACAAAGAAGAGGAAGTGGAATTAGAAGCCATGCAAACAATGCAGCCACCACCTCTAAGTAAGACTACAGAAAGTACGATAACGCTTATTAAGAGGCCCTATCATGTCAATCATCACAGCATGTTTGATACTCTACACAAAAGACCGAGTGTAAATACTCTGGATCCATATATTCACATGAGGTACACAACCCACGCTCCAACAGTAGCATCAATGGTAGAACCCTCCGAGAATACAATATCAACAACTGAAGCACCAACTATCCCAACATACCTGATTATACAGGGCCATTCTAAAGTCAAAACTTACAGTTCCAAAGCAAAAAACAAGGTTGACAAAGAATCCACCGTAAACGAGATACCAAAACCCAACGAGACTAATGAAGTCAGACATTTGCACCCGATTAAAAACAAAAATGCTAAGAAAGTTGAAAAACAGGATAAAAAATCTCGAGCGAATAGTGCAAGAAATTTGAAAGCGTTACTAGATGAAGGTATTGGTTCAATAGAGATACAGGAAGCAGATGTCGGCATTAAATATGATGTGAGCGATGGCAGTGATGTACCTCTGGAAATTTATAAAAAAGGCATTGTGGAGAGTGATGAAAACGATTATTCATCAAGAAAGAAACGTCCGAAGAGGCAATTAGACTTAGAGGATATATTACCATTTGATGAAGAACAGTTGGAAGAATATGTTTTTAAATTCCTAGAGGGCAGGAAGAATGATACAGGGATAACAGGAATAATAGCGTCAGCCGTGACTGGTGGCGCAGCAGATATTGTAGATGATTTAGAAGACGATGAGGATGAGGATGGTGATGATGATGATGAAGATAGATGAATCAATGTACAATACAAATTATAGTTAATTTATGGACATGCCTAGAGATATTTGTGAATTGTAACGGTCACCGCGATCCAGAGTCACCGTGTATGTGCACAAAGTGTTTTGAGGACATTTGCCCTGAAAGTTGGAAGTGTATTAGATAATGCTAAGAAATAGTGGACATAAAATTTATTTATTGACGACCATTTTTATACTATTTTAGTCATAAGTATAACTTATGTAGTAATTTATAGTAAAACATAAAATAAATTATTGTTAATTTATACATCAACGGATATTTACTCATCAAAGAATTAAAAGCGTGACCTTATTCGACGTTGAAGTTGTAAATTTTCCGTGGTTTCCAATCAATGTCGTCACACGTGCACAAAAAGCGCAGGCGAGGAAAGCGCAGGCGCAGAGCGACGCCATGTTGGGACTCCCGGCACTACGGACGCGACACACTAACACACACACTTTTTCTTATCCTTTTCGTAGAAATAAAGAGACCACCTCGCATAAAGTGAAAGCTAATGGTTAGACAACAGTCATATGACATATGTTTAATACTATTAAAACTCGGATAAGCAGCTGCAAAACTATTTTATTTTGAGAACAGAAACCCTAAGTTACAACACCGATTACTAATACAATTAATATAAGACAGATTTTCACATACATGTTTTGATCAGAGGAATTACACCAGTCCGCTTTACACAGACACATTTTATACTCAGCTTCCGGAAGCCTGAAAAAGAAGAAACCTTGCTCAATAAGGAGATGAGTATGCTACAATGCATGACAATTAATGCATGGATTGTGCTTAGGAAAGTTGAGCAGCTTGCTCGGTTATTCTTGATCCTTAATTTGATATCAAGATGACCAGGAACTGCTTTGATGTTTATAAACGGTCTGTGAAGTGTACTTTCGAAGAGTTGCCCACATTTCATCCCTAATGCAATGTATGGCAATGGTGATATGTCGTAGACAAGTAACATTTATTCAGTAAAACAGCAAATCTGCCAACCGAAAAATTACATGAATTTCAAAATGTGTGATTGTCGAATATTCTTTCTCTTTTTTCCGGAGTACTACCTAAATGTTTTTCAGCTCAATCAGCACAGTCGTTTGAACTCATGATTCGCTATAAAGTTTTACGTTTTTTGAGGGATAGCATAAAGTTGAATGCTTTAAGTTCTTTTAATTTTCCGCAGATCCATCAGTTAGTTCCGAGTAAAAAGACCACTATGATATGATATGATATGATATAACTTTATATCAAAAACATGCGATTGTGATCAATAGAGCAACAACTTCTGCAGATATGAAAGAAACCAAGAAAAGCACTTTATTTTAAGATACCGCCGAGAAAAAAAATTATGTGAGGTACATGTAACAGTTAAATTCAATCGTGAATATTGTAAAACCAGTATTATATTTTTTATGTAACTTCGGTATAAGTATTCAGAGTTTCTTAGAAGTTGATTCTTCCGGCAGAGGCAATATGTTTGTATCATGATTTTAAAATCACACAAAAAATTAAACTAAATCAATTTAAAAAGCGTGTGACAATTCCCAAAAAAAAGAGAATTTGGACGAAAAAATATTAGTAACACACAGTATTTTATGAAATCTTCGATTATTTGGATTTATAACAAAATATTAAGATATAATTGTAATGGCCAAAATACAAGTTTTACCTAAGTACAATGTACCCATACCTATATACCATACGCATTAACATATTTTTAATGATATCAATTGTTATCTTTATCGAACGATTCTTAGAGTAATAAAACAAAATAGACAAATCTGTATAATATTCAACTTTACCTAAGACAAAAAAGGTTAGTATAAATACTTATTCATTACAATCTCTTTTTCTCACCTTTGATTGAAATTTCACATTGTTTTCAGCTTACAAAAAATAAATATATTATTTTGAAAATAAAGATATCTCAATTAATTATAGATTTGTTCAAGAAACCTGTCAACCTTTATAATATTGCAAAAATTACGTTTGTTATTTATTTTACCTAAAAGTTTTGTCTTCTCCGAGTATCTTTGGCGCATGGAATTAGTGTGTACTAGTACATATGCTTTGGCGTAAGTTAAAAATAACCGTTTTTTTTTAAATATACCTATACAGTATATTCCCAACCATTTCTCTATTACAGTTCAGGGAAATGGAAGAAGAATAAAAATGCTTGACTTTTTATCCAAAACTACTGTGGAAGATATAATATTGGAATTCCCTTTATCAATACATACTTGATTTAATGTAAATTAAAAATTAAAGGCATTATTCTTTATTTTCATCATAGGGGACGCAGTTTCCATAATGAACGAACTGAATTTTTTCCATGTTCTCGGCAGTAATCTTTTGACGTCTTAATGAATATACTTCTATATGACCTCTAGGTATTATTTTAGAAAAAGATCGTTCAACATTTACGCTCGTTGCTGTTGCATATTTTAAATAGAGATAGTAATTCAATGTTGATTTTCTGTTACGTTCTATCAATAATATTTCAGAATCTCCACTTGATATAAGCTGCACCATTTTATTAAATGTGTCACAGCCGGATTTTTTTTTAAACATTCCTTAATTTTTTGTAAACCTTTTTAGCACTTTCATTCAAAATTAACTTTGATAGATTTGACTTTAAGTTTGATATAATTGCTAGAGAGTCTTTCAATGAAAGTGATTGCGTCTCCAATCGTGTAATTGATTCTTTTATACACATGAAATTTTCAGAAATAAATTTCAATTTTGTTTCGAGATTAAGGTTTTGCAAAGTTAATTTCGCTTTGGCAATTTCCTGGCTTTTATTATCATTCAGTACACCTTTATCCACTGCCTCCAGCCATGTTCCTCATCGTACTACAACTGGTTGTGGCGGTAAAGGTATAATTGGTAGCATACTTTTAAATAAATTCATGCGACTCGGTGATTTAAGAAAAAAATGTTTGATATTTACTATCAGATCATTAACATTTGGATACAAGACCCGTATCTGGTCGGGCACGTATTTAACGCGTAAGAGAGTCGACGTGTGAATCATATTGGGAAACTCTCTTTGCAAACATTTACCAGTTTTGAGCATATATGCGGCTCCATCGGTAACAAATAGCAATAAATTTCCTTGTTTTGCATGATCTATTCCCTACAAATCATTAAGGGTTTGAAGAACTAAATCAACAGTAGCTTGATGGTTGGTTTTATCTAATTTTTACTTGAGATCTAGTATGGTTCCGAAATTTAATTTTTCGATAATGAACCCACTATTACATTAGCTATTTGTCTATTAGATGCATCTGTGGTTTCGTCTACCATTAAGTAAATATTTTTTTCCTTCAATTCTTTCTTAATATTGCCCATTATATTTTTATACATAATAGGTAAATATTGAAGTCACAAAGTTTTTGCACTTTTTTTATACGAATACGAATACGAAATGTTTATTTAGCAAAAAATTACAATAATCACAAAAAGACAATTACCAGCGGGTCCCACACTAGGTAATTCTGTTACGCGGGAACCCAGATGAAACTTAAAATAAATCACATTTAATAATTTTACAGGCTACTAGACTAAAATAAACAAAAACTACAAAAATATGAACAGATTTAACTATAACTAAAATAACAAAAAAAAAAGAGAGACAAATTAAAATTAAAGTTGAGACAAAATTGCAATTAAACTAGTAGAAGTAGATAAAGATAGGCATGCGTGGACAGTGTCGGTATATATTCGGTCGGTATATCTGGAGGAATTTTTGTAAATCATAGATATTCTTAAGGTAATGTGCATTTCGTTGGTAGTGTGTATTTATTCCGATTCTACGAATAATAATTCTCTCGTAGTTCCGATTGCATTACAAAATATCTAGGTTTCCAAATATATATTAAATAAAAACATGAGAATAAATATTTTTATTATTCTGAAAATGATTGGAGACAGAATAGACTGCCCTTTTCTCCGGCACTGCTGTGACAGACATACCGCATTAGCCGTGCCAGTGAGAAGGTATTAAACTTTTTAATTTTAAATTTTAATTTTTTTTTATTTGCCCATTATTATGAATTGTGTTTGACATTAGTTATTATTGTAGTATTTAATTTGAAATAAATGGAAAAAAATATGGATCTTTGTTATCCAAAATAAATGAAATTTATTATTATTATTATTATTACAAAAATGAATGATTTGATTTGATCTGGATAGGCAAAAAAACATAATATTTATATTATGTACATCTCACGATTCTCGTGTTAGAGAGAGGCATTGCGATTCATCGCTCCGTTTTTTATGGCCGATGCATGCTTACTCTATTGGGAGTTAGCAGTTAAGCATGTTTAGGGAAATCGGATCTAAATAAACCTTTCAGTCGTGTTTTAGCCCAATACAGGGTGATTGGTAATTCGACCTATTCCTTGAAAGGTTATACTAGAGATCATTTCCAACGAATTAAGTCCTATCAACTAGGTGTCGAAAATGAATGGTCTCCGAGTTACGAAGATTTTTGTATTATTTTTCAAACTTTCAGACTAATAACCAAAAATAAATAATTTAAAAATAAGTATTCCTCTCTCAGCACTTATTTATTATATTTCTGATCAATTTATTGATGATTTATAGAAAAATACGTGTCTTGAATTCCCATAATCTCAGAATTAAAAGGTCTTAAGTGGAAAAAAAAACCTTTTTTATTTTGTAATTTTTGAAATATCGACGTGTTTTACTTGAAATAAAATTATCAATTTCGACCCCTAGTTGATAGGCATTATTTGTTGGAAATGATCCCTAGTATAAACTCTTTAAAGGAATAGGTCGAATTAACAATCACTCTGTATATAAGGTAACATTTGAAGATGCAGCCAAATTCATACTGGAGGCTTGCGGTAAGTGATCAGTATCACGGATCGATTTTTTTTGCAAATTTTACAAAATAAAATGTTGACCTGCCAAAGATTTTCCCAAAGAATGACTTTTGGATGGGTTTGCGTTTGTATGGAACACGAAAAAAATAATTTAAGAATTCCACAAAAAGGGTTATCGAATCTTGATACTGAGTACTTATCGAGCCTTCAGTATGAATTTGGGTGCATAAATAAAAGTCATCTTGCATAAGTGCGAGTGTAGCAGCTTCTCATGCTACATCAATAGGCCTGTAGTTAAGGTCTGTAAGGGGAAAGCTTAAGGGAAAAACAATTTTTTTGGGTTGGTTTAGTAACACGTATAGTGCGTGGATCATATTAACTCGGAAACCGGCGATAATACTCCTCCCTACGAACAACTTTTACTATAGAGCCAACACTCGAATCACGAAAAAAATATCAGCTGTTCCATAGAAAAGTTACATAGCTACCCGACCAAAATGTATGAAACAATAGATTGTTTTTTCTCGAATTCTTCATTTTTTTTTCACGGAGATTTGTTCGTATGGACGGGTACTATCGCCAGTTTTTGGCTTCCTCAACTTCAATTTAACACCCTGTATTATTACTCGACCGCTTTGTGGCCGAGTGGTAGAGAGCTCGCCTGTCAATCTGGGTTCAATCCCCGCGGTGCACATCAATTTTGTGTGCTTCGAAGGCTGTTGGTACATTGTGCCCGAAGTACGGCGATAGGCTTCACCACCACGTTTGGGACGTAATAATCGTCGGTGAAGAGCAAATGCACCAGTGTGAAGTGTGACTTATATTTCATAGTCGGGAACACCTCTGACACCCCCTCGGGTTTCATGTCGTGACGATATGTTTATTACTCGTAAGCAAGGTTAAATTAATTTATATAGCCAAATTCATACTGAAGATTTGGTAAGTGCTCAGTATCAAGGTTCGATGACACTTTTTGTGGAATTCGTAATTTTTTTTTCGTGTAGGTACCTTAACAAACGCAAGCCCAGCCCCGAGACAATTACTACGGGAGGTCATTTTATTTTGTGGTATTTGCAAAAATTCACCGATTTCTGTAGTCACCAAAAGACGAGCTCGTTCTGCGGGGTTTAGTGATGTATCCAATATGTTATTTTGAACCTGAACAAATAGCAGCTCGTCCCAAAGTCTCTGCGAAGGCTTTTTTTTTTTTTTTTGCTTTTTGCTAAACACGTGACATCACCAAGTGATGGTGTGATAATATAATCAGAGAGTTCAAGCGTGCTGTGAGACGAGGATAGGATCGCGCGTAGCGCTACGCTACCTAGAGGAGATAAATGCATCAGCATGGTATCTACCTCAGCTCCTTACGTTGCAGATGGATAGCTCTAGCTAACTTTAGATATTGACTCACCGACTGCGCATGCAGCTCATGGACCTCGTAGGGATGTCCATCACAGCGACGAGAGGGTCAGCCTCGCTAGAGTAGTAGCATCCGCGCTGCACGATGTACGCGTAGTGGCCGCGTGCGTGCCAGCTACGCACGAAGCACATCGCGTCGTCTAACAAAAATGACAAATATTAAAGCCGATTCTGAAGGCAACTTTAGTTTTAGTGCTGTCAAGACTTAAATTTTTCCAAAGTAATTTAGCTTCTGTTCTTCACAGTTATGAAGTATTTTGCAATGATGAAAATTTAGTTTTGACAGCACTAAAACTAAAATTATTATATGAGTAAAGATAAAATCGCCGACTCAACTGTCGAAGTTACATACACACGCCTGCCTTGCTTGCAGAGGGGAAGGCAGAGACTACAGATTTCTATCCATCGTAGTGGATAGAATCCACATCCTGCAATTTAGTCATTTTGACTTGGCACTCTTGGCAGTTATAAGTTTTTGGGAAATTGGTCGGCATTCGCCTTTTTACGGTGGCCTGAGCTTTACCTTTCACTTGCGCTCCATATATTTCTTTCGTCACTCTTCTTTCATTCATCCTCTCTTTTTGCCCGAACCAAGAAAATCATTCCTTTTTCTATTCTAATCACTACACATTCTTCCAGGCCACAAAGATCTCTTATATCGATATTTTATGTGCGGGTTTTTCAGTTAAGAAAACGCCTTAAACGTTTACCCTAAGATGCTCTCGATAACCCAGGGGTGCAAAAGATCCCATGCGACTACGACATAAGTTATTAGGTGAAACGAAAAGATTTCGGTAATGTGAAGAAACTGGAAACCAACACGCATTGACTGAACATGCCCTCTGTCGCCATTATTTATGTTTTGATAAAGCTTTCGTACTAGCGAATAGCGAAAGAGACGTTTTTGGTCCCGCGAATAGCACGTGGGGCTATTGAAATCAGCCGTCATCTAACAGGGATTGCGCCTCAATCATTGAGCTTGGCAACATCTTCAGCCTGGAAACCAATACTTTATGCGACACAGCTCGAATGTGTCTCTTTAAATCCTGTAATTATATATTGTCGTGGGCAGATCGTAAGGCATGAAATGGCAAATCATTCAACAAAGTTCAAAAAATACGTGTGACGGTGACCCTCCTAATTTTAACAAAAATGTGCCGAAGACATATGCATAGACTCCCCCTGGCGCCGCAAACTGGATCTCCTATCTCTGCCAGAGCCAACGCGTTCGCAAAGATTGAAACTAAGGACGAACGGAACGAGCGGCGCAGCGCAGCTCTCCACTCCAATACTTCCCTTACATATTAAGTAGATGCTTGAAATGCTTCCAGAGCCTTCGTCAGAAGATAATGTGGTTTTTATAAGCCTACTAGCGTATAAGTTTAGAAGTGGTACATTAAAACACAACACAAAATACCCAGCTACCTGAACTCTGTCCATATCTAGTCAACTTACTTCCTGTGCAACTGACTGTCAAATTCCTGCTGTTGTTGAATATCTGTTCCGGACTGGCAAAGAACCCGGCACATCCTGGGCCCGCCGGCACTCTATGATTGGCCGAGCAATTATAGCAGACCAGACTCCACGTGGCACCAACACAGTAGTTTATGAACACCCAACATACGATCTTCGACATTTGCGTACATTTCTTTCTTTGCTAATGATTTGTTTGGATACTTTACAATTAATTTGGTCATACGTCGACAAATCGCCAGACATATTGACGTGTTATTGACTTTAACTAATCTATAATTGACGTTGCTGAAGATCTGTCAGTGTGTAGGTACTTAACTTCTTGAAATGAAACGAGGTTCCATTTCAATAAGGTAGGCTGATCAATCTGGTCCTCTAAAAAGGCCGCTTTGCATGAATCACATTATGATTCTGTTCTAAGGCCCTTTCTTTTGCACGCGTGAAAAAACTCTGACTCCATCCCACTTTCAAATCATTTTATAATTCACCCAAGTCGGCCTTTTTAGATCCCCCATGGTCACTGTTCGTCCACCCCAAGAAGCTTTGAATTATAAAACTTCATAGTTCACCTCATAGCGTTATTGTTTTTAAGTGGAAGAGCGCCATTTCAGCGATGACAATATAGCAATGACTATTTTATTAGTGTACTGGGGCGCCGCTGGCACCGCCCTGTTTACGGCACTGATTATCATCAGGGACTATACAGTGTGTCCCTCGTACAAGTGCACATCCGAAAATGGGTTAGTTAGTAAATAATGGTAGTTGATTATGTTTTGTTTTTGATTTGGTATGCAACGTCTATTCTTAAAGATTATAACAGTTTTATTTCATTGCATTACTCGCGATAGATCAAAAGTTATGACATATTTTATACGTAGTCTCCATGGTAGGCAAAAAAAAATTAAAACGTAAATTTATAAAACAAAGTTTTCTAAAAAAAAAACATTGTTTTGTTGATAAAATAAGGTCTAGTTTCACCCCTTTTCAGATGTGCACTTGTACGACGAGGGACACACTGTATAGCTAGGGAATAGATACTTTTCTCCCAGTCCCTGTATCATAATATAGTAGGTACAAATATATGTCGAAGTTGTATTGTAGAATCAGCTGTTTTACAATATAGCTCTATTATATAAAACAACTAAATTAGGTTCATTGTCATTGCGTTACGTGTAACAATATTTATACCCACCTTTAGACGTAATGTAAAAAGTTTTTCAAACAAAAGTAAAAAAAACCGGTCAAGTGCGAGTCAGACTCGCGTAGCTAGGGTTCCGTATTGTGGGTGAATTTCTCAACCGCTTTATTTTTACTGTAATCTTTACGTAAACACATATTACCATGTTCTTTTTTGATATTTTTCGGTCCACCAGTTTTGGAGATAAGGGGGGGCATACCTTTTTATAGTTTGGCTATTAATAATAGCCAAACTATATATTTTTACAATCAGCTTTTTAATACCCACAATTTGATACGCATGTTTTATTTTTATAAAATATTTTTTAAATTTATATTTCTCATTTGTGCTCGACTTTAATTAAATCGCTATGGTTTCCCTGTAATTGGCCAGCTATGATCTGTAATCGACATTTTTTCATATTTTTCGGTCTACCAGTTTCGGAGATAAGGGGGGGACATACATATTTTTGTGTTTTTTTCAAGATTTCTCGAAACTAGTGAGAGTAAATATAGTAAAAGTATATATTTTTACAATCAGCTTTTTAATACCTACAATTTGATACCCATATTATATTTTTAGGATCATATATTTTATTTTTCTCACTTTTAGGTTTACATTTTAATCTTGATCTCCCTATTATATCCTAATTAGTATTTACACCTCCACATGTTATTTTGTTCATCTTTCTGTTAGATACCAAGAGTTGCCTGGAATATATTGCTATTAGCAATAAGTGCCGCCCTTGTACACAATGTTTAATCGTTTCTTTTGTGTAAATGTGCAGTGTTATAAATATATAAAATTTTGTTTTGTAAATATTTTGAACAATTATAAATTCTCGTATTTTTTTTTACACTGTGACATGTGGGCAAATGAATGCTATTTTTGTGTCAAATTTCATGTCTTTATCTTTAACGGTGCTAAAGTTATGAGGCTGCGACATACGGACGGACGGAGTCTCACCATAAAGGTTCCTTTTGTACCTTTTAGGTACTACGGAGCCCTAACCATAGGTAAGACGACGAGCGAAGCGAGGAGTGTGTTAGGTTAACATGTAACATAAAATAAGGAGCAGAGCGAAGCGAGGCGACTCCTGTAGTTTTTAACAAAATTTACAATCAGTTTAATTTGACCCTGTTTTACAAAACCGCTAAGGGGCCGTCCACATATTGCGTCATCGATTTTTGCCGATTTTGAAGCCTACCCCCCCTTACAATCATACTATCGTCATTGTCTAATGACAACCCACCCTCTCACAAAACTGACGTTATTTTCGTTGTAAAGCAAAATCAAAGTTATTGTTTAAACATATTTTTTTCTTTTGGCATCTCATCATGTCTATGTCCCCTCCCCCTAATTTCAAATGACGTAATATATAGACGGCTGTATTACGAAACCGCTAAACGTTGACCCGCTGCATTGAATAACGCTAAACGTTTATACAATCCTGTGTGTAAACCGTCTAACGTCGTTCAGCATTTTTACACAACGGAGCTGTGTTGTAAAACATCTAGCGCTTTTGTAAAACCGCGGATTTAAAAATCCATGCGACATATTATGGTTAAAGTTAAAGGTTAGGTACCTCCACAATCAATGGTTAGTGAGCATCGCAATCTGGCCATGGACTTTGGAGATTGACCAATTTTTTGAAACGGGTCTTCGCCATAGCACTTCTCACAAAATGAGCCATTGTAACAGAGGATAGCGTTGATTACATGCAAATTAAAAAGTAGGAAGAATAAAATGATATACGGATACATGTAAACATATTGATTGTTTACATGCTAGTCAAGCCTACCTGATTCAAATTATTTACCTGTCAGATGAGTGTAAAATGTGGCTTAATTAAAAGTCTATAACTAAAAATTAAAAACTTTTTTTTTTTCAGTAATGTATTTTGCAGTTTTTACGAATTGTTAACTATTCACTATAGGTGAGGTAACGACTTGTGTAGAACCAAAGTATTTGCGGGCAACGCTAAAACCACATACCTAACAATAAATACGTTGGGGACTTGAACACATCAACTTTGTTTCGTCATCAACCAAACGACTCAAATTCCGCACAAAGTTAATGTATTAAAGCTACCCGCACAAAATCGTATATCGCCGCCGCCATCTTTCAATCACCTTACTACTCGCGCCATCTATTTTAAACCTGTTGAAACTACATTTTCAAAACCGACTCGGTGGTGCTTGCGTGCTCGTTAATATAAAAGAATTATAGCACATTTATCTTTAACAAAATAAAAATTTAATTCCGAGGATAATTCTCGGAATTTGACTCACACATACTTAGCAGAAATATTCCCTTTGCAATATTTTGTCTTGAGATATGATTGCACTGAATTTATAAAACACATAAATAAACATTAGGTGTACAAAATGGCCATGATAAACATAGGTACTTAAGTATGAGGAATGCCTAAAAGTACAATTCACCCACATCATACAATTTGTCTTAAAAATTACCTAAAAATGCAAAAAGCTACTACAAGGTATCAACCCATCATAACGGCCAAGCCGTCTTTTTAAAATATCGTAACCGAAAAAACGTTCTATTTGCACAATCCCGAGTTTAATCCACTTCAATGAAGTTTTCTAAAACGTTTTAGGGCAGCATCAAGGTTTATACCTATATTAAGGTATACAAAACAAAAAGTGACTTCAATATGAAGCCGCTTGTGTCACATACAGTGAAGATAATTCAATCGAATATTACACATTTTATATCATGACCAGCAGCTTTTATGGACAACAACAGACATATGACGGATTATTCATAATTAATAATCACATATTCATAATTACGTAAACAATTATTACAGATGATTTAAATTTCTCATACGTACATTAACTTTTTACAATGCGCCCCATTGTCAAAATTAGCAAATATTCCCACGCGAACAAGATTTTTAGCTATAAATTTCATTGACTAATTAAGTTAGGTGCTTCTATAAACAGTGCGCAAAAATACTTTCAATATATGTACTTATTTTCTAGTAAGCTTCACATATCATTCAAGAAAATGAACAACCACGCAAGCGGTACCAAGCTAGCCGAGGCGCAGGCGGCGGCGACTGATCACGGTTATCACAATGAGAATAGTAACGGCTCTTTCCCACTAGTCAACCTCTTTACCAATACATGGAATATGAAAAATCATTATTACAATAATAATATTTACATCACATTAGCAGACGATGCAGTATGATACTGAAAAAAGATTAGAACTTTTACTTTACACTAATCTATACCTATTTTAACAGGTACACTGCTATCCTTGTAGAGTTTAAGTAATTTATAAAGTAAAAATGGTCTGGGGTATGTTTGGCAGACTCTGTGGTGCGACAGGTGTTATTCTCATTGCGACTCTGTAGCGGCGGAGAGGGCAATCGCCTAGCTCATAGTCCAGTCGAGTCCCCAGCGCTCAGACACTTTCAGTTGTGCGGCTGCAGCATCCTTTAGTGAGAAGAGATGTGTCATCTCCAGCTCTGTCTTTGCTAATGCGATTGCCATCTCAAACAACTCCAGTGACCTTTTCAGATTACCCCTGGAATAAAAGAAAACATGTATTTTAAATGATATGAATAACTAAGATTATATGATTTATTGCAAAATCCATTGCTTTGGAAACGCTAAAGAAACAAAGTCAAAAAAGTTGTTACAAAATTCAAAAGAGTTTTGTTGGTCTCGGTGGTCAAACTGGAGAAGCCGCTGGCCCATGATAGGGAAAGGTACAGGGTAGAGCTCTGTATAAGATTTATTTTTCACAGAGAATTTTTTCTAATTTATACTTTCTATCACATAATGCACTCTAAAAATATTTAGATATGAAAATCTGGTCACAATAATATGAACAAAAAATTGTAATCTGAAATAAGTTTTATCATGTTATATCAGCAAGGTCAAGTCTTGTGTCATACATAATCTTGTCATCGTAAGATTGCATTTAAATCCTAAACTGTGCTGAATAACCTGTTATCTATAGAAGATGTTACATAAAATAACTCATGCATGAATACAAACTAGCTAAGAATTTTGTCAGGAGTCATGTCTCTTGAAAGACTGATAGTGTTGGATAAGAGGACATTGTACTATAGCAATAAAACAAAATGCAAAACACACAACAGTAAGTGTGAGATGCTCTAATTTAAAACTGGCTCAGTGCCATAGTTCTGAGCTGAGATACCAAGTTCAATAACTTTTGCTTTACCATGACATCAAATACAAACACCTATTGATAAAACCATACTAAAGGAACCAATCAAAACATAATTATTGGTTATACCAAAAGGTTAGTTATTAGAAAAAGTTCAACTGGTCTCACCTCTGTACTTCTATTGTGCCAAGGGTTTCATAAGCAAAGTCGCACTTGTCATCCATCTCAATGGCCTTGTTGATCAGCCGGACTGCTTTCTCAAAGTCAGTGCTCTTCTGTAGCTGCACCAGCCCCTTGTGTACATACAGTGTAGCGTTGGTTGGTTCTACTGACAAAGCTGAATCAAACAATGACTCAGCACGCCCCCACTCTTGCTGATCTGATAGAACTTGGGCAAATAAGATATAAGCTTCAGCACATGTTGGGAATCTTTCCAGAGCCCTCTCAAAATCTGCCCTAACTAGTGCCAATGCTTGTAAGTTCTTATTTAATTGGGCATGTCTATAGTCAGCATAGCATTTCTGGATATAAGCAATTGAGAAGTCGGGGTTCAGTTCAACAGCCTTTGAAAACTCAGCTGTGGCCTCATCCATGCGCTCCAGCAGTAGATAAACTTGTCCACGGTGGTGGTAGATGTCAGAGTTTTTGGGGTCCAGCATTGCAGCTAAAGCAAAGTCCTCCAGACAACGGTCAGTGTTTTCTAGTTGAGTGAAAAGTGATGCACGCTTGATGAGAGCATTCACCTTCAATTTTGTTGATGCATCACTATCAATGACTTTAGCAAGATCAGCTTGTGCATCTTCATGACGACCCAAAAGAAGATAAAAGGTTGCGCGAAGAAGCAAAGCTTCATATTTGTACTTTCCATTAGAGTTCAACTCTTCGGTGCATGCATCAACTATAGATTCATAATCTTGTGACTCAAGTGCATTCTTGGCTTTAGCAAAACCACCTGTAGACTTATTATCAACTTGTATTTTTGCAATAGGGTCTTCAGAGAAAGCTGAAAAGTAGGTCTTAATAAAGTGCTTAGACGGCATTACAGGATGGCGTTTCTCTAGTGCTTCACGAGCATGTTGTCTACCGAGAGCTTTTAGTATACGGTCAGCATTCACCAACGAGCTCTGAACTTGGAAACGTTCAAGAATACAAGCTGAAGTCACATCTTCCAGAGCCAAGACAAGGTCACCACTCTTCTCAGCAGCACGAGAACGACGCAGAAAGGCTTTCACATACTTTTCATTGAGCTTGAGGGCGAAAGTACAATCCTCTTTGACCTGCTCCCACATTTCGCGTTTCTCGTAGCAGGCCGATCGGTTCTGGTAGAAGGTGGCGAGATCCACCGGACGGTCCGGGGGGCAAGACTCAATCGCTTCATTGTAAAGAGCGATCGCCTTATCGTATTCACCAGCATGGAATGCCCGATTCCCGGCGCCCTTAAGTTTCATCGCGCGCTCAATGGCGCTCTCCGATGCGGTTTTGGCATTATCTTCGTTGTCCAAAGAAATGGTAGTCTTCGCTTTAAATTCAGCTTCCTTCTTACCTTCCGGATCTTCTAATCTGTTTCTTAGATAAAGGTAACCTAAACCGATGGCTAGAGGGGCACCGAGGAGAATAGCGAGCTGCCATTTAGGAAACGGTGTACTGCCAGTAGATGCCATACCCTTGCTAAATGTGTTCCACTGATATGATGCTGAAACGTTTCACCATTTACTTAACAGCCACGAGTTTCTAGCACTAAAAATTGAGATTTTATATCGCTCTTTCCATTCTCGTTACATGAAAGAGCGATGAAAACTCAAGACTCAGATGAAACCATAGACTGAACACTGACATTTGATATGCTTTTAAAAAATGTGCTGTGTTTCTTAAAAATCGTAACTGCCTGCCTATTTTATTTATTATTTTTTATTTTAATATTATTAATACTCGTGTGAGCTGACATACTAAATTATTATTACATATGGCTTGAACACTCACGTGTGATTGTTCAGTGAAACGGTTGGCATACATAATAATTATTATAGTTACTTAACAACAAAAATCACACGGTTCAAGCCGTACACATGTGACAATAAATTTTCGTTTTATTTATTTGTATTGAAAATTACCATGATGGGAATATATTTTACATTAAAACATGTTTATAGAAAAAATACCTACCTACCTACTCGATACATTACATACTACTATAACCTCAAAATGGCTGTATAAGCTATGTTCCCTTTGCCTTCCCGCGTAGTGGGAAAATGACACGAAAAAAAAGTAAAAAAGTCATTGTCTATTTTCTTTTTCTTCTCTTCTAACCTAAAAAAATAGGTGCTGTGTTATGTGAATAAACATCAATAAACGGAAAAATAAAATATTTTATCAATGAAATTCATATCAATGAATTTCATATAAGTAAATAACTAGTTGGTTGCTTTTATATTAAAGAACAAGAAGAATTTCAACAAAACTATCTGAAAATGTTTTGTTTACGTCTTTTAAAAATGGTATTTAAAACATTTTTGGAGTCTTACCTATTAAAATGCCACCTCTCAGTTGATATTTATTAACCTCTTATTTTACAGAACGGACTAGGATCATGCCTGAAGCCCAGCAAATGGGCTGGTTTAGGGTCTGCAATGGCCAACCAGGAACGGTTAAAAAGTGATCTTTATGAGCCCGACTACCTTATCGTAAGTCATTTTACTCAGTCGCTCACATCTAACTATAGCCGAGATCATGGGTACCGCCGGCATTATTTTAAGGGGGGTTCATCAACCTATAAATTGTATGATATAACTAATACTTATTTGCATTCTTCTAATTAAGTATATAAACAAAACAAGTTTCATTTAGGTATATACGTCGCGTCAAATCCCGTTGTTTTAAAAAAAACTTGGAGTTAAAAAATGAGTATTATTTATTTTTTTGTGTTTTTTTCTCCAAGATAGGGGGGTGCAAGTGCACCCTCCTTCCGGCGCCCATGGCCAAGACCTATTTTGGCTTAATAATCTGGAAATTGTGATGAGTTCAAATCTTGCAGTGGCCCAGTTTGTCAGATTTGTATGCTACTACTGCATAATAATGGTTGGGTCAGTGTCGATAAAGGGGCACAATCTTCTGCGCTGAAGGATATCTGGGTGGTCATAAAAAAATAACCACAAAGGTTATGTACGGTGGTCGCCAAACTATGTTCGGAGACTAGCCACACCCAACCTTCTAACCTAACCTACTGGCTCTCTTCTGCGCTGAAGTATGAATATTAAAGAGAATAACACATATACTCGTGCACGGTGCCTGGGATAGCAAGATTTGCAGACTGATTTGTTTTAGTGATAGTCAGAAAATTATTTTTTTGTTTGTAGCAGGAACAAATGTTTGACCATGTTTGTAGTAAGAGATTTTTAAAAGGAATAACAGTTTTTTATTACAGCCTCTGAACTTAGTAACTTTTTTGACAAGCTACAAGTGCAAAAAAATATTTTTTTCCCAAATCAAACTACCAACATTAGACAAAGTATCATAAAGCAAAATTCTCCAGTCCATTTAAAGAAAAAAAAAAAAAACATCTGACAATGATGTTGATTTGGTGTAGTAAGATTTAACTTATTTGATAGGAATACACATTTGAGCGACCTGTCTTATTCTTTTTGTATCACACAAACAATGACAGAAAGTTTAAATTAAGTTTAGTTCTGTCAAATAAGTTAAATCATGCTGCATCAAATCAACACCAATTAGACGTAAATTTAATACTTGTGATTGTCATTGTCGGTACTTGGCGATACATCATCATAGATGAATAAAGCACTTGTACTGTTTTACAAATTTTGTAATAACCCAACTAACTCGCTTTATCAGCATTCTCAAGGGTTTTGTAGATGATTAAATTATTATCACACAAACATTGCATGAGCATTTCTCAAAAAATTTGCTACTAATTCAAAAACTTGTCCAAAATGAAAATATCGTAAATATATGTATATAACATAAAAATCTGATAATTTATTATGTTTAGATTGATAATTTTGGTATAGCATGTATGTGATTTCACCGTTTCAGTGATAAAATTGTGAAAATCCAATTAGGGGGCGAAAAAAAGCGTCCTATTTTGTTACTACTTATTTGGTGAAAATTGGATAAGTTATTGTAGATATACCAGTAGGAAACATTGTTTCTTTAAATTCATGATTATACTTTTAATAATTTCAGCAAAAATATCCCTTTAAATGAAAACATATTTAAGAAAACTCTGCAATAATTATTTTTTGTTACCATTGGTACAAACATAAAGGCAAAAGTTTTTATTTTATGAAAACCAAAATTAATTATAGAAAGATCATAATATTTATCCCGACCTGTTTCTATTTTTCATTATTAACGATCATTTTTAGGTGTTTTAAGTCAATTAAAACCCAGGAAAATTCAAAATTAATGTTGATTAATTTTGGGACAGTAACAAAATTCCTTTTTTGTTACCTTTTTTGTTACTTTTGTTTGAATTCCTTTTTTGTTACCTAACTTTCCTCTTATACATTAGTATGCCAAAGTAACAAAAGAAGAAGTAACGAAACAAGAATAATTTATGTTTTGAAATTTATTCATCACAGTAAAAACAATAAATGTTTTATTTAAATTCAACTCGAATGTAACTTAGAATATTCACTTTCAAAAACCAACAATGGTTTTATGAGATATTAACAACTTACCTGTAAAATCCGGTAACAAAAACTGAACAGAAATTGAGCAATAGTAGGCAAGTGTACACTCTAAGACGCCATCCAGCAGAGAGAGATTGCTCAACAAAATGGCGTACTGAAATGTCACGTAGAGTGTTGCCAAAAACTAAAAATATCAACTTATTGGTATATTTCACAAAAGTAATATGCTAAAATTGGTAACAAAAGAGGATGTCACTTTTTGAAACTTTTCTGGGACAAGATTAAAATGTGTTTTTTGAAAAAATAATGCACTAGTCTCTTCTCAAAGATAATATGAAATGAACCCCGACATAATGATTAAGCAATTAAAATCAAAAAATACGTAGGATGTTTTTGAACTTTCCGAAATATTAGCGATCAAAGTATCAGTAAGTCGTATGGGACACGTGACTTTTCATACATTAAAATTTGGAGTGTTTTTTATTTACTCAATTTTAATTAATATATAATTATTTTAGACATTCAGTATTTTTTTCCGTATTCAAAAATAAATAAAGAAAACCACACCGTCTACAGTTAAATACTGTTAGACCATTTTATACACAATAATGATAAATAACTTTGTGGGACAGCAAAAAAATCAAGTTACGAAAAAAAATGAGAAATGCTCGTATATTGATGCAAGGGAGGCAAAAATTCTTTCCTTGCAACAATTATACAATGTTTGTGTGATAATAATTTAACCATCTACTAAACCCTTGAGAATGCAAATAAAACGAAACTAGGGTTTATTATAAAATTTGTGAAATGAAACAGAACAAGTGAGACCAATAAACTAAAATAATTTTAGTTCGTTGTTTTAGTATGTTGAGTCAGACAGTAAAAGTACAGTAAAACATATAACAAATTCTAAATTATATTTGTATCTCTTGTAGTCCTGACAGTTACGCAATATATTTCTTATGGAAATTTTAACATTAATTTAGTTTTCATTGCTTTTGGACAGAGTATGGAGCCAGATGAACCAGTTCATGACTGCCTCAATCTTCAAATAAAAGGCTATGACTTTACTCTACTGGAAGCTTATCAGAGTCAAATCCATAGGTACGCTGAAGCTATGGGCCTACAAGTTGATGAATGGTAAGCTCTTATCTGTACTACAATCAAGTCATTAGGGTAAATCAAATGACCAGCGGGCCTATTATGTATCCGTAGTTGCCAACTAGACTGGGTGCCTATCATCAAAAGCATGGATATATTATCAAATTCCAATTGTCTAAGGATATGTTCGCACTTAAAGTGACGACACAGTTTTTTTATAGTTCAATACCCACTAAAAGTAATTTTTAAAATTTCAGTTTTTATCTGTGTTTTTGATGATAGGCACCCAGTTCAGTTGGCAACCAAAGATACAGAATAGGGGAGCAGGAAAATAAAAAACCTGCTCTAGGGATGCCATATTTGCTTTTATTATTGCAACAGTCATATTCACACACACGCACACACCCTAAAACAACACCATACTTTGACAGCAATCAACATAATGATGTTCGGAAAAAATTACCTCTATTGGTTTTTCGCAACATGGCGAGATCTTTTATTTTTCTGGTCAGGCTTTACCAAGAATATGAAAGGTTCTAACTTTTCAAAGAAAGATGCTTCAGGTAAAAATTAACATTATATCATTGCAGTATAGAAACGCAGAAAGAAAAGTAAATCTGGATGTGAGGAGCTCTGAACCGGGATACTATCAATTAAAAATCTGTGGTCTGACAAGCGACCAAAAAATTTGTTATCTAATCTTGACATTTTATACATTTACAGTTGGGCGACGCCGGCACATCAACTAAAGGTGCAAAGATTCAAGCCTGGAGGTACCATCGTGGATGCAGAGTATCGTCTAAGTGTATATGAACGCAATGTGCAGGTGAATACAATGCAGGCTTTTAGAAAATAGAGATAAATCTTTAAATGTAATGTTATTTTTTATTAGCAGCCACCCCAGATATCTGTTTATAAATTATCGATTTCGTCAGGTTCCAACAGCAGGATAGCTTATACAATTTTCAATGCGTGCGACAGAGATGGCATTAGAACCTGTGTCGCGACCCCTAGTTTATGAACGCAGCCCAGCACTCGTAGCACAGTGTTTAATCGCGCTCGACGCGATTTAGTTGAATCGTAAGTGCGAGGAGAGTAACACGATGTTTTTGCTATTAAACAGTTTATCACGCTTCTCGCACCTGCGATTTAACTAAGTCGCATCGTGCGCGATTAAACACTGTGCTACGAGGCCAGGTAGAGGTATCTGCTTTCTTTATTGCTATTTGCCATTTCACTCTATTCTGAAGAGCTTTTAGCTACCTGTTTAACCAACGGAGAGCTTGTATCTGTGAACGAGGGGTATGGGAGGGGGGGGGGGAAATAAAATTGTACTAACTGCCAAAAGAATTGAGCGGCGACGTTTGTGAAATTTTATTCCTCCCGCACCACGCCGGTACGTAGGGGACGGATTGAGTTCAGCGGTAGATCTCACAGCACTCGTGTCTATGTGTGATTATCTTTCAAGAAATATAATTCAGAATAATCCCGCCAGGTGACCGACGTCCCCGCATGGGCTCTGGGCACGTTACTGCGCGTGGCGCGCGCATCTCTGCCCGAGGGTTGCACGCTGAATGTGCACGAACACACGGCCGTGCATGAGGAGGAGCGGTACGTGCCCGACAACCAACTGCTGGAACTCAAACAACAGCTGCATGACATGGGTGGCAGCAAGGCCGAGAGGAGGAAGAAGAAATGAAGCTGTTAGTGCGTAGGTTTACTGTTAAACTGTTGAAGAGGGTAATGGTTTACCAATTTTGTAATCAAATAAAAGTCTAGTCTTTTGATTTTATATTGAAAAATTATACAAAACGTTAATTTTGTATGCCAATTTTGCGGCTCGAACTACATAGGTAGCGTTCCGAAACACCTTAGGTTGTCCGATGAAGTAGAAGATATTACTATCTGTCAGATAAAAGTAGCTCAATGCTGGTTCCAAAACCACAAATGAGATCGTTTTGGAACGATCAAACCCGAGCAACTTTTTCTACTGACACGACCAATATTTTGCTCTGCGAAAATCGCCGGGAATATATTGCTCCTGTCACAAGCATGATTCTTGACGTATGATTTTTATACGTTTACATGTATATCAAAAATTACAAAACATGAACTGAAGAGTGTTAAACGTTTGAACACATCTCAATCCACAGATGAGAACTATTCTTATTTTCTCGCCTAGAACGACATTTTTATTTGAATTTGTTTTTTGTTATTTCCTACAAGTCTGAAACTTGATTATGAGCAAGCTTATCTCAATTCAATTCAAAACCGTTTTATCTGGCTTCTTTAAACGTGTCTCCGAACATTAGTTCTGCCAATAACTTGCTTTAAAGCATACGAACTCAAATAAATAAAAAAGATAAAAATACTAATTTTAAATAAAAAAAAAAATCTAAATTAAATCCCATTAGTCTCTTAATTGGTGACTTGTATGAATGATCGGATAAGATATAAGCGAAAAATAAAAAATATCGTAGATAAAACCTCATCCATCATTTAAACATTTTCGTCTTCCCGCCAAATTTTTCTTTTGTCATATTACTCTATGTCCGTTCCGAATCTCACCAAAGTTAGTCCGAAGACTGTTCCATTATGACCGGTTCCAAAACGTATTGCTCATCGGGTTTGGTTTCGGAACGCTACCATAGATGAGCAAAAAAGGGGCGAATTTGAATTTGGAACAAACTTTTTAACTGCATTCAATATTTCGCGTTCTCTGAATAGAGCTTGTACACGATTTAGCATGCTGAAAACCAGATTCCTTTAGCGAAACTGACTCGGTACACCCGCGTTTCACCGACGATTGTTACGTCCCAACGTGATGGGTGGCAAGCCCTATCGCCGTTCTTCGGGCACAAATACACGCCTTTTACCATTCAGTTAAAAAGACAAAATAAAAGAAAACAGTTTTCCTGTGGTTTTTAGCAACTATTTCCCTGCTCTTAATCCGACCTTCGATAGCGAATTACAAATTGGTAAATCATAATTTTGTGTCGACTACATACTTAGTTGTTAATTGTTAGTTTAGTATGTACAATTTTTTTTATAAATATAGTAAAAATTATAATAAATTATGCATTTGTTTATTTATTATTTAGTAAATACCTCCATAGTGCTTATGATCGATCGTCCTGTGCGTAGGGTTGCCAGGTCTCAAAAGCGTGAAGCCATATATATCAGCCAACTTAGCCGGACATTTGGGTCTTTAAAAATGGGGACTTTACCTAAATTTTCAAACAAAAACCTTATATTAAATCAATCTTCTATAATTTTCTAAAGTTGCACAAACATCGTTAAGTTATTTTAAGGCGCTACGGAAAAAAGATCGACACTTTTAGAACTTGCATATCTACTTAAATAAATAATGTATTATTTTGATAAAATAGTATATTATTTTTGGAATCTTTTTCTAGGGATTTGTCAAACAGAACCGCGATTGGAGAAATTCGGCTCGATAGAAATATTTATTGAAATGAGGTCTTTTTCGACACCAATTTTCCCGGTTTGACAATTTGGAATGACATATGGACTGCAATTATATTTTATTAGATGGGTTTTAACACTCTAGGACCTGATTAAACAAAATTTTGATAGTAACTTTAGTACATTTTATATAAATAAAAAACCGAATTTTTGCTACTTTTCCACGAATCCGTCCCTCTCGCACTGAGGGTATTTTCGCATATGGGGTAACAGAGACGCTAAAACTTTTACATATCGCCTAATAACAATAAAACACAATATTATTCCCCATGCTGCGGGGAGAATCCACACAGAGCTTGCGCAGGCGCGGAGAGATTATGCTCAGTAGCGAGCGAGCCACGTGCGTTGTTTACAGCGGATCGGCTCGCTCGGGAGGCGGGGCGGCTATTCTCGCAACATCTATCACACGCTATACTTTTCATACGACTTTGTTAATCGCGTGGTGCTAAGCAAAATTCCCTAAATGTAAAACATCTTATAAATTGGAGCAAAAGGTTCACTCATCTTTGGCCTTCGTAAATTGTCGCGTGTGTCAGGCTGTCCTAGGCGGTGAAAAGGCTGACCTTATCCGGACGGGCCGGACGTCGCCGTTTAATTTGGCCGAACCAGCCAGCGGTTGAAAAGCCTAAACCGGATGCCTGGCAACAGTGGCAACCCTACGGCTGCGTGTAAGTATGTCAAGAGTCAAGACTTGGGTTGGGTGTTTATTTATTGTTGTAATAAATTGCGCCAAGGACGTATCCAGGGGGAGTTCAGGGGGTCCAAACCGCCCCCCTGAAAATGTTTAGATACAACACAGAAAATCCCTAAACACAGCGCCAAAAATGCATTTCTATCTGTGACATATCCTAAATAATTTGTGAAAATTGATTTGCTTTTTTTCCCGAGAAATATATCTTCAATGTAGGTACGTTTATTATTTTATTAAATATAATTTTATGTGTTGTTAAATTTTACATTTACTTCCATCCATCCATCCATTTGCCTAGTTCGTCCACTGCTAGACATAAACCTTTCCAGGACTTTGCCACTCCCGGCGGTCATCCTGGAAAAGTTGCCCATACTCACACACGCTGGACAGGCGGGTTGGTGAGTGCGGTGCCGGAACCCTCGCACCAGTGACGCCGCTGCCCGTCACCAGTCTGTTCCATATAAGGCCCGGCTATTAGGGATGGATATACCGCCATCCATTGGTCCCAGGCATGGTGGGCCTCCTGGTATTTTGCCTGTGAGCTGTCCTCTTACTCCCGAATTACTTCGAGGGGATCTCCAAGTAAGATGGTGGCACCTCCACAGTCGAGCCCAGCATCAGCTCTACCACCTGTTACATTTACTTCATTAGATAATTATTTATGACTTGCGATAAGTGTAATATGATGTAACCTATATTGCAAAATAAATTATTCATTCTCATTCTCTGAAACTTTCAGGTGTCCGCCGCAATCTTAGAGTATACATGTCATGTATCCTCTAAGGTCGCGATACTTTAATCATTTGCGTCGACTAACCCCCCCAACAAAAAATTCTGGGTACGTGCTTGAATTGCGCATATCATTTTATTTGTTTGGAGTCTTCATCAATTCGATTCCGAGCTGGAAACTTGTCAGTAATCCTTTCTTATATAAGTCTGAAAGTTGGTTTGCTTGTTTGTTTTCTTAAAATTATACAAGTAAATAAGGTAAATATACCATAATGCGGGAACATATGATTCTGGTCACTTTCAAAATTATTTGCAAACATACTAAAATCACAGTCGTATGTAAAGCTATTTACCTTGAAAATAACTTCTTTAGACATCGCAAAAAAACATTTTGTAAGGAACGATTTCTTTTTTAGGGTTCCGTACCACGAAATAAAAAAACGGAATCGTTATAGGATCACTTTGTTATCCGTCTGTTAAGATTTTTTTCTCAGGCCCCGTAAGAGATATATATCAAGTTGAACCTAATACCCCCTACAGAAGTCTACACGACCCGGGCGGCTGTTAAAAAATCAGGTTTGTAACTCATCGCGAAAAAAATTATTGCCCTTTACTTGGCTCAACGTGAATTAGGCTCAATATGAGTAAAATACAAAAGATTTTATTTACAGTAAATAAATGAATCAATTGACGTGGTTTGTTTAAACTTACTTCACAAACGTTAGGAAAACATTCGGTAGGTTTTCTGATTATTGCAACAAAATCATCCAAAGTCTGTAATTTAATTTTTATTCAGCTCATAAATGTTTGTAGAATTTATTGACGTTTCAGACATGCTAATAAATAATTTATTGACGTTCGAGACATGCTAATACATAATTTATTGACGTTCCAGACATGCTAATAAATAATTTATTGACATTCCAGACATGCTAATAAATAATTTATTGACATTCCAGACATAATAATTAATAATTTATTGACGTTACAGACATGCTAATAAATAATTTTGGCAAGTGCGAGTCGGACTCGTGCACAAGGAATTCCGTACCACCACACAATATGAGTACGGAACCCTAAAAATGTGGTAAATAACAACAATACAGATGCCATAGCAACATTAAGGCGATAAAAACAAGCCTCTAAAATGGTAGCGCCTGGCAAACAATTCGCGGCTCCCGCTGAGTACGAAACCCTATTAACAGCTATATTATTCCTGTAAGAACGGAACCTTGACCGCTATATTTTTCCTATTATTTGATAACGGGGGGAAACATGATAATAACATTAAAATGCTACTTTTCTGAGGTTTTTTGTGCGGGGATCCCCTTTTGGTTTCAATCTCCATTTTATTTTATTATTTGCCGTGATAGAGAGGCCATAGTAAAACGCATTCTGTGAAAATTTCAACGGCTGGAGCCTCTGTGACAGACGGAGAGACAGACAGCGGAGGCTAATAGGGTCCCATTTGGCACCCTTCGAGTATGAAAGCATAAAAACTAACTGCGCAAATTGCCATAGTAGCACTACGTCACGGCAGGTGGTTTTAATAAAAGAACATATTTTACAACGTAACCCGAGAGTTTGTCAGAGGTGATAACAAGATTGGGAAAGAAAACCAAAAGCTTTTACGGTAGAGGGCGCTGAGTGTTTGTGTTTTATCACGCTCTTGTAAAAGACGCTGATAGATGTTATTTTTAGATTCCACATCTCTAAAGACTTTTGTGCCTTTTTTTGTCGGTGTATTCGTCATGTATTCTTCCTGACGTATCGCTCAATTGAAGGAGGAGCTAAAGAAAAGAGGTGCTTCGCTGCGAAGAATGAAAGGAGATCTTGTCGTTCAAGTTCCCTTTCCTTTACATCCAAAAGACATTGCTTTAACATCCACAAACACCCATTGCTTTAACTTTTCAATGAAAATAAGAAATTACATCAACAGTTTTTACATCATGTTTTCACATCAACAACATGTTTTTACATCAACAGTTTCTCGAGAGCGCGCGATATTTGGTTTGTAGTAATAGCAACGGCTCAGAGCGCGATATTTTAAACAATAATGCAACGTCATAGAGTTCAGTTCTACTTGATGCGAAATGAGGTGCTCAATCTGGGGTCACCCATACCCTTAAAGCCGTTTCGACGCTATCTTTCAGAACTTGGTAAGGAATGAGTAAAGCTTTGCAAATATATGTACAGTGGCCTACAATTCTAGCTACCCATTTTTCATACGATTTTATCTATTCTCTCAAGCTAATAAGAACTGCTATTGTATTGGTTTGTGTACCGGCGACGACGGTACTTACGTTATGTGCAAATTTATTTACATAAATTATATTTAACTTGCGTTATTTCTATGTATTTAAGTATTTTGTTTTAATGATTTATTGAAATTATGTTTCGCAACTCACTGCAATACTTTGTTGTTCTAATCAATAAATGTGGTAATATTAACAATGTGTTGCATAGTAATTTATTTAAAAATCTTCAAGCTCAGCTCAGTTAATACTTGTTTATTCGGTATCTACCAAATCCATAATGCAATAAATTCAATAAATTTTGCACATATTCGTAAATGTTTATTTGACAAACAAGATCCGTTTGGACTTTCATTCAAAGCTTATTGGAGTTATGCCTAAATAGGTACCTACTTTAATTCTAGCTAAGCGAAAGGATTTATGTAGGTACAGTGGAGACCACATCAAGCTATACACTTGCAGTACGACATTAGCCCCTACAGGGAAGAGTATAAGATAGGTACAAAGTCCAATGTGTCTTACTTGATGCGGTCTCCACTGTACTAGCGGACGCTAAAATGGACTTGCGACCCAAAAGGGCTTCGAGTTAATAATAGCGTACTTTTTAAAAGTGCCTGCTGGGTACCAAAAGTAACAAAAGAAACAGTATTTCAAAAAATTTGCTTTAGACAAGTACCACGTACGTGGGTATCCTGCATTAATGAATACGAATAACACAAAGGCAAATTGGTGTACAAGCGAACCGTTTGGTACACGTGTACTTGAGGTCCTAATAATCATTTTGGCGCGCAGTTCTTGAAAAAGAAATGTATGACCCCCTTAACCTTTTGCATGGAAGTTTTTTTTTCTAAAGGCTGTCGTGTGGGGTATCAAATGAAAGGGCTTCATAAGCTGATTGTAAAAATATAGGTACAGCGTCGTTAGCCACTTGTTCTAAAAATGAAAAAATCATTTTCAAAAACACACCAAGTTTGGGCTCCTCCATGTAAAAAAAGGTTGAAGGATTTTTTGTAAAACGTACGTCAAATTAATACTTTATTTACACTTAAAGGTGTACACTTTTAAAAATACAATTTTATTAAATACAAAAAATTATTTTTACCAAAAATAACTCATGTATATTTTAAGAGTTTGTACGCTGCTATCTAAGGTAGGTTGTTAGCCTGAGTTAAGGCATAGACTGAGTATTAAATAATGGGATTAAATGGGAGGCACAAGAAAATAAGAATTAGCTTTTCTAAATTGACAAAATCCCTTAATTATTACGGTGTCATTGTAGAAGTTTGTAACCAATTTTAGCGATTAGAAATAATGTAAATATTGAATAAATGGTGTTTATTTCTTTGTATGGCCTTTTAAGTTTTTTCATTCATTACATTCTTAGCCCAAATCAACACTGTTGGGTTTTATTTTATTTTATAATTGAAATATTTTACTTTTTTCTCGTTATTTTATGGGGCGGCAAATCTTACAGGCACAGGGCGCTAAATCTTAAAATGCGCCACTGAGCTAACGTTGTCTTAACTTAATAAAAAATAAAAAACGAAACTCTTGAATCATAGAGAGGAGATGGTTGTGCGCATAGACTTAGGATATACTGGCGTATCCTATATAAGTCTATGGTTGTCAGTGACGTTGGATGTAGGAGATAAACTCTGGAATTAATAAATTAATATAAAATATAAATCTCTGGAAAAATAATTTGAGGTTTTGATTTCATAATTTCATCCTTTAATTATTAAGCGATCACTTATCCAAACCCATATTGTTGATGCCGTTCATCACTGTCACAATCAAAGGAATCGAATTTTACATCATTTTTTTGGTGATTTTGGCATACGTGTGAGGGATACGCGCACACAAAGGTATGTAGAGCGCCGTCTCACTCTTAACCGTGAATCTTGTCTCTTTCTAGCTTTTAGATTTTGATTTTATCATGGATGTATAGTTTATAGGTCCATGGATTTTATATAATAGATCCCATCAAAAACATAAAATGTACAAAAATGGCAAGTCTCGCAACGCAATCCTTCCACCGTAAAAAGTTGTGAGATCTTATGTAAAGCCAAGTCTGCTATTTTAGTTTTTATGGAAGCACCTTTTCATTTAAGTTAGTATGGGAGCACCTATTTAACAAATTTATCATTAATTGTTTCCTATTTAGTTACCTACCAACATTGAGTGACTGTATTAATATTAGTCATCTTTATTTCCTAATAAAATATAGTGACTTCGCAATCGCACAGCAACATATACAACATATCAGCTACCTAATACCAATTTAGTAGCGATTTGAGAAGATATTTCTACGCATCAGTGCTTTATTTGTGCTCTGCGATTGCAAAGTCACCATATTTTATTAGGAAATAAAGATGACTAATATTAATACAGTCACTTAATGTTGGTAGGTAACTAAATAGGAAACAATTAATGATAAATTTGTTAAATAGGTGCTCCCATACTAACTTAAATGAAAAGGTGCTTCCATAAAAACTAAAATAGCAGACTTGGCTTTACACAAGATCTCACAACTTTTTACGGTGGAAGGATTGCGTTGCGAGACTTGCCATTTTTGTACATTTTATGTTTTTGATGGGATCTCATTTCTTTTTGTAGGTAGTCCTCCTTTTTTTCTTCTCGGGTAATATTTCTTGCACGTCAGCTGCGGATTTTCTTAAAACCCACTCCTTTTAACTGATCATTAGGACATACTCCTGAGAAACTAGTATCGGGAAGGAGCATTTCATAATGACCACCTAAGAAACTACCAGAGAATCGTAAACGTTTCACTGGCATCCCAGGATCGCCACCGAATGATCCTCTCAAACGGCCATTTTCGTAAACCTCGAACGTAAATGGATACAAAGCGGTGGCTGCCATAAGTTTGGATACGGAACCGTAGGTGGTAGTTTTCATCATTGCTGTCGAGTACATGTGTCTCCACGCTCGTCACACGTATAAAGTTGCATTTCATCCCAATGCGCTACCACATACTCGACTACCGCACACCTAATGTCATATGACGACTCAATGTTCCCATACATAGAGAATGACAAAGAATGGAACAAACATGAACCATCTCCAGGTATAGGGACAACTAGGTGTGGACAAGGATTTTCATCTATGTACAATATTTCAGGTTCCATTGCAATATTAATTTTTACTGTAAGTTATTATTACTATTATCCACAAATAGATGCAACAGGCAGGTTAAAATTTCTTTTGACCATGAAGTGAAAGGCAGGCTTGTCAGTCTAAACCACAGAGTACATTATTATGTCTAAACCTCTCAGAATAATGAGCTAAACAAATAAATCAACATTAGCCGCTTTATTTTTCCTTTAATATATTTAAAGCTTTACTTGATAAATAACCTTTTACCTTGATTTTTAGGGTTCCGTATCATTAGGTTCCGTGACCCTATTACTAATCCTCCGCTGTCTATCCATCTATCACATGGGTCTACAGCTTCAGCCGTTATAGGTAGCGCGTAAATATTTTCACATAATATATGTTACATTGTCCTCTATCACGGCAAATAATAATATGGCCCCTATGACAGCATAAAAAGTTCAATAAATGGAAATCCAAGGGGGGTCCAATTATTCGATGTTATTTGTTTCAGCTCTATCTTTATAAAACAACAATTTTGGGCATATAAATATTAGAGTGCCGTATTCAAAAGGTGCTGATTTGTTTGTCAGGCGCTACCCTGATGTCGCCTTGATGTTGCTATGTCATCTTTATTGTTGGTATTTACCATAATGATTTGGGGTTTCGTACCCATATTGTGTGATGGTAGTACGGAATCCTTCGTGAGCGAGTCTGAATTGCACTTAGCCGGTTTAATAGCGACTTAATTACGAAATGTTGATATTTATCTTCTTAAATAGACTAAATGTGTTTACCCTTCCTTACCCAAAGCACAAATTATTATAACAAAAGCTCTATCGTTACAACGGTTATACATACAAGTTGAAAATTTAGGCAGACTACTTTAAAGTAAAATAAGAAATAATAAAAATTAGGGTTCCTTCCTAAAAAGGTACCGAATTGTTTGTCAGGCGCTACCGTTTTATCGCTTTGTTTTTTGTCACCTTGATGGTGCTATGGCATCTATGTTGTTGCAATTTACTTTTAGGGTTCCATACCCGTATTGTGTAGGGGTACGGAACCCTTTATGCGCGAGTCGGATTCGCAAACTACCGTTTTTTTAGTGACTTAATTACGAAATGTTGATATATTCTTCTTAAATAGACTAATATTGTGAATGTGTGGAACATTATAAACCACCCTTTTTAGGGTGCCTTACCCAAGGAACAGATTATTATAACAAAGGCTCTATCTTTAGAACGGTAATACAACATACAAGTAAAAGTTTAAACTTTGGGCAGTCTGTACTTTAATGTAAAATAATGAAAATTTGGGTTCCGTACTAAAAAGGTACCGGATTGTTTGTCAGGCGCTACCGTTTTATCGCTTTGTTTTTTGTCGCCTTAATGTTGCTATGGCATCTTTATTGTTGTTATTTACTTTTAGGGTTCCGTACCCGTATTGTGTAGGGGTACGGAACTCTTTATGCACGAGTCAGATTCGCACTTTACCGGTTTTATTTTTTAGTTTTCGCACTTTAACTTTAACGTAGAATTTTTCGTTTTAGGCGTCTTTAATGCAAAGCAGCATACCACCAACGTCATCTAGTGTCATACAAATTTATAGATGCAGCTGGAAACATACATTTTGTATAGACTTTGTATAGAAATATTAAATTACCAACCGCAAATAGCATTTTTATATTTTTTTGTTGCAATGTACACTTAACACTAACCGCATGCAAAATTTCAAGTTTGTAGACCTGCTAGAACACCTTTAGACTTTTGATGATGTGTCAGTCAGTCAGTGACAAAATAAGTGAACTTTGACTTGAGATATTTCGTAATCGAATATAGGTACAAAGTTGTAATTTGGGGTCAGATATAGGATCAGTAAGTACTCTTGGTTCCTGAAATTTCAGACTTCTAGCTTCACCCACAACGAAGATACAGGGGGGTTGAAAGTGCCGTGAGTTGCTTCGAGAAAAGGATGGTACGGCCGTTCCGCGTTTTTTCTGCGAGACTTTGCGGGGGCACTGCCGTGCCCCCAGATAACCACTTTGACAGAGGATTATTTCGTGAAAAAAACTTTAATGTTGGCGGACTAGTGGTCAAGACAAAATGCTAATAGAGAAAATAGTTTGATAAAACATAGACTGTTCTGTTTATGCTGCTAATATATTCTCTTTCTTAATATACGTCAAATATTGCTTGACCGCTTCCGTGGCCGAGTGGTAGAGCGACCGCCTGCTAACCCAGAGCTCGTTGGTTCAACCCCTGTTCCGTCTACGTGCTTCGGAAAGTACGTTGGTCTATTGGCCTATCGACTATAGTGGCGTATTTACCCTGGGGCCAAAAGGGCCTTGGCCCGGGGTGGCAGGCTGCGAGGGGTGGCGCAAGCTGCACCTCGCCCTCAGCTTAGGGCGCTTTTCGTTATCAATCGTTAGGTATAACCTATCTGGGTTATTCGTCCAAGGTGTATTAATCTACCTATCTTTTAATTTATATAGCTTTTTTACTTAATACTGTCATAAAAAAAAATTGTTCTGTGGAAAATATTGAGTAAATGGTGTTTATTTGTTTGTAAGGTATGCTTAGTTTTTTAGGGTTCCGTACCCAAAGGGTAACCAACGGGACCCTATTACTAAGACTCCGCTGTGCGTCTGTCACCAGGCTGTATCTCATGAACCGTCATAGTTAGACAGTTTAAATTTTCACAAATGATGTATTTCTGTTGCCGCTGTAACAAAAAATATTAAAAAACAGAATAAAATAAATATTTAAGGGGGCTCCCATACAACAGACATGTTTTTTTTGCCGTTTTTGTAGATAATGGCACGGAACCCTTCGTGCGCGAGTCCGACTCGCACTTGGCCAGTTTTTATTCATTATCACCACAGCCCACATTAACACACTGCTTGATTTTATTTTATAATTTCTAATATTTTTGCTTTTTTCTTGTAAATATATGGGGCGACAAACCTTACAGGCCCAGGGCGCCAAATCTTAAAATACGCCACTGATCGACTATATTGGTTATTGACTATATTGGTTATTGACTATTGGTTATTGACTATATTGGTCTATCGATTGTTGGTATATTTGTGCCCGAAGTACGGCGATAGGGCTCACCTACCACACCACCCGTCACCTTTGGGACGCAATAATCGTCGGTGAAAAGCGGATGTACTGTGGGCTGTGACTTGCACTTCACAGTTCACTTGAATGGGACCACCTCTGACACACTCGGGGATTCATGACGATCATAAAATATGTTGTATGTGTATTGTTTGGCTTACAATGACCTGACGAGTTGCAAAATGTTACTTTTGACCTGATATACCTGCCTCTGTAAGCGCTATTGTGTTTGTAGTGCCAACTCTACCAGCGAAAATGAGCTGCAACGAAAAGTCACTACTGCAATCCAAAAGTTGGATTTGAAAAAGACAAGTGCGGGAGTTCCGTACCTTACCTAGTTTTGTTTTAATGTATTCCCAAAATATTTGTTTTTGGGGATAATAGGTATTTCTAGATCCGTAGAAATAGAAATCCTCTGTAGATTTCTATTGTTCCTTTTTATCATTACCCAAAAATAATACCTACAAGCCGTCCAAAAAAGCGCAGCAGTAAATTCTCAGAATGCATGGCTTTACTTTTCACATTTGCTTACCTTAAAATAAAACCTAGGTAGCGTTCCTAAACGCCTAGTTAAATGTAAAAAGTAAATTAATAAATTTTACATTTCTGGCAAGGTTTGTGAACTGTTCGTTTCTCAAAATAAGGAATCTGAGGTTCGTTTTCACTCGGATGGTTGTGGAACGGGTGACAGTTAATTTTTACCTTTACCTTAGCGTTTAGAAACGCTACCTTGGTTTTTTTTCTGTCCGAGATGTTCGCGGCGCATGTAGGTTTACAAACACACAGCTGTGATGCTATCAACGTACAATTGTACAAAACACATGTTTAAAATGTTCACTGCCCTTGTCTGCATGTGAATAGCCATTTATTACAGAGATTTAGATTTTAACCATGCAATTAAAACATTCAGCATAAAACTATGCAACTTTAAACACTGCTTTTGCAATAACTAAACCTTCTCATTATTCCCATGTCCGCCTGAGTCGTCGGACGATCAAAAGCGTATACAAGGTGACTTGTATATACATATGCATTTATTTATACAGCCAAATTCATACTGAAAACTCGATAAGTGCTCAGTATGAAGGTTCTATGACCCTTTTTGTGAAACTCGTAAATTATTTTTAGAATCAATTACTATGGTAGGTCAACATTTTATTTTGCGAAATTTGCGTAAATAGTTATCGATTCGTGATACTGATCACTACCAAGCCTTCAGTACGAATTTGACTGTATAAATAAATGTCACTTTATATTCTCTAATACCATTAGAACCCCTGAAATCGCGTAATAGAATGGGTTATTGTAAGATTTGTAAGGAATGGCTTGTATTCAGTATTTATTTGTTCATGATCGTAGGTGATAATAAGTATATATATAACACATTTTAGATCTTATAAAATCATTCACATTATTTTTGAGGCGACACTATGCTCTACCAATTTGCTATGGATAAGTGTACAAATTAAATAGCATGCTTTCTTACACCTATTAATAGTTCAATTCAATTAATTTTCATTTAAATGGTTAGTATTACAAAGAAAAAAAAAACCTAACCTAAGACCAGTACAATACAGTAAAGAGCGTCAGTTTATATAAACACATCTTTGTAAAAACTAACAGTAAACACAATACAAGGTGACTTTTTGATCATCGTCCAAATTCATACTGGTGGCTTGGTAAGTGATCAGTATCATGCATCAATAACAATTTTGGTGAAATTCGTAAAATTAAATTTCGTCTCGCCATAGTGATTCACTCGGGACTGGAACTAAATTTATATGGGAAGCCGAAATTTCATTATACGAATTTCACAAAAATTGTTACTGATCCAAGATACTGACCATTTATCAAGCCTCCAGTATGAATTTGGACGATGATCAAAAAGTCACCTTGTATAAATATGAATTATGTCGGCTCCCAGACTAGAGCCCTCCGTTGCATGGGATGCCTTTTGTTATTTATATACACACAGAATATTCAATTTATTTTAGTTTAATTTATACAATCAAACAAATGAGAGTATTTATAGTAGTTTATGAAACTGGCACATAAAGAGGTTATTAAAACACGAGTTT
The DNA here is from genome assembly GCA_934047225.1 of Ypsolopha sequella. Classification (NCBI taxonomy): domain Eukaryota; kingdom Metazoa; phylum Arthropoda; class Insecta; order Lepidoptera; family Ypsolophidae; genus Ypsolopha; species Ypsolopha sequella. Next base: position 18,751,465 of record OW203994.1, on the reverse strand, counting down.
GAGTTTAAAAAACGAGCGGTAGGCGACTCGTATTTTATACTGTCACTACTTATATTGTAGTGACTAAATAGAAAAAGGAATGCTTCAGTGGTTTCGGCATAGAGGATGAATGAAAGTAGAGTGACGAAAGAAAATCGGTAAAGCTCGACCAGGCCGCCCTAGAAGGACGCATGCTGACCAAATTGGCAAGACGCTGAAGAAGGGCAAAGTAAAAAGTACCCGGAATGGAAGAGCTTGTATGACTAGATTGATGGATTTGGAAGCAGCGAAAGAGGTGTGTCAGGATCGTAGCAGATGGAAATATGTAATCTCTGCCTACCTATCTGGGGGACAGGTGTGAGTATATGTATGTATGTAACTCTGTACATATTCTTTTTAGAGCGAAGTTGAGGTGTTTGCTTACTAGCCGTTTCTTTGGTTTGTAAGTCTGTCTGTAGATTCATTTAAGGCGATTAGTGTCGCCAAATTAGCAGTTCGATGTGTGTCGGTAAAATTACATTGAAATAACATTCATATCAGGTGCATATGTGGCTATTACGACGCTCACTGCGTCCTTGATAGGGTGAAATAGGAGAAAAATAATACCTTACACATGGACGTGATTGTACGATTGGAAAACTCTATGTTATGTTTATAGCTGTCAAGTTTATTTATTAATCAATCCACCAAGCCAAAAAACACCAATTACTTAGTTGAATTTTTTTGTCATATTGTTTTGATGGTATGGAAAAGGATAATGTTGCATATGATGTCTTTTGATAGTTCATATACATTTTTTTCAATATTTTTGGTTCGAGGTAGGCTTCAGAAAGTACCTATTTGGCGATACTAAGCCCCTTAGTGACTGAAGAATGGCTAGATCGATAGAGATTGGCATGTGGTTGGAGAATCATACTCGGATCCCGGGAAAAATACGGGAAATCTGCGATGAGGTCACATTTTCATTGTGTACATTGACAGAACTCTACTTTGACTAGGACGTGCTCGTATATCAGCTTTACTTTTTAGGGTTCCGTAGTACTTAAAAAGTACAAAAGGAACCTTTATGGTGATACTTCGTTGTCCATCCGTCCGTGTGTCACATTTATTACTTTAGCACCGTTAAAGATAAAGACATGAAATTTGGCCCAAAGATAGCATTTATTTACTCACATATCACGGTGTAAAAAAAATATGAAAAATTTTAAAATTGTTTAAAATATAACAATACAAAAAAAGTGAGAAAAATAAAAAATATTATCCTAAAAATGCAATATGGATATCAAATTGTAGGTATTAAAAAGCTGATTGTAAAAGTATATAGTTTGACTATATTTAATTGCATCTATTACGAGAAATCCTTGAAAAAACATAAAAAATTGTATGTCCCCCTTATCTCCAAAACTTGTGGACCAAAAAATATGAAAAAAATCGTGGTAATATGTGTTTACGTGAAGGTTACAGGAAAAATAAAGCGGTTGAGAAATTCACGAAAAAAAATCACAAAATTAAATTTATCATCCACAAAATACGGAACCCTACGTACAGGTCAGGAGAGTCTGACTCGCACTTGGCCGGTTTTTTTAAACCTCTATTGTACTAATTTTAGATTTTATATCGATTTTCTCTCGAGTTAATCAGGATTTAGTTGGTTGTTTCTTTATAAAATGTATTTTTACAAATCGTGTTTTTTATATCAACCGCAGGAGCAAAGTTATTTAATAAAAACGCAGCTTTTCGAGCGCACGCAATATTTCGGTTGTCGTAACGGCCACGGCTCAGAGCACGCTATTTTAAACAATAATGAAACGTCATAGAGTTCAGTTCTACTTGATGCAAAATGAGGTGCCCAATATCGGGTTACCCATACCCTTAATGGACGAATAACTGATACTACGCAACTACCTGTAACGACACTCCCGGTACATACACCTTCTGTACATTAACCCTTTGACAAGGCGATGCTATCCGAGGTAATATCTCCGAACAACGACCAGATATTCTCGATAAACACTGAACTTAGCCGTCACTCAAAGTTTGTGCAACGAGGATATTATCCACGCCAAGTTTCGAGACGTAAGGGCCCTTCACGAGAAGCCAGCATGGATTCATTACATAACAATCTTTAAATTACCTTAACAATACAGCTTTTCCTAAGAAAATAGTAGTTTATGCTACAAGGGCCAAAAGGAATAAATTACGAGGACGATTTAAAACACGCGCGTAGCGAGTGTTATAAACGTAACCGAGTAATTTATTGCTTTTACGCCCGTGTATCATACTACGTTTTTCAATGCATAGTGTGAGGAAATGAAAACAAATATAATCTTGTGAACTTTAAATTATGATTGGCTCGAAAGGATTGTATCCAGAGCCGTTTAAAAGTGGAAAAAAAGTATAACCCCAACTAGCAATTTGCTCTTAGAAATAGCAGCTTATAATGCAAGAAATCCTAAAAAAGCCACAGAATAGTTTTGGGTGATGTATGCCGGCTTGTTATTGCACTGCTAAATGCTAAATTAAAGCCAAGAGTAATAATCTTCTAAAATAAGTTTCGAAAGCGTATTAGAGATAACAATTTGTGATATTCTCAAGAGCTAGTCCTATAGTAGCATGATATGGGACTTTTACTCTACGGCAAGTACTTAAGTCTGAATAAAGTCGTATCCAAGACAAACACATCTCTACAAAAATGCATTGTTAGGATGCGTACAAGCCTTGTTGTCTTGGAAACGCTATTTATTGTACAAGCTTTGCTAGAAATCTTGTTTAAGCAAGCATCCTGGCTTTTACATGAGTAAAAGCATTTAATTGGTGCCATTTTGCTCTCATAAATGATAAAGAATCCCGAAACTATCCTGAATATTGTATTTTTAAAACCTTGACGCCATATTGTACGCACAAGGTTAAGTAAATTAATTACAAAGAATTTTCACGAATTTTGGTGACTAAAACCATTATGGATTTAAAAAAATGGACCCAGCTAAAGCGAAGTGGCGGGTTTAGAAGAAAAGTTATTGCTAAATATCGAAAATTGCAAAAAATAACAAGGGCAAACATTATGAACCAAGAAAAGTGCAGTGCTGACGAAGTTAGTGGTTCCGTACATTTTCAGGAAGAAAGACATGCTGTTAATGAATCCAATTTTAGAAAAGAAAACAGTTCATGTCTAGTTTGTAGTGTTTACTTAGGTGATTCACCAGAAAATTTATGAAGTTCGAAAATTTGGAATTTAATAAACATACAGCACATATCCGTTCGAAAACAAACTGGACACTATAAAGAATTTACCAAGACAGGGAAATAAACCCCTGCAACAGGTTGCGCGAAGACTTGCAGAAAGAAGTTGCATAGAAAGAGAACATCTAAGCAATCAACAGTCTTCAGTGTACCCTCGCATGAGTAAAAACATGACTATGCTCCATTTTGAATCTTTCATGTTATCGCCGCAAAAGCGAAATAAATGGTTTTTGAGTAATGATGGTCACATTTTAGGGTTAAACTCAATTTCAACTGATGAGACCAGTGGTGAAATATTACTGAAAGCTGTGATGGTGAAGAATATTTGTGACGTTTTTGAAACGCCTATAAAATCGTCTTTATTAAATATTTTTAAATGTTCTACTAGGGACCTTGAGCATTGTAAAACTGAAATTATTTATAAAATAACTCATGTACAATGTAAGATGGTGTGTATTGAATATCAAAGTGATGGTTTTTTCATACCTCTGTTACATACTTTGTAATAAATTTATGGGAAAAGGTTCTACTTAGTTTGGTAGAGGTGAGAAGATATGTAGTGGTGAGCAAATTGGTAGAGGTGGGAAGATATGTAGTGGTGAGCAGATAGGTAGAGGTGGACGGACAAATAAGTAGACTTAGGCAAGCACATAGGTAGAAGTGGATAGATAGGTAGACGTGGGCAGAGAAGTAAAAGTGGGCGGGCAGAAAGGTAAAGGTAATTATGTAAGTGATTTAAGGTTTATTAATAAAATATTAATTGTATATTTTTATAGTTTTATTTCACAATCATAAAATATGTAATCTTCACTTAACATATATTTTAACATGTAGGGTAATAATCATTTTCAACTTAAGGCATTACGCTATGCAGAGCTGCCACCACTTAAGAAAAAAAAACATTACTTTCCTACTAGAATAATTATTGAAAATATGTTGAAGCAAATGTCTATAAATAGCGACGAAGTATTTTTACAAAGCAAAGTTTTCATAGACAATGTCTTCGAACTGCAAAAATTTTCACTTTTGCTAAAAACGGCCGTTTTTAGCATATCTTAAAATTCTAGCTATAACAAGACGCTGTTCCTGAAAACCTTGCGACGTAAAAATACTTCATTGCTATTAAAACACATTTGCTTGAACATATTTTCAATGATTATTCTAGCAGGAAAGTAATGTTTTTTTTTTTCTAAGGTGGCAGCACCTCGGCATACCGTAATGTCTTAATTAGTGTTCGCAAAGTGTTCATGACTAGAGTTCCTAATCATAAGTCTTAATGGCAACAAAAATCAGAATATAACAAATATCTTATCTCATAATCCAATAGGATAAGATGTTGTGGCTTTGTATAAATGTGCGTAAATTGACATTCAAAGCATTTTTCATCTAAAATAAAATGAGTGAATTTCCACGGCCATCTCTTAGACTCTTCGAGTAAATAAAAATCTTCTTTATTCAGAAATTTATCGTATTCGAACACCACCATATTTTGTCTCTTCCCAGAATGAGAAACTGAAAAGGTAAACATAATGCAACTAAATCACCAATCACCGGGAACAACTAATAAACCTTCACATCACTTTCTTAAATATTACATACATTTTGTTATTCTTCGTTTGTAAGTACGTTTTTAAACGATAATGAAAAAAAAATTCATAAACACTCCATTGTATACTATTATATAATATTTTATATATTTATACCTTTTGGGTTCTGAATCATAAAAAGGTGGTCTATTCCCGCCTATAGAAAATACTTACTAGCTTGGGTAAACTTTTGAAATCGGGTTTTTCTGCTATTAATTATCTATGAAAGGAACCCTAATTTAAAATGGTATAAACTGATTTGACAGTCTAAATCGGAGCATAACTCTTTCAAAAGCATAATGTCAGACATTACATCTTGTAATAGTTTCATTTATGTCTGTACATATATTTTTACAGTTGAGTAAACTTTAAATAGAAAAATAACAAGGGGGCATTGAAAATACATCACATATACACATATATATCAACGAAAAACTCACCTTCGCACATAAAACTGGTAGCAGTTACCCACAAACACTTTTATTATAAATGGCGTGATGACAGCTTGTTTTTATCATCAAATGGTTAATAATTTATTAGAAATGATAAACGCGTGACGAACACACTGAGTTTTGTTTTACAAATGGCTGTTAGTCTCATAACGATTCTTGTTTAGCAGTGTACAAGATCTGTAGCACGATATAGTGCGTTTTGAAGATCAAATTGAGAGCAATAAGCATTTTCCCTGACCTCTACAAGACAAATTCAAAATCAGAGATCCTGAATTTTGTGCCCAAACGCGGTCTTAAAGTACTCTACGTGGCTATGCCAAGACTGCTTCATGATGCATTAAGTCTTCCCAAAAACGCATTGGTGACTTAATCAGAACCATATATTGCTACTTGGGACATCTATGGTACACAGGAAAAGCTGCAGGTTAGCCAACCATTGCAAACAAATTAAAAAAAAATAATAATAATAAAGCCCTAGGGCAAAATAATCGACTTTCTGTTCGGTTTTGATGCATAAAAAGTGGGCCTTTACGAGCACATGCATTGAAAATAACTTTTCCTAAACGTTAAAGCGTTCGGGATCCGTCATTAGGCTTCCAAAACTCTTCAGAAAACAAAAACGCGTCGTTGGATTTTAATCTACACTAAGACCTTGCTGCAAAACATTTCCCATTATTATTACTATTTATCAAGTGCTAAAATAAGTTTATATTTATGGAAGTTAATCGGTTATTCTATGGAAGTTAATCGGTACTTGTGCTGCGCGTTGATGTCTTTTACAAAGCGCAGGGCAAAAAGCATCAAAATGTTGCATTTGTCTTCAATAAAATAGTAATTAAACTCGCGTTTTCTCGGTTAGTTTATAGTCAATTAGAGATAATTTTAAATAAACAGAAAATATAATACAATTATATTTATTGTACACCATAAGTTCACCGAAATACCAGATGTCCGATATACAAAAAAAAAGTAATTTTAATAATCAATGGTTTCCTTAAATGTGAGTGAAGTTTATAACACAGAAAAGGGGATGCTTCTTGCTAATTTTACTTTCTGTTCCAAGCATGGCGATGATTTACTTCTACTTTACTAGGCGAAATATTAAACCAAAGGTTCATTCAAGCAAGCTTTACTCGCTTGTGTTTGTGAACAATCCATCATAATGACCGGCGGTAGTCAATCGACCCTTTCTCAAACTAAAACGATACTTGCGTCATGATGATTGAATTAGACCAAATAGTGGGCAGAGCTGGGCTTCAATCATGGAATAGATAAATAGGCATTTGTAGCTATTAACGTTGCACCACTATTGCTGACTCTCGTTCTTTAAACTTAATAAAACATTCGGATATTCGTTCAGGTTGGGTAACGGCAGCAGCGGCAGCCTCTATACGCTGAGAAATTTCAGAGCTTTTAGGTAAAGAAAACTTGTTTTCGTGATTTTAGGTCGTTCGGTATTCCGGTGTTATGGAAATGATCTCCATGGTCTAAATATCAGGAGAGAAATTGCTTATCTCTATCGAAAATAAAAAATACTATTCTAACGATCTCCATTCATAGATTTTTGGTCGCAAATCAGCGAGATATTTTGACTGGTCATTTGGTATGGAGGCAAAATCTCCATACAGAGATTTTTTTCTAAAAACGAGTTAAGTATGCAAAATAAGTCTTATCAATACACAAATTCCATTAAAAAAAAATATATTTTTCGTTTTTTTTTGTGTGTTGAGTGTAAAAGCAAATTACCATTGATTTTTTTCATATAAATATAGGACTAAAAGAAAACAAAATAAATAAAGTTCATGGTTTTCAGTTTTATTGAACCCTAACAATATACTGAAGTTGCTTCACATTTTTTTATTATTCAATTTTCTATAAGTTTCGTTTTGTCCTTTGGTTTGATTTTGCAATCAGTCGTTCATTTGCAGTGACAATGTTTTTATAAATATGTTTTTGATATTTAATTGAATAAATATTATTTCAAAGCCTTTTTTAGCTTTTAATTATTTTAAACAGATTATAAATATAAATAAAAAAATGTAAACTAAAAAAGTATTTAATACACAATATACGAGTATAATAACTCGACTGACGACGAGCACAAGTTGGTCGAAATATATCTCGACAATAGTTAATACATTTTTATTTATAATTAAAATCTATTTAAAAGTTTTGAAATTTAAGTACTTAGGTATACGAAATCTTATGGCCTTGAAGTTGGACGTTATAGTTACCATCTTACCAAATGTCATGCAAATGCAACCTGCAACTCAAGTTTATACTTAGGATCCGATTTCTGAGTCAAGTTACGTATTTCACAATCTTCTAGCTACTTATAAAGACTGCTCAAAGTTGTTTATCATTGTCAAGCACCCGCAAGTAAATATTTAAATAACCATACATGGACTGGCTAAGTACTTATCTCGTTAATGCATGCTCACGGCGGTAGCTAAGGGGTAGAACACTGGCCTCTCAATCGTGAGATCCAGGTTCGATCCCCGGTCGGGCATGCACCAAGGAATTTTTCGGAATTTATGTGCATAGTATTTGGTCTTACTTACCACTCGTTGAACGGTGAAGGAAAACACTTTCAGCGTAAAAATCGTCGATGAAAAGAGGGCGTACGAGTATTGACTGTTCCAGAGACGCTCGGAAAGCGCTCTGACACCCCCTCGGGGATATATGTCGTGATGATCTGTGTGTCCTGTAACATAACTTTAACATACACACAATACAGTTACTATCACATTATACAACAATACACACTCTCTATCCCTATGACTACACAACGCTATCACTACTACACACCTATATCCCTCCTCCTCCCCATTTTTGAAAGCTCGTTAAATCTATTTTGGGTTTTTGTTCATTTTCATGTGATTTTTTTATTATTATTGTAATTCTGTGCTGTTTGATTTCCAAATAAAGAATATTATGTTTATACTATTGATTGTTGGCACTTGGTGAATCTTAGAATACATTATGAACAGAAAATTACTTGTACCTACTATCCCACAAATTGATTTAGAACTTCCTGACCGATTTCGCCTTTATGTCACTATCAAAGGAATTATTACAACATCTTAATTACAGTAATTGATCGCAACATATTGTGTAATTAAGATCTTGTAATAATTCCTTTGATAATGCCATAAAGGCGAAACCGGTCAGGAAGTTCTATATCAATTTGAGGGATAGTACAAGTGATTTTCTGTTCATAATCTGTTCATATACCTATAGGTACAACGTGTAACAGAAAGGTGTAACGATATTTGAAGAGCTTATTCAGTCAATGGTATAGAACAACTTTTACTATGGAACCAACCATAAAATCTCGAAAAAAAAATCTGCCCTTTCATACATTTCGGCCGAGCGGCATTGCATTCTTCTATGAAAAAAAATTTTTTTTTTTCATGATACTGGTTTTGTTCCATAGTAAAAGTTATTCTATACCATTGACTGAATAAGCTCTTCAAATATGGTTACACCTTTCTGTTACACGTTGTATAACATATAGTTCATATCTGTTCATTAGCTAATTATATAAGGTTAATTAAATAAAGTAGAGTTATAAGTAATTTTATTTTATTATGTAAATAGTATTGTCTTAACCTGCGAGTTGGTATAACTGTAAGTAGGTTTAAGGTTCTTGTATAAATAAATAAATAGTAAATAAATAAATTATATTATAATGGAAATTTATAGATAGATAAATAAATAACGAAATTATAAAGCCTTATACTTAGTACTCGTACGAACAACAACCATCTAGTCCACTGTAATGCATTTTTAAAAGCAATTTTAAAAGCCCTTAACCGACACATTGCAATTATTGCGACACAATGCCCATAGATTAAAGAGTAGTTTGCCCTATGACCTGCGCCTGCGCTGCATCCGGTATTCAGGACGCACACCTGACAACATGATCACACTACTAGCCTTTACACCCTTTGGAATAAAGACTATATCATACGTTACCTAGTCAAAATAAGATACATGCCCTTGCGCACGAATTTTTACGTCACCTGATGCTTTAGTGGACTTGGGTGGTCTTATCACATAATCTATTGGTGTTTATGTTGTCGTTTGATAGTAATAAAAATGCAATACGGGTCAAAGCTATAGAACACTAGCTTTTGCCCACGGCTTCGACCGCGTGTTTATCGTTTTTATGTCAGACATATTTTAAAAGGGAAATATGACAAAATTTTCCAGATCCCTCGGAAGCTTTTTCCGGGATAAGAAACATCTAATGTCCTTCTCCGCCATTATTTTAGCACTGTGCTAAATTTCTGCGAAGACAGTTCGGTACTTTCAGAGATCAGCCCTAGCTATCTTTACTACATTTCTTTTTTATCTATTACTTTTTATTTATTTATTATCAGGGACTATGGGATGTTTATTATATTATTGTTATACACCATTATATTAATCTAGATATACTCCTTTTGCCCACGGCTCCGCCCGCGCTGATAGCATCTCGTCTATTATCCGGTCTTTGATTATTTATCCTCTATTATAGGTATTTAATTTAATTTTATATTTATAAATAATCAAAGTATCCGGTTTACCCCAACTGTTTCACTATAATAGTATTTGCAGTTTGTTTATTCACAGTGCGATTCAGGATTACCTAAACTAGGGAACAGGATAACTCCTATAAGGTACGTAAGAAAATTAATAAGACATAGAATAAAATATGTAAGTACTGTATCTAATTTTAAGGATATTTTCGTAACATATTCATATTCATATTCATTTATTTCATAATATTCATTATAACGAAAATAAAGAATTATTTATTATTGTAATTATTATACATGTACTTAACTCAAATCTTTTCTAAAGGAATCCTTAAGACCTGCCTTTTTCTAATTAGTCGAAACAGAACACTTAAATTCAAAATTCAATCAATAGTTATTCAACAAAACCTTATTATCTATGTGTTGTGTATGCTGCTATCGCAAAGTTTCTATTTGTTTCTGTAAATTAGAATTGCAAAATTTCACTTCGGAATTTTGAATTTAATGTTCCGATTAATTAGAAAAAGGCAGGTCTTTCCAATCCCTGCGAAACCGCTCTAAAAAGCACCTGTTCCAAAAATTGCCCCTGTTAGTTTAAATTTATGAAAAAAATATATATTAAACTATAAAGAACAACTTTATTGTAGGAAATTATTTCCGCGTATCAGAAACAGCATGAAAATATCGTATAAAGTCAAGCAGTTTTTAGACCAAAATTGGTCATTTCTTTAAAACCGATAATGGTATGGTTCTTGCACTCAAATACAAGGAAAGTATTGCTTATTAAAATTATTGTTGGAATTTTTTTTTCCGTTCATCGCGTCCATATGAAAAGTATAATTTTCTCCAGTATTCCATGTGTCATACAGGTATATAGAGGTAGTGTCATTTTAAAAGGGCTTATTTCCAATATCGCAAATTTTCTTTTATTATGCAAATCCATTGATAACAAATATCTGCAATATTTTGCAACTAGTTTCTGCCCGCTTCTTCGCCCACGTGGGCCACAGTAAACAAATGACTTTTTTTTTTCAGAAACTAATATTTTAAGCTCTTTTACAATATCCCAAACAAAGCTAGCGAGGCCGAAAAACTCGCATGTTCGGACTACGAACGCGCTCAGCTTGGCCTTCGGCCTTGCTAGCTTCTTGCTAGATTGCTTGCTTCTGCCATTCTGCGGAAAACTTTATAAACAAAAGTCATTCAATTATTTCCATTTCCCCGGGCCAGGATTCGAACCTGCGACCTCTTGTTATCAAGACAAGCGCGCTACCAATTGCGCCACCGAGGTTCCTACCTAGACCGATAAATTCTTCCATCATACTTGTCCACTGTTATTTTTGCATCTGCTTGATATACCAGCTTGTACTGCACATACAGAGCGCTCACGAGATCGTTATGTGATTTCCGCCTTGTTCTTAGGAACAGACGGTGCTGTCGTCGCTAAAATATTGTTGCTTCAGACAGTTAAGAAATTCACAGTTCTAAACATAAACATAATCTTAGTTAATGAACTAAGATTATGTTTATTTTGCGAAATCCATCGCCATAAATGCTCTAAATATTATTAGAGTGCATTACAAACTAGAAAATATCAATTAGAAACAAAGCTGTAGACCCTGTGACAGACGGACAAACAGTCAGCGAGGTCTAGTAATAGGGTCACGTTTGGCACCCTTCGGGTATTCGGAACCCTAAAATAGTACCTTCCGCAACAAAATAGATTTTTTATTTCCAGTGAAAATTTTGCATTATTTCTGTCCGATCTAGTCTCTAGTTAAACTTTACATATAAAATCAAAACGTGAACAAATCACGTATCAAGAAAAAGCATATTATTATGATGCTAACTACCATCTATTTCAAGGCAGCATTTTAGGGTTCGCTACGAAAATTGATAATCAGACTCAGAAACTTTTATTGAAGAATTGTTACGGAAAATTTCAAATAACACTTACGGTTAAACGTCAGTTCCTTAGCGCAAAGTGTATAACTTAACTTTGTTTTTCATGTAAAGAAGTTAAAAACTGAAAATTAGTGATAAAGCAAGAGTTTGAAATTGTATACAAAATTAGTCATGATCTTTTCAAAACCAACTTTAAATGCTGTTTTAACTTTGTTTGGACAAGATCATGACTAAATGTGCATTAATTTAAACCTGACTTATACTATTGGTGTCAATTGCCACATACCAAAAGGATTTTCAGTTTTTAACTTCTTTACAAGAAAAACAAAGTTAAGTTATGCACTTTGCGCTAAGCGACTGTCGTTTAACCTTAATATTTAGTTGTTGATTGTTGATTGTTGATCGTTGGGACAGTCCCGTTCTGGGATTGTGGAACAGGTCTCACGTGGAGTTACAGTGCTTCACCAGGAGGATGTTGTTGTAGGCATCACTCAATTTAGTTGTGTGATGTCTGCAACAGCGACTTCTGCTGCCTTTCTGGGTTTTGTTTTTGTGTATTTTATTTTTGTGTGTAGATTAGGATACTAACATAGTTTTTAAGCATATATTGTTACTAACTAACATATGAATTTCGGTCTGAAATAAATATTTTCTTTCTTGCTTAATAGGTACCTAATAGGTACCTAATAGTTAAAAGGTTTGGAGTGACACACGTGCCCCTCCAGAGACGGTCGATCGGCTATACAAAACAGCGCCAAGGGGTTTAGATCTTAAAATCTTCCCAGACCCCTAAAATCTTTTGCCCCTTGCAAAAAAAATTCTCTTGAAATAATTTCAAATCCATTGGGCCAAGGTAATCTTTATTAAATAAGAAAACCTTCTAAACGTACCTTTTTCAAAACTTATTTGGTACGGATACTAGCATTACAGGCTACCTATTGGCAGTCATGCTGCGTCATCTGTTAACAACTAGGGAGCTTGAACTGCAGGCGATTGTACGTACATCTTTGTTGAAATAAGACACCTGTACTTGCCCACAGGACTATTTTATTGAGAGACTTTCTTAAAAAAAAAAGAAATGACAAAACAGAACGTTGCCCATGTAATTAAATGTGGGCAACGTTCTGTTTGACAGCGAAACCTCTCTTTTTTTTAGTAAAGTCTCTCTGCACCTTACTGCACCCAACCGGTTTCGCTAATAAGCATTCTCGAACGTTTTTGAGCAAAATATTTGGATTATGAAATATTGTTTATATGTTCTTACACTGTTTTATACGTGCGATAAATGTCAAATATCTGGGGTAGATTCATGTTTCATACGTACTAGTACTAGTACATTATTGTATATTCCTTGTCAGAAATTTCGACCACCTGTTGAAAAAGATTCTTATTATGGAAGTCCTGAAGAAAAGTTTTGAAAGAGTTATTTGTGATACATTCAAGATTAAGTAAGTCATAGCCACCGAGGGTTCAAAGTGAACGTCGCTCTACTCATCAAATTAAATTATATATCCTAAAAATAAAATTGACAAACAGAACCAAAGCATATCGCAATGCTCTTGGATTTTGACCACGCGTTTTAGTCGACAGACATTCGATTAGATCATCAGATGTGCACTAGGTTTGTACGATTATGCAACTTTTACAATTTAAATCGAGTAATGTTCTGTGCAGCATTGTCGGTCTACACATTTGTATAGTATACAGTGTGTCCCTCGTACAAGTGCACATCCGAAAGTGGGTGAAACTAGATCTAAATGTATCGACAAAAACAAAGAAAAAAAATATTTTTTATTTTTTTTTATTTTGAAAAAATACTTCACCTGGGTATCTTTGTATGGGACGCGAGCGCAGTGCCTTTGGTTAACCGCTCGTAGAAAATATTGTATTTATGATAGAACGTTGTATTTTTTTTTGTTAGAAAGATAATAGAATAGGCAATGATAAATAGGAATAAAAGTATAGTAAAACGGGGATATTATTTTGAAAAAATTTACTATTACTGAAAAAAAAAGACGAAAAAATTAAAGAAATAATCTTTTAGGATATTATTTTCATGGTAATGGTGGTTGATTATGTTTTGTTTTTGATTAGGTATGCAACGTCTATTCTTAAGGATTATAACAGTTTTATTTCATACTCGCGATAGATCAAAAGTTATGACATATTTTATACATAGTCCCCATGGTAGGCAAAAAAAATTTTAAAACGTAAATTTATAAAACAAAGATTTTCTAAAAAAAAAAACATTTTTTGTCGATAAAATAAGGTCTAGTTTCACCCCTTTCCGGATGTGCACTTGTACGAGGGACACACTGTATACATAATACAAGATCATTGTTTGCATATGTCAGATCCACCACCAGCGGGTACCCGGTCTTTCCACCGGTCATGCAACTGGACAAGATAAAACTAAACAGTGACCTAATTGTAACCTAATAGTTGTTAAAAGGTTCTGAAGAAAACTTCGAGGTACTTTACAATTAAGTTTATTTAATTTTATCAAAACAAAAAAAAGTCAAATTTCACAAGTCAAAGGAAAGGTGTTCACGGAAAAATTATCTTAGTTACAAGTTTTTGGCCAAGACCTTCATTTGACAAATATCTTGCCAAGACATTACTAAACCTTAAAGACCTTTAAAAAGTGGTGTCAGGGACCGCCTTAACTTCAGGTAGTAATATTACATTGGAATTAGTATTGCCATGACAAAAAAAAATAAACAATTAAGTGATAACTAGATGTGTTTGTTACCGCCTTAACCAAAGGTAACTAGATTACATGGAAACTTGTGGAATTACATAAAAAAAACTTTAAGGGTAACAATACTTGAAAACATACAAGGAAATTAATTTCCAAAAAATAAAATCTAGCTCAGGGGAGCCGTAGATCCTACAAACAATAAATATTTGTCGTACATACACTTTAAACCAAATCGTCTGGTACACCATTCAGTTCTACCAGGTAAAAAAAATATTACGGAACATTAAATTTTACAGTTTGGGTTATTCGGTGAAACAGGAAGAAGAATTTAACCTTGGTTACTAATAGGACACATAACTATGTGTCCTGAAAACATACCGTCCTAGGTATCTTAACTGTGTGTGGATAAAAGTAAAAAAATTCCAACACCTACTTGAATTTTTCCATTAAACTCCACGGAAATGACCCGCCTTCCGCCGCCCCCTTCAAGGTCAACGATCCACGTCCACGCAGACAAAAGGAACTGCTTACTGCGTACACCACGCGGCGATCATACCTCTGCCAGCTGGTAAATCACGAAAACTGGTAAACTCGGAAACAAGAAGATCTTGTAAACACGAAGATCTTGAAAACAAAAACACCCTGGAATTAGAAGAGAAAAATCAATATTAAAACCTTTACCACACGGAACAATGAGAACAAAATTCCGGTGACTCAAAATACAAAGAAAGCAATACATACCATAATCTGACGATTTCAAAACTCCCTCCAACCCGACGAAAAAATTCCTTTTCAAAAATCAATCCAACGCATATGTAAAATTTATCTGAAATACAAAAACAATAATATAGAACCATTCCACACAATGAACGAGAAACTCTCGGCATCGCGGCAGTCGCGCGATTATCTTCATGTCTATAAAAGAGGGTAAAACGCAATTTACCATCCAGCCAAACTTCGACGCGTAACTTTTTGTGATAAACAACCCTACAAAATTTGCAATGCTACAATACCCCCTCCCGAAGCATAAGAGGTGCGCCTAGAGCACCGATCGCTGCCCTCAGCGTAAATCCACAACAAAAACTAAAAAAAATTTTTAAAACCCAAAAGAAAAAACAACAAATTAACCCCCCCCGATGATTTTATAAAAAAACCAACACAAAACAAAAACCTAATAACTAAAGTAGGTGCCTGAAAACAGCACACCTACAAACAAAACCAAATAAAAACCAAAGACAAACATAAAACAAGAGAAACAAACAACCGTCAAAACCCAAAACAAAGTCGAACCCACGACAATAAAAACAAAAAACAAACAAAAGTAACCCTTCCTGCAGGAACAACAAAAGTAGTGCGCTAGTATTCGTAATGATAAAATGCTACCCCCCAACTATAAAAATAAAACAAATGAAATCATTCAAGAGTTCCGCCTCGGCCCCTCACCATTAACATGACCTGTATCACCGGAATCAACGAACTTAATCGAACTTACCGGCACAAACAAGCCACTCCAGTGAGAGGAAAAAAAACACCAGGAGACTCAAACGAGTAACTCCCAGCCGTCCAGGGATTATCGCCCACTTCCAAAAAAAACCACGGCTACCCTATACCACCAAACGGTAGCGGACAAAAGTGTGTAATGGCCCACACCAAAAAAAAAAACCGAGACCTCTTTGAGCTGGAGTAGGTCACTGTCGAAATTTGACTTCTACCAAAACCGGCCCAGTGTATCCTAGCATACATCACCAACCTTACTTCCATACCTCTCTGCATTCTATCCATTTAAACATAACATCCAAACTTCTTAACGAGCCAGACAATGCTGTCCGTCAGTACCTTCCAAACAAAATTAGGTATCCCCCCAAATATATTGTTGGGACACTAAAACACTGGCCATGAAATCAAACTCAACTCCCACCCGGGCTCGCGAATGAAACAAAAGTGGAAAAACGGGATCATTACGAATAAAAGTCGCGTCACTAACAAATCCAGCAGGGGGAATAAATTTTAAACAAAACACGAATCTCACTAACACGTGAGTCCGTGAAACTAACCAAACCCCCTGACAAAAAAACGTCATAAAATAAAAACTGTTACTCAATTTTAATTGAAGAAAATCCCCCAAAACAAACAAAAAAAAACAAAAATTTGAGTAACTTAAAAAAAACATTACTAAAGAGAAAAAAAAAATTACCCCCATGTTTATTATATGACGGTTAAAAAAAACAAAACAAACAAATAAACCTGCCCGATACCTCGGCTCTTGCCTAAAAGCAAGTAAAACAAAACCCGGAACAACTCGAGCAGCGAGCTGAACCACGAACTAACCCCAATAAAATAAATTAAAAAAAACATAACCCCAAAACTCGAGAATTGTAAAATTACAACCTCATGCACGAAGCTCAATCCAAAGATTAGTGTAAAATACCACAATCACTGTTTTGAAGCTCCATACATAAACAAAAAAAAACAAAACTCCAATAAAACCACAATAAAATTAAAACAAAAAATAAAATGCCGAGGTATCAACAAACAAAACACGAAAAAAAAAAAATTGTTTCCTTAACAGCGTCCAAAGACCTAAAACCGTGGATGATGGCGTGTCGGCGCGAATAGTTACTCGTAAATTAATTCATCCTTGAAGAGGACCAAAACAATACTACTTTAGTATCCATTTTAAAAAAAAAAATCTGCTTCCTGTTTCTTACAAGTGTTTTAAAATTCTTCTCAAAAAAAATTTGGTACCAAAATCACTGAGTGCAAAAAAAAAAATTTACACAACCACAACTCAGTGTAAACTAAAAAAAAATAAAAACCATTTAAAAAAAAATTTTTGGTACCAAAAAAAAACCAGTGTAAATACACCTTAAGTTGTTACTCACAAAAAAAAAATTAGCACTTAAGCTTCCTATATGTGCAAAAGCACACACTAAACCAAAATACACAGTACACAAAAAAAAATTATGTTACACATACCAAAAAAACCGAGTAACAAAAAAAAAAAAACCCTGTTTCACCAAATAACCCTTCGACAAATATTATTATTTAAAAAACGTAAGGGCGCCATTGTCAGATAGCACAACCGGCAGGTACCCGGTCTTTCCACCGGTCATGCAACTGGACAAGATAAAACTAAACAGTGACCTAATTGTAACCTAATAGTTGTTAAAAGGTTCTGAAGAAAACTTCGAGGTACTTTACAATTAAGTTTATTTAATTTTATCAAAACAAAAAAAAGTCAAATTTCACAAGTCAAAGGAAAGGTGTTCACGGAAAAATTATCTTAGTTACAAGTTTTTGGCCAAGACCTTCATTTGACAAATATCTTGCCAAGACATTACTAAACCTTAAAGACCTTTAAAAAGTGGTGTCAGGGACCGCCTTAACTTCAGGTAGTAATATTACATTGGAATTAGTATTGCCATGACAAAAAAAAATAAACAATTAAGTGATAACTAGATGTGTTTGTTACCGCCTTAACCAAAGGTAACTAGATTACATGGAAACTTGTGGAATTACATAAAAAAAACTTTAAGGGTAACAATACTTGAAAACATACAAGGAAATTAATTTCCAAAAAATAAAATCTAGCTCAGGGGAGCCGTAGATCCTACAAACAATAAATATTTGTCGTACATACACTTTAAACCAAATCGTCTGGTACACCATTCAGTTCTACCAGGTAAAAAAAATATTACGGAACATTAAATTTTACAGTTTGGGTTATTCGGTGAAACAGGAAGAAGAATTTAACCTTGGTTACTAATAGGACACATAACTATGTGTCCTGAAAACATACCGTCCTAGGTATCTTAACTGTGTGTGGATAAAAGTAAAAAAATTCCAACACCTACTTGAATTTTTCCATTAAACTCCACGGAAATGACCCGCCGTCCGCCGCCCCCTTCAAGGTCAACGATCCACGTCCACGCAGACAAAAGGAACTGCTTACTGCGTACACCACGCGGCGATCATACCTCTGCCAGCTGGTAAATCACGAAAACTGGTAAACTCGGAAACAAGAAGATCTTGTAAACACGAAGATCTTGAAAACAAAAACACCCTGGAATTAGAAGAGAAAAAACAATATTAAAACCTTTACCACACGGAACAATGAGAACAAAATTCCGGTGACTCAAAATACAAAGAAAGCAATACATACCATGATCTGACGATTTCAGAACTCCCTCCAACCCGACGAAAAAATTCCTTTTCAAAAATCAATCCAACGCATATGTAAAATTTATCTGAAATACAAAAACAATAATATAGAACCATTCCACACAAATGAATAACCCAAATTTAAACTCAAAACAAACCTTAGAACTATCACGAAGTCGTGTTGGCAAAATCCGCCATTATTGTAAAAAAATAACTCAACACGAGCTGTCGGCATAAACTCCGGTTGGCAAATGAACGAGAAACTCTCGGCATCGCGGCAGTCGCGCGATTATCTTCATGTCTATAAAAGAGGGTAAAACGCAATTTACCATCCAGCCAAACTTCGACGCGTAACTTTTTGTGATAAACAACCCTACAAAATTTGCAATGCTACACATATTATATAAAAGTGACATATAATAACATACGTGAATCTGTAATATTCGTTACTCACACAATGTAGCTTTATATACTTTATATAATATTTTGTTATACATTATATGAGTATTTAAGTATATTCTGTCCTTATTTGTAGTACACTATGTATGATTTACTTACTTATTATTTTTTAATATGAAATTCATATATTGTATTGAATGTGAAATTCATTATATTTAATCATTTCTAAATTCTAACTGACGACACCGAAGATTTTCTGTATTTTCCACGTAATTGGAATTAATCTAACCTGCATTTCACTGCCCAATTCGGTTGTTTTTTTAACTCAATGTGCTATTTTTGTCTGCTTTTTGTAGTAAATAGACAAATTTAGGTATGTAATTTCAAAAATACATTTTTTCGTGCCCTTAAACCGATTTTATAAGTATTTTAGTATTTACAAGAAGTGACGTAATCATATTAATTTGAATGGTCGACTATGGATGTCAGACTTATGGATGCGTTTAAAAAATATATTTTTTCTTATTGAAATGTGTGGTGATGGCGTTACTGAAAGTTGAATGAAAGACTTCATTTTTTTCCATGGCCTAAGCAACTTTTTTACTAACCATCCAGCACAATAAGTCCTTATTTGCTTTTGATAGAGGCGATTATATGTTGGCTCATTGGCCTCTTTTTCTTGGACGCCTAATACTAATGATCACGCAGGGAAACAAAAGATTTTTGTGTTTTTAGCTAATAATGAAATATTATATTGGATTTAAGTAGAAACCCTTGACACTTCTATTACCTTTTTTATGAAGAAAAAAAAACAAGTTTATCTCTTAACCGCGTTCTTGAAATGAACATTTGAAAACCAAAAAAAGAGAGTGGAACACTATTTTTTTTGACAAAAGTATCTTAATATTTTTTTTATAAAAAGAAACCCTAGATAAAATACCAATACATCAAGTATATTTTTTTCAATACAAGTAGAGTGCGAATTTCTTCAAACGAATCCTCGAAAGTCCGGCGTTGTTCATACTCTAGTACTTTATATTCTCTGCTCTAGGCCAGGGTTCTGTAAACTTTTTAGCCTAAGGGCCACACTGACTCCTCCACTAAGTCCCGTTATTTTTAGACAAATAAGCATGTAAATAAAGTTTATCGGCTATTTTTATCGGTAGTATCAACATTTTTATGCTTCATACATAACGTTGTTATTATAAATTACATTGTGAATCCAAGCCAACTAATTGGTATTGCTTATAGGCTCTAACTATAACAAAACCAAGTCCATAAAATTGGTAATGCTTCCCAATGAGATGTAATATTATTGATGCTACAAATACGAATATTCGTTTTCGTCGAATACCATAAAATTACCGAATATTAGTGTTCAACGGATAATTTTATAACATTCGTAAAAAACCCATAAAAAACCCAATTCCCATAGCTTAATTTTTAAGTTTTTTTTTTTTTCATATACAAAGTTTTCATTATTTTGGTATGTAAATTAACCATTACTTTTTAAGATTTTTTAAAGAACTGTCCGATGACCTTGTCACTTGAGAATTTTAGACATTATACTGATTGTGATGTGTGATTTGATTGCTTATAAAAAAGTGGTCTGTCTCTGTCTGTCTACTCATCTGCCATCTAGCTGTCAAATTAGTCTAAAGCAAATTATTATAAATTTATCTTGATAGCAAAGGACACATTTCTAAACAGCCATTACTCAAGTGACGTCACACGAGGGCAAATGGAAGTTGCAGCCTTTTCGTAAAAATATTCATCATCATGGGGTTTTTTAGACCAAAACTTCGAAAATACGGCTGATTAAACCTAAATCTCGAAATGGTTTTTGAATTAACACACCTTAACATAATTTAATCTATGCCAATTCCTAGAAATCGCACGCATATTGTGTTGCGACTTAAATATATTTTTGTTGCACCTCCCCTACACGCAAATTGGGGATGAAATATTTTTTTTCTCGTCTACTCCATAGTGTGGGGTGTTGTTGGATAGTTCGTTAAAAATGCTGCGAGTGTGTGAAAACTATTTTTCGATTCAGTAATCTGTTTGCGATATATTTAGCTTTAAAGTGCAAATTTTTGTTAGAGTCAAGTGTCAGCTAAACGGTTGGTTTTGGATATGTAAAAAAATTCACGGTAGTAGTATATAATGTATAATGAAGCTAAAAGGAAAACTAACTCAGCTAAGTAGTAACTTTTAGTCCCCTCTAAACACAGGGCGATTCACATCGGCAGGAACAAAATGCATGGGCCGTTCTTCGGAAAGTTTGGCACGATCTGTATTAGTCGACAAACTTATAAAATGTACTTAGAGAAGAAGTCCGCATATTGTGTATGGCAACTGCGGAACCCTACACTGCGCGTGACCCGACACGCACTTGGCCGGTTTTATATTTACTACACTAGGGGTGGGCACGTAAATAGTTAAATTTAACTATCAATTACAAAGCAATTAATTGTGTGTTATGTTAAATGTGATTCTATTAAACATATTTATATTGCTTTTATCAGCTTGTTTCTTTTATTTTTGATACATATTTATTTATTTATTTTATTATATAATAAGGTAAAGATATCTTATAATAATTGTGTCTCATTTATATATATTTACCTATATAGTTAAATGTGATTCATCAACTTGTCTACTAAAAACTGAGCCCAGTCTAATTATTAAATTACTTGTGAATTCTTATAATAATAACGTACAGCTATGTAGAATCAGCACTCGTAGCACAGTATTTTTATTTCACGCTCCTCGCACGTGATTCAACTAAGTCGCATCGCGCGCGATTGTGCTACGGGGCCAGGTATTCGTATTAATAAAAATACCACTCGTTGCATCACTATCCTATGTGTAATGGTAATTGATAAATAACATCTAAATGAGAATGTATGTAGTAACTAAAGGTTTTAACTGCAGTGGTAATGATTTCCATCATCTTTAAAAATAATACAAGGTCTTCAGGTACCTATGTACATACAGTTGGACAAAATGAAAGTATGTATGTATAGATAGGTATAGCTTGATGTGAACGTCTTTTGAATTATTTACAATTAAAATGAAGTATCTAATATGCGTTTTGGTACGGGAGCCAAGACGATGTTGAACACAAAATATTCGGGGCGTTTTTAACACCGGACTTAGAGAAATAAAGGTAGATAATAGTATATTACGATACGAGAGCGATGAAACGTTTTCTGACGAGTGTGAGTTTGCGGCACGAGCCGAAGGCGAGTGCTGCAATCACACGAGTCGAGAAAAAGTTTCTCGCACGAGTTTCGTATAATTTTTTATAGCACAAATGCGGAAAACGTGCGTAAAGCGGTCATTTTACGCACAGTGTGCTATAAATTTATTTGGCCCATTTGCTATTTCAGGACAAATATTTCACGGTTAATTGAATCTTAAGGAAAGGAAATACGATAAAATTGAGTTCCTTTTTTGCACATTTCTAAGCAAAACAGCTTCCATATTTTTATAAATTTCATCTTTTAGTCTACGTTATCTATATTTTCATTTCAGAAACCCTTAATATTTTCTTATTGAAATTATTTCTGTGCAACTATGGTAACATTTTAAATTACATTTTTGTAGTTTTAGAAGGGTTTGACATAAAATTATTTGGCCAAGTGCAAGTCGGACTCGAGCATAAAGGGTTCCGTTCCAGCAGATATAACAAGTATGGAACCCTAAAACATCGTGAAAAACAACAATATAGTTAGATGTCATAGCAACAGCAAGGTGACAAAAAATTCAAAATTCAAATAGTTTATTTTGCAAAGTAGGTACCTATATAAAATACACATTTCACAAGTCAAAATTTAATCTTATAAAAAAAATATATGTAATAAAATAATAAATGTACATGAACTAGATTAAGGGTTTATTTAATTTATGTATCAATATATATACGATTAAAATTATAGGTAAAATATATATTATACAAGGTGAAATCCAATCAACCGCCCGAACCCACAACGGAGACCTGGCCACGGACCAGGAACAAGGTTCAATGATCACAACCGAAAACAGGCCACTAAAATGGTAGCGCTAAGTACGGAACCCTAATTTTATTATTTGTTGGTTTACTCTAAAGAGTACAACCAATCTGACCTTTGAAACTATAGTATGTATTACCGTCTATTACATAAAGCTGAAAATGCTACTTTTTCGAGGTTTTTGGGGACCCTTGGGTTTTTTTTTTATTTGCCTTGCTAGAGGCCATAGTAACACGTATATTATGAAAATTTCAACTGTCTACCTATAATGGCTGAATCTGTAGACTCCTGTGACAGACAGACAGAAGCAGTAATAGATTCCCGTTTGGCGCCCTTCAGGTACGGGACCCTAAAAATTACCAAGCATCTATTTAAATTGAATTTTTTCACTTGAATTTTAATATTTCAGATTTTGTCGAAAACGCCCTAAATATATTCTGTTCAATATCTTTTCGGCCCCCGTACCATTGGGCACACTTTAAGTTTTTGTTGTGCATTTCAAGTAAATGCACATTATAAGTCTACCTCGGATCGTGTGTTTATAATAAATTAGGATAATCAACTCGTTGCTTCATTTAATTTGTACTGCAGCCATTCAAGGCATTATTGAAATAATGTTTATGATTTTAAGAATGACTCAGATAATTAACATACATATTTTGTAATGTACTTAATTGCATTTTATGTGTTTACACGGCTCTCGGCCTTCGGATGAATAAATTTACATAATTTTATTGGAATCTGCTTCCGATCACTGATTCTTCTAAGGTTTTAGCAGCAAGAAGATGAAAAAAACCGGACAAGTGCGAAATCGACTCGTGCAAACAGGGTTCCGTACCTAAATTGTGCATCTTTAAATTATATGAGTCGACATAAATTTATACAGCCAAATTCATACTGAAGACTCGGTAAGTTTTTAGGAAATTCCAAATGTTTTTTTTTCCTCTTGCCTACAAACGCAAGCCCGCAGTCTCCTTGTCAATACTACGGAAAATTTTTATTTTATTTTTCAAATTTCGCAAGTAATATTTGTTGCTGACTCCTTAGAGCTTAACAAGTTCAAAAGAAAAAGAAGTAGATTATTTATGATTTTGACGTATGTGTCGATGAAAAAAATTGAAATGAAAATGTTATGATATTTTATCTGTTTTAAAATTATTTAAAACGTAAAGTTTTGTTTAAATATTGGTTTGATTTTAAACCACTTGAAACAATATTAATGATTGAAATTGAAATTGAACTTGAAATTGAAATTGAAAAATAGTTTATTTATCACATAAAAAATCACAAATACAGCACAGGAAAAAGAAAAACATTAAAATCATGATTATTAATTTAAAAAAAAAACATAAATATTCATATGTGATAAAAAGGGGCAGACTCAGCATCTGTTGTGTGAGCTGAAGATCAGCAATACAACGCTGGTTTTAGGCCTGTCCCTTTTCAGACCTCAATTTAATTTTCAAATTGCAGGTAGGTGTCTAGCTTACATCATGCTACATTTTCAGCTAGTCATAATCACACAATTTTTTTTATAATAGTTTTAAAATTAAACAAAAAAAGGTCAGTTAAAAAATAAGTAATTTCTAATTTGTAAAACATACTCGTAGTTACTAGGGTCTGATGATGGGACTGGAAGCTGGATACGGGAACTCTTCAATGACCAATAGCATACCTCTCGAGTGAAGGCTGATTTACACAGGGTCAGTAACTGACTACAAATTCGAGGCAAGTCAGTGCTGACCCGAAAAAAACCCTGTGTAAACTGATTTGAAATCAGTACAGTGGCTTGAAGTCAGCGCTGACTTGAATATTCGCACACGAATATTTTGAAGTCAGTGTCGGCGCCGGCACTACTGACTTGTGCACTGACCCTGTATAAACCTGCCTTTATGCTGTAAACCTTTGGCCAAACGGACACTGTAAGATATAATTGTGGAAAAGATCGCTCGACGGTGATGTCTAGTCTCTGGCTTCCCCTCTAGAGACTTATTTACGAACAATTACATGGAAGTAATGATTTTACATTCACTAACTATTATAACGATGCATCAGTCATTTGGAGTTAAGGGCCTACAACGATTATTTGTTATTGATGATTGAGACAGGGTTCTAGTAACTTCTTTCAAGAGAAAGACAATAAAAGCTATTATTGTAAGCAAAGCCATCTCAAAATGTTGTTATTGTTAGCTAACCAAAGTAATATAATACATTTTATTTACGTTAATTTTAAATTTGTTGACACCAATTTCGGTGTTACACCGAAAAGGGACTACAATTTATTGTGGCAGAAAAAGCTTCTTTTTTTTATGTTAGGTAAACTTCTAAATGG
The DNA here is from genome assembly GCA_934047225.1 of Ypsolopha sequella. NCBI lineage: Eukaryota > Metazoa > Arthropoda > Insecta > Lepidoptera > Ypsolophidae > Ypsolopha > Ypsolopha sequella. The sequence continues at coordinate 18,726,171 of OW203994.1, read as the reverse complement.
CGAAATAGACAATAAAAAATAAATATTGTCAGTCTTTTCACTGCTGACTAAGCGGAACACGTCATTTTACCTTGGACGAATAAGATTTTAACGTACAAAAAATCGTTCACCGCGCCTAACGAAGTTTTTACTTCAAAAAAACTTTATAATCATATTTACCTATACTACAGTTGCAATACTAGACTAGATATATATTTTATAATTTCATGCAACACATGAATGTTAAAAAATACGCCTTCTATTGAAAATGAAGCCCGTTATGCCGCCTTAAAGTGACGGGGCATTAGCCATGCTTCATGATCTATTGCATGAAACTTGTTGATGTGTTAGAGTTCCGTCGTTATAAACGGATAATCCCAGAGTAACATTGCCTGTCCGTCCCATTCAAAAAACCCATTCAAATTTGGCACATTTGTTAAGTATCTTGTCTCTTTTTGTTTTCAATAGGCAAATGGTTTTTATTTATTTTTTATTTTTTAATGGTGTGTTGTAAACTTATCTTATTTGTTTTTAATTATAATATAATTGTATTATAATTGTAGTATAATTGTTTAAGAAAGTAAAATGCATGACTAAGCAGTAAAAGTGAAAATGAAAATATTAAAAAGAAGTAAGACTAGTAACACTTTTTTCGTATTTTTAATTGTTTCAGCTTCAATCTTTAAAACATACCAACATAAAAAAGATTCATGATTTATATAAAAACGGCTCACCTTCATGATAAATCATGCTAAATCATGAATTATCCTCAAGTCTCATTTAATTCTATAATAAAAAAGATTTTTAATTTTCAAACAAAATTTCTAAAAAATTCTAAAAATTTATAACGAAAAAACTGAAGAAAAAAATTAAGCCTTCGATCAACAATATATCTAATACAACTACTGATCGAAGCTAAGGGCGGCAAAAGTTTGGCTCCCTCTGGCCCGAAAATATCTAAATCCGCCACTGCACGGAACCAACATGTACAAGATACTCAACTGACTTTTTAGATTGCGCCAGTGCGAATTTAGAATGCAACAATTATTAATGCGAATTTACCATTTTTATACCCGTACAAATTGAGTCCACTTATAAAGAGTATGCTACGCTGCGCTTGCAACTTTTGCTTGAATATTATGTGTTTGTTCTGCCACAAAACCACGTGACATGCTGTACCAAGTAGCCCCGATGTATGAGATAATCGCAACAAGCGCTGCATCCAAACTGTACCTTATTGCACAAGCGTGAGATTTTTGCTGGATTGAATGTATTACAACAGAAGGTTTATTTATTTATTTATTGGAACACGGAGTAAAAACAGAAAATGGTACAGTTTTTGTAAGGTAGGACTAATACAGATTGTTATACAAGGTGTAACAGAACGGTGTAAGTAACCATATTTGAAGAGCTTATTCAGTCTATGGCTTAGACCAACTTTTACTATGGAGCCAACCCTGAAATCTCAAAAAAGAAATCTGCCCTTCCATTCATTTCAGCCGAGCGGCATTGTATTTTTCTATAAGACAGTTAATTTTTTTTTTCGAGGTACAGGATTTGTTCCATAGTAAAAGTTGTTCTATACTATTGACTGAATAAGCTCTTCAAATATGGTTACACCTTTCTGTTACACGTTGTATTAGTAAGTATACCAGTTTCCTCAACATACTCACTAATACATTATTATTTTTTAGATAGACGCAAGCATGAGATACATAAGAATATAATCAATAGTTTAACTACATAATAGTAGTTTATGCTACAAGGGCGAAAAGGAATAAATTACGAGGACGATTTAAAACACGAGCGTAGCGAGTGTTTTAAACGTAACCGAGTAATTTATTGCTCTTACGCCCGTGCATCATACTACGTTTTTCAATGCATAGTGTGAGGAAATGAAAACAAATATAATCTTGTGAACTTTAAATTATGATTGGCTCAAAAGGACTGTATCCAGAGCCGTCAAACAGTGGAAAAAAAGTATAAAATTTATGGTACACAGGAAAGGTTGCAGGTTAGCCAACCATTGTTACTAAATTAAAAAAAATAATAATAACAAAGCCCTAGGGCAAAATAATCCACTTTCTGTTCGGATTTGGTGCATAAAAAGTGGGCCTTTAAGGAGCACTTGCATTGAAAAAATACAAAAATCTGAACTGTACACAAATTACACACAACCTAAACATTAAACGTAAAACTAACATGCACATGCACACAACTTGGGTCAATAAAATAGTTATATGATTAATTTGATAAGTTACATTATTGTTAGACAATACTGTTAGAGAGCGCTTTCTTCAATTCGTTTCTGTACCGATTATAATAGTATGAACAATTAAATAGATCTATGTCATTGCCATTTTCATTAAATAATTTCCTTCCGGAACATAATGTTGGATTCTCATAATGTTGAATTCTCAAAATGTTGGATTTCCAAAATGTTGAATCTCAAAATGTTGAATTCTGAAAATGGTGCAGCAACAACATGCGACAAAACTAACAAATAAATAAAAAACTATGTAAAAGTTAACGTATGTTTTTATTTAGACAATAATGAACCTAGGTTAAAAACAAAATATTTTACCTTCCGGAACTTAATGTTGAATTAATTATTTGGAGCTATATCTTCAATCACATGCCAGGTGCACATAATATCTGTATACTGGAACCCTATAACCAGCGTTTGTTCTGATCCTACGTAGAAAAAAATTATGCTTCGGTCTAGTACTGCGGCAAGGTAAAGTTGGCACACGAAAATCAATCGAATCTAGCAGGTTTGTGAAGTTGTAGGTTGGACAAATGTACCATCGAGACAAATTTTTATTTTTTTCTTCTTTTTTTGTATTAAATTATATTATTGACCCAATAAAACACATTTTCTTATGTTTTGTAATTTATTAAATTATTAAATTTTCTTATGTCACAAAGAGACAATCTTCGTTTTATCAATAAATTTTGTTACATTGCACGTGTCGCAACTCGCGGCCTCTGACGGAAGATCAGCGTCACAGTTCTGCTGTGGCATTTTGCTGAGTCAGAGACCTTTTTGTTGGCTGCATCTTATAAACTACCTCAGGTTGTATAATAGTTACATGTACGAGTATAAGCCTTAAACTGTTTATTATTTAGAGTATTTGGTTTTTTGTAATGGTGTGGCTCTCAAAATAAACGCCTTTTCTTTCTTTCTTCTTTCTTTCAAATATCGCATGGGTTATTGAATTTGGTTTCTTTCCTCCGTTATTTTTATGAGTAGTTTATACTCAAGCTGATGGTTCTTTATGTTTCCCACGCGTTTCGACTCATACCGAAATAACTTGCGTCCTTGTGTAGGTCATACTCAATAGAGACCTTCAATGCATAGACAAGACAGACATATAATTTGAGGTGCTCTTTTAAACTTTGACTTTGGTTCGCGTTTAACCTCGTCATCTTAAGGCCATACATAGCAAAACAAAACACTTACAATGACAATATCGATAAATCTTAATTGTTTACAGTTACGACCAAAATGTGTCGTGTATTTTAAAAATATTTATTAAATAATTGAAGATCCTTAAGTAAACATGTAGAATGAAAGATCGTTTTCTCTTCTGTGTGTGTTTTTGCTTATAATTTGAGAACTATAACACGGCTTTGGATGCAGCTTTCACTGTTAGTTAGCCATAATAATTTCTCAAGCAAGATTTTAGATATCATTGCGCTAGAACTAAAGAGAGCTAACCAGTAATGTTGGCTACACTGGTATCATGGCATGTGATAAAATTTTAGTCTATATGTAGTTTTCTCTTATCAATCAGTGATCACTTTTATAGATTTAGCGGCGAGCTGAATACTTTTTACTTTACTTTTTGCTGCGGGCAAAATATTAAATATTTTCATTAATTATAACCAAAAAACTAAACAAATAAGAATCTACTATAAAAATCTAATTAAACCTATCTAAAGCTAAAAAAAAACCTTGTTCAAAATCAAATTAAATGAAATTTAATTTTCATTCATTGCTAAGTAGTTTGAAAAATATTAAAAACATAGGTTTTCAAGGTTTCACAAGAATAAGACTTTAAAATCCACAAATATTTCACATGTAATGCCTTAAATACACCTTCACATTGTACGAAGCGGTTAGGTTACCTCATCCAAGATCCAAGGCAGATTCACAGCTGGGTACCAGTCAGTGGGACAATTTCGCCAGCTCGGCAAATTTACACGATAAACAGGGCGTGTCATGTCGCACATTTGTTTAACAAATTCATGGACGGCGGATCATAGCATAATACATTAAAGCGATACCAAAAAAAAGGGGTTTTTTCGAATCCATTCACTCCACTATAACGTCATCTACGTATTTCATTTTTGGGTAAATGTTTATTGACTATTTAATTAAGATTCTCACTGAACAGGGGCGCGCAAACGGACGATCGCAACAGTTTTGTACGAGTATGTTTCAATTTATGCAGCTCTGTTGAAATCATTGGTGTAGAACAGGGGCGCGCAAACGGTCGATCGCAACAGTTTTGTATATTTCAATGTATGCAGCTCTAATTCAAATTCAAATTCAAATAGTTTATTTTGCAAAGCAGGTATAGATATATACACTTTTTACACGTCAAATTTAATCTAATAAAGAAAATATATGTAATAAAATAATAAATGTACATGAACTAAATTAAAGGTTTATTTAATTTATGTAGCAATATATTTACGATTAAAATGATAGGTAAAATATATATTATACAAGGTAAAATCCAATCAGCCGCCCGAACCCATTCCGGAGACCCGGCCAGGGACCAGGAACAAGGTTCAATGATCACCAACCGAGCCCCCAGCACGAATCCAGGCGGCCGACCAAATCCCATCCTATATACTACATACTAATAGGTTACATATATAAATACATGCCTACCTCCGCCCATTCGATTAGTCTTGCTAAGAAGAAGGGCAAGAAACTTAGCAAGATCATGTCTTTTTTTTTCAACATAAAACTTATACTATTATACTATACAATATATGACTTATATCTACTTTAACCAAGGAATAAGAAAATACAAGACAGCAGGAATTCAGGTTAATGAAAAAAAGAAAAACATATATATCTTTGTCTACCTGTCTCATATAGTCCTTTTCCTTTTACAGTCTGTAATCAATTAATGTTTACACCTTAGAGGAATCATAAGTTAAGAAATTATACTATTTAATTAAATTATAACTTACTATCATTATCACTGTAACACCATGCTTCACCATCATCCAAATATTCATTTATTTTATAATATGCCTTTTTCAATAGGCCCTGCTTAATATACAGTTTAAACTTATTTTCTGACAAAGTAAGGACCTCCTTTGGAAGTTTATTGTAAAATTTTATACCATGTCCTACAAAAGAGGTACTCACCTTAGCGAGTCTGATTTTTGGAAAAGCCAGTTTATGCTTATTTCTGGTTTCCTTACAATGTTGCTCACCAAGCCTTGGGAAAGACTCAACATTTTTTCTGACATATCTAAGGACTTGGTAAATATATTCACAAGGAACCGTTAATATATTAATTTCTTTGAACTTTTCTCTTAATGAATCCCGGTGCTTCATATTATAAATAGCCCGAATTGCTCTCTTCTGCAAAACAAAGACTGCGTCTGTATCCGCGGCTCTACCCCATAACAGCATGCCGTATGACATAATGCTGTGAAAGTAACTAAAATAAACTAGTCTAGCAGTATCTACATCAGTAATTTGTCTTATGCGTCTAACAGCGTATGCGGCCGAACTAAGTCTACCACGTAGGGCCCCCACTATGTGGGGACCCCACTGAAGACGAGAGTCTACCGTAATGCCTAAAAACTTAGTTTCGTTAACTAACTCCAGCTTGGACCCCTGCAAAAGCAAATTACCATCCACTTGAATTACATTTGGTTTTATACACTTTCGTCTTTTTTGCGTTTAAAACTAAATTATTTACAGTAAACCAATCAAGCACCAGTGATAAAGTTGTATTCGCGCCGTCAAGGATATCTTTACGTCTATTAACTTTAAAAATAAGTGACGTGTCGTCTGCGAATAATACTATCTTCGTTAAGTCTTTAACTAAATAAGGAAGGTCATTTATGTAAATTAAAAACAGCAAGGGCCCTAATATGGAACCCTGTGGGACACCCATTTTAACTAATGCTCCACATGATTTTACCTCGTTAATGTCTACCTTTTGAATACGATCACTAAGATATGACTTCAATTACGCCAAAGATTTGCCCCTCACTCCGTAGTGATCCAATTTACATAAGAGTGTTTCATGATTAACGCAATCAAAGGCTTTAGAGAGGTCATAAAATACACCAAATGCATCTTGCTTTTCTTCCCAAGCATCAAAAATGTGCTTAACTAAAGCAACTCCTGCATCTGTGGTTGACCTCCCTCTAGTGAATCCACATTGTTCACAGTGAAGCAACTTATTTAAATTAAAATGAAATAACAATTGATTAAAAACTATTTTTTCAAAAACTTTACTCAATACCGGTAAAACTGACACAGGTCTATAGTTTGAAGGGTCCCAGTTGTCACCTGATTTAAAAAGGGGGATCAATTTACTAAACTTCATTAAGTCAGGAAAGATACCATCATCTACACATTTATTAAAAATTAATGCCAAATAAGGAGCTATTAAATCAATAACAGAACTTATAACTTTCACAGCTCTGTTGAAATCATTGGTGTAGAACAGGGGCGCGCAAACGGTCGATCGCAACATTTTTATATATTTAAATTATGCAGCGCCGCGGGGCCGCGTTCATAAACTAGGGATCGCGACACGGGTTCTAATGCCATCTCTGTCGCACGCGTTGAAAATTGTATGCGCTATCCTGCTGTCAGTGTTGGAAACTGACGAAATTGTTAATTTATGAACGGCTATCAGGGCGTCCACTAACAGCACAATAAAAATAAACATACCGATTAATATTAGGTCTTAGGTCAATTTTCAGTACTAACATTTTTGATTTTTTTTAGGAATGTCAAATCCAAATTATGTAATTTCTTTTGTGTATGAATGAGACAACATTAAGATAATTTGATTTTTGAAAAATAAGTGTCAGCTGTAAATAATTATTACGAATGGAAATGGAAGGCATTTAGAACGAACTGTTTTTGAAGATTTAATTTTTATAATCAAACAGAGAATAAAAACCAAATTTAATACGTACCACTTTCATCATCCACTTTAGATATTATTGGAAATTGGATATTATTATTCACTTTCAAACAAAAAACAAATAATTGAAATAGCTATTGAATTACAGGAATTATGAACTCATGAATCTGTAAGAAAATTTTGGCAATTTCATATGTAGAGACCTATTATTATACAATCAAGGAGTGGACAAAAAATTCAATAAAATAGGCACATAAGCCTGAGGTAATTAGGTAGTGCCAAAGTGTAATAATTACTTACATTGAGGGGTCAAGACTATGACCTACCTAGGAGGTTTTATATTTTGTGGTCAAACGTGACCACTACCCGACGCTCTACTAAACTACCGGATGCGGCAATGCACTTCATATTTTAAGGGTTCCGTCGCAAAATGCAAACCTGTAGCTTATGGTATGAAAAAAACCGGCCAAGTGCGAGTCGGACACGCGCACGAAGGATTCCGTACCATTATCTATAAAAACGGCAAAAAAAATGTCTACTGTATGGGAGCCCCCTTAATTAGTATTTGTTGTTATAGCGGCAACAGAAATACATCATCTGTGAAAATTTCAACTATCACGGTTCATGAGATACAGCCTGGTGACAGACGGACAGCGGAGTCTTAGTAATAGGGTTCCGTTGGTTACCCTTTGGGTACGGAACCCTAAAAATTATCCTTTCTGTGAAAAACGCAAAATAAAACTTATGCTTCCTATACTATTTGTTCGGGTTTGTTCTTAAAGGAACAATTAAACTAATTCGTATTTTGCAAAAAGGATAATTGAAACTTGGTCCTGACCACTTATCGAGTCTCCAGTATGAATTTGGGTACATTATGTAACGATATAGGTTTCAAGTTGTTGACGGAACCCTTATTACGGATTTCGTACTTTGTGTACCAACATAAGTTTTTTTTCTTTTTCAAGGCCTGAAGATGATGCCTGTTGTTATTGCGCTCGCTTGATGCAAGCTTTTCATTGCACAAGTGCACCTTTCATTCCATCAATCCATCTGCCCGTATTCGTCCACTGCTGGACATAGGCCTCCCCCATATTACGCCACTCTTGGCGGTCCTCAGTCATCCTCATCCAGCCGCCACCCGCAACGTCCTTCAGATCGTCAGTCCAGCGGGCACCTTTCATTCAATAAATAATATTTCTGCAAACGAAAGTGTGTTACTCATTACATTGTTAAGCAATAGAGGTGAAAATATTTCAACTTATAACCCTTTTCATCACCCAAGTTTAAAAATTATGTAATTACAGGCTGTCCTGTCCGCGCAGTATTAAAATTTATGATAATAAAGTAAAAAACAATTTGTTTCCTTACTTGTAAGGCGTAACAGATGATGTTATGTGATGTTCTGAACGTCAACTTGTGAAATTGGCAATGAGCGTACTTCACGAAGACGTTATTGGTGACTACAACAATGTCATGACACCGTGTTGCTAACACGTGTTCCAACCACGTTTTCAATGCCAGCACTGTTGTCTGTTTTAGTCTTTAAATCTACTGGTTGTTACTTCTAAAGTAATTGCAAAGAAAAGAATTCTAAAGACAAGTCAAGGAATCGAAAAAATTGCGGGACTTCTTTCATGGCGTCCACTTTAAGTTCATTAATATTTTGGAGACATTTCCTAATCGAATAAGTGTTATTTATTTTGTGATGAAAACAATAGAGGCTGAAAATTAAAAGTGATGCTTTTTATGGGCTAAAATGTTTGCTAAATAATCATCTTTAAATGTTTAATTTGTATTAAGCAATTATTCAACTTATTTTGAATTACTTCACGTCTCTACGATCAAAGGTTTAGTCAAATATAAATTTTCTATTTTGTTTTTTTTTTAGTATTACGGAACCAAAGGGCGAAATGGAGCCCTATTAATATCACTCGCGTCTGTCTGTCCGTATGTGACGGGTCTAGAGACCGTAGAGTATGAGTTACAGACCTGAAGATATTTTGTGTGGAATGCTGGCCCGAAACCGAATATTGAATTGAAAATTTAATTCAATAATTTTTCAGGTGAGCCCTCATCAGGATAAAGGAGCCAAGAATGTTTTTTTTTTCCTTACCCCATCATCTGGAGTGTGGTTCTAACCGTCTAGAGCTCATTGGGTAGAGTAGAAACCTCATTTGTAGTATTTTTTATCTTCAAAAATAAATAAGTGATGTGCCATCAAAGTTGTCAGTTTTTTTTAGACCATTTTTTACGGAAGCTGTCTCAAAAAGCAAACTAGTTAGTAATTTGGAGTTTCTGCAAAATATTACCTATGTACCATCATATGTGGAACTCTACCAGAGCGAGACCCGACTCGCTCTTGGCCGGTTATTTTTAACATTGTTTTAAAAACACTTGTACTTATCCACATATTACGTACAACTTTATTATGCCCGACCGGTTTCGCTGTAAAGCATTTTCTAGGGCTTTGTGTAAAAAGCCCTAGAAAATGCTTTACAGCGAAACCGGTCGGGCATAATAAAGTTGTACGTAATATGTGGATAAGTACAAGTGTTTTTTAAAACAATGTTTTATAAACTCCACCAAGTGCCAACAATCACTAGCATCTACTAGGTTATTTTTAAGATTACTCTGCTGCTTCTAATTCACGTAGAGTCAGCAACGTGCATGACACTCAACTAAAATTTGAATTCGTCCAACTCATGTCCAACTGACCGAGAACATTAAATAATCCAATCTAATGACCCTGCATATCCTCTCATCTTCTAAGTAGCATTATGATTTATTAAAAACTATAATTAAAATTAAATATTGTTTCTTAGAGCAGGAAGGTCAAAGGTAACCGAATAAATGTAACCTTGGAATCATTTATACGAATACTTTTAAGTTTATCGAATTGACTTTGGCGCCTAATTTCCATAAAAATGTTAACAATTCCATTTATTTTTGTCTGCACATCTCTTTAATACACATACGAGCTGAAAAGTAATCTACCTAACTATGAAAGAAAAGGCGTAACTGGATAGTTTATTTTTATTTTTCTATATAGTCCCCTGCTAATAAAATGCACTTATTACATTTTTCAAATATTGAATTTAAGCCATTAAAAAAAAATATTTTCGGTTTGTCGTCAAAATAGTCAGAAACCGCTGCCTTCATTTCGTCATCGGTCATAAACCTTCGTCCCCTGAGGTCTTTCTTGAGAAGTCTAAACAGAAAATAGTCACAGGGGGCTAGATCTGGACTATAAGGGGGGTGGTCAATGGTTTCGAAGCCATTGTCTTTAATTGCTAGCTTTGTTGTGCGTGCAGTATGCACTGGTGCGTTATCGTGCAAAATCAGAATTCCTTTGCTTAGTTTACCTCGCCGTTTTTCTTTTATTATCTCTCTTAGTTGATATAAAAAGTTTGAGTAATAATCAGCATTCATTGTAGTTTTCTTCGGGAAATAATCTATGAGCAAAATCCCTTCTGTGTCCCAAAAGATTGTAGCCATAAGTTTACCGGCCGATGGACAGACCTTGAATTTCCGAGGCGGCTTCTCATCCTTAAATTTCCACTGTAACGACTCTTGCTTACTTTCCGGGTCCCATTGTCGAATCCAAGTCTCATCACATGTTACAATTCTAGAAATTATTTCTTCCTCTTTCCCTCGACTCATGTCCAAAAACTCTTCGCAACATTTGACACGCCTCTCCATGTCAAATGCAGTCAACATTCTAGGGACCCAACGTGCACTAACCTTGGACATGTTCAAATGCTCATGAACTATTTCATTGACTCGGTCTTTACTGACGCCCACATCTCTAGCTATCTCCCACTGCTTCACTCGTCGGTCCTCTAATATAAATTTTTTCACCCTGGCTACATTTTCATCGGTGACGGCCGAAACTGGTCTTCCTCTACGAGGATCATCTTCGAGGCTCTCACGACCTAATTTAAACTGCCTTGACCAAAACTTTATAACAAATTCGGAAGAACACGAACTGCCAAACACACGTAACATACGCTGTCTGATCTCCGAAGGCGTATTCCGTTCTTTAGTCAAAAACTAATCACCGCACGCTGCTCGATTTTATCCATTTTCACTTTTTCTACCGACATGTTCGAAACAATTGTAGGAGACAAATAAACGTGATGCAATAAACAAATGAATGTTATACATTTTGAAAATAGAATAACAAACGAATATAAATCCATACCAGCCAGCATTATTTTTGTATATATTTCTGACCAAGGAGATTACATGTCAGCCGCCCTACGTATGTATAGGTAAATCTACTCTATATACATATGTGTATTACAAGGATTCGACCATTCACCTAATATGATTACGTCACTTTCTGTAAATACTAAAATACTTACAATCACGGTTTAAAAGCACAAACGCATATATTATTGGAATTACATACTTTTTAAAAGCATACAAAACTTGCACATTGAGGTTAAAAAGTCGACCCAGTGTTAGTAGGTAACAATCAAACTTATGAAACAAGCTAAGGGTTGGATGGGATAAAAGCAGGCCCGCATATAGGGGGATGGATTTCGGTGTCGTTGAATCCCATTCGAAATGTTTGGTTTTCCATCTAAAATAGTTTTACTGTCTTACATAACCGTAAAAATTGTTTTGGTGATACGTAAACCACCTACTTATATAAAAAATGAATACGTCACGTATTTTATGTAAGTCATGCTTTTCCGAAAGTTTTATTCCCCTCCCCATGCACTTCTAATTAGGGTAGTTGATTTGGTATGTCCTAATTGTATATATCGGGGAAAGGTCCGCTGCGCTGTACAGTTATTTGCTCTTTTTGTCATACCAAGTAGAACTTCTTGATGTCTTCTTATTTAATATGATATACAACGTGAAATTTAAGTCATTTTGTTAACGAAAACTGGTGATAGTACTCGTCCATATGAACAACTTTTACTATGAAGCCAACCCTGAAATCGTGAAATAAAAAATCAGCTGTTTCATACATTTAGTCGAGTAGGTATTTAACTTTTCTATGGAACAGCAGATATTTTTTTTTACGATTTCAGGGGTGGCTCCATAGTGAACGTTGTTTATATGGACAAGTACTATCACCAGTTTTCGTTTTTTTTTTCAATTTCACGTTGTATAATGTCGCAGGTGCGAATAAATTGTTTTAAAATTAAATACACTGCAAAAGCTTTTAATGTTTTTTTTTAAATATAAATATACTGATAGATCATCCATCTATCAGCCTAGTTCGTCCACTGCTGGACATAAGCGTTTCCAGGACTTTGGTACTCCCGGCAGTCATCCTGGAAGAATTGCCCATACTCACACACGCTGGGCAGGCGAGTTGGTGAGCGCACCGCTCCGGGTAACGGGTTCCGGCACCGCGATACTGATAGATATGATAATGCAAATATAAATACTGTAAAGTAATCTCAAGATAAATTTCGGGTCCGATCTGGACCCGGCATCAGTTGAGTATCTTGATTAAAATAAATAGACATTGACATACCAACTTATGATCATAAAATGTGGGTCTTCCGCCCCTGAGAGTAACTAGCAAGTTTTTTGCGGAAAGATAGGCTCAAACGGATCAAAGAGAGGTATACAATCAGAACATATCTATATATCAATGGGTATAAAACGATATGGAAAAAAGTCTGCCAAATGCTAGTAAAATTTGATTTCGAAGCTTCAGTGTCTGTCTCTCCGCGACAAACTAAATAAAAACCGGCCAAGTGCGAGTCGGGCCTCGCTCTATTAGGGTTTCGTACATGTAAACAATAATCTCAAACTGGATATTTATTTAATTTTAGGTAATGCTCTAATTCTGTCAGACATAAAAACTGCAAAATTAAGTTGGTTGAGTATTCGGGGACGTAACTCTAAAACTACCTGTTAAATCGGCGTTTTAGTATTTGTTGTTTAAATACAGCATGTGGTATATAATATACAGAAATTATAGAATTAAATGAGACTTGAGGATAATTCATGATTTATATAAACGGCTCACCTCAGTACGTGTTATGATCAGGAAAGCCGACCACTGAGGCGTAACGTCGTCGCGTAAACGTCTTTACTCGCCCAGATGAAGGCAGTCTAAATCTACTGAAACTGGTCGGCTTTCCCGATCATAACACGTATTGAGGTGAGCCGTTTATATAAATCAATATACAGAAATTTCAAATTCCTTACTGCTTTGGCCTTTAAGATAGACTCCGTAACAAAAATGGTCTAAAAATGGCAACTTTGATAACCCCTATTTCTTTATTTTTTTTCAATGCATGTGCTCGTAAAGGCCCACTTTTTATGCATCAAAACCGAACAGAAAGTCGATTATTTTGCCCTAGGGCTTTATTATTATTATTTTTTTAATTTGTTTGCAATGGTTGGCTAACCTGCAGCCTTTCCTGTGTACCATAGATGTTATACTTTTTTTTCCACTGTTTAACGGCTCTGGATACAATCTTTTTTAAACCAATCATAATTGAAAGTTCACAAGATTATATTTGTTTTCATTTCCTCACACTATGCATTGAAAAACGTAGTATGATACACGGGCGTAAAAGCAATAAATTACTCGGTTCCGTTTAAAACACTCGCTACGCTCGTGTTTTAAATCATCCTCGTAATTTATTCCTTTTCGCCCTAGTAGCATAAACTACTATTTCAATGCATGTGCTCGTAAAGGTCCACTTTTTCTTTATTCTTTAATGTACACAGAAAAGCAGTTAAAACATATAATTAAAAGATATGTACACAGGCGAGCTTATATCTAAAAAGAGATTTCTTCCAGCAAACCTAAGCGGGAAAGGGAAATTTTATTAAAATAAGTAATCATACATACGTGTACTACAAAATATATATCCTAAATAATATATTTATATATATAAACAAAATATACATACATAATTATAATATACTTACTTACACTTACTTAATTATAATATACTTACTTATACATATAAAGTATACATAAACTTACCTATTTACTATGACAGTGAGAGGTAGTGCTCTTTTAGCTTTTTCTTGAAAAGGCTCTTGATGGGACAGTTACGAATACTGTGCGGTAATGAGTTCCACAGTCCAATTGCTGTAACATTATATGATTTGCTGTAAGCCCCAGTGTTATGTATCTTTTTATGCATCAAAACCGAACAGAAAGTCGATTATTTTGCCCTAGGGCTTTATTTTTTTTATTTTTTATTTATTTACAATGGTTGGCTAACCTGCAGCCTTTCCTGTGTACCATAGATGTCATACTTTTTTTCCACTGTTTAACGGCTCTGGATACAGTCCTTTTGAGCCAATTTTAATTTAAAGTTCATAAAATTATATTTGTTTTATTTCCTCACACTATGCATTGAAAAAAGTAGTATGATACACGGGCGTAAGAGCAATAAATTACTCGGTTTCGTTTAAAACACTCGCTACGCTCGTGTTTTAAATACTCCTCGTAATTAATTCCTTTGCGCCCTTGTAGCATAAACTACTATAAGATAAAGCTAAAACTTTGCATGTACGTAGTGAAGAATAATGAGACAAATAAGAAAAATTGAATAGTTAATGAAACCTCATTTCGAAAATATTTTTGGAACTTCTTCTGTTTATTGGTATTTACATCATTCGCATTAATTTTATATTTATTTATTTATTTATATCATATACGTCAATAATAATTAAAGACACTAGATTTATACGTGTTCCAGCCAAGCCTAAGTTTTTAGGGTTTCGTAGCCAACAATTAATCATTATCTCGATCAGAACTTTAGCACCGATGAAGCTTGATTTTTACTTAATATGGAAAACATAAAATTTGAAAACAATCAATTCTTCTTAAAATTTGGTAGGAACTAACGAAAAAATACAGGGTGTTAAGATGATGTTGCGGAAGCCGAAAACTGGCGATAGTGCTCGTCCATACGAGCAACTATCCGTGAAAAAAAATTGAGAATTCGAGAAAAAGAAATCTGTCGTTTCATATTGGTCGAGTAGCTATGTAACTTTTATATGGAACAGCTGATTTTTTTTCGGGGTTCGAGGTTCGGCTATTTTGGCTATTTTACTATGTAAAAGTTGTTTGTATGTACGAGTACTATCGCCAGTTTCCGGCTTCTGCAACTCCATTTTAACACCAAGTATATATTTAATGTGGGTATCTAATTAAAAAGCTGATTAAAATATATGATATATTTAATAGAATAGCCATCGAGAAATCATCGAAGAACTTAAGAGGCTGGCGGAGCATGCCTAGTTTATACAAACGAAATTTGTAAATCATAGATATTCTTAGGATAATGTGTGTTTATTTGAAATTGCAGAATATCTAGGTTCCCCAATACATATTTTGAAAGGACACTCATATAAAGACGACATATTATAAGCGATTAAAAATTTCCATAGAAAGCTTATTTTTCTCATATTTCATATTTAAATCAGTGTTCTTATTTAATATATATTTGGGAACTTATATATTCTGTAATGCAATCGGAATAAATACACACTACCTTAAGAGTATCTATGATTTACAAATAGTTTTGGTATTTCGTTTGTGTGAACTAGGATTGCTCTGCCAGCCTCTTAAATAAAATATTTCTCCTTCCAAACTTGTCAGAAATATCGCGCTTTTCTAGACAATTTATAATTAATATTATTGTTTTATTTAATTTGTATTAAAAATGTAGCAATTGAGATAAATACATACAGAATACAACAAAAAAAAAAACAATACAATGTTTCAAAACTATAATGTGTACTTACCCGGTTTTCTATTTATAGTATAGCAATTTTTATATTTATAGCAACAGGCGTCCTCTTTATAATTACAACTATTATCATTATCACGGGCTTTTGTAAATTTTAAATATATTGTGCCCGTACAGGATTCGAACCTGCGCCCTCCAGTTAGTAAGCCAATATTCGATCACTATTGGCGTATTTTAAGATTTAGCACCCTGGGCCGTAAGGTTTGCCGCCCCATAAAATTACGAGAAAAAAGCAAAAATATTTCAATTATAAAATAAAATAAAATCCAATAGTTTTGGGCTAAGAATGTAATGAATGAAAAAACTAAAAAGACCATACAAAGAAATAAATACAATTTATTCAATATTTACATTTAAATTGGTTACAAAATTCTTCGATGACACTGATATCAGCTTCTATAGGTATTAAGAATAGCTAATTCTTAATTGCTTGTACCGCCCCTCGCAGCCTGCCGCCCCGGGCCATGGCCCTTTTGGACCCAGGGTAAATACGTCACTGACTATAGGCTACGTAGAGAAAACCTCCATGACTGATGATTAATATTGTAGACGTAACTATAAATATATTTATAGTGTACATACATATGTGTTGTGGACAGATCGTAACGTATGAAATCAAAAATCTTTCAGCAAAGGTCAAAAAATAGGTGCTACGACGAGCGAAGCGAGGAGCGTATTAGATTTACATGTAAATACATTTGGAGAGTCGAGCAAAGCGGAGCGGAGCGAAGCGGAGCGGAGCGAAGCGACCCTCCTAACTTTTACAGAAATGTGATATGCCTAGGCAGATCATGATGTGCCGACGACACATATACCGAGCCACCAACCAAGTTTTTTTTCTTCAAATACTTTCAAAAATAAAGTTGCCACATGGTATTTGGATTTATTTTCTAAATAACTCAAAAGTAAGTAACAAAAATTAATATTGAATTAAAATAAGCAACGCCCTTCCAAATTGATGGGGTTGAGCCTTAGTATGCGGAAGCCGGAAACTGGCGATAGTACTCGTCCATACGAACAACTTTTACTATGGAGTCAACCCTTGAATCGCGAAAAAAAATCAATTGTTCTATAGAAAAGTTACATAGCTAAATCTTCATCTTAACACACTGTATATTTAATATATGTCCTCTTAACTATAGCTATAGGTGCAGACAAGAAAGCTTTTCATAACTATTCCCAAGGTATGCTTAGCTTTATACGTCCCGGAGGAAAATGACTGTGACAGGCAGACAGCCGAGTTGTCATACTTACCAAGAGGGTTCTTTTTTCTCTATTTTGAGTTTGGAACCCTATAAATAGAGTATTGATGTTCATGGGTTTAAGAAAGATTTTTTGAAAACCTTAACTTTCTTGCAAACGAATAATTTCTGTACCTAATAAATGTATGGGGATAGCCCCTTTGAGCTCGTCAAATGACTACGTTGTAAGTAAGGAGGATACTTTCAAAATGTACCAGGAATCATAATAAACGTAGTTTCTACCTAATTATTAAATAAATCGTATTGTTTATTTTCTATTCTAGTCGAACCCATAAATGTATATATCTTTTCCCAGGTTTAGATAATTTTAAGTATTATGTTATGTTACAGAAACCCCATTACCTTAAGCCGGTGTTTTTCAAACTGTAGGTCGCGACCCCCTCTTTAAAGGGGTCGCAGTTAGCATTCTAGTTCAAAATTTTATATTTAGGCGCAACTAATGTGATGTTTGGATTCGATTTTTGTAACATAAAAAGCAGAAGTTAGAAACAGCGGAGGGTAGGGGGTCGCGAAATGTTTTTTCCTTACTAAGGGGGTCACCCCATGAAAAAGACTGAAAAACACTGCTATTGTAAATTGATGTCGTTTCCAAACTAGTGGAAGTGGCTTCCGTTGTGTTCAAAAATACGTGAAAATAAACATAAAGCTAAATACAGTACGAAGAGACAGTTTTTTTTTTTGTAAATTTGAGTAAAAACTGAAATTATTATTTTAACCATAAATAGTGTTTTATTATTTTTGAACTGCACTTACCTAATTTCAAGTAGACAAAACTGAAAAGCTACAAAACAAAAACCCTGCACAGAGTCTCAATTGGCTTACTGTTTACTGTAAGTGTGTTTACTGTTTACTGTTAGGTGACTGTTTAGTTTGCGAACTAAAACTGGTGATAGTGATAAATAAACTGATAAATCTACAACATTTGCTGAGCCAGGACCAATTCATTTTTTACAGTGCCTAATCTTTATATTGTAATTTCTACTTAGGTAAGGGCCTGTTTCACCACTTCCAGATAAGTGATATCCAGAAGATAAGTTTAAAAATGGAACACATTTTATATGCGTTATATGTCACATATAACTATCAGGCACATATCTGGAAGTGGTGAAACAGGCCATTAGTGATATAAATTTCTTTTTGTTTGTTTGTTTTTTTTTCCATTTTATTATTTGTGTTTTTGCTTAAGGCGGCTTTAAAATACGGTTTCTTTTCTGTGTATTTTATGAAATATACGGAAAATCTTAATAAATTTCTGGTATTTGCATTTTGACTAGGGTTTTGAAATTGGAAAACATGTTTGGATAAATTTTCCTCGACAGAAATAATTGTTGAAATGAGGTCTTCAAACACACTTTGTCTTCTCGTTTGACGAATAGGAACCATATACAGAACTGAAACTATTTTATAAGGTGTGTTTCAACAATATCTAGAGATTAAATAATCTTAAATAATTTGAAACAATGTGTTTGTAATATAGTTGTATTGTGTTGTGCACTGTATTGAATGAATAACCGTATTTTCTATTCTATTCTGGTGTGCGTTTATACCGATAACTTTTACTATGCGACAAACGATGGAATCGCAAAAAAACAGCTGTTCTAATTATTGATCGAATATGGAATGCACTTGTGAAGACCCTGATATTAAAATAATAAATAAGCAGTAAGTAGACTTATATTTATCTCCTCAGGTTTACTCTAGCAAATACTATTCAATGTTTAATTTTATTCAATCCATATAAAATTAGAACTGATCAATTTTAACCGAATCTAGAGACCTTATTGGCACAACCATAATTACACTAATTCCTCACAAATAAACCTAATTTCCGAGACGTCCGGTCGGTCGGTTCACCGCGAGAGGGACAAAAGGTTGCGAAATCGACAGCGCGGGCGCAGCCTCATCCGCTCGCTGCTTCACGGCCCTCGGCTGATCTTGGCTCAGCGAGGCTGGTGCAGTGGGAGCGCGTCGCACGTATATAACCTGCATGCTGCCTACAACCCGCAACAGTTACCACTGCTTCATCATGAAGGTAACTCAATTTTACTAACCCTAGTTTTGGAAACCGTTGCATTTGAATTTTAGTAGTTCTTCATAGCTAATAATTAATTTTAATATCAGTGGTGATCTCAATGGTACTTTCAGGCGTCTGAAAAACTTACATAATATAAGTGGATTTTCACGTTTATTACGAATAACTCACAGATCAATAGTATTATTGAAATTAACTTATTATATTGTGCCATCACATCAGTATTTGTACTCGTAAAACGAATGTATTTTATAATTATCCATTCAGAAATCTACCATAACAATAAAGTCAATCAATTTGTACCAGATTTCATGTACCCCATAAATACTTACCTTCTCCTCATCTGCAGGTATTCGTGTGCTTGCTGGCCGTGGCGGCCATGGCTCAGGCTGGTATCATCAGCAGCGGCGGTTGGTCCGGCGGCGGTGGAGGCGGCGGCTACGGCGGTGGCGGCGGCTGGTCCTCCGGCGGAGGCGGTGGCGGCTGGAAGCTCAGTGGCGGCGGTGGCGGGTGGCCTTCAGGTGGCAGCAGCGGATGGAAGTCAGGAGGCGGCGGCTGGTCCAGTGGTGGCGGCGGCGGCGGCTGGAAGTCTGGCGGCGGCGGCGGCGGTGGCGGCTGGTCGCTCGGAGGAGGTAGCGGAGGGTGGCCTAGCGGTGGCAGTGGATGGTCCTCCGGCGGCGGTGGCGGCTACGGTGGTGGTAGCCGTGAGTCCTTTTTCTATGGCTTTTTATTTCTTTTCACTTGAATGTGTGTTGACTAACCTGATGGATGTGCTCTACCGTGCTTTTATGTTTGTCTGAAGTGTACGTTATTTTGTATTGCGATAATCAACAATGTGACTAACAAATTGTATATATTCAAATCACAATATCTTTGCAGAGGTGAAGATTATCAAGATCATCTCCGGCGGGGGCGGCGGCGGTGGATACGGTAAGTACGCTGGTTTGTAAACCCGCAACTCGTGTGCAATCTCAGAAAAAGAGACATGTTTTCGTAATTCTACTTTTTTCTGCTCTCAATGTAATCCTGCAATAGCTAGTGAGCAAATTATGTTTTAATACCAAGTTAGATAGATGCTCAAGTTACGAAAACAAGGTCGAATCAAAGAAAACATTATGTAAAAACGACATTTAAAAATGGTGAAAAAATGGTCATCATGTCATATATATTTTTTTTATTTAAGGTGATGAAAGATCACGCTCCAAACCGCAAAACTTATAATTGTTATTCTTATTTTTTGATAAAAAGTTTAAATTAACTGTTATTTATAGCATTATGCGAACATAGTTTAATGTCAATTGTGATTTTCTAGCAAAGTTGTGTTATTTAATGCATTACTTTATAAATGATCCTGCACAACAACTTTAAAGCGTGTTTATAGTTGTTGTACAGAATCTTTATAACGTAAAGCATAAAATAACACAACATTGCTAGAAAAGCCTTATTGATATTAAACTATGTTCGCATAATGCCGTAAATAATTTTTATTTAGTTCTTTTTATTCAAAAGTAAGCAAAATAATCATAAGTTTTGCAGTTGGTAACGCGTTCCGACGCATCCACCCACCATAACTTAGACGAAGGGTCTTCAACCCGCGGCCCTCGGGCCGCATGCGGCCCGCCGGGACATTTTTTGCGGCCCTCAGAGGCTAAGGAAATTTTCATCTATTCTGTAAGACATTTTAATTCACTTGTTTGGTTTTAAATTATTGTTGAGGTGGTATGTTTACGTGCGGCAATGTGCGGCCCTTTGACAGACCTGGAATAGATTCCAGCTAAAAAAGGTTGAAGACCCCTGATTTAGACGGTCCTAAAAAATTAAATTGCTAAACGTTAGAATGTAATGCGTTCGCTATGAATAACATTTTTATTCGCGCAAAAAATAACCTCAATTAAAGGAAACATTATTTCGGTCTCTGAACATCGTCAATTCATCGCATTACATAATCGAACATACGGGTTCACTCATGCAATATTCTTTAAATCTGATTATCCAATGGGGTCAAAATGCACTATATTAATTGCAGACTTTCGGAGATAAGAATTAAACAATAGAACAAACGCCTATTCTATTATTACATCTACTAA
Organism: Ypsolopha sequella; assembly: GCA_934047225.1. NCBI lineage: Eukaryota > Metazoa > Arthropoda > Insecta > Lepidoptera > Ypsolophidae > Ypsolopha > Ypsolopha sequella. The sequence goes on along the minus strand of OW203994.1, from coordinate 18,704,925 downwards.
TTCTCAGTGTATTTTAAAATATTCTGAAACATTTAATTTTAATATAAGAAGTGAAAGGTTATTAGCACTTTTTGGACAATAATCAAGAATAATGCGCAATTATTGACCCCTGATAATGATAATGCGTCTCTCTAATCTGTGATCAGATATACTGAAACCTGACCACCAAGGTCGGTTTTGTTCGGAAGGTGAACAGACCAAGGGGTCATCCGCTCGCCAGAGATTACCGAATTTCGCAATCGCTCGCTCCTTGCTCACAAACTTGGTACATTATACGATGCACGTTCAGATGCGTTGCGATAAATTAGATGTTAGTTGAGGCGGTTCAAGGACTTTACGCGTTAACGACCGCTGCGAACATAAAATTACGCGCAGACCTAAACTCACTTCAACAGAACCATCATTATTATAACTTACCGGATTTGCTGTGAATCAATTTAATAGGTCCTTTTAATGTATTTGGCGAGCCCTGACCTACCAAGTGCATTTACAACTGCCGCATCTAAACACCAGTTCATCTTGAGCCTTGACTCAGATGAACAATAGAATGTGAACGTTTTAAATGATAATTTGTGCTTACAGGCGGCGGTCACGGCGGTAGCGGCGGCGGTTGGTCGAGCGGCGGAGGCGGCGGTGGCTGGTCGAGCGGCGGAGGCGGTGGTGGCTGGAAGCCGAGCGGTGGCGGGTGGAAGCTGGGCGGCGGCAGCAGTGGGTGGCCATCCGGCGGCGGCAGCAGTGGCTGGTCAAGCGGCGGCGGTGGCGGCGGTTGGTCCAGCGGAGGCTCGTCAGGCTGGTGGTGATCTCCTCGTGATAAAGTCGACAATTTAAAAGCAATACAGTGATACCTCCCAAAATGTTTCTTTTGATTTGTTTTCTACGCCCATCTGTGATGATTCCACGATTTTAGTGAAACAAGAAGAGATTTGAATTTGTGGATATATTAATAATTTGCAATATTCCGCTAAACACTCTTACCATGCTATTCAAAATGCAGACTCAAGCACCGCCCGCCCTCCCGCATAAAACATGCAAACAAAGCAAGCAGTACGAGCACAAAATAAATTGCTTGTGCATGTTTTATGCGGGAGGGCGGGCGGTGCTTGAGTCTGCATTTTGAATAAGAATGGTAAGAGTGTTAAGCGGAATATTGCAAATTATTAATATATCCACAAAGTCATGATGGACTTCCGCAAAGTAACGCCTTTTTCAATAAATTTTAAGAAGAGATTTATCAAAGCCAATTCAAATTCTAAATGAGAGATAATTGATGGTTTTGCCATTAACTCTGCGATGCACTGCCCACGGTCAGTCAGCCGCCAGATATAATAAAATGAATATTAACATATCAAGATTAGAATATATAATTAGAGGATTAATCCTAAAATAATGAAACCAACAAAATAAATTTTGAAAAATTAAATATTTATTATCAAAAAAGATTTAGCATGTTGTCATGTCAACAGCATTTTAATTACCTATTTGTAAAAACATTTAGCAAATAAATAGTAGCACATTTTTTATATCCCTTACCCTTACAAGCACAAACAATAAGTACAACTATCACAAATTTAAACTTATAGAACATACAATTACCCAAATGTAACATCGACATCAATTAATAAACTTTTCAATACGCTTTAAGCTGTCAAATGAATACGATTTTCTGACACAATTGCACCCTTGCCTCCAGCGAGTCAAGAGTACAAGTCATTAATCAGTAAAAGCTTAAATTGTGCCTTAAAAGGCTATGCGAATTTTATTTTTGTCACTGTCATTCCAAGCGAAATTACGCTCAGTGCGAGAGGGGTGGATTCAGGGCGAAAGCGAAAAATGTTAGTTTTATAATTTTTATAGCGCGCTCTGAACCGTCAAAGGGCTGTTGTTTATATAAACGTGATATTATTTATCAAATTTTTGGCTTTGTGATTTGCACCAGATTAGATACCTACTAATAGAATCTCCGTCAAAATTAGAGGTAACTTCTGGATTTTTTCTATCGAGGCAATTTTAGCTTTTCAAGTTCTGGTCGTCAGGGGGCTCTTGTAATTATAACGTACTACCCATACATTTAGGTGGTATTACTGATGCCGAGCTCGACTGTGGAGGTACCACCATCTTACTTGGAGACCCCCTCGAAGTGATTCGGGGGAGAGTAAGAGGACAGCTCACAGGCAAAAAACCACAAGGCCCACCATACCTGGGACTGATGGATGGCGGTATATCCATCCTTAATAGCCGGGCCTTATATGGAACAGACCGGTGACGGGCAGCGGCGTCACTGGTGCTAGGGTTCCGGCACCGCGCTCACCAACCAATTATGGAGTATGGGCAATTCTTCCAGGGTGACCGCCGGGAGTGGCAAAGTCCTGGAAAGGCTTATGTCCAGCAGTGGACGAACTAGGCTGATGGATGGGATGGACCCATATATTTTTTTAGCAATTTTGGACTTCATTTAGTGGTCTGAAAATCAAATTTACAATTGCAATATTTAGGTGTTTCTTAAATATACTTATAGATTTTAGAGTGAATTCCGTATTCAAAATTTAAGGTGGCAACTCGCTGTTATTACAATGATACCTGTACGTACGAGTAATATACTTATAATAGGTCTTTACATATGAAATTGCCGAAATTTTCTTACATATTCATGAGTTCATAATTCCGGTAATTCGATAGCTATTTCCATTATTTGTTTTTTGTTTGAAAGTGAATTTCAAGGTTTTACATCTATGTAAGTATTAAATTTTGTTTTTATTTTCAGTTTGATTATAAAAATTTAATCTTTCTAAACACAGTTCGTCCTAAATGCCATCCATTTCCATGATAACATTCGTAATATTTTTTACAGCTGACACTTTAAAAAAATTTAATTAATGTTGCTGTTAGCTTAATGTTGTCTCATTCATACAGATAAAAAATTACATAATTTGGATTTGTTATTTCTAAAAAAAATGCAAAATTGTTAGTACTGAAAATTGAGTTTCGTTCAACTTGTCTATAGAAAACGGCAATTTCATATGTAAAGACTAATATTATAAGTACCTATAATACTCGTATATTATTGAAGTGAGTTAACACCTTAAATGTTGGAAACGAAACTCGCTCTGAAATATATTGATTTAAGGCACAGTTCAAGCTTTTACAGAATAATGACTTGTACTTTTACTAAAGCTTGTACTCAAGGACTCGCTCACTTTTGAATCGGTTGTCAACCAAAAACTTAGATAAAACCATGGACGAATAAATAAAACTGAACTTTCAAAATTGCCTTTAGTGGGTATTGAACTATTTACGAACTGTGTGTGACGTCATCTAAAATGCGAACGTATCCTTAGAAAAAGGGGAATTCGATACATAGTATATCAATATTTTTGATAGTTGGCAACCAGTTGACATATACATAACCTATAATCATAATCATATACAAAATCTAGGCGCTGTTTTTAAAGTTAGAGCATTTATTTCAGGAATGACATGATCCAGTATAAACTGAATCTATTTTCTGAAAATTTTATAAATAAAATACATGAGGTTTGAGCCCTTTTTATATTGGTTCAGCGCCTAGATTAATATATCTTTGAATAGGTTGACCAACTGGTTGCCAACCATCAAAAACATAGATACTATAGAATTCAGATTGTATAAGGAAGGATACGTTTGCACTTGAAGTGACGTCACAGTTCGTAAATAGTTCAATACCCACTGAAAGCAATGAACGTTTCATTCACCGACTGGATGCAATTTTGAAAGTTCAGTTTTTATCTGTTTTTGGTGGTTGGCAACCAGTTGGCAACTGATTCAAAGATAAAATAATAGGCCCGCAGATCAGATTCTGGATGGGTTTTGGTAAAATTTTAATAATCAGTCTGTTTTGTTGGAATATTACTGGAAATGATTTAGAAATAATAACAAAGTCAATAATTATATTACACATAATCCCCACCCTATTTGGCACGGGGGTTCGCACGTATGTGAACATCTTAAAGAAATTACAATTGAAATGAAAGAATGCATTTTCGTATAGGATCCCAGAACATGTTGAATAACTAGTACGCAAGTTAGCACAAAAAAAAAACTTTCTTCACTCCACTTTCTTTCTTTCTTACTTCCAGGTTTTGTCTTGTGCTTATATTACTAAATTTTTAATCATTTTCATATTATACACACATTAAAGTACATTGTGAAGGCTTTTATTTTAGTTTTAGTGCTGTTGAAACTAGTTTATTAATTGCAAAATAGTCTTTAAGTATTAGGAGCAGAAGCTAAATTACTTTGGATAATTTTAAGTTTTGACAGCACTTAAACTAAAATTAAAGCCTTCAGAATCGGCTTTACTGGCCACATTGGCGTCCTTAAAATTCAGGGAGCCATACTTTTTAAAATATATAGGTATTACAAAATTAGCCAAGTATAAATTTATCTTAAATTTTTTCTGTGACTGTCAAAAACGCCTTTTACATTAATTATGTACAGTACTCTGTCGCTAGTCCGCCGCTTGATAATCCGACAACTACTATAATCCGCCCATTTTTTGCAAGTCGATGTCTCTGTAATCATGTTATTACGAAGATTTATTCTGGTAAAAAACAAGCCAAATTAGAGCAGTATTTTTCAAAACCTGAGTAATTTTAATACAAATGTACATATGGGTAGTTCTCCACTAATTGGAAAATCGTTGTCCCTGCAAAGATTTTGGCGGTAAATTGAATTTTCTCCGTTGAATCAAAGGTTATACGCAATAAAAACTACAGATCCTTCTGATGCAAGCAAACTGTTCTATAATTTAACTTCTTAATTTTTTGTAAAATCCTTCCAAACATAGCAAAAAACAGTACCCTGGCATGTCCCCATTCCAAAAATCACATTTTGATAGGTTTTGGTGAAACGCTTCTTCATAATTACTTTTGACGCAAAGTATTCAGAAGCTTATTGAAAAAAGAACATCTACGATAAAAAATTGTACATCATAATTAAATTTTAGTATTTTATTTGCTCAACTTCATTGTGTCCTCAAATTTTTGTAACAGTACCCTGACTAAAATTTAAAATTGAGACAAAAGTTATCTATGGCAAGAATAATCTTTCTTTTGAGTGAAATGGAACGTAACTAGTGTGAAGTTTGATACAGTGCCGCGAAATACTGCGAGACGCTATTTTCTTTAGTGCTATCAGTTCCGCAGCAGGCAGAACACGTGTCAAGGCCGTCACGAAGAACAGTCCATTGGTAAGAATTTTTCTTTGTGTTTTTTTATTGAATCCGATAATATTTTTAGAATTTTGTTTAAATTTAATGCTCTTTCGCCTCAGTTCTAATAAAATAATAATAATTCTGATATTTTTTTAGATAATCAGGGTTTTCAGTGAAATTTACAGTCCCCTGGTGACAGTACCCTGTACTCATGCATGTCAGGGGGCTGTTTACTGTTACAAGGGACTGATTCTTTGTGCTTAACGTGATAAATTTTTAAAATAGATAATATACTTTATGTAACTTATATTTCAATACCACTAAAAAGAGCAAGCTGTGCGCAAAGCATCTAGGACACAGAGTGGCTGTGGATACCCCTATATTTGTATCGGAGCAGCTAACGGCAAAGGGAGCACGGCTTCACTTCCTAGCGCGGGATCTCATCAAAACTGGAAAGTACAAGTTCTGTTGGACTGCATATGGGCGTGTTTATATCAGAAAATCGGAAAGCTCGCCAATTATATCTATTAAATCTGAAGCCCAAGTACAGCAATTGTTCAATGAAGGATGACTGTATGGACAATACTTTAGTTCTACTAGTGCGGATAATGGATACAGTATGTATTTTCTGTCGATTGATCTTAATATTCCACATTTATACTTATTGCATTTTTATATTCCAATGTGTATACTAAATTTAGTTATAATAATAGTAACTTGCTTACATATTCCAGAACACACCAACACTCTTACCTTTACACACACCAACACATACGCTTCTTACTACAAATACTTGTACACTTTCAAACACATACTTTTAAACATGCCTTACCATTTTTCTTTCCTTAAACTTAATTATATTGTGAGTGCATATCTGTTGTGTTATGAAAACTATTATGGATCTAATCTCCTCGAAAAAAAATCTTCTAAAAATAACGTAAAGCTAACACAGTCCAAACTAGTATTTTTCATTCCTTGTTTTACATGTCAACTGAATTATACAAACACTTGTTTCGAATATATAGCAATTAACAATGGATGACGCCCTTAACACCTTAAATGACCTAGATAACGCAGAAATTGCCAGTGCGTCGGTCTGTGACATTGAGTGCCTGCATAAAATGATAAATTTAAAAGATAATGACCTTACCTTGATTTCCCAGAATATAAGAAGCGTTTATCAAAATTTTGATAAATTGCTTGTTTCTCTCTCTCAACTGGTGTTCAATCCTGATCTAGTGATTTTATCAGAATGTTGGATCAACGAAAATAAACCTATTCCTCGTTTACCTAATTATATGTTGTATTCCACTACACGAAATTTTAATCAGAATGACGGAGTAATTGTCTATATCAAGCAAGAAATTGCTGTCAAAGTAAAAGAAATAACATTAATCGATGCATCATGTTTACAAATTGAATCAACAAACTACACAATTCTTGCTATCTATCGGTCACCTTCAATTAATAATGCAGATAGATTCATTGCTTCTCTGAACTCTTACCTTGAATCAATCGGGCATCAAAAATGCATTTTAATTGTTGGTGATATTAATATAAATATTATTAATGACCCCAATGACCTAAGCTACGTTAGAAGGAATCGTCTGGAATATCTAAATATGTTAAGTATCCACGGCATTATGCCTGGTCATATTCTGCCAACTCGGGATAAATCGTGTTTAGACCATATTATGATGAAAATTGACCGAAGCAGGACGTGTGCTCGTGTATTAGTAACTGATGCTCCAGTCACCGACCATTCCATGTCCTTTTTACAACTATCTTGTGCAAATAGAGGATCTAGATCCTGTAAAATGCGTATTGTTACTGATTATGACAAAGCTTTGGATAGTCTTTTAAGCAAGAATACAACCGACTTGCTTCTTCTAGATGACCCGGAGTATATATGTAATGAATTAGTGTCCAATATTACAAAATCACTAAAAGAGAATACGCATGAAAAACGAATTTCAAAAAAACAACGAATTATTAAACCCTGGATATCACAAGGAATATTACGATGCATTCAAAATAGAAACAGGATGCAGAAGAACCTTCGCTTGAATCCACATGATGAGGTACTTAGTGTCACTTATAGACGCTACCGCAATTACTGCACTAAACTAATCAAAAAATTAAAACGCAAATACGAGAATGAGCTACTAGAAAAGTCATTAAAAAATTCGAAGTCCCTTTGGAGAAACATTAAAAACATTACACACATGAAACAAAATAAAACTGAAAACGACATACTTCTAAACACTAAATCTAGTCAAAAAGAATCTCTTAATTACGTCAACAATTTCTTCGTGAGCGTGGGTGAGAACCTTGCCAAAGATATAACTCCACTTAGCTCTTTACAAAAGTCGTCTGTGACCAATATGAGCAATTCCCTGCCCTCATCATTTGTTTTACTGGATACTGATCATCAAGAGGTACATGAAGTGCTAATGAGTTTAAAAAACAACAGCGCTGCAGGATTGGATCACATACCGGTTAGTTTTCTAAAAGCAGCTAAGTCTATAGTAGTCCCAGTTATTACACACTTGGCTAACACTTGCTTCAGAAAGGGCGTTTTCCCGGCTATACTTAAACAAGCTGTTGTTACTCCGGTGCATAAGGGTGGAGACAGAGAGGATGTCAATAACTATAGGCCGATTTCGGTTTTGCCCGCATTGTCCAAAATATTAGAAAAACTTATAAATAAGCGACTACTAAAATTTCTTAACAAGTTTAACATCTTATCTGAATCTCAGTACGGCTTTCGAACAGGTAAATCAACACAAGATGCAGTAATGGCTCTAACCTCTTTGATTACTGATCAATTGGACAATGGGGGTAACTGCTTAACGGTATTTCTAGACTTGAAAAAGGCATTTGACACCGTCTCTGTCCCCACCCTCGTCAAAAAATTGGAAAGCATTGGAGTGAGAGACAATGCTCTCGACTTAATTAAGGATTACCTCAGTGGGCGGAGGCAGCGAGTTAAGTTGGGACGACTTGTGAGTGATGATGCAAGCCTGACCCATGGCGTGCCTCAGGGTTCGGTCCTTGGACCAACCTTATTCTTAATTTATATAAATGAGCTTAGTAATTTAAAACTCCATAATACAAGGGTTTTCTCCTACGCTGACGACACTGCCATTGTGATCACAGGCAGCTCTTGGGTTTCTATCAAAAAAGACGCAGAAGCTGCACTCTCTATTGTTGCTCTTTGGCTTAGACATAACTTACTTACACTAAATTCTTCTAAAACTAACTTCATGTGTTTTTCTATAAACAGTAGATCTCAACCACCAGATGATTACAATCTTAAAGTACACAACTGTGAAAATCCGAGTAGCATTAACTGTAATTGTTCCGTGATAAGTAGGGTAGCCACTTACAGATACCTAGGAATTATGATTGACGATAGGCTCTCCTGGTACTCCCAAATTGATTTAATCGCATCAAGGACAAGGAAACTGATTTGGATTTTTAAAATATTGAGGTACTCTGCTAATGAAAATCTCATAAAAAAAATATATATTGCTTTGGCACAATCAATCATAACCTATTGTATTCCAGTATGGGGAGGTGCATCCAAGGTAAAATTTCTGGACGCAGAACGCGCTCAAAGAATACTTTTAAAAGTTATGTGCTTTAAAAAACTGAGATTCCCTACTCACACTCTTTACTCAATAACTAACTTACCAACTGTACGACAGCTGTACATTTTACACACCATTTTAGAAAAACACAAATCTCTACCATTTGATTCCACTGTGCTGGCAAAGAGACGTAAAGACACTGTAGCTAAAAAAAGGAAATGTAAAACCTATTTTGCTCAGCACCAATATTTACACCAATCATCTCATTTATATAACCTTGCTAATAAAATTCTAAATATTTATACTGAAACAAGCTTTACATCTAAGCGGCTGCTGACAGAATGGGTTAAAAAATTAAGCTATGAGGAAACAGAAAAAACTATTATTCATATTGAGAAATAAAGTATTATAATAAGATATAATAAATTATTATGTACTACATAAACACAACGCGATACACAAACACACACACCCTCCCTCTCACACACACACACACCCTCACACACACCCTCTCACACATCACTACACACTTAATTAAACTATGATTGTCACTTCTTAAATATAGCTGTAAAATTTTCACTTATGTAAAAAGATTTAACAAAATGTATTAATACTGAAATTGCTACGCGAGAGTGATTTTCTCCTGGCACGATTGTATTTACACTCAAAAGGAGAAATCAACCTCATATATTGTTAAAACGATTTGTTATCCAATAAACTATATTTTAAACTATATTTTATTTTTTTTTTTATTTTATAACTTAACTTCACATTTTACTGTATATAACGTAACTTTTTAATAAATTGTTGCAGATCTGACAAAAATATGCCATCCAAGAAAAAAAAAACTCTTTCTAGAGAAGAAACCCTTCAAAAAAGAGAGAAGAAATAAAAATGGAGATATCAGCGTCTTAAAGATGACCCACAAGAGAGGGAAGAATTGAAAGAGAAAGAGTGATTAAAATATCAGAAAAATGCTTACGAAAATGTGTCAAAGACATGAACCCTCGTGAGCACAGAGATGCCAAAAAGAAATGGAAAGAACCCTGCTCAGTCTACTGGTCTAAAAAAAAGGGCTTGAAAGACATGAGAAATACGTTTTTGCGAGAGAACACACCGGTTTCAGAACCTGAACTTCCTCCACCACGCCCTGCATCCAGTAATCAAAGTGAAAATCGAAAGAGAAGGGCTAAAAAATAAAGAGAAAAGCTTAACAAACAGAAAGATATGAAGATAGCTGCTTTAAAGAAAAAACTTGAAAGGTACAAAAAGAGGCTGTTACGAATAGAAACTGGAAAGAAACAGTGCTAATCTAACCTAACACAAAATTGAAAAGAATTTTAGATACTCCAGAAGCGCGAAAGGAAGTTGTTAAAAAGGCCTTATCTGTTGAAGTGTTAAACAACCAATTAAAAGAAAATTATTCCAAACTGAAAACAGACAAACGAATGTTTTCAAAAGTTATTTCAGGAAACCTAGTTGAAAAGTACAAAATATGAAGACACAAGCTCTGTCTCTTACAAAAGAGTTAAGAAGTCAAAGCTGATGCCTTCTTCATTAGAAGTACCCAAACCAACACGAAGAGACAAAATTTATGACCAGTGCCTGCGGGAAATTTTGTGAGTTTTTTGAAGCTGGAAAAAAGGATTATTTGTCAAGAAATAATGTGAAAAAACAAAAGAGATATCTTTAAAGAATAGCGGGTTACATTTTGAAAGTTTGTGACGATAAAGGCCAAACATTCAAAGTTGATGAAAATGATGTCTCTGACATATCTTTTGATCAAATTGTAAACCCAGATTTGGTCTTAAAAGGAAAAAGAATGTTTTACAAATTCAGTTTCGCTTTAGATATTTTTGAAAAATAAATTGTAATTGTTGATTATTGTACGATTACGTATTAACCTATCTGTGATTTTGCATGTCTTTTTTAATTTTAAGTCAAATACCTTTGTAAAATGCTTGTTATTGTGACACGAAGCTGTTGAGTTTAGAAAGAGTATCAATTCAACTACGAGTGTAATTTTGTTATGATTGAGCCATAAAAAGCCTTTGTTTTTGAGTTTAATAGGCAGATAAGACTTTGTTGTGATATTTGTCCATTTCTAAAGTAAATTTAATTTCTAATACATTTAATTGTTTTTATTTATTTGAAGGTAAAACAGTCTTCAGTACAATATCTCAGTCCCCTGTGCAGTCTGTCAGTCCCCTGTCAAGATTTTCCAGAAAATCGCCAATAATTCTGAAAATTGCATGGTGAAAGTCGGGATTTTTAGGTCATTCATTTTGTTTTTTTTATTAACTGTCCCTCCATATGTTTTTGTTCCAAAACTCGCGAAAAATGTGTTAGGACACCTTTGTAGGAGCGATTTTCCAATTAGTGGAGAAGTACCCATATGTATTTACGTTCATAAGTGTTAATACAAAATTACTATGTTTTTTTGTTGTTTTCCTCAATTTGATGTTCCTGTACATTATAATCCGCCATTTCCGGTAATCCGCCGGTAGTCCGGATTTCTTGGTGGCGGATTAGCCAGAGGGTACTGTATATGTATAACATCTTCATGACATTCTTACTAAAACTGTTTACCAACAATAAGTGGATTTAATAAAATCAAAATCTACGAGACTTTTTCGCCAATAAGGCGAGCTTTTTCTTACTGTCCTTTAGATGGCGTCGCTTTCTCATAATGTTAGGATCACGATTTTCCTTATCAGAAGAATTACTGCTTTCTGGTGAATATCCTCTTGCAACTGACCTTTGTTTTCTGTTTTCACTGAGTTTGCATTCGCCTAGAATGATTCTTTCTCTGTAACAAAATTAAATATATAAAAAAATATATGAAAGAAGCTTAATAATAAGCAGTGAAGCACTTTTAACTTACTTTATCTTTTAAAGCGTCATACATACAAGGCATAAATACACGAGAGTGAAAATATAATTGTACATTTGAACTCACTCATCATCTTTTGATTGATGAACATCTGCTGCGATCACTAATGAGATAGGTTGTTCAAGTTCAGAATCGCTACTTGACTCACTGATCACAGTTGCTTCATTTTCTTTAGCTATAACAACAGAGTCAAAATACGCGTTTGCTTCAGGTTCCTCAGTAAATAAATCTTGGCTAGTTACATTGTTATTTAAAACCTTTGAATCAATTTGATTTTTGTTATTAATATTATTATCAACATGTTCCGTGAATGTGTTTTTAGTTACATCACTATTTGCATACACTTGAGATAAGTCTCCATCTGTCTGAATTAGCTTTGAATCCTTCTTGAGACCTGCTTGTTGGCTTGTTAATAATCTACAAACTGTAATCTTAGTAATTAGTCTATCAGTTTCACATCTTATTGACATGTTATTAACATTTTCCGATTTTATTCTTTGTTTTTCTTCGATAACACAAGCTCTACATAAATCCTGAAGGGTGCTTCTTTTGAAAAAAGGCACTTTATGTGGCGATGCACAAGATAATTTAATATAATTATGTTTACAATTTACTACATTTATATTATTTTCACTTTTTATTTCAACATTACTAAGGCACTTCCCTGCAGTGACTTCAATATCATTAGTATAGTTTATCAATTCTTTGCAATTGAGTAGACTATCATCATTTGATTCTGTATAAGCGGGTGTCTCATTTTCATATGCTTGAAGTACAGCTAGCCAGGCTTGCCTATCTTTATCTATTTCATAATTTTGGCTGCCTTCGATAACAATAACTTCATCATCTTCAACAACTCCACTTTCAATTGTTTGTTTATTTTTATAATCTTGACTGTCTTCTATAGTAATGGCCTCATAATCTTCAACAATTCCACTTTCTTCTTTTTTACATTTCTTATGTTTTGTAAGGGTTCCTTTATCACAATCATTAAATTTTTTTCTAAATCTACTTACACTTTTCCATGCAGATGTCTCACCTTTTACATTTTTTGCCAAATTCAGATCTAATAGAGACTTCTTACTATCCACTTCATCATCCTTAACAACTTTACATTCAACATTTTGTTTATTTTGGTAGATTTTATAATCTTGGCTGTCTTCTATAGAAAATATCTTATAATCTTTAAAAATTCCAATCTCTTGTTCTCCATATTTCTTTCGTTTTGTAAGAGTTTCTTTATCACAATCATTGAGTTCTTTTTTCGGTCTTTTAACACTTTTCCATCCAGTGCTCTCTAACTTTACAGACAGATCCTGATTCTTTTCCACATGAAGTGCGGTTATACTACGAGATCTTTGTCTTTTTTTAGTACAATGCTCTTTCTTCTTAAGTTTCTCAAAAATGAGATCAGTACGTTTTTTAACATTTGTGCTTTGAAATTGTGGACTATTCACCTCAAGATCAGAGAATGGTTCCCTAGGTTTGAATTCAATTAACTCATTTTTAGACTGATCTAGCCAATCTTGCACATGATTCTTTAAGGTATTCATTTTCACTGATCTAGGAGACTCGACTTCCTCACCAGGTAAAACACAACTATGTTCAAATCTTTTAGTTTTATTGATTGTGGTTTTACATTTTCTCTTGTTATGATAAGTATGAACTGCTTGAATACATTCTGGAAACAACTCTTTTTCTTTTTTCAGATGTTCTGAGATTCTTTGTCTTCTTAATACTGAAAATAATAAATTTACATAATTTATTAATAAGCTGCAAAATGGATTTGAGCCGCGATCTTGCCTGTTATAATATAACTATTGGTTTAACGATAATGAGAACTCGCTACATTAAAGTACAAAGTTATCAACTCAAATCAATAATGGTGACCCACATTTTGACATCCTAGCTGAATTTGAAACAATTTAAATAGAATAATAGGGATAATTATTATAGGTAATTGGAATGCTGTATGCTAAATTACCATCAACCTGGAATGCCTCTTGGAATGCTTGGAGAAGTTCATTGGCATGCTTCACTCTGGTTGTCAGTGCATCATCAAGAGTTGGTCTATTGTCCTGATTTACTAGAGGTGGCGTCAGACAAAGGAGACAGTTTGGTGCAAAATCAACACATTCAGTACAAGCAGAGTGCCCGCAAGAGTACCTTGCACGTGTCCCGTTTGTTTTATCACTGAAAGTAAAGTTTCTAAATAAAATTGAGATGTGAAAACCTCTTGGAGGTTACTTGTAAGAAACTGTGTAAGAAAAATAGAAGAAATTTTTCTTAGTGAAGAGCAATTTAAAGTTAACATATTGTAAGGTGTTTTTCCAAGTATGGGCTATCGCTCAAAAAGTTACTTGTACATCACCTTAATTCACTGTCAATTTTTAAGGAGCGTTTTCCTTATGTCAAATTTAGTGTTAAATAAGATTCATAGATGGCACTGTCGTATTCTTTAGCAACAGAATCAAAGACAAAATTTGCACCGATTCCAAACAAACGAAAAACCACTTTGACATTGATTGGTACGAAACACATTTTATCTATGGTGACATGGACAGCACCACCTGGAGAAAAGCTAAGAACTAACAAAAAAAAAACAATGAGAAAAACGCTCAGTCCTTATATGTGTTTGTAGTGTCAATAAGGAGGCAAAACTGAAGGACTTCTGGGTGATCATGAAAAACTAACCATGAAGGTTATGTATGGAGGTCGCTCCACTACATTCCACGACTCGCCAAACCTAACCTAACCAAATCTACCGGCTCACCACTGAGCCGAAGGATTTCTGAATTCCAAATACCTATTTTCTGAAATTTTTTTTCATTGTGCCTTCTTATCCCCAACCCGTATTTTTCTTTCCTATTCAATAAATGGTAAGTGGGACCCAGTTTTAAAACTAACCAGTTGAGTATGTATCAGATCCTAGTTTTTTGAAATTGATAAGCAAAGTATTTGTATGGGTACTAATTACATGGACAGGACATGAATACGGGTCTCGATATTGAATATCGTGCTACCGATAGAGTTGCCGCCGCTTGCTTTGTATAAATTAAACCATTACACCATTACCCATCTAAATATGTTATGAAAGATCAGTTGTACTCACCAAACTGTGCAACGAATCCGATCCACAATATTTTTTACACTTTCTGCAGCATTGTCCAAGTTTGAAGAATTGAACATATCAATTTTAGATTCATTTATGACTTTATGAGAGAAGAGAAAGCAAAAATGTTGCTGCAAAAATATGTCAAATTAAATGACATGTCAACACCTTATATTTTACATTTGCCATGCATACGATTTACGTAGGGCTGTCTGTAGGTACGAGTTACGACTTGCAATGCAATGAATGTTGTTTGCGCACAGTGCATAGGGATGTCCATTTTAAATCGATTTAATCGAAGATCAATTAATCGGGGCCAAAAAAATCGATTTAACGCTTATGTATTTTTACCTAGACGTCCTGCAAGAGGAAGCCAGATAAGAAAACTTAGTTTCAAAATGAATATCAACAAGACCAAAGACATGAAATCCAATACCGCAAATACGGATCAAATCTTTATTGGCGAGCAAGAAGTGGAGAATTTGTCCAGCTTTACCTATTTTGACTGCACCATATCATATGACGGAGGAAGCGATCTAGATGTCGCATGCTGAATCACTAAAGCGAAAGGTGTATTTGCCTGTCTCCACCCTGTGTGTGTCCCGCCTGCAGCTATCCCACAGAGTGTAGCTAAGAATCTTCAACCGCAACGTGAAATACCTATGTGCTGTGAGTGCCTGTGAGACATGGAAGTACACCATGTGGCTGTGAGACATGGAAGTACACCAAGGGCACCATTGGCAAACTGCGAGTGTTCATAAACCACTGAATATGTCCTGGCCAGACACAATATCTAATGTCAACTTGTGAAATAGCTGTAAAGAAGATCCTCTTGATACGCAAATTCGACATCGCAAATGGAGTTGGATAGGCCACACCTTACGAATAAGCTCTGATTATATTCCGAGTTGAGCTCTCAACTGGAACCTAAAGGGCACGCATAGAGTTGGTAGACCCCAGGAAACATTCCGATTTTGAATCGAATTTTGTGAATCAATTTTTATTGTACCCATTTGTTTTGAATCGATTTTTCCACCACGATTCGATAACGATCTCAAAATCGATCTTTTTTAAAAATTTCGGATCCCTAACAGCGCATTGCATTTTGACACATGAGTGACCGAGGCATATTTTTTCTTCTTGAACAATGTTCATGATTTTGACGTTTATTTCACTACAAAAATAACGGCACAAACGCTACCTCCATGAACAGAACACGTTTTTCGGACTGTTTTTGTTTGCTCGCTCAAAAACTTTACCAAAAATAAATTTGTTGAAAATATTGGGTTTCAACTGAAGGCGAAATTACGACTAACCATGATTGCAATAAAAAAAAAACCAACCAATTTATTCACTTGAGATAAATTCTAGCTGAAATGCTCGCCCATATCTTAACTTGACAACAATAACAGTAGCATAAACACATAAACCTAGCCCTAAGGCAGTTTGCGTGGTCAATCAAAACTTCTAAAATATGATTCTGTACAAAAAAGTGAAACACTAAAAGAAACTGTCGAACCAAATAACGCCTCTGATTGACACGCTACGCTACAAAATGACCTTTTCTATGCCTAGTTTTGAATATGGCATATAACATACTAACTTCAGCAATCACGGCCTGTAAACCTGGTTCCATTTTCACACTAAACTACATTGCTCTCACTTAGAGCCTAAGCACACGGCATATTTTATACGCGCAGACGACGCAATACAAACGCGATTCTAACGAGAACCATACGCGCGTCTGTTGCAGCCAGAGACCTTTTCAGTAAGTACTAATGTAATAGTAGGACTGAACTCTGAAGACACGCAGTCAACGCGCGTTGTCTGCGCGTATAAAATACGCCGTGTGCAAAGGCCCTTTAGTCATAGTAAAATCAGTTTTACTATGCTTTAGTGCCTTACTTAAATTAACAGTGCGTTCCGAGTCACGACATAATCGATTATATCGCGTCTATCGTCATTCCGGCGGCAATTTCAAAAATAGGTTATTCGGAGTTCGGAGCATAAGAGTTTATTAAATCAAATCAAATCAAATCAAATAATTTATTATCATAATATATGACGTACTCTGCGATGTCATCGGCCTTAGTGGTGTAGTGCAGGCGGGAGATGTACACCGGCGTGTTCGGCTTAGCGGCATGCAACTTAAGGTTGGGCTCTATAGGAGCTTTGCCACAGCGGTTCTGGGTCGCTCGAGGTTGGCGCTTCCTCCTTTGCACCGTCACGAAACGATCCTCGTTAGCCTGGTTCAATGCCTTTTCTGGCACGGGCTTCGTACTGGGAGCGGCAGGGGCGCTCGCGGTGACGCTGGCGAAATCTCGATGATGAGGCTTCGCCAGAGCTGCAGACACGGGCAGCGGGGCGGGGCGAGGAACTCGTGGGGTGGGGCAAGGAGCTCGTGCGGCGTTGCGTGGAGGGGCCGCGGGGACGGGTGCGGGGCTGTGGGGTGCACTGGCGGTGCATTCTGCAGGCTCAGCAATCGACGAAGGCGCTGGCGACGAAACTGCTGACGCGGAGATCGACGACGATATATCGAGGCCGGCTCCGCGATACGTGTTTACGTAGGACACATCCATTGGTGACCTAGTTACCGCCACAGGTTTGCGTAGCTCGTCGAGTTCTTTACGCAAATCAGCGACGGTTTTCTGGGATGCATCCATTTTCGTCAGCACATCCGCGATTACATCGACGTGGTCGAAGGTGACGGGAGGAAGCTTATTTAAATCCTTCGCCACGAACGTCGGCACGTCGTCAGGGTCGGTCTCCTTGAGCAGCGTGATAATATCCTGCAGGCTTTTCTTTGTCCCGTCACGCCGGCGGGACACCATCTCACCGCGCTTGTTCAGCACGGTGTATATCAACGACTTTGCAGCCGCGATGTCAGTCTCGCTGAAGTTGGTAGCGCAGATCTGGACAGCGGACACCTCGTCCATCACATCCAGCTTCTGCTGCAGGAACGCCAGCAGCTCATTCGCCACGAGTTCACTACTCATGACGACAGATAGCGAGCGACAGCTTGCGCCGCGCTAAAACGATATATCTAATTTTCAAAACGCGTCCGCATCGGAACGCGGCGCAAGCGAGACTGATTAATTAAACCATGAATCAAAGATTGTAGTTATAAAAAATCACTTCTTGTACCTAGTTAAGTAGTATAACCTTTATTCACGTTACGTAAACTTTCTACAAATGCTGTCAATATCAAGACTTGACACTTAGGTAGCGTTCCTAAATGCTAGGATAAAGGTAAAAATTAACTGTCACCCATTCCACAACCGCCTGAGTGAAAACGAACAGTACAAAATCCTTGTTTGATATGTAAAATTCACTTCCATCCATCCATCAGCCTAGTTCGTCCACTGCTGGGCATAAGCCTTTTCAGGACTTTGCCACTCCCGGCGGTCATCCTGGAAGAATTGCCTATACTCACACACGCTGGGCAGGCGGGTTGGTGAGCGCAGTGCTGGAACCCTTGCACCAGTGACGACGCTGCCCATCACCAGTCTGTTCCATATAAGGCCCGGCTATTAGGGATGGATATACCGCCATCCATCGGTCCCAGGCATGGTGGACCACCTGGTTTTTTGCCTGTGAGCTGTCCTCTTACTCTCCCCCGAATTATTTCGAGGGGGTCTCCAAGTAAGATGGTGGTACCTCCACAGTCGCGCCCGGCATCAGCTCTACCACCTGAAGAACTTTCACTTTGACAAGTTTAAATTTTACATTTACCCAGGGCCGCATTCATAAATTAGGGGTCGCGACACAGGTTCTAATGCCATCTCTGTCACACGCGTTGAAATTTGTATACGCTATCCCGCTATCAGTCTTAGAACCTGACAAAAGTGTTAATTTATGAACGGCTAACAGACGTTTAGGAACGCCTACCTGAGTTTTTAACTTCCATGTCGCGTTCAAGAGTTCCGAATGGATCATAAGTTTAAGCAGTTATGGACGCCATTTTTCATTCGGAACGACCTTGTGGGCGTGAGAAGTTTGATGGTAGTTCAAGCACTGTAAAACTTGCTAAAATCAGCGGCGGTAGAAGGGTTCAAGAGTAGGCCACTCAATCTTGAGATCCTGGTTCGATCCTCGGTTGGGCATGCACCAATGAGTTTTTCGGAATTTATGTGCATAGTCTTTTGCTGAAGGGTAAAGGAAAACCTGCATGCCCTAAAAATCGTGTATATGCGCCCGAAGTACGACGATAGGGCCCACCACCCATCACGTTGGGACGTAAAAATTGTCGGTGAAACGCGGGTGTAGTGAGTATTGACTGTTTATTGCATTTCACAGTTCACATTCGGGACACTTCTGACACCCCCTCGGGGATTCATGTCGTGACGATATATACAGGTTGATAAGCTATATCAAAGGAAACTATTCCATGTTCGAATTGAAAAATATATGTTTTGTTACTATTGTCTTGTTTCATAATAAAAAACCGACCAAGTGTGAGTCGGACTCGCGCACGAAGGGTTCCGTACTTGGACGAATAAACCAGGTTCCGTACCATTCTTATCTATAAAAACGGCAAACAAATCACGTTTGTTGTATGGGAGCCCCCTTAAATATTTATCTTATTCTGTTTTTTAGTAAGTACTCTTAATTTATGAACGGCTATCTGGGGCGGTTCTAGGAGATCAAACCGCGCGAGGATCTTAACACACAGCACAAGACCAGGAGAAGTATCTCTACTCACTAGCTCAGGATCACGACGGTATCCAAATCAAATTCTGAGGGGCGCTACCATTTTAGCGGCTAGTTTGTGTCGCCTTAATGTTGTTATGACATCTATATTGTAGCAATTTACTGTGTTTAGGGTTCCGTATTGCGTGGTGGTACGGAACTCGCACTTAGCCAAAGGTACGGTCTTGACTGAAAATAGGTAAGTACTTACTAAAGCCGATTCTGAAGGCTTTAATTTTAGTGCTTTCAGAACTTGAAATTGTCTAAAGCAATTTAGCTTCTATTCCTAATACTAAAGGACTATTTAGCAATGAAGAAAATGTAATTTTGACAGCACTAAAACTAAAATTAAAGCCTTCAGAATCGGCTTTACTTTAGGAATAAAACAAATATTGCATAATAATTAATCATATATTTACTAAATGCTGTTTTAAAAAAAATATCGGCTATAACTCTAAACTATATCAATATTGTAAATATAACAAACAATTTTGAATATAGGAGTTGTATGTATTTTTGTTGGTAGTTAATTAATTTATTACACATGCATGATAAATAATTAATAATTATGAGGATGATTTCATGGAATTTATAATACGAACTAGATAAATTTGTACATTGTAAATAATCAAATGGTTTTATTAAGAGGCCGGCGGAGCACGCCTACTTCATACAAATGAAATACCAAAACCATTTCTAAATCATAAATATTCTTAGGATAGTGTGTGTTTATTCCGATTGGATTACAGAATATCTAGGTTCCCAAATATTATTTTGAAAGGACACTGATTTGAAGGTGACATATCAGCAATTTAAACTTTCCATAAAGCTTATTTTTCTCATATTTCATGTTTAAATCAGTGAGGTTATTTAATATATATTTGGGAACCTAGATATTCTGTAATGCAATCAGAATAAATACACACTACCTTAAGAATGTCTATGATTTACAAATGGTTTTGGTATTTCGTTTGTATGAACTAGGATTGCTCCACTGACCTCTTAATGGCTATTACCAAATTTACACATTCAAGATCATGATTGTATTTCCATCAAAGGAAGTCTTCCCATTGACGTGCTAGTGAACAGATTTCCGCTCCTTTTTTTTCTTCGATTTTCTCTGATTACAAATATTTAAATTATAATTTTAAGAACATTATTTATTCTACATCTTTTTAACTTTTAAAAAATTATACTAGAGCTAATTTTTAAAACTGCCGATTGTAAAAAAAACTACTCTACTTCGGGCACTTAAGTTAATACTTTTCTAATGGCTGTTAAATAACTGACTGTGTTGTGAAAATAAATGCATGCCCAAAAATCCCATAAACTCAAAAAGAAAAGGTAGTAAATCATAAATTTAGAAAATGAGATTTACTCAAAAAGAATGTAGTACAGATGGAGTAAAAATTACGGAAATTACTTTCTTTGTTACTGTCGCACAGGATTGGTCAAATACATACGTCGTCGAAGGGGGTACTTAAATTTACGAGATAAACGTTTGTCTGGGAAATTCGTTATTTTGTAGTTAGAAACATCAAAAACTGTATTCAACCTTTTGGTTAAAAATTAAAAAAGATGTAGGTACTCAAATTTTTTGAAAAATAATTTCCTTAGGTGGTAAAATAGGGAATGAAAGTTTGTATGAATTTGGGAAATTCGTTATTTTTGTAGTTACAAACATCAAAAACTGTATTCAACCTTTTGGTTTCAAATTAAAAAAGATGTAGGTACTCAAAGTTTTTGAAAAATAATTTCCTTAGGTGGTAAAATAGGAAATGAAAGTTTGTATGAAAATGTATGTAGTTAAAACCATGGAAATTAGAAATCAAACTTTTTATTGAAAAAAAAAAAACGTGTTTCAGCGTTTTTGAAAAATCATCCGTAAAAGTAAAATAATTTGTACGGGAAATTAGAAATGTTTGTAGTTAAAAAATATCAAAAATTGTATCTTATATTTTGATATTAAGAAATCAGTTGATTTTTTTTCATTTATTTTTCTCAAAAAGCAAGCAGCTTTTTTTAATAAGAATAAGATGTAAAATGAAATTTCTGAAGTTTTATACATTTTTTGTCAAAGACCGTGCAAAAGTTGTCAATGTATATATTTTTAGAAAGCTTGTGAATCAAGAAAGTAAGTAATAAAGTTTGTACGCCAAATTTAGTTTGCGTAAACCTCTAAAACTTCAACGATATTTTCAATAAAAAAAATCATGAGGCGCGTGCTAGCTTTTCTGGAGGGGAAAAGTTTTTTTAGAATCAGCAGTTTTTGATCAAGAGTCGGAAAAAAACTAAAATCTTAAATAACTTGAAAACAATGATTTTTGACCCCCAGTTTATAGGGTCAAAATCTTTGCAAATTAGCTCTTGTATAACTTCTTTCAAGGAACTGGTAGGATTACCAATCACCCTGTATATAACATTTTATTAAGTGCCAACAATCGAAATCAGTAATATAGTATTTATTCAGTTTTTATAAGTTCTTTTGGAAATAAAAACAGGGAGGGTTGTTTATAGATATGTCTTACAATTAATCCATTGAAATTCGCAAAAACGTTAATAAACTAATCAGAGTGAAAATTAAAAAATATATGTCAGTTTATTTAGACTTAAATTGATTTAAATATAGCAAAATCAAGTGACTTATGTACAGATATTTAAATTAAAAAATCATCAAATTTAAATAGGTAATTAGCACAGATCAATATGCCACATTGGTTATGAAAACTGCGTTTATACATAATGAATGAGACACCATATCACATGGACAAAATATGTGCCTTTCCGTATATTATGTTTGAGGCCAATTCGCTTGGAGTCAAAAGTCAAAGGAACACTGATATTTTTGACTGGTAGCTTGTGAAATTCCAGAGTCCTATAACTAGGGTTTTCGTGTTCTTTTTTATTTTTTATTATTGCGAAGCTAGCCAACATTTCACAAAAAGGACAATGTAATCTATAAGAGTTTGATAAACACCGTCAGGCACACGAATCCATAGGCATTAGGCGTAATTAATATATGCGTATTAAATATAGCCCTATAATTATTTTAGCTAAATCTTAAACGTAACTCAAAATCACAGTGCGGTTTAGATAATACTTACTAAATTAATAAAACTGTGATGTAATGAATGATAGTACAAAGGCAAGACAAACAAAGTCATGGCGGTGATAGAGGTAAACGTTGTGCTCACATAAATTCATAACAAAAATATTGCACAACTAGACAACATATGAATATATTAAGAATAAAACTTTAAACCGCAATGCGTGTAGAATTATATAGAAAGGACAATATTTTCTCTTTGTTCAGGAAAACACGAGTACGAGAGTCTATGAATAACTTTATTACTTTAACAGTAAGTAGAATGAATGTATTTAACATTAAAATACTACATCACATAGTCTTAAGGTTAAGCGTCATTAGCTTAGCGCAAAGTGCATAACTTAACTTTGTTTTCCTTGTTTAGAAATTTAAATTTGAAAAGCATTTTGGTCTGTGGCATTTGACGCCAATATTTCAGTGTTAGTGAGGTTTATAAAGCAAGAGTTTGAAATTGTATACATAATTAGTCATGATCTTCTCAGAACCAAATTTAAATGATGCTTTAACTTAGTTTGGACAAGATCATGACTAATTGTGCATTAAATTTCAAACTCATGCTTTATTAACTTCACTAATACTGAACTATTGGCGTCAACTGCCATATACCAAAATATTTTTAAATTGTTAACTTCTAAACAAGAAATACAAAGTTAACTTATGCACTTTGCACTAAGCGACTAACGTTTAACCTTAACGGTGGAACAACAAAAGCCGAACAAGTAGATAAAATATTGTGTAAGTACCTTATTATAAATTAATAATTTAACAGATTCCGATTACATAAATTAATCATAAATACTAAAAAACTCCTCACTTAAACATAAAACACATTAAAAACTAATTAAGTTACAATGAAAAAAACTTGTGTGAAGTTATATATAAAACAGCTTGTTTCTAAATAAATAAATTAAGAGCTGTTTTGCAGCCGGATTGTGAAAAACGCTCCTTTTTCTAATTAATCGAAACAGAACACTTAAATTCAAAATTCACTGAATAGTTATTTAACAAAACCTTATTACCCATGTATTGTGTATGTTGCCGTAGCAAAGTTTTCATTTAAATTGAATATTTTTGAAATTCTAATTTACTAATTAGAATTACAAAAATATTCAATTTAAAAAAATTTCAATTTCCAATTTACAGAAACCAATGGAAATTTTGCGATGGCAGCATACACAATACGTAGGTAATTAATAGGGATATGTTGAATAACTATTGAGTGAATTTTGAATTTATGTGTTCCGTTTCGATTAACTAGAAAAAGTCGGGTTTTTCACAATCCCGCTGCGAGACCGCTCTCAAAGTAGAGCATTATGTATGATAGAATACTATCATACCTAATAAATTTTATTTATGAGCCATTTCACCATAGACAAAATACACCCAGACGGCTATTGTTCAATTTTAAAGGTAAATTAATTCTGTCAACTAGCCGAGGTATGAGGAAGCGGGATACTGCAATCCTATTGGCCCTGCCAAGGTCATTCCGTCATAAGTAACAATACTTCGTAGGATTAGGGTCGGGACAGGTTTATTTAAAACACGATAAATTTTATCGATATTATTTTTATGTATAAATGTTTTTATGTACTTTTACTTTTAATTTCTTAATATCATCACAATAGTGTCAATAATGCTTGATTAGGTATTGATAAATTAATTACAGATTCAAAATACAAACTCTTAAGTGTGAGGTTGATCCTGAGAATAATAATACTGTGCATCTTTTTTCACTGTAATTTTGTTTATGTTTATATTTCTGTGTGTGTACAATAAAGAATATTATTATATTTTATAGATGATAGATTTCTCATAAGGTTCTAATGTAAAAATGTGGAAATACCAAATAAAGCTATTCTATTCTAATCCATAATAAAATACAAAAGAAAAATTAAGGGGTTTACTATTTTTAATTGACACAGTTTGTAAAATGACAAGAGAAAAACGTTTAAATTACAATACCTACCTCTAAAATATGTTTAACTTGCTTTAAAGGCTTAGATATACCTTTAATAATCACGACTAAAATAAACGAAAAAAAAATACTTCAGTACACAAGAGAGTACCAGACAGATTGAAAGACATCAACAGGGTGCGCAAGCTTCGTTTTAACGAAAAATCTTTGTATAAAATATTTAAGTAATTATCTATGAAATATAATTGCATTATTTTTAAGTCGTTTTCATTCTTGATTTTTCCACACCATTTGTCTGCACAAGAAGATATTTTAGCCTACTTATTTAATTTTTTACGATTTTCACTAATATAAACTGAGAACACGGTTCCGTATCAGAGATCTGGTTGCAACTGACACTGGTTTTAAATCAGCGGCCCCATATCAGCTCGATTAGTCAGATGTGTTAACAGAAATCGGTGGACTGCTATGAGTCATCTTGAGAGTATTATGTCTATGCATTTCACAAAATCCGCTTTCTGTTTAGCGTGCGTTTGTGCATCGTAATTTCTTGGAATTTGAAGTGATGTTAAAAATGAAAAAAATTATCAATAAAATTGCAGAATTTGATTGGTTACTCTGTGATGAAATTTTGGTTATAATGATGCTTTTCAATACAAGAATTGTGGTAAACTGGCGACATTAATTGGGAAAATTGACGGACGTCTTTTTTTATACAGTTAATAATATATGATAAAATATATATGTAACCCAGATGTAAACATTCGGCTTTTCATTATAAAAAATAAATATACATATAAATGGATTAGAGCAAGATATATTTCGAGTTCTTTTGAATGTAACTGATGCCGAGACTAGGGTTGCCAACCGTACTTTAAAATAAAGTATCTTACGTTATTTTGGGTCCCTGTACTTTATACTTTTGAATACCAATAAAGTACGTGAAAATACTTTATTTCAATCTTTACATAAAATTAGACGTAAACTGAAAACAAAAACAGAGCCGTAAAGAGATCCAAGGGAAAATGTATGACTTCCTTCATTGTGGATGATATTTTTATGTTGTGCGTTTGTGTTTATGCAAACATAAATATAAATATATAATAATAGCACAAAAAATAAAGTTTCACAAAAGGATTTGAGGATGTTAGTATGTAGTCTGGCCTTCCTAGTTCCTACCGCCCGCAGCTACAGTGACATTAAAAAAAAAAAACTTTGAACTTCCTTGAATAAAGAATACTTTTTTCTAAAGGACCGTACTTTTTATTTACCTTCCCTGAAATCAGATATACTTTATTTCTTCTAAAAAAAGTTGGCAACCCTAGCCGAGACCAAGAGGGCTCGAAATATATCTTGCTCTAATTCATTTGTGTGTATATTTTAATACAAACTGCTATACTCGTATTTATAGACATTTATAATAATATATGATGAATAATAACTATTCTGGTACATAAAGTGTTAACAAATTTATATGTCTGATGTTAAGGCAATGTTTTCAAGCAAATTTTTCGATTTTTTTTTAAAGATATAGATGTTTGAATTTGAGAATGTGATTATTTTTCCGTTAACGAGGTGTGAGAGATTGGTCACTAAAAAAACAAAGAAGTATTTGTAAAAATGTGTTAATTACATTAATTGTCAAAACGAAAGATTGGTCTATTTTTTCAACATGTCTTCAACAGTATAAAAATATATCCTAAGATGGTAAATTAGGCGCTTGAAATTTTTGATTACTCGCATGAAAACGTGAAATGGCTCCTTACATTTAAATCCTCTACCGTTAACTGACCACAAAAAAAAAAACATTTTGCGGTGCGTTCAATCAAAAAAAAAGTTCACACATGAAAATAGTATTTCCAGTGAAATGTTATTTATTTACAATTCATAATCACTCCTTGGCTCTATTTCACTTTGTAGAAGTTACATAAATAACCATCACTACCTACATTGTAGTGCACAGTATTAGAGATCCGCATTCAAATTTCGTTCACAATTTTGAAGCCACCCAACATAACACTAAATGGATTTTCAAACATCAAACGCAACTAAAAACTACACTAAGTACTCTAACACAGATAAAGACGCCTAAAGATTTATATTATGCATGTTTCATTAACATTATCATTTGTTGGACAAACAACCACTAAGAATTTGTACCTTTGTCATTGGACCAGAAGGCGCTCATTGAATGTAATTAGATGTTTTTTTTTCAATTAAATATATTTTGTAAACAAAACAAATTTTAATTTTGTGGAATGATTTATATAATGTAACTCATACACCGGGTGTTAAAGACAGGTTAAACGTCAGTTGTTCGGTACAAAGTGCACAACTTAACTTTGTTTTTCTTGTAAGAAGTTATAAGTGAAAAAAATATTCACGCCAATAGTTCAGTATAAATTAGGTTTGTAAATGAACAGTTTGAAATAAAATACACAATTCCCATAGCTCAATTTTTAAGTTTTTTTTTTTTTTTTTTTCTGAGAATATACGCCATTTTAGTACATAGTTTTCATTATTTTGGTATTTAAATTAACTATTATGTTTTCATGATTTTTTAAAGAATTGTCCGATGACCTTGTCATTTGAGAATTTAAGACGTTATACAGATTGTGATGTGTGATTGCTTGTAAAAAAGTGGTCTGTCTCTGTCTGTCTACTCATCTGTCATCTAGCTGTCAAATTAGTTTGAAGCAAATTATTATAATTTTATCTTGGTAGCAAAGGACACATTTCTAAACAGCCATTTCGTAATAATATCCATCATCATGAGGTTTTTTAGAACAAAACTTCGAAAATACGGCATATTAAACCTAAATCTCGAAATGGTTTTCGAATTAACACACCTTAACATAATTTAATCTATGCCAATTAGTCACGATTTTGTCCACACAAGCTTAAAATGCTGTTATAAGCTTGTTTCGACAAAATCATAGCTAATTGTGCATTAAATTTCAAGTTTCTGATTCATAAACCTAACTTATGCTGAACTATTGGCGTGAATTGTCATAGACCAATATCTTTTTCACTTTAACCTTCTTATCAAGCAAAACAAAGATAAGTTATGCACTTTGTACCGAGCGACTGATATTTAAGGTTAAACGTCAGTTACTTAGCACAAAGTACATAACTTAACTTTGTTTGTCTTGTTCAGAAATATAAAATTAAAAAACATTTTGGTCTGTGGCGTTTGACGCTAAGTATAAGTGAGGTTTATAAAGTAAGAATTTGAAATTGTATACACAATTAGTCATATGATCTACTCAAAACCAACTTAAAATGCTGTTTCAACTTTGTTTGTACAAGATCATGACTAATTGTGCATTAAATTTCAAACTAATGCTTTATAAACCTCACCATTACTGAATTATTGGCGTCAACTGGCACATACCAAAGTGGTTTTCAATTTTTAACTTCTCAACAAGAAAAACAAAGTTAAGTTATGCACTTTGCGCTAAGCAACTGACGTTTAACCGTAACCTTAAACTAAACTACACACTCTAATGATCATACTAAACTACTTTCTCAGAGATACAACCGCGCAAATAACTTACCTATTAAAAATGTACAGCAGTATGCATTATAAGGAAAGGTAAAATTAGAGCTGGTATGTTTCTTAAAGAATGTTGTCCAGTATAAGCAGTGGATTATGGAGTTCCCTTACACTTTACATCCAGTATTTATGTTATTGAAATATGATGTAAACGTCTTACCTCGATAAATACTATGGTCGGGATAGCTGAAATGAATATAGAAATAGGACACCTGCTTCGTCGGAAATATAGCATAAAAACGAATTTCCGTCTTCCTAGTTAATTAAGGCGGTTACTTTGTTCGCCCAAGGAAAAGGCGCCGCTAAATATGCCCGGTGTTTATTCCATCCAATGTGACTGTGGCAAGAGTTACATGGGTAAGACGGAACATGTCGACAAGATTGATAGAACACACCAATCAAATGCATGAAGAAACTCAATTGCAACGGATCAGCCGTTGCAGACCACGTCATAATATGCATATTTCATGCGATTCGACAAAGCGAAAGTTCTAGTTCGTGAAAACTTACTTCGCTAATCCATTGGAATAAGTCTACGACTTAATTTCAATGGAGACAGTGGTTGGGCCTAGCCCTAGTAGCCCTCGATGTCGAAGTCTGTGCTTAAAACAGTAACTGGATCACGCACAGAATACAGTGAAAGGAACGTAGATACTGTGAGTAACGCGTGTTTATCGTTGTTTGGTGATACTTCGGATATTGATAAGCCCGTTAATAACACTGAAGTATAATGTAAGGTTAGTAACAAATTGCGCGGACGTCCAACCTGTCCGCCCGCCCACGCCACCTGTACCGATGACATCCCGAGTATTGCTAAAACTGCCACTGCACCGCAGTGTGAGACGCAACGTCGTCGCGTAAGCGTCTTCACTCGCCCAGAAGAAGGCAGTCTGAATCTGCTGAAACTGGTCGGCTATCCCGACCATAGTATTTATTGAGGTGAGCCCTCGTCGTTTACACCATGCATCATCCTCAAATTTCATTTAATTCTATAATTATTGAAATAAATTTGTCACACGGGTTATTCTTTTCCAAACTTCATCAGAAGTGACAAGGTCTCTTAGTATCAACTACTACTAAAATGTTCCTATACAAAAATAAATTGATCTCATATGACAAGACACATGCCATATCACGTTAGACCAATACATTACTCCAACTGGGTATTTCCAAGTGTTTCCATCATTGTACAATCATTTGTAGCTCCGTACTTAAAGTACGTCAGATCCCTACCTCGTGGGATAACTATCAAAATATATAAGAGTAATAAAATAAATACGTATCAATAAAATACTCACAGGCCAGTCTGACTTAGAAGCGTAACATAGTTTATCACTCAAGTTGTCTTACTCATAGCTACCGCCCCTCAAATTATCGCAATTACTTATTTCTGTATTTTGCGTACCAGAATAAATTTTAAATACGTAACACTTAAGTTATTCTGGAATAGGTCACCAAATAAATCGGTATAACTGGTGGATTTTCACAGACTTTTATAACAACAACTTGAGGAACTCAAAGCCGATAACTATGTGCATATTTCGATATGCTATGAGGAAACCTGAGGGAGCAGCAGTCATTCAGCGTTCGCGTCGAGCCCGCTTTGCGCGGGAGGTTGGGACGACAGCGGTGTCGTCGTCGTCTCGTCTCTTTATCGGCGCCTGAGGCCGCTGCAGCTGACTCTGCGCAGTCAACTGCAGCTGCAAAGCATGCGTGTTCAACCTTCCCGCCAAAAGCAATGGCTTTAGAGCGGCCATCTTGTGACTAAAAAGCGTTACCTTCGGCCTACTGTTCACTGCCGCCGTCAACTGCTCACGGACGCTCAATTCGGCATTCTCGGAGTTATTATTCCATTTCTCTTCCTTATCCGTTCCCGGTTCTTTTCCGTTCTCGGTCTTTTCTTCTTCATTCTGTTCGGTTCCGTCTGTGTCCGGACTGCAGATAATATTGACTTGCGCCCTCACTTCGGCATCGAACTTTGATATCGTACTTACGAGAGGTTTCGCCCAGCCTATATGGAGTATAGGTGTTTGACTTCCTTCTTCCCATTTGCAAATGCCATCGTAGAATCTAAAAAAAAAAAAACGAATTGAGAATATTACGATTTTACCGAGCTTGTTGTAGGGTATAATGCAAGCCTACTAAAGAGTAACTTAAAACTATAGGTATATCCAGATGGTTTCAAATACAAACTTGATAAAGCAGGCACAGAAACCGTTGTGGCAAGTATGCTTACCTCAGAAGTGAAGCAAAACATTCAGGGTCTTTTAGGATGGATCTCGCTGAGTGTCCTGAACTTTCTGCTTTCATTAACTGTGGTATCAACTCGTTGGCGATTTCTGCAAACTCTTTGTAAATTTCTTCATCATCCCGAGAATAATTGTAACTGAAAATAAATAAATAATTATTATTTAACACGGGATTATGGACGCGTTTTCAACAAGGGTCCGACCACATTTTCCGACAAACAGGGATGAGATTAACTTTTTCCGAAAATTGTTTTTTATATACATACTTAAGACCCGTTTAGCAACGGGATTGTTAAAAACCCGCCTTTTTCTAATTAATCGAAAAAGAACACTTCTATTCAAAACGTACTCAATAGTTCCTCGATAAAACCTTATCTTATCACAAATGTATTGTGTATGCTGCCATAGCAAAGTTTCCATTGGTTTCTGTAAATTAGAGATTCAAAATTTAAAATTCTAATTTACAGAAACCAATGGAAACTTTGCGATGAAAGTTTACACAAAACATAGGTTATAATAATAGTAAGGCGAAAGAAGATAAGTTTAAATACCACATGCTGTATAGTATACATTCAACGATTGTATACGAAAATAAATTAAACTTTTACTGTAGGCTGAAGAAAAATTTGATAATTTGAAATTGAACAACTCTCCAAAGCAAGGAATGAAACTTCAGTAAGTGCTGTGTCTCGAGAATCTTATCTTGTATTGAAAACGTTTATTTTACTTAGTAAATTTCTCATATCAGTTTCAACATGATAGTCGACCACTCATCGTGATCATTTTATCACTTTGAGAATGCACCCTTAATAAGCGGAGCCCCATCGTTTAGAAGACATAAAAGGTTTGAATCTTTCTAATGTCTTGAATGAGTATGATAGATCGACCTATAATCTGCGTCTCTGGTATGATACTAGTATTTCAGTGGTTTGTAAGTAAAGCAGAGATTTGCAGAGGGAGGGACGGGGTTCACAACCACACCCCTGACACTCCGTACATTCCCGCTAATTTACTCTCACGCACGTAATTAGCTTGTCCATATACACACACGCGCGCGCAGCGAACAAGAGATACTGAGCCTTACTGAGTACTGCATGCACACGATCGTGCACCTGATTTGCAGGCGACGATAAACTCGCTGGGGGAGGTGGCTTCTTTACGGAGTAATTTTTTATATTCTTTGTCACAACTAAGCTGGTTGCTATTTATTCTATCTTGCTAAGTATTCGCTCCTTTCTTATAGACAAACAATTTACGGTTTACTCAAGAACGCACACAAGCGAATTACACAAACAAACACCTTCCTATTGGTTGTAAACTAAGGGTTCTATGGGTGCGTCGTCGGTCGGCCGAGGCGGCATTGTTAAGCGATGCGGCGGGGTTGTGGGAACTGCCGGCGGGTTTTTCCCTAGCATTATTTCTAACAGGTAGACTCAGGTAGAGGCAATGCTGACGTGGTCTTTGCCATCCACCGTTCCTAGCACAGCTAGAGCTAGCACTATACCAGAGGCGGATTATCCTTTAGGCAAACTGGGCTCGTACTTAAGGGCGCGAGGTTCCAAGTGGCATGCAAGAAAGTTTTTTAAACAAAAAAGTGCACATAAGTAAAAAAAAATACTATTGGTCGATATGCGCGATAAAACGTGTGACAAACGAAGTCGCGCGTCATCGTGCTGCCTACATATTTTGCTAAAAAATACAAAGGGGCGCTGATGAGGTACCTACTTGCCTAGGGTGCTGCCGGCATTTAATCCGCCTCTGAAGCCTATAATTTTACTATTCTATTAGTCAACAACAGTGCTGCCAACCCTATCGTAGAGAAAAACTGCATACAAAAAAACTGTAAATATTAATAAAAAAAATCATAAATAATGCAGCTATTGCTTATTTTGTATTTTTTTATAATAATAACTAGCTTTTGCCCGCGGCTTCGCCCGCGTTGATTAAGTTTTTGTATAGTCGTATCGAATCTGTAAATATTTTTCAGCTCATTATTTTTTTAGTACGTAGTTGACCTGACTCTGGTTTGGAGATATAGTGTTTTGGATTTCCATCATCTCTAATTTGATGTAAAGTGTCTTTGGCTGAGCCGCTTTTCTGATCGACACTATTTTTTGTTCTCTGAATTAATCGTCTGCTAATGTCTCTGTGGTGGTCTTTGATAACTGATTTAATCCCCTAGTAGTATCATAGATAATACACCCAGAATATGTAGTATGTTTGACAAGGCCGAAGGCCAAGCCGCGTTTCTGAACGACACTATTTCTTGTTCCCGTGGAAACTGACTTATGGGATAAAATGTAGTCTATGTCCTTCCTATTAAAGGTTTCAAACTACATTTGTGCAAAGTTTCAGCCCAATCGATTCAGTAATTACGGTGTGAAGGAGTAACAAACATCCATCCATTTCGCATTTATAATATTAGTGGGATAAAAATAAAAAAAACAGCACATCCCAGACAGAACATTTTCTATGACCGGTTAAACAAAGGCACGTACGCCCATGGGATAGAAACGTGGTATTTTAATTTTATGAAAGCTGATATAATACAGTTTAACTTAAAGTAATAAAATTGGGGGAAATTTTTTCAGTGTTGAAAAAAAAACACTGAAAAAAAAAACATTTTCCGTAAATTCTTTCTTATTTTTAATTGATGCTGATTTTTTTAAAGTTAATTGTAATTAAATCGTCACTGCCCGTTGTTAACAATCATTATCGTTGTTGTTTTAACTCAATAGGGCACTAGGTTCAAAAATTACAACCTTTCCCTCAGTTGCTGATAGCAAAATATAAAGGTCGATTAGGTACAACAATTTTTTTATTTTAATTTTTCCTGTCGATAAAATTGGGTCTAGTTTTACCCAAATTCATATGTGCACTTAAGCGACTCATACTGTATATAAACCCATCTACTTACCGCGATCAAATTATTTTACCTTTTTTTTTACGAAAAACCGGCAGATGTACAAATCAGCGATAGCAGCACATCTTTTAGAATCCAGGACCAACCACTGGATAGAACTGCATGACCCAAAAATTCCCTCCACCAATCGCCATTACTACCCTAGAATTGTGCGTGAAGTGATTGATATCAAGAAACATCCAAATAATTTCAATCGAGAAGACGGTTTCAAATTGTCTCCCACATGGAGCCCAGTTATCGGGAAATTTAAATTGCGGGATTCCTCTCTTAGTGCATCTCCAGATACCGTGAGTGTTGTGTGCCGTGCGTGAAACAGATAATTAATTTTAAAGACTAAAATGTGTTTGCGGTTAGGGAAAATACTTATGTCGTCACCTGCATCTCATCACTGCGCCTAGCCATACTTGCCAGTTTCCCGTAGACCGCAAAACATGCAACTGCCTCGAAACATCGGGTGTCTTTTTCGTAAAAAAAAATTGATTGCGATAGACCCGATTATATACAAAGTGACTTTTTGATCATCGTCCAAATTCATACTGGTGGCTTGGTAAGTGATTAGTATCATGCATCAATAAAAATTTTGGTGAAATTCGTAAAATGAAATTTCGACTCCCCATAGTGATTCACTCGGGACTGGAACTGAATTTATATGGGAAGCCGAAATTTCATTATACGAATTTCACAAAAATTGTTACTGATCCAAGATACTGATCACTTAACAAGCCTCCAGTATGAATTTGGACGATGATCAAAAAGTCACCTTGTATATATGTACCTATTATTATAATGTGTACGAAACGCGAGAGTTTAAAATAATTTCTTCTGGTGGAATAGAGTATAATATAGATAGATAAACAAACTTACTGCCTTATAACATCTCCAGCACTTGCCCATGCATGGAAGGCTTCCTTATACATTTTGTGACGATGGTAGTACCCTCCTTGGAATGTGTATGGATAAACATGTCGGTCTTCATAATGTGATCTTGAGGACCTGATGGCTTGAGTGTACAGTGCAGCGGAGTCTGGTTTTGGAGACCCAGTAGTCCCTATACAACTAAACTCATCTTTAATCAGGGTATTCTTGGCTTCATCTGTAGAACTGTTTGTCTGCATATACTCAATCAGGTCACCAAGGTTGCCTAGTGCCATTGGGTAGGCATCTAAATGACCTGAAAAATATTTAAATTATTTAACTCTCTGGCTTACAGAGGGGATCGCCGTTCCGCCTAAGGCAGGATCGTAGCAAATGCTAAGTAGGAGTAGTTATTATATTATATATAAAGTAATATAGGTGTCGTTAGAAATCTATAAAAACAAGCTACAATAATAATAAAAAACCTTGTTGGTAGTATTTGTTGACCCTAATTTAATTTTACGCCAATGCTCAGAATTTTTTATTTTTATTATCAGTGTCTAGCCTGCCACCAGCGGCCGTTTAGCAAAATAATATATTCTGCCACTAGCGGCAGAATAACAAAAATAATTATCCTACCACAAATTCATGATTATTGAAATGTACTTCCTAACGTAAACTAGATAAGGTACAACATTCAATACACGTCAGTTGAACATAGTGAGTATAGCTACTGGTGGCTGAATAGCAGAGATGGCTATCCTGTCGCAAGTTAGTTACCGTTGGAACGTAATCCTTATCTGAATGGCACTTCACCTTCAAGGATAAAAAATGGGTTGAATCTGTTTCAAAACCGAATCAGAGCACCCCGAATCCACCTAGTCTTGTGGCTACTACCCCTAGAGTGTATATAAAAAGCCGGAGGCGCGGAGGTAGGGCAGTCCCCGCCCACAGTAACTAATGTATTCGGACCAGCTTCAGCCGCTACGGCTCACACAGGTGCCTGCACTTTGTTAAGCAAGGGCGGAGGATCTGCACTTACCGCAGCGCCAAAGCAGTTGCAGAAGTAACTTCAAATTAATCGATTTTAGTCCGAAAAGTGAGGTTATGATTTTACATGAAAAATACATAATTCAAAAACCTCTCCTCCACGTAAATACAATAAATATTCGAATATCTGCTCTGGTGGCAGGATTTTATTTTCTGCTAGACGGCCACTTGTGGCAGACTAGACAGTTCCTTTTATTATAATGGTGATGTTTATATATATATTTTTATTATTGTTTAATTATTTCTACAATATTATTTTAGACATTGGTACATATACATGTGTATAATAACAAGTATAATAAAAAACAAAAAGACAAAAATGGTTCTCCGCGCATTTTAGCCCATACAAACTAATTATCTTTTTTTTTTATTTTTAGGGTTTAATTTAGATTCGGAAAGAGAAAACCGCATTAAGTTCTGATAACTGGTTCCAGAGATATAGGTAGTGAAAATACTGAAACCGCGCGAAAATTGGCGGGAAAACAAAAAGCTCAGGTAATTCTATGGAAAAACAATAATAAATGATAAAAGGTTTTGATGTTTGCTATCTGACACCACAGAACCGAATTAAAAAATACTTTCATTGTTGAGATGATGACTTAGTGCTTTGAAACTGATGTCCTTAAAACGCAAGAAGGTCAAGTGTGCCAAATTAAAAACATAACAGAAAATAATTATCATAGTAAACATATTTCTGTTATTTCATTATTCATACATTTTGAAGAAATACCTTTCTCATAAAGTAGCCACAGCAAACGGTGCTGCATCAAAGCCACCTCATGAACATCTAAGGTTGGTGTCAGCGTGTAGTTTATAGAAGATACTAGAGCTGCCAGCTCCATCTCTCGGGAACAGATGACTGGTTTACCAGCAACATACAGCCAGGACCTAGCTGATACTCCATCACCAACTGAACGACCTCTTTTGTCTTCATTGCCTTTGCCATGCCAAGTCACCTGTAGAAAAACTTGATTATTAAAGTATATTAAAGCAGATTATGAAGGCTTTAATTTTAGTTTTCGTGCTATCAAAGCAAATTTTTCTTGATTGAAAAATAGTCCTTAAGGTTGGCCATTCCGCTCAACTGCCATAAAAATGCTTTAGGTATTTGTGAAGTCCTGATGGCTTTGATCTCAATGAAACTTTGCACACATATTTATGTTATGTTTCCCTTTCCCCCACACCGCACTCTGACCCATCTCTCATCAAGAGGTGCAAGATGGAGAGATATTCAAAAAGAGGCAAATTTGTAAAATGATTTCAGATAAAAAGTGTTTTCCATGATACAGTAACTGTTTATTTATAGAAAAGTGAATAAACTTAGTCTTCTTAACATGAACAACTCCCATAATTCTCTCTTTTTTATTTCCAGTATAGATAAAAATTATATAACTTGCTAAACTTTGCACAAAAACGAGACAATATTCACAATATTCTGACAGCTATTATGATGGTATTGCTTTTTGCGCTGTATAGAGACACATAGTTAAATATCGCTAGATAATACCTATGAAAAAAAAATATGAAGAAAATAAGCTTTTGACTTCACATTCAGTTTTCACCTTCTGCATGAATCTTAGGAAAAATCCAGGCATAAAGGGGCCTCTTAAGTGTTTGGCACAGCAGCTAAATTACTTTGGAAATATTTAAATTATTGACAGCACTTAAACTAAGATTAAAGCCATCAGAATCTGCCTTAATAATTCTTGTAACTTTATTAAGGAGATATCAGCCAAATCAATTTTAAAAGCAATTTGTAATGCCTGTAAGTTTGCAGATTGCTAATAGTTTCGGCTGATTTTGGTCAGTGTCAATTAGGGATATTCAATATACAAAATATAAAAAAATTTAAATATCACTTTGAAAAAAAAAGTTTGTATAGGAAATTTTTACTCTAGGGTAGACATTGTCTACCCTGGCGTCATACAATTTTTTTTTTTCAAAATTGTATTTAAATTTTTTCATATTTTTTTTATTGTTGTTCTTGACCAATTGCTTGCTTTTCCAGCAAAAAGTTCTGTGCACGCCACTGAGTCATCAATGCATTAAATTTCTCAATGTTTACAATTCAATACATCAAATTGATCATTTTAGTATTTACAGGAAGTGATGTCACCATATTAGGTTAGATTTATTTATTATTTATTAGGCTGTAACTTTTACAGGAAGCAGTGGCAAGCACAGAACTTTTTGCTGGAAATGCAAGCAATTGATCAAGAATAACTATAAAAAAAAAATGAAAAAACTTAAATATGACTCTACCATAGCGTGAAAATTTCCAATACAAACTTTTTTTTTTCAAAGTGATATTTAAATTTTTTCATTTTTTTTTTATTGTTATTCTTGACCAATTGCTTGCTTTTCCAGCAAAAAGTTCTGTGCACGCCACTGACAGGAAGTGATGTCACATTAAGATGGATTTATTTATTATTTATTAGGTTGTAACTTTTGTTTTTGCAGTGTTCCAACAGAACATTGGTAATAAATTTTATAATAAATAATTACAAAATATAATAAACAATATTTGCACAAATAGCCTTTATTTTATTTTTTCAAAAAGTACTCAATGTAGAGAAAACATCAATGTTTCTAACCAATACATCGGAAAACATTGATGCAGAGTCTCATCTATATGTTTTCTAAATGGACATCCCCAGTGTCAATAAAAGGGCAGATAGGTTGCATGAATCAAAAGCAAATGATCATACCTCAGCAGTTTGTGATCCGTCTTTTCCAAAGACTACCCAAGCGTGATCCTCAGACAGAGCAAGATGAACATCCCGCTTCCCCAAAACTTGGCATCCAGCGGTCACTGCAAATGCAACTCCAAAGCAATCAAGCTTATTGCCAGTTAAGAAACTGTAAATAGACTGCAAGTGTGCCCGGTCTTTGTAATAACTGCGGGTCAACGAGTTCCATACAACATCAGCCACTCGTTTTACGAGGTCTCGCGTCGCATATTCTCCGCTCAGAAGTTTCGCGTCCACGCCACTGCGCATCAATGATACGAAGCGCTCATGGAGTACTGACACCTCCTCCCATTCTATACATGGAAACTTCACCTTCACAATCTTATTGGACGCTAAATTCACATCTCTGTCGCTGTTCTTTATGTTTGTAAGGTTATTCTCCACCGCTCCGACGATAATCGAAAAGAAAGCCAAGTCCGGCACATTTTCGCTTCGGAACTGTTGTTCGAATAAGTCGTATACTTTTTGTATACTGTCTATTGGAAACAATTGTTTAAATTCTGATATGCCGGTCATATCTCAAACATTTCGGTAAAATAGCAAGCAAACAAACAAAACATCACCGACCTCGCTCTCGACCAGTCAGCCCATAGACAATAACCTTTTGACGGTATGCTTTTTTGTGTTTTGTACTCTCAAATTTTGAATACTGAAACTTTGGGAAAAAATAGCTTAAATCCGTATATCCAAAACAATAAAAGGCCGCGCCAAACAATTTCGTGGCTTAGTGTGCATAGAACACATTTACCAGGAGTGTATTTATTTGATTTTACAAGAGAACAGCGCCATCTAGAGGAAACCTAACAAATAAAAAATTGTGCTAGTTTATTGGTGGACAAAATCTATGGTGCCTTTATGGTACCACTAGTGGTAAATTACCACTAGTATGAGGGCTTCGACCAAAATAAAATCAATGGACAGACCATAGACTTTATATTCTCTGATAGCGTGCTGATTTTTGAAGTCTGTAAAGTGAGCGCTGGCTCTCACTTCATCTCAGTCGGTCTCCGTCTGTTAGAAGTGCGACACGTACGCTTATTATTACATGGCATCAAAAAAACTGACGAAAAAATGCCTTTGTATGCATTTCCAAAGTGCAAGAATACTTACTACCAAAAAGCAAAATAAAAGTTCAGGATCACATTTCACGCGTAAATACATGTTTATCAGTCTATTTTATCAAGAACGTAAATAATTCCAATAAAAATTGTTTCGTTGTCTCCATTTTGTTGTTTATCCCATCGTAACAGGACCCAAATATACGAATATACTAAGCGCGACAAAGAAAGCTCACTCTGTTCAACAATGCCGATATTAGATTAGATGTACCGACAGAAAACTAGTTTCATATTGTACCATTATTGTACTAAGTTGCACCATTCGGTCGTATAAAACGTATGTTCATCAGTTATTTGAACTAACTGTTTAATAATATTATCCCAAGTGATGTTGCCATTGAATTGAAAATTGAGTGGAAAATGTACGGACAGCTAGACGGGATGAAGAATGGACCTCGAATAAATACAGCCGTATTTATTCCGACCACTTTGCACCCGGTGAAACGTACATGACCAAAAAAGGATAAATAAAACTACTATAATTCATTGTCAGGTAATTACATATTAAGAATGTTAAATACTCGGCAATTTCTTCGGATTTCTCTTTTTTTGAACCCACACAAAAAATCAAGATCAATTTTTGATTATTTAATTGTGGTCTTGTTGGATAGGTATTTTTAAATGATTATTAGGTTTTTAAAAGGTATTAGGTAGAACAGAACCATTATGTTATATTTAGTTCTCCTAACTAAAAAATCATCGTAAAGTTTTACTTAAGGTTAAACGTCAGTTGGTACAATTTTGAAAATTTTATTTTGTGTAAGGTAAGTTAATGTTTAATTAAATTAAATTTTAATGATTTCCTACTTTTTATTTGGCTTAGCTCACGAAATATTATAAACTAGCCTAGGCTGTTGTTTATTTCCTACTACCAACTTACTACTTATTTCTTACATGAAATTTCTTTGTTTGTAATTAATTGTACAAAATACGCTTAAAAAAAGAACGATTAATTAAAATTTAATTTCATTAAACTTTAACTTACCTTACACAAAATAAAATTTTCAAAACTGTACCAAAAAATGAACAGTTTTTTTTGTACCAAATCGTTTTGCTAACGCCACTTTTCACATAAACCGATTTGGTACAAAATGGCTACTCTTGTTTGGTCCTCAAATGTTATACGGTTCAAAAGCAACAGATAAAAGCAGGTGTTCTCTTTTTCTCACGTAATTATTATAACCGCTATCTTTTTTTTGTAGCAAATGCGCTATAAATACTAACAATTAGGTATTGAATTGGACTCGTTATGAGTAAGCAAATTGTAAGAACAAGGCCCGTCCCAAAGACAATATAACCACTTCATTCCGTCCATTGATTTTATTTTGGTCGAAGCTCAGAGGGTCGAAGTATGAGGGTACCATAGATTTTGACCAAACAACAAAAAAAAAAGTTGTATTGTCATTTTTTTTCTTGAATTTCTCAACCGCTTTATTTTTCCTGTAATCTTTACGTAAACCTCAGAATAAGGATATTCCTTATTCTGAGACGTAAACTAAGTCTATGGTCTAAATACCCCTATATAGGTTGTGTTCCGAAGAGCATGTAAAAAGTTATGTTCCTAAACGCCCAGGTAAATATAAAATTTACCTGTCAAAGTAAATTTTAAATTTCTGGGTTGCGTTCCTAAACGCCTGGGTAAATGTAAAATGTAACTGTCAACCGTTCCATGACCACCCTAGTGGAAACGTACAGTATCTACATAAACCTTGTCAGAATGTCTTACAAGAGATATGATGAAATATCTACAGTTATTGCTTACAGACAGCCTACTATAAAATAGTCTAGAAGATATCCCTTTTTACTGATAAGACCGCCAATTGTACCCTACTTTTACTTTTTAAATTGTCTGTTTACTTTGTTTTTGGTGTGCAATCAAGAAAATTGTATTGTATTGGATTGTATAAAATTAATTATTATTTTAAGCTGTGTCTAAAAACACTGTATATTTAAAAAAAATTACAGTTCTTTTACCTCTTGTTAAACTTATTCAGGTTTTGGCCCAGGCCAAACTAGTTTGTCCTAGATGTCAAAAATTGAAGACACATAAGAGAAAGGGGCCTCTTCTTATACAATTTTTTGTAAAACTTAAAAGGAGAGACCCAAACATTGTAACTATAAAATTGTAAGGAAATAAATAAACATTTTTATTTGATTTGTCCTAAACTTATCCATATCCATCCAGAAAGACGTAATCTACGGTTAACTAGAATAATTGATTAAATAATAAGCACATGGAAAATTCTACAAATTCCGCAAAGGCTAAGGCTATTTGGTAAATAATTAATAACCATAGATACAAAAATCCAAAAGAAGCAATTGAGAAAATAAATCATAATGGCACTATTCTTACAAACCCCATAGACATAGCTAATGCTCTTAAGAGGCTATGCGAATTTATTTTTGTCACTGTCACTCCAAGCGAAAACATGCTCAGTGCGAGAGGGGTGGATTCAGGGCGAAAGCGAAAAATGTTAGTTATCATTTTTATAAAAAACTAAAATAGCTAGTAACATTTCAGATATCATATCTCTAGATATTGTTGAAACACACTAAATAAAATATGTTTGAGCTCTGTTTATGGATCCTATTCGTCAAACGAGGAGAAAAAGTGTGTTTGAAGACCTCATTTCAACAATTATTTCTATCGAGGAAAATTTATCCAAACATGTTTTACAGTTTCATTATATAGTCAAAATGCATATACCAGAAATTTATTAAAATTTTCCGTGTATTTCATGAAATACACAGAAAAGAAACACCCGTATTTTTTTAGCATATCGCCTTAATAACACATATATTGACATGGCAGAAAAAAAAATAAAAAACAAAACTAAGTTACTTAATTCATCCTCAAATGACATTGAAACAAACACAAAATCAATATATCTGGAACCAACAACAAATGATGAGATAGAAAAAATAATTAATAATTAAAAAAACAATAATAGTGTGGGGTACGATAAATTATCAACAAAAATGCTGAAATACGTTTCAAAACAGATTGCTGGACCACTAAGTTAAATAATAAATCTTAGAATTTTACAAGGAATTTTCCTGAAAAATTAAAATTAACCGTTTTAAGGAAGGAGATGAGGAAAACTGTGAAAAATATCATGAGTCATATACAAATATCATGTCAAACGTCATGAGTTGTCGTCATGGATGTATACGTAAACTGGATTGAGCACTGAAGGATGTTACGC
The DNA here is from genome assembly GCA_934047225.1 of Ypsolopha sequella. Classification (NCBI taxonomy): domain Eukaryota; kingdom Metazoa; phylum Arthropoda; class Insecta; order Lepidoptera; family Ypsolophidae; genus Ypsolopha; species Ypsolopha sequella. The sequence continues at coordinate 18,662,722 of OW203994.1, read as the reverse complement.
GTAGAAAAATAGACTCTATTGCATACAGTTAAAAGTTATTTTATTATGACACAACCAACTAGAGAAAACGTGCCGAGCGGGACAACACACAGTCGATGCCTGTGTCCTACTCGCACAGTTGCCATCACAAAAAAAACAAATTGCGATGGTAGGCTTGAGTTTTTCACGATTTAGTTTTTCAACGACTTTATAGTATTTAGCTTTTAGTAAATACTTCTTTTTTAACCGACTTGAAAAAAAGAGGAGGGTCTCAATTCAACTGTATTTTTTTTGGGTATGTTATTCCTTATCTCCGTCAATTCTGAACTGAATTGAATGATTCTTTTTTTGTTTGGAAAAATTTCCTTTGAGGTAGGTCCCATTTTAAGATTGACCATGATCTAATGAAAGTTTTCAGAGATAGGCAGTGGAACGCCTCAGAAAGTAACAGCGTACCACTTGATATTAAGGAAATCGCTTTGTACTACGATGTTGATCGCAGAGTATTACTTGGAAATTGTCAATCTTCCACCTGACCTTCGATCCTGGTCTTATTAAGTCATTACCATAGAACTCTTTAACGAATGAGAGCACTTACCTCGAGATTGCGGCAATCACTTTGGTAGGGTGCTGATTGTCGGGCATTTCTTGGAAATTATCAGAATACCCACCTGACCTTCCATCCTGGCTTCACCACCATAGAACTCCTTAACGGACGACAGCATACCACTCAAGATTAAGGCAATCGCTTTGTATTAGGATAGTGATTGCCGAGTACTACTTGTAAATTGTAATTTCTCCACCTGAACTTTGATCTTGGCCTCATTACCATAGAACTCCTCAACGGGTGACAGCACATAACTTGAGATTACGGCAATCAGTTTGTATTAGGGTGCTGATTACAGGGTATTTATTAAATATAACCAATTATTACTTGTCCTTCGTTTTATATCAACAGCGCGTTTACAAGAACTATCCACATTACACAATTTGACCCGTCAACACTAAAAATGTAAAATAATAAACTTTTAACAAAAAATAGTAACCGACTTTAAATGTAACTGCAGCCATTCGCAAAAAAGTTGAAAATAATTATAAAATGACCGATGGTACTGAAATAACACTTTTTCCGACTTCTTTGTTCCTGAAAAATATGTTCTTTAAAAGTGACCGCGTTCCCTTGGTTATAGCAACACAGAAACCAATATAAGAGCGCCGACTTCTAAAGAACATATTTTTTAGGAAGAAAGAAGGCGGAAAAAGTGTTATTTCGGTACCATCTGTCATTTTATAATTATTTTAAGCTTTTTAGCGAATGGCTGCAGTTACATTTGAAGTCCGTCACTATTTTTTTGTTAGGTTTATTTATGTTTTACATTTAGTTTTATCCGTAAATGTAAGATAAATCATTCCTTAATAAAGTTGGGATTATTCTTATGCTTGCAAACTGGTAACCCTTTTATCTAAAAATGGCGCCACGGCCGTGACATTTGAAAACAAAATTGTAAAATTAATAATTTTTTGCAAAAATGGTTAAAGCATGCAGCGTGAAGGGCTGCAGAAGCCAAATTTTTGGGAATTGTGGGATATCGTTTCATAGGTAAGGCATAATTACAACGTTTTCTCGGAGAAATGATACATGTTTACATTGATACCGCTAGAGTAACCATGATATTGGGTTTTACATTACAGTCTTCCAAAAACTGAAAATATCCGAAGAAAATGGTTAGAAGTTTTAGGAAACGAAGTAAAGTGCAAAAATCCAGTAGTCTGCAGCCGCTATTTTAAAGCAGAAGACTTTAAACCAATAAAATAAATGTTTTGAATACGGTTTTTACTACCTACGTGGTCTCAATCAATTATTTTTAAATATGGTTACCCTACTTAGACAGAGATGAAATTATCTAGTATGACTTCTCGTTCTTCACGTTTATTGAAACAAGTACTCAGTCCGGTTAGGGTATAGGTTCATGGTTGTCGTAGAGCGAGTAAAACTACAGAGCAAGTCACAACTCACATGTACAAAATATAAATGAAACCAACATATGCAGTGTTCGTGGGAAAGAGTGAGATAGACTTTAATGGAAAAGTGTAACCTATTTGTTTTGTCTGCCCCCAGCAGTCAGTGACGTAAATGGGGGCATACAAATAACAAGATCTAAACAATTATTTAATTTTGTAAGTTTTAGTTCCTTATTTTCAAACAAAGTTCATATGTAGAGCGTTTCAAAAAAACAATCATGGTGAATTGCAGTGTTCTAGGCTGTTTTTGTACAGATTTATTTTTAATCATAAAATGCCTTGAGACCGCACCAAACTATCAAATTGCGTTAATACCTTGATGCGCAAAACGGATCACACACAGAGCCGCGCTATGGCAACGCATCTCGCCATAGCCTCCTTTACCTCCAGAGGTAAAGGAGGCTATGATCTCGCTCGTCGCGCGCGGCTCTGCAGTGTTGCCGATTTAGCGACTTTGTCGCTAAATCTAGCGGAATTTCAGTCGATTTAGCGGCTTGGTAAAACAGAGGTTTCATACATTTTAGCGACTTTTTTCAAACTGGTGTTCCATATATTTGGCGACATTTTTGCGTTCTGTCTTTGTCTTTTCGATACAGAAAGAAAAAGACAGAACGCTAAAATTAAGTCTTGTCCTGTCAAATAAGTCAAGTCATGTTGCGCCGAACGCCGAATCGACACAATTATATCCCATAAACTTTGATTTCAAATAAATACGTAGATATACGAACTTTACGTGTGCAACTTTTACTATATCTACGTAAGAACTACGATGTTTTCAAAGTCCGAGTTGGCAGCACTGATCACAGAGCACTTTGGTTGGCCTTTGATTGATTTGTTTGTTGCGTTTGTCAGTTGTCTTGCTGCTTGCTTTGCTTTTGTAAAATGTATATACGTACGAATTAAACTAAAAAATTCTCTATTTGTGCAGCTATAGTTTTGAGAGAACAACTTGTTTTTTTAATATAAATATTCCTACATTTAATGAACCAAGTAATGCACCATCTGCAAGGAAAAGAGAAACAAAACAACAAGTACAGAAGAAAGTATAAATATCTCAAAAAAATTGTAAAAAGCCTTATCATCGTAAGTAAAAGATTTGATACTAATTCTAATACAAAAATACTATAAGGTTGGCATCATTTTTATTCAGTAGGTTGCAGATATAGAAAGAACAGATATCTATTTGAATATTAACTTTCCTATTTCATCGTCAAAATTAAGGGCTTACCAAGATCTGTATTTAATAACTGCACAAGTAATTCTCTAATAGAAATTGTTTTTGCTTGACAAAGATAAACGGACACAAATAAGTTTCTAGTCTCTACTGCTCCCATATCAACTCAGTTGATATTTTTTTATACTTGTTTTTTTTTCCTACAGTTCTATTTACTTTGTAGCTCCCATAACATATTATTAAATATACGATTAAAATATAATTTGTGATAATTACAAAAACCACAAAAAGAATAACTTAACTTTTGCAGGAAAATGCAGCTCTTTGCGATGAAGTAGCAAAAATACAAGAAAGTATATTAATTGTAAAAGATGAAAGAAAATTCCTTTTTCGTAAACTGGTTGAATATGAAAATGATGCAGAAATTTTACAGGCACCTAGGAATTTGTCATCAAATTTACATGTTCATAATGGAACCAGTAGTAAAATAAAAAAGAGAAGAAGTCCAGATTCAAGCGGCAGAAGCTTATCCTTGACATAGCAGAGCAGTTCCTGTGTGAGTGACGAGCTTGCATTGTTTTATAAAAAACACAATAGTTATAAAACAAGAAGATTGATTAAGGGTCTATTCTACAGATTTGTAACAAAATTTTAATAAATTGTTATAAAGTCAAAAATACAACATTTCTCTAAGAACAATGTATACTTACTAATAGTTTACTATACTTAATATATTATGTAAAACATATTTTAATGGTATTACAGTAGCTTTAAAATAAATGGTTTGTCCATAGTCATGAACTCGGCTGAGTATTCCTAAATACATAGAACTTCACGCCTCTGGAAAATCTAATGATTGTGAATCTGTGAATTGTGAATATGTAAGTAAATATCATAAAAATAAGGTTTTTCATGTATTAAACTATGTGCATACAGTTATAGAATTAAATGAGACTTGAGGATAATTCATGATTTATATAAAAACGGCTCACCTCAATACGTGTTATGATCGGGAAAGCCGACCAGTTTCAGCAGATTTAGACTGCCTTCATCTGGGCGAGTAAAGACGTTTACGCGACGACGTTACGCCTCACACTGATCGATCACGATCATAACACGTATTGAGGTGAGCCGTTTTTATATAAATCGTGCATACAGTTCTTGACTAAAGCTTGTATTTTGGGCGTTAAGTATATTACTTCATAAGATTTTGTTACAAATCTAAAGAATCAAGTATTAAATAAAAAAAATTGTATCTGTGTATTGTTTAAGGTCAATTATATTTGTTGAAAATTAACTTTTTTTCATTAAATACAAAAATCTTAGAAAATAAGTATATAAGTACCTAAATCAATCTGTTTATTTGAAAAAGTAGGCAAAACTAGCATATTTAAGTTAAAAATATGACTGAATTAACAGAAAAAAACAATTAAACATGGTGTATGAAGTCCAGGCAACCTTTGGAAGCATACAGAAAGATTGAAGAAATAACTATTCGAATTTTGATGATACCCAAAAAAATGGTACTGTTTTTATTTAATTTATACTGGACACTCGGTAAGTGGTCAGGACTCAAGCTTCAATTAACCTCCTTGCAAATTAGCATATTATTTGTACTTGTTTAAGAACAACCCATGTCGCAACTAACTCAGTTATTCAAAAATGTCATGCTGTTTGTTTCATCTTGCTATGCACACTCTATGAATCTTGCGAAGACAATACAAATCTTGCAGATTTCGTTGCAGGTGCAAAATTGTGGATATTTTCAAACATATTTTTGGTTTTATTAATCTAGATAACATTTCAGTATTATTTTTTTGTTATACCTAAAACACTTGGTAAAAAAACAGGCTTTTTGGGGTGTTTTGAAATTTCACAATGTTAAGTTCCACTTAAACATATCTAGATCTATGTTAAGTCTTAAAAAATCGTGAAATTTGAGTAATATCTTAATAAAAAATACTTCATTCAAAATTGGGACTATAGGTAGTATGATGATCAGTCAACTTATCTTACTACAAAACAAAATATTTTATAGTAAAGAAATGAAAGTAGCGATTCCATATATATATTTTTTCCTTTGGTTATTTTAAAAGAAATACTCAAATATTCAATAATATTTGTATAGAGAAATCACGCAAAATAAAATTTAATATTTGTGTAGGTATTTCTTTTAAAATAATGAGAGAAAAAGTATTACAATATATGAATCAGGCGATTAACTTCTGGGCTCGTCTCTTATACGAGTATACATACAAAGGTACCTTCATTTTTTTTTCCAGAATAGCTCTTGTTATTGTTATTAATCTCACGAAATTTCAGTTACCGGAAATCAATAGTTTCCTCAAAAAAAATTTTCAACTTTCGTAAAATAACCTCAAAAATTGTCTTAAGGTGCAATTTTAATTGATTTTATGACTTCTTTTTTGGTAGTGTTCCGAAACTGCTGTGAGTGACGCATTAAAATTGACGTAATTTAATTTTTTTTGTTGTATTTCGCTAAAAATTGGCTCAAAGGACTAGTATCCAGGATATAAAAAAAAAACTAATGCAGACATTTTGTTTTCTTCGTGATTTGAATCAGAGCACCCGACTCCATGCAAAAAATAGGTTGAATAAGTTCCAAAACCGAATCAGAGCACCCCGACTCTATACAGTCTTGTGGGTACTACCCCTAGAGTGTATATAAAAAGCCGTAGGCGTGGAGGAAGGGCAGCCCTCACCTGCTGTAACAAAGCATTGGCACCCGTGCGAGCCGTAGCGGCTGAGGCTGGTCGCCGAAGGCGACCAACAAGCCGAAGCTGCGAAGGTGAGCATGGGTGACTGTGCTTTGTTACGCAAGGGCGAAGGGGCTGCACTTTCCGCAACGCCGAAGCAATTGCAGAAGTCATATTGGGTCTTTAAAGTTAGGTTATGTTCAGTTTTTTTTTTTTTTTTCAAGAAACTAGTTTCATTACACCCTCTCCCCAGTGATCCCCCTCCCACTATACGTATACTTAATATTCGAGTTATTTTATCCTACATAAAACACAAAATAACCTTTTAATTTTGAAAAAAATTTATAAAAAAAAAACTATTGATTTCCGGTACCCCCCCTTAGGGGCGGGGCTTATACCCCCCTCCCCCCCCTAAACATATACATAGGTACATATACGTATATAAGAGTCCTTCCAACTTCTGAACTGAAAAATATTCTGATTTAATATGCTAAATTGTAAAAACACAAGAGTGTGTTTGGCAGAACCGACCCATAAGCATCAGTAGTCCAAACTCCATATTTGTGTAGTAACTGTCACCCATTCCACAACCACACAAGTGAAAACAAAGAGCTCCAAACAATTCTCAAAGTTGTTCATAAATCTTGTAAGAAATGTAAAATTCACTTTTGACAGTCAAATTTAGGACCTGTAAATTCAGGGATAAACTTTTTCTTTGACATTTGTCATCACATTACATGTCATTTTATGTTTTTTGGGTTATAGAGTTCTTCAGAATGACTTGTATAGTAATAATGATACATACTTAAACAAAAAAATATCCTTAGCCATGTAAAAAACTGCCTTTACGAAGTGGCCATTCCCAAACAATTAGTAAAATAGATTCCCTCTGTCTAATCTCTTTCACTTTTACAAATCTTCCATACCAGGTACTGTAAATGTGTTCAATTTGGTTAAAAAAGGTGTATATCCTAGTGAATCTTCCATACCTACTAGGCACCATCAAATTCACTATGTTAACAGTATTACAACCTATTTTGCTATAACACCAAGCTTAAGAATGTGTCTCTGTCTTGTAATGTCAATCTTCTTCCTCTTCAACATCAAATGAAAGTAATGATTTACTTTTCTTTTTATCAACCGCTGTTCTGCTATTTCCTTTTCGTTTTTTCCCATCATTTGTTGAATTTTCCTTTGCTTTAGGTTTAAATAGAACTCTTTGAGTTAAATCTGCCTTAGTTTCGGATTCTTCTTTTTCTAACCTCTTCCTTTCAAGTTCAGCTTCTTCTGCAGTGAGGTCACCGGCTTTTAATACCACCACCTGTGGCTGTTCACTATCCTCGTCATCAACGAAATCCTCTTTGGAATTCTGAAGCTCATCAAATTTGTGATTTTTGTCATCGTAGCCTGCTTCTTTCTTTAGAGCCTTGAGAAATGCTGGATCTTCTGGTTTTATATAACTTATGTTCCTTTTAGCCATTACAATCTAAGTAAATAATACGATACATAAACTATGAGTTCAAAAAACAAAAAGTTCAAAGACTCGCTCGATCAAAGAATATGGTAGAAATAGATAGTTATAAATAAAATACAATAATAAATATAATATGTAGACATGGGTAGTTCCGGAGTGAATGATGAAAATGAGATGCTTCCACTCCCGGGACTATACCACTCACTCGTTCACACCTCTATCCAGCAACTCCGTAGTTCCTTAGTCCCAATGGAAAATAATTTATACAAAAAAGAGTTTACGTCCGATATTTAAAGACTACTTTTGTTTGTAGTTTGTTTCTTGCAGACGGACTCCGCTCACTCCAACTCCGATGGGAATAATTTTATACAAAATAGATCTTACGTCTAATATTTAAAGACTACTTTTGTTTGTAGTTGGTTTCTTGAACACAAAGCTAACAACTCACTCCGACTCCAATGGGAACTATTTTATTCAAAATAGATCTTACGTCAAATAATTAAAGACTACTATTGTTTGTAGTTGGTTTCTTGCACACAGAACTCCAACTCCAATGAGAAATACTTCATACAAAATAGATCTTACGTCCGAAATATAAGGACTACTTTCGTTTGTATACGAAATATGAGTGAATCCTAGTACACACACACTAGCACATGAAGGGATATTACCAACACATTGAGTACCAACGGGAAATGTTTTTTAGACAATAGAGCTCGCTTCGTGCACTTTAAGATTATTATTGTTTCTTTCTTTTCGCCGCTTTATCCTGCAATGATTGCGTTGGAGTTATTTTTTGTAATATAAATATTGCTTTTGTTTGGAATTTTTTGTATGTCTGGTAACTTGCTTTTTTTTATATTTATTTATCTATTCATAATTTTACATTATTTTATTACATGGTGAATAGTATCAATAAACTCACATGAGTTTGTCCTGATACTACAATTTGTGAATAATACTCATATTCGTGCATGAGGTTATGCCCATAAAAGTAGAAACAAATAAATACTGATACTGATAGCTACCTGCAATCCTGCATACATACTTATTATAATTATACAATGGATGACAAGATAAATTGTTTGTCGAACGGCTGCTACTGCAATGTTACGTAGTTGTTACAAAAATAAGTAAAGGCAAATAAATGAATTTAGTCGATCTTGACTTCATGTAAATAGGAATTAAATTACAATACAGAATTAGCAGGTATAAAATTGTAAGGTAAATGAGCAGTCGATCGGACAATGGTATACAAATGAAAAGATGCTCTTATCGCGGCGCAGGTAGCAAAGGAATGACTTATACGGAATGTTCCAATTTCATTTTCTAGTTAAAGGTATAGTGACTTTTTAGCATACTTTTAATAGTTTTAGGATTAAGACTGGACCTTATTTCTTGTGTTAATTTATTAACCAAACTTGGTTATAAATACTCGGATGTTCTCCCATACCTACGTATTGTTTGAACAGACAGAATTTAGACAGAGACAGTTAAGCAAATTGTAGGTACTTTTATGGGGTGGAAAATAAGTAAGTGTAATTTATCTTTTTGATTGTTGCCAAGTTTTATGTGATCAAATTTCAAATTAAGCATAATTATTTTAAGAATATTTAAACCTTTTTACATAAAAATCAATTTATCTTACTTGAAGTGAGATAAATTGATTCAAGTATGCACTTTTTATGAACTGAACTGAGTTATCTCTAAAAAGTAACAGTTCTGTTTGAACAAAGTTTTGGATTTGTATCAAGTATCACATTTTGATATTTTGATAATTTTCGATCAATGAAACTACTTTTGTCACTATGAGTTTATACTTACATGAAATAAAACATCTAAAATAAATTTTTACTTTTAAATACACCGCCGTTTTCTATGTTCAAAGTTTTAACTCTTAAGGTGGCCTTTTCCGCTCATTTTTACCACACTTTTTTTTTGTTTTTCTTATTCTTGATTACAAAAGAAACTAAGATGTGCAAGAAAATGCGTGATTATTTTTTATTTTGATTCTCAGTTGTAGTGTCAAGATTGGTACATTTTTTTATTTGTGTTTTTCATAGTTTTGGTATACTTAATTTTATTGATGAAAAGAGTATTTAGAGACCTACATAAATTATAAAAAGGATAGACCACATATTTATTTTTAAATTTTATTTATAAAAAATAGGCATTATTTGGAAGGGAGTCTCACGGATAAACTGAGGGTTAAGAATTCGCTCCGTTTTTTTCATACGTTTTATGCGGAGAATTGTTTTAAATATTTTTCTCGTCTTTACTGCGATGGTTTTGTTAAAATCAGGGATATACAATAGTTCATATTGGCCATCTAAATGAGGGCCTAACATTTATTTGATTATATTATTTCTCCTTTGCAAAATATTTTGGTACTAAGATATTATGAAGAACAGTTCGGAGCGGGCTCGTAAGCACCAAAATAACTCTTAAAAGAGAATCAATTCAACAAAATAAATTTTAGACATTTATTTAGACGGCTAATATGAATTGGTGTTTGTTTCTGGTTTTATTTAAAACATCGCGATAAAGGCCAGAAAAATATTTAATATAATGATTTGCATCAAAGTTGTCGTCTTTACGGACCGGGCTCTTAAAGACATGGCATAGGCAAGATTGAGCACCTTATTTTGCAATTTTGCATCGGGTGAAAACAATGTTTACAACGTTGCATTTTTCAAGTCTTAAATCGCGCGCTCTTCGTCCTGGCAGTTACGACGAAAGAAATGCCTTATTATGAAATAAATATGTTATTGGGATATTTAATCTATGTTTGCTGTAAGAACTGCAATTTTTCGTAAGTGCGAATTGGTAATATCAATACCTAATACCTATTTTACTATGTAAAACCAAGCGAATCTGTTAAATAACCCTGGAGTAATAAATTTTTTAAACATGCTACATCATGAAAACTGATGTCTATATATTTTTTTCTGGATTAATTATTTGATTAATATCATTATAATTTCGTAACTTCACTTCACAAAAGTTCACTCAATATCATAAAAGGATGGTTTTTATAACTTCTTCAGAAAACTACAATAAAAATAAGTGTTATTTTTGCGTGATATTAGCTGTTAAGTACTCTTAATTCAAGTGCAGTCATAAATCCCACCAAATATTGTTTATGTTACGAATTGTTATGAGCCTAATGAGCCTATGCTAAGTCACAGCTTTCTTCGCGTCAATATCAACATAATTATGATGAGAGTTCAGTAGATCAAAACTTGATGCAAAACGTATGGAATAAAATAAAATAAAGGAATTTACTAGAAGATTTATTCCCCGGATAAATAAGTTAGATATTAGGATGCTACTTCATTACTTCAAAGGATTAGATTTATTACTTTAAATATTTTAGAAGCTTTGGTAACCTCGACGGAACCCTAAAGGTATGATGTATAGTAAATGCGATACAAGCTTAGGGGAAATCCTAATAACAGCAAAAAATATATTTCAGGAGTTTTTGTTGTTAGGGTGTTTGGTAGTGGTAGTTTGACCTTTGCTGCCTCTTCTACGGTATACGGTTCATTTGTTTTATGTAAAGTAATAATTTATAAGAAAATAAGAAATAAATTATCTCGAATGTGCATAATCGTTTAAATGGTATTTTTATTATTTATTTGGTTTTATATAGCGCTGATATTTTGTGCTTAGACTGAATAGAATACAATACCATTCAAAGAAAGATAACATCTCAAGTGGATTTAGAAATTTCAAAAAATGTCAGTTATACACATTATTTACTTTTACTTTTGTTAAATCTATTTGAATCTACATTAACCCTAGCCTCGGTCAACATTCAGGTTTTGTACGCATCGTCGTCGGGCAAAAATTTATTATCACAACAAAGCTTAACTTTATTTTATCACCCAGTTCCTTCCCATATAATAGACGTAGATTTTACTACTTCACAATAAAAGCTATTTCCCTTCATAAATACTGCAAGCCTCCTTTCCTTTCTAACTAACAGCTGGCATCATTGCCGTTATAGTCCTTTGCAAAAGTAATAAATAAATACGAAAATGGCTCAAAACGTGAAACTAATCCTCCTTTCTTGAAACTAAGAAACTAACAAAAGAACTAAGGTGCAACCCGTAGTTATAAACAAAACAAAAACACAATTATTTTCTACTCAAATTCAAATCGCCACATCTGGAAAGTTTCAAGTGACCAAAAAAAGATACGAGGCAAATGTAACATTCCAGTGGGAAATGTGTACTACAAAAATAGACCTTGACATCGTGCATTCAGAGATTATTTTGTTCGTAGTCTTTGTAGTAGTCCCGAGGTTACACTCATTCTGAACGACGACAGTTCTGAAGAAACGCCGGAACTAAGTGAGTGAGTGGACTAGAGGAGTGGAATAGTTCCGGGTTAGAAAATACACGTATCATTCCTTTCTTTTAAGTGAACTGTTTTGCGCATGTCTAATAATATGGTTATCAGTGTTGCCAGCAGTAGTTTTGTAAATTCCGATAAATTATTATCTCCGAAACTAGTAAACACGCTAACTGAAAGATAAAAATCCTGCCTTTTATACAAACAACACATTAAAAAGACTTTTAAGTAACAATAACGACGGCATTTACGAGCTCACTTGCGCTAATTGCAATAAAAAATATATTGGCCAAACTGGAAGATCTTTCAAAACAAGAGTAGGCGAGCACTCCAGAAGCTGGCGTTTCAAGAAAATCAACTCAGACTTTGGTGAACATCTAATTAATGATAATTACACTTGATTCGGTACAAAATGCCAAAACTTTACATGTTTGTGGAAAGGGCAAAAAGTTATCAGCCTTGGAAGTTCTTGAAATAAACAAACTGATCCATTTTAACCCAACTGACATTTTGATTAACCCAACTGACATTTTGAAACATCAACTTGACATAAATAATTTCCCATTATTACAGTATTTCAAATAATTTTAATTTATTGATATCTGTTTGACATGTAACAAATTTACAACTTTATCTACTTTTCATTTGTAACATTTGACATTTCTTAATTATATATATTCACCCAATCATATTTTATTATCTAGTTTCTATACAATTCTTATGACATACATTTTAATTTGTAATTTTATTTTTTATTTTTATTGTTTTCCGAATTTCCACCATTATGACTAAAAATATTTTAATATGACATCCCCATCACTTAATCTTTACTTATCCAGCTGTTTACACAACGTTGACCAATGAGACGTAATCTGTAATATATTGTAAAGAATTCCACCACAACGTTTGGCTCAACTAAGTTCCATCTTCCATCGTTTACCGAGGGATTTTCTTTTTCTTTTTTTTTACTCTTCCCTAGTCGCTGGATAGATGGCTCTGAACTTGGTAATGTTGGTAAGTTACTGCAAGGAACGGAACGTGACACAATTTTTTGATTATTTCACTTGGATGTAATTTTGAGATCGTAAAACGAAACGTACATAAAAAAGTAATTAATGTTATTGTCACACACCATCACACGGAACACTTTTACCAGGACCATCACCACCTCAGAATTATTCTGAGGACGTGACGCAATTTTTTTTTCCAATTCCTCTATAATTTGTGGCACCTAGTAACGTAGTCAGTTCAACGCCATCTACAGAGTTCTTTTTTTGGAAACCATGTTTTTTTAATACGAAAAAAAAACCTCTTGGTTTTATAATAATTGTTTTGTTTGTTAGTTAGTGTATGTAAAAAACCCTAGAAAATGCTTTGCAGCGAAACCGGTCGGGCATAATAAAGTTTTTATTGTATATGGGCGTTTTTTTATTTTTCTGCACCTCTCCTGAAAAGATAAGATTTAAAAAAAGTTGCTGTTACTCACCTGTAAGGAATTTTTCTTTTTCTCTAGTATTTAAACTAATTGAAATTCTACAGAATAAGTAAATAATTCACATATTATTATCCTAAATTAAATTTTAATTGGGGAAAAGCAGACAGAATGCTCCATTGAGTTACGAAATGTTGCAGTCTGTTTTAGCATTATAAGAATAACAAAATATTTGGAGATTAATAAATTTACAAAATGAATTAACTATATTGATTAAAAAGTTTAATTAAATGTAAAATAACCAGTAAATTTTAATATGACCATGTTTTGAGCTTCGTCTGAGTTACAAGATGGTAAAAGTTGATAGCATTTTTCAACATATCCTAATTATTTTTAATCAACTAGCAATGAAACTAAAATAAAAAAAAATAATAATTGCTTATCATTTTGAGAAAATATGGCACTAAACATGCTTATCTAACAAAAGTTATCATTTTTTAACAACTTAATTTTTTGGATACTGTAACTCAGTTGGCTAAGCTGTCACTAAAGGGAAAATGAAAGGGTGTATTCACAGCCTTCGTATAAATAATCGTAATACTGAGATTATCATTGATGTGACGCTTAATATAAAAAAGTTATTATTATTTTTTACCTATCTATTATATTTTTTAAATGTGTTATCATAATTATATTTCTTTCAAACTATATTAAAAGACAATAATAGCCAATTTTTCATATCTATTTATTTAATATAAAAGAAAATCGCGTCTTCTAAACAACTATAACCTTTGTCCAGGTAAAAAATATAATCATTATAACTGAAAACAAACTCGAAATCGTTTCAGTATTTCAAGAGATTACCTCCTACGTACAAACGAACAAAAAAATAAACAAATTTTACCTCTATCATAATTAGTGTAAATTATTTATAGTATGAAACAATAAAAGTCGAAAAGTGATTTTTTTCTGTTTAATCGGGCAGAGTGACACCCTACCATTAATCGGTTACAGAATGCGCGCCAAAAATGGCCTACTGGCCTTTTTATACATCTCCATCAACAACGTCTATATACAAAACACTATACCAAACTAATTGTACACTGGTTTAACCATGTGTACAACTAATTCACTATGGGTGTAATTAATTTGGAAACAAGTTATATAATTAATTATTAAATATTAGATATTTCTTTATTTAAACTGATTAAATAAAGAAATATCTGTTTTAAAAAAAAGAACACTTATTGAATATTAAAGATGGCGTTTTACCGCCGGTTAATTAACAAAGGTCTGTACCCATTACATCGTACATGATTAGTTGTTGGTAGTGAATAATAATTACGTTTCAAAATATGTAATTAATTATACAATAGATATATGTACCGATATTTCTTTTAAATATGTAACTACTTTGTACATTCATGTCCGGATGTTGGTGTCGCCACTATTCGTAGAGGAAGCTAACATTCTGCTATCCGGGTATTGGTGGCGCCACTGCTCGTAGAGGAAGTTAATGCTCTGCCATCCGGATGTTGGTGGGGCTACTAATCGTAGAAGAAGCTAACACTCGGCCATCCTGCATGGGCCGTGCCCCACGGCCCCCATCGACTGCTGCCTTCGTTCTCCCGGAGGCGCCAGCTTCCTGAAAAGAGTTACCACGCAGTATATTTATGGTAATAATAACTATGGTGTCCTTTATGAGTAACTTGGGAATAGGGATATCCAACAATAAAAGTTTTATGTTTATACTTTAGAGTAGTCACACAGCTTAAGAATTTGCGACTTATGATATGGTTTCAGATCATGTCACTCAGTATAATTGAGTTAGATCACATAGCTGCTCTAATAAACATAATAGTATTATTTAATCACTTTGTTGTTCAAACAGATGTAAAATAATTGAAATAAGTTCTAGATTACACGGCCCTATAATTTGCTATAAGTGAAGGACTTGATCACACAGCCGTCTCAACAAATACACAATACAGGAACTTTGTCACACAGCCATCCAAACAAACACACAGTGCATCATATGGACTTGATCACATAGCCGACCAATGAGTGATAATATACGGACTTGATCACATAGCCATCCAACTAAACACACAGTACAGGAACTTTGTCACACAGCTATCCAAACAAACACACATATGGACTTGATCACATAGCCGTCCCAAAAATAGGTATATAATCCATGACTTTATCCCATAGTGCATAAATAAGTATTGAACAAGAGCAAAGTCAAAAGCACCCGATATAGAAGAGCTTGCATGATTAGATTGATGGATGTGGAAGAGGCGAAAGTTGTAGCAGTCAGAAATCTGCAGTCTCTGCCTACCCTTCTGAGAGACAGGCGTGAGTAGATGAGTATGTATGTAAGTATTGAAGTAAGATCTCTGGTAAGTAGCAAGAAAACTATAAATGACTTAGCAGGTTTCAAAGCAAGTATATATTTGAACATATTTTTGTCCATATAGTTAGATTTGAAACAAAGAGAAAATAAAACAAAAAAAAAAAAAAAGAAAAGAACAAATATACTTACATAATTTATATATATCAGTTACCCCGCGTTCCGAAATAGAATTATTTCGCTAAAATCGATTACGAAAGTATGAAGTGAATGGCTTATGATCCATTGTAATTCTATTACGGACCGCAGGGTTAGATGCATACTTTAACAAACAATTATTATTTGACGTTCATCGAACTGAACTGGTTCTATGATTTTCAATCTGATATTACATTTTTTTTTTACTTTTTGAACGAGTGCACACATCACCTACTTATAATAATTACGCGTGAGATATCTAGCTCTCTAGAAGGTCTATTAAATCATCCCGATCTACTTCGGCATCACTGCCAGATGTATCATCATCAGATAATACTGTCTTGTAAAGTCGGAGGACCTCACCACGTACTACTGCAGAGAACTTTTTGTAACCTTTCATCCCCTTAACACTACTTATAGTGTACCGGTCTAAAGAGTGGTCTGCCCTACATATTCTATATGGACCCGTGTATAGTCCATCAAGTTTCCGAGTGACTTTCGCTTTTGCATCTTTGGTTATACCGCCCTTCCATAAAACTAGCTGTCCTACGCTATATTTTTTGGATTTCTTGTGACTTTTGTCGAATCTCGACTTCATGATAGTCATGTTCCTATCAATCCGTAACTTGGCATCGTCTCTCCTTACCTTTAGCTGTTGCTGTTGTGTGTTAGCATCTTGGGATGCATCTGTGGGATAAGCCGGGAAGCGGCTGTTTGAGTGACCAAACATAAGGCTAAACGGGGAGGTGCCAGTAGTAGCATTATGAGTATTATTAATACCCCACACGACATCGGCTAATTTATTGTCCCACGTGCACTCTGAGTCTGACATAGCATTCAGTCCGTTCAGTATGGTTCTGTTAACACGCTCGACTTGCCCATTAGAACGAGGACTAGCTATTGCATTAAGCGAGTGTCTGAGCTGCATTTCTTGGGTAAACTCTTTAAAATATCGACTCGTAAATTGCCTCTGTCTGTTATTATTCTTACTGGGTTACCAAACTCGGTTAGGATTTCCTTCAAAAGTCTAATAGTCTCTATGGAACTACAGTTCTTTGCCGCCTTCGCAAATACAAATTTTGTAAACGAATCTATAACTACAAGGACATAGGTGTTACCCTTTCGTGTTTTAATGAAGGGACCCAAGTGGTCAGCATGCAACGTGTGCATGGGGACTGCTGCCTTTTCAATTGGATGCAGCTCTCCCTCCAATCTGCCATGGTTACCTTTTCCAAACGCGCATTGTAAACATGAGTTTACGTACTTTCGGATAAACCTAGTCATTTTAGGGAACCAAAATTGTGCTTTAATGGCGTGTGCACATTTTTCAAAGCCAGGGTGACCTATTTGGTCATGCATTTTTTGTAGAAGTCCGTATTTAGCTAGTTTTGGAATAACAAACCGCTCTCCCGCTGATGCTTTGCGGTAGAGTATACCATCCTTAGCTACATAATTATCTGTAATGTTAGGACTGACGTTTGGTTCACGCAACTGGACCAGAATGCTTTGTATGCTTTCATCCTGCAATTGTAAAGTTAACAACCAGTCAGAATTATCTATCATCAATACATGGCTTGACGTAGGATTCCTGCTTAAAGCATCTACATGCTTCATTTGCTCACCGGCTCTATACTCTATTTCGAGATCGAAGTCTTGGATCGTGAGCCACCAGCGGGCAATACGCGGGATTAAGTCTTTCTTCGTCAACGTAGTGCGAAGTGCTGCACAGTCTGTTACTACTTTTACAGGTATCCCAGTCAAGTAAATACGGAAGCGCTTTAGAGACTCAACCACTGCAAGAGTTTCTAACTCATAACTATGATAAAGGCTCTCTTCTTTAGTGGTGACTCTACTGAAGTAAGCAATAGGTTTTATGGTACCGTCTCTTTGATACTGCATGAGAATCCCACCAAGGCCTAATTTGCTTGCGTCAGTGTGGAGTTCTGTTTTTGCATCCTTGTCATAAATCCCTAATAATGGCCTTTCAACCAAGCGTTTCTTTAATGTCTGAAAAGCCTGTTCCTGTTCTATACCCCATCGCCACTCTACATTTTTCCTCGTTAGTTCTGTCAAGGGACGTGCAATTTGAGCAAAGCCCTGAATAAATTTTCTGAAATAAGAGGTAAGGCCGATGAACTGCCTAATTTCATGAACATTGCGTGGCTGACTGTAGTTAGCTACGCAGTTAATCTTTGCTTGTCCAGGTTGAATGGTACCAGCAGTGATTTCATGTCCTAAATACGTAGCGGTGTTCTTAAGAAAGGAACATTTACTCAAATTTAATTTTAAGTTAGCGTCAGCCAAAAGACGCAAAACTTTTTCCAAAAGCTCTAGCCCTGACTCTACGGAAGAAGTGGGTATCATGACGTCGTCTAAATATAGAGCTATATCTTTGCTTACTCTACCTAGAGTCATTTGAATTAATCTCGAAAATACCGCAGGTGCGTTAGCTAGGCCAAAGGGCATTTTCAAAAACTCATACTGTCCCGATGGTGTTACAAATGCAGTCTTGCAAATTGACTCTACATCCATAGGGACCTGATAGTAGCCTTGGGCAAGGTCAAGGGTCGTAAAATAACACTTACCAGACAAGCGAGACACTTGGTCTTCGATGTGTGGCAGAGAATAGCGATCTTTGACCGTTCGATTATTGAGTGCTCTATAATCTACACACAACCTATAATCTCCACCCTTTTTCTTAACAAGTACGACAGGGCTAGCGTACTCTGACATAGACTCCCTAACTACTCCTGAATCTAAAAGGTCTTGTACCTTTTCGTTCACTATCTCGCTCTCTTTGTGAGATAACCTATACGGCTTACAGAAAACCGGTTGGCTCGTAGTTGTTTGAATGTGCATTTTAATTAAGTGTGTGCAACCTAGATCTTTAGTATTCTTTGCAAAAGAATCACTGAATTTATTTAACGATTTTAATAGCTTGCTTGTATCTGTCTCACTTAGATCGCCTATGTCTACATCCGAAATATTTATGCTGAACTTACTGCCTGGCGCACTCTGATAGATGGGAAGTACCTCAGCCTGCGATGTACTGTACTGTTCTGTCATTGATTCAGCCCTAGCTATTAATCTATCTGCCGCCCATACTAAATCATCGTTACCTAGGTTGTACACTTTTAAATACGATATTCCGGAATTAATCACTGTCTCTGGAATAAAATAAGACGTACTTCCTAATTCAAAACATACGGGTCGTGTCAGAAATGTGTGCTCGCGTTCATCATTACAATCAACATATACCTCCAGAAAAGTTACATCTTTAGTAGGTAGTCTAACGTTACTTCTTAAATAAACAGGAAACTTTGATAAATAATCGACCGCACCAAATTGAATATCTGCCATAGCAGATAGCAAATTGTGGGTAGATATGAAATTGACAGACGTAGCAGTCGTAACCAAACTAACATTGTTTTGGTTTATCATTGGTTGTCCTATTATCATATCTATGTCACATAATTCACAGCTCGTAATTTCAACATTGCTCTGTAGTTTTAAATTATCAATATGTACCGTGATATTACTAGTACCCAGTGATTGTGAACACCCTCCACCAAAACCTTTCATAACAACAGTAGATGGATGAATTTCAAGTTGCAACAAGTTTGCAGCAGCAATAGTGAGAATATTTATTTTACTACCGGTGTCGATGTATGCAATTAACGGGTAGTTATTCACGGTCACTTGTCGTTTATAAAGCTCAAGATAGATATCATAAGTAACAGCATTAACATTACTGACCTGTCGTATTTGTTGCTGAGAGCGGCCGGCGGCAAACCAGCAGGGAGCCGCGGTGTGTCCAGCGCGCTGGCAGCTCTCGCAGTGCTGTGACGACCGGCAGTCCTTGACCTCATGTCCTGGTCGGCGGCACAAGTAGCAGATCTTCGGCTGGAGCTGACGTGGTGATGGTGTCCCCGCGGTGCCTCTTCTCCATGTTGATCTTCCTTTGTCCGTCGTGTAAGCTGCTGCCACTCTCCTGAAGTTGTCCAACGAAGATAAGTAGCCGTAATATAGCTGTTCTGGCGTGTCACAGTTGTAGGCCTTGGCGTTAGCCCTGAGTTCAGCTGGTAGTCCGCGGATTAAGCAAGAAATTGCATTTACTCCATCAATACCACATTTCTTCAATAATGAAAGTTTAGCATGATAGTATTTCGTCATTGTCTTCGTATCTTGCTTTGTTCTAGCCAACATGAGTTCTAACCTGTCAGCAAAGTCCGTAGATCGAGGAAATGCTGTTCTTTCCACTCGTTCCAGGTCAAGTCATAGTCTTCTAAGTCGTCATACCAGTCTCGCGCTGACCCACGGAGCCGGAGTTGCATAATAAACTGACGATCAGTACTTCTCCATCCATAGATGTTACCAAGCTGATCAATTTTGTGCAGCCACCCAGTGACATTGCATGAGGTGTCGTCAGGACGAAATTTGGGAATCAATTCCGCATCGGTTGGTGTAACACGGCGTAGTTTTCCTGGTTGCATGGTGTCATCGTCACGAGAAAAAAAAATTTCGTGTTCGTCCTCTTCAGATGTAGAATTTCTGCGTCGTTTGCGCGTTCGTTGTAGTCCCAGGCCGCCGATGTACGGGCCCGACATCCTGGCGGTACACTTTTGGGCGTGTTGAGTAATTTCACACTTCTGATATGAAACAATAAAAGTCGAAAAGTGATTTTTTTCTGTTTAATCGGGCAGAGTGACACCCTACCATTAATCGGTTACAGAATGCGCGCCAAAAATGGCCTACTGGCCTTTTTATACATCTCCATCAACAACGTCTATATACAAAACACTATACCAAACTAATTGTACACTGGTTTAACCATGTGTACAACTAATTCACTATGGGTGTAATTAATTTGGAAACAAATTATATAATTAATTATTAAATATTTAAATTTGTACATCATACTGATGAGAGACCTAAACTGATTAAATAAAGAAATATCTGTTTTAAAAAAAAGAACACTTTATTGAATATTAAAGATGGCGTTTTACCGCCGGTTAATTAACAAAGGTCTGTACCCATTACATCGTACATGATTAGTTGTTGGTAGTGAATAATAATTACGTTTCAAAATATGTAATTAATTATACAATAGATATATGTACCGATATTTCTTTTAAATATGTAACTACTTTGTACATTCATGTCCGGATGTTGGTGTCGCCACTATTCGTAGAGGAAGCTAACATTCTGCTATCCGGGTATTGGTGGCGCCACTGCTCGTAGAAGAAGTTAATGCTCTGCCATCCGGATGTTGGTGGGGCTACTAATCGTAGAAGAAGCTAACAAGTATATAAAATTCTTGTATATTTCATTTTCAACATTCTGTACTAGCCTTTACCGAGCAGCTGAGTTACGTTTTGCTCCGTTGAGAGAATTGTACCTCAGCGGACGTAACGAATTTTTACCTCGACAACTTTAAAAAATCATAATTATTTGATATCTGATATTTTCACTGTAACTTGTCATGTATTACGAACAGGTATACAAAAGTTTAATATATTTATGAGAAACCATTTAAAAAACGTTGTCTTACTTTTGATTC
Organism: Ypsolopha sequella; assembly: GCA_934047225.1. Lineage (NCBI taxonomy): Eukaryota > Metazoa > Arthropoda > Insecta > Lepidoptera > Ypsolophidae > Ypsolopha > Ypsolopha sequella. Next base: position 18,641,457 of record OW203994.1, on the reverse strand, counting down.
AACGGAAACTTAAAACTGCACCCACACAAACACGTGGTCTTCTCTCCGATTTCTGGAGCAAACTAAACGAAGGCCGAAATGGCTACCAATATAATAACCAATGCCGTTCGCTCTTTTCAAAAACATTGCTTGCAATTGGTCATAGATAAGTACGAGTATAATGTACAATTGGTAGAAATATCAAGATCTGGCTAAAATTCGCGTAACTCAGTAGGAATTTCCGCTTAGATTGATTTCTGGTTACACGATATTTTATGTTTTTAAAAGAATTAGAGCTTATTTTAGCTTGGAATAATGATTACATCAAAAGTAGACAATATTTGCAATCGAATAATATAGATTTCAAGCTTTTGGCGGTACTTTTTAAATCGTTTTCGGGCTTCAAGTTTTGCAAACTTAGCGGGTTACAAGGTTTTTAACAGGCAATTTAGTTTTGACATTAGAATTATGTAGTGAATAGGCAAATTAATATATTCTTTAAATAACAATTTTTTTATTTGGTATTTTATTTGGAAGTATTTCATAATTAAGTCGGGTTACATGGCAAAAACCCAGAGGTACAGAAAAATAAAAAACGCCCATATGTGGATAAGTAAAAGTTTTTTTTTAAACAAAATAAAAAAAATATTTTACAAAAATACAATATGGGTATCAAATTGTAGGTATTAAAAAGCTGATTATAAAAATATATACTTTTACTATATTTACTGGCACTGGTTTCGAGAAATCTTGAAAAAAAAACAAAAATATGTTTGTCCCCCCTTATCTCCGAAACTGGTTGACAGAAAAATATAAAAAAATGACAATTATTGATCATAACTGGCCAATTATAGGAAAACTATAGCGATTAAAAAAAAAATTAGCAAAAATGAGAAATATAAAAAAGTGAAATAAATAAAAAATATATATTTTATAAAAATACAATATGGGTATCAAATAGTAGGTATTAAATAGCTGAATATAAAAATATATACTTTTACTATATTTACTGACTTTGGTTTCGAGAAATCTTTAAAAAACCCCAAAATATGTATGTCGCCCCCCTCCCCTTATCTCCAAAACTGGAGATGTTTTGTTTTTGGTGGACCAAAAATATCAAAAAAATATGTAATATGTGTTTACGTAAAGATTACAGGAAAAATAAAGCGGTTGAGAAATTCATTCAAAAAATTGCATTTAACGAATATTATCTCGGAATTATCTTTATATTCGGAAAAGTTTGAAATAAGCTTATAATGGAGAGAAAGCAAACTATGTGTCGCTAATACTTTATATTCTCTGGTGTCGCGTCGTACGAGAGTCGCTATCCGACCCATTGATGGCATGAGACACGATGCTGGTTTATTCGTCCAAGGGCACGAGCAATGGCGGACTGCTGCCCGCCGGTGCGAGGTAAAGTACAGGCCAGGACAAGGTTACCTACCAGCTACAACTCTGGTGAGTGCTCATACTAATATATAACTAATACAAGTTACACCGTTGCTTTGCTATCCATGAGATATGGAAGGATGAGAAGACCAAGCTAATAGTGAGCCTCAATTATAATAACGAAACAACGTATCGAATACGTCAGGTAGGTATTAGGCGGTAGAGCATTGAGATGACAACTAGTGGTTAACCCGTGAGCGTAAACCCGCTAGGCTTGTCGGGATGCTCACCCAGACAGTCGTTCATAAAATCACACCGAGTTGGGTTTCCTACCCGGGTCGCAACACTAACCCGTTCAAGAATTAACTCGCGTCTCAACACCGACCGTTAAAAAATGACAGTGTCGCTACACTGGTGTCGAATTTTTCAACATCAACTCTGAGCAGGGTTCGCAAGGTTCGTATAGGCTCCAAACGTCACCTGACATTCACGTAAATTTTCGTAAATGAAATGACGTTAATTTTTGTACCGAGGGGGTCTTCTCAACGTTATAGTTGATATATTTACGTTAAATTTCGTACAGAGGGGGTCCTCTCAACGTTATTATACTAAATATAATGCAAAAATTACAACTGACGTTTAGAGTGTTACAACCCCAGTGTTCCTACCCAGCCCAGGGCTATTTAATGAACGCACTTCAGGAGCGCGACACGAGCTGAGCGCGCCAACGGTCGACACCGCACACACCATTCCGTCTGTGTCTAAATTCAGTAAATTAATGGCGTTCCCGCTCGCCTCCTTAAAGGCCATGATGATCGAGCCCACGCGGTGTAGCGCGTGCGCACGTGGTTCTGTTTTCTTGTTTTACCTCCGGAAACAGGAAGTCAAGTTTTCACGTTTGATCGACTGCCACGGCGCTACTCGATGGCGCCAGCGTTCCGGATATTCGAATCAAATGTTGACTTTTCTCTGACATATATATAAGGTTAAATAATATTAGTTGGCGAAACTCAAAACATAGGTAGTACTAGTCTATATGAACAATTGTTTGTATGGGACTCAGAATAAGGATTGGTATTCCTTATTCTGAGGTATGGGAGCTAAGCGAAATTCTTAAAACTTGTTTTCACCTTGCCATACTGCACCGTCAGCTGATCGGGGCAATTTGTATGGGAGGAAGAGAAAAAAAGTTGCGAATTTCGCTTAGCTCCCGTACAAATAGTTGTTCATATAGACTATTACTACCTATGTTTTGAGTTTCGGCATAGATAAATAAATTCGTCCATGGTTTCACCAACTAATATTATTTAACCTTATATATAAAGAAAAGATAAGTGTTCCACCTGCCAGTTAAATGTTACATACGAAAAAAATAAAAAAAAAGATATAAAACTAGGCAATATGTATGATACATAATAATGAACTATGGTGGTTGATTTATTTGGTTTATTCTGCTTATATTATTTGGTTTATTACATAACCGACTTACCCACGATAGCTGAGTGTGTTTATTTTGTTTAATCTGATGACCACACTCAATTTAGTAGGTATGTCAGCTACGGCGAGTTTTAATAGTGTCAAATCAGTTAAACTTTTGCCGCGAAAAAATGTAGAATGAACTGGAATGAACACATAATTACGCAGTAGCGTATTTTAAGATTCGGCGCCGGTAAGCTTTGCCGCCCCATAAATGAACGTGAAAAAAGCAAAAATATTTCAATAATTAAATCCAGCAGTGTGTTGTTTTGGGCTGAGAATGATGATAATGAATAAAAAAGCTCAAAAGGACATACAAAGGAATAAACACTATTTATTAAATATTAAATATTTTTTTAAATAAAAGCTTAAATTCAAAAAGCAATATAAATTATAAGAGATAACGATTGATTATCGTCCAAAGGTGAGCGTGAGGTGCAGCTTGCGCCGCCGCGCCGCCGCCCCTCACAGCCTGCCGCCCCGGGCCATGGCCCTTTTGGCCCTAGGGTAAATTACGTCACTGTAAAATTACGTAACATTGCGTGTCGTTCTGCTTCGAGTTTAAAAACTGGTTTAGAACAACAACAAGAAAAGTATGTCAAGTACGTGTAGTAAACAACGCATGGTGCCGTCAAGGTATATTATTTATAAAAGAAGTAGCTACCTATTTTACAAGCTTCTGGATTTTTGCTTAACATTTGGTTCATTGACCACCGCACATGCGCTTATGCTTTTTCAAATCAATACGTCGTTTTTTTTTGCAACGAAGCTTCACTATAAAGGTTTCCATTTTGGACGAAGAACCCTGAAAACTGAAACATGCTTGATGCGTGAGGTTTGATTGCGTGACCATGAGAAAATGTCCAACGTCCAACACCAACATTGCGTTTCATATTATAACACCAAACACACGAAGACTGCTTGCTCGGCTGTTTAGTAAATAAATATAACTTAATAAAAAAAAAAAATCAAAATGGTATCAACTGCTTCAAGAGTAGATCTATTAGTGTTTGGAGCCACAGGTTTCACAGGAAAGTTCGTAGTCGAAAACTTGATAAATATTTGCAAAAATGACCTATATTCAGATCTAAGTTGGGCCATTGCAGGAAGATCTGTTGAAAAACTACAGATTTTGTTACGGGATTTTAAAGAACCGGGTGAGTTTGTTTGTACAATAATATTAGTAAGGTGCTTTGGGGTCATTCTATGTTTGGGGTAAATTGGAAGTTTTTTTGGTCACTTGACAGGAGGTTTATATTTTAGTCAATAATTCTAAAGCTGTATATTTTTGTTACGAGATCACATTACTTCTGTATGGTCGACTAAACGACCTTTTATTTTATCTACCAGCGCAGAAGAAAGCTGGTACGTTAGGTTATAGTATATGATATATCAGCAATTTTCAAATTTTGTGCCAACCTTCTAAAAAATTAAGTTAATTTAGAAATAGTCTATTTTTTATATTTTCTTCGATGAAATGAGATACTTTAATTTTATATTTTCTGAAAAGTGGTCTAAAATTATGATTATAAACAGAACTTATTAAAAAAAAATTTTTTTACAGGAAAGGGAGAGATTTATTTTCCGTTAAGTTACCATCTTCATACACCCAAAAATCGGTTCAGTAATTGAAATTTATTCAACAGAAATTTATCATATCATCCAAATATACAATTAAATAAGATACAATAAAAAATAAGATATGTTTAGAATAAATATCTAGAGAAAATTTTATTATAAATCATTCAGTTACCTTTCTACAATTTTAGTTTTGGAAAGTTTCATTTTCACTCTAACTGGTGGGAAAAATTGTGTTTTATTAATTTATTTTGATCTAAGAATATAATTATTATATTTTTTACTTATTCTGTTTGAATTATATTGAATATTTGATTTTTAATTCTATTTTAAACAACATCTTTTTAAGGGGACAATAACTGAATGGACATAGTGGTAACTGAAAAGACATTGTAAACCTTTATTTACAATGGAATAAAAAACAATAATTTTAATGTTCTTATTTAATCAAGTAGTCAAGTTTCTTTCTAGATACACCTGAAAAAAAAAAGAAAATCAACTTATGAACAAAGATTTTCTGAATATACGTTATAAAAACTTTATAAAAATTTGCAAAATATATTACCAATAAACATATGAGTGTACATTAGGGTGTGTCGAAAATACATTTTTTTTTTCAAATTTCATATTGTAATAATGTAATTACTTTGAACGTGTAATATGTGTATGCTTTATATCTATATTAGAAAATAAATGTTTTGAATTTTTTAATTACTTTTTTATGATACTTATAATAAGATATATATATATTTTTTTATTTCTACAGACAGACGGACAAACAAAACAAAACTTCACATTTAAACAACGTAAACAGGCCCTAAAGATGTCCATTCAGTTGCTTTCTCGTCCCCTTATAAGTTACTAGAGAAAAATAACTGAAGAGACGTAACTTAAACTGTACCTTGGCAAATTTAAATATTTATTTTGGTACAATGAAATTGGAAAACTACAAAGTTTCTTATAAAAAATTATGGAATGTAAATACTGTTACAAAATACTAAATAGTCGTAATTGAAATATTTTTTACTTACCGAGATATGTTGGTAACTGAACAGAACTACAAAATTAAAATATCACATCAAAACAATAGACGACCTTGCAACTTGTTTTGGACTGAATAAATCGAAATGGCGACGGCTAGTCTGATTGCTGGGTGTTGCCATTATAAAAATAACACAGAAAACTTCGTTCAGTTTTATAATATTTGGCATCAAAACATTGGTAAATGAAAAGACAGTAACCATGAGGACACTTTCAGGGACAATTTATTAAAACTAATAATAAAGGTATTTACCCTTTAAAGTGTAAAGAAATGTAATAAAATGCTTCCCCTAATCACGTCTTAAGGTTGACATCATTCACACACATTCCTATGGTACATATTTTTCGTAAAATTTAATGTTGTACAAGCTTAGCTGATTTGGGGACAATCCCTTCTTCATACAACTAAAAATCTTAACTTCATGTTTGTTTATGCAGTAATAAAAAGTAATATTTAACATATTTTTTAAATATTTTTAGTGTTCTTTTAAAATTATGAATTACATTATCGATTAGTGTCCACATTGTGTAATTTCCGCAATTGAAACTTGAGATTTAAAAATATTAAACCTCGGGACATGCATCGAGTGTAATGGGCACAAAATTTGAAAATTGCTGATATAGGTTGATATATGGCAAGTCGGTTTGGCCTGTAACATGTACATACGTGTCTTAAAATATGGTTGGGTTTTGTGAAACATGGATACTTTTTATTTAGCACAGGGGGAAATTCCGAAATATGTCGGTTTAATTCTGAATATCTTTCAAAAGTGAATTTTATTGAAAGAGACTTAAGGGTTGATTACCCGTATCTGTAACAAAATATTAAGAAGTAATTTTAACCGCCAAAATTCAACTTTTAGATAATAGCCATGATAATAGCAATGTATAACAATATTTTACTATATGCATTAACGTATTTTTAATGATATTGTGGTAGCTTCAAAATAATTGGATTTTCCATAAGAGTGAAATTAGAGAAATTAAATTAATATACCTCTCTTTTACCCTCGAGAACAATTTGTAGACATGGCTCAGAAGTAGGATAGCCCAATTTTTCACTTTTATCGAATTTTCCACTAGTTATCTGTAGCTTTAAGCAAATAATTTTATTTTTAATTAATTTAAACAAATTTAGGGGATACTCTCGTTGCTTTAAAAGTTTTAAGGATTTAAGGAAGGCGGATTAATTTAATTACTTTTTCATAAAAATCGCTCGCAACAGCGTGAATTTCAATTATCCACTCTCGGCTCGTCTTGCGTGATTTGAATAGTGCGAATTATGTGAAATTAAACAAATTAATTTTAATTTAAAATATATAAAATATTCTCAAACCAATACAGGTGTAAATCCAACAAACATCCCTATTATCCCTGCTGACGCTGAAAATGAAGACTCCCTGAAAGCAATGACTGGAAAGACGAAAGTACTCTTAAATTGTACGGGACCTTACACGGTTTTGGGGGAACCTGTAGTCAAGGCTTGTATTGCAACTGGGACACATTATGTGGACATAACTGCTGAGCTTCACGTAAGTTAAAACGACTCAATTTGTAATTTATTTGTAATTTTTAAAGTTATTTGTAAAGTTACTCAGGCACCAAACTAAGCTTACTATATTACAATATTATTAAGTGAGTGTTGATCTTAGGACGACGGCGCGGCGCGGCGTTCACCGTCGTCCTAAGAACGACACTCACCTTGATAATGCCGAAATTGTATCGGTGAAACGGTTGGCATATAGTCAACAACAATCACACGTGAGTGTTCAAGCCGTATGTAATAATAATTTACTAATTAATCTGCCAATATTTTTCGACCATTAATTTTATAGTACCATTTGACCTGACCTGACTCTGTTTTTGGTTGTCATGATCTCTTATTTTATTACCAGGTAAAGTTGTCTTTGGCGAGGCTAAAGGCCGAGCCACGTTTCCGAACGAAATTATTTCTTGGAACTCTTATTTGATTCCCAGGTAAAGTGTGTTTGGCGAAACCAGAGGCTGGGCCGCGTTTCCGAACGAAATTATTTCAAGATTTCTTATTTGGTCCCTAGGCAAAGCGTCTTTGGTGAGGCCGAAGGCCGAGCCGCGTTTCTAATTGAAATTATTTTTTGATCCCTTATTTGATCCCTATGTAAAGTCTTTCCACGTTTCCAAAAAAAACATTTTCTTGTTCCTAGAATTAATCTTCGTTTAAAGTGTCTTTGGCGAGGCCGAACCGAAGGCCAAGGCGCGTTCCCGAACGATTTTTTTTCTCGTTCTCTAAATTGATCCTTTGCTTTAGTCCCTGGGGCGAGGCCAAAAGCCAAGCTGCGTTTTAGAACGAAATTGTTTCTAGATCTTTTATTTGACCGGAGGCTGGGCCTCATTTCGGAACGAAATTATTTCAAGATTTCTTATTTGGTCCCTAGGCGACCGAGTCGCGTTTCTGAACAAAATTATTTCTTTAACTCAGGCCGCATTTCCGAACGAAATTATGTCTTGAGTTCTTATTTGATCTCCAAGTAAAGTCTCTAGAGTAGGCTTAGAGGATGTTACAGCAGTAGAAAAAATCGAAAGCTACCTGCTCTATTTTATACCAGGTATCAATTCAATGAAAAGCCATAAAAGGCATCGGATAATCTCATGGGAGCTGATTTATGGCATAAAAAGTAGCCATGTCCTATTTCAAGTCTAGAACTACATTTGTGCAAAGTTTTAACCCAATCGGTTTAGCGGCGCGGTGTGAAAGAGTAAAACATCACTTTTCTATTGAAATTTGACACCCCATTGATATCCTGTGTTAACTGATTTAGGGTATGAAAAGCAAATTATGTCCTACTTTTGGTCTAGAACTGCATTTGTACAGAATTTGGTTCATTATCATTAGACACGGCGTGAAGGTGTAAAACATCACTTTTCTATAGAAACTTGACACCCCATTTCCATCCCATGGGAACTGATTTATGGGATAAAAAAGTACCTAGCTCATGTCCTATTCTAGGTCTAAAACTACATTTGTGCGAAGTTTCACCCCAATCGGTTCAGTAGTTATGGCGTGAAGGAGTAATAAACATACACACACATCCATCCATACATCGAAACTTTCACATTTATAATATTAGTGGGATGGAATAGGATGGAATAGTAGGATGGGAGTGGATGGAAAGTGGGATGGGACCAGATAGGGTCGGATAGTGAGAAGTAGGATTAGTGGGATTATTGTTATACTTAATATAAATTACTAAACTTGAGATATTTATAATATTTTCTAGTTCATGCTGCAGACTTACCAAAACTTCCACAAAGCAGCTGAAGATGCTAATGTCTTGATCATTCAGGCATGTGGGTACGGGTCAATTCCAGCTGTCATGGGACTAGTGTATTTGGAAAAACAATTGAAAGGTTTGTTACTTATAATTGTCCTTATAATTGTACCTTTGTTGGACTGGTGACTTGGCATTCGAAGTGCTATTGTGAAACAAGTAAAAGCTTAGCGCGTGAGATGCATAAAATGTACAGTGGAGATCACATCAAGTGCACTCTTGCACTTGGGGTACTGAATTATTCCCTACAGTGAAGGACATAAAATCGGTACAAAGTCTATGTGTATAAGTTGATGTGAATTGTCGTTTTTAGGGTTCTGTATATCAAAATGAAAAATGGAACCAATATAGGATCACTTTTTTGTCCGTCTTTCTGTTAGTCCATCTGTCTGTCTGTCTGCCTGTCCATCCGTCTGTCTATCTGTCAGACCTTTGCTCAGCCCCCGTATAAGATATCAAGTTGAAACTGATACTTCATGGTGCTGTACAAAATTCAGGCTTCTAACTTAATGCGAAAAAAAGTTATTACACTTTACATAATTTAGTTTTGACACAAATATTTAATTAGGACTTAGGAAGTTATCTATGACCAACTTAATTAGATACTATAAGATACATAGAATTTAATAGATCGCAAGGTCGTGTTAAGTTGGTCCAATAACTGCAAGTGGAATTATTTACTAAGTTTTTAGGGTTCTGTACTCGTATTGTGTGGTGGTACGGAACCCTTTGTGCGTGAGTCTAACTCGCACTTGGCCGGTTTTTTACGTCAACGGCACCAACACTAAAAACGTAAAAAAATCTACTGTTTTATAGATAGTCCAATACTCATCCATCAGCCTAGTTCGTCCACTGGTGGACATAAGCCTTTCCAGGACTTTGCCACTCCCGGCGGTCATCCTGGAAGAATTGCCCATATTCATACACGCTGGGCAGGCGAATTGATGAGCGCGGTGCCGAAACCCTCGCACCAGTGACGCCGCTGCCCGTCAGCAGTCTGTTCCAATACTCACTCAGCCGAAATACATAGATGGCTGTCTTTTTTGTGATTGCAGGGTTGGTTCCCTAGTGAAAATTGTTTTAAACCATGGACTGAATGGGCTATAGGAGTATAGGACGGAGTATATAACGTATAGGAGGTATACCTACACAATAAAAATAAAAATAAAATATAATTATTTTCCAACATAAAACCTTGCGCATGTGAACTTTTTCATGTGATGAAGTATTAGAAAATTGATCTATCTAACTCACAGAAATTTTTCGTTCACAGATCCAACTAGTAACTTATTGATGATCACATTAATCAGTATCACAAATCATACAAATTTAAATATTTTCAATGCAAGTGCTCGTAAAGGCCCACTTTTTATGCGTCAAAACCGAACAGAAAGTCGATTATTTTGCCCTAGGGCTTTAATATTATTATTTTTTTAATTTATTTGCTATGGTTGACTAACCCAGCCTTTCCTGTGTACCATATATGTTATACTTTTTTTTCCACTGTTTAACGGCTCTGGATACAGTCCTTTTGAGCCAATCATAATTTAAAGTTCACAAGATTATATTTGTTTTCATTTCCTCACACTATGCATTGAAAAACGTAGTAGGCGTAAAGCAATAAATTACTCGGTTACGTTTAAATCGTCCTCGTAATTTATTCTTTTTCGCCCTTGTAGCATAAACTACTATTATTGGCCCTGTTTTCAGCATCATTAAATTCAGTAGAATGCTACTCCGCTTTAGACATATCAAAACGCCTGTACTTTCCCGGCTGCAACAAAACTCTAGTACATTACGGGACGTGGGCATCCCTAGTATACGAGTTCCAAAACTTTAGAAAGTACATAGAAATGAAGAAGGCAACGTTTCCAGAAGAAATTGAAGTGAAGAAAACTGATCGGTAGGTGAGCCCTCCAATACAAGAAGTTATTTTCCTTTCCTATTAACGTTGACTAAGCATGTTTACTTTGTTTTCAGTCCTTTCTTTCATAGACATCGAGGCAAATTCTGGTTTCCTTATCCTGGACCTGATCGAGACGTAATAAATATGGGACAACGATATCTCAGCGAGAAGAACAACAAGAAACCTATTCATTTCAATGTCTACACAACGATGCCTGCTTTTTTTCACTTAATAGTACTGATTCCTGCTTTCTTGATGTATTACTACCTTAGCTTCTTCAGATGCTTTAGGAAATTATTGTGGAAATTCCCTAGGTTCTTCACCTTAGGGTACATGTCGCATAAAGGACCGTCGAAAAGGAACAGGAATGAAACAAAGTTTAGTTTTATATTGATGGGAAATGGTTACGAGCATGAAGATGCAGTTAATGAAATTGAGAAAACACATTTATCTGAGAAGAAAATGTCAGTAAAGGTAAGATGGCAAATTAATACTCTAATGATAGAATATTGGAAAATTTATTGAAAAAAAAAATATATATATAGGTATGTAAACGAAGTTCGACCACAAACGGCGAAAATATGTAGCATACGCTACCAGGGCCGTATCTTACGCCGCGCCGCTTAGCAGCTGTATGTAGGATGGTGCGTGCGACTGCGAGCCCTGCGAGCGTTTGTAGTGGTTAGCATTCACGTAAAGCGTTCCACACCAGGGAGCGATATTGCAATACAATCACGTGCAATACCTTGTGGTTTTAATATTTCCGGCACGTTAACGGTGACAATGGCCGTTCGTATAATATCGTTGATGACCGCATTGCGGACCAGGTATCTGGCGCTTCGACGACTTGATAGGCTTTGGTGGCCTTTGGTCGACGCTTGTGCCACTCGAGCATGCCGAGTTGTAGACAGACGGTGATAAACTTACTTTACTGAAGGAAACGAAGTTACGATTAAAAAACCGTTTTCTTTAAGAGGAACGATTCGTGTTCGCTACGAAACGCACAAATTAGGATAGTTCTTCTTATTTTTGTGGCATTTCGCGAACATAGTTTGATGTCAGTTGGGCTTTTCCGGCAAAATTTTGTTGTAAATGTGTCATGTTGTAAATGAATGGGCATATAAACTTATAAGCTTGTTTTAAGTGTGTGTGCCCATACATTTACAAAGTAATGCATAAAATAACAAAATATTGCAGGAAAAGCCTAACTGACACTAAACTATGTTCGCGAAATGTCATAAATCACATTTATTTAATACTTTTAATTCAAAAATATGAAGAACCATCTTAAAGTTGTGCGTTTCGTAGAGGATACGGGTCGGTTTCCTTTAACAGCAAGAGTTTTATCCGAAATAAAATTATGTCACATTTTTCAGGTTTCTGGTGTGGATCCATACAGGATTACAGCAGTAGCGATAATTCTATCCGCAATTACGGTTCTAAGAGATCATTCAAAAATGCCCAGGTACGTATTTAGATTACTCCTGTAAGTAAGGGCAGATTGTTTTTTGTGATTTCGATTTTAAATTGTAATTATGTCTTCTCATTTTTCAGGGGTGGAGTAATATTTCCTGGAGCTGCATTCTACGATACATCTCTGGTAGATAGATTAAATTGTCACGGTTTGAAATTTGAACCACTTCAAGATAATGCCTTGGGTCCATGATTTAAATTGGTTTAAAAACGAATATGTACTTGAAATAATGTTGGTGAAAGATATTATTATTATTATATCAATAAAATAAGTTTTTAAATAAAAGATTTTATTAATTTCTTCTTCCAAAAGGTTGAACAGGGTTCGTGGTAAGATAGAAATCGCCAGTCGTGTCACTTGGTAGATGTTCTCCCATAAAAACAGTTTGAGGCTCACATTTGTGTGCATAGAAGTCGTTCCAGCTGCCGCAGTTGCTGGATGGGAACGCTTCAGGATTGTTTATGGACTCCGAAAAGTAAAAGTGGGCTCTGCTGTGGCTGCATGCTTCTGCAGAGGAAATTGTTGGATGTTAATGTTATGAAAGGTAACGTACACATAATTAAGGTCTTTGTATATGATTATTAATAAAAACTACCAGCTTGAAGCGTCGAAGACGGTCTTCAGTCAGATAACACACTACTTACCGAACCACGCTTGCGTTCCATCACATCCCGGTTGAGGAGCGTACCCGCTATTGGGATGGAAGTCTGCATGGCCTGCAGACCTTGCAATCCCAAGAATTGGGCTGCAAGTATGGATAACATCAACAAATTTCGCATCCGTTTTATCCAGTTTGAAATTATCTGGAACTGGCGGGAAATCAAACATGGGACTAGCTGGATCTAAACCTGAAATTAAAGAATTCAAATTATACTACTCGTAAACATACTTGTCCAAACAGGGAAGGGGGTTTGGAATTAAAACCTATTCTAAACTTTTAGTTCGTTGTTCTCGTAGGGACACTTACTATACTCTTTGCTCGTAGACTTAGGATATACTGCGTCACAAATTATAGAGGGATTGTACTGCGTATAGATCATAGACTTTATATCCTAAGTCTATGGTTGATTTAGACACACACCCTCAGAATAATTCCTTATTCTGAGCACACACCGCTGTTCAGATGAGCACCGCTGGTTTCTTTTGCTTCTTCTCCCAAAGAGTTGCTATGTTCCTCCTTCCCCATTTTTCAACAGATGCCACTTTTTAATTTTTTGGGTTCCGTACCCAAAGGGTAACCAACGAGACCTATTACTAAGACTCCGCTGTCCGTCTGTCACCAGGCTGTATCTCATGAACCGTGTTAGTTAGACAGTTGAAATTTTCACAGATGATATATTTCTGTTGCCGATATAACAACAAATATTAAAAAACAGAATAAAATATATATTTAAGGGGGCTCCCATACAACAAACGTGATTTTTTTGCCGTTTTTATGGAGCTCTTCGTGCGCGAGTCTGACTCGCACTTGGCTGGTTTTTTATATTCTTTATCTGTCGTTCATTTATACTAAATTCGACTGATGGCGACTCCATAAGGAGTCGATATAAATATATCGTATTATTTGTTTTTTAATTGTTTTTATAAATATATTATTTAATCCAAACTGATAAATATGACCTACAGCAACTATTTTACAAAAAATAAAATTGAAAGTTTAAAATATTAAGAGCGATTTCGTAGCCGGATTGTGAAAAACCCGCCTTTTTCTAATAAATCGAAACAGAGTTTTAACGAAGAAAACTTTCCATTGGTTTCTGTAAATTAGAATTTCAAAATTCTTTTAGTTCTAAATTTTTAAAATTCTAATTTACAGAATTACAAAAAAATAGTATATAAATAATAAAAAAACTAAAATGTTCAGGTGTTTTATTTATTGTGTACAAGTCCATACTGACATAGCTTTCATTTTTCTGATACATGCGATACAACTTTAGCTTTTGAGCATCGCCAAAAAATATCAAAATATGTACAATTCATGAGCTTCAAAATTGCCACTTACTGACAGTTTCAGATTAATTTTTTCTAGTCTATTTTATATTTATTATATATCATTTTATATATTTATATTATATTTAGAATACAAAGCGATGGCTGTCAGTGTAAAACATAGTAATATATCGTTTCTAGTACCTATACTATTCAATATGTACTTTTATTATATATATGTCAATGTCTATTTATTTTAATTAAGATACTCAACTGATGCCGGGTCCAGGTCGGACCCGAAATATATCTTGAGATTTCATTGTATTTGTTTATCTTATTTATCAGTATATTTATATTTAAAAAAAAAAAAAATATATATGTATGTCCTCCCCCATCTCCGAAACTGGTAGACCGAAAAATATGAAAAAAATGACAATTATAGATCATAACTAGCTAATTACAGAAAAACTATAGCGATTAAAAAAAATTGAGCATTGTAGGTTTTAAAAAGCTGATTGTAAAAGTATATACTTTCACTATATTTACTGGCACTTGGTTTCGAGGAATATTTAAAAAAAAACAAAAATATGTACGTAAGGGGGGGCCTTATCTCTAAAACTGGCAGACAAAAAAATATGAAAAAAATCATGGTAATATGTGTTTATATCCCGGTCACATTATCTCGAGACCTGGCGTCGATGACGTCACGTCGCGTCGGCGCTCAGATACAGAGCGCGGGGAGGTGAAAGGAGAACGGGGGCGAGTGGTTCGCATTCCAGCGAGGTCTCGAGATAATGTGACCGGGTTGTACGTACAGATTACAGGAAAAATAAAACGGTTGTGAAATTCACGAAAAAAAATGACAAAATTAAATTTATCATCCACAAACTAGGTACACGAGTCTGACTCGCACTTGGCCGGTTTTTTTATTACCGTTTACCGTTTTTTTTGTTTCCGCATTTGTTTCAGGTTCGGCCTAGTTTTGAGGACCACTATCAATCATGCTCTGAATTTTAACTATATCTTGTATAACGAGATATTATTTGTAAGATTTCTTTTGGTAAATAAAAGCTTATTATATCTATTCTAGAACATGTAACAGAAAGGTGTAACCATATTTGAAGAGCTTAATCAATCAATGATATAGAACAACTTTTACTACGGAACAAACACTGTATCTCAAAAAAAAAATGTAACTTTTTCATAGAAAAATGCAATGCCGCTCGGCCGAAATGTATGGAAGGGCAGATTTTTTTTTGAGATTTCAGGGTTGGCTCCATAGTAAAAGTTGTTCTATACCATTGACTGAATAAGCTCTTCAAATATGGTTACACCTTTTTAGTCACCTTGTATAAGCATTTTGACCAAGTATACTGAGATAGCTGAGACCATGTCGAGTCAGAATAACCCAACCAACGTAGGGCTAAATGAATGCCGCAGGCTTAGAGCATTTGCATTAGACTCTAATGATTAGAGCATTCTAAGGTTTTCGAGACTTTTGAACTTGTATGAAACTTCTGTACTTGCTACCTAGACTAAAATGAATGTAAAAATCTACTTACAAATTTAAAAGTTACAAGCGGTTACATTGACAAAAGAGGAAGAAGAAAAGTGATATTTATTATTTATTTATTTATTTAGGGAAAAACAACAGAAGTAAACTGCAGATATAACTAAAAGGAACTAACAAAACATTTTTTTTTATAAATATTTAAATCTACTCCCTTCAACATTTTCCTCAGAGAGATAACAAGAAGAAATAGAGAATAGAGAAGAAAACGTATTATTTTACTTACCTGTAACTCTGCCAACTCGAATCTTAGACGACGAAGCTGCACCCCCCATGATATGGGCGCCAAGACTGTGTCCAATCAGATGAATCTGATCCCCAGTCACCCCATAACGTTCACCGAGTGCGTCCAGGAACACCCCTATGATATTAGATATAGCTTTCGTTTGTAAAACAACGGAAGGGTACATCAGAAAGTCGGCGGTCTCACTCCAATCTACAGCAATGACATTGCAGTCATATGCTTTCAAATACTCGGTCTTTGTTATAATGACAAAATTTCTATCAGCCGAAGACATCCATCCGTGCGTTAATATTTTCACGGGTGCTCCGGTGACGAATGGTACTTGCGTTTCGTTGAGGGTATTTGCGAATTCGTCAAGCAATACGTAGTTTCTAACGTTTCTTCTGGAATTTAAATTGATTTTTGTTTTGAAGAAGTATTATTATTTTACTATATTCGTATATATAGAAATAAAAATACTTAGAAATAGTTTATTTGTCTAACAAAACACATAAAAGTAACACAATATAATTAAACACAAAAATACATTAAACAAAAAGGAAGACAGCTCAGCTTATGCTGTGAGCATGGTAAAACATATCTACACAGCGCTGATTTTCAGCTGATCCTGTATCATCTACAATTAAACATAAAGTTCGATAGGTGATGCACAATATACGAGTAACTACAACATAACAATAAAAAAAATATATAAATAGACACCAAATTACAATGTTGAAGAAACAAAAATAAATTTATATTATATATTTTTATAAATAAATTACCAAAATAATCAGACCTCTGATCTTACTAATATTGTTCTTAGCTAATGGTCTAATTTATGTGGAATATGTTTCGGGGATCTTTTGAATTTTAGTTTTACAGTTAGTTTATTGATATATTCTCAATTATCACTCAGTGTACATTTAATTCAACCTTCTCCATACAAACATTCTTAGAAGTCTTCACGACTTTCTTGCTTGTGTTTGTCAAAAAGATGTTTTTTTAACGTGTGAACTTTGAAACGTGTTGCGCAAACAGATTGTTCCAGATCTTTGCGGCCGCGTACTTTAAATACATGTTTCGGCAGAATGAGCCTTCTGCGAGTTTCACGACTGCACACTTCACGTAATATATTTCTGTAGCATTACATATGTATGTATTATATTATATTCTTATAGATTTTCGAACTTGATTCAAAGATTTCGAAGGATCTGTTTGGGAGGTGGTAGCCATAAAGGTTCCACTTGCTTGGCTAATTAAAAAATATATTTTCATCACATGCTCTGAAACTACGTTATACGTTAAATAATTGATCAATTACGCCTTTGAACTACAACTCGCATGTAATTGATCACTTACCTTCCTTGTATAACAATATATATAATAGTAATAAAGTACCTAGTAAAAAAGTCGTGTCTCTACATTGAATATTTTTGGAAAAAATTAAATTAAATGGGTTGTATGTTGAGGCCAAAACTACATTTTGTCTGTCTGTCTGTATATTCAGTTTTAACTTGAGAACCACTCAAGGGATTTTTATGATTTTTTTTATTATCATCATAGTGACCTCGATCAATATAATATATTATTATAGGCTATAAGAGTATTTGATAAAATAACTACCCAGCCGAAAAATGATGATAGTTGAAAGATACTCCCACCCACGCGATCGAGGCCGCGGGCAAAAGCTAGGCTTCTATAAAGTACCTTGTATAAATTATTAATAAAGCCGATTCTAAAGGCTTTAATTTTAGTTTTAGTCCTGTCAAAACTTATTTTTTCCCAAAGTAATTTAGCTTCTAAGTCTAACACTTTAAGGATTTTTTTGCGATGAAGAAAATTTAGTTTTGACAGCGCTAAAACTAAAATTAAAGCCTTCAGAATCGGCTTTATTATATCCACAAATTTATGATGGACTTCCGCAAAGTAACGCCTTTTTCAATAAATTTTACCTTGTATAAAGCCTGAACTGGATTTTATAATCTGGTTCAATCAGGTTTCTTGGAGATATAGGTTCTTGCAAATTAACCAAACGTGGAGTTCCGTCATCGTCGGGCATGAATATCCATTTGATGCCATATCCTTCACCATACTCATTTTTATAGGGAAGCTTCCGGTATGTATAGTCTGTAAAAACATCAACGTTTTACATAAAATTAACTAATAAACAAAGTAATAATATATACAAGGGGAATTTTTGACCATCGTCCAAATTCATACTAGAGGCTTGGTAAGTGATCGGGATCATGAACCGATAACGATTTTTGTGAAATTCGTATAACGAAATTTTGACTTCCCATTACATAGTAATTCACTCCCAGTCCTAAGTGAATCACTGTGGGAAGTCGAAATTTCATTTTATGAATTTTACAAAAATCGTTACTGGTTCATGATGCTGATCACTTACCAAGGCTCAAGTATGAATTTGGATGATGTTCACCATATTCACCTTGTATATAATAATATATAGCCTATGCTAGTTTTCACGGTTCCATACCTTAAAAGGAAAAATGGAACTCTTAAGAAGATTACTCATGTCCGCCTTTAACAGAGGATTTAATTTGAAATTTAAATTAAAAATTTTCGAAATTTTAATTCAAAGAAAAAATGTCCTAAAAATACAAGATGGGTATCAAATTGTAGATATTAAAAAGCTAATTGTAAAAATATACTTTTACAATATTTACTGGCACTGGTTTCTAGAAATATTTAAAAAATCCCAAAAATATGTATGTCCCCTCCGAAACTGGTAGACCGAAAAATATGAAAGAAATCATGGTAATATGTGTTTACGTAAAGATTACAGTAAAAATAAAGCGGTTCAGAAATTCACGAAAAAAAATTATAAAATTAAATTTATCATCCACAATACGGAACCCTAGGTACGCGAGTCTGACTCGCACTTGGCCGGTTTTTTTTTACAGCAACTTACTTTTTACTTCTGTAGGAGGTATCAGTTTTAGCTTGATACCTCTCACGAGGCCTGAGAAAACTAAAGGGTCTTGACAGCTCACTACAAAGTGATCTTATCTATATCACTTTTCTCAGTTTTTTTCATTTTGACGGTACTAGTTAATAGTGATTCAATGTAGTATTGGTCCGGAACCCTAATTGTGCGAGCCCGACTCGCTCTTGGCTGATTTTTACGGTTCCGTAACCAAAGGGTAAGGGTCGGGACCCCGCTGTCCGTCTGTCACCAGACTGTATCTCATGAACGATCACTTTCACTATCACTTTATCTATATCTTTATCACTTTATCTATATCACTTTTCTCAGTTTTTTTCATTTTGACGGTACTAGTTAATAGTGATTCAATGTAGTATTGGTCCGGAGCCCTAATTGTGCGAGCCCGACTCGCTCTTGGCCGATTTTTAGGGTCCCATAACCCAAAGGGTAAAGGTCGGGACCCTATTACTAAGACTCCGCTGTCCGTCCGTCTGTCCGTCTGTCACCAGACTGTATCTCATGAACGATTTTATCTATATCACTTTTCTCAGTTTTTTTCATTTTGACGGTACTAGTTAATAGTGATTCAATGTAGTATTGGTCCGGAACCCTAATTGTGCGAGCCCGACTCGCTCTTGGCTGATTTTTACGGTTCCGTAACCAAAGGGTAAGGGTCGGGACCCCGCTGTCCGTCTGTCACCAGACTGTATCTCATGAACGATCACTTTCACTATCACTTTATCTATATCTTTATCACTTTATCTATATCACTTTTCTCAGTTTTTTTCATTTTGACGGTACTAGTTAATAGTGATTCAATGTAGTATTGGTCCGGAGCCCTAATTGTGCGAGCCCGACTCGCTCTTGGCCGATTTTTAGGGTCCCATAACCCAAAGGGTAAGGGTCGGGACCCTATTACTAAGACTCCGCTGTCCGTCCGTCTGTCCGTCTGTCACTAGGCTGTATCTCATGAACCGTGATAGTTAGATAGTTGAAATTTTCACAGATGATGTATTTCTGTTGCCGCTTTTCAACAAATACTTACTAAAAAACAGAATTAAGTAAATATTTAAGGGGGCCCCCATACAACGGACATGATTTTTTTTCCGTTTTTATAGATAATGGTACGGAACACTTCGTGCGCGAGTGCGACTCGCACTTGGCCGGTTTTTCAGGTTCACACTGACAGTCTTTGTAGAATAAAAGGATCCGAGCCACGATCTGGACGGCGGCGGTCCATTGTCTTAATATTTGTTTTGTCGGTAGTAAGGCTGTCCTCAATCCTCAGATTTATTAATGTAGCACAACCTTGGACGAATAAACCAGGGGCTCTACCGCGTAATTCTCATTTGTATCAACATCAACTTGAGATTGAAATTTGACGTGCGTGCGACGATGCCCGCCTAACATGCCATCTCTTTTGCACGCGTTGAATTTCGCATGCATTTGCTTGAAGTTGATACAAATGAGAATTACGCGGTAGAGCCCCAGTAGCACAAATAAAAAGCTCAAACTAAATAACTACAACAATTTTGGACACTTACTATCTGCAAGAAATGCTGGTATAAAAATGCTCAAAACGAGAAAACTAACAGAAAACATAGCTAGAACTTTTTATTAAATATATTCCTTTTTTCCCTTCGTATCGTTAAAACCCATTTAAACACGGTAATTGAGTCTTTGAGACATAAGTAATCGTTAAATAAGTACTTCGATCTATTTAAAACCAGCATTACTGAAGGTAATTAGGTACGCCATAAAAGTTTCATTCAACATTCAAGTACAAATTAAATACTTCAATATAATTTGCATTGCTAATTTTCTATCAATAAACCACCATAAAAAACCGCAACATTTTGTCTGTTTGTCTGTACTTACATCTTATTATATAGAGAAGATCAGGATACCTACCTTAGGTTAAATCTTGGTAACAAAATATGTTATAAATCTTATTTACAGTTAGTGGAAAGTGTGAAGAGTGAATGTGGAAACAAAGAAAGCGCGACGCGACTTTATTCTGCGCCCGAACAGAGAAATCGGTTGGGTGGGCATAATAATATCTACATAATGGCGTATATTTCTGTGGTTGAGCACAAATTCACAGAGACCAATTATTAGACCAAATACTATTTTATTATTGTTAGGTATATATTTACTTATCTTGTATTTTTATTAGCAAGAAAATAATTTCACTAAATAGATGGATTTCTTAGCTTTTCTTAAATTTGGGTGAATAGTGGGTCTGCGCAACTTTACACGATGTTATAGCGAGGAACTCGTTTTGTCAATATCATCCAACCGCAACATTACAAGTTAATTTATCTAAATAATGAACACTCCATGGTGATTACAAGAGAATAAACACTTTAATTGGAACCTTTATTCATGTCTATACTTTTTTATTCAACCCTACAGCAGGGTTTCTCGAAATGGGGTACGCGAACTAAGGGGTTCTTTTCACGTGTGACATGGCTTTTTTGATTTCTCACTTCAGATATCGCATCATTGATGCAATGTGTAAAAAAAAGCACTAAATTTAAGAAACCAGGTTTTAGGGTTCGCACCCTTGTCGGAACATTAACTTTCTTTGTTTTTTTATTTTTCGGCATGCGGCATTAGGGAATTTACGAAAGTCTTTCAACAAAAAGACAAAAATAGGTGCGACGAATAGCGAAGCGATTTTTGGAGCCGAGCGAAGCGGAGCGGAGCGAGGCGACCCCCATAGTTTTAACTGAATTCAGTATATAAAAAAAATCTACGGCACTGTAATAGTCAGTCGTACTATTTACATGCAAACACATTCGGCATTGTATTTTAACCCATTGTAAAAAACACCGCTAGCGGCACTGTTTCCACCACGTTTCCACCATAGATGTTCCTACCATAGACTGTGAGGATATACTGGAAGCTTAGAGGATACATACAACTGGAAGACGGAAGTGTCTATTTGTTGGTGCCCTCGACGAATAGTATTTTAGAGATAAATGGCGGAGGGCACCATCTATATATTGCCTATTTATCGGTGCCCTTGCAATGTGCTCGATAAAAGAGATATTTTTTTGTATAAGTAAGTATATCATGAATTTTGTTAAAACTACGGGCACAGTTGTCCGACAAAAGCCTCTAGCTAGACGCCTGAGGTAATGGCCCCGACTGCATTCAAATTTCGAACAAGTAGACGTCTCTCCAGGTTGACGTCGTCGCAGGCTTTATACGTTTATAAAAATGGTGCATTCGCCTTGTGCTTTGCGAGACAGCAAGTTGTCGTCGTCCAGAATTAACAAGAAGTTAAGGTTCCACCATTTTCCACTCGAGGAACACAGGTAAAGTATTTACAAAACCGGCCAAGTGCGAGTCAGACTCGCGTATCTATGATATGATGGGTGGATGATAAATTTAATTTAGTCATTTTTTTTCGTGAATTTGTCGACCGCTTTATTTTTGCTGTAATCTTTACGTAAACACATATTACCATGATTTTTTTCATATTTTTTGGTCCACCAGTTTTGGAGATAAGGGGGACATACATATTATTGTGGTTTTTTAAAGATTTCTCGAAACCGCAGTGCCAGTAAGTATGGTAAAAGTATATATTTTTACAATCAACTTTTTAATACCTACAATTTGATACCCATATTTTATATTTATAAAATATTTTTGTTATTTATTTTACTTCTTTTTTTGTATTTCTCATTAGTGCTGAACTTTTTTTAATCGCTATAGTTTTCCTGTAATAGGCCAGTTTTTACCAGGCCAGGCCAGGCCAGTGAGGCCAGTAATTACTTTTTTTCTTACGTAAGTCTTAGTGTATGAATATGTAAACTTAATAAAGTATACAATTATATAAATACACGAATGGTTTTAATTTTTATTGTTGAGAACTGTGATAACCCTAGCAATACGAGTATGACCACTGCCTAGACGCTGTCGGTATTTTTGCAGACATCAAAAGCGTTTGATCAATGTATGATTTTTACACTGTGCTACCTGGGGTTGCTTCGCTCCGCTCCGCTTTGATCAGCTCCCCAAAAATTCCATGTAAACCTGACACGCTCCATCTCGCTTTGCTCATCGTCGCACCTATTTTTGACTTTTTGATGAAAGACTGATAAAAAATTAATCACAAAAAGAAAAACTTTCGACAAGGATTCTAACCCTAAAACCCTGGTTTCCCAATGTAGTATTACGAGTATTACCTATTACACCAACGCAACGATTCGATAACTGAAGTAATGAATCAAGTGAAGGTATATAAAGAGGTCAAGTGACCGTACCGGTAAATAACCAAAAATAACCAGTCCATAGACGCACCGCTTTATACAACGTGTAACAGAAAGGTGTAACCATATTTTTTTGAAGAGCTTATTCAGTCAATGGTATAGAACAACTTTTATTATGGAGACAACCCTGAAATCTCGAAAAAAAAATCTGCCCTTTCATACATTTTGGTCGAGCGGCATTGCATTTTTCTATGTAACAGTTGAATTTTTTTTCGAGCTACAGGTTTTGTTCCATAGTAAAAGTTGTTCTATACCATTGACTGAATAAGCTGTTTAAATATAACGCCTTTCTGTTACATATATTATTTTTTTTCCATTTTTCATTCCGTCTTGGAATAGGCAAAGGGCAGTAGCCCGTACAGCCATCTGTTACATACACGTTGTAGATTAGGGTACTGTTCCTCAGACCCCCGTTCATTAATTAACACTTTTGTCAGGTTCCAACACTGACAGCAGGATAGCGTATACAATTTAAAACGCGTGCGACATAGATGGCAATTGAATCCGTGTCTTGACCCCTAGTTTATGATTATGAACGCGCCACAGACCCCCGTTCATTAATTAACACTTTCGTCAGGTTCCAACACTGACAGCAGGATAGCGTATACAATTTTCAACGCGTGCGATAGAGATGGCAATAGAACCCGTGTCGCGACCCCTTGTTTATGAACGCGCCGAGGGGCACCGACAAATGTCAAAAGTCGAAGAAAGAAAGAACTGCAAAATATGTATGGTGGTTCGGCGAGCAATGGTTTTTGTGATGTTTTGTAACATTTTATAATACGCAAATTGTGTAATCATAACAATTTCGGGTAATTCGTAACCCAACGATGTACTCAAGAATTAAAACCAAGTAGGCGTAATTTAAATTGCGTAGTTTTCTGTGCAGATAGTGCGAAATTTTATCATTTACTTTAGTTATTGGGAACCTGTATCTTGTTTACAGGAGCCGATGTGCATGTGGGATCATGTGCAGATATCTCAGTTCAGCTGAGATCTCCACTGCACTGCGACCATTCTACTTCAGTGTTCATCCAGATCTGTTTGGGAAATATCCTGCACAAAGAGTACGAAATCTGTCCACTGTTATAAAATTTATACATAACCTGACTATAACTTACCTGTTTAGATAAGGGGGCACAATGGAAAAAAAGTCCATTATTGTGCCCCCTTATCGACAATGGTATCGATTCGGCATAACACGTCTTAACTTATTTGACAGGACTAACCTTATTTTAAGCGTCCTGTCTTTTTCTTTATCAAAAAGACAAGGACAGAACGCTTAAATTTAGTTTAGTCCTGTCAAATAAGTTAAGATGTGCTTCACCAAATCGGTACCACTGACATTTCTCATCTCTATTTCAGAAAATAAATGAGAACTCGCTACAGCAACTCAGTGCATTATTGGAAGCTCAACAGTCTAGTCGTACAATGAATGTACCACCTCTCTCATTTTATCTTAGACAAAAGGATGTACCAGAAGGTATCTTTTTTTTTCATTAAGCCATTAGTTCAATATCAATCATGCACCTTCAACCCCAGTTTTGGTTAGGTCAGCTGGTAGATAGCCATCAAGAACCACCAGATTTTTACTCGCCTTTTAATATTTGTAGGAAGAGTATGTGTTGCATTAAGAGTATGTGTACGATCAGATGCTGTACTGCAAGAGGTCACTATCATCTGAAAACCTTGTATATGTTGGCCAGATTTGTCATTTCAAAAATCGAACCATTGGTGCAGTGGATATGAGCACTAATTTTAGTTTTGAGAACCAGGTTTTTTGGTTCAAATCCACATCATTAACTTTCTTTTCATTAATCCAGGCGACTTATGTAGTTAAAAAAAAAACTTATAAAACTACAGAGGTCGCCTCTATATCCTGAGATATATGCAAAAATCCTTCTTGTTTTTCAATTGGCAGCATTGCATAGAGTACCGTTAACAGCAACATGTACTCTTCTATTGGAAGTATTTATGTTGCTTCTATTATTAGCACCACATCCAATCGTACTGAGGTACTAACGCTATAGTTCGTATAATATAGCTCGAGCCCTGTGACAGCTGTCAGCGCTATACACATTTGACCATGAGAAAGAGAGTTAGAAATACAAATTGTGTAGCGCTGTCCTGCTGTCACAGGGCTCAAGCTATATTATACGCAGACGCACTATAGTGGCATATACACATATACGCATCACTTGGCAAATAAATTTGAGTATTTTGGGTCTGCACACTAAACACAGTCAACCATAGCTCTGGAGTGCAGATGCAATGTATCAATTTTACAACTATATTTCTACAATAAACTATAACAAATGAAATAAATAGACATACATAATATATTATTTATTTATTATGTACATTGTGTAAATATTTCTTTCAGGTGAGTTCAAACATGTAAAAATACATCTAACTGGTAGCAGTGTCAGGGAAACTGTTGTAAAAGTGTTAAATGCCTGTGATATATCCACTAAGTATGTAGACAAAATACCAAGGAGTGCACCAGTGCCAGAATTAAGGTAGGTAGTCATTGAATTATCCTTTTGCCCTAGGATAATTTTGCCGTTTGCCTTTTAATTTGCTAATCCGAAGCTTTCAAAAGTCACAATTTGAGCTTCAACTTACTTTGTTTTTGCCATTATCAGTCAAAAAGTTATGATTTATTATTTCCAGTAAAGCTGACTTTGCCAAGGCCTACAAAGAATACAGCACTGAATTTGAAAACATCACAAGAATGAAAAGAAAGGTAGCAGAGAAAAAGGCCATTGAAAATATAGTGTAAGCTTTGTGTGTTTTGTATATTAACTTATGAACTATAATTATTAACTATGAAACTTTATTTAAAATACTGTTAAAATTACCTTTTAAAATATTAATAGTTATTCATAAAATCCTACAATTTATTGTGTATTTTATGGATAAAATAATGTTTTGTTTCAGGAATTGGATTTATGAAAACAGTGCCGTTGCAAAAGAAAAGTATGAGTCAACAAGTGCTACCAGAGAACAAGTGAAGAGTTTGACCACCCATTTGTGCAAAACATATGGTATAAAAGATGTTGGTAAAATCTATTTCCAGTAATTGCTATATGAAATGTAGCAGAGAAAAAGTTTACCTACTATGAACAAACTCTTGAAGATAACACTTTTTCAAATCATTTATAATATTGGCAGTTTGCCTACTATTGCATTAGGTAAATTTTTTACCCAGAGCTTATCTACCGTAGTTTGTAAATCAATATTTATAACAAGAAAAACATGTACAAGTATCAGATGGAATCTGTAGAATTAATAGTATATTGTTGGAAATGAAGATTAAAAAGAAAAAGGTTGGACATGGAATCATACTAATTGGAACCAATTCTTAAGGATCGGTTCCGCCTCGCGTTTGAGCAATATAGCATATGAAATTAAAATATTTTTAACAAAGAAAACTGGTGTAAAAAGTTGAACTACATTATGTATTTTTCAGATTTGATACAAGTATTACAATCATCGAGAAAAAAAATCGGAAAGATCACGGAAAACGTAATTTGGTGTTGGAACTAGTATAATCAGTGTACTGATCCGACTACAAAATAAAATTATTATTTTTAGGGTAAAGAAATGAAAGTAGCCTTTCCAGATTTTTATTTCCTTTCGTTATTTTAAAAGAAATACTTAAACATTCAACACTTTTCCTGTACAGAAAAATCACGCTAATAATTTAAATGCTTGTGTATTTATTTTAAAATAACAAAAGGAAAAAAATACAAAAATATTATATGAATCTTATATGAACACTTTGATCTTATTATGATAAAAAAATATGTATTTAGAACAAACCTAAAAATATTTTTTTAGTTTGAACGCCAATTACATTTTTCGTGATTATAGTGATATTTCAGAATTCTTTTCTTGATAATTGTGATACTTACGTCAAATGTGAAAACATACATAATGTAAAAAAAAAATAATCAAAATTAAAAATGTTTATTTCATAAATTAAATCTACTTAGCATAATACAAGGTTGAGGTCTCCTATTAGTATAGAAATACCTGTACCAGGAGGTCTCGCTCTCCATAACAATGTAATTTAACTTTTTAACCAATTACACAAATTTTATTTGTTAAAAATATTTTGATTTAATATGCTAAATTGTCCAAACGCGAGAGCATGTTTGGCGGAGCCGACCCTTAATACAGTGTCCAAGTTTTTGTAGTATTAATGAAACGGTTGTTATTTCGCCAAACATTAATTTTTGGCTTGGGTGTGGCAGATAGTACGGACATACGGACGCAGCATGACAGGCTACCTTTTGGCAGTTTTTATTGCAGCATCATAGCCGTCAAATCCTTTACAAACAGAAAGCTTGAATTGCAGGCTACTGTTCATTACTAAGAGGATGGCCTACCCCATAGAGTATATTGAATTGGCCTACCCTAGCAACTTTTTTATTACCCATCAAGCACAATGAGTCCAATGGCAAAGACCTTATTTGCTTTTAATAGAGGCGATTATATGTTGGCTAATTGGCCTCTTTTTTGGACGCGTAATACTAATGATCACGCAGAGAAACAACAAATTGGTATGTTTTTAGCTAATATTGAAATATTGTGTAGGCAAAAACATATTGGATTTAAGTACAATCCCTTCATATTTCTATTACCGAAATTATGAAAAAAAGAAAAAAAAAAGTTAATCTCTTAATCGCGTTCTTGAAACGAACGTTTGAAAACCAAAAGAGGTTGGAAAATATATATATATTTGAAAATAGTATTAATCTTAATACATTGTTTATAAGTAGAATCCCTAGATAAAAATCGATAAATCAAATTTTTTTTTTTTCAATACAAGGAGAGTCCGAATTTCTTCAAACGAATGCTCGAAAGTCTGGCGTTGTTCATGCTCTAGGCTCATGTAGTCTTAATAGGTAAGCAAATTGTTAAACTTAAAATTATACCACATTTCAGGTAAAATGGGACCATGGATGGAATATTAGCCATATCAGAGGTGGTCTTCAGAGTTTAGCCTCCTTAGCTTCACAACATACACAGGATATGTCTAATTTAGAAGGCAAGATGAATTTATTGTTATACAATATATAATATATACTAAAACATAAGCAACAAATTGTCAGTCTTGATAAGTAGAGATAGAGACAGAAGAATTATATTTGAATTATACGAAAACAAAGAAACAGTAGTAGAAATAGGAGAAGAGAAGGGGTAAGACAAGGGTGTCCACTTTCACCTCTTATATTTAACATCTTCATAGATTATCGTGTCGGAAAACTAACAGAGTCAGGAAAAAAAAGGGGGGGGGGGGTCAAGTTTGATGGAACAAAATTCAGTTCGTTCGTTTTTCTGATGATATTGCAGCGCTTGCGGAATGTCTAAATCAGCTCAAGGATAGTACATATATATATATATACCTATATATTTTAAATATTAATATGTTTTAAATATTAATATACTTAATCAAAACTAAAACTTCAATAACATCAAAAAGAACAACAAAACATAACCCAATAAAATTAAATTCAAAACCAATAGAATTGAATCCATTAATATACTTAGGAAGTCTGATTACCAATGACTCCATATGTACATCAGACATAGTCGCTAGAATAGCGATGGCAAAGAAAGCTTCTAACAACAAAAACACCTTTTCAAAGCCAGTATATCGTGGCATATTCGTAAACGTCTTAAAAGTGTATGTCTGGAGCATTGCTCTATATGGATGTGAAACTTGGACGAGGGTAACACGTGACAGAGAAAGACTGGAAGCTTTTTAAATGTGGTGTTGGCGAAGAATGGAAAGAACAAGTTGGATGGAAAAGAAGAGCAATGTAGAGGTCTTGTAAACGAGGTATTGTAAACGAAAAGTGATTTTTCGTAAAGACCATGGCTAATAGGAGGGAAAAGATGTTAGGACATCTGATACGACACGACAATTTTGTCAAAAACATAATAGAAAGAAAAATTGAGGGAAAAAGAAAGAGGAAGGTCTAGGAGAACATTCATGCATCAGGTGAAAGAGAAAGTAAATGTAGTGTCGTATCAAGAAGTTAAAGAAAAGGCGGAGTGCAGAAGTGAATAGAGAGGACTCCACCGACAGGAGCATAATTAAATTGAAATTGATGAATGTTTAGCGTCCTTGGACGTCCTATTTAGCGTCTCAAGACTGTAAAAGTTCAGTACTCAATATAAATATTGTAGCAATTAATATAGTGGCTATTCTGTCATCTAGAAATTATACTTACGCTAGGGCTCCACCTGCGTCTTGAAGCGTTGAAATTTACTGATGAGCGTCTTTCCTTGTGTCAAATTTAATGCCAAGTAATATTCCTAGATGGCACTGTCGTATATAATCAAAGACAAAATTTGTACAGATTCCAAACACACTAAAAACCACTTTGACATTGATTGCTATGAAACATAGTTTATCTATGGTGACATGGACAGCGATATCTGGAGGAAAGCCAAGAACTAAGAAAAAAAACGAGAAAAACGCGCATTATGAATGGGATTGCACGCGCAGGTAACTTCACTGACAGTTTAACGCGATTAGACGCAAGTGAAGCCCTAGCATAACAACAACAAATATGAATATATGTCATCGATAAAACAACAAGATAGGAAGATTATACTTATCAACAATGATATATTAAATAAATGTAATTGATAATTAATATGTAGTGAATTTGTTCCAAACCTTTTTCATTTGAATGCCTAATGGCCCTCTACTCTTCTTTCAGGTAGGACTATCGCACTGGGTCAATTTACTGGAGTCAGTTTGGACGGCGATGTATATCTCAACATTATTGAAGTTCGGAACGAATGGCTCAGCGTAAGCATTTAGTGTCCAAATACTTTTAATTTATTTTCAACGAAATTTTTTATTTTCCGCTCTCGGAAGAGATATTTATAACGGACCATCACAATAAGGCCAATGGGCCAACCAATAGTCGTCTCTATCAAAAGCGTCTGCCATTGGTCCGTTAACGCGGGCCAAACTTTATGACGCCTAAGGGTGTGGTCATTAGATTAAAGAAAACAAACACACTCAGCTATCGTGGGTAAGTTGGTTACCAAAACCAAATAAACCAACCACATACTGTGGTGGTTTATAGTGGCCTGAAATTAGCTGCACAATCACGTTTGACAGCCAATTTTTCCCAACGATTTTTGACGTTTGTTGAGGGTCATGACCGAATCGTGGGTGTTATAGTGGAAAATTGTAGTTTATTGTGGTCTGATGACCATACCCTCAGTGAAGTTGGCTTCGGCGAGACCCATAGAGAGAAATAGATATAGTTATATATTATATAAACGAACACGTTCCGAAATTACATAATCGTCGGTAAAAATTTAAAACAACTCTGATACCTTTGCGATATACAAAAGAGAAATATTCAGTTTGTTTTTTCTAGTTAATAAAGAAAATTCAACAACAAGACAGCTCCTTAGCATCCATACCGGTGTATGAGGAGACACTTTCCGGAATTCTGAGGAATATCCATATTAGCAGGCGGTAAGTAATCCAAAAAGCATCTTCTTACTTACTAGGTACCCCAGTCGTGCCAAGGACCTTATAATCTTTTACAATTAATACAGAGTCGGTTTGTAAAGTCATTAATGGTCCCTGACTACACAAGATAACACACTACACAAGTATATTAACATGAAATCAATTTCGCATTAAATATACAACAGTTTGTAGTAAAGAACTTACTTCGCTATAAAAACATAATATAGTCTTAGTTAAATGAGAACTATGATTTTTTTAACTGTCTGAAGCAGCAGGTTTTGTAGCGACGATAGCGCCATCTATTCGGAATTAACAAGGCGTGAAATCACATAATGCCCTCGTGAGCGTTCAGTATGTGCATTACTGGCTGGTATATTAAGTAGTTACAAAAATTTGGTATACAAGTATGGTGGAAAAATTCGTTATGAAGTAGTAAAAAAGCGAGAGGTGTCGTGGTACACCCCACTACACATTCAAACACACCTTTACATACCCACACGCGTGGCATACCTGCTGACCTTAATTTTATATATTATACTTACACCAATGATACAAAATTTTATACAAAAATTATACATATATAAGTATAATTTTTTGTATCATTGGTGAATAACTATTATTGGGTTTATTAGTTGTATATTTTAACTTAATAATAAGCTGTTGTTATTCCAAATAAAGAGATTGAAATCGAAATACTGACGCACGCGCGACGCGCGCAAGTCGCCGCCGTCTCGCGTCGGTCACCCCACCCCGTACTATGAACGGCGGTAAGAAGCGTTAGCGATGAAGAAGTGTATGAAAGCGATACGATGAAAACGTAACGGTCGAAATGTTAAATTTTTTTCGGCCTTACCCTCATCCGCGATCCTGTGCGATAAGGAACTTCTTCATTGTACACACATTAATATAATAACAATTAAACTAAATAGAAATATATACAATAGGTCATTCATTAGTATTAATTGCCTATGAAATTGCCGAAATTTTCTTACAGATTCGCAAGTTCATAATTTCTGTAATTCAATAGATATTTCCATTGTTTGTTTTTTGTTTAAAAGTTGATTTTAAAGTTTTACATCTACGTACCTATTAAATTTTGTTTTTATTGTCAGTTTGATAACTAAAATTTAATTTTCAAAAACAGTTCGTCCTAAATGCCATCCGTTTCCATGAAAAGATTCGTAATAATTTTTTACAGCACACACTTTTAATGTTGCTGTTAGCTTAATGTTATCTTATTCATGCCCAAAAGAAATAGTAAAATATGGATTTTTCATTCCTAAAAAAATGCAAAAATGTTAGTACCTACTGAAAATTGAGTTTCCTTCAAATTCTCCACAGAAAACGGCAATTTCATAGGTAATGACCTATTATATATCCAAGTATACTTAAACATACACAGCATAACTACATAATTATATGATATTTTTACATTAGAGAAAGATAATTCGTTCCAACAAATGAAATTTGTTTCCAGAAAGTTCATGCCGAAAGTGTCTGCGGCGCAGTACTGCAGCCACTTGCGACAACTGATCACTTCGGTGGGAGACTTCTACGGGAAGGGCAGTAAGATCCCCGCTTCGGTCCCGGAGTCGCTCAGCAAATACGAGATCGTCGTCGAACCGTGGGTTTATACAAAACTCATATACGTATACATCGTCCGTCACGACATGAATCCCCGAGAGGAGGTGTACCCACAGATATAGATCTAAATAGATGACGCGAGATTTTGTACTTCGCGTGCCAAAAAAGAGAGAGCAATGCTCTTCCTTCACAGATATTGACTCTGGACTCCTATGTCTTAAGTCTTACAATTCCTTCTTAAATTCTTACCGCCATCAATCGTTTTAAAAGGGAAATTATTAATCTGGCGGATAAAAATATAATTAGCGACTTCAAGTGTCCGGAATAAAAACCAAAGCGTGCGACTAAAAATACTGAGTGGGCCAATTTAAAGTATGAAATCGAAAATATTACACCAAAAGTCAAAAAATAGGTGTGACGATGAGCGAAGCGAAGAGGAGCGTGTTAGGTTTACATGTAAGATAAAATAAGGAGCCGAGCGAAGCGGAAAAGAGCGAGGCGACGTCTCTAGTTTTATTACTTAAAATTAAATTGTCACTGAAATATAAAATAGTTCACCTGAGAATTATACAACCCAAGTTTGTACTTGCAAGTCGCCGTTTTCAACATTTTTGTTCGCCCACTTAGTATTTTAGTACGCTATATTCAGTACGTTTGACACCTTAAATTTTAATTTATATTCGCTCGTTTAAATACTATCCGTTTTAAAATGTGACACGCTTGGTTTTTATAGAGTTTGATGCACTTGCGTCATCTATTTAGATCAATGTCTGTGGGTGTTCCCGAGTGTGAACTGTGAAATGCAAGTCACGGTGCACACTCGGTACACCCGCGTTTTACCGATTATTATTACGTCCCAACGTGATGGTGATGGTGTGCCCTATCGCCGTTCTTCGGGCACAAATATAAGGTTTTTTATAGCATGCAGTTTTACCGTATTTAGGTAATACAAATACTCATTGGTGCATGCCCGACCGGGGATCGAACCTGGGTGTCAAGATTGAGAGGCCAGCGTTCTATCGCCTGAGCTACTGCCGCTTTTAGAATAGAATAGAAAATACGTTTATTCATTCATATTTCAACATATGGTCACGATATGAATCCTCGAGGGGAGAGTGAGATGTGTGAAGTGGTAAAACTACATTTTACCGATCAAGGTGGAGAATCGTGTCTTTAAACCGCTTTAGTTTTTACTAAAAATGCTAGTGCGGTCAACAAAAGATACTCATTAGTAACCAGGCCCAGCGCAAGAACTTTGATCCTAATCTAAGACCCACTGACTAGTGATTGACGAGATGATGAAAACTTATTCTATAGTACATGTATGTATTTACTAAGTATTCCTCATTTCTCACTTATGGGTCTCAAAATCCAAGAGTTTGCGCTGGGCCTGGTTACCTCTTCTGTTGACTGTACTCGGAGATATTTAATTTCTTGACGTCAGAAAAACGTTAAAGTGGTACTATCGCTTCTGAAAATGAATTAGAGGTATATTCACCTTCAGCCTCAAAATCGACCGACTGCTGGAGCACAGGCCAGCTCTCTTACTGGGATGTTTGGGCATTAGTCCACCACGCTTGCTCGATGCGGATTTGTGAATGGAGTATTAAATAATCAGTACACGCTTAGATCCCCTTTAAATCTCGTCCTGTACGACACCCACAAGCAGAAATGGGGTGATGCTATTCTAATCTCCAGTCATCAAAAGTGCATGTATTGTCGATATTCCGCAGTGAGGCTGGCCCGCTGATGCTGTCTCCGACGGGCCAGTTCATCACGCCGTCGTCGTGCCCCGCGGAAGAGCTTGTCTACTTCATAGCGAAACACCTGGACGAGGCCACGTTGCTCTTGACTGAGTATAGCATGTAAGTATGTACGCATTAGATAGAGAGCTCAGTCGCTACGGCTGAATGAGCTTGAGCCCTTGATTACGTTTCTTAAAGAATTTTTGTCGCACGCTCTATCCGTTCCTTAGTTCTATACAAACTGAAACTCTGTTGACTTTAAAAAGCCTCAGGGTCATCGCACATGACAACGGATCGGCACCAGACCACCTCAAAGCATTGAAATATGAGCTTTAAATCGTGGAACGTACGTGACATTTTTGTTATGTTATATAATATGGAAGCCAAACCCGCGACACTGCATTATTTTGAGAAAATGTTCATTTTATTTCGAAAACCATCTTTAAACAGAAATTTACCAATCAGTATTTGTCACTTGAAGTATAAATATCTGTGATATAAAAAATCTTCATGTCGATATTCTGATTTAAAGCCCTATGGTCATAAAATGTAAAACTAGGACCACTATACTTCGGTATTCAACGATTTTTCGGGATTTCTTACATAAATTCTATTAAAATAAATGTTGATTTACGAAAAATAAATTAAAATTTTACCAAGATGGCGTCATGTTCCAAAAACGACCGAAAATAAATCCGGATTTTTGACCGCAAATTTTTCGTGCGGCCGCAAAACGTTATATATATTTTTGAGTAGAGGATTACTTTATTATTCATAATATGGAAGCCAAACCCGCGACATTTTGAGAAAAAAAACATTAAGTGTGTATGTCTCCATACAAAAATAAAAAGTTTTTTTTATCTCGAAAGCTATCACTTTTGCAGAAACTTACCAATCAGTATTTGTCACTTGAAATATAAATATTGTCATATAAAAAAGTCATCAGGTCGGTATTCTGACTTGAGGCCTTATGCACAAAATAGATACTACCAGAAGGCCGACTCCACGACGGAGCGAAAACAGGCGCACACATGCATAGATGCGTACGTACGATGATCTCGGCCGAATTTCGTATTGGCATACACCCGAGTATCTTCGAGATCGTCGTACGTACGCGTCTATGTGTGCGTGCGCCTGTTTTCGCTAGTTATTCGGAGTAAACGTTCTGTAAGTTATTTTTTGCCTTATGTCCATAAAAATTTCAATCTGAAATCACTGTGTGGCGGTTGCGTGCAACTCAGCTGAACGAAGCGCCACGGACATAGCCGATACCACCCGAACTCCACCGAAAGCAATAATTGCATATTGAACATGTGTATTTTTTTTTAGCAATAAACACGTTGAAAAGGCTCTATACAACGAAGTGAAGGAGCGTTTCGGTTTGTTGGAGCTACATAAAGATGACAGTATAACACCGGCGTTGATGATCCTGTGCTGCCAGAGGTTGCTCACGCGCATCGATTCTATTAAGCATGTGAGTTACAATACATTGAAACTGTACTATAGCGGGATACAGCAATCTTTCTCATATTCAATTGGTTTAGTTTAGGCCATTCCTGATTAGATATTTGGGTAGCGTTCCTAAATGCCGGGGTAAATGTAAAAATTAACTGTCACCAAACCACACTTAACTAGGAGTGGGCTTTTTGGCAACGGACTACTTTTTGCAAACGTTTTTCTGACGAGAACGATGCAACCGTTTTTCATCGTCTAATAAAGTAGTCGCAAAATTAAATTAGCTTTTTGACGTCACGTCTTCAGTTGAGCCGATCAAAGTTTAGTTTACTGAATTATCAACTCGGGAATATAATAAAACCATTCGGATCCCTTGGTCCCGATGATGGTGCAACTAGTTTTGAATCTGGTCTTTTTCGCTGCAAAATCAGTCTCGGCTTGTTGCGGAAAAAAAACTGCAATGACCCACTCCTACTCCAAACAATTCTCGAAGTCGTTCATAAACCTTGTCAGAAATTAGAGTTAAATTTTTCACTAAATTCAAAATTCACATTTGACAGTTAAATTTTAGTAACTTCAGGGGTAAATTTTCACTTTGACATTTGTCATTAAGGTTAAACGTCACTTGCTTAGCGCAAAGTGCATAGCTTAACTTTGTTTTTCTTGTTTAGAAATTGAAAAGCATTTTGGTCTGTGCCATTTGACGCCAATAGTTCAGTATTAGTGAGGTATATAATGCAAGAGTTAAAAATTGTATACACAATTAGTCATGATCTTCTCAAACCCGACCTATTCCTTGAAAGTACTAGAGATCATTTCCAACAAATAATGCCTATCAACTGGGGGTCGAAAATGATATTTTTTTTTCATGTAAAACAAGTCGATATTTCAAAAATTACAAAATAAAAATGGTTTTCTTTCCACTTAAGACCTTTTTACTCCTAAAATTATGGGAATTCTACGTGTATTTTTTATAAATGATCACTCACTTATTCACAAAAATAACAAATGAGGGCCGAGAGAGGAATCATTATTTTTGAATAATTTGTTTTTCGTTACCAGTCTGAAAGTTTGAAAAATATCTTAAAAACCTTCGTAACTCGTAACCATTTATTTTCGACCCCTAGTTGATAGGGCTTAATCTGTTGGAAATGATCTCTAGTATAACTCCTTTCAAGTAATAGGTCGAATTTCAGAGCAACCTGTATACAGGTTTTATTGTGCGACGCTACTTTGAAAATAAAATCAAGATGGCGGATTTTCGGTATGCCAGCCTCCATACAAAAATTTTCAAACCCTTTGCAAAATAACTGCAATCGAAGCAAAAAACTACACTAACCGATCAAGTTTATTTTGTATGTATAGAGAAGATTGTAGTTTTAAGGCGATATGCGAAAAAAATACGGGTGTTTCTTTTCTGTGTATTTCATGAAATACACGGAAAATTATAATCAGTTTCTGGTATATGAATTTTGACTATATAATCTAGGGTTTTGAAATTGGAACACATGTTTGGTTAAATTTTCCTCGATAGAAATAATTGTTGAAATGAGGTCTTCAAACACACTTTTTCTCCTCGTTTGACGAATAGGAATCATATACAGAACTCAACATATTTTATTAGGTGTGTTTTAAAAATATCTAGAGATTTGATATTTGAAATGTTGCTAGCTATTTTGTTTTTTTTAATAAATATATAAAACCAACTTTTTTCCCTTATGCCCTGAATCCGCCCCTCTCGCACTGCGCGATTTTTCGCTTGGAGTGACAGTGACAAAAATAAAATTCGCATAGCCTCTTAACGATGTTCTACTTTTCCAGAAACTGCGAGGGAACATTCTCAACGTGACTCACTACTACTCAGTACTTTCCGAGGGGGTATTATGTATACCATGGAACTTTAAATAAATTAGTATTTAGTACGTACCTGCATAATGTTAGTGTAGAATAAATAATCAGAAAATCACTGTTTTTAGAATCAACTTGTTTTTTTTTTATCTGGAATAATGTAATGATTCTGTATTTTATTTATTTAAGAAAAGTAAAATCAGTTTTAAAACGAGCGGAAAATTTATTTTTACAATTTACTTACAACTGTGTTACATAATAAATCTAAAATTATTTTAATGACTAAAAACCAGTCCAAAATATTTCATGTGATATTGCGCATTCTTGCTGAAAAAATATTAAGGGGCTGCACAATACTAAAATTCAGTCCTGCTCTAACGCTTTTGTTTTTTAACTATCTATCCTGCTCTAATCAGATGCCGCGCATGCAAAACTTCAGTTATTTTGAGCTCCGTTAGGACATTAACTATAATTTATTTGTGTAGTAAATATGTTTTTTTCTAGCAAGTATTTGCGTTGTTGGTTTCGTTTCAATCGATTTCAAATATGGAAACTGAATCGCTTCTTCGTGAAATTCATGCTATTTTAAGTTTTATATTTAAAAGATCGAAAGTATTATTAAGTTTGTACAAATATGATTACAGTTTTCTTTTTATGTATTCCTAATCTTCTTTCGCTTTGCTGGAAGAAATCTCATAGAGATTAGCTCGCCGCTGTACAGTAATTTTAATTTTTACGTGTGTAGTTAAATATTTTGTGTACAATAAAGAATAGGAATAAAAAAGTATGTTTATTTTTTAAAGCGTAATTAATAATTGTCTTGAGTCAAAAAATACGCCATATTTTTTTAAAATTTTTGCCACCTTCATTGACGGAACTGAATCCGAAAAAACTGATGTTTAGCATTGTGGAGCCCCTTAAGTAATCAAATCAATAACACTCGTGCATACAATTAAGCAAGGGTTAGTCAGGCGGATATGTTTGACGACAATATTTATAGAAGGCTAAAGACGTTGGGGATGAAAAAGGCGACCGTCCTATCCACCTCTCACTTGCTCATTTCTCCGTCTATATTCACACATGGAAATACAGATACTTAGAGGTTACATATCTTACACATATTTTACATGTATACCTTAAAGTCAATTGTCTCGTTTAACAAAACGCATCGCCGGCTGCGATGAAGTGCGCAACGATACACATCCATCGCCGCAACCCGTTGCAGAATTCTACGCTGCAATTGCATCGTGTGCGATTTTCAAAGATTTCTCGAAATCAGTGCCAGTAAATATACTTAATATGTATATTTTTGCAATCAGCTCTTATTTGATACCCATATTGTATTTTTATTTTTTTTTTCTCTTTTTTTCATTGGAAATATTTTGAACAATTTAAAAATTTTCATTTTGTTTTTTTAAGCTTGTTATGTGGTCTGGTTAATGCTATTTTTGTGCCAAATTTCAAGTCTTTATCTTTAACTGCGCTAAGGCTGTGACATACGGACGGACGGACAAGGTAGTCTCACCATAAAGGTTCCTTTTACAACTTTTAGGTAGGTACTACGGAACCCTAAAAAAAAGTGATTTTAATCTGACGTCCCAAACTTCAAGTCGGGTGTTACATAGCCAAGTTATTTCTGTGGTGAAATCGTTGGTATAATTATTTGAAGATGGGCAGGTATTAATTAGACAGGGCTGCTTTCATAGGTTTATCATTTAATTGATTTATCATCAATTAAGAGTATAAGTTCGGTTATGGAGCAACGAAGGCGAGACCAAAAACTAGACAAGGGCAGATCGCTTTTTGTGGACATCTGCGGAGCATGTAATTAAATTTTCAATGCATGTGCTCGTAAAGGCGCACTTTTTATGCATCAAAACCGAACAGAAAGTCGACTATTTTGCCCTAGGGCAAATATTATTATTATTATTTTTTTTTTTTATTTGTTTGCAATGGTTGGCTAACCTGCAGCTTTTCCTGTGTACCATAGATGTTATACTTTTTTTTCCACTGTTTGACGGCTCTGGATACAATCCTTTTGAGTCAATCATAATTTAAAGTTCACAAGATTATATTTGTTTTCATTTCCTCACACTATGCATTGAAAAACGTAGTATGATACACGGGCGTAAAAGCAATAAATTACTCGGTTACGTTTAAAATACTCGCTACGCTCGTGTTTTAAATCGTCCTCGTAATTTATTCCTTTGCGCCCTTGTAGCATAAACTACTATTATGTAAATGTTGTAATTTAGGAAATCGTGTATTAAAAGACCACAAGTATGATGATAGTATGTAATGCGTAACGTAACGCAATACGAAGCGAATGTTATAAATAGCAGAAATTCGGGTAATTGTTCCCCCAGGTCCATAGCGTTAGAAAAATGGTCTCGTCTATCTATCTCGCTCTAACATACGCGTATATTTGCTCTTTCTTTTTAGCATTGATGATGATGATGATGATGATGATGATGATGATGATGATGATGATGATAATGATGATGATGATGATGATGATGATGATGATGATGATGATGATGATGATGATGATTTCTTCGGACCGAGTTCGGTCACAGCGACAGTTGCGGTTGTGGAGGACGTCGGTCATGTGACTTTGTCTTTCTTTTTAGGGTTCTGTACCCAACGGGACCCTATTACTAAGACTCCACTGTCCGTCTGTCACCAGGCTGTATCTTATGAACCGTAATAGTTAGACTGTTAAAATTTTCACAGATGATGTATTTCTGTTGCCGCTATAACAACAAATACTAAAAAACAGAATAAAATAAATATTTAAGGGGGCTCCCATACAACAGACATGTATTTTTTGCCGTTTTTATAGATAATGGTACAGAACCTTTCGTGCGTGAGTCCGACTCGCACTTGGCCGGTTTTTTGCATTACCAATCTAACGGTAGTATACACTAAATCTATGACTGCTTATTCCGCGTCGCCCGACGCTCCCCTCGTACCGCAGGTTACTATAATACTAATAATATCTTAAAATGAGCGGAAACGCCTGATATAGTAGTTTATGCTACAAGAGCGCAAAGGAATAAATTACGAGGACGATTTAAAACACGAGCGTAGCGAGTGTTTTAAACGTAACCGAGTAATTTATTGCTCTTACGCCCGTGTATCATACTACGTTTTTCAATGCATAAAACAAATATAATTTTGTGAACTTTAATTTGTAATTGGCTCAAAAGTACTAGGTATCCAGAGCTGTTAAACAGTAGAAAAAAAGTATGACATTTATGGTACACAGGAAAGGCTGCACGTTAGCCAACCATTGTAAATAAATAAAAAAAAAATAATGATAAAGCCCTAGGGCAAAATAATCGACTTTCTGTTCTGTTTCTGTTACGAGCACATGCATTGAAAAGTATAGTAAGTTATCGTCCAATTTTAGTACAAACTAGTTTGTTACTCTGATAACGATAAACGAACTTTCTGGGCTGCGTTCGGTTTGATTGCTCAACGATCATGATATCTTTTGCAAGTGTTGAGTTTTTATTTGCTATCCTGTGTCAGTGATGAGCGAGCGATCAAACTGAATGTAGCCCTGACCCGGTTACAAATCGATAATGAAATATCGACTTTAGCCGCATCACTATTTAAATTTTTCTATATATGGCAACACTCCATCTATCAATGTTTTCTCACGGATGATGGTTTCGACTTTAGAAAACGTTTTCTGTACAGAGGGAAATCATACACTGGTATGGTATTTATTTACACTTACTTATATGGTAGTTAACTCTAGGGAATAAAACATCTTATATTTTCCAACTTACATTTTAGATAAAAATCTAGTCAAATGCACTTAGCACAGTTATAAATACCTGGAAAAATATTACATCGAGATTTAATCAATTCTTTAGAACTATTTAATTCATACAGGTACACATCTATAAAAATGAGTAGAGCGAGAAGGTGAAACACTTCTCGCTGGCCTACATAAGTTAGGCGGACTTATCATATTTTAAATCGAGCACCAATGGCCTTACAACGAAGGCACGTGATCTTTTAATTTGCTAGCAATAAATGCTCCTTAGGGCTTGATACTCTAACCCCTCGGCCACAGCTTCAGGCTTCGAGAGGCGCGCCAAGCGGTTCTTCTTGCGATGGCGCCGGCGGAGAGAACAAATGTATGAAGTTGTGTGCGGGGAGACGGGCGGTTGAAACAGCGATCGAGCGCACAGGGCGAACCTAGTGTCGAGCGCTTTGAGCGAGCGGGCGCGCTATACATGAAGGCGCCGACGAGTGTCGTGGCAGGGCAAAGCCCGTCGCAAAAACCGCCTGGAAGCGCCGCCAGAAGCCTGAAGCTGTGGCCCTGGCGTAAAACTGCATACATCGCAAGCCAGTGAATCGTCAATCACGTTATTTTTCTTTTCCGTCAAATTACAGTTGTTTTGCTGGTCTACAACTACGTACAACTGTTGCAATACAGTCGACACGAAAGGTCTCTGAAGAAAAAGTCGTACACGATCTTGGGGTTCGGACAATATAGATTTAATTTACTTTTTAATACAGTTGCTCAAAAAGTGGCGTATTGCAGGGACGTATAACGTTCGGGATGTGGGCTATTACATACTCGAGCTTTTTCTTTACCTTTTCCGAACTCGTGCGTTCTCTTTCCCAACTGTCAAAATAACGTGTAATAAAAAGAAAAAACCAACCACGAAGTTTTTACAAAAAAAAAAATTCATTGAAGTTTTTATGATTCATGCAAATATTTCTAAAAAGAAGCTACTAATTTGTTTCAATATCAGATTTAATGATTTGATTCAATGAGTTAGGTTAGGTTTCATTTCATTTCATCTCATTGAATTTCATTTTCATTTCATATCAATAAAAAAATTCTACTGAAGACTTGGCTGTATGGACATAGTTCCCTTTACCTATCCAGAATGGGTGAAGAAAACAAAAAAAATCTCTGCTTATATTCTTTTACGGTTGGCGCCATTTTCGAAAAATTTTTTTTGCGGGTTTAGTTTGTTACACAAAATGAGTAATTTCGACGATATTTTATTTGAATTAACACCACCGGAACTCAGTATAATTGCACAAAATGCTTCGGAGAACATTTTACCGGAAAAGTCAAAAAGTCGCTACATATCTACATACGACGAATTTATTGCGTGGAGTATTAGTTAGTTGAGTTTATTGTGTTTTAATTATTTTATTAAATTGCTTCATTTTTTCGCAACTGTATTAAAAATAGTTGTTCATTACACGTGCGGAACCGTCATTGCAACTTGTTCCGACTGTCAACCCTCACCTTCGGCTGCGCCTCGGCTCGGGTAGACATTTGTCGGAACTCTTTGCAATGACAGGCTTTCCGCACTCGTAATGAAATATACTATTTTAGAACGATTTTGTACAATTTGATTACAATAAAATATAGTGCATGAATACCCAATGAAAGAGGAATATGAATAAAAAACAGACCCTGTATCAGTGCTTCTTGTTCTGTTGTACGATGACGAGTTTGTTCTTCTCCTTGGTGACTTTAGCGACGGGCACATTGGTCGCCGGCATCAGCTGCCGGAGGTTCTGACTAGGGATCACGGGAGCCTGGAAACAATAAATAAATCGGTCACAGACGATAAAAATACAAGTTGTAGAGGGAATGAATGAATGAACACTTTATTGCACACAAATAAGAAGACAAAGAACAGATAGAAGGCAAGGGCGGACTTACTCCTATAAGAAATTTCTTTCAGTCAACCTTGGGAAAACATAAAAACATTTATCTTGGAAATTAAAATCTAAATCAGTGCATAACATTATTTTAAACCTATAACCCAAACATAAAATTATACTACATACAAATACATACATACAAGGTGACTTTTTGATCATCGTCCAAATTCATACTGGAGGCTTAATAAGAGATCAGTATCTTGGATCAGTAACAATTTTTGTAAAATTCGTAAATCTAAATTTCGGCTTCCCATAGAAATTCAGTTCCAGTCCCGAGTGAATCACTATGAGGAGTCGAAATTTCATTTTACGAATTTCACCAAAATTGTTATTGATCCATGATACTAAATAAAAATAAATAAATAACTAAATAAACGTTTATTTCACATGAATATTCATACATATTTGTGTATAATTCTACCAAACTACATAATAGTTTGTAGGCAGAAAAAGCTCCCTTTTACTTTACACTATTTATGTGAACATTTATAGGCTTGTTTAATTTTCAAGTTTTAGATTTAAATTAGAACAAAAAACAAATAAATAATCAGTTATTTCTCTACTTCTATGAAACAATTTTGACTTTAACTTGATTTAAGAGATGTTTTTTTAATTTCGTTTTAAATACAGATTTACTACTTAAGCTTCTTATTTCATATGGTATACTATTGTGGATTTTGGGTACAAGATATTTTCTGTGCCGCTGGCCGTAGTAATTTGTGACTCGAGGTACAGTAATTATGTTTTTTTCTCTTTTTCTATGTAACAGTGGGTTATTAACAGGAAACTTAAAATCCTCACATCCATAACTATCCAAAGCGATTAGCATCGATACCTTTTCATGGACTGGCAATATTTCACATTTTAAAAACAAGTTATTATAATCTTTCTTACATTGAGTTTTTACCTTTTGGTCAACTAATTGTTTTAAGAATCTAATTTGAATTGCTTTAACTTTCTCTAAATATGACTTGAACGTTCTCCCATAAGTGCTCAGTCCATAAGAAAGTATGGAGTCCGTCAATGCGTAGTACACTGTATACAGTAATGCTCTGTTTGTGAAGTACTTGAGGTGGTGAAATTTTACAAGTACTGCTCGCAATTTTTCGCAAACCAACTCAACATGACTTCCCCACGTAAAGTGGCTGTCTACAGTAAGCCCAAGGTACTTGTATTCTCCCACCACCTCAATCACTCCACACACACAATTCTGGTAGTTCCTGTGCAAGCATTCATATGTATGCCCGACGACCGCCGGCGGTTTTCTAACACACTTATTGTAAGGCGAATATATATGCATACACTTAGTTTTAGCCACATTAATAATTATTCCATTGTCATGAGCCCAACTAATGATGCTATTAAAATCTTCTTGGATATGTTTTTCAATTAAATCTACATTTCTCCCCGAATAAACAAGACAGGTGTCATCGGCATACATATAGATGCGGCAGTGTTTCACCACCCTGCACATACTGTTGACGTGCATGATGTACCCGACGGGGCCGAACACGGAGCCGGTCGGCACTCCATACGATATCTCTGCTCCTTGGCCTGTGACGCAGCAGACGGCAGTTTTCAGCCTTCGATCAGATAGATAGGCTTTTAGCCATTCATTAATTGGACCCCTTATCCCACATTCATCCATAGCGCACAACAGCTGGTGGTGGTCCAAAGTATCAAAAGCTTTTTTGAAATCAATGTAGACCACCACCACCTGTTGCCTGGAGTCAAGGCTGCCGTTCACATCGTCCGCGAACTCGGCGAGCGCCGTGGCCGTGCTGCGACCCCCGTCGGAACCCATGCTGCGCTCTTGA
Organism: Ypsolopha sequella; assembly: GCA_934047225.1. Classification (NCBI taxonomy): domain Eukaryota; kingdom Metazoa; phylum Arthropoda; class Insecta; order Lepidoptera; family Ypsolophidae; genus Ypsolopha; species Ypsolopha sequella. The sequence goes on along the minus strand of OW203994.1, from coordinate 18,596,683 downwards.
TAATATATTATGTCTCTCAATGAAATTACTTATTTGTCCCACAATATATTTTTCAACAATTTTATTAATAACAGAAAGAATCGCTATTGGACGATAGTTAGAGTAATCTAAGTGTGAACCTTGTTTGTAAATAGGCCTGATTAACGCAGTTTTTAAATCTTGCGGATATGTACCTTGTTCGATGCATAAGTTTATGAATAATGCAATAATTGGACTAATTTTATTTTTTATGTATATAATATCACGTACACGAATACTATCACTACCTGGAGACTTGTCAGTGTTCAATCTCTGTATAATTTTGTCAATACAAAGTGGGGTTGCCTTTTTATATCTAACTAGCTTTTGCCCGCGGCTTCGCCCGCGTTGATTTAGTTTTTGTGTACTAATTTTTATAGAGCGTATTTAAATCTGGTTTGGAGTGTTTTTGGTACAATTATTTGATCTCCAGGTAAAGTCTCTTTGGCGGGGCCTATTACCTATTGGTTTTTTTAAATTCATACATGAAGTACCTCTTTATACATTAGAAATTCTGCCCTCAGCTGTTAACACGACCAGGCTGCTAGGTGAGCTCACTCTCGAGCAGGCTACGTAAAACTGGCCGTGCGAAAAGCAGTCCCCCCTAAGATCAATTCCTGCTGTTTTCAGTGACTGACCCTGAGACTTACTAATCGTCATTGCGAAAAGGAAAAAATGGAACCCTAATAGGATCAGAAACAAACATTATAAGTGCTCTCACTCCCTCTGGGAGTCAAGGTGTAGTGCTCGGCCGAAAAACTCACATGCTCGTTATTCGGCCTCGCTAGAAACACACTAATCGGCCTTCGGCCTCGTGGAGCTTAGCTCGGCCTTCTGCCTCGCCAGAGTGCCAAAAAAAGGAACTCACCGATCAAAGTTTTTCCGAAAAAGTATCAAAATCCCTATCAGTTGTCAAAGAATGTCAAATTTGTATATGGCAGCGTAATCAGCGACCCCGAATGCCCCTTGATACCGAGTTTCATGTAAATCGGAATACTTTTTTGGACCTGTGAAAAAACTGTCAAAACCTGACAAATTAATTTTTTTTTGGTGGTGTAGCCCCAGCTTGACCGATCACTATAGTTAAAACCCGAACTCCCTACGCTTATCCGTTCGGGAGATATGGCCGATCAAAATTTTGTCAATTTTTTATTTTCGTTTTTTTTTTACCGGCGTCGTCGTCTAGATCTCGCCGAACCCTTTTCTTAGAGTATCATGAACATGGGAGATACGGGCCTGTAAAGTTTGACACTTTCGGCAGACCGATCTCGTCGAGACATTTTCCTAGACACCCATCAACATGGGTTTAACTCCAGCCGTTCGGGATATACAGGCAGTCAAAGTTTTGAAATTTAAAAAAAAAACTTTTTTTGGCACCCCGTGGTCCAACCCACAGGGATGTACCACCTTCCGTTCCAAAGATATTTTGCTGGGATATAGATAGATAGATAGATAGATAGACAGACAGATAGATAGATAGATTTTGGATAGATAGTTTGATATATAGATACCTCAAAAGGAAAAAATGGAACCCTAATAGGATCACTTGTGTGGCTGTCTGTCTGTCCGTCTGTTACTGTGTCTGTACAGCCGATTTGCTCTGGCACACATACTTTCAAGAATTTTCAAACTTCAAAATCGATGCCATTTTCGTAATTAACGTCCAAAAAAACCATAAAAACGACACCCATATTGATATTTACACATTTCAAAATTTCAACCCCATCGTACCCCAACAGGAAATGATGTTATTTCACGTTCACTACGTTAGATTTAGAAATCGTTGTTGTTTTCCTAATCAGCGACCCGATAAACCATATAAACGATACCCATGTTGGTTTTCAGACTTGGTCACCCCATTTCTCCCTTTTAGGGGTTGAATTCTGGAAAAGCCCTTTTTCACGTCCACCACGTTGTATTTTAAAATCTTTGTTGTTTTTGTAATCAGCGACCCGATAAACCATACAAACGATACCCATGTTGATTTTCAGACTTTGTCACCCCATTTCCCCCTTTTAGGGGTTGAATTCTGAAAAAAACTGAAACACGTGTTTACTCATTTATGAATAGGAGTACTCCTGTGAAGTCTCGAATAAAATAGTCTAACTAATCTTGTTTCCCCATACAAACTTTGGACCCTCGTTTCACCCCCTTAGGGGTAGAATTTCGAAAAACCCTTTCTTATTCCTTGTTTACATTACAAAGGGAGGCTTTGTGCAAAATTTCAGCTTTCTAGGTCGAAGGGTTTGGGCTGTGCGTTGATGAGTCAGTGAATGAGTCAGTGAATGAATCAGTCAGTCAGGACTTCTCTTTTTATATATATAGATTGAAAGCTGAGCGGGTTCCACGTAGTCAGACCTATTCAAAAACATTTTATTACACATATGTTTTATATCTAAGACTTCTTTGGTAAATGTTTGCGAAAAATTATTACAAATACTGGTCAAGGAGTTTCGTTTTCCAAGATATTTTAAGATGACTTCGTCTAATGTAAGTTTCCCCCTCCCAATCCAGCTGTTAATCAGCTTCACACAGATCACTTACCAAGCCACCAGTATGAATTTGGACGATGATCAAAAAGTCACCTTGTATATACAGACAAACAGTAGCTTAGTCAGTTTAGGAGAGATATTTTTTTTTTATGTTGTATCTAAAAGAGGACACAGAAGATCTTTGAGTTTGAGGAAGTTCATTCCAGAGTCGAACAGCATTGACCGTGAAGGATTTGGTGAAACGATCACTGGTATGGGCAGGCATCGCCAGATCGAAAAGGTAACAGGAGCGAAGCGTTCTGTTGTTACGGTCAGTGCGAAGGACAACTCTCTTTTAAATAATTGGGGTAGACGGGATTGTGAAGAACATTATATAACAGGGAAAGGATAAGTTCCTGCGAAGACGAATAGGGAGCCATTTCAACCAGAAGAGGGCATATGAGTTACTGGAGAACAGCGGGCATTTTACTTAAGAACCCGCTCCGAATCGTACTTCATACAAATCTAAAAACCATAATAACTCGCGAAAGTGGAACAATTCAATCAAATAAATTTTAGGCTTTCATTTAGACGGTCAATATAAAGTGGTGTATGTCTCTGATTTTTTCACAAACATCGCGTTAAAGACCAGAAAAATATTTAAAATAATGCGTTTTCGCCCTAAAATCGAGTACTTTTACAAGGCTTCGTTAAGTGGCTTATGAACATTTAACAAGCAAAGAAAGCACATACACCACTTGGAAGTATCATCAATATTCTAATTAATTAAAACAGAATAAAAATTAACAAGTAATCGAGGTACAATTAAGGTATTCCGAAATAATTATTATTTCCAATGCAAAGGGCGAGACTCGCTCAGCACAGTTCGAACGGCGTGGGGCAAAGCGTGAGGCGCTTGTTTAGATCAGCCAGCCAAATATGCGCTTTATTGTCGCGATACGTCTCGCTTCACATTGGAGTTGGCGTCGTCCTGCACTGGGTTCTTAACTGGATGACACCAGGGTTTTTAATTACTGGAGGCAGCGCGTTTCTAACTTACCGGTGGACATCGAGCAAGTTGCCGCATGCGGTCCAGTAGCCTCATCGCGTCATCCGATGTTTCAGAGTCGCTCGTGACGCCGAGAGAAAGCGCACGCTCGTAGTTGTTACTGCCGTCCAGGAGACGTTGCATCGGGTTGTAGTGTCTGGGAAATAAGACGTGTCTGGGTTAGGTTTTGTTTGATAGATAGATAAAAACTTTACTTATCGCCACAACACAAAAAATAACATTCTAAGAACAATACAATTTTTTAAATTATCCTATACATTACGAAAAAATAAAGCTGGCTTAAGACCGGTTTCGCAACCGGATTGTGAAAAACCCACCTTTTTCTAATTAATCGAAACAGGGGTACTTACTAGCATGAGCTTGCTATATCGACTCGACATCGATTCGATAAATAAAATGTAACTCTTATTTCATTGCAATAAGGGTAATCGTTTAGAATTTACCGATTCAATCTGTCAAATTTATCTAATCGACTCGTACGTGCTCGCATAGCAGAACACTTAAATTCAAAATTCACTTAATAGGTATTTAAAAAAACCTTATTATCTATGTATTATGTATGCTACCATCGAACATTTTTGAATTTAAGTGTTCTGTCTCGATTAATTAGAAAAAGGCGGGTTTTTTACAATCCGGTTGCGCAACTGCTTTTAAAGTGGCAACAAAAAGGCACTGGCTCAGCATAATGCCACAGTTTAACCCGCAGCGCTGTTATTCTGCCATAAGCCTCATACGAGATAAAAACAGTGCAGATCAGGTTTGCTTAAATTGAATATCCATACCGGTTCACTCATGTACTTTGCTATGTCATTTCACCAATGATCTTCCAGCCCTAGATTATGCAACAGCGCGCCAAAAGTGGCCCCGTACAAACCCACTCAATACAGTTGAGGAGTGGGATTGTTGTTCAGACAGCGCGTGACCCCGCGTGACACAACACGCAAAATTGTTGCCTAAAAAAGTGTAAAAACGACACCATAACGCAGCAAAAAAGAGATGGCATCTCATATTTTTGGTGATTATTCAGTATTTACTACCTTTTATTACATCAAAGTTGTAGAAATATGCTTAAATATAATAAATAATACTACAATCGTAAATATTTCGGTGTTTTAACGGAAAAAATTTGAACAGCCATTCGCTTTGTTGTTATCTCTATCATACGCATCACAATTCATGTACGTTAAAGTAGGAAAGTAGACAAGCAACAAGAACATAGTACAAAAAGTTCTAATGGAGTCGCCTTTTATAAATATTTCTTTTTATTCTTTGATTTATTTTTAAATATCATTTAATAGAGATATAAGCAGTTAATTTATATTTCTCAAAAATAAATTCAAATGTTATCATTTCACACAATAAAGTTAGACAAGCTAGTAAGTATTTCATCCTGGAGAGCTATTTCAAGTTTCCAGTAAGTTTTTCTTGTCTAGTAAATTAGTATGAAATTCATATTATGTTTATTTTGAAAACCATCCGATACTATGACGTTAGGGATGTGCTTCGACATTCTTTGAATTTGGCATAGTTAAGTCCCTGACACTAGGGATGGGCCTTGTTATTTTTGAATTCGAAATAATGATGTCCCCGAGTTTGTAGTGATGCCCATGACATTAGAGATGTGCTTTGCATTCTTTGACTTTGAAATAGTGATGTCTCTGACACAAGAGATGTACCTGTCATTAGGGATGTGCCATTCATAGTGATGTGCCTAGCACTAAGGATGTACCCGACACTAGGGATGCGCCTGAAATTGCGGTTGTTCCTGACAGTAGGGATGTCCCTGGCAGTTCTGACACTAGGACCATCACACTAGGTATGTGCCAACAAATATCGGCCAAATTTTTTTTCGCCAAAATATTCTTTCGGCATATCTTCGGAACGAAAGGGTGGTAGACCCTTAAGGTTGGAGTACAATGTGTAAAGAAATATTTTTTTATATCAAAACTTCAACGCCCCATATCTCCTAAACGGCTGAAGCTAGACCCATGTTCATGGTAATTTAAGAAAAGGTATTAACGAGATTTACGCACAAAAAATTCAAAAAAGCGGAAATAGTTTTTTTTTTTTTTGGAAAAATTTTGGTTGACCGTACATACCTCATTAACGGTTGGTGGTAAAAACTCCGGGTTTAAAGTATAATGAATGGTTTAAAAATTGATGCCCACACCAAAGATCAGTTTAATCATGTGTATGATTTGACTAAGGGTGTAATTGAAAAGTTTGTCGATGTCCGTCTACATTACATATGCAAAAAAGATAATGTTGAAAAAAAGTACACTTCAAAAAGACAAGTATACAACGTGTAACAGAAAGGTGTAACCATATTTGAAGAGCTTATTGAGTCAATGGTATAGAACAACTTTTATATTAATATGGAGCCAACCTTGAAATCTCAAAAAAAAAATCTGCCCTTCCATACATTTCGGCCGAGCGGCGTTGCATTTTTCTATGAAACAGTAAAATTTTTTTTTCGATATACATGTTTTGTTCCATAGTAAAAGTTGTTCTATACCATTGACTGAATAAGCTCTTCAAATATGGTTACACCTTTCTGTTACACGGTGTATAATAAGTTAAATTTGTCCCAAGGCACTTAATTATATAATAAATAAGTTTTTGTGTCACAATTTCGGTTTTATTTCTTTTGATGACGTAAGATTCACAATACATGTTAAATATTTTTTTTGAAATGTAAATATCACAGTAGTACAAAATAAACAATGCTTCTCGGTAATATTAGCAATTCTTTGTAAATACGTTTACAAGATATTGCATTGATTTAGAATCAATGCAATATCTTTTTAGGTAGCTTTTTATACTTACAACCGAATATTGCCGATGTGCATTATTTATTTCGTTCTACTGTATGTTTTTTTACAGTACGTAAACTTTTCTGAAAAAACCACTAATTGACATTGAAATTGGTTATTCTTCCCGAATGATGTATCTAATAATATTTCATAACATTTGTGTGATATATCAAGCTCCTATCTATTCCAATATTTTAGTTTATTTTATATTAATGAGTTACTTTTGCAGCGCCCTCTAGTGACAAGTACAAATGAATAAACCTGCTTCGATCCAGGGTACACAAACTCTGGTTATATTAAACAAATATATTATATATCCACATAGCTAAAAGCTACATGCATTCATATTACATACAAATAATCATACATACATAAATATATACAAACCTATATTTATGTATGTATGATTGTTTGTATGTAGTACATACCTTAAATATAAATAATAAATTACATATTCTTTGTTCCGTCATCATCGTCATCAGTGGATAAAATAAACGAAGCGCGACTCCATTCCTTTTATAGTCCTAAAACTAACTTTGCCTGTTTCAACAATAATACGTCGTAAATCGACAATATGATGCAATCCGTTTTCTACCTTAATGCATTAGCATAAAGGTGAAAGATATATAAATAATAATCAGAGCTCTATATTCGCTGGCTGGTCGATATGGTTTTACGACTTTTTGTGAGCTACGGAAGCAAAATAGAATTTCTGCTTACATCGATCGTGGAAAACAAATCTTATGCTAGAGCGGACAAGGTCTATTAACGAAACATCCTTACTTGGCTTTTATGTTATTATTGTTTTGTTTCGATGTATAGATGTAACCACAAACTTGGGCCATGATTTTCAACTGTCTATATATGGAGTAAGATATCTAGGGCTGGAAGATCATTGCATTTCACTTATATCTGTCAGTGATTATTGTATATTTTCGATTGAGACGATTAATAAATATAAATATAGTCAAATAATAATAATAAATAACGTAACGCATCTGGTTTTACCTTGGCATTTGTTTAGATTCCCCTCCCTGTCTATGTGACCGTAAGTGGCACTGGACAACAATCCCCCTCTCCCCTAATTAGCGTCACGTGATTTATGGAAGCCCCCAACACTACAGTCCGCGCCAATCTTTTAGTCGCCTCTGATTGAGTTACGAGTGCAAGCTTACGCAGGTACAGTCAAGGAAACAATAATGTGAACGGTTGATTATTAAATGTTTACTATAAGTGGGAAGGTGTACTTGTTGTACCTACCTATTTAATATATATTTATTATTTTAGTGCAATCTTAACTGTTTAAATAAAACAAATTAATATAAACACCATTTTCCTACATTGTCGCCTTAAAACGCTATAACGACCGCGAGGCATAACAACAACAATAAACTTTAACAAACTAAATAAAAAAACAACAAATAAAGGCAACACAAACAGATTCATCGATTAACTTAACGAATCATAGAATTTTTTCCACGAAGGTACTTTTCACGCAACGCGCGCGTATGTAGTGTACGGACGTAGCACTAACACTAACGCATAGTGTTGACACCTGCTAAATGACGAGCGGGGGGTGTGGTGCGGCACGCGAGCGGGTGTGCTCCGCGCCCTCGCTCCTGTAACGTCCCCCTGACACCGTAAAACGGTTATTGCGTCGCCTCTTGCGGCTATCTTCAGAGGCGACTAAAAGATTGGCGCGCACTATACCAGCGGGCCTATTATGTATCTCTAGTTGCCTTCTGTACTGGGTGCATATCATCAAAAACATAGATATACCATCGAATTCCGATTTCCTAAGGATATGTTCGTACTTCAAGTGACGACACAGATTGTTAATAGTTCAATACCCATTAAAGGCAATTTTGAAATTTCAGTTTTTATCTATGTTTTTGGTGATAGGTACCTAGTACAGTTGCCAACTAAAGATACAGAATAGGGGGGCTGGTTTCTTTCCCGGGTTCCCAATTAATACACGACCTTTAAAATGTTAAGCTCGATCGGCGCATGCGTACTTGATTTACGCAGCGCACAGACAGACCGAAGCTAAAGTTCCGGTTACGTATATTGTCGGATATAACAGGGTATATAATACCTGGCAGCAGCGGCGTTCTTTATCCGCTGAGCATGCCTGCACGCTGCAGCGGCCCGCGCGCGCCACGCCGCCGCCTCCGCCGCCGCCGCCGCCGCACCGGCCTCCAGCGCGCCGCACGCGCCTCGCAGGTCCACCACCTGACAGGAACAACAACAGGTTAAGTTTAAATATAAATTCATACAAAACCTTTTATAAAAATAATAAATAAATTTTATTTATTTAATCGTATGGCTTATAAAACTTTACAAGTCGTTCATAATATTATTGGGGATGTCTTTAGCCATTCAGCTGCGTCTTCTGTAAGGATGAACAGGTCAGAAATATTTCCATTAAACTTTCGGGTTGGGCATTCTCGGATGATGTGGTCCACATTTTGCACCTATAATTAACAACCCTTTTAAAAACGAACTTTTTACCCGTTACAAAATAGAAGTGAAATCATCTTTCAATGAAACTAATGCGAATTCTAACTTTGGTATTTGCTGTAGTTCCATTCCTAGAAAGTGCGAATAAAAATCAGTAATTCCATCATGAAACTCGGCAATGACCCTTTATTTAAGCTATGGACTAACAAACACGCTTTTTAGGACATATGCAGATGACCTCACGATATTTTCCTTCACCGGTCAGCAAGTGGTAAGTACTCGTATTAAGCAAATACAAATGCTATGCAAATAAATTCCGAAAATCTTATTGGTGCTTCCCCGACCGGGGATCGAACCTGGGTCTCAAGCTTGAGAGGTCATCTCAGCTAACCCTTGAAATCATCTAATATTTTTCAATTTTTATCCAGTCTAGATTCAATTTTTATCCAGTCGATTTTGGTAAAAATACGATAATTCTGAACAAACCTTTTGAAAATATCTGTACAAGAGTGTTTTAATTTCATCATGCGAGAGCTTGTCCAGGCGTGCCATCAGCATTTGTTCCCCTCGCGACCTCGTGTCCTTAGTGTCTCCCCAGGAGTCGGACCAGGAAGCCGATGGGGACTTGCCGCAGATCAAGTTGTTCTTGTACTCGATCGCTGTGTCTATGGCCTCTATTGCTTCTTCACATTCTAGGAGCTTGCGTTCCTGAAAATGACAATGCGGGAGTGAGGTAAGTCAATACGGGCAGGCACTTGCGTTCCTGAAAATGACAATGCGGCGGTGAAGTAAGTCACTACGGGCCGGCACTTGCGTTCCTGAAAATGACAATGCGGGAGTGAGGTAAGTCACTACGGGCAGGCACTTGCGTTCCTGAAAATGACAATGCGGCGGTGAAGTAAGTCACTACGGGCCGGCACTTGCGTTCCTGAAAATGACAATGCGGGGGTGAGGTAAGTCACTACGGGCAGGCACTTGCGTTCCTAAAAATGACAGTGCGGGGGTGAGGTAAGTCACTAAGGGCAGGCACTTGCGTTCCTAAAAATGACAATGCGGGGGTGAGGTATGTCACTCGGGCAGGCACTTGCGTTCCTGAAAATGACAATGCGGGAGTGAGGTAAGTCGCTACGGCAGGCACTTGCGTTCCTGAAAATGACAATGCGGGGGTGAGGTAAGTCACTACGGGCAGGCACTTGCGTTCCTGAAAATGACAATGCAGGGGTGAGTTAAGTCACTATGGGCAGGCACGGGTACAAGAGGGGAGGGCAAATTTGCTGTGCTAGATTAGCTGATCCTAAGTTTTAGCGCCCCTATGTTTTGCTATATTTCAAACTATTTCAATTGATATGGGGCTTTCAGATTGTGAAAACTTTGCTTTTGCAACAATAACTTTATGAGAAAACCGCAAAATAAGATAAGGTTTACTTATTTTGTATGGGAATTGTCATTTTTATAGAGAGTTTGAAGCGACAGTGGTGCCATCTACAATTAGCTTTGCGTGGTGTTCCTCATTATACCGTTGTATTTGCCTTTGTTCTGATGATGTCGCCATTGGTTTTTGCTATGATTTTATACAAAATATGAAAAGACAAATATATGAACAAAATTAAATATAATTAAAAATATGAGTCTGTCAGTTTTACTAACCTCTGAGTCTGAGAGAGATTTATACAACTTCCTCTTATGGCCCAAACTACATCGTTGTTCATGGAGGCACTCCCTGGTCTTGCGCAAGTTTTTGATCTCCTTCCTCAGCATCAACTCCTTTTCTTTCGGCAGCTCCAGGTTTTCCAAATCATTTGTCTTTTCCTTCAGTATTGTATCCAAGTGAGAAATCCTATTGGTGAAGTGTTTTAATGAATTTACTTTCTTGTCTTTTAACTCAATGGAGGTTTCAGACAATTCATCTAACTTTGTCTTGTCCTTTACAAGTTCAACATCAAGAGTATTTTTTCGTTTTTCGTCCTTTTTGATTTGCCTCTTAATTTGCTCAATCCTTTTCTTGTAAGTTTTGATATTTGTTTCATGTTTCCTGATTTCTCTGGCTGTATCTTGATCCATGAGACTAGATTCTTCACTGTCGTTGAGCTGCTTTTCATATCGCTCTATAACCGATTTGTAATAATTTAATTGATGTACCAATTTTGTATTGTTTTTATCACTTTCGAATTTCTGCTGTGTAGCAGCTAAATCAGCCTTTGCTTTACTATACTGATGTTTTGTAGTTCCTAATCTCTCTGCGTTAGCTTTGTTTTGTGAGTTTTGACAGGTTGCTCTTGATAAGTCATCAATTATTCTTTCCTTTACTATACAAAGATTTATTAGCTCTTTTAATTGATTTTGACTGGTGCTTATTTCTTTTGACAACTTTCTAGCTAAAACTTGCTTTTGTGAATACTTTTCTTTTGTGATTTTATATTTTTTGCATATTTCATTTGTTTTTGGAGAGTCAATCATTTTTAGTAACTCTCTTTCTATTAGCTTGGGTTCTGGGTCAATATCCTTTTTGTGAGATTCAATAATTATCTTTTGTGATTCTGGTGAAATGGCTTTAGCTGCCACTTTTCTTAAAAGTTCAATTTCAGCCCCTGATAGACTCTCTCCTGGTTGTATGGTTCTTCTGCGACCAGAAATTGATTGTGAAGTCATTACAGGTAGTGACTGTGACCCACTTGTCTCGGATATTGTGATGTCATCTGAGTCAATGTGGTTTAAGTACTCCTCGCACCTTTCAGCAAACAGCTGATCATTTTTCTCTCTAAAGTACTCCATGAATTTATCAAGTTTGTCTTGGAAAACAGTGTCAGAGTGACTGTCTTCTGTATCTGACTCTGTATCAGACTCACTCGGCTCACTGGGTTCTGTGTCTTCAGCTATTCTAGGCAGACCTTGCTTTTGTGCATTATCTTTATTATCCACAACTATGTCAGCATTTAAGCATTCATCACATTCTGCTTTCAGGAAGAGCCATTCGCTGACTTGATTCATATCTGCTTCAGTCAATGACTTGGACTGCAAAATTTTGTTGAAAAGTCCTTCAGCATTAGACACCAATTTGATCCACTGTGTTGTAGCAAATTGTAAATTGAAGTTGTTATCAGGAGCCATCATATTTTTTTCAGTGAAAACAGGAGTATTGTTGTCAGCAAAGGTATTAACAGTTACAAGGTTTTTTATCCCTCTACAGCATAAGCAAAGATTTAAGGTTTTTAATGTGTCTTGATAGTCCTCAGGCTCAGTGCCTATACAGCCGATGACCCATGTGAATGCTCTGCCACCAAATGAGTCCTTCAGCATGGCTGTCAAGATGCACTGATCATAGTTTATCTGTTTTGCTGGATTGCCCGCAAGTAGCTCTTTGATTATATTTTCTAGAGCATAAAGTCCTGGTTCTGGGTATGCAGCCAGATCACAGAAGCTTGCAGTTGAGAGTCTGTGATTTAAGACACCATTAGTGCCCACCCATTTTTGTTCCATGCTGACTGTGAAAACAGTGTGGTGATTCCCTTGACATCTCTGTCGCCAGCCCAGCTGCAGGTACTGGAATGCCTCTTCGATACTACAGCACCGGACCAAACCTGCTCCAAGAACATCAAATATGTTGTTGTTTACTACTTGCATCCATGTTATGTGCAGGATAAACTCTCTTTCAGGCATTTGGTTCAATTTGTGGAATATGTCTGTAATGAATCGAGGGATAATTCCTTGGTCACTTTCACTGTGAATGCATTCAAAACCTGAAACATAAAAGAAAGTTTAAATATAATAAAAATCAAGACAGCTGAATTTTTAGAGTTGTGCCCCCAGGACATAAGGCCTGGTGATCTCATCAAGTGACTTTACCAGCTAAGTAGCCTGGTGGTTTGTGTCGGCATGTCAATAGGGAGGCAAACAAGTTTAATTTTTTGCTTTTACCAAAAGCATCACAACACAGCTAGAAACACAAACCACTTAGCCATTACCATTAGACATCTTATCAACCACGGATAAGATGGAATTTTTTCCGCCACTTCTGTTGCGGGGCAATGCTGGGAGGCAGTGGCGTGCACAGAACTTTTTGCTGAAAAAGCAAACAATTGGTCAAGAACAACGTAAAAAAAAATATAAAAAAATTTAAATATTACTTTGAAAAAAAAAAGTTTGTATAGGAAATTTTCACTCTAGGGTAGACATTGTCTACCCTGGCGTCATACAAATTTTTTTTTTCAAAGTGGTATTTAAATTTTTTCTTATTTTTTTTATTGTTGTTCTTGACCAATTGTTTGCTTTTCCAGCAAAAAGTTCTGTGCACCCCACTGCTGGGAGGGTACTAAGCAAGGAAATAGAGTTGGGATAATATGGAATGACATTTTTAAAGTCAAGATTTAAATAAATGCAGCTAGGAAATTGTTATTGGAAGGGATTTAGAATATGGTCCATTGATTTAAGGGTTGAAGGGGGGGCTCAGTTTTTCTAAACAGATTTCGACCTAGACATTATACACCTTTTTGTATTAGACTAAGAGATGCCTCGCTCTGCTCTGCTTCACTTGGTTCTGTTTTGTTTCATAATGTTGAAACCTAACCTAACCTAGATTTACAAAACAGATTTCGATCTATACATTATACACCTTATTGTAAGTATGTGTAAACAAGTACAGAGCGAGCTTACACACTTAACTGCCTAAAATGGAACATTAGATAATGAAATAGGCTAAAATGTCAGAAAAAAATCTAGTGTCAAAATAAATTAAAATTCAAAAAATTTGAACTGGAAACCTATTGAAGTTCGTAACGAGAAATTTCATGTAGTAGCTCTATAAATGGAGACCTTTATTTATCCCAAAAAGATATCGGGGTTCCAAATCAGGACCATATTCCAAAACTGAGCCTTGTTATTAGTTTAGATGAAGTTGTAATATTACAACAAAAAACAGTAGGTACCTACCTAACTATTTACAGGTATCAAACAATACTTACCAGGGCCAAACATAGTGTAAGTTTTCCCAGTCTTAGGCTGGCCAAAAACCACAACTGATGTGTCGCAGCCATCTAGGAAGCAGTTGATCTGCGGTATCATGAATGAGCTGAAGAGATGTGCCTGCGAGCAGTCGACTGGCAGGGCTCTGTTTACATGGAATGTTTGTCCACTTTCTGTTATCACTATTTGAGTAACTGGATTGCTAAATATACACTGCGTGGAATCCACTAAGCTCGGAGGCTTTAGCCTCACAGCAATTTGCACTGGGATGTCCATTGTGATGTTAGGTTGTTGATAAAATATACTAGAAATATGTTGATTTGACCACTACAAGCGTTTTATACTGGGCACATTAATAATATTCATGGTGGGTCCGTGTCTCTCTATTTAATTGTTATTCTTTATTAAAAATACGTTTCTCTCTGTAAGAAAGACAACAAATCGTTCATCTGATTCTGTTCTGACTGACACACAAACCCTGCGTTCCGAAATAGAATTATATCGCTAAAATCGATTACAAAAGTATGAAGTGAATGGCTTATGATCCATTGTAATTCTATTTACGACCGCAGTGAAATTAGTCAAATTCACGAATTCAGTCAGATGATATTTATTTTCCCTATTTCATTGTATTTCACTACAAGGCTGTAATAAAGTACTCGGTGGGGCTACGTTTCAAAACGTGGGATCTACGTACGAAATTTCACTCGTTTTTAATAAAGAGATAGAGCTATATATTAGAAAGAGAAAGAAAGATCTAGTTTTGAAACGCTTGCGAGTGATTCCCGGGTGAAAAGCGTTTTGGAACGGTCTGGAGTAACACACGTCAAGTAAATACATAATCTGAAATCAAAATAAATAAATAAAGTAAAGTACCTAATAAAGAAGGAATAGAACCGATACCTATTGCTCTTAATATGGATGGCATTGCAACCTTTGCATTTGCAAGTCAGGCGAATTTTAACGGTACCCAGACAGAGTTAGAAATCGCACTTGTTAGTGCGATATTTACATTTCTCGAAAGCGTTTCAAAACACTTAGCGCAACTGTCAGGTTACAGTTCGTTTACCCTCGGTTTCACTTGGATCGATTTTTGAACGCTGCAGGGATAAAATTCGCATCGCTCCGAGTGATAATCACACGTTTCGAAACGTACCGTACTGTTTTTTTTTAATGAGTTCAACTGCAAGTGTTGCCAGATGACAAACTCGCGTTCCCCCCAAATATTACCCAGAAACCCCCCAAATATTACCCAGAATACCCCCAAATATTACCCAGAATCCCCTCTAAACTTCTGGTTTTGAAGAAAAAAAGCCCCACAAAAGAAAAAACATTTGTTTCTTAATTCAATTAAATTTTATACTTCTTCCAAAATAGCTTCTATTAGATCAGCATATTTACACGCGTCGTCTGAAGTTCCATACATTTTCTCTGAGTTAAACCTGTTTGGTATGTTTGAACTTTGAACACATCCTTTTGGCAATGTATTAAACCCTATTCTTAAAATGTATTCGGCAGTGTGGGTGGTCAATCTGTTTCATAGTTTGTCTTTAATAACTTCTACTTTGAGAGAAGGCTCTTTAGCTTTCCACAGCTGCTTTAGAAAAAGACAATGACAAAAAATCCTACTGCCAATTTGCTTACATGTCTTTAAGATCTATTACAGACTGCATTTTTGAAACTATAAACTGTCTTTGACAGGTAGGGTGGCAGCCGCGGGATGAACAATATAGGAAAAGTTTTTTTCTTGAGCTTTTCAGCTTTAAAATATCGTGGTCGGCGCGCGGGTGATCACCGATACTACATAGTTATCATGACCGCGGAGGGATTGGTTATGAAGGATAATTAGGGGATTTTAGGGGGATTTAAAAAAAACTTGGGGGTAATATTTGGTAGGGGTTGGCAACACTTACAACTGTCAGTCGCGCGCCCGCCGCGCACGTAATGAGTTGTATTTGTTGACCGAAAATTATTTATATTATGAAATCAATTGTATTGTAATTTTGCAGATATTGTAGTAAGAAATAGAAAACGTGTTGCTGTGTTCCGTGGTGTGATAATTTTATTAAGCATTATATTCATTTTCTACTGATTTACTTGTCCACGTAATAAGTTTTTTGAATTTTATGAAAAATACAAATTTAGCAAAAATGGAAGTTGCTGATGATCAAGAGCTTGTCAATCCACCAAAGTATGGGCTTAAATTTCGGCTAAATCATGAATTTCCACTGCAAAGTAAACAAATCATACCGAAATCGCCCAAGATGATTTTTGATATGCTTCCTCTAGCATCAAGGTAAGAACCGTAAAAATCTCATGTTTCGCATAAATATTAGGTAAATAAGCACATTGGCACAAAGCCAACCCTTGAATTGGGTCCAACTTTAAGAACAATTAATGGCCAAAGGCAATTAGTATTTGTTTGCATTGCATAATGAGCCAGTCTCCTAAGATTTTATGAAAATCAATTGCCATTAAAAAGCATAAAGTAGTAGTAACATTTTTTCGATATCTCAAACGATGGCGAAGTTTTTGGCAATCAAAGTGAGTGTATTGTGATGTCATAAGACAGGATTTCATGTTAAAAGTAAAAAATATTGGTATCACTAACTTCGATAATAATAGGAATTTATAAAATATTTAAAAAATTTTGTGCTTTGCTAACTAATTAATTAGTTACTATAAAAATACCATACTGATATTTGACTACAGGAGATTGTTTTGAACTTTTCTATTCTATTCTATTCTATTGAAAAAAAAAAAGTTTGTATGAAAATGTTCACTCTAGGGTTAGGCAGGCGTCATACAAACTTTTTTTTTTAAAGTGTTATTTAAATTTTTTCATATTTTTTTATTGTCAATCTTGACCTTCTGATTGCTTTTCCGGAAAAAAGCTCTGTGCACGCCACTGCATTGGATGCTATTATTCTGACCATGTCTGGTTTGGACATGTAGAGATGATGAATGACAGTAGAGTTTATGGTTGTAAGTGGAAGGTACAGTACGATTAGGCTGCCCTAGATAATTTGGCGACATACTGAAGAAGGGCAATGGGTTGGGATGTAGATAAGGGGGCACTATATGGAAAAAAAAAGAATTGGAAAATTTTCGCTTGGGTGCAGCCTAGTTGGGGCACCAAAAAGTGAATAATTTTCAAGTCCGGTATCATGCCCCCTTATCAACACTCTGACCTTATGTCAAAAGTACCCAGAATAGGAGAGCTTGTATGCTTAGATTGATGGATATGAAAAAAGTGTGTCAGGATCATAGCAGATGGCAATCTGTAGGCTCTGCCTATCTCACTAAGAGACAGGCATAAGTATATGTATGTATTCTGCCCAAGTCCCAAGTATATTGTTGGAGCAATTCAAGTATGATAGATGATTGAGCCTCATAGACTCAACTATTTGTGATATGACATATGGGCCAATTTAATTAAATTGTTGACTCAATAGGGAACTTGGTACTATGTAGATGTGAAACATGTTATCAAACGACTTTCATCGGTACCCCAAAGGGCATAACCTTAATAAATGTTTATATATTAAATTGAAACTATGATAGAAATAAATTTCTATTTTAAACACTTCACAATTTATCAGTGTCAGCGAGAACTCGGCCCAAATCAACCTGGCCCGAATAATAATACCAGATAGTAGTGGTTTTTTGTAACTTTGGCATAAAAAGGACCTTTAAGAGGTCAACTTAAAATAAAGATGATTTTTTTTCAATTTATCGGTAGAATTAATTAATTTATTTTTATGAATATTATTTAATAAATATTATATATATGTATTAAATATTATTGTTTTAAATGAAATTGAATGCTATGAACTTGTTCTGCAATAAAGACTTTTTATTTAGTTAAATACTGAATTATTATTCATATAAAGATTTTGTATAAATTGGTAGGGACAAGTTCTGGCCTGAGAAGGCCCTTCGCCGGACATTGTCAACAAGTAACTGAATTTCCTAATCAATCAAGTAGAATTCACAAAAATTTGCATATATACAGCATAAGAGAGAGAGAGAGAGAGAGAGAAAAAAAACAATTGTTATCAATATCAGTAAATCGGTTCATGTTAGCTAAGGGCATGGTAAATTTTTGGCAGAATTTGATGAATTTGATGTGCAAGATTTCTATTGTCATCAGACAAAGGAATGCTTTTTTTTTTTAATCCATACAGTTTAAAAAACGAATATACTTAAGCTACTTATATAGGTATCATAATTGAAATAGGCGTTAAGTATAGACAATTAATGTTTTATATGTAAATAAAAAACTAAAATCTTCAGATTTTTTTTTTAATTCGTAATGATATTTTAAAATATTATTTTCTGCCTGATAATTAATGTTTTCCTGCTTTGTATGTAAATAAAAAAAAAACAAAATCTTCAGAAAATAAAATAAAATTCGTAATGATATTTTAACATATTGATTTTCTGCGCCGCCATCGTCAAATATCTGGTATTATTCATGGTATGGTATTATTATGGTATGGCCGAGTTGTCGCTGACCCATCGCAAGGAGATATAATAATATATGTATTACTTCACTTTTCAGATACTTAGTATACTATCTTGATAAAAAAATTCATAACAAGCGACCAAACATGGACTATATTGACTTGATGTCTGCCCAGAGGAAGTATGGTGAGATGATACATTCATTACAGGTCCTCTAAAAAGGCCATTTTGTATGAATCACATTATGATTCTGTTCTAATGCCGTCTCTTTTGCACGTGTGAAAAAAATCTGACTCTATCCTACTTTCAAATAATTTTATGATTCACCCAAGTCGGCCTTTTTAGATCCCCAGTTATATCTTAAGAGGCTATGCGAATTTTATTTTTGTCACTGTCACTCCAAGCGAAAAATCGCGCAGTGCGAGAGGGGCGGATTCAGGGCAAAAGGGAAAAACGTTGGTTTTATATTTTTATTAAAGAAACTAAAATAGCTAGCAAAATATCAAAAATATCACATCTCTAGATATGGTTGAAACACCTAATAAAATATGTTTGAGTTCTGTATATGGTTCCTATTCGTCAAACGAGGAGAAAAAGTGTGTTTGAAGACCTTATTTCAACAATTATTTCTATCGAGGAAAATTTATCTAAACATGTTCTCCAATTTCAAAATCCTAGATTATACCTATATAGTCAAAATGCATATACCAGAAATTTATTAAAATTTTCCGTGTATTTCATGAAATACGCAGAAAAGAAACACCCGAATTTTTTTCGCATGTTGCCTTAAAAGGAGACATCGTGGGGCGACCGACTTATTTTGCTATGTTATGAACACGTGCTTTGGTTTATGACATGACATTAGCAGAATTAAATGTGTTAGTCACACACGTTATCAGAAGCCAAAAACAAGAAAATAATAATACCTAGTACATGAAACTTGCGAGGACAATACAATCAAGCCAATTTCGTCGCGGGCGCAAAATTGAAAACTTGTTTCAGGAGAAACACGATTTGGCAAGATTGTGGACGTTTTTCAAACATATTTTTAGTTATTATTAATCTTGATAACATTTTCGATGTTTGATTCGTATTAATTTTATCTATAACAATAAAAGCACATTCGGCTACACTTTTGATTAAAAACCGTTAGATTTACGTATTTTAGCGGTTTGTTCAAATTCAAATTCAAATTTATTTATTAACAGTTTAAAAACAAAGATTGGCGTTCTCTGGATTCCCTGGGTGGTGGGGACTAGCTTCCTTTACTCGTCTCATAAATTTGGTGTTCCATGCTGCATTATACAAAATCAAAAAGACAGATCTTAGCTACAATAAATTACTCAGTTACCATTAATTACATTAAATTTAAAATTATAATAAATTGATTTATATATATTGTTGTTAAGATATTACTCAAATTTCACGATTTTTGGTTCAGCTAGATAATTTCAATGGACTCAGCCTAAAATATTATAATAATATTATGATTCGACTGATGACGGCCCCATACTGAGGGTCGAAATACATAGAGTAATTATTTTTTAAATTTTTTAATTCCAATAAATAAACAAAATAAATAAATCTTATAATAACATTCCATAGACACGTCACAATTTTGTAATAGCGTTTGTATGGAGGTTTGCGCGTGATGGGGTGCCTCTTAATAATGGCTTCAGACAGGTGGATCCAAGATTTCATTTTGGGAGGGGGGGGGGGGGGAGGCTATTCTGACAAATTTTGCGGCTGGAGTTAAAATATCACAAAGTTAACAAAAATATTTATATGGACGTTAAGGGTGTCAAAACGAATTTGCGGAAGCCTAAAATTGGCGATAGTACCGGTCCATACAAACTACATTCCGTGAAAAATAAATTGAGAAATCGAGAAAATCAAAATCTCTTGTTTCATACATTTTGGTTGGGTAGCTAAGTCAGTTTTCTATGGAACAGCAGATTTTTTTTCGAGGCTTGAAGGTTGGCTCCATAGTAAAAGTTGTTCGTATGGACGAGTACTATCGCCAGTTTCCGTCCTCAACTTCATCTTAACACCCATATAGTGTATTATTTGAATTTGAATATTTTTTTGTTAATAAGGGGGTGAGGGGGCAATTAAAAGGTGAAAGTTTGTATCGGAATTCCATTAATTTTGTATTTTTAAACCATAAAAATTGAATGTTGGCAATTTAAAAATGTAACTTATTTCAGCGTTTTTAGAAATTCGATCCTTATGGTGTTATAAATTCGCATTTCTAAGGATTTATATATATTTTATATAATATATAAATGCACTGAATCGAATCGAAAAATCGTTTATCGCTAACGATAAATCGGGAGTGAAAAATCTCGCTGTGATTTCCAGTGCACTTAACGAGGACACGTTTAGGTTAGCTAGGATACCTAAGGTAGTAGACAGTTCCTATGAGGAAATTTGTGAGCTGTTTGATAACATTTCACTACAAAAAGGTGTGGGTTTGCGGAAAGGTTTTGGTTTTACGCAGCAACACAAAGGCAAGAGGAAAATCATGCTGACTGGGCCGCGAGACTGCGGGCTCGCCGAGAATTGCGGTTTTAAAAACCTTGATGAAGCACTTCTGGACAGATTCGTCATGGGGATGCTGCTGGGTTACGAGCGTGATAAGATGCTCACACAGGACATTCAAAAATTTTCTTTGTCAAAGGCTGTGGAGTTGGCGGAGGGCGTGCGCTGCGCCGTCAATATGCCGTCGTGTGCATTTTTAAAGTGCACTAACATTTTAAGAAATACGAATAAAGCCAAAAGTGTGACATTTCACATTCAAAAACAATGCAATAGATTTTAGGTGCCAGGGCTCATCTAAACTTTTGAAATCTTTAGCCCAAATAGGAAGATGAATTACTTGAACATGGGCAGTGCCACCGTGGAGATGGTTGACTTTGACGATGGTGTCTTTATTGCAATATTCGTTGTGAGAATGTTAGAAAAAGTTTTCATGAATGGAATTTCCTTGAATTGCGAAATCGATAGTGGTTCGGCCATAAGTGCAATTTCCGAGCAAACATACTTAAAATATTTCCTCGAAATGCCTTTATCGCCGACTAACAAAAGTTTATTGTCGTATAACGGAATTAAAATCAGTTACATAGGTTTTCTCCAGTTACCCGTAACTTATGATGGATGCATAAATACTCTCGACATATTTGTGATAAAGGAAGGTGGTCCGGTCCACTTTTCTTAGGCAGAGATTTTATAGGTAAATTCAATTAGAATTAGCCAGAGTGCATTTCTGCTCTAAAACAAACGACGAAAGTAAAATTTGCGATTTACTGTCTTAATTTATTGTCTACGTTTCCGTCGGTGTTTACAAACCAGTTAGGTTGTTTTAATAAATATGATGCTAAGTTACAATTGAAAGTAGGAGCTAAACCAGTTTTTGTAAAAGCGTGGTCTATATTCATATACTATTCGAATAATAAAAAAAGTTAAAAAGTGGTTTATAGTAATCATAAACATAGCCTGCCGAATCAGTAAGTTGAAATGGCAGTGGACTGGCCATATTTGTCGCCGACGTCATAACCGTTGGATGACATGACAGTTCAACAAGACCTTAGTCTTATCCAAGTTCATCCGCAGGCCCACTCGTCTGGATGAATCACTTAGGGCCGTAAGGCATTGGAATGGAGACCACGTACAGCAAAGCGCAGCGTAGGCCGCCCTCGTGCCCGCTGGACTGACGATCTGAAGGACGTTGCGGGTGGCGGCTGGATGAGGATGACTGAGGATCGCCAAGAGTGGCGTAATATTGGGGAGGCCTATGTCCAGCAGTGGACGAATACGGGCTGATGGATGGATGGAATCTTACAAATAAAATATTATTTTTATTATTACTTTTTGGAATATTGTAAATTTTATTATTTATGTAAGTCAACAATATGATTATGTATTTTACTATCAATGATGGATACTGATGGATGATAGTAATCATGTCTTAAAGTGCCAAGAGTCTAATTTCTCTGAATAAAAAAAGTCTGTTAATGTAGCATCGTTGTTCTGTTCAGGTTGCCCTATTGGAGGAATCGGCGGGGGCACCATTGGTCGAGGTTTCAAGGGAGAGTTCTGCAGATTTCAGATGTTCCCTGGCATCTATGAGTATGTCACTGTGCCTGAATGCCAATTCATTGTCAACATTAGGAACGCTGAGAATGAAACCATCTTTCAATCTGTCTTGTCCACTTATGAGTGAGTGTATAAAATTGACAAACATACATATTTATAGCGGAGCAGTTATTCATGACATTCATTAATTACTATTACATTGATATCAATTCGGCGCAACACAACTTAACTTATTTGACAGGACTAAATTTAATTTGAGCCTTCTGTCTTTTTCTTTCCGTATCGAAAAGACAAAGACAGTACGCTTAAAATAAGGTTAGTCCTGTCAAATTAGTGCAATTGTGTTTAGCTGAATCGACACGATTATATTGCTATGTGTACTTCCCCCCATCAAGCTGACGAATGCTTGATAAAGATCGATTTCATGATCCCATTTCCTTTCAAATGATATAGCACACCCATTCAGTTAAATCGGCAATGCGACAACCGATTTTGGTCCTTATTATAGTGGCAATTAAAAATTATAATTGGCTTTACTGCCTTTGTGGTTCGAGTATTCGACTAATAATCCGGAGGTCGCGGGTTCAAATGCTGTAGGACACATTTCTATTAGGCCTCATTTCATTCATTAACAAAATGATATGCTCGTACATGCTCTTATCTAAATTATACAAGGTGAATTTGTGAACATCGTCCAAATTCATAGTTGAGCCTTGGTAAGTGATCAGCATCATGAACCAGTAACGATTTTTGTAAAATTCATACAATGAAATTTCGACTTCGGAGTGAATTACTATGGGAAGTCAAAATTTCGTTATACGAATTTCACAAAAATCGTTATCGGTTCATGATGCCGATCACTTACCAAGCCTCTGGTATGAATTTGGACGATGCTCAAAAAGTAACCTTGTATATAAAAATATCTATATACAAGGTGTACAGAAAGGTGTAACCATATTTGAAGAGCTTATTCAGTCAATGGAATAGAACAACTTTTACTATGGGGCCATAAAAAAAATCTGTCCTTCCATACATTTCGGCCGAGCGGCATTGCATTTTCCTATGAAGCGAGTAATATTTTTTTTCGATATACAGGATTTGTTCCATAGAGAAAGTTGTTCTAAACCATTGACTGAATAAGCTCTTCAAATATGGTTACACCTTTCTGTACACCTTGTATAAAAATACACCGTCATGACATGAATTCCCCGAGGGGGTGTCAGTGGTGTCCCCGTGTATGGACTGTGAAATGCAAGCAGCAGTCCACACTCGTACACCCACGTTTCATCGACGATTATCACGTCTCAGCGTGTTGGGTGGTGTCCTATCGCCGTACTTCAGGTACAAATTGGACTCACAATTTAACGTGCCTTCCGAAGCAAGCAGATCGAACACAAATTGAGCGCCTATGAGATTTGAACCGGCGATCTGGGTTCGGCAGAATTTCATCTATCATGGTCATCCCTAATAATCTCCTGGTAATATTAATATTGTAAAGCCGATTCCGAAGGCTTTAATTTTAGTTTTAGTGCTGTCAAAACTAAATTTTCTTCAATGCAAAGTAGTCCTTAAGTGTTAGGATTAGAAGTTAAATTACTTTGGATAATTTTAAGCTTTGACAGCACCAAAACTAAAATTAAAGCCTTCATAATTGGCTTTAGTGACCGTGTAAATTTATAATCATTTTTTAATTATTTTTAGCAAGCCTAAAAAAGCACCATCATCATGGGAATGGAACTTGGATGGTGCAGATTGCGAGTACACTGGACTGTATCCGAGGTCTTGGACGACGTATGACCTCTCCAAGCATGGTATCAAATTAACATGCCGCCAGATATCGCCTGTCATACCACACAATTACAAGGTTTCAAATCTTATTGCTTCTATATATTTGTTATGTTATGACCGCTGTAAAGTTAAATTTTATGTCCCTGCATGCTTGACTCCTGAAATATGTAGGTATTTTTCTTTTTATTTGATCAATTATTAATTTCTTTTATTTGTATTGTATTTATATCCGTTGTAAATACATATGCAGGTATCTTTAAATGGGACACTTTTTCAAAAGAAACCGCGCAAAAAAAGCGTCGGTAGCTCATGCAGTAGAACGCTTACCTCTCAATCTTGAGACCCAGGATCGATCCCCGGTCGGGCATGCACCAATGTGTTTTTTAAATTTATGTGCATAATATTTGTATATTATTACCGTGAATTTCGTTTATTCTTATTGCACACAGAAAACTTAATTCTAAATTATATAATAAAGGTTAAGTACAATGGCGTGTTTATCTCAATAATGAGATTTCTTCCAGCAAACCAAGGGTGATAAGGATATTTGAAATAAATGAGATATTCATATTGTGCACGATAATACTTATACATAAACAAGATAAATTAATAGTAGATACCTAACGATACCTAAAGTATTACCTAATACCTACCACTTTCTGAACGGTGAAGGAAAACATCGTGATGAAACCTGCATGCCCTAGAAAGTGTATTTGTGCCCGAGGAACTGCGATAGGGCTCACCACCCATCACGTTGGTACGTAATAATCGTCGGCGAAACACGGGTGTACCTTGTGTGGACTTTGACTTGCATTTTATAGTTCACACTCGGGAACACCTCTGACACCCCCTCAGGGATTCATGTCGTGACTATATATATTATAGTAATAACTGCGCAACTAAAAAATCATGGACTTGCCCATACAAAATTCACAGTAAATGTTTTTATGTTTTCCGAAGTTTGACTGGAAGAAATTTCTTATAGGAATAAGTCCGCTCTTACCTTCTATCTGTTCTTTGTGTGTATCTTGTCTTCTTATTTGTGTGCAATCAAGTGTTTATTCATTCATTCATTCATTCAGTAGGTTTCCAAAATTAGTAAGAGATCTTTCTTTGGGAATATTATTCAGTATGATCAGTACATTGTGTGGTTTTATTTAAAGATAGCTGTTTATCTTAGACCCTCTTTAATAATTGCAGATATTCAAATTCAACTAGTAGATAAAACATACAGCTACATGTTATATCTTAATGATTTCACTATTTTATCTAGGTTTATGCGATTCTGTATCTGTATCAACTATATTTCATGCTGTAAACTCGATAAGTGGTCAGGGCCAAGGTTCAATGACCCTTTTTGTAAAATACGAAAAATATTATTTGTGCGGCACCCAAATTGTGCCCCCGTGCCCGAGTGATTTAATATAGGAAGCTTACAACCTACACAGAAAGGGCCATTGAGCCTTGTTACTATCACTTACAAAGTCTCTAGTATAAATTTGGCTGTAGCAATCAAAGTCACCTTATATTATTGTATAACTCTGTGATTTAAAAGCTAATAATGGAGCAAATTATTTCCTTTTAAATAATGGACTGAATAGATAAAAATACTTGAGAATATTTTTCTATGTATATGGCCATTTAGAAATGGTATAATCGTAAGGTCCTTAGACCATCATGCTCTAAGCATAAGGCCCGACAGTTTACGATAAACAGCACTCGTAGCACAGTGTTTAATCGCGCGCGACGCCACTTAGTTGAATCACAAGTGCGAGGAGCGTGACACGATGTTTTTGCGATTAAACAGTACGTCACGCTCCTTGCACATGTGATTCAACTAGTGACGTCGCGCGCCATTAAACACTATACAAGGTGACTTTTTGATCATCATCCAAATTCATACTGGAGGCTTGATAAGTGATCAGTATCTTGGATCAATAACAATTTTTGTGAAATTTGTAAAATGAAATTTCGGCTTCCCATAGAAATTCACTTCCAGTTCCGAGTGAATCACTATGGGGAGTCGAAATTTCATTTTACGAATTTTACAAAATTGTTATTGATCCATGATACTGATCACTTACCAAGCCACCAGCATAAATTTGGACGATGATCAAAAAGTCACCTTGTATAATTGTTTGTTTATTAATTTATTTTTTATTTATTACACTTTTTGTACCTTTACAAACATAATTTACAACACATTTTCACATAAAAGACAGACATTGTGTACAAAGGCGGCACTTATTGCTAATAGCAATATCTTCCAGGCAATCTTTGGGTGAATGAAAAAGATGTTAACGATAAAAACTTGTTACAGGACAGCAGTTTGCCTTGCGCTGTCTTCGTTTGGTCAGCTAAGAATATCAGTAACGAGCAGCGACAAGTAAGCATAACGTTCACATGGACGGAGATATTGCCTAACAAGAAAAAAACGCGTAAGTTTATTTTCAATGCATGTGCTCGTAAAGGCCCACTTTTTATGCATCAAAACCGAACAGAAAGTCGATTATTTTGCCCTAGGGCTTTATTATTATTATTATTTTTTTTAATTTATTTACAATGGTTGGTTAACCTGCAGCCTTTCCTGTGTACCATAGACGTTGAATGAATGAATGAATACTTTTATTTATCAAAAGGTAGATTATCTTATAGCTAAATATGACCCACAAAACTGCATGTACAGTTTGACTGTGGGATCCGTGAGTCTCTGATACAATTTTAATAAAATTAGTACCTACTTAAATAAAAGTAATTAGTACGATCAGCCGAACATAAGCGGCCACGCCTTCGCTACCACTTTACGTGCCTTTGCTAAGCTATGACTTGGCGTGGGTATCCGCTGACGCGCGGCCGACCGCACCAGCTAATTATAATTATTATACCTACTTAACTAAAAAAAAAAAAAACTTACATGGTATTGAGGAGATGATTTAATAACAGTTGTTTAAACGTTTGTTTATTGGACTCCTGCCTAATATTAATGGGCAGGCTATTTAGAATATATGGGATACGCTTTTTTAAAGTTCTATCGCCATAATAATTACGCACTCTTGGTACATTATATTTACCCGCTCTTACTGACCTAGTATCACAAGTATGGCTTACAAGAGATAAGTTATGCTCTTGTCTACCATGCTGATTAACTAATAATAATAATTTATGTTTTAAGCTGACTGGAAGAATTTTGCATATTTTAAATAATTTTCTGTAATCGTCTCTGCATTTACTTTTGGTTTTATTAGACACAAGGAGCTTTAGGAACCTAATTTGAAGTTTCTCTAATTTATCTATGTTTGTTTTAAATGTTAGTCCATAGCAGTCGAGAGCATAGCTTATTATTGAGTCTACCAAACACGTATACAAACATTTAAGAGTACTAGTTGGGACTCTAAAACTTAAATGGTAGAATTTACCAAGCAGAGTTTTAAGCTTACTACAAATGTAATCTACATGTGTTGTCCATGAAAAGTTTTCATCAATTTTCATCCCAAGGTAGGTGGCACATTGTACTCGTTCAATAGGTTTGCAATCACAGGGTGTCAATTTATTGTGGAAGCAAGAGTAGTCATGAGTAACAACAATAGGTGAAAGTGGTTCCGTAGGGATCATGTAAGGTGAATGGATAACTAAGAGTTTAGTTTTATCAGCGTTCAGAACAATTCCGTTGTCGTGTGACCATTTGACCACTGAATCGACATCTTGTTGTACTAGTTGACAGGTGTCAGTGAAAGCAGTACCAGCGCGTAGCACGCATAGGTCATCTGCAAACATATACGCCGAGCTATGGCGCAGAACATCACACAGGCTGTTGACCAGCATAAGATAGCACACAGGGCCGCATCCAGAACCTTGCGGTACTCCGCACTGGACCCGCTTCGTATCACTGAACACCTCACCCACCTTGACACGATATGAACGCTCAGTGAGATAATCACGGAACCATTGGTTCAGTGGCTCGGCAACCCCACACTCATACATAGCATTCAGAAGTGTTTCACTTTCCAAAGTGTCGAATGCCTTTTTGTAGTCGAATAGTATTGCAACGACAAACTTTTTTTCGGATAAATGTAAATTGATTTCATCAGTAAATTTTGACAAAAGTGTGTTTGTGGATTTACCCTTCTGGAAGCCATGTTGACATTGGTTTATTATACTATTTTTCTGGAGGTATGATCCTAGTTGTTCTACGATGCATTTTTCAATTATTTTATCTATACTAGAGAGCATGGCTATCTGCCTATAGTTAGAATATGTTTTTCGGTCCCCTTTTTTATGAATAGGGCGGACTATGGCCTCTTTTAAGCCACCTGGGAAACTGAATTTACTTACCGATAAGTTAATTAACTTGGCAAGTATTGGACTAACTTTCTCGGATACAGTTTTAAGATCACGCATGCGTACGAGATCGGGACCCGGTGATTTCTTTGAATCCATACTCTTTATTATTCTCATAATATTTTTGCTGTTCACCGGTTGCCACCTCATACACACCCCTGAATCCTTTACATAGTTTTCCCGTTTTAACCATTTATCATTACATACGTGTTTTATGTGTTCGATTTCACTCGAGAAAGTGTTTGCAAACCCATTACAAATTTCCTCTAAGGTTACTTGAGTCCCCATATTATCGACTATTACCGAATCCAATGATTTTTTATTATTTCCTAGCATATTATTAATTTTATCCCATATTTTCTTTATGTTTTTATTGCAGTCTATTATACTTTGCTTGTCATAGTCACTTTTACTTTTAAGTATAGCTTTAGAACATTTATTTCTGTATTTAGTATATGAAAGTCGCTTTATCATATTGTGTGGGTCATTACTCCATATTTCAAACAATCTGTCCCTTTCGATAATCATTGTTTTTAAGTTGCTAGTAATCCAACATTTATTATTTCTATTGCTGCAAGTTGTAGTCACATTTTTGTAACACTCTTTGTAAATGTTAGCAAATATACCACAAAAGGCTTTGTATAGCTCCACAGGGCAATCAATAGACAATAAATGATGAAAGTGGGTAGCGAGTAATTTTTTCTTAACCATGCAATTATCAAGTACCCGACGCGTGCAGGGTTGCCGGCTGCCACCAATCGGCGACACGCCCGCCGCCGTCGGCCGCCGCTTCCCGTGCAGAGTCTGTTTCCATTCCACTGCTGCCGTTACGAAATAATGATCAGATATTTTATGTTTAATTACGGCTGAGCATATTCTATCGGAGTGACTTCTGATATAAATGTGGTCTAAACATGATTCTACAGTTCTACCACTAACTATTTCTCTTCGTGTTACGTCATTAATACATTTTGTAAATCCGAACTCAGCTAACAAATTTTCGTAGGCAATTACATGTGTATCTTGGCTATTCAAAATATTTATATTAATGTCACCGCAAAAGATAACTTTTGAATTTGGAGGAAGATTTTGCAATAATACGTGTAACTCGTCTAGAAATTGTACTATTTTACTTTTTTTGTGTATTTTGGGTGGTCTATATATAGAAATAATGTAAATTAATTCACCTTTTATGTTAAGTGTAATGGAAACACACTCCGCCGAGCGCATCGCGGCCGCCGACGGCGCGCTGTCGCATGGTGTCGCGCGGAATTCCTCGCGCGTATAAACTAACACTCCACCTCCACTGCGACCCGTCCGAGTTAAATGATGAACACTGTACCCATTAATATTGTAAAAAGACAGTAAGGAGAAATTAATATTGGATTCCGTAATTACTATAATGTCTAACTTGCATAAATAACTGTTAATTGCTACAAGGAGCTCGTTAAAATGTTTTTTTAACGAACGTATGTTGACATGAAACAAGGATAAGTGTGTAATATCACTAAATGTGTCCGCGAAACCTTTTACGTCATTAACACATACATAGTTGACTAAGTCATCACTGTTTATAGATTCAATACTGTCTAAAGGAGCGAATTTTTATGAAAATTTTATACACGGGATCACAAAAACAATGAAGGTTCACTTGGCTTTTAGCTCATGTATCATACTCTCCGATCTAACCCATGTTGTAGTTTTATCAACGCCTTCTTTTTTCACAAGGATTCTCCCGTTAGCCACCCAGATGTATCTATATGTATCATGTAGCTCCTTCCTTGTCTTCCATATCAATGCTCGTGTTGACTGGGTTAAATCCTCGTTGATAAAAATCTTGCTTTTCAGGGTTCCGCCAGTAAAAATGTTACTCGTGATTTCCTTCAATTTTTTCCTCTCTGTCAGCCACATATCACGAATATCTGTACCCGACTTCTTGAAACTTACAAGGATTGGTGCTGGTTTGGTAGGTTTACCGTCGTTTTGAGGTTTAGGTCCTCGTTTACGCCTAATCGCTTTAATCTCTTTACAACTTACGCCGATTTTTTCACCAACCTTAGTAACAATCTCTTGAAGATTTTCATTGGGTAGTTGCTCGATACCTGTAATCTCTATGTTCTGCTTGCAAGATGAGTGCTCAAGTTCTTGTAGTTTTTGTTCAAGCGCCAAGTTACATTTTTCCAGGTAAGTACATTTGTTGATAGTACTAGCTACAGTCTTCTCCAACTTGTTTACTTTATCTTTGTTACGTTCTTGTTCCGCCAGCAGTTCATCGTACTTGTCAGATAGGACACCCATACTTTGTTTGATGGCGCTCATCTGTTTTTCTAACCCTGGCAGAACGCTACACTTCCTCTGGATATCTTTCAGAATTTTGTTGGTGCTTTCTGACTCTTCCTCTTCGATCTCTTCGGGCTCCTCCTCCGACTCATTCTCCTCACAGTTATTACAGCACAGCCTGTTCCTTCCTGCTCTCAAGTCTGCCGCTAATCCCTTGACACAATTCCTGTGAAAGGTCCCTTGACAAGGTCCTTGACATGAGAAGTGTGATCCTTTTTTGGACAGCGTTTTTTTACACTTTTGGCATACCATTTTCACTCGATGGTATAGAAATTAGCTCGTCAATACGCGGGTAAACAACGAAACGTGGCGGGCGCAGATTCGCAGTGCGGCACGGCGCGCGCGTCGGAAATCAATACGTCGGTACGCGTGTACTCCGTTCGACACTCGTAGCGAGACTGATATACTTTTTATACTTTTTTTACACCGTTTAACGGCTATGGATACAGTTCTTTTGAGCCAATTATAATTTAAAGTTCACAAGATTATATTTGTTTTCATTTCCTCACACTATGCATTGAAAAATGTAGTATGATACACGGGCGTAAAAGCAATAAATTACTCGGTTACGTTTAAAACACTCGCTACGCTCGTGTTTTAAATCGTTCTCGTAATTTATTCCTTTGCGCCCTTGTAGCATAAACTACTATTATAACTGAAAGTGTTGGTAGTTACAGTAGAAACTGAGTAATGTAATGGTCACATCACACATAGTCATACAGTATGGTGTTCTGATAACAGGAATTTTATCAGTACACCATGCAGATAAAATACATAACTGATAACTGATATATAACTGATAAAATCACCGCTAAAATGACGTTGTAAGCAAAGAAGTTTGTTGGTATCATAATAACAGTTGGAAACCGAACGTTGCGTCTGCGTAATCTGCATTGGTTATACGCAGTTTATACATACAACAAATAGGAAGAATCCTACTTACAAAATGTGGTTAAAAGCTTCGACCAAAATAAAATGAATGGACGGGCCTTGTCTTTACAATTTGCTCACTCATAACGAGTCTAAGCAATTGGATATATACTTCAATACCAAATTTTTATATTTATGTTTATTTTGCTTTTTGCACTTTGTAAATGCACAAGAAGGTATTTTTTCGTCAGTTATTTGGATGGCATGTAATAATAAGCGTACGTGTCACTCTTCTAACAGACAGAGACAGAGATGAAGTGAGAGCCGGCGCTCACTTTACAGACTTCAAAAATCTGTACGCTATATTTATTTTATTTTGGTCGAAGGTTAAAAGTACAATATTACAAACAAATAAATGTAGCAAAATTATAAAATAACGTACTTTATACGTGCGCGTCTGCCGAGTCAGTTATCTGCTGGAAAAAGGAGATTAAATTGATACAACAATCATACTGTTAATAATTGACGTTTTGACGTCATCTTATTTCGTATATGCCGATACCTCTATGTAATTCTGAGTCGAAGTGCCAGTTATAACCGACAGTATTTTTTGACTTATGCAGCAAACAAACGAACACAGATTTCTGGTATTCAAAAAAATAATATTTCCATATCAATGGAATCATATTAAATTGCAATCAGAGAATTTATCATACACTAGTAGATGTCCCGCGTCGTTGCTCGCGTGAATCCCGTTTCTACCGATCCCGTAGGAACTTTGAAAAAATCCTTTCATATTCTATCTCTACATTCGACTGATGACGGCCCCATACCGTGGGCCGAAAAATATCGAGTACCTACTTTTATTCTTTTATTATTAATAAATAAAGAACAGAAATAAATAAAGCTTAAAAAGCTCAATATAATACATTTATTTAATGTATTTACAAAATTTTAGCTTTCTATGTCCAAGGGCTAGGTTGGGAGTTGATGAGTCAGTCAGTGAGTGAGTGAGTCAGGACTTCTCTCAATATATATACGATAAAGGAATCAGAATATTACCAAGCAAATTGGGATTATATATTATAATTATAATATATTAGATACAATAATAATATATATATAATATACAATAATATATTTTATAGCACACTGTGCGTAAAATGACCGCTTTAAAAGTCGGCATTTCCGCACTTGTGCTATAAAAAATTATACGAAACTCGTGCGAGAAACTTTTTCTCAACTCGTGTGATTGCAGCACTCGCCTTCGGCTCGTGCCGCAAACTCACACTCGTCAGAAAACGTTTCATCGCTCTCGTATCGTAATATACTAATATTAATAGCTTGCATCATATTTATATATAATTATCATGCAAGCTGGGCCAAATATACTCATTTATAGTTTTTATAGCCTATAGTTATTACGATTCGGACCCCATAGCTGGCCAGAATATATTTCATTAAATTAATGAAGTCATTTTTATCATGTTATAAGTTTTTCATAATTCTCCACAGCAAAAGCTGACATAGAGAGATATTCAGAAGAGAACACATGCGGAGTCTCGTTAGAACAGAAGATTGGGGACACCCAATGCACGTTCACTTTAGCAAAAACCAAAGAAGACCATGAAACTATACACGAAGGATATTGCACATTCAATGCTGCTAAAACTTCGGGCTACGTGTGGGAATGTCTAAAAAAGCATGGCAAGTTAGAACCAGAGCTAATTGATGCAGATAAACAACACAAGAAGAACGAAGAAAGTGAAAAGAGTCACCCTAAAAAGACTTATATTCGTAAGTGCACAATTTTTATTTAAACCCTAATCGTATCGTACAGACCAAAGATCTGCCAAAAAAAAAAACTTGTTCACACTTGACACTAGACAAGTAAGATTTTTGTGTCGATTCGGTGTAACACGATTTAACTTATTGACTGGACTAAACTTAATTTAAGCGTTCTGTCTTTTTCTTTCTGTATCGAAAAAACCGAGACAGGACGCTCAAAATAAGGTTAGTCCTGTCAAACAAGTTAAGTTGTGTTGCGCCGAATCTACACCAATATGCATTTTATTGTGAACAAAAGTATTCAACATGAAGATTGTTGTGTCTAGAATCGATGTATATTAAGTTTTGGTGAGAGGTATGTACTAGATAGGTAATTTTCATCTTAAGCGTCAATCGGAGACGATTAGGGCATGGATATTTTTGATGTTGTATACTTTTCATCTGCTTTTTACATTATTTCTTTGACGTAGAACGGTTTTGGTTCGAGCAATGGTCAGCTTTACTATTGATTATGTATTTTGTCTGTAGTAAAATCGCTGGGCTTTAAATATTTCTAATAATTCTAATGTAACTTCAAATCAGTGTTTCTTTTCTCGACCGCTAATTCCAGATTCAGGTAAGAGAATTTTAAATCGCTGTTTCCAAAAATATTAACAACTAGCGGTGTTACTACAAAACGGTGTTTAACTTTAGACAGTGTTTAAATCTGTTGCTGTCACTTTTTTACGATATGACAGAAAAGGCGACAACAACAGATTTAAACACTGTCTAAAGTTAAACATCGTTTTGTAGTAACACAGTAGCTTTTTCCCGCGGCTTCGCCCGCGTTGATTAAGTTTTTGTATAGTCGTATCGAATCTGTAATTAATTTTTTAGGACGTAGTTAACCTGACTCTGGTTCGGAGTATTTGCAGTGTTTTGGGTTCTCATCATCTTTAATTTAATCCCCATGTAAAGTGTCTTTGGCGAGGCCGAACGCTGAGCCGCTTTTCTGATCGACACTATTTTTTTTTTTCTCTGAATACTTCCTCTGCTTATGTGTTTTTGGCGGTCTTTGAAAACTGATTTAATCCCCTAGCAGAATATGTTTGGCGAAGCTGAAGGCTGAGCTGCATCTCTGAACGACACTATTTCTGATTTATGGGATAAAATAGGACCTTTGTCCTATTCCAAGTCTAGAACTACATTTGTGCAAAAATTTGCCTCAATCGGTTCAGTAGGTACGGCGTGAAGGAGACGGCGTACATCACTTTTCTATAGGAACTTTACACCCCATTGCCATCCCATGGGAACTGATTTATGAGATAAAAAGTAGCTTATGTCCTATTCCAGGTCTAGAACTACATTTGCGCAAAGTTTCAGCCCAATCGATTCAGTAGTTACAGCATGAAGGAGTAACAAACATCCATCCAAACCTTCGTATTCATATTTAGGATAGGATTTGTTAATATATATATTGTGACTGTACATGTATGCCTAGTCCCTGCCTGTATGGTTTAAATTAAGAACAGGTTTCCAAGTAATAATGTTCTGTTACAGCTGATTCAATAGGACTATCAGGTGTAATGTCGTTGGACCCGGGAGGAAGTGGTACCGTAGAGTTCAGCTTAGTGTGGGACATGCCGATTATTAAGTACAGAAAAGATGGAAAACTT
The DNA here is from genome assembly GCA_934047225.1 of Ypsolopha sequella. Lineage (NCBI taxonomy): Eukaryota > Metazoa > Arthropoda > Insecta > Lepidoptera > Ypsolophidae > Ypsolopha > Ypsolopha sequella. The sequence continues at coordinate 18,561,552 of OW203994.1, read as the reverse complement.
TATAAAAGGTAAATTCTGATGTTAAATAATGTTAAATGTGATCTCAACGAATAATGTACTCTATTGTTCCCAAAGGCCTTGTGTAATTTTACATTTACATGTTAAAATGCCCAATTAGTATCGTTTAAATACGATACGTTTTGTTTTTCATGTTTTTGTAAAATTACTCGCCGAAAAAAAACCCCGCCCTTGAAAGAGTGTCAAAGGGTTCCCCAAGTGTGAACTGTGAAATGTAAGTCATAGTCCACATTTGGTACACCCGCTTTTCGACGACTATTATTACGTTCCAAATTTGATGGGTGGTTGGTGAGCCCTATCGCCGTATTTCGGGCACAAATGGACCAACAGCTTAAGGTTAAACATCAGTAGCTTAGCACAAAGTGCATGACTTAACTTTGTATTTCTTATTTAAAAGTTAAAAATTAAAAAATATTTTGGTATGTGGCAGTTAACACCAAAAGTTCAGTATTAGTAAGGTTTATAAAGCATGAGTTCCACAATTAGCCATGATCTGGTCGAAACAAAGTTAAAACAGCATTTTAAGTTAGTTTGGACCAGATCATGACTAATTCTGCATTAAATTTCAAACTCATGCTTTATAAATCTCACTAATACGGAATTATAGGTGTTAATTGCCACATACCAAAATGTTTTTCAAATTTAACTAGTTAAAAGTTAAGTTATGCACTTTTTGCTAAGCGACTGACGTTTAACCTTAAGGTGGATGGTCCAAGGTAGTTTTTATAAAATACTTGTTAGAACCAATAACGACGACAGAAGTATTAATTCAAGTATTAATTCTGTTACCCTTTTTCAGACGTTCCATCAACTTTACACCCGCGAATATTCAGTTTTTCTTATAAACAAAATGTTTTAACAGTCTAATTTTGCAATTTAAAACTTTCATACATTGGATTACAAAAGTTTTAAATAACAAAATTAGATTCTAAAAAAGTTTGTTTGTGAAAAACCTGATTATTCGCGGGTGTAAAGTTGATGGAACGTGTGGAAAAAGGTAACGGAACTAATTAAAGTCGAGTCCAGAATTAGGCGAACTAACTTGACAGCCGAAAATGTTGCCAGACATAGGAAAAAATAAATAGTGATAGGTTCATGTCGACACAAATATGTCGATATAACCTTGTGCCTTCTATAAATCTGATTCTATTTATATTTTATCAAGTAATTGTCGTCGAAACTTTCACACTCATACATACTTGCCAAATAGGGACGAACTACAGCAATTTATATGATATAATATGATCGGAAGGATGTATGGTTTAAAGCGGATATTTTCGATACTCCTCAAATTAGGAATAAAATACAAAATAATGATGTTATTACAACAGGCCATTGTGATCCTTTTAGGTGATTTCTGTCGGGCTAGTACGGTACATTTCATGTAACATACATATAGCATTCATCCCTTTCTTTCTGGCAAATATGAAAGTGCGATAGAGACAAACGCTATATATCGTCGATGATAATTCCAAATCCGTTATGTGTTCGATTTTAATTAATTGTATTAATTTTTATTATTATTATTTTGCTTAGTAAAATTATTAGTTTGATTCCAAACACAATAATAATGATTAACTAGACTTTTTAAACATCGATATTAACAGCACTAGCCAAACTGTGGCAACATTAGTGTACAACAGTGGCGTGCACAGAACTTTTTGCTGATTGATTATTCTTGACCAATTGCTTGCTTTTCCGGCAAAAAGTTCTGTGCACGCCACTGGTGTACAATGAACTGTCAAGTTAGTTCGCCTAATTCTGGACTCGACTTTAGTAATACTTCTGTCGTCGTTATTGGTTCCCACAAGTTTGTATGAAGATTGTCTTGGACCATCCACCTTAACGTGCTTTCCAAAGCATGCAGACCATACACAAATTTATTGTGCATCGCGATTGAACCCACGACCTCTGGGTTAGCAAGCAAACGCTCTACCACTCGGTCACTATTGTTTTATTATGTTTATATTACGCTCAGACTAGATACCGAGGCTTCAATTTCCATTTTTGACGAAATTCCAAGGATAATTTTTATTAAGACGAGGCCTTCCTTAGGCGCACAGCGGCTTTGCAATTAAAACCCGTAGACTAACTTTCATAAAGTTGAAAATCGCGTGCGACAAAATATGCGCGAAACGATTCAGAACGAGTCTAATTTTAAGATTAAAATCGACTAAAATTCCAATATTGCATTTAAGTCATTTTTGAACTTACATTGGTTAATAAACAATGTTTTCGTATTGATAGTAAAATATGACACATAAAAATCAAATGGATTAAACACAAAACCAAAAAAACACTCAAAAAGAGACCATTTTCAAAAATAAAATCTATCGAGCGAAAGTTTTTCAATTAGGTAACGCTACATACATTATACAACGTAAAGATAAAGGTTTGAAAAAACATATACAAGTTGATTGCGTCTGTGGTAGATTCTGTATAATTGATCAAAAACTGTTGAAAAAGGAAGGCTAGTGGGTCTACCGCGTAATTCTCATTTTCATCAACATCAACTTGAGATTGAAATTTGTCGTGCGTGCGACGACGCCCGCCTAACATGCCATCTCTTTTGCACGCGTTGAATTTCGCATGCATTTGCTTGAAGTTGATACAAATGAGAATTACGCGGTAGAGCCCCTGCTCTTAATATACTAGTTTATATCACTGATAATTCTTTTCTTTTTGTAAATTGTGTTGTAATTTGTATTTATACAAGAAAAATTCAACCTGCGTATTGTTTATAAAGCCTATTTAATTTCAGATTTTACACAAGATATTTTGGTAGTGATGGAATCGCTGGAGCAAGTATTGCAGCGTATGCCTTGAGAAAATACAAGAAATGGGAAAAGCAACTTGCAGAATGGCAAGATCCCATTTTAAATAATAGGTAAATTGATTGCTGCTGACAAACATAATATATGTAAGGTTATATGTTTTATAGCGACACCCGTCGCTTTGGATATTCTAAATATTATTAGAGTGCATTACAAACTAGAAAAGATCAATGAAAAATTCAAGAAAAACAAAACAAACCTGCGACCTTTGACCATAAAAAAATATCAAAAACAAAGAAATCATTTAATATACATACATATAATCACGCCTGTCTCCCAGAGGAGTAGGCAGAGACTACAGATTTCTATCTGCTACGATCCAGACACACCTCTTTCGCCTCTTCCACATACATCAATCTACTAGTCATACAAGTTCTTCTATTCCGGGTACCTTTGACATGGCCCTTCTTCAGTATGTCACCAATTTGGTCAGCATACGTCCTTCTAGGGCGGCCTGGTCGAGCTGTACCTTCCACTTGCACACCATAAATTTCTTTCGTCACTCTTCTTTCATTCGTCCTTGTCTAAACCACCGAAGCATTACTTTTTCTGTTCTATTTTTAACATATGTATGATTAGTTATAACATTTATCATATTACTCGTATTATTAGCAGTACGCTGCTCAAAAAAGATTGATTGGGGTTTTCCCAAAGCCATAATTAACAAATAGAAACGAAACTTAAGGCGCTCTTATCCCAGAAGAGTGACTCTCTGTCTTTTTCTTTACGTGTAAGGAGTAAAGAAAATAACGACACTTTTGTACTTTTTCGTTGTTTTTATCGGTTTTTAAATTGTTTAAAAATAAGGGATATGTTTATTAAAACCCACTTAAGTGGTCAACCTAGAAAATTTAAAGAGCAATATTACCAGATATGTTTCGTTAATAAAAGAGTGGAATTATGGAAATGGCATGATTTGAAAGGTCTTATTACATGCTGTGTTCGTGAATTATTTCTATCGAGCAAAGTTTATCTGATCGTGTAACACATGCGTGGAAGACCTAGATAAAGGTTCGAACGAAATTTTTTTTTGAAGTTTTAGACTATATTTGTTATTTGAAAGTTCTATTTGACTTTGAAATCACTGATTTTGGGATAAGAGCGCCTTAATGTAAAAAAATAACAAAATTGCGATATTGTGCCGCCATATCATGCATCAGTATTTTGTAAAAGCCCCGATTCAAATCTAGTGTTGTTATTTTTCAGCAATATACCAGATTGGTTAAAAAGTGCCTTAATGAATGAGCTTTATTACGTCGCCGATGGTGGAACTATTTGGTACGACGTTCAGGATGACTTTCCAGACTCCGATCCGAGGTGAACAACTAATAACATTAGACCACCAAATATCAAAAACAAAGAAATCATTCACAACATAAATATTTAAATTTTTCAGGCACCATTTTGGTCTGTTCGGGTATTTAGAAGGTCATGAATATAGAATGTATAACACATATGATGTCCATTTTTATGCTTCGTTCGCGTTAGCACAGCTGTGGCCGAATTTAGAGGTGCGTAGTCAATATATACGAGGTTGCGTTTTTAAGTTCGCGGAATGGGTGGTAAGGGGGGTAAATAAAAATTTGAAAATATTTTTCTTTTGCTAGCCTAATTCATTTTCAGATCCTTCTATAAGCTTGTAAAAAAATCATTTTTGTCCTCAAAATACGCTGAAACTGCGTCCTTTACTTCTTTATCACATGAAAATTTCTTGCCACGAAGCTCGTCTTTCATGTTTGAAAATACACAATAATCGCAGGGGGCCAGGTCTGGACTATACGGTGAGTGGTTAATTATTTTAAAGCCTGACTTATGCAGGGCAGCCAGGGCCATACGGCTCTTGTGAACAGGCGCATTGTCGCGCAAGCGCATGACGCCTTTCATCAATTTTTCTCGTCTTTTCTCTTTGATTGCTTCCCTCAAACGCTCCAGAATTGACGCGTGGTATTCTCCGGTTATATTAACGCCATCGTCGTATAATCGATCAGCAGGATTCCTTCAGTATTCCAGAAAACAGTCGCCATGGTCGACACCTTGAACTTCTTAGGCGGTGGTTTGCGTTTTTTATGCCACTGCATAGTCTTGTTTAGACTCAGGTTCATAATGATGAACCCAAATTTTATCTCCAGTCACAATTCGATTGTAAACGCTGTCTTCCCGATTAAGTTGCTTGGTTGATGATCGTTCAGAGACTAATGAGCCAATTGTAATAAAACTCGGTATTTATACCAATAATGAATCACTCAACACGTTGAGGTACTAATGAGACCCCTCACCCCTCTCCAACCCCACCATTCCGCGAACATAAAAACGCACCCTCATATATATATCTTTTTTCTCGTTTTCTATCATGTTTGTTTTTATCTAAGCCAGACTTTAAGTAAAATTACAAAACTATATACGAGATAATTCTAATTTAGTAACGCGTTAATTATTTCCAGGTGGTATTACAATACATGTTCCGAGATGCGATAGCCATGGAATCAGAAACATATAGAAAATCTCTTTACAATGGAAAATCTTCTAAATACAAAATAAAAGATTCCATTCCACACGATTTAGGCGATCCTGGTATGTTTCGTTTTGATCTTATCGTTTGAGTAGGAAAGTGTCAAGTTGAATGTAGCCGTTAAGGTCATTGTGTATACAACTTTAAACTCTTGCTTTATAAACCTCACTAATACTGAACTATTGGCGTCAAATGCCACAGATCACAAAGCTTTTCAATTTTTAATTTCTAAACAAGAAAAGCAAAGTTAAGTTATGCACTTTGCGCTAAGCTACTGATGTTTAACCTTAATACAGATTTTTTATTCCTACAAGTATCTGCTTTATAACACATTACTTAATTATAAAATCTGCTCAGCTATTTATGTTTTATGTCTCGTACCATAGACTAAGTATTACTACCTAAACTCCGGCCGTTCATTCGAGAGAATGGTGACGTTTGCAAATGTCAGGGGATAAAACCTTTTTTTACTGTTTTGCATTTCAATATTTTATATTTATCATGATGATTTTAGGGTAGATTGTATATCGTTAAAAGGTCCCATTTGTTACTAAAAAGTATTTTTGTCGTAAATATTTTCCACGTCCTAGTACAAAACATAATGAATCAGCTGACTCAATTTCTACGTTAAAGTTAAAAAAAGCGCAAAAAATATTATTTTTGGCGAAAAGTTGCCTATTAGCGATACTGTCAAGTTATTTCTGTCAAATCAGCAATCATAATGCCTGCAGTATGAATCCTCGACTTTTTGAATCGACATTTCAGAAAAAGGTTTATAATATCTGCGGTGTAAGGCAGTGTTGTCGTATTATAAAACCGATATACCTTACCAAATAATAAGATCGTATATATATTCTATTCCAGGGTTTTTATTTATAAAAAAAGTTTAAATAATCATGATTTGGATTTATTTCGTCCCATTTGTTGTACCGTTGATATTTTTTTAACGTGCCTTTATTTATTTCTGTCGTGAAGAAGCTCTTGTTGACTTGTAGTATTTTTTCGAGATATCGCCACACTCCATCTGTCATCATTCTCTCGAATTAACGGCAGCAGTTTTATAGACCGACAACTCTCATACATCAAGGCGTAGCAAATTTTTTACGCGCCCTTACGACACTAGGTGTCGCCAAGTGTTGCAAATAAACATAATTTGTTTAATTGGCTGCAAGTAAACTCTCATGGTTACCTAGTAAACATGTGGCTGTAATAGCTTTGCTTAGAAAAACTAGGTGGCGCACATGCCCCGATTTTTACTGAGCAGCATTTTCGCGGCAGGGTAGGCACTTGATGATGGCTCCTCTCTTGGCGTATTCGTGTTGCGGTATTTGGATTTTGGATCCTTTGAAGTGAGGCTAAAAACTGACAACATTTTGCTCTCTTTGTGCAAATGTATCATTGATAAAAGGGGTTAGATTAGGCGCTAGCCGCTAAAACATGAAAATTGCATTAGATCTAGCACCGAAAGCGCTAAGTTGGCAACACTAACAGTGAATATTTCAGCACCATCTATTATATTTATTGAAGTGGGAATTATTTTTATGTTACGTGACATTGCTGTGCCACTAGCGTCACCAATCGGTCTTTTTTAGCATTGTGTTCGTTAGAGGATTTTGCAACGCCATCTAGATTTCGTTAGAATTTTACACTTTTTTTTGGCTACAAACTGATGTATGGGAACTGCTAGCCTTTACGTAGTAATTCTTAGTCTATGCTCGTACAGACATACTGGATATTGTTTTTCACGGAAATCTTTCAAACGTTAACTGTTTAATTTCAGAGGGTCAACCGTTCTCGAACATAAACGCGTACAACATTCACGACGTGAGCGAGTGGCGGGACCTGAATGCCAAGTTTATCTTGCAAGTGATGCGAGACTACCGCCTGCTCAAGGGCCATTGCGCGCCCTTCGAACACGACAGGTACCGATCTCTGGAATACATCGACAACGTCCGCGACGGCACAGAAAACGACTTGTACGTTAGATGCACCGGGCAGGACGAGTTCTCGCCCGAAAATAGCTCTTCCGTATCCGAGAATATAACCCCAATTAACGTGCCTTGTAATGGTTTGCCTAAACCGTCTCCTGTAGGCAATATCTTAGAAATGTTGTACAGGAACGAAGATCGGGATGACGTGGAAGTGGCGAGGGGTGAAGAGTGTGAGGAGGAGAGGGTGGCAGAGGCCACGTGGGACGCGCGTCGCTACATCAGCGACATGTATGAGCCGTGCGTCGGGCTGCTCCGGCGCATGTTGGCCTGGGACCAGGATAAAGATGGCCTGATCGAGAACAGCGGCTGGCCTGATCAGACGTACGACGCTTGGGTCATGTCTGGGCCGAGGTGAGGATACCATTATAATTTTTTATGAATAATCTAATTTTATTTTTCTTTACTACTAGGTAAACTAAAACGATAACAAGTAACACAGTAACAGTGCAATAATAAAAACACCATGTACGAGACTTTTTAAAATGGTTGTATTTCGCTTACACGTATAGACTTTTTTCCTTCACTCGAAACTTCCAGAGCTAGTTAAGCCCTAGCCTAAAATCATCCTCACGAAACCTACTTAAGGATCGGTTTTGCCAAACATGCTCACATGTTTGGACAATTTAGCATACTAAATCGAAATATTTTTAACAAATAAAATTTGTGTAGGTAGTTAAGAAGTTGAACTACATTATAATTTTTCAGATTTGATACAAGTATCACAATTATCGAGAAAAAAAATCGGAAAGTTCGTTAAAATCACGGAAAACATAATTTGTAATGTAGTTCTACTTCTTAACTACTTACACAAATTCTTGATTTAATATGCCAAATTGTCAAACGCGAAAAAATACGGGTGTTTCTTTTCTGTGTAATTCATGAAATACACGGAAAATTTTAATAAATTTCAGGTATATGCATTTTGAATATATAATCTAGGGTTTTGAAATTGGAAAACATGTTTTGATAAATTTTCCTCGATAGAAATAATTGTTGAAATGAGGTCTTCAAACACACTTTTTCTCCTCGTTTGACGAATAGGAACCATATACAGAACTCAGGCATATTTTATTAGGCGTGTTTCATCAATATCTAGAGATTTGATATTTGAAATTTTGCTAGCTATTTTAGTTTTTTTTAATAAAAATACAAAACCAACTTTTTTCCCTTTTGCCCTGAATCCGCCCCTCTCGCACTGCGCGATTTTTCGCTTGGAGTGACAGTGACAAAAATAAAATTCGCATAGCCTCTCAATGACACAAATTGCCACCAACCTGTCGACCAACCCTCGGATCTATTAGATAACTGTAAAAATTACATAAAAATCAGTCCAGCGGCTCTCCACACAAACTACCCAACAATATATGGTGGTGCAGATTCATATAAGTCCCACTTTGGTTGTATCGGTTTCTAAAACTTTTTTATTTCTTAGTGCGTATTGCGGGAGTCTATGGATAGCAGCTGTGACTAGCGTCAAGGCCATGGCGAAGATACTTGGAAAGGAAGAAGATGAGAAGGAATTCGCAGCTCTTCTGGAGAGAGCCAGAACTTCGTTTGAAGAGAAGCTATGGTGCGGTACTCATTACCGTTTCGATACCAAGCCGTCGAACGAACGTGTCATCATGTCCGACCAGTTGGCTGGACAGTGGTAAGTTGATTCGATATTCGTTTACAAATTACAGTACTCCCAAAGTAATAATGCGCATACAAATCTATAGCCGAGCGACCGGACGTACCACGTGACCGTATTGATTGTATAAAAAGTATACGGAAATACGAAATTTGCCGAACAGTGGCGAAGATTTGTATGCGCATTATCACTTTGGGAGTACTGTAGATAGCGTAGATAGCTGATGGTCCGTACACAATTATCGTTCCCACGACTGACTGTTCGTTAGATCTTCCGTATCCGAGAATATAACCCCAATTAACGTGACTTCTGTCACGAACGTAACCTTACAAGTTATTCATTCGCCAGTCAGATTTTAAGTTCTTCGACAAGTACATGAGATTTTATATTTAAAAAAAAACTGATTTAATAAAAAAATATATATATGATGTCAACTAACCCTAATTTTACATGAGATTTGTCTATTTTATGGTTTGTTAGACCAGAAATAGTGATTGGTCGAAATTGTTCGTTTATTTGACTGTAAAATGTTTTTTATAAAATACCGTTTAAGGGCTTTTTTATGTTGTATTTTACATAAATATAAAACACTTAATTCAACAGTTTTAGGCGCTATATTTCGACCCTATCGTCATCAGGCGAATAGAAAAATATTATATACAACTTTGGAACAAACCCTGTATCTCGAAAAAAAAAACAACTGTTTAAAAAAAAATGCAAAGCCGCTCGGCCGAAATGTATGGAAGGGCAGATTTTTTTTCGAGATTTCAGGTTTGGCTCCATAATAAAAGTTGTTCTATTTGACCATTGACTGGATAAGCTCTTCAAATATGGTTACACCTTTCTGTTACACATTTTATATAGCGCCTAAAACTGTTTCATTAAGTGTTTATTTGACTAGATGATACTAGAGTTTAATTTAGCTAATGGATTGTATTTCTTTTTTCATCTATCTTGGGTACCAACCAAAGATTACCTGGTAATGGAAACTTTATTTATTCGAATGACGTACCTAAAAGGACGCAAAATTGGACTACAGTAATGGCAACGGTAACATTTTTATTTACGAGTAAATCTATAACTCTGAATAATGTTTTCATTCCGCGGCTCCGTCTCCGTTTATTCACTTTCTGCCTGTTTTCGGCTTGGGCGTTATTTTATTAATACCCCGTATGGCCTATATGTTGACCAGGGTCACTACGATGATATTAACGAAAACCGCATTCAAATCCGTTGAGTGGTTCTCGAGTTAAAATGAAACATATACAGACTGACAAATATTCTAAAAATTTTAGTTTTTACTTCGGTACAATACTATACTACCTTTAGCGAGGCGATGCAAAGCGGGTCATTCCCCCGATTGACACCTGCCGCCGCGTCAAAGAAAATGCCGCCGTCTCGACTCTCGACACAAAAGAAACCGCCAGCCTCTGGCTGCTCGTGACCTGACCCTCGTACCATGATAGTCACGTGTAGTTGCATTTCATAACAGAAGTAATACATGTCGGAAGTATCGTTTTCTCACAGATAATAATAATAAATTATTCATAATTCTGAGGGGTGAATGGACTGCTTTTCATATCTCGCTAAATACGGTATAAATACAGTAAATGCAATTTATTTAAAATATGTTAGTAATATATTTTTTATAAAATATCGTTTAAGGGCCTTTTTATTTTTTATATGTTATATTCTACATAAATATAAATACTTAATTAAATGGTATAAAAATATAAAAAAGTACATTTTAAATCATGAATCAGACTTCTCCCTTAAAAAGTCTGGTTCAAGATTTAAAATATACTTTATTTTTTATTTTCATATCAATAATGTCAGCGGTTTTCTAACTTCAAATACCTATATATGTCATATAATATTTTTCTATTCGCATGATGACGACCCCACCGAGGGGTCGAAATATAGAGCCTAAAACCATTTAATTAAGTGTTTATATTTATGTGGAATATAACATATAAAATTTATTCAAAGTACATACAAGACTTTTTACTACTTTCAGGTACCTCCGAGCATCAGGCTTCTCAGACGAGCTATTTCCCGAGAGCAACGTTAGAAAGGCTTTGAAGACAATATACGAGAACAACGTCCTCAAATTCGGCGGCGGGAAGATGGGAGCTGTCAACGGGTTCGTGTTGGGAGACAAGAATCGACCAGGGAGAGTGGACCACTCAGCGTTGCAGAGCGAGGAAATGTGGACCGGGGTCACTTACGGGCTGTCGGCCTTGATGATTTATGAGGGTGCGTACTTTTTTATTATAAACCCTAGAGTGCCGTTCATATATTACGTCATCGATTTTTGCCGATTTGCGACCCCCTCTTACAATCATTCTGTCGTCATTAATTATCTAATGACGCCCCCCCCCCCCCTCCGCTCCGCCTCCGCCCTGTTCTATGCAATCGTTCGGAATTATTATTCGCTATGTAACTTCTAACAGTAGAAAAGTAAATTCTAAAAATATTAAATTGACAACTTTTTTTCCGACATTCGGTTTTAATGAAACAACCTATATTTTAATCCAAATTAAGTTCTGTACAGTGCACCTGTAAAAATTACATGAAAATTCGTTCAGTAGAGTCGGAGATGTGCGCGAACAAAAAAAAACAGACAGACAGACAGAAAAGAACTCTGTTCTGTTACTCTTCTTTAGTCACCCCCTTTCTATTTTTATTACTTTTCTTCAATGTACAGACACGTCGGGTTCTTCTCTTTTATTATATGTATTGATTCTGTTGAAACTAGAGACGTCGCCTCGCTCCGCTCCGCTTCGCTCGACTCCTTATTTTATCTTATATGTAAACCTAACACGCACGCTCCTCCACCTCCTCTTTCGTTTTTTGACTTTTTGACTTTTGATGAAAGATTTTCGTAAATTTCTAAATGCCGATAAATAAAAGAGTACCTACCTTTTAAAAAATAATATGAGCAACTATCAGTTTAGAGTTAAATAGTGTAGGTACTACAATATTAATACTTGATGTACAAAATTATTTTAAAGGATGAGAAATTTTAAAGCTGAAAATATTAATATTATAGTTTCATTGATTCATTGATTCATTGATGCAACCAAATACATACTGAAGACTCGGTAAGTGCTCAGTATCAAGGTTCGATGACCCGTTTTGTGAAATTGTAAATTATATATTTCGTGTTCCTTATAAACGCAAGCCAAGCCCCGAGTCAATTACTATCAACATTTTATTTTGCGAGATTAGCAAAAAGTGGTACCAAGATTCCACTATGAATTTGGCTGCATAAATAAATGTCATCTTGTAAAGATCCTGCTTTAAAAATATATACTGACGCATATTTTGGTCAGGAATTTTATTTCCAAACAAATAATAGACGAAGAAATTTCTTTTGACAACCTGTTTGCATAATATACACAAGCAAAAAAAAATACACGTAGTTTTTTTTTTGGAAAAAATAAGTTTTACAATGTTTCAAAAACGATACAGGTGGCGCTACAGATGTTAAAAAAGAGCGGAAAAAAGTTTTTTTTTCATTTTTTTTCCGAGAGTATGCACCAATTTAGGACATAGTTTTCATTATTTTGGTATATAAATTAACCATAATTTTTATGATTTTTTAAAGAATGGTCCAATATGACATTACTTGAGAATTTTAGACATTATACTGATTCTGATGTGTGATCGCTTATAAAATAAGTGGTCTGTCTCTGTCTGTCTACTCATCTCTCATCCTTCTGTCAAATGAGTCAGCAGCAAATTATTATAAATTTATCTTCATAGCAAAGGACACATTTCTAAACAGCCAGTACTCAAAGGACGACACACGAGGGCAAATGGAAGTTGCAGCCTTTTCGTAAAAATGTTATGAGGTTTTTTTAGACCACGAATTCGAAAATACGGCTTAGTAAATCTAAATCTCGGAATGGTTTTCGAATTAACACACCTTAATATAATTTAATCTAAGCAAATTGATAAGATAGATATGAGCACTGAGCAATATGTGTGCTGTTTATCTCCATATTTACTGATGTGTGAAGTTTACAAGATAATATAAACACACCTGTTAGGATTTTAGTAACTAAGTAATATCCTATTCGAGCACAGTGACCAAAATTAATGGTATTAAGTATTATAACTTAATCACAAATTGGCCAAGCCAATGAATGTACCCTGGCTATGTTTGTATATTTCCGACCAATTTCATTTCAATAAAATTTTTCTTCTAAGAAACGTAACTGCTCAGAAAGCCGCATCAAAATGCGTCTATTGGTCCTAAATTTGGAAGATTACAGAACAACGCTGCATTTTATTTTATTAAGTTTAATTTGGTAGGTTATTTTATTTACACTTTATTGATTTTCATTTAATTTACTCTATCTATTACGTTTATCCCCCTATTTTTACTTTTCTAGTGACAATTTCTTCACCACCCAAAGGTTGGCTGGAAGAAATCGCTTTAAGTGATAAGTCCGCCTTTGTACAAAATAATGTTTTCAATACTCTGTTTTCTTTTATGTCTTTTGTGTACAATAAAGTGTCAATTCATTCATTCATTCATTATCCGAGAAAAAATACTTATTTAGTACTACCAACACGAAATAGCTCCCCTTTATCTTGTAGCTTTGATGTACTTTGGAAGCTCCTACATTAGCATCAGCACAGAAGGTAAAGAGAGACCACTGCTCTAAAATCCCATAAAAAGTGGCGTGCTACCGTCGTCGTGAACCGAATATCACTATACCGATAGGAGCAAAGCATTTAATCTATGTCATGTATATTAAGCGAACTATTGTATGGAAGGAAAATGACAAAATAATATACGTTCCAGGTATGCACGAAGAGGCATTCGCAACAGCCGGAGGTATGTACTCATCTCTCACACAAATGGGCCTAGCATTTGAGACGCCGGAAGCTCTATACGAGAACGGTAACCATAGGTCCATCGCGTACATGCGCCCTCTATCGGTCTGGGCCATGTACCAGGCTGTGACAACGACGCCGCCACCTACCAAGACACGGGCGATCCCGAACGGGCACACGGATAAGATGAACAGTAACTTATAGTGGTAATGTTTCCTTTTTTTTGTCGTAATTTTAGAGCTTGGGTACAAAGAAGTTTTGTTAGGGGGTTTGTTGTTGACAGACTACAATAATTTGTGGTTCAGACAGTTAAAATTTCATCACAACAACACTTATATTATACTGATCAATAATCATAATATTTAACATTTGGAATGAATTATAATAGCTTTTGTTGGGCCCAAGTTTTAGTTGTAACTGTAGAGATTTTTATACTAATTAGATTGTGTAGGAAAATCAATGCAATTTGATCTCTAAGCAGTTGCAATAAGTGTTCAAAACATAAAAAAGGGTTAGTTAGGCCCTAATTCCTAATTTTTTATTTAGCATTTGATGCATTTTTGTACTTAAAGTTTATTGTTATTTCTTTGTGATATCAAACGCGTCGCAAATAGAGCCTGTCTTTGGACTTTCATTTTTTGAATGCAACATTTTTTTTACATTGCCGTTCAAAATGGGCAACATTTGTGATGCATTTGTATTTTACTGATGCTTTATTTATAACTTTGTGCTATTTTAATGAATGTTATACCAATGATCGCAACGAAAGTATTGTTTGATTAATTTTAACGTGAATAATAAAATACTAAATAAATCTAGTTTCAATTCATATTTTGTTTGTTATGGGAATCGTCAAGAGTGTAAAAGATGTTCTGATGTAGGCAGACATCCAAATATATTTTATTACATAATTAGTTCAATATATGATTTTTTACATTTTACGACTTTAAATTTAGCAAATACTTCCTTTAAGTCTATCTTAGCTCATTATTTAATATTTCATAGACGGAGCATTGATTAAGAGCGGATTGTGAAGAACCCGCCTTTTTCTAATTAATCGAAAGAGAACACTTAAATTCAAAATTCACTCAATAGTTATTCAACAAAACCTTATTACCTATGTATTGTGTATGTTGCCATTGCAAAGTTTCCATTAGTTTATATAAATTTGAATTTCAAAAATGTTGAATTCAAAATATTGTGTGTAATTTGCCATTACAAAGTTTCCATTGGTTTCCATTTTGATATTCTAATTTACAGAAACCAATGGAAACTTTGCGAATGCAGTATACACAGTACTTATAGGTAATTAGGTTTTGTTGAATAACTATTGAGTGAATTTTGAATTTAAGTGTTCTGTTTCGATGAATTAGAAAAAGGCGGCTTTTTCATAATCTGGCTACGAAACAGCTCTTAAAGTATAGGCGTGGTTAGTGAAGTCAGGATAACGTGAAATTTGGTCGGTTCAAAAAGCGTTGGCAGTTCACAGCGGCAAGAGCCCTTCCGATTAAAATAAGTTCTCCATCAAAATGAAGCCATGCTCTAGGGCTGTTCGATCAAAAATCTAAACGTCGTTTTGTCTAGAGCAGGGTTTCTCAAAATGGGGTACGCGAACTGGGGTTCGCCAGTTGATCGTAGGGGGTTCGTAACAAGATTTACGTTATGGCGGCTGACTGTCTAGCTCGCGCGGGGAACACAAAAATTGAGCAAAATTGCTCCGAAAATAGACTCAATTTGCGACAAGAAACAAGCCCACCTATTACATTAACTAATTAACAACATTACTTTGTGACTGTATTATCTTTTATATTTAAATAAAAATCCTTCTATAGCGAGTTTGTTTTAAAGGGGTCGACCGTGAAACTTTATAGTAGTAACCTAGGTCTAGAGAATATTATTATAAAAATACATACAAAACACGCAAATTTTCTTAAATAGTCAT
Organism: Ypsolopha sequella; assembly: GCA_934047225.1. Classification (NCBI taxonomy): domain Eukaryota; kingdom Metazoa; phylum Arthropoda; class Insecta; order Lepidoptera; family Ypsolophidae; genus Ypsolopha; species Ypsolopha sequella. The sequence continues at coordinate 18,545,780 of OW203994.1, read as the reverse complement.
TTATTTGGAATTACAAGAGAATAAATGCATTTTAGATCAGTATTTATTATTCCAGTATGTGATTTACTCTTCTCGTATAAAATTACAAATTCATGCAATAACATACTTACCGAACTAACTAAACAAAACTGAAATGCAAAAATATGCTTTTATTATGCTTACAATATTATTCTTTACATGTAATAAAGAAATACAAAAGATAATATACTTTGTACTATTAAAAAATTAAATATAGTAAGTCGCTATAGATAGAGAAATAAATAACAAAAAGTGTTGAAACTATTTACAAACCATACGCTATTTACATCAGTTCGGTGAAATGTTAAATTCAGTCTTTATTTTTTCTGCAAGTATGATTTTAGTGAAAATATCATAAAAATATGAGCTTTTAATTGAATTTTGCTACTAGGTGGCGCAACAGTGTATTGATGCGTTTATCCTGCAAGTGTTTGTATGGAATTAAGATCCCAGAACATTGTTCCCTTGAACACACTGACATACTTAACAGTGCCATCTCGTAACAATTTTTGGAACGAAGTTATGCTCCAGACGCTTGGCCGAAAAAGTGTAATATTTCTACCGTTACATTTTCATCGTATCGCTTTCATACACTTCTTTATCGTTAATGCTACTTAAAGCGTTTCATAGTACGAGACAGAGCTGTCACATGGACTAAATAAGAGTCTGAAATTAAACGAAAATATATAAAAAGGTCCTAAATCACCAAATAGGACTTTTTCAACCGTGAGCGAGTCCGTGGACAAACTCGGACCGGACCGGTTTTTTATCGAGATTGGGCTGGCCCGTTCGGTCCGCTTGAGTTTAGGATTTACCTTAAAAGTTCATCAAGAGTCCCGAGTCCTATTTAAACGGACCAACTTCGGCCTTTTTAGGGTTCCGTACCCAAAGAATAACCAACGGTTGTGATGTATTTATGTTGCCGCTATAACAACAAATACTAAAAAACAGAATAAAATAAATATTTAAGGGGGCTCCCATACAACAGACGTTTTTTTGCCATTATTATAGATAACGGTACGGAACCCTTCGCGCGCGAGTTCGACTCGCACTTGGCCGGTTTTCTTATTTTTAGTCCATGTGACAGCTCTGGTACGGGGTGGGGTGAGACGCGACACAGGCAAATGTCTAATGACTGTCAGTAGCGAAAGGAACTTCGTTCCAACCGGGTGTCCACGACACCTCTCCACTTTTTTATAATTAATAGTACGACAATAGATGTGTTGCCTATCTGACACCGTTTTTCCAAGTCCCACCTATGACAATGCCTAAGTATGCGTAGAAGAAATATTCATGTACATGTGGGCGCCATCTCTGTCATCACAACGGCTCGGAGTCAGTCGGTCACGGTTGGAGAAGTTCAGCAGAAGGTGCGTTCCGTTGCGCGCGTCCGATTCGCAGTCCAACCGTTCTCTGGAGACTGAGGCCTCACGCTCCACGATCGTGGCCATGTGCTGCCCTCTACTGGGACAAAAAGAGACTATTTATTATCTAATATCATAACATAGTTTCTTTGGATAGGATTAGAATAACTGATTGAATGCCACAAAACTGGAGAGAGTTGAAACATTTAGATTTAATTAATTTATTAAAATACTCATTTCTTTCTCCATTTGAGCGGAAATTGATTTAAAATATTAAATTTGCTTGATTTTTCAAATTAATAAAAATTTACATGCGGATTAATTTTAAAAAATGTTCTACCTTCCAAGCTGATCATGGCGTGGATGACCAAAGGTTGTGAGAGAGGGGCATCCATTCAGGGGTCGAGGTGGTGGGGGGATCAGGTAGTCGTCAAGTTTGTTGTCGATGTCACTAGACGCCGAATGCATAGTCAAAGTACTTGATGATATCTGAAAATCAAATAAAGCATTTAGTTAACATCTTCAAGTCCCTGCGCCAACTTTACATTCTCCATTATATTCGGTGTAAATGCAAACCAATTTCTCGCTTAATAACAAGCTGGACTCTTAAAACCATTGACTGATATACAATTTTCTTTTAAGTCTATTCTGTCTTATTGAAAATAGTGTAGACAATGGTGTCGATTCGGTGTAACACGATTTAATTTATTTGACTGGACTGAACTTAATTTGAGCGTTCTGTCTTTTTCTTTCTGTATCGAAAGACAGGATGCTTAAAATAAGGTTAGTCCTGTCAAATAAGTTAAGTTGTGTTACACCGAATCGACACCATTTTAAGACTTAACTAGAGCAGAATACGTTGCACCAATTTGGTTTGCACGAAGTTTAGATGTTCCTACTTACAATGGATCTAGCTTTCTCGTCTATTTCTGATTGGACACTGTTAGTTTCTCCCACACTTCCGCCACTCACTGTGCTGAGTCGTCCTGATGATGATGAACCTATAAACGAATTATTGTTTTTAAATCAGTTTAAATTGTGTATGACATTTCTGTAAGGAAATTATCTTTTGATCACTTACTTTCGCTTAGGCTACTATTAGGTCTAGTATTTCCATTTCTTTTCTCAATAGATCCATTGCCATTTTCTGCATCTGCAATAAATATTTTTGTAATGTGATAAAATTGTATTTGTTCTTTTAAAGTTTCAGTAAACAAAAAGTTTGAAGAAGGGCAATGTCAGAAGTACCCGGAATAGAAGAGCTTGTATGACTATATTGATGGATATGATAGAGGTGAATCTGTAGTCTCTGCCTACTTCTCTGGGAGACAGGCGTGAGTATATGTATGTATAAACAAAAAGTTTACTTACGTTTGTGGCTTTTGTGCTTGGAAAACATTTTCTTGACTCTCTCAAATGGAGTCGGTCTTTTCATGTTATCCTTTAACTTCTGTTGGATCTTGTCGTACTCCTCTCTCATCTTGTTTAGTTGTTCTTGTTTCTCCTTCAAAGACTGCTGCGTCTCGTTCCTGTTCTTCCACTCCATCACCAACTTTTCAACTTCAGATATCGTGAACACGTTGTTTTTGAAGTCGTTTATTATTTCAGCTAATTCTTCCTGCCCCCTTCCTTCCGGACCTGACTCCTTCCCAGACTTAATACTAGCACTGCTTCTTATATCTTTGGTATTCAGGTTTATTTGGCATATATCACTAGTGGGAGTATCTATGGTAAATGTTTTTGATTCTTCGGTGGGCGAGTATAGAAATATGTCGGACTGTTGTGGGGTCAGTCTTGAACTATTTACGTAGAAGTTGTTACATTTGAATTTCGGGCTCTCAACTTTGATATTAGAAGGTTGGAATAGATAATCGTGTTCGATGGCTTGTTGTACTCTATCGAGGGTTTCGTTGTGGTGATGAATGGCAAAATCGTTTTGGTAAAGCTGTTCGTGTAATTTTGGCAGTTTCAAAGACGGCCGTTTCTTCTCATTATCCTTTTTCAGATTCTCTTCTAGGTTCTGTGTGCAAACTTCACTGAACGGGTCAGTAGAGGATTCTTGATTGATTTCTTCTTTGGTTTCTTTGTTGGAGGTGGGGCAATCGACGGTGTCCTCAGATTCGACTATCTGAAGTACTTCTTCCATTTTGATATTTTCTTTATTGCAGTCATCATCATTATTTTCAGTCATGTTCTTCAAATAATAGTACATGTTTGAGAACTCGTTCATTTGCTGTAACAAAAAACCCAAAAAGATACATTGAAAAACGTGGCTTTGTTTATCTATCATTTGAATTCGTAAAAAAGGAATCGTGTAACTCACAAGATGCGAAGCCAATACGTCAGCGAGTTTGTCGTGTCTATGCTCTCTGGCGAGTTCAGCCGGGGTAAGATGCCTCACGTTTCTAAGCGCACACGAAGCTCCCCCTCCAGGACACTCCAGCAGTTGCCAGCAAAGCCGCTCTAGTCCAAATCGGGCTGCCCAATGCAAAAGCGTTGGGTATTCTTCGCCACCTGAACAAAAAGTGCTAATATAGATATATATAACTTTGAGAGTCATTGAAACTGGACACTATAAAGTGTGATGCACTTACTTGAAACATCAGACTTGGGATTGAACTGTTCAGGTGAGGATAGCAGATTGAAACCAGGTGGTATATTCTTCTGGAACGCATTCAGCATCCAACTGTCAAGCTGCTCTTTGCTGGTTGCTTTGAAGCCGAGGGTCTGAAACGAGGAACACAAATATTACAAATTGCTCTACCAAATAAATGCTCTAGATGTTATTCTTCTTGTCACGTACCTGACACATAAACTCCAGAGGATGATCAGAAGCCCTTAGCAGTTGATCAAGCTCACGCAGTCGACTCTCGCACTTGATTTGTCGTCTGCCAAGTGGTTGACCATTCTTGCTTACTCGTACCCACACGAGCATTGAAACTTCTAAACAGGATTCTGAAATAAAATTTGACTTTGGTAATGGTTTTCTTCAAGTTAGTTTTTTTACAAACACACTTTTGATCATCTGTTAAAACGGTTATGTTTTATTTGTTTTGTTGTTTTATTAATTTCAGTTAAGACTCACCGGGAATATCAAATTGAAGAGTGTAAGGATTTCGTTTTTTGTACGTGGTTATGTGGATGACTTCTCCTTTTTTATCGACCATTATCTTAATGCTGTCCTCTTCTCTAATGGGGTCGTTTAGAAGAGCTATCACTCTGCTTTGGCCCTGTTGATGATAAAATACTATTTTTAGACACTACAAATTTATTATGTCACCCGCTATTCAATTGTTTTATAGGCAATAATTGGTTTACCGTTACATCATTTAATTCTACGAGTAATAGCAACATTACACGTTCATAATGCGAATTCAACAAATTGAAATTAATAGTTCTACTTTCAAAAATGACAGTTGCAACTTGTTTAGGCTAAAATTTCCATCATTACAACATCACGGCTGTCTGAAAGTATGTATTTTTGTATTGGGGAACAAGCGTTACGAATTTGTGAATCGTTTGACTTACAATTTTGACCTTTTTCGGCACGATCGAGAAGCAGGTGCGGTCGGTGGCTGTGTCCTTGCAGTCCTTGGTCCTCAAGATGCCGACAGCGGCGGTCAGGAATGTGTCCACGAACGTCGTATCCTTCTCTCTAACTGACATCATATGCCATTGTTCCATTGTTGGGTATTCTGATGAAAAAAAAATATTTAAATAGAATCATATCATTTAAATTTTTCATTTCAATCAACGGTCGAAAACCAGCAGTAGTGCAGTAGATTCGGAGTTTTTTAGTTATCATTGTTACATTGTAAATGCATATTACATTGCACAGTTTCGGTCCAAAAAAAATCCATATATTCTCCTAGTCATGCTAAAAAAAGAAATATTAATGAGAAAATAAAATGAACTTGCCCATACACAACTTACAATAGGTTTGAAATTTTGTGGAAAAACAAAGAGTCACTTAAGCGCATATATTTCTTTAAGGAAATTGTTTAGTACATTCTGTAGAATATTTCATGGAGAGATAGAATAACAAATGAAGAAGTGATTAACAGATTTAATAAAAGGCTTGAAGTATTAAAAACAATTAAGAGACGAAAAACAGCATATTTTGGTCACATTTATCGACATGAAAAGTATAACATGTTGAAGAACATTTTAGAAGGGAAAATGGACGGAAAACGGGGAAGGGGGAGAAGGTGGATGACATGGAGTGATAACGTAAAAACTTGGACTAACATAAAAGACGCTGCCAGTCTCTGCAGACTGGCACAGAATAGAGAAGAGTTTCGTGTGGTGGTCGCCGACATCCGCTAGGATATGGCACCCCCAAGAAGAAGAAGTAGAGAATGTGGTTTCATTTAATTTAACCTATGTATTAAAACTCTGTTGTAGGTTCTTGAATGGCTTTTCGAGATTATATATTTTTTTTACCTGGAACATTATCGGCAATGACGTCATTCTTCTCCACCCCCAGTAACATGACCAGCACCTTGTCAACCTTGAACAGATTCTCCATCCCTGTCTCCCTCTTCAAGTCCGCTATCTTGGAAGCTAGTTTCGGACACATGACGACGATCTGAAGCTGGGCTTTGGACAATTTGTTTATTTTCTCTTGTGAGTCTGATGTCATTAGCTCTTCCACTGTCATTGGTGTTACTCTGAAATGATAAATTACTAGTTTAAAATTACCTTCTTGCGCCTGTCATCAAGATAATTATTTATTTGGACCAATCGTCCATTAATGTGCACTATAATATCGTCCATATACTGCAAATACCGACTAACTGTCAATTTTGTCAAAAACGACTTATTGATACCAGCGAAATCAGCTTTTCATGCTCTATCTACTGGTAAAATCGGTTAAGTGTTACGTCGCTTCGTTTGAGATTTAGCTTCTGATAAAAACAACTAAATGCAGGTAGTTGCAATACATTATACTGACAGCAGCAACTATAGTCCTGTAATTTTACATTTGACTTTCAATCAAAATCATTTACAGTTATTTAAATCTTTTTTGCATTCTAAGCTTTATTAAAAATTAATATTGAATGTGTTTCTAAAACCATCTACAAGCATTTAGGTGTTTTTTGCAAACAACTGAACTGCTCATAGTTTCGTAATTTTATGCGGGTAAAATAACCTAAATATATTTAGGCTTTTTTGTCTGTTGATCGGACGGCTCACAATATATTGATTTCCAGCACCTTATATATGATATATGCCTATAGTAGTTTTTATACTACACCTGCTCGGAAAGTACCTTCTTTCTTTGTTGAAAACGATGCAGAAAGTACGTCATTACTGTCATACAAATATGCGGGCGGCAAAAGTGTATGAAAATTCATTGTTAACGTGCTTGAGCGGGCAGAAAAAGTATATGCAAATCCATTGTTAACGTGGTTTTTTTTTTTTTTTAATAACATAAAGAATGAGCAAGTGGCCAAGTGGCCAGTATTATTTTGCGAACTCGTACATAAAACTCGAAAAATGATACTGGCCACTTGCTTTTCCTGCACATAATAAAAAATAAGAAGGAAATAAAAGGTTGGAAAAAAGGCGCGAAGACGTGATGGCGTCGTTTTTTTGTTTTATTGAAAAAATATTGCATTTTGGGTGTTTTGATCAACAATAGTGATAGGATATTGTGAATTAAAATCGCCGTAACCTGTGTAGTGTGTTGTTCAATGGAACAAAAGTGCGGGCTGTGCCTTTTCGTGTGTTTTTTCTAACCCTGTTGTATTTGCGTTACAAGGCTATCATTATAGCGGAAACGACAGGACAGTGACTTAGACAGGACAGACCTTTCAGATGATCCTCAACAGAAGAGGATAGTGCATATAAAAATAAAAAACTATAACGTCAAACATGGCTGTATGGGCTAAGATCCCTTTGCCTTTCCACTTAGTGGGAAAATGAAAAAAAAAAAAAAAAAAAAAGTGACAATCGCACGCGAGTCAGTCGGTTTCTTTTATTGTATCTTGATTAAAAGTAAAATGATACTATTTCCTCGCAGGTGTAGTATAAAGCACTATGTATCACTCGGGAGAAAGTGCGATTCCCCTTTCTTCCCTCGGTGAACAATGTACTATTGCTTGCTTGCTTTTCTTATTAAAAGGCTAAAAATGCATACAGGCAAAAACTACTAACAAATTTGAGATGTGTGATGTCATGAAATAATATGATGAAAGTGCTTTATCCAATGATGCCTATTGTTTTACTTGGTCAAAAATACATGGCAAAAAGGGAAATGCTGAGATTGGACCCATTTTGTGTCATTATTTAACCTGAATCATTATCTGAAACAGTCATAAAAAACAGAACAAAGTATAACTAAGGTAACAAAATTAAATGGCTAAAGATAAAAAGAATGAGATACGTAAATGGAGAATCGAAAATATATTTCTACTATGACATGTCTGGCAGACTTCTTTATTTTGATGTCAGTTCTGAAACCAAAACTGTTACAGCTGCAACAGAACCCGGATGGCGTTATGGTACAAAAAAAGTCGAAAATCAAAAACATAGCCTGTAGATTCACCAATAGACGAAGGATTTACATTACCTAAATAGGTTTTGCCCGCGGCTTCGCCCGCGTTGATTAAGTTTTTGTATGTCGTATCGAATCTGTAAATATTTTGTAGACCATTTATTTTTTAGTACGTAGTTGACTTGACCCCTGACTGTTTTTTCGTTGTCATCATCCTTAATTTGATCTCCATGTAAAGTGACTTTCGCGAGGCCGAAGACCAAAACGCGTGTCCGACTTTGGCGAGGCCGAAGGCCGAGTCGCTTTTCTGATCGACGCAATTTTTTGTTTTCTGAATTAATATTCTGTTAATGTGTCTTTGGTGGTCTTTGATAACTGATTTAATCCCCTAGTATAGTATGTTTGGCCAGGCTCAAGGCCGAGCCACGTCTCCGAACGACACTATTTCATGTTCTCATGGGAACTGATTTATGGAACAAAAAGTAGCCTATATCCTATTCTAGGTGGAGAACTACATTTATGCAAAGTTTCAGCCCCATCGATTTAGTAGGTACGGCGTGAAGGAGTAACATTACATCACTTTTTCATAGGAACTTGACACCCCATTGGCATCCCACGGAAACTGATTTATGGCATAAAAAATAGCCTATGTCCTATTCCAAGTCTAGAACTATATTTGTGCAAAGTTTCAGCCAAATCGGTTTAGTAGATACGACGTGAAGGAGTAATATTACATCACTTTTCTATAGGAACTTGACACCTCATTGCCATCCCATGGGAACTGATTTATGAGATAAAAAGTAGTTGATGTCCTATTCTAGGTTTAGAACTACATTTGTGCAAAGTTACAGCCTAATCGGTTCAGTAGTTACGGCGTGAAGGAGGAACAAACATCCATCCAAACTTTCGCATTTATAATATTAGTGGGAGTGGGATTTAACCCAACTGTACAAAGATTCACTATCTATTAGTGCCGCAAAAAAGAAGGATTTGGTCAAATTGTGTGACCAGGGTGTAATAACAGAAGAATTCCATGAACATTAATTACCTGATGTGGCCGTTTCCGAAACCAGTGAAGATGATTTTTTTTTTCAATTTCAGCTCTATAGTAAAGTAGTTACAATGGTAAACCTAATGGTGTTATACTTTGGGAAACCTTTGTAGTAAGTTAAATGTACATGAAAAAAACCATTGGAAAATCAATAACATTAATGTTAATAAAAAAAATGCTGAGTCTCAAATTAAAAAAACATCAATTAACGCATTGTTTACAGGTAAAAAAGCCTAAATGCTTGGAAACATCTGAGTTTTGTTACTTAAAGCCTTATAATAAATCGTAATTGAAAGAACTGATACATTAAATGATTAAATAAAACATTATTTAGCCCTATTATGATTGTTATCGCTTTAATTCACTAATTACCCTAAGATTCATAAATATTAATTTTACAGCTAAAACCAACTAACTGTGCTCCCCCTTGCAAGTAATTGTAGTTTTTTCCTGCCAATTTGCAAATAATCAATTATTTTTCTCAACAATAACAAAATGCATTAAATAACTTATGCAATATAATATACCAGTTTTGCATATTCTTTACAATTTTTGTGTGCAAATTTTCAAAACGCATTTACTCAAAATGACAAAAATGCCAGTTAGTCGGTATTTGCAGTATATGGACGATATCTCCTGTAATCAAATACCAATTTTCCATCGAAATACCGATTTTATTTTAATTACTTATCCCATAACTCCATCCGAGATATAAGTTAATGTGAACATTCAATTTGTACTTACTGAATTTTCATTTTAACGGTCGGAAAAGCCATCAATCGGCATCGATGAGTATATAACATTGATTCTCCTCAGAAAAGGTGAGGAATTTTGGCGGTTTGGAACATTTAAGGTAGAAGAAAAAATTGTAAAAATGTTCCAGAATCAGATTAAATTACCGCTGATGTATAATTGATATTGATATTTACCTATAGTGGTGCCTCGCCCTTTGGGACATAATCTTGTCGAAGCTAGCAACGAGGTAGTCGGACCACAACGCGCTCTCGGGTGACCCTGAGCTCCACAAAATAGAGATGTCCTCCATTTCTGTTGACAAAAACAGCAATTAGATACGCACATGTCACGTTGATTATATTGAAACATCCAACAATTTAAAGCATTACTTCAGGGGTTTACGGTCGTAATTTCTTTGTGCTTCTGTTTGTTGATTCTATTATTTCTTTTACTTCAGTTTTGATTCCACCTAGTTTTAGATTTTGGTTCATTATTTAGTGTCGTAATAGGTCTGTATTACGGTATACGATATAAATATATCTCTATGATGGCGTTATTACCTATAATTATGTTTCCACGTGTATGAAAACCACTTATTTTATATTTTGGAGAATATTGCGCAGACCCACTATTCGCTCTTATATTGCCTTGGTAATAAAATAAGTAAACGAGGTAAACTGAAGTACTTTGAGCTCCAATCACTGCAGGCAGTACGCCACATATTGAATGGTTCGTAAATATTGATAAGCTCTTTCTCACGTCCGTCCGTGAAAACGGTTATCAAATTATCAGCAGTGTAAATTATATTTTTCCTAATAAATGTCGGCTCCTTACGATTTCCGTTCTAAATTAGTACCTAACCAAACAAATGAATCGCTGTTCCAATACGCTTGGTATCAATACGATTTCTTTTCCCAGTACCGATCAGTAAGTACTCTCTCTGTTACTTGATATTAAAATCATATTCGGAGGCGGATTCGAAGATGTATGTTTATTGAAAGGAAACGTTGTTTAAGGATCATCGAGCCATGAAGGATGTCATTCAATCGATATAGTAAGGGTCGTTGGCTTGACCAAAGTTCATTTCATCTCATACTGGCTTAGTAACAAGTACAAACGTATCGGTTTTTATTTTTATTTATGCGTTTACTTTATACTTTTGTTGACTATATACTTAAGCAGGATTATTTTTCTATTCTAGGTTTCTTTTTGTGTATAAGGTAGAAAACTTGCTGCAACCAAATCACTTATCTGCTGGCTACCATTTTATCTTGAAGAAATAGTCAAACTCTTATAACCCTTCATACTTATGTTATAAACAGGAACAGAGGATGCAGGTGTTAACTAAATTACATGTTTGCACCTTCCCTCGGTACAGGAAATTTCCTATTAAAGACTTGAGACAATTTTAACCTCTTCCACGTCTGTTGCCATCTGTACGAGGAGTCTCAGTGCGTACGCATCCTGCCTGCTGTCTGTTTTACCAATAGCCACTTGAAATCAATTATACGAAGTTTTGATGTTAAACTTCTTTGCCTACTTGATGGTTAGTACTGCAAATACGCAATGTGTATGTGGTAGGCAAATAGTAAAATTCGGCATTTTACAAACGGCGTCGTCAGTTACTAAACGCTCGCTGTTTTTCAGTTTGCCGTTCGCCAAAATGCCCGCTTTTTGTAAAATGACTTCCGTCATTTTCTTAAAAGCCGAATTCGAAAGTCTTTCACCAAAAAATGAAAAATAGGTGCGACAGCGAGCGGAGCGTGGAGGAGCGTGTTAGGTTTACGTGTAAGTACATATTGGGAGCCGTGCGAAGCGGACCGGAGCGAGGTGACCCACAATAGTTCTAACAGAATTACTAAGTATATGCCAAGGCAAACTATAAAATGCCGAATTCTACTCTATGACGATGATTCGTCAAATAGCAAAATAGCGAGCGTTTAGATACTAACGACGCCGCCGTTTGTAAAATGTCGGATTTTACTTTTTGCCTGCAACATATACTATACAGGTGATCTTCTTTAATTGCATTACGTTTGGAGAGGGACCCCAATTGAATTTGCTCTTTTTGGTGTTCATTGATCTGGATTTGATTTAGCTTTTACATAGCACTTTTTAATTCTGCTGACATATTCGTATTCTACTTCTTAGATCTCCCTTATGATATTTATCTTTAAGACCTAAATTAATCGGCCTTTATATTTAAGTATTCATGTATCATATATGATCTATATATATCTAAGTATAAGTACTATTAAAGTAAATACTACTTCATTCATTACAAATTGCTATATTGAACAGCTACAATTCTACAACATAATCTATAGGAATTGTTTCAACGTTTATAGTACTCAATTGTAATTTTTGTGACCAAACGATTTAATTTCAAATTCAGCGATGTTTTAATATTCATAAAGCTTGTCAAAAGTATCCTCGAAAGCTCTCACAAACGAATGATTGTTTCCACGAGTTCTGTTTGTCGTCTCTTTGTACAAAGAGAAGCTTATCTTGTCGCGACGACAGCATAATTTGAGTTTAAATAATGTTTTTTTACATTTTAGGGCCTACCTAATAATTAAATATTAATTTTAGACTTAATTTATGTATATAAACTAGTCTTTGTCCGCAATTTCGCTTGCACTGACCTCCTACCTTATAACTACGTATATCGTACTATTCCGAAATATACCTATACCTATTAAGTCACTACCTGGACATTATGCTGCACAATAGTGAAAATCCAATCCGAATCCGTTCAGTAGTCCACGTGAATCGAGACCATGATTTTTAAGAGAGCTAGAGAATTTACTTGCATATAATATAAAGTGTAGGAAAACGTACGGCGTGCACAAAGTACAGTAACAGAGAATGACGATTTCTGTGGAGTCCTTATCTATTCTGCACTCAATCGTTTCAAGTAGAAATCGCTTTATAGATTCCTATTTTCTGAAGAGAATCTTGAAAAACTTCACTGGAACATAGTAATGTTAGAGTGTTAATTGTACACTCGCAATCGCAACAATGTTTGACATTTACTAAGCATTTACTCCATGAGGTATTATAGTTCAAAAACTAAGGAATTACACCTAACATATTCGAATCCTTATTCCATAAATTTCAAGGCTTATCAAACGAAGCGTATACGATACGGTTGCGTTCAAAAATATGCTATGCATCGTGCATGGTTCAACCGGAAACGCATCCAGAATTATACGTGCCCACCTCGAGCCGAATGGAACACGGCTAAAGTAATATCCGTTTCCTAAATAGACAAACGTCGATCATGTGGCCCGGAATAACTATGCGCGATTAGTTGATGCCTTATGTGGATTTATGAGTGCAACGGTACCGTACTGCAAATTATTTTAAGATTTTTAAGGTACTCTAGGACGTACGTGAAGATTTCGTAAGTTATAGGTTGTTGCAAATTTTTCAGTCAGTACTTTTTTTTGTCTTTTGGCGATGGCTGCTAATTATAAGCATATAATTAGCAGCCATCGCCAAAAGACAATTTATTATATTTATATTATATATTATTATATTTATTTAATATATTTTGCCAGTGTCGAGTCAGATTCTGACTTAGTAATTCAGACGCCGTTTATTCATCACATCACGCACGGTACTATTTTAAAAAGTACATAATAACTATATTTTAACTAAATGTTAACGGTGTTACTACAAAACGGTGTTTAACTTTAGACAGTGTTTAAATCTGTTGTTGTCGCCTTTTCTTTCATATTTTAAAAGAGTGACAGCAACAGACTTAAATACTGTCTAAAGTTAAACACAGTTTTGTAGTAACGCCGTAACTGTCCTCCTAACTATCTCAGTCTAATTGAATGTAATGCCTTCCTTCCTTCTCCTTTAACATATCATATTTATTATTTAATCCTATTGAAAAAACTATCTATATCCTAGCAAAATTTATCCTAATATTTGTTTGCCAAAAACAAAACCAAACTGTTTGTCAAACCACATTCAGGGACATATTTTAGGGGTATGCAAGAAAAGGCTCGATTCAAGTTTTTAGTGACTTAGGTTTTTTTTTTCTTTGGGTGTTACCGTTAAGTACACTACCTATGTGATTTTTTTCTAAAAGCAGTCCTTTTTTATCTTTATGCAAGATTTGGGTCGAATTAATGCATCATGTAAAAAGAAATGCTTGTGAAACACAGACTCACGAGTGAAAACATTATTTCAAAGTGCACCAATACTACTTCTAGATAGGAAAAAAAAACTTATGACAAAAATATTCTTTATAAATTGAAGTTTTAAATGATTTAGCTAAAACTCTGGATCATCCCATAAGAAAATTTAATCTCCAGACAATTTTGAAGAAATATTTCCCATTACTACTCGATTATTTGTAAGTAATTTATGAGTCCAAAACTTTCATAAAGTTAGAATAAGGAAGGAATAAGTATTTTTTTAAAACGTAATGCAAATAATTACGTAAGTATGAAAAAAGGAACACATGAAAAATTCGAGTAACTTCACCATTTTTTTGCGTTCCTCTAGTTATATCCCAAGTGTATTATGTCGCAGGCAAATAGTAAAATTGGGCATTTTACAAACGGCGTCGTCAGTTTCTAAACGCTCGCTATTTTGCAATTTGACGAATCTTCGTCAAATTCAAATTTAAATATAATTTAGAATTCGGCATCTTATAATTTATCTCGGCATGTAGTTATTCTGTTAGAACTATCGAGGGTCAGCTCGCTCAGCTCCGCTTCGCTCGGCTCCCTATATAGGTAAATGCATGCACTTAAACCCAACACGCTCCTCGCTCCGCTCGCCGAACGGCAAATTGCAAAACAGCGAGCGAGCGTTTAGAAACTAACACCGCCGTTTGTAAAATGCCGAATTTTACAATTTGTACGTACTACACTCGTAGATTACAAAATTATACATCGTAACTAAATTAAACGGGTTGTTGCGTTACATCTACCTCAAAATGTAACAAAACCATTACACTCCCGAAATCCCTTCTACTATTTTTAACCCCCTTGGGATGGACACGTGCTACGTCTGTGTTTTTAAACCGTAAAGTAGAGCACCACCGGCAAAGGTGTTGCCACACCAGCCTTCTGTGGTTCCTCACCGCACCGCGACGTTTACAGTCCAGACCAGGGTTGGATTTAGTAGTATAATTATACTATTTGTACCATATTTTCATGACACGTAGTATGTAGTATCGTAATGGAACTATACTACGTAAAAATACCATAATTTTATCTTCAGGCCGACCGACTTGTTTTATTGGTTGAGATGTTTTTCTTTTTAACATTTACCCTATAATATAAGGAATTTCTGTGAGTTATGAATATTTTTAGTAATTTTTTTTTTTAATTTAACCAACAAATAGGTAGGCTCTTTTATTAAATTATGAATATTTTTAGTAAATTTTCTTTTAAATTTCACTTACAGATAGACTATTTTATTTCAATTCAAAACAAAAATCGACGAAAAACGAAACGTAGTATAATTCTAGCCAAGTAGTATATTTTTAAATGCCATAGACAATAATTTTCCGAGGGTCTGAATCCAACCCTGGTCCAGACGCTTTCAGTGTTCACTTTGATGTTTTGAAATAGGTAGGTACTCTTGTTACTAGCTTGTCGAATTGTTTCGTTTTGAAACATTTTTTCCATACAATGGGTAAAGCCCTACTTTACTCAGACACGGGAAGCAGCTCATTGACGTTAACTAAAGTTTTCAACGAAGAGGAAACGACCAGTACCTCCGAGTACTTTGTCTATTTGAGTTGGACGTAGCGTAATGGATTCAGGGAATTTAATCTGCTTAAGAGTATGACCTACCCTAGCAACGTTTTTTATTACCCGTCCACCACAGAAATTCCAATGGCAAATACTTTATTGGCTTTTGATAGAGGCGATTATAGGTATGTTGGCTCATTGGCCTAATTGTCTTCAATGGGTGATACTAATAATCACACATCGAAACAACAAGTTTTTAGCTAAAACTGAAATACTTTGTAGGCATAAAAAATATTGAATTGAAGTAGATTAACTTATTATTTTTATTATTTAAATACCTATTTTATGAAGAAAAAAAATCAAGTCGATATCATAACCGCAGAACGTTTAAAAACTTTAATATTTTTTTAGACAAAAGTATCTTGACATATCAAGACATATCTTGAGATATTGCTTGTAAGTTTGACTTAATAAAAAATCAATAGATCATATACATTTTTTTCAATTTAAGGAGAGTCCTTATTTCTTCCAAAAAACCCTCGAAAGTCTAACGTTGTTCATGTTCTAGGGTAAGGTCCATCCTTAATAGATTCAGTCTCTGGGTGGTATATAAAAATAGCGGTTATTTATTGACCTAATAAGGGCTTTGAAGACAAATGGGATCGCACACGCGAGTATCGCTTGGCTGCGTACGAAGTTCGCTGATCCGAATATGATTCATGGTATCAAAATAAACAGTCACCCGTTTTTTCTCTGGATTCGTTCTGTTCGAGACTACTAAATCATAAACCCGACCCGACTTTCAAGTTTAATTTTTATGTAAATCCTTATGCACCGCAACAAAATATTGGCGACGAATTTTCTTTCTGTGTTTTATGTAATGCTAGTATTTCCGTGTACGGTCAACAAGGTACTAGCCTTGAATTCGGTCACAAGCGATAGTCTGGTGTCGTCTACACGCAGACGCCTCTACAACCATAAACAACCAGATAATTAAATATGCGAGATAAGTAAGAATCTAACCGCCCGAGACATTAGTTTGACAATAGGACATTAACTCAGAATAGTTATTGACTTCTATTAGTTTTATTGTGTTCTATTGTTGCAGCGTCTATTAAAGGGAACGCATGATATCCTTACTATCTCCGTTGTATCTTGTATCGATATTTTCCTTTGTCATTTTTGTTTTCTAATTTCTTCGAGGAACAAAAGGTTAAAATTCAAACGAAGCTTTCCTCACAATATATTCTCTCACCGTCTAGCTTTCACAAACCTTTACCAGTTTTTAAAAAACACAAGTGCTGTTAAGGATGACATAAAGTTCTTGTCCCTGTCAGAATTACACGGTCGATGAGAGCCGAGAATTCTTTTGTAGCAGTTTTGAAGAGTGTACCACATTGTGATTCTGTGTGCAAGGTACATTAAGTTACCTCGATGCATGTAAATGTGTGATGTTTATTCAGCTCCGATCTGCGCCGGTGCTCTGTCGCGCATGTGTAATGATCTCTGGTGCCGCCGGGGCAAGCGGCAGGGCGCTGACAATGATTTTGGACATCTTTGTAGCACATGACACACTGTGACGGGCTAGTGGCGTTGACACGCTCTTTATGGCACGAGGAAACTATGTAAATGGGTTAGCGTTTAGGAGCGCTGTCATTATGTCAGTTTCTGAACATTCTTCAATTAAACTTAGATTCCAGAACACATAAGTATGGAATATTAGCTCAGTGCGTCAATAGAGTATATTAAGAAAAAGGTATTTTTTTTTAATTATCAAAGTTACTTAAACTTATCTCTTGTTATGGTGAGAAAGCTGCTTATTAAAAGCTCAAAAGCTCGCTTTATCTCACGAATTAAATCCTCTTCCACAAAATCAGAATTCATAATTCAAACGAGAAAAAACTTACTCATGTCAGCCATTGTTTCCTTTCTTTGTCTTCCAAAATATTAACATAAACAGGACCTCCTCACTGGTCATAAAACTGAACCATTGCACTATTCACCAAGTCCGTATCGATCACACTATAGTTTATTACAATTTAAGAGTTCGCGAATGATGCGCAGTGCGACGGGTTCGCGCGCTGGCAGTGCTTTGCGCAGGCGTCAGGCAGCGGCGCTCGCGCACACGCCTCGCATACTAACTGCAATGTCGCGACGCGCACGATTATCGCACGCACGCCATCCTCGCACAACCTAATCAAACACATTTGGGTCCTCGTCTAAATATTCTCCTGGCGTTATCGGAGATGCCAAACACGGCGGTAGAAAACACGTCCCCAATGTGTTCCCAAAGCGATTCGCACCGCAGATAGCTCCAACGAGAAGGGCATTACGGTTTAGTAGATAAGCGACGGTCGTCAAATCAAGGACTTTGGGCCCAAGATGTGCACTTGTGGAACGCCAGCAGAAATTACTAGAATGGTCCATATTTGTACGTATCCTGTCATGAACGGAATGTTTAAGACAACACGGCATTTAAGATCTTAAAATAAATATATCATGTTTTGTCCAAAACAGATAATTAGCAATCAAATCTTTCTCATTAGGCAAACGGCATCGTTTCAATTCCAAGAAAAGTACACAATCAAAGACCAGCCGCGCTTTTGTTTGTAAAGCTTTTCTGATGCATCCTTTATCTTGAGTTCAAAGGGCTATTTCTCGGGTGCAACGATCGATACGAGCTGGGGCATTCCTACGACGACGACGTAGAGTGGAACTTTTGTTCTCTGCCAACTTATCAATCTTACTTGACGGCTTATTTGAGTTATGACTGCTATTGAGATTGCATAACTATGTGACGACTCTTGGTTGACAAATAAATCTTTTATATTTATTGTGGCTCCATCTTTATCTGTAGGAGACGAATAAGGGTCATCTAAACCCAATGTCCTAAAGAAAAGATCGTAGACGTGTTCCTGTCTTATCAGGGTACCAGTTTTCTTCGAATTTTGACCCGAAAGTTATCAGAACTTTTTATTTATATCAAAGTTTTTTGGGAGTATAAAGAGATCATTTTACAGTCGACTAAAATGGTGATTTATTCATGACGAGAATGGTGTATTGTTTAAGTATTTCAGATGGAAATACTTAAACAATTATAAGGCGAAAACAAAAATGACGAAATAAATGGTAATTATTTCTTTGGAAATATCTTACGAGTAAGATTCACAGTCTACCATTGCAAATAGCTGTCAAAATCATTAAGACGCGCAAAAATTTAAATCTTTATTAGACAATATCGAGTATTCGACCCCAAATTGTACCTACATTAAATTTGTTTTCAATCATCAATCTAGATTTCGTAATTTATTTAGATATACTAGATATTTTCGAAAAACGTTATTCTCATCTGTTTGCCAATATTCAACTTACAACTCAGGCTATTAAACTAACAGGACATGAGTTAGA
The DNA here is from genome assembly GCA_934047225.1 of Ypsolopha sequella. Classification (NCBI taxonomy): domain Eukaryota; kingdom Metazoa; phylum Arthropoda; class Insecta; order Lepidoptera; family Ypsolophidae; genus Ypsolopha; species Ypsolopha sequella. The sequence continues at coordinate 18,526,985 of OW203994.1, read as the reverse complement.
TTGTACAATTTTGTACTGTTTAGTTTAGATTTTAGTTAAAAGGAATATTTTTCTTATATTTAAACTGTAATCTCTTTTTATTTAAAACTGCTTCTTTATATTGAAAGACATTATGTAATTTTTAAAGCTTACCTTTGAACTGAAAATTTTTCGGTCTCCGCCTTTTCACTTCATCATCGTGGGGGATGCGCGGGGGCGGCATCCGGGGCACTTCGCTGGGCACCACCGTCACCTCGCCTACACCCCCAGGCCCTGTCGCCAGGTACCCGCTGACGGAGTGTCGACGCCGACCCTGCAGTGGGATCGTGTAGAACACCTCCTCGCGTTCCTGCAACCCCCCGTCTGGAGTCTTGATCGTCGAGCTGATTTTGCCTTTCCTGAATCAATAGTGCTTGTTAGGGTTGCAGCAAATGTTGGAATTCAGTCGACTATGCTAGGTTTAGTTTTGTGTTAACATGAAATCTCCAAGTGTTAAACAATCACGTTTTATACCAATTGATAATATTGATAAGAGCGGAGAACTTATTTGCTGACAAATAAAATGAACGATAAATGAAAAATCTTACTTAATCCTCGGTGCAGTGGAGGTGTGTCTCATATCTCCAGGCGCGCAATCGCCCGGTCTGGGCTGCCCCTTCAGAAACCCTTCAGCTTGCTCTGGCTCCCTAGCCGACAATGACCTCAGGAGGGCTCGGAACTCCCTTCTTCTAGGACTCTCCGGTTCCCTTCTTCTAGGTGACCCCAAAGATCTGACTCCTTCCGCCCAAACGCGGCCGGGAGCCGATCTTGAACATACTTCAACATTGTTGCTTTGAGTTTCAGCGCCGTCCCTGACATCTTTGTCGGGAAGCGCGAAGTATGACGGGTTATCTGGAACAAAAATAATTCTTGGAATACGATAAACGTATTGTCGTGTGGCGCACAGTGGTGTGATTGTTTACCAACGATCATCGCAGCGCTGGCGCGGGCCCTCGCTCGACTGATGCTCACGGGAATTATTCAATAACGCGAATGGAATAACGGGTCTCAATGGTCCACTCTGCGGGCGGGTGGAGTGCTACTGCGGTACCAACCTAGTTTCTACTGACCGGATAATGCGAATTGAAAGTAATCCTCCCGGCCTACAGGACGTTAATCAAAGTAAACAATAGACGAAAATTTCATGTCGTCTTCCCACGGCTGTATGTACGAGTACATCTACACTACTAGCGGACTGCTCTAAAATCCGGACGAGCTTAAAAGCTCGGATTGAAAACTGGGTGCAATCGAAATGTCAATGTACCCACATTATTATATATATCAGTGGCGTGCATAGAACTTTTTCCGGAAAAGCAACTAGAGGGTCAAGTTTGACAATAAAAAAAATATGAAAAAATTTAACACTTAATAACGAAATAACAAAAAAAAAGTTGATATGAAAATGTTCACTCTAGGGTAGACAGTGTCTTCTACCCTGGCGTCATAAAAACTATTTTTTTTCAAAGTGTTATTTAAATTTTTTCATATTTTTTTTATTGTCAAACTTGACCTTCTGTTTGTTTTTCCGGAAAAAAGTTCTATGCACGCCACTGATATATATAATACAAGTATTTACGTACTTAAAAGGAGTCTCCAACCCAGCTATGTTAAACCGCTTTGAATGATAAATAAAGATTTTGTATTGTATTTGTATTTGTATTCTTCTTCTTGGGGGTGCCATATCCTAGCGGATGTCGGCGACCACCACACGAAACTCTTCTCTATTCTGTGCCAGTCTGCGCTTTGTATTATAATATCTAAATACATTTTTGGAAACTATATTGTATAGGCTATGTAAACATTGTTGATAAAAAGTATACGATAAAAGATACCGAAGTGGAAAGTGCTCCAAAGTTGAAATACAATTAAAAATTAAAGGCCATAGTGACATACCTATTTCAAGTTTTAAATTTTAATGTAAACATAGGTTCAGACTAATGAATAAAATACATTATTTACTAAGGAGTTTCTGAATATTAAGACGTTGGCCGATTCTACAAATACAAAAACTTGAATGGTCATATTGCACTATCAGCTAAAACACGTCTAACATGGGGACATAATCTGAATGAGCATTGTATGTCTAGCTAAATGCCATCCTCAGGGAACATATGGCAAACAATACAATAGTCAGGAAACAGCACTCGAATAGTGGGGCGCAGATAAGGGCGGCTGCAATAGTTTGGAGTGCTGCAGCTTTAGGTTTTTAATTATTGAGCTTGTCGGTTTCTGAACTAGACATTCATGATGGATGAGCAATTGAACTAAATAGATTAGTATTAGAAAGAGAATAGTTGTCAGTTGTAATATAAAAAAGCTCGGTATGATGCGTGGCAATAATTTGCTGAAGGTTCCGTGAAAAATTTACGTAATTGGTTTCGTTTCTAAATAGGTACATAGTCTACAAAGCTCTACCGATATTTTACCCACTTTTGCCACTAGTAAAAAGAATATGCTTTTTCACGTTCTGAGAAAATCTGTTATAGGTACACATATGATTAATTCAAAAATTTCCTGGAAAATTTTGATTCATCAGACGTCTAACTCTAGATAATATTTACACAGATGTAAAGTAATGTGATCAAAACATTTACATAACCATTATATATCTACCTCAGAAGTTCGTCATCAATGAGACTTTTTTTCTAAGAAAACTAAAATTACAAAGCTTTCATGAAAGCTTGGGCGGGCGGGGGCGCGCATCCGCTTGGGCGTCAACACAACTTCGATATCAAATCCAATATATTACAAACAAACAGACGATAACACTGTTCTATAAAAGGAAATAATTAACTCACTAGTGGCACGTAAACAGTAGTCGAACTGCGGTCCCATGGTGTGTTTAGAAGCTCACGTCACAAACACGACACATCACAGCGACTGCGCGGCGGGCTCTGTCTGACTGAATCCGATCTATCTTGCTTGCGTTGCGCCCGCGCACCCAAACAACGCAGGTGGACGCAAGCGCACACGTGCGGAGCTTTCACAAGGAGGAAGCAAAGCTTTCTTAGCACGCGCTCACAGGAAGCTGGCCCCCTCTCCCAGTCTCCCTGCTACACAACACCACACAACCAGGATATTCATAAAAAACATGTTCGGATTTATGAAGGGAGGCTGGGAGTTTAATTTGAGTATTTGTGTATGTGTTCAGCGGCCGCCTTAGTAGTCGGGCTAGCTAGGCGCTATGTTTGTAAATAATCCGTTGGTTTGTTGACGTTCATTCACAATATTCGTCAGGAGCTTTCAACTTGTTTTGTGCAATGAGAACTATTCTTGGAATTTAATTCCACCGAGGTTGTGCATAAAAATGTACAAATTCAAACTCAGTATTCGATAACAACTGAGCTATAGCGAATTTCTAAATGCAATATGTTTCGTGTTTGAAACCGCACACCGCCCGGGACTGCACGAATGCGCGACGATGCATGACAACAAATTACTTTTTCATTTCAATCTCAGCGCTACAGGCCCCTTCGAAAAATGAGAACTGTGACCTGCCAGCACCCTCAATGTACAAAAAATACGCCAGATGTGGACCCAGAGCCGTCGGCTGTTTACTTGCTGATGCAGTAAAACAAAGATGACTTTTGTTCGGCAGGGAGAGCAAGCAACAAAGACAAACTCTGTACAATACTCGGACTCATGAAAATCTCAGTTTGCCCTTTCAAGGAATATGTCCATATATGTCAAGCGAACTTTGTTCATATTTTTCTAAACTACAAATCTTATTCGTGCATACATAGAGTAAAACAATCAGAAGAGTAAAATGCCTCAGTGTTCGGTTCGAATGTTATGATTGTATAAATAATTTTATTTTTGTCAGAGGCTCCGCCTGCGTTTGTTTAATTTGTGCCCCGTTTTTGGCTTCGCGGTTTCTCAACATCCCTTCTAGTTATAGCCTATATTATGTGTGTTGACCAGGGCATTTATTTATTTATCTATGACCAGGGTCACTACGATGATAATAAAAAAAACCGCATCCAAATTGTTGTTTTCGAGGTTAAACGGATCGCACATAATTGTTATCTATGTTACATACAGACCAACAGCCAAAAAATCAAAGAAATTGTACCTAGTTTTGACCTCAGTACAATACTAATAAATAACCCAAAACACGACTTTTTTACTCACTCTCATCGACCTCACGACGACACGAGATGATTTCATTGAGTTCTATTTAAACTTTGTTTGGTCGGTTTGATTCTGTTTTCGAAACTGATTGTACTTGATTGACTGAACTTTTAAAAATTCTGGAAACGAGGAACCACCGGTCACAGCGAAACAATTTATAATTTTTAAAATGTTTTATTTTTGTCACTTCGTGGTATTTTCATAACGCGGGATGAGTTCAAAGCTTCAAAAAGAAGAGGGGTCACGCAGCGATCTGTAGATCGCTGGGGTCACGCAAAACATGATAGGTACGTATAAACTGCTCGCGGGTGGAATAAACGGCATATTATTATGGTTCCTTTATGTTTATTTAGCCTATGCCCGCAGCTTCGCCTGCGTTTATTTAGTTTTTTGTGGTCTTATCGAATCTGTCAATATTTTTCGGACCAATGCAATAACTATAGTACGTATTTGACCTGACTGTTTTGGAGTTTGGAGTATTTTTTGTCTTCTGATATTGTGATTTCTTACTGAAAACTTACCTTTATCAGAGTATATAAAAGTACTGTATAGTACATTAGAATAATTATATTATGATATCTATGTATTATACACGGACGTTAAAATATCCGGACAGAGTTTCGTTAACAAACAACAACTCGCTTGCACGAGCCCGGCCACGCACACATTCACATCATAGCAGCTTACTATTAGTAAGCCAATTTCCATAACAAGTCCACTCATACACCTACAAACCGCCTCCATTGCTATGCTTCAGTAGTGACTTAGCTGCGACTCCTTCCGCCTTTTTTTACGTTCGTGGTATTGTATAGTACTCAATGTCCAAGAGTAGAATCTAACCATCCATTACAAACTGCCCGTCCCCAAGGAATTAACCTATAGCCTATGGCCAAGTAAAGAGTCAAACTTTTACAACAGTAAAAGAATTTTAAAAATCGGTAGAATGTAATTATTGGCTATGTCCCTAAGGAACTGCCCATCCCCAGGGTACAAACTATAGCCTGTAGCCCTCAGGGATAAGCATAGCTTCTAATTAGTGAAAGAATTTTAAGTATTGGATGTGTAGTTCCAGAGATTACCTCCTACATCCAAACTTTCAAACACCTCCTCAGATATTATGTCCACAGATACATAGCCGTTCATACACTTTTTCATGCCCAACCGGTTTCGCTGTTCAGCATTATCAAGGGCTTTTTAAATTTTGTGACAAATGTTGAAAATGGACTAAAGATTTATTTGATACATCAAAAGCAGGACCCAGAGCCAGAGTATCAGGTGGTAGAGCTGATGCCGGGCTTGACTGTGGAGGTACCACCATCTTACTTGGAGACCCCCTCGAAGTAATTCGAGGGAGAGTAAGAGGACAGCTCACAGGCAAAAAACCAGGAGGCCCACCATGCCTGGGACCAATGGATGGCGGTATATCCATCCATAATAGCCGGGCCTTATATGGAACAGACTGGTGACGGGCAGCGGCGTCACTGGTGCGAGGGTTCCGGCATCGCGCTCACGGCGATGACCGCCAGGAGTGGCAAAGTCCTGAAAAGACTTATGGCCAGCAGTGGACGAACTTGGCTGATGGATGGATGGATGGATCAAAAGCAGTAGAATATATTTTTATTTATTTATTCTTGTTGCACACAGAAAACTTAATTCTAAATTATATAATAAAAGTTATGTACAATGGCGTGCTTATCTCAATAATGAGATTTCTTCCAGCAGACCAAGGGTGATAAGGATATTTGAAATAAATAAGATATTCATATTGTGCACGATAATATTTATACAGAAACAAGATTAAATTAATAGTAGATACCTAATTAGTTAAAAATAATAACAAACTACATAAAATTTACATGCCTACATAGTATAAATAAATATAACAATACATATTCAGTAAATAAATACACAATAAATGATATATATCCATACACCTACACGATAGGTTGTCGAAGATAGTGCTCTTTTATTTTCCTTTTGAATACACCAATGGAGGGGCTATCCCTGATAGTGTGAGGAAGGGAGTTCCACAGTTTGATGGACTTAACAGTGAAAGAGTTTCCATATTTTATATTTCATATTTTAACTAAGGAATCCAGGGAAATTCGGTTAATCGCAGGGCTTTTTCCTCACTATTTTTGTTACAATAATAATTACGGATGGATAGGATATTCCTCGTGCATACTGAGAAATGTTCAGGAACTTTGGTAAGTGTCTATACTAAGATATTCGCGGAATGCTCGGCGCTTGGTTTATTTTCGCAATCCTGCGCAGTCGCGTTTCTGCTGCATTTCTTGGCTTCTGCGCACTGAAGGATATAGCTCGTTAGTCATTGATCTCTATTTATAAGCTAATTAAACGAACTACCTTGTTTTGTGTTCATTTCATTTTCAGTTCATTCGATAGAGTATTATATTATCTGTAGTAGCAGCTATTGTAGTGTTCCTACTATTTTTGAGGTACAGGTTCAAATATCACACGGGCAAAATTTTATGTCCGGCTACTATCACTAGATAAAGGAGGCGGGCTGTGGCTGCACTCAGAGATCCCACTAGTCGAGCTCGAATTAGGTTCGGTTTAAAAAAAGTGGTAACAAGCTCTCAAATTCCCGTGTTGACGCAGCCGTTTAAAATGGACGACAAAAAAAAAATAACAAAAATTCTTTATTTAGCATTGTGAAGATTTAGACTCCCTTTTCAGTTTTTACGGTTCCGTAGTACCTATAAAGGTACAAAAGGAACCTTTATGGTGAGACTCCGTTGTCCGTCCGTCCGTCCGTATCTCACAGGCTCCTAACTTTAGCACCGTTAAAGATAACGACATGAAATTTGGCACAAAAATACCATTGATTTGCCCACATATCACGGTGTAAAAAAAATTATAAAAATATTTAAATTGTTCAAAATATTTCCAAATTTTATTGTAAAAATATATACTTTTACTATATTTACTGGCACTGGTTTTGAGAAATCTTTAAAAAAAACATAAAAATATGTATAGCCGTCTACCTATATTCTATACCGTCTTTACCATAAGGGCACACGGGCCCGTGCCCAGGGCCACCATCCTCAAAGGGCCCCGAAGGACCGACAATTTCTCTCTCATTTATTCTCAAAACATATTTATCGGGCACATTGCACTTTCTCACAAAAAAAAAGTTACAGCTCAAAATGAAATAATTGAAATATTTCCTAAGCTCATGAAATGATTGATTTATCTACTCTCGCAATTTGGGCGCACGCGCTTGAATCGCCGTCCAGCGGCTATTCTCGCAACATTTTTCACACGCTTTATATTTCATATACGACTTGGTTACTCGCGTAATAAATGCCGTTTGATGATAATTCTACTAAGTAAAACTCCTACATGTTATGAATCCGCGCAAAAGGTTTTTATTTTAAAATCTTGATACGTTTATGTACAAATAGCGCTTTCGGCCCTCGCAAATTATCGCATATGCCAGAAGCGCCGTCCAATTCTGACGCATGCGTAAATTTGCGAAGGCGGGTGATTTTTATGAGTTCTTTATACAGAAACGTTTTTGCCCTAATTCATAACATGTTTTACATTTCTTTTAAAGAGTTTCACTCAGTAGAATAACATCTGCTTTTCTGAAAAACTTTTCTAATGTTGGATTGCCCAACGCTCACTTCGCCTTAATTCAATCGAAATTGAATTGTTTTGGCTGCGCGCTCCGACAGCGCATCACGTCCCTTCAGTGCGGTTTGAGCTTTAGGTGGTGGTGAAAATCACAGAAGTTTGCTTGCTGACTCATTGTACTGTTTTTTCCGAGTGCTCAAAGCCCTATAAAAGAAATCAACTTGAATTACCATCACCTTGTGTGAGAGGGCGGGAGATATTCACATTTCGAGTTGAAAAGTATTGATTTTATTCACAAGTATCTACGACGTGATAAGATTATTCATCGTTACTGTCGCTTTCGCGCAAGACTGAGTTTTCAAGACGTTATTTCTCGTTTTAACAAATCACGGGTTTCGTCGTAGTAAAATGTAATTCAATCTTCTTTACTCTTCATTCTTTTTAAGTTCAGTGAGTGCGACAGTACCTCATCTGTGTATAGAAACGGCAATCACTGATTGTGAAACTGTTTGGGAAAGATAAAAGCTTCAAAGCATTGAAGATGTACTTTATTTTGACACCACAGTATTTTGAAATTCATGTCAATTATAAAATAATAAAAATTATACACAAGCTAAATTAATTTGGATGCATAAATTAATATCAGTGAACAGTATCACAGATCGATAACACTTTTTGCTAATTTTACAAAATAGAATGTTGACCTCCTGTAGTAATTGACTCGGGGCTGGGCTTGCGTTTGTAGTAGGGTTTCTCGATTCCCGGGTTTTTGACGATCCCGGGATTTATCGGGACCAGGGAATATAAAAAAACATGTATTTTACCTTTGAAAGAGGATTCTTTGTGTTTTGAATTACATATGCTAATTTACGAACGGTCAACGGACCGACGACGACATACACCGACGGTGGGAGTGGGATAAAATGACAAAATATTTTTTCTCAAAAGTCCTTTATTAATTTAAAATTACAAAAATAATTCCAAAATTTTTGAAACAGTAGGTATTTTCACTTTTGAAACATGTTAAAGTATTCAACGACTTATCGGAAAGCCAACTTCTAATTTCTGTAGCGAAATTACCTGCTACCGAAAAAACTCTTTCACTCTCTGTGGATGTCGGTTTAATATTATCAATTTTATACAAAGCTTTATTCAAGTATTCCCAACAAAAAATAAGAAAAAAAAACTTTTTTTTATCGATTCTGTGTTCTATTAGTGATTCTGATTCATTGATTTCAATATAGCTAGGGGCTTAATTTTCAACCTGTATATCGTCACGACATGAATCCCCCAAAGGGTGTCAAAGGTTTTCTGAGTGTGAACTGTGAAATGCAAGTCACAGTCTGCACTCGGTACACCCGCGTTTTACCGACGATTCTTACGCCCCAACGTGATGCGTTCGGGCACAAATACACGCTTTGTTTCCTTACGATGTTTTCCTTTACCGTTCAGCAAGTGGTAACTAAAAACAAATAAATTCACATAAATTTCGAAAAAATCATTGGTGCATGCCCGACCAGGGATCGAACCTGGATCTCACGATTGAGAGGCCAGCGTTATACCCCTGAGCTACCACCACTTAGATTGAGAAGCCAGCGTTCTACCAACACCTACTGTCAGTGTACATGTTCTACCCCCGAGCTACCGCTTAGATTGAGAGGCCACTGTTCTATTCCAGAGCTACCACCGCTTAGATTGAGAGGCCAGCGTTCTACCCCTGAGCTACCACCGCTTAGATTGAGAAGCCAGCGTTCTACCAACACCTACTGTCAGTGTACATGTTCTACCCCCAAGCTACCGCTTAGACTGAGAGGCCACTGTTCTAACCCAGAGCTACCACCGCTTAGATTGAGAGGCCAGCGTTCTACCCCTGAGCTACCACCGCTTAGATTGAGAAGCCAGCGTTCTACCAACACCTACTGTCAGTGTACATGTTCTACCCCCAAGCTACCGCTTAGATTGAGAGGCCACTGTTCTATTCCAGAGCTACCACCGCTTAGATTGAGAGGCCAGCGTTCTACCAACACCTACTGTCAGTGTACATGTTCTACCCCCAAGCTACCGCTTAGATTGAGAGGCCACTGTTCTATTCCAGAGCTACCACCGCTTAGATTGAGAGGCCAGCGTTCTACCCCTGAGCTACTACCGCTTAGATTGAGAAGCCAGCGTTCTACCAACACCTACTGTCAGTGTACATGTTCTACCCCCAAGCTACCGCTTAGACTGAGAGGCCACTGTTCTAACCCAGAGCTACCACCGCTTAGATTGAGAGGCCAGCGTTCTACCCCTGAGCTACCACCGCTTAGATTGAGAAGCCAGCGTTCTACCAACACCTACTGTCAGTGTACATGTTCTACCCCCGAGCTACCGCTTAGATTGAGAGGCCACTGTTCTATTCCAGAGCTACCACCGCTTAGATTGAGAGGCCAGCGTTCTACCCCTGAGCTACCACCGCTTAGATTGAGAGGCCAGCGTTCTACCCCTGAGCTACCATCGCTTAGATTGAGAAGCCAGCTTTCTACCAACACCTACTGTCAGTGTACATGTTCTACCCCCGAGCTACCGCTTAGATTGAGAGGCCACTGTTCTATTCCAGAGCTACCACCGCTTAGATTGAGAGGCCAGCGTTCTACCCCTGAGCTACCACCGCTTAGATTGAGAGGCCAGCGTTCTACCCCTGAGCTACCACCGCTTAGATTGAGAAGCCAGCGTTCTACCAACACCTACTGTCAGTGTACATGTTCTACCCCCAAGCTACCGCTTAGATTGAGAGGCCACTGTTCTATTCCAGAGCTACCACCGCTTAGATTGAGAGGCCAGCGTTCTACCAACACCTACTGTCAGTGTACATGTTCTACCCCCAAGCTACCGCTTAGATTGAGAGGCCACTGTTCTATTCCAGAGCTACCACCGCTTAGATTGAGAGGCCAGCGTTCTATCCCTGAGCTACCACCGCTTAGATTGAGAAGCCAGCGTTCTACCAACACCTACTGTCAGTGTACATGTTCTACCCCCAAGCTACCGCTTAGACTGAGAGGCCACTGTTCTAACCCAGAGCTACCACCGCTTAGATTGAGAGGCCAGCGTTCTACCCCTGAGCTACCACCGCTTAGATTGAGAATCCAGCGTTCTACCAACACCTACTGTCAGTGTACATGTTCTACCCCCGAGCTACCGCTTAGATTGAGAGGCCACTGTTCTATTCCAGAGCTACCACCGCTTAGATTGAGAGGCCAGCGTTCTACCCCTGAGCTACCACCGCTTAGATTGAGAGGCCAGCGTTCTACCCCTGAGCTACCATCGCTTAGATTGAGAAGCCAGCTTTCTACCAACACCTACTGTCAGTGTACATGTTCTACCCCCGAGCTACCGCTTAGATTGAGAGGCCACTGTTCTATTCCAGAGCTACCACCGCTTAGATTGAGAGGCCAGCGTTCTACCCCTGAGCTACCACCGCTTAGATTGAGAGGCCAGCGTTCTACCCCTGAGCTACCACCGCTTAGATTGAGAAGCCAGCGTTCTACCAACACCTACTGTCAGTGTACATGTTCTACCCCCAAGCTACCGCTTAGATTGAGAGGCCACTGTTCTATTCCAGAGCTACCGCCGCTTAGATTGAGAGGCCAGCGTTCTACCCCTGAGCTACCACCGCTTAGATTGAGAAGCCAGCGTTCTACCAACACCTACTGTCAGTGTACATGTTCTACCCCCAAGCCACCGCTTAGATTGAGAGGCCACTGTTCTATTCCAGAGCTACCACCGCTTAGATTGAGAGGCCACTGTTCTATCCCAGAGCTACCACCGCTTAGATTGAGAAGCCAGCGTTCTACCAACACCTACAGTCAGTGTACATGTTCTACCCCCGAGCTACCGCTTAGATTGAGAGGCCAGCGTTCTACCCCTGAGCTACCACCGCTTAGATTGAGAAGCCAGCGTTCTACCAACACCTACAGTCAGTGTACATGTTCTACCCCCGAGCTACCGCTTAGATTGAGAGGCCACTGTTCTATTCCAGAGCTACCACCGCTTAGATTGAGAGGCCAGCGTTCTACCCCTGAGCTACCACCGCTTAGATTGAGAAGCCAGCGTTCTACCAACACCTACTGTCAGTGTACATGTTCTACCCCCAAGCTACCGCTTAGATTGAGAGGCCACTGTTCTATTCCAGAGCTACCACCGCTTAGATTGAGAGGCCAGCGTTCTACCCCTGAGCTACCACCGCTTAGATTGAGAAGCCAGCGTTCTACCAACACCTACTGGCAGTGTACATGTTCTACCCCCGAGCTACCGCTTAGATTGAGAGGCCACTGTTCTATTCCAGAGCTACCACCGCTTAGATTGAGAGGCCAGCGTTCTACCCCTGAGCTACCACCGCTTAGATTGAGAAGCCAGCGTTCTACCAACACCTACTGTCAGTGTACATGTTCTACCCCCGAGCTACCGCTTAGATTGAGAGGCCACTGTTCTATTCCAGAGCTACCACCGCTTAGATTGAGAGGCCAGCGTTCTACCCCTGAGCTACCACCCCGTTTAGATATCATCGCTATGTAAATATGTTAATAAATATTCAAAAAAAAAAGCTTACCCTCGGTGTGACTGATTGTACCTACTGCACATATTGTGTGCAAGAGTATGTTGCTGATCGTCGATCATCAGGACAACGAAGTTGACTTGTTCAATTGGCCTTTTCCGTCCCGCTTTATATTCCAATTCTAAATAAGTAAATACAACTGCTTACTACTTACATTTTTAATATAAGTCATGAGTTTCTATGTAAGTAAGTAGGTAATTTTGGTATTAGGGTTTCTTACCCCAAAGTGAAATAACGGAACCCTTATTAATTGTAAAGGATCACTTGTTGTTCGTGCGTCAGTCTGTCTGTCCGTCTGTCAAGAACATTTTACTCGGGCCCCGTGAGAGATTCCCTAAAGAAGTTTACATCCCTATTGTGCTGCTGTCAAAAATCAGGAATGATTTTGCCCTTACGAACATGAAAACCCATAGGGCACTTAAGGGACACTTCCAGTTGATTTAGAAACTTGTAATTCTTCAAAGAGATATTAGAAAAAAAAATTTAAACTCATTTAATTAGTCAAGGAAGTTTTTATAACTGTTTCACATAAGAGAATTGTTTTGTAATACAGCTGATTTTACCATCCATCTGCGACATTGGAATTTTTTTCTTCGATAGTTTGTTTCTAATTGATTATTCTAATACATTTTGTAATGCACTTATGTAAATATTGAGGTATATTCTAATTAAACAATGGACTGGATAACTTTCCCAAAGAAACCACGAAAATGAAAAAAGCTTTTACACAACTTTCAGGTAAAACCTTTATACACTGCTAGAACTTTTATGTTTGTTAGCTTAGAATAAAGTTTGTAAAGGATTTTAGAAATGGACACGCACGTCATATAATGTACAGTCAACAAAAGGATAAGTAGACCGCCCCAACTACACTATAATCTTAAAGCCTAGTAGAGTAACTGCTAGAGTAGCAGGCATAAAAAAAATTAAACAGTTACAAAATAGTACTAAAGATTGTAGCTGGGAGAGTACAATGGATAACAAATGTGGTAATGTAGTCGGCTAGATAGTAAGCTATCTCTACTTCTAACCAGACGAGTGATAAGTGATGTGATGAGAAATAATATTGGTCGATACTGGTGTCGATTCGGTTTAGCACATTTTAACTTATTTGACAGTACTAAACTTAATTTAAGCGTTATGTTCTTGTCTTTTCGATAAATAAAGAAAAAGACAGGACGCTTAAAATAAGGTTAGTCCTGTCGAATAAGTTAAGGCGATTAGCGTCCTTGTCTTTTCGATAAATAAAGAAAAAGACAGGACGCTTAAAAAGCCAAAAAAACATCATTCGGTAGAAATTTGTTTTCATATAGAAGTTCTGGTGGTATGAAAAAGAAAAATGTTGCATATGTTGTCTTAAAGTTGATAATTCATAATACATTTTTTCAATATTTTTGGTTAGGCCATAAACGAGGAGTAGTCTTTAGAAAGTACCCATTTGGCGATACTAAGGCCCTTAAGGCTCCAGTCCCCTAAAAACCAGTATTCTTGCAGAATTATCAGAAAAGAAAGATTTTATTTTAGTTAGTAAGAAAGCAATAAATAAAATACATTTTACGTTAATTTATAGTGTGGAATTTGAAGATTTCAAAACATATTTTTTCATTTACTTTAATGCTACTTTTAATGGGTTTTTTAGGCTTTAAACATACCTTTATTTATGTTCTACGCGTTGAGAGTCTCATTCATGCACACGTCACGTAAAAATTATGACAAAAACAAGAAATTTATTCAGGTAACATTTATTCCCATATCTTCAACAATAATCTTACCTGGTTACTTTTTTGGATAATACTTTAGTTTTCTTATTTCGAGTGCTTTAAGTAGTTGTGATTTTATGAATTCAACCACTGATAAAATATTTTTTTTCTACTAGATAACTATCGTTTAGCGTAGTCAAATTTAAAACACGTAGAATAGAACTATTAATAAGTGAAATAACAAAAACCGGTATTTAAAAAAATATTTTAAGAACATTTATCAAATCGAAACTTATCGAGAGTTTAAAACACAAAACGCGTCGATATTTCCCTCAGTTTCGCTGGGACATCGCAGCGTTCAGACGTGTGTTGTGTAGCTCGACGTCATTTTACCTCCCGCTCGCACGGTTGCTCCCTTTCCCTCGCGTAGATTCTTATGGAGAGGCGAACTGTATCATGAAAGTTGCTCTACTTGAATATTGCACTTATCATTTAATAAGTAAACAACTATGGATAAAATATTTTTTGAATATTTTAAGAAATCCCTGTTTCGATATAATGAAGTCTAATCTACGTCCGTCCGTATTTCACAGCATCATAACTTTAGCACCGTAAAGATAAAGACATGAAATTTGGCACAAAAATAGCATTAATTTGCCTACATATTACATTGTAAAAAAATATGAAAAATTTGAAATTGTTTAAAATATTTTCAAAACAAAAGTGAGAAAAATAAAAAATATCCTAAAAATACAATATGGGTATCAAACTGTAGACACTAAAAAGGTGATTGTAAAAATATATACCTTTACAATATTTACTGGCACTGGTTTTGTGAAATCTTTAAAAAAACTACAATAATGTGTATGTCCGAAACTGGTAGACCGAAAAATATGAAAAAAATGTCCATTATAGATCATAATTGACCAATAACCGGGAAAACTATAGTGTTTTAAAAATATAAAAAAAAGTAAAATAAATAAAAAAAAATATTTATAAAAATACGATATGGGTATCACATTGTAGGTATTAAAAAGCTTATTGTAATAATATATAGTTTGGCTATATTTAATTGCATCTATTTCGAGAAATCCTTGAAAATCTATAAAAAAATATGTCCCCCCTCTTATCTCCAAAACTGGTGGGCCGAAAAATATGAAAAAAATCATGGTAATATGTGTTTACGTAAGAATTACAGAAAAAATAAAGCGGTTGAGAAATTCACGAAAAAAAATGATAAAACTAAAGGACATCATTCAGCGTTCATACATTTTTGGGCTAAATCTGAAAGTGCCGGCCAAAAAATTATAATGTTATATTTCGATAAAATGTGTCATTATATTCATTTTTTGCTATGGTACCTAAGTTGTAGGGTCATTCTCTACTTAGTTAGATGATTTCGAAAATTATTAATTTTCGAAAAAATATCACATTATTAATGATTTGTTGTGCAGAAAAGATGTTTTGAACATATTTTACTATGAAATCAATGCACAGGGGTTATTCTCTGTACTCTTTCACCAGCTATAAATAGTCATATTCATACTTTTTCAATAAACTAACCTGAATTTCACTTATCTAACTTAATAAATAATAAATTAATTGGTTTAAATCTGAATAAAACGGTAACATGGAATAAAATATTTATTTGAAAAAAACAAAACAGTAAAAAGGTTAATATTCGTTCTGTCTGACTATTATATTTTCCAGACCCTCTGCCGGTGGAACTATGGTGGGATCATGCCGCGCAAAACCCATGTACCATATGATGGTCATAACGTGTGCACAGCATCCTAATGTACGTCTCCCAATATTGCAGCTACAGTAGTAATGAGGAATTGCTTCTCTTCCGAGTAAAGTTGGCTCAACGGCGATGTAAACGTAGTAAGTTTTGGCTTGAACGTGTCTTGACTGTATGCGACCTCTTATAAGCCAAAGGTCTCTTCCATCCAGTTCCCGAACCTCTTGAGCTGGCATGTCTCCACCAAGCTCTATGATAAACGCACCATCAGGTTGAATATGCTCCCCATAATAGCTTCGAGCCTGCTTTATTTGATAGCTGCCCAAGGCAAACAATGTCAGTTGCTCTTGCGTAAATCTGGGGAACTGGTCAAATTCCGGCGTATTGGCTGTCATCGACTGGAAATGTGCTCTCCTTCTATTGTAGTTATTAGTGATGACAAGATCTGCTAATCTATTAGGCAGAGTTATTCTTTCATTAATAATTCTTAAAAACTCATTAGCATGCACATTATTGTCGATCAGGACATGGAAGTCATTTATAAGAGCTGCAGCAATTCTAAAGTAGTCCATCATATGTCTTAGTGATCGGTTACTGTGGACTATTCTTAATAGGCGAAAATCTATTTTGAAACGTCCATTTATGACTTCGATCACCCAACAACAAATGGTCACAAGCCGAGACTTGTTGGCTTGGTCAGTGGTAAGCTGCAGTTCCCTTCGGTTCTTTGTCTCCGGCATATGCACTACGTAGCCGTAGTCTTCAAGGGACCTCACCGAGTCCCTGAATCCGCGGTCTAAAATAAATACGTCCCCCGGCCTAAAGAACCAATGAAAACCGCCTTCTTCGTTATCTACAGGGTTGTTCATAATCACCGCATCAGAAGTAGTTGCAGCATGAGGTCCAGAAACCTCTATTATATGACCATCACAGCATACATATAACATTGGTTTGAGAAGGTGACGATACTTGTGACCACTATACGATTTCCGTTGGTAGAAATAGTTAGAGCTCTTTTGATGATAGATATAAGTACCATCGCACATTGTCACAGCTTTCCTTTCATTGATTGGACTGTCTGGGTTGCCAAAAAGTCTTTCTGGGACTATCAAGTTTCGTTGGACCACTTCCTCACGGGTCATGTGGTCGAAACCAACTCGTGACGGCACATAGTCCGCCATCAATGCTTCACGACCTTTCTTCAACATTCTTTGAAAAGTTGATTCGGACATTTTGAATATTGAGGCTAGTCTTACATTGGAATCTCCGGTCCGCATTTTTGTTAATACCGCTGCGAGCATAGTTTTTTTGCATCGATTATTATTGAGGCTGGGCACATTTTCTAACAAAGAAGAGAACTGTTCTTTCGTAATACTGGTCCACGTGCGGAATTCACTTGGATTTATGTCTTCGTACTCCTCGAAGTTTAAAAACTCAGATGTGATGTGGTTTTTTGCTATGGTGAGAGTGTAAACAATCTGATTTGCAGTGAACTCTTCCATTAAGTTATTTTGCAGTGGGAGTTCATGCCAAACATTTTGTTGCAAGTGTTCTTCACAAACGCGGCCATTTTCAGGAATCATGAGGTTGTAACGACATAACATACGACAAATAATGTTTTGTGGTATGCGGAGTCTGGACATATTCTGACAATGCTCAAAAACACAATTTACAGTAGTGTTGGGAGTACGCTTGAAACCAGGTAGTGCTAATGTTGACCCTGCAGCTTGACGGTTTTCGTTATTATTTTCCTCAGCAACGTTGTCCTGGCGTACTTCCCGTAAAATTCGTTGATGTGTCCTTTCTGCCCTTTGCCAACAAGCTCGGCAAATGAAATCCGTTGGTGGCATCTAGAACAACAAAAAAATATACATATCATATTATTATCTCATAGACATAGCCACGTTATTTATTTATCAATGAAACTTAAATGCGCAGCACTGTACAAAACAAGTAAGAAAAATGGTAACTCTACTAAAACAAAGGCCAATAACGGAATCCTTTCTGTTCCTTACACATTAATATTCATACTTTAGTGTTTGTATGTACGTATAAGTATGAGCAAGTTCTTAAGAAACCAAGAATCATCTCTGCAGAATCTCTGTAGTAGACTCATATAAGAGACACGTTCTTCTTTTGTTGCAAGTTTTACGCACACGTTGAGCTGGTCAGGGCAGTCCATAGCATCCTTACATTTAGACATATAGGAATGTCATTCTGATTAAACAACAGTGTTGATCTGACTCAAAATGCAATGCAGGGTTCAAAATTAATGACGACAACATCGTTTTAACAATAAAATATAATATATCACTCTTTAGTGCAAAAATAACTGTAGGTCAATACTTACTTGATTTTCCATTAATTCTTCTAAAACAATCTGAGCAATATCGATGAATTCTTGCTCTCGAGAAACCCAGGTGTACCAGCGCCTCCCCCCAATTATTTCACGACACCTTATACACAATTGTTCGTCCATGATGTAAAAACAGTAACTGTCCACTAACCAGAGGTCGCGTGCTTAGAGATAGCCGTCCGATGTAACATAAGTCCCATGGATAACTAAATGTTAATTAACCCTTTCTCCTTTTTTTACTTGTACTTACCACCGTTAATTGTGTGACAATTACGTGTAGATAAGGATTTAGCGTCTCGCTCCCTCCTATGGTTGCGCTTATATTTCTATCTCACCTGTAGCGAGGCTGATTGCGTCAGGTAAAAAAACCCAAACCCAATCTATAATTATCCTTGTTTACGCAGAAACGGGGTTTTAGACACTGATTTGTTTGTTACTCAAAGTAATATTTTAGTTCAATTATAAATGTGCAATACTCTAGAGACTTATTATAGTATTACATACTCGTGATTATGTTTTTCTACACTAAAAACAATCCATTTTATGCCATCAATCATACGCCTTTATAAAAAGCATAAAATATCGATTTCGAGCTCACAGAATAAAGCAAAGAATGACCCTACAGCTTTTGTCTCATAATAACAAATAAATACAATTACATATTCTAACGAAACATAGCGTTATTTTTGTTTGGCCGGCACTTTCATACTTAGCCAAAAAAAATATAGATTTTTCGAAGTCATATAATAAAGCAGAGAATGACCCTACATATTTTGTCTTGTAGTAACAAATAAATCTAATTACATATTCTAATGGAATATAAAATTATATTTGTTTTTGCCGGCACTTTCATATTTAGCCCAGAAAAATATATCGATTTTTCAAACTCATATAATAAAGCAGAGAATGACCCTACTGCTTTGGTCTCATAGTAACAAATAAATATAATTACATATTCTAACGAAATATAACATTATTTTTAATTGGCCGGCACTTTCAGATTTAGCCCAAAATGAATGATGTCCTTTATCATCTACAATACGGAACCCTAGGTTCTGACTAGAGTCTGACTCGCACTTGGCCCGTTTTTTTTCAAGATGTTTGCGGTAGGCCGTTTTTTTGGGCGGTTTTAATTTAGTTTTCGGAGCTTTTATTACTACCCTTAATTTTTACCATAAGTATCCGGTTATCCGGATAATACATTATCCGTCATCCGGATAGTAAAAATCTGCGAATAATTGCATGCCCTAATTCGCTTAGATTAAGTTATGTTAATGTGTGTTAATTCGAAAACCCGTAAAGCCGTATTTTAGAAGTTGTGATCTAAAAAACCCACGGGGATGGCGTGACACAAATTTTATACCAGCACCGCTGTCGCCACTTTTTGGAATAACTAAAGCCGAAGCTACATCCTTTTTATTACTTTACTTACTTTTATTTAAAATATCTTAAAAAGTTATCGAAGTCACTAAAACTGACAGTCGAGATAACAACGTGCTAGACAATAATGCATCAAAACAAAAGAACGTACGCAACTGCGGTTCTTATCATTAAAACATCACATTTCTAAAACTAAATTTTTTACCTTTTTTATTGCACCTTAGTCATAACCATGGACACACAAACTGACAGACACTTAATTACCGTAAGAGTTTCTATTTTTGATATTATATTACTTAAAGAACTGATTGTTATATGTGTGTGAGTATTAGGAATATATAATTTTAAATGTTTTCATTGTTACGATTTGATGATTAATTTTCTACATTTCCAAATTTTATAAAGGTATTTTTTATGTCAGGCATTAGTTAAATGAAAATCTTGATGAATAAAGAAGTTTTCGGGCACAACTACAGTCAGGAACACAGGACCGTGCGGTCTATAATGCCTAGATGCAGTTTAAGGTGTGACTAGGAATTTTGCCATTGCAATCTTAACCCAATGCACTAGGATGCATTTGACTAAAAATGCACTTGAATTTTTTCACTACAAACGATGGTCGCTAGCCTCCCGGCACGCTCCTGGATAAGTTCTAGACATAAATCTCTGCAAAAGACTTGCAGGTGTTGCAGAAAAGTAAGAAAATGACAACTGCACAGCCCATAGCTTGCTGATATCATCGGCTGTGACGTGAACGATCCAATGATGCAATGTAAGGAAAATTGATTAGGCATTTAGGCAATAATCCTGAAATAAAATTAATAAATAATTGTGGTTAAATCGCGAGCGGTTTATACTTTTGCGTCACCCATCAGAAATAATGTCGATAATATTGCAATAATAGGCAACTATTTCTGTGGTTTGCCTGAAACCCTGACGTCAACGGAATTTCACCATATTTTTATGCCATAATTAAATAAATGTTATCATACCGTTTGTTTTTAAACTAAAGTTGGGTTTGTACCTAATGTAGCTAATACAACGTGCATACGTTTTGACATGCTAACTTTTTCAAACTCCGTACAAGATTAACTTGCACACCGACCAGGTGCTGCTCCGGCCGTCTTGGCCGTACGTACCACCGAGCTACCGATAAGACCGCTCTGCACGTGACTCTCCAACGCTGCATGGAGCTCGCGGTCACACAATGGAATGAGGTGCGGCGACTGTGCTATCTTTGAAGAAAAAACCATGTATTTTACTCAGGCTTATCGAGAGCGCGGCTTGGGACTCATCAGCGAACACTTCGCAACATACAAAAGTTCTGCCGTGATTTTGTTTTCAAAGGTGCGCATATAGCAACGGGACGCAGCGATAATTTTTAATTAGCTACACACATGACGCAAACTTGGCTGGAATTCTGTCGAATTCCCAATGACATCATTCGGCTTTGCCACACATGGTCATGCCTAGCGATACATACCTTTTAGTGATCGTTATCCTCATTACAACGGGTCGATAAGTCAAATAATTATTTGACCTATACCTATGAGTTTAATCGCTTGGCTAACAAGGAAAAATACTTCGGGAATCACGAAATGACGTAGCAACGAACCCGTGCTAGTTTTTATAAAACCCAAGATAAGGTATTTGGGATTATTTAGTTGCTACGGTCACAGAACAAAAGTAAAGTGTGACAACGCTTTTCGCTAACATATTTGCTGCTGCTCTCACCGTTCGAGGGTCCGAGCAGGACGGTGACGGATGACACACAGCTTTCATAATGTAAATAATGTTTATGCAACATTACAGCATCGATGTGTCTCAAGCGTTGCGGCGCATTGCAGACGTTCGTACTTGCGCTTGCTGCTCCGGCACCCTAACGTTATACTATCATTGCTGACATGCTGACTGCTACATGAAGACGGTCGTAGTAAAGGAAGTAAAGACATGTTCACGTCATGGTATCTTAACCTACGCAACATACGTGTACGTGTACGATAACTAGACATACACACACATATACACATTCAAGGAAAACGTACTATGATCTCTACATTCGTCACGAACGTTTCAAGATTAAGGAATGTGAGTAGCAAAGGTCTACGAGCAGGTGAGCTTTGCTCAGGTACGTTAGATTGTTGTGTAGAAGCTGAAACTAGCCTAGGAACGACGTTACGTTACTAGAAGTCTAAGTTTTGCGCCACGGGGTTCATGGGCTGTGCAGCTGTCATTTTCTTACTTTTCTGCAACACCTGCAAGTCTTTTGCAGAGATTTATGTCTAGAACTTATCCAGGAGCGTGCCGGGAGGCTAGCGACCATCGTTTGTATCCTAGTGCATTGGGTTAAGATTGCAATCATATCAAATGCATCCTAGTGCATTGGGTTAAGATTGCAATGGCAAAATTCCTAGTCACACCTTAAACTGCATCTAGGCATTATAGACCGCACGGTCCTGTGTTCCTGACTGTAGTTGTGCCCGAAAATTTCTTTATTCATCAAGATTTTCATTTAACTAATGCCTGACATAAAAAATACCTTTATAAAATTTGGAAATGTAGAAAATTAATCATCAAATCGTAACAATGAAAACATTTAAAATTATATATTCCTAATACTCACACACATATAACAATCAGTTCTTTAAGTAATATAATATCAAAAATAGAAACTCTTACGGTAATTAAGTGTCTGTCAGTTTGTGTGTCCATGGTTATGACTAAGGTGCAATAAAAAAGGTAAAAAATTTAGTTTTAGAAATGTGATGTTTTAATGATAAGAACCGCAGTTGCGTACGTTCTTTTGTTTTGATGCATTATTGTCTAGCACGTTGTTATCTCGACTGTCAGTTTTAGTGACTTCGATAACTTTTTAAGATATTTTAAATAAAAGTAAGTAAAGTAATAAAAAGGATGTAGCTTCGGCTTTAGTTATTCCAAAAAGTGGCAACAGCGGTGCTGGTATAAAATTTGTGTCACGCCATCCCCGTTTGCTTTTGCAAATTCATTTTGTTAGTTCCGATAAACAAACCAAACTTTGTAAATTACCGTTACTTGAATAATTAAAAATCTTCACATGTCAAATTTTAAGTAATCGTACACTCATTTAACGAAGTAGAGCAACATTCAGGTGCGGTCTCTAACATCTTAATGCAGCGGGGGGAGCGCCACTTCTAAAGCCTCAGGTAAGATGAAAGCGAAATGTTGCAAAGAGAGTCTGGGGCCTTAAGTCGTGTTACGCCGAATCGCCACAACTGTACTCCTCACCTAGATCACGTGTCTGTGACTCTTAGTTGTACGTGTTACCCTTGTTGACCAAACTAGCTGTAAAGATTCCCAATATTCTGTAAGGAATGGGTAATATCTCTGGGCCTTTTCCCAGTCCCAGTTGGTATACCCCCATTTAAAGGTACACAACGGAAATGGACTGCGCGGTCGCTGCTCGGAGTGGATTACAAATGTCTATATTTGAATTAACCTCGGATATTGCACTCAACAACACCTTTCTCTGAGCCGGTTGAGGCTATCAAGGGATTTCATTATTTAGACATTTTGTTTTGAAGCATTATTAGAATTTTTCCGCTGCTCCCAATGCTTAGATAGACCTTCAGCATTGCTTGCTTAGCCTGTGATGTGAAAATAGTGTTCTAATAAATTTGAAACATAAAACTAAGTTTGGCAATTGGCAATACTAATCTCATATAATCCATTGGTACTAATTAAACTTCATTCCAGATAAGATTAGAAAGATTTTGGTTAGTAAAAGGTAATATAATCTAATAAATCTTATAAAAACCAATATAAAAATTTTATATGAAATTAAAATGCTGTACTCCTTTGTCGGCTCCTTCTTAGTACAGCATTTTTATTTTGGTTTATTAGATTATATTTCCTTTTAAAAACCAAGATCTTTCTAATCTTATCTGGAATGAACTATACGTACTTCTAACTACTTGCTATATTTTGTTATTATTATTTTTTATATTTTAAGTATAAGTTAAGCAAGGTAATTATAAAAATAAAATAAACGAGTTAAGGGGCTCCACAATGCTAAATATCAGTTTTGCATTGGATTCAGTTCCGTCAATAATGGTAAAAATAAAAAAAAAAATATGACGTGTTTTTTGACTCAATACAATGATTAATTACACTTTATAAATAAACATCCTTTCAATCTTCTTTTAGTTATAATACTTTTAAAAAAGCATGAATTTCACGAAGAAAGCGATTCAGTTTCCATATTTCAAAACCGATTGAAACGAAACCAACACACTCAGATACTTACTAGAAAAAAACATCCTTATTACATTAAGAAATTATAGTTAATGTTCTAATGTAGCCGCGATTTCAAAATAACTGAAGTTTTGCGTGCGTGGCATTTCATCAGAGCAGAATAGACAGTTAAAAAACAAAAGCGTTAGAGTAGGACTGAATTTTAGCATTGTGCAGCCCCTTAAGGTGGGCCATTCCGCTAAGCTGCCATATAAATGCTTTAGGTGTTTGTGACATGACGTATTGATAGCTTTGACCTCTGTTTTAAATCCGTGGCTTTGACCCATCTCTCATCAAGAGGTGCAAGATGGCGAGATATTCAAAAAGCGCCGAATTTGTGAAATGGTTTCAGGTAAAAACAGTTTTCCACGAAACGGTAACTTTTTATTTTATTTATTATATTGTATTTTATATATTTTATATTTTATTATATTTTATTTATAGAAAAGTGTATAAAGTTAGTCTTCTTTACATGAACGACGTCTGTATTTGTATCTATTTTATTTCCAGTACAGATAAAAATTATACAACTTGCTAAACTTTGCGTAAAAACGAGGCAATATTCACGATATCCTGACAGCTAATATGATGGTGTTTCATCAAGTTTTGCTTTTTGGGCTGTAGACCGACTTAGTTAGATGTCGCTAGATAATACTTATGAAAAAAATATATGAAGAAAATAAGCTGTTGACTTGACATTCACTTTTTACCTTTTGTATGAATCTTGAGAAAAATTTTGGCGTGAGGCCTTCCTTCGACGCACAGCGGCTTTGCTAAAATAATAAAGTTGAAAATAGCGTGCAACAAAATGCGCGCAAAATTATTCAGAATGAGTCCGATTTCAAAATAAAAATTACAATAAATTATTTAGGTTCATTTTTTTGTATGCAGATTTTAATAAACTATGTTTTCTTGCTGTAAGTAATTAGACATAGAACTCAAGCCGCATTAGAGAAAAATAAAAAGGGCATAATTTCCAAAAAAAATATTTATCGAGTGAAAATTATCCAATTCGCTTAGATTAAATTATTTCGAAAACCATTATGAGATTTAGATTTAAGGTGACATGTAAAAGTTTTGCGTCCCTGTTACTCCATATGCGAAAAAACTCTCAGTGCGAGAGGGACGGATTAGTCGAAAAGTAGCAAAATGTCGGTTTTTTATTAATATAAAATGTACTAAAGTTGCTATCAAAATTTCGTTTAACCAGGTCCCAGATACTGTTAAAACACATCTAAAATATAAATGCAGTCCATATGTCATTCCAAATTGTCAAACCAGGAGAATTGGTGACGAAAATGACCTCATTTTGTTTACAAAACTAAACAAATGCCACGAACAATCGGAACAATCCACGCACCAAAAACACTTGTCGCACTGTAGTAGGTGTAACAGAAAGGTGTGGTCATATTTAAGGCGATATGTAAAAGTTTTAGCGTCCCTGTTACTCCATATGCGAAAAAACCCTTAATGCGAGAGGGACGTATTCGTCGAAAAGTAGCAAAAAGTCAGTTTTTTATTAATATAAAATGTACTAAAGTTGCCATCAAAATTTCGTTCAACCAGCCCCCCTATTCTGTATCTTTAGTTGCCAACTGTACTAGGTGCCTATCATCAAAAACATAGATAAAAACTGAAATTTCAAAATTGCCTTTAGTGGGTATTGAACTATTAACGAACTGTGTCGTCACTTCAAGTGCGAACATATCCTTGGGAAATCGGAATTCGATGGTATATCTATGTGTTTGATGAAAGGCACCCCGTACAGAAGGCAACTAGAGATACATAATAGGCCCGCAGGTCTGTTAAAACTGTTAAAACACATCTAATAAAATATAATTGCAGTCCATATGTCATTCCGAATTGTCAAACCAGGAGAATTGGTGTCGAAAAAGACCTCATTTCAATAAAATGTCGCTTCTGTTCAACAGATCCCTAGAAAAAGATTCCAAAAATAATATACGATTTTATCAAAATACATTTATTTACTGAAGTAGATATGTAAAAAAAGTGTCGATTTTTTTTCCGTAACGCCTTAAGAGCTCATTTAGTCGATAGTGTTCTATAACTTTAAAAAAGATCAGCAGTTTCATAGAAAAGTGCAATACCTACTCGGTCGAAATGTATAATACTGGAGGGATATTTGATATCTGATATTTTTTTCACGGTTTCGTGTTTGGTTCCATAGTAAAAGCTGTTCTATACTGAATGAGCTCTTCAAATACTACTACACCTTTGAAATTAATTTATGCAGCCAAATTCATACAGAAGGCTTGGTAAGTGATCAGATTCAAGGATCCGATAACACTTTCAAAAGTTAAAGGTGTAGGGAATAAGTAAAAAATTATTTACGAATTTCAAAAATGTGTCATTGAACCTTGGTACTAAGCAATTACTGAATCTTCAGTATGAATTTAGCTGTATGGATTAATATCACCTTGTATTATTGTCGGTGTTCGCCCGTCAAGCTTATACCTAATGCTACGTATTGGTGTCGATTCGGCGCAACAGGACTAACCTTATCTTGAGCGTCCTGTCTTTGTCTAATCGATACAGAAACACCATACATTATCGATACACCATACATTATCGATAAGTACACCATATTGTATCTGTCCACATATTATTTGACAGGACTAAACTTAATTTAAGCGTTCTGTCCTTGTCTTTTCGAAAAAGACAGACAAAGACAGGACGCTTAAAATAAGGTTAGTCCTGTCAAATAAGTTAAGTCGTGTTACGCCGAATCGACACATATTTTCTTAAGTGTAAATAAACGCGCTTTTCCCTCACTGTAAGTACTGTAAGAGAAAGGATCTATGCTACAAAGTTAAGAGTGGGTACTTGCTTTAAATTCTACACACCTACCGACACAATTTAGTTCGCCTTTCGAATATTCGACAACTTATTGGACTGCAGTTTGATTTATCCAAAAGTGAATTTCATCACGTTCATGACGCAATGTCACTCTTTTTAGGGTTCCGTACCTTAAAAGTAAAAATGGAACCCTATAATAAGATCACTTTCGTTTCCGTCCCTCTGTAATAGAGATTTTGTTGAATATAGCAACATTCATATTTTCTAATTAAAACTATTAAGATGTCTTGTCTATAATTTGTGACTGCTGCCTTGCCTGCCATAAAAGATGGCGTTGTTATATTTTTGTAAGAAGAAATAAAGTTATGTTTTAAGTTAATAAATAAAGATTTAGTTCAGAAGAAACTAATATTTTTAACTCTAGAACTGCCCTGGCCCTCAGCAAATATTCAATAGGGTTATGGGCCCAGGATTTGCGTGAAAACGAAAAGTGGAAAAGACGCCGTGCAGCCATTGTTGTGTTGGATGGAAAAGAAATTGAAAACGGAAAATAAAAGTTTGATCGGAAATACGGATTGAAAAGAAGAAGAGAAGAAAATAGTAACATGGAGACGAAAGATAAGTTTTATTTGAGCAGATTTGCGGGAGAAAACTTCGGGGCGTGGATGTTTCGATTGATGTCAATTTTGAGAGAAGCCGGTGTGCAGAAAGCGGTTCAAGAAGAAAATTTTGCTGCGACTAAAGAAAATGAGAAAGCGGAATCTAAAGCTCAGGCTATAATAATAAGTGGCGTTGCGGACAGCCATTTGGAATACTTGAAAAACAAGACAACTGCGTATTCTATGATCAAAAACCTGGAAGAAAGTTTCAAAGAAAAAAGTGTAAGAAGCCGTTTATTTTTACGCAGAAAGCTATCAGATATGAAGTACACGGAGTCTCAGCCCCTCTTACAACATTTTATAAGTATGGAAGAAATATTTTCTCAACTGGTAGACGCTGGGAACGAGTTGACAGAAGAAGAAAAAGTTAACTACATACTTCTGTCCATGCCGAAATCATATGAGGCGATAATAACGGCGCTGGAAACAGTAGATAACCTCAAACTAGATTTTTTGAAAAATAGATTATTGGGTGAAGAAGAAAAAAGGAAGAAGCTATCAAACTGTCCCAGTTATGCGGAGAATGTTGCAACAAGTTTCACTTGTTATTCATGTGGACAGAAAGGACATAAACAGTATCAGTGTAATAATTTCAACAACAGAGGTCAAGTGAGAGATCAGAATCGTGGAAGAGGTTATTTTCAAGGACGTGGATTTCAAGGACGAGGAGGCAATTTTCATGGAAACGGTTTTAATCCAAGAAGAGGACGAGGTCAAGGCGGTTCTAGAGGAGAACATTCACGAGCATTCATGGCGGAAAGAGAAGAGGATGGTCAGGCGTTTGTGTGTGGAAATAGGATGAACAAAAATTATCGAAGTAAAAGTGAAAATGTAGAATGGTGTTTGGACTCGGGTTGTTCTGATCACCTTATCAATAGTAAAGAACTATTTTATGAATATATAGACTTGAAAGTGCCGAAGAAAATATGTGCAGCAAAGAACGAGGTGACACTTGAGGCCCAAGGAGTCGGAAATATCAAGGTAAAATGTATGGTAAACAATGAGCCTAGTTACTGTACTATAAATAACGTATACTATGTGCCAGATTTAAGAAAGAATTTGTTGTCAGTGTCAAAAATGGGATCGTTTGGGATGAAAGTAATTTTCAATGAACGGAACGTAAAAGTTTTTAACCAATACCTATGGGGAATTAATCATGATGGGTTACTGTAATGGATCATTGTACACGGTAAACACAATGATAAATGTAACTGAATGTAATATTGTGCAAAATACTGATTTGGATTTGTGGCATCGCCGTTTTGGTCATTTGGGAGTTAAAAATATTAAGTTATTGAGTCAAAAGAATTTAGTTCACGGAATTTCAAATGTAAACAATGGTAATGAACAGTTTTTGTGTGAACCATGCTTGCTAGGTAAAATGTCAAAGCAGCCTTTTAATAAGCCAGGATATAGAGCGAGTAGGCCACTAGAACTTGTACACAGTGACGTTTGTGGACCAATAAATCCCACTACATGGGACGGTAATAATTATTTTGTAACATTTATCGATGATTATACTCACTTTGTGATGGTTTACTTGATCAGACAGAAGTCAGAGGTATTTGATAAGTTTAGACAGTACTACAATTATGCTACTCGACATTTTAATACAAATTTACTGAAACTTAGAACTGACAATGGGGGTGAATATGTGTCAAGGGAATTCAAGCAGTTTTGTGAGGATAATGGAATTTTAATGCAGTACACAGTAGCTTATAATCCAGAGATGAATGGAGTAGCTGAGCGAATGAATAGAACTTTGATGGACAAAGCACGCACTATATTGATTGAGTCAGGTTTAAGAAAGGAATTTTGGGGAGAAGCTGTTTATTTCTCAGCATATGTTACTAACAGAAGCCCTACAGTATCAAAAGATAGGACTCCCAGTGAGCTATGGGAAGGAAGGAAGCCGAATGTAATTAATATGAGAGTGTTTGGAAGTATTGCATACAATCATGTACCAGGTCAATTGAGAAGGAAGTTGGATGATAAAGGAAAGAAGATGATTATGATAGGATACTGTACAGGAGGATATAAACTATGGGATGATGAACAACATAAAGTAATAGTAGGGAGAAATGTTATATTTGATGAAAGACCACAAAAGGTGAGAGATGTAGTCGTTATTGAAGGAAGTAGTATAGATGTTGAGGAACAAGAGAAAGAGAACAGAGTAGAAGGAGTCAATAAAATGGAAAAAGAGGAAAGAGTGGAAACAGATGAAAGAGTGTATGAACAACAACCAAATACGAGTCAAGAGGAAGGTCAGTCAAAGACACAAACAAAAAGAACGATTAATAAGCCAGCATGGCAACAGGATTATGTAATGGATTTTACTGAGGAAGAGGAAGCATTGTTTGCTTTGTATATGGGACAGTCAAATGATGTACCGATTATCTATGAGGACATTGAGGCAAGAGAAGATAAGAGAGAATGGAAGAAGGCGGTAGAAGAAGAAATAAATGTGTTAGAAGAGAGTGAGACATGGAAAAGTGTGCCTAAACCAGATGGAGCCAAGTTAATTGATACAAAATGGGTTTTTACAAGGAAAGATTTGAATGACAAAAGTGTATGTAAGGCAAGACTTGTTGTGCGAGGGTTTCAGCAGCAAGATACATTTGAAGATGTGTATTCACCAGTATTAAAATTACAAACTTTGAGGATTGTGTTGTCAGTTGCTGCTCATAGGGATTATAACATACATCAAATGGATGTGAAAGGAGCATTTCTGTATGGAAGAATAGATGAAGAGGTATATTTGAAGCCACCTAAGGTTATTGACATTCAGGAAGGGCATGTATTGAAATTGACAAAATCTTTGTATGGTTTGAGAAAATCACCAAAATATTGGTATGAACGTTTTACTGAGACGATTACTGGAGTAGGTTTTCAAAGATCAGAAAATGACTATTGTTTGTATAGGAGAGGAGACATGTATTTGCTAGTGTATGTCGATGATTTACTTATTTTAGGAAATGATTTGACAGAAATAGAGTCAGTCAAGGATTTTTTATCGACACAATTCAGAATGAAAGATATGGGAAGTGAAAATTTAACATACTTGGGAATTTCAATTCAAAAGCAGAATAACTGCATTGTTATAGATCAGTCAAAATATTTACAAAAGGTTTTAAACAGATTTGGAATGAAAAACTGTAAAAGTATTGATTCACCAATGGATGCAAACTTTACATTAAATGAAAATGATTGTATTGTTGACCAATCATATGAGAAGCAATGTCGTTCGCTTATAGGTTGTTTAATGTATGCCACTGTAGGTTCAAGACCTGATTTAGCTACCTCAGTGTATTATCTTAGTAGATTTCAATCGAAGCCAAGTGCTGAGTTGTGGAAGGCATTAAAGAGAATATTGCGGTATGTGAAGGGAACTATTGAATTGCAATTATTGTTTTCTAAAGACAAACATAATGTACCTTTAATGGGATATGCGGACGCCGATTGGGCTAGAGACTGTGATAGGAAGTCAACCTCAGGATTTTTATTTAAAGTTTTTGGGAATACTGTAGTATGGAAGTCAAAGTAACAAGTGACTGTAGCGTTGAGTTCAACTGAGGCTGAATTTGTATCACTTTGTGAAGCTTCTGTAGAAGCTTGTTGGATAAAGAAATTGCTATGTGAGCTTGATATAGACACAGGTCTTATAGTCATTTATGAAGATAACCAAAGTACAATTAAGTCGGTTAAAAGTTCATATCAGAAAAGATTAAAACATATGGAAGTAAAATTTAATTTTGTGAAACAAAAAGTTGAAGAAGGTGTTATTCATCTGGAGTATATTTGTACACAGAAACAGTTAGCGGATGTATTAACTAAACCTTTGTCTAAGAGAATGTTTAATTATTTTATCGCTGAGTTAGGTTTGTGTGATAACAAAAATGTGAATGTTGAGGAAGGGTGTTGAATATAGCAACATTCATATTTTCTAATTAAAACTATTAAGATGTCTTGTCTATAATTTGTGACTGCTGCCTTGCCTGCCATAAAAGATGGCGTTGTTATATTTTTGTAAGGGCATGTTTCACCACTTCCAGATAAGTGCCTGATAGTTATATGTGACATATAACTCATACAAAATGTGTTCCATTTTTAAACTTATCTTCTGGATATCACTTATCTGGAAGTGGTGAAACAGGCCCTTAGAAGAAATAAAGTTATGTTTTTAAGTTAATAAATAAAGATTTAGTTCACAAGAAACTAATATTTTTAACTCTAGAACTGCCCTGGCCCTCAGCAAATATTCAATAGATTTTTGTTTGAAAACTGTATAACCGTAGGAATTAAGGGTTTTTTCGCATATCGAGTAACAGGGACGCTAAAACTTTTACATATCGCCTTAAATATGACCACGCCTTTCTGTTACACCTACTACAGTGCGACAAGTGTTTTTGGTGCGTGGATTGTTCCGATTGTTCGTGGCATTTGTTTAGTTTTTGTACCTGCCAAATTTCAGGTCAGTGACCGCAGTAGATTTTGAAGCCATAAACTCACTCCTGAAACAATGAATAAAAATAAAGTCTACGCTGTGATCTCCGTGATTCGTTCCTGTGTGCAACAATGCAAACTCCCAAGGTAAATCTTAGGCTCAAAACATAGACAAAATGCCCCTTGTCTATGGCTCAAAATTAAAACATTAACTTAAGAGCGGTTTCGCAGCCGGATTGTGAAAAACCCGCCTTTTTCTAATGATCGAAACATTTTAAATTCACTCAATAGTTATGCAATAAAACTTTATCACCTGTGTATTGTGTATGCTGCCATCGCAAAGTGTCCATTGGTATCTGTAAATTAGAATTTCAACATTTTTTTAATTTAGTATTTTGGAATTCAAATTTACAGAAACCAATGAAAACTTTGCGATGGCAACATAGGTAATAAGGTTTTGTTGAATAACTTTTGAGCGAATTTTGAATTTAAGTGTTCTGTTTCGATTAATTAGGAAAAGGCGGGTTTTTCATAATCCGGCAGCAAAACCGCTCTCAACTCCTAAAATAACATGAGTTTTAGTGAAGATATCGAGCAACGCGTACGATTTTTGAGCTTGTGCGTTGATTGTTTTCACCTTTACAAGTAGGTCGTTTCGTCCACGTCTAAGTTCTCAACGATATTAGATTTATCTACTGCTTTGTCTTTTGTAGGGCGTCTTCTGAATTTACATAATACCTTTTGATATTTATGAAACAATTTTCTGCTTGACTGATTTAGCGAGTTAGCTAAGTACCTATTCTCATTTATGTAGTTAATATTTCGTATGTCTAATTTAGACTTCCGTTGAATAAAACTGTTATATCGTTAAAAAGCCCATTACTTCCTTTGACTTTATTTTAAATTACAGTCATTTTATTTACACAATTTAAAGTTTACTGCATTTACCATCTCTCAATGAGTCGTTCCGGTATGCATGCTAATCCTCCAGCAAGCCTAATAAAGGTTTAATTGATTCAACTAAACGCGGCCAACTATCATACAAACTTATCTGAAAAGTCGAAACAGGCTCTGAAGATTTAAATTCTTTGTAAATAAGGGCTACTTTCAATTGTACAGTATACAGCGAAGTATGGAGTTCCAAATGGGTTGGCAGCGATAACTAACTGTATGCCAATGTCACACGCTGCACAATGGAAGGCTACGTAGACAAAGTTAATTAGTTTAAGCAACTGCTTAGCAACTAAGGAATGCTGTTATCATTATCATTGCAAAGCACACACAGCACAAGTTGTAAGTAATCCAAGCATACGATTATAATAACCAAAATTAGTTTGATAACAAACAGCTCTTGTTGGGAAATCTTTAATGTCAGCGTACTACCTATATTATATGGTCTCAAGAGACGTCTTGAGAAAAGAGAACAGCCCCCCTATTCTGTATCTTAAGTTGCCAACTGCACAGGGTGCCTATCGTCAAAAACATAGATAAAAACTAAACTTTTAAAATTGCTTTTAGTGGGTATTGAACTATTTACGAACTGTGTCGTCACTTCAAGTGCTAACATGCCCTTAGACAATCGGAATTCGATAGTATATCTATGTTTTTGATGATAGACACCCAGTCCAGAAGGCAACTAGAGATACATAATAGGCCCGCAGGTGTACTGCAAAGTGCGTTGGTTTCGTTTCCACAATTGCTAAAAAAAAAAAATACAAAGTAG
Source organism: Ypsolopha sequella (assembly GCA_934047225.1). Taxonomy (NCBI): domain Eukaryota; kingdom Metazoa; phylum Arthropoda; class Insecta; order Lepidoptera; family Ypsolophidae; genus Ypsolopha; species Ypsolopha sequella. Next base: position 18,493,551 of record OW203994.1, on the reverse strand, counting down.
ACGGGTAATTCGGTGTAACACGACTTAACTTATTTGACAGGACTAACTTTGTTTTAAGCGTTCTGTCTTTTTCTTTTCGATACAGAATAGTATATTACGATACGAGAGCGATGAAACGTTTTCTGACGAGTGTGAGTTTGCGGCACGAGCCGAAGGCGAGTGCTGCAATCACACGAGTCGAGAAAAAGTTTCTCGCACGAGTTTCGTATAATTTTTTATAGCACAAGTGCGGAAAATGGCGTGCGTAAAGCGGTCATTTTACGCACAGTGTGCTATAAAATATATTTTCACATTTCACCTTTTGATCTTAATATTTCGGCCGTTTGATACGCGATTACTTCCAATTACGTCCATCCAATAAAATATCAAAGATAGGCCCAAATTATGATCTAAATATAATTTCATTTGAGTTCTATTAGGTTTTAGACAATAAAACTTATACTAAAATAAACGTCGTAAAAAATTAGACATTAAACTCTAAACGGCCATCATATTAAAACGCATCCCTACAATTACCTATATAATAAAGAAAAACACCTTTAAATCGCAAGATTTCTGAGCGGCCAGCTTCCACTGAGCAGGATGGTCAAGTGTAAAATGAAAGCGTTGGAGCAGGATCGATTTCTCCGAATACCCTCGCCTTAAGTTTAGTCCTGTCAAACAAGCGTGTTACACCGAATCGACACTTTTGTCAGTATTTGATAACTTTTTTCAGGGTTCCGTAGTAGCTAAAAGGTACAAAAGGAACCTTCATGGTGAGACTCCGTTGTCCGTCCGTATGTCCCCATAACTTTAGCACCGTTTAAGATAAAGACATGAAATTTGGCACAAAAACAGCATATCAAGGTGTAAAAAAATATGAAAACATTGAAATTGTTCAAAATATTTCCTAAACAAAAATGAGAAAAATAAAAAATATTATCTTAAGGGGCTGCACAATGCTAAAATTCAGTCCTGCTCTAACTCTTTTATTTTTAACTGTCTATCCTGCTCTAATCAGATGCCGCGCACGCAAAACTTCAGTTATTTTGAAATCGCTGCTAAATTAGGACATTAAGCCTGTACCTGAGCCTAGAGCATGACCAACTCCAGTCTATCTAGGATTCGTTTGAAGAAATTCGGACTCTCCTTGTATTGAAAAAAATATATTTGGTTTATTAATCTTTTCTCTAGGGATGTTACGTATAAACAATGTACTAAGATTTATACTTTTGCCAAAAAAAAATGTTTTGCACTCTCTCTTTTTTTGGTTATCAAACGTTCGCTTCAAGAACGCGGTTAAGAGATCAACTTGATTTTTTTTTCATAAAATATGTAATAGAAATATGAAGGTATATCACCTAAATTCAATATTTTTTTCCCTACAAAATGTTTCAGTATTAGCTAAAAACACACCAATTTGTTGTTTCGCTGCGTGATCACTAGTATTACGCGTTCAAGAAAAAGAGGCCAAAGAGCCAACATATAATCGCCTCTATGACAAGCAAATAAAGTCTTTGCCGTAGGACTTATTGTGCTGGACGGGTAATAAAAAAAGTTGCTAGGGTATGCCATCTTCTTAACTTTTATTTCTTTATGTAATAAATATGTTTTTTTCTAGTAAGTGTTTGCGTGTGTTGGTTTTGTTTTAATCGGTTTTGAAATATGGAAACTGAATCGCTTTTTTCTTGAAATTCATGCTTTTTTGAAAGTACTATAATTAAGAGAAGATTGAATTTAAGTTTATTTATAAAGTGTAATTAATAATTGTCTTGAGTCAATATTTTTTTGATACCATATTTTTTTCAAATTCTTACCGTCTTCATTGACGGAACTGATTCCAATGCAAAACTGATTAGCATTGTGGAGCCCCTTAAAAATACAATATGGGTATCAAATTGTAGATATTAGAAAGCTGATTCTAAAAATATATACCTTAACTATATTTACTGGCACTGGTTTCGAGAAATCTTTAAAAAACCACAAAATAACGTATGTCCCCCCGTTATCTCCGAAACTGGTAGACCGAAAAATATGAATAAAATGTGGATTATAGATCATAACTGGCCAATTACAGGGAAAACGATTAAAAAAAAGTTGAGCACAAATAAGAAATATAAAAAACCAGCCAAGTGCGAGTCGGACTCGCGCACGAAGGCTTCCATACCAATATCTATAAAAACGGCAAAAAAATCATGTTTGTTGTATGGGAGCCCCCTTAAATATTAATTTTATTCTGTTTTTTACTATTTGTTGTCATAGCGGCAACAGAAATGCATCATCTGTGAAAATTTCATTTTTTTAACTATCACGGTTCATGAGATACAGCCTGGTGACAGACAGACAGACAGACGGACAGACAGACGGACAGCGGAGTCTTAGTAATAGGGTCCCATTGGTTACCCTTTGGGTACGGAACCCTAAAAAAAAGTGAAATAAATAAAAAAAATATTTTATAAAATACAAATGGGTATCAAATTATAGGTATCTATAATTTGGCTATATTTTATTGTTTCTATATCCAGAAATCCTTGAAAAACCATAAAAATATGTATGTACCCCCACTTATCTCCAAAACTGGTGGACAGAAAAATATGAAAAAATCATGGTAATAATTATGTGTTTACGTAAAGATTACAGGTAAAATAAAGCGGTTGAAAAATTCACGAAAAAAAATTACAAAATTAAATTTATCATCCACAATACGGAACCCTAGTCGCGAGTCTGACTTGCACTTGGCCGGTTTTTATTTCAATTAGCCTCTTTAAAAGGTACACAATTGATGGGTATCGTAAAAACGGTGATATATCCCCTTATAATATTTTAGAAGTAAATAAATAGTTAAGCAATTATAAAATTTGGTGCGCCACAAAAAAACAGCATTTAAATAATTTGGTCAGCATACAAAGATTTTGTTTGCAATAAAAAAAATCAGGCATCAATTTTTGTTCCGCAAATAATTTTGATAATGGTTAAAAATTAAATCATAAATAGGCAGCTTACAATAACATGAGTTTGCATAATAAACATTCAGTCCGCAAAATAACTCCTTGATCAGAAAGGTTTCATGATTGATCAGCAGAGAAAACATGTATATGCAAAAAATAGGTTGAATATGTTCCAAAACCGAATCAGAACACCCCGACTCTATACAGTCTTGTGGGTACTACCCCTAGAGTTTATATAAAAAGCCGTAGGCGTGGAGGAAGGGCAGCCCTCGCCTGCCGTAACAAAGCATAGGGTGCGAGCCGTAGTGGCTGAGGCTGGTCGTCGAAGGCGACCAACAAGCCGAAGCTGCGAAGGTGAGCAAGGGTGACTGTGCTTTGTTACGCAAGGGCGAAGGGGCTGCACTTTCCGCAACGCCGAAGCAATTGCAAAATTGAATTTTTTTGCTTACCCTCTGAGTGCTTACCAAAATTGTATTAAACAGGAGCAGCTTATATAATTAATATGCTGTACAAAGATAACTACAGCCATCCAGAATGACATAAATAGCTGATATATTTTGAAATGTTTGCTGGCCATGAGTTGCTGATCAATTAGCTATTTCTGCTCACAGATTATATTTTTCTGCTTACAAAAATACCAATACTATGCTAACCATTTAAATAACACCCTAATATTTTCAAGATTCTTTGTCCAGTTATTATATTATACAAAATAAGTTGAACATATTTTTTTTAATTATTTTGCTGGGTTAGAAGTTACGATTGTGACGCGCCTCTTGGCCTCCTTCCACATAATATAATGCGGGCACACCTTTCATGTCTCCAGAAATAGTTGCCGCGTCATCAAAACTAACTTTTCAACGTGTAACATAGGATCTTTCAGCCGTTTGTTTACGCTCCGTTGAACCCAGTCAGATGGTGCCTAATAGTTCTACCACTCGTGTTTGTGGGTGGTCTATCTACGTTTTTTGGTCAGACATCATCAGGCAACTACGAAAACATTATCTAAAACAACTCTCAGAGAATCTTCGATGCGAAGTCCGAGTACTTATTTACACATCAAGACATTTAAAGCCTAAACGATGGCTGCATACGATAAATATTCAAATTATAGACATCTAAACAAAAAAAATTAGAGGTTGACAAACTTTTGGTAGAGACACAGGGGGAATAGAAATGTGGGGACATTTACTGGTGGTGTTTAGCATTCATACGCGGCCCGACTCACCCATTGCCGGCACATCCGCCCTTGCTTCCGCTGCCAAAGATGGTAGAAAGATCTTCGAGGCACCTCGCTACCCGTACGTTGACTGTAGCTAGGTTGCCGTTCCAAATTCGAACCATAAACATAACCACTGAACTAAACACTACATGATTATTCTCTTGATATTTTCGTTATTTCTGAACGAAGCCGGCGGCGCAAGACACGGTCTCTCCCGATCGGTGAGGCATGTAAACTTCAACGTATTAGCTCGTCTTCAGAAGCTATTTTTGATGCAAAAGCGCTCTCGGGCTCCAATGTCTAGAGCATGCGTGGAATATGCAATGTCGACAGCCTTGATGTTTATATTTACGTGTAAACATTCGACTGCAGCCTGAGATCTTGTATTATCTACTGCAATTCAACTATAAATCATTGGCATTTTCAAGATACACTCTTCTTCATATCTATAATGTAAGATTGTTTCGAGTAGTAGGTATTTTAGCTAATAACTAGACAATAACAAACTGAAAAGAAGAAAAAAAAGAAAACAACCAGGCAGAGATTTTATTGTTCTAATAGCTAATTATTATAAAGCAATACCTAGGAAAATGTGACCTAACCTACTAGTTGTGTACCCTGCCGAGTAGCGGATGAAGCTTTGCCAAATGATTTCGGGCAGTTAGAGTATGTAATACAACTTATAGAACAGACCATCAACGGTCAGTAGAGTCATCAGTTTGAAAAATAATCTAAATTCTAGCATTGTAATCACGAACCCGCTTTCAAAACTTAGTGATTAGAGTAAACCAAACCTATCATAAGTAGATAGACAACGGGCTTTTGCTTGTGGCCTTTTAGAGGGTAGACCACAGAGTACCTTATAGGGTAGACCAATGATCTTGTATTATGGGTAGACATAAAGCCTATGATCTGCAGTTTACTGCTTCAGGCTGATGATGAATATGAAAACTGAAACTTCTATTTCTGGCTTGAATTGCCTTTGTACAGTAAAAATCGAGGTTGAACGAAACTTAGGTAAGTAAGTAGGTACATAAATGGTTTACAAAGCTTATGCGTAGTGATGTAGGTCAAATGTTGTCTTAGTGGGTAATAATTGTTTCACAAGAATCACAGAGAGCAAAATTACCCATACTACATCTATATTTACATCATATTGAAATTGAAATTGAAATTGAAATTGAAATTATTTATTTGTCTTTCAAACATAATTATATCACACAGAAATTTGTTTTAAAAAGAATGCGACAAAAAGGAACGAGCTCAGCTATATGCTGTGATAGAAAAATAAATTGGTCTTCACAGCGCTGATTTTCAGCTTGTCCCCGTTCTCGCAGAATGTGCACATATGCGGGTAGAATATTGGGAAAAAAGATTTAACATTATTATATAAATATAGCATGCATTACATTTAAAAATAGAAATAATAAAATAACATGAATACATTAATGAACAAAATAAGAAAAAAAAACGTTAATTGATATTCTTAACATCATAGTTTATAGAAAGTAATTACAAATTTTAAATAGTTAAAAATGTTGCACAGCGAACCATAGGCAATTATTGAGTCAGGCAATGGAATGTATTATTTAAAGCGGCTTTTTATCTCATCTATTTGTTTTTCAAGCAGATTTTTCTTCAGATGCTTCTTAAAAGTGACAGACGTAATATTCTCCCGCAGGGGTGGTGGCAGATCGTTCCAAATTTTTGAAGCCGCATATTTGAAGCTGCCTCTAAAACCGGTTGTTTTATGTGTTGGAACGATCATTAGATTTAAATGCCTCCTGCGAGCGTTACGTGTATAAGTGTCGTTAGCCCATACGAATTTCGTGTACAGATACTCAGGGCACTTAGTGTGCACGACTTTGTGGACGAGATGTGCCAGGTGCATCTGTCTACGCTCTTTCATCCTAAGGATGCCTTTTTCAGTTAGGAACGGTGTAACGTGTGATCGTTTTGGTAATCTAAAACAGAATCGGGCACATGCGTTCTGGACTCTTTGAATGGCTCGTTCCGTTTTGACGTAAATTTTGGGACCATACACTACGTCACCAAAGTTAAAAAGTGACAGTACTAGGCTCTCGGTGAGCATAATGCGAACCGTTTCGGATATGAATGGTCGAATGCCATACAGCACTTTCAGCCTAAAGAAGGCATTTTTTATTTTGGCATTAATATGTTCAATAAATCGCAACTCTGAGTCAATTGTCAAACCCAAATTTCGTGCCTTACTCACTTTTTCTATAATATTACTATCCAGATGTATAGTAGGATTAAATTTAGCTATACTCTGACATTGATGTTTAGTTCCTAGGATCATGAATTTGGATTTTATTGGATTAAGAACGAGGCAATTTTCTTTCGCCCAAACATGAATCACATTAAGATCCTCGTTAATTTTAGTCACTGCTGTATCTGCTTCTCCGGGTTTGAAGGAATAGTATACCTGCGTGTCATCGGCATACAAGTGAACTTGACAGTGACTGATCTTGGTGACAAGATCTGCAGTATACAACACAAAAAGCAGTGGGCTCAGAATCGAACCTTGTGGACAACCACGGGATACTGTTTCAAGTCTAGACCTCGATGTAGTTCCATCATCATTGTTTACCTCTACAAACTGCAACCGATTTTGTAAGTACGAACGAAACCAATCACACGCCGACTCCGTGAGACCGTAGTAACCCAATTTGGCTAGAAGCAGCTCTTGGTTGAGGCAGTCGAATGCTCGTGAGAAGTCAAGGAGTACGAGGATACTTCCAAGACCGGAGTCAGACGCAGTGATAATCTCGTCCGTAACATGGGCTAGTGCAGTTTCAGTGCCATGGCTACGACGGAAACCGGATTGCATCAAAGGGATGATATTTTGAGATTCTACATATTTCGAAAGCTGCATGTGTACAACCCGTTCTAAAATCTTTGATAACGTGGGTAGGACGCTTATAGCTCGTAAGTCTTTGTAATCGTCAATGCTCGGACTTTTTGGCAGTGGTTTAACTTTCGCAAGTTTCCAGTCATTAGGGAAAATGTTAGATTCAATGGACTTGTTAATAATAGCTGTAATAATAGGCAGCGTCAAAGGCAGCGTCATTCGAATCATGGCCATTGAGATATTATCAAAGCCAGAGGCGTTTGTAGTTATACTTTGAATAATTTTGCTAACGAGATCCTGTGTACAGTGCTCAATGGCAAATCGCTCATCTGTAAATTTACTCAACTTAAATGATTGTAGCAGTGAGGTATCTACTGTTGAACTACCTGGAATTTTTAGAAAAAAGTTATTTATTTCGTTCGGGTTGTTTAGATGACTGGGAATGTTGGTCTGATTTTTAGTATTACCCACTATTGACACACGTTTTAAGTGTGCCCACATTTTACTAGGATTTTTAATGTTATTGTTAACAAAGTGTGTAAAATAGGCTCGTTTTTCTCGATTTATGGAACTTGTAACAAGATTACGGAGTTTTTTGTAGTAAGCTAATTTATGCTCACACTTTGAAGTCGTGACTTTGTTCCAAGCGTCATCTCTATGACGCATCATTATTTTGATAACGTCAGTTATCCATGGTCTTGGGTTTTGAGACACGCGTATTCTCTTAAGCGGGGCATGCTTATCAAACAGGAGTAATATTAATTCGTTGAAACGAGTTAGCATGGAATCGACATCTTCGCACTTCAAAATATCATACCAAGGTAAAGCGTGCATGTCAAGAAGGAAGTCGTTTTCTTCGATCTTGTTAAGAACACGCGATGTAATGAATTGTTGCGGCTCCTTTGGTTTGGCAATTGCAAGATCAGCCAGTACCATTGCATGATCGCTCAGTAGGGGGTTGTGGTGCACACTAATACCACACCCCCGTCACTTCATAGTCAAGGCTCAAGTTATTTACCTACACTCTCACGCGCGCATCTGGCTTGTCCGCACACGCTTGTGTGTGTGCGTGAGCTAGTCTAGGGCTGGCAGCAATCGTGTGAGCGTCGTCGCCCGAGAGGGACACAATATAAGTCAGCAACTTATGTGATTCTCTTCCTAAATTTTAGCGTAGTCCAATTTCTGGTTCCCCGTGGATTAATCAGTATTAAAAAAAAATATGTATATATGTATATATATATATATATACAAGGTTAAATTCAATTAGTTGGCGAAATTTGAAACATATGTAGAACATGTCCATATGAATAACTTTTTTTAATAGGATAGTGAAAAATTCTTAAAATTCGTTTTCACCTCTCCATACTGGACGAGTCAGCTGATCGGAGCAATTTGTATAGGAGGAAGTGAAAAAAAGTTAAGAATTTCGCTTAGCTCCCATACAAACAGTTGTCCATATAGACTAGTACTACCTTTGTTTTGAGTTTCGCCAAATAATGTTATTTAACCTTATATATGTATATGAATCGTTACGACCTGAATGCCCCGGGGGGTGTCGGATGTGTTCCGAGTGTGAACTTTGAAATGCAAGTCACAGTCCACCCACACTCGGTAAACCCGCGTTTCACCTGCAAATATTACGTCCCAACGTGATGGGTGGTGAGCCTTAATCGAACCTTAATCTCAAGATTAAGAGGCCAGCGTTCTACCCCTGAGTTACCGCTGCTTTTTCGTTACTTTAAAAGTAAATATATAGATATATATATATATATATATATATATATATATAGTATGCCTAAGCTTAGTAAGTACCTATATAGTTTCGTATGCATAAATGATCATCATATAATTAACAACTACTCAAACATAAATTTTGGAAAAAAAATGAAAACTTGTCAAAACATGGAAAGTTATAAATACTGATTTTATTGTTCCAAATGCGTTACTGAACGAAATTGTAAGGTTTGATCACGCAATTCTAATTTTTGAAAAAAAGTTTTCCAGGCATCCATAAACACTGCAATAACGCACCATACTGATTAAAAATCAGCATCGTGATAAAACTTTGTAACAAAACACGCGCGCAGCAAACGAGTGGTAATCGAGCTCTGCCTGACTCCAGATTTCCACTAACTTGCGGGGGACCGCGGGGGACGTTAAATTCGCGCGGGGAGGTGAGTGTCGCTTCTTTACGTAGTAATACTTTATATTCTCTGCTAATACGCTTACATAATTCAGGGCTATCTGTTATAATCAAATCCAGTAATGTGGCAGATTTTTCTGTTACACGTGTTGGTTCCTGAACCAGCTGAGCAAGGTTTTGATGGTCGAGAAATGATAAGACTTCTGGAGCAGGAGACGTATTAGGTTTTAATAGGTCGACATTAAAATCTGTTAATAGAAATGTGTGGTCAAAGGTGGTAAATGAGCTAATTGACTCGCTGATAGCATCTATAGCGTCGCTGGTGGGAACGCGAGTCTTTTCAGTAGAGTCTGGTCGGTAGGCGGTGCCGACGGCTATGCGCCCAGCCGTGCCCGCCTGACTGCCCGGCACCCGCACCAGCAACCACAACTGTTCTAGCTGCGACGGCGGGTGGACATGTATGCTCGTGCGCAACCCACGGCGCACATAGAAGCCAACGCCACCGCCGCGATGCCCGCTCGGGCGAGGAGCCAGCTTAAGCACGTACCCTGGTATTTTAGGTAAATTGATATCTTCACCTTCCCTAATCCATGTTTCATTTAGTGCGAGTATATCTGGTTTGTATCTTTCCATAGAATATTGAAGCTCATATATATATATATGGATATGGATGATATTGGAATCGTAGGGAACAAAATTATGTATTTACAGCAAGGGCGAAATGTAGGAATCACAGGGAGCAAAATATGTATTTACCGCACGGGCGAAATTACTGAATCTATAAAAATTAATCCAGCAAAAAATTTAAATGTGCCGCCCGAAGTGAAAATACGAGTATATACAACGTGTAACAGAAAGGTGTAACCATATTTGAAGAGCTTATTCAGTCAATGGTATAGAACAAGTTTTACTATGGAGACAAACCTGAAATCTCAAAAAAAAACTGCCCTTCCATACATTTCGGCCGAGCGGCATTGCATTTTTCTATGAAACAGTAACATTTTTTTTTCGAGATACAGATTTTGTTCCATAGTAAAAGTTGTTCTATACCAATGACTGAATAAGCCCTTCAAATATGGTTACACCTTTCTGTTACACATTGTATACTTTTGCTCCTGAGCAAGACATTGCGTTTTACAAGCTACAAGGAAAAGAAATTGAAAACGCTTACAAATTGTTCATGCATTTATTTTGTGGTGTTGAAACCAAGTTCTGTGGGTCTACCGCGTAATTCTCATTTTCATCAACATCAACTTAAGATTGAAATTTGACGTGCGTGCGACGACGCCCGCCTAACATGCCAACTCTTTTGCACGCGTTGAATTTCGCATGCATTTGCTTGAAGTTGATACAAATGAGAATTACGCGGTAGAGCCCCTGGTCCGTGGAGGAAATGTTTGCAATTGTAGTCTTCAACATAGACAAAATACTTGTCTATGTTTTTCAACCTTAGATCATGCAATTTTAATTTATTTAAAAAATTATTTACTAATAAAAGAGACCACTACAGATTGATTGATCAATCCGCCTGCCCAGCGTGTGTGAGTACGGGCATTCCTTCCTGGAGGACCGCGAAGGGTGGCGAAATGTTGGAAAGGCTTCCACGTTCGTCCAGCGGTGTACGACCGGGTTGATGGATGGATATTATCGACGAGTTATCATTCGTTTACTTTTACCAACCCTTCACATTACCGGGGTGACGAGGTGAAAACCAAGCCGAGCCTTTATTCAGTGCTTGAGCCTGGTTATTGAGCGTATTCTATATCCCATTTCCTGGTCCGTAGGTTTCCGTCTTTCTATTTTACGGTCTGTGGATTTATAGTCTTGGGACGTTAGCCAAAGTTCTACCATGTGTCCTGTGCAACCTTCAACTGAGGCAGTAAAACGGACTTTATTTACAAAAATATTTATTTTAGAGAAAAGTCTCACATTCAAAGTTATTTCTTTTTTGAATAATTTCCAGAAATATTTTTTTGCTTGTTAACATTGGCTGACTTTTATGGTGCAGAGAAGGCTCTGAGAATTAAATTTTTACTTTGTGTGTGCGAGCGGAGCCTTTTTGGACTAAAATATTATAGTCATTATTTTATAAAATATTAAGAATTTTTGACCTTTAATGAGCCCAGAAAAAAGCTTAGAGCATGTGCAAAAAAAAAGGAATAACAATCTTTGAGATAAATTACTCGTAATATGGCTGAACAAAATGGCGCGCAGGTACTCTAGTTAGCCTCAGACAGACTGAACATATGTAGTGAAAGGAATAAATATGTAGAAGTATAAGCTTTAATTAATTTAAATTAGGGCTTCTTATCATGTCTCTCATTACTTAAACTGAGCTAACAGTACATATTATGGCAAAAGAGTGACCTTTCACCCACCCACTCGACCAACCTGCTGTTAAGTGTGAAGTGCGTTCAGAAACTCATTTTGTTTAAAGTTGCAAGACTTGAAACGATATTTTTATATAGTTGCCAAGAGTGAGCATCCGCATCCCCTTCACAAGTTTTATCCTTAGTTCCTCACTTTTTCATTTACCTTTTATCTGATGTTACTTAAAAATATTTTTAAATGTTGTTTTGGCCAAACATATTTGACAGCTAGAATACACATTTATGATTTCTGAATGAAACATATAACTGGGACGGTTCTGTGTAAAAAAGGCAGTGTTGCCAACTTAGCTCTTTTAGAGCTAAATTCAGCTCTATTTACAAAGAGTCAGCTCCAAAAAAACGTGTTTGGCTCTATAGCTCTTTTTTTATAAAATTTTAGCTCTATTTCATAACATGAAATAATAACGTTTTTTTACCGTGGATTGTTTAATGGTCTAACAGTGAAGTTGAAAGAGTATTTGTTCAGCTAAATATCGTCAAGAATAAATCCCGAAATAGACTTCAAAATTACACAACTTATGCAATTCTGACTATCAGTTCCGGATTACGACGATTAAAAAAGTCTTACAAGTATGAATTGTCGAAAGATATGTTAAAAAAAATAGGTACAATGGCAACTTAACTAAACCTACGGGCTAATGAAGAAGAACCAAGCACAAGTAGGACAGCATTAGTTAATTTAATAAATTATTGTTCTGACGATGAATAATCATATTTTTCTGGAGTATTCGTCCAAAAATTCTTTGATTGCCTATTTGTATCTTTTAAGATATAACATTATTTTATGTTTCACTGAGTCAAAATGTGGCAATGATTAAAATGTTGATTTCATATCCTTATTTTTATTTAGCTCTTTTTAACTGAAATAATTAGCTCTTTTTTAGCTCTTTTTTCGTAACCTACTAGCTCTATTTCCTAATACAGAGTTGGCAACACTGAAAAAAGGACCAGGCAGCCTATTTAAAAATACTACGAATCTACGTAATAGCAGAGAATATAAAGTATTACTACGTAGTAATAGTAAACCTCTGTCAAACCTAAGAATTATTAAAATAACTCTTCTCTAATTGGTCTTTACTACAACTACTTTGAGAGTAAATATATGTTATATTTACAGAATCCTGGTATTATAGCCTAGTGATCAGTGGTTAGGTATTGTTGCATCATCTAAAGAGGTCGGTCACTGCTTTAATTTAATTAAACTTGTTTTAATATGTAATTTTACTTAGGTACCTTACCTACAATTAGACAGCCACCAACAACGATATGCCATTAAATTAGAGTTTTAATGTTAGAATTTGTAATAAAACTGGAATAAGTAAGTCTTCCGATAATCCAAAGAGCTTTAGAATTGGAATAGATTTAAAAACAACTTCAAACAGTGCTACTTTTTGTTTTGTGAAACCTACCTTAAAAAAACTTGTTAGATATTTTGGTTCAGTTCCGTACAACACAGTTTTGTTATTGATTTGCGCAACAGCGCACTTCGTGAGACTTGCGCAAGTGAAGGTTCTTCTTGCTTTTGCCTTTTGTTTGCATTGCTCTGATTTGAGTGGGTGACCCGTTCAAAACAAAAATAGTACCTGCTGGGGGTTCGTCAGGGAGGGGCGCCAAGATGACTGGAGTGGACGAAATTTTGAATTACCAAAAGAACCCTGATGACGACTTCTATTCGCTGCTCGGTTGCGATGAGAACTCAAGTGTAAGTTTCTAGCTCATTGCAATATTATGTGGAACAGTATTGATTGTACTGGGTTCTTTTATGCTTATTGACCTTATTTTGCCTTCTATCACCTCAGGGCTTGACCTAAAAAAAAAGTAAACAGAATGTATCCGCCTAATTAGCAGTTTTATGGGTGTTGTTTGGGATTTACCAAGGGTTTTTTTGTGATTCATAACTGGATATTTGATGTTATTATATTGCACCATATTTTTTAGGATTCATGCCACCATTTCTACAGCAGTATGTTTTATCTATAAGTACCTAACTATTTTAATAATTTATTTAGTAATTTTAAAGTTAAATAAATTGTTTTTGCAGTTAAATAATTATGTTTTCAAGCTCAATAAAGCAAATTCTAAAGGCTTTAATTTTAGTTTTACTGCTGTCAAAACTTGAATTTTTACAAAGTTACTTAGCTTCTAATTGTAACATTTAAGGTTTACTGTTTTGCAATAAAGAAAATTTATTTTTGACAGCACTAATACTAAAATTAAAGCCTTCAGAATTGGCTTTATTGCCCCCTATAGTATTAAGTTAGAACCACAATTTATACACAAGTAAAAAATATATACATATTATACATACATTATGTACCTTTAATTAAATATAAAGGAATGTATTTCTAAAATAAATTACCTATTATATAACAACATCTTTTTCTAATTCCAGGTAGAGCAAATAACTGCTGAGTATAAAGTGCTTGCTCTACAACATCATCCAGATAAGAATGATGGTGACAAAGAAGCGGAGGCCAAGTTTCAGAAACTAAAGGTATGTTTACATTTTCATTTAATTAGAAAACTTTAGATTTGGGTTTATCAATTATTTATTATTATCACACATCAGATCAAGTTCCTAATAATTTAATAATAATAAGTTAAAAAATTTAATACTTTTTGGCACTCTAAGAATGTCGAGATTGATAGATTTTCTGAGGATTGTAAAGCCTAAAAGAATAAATAGTTGTCATTTATTATAGGTTGATAATTATTATACGTTGATAATTATAAAATACGTAGCAATAACAATAAGACACGAATTCTAAAGGCGTACAGTATTTGGTTGTGTTATACTACATATCATATTATATGTATTGCAACAACTTGCAAAAAAAAAATTAGGGAAGGAAAAATCATTTCGCAGTGGACAAGTATCGAAGAAATTATCTTGATATAAACCCTGGTTTAAATTTGTTCTAGCTTTGTTTTCTAAGTTAATTATTCTTTCGTTTTTAATTAGGGTTCTAAAAGGTCTACTGTTAAAAAAAAAGGAACCATCATGGCAGTGGTGTGCCTACGACTTTTCGCTGGAAAAGCAATGACAATGCTAAGTATGGCTAGTAAAAAATATGAAAATAATAAAAAACAATCTGTGGCGCCAAGAAAATGCCCTAAAGCAGACATTTTCGTACAAAATGTTTCTTTTTCAAAGTCGTTTTTTATTATTTTTATATTTTTTAACTAGCCATACTTGACATTGTCTTTGCTTTTTCAGTAAAAAGTTCCAGGCACGCCACTGAATTATGGTGAGATTGCGTTGTTCATCCAACCATTGTGTAGGCAGCCTTATATAAAATTGTGCTGGCTACTCACAACTAGGGTTAATATTTCTAATTTTGAAAAATCCTGACAAAAAGGCGGACATTAAAAAAAGCCCAGACATTTTAGTCAAAAAACGCCCAGACATTTTAGTCAAAAAATGAAATAATCAATTCCACGCGCAGCGCATGTTTTAAAGGGATAGGTATAATTCATAAACCAGATAAACAAGTTGAAATTATTTATTTAGTTAGGATTACAGATTTATCATACGTGAAGACTGATTTTATAATATTTAATAGTTAGCAATATGTGTCGTTTTAAAGTAATTTAATGTTAAAATTGAACATTTATTCCAAAGTAAAAAATCCGGAAAATTAAAAAAATAAAAAAGTCTGTCGAAGTCTGGACAGAAGGCCAAAAGTCCAGTTATGTCAGGAAAAAAATGTCACCGTTTATACTAAGTACCAACACCAGTCACGGTATATCACGTTCATGGTAGTTCAAGGTTACCCTTAATAAACACAAAAAAAAACAAGTTTTTAAACTTTAACTACAGATGGCGCTAGCTAGAAAATACAAAAACTCATAAAAATAGTATGAGTATTATGTAGGCTTATATAAAGTATAGTATGACAGATCCCTCTGCG
The DNA here is from genome assembly GCA_934047225.1 of Ypsolopha sequella. NCBI lineage: Eukaryota > Metazoa > Arthropoda > Insecta > Lepidoptera > Ypsolophidae > Ypsolopha > Ypsolopha sequella. The sequence continues at coordinate 18,478,086 of OW203994.1, read as the reverse complement.
CGAGTTTGCGACTCGCACACTTGTCCGTTTTTATTAATGTTTGTCATGTTCGTTCTAGCTATACATGTATCTTATAATATTATCCTTTTACGTATCAGTGGTTTGATTTCATGACATGAGTTTGACATGATTGACAATGACATGACATTTTACGACTTCTATAGAGCTCGTTCAGTGTACTCGTACATACAAACACAATACAATCCATTTATTTTCCAAAAATTCAATAATATGATTAAAAAAAATGTGCCATTGGCCTGGCCCCAAACTGAGCTGGCTTGTTTCGTAGTGAGTGCCCATAGAATAATTATTCTATGTGAGTGCCGTTACACACCCACCGTGTGTACACAGTTGACAACGTTAGTGCTATACAACCATCGACCATATTGGACATCAATTAGTAGGATTATAATATGATTTATAGTCTAGTCCATCACTTTGGAATCTTAAAATATTAAATAAGGTCTGAGATTTATTTTTCTCAAAGAATTTGTTTTTTTTCTTTCTCAAATACACTCTATAATTTTTATCATTTAGTAGCTTAAATAAGAATCGTTTTGATACTTTCGTTAGTATTTGGTCCTTACAAATAAATTTTGCGTGTAAATATTTATACTATACGCAAACCTATAAATTAATATTACATCATTGCAGTATAGAAACGCAGAAAGAAAAGTAAATCTGGATATGAGGAGCCCTGAACCGGGATCAGATGAAGCTCGTCACATCCAGATATACCTACTTTTCTTACTGCGTTTCTATACTGCAATGATATAATGTTAATTATCTCCTTGCGATGGATAAATCGCCAAGTGTTCAAACATAGAAATTTATTTCTGTCATAGTTTCGGCAAACCTATAAAGTTATTAAACTTAATGATGTACACTTTAAGCAACTATCATTATCTTAACTCCATATATAAATTGTACAACTTACACTTTGGTGTTTATTTTAATTGAAAGTCTTTCTTCCGCTTCCAGGAAGCCAAGGAGACGTTGTGCGATCCATCCAAACGGGCTCTATATGACAAGTGGAGGCAGAGCGGCATCTCGATGGGCTACAAGCAGTGGCTCGGTATGAAGGACCACATACAGCAGTCGATGCACTGGTCCAAACCTAACACCAAGGATCGCATGCTGCCTGACGCGGACGGCAAGGCTTCAGGACCTTCCAGCCTTGGCCCGTCTAATGCAGCTGCCAGGAGGGCCTCCGAAGGGGGAGCCAACCTGTGGGGACGCTGGGGAGGGGGCAACCAGGAACCGCCATCCGAAGTCATCAACAAATTCCGCAACTATGAAATCTAAATGTTGCTGGATCAATACGGGAGTCACACATATAAGTTTTTGTCCAATCAAATTGGGTTTCCACTTATTTATGTGAATACTGTATTTGATTTTTTTTTTATTTGATTAGACCTTAGAGGTCACATTGTGCCGTGACCTTTAAGTTTATTGAGTGAATCATTCAATTATACATTCCAAAATGTACTCTACAAAACCACAAATGATGTTGTGATATATCGGCCAGGCTGTTTTAAACACTTGCCAATGCATTTTTATTCGTATTGTTATACTATTGTGAAGCTATATTGAGTATTATACAATTTCGTGTATTATTATTAATTAAATTAAAATTAAGTCTTAAAGAAAGGCACAATATTCATCAAGTCAGCTCATAATATAAAATTAAATATTAATTGTAGTTTAAAATTTTAAAGTTTTATTAGTATAACACTCGATGTTTGCGGTGTTAAAGTTGAAATATGTGTGATCTTAGCAATTGTGCCCCGTTACCCATCAGATTAGCGTTACTCTCTATTTCTAGCTTTAACTACACATTCCTAATAAAATTCACAAAGAGTCTGATATTGAAGATTTCTGCTGTAGTACAATATGTTAGTGTACTTAAGAATCTCTTAATATGTTAAAGAGTAATATTTTTGAGTCCTATTTACATTATATTTTATAAAAGTGACGGAATGCAAGAATGTTTAGGAGACGTTGTATCAGATAAACAGGGTATAGATGTGTGCGCGGCGCAAGGTTCTTTAATTTAGTTTGTTTACCTTCACATAATAACTTTTAATTAAATCGTTAGAATTAAGGAATATGTTAATTATTTCCCGGTTTGTTCCCAAATGGTTGTTGTGTTCCCTGAGTGGAGTAGTTTAGTTATTATAAAATAAAGTAGAAATTATATAAATCGATGTGTTAAAAATACAGTATTTATGTTGAATGTTTATGAGAATATCAATGTTGTAGATGAAGTAGCAAGTTCTAATGTTTTACCTGAGAAGAGGAGTACCTAAGAATCTCTATCAAGATTATATCAAAATGCATATTTACAAGATGCTCGAGTCTATTCTTATTTTTGATGTAACATATCTTTCAAACAATAAACACTTTTACCACTTCATTTAATGGTTTCATTTAAAGTAGATATAGATAGATCATTCACTTTTGACATCAAGTCTGTACAAGCTTGCGTCCCCTTTTTTACCCCCTTAGGGAATGATTTTCCAAAAACGCTGAATTAATTAATTCTTAATTTTCAAGCAAAAGGCTTAATACAATTTTCATTAGCTTTAATTACAAAAATTTCCCTTATAAAGTTTTATCCCCAATTTTACTGCCTTAGGGGATGATTTCCCAAAAACGCTGAATAACGTCATTCAACATTTCCAACCAAAAGGCTTAATACCAATTTTCATGGCTAAAAACCACAAAAAAATTAAATTTTTCATTCGCATTGGTTTCTTGTTTATTTGAAGGCATACGCATACGAATATACAACGCATAGCAAAACAAGATAAAATTTCATTGAAAGTATTAGCAAGTGATATCAAAAATACGATTTTCCTACGAACAGTCAACCAACTTTTTCCAGCCGACTTTACATGCCAACGACTTCACAGAAGTAGTGAAGTAGTCAAACGCTTTTATGGACAATACAGTAGTTATTTTTGTTACAAATTTACAAAGAGACAAAGTAATATTTTGTTCATCGGGGGCATTATTTTGAATTTCAGAGCGAAGCGATAGATTTATAAAGGAGAGTCCTGAGCGTACCGAGGACTTCAATATACGCCGCCCGAGAACAAAGGACAAAGTGATATTTTGTTTATCGAAGGCATTATTTTGAATTCAGAGCGAAGCAAAGAATTTCTAAAATAGAACACTGAGCGTAGCAAGGAATTCAATATACGCCGCCCGGGAGCAAAATATTTTGACCCCGAGTGATACACACTATTTTTCATAACTGCCTATGAGAAAAAGAAAAAGCTACGAGTACCTACCTACTCGAAACTCGTATGTATAGACAAAGGTCTATTCTGAAGGCTTTTATTTTAGTTATAGTGCTGTAAAAACTTAAAATTTTCCAAAGTAATTTAACTTCTGTTAATAAAACCTAAGGACTATTTTGCAATAAAGAAAATTTAGTTTTGACAGCACTAAAACTAAAATCTAAGCCTTCAGAATCGGCTTTAATAGTTGTGTAATTTAATTAATATGTTTTCAGGAGTTAGTCTAAAGAGTTAGTTTATCACTACTTGAACTCATTTTTAATTATTATTTGTAAATTAACTTAGCGAAGAATAGCGTGAAAATGTTCGAAAAAAAAAGAAATGAAAATAAAGTTGAATACACATGACAGTATATTTTTTGGTTCCCGCTATCCTCTAAAGCCATTTTAGTTACAGTGCTGTAAAAACTTTATATTTTCCAAAGTAATTTAACATCTGTTAATAAAACTTAAGGACTATTTTGCAATAAAGAAAATTTTGTTTTGACAACACTAAAACTAAAATTTAAGCCTTCAGAATCAGCTTTAATAGTTGTGTAATTTAATTAATATGTTTTCAGGAGTTAGTCTAAAGAGTTAGTTTATCACTACTTGAACTCATTTTTAATTATTATTTGTAAATTAACTTAACGAAGAATAGGGTGAAAATGTTCGAAAAAAAAAGAAATGAAAATAAAGTTGAATACACATGACAGTATATTTTTTGGTTCCCGCTATCCTCTAAAGCCACATAAAACATTTCAAACTATTTACCCGCTAATTTTAATAGCTAAAATGGAAGAAGGTAAAAAGCCAAGGGATTTGTATTTTACCCTTTCACAAAATTTGGATTTTTACATACATAAATCTTGGCTTTTTAAACAAAAGCTTTGTGGGCATAATGGCTAACGTACCTTTGTCAGCTCAGATAGTTAGAACAAATTGTTCTGAGGTCAGTAACAATTCTTGTTTGCATTAAAAAAATAAAAAACCGGCCAAGTGCAAGTCAGACTCGCGTACCTAGGGTTCCGTATTGTGGATGATAAATTTAATTTTGTAATTTTTTTTCGTGAATTTCTCAACCGCTTTATTTTTCCTGTAATCTTTACGTAAACACATATTACCATGATTTTTTTCATATTTTTTGGTCCATCAGTTTTGGAGATAAGGGGATTTTTTAAAGATTTCTCGAAACCAGTGCCAGTAAGTATAGTAAAAGTATAAATTTTTAAAATCAGCTTTTTAATACCTACAATTTGATACCCATATTGTATTTTTATAAAATTTTTTATTTTTTTATTTTGCTTCTTTTTTTATATTTCTCATTAGTGCTGAATTTTTTTTAATCGCTATAGTTTTCCTGTAATTGGATAGTTATGATCTATAACTGACATTTTTTTCATATTTTTCGGTGTACTATTTTCGGAGATAAAGGGGGGGACATACATATTTTTGGGGTTTTTTAAAGATTTCTCGAAACCAGTGTCAGTAAATATATTAAAAGTATATATTTTTACAATCAACTTTTTAATACCTACAATTTGATACCCATGTTGTATTTTTAGGCGAGTATTTTTTATTTTTCTCACTTTTGTTTTGGAATTATTTTGAATAATTTCAAATTTTTCATATATATTTTTTCCACCCTCATATGTGGGCAAATTAATGCTATTTTTGTGCCCAATTTCATGTATTTATCTTTAACGGTGCTAAAATTATGAGGCTGTGACATACGGACGGACGGACAACGGAGTCTCACCATAAAGGTTCCTTTTACCTTTTAGGTACTACGGAACCCTAAAAATGGCGTAACCATAGAGCATGATATATCAAATGTCTGTGACCCTTGACATTGACAGCTAGTTTTTTATTTATTGCCAGGCAAAGGTAATGTAGCTCTTCAGCCCATATCCTTACAATTTAATTATTTTTCTAAATATCTCTAGAACTAATGAACGAATGAATGCTGAGGTCTCTCAATGTATCTCCATTGGTAATTTCATGGTTCAATTCCTATCTCCGTGGTAGACAGCAGCTGGTTAAAATTGACACTTCCAAATCCGATTGGTGTAACCTAACAACCGGCGTCCCACAGGGTGGCGTTCTTTCTCCTCTCCTATTTTCAATTTTTATCAATTCTATTACTGCTTCCCTCTCCTCCTCTTTTCATATATATGCTGACGACTTGCAGTTGTACGCAGCCGCACCACCACATGACATAAACAGGGCAGTGGACACCATTAACTCTGATCTCATGGCCATTAGGGAATGGACGCTACGTTTCGGTTTACAGGTCAACCCAAAGAAGTCACAGGCTATCATCATTGGTAGTGACTATTACGTCTCCCGCTTGGACATGTCCAACGTTTCAGATGTTGTTTTTGATGGAGAAGTAGTGCCTTACTGTACGACTGTGAGGAATTTGGGTTTGTGGATAGACCAAACTCTGTCTTGGTCTCCACATGTCAATGAAGTAAGTCGTAAAGTTTTCGGCTCATATCACTCTCTTAAGCGCTTACAGAAGTTTCTGGCACAGGAAACGAAAATAACGTTAGCTCAATCTCTTCTTCTTCCCCTACTAGATTATGCCGATGTTGCTTATCTAGATCCCACTGAAGAGCTGCTTGATAGGCTGGAGCGTCTTCAGAACTTGTGTATCCGATTCATATACGGACTGCGCAAGTATGATCACGTCTCCGACTTTCGATGCAGGTTGAAGTGGCTCCCTATTCGTCTTCGCAGGAACTTACATATCCTTTCCCTTTTATATAATGTTCTTCACAATCCCGTCTACCCCCATTATTTAAAAGAAAGAGTTGTCCTTCGCACTGACCGTAGCAACAGAACGCTTCGCTCCTGTCACCTTTCCGATCTGGCGATGCCTGCCCACACCACTGATCGTTTCACCAAATCCTTCACGGTCAATGCTGTTCGACTCTGGAATGAACTTCCGCAAAACCTCAAAGATCTTCCTTCTGTGTCCTCTTTTAGATACAACTTGAAAAATTTTACCTCTCATCTCTCTGAATGACTTACTGACTAAGCTACTGTTTGTCTGTATATATGTATCTGTGTATTTATGTATGTATTTGTATGTAGTATATTTTTATGTTTATGTTATAGGTTTAAAATAACTTTTACATATTGTTATGCACTGGTTAAGTTCAATTTTCAAGATAAAAATGTTTTTATGTTTACCCAAGGTTGACTGGAAGAAATTTCTTTTAGGAATAAGTCCGCCCTTGCCTTCTATCTGTTCTTTGTGTGTATCTTGTCTTCTTATTTGTGTGCAATAAAGTGTTTATTCATTCATTCATTCAATAAAAGAATATATTGAAATATGTTTGGTAATACGCATGCAAAGACATTTCAATGGATCTTACGTAACACGAAATGAAAACTTGTGGATTGTCATTTTTCGAATAGGTGTGATGAAAAATTTATGAATGCCGGCGGGTCAGAGGGGAGCACGACCCTCCAAAAGATCCAAGTTTAGGGCATCCCACAGAAAAAAGTCAAGATTAACATTTTGGTGTTTTGCTTACATTATTAATTTATTATAAATTTATTAAAATAAACTAGGTGCGGACAAGTTTTTCTAACTACAACTAAAAAAAACCGGCCAAGTGCGAGTCGGACTCGCGCATAAAGGGTTCCGTATCACCAAATAATAAGGGTACGGAACCCTAAAAACACGGTAAATAATTCCGCTTGCAGTTATGGAGGACCAACTTAACTTGACAGTGACGATCTATTAAACTCCATGTTTCTAAAGGTTCTATTTTGGTTGGTCATTGATAAGTTCTGAAATAATTAAATATTTGTAATTTTCCTGTGTGTGCCTACAAGACCTAGTAAACGAAATTTCAAGTTTCTAAGTCAACTGGAATTGCCCTATACGCTAATAATACGGCTACGTCCATAGAGCAAGTACTACCAGTACCAAGTACTTTAACCAGATACGAACCTGGCTGCGTGAGAGAACCAGCTCTCAACATGCTGAGCGATGGGCAAGCATGTCAACCTCTAGACAGACGAAAGCGGTTCTACTCACCGTGGACCGTTGCCTGACAAAGAAACTACTTCGTCTTAATAGACTGAACCTTCGCATGATGGTAGGGCTAATTACGGGACATAGTAACCTCAACAGACACTTCTATAATATAGGTCTGACGGACAGTCCTCTATGCAGAGCTTGTATGGAGACCGAAGAAACGCCGACCCACGTGACGATAGACTGTGTAGGCGTCAGCACACAACGGGCTAAGATCCTCGGTGAACCGGGGACGCTTCGCCAATCCTGTGGCGACCTAGGTCGCCTCTTGGGATTCTGGCGAGAGCTGGGCTGGCTGGAATAGCCGGCTCCACACTTTCCACGCACAAAGGTCCAAGTAAGAGACTAGGTGCGGAAACCGAGCCCACCAAGAAGAAGAAGAAGAGCAAGTACCAACTACGCCAATGGTATTGTCCTTCATAGTACAGTATGCTATGCTTACTGTATGATGAACCGAGCTGTAGCAAATAAAAAGCAGGCGCCTGTCAGCGAGAAGCAAATGCTACCAGGTGCCTATGTTCGTGTAACAAAATATTATTACTTAATTACGGAAATACGAAACAATATTAATGACTGCCAACTTAGTTTTTTAAGGGAAGGAGCATCTCAAAGAGGATAGAATGATGATGATGAGAGAGGGGAGGAACCGTGGTGAGTGAGACGTGTGCATGTGCATACAGGGAGCGAGACGAGGGATCGGGAATGGCCAAGACACGGCGGCAAGGGTTCAGGTTTATGGCCAACAACCACTGATATAGATCTAACTAGATGACGCGAGTGTATGTACTTCTCGTGCCAAAAAAGCGCGCCGAAATTGTCATACTCATACTGCATACTTATAAATAAAATGCTTCACAGATCGTAAGAGGCGTTAAATAGATATCCCTACAAGGCATCGATTGAGCAAATTTTTCTGAAAAATCACTAGTTATAAATACTCACATACAAGATAAAACAATACAAATCAATGGATCTGTACCCCCATTAAGTGTAAACAAACCAGTAATTTTTAGGGTTTCGTACCGAAAGGGTAACAAACGGGACCTTATTACTAAGACTCCGCTGTCCGTCTGTCACCAGGCTGTATCTCATGAACCGTGATAGTTAGGAGTTGAAATTTTCATAGAATAGATGATGTATTTCTGTTGCCGCTATAACAACAAATACTAAAAAACAGATTAAAACAAATATTTTGGAAATTTGGAAAAAATATTTTATATTGTTTAATTTATAGGTAAGTTTTTCTTAATTTATTTTTTAGTTAGGTATAATTTTATCTTTTATATTTCTATTAATTTATAGGTAGTCTAGTTTTTTAATGTTATTTAAGTTTTATATTGTTAAATAAATAAATTGGAAGTCAGTAGGTAAAAATAAAAAAAAAATATATTTAAGGGGGCTCCCATACAACAGAAATGTTTTTTTGCCGTTTTTATAGATAATGGTACGGAACCCTTGCGCGAGTCCGACTCGCCCTTGGCCGGTTTTTATCTCTCTGTATGGTATCCAAAAAACTTGGTTAATTATAATTATACAGAAATAACACAAATTTGTCATACCTACTGCCATATATATGTAGTGCACTTACCCAAGAATGTACAAGTTCTGGATATGTATCACTATCATACATTAAAGAGATTTCCTCTTGCCGGTATTGCAATTCAAGGTGAAATTCAATCAACCGCCAGAAGTCATACTGGAGACTCGGTTAGTGATCAGAAACAATGTGTACTGACACTACATGCGAAATTCGAAAAAAAAATTTTTTTGCTCCTATACTGCCTAGACTAGGAATTGTATTTGAACTAGTCCAGTTGATAAAGAAGGATTTTTTTTTTAATTGGGTTTTCGCAAAAAAGGATCATTTGACCTTGTTTCTGATCACAAACCGAGTCTCCAGTATGAATTCCGGCGGTTGATTAAATTTCCCCTTATACAAGGTGTAACAGAAAGGTGTAACCATATTTGAAGAGCTTATTCAGTCAATGGCATAGAACAACTTTTAGTATGGAACATACCCTGTATCTCGAAAAAAATAATTAACTATTTCATAGAAAAATGCAATGCCACTCGGCCGAAATGTATAGAAGGGCAGCTTTTTTTTTTGAGATTTCAGCGTTGTCTCCGTAGTAAAAGTTGTTCTATACCGATGACTGAATAAGCTCTTCAAATATGGTTACAGCTTTCTGTTACACGTTGTATACCAGGTTAGCAGACCTCTTCAATTTACAACAATCCAAGAAATGAAGTGCAACTTTTTCAGAGGAAGTGTTTACTAAACAAAAGGTGACTAGCTGTCCAAGATTCACTGGTATTCGCCGGCCTGTTTATTAATTCCAGAAACAGTTGCATTCAAAACAGTTCGCGCACGCGACAATAACTCTGTATATCACACATTCTTTTAGGAAAAAACAGAGATGTTGTTTTTTTGTTTTTCAGAAAGAGCTGTAACAGCTTGTGCTTCTTACTAAATATTGTCTATAGGTAGCTGTGCAATTTATGCATGTTTACCGGCAACACGCGTTTCTGACAAACAATAAGCTTTGACATGCCGTGAGAGTTAGGGTTGAGCCATATAGTTAATAAATAAACTAAATTGTGAGGTTTCTGTCAAAACGTACGGAGTCCTCATTATTGAACCAAATTTCATGTTCATCGATCCCACGTAGATTATGGTCGTTGTTTAGACAGTACGGACGCCAGCACGACAGGCTACTTATTTGCAGTTCTTATTGCGGCGTCATAGCCGTTAATATCGTTTACAAATAGGGAGCTTGAACTGCAGGCGACTGTACATCTACTACGGACAGAAGTTTACACTACACCCTATTTTGTAAATACATAGTTGAGAAAACAGCTAAGACTAACTAACTCCCTCGGTTATACATTTAAGAAATTCATGTTACATTTGAGAAATTCAAGTTACATTTGAGAAATTCAAGTTACATTTGAGAAGTTCAAGTTACATTTGAGAAATTCAAGTTACATTTGAGAAATTCAAGTTACATTTGAGAAATTCAAGTCTTAGCTGTTTTCTCAACTATTGATTTCCAAAATAGTGTGCAGTGTAAACACCTGTCTGTAGAAGGTGTACAGTCGCCTGCAGTTCAAGCTCCCTATTTGTGAACGATTTTAACGGCTATGACGCCGCAATAAGAACTGCCAACAGGTAGCCTGTGATTAGCTGTTTCGTTTTCTAAACCGCTTAGCAAGATTTTCTTAATTCAAAAACTGGCCCACTATAAAGTGAACGACTAACTAATTAAGATACCGCTGAGGTTACATCAGGCATTTTTGTACCTATTATCTTCTTTAACCCCCCCGCCCGGTCAAAATGAGAGGGGTTGTGCGTTTCACCCGCACGTTTGTATGTATTTGTATTGGTATGAGACCCAGGACCCACCCAAAGGGTAACCAACGGGACCCTATTACTAAGACTCCGCTGTCCGTTTGTCTGTCCGTTTGTCACCAGGCTGTATCTCATGAACCGTGATAGTTAGACAGTTAAAATTTTCACAGATGATGTATTTTTGTTGCCGCTATAACAACAAACACTGAAAAACAGAATAAGGGCTCCCATACAACAGACATGTTTTTTTTGCCGTTTTTTATAGATAATGGTAGGGAATCCTTCGTGCGAGAGTCCGACTCGCACTTTGCCGGTTTTTATATGACAGAGTCGGCCTTCTTCACGTCCTTAGTTAGATATAATCACGATAACTTAATGAGAACAGTAATGAAAAAACTGAAATAAGTCGGAACAAAAGTTGGCGTTTTAGGATAATTTATTGCTTTTTAGTTGTTTGAACTACCATACTAGAGCAGCTTGCTGTTAATATCCGTATTAATTGGTAAAATTTCAAATTAGTGTAACCTATCCCGTACAATATGCATGACTTGAACCTAAAACATTTACTAATTACAAAGACATACAAAAGTTACTAGGTATATAAGTACTGGATTTTACACCTAGTTTAATGAATAATATGTTTGACATGTGTTTGTATCGAAATGTCGTAGAAGCGTTACAACGAAAAACATAAATTTTAAGTGCATTAATACATTATGCATTAGAAAAAAAGAGCGGAAATAATATTCGCATTTATAATTATCAAGAAATTTGAATACAGAGTATTTTAAAAATAATTGCCAAAAAGCCAACATGTTCAAAAAAATACAGAATGCCGAGACATTGGAGTTCCTTGTACCTAAGGAACTCCTATTGCGTGAAGACTAAATACATTTGGTTTTGGACCAGAGACAAAAATATTGTGTAATAAATAGGAACCTAATACGTCAAATACACGAAATTTCAAAACGATCACATCAGTATAAGTGACGTAAAAGGGCTTAACGGTACAGAAGGAGTATGGGAAAGTTAGTTATCACCTGTCAGTATACCCCCTTACTCTTCGCAGTTTAAAGAATGTGTAATAGCGACGCCATAGGTAACTAGCTTCACACGCCCGCCTTCTATACTGGCCCAAACTGTGGATGACACTATAGGTTGTCAACTTTGTGCTTACCGCGCCCACGGGGTACAGGGGTGGGCGGGTACGAGGTAGCACGCGACTTGGTGTGCAGGGCCGTGCGCAAGGCATTCCAAGTACACAAGTATGACATTGACAACTTTAAAACTACAAGTTTATACTACCCTTATCTATGGAGCGACCTCCCCGGCGACTGGCCATCCGCCTTGGTCCGCCCCACGCGTCATGCTCGCTCACTCTACCGCCACACCATCCGCATCCCCTCCGAGACCCCGCCCGCCAACCCCTATATCCCGTGGGCGCGGTAGGCACGAAGTTGAGAAATGACAACCTATACATAAGACAGGGGATCTAAAATGGCCGACTTGGGTGAATTATAAAATGATTTGAAAGTAGGATGATGAAGTCAAGAGTTTTTTCACGCGTTCAAAAGAGACGGCATTAGAACAGAATCATAATATGATTCATCCAAAGCGGCCTTTTTAGAAGAACAGGCGTCGTTAGCGCTTAACATCTTAACATCTTCTCGCAAGATTAACACGCTTGCCTACCCCCTCACTCTCGCTATTACCAAGGGAGTGCGTCCCTACTAGCAGAATACCTATAAGTTCTCTGATTGCAATTCGCGCCAATAACAATCGACATTCGTTCGGAGACAGCTCAGAGATTCCAGCCACTGGATGTTTACAGTCGCTGGTTCAAGTTTCAGACAACAGGCGTCGACGTCGGCTGAACGCCCCAGCGAGCCAGTCCGCACTCGTACTCTGCTATAGACACACAAGACCAAATAATCACAAAACAATTTGGTAACCTGATTATCCAATTAGTGAGGTGCGAATACGTGATTTCGTTTATTTGCTGCACCGGTGAGTTCTTCAATTAAAGATTTTAAATCGGACATGGATTTTGTAGGGTTTTTTGTAATCACATAAATTTTTCAAGACATTTTGACAACAAAACCTGAGCTATGTTCAGAAAAAGTAGATTAGTGTCAAATAAATTGAAACCAAGTAGGTAAATGAGAAAGCTTAAGGGGCTGCACTATGCTGAAATTCAGTCCTGCTCCAACGCGTTTGTTTTTTAACTCTCTATCCTGCTCTAATCAGATGCCGCGCACGAAAAACTTCAGTTGTTTTGAAATCGTGGCTACATTATGACATTAACCATAATTTCTTTACGTAATACAGACGTTTTTTTTCGTTAGTAACTGCGTGTGTTGGTTTCGTTTTAATCGGTTTTGAAACACGGAAACTGAATCGCTTTTTTTGTGAAATTCATGGTTTTTTAAAAGTAATATACTTAATTAATATAAGATAGAAAGTATGTTTATTTATAAAGTGTAATTAATAATTGCATTGAGTCACAAAACACGCCATATTTTTTTCAAATTTTTACCATCTACATTGACGGAACTGAATCCAATACAAAACTGATGTTTAGGCATTGTGGAGCCCCTTAAAGGAAATAGCGAAATGCCAGTGGTTTCAGCGAATCGGGAATCCAATGGATTCAATCCATTGAGGTAACCAGAGCCGTGCGGTGGTGACGATCATATGGTTGACCCGAACACACAAAGCGCTATTACACTTTGACAGTGAAATTCAACGCCGAAGGTTATCACACTTATCAGTCTGATATATGAGATAGTATTATCCAGTGGTGTTGCTTCTGTGCTGCTATAGGAACAGAAGGTTCGTTTAGCAAATACGAAATTAAATCGTAATAAACTTTCGAGCCAAAAAATCGTGGTTTTGAAATTATAATTTACAGAATCCATCGAAAACTTTGCGATGGCAATATACACAATACATAGGTAATAAGGTTTTGTTTAATAACTATTGAGTGAATTTTGAATTTAAGTGTTCTGTTTCGATTTATTAGAAAAAAGCGGGTTTTTCACTGCGAAACCGCTCTTAATGAATTCCATAAATTTACTCGCTTACAGGGTGTAACCTTAATTATGCATTTCCTTTTTTAGGTATATACTGTACTACATAGGAATATAAGTAATTTGTATGGATAAAACACTCTGAGCTATGGTATCAGGGCTACGACTGGATATATAAAGAGGAATTCTTCTTGCTTATAGAATTAGGATTAAATTAAAATTAAATTAAATTAAAACATCAATAATAAAGTTACTGCAATTTAGAGCTAAAACATGAGGTTGTCCTATACAAAAAAAAAATCCTCCCTACTTTTATTTTCAGTAAAAACTTTCGATCAGCTGACTCGACGTGCATAGAAAAAAAAATTGAAAACAATTTTGTTTCTTCGGTGTTAAGCCTCTACCTGAGCCTAGAACATCAACAGCGCCAGATTTTCGAGGGTGCTTTGGAAGAAATAAGGATTTTCCTTAAATAAAAAAAAATATATACCTACATGATCTGTTGATCTTTTATTAAGTTAACGTAGGTACTTATAAGCAATAATTTAAGATATATTAGGTAAGTTTGTCTAAAAATAATGTATTTCTAACCAATCTTTTTGTTTTTTTAACTATTCCGCAGAAGAACGAGATTAAGGGACCAACTTGATTTATTTTTCATATAGGTAATAGAAATATGAAGTCAATCTAGCTGAAAACACTCCAATTTGTTGTTTCGCTATGTGATTATTAGATTAGTATTACCGTAATTAGTAGTGCCATTAATACGCGTCCACGAAAAAAAGGCCAATCAGCCAACATATAATCGCTTCTATCAAAAGCAAATAAAGTCTTTGCCACTGGACTTTTTGTGCTGCACGGGTAATAAAAAGGTTGCTAGGGTAGGCCATACTCTTAATTAGGATCTAACGGTAGTCATTGAATGGTCGTGGCAATACTGATAGAGCCATTGGACATTCACCACCCATTTTTCATTGCCGCGTTAGGTAAATTAAAGCCACGATTCTCTGGCTAGTCTACCATTAGTTCCGACCCAACTTCATTTTCCCAGCAGCACAAACATGAAGCAAGAAGATATCACCACCACAGATTGGAGTGTTTCACAGCAAACACAGTAGTGTGCAATGCTAAAGCCTCCACATGCATGTACTTACTTTGTTTGTTCTGAAATACTCCGGAGGTCTACAGGAGAACTCAAGAAGTTAACAGAAGAACAAAGAACATGAAGAAAGCTTTAGGGTAATGTATAAACAACAGGAATGTTATGTACAGTATAAGGATAATTCTATATGTAACGTTTTTGTTGTCTTAAATTGCTCTCCGCACAACGTTTCATCAAGAAGACAGAAGATAGAAGAAAAGTGTTTTATGAAACTATCTGATGAGAGATGGGTACCACGCACGACTCCAAGCAAATAACGATGCCTTGATATGAAATAATGTATGTAGTATTTTTATAAATATGCATTTTTTTAAAGTATTAACACTATTATTAGTTAACATTATATCATTGCAAACGCAGAAAGAAAAGTAAATCTGGATGTGAGGAGCTCTGAACCGGGATTTGAACCCGGAGCGAGAGGTCCCAGGTTCGAATCCCGGTTCAGAGCTCCTCACATCCAGATTTACTTTTCTTTCTGCGTTTCTATACTGCAATGATATAATGTTAATTTATATCTCCTTGCGATGGATAAATCTCCAAGTGTTCGAACATATATAGAAATTTATTTCTGTCATAGTTTCTATTATTACTTTATTTATTTCAGATTTACTTATTTATTGACTACAATTTATTTATTTTTCTTATCATTTGTATGTATTTTACACTTTACGCTTTTTACTTTAAGTTTAATATTGTTATATTTAGACGATTTTATGTTTAGATTATTATGTTATAGTTATTAGTTATAATTTTAGTAGGATCCAGCAGAAAACCAGCGCTGTGGCTTCGGATGTGGCACAAAGCTGAGCTGGACTCCTTTTTCATAACCACAGAGTATGGCTATTTCGTTTGTAATTTTTGTTTTTTGTTTTGTTTTCTGTGGTGTTTGAAATAAAGCTCTTTTCTTTCTTTATTGGTTTGCGGTAATGACATAAATCAACCATTTTTGAAGTTTAAATTAGCACGTTTTGACAAGGATCTGGGTAAAACTTATTGATTTATAGGTACTTACCTTATTTATAGGTAAGTAAATGCCTGAGTAATATAAGTTGATAAGGATTACAAGGCTTATTCACTGTCTGTATTGCTCTTTATCCCTCAGAATAAAGTGAAGATGCTTTATTTTAGGCCACCTACCTACCTAACCATATTTATCAATGACTTTACATGTAAGCATTTCTCACGCGGTAACTGTCTGTATTGCTCTTTATCCCTCATAATAAAGAGAAGATGCTTTATTTTAGGCCACCTACCTATCTAACCATATTTATCAATAACTTTACATGTAAGCATTTCTCACGCGGTAACTGTCTGTATTGCTCTTTATCCTTCAGAATAAAGAGAAGATGCTTTATTTTAGGCCACCTACCTATCTAACCATATTTATCAATGACTTTACATGTAAGCATTTCTCACGCGGTAACTGTCTGTATTGCTCTTTATCCCTCATAATAAAGAGAAGATGCTTTATTTTAGGCCACCTACCTATCTAACCATATTTATCAATGACTTTACATGTAAGCATTTCTCACGCGGTAACTGTCTGTATTGCTCTTTATCCCTCATAATAAAGAGAAGATGCTTTATTTTAGGCCACCTACCTATCTAACCATATTTATCAATAACTTTACATGTAAGCATTTCTCACGCGGTAACTGTCTGTATTGCTCTTTATCCTTCAGAATAAAGAGAAGATGCTTTATTTTAGGCCACCTACCTATCTAACCATATTTATCAATGACTTTACATGTAAGCATTTCTCACGCGGTAACTGTCTGTATTGCTCTTTATCCCTCATAATAAAGAGAAGATGCTTTATTTTAGGCCACCTACCTATCTAACCATATTTATCAATGACTTTACATGTAAGCATTTCTCACGCGGTAACTGTCTGTATTGCTCTTTATCCCTCATAATAAAGAGAAGATGCTTTATTTTAGGCCACCTACCTATCTAACCATATTTATCAATAACTTTACATGTAAGCATTTCTCACACGGTAACTGTCTGTATTGCTCTTTATCCCTCATAATAAAGAGAAGATGCTTTATTTTAGGCCACCTACCTATCTAACCATATTTATCAATAACTTTACATGTAAGCATTTCTCACGCGGTAACTGTCTGTATTGCTCTTTATCCCTCATAATAAAGAGAAGATGCTTTATTTTAGGCCACCTACCTATCTAACCATATTTATCAATGACTTTACATGTAAGCATTTCTCACGCGGTAACTGTCTGTATTGCTCTTTATCCCTCATAATAAAGAGAAGATGCTTTATTTTAGGCCACCTACCTATCTAACCATATTTATCAATAACTTTACATGTAAGCATTTCTCACGCGGTAACTGTCTGTATTGCTCTTTATCCCTCAGAATAAAAAGAAGAGAATGCTTTATTTTAGGCCACCTACCTATCTAACCCTATTTATCAACTTTACATCAAAGCATTTCTCACGCGGTAACTGTCTCTATTGCTCTTTATCCCTCAGAATAAAGAGAAGATGCTTTATTTTAGGCCACCTACCTATATAAGATTAGTTTATTTAAGTTTTTTAACGCACAGCTGTCACAATGTCTAAATAACTATTTGTCAAAACTATTTACCGGCACTCACGAAACAGACTACCCATCGTCTAGTCTGGGAGCCACTAAAATATAAGTTATATGTGTTAACCCATGTGTCTGAAAATAAATATTTTTGTATTTTGTATCTAAATGACTTTACTTGTAAGCATTTCTCACACGGTAACTGTCTGTATTGCTCTCAGAATAAAGAAAAAATGCTTTATTTTAGGCCACCTACCTACATCAAAGCATTTCTCACGCGGTAAACAAAATTTACTCGACTGACATTCGGACTGCGAGATAATGCCAGATTAGCCACTCATGTGGCTAGCACGCATCAGAGATACAGCGAGGACCCCGTGTATCGAGGCCTAAACTAATGGTAAGCCTACTGTATGACTGTGCTGAGACGAACGAGGAACAAGGGAGGGATCACAATCCTGACAAGTGCCTATCTATTAGTTAACTTTGTTTAAATAAAATAATTGATGAATAAAACATAGTTTTAGGAAATACATTCATTTGCATACGCAATTTATTTAAATTGACTCAATTTTCTTAACATAATAATTATTAATATAAGTAACTATAAAAACTCTTGTATACGAAAAAAATATTAAATCTTAATAAATGCATTAAAATAATCACACCGTTACGTAGTTGGCACAGTATTTTGTTATTATTGATGTTATTGTTTGCAAGTACTTTTATTACTATAAGGTGAAACTTAATCGACCGCCCGAATTCATACATAATTTCCGTTCTTATACTTCTGCTTATTGTATTTGAATTATTTAAATTAAATTTAAATTTGAACCTTGTCCCTGATCACTAACCGAGTCTCCAGTATGAATTCGGGCGGTTGATTAACGTGTAACAGAAAGGTGTAACCATATTTAAAGAGCTTATTCAGTCAACTTTTACTATGGAACAAACCCTGTATCTCGAAAAAAGAAATCAATTGTTTCATAGAAAAATGCAATGCCGCTCGGCGGAAATGTATGAAAGGGGAGATTTTTTTTTGACATTTCAGGTTTGGCTCCATAGTAAAAGTTGTTCTATACCATTGACTGAATAAGCTCTTCAAATATGGTAACACCTTTATGTTACACATTGTATAGTGATTTATAATTTGTACGAAACAAAAGCTTCAAAATAATTTCACTGGTAATTGTACTTTAAACATTGGCAACAAAAGGTGAACAAAAATAAATATTGAAAATACTTAACATATCTGAATATGTAACAAAGCTACCATTAATGTATGTTTTTATAACAAGTTATGGGAAGTGTTGCTCCAGGCTACTTACCCTGGGAAATGTTGAAATCTCACGAAAGAATTCAAACAATCACTGAAGATATGTCACAATAATCAGTTAAGGTGGATGGTCCAAGGCAATCTTCATACAAACTTGTGGGAACCAATAACGACGACAGAAGTATTATTATTTAATTCTGTTACCTTTTTCCACACGTTCCACCAACTTTACACCCGCGAATAATCAGTTTTTTTACAAACAAACTTTTTTAGAATCTAATTTTGTTATTTAAAACTTTAGTAATCCAAATTTTAAATTACAAAATTAGACTGTTAAAACATTTTGTCTTTAAGAAAAACTGAATATTCGCGGGTGTAAAGTTGATGGAACGTGTGGAAAAAGGTAACAGAATTACATATTAATACTTCTGTCGTCGTTATTGGTTCTCACAAGTTTTTTATAAGAACTACCATCCACCTTAATATTTTGCTTTCAAGTCAATGAATATTATCGCTCTTTCTCCAAGAATATTTTTGCCAAACTTTTGGCGAGATTGTCGTCTTACAGCTATTCAAGAAATTCAAGAAATATGAAAGCCTTGTTAGAAATAGGTAAGATAGTTCAAGTTATTTTTATTCATATTTGTTACTTTACAGGTCGCCTTGTTTCAAGAAAACCT
Organism: Ypsolopha sequella; assembly: GCA_934047225.1. Classification (NCBI taxonomy): domain Eukaryota; kingdom Metazoa; phylum Arthropoda; class Insecta; order Lepidoptera; family Ypsolophidae; genus Ypsolopha; species Ypsolopha sequella. Next base: position 18,458,701 of record OW203994.1, on the reverse strand, counting down.
AACTTTAAATTTATATTCGAACTAACTAAACCTACAAAGTAAGATACATTTAGAGAGTATTAGTTTTCTAAGTCTTGAGAAGAGCCTCAGATCTGTCAACTTAACTAGCTGTCAAGGCAAGGAAATGGCCATCTATTGGCTGAAAGTCGCAAGCATTTAGTACAGCTATTGATTTTAAATATTTTTCAAAGCAAGTGCTCGTAAAGGCCCACTTTTTATCCATCAAAACCAAACAGAAAGTCGATTATTTTGCCCAGGGCTTTATTATTATTATTTTTTCAATTTATTTACGAGAAGTCGGCTAACCTGCAACCTTTCCTGTGTACCATAAATCTTATACTTTTTTTTTCCACTGTTTAACGGCTCTGGATACAGTCCTTTTGAGTCAATCATAATTTAAAGTTCATAAGATTATATTTGTTTTATTTCCTCACACTATGCATTGAAAAACGTAGTATGATACACGGGCGTAAGAGCAATAAATTACTCGGTTACGTTTTAAACTTATTCCTTTTCGCCCTTGTAGCATAAACTACTATTATTTAAATAATAAATGTCCTAGACATTAATGTTTAAAAACCCGGAAAACATTATCTCGGAGTTTATATGTCCATATTGCTAAAAGAAAACAAACGGACCTTTCGGCAAAACTGCATGGTATGCCAGAATTTTGGAATTTTTTCCGGGGTCTTCGACTTTCGGAATAGTTTATCGAGATTTTATGTTTCTCCCCAAAAAAAGAAATAGTTCTGCGAAATCGGTCAAAAAACAGCTACATTTAAAAAAGACCATAACGGACCGTAACTTATTGCACTAAAAATCGCACCTCGTCTGTGGCGTTCGTTCTAACTACATGGGAACATTAGAATGCGTAGGAACATACTGGCGGGGAATTGTAGCTATCTGGCAGTTTTGGGCACGGGCTTGGGAATCTTGTGCATGTAGCCTTCCTCTTGGAACTGCGTGGTGCAGGGTTTGATCAGCTCCTGGCCTCCTTGGTGGATCCATTTGTTTGATACTGCAATACAGATACATTTTATATAAAATATAGTGCTTTTATATAACGAGGTGTGTTGATTTATACAGGCATTTGTACTTTTTTAAAAATTTGTTTTTTTTTTCTCGTGCAGTTATGACATGATAATCAGAGTTATGATTGTTCAAGCAAAAACGTGCGAGAAAGTCAATATGGTTTTTTAGGGTTCCGTACCCAAAGGATAACCAACGGGACCCTATTACTAAGACTCCGCTGTCCGTCTGTCGCCAGGCTGTATCTCATGAACCATGATAGTTAGACAGTTGAAATTTTCACAGATGATGTATTTCTGTTGCCGCTATAACAACAAATACTAAAAACAGAATAAAATGAATATGTAAGGGGGCTCCCATACAACAGACATGTTTTTTTTGCCGTTTTTATAGATAATGGTACGGAACCCTTCGTGCGCGAGTCCGACTCGCACTTGGCCGGTTTTATTAAAATTTCGCAATATTGAACCATGTTTCCAATCACACACCGAGTGTCCGGTATGAACTTGGCTGCATAAATCAATGTAATCTTCAGTCCAAAGACACGCGGCCAACGGAACTATGTTTCGCCAGTCTATATCCGCAGTCTTGATTTTTGAATTTATTGATCTTTGGTTTTGGTCTGTTTTAGTAATATCACGGATTTACAACAGAGGGCATCAGCTATGTGGGCGAGGCGCCTGTGTTTCGAGTGTGCTTTCGGACCGATTTGTCGTAAGCGAGACACGGCGCGGCGGGCGGAACGTCGGCAATATTTTTATTTTTTTTAGAAAATGCCTGGCTGTTCCTGTTCCGTAGTCACCTGGAGAAACAAAAGTGTAACTGCATGTTCATCAAGTCAACGTGTTAGTTTACGTCGGTACGTGTTAAGGCGATAGCAAAAACAATGGGGTTTTTTCGAATCCATTTACTCCACTATAACTTCATCTACGCATTTCATTTTTGGGTTAATGTTTATTGAGTATTTGATTAAGATTCTTCCTGAAGGAAAACGCGATTGGATGAAATTTTCTCGATAGAATTTAATTCCGAAAAGACCTCTAAATTGCTTTATTTTTTCCTGTAATTCCGAAATCCTAACTTATTTCATTGTAAAATTGCATTCATCTTTGTAGTCTCCTTGAAAATCTTTTTGACAAAATAGCTTAGTGCATTCTATGTTAATAAAAAACCGACTTTTTGCTACTTTTCCACGAATCCGTCCCACTCGCACTGAGGGTTTTTTCGCATATGGAGTAACAGGGACCCTAAAACTTTTACGTATCGCTTTAAATCAGTAATCACACATTTTCACTGTTTTCATTTCATAAAATAATCCATCAAATAATATTTCGCCCGTACTTGACAGTCGTTGTAGTGATGGGACATCTTACATACATTACATATGCATCGTAAATTCAGCAAAAAGTAGCAAACCATTTTTTTTCAAGTAGGATTTTGTATCATAGGTTCTGATAAAAATGCGTTTGGAAACGAAAACTCGTTCACACAAACAACTTTTACTATGGAACTAAACCTCAAATCGCAAAAAAAAAACAGCTGTTCCACAGAAAAGTGACATAGCTACCCAACCAAAATGTATGAAAAAGCTGACTTTTTTTTGCAATTTCATGTTTGGAAAGTCTTTTGTATCGACGAGTACTGTCACCAGTTTTCGTTTCCACAACCATTTTCATTTTACGGTGTATATTATACAGGGTGTCCCATAATAAGCGAATCAAATTGTTATGGGAGGTAGCTTAGTCCAATTCTTATCAAATAAAATAAACATAGGTGAAACAAAAGTTCGATGGTTTTTGAGTTAATTAACTTTTTCAAAAAAATTTGAAAACATCTTCCCGTCCCTGTTTTTTTTGCTGTCATTACTTTATTTTTCAGTTAAGATTTTTTTTATTTTCAGAATATTATTTAAAAATAACTATTTCATGAATTGGCTACCAAACATTTTAGAAAAGTTACACCAAATTTAAATGGCAAGACTTTGTTTTCACTTCTTGTGTAAATTCGAAAAAAATCTTTAAACTTTGGATCTCTGTGATGAAAAAAAAAAGTATGGAGTGGGAATGATAAACTATTTTGAAAACTTGCTCATTTAAATTGTTATTTCCAAAAATGTATAACATTTGACCACTTTCATAAGGGCGAGACTAGTTATTGGCCTTGACCACCGGCTGGAATGGATTTTTAAAAATATTTACTTTCCATAATTTGAACTAAAATGCTATAAAAGTAAAAATTGTTGAGTTTTAATTAAAACAATGTGAAGAAGTGATTATTTGTTTTTATTATAAAAAAGCGTATACCGACAAGAAAAAGTGATACAATTTTTTTTAAGAACATCTCCTTATAACAAATGTTCGAACTGACGCCCGCCTGTGCGAATGCATAAACGACACCTTTTCAAAAAATTTCGTTTTAGTCAGCGCAGGCTGAGTGCCGATATGCTTCTGGCGGCTTGTGTCACTCGTTCGCGTAGTTCTCCCTCATTGTGAATGGGCTTTGCGTACACTCGATCCTTTAAACAGCCCCAGTAGAAGAAGTCGAGTGGATTAAGGTCTGGCGACCTTGGTGGCCACAGAATGGGGCCTAGTCTGCCAATCCAACGGCTGGGGTATGCTTCGTTGAGATGAGATCTTACTTGAACAGCATAATGAGCCGGACACCCGTCATTTTGCAGCCACATTTGTGCTCGGGCTTGAAGTGACTCGTCTTCTAACAAAACTGGCAAAGTATTTTGCAGAAATTCCAAGTAATTTTGTCCATTCAGAACTGAGGGCAGTTCTACTGGGCCCACGATTCGACCGTTGTAAATTCCGGCCCACATATTTATTTTAAATTGGTACTGTGAATGGTCTTCCTTCTTTTCATGCGGATTGACCATCCGCCAACTGTGGAGATTATGCAAATTGATGTAGCCATCTTTCCTGCAGGCGGACTCATCACTCTACAATACGTGATTAAAAAAATCCGGGTCTTCTTGGTGTTTGCGTAGCATTCGTTGGCAAAATACCACGCGCTTCGCATAATCGCGTGTCAGAAGTGCTTGTACACGCGTAACATGGTAAGGATGATATTGATATCGTTTGAGTACTCTATGCACAGTGGATTTCGGTATTCCCGTAGTTTGTTCGATGCGCCGACAAGAAGTTGATGGATCGTCTTCAATTTGTAAGAGAACTTCCTCATCGTCAACCTCTACAGGTCTACCCTCACCACCGTGTCTGCCTGGATTTCTTCCTTCTCTGAAGGCTTTGTCAACCCTTAAAAAAACTCCATATTGTGGGTGTTGTCGGTTTGGATAACGATCAGCATAAATCCTTGCAGCTTGTCTAGCAGAGTATGTGACACTTCCACGTATTTCGTCGAAATGTCTGGTTTCTCCATAAATCAAATGCATATCTGCATACTCATGATGGGTAAATGGATGGTCTTGATGATTTGCCATGATGCAACAAATCACAAACACAATGATCCAATTCACAAGCAAAACAAGTCCCGAGAAGCGCCAAGTCGTACACTTCACAAGATACCAAATCAAGAGCACAGCAAAGTCCAAATTAAAGCCAGGTTCGTTGGAATATCGCAATACGGAAGCAGTGATAGTACACGAGTGTAGCACAGTAGGTAAAGTGTTGCACTGAGCGACAAGTGAGTGCGCAAACAAACAACAATGGCAAATTAGTGGTGGCATGGCAGCTAGCTTCATGTTAAAACGAGACAGCTATACATCACGCTGTTGATGTCCTTGTTTATTTTTTAACTGTTCTTAGATAAATAGTCAAAAGAACGGTTAGAACGTCGATGCGATAGTGTAAATAAGATTTTTAGTTCAAATTATGGATAATATTTTTTAAATATCCATTCCTGCCGTTGATCAAGGTTAATAAATAGGTTTATTCTTATGAAAATGGTCACATATCTTACATTTCTAAAAAGAACATTAAATGAGCAAGTTTTTAAAATAGTTTATCATTCCCACTCCATACTTTTTTTTTTCATCACAGAGATCCAAAGTTTAAAGATTTTTTTCGAATTTACACAAGAAGTGAAAACAAAGTCTTGCCATTTAAATTTGGTGTAACTTTTCTAAAATGTTTGGTAGCCAATTCATGAAATAGTTATTTTTAAATAATATTCTGAAAATAAAAAAAATCTTAACTGAAAAATAAAGTAATGACAGCAAAAAAAACAGGGACGGGAAGATGTTTTCAAATTTTTTTGAAAAAGTTAATTAACTCAAAAACCATCGAACTTTTGTTTCACCTATGTTTATTTTATTTGATAGGAATTGGACTAAGCTACCTCCCATAACAATTTGATTCGCTTATTATGGGACACCCTGTATATTATTGTAATCAAGTCTTCTCGGCCGTTTTCGGTCACAGCGACTGTCACTGCTGAGAGCGGCGCTGGTGAGCCCTCACGTGGCTGACGTAGCCAATTTTTGCAGTGAACGTGCGACCACATTCTATATTATTGTAATTACATTTGAGCAAAGGCTGTGAGTAATATAATGACTATACACACATTTTCAGAATCACTTCAGCTGCCTGCTACAACTCTATAGGTTTTGACACAGAACGTTATACAAAACCATCAAGATTCTAGTGGATACAAAGAAACCCACCAGCAGTGGCGTATTTAAAGGTTCTGAGCAAAATTCAAAATTCAAAAGTTTATTTTGCAAAGTAGGTATATATAATACACGTTTCACAAGTCAAATTTTAATCTTATAAAAATATATGTAATAAAATAATAAATGTACATGAACTACTTAGATTCAATGTTTATTTAATTTATGTAGCAATATATATACGATTGAAATTATATGTAAAATATTATTATACAAGGTGAAATCCAATCAACCGCCCGAACCCATACCGGAGACCCGGCCAGGGACCAGGAACAAGGTTCAATGATCACCAACCGAGCCCCCAGCACGAATCCAGGCGGCCGACCAAATCCCATCCTATATAGCTCCGGTCAACTCGCCGCCCTTAGGTATTTAAAGATAAATCAACAAGGTAAGAAAAAATTAAATTCGAGCGTGCTACGTACTGGTTACTATATTGTACCGATAAAATTGTGTTTTTAAAGAATATTACATTTTTGGCGGCGCTTTAAAGAGGGGCGTTAGTCTTTCAATCCACATTTCCGCCCTGCGGGTCTACCGCGTAATTCTGATTCTGAAGCCGGAAACTGGCGATAGTACTCGTCCATACGAACAACTTTTACTATGGAGCCAACCATCGAATCGCGAAAAAAACATCAGCTGTTCCATAAAAAAGTCGAAAACCCGAACAAAATGTATGAAACAACTGTTTTTTGACGAGTACTATCGCCAGTTTTCGGCTTCCGCAATTTCTTAACAACCTGTATCAATAATATTACAACTTTAAAACTAACAAGTCTGCTTGGTACTTAAACATAACTTAATCCATTAACTTAAAAAAAAAAACGAATGGCATCCTAACAATCTGTTATTCTACCCATTTTTTTCCTTACAATCATTTTTAACATACGTTTGTCGTTTTATTGCTTGTATATTAAAATAATAAGTGTTTTGTATCCCCTGAAGATGGATTGATTTCCGAAACCGATTAGGAAGTGTGCAAAAAATATATCTTATGAAACAAATGGTACAAGTGTTTGTGTTGAAAATCAAAATGCTGTCTATGTTTCATCAAGTGCCGACAATCGCAAGTATAAATCATAACTTACCCCATTTGGAGCCCCTGAGTACGGGACAGGCGGCGTGGCGCGTGGCGAGGTCGCCTTCCCCAGACGGGTGCAGGTTCAGCCAGAAGGCGGCCGCGTTCTTTACTGGAGACAGACTCAGTCCCAGCTCCGTGAACACGGTGGCGCCACCTTGCGCCACTTCCGACATCTGAGGGGGAAATGTTGGGTGAGATTTTTTGGAGTTGCAGATATCAGGAAATATGGTAAGTGAGCGTGGCTCTTGCAAACGCATCTGGCCTAAAATAGGCTTGATGCAAGACCCAATGTCAATGAAATTAAATATGAGACGAAATATATTTATTTATGTAATAGAGGGCCATTAAATACTGGTACTACAGGTAAGTTCTAATGTAAAAAAAAACAATTTAAGTAAAACACACACCGGCACAATTGGCATAGATTAAATTATGTTAAGGTGTGTTAATTCGAAAACCATTTCGAGATTTAGGTTTAATAAGCCGTATTTTCGAAGTTTTGGTCTAAAAAACATCATGATAAAACATCAACCTGTGTACAAAAATTGAACTTGTGAAATTATAAGACTGCGTACTTTTCCCGTTTTTCCACTCACATGGCAAAGCACCCCGGCGGTTTTCTATGGAGAATGGGGTTTCAGTTAAATTGGCTGAAATTTTGATATGTTATAGACCTGAACCACTTGATCAAAAGTGTATATAGGCACAAATTTCAGCAAATTTAAATGAAACCACATTACAAAAAACAAACGGTACTATTTATTTTGAAACTTAAAGAAAAAATTTCGTAGATAGTGATTGAAGTCTCCTTTTAAGTAAGATATACCTGTAATAGGAGGCTCCGCTCTTACATAGTTAACAGATAGAGAAATTATATGAATAAGAGTCACTTTACAAACTTAATAATAAGATAAATAAAAATAAAAAAAACAAAGACATAAAAGCAGATGTAGAAAAATGTTGCTTCTATTTGGGTGTAAGTGTGTATGCGTGAGGGAGAGTGAAAGTACTCTCCATATAAATCCACCAGGGTGCTTTTCCGATACAGAAGTTTTATCACAATCCGTTGATTGATTGCAAAGATATAAGCAACGTTTGTTTTTATTATTTGCGTGTATAGTTTTGGATGGACTGGACTGGAGGATGGATGGTAAACCATGACATACATACATGGCGCATAAACTTCAATACGCTAGCCCGGTTTGAGTTTGGTTGGTTGTTTAAAATGAAAAGTTCCACAAAGCTTTAAATTTTATTTAACGGTATGGTAAGTTATAATATTGTAGAAAAAAATGATACTTACATAGAAAAGTACTGTAGCGATTCTGTTTCCCGGAAAGTTGACAAATGCGTTTTCACGTTTCTGTAACAAAGTAAAATTGATTTATTTTGACAGTTGACTTCTTGATGTAATGGTACCAGAGTCACCAACCCGTTGGTAATCCATGAGTCAGAAACGAGATTTACTAGTAAATAATAATATTTTGGTTCAAATTCAAATTTATTTGCACCATAATGTTTGAAAGGTCTTAAATAACATTTACAGTATCAATTATGGACCCTGTCGGGCACAGCAAAGTAACTTAAAGCTAGTAACATCAATCTTATATTTAAGTAAGTATCATAAACAAGGCTTCATTGTGCTTAAAATCTACGTAAATACAATTTCTTTCATATCTATAAATCTTATATATATAAATATTATAATCTTAATATTCTAGTTATTTAAGTATTCTTCAATTGTGTAGGGACATTTTTGTGTTAAATATGTTTTTAGTTTGTTATTATAAGTTGTAAGTTTTGGTTCATTTTTTATATAATTTGGTAGTTTGTTAAATAGTCTTATTGCCATATAATATGGGCTACGGTTAAGCATTTGAATTCTAGATTGCGGTAAATTTAATCTTTCCTTATGACGTGTATTGATATTATGGGTATCTTTTACTTGGGGAAGTATTTGACGATTTTTAAACACAAATAGACAGGTATCGTGTATATATATTGCAGGAAGTGTCATAAGTTTATATTTTATGAAATATGGCTTACAACTTTGTGTATTATTGATTTGTGCAAGTATTCGGACACATTTTTTCTGGGTAATGAATAGGTCGTTTGCGTTCACACTGTTACCCCAAATCATTACTCCATATCGTAGCCAGGAATATGCGTAAGCGTAATAGGCTGATAATGCAGTTTCTGTATTTGTACTATGTTTTAGTTCGAATAAGGTATATGTAAATTTCGATAGTTTTGCTTTAATGTGTTTTATATGGTTTTTCCAATTGAGGTTAGTATCGATTTGCATACCTAGTAGGTTGAAATTGCTTACTTGTTCTATTTTGTGATTTTTAAATTGTACGTTGATATTGAATGGTTGTTTGTTGTACGGTCTGAATTCTATTATTTAAGTTTTCTTCAAATTTATTTCTAAGTTATGATCCTGAAGCCAGCTTGCCACTCGTGTGATAGTATCAGCCATTACATCAGCTGGGTCTGATTCTTTGTCCAACTGTAGCAATAAGTTTCGTGCGTAAAAGAATCAGCATGCAAAATAAATTAATTGCCTGTATAAACTAATATGTTTTACACCTGTAGCCTAAGCGTGAAAACATCTCCGTATAGTTGCGTTTCAAACTACATCAAAATCGTATGGAATCTGGGAAACCGCTCCAAGTGAGAACATGGGAGTACATGCTTCCTTTAATACTAAATGAAATACCTACCCATACATTAGATAAACTAAAAAACTTAAATAATAACAAAAACCGAAAAAGTGCCATAAAGCTTTATTTTTTTCAACATCAGCAGCCTGTGGCTGCGTGATGTTATGTAACATAATATAGGTTAGAATTAGTTTAGTTAGTTTAGCATAAAGTTTGCGATCTCGCCATACCGCGCATAAACCATGTGGTTTTAGTCGGATGGCTTTAAATTCTTAAATATGTAAGTAAATTTTTGATGTAAGTAAATATTGAAAAAAATAAACTAAAAAAGAAAAAAAAAGTGGACAGTAGCGGAACTAACAGCTGCGTATGGCAACCTAAGTTTAGTTTCAAACGCAACTATACGGAGATGTTTTCATGCTTGCAAGGCTACTGGTCCAGCGAGGGTATCTTTGTTACTAAAGATAGAGCGATTTCAGGGCTTTGATCTGCTATTACAGTCCGCATCACCACTGAAGTCCGACAACGAAATCTTAATTGTCTTTGCAATAGAACCGAAATGCTTACATCCATCGGACTTCAGTGGTGGCGTGTAGTCTAATAGAAAAGTTGTTACAAATCCCTCTTAAAAGTTAAGAGTACGTCCATCATATCTGTAATATGCCCATGGTCCGCAGGCAGACCTTAATATAGCGTTATAAATATTATAACGTTATTTTTGGACAAATACGCACAAAATTAACGTCATATATCGCTAATAATATCGGTAGTGTCACGTTTTATCTAAACTGATAAATCACTTTTTACTGGTATTTTTACAACATAGTAATATATAACGGCCTATCCGCAGGTAACGGGGGCGCGAAAGGATGTCCCTCGCCCAAGGAGGTAGGGCTACCGCTGAAAACAAGTCAAGAAGTCTCACCCTAGCGAAGTCGAAGTGCGGCTCGTAATGGCCCCCGATCCCGTAGTTGACGACCTGCAGCTCTTCGGCTGACGTCATGTCTAAGCCGGTCATGTCGGTGACGCGGCGGGACACACGCGCCACCACATCGTGCTCCTCGTCCTTCAGCCAGGCGGACTTGCTGATCCGGTAGTGTGCCGGCACCAGCTCGCCCGTTGTAGGGTCGTGTACTACGGCGCGTTTGAACTGAACAGATAGAATTCAATTATTTATAGCGAATACATCGCGTGGGAAACCAATATAAATAAGAGAAATCAATTAGGAATTGGTAAATCGCTGGCCTGCGATAGGCAGAGATAAAGATTCAAGTATAGAGTTTGAGATTTATTTTTACAGAGATTTTGTTTCTTATTGGTGTTTCTATATCTTGATGCACTGTAATATTGATCTACACTCATATTGTAAAATCCAGGTCCTCTAAAAAGGCCGCTTTGGATGAATCATATTATGATTCTGTTGTAATGCTGTTTCTTTTGCACGCATGAAGAAACTCTGTCTCTATCCTACTTTCAAATCATTTCATGATTCACCCAAGTTGGAATTTTTAGATCCCCTGATTACGAACTCAAAAATAGTGCATAAAATGTCATTATCTTTTACAAACGTCTCTAATACAGAAAAAAAAGATATGAAATTATAGTTTTGTTAACAAAATAATGCTTTATAATATACAATATATTTTTTGCTTTTAAAAGGAACTTAGCCCGTACAGCAAATTCAAATTCAAATTTAAATTCAAACAGTTTATTTTGCAAAGCAGGTATAAATATATACACTTTTTACACGTCAAATATAATCTAATAAAAAAAATATATGTAATAAAATAATAAATATACATGAACTAAATTAATGGTTTATTTAATTTATGTAGCAATGTATATACGATTAAAACGATAAAATAAATAAAAACGGTAAAATCGAATCAACCGCCAGAACCCATACCGGAGACCCGGCCAGGGACCAGGAACAAGGTTCAATGATCACCAACCGAGCCCCCAGCACGAATCCAGGCGGCCGACCAAATCCCATCCTATATACTAAATACTAATAGGTTACATTACATATATAAATACATGCCTACCTCCGCCCATTCGATTAGTCGTGCTAAGAAGAAGGGCAAGAAACTTAGCAAGATCATGTCTCTTTTTTTTCAACATAAAACCTATACTATACACATTACTTATATCTACTTTAACCAAGGGATAAGAAGATACAAGACAGAAGGAAATTCAGGTTGATGAAATAAAGAAAAACATATATATCTTTGTCTACATGTCTCATATAGTCTTTTTCCTTTTACAGTCTGTAATTAATTAATGTTTACACCTTAGAGGAATCATAAGTTAGGAAATTATACTACTTAATTAAATTATAACCAGCCATGTCTAGGGTGAGGTTTTAATAGGGAATGGTTTGGCAACAGAGGGAAAGAGTGCAACTGACCGTTTGGTTGCTTCGTTCTTTATGTCTGTACGCAACTTAAGCGAGAGTCTACGAGAGCAAAAAGCAAGATACATCGTTTGTGGGATATTACATGGCAGTCGTGCCAACATGATCGGGGAAAGTTGCCAATGTTAGCTTTGGACCGGTCGATAACTACTTTTAGAAAAGGGTTTAAAATAAAGTAAGAAAAATATAGCACTGTTAAAATTTGTCCAGTTAAAATATAAGGAGTTTCTACTGGTCGTGCTCCAATTCATGTTAATAAAATTACAATTCAAACTTTAGAGTGAATTGACATCATAAATGATTGTTACCGATAAGACTCAATTGCTTATCAATGCAAGGAGGCAAGGTCGAGCTTTCGATGAGATTATGATATATCGTTATCAAGACTCTTCGGAAGAAGGGGCGCGTGTAGCGATCGTTCATGTACGTGTAGGCACAAAATAGATACAACCAGAAGGCCGACTCGACGACGGAGCGAAAACAGACGCACACATGCATAGATGCGTACGTACGATGATCTCGGCAGAATTTCGTATTGGCATTCACCCGAGTATCTCCGAGATCGACGTACGCGTCTATGTGTGCGTGCGCCTGTTTTCGCTAGTTATTCGGAGTAAATATTCTGTAAGTGGTTATTTTGTGGTGTAGGTTCGATTCTTACTCATACTCTTTATTTAGTAATAAAAATTACAGGTCAGACTTACCTACCGATCTTTGCAACAGTTTAACTCCTATTAATATTAAGGCTAAATTGAAAAAAACTTTTTCTTAATTCAAATTCAAAATAATTCATCATAACTATCTATTCTACTTTTTTTTTTAATTTTTTCGCTTACCTAGCTCCAGTAAAAGATAACAAATTACTATGTATACATTTATAATTTTAGCTGTTTATTGTAAGCAAAGTGCCAAATTATTATTTGCTCTCGTAGCTAAGTGTAACGTGACTCACGATACCTTGATGACCACCTTTGTGGTTTTTAGCTGCTATTATTATTTTCTGTTATAATTTTGTGTAAATGGTAAATAAATAAAAAAAAACTTATTGTTACGTTATATTATTTTTACATAAGCATACTCTAGGATGCATATCCAGTGCTCTCTACTATTCTATCCACATTCTATCCACAGGTCTTCCCTACACTTACAGCGCCCCCGGTCTACTCTTGGATATGCAATGGTTCCTGTACTCCCATAAAACACAGGGCTTCAGGGGCTAGTAAATCGATGGTTTAATTCGTTAATCGAGTCTGGTCACGCTGGGATCAATGCATTTCATTAATTCATATATTATTGTTCCATAAAGTCTTTTACTTAACAGAATGCCTGTTCATAAAGATAGTTGTTAAGGCTCCAGTCCCCTAAAAATCAGTATTCTTGCAGAATTATCAGAAAAGAAAGCTTTTATTTTAGTTAGTAAGAAAGCAATAAATAAAATACATTTTACGTTAATTTATAGTGTGGAATTTGAAGATTTCAAAACACATTTTTTCATTTACTTTAATGCTACTTTTAATAGGTTTTTTAGGCTTCAAACATACCTTTATTTATGTTCTACGCGTTGAGAGTCTCATTCATGCACACGTCACGTAAAAATTATGACAAAAACAAGAAATTTATTCAGGTAACATTTATTCCCATATCTTCAACAATAATCTTACCTGGTTAATTTTTTGGATAATACTTTAGTTTTCTTATTTCGAGTGCTTTAAGTAGTTGTAATTTTATGAATTCAACCACTGATAAACATTTTTTTTTCTACTAGAAAACTATCGTTTAGCGTAGTCAAATTTAAAACACGTAAAATAGAACTATTAATAAGTGAAATAACAAAAAACAGTATTTAAAAAATTATTTTAAGAACATTTATCAAATCGAAACTTATCGAGAGTTTAAAACACAAAACGCGTCGATATTTCCCTCAGTTTCGCTGGGACATCGCAGCGTTCAGACGTGTGTTGTGTAGCTCGACGTCATTTTACCTCCCGCTCGCACGGTTGCTCCCTTTCCCTCGCGTAGATTCTTATGGAGAGGCGAACTGTATCATTAAAGTTGCTCTACTTGAATATTGCACTTATCGTTTAATAAGTAAACTATGGATAAAATATTTTTTGAATATTTTAAGAAATCCCTGTTTCGATAAAATAAAGTTTAATCTACGTCCGTCCGTATTTCACAGCATCATAACTTTAGCACCGTAAAGATAAAGACATGAAATTTGGCACAAAAATAGCATTAATTTGCCTACATATTACATTGTAAAAAAAAATATGAAAAATTTGAAATTGTTTAAAATATTTTCAAAACAAAAGTGAGAAAAATAAAAAATATCCTAAAAATACAATATGGGTATCAAACTGTAGACACTAAAAAGGTGATTGTAAAAATATATACTTTTACTATATTTACTGGCACTGGTTTTGTGAAATCTTAAAAAAAACCACAATAATGTGTATGTCCGAAACTGGTAGACCGAAAAATATGAAAAAAAAAACCATTTTAGATCATAACTGACCAATAACCGGGAAAACTATAGTGATTTAAAAACAACAAAAAAAAAGGAAAATAAATGAAAAAAAAAATTAAAAAAAAAAACAATATGGGTATCACATTGTAGGTATTAAAAAGCTTATTGTAATAATATATAGTCTGGCTATATTTAATTGCATCTATTTCGATAAATCCTTGCAAATCTATAAAAAAATATTCATTTGTCCCCCCTCTTATCTCCAAAACTGGTGGACCGAAAAATATGAAAAAAATCATGGTAATACGCGTTTACGTAAGAATTACAGAAAAAAAATGATAAAACTAAATTTATCATCCACAATACGGAACCCTAGGTTCTGACTGGAGTCTGACTCGCACTTGGCCGGTTTTTTTTCAAGATGTTTGCGGTAGGCCGTTTTTTTGGGTGGTTTTAATTTAGTTTTCGGAGCTTTTATTGCTACCCTTAATTTTTACCATAAGTATCCGGTTATCCGGATAATACATTATCCATTATCCGGATAGTAAAAATCTGCGAATAATTGCATGCCCTAATTCGCTTAGATTAAGTTATGTTAATGTGTGTTAATTCGAAAACCCGTAAAGCCGTATTTTAGAAGGTCTAAAAAACCCACGGGGATGGCGTGACACAAATTTTATACCAGCACCGCTGTTGCCACTTTTTGGAATAACTAAAGCCGAAGCTACATCATTTTTATTACTTTACTTACTTTTATTTAAAATATCTTAAAAAGCTATCGAAGTCACTAAAACCGACAGTCGAGATAACAACGTGCTAGACAATAATGCATCAAAACAAAAGAACGTACGCAGCTGCGGTTCTTATCATTAAAACATCACATTTCTAAAACTACATTTTTTACCTTTTTTATTGCACCTTAGTCATAATCATGGACACACAAACCGACAGACACTTAATTACCGTAAGAGTTTCTATTTTTGCTATTATATTACTTTAAGAACTGATTGTAATATGTGTGTAAGTATTAGGAATACATAATTTTAAATGTTTTCATTGTTACGATTTGATTATTTTTTTCTTATCTTAATTATTTGAAATTTATTATTCAATAATATACATTATAATATAAAATAAGTTAAGTTTAAACTAAATAATCTACAAAAGAAAAAATTCTATAAGCTAAACTTTGATTATTAATTTTCTACATTTCCAAATTTTATAAAGGTATTTTTTATGTACGGCATTAGTTAAATGAAAATCTTGATGAATAAAGAAATTTTCGGGCACAACTACACGCTTTTTAGGGCATGCAGGTTTCCTTAGAGCGATAGGGCTGATCACGTTGAGACGTAATAATCGTCAGAGAAACGCGGGTGTACTTATAGGTACACGTATGGGTGGACTTATGACTTGCATCTCACAGTTCACACTCGGAACACCTCGTGACACCCCTTCGGTAAAAATCTGCAAATAATTGCATGACCTAAATGTATTGTGTCTAAATACTAATCACTCTTACTGCTACCAATAAGCCATCTATTGCAGGTAGATTTACTTTTGTTTATTTTGCTTTTGCAAATTCATTTTGTTTGTTTCGATAAACAAACCAAACTTTGTAAATTACCGTTACTTGAATAATTAAAAATCTTCACATGTCAAATTTTAAGTAATCGTACACTCATTTAACGAAGTAGAGCAACATTCAGGTGCGGTCTCTAACATCTTAATGCAGCGGGGGGAGCGCCACTTCTAAAGACTCAGGCAAGATGAAAGCGAAATGTTGCAAAGAGAGTCTGGGGCCTTAAGTTTGTTTTCAAATGACGTGGTATTGTTACATAATTTTATATCACTAGGGATAGAATTGTAGATTTTAGGACCAACAACAAAAATATACATTTTTGACTTTTGTAACCGATAGGACAGTATGATGTGGTCAAAACGATTTCTAGTTAAATGACAATGTTGACTAGTTATATCTTGAAAAACCGGGGGTCTACCGCGTAATTCTCATTTTCATCAACATCAACTTGAGATTGAAATTTGAAGTGCGTGCGGCGACGCCCGCCTAACATGCCATCTCTTTTGCACGCGTTGAATTTCGCATGCATTTGCTTGAAGTTGATACAAATGAGAATTACGCGGTAGAGCCCCAGTTCTTCCTAAATGCCATCCATTTCCATAATAAGATTCTTAATATTTTTTTTACAAATGATACTTTTCAAAAATGAAATTAATGTTGCTCTTAGCTCAATGACGTCTCATTCATTCCGAAAAAACACAAATAAAATTTGGATCTGTCATTTCTAAAAAAAAAATGCAAAAATGTTTATACTGAAAATTGAGTTTTCTTCAAATTCTCCATAGAAAATGGCAATTTCATAGTTAATGACCTAATATTTTCAAATGTTTAAACAAAGGTTGAGCCGGGGTGTCTAGTGTAACATGAGATATAATTGTTATTGCTCGTTTTTGCAATACAAGCACGGTTCTATTCGGCAGCAGAGCCCCAGCAATATAATTTGGGCCAGTAGAGAAGACGTGCGTGAAGTCCAAATTCATTTTTTTACCCATTCCCTCCTCAAAGCAGCGGCGGTCCGAGGGGGGGGGGAGTCACAGGGTTCATGATCCCCTCCAAAATCATCCACCCTGTTACCAAAATCTCCTAAAACTTGACGGCTTAGGAACATTTTGAACAGATTATTAACTGCTAAGTCTGAGCAATGAAACCAAAAATAGTCGAACAGTAGAAAAGCTCAAAAGATTTAATTAACACGTTGAAGGACAGAGATTGCCTTCATACAAGTTGTGTTGTGACACATGGTAGTAGAGAGGAAGGCGAAATGGGAAACGGACATTTAGGCCCATTGGATTGACAGTAGATCTTGTTTGAATGTTCACTTTGTGACACAATAAATAACACTTGTACTGGTTTGTAGAGAAATCTCGACGCTGCTAGCAGATCCGGCACAATTCTACAGGAATCGATGACGTCATACGGCGCCGTGTTCAAATTGGTATATCTAATAGTATGCTGTAGGACGCTGTCTAGCGTCTCTGTCCTTAAACGTGTTAAAATAATTTAGAAAATGCGTGAAAATGATGCTCTACCACCTGTTAAATGATCAGGTGGTAGAGTTGATGCCGGGCTTGACTGGTCTTACTTGGAGACCCCCTCGAAGTAATTCGAGGGAGAGTAAGAGGACAGCTCACAGGCAAAAAGCCAGGAGGCCCAGCATGCCTGGGACCGATGGATGGCGGTATATCCATCCCTAATAGCCGGGCCTTATATGGAACAGACTGGCGACGGGCAGCGGCGTCACTGGTGCCAGGGTTCCGGCACCACGCTCACCAACCCGCCTGCCCAGCGTGTGTGAGTATGGGCAATTCTTCCAGTATAACCGCCGGGAGTGGCAAAGTCCTGGAAAGGCTTATGTCCAGCAGTGGACGAACTAGGGCTGATGGATGGACTATGTGAAACTGTAGTTGAGCCAAGATGACCTCCCCCTAAAATCATAGGCTGCGACTGCGCCTGCCCAAAGTTCGAGGAATGCGCTATTGTGTCGCCATCTCTGAGTAACTTCAAGTCCGCCTTCAGTACCGGCAATAAGAATCGAATCTTTGAAAGTGGTGCCGTCGCTTTGTCAAAGGAGCCATCCATTAATTACGTGAGGCATTTAGGTGGGGAGGGGGTCGAGCCGAATCTCATGTGGGAGAGAGAGGGGATCTCGGCAAATACCACATAATTTTGTTTCCGCAAGATACAGTGTAAAATTGCTAGAAAACTGGGTTAAATTAATGTAAAAATAATTAAGCAACATATTTTTATTTTAATAAATCCAACAATATATTATTAGAGTGCATTACAAACTAGAAAATATCAATCATAAACAAATCCAAAGACAAGAAATAAAATTAATAAAATTAATTATTTAATTATTTGTTTCTGATTGATATTTTCTAGTTTGTAATGCACTATAATAATATTTAGAGTATTCATAGCGATGGATTTCGCAAAATAAACATAAATCCAACAATTTTGAAAAATTCACCATTGATTAGGGGGCAGAGGGAGTCGAGCCAACACCTACTGTCAGTGTACATTAGAGAAGGTGTTGGTCGAGCCAATTCTCCCGACATCTGACTAGGGCGGGAGGGAGGTCGAGAAATCGCTAAAATCGCCCCATGTATTTAATGGACGCCCACAAAGAAGAAACGGTAGCGATAAAAAGTAGCGTACCCTTGGCCTCGCCATTTCCTTGATTTGTTCTACCTCGTCATCGCTCAGGACCTCGTGGAAGATGAAGATGTCCGGCTTAATGTACATCTGTTCCATCTTGATCGGCGCCAGACGCAGGAACGGGTGAGTCTCCGTCATGTACCGGCATTGCAACCTGGAATCGAAAACGGAAAGTTGAAAATTATTTGATGGGGGCTTTCTAAAGTTCAGAAAGTAATTTATAGCACACTGTGCGTAAAATGACCGCTTTACGTAAAATGTCGGCATTTTCCGCACTTGTGCTATAAAAAATTATACGAAACTCGTGCGAGAAACTTTTTCTCGACTCGTGTGATTGCAGCACTCGCCTTCGGCTCGTGCAGCAAACTCACACTCGTCAGAAAACGTTTCATCGCTCTCGTATCGTAATGTACTATTATTGTTAATTATGTACATAATTTATGGGCAATTTGGTGACGTTGAATGCAGGGGATAGCTTCATCCTAATCTTAGACTATTGTGATTAATATGTTAATTATAAGTACTAGTTTCAAGTTAATAGTTATTATGTACCTATATGTTGCTTTTCCATGTATTCTTTTTGTCCCCAAATAAATTTCTTTCTTTCTTTCTTTTAATAATTTGCGAAAAAAACATTTTTAAAATTTTAATATGTTAATAAAATATTTTATATAAAAAACCGTTTAAGGGCCTTTTTATTTTTTGTATGTTATTATATTCTACATAAATATAAATACTAAATTAAATGGTTTTAGGCGCTATATTTCGGCCCCTCAGTGGGGTCGTCATCAGGCGAATAGAAAAATATTATATGACATATACAACGTGTAACAAAAAGGTATAACCATATTTGAAGAGCTTATTCAGTCAACGGTATAAAACAACTTTTACTATGGAACAAATCCTGGACCTCGAAAAACAAAATGACAGTTTCATAGAAAAATGCAATGCCGCTCAGCTGAAATGTATGGAAGGGCGGATTTTTTTTTTTTTTTTGACATTTAGGTCTTGGCTCCATAGTAAAAGTTGTTCTATACCATTAACAGCTTAAAATTTCGCTTTAAACATTAAAACAATAGATAAGCTGGATAATCATCCACATATACACTCTGAGTTGTACAATCATCTACAGTTTTGCCATATAAACACTGAGCGCTGTACAATAGAATAAACCTACACTAATCGTGTCGGCAGTACAATAGAGTAAGATTATGCTCTTATCCAAACCATAGCATTTAATTACACTATTGTAAAGGGAATCGCTGTCACAGGGTGTAGAAAATATCTATTGATCAGCTATTATCACGTCTAATATGATGGCTGTACAACAGAATAAATTTACACCAATAGACAGACCATAGCAGAATTTAATGCTCTTTTACATAATAAATCTGTACAAAAGCAAAAATTAAGAGCATTATTCAGTCGTTACACAGCTCTAGACTTCTTGACTTGCTTAAAGTATGTTTGTTCACTAGACACTGTATGTTTAGTGTTTTTAATGCTATTTACAAGCCAAAAGTAAAAATTTCGTAAAGTGTACAGCCGTTACCCAGCTGCACTGTTTAAAACTACACAATTTATGCTATTGTACAGCTCTAAGAAAGTTTTTAGTCTCTTGTTCATCTATTTTAAAGCGTTTAGCTGTTAATGAACTGGAATAAAGTTTTTTTTTTCAGCCTAAATGTTGCTTGATGGACACCCCACAATGTGATGACAGCGTTTGTATGGAGGTTTGCGCGTATCGACGCCTCTTAACCTTCATCCCTCACACTGACCTCCTGGCGACCTCGCCGGGTATTTCCATCTCTCCCCGACACAACTTCTCGTAGACCTTCCTCTCCGCCCAGTACGAAGACACCTTTCGCGGTTCCTCTTGTGCGTCTCCTTGTCCGGTATCCTGAAGTAAAAGAGTTTCTTTATTATTTATCATTATTAGTCTCTTTCCACGGCTGGAGATTCTCCAACTTGAGTCTTTCAAAAGGTTACTCCTTAGGGCGGCTATTTTCGCAACATTTTTCACACGCTTTATGTTTCATACGACTTTGTTACAATGCCGTGTGATGATAATTCTACGAAATAAAACTCCTTAAAAGACATGTAAAACATGTTACAAATTCGCGTAAATCTTTTTTATTTTAAAATCTTGATGCGTTTCTGTAGCAAGACATACTGACAGACGCATTATTTTGTATTGTAAAGAAAGGGTTTTCACAATAAATCTCATTGCTGAGCAATAAAGGCCTCGTTCATCATAGTTTAATTTTAGCGGTGTAAATAGTCTAGGTCTGGTTTACTAATAGGCTACCTCGCCTTTAGGTGTTACCTAGCCGACCAACATCGTCAGAGTTCAAGAGCAGAGGCTCTAAAGTAGGGCCATCGAGTGATGGCACCTATGACGTTTAAATGCCTACCAAGTTTCGTAATTATTAATGAGTAAGTGTCAATAAAACAATGTAATACTTCATTGTTGATAGTGATGTACTATTCGTTTCGGTTATTATTTTCGACTTTCATATTGCCGTTATTTTGTAAATAGACTTGCTATAGCAAAAGCTTCCAATTTGTTTTAACTTAAGGGGCCAAATATTTAAGGCAATTCAACAGGGAGTGTTAGTGGCTGAATCGTAATCATTAATTAAAGCGTTCTCCTCTCTTTAATCCTATGGCTCCGTCTCTTTCCAAACTATATAATTTTTAACCAGTCACTTTTTAGATTTTATGGATACTTTGTAAGCAGATTTGGCACATTTTAATTGTTGAATGTTGTATGACGTGTCTAATGTTGAGTAAACTCACACTTGGTATTTATTTTTAACAGTAATTTTATTTTATTTTATTTTATTGTTATAACAAAAACCACAGCCTTAAACATTTATAATCGTAGCTAAAACATCAGAACTTATGCCAATTACGGTTTTACATTTTAAATGTATCCCATCACTAAACGCATCTATCATAGGTGCCATTACTCGATGGCCCTACTGTAGCACCGTACCGTAGATAGAGTCACCCGAGGAGATTGGTAAGGGGGGCGTGGTGCTAAAATAGGTTTGATGCGAGACTCAATATCAATAGAGATGTAATGTATTGTGTTATTCGTGGCTATAGGCTTTTTTTGCATGTGTACTATTAGTGCTTGAGAAATATGAGTGCGTGTGCTGTCATTATAGTTTTATATGTGATGTGCATAGGCGCGCTTATCTCTAAAAATAGTTTTGTAACAGCAAAACCAGGAAGACACAACAACAGAAAGGAAACGTTTGTGTGTTTATGTCGGTGAAATAGTGGGCGGAAACGCGGAAACATGTACCCGTAGCACAGTGTGTAATCGCGCGCGATGCGACTTATTTGAATCACATGTGCGAGGAGCGTGGCACGACGTTTTTGCGATTAAACACTATGCTACAGGCCCGGATCATCTTATATCTGTGATCTTACCCCTCGCCGCCTTCGTTTTTGCTCCGCCTCTTCTTCAGCTATAATTTTCTCATAATGAGGGATGTTCCCTCGAGCGCGATCGTGCGATGGATCTATCTCCAGCAGTTTTTTGGTCCATTCCAGAGCAGGTTTGACGTCACCTTGAAGATAATCGGGATTTTATATAAATAATCAATAAAGATTTCATTATTCGATGTTCGTTTGTAAGCAGTTTAATTTATATTCATACTCAGTTATTTAATTAAAATATATAACATAACAGCATAATACTAACGTTATAAATTTCACACATTATTTATATTGTTGTTGTTAAACTTATAGTAAGGTACCAATCCAATGCTGACACAAATAACCAATCAAAACGCACAAATCATAAAAACATTACTGGAAACATACCAATAAAGTTAATCAAACTTACTATGTAACAGGTTTAATTTTATTGAAGTTACGCTTTAGGTTAAACGTCAGTTGCTTAGCGCAAAGTGCATAACTTAACTTTGTTTTTCTTTTTTAGAAGTTAAAAATTAAAAAAAATTTTGGTGTGTGGCAGTTGACGCTAATAGTTCAGTATTAGTAAGGTTTATAAAGCAAGAGTTTGAAATGGTATACACGATAATTAGTCATGATCTTCTCAAAACCAACTTAAAATGATGTTTTAACTTTGTTTGGACAAGATCATGACTAATTGTGCATTAAATTTCAAAGTCATGCTTTATGAACCTCACTAATAGTGAACTATTGCGTCAACTGCTACATACCAAAATGTTTTTAAATTACTTACTGTCTAAACAAGAAATACAAAGTTAAGTTATGCACTTAGCGCTAAGCGACTGACGTTTAACCTTAAGTCACTCTGAGAATCTCCAAAATATGGCACCATTGAAGATTTTCCTAATTTTTCAGGTTCCGGCTACCTAGATGCCAAATTTCCACTCAATTAGTCAAGCTCTTCTTGACAGACGGAGACTCAAGCTACCTAGATGCCAAATTTCCACTCAATTAGTCAAGCTCTTCTTGACAGACGGAGACTCAAGCTACCTAGATGCCAAATTTCCACTCAATTAGTCAAGCTCTTCTTGACAGACGGAGACTCAAGCTACCTAGATGCCAAATTTCCACTCAATTAGTCAAGCTCTTCTTGACAGACGGAGACTCAAGCTACCTAGATGCCAAATTTCCACTCAATTAGTCAAGCTCTTCTTGACAGACGGAGACTCAAGCTACCTAGATGCCAAATTTCCACTCAATTAGTCAAGCTCTTCTTGACAGACGGAGACTCAAGCTACCTAGATGCCAAATTTCCACTCAATTAGTCAAGCTCTTCTTGACAGACGGAGACTCAAGCTACCTAGATGACAAATTTCCACTCAATTAGTCAAGCTCTTCTTGACAGACGGAGACTCAAGTTTTGCTAGAATTACTATTTTGACGGAAATAGCCCACCATCTTGTTCTACGAACCAAAGGCAGCAATCTAGTGCCAATAAAGCTTAAAAGACATGATCTTGCTAAGTTTCTTGCCCTTCTTCTTAGCAAGACTAATCGAATGGGCGGAGGCAGGCATGTATTTATATATGTAACCTATTAGTATGTTGTATATAGGATGGGATTTGGTCGGCCGCCCTGTTCGTGCTGGGGGCTCGGTTGGTGATCATTGAACCTTGTTCCTGGTCCCTGGCCGGGTCTCCGGTATGGGTTCGGGCGGCTGATTGGATTTTACCTTGTATAATATATATTTTACCTATCATTTTAATCGTAAATATATTGTTACATAAATTAAATAAACCTTTAATTTAGTTCATGTACATTTATTATTTTATTACATATATTTTCTTTATTAGATTGAATTTGACGTGTAAAAAGTGTATATATCTATACCTGCTTTGCAAAATAAACTATTTGAATTTGAATTTGAATTTAATAAAACTTACCTATCAAATAATGCGAGAAGCTGACATACTCGATGATATCGATCTCCGTGAAGGGCACATCATCGTCCTCTTCCTTGAACTTCCGGAGCGTCTCCATCATCCAGGCGAGGGCGTTCTTGTAGTCCTTTTGGGTGTACAGCGCTCGTCCGAGCTCGTAGCAGTCGCTCGTCGTCATCGGGGTGCTGAGGGGAACGGGGGAATTCTTTATTATTGACTTTCATGTTATTGGTTACGTGGCTTTCACAACTTTACCGGAGAAAAGGAGGGAAGAGAACGGTTAAGACTGTACCTGAGCCTAGAGTAAGACCAACTCCAGGCTATCTAGGATTCGTTTGAAGAAATTCGGACTCTCCTTGTATTGAAAAAAATATATTTGGTTTATTAATCTTTTCTCTAGGGATCTTACGTATAAACAATGTACTAAGATTTATACTTTTGTCCAAAAAAAGTTTTGCACCCTCTTTTTTTGGTTTTCAAACGTTCGCTTGAAGAACGCGGTTAAGAGATCAACTTGATTTTTTTTTTCATAAAATAGGTAATAGAAATATAAAGGTATATCGCCTAAATTCAATATTCTTTTCCCTACAAAATATTTCAGTATTAGCTAAAAACACACCAATTTGTTGTTTCGCTGCGTGATCACTAGTATTACGCATCTAAGAAAAAGAGGCCAAAGAGCCAACATATAATCGCCTCTATGAAAAGCAAATAAAGTCTTTGCCATTAGACTTATTGTGCTGGACGGGTAATAAAAAAAGTTGCTAGAGTATGCCATCTTAACTCCAGTAAAATTTTAATCAATATTCAGTCGAGGGCCTTCGGCTCAGGACGTTGATGATGTGTCTTCTATCGGTGAGAGAAGGGGGGATGTTCAAGCCTTATTCATACAGCGACGAGATTAGTTACCACAGAGCAACAGCATACATTTTTTCAACATTTGTACATAGAGCAAATCAGGGTAGATTATGAAGAAGGCTATTGGTGCTTACCGAAATGTAAAGTAAGGTCTAACCGTTTTAAAGAACTCGCAAGTTATACAATCAATTTAGATATAATAATAATGCTCGAAAACATAGTTCAGTTACAAAAAGTGCAAATTTTTTGCCCCAACTTGCCTTACTGACAGCGTTATGGTCAGTAATGGTTTACATTGTCGACGTAATCCGAAAAACCCAGTTGCGATTCCTGAAAACACGGGGCCAGTCAGCCAATAGTCTTTCAAATGTCTATAAACAAAACCTATGAATGAGTTACCGATTAGTACGTTCTGAAAGTACTGAGAGCGCTGTTAGCGCACTAAACACATGTTTCATTATCATGTAGCCGTGAAAAATATTAGGAATGCGAAAATTGGTCGTAATGTTGCACGTTTACGACTATTTGCCCAAAAAATTTGCATGACCAAAATAAAGCAACGCGATTTTGATTCGATACAATTTATAGGCCAGCATAGCTAGCACTGTAAAATATTGTATCGACTGTCATCCTTTTCTAAAACTCTATCGTAAACCTTTATCC
This sequence comes from Ypsolopha sequella, assembly GCA_934047225.1. Lineage (NCBI taxonomy): Eukaryota > Metazoa > Arthropoda > Insecta > Lepidoptera > Ypsolophidae > Ypsolopha > Ypsolopha sequella. The sequence goes on along the minus strand of OW203994.1, from coordinate 18,433,286 downwards.
GATACATTCTTTCGACTGTATCGCGTTCACAGAACAGTTTGTGTATTAAGTAGCGATGAATGGAGCAAGTAATCGATTTATTGAACGAACGAAATCTCTTCTTATAATTCGACTAATTTAAAGAGTAATTCAAGCCGATTGTGAAGGCTTTAATTTTAGTTTTAGAGCTGTCAAAACTTAAATTTTTACAAAGTAATTTAGCTTGTCTTGTTAACACTTATGAACTATTTTATAATAAGAAAATTTAGTTTTGACAGCCTTCAGAATCAGTTTTATTGTTGTACTATAAAAGGCATGTTAAAGTAAATGCTTTGAAAATAGCACGATAGCATTACTAACCCGGAGCCATTCTTGTCCTTCCATGTCACATAAAATTAAGAATGTAGAATGTGGCGAGTCCGAACGGTGATTGAAAAAAAAAGATCGGCGACCAGCCTCAGTTACTACGGCTCACGCGAATGCCTGGCCGTTGTTACGGCGGGCGAGGACTGCCCTCCTTTCGCGCTTTCGGCTTTTTGCATACACTCTAGGGGTAGTAGCCAAAAGACTGTATATAGTCGGGGTGTGCTGAGTCGGTCTTGCCCTTCTTCTGACGTTAGTGGCAGAATATATTATTTTACTAAAAGTCGCATAACAATTTCTCCATAGAAGCTCTATCGAACCCTATCACCACCTCCTTGGTGGCATAAACGTCAAAAAGTATAAAAAAAGAGCGGTAGCAATGTTAGCTAAAGAAGATAGAACAAATAAATAAAAAGATTTCTTTCAATCTGTCAAAACAGAAAAACTAGCATATTTCTTGCCACAGTGTTAGCTAAATAGTAGAAAGAACGATAGGATTGGCTTCAAATGCAGTTCATGTCCCGTATTTGTAAATTATTTTAACGTCTACGACACCGTAATAAGGTCTTCCAATAAATAGCCTGTCATGCCGGCGTCCGTACTTATTTTTTACAGTTTCCAAAACAGCATGCGGTTATACTGCAACCTATTAGAGCAAACGAACATGTATGAATGTAGTAGGCTACCTGTACGAGATCCCATTCAAGACGCCCCTCGCGAGGTCGCTCACATCGAGGTGATAGGTCCCCTGCAGCCGCGTCAACGCCTGCGCAGCGCCCGCCAGATCCTCGTTAGTGGGGTACTTCACGTCCTGCTGATTTGTCGTTATGTTCTTTATGTATTCTGTGGGTTTTAGGAAACGAAAATGTTTTTCAATCTTTCAAGTTTAATATGGGTACGAAATGTGGGGTAAATCCTCTACGTCGATTTTCATTATCATTCGGTACAATTTATGAAAGCCAACATTAGCCTCCTATCTACGTATAGCAGCTCAATATTACTTCGCAAACAGTTTGCGTTGATGTCTCATCCTTTACGTGCCCGCGTCCTTGGACGCAAATACACGTTTCTCGAACGTTTCAAGGTGCCTAATATGCGCACAATACGCGCCTTTCATGACATATAACACCAGATCTGATGGCCGAAAAACTGCAAGAACTATGTAAAGGCTCATGTTTTAATACATATGTTGTGGGTAATATAAAGAGCATGGGCGTATATAAGGTGGGGGCTTATAATTTAACACACTTTTAAGCTTGCCGCCGCCGCCGCCAGGTGTTCCACTATCTGAACTTGAGAGTGGGTGCTGACTCATGTACATCCCTTATACTACAAAATATCCGAACATGAGCCTGTACAAAGTTTTTGGCCACCGGCTCTCGGGCTAATACATCAATATATACACATATATATATACACGCCTGTCTCCCAGAGGGGTAGGCAGAGACTACAGATTTCCATCTGCTACAATCAAGACACACCTCTATCGCCTCCTCCACATCCATCAAACCAGTCATACAAGCTCTTCTATTCCGGGTACTTTTGACATGGCCCTTCTTCAGTATGTCGCCAATTTGGTCAACATACTTCCTTCCAGGGCGGCCTGGTCGAGCTGTACCTTCCACTTGCGCACCATAAATTTCTTTCGTCACTCTACTTTCATTCATCCTCTCTACATGTCCAAACCACCGAAGCATTCCTTTTTATAATCTAGTATTCGTATTTAAGGCCGCAACTATCGGGCTAATAGTATTTTTATTTAATAGCATAGCACAGAAAAGGGGAGGATGCGCATGTGTTAATTACATAAATGCCATAACGATCACTTAATTAATCAGCTACAGGAAAGTTGAGCTCGACACAAAACGAGACCAGCTTAAGGCCCGACCACCAGTGGGCATCAATTATAATATAGTTGGAGGGGTGCTGACGTGCAGTGAATGTGGTCGCACGTTCACTGCAAAAATCGGCTACGTCAGCCACGTGAGGGCTCATCAGCGTCGCTCTCAGCAGTGACAGTCGCTGTGACCGAAAACGGCCGAGAAGAATTGAATTGATTGATTGACAGGAAAGTTATTGTTCTTTGACTGGAAGGCCGTTGACTTATCTATATTTAGAATTTTGACTAACCTGATCCTATTTTGATACCCTTTTCAATGGTATCCAAGTCTGAAGTCAGTCTTTTGATCAAGGTAAATGCGTTAATTGGGTTTCCCAAGTAATTGGGGATATCTTCCATTGCTTTATCATGCTCCAGCTTGTAGTGGTGTAAATGTCTGGAACAAACAAGAGAAACAACAGGATGAGTATTTTTGGTAAATTAATTGTAAGGAGAATTTACCAATACATTATTAGAAAAATATTAATTAATTATTCATTTTAAACTTTTCTCTTAGTCTACGGAAACAAGGCCCAAACAAAATGTTGGATTTTCCAATCCTGTATTAGATTAAATTGAATACTCTAAAAAGTATATACTTGAACCACGGATAATACATAGTTTTTATATATACATATGATACATATACTTAATAAAATAACACGCAAGTTAATGTGAGATAAATTTCGGGCCCTATCCTGGGTCCGGCATCAGTCACAATAAAATTTACAAAAATAAATAAAATTGACAAAAAATTAATAAAAAAATAAAAAATCTAACCTAAAAAAGTGTCTAACCTAATAAAAAAATATGTATGGGTATTCTATTATCATAGTCAAAAATCGGCCTAGCAGACGCTCCCCCGACAGCACGCATGGTATCTAATGGGTAACGCCATCACATTGCATCGCTGCGCTCCTACATAATAGTTTTAATATATAGGTAATCGAGCTCAGAATACGGTGACATGAATAATACCCCCCCATTCATCACTTTCAGGTTGGAACTGAGTCTAGCAAATCTTAGATGATTAGTTATAACTCTCCATAAATTGAAAAAAATATATATGATTTGTTGACCTTTTATTAAGAGGCCGGCGGAGCATGTTTAGTTAATACAAACAAAATAGCAAAACCATTTGTAAATCATAGATGTTCTTAATGTGGTGTGTATTTATTCCGGTCGCATTACAGAATATCTAGGTTCCCAAATAAAAATTAAATAATAACACTGATTTTAAACATGAAATATGAAAAATAAAAGGCTTCCTATAAAAAAAAAAAATTGCTTATATGTATGTCGTCTTTAAATCGATGTCCTTTCAAAATACATATTTGATATATTGTAATTTTGTAATCCAATCGGAATAAACACACACTATCTTAAGAATATCTATGATTTACGAATGGTTTTGGTATAAACATGCTCCGCTAGCCTCTTAAGGCCCTACGCATCCAACACAATAATCGTATTAAGTAATTTTGAACTCAATGATATTGTCAGAAAGTCTACATTAGAACGCTCGCTTCGTGCGCTGCGAGCACGCATAATCGGTAAATTTGCGAGGTTTTTCTGGAATTTCTGAAAAAGTATTGAGAAATAAATAAAAATGGGTCGATAAGTGTCTTTAGTTATCTGTAAAGAAAATTCAGGAAAAGTTTTAATTCTCTCCGTTGAACACCTTTGCTATAAACACATTTATTCGCAATTTGACGAGCTTACTTTGTGATTTTTTTCTATCGAGTGAAGTTTACTCAATTACGTTTTTAGATCAACTTGTGTTTAGAGTATATCCTCTATTGTAACATATATTTAACTTGTATTTGAATGAGATATTGAACTGACAATATTAATTAAACAAAATGCTCATTTTGGAATGGCAGGGCCTTAAGTGAAATCACTCTTGAAAATGTATTAAGATATATACGTAAGTATATAAAAAAAATCACCTCGTATTTTTTACAAGAATGCGGTTACGGGATTGACATGATTTTTTTTCATAAAGTACCTGCCATACTCGTGTATAGTAAATACAGATATGAAGTGAATCAACCTCACTCCTTTCTTTTTCATATTTGAAATATTTCAGTATTTCAGTTACAAAAGCGGCGGTAGCTCAGATGTAGAACGCTGGCCTCTCAATCTTGCACCAATAAATTTTTCGGAATTTATGTGCATAGTAATTGTTCTTACTTACCACTTGCTGAACGGTGAAGGAAAACATCGTAAGGAAACCTGCATGCCCTAAGAACCGTGTATTTGTGCTCGAAATGCGGCGATAGGGCTCACCACCCATCACGTTGGGATGTAATAATCGTCGGTGAAAGGCGGGCGCACCGAGTATGGACTGAGACTTGCATTTCACAGTTGACACTTGGAACACCTTTGACACCCCCAAATTATAATCAGTTTCTGGTATATGCATTTTGACTATAATATAATCTAGGGTTTTGAAATTGGAGAACATGTTCGGATAAATTTTCCTCGATAGAAATAATTGTTGAAATGAGGTCTTCAAACACACTTTTTGTCCTCGTTTGACGAATAGGAACCATATACATAACTCAAACGTATTTTATTATGTATGTTGTAACAAAATCTAGAGATTTGATATTTGAAATTTTGCTAGCTATTTTAGTTATTTTAATAAAAATATAAAACCAACTTTTTCCCTTTTACCCTGAATCCGCCCCTCTCGCACTGCGCGATTTTTCGCTTGGAGTGACAGTGACAAAATAAAATTCGCATAGCCTCTTGATACAGAATAACCGTCGTCGGTGTGAAGTGGGTGACCCCTTGTACTACTGACTGTTTAGTTGATATTCGGAATACTTCAGACAGCTGCTTGGATGTCATAATAGCCAATAGTGCTGTAGCACACAGCATTCGTTTTGAGGCCACTCAAACTCATTCCTATCTACTTGATTTGAAATAGGTATTTACTCATCTAATTGAGAGCGTCCGTTGTCGACAATTTAATAGATTATCATTTTATCCATCATTCATATATATTTTTTAAATATTTTACATAGAACCTGACCTGTAATGGGTGTATATAATATATATATATATATATATATATATATATATATATATATATATATCACCACGACATGAATCCCCGAGAGGTGTTCCGAGTTAGAACTGTGACTTGCACACGGTCCACACTCGGTACACCCGCGTTTTATCGATGATTATTAAGTGTATATGTATAATGTACCCATATTACATAAATAAATATATTTCATTTCAGTTAAGTTAAACGTCAATCGCTCGGTACAAAGTGCACAACTGAACTTTGTTTTTCGTCTTTAGAAGTTAAAAGTGAAAAAGATATTGGTCTATGGCAATTCACGCCAATAGTTTAGTATAAGTTAGGTTTATAAATCAACAGTTTGAAATAACATGCACAATTAGTCACGATGTTGTCCAAACAAGCTTCAAATGCTGTTTTAAGTTTGTTTGGACAAAATCATGGCTAATAGTGCATTATATTTCAAGCTGTCGGTGGATAAACCTAACTTATACTGAACTATTGACGTGATTTGCCATCTTTATCTTTTTCACTTTTAACTTCTTTGCAAGAAAAACAAACTTAAGTTGTGCACTTTGTACCAAGCGACTAACGATAGCATCTGCATTGGTGGAATCCTCGCTCACATATTGGTACCGATTCGGTAAAGCACATCTTAACTTATTTGACAGGACTAAACTTAATTTAGGCGTTCTGTCCTTGTCTTTTCGATAAAGAAAGAAAAAGACAGGACGCTTAAAATAAGGTTAGTCCTGTCAAATAAGTTAAGACGTGTTATGCCGAATCGATACCATTATACAACGTACGCTTTACAAACTTTTCTGGGATCTACTAACTTTTTCAGAGAGCTCAGTCTCTTTTCTTCCTTCTGCAGGTAGAGATCCAGGTCGTCTATAATCTTCTTGTGTGTCTCCAGGAGATACTCGACATCTGATATGGCTGTGAACAGTTCTGCTGAAGTATCCCAGGATTGGCCGAGTATCAGTGCTAATGAAACTACGTTCAGAATGTGTATACTTTTAGGAACCATCGTGACTGTTAATTTGGTGATCTGAAACAAAAAGCAGCATTGTAATATCGTTTTGCTAGATCCTTTTAACAGGAGGCTTTCCTGTTTCAAGAGTTTTTGAATGATCATACTGAGTCTACTACATACCCAATAAATGTGAAACTTTTATGTATGATTCTTCACACTTATAGTCTTTTTTGAATTTACTTTTAAGTCGCTTGATCTTTATGTCTCATGTTTTACGATCAATACGAAAATCTCCTTTAGTATCTCTTTTAAAAAGCAAAAAAATAATTTAATTTTAATACATTTTCATTTCATTTGATATCATATAATTTCTTAAAATTTTGACTTATTCTGAATCAAATCGCGCGCATTTCGGCGCAGTCGAATTTCAACTTTATCAAGGTCAGTCTTCGTGCGGTTACAATAGTAAAGCCGCTGTGCGCTGAAGGAAGGCCTGCCTACCCCTATTATAAATGCGAAAGTGTGTTTGTTTGTTGGTTTGTCCTTCTTTCACGCAGAAGCGGAGCAATGGATCGACGTGATTTTTTGCATAGATATAGTTTATGGGCCGGAGAGTGACATAGGCTACTTTTATGCCGGGAATATGCAAACGAAATCAGCGCGGGCGAAGCCGCGGGCAAAACCTGGTACTACTATATAACTCGAGAACCTATTGAATTACTAAAAATCCTTTAAAAGCGGGTGCCTGCGTCATTAATCAAAACTACATGCCAATTTTCAAGTTTATAGAGACTATATGAGTAGTTTCATAGATTTTGTGTTGAGTGAAATGATATTTTGCTTATGTTTGAATTGTTCATAATCATAACTTCAAAACTAGTAGACGGATTTTTTTTTCCACCTAGAGAGTTCCTTTATAAAGATTTAAAGATATGTTTGATTGTGCTGTGTGTGTGAGCTCGTCACTATGAGGAGCTAACAAGGGGAACGCTACATTTGGGAAGTGGAGTTATTAATGGCGTTCCGTGTAGTTGTAGTTATCCTCCTTGGGTTTAATCTGGCCAAACCATAGGACCCGCTAGGTAGGTAGGCAGATGAGAAAAAAACGTTAGAAAAATTAATGTCGTAACCACTTATGTACTAGAAAGTATTAAAAACAACCAATCCATCAATAACTTCGTTTCCCAAATGTGGCGTTCCCAAGTCTTTTTAAGTAAAAGAACTCAGAGGATCATTGTTTGTATTCAGCGCTTTAGCACCGGCAGGTAGTATTATAAGCAGGAATACACTACACACATACACACAGTGCCGGTTTTAGCATTAACGGCGCCCTGGGCGAGAATTCTACGGCGCCCCCTATCTGTTTCCTAAATTATTCATGTGCAAAAAAGGAAAAAAAAACATGGGAAAGATTATTTCAATCTTCAATCATGACCAATTATTTTAACATAATTTAACAAAATTTTACCGCGCCATCCCGTGATCCATACTGACGAGGGGGCGCTGGCGCCCCTTGATGTCTGGTGCCCTGGGCGGTCGCCCAACCACGCCCTACCCTAACGCCGCCACATACACAATACTTTCACTCTCCCTCACGCATACACACTCACAACCCATAAGCAAAATTTTTCTACATCTACTTTTTTGTCGTGTTTTTTTTTTATTTTTCTTATTATTAAGTTTTAAGTAATTCTTATTCATATAATTTCTCTATCATTTACCTATGGAAGAGCGAAAGCTCCTATTACAGGTATATCTTACTTAAAAGGAGACTCCAATCACTGTCTACGAAATTGTATGTCTAAATTTCGAAATAAATAATTTGTAATTTGTAAAATTTGTAAATTTATATACATACCTATACCTACGACATGGTATAGATAACAGTCATAGAAATAGTCTCTGTAGGTAGCAAAAGTTGTTGGGAATTTTATTCTCGGTATCAAATCAGTTCTCATGTTACAGTTGATTATTTAATGGGCTGATGTGTGATGCCTAAGTGATAGGACAGGGAATTGAGTGTTCCAATTTAGAATCGACTATGTGCTTGTAGCTTGTACTGTAGAAATAAATAATGGATCCTCTATTTATTTTATCTACATTTTAGTCGTATAAACAATTAGTTATCTTTAAATGAAACCACATACTCTACTGGTCATACTGAACAACATTTCATACATTACATTATATTACATCATTACATTACATATAATATACATCCAATTTCACTTCGCAATACAAAACTTTTTTAGTATGGATGGAGACTTTGAGAGATCTCAAGCAATAGAAAAAGAGATCTATTTCTTTTTTCTATTGCTCGTTATTGTTTTTTTTTTTTTTGATGTTTGTGATCGGTAGCGTAGGTGTGTTGTTTCATTTAAATATCTATTTACACCGTATCCACTATACTGTGCGGGATCCCGCACCTTTTTTGCGGGATCAAAAATGCGGGATTACTCATGCGGGATCCCGCACGTTCGCGGGATTGAAAAAAAAGACGTGTGGCACTCGGGGACTGCCGCGGTAAAGCATAGCATTTTTTATATTCAAAAAATGTCAAAAAATCTGTCAATTCTTAAGAAGTGTCAAATGTTAAAACGGTACCGTAATCAGCGACCCTACACACCCCTTGATACCGAATTAAATGCAAATTGGACCACTTTTTAAGACGTGTCAAAAAACTGTCAAAAGCTGTCAAATGTCAACTTTTTTAATTTGGCCATGTAGCCCCTGTCAAACCAATTATTATAGTCTAAACCCGGAGTCAGTAGCTTAAGCCGTTCGGGAGATACAGCAGATAGAAAAATTTTATTATTTTTTTTTTTTTAGTAGATATATCTCGTCGAGCTCTTTTCTTAGAGTACCATGAACATGGGTCTACCTTCAGCCATTTAGGAGATACAGGCCTCCAAAGTTTTGACATTTCCGGCGCTTAGATCTAGGCGAGCTGATTTTAAATGCCTCTAAAACCAATGAATATGTTCTATTTCAAATAAAAATCTAAATATGAAACGTGAAATATTGTGAATATTGTATTGTCTTAAACATCATTATATTTAATTTATAATATAAGTGATAACTTTGCTTCATGTTGATAAGAATAATTAAAAATATTTGTGTGTATTTTCTTTCTTTAAATTATATGAAACAAAAATAATAATAATTAAAATCAATCCGCAAATCCCGCGGGATCCGCGGGATTGATGATCTTAATCCCGCAGGCTTGCGGGATCGCGATTTTGATGCGGGATTGGATTCTCTAAATTACTGTCCATACCCTGAAATGAATATATGTATTTATCTATATGTGGCAGGCAATTAGTAAAATTCCGCCGTTTACAAACGGCGTCGTCAGTTTCTAAACGCTCGCTGTTTTTCAATTTGCCGCTTGCCGTTTGTAAAATTACTTCGTAATTTTCTAAAAAGTCGAAATCGAAAGTCTTACACAAAAAAGTAAAAGATAGGTGCGACGACGAGCGGAGCGAGGAGGAGCGTGTGGGGTTTACATTTAAATGTAAGTACATATTGGGAGTCGAACGAAGCGGAGCGCAGCGAGGCGACCCTCAATACTTCTAACAGAACTACTATTTGCCGAGGCAAATTAGAAAATGCCGAATTCTACTATTTGACAAAGATTCGTCAAATAGCAAAATAGCGAGGTTCAGAAACTGACGACGCCGCCGTTTGTAAACGGCGGAATTTTACTATTTATTTGCGACATAATTATACACGTAATGATTTTATTAATAACGCTCAAGTTATCCCATAATATGAAACTAACAAGTTTTAATAACGTATTATGTAATAGGAAGGAAACCAGGACAATAGAGTCAAACTAGGTTACCGTACGTTCAAACGTACCTTTCTCAAGTAAGGCATGATGGGTCATGTGGTGCGCAAATGCGGAAATGTGAATACGGTACACTTTGATGCTGTATTACACGGCAAATTTTAATACATTTCTGGTATATGCATTTTGACTATATAAACTAGGGTTTTGAAATTTGAAAACATGTTTGGATAAATTTTTCTCGATAGAAATAGTAGTTGAAATGAGGTCTTCAAACACACTTTTTCTCCTCGTTTGATGAATAGGAACCATATATACAGAACTAGTCTAACATATATTATTAGGTGTCTTTCAACAATATCTAGAGATTTGATATTTGAAATTTTGTTAGCTATTTTAGTTTTTTTATACTTAAAAATTATAAAACTAGCATTTTTCGCTTTCGCCCTGAATCCACCCCTCTCGCACTGAGCGTGTTTTCGCTTGGAGTGACAGTGACAAAAATAAAATTCGCATAGTCTCTTAATGAATAACCTTATGATCAACACATCAATAAATTAAGTGAATTTTTTAAATAAGTATGAGCCATTAAAGCAAAAAGTGAGATAGTAATCGGAAGTATTATTATTGTATGTTACTTTGTTATGAGTGAGTACTGCCGAGATAAAGGTTCCATACATAACAGACTGATAAGTTGATTATTTGAGGGTCTGGAAACTTCGATATTCTTTTATCACTACGATTTAGAGATAGTTCTATCGAAAGCTAACAGTGACGGTTATACAGAGCATTAGGGCTTGAGCTCCGGAATCCCGGAATTGACAAAATACCGGAATTCCGAACGATTTCAATATCGTTTGTAATACCGGTATTCGTGGGACCAATTCCGATATTTCGATATTGAGTAAAAAAAATAAATAAACGGCTTGAGGCGCGATTTAGATCCCACTGTATGCATAATATATTATTTATTTATCTATACATACAAATTAATACTACAAATCCAAAAGTAACTGTCTTTCGGTCTGTTTTTTATCTTTTCACGCATAGACGTATTTAATTTTTTCACGCCTAAATTTTGATATAATTTGGCAGAACGATAGATGGTAGGTATCCTAGAGAGATATAGATAGACGGATATAGGCTACATTTTATCACGGGAAAATACCTCATTTTCACAACACAATACAAGTCATTAAGCTGCGCGTAAGCCCAGCGAGCGGAGAGCTTGTAATATAATAAATACGAAAGTTTAGATGTTTTTTACTTAATCACGCTCCGTTCCGACCATAGATGGACTGGCATCAAATTTAGCACATATTAATAATTTCTAAAAAAGCCACTACGTACGATACTTCGAGAAAATACCTCGATCCAATGAAGTAACTCAATTAGCCGTCGGAAAACCATCCATAAATACATTTTTTTGCAAACATTAACTTTTTTCAAATTTGGAATTCCGGAATTGAAATGCTCAATATCAAAACCCAATTCCGGAATTGAAAAATGGTCCGATATTCAAGCCCTACAGAGCATCCTGCAGAAAGAGACAACGTTATGGGAACGTGTTAGAGATGGAACCAATGGTCGACTGAAGACTGAAACTATTTCGCCGTATAGGAAGCACCAGCCAACCAAAATAAATAGAGACCCGTCGAGAATCTTAGTGAATGAAAATAGAGGAGTTTTCAAGCCTTCTCAGAGGTCTTATTGTTGTGGTACGTTGTTATATGAGGAGATTGCTCTCGTTTTGCGCGGGCGTCTGACTGAAATGTTGACTTATCAACGTGCGGGTAAACGTGACTCGCTGCGCGTGCGCTTGTGCCTGTTCAATACATTAGCTTTGAGAACTTCTAGAACTTTTGCTAGCAACGTCTCAATCCGGTTTGTAAACTTATTAGTATGGGCTAATGGAGACAAATCGGTTGATTTGAAATATTCAGACCGAGGAAAAAACTGGCGAATCGCATATTTCTTGGTCTCCGGGGTCATTGAAACTTTAATTAGGGTTTATAATAAAAAAGTGTTTTAAGGTCGGAGTCGAGATTCTTGCTCGATCACTGATCTCAAATGACCTTGAATGACTTATAAATTAAAGATGGGTCGTAGCATAGCCTACTAATATCACGGCTATGGTCGTAGCCATAGCCTACTATGTACTATGTAGGCTATGGTCGTAGCATAGCCTACTAAATATTAATACTAAATAGTACTAAATATTAGTAGGCTACGGTCGTAGCCCTAGATATCGTAATAATATCAAATATTTCAAAAGTAAAGGTAAGCCCTTACCGTAGTATGACAGCACCAAAATGACGGTCACACGTTTGGAATCAGTGCTCATCTGAACACAGTGATACTCGTAGTTGGACGCTTTAATGAATTTTGACGAGAAATGGGTCTCAATACGCCGTCGTGTGCATTTTTAAAGTGCACTAATATTTCAAGAAATACGAATAAAGCCAAAAGTGTGACATTTCACATTCAAAAACAATGCAATAGATTTTAGGTGCCAGGGCTCATCAAAACTTTTGAAATCTATGAATAATACAATCTGATCTACAGCTTCTGCCTACCTCTCTGGGAGACAGGCGTATGTATTCTTGATTGGGTCGTTAAAACGGGTACATTCGCAACAGGAAGCTTATCTATCTTAGCACATTTATATTTATTACAATATTATTAGTATTATTACTCGGGTGTATTCATGTTGATATCAGATGACACTTCTATATTTTATGTATGGACAAATATTCTGTGACATTTCACGATCACTCATTGTATGGCAATTTAGGAATTTGCTAATGTAGAATGTATAAGAATTAATGTTAATGTTTTAGAAAACTAAGGCTTTATTTAAATACATTATACTAAAGCTATTAAGGTTTTATAAAATAGGTGTCGCTAAAAATACGGAAGTATAGAAAGTTTCTTTTCAAGGGGTAATTTGCTATTTATTTTTACTGGTAACAGCTTTTACAGTACTCAGAGTAGCTTAGAGAGTATAAGTACCAGAAAGCTGTAATTTGGCATGGGTATACATATTTATTACGCCAATAAAGTGGTAAAAGTTTGAAAAAGATTTTTTTTAGGGTATCTCCCCTACACGTAAAGTGGGGATGATTTTTTTTTTTCTCGTCTATCCCCTAGTGTGGGGTGTCGTTGGATAGGTAATTTAAAAATATTGGGAGTGTGAGAAGACCATTTTTCGATTCACGGTTCCGTTTGCGAAATATTAAGCTAAAAGTGTTAATTTTTGTTAGAGTCAAGTGTCCCCCCCTGCCAGCGAAACGAAGTTTGGCGCGATCTGTATTAGATAACATTAAGTTAGTCCAAGTTTTATTCTATATGGAAGTGGAAAGAATGATTTTTAAGTATTCTTTCTTGTTGTAAGAAAAGAAGACCACCCTCCCTTCGTACCAAATTTTAAGATTGTATGTCACTGGGAAGTACCCTATAGTTAGGTTTTGATGAACGATAATCATAATCAGTCAGTCAGTGGGATTTTTAGTATGAAAGTACAATTCCTATGGCTTAATTTTTAAAAGATTTTTTTCAACTTTTTTTCTAAAAATTTACGTATTTTTGGGACATAGTTTTCATTATTTTGGTATATAAATTAACCATTATTTTTTCATGATTTTTTAAAGAATTGTGCGACATGACGTCACTTGCGAATTTTAGACATTACAATATTTGTGACGTGTGATTGCTTATAAAAAAGTGGTCTGTCTCTGTCTGTCATCTGTCAAATTAGTCGGAAGCAAATTATTATAAATTTATCTTGATAGCAAAGGACACATTTTAAACAGTCATTTCTCAATTGACGTCACACGAAGGCAAATGGAAGTTGCAGCTTTTTCGTAAAAATATCCATCATCTTGAGGTTTTTTAGATCACAAGTTCTAAAATACGCATTATTAAACCTAAATCTCGAAATGGTTTTCGAATTAACACACCGTAGCATAATTTAATCCACAACTTTTTTACAGCAGTGTTTTAGTTTTAACTTGATACCTTAAGACGTTTCTGAGGAATAAGGCCTTGACACACGGTCAAACAGAAAGACGGACAAAAAAGTGATCCTATAACGGTTCCGTTGTCCCAATAAGAGTTACGGAATCCTAAAAACCTCATGCTTATGCCGAGGTGGCAGTTCAACGCCCCAACAATGTAACACTTTACAAATGTCGGTTTAGAGGCGGCAGCCGATGCGATGACCTTATAAAAATACGGTATTATTTTAGGGTTCCATTATCGATTGCTTTACTTGTTGAATTTTATATATTTTTATGACATGTAGCAAAACTTGGCCTATTTTGTATTGTTGAATTAAAAACACTTGTACTTATAGTTTCACTTTATTTATGTTAACTCCCAACCTGTTTAGTATTTTACTCCATTTTGAAGGGAAGTTAATTAAAATATTTCACTGACTAGCTCTGAGCAACGTTGCTCAATTAATTTAATTCAAGATGTGTTTCAAGTTTCACCAAGTGCCGACAATCGCAAGTATAAATTTTATTTTGTATTGGTTTATGTAATAATATCTGAATAGCAAAAAAATATTTAAGACGGTAGGACTTCGAAATTTGATGTGTAGTTTTTTTAAGTGAAAACTTCTTCATGCGCGTTGTGCGATTTTTGGTACGGGAGAATCTTACGGGTTCGTGTCACCGTCTACGTCACCGTCACTGACATGCTATTTTGACAGTAAAGTTTTCACTTCTGTCGGTAGTCCACCAAGGGCGTAACAATGATTTTTTTCTGGGGCGGAGGGGGGGGGGGCAGATTTAATTATTAACCCAGCCGACCGACCACTGACAGATAGATGTTAAAGACAACGAATACAAAACTTTTCGTTTTTATTTATGCATGTTAGACATGTTAGTTGATGTTAGTATACACATAGGAAGGTGGTGTAGGTATTATTAAAAACATTTTTAATAATCCCCCCCCCCCTTGCTACGCCTATGTAGTCCATATGACTGCCAACAGAAGTGAAAACTTTACTTTCCTTGTAAATGTTTGTCAAATCCATCTACTTCTACTACTAATATTTATTTAATTTTGGTTTACGTATTATATTATTTATTTTTGTTATATATTAGTGATATTTATCGTATTCTGAGTATTTGTATGTAGAATGTTATACTTGTGTATTTATTTTAGGTATTTGCTATCCATTTAATAATTATTATTTATTTTGTGCACCACCTTCGCGTTATATTTTCCAACAATTAATTCCCACCGAATTGTTATCTGGAAGAAATCGCTATGAGTGATAAGGCCGCCAATTGTTACCTTCTTTTATAAGTTAGATCTTTTACAAGTTAGATCTTTTACCTGTTTTATTTATTTTGGTGTACAATAAAGAGTATTGTCTTGTCTTGTCTTGACTGCCTATGTTTTTTTTGTTTCTACGGAATTCACAGCGCGTGTGGTGAACTTGTTTATGTTATTAGTTACATGAGGTGCGGGGGCGGAGACGGTAACTGGCAATGTCCTCCTCATCTTATGTTATGTTGTTGTGATTCGTTTTATCCTACCTTTATTTACTTCTCGTAAGTTTAAGAGCGGTGCTCTTGTCGGTGTAGCATCCGTAAAATAAATACGACTCTCGCTATCTTTTGACTTCTTAGGGTTCCGTACCCGAAGGGTGCCAAATGGGACCCTATTACTAAGTCTCCACTGTATGTATGTCTGTCCGTCCATCTGTCACAGGGGTCTACATCTTCAGCCGTTATAGCTAGGTAGCCGAAATTTTGACAGAATACGTTTTACTATGGCCCCTATCACGGCAAAGAATAATAATAATAAAAAAAAAACCCACATAAAAAACCTCGACCAAGTAGCATTTTTTTACAAATACCATGTCTCCCCTTCATCTCCGGAACAAGACGACACTACAATAATTGGTAATTATGTTAATACGGAAATTAATCTATTTAAATGTGTATAAACTGTCAAGTTTTCGGAGATTTTTGAATCAGCGTCGTTATGACCCCTGTGAAGTCCCCCCCCAGACCTCGGCGAAGGGAACCCCACATTATATATAAAATTAATTACTGTAATAGAAAGGCTGACACTGTAATAATGTTTTTCAACAACAACACCAATACCAACAACACCATCAACAAAAACAACAACAACAACAACAACAACAACAACAATGCTTTTCGAATTACGTTTTAAACTTGTTTTTCAAGCATTCATAGATGTGGGGGCATGCATGAGGCAAGGAGCAAGATTAAATATAATCAAATTAGATAATAGAACATGCTGTAAAAAAACTACATAGTAAAGAAAAAAGAAATTTAATAAACTGCTGAAAGCAAAGGAAAAATTCATAAATAAATAGAAAAAAATATATTGCCCTCTTTGTAAAAGTTTAACACCCTGTTTTTAGGAAAAAGGTTATGAAATTAACAACCAGTATTATAACACTTTTTTTTACATTTCCAATGCCATGGATTGATTGGTAAAAATTTCTTTTAGCAATAAGTCCACGCTTGCCTTTATTATTTTGCAAGTGAATTGTTTTTATCGTGATATTCAGTGCATTAAAGTGTTTGTCATTTTATTTTGTATCATAGGTATTTTCTTATTATTTTGTTACTTGACCATATCAAATTGATAGGTATATACAGCTGGAAGAAGAAAGACTCTAAATCCACTTTCGCAGAACACCTTAATAAAGAAAACCATACTTTTGACCCGAATCAGGACATAAAACTCCTACAAAAATGCAAAAAAGGACCGAAACTCAACGCTTTAGAAGCCCTGGAAATAAATAGACACAGCATTAAATCACCCCAGCCACTCTTAAATGACCAGTACTGCCTATCTTCGTCACCATTACTCAAATACTTCCAATCTAATTCAACCCAATGACCAAATTAATCTTTATTGACATCAGTTTTTTTCCTTTTGACTTTTTTGATTTGTAAACATTTACCTATTTTATTTTTATTTTCATTTGATTTTTATTCAATTTAATTCATTTACTTATTTAATTTCAGTGTACTTTGACTTTATAATACCAAATATTTTTGTTGAACGCTTCCATAAATGCACGAACAAAACGCCTTTAAATCATGTTTGTCATCCATCACATCACAAATGTAAACAAATAGACGAAATACATTTTCGCCTAATACAATAGCCTGAAGATGTTAGTATAACGAAACCGGTCGCTAGTGTAATTTAAATATAAAGTGGAGCAGTTACCAAGTAATGTGTTTTATTGACAAGAGGTATATACTTACTGATATTTTATAAGGTTCCATAGGAAAGGTTAATAAACATACTCTATGGTAATAAATAATATTTAGACTTAATAAATTTAACCAGTTTTAAAATGTAATTTGACCTACTAATGTAAGGAGCGACCCCTCTTATAATTACGGTAATACTTTATATTCTCTGATTACGGTGAAAATAAATTAATCTTAAATCTATTCATTATTTATTTATGGAAAATGTTAAAGTTTTCAATGTATTTTTATAATAAATAACTTACTATATTATACTATCTTGAATCAAAGTTATTCATTAAATTATTCCTTCATTCATTAAATATTTCAAATATAAAAACCTGCTCCATTTGCTTAGTGATTGTCGGTATCTATCATCTACCTATATACTAATAATAAGGTAGTAAAATGGTTGTCTGCTGTACAATTAATATATTTTCAATATTTTAAACGAATTGTATTATTGGTATTGCACTGAAGTCTAAACTAATATTTTTAGAATTTTTATCCGTCTTTGTCTGTTTTGACTTGAGGACAACTCAACAAACATTTTTGGATGCCGTTTTCTTATATAGGAATCTGGTATGATTGGTCTATAGTGCTGCCTTCGCCTGTGGGGGCGGTATATGTAAATGAGAGATAGGGGTTTGAGGGAGGAGATCAGATTGGGTTTTGAGAGAGGAGTTGGAATGGGGTTTGAGGGCAGAGATGAATGGAGGCACCATTGCAGAATATCATTTTATAAGGAAGGTGGCTGCAGCGCGGCGCCGCAACAAAGCGAATAATTTTCAAGTCCTGTATCGTGCGTGCCCCCGTCCGTAAGTAAATGTGTTCTGTGTGCGTGCCCTCTTATCGAAACTCTGACCGAGATTTCAGAATAAAACACTTTTCGAAGAATCTGATATGAATCAGTTTCAAAGAGCATAAAACAATTTCCATAGGTACTATATCATTAATTATTTAAGTGGATGGAACCTATTTAATAGTTCTGCTACAGGGAATTTTCTAAAATAACATCCAACTATACTGTAAAATAATGGTAATGAATGATACTTACAAAAAAAGTCGGTAATTTTCTCTTGCGAAACAATACAGGGGGGCTATTTAAAAGCCTCGCACCATTATCACAAGATCTTCGATTTCAGCAGCTTCTATTTTACGAAAACAACAAATAATAATTTAACACGCCTCTCTCCCTCGACATTTAGCGAATGAACTGACCATAGAGTAAATTCTGACTGAAATCGGGAGTGGGGGGCAGTTTCATTCATACCGGGCCGACCTAAAATTGGAAAACGAGGTTGTCTGACCAATCAACAGATGGCAGCACGATATCGTGTTTACCATAGAGTATACAGAATAGTTTTTACGGGAACAAATATTGTACAGCCATGATATTACGCGACCCAATAATGTACAGCCAATAATACGCGACCCGAGTATACGATCCATGTACACGTAATATCGGGGTGTGCAATATTGGCTGTACATTATCACCCCGTACAATATCAGTACGAGCCGATAATACGCGACCCGATAATGCACACCCCGATATTACGTGTACATGGATCGTAAGCTCGGGTCGCGTAATATTGGCTGTACATTATCGGGTCGCGTATTATCGGCTCGTACCGATATTGTACAGGGTGATAATGTACAGCCAATATTACGAAGCCAATATGGCGGTCATTCAACATGTCAGAATTCTACCAGCCAATCAGCAGCATTCGATCATAGACTAAAACGGTGCCTCGTTCGTTTTAACCACTTGCACGAGTTTGCGTCATCGTGGGAGTGCTTGCTTTTAGACTTACTTTATTTGTTCTCTCCTCCTTGGTGGGATCCTGATTGTACTGCAATTGTACAAAAAAGAACTCGAGCAGAAAAAGAATATAATTCTAATATGTCAATGGACAATTTCTTAGCCTATCAACAAGCTGCAGCGCAAACAAGGAGACTACTATCGAAAAAAAAGAAACAGGGATGGAATAAATTCTGTGAGAATCTCTCCCCTAGTACACCAATCTCTTTAGTCTGGCGTAATATAAGAAGATTTCGAGGATCACTTAATATCCAGAATATTACCTCCAATGATCCTGATTCTTGGGTAGGGGCTTTCGCTGAGAGGCTTGCTCCCTCTTGCCCTCCGAATATTCCTCCTGCTGCTTCACACCCTCCTATTTCTCTTCACTCATGTCCCAGTAATAATTTCGATTTTATAAATTCTCCTTTCTCTTTAAGTGAACTGCAGTGCGTTTTACATGGCCTCGTAGATTCCACCCCAGGTATTGATAGTATTCCTTACTCATTCCTAATTCATTCATCAGAATCCACAAAATTATTTTATCTAAATTTAGTTAACCACTTTTATGAGAGTGGGGTTACTCCAGAAGAATGGAACACCCAGATCATAATTCCTATCCTAAAACCTGGCAAGGATCCTACTGATCCGTCGGCTCATAGGCCAATAGCCCTGTCTTGTTGCCTGGCTAAGATTTTAGAACTTATGGTAAAAAATCGATTGGAGTGGATAGTAGAGAACAGATGCTTACTCGCTAAATCGCAATTTGGTTTTCGTAAGGGCATGAGTACTCTAGATAGTCTAAGTGTCTTAACTACAGATATTCGTATAGCTTTTATGAAAAAAGAATTCCTCCTCGGTGTTTTTCTAGACATATCCGCTGCATATGATAATGTTCGTCTTCCAGTTCTCAGACAAAAACTACAACACCTAAATATCCCAGAGAGGATGATTCGTATCATATGTAGCCTTCTTATGAATAGATCTATACAAATCAAAAATAATAATTCCCTTCTTCCACCTAGGAGAGTCTGGATGGGCCTTCCTCAAGGATCTGTCCTCAGTCCTATCCTATACAGCATTTATACATATGATTTAGAAAAAACAGTAGACTGTTTTTGTAACATTTTACAGTATGCGGACGATCTTGCACTTTATGTTTCAGAACCATCTGTAATTATCGCGATTAATCGGTTAAACTCTGCATTATTTTACCTTAATGATTGGCTTCAGAACAATGGGTTATCCCTGTCTGTCTCGAAGAGTTGTGTTGTTATTTTTACAAAAAAGCGTCTAATTCCTGATGTGGAAATAAAGTTTAACAATGATCCTATCCCAATAGAAAATAAGGTGAAATTTTTAGGAGTCATTCTTGATTCCAGACTTACAGGAGTTCCACATTTTACTTACGTTTCCCAGAAGTGCGAGAGAGGGGTGAACGTCCTCCGTGCACTTTCTGGTGTATGGTGGGGTTCTCACCCTTACTCGCAAAAACTTTTATACAATGCTATTGTTCGTAGCCATTTAGATTATAGTAGTTTTGTCTTGGACCCCTGTAACAAATCAGAAATGGAAAAAATTAACAAAATTCAAGCTAAATGTCTGAGAATTGTTGTAGGTGCTATGAGATCCTCGCCTAAAAATGCCTTGCAAGTTGAATGTGTTGACCCACCTCCCCACTTACGTAGACAATATTTATCAGATAGGTTTTTATTCAAAATTGCTCAAAACTCCAACCACCCTCTTTTATCAAAGTTAGAGTATTTACACAACCTTGTTTCTCAAACTGGCCTTAATTCAGAATCTGCTCTTCCTTGTGTTTTAAGAAGCTATATCAGTCTTTCTAAAATTAATCATCCGACTGTTAAATTACAAATCAATCCCCCATTCCATATTCCGTACAAAGCCTTAATTATGGAACCGTCTATCATTTCTAATTTTGGCATAGAAAAAGGCTCGACTATGGCTAATAAATCCTTTAATTACATTCTAGAAAAAGACTGGCAGGGTTGGCTTACTATGTTCACTGATGCGTCCAAGGTATCCGTCGAAAATAATGTTGGAGCCGCAGTTTGGATTCCCAAATATAACATTATTCTCAACTTCAAATGTCCCCCAGAAGCCTCTGTTTTCACTGGGGAAGCAATTGCAATTTTTGAAGCAATCTCATATTCAAACTCTCATAAACTCAATAACACAATTATATTTTCGGATTCTTTGAGTTGTCTCCAAGCAATTTTGTCTAACCCTTTTAAGAGCAAGTCTCGCTTCCCTGTAATCCTTAAAATCAGAGAGGCGCTTTTTATGTGCAAAGAACAAAATATTAATATTGTTCTTGCTTGGATCCCAGGTCATCATGGCATTTCAGGTAACGAAATGGCTGACTCATGTGCTAAAGACGCAGTAGAAATAGGTACTTCTGTCCACCTCGTAGTTTATCACCATGATCTTCTGCCTCTAGCAAAATCCAAGTTAGATAAAACTTGGTCCATGTTATGGAAAGAATCCATGAAACACACAGGCAGACATTATGCTGCTATTCAGCCTGATATTCCGCAGCGTCCGTGGTTCTTTAAATACCGTGATGCTAACAAGATGTCCACATCCATTGTTTGTCGCCTTCGACTAGGCCATGTATGTTCTCCGGTTTTCCTGGCAAAAATCAGGGTGAGGGATCATTCCCTCTGTGAATGTGGTTTATACGACGGTACTGTAGATCATATGTTTTTTGAGTGTCAAAGATTACAATACTCTTTATACGACTCACTCCCTTCACAAATCCCTCGTCCCATCAACTTCAACTTTTTACTGACTTTTGTAAATAGTCCTCTTATATATACGTTGTGTAAATTTATAAAATTAAATAATATTAAATTATAAAAAGAATTAATTCTTAGAGTAATAATCTTAATATATATACATATATATTTCTAATATACACAATATATATATTTGGTATTCATTACTGTTACCTAAGCATATTAATATTTATTTATTTTGTTGTAAGTACTCATAGATGTAGAAGTTACTATATTCTATGTTTGTAGTTTCACGCTTGAAAATTCAAGTATAGGGAAAAAAAAAAAAAAAAAAAATCTCTGTAATAAGCTTTCTTCCTATGAGTCTTTTCGCTTAAAACAAGATATTGGCGGAACTAATGTGCGCAGACACGTTTAAAGAAGCCAGATAAAACGGCTAATAATAATAATAATACTTTATTTGTTTGTTTGTTCTCAATTATTTCAGAAGAATGATTCAACAATGGTCCATGGTGCAGCAGAGTAACCTGAGGATGACGGTGCAGGACGCCAAGGTGTGTGTGGTTTTGGCGCGACGAGCTGTTGGACAAGATATCCACGAAATGTATTTGGTACATTATTACGAGTTCATTAAATGAGGTAATTTCTTTTCGCCGATGCTATGTAGTGCTTTTCTCAAAAAAATGTAAGGTAGTAATTTATTAAGTAAGTAGGCAGGTAAATCAAACACGCAAGCAAAGTTTTACTAATCTCTTTCACCAATGAATTTTATTGTACCATTTTGACACATAATAGTTATTGGGTTTTAGTTAATTACTTCTACTGATGTTGATGTCAATAATAAAGCCTATAGTAGTTAGGGTTTCTGCACTTAGTAGTGAGACCATTGTGCGTGGGCCCTCACTCAAGCCACCCCAGCTGCCCCCAGAACCTCACCAGCCTCTTTAGTTTCCTTAGGGTGGCCTCTAAACTTTCCGGTGTTCCGATTCTTTCTGATGCTGGTGATTTAATTGCATTCTAAGAGCGTATTTCTCACTGCCTCTTCTGTTTCCATGCAGGCCCTGCACAGGGGACTATCTGTAATACCAATTGTGTGGTAGTGTTTGTATAATGAACAATGTCCTACCTATTAATATTCCTGTGATCTTTCTAAGGCTTCTCCTGTATAGCCTTAGGAGCCGTTTGGTTAGTCTTCTATCTAAAGCCTGTAGTGTCCCAACGAACCCCGAGTTGCGTGGGTGTGGATGACCTGTCCTGGCGCGTGTGGCTGCTGCGGCAGATGGCTCTCTAACAAAACTGACTAAACAATGTCATGTTTTTATATATAATAATATTTAAATAAAAGAAGAATAAGTCAAAAAAATATATATTAAATTATTTACAAGAAATAGCTGACTCGCTCTACTGCCAGTGATGATGATGATGCCGATATGCAGGTACTTAAAAATACATCAAGCAAATAAATACTTCTTTCATTCATTCACTTTAAATAAACGGGAGAACACACAGACCCAGACCCCAGATTAATATAATTGTTACCCAGAACAGAAAGTACTCTGTTTAGTCTCTTTATTTTCTGTACCTATTTAATCAGCAATAAATTACATGGTTCTTACAAAATAAACAAAAATGTTTTTCATCTCTCATGTGGAAAGTAGGTCATTGTTTTCCCGAAAAGTGCCAGTTTTCCTCCAAGGCAGAAAAGTAGACTTCAATATAAATTACTTTCCTCCCCAAAAATTGGAATATAACATATATGTACATTTTGTTTACTTTCTTCACAGTCAGGATGAAAAGCAGTGTTTGCAGAAGAAAACACAATTTCACCCACAAACTATAAATAAATATCTCATGAAATTGCTTGTTTTCCTCTCATGTATGACTGTCTACTATTCCAGGAGAAACTAGATAAATGCCTCACAGCATACAACTGGCAGACCTCAACAGTCACCTCCGTACCCAACCCCAACAACTCCATCAGCTCCAACAGCGAGGAATTTGAGCAGCAAGTATGGCAGCTGGTGTGGAGCCGGGGGACGCGCTGTGTGTCAGTCTGTACGAGCAGAGAGCCGCGCTAGTGAGTGAGCTGACCATGCAGGGAAGGGAGTTGTCAAGAAGCATCACTAATAACTAAGTAAGTTAGTTATAGAGCCATGTGGTGTCCGGCAGACCAGAATAGCACCAACCCTTTACATTTATGGGTGACGTATAATGCGACTAATGTCTGAGGCAGAACGCCGAGAGCCTCGTCAACCAGAGAATAGGCAGCATTGTGTTCTTTTAGTCTTCCATCACTGCAATCTCAAACCCGCCTGCCAAGCGTGGATATTACGGCTAATTCCTCCCATGGTAGCAGTGGCGTGCACAGAACTTTTTTCAGGAAAAGCAATCTGAAGGTCAAGTACGACAATAAAAAAAATATGAAAAATTTTTAATAACACTTTGAAAAAACAAAAGTTTGTATGACACAAGGGTAGGCACTGCCTTTCCTAGAGAGGAACATTTTCATACAAACTTTTTTTTTTCAAAGTGGTACTTGACCTTCAGATTGCTTTTCCGGAAAAAAGTTCTGTGCACGCCACTGGATGGTAGAGGGTTATGCCTAGCATGGGCTATTGATTTATTTATTTATTTACACATAGCATTACAGTTTATATAAACCTTATCGCTACACAGAGGCATATGTATATATTATTGCTTATAGTCTAGGATATCCAAATCATTCACTACGCTCACAAAACTTCAGGTATCCTCTTTTCAACGCGGCCATCCATCTGCAAATACATCCGTGTGTGTGGTGCAAAATCGACCAATGCATAGACCATTGCGGTCGCTCGTTGATGATAGTACATATGAATCTCCATACAAAATAATCACAGGAGTAACAAGTCATGATAAATTTGGCCCTGTGTTGGTAACTATTCTTTAGGCTGTTCCAAAATAATATAAAAAAAATTAAGATAAAACTTTCTATGAAAAATTAAATAATCAGGGCCAAAATGAAAAAAAAAATTGTAGGTCCTTTCTTTGAAAGGTGATCTATCAACGCACAGCTCGAACCACTGGATGGATCGGGATGAAATTTGGCATACAGATAGATATCATGATGTACGCATACGCTAAGAATTTTTGAAAATTCTACCCCTAAAGGGTGGCAAAGTTCGTATGGGAAAAGAGGAAGCATCGGACGGATCGATGTAATTTGACGATGTAGATGGATAGATGGAGGGCCGGAAAGTGACATGGGCTACTTTTTAACTCGTGCACGCAACATGTGTTATTTTGTAATCTGTGCGAAATTTCATCAAAATCCGTTTATACGTGATTGAGGCACAAATATACGAACTTTGATATTTATAATATTAGTAGGATAAACAACCGAGGGATATCAGGGATACCTCGCCTGATAAAGGTATGAAACTGTATAAAAGACGCCAGACTGGATGCGTGGCGTGGCGTGCGTGCGCAGTCTGCCATCTTTCATAGAGTTTCATACATTACAACCGGTGCGTTACAACAACAGACACAGAGACAAATTACAACGCAAACAAGCGTCCGGTGTGCGGCGCCTTTAAACCGCCCTGTACATTTCATGCTTCTTCAATTAATAAATATCTATTAATATTTATAAAATATACAGTTCAGATATTATAAATCTTCATTGTTTATACACAGAGACAAAGAACAATGAAAAAAATATATACATTATACAACAATGATTACAAACATTCCACCCAAATATTCATGGTCACAATATCTTCCCGTGGATGTCGTAAAACACCACTAAGGGAATGGGTCGATTGTTGTGCACCTGCTGTAAGCGATGGACTTGCGACCCATCTCAACTTTGCTAGTTTGGTTTTGGTGTGACATGGTACATCCTTTGTTTAAAATATGGTTATAATATTGACTTCATCTTCCAGAACTACCTCTCAGGCGAATCCTGCGAGCTCCTGGTCATCCGCTGTGAGAAGACACAATGAAATTACCACTAACAGTGGGATATTCCACACCGCCAGGAATGGGAACATTGCTGCGACCCAAGCGAAGCCCACTTATGCCATTGATGCCTAGGCTATTGTAAGTTATTTTACTCGAAAATTTTTGTGATGTGGTCATTGTATGGGCGTATATCGTGGTATGGTCAAAGGATCCATTCTTTCTGAAATGACCCTCAATATTTGTCAAAAGTGACGGAAACGCTTTGCCTACCCCGCAAGGGAATACAGGCGTGAGTTTATGATCCATTCAGACGTCATTCTACCTTATAGTATAGGTTCGGGATACCTTTTGAAATATAAAAGTCTAGTAGGTCTGGAATCTTTTTAGTATGTAGGCTCACCAGTAGATATTAAACCCGATTCTGTAGGCTTTAATTTTAGTTTTAGTGCTGTCAAAACTTGAAAAATTCCTAAGTAATTTAGCTTCCAATCCTAACACTTAAGGACTAGTTTGAAATGAAAAATATTTAGTTTTGACATCACTAAAACTAAAATTAAAGCCTTCGGAATCGGCTTTATAGTATTCGAATGCTTGGTCTCCACGCATTTATTCAATTAGCGTTATGCTGGCATTTTGTGATTTTTTATTGTGTTTTTGATTAGTACTGCTGTTCCTCCATGAGCTCTTCCATCAGGATAATTTGTAAGGTAGCATTTATAGCCCCCTTGTGGCAAAAGATCTTTGGCTAGTTATATGCGTCTCAGAAATGAGTAAATAAATTTTTACCTGTAATTGTAAATGTTTGGTCACGTTTACGTATATTTAAGTATTTTCTCCTTTCCATAGGTGCCTATTGGTAGACAGGAAGATGCACTACACACCAATAGCAGCAGCAAGGATTGCAAATGCTTACAGCTCACAGAGCTCATGTGGCATCCACTCCACTGACGGCGGAAGAGGCGGCTCATGAACGCAGGCTGACGGAAGGCGCCGGCGTTGGCGCTCCGCCCCGCCTCACAGCTCGCCACCAGCTCTCCGACTTGGAGTTGGGTCATGCGCGGAGAAACGCAATTATTCAAGATTATGGGCTAGTTAATAGGAATAGATAATAAAAAATTTGTTCAAAAACTAAAACCCGACCACTGTAATATCACGCTCTAAAAAATATTCTCATCAGAAATTGTTATGTACAAAAGAATCAATATTTATTGTCTATTAAATAAACATTTAAATGTTTTTAATAAATATTCATAGTGATGTTCAGAGGATAGCCGTGGTCTTATGCCACCTGCCCTAAAAAACAATACATTCTAACAGTAGTAAGCGATCATAAGCTTTAGGGCACAGTAGCATATGACAACGACTGTCCTCTGAACATCACTATGAATATTTATTAAAAACATTTAAATGTATGTGTAAGTTGTTTATTTAATAGACGATAAATATTGATTCGTTTGTACAATAAATTTCTGATGAGAACATTTTCTTGTTTCTGTAGTCTGGTTTTAGTTGTTGGACTAATTTTGTATATAAATTATTTTGGGGGTATAACTTCGTGATAACGTTTAAGCAGAGCCACTTTATTGGAGTGAAGCGGGAAGGACTGGAGTGAAGCTTAATTTTATAGAAATTATTCCCAATTATCGGGTACAGGCAAGCAAAGCCGCAAGCAACAGCTAACAATATATATATTTTTGAAACGTGCGAATTAAGCCCTTTCATTTGATACCCAATACAATACGGCATAATTAAGACATATTTTATTTGTAGTTCACGACTTTATGCCCTCTAGAGGGCGCTATATTCAATTTAACCTTATTTGTCAAATTATGATAAGTACTTTAGAAGTTATGAGGGAACAGATGAACATTCATACATACATACCGGTCAAAATCATAACCCTCATTTTTGCTTCGCCGTAGTCGGGTAAAAATAAATAGAATGTTATTAAGTAAAGTTTTATTTATAATCTATTAAAAAGTCTTAAAAATAATCTTAAGTCTAGAATTGAATGTGTGCCCAGAAAAAGGGTCTAAGTATATGAAAAAAAAAACTTTTTTTCTATCATCTTCTGATCATAATGCGATATAGACCCTTTTTCCGTTAAAAACATCGTTTTAATTTTTTTTTTATTGAATAGACCCTTATTCCGGGCACACGTTCAATTGTTGTCGATCTTGTGGTTGGTAACAAAACTGAAAAAAAGAAAATTATTTTGATATACCTACTTATTAATTTTCTTAGAATATAATTTATAAGGTGAAAAAAAGACTACTTCGGGGGAAAATACAAACTAAGAAATACAAAAGGCACCGTCGTTCCTACTCTAATTACTTACTAGTTTTTTTCCTCCCTGCATAGCATAATTTTAGAGTAATATTTTTTAGAATTGCCTGCCGTGTCAGTCTGTCAATGCTTTCACATATTAATTTAAATGAATCTACCACTGTGGCCAAAACCTCGGCATTTTAAGAGCAGCCTCTACCCTCAGCAACATTTCGATTGATTCATCGAACTTGCTTCTGCTCATACAATAATATGTTGTTAAACTTGTGAATTTATGAAACACAGTTTAATTATACCAACATGATACAATAATCTCATCATTCTCGACCCACTGCTGGACCTCACTTCTATTGCACCAATCCTGTCGGTCCTGTGGCCGCCGCATGTAGTCAGATCCCGTCAAATTGACGATGTGGTCTGCCCACTGGCCTTGTTGCTCCACTCTGTCATCCCGTCTAGCCAAATGTCCCGTCCATCTCCACCTTACTTAGCATTACTTACATTGTGCTTGCTGTGGAGCTTGGTCATGTGTTGAGGTTTGTGTCCTTCGGCGCTTTGTTCTCCGACCATCCCGAGCCCGAATGACTCTGTTCTATTTTCAGACTTTTAGGTGAACGTGGCAGTGGCGAGTGGTGGAATTATGACTTTGGTAAGCCGATACAAACATTGCTCACTATGGGAGCCTGCCCAATAGTGCCCAACGTGGCAACGTTGCAAGGTTAGCTAAAATGGACCGGCCTATTAATCTCCCAATTTAACATAGCGCTGCGCACCATGAGTTGAAATAATGTGTACGGAAGATTTGATTTTCGTTTTGCACCGGCGTTTTTTAGTAATTCTTAGTTAGAAGCACACGAAAATAATTGTACATTAAAATAATGAATGGTGGAATGGTTAGTTGTAGTTGCGAGGTATTTCTGAAAGGTTAGCCGGTGGGAATCGGCTTCTATGGAGCCTTCGCCATTGGAAGGTGGTAGAGCTGATGGCGTGCTCGACTGTGGAGGTACCACCATCTTACTTGGAGACCCCCATGAAGTAATTCGGGGGAGCGTAAGAGGACAGCTCACAGGCAAAAAACCAAGAGGCCCACCATGCCTGGGACCGTTGGATGGCGGTATGTCCATCCCTAATAGCCGGGCCTTATATGGAACAGACTGATGACGGGCAGCGGCGTCACTGGTGCGAGGGTTCCGATACCGCGCTCACCAACCCGCCTGCCCAGCGTGTGAGTATGGGCAATTCTTCCAGGATGACCGCCGGGAGTGGCAAATTCATGGAAAGGCTTATGTCCAGCAGTGGACGAACTAGGCTGATGGATGGATAGAGACTTAGACAAGAATGATAAACAAAAATTATTATATTTTGAATTATTTAATTTTATTAGGATGATGCCAATAAAACAGGGTGATTCACCATCATAATGATGATTAACAGCCAATAAAATGCGGCAGAATGTTATATAAAAATGAATCAAATAACCAATTTCCACCGATGCATAACACAAGATAAACAGCAATAAGTAAGTTAAGTCGGTAACAATTATACACACAAAACAAAATATATTAAAATAAAGTAAACAGGGTATAAAAGAAAACACTAGAACAATGACTGAAATAGCATGTTGCAGTAAAAATATATAATGTGTCCAAGATCAGTGAATCTACTGGTTCGTTGAGGAAACATCATATATTATATTCTCTCCAGCAACTGTGCTATTTGAGCCAATGTTCTAGTGTTTTCTGATACAGCAGCAGAAATACTGCTCAACGCTGCAGCCGCCTGCTCCTCTGCAGTCACCCTGCGCTCCTCAATTTGCAGGGCCCACCGGGGTGCCATGGGTTCAACTGTAAAAAAAAAACAATGTCATCAATACATACCTACATATTACATCTTTGGACTGACCAACTTCACTTTATCTGAATGTTAACAAAAACTAAGCAAATGTATAATAACTCACTCCTTGACTTCTCAGTGGTTGCGCCAGGAGCAGGGGCTCTAGTTGGCGGCACTGTTGCTGTGCTCGGTTAAACTGTAAATAAAAACAATGTTATTGATACATATCTACATGTACGTTTTATGTGTGGCCACATGTTACATCTTGGACTGGCTGACTTCACTTTATCAGAATATAAGCAAATGGATTAAAACTCACACTCCCATTGGAGGCTAGGGGCTCTAGGAGGTGGCGGCACTGCTGATGGGGTTGGCAAAGCCTCCACAGGTTCTGGCAGAGGCGGGCTCACAGGTTCCCCCAAGAACTCTGGCAGCTCGAGCGGTGGTGGTGTTGAGCATCCCACATGCAGTTAAACGACAAAATATTAGTTTTGTGACCAAGTAAATACAATAAAGACAATCACAACCATCAACATTTTGATAAAATATTAAAATACTGCCTTTTCCAATTAATCACATCTTTCCATTACGCGCTTGTTTTTGTGGTACCAACCCCCACAGCATTCAGTCGTGCCGCCAATGTTTCCCACTGAGACTTGGCTTGGTGCTTCGCATGTGGCCCACTGTTAGTTAATTCCCAACAGCCAAGTCTCGGTGGTCCTCTATAAATCCCACCAGCATCTACAGCTGCTAGTGGGAAGTTTGCTTGTGCGCTGGCATTCTGAAACATAGGTACGAGTATCATTTGAATCTTGATGCACTGCATTATGTTGAAAATTTTGATTTTCCCACATATTTCAATCAGTCAATCAATAAAAGCCGTTTCATCTGGCTTCCTTTAACGTGACTGCGCACATTAGTTCCGCCAATATCTTGTTTTATGAGATTATATAGAAGAAAAACACACAACGACTCGCTTGACGAGACGTCATCACGCTTTTTAATTTTCCTACTTTAGGAAAGGCTAGAGGCTTTTTAACCATACAGCCTTAACAACTTTGTCATATGCGTTTTGTTATCCACTTTTCATTTCTCATTTATCATGTTACGTTAAGATTTTGAAAATAAAACAGTATAATTTTAATATAAAAAGTGTCACTCTCATTTTATAAATGCTTGTTTCTATGTTTTGCCTCTTACTTAGCTTCCTTCAAAAAGTCTCAACGGAACACTACATTGAATAAACGAAACGCGGATTTTAGTTCATTCACGAAGCTGATGTTGATGAAAATTTTTACACAATATGCCATAATCAAATTGAGGCTTTTGCTATTTTCATCTACATCAAGTTGATGTTGATGAAAATGAGAATTACGCGGTAGACCTGGGGCTCTACCGCGTAATTCTCATTTGTATCAACTTCAAGCAAATGCATGCGAAATTCAACGCGTGCAAAAGAGATGGCATGTTAGGCGGGCGTCGTCGCACGCACGACAAATTTCAATCTCAAGTTGATGTTGATGAAAATGAGAATGAGCGTTTTTCTGGTTGTTTTTTTTTCTTAGTTCTTAGCTTTGCTCCAGATGGCGCTGTCTATGTCATGTCATGTCATGTCTATGTCAAAATGTGTTTGTAGCAATCAATGTCAAAGTGGTTATAAGTTTGTTTAGAATCTGTGCAAATTTTGTCCTTGATTCTGTTGCTAAAGATACGACAGTGCCATCTAGGAATCTTATTTAACACTAAATTTGACATAAGGAAAAACGCTCATTACGCGGTAGACCCACTGCTGTACACATAAAGCCAAGTTTAAATTTCCTTTTTTTTTTGCAAATATGAACTTTTTAGATTTGAACATTTGCATGTATTTGTAACGGTGTCGCGTATACCGAAAAATATAATATTATAATTGTGCTAAATATGTAACATACCACTTAGCATTTAAACTTATAGTTTACAAAAACAAAAATATATATAAAAAACATGCATATTGCTTGAAGTCTCATTTTTTTTATTAATGAATTGGTTTACAGGCAAAGTTTTCCATAAAACATCCTATCAATTGACATATTGGCTGGTAAGAAATATGGCAGTATTTTTTTTATAAGGCAGGGAGCAATTTTTTCATCTTGAAGTCTACATATTTTTCTTACTGGCCAGTATTTTATATCTATCAACGCACTGACCTCTATCTAATTTGAGGTCAGTGAAGTACAACATTACAAAATATTACTGGTACGTAAGAATTTCCATTTCAGATTCTTTTCGTAAAGAAAAAATATTAAAAGCTGGTTTTAGCGCCCGAAATATCTTTCTATCACCCTCCATCATTTTCAAAACATAAAATTTATATTAAACTACCCAATGGTTAATTAAATGTTCTTCCTAGAAATTATAACCAATAAACTTGAAAATATTTCAAACGATAACAAACTTATAATATTTTGAATTGATTTCTCGTGAGAATCTGTTGACCTAGTAACCGATTTGCCGTTGCGATGACATAATGCCAAAACGGACTACATTGTAACTACTGTAAATAAGTATATTATGAAAATCAAAATCACAAAAATAATATGATCGGGAAAGCCGACCAGTTTTCATAACACGTATTGAGGTGAGCCGTTTTTATTTAAAATAAAATCAAGTGTGAGTTGAGTAAACATTAGACACGTCAAAATGATTTGACGACCCGGCAAATGTGCCAAATCTGCATATATTAGCCATAAATTCGAGAAAATTACAGGTTTACAATTATTAGTGGTTATGTTTTTATTTGAATATTAGATCAAAGTACCAAAAGTGAATTTAGGTTTTTGAGTTATTTTAAGAACCCGGTGCAGGACGACGCCAACTCCGATGCGAAGCGAGACGTATCGCGACAACAAAGCGCATATTTGGCTGGCTGATCTAAACAAGCGCCTCACGCTTTGCCCAACGCCGTTCGAACTGTGCTGAGTGAGACTCACCCTTTGCGTTGGGAATAATAATTATTTCCGATTACCTTAATTGTGCCTCGATTACTTGTTATTTTTTATACTGTTTTAATTAATTAGAGTATTGATGAATACTTCCAAGTGGTGTCGCGGGGTACGGTAGGGTCCCACGTGCAAAAAAAAGAAAAAAATAATATTTAATAAAATTTAAGAGAAGAAAGAAAATAAATCAGAATTTTTAAAAATCAGTGGTGTTCATTAAAACGTTCCCAAAGGTCAGGAACTGTCCTGGATCGTGGAGACGCTCGGAGACACGGTGGTGATGTCCGGCGTGTAGGCTCCGAACGCGTCGGCAGGGAAGACTGGAGAGTGCGTCCGGCGGTCAGGTGGAAGACCGAGGTGACTCTCGTCGTGTTTATAATTTATCACTATTTCCATTCGATGTTTTTCAC
Organism: Ypsolopha sequella; assembly: GCA_934047225.1. Lineage (NCBI taxonomy): Eukaryota > Metazoa > Arthropoda > Insecta > Lepidoptera > Ypsolophidae > Ypsolopha > Ypsolopha sequella. Next base: position 18,400,000 of record OW203994.1, on the reverse strand, counting down.
GTCAATGGCTATTGTGAGACGGATTTGCATAAATCTGGCAGTATCAGAATTTCCATTCCAATGGAAAATGGAAATAATGAGACTCACCCCTTGTAATCGAAGTGAAAAGCAGAGTGTATAACTCTGGCATAAAACCCATTTTATGACCTTGTTGTACAATCTACTATTTTCTACTACCTTTATGAAAAAGTTCCATTTAATACTCGAAATTAGTTTTGAAAATCGAACTTTCCGGGCTCCGTTGCGGAATGACTATCAGGTCAGTTCGAAATATCGTATTGAAATTTCATTTATTGCAAAATTAGGTTCTTTTTGACGTTTGTCTTCATTTCATGTTAAATTATGTTGTTTTTGACGTCCTTAGTTTGTCTTTGAAATCGAAATTCCCTGCATTCTGATTCACGACATAATCGATTATATCGCGTCTGACACTCTTTTTTCGCAAAATGATACTGGCCACAAATTCGCCGGCCGAAGCCTAAAAAAAAAAGGTAAAAATCGTGCCGTGGTTTGCAAAGTCATTAAATACATTAAATTTGAAAGGAAAAATTAAATATTTAAATACATAAATCAGGTAGTAAAAAAGTATCGTTCGCAACGAGTAAAAATGGGTTTTCTTACCCTCGGAATGTAAGCTTTCGACGTTCACCTTTGGCTCACGTCGAAACTAGCTTCATTTCTCGGGTAAGAAAATCATATAAATTGTGCATAATGAAAACTTTTTTACAAACGTCTCTAATAAATAAATAAATCTCTAATAAAAAAATCAATTAAAGTACAGTCTTCTGAACAAAATAATACTTTAAAACAACTTTTTCTGCTATAAAAGAACAGTTACACGAAATAGAAAGGCAAAGATAACTTAGTCCATACAGTCATGATTGAGGTTTTAATATCTTATATCTTATACCAATGAGGTTTTTATTATACGAAACAATACATTGCGGAAGGAGGTTACGCTTCAACTTTTTTCGGCAATTTATTGTCTATGGCCGCGCGAGCTAGGGCGCATATTAGCAAGGGCGGTATTTTTTTTCATTCACCCATGGCCGAATAAAAAATGGCCTTTTCCTTAGAAGAATAAGGACTTATTCTAAGATCTGTTCCTTTGGTTTCCATTCCAAAACATAAGCTTACTACAATTTGAACAGTGACAACAGGATAGCATATAAAATGTTGTATGAGTGCTCATGAATAAGCACAAGAGTTTGTACGGCGACACTGATATTATTAAATATTTGGAACGCCCTGGCCCAAGGTGACGTCATATTACGTGGTTGCCATTTTATGTCATTATTTCATGATAAGGAAAAAAGGTTAAGGTAAGTTATTTCGTTTACAAAATAATTATATTATTTGTAACATTAATAAGTATTTTTTGTTGTTGAAATTAAACATAAACAAATGTAATTTTGATTTTTTGCTTATCTTTATGGTCAGATTTGCAAAAGTTGTGTAAAACGTTTGGGTAAAAATAAGCGCATAATACTGGCAATATCTAATGGCGTTTAGTCCATTTATTGTCATCCTTGCTGCACGAGAGTGAATTTAATAGTTTGTATTATATTCATTATATTCATATATATATATATTCATTCCACACAGAGATTCCCAAAGGTTGAAGCGAGTATCGAATTGCATACGAGCTAAATAATTAATGATAATCCTAGGAAGCAAGAAGTCGATCCGTAATTGTAAAAATCGCGCTGCAAAGGCGGAATAATTCGACTTTTTTTCTTTTCCCAAAAATTTATTGGTGGCTCAAGAGTGGCTTAACTTTTGTGGCCCAAAAGCCAGTATCAGAAATTGTAAGTCCTATTTACCCCATTTATCCAATATATTTGTATATTTACTTACATAGTTTTCTAAACAACGTCTCCAAGGATTTTTATTATTTTTAAATGTGTATTTTTTGGGTATCCATTATCCTAATGGGTATGTATGATTTGATAAAATCGATATAGTGTGAGTCTCCAATGCTACCTAGTATAATTTATTTCTACGAACATAGAAATTTCCATGAGAGGTTTTTTTTTTAGTATTAAAAAAAACCAAGAACTCTGTAGATGGCGTTGAACTGACTACGTTACTAGGTGCCAAAGCCAAAACGATTGGAAAAAAAACATTGCGTCACATCACTTCACATACGCTCGTTGGTTGACTGACATGTGTGCTGAGCATATGTGCGAATGCTTTGTTATAGTCCGTCCAGGTTTAAAATGTACGATGGCTTGTACTCATTGCGCTTTACGGCTTTCATCTTTAGGAAAAAGATGTATGCCTTCATTTTTACACGAATCCACAAGGCACAGACTTCTCTTCTTTTTCTCTTGGGACAGTTTCTTTCTGGCGTAGACTCATAAAAAGACTGCTAAATATGTTTTTCTTTTTCCTTGTTGTTATTATTTATTTATTTTCAAAATGTCATTGTGATGTGATGTGACAATGACATTAATTACTTTTTTATGTACGTTTCGTTTTACGATCTCAAAATTACATCCAAGTGAAATAATCAAAAAATTATGTGACGTTCCGTTCCTTGCAGTAACTTACCAAGTTCAGCGCCATCTATCCAGCGACTAGGGAAGAGTAAAAAAAAAGAAAAGAAAATCCCTCATTCCCGACTTTTAAAGTTTGAGAACCGTCCATAGCGTGTTGACGTCTTATATGGTCTAAGTATCGCGTCATTCCGAGCCACTGTGAGCCCAATAACGATGGCTCAACTATGGTCGCTATGACCACATTAACGACGCCATGCTGTGCTATCATCGCCCATGCTTCACAACACTGTGAGCGATCTATTAAATGTGACTGCTGGCCGGAGGCAAAAAATAGGTTATTCGGAGCATAAGAGTTTATTATTAAACCATGATTCAAAGATTGTAATAAGAAGAAGTCACCTTTGTATTCACGTATTATAAACAAATTTCTACAAATGCAAATTCTCAAAGAGTGTGAGAGGGGCAGATTCGTGGAGGAGTTGCAGTACTAAGTCGTTTTTTTTATAAATAAAAATTTACTTAGGTTGCTGTCAGAATTTCGTTTAACCAGGTCTTAGATACCGTTAAAACCCATCTAATAAAATGTTATTGCGGTCCACTATGTCATTCTAAATTGTCAAACCAGGAGGATTGGTGTCGAAAAAGACCTCATTTCAATAAATATTTCTATCGAGCTGAATTTCTCCAGTCGTCCGTAGAAAGGGATTTATACTATTTTATCAAAATGATACATTATTTACTGAATTAGATACGCAGGTTGTGAATGTGTCGGTTTTTTTCCCGTAGAGGTGCAAAAATATCAACATACATTACCTAATAATTGTTTAAATAGTTTGAAGAACGCCTAAAGAAAGTATTCTTACAGAAAATGTGTTTCGTGGTCCCATATTAGTAGACCTACTTGTTTATAATATATTATTATGCTGCGTGTAATGTGTTTCTACCATTCCTAAAGGCCGCAACACCTTCTCTGTACATTATGCGGTTACACGAAACAGAAAATCCCCAGCTGTTATTACACCACCCTAAATGGGTCACACAGACATTTTGTTTTATCTGTGATAGGTCACGATAAATATTGACCAACAGTAGGTCGGTGAACGACTGAGGTGAACAACAACTAATGTACTCTTTGGTTGTACTCATTTATGACAAGGCTGTATAGACCCAGTTTTCCTTGCTTTTCCGTAAAAGAGCACTTTACTCGACCGTCTAAACGAGGCTCAGACCATAAATACAGAACAATCTATTGACCAATAGGAGGCGAGATGTGTTAACCAATAGGAGTGATGTACATGTAATATCTGGCTGTACAATATCACCTTGTACCGATAATGTACGGCCAATAATTGGAAGCCAAATAATGCACGGACTGATATTACGTGTACATGTACATGAATTATTGGCTGTTCATTCCTTGGCTTCGTATTATTGGCCGTACATTATCAGCACGGACCGATATTACGACGCCAGATATTGTACAGCCATGGATTGTACGCCCCGTATTACGTGTACATAACATTGGCTTCGTAATATCAGGCCGTGTAATACGTGGCTGTACAATAACCGGACTCGTTTTTACTTCAAGTTTGGTATACCATACCATAGATAGCGGATGTTGCACGAGTTTTTGTGCATTTTAAATAGTTCTTATTGATTTATATAACCTTTTCTTAAGTTTGACATTTCAGTACTGTCCATTAATTAGATTTTCTATTTTTGAATAAAAATATCAAGAGGTTTTCTTAGAAAGAAGAAAATAAAATGTAGAGAAAAAGCAGAATGTTTACAAAAATATTGTAAAATAAACTCATTGGTCTGAGAGTTTACTATACATATTGTGACATTTTATTTATGCGAATATGACATTATGAATATAAAAAAATACATAAAGACACAACGCTAAAAATAGGGTTAGTCAATAGTCATTTCAAATAATGTTTCACCGAATCTACACTATTGCTCGTCGAGCGGTCGGGCGGACTACACATCCCGAGGATGCCTCGTTTAGAGGCGAAACACGTGTCGATAAGTTTTCTTGCTTGTTATTTAAGATTGCTTTATTTTGTGCTCCTACTGCTTGCTTTGCTTGTGCATGTTTAATGCGGGAGGGCGGGCGGTGCTTGAGTCTGCATTTTGAATAGCATGGTAAGAGTGTTTAGCGGAATATTGCAAATTATTAATATATCCTCAAATTTATGATGGACTTCCGCAAAGTAAGGTAAATGAACCAGCCATGGACAGTGCACCAGCGTTGGACATTTTTTTATTAAACCACCAAAAATAACGAAATGACAATATATTTTTTTTACTGGCAACATTCTTCATTTGTGTCAAACACTTCCGGGCTCCATGTTTTTCGTTTAATTGGTACACGGCCATTTTGTTCCTGCAGAACAGACCATAAAGTAGCTCGGTGCGACAAAGTGCAGAAAAATCCATAATTCTAATAAGAATCGCGATGCAAGTGAGTTTGCTAAATTAGTTTTTGAAAAAGAGTCACTTAATTGTAAATGAATATCTATTAATTTCGTATTTTGGTGTAAAATTATCAATTGTTTTATAACATAACCTAAGCAAATGAAATGTATTATTAGTGTACTTGAAGAAGTGTTTATGATTGGATGTGTAAATTACTCACTAACCCAATCATGGACATTTTGTCCATTATAGGATTTTTCGTAAATATCCCTCATTGTGTGTTTTATAGTCATAAAATGCAACAAATTCTATATAAATCTTAAATATTCCTAATAATTGTTACTCGACCCAGTAATGAACATCCTATGTCCATGACTGGTTGTCCATAACTGGGGAAATCATAATACCTACCTATGCAATTCCTTTTTTATTTTGAAATAAGTACCAGTTGTTAATTGTTAAAATATATTTTTGTCCCAGAAATGGCACCAAAAAGGAACTATACTAAAGAGCAAATGGCGAAAGCTATCGAGGAAGTGAGGCGAGGTGAAAAGATCTCAGTTGCTGCGACTAAATATAATGTTCCAAGAATTACTTTACACAATAAAATTACAGGAAAAAGTCCAATAGATTGTAATTTAGGTCCAGCTACTATTCTTACATCAGAAGAAGAAAATGTCCTCGTCAAATGGATTTTGTATATGGCGGATCATCATTATCCTGTAACTAAAGACCATCTGCTAGACAGTGTGCAAAAAATTATATTAGAGAAAAAGCCAGATTCTTGTCCATTCACTGATAACCGACCAGGAAAGAAATGGTACGCTTCTTTCTTAAAACGTCACCCAATCCTCGCAGAACGTACAGCTCAAAATTTGATGAAGGCAAGAGACGATGTGACAGAAGAGGACATAAGGAAATGGTTTGAAACTAACAGAGCGTATATAGAGAGCCAAGGATTATTGGATGCACTTAATGACCCTAACCGAATCTTTAATACGGATGAGAGTGCTTTTTTTTTTGCAACCAAAAGCTGGACGAGTTCTCGTCCGAAAGGGAGAAAAAAACGTTTACATGGGTTCTGGTGACGAAAAGGAAAACTTGACAGCTTTAATAACTGGCAACGCCGCTGGGGTTTTGGCTCCACCTATGGTAGTATATCCTTATGAACGTTTGCCATTGGTGATAACCAACAGTGTTCCGAAAGAATGGGGTATCGGTAGATCGGAGTCGGGATGGATGTGCGCAAAGACATTTTATGAATATGTAACAAATGTTTTTAACCCCTGGTTAGAAAAAAGTAATATACCGAAACCTGTGATTCTTTTCCTTGATGGTCATAGGTCACATATGACCTTGCACTTAGCAGAATTTTGCAAAGATAATGGTATTGAGATAATCGCTCTTCATCCTAATTCAACCCATTTGCTGCAACCCATGGACGTCGCGGTTTTTCGGCCTTTTAAAGTGTTCTGGAAAAAGCAGGTGAAAAATTGGAAGTTCAAGAATCCAGGAGAACGTTTTAAGAAAGAACATTTTGCTCCTAATCTTAAGGAAGCGTTACAAAATATTTCCTTAGATACGATAAAAAATGGATTCCGCAAAAGTGGTATTTACCCATACACTTCAGAAAACGTAGATATGAAGAAAATTAAGACTGGAAACCGCATGACAACTACAGAAAAGTTCCCAGATAAAACAAAATTTATGAAAACCTTAGAATTGGAGATAAAAAGTGTATACTCATCAGAAAAAATGGATTTGTTCAACAGATTATACTACAAGCATCGAACTGAAGTTGAGAATTTACTACCTAAAGAGGATATTTCGCTTTATACCATTTGGTCTAAAACTAAATCTTTCCTGGCAGGCACTGCGACTGTTTCAACAACGGACACAACAATTGAAATATCCACAACCAGAGAATTAACAAACAATACAATTACAACAACGAAAAATGCTAAAGATGATAATCAAAACCAGAATCAGCCGATACCTCGGGATTCAGTAACGCCTGATATAGAAATAGTTATGGCCCAACAGGCTCAGCTAAATATTACTCATCAATTAGATTCACCAGGAAAGTTACAAAAAGGACAAGAACTGCCAACTTTAAGCATAAATAATCACCAAGCGATAACGAGACAAGAGAATGAACAGCTGCTAGATTCACAGGAACAACAGCCGCTTAATACGCAACAATCTACTCGAGATCAGTTTGAAGAGCAAAACAACCATAAACAGTCGACATTACAAATCAATCCCCTAAAAGATATTTCTAACGCAACAGCCACGCCAGCTAAAACAAATTCGATAACCGCAAATATGGACATTCCTTCACCTTTCAAAAGAGCTTTATTTTGGCCAGAGCCTGACATAAAAAAAAAGCGAACCAAAGAGCGTGTGCCGTCTGCGATTACTGGTGAAATTTGGAGAGCCTATACGACGAAGAAAGAAAATGAAAAGAAACAAAAACAAGAAGAAAAAGAAAAGCGAATGAAAGAAAGAAAAGAAAAACAAATATTGCGTGAAAGGCTAAAAGAAAACCAGAAAACTAAAGAAAATAAAAATGATAAAACACAGGTAAAAAAACGCAAGAAAGTGCAAATGTTGAGTTCATCATCAGAGGAAAGTGACACAATAATAGAATATCAAGACAGTGAACATGACTTAGAAGAAGAATTCTATGATGATGAAACCAAAGCAAAACCTTCTGGATCAGTTAAACATAGATATGTTATAATAAAGTATGAGGGAGAGTACTTCCCTGGTTTGGTTGAAAATACTGATGGTGGATATTTTGAAGTAAGCACAATGACATTATCGAAAGGTAATACTTTTCGATGGCCTGAAACACCGGACAAAATTTGGTATGGTGATATAGTAGAAGAAATTGAAGAACCTGTACCGATAAATAAAAGAGGATTTTTCAGAGTCAAAGAGATGGAAAAATATTTGCCATTCCTATCTATATAATCTTTTTGATCTGTATATTGAAGTTATAACGATTTTTTTTTATTTTTGTTAGATTATTTTCTTATTACGGGACAAATTCATACCATTTATTTATAAATGTGGGTACGTTCATGACTGAGTGTTGATGACTGAGGATGTGCATAACTGGGTGTCCAAAACCGGATTTGCACTGTCCATTAAGGGTACCTAACAAGGGTCCTGTATTTTCATAAATATCTTGCAAATTTAATATTGTTACCTAAGTTTCAGTTAATAAATTGATTAAACGGAAGTTATTTTATTACTAAAACTTGTTTTCACAGTTATTAATATGATAATTTGCAAATGAAGCAAAAAATATCAAAAAAAATGGTCTTAAACTGTCCATTATTGGTTCCCTTACCTTAACGCCTTTTTCAATAAATTTTAAATTTAAGTAAACCTAACCCTTACTTTTTCTTTGTGTATTTCCCCATATTATTAATTATTATATAAAACTATTGCCTATAGGCATAGATCATTTAATTATATTACATTAAACCGACCTGTAATAAGTGTATCTGATATCTACATAACACAAATAAATTTATTTAAATTTTAATTTAACTCACTATAGTCATCACTCAAAAGAGTCAAGTGTGAACTAAACTTTTGTTTGTTTACCTTTGAGCTCAATCCGAGGCGATCATAGTATGTATATCTATAAACAGATACTTTAATAAATATGTAATATTGCCTTTATTAGCCTTTTATTTGCAATTATACATATATTACTTTAAATATAATTAATAAATAAAATAATTTTTTTAGCTTGAAATATGAAATAGCACTAAGGGCCGAAATATATTTCAAGCTAAAAAAAATATTTTATTTATTTATTATATTTAAAGTAATATATGTATAATTGCATATAAACAGATACATAACATAATACCACTTAGCCATGGCTGTACGGGCAAGTTCCTTTTGCCTTCCCACTTACCGGCAAAAAAAAAAAACTTATATTTGAGGTTATTTCATGTGTATGTGTTTGTGTTTACTAAATATTGATTTGATTCAGAATATTTCAGAAGTTTTTCTAAAAAAGCTATACATATTTCAATTAGGAAAACGTAATTTTAACTCACGCAATCATATAACTTAGAAAGTATCTTCAAAGCTATATAATGTCTAATGTCAAAATAAAAGTTATTAGCAGAAACCCGGATGATTATCTTCGAGCGACGAAGAGAGATATTCATAAAAGTATGTTTGCAAACCACCTATCCCATTTGTAAAATTTATTTTAGTTATTATATAGACTCTTTATATTTCCAGTGCCAAGAAACTATGATCCTAACCTGCATCCACTCGAAGCACCACGTGAATACGTTAGAGCTTTGAATGCCACAAAACTTGAGCGGGTTTTTGCTAAACCTTTCATTGGCAACTTAGATGGTCACAGGGATGGAGTATCTTCTATGGCTAAGCATCCTAGCCGTCTCGCTGTGCTGGCAAGCGGAGCTTTTGATGGAGAAATAAGAGTATGGGATTTGGCTCAGCGAAAATGCTCAAGAAACTTTACTGCTCATGAAGGCTGGGTGCGAGCCCTCTGTTATACTCCTGATGGGGAACGTTTCACTAGTGTCGGTGATGATAAAACAATAAAAACATGGAAGGCTGAAGCAGTGACTGAAGACGATGATGAGCCTACAAACACATTGCTGAGTTTATCTGTGGTGTCGGGAATAACACACCATAGACACAAGCCAATATTTGCTACTTGTGGTGAACATTGCCAGCTCTGGGAGAGTACCAGAAATGAACCTATCAAAGTTTTTAAATGGGGAGTAGACAGTCTTCATCATGTATCTTTTAATCAGGTAATAAGATATTGCAAGGGCAGAATTCATTTAAATACAGTAACAAATCTTTCATAACTTGTGGTTTTGGCAGTTTGTTGATCAACCGCAGTCACCGTAAGTTTAATTATTCCAAAATGCAGTTACCTAAAGTTATGTGTTCCAAAGTGCAGCCACCTCAAGTTGAGTGTGTTCATACAACACAATAAGTACTTGTATGTACACAATTTTTTTATCCTATTTAATTGGCCAACAAACACTGCAATACTTTACCTGTTAGGAGTGAAAGAAGAAGCATGAAAAATTCATTCCCAGAGTACAAGTCGATGTATGTATAAGAGTCTCCAACACGAGAAGGTCTTGCGCCTTACCCATCCTCTCCCAGTCTCGCCCGGAGTTCTTTTTGCATGCTTCCACATGCACTGTGGTTTCAACATTCTGTTTTTTTACCACCTAGGTTTTACATAGATTTTTGTACAAAAGCTTCTATAATAAAAATCACCTTGCCCACACCTTAGTTGCTAGAATTAACATATAACTAATACAGGGTATATGATTAACTTTATACTTGCTCATCTAGCATATTTGTTAATTTTTCTTGGATGGCCATGACATGACACAGAAATAATCCTTATCCATACCGGGTTGCCCAGCTATAAATGTGACAAACATAATTTTTATAAAAAATGCCAGCAATATTTAACAAATTTTCTCAGTTGCTTAAAATCCAATGCATATGAGTTTTCCTTTACAGGTAGAGACAAATCTTCTATCAGCCTGTGCCAGTGATAGAAGTGTGATACTTTATGACTGTAGAGAATCTGGACCATTGAGGAAAGTGGTGATGGAGCTAAGATCAAACGCCTTGGCTTGGAACCCCATGGAAGCATTTATATTTACTGTAGCCAATGAAGATTACAAGTGAGTCATTTATTTTAGACCCCACAATCTTATGGTGGAACTTGACTGGCTTGCTCTCTAACAGAAAGAGGCAAATTTTTTATGTTATCGTATAGTGCAGATCTTGCTTGGCTTTGTTGTCCACCTCAAAAATTCTATAAATTAAAAAAGATAAAAAATTTGCATAGGGTCACATGAGTGCTCAATGGTATCTTTCATCTTCATATAAGAAAACTACAATAAATCCTATTTTACTTTTGCAGTCTTTACACATTTGATGTACGAAAACTTAAACAGCCAATAAATATTCAAATGGGCCACACGTCTGCTGTAATCGATGTAGATTACTCCCCGACTGGACGAGAAGTTGTCTCAGGGAGCTACGACAAAACCATCAGAATATTTGAGAGTCTTAAAGGCCATTCCAGAGATGTGTACCATACTAAGAGGATGCAGAGACTCACTTGTGTGAAATGGTCCTTGGACAACAAGTACATCCTGAGTGGCTCAGATGAAATGAATATCAGGATGTGGAAAGCTAGAGCATCTGAAAAGCTTGGCGTCGTAAGTATTTATGCTTTCCTGCTTTACAACATTTTGTTTATAATTACGGACTTATAATTAATTTTTATTTTTATGAATTCTGGATTATAAGTGGTTGCTGGAAAAATTTACAACTTTAAACTTTCGCGATTTCGGGCCTTAATTGCGTAAACATACATCATACTTTAACGGTTATGCTATGGTTATGTGCTTGACGTTTCGACGCCTCTGTAGGCTGTCGTGGTCACAAGTGAACTTAACATGAATTTTTATTTCACAGCTGAAACCTAGAGAACGAACAGCCTTGAATTATGCCGACGCCCTGAAGGAGAAATTCGCGAGCCACCCTCAAATACGGCGCATCGCGCGTCATAGACATGTTCCAAAACACATTATGAACGCGCAGAAAGAACTGCACACTATCAGGGAGAAAAACAAACGGAAGGAGGGTAACAGGAGAGCTCACAGTAAACCTGGTGCCGTTCCATTCGTGCCCGAAAGGAGAAAACATATTGTTAAAGAAGATGAATGATTTGAGTTCTTTGTTTTACATTTCTTGAAATAAATTTGTTTTTAATATTTATAAGTCTTGTAATTCAGCCTCTTCACTTCAGGGTGGTAAGTTTCAGATTTTAAACTGAAATGAAACAATGGAATACCAAAGAACTATGAGTCGTAGTATATTTAGTTAGTCTTCCAGGGCAATAAGTATAGATATAAATTAATTCAATCAATATAGTTATATATATAATGTAGCTGATTCTGAAGGCTTTAATTTTAGTTCTGTCAAAACTAAAATTATTCCAAGGCAATTTAGCTTCTATTCGCAACGTTTAAAGACTATTTTGCAATTACCAAAATTTAGTTTTACAGCACTAAAACTAAAATTAAAGCCTTCGGAATCGGCTTTAATGGCTACATGGTAGATAGCAGCCACTTTATATGACAGGTCCAGGGGAACTTCCCCGAGGGAAGAACATGCTTTGTCACAATTTCGGTTTTTTTAAACTGACAATCTAGTTTTGTTAAGAATTTGGGGTACCTGCCTAAGAATTTTATTTGGTAAAAACTGACTTAGCATAAAAAATAAAGATATGAAGCCCTAAAATTATCGATACAGGCAATGATATTAGTTTCTTCTAACTATACACTTATTTTCATTAGACAGCATTATTTTACCCTGGAATTTATGAGTCAGGTTACATTTTCTCTTATTGTTCCAACACTTAAATATAATTATACAAAAGATGATTCTCAATCGAACTTGATATAGGTATTTACTAGCTTGTTTTAAAACAATATATTACATCTCATAGAGTGGACAGATTTGGTACAATGGAAGTTTCAATTGCTGATTACTCAGTTTCACTTCGATGTGACATGGCATTTCCTTCCCCTGGACCCTTCATATGTAAATTTTCTAAGTAAGAGAATGATGTGAACATAATTCATTAATATATTATATTATGTAATTTATATTTGATGTATTTTTTAATAATATATTTGATGTATGATGGCAAGCAACAGCAATTTACCCAGCTTGATTGATAGGTCTGCTAATTCTGTTGGGGACTGTCATGGTGCGGATGTCAATTCTGAAAATGAGAATAAATGATATTTATAGTTGGTGAATAATCGATTAGTATCTTTACCGCGCTTTATGGAGATACTTTGGTGTCGACTCGGCGCAACACAACTGACAAGACTACCCTTATTTTGAGCATCCCATCTTTGTCTTTTCGATACAGAAAGAAAAGGACAGAACACTTAAATTATGTTTAGTCCTGTCGATTAAGTCAAGTTGTGTTGCGCCGAATCGGTGTTAGTGCCTACCATCCTACTTGCGCTGTTGAGTTTTTGTCAACGTCGGAAGGAGCAAGTATTATTCTAAGAGCAAATAGTATCCTAGACGATGTGGCACAGTTACTTTCACGTGCTAAGTATGCAGGTGTATTCCATAAAAACCGGTCAAGTGCGAGTAAGACTCACCCTGAGGGTTCGGTACCATTTAAATAAGTTAATATACTCAAATAATTTAAACAGAAATTACAAACTGGACATTACCTACAAAATTAATGAAATAAAACTGAAAAATTAAGTGAGTATTCGGGGAAGAGTCCCCGAATACTACATTAAAAAATCGGCGTTTTCAGTATTTGTTGTTTCAATACAGCATATTATTATGGTACATAATAGTATCCGTTACGTTTTCGCTTTTCAGGATTTCGGCTTGACAGATAATTAGTACCTCAGCTCGTTTAAAATTAGTGCCTCCAGCCGATCCAAATATATTCACGAAAAACAGATTCCGCCCAGCGGCATGTTTTTTTTACCGGTGGGCGTAACTAAATATAAACTAGCTACTTAGATGGATATGATTAGTGCCTAATTGTGCACATAAAAATAAAATTAGTACCTCTTGAGGTTTCAGAGTAATTCAAGATGCCACTGGGGTAACGTTTAGCAAATTGCAGTATCTCTTAAACGTCATACCATGACATACGCTTGTGTCGATTCGGCGCAACATAACTTAACATATTTGACAGGACTAAACTTAATTTGAGGGTTCTGTCTTTTTCTTTCTGTATCGAAAAGTCAAAATTAAGGTATGTCTTAATTAGTTCCGATTAGTGCATATTTATTTTTTGTATAATCAACACCGTTGGAAAATTTGTATTTTTTTTCAAAATCCCTAAAATCCATCCTTGCGCTTCAATGAGAAAACCTAGATACTTAGCAATAGTAAGTGTTGTGTACCTTTTATAAACTCAAAGCATCTTGTGAAATTTGATGTGTCTATTACCACTCCATAAAGAGTTATTTCATTTTAGATTCAAGTGTCCCCCTCCTGCCAGCTAAACGGTTGTCTTTGGTTATGTAAAAAAAATTCACGGCAGTGATATATAATAAAACGAAGTTAAAAGGAAAACTATCACACCTAAGTAGGCTCTACAATTTAATGTGTAATAGTCGACCAACAACGAAAATTTCGTACAAATTCCTTTTGAAAATTACTCAGATGAAGTAGGTATTGAATATTAGTTTACGAACCTTTTAAGTCCGCATATTGTGACAGGCAACTACGGAACCCTACATTGCGCGTGGCCCGATACGCACTTTGCCGTGCCGGTTTTTTGTATGGCTTTGTCCAATTTTCAGTATGATTAATAACAAATTATGTTAATTATTTGTTAAACTTTATCTATTTTTAGACTCTACTATTGTTACATTTTCGATGGATTCGATTGATGTATCTTGGCTTGTGGAATGTCATCTTTATTCTTTAATAAATTATACACAATTATTTTATACTTTATTCTGCGAAGATTTATTTTATCATTAACTTAGGCTACCAGTTTCGTATTACACATCATTGGGCCAACAAATTATTAATTTTAGTGGTAAAATTTTTAAATAGTTTAACAATCGCCACAGATTGAAAATTAATAATTAAAAAAAATTGTGGAATTTGTGTACAAGAATTGTGTATAATTTATATTGACATTTTCACTATTATACAATATATATGCATGTTTGACGTCTAATTATACAATCATTTAAATTAAAAGCAATGAGTCAGGAAATGAGCAAGGAAGTACGGTAGTATGCAAATTAATTGAACTTGACCGCTAGCCAATGTATACAATATAGGTCAATTGTTAAATGTAGTCCAAATGTAATGTAGTGCTTAGTACACTTACATAACAAAGATTAGTGTCCTCTAGACGCCAAGTGGCTCGCTATAAACTGAGTACCTATAGATATTGTTGCGGTATGGGAAAGCACAATGGTAAATTCGCGGGTTGTGTTGAGAACTGGATAGCTCAGTTGGTAGAGAGATCGCCCGGTAAGCGAGAGGTCCTCCTCACATCCAGATTTACTTTTCTTCTGCGTTTCTTACAGCAATGATATAATGTTAACTTACATAATATCACGGGGCAAGCAGGACTGCTCCAAGTTATGTTCCAGCACAGTGAGTATGCTGAGAGTTTTCAGGGTGGGCATATAGTCCAGCACATGGAGGTCATTGCTGTCGATCAGTCTCTCTTGATCATCAGAGCTTTGAGGAAGGGCAGGGCTTGAATGAGAAACAATTTAAATTAAAATTTTATGGTATAAACTTTTTGTATTATAATTTATTATCTGCTCGGAAAAACACTTGGTTACTATATTACTAAGGGAAATTATTAACCGGGCGAATAAAAATATACTTCAAGTGTCTGGAATAAATACCAAAGTGTGCGACTAAAAATATTGAGTGGGCGAATTTAAAATATGAAATCAAAAAATAGGTATGACGACGAGCGAAGCGTGTTAGGTTCAAGTAAGATAAAATAAGGAGCCAAGCGAAGCGTAGGGGAGCGAGTTTTATTACTTAAAATTAAATTGTCACTAAAATAGAAAATTGTTCGCCTGAGAATTATTCAAATAAATTTAAAATTTGTTTTTTCAAGTTGCCGTCTTTAACATTTTTATTCAGCCACCTTTGATGTGTATTTCAATGTCGCCCAGTCTTTCGCCCACTTAGTATTTTAGTACGCTATATTCAGTATTTTTGACACCTTAAATTTTAATTTCAATTTGCTTGTTTAAATATTACGCTATTATTAAGTTATGCTATAGATCAATAGACTAGTGACAAACAGCCATAGTTTTAACCAATCAATCAAAAATCTTTATTTCAGGCAGGGCCCATAATTATTTTAAATATTACAAAAATAAAAACATATAATTATACATAAAAGAATGAAAACATTTAAAAAAAGTCTACTCCCTGCTAAAAAGGGTCTCTGATAATTGATTTAGAAACATGAAAGTTATGCATAAACATATTGGTACTCATTAGGGACTGCATAAAATACTTTTATTAGAATTTCTCTCGTAAACCGCTATGGGCACTGTAAATTCCTTATACTTAAAAATATATAATGCAGTTAAAAGAGTAACAAGGCCTTAACTCATACTAGTCACAAAGCAGCTTTGCATATTATTTTATTGAACAAAGTTTTTGTTTATAAATTTATTCATGCATGACCTATGCAAGGCAATTTAATAAAGGGGTTTGAAGATTTTGGAGCAGTGTGCAATATTTTTTAGTTCATCTCGCTTTATTGTTACAAAAATAAAAATTTACATAAACACAAACAAAAAATATTGTTTTTTCAAAAGGTTCACATTTTGAAAATATAAGCAACCAATATTTCACCAGGTACATGTTGCAGCACCATGCATGGTGCTAGTAGAACCACTAGAACATTTTATTTCTGGTGCTACCAGTACAACTTTGTTTGCTTATATCTTCGAAATATGACATATGAATATATGTACGAGGTAATTTCAAAGTTTTGTTTTTGTATTCATGTCAGCAATAGATTTCATAATCGTTAAAAAAAAAAGGTATTGGTGGAATGTCAATAGAGGCCAAAACCATCAAACCTCTTTGTAAAAGAAAGAATTACAAAGTTTTACCTTGTTCCTCCAAAAAGGTAAACCTTATCTTCATAAACAAGGCATGCCTGTCTTCTTCTCTTACAAGGAACTGTACCTGGTGCGTTCAGACATTGCCAGTGGTTATCCTCTATATGATATCTATGAATATCATTGAAATGAATCTTGGTGTTTCCATTGACACCTCCAAAGATATACATGTAACCTTTATAAAACCCTGAAAAATATTTACATGATAAATATGTAAAATTAAATGTAACATTAATTTACTAATATTGAAACTTACAAGCTGAATGGCTTCTTCTACCCTCAGGCCATGTTCCACTAGGGTTGCAGGTGACCCACTTCTCAGCTACTGTATCCAAATAATATACTTGAGGACAATATAGCTCTTCGTGAGAATCAAATGGGCCATTGAGATCACCACGGCCTCCAAACACATACATCCTGTCCCCCACAGGCACTGCTGTATGGAAGTCCCTGTGGGGCGGAGCTGGACCTGTGGCATTAACCAATGTCCATTTCAAAGTATCCAAGTCCAAACAATGCGTCTCTTGAGAATACTGGTCAGTGAGATATTCGAAACCTCCAAAGATGTACATTTTGTTTTTAATCACACATGCTGAGTGGCCGTCTTTAGCATAGGGGACCATTCCTGAGACCTCAGGTATGCTCCATTCAAGTGTTTTCGTGTCAAAACAAGACATGGTCACGCATGCTACAGCATTATTTCTTCCTCCCCACATGTAGATCTGCAAAATATGATTTTTGCATCCTTTTTAAAAATAATTACGGCTTGGAATGTTAGAAGTGATTAGAATGGCAGCACAAATTACTTTCTTACCTTGTGGTCGTATGCAACGGTTGTGTGTCCATATCTCTGAAAGGGCACTACTTCTGTTTCTTTGTAATTCACTACAGACCACCGCAGGGTACTCGTATCGAGTACATGCACTGGTATTGGTTCCCAGTCTTGGAATTCTTCAGTGGAACAATACCCTCCGAACGAGTAGATCTTATCTTCGATGCAGACCGCAGCATGGTTGACTCGCCTCGGTCCCCCATCGATATGGACGGTCCATCTCATGGTGAGGAAAACTCTTCAACTAGAATTTATCCAGAAGGTAGTTGAAGTCGAAAGCTCAGGCTTCTGTGAAGACGAGCAAAAACAAACAACTCCTCACCAAGCCAAATGAAATAAGGAACTGACTGAAGTTTTTTTTCTCACTTGTTTGACAGCTTCATTAGCATTTGTAAACTTCTAATAAATCCAACAACATGCCAACAACATTTATACCCAGCTTAAAAATTTACATTTGTTGTATAACGTTGCATATTTTGTTGAATAAATAGAGGTTTTGAAAATTTATCTTTTTTGTGCCTACCTACTACCTATCTTTACGTTTCGATTTTCGATTTGCTTTGTTCGGCCAAAAATGGCTCTGGCTGGATTAAAAACATAACATGACATACGGGTTTGGCAAGGGCGTGCGGCGGCGGGCGGCGTGTGGTGTTCATGGCCAGATTGGCCAGCCCAGGCTATTTGCTCAGTGGCCCGGGCATTTTCCAGATGGTCAGGGTCAGGGTCAGCCCTCTTGTCAATAAATGAAATATTTGTGGCCACAGCCACAGACAGAAATTAAAATAAAAAAACCGGCCAAGTGCGAGTCAGATTCGCGTACCTAGGGTTCCGTAGGATGATAAATTTAATTTTGTAATTTTTTTCGTGAATTTCTCAGCCGCTTTATTTTTCCTGTAATCTTTACATAGGCACATATTAAGTAAGTAGGTATGATTTCAATTCAATTTTTTTCGGTCCACCAGTTTTGGAGATAAGAGGGGGGGAAACATAATTTTTTTGGTGGTTTTACAAGGATTTCTCGAAACAGATGCAATTAAATATATCCAAACTATACATTTTTACAATAATCGTTACGTACAATTTGATACCTACCTATATTGTATTTTTATATATAAAAAAAATATATATTTTACTTCTTTTTTTATATTTCTCATTTGTGCTCAACTTTTTTTTAAATCACTATATAGTTTTCCTGTAATTTGCCAGTTATATGATCTATTTCGAATTTTTTTTTATATTTTTCGGTGTGGGCGGTTTTCTCAAACGTTGTTCGTGACGTAATTGGATTCCGCAATTTTAAAAATTGTTAATTTTACTGTTATGTGTGTTTTAATCGATTATTAATAAAATAAATTTAAAGGAAATAGTAATTTTTGCCCTGAATATTCACTAGTTTTCCCGTAAATTGAAGTCAAAGTTGTACTCAGTCTTTGAACAGTTCCATTTCGTCACGAAATTAAGTTGTTATAAAATATTAACTAGCCTTTCAATTAATTAACAGCATTTATTAATTGAAAAGTTACGAAAATCAGTCATAATTAAAGTATCACAATATGATTAATTTAATCACGTAAAGGTAGTTCGGCCCAAAATATAATATTACGTCACTTTTAGGTACTTATCACTTCTTAAAAATATCTTTTATGTAGTTTTTATACGGCACGTAATGAGATATTTATATAAATACTTAAAAGGGGTTTCGCAAGTCCTTTTTATAGTGTCTGAACATTAAAAATTATGTAAGCATTCAATAGAGAATTTAATATAAATAGCACAGCCAAAGTGGGACACGTCACGGTGATGGAAAGTGATGTGATGTAAAGGAACTATAAGGCATTATTTCCACTGTATCAAAAATAGGGCATCAAAACCGCGTTTTAATCAACTTTTAAGTCTCAATCGTTAATTGAAATACTAAACTTGCTTTGAGGTATGTAACAATTATTGTTAAAGAAAGCACAAATCGTATAGGAACTTACAAGAATAATAAAAAAAAATAGTATTGTTACGAAAGTTGTAATAAGGTAAGGTTAAATTGCACAACTTAAGTTTTTTTGTCTTCTTTAGAAGCTAAAAACTAAAAAAAATAGATCTGTTTCAATATTACTTAGGTTTATATATCCATTGTTTGAAATTTATGAACATTTTGTCATGATCATGGCCAAATTAATTTAAAACAGCATTTTAAGTTTGTTTCGATAGATCAAGACAATTTGTGACAAGACAATATATTAAATATTTATAATTGGCACAGACCAAAATATTTCTTAGTTTTTAACTTCTTAGGAAGACAAACAAAGTTAAATGGTGCACATTTAAGTAAATGACTGAGATTTAACCTTAAGGTCTAAATACGAAACTGAAGAAATTAAATTCCATTATCAATTAGCCAATTCTATATTTGTTATGGCCGTTGGGGCTGAAAGGCGTTGGAATGGAGACCACGTACAGCAAAGCGTAGCGTAGGCCAACCTCATGCCCGTTTGACCGACAACCTGAAGGTCGTTGCGGGTAGCGGCTGGATGAGGATGACGCAGGACCGCCAAGAGTGGCGTAATATTGGAGAGGCCTATGTCCAGCAGTGGACGAACACGGGCTGATGGATGGATGGATCGGATGGATGGATGGATGTTAGCCATGGTAAACACTGCCTAAGAATTCCATTACGTCACGTTTTGCGATCCCTTAATACAATACGAAACGTAATGGACGTGACGTATTACTGCCGGTCGGGAATAAAATCAAAATTACACTTAAATCAATAGAAAATATTACAAGCTACTACTACTTTCTCTAAGTATAGATAAATTGTGACAAATAACTACAAACATTTTACGTCAAACAGTAATATTTACCTTTAAAAACGCGGGTTTGTAATGGACCAAAAATTTTCGACACGTGACGGCCCACCTCTTTGAACCAGTTTTTTGGCTAGACTACTGACAATAAACAAAATATGATGGTTGTCTATGGATTGAAATGTAGCCATTTATCAAAATTGATCCTACTTTATGGTAACTTTTATTCCAACTTGATCAAAAATGCCGTGACGGTATTGCGGACTGTCCGCGCGAATGATTTTAAACATAACAAAACTTTTAATTTATATATTATTTTTAACTCCAAAGGTCTTGTAATTAGGTTAAATCTTACATCTTGAACATATGATCTTTTAAAAAAACAATTAAAACAGTACCAAAGAGTACGAGAACAACAAAAAAAAATAACTTGAAATATTGCCTACTGGGGGTAGGACACTCGAAATTTTCCGTTTTATTTTTTCCATTTTACTCATATTTTAACCAATTCAAAATAATCATCACTTTTGATGTACAAAGTCTTCAGTTTATTATATATTTTATCATTCTATGCAAAAAAATACGTGTTTTTAAGCAATGCCTTGCTGCTAAACTAGTCAGAAGTCGTTGGACACGGTAATTTCCTGCGAACAACGTTTGAGAAAACCGCCCGTGTACCAGTTGCGGAGATAGGGGGGGGGGGGGCACATATTTTTGTGTTTTTTTAAAGATTTCTTGAATCAGCTTTTTAATATCCACAATTTGATACCTATATTGTATTTTTAGGATAAGATTTTTATTTTTCTTATTTTTGTTTTGGAAATATTTTGAACAATTTCAAATTTTTCATATTTATTTTTACACCGTGATATGTGGGCAAATTAATGCTATTTTTGTGGCAAATTTCGTGTCTTTATACATATTAAACGGTGCTGAAGCTATGAGGCTGTGGCATAGGGACGATCGGACGGACGGATAACGGAGTCTCACCATAAAGGTTCCTTTTGTACCTTTTATGTACTATGGAACCCTAAAAACCGACCAAGTGCGAGTCAGACTTGCGTACCTAGGTACATGATAAATTGAATTTTGTGAATTTCTCAACCGCTTTATTTTTCATTTTATTTTTATTATTACCATGATTTTTTCATATTTTTCAGTCCACCAGTTTTGGAGATAAGGGGGAGGGGGGGGCATATGTACATATTTTTATGATTTTTTAAAGATTTCTTGAAACCAGTGCCAGTAAATATATTAAAAGTTTATTTATATATTTTATTTCTTACACTTTTTGTACCTTTACAAACATAATTTACAACACATTTTCACATAAAAGACAGACATTGTATACAAAGGCGGCACTTATTGCTAATAGCAATGTCTTCCAGGCAACCTTTGAGTGGAATGAAAAAGATGTTAACGATAAAAAGGGTAGCGTTAATGCTAACAAAAAAGCAACGTGCGAATTTTAACCAAAATGTAATATTAATTAACATAATAATCTTATATATATATTTTATATTTAACATAAAAAAAACATACACATACAAAATTAAAATAAATAAAATAAACGTAAATAAATAAATACGTATACAATACATACTTAAATACTTAATAATAGGGACGGGATATTTAGATGGATCCTATTTTGACGGGTATTCAGAATGAAAAAAGTGCTTCACTTTGATCTAGTGCGCGCCAATCTTTTAGTCGCCTCTGATTGAGTTACGAGTGCAAGCTTGCGCAGGTACAGTCAAGGAAACAATAATATGAACGGTTGATTATTAAATGTTTACTATAAGTGGGAAGGTGTACTGGTTGTACCTACCTATTTAATATATATTTATTATTTTAGTGCAATCTTAACTGTTTAATTAAAACAAATGAATATAAACACCATTTTCCTACATTGTCGCCTTAAAACGCTATAACGACCACGAGGCATAACAACAACAATAAACTTTAACAAACTAAATCAACAAAACAACAAATAAAGGCAACACAAACAGATTCAACGAATCATAGAATTTTTTCCACGAACGTACTTTTCATGCAACGCGCGCGTGTTGTAGTGTACGGACGTAGCACTAACACTAACGCATAATGTTGCCGAACGGCGAGCGGGGGGTGTGGTGCGGCATGCAGGCGGGTGTGCTCCGCGCCCTCGCTCCTGTAACGTCCCCCTGACACCGTAAAACGGCTAATGCGTCGATTCTTGGGGCTAGCTTCAGAGGCGACTAAAAGATTGGCGCGCACTGTAACTGAGTTAACATTTTTCAACTTTTGGATAGAAAGTGGCAAACGGTTCCAGCAGAGTCGTGCAGTATGAAAAGTAAACGAATCATTGTAAAAATCTGTTTTCGCTTCAGGAAGTGCCAATGTTTTCATATTACACAGCCGCATCTCTCTACCGTGATCGGAGAAAACTAAATCTTTCTCCCAAGTATCGTATATATTTTTACAATCAAAATTTTAAAATCTACAACTTAGTACCCATATTGTATTTTTACGATAGTGTTTTTTATATTTCTCACTTTTGGAAATATTTTGAACGATTTAAAATTTTTCATATTTTGGTTCCTTTTGTACCTTTTAGGTACTACGGAACCCTAAAAAACAGGTCAAGCGCGAATCAGCCTAGTACGTTCGTATAAAGTCAGTTATGAGGAAAGTCAGGAAAATTGTATTTTTTTTGTGGTTTTTAAATGATTTCTCGAAATCGGTGCGAGTAAAATATTCGAAAAAATTGTTTTCTTATCAATTATTATTTTATTTCAATTCACTGTGAACAATATGGATTCACTAGAGCAAGGTTTCTTAAACTAGGGTCCATGGACCCCCAAGGGGTCCGTAGCGTGAGTGCTAGGGGTCCGAGGCATGATGTCTGATACCGAACGCCACACAGCGCTATTGCGTCTTTACCGCGAAAGTGAAAATGAAAATAAAATAAAAATATGTATTGATACCATCAATATGAACAAAACACATTAGGCTATATAAAAAAAAAACTTTACAAACAAACCTTTGTTACTTTTGATGACAAGTGGAAGTAAATATTGCTTTTCGTGATTGTTCGTGCTCGATTCAATAGGAATATAAGTTTAAAACATTATTACTGAATTTTTTTATTTATTAGAAAGTAGTGATTGCCTTTTATGTAATTTGGTTTGGAAGGGGTCCATCAGTTTTTGAAACTTTGCAAGGGGTCCGCGACTATTAAAAGTTTAAGAACCCCCGCACTAGAAGGAGGTCAACCACCGATGCAGGAGTTGCTTTAGGTAAGCACATATTTGATGCTTGGGAAGAAAAGCGTTCGGATGCGTTCGGTGTGTTTTGTGACCTCTCAAAAGCCTTCGATTGCGTTAATCATGAAATACTTTTATTTAAATTGGGTCACTATGGAGTGAGGGATAAATCTTTGGCGTTATTGAAATCATATCTTAGTGATCGAATTCAAAACGTAGACATTAATGGAGTAAAGTCATCTGGAGCATTGGGTGTCCCGCAGGGTTCCATATTGGGGCCCTTATTGTTTTTAATTTACATAAATGACCATCCTTAATTTAGGTAAAGACATGTCGGAGATAGTGCTATTCGCAGACGATACGTCACTTATTTTTAAAGTGAATAAAGATATCCTTGACGACGCGAATTCTACTTTATCACTGATTCTTGATTGGTTCACGGCAAATAATTTAGTTCTAAATGCAAAAAAGACAAAATGTATAAAATTGTCAAAAGGATGAGGGGTCCAAACTGGAGTTAGTTAACGAAACTGAGTTTTTAGGCATTGCATACAATCTGCGAGGTCCCATATAGAAACCCTATGTGGTAGACTTAGTTCAGCTGCATACACTGTTAGACGCATAAGGCAAATAACAGTGGGGTCTCCATATAAAAGCTCTATGTGGTAGACTTATTCGAGCCGCATACGCTGTTAGACGCTTAAGGCAAATTACTGATGTAAATACTGCTAGATTAGTCTAATTTAGATACTTTCAGAGCATTATGTCATACAGTATGCTGTTGTGGGGTAGAGTCGCAGATATAGACGCAGTTTTTGTGTTGCAGATGAGAGCAATTCAAGCTATTTATACATGAAGCACTGGGATTCATTAAGAGAAAAATTCAAAGAAATTCATATATTAACTGTTCCTTGTGAATTTATTTACTAAGTTCTTAGATATGTCAGAAAATATATTGATTGAGTCTTTCCTGAGGCTAAGTATCAGACTTGCCAAAGTACGTAGCGTAGCCTCTTTCATAGCACATGATATAAGATTTTACAATTAACTTCCAAAGGAGGTCCTTACTTTGTCAGAGAATAAGTTCAAACTGTATATTAAGCAGGGCATATTTAAAATGGCATATTATAAAATTATAGTATTATTATTATATTTATTATATTATTATTATAGTAATATTAAGTATTGAGGTGAGCCGTTTTTATATAAATTATTATAAAATAAATTAATATTTGGACGATGGTAAAGCATGCAGTTATAGTGATATTTGTAATAATAGTAGTTCATAATTTAGTATTATTTCCTGACTTATGATTCCTCTAAAGGGTTAACATTAATTAATTACGGACTGTAAAAGGAAATAGACTATATGAAGACAGATAGATTAAGATATACATATACTTTTTTTTCCATTAGCGTAAATTCCTGCTGTCTTGTATTTTTTATCCCTTAAATAAGTACTTTGTATATTATAAGTTATAGTATGTAACAGAAATGATAAAAAAAGAAACGGTAAAATGTAAAAAATAATACATGATCTTGCTAAGTTTCTTGCCCTTCTTCTTAGCAAGACTAATCGAATGGACAGAGTTAGGCATGTATTTATATATGTAACCTATTATTATATAGTATATACTTATAGGTTTTATCTATCTTCTTCGATTCTATCTATCTTCGACTTGTGCATCATAAATTTCTTTCGTCACTCTACTTTCATTCATCCTCTCTACATGTCCAAATCACCACAGCATTCCTGTATCGATTCTGTAGTCACTACATCTTTTTTCAGGCCGCAATGATTCCGTATGTCGATACTTTTCACCCTATATCTATGTCAATGACTCTATCATTCAATGGTAAACCACACAACACTACATTCACTCTACTTTGATCTTTATCTTGCCATACCCAACATTCACTACCATCCATAAGTGTAGAAGCCAACAATCCATTATGAACCGCCAATCGTGCCTTTGCAGTCACATTTTTTACACCTACCTCAAATTTATCAAAATTTTACATTTTTATTGCTCCATATTGCTTGGCGAAATTGATGCAATTTTTAACGGTTTAAAAGTTATGAGGGTGTGACATACAGACGGACGGACAACAAAATTTCACTATAATTATTGATTTTTTACCCTTTAGGTACGGACCCCTAAAAAAGCTATCTTGTGGCCACCAAATTTGTATGAAATGACAGTTACTAACAGTATAGCGTGCAAGAAAACTAAAAGACTTTCATTTTCACGATTTTCCTACACAGATTTTTTTTTCGTAAAGCCTGTGGTTACAGTGACGGTAAGAATAAAAATGCCTAAATAGTGACAGAATACAGGGTGGCCTTTTTGTAGTGGTCCAAAATATTTTTTTGTGTTGTATACATATATAAAAATACTTTAGTCCAGCAAAAATTTGTGGATTAGAAGTTGTGATTTTTAGGGTTCCTTACCCAAAAGGTAACCAACGGGACCCTATTACTAAGACTCCACTGTCCGTCTGTCTGTCTGTCTGTCCGTCTGTCTGTCCGTCTGTCTGTCCGTCTGTCTGTCCGTCTGTCTGTCCGTCTGTCCGTCTGTCACCAGGCTGTATCTCATGAACCGTGATAGTTAGACAGTTGAACATTTCACAGATGATGTATTTCTGTTGCCGCTATAACAACAAATAATAAAAAACAGAATAAAATAAATATTTAAAGGGGGCTCCCATACAACAGACATGTTTTTTTGCCGTTTTTATAGATAATGGTACGGAACCCTTCATGCGCGAGTCCGACTCACACTTGGCCGGTTTTCAGGGTTCCGTAGTCAACAAAAAGGAACCCATATAGTTTCGCCATGTCCGTATGTCTGTCTGTCTGTCCGCGGCTTATCTTAGAGACTATTAGTACTAGAAAGCTGTAATTTGGCATGGGTTTGCTGTAATTTGGTTTGGCATTAATATGTATATATTAGTCACGCCGATAAAGTGGTACAGTAAAATTTTGAAATGGATTTTTTTAGGGATATACGCCATTTCAGGACATAGTTTTCATAATTTTGGTATATAAATCAACCATTATTTTCTAATGATTTTTTTAAACAATTGTCCGATATGACGTTACTTGATAATTTTAGACATTATACTGATTATGATGTGTGATTGATTGCTTATAAATAAGTGATCTGTCTCTGTCTGTCTACTCATCTGTCATCCAGCTGTCAAATCATAGGAAATTTTTATAAATTTATCTTGATAACAAAGGACACATTTCTAAACAGCCATTTCTCAAGTGACGTCACACGAAGGCAAATGGAAGTAGCAGCTTTTTCGTAAAAATATTCATCATGAGGTTTTTAGACCACAAGTTCTAAAATAAATACGGCTTATTAAACCTAAATCTCGAAATGGTTTTGCGAATTAACACACCTTTACATAATTTAATCTATGCAAATTCCGGAAAATTCACTGTAGCTTGACATGTGGTATTCAAATCAAACCAAACCCGGATAATAGTGTCAGCGCTCTGTATTTTCTAAATGTGACGTGTCGATGGTAATTTTTCCCGGATCCATCAGCATCATCATTGTGCAGTGGCAAAATTATTACCAAGTGCACGTTTTCTTTTTGATATCCTAGGTTAATATTTGTCAGTGCACCCTTTAGGTACCTCATATGAGGTACCCTCATACCATATTTGGCGCTAATATAGCCGATTTTGAAGGCTTTAATTTTAGTTTTAGTTATGTCAAAACAAAATTTTCTTTATTGCAAAATGGCCCTTAAATGTAAGGTACATGAGTGAAATTACATTGGAATAATTTTAGTTTGGACAGCACTAAAACTAAAATTAAAGCCTTCAAAATCAGCTAAACATTGTCCGCCCGAGTAATGCTAATTTCACTAAGCCACTGACGTATATATGGATCCAATCATACTACGGCGGCGTAGAGGTCTGTCAAGCGGTAAAATTATGTAGTCGTAGCGCTCTACGCCACGCCGCTGCTGCCGCCGCAAATATGGCCACTTCACGCGTTTGTAAACTGCTACATTCTTATTCTACCTCAAATAAGCTGAAACAAACAAAAAGATTGATCATATCTTTTTTGGTGAGCCCGCTTAAGGTTGCTACTTTTTTCATCAAGGGAGGAATAGGCGTGATCTTTCAATGCCAGGCGGCGTTAGGGCGAGAATCATTTGTTATTATTTCGCTCACGCCTCGAGTTTTCAACAAATTGTATTGTATCTGACAATATGAGCGATTAATGTTCCATTTGGAACATGAGCCGATTTTGTGCCCCGAATAGTTGATGATGACTGGACATCCGATGTTTGCTAAGCTTCTTATTAAAGGCGTTAGCTTCTGTTTATTTTTTATGCTAGAAAATAAATCGGCAATAATAAGATTACTCAATTCGCATAGATTAAATTATGTTAAGGTGTGTTCGAAATTTGAAAACCATTTCGAGATTTTGGTTTAGTAAGCCGTATTTTAGAATTTTGTGGTCTAAAAAACCTCATGCTGATGAATATTTTTACGAAAAAGCTGCAACTTCCATTTGCCGTCGTGTGACGTCACTTGAGAAATAGCTGTTTAGAAATGTGTCCTTTGCTATTAAGATAAATTTGACAGATGGATGACAGATGAGTAGACAGACAGAGACAGACCACTTTTTCATAAGCTATCACAATCAGTATAATATCTAAAATTCACAAGTGACGTCATATCCGACAATTCTTTACAAAATCATAAAAGCAATAATGGTTAATTTATGTACTTACCAAAATAATGAACTACGTCCTAAAATTGCGCCCATTAATTTAAAAAATAAATAAAAAATCTTTTAGAAGTTAAGCAAATTATTCTTCTTGTGATGTGTATGATAGTTTCTATAAAAAAATTAGGGACAGTTTTTTTCAATTTTAATGAACTGTAACCCTACCGTACATGTATTTTTAGTAATAGTACTCAACAACGACACCAAAGCGCGGTTGATTGGATTTCACCTTGTATAATATATATTTTACCTATCATTTTAATCGTATATAATATATATATATATATATATATATATATATACAAGGTGACTTTTTGATCATCGTCCAAATTCATATTGGAGGCTTGATAAGTGATCAGCATCATGAATCGATAACAATTTTTGTGAAATTCGACTTCCCATAGTAATTCACTCCCAGTCCTGAGTTAATCACTATGGAGAGTGGAAATACCATTTCATGAATTTTACAAAAACCGTTATTGGTTCATGATGCTGATCACTTACCAAGGCTCAGGTATGAATTTGGACGATGTTCCCAAATTCACCTTGTATATGTGTACGATTAAAATGATAGGTAAAATATATATATTATACAAGGTGAAATCCAATCAACCGCCGTTTGGACCACGGCGATCCTCTGAACATCACTATGAATATTTATTAAATACATTGAAATGTATAACGTGTAAGTTGTTTATTTAATAGACGATAAATATTGGTTCGTTTGTACATAGGTAACAATTTCAGATGAGAATATTTTCTTGTTTCATACTTTTTAGAGCGTGATATTACAGTAGTCCGGTTTTAGTTTGTTGAACTCATTTTTGATTTAGTTCATGTATGTACATTTATTATTTTATGTTTTATATCTCCAATACTGTAATTTTTATTTTTATTCATAAACAATCAACATAATTAATTACAATACAATTTAAAAATTTAAAACTTAAAAAATAACGAAAACTTATTTTATTACATATATTTTTATTACATTAAATTTGACTTGTAAAAAGTATATATACCTACTTTGCAAAACAAACTATTTGAATTTGAAACAGTGTCATAATTATTTTTGATTAAAATACTATGTACACAGGTAACATACCTTTTACCATATGTATTGAGTCATACTGAAGATCAATAAAATCTTATCTTCTCTATCTTATCTAAATTAATAAATATTTATTTCTACAACTCGGTTATGATAACTTGAGAGCCTGCTTTCTTATCCTGCCTCCGATAGCCATAGGCGTAGCTAGGGTATTGTTTTGGGGAGGGGGCACGGGGGGCCCGAGTAGGGGCCAGCCTGATACAAAATTGATATAACAAAAATAGTTTTTAAAATTTAAAATTGAAATGGAATTTCCATAGGACTCAAAAATCATTTAACACATAAAATATGAAATTTCCTTTTATCACACATTTATCATGTTAAATCGGCCACATTATGCTTGCTTGGTTGAAACTTGGTTGGTTGATAGTAAAGTTTATTAAACTTTCACGATTTTCGCACATTATGAGTATAAGATTCGGGTCTTGATCGCGTAAAAACACAACATACCTTAAGGCGATACGCGAAAAAAATACGGGTGTTTATTTTCTGTGTATTTCATGAAATACACAGAAAATTTTAATAAACTTCTGGTATATGCATTTTGACTATATAGTCTAGGGTTTTGAAATTGGAAAACATGTTTGGATAAATTTTCCTCGATAGAAATAATTGTTGAAATGAGGTCTTCAAACACACTTTTTCTCCTCGTTTGACGAATAGGAACCATATATAGAACTCTCAAACATATTTAATTAGGTGTGTTTCAACAATATCTAGAGATTTGATATTTGAAACTTTGCTAGCTATTTTATTTTTTTTAATAAAAATATAAAACCATTTTTTTCCCTTTTGCCTTAAATCCACACTGCGCGATTTTTCGCTAGGAGGGACAGTGACAATAATAAAATTCGCATAGCCTTATGTGCTTGACGTTTCGACGCCTCTGTAAGCTGTCGTGGTCACAAGCGAACAAGGCGTCGAAACGTCAAGCAAATAACCGTTAAGGTATATTGTATTTTTACGCGATCAAGACCCGAATCTTATAATCATAATGAAACTTAAATATATTTGATAATTTTTTCTGGGGGGGGAGGGAGGGCCGTGCCCACCCCTGCCCCTACCTGGCTACGCCAATCGCGATCGCTAATAGGATAATTACCTCTCGATCGCCAGGTCACAAGTTATCAAGTTCTGAATGTTCAATCCACTTTTCTCTTTTCTGTGATTTTAGACCAGTAAATAATTGTACCGATTCGGTGAAGCACATCTTAACTTATTTGACAGGGCTAAACTTAATTTAAGCGTTCTGTCCTTGTATTTTCCATAAAGAAAGAAAAAGACAGAACGCTTAAAATAAGGTTAGTTCTTTCAAATAAGTTAAGACGAGTTATGTTGAATCGATACCAATACCTATAGCGTTTTTTTTGCATAGATTTTGGAACTTGAGACCAGTGGGTCTACCGCGTAATTCTCATTTTCATCAACATCAACTTGAGTTGAAATTTGACGTGCGTGCGACGACGCCCGCCTATCATGCCATCTCTTTTGCACGCGTTGAATTTCGCATGCATTTGCTTGAAGTTGATACAAATGAGAATTACGCGGTAGAGCCCCAGTTGACAGTCTCAATTTGAGACTTGATTTTAACTGAAAATTTAGCAAGATGAACCACTGGGGGCCATTATATTTTCACGATACGTCTCTACGTCCATAAAACATGTCGGCAACAATATTTTTCTTCATCCCCTCCGATCCAAGCGGTGACACGACGACGCTCCCGTGACGTATAGAATGCGTATTGCCGATGACGTCCGATCTATAAATCATTTTCGGATTCGTCCATCCGGTCGTCTGCTCTGCGGCTTTCCTTGTTTTTTGTCTGCTGCCTCCGGAGCTATCAGGGTAAAGGGGAGACATGTGTTGCAGATGCAGAAGCCTATATATACAATGTGACTTTTTGATCATCGTCCAAATTCATACTGGAGGCTTGATCTTGGATCTATCTTGGATCAGTAACAATTTTTGTGAAATTCGTAAAATCAAATTTCGGCTTCCCATAGAAATTCACTTCCAGTTCCGAGTAAATCACTATGGGAAGTCGAAATTTCATTTTACGAATTTCACCAAAATTGTTATTGATGCATGATACTGATCACTTACCAAGCCACCAGTATGAATTTGGACGATGATCAAAAAGTCACCTTGTATACTAAGGATCCTAAGGATTCCTTAGGAAAATAATCACATCAGCTACAACTTAATTATTTACAATCTATTTTAATTACAATTTA
Organism: Ypsolopha sequella; assembly: GCA_934047225.1. Lineage (NCBI taxonomy): Eukaryota > Metazoa > Arthropoda > Insecta > Lepidoptera > Ypsolophidae > Ypsolopha > Ypsolopha sequella. The sequence continues at coordinate 18,368,384 of OW203994.1, read as the reverse complement.
AAAAGGGGGCACGGTGTAAGAAGTAATAATTTACGGATGTTTTAAGGGTTCCGTAATACCTAAAAGGTGCAAAAGGAACTTTTATGGTGAGACTCCGTTGTCCGTCCGTCCGTCCGTCAGTATGTCACAGCCTCATAGCAGCGTTACAGATAAAGACATGAAAGTTGGCACAAAAATAGCATTAATTTGCCCACATATCACAGTGTAAAAATAAATATGATAAATTTGAAATTGGTCAAAATACCTATATTTCCAAAACAAAACTGAGAAAAATAAAAAAAGATTATCCTAAAAATACAATATGGGTATCAAATTGTAGATATTAAAAAGCTGATTGTAAAATTATATACTTTTATAATATATACTGTCATTGGTTTCGAGAAATCTTTAAAAAAACACAAAAATATGTGTGTGTGTGTGTCCCCTTTATCTCCGAAACTGGTACACCGAAAAATATGAAAAAAATATCGGTTAAAGATCATTATTGGCGAATTACAGGAAAACTATAGCAATTAAAAAAAATTGAGCATATGTTAAAAATATAAAAAAAGAAGTAAAATGAGTAGAATAATATTTTATAAAAATACAATATGGTTATCAAATTGTAGGTATTAAAAGCTAATTGGAAAAATATATAGTTCGGCTATATTTAATTGCATCTATTTTGAGAAATCCTTGAAAAACCTTAGAAAATTGTATGTCCCCCCCCACGTAAAATTCATGAAAAATAATTACAAAATTAAATTTATCGTCCACAATACGGAACCCTAGGTATGAGAGTCTGACTTGCACTTGGCCGGTTTTTATTTCAAGATAGGACCAAACACAAATACAGAATGTAAAGATTGTAAAGTCTGTTCGACTAAGCCAATATTGAAAATCTTGTATTATGAAAAGTATATTATTTACATTCTGAAAATTTGTTACTTATGGAATATAATAATAATAATAAAGTTCTTTTTTGCTCAAAATACAATTAATGTACAAAGGCGAGCTTAATACTAATTAGTATTTTCTACCAAGTAACTTTTGGCAATGAGGAAATTGTTGCGGGTAGCGCCATAATATATTATTTAAAAGATGTATTCATGAGAATAGTACTTAAATAATTGAAATAATTATACTACATTATAATTATTTCAATTATTAAAGCAACGTTATATTTTATAATAAAATACATAAACTACTTAAACAGTTTACACAAATATATAATTGTACTAGTATAGTGATGAAAATTCATTAATAACTATTCATAACATAACATAACAGTCACAAGAAGAAATTAAGTAATATTCTGCAATCCAAGAAAGTTTTGTCTAATTTTGTTTTTGAAGAATAATATTGAGAACGCTTCACGGATGTGTAACGGCAAGCTATTCCATCATATGCGTATTGCACTCACAGTAAAATAATGTGTGTTTCATCATATCGTTTTAGACTGGTTCACTTTTCTTTATAATTGCCATTTCATGAATTTTAGAGGCATTTTGTGTAACATTTGGCCAAATGAACTAATTTTACTAATTTGAAAGAAAGAAGGAAAACAGATTTATTGCCAAAAAAAAAAGTGTAACAATGAAGAGATAAAATAATTAAAAGACAAACTTACGGACTAAATTTAAAATAAACAAAACTTAAAAGAAATACAATGTCGATTAAATATTCTTTGTTCTTTTTGGCAACAGGTGGCACGCTCAGCTGTGCTGCTAGATTAAAAAAACTAACAGCGCTGTTTTTCAACGTACACCTAGGACAAAAAATATACAAATTTCTATTCAATAAATTGCAAAAGGCGCATAAATCATAAAATTTTGAAAAAAAAGTCTTAATGTTAAACATGTTAAGTGCGGTAAAAAAAAAGAATACGAGAGTTAAAAGAGTGTTGAGTATATAGAGGTGTAACTGGTATCTTATTTACGTTCAATGATTATATATGTATATGTATAAACTATTATAAAATATTTTCTTTTTGGACCTGCTGAACACGAATTTCGATTTTGGCACATCCAAATCTTGACCGCAAGTTCAGAATTCAATTCATTCATTCAATCTATATATATAAAAAGAGAAGTCCTGACTGACTTACTGATTCATTCACTGACTCATTCACTGACTCATCAACGCACAGCCCAAACCCTTCGACCTAGAAAGCTGAAATTTTGCACAAAGCTTCCCTTTGTAATGTAAACAAGGAATAAGAAAGGGTTTTTCGAAATTCTACCCCTAAGGGGGTGAAACGGGGGTCCAAAGTTTGTATGGGGAAACAAGATTAGTTGGACTATTTTATTCGAGACTTCACAGGAGTACTCCTATTCATAAATGAGTAAACACGTGTTTCAGGTTTTTTCAGAATTCAACCCCTAAAAGGGGGAAATGGGGTGACAAAGTCTGAAAATCAACATGGGTATCGTTTGTATGGTTTATCGCGTCGCTGATTACGAAAACAACAACGATTTCTAAATCCAACGTAGTGAACGTGAAATAACATCATTTCCTGTTGGGGTGTGATGGGGTTGAAATTTTGAAATGTGTAAATATCAATATGGGTGTCGTTTTAATGGTTTTCTTGGACATTAATTACGAAAATTGCATCGATTTTGCAATTTAATATAGTGGACATTAAGGGATGAGTTAATGTTCTTTCGTCTTGCGGATGCACTCCTCTCATGTTAGGTACATCCAACTAATATTATAAATGCAAAAGTTGGGATGGGTGGATGTTTATTACTCTTTCACGCCGTAACTGATGAACCGATTGGGTTGAAACTGCACAACTGTTGTTCTAAACCTGGAATTGGACAAAGGCTATTTTATATCCGATAAATCAGTTCCCATAGGATGGCAATGGGGTGTCAAGTTCCTATAGAAAAGTGATGTACTGTTACTCTTCCACGCCGTACCTACTTAACCGATTAGGCGAAACTTTGCACAAATGTAGTTCTAGAACTGGAATAGGACATAGTAGACCACTTTTTATCCCATTAATCAGTTCAGAGGCAATTGGGTGTCAAGTTCCTATAAAAAAGTGATGCACATCTTCACGCCGTACCTCCCGAACCGATAGGGCTGAAAATGCTTTAAATGTAGTTCTAGACCTGAAATAGGACATACGCTACTTTTATATCAAATCAGTAACCAAAAAAAAAATTTCGTTTGGAAATTTCTCACCAAAGACCCTTTAGCAGAGGATCAATTCAGAGATCAAAATATGGTGTCTTTCGGAAACGCAGCCCTGCCTTCGGCTTCGCCAAAGACCGCCAAAGATACTTAAGCAGATGATTAAAATTAATTAGAAAACAAAAGATAGTGTCGACTGGAAATGCGGCTCGGATTTTAGCCTCACCAAACATGCTATACTAGGGGATTAAATCAGTTATCAAAGACAGCCAAAGACACATTCAGAGGATTAATTCAGAAAACAAAAAATAGTGTCGATCTGCAAAATGGCTCGGGCTTCGGCCTCGGCAAAGACGGAAACGTGTCTTGATCTTCGGCCTCGCCAAAAACACTTTACATAGCGATGAAATTAGAGATGATGAGAACCAAAAACACTTTAAATACTCCAAATCCAAGTCAGGTCAACTACTAAAACTAAAAATATTTACAGATTCGATACGACTATACAAAAACTTAATTAACGCGGGCGAAGCCGCGGGCAAAAGCTAGTTCTCAATGTAACGATATCATCTCTCCTGGAATTGTAGTTAATTTTGTTGTAAAACGCAATAATAGTAATCGCGTTAAACTGTTTAAACGATAATTATGAACGTTTTTAGTACGTAAAATGCTCGAAAACAGATAATTTTGCAAAAATTTATCAAGCTAGATAGTAGTCGTTGTATCGAGTATCGAGCGATACTGTCATTATACGTTAACACAAGCTGTGTTTGCCTGTAATTGGGATATATCTCAAACCCTTTTAATATGTCCTTAGATAAGTTACTAGTTAAGATATATGTCTGTTGGCATACCAATAAATAAATAAATGAAAATTAAACAAAGCTTAATTGTCCAAATGTTACCTAAAATGCTGATAGACTAGAATAAAAAAAAAAATTGAAAAGTGAAAGTTTGTATGACGCCAGCCGCCAGGGTCTACCTACCCTAGAGTGAACATTTTCATACCAAAATTTTTTTCAAAGAGTTATTTAAATTTTTTCATATTTTTTTAATTGTCAAATATGACCTTCTGATTGCTTTTCCGGAAAAAAGTTCTATCCACGCCACTGTTATCCAACCAGGGACTAGCTATAATTCCCTGTATCCAACACATTTTTAAATCATAACCTTCAGTTTTCCCGCCTATTCATTTGAATATCATCATCATAGCTTATTTGGATACGTTACACGCTCCACCCGGTCTCGTTGCAACATTTATCACATCGGAATCCTATAAAAAGTTCCCCGGAACCAATGCTCGAAATCCTCCCCTAATCTGCATACGGTGAAGGGAAATAATTTCACGCCCTAACCACGTCGAAGATGGAGCCACTGTTTGTTGTGATAGCCCCGACTTTTGGTAAAGTGGCTTCGGGAACTGATACCTTTATATGTGGAAAATTGCTTTTGTCAGTGCAAGAGAGACTTTCAAATTTATTTTATATTTTGTTAGTAAGCTGTATTATTATTGTACTTCACACGTTCTTATTTCTTGAGACCATTTTAAATAAGGGTTTTTGATTTAAGGAAATCTCGCTATGCGTAAACAAGCTCGGTCGGATCCACCTTACAGGTTAAGAGCGGCCGAGGGACCTAAAAAGGCCAACTTGGGTGAATCATGAAATGATTTGAAAGTAGGATAGAGACAGAGTTTCTTCATGCGTGCAAAAGAGACGGCATTACAACAGAATCATAATATGATTCAACCAAAGCGGCCTTTTTAGAGGACCAGGGGATCTAAAAAGGCCGACTTGAGTGAATCGTAAAATGATTTGAAAGTAGGATAGAGTCAGAGTTTTTTCATGCGTGCAAATGAGACGGCGTTAGAACAGAATCATAATGTGATTTATGCAAAACGGCCTTTTTAGAGGACTGAAACTGAATTGAACGCTACATATTAAAATTTGTGACTTCATTTCCAGGCTGACTTTTATTATGTTTTCCAGGTGTTTCTTAACTGGCTATGTATAACTGCGTTACAAAGAATACATTTATTTTAAGTTTTGTATCAGAATTATAAAAAGAGTTATTTTGACTGTGTTGTATTATTTAAAAATTCAGGTTCATTACAGACATACAGCTATCCTATCTAAATATATCAAGACGTAACAAACATCTTCTAAGGCTTTTTCTATGGCAGCTGAGCGGGATGGCCCACCTACGATGTATTAAAGTGCAATCAGAGAACAGCTAGATTCATATACGAGCTATTCATATATTAAGTCTTGTGATTAATAGTAGTTTATGCTACAAGGGCGCAAAGAAATAAATTACGAGGACGATTTAAAACACGAGCGTAGCGAGTGTTTTAAACGTAACCGAGTAATTTATTGCTTTTACACCCGTGGATCATACTACGTTTTTCAATGCATAGTGTGAGAAAATAAAACAAATATAATCTTGTGGACTTTAAATTATGGTTGGCTCAAAAGGATTGTATCCAGAGCCGTTTAACAGTGGAAAAAAAAAGTATAACATCTATGGTACACAGGAAAGGCTGCAGGTTAGCCAACCATTGCAAACAAATAAAAAAAAAATAATAATAAAGCCCTAGGGCAAAATAATCGACTTTCTGTTCGGTTTTGATGCATAAAAAGTGAGCCTTTACGAGCACATGCATTGAAAAATAAATAAAGTCAATACGTGCATTCATCTATACTATACTATATACTACAACATATAACAACAACAAGCAGTACAACAAGCAGTAGCGTATCTACGAGAAAACTGTTGTAGTCGTAGCGCTTGCTACGCCGCGCCGCCGCGCCGTAGCAACTATATGTAGTAAAATAGTTTGTTCCCGGGGAGAGATTGTAATTTATAACTAACCTTTGATAAAGCATAAGATTTAGATCTCATTTAAAAAGCTAGTGTATCCGCAGATCCCTAAGAATTTCCATAAAGTTTATTCCAGATTAATGTGTTTGTGAGTTCTCCGTCTGCATCTTATCTTCAAGACGCAGCATCAACAGAGAATCCATTTCCAATAGGCACGTTCGCTCGCATATGCATAAAATATTATCGATACACACACACACACATGCGAGCAGCGGATACGTGTCACATTCATATACCGGCGGTGGACGCATTCAACACGGTTACAATAGTATTATTTAAATAGGTAGGAATCTTCGGTACTCTTCGACAAAGATTGTATTTCTGTATTTCTATTTCCGTTTTCTATACAATCCATGACAGATTGTTAACTTTCGGTCGCCTATATATAGACAGCAAAAATGAAACCTAATTGCATCTGGTTCCGATTTTTTGCACATGTTCTAAAATTACTTTGACTTTTATTTTCAAAAGGTAGAAATCTTCGGCACTCTTCGACAAAGATCGTATTTCTGTATTCGTGTTTCCGCTTTCTGTACAATCCATGAAGACTTCCGGTTGCCTATTTATATAGACAGCAAAAATTACAGCTAATTGCTTCCAGTTAAAATTTATTGCACATGGTCTAAAATTACTTTGACTCTTATTTTCTATAGGTAATATAATTATATTTTTTCTATATTTTGAAACTGAATGAATGAATCAAAGTGAAGTTATATTTTGTGTATGGAAATGTCTTTGTACGTAAGAGTATGTAGAGGTACGTTTACCACGAGGACAGTTACTGCACATACTTACACACACAAAATTATACGTATATATAAGGTCTTTCAATTTAAATGAAAAGTAATTTAGCAGGTGATTCAGTATCGTTATTACATCATATTCCACTGCAAAATACATTTTTTTGCGCGAACTTTTTCTTCACTTGTCTATACAAACTGAGTCAGCTGATCGGACCACTTTGTACTGAGAAGTGAAAAAAAAGTTCGCGCAAAAAAAGTACTTTGCAGTGGAATGTAATGTATTAACGATACTGAATCACCTTCTGAATTACTTTCCATTTAAATTGAAAGACCTTATAGACAGCAAAAAATACTCTTAATTGCTTCCGGTTCTGATCTTTTGCACATGTTCTAAAATTACTTTGACTCTTATTTCCCAAATCCTAATTTTTCGAGAATAAAAACAGTGGCAAAGATTTGAACTTTAGCCGATCTATACGTTTACATGTTGCATTTTGAAGGGTTAATTTGCCTTGCCAAAGAGAAGCGTCTTCTCAGGGTCATCCGAAAATGACTCTATTGATAAAGTTATTTCTCTTAAACGGTAAGTTTAAAAATTATAAAAAAATATATAGTGTTACATAAAGTATGAGAAAATAAAATCATATCTGAAAATTATTCTTGCATTAAAGGAACATTATGAAAACATGGTTCAAAGTCGTGCTGTTTTTAGACTAAAATTAAGTAAAATCGGTTATTTCTTTGAAACCACTAATGGTATTTGTATGGTTCTTGCACTAAAAAATACAAGGAAAATATTGCTTGGAAAAATCATTTGTGGCAATTTTTTCCTTCCATCACCTCTATGTGAAAAGTATTATTTTCTCTTATTTTGCGCTATCCTGAGACCCAGCGACGTCGTAATGCAGTGCGCGCTGATATGAATGATATTTCAATATAGTTTCCGTCGATATTTGTACCGACACAGATCGACTCAAGGTCGTTGGTAGCTATCTGCCCTTTAAGAGCTGGGTAGCTCTGGCAGGGCTCGGGCAGCAGCTTTAAGAGCTGCCTGGCTGAATACGGCTACAACAAAGTTGTACGGTATAATATGAGTGATCTGTAGAATAGTAAAGTTTTGATGCATGTAATAATCTGAGCCACGATAAATTTTTTTGGTCTAAGTTTTAGCGATAGTGAGAATTATAATAATCACGTTCGAAAAGTAAAAAAAAAAAACAATAAAGAAAGTATGATATTTATTTATTTAATATTTATTTACCAATCTTGGTATTTCCTAGTTTTTCCTCTTGTTGCGCCGTAGTACTAAACTGATGCATATAATGCGCATGAATTTTATGGGAAAGGTCCAGCCACTTAAAAAAGTTTATCTAAAAGCTTTATCTAAAATGAAAAATGCATGTCAAACTCCAGAAAAATTGTTCGTTTGAATATATTCATTTGCCGGAATCAGTCGCAACCTGTATAAGGGGCACAATATGTCTGGTGAACGCCTCTGACGACGTTATTGATACACGGAAAAGATTTCTCTTTGATAGTTGCGGTCGGTACATTTTGACGCCTCAGCTTCTATAAGGATAGGGCTGGCCACAGGTTTAGTTTGCCAATATATCGATAACATATGGCTGTAAACATTAAATATGGATAAAGGTCATCGCACATTATAACGCCTCAGCAACGGACCAGCACCAGACCAGCACCGTCTCAACTCCAACTTCGGTTTACCGGCAACGAGCCGCCAGCGAGCTCGGCGTCGTCGGGTTCGGTGTCGGCTATGTGATAGGCCCTGCGTTCACTAGGTCGCCGCGCGGCGTTGCGTCGGTCGGCGAGTGGACAGCTCGTGGACCGCGCGTCGTCTGCTCGGCGTCAGACCTATCAATACTCTTTTGTCGGGGAGACGGGTGAGGTGGCGCGGCGACGGCGTGCCCCAAGTGGCACGGCACTAAAAGACTGAAAAGCAGCTGAACAATGTATTTCGTTTATTCTTGAAGCTGAATAGCATTACTGTATAAGAGCTGAGTAAATATTTCTTAAATGGGCACAAATTATTCAGCCTTAAGTTCACATTGCTGTTTAATAACGTTACGATAGCGTTTAATTTGCGTTTTTATAGGTAACATTTGGTATAAAGACTGAATATCGACTGACGAAAAGAGTACGAGTTACCCTTTGTTCAGACCAAACCTTATATGTACACCTTAAACTTCAGCAAGTTCCCATTTTGCTGTATAAATACGTACATAGAGTTTAGTAGGCAGCAAAAGTAATACCTGTGATAAGTTTATAATGGAGTTATTTTGTTAATAGCGGATATTATTAAATGATGTAAAACTGTTAGAAGAATTTATATATCTTCCAAATAAGACCAAGAGTAAGTAATTATACTGCATTCTGTGCTGCTTGAGGCGGGCACACGTACGACAACGGGTGGCCAGCTAGTGGGCACCGAGTGGCAAGCGGGCCGACAACAAGGAGCGGGTTTCTGAAGGGTTCTATGCGAGGCCAACACACAACCCATGCGCCGTCAACCCGCCGTCAACCGCCGCCGTCCATCCGCCACGTATACTAGTACAAAGATGACACTTACACAGCACGATTTTTAACTCATAATTTTAAGGTGGTCTGGTGCCGATCCGTTGCTATGACCTTAAGATTTATTTTAGGTTGAGTTGTCAAGATAGCAATAGTGTATTCGAAGAATTAGACAAGATTTACTTGTTATGTAACATGTTGTAACATGTTTATTTAAAATTGTGAATCTTCACACTTTATCCCATTAAAGCATGAGTTTCGTAAGTTGAATATCTTACAAAAATCAAGCGCTCATTATTTTCGAGAATACTATAAATAAAGTATCGATAAAAGCGCATCACCACAGCCAATGAGGTCAGTGTCCCCCTCATACTCATACAGAGGTCCTTTATTGATGGACTTTGGAAGTTTTCAATATTATGACTACTTTACATACGACATGGCGTAGTTTTATTACGATTTCGCATTTGCCGCCTGATGTGTAAAGCGATTTCGGCGACTAAAAGAGAGGAAAAAGCTGTTTATTTTGCTTCCAAAGTGGTGTTTTTTGCGCTTTTGTTTTGATAAACTCCCTTGGGGTTCGTCAGAATACTTTTATTATTTATTTCTTCCGTTTACTTTTGGTTGTTGATCTCACAAAACTCGCACTTTCATATTTTACTTGGCAATGCTTTTAGACCGAGGCGTCTTCCTACACCTCGCGCTGCGGCCCAATTCGCTTATAGATTACATTATATTAAGGTGTGTTAATTCGAAAACCATTTCAAGATTTATGTTTAATAAGCCGTATTTTAGAACCTGTGGTCTAAAAAACTTCATAATGAAGAATATTTTTGCTGCAACTTACATTTGCCTTGGTGTGACGTCACTTGAGAAATGGCTGTTGAAAAATGTGTCCTTTGCTATCATGATAAATTTATTATAATTTGCTTCAGACTGATTTAACAGCTGGATGATAAATTAGTGGACAGATAGAGACAGACCAATTTTTTATAAGCAATCACACATCACAATTCACAATCAGTATAATATCTACAATTCAGTAATCAGTAATCAGTAATTATTCTCAAGTGATGTCATATAGGACAATTATATACCAAAATAATGAAAACTATGTCCCAAAAAGGCCTTATATAACTGAAAAAAAAAATTGTAAGAAAAAACTTAGAAATTAAGCTATAATTAAGCTTACCGTATTCTCATGGCTGCATAACTGCGCGCTGGCGCATTTGGTGCTAATCAGGCTGAAGTTTACGTAAGGATGTCATTTTTGTAGAAAAAAGTTGGTATATCATTTTTATTTTTTAATAATTTATAAATACCCTACGTGCTAAATTTTAAAGTGCCATTTATTTATTATATTAGTGCCATAATTAGTAATATTAATCTTAATTTTTTGTTAAAATTTTGCATGTAAGGATAGCTTTATATGGTAATGGGAGTTTTTCCTTCTGTCAAATTTAGTGTTAAATAAGATCCTAGATGGCACTGTCGTATTCTTTGGCAACAGAATCAAAGACAAAATTTGCACAGATTCCAAACAAACGAAAAACCACTTTGACATTGATTGCTACGAAACCTCAGAATAAGGAATACAAATAGAAGCCTGGCTAAAATAATACGCGGAGAAAGACACCTATCCTTGATTTTCTTACGACATTCTAGTGCGTTAGAGAGAGATGGATATGTATTAGTTTTTTCTTAATTATGTAGGTTGTCACTAGTTCGTTGCTTTGCTAGTGATGTAACAATGTCAATTTTTGACTACGATAAATAGACCAAATCGAAATGAACCACGACCAATCTGCTTACCACGCATTATATCGTATCAAAGTGTGAAAAAAAAGAGAAGGAGGTACCGACCTTTCTGGTGACATCCTCTTGCTTTGGAAGGAGGCCAAGAGAATTAATAACAAAGTGGTCTCTGTCTACCCCAGTGGGACACATGTTATATTGTGTAAATAAGGAATTAATGAAAGGATATCTTTCGTTTAGCATCTGGGGGCACGGCAGTGCCCCCGCCGAGTCTCGCAAAAAAACGCGGAACGGCCGTACCATCCTTTTCTCGAAGCAATTCACGGCACTTTCAACCCCCCTGTATCTTCGTTGTGGGTAAAGCTAGAAGTCTGAAATTTCAGTTCCCAAGAGAACTTACTGAACCTACTTCTACCCCCAAATTACAAGTTTGTACCTATATTTGATTACGAAATATCTCAAGTCAAAGTTCCCTTATTTTGTCACTGACTGACTGACACATCATCAAAAGTGTAAAGGTGTTCTAGCAGCCCTACAAAGTTAAAATTTTGCATACGATTAGTGTTAAGTGTACATAGCAAGAAAAAAATATAAAAATGTTATTTGCGGTTGGTAATTTAATATTTCCATACAAAGTCTATACAAAATGTATGTTTCCAGCTGCATATATAAATTTGTATGACACTAGATGACGTTGGTAGTATGCTGCTTTGCATTAAAGACATCTACCACGAAAAATTCTACCTGGTGATGCTAGATGGTAAAAAGTGTAAAAAAAATGTATGCCTTTATTTCCGAAAATATAGCAAGTAGTAAAAATAAAAAATAAAACCGTTAAAGTGCGAAAAATAAAAAAAAAAACCGGTATAGTGCGTATCGGACTCGCGCATAAAGGGTTCCGTACCCCTACACAATATGGGTACGGAACCCTAAAAGTAAATAACAACAATATAGATGCCATAGCAACATTAAAGCGACAAAAAACAAAGCGATAAAACAGTAGCGCCTGACAATCAATTCGGTACCTATTTAGTACGGAACCCTAATTTTCATTATTGTACTTTAAAGTATTTACTACAGACTGCCCAAAGTTTAAACTTGTACTTGTATGTATAACCGTTCTAAAGATAGAGCCTTTGTTATAATAATCTGTTCCTTGGGTAAGGAACCCTAAAAAGGGTGTATAATGTTCAATTAGTCTATTTAAGGCGATTACCGTCGCCAAATTAGCAGCTCGATGTTTGTCTGTGTGAATATCGACGGAAACGACATTGAAATAACGTTCAAATCAGTGCACTATGCGTGGTGGCTGTTACGACGCTCGCTGCGTCCTTGAAAGGGCAAAATAGGAGAAAATAATACTTTTCACATGGACGTCATTGTTCGATTGAATAATTCTATGTTATATTTATAGCTATCAAGTTTATCTATTTATCAAAGCATAAATGAATTAAATCACCTAAGCCGCTTAGGAGCAGTAGGAAATTCAAGCCAAAAAACACCATTCAGTTGAAACAATTTTTCATATAGAAGTTTTGGTGGTACGAAAAAGAAAAATGTTGCATATGTTGTCCTAGAGTTGATAATCCATAATACATTTTTTCAATATTTTTGGTTTGGCCATAAAAGAGGAGTAGGCTTTAGAAAGTACCTATTTGGCGATATTAAGGGCCTTAACAAGAGAATATTAACATTTCGTAATTAAGTCACTAAAAAACGGTAAAGTGCGAGTCCAACTCGTGCATAAAGAGTCCGTACCCCCACACATTTCGGGTACGGAACCCTAAAAGTAAATTGCAACAACAAAGATGCCATAGCACCATCAAGGCGACAAAAAACAAAGCGATAAAACGGGATAAAACGGTAGCACCAGACAAAAAATTCGGTACCTTTTTAAACCCTCATTTTTATTATTTGTTATTTTACTTTAAAGTAGACTGCCTAAATTTTCAACTTGTGGGTACTTACTTGTATGTATAACCGTTCTAACGATAGAGCCTTTGTTATAATAATCTGTGCTTTGGGTAAGGAACCCTAAAACACATTTAGTCCATTTAAGAAGAGAAATACCAACATTTTGTACATAAGTCGCTATTAAACCGAAAAAGTGCAAGTCGGACTCGCTCACGAAGGGTTCCGTACTACCATCACACAATATGGGTACGAAATCCCAAACCATTATGGTAAATACCAACAATAAAGATGACGTAGCCACATAAAGGCGACAAAAAACAAGGCGCTAAAATGGTAGCGCCTGAAAAACAAATCAGCACCTTTTGAATAAGGAACTCTAATATTTATGTGCCCAAAATTGTTGTATTATAAAGATAGAGCTGAAACAAATAACGTTGAATAATTGGACCCCCCTTGGATTTCCATTTATTGAACTTTTTATGCTGTGATAGGGGCCATATTATTATTTGCCGTGGTAGAGGACGAAGTAACATATATTATGTGAAAATATTTACGCACTATATTCACGTATAACGGCTAAAGCTGTAGACCCCTGTGATAGATGAATAGACAGCGGAGGCTTAGTAATAGGGTCACGGAACCTTAGGATACCGAACCCTAAAAATCAAGGTAAAAAGCTATTTATCCAGTAAAGCTTACAGGAAAAATAAAGCGGCTAATGTTGTATTATTTGTATATATGCATCCTCTATGATGTAGGTATATTGAAATGTCTATGTACTCGTGTGTCATTGAATAAACACCAGGTTTAGGTTTAGACATAATAACTCTGTGGTTTAGACTGACAAGCCTGCCTTTCACTTCATGGTCAAAAGAAATATTAACCTGCCTGTTGCATCTAATTGTGGATAATAATAATAATAACTTACCGTAAAAATGAACATTGCAATGTAACCTGAAATATTGTCCACACCTAGTTGTCCCTATACCTGGAGATGGTTCATGTTGGTTCCGTTCTTTGTCATTTTCTATGTATGGGAACATTGAGTCGTCGTATGACATTAGGTTTGCGGTAGTCGAGTATGTGGTAGCGCATTGGGATGAAATGCAACTTTATACGTGTGACGAGAGTGGAGACACATTAACGCTGACCTGTACTCGACAGCAATGATGAAAACTACCACCTACGGTTCCGTATCCGAACTTATGGCAGCCACTTCTTTGTATCAATTTACTTTCGAGGTTTACAAAAATGGCCGTTTGAGAGGATCATTTGGTGGCGATCCTGGGACGCCAGTGAAACGTTTACAATTCTCTGGTAGTTTCTTAGGTGGTCATTATGAAGTGCTCCTTCCCGGTACTAGTTTCTCTGGAGTATGTCCAAATGATAATGTAAAAGGGAGTGGGCTTTAAGAAAATCCGTAGCTGACGTGCAAGAAAGATTAACCGAGAAGAAAAAAAGGAGGACTACCTACAAAAAGAAATGAGATCCCATCAAAAACATAAAATGTACAAAAATGTCAAGTCTCGCAATGCAATCTTTCCAGCGTAAAAAGTTGTGAGATCTTATGTAAAGCCAAGTCTGTTATTTTAGTTTGTATGGAAGCACCTTTTCATTTTAGTTAGTATGGGAGCACCTATTTTACAAATTTATCATTAATTGTTTCCTAGTTACCTACCTATATTAAGTGTCTGTATTAATATTAGTCATCTTTATTTCTCTAATAAAATATAGTGACTTGGCAATCGCAGAGCACAAATAAAGCGCTGATGCGTAGAAATATCTTCTCAAATTGCTAGTAAATTGGTATTAGGTAGATATGTTGTAGGATATGTTGTTGTGCGATTGCAAAGTCACTATATTTTATTAGAGAAATAAAGATGACTAATATTAATACAGTCACTTAATATTGGTAGGTAACTAATTAGGAAACAATTAATGATAAATTTGTTAAATAGGTGCTCCCATACTAACTAAAATGAAAAGGTGCTTCCATACAAACTAAAATAACAGACTTGGCTTTACATAAGATCTCACAACTTTTTACGCTGGAAAGATTGCATTGCGAGACTTGACATTTTTGTACATTTTATGTTTTTGATGGGATAATATTTTTTATTAAGTACAAATTACTATATCGTAGGCAGGTAGGTACATAAGTTAAGTCCAAAATTGTGCTTGTTTCTAGTACAAAAAATGCTGTAGCTTGTATCAGAGATACAACCGTAAACTATTTAAGTGGATACTTTTTAAGTGGCCTCTTAACTCAATCAAATAGATGTTCGTTGATGTCGCGTCTTTGTTCAAACAAGGAGGAAGGAATTAATCGCAACAATAGAAATCATAATATTCATAGACTTATAGGATTCGTAATAATAATATTATGTCAATGATAAGCGATGACAGCGCAATCACTACAGAGGTAATTAATTTTTTTTTATTATTTCTATCAAATAAATATCTTGAATAATAACTAATAACAAATAATGAACGATTAAAATACCTAATAACCTGTAATAAGAAATCAAATTATGCGCAGTTCAAGTCAATAAGCATTCCCAAAATTCATTTCACGATAGAACTACTCTGTCAAAGTACTTTTATTGTCAACCACTAACTACGAAAATGTCTTGATCTGCGGAATTTCTTCGTGAAGTCGATCACGGAAGTAACGTACAAGTTCTGAACAGGCCTTTCAGAACGATTTGCGAACATAGAAGTATGCACTTTTCTATACCACAGACATCCATAGGTACTGGTTCTGTTGCCTAAAATTGAAAAATTATCGAGTTAATATACTATAGTATAGTACAAGCACGTACCTACAAACAAGATTGATAATGCAATTATACATAATTATTTAAAGGTTACCAATGTGTCTGTATCTGGTAAATATAACGTCGGTAAAGCATCTCCTTTTAACCGTCTCCATTTTACATTTTCGTTTGGTCCAAAAGAATCCGGCGTAAAGTGTTTCGAACAAATATTACTGATTTTTTTAATTGCCCAATTTGGTCTAATTATTCGTCAAAGCCATTCACTTTTTAATTCTTCCCTTTTTGGAAATCTATAACAAAAAAATATAGCGATATTTATTCGGCATTATTTTTCTTTTAACTCGCGCTGCAATTAATCTGCGGTATTATCCTTTATGCACGGCTGCCTCGGGAACCAATGCTCGATAGTTTGCCACACAGACTTTAGTACATCACTATGCCAAAAAACATAACCTCTAATAGTCGGCAGAAAATCTATATAAAACAGGCAAATATCGGTGTAGAATTGAACACGAGTATGATTTACAAGAACTACTATTATTGTTACTGAGTTTTAGGTATGATCCTGCAACTTATTAACATAAACACTATCAGAACTCACCGATGGGGGTTTCTATAGTGGACTGCCGCACGAATTATAGGTTTGGGGGGAGGGGGAGGGGGAGGGGGGGAGGGGGTATACCCCCTGTACCACTCCCCCCCCCACGGAAACCCATAATTGCTGAGATATTGATGATCAAAGTTCTGAGGTTAAGTCACCTCCGATCAATCATTTTCTATCATTTCCTATCAAAATAGTGTCGAATTAAGGGACTTACTAGTGAACAGAGGCAGATTCGGTTCTGGCGCTACTAGTGAACCGAGGCAGATTCGGTTCTGGCACTCGCCGGCCGCTGTCGCGGCACGCTCGCTTCGCTCGCTCGGCTCGTGTGTTGTGGTTCACAGATAACCTAACCTAACAACTTGTTTTTGGGACTTACTAGTGAAAAGAGGCAGATTCGGTTCTGGCACTACTAGTGAACCGAGGCAGATTCGGTTCTGGCACTCGCCGGCCGCTGCCGCGGCACGCTCGCTTCGCTCGCTCGGCTCGTGCGTTGTGGTTCACAGATAACCTAACCTAACCTAACCTAACGCTATATTTTTTTCATTGCAAAATCCCTCATTACGTTCCAATTTATGACAACTAAAAAAATATCACATCACAAACTTACATATATTTTGACGCATCAATGCACTAAAAAGTCAAAGTACAGTGAAATGGAACGTCGTGGTGCGCTTTTTATGCAAAATTATAAACAACAAAAGGGGTAAATGCGCTTTTTTTGCACAAAAAATTATAAACTTTAAAAATTAATATCTAAAAAACTACACGTTTCCTAACGATAATATTTTAGAATTATAATCTTACATCACCTAGCTAACTACCAATATAATTATTTCTAACAAATTCGTGCGGCAGTCAACTATAGCCAACCCCACCGATGAAATGATATTGCTTCATTGTTGTTTTCTTTTCTTCCTGTATGCGATTTACAGCCTTCAATCGCACAAGACATTTTATTACAATGTTAAAAAAACAATCAACACAAACAATAATAAATCACACTTTCACGAATTTTGAGAGGAAGAGCACAAAAATATTTAATTTCTCTCGGTGAAGCTGTAAACTTTCGCAAAATGCATTAGACATTTCGATGCCACCAAATTAAGATGTGATGCACGCAACGAACAATATTACAACACAACGATACAATGATGAGACATATTTAATTTGATGGTATTATAATTTTTAAAATACATCCAAATTACATCCATCTGACATTTGTTTGATTCAATCTAGTGACACACCAGGAAAAAATATAAAGTAAGTACGATCCGTCGTTTCATTCACTCGTACACAGGAGTAATTTACGTTAGATGAGTACAATGGCTAATGCCCAGTTCTTATTTTAGCCAGGCTTCTATTTGTATTCCTTATTCTGAGTACGAAACACATTTTATCTATGGTGACATGGACAGCGCCATCTGGAGGAAAGCTAAGAACTAAGAAAAAAAAAACAACGAAAAAAACGCTCATTATAAAAGAAAAGTTATACCAAGTTTCACCTGTGAAATGACATCTTTGACGTAAACTTCAGCGTGATTAGCACCAAATGCGCACTGCATCATTATGATCTATACTGAATACGGTAATGGATCGCTGCTGCTGCACTGGAAGCCGTAACTCGAGTTGTAGCGTTACCTCGCACAATTTATTGTATTTGACGAGTCTGCAAGGGTTATTTTATCTATTATAAGTATATCTATCTGTCCAATAAATTTCAGGTTTTTTGCAACCAAAAATACAGCCAATAAAAGGAAAATTGCCAGATTTTAGCACCGGTGAGATCTACTAGAAACTTTTCGTCTGCTACGAGGCCTCGTAGACGTCCGTAGCAAATTAATTACTACAGTTGCGTCACTATAGGAACTATTGCTACAATAATAACTTTTTGCGATTCTTCCCTATGTAAAGCCAAGATAGTTTGGTTGATTGAGATCTATAGTTACCTAAAGTGGAAATAAAGTATCATTCACAATGACCGAAGGGCCGTTAAACTTTTTTTCCCGCCAACCGCGACATCGCAAAAACCGTATGTCATTTTTATGTGGCCACTTTTCGCCAATATATTCCTTTCTATTGTCGCAAAGGTGCTCATAGGGATAAGAGCCCTAATATACGATTATAGGTGGCACTCACTATTGTACTTGACCTATTCGTTGAGTTATTGCTTTTATCACATATAAATGGCTCAATTTTTGAATGGATAATGTGAGTTCTAGTACGACATTACGCCTAAAAAAAGACATTGGATGAGATTAGAAAAAAAGAATTTAGCTACGTACCTATAGATGTATTATTTTTCATATTTTCAATACTAATGGTACTAATAGTAAATTACGTGCATTTTTGAAGGATTGTGTTGTTTGTGGTGCCAATAAATTATACAACGTGTAACAAAGGTGTAACCATATTTGAAGAGCTTATTCAGTCAATGGTATAGAACAACTTTTAGTATGGAACAAACCCTGTAACTTGAAAAAAAAAAACTTTTTCATAGAAAAATGCAATGCCGCTCGGCTGAAATGTATGGAAGGGCAGATTTTTTTTTTTGAGATTTCATGGTTGCCCCAATGGTAAAAGTTGTTCTATAACATTGACTTAATAAGCTTTTCAAATATGGTTACACCTTTCTGTTACACGTTGTATAAACAAGGTGAATTTTTCACCATCGTCCAAATTCATGCTAGCGGCTTGATAAGTGATCAGTATCATGGATCAATAACAATTTTTGTGAAATTCGTAAAATTAAATTTCGACACCCCATAGTAATTCACTTGGGACTGGAAGAGAATTAATATGAATTCGAAATTTCATTTTACGAATTTCACAAAAATTGTTTTTGATCCAAGATACTAATCACTTATCAAGCCTCCAGTATGAATTTGGACGATGATGAAAAAATCACCTTGTATATATAGGTATATATATATTTTTATACATATAGTTAATAAACTAAAGAGCGTTTGTTATGAAAACCAGATAAGCAATAATGAGTTAACAGAAAATCATGTAAGTATTCTATTTTTTTATTCTGATGTACGGAACCCTAATAATGGATTTTTGTATAGACCGAAAAATTCTCGTTTGAAATATATTGAACAAAAATATAACAAATACTGGTCATTACGTACATCTTGCTACTCCTTAACATTCTCGAGAAGACATAAAAAGCAGACACCGTTTTTCTTTTAAAAAACCTCTCATTTGCCTATCAATAGTGGTTGGCGCAGATCTGACCGTAATAAATGTCATATTTTATGGCACTCGTGAAAAAATGCAAGGGAGCCATTTTACATTTTAGGTTGGCTTTGTCCGGGGACTGAGGATGTCGAATTACTAGATCAGAGTAACCGTTTCCTTGGGGTGATTTAAAGATTTTTCATTTGGATTTGGTAGTTTTCACTCGGTAGTTTGTTGATTTACCAAATCGATAAGATTTGCCATAACAAGACTAACCCCCCCGCTTTCTGAAAGGCCAATCAATGTTAACAGTAGATTAAAAAATAATTATCTGCGGATTAAGCCAGAAAAAGTGGGAATTTTACATTGAAATCAAAAATTAACTAAGTTAATTATTGATTCATCACTATTCGGACTTTATATATGCTTAATTTTCACCGTTATTTGCGGTTAAAGTTTTTTTAATCTACTGTTAACTTTGATTGGCCTTTCAGAAACCGGGGGTAAGTTGGCCTGGCCATTTATTCTTTATTCATAGTAACAAGCTTCGAGTTGTTCGACTTGTACCACAAGCAAGTACTTATATTTGGATATTTGGAGATATTTGGAGTATATGCATTATATAAGGTCTTTCACTTTAAATTGAAAGTAATTTAGGAAGTAATTCATTATCGTTAATACACCACATTCCATTGCAAAGCACTTTTTTTTGCGCGAACTTTTTTTTCACTTCTCAGTACAAAGTGGTCCGATCAGCTGACTCAGTTTGTATGGACAAGTGAAGAAAAAGTTCGCGCAAAAAAATGTACTTTGCTGTGGAATGTGATGTATTAACGATACTGAATCACCTCCTAAATTACTTTCAATTTAAATTGAAAGACATTATATATCAAGTCTTTACAACAAGATCTATCGACACATGGAATGAAACTAATAAAGTATTTGGTATATAAAATCATTGTATATTACTACTAATTAATTGAGTCGTTGATAGATTTATCTGGTTATAAGTTGGTTATCTTTTATAAAAACACACCTTCTAATCTGGGACCGTACATTCACGCGCCACTTTGATGTCAGCCATGTAATTCGTTATTATCTAAGAATAAGGAAGGTTATTATCTGCTGTAAGGTTGTGATCAGTTAATAAACACATCAAGATTTCCCCATTTCCTTCTGAGTTTTTCACTAGAAATCATTGTGCACCACAGAACGTAAATTATACTGATTTAGGGGTGTTTACATAAGTTTTTCTATGAAGGTTTGTTCAAGATGATGTAATAAAACAATATGCAATGACAATAAATGAGATTTATTGTTTAATGTTTCTTAAGGGGGTAGGTTTTCTCTGATGCTACTACCGATGTTATGAAGGCGTTTCCTTGAACGACGCTCCTGTGATTCGACTGTGATTAGCTCGACAAGCAATGGAGGTAGGTTGCATCCGTATTTTTTGAGATCTTCTTAGAGCAGCTTTATCATATATATAAGAAGTTACTAAATTGAAAAGGTGTTTTGAATGTTTTCAATTAATCAACTCTGCGATCATGTCAAATTCCGTAGATATATCTAACGTTAAGTTGTATGATTATGGTTTTATAGTACTTAATAACAATAGCTTAATAAAAAATATAATATCAATAAAAATAGCCATAGCATAGAAAAAAGAAACAAGGCGCTAAAATGGTAGCGCCTAACAAACAATTCGGCCGGCTCTACAACAATCTTGCTAAATTTGAAACTTGTATGTGTTACGGTCTTTAAGGGTCGGTTGCGCCAAACATGCTCTCACGTTTGGACAATTTAGCATATTAAAAAAATATATATTTAACAAATAAAATTTGTGTGGGTAGTTAAGGAGTTGAACTACATTATAATTTTTCAGATTTGACACAAGTATCACAATCATTGAGAAAAAAAATCGGAAAGATCAGTAAAATCACGAAAAACGTTATTTGGCTTTGGAACTACAGTAGTATGTAGTATGATCAGTCTACTGATCTAACTACAAAATAAAATATTTTTTTATAGAGCAAAGAAATGAAAGTAGCCTTTACAGATTTTTATTATTTTTTATTTCCTTTCGTTATTTTAAAAGAAATACTCAAACATTTTACATTTTTCCCGTACAGAAAAATTACGCAAAAAGAATTTGGAAGTTTGTGTATTTCTTTTTAAATAACAAAAGGAAAAAATATTACTATATTATATGAATTAAGATACTTTGAACTCTTTACGCAAAAAAAAATATTTCAATTCGGAACAAAAAATTTTTTTTTTCTGTTTGCAGCGCCAAATTACGTTTTTCGTGATTTTAGTGATCTTTTCGATTTTTTTTCCCAATGCTTGTGATACTTGTGTCAAATCTGAAAAATTATAATGTACAAATTTTATTCGTTAAAAATATTTTGTTTTAATATGCTAAATTGTCCAAACGCGAGAGCATGTTTGGCGCAACCGACCCTTAAGAAGCATTAAAAATGCAACCTTTTCGGAGGTTTTGTAGGGGGACTCCCCTTGAGTTTAATTATTATAATAAAAAAAATACAATTAAAACATTGCATGCTACAGCGCACCGCAGCGCTGTGTACAGCAATGTTTTCAAAAGACGCCTCCCAGTACGGCTATACTCATACCATTCTGGAATACGTCGAGTCGCTTGGCGGCATGGTTACGTCATACATAAGATAAGAGCGATGACAAGCCATACCAGTTGAAGTGAAAGGACCTGTCAGTCGGGTGTCAGTCTGGGTGCGCCTCGCGAATCAGTGGTTGCATCTCAGGGACGCCATTTGGGGATGCTTTTTAGGGTTCCATACCCAAAGGGTAACCAACGGGACCCTATTACTAAGACTCCGCTGTCCATCTGTATGTCCGTCTGTCTGGCCGTCTGTCTGTCCGTCTGTCTGTCCGTCTGTCTGTCCGTCTGTCCGTCTGTCACCAGGCTGTATCTCATGAACCGCGATAGTTAGACAGTTGAAATTTTCACAGATGATGTATTTCTGTTGCCGCTATAACAACAAATACTAAAAAACAGAATAAAATTAATATTTAAGAGGGCTCCCATACAACACACATGTTTTTTTTTGCCGTTTTTATAGATAATGGTACGGAACCGAGTCCGACTCGCACTTGGCCAGTTTTTTCGTGCACGCCACCCCATGCCCATGCCTTGTACCTATAGGGTTTGAAATACATTCAAACATTGCGTTAGATTCACCGAACGTGTAACCACTGCATCAGTCTATCTATGTAAAAATATATTAATATCAACAACTTATTACAAAAATTCAAATTAGATCGATCCAAGACGTGTCGATTCAAAAGCTAACCGCATTAGCGAAAGACGGATCGTCAGAGTTACACAACTCGAAAATGATGTTGCATTTTGAATTGTATCCCATTGAAATAGGAGTTAAAATAAAAGAGAGTAATCAGGAAAGTTCGCAACCCTATGTTTGCTTGTAAAAACAGCTGGAATTTTAATTGATTCAACTATTTCTCTCGCTGCCTCCGTCTCGTTCTTTGGTTGCATGTTGGAAGGGGACGGAAGACAAATTGGTGACGTCTCGCTGGAAGGGTATTGAGGTTGACGGTTTGATTGATCGCGGATTGTAATAAAACGCTTAGAGCACAAATACGCTCACGTGCTAACTATAAAATAGATGCAAAAAACGAGAATTTCGGTTGTGTGATTATAAATGATTGGGAGTATTCCACATAAAGAAAAGTAGATTATTATTTTTGGACATCTGCGACTTCTGCTACACAGTATGGCGGTCGGTGGCGGCGTAAAAACTATAGAAATAGGCTGTATTATATTGGTAATAGGGTTTGGTTCGTATAAAGGGAGACAGTGTTAAGCTTAGACATTTTTGTCGGTCTGTCTGCTGTATACTCGCAATTCACTTGAAAAATACTAAACGGAGTTATCACTATTGTATAGTTTTTTTGTAGTCTTAAGGTGGTTCCGTCGAAAAAAATAGCAACTCTATTCATGGTGGTTGAAATTTCGAACAAAATCATATTAAAATAAAAGTTCTTATCAGCTCGCACTGCAACATGGCTGTTACGTCAGTCGCTGCGGCTGACAAGTGTGAAAATAGTGTGTTTTTAATTTATTTTATCTAGAATAAAATTAATTTCCAGGAACTAAGAAAACCATATCATTAAATATTATTTTGTCTAGAAGTTTATAGATTTTTATACTGTTTCGATGAAAGCTGTAGCAGTAATGTTGTTACAAGTGGACAAAAAATCGAGATATAAGGGTAAAATTTGAATTTTCTTGCTCCACTTCTGTATACTACAATAAAATTGAGAAAAACCACATCACTATTTGTATCATGTAGATTACTATGTATATTTCTTCTATTAAAAAAATGTATAGTTACCGTATAAAATGGTTTTAAAGTTACTCAGCTCAAGGTCGTTGGCGTTGGGGAGGCGTCGTTACGCGCAAACCTCCGTACAAACGTTATCACCACATTTTGGGGCGTCTATGGAATTTTATTATAATATTTTAGGCTGATTCAGTAAACATTTTGATCTATAGTCTAGCTAAAAACCGTGAAATTTGAGTAATATCTTAACAACAAACCCGTAAAATACATAAATAACGGTTTTTTAACAAAAGTGTGGCCGCATGTGCTTCTATTGTTTTAGATAAAATCAAAAAAATAATACGAGTCAAACATTGAAAATGTTATCTAGAATAATAATAATCAAAAATAATGTTTGAAAACGTCCACAGTCTTGCCAATATGTGGTTTCTCTTGAAACAAGTTTTCAATTTTGCGCTGGCTACGAAATCGGCACGATTGTATTGTCCTCGCAAGTTTCATGGAGCGTGCACCTTATAGCGAAATGAAACAGGATAACATTTGGTCTCGCCCACAACTGAGTTGCTCGCGTCATGAACGATTTCGTTTCGCGCCCATACAATTTGCTCGCCGAAGCGAGCTCAGGCTCACACGTTTTGTGTTTTTAAGCTTTTAGATTTTATGTTTTTTTAATGTTTGACATGACTGTCTATTTACTATAATTTTTTTCATATGTAAATAGTGCTTGAACTCAAGTTCATTACAGTTTTTTTTTAAATGAAATAATGCTCTGGATAGCCAAAAACAACGACTACTTTTGCGCTATTTTCCGAAAATTTGGCCATTTTGATTTCTTTTTTCTTCTATAATTTTAAATGAAATTAGTAAAAAGTGTTTCACTTTTTGTCATTTGACTGCTTTTGACTGTCATCTGATTTAAACTATGATATCTATTGAAAACAGCTTAATATCTGAGCCCATACAGTGAAATTTAGGAAAACAGTTTCAAATTAAATAAACAAAGATATAGAAAAAGTGGTTCACTTATTCGATTCGTTTTAAATCGGTCTTTTATACCATGTCTGAAAATTATATTCAAAACTTTTTATTTCTTTAAAAACACCGCAAAAAGTTGAGAGATATTTTCAAAAATTTAACTGATCAGTGATCGGGAATTAAAATTAAACTAGGTTTTCAAAGAAACCCCTCCTAGCCAAGGGTCTCGTTATGATGGTTGTTTAATACCGCATAAATCGGTGTTCAGCGCGAACCAGGCCCGTAGCCAGGGTCAGGGTATTTTTCAATTTAAATTTTGTCTAAAGGTTTAGCAAAACTACCTACCTAAATCATATCATATCAATAAATATATATTTTTTTCGAGATGTTGGAGTGAAAACTATAATTTTTTTGTAATAAATTTATTTGCATAGGTTATGAAAATTTGCATATTATTGTCTAAGCTCGTCATTTTGCGTATTAAAAACAGAAAGCCGTTAGTTCTCCGGGCGAATGAAAGCTTGAATTTTGAAAAAAAATGTTTTTTTTTCATCCGGGTCCCTTCCGTCCAGTCCGACGCTGCCCGTAGCCAGGGATACGGCTTGCCCTGGAATATGTTGAGCCTGCCTAGCCGCTAGCCAGAGCTTGCTAAGGATTTCGAAATTTAACGAAACGTTCTGAAGAGGCTTCAGTAAGCTAGATTAGCATCTCGAAATATGTCTGTACAAATATCGACAATAACGAAATAGAAATAACGTTCATGTCAGAGTGCATTGCAAAGTGGCTGTTACGACGATCGCTGTGTCACTGGGTAGTGCAAAATAGAGAAAATAATGCTTTCCACATGTGTTAAGTTTGATATTTAAAAGTTTTAAACATCATTGTGATAGATTTTTGTATGACCCTTTTTGTGAATAACGCAAAATGAAATTTGAAATGAAATATATTTGATGTGAAGTATATATATTTATTAATGTAATTTAATAATGTGTACATCAGATACACTTATTGCAGGTTGGTTTTCAAAAATAAAAATAAATTGTAAGAAATAACATTATAAATATATTTAAAACAAATTATGAATATAAATGAAAAAATATTGGCTATTATCGATATATATTTCGACCCACTTGTGGTCGTCGTCAGTTAATTAATTAATTAATTCGACTGACTACGACCATAAGTGGGTCGAACGAAATATATATCGATAATAGTCAATATTTTTTCATTTATATTCATAATTTGTTTTTAAAATAATTAAAAGCTAAAAAGGCTTTAAAATAATATTTATTCATTAAAAATATAGGTAAATATAATGCCAAACATATAATAAATATATGCCTAATATATGCGCATATATTACGCCAGCTTTTATACTTTGGATTTTATTGATACCTAAAATAAGTCGATTTCGTCACTGACTGACTGACTGACTGATTGACTCACTCACTCATGATCATCAAAACCTCTAGGGTACTTCCTGAAGTCCTAGGAAAGTGAAATTTGGTATACTGGCTAGGATTAGCAAAAACGCAACAAAAAACAAATCTTTAACTTTCACCCTTCAACCCCCTAGAAAGGGTGGTGCGGTTCTGTTTTATTATAAGTATTTCTTTCCAAATTTCCAGAAGTCTTAGAAAGCTGAAATTAGGTATGTACGCTAGATTAGCACATACACAACAAAAATAAGAAATCTGTAAAATTCACCCTCCAACCCCTCATAAAGAGGGGTCCAGTTCTGTACAATTTATATTCCCAACTTCTAAAAGTCCTAGAAAAGTGAAATTTGGTAAGCAGGCTAGTTTTAGCACACAAACAACAAAAAAACTTTACCCTCTATAACACCTCAGAAAGGGCGGTCCCGGTTCCGTACTATATAAGAATTTCTTTTCAAACTTCCAAAAGTCCTAGAAAACTGAAATTTGGTACGCAGGTTAGGATTTACACACAAACAAAGAAAAAAATTAAAAATCTGTAACTTTCACCCTCCAACCACCAAAAAAATTTCATGTAAAGTATGTTGCCAAGACTCATGAGCTCATAACGCTTTAACTAATAAAAAGTTATCAGATCTCATGTTGAGCCAAGCCCCTAATTATACTAAGTTCTAAGTTATAGTTGGGGGGGAGACTAGCGCATGTGTTAATTCGCGCACAAAATTTTTAAGTGCGATAGAGAAAAAATTACTAGCGCAGTCAAGGTCATAAATCTATAAGGCCATGCTTTCGCATGCTACGCGTCGTAGCCCGTACGCGCAGTCTATACATGTCCGTAGACCTGATTACCACAGAATAAGTAGGTCCTGTAGAGATATCATTACATAAATTCTGATTCCGATTACAAAAACGTACGTAAGATATATTGTACAGTGCAATCCGTTTAGTACGACTCTGCTTAAAACGACCAATCGTTTTCAACGACGTAGACGCAACCTTAAATTAGGTTATTGTACAATTTACTATGAAGGGATATCAGTTCGTTTTGTGCGTCGTCCGGTTAATACAACGTAATATCATCGGTCCCCTGACCGTCGTTATATCCGGATTCTACTGTAATTTGCATTGATATCCTTGTAGCATTGGATATTGTAAGAATACTTACGTTCTTCACATGTATTTTCTGGAACCAGTGTCCATTCTTTACCTAAAAACTTGTACCCAGGTTATTAAGAAACCCAAAAAAATATAGACATTTAATTTTTCTTGAGTACAAAGCATAAGTGTCAGATCTATAGATCAGTCGATACAATATTCGTGTGCCGCGCCGCGCCGCCCGCCCGCCCGACTGCGGGCTTCTGATAAATATTCTATTTATTACGCGCGACTGCCTGCGGTGGCACATTTCGAACGCGTCACACTTTGACAAGGAACTTAGACGGTTTTCTGAACGCATCCACAGGATGTTATAGGGTTACCGATATTGGCTAAACTTTTAGTTGAGTCAACTACATTTCTGATCAATAAACATTTGGAAACTATTCGTAGATAGTAGTAGTATGTTTACCTTTTGTTGTAAATGTTTAAAATCTTAGTTTGAGTCTCTACGGACAGATTATATTTATAAGAAACAGATGATATTTATGCAAAATCCGCAGACCCACATATTATATGGGCTACGCCATGACCTAAGCTATTCCGGAGATACAGTCGAAGCAAAACTTCTAAAACGCGAGCTAAAATGTATGTAGTTCGACAGATAAAACAGATTTTTACGGTCCGGAAGGCTAATTCAACAGACTGGGAATTGCCCCCCTGCTTGTAGCGGTGATTGGACAGATTAATAATTTTCTTATCATTATCATTCTTTTAGTACTTTTTTGTGTTATTGTTTTGCAGCCCTAGTGTCACATTTGATAGTCCCAAACCGCCCCCGCCCACCCTTGTCAATACGCGAGAGTGTGAATAATTTTTCATCCGTTCTTATAATGCGTTGTGTCGCCATACAATCAGCTTCGACGGCTATAGGGCTCCTTTGCATGCAGATTATGATAAGATGGCAGGGAAAAGTCATATGTCACTGGTTATACATATACGTAATATGTTGTAATACTACATACATACATATACTTAGGTCTCAGGCCTATTTCCCAGGTATAATGTTATATATTAATAGTATATAATATTGTAATACTAGTATTGAGGTATGTGCGCGCTTTCATTCTATGAAAATGTGGTTTAATTTCAGAAAAAGAGGTGATCTACTTTTTGGTTGTTTCTGTGGCCAAGAGGTACAAAGCCTTCAACACAAAGGTATTTAGGCTACTCGCAACCTAAACGAAAACCTTTGCTGATGTTGACCGGCTTCGAAAACCTCACTGCTCTATTTTACGAGACCTATTCACTAGAAAAAGTGCTAGGTAGTTTGTGACCGGCCAGTCCCGATTAAACCGCCACAAAGTCAAAGGAACCCACGACTTCAAAGGGTGGCCGTATAACTGGCAACACGAAGAGATTGCAAAATAAATGCAGCAACACCGTATCACACACTCAATGAATCTCGAGCAAGACACAGACTGAGCGTGAAGTGATAAAACTGGAAAAAATAATAAAGGTGCAGCCCCTTTTGCATGTGCAGTGCACTATTCTGAGATCGAATCGATCGGTCATCATATTGTGCTCGATATTGTGTGTTACTAAGTTTTTGCATGTGGTGGATATGTGGCAGGCAAATTGTATAATTTGTCAGATTACAAGCGGCGTCGTCACTGTCTCATTGCTCGCTGTTTTGTGATTTGCCGAAGGGTAATTTTAAAATGCTTCGTCATTTTCTATTAAACCGAAATCGAAAGTCTTTCACCAAAACGTCAAAAATAAGTGCGACGAAGAGCGGAGTGAAGCAGAGCGAGCAGGAGCGTGTTAAGTTTACATGTAAATATATTAGGAGCCGAGCGTCACGAGGCTACCCTCAATAATTTTAACAGAATAACGATATGCCTAGGCAAATTTTAAAATGCTGAATCTACGATATGAGGGCGGCATAGACAATTTTATTGCAAAACAGCAAACGTTTAGAAACTGACGAATTATACAAATTGCTTGCGACAGATATACAGGATGGAAAAAATATAAGGGCCCTGGAGGGGAACTACCTTAAATCCTTTAGTTAGCTCATTTTATTGAAAGGAAACATTCCTTTATTTTTTTAAAAAACCAATCTTCATTCAAAGATATTCTGAAATTCGCTTGTCTCACCCGGGAATCGAACCAACTAAAAATAAAAAAAATAAACCATCGCTATTTTATAATACGAATCGGTAGGATGATTGTTCAGGATAAAATTTGTCTGATAAATATTTGGTCTTACACTCATCTGTTGTACGAGATACTCATGAAATTAAATATTTATTACAAGTTCTTTATTAACAATACCCAGTTCTGTTCACTTGTAACGAGTAAATGACACGTTATAATTTTTTTTAGTTGTAACTAATTTTTTAGTTGGTTCGATTTCCAGGTGAGACAAGCGAATTTCAGAATATCTTTGAATGCAGTTTTGTTTCTTTTAAAAAATAAAGGAATGTTTCCTTTCAGTAAAATGAGCTAATTAAAGGATTTAAGATAGTTCCCCTCCGGGGCCCTTGAATTTTTTCCTTCCTGTATATAATCTCTAGTATCGGCCGCTGCTGTATAGTACCCATAGAGAAAAATAACCCCTTGTTCGATATAGTACCTAACTTAAAATACAGTGAAATGCATTTAGTACGACTCTGTTTAAAATGACCAACCGTTTTCAACGACATAGACGCAACCTTAAGTTAGGTCATTGTATAATTTACTATGAAGGGATATCAGTTCGTTTTGTGCGTCGTCCGGTTAGTACGACGTAATATCATCAGTCCCTTGACCGTCGTTATATCCGGATTATACTGTATAATAATATAGCAGGTGTATCTGTGACGTGCTTTGTTTGAGTCACTTGTTTACTGATCATACTAACAACTTTTGTTCTATGACTTTCGAAATTGGGTGAAAAAAGAACACAGTTTTCTTCGTACGAGTAACTTAAGTTTTCCTCAATTAGTCATCGGGGGATAGCAGTGGCGAGCATAGAACTTTTTTCCGGAAAAGCAATCAGAAGGTCAAGTTTGACAATAAAAAAAATATGAAAAAATTTAAAATGTATGAAAATGTTCTTTCTAGGGTAGGCAGTGCCTACCCTGGCGTCATACAAACTTTCTTTTTTCAAAGTATTATTTAAAATTTTTCATTTTTTTTTATTGTCAAACTTGACCTTTTGATTACTTTTCCGGAAAAAAGTTCTATGCACGCCACTGGGGGATAGCATGGGGGCCATTGCCCAGAACTCCAAGGAATTCCATACATTTGACTCGACTTTTCAATTCGATTCGTATCCTCTACGAAACGCACAACTTAAGATGGTTCTTCATATTTTTGAATTAAAGGTATTAAATAAATGTGATTTATGGCATTTCGCGAACATGGTTTATTGTCAGTTAGGATTTTCCAAAAATATTTCGTTATTTTATGCATTACGTTGTTAATCGTGTTTTAAGTTTGTGTGCCCATACATCTACGACGTAATGCATAAAATAATAAAGTTTTGCCGGAAAAGCCTAACTGACATTTCACTGTGTTCGCGAAATGCCATAAATCGCATTTATTTATTATGACTAATTCAAAAATAAGAAGAACCAAGTTGTACGTTTCGTAGAGGATACGAATTGTTTCCCCTTAACTGTTTTTTCTTTGTCAAAAACCTAGTCAAAATTGCCAACCTCCAAAATGAAATCCTTGATCCGTCCTTGCAGTTAGTCCTCATTTTGACATTGCCAAGAATATTTTTAGAAAAACTATAAAAACTGTATTAAAACCGGTTCAGTGATTTTAAATTGCATGTTTTGTTTATAGGCTTATTTTTTTATTTGCTCAACTTCCATTAGCTGTAGCGCAGTGATACATACTGACAAAACTTTCTGGCTAATATATAGTCAATATCAAAATCCTTTCATTGGTGCTAAAGTTATAATATTTACGTAATATAAAAGGTAACATGCATATATAGAAACAGAAAGCCAGATAGACAAAAAAATAGCATTTTATATTAAAAATTCAAGTAGGTATTCGATATATATCCAAAATATAATTAGCCAAAATTATCAACCGAGTTTTTTTCATTCTCGCTTCAATCCAAAATTTTACTAGGCTTTTTTTGTTTGGGTTCCGTACCTGAAACGGGACCCTATTACTAAGGCTCTGTTGTCAGACTGTGCGTCCGTCTGTCACAATCACAGGGGTCTTCTACGGCCTCAGCCGGTATAGGTAGCCAGTTATTTTTTTTACAATAATAAAATGGTTAAAATTCTTGTCGCCCAATAAAGAACTAGCTTTTGCCCGCGGCTTCACCCGTGATACTGTCGTTTACATTTTCCCGGGATAAAAAGTAGCCTATGTCACTCTCCGGACCTTAAACTGTCTCTGCCAAAAATCATGTCGATCCGTTGCTCCGTTGCTGCGTGAAAGAAGGAAAAACCAACAAACCAACAACCAACAAATACACTTTCACATTTATAATGGATTGGTAGCTTTTGTCTTGGGTGATTGGAGATATTTAAGTTCTTAGATCTTTGACCATATTTAACGCTACAAAAACTCAAAACCAGTCTACTAGGATTAAAACCAAGGATAAAAATGGTCCTTAAATATCCTGGTGAAATTTTACGTATTGGATTGCGAGGATCAAAGGTGAAAAGATCTACAAACTTTCGGCTTTTTTAATATTTGTAAGGATATGCGTTCCTGCAGAATAAGTCATCCATCAGTAGATTCCCAGTAGTTGTAGGACATGTCAATATTAGCGCACACGTTTGTGGGGAGAATGACTTTTAGATCAAAAGAACACGTCCGAAGCTCTTTCAACCCTTTGATGCTGACTCGTAGAGACTTCACACCTCTGAGAGATGATTAAAACAGACGTACAGACTGTAACTGCCTGATGCAGCTTGTTTGCTCTTTTCGAACGCTGTTTTGCTACTTATGACGTCACTCATATTCAAGCACCCTGATTGAAGCATCACGCGCTTTTGAAAGCGTTGCAGAAATTCTGTCTGCATTTAATTTCCATTAACTGTAGGTGAAATTGTCGAAGAATAGCGTTTGGGGTAAAATTAAAGTAAACTCCTTGCGTAAATTCAGCGTACAAAGCAAACACGCCCCGAATGCGACAGCCAAAAGCAAATTGGGTTGAACATAATAAATTATCGAGAGCTGGCACCGGCGACCGCACGTTGCATTGTGCACAAATTTAATTTCATACTTCACCTGCATTAAATGTATGAAAATGCAGCCCAATTTCGTACTAGCGAAGTTAGGTGCTTCGCATCTACGTCGCTGGTTGCGTTGTTTGCCGCACTCTGTTCGGTTACCAAAAGCAGAGTAATTCGTTTATTGTCCCTTTAAACACTAATTTTGTGATAAGTTGAGGGTATCGTTACGTCAATTTAGCTCTTCGTCGTTGCGCCAAAGAAAAATTAAGGCGCTACGAAAAAAAAAACGACACTTTAAGAACTTGCATATCTACTTCCGTAAATAATGTATTATTTTGATAAAATAGTACATTATTTTTGGATTCTTCTTCTAGGGACCTGTTAAAACAGAAACGCAATTGGAGAAATTCGGCTCGATAGAAATATTTATTGAAATGAGGTCCTTTTCGACACCAATTCTCCTGGTCTGACAATTTAGAATGACATATGGACTGGAATTATATTTTATTAGATGAGTTTTAACGGTTTCTAGGACCTGGTTAAACGAAATTTTGATAGCATCTTTAGTACATTTTATATTAATAAAAAACCGACTTTTTGCTATTTTTTCACGAATCCGTCCCTCTCGCACTGAGGTTTTTTTCGCATATGGAGTAACAGGGACCAAAATGTATGAAACAACAGATTTTTGTTCTCGATTTCTCAATTTGTTTTCACGGAAAGTTGGTCGTATGGACGAGCACTATCACCAGTTTACGGCTTCCGCAACTTCATCTTAACACTCTGTATAAGTAATTAATTACCAAGAATAAAAAAAAAGTAAGTACCTAGCTTTGTAAGATACTTGATTACGAAGTATTTTTTTTTTAAGAAAGTGGTCCCTTTGAGTGTTTGTCCTAATTTTTTTTGTAAAATAAGTTATTTTGAGTGAAATTAATTAATTGTAGGTCGTCCCACTACGTTTCAATTAAGCTTTTATTTATACAACGTAATTTATACTGGAGTCTTGGCAAGTAATGATCAGAAACGAGGCATCGTAAGTCTTACATTCGTTACTCATTTTGATATCCCATACTGAGCGACCCGTAGAGGTTGAATATGTTGATGGAGACAGAAAAGATTACCTATTCTTCGTATTTCCAGAAAAATATAGATGTGGTGTTCCGTTGCCTATTATCTACAAACTACTAGGAAAAGTATATTTTAATGGCTGGATTCGTGCTGGGGGCTCGGTTGGTGATCATTGAACCTTGTTCCTGGTCCCTGGCCGGGTCTCCGGTGTGGGTTCGGGCGGTTGATTGGATTTCACCTTGTATAATATATAATTTACCTATAATTTTAATCGTATATATATTGCTACATAAATTAAATAAACCTTTAATCTAGTTCATGTACATTTATTATTTTATTACATATATATTTTTTATAAGATTAAATTTTGACTTGTGAAACGTGTATTTTATATACCTACTTTGCAAAATAAACTATTTGAATTTTAATTTGAATATGGTTTAATCGCAATAACATCGTGGCACGCTCCTCGCACTTGTGATTCAACTAAGTCGCGTCGCACGCGCACTGTGCTACGGCGTTGGAGACTTTTAAAATTTTAAAAACACTGAATTTTTTTTTACATTTTTATTTTATCCTGTAAATGTATGTTTAAAATTCCAGGAAATAGTATATTTAGTTATTTATGAAAAAATATGAATAAGCCGTTTTTGAGACAGCGTCTGCTGACATGCTACACTAGCTATATAGACCTTTTATTATCTAGTTCTATCACACCTGAAAATTTCAAGTAAGAATTCTCGTTTAGGGTCATAAGTTTGTTAGACCAGGGGCCTTATGGTCTAACTTACAAAGATACCTATAGATATATACATCTTTATTTCAATTCTACAGCATTACTTACACAACTTCAATATCTATCGCTAGGCTCCTGTTGTTTGCGATGTGAACAACGACCAAGGATTATGAAGACTATAATTATTATCTGTGATGAAGATAAAACGTTATATACGTCTGTATTTTAATTAGAATTTAGAATACGTCTGTCGCATCGCAGACAGACACTAGACTTCACTAGAGCATGCTCCGTTCACCAATCGCAGAGCCTAGCTAAACGCACGCATGTTTGCTCGTTTCAAACTCTTAGGCGCTAAGAATACGACTATGGTACCTAGTCAGTTTCTGGTTATTTATAACTTATGACTGAAGTAACCTCCAAAAACATTGGCACCAAATTTCATCACGCTACAACTAACCGGAGCTGGGCAGTGATAACCTTAGAACCAAACTAATAAAGTTAAGAAGCTAAATTTTAAGCAAGTTGAAGAAAAAGGTGCAGGGCAGTATATCCCCCAGCGCTACCGAAGTAACGGGTATAAAAGTCGGTGTACGCGGGTAGATCCTTTTCAGATCAAAAACTAGTAGAAATTAATATTTTCGACGTCAAAAAATGTTGACGTGGTATTCTTACTTCTGAAAATAAAGTTCATTATTTCATAATCAAACCCGATTAATAAGATAGCAGCTTAGTGAAATCTCAGTAGGTAATAAATGAATATAGTATGTACAACGATAAGACGTGGTTTACTACATGTCTGTATACTGTTCGTTGATATGGTGATAAAATGGAACTTCAGATTATCTGAGATGGAAAACATTTCGCGGTTTTAATTAGATTAACCTAAAGGTGGTTGTAGATAAAATATTATTACATTTTGACTAGATGTTAATTAATTTGGTAGATATTTTATGTGAATGATTATTAAACTGTTTAGATTGAAGATACAAACTGTGTTACTACAAAACGGTGTTTAACTTTAGACAGTGTTTAAATCTGTTGTTGTCGCCTTTTCTTTCATATCGTCAAAAAGTGACAACAACAGATTTAAACACTGTCTAAAGTTAAACACCGTTTTGTAGTAACACCGAAAAAGTTTAGTAATATTAAAATAAAAAACTAATTCGCAGATATTCACTAAAATAAATTCGAATCTTGCAAAGTACGAGCTAGCGGTTAAACTGCTATGCTATCCTTATTATTAGCGATTTTTACAATGCTTTTTTTTTCAACAATAAAAACATTGAAATCTCTTCCATGACAAAAGAAGTAAAAAAGTAGATTTTTAACGACAGATTATGAAAAGTTTAAATAAATGTATAGTTTTAGAAACAAAACTAAATTTTGGGACCTGTAGCATCTAGTGTACCCTGTTAGGTAATGGGCTCAACATTTTATATTTTATACCTATGTGTAGTTAACTGGTTAAATGATAATAAATAATAATGAATGCCATTCAATTGTACTAGGTTTGTAGTAGGAAAAAAATATAATCAGAAAAAAATAATTGCATTTTTTTATTGCATTTTTTTTCGGCTACTAACGGTTTAAACGGTGCGATCCGGTTTATCCAGTTTATAGGACGCCCGCCAGCTCGCTGGACTGACGATCTAAAAAAGATTGCCGGTAGTGGCTGGATGAGGATGGCCGAGGATAGAAAAATATGGCGTGCCCTTAGAGAGGCCTATGTCCAGCAGCGGACCGATATTGGCTGATGGATTGGATTAGATTGGATCGATAATAAATCGATATCATACCATAAAATTGGAATTTTAATGGAGTATCAGTACTAGGTCTCGCCGAATTTGGCGATCGATAACACGAATGAAACAAAAAAAGCGCGCTACAAAAATTCTATTATTTTCTTTAGACACTATGTTATCCCTTAATTGGCATACCTAGATTAAATTATGTTAAGGTGTGTTAATTCGAAAACCATTTCGAGATTTAGGTTTAATAAGCCGTATTTTCGAAGTTTTGGTCTAAAAAACCTCATGATGATGAATATTTTTACGAAAGGGCTGCAACTTCCATTTGCCCTCGTGTGACGTCACTTGAGTAATGGCTGCTTAGAAATGTGTCCTTTGCTATCAGGATAAATTTATAATAATTTGCTTCAGACTAATTTGACAGCTAGATGACAGATGAGTAGATAAACAGAGACAGACCACATTTTTTATAAGCAATCACACATCACAATCAAGGACAAGGATGACAAGGTCATCGGACAATTGTTTAAAAAATCATAAAAAGTAATGGTTAATTTATATACCAAAATAATGAAAACTATGTCCTAAAATGGCGTATATTCAATGAAAAAAAAAAAAAAACTTTTAAAAATTAAGCTATGGGAATTGCATGAGATTTTATTTTTGTATGGAATTAAAATACCAAAAAAGTATAAAAAAAATATTTTTTGATTGGAAGAAGAAAGGGTTTTTGGAAGAGGGTTTTTAAAAATAAAAACAAAAAAATATTTGATTTAGTTTTTTTTTTTTTTATTTTATTTTTCAAGCTACCTACTTGTAAAGCTGAACTCTTTAAAAACTATAAAAATATATGAAAGCAGAATATATGAAAGAAACTCTCTTTAACAATTTTCCCGCCAAAATGCAAGAAAATACAAAAAAAAAAACAATAAAAATGAAATGAATGAATTTTAAATAAATTAAAAAAATATATTAAATATTATTATATTTTTAGCTCATACAATCATAAAATTGTAATTTTTAACATAAGATTATGTAAATAATAAATAAAAACCCTTTGTGCCGACCCAAGATGCATTTAAGGGTTAAATATTTTACTTTGATAAAATCCGTTTTTACTTACCAAAATGTATGTACATACACATAGTAAAGCAGATTCTGGAGGCTTTAATTTTAATTTAAGTGCTGTCAAAAGTAAATTTTATTCATTGCAAAGTAGTCCTTAATGGTCAGGAACAGAAGCTAAATAACTTTGGAAAAATTTAAGTTTTGACAGCACTATAAGTAAAATTAAAGCCTTCAGAATCGATTTTAATACACTACTAACCAGTGTACACCCTCATTAATAAAGCAAGTCGTTTCAGGTATGATATTCGGTGTTGCGTCTATTTTATTTTTAAGCAAATATAGATAAGAATTCTTTGTTCTTGTTCAAAATGATGTCCTCCTGAAACACATTATCTTTATGAAATATGACTGATTATTGCCACTACATAATAGCTTAATTAATTGAAGACACGACCAGTTTTTGATAATATATGTTAAGGGTCGATTATCCGGATTTTTAACTAAATATTAAGAAACTAGCGACCCGCCCCAGCTTCGCACGGGTGCAATGGTGATACTAAATATACTACAGTATTTAAGGTACTTAATTGGAAAAGGATTAATGCTGTATTGCTTAAAATCGCTTCGTAAATAAGCCATTATTTCTCGTAAAAAGTAAAGAATAAAAAATGGTTAGAGATAGACATATACCATCGCGGACTTTTTTTGTAGATGTTTTTAACCCTAGCTCACTAACCTTAATTTCCAGTAACGTTATCACTAACCATTCGTAAATTTTACGACGGATTAAAACATCAATATTTATTAAATCAACTTTATTTATGACACACAACGACCTTAATTAGCAGTCTTAGTTTTCTCTTAATCAAATAACATAATCGGTTTGAGAATTAATTTACATTGAACAATGATTGCACATAGAGACAATATGCTCCCTGCAAATCGCTTTTTTGCAGCCCTTGCAGAAGTTAGTGGTCATACGACGTTTTTTTGCAGGGACAATAACGACGATAACACAATATATCCCGATCTAATGAGCGTGCATCCGCAATGAGTGATTGCGGGTTGCGGGTCACTAGCGATGCGAATTAGGAAGGTATAAGGAACGGGGGGGGGGGTGGCGGGGGTGGGGATCCTACCAAAACACTAAATGTTCAAGGTACGCGTCGTCATTTTGACGAATAGTTAGTGAGCTAGGGTTAAGGTGTACAATACTGTAGTACACTATTTTGATCTATCTCGTAGGGTTCAGCCAGCGTTTGCAATGTAAGCGCAAAAAAATGTGTTTATTTACGACATTACACTAGAAACCTCGAAAATTATCAATGTTTCTTTACTATATTATGCATGTATTATACATTTAAACCTTTCTCTTGAATGACTCTGCTTATTAAAAAAAACCGCATCAAAATCCGTTGCGTAGTTTTAAAGATCTAAGCATACATAGGGACAGACAGACAGCGGGAAGCGACTTTGTTTTATACTACTCGTATGTAGTGATAATTATTTCGGTCAAAATACAACTTTTAGCTGAGACAACTTCTAACAATATTTTGTTATAATGCATAAACATATTTTTTATAATATTATGGTAGCTTTAAAATAATTAGATTTTACATAAGGGTGATGTTAGATTATTTTAGAAATTTACGGCTGGTATCACGACTATGGAAAAGCAAATTGTTTTATTGCTATTGTAATATCATTAAAAATATAAGTGCATATAGCAAACTATAGTTGAAAGTTTGCATTTTGATCTTTATAATTATTTCTTAATATTTTTTTGCAAATCCGGAGAATCGACCCTTAACATATATTATTTAAAACTGGTCGTGTCTTCAATTAATTAAGCTATTATCTAGTGGCAATAATAATCAGTCATATTTCATAAAGAATGTGTTATTATATATTTATTATACAAAGTGACTTTTTGATCATCGTCCAAATTCATACTGGTGGCTTGGTAAGTGATCAGTATCATGGATCAATAACAATTTTTTTTAAATTCGTAAAATGAAATTTCGACTCTCCATAGTAATTCACTCGAACTGGAAGTGAATTTCTATGGGAAGCCGAAATTTCATATTACGAATTTCACAAAAATTGTTACTGATCCAAGATATTGGTCACGTATTACGCCTCCTGTATGAATTTGGACAGTTATCAAAAAGTCACCTTGTATATTATACAGGGTTACAGGTTAAGTCGATCTAGATCCGTTAAGGGGTGTAGTGCTCATAATTTCTAACTGATCTGACTTAGAAACACCCTACCCCAAACCTAACCGTTTTCGAGTTATTCGACTTTTTATGTTTTTATGAAAATTGCCGATTTTTTTAATATCTCATAAAATATTTTGAAATTGGCAAATTTTAGTATTATTATTATTTGATTTTTAAATGTGGGATAAGATGTTTTATGACCTTAATAACTGAAATCTTACGTTAGTTACCTAAATAGGTCGTTGTACACGATTGAAAATTAAAAAAGTTAATAAAAATTTAGAAAGTTTATTTTTCTATAAGGAATATAAAAAAATATATATTATGGCAGATGTCTTGCAGATGTGCCTAATAATATTTACGTTTTATCATCTATCCAACAAGGTATAATAATCTAGGGTTTTATTAAAGTTCAAAGAAAAAAACTTAGTTTCATAGGCGAAAGTGGCGAAAGTCCAATTTATCCCTTGGTCATAAAGCGAAAT
The DNA here is from genome assembly GCA_934047225.1 of Ypsolopha sequella. Taxonomy (NCBI): domain Eukaryota; kingdom Metazoa; phylum Arthropoda; class Insecta; order Lepidoptera; family Ypsolophidae; genus Ypsolopha; species Ypsolopha sequella. Next base: position 18,328,508 of record OW203994.1, on the reverse strand, counting down.
AAAAATTTTCAAAGAAATTTAACTTTTAATCCTTAGTGTTAAAGACTATTTTGTACTGAAGAAAATTTAGTTTTGACAGCACTAAAACTAAAATTAAAGCCTTCAGAATCAGCTTTATTATATAGATATATCTTAATTTATTCTGTTAAATTCTCATTATAGCTAAAGCAATAGTTGAACAATAAAGTAGCCAAGATCGTATCTCGAATCCGGGTTAAGGCGACACCTAAAAAAATGGGGTTTTTTCGAATCCATTTACTTCACTATAATGTCATCTACGTATTTCATTTTTTGGTTAATGTATTCTCACTGAAGGAAAACGCGATTGGATGAAATTTTGTCGATAGAATTTAATTCCGAAAAGACCTCTAAATTGTTTTTTTTTCTTGCTGTAATTCTGAAATCCAAACTAATTTCATTGTGAAATTGCATTCAAAATGTGGATACTACCTATGTATTTGTAAAGTCTCATTGATAATCTTTTTGACAAAATAGCTTAGTAGATTGTTTGCTACTTTTCCACGAATCCGTCCCACTGGCACTGAGGGTTTTTTCGCATATGGAGTAAAACTTTTACATATCGCCTTAAGGGGTAAAAATTCTAAAATCACTCTTTTGGAAAATCCAATTATTTTGGAGCTACCATAATATCATTTAAATTTGTTTAATCATATAGTGAACTTTGTTATACATTGCTCTTATCTAAGAGTTGTATTGTGGCCGTTATAATTACTATCTACCTGTTATGAGTCGTCTTGGGGGTAGTTTGTCTATGTTCGTGTACTAGCTTCCCCCAGCCCCCACCGCCTTCGTCGCCAATCACCTTTCCGCTCCACGACTGCGTTCAGAGGTTTCCGGTATTGGAACCAGACTCGACCGGATGTTTGTTGCAGGTCCAGCCACAGCCACACAGACGGCCCTGAAAATGTCTGTATGATGTCAACTCATTCTAATTGGAATGAAAAATATTTGCAAAGTTTTATTTTCTCTTACTTAATTATTTAAAGTTTGGGTTTTACTCAAGTTCTTTTTAAACATGTGTCTATTTTATTCTCTACAATGATACTCACTCCCAGCTAATACTCGATATGTTTAAATATAAAACAATAGGACCCTTCTAAAATGTAACGAAAACACTTTTAAAACAATCAACTATTTCCATCCTTCAGCAGTCTTAAACAAAAAAAATACACCACAAAAAACTAAATATTCTAAAAACAAAAGCATATAAACAATCTGTACAAAGTGTGTCCTCAAATAAAAGAAGGAAACGCTGAGTGCTTGTCGTGTTGTTTTTCGAGATGTTATTGAGATCGGCTTTTGTTTCGACCCTTTCGTTCAGTGTTCTTAAAATGTTGAGACGTTATACGAAAATACATTAAAAAAACCGGTAATGAGATGTAGTCGCGCCAAAGCCGTACAAAACTGAAATATTTTCATATTTTTGAATTAGAAATTGAAATTGAAAAAATATTTATTTCTCACCATAATAACTACACACACAATATAAATATCAAATTATTCAACTAATATAAAAAAAACAATACATATAAAATTAGAGAATATTAAAATATCTGTGAATAAAAAGATGAATGCATATTGAATAAGTTAAAATGTGATAAAAAGGGACAGACTCAGCATCTGTTGTGTGTTGTAGAACAGCAGCACAGCGCTGATTTTCAGTCTGTCCCTTTTCATGCACTAAAACAAATTTACAAGTTGCATAATACGTTTATGGGTGCATAATACAATAAAACACAATACAATAAAAAATTATTACAATAAATATTTTTTTTTAGAAAAGAACACAGCGGGGAACCGTCGCGTAACCCTGTTTGCCTCTGAAGAAACTGTACGTTTACAATGAAACTGTCAGATGAAATCTGACTAATATATCGTGAGTAGCTATTTAAGGCGAGATGTAAAAGTTTAAGCGTCTCTGTTGCTCTATATGCGAAGAAACCCTCAGTGCAAGAGGAACGGATTCGTGGAAAAGTAGCAAAATATCTGTTTTTTATTAATATAAAATGTACTAAAGTTGCTATCAAAATTTTGTTTAACTAGGTCCTAAATATTATTAAAACCTATCAAATAAAATACGATTGCAGCCTATACGTCGTTTTGAATTGTCAAACCAGGAGAATTGGTGTCGAAAAAGACCTCATTTCAATAAATATTTCTATCGAGCCGAATTTCTCCAATCGCGTTTCTGTTTTAACAGATCCCTAGAAAAAGATTCCAAAAATAATACACAATTTTATCAAAATAAAACATCATTTACGGAAGTTGATATGCAAGTTTTAAAAGTGTCGATTTTTTTCCGTAGCGCCTTAAAGTAAGGTATATATTTTCTTACAAAAATAGTTTGAAACCAAGATTTTTAGCTACGAAAACAATCCATAGTTCTAAGAACGATTAAGAAATTTGTTCCTGCGCAAAGATTATTGTAAAAATATTGAGGGAACGGAAAAAATATCTCCGGGTATAAATGGACAAATATCTTTTTCTTTTGAAGCCTGGATGGCGTGAAAAGTGAAGTCAAGAAAGCATTTCGTCTCAAAGATCGAAGCTTTAAAGCGGCGGTAGCTCAGGGGTTAAACGCTGGCCTCTCAATGTTGAGATCCAGCAGGTTCGACCACCGGTCGGGTATGCACCAAAGAGTTTTTTGGAATTTATGTGCACAGTATTTGTTTGTTCTTACTTATGAACGGTGAAGGAAAAAATCGTGGGAAAACCTGCATACCCTAAAAAGCGTGTATTTGTGCTCGAAGTACGGCGATAGGGTTCACCACTCATCACGTTGGGACGTAATAATCGTCGGTGAAACGCAGGTGTACCGAGTGTGGGCTGTGATTTGATCGGAACACCTCTGACACCCCCTCGGGGATTCATAACGTGACGATATGTAGCTTAATCAGTGTGTTTTATTACTTTCACAAAAACTGTAACAAAATTATTAATAATCGCCGGTGAAAGTGATTAATCTGCCTGAATTTATCACATTCACCAAATGAAGGGCTAATTATTAATACTCACCGATAATTATTAATAATAATCAAATTTATCACTTTCACCGTAACATAATATAGAATAACTCAAGTAGTAAAACAATTATAGATCGTAGTCCAGATCGTGGCCTTGATTTATTTTATTAAGTATTATACAACACATTAGTGTTAAATAATATCGGGTAACAAAATGGTTCTATTAGAATTTCTGGTTGAACCAAAATCACGTCATTTTCCGTCAAGCGAAAGTGAACTTTAAAACATTGTCTTTTGGTCAATAATAACAAGCTATTTGAATTCGTGATTACGACAACTAAGATTCCCTGCGTTATAAGTTATAATTTTAATTTCTTATCAAAATAAATATTCATCAAGCAAATCAAAATAACCCCTTGGCTCGTTAATATTATTCTTCTGTATGTTTTAAAATAAATTATTGACGAAATAATAGCTTCAAAGAAAAAAAACTAGTTTTGGCTATTCAACAAGTATTTTTCCTTGATAATTGTGATAGAGACGCCGATAAACGTTAACAAAAGCAAATGGTTCAAAATATAATAACATACCTACCTACCTAACTGCATAAAAAAACATACATACATATATTCACGCCTGTCTCTTAGAGGGGCAGGCAGAGACTACAGATTTCCATCTGCTACGATCCAGATGAAAAATTATTAATAAAAAACAATTAACCCTTTATGATTGCAAACAAATAGAGTTTGACAATAAAGCTTATAAATAAATATATATGTTACTATAAAATTTATCGTAACATAATAGTAACAAAACTGAAATCTTAACCCTTTGACGCCCAACCTACATGCCCTATGAATAATAATAAACTTAATATTTTTAAAGCTATATTATAAGCTCCTATTATTATGGACCCTTTACTGTAAGTACATTGTGAAAGAAGTTAAATTTTAATAATTACTATTATTTAACACAAAATATAAAACTAACAAACGACTCGCACTCAAAATAATTACAAAATTGTTATTACTTCTGCAGTTAATTATAAATAATCGTTTTGTGAATCACGAGGATATCACAAAGTTATTTTTATCACCGTCCTCCAATACTTATAGTTTGCACAACGAGCCTAGCAGCGAACGAGGGGTCGATGACCTTCACCTTGTAACACTGATAACTTTGTAGCCAGAATTTTGTGACGAACTGGATTAAATACGGACAAAATAAATTGTCTGAAAATATTATATGTTGCAGAAGCTTTTTGTGTAAGTTTTATAATTTAATTATTTTAATTTAAAAAAATATATTTTTTTTAATCATGCTATCATGTGTCAATGCTAAATATTTGCAGCATTAATTACAAAATTGATCTTGTCAGTACATCAAATATTTTTTCTTAGTAAATAACACGCAAACACGAAATGAAAAAGTATTTATTTAATTTAAAATACAATCATATCATTTGCGGAGCAAAAACGGTCCGCCCACGGCGACATCTCGAATTATATTGATTGCTGGTGACATTATTTATCAAACAACACCCCCGCCGCCGGCCGCATGGCGAGCCCGGCCGGCACCCGCTGCTCGGCCGCACCACACAACACTCAAAAGAAACAACGTTTCTTCGTGCCTTCGAACGCACACGAAAAAAGGGCGGACACTCCGCGACGACGAAGCGCGCCAATGAAATTTTACTTCAGACGCTAGCCGGCCAATGGAATTGCTTCATCGGGGCGGGCGCGCGCACGCGGCCGCGCCCTCGTTTCATTCGGGCTTTTTATTTATTGTTGCGCGATACAGCGCGCACGACGGGTGTGTGATGCGCGCGTAGTCTGAATCGACGATCATGGAGTCCGCCGTGGACTCAGCTTCAACCGCGAGCGAAGTGAGCGGCTCCTCCGGTGGTTCACCGAGGGTGAAGGCAGCGTCTCCAGCACGAGGAATGACTCCACCGCAGCTGCTGGCGCCACGGCTGCCACTGCCGCCACCCGGCCTCGGCTTGCTGGGTTCCCTGCAGATGATGCACCACTCACCCCTCGAGCTGATGGCGGCAGCGCACCATCACGGCCCTCCGAGATACGGAAGTCCTCCTCCAATATCAACATCGGATCCTTCGGCCAACGAGTGTAAATTAGTAGACTATAGGGGACAAAAAGTCGCCGCTTTCATAATTCAGGGTGACACCATGCTGTGTTTGCCGCAAGCATTTGAACTGTTCTTGAAACATTTAGTGGGTGGGTTGCACACAGTGTATACTAAACTGAAAAGACTGGACATAGTGCCCCTCGTGTGCAACGTTGAGCAGGTGCGAATACTACGTGGGCTGGGCGCCATTCAACCAGGCGTCAACCGCTGCAAGTTGCTCTCTTGCAAAGACTTCGACGTGTTGTACAGAGACTGCACTACTGCCAGGTACGTCTCGTCATAAAAAAAAATCTGCCTACGTATTTGTCAATTAGTTATCTATTTAAAACATTTTATGATGTCTGTACGTTATTGGTGTGTAGCTACGATATACCCAGGCTGTAACTAAATCCAATAAATCCAGAACACTTTTATTTATGCCGTTCCCTTTTATGTCATTGTAAAATGTCATGGTTTTTAAAACTTGTAAGTACGTATTATTACAAAATATGTCAATGTTTGTCACCTTTATTTCAGTTTTTTTTTTTCCTTTTTTGGCTTTTTCAATTTCATTTTTATTAAAACCCATCAAGCAACCGGTAAAATAAAAAAATAAAAAAATATAGACAATATTATTGTTAATAATGTATATTATTGCAATTTGGAATAAAACTACCTAAAGCATTTTAAAAATATATTCTGAACATGAACTGATAGTTCTTAGCAATAAGATCACAGCATAGGCGCGGGACTCTCCAAGGGTCGCGCGCGGCCCGCATTAATTTTTCACATTTTAATACGCGCCAAATATTTCCACCCGCTAAAATATTAAAGCGAAATTTGACGACGGAAGGGTTAAATCCCTGTTAATTAGTGGCAGAGGCTTACATTTTTAAATAGTAATTTTTACAAACGCTAAAAGTTAGATTAAAAAATCGGCTGTTTGTAGGTTACCGCGGAATTCATTCGCCCGGGTAGGCCTATATCGGGTGGCTTTATGTCGGCCTCTGAATGTGAGTTTAAAAATGTAATGTCCCTGGGAAGCATGCATCTGGGACGTGTAAAGTTTAATTTTTCGCTCGTATTGGTGCTTTGAGTTTGTAATATTTAATGTTTGTTTATTGGTAGAGAGAGACGGAAACGTTGAACAGGCGGTATGTTCAATGACTCACGTTTGCCTAAATTTTAATGACAACAGTTCTATGACGTAGTCTTTGGTTCTTGCGTTAATAATGATATCATCAACATAATACAAGTTCTTGGTAATCAACATTAACACTGATAAAACTGTACATGATATTTCTAACAGACCATGTCCGTGTTGTTTTAAATATTTACCAAGAAGTAAAATTCAATTTTTTATATCAAGTTCATCAAATGTACGAGTTAACGTTAGCCTAGCATAAGATCAAGCCAACAGAAAAACTAAAAAGAATTACAAATTCTTAAAAATATATTTAGATTTATTTTGGGGTTAAGACGTAACCTATAATATTTGATCCCTTTCCTTAAAAAACTCTACGGATTTAAAAGTGGATTAATACGTTTTTTTTTCTAAACGAATAAAAAATGTTGCAAAGAACATGAGATATCCCGGCGGGCTGATGAAATCAAACTAATGTGTATTGACATGTTTCCACCTTTATGATTTCAATAATTCTACCATTGAATGGGATATGTTTTTGCTTATACAATAAGAAATGATTCGGTACGTCGTCCGTCGTTTTGTTTTCTTATAATATTTTAAGAGTAATGTAATGAATGACATACTTACTTATAATTATTTCTTAGGTGAGGTTAGTTAACCGTTGAGATTTATATAAAAAATACGGACATTTTAAAAAATATTTGTAATTTTAGCATTTGTGTGTTGTTTGTTTCAATTTGTATTTCGTATTTTGTTTATTGTTTTATATTTGTATGTCAAATGACAGAATATAAAGGACTTTATATTATGTTTGAACACCATTTGTAAACTTATAATCACAAATAAATTAAATTTGGATTTGAAAGAAAGATAATAAGCTATAAATTAATAATGCTAGCTTTGTACCGATATACCAAGTACACGTGATGACGATGAACATGTAGAAAAAAATATGTAGGTTCATGATACAAAAATTGAAATAGAAGTTTTGATGAGAAATTTAGTCCCAAGTCTTTTGGGGATGGTGACCAAAGATTAAGTCTGTTCTGTTAGGTTGTTTATTATTACAAGATAAAATAAATAAAAAGCAAAATTGGCCACCAGAGTTACGGTGCGACACGGATGCAGTCGGAAATGCGATATTTTTGAAAAACGGAACGTTACAATGAGCAGTGTAAATAATAGGAGGACGCTCCTTTTAACGCTTCAATAATTGCTCGACGGCAGATAAACGAGTGGAGATCGGGTTACCTTCGGATGGAGCTGAGATACTGGCACAAGTTCTGACTCTATATATTTTTTTAATGATGTTAATGTAAATTACAAATGGAATTCGAAAATTATCGTAGTTCTAGTGTATCTGTATGACTTATAAATTAAATCCATATCACACTAAATTAAAGTATAAAGCAATAATTTATTTTAGGAAATAATTGTTGAATGAATGAATGAATGAATAAACTGAATTGAATGAAGAATTAAGAGCTTATAACTTATAGTTATAACTATTGGCTTAATTAGTAAGTAGGTATACAATTGCGAGGCAATACAAAAATAAGTAAGTTAACCAAAACGAGCCATGTGAATTTGTCGTATCGAGTATCAAGATAAATAATCAAGAGTAAAGTATTAAGAAGGTTTAATTATTCACTGGAAATTACATATCATCGGAAAGGGACAACATTTGAATAGCGATAACTTCATTGGAAAAGCACATGTTGTTGCACAGTTGACATTTCATTGTAACTTAAATAGCAGTGGCGTTATTGAAACAGTAGAAATATTGATTATCAATAAATAACAATAATAACTTCGAGCACGTTCGTGCCTCCTGCCACTTGAGGAGAACAATATCCGTTCTAAGTTCTGTTGCCACTCTGTTTTAGACTTGAAACCATCTTGAAACTTTTTCTAAAATCAATGGTACAAGACACCGACGTTGTGTCCATTGTTTCGTCTACAAAGAGGCGAGGTTCAATTACAGAGGTCATTAACATGACTTTTATGGAATTTTCAGCTTTTATGACGCATTTTGATGGTCCGCCTTCAAACGGAGTGATATTTTGTAAATAAACAGTGAACTGAAATAACTGCCTCATTACCTTTGTAGAACTGGTAGGTGCGTCGGAAGTTTTTCATATTCAGCTTTTATTTCTTGCTAGGATCGTCATTATTTAGTGACATGATTCCTGTTTAGAAGGTATTAAGTTTGTTATTAAAAAATGCAACGTCAATTTGTATGAAAAAGTGTTATTGTTTAAAATATAAAGAAAAAATATAAAATAAAATCTTTGCAGTTCGTAGCATTTCGGAGTTTTTTTTTACGGTAGTACGTAGATTTTCATGCAATTATGTTATTGTAAAAGGCAATTAACCGTATGTCCTAAACACTTGTACATAATAATACATGAAACGGTCCATAGATGGCGGGAGAAGGTATTAAGTTTGTTATTAAAAAATGCAACGTCAATTTGTATGAAAAAGTGTTGTTTAAAATATAAAGACAAAATATAAAATAAAATCTTTGCAGTTCGTAGCATTTCGGAGTTTATTTTTTACCGTAGTTACGTAATTTTTCATGCAATTATTTTATTGGAAATGGCAATTAACCATAAGACCTAAACACTTGTACATAATAATATATGAAACGGTCCATAGATGGCGGGAGACTGGCGTCGGTCCAAGCAGGCGTCCTCATTGAAATATTAAACTAAGGCGCCCGCATTGCGGCTGAGATGCACACTGCCAAACATTCGTATTGAATGGGGCAATGCATGATATATAGATAGCTCATAAATATTGGAAAATCTGCCTGACATAAATAAACGATACGCAAATATCTGAAAGGAATTTTGAATCCTCTATATTATTTCATGTGTATTGTCTGTTGACATCAGTTAATTCATAGAATTAAATGAGACTTGAGGATAATTCATGATTTATATAAAAACGGCTCACCTCAATACGTGTTATGATCGGGAAAGCCGACCAGTTTCAGCAGATTTAGACTGCCTTCATCTGGGCGAGTAAAGACGTTTACTCGACGACGTTACGCCTCACACGTATTGAGGTGAGCCGTTTTTATATAAATCAGTTAATTTGTTGAATTATATATTTCCCGGTTTTGTGAATAACTGTTTCGCTAATGTAGGGATATCAATACTTAGAACGTTGTATATAGGTATTATTTGTAGTTCAAATATGCTCCCAAAAACGTGAATGTTAAAAAATTACAAAATACTGATGAATGGTCTTTTGAAAATATGAAATGAAAAAAATGTGCCCAGAATGTCCTTGGTTTTGAATTTGGAATATAAATGAAATGAAATGAAATATATTTATTCATGTAATGTAGGTATATTAGATACACTTATTAGAGGTCGGTTATAATTAAATAATCTATGTCTATAGGTAATAGTTTTATATAATAAATAATAATATGAGGAAATACACAAGGAAATAATAAAGGTAAGGTTTACTTGAATAAAAAAAAATACACTTGCATAAAATAAAAAATAAAGGAATACGGAATAAATAATATTATAAATATATGCAATATGCAATATATATATTTAAATATATGCCTAATTCCGCCCATTCGATTAGTCTTGCTAAGAAGAAGGGCAAGAAACTTCGCAAGATCATGTCTTTTTTTAAATCTTAATATTAATCTTACAAACAAATAATATATAAAGAAAGCCTATACTTTAATTCAATAAAGAGATAAAAAATACAAGACACGAGAAAATTATGTCATGGAGGTCAAAAAATATATAATACCTAGTCCCATGCAGTCCATCTGCTTTTACAGTAATTTCATAGCAATATTGTAAGATATAAAATGTGTTTTCCGAAATTTTTTATTACTTATACTTATTAATATTTATTATTATTACCTGTAGGTGCTTAGGAGATGTGTCGCGTGTTTTTGATAAACTGATTTTACCTCTTTTCATCCCCGAGTTAGGTTTATATTATATACGTTAAAGATTTTCAATACATATCATAAATATGTAAGTGCTCCTGCTAAAATGTTATTGTTTCAAAATAAGTTGAATAAAACAAGCATTTAAAAACGGTTTATCAGTGTCGATGGAACAAAATATATATTGTAACTTCCCATTCCTGCGCTGTGATTGGCCCAATTTGTTGTAACAGCGGCGCTTAGACTAATCAGCGGCTAGTATTTCTTCTTTTGTTTTGGGCTGGGCAAAGAGTATCATAACCATTCAGCCTCGCATGCTCTCACAGATCACCTTCAATAAGTAAATTACCGACAAATAGGCTGACCATTTTAGATCCTTATTGTCTTAGCTTAAAGGATCATATTTAAAAGAAAAAGAATACTGCCTTTTCATATTCAAATTTTTCACGAAATTATTAGTTGAAAATATGATGTAATAGTGTCACGCGAACACAATTATTTTGGATATTCGTAGATAAAGTATTGTGTCCAACTCTCAACTGAACATGATTAGCCATCAGGACACTCTTGCAGTCTATTATTAAATGTCCAGTGGCACTTATTATGTCACAGTTGCACAAAATACTATAGTAAATTTTAAAGGGTTAAGAAATGTGTAAGAAAAGTTAAAATTATTATTTCCGTTGTAAATTGATGGCTAACATTACATTAAACGAAATCACATGCTTTTTTTTTTATGCCAACTGGGAGTTTTGCAAATCTATTTTCGTGTACGTGTTTTTGAGAATGTGGTGGAATATGATCAATCATGTAGAATCTTATTCGTCCAAGTGTATAGTAGAATAGGTTGCTTTATTTCATAACACCTGTCTTCTTTTATGATTTTTAAATTCGACTATTTGTCACTGACGTGTGTCAACCCTATCATTAGACCATGGGATTCAAAATGGCTGTCCGCTTTGGCTGTACCGTCAGCACACACACTAGACAAATTACGTCACATAATGGGATTCAAGCGATTGATAATATTGATTTTGAATGATTATTGTTTTTTATGCTATCTATATGTAATTCTAAGTTATATTGATACGGGTTATATCTATATTTGTTTAGTTTGGGTATTCATATTCGAAAGAAGAAAGAAAAGCCGTTATTTTATTTTATATATATATTATATATTTATATTAAAGTAATACATACACTCGCACACGAAGGGTTCCCTACCATAATCTATAAAAACGGCAAAAAAATCATGCCTGTTGTTTGGGAGCCCCCTTAAAGATTTATTCTGTTTTTTAGTATTTGTTGTTATAGCGGCAACAGAAATACATCATCTGTGAAAAATTAAGACCCCAGACTCTCTTTGCAACATTTCGCTTTCATCTTACCTGAGGTTTTAGAAGTGGCGCTCCCCCCGCTGCATTAAGATGTTAGAGACCGCACCTGAATGTTGCTCTACTTCGTTAAATGAGTGTACGATTACTTAAAATTTTACATGAGAAGATTTTTAATTATTCAAGTAACGGTAATTTACAAAGTTTGGTTTGTTTATCGGAACAAACAAAATGAATTTGCAAAAGCAAAATAAACAAAAGTAAATCTACCTGGAATAGATGGCTTATTGGTAGCAGTAAGAGTGATTAGTATTTAGACACAAAACATTTTATAGGTCATGCAATTATTTGCAGATTTTTACCGAAGGGATGTCAAGAGGTGTTCCGAGTGTGAACTGTGAGATGCAAGTCGTAATTCCACCCATACGTGTACCTATAAGTACACCCGCGTTTCTCTGACGATTATTACGTCTCAACGTGATGAGCCCTATCGCTCTAAGGAAACCTGCATGCCCTAAAAAGCGTGTAGTTGTGCCCTAAAATTTTTTTATTCATCAAGATTTTCATTTAACTAACGCCTGACATAAAAAATACCTTTTTAAAATTTGGAAATGTAGAAAATTAATAATCAAATTGTAACAATGAAAACATTTAAAATGATGTATTCCTAATACTCACACACATATTACAATCAGTTCTTTAAGTAATATAATATCAAAAATAGAAACTCTTACGGTAATTAAGTGTCTGTCAGTTTATGTGTCCATGATTATGACTAAGGTGCAATAAAAAAGGTAAAAAATTTAGTTTTAGAAATGTGATGTTTTAATGATAAGAACCGCAGCTGCGTACGTTCTTTTGTTTTGATGCATTATTGTCTAGCACGTTGTTATCTCGACTGTCGGTTTTAGTGACTTCGATAGCTTTTTAAGATATTTTAAATAAAAGTAAGTAAAGTAATAAAAATGATGTAGTTATTTATTTATTTATTATTATTTAGTTATTTAGTTATTCCAAAAAGTGGCGACAGTGGTGCTGGTATAAAATTTGTGTCACGCCATCCCCGTGGGTTTTTTAGACCACAACTTCTAAAATACGGCTTTACGGGTTTTCGAATTAACACACATTAACATAGCTTAATCTAAGCGAATTAGGGCATGCAATTATTTGCAGATTTTTACTATCCGGATAACGGATAATGTATTATCCGGATAACCGGATACTTATGGTAAAAATTAAGGGTAGTAATAAAAGCTCCGAAAACTAAATAAAGGCCTAAAAACGGCCTACCGCTAACATCTTGAAAAAAAACCGGCCAAGTGCGAGTCAGACTCTAGTCAGAACCTAGGGTTCCGTATTGTGGATGATGAATTTAGTTTTTTCATTTTTTTTCGTGAATTTCTCAACCGCTTTATTTTTTCTGTAATTCTTACGTAAACGCATATTACCATGATTTTTTTCATATTTTTCGGTCCACCAGTTTTGGAGATAAGAGGGGTGACATACCTTTTTTTATAGATTTTCAAGGATTTCTCGAAATAGATGCAATTAAATATAGCCAAACTATATATTATTACAATACGCTTTTTAATACCTACAATGTGACACCCATATTGTATTTTTATATATATTTTTTTTTATTTTACTTTTTTTATATTTTTAAATCACTATAGTTTTCTCGGTTATTGGTCAGTTATGATCTACAATGGAATTTTTTTTCATATTTTTCGGTCTACCAGTTTCGGACATACACATTATTGTGTTTTTTTTAAAGATTTCACAAAACCAGTGCCAGTAAATATAGTAAAAGTATAATATTTTTACAATCACCTTTTTAGTGTCTACAGTTTGATACCCATATTGTATTTTTAGGATATTTTTTATTTTTCTCACTTTTGTTTTGAAAATATTTTAAACAATTTCAAATTTTTCATATTTTTTTACAATGTAATATGTATTTTTGTGCCAAATTTCATGTCTTTATCTTTACGGTGCTAAAGTTATGATGCTGTGAAATGCGGACGGACGTAGATTAGACTTTATTTTATCAAAACAGGGATTTCTTAAAATATTAAAAAATATATTATATTATTATTATCTGTAATGTTATGTGCAAACATAGGCGGAGATAGTTTAATAGTGAGAGGTGAATAGAACAGCGTCCATGTTTGTTTCCACAGATCTATTGATTCGGGTAATACCTTGTCCCTTGGAATTTTCTCTTGGATATAATTTATACTTGCGATTGTCGGCACTTGGTGAAACTTGGAAAGAATCTTTAATAAAACTCACTTGTACACTATTTCACACATTTAATTAATAGTTATACACCCAACCGGTTTCGAATAATCAATTCATTTTCAAGGGGTTTTATTTATTTATTTCCGAACTACTGCAACTACGTGCTGTAAAAACCAATATTATTTTTGTCTAATAAATCTAATAAATAAAACCCCTTGAAAATTAATTAATTATTCGAAACCGGTTGGGTGTATAACTATTAATTAAATGTGTGAAATAGTGTACAAGTGAGTTTTATTAAAGATGTTTTCTCTCGGAGATTTGTGCTTTTAACTGACTTCAAAAAAGTTATTTTGAAGTTGGTTAAACTTCGATTCGGAATCGCATTCCCCACGATATAGCAACATAAAGGCTTCAGGCAGAAATTAAATAAATAATTGTTTTAAACTTTTTAGTGCATGACTGCAGTTTGAGAATGGTGTCGATTCGGTGTAACACGACTTAACTTATTTGACAGAACTAACTTTATTTTAAGCGTCCTGTCTTTGTCTTTCCGATACAGAAAGAAAAAGACAGGACGCTTAACTGAAGTTAAGTCCTGTCCAATAAGTTAAGTCAGTCGACACCACTGACTGCATTTGCAGTTGGTTACTATTTTTTGTTAGTAGTTTATTTTATGTTGTTATTCGTTTAATATTTTGAATTATACCTTTCTTCATATAGAAATATAAATCTAGCTAAAGCTGTGAAGCAAGAAATGGAATATGGTTTGCCGTTAGTAAGTATCCCCATCAAAACGTTCCGAAGTTAGGGGTTACCTGGATTCTCACTTCTTGATGCTACTCTCTTCAAAGACTGAAACTGCAGAATGTGAACACTGATTTTAATAGTAAAGAAAATATCATACATTAACACCGATTTGGTGTAACACGTTTTAACGTAATTGACTGGACTAAACTTAATTTAACCGTTCTGACTTTTCCTTTCCGTATCGAAAAGACAAAGACAGGACGCTCAAAATAAGGTTAGCCCTGTCAAATAAGTTAAGTTGTGATGCGCCGAATCGACACAATTTAACATTTAATGTTGTAATTGTACAAAAATTCTGGAAGTGAAACGGCTGTCTTCCAACTTTGGTAATTTTCCTTTAATAATAAAAGTATCTTCATACAAAAAATAATTATTTTCATAATCATTCGTAGCAGATGCAGGGAAGTATGAGTGTTGTTAATTTTTACAGGGTAGCGGTAGCGGTCGATTTCACATTTTATGAAAAGATTTTTGCAAAAAAAAAAAAACATTAATGCGAGTTAATCTTTGAAACAATACTCGACAGTACTAAAACGAATAAATCAGCAATCAAAAATGAAATAATGATTTTTTTTATAAAGGCATTATAATTATTATTTAGATAATAATAATCTTTAGATATTTTCTTCTTATATTTCTTATAATTTTACATTTTAAGTAACAATCACAAATTTCATTTATTTCAGATTTTCTGAAAATTTCACCAGCTCACATAGTATACTTGAATCGCACTAGACGCCAACGTGGTAGATAATATAATATACGAGTAGGTATACCTTTTGTAGCCGATTCTGAAGGCTTTAACTTTAGTTTTAGTACTGTCAAAACAAAATTTTCTTCGTTGCAAAATAGTTCATAAGTGTGAAGAACAGAAGCTAAATTGTAAGGGTATGATGCCCCTAGTGTAAAACCAACAAATCATTTCGTACGTAAGAAAACCTTTAAAATGCATTGTTTTTGAAAAAAATTGCACTTTACTAACAGAAATAATCATAATTTTCAACTCTATATCCAATTTTTTGCAGTTTTAGATGGATAAATATGTGCATCAAGCTTCGTTTAGCATATCAGCATATCCGTATTTACCTGTGAAATGGATGTTTCCCTTGATTTTTTGGGTGACTGTTCGGACATTTCGGTACAGAACAAGATACCAATTCGATGGAATGCTAGAATGTTCCGTTTTTAAGTAAGTATTTAATTTTAATATTTTGTAAAATTTTGATATTGCCGCTTTTTGCTTCGAGCTAGCTCTGAGGCAGGTCGGGAAACTTTACAACATTTGACGTTTAGAATTACATACGGCCAAAGAGCCCTTTATCAGAAAATAAAATTTTAAATAAAAAAAATAAAAAAAGTATTCTTTGTTTATGCTCTGAACATGATGCATCGTTCGCTTCCTTTTCTTGATTTTTTACTTAGTGTACAACATTAAAACGTCGTGTAAAAATTTTAATAATTTCAACGTTTCTTGCAGTTCGTGTTTGGATGGAAACAGACTGATATGATTACTTCTATGTAAATGTCCATGACCTGCCACAAACTTGATTCGAAGCACAACACTCAAATAACATTCATTCATAAACCCTCACAATTCACAGAACATTGCTTGACAAATAAACTGAAACGTCTCAGGGAAACATTTTCCCCGAGGCAGTAAAGCGACAAACAATTCCACAATGGAGCATCAGTCAGGCAATTTATTACGATTGATCAACAAGTGCGAGGGTCCCTTAGCTGGCAATCTCAAACGGAATGGAAAGAATGAGCTTGACACGGCCCGACTTCAAACCAACACAAGCCTAAGCACCCTCGGAAACTTACCGAAATCCACTCGTACACTCGGCAAAACGAACGCACACAAATGACACTGGGGAATCCCTTCTGGCTAGACGGAATTATCCCGCTTCTATTTCCGTTTGCCGTTCTATTGAATTTGCATCCCACTCTACCTCCCTCTACAAGATATCTGTCTCTTTCCCATTCGGTTCATTCATGAATGTGGATTTGAATGGATTCGGAACGTACAATTTTCTTCCCTCGAGCACTTTGGGACGCGGTTGGGTGACGCTTGCACGCGTCGCGACGCTCTTATCTGTTCTACTTTTCGACGTCCAATCCTGAGAATCCCTTGGTCGATTCCCAATTAACGGCCAACAAAACAGCGTTGTACGTAAAAAATGAAAGACATAATGAAATTACGTTCTAGTTTAATTAGAATTCGCATCCGTGTAGTTATTGAATGGTTGATGGAAAACTCGCATGGCGTGTAGAGTGCGCGGTAGCCGTTGTAACGTCTTATAATTGCAGCTTACCATGTGTTGAGGTCTAATCATTTTTAATTATAGTAAGAATAAGAAGTCATTGCCGTTTATCATGAGATGAACTGTTACAGAAACACAAATGCCTCGAGAAAATGATGGATTGAACGATGCTCTAGTCTAGATGGAGTAAGTAGTGGCCTTCATAGTTATCGGAATAATTTACATAAAGATACAGTGTGCGCAAGAGAAGTTGAGGTGGTAATGATATATTATGTTTGATGAAAGACATTTGCGCTACGCAGACCATATATTTTTGAAATTAATAAACAAAATTAGTTTTTTTTTTACCTGGAAATGGAATTCCGCAGGTTAATGTTTTCCTGTGGAACTCCTATTATAATAAACCTTGGATAAATAAGTACAAATCTAAAAACCACCAACAATAGAGCATAAAAGTAATTAATATTGACTTTTTATGACAACACTACAGTCAGTTATATTCAAAACAGATAAGCATCGGGTATAAATACACCACAAACATCACTATAGACTTGGCAAAATCTAAAATGGTTCTTATTGCGTGGTGATATTGACGTTGTCATCTCATCAGGTTAAGTTGTCTCAGACAATGGGAGGCGGAAATGTACGAGAATTACGTTTTTACACGACTGCCTCGCCTCCACAGCTAGGGTTGGCAGCTGTTGTTGGCACAAAACTTTCTAATTTGACAAAATTATGAGAAATTTGTTAGTTTTCTGACCACCAATATAAATATACTAATTGCCACACTAGTGGACGGACAGCAGCGTCATGGTAAAGAATATTAACTATTACTATACGTAAAGACGCAACACCCGCAAGAATAACGTCTCGTTGCCCGTAAATTAGAAGTACGACTGGGGCACGCATTACTTAAAGATGGTAAGAAAAAAACGAACTAGTAGGAAGAGGACCCGTGCCCTGGGGGTTCCGTATACACCGTTTAAAATACAAACTTATTCCACGTGCAGTTATTAGTATCCAACTTAACTTGACTCGTACAATCTATTAAACTCTATGTAGCCAAAGGGTTTAATGCTAAATTGGTATAAGTAATAAGTTGTTAAATAATATTAGAAATATTAGCATTTTTTCCAATATTAGGACATGTGCTGTAGAATTTCAAGTTTCTAAGTCAATTAAAAGTGCCCTATAGGTATTCATGGTGAGACAATTTGTGTGGAACTAATTATGTAAAGGGCAATAACTTCTTTTCGCGTTTAGAATCTCTCAAAAATTACTATTTCAACTTAAAATAGAAGTCAGACTTTTCAACAGCACCTTGGGGCCGTAGACTTCTGTTGGACTGTATCAGTCTGAACTTGACATATCACACGGGGCCCGAGCAAAAGGGTATTCTTGGCAGACGGACAGACATAAGCGGTCCTATAAGGGTTCCGTTTTTTTCATTTTGAAGTACGGAACCCTATTAACAAGTTATATTTTGTCTACATACGTCGTAAGTCTTAAAAGAGAAATAGAAAAGCAAAAACAAAACTTATATGCGTTTAACATGGCTTTATGGATTCAGTTAGATATATAGTTAGATTCTCAAGTTAAAGTTTTTTGTTCTTTGTATCAGGGTTTTTTTATATTCTATTTTGTATTAACTAGGGAACTGCTTTATTTCCAGCAAAATTAGCATGTATGATATCCTGGGCTATAAACAACAAATATTATAACTACTACGCTGCAAAAGTGTGATCGCCATCCGTTGCTTAGTAACAAAGTTTTAAGACTACACACTTTTACCCTTTTAATATGTACGAGTAGTTTCCGGCAACCCTAGCCCGAGCCCTGAGATAGAGAGACAGACAGACACAACATATTAATTAGTAATTAGTATTAGTATCTTATGGGGGAGATGCTTATTTACAGTTTATTGTAAGCTGCCGGCATCGTTAGCTTTTTATCACCGTTAGTGAAAACTTACGGACTTGGGGAAATATCACTCACCGCTAATGTTGCCCATTGGGTTTTAAATGAATAATGTTTTAACTAAATTGCTAATCAAATACCTGTAGAAAATTATTTAACAAATGAAAATTTTAGAGTAAAATCAAACCATTTCATAGAATATAACAATTTATTGAATCAGTCTAACTTAATGTTAATGACATTAATATTTGTGAATGTGAAATGGAATAAATACTAAATTACTGTTACTTATTTAATATTAAATTAAATTGGCAACAAGCAAACAATAATATTTATTGACAACGTCGAAATATAGTTTCTTGTGAGATTTATGTTTTTGCAAATATAGAAGACTAAAAACGGGTTTTAAATAGAAAATAAAAAATAACTAAAAGATCGTTTGATGTTTCTCCTACCATAAATATCGCAGGATAATCGGAAAATACGGATCAACGCGAAAATCCTAGGATAAAATATATAAAATCACGTATAAATTATATACGTGTATGATGTTTTATTATATATTGATAAATTAATCTACCTACAGATATAATTTTTATTTCCTTAAATTCTTCTCTTGGTGATTCAAGAGTTTAAACCAAAAATTAAATTTGATATTTTTAGGGTTCCGTAGTACCTAAGAAGTAAAAAGGAACCTTAATGGTGAGAGTCCGTTGTCCGTCCGTTAGTCCTTATATTACAGCCTCATACATAACTTTAGCACCGTTAAAGATAAAGACTTGAAGTTTGGCACAAAATTGCCCACATAACACACGGTTTAAAAAAAATTGAAAAATTTTAACGTGTTTAAAATATTTCAAATACAAAAGATAGAAAAATAAAAAATTAATATCCTAAAAATACAATATGGGTATCAAATTGTAAATATTAAAGAGCTGATTGTAAAAATACATTCTTTAACTATATTTACTGGCACTGGCACTTTATAGACAATTACATGAAAACTATAGCGACTTAAAAAAAAAAAAAAAAAAAGTAAAATAAATAAAATAAATATTTTGTAACAAAAAACTAAAATTAAACCTTACAAATTTACCTTTAAAACTAAAATGTCTCCTAAAGTAAAATTAAACTAAGTAAAAAATGTTTGCCAGATCGCCGCCGTCTTGTGGCAGGGTTCCCAGAATGCTGGCAGCATTTCCTCTTTGGATTGCCAAACTAAGGCGTTGTCCAAAGTATGCGCCAGCTCTTGGGTCCCCCGAAACGTCAACCAGCCGCGAGGAAATTTCTTTAAAAAGACATTTAGCCTCTTGACCCCACGGCCCAAGGGTTTCAACTGCAAAAGGCGCAAACATGTACTCAGAACTGAGCTCTGCATATTTGCGCCTTTTGGATCCCTCGGCCGCTACCGCTGCTGCGCCAGCCCTGGCAGCCGTTTTAACAATTGTTTTAACAATACAATATGGGTATCAAATTGTAGGTATTAGAGGGCTGATTGTAAAAATATATTTGCACCTATTTCGAGAAATCCTCAAAAAACCACAAAAAAATTATGTCTCCCCTGCCTCTTATTTCCAAACCTGGTAGACCGAAAAGTTAACATGTGCTTACTTAAACATTATAGGAAAAATATAGCGGTTGGGAAATTAATGAAAACAAACTGACAAAATTCGTGAAACTGTCGAATTACGTCTCTAATTATGACTCGCACTTGACCGGTTTTTTTTCATTTATTTAAAAAGCGTGTAAGGGAAATTATCTTCATACTGTTTTTTTAACGCAAGGATAATTTTCAGAAAACGATTTTTTTCCTGGTACTTTAAGTACCTAACACTATATATATTTTTTATAATTTTCAACATCTTATTTTAGAGAAATATCGTTATCAGTAAGAGTAATTTTCGGATGACACTAAAATAGGTGCCTAAAATTCTAATTTACTGAAACTAATGGAAACTGCGATGGCAGCATATACAAAAAATAGGTAATAAGGTTTTGTTAAATAACTATTGAGTGAATTTTGAATTTAAGTGTTTTGTTTCGATTAATTAGAAGGCGGGTTTTTCAAAATCCGGCTGCAAAACTGCTTTTAATAGAATTTCTGGTTCAACTGGTAGTAGTGAGTACTCTGATCAAAATAAGGATCACCTATTAGTGAGCCGTTTGTTTAATCATGTAACAAATTGTTTGAGATTAAGATAATAGCACAATACGGTTTTTTTTCACTTGAGTATATTGCAGATTTAGATCATGGGAATAAATAACCTGTCACAATGGCAGAGGTATCAATTTGTAATGAAATAATTGTGAGAAAGCTTCTTGTACTGTAACACCTTCTGCTACGATGAGTTTATTGATGTCTTTTAAACATTTTAAGGCGCTCTTATCCCAGAAGAGTGACTCTCTGTCTTTTTCTTTACGTGTAAGGAGTAAAGAAAATAACCACACTTTTGTACTTTTACGTTGTTTTTATCGGTTTTTAAATTGTTTAAAAATAAGGGATATGTTTATTAAAACCCACTTACGTGGTCGACCTAGAAAATTTAAAGAGCAACATTACCAGATATGTTTCGCGTTAATAAAAAAGTGGAATTATGGAAATGGCATGATTTGAAAGGGTTTATTACATGCTGTGTTCGTAAATTATTTCTATCAAGCAAAGTTTATGTGATCGTGTAACACATGCGTGGAAGACCTAGATAAAGGTTTGAACTATATTGCGTATTTTTTTTTGGAAGTTTTAGACGATATTTGAAAGTTCTATTTGACTTTGAAGTTACTGATTTTGGGAGAAGAGCGCCTTAATACACTTTTTAATGTTGGATACGTTTTATTTTGGCTGTTTTCATTGTCATCAATACGACTTCCTTTTTAAATACAAAGTAATTTTCTTTGTTTTTTCATTATTTTCTCTGCTATATTCGTAATGTAAAGTTTATTGTTTGAACATTAGAAAACCACTGCAAAGATTTTATGTTTATCGTATTTATATATACATTACAGGTATTATACGTGTCATGTTTTTGCTGCAGTCGCTGAGCTGAGCTGAGCAGTCGGTATTTCAGTACATCAAGTCCGAAAAAATGGACGGAGAGCAGAGTCTTATATAAACCAAACATCAAGAAAATGTAGAAAAGCTTTTGAAAAGATACAAAAAAATAAATTCATGATGCCTTTCACAATCGACGCGTCTCCTTTAGTGTAATATCAGAATATTTTTAATATTTAATGTTTAATTTTTTGAGATTTTGAAAAATTCCTATTTTTATCGAAGTTAGCGATATTTATCACTTTTAGTATGAAGTCGTTTCAGATGACGTCACTATACAATACATGCCGTTAAGCTCACTGTGATTGCTATAAAACTTCGTAATTTTTTGAGATATCGAAAAATCATTTTACCACAGTTTTTAGCTTTTTAAACGCAATTGATATTCATAAAATCTTCATGCAAGAGTCGGGCTTATTTTTCGTGTTTATTGGTTTTTGGGGTGAAAAACAAGATGGCGCTGTATATAGAGTATAAGAAGACCCACATGAACCAAGTTGCGGTCAAAAATTAGCTGCCAATAATATTATAATTGTCAAAATACAAGTTCTGAACCCATGCATTTTGTCGAAATTAATTGAAACGATTTTTTTTATGGATAGCGTTCGTCTAAAACACCTACACAATTTAAAATACATGTAATTTTCCACGATTAAGGTTTATATTTAAAACATAAATTTAATGTTTAATAAAATATTAAGTCAACCTTTTTGAAGCTAAGCCTGGTACAATTATTTGGCCAGCTGCGAATAATTTACCAAACCAACATAGTAGTTCTAAAATAAAATGAACATTTCTTGCCACGCTTTTTATTACCCAAACCGATTACGATTGCGATGGAATAATTCGGTTCATTCCAACGTCCGTAAAAAGTCCTCTTTTTGTACTCGTAAACAATTTTGTTTGTCGAACAATAAAGAGTGAAGAAAGACGTTGAAGAGACAAACTGGTATGACATTAAGACATAGGTAATTTAAGTATAATAGTTATATTGGTTAATTTAAAGCATTCAATACTTTTACGTAGGTATATTCGATAAATTTTAATGAAAAGTACTTATCCTAACTATCATTATCGCTTGAAAAATAGTAAAACAATAGATCGTAGTCCAGATAGTGGCTCGTATCCATCTTACATATTAAATGACTTTATCATATACGCACCCACTTGACTTTGTCATACATATATTATGTATATGTTCAAATAAACAAAACACCTACTAACCTACTACCTCTAACTGCTTTCACATGGGCAATAAATACACAATGTAAAGCTGATGTCGAAGATGCTAAGTACCAATAAATATGGAAATAGATATGTATCATTAATTAACATAGTTCTTAAGCCAACTTTAAGTGCCTAATGCAATAAAATGTCCACAATCTTAGCATTACTTCAGTGGAATCGCGCCTTTTATTCCGATTAAAAATAATTTACAACCGATATAAACATACGCGGATTCGACTTCGAACACATTTAAAATAATTATCAACACCGCAACTTTGTTTCCACTTTAATGGTTCTGATGGGTATACATCTAATCTTTTACTGCTCACGCAGTAATTGCATTCACATTTTTTATTATCATAATATATTACAAACTGTTATTGCGAATAAAAAAACGATTAGAAAGGTTCTAAGAATCTTGCAACTGAGTGTAAGAGAAGAAAATTATCGATCGCGCCAGGCTGCGGAAAATCAATACCGGTCCAGATGCAGAAAAATGGGACATCGATTTGCCCCACATTTTGGCGGTCTACCGGCCGGGCGAGGGTAACGCTCGCGATAAGGGATAGTGCCCCCTCTGGGGTGGGGTGCGACTCCCCGGCCCCCTTTATAATATTTACCGCCCCCAGCTATACTTACGCCCCTCAGTATTTACGGGTTAGAGAAAAACAAGGGCACTTGGAGCGTTCGGAAGGTGCAACGTAGATTTTAATCCTTTCTGATGTTTATGATTGATGACGGATTTTGTGATCGTCGAGTTGAGGTTGATAGATTCATCTGTTTACTGCTGCAGGAGCGGACGTGCGAATTATTTTTTATCTAAAACTAGCCTTTCGCCTGCGGCTCCGCCCGCGTTGATTTACGGCTTTGGTGTTATTTTTTTAATACCTCTTATAGCTTATACAAGGTGAGTTTTTGATCATCGTCCAAATTCATACTGGTGGCTTGGTAAGAGATCAGTATCATGCATCAATAACAATTTTGTTGAAATTCGTAAAATGAAATTTCGACTCCCCATAGTGATTCACTCGGGACTGGAACTGAATTTATATGGGAAGCCGAAATTTCATAATACGAATTTCACAAAAGTTGTTATTGATCCAAGATACTGATCACTTATCAAGCCTACAGTATGAATTTGGACGATGATCGAAAAGTCACCTTGTATACAACTATGTTGACCAGCGACCGTAGCACAGTGTTCAATACGCGCAACGCGACTTAGTTGAATCACAAGTGTGAGGAGCGTGATATACCGTTTAATCCATAGACAACACAGCCCAGAAAGACGTCTATTGTTCAACATCTTGCGTACAAATAATTCTGTCAACAATGGAAACGGGATACTGCAATCCTATTGGCTCTTTCAATCTTACGTATAGCGCCACAAAGTTATCTTTCCCAAAGACGAAGACTCTAACGTAATAAATATAGAAGCCATTTTGGTTTGGCCTACCGAAACATACAATTTTTGGAGTGGCGAATTGTATCTGCTGGTTCAGTCAGATGTGTTGACAGAAATCGGTCGCCTGTTATGAGGAGTCTGTAGGCTGTATTCGTCTATGGTTTAATCGCATAAATATCGTGTTACACTCATCGCACTTGTGATTCAACTAAGTTGCGTCGCGCGCGATTAAACTCGGAACTACGGATGCTGAGTCACTACGATGATAATAAAGAAAACCGCGTCCAAATCCGTTGAGTGGTTCTCGAGTTAAAACGGAACAGATGCACCGACAGACAAAAATTCTAAAAATTGTGGCTTTGGGTTCAGTACAATCAGTAAAAAATAACCTATAGCATTTAAAATTTTGAAATAATATATTCTTTGAACAGGCACGACTTTTTTACTAATTTACTAAAATAGTAAAATAGTACCCGGCAATTGAAAGAAACATAAGAATCATTTCTAACAAAGTGTCATTCGAAAACGGCACCAGAAACTGAAAAGGACAAAAGACTCATGATTGGTTCGTACTGTTGTCATGCGACACTAGGCAGCTGTGATTGGCTGACTCAAAGACTCAGTGAATGCTATTGGAGCCGATGCCGTAAAAAATTGTGTTCTTGTGTTTAACACACTTTATCGTACTTCTATGTTTTTAGGGTTCCGTACCCAAAGGGTAACCAACGGGACCCTATTACTAAGACTCCGCTGTCTGTCTGTCTGTCCATCTGTCACCAGGCTGTATCTCATGAAATGAAATTTTCACAAATGATGTATTTCTGTTCCCGCTATAACAACAAATAGTAAAAAACAGAACAAAATAAATCGTTAAGGGGGCTCCCATACAACAGACATGTTTTTTTTTGCCGTTTTTATAGATAATGGTACGGAACCCTTCGTGCGCGAGTCCAACTCGCACTTGGCCGGTTTTTTTCGTTCACTGTTATTACCTATAGGTATTCAAATGTACGTCACAGATAGTGTCACGTACAGAAGTGATGCTCTTTTTAATATTTTCTTAACGTCGATGTAGGTAGATGATGTAAGGCAAGTCGGTGGCTGATGGTTTGAAACGTGGAATCGCATACAAAAGTGGTTCGTGACCGCGCACAGTTTTCCTCTTATTTCAACTCATTTTCCTTCGTAGAGCTGGAAAATGTAGTTAAATCTACTTTCTTTACTTTTGTTATGAAGTTTTAATTTTTGTATTCGACGGTACCCACGGTTCAGCCCACACATATCGTCACCTATGATGTGAGGTGCATTACTTCAATACCTTCACATAAATATGTCTTAAGTATTAATTGATGTTGTTAAACCATAAAGTCAAAAGATACATATCCATTTTAAATCACCGCTGGCGCCATCTCGCGTCAATCAATGTTTGAGATAAATAAATTTCAATAGATTAAAAATCAGAGAGAATTAGGCCGCTTTCAAATACGTCTGGGCAATGCTTAATGTGGTGACTGGTGATGGCTTGAGATGTCAGTCAACTATTGACTCGTGCCTCTTTGTCGGGCCAAAGGCTAATTGTTATTTTCAAAGCCATTGACGTAAAAAAAGGCGGATGGAGTTTCGCTAACCTACAAGTGAAGCATCCATAGTATACCGATTCGTTTTACGCACAAGCCCCAGCACGCACACATTCACATCATAGTACGCACACAAGCCCCAGCACGCATACATTCACATCACTTACAAACTGCCGCCATTACTATGCTTCAGTAGTTACTTAGCTGCGACTCCGTCCGCCTTTTCTTTACGTCAATGTTCAAAGCATTTATTATTTTGTAAAGTTAGCTTGCTGTTAAAACTATCTAGGTATTTTTGTTCGATTTTAACACCTATTACAGCGTTAAAAGGCCTACCTGGAAGTTGACGAGTGGACAACGTAAACGAAATTTGGTGCCATTGGCCTTTTGCGGATTTGTCTAGAATGATGTGATGTTCGAAAGCTTAATTAAAGCACCTAAAGCTTCAAAATACAAAAAAGTAGTGAAATTAATTTATTTAAGCAAGGGTTTCGGTTATCCGTTTTACGTAGAGGAAATTAAGTTTAGAGAATTGAAACTAGTCATTGTTCTTATAATTGCGGTCAATTTGAAGCGTTCTAGTCGAAATGTGCCGATCATGGTGCCTTGTGCGACTCCCAAAACATGGCGCCCGCTCACCACCAGAAGGCTTTGAAAAAATAGGGTAGGTTTGTGGAGAATCAAAAGTATATTGATGTGATAACGGAAATTACATTATTAATTTTAAAAGGTTTTTAACGTGAGTAGATATTTATAAACATAAAACACGCCAACATACTGCACGTACAATAATATACTTGTATATAATAAAAAAAAAATTGCTATGGAAACAATAAGATGCCACATTTAATCTATACAAAATATGAGCGAAAACATTAAGTATGTTTTGAACATAATTAATATTTCTCTAGCCCAAGATCCAGACGAGCACAGCCCTAGATGCACCTTGCCTGCACGTGTTTTAATATTAATTTCATTCGAAATATCATTATAGATATCAAAAGAAAAGGGTTGGCGCACAGTGGGCCAGCCAGCCGCGCTGACTCGCACAAAACGCTCTATATCTGCATATTTCCTCTGATTGATGTGCCCTGTAATTATTTAGACGCGTTAATAACACCATTGGGGACCAGCACTTTGTTTTTGACGACTTGAGACAAATGAAATGAGAAATTCTATCGGACTCTTAATAGAGCTTATTGCCTTCTGATGTTCTGTTGATTGAAAGCACAGAAATTAATGCTCGCGAATCCAATTTTGGGTTTCTCGTTTTTGGTTGTAATTATTAATTGCTGGTTGCGTACGTCTTTGGAATTAAAAACACTTCAAAGCAGTGAAATATGACATGAGAAAAATAAATAAGGCACACAATCGTGTACGAATTGTAGTTAACAGGACCACACCCATAACGAAAACCTGAATTCGTTATTCGAAAGCCACACCCTTTTCTACGCATTTTCATAATAGTAGAGTATCGTGGATTTATTTACATAAATGCCCACTACGTACTGATTGTCTTTACGATTTCTGTGCGTGCGACCCCCAACCGACCGGCGAATCAGAATATTAACCAAAGTAGTTACGAAAAAAAGCTATTATGTTAATCAAACTGTTTGAAGAAAATAGAAACTGGCATAATTCGATGTCAAGAAAGGAATAATAAATCGTTTTTTGTTCATATATTCGGATTAGATCATTCGTTACGTAAATAATAATCGTTTAGCGTGGTGAAAAGCGTTATTCGACGTAACAATTCTCGAAAAATTGTTTTTGCCATATGGTAAGTAAACATGTTGGCAAGCATTAATCTTTTGAAAATAAAAAAGAGAAACAAAATTGGCATCCATTCAGATCTCTGATATGAATACGTTATGATATACATTATTACATTTAATAACAAACGGCTGTTGAGAGGAATATGCTACGTCACACACAACGGAAAGGGAACCATATAATAGAGTTCGCTAGAACGTTTAGCGAACCCTCGAAAATTGAAATAAAAAAGAACCATTCGAGATGTAACAGCGATATGATTTTGCACTTTTTTTCTATTTGCAGCCGTGTTTTTTAAACATTGTGCGGGATGTAGAGCTCGGAATCGATTCGACATGAACGAAACGAGAGTCTATCGCATTCGTTAGGCTAGTTCCATATCTTTTCTTTTTCAATGAGCTGCTTATCCACGACCAATGAGTCAAGTGCAAAATGAATGTATGTACCATAAACCAGCAACAAACTGATATAGATTATGTAACGTAACTGAAAATGTTGACTTAAGACTTTATTTAATTTATTAAATACTTTATTTCAATAATTGCATTAGGTCTTTCAGTTGTAACTAAAAGACCTAATGCAATTAATTTTGTAAAGCTCAGAATGAAAGTTAACGAAGTCTGAAACGGACGAATGACTGATACTAGGCAATCAGTCTCCCGGTACAGCTTTCCATGACGTCATGCCAGAACAAGACTAGTCGCTTGGCGGCACGGTTTCGTCCTGAGGGTGCTAACAAGCAACGGTCGAAGCCTACCATCATAGCTTGGTCTAACTGTCCAAGGTTACGTTTTGGAGTAAATAGTAGTTCAATTCACGCCACTCGGGTAACGTGGTTTCGATAACCCTTAATAAAATATAGATTTTCCTTGAATCATAGGTTACTTGAATTATAAGTTACTTGAAGATACTTGAATCATATGAACAAATATCTTGAGGACCGTTTTTTCTATATTATGTTGTTTATTTTTAACTAAGCTCTTATTTTTGAAATGAAATCCATTATTTGGGTAGATTGTGTTTACCTGTGAGCAACAGGTCCGTTATAGGTATTCCTTAAAGCTCATTCCAAAAATGAAATTGATGAATGTTAACCATAGAAGGGCAGGTAGCCACCAATGACCTTGAGTCGACCTGTGTCATTACAAATATCGACAGAAACTATATTGAAATAACGTTCATATCAGGGCGCACTTACGACGTCTCTGGGTCTCGGATAGAGCAAAATAGGAGAAAATAATACTTTTCACATGGACGCGATAGACGGAAAAAATTGCATAAGTGATTTTTCTAAGCAATATTTTCGTTATATTTTAGTGCTAGAACCATAAAAATATCATTAGTGTTTTCAAAGAATTAACCAATTTTACTTAATTTTAGTCTAAACTTGCTTGACTTTGAACAATATTTTCATGCTGTTTCTTATACGCGAGATTAATTTCCTATAATGAAGTTGTGTTTTATAGTGTAACAAACATTTTTTTTTTCATAATTATTAAACATACCGTTTTAGAGAAATAACTTTATCAATATAGTCATTTTCGGATGACGCTGGGCAGAGGCGCCTTAAACAAAATGTAAAAAAAAGTTATTGATTTTTCTTATTTCTATTCTAAAAGTTTTTATCGCCAACATTCAACACCCCTCTCGATTCAGTGGTGTAATTACATCCGAGATCGAACTAAAATGACTAGTGATCCTCGGCCTTGCCAACATAACTGACTCGACCATGTCAGACAACCGTTTCATATTTTTAACCTACAATTACAATAGAAGGAAAAATAAATGTGGAATGGAAGTATTATTTTTCGTTTAACAGATACCAAAATTAAACATTGATGAAATACCGAACTCAAAGCGGATTGGAATTCAAAAACTCAATTCATTTTAATTTTATTTTCTCAATTAAAATGGTATCGTTCAGCCCCAAAAGAACTCGAAAAATTCGGACATTCGGACGGTGCCCCCTCAAATCGTAAGAAAGAATGTGATAAATTAAATAAATGAACAGTGGGCAGGAAGAAATTCAGCAACCCTTGATGGTTGGGCGCCATTTTTGCATGGAAATGCCGGTCTCTTGTTTTTTTGGGATGTAATTGAGTCATTTCTCGAGTTAATTGTTAATTTAATTTTTATAGCGCAAAATAAGATTGCTGTCTCAGATTGCATTCGGCAAATGGTCGGGACATAGACTATAAATGTTATAGACATGGCAGTCTATCAACAACAGGCTCGCAGTATCATTGTTCTGTTTCATATTTCCCATTAAAATTCCTAGTTTACGTCCACAGTGTTAGGAATCAGATATCGCATTGTGCATTGAATGGATATGCATTCTGTAGATAGGTAGACGGACGTTTCTAGTAATTGATCGTGGTGTCGCGTGTATGCAAGTCGTATAAAGACGTATGTTTATTTGAAACATGAATATGTATAGGTAATTTGTTGATATCGAAGTGGACATAGCTCCTGTACTCATCGTGACGTTTCTTACGCTACGTTGATTCGACCTTTGCAGGTAGGATCGCAAGTATTTTTATACTACATAGTTGATAATAGTGCACAAAAATATCTTTTCAATGCAAGTGCTCGTAAAGGCCCACTTTTTATGCATCAAAACCGAACAGAAAGTCGATTATTTTGCCCTAGGGCTTTATTATTATTGTTTTTTAATTTATTTACGAGACGTTAGCTTACCTGCAACCTTTCCCGTGTACCATAAATGTTATACTTTTTTTTTCCACTGATTAACGGCTCTGGATACAGTCCTTTTGAGCCAATCATAATTTAAAGTTCACAAGATTATATTTGTTTTATTTCCTCACACTATGCATTGAAAAACGTAGTATGATACGAGTACACGGGCGTAAGAGCAATAAATTACTCGATTACGTTTAAAACACTCGTAATTTATTCCTTTTCGCCCTTGTAGCATAAACTACTATTTAACATAGATGTATTATAGGTATCTGTGTAAATAGTTAGGTAACACTAATGAAACCACGTCTACTACTGACCATAATGAACAACTTCATCAAAGAGACGTATCTGCAGATTAATTAAAAATGTTTTTTATTTACGCTCCTTAGACTTTTTTCATGTACGCGGTTCTGTTCATTGAACGTTACACATGTGTATTGTGTATGCACGTTACACATGTGTATTGTGTATGAATAATTAAGTAGTAGTATTTAATAGCAGTAACTTGTGTATTTTTTGTTTTAACCTTATCAAAAAGTATGAGTAAGGTAATGTATAATTTTACTCCAGAATGATCCCAAATATCTACGTGAAAGTGGTAATGACATAATTACAATGTAATGCTCAACAATAAATTGATTGAGTTCTCTTGAATGTACAAGTATGTAACGAGTTACACATTTTATTGCGCCCGCGCACGACACTAACTGGCAGTTAACCAATTAAGACATAACAAACATGCCTCAAGTTTTGTACAAACTGATTTAAGAATTTTTGCAGTTAATTGGTGATTTTGTTCAATTAATTTAATGTATTGATACAATTTTAATTATTGTTCAATACTACGCAATGACTTATTATTAGCAGCTTGCTATTTGAAATCACTACTACTTAATCTGTTGAATTCTCATCATCGCTAAAACAATAGATAGCAGGCCGGTAGGGTAAATATTTTCTGAATTAGCTTGACCTTAAGAGGCCTACTATGGCCTACCCAAGCAACTTTTTTTATTACCCGTCCAGCACAAAAAGTCCAATGCAAAGACTTTATTAGCTTTTGATAGAGGCGATTAGGTATATTATATGTTGGCTCATTGGCCTATTTGTCTTCAACATCACGCAGCGAAATAACAAATGGGAAGGCGTTTTGCTAATACTGAAATATTTTGTAGGCAAAAAATATTTAATGTAAGTAGATTGATTTCATATATCTATTACCTATTTTACGGAAAAAAAAATCAGGTCGATCCCTTAAACGCGCTCTTCTACGGAAAGTAAAAAAAAAATTGGTTGAAAATATGTATATTTTTAGACAAAAGTGTATATCTTAATTAAGTAAATCATATATATTTTTTTTCAATTTAAGGAGAGTAGTATTTATTTATTATTTCTTCAAAGAGCCCTCGAAAGCAGAGTAAAAATATATCAAGTAGTGAATCTTAGAAAAACTCTTTGTTTCAAACTCACGCACACAGATGCGTGCTTTACACGCCGTCTAAGCGAAGTTCGGGGGAGTCTCCCTACAAATCTCGGCGCTTGTACTAAAATTCACTACTCGATATATTTTACTCTGTCGAAAGTCTAGCGGTCCGAAAGACACCGAAAAATAGATTTTATGTAATCAGCTGAAACTAATTACACTTGATACCATGACAATCATAAATGTATTTGAGTACTTAGAGCACAAGATGTGTAATAAGGTGTAAACACACTCTCGATGGCTCTCAGTAAACAAGATTACTGCTTCCTGCGATGCTGGTGGGCCTAATCCGTGTGCACGGGCCCTTATCGGACCGTTTATTAACTGAAAAACGGTATGAATTATGCTTCTCTTTCGAAAGTACTCTCTATGTAGAGATACCGACTCTACGTATTTTATGTGTAGAGATGTGAGTGGATTTTCTTGAAGTTTAGTGTAGTGTAGGGTAAGCATGCTATTATTTCCCAACCCTAATTAAAGTTCTTAATAGCTTTATGTTACATTGATTTCACTGAAGAATACAACTACAATAAAATACATACATACATATACTCACGCCTGTCTCGCAGAGGGGTAGGCAGACACTAAAGATTTCCATCTGCTACGATCCTCGCACACCTCTTTCGCTGTTTCAACATCCATCAATCTAGTCATATAAGCTATTCCGGGTACTTTTGTCTTCAATATCTCGCCAATTTGAACTCTACCTTCGACTTGCGCTTTTGCAAAATAGACTTTTATTTATACACCATAATTCATACTGGAGGCTTATTATGTAACCGGAAACGAGGTTCAATTACCTTTTTTGCGAAATTCATAATTGTTTTTTGTTACCATCATTGAACTTTGGTTCTGTCTGATGTACTTACTGGGTCAGTTATGTGAATATATGTATTTTAACCTACCTTACATACTTACCCAAGCAGGAAAGAGACGATATCATGGAGATAATTATAACTTTAAATGAAATAATAATGTGTATGAATAAGAACATCTTCATTCATAACTGAAGAGATAACATTTCACAATGACTTCCATCTTAGATATATTACGTTGCACCTCTTTCACACTACATTTCCAATTGCACCGGTTTACATTTAGCTTAAGTAGGCGTATTGTCTTGCTGTGACAAGGTTCTTAACCACGACGACGGGGCTAAGATGTTTGCTCAAGAAATAGTTTACTGTGATACCATAACACAACTTCCGTGCTAAGTCGAGATAATGTTCGGAGTCATGTTGTCTGCAGGATGCAATGCAAAGAATATTTCGCTTCTGAACCACTTACCCTTCGAGATATTCTCAATTAATACTCGTTAAGCTATCAAAGATCAACTGATTTATTAGGACAATAAATTTTTACTTTTGAATTACAAATCTATACTATACAGGTTGCTTGGGAATTTGACCTATTCCTTTAAAGGGCTTATACTAGAGGTTATTTCCAACAAATAATGCCTATCAACTAGGGGTCGAAAATTATATATTTTTTTAAAGTAAAACACGTCGATAATTCAAAAATTACAAAATAAAAAAGATTTTCTTTCAATTTAAGCCCTTTTATTTCTGGGATTATGGGGATTTAGCTCATGTATTTTTTTATAAATGATCACACATCTATCATTCATCAGAAATATAATAAATAAGTGCTGAGAGAGGAATAGTTATTTTTAAATTATTTATTTTTGGTTATTAGTCTTAAAGTTTGAAAAATAACATAAAAACCTTTGTAACTCGGAGACCAATCATTTTCGAAACCTAGTTGATGACTTAATTTGTTGGAAATTATCTCTAGTATAACCCATTTAAAGGAATAGGTCGAATTTCCAAGCACTCTGTATATAAAAAAGAAAAATAGTACTGACTCACTCACTCATCATATGAGTGATTTGTCTAGTAATCGTGGATCAGAGTTATCGGTTATTTTTATATTTAGCCATTTTGTTGGAAATTTGGAATGACGTGTTTCAGTGTTTTGCAAAAATAAACCCCTAATTCCATACAAATTTTCATCCCCTAATATGGGGGTATTGAATACCCTGATATGATACGCGTTAACATAGAAGATGAAAGTTTGTATGGGAAATTCGTTAGTTTTATAGTTGAAACAATGTACATTTGTTATTTAGCGTTTTGGTTTAAAATTTAGAATGACGTCTTTCAGCGTTTTTGGAAAATCATCCCTTAGAGCAGGGGTTTTTAAAGTGGGGGGTGCGGAGACCTGGAAAGAGGGGCGCGGGCCGCGTGTGTAGTAAGGACTTAGGACATTTTATAGATTTACTAGAAACAACGTCTGGCGCTTGGTACAGTGGAGACCTCATCAAGCTATACACTTGCAGTACGACATTAGCCCCTATAGAGAAGAATATAAGATAGGTACAAAGTCCAATGTGTGTTACTTGATGCGGTCTCCACTGTACATACAAAACGTTGGACTCATATATATTTGTGCGAAAGGGGATTTTCTGCTTTTGTAGCAATAAAAACCAAGTACACAAATAAACATGATATTGGTAGTGATTTGCTCTGTGCTATTTCCGTGGTTATGTCGAGAATCAGAAACCTCATATAAACCATGTAAGCTCATATATCACGAATAAGTAGGTATTACCAAATTAAGTAGCTTTTGTATGATTTTTGTGTAATTATCTTGTTACTGAAGTTTTTTTCTAACCTGATAATAACATAAAAGTGTCTGGTTAGGGGGCGCGGATTAATTTTTTGGTAGAAGGGGGGTGCGTCGTAAATAAGTTAGAGAACCCCTTGCCTTAGAGGGTAAAATAGAGGATGAAAGTTTGTATCGGAATTCCGTAAATCTATGGTTAAAATTGCGATATAAGTTTCAAACCATTGATTAGAAGACGAAAGGCGCTGAAATGTATCTTTGGAAAAAGCAGCTGTTTGTGATTCTTGGTCTAAATAATAACATATAGTATAATATACATACTCTGTATTGTGCACCGAAAAAGAAGTTATAAATATTTTTAATAGAGAGGGTACAAAAGGCGGTCTTATCGCTTAGGCGATTTCTTCCAGACAACCTTTGGGTGGAACATAATGTAACATAGAGAGTAAGGCGTAGGTGGTGTAAAGAAAACATATACGTAATACTTAATATTAATGTAATAATAATGTACCTACGTAATCAAAAATAAAAATATTGAATGTACTTATAAAACACGTTAAATCAATATTAAATACAAGTGAGATATATTTGATTTAATGTATTTTTATAATTTAAAATTACATATTTAATATGTAAAAGACAATACAGTCAAATATATTATATTTATTTACAAGTAAAACATCGTTAAATTCGAAATCCACGTGTACAAAGTCGCGTGCAACAGCTAGTATAAATATACTGAAAAAAATGGAGTATAAGTGATAATAAGACTAGAAATAAAATTTGAGCCAAAGTTATATAATTTTTTTTCTTGTATAATTTTAGAACAATTATACCTTGTATAGTTTTTAGAAGCTTTCCGAAGTAAATTATTCACAAGTCAAAGAAACAGCAGATGACGTAACAAAACAAGTCACATTGTGAAAGTGTGTAAGGGTACGGTCATCAGATCATAATAAACTATCTACTATTTTCCACTTTAAACCCCCACGATACGGTCATGACTATTCTGAGGTCATGAACTTCAACCAAAGAGGATATGACCTCAACAAACGTCAAAAATCGTGGGGAAAAATTGACTGTCAAACGTGATCTTGCAGCTAACTTCAGATCACTATAAACCACTATGTTATGTAGATACTATGGATCATGTTATGTACGATGGCTGAGTATGTTTATTTTGTTTAATCTGATGACCACACCAAATATTAAATCAAAGGTTGACAGATAAAAACAACGGAAAAATTCAAACGAGCCGTATTACGTTCATAATTTAAAAGAAAGAAAAGAAACAAAACCACGATTATATGTTTATTTTGTTTAATCTGATGACCACACCAAATATTAAATCAAAGGTTGACAGATAAAAACAACGGAAAAATTCAAACGAGCCGTATTACGTTCATAATTTAAAAGAAAGAAAATAAACAAAACCACGATAAAAATCTTTGATTTGTCAAGGTATTTTATGACCAACAGACAGCCATTAGTGTTCGTTTCCCTAACGAGACTTGACGGATGTTTTACAGTTTCCATAAGCTTCTGAAGAAAAAACACTAAAAATCTAAAAACTTTCATTAATCTACATATGTACATTCAAAATGTGACGTTATTAATAAAGAATTCTTTTGAAGCTAGATATCGGTGTGGTAACATAGCAGGAAATGCAATTACCAAGTGCTCACCCGCGATACCTTATAGTCGCTCAACCATGTAACTTCTTATCTCTGTTGCATGTTTTTTCAATATGCAATCTAAGACAATCGTGGCTTCTATCTGAACATCAGCATTCTTCGCTATTTTTTATTCGCCAACGGCTTCTAATTATTGTGCATTTTCGTAACTAGTTACTGCGGTTTTCGTGTCAATTGTAACGTGAGTTACGTTGTTTGGTTATTAGGGTTCTATTGTATCTAAGTAAGTACTGAGTGTGATTAAAAATACTAAAATGTATAGAATGTATACTGGTACTTGTCTAATAAAATAATTCATAACAGAGTCTAAATACCTCCATTGTTTATGTACCTAGTGTTATTTTTCAATAGTGGTTTTAATTTAAATTTATTTTTGTTTCTTCAAAATTGTAATTTAGTGTGTAATTTTATGTATATATATTTTTTTTGTTTTGTTGTAGTTACCCGAAGATTGTGCATCACCTATCGAACCATGTTTAATTGTAGATGATACAGGATCAGCTGAAAATCAGCGTTGTGTAGATATGTTTTACTATACTCACAGCAGAAGCTGAGCTGTCTCCTTTTTGTTTAATGTATTTTTGTGTTTAATTATGTTGCGTTACTTTTATGTGTTTTTTTAGTAAAATAAACTTTTTCTATTTCTATTTCCATGGTTTTTTAAGATGAAAATTTTAAATGGATCTGAGCCACGATCAGGATTGCGATCTATTGTTACACTATTATTTAACGATAATGACAATAAGTGACCCTCGTTAAGAGGCCATGTCCGCCTGGATTTTTACAAAGATTCATACAAAAGGTAAAAACTGATTGTGAAGTCAACAGCTTATTTTCTCGAATTTTTTTTTCATAAGATCTAGCTACAACTAACTACCTACGTCTCTATATAGCACAAAAAGCAAAATTTTATGAATTATCATCATATTAACTGTCAGGATGTTGTTAATATTGCCTCGTTTTGACGCAAAATTTAGCAAGTTGTATATTTTTTATCTATACTGGAAATTAAAAAAGAAAGAGAGAAATACAGACGTCGGTCATGTAAAGAAGACTAAGAAGTATATACACTTTTCTATAAATAAACAGTTACCATTTCATGGAAAACTTTATTCAAATAACATTATTTATCGCCCAACTTACCATACTTCCTACTTGTCTTAAAATTTTAGGTAATCAACATGTTAAGAAATACGATTTAGTACTCAGATATTTTAGGCTCCGAAACGACCTATTTCACACAGTTCTTTTTTTAAATCAACGTCCTCGTATTTTTCTTGAATTTGAAAACACATTAACCCCATGGCAGCTATAAATATTTGAAAATGCAATATTTTGCTATGTAGGATATCTAGAATAGAAATAAAACGCTAAGAGCTTGTATTCGGAGTTTTCTTTGATGGTACATTTTAAAATCTTACTTTGTTTAAATATTTATTTATAATTCTGTCGCAACTATTGATGAAAGAGCGAATTTCCCCTACTACAGGTGAAAACTTAAAAGGAGAATTCGACAACTAAAACTGTTACATATGTTATAAATAGTTAAATGATTTTGATGATTTTTTTGATTTTGATTCGAAATCACGGTAAAAGTTACTGTGAGCCTTAAGTATTAAAATGTAATGAAAGTTACTTTAGTTACTATATAATATTTAAAGGAAAAACAAATAAATTGAAGAAAGGGACGGGACCACTTTCAAATATTTTAAAATACTCGCACGTATACAATATACATACTCGTTTATTGTAGTTTTTTTTTAAAGTTTTCATAATGGCTCCGACCGGCCGACTTCCAGCGTGGGCTCTGTATCTTTCGCGTGAGCTCTTTTAATTAATAAATCATTGATTATCGCTATGTGAGCACAATGATTTATTTCGTAATTTACATTTGAATCTACTGCTCTGTACGTGTAGATACGTTCCATATTTTTTGCTGTCATCACATTATCTAAACAAGTTTTAGAGAGTAAAGTGACATTTGAAAGTGATAATTAATTTAAAAATAAATATATCAATATTATCGTCACGACATGAATTCCCGAGGGGTCTCAGAGATGTTCCGAGTGTGAACTGTGAAATGCAAATTAAGTCCAAACTCAGTAGGTACACCCCCGGTTCACCGACGATTATTACGTCCCAACGTGATGGATGGTGAGCCCTATCTCCGTTTTTCGGGCACAAATACACGCTTTTTAGAACATGCAGGTTTCCTCAAAATGTTTTCCTTCACCTTTCAGCAATTGGTAAGTATTAGGTAATACAAATAAATTCCGAAAAACTCATTGGTGAGAAGCCACTTGTATGTGATCTGTGCAAGCTGAGTAAGGGCCGCACCGCTTTAAAAAAAAAGTCATATGAACTTAATACAGTATTTTACTGTTTTTATTGAAGTAAAGTATCCTTAGAATAAGGAATACAAAGTATCAGATAATCTATGGAAGAGATTTTTTTACAAATTCATTAATAAACTCATTTTAAATTATTAAACATGGCTGCTGGCGGTGGTGTTTTATTTGACTGACTGACAAATAAGAACACCACACCTTTATCAGCCTATAAAATGACGTGTTTACCTCACGAATTTTGTTATTTCCCCAATTTCGGAAAGCACTACTGTTTCCCCTCCTAAGGTTTTGATGTTTTAATGATATCGTTCGCATGATGTATGCCGACCGGAAGACGGACGAAAACGATGGACGGCGGACGGACAGTACTGAAATTAACCTCTTTTGTAGAGATTTTATGAAGGTTATTCTTTTATGATAAATATTGAAGCATTAACTAATAAAAGACAATCAATGATTCCTGTGATTTATATCAGAATGCAATGAAATGAGCGTTTTTTCGTAGTTTTTTTTTCATAGTTCTTAACATTCTCTCTAGATGGCGGTGTGCAATTTAATGTAGACAAATTATGTTTCGTAGCAATCAATGTCAAAACTAAAAGTTTTTAGTTTTG
Organism: Ypsolopha sequella; assembly: GCA_934047225.1. Lineage (NCBI taxonomy): Eukaryota > Metazoa > Arthropoda > Insecta > Lepidoptera > Ypsolophidae > Ypsolopha > Ypsolopha sequella. The sequence goes on along the minus strand of OW203994.1, from coordinate 18,289,270 downwards.
AATCTGTCCAATTTTCGTCATTGACTCTATTGCTAAAGTATGACAGTGCCATCTAGGAATCTTATTTAACACTAAATTTGACACAAGGAAAAACGCTCGTTATGAAAACAAAACCTTTATCTAAAAGGTAATGCGCATCAGATAACACAATGACAATATTTTTTGTGCATTTCCTATAGTAAATTGTACAGCTATCTATCAGTTAAGAGCCGTCAGACGAACAGACAGACAAACTTTCCCCATATGCACTCCCTTAATCGTTCGGTTCGCGTGATCCACTAACTTAATGCACTCATGGAGAAGCAAAAATTGTAGCCAGTTGTTGTTTAACAGCATTCACCGCAACTTTGTATGTTCAGTCGAATCGAGGAGCGTTCACTCTTATGTGCATAGTAATAGTGGTTACACCGACTGATAACCGTTTTGGCAAGTTGTAATTCTCTTTTATAGAGCTGTTTACCGCATCATGTGTGACGGTTTTATCAGTTTTACATTTTGAATTCTTATTTATTGTAAAACGTTCAAAAACGTTTAATGAGCGAATTTTTAAGCGATTATCGCACGGAATCAATAAATTACAACCTTGTTCGTTCGAAGAACTTGGGCAGTTCAATTCGTAGCTATGAAAATTTAATATCTAGATAATACTGAATTACATCTTGGATTTATTGCGGCCGCTACCTATAAATCTATCTGCCACTGCAAAAACAGTAACAGCAACCGATGTTGTGTCCATTTCAATGATTTGCCGGTAAACTGGTTGTTGTACTCAGCTAGACATAGACAAGCATCTTCCTTAAACAGAGCAACTCTCGGTGGCTGTACTACATAAATCGTGACCACGCATTCTTTGCCTCGAGCGAGACGCTCCCGTTGCATTATCCGCCAGTATACTTCGATCATACAAACCTTTGGCGCTTAGAACATTCTTAGAGTAGTCTTTATGTGTATTGTACACGCTTATAGAGTGAATTGTCGTAAGTGACATGGTCGCTTGAGATGGTTTTCAAATTTGTGTTGAGGTTTCTTGCTGCGTTTACATTTCATTTCTGTATCGATATTGACTTTGTTATGATGCGAGTTATTTCTCAATTTATTTAGTTTAAATTGCGAATTATGATCGGAGTTAACATTGTTTATTGAGATGTTTACTGTTTGATTAGTTACTATTATTTTATGTATGTAGAAATGCTCCTTAGTTTTAATATCTTCGTGACTGTTTAGATTACTTTATTCAGGTCATAATATAAAACGTAATGTTTGGAGCAGTTTCCATTAGGTTTCTGTATGGTTTGTAAAACTGAAATGGGTTCAGTATAATAAAAGGGTGTGTTTTAACGACATTCAGTTCATTACTATACAACTGTGCAACATATTAAAGTCAACTACCATTATTGTAATTTTCATGCTTTTATTTATTCTCAAGTAAAAACATACTTCAGAATAAAAATCTCAATTTATCAAGTACTTACCTAAAATTTTTAAAAACAAAGTAAGTAAACCCAGTGTTCCAATTAATCATTTTGGAAAAAAGTTTCCCTTTTAATTAGAGGTAGGCAAGTATTTTAATCTCCAAGTAGGGGATTAAAGAACACTGAACAAGGACTTAAACGATTCAGAAATAATAATTCTTCCGAGTGTTATAAATAATAAAAATACAGGGTGTCCTAGGAGGCGGCGCGAAAAGGGTTTAAGGGTCGGTATAATGTCAGATGCACAATTTCAAATGAGCATAAAACATTGTGTAACTTGGTCAATCGGTTTAATAAAAATAATATAGATAATAGACTATAGGGCTGATATTCGTGCAGAAGCAAAAACGCAAAAGCTTTAAGTTCGCTCGATAGAAAAAAATTACGAAGTTACCTCTATATTTCATGTTTTTCGAGTGTTAAAGGACCTTTCTTAAAACAGTTTGCCTTGAAATTTGTATTAAAAATAAGAAAACAAATGACCCCGTATAATTACACGGGGATTTTGAATAATTCTGTTTAGTTTTCATTTAATTTAACATCTAAGAATTGGCGCTTACGTCGATTTATTCTGAGACAAGGCGGCGACAAGATATCTCGGTCGCACGCGCTTTTTGTTCCATGCTTTGTTTCGTCACTCACCCGTCGGTCAGTTGTGATCGCTCCGTTGAGACGGGAGGGCTATGTTTTTGCGCTCTCGACGTCCCGGTTTCGTAATTTAAATAAATCTCGTAATTTGAAACATGGGAAATAAATGCAACCAATGTAAAAAATGGAATAAAAATGTTTTACGAGTGAAAATAAAGCAGTGGATGAAAGTAATGCAAAGGTACGCCATTACTTAACAAAATAAGTAGATAGGTCATGTTTTATTAAAGATGTTGAACTAAAGGTTGTCTCAATGGACTAATGAATATCGCTATGTTTTTCGTCTGAGGTATTTTTTTAGCTTACAATTTAATATCACAATAAATATGGTTGATGGATGTGGAAGAGGCGAAAGAGTTGTGTCTGGATCGTAGCAGATGGAAATCTGTAGTCTCTGCCTAGCTGCCTACCCCTCTGGGAGACTAACAAAACCTTATCTCACCATCACCATCGGTGTATCGACGTATTCTCGTATCGGCGTATCGACGTATCGGCGTATCGACGTATCGTTGTATCGACGTATCCCCGTATCGACGTATCGTCATATCGACGTATCGTTGTATCGACGTATCCCCGTATCGACATATCGACGTATCGGCGTATCGACGTATCCCCGTATCGACGTATCGTCGTATCGACGTATCGGCGTATCGACGTATCAGCGTATCGAAGTATCGTTGTATCGACGTATCGTTGTATCGACGTATCGTCGTATCCTCGTATCGTCGTATCGACGTATCGACGTATCGGCGTATCGACGTATCGTTGTATCGACGTATCGACGTATCGTCGTATCCTCGTATCGTCGTATCGACGTATCGACGTATCGGCGTATCGACGTATCGTTGTATCGATGTATCCCCGTATCGACGTATCGACGTATCGACGTATCGGCGTATCGACGTATCGTTGTATCGACGTATCGTTGTATCGTCGTATCCTCGTATCTTCGTATCCTCGTATTGACGTATCGTCGTATCGACGTATCGGCGTATCGACGTATCCTCGTATCGACGTATCGTCGTATCGACGTATTGCCGTATCGTCGTATCCCCGTATCGACGTATCGTCGTATCGACGTATCGGCGTATCGACGTATCGGCGTATCGACGTATCGGCGTATCGACGTATCCCCGTATCGACGTATCGACGTATCGGCGTATTGACGTATCGTTGTATCGAAGTATCCCCGTATCGACGTATCGTCGTATCGACGTATCGGCGTATCGACGTATCGGCGTATCGACGTATCGTCGTATCCTCGTATCGTCGTATCCTCGTATCGACGTATCGTCGTATCGACGTATCGGCGTATCGACATATCGACGTATCGGCGTATCGACGTATCCCCGTATCGACGTATCGACGTATCGGCGTATTGACGTATCGTTGTATCGAAGTATCCCCGTATCGACGTATCGTCGTATTGACGTATCGGCGTATCGACGTATCGGCGTATCGACGTATCGGCGTATCGAAGTATCGTTGTATCGACGTATCGTTGTATCGACGTATCGTCGTATCCTCGTCTCGTCGTATCGACGTATCGACGTATCGGCGTATCGACGTATCGTTGTATCAACGTATCCCCGTATCGACGTATCGACGTATCGACGTATCGACGTATTGACGTATCGGCGTATCGACGTATCGTTGTATCGACGTATCGTTGTATCGTCGTATCCTCGTATCGTCGTATCCTCGTATCGACGTATCGTCGTATCGACGTATCGGCGTATCGATGTATCCTCGTATCGACGTATCGTCGTATCGACGTATTGCCGTATCGTCGTATCCCCGTATCGACGTATCGTCGTATCGACGTATCGGCGTATCGACGTATCGGCGTATCGACGTATCGGCGTATCGACGTATCGTTGTATCGACGTATTGTCGTATCGACGTATCGTCGTATCGACGTATCGTCGTATCGACGTATCGACGTATCAACGTATCGGCGTATCGACGTATCGTTGTATCGACGTATCGTTGTATCGACGTATCGTCGTATCGACGTATCGGCGTATCGACGTATCGGCGTATCGACGTATCGTTGTATCGACGTATCCCCGTATCGACGTATCGTCGTATCGATGTATCGTTGTATCGACGTATCCCCGTATCGACGTATCGACGTATCGGCGTATCGACGTATCGTTGTATCGACGTATCCCCGTATCGACGTATCTCCGTATCGACGTATCGGCGTATCGACGTATCGGCGTATCGACGTATCGGCGTATCGACGTATCGTTGTATCGACGTATCGTCGTATCGACATATCGTTGTATCATCATCGTTATCATTATCTTTGCAAGTATGACTTTCGAAAAATAAAATTTTGAAATATAAAAATTAGATGCAAACACTATTACGCAAAAAAATGCCATTGCGAACAAACCGTTTTGTCAACTGGGTTGAATTTTATACATCGTAGATGCATTATACTTATTATTGAAAACTAGCACGTGCAAGGGTTAATGACCGCGGATCCACACCGCTCGTGGGAGCTAAGAAATAGCGCTCGCGGCCGGTGACGGCCGGTCGCGCAAACAGTTGAGGTGCGGGGATGCGGGGGCAAAATCACTAATTTGTCCAGGTTTATACGCAGCCTTAACAGTCTTGTAAAAGGTTGTTGCACCAATGCGCGCTATTTTTTCATTTTATTTTTGTCTCTGTTAAAATTTGGTAGGCGAGTAAATGAGACAAAAAGAATTTTTAGCTTCGAACATGAGCCAATTCAGTACAGGTCCTCTAAAAAGGCCGCTTTGGATGAATCATGTTATGATTCTGTTTTAATGCTATCTCTTTTGCACGCATGAAGAAACTCTGACTTTGTCCTACTTTCAAATCATTTCACGATTCACCCAAGTTGGCCTTTTTAGGTCCCCAGGGTTTGCCGAGATATGGGGTCGGTCGTAAGTGGTGTTTGGGGCGAACTACTTTTTTTTTAACTCCTTCAGCGCGTAGACATGGGCAAAAGACTAGTTGTAGATAAAAGAAACAATTAAAATTTTGTTTCAATCGAACAGTCAAATTGTCTTTTTTTACTTTGTAATTTTTACAAGTAAAATCTACAACGTCCCGTTTTTACCAACGCCACATCTGAAAATAAAAAGTATTGTTTTTACTTGAACCCAAAAACCTCGTTTTATTTTATTAAAAGAAGATGTATATAACTATCTTTAAAATTGATGGTCGTGATTGTCGGCACTTGGTGGAACTTATGACACATTGTGATTAAAATACACTTGTACTTGTCCACTTTATTGTACGGGAACAATAACAATAACATCTTATTTAATTTTAATATCTATAAAACCTTTGAAAATGCTTATACAGCGAAACCGGTCAGGTTAAAAGTAACAATAATATAAAGGGGACAAGTACAAGTGTATTTTAATCACAACTATCTTTAACTGGATTTCAAACCTTAGCAGCAATAAGAGATGTACTACGAGTAATGTACTAATTGGGTTGTTTCTTTGGCCGAATCGCGAGTGAAGGGAAATTAATGCCCTCCGGGGGATAAAAGCGCAATTATTTCCCCGAAAAGCGTTTTTCACGGTTCCGTCAAAAAGTTTGTTTTCGGGGGCAGGTGCGATTTGGTGGTGTAACAGGTCTGCTGCTACTTAGGCACTTAGCTTTTATGGAGGCCTAATTCTGGCATCTCTCTTTTACTGTTGTTTATGTGAGACATTTGGGATACGTGACGGAATAATTAAATGTGTGTTTTAAAACATTAAATGGGCTGCCGCTTTGTTTTAAACAAAATATTTATTTATAGATTTTTTAAAATATTATTAACAACTTCTTGCGCATTTAAATTAGTTTGCAAATACAACGTCTTTGATATAATAATAATGTTAATTGCAAAGTGAATAGAAAATCGTAATTACAATATTAATTTGATTTACAAGTGCGGAGAATGTTAATGCATAATTATTTTCATATTTTAATTGAGGTTCTCCAAATATAAGCCTTTTCCAATAGATTAGTTGCGAGTGGAGCTCTCGATTTATTATGACATTGATGTTTTGTCCTTCTAATAGCAGTTTATGCTACAAGGTCGAAAAGGAATAAATCACGAGGACGATTTAAAACACGAGCGTAGCGAGTGTTTTAAACGTAACCGAGTAATTTATTGCTTTTACGCCCGTGTATCATACTACGTTTTTCAATGCAAAGTGTGAGGAAATGAAAACAAATATAATCTTGTGAACTTTAAATTATGATTGGCTCAAAAGGACTGTATCCAGAGCCGTTAAAGAGTGGAAAAAAAGTATAACATCGATGGTAGACAAGAAAGGCTGCAGGTTAGCCAACCATTGCAAATAAATAAAAAATAAAAAAATAATAAAGCCCTAGGGCAAAATAATCGACTTTCTGTTCGGTTTTGATGCATAAAAAGTGGGCCTTTACGAGCACTTGCATTGAAAAATATATATTATATCCGAGAGGGTTTTATTGGAACGAAGTTCCTTTTATCGCACGTTACACTCCAGCCAGACACTTGGCGAATGAGAGCTAGTGAGAGCTAGTGAGAGCTAGGCCGAAAAAAGGTGCAAGACTTCAACCGTCACGACACTTTTGCTATAGTGCGTTACAGTCATGTAGTGAAGTTTAGTCATATTCGTTATGTCTAGATGAGAAGAATGTATCGTGGTCTCTTGGTGGCAAACCGACGCCCCCATCGATTAACATACTGTGAATGCTCTTTATGCTCGATGCTCTTCATTGTGGACAGTGTGTTTGCTTAAATTGAGCATAGATAGCGTTAGTATGACTTGACTTGTCAAAATAAGTGGAACGAAAGATTTTTAGTCCAACAAAAATAACCATTTCTCTCGTTTAAAGAGGATTTGGAAAGTCCTGTTACGTACATCTTCAGCTAAAAAGTCTCGCCATCGGCCTTTGTAAGTAAGTTTGCTTATTCGCACTATTTATAACGTTTTTGGCTTCGTTTCTAAAATAACGATTGTTGACAATGCGGCCTCCTAAAATGGTAAACTGGCCCGCTATCGTGGCTCGAATATTTCTAACATTCTGTTTGAACGTGAAGTTCCCAGTGTATGTGGCCCCCCAGTTAAAGTCCGCACTATTAATAACATTCGAGTCTTTATCGAATAAAAATAATGTTGTATATGGGAAAACCAAATCTATGTTTGTGTGTTTACAAGCGTAATATTATTATTAATAGTGCGGGTAAATGTATTAACCTAACGACTGTTTCAAGGTAGATTAAACAACTACAAGAATTAACGAAAATATTAAAATTTTTACCAAAGTATCGGTTTTAGGTATTTAACAAAATTGGTTGGTTATGTGGCCACCCCGTTAAACTCATGTTAACATTTTGTTTGAACGTGAAGTTCCCAGTGAATACGTGGCCCCCCAGTTAAAGTCATTGTAAACGCAAATCGTTTACCATGACTTTAACTGGGGGGGCCACATAACCACCCAATTTTTTAAAATACCTAAGACCAATACTTTGGTAAAAATTATTATATTTTCGTTAATTCTTGTCATTTTTTAATATACCTTGAAACAATCGTTAGGTTAATAAATTTACCCGCACTTTTAACAATATTTAGTCTTTATCAAATAAAAACAATGTTTTATATGGGAAAAACAAACTGGGGGCCAAATTATACCCCCTTCCTCTATGTTTTTGTGTTTACAAGCGTGTGTCTATGTTGTTAAAACGTTGTTAATTTATTTAATTGTGATATATTAAATAGAACTTTGTTGCAACCGGGTGTTCCACGACACCTTACGTTTTTTTTTTTCAGAACTACCTTGTCTATGAAGACGCTGTGGTTTTACAAGATAATTTTAGATAAAATAAAGTTGGATATCCCAATCAGACCCCCACATCCTGACGTCAGGCTCAATTGGCCACCTCCTAGCCAAGCGCGTGTCAATCTAATATAGCTCCTGTCAAAGCTAATTTATATGTGACTCACCAACAAATCTGTAGACATTAGAGACACTTTATATAACTGTTTATAATGATTGATACCTAAATTTACTCAATCCTTCACATTCAGTTAAGTAACAAATAAAATATAATGATTTCAATTAAGAAATGTCAATTATTATATGATGAAGTTGCGGAAGGCGGAAACTGACGATAGTACTAGTTCATACGAACAATTTTTAATATATAACCAAGCCTCGAATGGCGAAAAAAAAATCAAACCAACCAAAATACCCGACCAAAATGTATGAAACAACTTATTTCTTTTTCTAGGTTTCTCAATTTTTTTTCACGAACAGTTGTTAGTGTGTTACTACTATTGTTAGTTGTTACTATTGCCAGTTTACGGCTTCCACAACTTCATCTTAACACCTTGTACGAGTATATGTATATATATGACGATTCACGATCACTGCAATCTACTGTTTTAGCGATAATGACAAAGTTATCTTAATCAAGTTAATCTGACGGATAAAATAACACATCGAATGCATTTAGGATTTAATAAAGCAGTTGATTTATTATTATTTATTGCATTAATCAACAGACAAGAATTTACAAATCTCCGAGGAGCGAAGCATAAACAAATTGAATCGAAGTCCAAAACTAAGGACGCCACATCAAAAGAAATGGTCCGAATGTTTGTGGTCAATTTATTTACTAGTGATTCGTTACTGTTAGGGCGGATACTTGGGCCGATGATAAATTGTACATCGTCGCTCATTTTCTTCAAAATCTCTAAACTATAGCAAGAGATATTGAACCCTAACATGATAAAAATAAAGACGAAAGTGAAAATGATGATGCTAAAGCGCATTCTTAAGCGTGTCGAGTAGAGAACCGTGAAAGTGAACTTTAAAATAATATACTTAGAATCCATTTAGCAACGGATCAGAATCGTCATTTGACGTGGGATTCGGAATGACACTCCAGACTGACAAATGATTACCAGTCACAGTTCAACAGTTAATTTGTATGTAAATATGATTTTTATTGTATTTTTTCACATTTTCTTCTCCTTCATGCCAATGAATGTGTAAGTAATCATGTTTTTGTGTAGAGCCAAATTTAGGCACAACTTACAACTAAAATTTATTTAAAAAGGGATATGTTTTTTAGTCTACAAAAGCATTGAATACAAGGGAAAATAAACGCTAAATTGCACTCATTTACTGGGTCGCGTCGATCAATCATGGTGGCCAAGTCATCAGCCAGTTCAAATGTCAAACGAACCTAGGGTGGCGATAAAAAAAGAAAAACCAAGTTGCCATTATTAAAAAACTGACTGTAACTGTATTTCTATTGTAGATTGCCGATTCGGCATTATTAACTGACTTGCATTTTTTTTGTGTTTTAATATTGATAGATCGGTTTTTCAAGTAGGTAGGTGATTTTTATTTTGTATGTGTGTCTTTGTATGAGTGAGTGCGATTACAATATCGTCGTGAAATTTATTTGTGTCAAAATAGCGCAAACTGATAGTCATCAGCTCGCGTTCTCACGCCAACCGGAACACATTGTCTGAGCTAGTAAACCACTTCATTCATTATGTGATTCTTTTTTACTTGCCTTTATTCCGTTTAATAAATTCCTTTTAACGCTAACGTCTTTATTGCCTCGTTCATTTGAATTCTCAATATTCAATACCTTTACTTGACGTGATGACGTGGAATCGAAACCAATTCTAAGCAATTGATTTCCGTTAACGCGCTTGGTATCGTCAAATGGGTATATTCTAAAGCCTACTCCTCGTTTATAGCTGTACCAAAAAGCTTGAAAAAGCTCTACTAAGACAACGAATAGTGGAAACAAAATAATGTTTCATATCCATAAAAGTTCCATATAAAAAAAACAAAATGTGTTTGTTGGCTTGAATCTACTGCCCTTAAGCAGCTTGATAGATTCAATCCATTTATACTTTGATTAATATGTCAACTTGATATATACATATGTATAAACAGAACTTAGGATTTTTAATCGAACAATCGCGTCTATGTGAAAATTTTCTCCTATTTTGCGCTATCCGGAGACGCAACGGCAGCGATTGTCGTAACAGCCACTTTGGAATGCGCGCTAATGTGAACGTTATTTCAATGTCATTTCCGTCGATATTCGACACACATCGAGCTACTAATTTGACGTTACTATGCACCTTCATTTTTACGATTGAGTTTGCGTGATGTGATCCGGTTATAACTATAATCCAATATGCTCATCCATGGGGATTGGGCTCTATTTACTCTAATGACTCAATCAATATATATTACCTAATATGGTTTATTGAACGATTCAACCAATGATTAAAACCTATTATTAAAATAACATTTTTGTTTAATTTGTAGAAGTCAAGTTGCATTCATAAGTGTAATACGACTACATAGAAACAAAAACCAAGTTTCCTTAGTTGTTTTCTTTGTTAGTAGTTAAGAATGGTCGGGTACATTAACCTACTATTTACAATTTAATTAATAGTTACGTTTGAAAATCGATGTAATAGCTCTGGCGAGTAACTCGGAGTTTAAACACAAGCGGGATCGCGTGCGAACGCACCATATCACCGGAGTCAAGCCGTTTGCGACGCTACCCCATATTTTAACAACTGTCCTAATACATCTTGCAATGTTATTTTTAACTGTTTTGACCCTAGTATTGTTTGTTCTTTTTTTAGCATGTTTACTTTTAATTTTTCTTTTTTTTTTGCTCGTGTCTGGTTTTATTAGGGTCGATCTTTTTTTGAGCGATCGATTGCTATCGGTTGGATGGAATCGGTCTGTTTTGTCGGGTTCCATAAGCAACGATGCATCCAGTGTAGCAAATTTTTCATCCTGATTCGATATATAATTTTCTTTTTCATTATACCGAAGGAGATCATTGAATGGGGTGGGCGGGTCCGTTGCAACCTGTGTGCATGCTAGGCTAAGATTATCGTATATTGCATGTAAATTTATCTGTGTAAACCGACCGTCCAGTGATGTAGTCAATCAAAATTTTTAAATTTTCTTGAGTTATTCAACGAATTGGATCGATTTTTTTCTTCATTTCAGGTGCCTGTCAATGAAAGCGCCAGACAGGTATGTCGCTAACTCGCTCGCACTGCGCGTTCGGTTTCGTTCGACCGGGTTCGGTTACGTTCGGAAACGTTCGGGCCAGCTCGGTTTCGATCGGCCGACTTCGGTTGGTCGCAGGCCAAGGGGGTAGCCTGGAAGACCACTGACATACCCGCAACACAGGATCGATCACCACAGTATACCTTTCCAACAAAATTGCTTATCGATGTGTTTTTTTATTTTCTTTAATTGAAATCCCGCAAAATTCATCTCTGTTTTCCTTTATCTTCTCAGGTAGGTCCCATTTCATTTCCGACATAAAATAATCAATTTTATAATTTTTCTTGCTTTGATTGGATCGTGACTTAGATTGGACTGTATTGTTTAAGTGGTGTGTTAACTTACTGTTTTAGGTGTTTGATATATTGTGGGTGAAATGTTAAATGTCGTTGTTTTGGGTTCATCCAGGTTACACCCTAGCTTTGACTGGATCATAAATGCTCTATTCGATCACAGATAAATTTACAATTAAAACTTTAGAAGGTAGTTTCTTCTAAATTTTAAATACGTTTTCTTTAAAAGCATGATCATTAATTTTTTTATTATTATGCATTGTGTAACTACTGGAGCTACAAGGGTACGTATTAAAACACATTTCTCTATCATTTTAAATTCTATGTTTCATATAACCTAATAATAGAATGTCACCAGAATTACAATCTCACGCATGACCGATAACGAGTCCTCTGATCAAAATTTGTGATTCAGTGACAAATGCGTCGTAGTCATCAAATCGTAAAGGATTTAACGCCTCCGTTGGCACGTTCCTTTTGTTGCCATACAAAAGCCGCCATCAAAATGTTTGATAAAACGTTCTCTGGACGCACAAAAAGAGACTGGGAAGCTACCGTAGAGGCGCCCTGCGGTGAGCAGCAGTGAGCCTCATTCACTGTTGATGCCATGCTGATTACTAATCGTGTACCACAAAGAATCTACAAAGGCACTAATGTTACGCTTCTGTGTAATGTTCTCTATGGTCATTGCAAATTCTCATAATTGGTGAGAGTTATCATGAATGTTGCATCTGTATCAATTTTCGACAGTGTGCCCGCGGAACGAGTCGTTTATTTGTTGACTGATAAAGAAAAAAAAAACAACTGGAAAAACAACCAATGGTGTCGATTCGGCTAAACACAATTTAACTAATTTGACAGGACTAACCTTATTTTAAAGTTCTGTCTTTGTCTTTTCGATACGGAAAGAACAAGACAGAGGGCTCAAATTAAGTTTAGTTCTGTCAAATAAGTTAGCCGAATCGACACAATTATCACTTTTCTGACATTTTACAGGAAGTAAATATCAAAATCAATCAGCCCACTGTTGGGCATAGTTAAATAAAACCTTGTAAAATTTGTTACATGGAAAAATGCTTATTTATTAAACTTGGATATATGAAAATACTTAATTTTGTTAATAAAAAGTTTAAAAAAATTTGTTCATTTATTGGCTATTCTTCATTGAATCGTTGTTTGTTTTTCCGGAAGCACTCTGTTTTTGTAGCTACATTTTGAATGTACTTTGGTTGTTTTTGCTGATTCTAATATTACCAGATTTTTATATGTAAATAGAGAATCCATAGAGCAAAAAAAAACAATTTCGAAAAAATTGGATTGGTTGTTTTTCCAAAACAGTCTTCTTGTTATTATAGTTTTTCTTACGTTAATTAAAGTAACAATAATCTCTATGGTGGTCATATCAAATATTGTAATAAATTAAGAGCAATGACTTATAAAGAATGTAGAGGTATTAGAGTCTTATTAATTTAATCCATGGCCGGTAGCTCCTATAAAAGTATTAAGATAAACAAAGTTTTGACTATTGATTTAGAATTAGGGTTGCTGCTACGGGCATTATTTAATTTATAAAATATTATTTTACACAAAAATATTCACTACCTACGAATAAACAAGGTAACATTAATTAATACAGCCAAATTCATAATGAAGACTCAGTAAGTGCTTGGTATCCTCGGTTCGATGACCCTTTTTCTGAAATTAGTATTTTTTTTTGTGTTTCCTACAAATGCAAGGTCAGCTCCGAGTCAATTACTATAGGGAGGTCGAAATTTTGATTGCGATATTAGCAAAAAGGGTTATCGACTCGTGATACTGATCACTCCAAGCCTCGGATATGAATTTGCCTGCATAAATTAATTAATGTCACCTTATATTGTATTAAACTCTCCTATTCTTCACCATAAAATCACACAATACGACGGTTAATATAAAATTGCATGTGCACAAAAGATAAAACAAAACATATTCATCTTTTAGTTTGAAACATAAACGGTATTGCGTAAAGCAAACGGCATGTGAGGGGCTCCGACACATTCTAACGCCTTCTAAACTAACAAAGGCAGAATTCAAATAAACAGTAAATTGTTAACCCCTTTGACCGTTCATGGGCAATTTTCACGTTGGAAAACGAAATGGAAATGATTTCGTGTAAAAGGGTCCGGGTTCCGTACGTGTTTGTTGTGAAATCACAGAAGGTGTCCGCCTGTACGATTTGCTTCATTGACTTTGTCCCTTTTGTGTGCAAATTGTACTGTTCACCTTTGAGGGCCTTCGCTTTTTGTTTTTGATAGACTTAGGTTGTAAATATTTTGTTTTTCTCCAATTGGTTCTAAAATGTTTAAGAAAAGCAGAAAATGTATCTGCAACTGGTGTTTTGCTATATCACTTTTCAGATTTAACTGAGCAATCAGCCATTCAAACTTCTAAAAGACAGTTAATAATAGGCTTCCCTTATGCATTCAAATCATCTTTGTTGTTTCTATTCTATCGAAGCTTCCAAGCTGAGGTGTGGTCACATCTCTTTCAATGTCAGTGATGACAGCTTTGATGTAGCCGCCTGCACTCCGCCCCCACCTCATCACACCGATTTGAACAATAGGCATTCGCTTAACACCTTGCTCGACCACTCATTGTTTTCCAATGACACTGAAAGACAATTCGACTAGCTGCCACGATCTGTTGTAATGTGATTGGCGGAAAAAAAATCATTGTCAGGTTTGTAATTCAATTATGGATTTGTTTCATTACGCCAGCATTTGTTTTCAAGGTTCATGTATCATCTATAGTGTTGCTACAAGTTTTTCTAACTTCTAACAAGTTCTTTTATTATTTATTGGTAGGTATTTTTCAATGCTATTTTAATGTTTACACTCGTAAAAGGTACTTATTTTGTTTCAGTATTGTAAAGCATTACAAAATTATACAATAAACCTAACCCCATTTTACCGCCCGCAGTGAAGAGTCTTGAGCCTAATCAGGCTTGCTGCCAATTACGTCATGAATGGCCGGTGCATTGCTCTGAGCACTAACCGTTTTCACCTAGTTGTGCACGGAGCCGTGATCAGTTACAGAACGGAAACTTTCCCTCTCGAGGCTCGTCACAAACCCTAACTGACATGAGCACCCTTGTTGGGTATGACGTGACAACTTAGAGAAACCTCCATATAACCAATGAAAATAGGTCAGGAATAGATAAAGTGGCTGATCGACAAAGTTGTTTGATGAAGTGTACAAACAAATTAGTCTAATAAATCTTCATCGTAGAATGCAAGTTATTCGTGATTGGAGAATTTAAAGTAACGGATATGTATATTTCAAAGTGAAGACAAATGCATCTATAAAATTAATTGGTGAAGTAATCGAAAACTCTGAAAGAATTTCTTCATCTCTGCTGTAGGGGAGCAGGAAACAAATGAGGGGCGGACATTGAATAATTTGATTTCCTTATTTGCCAATCAATAGCTTATAAGGAAACTTGATATCTTCCCGGTAATAAAATTTGATGTTTGGTATCGGATTTGGTAAATTTTTCGTACGAATTGCGTAGGTACAGACAGCAAAGGAGATAAGTAACGAGGCCCAGCGCAAACACTTTGGTCCTTAGACCCACAGGTGAGTGATTGATAATATAAAAATACTTAATAAATAGTGCATGTGTGTATGTATTGACCAAGTATTTCACATGTCATCCATCGCTCACTTGTGGGTCTTGGGATCAAAGTGTTTGCGCTGGGCCTCGTTACTTATCTCCTTTGCTGTCTGTACTAACTATTGATATTGAGGTTATGAATTTAAATTACTACTAAAGAAGGCTGGAAAGTCTCCAGATTTTCTGATCACATTTTCAGATGCATCAGCACAATAACTCGATTTGTTGTCATTTCCGTTAAACAGCTAAAGGGTGGCTTTGCTTGAAGCTGCTGCAGACAGCATATTAGTTGATATAATTGCATTTGCTACCGAGCTGCTGACGTTTCCTGCAGCGAATTTACCGTTGGATCTTATAGACAATCGAATTAACAACATAAACCACCCTACGGAATAAGACTCCTCTGATGAGAGTATTTCAGTTTGTTGATTGACTTTCAAATATCGTGAACGATTTGATGAATGTTTCAAGTATAAGAATTATTTTGAATGAACACAACTTCCGAGTGGACCGAGACATGATGAAGAAAGAAAATGGTCTCAAAAGACGGGTTTATTAAATGAAAATGTTGAAAGTAAATTCAAGCATCAAATCCAATAAACAGAGCGCAGTATCTGATTAATTAAGGAACTCGGCAAAAATAAGCTCATATTAAATTTTTCGTAATAGTCCTAGCTACTTATTTAATTCCGGATATAAAAATTTCTGTGATTGAGCTGGCAGGGCGGACCGAGGGGCGTGAATTCCAACAAAATTAGCACCAGGGGTCGAAATAAAAAAGCGAAAGAAAAATTTAATGAACAGGAAAATGCCTCTTTTTGCAGCTATTCCATCTATTTATCTACATCGGGATGCCCATTACCTTGCTAAGAGAAAAGTTTACATTTTTAATTTAATGATTCCACTTTGTGGAAGTTGGGCGGGCTTCGGCGAGATCTTAATTTGGGGATTTCTGAGGCGTCTCGTTTTGCAAATATTATTCCTTTAATAAGACCTCATGTTGAGGGGATGCCTCGTGAACTCTGTGATTACGACTCTTCTAGCGAGCTTCATTTTGGACCTCGTCATTTTGATTGGCGCTAATGAAATTCTTCCTTTCTATTTCCTTGTACTTGACAGCCTAATTTCCACCGAGGGACCTTACATGAAACATTTTGCAGAAACCTTAAAACGTTTCTTTTTTAGCGTCACTGTCATTAATGTTTGTGTCTGTTGTAAATTGCTTAGGGGATATCGTGCGTAATCTTGTTTTAGAGTTTCCTTGTACATTTTCACTTGTGCTAATGTAATATTTTAGTGATGTCTGTCGTAAAGCGGTGGAAGTGCGTGTCCCATCTGTACGGGTATCTAAATCGTGTCGGCTCAGCTGCGAGCGCGCTGGCGATGACGTTTCGCTCTTAGCGGCTCTTTTAAAATTGAATATTTGATGCCGCTCTCCCTCATGACGAATCCGCAGCTCTCGAGAATTGCCCAATTCTGAGCCGCATAATTTTTTGAATGTCTCTGTTAAAAGCAACAGCCGTTGTTTTCCCCACTCTGCTTTCTCTGGTGGTGATATAGAGAGCTTGTAAAAATATATTATTTATATAAACAAAATCTTCAAGTTTTGCGTTGTTGCCACTAATAGTAAAATTATTGATTGTAGTAACACCGTTTGGAAAAAGACGCTCTTTTTCATCGTTATGCGGTACAGTGGAACCGTTGACTCAATTGTAGTGCTACTTTGTAGCTTTAGCACAAAAACCGCAATCGAAATAGCAGTTTCACATGAATACATTGATGTAGATATTACGTTTGTTATCGACTTCGTGTGACACTTCAATATTCCCATTAAATACAAATGGTTACAGTTTACTTGCTTTCTAATAACATTGATAAGAGAGTCCAATAAAGGGTTTTATCATATCCATATGTTATGTATGAATCTAATTGGAATTTTGCATGTAGATTGGATGATATTGTGTGTTTACACATATTGATTGCTCTATGCGGTTTTGTTTGAGCATTGATAAATCAAGCATTTAGTATTTATCAAATGGTGCTTAAAGGTTGAAATATTTGTAATGAAAGTCTGTTATATGTATGACTAATCTAACTGAAACTGTATTTGAAATAAGCATAATAATGTTTTTCAGTCTAGATCAAACGATGAATGACATCAATGTTTGAATGTTTATAAGAACACAATGACAATATCATGTTTGGGTCTAAAGTTACAAAAGCTATCAAAAAATAAATTAATATGTTAACAGTTCGAATTAATTAATTTTGTAAAGGAAGTTGCTTAGCCTCCAATTTGTCAAAATACTGGCCCTATTGAGACCCTATTAATACGTCAGACGCCAAATTTACATCTAAATGATACAATGATAATTTTGAAAATTACTATCATTTTAATAAAAATTACAGCGACCATCATCTACATAAATGTATGTAGTGGAGCTCGCTAGGGGCCTGGGTTTTTTTTACAAAAACATCTGTTCTGTATTTTTGTATGAGTTTTTTTGTTATTTTAAAAGGAGACATGATGGATCAGTTTCAACACGTATTCGTCGGTCCTTTTGTTGTGAGGTTTATGGTTTTGTAATGTGTTTCTTTGTTTGTTCAGTACGGGTTATAGACGTTTCGGTAGCTGAAAAAAAAAATAGAGCTGGAGTAAAACGCACTTCCACAAATTTTTCAATGAATATAGGATCAGATTTCTAATTTGTGTTAGTGCTGCTTGTTTCATAAATGTTTAGCAAAGTTTTAATTTAACTGGTGCTATTCGATACTTGTACTCAGAGTACTACTTGATTTTATTTTTGCAAGCAATCTTCTGATGCCAATTTTGAATAACAAAAGCTTAAAAAAACTACAAAAAAAGACAACAGAAATGCCTAATCCTAATGCATCTGCGCAGTTTTTGTGAGATCTTGAGAGTGACTCAACTTTCTGAAGAGGTGGTTCTTTAAAAGCCACCGTTGCGTAATTTTAAAGAAATGGGATTTAGTGCAGATCCGGCGGTGTCCTCTAAGGCGGTAATCTTATCTTTTGTCGTAAAAAGGTCGATTTGTCGTCGAGGTGTTGTTGAGATGCTATTAGACTTGTGGGAGTGTTGTCTGTTGTGTCAGACTCTATTTCAATGGCGTCAGTTTTTTCAACTGATTCTGCTTTAGGCTTTATCTCCAAATCCGTTTTATTATTGGTTGGTGAAGTTACGTTTTGTCTGCTTTTTGTCATTTTAAAATATTAACCTTTACTTGAGAATTTAAAGAGTTGTTTTAGAAAGCCACTATTTCATGTCACTGCCAGACATTCATCAAATAATAAAGCTGAATTTTGTCCTAAATTCATTAAGAATAACCAATTTTCAGTGAGTGAGGGACCGTAATTCAATTCAAAAGGTATCCATTTCGGATCTGCAAACAAAATAATAAGGGCACATTTATATCGGTTACAATGAAGCGAAAGTGTACTGCCATAAAGAAAAGTGTATAGAAAAAATGAGCAGGAGTTTTGATTGATCACCGTCTCGACTTTCGAAGTCGTTTTTTGTGTGAAATTAAAAACACGGACTCGGCATGCGTTGTTGGATTAAAAATGAATTTGTGCTCGCCAATAAATGATGAGAGACCCCACTTTTGCGATTGTAAAATTTTTTTTTTCATGCAAAAATCGATATCGTTTTACTTTCCATTCTCTGTAAATGCAATAAGATATATTAATTATTTCAAATTATATATGACAAAAGTACGAGTATTTTGTTATACAGTTGAACAAGATGGCGGTTAAGTTTCATCCATAACTCATACAGGTATCTTCAAGCCTTTGAACAATATCGGAGGTAGATTTCACACAACATAGAGGCAACCGAACTAGACGTCAAGAAGCCGCAAGTAGCCCACAATCGAACAATTAAACCATCTATAATATATTTATTGTGTATTTATTTTTCAATTTTTACAAAATCTTAAATATTATAATACAACTTAAAAATTTTAAACTTAAAAAATAACTAAAACTACTATAACATTAAAATGCCTAAAAAATAAATCTAATTAAGAAAAATGTACAATAATAATAATAATAATAGTACCAAACTTACCTGACATTTTATTCATTTTATTCATCTATAATATATTAGCATTATGTATACGAAATTCAAGAGAGACTTAGTCGAAATGTTACCCGAAATGGAGGGATGGGGAGCTAAGTACTAGCACCCAATACCGCAAAGGTAAAGCGTAATAATATGGCAGTTTCAGGCTTTATGAACGATCAAAATTGCAACTCCACGTGTATAAAATACACTTTGCAAAGTAGATTTAAATTTTAATACGAAGGTTTCAGTCGAGGGTTGTAAGTAAGTGTAAGGATTGAGTGGAGATGCTTTCATAGAGGGAGTTGCAGAACGTAGAGTTGAAATGATGAAAATATTTATCGATGATGTTTCCTATATAGGTGTCCTTTAGATTAGCACATAATAATTTTAGTTTTTTAGGGTTCCGTACGTTATAATGGAAAAAACGGACCCTTTGTAGGATGACTTTGTTGTCCATCTGTTTGTCCGAAAACTGGTATACTGCTAAAAAAATTCAAGTTTGTTTCATACTAAAAGTCCTACTCACTGACTAATTGTCAAAGCTTGATACTTCCCTGTGACCTACGTTTTGAAATTTGGCACGTAGGGAGGTCTTTTGGTACAAGAGATGGAATAAATCTAAAAATCATTAATTTCGAAGCTCATGTGAAGTTATTACAAAATTAATTTCATACATTATAGGTACTACGCGAACACCCGCGATATAAAAGTTTGTTATGGAACCCTTGCAAAACTATTTGCTCTTGACCATCTTTTCTATCTAATTTTAATAACAATCATTGACGAACAATGTTAATAAAACAGCAACAACCATCCATTAAAAATATTAAGTTAATTTCTGATTTGGTATTGATACAAAAAGTAGATTAGTTTGTGCGTCATTAGTTTAACAATAACACCAATTCGGCGCAACACAATTGACAGGACTAAACTTAATTTAAGTGTCCTGTCCTTTTCTTTCTGTATCGAAAAGACAAAGACGGGACGCTCAAAATAAGGTTAGTCTTGTTAGTTGTGTTGCGCCGAATCGGTACCATGGTTTCTCGGGAATGCAAAGGGATTAAGACCACTAAAATGCAGGGCCAGGGCGTATCCACGTCATGCCTTTCGGGAGAAAGTCTCAGGTGTCGACCGCGGCCGATTTCACAAGACAATGCTTAATAATTTCATTTCGCCATTACGGCGGCCATCTTGGCGAGTCGCAAGCCACAGTTAGACGGCATCTCTTGCACCCCGCACCCCGCACCCCTTGGCCTACAATTTGCATTGTAACCCGGACCACGTCGTACACCCTAACTGCTATACCGCCACCTTCTCACTCTTGAATATATAATTTTGTTGCTTTTATTAGCACCAACTTTGCGTGGGAATTGGCGATAGCCTTCCTCGGCAACTGTTTATTGTGGACGATAAGTTGCTAGATTTATTTTATAGTTGCCCGTCTCAGACTTTGTCTTTTAAGGGTTGGTTTGCTTCGCCGTTTTACGCGGGTTCTGAGGCTTTTATAATGCCAATAAAGAGAGCCAATGCATTAAGCCATTAAAATATTTGCAGGATTTATTTGACATTTTGTTCGTTATTAAACGTTTATTGGTACTCTGTTTTACATTGTTGCTAGTTATAAGACGTTACTTCAATTTCCGGCATGAGACTCTAGGTTTTCTCTAATTAGACATTTTCCTACATCATTATATTTCTTTCTTAATCGTATTTTAATTGAAACTGTCCCTAGGGAACTGGCTTATGTTACAGAAAATGTAGCCTATATATTAGTCTATTTCAAATACTATCTCGCTGAAAAAGTATCAACGCAATTCGTTGCTTAGTTGCAGAGTTATTAGCTAACAAACAAACCAACTATCAGATTTATAATATTATATATAATTTATAATTTATATATAATATAATATTAGGGATTGGAATTACTTTCAGAAATAAATTGGGGTAAATAAAGTAAAATTGTGGAAACTAGATGCAGATATCGTAACGGAAGTTGAATAAAAGGTATCGGCGACACGACCGACATAACGGTGAGGTGCGTCGCGTCGATGGGGTAGCTTCATCAGTAATTGCTCTCCGACCCGACTGCTCTAATGTAAAAGTTTGTCAAGTCGGCGACTGACTTGAACAGTTTGCGATGGGGCCTGTAAATTAATGTGTTTGCATGTCTCCGCTCCCATGTATTTGATTTCTGTTTTACAATTTCCGGTAAAAAAAAAATTGTTAGTAGTAGTTTAATAATAATTGATTGTTTTGATATTACTGCCATATCATAAGACACGTTATAAGAATTTGTAAAGTTCAATATTTATAGTAAAATTTTTTTTTTGCAATTATTTATTCGGAGATAGGAATAGGTAGGACCTACATTATTTACGGTTTTTCGTAAATTTCTCAAAATCTATGCAACTAAATAGTGTTGTATTTTAGACTATATAAATATTATATTTTTATCATCAAATCTTCAATACTTATTCAATGTATTTTCAGGAAGACATTTTTTTCCCGCTCTCGCTTTATAGTCCAATTTTTTGCAACAAACGAATCAAAGCATACTTGGCTGGGACATACATTACCTACGGACGGACTGACTAATAACGAAGTTTCATCATAATGATCTCTTTTACGCTTCGGGTACGGAACCCTAAAATACTTATTGAATTCACTGATACCGGATAGGTACAAACTAAAATGGCTATTGGCTATTTACTAACTTAGCTCACAAGCTACATTTTCAAACATGTCACGCTTTAGAAAAAGCCGCGGAAAGAAAAGCCGGAAGTTGTAAAAAGTTTCGGAATCGCGTCCGGAAATGTTGGGCATATCACGCTCGATGCTGCGGCTCACGACCAAAGACGTTATACAGAGAACTAGACTGTGCAATATGACACTATAAACGAGCCGAGTGAGAAGGCCGCATGCACTCGTTTGTCCCTTTTTCACTAATATGACCACACGTTCGTTTATTGTCTTATAAATAAAGTTGTTATTGTTGTGATAGCATATTCAAGCGAAAAAACGAGCCGAGCGAGAGAATCACTCACTACTCGTGTGCCCTTGTTAAGCAAGTTGCCAGTAATATACAAGGTGAATTTGTGAACATCGTCCAAATTCATACTTGAGTCTTGGTAAGTGATCAGCATCATGAACCAATAAAGATTTTTGTAAAATTCATAAAATGAAATTACGACTCCCCATAGTGATTCACTCAGGACTGGGAGTGAATTACTATGGGAAGTCGAAATTTCATTATACGAATTTCACAGAAATTGTTATCGATTCATGATGCTGATCACTTACCAAGCCTCCAGTATAAATTTGGACGATGATGGAAAAGTCACCTTGTATATATATATATATAGAACGGGTAGTCATATTACTAAAAAAGGGACAAGCGGGTGCTTGCACCCTTCTCGCTGGGCTCGTTTTTTGTGTCGTAGTGCACAGTCTAGTTCTCTGTATAACGTCTTTGCTCGCGACGCAGCAGCGGGCGGGACTCGCTCGACCCCGCAAATTGTGATTTTAATTCTGATGGCGGCTTTTAGGGGAAAGTGTAATTCCATTTCACGTTGTCGACTCTTTGTCTAACTTTCCCAATAATATCTATTTTATGAAATACTCCCTCAGTCTTTTACTTTAACATTCAAATAAATCGCGCTTACGGAACAACGTAGTAACTTGTACCATCATTGGGGTTGTTTTTCTCGACCCATATTTTATGGAGTTCTACTAAAAGGTGTTTTTCTCCACCCCTCCGTTGCTGTTTAGTTCAGTGAACTTTGCCCTTAGTTTATCTGACGTTTTGGTATTAAAGATATTTAGTAGCAAAATCTATATTTTTTTCTGTAACGTTTGCTCTTTCTGCAGCCTGCAGTCACACTGCATGCACCAGTTCCACCATAATCAAGATTAATTTAATTAAAACCCAAGATTCTATATAAGCTGCATTCCCACACACGTAAGTATAGTATTCGAAGGGTATTGTCTTGGCTGGTGAATGAAGTGCAAGCCGTTACCATACGGGCACCTTCTCATTATGGCTGGCACTTCTTCCTTCATTCAGGATATTGACACTTGTCTGTCTGTCATCAGCCTTTATATTGCCATCGGTATCGGGTTGCACCACATACAATCAGGAACGCACGTGTGCGTCTCGATATTATTTTTTTCTCGATAATGTGTCCGTAAATACGAGGTTTGTTTGGATCGAATGAATTGCCATTAGGTGTAGATTAAGTGTGTGCGATGTGTGTGGCTATTGTCCTTAAGGCTACTTAAAATGGAGACAAGGGCGGATCCAGGGGGGGCACAAGGGCACAGCCCCCCCCAGACGGTACAAACAAAACATGGGGCTGGGAGATTAATACGATAGGTACCGCTTTCTTTTCTTTTTGCGTACATAAGTACATATACTCCCCAAGTTGCATATCGCGAATTATCTAACACGTAATTTTTCATTATGAAACCTTAATTTTATGGTTATTCTTGTATGTCATAGATTAAGAGTTAATCCCAAAGATACCTATAGCGGGCACTCCTTACCTGCCTGGCACTTGTGCCCCCCCAGAAATAAGTCCTGGATCCGCCCTTGAATAGAGAAGCTTGTTGTTTTTTTTTTGCATTCAATTTCAATGAGAGTGATGGAAGTAAAAGTATTATTATTATTATTATATATATTGTAAATTTGTTATAGACGGCACTGATTTGTCATAGACGGCACTGATTTCCACTTGCAAAGTTTTTGCAAAATATCCATAGCAACACATCTATCTGAAAATCTCTATAACGATTTCAGTATCTGCTCAAGAAAATTATAAAATAGAAAATTAAAAATAGAAGTATCTCGTTTGTAAACGCAAACTACTTGTCTAGTTCCCGCGTAATAATCAGTACCTACAAATTCAATATCTAAGGGGGATTCTCCCGATTTTGTCTCTTTTTAAATTAAGGCGCCTCTTCCCAGCGTCATCTGAAAATGATTCTAATGATAAAGACATTTCTCTTACATGTTATGTTTAAAAATTATAAAAAAAAGTTAGTTTAACTATATTGAACAAATTCATTTAAGGAAATTATTCTCGCGTATAAGAAACAGCATGAAAATATTGTTCAAAGTCAAGCTGTTTTGAGACTTAAATTAAGTAAAATTGTTTTTTTCTTTGAAACCACTAATGGTATTTGTATGGTTCTTCTACAAAGAATATATTGTTTGGAAAAAATATTTATGGATATTTTATGTCAATCGCGTCCATGTGAAATGTATTATTTTCTCCTATTTTGTGCCATCCGGAGACCTAGCGTCATGAAACGTTATTTCAATATAGTTTTTGTCGATATTTGTATCGACACAGGTTGACTCAAGGTCGTTGGCGGATGCATGCCCCTTAAGGCACTTCTTCCGACAGAGCTTCTCTGATTTTGTGAAAATGATAATGTTCACACATTACATTTTATTTAATGTAAAGGAAAATTAATCTTTTCGTTTTTAGAGTTCGATAAACACATGATAAATAAGTAATTAAAATGTGTTTGCATAAAGACGTAGAATTAACCCTTAAATGCATCTTGGGTCGAAAACGGCACAAAGGAATTTTTATTTAATATTTACATAAATTCATGTAGATTTTATAATTATAGCAAGGACTTTAAAATTCATTCATTTATTTTCCTTTGTTTTTTTTTTTGGATTTTCTCGCATTTTGGCGGGAAAATCGTTGAAGAGAGCTTTTGGAAAAAATAATCTAATAAATATTCTACTTGCATATATTTTTATAGTTTTTTAAAATTAAAATCGCAGAGAGTTCAGGTTTACAAGCACCCAACAAAAAAAAAAGAAAAACTAAAAAATTTAATTTTTATCGCAAATTAAATGTTTTTTTTTCTTGTTTTTACTTGTAAAACCCCTCTTTCAATCAAGAAATATTTTTTTTATTATTTTTTTGGTATTTTTCTATCACTGTTCTCAATTTCATACAAAAATAAAATCTCATGCATTTAAGGGTTAATAAGGCGTTTCGTGTCAAGCTCAGAAAGTACTACTTTAACAGATCATGAGAAGAGCATTAGAGAAACAATGACAGCAATTAAAGGACACATTAATATTGTCAGACAAACAGTTTGCTATTGTATGTAGATGCTAGTTCTTGTTTCGTGCTAATGTACTTTTTGTGGAGAGTAGTTTGCTATAGAGAGTAGCGCATTGAGTTGGAATATTGAGGAAATTTTAACTATAACAAATAAATAAATCTAGTCAAAGTTGTTAAAACTGAATAAATTAAAATGTTTTCTTTTTAAAACTGTCCTGTATATCTGGTACGCATTTGAGATTAGGTAAGATTCTAATTAGATAGATAGATAGATAGATAGATAGATATAACATTTATTTCCCAAAAACACGACACATACATACAAAAAACAAAGTAGAACTTAAATAAAAGAAAAAAAAGAAAATAAAGTTAAAACACAAAAAGAAAGTTAAATTTATCCTAGTGGTATGAGTGTCGCGGCAAAGAGAAAAAGGCTTCATCTCAGCATAATGCCGCAAACCGAAATCTGCGACGCTGTTATTCTGTCGTCACCTGCAGAGAGCCGCACGAATTCCATCGAAAGTGGACAATTATTGTTTATTTATTGTGTAAATGTGTATGTGAGTATAATGGTTGTGTAATTTGTATATGAGTAAGTATAACGATTTTGTCTAAATATATTAAATAAGAGAATGTCCTGATTGACTGATCTATCAATGCCCGGGCCAGCTGATTGAACCTAGGAACATAAATAATTAATTTTGTTATGTAGAATACTCTCCGTTTAAATGGTTTTTGTCTTTTTTCTTTGGATAAATCTTTAGATTTAAAAGCGCGAGACTTCGGAATCCAGTAATCTCACGAGCTAATAGATCCAATTATTAATCTCGAGTCGTCGCGTCCCGTGACGTCATCGGTCGTCGATCGTCGCGACGACACGAACACGATTGATGGACGAACTAAACCGAGTGAAACCGACGCGGTACATTCGGGAATTGCTCTTCGGATGCCTTCCTTAAATTAATCGCTGTAATGCTAACTTTCAATTAGTTTTTCCGATCAACGAATTAGCTGTTGCTTCTAGTCTCCCATCGTCGAGCCTTTGTTTAGATTAACGTATTAAGATCAAACGGATACATTTTCTTCCAGTAGTACACTTAAAAGAGAAGTACTCCCTCGCGACTTACCGATATTGTCTTAAGAGAAAGCGATTACACAAATCTGAAGAAGCTATTAATCCGGCTCGCTGCCCCCGAATGGCATCCCGGTTTGTTTAATAAAATCGCGAATTTACATATCAAAACCTACAAAGGGGCATAATTGGACTCGATGACTTAGAAAACGAGTGGGAGACGCGGGCCCACCACCCCGAACAACAAACAAAAGGAATTATACCCGCCTCAAGAAACTTTTAGCAATGGAAAGCGCCTTAACAAACAGACGCGTGTGTATCTAATGAAATTCCTATGGTTTCATAACGTACCTCTGGCGTGTGTGAGCCCTGATCGCTCTTAACGGAATTATTTTGTTCAGGGATCTTTTGAAGGCGCTTGCTCTCTTGGAAAAGTTGTTAAGAAAATGGGTTGAGATCTCTTTCAAGATTTCATTAGTTTCTAACTATGCGGTATGTTCCGGCCGGTATTTAATTTATTGGGTAGGCGTAGACGAAGGAACGAATGGGCAGAGAGCACTCGAAAACGCAACGGAATCGCCGAATCATGTAGCTTTGAGTCGAGCCGCCCGACACGATTCGTTAAGAGACAAATGTTTGTATTCAATTGAAATCCTCTAATCGAGGGTAATTAGTGACGGTCTGTTTCTGTCTTTTTTGCAACCAAACTCAACGGTAGCAGTTTCAGAATGATTGACTCCTAATTATTATTTCGGTAGCGGTAAGGCTGATCGGCATTTTAACGCGTTAAAACGAATTGGTTTGGATGGGAGCATAGAAAGGGATTTCTAGTTTGTACCGCCAATTTTTTACCCAATTTTAAATTCTAAGGTTATAAAATTTTGCTCCACCTTTGCTTTAATTTTATGCTTGTTTTACTTATTTTATTTGGTATGGAATGGAGAAAAGATGAAGTTTTCTGTCCCAATAAAAAACCGAAATCGAACCAATTTTTCGGTGTCACTGAACCAGCGGTGTCTTTGAATTGAGCACTGGAATGTGACCATAAAATCGGATAAAATGTACAATTTGTGACGAACTAAGCTAAACGATAGAAGGCGAACCAAATGGCTGAAGCCTTAAAAGCGATATCGGACGCTGGGAAAATGATGCAAGAGCTAAAATAAAGGAGGGCAACTTTTTGTCATTGATAATGATGGAAGGAATCCTTTCAAGGCTTTAAATGTTTGAAGGTTTGATGGTTTACAGACTAGAAGTAAATGTGAAGTGGAGATGGCCTTGACAATATGAAGGATGATCAGCTTACTGAAGCTCGAACGATACGTCAACGACCTGAACACCCTACAAATTAACAGATACAAACAACATAAAACTTAACGTTCTCCCAAATTACTGGACATTGTACGTAAGCGTAAAGCTCAATTTTTACCCTCGGAACTATTAATATTTTACACCGGGATAACGTTTCGGACCATATTAAAACGCATAAATTAATAATGTAGCCGGCTTGTTTAACTGCGAATCAGATGAGTTTTATTGACAATTTTGTTGGGAAATCGCAATTTGCGGGATGACCGCCCGATGACGCCAAGTGGTCATCAAATAGGGGGCTGGTGGTACCAAATCCAAACAAGGGTGCGTAGTTCTGAACTATCGGCTGGCAATTGTCAGTTGAACGTATTTCAGTAATAACCTAGTGATAGCTAATGGAGCGGGTGCAATGGAGATAGTATTGTATGGAAGCGGTTTGTCTGTACAAGAGAATATCTTTTTGAATGGGACATTTAGAGTATTTTATTTTATACCTGATAAAAACAACTGTCTCTATAGTTTGAACGTCTTTCGGACACTAGTCCGGAGGTTACGGGTTCACATTACACATTATTGTTCGGTCTGCCTGCTTAGTGGGTTCATATTTGTGTCCTAAGAGTACACCACGTTGGGATTTAATATTCGTCGGTGAAACGTGGGTGTACGAGTCAGCACTCGGAAGTACAAACAAACCTTCCCGAATAAAATTCGATTTAGTTGCTTCCAGTCACGATAATGAATAAATAAATTAATGTAGAGCAAATAGTTAGGGTGTAAACTATTTTTTACAATAAGTTGGGCAGGGTACAATATTTTTAAACTATGCGCATAAAAATATAGTGTTTTGGCACTCCGTCATAATAAATCATGTACAACTGAAGAGTGAAATAAAAAAATATAAAATTTATTGAAAAAGGCGTTACTTTGCGGAAGTCCATCATGAATTTGTGGATATATTAATAATTTGCAATATTCCGCTAAACACTCTTACCATGCTATTCAAAATGCAGACTCAAGCACCGTCCGCCCTCCCGCATAAAACGGGATCCCACATAATCCCGCATAATAAAGCAATCTTGTATTTTGTGCTCGTACTGCTTGCTTTGCTTGTGCATGTTTTATGCGGGAGAGCGAGCGGTGCTAGAGTCTGCATTTTGAATAGCATGGTAAGAGTGTTTAGCGGAATATCGCAAATTAATAATGTATCCACATATTCAAAAAAATATAACTCCTATTCCACACCGTCCGAGCGAACTATGAGGCCGGAGTGTGCGGTGTGGCACATGCAAATGTTTCCATCATATTAGTGTAACTCAATCGCCTGCGCAAATGTACACAATTGCGTTTAGGGGACGCATTGCTCACTGCTCACTCCGGGAAAACTATACACTAATGAATAGGGAATGTTGCTGTTTTGCTGAATTTGTATATAACGGCAGGTATTATTTTGTATGACATGCAGGACGTAAGTATAAATATAGGTAGATGCGAGTATATATAGGTTGCCTTTGAAAGAAATCTACACAACACAGGGAAAGAAAGCAGAATATATTTTGTAACTAGTAAAAAATATAGTATTTTAATAGCTCAGTAATAAGAGGGGATACAATATGTGCACTTTTTAAATAATCTATAATGGTAGATAAAAGGTTTGTATAATAGATAACTTGACTGACTGCCTGACTGATCTATCATTGCTTAGACCATGCCCCTGGACCTTTGCTCCATTCCACGAAATGAACTCCTAGGAAACAAAATACTCGCAGCTCATTGGTCAATGCACGCGGCTAGAGATAAGCGAAACAATAAGCGAAGACGGTCCACTTTAAAGGAAAGGTTTACATGTCGGTGGTCAACTACTATGCTTTATATATTTTATTTTAATTTTTTATTTTAGCGTTTTTAGTATTGCAAATTGAATTTTTTTCTAATGACGAAAAAGGGCATCTTTTAAGTTTTCTTACTTTTGAGTTCACATATAGGTATCAGACAAATTTAATATTTTTTTACTAACACGCGAGAGCTATGAACTGCATAAGTTACTCTATGGAACGTACTGAAACAATCCGACAAGTAAGCCAACCTTAAGAAACACATTGGCTAATGAAGGTCACGCGCATTAACCAATGGGCGCACACGGGTGATTTTCTTTGGGAGTTCGACTCTTGGAATGGAGTATATAAAGGAACATCCAGAGAAACAGGACCCGAGCGAGTAACGCTGTGGGGTGTCCGCTAGTTAGATTATATAACATAAGAAAACAAGATTATAGAAAAAGTCATAGATGACTAGAATAAATCTCAGTATTTACAGTAAATATTAGGTAATAGATTATTTAAGTTCTGTTAAGCTATTCAGATCCTAAGTCAGGTGATCATCAGATTCCAAAAGTCTGAAAGCCCACACATTCTCCAATCCGGATCCGACTGTTGTTGTTATCATTCAATTTGATTGGGCGGCCGGTGGCGGCTGTTTTATTATTTAAATGAGCATCAATTTCCAGACATAATTGAATGGCCACCCCAACTGATTTATATTTAATATTCGTTACAGTTCCTTTTTCGCGAAACAATTGGCAGTTAGTTTTTATAAACAGGCTAAATGTGTCAAAAGTCGATTTTGTTAGGCGAACTTTGTTTAACCACTGCTCTGCATGCAATGCTTACATCTCCCATAATAGCGGCTGAAATGCAGTGAACCAAACTTTATCATTTATTGATTTTCCCCGGCACTGTCAACTCCGGTTAACCTAATATTTTCCTAAACAGTTCCAACCCTTTCCATAGAGTAAACAATCCGCGGCTCGCGTTGAATTAGAAATAAACTAGCCAAAGTTTAGTTCGTGGTCGCTGAGTTTTAATTAATGATATTTGGTGTTCAACTAACTGTTTGGGTTACAAATGTAACTGAGATTCTAGAGACACAATTCAAATGGGGTTACACTCGTTTAGAATTACGATACATATGTTATTGATGGGTGTTGGAATAGTTTTTATGGGCGAAGGTTTTGTTAGGCTGACTTTAATTTCTACAAAAAAAAAAGATACTTATTAAGTTATAGGATTTTTTTGGAAATTTGAAAATTATTTGATTCTAATTCCCATGCATATCCATCCCGAGTTATTAGGGAAAAAAAATGTTTTTGAAATTTCACATAAATAGTTTTTGGGCCTTATTTATGTTATGAACACGCTGAGTCCGCAAAATATATCCAATCATAATATGTAAGCAGAAATTCGTCAGAACAAAGAAAAATATGTTAGACATGTAAAAATGTGTTGATAAGTTACACGGGGTAAATAACTCTGTAAATTGGATCACGATGTATCTATGTAGGTGGTCAGCATGGAGCAATTAAGAGGCTATGCGAATTTTATTTTTGTCACTGTCACTCAAAGCGAAAAAACGCGCAGTGCGAGAGGGGCGCATTCAGGACGAAAGGGAAAAAAGTTAGTTTTCTATTTTTATAAAAAAATCTAAAATAGCTAGCAAAATTTCCAAAATCAAATATCTAATTATGGTTGAAACCCATTTATTAAAATATAATTCTGTACATGTTTTCTATTCTTTAAACGAGGAGAAAAAGTGTGTTTGAAGACCTCATTTCAACAATTATTACAACAATCATTTCAAAATGTATACAAACATGTTTTCCAAAAACAAAACCCTAGATTATATAGTCAAAATGCATAAACTGGACATTTATTGAAATTTTTCGTGTATTTTATGAAATGCATAGAAAAGAAGCACCCGTATTATTTTACATGTCACCTTAATTAATATTTATAAAAGTCAGTTAGTTATGTTCTGTCAGTAAAATTCATAAATAATATCGTACCAGAGCTAAAGCTATTCGATTTTAAGCGAGACCAACAAATTAAAGGTCTTGACTTATGATGAGCAAACAGTACTTGAAAGACCTGAAAGATGTACTTAAAAAAAAAAAACGCTGATTCTAACTGATTTTTATTTAGAAGTAATACACATATGTATATAACTTTAAATATATATAATAAATAAAAGAAAATTGAAAACTTGACTGTCTTGACTGATGACGTCCCACTAAGGGCCGGAATATATTTCAAGTTTTCAATTTTCTTTTATTTATTATATATATTTAAAGTTATATATGTGTATTACTTCTAAATAAAAAGCTAATTGATGCTAACAATAAAACACATAATGAGTCCAAATGAATAACAGCACATTTCAATATCCGAGTAATTCCAGGGCAATAGAGTGGCACATTTAGACACTGTAAGTGAAAACCTAACATCGTACATTTAGTGGGGCGTGAGTGCAGCGGGCCGACCGCAGACCGCACACCGCGGCACGCGACGACCATTGACCGGACTGTGTAGGTATTCATATACACTGTCGTTATGTGCACTTAATAGTACTGTCTAGTCTGACGTTGCTCTGTGATCTTTCTGAATTAAGGGGAATGATGAGGCAAATAGAAATGTCCTACTTTGGATGATTTTGTTCAGGAAACCTACATTAAAAAAAAAATACACCTATGTTCTCTTAACGTTAATCAAGTAAGTTTGAACAAACCACGTCAATTGATTCATATAAGGCTCAGGTATGAATTTGGACGATGTTCACAAATTCACCTTGTATATACGTATAAGTAACTGTCCTCGTGGTAAACGTACCTCTACATACTCTTACGTACAAAGACATTTCCATACACAAAATATAACTTCACTTTGATTCATTCATTCAGTTTCGTATTGGAGACTTGTTTAGATAATATTACTCTTTCAATCTATGTTCAAAA
Source organism: Ypsolopha sequella (assembly GCA_934047225.1). Taxonomy (NCBI): domain Eukaryota; kingdom Metazoa; phylum Arthropoda; class Insecta; order Lepidoptera; family Ypsolophidae; genus Ypsolopha; species Ypsolopha sequella. Next base: position 18,256,782 of record OW203994.1, on the reverse strand, counting down.
AACTAAATTGTGGCTCTCGATAGAAAAAATTACCTAGTATACAATAAAATTTGTATACTTAGTTGGATCACAGGTGCGAGGAGCGTGACATACTGTTTAATCGCCAAAACATTGTTATGTCAAGTCGTGTCGCGCGCGATAAACACTGTGCTACGAGTGCTGGACAGTTTGTTTTCAAAATGTATTTAACTTTAAAGAATTACCAAAAAAGTGGCGTTAGCTCAGGGGTAGAACGCTGGTCTCTCAATCTTGAGATCCAGGTTCGATCCCCGGTTGGGCATGCACCAGTGAGTGTTGGAATTTATGTGCATAGTATTTGTTCTTACTTACCATTGCTGAACGGTGAAGGAAAATATCGTAAGGAAATCCGCATGTCCTAAAAAGCATGTATTTGTGTTCAAAGTACGGCGATAGGGCTAACCACCCATTACGTTGGGAGTAGGGGACATAATGTCGTCAGTGAAATGCGGGTGTACCGGGTATGACCGTGACTTGACTTGCATTTCACAGTTCACACTCGGAACACTTCTGACACCCTCTCGGAGATTCATGTCGTGACGATATAATAAAAATAAAATACAAAATGGGATGTAAATATACGTACTTAAAACATTTTCCGATTAACTATTTCTCCACCCACCTTACATAGAAGACTAATCGCCTTATAATTGTTGAGCTATGCCACGTACAGACAGAAACCGAAGGGTTTTCGTTTTTTTACGGAACCCTAGAATGAGAAATTCCGCCAAAAAGGTTTAAAGTTTCCCTTATTTGCAATTCGAAGCAGAGCATTTTTTGCCACGTAAATCGTGTATCGCAAGCTGTTACATGTCAATAATAAATAAATTGATAGTATATTTAATTTTTATGTTTTTTATGCGCCATGCGCGCTTCTCCCGTTTCTGGAAATTATCGGGAAGTTATTAATTACAGTTCTTATTTTACTTTTATCGTGTGAACAGGGTTGTCGACAGTCCTGAGGTCTTTTATGAAAAAAAGGTGCTTGTAAAAGTGTCATCGTTATTAGATTGTTTTCAGATATGTCCATAAAGTACGAGTATTTTTAATAATTATTTGTCATGAAAAATCAAGAGGTTTCGAGTCAGTTGGAGAGGTGCGAAAAAGCTTTTTACTCGTAATGCCTAATTCGACTGATCCCGAACCATCAAATTAAAATATACGGGTAGTAATTTTTTCATGATTTATTTTTTAGTAAAGATCTAACATCAAAACATGTAATTAGCTGAAAATGCTATTACATCATTTTTTGAATGTGAACTAGCTATTATTTCATAAAAATTATTTGTGTGTAGTTTTTTTTAAAACAAATTGTTTCTAATAAATAAATGAGCTATTCTAATATTTAAATACATTTCCAATTTCTAACGAAAAGAGACCCGAAAGGGAGTGGAAGGGGAGGTTACAATTTAACAAAATAAGCGTCACTTAATTAATTTATATGTATAACCCTAATCTTGTTTTTGCTTAGTGTATCATTCACTATTTACTTACCAACCTAATCTTTGAACGAAATTCCCCATCATTCAATGTAGCAAAAGCCTCATTATTTTGTAACTGTAATATATCTGTAAGTGGCAACCCTATTAAATGAGAGCTCGAGTTTTGACAGTTCCCGTCGCGTGACTCGCCCGTTGTGTCGGTTTTTTTCTCTCTCACACACAGTTTCAAGCAAATTGATTATGTCTATTAACTTGTTTCTTCCAAGTGACAGCCCTGGCTATTAAATGTGCCCACAACTTGACCTATGATTAGGATATTTAGGGGCTGATAGTTATTAATCACCATTAGCTTAAAGATGTGTCAGACAAAATGGAAAAGGTAACAAAAATATAAATATGGCGCCAAATGTCATGCGCAGACGCAGTACAGAAGCATAAACAAACAGTGACGTATGATTTGTCATATTTGAGTAAGATAAACAATGATTTAGAAGCAGGTACGGAGGAACCACATGGGAACGGAAGTGCGCTCGCTTGTCACGTCACGGAGAGATAACGGAGAGGAAAACAGCTACTGTTCTTTTACACTTGACATATTTAAACTTTACATCCTTTACTTGTTACATTTTTTGGGTTCTATTAAAACAGAGAACCATATAGCTAAGCTTTGGTACCTATCGGCGGCATAACTCGAGATTGAACTGAAAGGAAAGTAATTGATTGAAATGGGCGTTACTTTGCGGAAGTCCATAATTAACTTATGTATATATTAATATATAATTAGCAATATTCCGCTAAACATAAATTCCGTGTTTAGCGGCATATTGCAAATTATTAATATATTCATAAGTTGAAAGGAAAGAAAAAAAACCGGCCAAGTGCGAGTCGGACTCGCGCACGAAGGGTTCTGTACCATTGTCTATAAAAACGGCAAAAAAATCACGTTTTTTGTATGGAAGCCCCCTTAAATATTTATTTTATTCTGTTTTTAAGTATTTGTAGTTATAGCGGCAACAGAAATACATCATCTGTGAAAATTTCAACTGTCTAACTAGCACGGTTCATGAGATACAGCCTGGTGACAAACGGACAGATGGACAGCGGAGTCTTAGTAATAGGGTCCCGTTGGTTATCCTTTGGGTACGGAACCCTAAAAAAGTGGCATGTTTTGAAGCCGATCACGTCTAATTTTTGAGGAATCCTTTTCTTATGTCTTCGTACGTTTGATAAAACTACACATAATTAATAAGCCAGCGGGCCTATTATGTATCTCTAGTTGCCTTCTGGACTGGGTGTCCATCATCAAAAACATAGATATACTATCGAATTCCGATTGTCTAAGGGCATGTTAGCACTTGAAGTGACGACACAGTTCGTAAATAGTTCAATACCCACTAAAAGCAATTTTGAAAGTTTAGTTTTTATCTATGTTTTTGACGATAGGCACCCTGTCCAGTTGGCAACCTAAGATACAGAATAGGGGGGCTGGTATAAAATTAGTTCGAACAGTGTGCTTTCATGCCGGCCGGCCATCTCTATTGTCTCTCAAACTAACCAAATTAAAATCAGTATATCGACCGCAGATCACAATGGAATGATTCCCACATGCCTCGCGTGTGACGTAACAAAACAAAAGCTTAGCTCTGAAATAACAAACGTATAGAACTGGGGAGTCTCACTCAGCGATACGATATTTAATAGTTTTATGATGTATTATCATAACAAATCTGTACAGAGTTACTTCCAACGAATGCGAGTACATTTCGGATGCGACTGTAGGTAAACTTGGAGGTTTTGGTACTTTGCTACGAAAATTATAATCCAATGGAGACATTGTCACGTGATGACGCCATACGAAAAACGTTACCTAAATGGTTATAAATGGTTCGTATCTCTCTTTCTTTCTCTGGTGCAAGGATCCATCGCACACAAAATATCATCGATACATCGATATGACATATCCGTAGAGACGCATGAGCGCAGTCAAGTGTTTTATAGTTTTTAGACGTATCAAAAGCCCCCTTGTGTATATTTACATACATATAATCATGCCTGTTTCCCAGAAGGGTAGGCAGAGACTACAGATTTCCATCTGCTACAATCCAGACATACCTCTTTCGCCTCTTCCTTTTTTACATATATTTTGCCCAAAAAATACCCAAATTAACCTAGTTGCCTGGTTATTGTTTTAAAACAAATGCAATAATCTAAATTCTAAATATGCAATGTCAGGAAATAACAATTATATCATGCACTAGGTAATAAATTACGGTTAATTGATATTGCAATAACTATTCATTACGTAGAGTTAGTTAAGTTTTGTAGGAGTCTAGTAATAAAGGAGTAGTTCTTTAAAATAATCTTCGTCTCGGATCATAACAAATGTTAATAATGAGCTGTTTGGTAAAATAAGAAGGGTAAAAATAGTACTGTGTCACACAAGATATCTAGTGAACAACCAGACAGTGACTGGCATTTAGTTAGTGGCATACATAGCTCTTTACTAATTGTGGTTTTTCATGTTGAATAATGGTGTACGTAATTAGCTCAAGCCCATGTTACGTTTTTTCTGTCTGTACGTACATTTTATGAATTGTATTCTGATCCGTTGATTGGCGATGATCGAGCGATAAACATTATATTATTATTATCGACGACCTTTAAAAAAACACACATTTACTTACCGGTATAAATTTTAATAAATTGTAAAAATTAACGTAACTCAACAAAACGATCAAGATCGGTCAGTTTTCTAGCGATACCTCGTTCCTGTCTATACAAAAGGACTTAACATATTTTTTCTTGATATTTTATTATGAACTTCTGTTCAACATCCAGAAATATAGTTGGATCAAACAAAAGATATTTCAGATGTAGATACTTGCCGTCAGACTAGAAGAATAAATCAAATGCAGACCACTATTTGTTTATTTTAAGTATGGATTCCTACTCAGTCTTTAGTGTTAATTTATTGTTCAGGGGTTTATTAAAAATGTAAACAGTTATACAGTGCTTTTCATGTTCTTATACCAATGGACCAAAAAGTAGGCTCGTCTTTTACAATATTTTTCCCAAATTCGTTTATCATTTTCTGTCCAACTTTCGGGTAAAATAAATAATAAAATAATATTAAGAGGATGGCATACCCTAGCAACTTTTTTTATTACCCGTCCAGCACAATAAGTCTAATGGCAAAGACCTTATTTTCTTTTCATAGAGGCGATTATATGTTGGCTCTTTGGCCTCTTTTTCTTGGACGCGTAATACTAGTGATCACGCAGCGAAACAACAAATTGGTATGTTTTTAGCTAATACTCAAATATTTTGTAGGAAAAAAAATATTGAAATTAGGTGATATACCTTTATATTTATTTCTATTAAATATTTTATGAAAAAAAAAATCAAGTTGATCTCTTAACCGCGTTCTTGAAGCGTACGTTTGAAAACCAAAAAAAAAGAGGGTGCAAAACATATTTTTTTGATAAAAGTATAAATCTAAGTACATTGTTTATACGTAAGATCCCTAGAGAAAAGATTAATAAACCAAATATATTTTATTTTATTATTATAAACCAAATGTATCAATACAAGGAGAGTCCGAATTTCTTCAAACGAATCCTAGACAGCCTGGAGTTGGTCATGCTCTAGGCTCAGGTACAGTCTTAAAGACAAAAATAGCTGAGCCGAATGAGTTAAATTTTAGTACGTAAGTAGTTTATATAAAATCGGCTCACCTCAATATGTGTTATGATCGGGAAAGCCGACCAGTTTCAGCAGATTTAGACTGCCTTCATCTGCATTTTATATAAATCATGAATTATCCTCAAGTCTCATTTAATTCTATAACGTAAGTAGTTGCAAACTAGCACTGTTAAATAACGACTTTTATATGTTATTTTTAATATAAGTACTGTAATTTTGTGTTTACGTATGTAGGCTTGGTTGAGTGCGTTATTACAATTCGAGTAAAGCTTTCCTTAAAACAGAACAAAAACATGAATGAATGAATGAATGAATGAATGAATGAATACACACATTGTACACGGTCAAATAAAAAATTGTGTACAGAGTTTTGAACACACAATGTTGTACAAGGGCGGACTTATCACTTAAAGCGATTTCTCCCAGCCATCCTTTGTGTGGTGAAGAAAGTATTATTTTACGTAATGTGGAGGGGGATACCAAATTTACAAAATACATAAATAAAAGAAGAATCAAAACCAATAAAGTGAATATACATAATCTTTATTCGGTAATATTTTTTTATATGTTCCTGTCTTGTTATCTGTACAGGCAGTTATAATACCGCAGTCAGTAATTAAGCGTGTTCTCACTGCGCTACGCGAGTTTATTTTCTTTACGTATCGATTATTTTTCATTCGCCCGCATTAGTTGCTCCCACGTTACGCGGAACTACGACTCTAAAGCGTTTGGAAATTGGAGGTGGCACTTGAAGTTTCTTTACTAATTTTTTGTATGAAATACGAGATATTTTGATTGATGATAAAAAGGAAACTAAATGTCGGGCTACTAAACAAATGTTTTTTCAATGCATGTGCTCGTAAAGGCCCACTTTTTATGCATCAAAACCGAACAGAAAGTCGATTATTTTGCCCTAGGGCTTTATTATTATATATTTTTTTAATTTACTTACAATGGTTGGCTAACCTGCAGCCTTTCCTGTGTACCATAGATGTTATACTTTTTTTTCCACTGTTTAACGGCTTTGGATACAGTCCTTTTGAGCCAATTATAATTTAAAGTTCACAAGATTATATTTATTTTCATTTCCTCACACTATGCATTGAAAAACGTAGTATGATACACGGGCGTAAAAGCAATAAATTACTCGGTTACGTTTAAAACACTCGCTACGCTCGTGTTTTAAATCGTCCTCGTAATTTATTCCTTTTCGCCCTAGTAGCATAAACTACTATTACTAATTTTTTGTACGAAATACGAGATAAGTATTTTGATAGATGATGAAAAGGAAACTAACGGTGTTACTACAAAACGGTGTTTAACTTTAGACGGTGTTTAAATCTGTTGCTGTCACTCTTTTACTATACGAAAGAAAAGGCGACAACAACAGGCTTAAACACTGTCTTAAGTTAAACACCGTTTTGTAGTTACACCGTAAATGTCGGGCTACTAAACAAATGTTTTTATGACATTAGAGAGTATTTAAATCCCACGACCTGATGACATGAAATATTAATAATAATATGACATATCTACATAATCATTTGAAACAATATAATAAATAACAATTTAGAATATTTTAGTTTCATAATATAACAATGTAAATTTACTTTTTTGCATGTTTATTTAAATATTTGTATACTGTATAGTACAGTAAAATATGAAGAGGCCAAACTGTAGATATATTTTTAAGATCTGTATCGGTACCCATATTTATCCAAATAAACCTTTCATTTTCATTTTTCATTTTCATGAAATGCACGAGTTTATTTCGCTTAAATTGTGGTTCATATGTACTGAAATTAAACAGCATTTAAACCAAAATATTTGGTATGCATTACATTTGACGTTTTATTTTGACGTAAATGCAACTTGGGTCAAATAATATTTTGAGTTTTCTAAATACTCTGTATATGTTATTTATTCCTAAAATACCTCTTCAAAGTAAATTAAATACTTTATTTGACGAATCTATGAATATATCGGTAAGTTTCCCAAAGACAGATAAATTATTTAATCTGTAAGATGTTTCCCAACTATTTCGAACAACGATCTGGACTGCGATCTATTGTTTTACTATTTGAAAAATAGGCAGAATTAAAAGGGTTAAATAATACTAATTAAAATGACAGTGGACAAACTTGTATGGGAGTTGGTCCAGACGCCGCCAAGATTAAGATGTATGTTAAATAAAAGGACATAACGTAGTCCCCAAGAAAAGCATAGCTCCATCAAAATAACAAATAAAAATTAAATTAAATTTATTCGTTGAGATTTTGACATTAGCAAAAAATTTCGTTGGAAACTCGTGTTAATTAATTACAAGAACTGGTTGTAAAACATAATTAGTCATATCTCGATATATCTCGGGTATATTTTGATGGGGTTCTGCTTGCTTGAGGACTACAGTCTGTCAAAAAAGAGTATAAATGTAATGTTGTACAATTTTACTCCAATGCATTGAAACAAGAAGGCATATAAACTTGACAGTTTTTGTAATTACACAATATTGCTCAACAAATGCATTCAAAAAAGAAGAGAGATGTCGTGGGACACCACCCACCAGGTTGGAACGAATACATTCGAAAAAATTTCTACTCTTTTTTGACAAACTATGCATTATGTGCTTTCATCTAAAATATGTCTTGATCTAAACAGCTCATGGACCGAATTTGCTCACTGTCATTTAAATAAATGAATATGTATTTACTAAGCGTCTGCTACGAGAGAAGTGCTACGAATCCTACGTAGACCATTTCACGTTCAAATAATGAGTGGAACAGTAGCCGGCCAGAGTCCTGTTTCGACGATTATATTTGAAATACCCATTGTCCTGGTTGAAACCGTTGGTACTTTACGTCGAACTGTCGCCTTAGAATGCGATGTAAAACACGATATCCTTTCAGATATTGTATTTCTTCCGGTCATGTCCTCAGCGAGTGACAATGAAAGGAAAGAAATACATACTTACATAATAGACATGTTACTTCAAATGATACCATATACTTTACTGAGCAACTAAACAACTTTGCAAAAGGAATGTTAAAGTGGAAAATAAATTTAAAAAAGAACTCCTTTCTAATTTCTATACCTACATACGATTTGCCCGTAATATGTTATAGTATCACCAGAACGAGCAGACGTCCCATAGCGTTGACATTGCTTGAGTGGATCCAGTTTCTCCCGATTCTGTGGTAATTTCCTAAAGCTCTTCTTACCTTCATAGCGAATAAAATATCTACGTCGTACAAGAAATATTTCATGTTCCTAGGTCCAACTGTTTGGTCTAGAGACGTTGATAGATCAGTCAGTCAGCCAGTCAATATACAGAATGTTGATTTGGTCAAGAACTTCCGTCACAGGGTAGGTTGTGTTCACGATGATTATTCCAAAAAACGATAAAAAAAGACCACACAAAAAACAGATATATTTTTTTAATTAGTACTAAAGCTCTTGATGAATGGTCACTGCGGTACGAAGTGCTAGTACCGACATACTCGGACGCCCTACCCCACCCTGCCACCGCTCTGCCGGTGCTGAGTCAATTTTATCATGTGTGTCGTACACTAGGCGTTTTAAACCATCCCCAAATGAATGTAAACAAATTTATTTAAAAAAAAGTATATTTTATAATTATATTATAATTTATTCGTCATCAGTATCGTGAACATAACCTACCCTGTGACAGAAGTTGTAGACCAAATCAACATTCTGTATGTAGATTCATAGGGAAAGTTTGGTTTCATATTCGGAATATACATATTTTAATAAGGTTTACCGAATGCCTACTCCACTTTAGAATTTTCTAGCGTTAATACTATCTCCATGTTCCAATGTTTTTCTAATAACTAACCTGTTAATCAAATCATAAGGTTTATTTCTGTTCGACACAGAACGATCACATGTCCGGATCTCTATTCTGTTTCTAATCTCCCGGCTGTTTGTTTTGATTATTAAAAATTTTCATGTAAACAGAGAGTTTTAGTAAAAATTAGAATAGATGATGAACGGTCGGAAATTTTTCTAGTGGTTATCCGGATGTTGCAGCCTACTTTTAAATTTTTATTGTTCAAATAAGTTAACATTTTTAAAATTCAGATAGCCACGATACATCTCATACAAAGTCTTCCGATTCTATCTCAGAAATAAAATCAAACCACACATGTTTTACATACGAACTAAACTAAGTTATAAATATAAATGCACTACGTTAATCTTTCAAGTGTCCTACTAATGCTCGTTGACGAAAAACGAGTAATTTTTTTGCTCGTTCCATAGATCTTAAGAGCCGCTGATGGCATATGTTATATTTGTATGACTCGGCAATATTTAAAGAAATTTTTCATTAACAGGCCTCGTAAAATTTCATTTAAGTAGTACAGAATTGTTGGGATTTCTCAGGTAGTAATTTTTTTCCGATATTAATTAGTTCCTAAAAAGTTTCGGTACAAAAGAGGCGGGGTACGGTAGCAACACTTCTTTTATTTCTGATAGAGCGTGTCAATGCGAAAGGAAATCTATTAAAATTTACAATCTGGAATAAAACTGGTGGTTAAACGTCTGATTGGAATCCAAAAATATCATTAGTTGTAGTAAAAACTCGGCGCCAGCCAGTGGCAAAAAAGTTATCTCAGAACAAGCAATCAATATTTTAGGCGCGTTATTTCTGGCTCAATTCTGCTCAGCTGTATTTTTGTTTTAAATTTTCGTGTTGACTGACTTTGAATTGTACGCTTTTCTCGCCAATAACAATGACCAGTGTCCAGCACGGGAGTCACTGTTAAAATGTCACAAACCGTGATTGCAAATTCGTCTGAACACAAAGTCACAGTGGGCGCGGGGCGTGACGCGGTCAGAAATTGTATAATTTCGCTCACAAAACAAAATCATTTTACAACAGAACTCCATTCACCGGCCACACGTCTGTATCAATGCCCGTCAAAGAGTCGAACAAAACATGCCAAACGCAAACTTTGTGTTTGCGAAAATTAAAAATGGTCGAATTCAACGAAATTGTATTAGAACGTTTCAGACATACTACATACAGAAGTAACTTAAGGCGATATGTAAAAGTTTTAGCGTCCCTGTTACTCCATATGCGAAAAAACCCTCAGTGCGAGAGGGACGGATTCGTGGAAAAGTAGCAAAAAGTCGGTTTTTTATTAGTATAAAATGTACTAAAAATGCTATCAAAATTTCGTTTAACCAGGGGGTCTACCGCGTAATTCTCATTTTCATCAACATCAACTTGAGATTGAAATTTGACGTGCGTGCGACGACGCCCGCCTAACATGCCATCTCTTTTGCACTCGTTGAATTTCGCATGCATTTGCTCAAAGTTGATACAAATGAGAATTACGCGGTAGAGCCCCTGGTCCTAGATACTGTTAAAACCTATCTAATAAAATATAATTGCAGTCCATATGTCATTCTAAATTGTCAAACCAGGAGAATTGGTGTCGATAAAGACCTCATTTCAATAAATACTTCTATCGAGCCGAAATTCTCCAATCGCTTTTCTGTTTTAACATATCCCTAGAGAGAGATTTCAAAAATAATATACTATTTTATCAAAATTATACAATGTATACCGAAGTAGATATAGAAGTTCTAAAAGTGTCAATGTTTTTTCGTAGCGCCTTAATTTACCTTCACTTCAGGTTTTTTTTAACTTTTCATGTTTGTATAAGTATAAAACTGCTGACAAAAAAAACAAATATATTTGAATGAAAACATACTAGCAGTCTACAAATTATTTGGAACTTATTCCTTCAATATCATTAAATATAATCTCCAAGAAGGAGCTTTCAATAAAAGCACATGCAAAATTGACGAGAGACGCGTACCTAATGAAATCCTCAGACAGGTAATAGTTAAAAAGGGAATTTCAAAGTAATATGAGAGAGAAATGAAATAAAACCGTAATAGGTTCCGGCACAATGGGGACGAAGATGACAAAAGAGACTGAAATGTCTTCACCGTGAGCTAGATAATGTTACATTGATATTTTGCGTCTGAGATTGGGGAAAGCGTCACAAAAACTAAGTACAATGTTGCTAAATATGTTTTATTTACTCCCATATTGAAATGAGACAACAACAACATCAAAAGTGGTTTTATAAGTACCTACATTGTTTGACGAATGTTATAATATTACATTATAGCACCGCAATTCTGCGCTGTGATTGGCCAAATTTATTATAACACCGGTAGAGAACCAATCATAAGCAATAATGGTCTGTCTTAATTTCTTAAGCCACGCCCTCTACTCGTTCTCACTTCTGATTGGTCTCAGGCATCTACATACTAATATCCATAATGGGCTTAGGTATCATAATATCATGACTAGTGTTCTTTTTAAAATTTTTCGTGAAATTGTTCTGATGGTTGTAGATAAAGTATTGTGTGCAACTGAACATAATTAGACATTGGGACGCTCGTCCAAAATTATTACGAAACCAACTTCATTCGTTTCGTAAACAAGCACTCGTGTCCCAATGTCTCAAATTATGCAACAGTTGCATAAAATACTACTTCGTAATTGCTGTAGATATAGATAGACAGTAAGGAAATCATAAATATTTTTTCGATATTCATAAACAAACTGTAAATTAAACAAATTTTTAATCCTTTGATGAAATATCAGACAAAGAAACAATTACCAAAAATACCGAAGCCTCCGAAAACCAAAGCGAGCGTAATCTCAAGGAATCGTTACAAAAAGATCTAAACGTAACAAAAAGGAGTCGCGACTCTTTCTGTTGATGACGTCTCTCTTTCATTCGGCACTCCTCGAGTTTCCTTTGTAATTAAATATTGAAATTAAGAAATGAACATCGCTAATTACAAGAGCTTGTCCCTTGGGGGCTGATTATGTTGCCCCAACGTTTGCAGTAAGGGTTGGAGTGACTATTAATATTTCAGATTTTAATGTTTCCGCAACCAGATTGCATTAGTTTCAACGACATTTGGTTTGTTTATGGTTTGAGTTCAGTTAATTTGACTGACTTAAGAACCGAGTTGTGTTTTAAATAGGCACTGATAAAAAATAAGTGAGAAACTAAATACTTGTAAAGAACATCAATATATATATATCAATGCATATAATAAAAGAGTACACGGTGTGTCTGTACATTGAAGAAAAGTAATAAAAATAGAATTTGGGTGACTAAAAAGAGGAATAGAATACAAATAAGCGATTTTTAAAATTCCTTTCTGTCTGTCTGTCTATCTATTTGTTCACGCACATCTCCAAAATTAGTGAATGGATCTAGATAAGATAGATACATTCGTATATTTAGAGAAGTCTTGACTTATTCACTGACTGACTCATCAACGTCCAGCCAAAAACCTTAGACTTAGAAAGCCGAAATTTTGCACATAGTTTACCTTTACAATGGTGACAAGGAATACCCCAGATTTTTTGGAATTCCCACGGGATTGGTAGAAACGGGATCCGCGCGAGCAACGCCGCAGGGCGTCCGCTAGTCGATAAATGAACTTCTTCATTTTAGCTAAGGTAGGATAACCATGCTGCCCGCGAGAGTTTATCAATGAGTATGAGATCAAAACGCCCGTCGTAAGGGTTAAAAAAAAAACAGTCTCAAGGAGATTATGCAGTAACGTATAGCGATGCAGTGGCAGCCCTAGATTGACTACCAGTGCGTCTTCAGGGGTGGCTCTAATATTTCATTTCATCTTTTTATCGTGTAACTTCAGACGGCTATGCGGCTCCTTCACCATCTTCCGTTTCCTTATTACGTTATTCTATTACTTTATTATGTTTCTTTGCCGGATTTAATGTAGGTATTAGTACTGCTTTTGTGTAATCCTTTTCAAGGTTCTGTTGTCAATGAATTCACGTGAAGTTCCGTCAAACAATTCGTTCAGTTTTTGCGAATCCCACAACCCTATACGTATGTGTCATAATTATTTATTAAAGCATCAAAGGTTCGCTTTATTAGTAAAACTGTGTTAGTAAAAAAAATTATCAATAAAAAAAATAAAAAGTTTTATGTTTTTTTTTCTGCGTAGTTTCTTATTGGTGCGCGAAGTTCGGCGATAGGACTCACAACACGCTCGGACGTAATAATTCTCGGTGAAACGTGGTTGTACGAGTGTGGACTGTCACTTACATGTCACAGTCCATACTCAAAATTACCTTTGACACCCCCGGGTATTCATGCTGTAACCATGTATATAGTTTCCTTCTCGTTTTTTATTTTTTAAATATATTCTCACGACATGAATCCCTGAGGGGGTTTCAGAGGTGTTCCCCAGTGTGAACTATGAAATACAAGTCACAAGTCCTAATGTGATGGAACGTAATAACGTTATCCCACGTCCCAAAAATTTGAGCTCTCATACAATCAAACACCTTCTGGCGATTTAGGGTTCCGTATCCCAAGGGTAACCAACGGGACCCTATTACTAAGACTCCGCTGTCCGTCTGTCCATCTGTCCGTCTGTCACAAGGCTGTATCTCACGAACAGTGATAGTTAGACAGTTGAAATTTTCACAGATGATGTATTTCTGTTGCCGCTATAATAACAAATACTAAAAAACAGAATAAAGTAAATATTTAAGGGGCTCCCATACAACAGATATGTTTTTTTTTGCCGTTTTTATAGATAATGGTACGAGACCCTTCGTGCGCGAGTCCGACTCGCATTTGGCCGGTTTTTATTTTTTGATCACTTGTCAAGTCGCCAGTGGGAATTTAGTTGCATGAAGATAACAAGTTTATTTAATGGGTGATATATTGCAATTATAACAAAAAAGTTAGTCAGCGCCATTTTTTCCGATTGTACAAGACTGCAATGGCGATGAAATAAAACGTTATTGAGACATAAATCTATGTGTGGACATTTCAATTATCTCAACCACGTGGCGTGCCGATAACGGTGTTCGTGCTACGATCTATAAAAAAAAAAACACGAAAAAAAGAACCCAACCAAAATTTAGTAGCACGAAAACAGCGAAAAACAATTCGAGTACAATCGCACGCATTATTGTACAGGTACACACAAAAAGTAAAATAAATATCAACACATTTTTAGGAATAAAATCAACAGACTATTTGTACTGGCAGCTCGCAAACAGTGCAAAGTAACTAGAATACAGCACGTATGAAGTAATAAATGAAAAGGGCAACAAAGTGAGTGACGACGAAAAAAGGTAAAATAAACTGACAACAAGTAATATTTTAGCCATATCTACTTTTCATAGTGTAAAAATAGCGCAAAGCTATTTGATAAGTTACAGTTTTGAATAAATGGATGTGGTAATAAAAACGATGTGCTGATCGCATAGTCTAGGGGCGCACCGTGGGTAATCCTATGTATCGAGTAACAAGATGTGACCGATTCAGAAATGTGTAGAAAAAAAACCACATCAGAATGAACAGGGTTGACTGAGAGCAACATGGAGCATTTTGTACAGTCAAAAAAAATTTTTGATAACAATATCACGTCTATAGGTAACAAATAGGGTCTATGATATGTGCTTAGTAATATAAAGATTGGTACTTGGTACTAACGTGAATCAGCCTGATTTTATTGAAAAAATCGATTCAGCATCCTTTTGAGCAAGATGTGACCAGCGGGCCTATTATGTATCTTTAGTTGCCATCTGGACTTGGTGTCTATCATCAAAAACGTAGAAATACTATAGAATTCCGATTGTCTAAGGATATGTTCGCAATTGAAGTGACGACACAGTTCGTAAATAGTTCAATACGCACTAAAGGCAATTTTGAAAATTCAGTTTTTATCTATTTTTTTGATGATAGGCACCCAGTCCAATTGGCAACCAAAGATACAGAATAGGGGGGCAGTTCTTAGTTGTGTAGAAACAAAAAATACACCAAAATAAACAAGGTTGGCTTGGCGTAACCTGGAGCGCAGCTTTGTACAGCTGGAGCTTTGTACAAGTCAGTAAGAACAAAATGCTCCATGTTGCGCTTAGCCAACCCTATTTATTTTGATGTAGTTTTTATTTCTACACAACGACACATTGATCCCATTTTGTTACTCGATACATAGAGTAACCGACTGTACGCTCCTCGTCCAGCAGGTATTATAATAACATTTCTTTATCAACCTTCAAATGAAGTTGTCTTGAGATGTTAACGCCTTAGGAATGTCTTTATTAACTGTCAAGGAATTAGAGTAGAGTATGGCGGGAGCAGTTTAATAGTCCACCGGACAAAAGTAATTAGTTTTGTAAATAAAATGCCTCGAGAAATTGAAACGTAACAGCTACCAGCTACGGTGGTGACTTGCTACATTTTGCTGCTAACTGTACACTTAGGAACACTTACTACATTGTATTGATCACAAAATAAAAGTGGTTACTTGTGCACCATAAGAGTTAAATTGTAGATGAAAATTATTACAGTTTTAGTACGGGATTTAGCTTTCTACCGAAATAATATTTGCATTTTATAATGTTTCTTCATAATAATAGTACTCTTAAACATTTCTATCGATGATTGTACCCGTACTTTCTATACTCAGATTAAATCTGATATTATTTCGACTTAAATTGCTTATTACGATTTCTCTTAAATTCCATTTGATTCTATTTAACTTTTTTTGTTAACAAACGAAACAATTCGCTTAGATTAAATTATGTTGAGGTGTGTTAATTCGAAAACCATTTTGAGTTTTAGGTTTAATAAGACGTATTTTCGAACTTGTGGTCTACAAAACCTCTAGATGATGAATATGTTTTTGAAAAAGCTGCAACTTCCATTTGCCTTCGTGTGACGTCACTTTAGAAATGGCTGTTTAGGAATGTGTCCTTTGCAATTTAGATTTTATAATCATTTGCTTCCGACTGATTTGACAGATGGATGACAAACATGGATGACAAATGAGTAGACAGACAGAGACATACCACTTTTTTATAAGCAATCACACATCACAATCAGTATATTGCGTAAAATTCCCAAGTGACTTCATATCGGACAATTCTTTAAAACATTATAAAAGGTATAGGTTAATTTATATATCAAAATAATGAAAACCATTTCCTAAAATGGCTTATACCATCTGAAAAAATAAAAACAAAAACTTTTTGAAATTAAGTTATGGAAATTACATATAAAAGTAAGTACCTACCTACTTGTTTTTCTTCTTTTTAGGGTTTCGTGCCTAAAGGGAGCCTAACGAGACCCTATTACTAAGCCTCTGCTGTCTGTCCGTCTGTCACAAGGGTTTCAGCTTCAGACATAATTATGCAGCCAGTTGAAACACAAAATATGTGTTATTTAGTTAAAATGGCTACCAACGTAATGAAAAAAAAAAAATATTATAAAGTTGAAACCTATAAGGGTGGTCTTCATACAATCTCAATTCTGTTTAACGTGTTTACCCTACAAATTTCTGGTCAAATTATAGTACATACTATAAAGTAAAACAATAAATAATAAAAAATTGGGTTCCATCCATACTCAGAGGGTACGCCTTGTTTGTCAGTCGGTACCATTTTAACGCCTGGTTTTTTGTCGCTTTGATATTGCTATGGCATCTACATTGCTGTTATTTACCCATATTTTTAGGGTTCCGTACCCACACGTATATTGTGTGGTGGTACAATATACACCTTTATAATACACCTTTGTGCGCGAGTCCGACTAGCACTTGGCCGGTTTTTTATATGTTCCTTTTTCCGTCGCTAGAAAAATATGACTTATTTTATTATGAACTGTGACGATCACATAAATTGTTTTTTCAATTAAGCAAAAAAGAAGCAAGCCGTGGTCGCCCTCTAGGGACAGACAGGTAGACATAAACAAGGAAACATCTTGGTGAAACTGTGTATAAAATAATTGTAAAAAGAAAGCAAATTATAACGGTCAAAGTTTTCTACCCTCAAGCGTATTTAAATGTTTGTTTTTACGACACAATTAAACGCCGCTTTGTACTGGTTTTTGGGGTGGCTGTTGGGAAATAACAGAAATTATTTTCTTAATCTTTCGTAAAGTTAATAATTGAGGTTAGTCAATGTAAAGACAATAATTTTACATACTTTTTTTCTAAATTGCTGAAAATTTATACAATTATCTCCCAATTTGATCTCACATAAAACCTTCACAAAAATACAGCCGCTTTTATAACCGAAGTCATTTATCTCGTATATTGTAAGCCAAAGACAAACCGCTGCTACCGCACTTGAGTTTGTTCTAGATAAGATTAGTTCAGTTTGTTTTACCTTGTCTACCGATTCCTGGGCCATTTTTTAAGACAAAGCCTCCATTATCTAGTTTAATGTAAAAAATTGGATGTTCCTTCTTAAGGCTAAGGAACTTTTGAGAAGGAAGTGACTGCCGACGAACATCCTTTGTTCTTTCCTTACAATGAGCCGAAATATTGACATTATATACATCACCGTCAGTATGCTGTTAAGGCTTCGACCAAAATATTTTGGTCGAAGTGTTAAGGTCATATTTTCAACAAGCCTACAATCAAAAGTGTGCTACAGAATCCCACTAATATATATTATAAATGCGAAAGTTTGGATGAATGGATGTTTGTTACTTCTTCATGCCGTAACTACTGAACCGATTGGGCTGAAACTTTGCACAAATGTAGTTCTAGACCTGGAATAGGACATAGGCTACTTTTTATCCCATAAATCCCCATGGGAATAAGAAATAGTGTCGTTTAGAGACGCGGCTCGGCCTTCAGTCTCAGATTCAGATTAAATAAATTATCAAAGACCGCCAAAGATACATTAAAATTATTTACAGATTCGATACGACTACACAAAAACTTAATCAACGCGGGCGAAGCCGCGGGCAAAAGCTAGTGCTACATAAAGCGAGGACAAAATGTTGAATACAGCCATAGCCTCCTTATTAAAGGAGGCTATGATACAGCCCATTCCACCGCGTCAAAATCAAACGATATAACATCAATGAAAACGAATTGGAATTGTATATCCAATCCACTTCATTTTTCGTCATTTACATCAATCGATATTGTACTTAAATCACTAGATTTAAAGTTTCATTTGATGTAGAGACTATTCTTTCATTTCATGGAGATATTTTCGGTACGACAAACGGTTTTAAAAAGTGTTTAATTTAAAACGTAAACATCACCACACGGCCTGTAGTGCTGTAACACGTTGTCCTGTAAATAATCAGCCAGGATAATAAACAAAATTTTACTTTTATACATATTATGAGTAGCTTACGATGGACTGTCAACGAGTTTTTTTTTTCAGTGTTTGTATCTTTTTGTTGTAGGGGACGGATGTTTATGTAGTGAGAGCGTTATGATTTTAGTGTCAGTAATTGAAGAGAGTGTGAACACGTAAACTTTGACTCTATCTTTAGATGTGAGAAGTATTCGTGATTCTTCTCCACTTCTGCTTGCCATCTCCAACTCTCTGATCTCGATTTGGCACCAACCAAGAACCAAGTTACCCTCAGTTTCTGAAATATAACCATCCCTCTTCGTTCATACATTTTGTTTGACAAATAATAAATGTAAAACATATTTTATCTATTTCCATACTGTAATAAGGTTATTGCAACATCAAAAGCAGTTTTATAAGTACCTTCATAGTTTATCCGATGTTATACTTTGTAATACCGCGATTCTACGCTGCGATTGGCCCAATTTATTATAACACCGCTAGAGAGCCAATCAACAACAGAGACGAGAAATACGTACCAATCTTATTTCTTAGGCCACGCCCCCTGCATCCTGATTGGCTTTCAAGGCAACATTACCGGGATGATGCACCCGAGGTTCACGAATGAGTGTACTTATTCTCATTTTTCGTGAAATTGTTAGAAAACATTATAAATCAAGACGAGATTTTTGATGGTCGTAGGTAAAGTATCGTGTGCAACTGAACATAATTATAATTAGACATTGGGACACTCGTGCAAAACTATTACGAAACTCACTTTGCTCTTTTCATAAACAAGCACTCGTGTCCCAAATTATAGTACAGTTGCACAAAATACTATTTGAAACTGGAAGTAACTTAAGTTGGTATAACCAAAAATCTTTGGGTATAACGCGATTGCTATTCGTAGCAAGATATCGAACTTCGTCGATCAGGCTTTGCAATATTTGCGAAACTATCTATCACTGGTTATATCTGTCAGACATATCTCGGGGTTGCGACTCCTTTGTGGTTCTGTTTGCGCAGTGACACAACCGTGAGTGATGAATATTGCCACGCAAATATTACAAAAAGCAAAACTATCCGTCGTATCTATTTCATAGGCAGGGGTTTGGGTGATGCAAAGAGTGTGCAGGGTGTCGATATGTTCAAAGTCTGTAACTTTCTGTTTGTACCTATTTCCATACATTTCTTATTGTAATTCCATCTCGTATTTGTTTCATCTTGGTTAAAGCATCTCGATATGGTTTGTAAATGTAGAACTTTCGTAAATATCATCTGAATTATTTCAGCTAACCATACGCTTGGTAAAGAAAGTCATTGCTTTATTGTCCTCCAGAATAATAGTAAAATATACCATTCCCTACTCTTCTTAGGTTGCCAATCGATTGAGGACCATTCATTCACACTCCTTTCATGTTAACCCTCTCAGAGACAGTTATCAGGTCGCTACATTACATTCGCGCCTAGTCTTCGGCCGCGACACAACTCGCGTAAATCGTTCGGAAATCGTTCAGTAATAAATCGAATGCTTTTTAATGGCGGTTTATCGAAGGGAATGAGCTTTGCGGTATTCAGATTACGAACGAACACTAAGTGGTGGCGAGGGAACGGCACGTGCCCTTATCTGTTGTCCCTCGACACTTTCAATATTCGATTTCGACGCGGTTTGTTTTTCTTTTTTTATGCTCCCGACTGTAGTTGCCAGTACAAAAATAGATTGCTATGTGACAGATACTTTTTTATTGCTGCTTTTTGCTTTTGATTGGTTCTCGCCTATTTAATTGCTCTTGCACGTTGTTGCTAACCAGAGCTTCAAGACCTCTTTAACGCCCTTCTTCTTCTTCTTCATGGTGGGCTCGGTTTCCACACCTAGTCTCTTACTTGGACCTTTGTGCGTGGAAAGTGTGGAGCCGGCTATTCCAGCCAGCCCAACTCTCACAAGAATCCCAAGAGGCGACCTAGGTCGCCACAGGACTAGCGAAGCGTCCCCGGTTCACCGAGGATCTTAGCCCGTTGTGTGCTGGCGCCTACGCAGTCTATCGTCACGTGGGTCGGCGTTTCTTCGGTCTCCATACAAGCTCTGCATAGAGGACTGTCCGTCAGACCTATATTATAGAAATGTCTGTTGAGGTTACTATGTCCCGTAATTAGCCCTAACATCACGCGAAGGTTCAGTCTATTGAGACGAAGTAGTTTCTTTGTCAGGCGACGGTCCACGGTAGGTAAAACCGCTTTCGTCTGTGTACAAGTTGTCATGCTTGCCTATCGCTCAGCATGTTGAGAGCTGGTTTTCTCACGCAGCCAGGTTCGTATCTGGTTAAAGGGCAAGGGAACCAGTGGTTCAGCACTTATATCAATACCAAAACTTGTAAATTCTTCCTTGAATTCGGTAAACGAAACTCTCTTAGACAAGTCCTTCTACGTAATATCTACTTAATTAACCCAACAACACCTAACACACCAAAAATCCCCCCTATAAGCGGAACGGAGAAAGAGAAATCATTGCAATCCGAGCTAATGGAGTGCTAGTGATGCGGCGACATGGTGACATAAAAATAAATAGGCGAAGAGTCGGTTTCTGCGTGTAAGCCGATACTATGATAACAGCCGTCCCTCAGGGGCCGATAATTGCCGAACTTGGGTAGGACTCGGGTGAGATTCTGCAGAGCTATGGGGGAGGTACAGTTTATTATGGACCGTTCGATTTAGTTTTGGAATCACAAGATTGTCTTTTTTATCAATCTACCAGTAAATAGGTAGGTGACATTAAATACTTACAATCACATACTATACTGATCATAAGAAATAAATTTTCCAAATAAAAAGAAATTGCGTAGAGGTAGATTGATATAACCAAATTCATACTGGAGACTCAGTAACTGGTCACGAACAAGGTTCAATTACCCTTTTTGCAAAATTAAAAATGTTATTTGTGGCCCCTATACTAGTTTAAAGACAACCCGAGTCAATTTGTATAGGAAGCCTAAAGTGCCATAGTCCCAAGTATTTTGGCCACATCAATGAAAGTCACGTTATAAACAATAAAAATCATGATTTGTGTTTGTAAGAAAAACAAGAATTGATTTTTAATTTTGCGGTACGGAAAATTTATCTAAAAAAGAATTGTTGAGACTGATGATCTATAAAGTATGTCGTTTTATTTAAATATATCTGTCAGTTTATTTCCAGTATACAGCACATCACTATTTTAGTACCTAACCACCAGCCACCAGTCAAAGATTAGTTTCATTGAGATGCTGTTTATTGCATTGAGTTTATTTTATTTAAATTATTTTATTTGCCTATTAGAACAAACTTGCTATTATGCATACAAAGATGCTGCAAGATTTAGAATTTTCAAATGACATTAAGATAGTCAATTCATCTACATGTTTGTATCCTATGCCTGGGGTATTACCAGCTGCATTTTTGTATTGAAAAAAATACTGTTTTTGTCCGGGTTGCTTTACTGCACCCTCTCTCCGTCCCAACTCTGGCAAGTCATGATAGCGCCAGTTATGTGATACGTGCGATACTCTCCCGAAATGAACTGTCTTCTATTTGCTGACACTTTTTATATGTTGTTGTATACTCGTACCGTGTCGTGTACGGCACTCGTATGACTTGCCTTTATTGCCGATCCGAAATAAACGGCTCGGGTGTCATGTCCCCGAGGATCGAGTATTTTGATTTCCCAATTTTTACTTTTATTTTCATGAGCTGTGTATGTAACATCTGTTATGTCACGGACCATACCTTATGTAGTTAAATATAAAAGTTTTTTTAAATACGTAATAAATAAGTACATATTGGTAATCTGTAATTTTCCTTACAATCTCATGACCCTAAAACAATAAATATTTTCCCGTAATCTGCAGAAACAAAAGCATGCCACAACAATAACAATTAATTAAATTAATAACTTGTTCCATAATTGCATCGCTTGTTAATGCTACAAAGAGGTTGCATTCGTTGTCTATGGCCAAGTTAGAAAATAAATCAAGTCGCCCAGTGAGGGTTGCCACAGATTTATTTTTATTTCGCTCCCTCCGCAAGATTTAATACCGAAGACGTCGTACACAGTTTCCACAATTTCACGCTTATTGTTTTCCCATCCGTGATTTATGGCCAAGTAATAGACAACAGTATATTCTTGGCGGCAATAAACTTGGCCACCTAAATCTCGAGTAAGCCTATTAGGTTCAGCTGGACCTTTAAGATTACCTTTTTGGGTGTCGCGATAAACACGATGTATGTCTCATCCGTTCTATTTATGATGTTTGGTTAGTGATTAAAATAATTAAGATTAGGATACCTACTTATCTCAGCCAGTTCTGTAAAGATAGATGTCGAAAGCCTTACTAACAATTTATAACAAAGGCCGAAACTTTCATTATGCTTAAGAAAGAATAGGTCAGAAACCAAACATTTTTGTTGAATTTTTGAATGAAAGTTCCACGATTTTCAGTCGAAGATAACAAAAACCCCATCACTGAACTAAGGACTAGGAACTATAGGATCTCCATCTGATACAATTCTGACTTCTGAAACATTACTTTTGCTTTATTCGCGTTCATCAATCGGGTAAACAAGCTGTTGCATCCGGACGCTTTTGACATGTTCCTTCTTTTCTATGCCGTCCATCTTGACTGTGATTTCGTAGATGTTATCTTCTTATAATTTTTTTTTGTTGACCCCCTTCCAAGTGCGAGTGGTAAGTGTTAAACCGCAGTAACGTGCTACTATGTCCGCAGCTCCAGGCCGGGCCGTCCTCCGAAACGCGCGTCAGGAGTTGGCCTCTCGCTTGCAGCCACGCAGTTCCCAGGGCATCCCTTCAAGAAGCATCGGCTCGAGAATGGAGACTACTCGCCATATGAGAATGGACATATGAGTGGTGAGTTCTTTTTGACAGATGACGAAAAGGTTCTTGATCAAGAAGCTTTTAACCAAACTGGGGCTCTTACTTCATATAACAAGGACACGACAAAAATTTGACCTTAAAATTATTTACCATTCAAGAGTAAAGAGTACGATAACGGGTAACAAAAGTTACTTTAGCTTTCCATACAAGCCATAGACAATACAGCCCGTAGAACTTAGCACTCCAGTCTAGTTATAAACTTCTTGTTCCTAATTCAACGCGTATGTTTGTTTGTATGTACAAGATCAGAATCAGAATCAGAAATAGTTTATTTGTCTACTTGTGTTTTTGCATTCATCTCCTCGTGGCCGATGGGCCGTGCGAGGGTGGGTCAGCTAACTTATGTCCTAGGTGGATCTGTGTTTGCTGTGTTTTTCTTATTCACAATAAATTTATATAGTAAAAATATTATTATATACAAGATAATTTTAATTATTCAGCCAAATTTTACTTCAATATAATAAGACAATTAGATGATGATAGATGGCGCTGGTATAACGTAACTCCTAGTCGTTTAGTAGCGGTACCAAACCTAGTTTTTTGCAAATTTAACCAAAACTGTCGTGGACTTTGTTTTCATCTAAACTTATGAATTTAGCTGCTTAAATCAATGCCACATTATAATATTTGCTGGTCAATATGTCAAAAACACGACATCATTATCTAATAATTATAATTAGAGTATATTACAAGATTCTCTGAGAAGCTCAGCGTTGGTATCTCAGTGGGTAGCATGTTGGACTCTCAATCTTGGGACCCAGGTTCGAATCCTGCCCGGTCGACAAAGCATCAAATAGTTTCTTGGGATGTAAAAATCGTAGGTGAAAAGAAAGTGCTTGTTCTAGTGACAGTCCACACAGAAACACTCTTTGAACCCCCTGGAGGATATATCGGGTAGATATGATTTTTTGTGTTCTCTGATAACAGAACATCTTAGACGGGACTCGAATCCGTATCTGTCCCTCATTAATATCAGATTTTTTATCATTACATATTGGTAATTTTATTTTTTAACTTGGTGTTGATAAAATGAATTGTAACTAGATTTTTACTTTGCAGATTAATGTTTGTAATTTTTGTAACAGTAGTGTTTGAAAATCACGTTTACATAATGAAGTATACACGGTTTACAGGAAGTGGAAAAAGATAAATTCCATAACACACTTATTACAAAGAGACAGAAAAAAAAACAGAACTATTTACCTCTAATTTGGAATTTATTTTCAGCATTGTGATTAGTGATAAGTGATTACCTAAAACCTAAAATTTCATCAAATTTTTTGCTCTTATTTCTTGTGTGTAAGAGTAGTGAGTGTTTTATTACTTGAAAGCTGTAGCAGAAAATGGAGAAAATTGGTCATATTTTCGATGATGTAAAGAAGTCTCGTATGTTTCTTCAAAGTATAATTTTTGTAACAGAAAAACAGGTCCATAAGCTTCATAAATACGACATTAGACACAGTAATGTGAGCAAAAAAAAATATGGTAGAGTAAGCTGATTACACTGACCTTTAATAGCTGCAAAGAGTGTATTAATTTATGGAAGTATACCTGTACTACAACACCGATCAAATTATATGTAAACCTGTTTCTCTGACCCATATTTTTAGCGCTGCTACAGGCAAATACGTATATTTCCAGTAAATGTTCCAAGGAGTATGCTTTATCAAGATGGTATATGATGCCATCACCATCAGTAAACTTAAGGCTTAGCATCCACACCGGATATGAACCTCCATCTCGCAAGAGGAAGGTACGCCTCCTCATTCCACAAGAAAATTACACAAATACAAAATTATCCCAATGCAAACGAAGAAAAGGGAATAAAGTGATTAAATAGAGCTCAGCGCAAGAAGGATAGCAATCAATCATTTTCGTCGCTTACGGCGTTGTGGAATCTATCCTTCCACGTCCCTTTTTCTCGTTGGTGTTTCGGCTTTCCTGTCCTGCTCTGCTGGGAACTGTCGTGGCAGACAAGGGAGCAATTACATTCGTGATCTTGCATAAGTGGCGCTTGCTTATCGCCGCTGCTGCATTCGAGTTCAAGAGGAACGTCTGCCTGTTTTTTTCCCTAAATTTGCAATTCGGAACATACTCGGGAATGAAAAACGTGTGTTGGTTACATTTCAGTGAATTTTTTCAATGTTTTGTTGTTTTCTTTTGCAATTAGTGCAAATCAGATACAATTACTTATACGCACATGACAAATGATCACGTCTACATACCAATTAGTTCCTCGTGTATCGTTAATTCAATTCAAATGAGAAACGTTGATATTGTATTAGGAGCTTGACAACGCTTACTTGGTTTTAATTATTTTACAATTAGTGAGAAGATGGATGGATCTCGAAGGGAATTTGTTTTGAGATTTGAGACGTCTCGCCCGTCTTCGAGACTGGTCTCTACCACCCACTCTACAAACGCACTTGATATTGGAATTTGATTTGAATAATTTTGTTACAGGTAATGAAATTCAAACAATATTATATTCTCTACAGTTTTAATTAAATCCTAAAGTATGTCCCAAGAATGTAAAGCTTTTGTTACATCCTATACATAATTAAAATCATGTGCGTATCAAGTTTCTTTATTCCATCTGTAAACAGGCTACAGCGTTAAGCCAATATTATTTTGACGAGTCGTTGACAGTGGTTTACAGTTGATGAAACAGACTCACACACTCGGTAGCAACCCTGTCAAGACGCACGCACACCGGTACAAATTCGCTTGTGCGAATAAGTTACACATACGTAAAGCAGGCGTTGTGTGTGAGTTAGGGGTGTCACTCCAAGGAGGCGGGTGGCCCATTTTCACCCCGTGAAATAATAGGATACGAAAACATCGGAGGCAGAATATAATCCTCCTACGAAGGTTGAATGGAATGGAAATAGGAATATGAAATGCGTGAAAGGGATGTGTTAGCTGCGTGCTTGGAAGGGTTACCGATGTTTATCTTTAGGCGGTAAATCAAAATCGATGCTCATTCCGCTTGTCGCCGACTGTACTAATGCGCTGATTACTAAACAACCTTTTTAAAACACTGCTCAAAACACATAATGAGATAAACATGATGTAAATAAACTGAACAGTAGTACTCGTAGAAAAAACTTTACAAATCAAACCAAGTTTTTGAGAATTTTGTAAATGGAATGCTTAATTAACGCTTATATGTAAAAGAGTTTTCTTTTGAGTGTCAACCCTTATATTTGTAACGCGCTTGAAAATGATGTGTTGATAATAATTAAAGGTTAGAATAGAATTTCGCTTGTCATAAACCCCGGGATGATGTTAAAGCATTATAACATTACCTCCGAGGGAGTAAGCTTTGCATTCTGATTGAATTCTGCGACTGAAATTAAGTAAGGATTTGCTGTTTACGTTAAGGGAAAGGGATTTGATGGATCAGTCAATTTGCGTCTCTCTGTTACTTCGTGTTTCGTATTTCTGTTCCCTGTTTTTTCAAGGTGTTCTATTGTCAGAATTTTATTTGTTTGATACATTTTAAAGTTTTCATAATTAGTCTCATTTATTATATTAACAAAATATGTACGCATCAAAAGAAAATAATACGTTATGCAATCTTGCCATATGATCTTTATCGTTTGACGGAAATTACTGAGTTTCGTGGTACGGGGTCCAGCACAAAATGCGCAAAGGTCATTGACCGATTTTCCAGCTGCCCTCGAAATAGACTTTAGCTCACATTCATAAGACTCTATAAGTATTACTCCAACTGATGCCGGGCCCAGTGGGACCCGAAATATATCTTGGATTCAATCATGATGTTTTGTGTCTGATATATATATACATTTACCTATATTTATATATATATATATATAGATATATATATATATATATAATTATTATAATTATACAAGGTGAATTTGTGAACATCGTCCAAATTCATACTTGAGCCTTGGTAAGTGATCAGCATCATGAACCAATAACGATTTTTGTAAAATTCATAAAATGAAATTTCGACTCCCCATAGTGATTCGCTCAGGACTGGGAGTGAATTACTATGGGAAGTCGAAATTTTATTATACGAATTTCACAAAAATTTTCATCGATTCATGATGCTGATCACTTACCAAGCCTCCAGTATGAATTTGGAAGATGATCAAAAAGTCACCTAGTATTAAAAAATAAAAATAAAAGAAATAAGCCGATAAAGGTAATATCTATAAGTATTAAAGATTCTCCATAGATTTGCAACTCAATTTATCAAAGTGCAATCGTAACTATTTTTTTGCTCCATCGTAGCGTTTACTGGTTGTAATGGTTAAAACATCGAGTAACAATTGTGGGCAATCAAACAAATTGCAGTTGCACCTTATAAGGAAATCGCAATAATTAACTCGGTGCCAACAATTAAACGCAGAAGCGGCGCGAGACCGGCTAAAAAAGTGTTATTACGAATGAAACTATTTGAAGAAAACTGACGTTTGGTTTTTACGTAAGTGCCGGCGCGGGCACATACGGCTGTGAACACGCTTGAGGCTAATTCTTCTGCAGTATATATTTCTTTTTCAACGCCTGATGGCAGTTCTATTAAAATGCATGTGCTCGTCTTACGAATGCGTTGGGAATTCTACTGTTCTGTCAAGGCCTTTAACGAAGTATGTAGATCAACAGCGAAGACAAGTTTACGATGAAAATACTAGACATAATGTTTCTTTTGGTATCACTAATGAATTAAAGAGTTTAGACGCACTATGCTTTTTAACTAAGCTTTACAACGGCTCACAAAATATTTCCATCGTGTAAAGCCGGCTCGAATCGGTAAGTAAGACATATTTAACGGCGATACAGATCTTGATAAGTCATGCATCCCTACACATTCGTTTAGGGCGCGAACACACTGCTAGGCACTGCACAGGGATCAGCTGACTGAGGGGGATGGGAGAGTTCTGTCTCTTTCGCACACGTTTGTCGGTCACTCGGTCGTTGTGTTGATGAAGAGCATCGTCAGTAATTTCCCTCGTTATTGCTGAGTGGAAGGGATTTTGATATAGGAACAATTCGCTTACTTCTCATTTATCGCTCATCACAACAAGAACTCTGAATATCTTATATCTCTAAGAGTAATTGATATAATAACACAAATAAATAATTCACAAGAAACGTTTGCACTATCGTTCGAAAAATGCTTATCTGATATGTTTTGGAACATGTCCTAATTGAAGTTAAGGTAATCGTCGATTAAAACGTTTTATTTATCAACAACTGCCGGCATCTTCACCTGCCCACAACGAAGAGATGCGACGACACTCGCTTATTACACAATACCAACCAAACTTGACTACTCAGCCAAGATAAAACCACCCCAATAACAAAGAAATACGTATCTTTTCATTGTACATGCATGGTGGTTCCTTCATAATGGAATATCGGCATTCAATTAGCAATATTTGTATCCTTCATCGTTTCTTGGATATTTTCATTGAAATATTGCTGTAAATTGTTGAGGGTAGTTGATACTATTTTACTTATCGTGACCTTTGTGTGATGGTGGTTTAACTTGTCAAGTAAAAATGTCCTTTCAATCACATTGAAAATTACATGTTAGCTCAATTCAAAAGAATAGCTTGCACTGAAATATTTCGTCAAAATATCTACTTAATGTAAGTAATTGGTAAACAAGGAATTCATTTATGAACAAGCAAATTACATAGCAAGCCTGACTTAACATACCAACACAAGCAATATAGAGTAATTTGAAAACTGGCATTATCACATTAAAATGCTATATTCCCAGCTAGAGTATGGGATGTCGTGCAGAACCTCATTAACAACAGTTTCATTGCTATTCACTCATGACTTTTATGATATTTCTAACACCTTGGAGTCATCATGGCGCTACATTTATGTTTTTTGCTAAAAAAGACGATGTTAAAGGAATTTGTATTAATTAGTGGAACCGTCTGTTGATGAAGGCTAGACCACATTTCAGGGATACTTTATAAAACTGCTTTATTTAAGTGCGAAGTTAACACTTCATTGCATTTCTTTGTTAGTATATTTCCAATTAAACAACTGCAATTATGCACAGTAGTCGCAATTCACACATAACTCGTTTTTGTCTCATAAAAATGTCTAAGGTCTGTTATGTTTCGTTTCTTATGGTTTCGGTTAACCCTTTTACTTTTTATGGGATACTGAGCGAATGACCAGAGAGTACAAAATTGTGAGCTAGTTGAAATACCTACCAAGCGCTCTCAAAAAACTAAGTTTTGATCAAATAACTCGGCTTCTAGTTAAAATAAAAACTTCTTCTAAAAGATCTTTTTTAAACAAGTTGGATATAATTCAAACAAATTTTATGAAGAAACAACCAACTAAATTCGAAAATCGATACTCGACAGAAAATCAATGAGAAGTCTAGAATATAATAAAATGGAGTGTTCTAAAAGATTTTATTAACATTAAAATTAATAAATTGACGCGGTTTGTTCAAGCTTACATTATAAACTTTAGAATAACATAGACATATTTGTTTCATAACTGTAGGTATCCCGATTATTGCAAAAATCCCATACAATTTGTCATTTTATTGCCATTTCCGCCATCTTAAGAATATTATTGCAAAAATCTCGAAAATTCTTACTCGATTCATTAACCCAACAACCCTGAAACTGCAACATGCACCTGTATTCAATGCGTGTGGTCTTTACTCTGTGTATAGCATTAGTTTGTACCATTTAGTTAGGAAAAACTAAATGTGATGAGAAGTCCTGGAATAATTGCACTTTTTCTTCCACGATGTAAGTAGTTCTAAGCTGCCATTTATCACCATCCTGACACACACATTAACGTAACAAGAATAAAATTAACAGCAAAATGTCATTGCGCAACAAGCCTAACCTTCCATCAGCAGTCAGTAACTGTTTATTTGCCTCAGGGCAATTACATATCGATTGATCTCTCGACTGATCGACCGACCAGTTGATATCAAATTATATGTTTCATTCTTCCGCACGTCGACTGATTGGCTTCGTGTTGACGATAGGAAATATCAGTTTATTACAGAAGCGTTCCAAAACGTACTGAAAAATCTTCGAAATCCATTGAGGAGTAATCTGAGGAGTATTTTGTAATATTCCTTTTGACATCAACCGTTGCCATGGTCTCCAATCACACTAGTATCGCAGATAGCAGAAATGGCAAACATCCTTTTCATTGCAGTAGTTCTGAAACTCTATAATTTTACTGCTATATGTATAAGTAAAAGGATTGGGATAGAAGTTATTAGTACACAATTTTAACAAAATGATTTGTATTCTCTTCCTTCAAGGAATTTGTAAGGAAGTTTTTCATTTATAAGGAAGTTCCTTGTATTCGTTGATAGGCGTGGGGAAAGAACAAAAATTCTGATATTCAGTTTCTTTGAAATATGTTGTCCATCTCACTGTGACACAAGTCAGAAGAATTTTTCCATGTTTGGAACAAACTCTAAAGTGCTCGAAACGTTCCATTACAACTTTTGGCTCTTGGACCTCCAGAGGCGATGTACTTTTGTAATTATTGCGATTTGACAAGTCAAACAAGCCTAACCAAAGGCCAATGTCAATAATATAAAATGGAAAATATAACAGCAGCTGCAATACAAAACAGCCACCGGCAGATAATCTCCCTTTTGTAGAAACCCATAACATTTGTAACATAATTGAACTCATCCCTGATTCGGTTATTAATAAAAATATGATATGATATTTCTATTTCTTGGCTCAGTACAATGAAGAAGAGTCTTTTGTCAGTGTTTATGGATGAGTGTCCGTTTTGTAATTCGGTTTTGGTTTGGATGTAACGTTTCTCTAGGTACTCGTTCGTACAGTCGTGCGCAATAGTTTTTTGGTAATGGTGATTTCAACCAAGTTCTCGGTATTATTACCCCATAACAATTTAGATAGGATTCATATAAAGTATTTGTTATTGATGATTATATTGATACCTTTATCCACAGCGGAAGCACAAACTCACAAGGCTAAATCGTCAAAAGGAAAATGTTGTTAAACATCCCAACAGAACTCAAGTCTATTGACACCAAGACTGCTGCAACACCAACCATTAAAACTCACATAATATCACACATGACACATCCTAATCCCCTTAGATCTGTTTTTCTCAGATAAAACTGTATCCCGGTCAATTTCCGGGTAATTAAGCGTGACCCTCTTTCCACAGCGAGGGTGGACTTTTATATATCTCCTCAAATGGACTAAGTATTGCTGCACTAAACTTCCATCCTATTAAATGGGAGCGAGTAAAGATTTCCCCTTAATTAGGGAGGGTGTTGATAATGCTGATATGAATATTGTCGTTTCTTTGATCGTTGGGAAAATACTTAGAAGTACAAATGCTTCATTTATACGGAATGTTATGAATTATATAGTATTAGACACAATATTAAAACTTCATAATGTTCTTTTTTTAGGGTAACCAACGGGACCCTATTACTAAGACTCCGCTGTCCGTCTGTCTGTCCGTCTGTCTGTCCGTCTATCTGTCCGTCTGTCACCAGGCTATATCTCATTAACCGTGACAGTTAGACAGTTGAAATTTTCACAAATGATGTATTTCCGTTGCCGCCATAACAACAAATACTAAAAAACATAATAAAATAAATATTTAAGGGGCCTCCCATACAACAGACATGTTTTTTTACGCTTTTTTAGACAAGGGTACGGAACCCTTTGTGCGCGAGTCCGACTCGCACTTGGCCGGTTTTTTTTCAGTACTACGACCATAGACTAAGTAATACGAGTATAGGAACTTAGATTAATAGGAATTATCTCTTCGCTTTTATGGGACTTCTGGTTTTTCAGAGTAACAAATTTTGTCTTTAGTTTACTTTTAAAATAACTTAGATTACTCAAAATATAGACGACACATTTTTTTAAACCTTAAGTACGTAATGTATCTTCTCCATGAAATAAAAGTTTTAGGCACTTTTAAAAGAATACACACACATTTAATACAAAAGTCTGCGACTTTATTGCGAGTTGGGGTTCCTCGGCGACGCGATAACTTCTCAAATTGCGTCGGTAAGTAAAGAACACGGATTAGCGAGTCCTAGGGCAAATATTTTATTACTGGCCAAATCTCCAGCCCTTCAGCTTTTATTGTTCATAAGACTCGTCCGAGCCAAATGAAACTGTTTATGACTGTACTAAGAAAACTTAGTGTTGCCATAAGAAAGCGTATTCGCTGGGTTTGCATATTGTTTTATTATTTTTTGCATTTATTTTAAAGGTTGTTAATGTTTTCGTTAATTTTGTTATTGTATAAAAATTACCGATAGATATTTTTTTAATATTTTATTATCAGTTTTCTAATATGTGTAATACATTTACATACTAAAAGTGGATTTTTTAATAAAAACGTTTTCTACCGTTTTTTTATTGTAGGGAATTTTTTAATTTAGCGCTGGAGACATAAGTCCTCTTCTTTATCTATGTTCATGGTTGGTGTTGACTCAAGTTATTGGCTGTTTACCTTTTGTCGCCGATTGTACTATTATTGCCGTACACACGTGATATGTCTGCTGACTGTACTTTGTCGAAAGTACCGACATCATAACAATACGGACTTTGTGTACTTTCTTGATTGCTTTCTTACTGAAACTATTTTTTGGGCTAAAAGTTTAGTTTCTATTTTATTTTGGTGTAGTTTATTGCGCTACGTTTGTGACTACTATTTTTGAAAAAAATACTACTTATACAAACTTAATTGTAGTATTAATCGACAAAGTAGTAGCTTTATTTCACGCCAGTTTTAAAATAAGCTCGGCTTTTAAAAAAAAACGGCCAAGTCTGAGTCAGACTCGCGCACAAAAGGTTCCGTACCATTATCTATAAAAACGGCAAAAAAAAACACGTCTGTTGTATGGGAACCCCCTTAAATATTTATTTTATTCTGTTTTTTAGTATTTTTTGTTATAGCGGCAACAGAAATACATTATCTGTGAAAATTTCAACTAACTAACTATCACGGTTCATGAGATACAGCCTGGTGACAGACGGACAGACAGACGGACAGCGGAGTCTTAGTAATAGGGTCCCGTTGGTTATCCTTTGGGTACGGAACGGGTAAAATATTTTTTAAATCTGGTTATCCGATAGTATAACTAGTAAATTTAACAAACATTTCCATATTCAAATGCTGTTACAATACATTTAAGAAAATGACCAAGATTGCTAAAATATTTACCCATAAAGGTGTGCGGTATTTTGTATAGATTTTGTCTCGTTCGACCAGTTTTTGGACTAATTCAAGTCTTCACATCATAACAAAAATTAAGAAATGATTCTCACAAAACATTACCCGTCTTCATTTAGTAAAGGTAAAGCTGTGAGGTGCATGATTATGATATAAGTGGCGCGGCGGTAGCTCAGGGGTAGAACGCTGGCCTCTCAACCTTAAAATCCAGGTTCGATCCCCGGTCGGGCATGCACCAATAAGTTTTTCGGATTTTTTTTCATTTTTTTATTCTTACTTACCACTTGCTGAACGGTGAAGTAAAGCATTGTAAGGAAACCTGTATGCCCTAAAAAGCGTGCATTTGTGCCCAAAGAGCCGCGATAAGGCTCACCACCCATCACCACAAACCAATCGTTGGTGAAACGCATTTCACGGCTCACACTCGAAACACCCCTGAAACGCCCTCGGGGATTCTTGTCGTGATGATATATTTATGAGGTGCATGGAAGTAGCTTCACTGGGTGGCGTAAACTGAGACTAAACAACTGACTCCAAATACGCCCGAGACTAAGACTTTACGCCCGAGATTAAGACCATACGCCCCAGACTAAGACCCAATGTCACTGACAAATCCTTTCACTTCAACTGGTACTTCACTTCACTTCGGCCGTGGCTTGTCACCACCCTCATGATGAAGCCATGCCGGAAAGTGACTTGTCTATTTCCGGTGTGACGTCATGAAAAGCCGTACCGGAAGGATGGTTGGAAGTAGGTTTCCGTAAATTTTAGCGAAAATATTTAGACATAGTACTGATAAACACTTCGCCTGCTTTCAATCTTCCACTTTCTTGGCGAGCGCTCTTCATCCTAGGTCATATTGACGCTGTCCATCGGGCGCGGTAATGGCCAAGCGTATAAATATCTTGATCAAAGTAGCAACGTTATAAATAACGTTATGTATATGACGTATCAAAACGAGGTAAAGTGCATTTCATAAAATAGTTATGTTGGTAGCAATGCAATCCAGTTTAGATCATCCAATCCATAGACATAATATTTTGTTTTATCCAATCGTCTCGTTTAGTCGGTGTTCACAGTAGGGTTGGCAGATGGGAAAACCAAAATATCTGGGCAAAATTTCAAAAAGTCGGGATTTTGATCGGTACAAATAAATATTACGAATCAAAAAATTATTTTTTATTATTAAAATAATCACAAAAAAATACTTTTTTGACCGTCGACCGTTGTTATGTGTCGGGACAATTTGTATTTTGTCGAGACTCTGGACATCATATGAAATGTCGGGACAATCCTGATGAATCCCGACCATCTGGCAACCCTAGTTAACAGACAGGAGAGCCAACATAGAATCTATTTTAAGAAACGCACTAATCTACTTACGTTTTAAATAGCGATATAAAGTTAGTTTCAGGCATAATTATCCAAATTAAAGTTATAACATGTTATTTATATTATACCGGTTCTTCAAGATCTCCTTCCTCCTCCAGATGATAATAAGGGTTGAAACAATCGGTCCAACAGGTCAACGATGTATTGTGCGAATCGTACGCCAACCTCCGTATCACTGACTCGCAATTATGTATTTATTGTAAACGCAACCATTTCTCAGGCCGACTATAATTTGCTTTTAATTCGCCAGCTTTCGTATCATTTTTGGATTTCTTCCTTTTATTTTAGCCGGCTGGAGATTTGTTGGATTCCGGTGTAGAGACGTTGGAGTGTTCTGGAGACGGTGTTAATTTGTTTTCTCACATGTTTTGTATTTTTTTCAAAAGCTTTTTAATTTTGCGATTAAGTTTTTTGATCATCGCTTGGGTACCAAACATTATTAAAGCCAAAAATGAATCCATAAATATGTTTGTTTCATTTTTGGATAAAAAATATTTTCTGGTTGATTTTCTTAATTGTGATGCGCTCTAATAATATTTCTTATCTTTTGATCATCTTCCCCGAAGAATCAAACAAATTTTTATAACCTGCTATAATTTTAATATGCCGATGGAATTTTGTATGTTTGAACTTTTTATGATTATCCATCTTCTTTATCTACTTTTCAAATAAAATTGTTCTTTATTAATCATCATTTGCTTTGGTTGGTTTACGTAAGAGCAAATAACACTACATATTGCAAGTTAAACGTTAAAAGTTTATCTTTATGTACTGAAACAATGTATTTTATAGTCTTTATGGTACTACTTCCAAGCACTTAATGCATTTAATTTATTTCTATCAAGTGATTTATAGTCAATAACGACAACCTTAGGGCCTGAAGTCGAGTCAGAGTTATAAAATCTAGGAGTTACATTTACGATATATTTCCTATTTTACGACTGCAACAAACTTTTTATAAAATAAGATACGTTTTTATTATTATGCACACAGTAGACTCCACGGTTTTCACTGTTCGTGAATCAGGCCTATACTCGACATTTATGGATGTTACATTAAAATGTATATTTTATGAAAAAGCAACGCTAACGAGTATAACATTGTTACTAATTTACGACATGAAATTGTGATATTTATATTTTTCTAGTTAAGTTTAATGATGGTTTGCAATCGAAATGTGCAATCTACTACTTTTTAAATAAAAAGTGGATAAATTTTTGTTGTATGTTCAGAGTTAGCAAATCCCATACTCGTAGTGATACTGTATAGACCATATTGAAGAGGCAAGGAGGATACAATGTCAGAAACAAGGCTCGTTCTTTTCGCTTTATGGCCAATCATTTATGCCTGCTCGTTTGGTCATTTTGTAATCTGGCTGTAATAAAACTCAACGAGTATATAGCCAGTTCCATTATCTTTGGTTTTGCCAATGAAACCGAACACTGTTTGTTTTTGTATTTTAGTAACAATAAAAATTAATTAGCAAACCGTGCTTAGAACTAAATTGTAAGCTTTTTAATTAAAAGTTTGAAGAAAGAATTTTAGAAGCAAGTTAAGTACTACTAACGCCATCTCTTATCGTATCCTCAAATGTGTGGCCAATAAGTGGGTTTGGTGCATTACGAGTATGTACTTTAAGTTGTCCCTTGTGCTGTTCTATTTACCTGATACAAATAGAAAAACTAGCAGTAGTTATGAAAAATTATTTAAACTAGCTTTTTATAAATTTTTCGATTATAATAACTTTAATCCTAAAAGTGATCCCTGCCTCCCATAAACACATAAGTGATATAATTGGGGTCCTGTATCTATCGATTCTAATTCCAAATAATGGCCTATAATTTGACCGGAGCATTTGTCGAGGACAATCAATCGATATTCGATCAATAAATCGATGGAAATCGATCATAATCGATGGTCTTCGATGGACGTTTCATTTCTTTAAATGCGTGATTAGTGGATTCGCTTAATAATAGTCATGATGTTAAACGAGAAACATTTGTTGGCAATTGAGGTATTCTGCTTGGAATTCAGGTTGGTTCTATATGTACGAGTATGACGTACGGTTTATATTTATAATGAAAGGAAATCTTATTTTCCTTGTCTATAAATTTCTGTTTTAATGTATCGATGTTTTGTTATGGTCATCTTTTAAAAATATTAACCACATTTATATGATCGCTTTATCTGCATAATAATATATTATATTAATATTAATTATATTATAATAAAATATAAAACATTAACTGGTGGTAGAGCTGATGCCGGGCTCGATTGTGGAGGTTCCATCATCTTACTTGGAGACCCCCTCGAAGTAATTCGAGGGAGAATAAGAGGACAGCTCACAGGCATAAAACCAGGAGGCCCACCATGCCTGGGACCAATGGATGACAGTTTATCCATCCCTAATAGCCGGGCCTTACATGGAACAGACTGGTGACGGGCAGCGGCGTCACTGGTGCGAGGGTTCCGGCAACGCGCTCACCAACCCGCCTGCCCAGCGTGTGTGAGTATGGGCAATTCTTCCAGGATGAACGCCGGCAGTGGCAAAGTCCTGGAAAAGCTTATGTTCAGCAGTGGACGGACTAGGCTGATGGATGGATGGATGACTACTAAACTTTGCATAACAGTAAATACAAAACAATTTTCAAAATCACTTCAGTTTATATCACAAATTTTTTTCTATCGATGTCCCAAACACGTAAAGTACCACTGACAAATTAACTCAATCATATTATATCAACCACAAATAAGCATTGACACTTTGTAAATTAAAATAAATTCTAAGGGCTTAAAAGCTCCCGAATTTTCTACGACCGCTGTTAGGAACGGTAACCAAGAATAATATTTACAAAATTGACCCAAAAACCAACCCGGTCGAAAATAACCAGGAAAGGTAAACCGCACTTACTAATTATCTAAATATGTGTTAAATCTTATAACAACCTGCGGTCAGAAAACCCCTCCATAATTCCGTCCCTCTCCTTAATGTGAGTATTGTATATTCCTGTCTCTCTCTAATTAGTCGTGATGGACCACATTCAGTGGTTTTGTGTTTGGTTAAGAAGTGTAACTTTATATTTTGTGTATTATAGTTAGAGCTCGGAGTAAGGTAGTGTAATTTTTGAATTTGGAACTAAATTTAATGTAATCATGTAATGTAC
Source organism: Ypsolopha sequella (assembly GCA_934047225.1). NCBI lineage: Eukaryota > Metazoa > Arthropoda > Insecta > Lepidoptera > Ypsolophidae > Ypsolopha > Ypsolopha sequella. The sequence goes on along the minus strand of OW203994.1, from coordinate 18,218,775 downwards.
TCGTATATAGTAATGTATATAGTAATGTAATGTAATGTAATGTAATAATATGTAATACAAATTCATCCGAGATTACAAATTCTAAACAATAACTAATATAATTTAGATATTAAAATCACCTTTTAATATCACCTTTTTTATATAGCAGCAGACGCCATCGATAATTACTTTAATAAATAATATGCAGACAATAAAGGTTCCATAAATTAATTAATATGCATCAGCCGATGAATATAACATTGTAATATGACAAAACCCGATTCTAGTCCCGGGAATGTCTATATCAAAATCAACATAGCACAAGTACATAAATCACACTACCTAATTCCGATCTCTGATTATAATTGACTGTCAAGAGAGATGAATTAATATTTATTAGCTTTTATTTTATTGAAATGAAATTCCGTTTCCATGTTTCTTGATATAAGTTTAAAATTTTCACTCACTTTTTTACTACCCAACTCAATTTGTCCGCCACCCGCGTATCCTTATTCTATAAGATGTATAGACTAGCCTTACCATCTCTAAAAATCAACAAGCCGGACTTACTGAATTCCAAGGCCGGGCACTAAGAAAATAAAGGATTTCTGACAAAAATATAAAAAAAAACCGCATATTTTGAAGCAGAACTATTGAGTCCTAAGACCGGACGCTAAGAAAAGGGATTCTTGACAAAAAAATCGAATAAAACTTTTATTATTACAAGAAAATGATTAATACTGATCATCATTTGAATATTTTCTTTGGAAGAAACCTCTATTTTATTTTTTCACTCCAAGCGAAAAATCGCGCAGTGCGACAGGGGCAGATTCAGGGCAAAAGGGAAAAAAGTTGGTTCTATAGTTTTATTAAAAAAACTAAAATAGCTAGCAAAATTTCAAATATCAAATCTATATATTGTTGAAACACACCTAATAAAATATGTTTGAGTTCTGTATATGGTTCCTATTCGTCAAACGAGGAGAAAAAGTGTGTTTGAAGACCTCATTTCAACAATTTTTTCTATCGAGGATAATTTATCCAAACATGTTTTCCAATTTCAAAACCCTAGATTATATCTTGAATTAAAACACTTGTAACCGGTTTCGGATTTTACTCCATTTTCAAGTTTCACCAAGTGCCGACAATCGCAAGTATAAATTTCCTAGATTATATAGTCAAAATGCATAAACCAGAAATTTTTAAAATTTTCGGTTTATTTCATGAAATACACAGAAAGGAAACACCCGTATTTTTTTCGCATATCGCCTTAAGGAGATCAATTTCTCGGGTAGTAACACAATATGTATATAGGTGAACTAGCGTGTCTTGGCGAGTCAGCGACCCCGCGTTCCGAAATAGAATTATTTCGCTAAAATCGATTACGAAAGTATGAAGTGAATGGCTTATGATCCATTGTAATTCTATTACGGACCGCAGGGCGAGTCTCGTCTCGCTCGCTCGTTTTTGACTGAAGTGACTGAACGATAGATATAAAAAGCCTAACAAAAGCCGGATCGGCCGGATGCAGTCAAATTTGGCTGGACAAGAGGTCAAAAAGCCTAACACTGTCCGGCTTTATCCGGACGGATAGCGACGCTAGTATACTGTATAGACCAATTCTGTGGTCAAGTTAAAAACCAACCTCTATAACTACATAACATAAATAAATACATTTATTTTATTTCATAGTGGTTCGAGTATCCGGAATTCGGAGGTCGCGAGTTCATATCGCGAAGGAGCAAATTTTTGTTCAGTCTGAGTCTGTCCATGTTTGTTCCTGAATAGGGCTCATCAAGTCATCACCCATCACACTGGGTGAAACGTGGGTGTACGAGTGTAGACTGTGACTTTTATTTTACTGTCTGTACTCGGAAAAACCCTCTAGATTCATGTCATGCAGACCGCAGACAATACAAAAAGCAATTAAAAATTCAGTAAAGTCGGGTTGATAAAGAAATAAAGCAGCATGCTTAGATATTTTTTTTACTGTCAAAATACAGAAACAAGATAGTTTGTCTCCAACTTCTGAAATTAGAAATAGTAAATTATGTAAATGAAGCAAGCGGTGTGCAGTTTAAAAGATAAGCCAGACCGTTTACTCGGTAAATAGACCCGGACAATTAATTCTGGGCCCATTGGTCATAATGTTTGTTTGTCAGTCAACTTGGGATTATGTATGACAGAACCGTTCGGTTTTGGTGCCGAATTTTTATTGTATTTTGTCCGTTTCTGTTATGTTTGTTTCAAATATGACTAGAAATTACAATGTCAACTTTTTAATTTGAATTCCTCACTAATTCCAAATCCAAAAGGAATTCCAATTTTGTCCCATGAAACGCCGAAATTATGCGGAAGGCTGTATCTGCGCGGGAAATCAAACAACAAAGCGAGACACGCACGCTTAATAATCAGAAACAATCCCAAATCCTTCGCGAAACGGTTCCACAATGGAAAAGGGTATTTGCCTTTAACGGGTCCCGTTAATTCGTGTTTAATTCGACACCTTGTTAATTGTTTCCGACGCTCGTGTCGGGGTCACTACGACCTCAGGGGAAGGGGAGGGGGCCATGGGGCCATTTTAAGAATATTTGCACAACACCCCCCCGTATGTTTACTCTAGAGGTGGGCTGTTCGGAACAATAGTCCTCGGGTCTCCATTCCTCATTTTATTATTGTTGATTCGCCGTTTTACGGATTCGATTATTGGGTCCGGACTCCGGAGTCCGGGGCCGAAATTAAATGATAATACTGAACATTAACTGGATTTTACCTGAGTGCTTTTTGTTTTACCAGTTCATCATCTTATTTGTATTTCATTTTGTAATTTAAATTGTTATTTAATTATTTATTATGACCAATTTCAATTAATGCCCGACCCTTTTCTTTACTCTCAATAATTTCTGTTTTCAACACATTATTCAAATCGACTGCTATCGCCGAATAGGTCCACTTCGTGTTACAGATCGGTTACAAATGAGGCGCAGAGTGCAGTAGTGGTGTAACCAACATCTATCATTTTAAACTTTTTGATATAAATTTTTCATAAAAGAATCTGAGAACTTCAAGGCACTGAGCGCAATAGTGAAGTAACCCGAATTGAACTTTCTGAGGTTCTAAACACCAGTTTATCATAAAGAATATCAAAAATTTTAATTTGGGTTACACTTCTTTTGCGCTCAGCGCCTCAAATAACCATAATAATAACTGGAGTCAGATTATATGAAGCGGAATTCGATACAGTATACAGACTGTTCTAGAACTATAATATCGAGAATTCCGAGGTCTTACTGATTCAAGCTAAGATCCACTGACGCTTACTTACTCGTCACACTTGTTCCAGAAATGGCCCGCATGGAGAAATCTCCGCTCCTCGCCAACGGGTACAACGCTCCCCCCACCCACCTGGGACCAATGGGGTTCATGCATCAGCACGCGCTGATGTCTCCCGGCATGCCGCACCATGGAGTGCCCAGGCCTGACGGCTCCATAATCAAGGGGCAGCCCATGCACAACATGGAGGCTTTGGCCAGGTAGGTATTGTACCACATATGTCTGATTAATATGAGGTTACTTCACTTAAAGCGATTATGACGTATAGTTTTACTTGGCTCCACTGTGATGATTGTGATCGCCAAGATAGTCAACCTACGTCAAGATACTAATAAGATCCAGTAAGAAGAATATGATTCAGCAAGTATGTAGCTAGGAATAGTTATAAAAGTATAAAAGAATCAAATTAGAGCTTAAGTTGATATGAATTATGACTCATCATCATCAGGACTTGTTGGAAAGACCACCACACGACACTAAGACAAGTTCTCCTAGTGTACTTAAAAAGAGCTAAAACGTCAGTAATGGTCAACGGCAATCAATACCTAATATTTCAATAACAAATATAAAAATTTAGTATTCAGTATTATAGAAAATGCGTTTTTGCCGGAGCAAACTCGAAAAATAATTTAGAATGACATATGGACTGCAATGTGTTTGGTGTACTTGTTAAAGAATAGAATACAAAGTTGTACTAATTAAAAACTAAACTTAACCTTAATTAAAATTATTAACAAATATAATGCCTATAATATATTAAATAAAAAATGTTTTTTAAATCGTTGCCGTTGGGGAGGGTACCCAAGACGCTGGTAGCGTTACCTGGTTGGATCGCTAAGCTGATCCTCTGACCGACGTAAGCTCCGGCCCTTGGGTCACCAGAGGCGTCGACCAGGCGTGCCGACAATTCTTTAAACCTGTATGTACCTGAGCCTAGAGCATGACCGACTCCAGTCTATCTAGGATTCGTTTGAAGAAATTCGGACTGTCCTTGTATTGAAAAAAATATATTTGGTTTATTAATCTTTTCTCTAGGGATGTTACGTATAAACAATGTACTAAGATTTATACTTTTGTCAAAAAAAAAATGTTTTGCACCCTCTCTTTTTTTGGTTATCAAACGTTCGCTTCAAGAACGCGGTTAAGAGATCAACTTGATTTTTTTTTCATAAAATAGGTAATAGAAATATGAAGGTATGTCACCTAAATTCAATATTTTTTTCCCTACAAAATTTTTCAGTATTAGCTAAAAACACACCAATTTGTTGTTTCGCTGCGTGATCACTAGTATTACGCGTTCAAGAAAAAGAAGTCAAAGAGCCAACATATAATCGCCTCTATGACAAGCAAATAAAGTCTTTGCTGTAGGACTTATTGTGCTGGACGGGTAATAAAAAAAGTTGCTAGGGTATGCCATCTTCTTAAAAAGTTGCCGTGCGGCCGGGCCCCATGGTCCAAGGGTTTCAACACCGAAAGGCGCAAACATGTAGCCCTCTCCGAGGGCCACACCACATATCTGCACCGCTTCAGGTTTTCAGCCGACTTCGCAGCCGTGCCAGCCTTGGCTCGTAAAAATAATTGATATTTTATGAAGCAAAACTATTTAACAGTAGCCCAAAAGTAAAATTAGCGGGGTGGCGTGTTGGCGTTTAAGTAGTTTTAATAACTTAACATAATAATTGTACAATTTTATCTCAACCTCAGTTCAAAACAATCACATAATTTTAATCGTCAAAAACAACCTATAATTTTAATCGTATATATATTGCTACATAAATTAAATAAACATTTAATCTAAGTAGTTCTTGTACATTTATTATTTTATTACATATATTTTTATAAGATTAAAATTTGACTTGTGAAACGTGTATTATATATACCTACTTTGCAAAATAAACTTTTTGAGTTTTGAATTTTGAATTGAACATACGCATAACCCACAATTCGTCCGACCCATATTTTAGAAATTTAGCCTGGTAGTTTAAAAATGTTTTTTAAAAACGCACCTCAAATCCGCCATACTTTTTTACTAAGGCCGGCATTCAATAACGACCATGAGTGTATACGAGACATTCGGCGCAGTCATAACAAAGAGTATAACCACGTAAGTAGATGTCACCTCACTGTAATTTTATTATTATTATTATTAAAAATTCTTTATTGCACAAATAATAACATGTACATAGGCGAGCTTAATGCTAATTAGCATTTCCTTCCAGCTAACCTTTGGCGATGTAGAACTTGTCAAAGGTAGTGCTTCGATGAGGAAAAAGTATTATGACTAGGTATTGTAGGTATATTAATATATAATTAATTTTAACTAAAATTATTATATAGGTTAAATACATAAATAGGTAACTTATAATCAAATACATATACTGCCTCTATATCCTAATAATACATACACTGATACATATAAATATATAAATACAAATAGTATTTACGAGAGGTTAAACAAAGATATTTTAGTGATATAGAAGAATCTCCTTTTATTATATTATAATTATACAAAATGTAACAGAAAGGTATAACTATATTTGAAGAGATTATTCAGTCAATAGTGTAGAACAACTTTTACTATGGAGCCAAACCTGAAATCTCAAAAAAAAAATCTGCCCTTCCATACATTTCAGCCGAGCGCATTGCATTTTCCTATGAAACAGTAAATTTTTTAGATACAGGGTTTGCTCCATAGTAAAAGTTGTTATGTACCATTGACTGAATAAGCTCTTCAAATAATAATATGGTAACACCTTTCTGTTACACCTTGTATAATTATAATATAATATTACTGTTACACCTTGTATAACACAACACGACTACTAACAATAAGAAAAATAATTAAATTTTTGTTGTGAAAATTTTCCAATTTCATGTGAACATTTACTTATTATTTTTAATGGATACTGAAAAATCATGAAAAAAATCCTACTCAATATGTAACTTGACCTAACCCTTGTTAACTTCCAACAGTCGACATTCACTGACATCAGTCTTCGCTAGTAACTTACTTAAAAGAAAATCAAAAGAAACCTGTAAACAGGTCAGAAGGGCTGCAGGTTAAGCGATGTCCAAGCTATCAACATAATCCTGTTGGAGACGTACAAACACATCATGCCCTCACTTCCGCAGGAAGACTTACAAGACTCGACAAGACATGTACATGAACTACAATCTGAAATAATCCTTCCTAGAATCCAATAAGAGTCACGAGTGACAAGATTTGTGGTATAGATAAGTTTGTAAGAATGTACCACCCTCGGTCTCGGTAATACCTCTGAATTGGTTTGTAACTTGAGACATTCGTCATGGCTCTTGTTGCATCGACACAGTTGATTGTATGGACCTGTCGATATCACATGAACTCGACATTATTAAATTCGAAAACAAATAATGGGACAAACGTATCTAATAACTTATTATTAATATTAGGATAGAAGCCAATAATAAAACTAAAAAATACCTACAGCTATCTGCCCAATTAGAGTGGTGATTCTTAAAAGAAAAGCAATTATAGAGTCTAAGTAAAACAAAACAAAGTTCGGTTAAAGTAATGAATGAGTAATAATTTAAGTTCACGCATGAGCTGGGCCGACACAAATATCAGCAATTGTTTTAAAACTTAATTAATTTCAATGGCATCAACCCCTCGTTCAATCCATGGAACATTTAATATCGAGTGCTCATAATTATTCCTTTTGCATTAAAAACCCTTTCCTTCGTAATAAAAAAGTTTTTCTTCTGTTTCAAAAACAATTTGTTAAAGATTTCTTACTTCGCTGGACATGAATTTAGCAGTCTTTGTTGTCATAATAAATATTAAGAAAAGTTTTGTAAGATTAAATAAGTACATTTCATTATAAGTCTTTCAAAATAAAATATTTCGTACAAAATATCATCAATTATTTAATGGTTTCTTTAGTTATTTCACTTTTTAAAACTTAAGTTTGTATCACATTTTTTCCATCTTTCTAAGTTATTTCTTTTTCTTTGTCTGCAGATCTGGTATTTGGGAGAATTGTAGAGCGGCATACGAAGACATCGTAAAACATCTCGAAAGGTAAGATTTAATACTTACCGAATGCTAAATTACCAACAAATGTATCATCAGATCACGTGGGCGGCTACAAATAAAAGTATAAGTCCCAGATAACTATGACACCTTACACGAGACACAAAGGTATACTCGATCATTGTTAAATAAATCTGATTCTTAATTGGCTGACACCCAGGATATGTTATCTCCATTCGTTTCCTGTTATTAATATTTGTTTTTATTCTTATCACTCATCATTTTTTCTTCTCTATATTTCGATCATTACAATTGAAATTGGTTGATTAATTTAAAGTGGTGTCCACTTGAAAGAGATGAAACAAAAGGATAAAGCAAAAGAGGATAAATTTCAAACGGAACGGAGATATAAAATGAGAACATGTACTGGCTAGAATCACCGTCGGGTGTGAAATTAGAGGAGACAATTAGATCCGTGGATCCAGTGTATTTTTAACAAATGACCGGTCTGTAGGGCGCTCCCCTGTTTGCGGACCCGGAACAATTCATCAACCTCATTCAGTTCAGGCTAATCTCACTGCGAGACTGGAAAAAGCGGCTCTCATGTAAATTGGGCCGATTCGGGAAATATCGAAGGGCCAATCGGAGGGAAAGCGCTTTTCTTTTCGTGTTTAATGGATGGTGATTGATCGGCGGGCCCTCTTTGAGCGATACTCGTGGTTTTGACTTGCGTTTTGAAATGGCTGCGATTGAACGATTTCAATATTGCGCCGACCATGCCTCATGTTTATTTAAACGCTCAAGAAAAGCAATAAACAGACATGGTGATCGATATTTTAATCGACTTACAAAGGGATAAAAAAGGTTGTATCGTAGGAGTCGAGAGGTAAAGAGGCGAGAGCGGTGCGGGAGGGTAGAATTACAGTCGGACAGCGGGCCGTGTACCGATGTGTCACTGTCAACTGGCGATCGTCCGACCACGAGCGAGGATTAGCTCACTTTTTAAAGAAATTACATGGATATCCGTCCGGGGGAAAGAAATGTTTATCTGTGGGTAACTGTAGCCCTACAAGGCCAATTTAAAAATACTTGAATCCAACTTAGTTAAGTAGGGTCTAAGGTCATCTGAGGGTTCCGTAGCTCTCAAAAATGTTTAAACTATTTTATCGAAAAGAAAAAACTTATTACTTCTGCAAAATTAAGTTGGTAGAGTATTCGGGGACGTAACTCTAAAATTGTATTATAAATCGGCGTTTTCAGTATTTGTTGTTTAAATATAGTAATTTGGTATTTGAGATCTTAACAAAGATGGTCTAAATCTTTGATGGCCACCCATTTCTTTACTTTTCTTAAAGATAAAAAAGTTACTCTAATATCAAATTTTCATGTATGTAATTCATTCCGTCTATCAGCTGGAGACCCGTGTCGTACGAACGGACAGACGGTTAGTAGAGTGATATTATTAGGTCTACGTTTTGTCCTTTGGGTACACAACTCTTATTGAATATCTACATACTTTGATTATATCTGTTAGTCTGTATAGTTTGTCATGATCTTGAGTTAATCCAACTTATAGTAAAGGTCGTATAATCCTGAACAGACAGAAGAACTGAAGCCTGAAATACGTATAAATATCCTTGTCAAGCCAATACACAATGTAATACTCGCTTCCTATCCGTTATCTCGAATTATCTCCGCTCATTTAGTTCGCGCTCTCAGACCGGTTCTTATGTTAAGTCCAATTAATTGACAAGATTATCTCTGATTTATACAATTTGCTCTTTTATTCCGCTTGCGATTCCATTAAGTTTTAATCCTTTTGTTTAAATCAATGTTTACAGTTTTTGGCATATAGTATAGGCACTATAGAGATACTTATAAATTTTATAGGCTCTTCGTTGAAGCTACGCAAGGTTTAACTGCTACTCCAAACAAATCGTCCGGATTACGACTGCAATCGTCCGGTTTAATTCCATTCGGGATCGAATTAGGTGCGATTAATCGCGATGTACCACGGACTAAAGTCGGCCCGGCCGGGTTACCGGCAGCCGGCTCCGGCGCTCGCCTGTCGGATCGGCACACATCGGGTTGACGTTGCTCGTTACTCATTCCTGCACCCCTCACGCCCGGCCACACTGATAGCTTTGTTTGATCATCCTAAGCTGCTCCACATCCCATTTTATTGTCCTCTTTTCCTAATTTCATGTTGATTTTAAACAAATCACGGCATTCCTCAACGTCATGGCCAACAGCAGTTGAAGACTCGACGTCTTGGATTTCTGACGTCAACATTCGCTTGATTGAATCCTCCACCATTAATTTCGCTGAAGATCAAACGGAGACCGAGGGTGATATTTATCAAGGATATTGTGAATTAATTTAATCAAATCAAAATCCCTTCCTTGTAAACAAATGCTTTTGATTAATGAGACACGCGACAGAGACTCGCATCCGTTGTGATAAAATAGTCGCGAAAAGCCCAAAATTAATGACTATGAAATGAACTCTTGAATTCGAAAGATAAACACGCTGAGCGCTGCGAATTTTAAGTGATTTTTCTTCCCGTTTTCCCTACGATTATGAAGGATGATTCGCTTGATGACATCTGGTTGACTGGCTACATTTATTTCAGTCAGGCTTTAGAATTTGGGAGACTCTGCAGATCGATTAATGTCCCTGGAAGTTCCAGAGCTTCAGTAAGATATTTAGATTATCATGCCGTGAAATCATTAATAACGACTTTTGATTTTCACTCGGCTAATATGCAAAGGGCGTCGTTGTGCGACGGAGCGGGTGCTGCGTCATCGTCGCGGCAATCGTCAACCCTCTCCCGCCATGAATACCTTCGGAGTTTGTGTCACCACCCGGCAGAGGGCAGGCTCAGTCACTGCCACCGATGTGGTTATGCCGGAATTTTAACTAGCTCTTTGTACTCGGACCTTTATGCCCGAAACTATTCCGCTAGTTCTGATGGTAGACCGAACTATTTATTGTGTTGCTTTTGTCCTTTGTCACGAAAGAAAATTTAATTTCGTACTCTGTGCCCTCTCCACGGCGGCTCTATTTTACCCCTTCCTTCACAAAATATTACTTTGATATAAAACAGGAGTATGAATTGAAAAAAATAAAAGAAAGCAAACCTAATCGTTTAGCACCCCAACATTTTCGGAGGAGAGAGTCGGGAACTTCGGCTTGGTGTCATAATGTAACTTGCACCGTCAGCCTATATTAATCTGGATCCGGCGCCTGACAGCATACCAAGTCAAATTTCTCATCAAAAATAAGAATTAATGACGAGTAGCATTAATCATTGCCTCGCAAACGGCACGAGGTGTCCGTATCCCATTATTTTGCATTACTAATGATATGAACAGATCGTAAGGGAAACCGCTGCGAAAAATGTCAAAGTCATCTGCCAAAATAGGCGTAGGTGGGCCCTTTGTTACACTGATAACGAGGATTTCCTTAAATGTTATGAAAGGTAAAAGTATATGAAGCTTATTTCGTTCTTGTTTTGTTTATGGTAAGAAATCCGTTTTGGGGAAATTTGGATGCTTAAATATTCTTCCACTTTTACTTGATATAGGTGATCATCTTTCGTTCTGGTATCATTTGCAGGCTTTTGGGTGTCAAAACGTTATGGTTATACTTTTATGTATAAGTAGCCTTATTGCTTTGTCAGACTAAAAAAACCTGTTTCATTCTTGTTTGGAATTTAGACAAATTATTTTGTTGTTTCAGAAATATAACTATGTTCTGCTATAAAATTTCAAAAACAAGAAAATTTTATCTCATTGGGTGATATCTAGTTCACACTTAAAAAACTTAATATCCAATCTGTTCTTGTCACACCACACGTGCCATGACTTTACGTAACCACAAACTTTACAGCAATCAATTAGCCGCCTTCGCTCAGTAATTTTTATAATTAAAAGATTCTAACTTTGCAACACTAATCAGCTTCCTCTGGGAAGGCGTCACCGTTCTATTCCTAGGAGCTGGCAACACTGTCATTGACAGAAGGTGTCATTCTTCCTTTAATTACGTCGAGGATCATTCCTTCGCGCCCTATTAGTACGCATCAATCAATGTTGCCAATACCTATTTTTTACCCCACGACTGAAGTTTTTTCCCCGTTTTTGTTTACGAGGATTTTTAAGTGCGGGATAATTTTGATGAGGTCCGCCACCCGTCGCTGCGACCGATGCTCATTTGTCATCGTCTTGTCATTTCTGCGTTTCTTTTTCTCCGCCGAGTTTGAATCTCTAAAGTAATTAGGTAACTTTTTAGTTGTTTTTTTTTTCTTGTTTGCTGATCTCTTCCGATCCCTTTGTTGGTCTATTGATCATGGTGGGGTTTGTGATTGCCACCTTTATTGAGTTGATATCCACCGCTAATGTCATCTTGTTTACTATCTAGTCATTTCATCCTCGTCTTTAGTATTGCGCATAAAAAGCGAAAGCATTTATTTGCTGAACCAGTTATAAATATAATTCGGTTTCATAATTAGCGCATTTACCAAACAAATATCATAGTCACTGGCCACAGAAGCTATGAATACGAAATCAGAGCGGTGTCATGGCGGCGCGATGCGTTGGGCTAAATCAAATATGTGAACTCGCAGATCAAAAGAATTCATTACAAAGTGTAAATCAGGATTTGCATGTGGCGCCGGCTTCGATGAATATGCATCTCCGGCGGAGCCTGAGCATCGGTGCTGCCTTCACTATCGAGCTAGCTGACTTGATTAACAGCTGAGTCCTCTTTCATTCTTGAGCTAGGCGACTTGAAAAACGGCTGAGTCGATATCGATGACTTGAACAATGGCTAAAAAAGAAACGATGACGTTTTAATGAATTCTTTGACTCTTTATCTATAGGACGTAAAAAGTGTATTGATGTTTAATAACTGCAATCACATTTTAGACCTTTGTGAATGTACGTAAAAATAATATGATCATGTTACTGTCTAATTTTGAAACCATGACGCGTACAGCCCAAAACGGTTTCGTGCCTCACTCACCATTGCTTACTTATTAACTAAATCTTATTCAAACCTTGACCTCAAAAATTGGAGGTTATCTGTTACCTTTTATTTTTTATGTTGGTTGGATAGGAAAAACTGCAAGTGCATCATGAAATAAATGGCATAAAACTTAACACTAACGTACGCAGTGAAGAAGTTACGATAAGCGAAACGTATAGTTGGCATGGCATGTTCCGCCAATGTTTTCATCATTGAATCATCTTAACACTGGTATATTACACATACTTGCGATTGCTGGCACTTGATGAAACTCGGAACACATCTTGAATTTAATACACTTGTACTAGCTTTGTTCATTATCAATTTTTACTTCTTTTCCAACCGGTTTAATACAATACTTTTAAGGGAATGTATTCGTATGTATATGTCATAGATAAGTGAAGCTAGTACAAGTATGTAATTCAAGATGTCACTTTGAGGTGTTTTGAAAATTACTATCAATAAACGTAATTAAAAGTATTTTGACGTCAAAAAGCTCTCCCCCGTTTAACCTTTGAGAGATTCAAGTAAAATGGGATGTGTGAACGCGCCCGCGGTTGGCAGTGCTGACTAGGCATCAAAACGGACACTTGCCATTCAGTTCGCTTCCTGACCTTTTCCCTGTTGGGTTATGCAAATCGCAGCTTTCAGGGGGAATTACAGAACACGAATAAAAAGTACGTTTGTTTGTTGCTGACTCGACTCCGAGTGCCTCTCGAGTGTGCTGCCGCATAAATCGACTTATGAACACTCGGGGATTTCAAATCAGCGTGCTCATTTGTCTTTTCGAACAGCCGTAGACAGATATGATTAGACCATTGTTTGATACTTTAACATATCTAACCACATAAGCTATATATTTGTTTACAAAGTACACATGTAAAAAAATAAAGAACGTTTGGTTTTGCGACCAAAATCCACTTTTTTCGACGAAGCGTGACAAATTAAGAGACTTTTTTTTAAAAAGAGATCGGGCTATAAACAAAAAGCATTGGAATTTGCAATTCAGATGCGTGTTGTACCAAATGAATAGCTTATGACGTCCAATCGAAGATCGGATGTTGTGGACATGCCTGAGGGTTGGGGTGGCACTTCCATATCCGAATTGAATAGGGTTGCCAAATCCACACATTCTGCCTCTGTGATCCTATTATTGTCCTGTTTTTGTTTGCTTGTACGAGCAAATATAGTTGGGAAATATGTCAATCCTTATTCAGATGTCCCTATGTAGCCAAGTCTTTATTATAAAGTCAGTATGCAACAATGGTTAAAGTGATTGAGACAAATAATCGAGTGATTTGAAATCGGAACATAAATCGTGGCACAAGCATTTATTCCACTCGACGAAATTACGATTGTCCGCGCAACCCTAACCCGGCGCCCACAAATCAAATGTTTTGATAGCACGAGTATTAACGAGACAATTTGATTGCGGACATATCCGCGGCAAATTGCTTGTAAATTATATTTTCTGTTTACTTTCTGCCAAATGCCACGTACTATATTGTGATGAACCGAACTCGACGCAGATGGCTCGATGTTTTTCTGTTTATTTCCCGCTAATTAATTGTTTGGCTGTTTCGATTGATTGCTTATGATGTTTTTGTATCGTTGATTGTTGTTTGGCCTTTAAAAATTAATGTCTCTTTTATAAATCATCTGTTTTGCTGTCCCACATGAGAAAAACCTTCGTTTTCAATAAGTGAAAGTAAGATTTTATCAACTAGAAGTGGAGTATTATTTTGATCGTTATCTCCAACTGGTCTAGTTGCAGTAACTCCGTTATATGCTTATATTAATTAAAATTTATTATGAATACGGACATAATTATGTTCTGTAACGCACCACGGTTGACTGAGAACGAATAATTTTGTGTTTTGAACGCAAAGGTTGCCGATCATCCGCTACATATTAAATTGATTATAATAATTATTGAAGTAAGCTCAGCGTTACAATTTACGCCAATTTATATACGAACGGTGCCCGCTCATGTTCATAAAGTAAATAATATATAATAGTAATTATATATTGGAAGGTGTTACTAATTAGGTTTTATCAGAGAACTGGACGAAACTATGATCGATGTAGGCGCACAACAAACTCTATTCGGAGATAATCTGACACAGATATGCCGTTTATGATTGTATCTTTATAATAGACAGGCGTTTATATTTTGAGAATAATTGAGTACTTGATACATTAGATGTGTCGTTGAAATATCGTTAACATTTTTTCATTTAAACAGAAATGTAAAACTAGAGTTATTGGCATATATTACAAAAGAAACTACGTTTGATTCCAATAACTCGTAGCTGTTGGCCGCAGATATAAAGATCTATGGCCATGTGCCATTATCGTCTCGTTCCGAGCATGTTGTGGTCAGCACGAGCGATCACTTGCCAGATCACAATCATTATCCATACGTCCACCAGCTCCAGTCAGCCGCTGCATGAGGTCGACTGTCCAGACGAGGGAGTTCTATATGATTTGATGAGATGCATGCAGCAGCTATCGATACTCATGACGACGCGGAAGGGTTTGTCGCTTCGCATTATCTTGAGGGGTTCTATTGTAAGTTTGTCGATGTAGATGCGAATTTTCTGCGGTCACATTACACGAAGGTGCATCGAAGCCTTATTTATGCAATCAGTGGTCTACTGATACTGAAAGTGTGAGATCACGAGCCCTTATGGCAATCTATTCAAATAACAATTCCATGACAAAAAATTCAATATGATATAACTTCTAAAAGCTCATAACGGTTTATTGTCCCATAACTCCTTTGCGACAAAAAACAGACTAGGTAATACAAGCCATCCAACTCACATTTCCCTAATAATCGTACAATAAAACTTGGCATTATCAAAACGTATTCCCATTACAGATAATGGTAATGTCCTTAAAAAAGCGGGGATCAGGAATCGTAGGAGCAATTTTGCATAATTATTCGACATCTCGGTGGGAGACAGGCGTCCCTGTGTACAGACGCTTAAGGCGAATCGCAAAACTCTACTTTCATACTAATATTTAACTTGTTCCTCTTCTTTTTTACTTTTTATTGGTTCCTGCTGGACTTATGTTCTCCAATTTTTTATCATCTTTATCGGTCTACGACTAGTTTCGGTTCAGCCTGAAGTCTAAGTCTTGAAGTACTCTTGAGCAGTTTCCAAAACGACATTTTAACTATTGCGTCTAATTTTTTTGGGATATATATCGGGATACACGTTATGTGCATTAAGAGGGTGCCGAGCAAAATAATATAAAACGACAGTCACTGTTAAATTGATTTATTGAATAATATTTCAATGATAAATAAATAAAATATATATTGATTATCACAGCGAATGTATATACACTTCCGCCGCAGCGAATATTAAAAATAACTTATGGTATAAGAAACAAATCTATCTTAAGTAGCCCTAAAATCTAAAAAAGGTATTGGGGTTTTGGTCATTTCAATAACTTAACTGTTGAATTTTGTCTCAAACATAATTCAAGACAATCACAAACGTTATAAAACACAATTGAGCCGTTTCACATTTTTTAAATTTTGTCTGGTAAATTAAATATGTATTTTTCTGTTAAATTCAATCAATTGGACCACGATAAAAAAGACCACGAGAGAACCAGCGAGGTGTCTAATCGTTCTACGCTCGGCGCAGCCTTAAAATTATGACATCAAAATCAAAATAATTATCATTCATACTGATTGTAGGCGCTTGATAAAAAATTTTTCAAGGCAAATTTTTTCTTGTACTTGTACCATAAGCTTTTTAGTTTTAATAGTTTTCAAAATGAAGAAAAACATACGTAAACTTAAATATTAGTTAAAATTTTGATTCGTCATCCTTCTAACGTAATTTTGCAATTCCCTTGCATCTGCATGAGACACAAACATTGTGAAACAAAACATAAGCGATTCGCCTTAAATCCTAATAACTTCGCACGGACCCGATCGAAACCTCGTTACGCTACTGTAATCTGCTGCGAACAAATAGGTTGCAATTTTGTTAGATTCTCGTTGTACATCTACCGTCACTTCGTCTTGTTTTTTCTCATTTAAAGCTTAATTTCATGACAGGCGTTTCAGTTCTCTAAGCGAGTTTAATATTGATCCTACAAGCGATTTGTTTCTACGTAAAACCGAAACCCGACTAATGGATCAGACTCATCCAGAGTTGGTATCTACTTTAAATATTTCAAGCTAGAATTATATGAAATAACAAATATCCTAACGTAAAAGCCACACAAAGTTATAAAAGTTTCCACCTAAACCCCCTCAAAGTCTATTACGCCATTTGTCTTCAGAACTCCGCTGAAGACAACTTAAATCTCTCCACGTAGTTCTAATATCGTAATGAGCTCAAAAGCTTCCAAAGACATATTTTATTTTCCTACGAACACATTTTATATTTCATTTCACGTTTCATAACCGAAATTTGCATGTCCCTCTCTGCATTCGGAAACAGTAATGCCTCGGTCGCTTAGTGCACTTTTATTATGGTATTAAGTGATGTAATTTTTTTCATATTATATTATTCAAATTTAAATAACTGTCTCCGGTTTCCCCCGCGGATGTCCCGCTCTTTCTTCTATTTCTTTTTGTCGCCCTCGAATTTGGTTATTTTGGTTAGACATTTCCGCTTTGACAGTAAAATCTGTGGAGAAGACTTTGTATACATATGTTTGGGATTGTTTTTCTTACTATTGTTATATATATATATTGATACACATTTTTACTACTAATCTAGCGGTCTTGGTTTCAAATACCTTTGTGTTCAGTCTGTGTGCTTCAGGAGGCACGGGAAGCTATACGTCCATATTTTTGCCTGAAGTAGGGCGAAAGTGCTCACCATTTATCACGCTGGGACGTAATAATGGTCGGTAAAAGGCGGGTGTACAACTATGCACTGTGACTTGCATTTCAGAGTCCATAAGTGGAATCACCTCTCACAACCCCTCGGCTCTCACGTCAAGTTATATTATTCTTTTAAATTCTTCGCTGGGTAAAATTTGGGCCCACCGCTCCCGATCTTTTAATTTTAGGCAGTTAAGTAATTATTAGTTTAACTAGTTGTTACATGAAACTGTAAAAGATTAAAAAAATATCACCTTTAGCACCAACTCCACAGATTCCCTGTTCCGAAATTGGCGAAGTTAGGAGGCCGCAATTTTTACAAATGACATCGTGACGTTTATGCTCCGGGGAGGGCGGGGCGACAAGTCATCATGTTACTTCTTTCCTATTATTTTTGCGTTTCGTTGTTCTTCTTCTTCCGCCTTAAGTGTTTCTGCTTTATTTTTTCGGTACTTGTACTGTGACTTATTTTAAATAAGTTAAAGTTAAATAAGGTTTGTTGTCGGAGCTTTCTAGCAAAAGTCTCTAAACGTCATTTCTTTCCTGTGGTAAATCTTAACATAGCAACAAATAAAATTTTCGTTTTGAAGAATTCTTTTTATTTTTCAAATATTGCATATTTTTATGAAAACATTACATAAAATTGATGCTCCCCGTTTGCTCAACATATTATTGTCTTGTACGTCATTTCAAAGGCATTGCGTTCCGTTATCTGCATATGTTTGGAACTTTTTACTCATAACTGCGCCCCTTTCTATATTTTCTTTATAATTTATTCCATCCACCCCTGTACATTGGCATCGGTCGCTGATATTTTTTATTCGATTAGTAACCCCTAAGGTGTTTTTAGCCTTTTTTCGCTCGATTTTCTTCGAGAAAGCTTTGTTGACTGTTCAGGGGGTATAATGTTCATTTCTTTTGAATGAAGAAAGTTATTCTTTTATGATTATTTATTCTCCGTTCCCGTTTGAACTCCTCGATATTAATATGAAACTTTTTGTTTTGATTTACTTCTCTAGAAAATTAGTTTTTCCCTCGATAAAGTGAAATCATCCGAAAGGCAAAGTTTCTTCGTTACAATAAAGCATGTGGATGCAAAGTAATACGAGTGAAGCATAACCTCAACTCGGTAAAAATAGTCGATGATCTATGTCTCGTAATCCCAGAAAAACCACAGAAGCTGGGTACATTCTTAAACGACACTTACACAGTCGGTTTGCGGAGACAGGGGGAGAGGATGCAAGAAGGGAGGGAAGTGAGGAAAGGAAACTTTTTGATGGATCGGACGGAGTTTGTTTTGCATGTGAGTGATATGTCTGAAATAATAAATGTTGAGGCGACGATGGCCTCCCCTCCGGAGGGTGCGTTAAAGCGATTTTTGATTTGGGTGTCAAGCAAATGTTTTCCACTGTGACGCTCAGTGTATTCGGTTTTCTTAATCGATTCCCGTTAAAATTCAAATTTACATTCTGCCAAATATGTCGGAAGTACAATAACTGTACGAGTAACAGTTATAAGTGTTTCCAAAAAATTAATCTCTATATACTAAATGGATTACGTACCAGATTTGGCGGCTCAGATATTTCCAAGGATTCGACTACTTATGTGACCGTTTAGTTTTGGCGTTCGGTTTCTGGTTAGTTATGTAAATGACAAAGCGATTACGGAAAGCTTTGTTAGAATACTAAGGTACGTTAATCAGATTATGCATACAAGAACGGTTTGGACGGGCGCGGGTATTAGGTTATGTGAACGCTGCAGTATTAGAGCTAATCAGCGCACATAGCTGCTGCAAGCAGATTTTCCTGCTGTATTGTCCCGGCGCATAGCCCCGGAATATCTGTTTAGGCCACTGGACACTCTGTAATGGCAATGGTTTACTATTAACCACCTCTAGCCAAGTTAGCCCAATATGGTATGAAGCTAATTTTATAGTAATTACGGCAAACATTGTCATTTAAACACGCACAACATTGTACACAAACAAAATCGATATTCCAATTATGGAAGAGCCAATAAAAATGTGCGCCGCGTTTTATCAGCCAATCAGCGCCCCTTTCGAATCTAATCGAACGTCGTTTTTCTCTCGAACAGTAAAGAAGAAAAGTGTCCCGATATTTTTTTGGATACAGTAAACAGATTTCTAAAATTTGCATGTCACGGCTTAAAAATTTGCTGTTATTTATGCAATTTTCAGTTGTCTTCGCAGTGATTCGTCACCAATTTGCGTTTTGACAAGTGAATGAATAATAATATTTCGCTTCTTGACTGATGAGAGCTGCATCTGACAGGTTGTTGGGGGGAGGGGTTGCTCATTTACTGCTTGCTACTCAAGTGCTTTACAATATTACTAAAATTCGCTTTTCTATTACTGTATTTGTAGGGTTACTCATATTTAAATATATTATCACAGATATTATAACAGTGTTAAACCAATAAGTATAAGTATATCGTTGAAAAATATACTATATGTATCTCCAATTGGTTTCATAATCATAAGATTCATAAGTACCCCTATTAAAAATAGAAATGAATATGATCTTCGACTTTTTATAGTAGTTTTATATTTTGTGATAGATGCCGGCTGCTGAACCTAGAATAGGGCTCAAAATATATGTAAAAATATCCTTATAAATGTATTATTAAGTATGTAAAACTATTGTTATAAAATATTTAATTATAAAAAAAAAATATTCTGTTCGCCTTTAATAAAATATCTTTCTTCATATTAAGAATTCTTGTTATTTTCAATAAGACGTGGGTGTTAATTGGGTATCTTTCCGTTTGTATTAAAATACACATTTAGTTTCACATCATCAATCACAGTAACACATTTCAGATAAAATAATTCGAAGGAAGTTGAAATAATGCGTTATTTTATTAGTATTGGCGCTATCAGCGTCCGATCTGGTGGTGATGATTCCTCTTTTATTCATCATTCATTTTGGATGCTGAGATAAAAACTGTTAATAGTAGATTGTTATACGAGTACATAAAACGAGCCATATTACCCGAGATATTTAGCTGCTTGAGCCCTGGCGAAGGCAGCTATAGTTCGAGGTAATATGGCTCGTTTGAAGCCGAGTTCACCACTCTATTTCGATTGCGAGGAAATGAAACAGTATTATTTGTATGTCATCTTTAAAGTTCAGTAATACATAATGCGAATTAAATCATCAAACAACTAAATATGAACTATGCTGACTGAGAAAAAACAACAGCTCCATAGATAATACGAACAGCTCTTTCCAGCCACTGTTTTTTTTTAATTCTTCCACCGAGTGGGAAAGCAAAGGGAACTTACCCCATACAGCCATGTCTAAATAACCTAAATAAATTAATCGGACTTGAATGTCTTTTATTTATTTTATATCATCTCTCTTTAAAGTCACTGTATCCTTGAGCATCATCTGAAGCTTCTGCCCTGTCAGTTCACGCTAGTATGAAAGAATCTTAGCGCGAACATTATTGAGTTTCAAAAAGTTAGTCTATGAAGTTGTACTGTGTATTTGGCTGTATGCGTATGACCTATTGCCATGGTCTTAGAAGAAGTAAACGCTTTTATGCACGAGAGCATAAAACGTAGTTTTAGTCCACTTGTAGCAAGCATAAACCAGTACTTTTTAGAGCATGAGAAGCGAAAAAGTTATTGTTTGAGGGTTCCATAGCAAACCCAGCAGTAAAAAAACGACTTAGAAATAATTATTGATATTAGAAATAATATCATTAATTCAAAACAATATTAAATTTCAAGTAAGACGAAAATCAAATGTTACATTTTCAATAGTGATGGAATTCACTGTTATTATATAATTCTATTTAATCTTGGGTTTATTCTAAAACATTCTATATATTTTTACGTTCATTGATATTAATCGATATTGACAGCAAATAAAACTTTTTAAATAAGAAGTTAATAACGCAGAGGATTTTTTTCATTTTAAGAGATCAAAGTATGAATATTTTTTGCGAATTCAACATTTCCATATTAATGCGAGCGGAAATGAAAAATATATTAAATTCAAACGGTGTTCCGTGACTCGTCAGTAAAGTATGAAACAACTCCATTTCGAGGGTTGAGCACAGAGCAGGTAAAGACAGTAAGACCGCTTAGGTCAAATGTTGCAATGCATTTGTTTTTTCATTACTTGTACCGCTTATACGAAATGCGGTTGTTGGTCTCAGGTTGTTCTCCTGTAAGAAAATTTGCGCTTTTTTCGTATTTTATAAACTTTTAAATGTTTTTAAATGTTCAGAATTTTTTAACATAAGTAAAAAAGGTTTCAAGTTTCAACAAAATTTCAACAACAATTAGTTCTCATATACTTTTTATACGATTGTTATATGATAAATATCGGTTTTTCGAGTGACACAATAAAAATGAAAGAGTAAAGACTTATTTGTCGTTATTAAGATTATAATATTTATATATATTTATTATATTTTTTATTATTATTTATATACCATTATATATATTTAAAAAACACATTTAGAGATATATTTCGAACTTTATTGTTCGGCATCAGTTTTGTAAATCTGATATATTAGTGCACACATCAAGATGCTAAAGTAGTTTTTGAATTATACCGTGAACAGATAAATGGCCACTTTTGTTTGGAACGGGTTTCTTTTTTTTTATTCAACTTAAAGTATTTTATTCAACTTAAACCACGGCCGTTATTTTTCCCATTGTGACTGTGACTCAAGCCACAGAAAAAATAGTAGCTCAAGCTAGGATTGAAGAGTTTCCTCTGTCTCATTTCTCTACTCTACGCAAAGAAAGGGTTCCGCGAAGGCTTAAAACAGCCACTTATTATGTATGTTACATTTCACTTTCAGACGTCATTTATATTCAAATGCTCAAAGGTATTACTGAACAAAAATTGTGGTGAATTAACCCCCTCGAAAGGAGAAAGATTGGTTTTGAAGGGGGTTTAATTGTAGATTCTTGGAAGACGGTCTCCTTATTTCAGTCAACTTTCAAGGCTTTTGAACTTTTATTGGTCAATTTTTAGGGTGGCAACGTGAATGCATTTATGAATAAGAAGGGCTTTCATACCAACTTTAAAAAACCGAGTTATAATAGCTTTTTCATTTTTAAAAAATGACTCGCGAAGGAAATTGCTTCGCAACGAATACAAAAAGACCATGATAAATATCAATAAAAGATGCAAAAAAGTAAAACGGAAACGTAATAATTCACAATCAAACAAGGCATCCACCAAATTAGGGTAACGGTAGCAAAGGTTGTCGGCGTACAAAATGATTACATACAGTCTTCATCCGAACACAAAGAAACACAGCGGGGCATCATGATATTGTGTATATCCCTTTGTGGTAGCTCCGTGGCGCAGTGGGTTGCTTTCTTTATGGTTTCAAATGATAAAACTGTTTGTTGGGGAAGTAGTCACTTTTTGTGTACCCTTAACTGAATATGAATCGTTTCTTCTGTTCTGATTGTAGGATTGACGGCTGATTGGGGATGATCTATTGATTCTGAGGGCTATTTAACTTTTAAGGAGTTTCTTTGTGGATTTGGGTAGACTAATTTGGTATTATTATCCATGTGGAAAGATTAATTAATTATTCTTTCACTAAATACAAGTTCAACGAAAAAGTAACTTTTGATCGAAATTATCACGAGGTTTAGTGAAGTTCTTTTTTTTATAATTTTTTTATTTTCAAGAATCTTAATCTAGTTACATATAAATAGAAATCGTTTATTACAGTAAATTAATCATATATAATATTACAGTGGTTGGGGTCACCTTTTAAGTAAAGGTATACCTGTGATAGGAGACCCCTAAATAAATGTACAATCAACAAAAACCCATAGGGTTTATCAGTGATTGCGGAGTTCGGTACTTATATTAAATTATAGTAGCAATAGGTAAGCATCTCACAAACATAGCGGGTGGTGATCGCGGTCAGTACGTAAGACATTTGGTAAAATTCGATATATTGTTGTTCCAGATTGCGAGATGAGAGAGGCGATATGGAGCGAGTGATGGCCATGGACAAGGCTCGGGAGGGATCCCACAATGGTAAGAGATACCATTATTACGACCTATGTGAGTGAACGAACTTATTTTCTGAAAGTAGCAGCTTTTATTTAAATTCACCCCTTTTATACCGGACGTAAAATGGACCCGGGAACTTTTACGAGTATGGCTTTTCCTTGTCAGACTCACGTAAAAATGCAGATGTTAATACAGTATTCGAAGTAAAAGTCCTTTTACTTCCGGTATTTCCAACAAAGGTATTGATTTGAGTCGTTAACTTAATTAGTTCTCTGTCAAAATGGCTGAATGTGTTTCTACGCGACAAAAGTTGAGCAAGCCTCCTGACAGTTGTATTGTTATCAGGCTCGTCTCCAGGGCACAGTCCAGTGCTGAACTTGTCAAAGTCGGGGTCCGGCGGAGAGCGGGATAGGCAGGACCGGAGCGAACGGAGCGACCGCGAGCAAGGCTCCGGGAGCGGACGCAGCTCGGCCGCCTCCCGTCGCACCCCTCAGCCCCCCAGGATGCCCTCCGCCGCCACCGCTGCTCCCTCGCCGAGGTCACATACCGATGACAGCGATGCAGCCATGTCTGATCAAGATGATCATAATGTCAAGGAGGAGGAGGATGGTACGTATATTAGACATCAACGAATACATTGAGAAACATATTTTATGTAGTGGGAGTACATAATATATGTTACAGCGCTTTGGTCTCTGAAATAAATTAAATATTTTATCATCGGCTAAACTCTACTCGTACATAAGTTGACAATGACCAAACATCTGTTAGGAATCGTTTAGATTTTACGTAGGATTCTTCGTATATAAGAAAATATAGGTAAAACCTTTTTTTTTTATTCTCTGTTATGTAATTTAGATATAAGCTGAATAGAATTTAAAGCCAATTATACTCTAATTATTATTAGAGTGCATTACAAACTAGAATTCAATCAGAAACAAATTCAAAACCACAAATATTTTGAAAAAAATCCTCGGGCCAGGATTTGAATCTGCGACCTCCTGCTTACAAGACAGGCGCGCTACTGACAGCGTTACCGAGGTTCGTATCTGAAACGACGAATTTTTCCACCATGTCTGTACACCGAATTTTTGTAACTACTTAATATACCAGCTTGTAATGCACATACTGAATGTTCACGGGGGCGTTATGTGATTTCACGCCGTGCTCGGTCTAGATGGATTTCGCAAAAAAACATATAATCTTAATTAATGAGAACTGTAAATTTCTTAACTGTCTGTTGCAACAGGTATTGTAGCGACGACAGCGCCTTCTGTTCAGAATGAGGACGCACGGAAGGACCTGAAATCATATAACGCCCTCGTGAGCGTTCAGTATGTGCATTACAAGCTGGTATATCAACTAGTCACAAAAATTCAGTGAACAGATATGGTGGAAAAATTCTTCGTTACAGATTCGTCATGTAAGCAGGAGGTCGCAGGTTCAAACCCGGGTCCGAGGAATATTTTAAAATATTTTTGCTTTTAAATTTGTTTCTGATTGATTTCTAGTTTGTAATGCACTCTGATAGTAATTAGAGTATTCAAAGCGATAGATTTCACAATATAAACATAAAGGTAATCCAATTATACTGATAAAACACACGAGCTCTCACGTCTAATCATACTTCAGACTTATTAGAAGGAAATGAGAATCAAAATTGCAAATGACCCGAAATAAGTCTCGTGTAGGGCTGCAACTACGTGTAAACGTCCGAACGTGGTGTTATTAATAAGTCAATCTTTCCGACCCTCTACATATAATCACCAGATAGACACTGAGGTGGAGCGGGTATGCACTGGCATGTAGAGATGGGAATAATGAACACTGGGAAAATTCTCAACTATTAACTTAGAATAAGACTGGGACTGGAAGACCTCCCTGTAAACTCATTAGTTATTGTTTTTTTCGGACAAAGAGCCAAATGACATATCTACGTACCTAATTCCAGTTGTATCTGTCAATTATTCCTACTGATAGTTTTTATACTGAGTAGATTATTTGTTGATTGTTAACGCTATGTGGTTCATCAGCTTGGTTAGGTTTTAGACCAAAAAGTATTTTAAGGAAATACTATTTTCATGACTCGTATCAGAAAATCTTGTGCAACCGTTTTCGGATCCAGCGTTATCTCATCTCTAGTTGCAACATAAAATCGATTTACCAATTCCGATCGCTGATAATCACGGCGAGAGATAGTAAGAAAGTGTCCGTGTACCATTAATACGGTCTAGAGGTATCACCCGACCCGTTCAATATACGCTGCATGTAATGCTGGGCGAAATTACCCCGTAATAGCTCTGGAACCTTCAGCATTCATAGTTCGGAAATTATCAACCATAAAACCACCTTCCTTTTATTCTAGAAACTTTACTATAATAATAAGTGTAAAATTGCTACTCCATACATTGTATTTCAAAATGCAGCATAATCATGCGCATCCTAAGAAGATGCTGCTAATTATTTTATAACTTTTAGGTTTATAATTTGTAATTGGTTAATAAAAAGCGGGACTTCATATTTCATATTTAAAGTGTATAAGGAAACGTTAATCGAAATAACGATAGACAAATCAGATTTGTGAAGCATTGAACTCTGGCGCAGAAACGATTAGCGGCAGATGATCACGTGACCCCGTTCCCGTTTGCTGCGCACCTTGATTTTGTGATTAAGCACTTATCTAACTAATACTTGGATGTAAACTACAATAGCAAGTCAACAAAGCTTATAACCTATTACATGTCTTTCATAAAAAAAAAATTGTTCTATATGTATGTGTATGTACAAAGATATCATATACGACTAACTTTTAAAATAATGAAAAAAAAAAACGATTTTAGT
The DNA here is from genome assembly GCA_934047225.1 of Ypsolopha sequella. Taxonomy (NCBI): domain Eukaryota; kingdom Metazoa; phylum Arthropoda; class Insecta; order Lepidoptera; family Ypsolophidae; genus Ypsolopha; species Ypsolopha sequella. The sequence continues at coordinate 18,192,707 of OW203994.1, read as the reverse complement.
TGCTCAAAGGATCTCAAACTTAAATATTATAATGTTTCATGTTAGTGATTTCTCGTTGATACTGCAAGCTTCTTAATATTTTATAACATAAAATAAACGTGGTCATAATATTTCTCCTTCCATAAAGTAGAACTGTTAACTTCTCCTATGGTTTATTAAATATTAAAATGAAATTGGCCTTTATCATCCCGTTGATCATCAATCAAGTGAAAACTGCCTATCAGTCTGACTTCAGTAATTTCTCTTGGTTGTACTAGTATGAGGCGCGCATTCATTGCTATTTGAACATTATAATGAGAAAATCATCTTAAACGACTGTAGGAAGAAGAAATGATGCCAGTTTATTTATTATTTACAGTTACACTGGCAAACGTATTTTCAGATGAAGATATAGATAGTGTTTAACGCTCAATGAATTTATATTTCCAGTTAACAATAAAATTTAACCGTGAGAGACAACTACGAGTAGACATTTATTTCTTTCTGAACCATTAAAATTTTCAATGAGCTATTTAGTTGTAACGGAATTGGCAAATTAACTGGCTTTTCCAAGAGCAAGGCTATAACTCAAAACATAGGGAATGTAAGTGTAAATATGTGGAGCATACAATGGCTGAATTGAGTAAAACAATAAGGTTTGTGTACTGTAGCTATTGCGGGTTCATCACTGAATGTGAAGACAGCGTGGGAAAGGAAAGCCAGTTTCTCAGCTTAGCTGCTGATCACTGTCAGAAAAATTGTCTATACAATGGATTACACATTAGATAAAACGATACTTTTCAAAACGATTTTTTATTTCCGAAATGAAAATCCTAGATGCACCAAAAATAGATTTTAGTCTACAAATCAGAGAAAAAAGACGAGGTGAATTGTGGAGGATATTACAAACAGAAAGCTGAAAATCAAAAGCATTCGTCTACAAATCAAGTCGTTCGATACGTGAGTCACGATTACCGTAGCATCATTATAAGGAAACTCTTTAACAGTGTCATTCAACTTTGATCTTTGTCGGTTTGATATTACAACTAATGTTATTTAAAATTTTTTTAGAGATGATTTCTTCAACATTTATCGGAAAGGTTTGATATGCCAGCGAATTGGTCAATAGAAAGTGCGTCTTAAATATTGATGGTAGAAGTTGATTTTGATTGTCGATGAGATTACCCATCCTCTTAATTGGTCTTATTAGGAAGATGGTGTTGTGACAACACGAGAGTGCTATCGTGCTCATCGACAATGACGAAACGACGTTGTCTTCATTATTTGATGAGCGTTCACTATCTTGTCAGTTAAATTAAATGTATCGATAGATTATTTTCGGCCGTGAGAGATATTATGCCAGGCTCTCTTTTTATGTGAGAGGGTCGACAATTAAAAGTAACCTTTATAAAATTCTCACAGACCACAGCAAAGTAAAACATAGGTGGAATCTATGCAGTAGGAAGAAAAGATAGCGGCGCAGTGCATCGGTGCATATAAATCGGGTAGAGACAGCCCACTCGTCGTCGGACGGCCAGTCGACCGCCGTCAAAGGTTTACCGGCGCTCCACCACGCAATACCCGTGTACCAGCAATAATAATTGCGACTCAAATGATACATGCTGCACGCAACTTCCAAATGTAGTTAGCATTGCTCTCCACGAGGACTCCTGCTTGGAAAGCCTCGCTCGCATGTTCAGTATAAAGTTGTTATTGGAACATGATTTACAATGATTACGGACATTGCTTCGTGATATTAATATTAATACAACAAGGTTTTTGCGTTTTGCACCGTTTATCTGTCGCTTTTGATATCACATTCAAGTGTCCCCAATAATTTCAAGGCACTGGAATTCAATCGTGGGGTATTTATAGGAGGTATATTTAGAGGAGGTATTTATTCGCAGGAGGTGATCTAAGTGATGGTGAGCGCGAGCTGCCAGTATCAGCATCGCCAGCGCCGGTGAGCTACGCCGCCGCCACCGGTACCCCGCCCTCTGTTCCCGTGGACCCCACCGCCGATACCCTCGTCTCCTCCACGGAGACCCTCCTCCGGAACATTCAGGGCCTCCTTAAGGTGGCAGCTGACAACGCACGCCAACAAGAACGGCAGATTAGCTATGAAAAGGGTGAGTGACTCCCAAGTAATAGACTGCATGTAGTGATTATCAACAAAGTCGTAAAGACAAGAACTTGCAAGTAATGATACAGATAATTCTAAGAAAGACGATAAACCTTGTACCGTTTCAGAATTTACATAAGAAATTATAATTTTTTGCAATGAGGCGACAGTGGGGTCTGCAGGAATCCTTCGGATGGACGTTGTAAATGTAGTAATGGCTATTAGTTCACATCTCTTGTACCAAATGGATTCTGAGTAGATGGACACAAGCAGGACTGATTAGATACTATAGAGTCTAGATCCAGATTCTTGTCGTCTGGAAGCCAGCTAGACTTGAGACATTTGCATTGCATTATACATTAGCCATTTATTATGGAAACCGGTGACGATTACGCTAAATTATTGGTATTAGAAATGGTGGCTAAATCACAGTTTTACAGTAATTATGAGTAGCATTGCCCATAACACTTTACGTTCTCAGTAATCTTGTTTTGAATTGCTTCGAGGTATAAAATCCTAGACGTGTTCCTTCACTGGTTATCTCTCTCCCTGTTTATTCTTTGAAATTATTTATTTTAAAATATTTTTACATAGTAGGCAACCTTCTCTTTTCAAGTTTGATTTCTTAAATTGTAAATAGACATACATCTATGAACACAAAAAATACCTATATATAAATTATTATACGTTATTTACAATTGTTGCGTTTTCCAATAATGGCATTTTAAAACATTCCTGATGACATCACGAAAAAGAAAGATTTCATTTGTGGTTTCTGACTGTGATGAACCAGTGGATCAGACAGAGACACCAAGGTCTGCGCGGGCGCAACGCGGCGTGTTCTGTGCAAATAGCCGTAGAGCACCCCAGATGCGTTTGAGTTATAACCCGGCCCACTATCATTACCCACGATTCCATTCGGACAGCATAATTGTTTAATTGATATTTCTGCGAGTTATTTATTCACGTCATTCCATCTTCCATGAGAAAATCCCTGTGCGCTATGGACGAGCTATACACGAGCTAGGAAATCGCTGAAATTATACACTTATATGGTTGAACGAAATTGCCTCGTATTCAATTAAGCATAAGAAAGTATATATCTACATATATTTTTCCGTGATAAAATTTTAGACCCTTTTTATATCGTTGCCAGACAACAAAATTTATTAAACATTATTCAATTCAGTGAGGCTTAAACAAAAAGAATAAGACTCAATTGTTATAATACCCATAAAAATACAGAGAGGTCGAGGAGAAAATTTGCAACGCGAGTCATCATCAAACTTGAATATCAATATTTCGCCTCAGGCCAATTGTATTAATAAACAAAACAAAATGAGAAATAATAATGCTATAGGCCAACAAAAGGTTCCATTTCTCCCCCTGATAAATAACTAAATGCCGAAGGAATAAGTCTCTAATCCAAAGAATTTAAGAGTGGAAATTGCACGTTTACCCAACCCGTAATTTCGTTATTACGATAATAAAATTATTGTTGATGAAACATTTTTTCGAATCGTTGTGTCTGGAGAACTTTACCGTTCGATTTTTTTGTAGAAATTACAGCAATCTTTTCCCGGGCCGTCCCGTTCAATTGGTAGGTGTTACTTGCATCGATCGAGGCGCGCATTTTAGTTGGTTCATTCGGGATCCTTTTATGTGCATGTACGCTTCGCTATGTGGGATCTTTCCCATTTATGTCTTCACTTCTCCGCTGGAAATTGATCGAATAACATTTCACGTTATGACGTTCCACGATCTGCGATATCGGGTTCTGTAGAAAGAACTTCATTCTGCAAACATTTCGCAGGTTTGACACCCCTTTCTGTCGCAAATGGCAGATCATAATCTAGCCGCAGTCGCTGACAATTTTTACACTAGTCTAGAGTGGGTGACGCACAAACAAATGTCTCTCATTCAAACGCTTATCAGATAACTGCTGGAAGGGTTGTATGAAAGGCTTCTATGATGATAAAGCTTTGTCGATTTGCGTCGTGTAAATAGACTTAGCAATGAATGAAAAATAGGTGTCATATTGTGCTCCATTGAAGTTGGGATTTTGAATTTAGTGTTTGGATTTCCATAACGCAGCATCTCTTTGCCATTTACCCATTCAATCAAAGCGTCTGAAAAATATTGTTAGATATTCGCCCCGAAGTGATTCAGTTGAAATAGATTTCCCAGCCCAGCTCACGAAGATCGCTCATAACTCAGCAAAAGCTCAAGTAAACAAACAGAGATCGAAGTCACCGATTTTTTCGCAGCACACCTCCTCAGCACAATGGTGCGAAAGCTGGCGCGGCGCGGCAACAATGCGTCGTTCCACAATCGACTCTTGCGCATCTGACGGGGGCTCGTTAGTGAGCTGGGGGCGGTTGTTTGCACTGCCCGGTGCCCGGCGCTCGGTGGGAGCTAGCGCAGCCAAGAGTTATGGCTGACCTGCTCGTGATAGACAGCTATTGCATGTTTACAGATTTGAAGAAACAGCTCAGTTTATTTATAGCCATGGATATTGTTTTCTTTGTATAGTACTTTAACCTAACAACTAGATATTAACTTAATACTAGTTGCTAGGAGGATTGACAGGTCCGTGCTAACTGTAAGAGTTCCTTGTATAGCTCAACTTAGAAGAAGACTTGCCTATTAACCGGTACTGTAATCGTAATAGATGTTTTATAAATTAATACAAAATCAACACGCTCGGTAATTTCATCGCAAACGGGCACTGATAACGTCCAGCGTTCGACAGCAATTTCGCATTGTGAAAGCTTTTATATCAATTGAATCCATTAGCTGAGCACACAGGTCCCGTGTATTTGCTTGTCAGTTTTTATCATTGTGTATGTGTGTTTGCTCGATCGGTCACTTCTGTGTTATTGATGGCCTGTTTCCACCCTCAGTACATCGATCCTCTCTGAATGTCTGCCGTTTGGTCAAGCTTGTATGTTTGTGCACTAATCTGGTGTTTTCATTGTTATCGACAAAAGGATGAAACTATTTGCTCTTTTTTGATTAAATATTAAAATATCATGATTGTGTTTCCGTAGTATTTACGGAAATATAATAAAACAGTTCATATACAAAGATAAACTGTGTAGGTAGTTACCTACCTAATGATACTATCAGACCATTTAGATTGTTGACACCTGCCAATTATTCAAGTTACTCTATTTCTGTTAATTATCGTAAACAGTATAACAAAGTCGAAATTAAAATTAAAAAAATGTTATACTTCCATACGGCAATAAGGTAATTACAACGTGAAAAGCGGTTTTATAAGTACCTACATTATTTGACCTATATTATAATATTACATTATAACACCGCAATTCTGTGCTGTGATTGGCGAAATTTATTACAACGCCGTTAGAGAATCAATCAGAAGCGATAACGCTCTATCTAAATTTCTTAAGCCGCGCCGCGCCCTCTTTCTCTTCTCGATTCTGATTGTTCTCAGGCATCTACTCGTATATACCAATTCCAATGGGTATCATGACATATCATGACGAATGTTTTTCTTATTTTTCGTGAAATTGTTTTTGATGGTCGTAGATATAGTATTGTGTGCATTGACAATTAGATATTGGGACACGAGTGCTTGTTTACAAAACGAACGAAGTGAGTTTTCTCACATTATGTTACAGTTGCACAAAATACTATCCTCAAACCAAACGTGCCAAACTTCACATCAATAAATAATCTGATGAACGAAGCGCATTCCACACAAATACATTTATACAAGTCCACACTAAAAGGGCACAGTTGTAAAGGCAAATGGTACAACAAAACATGCTCATGCGCAACAAGACCGGACCATTTGGTCCTGTTGAAATAAAGTAAGGCTAAGCGGCAAGAATTAACAGGGATAAGGGCTTAAAGGGTAGCGCCGTAACGGATTTATGTAGAGACGATCCCAATCTCGGTTTGTTTTGCTCCTTTTGTCTTTGGCTCTTGCGAGCATTCGGCTTTAGAGATTAGTCAAGAAATTCCGAGGATAGCTTTCTAACAGAATCCTTACAATATCTCAAACTTTTAATTTTGTTGATTGGAAAATAATACCAATCTCAGTGATTGGTATGTTCCAGTGAAAATTTATAAAAATAGTATGTATTCCATTTATTCAAATTAATATATTATTATATCCACATTGCATAGTGCATATAATATGTATATTGTATTTTCTTCCGAAGAAGACTTCTTGCCAAGTTGGAAATTATTTTCTTTCCACTAATATATTGTCAAAATATGTTTTCTAGACAAAGTCATGTCATAGTTACATAAATGATACGGTACTTAGAGTGACCTAAGTGATTAATAAGCATTTCGGTACTACGCGCTAAAAAACTTGATCTTGGATAACACTGGATAGAGTAGAACCCGGTGTGTCGGAAGTTCGGAACGGATTTGGATGCGGTTTTGTTTATTATCATCATAGTGACCCTGTTCAACATATAGGCTATAAGAGGGGTGTTAATAAAATAACCCTCAACCCGAAAACGGGGCAGAGTAGAATAAACGCGGGTGATGGGGTCGCGGGCAAGGCACATACATACTAGGTATAAAACTTTACACACTAACATCTGAATTTATTCGTTCAGTGAGTAATTGTGCGACTTTAGTTTATAAAGTTCTTCGCTGCGTCGGAGTACCTCTATATATAGCGAGGCCGAAAAATGAGCATGCGAGGACGGAGAACGCGCCCGTGAGGCCAAAGGCTTTGTTTGGGATATTGTCAATTTGTTATATTCAATTGAGAGGGAGTGAGAGCGCTTATAATGCTTTTTTCTGAAAAAAACATGTCACTTGTTTTCTGTAGACCACGGGCAGAAGCTAGTGATAAATAAATAAGAGTAAGGCTAAACTCTCCTTTCAGATTGTAATGTCACTTCAAATGATACATTTCATTCACAGATGACGATCTGAATTATAACTTAGTTAAAGAATAAGTTGGTAAATAAAAATTATCAATAACTAAATGTGCCCGCGGCTAATATAATTATTATTAACAAATGAATAAAATCCCGAAACACTTGAATCATAGAGAGGAGATGATTGTGAGTGACGTTGAATGTAGGAGATAATTTCTGGAATTAATTAATTCTCTGGAAAAAATAATTTGATATTCAGTTTGCGTTTAAACTTGCGTTGCATGATGTTACGTTTTTGCTAACCCAAAACAGTATGAACGGTCTTTTAGACATGCCATACAGATCTGACGTTTCTGAAACGCGAAACATTTTGATTTTTAATTTTTCACACCACCTGCTCGACAATGTCCAATTACATATCATGCAACCTCAACGTAAAGTAACGCATTATATCTCAAGGGATATAAAGTTATATGAAAATCCCTAGGGATTAAAGTGATTTAAATTTGGAACGTCACATTCGTGTGGAAACTCGTGGAAAACAAATGCCTATATGGGATTGTAAAGAGGTTTGTTCGAAATCGAACTGGCCACCATAAGCAAAATTCAACAAAAAGAAAAAAAGCTGGTTTGGTGCTGTGATTGTCAGTGAATTTTATTGAATTATTAATGTTGATAAAAAATGTCGAGCTTTTTATTGTCTCGCAGAAGGTGTGAAAAGTAGAGTATGCTCCTCTGGAATAAAGCCTGTCTTTGTCTTGGGCAGCTTGAACCCCTCGCTTTACTCAGGACTCTATATAACTCCCTCGCTACGCTCAGGAGTTAACTCTAGAGTCCCTCGTTACGCTCAGGGTTCAATATGCCGCCCGTGACGTAAGACACTGCTTTATTCCCTTAGTGCATAATCTACTATTATTCTTTAATTATTAAGCGATCACTTATCCAAACCCAAATTGTTTATGCCGTTCATCATTGTCACAATCTAAGGAATCGAATTACATTTTTTTTTTTCGCGATTTTTGCGTTCGTGTGAGTGCATACGCGCACACAAAGGTGTGTAGAGCGCCATCTCACTCTTTCCCGTGAATTATGTCCCTTTCTAGCTTTTCGATTTTACATAATAGATATCTGACAGCCTCCTTACTTGTTTTGATTACCTTTTAAAATATAACAGGAAGCTCGCATGATGAAAGGCAACATGATATTTAAAAAAAGTCTTTATTGTACACCATATATTACATACAGGAGAAAACAATTACAGTATAGGTTACAATAGGCGGCCTTATCGCTTAAAACGATTTCTTCCAGATAACCTTTGGGTGTAAATGAGGTCAAGGAGGGAAATCGTTAAGGCGTTGCATATAAAATAAATAAAAAATTGTGTACAATTTAAATTGTGTAAAACAATTTAAATTCGTCCTATTTACGGATATCAAATACTGTCTCCAATAGCAAAACCCAGTTTGTCTACTATGGTTGGAGCGTCAGAGTCCGCGTCGGTATTGTATTACGGTGCGCGTGTCACTCCGATAGCGGCTGCGCCGGCGCACGCGACTGGGCCACACACGCGCCGAGCTGACCACTTTGAATATCGAACATGTCCCGTCTAAGTTTCACTAGTCTAGCGAGCAAGACGGGATCATGATTCATACATAAAACATTCTGATTGGCTACAAAGTGATCAGCGAAAATATTACAAAAATAATCGTTTGAACACGTTCGTAACAAAAAGTAGGAATAGGTTTTCTCAAATAAATGATGATGCAACTTATTTAAAAACTTTTCCATTGTAAATGGTTTGAAAATGAAACTTACAAGTATTTTGCGATGTCCTGATGTTAATTCAAATTCGAATCTTGCGTAATAAACTTGCACAAACAAAACACTGACAAAAAATCCTTTTTCTTGACATTTTGGCAATAAACATTTTTCATTTTAGCAAAAAGAACAAAAAACATTTGCATCCTAACAACCTTAATTTTACTCCTGGAAAATAAACAGTAATCAAGTAGTGAAAAACGTAATACAACGTGTAACAGAAAGGTGTAACCATATTTGAAGAGCGTATTCAGTCAATGGTATAGAACAACTTTTACTATGGAACAAACCCTGTACCTCGAAAAAAAATTTAATGTTTCATAAAAAAATGCAAAATGCTCGGCTGAAATGTACGGAAGGTCAGTTTTTTTTTGAGATTTCAGTGTTGGCTCCATAGTAAAAGTTGTTCTATACCAATATAATTCTTCGTGGACTTTACACGAAGAATAAGCTCTTCAAATATGGTTACACCTTTCACATTTTTATAATAATAATAATAAATATGATATATAATAATAATAATACATGATAAGTAAATTTCCTTCTGTTATAGCATGTTAGTTCTTAAGAGTCAATATTTGCATTCTACGAGTATATATTATGGTAAAATGTGCTGTACTCGATAACAAAAAGATGTAATAAGACCTATATTTATTTAAAACGCATGTTTAAGCAAATAAAATTTTACTTTACGTTACTTTACTTACTTTTCCGTCACACCTTGTATAAACGTATTTCCACACGAACAAAACCGTAAGCAACAGACATGTAAGTAGTAAATACACGTACATAAAGCAGCAAGTAGGTACTAGCACAACAGTTTCCAACTTTCAGTATTTTCTTACGGAAAACTCCTCGCGCGTGTTAGGTTGTGCCCTCGAGCGGTTCTACGTATCCCTGGCTGTACGGCGGGCACATCGGAAATTATTACATTTTCCTCACATTTGCATAAACAAAATAACTATCTTATCTAATCAACATAACTGAGTATGATGAATGTTTGTCGAGACATGTACGATGACGGCATCATGCGTGGCGTGCACAGAACTTTTTGCTGGAAAAGCAAGCAATTGGTCAAGAATAACAATAAAAAAATATGAAAAAATTTAAATATCACTTTGAAAAAAAAAAGTTTGTAGAGGAAATTTTCACTCTAGGGTAGACATTGTCTACCCTGGCGACATCATTTTTTTTTTCTAAGTGATATTTAAATTTTTTCATTTATTTTTTATTGATGTTCTTGACCATTGCTTGCTTTTCCAGCAAAAAGTTCTGTGCACGCCACTGGGCATGGGTTACATAAAGCATGGGATTTCAGTTTCGGGGTTCTGTCGCAATATGAGAACCTGATTATGAGATTCCTTTGCTAACGCAAAACAGGCAAAATGTATAAGGTGAAATTTAATCAACCGCCTGAATTCCCATGGGAGGTTCAGTAGGCGATAGAGTGGATCAGATAAGGTCACGTGACATCACAAATCGTATTAATAGTGAGTAAATTTTCGATTCAGTTGTGTGGGTGGACTTTACATGAAGAATCCAAAGCTATACACACACGGTGTCCACCCACACAACTGAATAGAAATTTCACTCACATCTTAATAAGTTCTTAATAAGACCTGCCATTATCTTATCTGATCCTCCTGAAACTTCACATGTGTAGTCTCTATCACCTACTGAAACTACCATAGGAATTGGGGCTGTTGATTAAATTTCATAAATTTCTGTGTATATTCATAATTCAATGCGAAACGTACAAAACTACTCTACGGTTTTTTCTTCTCTATAAGCTAAAAAAGTATCACGTTTCTTTCTGTATGTTTGATCGCCTTTTTAACTAATAAGAACTAGAGAACCGTGGAAGGAGTTTTGATGTTTTATTTCCTTGTTGTCTAACCTAAAGGCAGTTTTGAGTAATGTTATGTTATGACTTATGAGGTATGTATTTTAACTATTATCATTACGCTATGACTAACGGGAGTTGAGCAGTGACCGTATTAGCCTGTATTTTATTATATTCGCTCATAATTTCGGAATTATTCCACGAAATTTAATGAAATAATTTAAGGAATATAATTGCGCTGTAAACAAAGAAGAGCAGTAACAATTTACAATGAAACAAAAAGTATAAAAATGGAGTTCAGATATTCAATTTAGTATTGTTGGAATTATTATTTTTACTTACGTCCCTAATGGATTCACTAGGGCAAATACCCTTCACATATAATATCGAAGCTGTAGTTTTAAACACAATATTATTCACAATGCTATAAAAACAGCCCGTAGGCATTTACTAAATATTGTTACAAATGCAAATTAAAATATTCCATTTGAAATATTCAAAATAATCCCATTTGGTCGATAGTTGAGAGCAACACTCGCTCAGTCGCCTGAGGGGTTAAAACAAACTATTTTCCATTGAATCCGTTTAGTCCTTCATGCGAAAACTAAATAGATTTCATTTTGAAAATGTGTGTAAACTTATGGTTTATCATAAGGCTGGTTTATAAGTATTCCCATTACAGTCATCAATGTCACACGCATAGAAATCTTTGCCAGTTTTCGTAATGCTATGCTCAAACTTCAGGCAGATAATATAATTCAGGGTCAACTCAGCCCGCAACAAACTTAGCCTGCGGGCTGAGTTGACCACTTGCAGAAATATTGAGTTTTCATAGGGGGATGCTACGTGTATACAATGTGTAACAACAGAAAGGTGTAACCATATTTGAAGAGCTTACTCAGTCAATGGTATAGAACAACTTTTACTATGGAGCCTACATCGAAATCTCAAAAAAAAAATCTGCCCTTCCGTACATTCCAGCCGAGCGGCAATTCATTTGTCTATGAAACTGTTTTTTTTATTCGATATACATAGTAAAAATTGTTCTATACCATTGACTGCTCTTCAAATATGGTTACACCTTTTTGTTACACGTTGTATATTATGATCTGTAGATCCGAAATCCGAATAGACTTCGGCAATTCATATAAACTTCTTCTATCTCTTTTTCTTCTTGGCGTGTGGTTGTATAGTGGTCAGCCTGAGAGTGGTTTGGGCCTGTTTGGTGGCCTGTGTTTATTTATGTTATCAGCTTATATTTATATATTTTCGATATCAGCCGGGAATTAAGATCATTTAAATACTCAAAGGCCGGGACCAACAGCTCGGCCGCACTGATCACACGGCCAAACGCTGTTACATGTCCCTCATTCTCATTCTCTGGTCCGATATTATTTTAGGCTGGATAAACCAAGATTTTGGTTGTGAATAATGAGCATTTTATTTTACCTTGATCAGTGTTAAAAATGTATATTATTTAAAGGTAAACGAAAGTCCAAGAATCTACTTCCAAATCTCTCTTATGGAGGTAACCCAGCAATAATCTCATAAAACGTTGTATGTACACTTATATTCAGTTACAATTTGAACCTTAATACACTTCAAAATAGACTAAAATTTCTCTCACAATAATTCCAAAACGACATCTTCGTTGCGTGCAGATATCAGTGTAAGGGGTAACATGAGACAATCATCTCGTAAACTTTAATAATAATTACATTTTCAACTCGGCCGCCCCCTCACCCCCTTGTATACCTCTTTACACCCCTCGTAAGCAAATAATTTAGGGATGGGCAAAATATTCGGATTTCGGATAAATTGGTTTCTTTTGTTGTACTGTTTTTTCTTTTTAATTATTGCATAACTACGGCAATCTGCATAAGTTACATGATTTTCCATATTTTTCCATTATAACAAATTTTGAGCTATTTTATTAAGACCACTGGACCAAAAAATAAAAATAGTATTATTTTTAGGATCCTTAGATAGCTCTTTCAAATGATACGAGTACCATACACATAATATTCATGTTTTTTTTTAACCAATCTGGCCTCTCATTATGAAATTTTTTTAATCGTTGGCTAGTCATATTTATGTGGACATCTGTAAGTCCTAACATTATGCCAAATTTCAAATTCCTACATTTACACAATTTTCGAGAAAAGCCTCTGTGACAGACGGACGGATATGAGAAGGATCTTATAAGGGTGCCGTTTTTCCTTCTGGGTATGAAACCCTAAAAATCATACAAAAAGAAAAAATCATGAAGAAAAAAAAATTTCAGTCTAAATGACAAACGGGTAAATAAGTGCAAAATTAGAAGTCATCATTAAAATAGGTCATTTTACAACAAACTAATATTGCGCCCGATTATTCGATTCTGCTAAGAAACCGAATTATATTCGGTATTCGGTTAGGCTCCTATTCGGTTCAACCCCTTCAAATAATTAACCGCCCGGAATTACTTACTCGTATAGCTGAAATAATTTAATGCGACGTGCGAAGGATTATTGTGTGTGTGAGCCCGACTGCCTCTGTTCTACTTACCAATTTTATTTTAAATCCATGTCTCATGCAATAATCGAATGGGTAAAATTATATATTTAGAGAATCTTTAAGCTTTACTATTTTAGGTAAACAGGCAAGGTATGGTGTTTTAAAGTTGGATATTTTATTTATAAAAAATGTAGGTGGCTGAAATTATACAGATTTATGACTATTTTGATGAACGAACATATTGACAAAGAATACCAACTTAATATAAAGGGGAAACAAACTATAAAGGGGAAATGTTACACTTTACAGTATCACATCAGACGAGCTTTAACTATTCTTAATATTTAAAAGCTGCATAAACCAAGGTTTACAGGGCTGTTCCACCGAAACCAAATAACGAAGAGCTCTTGTCACGAACGTAGAGTGGGTTGAATTGGACCAAGTTGTTTCGGTATCCACAAATAAGAGTCTCCGGGGTGAATAGGGTTTCTCCTTGTTGTAGTTATAATTTACATACGGAATTACAAGCGGAAATATGGTCGACACACTCGTTTATGATTGCAAGAGTGTGTGGTAACATTGTGTGGAGCTTTATCGTATGAAGAACGATGACAAGGGTGATTTAGAAACGCGCCTTGTTTATATGGGTTTGATGGTTTCTTGGGAGTTGCATGTGGAATACTTACTCAAATTACATTGTTATACGTATACATGTGTTATCGTTCAGATAAACATTACGTATAAATAATTTGATATATAAACAAATTTTAATTTTCAAATTGTTACTGCCGGTAACTATAGAAGCAATAAACAACAAATTAGGAATGTAAAATTATACTGGGTACAAAGTAATAAATAACAACGCCTTATACAATTTTTGTAATTTCAGAAAACCTAAATTTAGAACAACCCAAACTTAAAATTTTAATTTTGCAGAATGAGTTTAAACCGCGCTCAACTGATCAACCACTAAACTAGCCTTCAATATGAACTTACTTGTATTTTTTTTTATTTGCAGTTAAAAAAAAACACCCACAATATTAATTTAAATTAGAGAGCATCTTATCATCTTATTCAGATAAACCCCACCCTCCCCTCACCGTGAATTGAAATAAAATAAGTCATAGCATGCACCTGCGAACTGTCGAGGGAATCGCCCAGGAACATTAAACACATTAATATTCTTTATATGCACTTAAATTTTTGTTCCGTGCCCGCAACCTCACAAAGTTGCACGAAAATGAAAAATTACTGGTCAGGGAGCCCGTTCACAAAAATAAGAAACAACTAATGAAAGCTTAGAGCCATTCGCATAAATCTCCCTTACATTTTTAATACCAATACATCCGAGGGGAACGTCCAAGGGGAAGAAAAAAAGATGTTAAAAACAAATACTCGCGGTCTTTCGCGTTTATATCTTATTTAAATACCACCAGATGCTGTCTGCTTATAAATGTGGATATTTTTTAATCGGTGCTTTACCTGGCCGGGGACATAATGGTATCGGCCGATCTGCCGTCAGCTGGTATATATGTATACTGCACAAGTTTATCATGATCCCTGGCTAATTTAAAAATCTGCTCGATGTAGGGCTTTCTCTATGGGTCGTGGTCGGATATACATTTTACGGGTGTACCATTTTTCAGTTCCTCTGAATTTTAAAATTTTTTGAGTGACGGTTCTTCCTAAAATAAAACTTCGAGTAAAAAATATTATTCGAAAACTGGATTTTCAAATTAATTCTAATCTAACCAAAAGTATATTTTTATGTAAAGTAAAAGTAAGTTCCTTGTCTTTTTTAAATTGCCAGCCCAATGCTTAATTACATTGTTATCAAGAACTTAGTTGAGGACTACATACGTTTTTTTTTTTGTTACATTTGTTACCTAAGCGTTCCGGTATCGTATCGAATCTCGCGGAGACTGTGTAGTCTCATTAAAATAATACAGGGCTACCGGATAATCTTATCCGGTGTGTTTCGATCGCAGATTGGGCGCGCGTGTGTCGATAACGCGCCGAGTTATTCCGCCGCTGCACGCTGCACGCTCGATACCATGCTTTTTTAAATCCATTTTTACAAAGACATCTTCATTATTTGTTCTTCGGAACAACTCTGTGAGAATTCAAAATTAACTCTTTATAACTCAAACATACGCAGAGTGTTCTGCAAAATATACCAAATGCAAATAGCTTATAATAAATTCATAAAATTATGAACTGCGTATGAACATACGTACGACCGTACGTACATGACAAAATTTGGCGTGTCAAATAAAATACTATAGTGTCACGGCGTACAAAGCAATAGACTTTTTTACGAAGGGTTTTTTTATAACACCGCTAAAATCACTCTTATATCACAAGAGGCTAAAACTCAGTTTGCCGTGCACCAAGAGCACTCTTTCCAAGATTTTATGATCTAATTTTCACACATAATAAAGTGAAGTAATTCTCATGATTATTAGCATGGAGAGTGCGGGAGTAATCCTCTTCAGTCGGCGCCGTGTGACATAAGCCGAAAAATCTAATAACAATAAAATCAAATTGCCCCGTTTGCAAATTTAAGAAAAAAAAAAGAATAGGGAAGGATTTTTCATTTTCCACACCATGACATTCATTGTCGTTACTTTAGGATTTATCATTCGAGAAGCTCGTGAATTTTTGTGTTACAATTCGATTACTTTTAGATTAAGATTTCTCGCCCCAGTTCGGTAATCGTACCTTAGTTAAAGCTTAATTTTAATCCAACAAAAGGCATTCGTAATGAATCAAGTCCCGCTTCCCATTTAAACCTCTAAAAGTGCTTAAATCAACAATATCCCTCAGTAATATTTCCTTTGGTTATTACTATTAAAATTTCACCTTAAGACCTTTCAGAGTCTTCCGCGGATTCATAGCAGTTTAAAACGCGCAAATGTAATTCAAGGAGGGTAGTGAATTCATGCCTACTTTTGTTTCCCTTATGAAAGAGCCGTTTTGGTCGCTTTCACCTTAACGCCCGTTTAAATTATTTCGCCAGTTTCAGTCGTAAATTTAAGGTAGACTTTAATTGTTATTTTAACTGCGAGTTCTACTTAGCCTTCAGCATAGAGGGGTCGAAGAAATATGTCTCAATTCTCTCTCACTGTGACTGATGTTCTACTGGATGGAATTGCGTGTTTTTTATAACACTTTTTTTGCAACACTACAATTGTAGAATTTTTTCAAAAAGAAAATAAAATTTACCAAGCCAATTTTCTGAACGCATCGCATTCTAAATTTAAATATTATTGTTGTTTTTAGAGAGTGCACAAAATTGAAGAGAAATAGAATTTTCTTCGCACCCTTCTTCAGATGAAAACGGATTTGACTCCTGACAAAAAAAATAAACGTGAAAGTGACGTTTCGACTTATAAGTCAATCCACAATATTCTTCGATTTTGTCAGGAGTCTCGTAATAAGTGCTGTCGATTATTCGAAAAGCTAATTGCTTTTAAGGCTAAGCTTAACATCTTTGGAGTGTTATTAAATTGCGTAACCCAAATCGATCCTTTTGTTTATGGGTCTCGATCCTTTCAATCATCTATCGGCCATTCAGTTTCGGTATCATAATAATTGTCCATAATTACATATTCCCTTGAACGGGGCGCATCGTTTTTATTGTTATTTTATTTATAAAGTAATAATTTTTTCCTCAGACCGCGACTCGATCAGGTTTTAAATTTGATTGATCCGATATAAAGATCGATTTAATAATGATCATGTGTTTCGTTTTGGCTCTTTAGTTTTTCTTTTTGTTTTTATCGATAAGCGTTTTCATTGGTTCCGTCTATCTCTCCTCTCTGCTTAGTCTCTGGGAGTGGATGATTTATTAGCTACTAATTTACATTCATTTCATATTCAGTTTTACAACAATACACTTAACTATAATTTTGGTGTATTTTATAATAGTATCTTATTCCACAATGCGATTAAAGATAATAACAATGTGAATATATATATATAATTAAAATGTTAAGCGCATCGAGATCGATTCCGTATATTTGGGCAGATAACAAAATGGCAGATATCGCCGCAGATAAAACAATTCATTACACAAAAGCAGAACAATACAGAGATAGATATTAGCTACTAAGTACGCGGGGACCACACCGGGGGCACCTTTTGTTAAGGACCTTATACTCGCAAATCGCGAGATGTTGAGATACGCCGCATACCGAAGCGCGGGTCCATAATGGGCATCCCTCGGCAGAGGCAATTTACGTCTCATGTGCGAAACCACTCTTAACTAAAAGCCCTCTAAATTACAGTATACACGGGGATTGATTCGAAATTAATCTCGCTTTGGACGTGTCCAAAGCGTTGATTCGTTTAGGATATCTTTTTTTTTCTGTCTTTTTGAATTTGTTAATTCGTCCAAAAACGTAAACCGTTTGATGTTTGGCATTTTAATGATATTCTAAATACATATCTATATGATTTATATAAAAACGGCTCACCTCAATACGTGTTATGATCGGGAAAGCCGACCAGTTTCAGCAAGTCTCATTTAATTCTATAACATATCTATATCATCAATACCAGTTTTGTACCAATTACGTTTTGGCACAGTAGTGAAATAACCACAAATTTCGTAGTCCATATCTAAAAGTGCGTAACATCGCAGAACTACTTATATTTTCGCATACCATAGTCATCACGGTCATATTGGGCGTATCTTATTTCGGTTATTATTATAAACAGCTTACAAGTTAACTTGTTTCAATGTTATCGGGAAGATGTTTGTCTGGCGATACGTAAAAAGTCAGTAACGAGCTACAAGCCGAAGTAATCGCGATACTTCTCCAAGTAATATACATGTCTAGTGCCTTGTAGATGTGTATCTTCATTGGTTGGTTTTGACGCGTTTTCAAGTAATTACGGATCAAGATTTTACTTATAGATGAGGTTTATCTGTTTTAGTCGACTTCGCTGTGTTGTCGTTTATAATCTTGATAGTTTTCAAATACTTTGTATCTACTTATCAAGTACTAGTGAATTGATACAACTATATTTATATTACTCTTATTTATGAGGGCTGTTATTTCGAATTAATTACACATTCCCACAAGCCACAAAAATGTGTAAATCGCTACTGTGCTAAGCTTGGACGAGAGCGGTTTCAAAGCCGGATTGTGAAAAACCCGCCTTTTTCTAATTAATCAAAACAGAATACTGAAATTCAAAATCCACTCAATAGTAATTCAACAATACCTTATTACCTATGTATTGTGTATGTTGCCATCGCAAAGTTTCCATTGGTTTTTATAAATTAGAATTTCAAAATTTTTGAATTTCAATTATGAAAAACTACAAGTTTAAAATTCTAATTTAGTATATAATAATATATAAATAATGGAAACATTGCGACGGCAACATACACAATACATAGGTAATAAGAGAAAAAGGCGGGGTTTTCACAATCTGGCTGCGAAACCGCTCCTAAGTGTATTGCTTTAGAATTTACTTCCATTCTTGTTTTTGTATACTTGTTCCCTAGTTTCAGTAACTAGATCGTTAAAAAATCTTTAAATGTAATAAAATAAGAATTTCAAATAGGAATTTCTCCAGCTTGGTTCACAATAGTAATTTTGTTCTACCATTAGTACCGATAAGGCTTGTTCCTAATAGTGAGCGAGCTCAACAATAATTAAAAGGCTTACAGAATAATTAAAGGGAACAATCCTCTTTGGCCCGAACAGCGATATTGCGGGGCCTGCTAATACTGTCGTTATAAATGCAATTCCTGTACAACACTCTGATATGGTCTTAGCAATATTAAATTATTGCTATCTTACGGACAATATACAAACACAATGTCTGTTACAATGGTTTTACAACAAAGTAATAAAAATACGTGTAGTTCTTCCTATCAGTATGATTACCAATTCATTGATGGTAGGGGATAGTTCTGATTCAACAGAAATAACATTAATCAACTGTATTATGACGAATGAAAATACAAAACTGGAGTTTTCAAGCTTAAAGTTAAATAAGAAATCGTTTTTTTTTCATAACATAATATTTTGTAAAAACGAATGTCTCAAAAAGATTAATGAAACAAATAATGAAAAATATGATCCAAATCTTCAAATTTATAAAATTATAGCCGTATCACATCAACATAGATACAGTAATCAGACCAGACAAGACAGAAGGTGTAAAGACAAGTTAATCAGACAATCCCCATCCTTACGATCTCCATTAGATAGTGTAAGTGACTCACCTAATTGAATGAGGGACGAAATTAAACGTAAAACGGGTGGTGTGACCTCTTTCTATTCAAATTCACTCAATCTTGTGTCTCTTTCTATTCAAATTCACTCATTCTTGTGTCATTGATTGCGTTCAGAAGATGAAACTTTAAGTACAAGCTGAAGGATGGTGATGGTGCCATTTAAAGTAGTAGGGTGTCCTTCTGATATACTTAATATTAGGTTTTTACATATGAAATTGCTGTTTTCTATAGAGAATTTGAAGGAAACTCAATTTTCAGTACTAACATATTTTTTTTGAATGGCATATCCAGATTATGTAATTTCTTTTGTGTATAAATGAGACAAGATTAAGCTAACAGCAACATTAATTTAATTTTTGAAAAGTGTCAGCTGTAAAAAATTATTACGAATCTTATCATGGAAACGGATGGCATTTAGGACGAACTGATTTAGAAAATTTTATTTTCAATGCATGTGCTCGTAAAGGCCCACTTTTTATGCATCAAAACCGAACAGAAAGTCGATTATTTTGCCCTAGGGCTTTATTATTTTATTTTTTTTAATTTGTTTGCAATGGTTGGCTAACCTGCAGCCTCTCCTGTGTACCATAGATGTTATACTTTTTTTCCACTGTTTAACGGCTCTGGATACAATCCCTTTGAGCCAATCATAATTGAAAGTTCACAAGATTATATTTGTTTTCATTTCCTCACACTATGCATTGAAAAACGTAGTATGATACACGGGCGTAAAAGCAATAAATTACTCGGTTACGTTTAAAACACTCGCTACGCTCGTGTTTTAAATCGTCCTCGTAATTTATTCCTTTGCGCCCTAGTAGCATAAACTACTATTTCGTTATCAAACTGACAATAAAAAAATTATACCTACATGTAAAATCTTGAACCCAACTTTCAAACAAATAATGGAAATAGCTATTAAATTACAGGAACTATGAAATCATGAATCTTTAAGAAAATTTTGGCAATTTCATATGTATGTAAAGACCTATTATTTATTCGTCAGTGTCAGTGTGTTACATTTTTTGGCATCATTAGATATTATTTAGATTTCTACTTTATTACTCTACCAACGAAATAATTATAAATATTTCGATGACTCTTACTTTGTAAGTATGGTTATTTCGGGTGACGTCACGAAAATCCCACTTGTTTAAAAGTCCTACCTCTAATCTAAAAACTGGTATCTACATAAAAAGGTACTTACTTCAAAATTTAGTACATTTCTTTTGTTTTGGTAGGTACAAAGATACTTTCCATTCGAATGATCATTAAATAATAGTATTACTTTATTCTTAACAAGTCACGTATTTCGGCAAAATATGGAAAATATTATTTGTGCCCCTAAAAAAAAGTCTAAATACCTGTTTAAGAAAAACTCCAAGTTAATTAGTATAGGTAGGTAGCTTAAATTTTATTTTGAATTTTTCACAGAAACCTTGTTACTGATCACTTTAAAAGTCTCAAGTATAAATTTGGCTATATCAACCAAAGTCACCTTCTTTAAACAAAGATAAAGTTGCTCTAATTTTTGAGTAGTAACTATCGTCAGATTTTAGCTTAAATTATAATACTTTTAGCACTTGGGTAACAGTAAAGAGAACCGCATAAAAATCTGTAAAGTAATTTTGAAATTATAAACAAACATAAAAAGTTCACTAATCAATGTTGTATACTTTTTCGAAAAAAAAGTTTGACCAATTACATAAAATTTAATATTGACCACGTTTAACCAAAATCCATCCATACAAAAGATACAAAAAATACAAAAACATTTATTTCTCAAAAATACAATCGAAGAGTACAACGAAGGTAGATACAAAAATATTCACAATACGAAAACAGTTTATTGTACAGTACTACGACATTCTAGTAGAAACGATCAATAATTTGAGCATTTGGTAACAACAAGAGATTAGCAACAGACTACGCACTAAGTCAGACTTGTTCCGTGCGAGTCTTATCCGAGTAACAGAAAAAAATTACAGGTGGGCTTATTTCTCATAGCACAATTACTAATTAACAATTACTAATTTACGTCTTTGCATAATTAGTCTAAATACAAAAAATAAGCTTAAATAACTAAAACAAAGTGAATTAATATTATTTAAAAAAGACTCCGTCTAGCTTTATGTATATATTTATATAGATATAAGTCAAATATATATAAATATAAAATATAGTGTGTATATATATATATATAAAGTTGTTCTATACCATTGACTGAATAAGCTCTTCAAATATGGTTACACCTTTCTGTTACACGTTGTATATATAATATAAAAATATATATAACATACCAAAAATATTGATACGTGGCAACAGTTCTAAATATCCTAATTATATTCAGATTTTTATGAGAATATCGTATCGGGGAAATCTCTTAAATTGACAATGCTCTTGGTTATCAATTTATTTATAAATTCAAACTTTTCGTTTTGTAAGGTAGTAAAAAGAAACATATATTTTATTAAAATTAGATCCAGGATTTGTTAAGATCCACTTACCTAAATTCAAATCTACAATTAATTTAAATTTAATATTGCACTGTAGGTGCACAAGTACCATCGAAAGCTTGAGATTCGGTTCCCTAATCACTTACGTTAGGTTCATCTTAATTGAAAGTTATGCAAATACCTCGATTCAACTCCTTCACAATGGTCCCGGGGATTCCGAATGAGTTAATCCATGTTTATGTTCCTAATCGGCCCCTTGGTTGTAGCCTTGTTGCCGGTTTAGCTGACTGTTTCATTTGTTCGATGTCTTTTGTCGTTGAATATTCAATCTGCACTTCCGGGTTAGTTCCTAAATCAACTCAATGATGTTTGGTCTTTTCAAGATTCATTTATATTAAATCAACTCAATGATGTTTGGTCTTTTCAAGATTCATTTATATTAAATCAACTCAATGATGTTTGGTCTTTTCAAGATTCATTTATATTAAATCAACTCAATGATGTTTGGTCTTTTCAAGATTCATTTATATTAAATCAACTCAATGATGTTTGGTCTTTTCAAGATTCATTTATATTAAAGTATCGGTCCATAACTATACAAAAACTTGAATTTTTCAACGTCGTGTATGTTGCTAAACACGATCAAAACGTTTACCGATTACAAAAAGAATAAGAAAGATTATGTGGTATGGGTTGCATAATAATAATTTATTAAGAGGCTATGCGAATTTTATTTTTGTCACTCTCACTCCAAGTGAAAACTTGCTTAGTGCGAGAGGGGCGGATTCAGGGCGAAAGCGAAAAATGTTAGTTTTATAATTTTTATAAAAAAACTAAAATAGCTAGCAAAATGTCAAATATTAAATCTCTAGATATTGTTGAAACACACCTAATAAAATATGTTTGAGTTCTGTATATTGTTTCTATTCGTCAAACAAGGAGAAAAGTGTGTTTGAAGACCTTATTTCAACAATTATTTCTATCGAGAAAAATTTGTCCAAACATGTTTTCCAATTTCAAAACCCTAGATAGACAATATGTCGAAATGCATATACCAGAAATGTATTAAAATTTTCCGTGTATTTTATGAAACACACAGAAAAGAAACACCCGTATTTTTTTCGCATATCACCTTAACCCTTGAAAATAAAATTTTGCTTCAATTTTGGTGTCCCATCGCTTTTTTTATAAATATCTTACTGGTAGCTGTACCTCTTTTTTAATTAAAGACCGACCTCTTTCTTAATTTTACCATTAGTTTTCCAATGAATTTCGAATTACCTGCAAAATAATGTCATTTTTATGCATTCATCAGAAAACTTTAACTAGTGTCACACAGTATTCGACACTAATCCGTAGACGCTAGGATGGTTTTAGTTTTCGTGGTCATTATGCGTGGTTGCACCTCGTCTTAGCAAACATTTTTATCTTGTGATGCGCTCGTTTATGAGAATATTAAAAACATGAACAAGATTAAACTTATGGTTCAATTATTTTGTTTCAGCTGAACTGAAAATGGACGTTTTAAGAGAACGAGAGGTAAAAGACAATCTCGAAAGACAACTCCTAGACGAGCAGAAGATGCGAGGTATGTACTAGAACAAGTTCATCTTCCACCATCCTCATTCAAGCTTTGATAAAATAAGGGTCTTTTATTTATATGGGTCATTAAACAGGTAGGTTATGAACTGATAGAGCTAGAAAGTTCATTCACGATGTCTTTTTTGAATCAAGGGCAATATTCTAGGACTCGACTTTTTAATCGATTACCAAGGGGTAATCAAACTCTTTACTTAATTTTTGAGCCAGTGGTATACTATTTGATATCCTCAAATCACCCTCATCTCCTATGTCTAGTATATCTTAACAACGCGATCGTCCCTCAGAAATACAAGTACGGAATGGGGTGTAATTTCAATGCCTTCATAAATCAGAGATCGCAGCGGCCGTATTTGCTACAATTAGCCGCTCGCAAACCGAAGATCTTGTTACACGACCATTGTCTTCCACTTCCTCTGGTTATTTATTTCCAACATTAAAACTATATTAATTTCTTTTCCTAGTATCTACTGCTTTATGTTACCAATTTCCTTTCCGTGCCACCGAGTCATCGTCTCGTCGCGCTCTTCCATTATCAGCTATTGTTTGATCTATCACAATATCTTGTGGGTGTATAATTGATACCATTTTTATATGGATATTCACACGAATAACTTTGGTTTGTTTTCTTATTATTCCGAGTGTGCTTGAGCATGGGAAGCGCGCAGATATAAACGTTGGCGCCAATTTATAGATGCATTGATAGTTTTATAGGTAACGTTGATGTTGTTTGCAATTATGTTATTTGTTAAGACGATTTTGCTGCGGAGATAATCATATACAGCGGTAAGTAACGAGATGCTTTTAATAACTATTTTTCGCTATTTTTCACTGCTATAGTTGGTAATATTTCAAATAAAGCCCCAACGAAGTTTCCGACTCCGACCCTTCACGCATTGAAAGGTTAATTTGCTTGCAATTCACAACGGAACACCCTTTCTTAGCCAATAAAACATTCCATCAGACAACGAAAAAGAAAATCAACTAAGTTGATGCAACCTTTATACAAATGTCAAGCGAAAAGGCGACATGGCGCCTGGTGACCTGGCAGTCGAACCAACGCCTTGAGACAAAGGGTTTAATCCTATTGAGGCTTTCCAAATTAATATAACATTTTGAACTTTAACACCACAAAGGAAAGTCGACTTTCAAACATAAGCCAGCCTGAATGAGGACACCTTCAGAGAAACTTAAACAAAATGTCATTTCCCGTTATTATTAGCTTTTGAGCATTTGTTTTACTAAACATTTTCAGCTTTTATATCGAGTTATAACATTGTTACTTCGGGTAAAAGGTTCTCTGAATTTTCTGCGCCAATTTTCATAAAACTATAACTCACTAAACTAGCTGTGTTTGTTTCGACTCGCTTTGTATATTTTTGCTACTTCATTTTCTATTAACGTGTTTTGATGATATCTTGGCCACCACATCTCATTTATTTTCTATAACGCGTTCTTATAAAATAATAGTTAAGGCTGAATGACACGCGCCGACGAGCTTCTCTAAACTCCTCATTGGCTACTGTGCGTCGCCGCACGTCCTAGCACGTTTTATTATGATTAATGCTTTACTTACACGCTTCACTAGAAATTGAGTTCTGTAATTGGATTACTTCTATCGTCAGCTAATAATTGCTATACCATCTTACTTTTTGTGGAAAAGAGCCAATGAAAGATAGTCTCTATTGTTTGGTATTGTCAGGTTGGTAGAGTTTCAGTGGTGATAGTTTCTTCATATAGCGACTCAGCGACAAAAAGTCAATTCGTGTCGACCTCTAATGGATTTTATCGGATGATTAAAACTGTTTGAAGATTTCACAATATAAAAGCTTTTAGACAGTGTGATGTTGGCAATTAGGGGCACTTTTTATTTGCGAAGTTAGTTCCAACGTTTTCTAATTGAGGTCAATTTTGAAATATGATTTAAAATTTTTCACATCTATTTCTCTGAGACAAGCATGAGTTTAGGGTTTCACAGCACTGAAACGGTTATTTTCAAATAACTTTCTAGGTTATCAGTATTTCATACTTGTGACTATTCAGTATGATATTTTATTATTATGGAGTTATTGAGATAGTCCTTGCTCAGTACAGATATAAGTATAACAATAGTACATTGTTCACCGAGGGAAGAAAGGGGAATCGCACTTTCTCCCGAGTGATACATAGTGCTTTATACTACACCTGCGAGGAAATAGTATCATTTTACTTTTAATCAAGATACAATAAAAGAAACCGACTGACTCGCGTGCGATTTTCACTTTTTTTTTTTTTTCATTTTCCCACAAAGTGGAAAGGCAAAGGGATCTTAGCCCATACAGCCATGTTTGACGTTATAGTTTTTTATGTTTATATGCACTATCCTCTTCTGTTGAGGATCATCTGAAAGGTCTGTCCTATCTAAGTCACTGTCCTGTCGTTTCCGCTATAATGATAGCCTTGTAACGCAAATACAACAGGGTTAAAAAAAACACACGAAAAGGCACAGCCCGCACTTTTGTTCCATTGAACAACACACTACACAGGTTACGGCGATTTTAATTCACAATATCCTATCACTATTGTTGATCAAAACACCCAAAATGCAATATTTTTTCAATAAAACAAAAAAACGACGCCATCACGTCTTCGCGCCTTTTTTCCAACCTTTTATTTCCTTCTTATTTTTTATTATGTGCAGGAAAAGCAAGTGGCCAGTATCATTTTTCGAGTTTTATGTACGAGTTCGCAAAATAATACTGGCCACTTGCTCATTCTTTATGTTATTTAAAAAAAAAAAAAAAGCACGTTAACAATGGATTTGCATATACTTTTTCTGCCCGCTCAAGCACGTTAACAATGAATTTTCATACACTTTTGCCGCCCGCATATTTGTATGACAGTAATGACGTACTTTCTGCATCGTTTTTAACAAAGAAAGAAGGTACTTTCCGAGCAGGTGTAGTATAAACTATATTTCTGTTCTAATGCATACATAATATTATTTGAAATGTAACTCTTTTTTTGTTATCTAATACATGTTTTGCAATATCGGTAGACCGAATGATGTTTAGTACTAAGCATAATTAAAATAAGATCTTAAGTCAATGCCTATATTGTTTATTTTGAACTACACTGTAACACTGTATTAATTAATAAGCTCCTAAAGCTAAGTGTTCAATTTATTTGTTTTCTTTAAGTAATTAATTTATGAAACATGTAGTCTTTTTGTTTATTATTTAAGTTATATATAAATGTTTACGACGTTTAGTTTCTTATAAAATAAATAAAAATAAAAAATAAATATATCTATATCTAATATTATATACTCACGCTTATCTTCTTGAGGGGTAGGTACAGACCATTGATATCCATCTGGTGCGTTCCTAACATCTTTTGCTTCATCCACATCTATCAATCCAGTATAATATAATAGGTAAACTCGTATATCACTCCTCTAATACTAAGTACTTAAAATAAAAAAATTTTGGCAAGTACATATCGAAAAATCGTAATATTTATACATTTATTAATTGTGAGACATTTATTAATATTTTCGATTTTTTGCTACCATGAACTTTTTCTCATATCAAAATTATCTTATCTAGAGAGAAGACACGCTTTTTTCAAAACTTTGAAAGTTTGTTGTGAATAAAAGAGCCTCAATGTGTTTTATAAAGGTTTATGATATTGACCGGCTTTGAAATCAAAAACGTTGAATCCTAAATTTAAATCTATGTCGGGTAGACGATAATCAAAGTTCTTTTTGTTTCGATTTTTTTTTTCTGTTTTTTAGTTCATTCCGTGTGCGTAAAGTATTTAAGACGAGGAGAACGCTTTTCTTATTTTGCCCAAACAGTGCTTAAAATAAAAAAACATGGGAAATCACGCTGTGTTTTGAAATATCTTTAGTATACCAATCACGGTCTGTTCTGAAAACGATAATTTTTAGAACAAATGTTTTTTTTTTGCATCGCTTTGCCACCACCGTCACCAATCGGTCTTTTTTAGCATCGTGTTCGTTAGAGGATTTAGCAACGCCATCTAGATTTCGTTAGAATTTTACACCTTTTTTGTGGCTACAAACTGATGTATGGGAACTGCAAGTCTATACGTAGCTTTGACTAAAGCTATGGTATGCTTTAGTCAAAGATACGTAGTAATACTTAGTCTATGACGATACTTACTTGATAAGCTAACAGCAAAACCTGAATTTCGAAACAATTCCAAAAACTTTACGTGATATCAGATATATGCGATCACAGTTCTCAATACCACTCAATTTGATCGAGGACTATTCCACAACAAAGAACGTCATGCGCTCTCCACACATAATTCACACGGAGAATGAACGCGATTGTGACGCAAGCACAACTGTTAATTGCCAAAAACCAATCATCAGATAGCGCGTCCACTATGCGGTCGATGAAATATGCCTTTAGTCCTCTATGAATACGATGTGCGTTTCCGATACACATGCATACATTTTTTATTTGGACTGCGTTTCGTTTTGGTAAAGAGTACACTCCCTAAGCCAAGCCAAAATCAGACTTCAGAGAATTTTATGCACAATGAAACAATTATTGTTTAAAGATAATAAAGTATCGAATATGTGCAGTTTAAAAATCAATGAGATGTCCAAAAATAATATCATAATTTAAAATCATGTTTATTTCATATTTAAAGTGTAACTTTCAATAAACCGTCAAGTATGAGTGGAACTCACACGCCGAGGGTTCTGTGCTATATTTATCGACGGATTTTACAGCTGACGATACATTTGACTTTTGAAAGCATTTACATAATATTTTTATTTTTATATTTTTAAATTTATCAGAAATTTCTTAACCGCTTTTTTTGTGCAAACCTTGTCACGATGTTTTCATAATTTGGGGGCATAATTTTTTTGTAGTTTAAGAGATTTTCCAAATCTATAAAATGAAAATAATATTAAGATTGTTATTATAATCAACTCTTAATATATTTAATTTGATAGGTACCTGTATTGTATTTTTTTCTGTAGTTTTACGGTTCCAAAATTTTGAGCAACTCATTATATTTTTATTTTACCGCGTTGTGTAGTCTAGGAAATGCTACATTTGTACCAAATTTCAAGTCCCTATGATGAAATGACAACTAAGCCTCACCAAAATGGTTTCTTATTTACCCGTAGGGTACGGAACTCCAAACAGGGAACACTCTTATCAAAGTTTCCAGGGAAAACCTCACCGAAAGTATCGCATATGCTCTAGCGAGGCTCAATAACAATCAATCAGGTCGAGCGATCGCACTCCTCCATGGAAATTGGAATAGCCCACATCGGCACCGGCCTAATCAACGTCCGCGGACCGACGCCTATTCATGAACGCAGCGATACCGTATTGAATCGTCGACTATCGCATCCCAATCAAGCCCCGCGCATTCAATACAATGGTTTATAAACTTAAAGAGCAACTTGTATATACAATTACTCATTTTGATTTATTCGATTATAATTGAGTAAGACTTACTGGTATACCCTGGAGGGTAAATCGGCTGTTCCTTCATTACTCAAGGCACGGGGGTTGACGTCCTGTGTGGGTAAAGATAGGGATGGTTCGGAAGACGTGTCTGTATCGTCCTGTGATTCCGAAGCGTTTCTGTTATGCGATATGCTTTTGATCACGAGCAGGGACGTATGCGGGGATTATTTTTTTGACGAAAATAATAATTATAATAAACGCTTTATTGCACACAAAAAACACAGATAAATACAATTTAGAATTAAGAGAAATACAGAGTAAAGGCAGATCTATTTCTAAAAAAAAAAAACTGTCAACCATAAATGACACAGATGATGATAAATTATATGTTGGCTTATTGAAATCTAAATTGAGTGACTAAAGAGCGATATATATTTACGTAAGTATAGGTATAATAAATATAACAGCCTACATACTCTTATTAACCTAACAGTGTATACCTAACTACCTAACCTAACGCCCTCAGAACTAAACATACAGTATTAAAATAATATATAATTATATATATTTAAATATGATACATACATACATGCTTGTAGCTAGAGCTGAGAGGACAAAAAGTGCTTCTTCACTCACAACACACCTCACTCACATCTTATAATATTAACTTTTCTTATTGAACTTAACCACATAATGATAATATACAGATTCACTTTCAAATACATACATATATTCTGAAGCATCTTTAATTCATTATATATATATTTTTTTTGTAGTTTATTTTTAGATATAAATTGTTACTTGCTCTTTTAGCACTCATAAGTATAATATTCTTAATGTTTCTGGGTAGAGCCTAGTTTCCACTTCACAAGGCAACTTAATGTGGGAATTAGTGTCGTCTTGTATATTGTAACATATTTTTGCAATAAAGAAATTTTCATTTTCAAATTTTCATTTTCATTTTCTTCAAGTTGAATTTGAATAAAGCAATTGAGGGAAGACTTTTAAGAGGGTGTGGAAGATCATCCAAAGATGGACAGCGTCCACTGTAAAAGACCCAGCGTAACATTCCGTGTAATGAGTTGGTATAGATAACATAAGATAATGACAGGGCCTTTTCTTCATTCATTCATTTTCTACAATCCTTTTGTTCATATCAGTGCAAAAGTTGAACCTATTTTTAGGTATTTTGGGGCAGAAGGATTAGTCAAGACATTGTATAGTAGAGATAGGATATGACTATACTTCCGATACCTCCGAAGCCAGTTCAGTTTACGTTAAAACTCGGACACATGATTAAACTTTTGCAAATCAAAAATAAATGTGATAGCCAAATTCTGAAGACGCTCAAAGTTTGTCGAGCAACTCTTCGGTGCATCCAAGAACACAACGTCAGCATAGTCAAAAAGAGGCAGAAGAAGAGATTAGACTGATTGGACTAGAGTAATTCTAGTTTGCAAAGGCAAGAAGTACTGAAGGCACTTCAGTGAGTGCAATGAACCGTACTTTGTTTAAAAAAACAGTTGTACTTATCCACATATACAGTAAACAAACAATGTTTTATAAATTCCACCAAGTGCCAACAATCACTAGCATCTACTATGAACCGTACTTTCTACGGCTAACTTCTTTAACATGACTCTCCCATGATATAGTCTGATCCATGATTACGCCCAAGTTTTGGACAGTTTCACTATATTGTAGAACTTCACCACCAAAAACCACACTTGCAAAATTATTAGTTTCCAGTCTCGAAATATAGTATTGGCTACCAATGATAATTGCTTGTGACTTTTTTCGGATTGACATTAAGCCCATAGCGTTTTGTGCAATCTTTAATAGCCGCAAGTTCTGCATATATGTATCTATATAGTTACCAAAATCCCTTTTTCCAAAAAGTACGCGGAAAAACAAGAAAAAAATATTATGAATTCAAAAATATCTTGAAATGCAATTTTAAAAATGTTGTTGTTTAGTAGATTCTGTTGATAATTCACCAACATAAACTTAATCTCATTAAAAATAACATATTCCTGAAATACAAAGTTAGAAACATTTTAGTACATATATTTTCATCTAAATATATTCTTGAGTCCGCCCCTGCGGCACCCACATTTCAAGCTCCAAACTTGAACGTAGAAGATACTGGTATAATTCCAGTGTACAATGGATTGTATAATTAAATAACATGTAGTCCGTAACATTAACGTCTTGAAAGGGTTCGCAGTGGAAATGTTACGCCAATTATGTGAGCATTATGTTCGGAATGGAGGGTTCTATCTGTCTGAACATACATGTGATCATATTAAATGTTAGAAGCAGCGATTCCTTGAGAAATTAACGCGGTATTCGATAAGAATTCGTGAAATTATTTTTGGGAGATTAAATAACAATTTTCAATTAAGTAAATATTTTGTATATTAAATTTTGTTGAAGCAGAAACAAAATGCTTTGCAAAATCGAGTACAAATAAAAACCATGCTAATCCGAAACGAATTTTTAGAGTATCTGAAAATAGCAAGTGAAATTATTTCATAGACAGCTGTAACAACATTCTATTGGATGAAAACATTATCAGGACGGACAGGCGAGTGATCAAATTCAAATGAAATCATTTAGCTGGTGAACAATCGTATCATCATACGTCAGTAAGTCATCATAGGATTGATTTACTGACGTTTGCACCCCAACGCTGCCTAACCGACGTGGAGCCATGAAACGATGTACAATATAATTGGAGACTCTAGTTTCTTGGATCATCCTAAAACATTATACTAATAACTTTCAAAGTACTTCTATGACAGTGTGTGTTTAAGGTTAAACGTCAGTCACCAAGCGCAAAGTGCATAACTTAACTTTATTTTTCTTGTTTAGAAGTTAAAAATTTAAGAACCTTTTGGAATATGGCAATTGACACCAATAGTTCAGTATAAGTAAGGTTTATAAAGCACGAGTTTGAAATTTAATGCACAATTAGTAATAATCTTGTCCAAACAAAGTTAAAACAGCATTTTAAGTGTATTATACTGAATTATTGGCGTCAAATGCCACAGACCTAAAAGCTTTTTAAATTTTTTATATCTTAACAAGATAAACAAAGTTAAGTTATGCAATTTGCGCTAATGTTAACCTTAATGTTAAAATACATAAGACGTTTTTCTAAGACTGCCAATTTACTTTTCCCTTTGATACGCATTTTCACACGTTATCCAAAACAAACTTTTTTTGATATCCTATCAACTTCATAAGAATAGCGTAGCACCGTTAAACACAAAGTAGCTTACATTTTTTGTGGCCCCGAAAAGTAAATTAATATGTATAAGATAAAATTTCGTTTGCCGTCTCCATGGTTTTCGTAACTTTTGGTTCTCTGCCAATGCAATCTGCACTATCATATGCGAGCGCACTGGACCGCCGCTATTGTACACCGCGTTTAGACAGGAAACTTGCTATTACATGGCACATCCCTAGCAGTGTGCCACATCCCTACCGCACCGTTTTCATATCAAACAATTCAGTTGCACACTCTATTATCGAACGCTTTTCAACTGTTGAAAACCATTATTGGATAGAACTAAGATAAGAATCTCGTTGAAGTAGGTACACCTACGTTGGTGAATAATGATTAGCACGCCAAGGAATCCATAAATGAGAGACAAATGTTCATCATGAAAATGCCAACAATTCTTCACGCAAAGAGTTTTGCAGTGGAGAGATCAAAAAATATTTCCGATAGCCGACCAATCCTGACCGCGGTGCGACGTGCCAGCGCGCCGGATGAATACCGAGCCGGGCGAAGCCGTGTCCGGAATTCGATTATCGACTCGTATTATAACCTCTTCGTTATTTCATTTTTTTATCCACGGGAATTATGATTTTTTGCAGTTCTGAGGTCGCAGATGGAAGTTATCGGCGCTACGGCGAAGTTTTCACGAGCGGCGCTGTGTAAATATTTGCGATTAACCGTTGCGAGGCAGTGGTTTTGTTTTCGTGTTGCTTTTTGGTTGAGGTTTTCTTTGGAGCCCAAGAAAAATTTGCTTTCGACATAATTTATGGTTACTTTTAGACATTCCAATTTTTGTCTAAATATAGGTACAACCATATCAGGCAATTTTCTATTTCAGCTGATTTTTTTTAATAGGTAACCAACAGCTTCTTGCACTGGTCCCGTATAATCCACTTCTGATTCCCGCGATGTGTCCGGGTGCTTGGTCCCGTCTACGTGACATATTTTCGATATCACCAATGAAACGCCATCTGCTGAAGTAGACAGTGCTGCCAGATCAGCGCATTTCGCGCTAGATTTAGCGCTTTTTTTGACCACTTAGCGCTCAAAATTCGTTTTTAGCGCCTAGCGGAAAATCTAGCGATATTACGAAATGAGCTTTGTTTCATTATTTTTGGCACTTTTTCGGAATAATTTTGGGAAATCTAGCGCTATTTTGGAATGTATTTTGTTTCAGTGATGATAATTCATTTAATTTGGTATAAAATTTCATTATCTTCTTTTTATAATTCTTTACGGTTCTATAAATTACGTATTTTATTGAAAAGCCAATCAAATGCAATCAGCTAATCAATAAGGCCACCAATATACAACATATAAATAGCGCTTCTTCTGGCGCTTTTTATAAATAATTATGTTTAACGGAATCTAGCGCTTTTTTACATCGGAGTTAGCGCGCAACACTCGATTAAAGGTGGCAGCCCTGGAAGTAGAGCTTTAGATAGTTGAGCTCCGGGGGGGTAGGCCGGATGTCAGTTGACGAGCTTTTTAACAAAAAAATTTTGATTCTTAATGTACATAATACAAAAAATAATATATAGTACAGTGTTACACAAATATATAAGGTATAAGATGGAATATCAATAGAAATAAATTGGTTGGAACTTAACCTACATCTTTGCTTATCGCAGGCTAACACTTTGATGTAACTCGTAGGTTGCCAAGATTGCCCAGTCTCAACCGAAACTTGTCACTGCTTTATAGTCTTGTTGGATACACACACATACCACAATCGGGTTATATATGGACTATGATGCATATTTCACTTCGACTGAACCAATTGTTTTTAATTTATGCACTCTGAAATATTTGAACGTTTATGATTTGAGAAAATCTTGCTGAGCAATATTTTAGTGAATATGCCAGTCAGAGAAGTATGAATTGCTAACTTAACTTAGTTTTTTCATATGTAAAATTTGAGGTGACAGTTCTAAGCGACGGATTTCAATAAACATCATTTAGGTTTAGTTTATTACTTCTATTTAAAGTACTAACTCGTCATTGAAATACGTTGAGCTAAGTCAATAGCTTGACTAGATAGCCATTGAATTCTCTAGCACAACCCTCTGAAACCAAGGCTGCAAACACAATCAGTCGTATTTGCGCCAAATGAAGCGGATTATGGCCACCAACGAGCGTAACTAATGCCGACGATTAGATTTAGCAGTTCGGATCGCGGCCGTCCAGCCTTCTAATGGAAACTGGATTAGGAAAATTAACAAAAAATAAAAGACTGGGGCATCAACTGAGGAAAATTTGTCCATTTGTTCGGTAGTCATTGTCCTTCAACAACAATAAATAGGGTTTAGCGTCCGAATGCCATCCCCAATAAGGTGCTCCAAAACAAAGCAGTAAGTGAATTTTCTTAAAAGGCAGTCAATCCGTTGTCCGCCAGCTACGAGCCAAACAACACTTTCTACTTAGCGGCGAAACGTTACACTAAACAATATTGTTTCATTCATTCGCAAAGGAAATCGCCGCCTCTTAAGCACTTGAGATCAGGACTTAAAGCATCTACCCCCTTAATAGCTTCACAGATAATAGGCACCTTTAGTTTTTCTCCAGACAAATCCTCAAGGGAAGTTAATTGAGTAAACTCAAAATAGATATCGTTATTAACCTAGCTGTAATTCCTCATTCGACATTTAGTTTAACTAGCCTTCAACATAATAACGAAACTTAAAGCCCGCGTAAGCGAGTTTGTAATTACAACTACTGTAATTATATCCCTTGTATCGAAAGAGAACACATTCAGTACAAGTCTGTACGATGCTAATCAAGACCCTATTCAGATTCATTATACGAGAATCGCAATAAATATTATATAACGCGCTAATAAAATCTTGCGCGCTCGCGAATGTAATAATAAAATATTACACGACCGGATATTTTGTCTAATTAATTTTGTACGTACGTACTTATGCTCCGGGTTTGCAGTGTCTTGGGAGCAACATACAATGAGACGAAGCCAGGGCCGAATCCGACGCGAGTAACTAGATCCAACGACGAGCTAAATTAGAATTTATGATTGTATGAAGTTGTATAAGCACGATTCAATATACTGTGTGTATCTTTTCTACAGTAACATGGTTACGCCAATGTGTGAAGCGTTGTCGAGCGAGAAATTACAGGGAAAGTTGATAAAACAATAAAGTTTGTAATAACTCGCATTACAGTGCTTTGGGGTTTAATATTTACAGCAAAACGTTGTTTCAAAATCTGGCATGTAAGAAACAAAACAACATCGCGAAATTTTAAATTCCAAGGAAATCTAGCTCGTACGGCAGTCTCTCATAAATCTCTCAGATAATATAGTATAACAGTTTTTTTTTTGTTCTACGAAGCAATTTCAATTCACTGAATTGTGCAATTTGTGCATTGTAAGTGTAACGATGTGGTCGAGACATTTTAGCAGCGAGCGAGTGCGCGCGCCATATGCTGGATGTAGTAACATGACACCCGAAGCCGTGGCGTGTTGCACTTCACTACGTCCGAATGGAACGACAAAGATTTGTGGCTACATTCCTACAGGACATAGGTACTAGCGAATACTTTTATTACATTATTCTTAACTAGTTTCAACACTAAACCGAATATTCGTTTTATAGTCAGATGAACGACTAACCATATTTTACATATAAATAAAGTTCAATCTCCAACAAAAATTTCAACAAAGACAAACTTAGAATCCACGTGGAATATAACACATACAATTTTCTAATTACCCATCGAGGCGTATAAACTATCGGAGCGGACCGGCTGCGTGTTTGTGCCAATTCGTCCGAACAGTTCGGGAGCTAGTCGGAGTAAAGAAACTGGCTTGAAGTCTGGTGCCACCGGCGAAGCCTGCGAATAACGCGCTGGCATCTGGTCAACGCGACCATGCCAGACTGCGGTTTGCAGCTTTTGAACCTCTTTGACAGATTCGTGCTAAACGATATACCTAAAGTAGACAGTATTTTTTGTTTCCTAAAGCTTTGTTTTCAGAATTTAAGCATTAATGATGATCTGATAAACTAATTAAAAATATCTCAACCCCTCGTTTGCAGCGGTTAAATTTCAAGACAAGAAATAATCTCCAAACAATACAAAGCGGCGAAAATGGACAAAAAGCACACCCTTTCTATAATCTGAATTAACAGTAGCAACACAGTTCGAATAATTATCTGAAAAGCGTTAAGTTGGGTTTTAATTAAAGAAACAAACAAAAACAGGAGTTGAGAGTGACTTAGCGGGGTTAGAACCAGTTTAAATTCTCAAAGTGTTTGTTGTTTTAAGATCTTTCAGTACTCTATCCCCGGTGAACTGGAGCCGAATTGTCTTTCAAGTATTCTCAGCTGTTCGATCTTGATACACTAAAAATAGTATTTATTATTTAATAGTATATGAATTTTACTAAAAACTCGTAAATCGGATTCGAAACATGATCTTGAAACATCCTGCTATTGTTTTAGCGATAATAAAAAGTCAATTTATTGATTGGTAAAATATATACAACAATATTACTCTTACTGTCCTAAGTTATTGAGGTCATAGTTAATAAAACATAACTTAAGAAGCAAGTAACATGGACGCCAATACAAGCGCACTGTGCAAATCATTTGCGGAGTTTGAAGCAAGTTTTCTTGCCCTCCCCTCTCTCACCACCCCTTCACCCTGAAGGCTGGAAATTCAATAATAATTGAACTTGTGTTCGTCAGACCGCATCCGATGTCTCAGGGGTTTCACTTATTGAGCTCACATTCTTACCGAAACGTCTAGAAATGTGAGACTCCATAATGACTTCTGAAAATTTCTTCTCAACAATGAGCTCATAAAACGAATTGAAATAACAAACAATTGGTATGTACAATTGACGCAATTTCCGTATCCAAAACATTAAATCAATGATTCCCACAACGCCTCAATTAAAACTGATACCTTCGAGACGAGGAAGCCGTTATTGAATTCAAAGAAATAAAGCATGAATTGAAAGTATCGGTGGATGCATCGAATGCACGAGCCAATTGAAACGACAAACTCGATTGTGGGCTAATAAATTGTTAACGATTCGCCGGCAAACGATCATTAAGATCTTTGTTTAATACGGGACCACACGCGAGAACACATCTGCTAACTGAATACTGAAGCTGTAGCTGCTGATTCCGAGATATCGAGTTAAAACTGTGAATCAGTGCTCGACTAAACGCGTCTAGCACTCGATTTGTTTGGACTTGATTAATTTTGCTCATTGCATCTATAAAATCGATTCTGTTTTGGTCTGGAGATCCTTCGGGCGTGAAAGATGAATCCGTTTATATTGGGTTCAGTATGAAACAGACGTTTTATGCTCTCTCATCAGCCGTTTGTCGGATGCTCTCCATAAAGCTCTTGTTTACAGTCTTATTGGTTTTTATCGAGAATTATGTCTGGTACTGCTTGTTTGTCTTGTTTGAGTATTTGAACATTGCTATTAGAATTTACGACCCTGTGAGTTTTTGGAAATGTAATAACAAGTAAAGAACTCTTTCCTTCTTTATTTATCATGTTTAACTAGTTGGTTACTAAGTTCTGTAACTATGAAAAACACTAATAATACTAAATATGCCAATAGTTCTACAATTAATATGTACAGTGGAGACCGCATCAAGTAAGACACATTGGACTTTGTATCTATATTATATTCTTCTCTGTAGGGGCTAATGTCGTACTGCAAGTGTATAGCTTGATGTGGTCTCCACTGTACCTAATGAAAACGATGGTGGAATTCAGGAACAGAGCTTTTCGACGAACTAGGTAAAATTTTTGGAGTACTTTTTATTGTTAAGGAGATACAATAATCTTAGGCTAATAACAACACGAAAATCACTAAGTTTTGTCGCTGGTGCTGTTTTAAATATAAAATTTCTCTTGCTTATTTATATTCGATTTGTTTACATAAATTAATGTGATAAAATTTTGAGACATATAACACGTTGAGGGGCAGTATTAACCCATTGGTTTACCCTGCTGTGACACTATTCATTTTCATACATTGCTTATAGGCGTAATGTTATATGAGAGTAAAATGTATGACAGACTATAAACTTATACTATAAGAACTTTTGTTGTGACAGTAGGTCCATTCAAATCACTTCTGCGGTGACAGTACTTATGCTTACCAGTAAAGAGTAAAAAAACGACGAGTCGGACTCGCGCACGAAGGGTTTCGTACCATTATCTATAAAAACGGCAAAAAAACATGTCTGTTGTATGGGAGCCCCCTTAAATATTTATTTTATTCTGTTTTTTAGTATTTGTTGTTATTGTTGTTATAGCGGCAACAGAAATACATCATCTGTGAAAATTTCAACTGTCTAACTATCACGGTTCATGAGATACAGCCTGGTGACAGACGAACAGACGGACAGACAGACGGACAGCGGAGTCTTAGTAATAGGGTCCCGTTAGTTACCCTTTGGGTTCGGAAACCTAAAAAAACGATCGCCGTGAGACGTAATGTATTTATGCGAACGAAAAATCGATCGTCGACAGGCGTACTGTCGTCGTATTCTGGGATTCGCCGTGACGCCTGTTAGCGGATCTGTCCCACAACGTGTTAAGGCGATATGTAAAAGTTTTAGCGTCCCTGTTACTCCATATGCGAAAAAACCCTCAGTACGAGAGGGACGGATTCGTGGAAAAGTAGCAAAAAGTCGGTTTTTTATTAATATAAAATGTACTAAAGTTGCTATCAAAATTTCGTTTAACCAGCCCCCCTATTCTGTATCTTTAGTTGCCAACTGCACGAGGTGCCTATCATCAAAAACATAGCTAAAAACTGAAATTTCAAAATTGCCTTTAGTGGGTATTGAACTATTAACAATCTGTGTCGTCACTTCAAGTGCGAAAATATCCTTAGGACATCGGAATTCGATAGTATATCTATGTTTTTGATGATAGACACTCAGTCCAGAAGGCAACTAGAGATACACAATAGGCCCGCAGGTCCTAGATACCGTTAAAACCCATCTAATAAAATAAAATTGCTGTCCATACGTCATTCTAAATGGTCAAACCAGGAGAATTGGTGTCGAAAAAGACCTCATTTCAATAAATATTTCTATCGAGCCGAATTTCTCCAATCGCGTTTCTGTTTTAACAGATCCCTAGAAAAAGATTCCAAAAATAATATACAATTTTATCAAAATAATACATTATTTACTGAAGTAGATATGCAAGTTCTTAAAGTGGTTTTTTTTCCGTATCGTCTTAAATAACTTTCGTTCAAACTTATTAAATTAATAGATTCTACCTATAACTATACAAGGTGAATTTGTGAACATCGTCCAAATTCATACTTGAGCCTTGGTAAGTGATCAGCATCATGAACCAATAACAATTTTTGTAAAATTCATATAACGAAATTTCGACTCCCCATAGTGATTCACTCAGGACTGGGAGTGAATTACTATGGGAAGTCAAAATTTCATTATACGAATTTCACAAAAATTGTTATCGATTCATGATGCTGATCACTTACCAAGCCTCCAGTGTGAATTTGGACGATGATCAAAAAGTCACCTTGTATATGACTCTAACTTGAATTGCATCTAATTAATACAAATAATAATTGCCAATTTATAAAAAGGTCATATAAATAGACTCGCATATCAATAACGTAATGGACAGAAGCTATTACGATTGATTTCCTAAGGGGGACATGCAACCATATTTTCGACAAAAACGAATTACGGTACTTCCCTTTCGGTTCTACTACATGACTGAACTTAATCAAATGATTCGAGAACAAATTGATTTGTGAAAACCCTTCCCTTGCCTATTAACCAGCAATTTTTGGTCAGCTTTTAGGGTCCCGTAGGTAGAAGATAAGTCTGAATAAAATTCAAGTGTCTCGTCCAACGGGTATTTATATAATATTTTTCAATGCAAGTGCTCGTAAAGGCCCACTTTTTATGCATCCAAACCGAACGGAAAGTCGATTATTTTGCCCTAGGGCTTTATTATATATTTTTTTATTTATTTACTAGAAGTTGGCTAACCTGCAACCTTTCCTGTGTACCATAAATGTTATACTTTTTTTTCCACTGATTAACGGCTCTGGACACAGTCCTTTTGAGCCAATAATTAACTTGCAAAATTGTAACACTGTAACTTTCAACTTTAATAATTAAATTGTTTTCATTGATTATATTTGTTTTATTTCCTCACACTATGCATTGAAAAACGTAGTATGATACCCGGGCGTAAGAGCAATAAATTACTCGGTTTTAAATCGTCCTCCTTAATTTTCGCCCTTGTAGCATAAACTACTATTAAAAGGTTCAATAAGACCTAAGCTTTAGTCTAATTCATAGCAGTTTTTATTTCGCTGACCTAAAAATATGCAGCTTTAACTGCAAATACTCCAATGTACGGAACTCCGAATGAAAAATTCAACGTATATGAAGTATTTTCTAATTTTCGTGTCTTTTTTATTAAACATCCGAAATAACTTATAAATATTAATTGGAAAAATTGAGTTTGCACACCACTTCTCTTACACCAGTTTCCATTTTATAAATTGTTCAAAAAAAGCCTTTATAGTCAGTCGGTGCATACGTATGCCACTTTGTTTAATGAATAAACCGATTGAATTTTACACAAAAATCAAAAAGAAAACCCTACATCTACTCATATACAACGTGTAACAGAAAGGTGTAACCATATTTGAAGAGCTTATTCTGTCAATGGTATAGAACAACTTTTACTATGGAACATAACCTGTATCTCGAAAAAAATATTTTACTGTTTCATAGAAAAATGCAATGCCACTCGGCCGAAATGTATGGAAGGGCAGATTTTTTTTTGAGATTTCAGGGTTGGCTCCATAGTAAAAGTTGTTCTATACCATTGACTGAATAAGCTCTTCAAATATGGTTACACCTTTCTGTTACACCTTGTATAGTGCTAGTAGGGACTATTTCACGGTCTACAATACTGTCTACAGCCCAACAGACAGGCAGTTTTGTTTATAAAATGTGCGGGATGTAGACTTTACTTTATTCTTCATTCTAGAGACATATTTTGAGTTCTTAATTTAACTTGGCAAGATATACAAGGTGACTTTTTGATCATCGTCCAAATTCATACTGGAGGCTTGATAAGTGATCAGTATCTTGGATCAGTAACAATTTTTGTGAAATTTGTAAAATTTAATTTCGGCTTCCCATATAAATTCAGTTCCAGTCCCGAGTGAATCACTATGGGGAGTCGAAATTTATTTTTACGAATTTCACAAAAATTGTTACTGATCCAAGATACTGATCACTTATCAAGCCTCCAGTGTGAATTTGGACGATGATCAAAAAGTCACCTTGTATAAAATGAAGGGTACAGGGAAAGAACAAGGAATGTCACATCATAAGGAAGGGCTAAAATAAATGTATAAATAACTCAAAGAGATTTTCTATTTCCGGGCTAAAATAAATGTGGGGATAATTTGAATATTTTTTTTCACTTGGTAAAAGTAAGATTGTATGTTAATTTTCACTAAACTCTGGTTTAAGGTGTTACTTTGCCTTTTAACAAACGAAAAATATATATATTTTTATTTTTTACATTTTTATTTTAGCCCTTCCTTACGATGTGACATTCTTTATTCTTTCCCTGTACACATCAAATTATAATGCAAGAAATCTACAGAACTTGCTTATGTAGAAAGTCAATATTTAAGGAGATACACAGTTTTTTTAAAATTAATTAGACATTAATATATTGAAATACCTATGTAGTCTCCGCCTACACCTTGGTTAGACAGGCGTGAGTATATGTATGTATGAATTAAACAAATCAGATATTGCATAATTTTCATCTTTACTAATCATTACTAATAGAAAGTAGTAAAAACTTCGTGTCATACATTACATTAAATATTTTTGCGAAATTGTGCATGCGAGTGAAGCCGCGCGTAAAAGCTAGTATAAAATATTGTGTTCTATTTTGAGATTACCATTCAAAACTTGGCAAATTTTGTCGGATTAAAATCACATTGATATAAAAATATATATATACTATATAAAAACATATAATATATTATATGTTATTATGTCATGACCTGTCATGTCATGTGCTTTTATATTATGTATGTCAATGTTTATTTATTTTAATTAAGACTCAACTGATGCCGGTTCCAGATCGGACCAGAAATATATCTTGAGATTACTTTATATTTGTATTATCCTATTTATCAGTATATTTATATTTTTTCAATGCAAGTGCTCGTAAAGGCCCACTTTTTATGCATCAAAACCGAACAGAAAGTCGATTATTTTGCCCTAGGGCTTTATTATTTTGTATTTATTTACAATAGTTGGCTAACCTGTGTACCATAAATGTTATACTTTTTTTCAACTGTTTAACGGCTCTGGATACAGTCCTTTTGAGCCAATCATAATTTAAAGTTCACAAGGTTATATTTGTTTTATTTCCTCACACTTTGCATTGAAAAACGTAGTATGATACACGGGCGTAAGAGCAATAAATTACTCGGTTACGTTTAAAACACTCGCTACGCTCGTGTTTTAAATCGTCCTCGTAATTTATTCCTTTTCGCCCTTGTAGCATAAACTACTATTAAGAAACAAAACACATTAAAAGCTGTTAAAGTATATTTAATTATAAAAATTTATAAAAATAAAAGATAAATAAATGTGCAAAACAAATTGAGACGAGACACCCACAAGTGCAACACGATATAATTCAATGAACTGTCAAAAACCCTGTCGCCGTCCATTTGGAGAGCGGCCGGTGCAAATGGACCGGACATTCGTTCCCGACTGGTTTCCTGTAAGGGGAGCTGGGGCTACTCGTACAATTCACACCCCCCATGATGAATTAACCTTTTATTTTCCGGCACTGGACTCGATTGAGAGTGATTTTTGAGCGTGAATGCCCAGTTTTCGCTGACTGCATGTGAAATGTCCTTTCAAAGCTATAAAAGGTTCTGATCAAACTCAATCACGTTACTTCTGATGTTGTTTTATTGTGTTTGGCGGGTGGCTAGGTGTTGGCGCTCCCGCTTAGGTTATACAATAAAAAAGGAAATAACTTTTTTTCATCAAAGAATTTTTTAACATGGAGACTATCAAATCAAATCATTTATTATCAGGCATCTGTGGCCCATAGATAAATACCTTACAAACTAAAATATACAGGGTGGAAAAAATGAAAGGGCCCTGGAGGGGAACTACCTTAAATCCTTTAGTTAGCTCATTTTACTGAAAGGAAACATTCCTTTATTTTTTAAAAGAAACAAAACTGCATTCAAAGATCTTCTAAAATTTGCTTGTCTCACCCGGGAACTGAACCAAATAAAAATTTAAAAAATAAACCCTCGCTATTTTATTGTTATTTTATTATTGTTCAGGATAAAATTTGTCTACTAAACTAAAGTCTTACACTCATCTGTTGTACGAGATACCCATGAAATTGAATATTTATTACAAGTTCTTTATTAACAATACCTAGTACTGTTCACTTGTAAAGTAATAATTATACGCCATTATTACACAATGACAGCACAGAATGAAAGCAAAACAAAACAAAATTTTAATTTCGAATGAAATTTATGGTTCGAACTTCAAATTTGTTTATTGCGTTGCAAAAAAAATACGTTCCTTTTTTAAACTTTTCGTCAGTACGCCTAGTGCAAGAAGTAATTGTGCTCTGCATATATTTATTATTACCATTTAACGATTTTCTTATTGAAATCTTCAACAAGGTACTTAAGATAAATAACATTAGCAAGCTTGTACTTCATACGATGTCTTTGGATGTAAGAGAGATAAGAAAATTAGAACGTTTCATTTACTTGTTACAAGTGAACAGTACTAGGTATTGTGAACAAAGAACTTGTAATAAATATTTAATTTCATGAGTATCTCGTACAACAGATGAGTGTAAGACCAAATGTTTATTAGACAAATTTTATTCTGAACAATAATCCTACCGATTCGTATGATAAAATAGAGAGGGTTTTTTTTTTTATTTTTGGTTGGTTCGATTCCCGGGTGAGACAAGCGAATTTCAGAATATCTTTGAATGCAGTTTTGTTTCTTTTAAAAAATAAAGTAATGTTTCCTTTCAGTAAAATGAGCTAACTAAACGATTTAAGGTAGCTCCCCTCCATTATACATTACAAAATTCAATTTTCACTTTGTATTGTCCTGTGGCACTTGTCCGCGGAAGCGAGGGAACACCAGTTAACACCACGCCCTGCGGCCAGAAGTTTTCCTCCATGACGAGGTGCAGACAGCAGTCCGGTACTCGGACCACAAACGCCAAAAAGTTGACGTTGCGGTGCGACTCCAGCAACTGCACCGGTGGGTACCCTGTCTTTTGGCGCACGTACTCCGCG
Source organism: Ypsolopha sequella (assembly GCA_934047225.1). Classification (NCBI taxonomy): domain Eukaryota; kingdom Metazoa; phylum Arthropoda; class Insecta; order Lepidoptera; family Ypsolophidae; genus Ypsolopha; species Ypsolopha sequella. The sequence continues at coordinate 18,148,164 of OW203994.1, read as the reverse complement.
ATGTCATATGCGCAATACTTGCCATCCTCTGCCACACCCTGCCAAGACCTTTAAAATGAATAGCGCTAACATAAGCGTAGCCCAAGATTAAAGGCCACACGTATAACCCCCGAGAATACACCTTTTCTTAAATATGGATGTAATTTGGCGAAGTCCCAAAAGTTTAACCCATTCTCTACGACGTTTGCAGAATCTTAGTCGACTATTTGAGCGGTACTCTCCCTCGAATAGTTGTGTAACAATAAATTATTTAATAACCCTCACCGACCCAGGCCCAGTTAATCAGGCAATACATTCGGTTAAATCACCTCTTTAGAAACAATTAATTCCTCCCTGATTAGGTCCCTTGCACTTGGAAGACGTCTTTGTGGTTAGTGAAGTCAAGGTTGTGGTTTTGGAGACCTACGACAATATAGCCCCACGACCGGGGTTTGTGACTTTAGCGCCTATAAAGCGCTATGGTTATGGGCAAGATTTTAAAATTAGTTTTCAACAAAATATTAGAAAAGTATTCGTATTTTCTTATAAAAAAAATTACCTACGAAAAACGTTATAAATTAAAGAAAACACAAAAAAATGTAAGCAACTTCAAAAGTATGTTGTTATCATCATTCAAACATAGTACACACAGAAAACGTCTCGGTAAAAAGTTATCACTTTTAAACTTAAGGTTGATGCGACGGATAGCTTTCCCAAACGCAAAACTTATGATTGTTTTTCATATTTTTGAATAAAAAGTATTAAATAAATGTGATTAATTGCATTTGGCTACCATGGTTTTTTATTAATTAACTTTTCTAGCAAAGTTGTGTTATTTTTTATGCTTTACCGTTTTAAATCATTCTGCACAACAACAATAAAAACGCTTTAAAAATAACACAATTTTGCTAGAAAAGCCTAATTGACATTAAACTATGGTCGCCCAATGTCATAAACCACATCTTTATTATACTTTTTATTCGAAAACAAGAAAACCATAGACAGCCCAGAAAGACGTCTATTGTTCAATATCTTGCGTACAAATAATTCTGTCAACAATCGAAACGGGATACTGCAATCCTATTGGCTCTTCTAATCTTGCGTGTAGCGCCACAAACTTATCTTTCCCGAAGACGAAGACTCTAACGTAATGAATATAGAAGCCATTTTGGTTTGGCCTACCGAAACATATAATTTTGGAGTGGCGAATTGTATCTGCTGGTTCAGTCAGATGTGTTGACAGAAATCGGTCGCCTGTTTGAGGAGTCTGTAGGCTGTATTCGTCTATGAAGAAAACCAATCATAAGTTTAGGAATGCGTTCCGTCGCATTGATTTAAGCAATGAGTACTGCCATAGTTCAGCCTGAAGTATTCGTTGCTGAAAATACAAGTACATAAGCAATCAAACGTTCTTAAAACATTTGACAAAATATAATCATCGGCTATAGTTACTATAGACTCAAGTAAATTTTGGTAAAATAAGTAAAGCAGTTTGTTCCCTGTGGGTAAAATTACATTTCGGCCATATTGTTTCTCCCGTTTCATTAAGTAAGTAGCTTCACCCAGTGTCCTTTTCTCCACCTTTTGAATTAATTTGCACGGTTGCCGGCTGCTGCAGAACGATTCCGTCAAAGTTTTGAATTTCAAAGCTTCGGACTTCTCAAAGAGGTGCCGTACAACTCTGTAATTAGAGTTGTTCGCTTGACCGTTGACCAGTGTCAGGTTCTAAACTTTTGCTACTAAACTATTTGCTACTCCACTTTGAGGATCCCTATGAGTCTACATTAAAAACCCATCAAATCGCCTGTCCATTACCTTATTGAAAACATCTGAGTAAACATTAATCTATGTATTTTATTTAAGATGCTTTTTAAAAACATTTTTTTTTTACAATTCCAGCATCCAAGCTGAAACAGAATATAGAAGAAACTTAGTACAGCCTGATTTCCCTCAGACTGACGCGTTCCCTAGAATTTACTCATGGAAGTACTTTATAGTATCGTATTGTGCTTCGATGAAAAAGTTTGACCTTATAAACCAAAATAAATTGTTCGTAGATCCCCAAGTAAAAGAAAAAAGAGGATGCCTTAGCTATTACGCAAAGTTTGAAGGCTTCCGCTACGAAGCCATTAGATAAATGACCTGCAATGTAATGTGTGCATATGCAATATTTGTAAAAATAATAGGCTCATCGAACCACAAATACATTTAGTCTGATTGTTAATTGATGTACTATTGAAGAAAGTTTTCCAGGCCTGCTTTTCACTTTGATTACAATCATAATAGGGTAAATAATGGATCTGCGCAAATTTCCCCCATGGAACATGCAGACTTTTCTTTGGAAACGTAATCGTTTAGTGATCGGAACACTTAAGCGGCCGGTCTATCAATCATGCTGGTCAGTCACGTGCGACCAGCATCTGCGAACTTTTAATTTTCTCTCTGCAAAATGAGATATGGGGAGCATTTGATGTCCGGGGTCCGGGGTCGGGGAAGTTGGGACGTTTTATTACAGTGTCCGGCTCTAAGTGGGTGTAAAGTTTCAACACCCTTTGATTTACTAGGTATGGGGACAGATAGGTGTGTCTGCGTCTAAATTGCACATTTTAATATTGACATTTAGAGAAGAGGAGACGCAAGGTTAATTTAGGTAGCCATTATTAGAGGTTTATTGTTATGCCTCAAACTAACCTAAAAACAGTAATCACGGGTCCTCGCCGAGGACAATTCCAACCGCATAATGGGCGTCGCAATAATTATACTAATACCTTAAAGAGGCACCTTAATCCCCTTAATCGGAAGGCAAACTAACGTGGTGCTGTCCCGCATAGAAATATCTTAAATTGGCAAGACCGTCCGGCGGGCCGCCCATAAAACATCTTAATGAGCGGCGCTAGCAGCTGCGAGCACCTATATTGCGGCTCTCATATCCATGCAAACTACCGCCGTCTTAGCAGCCTTACTTTCCTCCTCCGTGTTTACAAGTCGACAACTAATTTGATGCAATATGTGCATAGGACAGCATTACGGGCGTCGGCCGCGCTATCTTCTTCGTTCGTGTCTTGCATATATTTCCTTGCGGTGGGCAACCTGACCCTTTCTCCGACCAAAACCCTCTCACGTTATTCAAATTCAAGCCCGGACCGACCATTTGGACACGGATTTGTTATAAGATTAAAGGAAGATTTCACTTGTGAAACAATATGGCAGACGATTTACATATTTCGTTTCCTTATTAGTTTCGGGATATTTGTTTTGGGGCCGAATTTACATCCACTGACCGATTAAATGGCCCTTAGGCGTCTTTAATGGGGGTGCCGCATGGTCGTTGTTGGCCTCGGCAAATGTGTGCATATGCGTAATTGAATATTTTATGGCCTTCGCCAAATTTACTACAGACATTTTATTGATTCCTTGTTCTAATCGCGGTATTTACCTTGACGCTACATTGTGTAACAATGTTTGCAGTAAAAAAGATTTCATATTTGTGTTTTTCGAAACACTCGACACTGAAAAGCTTTCAGGCTTCTGCCTTTTCAGTTTCCACGTGTGTTTATCGTTTGCATTTATCTGTTGACTGTTTTTATTCCGCGGTTGACATTTACCCTCTGTTTCAACAAGCGAGTGAGTTTTCTCGACGAGTTTCCTTTCATTTCGTATCCGAGTGCTCGCGTGGCATTATGCCTATTCACGCCGAGATAGCTTCACTTAGTTTCCTCTTTTTCAGTGCGGACGGAGTTAATTTCTGCATCTTTATTATTCTAGGGGATGGTCGCCGGCTGTATAGTCTGTCTGGTAGCGTAGATTGTGTGGCGGAAAGCAAACTTGAATTGTTGGGTCGCCGTGTGGAGGTAATGAACGCACGGGTGGGACATACAGTGTTTGCTGGAGGCGTCTGGTTTGAGCGAGAGGAGCTGAGAGTGACTGCCAAAGGGGGGAAAGGAGGCAGTCGCGGCTGGAGGGGGAGGTGCAACGCCACGTCCTGTATGCAAAGCACCGCTTCCGCATTCGTTAATGCAAAAGCGGCACTAGCTTGTACCGACTTCAGGTGTATATTTTGAACGGCAAACTGCGTGCTTTCTATGTTAAGTCGTTCTTGCAGACCTTAGCATGAAAGTCTAACTTGAACGTTCTTCTGTATTAAAATATCCGATTTTAAGAAAATATAAACAAACTTGAGTCTAATTTTGAGCAGAATTCAATTAGTGGTTTTGTTCCTCTTTTTCAATTTCGCTCTGTTGATGCGATATGAATCGCCGTCTAACGTTTCATTATTGCATTCATTCATTTCAGCTTCATTAAAATCGCATTAGGATTAATTTTTCTCGTCCCCGTTTTAATTCTCAGTTTGCTAAGGGGATGAAGCTGGCTGGTTGCAATCGTCTATGGTCAATATTTGCTCAATTTACCTGCGCCTGTACAGCACAGATTTTAGGGATCCGTTAAGAAACCGAAACGATTTTAATTTAGTGTTTGTTTGTACGATTTCAGGATAACTTAAATTTTCTCAGACTGATAAAAAAAATCATATTTACAAAATCTTCATTTATATAATATTAAATAAAATATTTTTAGTACCTCTTTAGATGGCTTTTTATTTATTGATTATACCTATATAGTGTGTATATATAATAGGTATATATATATTATATAATCCATAAATATTAGTGTATATTGACTTGTATCTTGTAGATTTGTTGAATAATAATAAAACTATTTTATAATGATACTAACAATATGACTATATATGATAATAAACCATTTTTTTAAAACATTTTTTAAACATAACTTATAACATAACATACCTCTTATATTAACATACCTCTTCATATTCAAATTTATCAAATTGGTAAATATCTAAATATCGAATGGTTGAGCGGGTAAATTTTATTGTTAAGGCGATACGTAAAAGTTTTAGCGTCCCTGTTACTCCATATGCGAAAAAACCCTCAATGCGAAAGGGACGGATTCGAGGAAAAGTAGCAAAAAGTCAGATTTTAATTAATATAAAATGTACTAAATTAGGTATCAAAATTTCATTTAACGAAGTCCGAGGTGTTGTTAAAACCCATCTAATAAAATAAAATTGCAGTCCATATGTCGTTCCAAAATGTCAAACCAGGAGAGTTGGTGTCGAAAAAGAGCTTATTTCAATAAATATTTTTATCGAGCCGAATTTCTCCAATCGCGTTTCTGTTTAACAAATCCCTAGAAAAAGATTCCAAAAATAATATACTATTTTATCAAAATATTTAGATATTTATTTAGATATGCAAATTCTAAAATTTTTTTTTTTTTTCCGTAGCACCTTAACTGACGAAAATGGAAGAGGTGGTGCAGGATCGTACAAGAAATATTATATTTTGTCTACACCAACAACTTTGAAAAGTGAAATAATTATGTGTACTTATGTATTGAGGTATATCACCATTCTAAGTCAAGTAAAATGCTCTTATGATATGTATGATTATGAATATGAGGCAGTTTTGTAATTTCTATGCGGTCGTAACAATATTAAAAGGGTGATATAAAGTATTCTGCTATAATTGGTTCAGGCTTGATGGTTTGTTTGTACATAATTATGGACGATTTTGATGAGATATGTAGTCATTTCGTCGGACAGTTTGCCTTCGCGATGCTCCAAGCATGTCACATGTCCGTCCGTACTTTGTCGTTGTGTTTACAACATTTAGTAATATCTACAATCTACTTTTGTTGAATAATGACCTGCGTTGTTATTTTATCATTAACATTCTGTACTTTTACACTGATGTTGAATTCTCATGTACGCTTAAGTCAGTCTAAATAATAACACATACTGTAAATTTCTCTTTTCTCTACGTTTATTATAGACTAGGTATCTACATCTAATCAGCATAAGACTGTACATGAACCTAGAGCATGAACAACGCTAGACTTTCGAGGATTTATTTGAAGAAATTCGGACTCTTCTTGTATTAAAAAAAAATGATTAATTGATCTTTTATCTAGGGATTCTAATTATAAACAATGTATTAAGGTTTTGTCAAAAAAAAATGTTTTCCACCCTCCTTTTTTTGGTTTTCAAACGTTCGTTTCAAGAACGGTTAAGAGATCAACTTGATTTGTTTTTCATAAAATAGTTAATAGAAATATGAAGGGATTGTACCTAAATCCAATATTTTTTTCCTACAAAATATTTCAGTATTAGCTAAAAACACACCAATTTGTTGTTTCGCTGCGTGATCATTAGTATTACACGTCCAAGAAAGTGGCCAGTGAGCCAACATATTATAATCGCCTCTATCAAAAGCAAATAAGGCCATTGTACTTATTGTGCTGGACAGGTAATAAAACAATTTGCTAGGGTAGGCCATCCTCTGCAGAATTTTTGTTTTTGTTCAATACTAGTAGGCCCTTAATACCGCCAATTGGGTACTTTCTAAAGCCTACACATCTTTTAGGGCCAAACCAAAAATATTGAAAAAATGTATTATGGATTATCAACTCTAGGACAACATATGCAACATTTTTCTTTTTCGTACCGCCAAAACTTCTATATGAAAAATTGTTTCAACTGAATGGTATTTTTTGTCTTGAATTTCCTACTGCTCCTAAGCGGCTTAGGTGATTTAATTCATTTATGCTTTGATAAATAGATAAACTTGATAGCTATAAATAAAACATAGAATTATTCAATCGAACAATGACGCCCATGTGAAAAGTATTATTTTCTCCTATTTTGCCCTTTCAAGGACGCAGCGAGCGTCGTAACAGCCACCACGCATTGTGCACTGATTTGAACGTTATTTCAATGTCGTTTCCGTCGATATTCATACAGACAAACATCGAGCTGCTAATTTGGTGACGGTAGTCGCCTTAACCGTATCGACATGTCTGGCATTAATTTCTTTTGTTATTGAAAAGTCTTTGTTTTCGTATGATTATTATGACAAAAAACTACTCTGAATCAATCGCACGAGTTGAATGTAAATTGATATTTTGTCTCGAATCGTTCCAGAGAAGCCTCATGATGCATTTGCACGCGATGCGAGGGTCCTGCCAATGAACATCTACAATATTACCAATTCAGGCATATTAATATAAAGTGTCAAGTTACGACCACACCGGCGACGCCTGCGCTCTTGCCGCAGGAAGCATGGCCCGATGGGCGATTCCGACCAAAATTATATTTTAATCATCATTTGATTTTTTTTATCGTCGTTTTTTTGTCTGTTTGTCAAGTTCTGTCATGGTGTTTTGGTAAACAATGTTTTATGGTGTTGTGTGTGATGTGTAAAAACTAAATTTCTTCACCAACCAATGGTTAACTGGGAGAAGTCGTTTTTAGTTTTAAGTCCAATATGAAAGAAGGATCAAATATATCAAATATTGTAAACAAATTTGCAAGGAGGATTAAGGAATAAAACTTAAATAACAATGTAAATCTAAACTAAATAATGAAAGTATGGAATTCCTTGAACTCTTATTTGAACAAGCAAATATGTTGCCATCAATCTACCAGGTACCGTGGTACTATCCAATCCTATAGTAGCAAATATGTTGCCATTAGCCTACCAGGGTACTAACCAGTAGTGGCAAATATGTTGCCATCTAGATTTTGTTTGATTTCCTTATTGAAACATAAATTACGACTATTTATTCTACATTCTTATGATCTTGGAAGAAAACTTCACATTACGAAAAATCACATGTACTCTTCCAGACTTATGAAGATTTCTCAGCACCATAAACAACCGTAATAGGCAACTTTATTTAACAGTTGCCAATCAATAAAATTCAATCGTTTATAAATGTTGCCAATCTATATTTTTTCCTTGTTTTTTTTGTGCCAAAACGTTATAAAGTTTCATTAGCATATAATATATTGTTTTATTTGGACGAAAACATGAATATTCTGCTTTTACCAGACAAAGGAATAGATTTTATGTACTACAATCAAAACAAATTCAAAACTTTTACCGTTTTTAAAATAAAGCTGGAACAAAAAACATTGAAAACATCGTGGTCTTTTCATGGGGATTGAAAGTTTTCAATTTTTATTGTTTGCCGTGATAGAGGCCATAGTTATTCTATGAAAATTTAAACTGTCTACCTATTACAGTCAAAGCTGTAGACCCCTGTAATAGACGGCGAGACAGACAGAAGGAGGATTAACAGGGTTCCTAAACAACTAAACTAAAACTAAAAATGGGGTTATTTTTTAAAATACTTACTAAGAATTTAGCAAATACAAAAAAAATGCCTGACAATTTCGAGGGAGTTGCTCCGAATAAACATAATAAAGTTGAAGTGTGAACTCACACCATGAAGGAAAGCAATCATTGTTTACAAGCGATAAAAATCCAAATGGCGATGATATCTCAACATCACCTCCAACAGGAAACATCTACCGGACTTCTCTATCGTCCTGTTTATGACTGATGGAAGTGTTGGTACTGTATTTCAGTTTCGTTTTGACATTTAACGGGACACCTGACGCTAGAACATCAACAACACCAGGTTTTCAAGGGTTCATTGGAAGAAGGTCTCTCCTCATATTGAAGAAAATATATTTGATTTATCGATCTTTTATCTAGGGATTCCACATATAAACAATTATATTTTATATTATAATTAAGATTTATACTTTTGTCAAAAAAAAAATATTTTCCACCTCTTTTTTTGGTTTTCAAATGTTCGTTTCGAAAACGCGGTGAAGAGATCAACTTGATTTTTGTTATAAGATAGGCAATAGAAATATGAAGGGATTTTACCTAAATCCAATATTTTTTTCCCTACAAAATATTTCAGTATTAGCTAAAAACACACCAATTTGTTGTTTCGCTGCGTGATCACTAGTATTACGCGTCCAAGAAAAAGATGCAAAAGAGCCAACATATAATCGCCTCTATGAAAAGCAAATAAGGTCTTTGCCATTAGACTTTTTGTGCTGGACGGGTAATAAAAAAAGTTGCTAGGGTATGCCATCCTCTTAAGAAATAATGGCCACCAACTCCAAATGGTAGGGTAGTAACTAACAAATAATGCTGTAACTGAATTTTATGTTCAATATTATTTTGATTGTTCAATTCAATTGAATTTTTATTTTGGCAAAGGCAGCCCAAGTCGACTATTCTACCAGTGTCACGTAATAGATTGTAAACTAACATTGGTTATCCTATGAAAAAATAAGGTCAAAAAAGGGGAGACCTTGTAGGAGCTGACACAGACACAATATTAATACATGTTAGTAATTTAGTACAGAAACTATAATTATATAATATAAATAACAAAAGTAAGTAAAGATATTATAAAACTGTACTCTACGGACGTTACGTAACGTCACTTTTCCTGACTAGAAAACAAAACACTTTACATCCAAAAGGATTTTTCCAACAGCCTCTCGTACCCCCTTTGCTTTGAACGTCATCAATCAAAATTCTAAAACAAAAGTATTCGAATTTCAAAATAGCCCGAGGCGTCTCTACATCGATAGAGGCCGGTATTTCACGGTCTATAACACAGATATAACAATAACCAGTGAAATGGTAACTATAAAGAGAGATTGCGTATTTTTTACTATCGTCATAAGGAGTTGGAATGCTGACCGTCCCTTTGATCGGTTTGATAAAATTGCTAGCAATATTCTTTTTCATAACCGTTGCCCCTTACGTTAAAGCGTTTGTTATTATTATTTAGCTTTTGTTGTTCTTTCGTATACCTGCCTAATCTAAATAAAATAGATCTGAAGAGTTACACTTCTTGTAAGTTGTTCAATTTATATTTATTTCTATTCCGAAATTTTTTGCAAGTATTATAAACCTACCAACATTATTTATATAAATAGTTACTCTCGATATATTAGTCAGATAATTATGACCTGACTAGTTTCACAGTAATCGTACAGTTTCTTCAGAGTTTCAGAAGCAATTAGGATTGCGGCACAGTGCTAAACGAGGAACCGTCGCGTAATCCCGTTATCGTAATCGTCAGGTGAAATCTGACAAACATATCTTGAGTAGCCTTATATTAGTTATGAATCTAAACCACGAATCTATTAGTAATAAATCAACCAACAAGCTGAAGAAAAAAGTAAGAAATCATACTACAACTCTTATTGAGCAAGAAAACATTTTTTTTTCTTTAAGCTACTCATAGTTGGAGGAAATAAGCGGGAAATGTAACGATGACACATTATCTCTAAAGGTCATCCGTGCACTATCTCAAAATCCCCGCGGAGCCGACAAAAACAATAATCTACCCTATCCTGAATCCTGCCCAATTCTGCGCCCAGTTCCGGGCAAGTGTTTATCGCACTCTCCACTCGGTCATAAATATTGTGACCAAATAAAAAGAGAAAATGGCCACACACAAGTTTTACAACTTTTCATAACTGTTGTTATTAAAATTAATATTTTTGTCAATCATATTGTTTTACTTGTAGCATTTGAAATGATTTGTTATATTTGAGCACATCATGGCATCAGGTTAATTCATATTAAACCTATAGACTAAGAGAAAGGAGATAGATACATGCATCTTTCGTAATATGAACTACGACCTACGCAGAGCATAATATATCGAAAAGCCATTTGAACTCGTTCGATCTGATTTTATTCTAGGCAATTTATTTTCAATAAAGAACTATAAAAAGACTTATCTAAATCGGTTCGGTGCCAATGTGAGGGGACTCTTGGCTGTCATAAAAGTCGAATGTTATTTACGCCATATTGCCAAACTGGGGAAAACGTATTAAATAGTGTCGCGGACGATAACTTAAATGAGTTTTGTCAGCTTTTACGTGACTGTTTATCGAGAAATAGCAAGGTGATGCTTTTGGTGGCATTTATTTACTTATCTATGTGGATAAAAGTGAAATAAGTACCACTCACTGACTCACTCATCACGAAATTACTAGTCGTAGAGTCTACAAACTTGAAATTTGTCACGTAGGTTCGCCTTACACCACACAGACACTCGTGTGCTAGGAAGAGATATTGTGGTACAGGTTGTTCATTTGTTCAAGTTTGTGAGTATTTCAGCGCGGGTGGAGACATAGGCAAAATGCTAGAATTTCTATAAATATATGTTTTAGAACACAAGAAAATTTCATCTAGATTTTTACCTTGTTATTAGTGGAGGAAGTAATACTTACGAAGAAATAATTTAAACCAATAAATAAAAATAAACTCGAAAATAGTAAATTGGTTCCGCATAATAACAATTATAAAGATAAATTAGTAGGTAAAAACGAAAACTTATCAGAATTAAAGAAAAATATTGATTCTTATCCTTATATGAAACACTTAATTTTGAAATGATAAAAAGTGATCGAAAATGATAACAAGACATTCCCTTATAGCAACTTGCAGATAAAACAATATACTTAGCATATACCAAAGAATATACTGGTAGAATTAATACACACAAAAAGAAAGCAACGGTTATAATGTGAACCATAAAGCAATAAGTGCATCCGTATCCTTAGGAAGGGGTGCCTACACACGTCCCTGGAGAACACCTAAGATAAGCTTGCGACCCCTCAACGTACCTTGTGATATGCACGCATTGTACTTATTTATGTGTAGGTACTTGAGAAAAGTGTACTTCGAAGGCAACACTAATCAAGTGTTTGCATTTTATTATGTAAAATAGATGATTTATCAGTAACTAACGACGGATACAATGTGGGGTAATGGTAACCGTTTGGTTAAATGATTGTCCTGTTGAGGCTCCAGACAGGATCATTTGTATACGGACTGCTTGGGGCTTAATTGTCGTATTAAAACATTTATACCAGTAATACATGTCCATTAATTATCTCAAAGAGCAAGTCTAGAAAGAAAGACAAGTAATAAGGTTAATGTGTGGAAATGGGATCCGGAAAAAAATGGTTTGTATACCGCAAAAATTTAACAAACCATTTGTATACGGAGCAGAAAAATGAATTTTGGATTGCTTGTTCTCCTATACTGGGCTCATTTACATGTTATTCGAGCAACAAACCCTAGGGGACTATATCAACCATTTATGAGTGGGAAGTATTAAAGAAGGAAAACTCAAAAGATATAATAACAGCGCAAGAGGCCGCGTGCAAGAAAACGGCTCGCGGGCTCGGGTACCGCGCTATTGTTACCGCGCTTTTTAAAAACGAAAAATGAACGAGGGGAAGGAAATCGGATGAAAATATGAAAAGAATACTCGTGTATAATACGTAACTGGAATGAAATGAAACGTCTGAGATCGGGCTTTATCCGTTGCGGTCCGCAAATATAATTTGCATAGGCAAGTAGCCGAAGTTTTGTCTGCAACGGATGTGCACAGCCATATTCGTTCGTTGCTTTTTAACCACACTCCCATTCTGTATCGGGTAGAGTTTTATTACATTTTTACCTTTGAGTGGATTCCTTCAATATTTCGGCAGTTTGTTTTCATTTATAGACGGTCTGCCATCGAATTCTTTCGCTCAAATGAAATTTCTGAAACGCAATCATTTATTTTTGGTTAAATCTTTACGATTATTACAGAAATTTTGATAAAATGAGTTACAAAAAGATATTCTTTTAATTAAATGTCTTAATCAATAATATTTCTAACAATGCTACAAAATAAAAGAGTCATTCTCATTAAGAAAGAGTACAAAGCAAAGCAACAAAAGAAAGATTAACAATATTTTAATTTAGAATGGTTTCAAGAGCTTTGTAACTGGAACTACCTCCTAACACAAAAGGCGCGTATAAAAGATTATCAACTTTTTGTCCATCGAAAGGAATCGATTGAAGAATTATTACGATTCATCGTGAGCTATGAATAAGGAAGCAATAGGCCGGATTATGAGCTCAAAGAGAACCGCCCGGCGAGGGCATAGACAAATATTGACTTGTAAAAACAATGGCTGCGATGTACCTACTACTGCACAACTGAACATTGGAAGGTTTGATTGATATGTCAGGAATATAGATTATAGAGAGAGGCTTAACTTTGAAAAAGAAAAGTCCTTAGTACAAATACTTGCATCCTTATAAACACGAGTAAATCAATCGCCACCAAAAATATAGGTACTTGTAAATTAGCTAATTGATTTGCCATGCGCCGTTGGACAAGAAAGGTAGGATGAAAAGGACCAAAAATAAACGGTAGCTAGGTGCGAAATGGTTTTTCAGAGGTATTAGACCGAATCGATGGTTGGACTCGTTCGTCCATCACATTTTCCAGCCAACGAGCCTTAAAGCCGCACCTTTGTATTGGCACGAAATTAACTGAAAGAGGACCTTTTAAACCCGACATTGTTAACAAAGTAATTAAGCATGCTAAGGTTATTCTATATACACCAGTTAGATCTTTTACGGAAACCAAATATTTTACTGGCCACTTAAAAATATAAAAAAAATATGCCCGCGCAAATCATTGGTTTAGAAAATATTTGAATTTTGAACAAATATGCGTGAACCTTATCGCACTGACATACGGGCGTGTTTTGAGACAGAGCGTCGTCCGTGAGACAGTTTACGCGCAGCGTTCTAAAATAGACCTTCCTCCTGCGAGGTTACAGTTGATTACTTCTTCCCTGAAAATTTGCGCGGGGTACGTTTCTTGGGGAACGTTATTCAATATGATCAGTTGAGTGTGGTTATTGTCAATGGAGTTACATTTAAAGATCGCTGTCCATTTACACCCAGCATGTCCGTTTAATCCATCCATCCATCCATCCATCAGCCTAGTTCGTCCACTGCTGGACATAAGCCTTTCCAGGACTTTGCCACTCCCGGCGGTCTTCCTGGAAGAATTGCCCATACTCACACATGCTGGACAGGCGGGATGGTGAGCGCGGTGCCGGAACCCTCGCATCAGTGACGCCACTGCCCGTCACCAGTCTGTTCCATATAAGGCCCGGCTATTAGGGATGTATATACCGCCATCCATCGGTCCCAGGCATGGTGGGCCTCCTGGTTTTTTGCCTGTGAGCTGTCCTCTTACTCTCCCCCGAATTACTTCTAGGGGGTCTCCAAGTAAGATGGTGGTACCTCCACAGTCGACCCCGGCATCAGCTCTTCCACCTGTCCGTTTAATATGTTCTACTTATTTTGTGTTGTAAAGGACATCAAACAGTTTATTTATTGGTATAACATGCCTCCTTTTAACATTTTTTGTTATTTTCCTGTTCTAGTTTCAATTTAATTATAAGAAACTGTGGCTTCTGTTTGGATAAAATCATAGTAAAAAAGTTACAACTAGATAATTTTCTTGAAATTATTAACAAAGTTTACTATGGTATAATTGGCGAGAAATATTTTAATTCTAAATAACTACAAATAAAAGAGTTCAGCCGGTGCGTTATTAGATTGTTACTGACGATGTCAGGGGTCGCACTATAACAAATGATGCGCGTGAGTGGATCCCTAGCGGACCTCAGAATGCGCAGTTTCATTAGCAACAACATTAATTACTAGCAAATCTTTAATGGGAAAATATCTCTTATTCTATTTTCGATATGCTAACGGAACATGATGATGAGAAATAAATAAATCTAACAGTTCAACAGAAAATGTGAAGCCGCTCATTTAAAAATTAAACGTAACAAAACAACCAACTTATGTAAAATAATCTCAATCAAAGGTGGCAGAGCTGATGCAGGGCTCAACTTTGGAGGTACCTACCACGGAACAAATAATAAATAAATAAATAAAATACAGTGATATGATGATAACTTCATTACTTTGCTTTACTCGCACCGGTATTACCTCGCAAGCGCAACAGTGACGCTGCTGCCCGTCACCATTCTGTTTTATATAATGCCCGGTAATTGGCGATGATATGTTGCAGGCAAATTGTAAAATTCAGCATTTTACAAACGGCGTCGTCAATTTCTAAACACTCACTGTTTTGCGATTTGCCGTTCGGTAAATTGTAAAATCTCTGCTACTTTGTAAGTTTCCGAAGGCATATTAGAAAATGAAATAAAACTTCGTCATTTTCTAAAAAACCGAAATCGAAAGTCTTTCACCACAAAGTGAAAAATAGGCGTTACGAGCGGAGCGAGCAAGAAGTGGCGTTTTAGGTTTATATGTAAGTAAATATGCGGAGCCGAGTGAAGCGGAGCGGAGTGAGGCGACCCTCAATAGTTCAAACAGAATGCCGAGGCAAAATTATAAAATGCCGAATTCTACTATTTGCCGAAGATTCGTCAAACTGAAAAATAATGAGCGTTCAGAAACTAACGACGCCGTTAGAAAAATGCCAATTTGTACTATTTGCTTGCAACATATACATCCCCAATTGCCAGGCATTATATAAAACAGACGGGCAGCAGCGTCACTGTTGCGATTAGGGAATGCAATCTTGTACCTAAATTTCAATCTCGGTATTTGCAAGATTGAAAAAAATCAATCTCGCAAGATCTCGGTATTAGCGAGATCTTGCACTAATAAAAACTCAATCGAAAAAATATTGTTTCAACTACTGGTTAGTAAAAAAATTAAAACAAGATATCAATCCAACTAAAGGAATGTATTCAAACATGCTTATAATAGTTAATTATATTATTATACTGACCATACTGAAAAGCTTTCCCAAAGAAACACACCAGCGCAAATGAAAAAGTAATTCTCCTTTACATCATTTTAAAAACCAACTGTAAATGTTGTATGAGCATGTGCTTTTTTTTCATTTGCTTTATTATGTTTCTTTGAAAAATTTGTTTAGTGTGAACAGTAGAGTAGAGTATATGATTTTATTTAAAGATAGCGTGTGTTTTCACTTTATATAGCATATAGGCTAGCCCAGCTGCAGACAAGGTTCTTTCTAATTCCATGTTTATAATCACCAATTTCAACAAAATGATGTTGATGATTTTATGATGCAAAATGCAGTTATTGTCTTCTCTTTTTTTTCAAGTTATTCAAGTGTCGTCAATCTTGCGAGATCTCGCACAGATAAGGATGCGTGATTGATCTTGCAATATATGTGCGAGATCTCGGTATTTTGAGATCTCGGTATACCGAGATTGCATTCCCTAGTTGCGATGTAATACCGGTGCGAGTAAATAAAGCAAAGTAATCAAGTTATCATCATATTCCGTCCACGCGCGCTCTTGGTGTCTCTAGATATTAACGTTTATTTTTACATTTTATTATTCATACCGTTTTTATAAACTGAGCGGGTTATCTCTGGTCTGATCGGTGGCCAGCGAAACTCCATTACACTCTATCTTGGCTGATCAAGAAACAGATCGCAATACAGGAACCTAATTCTCAGTCTGTTGAATTAGCCTTCTCGACCGTAAAAACCCGTTTTGTCTGTCGAACTCCGTACAAATTTGGCTCGAATTTTAGAAATCTTGCTTCAATTTTTTCTCCGGTATAACCCGCCTGGACTTGGTGTAATCTACAAGATTAAGTATTACTCGTAATACATACGGGGAAGGCAGTAGCGTGCATAGAACTTTTTTCCGGAAAATCAGAAGGTCAAGTTTGACAATAAAAAAAAAATTGAGAAAATTTAAACAACACTTTGAAAAAAGAAAGTTTGTATGACGCCAGGGTAGGCACTGCCTACCCTAAAGTGAACATTTTCATATCAGGTTTTTTTTTACAAAGTGTAATTTAAATTTTTTCATATTTTTTTATTGTCAAACTTGACCTTCTGGTTCCTTTTCCGGAAAAAAGTTCTATGCACGCCACTGGGGGAAGGTCTAGTTGTTTCTTTTTGTGTAACTTTGTCAATTATTATGTTTCAAAGTCAGGTCCTGGACCCAAACCTACGATTTCGTTCAATTTTATTGCAACCTTTAGAAGGGTAAGAGTTTCTGTAAGCTTCAGCTCGCCGCCTATACCCCGCGTCAAGAAGTCTCCTCTCCCTCCCCCTTGACCGGAGGCAGGGCTTCCAACGACTATCAACACGTGCACCATCTCAATCATTCGTCAATCACACCGGAGAGCGAACAAGACAGACAGATCTTACATCCCTACGAGAGACAAGGAATGAAAACAAATTCGCCTTGATGCGTGGACGATCTGTTCATTTATCGACGGGCTAATTCCGAATCGAAAGGTGGTAACTGCGGTGAGCCGGATCGGTTTTGCGCATTCCTTCCTTCGACTTGGGCTCTTTAGGATGTGTATGAAAGGTAATTTCCGAGGCACATGATGATTTGAGAGCGAAAGGGACGGTTGTCATACTGAGTTTGACTTGCAGGTGAAGGCTGTATATGTAAATTGCATTTGGAGAAAAGTATGGCGCTCGATGGCGCATGCGCGTTCCTGGAGATAACCGATTATTTAGTCGATGTTTTGTTTTGTACTGCGTGCGGTATTCGTAGCAAATTGTTATTTTGATACGGTATATGTTACGACGGATGTGACGAATCAAAATAATGGAAGCAAAGCAAGGGTTTCATTGTTGTCAGTATTTATATTCTTGGCATAATTTTATATGTCACGCTTATTCTATTGAAAGACCTTTCTTCGGGACCAATCACAGTAGATCTTTCTATGTTATGTACTTCCTTTCGAGGGGTTATTTCCTAGAATTTACTAACCACGCTACAAAGATATAAAAAAAAACGTAAATGCATAAAATAACAAAATAAAACCGATTTCGGTGTCTTTAAGTAACCAACACAATTAACAAATATTGTATGACATGTGCTCTTTGTCGTCATACATAACCGATTATATGATTGTACAATATTTTACATGTACAGTGCGTTCTGTCGTCTTACATAACAATAGATTCATTTTTCTTTGTCACAGTAATGTACCAGAAGCGGTTAAAGAAAGAGAGGAAGCAAAGGCAGCAGATGCAAGAACAGCTGGAGATGGAACTGAAGAGGAGACAGAAGATAGAAGAGGCGCTTAAGCAGTCTGGAGCCCCCCAAGAGCTGTTACGAATTGTCACTGGTAAGTTAATGATGATTTTTAGAGTTATAGTAGGTATAGCCAGACCTGGCATTTGTCAAAACTCAAAACGCCATTGGTGACGGAGCAGTTTGGAACAAAGTTGAGAAATTATATTATTGAGAAATTAAATTAATCTATTATTATGTAGACAACCCAGTACAGTAGCATACAATTTAAATAATGTGCATAGAAATCTTCGCCATCCGTATATCCTTACGCTTTTTATATGTCGTCGGCAGATCGTAGAATAGGGCATATTATGATCTGCCCAGGCATAACATATTTCAGTAAAAACTTGAGGGGTCGCCACGCTCCGATCCGCTTCGCTCGGCTCCCCAAATTTATTTACATGCAAACCTACCACGCTCCTCCTCGCTCCGCTCGTCGTCGCACCTATTTTTGACTTTTGGTGAAAGATTTTCGATTTCATACTTTACCATCTGCCCAGTTCTACGGTCTGCCCACGACATAAAGAATACACGACAGAAAGTGCCCATCCGGCCGGTTGGCTATAGATTTTAAATGTTGCTAGCAGATCTGTACTGGTAAGTTGAGTCGCACTGCCACTGATGGTATTCCTGTTTGTACGATCAGCACCTGTATACGCGGGGGAGTAAGGACTGCCATAACCCATAATGTATCGGAGACAATACAATGATAGATATAAAGGCTTTTTCCACGGTTTGTCACATATCATATACTCACCGGGTGTACATGGACAAATCCTCACAATCTGCTGATCATACTGAACTAGTTTTCCAAGTAAACATAGGTACCTGTGGAAATGAAAAATATTTTCACGTTTTCTTACTCATTTTGAATACCAGTCGTGAATTTTGTATGGATAGTTTTTTTATTATATTTGCGCGGTCATATTTCATGTGACCAGAGGCGTCACTGGCGCGAGGGTTCCGACACCGCGCTCACCAACCCGCCTGCCCAGCGTGTGTGAGTATGGGCAATTCTTTCAGGATGACCGCCGGGAGTGGCAAAGTCCTGGAAAGGCTTATGTCCAGCAGTGGACGAACTAGGCTGATGGATGGATGATGGTCATGTTTCATTAGAAATATTGCTCAGTATGATCTACTGATTATTACGTGGTTTCCTTTTAGATACTTGTCTATCAATCATCGTCACCATTTACAATATGTTAAAAAAATATTTTTGTATAATACCGTTTAACGGCTTTATATACGTAAAATACAACATACAAAAAATAAAAAAGCTTTCATAATTAACACTATTACAATACTTACAATTCAGTGGAAAGTTTGCTCATATTTGTAAACTTCGCGTTATTATCTGTCCAAAAAGTTGACGCTGTCATATCTTGAAAATATTGACAAGTACCTACCGTATACTTGTTAATATCTTCGTAATAACTTAGCTGAACAAGACAGAATTTGCGTTCCGAGAATTCGTATAAGGACATGTCAATAAAGTTTTGGTTTGAGATTACTCCAGAAGCCATCGGTTTCGATTGGCACGTCATTGTAACGTCTTCAGCATGTCTGTAGACCCTCAGACTATTCAACAAGTTCCGAGTTAAAGTGCGCGTTACTTGCGAGTTATTCGTGCCTCTGACATGTTAACTTGCCGTCTGTCAAACTGTCTGTATATGGCTCAAACTTGACAAGTACCTACCCTTAAGCTACTGATCAACGACGACTGATTTTGCACCCTACCTTCTGAACCCAAGATTCAGTTTCAAGTAGAGGTACATTTGACTTAAGGCAGCGTCTTTAGTGGTATAGATGGAGTGCGTGATGTAAGAAGGGTGGATAAATGTCGGTGAAGGCTTGTACTAATCTCCGTGTCAGGAAATCGTTTTGCAGGCCATTTGAACCGAGGGATTGGGTGCTGCTCAACTAACTAACACGCATTGAACAATCTTTGATTACTTTAACCTTCTTCGATTTAAAGTGGATAAGATCAGATATTATGAGACTTTCAAAGATAAAGCTCAAAATACTCCATATTAACTGAAGAAAGTCTGAAAGTTGTCTGGTATTCGAGACTTTAATTTGTGGGTTGAGCTGGTCATGTTTAGCGTCACTCTGAAACTTTTTTCAACTATAATCATGTTTTTGGAGGCTCCAATAATTGGAGCCAACGTCACTACTGCGGGCCTATTATGTGTCTCTAGTTGCCAACTAGACTGGGTGCCTATCATGAAAAACTAAGATATACTATCGAATTCTGATTGTCTATGGATATGTTCGCACTTAAAGTAACAATACAGATCGTAAATAGTTCAATACGCAAAGCAATTTTGAAAGTTTAGTTTTTATCTATGTTTTTGACGATAGGCACCCGGTCCAGTCGGCAACCAAAGATACAGAATAAGGGGGCTGGTACACCTTTCGTAAACCTATATTTATTTATGGAATAATTTTTAAAGGGTACTTTTTAACGGTATCGAATGGTTCCAAAATATTATCTAGAAGGCAAAAGAAAATGGTAGCTCAATATTGATTTGTTACAGAAAATATGTCGCCACCTCAGCAAGAGCAGTCCCGCTCTGAGCGAGAGAATGGACCAGAGAGTCAGCCCCCGAGTGCAGAGCCCCCGGCAGCCTCACCCCCCTTCCAGCGGGACCCCCCGCGCACCCCCGAGAAGCCCCAGTGGAACTACCCCCCGCCACCAGTGGACATCATGAGCGGTGGAGCGGCTTTCTGGCAAAACTATTCCGGTTAGGATGGAAAACACCATCTTTTTTAAGATTCCCCGTTTGTTTTACTCTTTTTTGAAGTAGTAAATATAAGTCCTCATTCATGCAACCCATTTCCACAATTTAGACAACAAGACACTCGAGTAAAATCGTTATTGCCCAGGAAGTTGGTTGTTGTGGTTGTCGGCGTTTAGTGGAACTTATCGTACATTGTTATGAAGAAATTGTAATTTACACTTTTATGTAAAACTAGCGGACGCCTTCGGCGTTACTTGCGTAATCCCGTTTCTTCCGATCCTGTGGAAATTTCAAAATATCCGGCTTTATTCCATAAAAAGGAATATTAGTCCATTATAAAGGGAACGTGTGTGCAAATTTCACCATTCTAGGTCCAAGGGCTTGGGTTAGGTTAGCTGGGCGCTGATGAGTCAGTCAGTGAGTGAGTGAGACAGGACTTCACTAAACACATACCCTGCGTTCCGAAATAGAATTATATCGCTAAAATCGATTACGAAAGTATGAAGTGAATGGCTTATGATCCATTGTAGTTCTATTACGGACCGCAGGGATAGTACATGACTAATGTGCCCTGAAAGTGGATAAGTTCAATTATTTTCTTGATAACAACGTTATCCCCCAGGTTAACAAGAATTATATTATTTTATAAATTGGTACATTGCCGGTATTTGTAAAAAAATATATCAATATTCCCAAAAAAATTACGTTTACAATTATCTACTCAATGAAAATTTTCTTAGACGCTTATTAAACTGTATAAATACAAACATTATTTCGTTTATAAAATCTCAAATAACCTCAGCCGATTCTCATATTTCCTTTCGAAGCGTAATTATTTGCAATTTCCATAAACTTCAATCGCATTTTGATGTCATAAATTCGCTTTATTGAATTCTCGGACCGAAACGATTCGGGGAATGGACGTTTTTTACATTCACCATGAAGGCAAATTTCATAAAAAGTAAAAAGTATTCGATATTTGCATTTATCTTCATTACATGACATGCCTTACTTACACATACATACGAACGCGGAATTATGTATGGTGCCGAAATTAAATTGTAATTTTTGTATTGGAATATACGGACTCTACATCGATGTATAAGGGACCCTAGCATGAAATCTTAAATTATTATTTTTGACCTTTGCATTTCAATTTGTTGCTTACTTAAGAGCGGTTTCGCAGCCGGATTGTGAAAAACCCGCCTTTTTTCTAATAAATCGAAACAGAAAACTTAAATGCAAATTTTACTCAATGGTTATTCAACAAGGAATTACTTAAAACGTTACTATAATGTAATACTTAATAGATATATGTTACCGGCAAGGTAAATAAATAAACAAATGAAATAAAATGGAAATGGAAATCTAATTTAGGACATTTAGGCATTTAGGACGAACTGTTTTTGATAATTAAATTTTAGTTATCAAACTGACAATTAAAAGCAAATTTTATACGTAGATGTAACACATTCCCTATTGATATTATATCCTTGAAATCAACTTTCAAACAAAAAACAAACAATGGAATATTGAATCACATAAATTGTAAGAAAATTTGTGAAAATTTGTAAGAAAAACTCACGAATTTGTAAGAAAATTTCATTTCATGCTGTGAAATCAAAAAATGCGTTTCTTATGCCGCCTCTTTACTCAAGCATTAACTGGCTACAACAAGCATCTATCAAGCATCTACTCTACGAACAACCATAAAGAAGCACCGAATGAGCAATATCTTATCAATCATGAATGATGTAATAATGTTATAAGTAATAACAAATAATAACCGATTGAAAGTCTAATTTTCCTTCTTTTCGTTATAGAAGTGACGTAAAAGTTCTAAAACCCCCCTATACGAGATGTGAAAAAAGAAGTATACATTTCAAAACACCATATACCTGCGTCAGCTAACGTTTGCGTAGACCAAAGCTCTATCTAAAGTCTCTTTTAACTACACGAATCGACGTTTCAGCTACGGAACAAAACCAATAGCCTCCAATCCGCATATCGGTGAATTAAAACGAAGGCCTGTTTAGGGTTCCATACCTCGGATTTAAATAAAAACAGAACCCTTATACTATTTTGTACTTTATTGTATGTCTGACTGTGTGACTACGAGTATTCTGTCAAGGCTCTTGACATTTTTTGACTCAAGACCCTTTCTCTCGGAAAAAATGTTTAGGTATAAAGTTAAAATTTATACTAAATATAATATATAAATAAATATAATATATAAATAAAAAATAAATATATCTAGTCTGCGGCACTATATTTTTGAAAAATTACTCACTCATGCATGTCATATAGAAAAGAAGGCAGATTCCACAAATTTCCATATGCAACGATCTTTATTCTTTATTCTTTATTGATATAATTATTTACAATAGAAAACATGTACAGAGGTGAGCTTATGAGAAAAATATAATAAAAATAAGTAATCATACATACGTGTACCACAAATAAAGTCATAAAATAATTGAAAATATAACGAAATATTTAAATATATATACCTATATTAAAATATACGAGAGAGATCTTGACACACATCTTTCACCAAAAAATGAAAATTAAATTACTAAAAAGGCCTAGAAATTTTCAAGACTACATCAACAGCTTATTCGATATAACGGTACATACGGAACCTTCATGGCCCGAGCTCTACTCTGATTTGTGTGTTTTTTTTTCTACCCATACAGTTCACGTCCAGCTTGTGGAAAGCCCTGAAATTTGATTAAAAGTGCAGCGAGCTCCACGGAACACTATTGTGGTCCGGACTCCCCTATTGCATGCCGACTTTGATGCTTATGTAATCCGCATTGGATCCCCATATGACAGGCATTCGAACGATTCCGACATTTTGGGGTTCCGTCAAAAAATCAAGTCCATTATAGCAAAGCCGTATTCTGTCGCTCTACCTGTAGTAAAAATAAAAAATACTTGGATCGAGATTCAAAGCATACAAGTACATAACGTAATTTGCGCTAATGAAAAAATAAGATATCTAACTGCAGGTAAGATTTATTTTTATTTTTATTGAAATACAAGTCCTATGACAAGTCCAAGTCAAAGTTTCACTGACGATAATTACATATACAAGGTGACTTTTTGATCATCGTCCAAATTCATACTGGAGGCTTGGTAAGTGATCAGCATCATGAATCGAGACTATTTTTTGTGAAATTCGTATAATGAAATTTCTACTTCCCATAGTAATTCACTACCAGTCCTAAGTGAATCACTATGGGGAGTTGAAATTTATTTTTATGAATTTTACAAAAATCGTTATTGGTTCATGATGCTGATGAGTTACCAAGGCTCAAGTATGAATTTGGACGATGTTCACAAATTCACCTTGTATATCATGGTGGGTCCTATCTATCGCCGTACTTCGCGCCAAATACTCGTATGAACTGGCAACTTAACGTGCCCTTCGAAGCAAGGACCATATAGAAATATAGTGTAACCCACATTTATCCTTTTGAGATAAATTTTTCCTAAAAGAATCTCAAAAAGATAAAAGTGAGTCACACCACTTTAGCGCTCAGAACCTCAAGGCTGAGCGCAATAGTGATGTAACCCGAATGTTGCTTTCTGAGGTTCTATAAATTAATTTATCATAAAGTCTCGAAATTGTTTATGTGGGTTACACTACTTTTGCGTTCAGCACCTCAACTACGGGATATGAACCCGTGACCTACGGATTAGTGGTCGAGACATTTGAGCAATTAAGCCACAAAGGCGGTGCCTTAGACCTTTACGTTTTTTGGATTGTCAGTGTTATTCGCAACCACGCATATTAACCCTAAAGCGCAATTCGAAACGCAAGGGGCTGAAGTTGGAAAACATTGATATGGAATTAATCATTTCCTGTGTTTTTGCTTACGAGTGCCTTTCAAGTAGTAAAATTGCGAGTAATTTAAGTGTTGCTCCTGCCCCCGGTCTTGGTTCGGTCTCACGCGAGCACGCGACCCCCAATTACTGCAATTGTGTCTTACCGGATACCGGATACCGAATACCGGATACCGTCGACTCTACTTCTGTACGTTTGTTATCTTCTAATGTTTATTGGCTTCGTAATTTTCGAAATCAAAGGTTTATCTGTGTCTTTTTAATTTATTTATTAAATGTACCTAAGTGTCAGTGCGATGTCCAGTAAATAATATAAAAAGACAACCAGTTTAATAAATTAACATGTAAAACAAAAGAGTATTATTTCAGTTTTTTACAAATTCAAGTAAAAATATATTTAATCAAAAATAATAACTATAAATCACACGAAATAAAAGCAAAGAAACAAGACTTTTCCTCGAGAGCTGTTTTTGTAAAAGCTCTTTCTTTTTCGTAAATTAGAAAACTTTTTACTTGTTTTCTTGTAAAGTAAGGAAGAGGGACTAGATCAAACATTTATGAATTAATTGTTGCTTGTACCAGAAAAGTAACTTCACAACATTACAGCCGAAGAGAGCCTTAGTCGTAAAATTAAACTTTGTTTCTTTGCCCATAGTGACAAGTGAACGTTAAATATATTTTTTTATTCTTTTTTTTTGTTTATGTATCTGCTAAAAAAGAAGTTGTTTGTTATTAAGATACATGCTCTCCTCCAATGAGACGGATAGGCCAACTGATGCTAAGTAATATAAAGTTGAAAAATTAATAAAGAGGGAACTTCTCCCGCCTTTATAGGTGCGCTTCTAAAATGAATGGAAATAAAATTGTACAACACAGGTGCGCCCAAACCTTTGACGATATTAACTTTTTGTTTATGTTTAAGTAATACCACCGCAATTTCGTACTAAGAATTTTTTTATTAAGATTCTTCTCTGAGGCTTGGATTGATTGTTGAACAGTCTTTTTTCGATAAATTGAAATCATTTAACATTTTTCTCGAGCTCCATTCAAATTGATACGCTATATCTTCATCTGATCTATTAGGTTCGTTTAAAAGGTAACAAGAATTTCTTCTTAAAAACGAATGAAAGCGATTTGTTACGCCACGCACGTATACTTTTTGCCATGGCAACAGTAGCATTCGGCCCAGCAGGATCATTGTCCAACGCCCTGGTACAAAATAGATACTACCAGAAGGCCGACTCGACAACGGAGTGAAAACAGACGCACACATGCATAGACGCGTACGTATGATGATCTCGGCAGAATTTCGTATTGGCATTCGACCGACTTCATCCGAGATCGTCGTCGTACGTACGCGTCTATGTGTGCGTGCGCCTGTTTTCGCTAGTCATGCGGAGTAAACCTTCTGTAAGTGGTTATTTTGTGGTGGAGGCTACCTGACGTGACACTACCTGTTCCTCAGACGGCTGACAGCCCCATCACTACGATGACCCGTTAAACATCCCCTTTGTTCACAAGCTTCTCAAATTCCCATCGCCGACTGGAAAAAAATAATTATCGGACTTTTCCTATTTGAGTTTATAGAAAAATTATTATTTTAACCGGGCGTTTGGCGGGTGTCGATTCCTAAAATTGTAACCATCATTAAGAGCTTAAAAATGTTGATAAAAATAATGAGTTCGAGAGTTTTACGTTATTCAACAAAGGTATTGGATGACGGGAAGCTAAGAGCTTTTAATTAAAAAGAATATCGAAACCTTTGTATGTAGATACCTACATACATTCAAGGTGTACAAAAAGGATTACGTTGACCAGACCGATGCACACGTTTCAGACGTCTGTCATACATACATGCGTCGCAGATGTACCTCGTCAACGCTTGCCCATCTTAGCCGTCAGTTGTTGCTGCCTTCTCTATTTAATTATAAAATCGGTTCGTTTTTCTAGAATTCAATCGATGGTTCGATCAATTGAAACTGTTTTTAGGTGACTACTCAAAAAAGGGATCAACATTAAAGACCGCTGACCGTAGACAAATCGTAAATTGAAAAGTTTAGAAATAAAATACGACGTGAACTTTTTACAACAGATTATGGATACCTTCGATTTAGGCGTTACTCGCATTATTTACTCATTTTAAAATGTTTACCATATTTATAAGTTTTCAAGATGAATATTAAAGTACTATGTGAACCAGGCCTCGCTCGGGTAATGATTTCAAATTTATTATTTATGTATAATCAAATCATCAACACTTTCTAAATAAAGATTAATGTAAAGAAGTCCGCCATTATGTCCGCGTCAGAGATCAAAGGTGACCGACATAGCCTGCCAAATCAGTAAGTTGAAGTGGCAGTGGACTGGCCATATTTGTCGCCGACGTGATAACCGTTGGGGCCGTAAGGCATTGAAATGGAGACCACGTACAGCAAAGCACAGCGTAGGCCGCCCTCGTGCCCGCTGGACTGACGATCTGAAGGACGTTGCGGTTGGCGGCTGGATGAGGATGACTGAGGACCGCCAAGAGTGGCGTAATATGGGGTAAGCCTATGTCCAGCAGTGGACGAATACACGTTGATGGATGGATGGGTGGTAAAGAAGTCTTCCACGAAATTAATTATTCGGATTAAACAATGCTCAAAGGTTTGCTTCATACAAACACGAAGGCAACGTTATTTTCCCAGATAGACCCAGAAGTCAATAAAAATAAGACTTATCTATTTATTATTATGCTCACTGCCACACCACAGCCGTAGCTAAATTGAATTGGTTTGGTCGAAACACTGACGAGGCACTTTCGACGAAACTAATTTGTCGAATTAAAAGTCTTACAAACGCTGCACCCTGCCTTTATTTACCAAACACCAGTCTATCAGGCAGAAATCGTCTGATTGGCTTCTTTATTCAATAATGCTAACAAATTCACCTCCGATTCACCGGAAATTGGCGACGACTTTCTTTAGCCACACATAATACTGAACCATTTTTTCTTTTTTTAAATATCAGAGCTCTGATCAACCGAATCCAAAAAGATTGCGTTCAAATAAATGGAATCACGAAACCGAGAATTATTAACATTGATGTTTTTGTCATCGCACTGGTTGAAGATCTTCCATTCAATTTTTTTTTAGATTCAACAAAACACCTGAGTTTCGTTTCCATGGTATATTTTCAAAATCTACTTACCTAACTATTAAAGTAATAATTTCAGAGAGTATTTATTATATTTGAAACGTAACATGAAAGGCCATCTTTTCGTTAAGCTGAGCACTCAACCGTGACAAAAAGTTATTTCAAAGAACAAATAGATTATAGCACTCAAAGCAACCGGCAATTCTGTTTTAAGAGAGGCAAACGCAAAAGTATTACGTATTCAAACAAACCTAATGGGACATTTAGGGGTGGCATCCGAGTGAAACGGCAAAGACCGAAGCTTTTAAGTGTATAATATTTAATTGTGACGCCCTAGGCGTATAATCTCACCCAGGATAATAGCTTTCTGTTTCGGGATAGCCCTCCTGGTGACACTCTGCAGTGTGATGCCCTCCAGCTATCTCTCTGCTCACATAAATCCGATTATAATCGAGTTTTTTTAACTGTTTATACAAATGATGTCTCAGATAAATATCCCTTTCAACACAAAATCTTATTTCGTCTTAACGTTGTTTTGGATTTAGAATAAAAAGCATTTTAAATCTCAGAACATAAATTGTAAACGAATGGCAAGAGCAGAAATTGAATTCCCCGTTGAGAAAATGTTCCATCAAAGTAAGCAAAAAACGAGATTCCGTTTATATCTTTTATATCTCGCAAATTGCAGGAGGCGGCAAGCCTTGCATGAAATTGAATAAGCATATTTCGTAAAACGCCGACGTTTTCGGAGACAATTGGCCTGCCTCACCTACTCTACTACTCTCACCCGCGCCCGCGCCTACACTTCGCCAACTTTGTCAATTTTCTTAAAATCTTATTACTGTACCTGTGCTGGAAACGTTTTTGCTCATTATTTTACTGTGTGGCTGCTACAGCTTCAACACTTCCCTATTATTTTCGTTTTCATAAAACTAAGATTTCCATGTGCATTTGCGAAAACTATATCTAATGGCAGTGGCGTGCACAGAACTTTTTGTTGGAAAAGCAAGCAATTGGTCAAGAATAACAATAAAAAAAATATGAAAAAATTTAAATATCACTTTGAAAAAAAAAAGTTTGTATTGGAAATTTTCACTCTATGGTAGACATTGTCTACCCTGGCGTCATTCCATTTTTTTTTTCAAATTGGTATTTAAATTTTTTCATATTTTTTTTATTGTTGTTCTTGACCAATTGTTTGCTTTTCCAGCAAAAAGTTCTGTGCACGCCACTGTCTAATGGTAGACATGTATATATTATATATATACATATGTAGTCCGGTATATTTAAATTTATAAATTGTTATTTTATTTATATGTTGTTATGACTTTATTTGTAGTACACGTATGTATGATTACTTATCATTATTATTATAGTGTCCTCTCCCACTAAGGTTTACTGGAAGAAATCTCTTTTCAGAGATAAGCTCGCCTCTGTACATGTATTTTATTGTAAATAATTATATATAATGTTTCTATGTACAATAAAGAATAAAGAAAGAATACAAACTATTCTAAGAACTTTTTCCGTAAATTACCTAAACGCAATCAAATAAACTGAAAACTTTTGAAGGAGTAGATAATAATATTGTAAATTATAGCACAATTTCCGGGAATGCCTATCAGAATGAACTCACATATTCACATGAACCATTTTCTCATTTGGGCTCCGTTAATTACCTCTCCGAAATCATTGCCAAGAACAACCAACCCTTCCTGGCACAATTTAATAATCGCGAGCAATATTAAAGTACGTTTTTACCAAAGGGAGGTACAATATTAAATTAGGAACTGCGTATGATTCCAGCCCGGTAGAGTTGTGAGTCCGTTTGATGTAAGACGGGTTTGTCCGGGACACTAATAGCATTTTCCGGGACGTCTCACCACGGTTCGGTAGTATTTGTTTGAGAGTATAAACTACATATGCACCTTGTACAGAACTTCATTATTGGTCTGGCTTTGAGTAGATGGTTTGGAAATGTATTGGCAAATGTACTAATAGGTGCTGTGGTAGCACTTTACTTTGTTTTGTATTGTTATCTCATTAGACCATGCCACCTGATAGATTATTTTGAATATCTCCACTCCTCAATTAAATAAACAGCTTTTAGGATCTAGGAAACGGAAAAATTGCTGTGCTTCTAAACGCAGATTATTTTCATGTTTTTCTCTTAGTAACTGTACATTATGTTTGCCAACAGAAACCCTAGCCCAGGAGTTGGAGATGGAGCGCAAGTCTCGCCAGCAAGCCATGGAGCGCGACGTGAAGAGTCCGCTCTCTGACCGCGCCACCTACTACAAGAACTCGGTTCTGTTCAGCTCGGCCACTTAGCTACCAACCTCCGGGGCCCCCGACTACCCCGAAGACTACGAGAAAGATGCCGATGACGCCAAGAAACCCATGATCAGCGTCAAACCTGAGTTCAGAGTCAAACAGAATTGACGAGCATGCTGGACCGTCTCGAGTTCAATTTATTCAAATAGAAATTCTGAATATTCAATGTAAATTAAAATTCATTAGATCAGTGGATTTCATTTTTATATAATCGTTTTTCTTAAATAACAGATCTCGACGACATTGTATTAAGTATGTCACTTTATTAATTACTAATACTGTAAATATTGTTATTGGAGCTAAGTTATTAGTAGATTTTGTGTTGTAAGGCGAGCTTCTCGCAACGACACTTCTTCCATAGTGAAATTGTAATTAGATATAATTATTATAAAAAACTTGTAAATAATCTTTTATTAGTTGTCAAACTTAACGGATTTACTGATGATAGACGTGATTTGTTCGTCTTTAAATCATTTATTATTCATGTGAATGTACCTTTACAGAATAATTGCCATATTTATTTCATAAGTATCCACTATGAGTTCGTTATATATAATTACTTAGAAAATCTCTATCGGTCGTATCATTATAAATATTTTAATATGTACATACATACATATCATATTTTATCTGCAAAATTATTGAAATTGAAAATTGATCAGGTAAAAGGTCGGAATTGAAATAAGACTAGCTTTTGGAGATATATTTTTTCCAAGTGTATTTTACATAATTTCAGAAAACTGTTTTACTACACTAGTCTTCTCACAAGTTTTTATGAATTAAGTTCCTAACAAATCGTTTTTACAGCACAAATTGTATTAATTGTCAGTTTGAACAAAGATTCATCAATCATTCATTAGTTTTATGTTCATTAGAATTATGCGAACTTCGCTAATGGTAATTTGTTTTAAGCAACATGTAATTTATTCAACTTTAGTGCAATGATTAGGTGTAATTAGATGTAATCATCCAACATGTATTATAGATGCATTAAAATTGTTTGGACACATTTTTTACATTTCAATTTATTGACTGATTACAGAAGAGACAGTAACTACGTACAATATAATGTTAGGTACAATTCTACATTATTTTAAATGTCATACTAAGGCAATCTTAAAACCTGATTAGGTATTACATTGTTAGTTTACAGATAAATGCCTCAAGAGTCTCCGAACTCTCACAACGAGCATTGTCTAAGCTTTTTCATCCCTGTTCAGAATAAAATTTAGCAGTTTCAATGTACCTATATGAATAAAGTAATCCTTAAAATTAAGTGCGATAGTATTAAAAGTAACCATAATAAACGATAGCGATATTGAAGCCTAGATTAAGACATGATTCTATATTATGTCTACATATTATAACTGCTTGAAGAATAAGTTTCAAAAAATATCTCGGGCGCCATTGACGCTTGGCTATTACACAAAACATTTACATGAAAATAGCTAATTTCACAATATCAGAATATTGTGATGGACTCTATTCGAGATTTATACAATTATAGTGTTAAAGCAAACGAATAGTCAAGCGCCGATCCAAATAATCGCTTTGTAATATTAATTTCATACATATTATCTGTATGGGTAATGCGTCATACATAAATTATAAAAACTTAGTTGTTATTATAAATGTTAGAAGAGCATGTGTGCTTGTGTAAAGGGCGTGAATGTGGTACAATTGTATCGTTTTACTTTCATCTCGATTGTATTAGTTATTTTATCAAGTACAGAATTTTTTTGAAAATCTTTCACACAAATGATGACTAGGAAAATTTTATTCTTTTGTGTTTTAATTCTTTTGTCTCGATTGTATCTGATAAAAACTACCAACCATTAAAATTATTTGTAGAAATGTCATGAAAGGGTAAACATTTGATAGTCAGTTCTTAATTTTTGATATTCTAATTGACTACGACAGTCAGACAGACACCTTAGAACACTGTCGATCCTATGTTCACATTTTAGGTTATCTATCTATATATATAGATATATATTACAAGAGATCAAAAAATTGACCTATTATCATAGCTACTCGTAAATTACATAGTTTACCCCAAAATCTGTTTTGTTGGTTGAGGCTTCCCGTGTACACAGTACCTTATTTTATCGTATTTAATACTGAAAGCATGTGTATTATTTATTATTTATATTTTATAATTAATTTACTTTAAAATTGTGTGTGTGCCTTGTATATCGTAGATGAAAATATCAAGATTAAAACGTCAAAATATCAATATTGTGTTTATTTTATTACTTATTCCTTACCTAGAGTTTAGGTTATGGACCATATCATTAGCACCATTTACAAAAAGCAGTAAATAAAGGATACTCTTTTTTTAGTCATACTGAAACATCATTAAAAGAAATACAACCGTAGATAACAAAACAAGTGAAAAAAAAGAGAGATTCCTTCGAGTCACAAAGTTGGATCCCGAGAGCAGCGAAGAATTTCAAGAGGCGCAACGTTTTTTTTTTTCACGATGCCGTCTATACGCAGGCTATATCTCAATGTTAAGGAAAATGGTTTCAATTTCTTAATTTTGTAGAACCTTAAAAATCGTGTTGGTTATTTGAGCAGTATTCCATCTCGAACCTATTTAAGATTATTACCTAACTAAACTTGTCAGTAGATGACTACATCTTCTACTGAACATTGTTCCAATTCCCCAGAATACGTCGTTACTAAGAAAATTGCTTTATTTTGAACTTTCTCAGATAATCAATATTATAACGCATTAGATAAAGAAAACATAGTTTCAAAATTTTCGCGCGCTACTTGATAAGTCACGTGCCTAAAGGTTAAGGCGATATGTAAAAGTTTTAGCGTATCTGTTACTCCATATGCGAAAAAACCCTCAGTGCAAGAGGGACGGATTCGTGAAAAAGTAGCAAAAAGTTGTTTTTTCTATTAATATAAAATGTACTAAAGTTGCTATCAAAATTTCGTTTAACCAGGTCCTAGATACCGTTAAAACCCATCTAATAAAATATAGTTGCAGTCTATATGTCATTCTAAATTGTCCAACCAGGAGAATAGGTGTCGAAAAGGACCTCATTTCAATAAATATTTCTATCGAGCCGAATTTCTCCAATCGCGTTTCTGTTTTAACAGATCCCTAGAAAAAGAATCCAAAAAAAATGTACTATTTAATCAAAATAATACATTATTTACTGAAGTAGATATGCAAGTCCTTAAAGTATCGATTTTATTTCCGTAGCGCCTTGACATAGGTAAATAAATTTACTATTAACGTTTGCAAGTACTGTTGTTAGTTGACATTTGTCATTAACTGCTGCATGTCTATCTACCACTTCAGAATCCAACAGCACAAAAAAAAGCAATATGATATATGATAAATGAAATCTGATATCATATACAAATAAATTTGCATTATGTGTTTGTATGAACGTACGTAACCCTGCAGCAAACTCAAAACAACAGTAACCTATGAGCTCATTAACCCATGATCTTGAAAGACGTAAGCAGACAAGAAGTGGCATTAATGAGTTATGTTCTTGACTGAAACCATAAATCTCCTCAGTCATAGAAAAAACAAAAGTTGTAGTAATAAAATACGCTTATTATTATTAAATCGGTTTTAAGAAGATGTAGCTCCAGTTCGTCTAGATGTAGCGGCGGGGCGGTAGCTCACGGTTAGAACGCTGGCCTCTCGATCTTGAGATCCAGGTTCGATCCCCGGTCGGTCATATGTACCAATGAGTTTTTCGGAATTTATATGCATAGTATTTGTTTTTACCACTTACCACATGCTAAACGGTGAAGAAAAACATCGTAACGAAACCTGCATGTCCTAAAAAGCGTATTGGTGCCCGAAGAACGGCTCACCAGATTGCCGTTCATAAATTAACACTTTCATCAGGTTCCAAGAGATGGCATTAGAATCCGTATCGTGACTCCTAATTTATAAACGCGGCCCCGTATGGCTCACCACCCATTACGTTGGGACGGTGAAACGCGGGTGTACCGAGTATGGACTGTGACTTGCATTTTACAGTTCACACTCAGAGCACCTCTGACACCCCCACCGGGAATTCATGTCATGACAATATATATATATATATATATTTTTTTTATAAGAAGATGCTTTTTTGAATTTTAGGACATGTTGGTAAGTATATATAAAATGATTTAAAAGAGCGTGAATGTGGACTGAAGTTAGGGGAGTTACTTATCAAATACGCCGATGACCAAGTCTTCCTTCCTTCATCTGCTGCAAAAGATAGTAGGTAACAATTTATGGATGATGCCTTTGAAAAGAAAGGAATGAAAATAAATGTAGGAAAAACAAAATATAGGGGGATGAAGCGGTGACTGAATGCAAGTTTGGAGATGAGGAAGTAGAGCAGGTTAACGAGTTCGTATATCTGGGATGTCTAGTTACGCGCGATGGAAAGTGTGACGGTGAAATAAAAAGAAGAGTGAATGCGGGAAATAAAATGAACAGAGCTCTGCACTCCTTTATGGGTAGCCAAAATTTGAGTGCAAAGGCACGATTAGTGGTTCACAATGGAGTGTTGGCTCCTACATCCTCCTACCATAGTAGAGTGAATGTAGTAGAAATGCGTTCTTTACGTAGTATGTGTGGCTTAACATTGAATGATCGAGTGAAAAATGACAATTTGCCGGATCGTTGAGTCCTGAAAGATAATGTAGCGACTAGAATAGAAAAAGGAATGCTTCGGTGATTTGGACATGTAGAGAGAATGAATGAAAGTAGAGTGACGAAAGAAAATGGTGTGCAAGTCGAAGGCAAAGCTTGACCAGGCCGCCCTAAAAGTTATGCTGACCAAATTGGCAACATATTGAAGAAGGGCAATGTCAAAAGAACCCGGAATAGAAGAGCTTATATGACTAGATTGATGGAAGTGGAAGACGCGAAAGAGGTATGTTAGGATTGTAGCAGATGGAAATATGTAGTCTCTGCCTATACCTCTGGGTGAATATGCGTATGTATGTATGTGATTTAGACAATATAAGGTCTCCCCGCAGAATGACCAGGCTATCCTAGGTTTGACTAACTTTCGTCAAAAACCGATATTTACCGATTTAGTTTGGGCTTTTGTTTTACGTTTTTTTAAGCAAACCAAGGATGGATTATACCTCTACTTAATAGTCAAACATCTAAAAAAAAAAATCCGCTTCGAGCTGTGGCTAGTCCATGCTAGGTAGCTTAGACTGAATTAAGGCAGTCAAAGTATGATTCACGATTTATAGAATTAGATGCGAAGATAAGCGGAGCGAGAAGGAGCGTGTTACGTTGCTTGTGATCTTCAATTTTGGAGCCGCGCGAAGCGGAACGGAGCGAGGTGACCCTTGTTATCTTTCCGTTAACAACTAAAAGGGTCGCCTTGCTCCGCTCTGCTTCACTCGGGGCCCGAATGTAACATGATATGCTCCTCCTCGTTTCGTTCGTTGTTGCACCTATTTTTGCTTTTTGTTGAAAAGCAATCAATGGTTTAAACCAAATCTAGGTTTGACTAGGCCAATTTCATTCTCTTGAATTTCAACTTTTAGCTCACTGGATTAAGCAATCAAAGGTTTAACAAAAAAATCACAACATAGTTTCGGCCTTTGAATTGAGACATCGTTGAAATTGAGAATTGACTAGGCAAACCTAGGAGCGCCTGGGCTGGGACCTTTTTACATGCCTGCCCCCAAAAAAAGA
Organism: Ypsolopha sequella; assembly: GCA_934047225.1. NCBI lineage: Eukaryota > Metazoa > Arthropoda > Insecta > Lepidoptera > Ypsolophidae > Ypsolopha > Ypsolopha sequella. The sequence continues at coordinate 18,112,610 of OW203994.1, read as the reverse complement.
TGGAATTGTTTTCAGTGTTCATGTATGTATTTTTCTTTATTCCATCATATCTTCTGAACGCTTTAACCAATTTGGATGAATGAAGTGTCATTAGAATCTCTATGCCATCCGAATTGGCTCGGGGTTTAAAAGTATGAAATAATAAAAAATATTAAAAAGCACGACTGCCATAATTTCAAAATGAACTTAGTTACGACATTCAGTGCAGTCGGGGTACATACAAAACAACACGTAACTAAGTTTATTTTGAAATTATGGCAGTCGCGTTTTTCAATATATTTTTCACATTTTTTTGGAAATATTTCCCAAATTTCGAAGAAATTACTAAACTAAGCGACGCGACATGTGACTGACAATAGCCTCCGAACCCAGCCATAAAAAAAAAATCCCGCCCCCTCAAGCGCCCGCTCCTGCAGTCCACCCTCCCGCCCGCGATCGACTTTGACGGTCGATATCTTTTTTTTATTATGAAAAGTAACAAAACATACATTTTTTATTTCGAACACAAAATAGTTTCTTTTGATATAGTTAGAGGGTTAATTGTTCATATATATAACGAGGACAACTTTCTTAAATAGGTCTTCATCTTTATACTAGATTTCATGATGAGTGAGAGCATGAGTGCTATTCCGTTTATATCAACTAAGTAGCATTTGTAGTCCAGTCCGTAGGACGGCAAACTCTTAATCATATGACCGGATTCAAATCCAGGCGTTCCGGCAGGCCAAGTTTGTTACCACCACTGTCAGGCAAACCAAGCCGCTAATAGATTTTTAAAAATTGGTAATTTGTTTTCGTAAATTTCTTGACGGCTTTAATTCTCTTCTCATCCTTTATGATAATTTTTCATATTTTTCGGTCCACTATTTTCGAGAATAAGGGGCAGATATCATTTTTTTGCAGTTCTCCAATATTTCTAGAAATCTTTAATACATTAAAGATAACGGTTCATAAGTTATTGAGTCTGTGAGATACGGATGGACAACGGAGTCTCACTTAATGGTTAATTTATTAACTTAATTTACTTAAGAGCAAAAAGATAATTTGGTTAAAATTTTCATTTAAAAAATCCCATAAATAACCTCAAAGACAGACTCAGGAGTTTAAAAGCACACTTACCTAATAAAATAACCAACGAGGGGAAAGAAAAACGAAAAACGAAGGAATCTAATCCAAAATTTTAAAAATATTTCCGCAGAACTCCGCCAATAAAACTACAGTACCATAAAGCAGAAATGCCTGCAAGATTCCCATTTGATCCGGCAGCCATTTTTAAAATCCGGTAAAACGGAAAACTTCATATTTATTGCTAATAGATTTTCGGCCGATGAGCAGCGGAAGGATATTTGGGATGCAATTTTATTTTGTTCGTATGGATGGTTTTTATATTTGGCCGTAGGGTGGGACGGACGCAACGTGGCGGAAGAGGCGTTGGGTCTGCCAGACACCCGCTATCGTCAGCCCAAGACCGGGTAAGGATTAATAACTTTGGTCATTTGTTGGCCATTTTTGGCGTTGATTGTAGTAAGATTTGGGCATCACACGTTTCTAAGTCAGTGTGACATCAAAAAAATTTTAGAACTCTAAAAAGGCTTGCATTTGTATGTAAATTTATCCCATTTACCATATAAATGCACATATTATAGTTACATTCATAAAATTAGCACCATTACAAGTATATTTGAGTTACACTAAGTAAAATTGGTTATTTACAATAAAATCTAGCATGCTACGCCGTAGGCCGTAGCACTTTATTAAAGCCTAAATTCAAATAGCACATTTATTTTAAATTAGATGTGTACTTATTTATTTATTTATTTATGTGTTAATTTATTATTTACATAAAAGTACAGCTTTACAGATAATTCTATTACGCTATACATTTCAATTATTTGAATAAACATTAAATTATCAGGTATATACAAAACAAAATAATAATTCTAAATACAATTACACAATAACAAATACAATTAAGTTATATTTCTATGCAAGCAAAATAATAATTACATGTATGTCATGGTAAGTACGAGTACGTATGTAGGTGGTCTTGGTTCAAATTGGCCGGGTTCGTATGTAAGTTTAGTTAATACCCGCCTCTGGAGTTAATATCGCGAACATAAATATTGTCACGAGACAGCTACCTACCTCTAGTCTCTTTTGAAGAATGGCCCTCAAGTACAGGATGTTTCTTAATTAATGGAGCCTTTTAAATTTATACAGAAAGTGATTTTTATAAAACTTATTAAGACAGATGAAAATGGTTAAAAGTAAAAAAATACGATTTAATTTTGAAAAATTCATACAAAATAAACTTAAATGTTTCTTTGTGAAAGTTTGAATATTGATGAGTTGATGATTTATGTTGGTTTTCAATCCAGAAATTATTTTAGGGTAAAAATACTTATTAAAGAGGATTTTTTGAAAGTAATACTGTATGTAGGTATAGCGCCTGCTGTCTATTGTTTAAATGTTGTTGGTGCAATAATGAGAACTCAACAAATCAGTGCATCATTTAGTCAATATTATGTTTACAACCAAAAGTTTCCTGAAAAATATTGCTATTAGCATTATGTGCCACCATTGTACACAATGTTTAATATATTTGTTATAAAGTTTTTGTTTAATATCTTTTTATGTAAATGTTACAAAAATGCAATAAACTAAATGTTTTTACTTTGTAGCCGAAGCAGAAGTAAAAAAAAAAAACAAGTATGTGAATAAATACATATAAGAGTACTATCGCTTATTTGGCGATATCCTAGAACAAGTACTGCATATCTAGAGGTATAACGGTATATATCATTTTTAGTTTTTGTGTTTATGAAGTCATTATTTAATAACAAAGTTTCCAAATCCATCCATGCATCAATTTCGTCCACTGCCTTTCCAGGACTTTGCCACTCCTGGAAAAATTGCCCATACTCACACACGCTGGGCAGGCGAGTTGGTGTGCGCGGTACCGGAACCCTCGCACCAGTGACACCGCTGCCAGTCACCAGTCTGTTCCATATAAGGCCCGGATATTAGGGATGGATATACCACCATCCATCGGTCACAGGCATGGTGGGCCTCCTGGTTTTTTGCCTATGAGCTATCCTCTTACTCTCCCCCGAATTACTTCGAGGGGGTCTCCAAGTAAGATGGTGGTACCTCCACAGTCGAGCCCGGCATCAGCTACCACCTGACATTCAAAACTTTCCAAAACAATAATATAATTTCTTTCAGCAAGAAGAATCAACCTGTGAACAAGCAGCACGCACGCCACGCCACGCCATCCACCTGTCGTCGCAGACACAAAGATTCACAGGGTGCGTAATTTTCGCTCTCTCGCACGCGTGGATTAGTTTTTCGATGCGATAATTAAATAACTTTGAGATATTGTTATTCGGAGATCCGAGTGATGTATGGCCGCGTTTATTGCCGTGTTTCTACTTCCCTTTGTTTGGAGTTTAAAGTCTTGTATGTGGGAAATGTAAGGATGTCTTCATAGCGGCTATATTCTTCATAGAGGCAAATAAGGTGATAATAAGACCCCTTGTATCGAAGATTTTTGCGTCTCAGGCCGATAGAGGGCGAGGGCTGTCGTCACAATACAACTTTATTTGTACACCATGAAAAAAAAAAACAGAAATATAAATACTTAATTTTTAGCTAACTTATTATGTAGCACAAACAGGCGGCCTTATCGCTTAAAGCGATCTCTTCCAGACAACGTTTGGGTGGATGAAACTGTTTAGAATGATTGCTGAAATGGTGGTGTACTATATTAATAGATAAACGTATTAATATATAATGATAAATACATACAAATAAAATATATAAAAAATAAAAAATAATATATATGTGTCTATGTCATGAAATAAATTGTAAACTGGAAAAAATAATAATTATGATAATGAATATTTCGGTAATCAGAGTGAAAGATAGTGTCTTTTAACTAGTCTCTTGAAGATAGGCATGGAAGGGGCTCTTCTTATATGTAAAGGAAGTCACGTCGTCGCCCTTTGGGTCTACTGTTTATATTTATCGTTTAAAAATGTGAAAGTATACAAAAAAGTACGTTCAAGGTTCTTGTGAAATTCTTAAATTATATTTTTCCTGTTCCCTATAAACGCAACCCCAGCCCTGACTCAATTACTATGGGAGGTCAATATTTTATTTGCTAAATTAGCAAAAAGTGTTACTGATCCGTGATACTGATCACTTACCAAGCCTCTGGTATGAGTTTTGCTGTATAAATAAATTTCACCTTATACAAATATACAAGGTGACTTTTTGATCATCGTCCAAATTCATACTGGAGCCTTGGTAAGTGATCAGCATCATGAATCGATAAAAATTTCTGTGAAATTCGCATAATGAAATTTCGACTTCCCATAGTAATTCACTCCCAGTCCTGAGTGAATCACTATGGGAAGTTTAAATTTAATTTTGTGAATTTTACAAAAATCGTTATTGGTTCATGATGCTGATCACTTACCAAGGCTCACGTGTGAATTTGGACGATGATCACAAATTTACCTTGTATATATTATGTTCTTAAAATTCTGTATAGTGGAAGTGCTGGCGGGGATCAAACCCTTATAAGTCGTGCGAATCACTACAAAAAATACAAAATTATTTATTTCAAAAAACTTGTACATAAAATATCGTAGACATTGATTGGAGTCTCCTTTTAAGGCGATTACCTTCGCCAAATTAGCAGCTCGATGTTTGTCTGTATGAATATCGACGGAAACGATATTGAAATAGCGTTCAAATCAGTGCACAATGCGTGGTGGCTGTTACGACGCTCGCTGCGTCCTTGAAAGGGCAAAATAGGAGAAAATAATACTTTTCACATGGGCGTCATTGTTCGACTGAATAATTCTACGTTATATTTATAGCTATCAAGTTTATCTATTTATCAAAGCATAAATGAATTAAATCACCTAAGCCGCTTAGGAGCAGTAGGAAATTCAAGCCAAAAAAACACCATTCAGTTGAAACAATTTTTCATATAGAAGTTTTGGTGGTACGAAAAAGAAAAATGTTGCATATGTTGTCCTAGAGTTGATAATCCATAATACATTTTTTCAATATTTTTGGTTTGGCCATAAAAGAGGAGTAGGCTTTAGAAAGTACCCATTTGGCGGTATTAAGGGCCTTAAGTAAGATATACCTGTAATAGGAGGCTCCGCTCTTCTATAAGTAACATATTGATATATTATATGTAACTTAAAACTCAAAAATAAAATACAAAAACATTAAACCAAGACAAAAATCACTAACATCACTGTGCAAATCATTCATTGAAATTCATCAGAGATCCGATTGCCAAACAATCGTAAAAGAACACTTTGTTATGAAAACATCTTACCCTTTCACAGCTGAAAGGTTTTACAGGATCATTTGCATTTTAATAACACTCTAATACTTTCCTATTTAAGTACAATATTCAGCTGAATAATACTTTGCATTTTTAGGTCGAATTATTTTCTTTCCATCGCCCATATTTTTTGTAAAGTTCTTAAGAGCAGTTTAGCAGCCGGATTGTGAAAAATCGGCCTTTTTCTAATTAATCGAAACAAAACACTTTTTCAAAATTTGCTGAATATAGTTATTCAACAAAACCTTATTACCTATATTTTTTTGTAAACTGTCATCGCAAAGTTTCTATTGGTTTCTGTAAATTAGAATTTTAAAGTTTAAAATTTTTAAATTCTTATTTACAGAAACCAATGGAAACTTTGACATGGCAGCATACACAATACATAGGTAATAAGATTTGTTGAGGAACTAAAGTAAATTTTGAATATAAGTGTTCTGTTTCGATTAATTAGAAAAAGGCGGTTTTTCACAATCCGGCTGCGAAACCGCTCTTAAAACTAAGAAGTATGATAGAGGTCATTAAACCTTGTTACTGATCACTTACCAAGTTTCAACTAAAGTTTATTGTATATTATTTATCGATCTGGCAAATTTAAACTGCCCCATAATGTGTAAGAGAAAGCTACCAAAGTCTTAAGAGGAGGCCTTCTTTTTTCAACAGTTTTTGAACGATTGTACTGAATCTACCGCAGACGCCATCAATATGAAACTTACATATTTATGTTTAAACGTTACCTAATTGGAAAACTTTCGCTCGGTAGATTTTATTTTTGAAAATAGTCTCTTTTTGTGTGTTTTTTGGTTTTGCATTTAATCCTTTTGATTTTTACTTGTCATATTTTACTATCAATACGAAAATCTTGTTTATTAACCAATGTAAGTTGAAAAATTACTTAAATGCAATATTGTAATTTTAGTCGATTTTAAGCTTAAAATTAGACTCGTTCTAAATCGTTTCGCGCGCACTTTGGCGCACGCGATTTTCAACTTTATGACAGTGCCTCTACGGGTTATAATTGCAAAGCCGCTGTGCGCTTAAGGAAGGCCTCGTCTTTATCCCCAACTCATTTGGACATAAAATTAAAGCAACACAATTATTATTGTTTACACAAAGAGGGTTAACTCGGGACGACAGTCTTACATCGCTGTTTCAAACTACAATGCTGATTTAGTGGAATGAAGACAACAACTACGAGTACCACAAGGTGTGTCAGGATCGTAGCAGATGGAAATCTGTAGTCTCTGCTTACCCCCCTTAGAGACAGGCGTGAGTAAGTATATGCATGTATCTTAAATGCCTTCGTAGCATAATGAAGATCAGATGGTCCGATCGTGTGCGACTAGCCAATGTTGTTGGCATTGAACGTCGCATCGGTAGCCCATGGATGTCAGAGGAGCGAGTAGCGAGCGCATCTTATATTCTGAACTGACGGAAGGCAAGCGAAAACAAGGCGGCCAACTCCTCAGGTACAAAAATGTACAGAAGCGACACATGAAAAGGTATAACATTGAACCCTCTATATGGGAAGGATTGATGAAATCGCCCTGAATGGCGTGGGCTTAATGAGATGTCAGAGGACATCCGTGGGCTACCGATGCTCAATGCCAACAACATCGGCTAGTCGCTTCTCCTCTGAGCGAGTGGCGAGCGCATCTTGTATTCTAAACTGAAGGAAGGCAAGCGAAAACAAGACGGTCAACTCCTCAGGTACAAAGATGTTCAGAAGCGACACATGAAAAGGTGTAACATTGAACCCTCTAAATGGGAAGGATTGATGAAAGCACAGCGCCCTGAATAGCGTGGGCTTGTACAGAGGCAGTACACGATTTTGAGGAGTTAAACGCTCAACCACCCACAGCCGTTCACTACAATTATGTAACTATGTATGCCGCACGAGGGTTTACAAAGAAGATCGGCTACATTAGCCATCTTCGGGCACACCAGCGCTGTACCCACTAGGAGCCGTTTCTTACTTCTTAAGGTTAAACGCCAGTAGCTTAGCGCAAAGTGCATAACTTAACCACAAAATAGATACTACCAGAAGGCCGACTCGACGACGGAGCGAAAACAGACGCACACATGCATACAAGCGTGCGTATGATGATCTCGGCAGAATTTCGTATTGGCATTTACCCGAGTATCTCCGAGATCGTCGTACGTACTCGTCTAAGTGTGCGTGCGCCTGTTTTCGCTAGTTATGCGGAGTAAACCTTCTGTAAGTAGTTATTTTGTGACTTAACTTTGTATTTCTTGTTTAGAAGTTAAAAATTTAAAAACATTTTGGTATATGGTATTTGACACCAATAGCTCAGTATTAGTGAGGTTTATAAAGAAAGAGTTTGAAATTGTATAAAGAATTAGTCATGATCTTCTCAAAACCAACTCAAAATGCTGTTTTAATTTTGTTTGGACAAGAACATGACTAATTGTGAATAAAATTTCAAACTCATGCTTTGTAAACCTCACTAATACTGAACTATTGGCGTCAATTGCCACATACCAAAATGCTTTTAAAATTTTCAACTTCTAGGCAAGAAATACAAAGTTAAGTTATGCATTTTGAGCTAAGCGACTAACGTTTAACCTTTAATAAGAAAGCAATATAATAAAAATATATTATAAATGCTTACAGTACTCCCAAAGTAATAATGCGCATACAAATCTTCGCCACTGTTCGGCAAAGTTCGTATTTCCTTACACTTTCTATACAAGCAATAAGGTCATGTGTCCGGTCGCTCTGCTATAGATTTGTATGCGCATTATTACTTTGGGAGCACTGTACCAAGCCTGACCCGCACTCGTGAAATACATAAACTTGGGTCTATCGCACTCGTTGACTTCATTAGGCCTGCAATAAGAGTTAAAGATGATTCCATTGTGATGAAGGAAACGGAGATGGACTTACAAAGTTACTTCGCTTTTAACTTAAAAGTTTTAAGTCTAAAGTTTGCAAAGCGACCTGTTGTTGCTTATAAACCCGAACGGATTAAGGTATCTGCACACTGGGGATTACTTTTCAAATCACTAAAAGAAAGCTATTCTGGCAACATTTTTCACACACCTTATTTTTCACACGACTTTGTTTATCGTGTGATAAATACCGTGTGGTGATATTCTACAAACTAAGTATCTCTTTAAGAGCCCGCTCCGAATCATTCTTCAGACATAGCTATGTAAATAATATATATCAAATAAATTTTAAACTTTCATTTACACGGTCAATATGAAGTGGTGTATGTCTCTGATTTTTCCAAAAACATTGCGTTGAAGAACAGAAAAATATTTCAGAATAATATTTTTATATTACATATAAATTATATTTTATATAAATAAATATTAAATATTAACTTTTTCGTATTTTTAAATTATTAGAATTACTTGGATAAAACACAGTAAAATAAAATTTTAGTGTGTTATATTTCGGGCCATTATATTTTATATATAATATAAAAATATAAAAAATATAATTAATAGTAGTTCTACAAGGCTTCGTTAAGTGACTTGTGTACATTTAACAATCGAAGTAAGTACATACACCACTTGAATGACATTAATATTCTAAATTATTAAAACACAATAGGAAATAACAAATAATCGAGGCACATTTAAGGTTTTCAGAAGTAATAATTATTTTCAACGCAAAAAGTGAGGGTTACTCAGCACATATCTAGAAGTCGGCGCCCTTATATTCGTTTTTATATTGTAGTACGCCGACATCTAGATAAAATATGTTTTAGGAAGAAAGAAATCGGCAAAAGAATAATTTTTTCGGTACCATCGGCCAGTATGCAATTATTTTAAAGATGAAGAATTATTTTAAACAATTATTTTAATGAATGACTACAGTTACATTAAAGTCAGTTACTACTTTTTTGTTAAAAGTGTATTTTATTTTACATTTTTGTCGATGACCGGTTTAATTGTAAAATATGGTGTAGCATTCGCTACAAGTATTCAACCTTTTTATATATTTTTAGTCTTTCTTTATCGTTGGCTGCTTTTCTGAATTTTCGAATTCAAATAGTTAGAATATTCTTGTCAGATTTTTTTGTTATTTTTCTCATATCAGAGAAGATCGTGACAGAGGAAGAGGAAACAGAGCGCAATTGCCCTGAACATTGTGTAAGCCAGTTTTCCTGCATTTCCCGCGACCCTTCGGGATTATTTTTTAAAGGGTTTCTGGGTCTCCCCAGTTTGATTATCCCATCCGCCATCTCGTACGGTTGTACCTATTGAGGCCTGATGTAAGGACCACGTCCCTGGTGAGCTAAAGCTTCCGATACTAAAATTGAAATCGCCAAGCTTCATCGACTGCTCCCGGGAACACCGGAAACTCCCAAAGTCACGAAGAGACCCTTACCAGGTTTTTAATATCTGTAGCTTAATATTCAGCATCGATTATTTTTATTCCTTAGTGTAAAGCTAGATAACGATTGCTCGTAACACCTTATTATTACGTTTTTCTTTCGGATCAAGAGTTATCAAAACTTCCGTGAAATCTTAGTTTAAAGGATCCTATAAACTAGTGTCGACAACTAAATTTAAAATCCATTATTTTATGAATAAATGCGTCGTTCAAGCTAAAAGGATATTAAAATCCTAAATAAGTGGAATTTGCCATAATAATTTTTCTGATTTAAGAATTTCCTTTGTACCGATACTCCTCTGATATTATTGTTCTTTTGTACCATATTTTTCTTACTTCGGTTTTGTTATTTTTGTGTTTTGTTATTTAAATTATACGGTTTATTCATCCAGGTTTACCTCTTTTTTTGGCTGTCACCAGGCTTGCCTGGTGGCAGTCCAAATTTAATTCGAAATTACGTTCGTTAGTATAGTATGTAGTGGCGGAAAATATTAAATATTTTTTTTTTTTTTAAATATAACGCTACAAAAATGGCGCCCGAACAAAAGGTAAGTACGGTTTTCTGAATATTACTTGCTGTACTTTAACATTTTTTTTCTCAATTCGACGGTGGTGTCTACGCTTTCGTAGGTCTACGCTTTCGTAGACTAATTTTCCAACCTACTAAATTTTGTTTGTTTTCAGGCAGCGTTTTCTCTTCTAAGGAACCCCAATACCAAGCTGTCGAAAGGAACCAAATTTTTCCACGAAGAATATTTTTTGTCTTTATGAGTACCCTTAATTTGTGAAATCTATGTTTTGCAAATTTTAATAAAGGAATAAAGTATTTACACACTTTTTGTGTATTACCTGTTTTATTTGTGTGTGTATATTATCCTATCCCTAACCTAATTTCCTTATGTATAGTTAGGTAGGACCTGCAGGTAAGTGCATTTCAATATTTAGTAGCCTATTACTTTCCATATCTATCATTAATAATTGTTACCTGTTCTAGTAAATAAATTACACTGAGTTTTCAAGTCAAATAAATTTATTGTAATTTATCCATAAATGTGGTAGTTACTAGTTAAACATATTTATTGTGTTTCTAGCATAATTGTTGATACCAGTAGATCCGGATGGTCACTTTATTCGTTTCCTGTTGATCCCTAATCCAATATAGGCAATCTCATTTCGTTACAAAATTTTCACAATAATATTGAGATTGTCTCTTCCTTGCAAGAAATTTTGTCGCAAATCCTCGAATTAATCTTTTTGTTTTTACAGAACAAACGTTGAAATTTTTCTTGAAAAGGTTTTGCAATTTCTGAAATCTTTGTTTACATTTTCAGATTTGTCAACTGTCAAAGTCGACATTTGAATATTTGTCTATTATTTTGAACTTTCTGGTTTACATTTTTTAACAAACTATTTTCGCTGTATGGAGGTCAATTGAATAGCAAAACCTTTTTTTGCACATATCATTGCGGCTTCCGATTTACACTATTTTTGATAAATTCTCCTTTTTTGTTAAATAAAGTATCCTAATGATTTTAACTTGTTGGCTCTTGGTTTGATGGTTGTTGATTTGTTGGTTATTTGTTTTGTTGATTGTTAATTTGTTGGTTGTTGATTCGTTGGTAGTTAATTTGTTGGTTGTTGGTTTGTTGGTAGTTAATTTGTTGGTTGTTGATTTGTTGGTAGTTAATTTGTTGGTTTTTGGTTTGTTGGTTGTTGAGTTGTTGGTTTTTGGATTGTTGTTTTGTTGATTTGTTGGTTTTTAATTGGTTAGTTCTTGTTTTGTTCATTGTTGGTTTGGTAGTTGTTAGTTTGTTGGTTGTTGATTTGTTGATCGTTAATTTGTTGGTTGTTGATTTGTTGGTTGTTGAGTTGTTGGTTGTTGTTTGTTGGTTGTTAGTTTGTTGGTTATTGATTTGTTGGTCGTTAATTTGTTGTTTAGTGGTTTGTTAGTGTGTTGGTTTGTCCTTCTTCAGGCAGCAACGGAGCAACGTTTCTACGTGATTGTTGCCTGAAGATAGTTTGTGGGTCAGAGAGCAATTTAGGCTACTACTTTGTTTTTACTTAATGAAGTCCTTTTGTTTCAAGGCATTTTGATTAGTCTAAGGGTTTATTTGATTGTTTGCCCTTCTGGAAGTTAATTTCCTTTAAGCTAGTTTAAATTTTTTTGTGTCGTTTGAGGATATTGTAGCATTCGCTACAAGTATTCAACCTTTTTATATATTTTTAGTCTTTCTTTATCGTTGGCTGCTTTTCTGAATTTTCGAATTCAAATAGTTAGAATATTCTTGTCAGATTTTTTTGTTATTTTTCTCATATCAGAGAAGATCGTGACAGAGGAAGCAAATCTCTTTTACAAAATAACAAATTTAATATTTAAAATATAGAAACAGAGCGCAATTGCCCTGAACATTGTGTAAGCCAGTTTTCCTGCATTTCCCGCGACCCTTCGGGATTATTTTTTAAAGGGTTTCTGGGTCTCCCCAGTTTGATTATCCCATCCGCCATCTCGTACGGTTGTACCTATTGAGGCCTGATGTAAGGACCACGTCCCTGGTGAGCTAAAGCTTCCGATACTAAAATTGAAATCGCCAAGCTTCATCGACTGCTCCCGGGAACACCGGAAACTCCCAAAGTCACGAAGAGACCCTTACCAGGTTTTTAATATCTGTAGCTTAATATTCAGCATCGATTATTTTTATTCCTTAGTGTAAAGCTAGATAACGATTGCTCGTAACACCTTATTATTACGTTTTTCTTTCGGATCAAGAGTTATCAAAACTTCCGCGAAATCTTAGTTTAAAGGATCCTATAAACTAGTGTCGACAACTAAATTTAAAATCCATTATTTTATGAATAAATGCGTCGTTCAAGCTAAAAGGATATTAAAATCCTAAATAAGTGGAATTTGCCATAATAATTTTTCTGATTTAAGAATTTCCTTTGTACCGATACTCCTCTGATATTATTGTTCTTTTGTACCATATTTTTCTTACTTCGGTTTTGTTATTTTTGTGTTTTGTTATTTAAATTATACGGTTTATTCATCCAGGTTTACCTCTTTTTTTGGCTGTCACCAGGCTTGCCTGGTGGCAGTCCAAATTTAATTCGAAATTACGTTCGTTAGTATGTAGTGGCGGAAAATATTAAATAATTTTTTTTTTTTTAAATATAACGCTACAGTGGGTATTTCTTTTAAACGTCATATCTATCTGTATAAAACGAAGTTCAAGTAAGTATATTTTCAAGTTATGCCCTGTAATCAGCACCCTAGCACAAACTGATTGTCGCCATTTCAAGTTATGTGCTGTCATCCGTTGAGGAGTTCTATGGTGATGACGCCAGGATCAAAGGTCAGGTGGGAATTCTGCTAATTTCCAAGTAATACACTGCAATCAGTATCCTAACACAGTGATTGCCGCAATCTCGAGTTATGTACTGAGGAGTTCTATGGTAAAGAGGCCAGTATCGAAGGTCAGGTGAAAGAATGACAATTTCCAAGTAATGCCCTGCAATCAGCATCCCAGTACAAAGCGATTGCCTAATTTCGAGTGGTATGCTGTCAATTTCTGAAAAGTTGCACTGCTTATCTCTGAAGGACTTAATCAGATCATGACCAATCTTAAAACGAGACTTACCTGGAAGCACACTCTTCCAAACAAAAAACAACCATTCAAATCGGTACAAAAATAATGGAGTTAAAGAGTAACAAAAAAATAATAATTTAGAACCTCCTCCTTTTTGAAGTCGGTTAAAAATCACCCGCCATTGCAAAATTTCGCATAAGAATTGCCGTCCAGACCGTCCAGCGGGCCTATTATGTATCTCTAGTTGCCTTCTGGACTGGGTGTCTATCATCAAAAACATAGATATACTATCGAATTCCGATGTCCTAAGGATATTTTCGCACTTGAAGTGACGACACAGATTGTTAATAGTTCAATACACACTAAAGGCAATTTTGAAATTTCAGTTTTTATCTATGTTTTTGATGATAGGCACCTCGTTCAGTTGGCAACTAAAGATACAGAATAGGGGGGCAGGACAGCAATTCTACTATAGAACTTTGACGTAAAAAATATTACTTGAGCCCCTTGTAATAACTATTTCCCAAATTTTCGGCAGAGTTACACCTGCCATGGTCGCAATTCGACATCAGAAAATATTAAAACTAAACACGGCGAACCCCGTACTCCTAATAATGATTATAAAAGAAGTGTATAAATATAATAAAGCTTATTTAGTGTATCTTCAACTTGAACTCCAATAATTTTGTTTTGTCCAGCCGAGTTTACAGAGATTAGAGCGGGAGCAAACGATCTTGATGCATTCTGACAGCATACTTTAAATAATCTTATATAATAATATAAGTAGTTTAAAATAGACAAAATGTAATAATTTGAGGTAAGGTATTAAACTTTTACTTCATAGCAAGCTAAATTTCCACCTACAAATTCGTATACACTATGATTAAAATCTCCTAGAACTAGGCTAGCTAGAACTAGTTTAAGCTAGTAGTAGGTAAGCTAAAGCTTAGAGCTAGCTGCAGTAACACTTCAGTTTCTATCCATTACTTAATTATAAATTAAGGAACGATTCTCTGGATTTGTAACAATAATTGTAAGAAATAATTACAACGCCCAAAAATAATGTGTACAATTGGCCTTTTTTATTTCGCCAATATTTATGATTTAGAAAACTTTCGACAAATAACTTTCCTTAACTGTTTTTTGTCGACAGAATAAAAAATAAGCGTGCATATCCTTTCTTTAAAGAAAAGCGATGTCTTTCTTTGACCTTCAGTGACATCATCATTTTCATACATATATAGACATCGGATTCGCTGCCCTTAAAAGACGTCCATAGCGTGTAAAAGAGATGTCCTACCTTTATGAACACCTTGCAAGAGAGAAAGAGACGCACAACAAAGAACCACTGTGTCAATGTTTTTTCGAGTAAGTGCCCATAGCGTCCCGCTTGCTTGGACGTGACTGCGGATTTTATAATGATATTTATATAATACGTAACTAAATTGATAAATAGTGATTAGTTTATCTTGTGCAGTGAGTAATTGTGATGTGACAAGGAGAATTAACCCAAATACTTACACATTACACAGGTAAATATGATTTTGTCTTTAGAATGTTTTGAACCACATTTTGCCCAATTTCTCGTATTAATCGGCCCAAAAAAAGGTTTTTACAGTAACGTATTGATTTTCTTCACACAACTTTTTCTTTCTTTTCAAGTGTTTTTATTTTCCCTTTTTCTTAATAATACCTACACAATTTTCCACACATGCACACAATACAAACAAACACAAACGGAAGAATGAATGTTTACATAATTTTGTTATCCTGAATAATTCATTATCAGTTTAATTTTCATATAATTTATGTATTTTTGATTTGCAGGCGTGTTTTAAATAGTAATTTGTTGTGTCTTTGATTGATCATCTTACTTTAATTTCATATTGGTGTAATTCCTGGACATTTCAGCGTCGTATCGACTAAGATACAGGTGCTTTACAACACATAGATCCTTTATACAGTTTGTTAGTATAGTAGTTTATGCTACAAGGGCGAAAAGGATAAACTACGAGGATGTGAGGAAATAAAACAAACAATTTAATTATTAAAGTTGAAAGTTACATTGTTACAATTTTGCAAGTTAATGATTGGCTCAAAAGGACTGGTATCCAGTGCCGTTAAACAGTGAAAAAAAAAAGTATAACATTTATGGTACACAGGAAAGGTTGCAGGTTATCCAACTTCTCGTAATTAAACAAAAAAAAATTAAAAAAGCCCTAGGGCAAAGTAATCGACTTTCTGTTCGGTTTTGATGCATAAAAAGTTGGCCTTTACAAGCACTTGCTTTGAAAAATATATTATATTTAGCTTTTGTAAGCTTTATTTATTTCACTGATTCGACTGATGATGGCATACCGAGGGTCGAAATATATCTAATAATAATTTCTTTATACAGTTCCCGTCATATTCGTCATCTAGAACTTTTTTCGTCTTAGTCTCGCCTCGCCCTCGCCTACTTCCTGAATCCCTCACATTCACAAAGCAATGATCGATAAAATGGCGTCAAGCCACATGGAGGCGGCTCAGAGACACAATAATAAATTGTAATTACAATTTAAAATGAGCGGGCGTCGCAGGGGGAGTGGCCTCATACCACCCCCTCTCCCTGCCCTCCCACACCGACCTCCACACGGCACATCCATGTGCACTTTTTACCTTAATTGTACTTGTGTGAATTGCAATACACATCAACCTTATCAGATAAATAAATCTACATTTTTATGTACGAACATCATCGTCTAAAATGTCATCACTTATTTTAATGCACTTTCTCATATAACCCGAGGACAACCTCATTCTTTAAAATGGCTCAAAATCGTATTTTTATTTAAATTATACGACCAACTTTTGTGTTTCCAAAGGGAAGTCAAAATGTATCGAATAGTTATTTGGTAAAATTATAGAGGACGATCGAGGCTCAGAACAATTCATTTACTTTATTTTCACTTTTATCCGTTTCAAATTTAAACACTACGAAATTCCAATAAGGTTCCGTAGGTAACAACTTTTTTCTGTGAGACAAAAGGTAAGTATATACAGATATACTTTATATCATACTTAATAATTCTATCTAGTTTTCCGTGCATAGCTTTGGTGCTACGAACTCCTACAAATGCTACGACGTAGAAATTTCGTAATTTCATTGTCCCTCACTCTATGATCCACACAGTGTAAGGGCATTTTTTCATTAGCGCCGGGCCGGCCACGGTGATTTCATAGCACGAAGCCGGGGCTGCGTTTTTCTACTGATTTGTGACTCGTCATATTTTATCTCGTTTATCTGCTCTAACTCTTGAGCCGCCAGGTTTTGGTTTGAACCGATTTTAAGTCAAATTCGTTTAGATAGAAGGAATACATTATTCTCTTTTAGAGAACGTTTTTTTTAATAATTTTCGCATGAGCACACATTTTATTACCTGTAATTAAGAAAGGCACAAAAGAGTCACATCGCCTCCCTCCCACAGTGTCTAGCACTTACGCAAACTGCTACAGGTTACATAATTATGCAATACATGTGCATTTTTACGGGAAGGGAAGCTTGCTGTACCAGCACCAACAACAATACCGGCGAAGGTTGTATAATTTCATACCTACACTCCTGCCTCCATCTTAGCCGGGCGTCGCCGGGGCTGATGTCGGACAGGTAAATGAAAAACGCCCTAAAATTAGCAATAAAATATAAAATATAAATTCTATCACGTCAGAACGGTATCAAAAACAAATATACCTATCGACAAGGTAAAATCCACCAAAAGTTATTTCAGTATTTTGTTGTCTTGACCGCCTCTGCGGTCTATAGTAATTCAACTACTCGACTACTAATCCTGAGGTCGCGGGTTCAAATCTCGTAGTGGCAAATTTGACGGTCTGCGTGCTTGTTTAATTTGTGCCCGAAGTACGGCGGTATGGCTCACCATCACGCTGAGATGAGAGATAATAAATAATAATAAAATAAAATTGTTCTTTATTAAGGCGATACGTTAAAGTTTTAGCGTCCCTGTTACTCCATATGCGAAAAAACCCTCAGTGCGAGTGGGACGGATTCGTGGACAAGTAGCAAAAAGTCGGTTTTTTATAATATTTTGTCAAAAATATTTTCAAGGAGACTTTACAAATACATAATATCCATATTTTGAATGCAATTTCACAGTGAAATTTGTTAGAATTTCAGAATTACAGGAAAAAGTTAAACAATTTAGAGGTCTTTTAGGAAATATATTCTATCAAGAAAATTTCATGCAATCGCGTTTTCCTTCAGTGAGAATCTTAATCAAATACTCAATAAACATTTACCCAAAAATTAAATACGTAGATGACGTTATAGTGGAGTAAATGGATTCGAAAAAACCCCATTTTTTTTGTATCGCCTTAAGGTAACGATGATCATCAGAATCTATTTTAACGAAACATGAAATTAACATAATATTTTAAAACAAATTTTGTAATTTTAATATTTGTGTGTTATACTATTACATTAAAAAATACATCAAAGTACTAAAATTTAAATAAGCATATTAAATGAAGTGTTATTCCGTGGACTCCTTGATGATTAAAGCACAAAATAACCACTTACAGAAGGTTTACTCCGCATGACTAGTGAAAACAGGCGCACGCACACATAGACGCGTACGTACGACGATCTCGGAGATACTCAGGTGAAGGCCAATACGAAATTCTGCCGAGATCATCGTACGTACGCGTCTATGCATGTGTGCGTCTGTTTTCGCTCCGTCGTCGAGTCGGCCTTCTGGTTGTATCTATTTTGTGATTGAAGTATGGCAGAGGCGTCAATATTCGTTATATAATTTTCTTTGGTAGGTATTTAGAAATATTGGGATTATTTAGTTTTGATTTTAGGTAATTTTTTGGTAATTTAAATTATTCACAGAATAATATATACGTAACAAAAGTTGTAGAATAATAATATTAATGGTTATATAGGCTAGAGATCCATGTTTGGTTTTTATGACGGCATATTTTGTTTTGTATAATTTTTATTTATTTTCTATGTTAGTCTGAAACCTATCGTGTGGGTAATCAAATGAAAGGGAATTATGAACTGAATGTAAAAATCAACTAAATCATTAAATTTATTTATAAACGTTAACATTTACAAAATTAATTAATTTCTTTTCATAACTATAGGGTTATATAAAATAGAAAAGAAGAAAAAAAACTTTTTTCGTATCGTCATGGACGTTACTATTATATAGCCTAATTTTGGTTCCATACTCGATTGCGGGCCCCTAAAAAGATAAAGATCATAATCGAGGCGCTCCAAGCCTGTTCCAATGGAAATGTATTTTAATGATGCCCTCAACAATTTACTTGGAACATGTAATATTCTTTGGGATATTTCAATAATTAATCGTTGATTTGAATGATTTTCTCACAAATCCTGGTAAATCTTTTGATAAAAAGCTTACGATGTGAACAATTGGTCGAGTAATTACCTTGTTTATTTTTATTTTTGGTATACGAGCAAAGTTTCTCGTGTTTGTATGTAAAAACCTCTCGGTCAGAACGTTTTGAAACGCAAGTTATTATAAATTTAATAACAATTAGCTGCCAGCAATTTATTTGCCACTCTAGACCGATAATGTCTTATCAAATCTATCTCTAGTTCATTTAGACCGGAGTGAAGTTGGCTGACAAAAGTTATCTGACATATAATCCAACCAAATTAAAATGTTCAATTTCTTTTTAAGAACTTTGTTGTCTTATTATGCATAAACTTTTGTTAAATATAAAAACTTTCGTTATAATATGAGAAAACTCAAATATATAGGGGATAAAGGTGAAAAAAATTATTTATTCAACAAATATATATTTAAGGAGTTTTGAGTCTCTGTATAAGAGGCTAACTGCCACTGTGCAACTATTTTAGATTTTTTCACTATCTTAGTACTTCGCATGTTACTTTTTTGGTGCGTTGTTATTTTCGAACTTATTTGAGAAAAACATTTGGAATTTCCCAAGCGATAGACTTCGATAAAAATAATCTAAAGTGATCAAAACTCTCTAATAGCCCACTCCAAAAGCAAAAAATGTACCATCGAAGAAAAATCTGTGAGCCCACGTTGCGTTACTCTTGTCGAAATAAAAGCAAAAAGTGAGTCATTGAACCGTTTCTCCATTGTCTAAATCATAATGAAACCCTTTCTGTAAACTATAATTCGCCAAATGTGATCTCCAAAGATGATGGATTGCCGTCGTAAACGTCAGAATGGGTATTTGGAGTAAATGGAGGCGCGATTAAGGGCCGCATCAGAGAGGACGGAATCAGCACAAAAACGCAACGGTGTCGTTATCTTGTTACGCGTTTAAAAACAGATATAAGTTTATAATAAAAATCTAAAAAACCCCGACACACTCGAGTTGTTTATTCAAGTGTATTATTTACACTTGTTTTCTATAGAATTAAATGAGACTTGAGGATAATTCATGATTTATATAAAAACGGCTCACCTCAATACGTGTTATGATCGGGAAAGCCGACCAGTTTCAGCAGATTTAGACTGCCTTCACCTGGGTGAGTGAAGACGTTTACGCGACGACGTTACCCAGATGAAGGCAGTCTCAATCTGCTGAAACTGGTCGGCTTTCCCGATCATAACACGTATTGAGGTGAGCCGTTTTTCTTGTTTTCTATATTTTATTCCCAGGGTATGGGCAGTTTCCTAGGGACATAAGGAACGGGCGGTTCCATAAGTTAATTTCTTACTAAGGTGCTTGTAGGTGCATATTGCTATGTAATGAATAATGTTATCTTTAATTTAATCACTGTTTTTTTTTATGTAATTTGACCTACCATGTAACGACCACTGTAATGATTGTGGTAAATAAATTAATCTGAATCTGAATCTAAGGATATAGTTATTAATAACTACTGAAACGATTTTAAAAAATTTTTCACTGTTGTAATGGTTTCGATAAGACCACACAAAAACTAAACAAACGCTTGCAAAGCCGCGGGCAAAAGCTGGTAGCTAAAAATACTCTGGGTAAAGTCACCTTTCAAACAAAACAAAACGATACAAAAATTGGTTCATCTGTTTGGGAACTACACAAACTAAATAAACGCGAGCGAAGCCGCGGGCAAAATCTAGTAGCTAAAAACATTTTCAATGAGCTTTTTTCCTTATGTCAAATAAGATTCTTAGATGGCACTGTCGTATTCTTTAGTAACAGAATCAAAGATAAAATTGCACCGATTCCAAAAAAACTTTGACATTTATTGCTACAAAACACATTTTATCTATGATAACATGGACAGCGCCATCTGGAGGAAACCTAAGATCAAAGAAAAATTACAACGAGAAAAACACTCATTAAGTCAACATAAAAAAAAACGAAGTTAAAATTGGTTTATCCGTTTGGAAGCTACGATGCCACAGACAGATACACACGTCAAACTTATAACACCCCTCCGTTTGCTTCGGGGGTTAAAAAGCATTTCACTGATCCTTGGTCTGTGGATCTTTGCCGGGATTTAAAGGGACTCATGTGGTTGCAGCACTGTTACTTCATTAAAAACGGCCAAGTGTACCAGCCTACCAATTCAAAATAATACTTTATACAAGGTGACTTTTTGATCATCGTCCAAATTCATACTGGTGGCTTGGTAAGTGACCAGTATCTTGGATCAATAACAATTTTTGTGAAATTCGTAAAATGAAATTTCGGCTTCCTATAGAAATTCACTTCCAGTTCTGAGTGAATCACTATGGGGAGGCGAAATTTCATTTTACGAATTTCACAAAAATTGTTATTGATCTAAGATACTGATCACTTATCAAGCCTCCAGTATGAATTTGGACGATGATCAAAAAGTCACCTTGTATATGATTCTATACGATTATAATAATTTATAATGATTTAAAGCGGAATCTCTTATAGTATTTTATGCAACTGTGAACTAACTACACATAAATGGTATAATTACGGTTTTACAAAAACAATTAATTAAATACAATACTCAATTCCATTAAACATTTCTTCTGTAATCCGGTTATTAGTTTCGTAGGTGGCTGAAATATCATAAACATAGTACTTTTAGGAAACCAGTTACGTAGAAGGATAAAAAAGTCTTTATAGGAAACCAGTTACGTAGAAGGATAAAAAAGTCTTTATAGGAAACCAGTTACGTAGAAGGATAAAAAAGTCTTTATAGGAAACCAGTTACGTAAAAGAATAAAAAAATCCTTTTAGGAAACTGGTTTACAAACTCCGGTTTCCTGAACGGCCGAAGGGCTAGAATGACTTTGATGATACAATTACGAATACTTTGAAATTGAAAATATTTATCTACTCTCGCGCTAGATAATTGTTCTGAGTAACATAGTATCCTAAATTAAAGGAAGACAATGAAATTGAACAATAACTTATACATTCAATGGAACAAGACGAAACACTTCAAGTCTGTTGTACTTCTAACAATTTTGAATTTTGGGATACCATTTATTAGGTCTTTTACCTTGGACGAATAAACCAGGTCTTTACATAATTATGAAATTTCCGTTTCCTATAGAGAATTCGAAGGAAACTCAATTTTCAGTAATAACCCTTTTGAATTTTTTTTTAGGAATGACAAATCTAAATTATGTAGTTTCTTATTTGTATGAATGAGACAACATTAAGCTAACACCAACAATAATTTCATTTTTGAAAAGTGTCACCTGAAAAAAGTTATTACGAATACTATCATAGAAATGGATGGCATTTAGGATGGACTGTTATTGAAAATTTAATTTTTATAATCAAGCTGAAAATAAAAACAAAATTTAATACGTAGATGTCAAACCTTGAAATCAACCTTCGAACAAAAAACAAATAATTAAAATAGCTAAAGAATTACAGGAATTATGGACTCATGAATCTGTAAGAAAATTTCGGCAATTTCATTTGTAAAGACCTATTAGTTCCGTTATCAAAATGTTAAATTGTATGGCCTTACTTTTATTTAATCATTGTATGTTAATACATAACAAGTATTTGGTTCTTATGATTGCCTCTTTCGATCGGTATCATAAAAATACAGAAGGTTTTGTTCTACAAATTAGTCCGGTTCGATACTGGGCCAGACAGCTGATTTTTCTAAATTCTTTGAATGCAGTTTTTCTTATATTTAAAAATAAATTAAAGGTTCCTTTAAGTAAAATTTACTGTCTTCACTATTTAGGGCACTTTCAGAACCCTACAATATGTATGTTTGTATCTTAACCAGAGTTAACACCATTTTAGTATTTAAATTTATCTATAAATCTATCTATAATATATAAATTCATAAAAACCTATAAAACCTATATACTAAAAAGCTCTGCAAAACATTATATACTCGTACCTTCTTATAGCGTGGGGGAGGCAAGCAGATCAAGAGCACATAATGATTAATGTAACATTATGAGTGGAAAAAAGCTGCAGATACGATTAGGACTTATATAAAATCTTGATATCAGGCACCAATGTGTACGGGAACATCGCCTTATTCGCGATGCTGTCAAGAATTATACATGAAATCATATATTGTTTCACTTGTTTTACTTAAATAAATAGTAGCTTTGATCATATATTATTTATACTTTCATCCATCCATCCGTCAACCTGGTTCGTCTATTGCTGGACCACCTTGGAAGTAATGCCCATACTCATACACTCTGGACAGGTGGATTAGTGAGCGCAGTGCCGAAACCCCTACTCCAGTGACACCGCTGCCCATCACCAGTCCGTTTTAAGGGCCAAATAGGTACTTTCTAAAGCCTACTCCTCGTTTATGGCCAAACCAAAAATATTGAAAAAATGTATTATGAATTATCAACTTTAAGACAACATATGCAACATTTTTATTTTTCATACCACCAAAACTTCTATATGAAAACAAATTTCTACCGAATGATGATTTTTTGGCTTAAAATCCCTACTGCTCCTAAGCGGCTTGGTTGATTTAATTAATTTATACTTTGAGCAATAGATAAACTTGATAGCTATAAACATAACATAGAATCATTCAATCGAACAATCACGTCCATGTGAAAAGTATTATTTTCTCCTATTTCGCCCTCTCAAGGACGCAGCGAGCGTCGTAACAGCCACTATGCATTGCGCGCTGATTTGAATTTTATTTCTATGTCAATTCCGTCGATATTCGTACCGACAATTATCGAGCTGCTAATTTGGCGAAGGTAATCGCCTTAAGTAAAGGCCAGCAAATAGGGATCGCCACCAATCAGTCCCAGGCATGGTGTACCACCTGATTGTGCCTGTTTGAGAGCTGTCCTCTCACTCTCCCCCTTAATAACTTCGGGGGGGTTCGCGAGTAAGGGTGGCGGTACTTCCATAGTCGAGCCCGGCATCAGCTCTAACATCTCTATTTATAGTTATGTATAAAAAAAGCAAAAAGAAGAGTTTTGTTGGTTAAGGCCCCCCCCCCCCTACCCCTGACATTGAGCACCTCATTTTGCATCAAGTAGAACTGACCTCTGTGACGATTCATTATTGTTTAAAATAGCGCGCTCCGAGATGTAGCTGTTACAAAAAACGAAACGCACTTAAAAAAATAAGTTTTTCAAATTTTTTTTTTATTAATTTTAAAAACACATTTTTAGAGCGTTTATAATGAAATGAGATACATATAATTCGCTTTGATTAAATTATGTTAAGGTGTGTTATTTCGAGATTTAGGTTTAATAAGCCGTATTTTAGAACTTGTGGTCTAAAAAACCTCATGATGATGAATATTTTTACGAAAAAGCTGCAACTTCCATTTGCCTTTGTGTGACGTCATTTGAGAAATGGCTGTTTAGAAATGTGTCCTTTACTATCAAGATAAATTTATAATAATTTGCTTCCGACTGATTGGACAGATGGATGACGGATGAGTAGACAGACAGAGACAGACTACTTTTTTATTATAAGCACTATCAGTATAATGTCTAAAATTCTCAAGTGACGTCATATCGGACAATTCTTTAAAAAATCATAAAAAAGTAATGGTTAATTTATATACCAAAATAATGAAAACCATGTCCTGTAATGGCGTATACGGTCCGAATTTTTTTTTTTTTAATTTTAGCTTTGGGAATTGTTCGTCTCTCTTATACACTCTATTTATCAATAACTTAAGCGCTACGCTCTTATCGGTGGGGTAACAGCCATTTTTCTTTTCATTTTAAAAATAAGAAATCTTCTGCGAATGATTTGACCTTTTGATACATTACATTAACTTTATCCTTCACTTGAGAAAAGTGCGTCTAGGTCTTCTTCTTCCTCTTCTTACTCACGATCTTTCCTTCTATGATATTTTTTAAGAAAGGGTCATGTCGAATCAAGCGTCCTATCATCTTCCCACTGTGGTTTTTAATGGTTTTCAACATCTCTCTTCCTCTACAATTCTCAGCACTTCCTCATTAGTCTTCCTCTCCGTCCAGCTAATTCTCTCCATCCTCATAAATAGTTGAAAATAATGTTGAAATTTTCTAGAAGACGTGTTCTGTACCTGTTGAGCTCCCCTACCAACACACAAACGCGCTACAAACCACTTCAACCCCTTCGAAATGGACGGCCATGATGACATTTTGCATTAAAACTGTAGTTGAAAAAACTGCAACGTCGCGAATGGCCAATGGAAGTGTTCGCGTGCTAGCTAACCATTACTACTGGCCCCTCCGCCCGCGGCCTGTACGTCTCCAGTGGGCGACACGTCAACTTATCTGGAAACCTATTTATTATGTCTAATGACTTTTGTATTAGAGGTCTGTAGGCTTGTGCGAGAAAAAAGGAGTGTGATTTTAATTTTAAAAAATCCTGTTTTTTGTTGTTGTTACAAAATAGTGATTTTAATGCAAATTAATGCACATATGTAATATTGGCACTATTAATGCTCGCAGCCCATCCCATTTTTGTGTGCCACTAGAAAAGTGTCTAATTTCCCGAAATCCATGTTGCTCAAAACTAAACTACACAAACATGAAACATATCGGCACGACATGAATCCTCGAGCGAGTGTCAAAGTGTTCCGAGTGTGAACTGTGAAATGCAAGTCACAGTCCACACTCGGTACACCCGCGTTACACCGACGATTATTACGTCCCAACGTGATGAGTGGTGAACCCTATCGCCGTTCTTCGGGCACAAATACACGCTTTTTTAGGGCATGCAGGTTTCCTTAAGATGTTTTCCGTCACCGTTCAGCAAGTGGTAAGTAAGAACAAATACTATGCACATAAATTCCGAAAAACTCATTGGTGCATGCCCGGGGATCGAACCTGGATCTTAACATTGAGAGGCCAGCGTTCTACCCCTGAGCTACCGTTGCTCGTACCCAAACGAAGCCTCATACAAAGTTGTAAACACTAATAGATGAAATTACTGTAAAAGCAGATGGACTATATGGGACAGGTAGACAAAGGTATTACCTGTATATACCTCTATATATACATACATATATATTTTTGCCTTCATGACATAATTTTCTCCTGTCTTGTATTTTTTATCTCTTTATTCAATTAAACTGTAGGCTTACTTTTTACATTTACTTGGAACTAATGTTATAAAAAAAGACACGATCTCGCTAAGTTTCTTGCCCTTTTCTTAGCAAGACTAATCGAATGGGCGGGAGTTAGGCATATATTTATTATATGTATTGCATATATTTTTAAAAATATTATTTATTCCTAATCCTATATTTTTATTTTATTCAAGTCTACTTTTTTTATTAAATTTAAGTAAACCCAACCTTTATTATTCCCCTGCATATTTCTCCATATTTTTATTTATGGCATAAAACTACACATAGATTATTTAATTACATATATTACATTAAAACTGACCTGTAATAAGTGTATCTGTTGTACCTACATTACATAAATATATATATTTCATTTTATTTCTTTTCATTTCACACGGTGCAATTTGCTCCGTGTATCAAACTGTACTCGTGCTCTGTTACAGACATTCCAGAATAAAAAAAAAAACTTGAAATTTTAGATGCAGGTGTAAAAAACAAGTAATTTATATTTATAAGTCTACTATTGGTAGTACCGACAATCTCTCCTGTAGAAAAAAAAGGATTTGGTGTATATTTTTGTTCGTAACCTGGCTTGGACGCATGTCCGCCATTTTTGTTTTAAATTAGGCCTCCAAGGAAGCCTCTTTCTATTTATAGGGCATAGGAAAACAAAATGTCAGATTAAAATAGAATTTTATTATTTACTATTAATGCACCTACCTACTTATAATTTAGTAACTACCTAATTATAAAAAAAGAAGTGCGACTTCCTCCCCCCCCCACAGACAAACCAAATTTTTACTTGGTTTTGTGGGATATATTTAGATATGAAGTTGTTGAGAAAATTAATGTCACGCACGACCAGGGTACGGAACCACAGTGGTATAGTTCCAGGAGTTAGTTAAATACGAGTACATTTACTTTTCATTACTTTCACATACTCGTAATTGTTCAGTTTAATTTAATTTAATCCCTGTTGATTTTATATAATTGGTTATTTATTTTATAATATTATGATGTATTAGATATTTAGCATTAATCGTTGTATTAAAATATATATTATTTACTCTTTATTGTGCACAAAGACATTAAATACAATTATTTGCAATAAAAAAACATGTACAGAAGCGAGCTTATCCCAGAAAAGAGATTTCTGCTAGCAATGTATTTTATTAAAGTATTAAGTATTAAAATATTAAGGGAGAGAGGACACTGTGTATGTGTACTACAAATAAAGTCATAAAATAATTGATTATATGACAAAATATTAACACACAAACAAAATAAGTAAATATATAATATTAATATAATAATTTAAATATACATATATGTGTTTAACATGACTTCATATAAATATACTTCAGTGCCTGGTATTTCTCGTAGACAAGTTCAGGCGACAGATTGTCTCTCGGAACATCTCTGCTGTCGTATATATTCGGTTACTTCGATCACTGACATGCGCGTGCGCGTAACTTTAATTCAACGGGGAATTTATCATTTAAATTATGTATTTGTGATTCTTTGTATTTTCATTTGATCAATTTATATTTAAATACGTAGCTACAAAATGTTAGCATATTATCTAAACTTAATAGATAAGCGAAATTCAAAATATTGTTCTTCAGCTTGTTGGAATTGTTTAGTGTTTTTACACATATCATAATTAAATTTTGTTAATTTAAAAGAATACTGGAAAAATGCACTTGAATATATAAGATCCATTTGTCATAATAGTATGTGACATTATGTTAAATATGACATTATCTATATATGATATTATCAAATAGCTCAGAACAAAGTAATAAAAACATCATTTAATTTTGATTATTAAGAATCTACGCAAAAGATTTATGAAAAAAAAAAAAAAAAACATACAGTCGAATTGAGAACCGCCTCCTTTTTGAAGTCGGTTAAAAACAGAACTGATGCAACAAAACTGAACAAAACTTTACACTTTTTAAACTTGCATTTTGAAAAAAACTACACATTCGTAACTGTTTTTTAGTAAAAAACAACATGAATACGCAACAAGAAATGCCAAATTAATTTCTCCCCGAACTTTGTATGGTAAGAAAAGTATAGCTTACGAGGGAAGCACAGCTATACAACAAATTAGCAAAAGACATTAAAAATTCGAAATCAATGTTGATATTCAAAAAACCTCTTAAAGCTCATATTTTAAAAAAAGTTACCACTATTACATAAAACCAATGTGCTAGCTACAATTATTTTTGTTTTATATTTAATTTTCATTTTAAGTGAACAAATGTATATTTTGTTCTTATGAGAATAAACATTTAAACCTACACCTATCTATCAAAGTTACCTACCGCGCTCTATATCTAGAGTGCATGTTTATTTGCAGTTAATTTCTTACAGAATTAAGAATTAATCTAATAAATTAAACTTATTTTTATACTCGTGTTATTGAATTTTCACCGTAACTACCGCCTCCCATTATAATATAAACAGTAGGCGCGGAGTTATTTACGACATATTTATACGACTTGTACCGAGAACTGCAAAAAAACTGCAACAAAGCTGCAAGTTGAATGTTGGGAAATTGCTCTTCGATGGCGCATGCGTCTGAGCGTCGTAATTAAATATTGACAGTTAAATGCATTTCGTGAAAATTAATTTGATTGATGGCAACACGGATCAGGCTGTCGCGTTTTTAGTTCCCTTTGTAATTTTTCATGATACTTAAATACATACTCTAATATTTTGTTATTTTGTTGAAAAATTTTAATTAGGTTGTTTTTATTTTTTTTATCAATACAGAGAACATAAATGTTGATTATATCTGGGGGCACGGCACGGCAGTGCCCCCGCCAAGTCTCGCAAAAAAAAAAACGCGGAACGACTAACGGCACTTAAACCCCCCTGTATCTTCGTTGTGGGTTACTATTTACAGCTAGTATAATTGATTATCTAAGCTTTTCCCACATTTAACTTTTAATATTCAAATTCAAATAGTTAATTTTGAGACGTAGGTATACATAATACACTTTTCACGTGTCAAATGTAATCTTATAAAAATATATGTAATAAAATAATAAATGTACATGAACTAAATTAAAGGTATATTTAATTAATGTAGCAACATACATATAAACGATTAAAATGATAGGTAAAATCTATATAATTATACAAGGTGAAATCTAATCAACCGCCCGAACACATACCGGAGACCCGGCCAGGGACCAGGAACAAAGTTCATTGATCACCAACCGAGACCCCAGCACGAATCCAGGCAGCCGACCAAATCCAACCCTATATACTACATACTAATAGTTTACATACATACATAAATACATGCCTACCTCCGCCCATTCGATTAGTCTTGCTAAGAAGAAGGGCAAGAAATTTAGTGAATTAACACTTAAAATTAATTACGTGAATTAGTTGTAACAAAGAGGACGTTATGTGTATTGCTGGATCAAAAGCCTAAGGCGTTTAGAATATCGTTTTTAGGGTTCCGTACCCAAAGGGTAACCAACGGGACCCTATTACTAAGACTCCGCTGTCCGTCTGTCTGTCTGTCCGTCTGTCACCAGGCTGTAAATCATGAACCGTGATAGTTAGACCGTTGAAATTTTCACAGATGATGTATTTCTATTGCCGCTATAACAAAAAATACTAATAAACATAATAAAATATTTTTTTAAGGGGGCTCCCATACACCAAACGTGATTTTTTTGCCGTTTTTATAGATAATGGTACGGAACCTTTCGTGCGCGAGTCCGACTCGTACTTGGCCGGTTTTTTTTAGCATTTTTCCTTTTTTTAACATATCAGTTACATACTAAAATGTATACTGTATGTAGTTTAGCTAAGGGATAAGAAAATACAAGAGAGCAGGAATTTAGGGTAATGAAAAAAAGAAAAATATATATATCTTTGTCTACCTGTCTCATATAGTCTATTTCCTTTTACAGTCTGTAATTAATTAATGTTAACTCCTTAGCGAAATCATAAGGTAGGAAATTATACTACTTTTAAACTACTATCATGATATTCTAGAATTGGTAAGTACCGCAGTCGTTTCAAGAAACATCAAACAGAAATGATGCTGCAAAAATAAGGCTTCATAGCGATTTAGAAATCTAAAAATCTTCTTCTTCTTCGTGTACCATGCCCTAACGGGCGTCGGCTACCATCTCTCTAAACTTTTTCCGATCTTTAGATCCGATCTTTAGTCTGCAGATATCCGTCGCTTCCACAATATTAGTCCAGCGCGCCTATTATGTATCTGCCAGTTGCCAACTGGACTGGGTGCGTATAATATATAAACATAGATATACTATTGAATTCCGATTATCTAAGGATATGTTCGCACTTGAAGTGAGGACATAGTTCGTAAATAGTTCAATATCCACTAAAGGCAATTTTGAAAGTTCAGTTTTTATCTATGTTTTTGATGATAAGCACCCAGTCCAGTTGGCTACCAAAGATACAGAATAGGGGGGCTGGTCTTTAGTCCCTCAATCCACTTTGTCCTTCTTCTGCTTCTTCCTCGTTTCCCCTCTATTTTTCCTTCTATAATGGCTTTTATTAAAGTGTATTTGTTGTGCCTATAAACATGTCCCAGATTTGCTAGTTTTCTTCTTTTGATTGTAGTGAGTAGCTCTCGCTTTCTGTTCATTCTTCTTCTGTCCCTCCAGGATATTTTAAGCATTCTTCTTCTAAACAACTACATTTCGAAATCTTCAAAAATTAACCTAAAAAATAGAATAACTTAAAAATGTTCTATATTTTGTTTTGGTTTGTAGGTTTGTCATTTACATAATTTGCATACAATCTCAGAAAAGCACCGACAGCACCCGCGACGCGGACCCAAATCGAATCTCACAACTTAGAGCATCGCGACACTATTTAGCTGAGACCACGTAAGACATGAGATGGCAGCAATAACTCGATTATAGGGTCTCAGGGTACTGGCGGGTAGGGGGAGGGGCACAGGAACTTCGTTAGTCTCGAAGGTGTCTAACTCAGGTCTTATATGCGACAGGATTATCGCCTTCGCCTTCAGCGCTGCATTTTGTCATCGCGGCTGCAGCCTAATTGTCGTTTTCGGGAAAATTAAGGGATGCAAAATTAAGGGATTTGTCTACGTACTTGAAACTATGTAAATTCTGAATACTTCTGGGTACCTAAGAATTAAATAAAATTAATTAGCACTTAAATATGGACTATAATTCGAATAGAATAGAATATGATTTTATTTATCTAAAAATTGCACAATAACAAAGTAGGATTACCTTGACGCCTACAAGGGTGTATAAACCGGTGCTATAGGCGCCAAGCTCTTCCCTTACAGAGTTTTACATTAAAAATAAAAATAAATAATATATAAAATAAAAGAGAATACAAAAAATAAACAAAAGAGCATGCAGCTTAACTTATAATAAATACAAAAATCAAGGGCATGTGAGAGGGTGGGTCTGTGTAAAGAGTGTGGATGAGAATGAGAGTGTGTGTGTAGGTAGAGGGTGTATGTGTTTCCCTAGCCCTACGACAAAGGTCTTGGGATCCGTATATTTACTACTAGGGAGGGTGAGAGGGTGTATGTGTGTGAGGGTGTGTGTGTGTGTGTGTGTCTGACAAAAATTTTATGAAAAATATTAAACAACAAGTAAATTTTACATTTAGCATTTAAAACGAGAGACAAGAAGATTCTCCGTTTCCTTACGTATTTAGAGAGTAGATAGCGTTCGCTGTAGATAGACCGTCATAGTCGTACAGAGAAATGGTTTTGTGGTATTCTTCTTTTGATCATATAATAATGTCAAAGACATGTCGGTGATTAATTAGGGAACCTCACTAGCCTTGGATTTGATGGTTGATGGAAACACTTGACTTACATGATTTTACTTTTAGTTTTATTCTAAATTCAAAAAAATAGCGAATTTAATCCCATTTGCTTAAAAATTAGGACAAGGATTAAGCTATACGAGCGATTGAAAAGATTATATGGATCATTTAGTTCACTAGTGCAACTGATGTGTGGCCTAAAACAAACGGACAGCTGTGAGCCAATGTTAAAGTCACTCAAAATTTTCGCCGTGCTTTCTTTTTATATTTACGAAGTCTCGGTTTTCGTAAAACCTTATCCTGAATTGTTTGTTAAGTGGGCACCTGACCCTAGAACATCAACAACACCAGGTTTCCAAGGGTTCATTGGAAGAAGCTGTCACTCCTCATATTGAAGAAATATATTTGATTTATCGATCTTTTATCTAGGGATTCCATCTATAAACAATGTATTATTAAGATTTATACTTTTGTAAAAAACAAAATGTTTTCCACCCTCTTTTTTTTGGTTTTGAAACGTTCGTTTTAAAAACGCGGTTAAGAGATCAACTTGTTTTTTTTTATATAAAATAGGCAATAGAAATATGAAGGGATTTTACCTAAATCCAATATTTTTTTCCCTAAAAAATATTACAATGTTAGCTAAAAACACACCAATTTGTTGTTTCGCTGCGTGATCACTAGTATTACGCGTCCAAGAACAAGAGGCCAAAGAGCCATCATATAATCGCCTTGCCATTAGACTTATTGTGCTGGACGGATAATAAAAAAAGTTGCTAGGGTATGCCATTGTACACTACTCAGATGTCAGGATACAATACAAGCACCATTTATGTCTGAGAAGTTCGAAGACTGCTCTAATTCAAAAGAGTGTATTTTATATGGCGCCAAAAATATTCAACAAGATTCCTAATTATATCAAAGATCTTAAATTTGATGCAATTTAAAAATAAATTATTTAACTTACTTATAAAGAAATGCCTCCACAAGGTTGAGATGTTTTTAAATAATAATACTATTTAATATCTTAAATAAACAAAATCTTTGAGAAGTATGACTTGCTTAAATTTATATTTAATTACTTCTCTCTTTACATTTTTTATTTGATTTTTCTCGACATTGTTTTAGTTCAAAGGTTGCATGTGCATGTTTACTGATTCTAGTAGTACCTACGTAGGTCAGCGATTTTGACCTCTACTGGAGAGATGTCCAAAGAAAACGCCTGGTCACGTCCGGTCAAGTGCTTTGAAATAAATTACGCAGTTTGAACATCTTAGAATCTTGAGCGACTCTTAGGTGATACTCAATCTAAAAACTATAAATTCCAATCGTTTTCGATTTTGGTTACCCCGCCTATCTCTCTGAGTATTTTGTACAAGGCTGCATAATAAATGTAAATAGTCAAAATCTCTTCAGTTATTAATCTTGTCTTGCCATAAGGTATTCCAATGGTTTTTGCTAAAATATGCTGAGTCAACTACTGACTTTATCAATGTAAAACTCACAGACATGTTTTTTCAGATCTTTATCTTTCCATTGTCAAGGCAGTTACCTAATTGGACACATTTCACTCGAAAATCTTATGTCTGAAAATTACTCCTTTTTAAGCTATTAATAGTTTTTCTGTCTAAGCGGTTTGAGTTTTATGTCACATGTAAACATGGTTTATTTTCCGTTGTTGAGACAAAAAATACCTACATCAAATACTTTTCCAGAATATCCAGAAAAACCTTGAAAATTCACTGACTATGCGTGCCCGCAGCGCACTAAGCGAGCGTTCTAATGTACACTTTCTGACAAAATAATTATGTTCAAAATCACTTAATAGGCTTTTTGTCTACCATGGACCAGGCCTTAAAGCATGTTTACATTGAGACTAGTTAGTGTCAGAGTAACTTGGATAACTTTTTATTCAAGTTGTCTTTGACTTCTAACCATCTACATACCCAGCTACAATTTTTAGGGTTCCGTACCCAAAGGGTAACCAACGGGACCCTATTACTAAAACTCCGCTGTCCGTCTGTCTGTCCGTCTGTGTGGACATCTGTCCATCTGTCACCAGGCTGCATCTCATGAACCATGATAGTTAGACAGTTGAAATTTTCACGGATGATGTATTTCTGTTGCCGCTATAACAACAAATACTAAAAAACAAAATAAAATAAGTATTTAAAGGGGCTCCCATACAACAGACATGTTTTTGTTTGCCGTTTTTATAGATAATGGTACAGAACCCTTCGTGAGCAAGTCCGACTCGCACTTGGCCGGTTTTTTAGTACTATCTTGCAATTTCTTACATTGGCTACTTGTAAACCCTCACACTCGACTTGCTACTCTACCCGTGTAAACTAGGCCTTACTGTGTACTTCCCACTAAAATAATTTGTAAAAACCGTAACCTTAAAATCCAATAAATTAAAGTTAGGTAATAGGTTAGGTATACTCGTCCGGGGGAGGGTAAACGCACCAGTCCCCGGCAGCTCACAAAGCGTACCTGCACCGCAAACACAAAAGGTGGGGTATCGCAGCACAAAGTTGCTGAGGATGCAATCACAAGTTCAGCGGTACGGTAACTAGCTCTTTACTCGACATACCTGCTGCAGTGTACATAACTGGCGCTTTCACCGTGTTCCACTGAGCGGGAATTTGTAATTACTGTTTCAGAAGAATATCGTATAGTTGCTGTATTGTACCTACGTTGTGATATGAGACTATGTTTGGAAATATATTCTACGGTATAAGCATCATAAAAGCTCGCTCTCTCTGAATGGTATAGTCTTTTACGCTCGATAGCTACTACGCCAGTTCTTGCTTTGTCCACGTCGGGGTTCCAATGAAACGAAAATGTGTGTGTGTGTCTGTGTATGAGAGGGTGTGTGTGTGTGTGTGTGTAGACAATGTTACTGTTTTTATAAACACTCAAAAGATAGCTACCACAAGCCAGTGGCGTGCACAGAACTTTTTGCTGGAAAAGCAAGCATTTGGTCAAGAATAACAATAAAAAAAAAAAATTTAAATATCACTTTGAAAAAAAAAGTTTGTATTGGAAATTTTCACTCTAGGGTAGACATTGTCTACCCTGGCGTCATACATTTTTTTTTTCAACGTTATATTTAAATTTTTTCATATTTTTTTTATTGTTGTTCTTGAACAATTGCTTGCTTTTCCAGCAAAAAGTTCTGTGCACGCCACTGCCACAAGCTATAGTGCATATAAATATAAGTAAAAATAGTTCATTGCTATTTCTAGACATTTAGTTGAGCAGATTTATCATTAATTATTCTAGCAAGTAAAAAATTTATTATTTTTCTCAAGCGGCAGCACTTTTGCATGTTATAACGCCTTAAGTGATGTATTGAATCTCCTGGAATCGTTAATAATGTGGCAACCTGTACACACATCGGGAAACAATAACACACCGGAGGGGTTTCGGACCGGAACACGGATCTCTGATCCCGAAAGCGAAACTTGGAATTTGTTCGTGAATCTTAGTTAATTATTCCGAACATCTTTAAACAGGATGTGGTGGAAGGTTCTGCCGAACGTTTGTTATTGTGGAGGCTGTAGTGTAGATAGGTTCGAATACCGCAATCGATACAAACCCAACTATTTTGTAGCATCAATTGCGTGAAATGAATGAGATGCCATTTATGCACTTTCAAGTTTCAGTGCAGAAACTGGTGATCCAGTCGGCTTCTTAACTGTCAAATACTCGTCCATCCACTTTTAACTGTCGATTATGAAAAATATACATGAAAAAAATCATATAAAAAGATATTTTTGAAATGTATTTCGGCCCACTTTGGGGCCGGTATTAGTCGAATGAGTGACAGAAAAAGTGACAAAAACTTTGATCCCGTGGGCCGAATTACATTTCGAAAATATCTTTTCATATGCTGTTTTTCTACCTCTGAAAAAAAAACAGCGTGTTGTGTCAGAGATACAGTCGTAAATTATTTAAGTGGATACTTCTTTTGCCACTTCTTTACTCAATCATAGAGAAAGGAACCAATGGCTAAAGAGAATATATTATAACCATTCTTGTCTATTCGCTTACAGGCGCTTTCAATATTTTTTTTATTCCGATCAAATAAGCGTTAATATCATGAATAACAACAAATAATGAACAATACCAAAATGTAATAATATATAAAACCAGAAATCAAATTATCAAACTCAAAAACAAACAAGGTCTTTGCCATTGGACTTATTGCTTTTAATAAAAAAAAGTTGCTAGGGTAGGCCATCCTCTGATGCAATTTAATAATTAGTTTATGTTTAGATAGTAATTTTTATATAGCAAAGTCGTTGTAAAAGTATCATTGTAGAAGTAATTCTTCTATTTATTCGAAGATTTTATGGACATTTGTATCGATTCGGTGTAACACGATTTAACTTATTTGAAAGAACTAAACTTAAGCCTTCCGTCTTTTTTTTCTGAATCAAATAGACAAAGACAGGACTTTCAAAATAAGATTAATCCTGTCAAAAAAGTTAAGTTGTGTTGCGCTGAATCGACACCAATATATTAGTCAATGAAAAATTAAGCCATTTTTGGTAATTGAGTCGTATTATTTTTTTATAATTTGGTTATCATGTCTATATTTGATTGTTCATTGATTTTTATAAACATTTTGATTATTTTTCTTTGAGATTCTAGAGTAATAGACAACAAGCACATTTAACCCTTTTCTGTCGGGTGTGGTGGCTTCCGACTTCATATTTAATGTTTCATCCACTCTGGCGGTATTAAAGATCGCTATCTTTCAGGAAGGCCCACTATTAGATTCTGAACTGTTTTTAACCACTTTCAATTTACTGACTTGAGTATTCTAATAAATTGATGATTTATCGTTGGTGAATAAGTAGAAAATTGTTGATGTAATTAAAAGAAATATCTAACAAATTAAATGGTGCCGATGCTAAACTAAACATAACTTCACGACATAAACCCCGTGTCCAAGGCCCTCTTTTCGTCGACAATTTTAAAACGTCCTAACGGTGAGCCCTACCCAAGATATAAATATTGTTTGTTCTAGTTTTCATTTAACTTAATCTTGTGTGCTTAAATAGCAGTTTATGCTACAAGGGCGAAAAGGAATAAATTACGAGGACGATTTAAAACACGGGCGTAGCGAGTGTTTTAAACGTAACCGAGTAATTTATTGCTTTTACGCCCGTGTATCATACTACGTTTTTCAATGCATAGTGTGAGGAAATGATAATATTTGTTATCAACTTTTATTAATTTAAATTATGATTGGCTCAAAAGGATTGTATCCAGAGCCGTTAAACAGTTAAAAAAAATATAATATCTATGGTACACAGGAAAGGCTGCAGGTTAGCCAACTATTGCAAACAAATAAAAAAAAACAATAATAATAAAGCCCTAGGGCAAAATAATCGACTTTTTGTTCGGTTTTGATGCATAAAAAGTGGGCCTTTACGAGCACATGCATTGAAATAAAACAAATATAATCTTGTGAACTTTAAATTATGATTGGCCCAAAAGGATTGTATCCAGAGCCGTTAAACAGTGGAAAAAAAGTATAACATTAACTGTGGTACACAAGAAAGGTTGCAGGTTAGCCAACTTGTCGTAAATAAATAATAAAAAAAAAAATAATAAAGCCCTAGGGCAAAATAATCGACTTTCTGTTCGGTTTTGAATGTGAAATGTATGATTTTCTCCTATTTTGTGTTACCTGGAGAGCCAGCGTCGTCGTCGTTATGTAGTGCGCG
Source organism: Ypsolopha sequella (assembly GCA_934047225.1). Lineage (NCBI taxonomy): Eukaryota > Metazoa > Arthropoda > Insecta > Lepidoptera > Ypsolophidae > Ypsolopha > Ypsolopha sequella. The sequence goes on along the minus strand of OW203994.1, from coordinate 18,075,226 downwards.
CTCACTGATATAAACGTTATTTCCATGTAGTTTCTGTCGACATTTGTACCGATAGAGGTCAACTCAAGGTCGTTAGCGACTACCTGCCCCTTAAGCGACGAATTAGCCAATCAATAGCGCTCCCAGGGTAAGGTTCTCAACCTTGCACATTATCCTGCTGGGATGAAACTTCGCACGATTTGAACTACATATCTATAGGTAACATTTAAGAATGGGAATAGGAATCCTATATGTTACCTATACCTTAGATATGTTACCAAGACAAGACAAGACAAGACAAATACTCTTTATTGTACACCAAAATAAATAAAATAAGGTAAAAGCACAAACTTATAACAGAAGGTAACAATTGGCGGCCTTATCACTTATAGCGATTTCATCCAGTTACCCTTTAGATATGTATGTACTTCAAATCGTGCTAAGTTTCATCCCAGCAGGATAATGTGCAAGGTTGTAATAGAACCTTACCCTCGGAGCGCTATTGATTGGCTAATTCGTTGCTTAAGGGGCAGGTAGTCGCACTTGGTGCACATTATGGCGATGGCTTAAACAAACAACATTAAAATCATCATCAATATCATCTTCATTATTAATGATAATTATAATAAGATAATATTAAGATAGATTGTGAATAGTCTAGGTTTTATATGTTATTATGTCATGGCCTGTCATATCATGTGCTTTTATTTTGTATGTCATGTCTATTTATTTTAATTAAGACTCAACTGATGCTGGGTCTAGATCGGTCTCGAAATATATCTTGAGATTACATTATATTTGTATTATCCTATTTATCAGTATATTTATATATTTTTTTTAAATCGGCCAAGTGCGAGTCAGACACATACGAGGGGCATGCCAAAAGAAATTAGATACTCAAAAATTATAAAATTTATTCTTTATTACAAGTATCGATCTTTTCGAAGTATTCACCCTGAGCACGTATACACTTTTCTATACGTCTGAACTAATTGGAAAATACCAATGACCACTCTTCTTTAGACACCTCAGAAATCTCGAAAATATAGGCAGCCAGTGCATCTTCTTTGCTTTCAAACTTCTTCCCCTTTATTTTTTCTTTGATTTTTGGAAACAGGTAAAATCACAAGGTGCTAGGTCAGGGGAATATGGTGAGTGAGGGAGGATTGACGCATTTTTTGAGTCGAAAAAGTCAAGTGTTTTGGCAGACGTGTGCGACGCCGCATTGTCGTGGTGCCTGAGAAGGCGTCGGATTCCTGACTTCGGTCGCTTGTCACACCAAGCTGATATTACTGTTGGAGCACAAACTGTCACATACCATTCGGAGTTCATCGTTCTTTGATTCTCTAGCACTACAGTAGCAATATGATCCGTTTTGCTGAAAAACGAGGCGACCATTTGTTTCTGTGTGCTTCGTGCACGGCGACATTTCGTTGGAGTTGGCTCATCTTCAAAGCACCATACAGTCGAATGTCACTTTGTTTCGGGATCATAGTTATAAAGCCATGTTTCATCACCAGTCAGCATATCATACACATTTTTTTTCTCGCCACCGTCGAATTTATCTATCATGAATAGGCACCAATCCAACCGACGGTCTTCTGCTCATCGGTAAGTTTGTGCGGCACCCATCTCAAACAACATTTACGGAGAGAAAGGTGGTCGTGAATTATGGTTTGCATTGCTGCTGATCCAATTCCCTGTTCTCGCTCCAGCTCTACATACATAATTCGTTGGTTTTCGCGAATAAGTTTTTCGACTGCACGAACGTTTTCTTCTGTGACCGCGGTTGGCAGCCGACCTGTCTTCGCTTCATCTTTGAGACATCCCCTTCCTCTTTTAAATTCAGCAAACCAATTAAATACTGTTGTTCGTGAGCAACCAGACTCACCAAAAGTAGTAGCCAAAAGTTCAAAACATTCTTGAGGCTTAAAACTTTTTTATAGTCATAATAAATCATAGCGCGACAATCACTTCGACTGAGCTCCATTGCTGCAAGCGAATTCCCGCCAGATTCTCGGAAAAATGATGCTCATCCAAATAAAAAAAAAAGAAATGATGTGCGTTCTATTTTCAGATATACCAACAAACAACCAGCCTATAAGATGATGTATAACTTGCCAGTGTCAATCAAAGGAGTAAATAGTATCTAACTTCTTTTGGCATGCCCCTCGTATTACACATATTACCATGATTTTTTTTATTTATTTTCATTTACCAGTTTTGGAGATAAGGGGGGGGGGGACGTATAATTTTTTATGGTTTTCCAAGGATTTCTCGACATAGATGCAAGTAAATATAGCTAAACTATATATTGTATTTTTAATAAAAAAAAAAAAATTACTGCTTATTTATTTAACAAAATTTATACTTGCAATTGTTGGCACTTGGTGAAACTTGAAACACATCTTGAGTTAAAAGCACTTGTACATTACAGTTTCACTTTATTTATGTTTTCTCCTAACCGGTTTCGTATTTTACTCCATTTTCAAGGGAAGGTTAATTAAATATTTCACTGACTCCAGGCACTAGCTCTGAGCAACGTAAACAATGATTTATCAATGTAAGCACCACTTCTTTGTTATTTTATGCATTTACACATTTTTAAGTTTGTGTGCCCATTAATTTACAACTTAATGTATAAAATAACAAAATTTTGCCGGAAAAGCCTAATAACTGTAATTCAAAAATAAGAAGAACCATCATAATTTGTGCGTTTCGTAGAGGATACGACTCCTTTCCCCTTAAATGTTACCAATAGATAGGTGTGTAGTTACTGCAAGGTTCGGTTTCTTAGCCTCCATACTATTAAATTGAATTTATCGAATGTGTAATCGAGGCATAGTCTATTATACCTGGATCGAAACAGAATTTCCATAATTATAATTGCCTGAAATAATCATTTAAATATACTTGTTATTTAATATTAAATATTATAAATTAAATATTTTGAGTTAAAAGCACTTCTACAGTAACTAGTTCCACTTTATTTATGTCTTCTCCCAACCGGTTTCGGATTTTACTCCATTTTCAAGGGAAGATGCTAATTAAAATACATTTCATTGACTCCAGGCACTAGCTCTCTAGAGAGAGAAAACATAAATAAACTGAAACTAAAATATGTTTCAAGTTTCACCAAGTGCCGACAATCGCAAGTATAAATTAAATATTATTATAAAACCGTTTAAAGAACATTTAAAAAGTAAGCAGTTAAAATTAGTCACCATTAATGAGGCAATTATATCAAAAGCACTGACATTATCGTATGTATACTATGTGAAACATGTTTTTGTTCCACTTTGGTATAAGTAAACCACAAAAGAGACACCAGTCAATCAAAAACCTACCTTACTACTTGTGTTTAAGGATTGTCATAAACGTGGTCGTTCAACAACAATCATTATGTTGTTCCGTTACGGTTTACTGGTATTAATACTTTGTACACGAGTACACAATGTTGAATAATTGCATAGATAATCGAATGAAAATCTAATTAGAATTTGAAGAGGCTTGGATTAATTGCTGCAGTGAGAAGGAAAGGGTTAATAAATTTACACAAATATTTTATACATATACAAAAAACTACATGTTTGGTTTTTCTTTAATCTATAAACGGTGTTTATTTTTTTCAAAATTCTCAACACGAAATCTTTCAAAATTCAAAATTTTGGAAAATATTAATAAATAATAACAATAATAATAAATATTCGGAGCTTGAGCGAACACAGTGCTCTTAAGAACCCCAAGTCAATTAGAATAGGAAGCGTACATTTTATTTTGCGATTTTCGCTGAAAGGATAATTGATCACTTACAAAGTCTCCAGTATGAATTTGGCTGTATCCATCAATTTCAATATACAGGTATATTGCTAACCATAATTTTTCCGCCCTATAAAATTTTTTTTTTATAATTAGACACGAATGTAATTATGTAACAATTATGAATAAATATAATTTTAGCTGTATTAGCTTTTTATTTGTAGTTTTAACAGTTATATGATAATAATAAAAAATAAACTGTATATTTTATTATTATCATATAATTGTTAAAACTACGAATGTAACAATTGTATTGCAATTATTTATTTTTTTACTATAATTATAAAATTTAAGAAAAAAATTACAAAATGAAAAAAAAAAGTTTTTTTATGGTATTAAGAACCTCAATCGGTAAGCACATAACAGAAAGCTACCAACCGTTACAGCTTACCTGGTAAAAGTAAGTGCAGTAGCATATAGAGCTCCACATGTAGCCTGTGATCATCTAACCAGGTAAATTAGGGCCAACATCAACTCGGGGCGGTGTTTTTTGCCCATTTGCCCATCTGCATGGGTCGTCGTCAACCTAATTATTATCGACCAACATCATCCAAGCAGCAAATTAAGAATTAATACGGAAACTGTGAGTAACTAATAATGTTTTAAAACATGCATCGGGATATATCCTTTCTAACGAGGTTTCTGCCCAGCCTAGGGTTGTCGGGTGTCGTCTTTCTTTTTCATTTCTTTCTATTTGGTTATAATTAGTTTGTTATAAGTTTGTATCTTATTTTGATTTTTTATTTGTTATATTCCACATAAATATAAATACTTAAATAAATGGTTTTAGGTGCAATATTTCGACCCCTCAGTCGTAATATAGCGCCTAAAACCATTTAATTGAGTGTTTATATTTATGTGGAATATAACACATAAAAAATAAAAAGGCCCCTAAACGGTATTTTCTAAAAAATATTTTATTAACATATCCTATTTTGAGCTATGATTAATAAAAATATCTTTCAATTGATTTTTTTATTTGTGTCATACTAAATATCACAAGATCACAACATTTCATGTACATAAAAAACGAACTGTCTGTCCGACATTATCAAATTCAGTTATTAAAAATTCAACAATAAAACATAAAACAGACTGGTGACGGGCGAAGTGCGAAGGTTTCGGCACTGCGCTCACCAACCCGCCTACCCAGCGTGTGTGAGTATGGGCATTTCTTCCAGGAGGACCGCCAAGATGGCGTAATCTTTCAAAGGCCTATCTCCAGCAGTAGACGAAACAGCTGATGGATTAAAATATGATAAGTCACATACAACAGAATCAACAAAGCCCAACCCTTGCGGGTGTCGAACTGGGGTCTAAAATTGTAACCTTATGGGTGCGCGGAATAGGTTTTAGATGAACCCTTAACTTCTCGGAAAATAATTTCATTCGGATCCAATTATTTGGTGGAGACTAATCGAGTGCAGCGCAGCGCTGTTGCGACGAAATTTCGTTAAGACAATACCGGGAACCCATGTTTTAGGTTCCGTAAAATAACGGACTATCTACCAACGCAGACGTTACTTCATTTTGTTTGTTTAGACATAAACCAGACATTAAAATCACTACCTTTAATATAACTTGTTGACAGAAAAAAATATTTTTAGGGTTCCGTAGCACCTTAATGGTACAAAAGGAACCTTTATGGTGAGACTCCATTGTCCGTCCGTCCGTCCGTCCGTATGTCACAGCCTCATAACTTTAGGACCGTTAAAGATAAAGACAAAAAATTTTGCACAAAAATAGCATTTATTTGCCCACATATTATGGTGTAAAAAAATCTGAGAAATTTGAAATTGTTCAAAATATTTCCAAAACAAAAGTGAGGAAAATAAAAAATACTATCCTAAAAATACAATTTGAGTAAAAAGGTAAAAAAACAACAAAAATATGAATTCCCCCCCTCCCCCCCCCCCCCTTATCTCCGAAACTGGTAAACCGAAAAATATGAAAAAATACTTCGATTATAGATCATGACTGGCCAATTACAAGAAAATTATAGCAATTAAAAAAAATGAACACAAATGAGAAACATAAAAAATAAAGCAAAATAAATTAAAAATAAATTTTAAAAATACAATGTGAGAATCAAATTGTAGGTATTGAAAAGCTGATTGTAAAAATATATAGTTTGGCTATATTCAATTGCATCTAATTTGAGGAATCCTTAAAAAACCATAAACAAATGTATGCCCCCCTTATCTCCAAAACTGGTGGACCGAAAATATGAAAAAATATATGGTAATATGTGTTTACGTAAAGATTATAGGAAAAATAAAGCGGTTGAGAAATTAACAAAAAAAATACAAAATTAAATTTATTATCATCCACAATACGGAACCCTGGGTACGCGTATCTGACTCGCACTTGGCCGGTTTTTTTATGAAGCATAGTTGACACTATGAACGTACGCTCATGGTTGACATAAAGTAACCACACATCTTTTCGTCATCAGTCAGAGTCAGCCGGTACTAACTGTAATAAATAATATAGTAAATCAGCTAAGAGACACCAATATCATACTCGTAATCATAAAAGCCATTTTTGCAAATAAATAGTTATCATGTTTCAAATATTTAATTAGCTGTGTAATCCTTTGTTGATTTATTATTTTTATAAGAGTATGTAGTTAATATTTTTCTTTGAACTAGAAATCAATACATTATATTTTAAGTCATATTGCGATGTCTAGAGGTATATTATATTATATTATATATATATATATATATATATATATACGTATAATGCTATAATATGCAACTGAAATAGTCCGTAGCGGATGAAATAATAAAGTAATGAAGATTAAGAAATTATTTTTTATTTGTATGTATACGATATGTATGTCCATATTGTACAAATATCAAACATAAAATATATTGTGTAAGTTTATTTGGGTAGGAGTATATTATATATTAGGCATTATAAATATTCACTTTATTGGTTTTGATTTTTCTTTTATTTATTTATTTGTAAATTTGGTATCCACCTCCACATTACGTAAAATAGTACTTACTTCACCAACCAAAGGTTGGCTGGAAGAAATCGCTTTAAGTAATAAGTCCACCCTTGTACAACATTGTGTGTTCAAAACTCTGTACTCAATTTTTCATTTAACCGTGTACAATAAAGTGTGTATTCATTGAAATAACCAAGATAGTGTAATTTATAACATTTAATTAATTAATTTTGCATTTTTCGCGGATAAAAGCTATCTCTATGCAAAAAATCACGCCGATCCGTTGTTGCTCCGTTGCTGCGTTAAAGAAGGACAAACTAACAAACACACTTTCGAATTTATGATAGTACGGAGGATCACAGATGAACAATCAGTATAAAATATTAATATTATCTTGTCTTGAATAATTATTACGCAATATATTGGAGAATTGGAGAATAATGAAAACTACAGTAGCCTTATTATATTCTATCAAATAAAAACGCGGGATTTTGAAAACTGGACCATTACGAGAGGCTCCTCCGAAAATAATGATTACTTTTAATGATTGTTATATATTTTAATAGCCGTGATCGGGCTCGCAACGTACGATTACTGCTTTAAATCATATTCGCAGAATCGGCTCCCCGATCTTAATGTTTACAAATGTGAACCTGGTTAAGGTGGAGAGCACATCAGTGTAATAATTATATTATATAATATAGACTTAATAATATAAGGTGAAATTTAATCAACCGCCTGAATTCATACTGGAGACTCGGTTAGTGATCAACAACAATTCGAAAAAAAATGTTTTGCTCCTATACTACCTATACTAGGATTTGTAATTGAACTAGTCCAGTGTGAATGGCAGCAAATAATATTTTTTTACCATTTCCAAGAAAGTGGTAATTGAACTTCGTTCCTGATCACTAGCCGAGTCTCCAGGATGAATTCAGGCGGTTGATTAAATTTCACCTTGTATATCTTATTACTTTTATATGTATATAATGTATAATTATCTATAGCGAGTGTAAATAGACGGTAAACATTAACTAAAACTATTGCATTGCACATAGGTATAGGCCAAACTAGTTTTTCGGAAGTCCTACAGCGCAGAAGAGAGCAGGTAGTTAGATTAGAAGGTTATATATTGGTTATTTTTGTATGACAAACCAAAACCACTTTGGCCTAGGCCAAACTAGTTTATACTAAAATAGGGTTTGGCCGGTAACAGAGTAATACTTATGTTGTTAAAAGATTAGATTATCTGTATACAACGTGTAACAGAAAGGTGTAACCATATTTGAAGAGGTTATTCAGTCAATGGAATAGAACAACTTTTACTATAGGGTCAACCCAGAAATCTCAAAAAAAAATCTGCCCTTCCATACATTTCGACCGAGCGGCATTGCATTTTCCTATGAAGTGAGTAATATTTTTTTTCGATATACAGGATTTGTTCCGTAGTAAAATTTGTTCTAAGCCATTGACTGAATAAGCTCTTCAAATATGGTTACACCTTTCTGTTACACCTTGTATAGGTAATAAGATGAAGAAAAATCATCTAAATAAATATTCAATATATGTAATTAGATAGAACATGAAGCAATTATTTTATAATATTTTTACATACGTACAGTTTTAATATACCTACTAATAGCTAGAATACTACAATAGGTTTGAGGTTTTAACATTTGCTAGTTTTTTTTTTTTTTATTGTAAAATATAATTTTAATTTTAAGTAGGTAATTTAGCATGTGAAAGACAATAATTAATACAAAAATAATCCTAAATAAATAATCAAAAAAGAAAATTGCCTCTATATATTGATGTAAAGAATATTTCAAATTATACTTTAATCTCTATCGTAAACAATAATAAAATTATTTTAGTTATTTACTTTATCCAATTTACCGGCTAATTTTAGTGCATGTGTTATTTGAGACTTGGCCTTAAGAAAACGTTTCCAAATGCAAAAAATCCGCCATAAAAATCGAAAGATCGGTTTCGTATAAGCTAAGTAGTTTTTGATCGGGCGCGGGACGAATTAGGACCAAAACTGAGAAAAAAGGTTACAATGGTAACCATTATCTAAAAATCACATCTTACTAATTCCAATAGCTTAATTCCTAAAAGATTTTTCATTTTTTTTTTCAGAGAATATTCGCCATTTTAGATCGTAGTTTTCATTATTATGGTATATTTAATTTGATCATTATTTTTTATGATTTTTTAAAGAACTTGGGGCATTTAAGGACTTATACTGATTGTGATGTGTAAAAAAGTGGTCTGTCTCTGTCTGTCTTTTTATCTGTCCTCCATCTGTGAAATCAGTCGGAAGCAAGTTATTATAAATTTATCTTAATCGCAAAGGCCACGATTCCTAAACAGCCTTTTTTCAAGTGACGTCACACGAAGGCAAATGGCAGTTGCAGCTTTTCCGTAAAAATATTCATCATGATGAGGTTTTTTAGATCACAAGTTCTAAAACACGGCTTATTAAACCAAAATCTCGAAATAGTTTTCGAATGAACACACCTCAACACAATTTATTCTAAGCGAATTCAATATAATAAAGAAGCAGTCTCGCAAAACATGAAAAAATAAATAATAATAATAATGGTACTCTTATATTATGAGGCGAATATAACGATAATTATATTAATTATCTCTAAATATTTACATGAACAAAATAAATACAGTTTTTTTTTTCAGGTATAACCGTAAGTATTGTGGGCTCAATTGTTAGGTTTTTTTATCAACTGGGTAAATTTATACCTGTCGAAAAAAAAACAAATAGGGAAAGTTTTTCCGAATAAAAAAATCGTGTCGGCGAAAATAGTGTCGTGACAAAGGCCCATGAGTCAAGCTGGGTGCCCAAGCAAAATAAGCGCGCCAATGGAATCCAATTATGGAACAAAAAGTATTATTTTATCCACACATACATAGACCGAAGGTTGAACTTGTTCATATCGGGGGGATTGATTTATTTTGTTTATTAACTGAAATGTTGGTACAACTGGGGAGAGTTATGTCAGAATGTTGGAGTCAAGGAATTTGTCTAAGAAATACAAAAAAAAAAGAACCTGTTTTGTTTTTGTATTAAGAGGCCGGTGGAGTAATCCTAGTTCATACAAATGAAATACCAAAACCATATGTAAATAATCATAGATGTTCTAAGGATAGGGTGTGTTTATTTCAATTTGATAACATAATCTAGGTTTCCAAATGTATATTTTGAAAAGACACTGATTTAAAGACGACATGTAAAGCAATTTAAAATTTCGATAGAAAGCTTATTTTTCCCATGTTTCATGTTTAAATCAGTGTTCTTGTTTAATATATATTTGTATATTATGTAAATACACACTACCTTGGGAATGAATATCTATGATTTACAAATGGTTTTGGTATTTAGTTTGTACGAACTAGGATTGCTCCACCCGCCTCTTAATATTTGGAAATAAGGCCATGTAAATTTTATTGTTGTCACTGTCACACCAAGCAAAAAAAAACGCAGTGTGAGAGGGCGGATTCAAGGCGAAAGAGAAAAAAGTTTCACTTTTATTTTTATAAATAAAATCTAAAATAACTGGCAAAATGTCCAAAAACATAAATTTTGATTATTTTATAACCTATCTAATAAAACATGTTTGAGTTCTGTACTTAGTACATCATTCCTATTTGTGAAACAAGAAGAAAACACGATGACCTATTTCCATTATTATTGTTTAAATCGAGCAAAAGGTATCCAAACAATGTTTTCAAAAAACAAAACCCTAATATATATATATATATGAGGCGTAACGTCGTCGCGTAAACGTCTTCACTCGCCCATCCTCAAGTCTCATTTAATTCTATAACAAAACCCTAGATTATAATTACCTATTTTATATAGTCAAAATGCATAACCCAGAAATGAATTAACATTTTCTGTTCAAAAAAAGCACCCCTATTCTATTTACTATGTTCTTAATTTACGTTTAGTTTAGTTCAATTAGTCATTTCTATGACACCAGAAATCCAAGGGCAAAATGGCTTCCAAAAATCTGAAACAAAAATAAAACACATCTCATTTATTAATATCGTTTCGATGGACGATGCAGTTGTCCATAATTACCGATGCGGGACAATTCATCATTCTTTATTACAAGACAACGGGAACAAAATTCATACAAAATTTGATGGAAATTTCATGTGTATCGAACGCTCGTTGTAAATTAGCTTCAATACATTACGGTTCCAGAGCCGTGTTACTTCTGTATGGATAACGATCAACTTTTATGCAGATGTTAATAGTATTTTGTGCAACTGCAACATAACTTTAGACATTGGGACACGAGTGCTTGTTTATGAAACTTCGTGAGTTTCGTAATAGATTTGCACGAGTGTCCCAATGTCTAATTATGTTCAGTTCAGTTCACAATACTTTATCTACGACCATCAAAAATATCGTCTTTTTTATAATATTTGGAACTAGTAATTTCACGAAAAATTAAAGAACAAGTTCTGTTTGTTATGAAAAAATTTAATTTTCATTTTCATTTCACTCATTCATGAACTTCGGGTTCGTCGTCCCGGCAATGCTGCCTTGAAGGCCAATCAAAATGAAGGGGGCTTCATGATTTTTACTAATTTAATTTTTTTTAATTCTTGTTTGCAGAAACCAATAGAAACTTAACGATGGCAACATACACAATACATAGGTAATAAGGTTTTGTTCAATAACTATTGAGTGAATTTTGAATTTAAGTGTTCTGTTTCGATTAAGTAGAAAAAAGGCGTCTTTTTCACAATCCGGCGGCGAAACCGCTCTTAAGATGAAGTTGCGGAAGCCGAAAACACAGGAACCAATTTTCGTTAAAAAAAAATTGCAGAATCGAGAAAAAAAGTCTATTGTTTCATATACAGCTAATTAAATTTTCCATGGAACGGTAGATTTTTTTTCACGATTCGAGGGTTGGCTCCATAGTAAAAGTTGTTCGTATGGACGAGAACTATCACCAGTTTCGGGCTTCCGCAACTTCATCTTAACACTCAAATTCAAATTCAAATTGTTTATTTTGCAAAGTAGGTATATAAAATACACGTTTCAAAAGTAAAAATTTAATCTTATATAAAAAAAATATATGTAATAAAATAATAAATGTACATGAACCAGATTAAACGATTATTTAATTTATGTAGCAATATATATACGATTAAAATAATAGGTAAAATATATATTATACAAGGTGAAATCCAATCAACCGCCCGAACCCATACCGGAGACCCGGTCAGGGACCAGGAACAAGGTTCAATGATCACCAACCGAGCCCCCAGCACGAATCCAGGCGGCCGACCAAATCCCATCCTATATACTACATACTAATAGGTTACATATATAAATACATGCCTACCTCCGCTCTCTGTATATACCTAGTTAATTTTTCAACAAAAAGAGAAGTAAAATAAATCTTAACGCTACTACAAGTAAATAAGGTTGGATCCGATCTAAGATCTGGACTGCGATCTATTGTTTTGCTATTGTTTTAGCTATAGTGAGAATTCAACAGATTGAGGTTCAATTGATATTCATTATTTATTCATCATAAATCGATCACTTAGAATCTCTTTATGCTTAATAAACAATATTAATAATAATATCATAAGAATTTCTTCATTTCATACTACGACTTTGATATTATAAATACCATAACCTAAGAATGCATACAATTATACATTTTAACACTAAATTAACTAGCTTATTTGTGAGGGATTTTAGTTCACGTCACTTCCGTGAAGTGTCAAAACAAGATCCCCTCGAGCCAGGAGTCAGCATTGAGGTAATCTTTACGGGTATTTCTACTGAATCAATAGCTACTTTCCAAATCATTATTTTATGTTAAGCTCCCATCACCCCTGACGGTGAGTGTAAGTAAATATTATTAAAGCCTCCGAATCTAACTAATGTTAACGTATTAATTCAATACAAGGATGTAATCTTCGAATAAAGTTTCAACAGAAAGCGCGTAGTCATCATGGATGGCGAACCCTTGCCTATTGAAAGAATCCTTTGGTATGAACGGTCGAGGAAAACCTATTTTCTGTGTAATTGCAAAAAAAGAACACTTCACTTTTTATTTAGGGACGAGGCCCCAAGTTACTTTTGGTGAAGCACATATATAGACCGACTAATTCATGTGCAAGACATTTTGAGCCGCTATCTCTTTTTTATGATTTAGGATCAATCTTTAACCTACGTTTAAGTTTATGTAAGGTTAAATTTAATCAACCGCCCAAATTCGTATTGGAGACCCGGTTAGTGATCAGGAAAAATGTTTAATAATAATAATAAATCATTTATTTCGGACATACATCCATAAAGTGTTAGTAACAATTTACTTATACCTATGTTAGTGTACAAAAAAATGAATCTTCAGGTAAAATTCGAAAATGATTTTTTTGCTCCCCTACTGCCTTTACTAGGCATATTACCAAATTACTCAAATTACTCAATTATCAAATTACTCAAATACACCTTTACTAGGTGTATTTGAGCTAGTCCAGTTCACATAGAAACAAAAATTATTTTTATGATTTCGAAAAAAAGGATCGTTGCACCTTTTTCCTGATCACTAACTGAGTCTTCAGTATGAATTCGGACGGTGATGAGCCCGATCGCCGTTCTTTGGGCACAAATACATGTTTTTTTAGGGCATGCAGTTTTCCTCACGATGTTTTCCTTCACTCTTCAGCAAGTGCTAAGTATTAGGTACCACAAATACCATGCACAAACTCATTGGTACATGCCCGACCGGGGATCGAACCTGGACCTCAAAATTGAGAGGCCAGCGTTCTACCCCTGAGCCACCGCCACCATAACATATTATTTGTTTATTTATATAATGTATACCAAAAGCAAACGACATTAAAGGTCTGTCAACATTTTCGCAGTGTTTTTTTGCAGTCCGTTATAAAATAGAGACATAATTTATTTACATGTATAATTTTGTAGTCAATTTATATCCTACGGGCCCTAACGGTCTGCAGTAGCCCTCGTGCTAATAATTTGTAATATGTTGACAGTGACAAAATTATAATTTTGCATTGAAGATAGGTATCTACTCGTAATTGTCTAAAGTAGCCGTCAATAGAAATTGTGGACTATGTAAACAAAGCGCCATGTTGTCTTTGTCTATGAATAGGTGAACTATCTAGAGATGGGTAAGTATGTGATTAAAATATGTTAGGTGCTTAATTAATTTTCTTTATTTGATTCATCGCTAAAATATTCTGATGAATCGCTAGTCAAATCGATCACACAGCTCTCGATAGAATCACACACATATTTATGTCAAAGATTATGAAGTAACGCTGCCAAAAAAAATGACGGAATAAAATAGCATCACGAATAAAATAGATTCAAAATTCAAATAGATTCGTACATCACCAATTTTCAAAGACAATACAGATTCGATGAGAAAAAAATATGACAGCAATCTCGACGCAGTACAGAATTGACTATTGATTCTATGATTTTCCGTAATTAACTGGTGATTATTGAATATTTCATGATGAAATACAGTTAATGTCTGGTAAGACTTGATGCTTCATGATTTGGAATAATGTTCAGTGAGACTCCGTGACAGAACCTTGAGAAAAATTGAGAAAACGGTTTGTTTACATAGTCCACAATTTCTATTGACGGCGACTTTATGTAGGTCATCCCTCTACTTATACAATTTGATATTTCTTATAATACAATCACACCGTAACGGATATAAATAAAACTTACTAGATAATATGTTGTGACCGGAAACGGTCAAAACCAACGATATAATAAGGCACAGAATACCATAACGACAAAATTTTTCAGGAATTCTGCAAAAAAAGCCAATTATTTTTAAAACAATACAATTTTTGCTAAATGCGATACCTTCCAGGACATCTATTCTGGCATTATGAAATATATTTATGTAATGATAACTGATAATTACAGGTCGGTTTTAATGTAATATAAGTAATTAAATAATCTATATGTAAAAGTAATAGTTTTATGTCATAAATAATAATATGGGGAAATACGCAGGGGAAGGTTGGGTTTACTTAAATTTAATAAAAAATACACTTAAATAAAATAAAATATACAAATAAAGAATAAATTATATTAAAAATATATGCAATACATATAATAAATATATGCCTAACTCCGCCCATTATTTTCCGACTTCCATTTTATAGTATGATAAATGCCATGCGTTTTAAAGTGCAGTGCTCAAATAGATTTATGCCTCATCAAATAAATCTATGGAATGCTCGCTATAGGTTATCTATTAAAAAAACAGTACATTTGCAAAAAATCCCTTTTAAAATAACTCGAAAACTGACTTAGGATGTTTTTTGTGGTTTAGTCGTAGTTTTCCGAATTTAATTATTTTGGTTCAGCCCAGTTTTTTGTACCACTGACAAATAAGGTTAATTTTTTTTTCTTTTCTTTGGCACAGTTTAACTGCATCGTTTCCGTTGCTTTTAAATGTATTTAAGAATGGCTCGGCAATGACTCGACATCGTGAACTGAAATCTCGCGTTTATATTGACTATTAATCAAAATGTTCACCAAAACAAAACGTCCCTTCCGTTTTTTTTCAACCCTAGATTACGTACAAAATAGTTAAAGCTAGTTTTCGACAAAATAATAAAGTAGGGATTATATTAATGTACCTAATGCACAAAACCCATCACAAGAAATGTATACGGTTATCTATCCGACAGCTTTCTATCAGAAAATTTACTAAAACACATTTAATCGTATTATCAAATACAATATCACGAAAAAACTAAAACGTTACTTGAAAAATTCAAATAAGATTGAACACACTACCGATGCTGTTGAAAATAATATTAATTCAGATGATTGTTGAAGATTTCATAAGTTACATAATATGAAACCCTGTCAGCGAGCAGACATGCAGTCGACAGGTTAAGCTAAAACCGCACAGTCATTGCGACGCAATAACCGATTGTTTGCCATTACGCGACCCAACACAAAGCCGAAAGGTTTTAGGGATCCAGCCCGGGAAAGGTAAAGGACCTTTGTATTTCTTTGTCCGACTCTCTTTTGGTCGTGTCGTAACTTTTGAGAGGTAAAAGATTTTATATTTCATTGGCTGTTAGAATAAGGGTTAAAATATATGTATTCAAATTAGACTTGATTTTATGTTTTGGGAGACATTTATTTTTTATTGCATTATTATACTGCATTAAATGACTTTATTTTGCTTTTATTGCATTAATGACTGGTGAGTCTGGTGACATTTGTTGTTATGAATATTGCAAATCTCTTTAGAATAAGATTTTTTAAAACTGAGAAGAAATTTTATATAGCATAGTATTCAATATTCGAAATTTGACGTTGCACACCTTATATAACATTTTACGATTTCAAGGTTCTATCCTAAAGAGATTTTTGTCAGATAAAATAATACTGCAACTTGTATATTATGTATATATTTTACTACTTGAGTTTTCTGTAATGTTGAAATGCTTTCGATGGCTATAAATGTACTTACATAGTTTTTATAAATTTAATAAAATGGCTATCTTTGATTTGTTCTCGTTTAGCGTTGTTTTTTCAATAATCAAGAACCCTCTCAAATGTGAACGCCACGTACTTTACTGAATTTTTATTGGCGACCGGCGATGAGTCGTTTTTATACAAACATCAGTGACAATGGAAAACAGCGGATTCCTGTTTTTTCTCCACTTTGATTGATGTTTTCCAATCCGCTCCATAAATTATTATCTCCACGAGCTGCGGTGCAGATGAGCTGCGATCTCATGAAAAATGTAATAATGTCATTAGAACATTATTGCAGATATTAAAGGTGAGAACCTATTACGAGCTAGTGTGAAGCCTCTTTAACATAATGTACGAAATATTTGACTTTGTCTTTTTTTAATATAATCAAACAATAATACTTGAATTGCATATTGGAAGAATTCTTGTTTTGTATTTCAGAATAATTATCGTTTTTCGACGGAGCTCTAGAACTAATTTGCTTGGATTTAATATTTTTGTAAAATTTTTGGTATTTTTAAATCAGCTTAAGCGGATAATCAGGTGTTGAAACAAAAATGTATGATAAGTTCACTAAGGGCTGTCAATAACAAGCACCAACTGTAAAGATTACATAAAATAAATACATAGGTATCAATGTACATAACACTCATCTCTCGCGACCGTTGACTTTACCTAGTCTCATTTTGCGGCTTTCCGTCTAGGTATGTGTGACTCCACGGCTCGGCCACTGAAAGAATATAAAGTGCGGTTGGCAAGCCTGGGCGGTCGTTTGGGCGGCGAGGGTGGCAGCACTGATCACATGGCGGGCTTACAGTGATGAATGGTCCTCTACGGCGTCACTGTGACCAATCTCGAAAAGAAATGTACTCCAAAAACACGTAAAAACCTCTTTATTCGACATTACAATTTATTTTTTCCTGATGTTTAAAAATTTATACATACTTATACTCACGCCTGCCTCCCAGAGAAGGTAGGCAGATACTACAGATTTCTATCTGCTACGATCCTGACACACCTCTTTTGCTTTATCCACATCGATCAATCTAGTCATCTTAATCTAATCTAGTCATCTTAATTAATAAATAATCTTTATCCACATCGATCAATCGCTCTTCTATTCCGGGTACTTTTGACTTTGCCTTTTTTTAGATTGCTTTTAGGGCAGGTCGGCGCGACTGAGCTTTACCTTCCTTTGAATTTAATTAATAATCGCCCGGCAAGCGAGAGGTCCCGGGTTCGATTCACGGTTCAGAGCTCCTCACATCCAGATTTACTTTTCTTTCTGCGTTTCTATACTGCAATGATATAATGTTAACTTATATCTCCTTGCGATGGATAAATCGCCAAGTGTTCAAACATAGAAATTTATTTCTGTCATAGATTCTTTTACAAAAAATAAATATTTAATTGTGTAAGTTTTCAAAGCTTTTAAGCTCGGTGTATCAAAAAAAAAAACACTTCGTAATCCAGATTTCCTTTTTCCGAACAAAGAGACAATGCACAAAGATATTCCGAGTGTCGTTCCAATATCAAGTAGATATCTGTTCGAGAGAAGAGAGCTTTTACAAAAGAAAGAGAGCGGGAAAGAGAGGGCACTCGTCGTTCGAGTGAGCGGGACCCCTCTTAAAACTGAGACTAGGCTTCGAACCGGCTTCGTTCGAACATGAAACTACTGAAAAGCTTGTAATTCCAGTTATGGTACATCCGGTTAACATTATAGAAAAATATTGTGTTTCTTTTTTAAATAACGAATAGAAGAATTAAAATTGTATACCTTAAGAGGCTATGCGAATTTTATTTTTGTCACTGTCCCTCCAAGCGAAAAATCGCGCAGTGCGAGAGGGGCGGATTCAGGGTAACGGGGAAAAAAGTTGGTTTTATATTTTTATTAAAAAAACTAAAATAGCTAGCAAAATTTCAAACATCAAATCTCTAGATATTGTGAAAACACACCTAATAAAATATGTTTGACTTCTGTATATGGTTCCTATTCGTCAAACGAGAATAATAAGTGTGTTTGAAGACCTCATTTCAACAATTATTTCTATCTAGAAAAATTTATCCAAATATGTTTTCCAATTTCAAAACCCTAGATTATATAGTTAAAATGCATATACCAGAAATTCATTAAAATTTTCCGAGTATTTCATGAAATACACAGAAAAGAAACACCCGTATTTTTTTCGCATATCGCCTTAAGATATCTAAGCAACTCGAATATAAAATTCAGAGATTGAAACAGGTTAAATTTCTTGAATTCCCAGAACTTCCCGTCTCAACGTTTATAAAAATATATGTAAAATGTAGTTTATATTTCACTACAGCCTTATTATTAGAATGTGCCGCCAATATGACGAATAATAATTATCCAGATATTGATATTTCCACCAGTCATAGAGAAATAACCCCTAAAGAGTTGAATAACACTTGGTTTGTTGGAAATAAATTCTGCCTATTTTCAAGCCTTACAGACACGACTTTTTTATTAGTATATATTTATTATTAGTACATATAGACAAGTGACAAAAAACAGTGGAAAGAATGGTTATATACAACAGAAGAGGGTTCTTGAGAATATTATGATGGACTGATAGAGGCACGATCAGCCTCTCAGTACTGATGTGATTGTTAATTTTGAAACGTTGCGATAATCTGAACACTTCGTAAAATGTTTAATGGGTTCTCTGAAGAAAGAAATAGGTGTCGATTCGGTGTAGCACGGCTTAACTTATTTGACAGGAGTAACCTTATATTTAGACAAGTCTTTGTCCTTTCGATACAGAAAGAAAAAGATAAGTTTAGTCGTGTTACGCCGAATCGACATAATACTCTTGTTTTTAATTAATATTTATTAATCGTAGGAAAGTAAATAGTGACTAGAATAGAATAGAAAAATGTTTATTAATATAAATACAGTACACGAAACGACACAATACAAAAATACACAAAGAAAGTAAAATAAAAAATAAAAATTAAACGCAATTCTAAATAAAATACCTACAAAAGTTATCGCATGCACTCACTGTAAAATATTAAACTGACCCTGGCTCAGCAAATGTTGGAGATTAATCTCTAACGCTGGTTTTCAGTCTAGATAGTTTTTTACGCCGTTGTAGGAAAGTACTAATTATATTAAGGGGGTATATCGTCAAATAAATTTTGAAATTATTTATCTGCTGTTCAAAAGAAGTCCCAAGTTGAATAAATTGGTATAACAATTTTGGGACTTTTTTCTAAATTTTGGGCTATCAGAAATGCGATTGGAGGAATTTCACTCGATAGAAATAATTATTGAAATGAGGACTAAATTTACACTTTTTTTGATATTCTGACAAATTGGGAGATGACTTCAAAAATATTTATTCAGATGGGTTAATACAATACCTAAATTACTGGTTATGGAAATTTTCATACTTTTTGACAATTTTCCCGGATTCCGTCCCTCTCGCACAACGTGTCTTTCCGCCTGGAGTAACGGGGACCTTTGCACGGACGACATATCACCTTAAGGCGCTCTTATCCCAAAATCAGTAATTTCAAAGTCAAATAGAACTTTCAAATATCGTCTAAAACTTCCAAAAAAAAATACGCAATACAGTTCGAACCTTTATCTAGGTCTTCCACGCATGTGTTACACGATCAGGTCCACTAAAAAGGCCGCTTTGAATGAATCATATTATGATTCTGTTCTAATGCCGTCTCTTTTGCACGCGTGAAAAAGTTCTGACTCCATCCTACTTCCAAATCATTTAATGATTCACCCAAGTCGGCCTTTTTAGAGCCTCAGATAAACTTTGCTCGATAGAAATAATTCACGAACACAGCATGTAATAAGACCTTTCAAATCATGGCATTTCCATAATTCCACTCTTTTATTAACGAAACATATCTGGTAATATTGCTCTTTAAATTTTCTAGGTCGACCACGTAAGTGGGTTTTAATAAACATATCCCTTATTTTTAAACAATTGAAAAACTGATAAAAGCAACGTAAAAGTACAAAAGTGTGGTTATTTTCTTTACTCCTTACACTTAAAGAAAAAGACAGAGAGTCACTCTTCTGGGATAACAGCGCCTTAAGCCGTAAAGAAGACGTTTACGTACACGCCGCGCGATCAAAACATCACAGAAATCATATTTATTTAAATTCGGAACGTAACCTACAATGAACATGAGGAGGAGCTTGGCAGCATGGTGTCGTCATGATGGTGGTAAGAAGCCATGGCCGGAGCCTACAATGGAATTAAGGCGATGTGTAAATTGTAGCGTCCCTGTTACTCCATATGCGAAAAAAACCTCAGTGCGAGGGGGATGGATACGAGAAAAAGTAGCAAAAAGTTGTTTTTTTATTCATATTAAATGTACTCAAGTTGCTATCAAAATTTCGTTTAGTTAGGTCCTACATACTGTTTGAACCCATCTAATAAAATATAATTGCTGTCCATATGTAATCCCAAATTGTCAAACCAGGAGAAATGGTGTCGAAAAAGACCTCATCTCAATAAATATTTTTATCGACTTGAATTTCTCCAATCGCGTTTCCGTTAACAAATCCTGGGCAAAAGATTTCAAAAATCACTATTTTATCAAAATAAGGTATTGTTTCTTTACTGAAGTAGGTATGCAAGCTCTAAGTGCCGATTTTTTTCCGTAGCGCCTTAAGTTATTGAAACATTATAGACAGTATAAACATAGAACCTTTATCAAACAAATATTTGACTGTTCTAATGAGCATTGTAATGTAATTAAAAAGAAAATATATTTAAATGATAAAAAGGAAAAAACTCAGGACATATTTCGAGCCCCACTGGGCCTAGTAATCAGATGAAAAGTCAAGGTATATACAATATCGTTCTTTATCATGAAGAAAAATACCGGCCAAGTGCGAGTCGGACTCGCGCACGAAGGGTTCCGTACCATTATCTATAAAAAGGGCAAAAAAACATGTCAGTTGTATGGGAGCCCCCTTAAATATTTATTTTATTCTGTTTTTTAGTATTTGTTGTTATAGCGGCAACAGAAATACATCATCTGTGTAAATTTCAACTGTCTAACTATCACGATTGAGATACAGCCTGGTGACAGACGGACAGACAGACGGACAGCGGAGTCTTAGTAATAGGGTCCCGTCGGTTACCCTTTGAGTACGGAACAATAAAAAACGATATTCTAAACGCCTTATACTTTTGATCCAGCAATACACATAACGTCCTCTTTGTTACAACTAATTCACGTAGTAGAACGCACAGGCGTCACTATACGCGACGTTTTATTGCAAATACCAGTGAAAGAATGAAAGTTCAACACAGTGAAAAAATTAAATTGCACTAAATTATTCAGAAAACTCGACCCTTCTTGCCACTTGAAAAATTTCCAATCAGCATAACGCGTAATTTTAAAAATCGAACCCCAATCTGTTAGCACTCGTCAAATCGCTTTATGCATAAATATAGAATACAAGCAAATGGTTTCCTTCCCGTTTAATATATTCATAGCTTGTACTCGATCGTATTTAAATATTTACATAAGTGACACGCAGCGGGCGTCTGCGACGTTTGTAGATAAATGTATTGTGCGGAAAGAAGCCGCAAGGTGCCTAACTCCGAAGTTTCTTAGCTGATTTCAAAAATGGCACTGAGGGTAGTGAATGAACTATTGAAAGAAGAGGGGTGCTATAACACCGTTTCAGGCAGAACCGCTTTTGAGAGCAAAATTAACTACAAAGTAAAGTAAGCCTGGAGCGGCCCGATCGATCGCGTAGACATTTTTGGTAGCCCGCAAAAGTTTAATCAGGCTAACAATAATATTTATGAAAAAATCCAAAACCTAACACCTAATAAATAAAGTTACACAGAAAAGCTAGGAATGTTTAAATATTTTGTGAAGGTTGTTCAACATGATCAGTAGAAGTTGTGGTTTCAAATGTTAAGTCTATGAATGCCCTAAAAGGATTTATTTTAGAAAATCACGGTGTTACTAGAAAACGGTGTTTAACTTTAGACAGTGTTTAAATCTGTTGCTGTCACTCTTTTACAATATGAAAGAAAAGGTGACAACAACAGATTTAAACACTGTCTAAAGTTAAACACCGTTTTATGGTAACACGGTCAGTTTTTAATGTTTCATACAAAAAAGCAGCCTGTTGATAAATTGGTAGTGATATTTTGATTTATAATGTGTCGTATTCTTCAAAAATTTGGTCTCTCCTGATATTTAGTGATCATTTCAAGTATAAAAGAATAATAATATAATTGTATTTGCAGATTCTTGTCTTGGTTAAGACTTAACTTAACAGCCTAAAAACTTCATGTTTCATTCGCCGATCTGGGAGCATTACATGGCCGGCTTTTAACACCTTATAAAACACCAAATTACATATGCTTAATGTCAAATTGCGCTGTCAAAAGGCGTTTTGGAGGGTGTTAAAAATGACCATGTTAGGCTAGCTGATCTGCTACGTTGCGCCATGCATCGCGGAAAGTGAACATTTTAACCTCTTGTTTTTTTCTCACAGTCCCCTATCGAAACCACATCAAGGTGGGTAGATATTAGCACTGGGTGAATAGGGGTGCGATACTCCTGCTAAGCGCCGTGTATTCGCACCATAAAAAATAATGGATCAACGAATCGCCGAGATATGCACAGAAATATGGCTTTCGATCCGCAGTAGAAAAATCGTAATGGTTCTAAGCAGAGGGGATTAAAAAGCGATCGGCACGTAACTGTTTTTCTTCGTGAAGATGTCTTTGACATACAAAATCGATATTTTTATAATCTACCTCATCTGTTTCTTGCTAAATCGTAATGTGTGTAGTTATGGGCAGGTAAGTTTTTTTTTTCTAATAAGACGTTTTCATCTTCTGTAGGAAATTAGTTACCTACTCTATTCTGTTGTCAGTAAAAGTAGCCTTAAAAAAATGTTTGTCAATAAAGCTATGCCTTATGAATGTTATGATTTTTAGCCACGCTTGGGAAATATTTTCATTTCATGTTTATTTATTATAATTTTTCTTTATACTATATCATTATACTTTTCTCACTCAATATAACTTACTAAATATTGGAAGCGCGCTGCCGCCTAAAGGCGTACTTACAAGCAACTTGTTTAATATAACTAGATTTTTAAGTAATCGTGTACAACAAACACTGTTATATGCGATTTAATTTAAATAAATTGTAATACATTTTTTTTATTATTATTTAGTTAGTTTATTTTTCCTATAATTACTTTACTAAATTTCCCGTGTATCATGTTTGGACTCTCCAAACGGACAGAATACAAGTGGAACGCAAATTTAAAGGCAAGGTTTGATCTAGCCGCCATAATAACTCGTATGCCAACCAAATTAATAAATTATTGTAATAAATATTACCTCAAATAGAAGAGTTTGGGTCACTCGATTCAATAAACGTGTAAATAGCGAAAGAGGAAGGTGGTAGAGTTGATGCCGGGCTCGACTGTGGAGGTACCACCATCTTACTTGGAAACCCCCTCGAAGTAATTCGGGGGAGAGTAAGAGGACAGCTCACAGGCAAAAAACCAGGAGGTCCACCATGCCTGGGACCGATGGATGGCGGTATATCCATCCCTAATAGCCGGCTTTATATGGAACAGACTGGTGACAGGCAGCGGCGTCACTGGTGCGAGGGTTCCGGCACCGCGCTCACCAACCCGCCTGCCCAGCGTGTGTGAGTATGGGCAGTTCTTCCAGGATGACCGCCGGGAGTGGCAAAGTCCTGGAAAGGCTTATGTTCAGCAGTGGACGAACTAGTCTGATGGATGGATGGAAATAGCGAAAGAGAAGTATCAGGAATATAGCAGATAGAGATCTGTGGTTTCTTTTTACCCCGCGTGGAGACAGGCGTTAGTATAACATGCATGTTCACGTACAAATTAATATCCAAACACGTGATACAATGTACACACAATTCACAGTAAAGTCGTGACTACGTGAGGCGAAACGGAAAAAAAATGTTCTCCTGAAGGGATAAAGTGTACCAACACCTTCCTTAATTTAACTAGATTGTGTTTACGGATCTCTGTAATGTAACGTATATGCTCATGTAAATGACGGTTTTATGGAAAGCACGGAAGTTTCATTAACTTGGTGCAGCATTTTAGCGTATAAATATTTGCAAAGAATAATTTTCCTGGTTGCGTAACACTTTTTAATTTGCCTCGAGCAATAATATTTTCGTTATTTTTAGGGTATTCCATAATTTACTACCTTTCTATGTTTAAAAGTATAGCAGTTCACACCATGAATTCCAAAGACCTCATTTCAATAATTATTTCTATCAAGCAACATTTATCCAAACGTGTTTTCCAAAAATAAAACCCTAGATTTTATAATCTAAATGCATTAGTCCCAGAAATTAATTTAAATTTTCTGTGTATTTTAAAAAATATAGAAAATTTTACATATCCTCGGATTTTTGGAAATGAAGTATGAAATCGAAAGTCTTTCGAACAAAAATGTCAAAAACCGTGTTTTACATGTAAATACATTTGGGGAGCCGAGCATAGTGGAGCGGAATGAGGCGACTCCTGTAGTTTCAACAGAATTCATAATATGCTTGGCAGATCGTGATATGCCTAGGCATGTTGTGCCAACTGGTTGTGCTTAGAGCTATCCTCTTACCTCCCCTTAATAACTTCGGGAGGGTTTGCGAGTAAGACAGTGGTACCTCTACACTCTACAGTCGAGTGAGACATCAACTCTACCAGCTTAAGATTTAACATCATGCTAAATTTCAAATTCCTATATAGGTATGTTACGTAGTTTTCGAGAAAAGTCTCTGTGACAGATGGATGGACGGACACGAAAAATGATCTCATAATTGTTCTGTTTTTCCCTTTTGGAACGGAAACCTAAAAATCAGAGACCAAACCGCGAAACTCAGTTAAACCTATGTTAGATATGAAAGAGGTTCAAAAATATTACTCTTGGTGTCTATTTTGTACTCATGACATGAAAAATCTGATATTTCATGCTGTTATCTTCTTATAAAAAAACCTGCCAAGTGCGAGTCAGACTAGCGTACCTAGGGTTCCGTATTGTGGATAATAAATTAAATTTTTTCATTTTTTTTCGTGAATTTCTCAACCGCTTTAATTTTCCTGTAATCTTTACGTAAACACATATTACCATGATTTTTTTCATATTTTTCGGTCTACCAGTTTCGGAGATAAGGGCAGGGGGACATACAATTTTTTATGGTTTTTCAATAAGCTCGTTAATATCTACAATTTGATACCCATATTGTATTTTTAGGATAATATTTTTTATTTTTCTGACTTGTTTTGGAAATATTTTGAACAATTTCAAATTTTTCACGTGTTTTTTAGAACGTATGCAAAATGTGGGCAATTAATTATATTTTTGTGCCTAATTTCATATCTGTATCTTGAACGATGCTAAAGTTATGAGGCAGTGACATACGGACGGTCGGACCGACAACGGAGTCTCACCATAAAGGTTCCTTTTGTACCTTTTAGGTACGGAAACCTAACAAAGATTTAAAGTATACAAAATAAAAACATATCAGTAGGTAAGGTAGGTACATTTCTCTCCAAAAAACAGGCCATTGCCCAACAAATCAGCCAATCATCAGGTCGGGCCCCCCACCCTTCGAAGGTAACATATTTCTTGACTCGTTATCAAGGCTGGTAAACAAACTTGCGGCCGTCGGGGAGCGGACCCAATTATCCCTAATGAAGACAATGATATAAGCGCGGTTATTGATCTAGATTTAAATTTCATGACGGGTCAGTCCCTTAGACGTGAGCCCTTAATGTTTCTTGCAAACTTACAGTGTAGCGCGCTCGCAACTACTTGATATTTACAAGTTGTGTTTACTGGGGGTAAGAACACGAGTCCTCTTTGGATTATTAAGAGGCTATGCGAATTTTATTTTTGTCACTGTCACTCCAAGCGAAAAATCGCGCGGCGCGAGAGGGGCGGATTCAGAGCAAAAGGGAAAAAAGTTGGTTATATATTTTTATTAAAAAAACTGAAATAGCAAGCAAAATTTCAAATATCAAATCTCTAGATATTGTTAAAGCACACCTAATAAAATATGTTTGAATTCTGTATATGGTTCCTACTCGTCAAACGAGGAGAAAAAGTGTGTTTGAAGACCTCATTTCAACAATTATTTCTATCGAGGAAAATTTATCCAAACATTTTTTCCAATTTCAAAACCCTGGATTATATGTTCAAAATGCATATACCAGAAACTGATTATAATTTTCCGTGTATTAAATGAAATACACAGAAAAGAAACAGCCGTATTTTTGCGCATATGGCCTTAAATTAGATGTTTCTCTCTTTTCGTCAGAGTATAGTTTTAATTGAAAAAAAACGACAAAAAAGTAAGTTAGTACATTTATTTGTTCAAATTTGTTTCATACTAATGGAAAGATTTTAACATATTTAAAAATAAGTATCTGATGTCTTTTTGAAAATTTACTGGTTCCAAGTGTGGCTTACGTTTTAGAAATGTTCGTTTTTCTAACAGGATTACCATATATGCTTCCAAGCATGCCAAGATTGTTCAGATTTCTAAAAAGCTCTCTACGAGGAAATTCTTTTGCCACGTACATTTTTTACTCATAAGTGCAATCAGAAATATACAAGGTGACGTTTTGATCATCGTCCAAATTCATCTGGAGGCTTGATAAGTGATCAGTATCTTGGATCAGTAACAATTTTTGTGAAATTCGTAAAATTCAATTTCGGCTTCCCATAGAAATTCAGTTCCAGTCCCGGGTGAATCACTATGGGGAGTCAAAATTTAATTTTACGAATTTCACCAAAATTGTTATTGATCCATGATACTGATCACTTACCAAGCCACCAGTATGAATTTGGACGATGATCAAAAAGTCACCTTGTATATCTGCAGATTAATATAACTACTCGTATTATGAGCGGTTTCGCAAGCCGGATTGTGAAAAACCCATCTTTTTCTAATTAATCCAAACAGAACACTTAAATTCAAAATTCATTCAATAGTCATTCAGCAAAATCTTATAACCTATTTGTGTATACTGCCATCGCAAAGTTTCCTTTGGTTTCGGTAAATCAGAGTTGAAATTTTTTGAAATTCTAAAATATTGAAATTCTATTTTTACAAAAACCAATGGAAACTGCGATGGCAACATACACAATACATAGGTAATAAGGTTTTGTTTAATAACTATAGGGTGAATTTTGAATTTAAGTGTTTTATTTCGATTAATCGGAAAAATTTCACAATCCAGCTGCGAAACCGCTCTTGATTATTTATGTGATAAAATAATATTCGTATATTTCAACATTATAGTGGTGACAGGGCCATTCAGTTAAACCTCCTGAACTTATTCAGTACTTAGTACAAAACCTTTATACTTGGAACGATTGTGTTTAAACTGCTGAGTTTGCTAAGTCATACAGCGACTCAAATAAGATTAAGTCTGTAATTTTAATGAAGCATTAAGTATGTCATCTTCAAGTATCAAAATATATAGTCCAAGTCTACCCAAGTTTAATGTCCACTAACTAATTTCTTATCCCCGAAACCTAATAATATGGACCAACGTACACACGAACACAAACGTCTGAAATTATGATTAACGAGCCTACACACACACACACACATACACGCTTAGGTAAACTACAATACAAAGTTTGTGCTCCTTCGACGTGTGGGTAACAAACACCTAATGGAATAGATCACTATGTCAGATTAAAATACGCGCCATATATTGCTAAGGGGTTTATTCACTGATAGTGTATTAGAATAATAATTATTATGATATCTATGGGTTTATTCAATGCCGGTTAATGTATTTGCAACTTTACGAGTACTATGTAGCTTTAACAAAAAATTAAACACATTCGAGATTTTCGATTGGAAAAGACATAAAAATTACTTTTCTACACATTGTTATGGTTTTTGTATTGAGTTTAAAGTAATATATTTTGTGATCACTAATAACGTCTCATTTTTAATTAGTATTGTTTACCGGTAAGCTAATTTAGTTATTTACTATATAGATGACTTTAAACGTAACCTAAATAAATTTAAGGCGTATACATAAAGATTTGCGGAACGCGTTTAAGATGAAAAATACAATTTAAATTAATAGTTAAAATTAGCATTAGAAAATGTTACTTTCAACCACAGTTATTATTTATGGTTATATTAACAGACGAACTAGAAAATAAATATAATATAAATAAAAATAATAACAAAAAAATTGGTACTACATCATCAATACATAATTATAATAAAAGTGTAGACTCGGTGTATCTGTAATTGAAGAAAAGTAATAAAAATAGAAAAGTCAGAGTTAAAGAACACAAATCAGTGATTTTTAGAATTCTTTTCTGTCTATCTTTCAGACTTGACATAGATTTTTAGTATTTATTATGATTTTTATTTATCAAAGGGGTTTTGATGAAAGAAATCTCTACTAAGAGATAAGCTCGCTTATGTACATGTTATTTCTAAGTGCAATTGTTATTATTATTTTATATTTATGTGCGTCCGATCAAAGAATAAGAAAATACCTGTAGACAGGTAAGCGGAAAAATAAAAAAAACCTTTAATGAGTTTCCAGAAAGGGCATTAAGTCCTGCTCTATTTTCTAGAAATGTCTAGAAATAAAATTTCCAGAAATGGAGGAAAATATAGCCACTCCATGAGAAGCAATTAAAAAGTGCATTCTAGTATCTAAAGCTGTGTAAAGTAGGGAGGTATTCCGTATCGATCTGCGCGTCGAACTCTATACCACTCGAAAGGGATCGAGTACTTCCTCTCAGAGATGGTAATCATTTTGCATAATAATCGCGTTTTGTCGCGAGAATACGTCGCGTGACGCAAAGTGCAATGCACAATCTTAAAGCAATCTAATTAAGGTCAATTTTCCATCGCTTTTGTGCCGGATTGCGTCGTCTTTAGTTGTAGTGTAGGTAATATAATAAATGAATCTCGCATATGCAGACAAGGTTTCTCGCAGAAAACTATTTTGCATGGCATGACTAAATAATTGTAGTGGATAGCGCAATAAACATTGTTTTTAATTCCCTAGGTTTTAAAGTTATTATTTTTCTTATATTTATTGGATAAAAAGTCAAAATGAAGATTTGGAAATCAAGCGGGGCGGTAGCTTAGAGGTACTCGTAGAACGCTGGGCCTCTCAATCTTGAGATTCAGGTTTGATTCCCGGTCGGGCATGCACCAATGAGCTTTTCGGAATTTATGTGCATATAGGTAGTAGTACTATATTTGTAATACCTAATAGTACTTACCTCATGCTGAGCGGTGAAAGAAAACATCGTGAGGAAACCTGCGCCCTAAAAAGCGTGTATTTAAGCCTGAAGAGCGGTGGCTTACCACCCATCACGTTGCATTTTGCATTTCACAGTTCACACTTGGAACACCTCTGACACCCCCTTGAGGATTCATGTCGTGACGATATAATAATAAGTAATAAATAAATAATTACAACTTGGTTATCGCATATGATTTATTTTTTAATTTACAAAACATTAAATTGATTGATTGATATTATGAAATTGACAATTTTTTTACACGGATGGTGAAAATAATGACAGTGATTCAACTTGTATGGGAGTTGGTCCAAGCGCCGCCCAGATCAAGATGTATGTTAAATAAAAGGACATAATGTAGTCCTCAAGCAAGCAGAACACTTTCAAAA
This sequence comes from Ypsolopha sequella, assembly GCA_934047225.1. Taxonomy (NCBI): domain Eukaryota; kingdom Metazoa; phylum Arthropoda; class Insecta; order Lepidoptera; family Ypsolophidae; genus Ypsolopha; species Ypsolopha sequella. Next base: position 18,045,220 of record OW203994.1, on the reverse strand, counting down.
TGAAAAATATATATAAAATTAAATTATTCGTTGAGATTTTTACATTCGCTAAACCTTTCGTTGGGGCCCCGTGTTAATTACAAGAACTGAACTATGGGAGCTTGCAAAACATAATTAATCATAAATCATAAATCTCTCGGATAGATTTTGATGAGGCTCTGCTTGCTTGAGAACTAGATTGTGTCCTTTCAATTAAAATATGTCTTGATCATGATCGTTTGTATTTTTATTAGATATTATTTTTCCATCTTCATGCCACAGCTAAGGTTTTTAGGTTTTGCTGTGGATAGGATCAGATGGATGGACGAAAACCGAGGTTTTGTTATAAGAGTTTCCGTTTCCCTAATGTTTTGTTGTGTGATGGATACGTGATGTCTGCAAACAGATATGAACGCTGAGAGTAGGGTTGCCAGATGGTCGGGATTCGTCGGGATTGTCCCGACATTTCGTATGATGTCCAGAGTTCCGACAAAATACAAATTGTCCCGACAAATAAAAAAATAACAAGGGTTGTCGGGCAAAAAAGTATTTTGTTGTAATTACTTTAATTATAATAATAAAAAATAGTTTTTTGATTCGTAATAATCCATTCGACCATAATCCAAACCAATTGTAAAAAAGGGGTAATGCTCTATCAGATAGCTATACACTAGAGTGCGGAGTCAGGCAGGGGGGCCTGTCTTCACCGACCTTGTTTAATTTATACGTTAATAGCCTAATTGAAGAGCTGAGCAGCATGCATACTGGTTGCTCAATTGATGGACAATGCATCAATAACATCAGCTATGCCGATGATATGGTGTTGCTCAGCCCTTCAATCTGTGCGATGCGACGCCTATTAAACAAATGTGAGAATTATGCCAAGGATCACGGTCTCAGATATAATACAAATAAAAGTGAGTTAATGGTATTTAAATCAGGCAGTAAAACTCCTACTTATGTCCCTCCCAACACTTTAAACGGGAGCAGTCTGAAGAGAGTTAGCCAGTTTAAATACCTTGGCCATATTATATCTGACGATCTCAAAGACGACGTGGATATTGAGAGAGCACGTAGGGCGTTGGCAGTCAAAGCAAATATGTTGGCCCGCAGATTTGCTAGATGTTCAGATCAGGTAAAAATCACACTTTTCAAGTCGTACTGCCAAACTTTTACACATGCAGCCTGTGGATAAACTATACGCAGAAGACTTGCAACGCCCTGCGAATCGTGTATAATAATGCTTTCAGGATGTTGATGGGGCTGGCGCGGTTCTGTAGTGCATCGAAAATGTTTGCGGAGGCGCACACCGATGACTTTTTTGCGATCATGCGCAAACGGATCGCGTCGATTATACGCAGAACCAGCGGCAGCAACGACATCCTGAGGATATTTTTTTAGTAAATTTGACAATCATATGGTGAAGCATTGGATTGTCAAACTTTGCTTACCTAATGAAAAATAATAATTAATTTAGTATAATAATTGTAAATAATCTTGTCCTAATTTTTTTATTTTTGTTATTTAAATTGTATATTTAAATGTATTTTCATGTTTCTTACCATAATGGGTCTTCTTTACCTTAATAAAGAACTATTTTATTTTATTTTTATTTATATAATCCCTAAATCCCCACTTTTGAAATTTTGCCCAGATATTTTGGTTTTCCCATCTGGCAACCCTAGCTGAGAGACGCATGATCTTCACGAGAGGCTCGGATATCCGTCACCACCTTATCTTTCTGTCACACCAGAATTAGCCTTTCTCGGGCATACTTAGCATGCACAAGAGTAAACTTTGGGTTTTCAGGTTTGTTAAATATTGTTCATCATTTGTACTCGCATAAACTAAAACTAAGTACTCTTTTCATCCATTAACAATCGTTTACAGCTAATATTTTAAGATGCCAGAAAGGATTTAAACATATAATTTAAACAGTAACACGTAGTTTTAAATAAAATAATATTTGTATTTTCTTGTTATTTTCTTCAAATACGATGACAAGTCTTAACTTAACTTTATCTCTTTTAGATTTTCGATAAAATTTTCTCCATGCTGCTCCCGTACTCGCGCCATTCTGTATTATGAAATAAAATAAGAAACAAACAAGAAACCTTGCTAAAGATTTAGTCTATGGAGTACTAGCACAGTACAGTCGCCACGGCGGGCTAGGAACTAATTACTGCCTTGAACTTTTATTTCTTTAACCGTAGGACTATATTGCAATGAATTGGCAACTGTATAGAAAGAAAGAACGTAAGAAGCCAGGACATGGGCGTACCGAGGGGGGGAAGGGGAGGGCAGCTGATCCCCCCCCCCTGGAGCTGGGCTCTCACCTCAAAATTTAGGCTTTTCTTTCATAGAAACTAATCAAGAGCAGTATCGCAGCCGGATTGTGAAATACCCGTCTTTTTATAATTAATCGAAACAGAACACTTAAATTCAAAATTCACTCAATAGTTATTCAACAAAACCTTATTAACTATTTGTGTATACTGTATTCGCAAAGTTTTTGTGTAAAAAAATCTTTAAAAATTTTTACAATTCAAAATTTTTGAAATTTTAGTTTATGGAAACCAAAGGAAACTTTGCGATAGCAACATACACAATACATAGGTAATAAGGTTGTTGTTATTATTAATTGTTGAATAACTATTGAGTGAATTTTGGATTTATGTGTTCTGTATCGATTAACTAGAAAAAGGCGGGTTTTTCACAATCCGGCTGCGATACCGTTCTTAAGCCGCTTTGCGGAAAACTTAAAAAACTACTCTTAAAATAAATGTAATAAATCACATTTCGATTTACGTTGATTTATAAGATATTTGATTTTACCTAAAGGAAATGCTTGATTTGCCCTCGGTAGGCCAAAAAATTTCTGATTTGCCCCCCCTAGGCCAAAAGATGGGTACGCCCATGAGCCGGGACGTATCGAGTCCGGTCTGACCTGTGACCGGCGCACACTAGCTCATGCGATCCCATCGCATCGCGCAGATACTCGTGGTTGCGCCTCTATTTCTTTTATAACTGCTCCATTTATTACCGACTGCTTGCTGAAATGGAGATGTTGCTGAGTCTCGACCATAGAGGTGGCATACACGGTGAAATTTATATTGGTATCGGAAACGTCAACTGATGATTGTATGTACTAGTCCATACGAACAAATTTTACTATGGGGCCAATAACTGAAAAGGCGAAATAAAAATCAGCTGTTCAATATTAAAGTTCGATACCTACACCATCAAAATTAATGAAACAGTTGTTTTGGCCACCATTTTGTATGTGTTTCAAACTTTCAAATGTCATCGTTTCAGATTTAAATTTCAATTAAAACACGGTTGCAATGATTTCTGAGATTTCATTTATGATCACTATAATTAATACGTTTTGTTAATATTTGAAAAACGCAAAAAGTTCAACGCTATTTAATACATGAGCCAGGGTTTGTATGAAGCTTTGGTATCACTGTCTTTGATTGGCTATGTAGCTCTAGTATCAAAACAGCTATATTTTTGGTTTCAACGCCAAGAAACGGTTCACAGATGGCGTTGCTGCTGCTGGCACCTCGATAAAGTGCGAGCGGCGAAGACAAAGAATGGGATTGGCAATAGCCAATAGACAATAATATATGTCTTCCTCTATCACACAACTGAAACTTCTGTTTTAACTGATGCACATATTTCACTCGCTTTTACGAATTCGGCACCATTTCCAATCTCATTCTTTATCTCAATCGAGCAGTTGCATCAAGTGAATTGGTACTTGTTACATAGAGTGAGATTATTCATTATTTCCCTGGTTTATAAAAGCCTTTGTTAAAAGGTAATTGTTACCAACGAAATATAGCAACGAGAACCTATTTGTGATGGTTTATTTTATTTTATTTATTGTTATTATAAAATCTGAAGGTCGGTTGGTTTGTTTGCTACATCGTAGCAAGCTAGCTACGCCGTAGAACATAAACATTTAAACATCCAAACAAAATTACTGTTCCATATATTTTAACCAAGTGTATATATTGCATTCTCTTGCAATTTTATAAAATAAACCGCCCAAGTGCGAGTCAGACTCGCATACCTAAGGTTCCGTATTGTGGATGATAAATTTAATTTTGTAATTTTTTTTCGTGAATTTCTCAACCACTTTATTGTTCCTGTAATCTTTACATAAACACATGTTACCATGATCTTTTTCATATTTTTTGGTCCACTAGTTTTGGAAATAAGGGATATATTTTTTTATGGTTTTACAAGGATTTCTCGAAATCGATGCAATTAAATATAGCCAAACTATATATTTTTAAAATAAACTTTTTAATACCCACAATTTGATACCCATGCTGTATGTTTATAAAATATTTTTTTTATTTATTATAACTACCTACTTCTTTTTTTATGTTTATCATTTGTGCTCAATTTTTTTAATCACTACAGTTTTTCTGTAATTGGTCAGTTATGATCTATAATCTACTTTTTTTTTATATTTTTTCGTTTAACCAGTTTCGGAGATACATATTAGTGTGGTTCTTTTAAGAATTCTCGAAACCAGTGCCAGTAAATATAGTAAAAGTATATATTTTTTTCAATTTACTTTTTAACATCTTCAATTTGATACCCATATTGCATTTTAGGATAATATTTTTTATTTTTCTCACTATTGTTTTCGAAATATTTAGAACGATTTCAAATTTTTCATATTTTTTTTACACCGTGATATGAGGGCAAATTAATGCTATTTTTGTGTCAAATTTCATGTCTTTATCTTAAGGCGATATGTGAAAAAAATACGGGTGTTTCTTTTCTGTGTATTTAATGAAATACACGGAAAGTTATACTCATTTTCTGGTATATGCATTTTGAATATATAATCTAGGGATTTGATTTTGGAAAACATGTTTGGATAAATTTTCCTCGATAGAAATAATTGTTGAAATGAGGTCTTCTAACACACTTTTTCTCCTCGTTTAACGAGTAGCAGCCATGTACAGATCTCAAACATATTTTATTAGATGAGTTTCAACAATATCTAGATATTAAATTTTGGCAATTTTGCTAGCTAGTTTAGTTTTTTTAATAAAAATATAAAACCAACTTTTTTCTCTTTTGCCCAGAAACCGCCCCTCTCGCACTGCGCGATTTTTCGCTTGGAGTGACAGTGACAAAAATAAAATTCGCATAGCCTCTTAAACGGTGCTAACCACAGACCATGCTGCCAAGCGACACGTCCTGTTCCGGCATGAGCAGCCGTGCTTAGTATCAGTTATTAGTCCGCTGCCAACTTCTTTAGATTTTACGGCAGCCCTTGGATAGGTTGATTAACGCCTCGCCTGATTTTACTCTCCGACTTTTTGGGCGAGCGCTTGTCATCCTAGCTCCCATCGACGCTTTCCGTCAGATGCAGTAATGGCCAAGTGCAGCGTTGTGAATAGAATAAAAAACCGGCGAAGTGCGAGTCTGACTCGCACACAATCGGTTCCGTACCGTCACACAATACTGGTACGGAAACCTAAAAACATAGAAAATAATTCCACTTGCAGTTATGAATGACCAACTTAACTCGACACTTACGATCTACTAAACTCTATAACATCCTAAAACATTTATTATTTGTAATTTTCAGATTTTTTCCTTAGTATCCTATTGTCTTTATAAGACCAATCTGTATACGAAATTTCAAGTTTCTAAGTCAACTGGCAGTGCTCTATAGGTTTTGATTCCCTTGAGAGTGTCAAAAGTGCAATTTCTTTTTTTCGCGTCGTGTTAAAAGCCTGATTTTCTGTATGATTAATACTTGCGATTGTCGGCACTTGGTGAAACATCATCATAATCTTGATAAAAACACTTGTACTGTTTCACAATATCACTTTATAATACTCCAACCGGTTTCGCCGTACGGCATTATCAAGGAATAAACAACAAATAAATGTGTAGTAGTTATATGCCGAGCAAAAGGGTCGCGACAGACAGACAGACAGACGGACAACAAAGTGACCTATAGGAGGGGTCGGAAATTAATTTTAAGTGGGCTCCGGAAATTTTCGAAACCTTTTATCGAGGTCCAGAGAAAAAAATTAACAACTACTAAAACCATAGACTAAGTTTTAGCTAAAACTAACAATACATGATTCTGTTCTTATATAAAATAGCCAGATTTTTTGAAATTTCCATTCTTTTCGGATACATGCTTACCCTAAAATTCTTCAGTGGTTGCAGTTTTATAGATTTGCAAGATATCTTCTTACAAGTTTATTATCTCCATAACTATTTTATTTAAATTGATAAATTTAAATTTCGCCTCTTCCACGTCCATCGAGGTCTTCTTTTCGGAAGATAGATAGAAATATGTAGTCTCTGCCTATCCCTCTGGGAGACAGGCGTGAGTATATATGTATGTATGTAATTGAAATCTTTGGCGGTCCAAGTTTCACGATTCCGCGGTCCGGATGCGGTACGCGGCCCGCCAATTGCCGACCGCTACTATAAGGGATCCGCTTTTTAATTTCGAGGTACGGAACCCTAAAAAGATTTTTTTCTTACAAAGCTATAAATTATAAATAATCAACAAGTATAAAATTCTAATCAAACATTTCTCAGAAGCAAACTACAATTTAACAACCTTTATTTCATAAAGCCATAGTAATCTATCTGGAACATAACACTAAAACTGCGCCCACATCTGTGAAGACTTCAAATATATCCTTTTCGATTTTCTTATAACTAAACAAAACGACATGTTTTGTTTCAAACGTAAATATTGTTCCTTTTCAGCGGAACTATCCGTGAATCGAAACGCTCCGTATTCTAGCATCCAGGAAGGAAACAACACAGGCTCAATCTATTGCAATAGAATGAGGTCCCAAGGGGGTCAGGAGGTGGAGATAGGGTAGGGGTAGGAGGCGGCTACTCATCAATCTGGCGTCCTCTCACTATTGTCGATATATCCAAGTTGCCCACACATCACATATTGTTTCCGTTACGCAGTTTGGAGTACGCAGATGTGCCACGTTTTGATAGTATTTGTGCTTGATGAAAGGTAACGAAGAAAATATGTACGTATTAGTTAGGGAGGCGAGGTAGCTAAATGGCGTAATTCAACGGCGCCGTCGAGACCTATCAAAATCGAAAGATAAAATAATTTCGAAAAGAAAAGCTCGTATGGTAAAAACCATTTTAGCGGTGGGTTTGGCGTGTACGGTTTTTCAAAAATGTTAAAAAAAACAGTTACTTGGGCATTCTCGAGCGCGTCAGATATTCATACTACGTATGCCCCAAGTGCCTCTGATAACAACGGTATACTAATCTGCCGGTTTGCGTGGTGGGGGTAGGCATATAAAGTAGTCAAAAATGCAAAAAAAAAAAATTTACTCGAGCGCGTCAGATTTTCGGAAGGGGTGTTAAGTAGGCCCCAAGGAAGCTCCCTTTAAAAAAACTGACGATTTCGGCGTGACGATTAGTTACGATGAATTTTTGAAAATGCAAAAAAAAGAAATGTTTTTTTGAAATACTCGAGCGCGTCAGATTTTCATAGGGGAGGTTTATCTCGGTATCCTGAAAGCATATTTTCTTAATCTGACAAAAATGTTGGTGGGTTCTCTTAATCTGACCGAAAAAGGTTTTTTGGTTTCTTTTTTTCTTTTTTTTTCTTTTTTTTCGAAAATTGTCGAGAAGCTTTAGAAAAAAAAAATTTTGAGATATAATAAAAGTCACATAATTTAATCATCGTTATTTCATATCAATTTTTTTTAACACCTGTTTTCGAGATATACTCAAAAAACCGGGAGTTTGAGTTTTTATGATGCTTCAAGTCAAAAAGTTTTAACTTTGGAGAAAAATGTAAAGAGACCTTTTTTGTGTAAAATAAAATTTCCTTTTTTGTTTATTTAAACTTTTTTTTGTAAAATGTATCGTTCGCGACTTATATACCGCAACGCGTTTTTCGGAAGACGAAATGGCTCCTCCACACTTCTGGTCAAGCGGAAACCGGCAGATTTTGTATTTTTAGTAAGTTTTAGATTATATTCTTCAAAATAAAAAAAAATAAAATCGCGCTCGAGAATGCCGGATTAACGTTTTTTTTTTACAAGTTCGCGACCCTATAACTCGGCGGCGTCAAGGACTTATCGTCAGATTAGGTAAATTTAGTCTTAAAACACTAAAATCAACCCCCAATATCTTAACCTGACGCGCTCGAGTATTTCAGACTATCGATTTTTTTTTACTAATCTGATCGTCTATCCTAGGCGCGCGTCACTACATATAGAGCTAAATACTTTACAAGGTTGTTCTATTAGGTCTAAAGTATCTCTCATATCTTAAACTGCCACGCTCGAGTATTACCGAAAATTCCCCTATTCGCCTCCCTAACTATATGTATTTTCTATTCTTTATATCTTAACTTGATTTGAGATAAATACATACCCTTACATCGTGTCACCAAAATCACTATCACTACATAATATAAAACAAAGTCGCTTCCCGCTGTCTGTCTATCCCTATGCATGCTTAGATCTTTAAGGCGATATGTAAAAGTTTTAGCGTCCCTGTTACTCCATATGCGAAAAAACCCTCAGTGCGAGAGGGACAGATTCGTGGAAAAGTAGCAAAAAGTCGGTTTTTTATTAATATAAAATATGCTAAAGTTGCCATTAAAAATTTCGTTTAACCAGGTCCTAGATACTTTTAAAGCCCATCTAATAAAATATAATTGCGGTCCAAATTGTCAAACCAGGAAAATTGGTGTCGAAAAAGACCTCATTTCAATAAATATTTCTATCGAGCCGAATTTCTCCAATCGCGTTTCTGTTTTAACAGATCCCTAGAAAAAGATTCCAAAAATAATATACTATTTTATCAAAATAATACATTATTTACCGAAGTAGGTATGCAAGTTCCTAAAGTGTCGATTTTTTTTCCGTAGCGCCTTAAAACTACGCAACGGATTTTGATGCGGTTTTTTTTAATAGGTGGAGTGATTCAAGAGGAAGGTTTATTTGATAATACATGCCCGTGCAAAGCCGGAGCGAGTCGCTAGTAACCCAATAAACGAAAGTCAGGTTAATGGTATATGAAAGGGCAAACTAACACTCTGACTGACTCTGAAAGCCTGAATCTGCCACTCCATATGTATTATTTCTGTTGATATTTTCATCAATAGAAAGCCCGTGGAATTGCTTCAAGTAAATTTTTACATTGGAAGTTTATAACTCAATTAAATTATTAACCGAGAAAATTATAATAAAAACCGCTGCAGCGGATAAAGAAGAGACTACTCAAAATGAATAAATGTTTCGTAAGAAAATAATTAATTAAAGATGAACAACTTATCTTCCCGCGACACCTAACGGCGGCCGCTCTTTTGTGTTGCCATCTTTTCATCGTCAAAACTCATTTCAATTAATTTTCGTAGAAATAAGTAAATGATGTGCCCTTAGAAGCGAGATATCATTAACACTGCGGTCGGCGGTAAGAAGGGGGGAGGCAGGGGGTGACCCCCACCCCTTCTCTAATCAAATAGTATGGATAACCTTTCCCGGTTTATATTAATAAACATTTTTAAAATATTGCTTACAACTAAAGTCGAAAAATAATGTAGATTTAGATCGTTCCAAAAAAGCTTTATGTTGTACAGTGGAGATCACATCAGGCTATACATACTGAGCTATCGCTGTACTCATCGCGATGGATTAGCAATAAAGGACATTAGGAATAATTTCTTCTATATTAAGATACTTTGGTCAATTTAAGACGTTGTAATCCATGAGGATTAAAATAAACAAATCCACATTTAGATTGTCTATCTCTGTAGCACCTTTATTCTGAAAATGAAAACATAAAAGAAGTAAAAATAAAATCACCCTCCACCCTGCCTTCCGCTTAGCTCCCCAGGGAGAATCATTAGGAAAAAATCGTGTTGATGGATTTAATTACAAAAAATAATTATTCGAAAGAAAGTTGCCTGAATAAACTCGGACGGAGCGGGTTCTTCGATTCCCCCCTAATCGGATTAATTTACTTTTAAAAATGGGGGGTTGTTGTTGTAATTAATGGAATGATAACATTACAGGTATTGAGGTTGGACGCCTTTTGAAACAAATAAGAAATGATAAAAGAAAGTTTCCGTTTTCTCATTGTTTTTGTAGCAAATATTTTTGTTTACTTTTTATTTTTAGTGGTGTAGAATCGATACGAAGACACATTTCCGGCACCCCACTCGAATACGAAGTAGCTCTCGTGACGGTCTCGATGAGACGCGGTTTTTCCACTCGGTTACCGTCTAGTGATCTGTTCTGAACGCATCGCCACTGACGCAAATCATATTGCGAAGAAGGGTTGGGGTCCGGAACGCACCCGCGCGGAACTGGCCAGTCATCGCCGCTGATTTTTTGGGTTACGTGTGCCCGGCGTGCGCTTATTCGAGAATATTGTCAGTCGTATTTACGGGTTACGGAGATGGATGCTGTCGGGCCTTCAAGTTTAGTCGACTAACTTAGTAGTAAGTATTATCTTAGACGCAGATTACTGAAGACTAAGCTGGCTTTGTAATTTGTACTTAGCGGTACATTCGGGCACACCCAATGTTATATCGTCTGGGACGTGATGCCGGGGAAACGCGAGGGGAAATTTCACGATCACGATCTCAAAATATATGGGATTTGAGAAACTAAATAGATCTTTCGACCGACATGACTATCGACTAGTTTTCTAAATTGGACAAATTTTCTTTATAGTATCAACTTCAAACTGATTAATCGAATTAACCTTTTAAGTGTGCAAAGATCCAAGCCGTCACATAATGCAGAAACCGGAACGCAGAACGCGGCTACGTTTCGTCGACCAAGAACCCGGATCGCAGAACGCGGATCCGTGTTATCGGCCCAGAACACGGAACGCAGAACGCGGCTCCGTGTGGTCGGCTCAGAACACGAAACGCACAACGCGGCTCCGTGTGATCGGCCCAGAACCCGGAACGCAGAACGCGGCTCCGTGTGATCGGCCCAGAACCCGAAACGCACAACGCGGCTCCGTGTGATCGGCCCAGAACCCGGAACGCACAACGCGGCTCCGTGTGATCGGCCCAGAACCCGGAACGCAGAACGCGGCTCCGTGTGTGGTCGGTGACTAAAACATAGAATGGAATGGAATTAGAATGGAAGTAAACATAGTAGAAAGAAATAAACTTTATAAGTAAGTAATCGTTAGTAAGTATAGGTATTTTTTCTCTCTCAGCAAGTTGCTGGGTCATGTCACGATCATTCTTTAGTCTGTCGTTCTCTGTTACTTACTACACAGTCGAATACAGCATGACTCTACAATACTGTACATATATATATACATGTGTATGTATTGCAGAGTCATGTACATATGTACATACAGTACATGTGAAGGGATAAACATGACTCCACCAACTTTTATAGAGATCTTGCAACATTTTCTGTGAAAACATTTTGTAACAAGAAAATACATAGTAATGACAATTCTGCTCGTTTTTACGGTTCCGTACCCAAAGGGTAACCAACGGGACCCTATTATTAAGACTCCGCTGTCCATCTGTCTGTCCGTCTGTCCGTCTGTCACCAGGCTGTATCTCATGAACCGTGATAGTTAGACTTGAAATTTTCAGAGATGATGTATTTCTGTTGCCGCTATAACAACAAATACTAAAAAACAGAATAAAATAAATATTTAAGGGGGCTCCCATACAACAGACATGTATTTTTTGCCGTTTTGATAGATAATGGTACGGAACGGAATCCTTCGTGCGCGAGTCCGACTCGCACTAGGCCGGTTTTTTTTTTGTAACGAAGTTCCACATCGCACGTTACACTCCAGACACTTGGCGATTGAGAACTAGGCTGAAAAAAGTGTAAGACTTCGAACGTCACGACACTTCTGTGGTACGGTACTGCCATGTATGTAGTGCAGGGTAGTTATATCCGTTATATGTGTTTATACAACAACAAGCGTAATTCTATATACAGGCATAAAATAATCGTTGACAATTTATTTCATTGTACATGGTGCTTGGTAATTCGACCTATTCCTTTAAAGTGGTTATACTAGGGAACATTTCCAACAAATAATGCCTATCAACTAGGGGTCGCAAATGATATTTTTTTGCAAGTAAAACACGTCGATATTTCAAAAATTACAAAATAAAAAATGTTTTCTTTCCACTTAAGACCTTTTAATTCTGAGATTATGGGAATTCAGGGCACCTATTTTTTTTATAAATGATCACTCATCTATCATTGATCAGAAATATAATAAATAAGTGCTGAGAGAGGAATAGTTATTTTTAAGTTATTTGTTTTTGGTTATTAGTCTGAAAGTTTGAAAATTAATACAAAAACCTTCGTAACTAGGAGACCATTCATTTTCGACACCTAGTTGACAGGACTTAATTCGTTGAAAATTATCTCTAGTATAACCCCTTTCAAGGAATAGGTCGAATTACCAAGCAACCTGTTTATAGCGAAACGAACTTCGTTCCACCCGGGTATCATTAAATATTGTTCCTAATCACTAACCGGGTCTCCAGTATGAATTCGGGCGATTGAATAAATTTCACCTTATATTTAGCATGGAGTCGTAAGTGCATAAAGTGGGACACTGGTTATTTAAAAAAAATCCCTTATATGATGACCTGTTTAATTCAAAAACGTATTCTACCTTACCTATATTAAAGTAACAATGACACTTAGAAATGTCACAGTTGTTATCTTTATTTCTCGTTACAAAATCACCATTTTCACAGACAGTAAAATGTTTGCTTTAAATTCTTCAAATATAAGTCAATGAACGTACGCGATAAAAGTATGACGTTGTATAACAACGGCATAGTACTTACCTGCACCACTAGGGTACTAAGTGATAATAAAAGTTATTAAATTATAAAAAAACCCGACTACTTTGTTCTCCAAATAATTCATAATTTTTCATGGTGAACAATGTTGTCACTAACTACATTGTAGTGCGTAGTGGGAGCCATATCAAATGTTTCGTGACGTCATCATCCTTTGTTACAAGTGTCACAACGGTTTATGAGTAGTGACCTTGAATGCGCTAGTAATTTTTTCTCTATCGCACTTAGTACTTTTAATCGCGAGTGAATACATGCACTAGTCCCCTACCACTTTCGCCGAGCGCTCATAAACGGTTGCGGCACTTGTACTCGTAATGTGTAAAGATAAATTTAAGGATAGGTACCTAAATTAGTTGAATCGACTTTGCGGTCTAGTGGTTCGGCCACTAATCCAGAGATCGTGGATTCAATCTGTGTTATGTCTGCTTACTTAAAAGGGCAAGTAGGTGAGTCCGTATTTGTGCTCAAAATAGGGTGATAGGGCTCACCACCCATCACGCTGCTGGGGCGTAATACTCGTCGATCAAACGCTGGTGTACGTGTGTCGACTGTGCGTTGCATTTCAAAGTCCAATCTCGGAAACATCTCTGGCTCCCTCGAGGATTCATGTCATGACTAGAGATTTGTTCCTAATTCCCATGGCTTAATTTTTAAAAGTATTTTTTTTTTTAGAAAATTTTACGTCGTTTTAGGACATCGTTTTCATTATTTTGAAATTAACCATTATTTTTTGTGATTTTTTAAAGAATTGTCCGATATGACGTCACTTGAAAATTTTAGACAATATACTGATTGTGATGTGTGATTGCTTATATAAAGAAGTGGTCTGTCTCTGTCTGTCTACTCATATGTCATCCAGCTGTCAAATCATTCGGAAGCAAATTATTATAAATTTATCTTGATAGCAAAGAACACATTTCTAAACAGCCATTTCTCAAGTGACGTCACATGTCATAAAAGCAAATGGAAGTTGCAGCTTTTTCGTAAAAATATTCATCATCATCGTAAAAATATTCATCATCATTTTTTAGACCATAACTTCGAAACTACGACTTATTAAACCTAAATCTCGAAATGGTTTTCGAATTAACACACCTTAACATAATTTAATCCAAGCGAATTAATCTTTCTAGTTTGTAATGCACTCTAAATAATAGTCTAAGAGCTAGCGACCAAATCGGTCATGTGGCTTCAGCTGTATTGAAACTCCGTTAGCTACTTCCCTGAACAACCTTTTCCGATAATCTTTGTGCTGGCAGGCCGCGAGCGGTGGGTGCGGGTGTAGTGTGGTAGGGAAAAAAAATTTAAAAATGTGGGTTCAGCGACTTTAATTTTTTTTTCAAACAGTTGTTTTATACTCCCTGTGCACCCAAAAAAAATTTTTAATTGATCGGGTGGTGGGAAGGGGTTGCCAGCGTTAATTGAAAGTACCAAGCCACCGTGAGCCGTGAGCGCGATGACGCGCTCGCCAGCTGATATCTGAGCCCACATGAAAATCATTATTATTTTGGTACTTTTAACTAACGCTGCAAACCCCTTCCCACCACCCGATCGATTTAATTTTTTTTTTGGGTGCACAGGGAGTACAGAGCAACTGTTTGAAAAAAAAATGTAAGTCGCTGAGCCCACATTTTTTTTAATTTTTTTCCCCACCCTACTACACCTGCACCCACCGTCCGCGGCCTGCCAGCACGAAGATTATCGGAAAAGGTTGTTCAGGAAAGTAGCTAACGGAGTTTCAATACAGCTGAAGCCACATGACCGATTTGGTCGCTAGCTCTCAGTCTATAAGGTTTAGAGTATCCAAAACGATGGATTTTGCTATACGTGACGTCCTTGTTGTGCGACACAATGTATGGGAATGTTTATTGTCAAAATTTTGGAATCTTATCGTTTGATTTTCAAATAGTAATTGATGTCATTTTACTGATTAGGTAACGTACTTTCGAAATCAGTTTAATTTTTTTTTATATCTGTGATAGTTACGGAATAATCGCCTGTTCACACTGAACGATTACACCCTGTATAAATTACTCTTTTTCTTACAACTCTCTTAGGTGCTTCTAAGCATTGATGACGTTATATGCTTCTAACCGAATTAGAAGTATCAACACTAACTGTTCACAGTTTACGGGTGACACGAGCTCACGTACTGTTTTGTTCTATTGTTCTCCAAAATTAAGCCAAATTGGTGCAAATAATATTCCGGAACTATACCTACGTAGTTTCTTATATAAGTGCAAAAACATTACACTTCTATAGCTGCGGCGTAGTCGGCTAAAATGCAGTTATATTGCGTCTTTCAAACCATATTTTACGTCTCATGTTTTGTAAACGCACTTGTTCAAGGTCCAACAACGAGTAGCAAAGTGAATCACTGCATTTTCATACCAATTGTGTACTTAGGACGGAATAATCAAAAATGTTAATTTAGTAATTGGTGATCATAGAGGAGATTCCTCTGTGTCGGTGGTATATTATGTGCTATATGATAAACTTTAGTAACTACAACACCGGCCACACTAAATATGCGATCCTGGCATGTGTCAGCTGGACATGACTAGAGGTGGGCAATAAGTAACGATTTATTTGTCTGGCTTCTTATGTTAGTGATAACGCAATTTCTAAATGTAAAAAGCGTAACGAAAACAAAACTGCGATTATTATCATATTATTATGTACCTGTTATATTATTAATATAATATTATTATATACCATCCATTCCATACATCCATTCACCAGCCTGTGTTCATCCACTGCTGGACATGCTGGACGAAAATATACGATTATTATTTAATAACAAGACAAATCATTCATTTGTATGTCAAATGAAATGTAAACACTATCTTCGTCTATATAAAGTTAAATTTAATCAACCGCCCGAATTCATACTGGAGATTTTGTTGGTGATCAGGTTTAATGTTTTAAACTAGTCCAAACTAAGTTTTGAACAAGTCCAGTTCGTACGGGAACAAAAAATTTCATTTAGTGATTTAGAAAAAAAAGACCATTGAACCCTGTGTCTCATCACAGTCATCACTAACCGAGTCCCCAGTATGAATTTGGGCGGTTGATTAAATTTCACCGTATGGAAATACAGATAGCATTAAAAACAATAGCAGTCAATTTTTATATATATTGTCGATCGCTCAAATCCTCAAATCCCAATCCCATATTGTGACGTAAATATTATGTCAGATGGTGTTTGGTCTATGCTGACAGTACAGCCAAAGCGGGCGAATATTTTGAATCCCAAGGTATTTTGACTCATGTGGACAGTTCCATAAATAAATCAAGGGTCCAACATTTTCGCGTTCACGCACAAGGAATCTTGCAGCTTGATGGTAAGTTCAGAAGTGTTGTTTCGGCACCAAAAGTAGCATATACAATGTGAAACACATTCAATGGTCCAGTTTAGAGGTCAATAAAATAAGCAAAAACATTCAATAAAACGAAAGCCAAAAATACACCGCTTAGCTTAGCGAGAGACAAGAGGACAACTAATGTACTCTATGATGAGTTGTGGTCATCAGATTGAACAGAATAAACACGCTCAGCTATCGTTAGGACCAACCACCATACTACATACCACGGTGGTTTATAGTGGCCTGAAGTTAGCTGCACAGCCAATTTTTCTCGCGATTTTTAATGTTTGAGGATCATGCATGACCGAAACGTAGGTGTTAATAGTGAAAAATAGTAGTTTATTGTGATCTGAAAACCGTACCCAAAGACAACGAAATACGGTTGTCAATTTTTATCACAAAGATAAAAGTAGCTAGCAAGAAGTTTACATAAGCTACTCACTCATATGCCTTAATGAGAGACTTTTAGAAAAAAACATTGGTTTGCTTTGTGTATTGTAGATGGCGCTAGAGTTTGAGTGGAATTTTATGATGGTATCATTTTTGAGTACAGACGGACAAAAATTCGTATAACTTGGATTTTAATAATACTTAACTTGTTACATGTGAAAGAAGGTAGTTCAACCAGCATTTTTAAGCTTAATGTATGGTTGAGTGTAAAATAGTATTATCTGACATTTGTTTCTGTTTATGATCTGAGATGTTTGTTGTTGTCAATTTGGGTTTATTTATTTATTCTTTTTGTGATCGAGACAAAAATGATCCTTGTGATTGCCAGCAATTGGTGTAATTTATTTTAGAAGTATATTTTAAGCTACACTTTGTTGTCCGTGAGTCAAATCAAGTTAAGGTCCTTTTTCTACTTGAAATTTTATTATTTTTCTACATTTTATGCGAAATGATAATTTTGTATTTTTGTTCAACTTAGTCAATTTAGGAGATGTCTAAAGCATAATGATATAACGTTGTAGAACCCTAGTGCACGAACCCTACTCGCACTTGACCGGCCTTTTTTTAACTAATAAGTTTTTTATAAGTTGGCAAAACTTTATTCAAAGTTGGTAACGTTCTCACTGGTTTCACTGGTTACAAGTGCTACAAGGGTCTGATGGCGTGTGGATGACAGTGACAGGGGGGCTTAGCTGTGAAACAAGGAGTATGGTAGCGGTGTTAGTTCCAATTTTGGATACAACCAATCCACACGTCATAAAATCCTTGTAGCACTTGTAAAACTGTTTGACAGCGATACCTCATAAAGACAACGCCATCATGTGAGGCTTTTGACACAGACATCGAAAATCTGTGGCTTTTGAAAACATTTTTGTTTTTTAAATAAAGTTTCTCATTGCAAGATGTACGCTTTATTTTGTTGGTATAATACTTTCATTTCATTTGTAATAAAAGTATTTGGTACTTAATTATTCCGATCAAATAAGCATTAACTTACTTATCATGAATAGTAACAAAATCATAACCCTCCTTTTGCTTCGCCGTAGTCGGGTAGTAATAACAAATAATGAAGGACTTAAAAATGTAATAAGCTGTAATAAGAAAAATTATTCTTCCTTAAAAAAGTCATTCCGTAAGTGACGTACAAGATCTGATATGCCCCCCCCCCCACCCCCTATACGAAATACGAACAAAAACATATGTCGTTTTGCTATAATATTACAATTGCCTAAGTTTTTAGCACATATCTACAAAAATAAATGGTTGATAACCTTGGAACTGCGGATTACAGATCTAAAAATACCGTTTTCTTATTTAATAAATTTGCGCCAAACCACTACGTCTCTAGTAAATTATCATGATAATATAATATTTAATTAAATTTTGTATCATTTGGTTTGGTTTATTTGGTTTGGTTTATTTTTACAATAATACATTTTATAAAATTTTACAAAGATCGCCAAACTGCAATACAGTTTGTTGGCGAAGCGCTTATATAATTCCGGGTATTTACTTATGTCTAACTAATGTAACTACGAATACAGCAAAATCGCAATTTACAATCTACGAGTACATTAATTATCTACCTGTTTATTATTTTAATTTAACAATATACTTTTGAGTTTTGGTTTAATAGTGCTTATTTTTAATTTGTTTTTATCCAGCAAGAGAGGGTAGCTGTTACATAGCTTCGGAGTCAAGTACTGTCTAGTTCTTTCCCCGTAATAATTTTTTGCTGATGGCTGTGTCAATGTACCTTTCTTAACAGATCTAGTGTAATGGCGGTGTTCTGCTGGGGTTTTGTAGTCTTGAGTGAAATATGAATCTAAAGCAATTAAGTATTTAACTTTACAGTGAACAGGAAGGATCTTACAAACTAAAAATAACTTATCATACTCACCTTTACATTTCTCTTTTGTATTTTTATCCACTAAATATTTTAATATTCTTATTTGTAAGTGTTTTATTTGGTCTAAATAAGTTTTAAATGTAAGTCCATACGAAGTTAAGCCGTAACTTAGCAATGAGTCAGCAAGAGCATGGTAAACAATGTACAGGGTGCGTTTATTTAATATCCTATTCAGGTGGTAGAATTGGCCGAGTACTGATCTTAATCTATTGCTTACTTCATTAATATGTAACCTCCAATTAAAGTGTTTGTCAACTAATAAGCCCAAATATTTAAATTTTTCTACAAGTTGTATACTCTTACAAGTACATGTTTGTTTATTTTTGTGAAAGCATTCATACGTGTGACCTATTATATTTATTTCCGAAGAGCAAATTTTTTTGGCTTTTTTATTATATGGAGAATATATATGTATACATTTAGTTTTATCGATATTTAAAATAATTCCATTATCATGTGCCCATTTAGATATATTTTCAAAGTCCACCTGTACATTGCTGACCATGTCTGCCATATCCTGACCGGCGTAAAGCAGGCACATGTCGTCCGCGTACATGTATACCTGACAGTTATGTACCACATTCGGCACGCTGTTCACATGCATTACGTAGCCGACTGGCCCGTACACAGACCCAGTCGGTACCCCCAAGTTGACACATGCCTCGGATCCAGCCGTCCCACCAATGGTTGTGCGTAAAGTTCTGTTAGTCAGATAGTTACGGAACCACTGATTAGTGGGCCCGCTGATACCGCATTCATCCATGGCCTGTAATAGTTGCTCATGATCCAGAGTGTCGAACGCTTTTTTAAAATCTATAAATAGGGCTAGTACCTGCTTCCCACCGCCAAGATTCGTATTAACATAATTTGTAAACTGAGCGAGGGCCGTTGCCGTACTTCGACCTTTTCTAAACCCGTGTTGGGCTTGTGATAATACATCGTGTTGTTCTAAAAAGGTGCTAACCTGCTTTATAATAACTTTTTCTATAATTTTATTGATGACTGACAAGATAGCAATGGGCCTGTAATTTGTATATTCCAAATGGCTACCTTGTTTAAATATCGGTCTTATTAATGCCTTTTTTAGCGTATCAGGATATATACCTTCATTAATGCATAAGTTTATAAATTTCGCTAGAATTTTACTTATACCTGTTTTTACATATTTTATATCTTGAACCCTAATTTTGTCTATACCGGGTGCCTTTTCACAGCTCAGTTTATCAATTATTTTTTCAACTGTATATGCACTTACCTTCCTAAATCTAAAAGACACATCACTTTTATTAATGTAGGTATTTCGGTCTAAAAACTTTTTATTACAGTTATGCTTAATACTTTGAATTTCTTGGGTAAATGTTTTTGAGAAGTTATTACAAATATTTTGTACATTGTCTGTTTTTCCTAAGTATTTCATCACGGTACTATCCAGACTACTTTTTTTTCGACCCAGCCACTTATTAATGCTACACCAAATTCTTCTAAAATCACCATCACATTTTTTAAGTTCCTCCTGTCTATACCTATTCTTGGCATCATTTATAATTTTATTTACTTTATTTCTGTATCGCGTGTACTCTAATCTATGATTCATATTATAAGGAAACTTTTTCCACGTTCTAAACAACTCATCTCTTCGTTCGATCATTTTAACTAACTGCTTATTTATCCTGCTTATAACTGCTTATTTATCAGTAGGTTATACAAGGTGAATTTGTGAACATCGTCCAAATTCATACTTGAGCCTTTCATAAAATGAAATTTTACAAAAATTGTTACCTATTCATGATGCTGATCACTTACCAAGCCTCCACTATGAATTTGGACGATGATCAAAGAGTCACCTTGTATAAAAACGATAAAATATTTTTGTCGTGAATTTTTCACCGTCTCAAAGTTGCAACTGATGCCGAGTCCAAAAGGACTCGAATTATATTATAACATGTTTATAAATATTAGTAACGTTTAGTAATTAGTAATATTAGTAACCTTAGAACATATACCAATATAACATTACATTTTACATTATCCCTACAATTCAATAAGCTATAAAAACAAAAAATTCAATACAAAATATAAATATTTTTTAGGCTTTAAAATCTAAATATTCTTTGACACTTTAAAAACAGTAGTTTAGGATCCAACGTAATGGTTACATTAAAGAAGCCATGCAATAATAGTACATTAC
This sequence comes from Ypsolopha sequella, assembly GCA_934047225.1. NCBI lineage: Eukaryota > Metazoa > Arthropoda > Insecta > Lepidoptera > Ypsolophidae > Ypsolopha > Ypsolopha sequella. The sequence goes on along the minus strand of OW203994.1, from coordinate 18,024,467 downwards.
ATCTGAGACCAGTAATTAAAGATATCCTGGACGAGTAAGTTAAAAGGCCGAGCCCGTAGGGCGAGGACTTTTATATACGAGTCCAGGATAGCTAATTATGGTCGAAGCATGTATAGTGCTTTTCTCAAAAATAAAACGAGATATTTTCTGATTAAATAAGTTTTTTTATTACGTTAACAAACTCATCTTGAATAACAAACAATCGATCGAGTTTGTTTTATGTGTCACGCAATTTTTCTAAAATAATGCTATCGCGGTGTTCGACGTCTTTTGTAGTTAGATTCGCAAGCTCCAGACTTCTACATGCACCGTTTACTGGGAGTGATAAGAACAACCTACAACAAAAAATTCAATTTTAATAATGAATTAAAGGCCTATTTATAACTTAAGAGCCATAAAATAATATTACATCATTTATTTACCTTTATAACTAGATATTTATCATCAGGAGCATCGTTAAGAAACTGTCGTATATGTTGGCTTGAAATATTTTAGACTTCTTGCTTATATAGCCATCTGATTGCCTTTTTAGCCATGCCGTTAAATTGTTGTGATTTTTCAAGTTTATTTTGTTCTTATTGAGCACAACACATCGGAGCATGGAATACATCGCCCATATAGTGGAAGGCTGCTTTGTTTGGCTAAGGTGACTGAAATAAGCCAAAAACACATTTTCCGACCAACTGTTCGTGTGTTTATCTGCTATCCACTTGATGAACTTTTCGTTAGATTTTGGCGAAAGCAAGTTGTTTTTTGCTAATTCCGATTCCGCTTTTAGATCTGGATTAGCCTTCTTCTAAACTCATTTTGTAATTTATTTACACAAAAAACTTTAAATGAAAGTATTATGCAACAACATAATTTCCCGTTTTTTTTTTTCTTTTGTTTTTTTTTTTTCGTTGGGCAAATGTATACGGCCAGCCTTCTTCGTAAAATTGAGGTTAAATTTTTAAGTGTCCAATGGTTTTAAATATAACTATAAAATCAATAAAAATAATATATTTTCAAATATAAAATATAGCAACGTTTCTACACTCTGAACACGAAATTGTAATGTTTTTTCTTTTTATACTGGCCGCTAAAAACCTTATGATCGCCAAACTCTTTAGTCATTTAAAATATAGACACGGATAGTTTAAAAAAAAAAAACATGGTATGTAATGGATTTTCATACGAATTTCCTGGACAGTTATTCAGATTTCCTGGAGACTTGAAATAGCTCTACAGGATGAAGTACTTTCTGGCATGTCTATGCAATATGTAATTAAAGCATTACAACATATTTTTGAGAAAACATTTTTACTAGACAAGGTTTGGTTGCGGCTTATTTCTCTTTACACAACATATCTCTCTGCCTTACAATCTGCCCTAAGGAACGCAGATTTGGGTAACGTATTTACGCAATGAACAATTTTTGGCCCCATTTTTTAGGTTTCCGTAGTCAACAACAAGGAACCCTTATAGTTTCGCCATGTCCGTCTGTCTGTCTGTCTGTTCACGGCTTAGCTTAGAGGCTATTAGTACTAGAAAGGTGTAATTTGGCATGGGTATACATATTATTACGTCAATAAAGTGGTATAGTAAAATTTTGAAAAAGATTTTTTTTCAAGGTTCCTCCCCTACACGTAAAGTGGGGATGATAATTTTTTTCTCGTCTACCACCTAGTGTGGGTTGTCGTTGGATAGGTAATTTAAAAATATTGGGGGTGTGAAAAGACCATTTTACGATCCAGGGTTCGGTTTGCGAAATATTAAACTTAAAAGTGTTAATTTTTAACCGACTTCAAAAAAGGAGGCGGTTCTCAATTCGACTGTATTTTTTTTTTTTTTTGGCGTTGTTACTCCATAACTCCGTCATTTCTGAACCGATTTGAATAATTCTTTTTTTGTTTGGAAGAGTTAAATCCAGGTAGGTCCCATTTTAGGTTTGGTCATGATCTGATGAAGGTCTTCAGAGATAGGCAGTGGAACTCCTCAGAAAATGACAGCATACCTCTCGAAATTGAGGCAATCGCTTTGTACCTGGGTTCTGATTACAAGGTATTACTTAAAAATCGACATTCTTCCACCTGACATTCGATCCCGGCTTCATCACCATATTCACCATAGAACTCCTCAACGGATCAGAGCACATAACTCGAGATTGCGGCAATCACTGCGTTAGGGTGCTGATTCAAGGGTATTACTTGGAGATAATCAGAATACTAACCTGACCTTCGATCCTGGCTTCATCACCATAGAACTCCTCAACGGATGACAGCACATAACTTTGGATTGCGGCAACCAGTTTGTGTTAGGGTGCTCATTGCAGGGCATTGCTGAAAATTGCCAGTGTACCCACCTGACCTTCGATCTTGGCTTCATCACCGTAGAACTCTTCAACGGATGACAGCACATAACTCGAGATTGCGGTAATCATGTTGTGTTAGGGTGCTGATAGCAGGAAGCTACTCAAACATGGCTACTTATACTCACTTGAACTTCGTTTCATATTAACACCACGTTTGCAAGAACTACCTATACCTCACAATTTAAGCCAGCAACACTCAACAACTAAAAAATGTGAAATAAAATAAACTTTTAACAAAAAAATAGTAACCGACTTCAATAGTAACAGCAGTCATTCACTAAAAAGTTAATAATAATTCTATAAAGACCGATTGTACCGAAGCAACACTTTTGCCGACTTCTTTCTTCCTGAAACATTATGTTATCTAGAAGTCGGCGTATTTCCTACGATATAGCAACATAAAAACCAATATAAGAACGCCGACTTCTAGATAACAGATTGTTTCACGATCTGGACTGCGATTTATTGTTTTGGCGATGATAAGAATACAACGGATAAATGTTTTTTTTTGTGTTTCTCATATTATTTTTTTATCAAAAATGGTTTCGACTGTTAGCAAGAATGTCCGGATGTCTATTGTGAATCAATTGGCATAGATTAAATTATATAAAGGTGTATTAATTCGAAAAATATTCGAGGTTTAGGTTTAATAAGCCGTATTTTTGAAGTTTTGGTCTAAAAAACCCTCATTATCCTATTTTTACGAAGAGGCTGCAACGTCGTGACGGATGTGACGTCACTTGAGTAATTCGACAGCTAGATGACAGATGAGTAGAAAGACAGAGACAGACCACTTTTTTTTAAGCTATCCCACTTCACAATCAGTATAATGTCTAAAATTCTCAAGTACAGTCATCGGACAATTCCTTAAAAATTATGGTTAATTTACATACCAAAATAATGAAAATTATGTCCTAAAATGGCGCACATTCTCTGAAAAAAAATATATATATTTTAAAAATTAAGCTATGGGAATTGTTATCCGGAATCAAAAATTGTACAACATTTTAACAACAATTAACCGTGCTGGATTGAAGGTCGGTTAAATAAGTTGTTGATTTAAAATTAATTAGATAGTTTTACTTGTTCTTAAGGGGCTGCACAATGCTAAAATGCAGTCCCGCTCTAACGCTTTTGTTTTTTAACTGTCTATCCTGCTCTAGTCAGATGCCGCGCACGCAAAACTTCAGCTATCTTGAAATCGCGGCTACATTAGGGCATTAGCTACAACTTTTTTATGTAATAAAGATGGTTTTTTTCTAGTTATTATCCGCTTGTGTTGGTTTTTTCTCAATTGGTTTTGAAATATATGGAAACTGAATCGCTTTTTACATGAAATTCATGCTTTTTTTAAATGTAATATAATCAATAGAAGATTCAAAGTGTGTTTATTTATAAAGTGTAAATTAATAATTGTCTTGAGACAAAAATCACGCGATATTTTTTTCAAAACTTTACCATATCTACATTGACGGAACTGAATCCAATACAAAACTGATGTTTAGCATTGTGGAGCGCCCTAACAATGAATATCGCAAGCTGAACAGTGGTGGCAGTACGTATTGTTTGAATTTAGCCGAAAAGTGATTCAGTTACCCGAGACGTTTTCCAAGTGTAGCCTAGATTGACAGCTCTTTTTTTTTTCAAGGAATCGATGTAACCTCGTTACATTGTCTTCTGTGTTACATAGTAAAGTTAAGACCTAGCATTTAAATACAAATAAACATATTTTTCCTTATTTCAATGTAATTATCACCTACCCGACAAAACCAATTAAACTTTTAGTAATTACAGTTTATAAACTATCGAAGTTATTAAGTAATTCACTTAAGTTTGGATTTGTTATTGTATTTGATTTAAAATAAAGGAATGCACCAAAAACCTACAGCCATCAACTTAAACGTTATCAAAGTCAAATAAATATATATTTCTTACAGGGTTGTACAAGAAACACCTTGTTTCAACTATCAACACTGACGCCGTGGTACTAATGCGAAGTACGCATATAATGGATATTGGCTTTGCTTATAGCACTTAGTTACTGACCTACGTTCAAAGCAACCTGTCGCATAAACCAACACGCAACACTTTGAAACAAAAAGTTGAAATTACATCAGTTATTTGTAACTAGGTTTTGTAAAAACTATAAGACATTATAAACTCGGAGCCTTGGACTAGTGTCGAGTTCTGAAATGTGCTGTGCGAAGAAAATATCAGTCCGAGCCGATTAGATTGGGTAAGTAAGTACAGTAGTTTATGTATTTATACCAGACGACTGGTATGTTGTAATAGGTTAACATAGAGAATTGAGACTGATAACGATTGATAACTTAATTCTAATTCCTTTAAATATTTATCGTTTTATATTACTTTCTTATACTTTTTTTTTTCATCTAGCTTTGAATTAATAGTTGCTTCACCATAATGTTTCCGTATATAAAGTCGGAACCAAGCGATTACATGTCGGAATTTCAGATTTAAAAAAGATAGAACCCCCGATGGAGTATCAGAGTTTACCAGTATTCACTGTGAAATGCAGGTCTCAGTTCACACTCATAGACCAACTTTTCATCAAAGATTATTACTCCCAGCATGATGGTTGGTAAGCCCTGTCGTCGTACTTCGGATACAAATTGGACCCACAGCTTAACGTGCTTTCAGAAGCAAGCAGACGGGACACAAATGTTCCCCAACGGGGTTTGAACCTGCGACCTTAGGACTGGCAATCGAGTCACCACCGAATACATAATAGTTAGTCGAGTACTCGAAGCATTAGCTCACATTGAGCTGCGTTGATTGGGCTGCGTTCATTTTGATCGCCGGGTGGCATTAACAGCAGGATAGCAAATTCAACGCCTGCAAAAGAGTTGGCATGTTAGGCAGGCGTCGCACGATGATCAATATGAACGACGACGCCTCGGAACTCAAACAGAGATGAACGCGCGGACTCTCCGTCAAAGAGTTCGGTCATCAGGGGATCTAAATAGGCCGACTTGGGTGAATCATAAAATGATTTGAAAGTAGGATGGAGTCAGAGTTTTTTCACGCGTGCAAAAGAGACGGCATAAGAACGGAATCATAATAATATATGATTCATCTAAAGCGGCCTTTTTAGAGGACCAGGGCATAATAAACTACTTATTACACTATAAACACCCACGATTCGGTCATGCATGATCCTCAACAAACGTCAAAAATCGTGGGGAAAAATTGGCTGTCAAACGTGATTGTACAGCTAACTTCAGGCCACTAAAACCACCATGGTATGTACCATGGTATAATAAAACAAGGTATGTTCCTTGGTGATGTGTGGAGGTTTTGTGTTCCAAAATGGGGGAACTTGAGTACGTCATCACGCTATCGACGGTTCTCAAACTTTAAAATTCGGGAATCGTGGAAATTTTTATGTCCTTAGAAATAAATTACTAGGAATGCATGTGGATTTTAACTTTTCAGCTGCAGTGGGATGGGTGTGGCGGCTAAAGTGGGAAGTATTCAATAAAATGTCCCTTAATGGCTTTATGTAGTCAGAAGTCGCAAAATGAATTGAACACACTCTCGCTGTGAAAGAAAATACTAGTGAAAATTCGCCATTCAAAGTAATAAATAAAGCGTATGGAAAACACCACACTAACTTCTGCACGTAACGAAATTTAACGTGATCTTAGAGCTTCATATAAATATTACATAAAATGTGTCACTATAACTTACTTTTCTTAGAATAAATACCACACATAGACCAAAATAATTACTACGAAAAAAAATGCAGCAAAAAAAATACATCAACGTGAGAGAGCACGGAATTGATAAATTCATGAGGAATTTTTTATTATTATTTTATCTGGTCTTTTGCCTAGAAATAAAAAATTTTAATTATTCATGTAATTTTTTCGAAGGATATGCAGAAAGTTAAGGTCGACCAAAAAAAAAGAAAAATTTTACATGTCGAAAAATAATGTTGGAAAGAAACCATTATTTATTAATGCGTAAAAAAAATGTGATACCGTATGCCAATCTTACGTCTCGGTTAAAAAAAATTGTTGCAACTCGAAAGGAGCGATTAAACGCATAATAAACAGAAACGCAGCCATGAAATATCATGAATAAGAAAAAAACACATTATATTTTTTTACATTCTTATCACCATATCTGTTTTCCCATCTTGGATTTTTTTGGTGTCGTGCTAAAAGTTGCTACTGCTGATCTATGGATTGGCATAGGTTTCATTCGTGGATAAAAGGTTTTCAAATTTTGGACCAAACGCCAAGGGAAGAGTTGCATCATCCTTTCAAACTTGTACAATTACAGCCAATTTGCTCGTGGAAACTCGCAAAATAGAACATTTTTTCACAAATATGAGATCTAGATACATAACAGATTGATTTTTCGCGCCCCGAAATACCTTCTATGTACTGTAAATATTGTAAAAATCCTTGTAAATAGGAAACGATGTAAGTATATATACAATTATATTGGATAAATGGGGTAAGTAGGACTTAAATTTCTGATGCTGGCTTTTGGGCCACAATAGCGAAGCCACTCTTGAGCCATCAATTCATTTTTGGGAAAAGTAAAAAGTCTAATTATTCCGCCTTTTTCAGAGCGATTTTTACAATTACGGATCGCACAACCGCCCATTATTGTTTGATGAGATTATCAATTTATCATTTAATAATCAGCTCATCTGCAACTGGGAAACGCGCTTCAACCTTTGGGAATCTCTGTGTAGAGTGAAAACAAACTATTAAATTCACTCTCGTGCAACAAGGATGACAACAAATGGAAAAAACGCCATTAGATATTGCCAGTATTATACGCTTATTTTTACCCAAACGTTTCACACAACGTCTGCAAATCTGATCATAAAGATAAGCAAAAAATCAAAATTAAATTTGTTTAAGTTTAATTTCAACAACAAAAATACTCATCAATGTTATGAATAGTATAAACCTTTTTGTAAACAAAATAACTTAAAACTATTTTCCTTATCATGAAATAATGACATAAAATGGCAAGCACGTAAGATGACGTCACCAAGGGCTGGTGCGTTCCAAATATTTAAAAATATCAGTGTCGCCGTACGAGCTCTCGTGTCATTCATTCGCACTCATACAAAATTTTATATGCTATCCTGTTGTCAGGGTTCAAATTGTAGCAAGCTTATGTTTTGGAATGGAAACCAAAGGAACAGACCATGTTTTATTCGGCCATGGTATGTACTATGGTGGTTGGTGGTGGTTTGACATTTCAATAGTCGGTCATCACGAGGTCCGTATGGGTTTATTTTTTTTATTCTGTTTAATTACACAACCGACTTACCCACGATAGCTGAGCGTGTTATTCTGTTGAATCTGATGACTACACTCTGCTCAAGTCTGCTCAAACATTTAGGCTGAAATTCACAGTGCATTTTGTGTCCATTCCATACTCAATCTTACAAACGTCAAAAAGCGACGTGATCTCATTCTCAACACATATTTTAAATTCAGAAACGTACATTTTGAGACCTAACTCTAACTCTGGCTCAGCTGAGTATGAGACGGGCTGTGTCCTTGTTGCCCGCCACTCAAGCCGAACTCACCGCTAAAGTAGCGGGGATACTCACCAGGAATATGTTGTGGTCAAATATAGGAACACTATGAGGAATTACTAAAGATAACGTTTTGAAGACATACGAGTCATCATAGATGAATTGGGAAATTTCGTAGCGAGTTTCGTTATCTAGATTACAGCATGTATTCGTTATGTTTTGGATTCATTTCATATATTTAAATTGTTTAGTGATGAAGTAATTTCACATTTAAACAAAATGGAAATATGAACTCTGCTAAGCACAATAGAAGTATGAGCCCAAACTCATCTGTGAATACAAAATTTGTGTGTTGCGGTCCTTAGCCATTTTGAGCCTCGCTCAAACGACGGTACAGTAAATCTCAGCCTAAGGATGTTATAAAACATGCTTTAGGAATATATCATTGTTATTTTACAATAGTAATTTGTCACCCATGGTACATTGGGGGAAATTCATCTGATCCACCTTTGTTCCCATTGCAATAAAAGCGCTTGCAGATTTTTCCTTTGATAGTGTCATTGCGGAAATTTTCGCTGATCCAAGTTTTCTTAATTGTATTTTATATTAAGTCTTAATTTTTTTACACCATTTGCATACAACAGCACATATTATTATTCAAAAAAAGACTGTCTTTTGTTTTTAATAAGGTACAACAAAACTTCAAAGCAATTTTTAATGACTCCTCTTAAGGCTCTAGTCTAGAGAAAATCGATTTTCGGTTAGATTCAATAATTTTCGTAAGTTGATACGCACCTAGAAAATTAATAGAAACTTGGTATCAAAAGAAAGGATTTCTTTGTTATTATTTTAGAATAGAAAATCGTTTATTTACTGTCACAATCACACACAATACAGAAAAAGAAGACATGACATGAAGAAAACTTTCAATCAAAAATTAAACAAAATAAATTAACACGAAGTAACTCTTAACATTATCACATATTAAAACAGAACAAAAACAGTACATGTACTTAACCTACCTACCACGCGAGTGGCGTGAGATCGTGACGGCAAAAAGGTTCTGACTCAGCATAGTTTTGCGGACGGATCTGCAACGCAGTCATTTTCATGACTTAAGAAGCTATGCGAATTTTATTTTTGTCACTGTCACTCCAAGCAAAAAATCGCGCAGTGCGAGAGAGGCGGATTCAGGGCAAAAGGGAAAAAAGTTGGTTTTATATTTTATCAAAAAAACTAAAATATCAAGCAAAATTTCAAATATCAAATTTCTAGATATTGTTAAAACACACCTAATAAAATATGTTGGAGTTCTGTTTATGGTTCCTATTCATCAAACGAGGAGAAAAAGTGTGCTTGAAGACCTCATTTCAACAATTATTTCTATCGAGAAAAATTTATCCAAACATGTTTTCCAATTTCAAAACCCTAGATTATATAGTCAAAATGCATATACCAGAAAGTGATTATAATTTTCCGTGTATTTCATGAAATACACAGAAAAGAAACACCCGTATTTTTTTCGCATATCGCCTTAATTTGGTAATTTACTTAACTAACATGTCCCTGTTTTCGATTATTACGGTAACTGTTATGTTTGAACACTCAGTACGCGAAACCTATTAAAAAATCAGAAAATTCTTCACAGTTCTCATTAACTAAGATTATATGTTTTTATTGCGAAATCCATCGCTTTGAATACTCTAATTATTATTAGAGTGGTTTACAAACTTGCAACCAATCAGAAAAAATATTCATATTTGAAAAAATTCTTCGGGCCAGGATCTGAACCTGCGACCTCCTGCTTACATGACAGGCACGCTACCGACTGCGCTACCGAGGTTCGTATCTGGAACGATGAATTTTTCCACCATACCTGTACCTCGAATATATTGGTAACTATTTGATATGCCAGCCTGTAATGCACATACTGATCGCTCACGAGGGCGTTATGTGATTTCACGGCTTGCTCTGAATTTGTTTCTGATTGGTTGCAAGTTTGTAATGCACTCTAATAATAATTATAAAGTGTTTAATTTGCGCTTACCGACATTGTAATGTTGTTGTAGTGATTATTACGATATTTATTAGGCATAAAGAAGTCTGCCATTGTAGCCAGTTAAATAGCTGTGACGCGTTCAATCAAGGTTAACTGTTTGCACAATGCAATAACATAAAATGTTTATCAATCGTGAAATAAACTGCAGATTGTCTTTCAATTGTTAAATTCATAAAAAATGTGTTCCACATTCAAATCAATTTTACCCCTCGTTTAGCGGTTAACAAAATTAGATTCTTATAAAAGAAATCTGCTTGACCCGCACTTATGTGTTTTTTAGTTTCGACGCATTTTGCCAGAAATGTATTATTTTGCCAAATAAAATGCATAATACCAAAATCGCCAACTTTTACAGATTATTTTGCAAGTCTTCTTTCATATTTAAAGCGACAGATATAAAAGTCACAAATGACTAATGATTATACAGATTTTATAACAGATTGTCAGTATTTATTTTAAATAGGTACATACTTCAATTAAATTCCCATTGCTTAATTTTTAAAAGTTTTTTTTTTAATTTTTTTCAGAGAGCATATGCCATTTTATGACATAGCTTTCATTATTTTGGTTTACAAATTAACCATTACTTTTTAATGATTTTTAAAGAACTGTCCAGTGACCTTGTCACTTGAGAATTTTAGACATTATACTGATTGTGCTGTGTGATTGCTTATACAAAAGTGGTATGTCTCTGTCTATCTACTCATCTGTCATCTTGCTGTCAAATTAGTCTGAAGCAAATTATAAAAAATTTATCTTGATAGCAAAGGACACATTTCTAAACAGCCAAGTGACGTCACACGAGGGCAAATGGAAGTTGCAGCCTTTGCTTAAAAATATTCATCATCATGAGGTTTTTTAGACCAAAACTTCTAAAATACGGCTTATTAAACCTAAATCTCGAAATGGTTTTCGAATTAACACACTTTAACATCCTTTATTGCACACAAGAGTAAAACTTATTAGAAATAAAAGAAATCTTACAGTTTAAGCAAAAGGCGAGCTTATCCCTGAAAGAGTTTTCTACTAGCAAACCCATGGTGATCAATTGAATTTGAATCAATCAAACAAAAAGTGTGTATTTCATAAGTGCACACAAAAACACAAAACTGCTCAATACAGACGAGATAAAAAATACTCGTCTTCCTAAATTAACTGTTATACGTATACATATCAAATAAAATAAATAAATACTTATAAAAATTTATAAACACACTTAAAATTTATAAAAATAATAAATATTATTACAAAACAAAATAATTATGAATAGTATGATTATGAATATCTAATACATATTAGTAAAAGGAAATAATTACAAAAAATACTAATTAACATTAACATTATATCATTGCAAAAATACTCTTTAATTCTCTTCTTCAAAATCCAATAGTTGGACTATTACGAATTTTTAGTGGTAGTGAGTTCCAAAACCTGATCGACACACTTAACATTTTACACACTTAACAATGAAGTACTTCATTCTACAAAAAAGAAAACAAAAGTGAAGTAAAACTAATAAAAATTCGCGTTTGAAAATATTTATGGAAATCATATCAATAATAATAAACAGTTAACTTGTTGCAGATAAAATCTGTATAAAAAATATAATTTTACTCTAGACACAAAAATTATTAACGGTTGTATCTCTGACAAAACTCGGTGCTTTTCTTTCATTTGCTGCAAAATACGTATAGGATACGGAGTATAACAAATTTGAAATATAGTAACAAATTATTTACGGATGATATTTAATACAAAATGTGCATTATGCAATTGCTATTACATACAATTTTACATAGATGACGTAGGTATTCATGTTTTATTTCGATGCATGACATACATCCAGTGGCGTATTTTAAGATTTGGTGCCCTGGGCCTATACGGTTTGTGGCCTCATAAATTAACGAGAAAATAGCCAAAAATATTTTAAATTATACATTAAAATCTAGCAGTGTGTTGATGTGGGCTGTGATGATAATGAATGAAAAAATAAAACATACCTTCAATGAAATAAACACCATTTATTCAATATTTTCCGATGAACAATGTTTTTTAATGACAGTATAAAGTCAAAAAGCTATATAAATTAAAAGATAGGTACTTTGGACGAATAAACCAGATAGGTACCTAACAATTGATAACGAAAGGCGCCGAAAGCTGAAATCGAGGTGCAGCTTGCGCCGCCCCTCGCAGCCTGCCGCCCCGTGCCATGGCCCTTTTGGCCCTAGGATAAATACGCCACTGCATACATCACTAACGATAAATTATAAAAATCGATAGCCTTATCGTAGTTTTAATACATATTTCTAGTTATGTTTAATGTTATGTTAAATGAGGAAAACTTGCACAGTAACAGGGGGTCACGGGGTCAACTTGATCCTCGGTTCAAGGACACTCAAATAAAATGCTCGTACTTGTCATTAAAGTGCACACTAGCTCGCATCTTATACAGAGTGCTTGGAAATTCAACCTATTCCTTGAAAGGAGTTATACTAGAGATCATTTCCAACAAATAATCCCTATCAACTAGGGGTCGAAAATTATACATTTTTTTTCAAGTAAAACACATCGATATTGCGAAAATTACAAAGTAAAAAAAGTCTTCTTTCCACTTAAGACCTTTTCTTTCTGAGATTCAGGGAATTCAGGGCATGTATTTTTTTATAAATGATCACTTATTTATCATTAATCAGAAAAATAACTAATAAGTGCCGAGAGAGGAGTAGTTATTTTTAAATTATTTGTTTTTGGTTACCAGTCTGAAAGTTTAAAAAATATCTTAAAAACCTCCGTAACTCGGAGACCATTCATTTTTGACCCCTAGTTCATGGGGCTCAATTTGTTGGAAATTATCTCTAGTATAACTCCTTTCAAGGAATAGGTCGAAATTCCAAGCATCCTGTATATCGCGTAAAATTTTGAATGCCTACTCTCAGTTACCACGCGCACTTGCTGGTGTGAATGTACCGAATCACAACGCGCGAGAGCTTCTTCTTCTCTGACTGTCTCAAGGTCATCGTACTAATGCTCGGTCGCAGGGTTGCCACTTGCAATTTTAAATTATCGGTAGGTACTAGTAGAACGCTGGCCTCTCAATGTTGAGACCCAGGTTCGATCCAAGGTCAGGCATAAAACGACAAGTTTTTCGGTTTTTCTTTTTAATTTTAAAATTTCATTTTAAAATTATAGTATTTGCTAATTCTTACCATTCAAGTGTGCACGGCAATAAGGCTCACCACCCATCACGTTGGGACGTAATAATCGTCAGTGAAACGCGGGTGTACCGTGTGTGGACAGGACTGTGACTTGAATTTCACATTTTACACTCAGGTATCTCTGACCCCTATGACACCCCTGCGTCGGGGATTAATGACGTGATTTGCATATTTATTATATAAGGAGAAATGTAATCAACCGCCCGAATTCACACTGGAGACTCAGTTAGTGACAATAAACAAGGTTCAATTATCTTTTTTCTTCGAAATCATAAAAAAAATGTTTGATTACATACGAACTGGACTAATTCAAATACTATTCCTGTATTTGAAGTACGGGAGCAAAAAAAATGTTTTTTCGAGATTCACCTCTAGTCCTTATCACTAACCAAGAGCCGTATTTTTGAATCGTTCGTAATCAATTCACGTGCGAAAATATATACCTCTCTCATCTTGCAAATGACAAGTTCTGATGTGCTACGTGAGATGGGTATATACTTTCGCACGTAAATTGAAAACGAACGATTCAAAAATACGGCTCCAAGTCTTCAGTTAGAATTCGGGCGGTTGATTAAATTTCTCCATATACAGCTTGTTGATTTAGTCAGCAGCTTCCGTCACAGGGTAGGTTATATTCACGATATTGATGAAGAAAAAAAATTTTTTTTTTTTTTTCTTTGGTTGTTTGCGATATTTTGAGGTTGCTTAAATTTGACACAGCACTGGCGGAGCAGCGGCGGTGGCGGTGGGGGGGGGGAGGCACCCGAGTATAGTCATAGCGATCCACGCCGCCACTGTTACTGGTTATTAAGATAATTTTAGGACATACCTACAAGGTGAAATTTAATCAACCGCCCGAATTCATACTGGAGACTCGATTAGTGATCAGGAAATTGTTCAGTAATCCTATTTTTCAAAAACATTAAAAAAAAGTTTGTTCCCATACTAAGTGGACTAATTCAAATTACTTCAAATAGAATTCCTCAATTAAAGTAGAGCCACTGAGTGATGGCACTTATGACAGCTGCATTTAGTGATTAGGTACATTTCAAATTTCGGTTTAAAATAAAAATCAAGTGTGAGTTTACTTAACATTAGACACGGCATTCAACATTCAACACAATGATACAAAAGGAAAATTTGCCAAAACCAGTGGCGTAGCTATCGGAGGGCTATGCGGTGTAGTGCCCCGGGGCCCCCAAGAGATGTTTAAATATCTAAATCGAGAGTAAAAGTATTTTACTATCATTTATTTTCGTTTATTTTAACTTCGTAATTGTTTTGTTTTTAATTAAATATTATTGCGTAACTTGGCAACCTCAAACACGACCTATAAAAAATGAGAAACTTTTTAAAAAAAAATCTATTTTTCTATACGAATTCTATTGCACAATAAAGCAACATTCAAATCGGAAAATAATAACCGAAACAAGTAGTACATCACTATCAACAATGAAGTATTACATTTTTTAATTCACACTTGCTTGTAAATAATTACGATACTTTGTAGGCATTTAAACGTCATAGGCGCCATCACTCAGTGGCTCTACTGTAAAGAGTCGTTTGTAAAAAAATCCTCATTATGCCCTATTTGTGATTTCGTAATCGGGATTTTACGATATGAGTGTAGATAAAAATAATAATTATTATAAAAGAAGGTTTTAAAAATGAAGGCCTATGGAATGGAAATGTTAGTGAATATTTAGTTAATAAACAAACTGTTATAACTAGTTTATAATTAACTTGAAGTGTCTGAATTAATAATAATTGTAATTAATCCATCCATATTTTATGACTATAAACATAATAATTATTTATTATCTGAGTAACCTTTGCCACAGTATAAGAAAACTTATACTGTGCCTTTGGTACCTGCACCGTAACTAACTGAATTCGAGTGCAAACAAGTAATCTCGTTTCACTTAGCTCCAGCTAGCCTAACATGGTCCGTTTATAACACCCTCTAAACACCTTTTGACAGCCCAATTTGACATTAAACACATGGAATATGGTGTTTTGTTGTGTCAAAAGATGTCAATAATAGGTGTTAAACGCTGGCCATGTTAGGCTAGCAGGACAAACTTACTTCCCGTAGAATTGTTTATGTTCATGTCCTATGTTCATAATACATATTATTTATTATCTGAGTAACCTTTGGCACAGTATAAGAAAACTTATACTGTGCCTTTGGTACCTGCACCGTAACTAACTGAATCGAGTGCAAACAAGTAATCTCGTTTCACTTAGCTCCAGCTAGCCTAACATGGTCCGTTTATAACACCCTCTAAACACCTTTTGACAGCCCAATTTGACATTAAACACATGGAATATGGTGTTTTGTTGTGTCAAAAGATGTTAATAATAGGTGTTAAACGCTGGCCATGTTAGGCTAGCAGGACAAACTTACTTCCCGTAGAATTGTTTATGTTCATGTCCTACTTTCATAATACATATTGGAGAAGTTATTTAATTAGCAATATCGCAATTTTAGAATAGTAACGAGCAGTTTAAAATTATATGAGAGTTTTACCGGCGCAAGTTTTATGGAGCGTGCACCTTATAGTTGAAACAGCCACGCCCACAACTGAGTTGGTCACGTCATGACGTCTGTTAAATGAGGTGACAAGTGCTTCTCAAGCGCTGATGTCGACTGGAGAAATAGACGATCATGCTGATTCTATTATACCTAAGTATGTGGTGACTATGTACAATAGTTAAGTATAATTTTTTTCTTTCAATTTTTTTTTTAATTATCACTCGTGTATGGATAAATATATAATTACAAGCGCTCACATCTTTAAATTTAGATCCAGCCAATCTGAAAAAGTAAACGAATGTAGAAAACCGAAGATGCTCTCCACCAGCACTTGAAAAGAGCTGTATACCAAGGAGTGTTTGTGTGGGGGCAAACGGCAGCTCAACAAAATTTACCCAGTCCTGAAGACTGGGGCTGGAAGAAACATGAAAATGTCGGGATGCCCCACTGGACAACAGCACTTGTTGATGTGAGAGCTTGTTTAGAGCTAGTACGATACAAGTGCAAACAGCAATGCAGTAACAGATGTGGTTGTAAAAAAACAAGAGCTGAACTGCACTGAGTTGTGTCTGTGCAGTGGAAAACCTGAGCTTGTATTGTAAATTTTTACGTAGCAAAAGTTATTATGAAAACCATAAATATGAATTTCACATAATTAATTCATACCAAAATGATAACAAATACGCCCTTGTGTGAAATCACGACGCGTAAGTATTTTTGTTTACGGAGCGAATTGTTAGCTCCCTGCCGATGCCGGTCGTGGTCGTAGCAAAGTGAGAGACGCGAGGCATTTTATTATTTTTTTTTCTGGCATTTTTGTGAAGTAAGTATATATGATAGCTATATTTTCATAAACTACAATAGCTGAGCTCTCTATAAGTGTTTAATCTTAAAATAGTAACTATTATTTACATAACATCTGCTTGAAGAGAAAATAGTTTACCGTCATTTTTAGTTTTTCACCAAAATCTCTTTTGAATTTCTTCAAACGAAATTTGAATTCTTCATTTTGAATTTATACGAAAATGATAGCAAATACGTCTTTGAAATCACGACGAGTTAGTATTTTTTGTTTACGGAGCAGATTGCTCGCTCACTGCCGTTCGTAGCAAAGTGAGAAACGCGAGGCATTTCCTTTTTTTTTTTGTTATTATTGTGTATTAAGTATATATGATATTTATATTTTCATAAACAAAAATAACGAGGCTCTCTATAACAATGTTTTATCTTAATAAGTAACTATTCTTTACGTAACATCTGCTTGAAGAGAAAATAGTTTACCACCATGTTTAAGCTTTTCATTAAAATTTAGATTTTTTTTTTGTATGGACGGGCATTACAAAAATATATATTTGAATTTGTCATCCTTAATTCATACGAAAATGATACCACGTACGCCCTGATGTGAAATTGCGACGCGTTAGCATTTTTTGATTAAGAAGCGGCGGGAGCGTACTCCGCCCCCCTGCCCTCCCCAACCTTAAATCCGGGACTGCCGGAGCCAGGCTTCAATCTGCTCATTTTGACCTAGGCTACAACTGTACCAAGTTTCATGCTTCGGTCACTATCTGAATGGCCCCCATACAAGAGCTGGCAAGAGAACCTCGTCTATTAATGTGTCAACCACTGAGAAATAACTTGCTGACCCACTTTTGGCTCTCGACCCACCATAATACGTATGAAAAGTGGTCCAAAAGGTTTTTCTTGATAGTACGCGCACTTTGACAATAAAGTTAGAGAATCACTTAAACCATTAGTTTTATTGTGGTTTTAATGGTTTCATACACATAACATGTTTCAAACTACTTATATAAGTTAGTAGTTACCAAGTAGACGTAATAGATAAATAGTATTTTATCATCTCGACCTTCAATGCAATTTATAGTCATCTAGGTAGATAAGAGTATGTACCTCTACTTATAGTATGTACGTGTATAACTAACCTAAGCATTTACATATTTTCATATGCAAGGTGACTTTTTGATCATCGTCCAAAGTCATACTAGAGGCTTGGTAAGTGATCAGCATCATGAATCGATAAAAAAATTTGTGCAATTCTTATAATGAAATTTCGACTTTCCATAGTAATTCACACCCAGTCCTTAGGTCAGTTCCAGGGGACATGCAAATGTGTATAATTAGACTTTAGCTCAACGGGACACCTGACGCTAGAACATCAACAACACCAGGTTTTCAATGGTTCATTGGAAGAAACTAGGTCTCTCCTCATATTGAAGAAAATATATTTGATTTATCGATATTTTATCTAGGGATTCCACCTATAAACAATGTTTTAAGATTTATATATTTGTCGAAAACAAAAAAGATTTCAACCCTCCTTTTTTGGTTTTCAAACGTTCGTTTCAAAGACGTGGTTAAGAGATCAACTTGATTTTTTTTTATAAAATAGGCAATAGAAATATGAAGGGATGTTACCTAAATCCAATATTTTTTTCTCTACAAAATATTTCAGTACTAGCTAAAAACACACCAATTTGTTGTTTCGCTGCGTGATCGCGTATTATGCCTCCAAGAAAAAAAGCCCAAAGAGCCAACATATAATCGCCTCTATGAAAAGCAAATAAGGTATTTGCCATTAGACTTATTGTGCTGGACGGATAATAAAAAAAGTTGCTAGGGTATGCCATCCTCTGAGGCCTGCGGAGCAATCCTAGTTCATACAAACGAAATACCAAAACCATTTGTAAATCATTGATGTTCTTAGGATACTGTGAGTTTATTCCGATTAGATTACAGAATATTTAAATTTGGTCATGATCTGATAAAGACCTATATAAGAAAATATAATTATTACTTCACCACCCAAAGGTTGGCTGGAAGAAATCACTTTTAGTGATAAGTCAGCCCCTGTACAACATTGTGTGTTCGAAACTCTGTACTCTATATTTATTTTTAATTAACCTGTGTACAATAAAATGTGTATTCGTCATTGATGTTGTTCTGAGGTGTTCATACATTTATTCAAGGTCGTCAGAGATTGGCAGTGGAACTCCATAGTGAGTGACACCATACCACTGTGGATTTTTAAACTGTGTAACCACTATAGATTGTGGCAGTCAATTTGTACCAGGATGCTGATTGCGGTGTCCAATCCAATCCAATCCGTTAGCCCGTATTCGTCCACTGCTGGACATAGGCCTCCCCCATATTACGCCACTCTTGGCGGTCCTCAGTCATCCTCATCTAGCCGCCACCCGCAACGTCCTTCAGATCGTCAGTCCAGTGGGCACGAGGGTGGTCTATGCTGCGCTTTGCTGTACGTGGTCTCCATTCTAATACCTTACGGCCCCAACGGTAATCACGTCGGCGACAAATATGGCCAGTCCACTGCCACTTCAACTTACTGATTCGGCAGGCTATGTCGGTCACCTTCGATCTCTGACGGATATCTTCGATTCGGATTTTATCCATCAGAGATATCCCAAGCATAGCCCGCTCCATAGCTCGTTGAGCGACCTTAAATTGTGGATTTGCGGATTTTGTTGTGTTAGTTGAAAACTGTCATTGTACCCACATGTCCTCCGATACAAATACAAATACAATTATTTTTATTTCGTCATAAGTGGTTACAAAACTATAAGAGTGGGTATATCTGTTAATCCTGACCTCATCATTATAAAACTCCTCAACGGATGATAGCACATACAATACAATACAATATTCTTTATTGCACACCAAAAACAAAATAAATAGACAATTTCAAAAATTAAAAGTAGGATACATTTGGCGGTCTGATCACTAAAAAGCGATCTCTTCCAGACAACCTTTGGATGGAGGAACTGTTAAAAAAATGTGTAGCGACGGTGTACAGAATAAATAGACATAATTTTTCCAATAAATATATAATAAACGTAAATAATACAATTATACATATATATACATAAATAGGTATATATTTAAACATAAATAATATATAAACAAAAATAAATCAGTGTAAATATAAAAGGAAATATAAAACCAAAAAAAAGAAAGAATATTAAATAATAATAAAAAATAATAATAAATTTTATAATATTGCGAGAGTAAAGGCATCCCATAGACGTATACGAGTAGCTTCTACAGTAAACGAGTTACCATGAGAACAAGTAGTATGAACTTGAAATGATAAATGAAGATTTTCAGATGACCTTAGATTATGGTCGTTTTTACAATTAGGAAAAACCAAGCGATCTTTCAAGTAAGAAGGAGTGAAAGGGCTGAACAAAACAGAGTAAAGAAGAAAGAGAATATGAGAATTCCGACGAAAACGGATAGAGAGCCACTCAAGCTGAAAACGATATCATGAGACAAGGTCATATTTGTGTAATCCAAATATAAATCTAACAGAAAAAATTTGAAGATGCTCGAATTTATTAAGTTCAAGTAAGATCAAGATAACAGCAGTCAGCATAATATAAAATAGGTAGTAGTAGATATTGTGCAAGCGCAACCTTGGTAGCTGTTGGCAGGAAGTTTCAAAGTCACCTTGTGTTAGGGTGCTGATTACTGAGTATTATTTAAAAGTTGTTTGCATGAAATCCTTAATGGGTTAATGGGTGAGGAGAGAAAAGATAGACGAGAGAGATGAGAAGAGATTGCGGAAATCATTTTTGTGTTAGGGTGCTGAATACAGAGTATACCAGAAAATTATCAGTACCCATCTGACCTTCATTCCTGGTTTTGTGTTAGGGTGCTGATTGCAGTTTGCTACTTAAACATTGTCATAATACTCACTCAACCTTCGTTTTATATGTACAGCGTGTTTACAAAACCAACCCATATTTCACAATTTCACCCGTCAATACTAATAAATATTGAATTAAATAAACTTGAAAAAACTAACCGTCTGCCAATGTAACAGGATATTGCACTAGGATATGCAGTGAAAATTGGAAACCAATGGTTTGACTGTACAATATTCTGACACTCTATACACACCTCCGATCTGATAAGTGTTATCAAAGTGTTATTTCGGTACCATCGGTCAGTATATAATTATTAAAACTTTTAAGTAGATGTCTGCTGTTACATTTGAAGTCGATTATTTTTTTTTTGTTTAAAGTTTTTACACATATTTGATAACAATTGATAACACTTATCATATCGGAGGTGTGTATACTGTATAGAATGTGAGAGTATTGAACAGCCACAAAATTGTTTTCCACTTTTTACTGCATATCCTAGTTGGTGTAGTATAGTGTAGATAAGCTATGGGAAGACTTGGAAAATTTTCGCATCCCAGAAGAGAAAACCCAGAACTCTTTCAGTTATGCTCCATAATGACATTCTGACACATAACCTTCGCTTAAAGATCGCTCCACAAAGATAAAATCGTTCTAGTTTGCTATGTATAGATATCATTGAACCTTTTATCACAGAAGACACACAGAAGACTATACGAAATACGAGTTAAATGAATTTCATTTACTGGTATATTCAGTATTTGATCTAACATAAACAACATTATGATAGATCATGCATCAATAGCAAACCTTTGTTCATTCGAAGAATAATATTGTTATGCGATGATATGGTATCGTTTGTAATACTTGGTGATGATATCATTCGTAGGCTTGTAGAGAAAAGTATAACTACTATTAAGCAAAACTACTTTTGACTCTCTATTTAAATCGCAATATGGGAGAAAATTAGTCAGCGCAATATCCCGAAATAGTATTCATTTATGGAGATAAGATAGGTGTACAGTCAATTTACGTCAAAGTATTTTTATTTGCTTGTCTGATAATCGAGGAGAAAATACAAAAGCGCCTCTCGCAGCGGCATCCGAAAATTGATAATCCTATCGATAAAGTTGTTTCTCCTAACTAATGCTTCTGCACAGCCCTCTGTTGAGCTTCTAAGGCACCTTAGGTAATATAAAGGCAATGGTTGTATTTCCAGTAGTAGCACCAGAGCGTTCAAATAAAGTACCATACGGTTGTCCTTATAAAGGTTTCAGTTTATGCTATCACATAGCTAACTGATGGAGTGTCAGCTATTTTCTATAGCTAACTGCAGCCGAAATTACTGAAGTAGGTATATATAAATAGCGACATGTAACTCCGACGAATACTATAGCTTTTGTTCCACTGAGAGAGATATGTAAAAGTTTTAGCGTCCCTGTTACTCCATATGCGAAAAAACCCTCAGTGCGAGAGGGACGGATTCGTGGAAAAGTAGCAAAAAGTCGGTTTTTTATTAATATAAAATGTATTAAAAATGCTATCAAAATTTCGTTTAACCAGGTCCTAGATACTGTTAAAACCCATCTAATAAAATATAATTGCAGTCCATATAGTTAGGGAGGCGAATAGGGGAATTTTCGGTAATACTCGAGCGTGGCAGTTTAAGATATGAGAGATACCTTAGACCTAATAGAACAACCTTGTAAAGTATTTAGCTCTATATGTAGTGACGCGCGCCTAGGATAGACGATCAGATTAGTAAAAAAAAATCGGTAGTCTGAAATACTCGAGCGCGTCAGATTAAGATATTGGGGGTTGATTTTAATGTTTTAAGACTAAATTTAACTAATCTGACGATAAGTCCTTGACGCCGCCGAGTTATAGGGTCGCGAACTTGTAAAAAAAAAACGTTAATCCGGCATTCTCGAGCGCGATTTAATTTTTTTTTATTTTGAAGAATATAATCTAAAACTTACTAAAAATACAAAATCTGCCGGTTTCCGCATGACCGGAAGTGTGGAGGAGCCATTTCGTCTTCCGAAAAACGCGTTGCGGCATATAAGTCGCGAACGATACATTTTACAAAAAAAAAGTTTAAATAAACAAAATGTATCGCCGGATATTCTGGGCAACGAGAATGGCACTGAGGACAGCAATGACGAGACGCTTGATTCAGGTAAATTTTTGTACTTCTATAATATTCTCTCAACAAAATTACTGAATAGAAATAATTGTTACGGATGTTGCAGGCACTCAGCAGGAAAGAATTGTGGATGAGGAGCCACAATATGAAAGTTCCAGTGAAGAAGAAGAAGATGAATTGTATTGAGCAAAAATGTAAAGGTCATACATAACAATACAATTATAATACAATTTTTATATCATTTAATTTTTTTATACAATAAATAATACAATTCGTACTACATTTCATCTACATTTACGTTGGTTGTATCTATCGCTTTATTGTCATTCTTAAATTCCCCGTTTTATCAAGGAGAAAGAAAGGAAAAAAAAGAAACCAAAAAACCTTTTTCGGTCAGATTAAGAGAACCCACCAACATTTTTGTCAGATTAAGAAAATATGCTTTCAGGATACCGAGATAAACCTCCCCTATGAAAATCTGACGCGCTCGAGTATTTCAAAAAAACTTTATTTTTTGCATTTTCAAAAATTCATCGTAACTTATCGTCACGCCGAAATCGTCAGTTTTTTTAAAGGGAGCTTCCTTGGGGCCTACTTAACACCCCTTCCGAAAATCTGACGCGCTCGAGTAAATATTTTTTTTTTGCATTTTTGACTAAGTACTTTATATGCCTACCCCCACCACGCAAACCGGCAGATTAGTATACCGTTGTTATCAGAGGCACTTGGGGCATACGTAGTATGAATATCTGACGCGCTCGAGAATGCCCAAGTAACTGTTTTTTTAACATTTTTGAAAAACCGTACACGCCAAACCCACCGCTAAAATGGTTTTTACCATACGAGCTTTTCTTTTCGAAATTATTTTATCTTTCGATTTTGATAGGTCTCGACGGCGCCGTTGAATTACGCCATTTAGCTACCTCGCCTCCCTAACTATTATGTCATTCTAAATTGTCAAACCAGGAGAATTGGTGTCGATAAAGACCTCATTTCAATAAATATTTCTATCGAGCCGAAAGATTCCAAAAATAATATACTATTTTTTCAAAATTATACATTATTTAGCGAAGTAGATATAGAAGTTCTAAAAGTGTCGATTTTTTTTCGTAGCGCCTAAAGACAGGACATGTAATACATCCCAGAGATAATATGGAAACCATTATGTGTGTTCTTTACAGACCCAGGTGTGATATAATTGCCGTATATTTTTGGTGATATAGCTTGTGTGCTAGTTGGGTTACGAATGTATTTATAATTAGCCATAAAAATATAGCAAGTCAAAAATAAAGCTTTTTGTTAGGTTAAAATGAGGTTCGGTTTGGTCAAAGATAGAAAAACGTTTTCAAAAATATATCGTGTGAGGTATCAATTAAAAGAGCTACCTTTTTTCATAATAAAGTTCCCGTAAATTTGCTAAAACTGACCGCCCCCCCCCCCCCAATCTCCTAGGATTACCTAAAGCTAAAATGTTGATTTCGAGAGGATTAGTACTGATACATAATTGAGTCATAGACCACCGGAAACTGCAGGTATTCTCAGCAGTGGAAGCCAAAAAAACATATTTTATTGTTTTTCTATTTTTTTAGGATATGTCACGCTTGCAAAAGTCGCCGTCACTTAATGCGGAAAATCGCGCAGTGCGAAAGGGACGGATTCCAGAAAAAATAGCAAAATGTTGGTTTTAAATTAATATAAAAAGAACTAAAATAGCTATCAAAATTTCAAACTAGCATTTAGATATTGTTAAAATCCATCTAATAAAGTAGGTATAATTGAGGTATGTATGGCATTCCTATTTGCCAAACTATGAGAAAAAGTGTCGATGAAGACCTAAACTTACAGGGCGAAAAATCAGCAACGCGTTTTTGTAACTAGCAAAAGGGTTCCAAAATGTATATACTAAAATATATGGCCAGCGTATAAACCTTGCCATACCGAGAGGTAACTTGGCAATTACCTACTTACATAAATTCGGCATCTCCCACAGGGCAGTGATCTAAAGATTAATTTCTAAAAGTTTTTTTTTTTTTTCAGAGAACATACGTCATTTTAGGACAAAGTATTCATCATTTTTGTATATAAATTAACCATTATTTTGTTATGATTTTTTAAAGAATTGTCCGGTATGACGTCACTTGAGAATTGTAAAAATTATACTGATTGTGATTTCTGATTGCTTATAAAAACAAGTGGTCTGTCTCTGTCTGTATACTCATCTGCCATCCAGCTGTCAAATCAGTTGGAAGCAAATTATTACCCAAGTAGCACCTAAGCGGTAAAATAAGCGCTACAAAGGCCGCTTCACAGAGATTTATAACGACTTAACCATCATAAGCAAGCGCTATAGTAGCGATAGAGAACTTCTCAATCACTTCTATAACACCGAAAAGGGCCCACTTTATACGGGCCTTAACGGCACAAAGGCGCGTAAAAAGTGATTGTAGGACCCAAAAGATATATAATAAGTTCGTCTACCACCTTTATAGAATTTTCACACATACAAAGGCGCGTGAAAAGTGATTGTAGGAGGTAAAACATATACAATAAGTTCTTGTACCACCTTAATAGAATATGCACATATACAAAGGTGCGTGAAAAGTGATTGTAGGAATTGAAAGATATACAATAAGTGTTTGTACCACCTTAATAGAATATGCACATATACAAAGGTGCGTGAAAAGCGATTGTAGGAGGTAAAAGAAATACAATAAGGTCTTGTACCACCTTAATAGAATTTAAACATGATTGCGACGTGACTCTAACACTGAAATAAATCTCAAATGTTTTTTATTACAATTTGTAGCGTTATTTTTTTTAAAATAATTTTTTGTTTTTAGCCACTACATATTCACGAACGTAATTTCGACCTAAATTTGGACTGCCACCAGGCAAGCCTGGTGACAGCCAAAAAAAGAGGTAAATCTGGATAAATAAACCGTATAATTTATCTTTAAATACACAAAAAAATAACAAAACCGAAGTAAGAAAAATATAGTACAAAACACAATAATATCTAAAGAGTATCGGTACAAAGGAACTTATTAGATCAAAAAGGAAATTATGCTTAATTCCACTTATTTAGGATTTTGATTTCCTTTTAGCTTGAACGACGCATTTGTTCATAAAATAATGGATTTTAAAATTTGGTGGCGAAACTAGTTTTTAGGATCCCAGAAACTAAGGTTGCACGGAAGTTTTGATAACTCTTAATCCGAAAGAAAAAGTAATATTAAGGTGTTACGAGCAATCGTTATCTAGCTTTACACTAAGGAATAAAAATAATTGATGCTGAATATTAGGCTACAGATACTAAAAACCTGGTAAGGGTCTCTTCGTGACTTGGGTGTTTCCAGTGTTCCCGGGAGCAGTCGATGAAGCTTGGCGATTTCTATTTTAATATCGGAAGCTTTAGCTCACCAGGGACGTGGTCCTTACATCAGGCCTCAATAGGTACAACCGTACGAGATGGCGGATGGAATTCAAGTAGAAATGAATAATCAAACTGGGGAGAACCAGAACCCTTAGAAAATACCTGAAGGGTCGCTGTAAAGAAATAAAACAACAGCGTCAAGACATGCTTATGAAATGAGGGAAAGGAAATTAACGTATTGGAAACGGGACAAAAAGGATTTTCAGAGAATGAAACCAAAATTACACAAAACTTACCAGGAAACGCAGAAAAACTGGCTTTCAAAATGCTCAGAGCAAATGTGCTCTGTTTCAAGCCTTTAAATTCCAAATTTTGTTATTTTTGTAAAAGATTTATCCTTCCTCTGTCACGATCTTCTTTGATATGAGAAAAATAACAAAAAAAATCTGACAAGATCATTCTAAATATTCGAATTCGAAAATTCAGAAAAGCAGCCAACGATAAAGAAAGACTAAAAATATATAAAAAGGTTGAACACTTGTAGCGAATGCTACAATTTACAATATCATGAGTGAAAGGAATATATGTTCTTAGATTATTTAAAAGTGATCGGATAAATGTCAATAATGGACGAATAAATATAGGTAATTAATTGGAATGAATTTTCACTCACATACGTAAAATACTAGTGCGAGCATCAGGTTACTGACAAAATATACATTCAATTAGCTAAATATTTCATGCGCTTGCGAAACTCGTGGAATTTTTAGTGATTTATATTATTCAAGTGCAATAATTTTTTTAGGTTAACTTGTAATTTCTTCTCGAATGAGGCATTAGGACTTTTGTGATTTTATTACAGCATTACATGTTAAATGGGTATGTTTATTTTTTAAATTATGGCCTGAACTAAGAAAAGTGATTGATTTTTCGACATGATTAATCTCTTTATCAAATACTGTAATTGCGGCTTGCTACAACTGGCTTAGACGTTTACTATATCCATTTAAACGGTTAAAGAAGTAGAATGGCGCTAGTGACCACTATTACAACGCTTTGGGATCAACAATCACCGTACTATGGAGTATTTTTACTCTTTTTGGGGCACAGTAGCGCTTGAATTCTTCTTTTTAGCCCTTAAACAGTTACTATGGAGTTCAAGATATTACATTGTACAACGTTGACGTTGACGATGACGATGATGATGACGTTGAAAGTGACGGTGACAATGACGATGACGATGACGATGACGATGAATATGACGATGACGATGACGTTGAAGGTGACGGTGACGGTGACGATGACGCTGACGATGACGATGACGACGACGGTGATGATGACGGTGACGATGAATATGACGATGACGTTGACGATGACGGTGACGGTGATGATGACGGTAAGGTTGACGGTGACGGTGACGACGACGATGATGATGACTATGACGATGAAGTTGACGATGACGATGACGTTAACGATGACGATGACGTTAACAATGACGGTGACGGTGACGATGACGTTGACAATGAAGTTGACGATGACGTTGACGATGACGATGATGATGACGATGACGATGCCGTTGAGTTATATTTCTCAATCAAACGGTTTTAGGTGCTAATGTTGAGCTACAATACTCTAATACGGTAAAGGTGCTACAAAAGATCTTTACAGATCGATGCTAACGCTATAGACTACATAATACTACCATGTAAGTGCTTAAATTTTATAGGTGATACTTATATACTTTGAAGCGCTTTTACCTTAGTAATTGCTATTTTAGATCTCATAGTGCTATTTAGTATATTTATAACTCTGCATTGTATCTGAAGCCTGTACAAGAACTTAATAACGCACCTCTGTTTCTCCGAAGCCGTAATAGGCGCTACTCTACCTCTACAATACCACCTTTCTCTTAAAGAGATATTACAATCTCTTATATATAGTCTAAGAAATATACAAACTCTCTTTAACCGCTGTTATACAACAAAGAAGCGGTGCAGTGCCTTCTTACACTGCTTGTGTGCTACTTGGGATATTATATTGATCTTGATAGCAGAGGAGACATTTCTAAACAGCCATTTCTCAAGTGACGTCACACGAAAGCAAATGGAAGTTGCAGCTTCTTCGTAAAAATATTCATCATCGTGAAGTTTTTTAAACCACAAGTTCTAAAATACGGCTTATTAAACCCAACTCTCGAAATGGTTTTTGAATTACCAAAACTGAACATAACTTAATCTAAGCGAATTTTCTTTTTATAATAATAATTATTGTATAGTTTTTTTTTATTTGAAGGTTAATTTTGTTATAACATTTGAAATTGTATATTATACTACTTTATATTCAATTTAGGTATAACTAGCGTCTGCCCGTGGCTTCGCCCGCATTGATTAAGTTTTTGTGTAGTCCTATCGAACCTGTCAATATTTTTCGGACCCATGATTTTATAAAACATATTTATTTTGACTCTGGTTTGAACGAAACTATTTATTGTTCTCTGAATTGATCGTCTGCTAAAGTGTATTTGGCAGGGGCGAAGACCGAGCCGCGTTTTCAAATGAAACTTTAATTCAGTTCGATTCAATTCAATATCCTTTATTGCACACAAGAATAAAACGTATTACAAGTATCAGTAATCTTACAGTTTAAAAAAAAGGCGAGCTTATCTCTGAAAGAGATTTCTATCAACAAACCCTTGGTGATAGAATCGATTAAACAAAAGTGAATATTTCATAAGTGCACACAAAGACAAAAAACTGTTTAAAACACATGAAAAAAATATATATAAAAATTCAATACTAGTCTACATAAATTTACTGTAATATATATCAACTTTTTCTTTTCTTGATCTCTGAATTCGTCGTCTGCAGAAGTGTATTTCGCGAAGCTGAAGGCCGAGCCGCGTTTCCAAACGAAATTATTTCTTGATCTCGTATTTGATCCTACGGTAAAGTGTTTTTGACGAGGTCGAAGGCTGAGCCGCGCTTCCAAATGAAACTATTTGTTGTTCTCTGAATTGACTTTCCGCTAAAGTATCTTTATCGGACTTCCATACAAACTTGCATCCCCTATTTTACCCCTTTAGGGATAGAATTTCCAAAAATACTTCCTTAATAGGTGCCTACACTGTAAAAGGTATCTATGTGCAAAATTTCAAGTCTCTACAGTAGTTACAATGTAATAGGTCCGGTTTAGCATATTATGTCATCGCAACTTATCTATGGATGTGAACCATGCAAATCGGTAACTAGGTCAACCGATTCTCACGAGAAATCGATTCAAAATATTATAAGTTTGCTATCGCTTGAAATATTTTCAAGTTTATTGGTTATAATTTCTAGGAAGAACATTTACTTAACCATTGGATAGTTTAATATAAATTTTATGTATTGAAAATTATGATAATATGGTGATAGAAAGATATTTCGGGTGCTAAAACCAGCTTTAATTTTTTTTTCTCTACGAAAAGAATCTGAAATGGAAATTCTTACGTGCCAGTAATATTTTGTAATGTTGTACTTCACTGATCTCAAATTAGTTAGAGGTCAGTGCGTTGATAGATATAAAATACTGGCCAGTAAGAAAAATATGTAGGCTTCAAGATGAAAAAATTGCTCCTTGCCTTATAAAAAAAAATACTGCCATATTTCTAACCAGCCAATCTGTTTATTGATAGGATGTTTTATGGAAAACTTTGCCTGTAAACCAATTCATTAATGAAAAAAAGAGACTTCAAGCAATAAATGCATGTTTTATATATATATATATTTTGTTTTTGTATAAACTATAAGTTTAAAAGCTAAGTGGTATGTTACATATTTAGCACAATTATTATATTACATTTTTCGGTATACGCGACACCGTTACAAATACATGCAAATGTTCAAATCTAAAAAGTTCATATTTGCAAAAAAAAGGAAATTTAAACTTGGCTTTATGTTTACTGGTCTCACAAAAGCTAATTACAGATCATTACAACTATTTTATCAATATTAAAACAAGTTAATTATTTTCACGTGGAATCAAATTGAGTCCGTGAAAGTAGGCGATTATCTAGTTACAACTCTATTATTAAGAAAAAATCGAATGAGAATTTAACTGTTTTTGAGACATTGTGTAGTAATTCAAAATTTCATTTTATTTTGGAATATGCGTGAAAATAATACTTGAAATATGTTCCGTGATAATTAAATAACGTTTATTTATTTTCTTTAAACCCAAAAAGTTAATAATTATTTGTTAACGGTTTCATTTATTACATGTAAAGTTATATTCTATGGTCGTTCTTATCTGTCAAAACGGGCCTCTTATTTTGTGGCAACTGTAGGTCTAGCCATTACTTACTCTATGGTCTAGCGGTTTGGGCAGTACGTTGATATTACTGTTTACGATTTTATCAGAAGAAGATGAGTTGATATTTAGTATAAATGATAATAATTTTGTTTTCAAATATTCTAAACTGTGTATGAGTATTGGATTCATACATCAGGAATTCAAATGAAGATCGTTGCCTCTGTGAAAACAAATTTTAATTAAATTTTTGGAGGCCTGAATTCTGGGTATATCACCGAATTACCGAAAGTAACCTTATTTTTCCTGTAAACTTTACGTAATAATATTCTAATACTTACCATGAGTTGCAAATAAACTTGGGTAAATGGTTAATTTTACATACATTTTCTCACAATCCATCACGTTTGGGACGTAATACTTCGGTGAAAAGCGGGTGCGCCAAGTGTGGAATGTGACTTGTATCATTTTACACTGGGGAACACCTCTGAAAACACCTCCGTGGTTCATATCGTGACGATATGCTTTGGAAGCTTTTTTTTTTAATAAATACCTGTTCATATTTTTTTAAAGTACCGGTTATTTTTGTACGTTGCACTTGTGCAAAGTTTCAGCCCAATCAATAAGTACGGTTTGAAGGAGCAACAAATCACTTTCACAACATAGAAACTTGATACCCCATTGCAGTCCCATTGGAACTGATTTATGGGATAAAAAGTAGCCTATGTCCTATTCCAGAGGGCCTACTCCGAAGTGACAAAATTCAATATAATATCGTTTGGTCGTATATCCATCTTTAACACACTCTCTATGCGTGCGTCAGAGATGGACGTATGCTCGAACGATAAACGACTGACCGACTCTTTTTGGGAGTGCCGGGCCAGGTGTACAATTGTGCAAAGTTTCAGCCCAATCAATATTAACACATCACTTTTCTATAGGAACTTGACACCCAATTACAATCCCATGAGAAGTGATTTATAGGATAAAAGTAGGCTATGAACTACATAGGCTACATTTGTGCACAGTTTCAGCACAATCGGTTCAGTAGTTACGGTGTGAAGGAGCAACAAACATACATTCATATATCCATCCAAACTTTCGCCTTCATAAGTGGGATGGGATGGGATTAGTGGGAAGTGGGATATAAATCAAGATGTATTTGAGAGAAAGTTTAGAGAGTTCACATTCTTACAAATAAACCGACTAAATTACCCACTTTTTAATGATTATCCCGAATGACGTCATACCTTAAAATAATGTGTAAGATATAAAATTATCCTTTAATTCAAGTTTGTTTCATTCCAATGAGCATTCCATTGCCAGTAACTATTTTTGAAACCAATTTACGACTGCATTGACAGAGTTATATATTATCAACATATTTAAAACATAAAAAGTGCTAAAATATCTACTCGAGCTTTTCTAAAACATTTGAAACCAATAAAATACGGGCCGTTAACCCCCAAGTAGCAGTCTCCGTATAAAAGTAACACATAATTTAGATTGTTACCTCAGCAGCGAACGACGATACATAGCGCTAACTTCCGAAGCACACGCTCTGAAATATTTATTCCTGAAACGTAAAGATCGGGTGTGTGGGAGGAAGGGAGGGTGGGGGGTGGTTTATCCCGCGGTTTCCTACCCCGCCGTGTTTTACTTCGAGATGGGAAGTCGCCGACGACGGGTCGATATCGCCAGAGAAGTTAAATAATTTCAGATGGGACAGAGCCTCCCGAATTTCAGTAGGGGAAAGTACCAACTTGATTCTTAGAGTTGTTTTAGTTCTTTGTTTTGGAATATTAAAAGTCAAACTATTAGTTACTATTATATATAGTAGGTGAAACCACGTTTTGTCTCCTTGTTTTAGTGACAGCCGTAGTTTTGGATTTTATGTTTATATTTACTTACTTTATTTATTTATAAGTTAGGTTAACATTCAGAGAAGATTACCTATAACCATTAAACTAAGCAAGCTTGAAAATTGAGGGCCTTAACTACGATATTCCACAAAATGATCCACATTCATGAGACTAAAATTTTAATGAGATTAAATTAAAAACTACTTGCATGTTTTTCAGACAAATATTTATAGCATGCTAAAATTAATAGAAAATAATAAGTACTTAAGTAATTAAAGATAAAAGGGTTAAATTATGTTATATTATATGTATATGTATATTACATAAACTTACGTAAATTATTTATAATTAATAAGTATTTATAAATATTTTATATAGGTACGATGAGGGCCGGTCTTTTTGATAGTTAGGGTTTTATTTGAAAGTTAATTTTGTTTTTATAGTAGGTTTATTTTAAGGTTTAGGGTTCTGTTTATTTTTAGTTTAGTTTGTAACACGTATTTATTTTTAACAGTTAAGTTTGTTTACGTAACGTTATTTAAAATCACTTTTGATTTGGATTTAATATTTGTTCTGTCTCGTCATAAGTAAAGGATTGAAACCAGTTCTGTACTATTTGTTTTGCTTCAGTTAGCTTTCAGTTTTTTATGTCACACATAAAATTTCTTTATAGCACACCGTGCGTAAAATGACCGCTTTACGCACGTAAAGTCGGCATTTTCCGCACTTGTGCTATAAAAAATTATACGAAACTCGTGCGAGAAACTTTTTCTCGACTCGTGTGATTGCAGCACTCGCCTTCGGCTCGTGCCGCAAACTCACACTCGTCAGAAAACGTTTCATCGCTCTCGTATCGTAATGTACTATTTATCTCGATTGTTCTCAGTGGATCCATTGATTAGATTCATTATGAATCTAATGAGGTGTTTTTCTCTCTGGATCTAATGAGAGAAAAATGTCTCACTAAATCAACGTTTTTCTCACCGAATAGATTAGCCAAGGAGCGTGACGTATTGTTTAATCGCAAAAACATCGTGTCACGCTCCTCTTACTTATAATTCAACTAAGTTGCATCGCGCATAAACCTTATACTATGGTTGCTGATCCATACTGTCCTATTATAGTCTGGCCTAGTATACAACTCAATTTATTATTTTTTATAAATTATTATCGTTGTCGAACTCAAGTCGTATTTTGATCTTTATTGAAGAAATGGTATCCTGAATTCCTGAAAATGTAGCATTATGTATCCCGCGTAGTCTTTGCCACCCCCTCTCCCTCCAAGGGGGGCCCCCACGTTCGATTGTCTGCGGAGGCTGCCCCGCCGGTGCCATCTGATGTACCGAGAGCACTTCAGATCTGCATAGATCGTTGCCTTCGTTTTTTCCCTATCGGAAAATCAATACCCACACTTTTATAAACTCGGACGAGGAATCTACTTTCTTGTCTTTGCGGCTCCCGAGAGATTCTTTCGGGAGGTTGGGTGGTGATCTTGAGAATATATTTTACAAGCGTGGTGAAAAATTTTAACCAAAAGCCACCTCAAGCTCTAAAGTGGGTTCTGTACCTGATTGGATAATTCTGTGATTGTATCTGTATGTAATAGGTGAGTACACATTCACAGCTCAATAGTAGGCTTCAAAGGAATAAAATACATAATGTGAAGAGGCTCATCCCAAAAGCGGACCGCAGTTTCCGCCTCCACCACTCTCAAGGGGAAAGCGGCTCAAGCCCCAAGCAATAGAGCCTTCGCACTCGGATCCGACAAAACAAATACGACGAACATTTCAATGCTAGATATCACTGGCCACGCCCACACAGTCGGCATTACGACTGAGGCCGCCCTCCCATTGGTCGCCGCGAAGCCTTCTCCAATTCGAATTGGTTATATTTTTTCTACAATTGAAATTGGAACTGTCGGTTTGTATTGTACGAGTGGTGTACGCAGGCGCGAGCCCGGAGGCGGCTACGTCACGTATACGTTTTGCGGGTTACGAATGCTTTATTGGATTTCGTTCTCTGTTTTCATTCGTATTTGAATTGCTGTTTGAGGATTCGTAGCTTTACATAGCGCGCGCACTCGTCTTGTAGCTATTTCGTAGCCGCGTAGCACTTTTTATATTTTACTTTTTAATTTTAACCTTATATCGTTTCTTCTTTATCTGTCTGAGAACATCTGTAAGTGTTTCTGTAGATTATTTTTACTTGCTTCAATAAAAATACTTATCCAAGTAAGATACTTATAATAATTAAGAGATTTAGTTTCTTTGATATCAACTACTCGGTCAAAGACAATCCATAAATTATATTTGTGACCACACGAACACCAGTCTCCAGACACATATAATAGACGAATGCCATAAGGTTCAAAATGCGTCACCTCATCTGGCGGTGAGGTCCGTAACAATTTCGTTTGTGAGTGAGCGTAGATAGCGCTGTAATTACAACAACAATCGATACAGAAGCAGCCGGCTGCCGCACGTTTAATCTCGCCAGAATCAAAGGACTGCCACCTCCACAGTGCGGGTTCACCACCCGTTCAACTGGCGGCTTGGACCCATTCAGGTTTTTGCTAGATTTCTGACTTAATATAATATTTATAATACAGATCTGAATCATCTATCAAGTCATTGGACTGATGTCGGTCCCAAAGTGGGCCGAAATATATTTGATATTGTAAAGACGTTTACGCGACGACGTTACGCCTCACACTCGAGTGTGGGGCGTAACGTCGTCGCATAAACGTCTTTACTCGCCCAGATGAAGGCAGTCTAAATCTGCTGAAACTGGTCGGCTTTCCCAATCATAACACGTATTGAGGTGGGCCGTTTTTATATAAATCATGAATTATCCTCAAGTCTCATTTAATTCTATAATTGTTAACCTTTACGAAATATATTTCCAAAATATTTATGTTATTGTGTCTATTTTTTTTTTATGAAAATCATTATATATATACATATTTGTGAAAAAGCCGTCTTTTTATAATTAATCGAAACATAACACCTAAATTCAAAGTCGCATCAACCTTAATTTCATCTGTTAGTCAAAATGTCGGGATAAAATTTTGAAACTGAATTTTAAACCAGTTCCCCCAACCGATTGAGCTACAATTTCGCACACACATTCTAAATCCAATATGGCGAATGCAACAACACGGCAATTTGTTATTTCCGTAACAATCTCCTTGACATGGGTAAAGAAAAAGGATTTGACGAGGAGAATACGATAAGCTAAGCGATGGAGGGGCGGAGAAAATTTGTTCCATTTGCGCGGGTATGTTTCTTCCTTTCTATGTCTACACCCGGTATTATCAATATTATCATGGAGTAGTACGCTGTGTTGGTCCGTACAGCGTATATGTAGGTCCAAACTTAAGAGCCCAGTCGATTTCAAGGTCCTCAGTCACATAACCGTAACGAGGACGTCCTCCGGAAATTTCCCAACTCGTACTGATGTGAGAGTTCCAAAACCCACACGCACACATTACACAACGTGCAACTATAGATGTCTTCTGATCAGCTTGGAGAGCCTAGAAATGAGATACAACTTTATTCCTTTTTACCCTTTAGTTAGACAGTGGGCCGTTAACCATTTAAAACTTTTTGGCTTATATTTAAATATGAAAACCCTTTCTTCCAGTTTCTATTTTTGGTTGTGTAGAGATACTGCAAACAAGATGACTTATTTTATTTATATTTCTATCAATTTATATGATTTTCTTATCAAAAAATTATACTTCATTAAGAAAATAGCAACTTTATCGACAATCGATATCTGGAATCCAGCTTTAATTTCGCCATTTGCAGCTGAATAAAATCGCAGTTTCCAGCTGAATCGATACCTCCCGGCTAGAGGTGGAGGCTTCAGGCAAGGCTTAAACTGTCGGTGTCCGGTAAAACCGACTGATAGCTGAAATATATACCGAATAATTCAAGTCGATAACTGTACATTTGTAATAAATTGAGTATTGATTTTTTTTATTGGATTAATTATTTGATATTCAACTATGTCTTCAAATTTAACAATTTAAGTTCTGATAGAACAATTAAAATGTTTAAAACAGTACATAAGAGACACGCTTTTCACAAACATCCCCACCAACCCCCATCTTTCAAGGAAACAAACCCCACCTCGTCTAAGGCAGCTCTCTATCCGCGTATACTTTATAATTCATCTTAAAGGTGGAATAATAATTGAATATCCACCCGTCGCATTACGTAACTAACAAGACAGTGCGCCTCTGGTATGTGAAAAGCTCCTACTATGTAAAAGCGTACAAACTACGAGTTGGAACGAACGATGCAACACATACAAAGCCCGGATACGAAGCGTACTCGAAATCCTGGGCCCATAGAACGTAAAATTGTATGTATAAAATCTACACGATGTAATATAAATATTAACTACATTTTATAGTTACTTATTTTATGGACATAGGTAGCTTAAGGCAGCTCTAATTTATTTTTTCTTTTGATATTTGTGTATAATTTTTTGGATCTGAACTAAATACAAAAATATCGTGGGCACTTTATATCTCACTTTGTACGACGTTTATTTTAATTCAATTTTAAAACCTAATTTAACTATATTTTGATCATAGTTTAAGCATATCTTTGCGATTTTTTTAGATGCAAGGAAATGCAAGAAATCGTGTATCAAATGGCCGAAATATAACGATCAAAGATATGTACGCCTTTTTTTTTCAAAATTTTTCTGTCACAATTTTATGGTTTAGAATGGAATTGAAAAGAGACAAATTCGGCAGAATCTCTCCTTAATTCGTTACATATGAGAGAGTGAAGCATATTTTAAATTTTTAATGCCTTGATCGTAAAAGACAACAATATAATGCAAATTATAATTTAAAAAATATTCATTTGCTAGTACCATGAAATTCTTTATTTAAATATACCAAATTAAACATTACTCGTATGTATCTTTACATACCCGTATGTCAAATTATTTAGAAATTAGAAGCTTGTGACTAACGAATGAGCAAACCATTAGGTAAGTGAAATGATTGCCGTGATATTCCTTTATTGGTAATATGGAACTAAAAACAGAAAAAGAAACATAATAAGAAAAAACTAAATGGATTGAAGTGATTTATCGTTTAATTATTGATTCTTTTTTTTATTTTTTATTTATTTATCCGCTTTTCCCCGATTTTAATTTTGCAGGGACCGATTTTTAATTATTGATTCAGCGTTAGTGAGAACTTAACAGATTAATTGAAAAAAGTATTTATCGATAGAAAAAAACCTTAGAGCAACGCGAACCTATAGGCAGGTAGCCGGCCGTAGGCAGGTAGGTTCGCGTTGCTCTAAGTAAAAAACTCATGAATCCCTGAAAATTATGTAACTATTTCAGGAGCAAAGTTACACTCTCAGACCCCCCTACTTATAGAATAGGAAGCGAGTGTAGGTAATGGCGCAAAATAGTGACGCAGTATTATTGCAGGGGGTGGTGGGGCCCCCCACTCCAACTCCCAGCCACCCCCTACATCCGAGAGCGACTGAAAGGAGCGAAGAAAAATAAGATCGCTTTTCCGTCCCACTCATTCTTAGGAAAAATTTCCTTTATGTGTATTTTCGATGCCATCTCTGTCTGTGTGTTGGTAAATATATTCGTATACATAAAAGGTCGGTTTCTAGGTATTTGTCTCCCTACGCCGCCTGTGCTGAATTGATCTTCAAGTCGAAGGTTTCTTTTTCAGGAGTTGCGCCGATGAGCCGGGGTCTTCACCTCTTGGGAGTTACAGAGTTATTATGATTCTAAAAAACTGTGGTAATGGAAATTGTCAAAGTATTTGCATCGTTACTCGTTTGAGATTCTTTCAGAGTAATTTTCTAAGTAGCCTCTACCTATCGTTATTATACCCGTTAGTACTTATTTGTTATCGTTACGTACGTCATCGTTGTATTATAAATGATTCAGTTGTGGAATTATGATGGAATTTACTTATAGTAGTTACTTCTAGACGCTCGCTATTTTGCTATTTGACGTATCTTCGTCATATAGTTGAACTCAGCATTTCATAATTTGCCTCGGCATATTGTAATTCTGTTAGAACTATTGATGGTCGCCTCGCTCCGCTTGGCTCCCAATATGTACTTATATGTAACGTTACACGCTGTTTTTTGTGAAAGACTTTCAATTTCGGCTTTTTGGAAAATTAGGAAGTCATTTTACAAACACCGGGCATTTAAAAATTTGTCGAACCGCAAGTTGTGAAACATTGCATTTTTCTATGAAACAGTAAACATTTTTTTTCGAGGTACAGGTTTTGTTCCATAGTAAAAGTTGTTCTATACCATTGACTGAATATAAACTCTTCAAATATGGTTACACATTTCTGTTACACGTTGAATATACAATATTGTATATGGTAAAGAACAACTTTTACTATGGAACAAACCCTGTACCTCGAAAAAAAAATTAACTGTTTCATAGAAAAATGCAATGCCGCTCGGCTAAAATGTATGGAAGGGCAGTTTTTTTTTTCGAGATTTCAGGGTTGGCTCTATAGTAAAAGTTGTTCTATACCATTGACTGAATAAGCTCTTAAAATATGGTTACACCTTTCTGTTACACCTTGTATATGTATATAGGTACATTATATGTAATTACAGATATTAGGTTTTATTGAACAATGAGGTAATTAGGGTTCCGTACCTCAAAATTAAAAAACGGAACATTTTTTGTCCGTCTCACACTGGCCAAAATGGCGAATTTACGGGGACAGTTCAATTTATCCAATGAAATTATCATGACTTACATTTATCTTTTCATTAAATTATACTTTTAATGCAATTTATGTTTTTAAAGTTTGTAACAAAGATATCTTATAGGTTTTCACATCTACAAAATAAAAAAAACGTTTTGATTAAATTTCGAATTCGTGCTTTATAAATCTTACTAATACTGAACTATTGGCGTCAATTGCCACATACCAAAAGGTTTTTCAATTTTTAATTTCTAAACAAGAAAAACAAAGTTAAGTTATGCACTTTGCGCTAAGCGACTGATGTTAAACCTTAATTCAAAGACATGCCGGTTCTGAAATTATTATCTCTGACTGTGTGTCAAGCCAAGGAACCTGAATCAGACTCACATCTGCTGGAATTTTATTGATATTACATTCCAGGTCCCGTAGCATAGTGTTTAATCGCGCGCGACGCCACTGGTTGAATCACAAGTGCAAGGAGTGTGACGTACTGTTTAATCGCTAAAACATCGTGTCACGCTCCTCGCACTTGTGATTCAACTAAGTTGCTTCGCGCGCGGTTGAACACTATGCTACCGAGCCAGTAAGAGCTATACAACGTGTAACAGAAAGGTGTAACCATATTTGAAGAGCTTATTCAGTCAATGGTATAGATCAACTTTTGCTATAGAACAATTGCTGTACCTCGAAAAAAAAATAACTTTTTCATAGAAAAATTAAATGCCGCTCGGCTGAAATGTATGGTAGGGCAGATTATTTTTTTGAGATTTCAGGGTTGGCTCCATAGTAAAAGTTGTTCTATACCATTGACTGAATAAGCTCTTCAAATATTGTTACACCTTTCTGTTACACCTTGTATATCTGATATAATCATGTCCGATAATATGAGAAGCACATGTATAAGATCTTCCCTGTTCTTCCCTTGCTGTCTCAAATCCGTATTATTGAACTTTCTGTGTGTAACTTATATCCACACAAGATATGGATTGTTAAATGAACGAAAATCTAGATATGAGTGACTCATTCTCCTTTGGTTTGTCTTGGTATGACCCAGTAATAAGCTTTCTGTTTGCCTTCTTTTTTTGTTCTTATACATGACAAGTCAAAAGTCCCTGGAGTTCGAATACGCTTCTCAAGTATCGCCTGAGCAATATGTTGCTGTAAATGCCTTTCATGAGCAATCATCAGCCAATGACCATTCAGCCAATTCGCATTTCGTTTTAAGGCGATATGCGAAAAAAATACGGGTGATTCTTTTCTGTGTATTTCATGAAATACACGGAAAATTTTAATAAACTTCTGGTTTATGCATTTTATATAATCTAGGGTTTTGAAATTGGACAACATGTTTGGATAAATTTTCCTCGATAGAAATAATTGTTGAAATGAGGTCTTCAAACACACTTTTTCCCCTTATTTGACGAATAGGAACCATATATAGTAGAACTCAAACATATTTTA
The DNA here is from genome assembly GCA_934047225.1 of Ypsolopha sequella. Classification (NCBI taxonomy): domain Eukaryota; kingdom Metazoa; phylum Arthropoda; class Insecta; order Lepidoptera; family Ypsolophidae; genus Ypsolopha; species Ypsolopha sequella. The sequence goes on along the minus strand of OW203994.1, from coordinate 17,984,236 downwards.
TTAGGTGTGTTTCAACAATATCTAGAGATTTAATATTGGAAATTTTGCTAGCTATTTTAGTTTTTTTAATAAAAATATCAAACCAACTTTTTTCCTTTTTGCCCTGAATCCGCCCCTCTCGCACTGCGCGATTTTTCGCTTGAAGTGACAGTGACAAAAATAAAATTCGCATAGCCTCTTAAGAAATGTTACTTATTTCGGCCGCTTGCCTTCCAACGACTAAGAATTTTGGAGTAAAACAACGATATTTTGTTTCTTCTTTAGGGTAATCTGTATTGAGTCAATATGTACGAGTATTGAGCGACAGTATTTGCTTCATTTAAGAGCGATTTAGCTCTAAGAAATTCGTACAACTCCAAACGTATCACTCCCATTCTGCCATACTAGTGACAAATAAAAACAGTTTCGCAAATCTCCGCACCTTCACTGTCACACAGTAGATAAGTAAGAAGGCTGAATAGATATAATAGTAAAAAAAATATTCCCTCCCGGTTTTTTTTAATTTATTAAGATATTATACATATATAGGTATATTGATATGTATATATAACCAGGTATATATAAAGTTATCAATATATGTAGAAATTTTAGGTTATGTAATTTAGTTTATCTATATGTATACCTATTATCAGTATTTTAGTATGTAGTTAGTTAAGTTTAGCAGTTAAGTACATATATGGTTATCGATTTTTTTAAAGCACTCCCATACTCATTCGGTTTTCTATGAAAAATCTCTTTGAGAGATAAGCTCGCCAATGTACTGAAATTTATATACTTCAATGTTTATATTACCTTTTTTTGTGTACAATAAAGAATAAGAATAACAATAAGATTTTTTTTTCTTTTCTGCTAAAGTTTAAAAATAAATGTGTATTATTTTTCCGTACAGCTCAGTATACAAATATTTGAGTGGTTATTGCTTTGAATACACAAACAATTACGTTCGTACTAACCTGAAGAATTGACATGCATAAAAAAATAAAAAGAACCGATGTAAAACACTTGTAACACTTGTAACTAAACTCCAAACACAACGTTCTGTAGCAACGACAAGCCGTAACTGAATATTGTTTTACCTGTACGTTTGTTTCACTTGCTGTTATCATAATTTGTATTGTTATTTATCTGAGCCAGATATACCTGAGTATCCCTTTCTTATTTGAGTTTTGTGCTCATTGTAACCGTAAATTCGCGATTTCGCCCATCGCGTCTGTCTGCTGTCTGTCCGTCTGTCGATACCCCTTTTATACGGATACGGACCTCGTAAGTGACATCATGTTGAAACTAATACCTTCTACAGAAGTTACAGAATGGTGCTGTGTCAGGATTATATCTCAACGCAAAAAAAAAGTTATGCCTTTTACGTAATCAGTTTCATACAAACTGGCTAACCAGGCACTTCCAGTTACAATAAAATTAAAAAAATTAAAATAAATTAATAATTAGACTCTTGAACTATTATTATTGTTTTAGCCATGTTCTTATTAACGTGGAAATTTTAAAAATATATATTTATCAGGTATTCTTTTGAATTTTAATTTTTCAGTCAGTTAACTGATATATTCCTAATTTTTAACCAGTGTACATTTAATTCAACCTTCTCCATACATACAAATATTCTTAGATTGGCTGCAAAGTCCTCGGAAGTCGGTCTTAAATTGAGCTGTGGCAAAACGGCGCTCTAAAAAGTGACCGTAGACATCTTAAAAAAACAAAAACGGTACGGACGATTGACTGATACTACACTGACTTATTGAATGTAACCAAACTTCCGGGTTCTCATGACGTCATGCCGGAACTCAGCGAGTTGCTTGGCGACTTGGTTTCCTAAACCTAACGTATTGTCAATTAATTGGGTCTTAGTCTAACTGTCCAAAATACGCCCCGGGCGTATTTAGAGTATTCAGTGGTTGTATGTCAATTTACGTCCCACGGGGAGACTTTTCATGCATTTTGAAATTTAGGCACAATTTAGGCAGGTTTTAGGCACGACTCTTCTGACTGTTATTTCTTCTTGGCAGCTCATATAACTTCCAAATACTCATTATAGGAACTAATCTTTTTAGAGTTCCGTTCCTCGTCTTGGAAAAACGGGACTATTATAGAATCACTTTGTTGTCCGTCTGTCTGTCCGTGTCTCGAGCCTGGCATTAAGAGGATGGCCTACCCTAGCAACTTTTTTTATTACCAGTCCAATGGCAAAGACCTTATTTGCTTGTGATAGGGGCGATTATATGTTGCATCATTGGCCTCTTTTTCTTAGACGTGATCACGCAGCGAAACAACAAATTGGTGTAGTAGATGCTAGTGATTGTTGGCACTTGGTGGAATTTATAAAACATCGTTTCAAAAAACACTTGTATCGGTCGGGCATAATAAAATTTATTGTATGTGTGGATTAGTACAAGTGTTTTTTTTTAACAACAAATTGGTGTGTTTTTAGCTAGTACTGAAATATTTTGTAGGGAAAAAAATATTGGATTTAATTATTTCATATTTCTATTAGCTATTTTATTTTAAAAAAAACAAGTTGATCTCTTAGCCGTGTTCTTGAAACTAACGTTTGAAAACCAAAAAAAAAAGAGGGTGGACAATATTTTTAATACATTGTTTATAAGTAGAATAATTAGATAAAATATCACTATTTTTTTATTTTTTTTTAATACTAGGAGAGTCTGAATTTCTTCAAACGAATCCTCGAAAATCTGACGTTGTTCATGCTCTAAGCTCATGTATAGTCTTTAGTTGAAATAATATCGAATACTTAGTTCTAATGATTCATGCTGCAGTAATAAAAAATAAGTTTCTAGTTTAGATATGGTCTTCCAAAACGTAGTTTCATACTAAAATCCCATCCCACTCACTTAGTGAAATGTAATGAAATATATTTATTTACATAATGCAGGTATGAAAGAAAGAAAAGAGCTTTATTTCAAACACCACAGAAAACAAAACAAATTACAAACGAAATAGCCATATTCGTTATGAAAAAGGAGTCCAGCTCAGCTTAATGCCCAGCCGAAGCCACAGCGCTGGTATTCTGCTTGATCCTACTAAAATTAAAACTAATAACTATAACGTAATAATCTAAACATATGTCATCTAAATATAACAATATCAAACTTAATGTAAAAAGGGTAAAATGTTAAATACATACATATGGTAAGAAAAATAAATAAATTGTAGTCGATTAATAAGTAAATATGTAAATCTGAAATAAATAAACTAATAATAGTGCAAATACTTAAAAAAAAATGCATTTTATAAAAATACTACATAGATTATTTCATATCAAGTATATACATCAGAAACTCTTATTACAGGTCAATTTTAATGTAATATAATTAAATAATCTATGTCTAATAGTTTTATGTAATAAATAATAATACAGGGAAACACACAAGAAAAAATAAAGGTTAGGCTTAATAATAAAACAATACACTTAAATAAAATAAAAAATTCGATTAGTCTAGTCTTGCTAAGAAGAAGGAAATGAAACTTAGCAAGATCATGTCTTTCTTTTTATATTTTTTGCAACAAACAAATGTGTACAAAGTTAAGGCGATATGTGAAAAAAATACGGGTGTTTTTTATCTGTGTATTTCATAAAATACACGGAAAATTATAATCAGTTTCTGGTATATGCATATTGACTATATAATCTAGAGTTTTGAAATTGGAAAACATGTTTGGATAAATTTTCCTCGATAGAAATAATTGTTGAAATGAGGTCTTCAAACACACTTTTTCTCCTCGTTTGACGAATAGAAACCATATATAGAACTCAAACATATTTTATTAGGTGTGTTTTAACAATATCTAGAGATTTGATATTTGAAATGTTGCTAGCTATTTTAGTTTTTTTAATAAAAATATAAAACCAACTTTTCCCTTTTGCCCTGAATCCGCCCCTCTCGCACTGTGCGATTTTTCGCTTGGAGTGACAGTGACAAAAATAAAATTCGCATAACCTCTTAAAAGGTAAGCCTACACTTTAATTGAATAATAAGATAAAATATACAAGACATGAGAAATGTATGTCATGAAGGAAAATATATATATTAACTTTGTGTTCTTGTCCCATATAGTCCATCTGCTTTTACAGACATCTCATCTATTAATTAATTAACGGTAATTCTAGAGGAATCAGTGGCGTGCACAGAACTTTTTTTCCGGAAAAGCAATCAGAAGTACGACAATAAAAAAAATATGAAAAAATTTAAATAACACTTTGAAAAAAAAAATTCGTACGAAAATGTTCACTCTAGGGTAGGCAGTGCCTACCTGGCGTCATACAAGCTTTTTTTTTCTAAGTGTTATTTAAATTTTTTCATATTTTTTTTATTGTCAATCTTGACCTTTTGATTGCTTTTCCGGAAAAAAGTTCTGTGCACGCCACTGAGAGGAATCATAACATAAGTGAGGAAATTATACTATTATGACAACAGTGATCATCATCAGTACTCTTTCCCGGTGATTTACAATCTGAAATTTTGTACTTTGGCACAAGTGAAGGAATAAACTAATAATTTGGGCAAAAGCGATTCGGACTCGTGCACAAAGGGTTCCGTACCACCATACAATAGGGTACGGTACCCTAAAAATATCATGATAAATAACAACAACAAAGACGCCATAGCATCATTAAGACGACAAAAACAAGCCTCCAAAATGATAGCGCCTGATAAAAAATTCAGCACCCTCTGAGTCCGAAACCCTAATAATATCTTTAACACTCGATAAGCGGTGTGGGGGAGAAGAGAAACATATCTTAAAATGTTTGCAAAATTTCATTGAGATTAAAGCCATTTCTATTTTTTTCATACTAAGGATATCCCACAATACTGCCTTGGAATGCGCCCATTTTACTGTAGAAAATTTGAATGTGGTCTATTTCGAAATTTAAATATCTCGCTTTCCTTTTTTCCGAACAAAATTTTTACAGAGAAGCCTTTGCACAAAGATATGCAACTAAGTTATGTTTCAGATTTTTTATTTGGTTATGAATACATTTTTTTTCCAAATTTGATTCAGTTAACATTTATGATAATCGATTTGCACTCCCATTAAAAAAGCTTTAAATTTTGATTTTGGCCATTTTTTTTGGGGGTAAACGAGACCGTCAATTTGGGTTTAACATTCATTTATTTATAAATTTGCCACTTCATAGCAGCTTTATGAAAATGCTATTTATGTAGCTTTTCTTTTAATAAAATTTACTACAAGTATTCCTTAAGTGATCGATCCAAGGGCGGATCCAGGGGGGGGTCATGGGGGTCATGACCCCCCCTGGGCCTAGGTCAACCTTTTTTTGACTTAAAATTACTTACACTTAACCATACACATATAGTTACTACAAGCACCCTTCGCTCGATGCCGTTTCCGTTAGTAGATATAGGCAATTAAATCTTTGAAAGCTAAAAAAAGCCTTTTTTACACCTCAGGATCCGGGCGTACAGGCTAGACCAGCCGTTCCGGACATATGAACCGTTAAAATTTTGACAAAAAAAATTCGAGAAATGTCGTGGGACACCCGGTGGGACGAAGTTTTTTTCATTTGAATTTTCGAGCCTGTGACTCCCCTCTGGCTCGCAGGCTGGATCCGCCCTTGGATCGACCTATATATTACACCATATGAAAATGTCCCCCGACCCCATGTTAAATAGCAAACATTTTCAAGGAAACTTAAAGTGATTTTCAGAAAACTTTTGAACGAGCTCTTATTCGATAAACTTTGTTATGATATTATAATATTGATGGTATCATAGAATCCATCCATACTGACACGAAGCGCCCTCTTGTCATCTTTGAGAGAACTACATGAAACTGGAACGCGCTACGCATCACAGGCGCTACGCAACTGCTACACTTCGTAGCGGACGTTGGTGAGCTACAACTAAAGTTCCCATGTCCAACAAATAGATGGTGTTGTAAGTTTCGGAATATCCATTTTGTGAAAAGATAGTTTTATTATTTTTGTCAAATTTGTTTTGATTTGAGTTGTTTTATAATATATGTCAACGAATGAATTCAAATCATTAAAATTTTATAATTTCCCACACAAAACACAATAAGTATGGCGTATACTGAGTGTAAATGTACTGGTATCTTTTAAAGAAACCACATACTCTACTGATCGTACTGAATAAATTCCCCAAACACCTGCGCAAATGACAAAAATCGTTTTCACACACGTTTTTTTGCAAGACTTGACCCTCTTACTATATTGTCTATTCGGGATATCATGATATCGGTGACATTTCATTGGCTAATTATCTTATTTTATTAGAGGCTTACTAATTTTTAAAGCTACGAAGTACATACCAGAGTTTGGGGAACTCACCATGACTTCTAATAACAAACAATAAAGATAATTTTAATAGAGGCCATGCCAGGCCATGCCCTAAATGTCGCAGCAGAATGAAATGTCGCCGATATCATGACATCCCGCATAGACTATAGCAAAACTATCGAATAAATAATACAACCACATAATGTCATTGGAATGATTGAAGGAAGCATTTTTTTTTTTGTAAAATGAGCGGTCCGATTCCCGGCTAAAGAGGTCTTTTTTCAAAAATGTTTAATTACAGTTTTTATTTTACTCCCAAATCGATGACAAAAGGTTTCCAGAATACAGAAACAAAACTTTTCTATTGAAACTTGACACAATATTGCTATCCCATGGGAACTACTGATTTATGGGATAAATAGTAGCCTATATCCTATTCCAGGTATAGAACTACATTTGTGCGAAGTTTCAGTCCAATCGGTTCAGTAGTTACGGCGTGAATCCCGTGGGGCCCGTCGGAGGTGATTCCGAGTATGTTGTCTTTAAAACTCCAGAATAAATAGATCGATTTAGGTATGTAATTTAAATGATAACTTTTTTGGTTTTAAATTTACACGAAGTGGCATCACCATATTAGGGATCCATTGTCAGACTTCATTCTTTTGACGTCACTGAAGGACAAATGAAAGACAGCTTTTTTTCATTAAAAAAAAGATAAGCATGCTTATTTAAAAATCTGTCTACCAAAAACACTATTCTTAGCTATAAAAGCTATTCCTCGAAATGGTTTTCAATAAGTAAATATTGGCAACTGCCAAGAAATAGAGTCACAGCTCACGTTTCACCGACAATTAAATACCTTCCAGCGAGATGGGTGGTTAGCTCTATCGACGTACTTCGGGAACTAATAGGGACCTCCAAAAATAACGTGGCCGAACATAAACGTCTCCCTACAGGATTTGAACCCGTTATCTCTAGATCAGTGATCGAGAAGTTTGATCCGTGTTCGAAGTACAGTCATAGGCAGTTTCAATGGGGAGCCACACTGCCAAATTATCCCTGTAGATGGCGCATCGTCGATCCGGCCATAAAAATCTGTAATTTCAGTACATTGTTATGGTTTTTGCGTAGTTTTTTGTGATTTTCGATTGATTTCATGGAATTATGCCTTTGTGTGCCGTACCAGTGGGTCTACCGCGTAATTCAAATTCAAATTCAAATTCAAATAGTTTATTTTGCAAAGCAGGTATAGATATATACACTTTTTACACGTCAAATTTAATCTAATAAAGAAAATATATGTAATAAAATAATAAATGTACATGAACTAAATTAAAGGTTTATTTAATTTATGTAGCAATATATTTACGATTAAAATGATAGGTAAAATATATATTATACAAGGTAAAATCCAATCAGCCGCCCGAACCCATACCGGAGACCCGGCCAGGGACCAGGAACAAGGTTCAATGATCACCAACCGAGCCCCCAGCACGAATCCAGGCGGCCGACCAAATCCCATCCTATATACTACATACTAATAGGTTACATGTATAAATACATGCCTACCTCCGCCCATTCGATTAGTCTTGCTAAGAAGAAGGGCAAGAAACTTAGCAAGATCATGTCTTTTTTTTCAACATAAAACTTATACTATACAATATATGACTTATATCTACTTTAACCAAGGGATAAGAAAATACAAGACAGCAGGAATTCAGGTTAATGAAAAAAAGAAAAACATATATATCTTTGTCTACCTGTCTCATATAGTCCTTTTCCTTTTACAGTCTGTAATCAATTAATGTTTACACCTTAGAGGAATCATAAGTTAAGAAATTATACTATTTAATTAAATTATAACTTACTATCATTATCACTGTAACACCATGCTTCACCATCATCCAAATATTCATTTATTTTATAATATGCCTTTTTCAATAGGCCCTGCTTAATATACAGTTTAAACTTATTCTCTGACAAAGTAAGGACCTCCTTTGGAAGTTTATTGTAAAATCTTATACCATGTCCTACAAAAGAGGTACTCACCTTAGCGAGTCTGATTTTTGGAAAAGCCAGTTTATGCTTATTTCTGGTCTCCTTACAATGTTGCTTACCAAGCCTTGGGAAAGACTCAACATTTTTTCTGACATATCTAAGGACTTGGTAAATATATTCACAAGGAACCGTTAATATATTAATTTCTTTGAACTTTTGTCTTAATGAATCCCGGTGCTTCATATTATAAATAGCCCGAATTGCTCTCTTCTGCAAAACAAAGACTGCGTCTGTATCAGCGGCTCTACCCCATAACAGCATGCCGTATGACATAATGCTGTGAAAGTAACTAAAATAGACTAGTCTAGCAGTATCTACATCAGTAATTTGTCTTATGCGTCTAACAGCGTATGCGGCGGAACTAAGTCTACCACATAGGGCTTCTATGTGGGGACCCCACTGAAGACGAGAGTCTACCGTAATGCCTAAAAACTTTGTTTCGTTAACTAACTCCAGCTTGGACCCCTGCAAAAGCAAATTACCATCCACTTGAATTACATTTGGTAACGTAAATTTTATACACTTTGTCTTTTTTGCGTTTAAAACTAAATTATTTACAGTAAACCAATCAAGCACCAGTGATAAAGTTGTATTCGCGCCGTCAAGGATATCTTTACGTCTATTAACTTTAAAAATAAGTGACGTGTCGTCTGCGAATAATACTATCTTCGTTAAGTCTTTAACTAAATATGGAAGGTCATTTATGTAAATTAAAAACAGCAAGGGCCCTAATATGGAACCCTGCGGGACACCCATTTTAACTAATGCTCCACTTGATTTTACCCCGTTAATGTCTACCTTTTGAATACGATCACTAAGATATGACTTTAATAACGCCAAAGATTTGCCCCTCACTCCGTAGTGATCCAATTTACATAAGAGTGTTTCATGATTAACGCAATCAAAGACTTTCGAGAGGTCACAAAATACACCAAATGCATCTTGCTTTTCTTCCCAAGCATCAAAAATGTGCTTAACTAAAGCAACTCCTGCATCTGTGGTTGACATCCCTCTAGTGAATCCATATTGTTCACAGTGAAGTAACTTATTTAAATTAAAATGAAATAACAATTGATTAAAAACAATTTTTTCAAAAACCTTACTCAATACCGGTAAAACTGACACAGGTCTATAGTTTGAAGGGTCCCCGTTGTCGCCTGATTTAAAAAGGGGGATCAATTTACTAAACTTCATTAAGTCAGGAAAGATACATTTATTAAAAATTAATGCCAAATAAGGAGCTATTAAATCAATAACAGAACTTATAACTTTCACGGATAGGCCCCATAAGTCCTCGGTTTTTTTCAAGTTAAGCGATTTAAATGCTTTAATTACAGTTAATGAATTAATATGTTTAAAAGCAAATACAGAAAGACACTGAGGTACGTGATCTATTAAAAGATCCTGCGCAAGCCCAGGGCTTGAGTTTAAATCTTTAGTTGTTAAGGAAGGAATTTCAGTAAAGAATTGTTCAAAGGCATTCGCAACTTCTTTATCTCCTGTAACGACTTCATTGTTAATACTTAACTTAAGTTCGTTATCTCGTTTCTTACTTTTCCCAGTTTCAGTATTTATGATGTTCCATACTGTTTTTACTTTGTTATCGGACCTTTTAAGTTTTTTATTTAAGTAGATACTTTTTGCTTTTAAATACACCAATTTAAAGATGCGTGAGTAATTTTTCACGAATTCAGTAAATTTAACATTATTATTGTAGGACTTTATGTCGTATAATTCGTATAAATGATTTCTGCTTTTATAAATACCTGGTGTCGCCCAGTCACTGAAGGTGATTTTACTTTTGTTAGAAAGTTTTTGCATCTTAAACGTATTTTCGAACTCTTTAGAGACTATGTTGAAAAGGTCTGTAAAGAGAGCGTTTGGATCGTCTTGGAGAAGATTAAAATGTGCTAATTTAACTTCTAGATTTGCTTTGAAACAATCTACTTTGAGAGTTGTAATAGGTCTGCAAAAGACTTCTTTGGGCAGTTGTTTTACGCTTTGTTTAATGGTTATAGTTTGGCCACTGTGATCGGACTGCAAGCGGTTGATTACTTTATTGTCTGAATACTCACAATCACAGAATATATTGTCGAGGCATTACGCAGTATCCCGAGTAATTCGAGTAGGTTTTAAGAACACATTAGACAAATTAAATGATTTGAATAAATGTAATAATTTTGAGCGCATAATCGATTTTTCTAGTAAATCTACGTTAAAATCTCCACATATAATAACTTTTTTCTTTGTATCAAATAATAATTTTAAAACCTCTTCCATTGCTTTTTCAAAAATGTTGTAATCTTGTCCTGAGGGTCGGTAAACACAGAGAATAATATATGTACTCATTTCTATGCAAGCTAATTCTAGTTGATGTTCTACAGAAAGTTTTACAATGTCTTTTCTTTCCTTTGCTTTTATACTATTTTTTACAAGAATCATGGAGCCACCTTTTTGTATTTTTAATCTATTGTAGCAACTAAGAACACTAAAATTATTAATATTAAACTGCATATTATGTTCATATAGATGATGTTCGGTTACACACAAAATATCTGTTTTTGATTCCTCTAAGAACAACTCGATTGAAAGTATTTTGCCGAGAAAGCCGCCTTGTATGTTTTGATGTACCAGCTTTAATACAGGCGGCTTTCCCATTGTCTTCAATTCTAAAAAGAATTTTTTACAATTTTGTTAGTACTTGTACTAACCGTGTCAATAGGGACAAAATTATGTAAATAATTAACATTACAAATACCATCAATTATAACTGGTATTGGAAAATTTCCTGTTACACTCTTTGTAACAGATTCACTACCTTCTAAAATGCATGCTAACTTAGTAGCTAATTGTTTTTTATAATAATTTGCAAGGTACAAAGTACCTTCTGTCAAAAAAAAATCACGAATGTAGATATTCGTATCTAAGTAGTGCACCTTGTCACTGTGACCAGCTGAGAAGTTGTGCATGCACATATTCAAATTATATAAAGTAGTTTTTTGTAACCCTGTAAGTAATTCTGAATAAGGGAATTCACAAATGATGATTTTTTTAACACTAAGTTGTAACATTAGCTCGAGATATTTTATAAGGTCACTTTGTGTGATACCTGTACTATTTCCTATACTAATTCTCATTTTCATCAACATCAACTTGAGATTGAAATTTGCCGTGCGTGCGACGACGCCCGCCTAACATGCCATCTCTTTTGCACGCGTTGAATTTCGCATGCATTTGCTTGAATTTGATACAAATGAGAATTACGCGGTAGAGCCCCCGGTTGCTTTAATAAGGATGTTAATTTATTCCCGAAAAACTCTATATTAAAAATCAATAACATAATAACAATAATAAATATATAATATATTGAAATACAGATGATAAGAGGAAGTTAAAAAAATGCGAATTATTGGAGAAAATCAGTAGGAAAACCGGAACACACACAACAAAGTTTGACATAGCCGAACCGTAGTATTTATTGGCCGGACCTATACTAGCGCCATCTGTAATTAGCTTTGTCTGTGGATCCCCATTGTTTTTATTCCAATATTGTGCCTAGATTCTACAAAGTATTAACATTATAAGTAAATTATGGTTGTATTAGCTGGAATATAATAAATTTATTGTTATTATTTATTATTACTAAAACATTAAATGAAAGATGCAGGGCAAGAACAGAAAATGTCGATCTATCTATCGATTCAAAAAAAATGCATTTTAAAGTTTGGCAGTATCATAGATAAATATATATTTATCTGTGCCCGGAGCCATTCTTGTTCTTATTTATCTATGGCAGTATGAGCATATTTTTAAAGAGACTATAAAAACAGTTGAAAAATTACATATGTACATTAAATATAACTAAATATGAAATTTTTATCACCTGTTTTCAAAATAAAAAAATTGAATAAAACTTCCCGGTAGTTTTATATTCTGGCCAATCGAAAAACGTCTTTCCGCGGTTGTTTCACATCTAGGCCAATCTAAAAACATACTTCTTTTTGTACTATTTAATTTTTTAGAAACGAGACTACGATAAGTAATAAATAAATATTTATACAAATATGCTGCCATTAAAAAACTCAAATTTGAAAAAATGTGACATTCCTTGTTCTTTTCCTGCACAAATCTGTGGTAAATGAAACTAAAATTATTTAGAATTTGAACTTCAATATTCAATTACCACAATTACTCAATAACCAATATCAACGTCTATATGACCTCAATCATGACCTGCCTTAAGGTGCAACTCATCGGCACCAAGTTGATTTGAACCAATGACGCTCGATATACCCGCCCTTGTCACACTTGTAGAGAAAGTGGTACGGTCTGAGTGGAACGGCAGATTAATTTGAAATTTCGGTAGGTCGGACATGATGCGGGGGCGATGTACTCACTAACTCGTTCGGGTAGGACGAAAGTACGAATTTTTGGCGACATTGCAGTTGTAACATGCTTTTCCTGTCAGGGTTTTAGTTGCATTTTTTTTTTCTTGGAATGCAATCTTTAGGAAGCCTGCCTCTGTGGTGTAGTGGTCTTAATTTCAAGTAAACAATTCGGAGATGATGGGTTCAATTCAAACTTGTAGGGACAATGATCTAGCATCAATATTAAGCAAAAACAATTAAATAGGCACCACCACCATAAGGGCGGCTGTTACAAGAAAACCTCACAATAAAACAGGACTACACTTTATAGGGACAGCCAACCTTTAGTACCTTCAAACCCACCTGCATAGTTAGCATTATATCTCCGATTTTGACACTTAATTCAAGATGGCAGCCAATCCTATCATTCTTTCTACTATTTAGCTAACACTGTACCAAGAAATAAGATAGTTTTTCTATTTTGACAGATCGAAAGAAATCTTTTTTTTTATTCGTTCTGTCTTCATTAGCTAACATTGCTACCGCTCTTTTTTCTACTTTTTGACGTTTATGCGGCTTATGTAGAAAAGCTGTACTTACCACCGACCCAAGGCGGCGGTGACAGGGTTCGGTAGAGCTTCCATGGAGAAATTGTTAGTCGAATTTTGGATTTTTGGTCAAACTCGATAAGTATTCTCTTCTCTCTCGTCTTTCTTGATCATTACAAAGATATATCTACAGAGGGACAGTTTGGGGGCAGAACGAAAAAAAATGGTTTGTATGTTTTTCACAAGCAGCCTCCGGCCTCGCTTTTTATCGAAATTTGAAAAATTCCCAAGGCTTTTTTTCTTGGAGCCTCTTTACTACAACATGCCAAACCAATAAACTGTAAAAGTTGCACGTTTAATACGAAATATATTTTTTTTCACCTTAATTTAATGAAAGAACTAGAATGGCTGCGGGTTAGTAATGCTATCGTGCTATTTTTAAAACATTTACTTTTACATTCCTGTTATAGTACAACAATTCCCATGGCTTAATTTTTAAAAGATTTTTTTTAAGAGAATTTTCGCCATTTTTGGACATAGTTTTCATTATTTTGGTACACAAATTAACCATTATTTTTTTATAATTTTGGAAAGAATTGTCCGATGACCTTGTCACGTGAGAATTTTAGACATTACTTATACTGATTGTGATGTGTGATTGTTTATAAAAAAAAGTGGTCTGTCTCTGTCTGTCTACTCATCTGTCATCTAGCTGTCAAATTATTGAATTTGAAGCAAATTATTGTAAATTTATCTTGAAAGCAAAGGACACATTTCTAAACAGCCATTACTCAAGTGACGTCACACGAGGGCAAATGGAAGTTGCAGCCTTTTCGTAAAAATATTCACGGAACAACTTGGCACGTTTTGCATAATAAGAAAAAAAGTCCATGCGGTTAACCTCCTAAAACATCTAATGGAAAATTGAACAAGACGAGACTGAGGCTAGAAACCGTTTAGTAAAGCTTAAAATACATGGTCATGGTCAATCTTGGCAGTCTCCTGTGTCCGACCGACCGATTTTAGGGTACCATTGTTATATACCAAAGATATTAATTGTATATTAACATACATATATTAACCGCGTTGGTTTCATTCTGTTTTTTGATGAGATGAAATATACATTCCCTGTTGAAATATAATTAAGAAAATTGCATCATACTTTATTTTATTTAAGTATTTACAGTTTTTTATTAGAAATTTTAAATTATTAATGAAGTTCACCTTACAGTATAAATTATCTATCTAATGTGGCGTACTTGATTTTGATATCATTTCTGCAGGCCCGTAGCCAGGGTTAGGTACGCCAGGACAAGCTTAGCCTGCCCTGGAAAATGTTGATCCTGCTCTAGCCACTAGCCAGAGTTGGTAAAGATTTCGAAATTTTAAGATAATAAAAATAACAACTATACTAATTATTATTTACCAGAGGAACGATTAAGAGAACAAGAAATGTTTTTTTTCTGGAAACGCGGCTTTGCTTTTGGCCTTCCGCCTGGCCAAAAACATCTAATCAGAGGATCCATTCAGAGAGCAAGAAATAAGGGATCAAACTAGTTATCAAAAAATTACTTCATTAGGAAAGTCGGTTGACACTTTACCTGGGAATTAAATGAGAGATCAAGAAATCATATCGTTCGGAAACGCGGCTCGGCCTTCGGCCTCGCAAAAGACTCTTTATTTGAGAATCAACTAAAAGATTAAGTAATAATTTCGTTCGAAAAGGCGGCTCGGCCTTCGGTCTATCAACAAAAAAATTGTCTATGAAACTGATCAATTTTTACAACATTTCATAAAAAAGCATCCTTTATTAATATAAAACGTTGGGTATCAAATTTAAAAACAAAATATTGATCAAAGAAAAATGACAATAGAGGTATATCGGCCTTAATGCCCATGAAAAGTTTTATTATAATTATGACACCTATTTCTACATCTGGATTCCGGGGTCAATAAAATTCCCACTTTCAATACTCGAACAAGCCGAAGTTACACATAATTCTGGTTGGACCAGTCCTATTTTTTCTAAACTTTCTCTTTCTCTACTGAGGGTCATTCGTTTCTGGATTCAGACACTCTGATATGACGCAAGCGCACAACGTATGATCACTCGATAACGACCACCTTTTGACCACAACCAGATTAAGAGTAAAGTCCTATTTTCCACTTGACAAAGGAGGGTCCTGTACTATCAAAGGAATAACTTAATCGTAAACTGGCTTATTGTCACTTCGTGGAAAATTTCCTATATACATAATAAATGTTCCATTATAATGCTTATCATTATCTCCTGTTTATTGCAAACTACATTAACTGCATAAGCTGACCCGAAAATCTCTGGTCTACCCTTTATGAATCAGTACCAAATATTTTATACGAAAAGTAGCTTTTTCTTTCATTTGAAGTAACCCTAGAATACCAAAATAAAACCGGTAAGTTGAAGTTGTAAGTGAATAAATATCAGGGAACATTGAACGTGCGCGGGCGCCGCTCGCTGGGGGCAGGTTGTTGGGCAAGGGCAAATGCATCTTGTCTAATCAGAGAAAGTGACTGCGGG
This sequence comes from Ypsolopha sequella, assembly GCA_934047225.1. Classification (NCBI taxonomy): domain Eukaryota; kingdom Metazoa; phylum Arthropoda; class Insecta; order Lepidoptera; family Ypsolophidae; genus Ypsolopha; species Ypsolopha sequella. The sequence goes on along the minus strand of OW203994.1, from coordinate 17,968,414 downwards.
TTACGAAATCTTTTATTGAGTGCCTCCGAGAGAAATGGGCATAAATTTCTGATTATGTACATACGATATATTCTTTGTACAATTGATCTTTGCATGTACAGATTTGGAGTTATCTGTAAAAAACCAAAAAATATATATCTCCGGAATAAATGTATATACATATACATATATCTCCGAATATAATATTATCTCTGAAACCAAAATTGGACCTAAATATATGGAGAAAAAAATATTACAGAGTGCTCGATAATTCTAGTAAAACCATAGCGATTTTAAAAAAGTTGAACACAAATGAGAATTATCTATAAAAAAAAGATAAAAAAAATAAAAAAGTATTTTATAAAATACCACATTGTCAGAGAATATAAAGTATTACTACGTAAAGAAGCGACACTCACCTCCCCGCGCGAATTTAACGTCCCCCGCGGTCCCCCGCAAGTTAGTGGCAAATCTGGAGTCAGGCAGAGCTAGAGTAGCACTCGTTCGCTGCGCGCGTATTTTGTTTTGTTTTCTTGATTTTGAACACAAACACTTGTACTATTTGTTTCATAACATTTGTTTTATGTCATGAAACAAATAGTACAAGTGTTTGTGTTCAAAATCGAGATGCTTTTTATGTTTCATCAAGTGCCGACAATCACAAGTATAAATCTTGTTTTGTTTTATTACGATACTGATTTTTAATCAATATGGTTCGTTATTGTGGTATATATGAATGCCTAGAAAACGGAGCAACCAATAAAGAACGGAGATTTTTCAAATTTCCTTCCTTCCGATGAAATAAGCCATTTTCTTTTATGTACGTAAAAAACACCTTTGACTCCTCTGAAAGGATTTGTGTCGTGACGTGACGATGTTTAAATTTTACTCATATAAATTCACGGTGACGTTACAAAATATACGGAAGGCGGGCCGCGGGGCCATTGACCCCTGCGTTTGGACAGACGGGAGTCGATTGAAATATTTGTCTAATTTATTTTTAAAGTTATGAAAAAGCGGCGGTAACTCAGGGGTAGAACGCTGGCCTCGCAATCTTGAGATCCAGGTTCAATCCGCGGTTGGGCATGCACCAATGAGTTTTTCGGAATTTACATAATGCGCATCGTATTTGCTTATAGGTAAGTACTCCCCACTTTCTGAACGGTAAGGAAAAACATAGTGAGGAAACCCGTATGTCCTAAAAATCGCGTGTTTGTGCCCGAAGTACTTACGGCGATAGGGCTCACCTCCCACCACGAGTATAGGTAAATAACTTGAGCCTTGACTATGAAGTGTCGGGGGTGTGACATTGTTATCAAATTGTAGGTATTAAGAGTATTTTACATAAATATATACACTTAATTAAACTGTTTGAGGCGCTATATTTCGACCACTCAGTTTGGTCGTCATCAGTGGTCGAAATATACCGCCTAAAACCATTTAATTAAGTGTTTGTATTCATGTAAAATATAATGTACAAAAAATAAAAAGCACTTATACGATATTTTATAAAAAATATTTTATTAACATTTAGGTATTAAGAGCTGATTATAAAAATATCCAGGCACTCGAAGAGTAAAGAGTAAAGTTAATGGAACGTGTGGAAAAAGGTAACAGAATTAAATAATAATACTTCTGTCGTCGTTATTGGTTCCCACAAGTTTATATGAAGATTGCCTTGGACCATCCACCTTAAATAGTATTAGTAAATGGTCAGAGGACAACTCATTAGCGCTTAACCCAACAAAGTCTAATCGATCGAATCAAATGGGCTGAGGTAGGCATGTATTTATATATGTAACCTATTAGTATGTAGTATATAGGGTGGGATTTGGTCGGCCGCCTGGATTCGAGCTGGGGGCTCGGTTGGTGATCATTGGACCTTGTTCCTGGTCCCTGGCTGGGACTTCGGTATGGGTTCGGACGGTTGATTGGATTTCACCTTGTATAATTAATTAGAGATTTCACCTATCATTTTAATCGTATATATATTTCTACATAAATTAAATAAACCTTTAATTTAGTTCATGTACATTTATAATTTCATTACACATATTTTTACAAAATTACTTCACAAAATAAATTATTTCAATTTGAATTTAAAAAGTTTCAATTTATTATTATAGGTACAAAAAAGAAAATAGATAGATAATAAAAACTAAATACTAATTATACAACGTGTAACAGAAAGGTGTAACCATATTTGAAGAGCTTATTCAGTCAATGGTATAGAACAATTTTTACTATGGAGTCAATCATGAAATCTAAAAAAAAAAGTGCCCCTCCATACATTTCGGCCGAGCTGCATTGCATTTTCTCATGAAGCAATATATATTTTCGATATACAGGGTTTGTTCCATAGTAAAAGTTGTTCTAAACCATTGACTGAATAAGCTCTTCAAATATGGTTACACCTTTCTGTTACACGTTGTATAATTAGTATTTAGTTTTTATTATCTATCTATTTTCTTTTTTGTAAATAATAAATTTAACCTTTTTAAATTCAAATTCAAATAGTTTATTTTGTGAAGTAGGTATGCATAATACACTTTTTACAAGTCAAATTTAATCTTGTAAAAATATATGTAATAAAATTTTATATCTACATGAACTAAATTAAAGGTTTATTTAATTTATGTAGCAATATATATACGATTAAAATGATAGGTGAAATCTATAATTATACAAGGTTGTATACATAACCAACCTTTGCAAAAGTATCGACTAGGAACGAAATCTTGGTGCTACATTGGATTCGGGACTGCATTTCGAACAACATATAGCAGAGTTAGCGAAAATATGTATGTATGTACCTATACAGACTCAAACTCCTTTATAGAATGCGAAATTACCTAAGTCGGAACACTAGAATAATGATATGTGAACATTGACCTAAAAGTACCTTGAAGCCCTCGTTCTGTCAAAGTTAAATTATTGCCTGCCTTTTTTGAACATCGTTTGTTGGAAAGATCCAAACTTCAGCGAATGACAAAATGCCTGTACAAGGTTTTGTTTTCATGTATCCCCACAAACTCATTTAGTCCATATATAAATTCCGCAATTAAAATTGAAATAGAAATAAATTTATTTATGTAATATAGGTATATCAGATACACTTATTGCAGGTCGGTTTTAATGTAATATAATTAACAAATCGATGACTACATAGGTAATTAATAGTTTTATATAATAAAACAATAATATGGGGAAATATACAAGGAAATAATAAAGGTTAGGTTTACTTATATTTTATAAAAAAATACACTTGAATAAAATAAAAAATATAGGACTAAATAATATTATAAATATATGCCTAACTCCGCCCATTTGATTAGTGTTGCTAAGAAGAAGGGCAAAAAAACTTAGCAAGATCATGTCTTTTCTTTTTAGGGTTCCGTAGTCAACAACAAGGAACCCTTATACCTATAGTTTCGCCATGTCCGTCTGTCTGTCTATCTGTATGTCTGTCCGCGGCTTAGCTTAGAGACTATTAGTACTAGAAAGCTGTTATTTGGCATGGGCATATTTGGCATATTTCTCACGCCAATAAAGTGGTACAGTAAAATTTTGAAAAAGATTTTTTTTAGGGTACCTCCCCTACACGTAAAGTGGGGATGATTTTTTTTTCTTGTCTATCCCCTAATGTGGGGTGTCGTTGAATAGGTAATTTAAAAATATTGGGGGTGCGAGAAGACTATTTTTTGATCCAGGGTTCCGTTTGTGAAATATTAAGCTTAATTTTTATTAGAGTCGAATGTCCCCCCCCCTTGCCAGCGAAACGGTTGTATTTGGAGACGTGAAGAATACTTTACAAGTTAACCAGTTCAGATCGCGCCAAACTTTTAGCCCCCTCTAAACACGGGACGATTCACATCAGCAGGAACAAAATGTATGGACCGTTCTTGGGAAGAGCAACTTCCGAGCGTACTAGAAGTTTGGCGCGATCTGTATTAGTCGACAAACTTATAAAATGTACTTGGAGAAAAAGTCCGCATATTGTGCAGGGCAATTACAGAACCCTACACTGCGCATGGGCCGACACGCACTTGGCCGGTTTTTATCATAATATTAGATTTAATGAAAATAAAATCATGAAGCAAATTACATTTCGCAAATCTCGTTTTTGATATAGTCAAAAAATTCTCAAAATATCTTTACGAAAAACTCACCTGGCTGCGTTAAGGTACTCACCATAACACCCGTGCGAAAGCGTATACGTACCTATATATAGATCGAAAACACCAGCGCATAAAACGAAGGCTTTTAAAGGCAGTTTTAGATATCTAGCGACTAAGTGTTGGAATAACTTTCCACCACCAATTAAGAGTTCTAAACCAAAAGCAACTTTTGAATTAAAACTAAATGTATATTTAATTAGGGAATCAAATTATAAATCAAAAATAACTTTTTTCACCTCACTAGCTCGAAAAGCGCGCCTTTGTTGCTTAAAAACAGTGAGCAAAATTATTTTGCTCACTGTTGAGTAGTGAAAAAAAGTGTTTTAAATTAAGGACGCTGCAAATTGCTCAGAAACTCCATAAATCCTTTGCTCAAGAGAAAGAGAGACCGCAAACATCAGCATGGCTGCTATCTCTTTCACTCTATATGAATTTTATACACTTTGGGATACTATATACGGCCCCACAGCTTGTCGGATACCATAGACAAGGTAAACTTCTCGAAATCCTGTGTATGGACTCCCAATGTGTATGGAATCCGTACCATAGACTATAGACTTCGAAAAAATAATTGACCTCTGTAGTAAGAGGTAGTAATACAAGTAGCCACGCTAGCTATTGACGACCAGATAATGATGAAATTTGATTATCGACATTTTGGTTCTTGTTGCTGCAGTGAGTCCCGTGAGCGTACTCAGAACTAATGATAAGGATGAGAAAACTACTTTATCTACTATAACAATTGTCAATTTTAGTTCCCGGTACGTTCGCTTTGAATCGGCACAAAAAAGAACTGTCATTTTTTATTGCAAAACATGTCCATGTATTGGACATTGCTAGACTTCATCAGCGGCGAAATAAACTTCTACCGGAAACGGATAAATAGAGTAAAACGCCCGCGTGATGCTTATGTTTTGCGTTTTCGATCGGTTTATCACTATATATTTTCCTATTTTTCGCGACTTTTGAGATTCAATGAACACTCCTTAGACTTTAGTTTATGTGCAATATTTTTATATTGTTTGAAGAAAAAAACCATTGAATTCTTATAAGTTCGTTCGAAAACATGTTGTCTTTACATCTGTGTTTTCTCGCTAGTATGTGTCACACGAGAGCAAATTTATTCTGTTTCTTGTGCCATAGAATCCCTCACCACGCTCTGGATTCTAACTTAGAATCACTCGCTATGCTCGTGATTCAATATAGAATCCTTCGCTTGCTCGGGATTCAACCTCGGCAACGCGAGCAACATAAAAAAACTTTGCTCTCTTGTTGCACAAATAGTTAAAATCCCGAGCGTGGATGAATATAATCACTATTTATATCGCTTACTGACTATTGACTCACTCATCTAAAACCTAAACGATTTTCAGGTCCCATGTTAAATTATTCCAGAAGTTATTTGAGACCAACTTAATAGACCCTTTGGACACATAGATTTTAATGGATCGTAGTTGGACGATTATAACTACACGTGGAATAAAATATGTGTTTTAAACGGTATGTACGGAACTCTCAGAGCAAGAGACTTATTTACACTTAACCGGTTTTTCTACATTGCAATGCACTATAAAGAGGTAAAATTTGTTTGTTTGTATGTAAGGGGTAATCTCTGGAACTACTGCACCGATTTTAAAAATTCATTCACTATTATAATAGTTAGACTCTTCACTTGGACTATATTAGTTTGTTTCCTGCGGTCTGGACGGGCAGTTCCCTAGGGACATATCCATTAATTACCTTTACTGTGGTAATCTCTAGTACTACTTAACCGATTATGAATATACAAGGTGACATTTTTTTATGTAGCCAAATTCATACTTAAGACTCGATAAGTGCTCAGCAGCATCAAGGTTCGATTACCCTTTTTGTGAAATTCATAATTATATTTTTCGTGTTCTCTATAAACGCAACCCCTGCCCTGAGTCAATTAGTATGGAAGGTCAACATTTTATTTTGCGAAATTAGCAAAGTGTTATTGATCCGTGATACTGCTCACTTACCAGCCTCCGGTATGAATTTGGCTATATAAATAAATGTTACCTTATACTATAGTTTAAATTGCTAAAATTATAGACTTCACTTAGACAAAGGCCATTTATAGTTCATTCTCTAAGGATGGGCAGTTCCCTAGGGACATAGTCATTCATTACATTCGTGCAGGTGAAACCGCGGACAAAAAGCTTTTAAAAAGGTATAAGCGGCGAATGAAAAAAACATAGAAGACTCTTTTTTAACAAAGTGTCATTCGAAAATGGTACCAGAGACTGAAAAGAGCAAAGGCCTCGTGATTGGTATATCCGTGGTTATTACTGTTGTCATGTGACACTAGGTCAGCCGTGATTAGCCGACTCAAAGCTTTTGAAGCCATCGCTCTACAAAATTGTATTCAACACATTCTTTATAGTGGGGTCATTTTTCAGCTTTAATTTGACTTCTATGTTTTTTTCGGTCACTGTGTATAAGTATTTAAATACAACTTTACAAAAATCAATTATATCCCACCAAAAACATAAATGTTAAAAAGGGGCCGGCCGAGTTTAGTACGAAGGCAGTGCAAGATTGCCGGTTTCGTCGAAAAGAATAACTAAAGTTTAAACGGTAACATCATAAATTCATAATGGACTACGAAAACTTGCCAAGTTCATAGAGTATAGGTATTCAAGAGCAAGGACCCTAATAATCGTTCTTTAAAATAAGTGAAGAATATTGTACATTATTGCAGTTATGACTGAAGGAACCTCCATAAACCTCGGTACCCAATTTGATCTCAATTCTTTTTTCAGCGAGGCCGAGAATCTTGCTCTGCCTTTGCAACTTGGTATTTTTTTTTTATATATATATCTTTCGACCCACTTTGGGGTCGTCGTCATTCAAATAAAACTTCAATCTTTTGTTAACTTGTATTTAAATTAAAATTTGAAATGCCCCCGTAAGCGAATGCGCTGCCATCAGTGACATGATATCTATTGCTGCAATTTATTCCAACCTCTTTGATTGAGTAAAGAGGTGACATAAAAATTATCCACTTAAATAATTTACGGTTGTATCTCTGACACTATTCCCTGTTTTTTACTCTTAGGTAAGGCAACCAATCGATGTAAAAGTTTGAACTTAAGGTTATGAGCCATTCAGGACCCTTATCTACTTATACTATGTCAAAAAACAAATTCACCTTCAATACAGTTACTAGTAAATTTATATTTAAATAGTCAAATAAAATAAAAACCGGCCAAGTGCGAGTCAGACTCGCGTACCTAGGGTTCCGTATTGTGGATGATTAATTTAATTTTGTAATTTTTTTGAATGAATTTCTCGACCGCTTTATTTTTCCTGTAATCTTTACGTAAACACATATTACCATGATTTTTTTCATATTTTTTGGTCCACCAGTGTTGGAGATAAGGGGAGATATTGTTGTGGTTTTTTAAAGATTTCTCGAAACTAGTGCCAGTAAGTATAGTAAAAGTATATATTTTTACAATCAGCTTTTTAATATCTGCAATTTGATACCCATATTGTATTTTTATAAAATATCTTTTTTATTTATTTAACTTCTTTTTTTTATATTTCTCATTAGTGCTGAATTTTTTTTTAATCGCTATAGTTTTCCTGTCATTGGCCAGTTATGATCTATAATTGACATTGTTTTCATATTTTTCGGTCTACCAGTTTCGAAGATAAGGGGGGGGGGGGGGACACATACATGTTTTTGTTTTTTTTTTAAGATTTCTCGAAACCATTGTCAGTAAATATATTAAAAGTATATATTTTTACAATCAACTTTTTAATACCTACAATTTTGATACCCATATTGTATTTTTATAAAATATTTTTTTTACTTCTTTTTTTGTATTTCTCATTAGTGCTGAATTTTTTTTAATATGGTTTTCCTGTAATTGGCCAGTCATGATCAATAATTGTAATTTTTTCATATTTTTCGGTCTACCAGCTTCGGAGATAAGGGGGGGGAGGACATACATATTTTTGTTTTTTTTTTTCAATTTCTCGAAACCAGTGACAGTAAATATATTAAAACTATATATTTTTAGAATCAACTTTTTAATACCTAAAATTTGATACCCATGTTGTATTTTTAGGCTAATATTTTTTATTTTTCTCGCTTTTGTTTTGGAAATATTTTGAACAATTTCAAATTTTTGGTATTTTTTTTTACATCCGAATATGTGGGCAAATTAATGCTATTTTTGTGCCAAATTTCATGTATTTATCTTTAACGGTGCTAAAGTTATGAGGCTGTGACATACGGACGGACGGACAACGGAGTCTCACCATAAGGTTCCTTTTGTACCTTTTAGGTACTACGGAAAAAGTTGTCCAGCGTCATCACTAGAACAACCCCTCAACATACGAACAGTTTCGTAATAAATAACTGTTACACGTCCACTCCATATGACTCGCATACCTACACCCATATAAATATGCATATGTACACTGTATAGGTACATTGCAGGCATGATATGTATCGTATATGTACTACATAAGTACATACGTACAATAATCACCCTAAAAGCAAGCCCTTTCTCCTGCGGGCGGAGGACGTGCGCCCGCGCCGGTTCTTGAACCTTCTGTGACATTGGTAAAGGACGGACACGTGTACTGTACCACTGCTGTTTTGATCCTTAAATATTTTGGAGATTAGTTCAATTATATTATTGGTAACCAATCCAATCTGTCACAAGCTCAGATCATAGATTATAATAAACAGTCAAACCCTACATAAGCAAACTCAATGTAGCTACTGCAGCTAAGTATAAAAATAAAACCCTGAAAAAAAGAAATGTTCCCCATGCGTTAACGTCTTTGATTAGAGAGAGAAACAAAGAATATAGTGACCATTGAAACAGTAAAATTCAATAATACGTGACGCTCGTGTAGATCCTGTTAATTATCAATTTCACGGGAATTTCCTAAAACCCCTTCTTAGCTGATGTCTACATCATGCAAGAAACCTACAATCCAAATTTAATGTTCCTAGGTAAGGCCCTTTGGTCTAAACGTTGATAGATCAGTCAGGCAGTCAGCGCTGCCAGATTCTCTTAAACAGGTTAGAGAGTTGAGGTGGGGCACAAATAATAGTTCCTTATGAAATTACCGAAATTTTGTTACAGATTCATGAGTTCCTAATTCCTGTAATTGAATGGATATTTCCATTATTTGTATTTTATTTGAAAGTGGATTCCAAGGTTTTACATCGACGTATTAAATTTTGTTTTTTATTGTCAGTTTGATAACCAAAATAAAATCTTCGAAAACAGTTCGTCCAAAATGCCATCCATTTCCATGATAAGATTCGTAATAACTTTTTACAGCTGACACTTTTCAAAAATTAAATTAATGTTGCTGTTAGCTTAATGTTGTTTCATTCATACACAAAACAAATCATAAAATTTGGATTTGTCATTCCTAAAAAAAATGCTAAAATGTTAGTACTGAAAATTGAGTTTCCTTCAAATTCTCTATAGAAAACGGCAATTTCATATGTAAAGACTTAGTGTTTTACTACAAAACGGTGTTTAACTTTAGACAGTGTTTAAATCTGTTGTTGTCGCCTTTTCTTTCATATCGTAAAAAAGTGACAGCAACAGATTTAAACACTGTCTAAAGTTAAACACCGTTTTGTAGTAACACCATTAATGTTTCAAATACCAAGACTCTTTAAACGTTTTAAAAGTGCACTTGCATTTTGTGTATGGTTGCAAGGATGTGGACGTTTGCTCAGTTTTTTTTGTATTTTTTTCGACAGTGTCCTTGAATTTCGAGTTTAGATTACAGTCGGCTTATTACCAAAACTTGCCAGTTAAAATGTTCAATGCTACTTATATGCGAGTTGGTACACACACATATTGCATATTATTATATTTAATATTACATAGTGCACAATAGAACCGTGTGTTACACCTAAGAATCTTCTCAGATCTTTATGTAAATGTAAAATATGTTGGTATTTTTATTAGAGAATCTGAAAACTTCAATTTATAATTCAGCTATTATTTATGATTGCGTGATTTTGTGCCCAATTGTTATTTATGTTGTGAATTATGACAATACTATAACAATGAGTTCAATTAAATTGAGGTAGTTTCTGAAAAGAAGGAGAAATAAACCAAACAGTAATCCCACTCTTGCGTGTAACATAAAACGTCACGTAACGTTACGTCATACTCATTAAACAATCCCTGACGTCATCAATACAAATCACATTAGGCTAGGTCAAGACGCCTAACCCAATACAGTAGATCTCAAACCTCGACCCGAAAAAAGACCCAATAAGTCGCTACACACAGGGGCAATGCACTTCGAAGTGCGGTCAAAAAGATTGTCTGATGCACCGGGCCTACCCAAACTGTGTGAACCGAATTATAATGGTTACACTTTACACTCACCAATTTGAATCTTCTAACACAAGACATACGACTCAGTTTCGTGTAAATTAAATTCACGGCATTAAGTGAACCCAAACATGGAGCCTACCTGAAATTAACCTTATCATTTGTGTAAAAGGGTTTGAAATCGACTGAAAACAGTTAGCCAAAAACTGCAATAATAATAAGAGCTTAGTGCTTTCGTTTCCAGGGTCTAAAAAACGCAATTGCAGTGGTTACGGTTCGAGAATGCTAAATGAGGTACGGTCGTGACAGTTTGGCTGAGGTCATGTTGATTATTATTATGTAGAGTCCCGCACATCTTTTGGTAATACCCATACCATAGTAAAATACTATGCCCATACCGTGGTCATGGTCAATATCCTTTGATACTATGTCTTTTACAGTAATCACTATCTTTTCTTGCTGATGCAGTTTGCAAATTTTACTAAATTTTTCAGATAAACTAAGCAACATTACGTTAAGATAATTAGCCACACCTAAAGCTAACGTTTTGCAGGGTACCATTTGCTAAGAGGGAAGTCGCAAATAACTATTACCATAGACAAATAAATTCGTCTATGCTATTACACACTGTAACCTGTTCGTGGTTCCATTAAACGGACAAGCCTTTAAGGCGCCGTACAAAGCTATATAAAATAAAAACCGGCCAAGAGCAAGTCAAGCCTCGCTCTTTTAGGGTTCCGTAGATATAATTTACACTATAATTTACATTATGTATAAGCCGGACTACCTAACACACGAATTAGACAAAACAAATAACATCAGTGCTATTGAATGTCAAATGAAGATCTACCGAACTACCTATCCCCAGGTAAACCAAGCCTTTCGATGATCACACAAAATATCCGAAAACAAATCAAAGATATACACAAACTAAATACTCGAAACAAAAACAAATTATACCAATGTCTCGTATTAAAATGCTTAACTGCAGCCATACTACATGGCAATTAAAATTTATAATAAAATACCCGCCAATTTAAAATCGGAAGAAAAAGAACATAATATTTTGTCAAAACATATATCAAAACTTATCTAGTAAAAAAATGTTACTACTCGTTTGAGGATTTCTTAATAGAATAATTAATGACCCCTTTTAATTGTGTTTTTATTTTTTATTTTACCCAAATGTTGAAGTTCCAAATTTTCAACGCCTATAAAATAGGCATCTAAGTCATAAGCAAGAACAAACATTTATAAGATCTGTATACACTTAGATTGCAATAAACGTTTGAGTTTGAGTTTGCACTGAGAAAAAATTCTGGTTCTGTTAACCTGAATATAGTTCATTTAAACAGAACACATTGTACTATATGTGACGTCTATATTTATTGTTCATTTTACTTATTTATTGTTCAGTTTACTTGAACAATCTAATGTAGACAATAATTCAAGTAAATATAACATAATTCTGTTTTTGTTTACAAGGTTTGTTTTACAAAACGATCTGGTGGTATTGTAAAAATATTTTTTCTCCGTGTGAGTTAGATATAAATCTTAGTTTGCTTAAACAAAACATAGATATCTTTGTACTAACTGAATGTCGGATAAACCGCTACAATATAAACCTGGGGCTCTACCGCGTAATTCTCATTTGTATCAACTTCAAGCAAATGCATGCGAAATTCAACGCGTGCGATAATAATAATGAATTATCGTATGCAAATTTATTTACCTATATAGGTAGTTAGTTCGGCTGCTCTGGGTTGAGGTTTTGGCAAATTTTACAGGAGAACAAATTCTTTGGTTTTTTACTTAAACGCACTTTTATTTTAAACTGTAAGTAATTTGCACGAGTAATTTGCAAGTTTCAGTTGTATTCCTAGTTAGTTAGTCTTCTTACCCAACTTTTTTTATTTTATCTGTACCACATAAAATAAAAATAAAAATCTGCTGCGTTTTTACAAGGAATAACAAACTTTCCTAAGCTGAAGTCAAGTAAGTATAAATACTTGGTTACGACATTACATAACGACAGATATCGATGAGGCCAAAGCAGAAAACATGCAACTCGGCTCAGATAGCCTGTCTTGCTTGCTTTCAGCTTTGAACTATTATTATTTCATCCATCCATCAGCCATAATCATTTATAATCGTTATAAACGGAAAAGAGCAAAAAAAAATTCAAAAAATTGGTTTACTTGTTTTCTGCTTAGGACAGCCAAGTTTTAGTATGAAAGTATGGAAGCGGCTTAGTAGATAATTCATTTAACAAAAAAAAAGTTTCGTTACAAAAATGCATCCAATATTACCCAACACCTGAACTTTAGGTAAATCTACATCCGATTCTATTATCAAGACACAACATTTGTCGATCCCCGAATCACGTTTTTTTTGTACTTCTGTGCTTTCCCTATTAGCCACACCTGAAAATCGTTTCATAAAGAACTAAAGCCTATTTGAATTAATACTGGATTTAGTAGATTCTAATCAAAGCTGCAGAGTCGTGTCAACAGACCACATCTTATTTAATATTCTATTGCGTATTTTCTATGTACGTATACCAGATTAGATCTCTTAAGAGGAAAAAAAACTCAATTTCATAACGTGTGGCGCCAGCGAAAACCGGAGCAAACATTGTCACAAAATGGTAACAAATAAAAACGTATAAATAGTCGCCTAGATCAGGACGAGTGATCGAAATCCATCGCACAATGGGATATTGTTCTCATTACAATTAGAATCTGAATAGATAAAATAATATCCGGGTGTTCATGAAGATGGTACGTTCATACATTGTGGTTACAAAATTGTAATAGATATTTTCAAGTTTGCAAAACTAGGCCAGGAGCTATGTACCTGTAAGATTTCGTGTCGATTATCAGTTTTGAAGCAATGTTGTAACGGTGAAGGTTGTGTAAGCGATCATCTCCCCCCGTCAAGACGAGCCGATAGAAGTAGGGCACTACGTACCTTTTCTCGAAGATTTCGTCGTATTTTCGGACCCTTACAGCTTCGGCCTGAATAATACCAGTGAGCCCAAATTATCAGGATGACATGTAGTTAGCAGACTTGTGAAATACTCTAAGTTTAATTTGTACTTTGGAATTTATTAATACCTAAAATACGTCGATTTCGTCACTCACGTTTCTTTTTACAAATAAGGCAACATCAAAAATGTAAAGCGAAGGCATTCTTGGTATATTTTGAGCGATCTACTAAAATACGGTTCGCAAGGGTCATTCTGTTTTAGACCACACATACACCGAATACAACGGTTCCCCAAAAGATTATTCCATATATCGCAATACAGATGCTACTAGTCCATGATATATCGCAATACCGATGCTACTAGTCCATGATATATCGCAATACCGATGCTACTAGTCCATGGTAGGCAGTTAAAACTACGTCCTCGCTAACAATACTGGACAGTTCGAATAAAAGATACGCTGACTTTTCTAGTTTTTCGCAAACTGATACAGCTTGAGCTTTCCACGAATAGAATAGAAATAGAATAGAATTAGTTTATTTACAAAAAATGTGGTTTATACATGTTACAACATTACATAAAACTAATCAAGTAAGCATTTTTGTACAGCACATTAATTTTGCAATAACATTTGTTTTGTGAACGAAATCAATCACACATCAATGTCACAAGATTTTAATTCTATAAATTCTTTTACAGTGTAAAAGCACTTATCCACTAACCAATTAAATAAAATGGTAATGGTTTATTTCGGTATTAAGATATGTTAATAATATAGGTGCTGCCTCGTTATATTTTTGTTTTAGATGGGTTTAGCTTGTAGAATTTTTCCTTTTGTAGATTATTTAGTTAAGATTTTAATTTTTAATGTTATTTAAGTTTAATTTATGTACCTGTTAATAAAGTATAAGTTATGTATTAAATAAATATTTTTTTAAATAATGTGTGTGGCATAAGTTTTCACTTGTCTGGTAATTTATTTAATATTTGTAATTGCATCGAAAAGCAATGTTTTTGAGCCAACGCGGTCTTTAACGTGGGAGTCTGTTTAGCCCTTAAATGCATCCTGTTGCCAAATGGCAACATGTAATTTTTTTTGAATTTTTCTTGTGTAACTGTTTTTTTCTTACGTATATTTTTCTTCCTGCAAGACTATTGTATGAAAAATAATTACGGAATAAAATAAAAATATGTAAAATTTAGTTTTATTTGCTTTTTTTTAATTTATACAAACATAATTTTGCAGTTGTAAAAAAAAATGGTCCCAATCTGAAAATAAGAGGTCGCGAAAAAAAATCATGAAAATTTCATGCTTTTGTTTTATTAAATAGGGTTTTTGTAAACTAGTGTCAAATGACTGTACTAACTGATAAAAAACAGAAATGAAAAAATGAAAAAACAAACGATTTTTTATACTAATTTGAAAAAAAAAAATCTTTTTGATTTTATACCATTTTTCCCCCTTAAAAACGAAAAAAAAAATATTTTTTATTTTTCCCGTAATTCTGGACCACTTCTCTATCATATATCCCACTTTCATTTAAAAAGAAAAAATAATGCATTTAAGGGTTAAATGTCTAGTATTAAATGAGCAGACGTCCTTGAGCGTGACAAACTGTTTCAGATGATTTTTGGTAAAACATGCCATTTCATAAATATATAAATTAGGTTATGAAAGCAGCAATAACCTAATGGTTATTAGGTTATTAGGTTATTAGGTACATAATTAGGTTATGGCCTGCATAAAGTATCTGTTGGATCCGCATTGCAAACAGCTCTGATACAACGCTTCTACATGAGAAAAGCCCGATTTATATCGTTTCCATTACCCCACAGTATGAGACAGTATCGTAACACCATGAGAGTTGTCTTCATATCTGATGTTTTTTGTAACCGGTAAAGTACATAAGCAAAACGGCTAAGTTTTGTGCACACTTTAAAAATTTGAAAAGACCAGTTTAAATGGTTATCTAGCGTTAATCCTAAAAAAGTGGTCGTATCAGTGTCTTCCACTTTTTCGCCGCGTAGTGTAATATCTACCGCATGATGAGCCATTTTGATGTTTCTAAACTAAACTTGTTTGGTTGTACTTAAATTTGCTCTTTGGTTATTTAAACTTAACCAGTCAACTACTAGCTCTACTTTAATATTTATGTCAGCTTCAAATGAATTTATGTCAATATGAAATAGCGGCAAATAATACACATTTATGATTATTATGAGGTGATGAGGTCACATGTGAGGTGATCATCGACTAATAATCTGGAAAATTTTATCACAGTTACTTGTTCGTTTTTTTTATCATTATAATTTATATTGAGATTTGGAGTTTTATTCACACGTTGATAAAAATTTATTATTTTTGTTTATAATATTATTAAAACTCGCGTGAGCTGACATACTAAATTATTATTACATACGGCTTGAACACTCACAGTGCCCGTTTGACAACGACGGTGAACGCCGCGTCGTCGTCCTAAGAACGACACTCGCCTTGATAATGCCGAAATTGTATCGGTGAAACGGTTGGCATATAGTCAACAACAATCACACGTGAGTGTTCAAGCCGTATGTAATAATAATATTTTTGTTTAGTCTAAGTTTGCAATGAATTGGTTATCATTTAGACACTGAATTATAACTTTTAAAATGTCATTGATTGTATTTTCCTAATTATTAATGTCATAACATTTGATTGGAACTGTGATGTCATCCGCGAACACCATGGGAAAAGCAATATTTTTGGGCAAGTCATTTATGTACAGTATAAATAACAAAAGATCCCACACTACCTTCTGGAACTCCACATGTGATTCGTCTATTACCATATAGGTATTTTATCTCCTTTTTTGTTTTTGGACAAATCCACGTTATTTTCGTATATTTAATATATTTTTATGTATTTTCTATTATTTATGACAACTTTAACAGCTATTTGTCTGTACCATGTATGAGACTCCTGAAAAATAACTTTTTCTACTACCTTTATGAAAAAGTTCCATTTAATACTCGAAATTAGTTTTGAAAATCGAAATTTCCGGGCCCCGTTGCGGAATGACTATCAGGTCAGTTTGAACTATCGTATTGAAATTTCATTTATTGCAAAATTAGGTTATTTTTGACGTTTGTCTTCATTTCATGCTAAAGGTTCTTTTTGAGGTCCTTAGTTTGTCTTTAGAATCTAAATTCCCTGCGTTCCGATTCACGAGATTTTCGCAAAATGATACTGGCCACAAATAAAAGTTGCCGGCCGAAGCCTGAAAAAAAAAGGTGAAAACCGTGCCGTGCTTTGCAAAGTCATAAAATTCATTAAATTTGTAAGGAAAAATTAAATATTTAAATACATAAATCAGGTAATAGAAAAAGTATCGTTCGCAACGAGTAAAAAATGGGTTTTCTTACCCTCGGAATGTAAGCTTTCGACGTTCGCCTTCACGTCGAAACTAGCTTCGTTCCTCGGGTAAGAAAATCCGCCATTTTATACTCGTCACAAATTTATATACTATTATTACATTTTTAATTAAATATTCGGTTTTCGGTCAACATTTTACACAACATATCAAAATTTCAATATGACCTACGGGTGAACAGACACAGAAACAGACAGACGGACGGGCAGCGGAGTGGCATCAATAGGGCTCCGTTTCGCCCTTTGGGTACAGAGCACTGTATTTTTAACCTCCAACCCCCGGGGAGTGCAGATCCAGTGCAGGGGAGGGGAGAGGAGATCTGTATATTATAATATTTTCTTAAAAAAATAATGAAATTCTACCAAAATCATTTTATGTAAAGTATGTTGCCAAGACTCGAAGAAAATATTCTTGATAACCTTTGTGAAAAAGTGTTTAATACTAGTTCAAGTATTTGGATAAAATTTACTCCTAGGCTATACGGTGACGATATTGATAAAACACAGGACAAAAAAAAACAAAACTTTGCATACAACTCTATCTAGTATTTGCGTTAAAAATACAAGCAGATACGTAGCAACGAAATTTAAAAAGAACCGGCAAAGTGCGAGTCAGACTCGCGTACCTAGTATTGTAGATGATAAATGTAATATTGTAATTTTTTTCGTGAACTATGTGTTTTTACAATCACCTTTTTAATACCTACAATTTGATACCCATATTGTATTTTTTTGTTTTTTTTTTATGTTACTTCTATTTTATATTTCTCATTTGTGCTCAACTTTTTTTAATCATTTCATATTTTTCAGTCTACCAGTTTCGGAGATAAGGGTGGGGATTGGGGACATACATATTTTTGTGGTTTTTTAAATATTTCTCGAAACCAGTACCAGTAAATATAAAAAAGTATATATTTTACAATTAGTATATATATATCAACTTTTTAAATTTCTTTCATTTCATATTGTATTCTTAGGATAATATTTTCTATTTTTTTTCAATTTTGTTTTGGAAATATTTTAAACAATTTCAAATTTTTCATATTTTTTTACACCCTGATATGTGGGCAAATTAATGCAATTTTGTGCAAAATTTCATGTCTTTATATGTAACTGTGCTAAAGTTATGAGGCTGTTACATACGGACGGACGGACGGACAACGGAGTCTCAACATAAAGTTTCCTTTTGTACCATTTACGTACTACGGAACCCTAAAAATTATGCCGCATAAATTACTTTGATTACGTTTTTTTTATAAAATATGTTGAAGTTAGAATATTTTTTATTTATGTGTATCTTTTCAAGACAGGGGGGCTGCAAGTGCACTCCCTTGCATTCCTTCCCAGCGGCCATGACGAGGTATCAAAGCTGTAGGTCGAGCCTTGAACGAGGCCAAAGGCTGAACCTAGAACTGCTGTGACATATGAACGTTTTATTACCTACAGACGTATAGACGTCGTCGTTCCAAAGCACAGTAGAAATTTACTGTAATATAATAATAATAAAAAACTTTACTAGCTCTTTGTCTGTACTTATTAGCGTTAAAAATACAAACGGTTACGCAGCAATGAAATTTTAAATAAAGATGCCAATTCCGGATAAATTACTTTGATCACGTTTTTTCATAAAATATATTTAATAGTATATTTTTTATTTTTGTGTATTTTTTCCAAGACAATGGGGCTGCAATTGCAGCCCCTTGCCAGAGAATATAAACTATTACTACGTACCCTTGTTGCACTCCCTCTCAGCGGCCATGACGCGATAGCAAAGCCGTAGGTCGAGCCTTGAACGAGGCTAAAAGGCTGAACCTCTAGAACTGCTGTGACATATGAACGTTTTATTACCTACAGACGTATAGACGTCGTCGTTCACAAGTACAGTAAAAATTTACTGTAATGTATTAATAATAAAAAACATTACTACCTCTTTGTCTGTACCTATTAGACGACGCATTTTTTTTATTGTTTCTATCATTCATTCAATTCATTAATTCATTCATTAATTCATTGTTTCTTTATAACAATTTTATAAGTTTTACCAAGTACCTACAATAACACCCTCCATCTTTTGTAAAAGTAACAACTGATTAAGGTACTTGATACAAATAAAGCCTATGCTGAAATAAAGCTACAGTCCAATGTGTAAACGTTAACGTGATCTCCACTATACGACGAATGCGTACGAAATGCACCGGAGCCCTTCCCCCCGCTCTTTTCACCAATATCATGTAAAAATATTATGAAAGGGCCTCGATTGAGCCCTAATGCAGAGTACGCACTTAGAATTAATAAGAACTAGCTTTGGGATACAATCAATATATTTTATAAAATTATGTAAACAATGCGAACATCGAGAGAGCACGGAGGGCGTTGTCGGTGAGAGCGAATATGTTGGCTCGCAGGTTTGCACATTGCTCACATAATGTTAAAATAACTCTCTTCAGAGCATTTTGTACAACCTTTTACACGTGCAGCCTGTGTGCTAACTATACTCAAAAGTCTTATAACATCCTCCGCGTACAATATAATAATGCCTTCAGGGTGCTGTTGGGGCTACCACGCTTCTGCAGCGCATCAGGGATGTTCGCGGAGGTGCGAGTAGATTGTTTTTATGCAACGATGCGCAAAAGATGCGCTTCGCTGGTGCGCAGGGTGCGGGGTAGCACCAATAGCATTCTGAATATGATCGCAAGCAGACTGGACTGTAGGTAATTGAGTCATTGCTGCGAAACATCAGGGGGAGTGGTGAGGAAATAACGAAACCACTTTCCCTAAATTTGTCTTTTTTTTGTATCTTTATTTCTATTTTTTCGATTGTAATTTTTTTTAATTTTTTTTTTATTGTATCAGTTGTACTAACAAAGTTTGAGCCTTTGATGCTTGTAATAAATAATTATTCTATTCTTATTCTATTCTAATGGACACAATATATTTTCGCAAGACAATCGGTAAGTCTTCCTTGACAAACATGTCACTGTATTCTTTTTACAAACTATTCCGCAGGTTGCCAGTGGTGTGATTGCCAATATAAAACCTTCAACAAATATTTATACACCAATATTGATATTTAAAAAAATATAAAATAGCTATAAAAATTTTCAATTACAAAATTTGAGATATTGTTTAAAACTATCTACCTATAAACTATCTATACTAAAACTATTGTTTTAAACTATTAAAACTACTCCAAAAAATATCAATATTCCTTAAGTCATTTTAGTTTCATTTTTGAATGTGCCGCTATGTTTACACACCTCTCTAAAACACTTTTTTTTACATCAAAGTATGCAGGCCTAATCATTTAGATTTAATAATGCACATGACTAGTTTTTTTGTATCTAATTTTCACCAATATTCTTCAATTAATATACCTTACCAATTCTCAAATGAATCAAAGATATTTTTTTCCCTTTCGTAAATTTTTATTAAAATGAGCTTTTTATATAAGTAGGCCTTATTTATATCAAATACCTTAGACCTAAAATATAATAAAATAACTCGTACCTACCATTTTTAAATTCTAGTCTTGATTTATTGTAATATGCATGGCCACCCAGTCACCGCCTGTGGTAATGAACCCTTGTGTGTTACATTACAATTTTATGAAAATCAATTGCGTTTATAAAGCTAAAAACAGTAGTAAAATATTTTTTTCGGTATCTCAAAAAATGATAAAGTTATTGGCAACCAAAGTGAGCTAACGGCATGTCACGTGACGTCATCTGACACTATTTCATACTAAAGTGATAAATATCGCTATCGCTAACTTCGGTAATACACAAAAAATTCAAAAATTCAAAAAGTGCTTTGCTAATTAATCAGTTACTATAAAAAATATACTGATATTTCACTACAGTACACGTGTCCATAGTATTGTATGTCGATATAGGTTTGTTTTTGAATTGTGAACCCATGTTTTTACTTCTTCTAGCCCCGTAGATGTAATAATGTAATGTTTATTCGCGCGTGACGCGAGTTAGTTGAATCACAGGTGCGAGGAGTGTGGCATACTACATCGTGTCACGCTCCTCGCATTTGTGATTCAAATAAGTTGCGTCGCGCGCGATTATTATACTACGGGGCCTGGGCAAGTAATAAGAACTTTTCGTTCAAACTGTGTGGGCCCTGTGCATTATACAGGTTGGAATTAGTATTTTCTAACGGAATAAATAAACATTGTGTATATAGGAAGCAAATATAATTAACTTTGCTCGGAAGGTTACCAAAGTCAGTCATATTAAAGCAGTAACCTAGAGGCCAATTTTATATATTTATTACTGTCCAACGTTTTATCTAAATTAAATTGGTCGTTCACCATTATGCTAAAAGCCCCGAAGTAAAGCAATTATCGACAAACATCTCTAACAATAGTAGTTTATGCTACAAGTGCGGTAAGGAGGCAATGACTTACGAAGACGATTTGAAACACGAGCGTAGCGTACGTTTTTCAATGCATAGTGTGAGTAAATAAAAGATACATAATTAAAGATAAAAGCAATTATTATTAAAGTTGAAATGTCATTATTAATATCATTTTTATACTTGTTGGTGCTCTTCAACATTCAATGTACCTATGTACCACATAAAAATGGTTTATATTTTGCCAGTTCACTGAAGTATGCTAAAAGAAAGTTTTTCGGAAATGATGCGGCATTTTTAAATGTTTTTTACACTGAATTTTTTTTTAAATGAAATGATATGTAAATATATTTATTTGTCTTTGAAGAACCTAGCATAATTATGTAATCTAAACAGTATATTAGCTGAAGTGACAAAAAGGACGCAGTTTAGCAAATGCTGTGAGTGCGTACATTTGCACAGAGCTGGTTTTCAGCTGTCCGTATTCTCACCATAAATATTACACTGAGTACGGGTAGCTACTAAGTTTACATTGATAATAATGAATTAATATAATTAATATTTTAAATTAATTTTATTTTAATTTAATTAGCATTTAACTAACAACAATTTCATTATCAGATTTCGTAAGTAATAAAAATAATTATTAAAAAAATATATTAAAAAAAATAGATTAAACAATTTTCGTAAGTATTCAGGTATTTATCTCTTGATTTTTGTGGCAAGGGCCTGTCATTTGCAATTATAGCTTCTGCAAGTATACCTGGCGGGGTTAAGTCCAATGATTTTTAATATTCCAGATTTTCTAAGGAAACAAACCAATAAAAAATACTCCAAATCCCAGATATAAACTTTAGATACTTTACTTTCATTTTTTTCTGTGCATGCCAATGAGTAAAGAAACCAAAGGAGAAGTAATAGTTGTCTATATGCAGAATCCTGTTTATGGCCGGTCCTCCATTGCTATGTAACGTTGTCATGAGTATGTGATCTGTCAAAACAAGCGATGTTCGTGAAGGTTCCATCCATCCATCCATCAGCCTAGTTCGTCCACTGCTGGACGTAAGCCTTTCCAGGACTTTGCCACTCCCGGCGGTCATCCTGACTGCGTGTGTGAGTATGGGCAAGAATTGCAAGAATTGCCCATACTCACACACGCTGGGCAGGCGGGTTGGTGAGCGTGGTACCGGAAACCTCACACCAGTGACGCTACTGCCCGTCACCAGTCTGTTTCATATAAGGCCCGGCTATTAGGGACAGATATACCGCCATCCATCGGTCCCAGGCATGGTGGGCCTCTTGGTTTTTTTGCCTGTGAGCTGTCCTCTTACTCTCCCCTGAATTACTTTGAGGGGGTCTCCAAGTAAGATGGTGGCACCTCCACAGTCGAACCCGGCATCAGCTCTACCACCTGTCTTCTCCACCGTGAAGGGTCAATCCGCCATTATTATGTAACATAAAGTTTAGGTATGTACGTTTATTTCGTAGGTTTCCTATTGGTTTCCTTAGTCTGAGGTGCACGCAAAGTCGCAAATTGCCAGCTAGACGGGAAAAAACTGTACGTTCCAAAATATTTTATAGAACTGTGACTCACGCTACAAGCGTGCGAATGCGTTCCGAAATTTGTTTGTGTGCGAAACAAAGAACTATATTATAACCTCTGAATGAATGTTATAATAATAAATACTTTTGCCGCTTTTTATTTTCCAAAATATAAACACACCAACACTACAATTTCTTCCCGTTAAAATTCGATGTGAATTTAAAGTGTTGTGAACTAAAAGTTATGACTGACTCAAAAGGGCTGACTATCCAGAGCAGTTCAACAGTGAAAAAAAAAGGATTATATATGGCACACGAGGAAAGGTTGGTCAGCCAACTTCCTGTATATAAATTGAAAAAAATAAAAATGAAAAACGCGTGCGGTAAATTTTATTTTACAAAAAGTTTTGATGCGTATAAAATAAGTCTTTACGAGCACTTGCATTGAAAAATACTAAAATACGATGATCATTTCACAAAAACTAAACAGCTCGGAATTTGGTAATGAATATGAATTTTTATATTTTATCAATTTTATGGTATTTGAAACGTTTAATGGGAGCATTTCCGGTAATTGTTCCAAGTCTTTACAGTAAACTAGGTATTAATTTCGTATTTAAATTTTCATGGTGCATGGTGATTTTAACAATCAACAAAAGTCAATGGTGCGTTTATGTAATGGCCAAGTAATCCTCATCTAATCTATTTCTCTTATGTAGGTTCTAGAATCAAAGTGTTGTAGACTATGGGCGTACAATAGGTAACCCTATGTATCGAGTTACAAGATGTGACCTATTTGTAGTTGTGTAGAAACAAAAACTACATTAAAATAAACAGGGTTGGCTGGTGCAACCTGGAGTATTTGTACTCGTTGACTGTACGTCTACTGTCAGCACGAAATGCCTCGCAACTAACAGATAGGTGCTCTGGATACTTTAAAATATTTTTTAAATTCATCCATTCATCTGCTTGTCAAACTAAATTTTCACTTCGTGGCAAAATGGCGCTCTGAAAAGTGACCGTAGCCATTTCAATAAAAAAAAATATATATATTATTTTTACTTTAAGCCGACCATCCTAATGTTCTAAATAATTATTTTATCTTTTAAATGTGTTTTACCTTGTATATGTTACCGGCCAAACCCGATTTCAGGACAAACTAGTCTGGCCTAGGCAGAACTAGTTTTTCGGAAGTCCTGCAGCGCAAGGGAGTAATAAATACTGGGTGATAAGATAAAGTTGCGGAAGCCGGAAACTGACGATAGTACTCGTCCATACGAACAACTTTTACTATGAAGTCAACCCTGGAATCGTGAAAAATATCAGCTGTTCCCTAGAAAAGTTACATAGCTACCCGACCAAAATGTATGAAACAACAGACTTTTTTCTCGATTTCTCAATTTTTTGTCACGGAAAGTTGTTCGTATGGACGAATACAATCGCCAGTATTTGGGTGCGGAAGCACAATAAATCCAATGGCAAAGACCTGACCTTTTGATAGTGGCAATCATAGTTTGGCTCATTGGCCTCTTTTTCTTGGACGTGTAATACTAATGATCACGCAGCGAAACAACTAATTGGTGTGTTTTTAGCTAATGCTGAAATATTTTGTAGGAAAAAATATTGAATTTAAGTCGAATCCTTTCATATTTCTATAACCGATTTTATGAAAAAAAAATCTAGTTTCTCTCAACCGCGTTCTTGAAACGTACGTTTGAAAACCAAAAAAAAGGGCGGAATAATTTTTTTTTTTTTGACAAGAAAATAAATCTAAATACATTGTTTAAAAGTAGAATCTCTAGATAAAAGATCGATAAATCAAACACATTTTTAGGGTTCCGTAGTACCTAAAAGGTACAAAGGAACCTTTATGGTGAGACTCCGTTGTCCATCCGTCCGTCCGTATGTCACAGCTTTATAACTTCAGCACCGTTAAGGGTCCGTTTCGCCAAACATGCTCTCGCGTTTGGACAATTTAGCATATTACAATAAAATATTTTTAACAAATAAAATTTGTGTAGGTAGTTAAGGAGTTGAACTACATTATAATTTTTCAGATTTCACACAAGTATCACAAGCATCGGGAAAAAAAAAAGGAAAGTTCACTAAAATCACGAAAAGTGTAATTTAGCGTTGCAAAAAGAAAAAAAAACTTTTTTTGTTCCAAATTGAAATATATTTTTTTTACGTAAAGAGTTCAAAGTACCTTATTCATATAAAATATTAATATTTTTTTCCTTTCGTTATTTAAAAAGAAATACACAAACTTCCAATTTCTTTTTGCGTAATTTTTCTGTACAGGAAAGATGTAGAATGTTTGAGTGTTTCTTTTAAAATAACGAAAGGAAATAGAAAATAATAAAAATCTGTAAAGGCTACTTTCATTTCTTTGCTCTATAAAAAAATATTTTAGTTTGTAGTTAGATCAGTAGACTGATCATACTAGTTCCAAAGCCAAATTACGTTTTCCGTGATTTTACTGATATTTCCGATTTTTTTTCTCAATGATTGTGATGCTTGTGTCAAATCTGAAAATTTATAATGTAGTTGAACTACATTATAAATTTTTAGATTTGACACAAACCCCAAACACAAAACCCTTAACTACCTACACAAATTTTATTAGTTAAAAATATTTTGTTTTAATATGCTAAATTGTCCAAACGCGAGAGCATGTTTGGCGAAACGGACCCTTAAAGATATAGACATGAAATTTAACACAAAAATAGCATTAATATGAAAAATTTTAAATTGTTTAAAATAATTCCAAAACAAAAGTGAGAAAAATAAAAAATATTATCCTAAAAATACAATACGGGTATCAAATTGTAGATATTACAAAGTTAATTGCAAAAATATAAACTTATAATATATTTACTGGCACTGGTTTCGAAAAATCTTTAAAAGAAACACAAAAATATCTATGTCCCCCCCCACTTATCGCTGAAACTGGTAGACCGAAAGATATGAAAAAAATGTCAATTACAGATCATAATTGGCCAATTACAGGGTAACTATAGCGATTTTAAAAAAATGAGCACTCATGAGACATAAAAAAGTCAAATAAAAAAAAAAAATTATAAAAATACAATATGGCTATCAAAGTGTAGGTAATAAACAGTTGATCCTTGAAAAAAAACATAAAATAATTTATATCCCCCCCCCCTTATTTCCAAAACTGATGGACCAAAAAATATGAAAAAAATCAATAATATGTGTTTACATAAAGATTACAGGAAAAATAAAGTGGTTGAGAAATTCAATACAAGGAGAGTCTGAATTTCCTCAAACGAATCCTCGAAAGTCAGGCGTTTTTCATGCTCTAGGCTCATGTACAGTCTCAAGGCGTATGACCACGCTAAATAAGCAACTCGATGTGTGTCGGTACAAATATCAACGGAAACGACTGCGTCTCCGGCTAGCGCAAAATAGGAGAAAATAATACTTTTCACATGGACGCCATGAACGGAAAAAAAATTTGAACTAAAATTTTTTAGATCTAAAAATTTCCTATAATTTGGTGAAATAATAATTTAAATCGCTTTAGGCATTTGGAAGGAGTAAGAAAATTCTTGTGTTAATCATGTGAAACTTTCGATGACTTTCGATTTTTTTGTCAAAACTTACAATAGAAAAACAGTTTATGAAACTTAAAATTTATTTTTGACTCTATAATGCCTATCATATATTTTTATGAAAGTTTTTGCACCACCCGTGTGGGAGGAGTAGGCCTTCAAACACAGGTCCAAATTGCAGTTGGCGTATCCATTCGCATGAACACCATAAATAAATTATTTTTACTAGCTGTTGCCCGCGACTTCGTCTGCGTGAAAGAAAATACACACAGTGAGCGGCCCTTGGGAATCCCGCAATAAAAAGTATCCCAGTTTTTAAGTTGGATTATAAGTTATATGGTATTATAACTTGACGTAAGTTTAACTTACAAGTTTGGCCTAAAATTGGGTTTGGCCGGCAAGATACAGAGTGTAAATAGACTACGACCTTTAAACAAAACCACATACAGTGCTCCCAAAATGATAATGCGCATACAAATCTTTGCCACTGTTCGGCAAAGCTCGTATCTCCTTACACTTTCTATGCAATCAATACGGTCACGTGGTACGTCCGGTCGCTCGGCGATAGATTTGTATGCGCATTTATACTTTGGGAGTACTGTACTCTGCTGTTGGTACTGAACAACTCTGTGAAGAAAAATAACCGCGAAAATCTTCAGAGAAGATAGGTCTTTACATATGAAAGTGCCGAAATTTTCTTACAGATCCATGAGTTCATATTTCCTGTAATTCAATAGCTATTTCCATTATTTGTTTTTTGTTTGAAAGTTGATTTCAATGTTTTAACATCTACGTATTAAATTTTGTTTTTGTTGTCAGTTTAATAACCAAAATTAAATCTTCAAAAACAGTTCGTCCTAAATGCCTTCCATGATAAGATTTCCATGATTAGATTCGTAATAATTTTTTTACAGCTGACACTTTTCAATAATTTTATTTATTAACAGTAACCTGTTAGCATAATGTTGTCTCATTCATACACAAAAGAAATTACATAATATGGATTTCTCATTCCTAAAAAATATGCAAAAATTTTAGTACTGAAAATTGAGTTTCTTTCAAATTCTCTATAGGAAACAGCAATCCATCCATCCATCAGCCCGTATTCGTCCACTGCTGGACATAGGCCTCCCCAATATTACGCCACTCTTGGCGATCCTCAGTCATCCTCATCCAGCCGCCACCCACAACGTCCTTCAGATCGTCAATCCAGGGGGCACGAGGGCGGCCTACGCTGCGCTTTGCTGTACGTGGTCTCCATTCCAATGCCTTATGGTGCCAACGGTTATCACGTCGGCGACAGATATGGCCAGTCCACTGCCACTTCAACTTACTGATTCGGCAGGCTATGTCGGTCACCTTCGATCTCTGACGGATGTCTTCGTTTCGGATTTTATCTATCAAAGATAACGTATAGGAAACAGCAATTTCATAAGTAAATACCTAATATTAGAGGAGGGAAACGCTGGCGACCTTGAAAAGCCGCGATAAGGAACAGTTTAATTCACATGTTATGTTAGGAAAAAAAGGAAAAAATATACGATAACTACAGAATATCTGGAATGTTTGCTGATATTATAGTCAAATTTTTTATCAAGAACTTTGACTAAATAAATACTAAAACAAGGTCCAAGTTAAGACTATTTACGACTAAGATCTGTTTTAATTTTACGTATGCAAAGAAACAAATTGTAACTAAGTCAAATTGAAGATCACAAATGATTTCCCAGGATTTTTTTTTAGAATTTTATTTAGAATAAAAAAGTTAATTATGCTGTATCCTATTATACAATATCATTGGAATAAAATTGTTAAAATTCAAAAGAAAAGGCAATTCAAGCGACCAATAATTAATATATTTCCAGATAAATCATGAAAAAAGCACGAAAGGAACCAAGAATTTTTAATAACAATAATATTTTTGGCGTATTCGTCGGCGTTATTTTGGCTGTGTTAATGTACATATAATATTTTTTGCCGTCGTCGTAGATACAATAACTATGTTCGTATCGTGCGTGACGAACTTTTTTAGCAGTTTACATCTGCCATCAAAAAACATTATCATCATCATCACGCAGGTGAAAATTTTTATTTTTGTATAATTTCCGCAAAATTTCAACTTTCAATCAAACTACCACCATTCAAAGATTTCAAAAGTAAAGATAAGCCCTTAACAGCACCAAAATGTTTCCACCTTTAAATGGGTGACGCTCACACGTTTGGAATCAGTGATCATCTGAACACAATGATAGTTGGACGCCTTGCACTTAAAGTTTAATCATTTTAACAACTTAAGTATTCGGACCAGCGGGTCTACCACGTAATTCTGATTTTCATCAACATCAACTTGAGATTGAAATTTGACGTGCGTGCGACGACGCCCGCCTAACATGCCATCTCTTTTGCACGCATGACAAATTTCAATCTCAAGTTGATGTTGATGAAAATCAGAATTACGCGGTAGACCCGTAGTTTGCTGACCGTAGGTAGACAGATTGCGCACTCATAAGTGTGCGCGCGTCGGCATTATGTTAAAGCACACATTCAAAAATAATGCAATAAATTGTAGGTGTCAGTGCTCATCTAAACTTTTGAAACCTTTGCCACCATCGACGAATATCGTACTTTTCATTAGGATTAATTTCAAACCTTCTTATCAAATACCAGGGTAGTCATAAAACAGAAGAACGATTGTCCGCTGCAGCGCACAACTGTCTTATACTGGTACTCCCCGTAGAAAAACTTATCACCGCTAAACTTCAAGGTTAATTCTGTAACGTTTGTCTTCACTATCACGGTACCCTGCAACGAAATAAACCTTAGTTTGTTTTAAAGTACCGCTAAAAATGTGCGACTACTTGAAGTATTTGGCTGTACTTTATATGGTTTGTTATTTTTGCTGTTTCTTTTATTTTTTATTTTGTTTTATCAGGCACATCAACAGCAATACATAAAATTTAGCACAATATTAACAAAAAGTACAATGTATAAAGCCAACAACAGATATCCACAATAACACATGACCGAAAATACATGGAACTATAAGACACGAAAAAATATATAATTGTAAGAGACAAGGACAAAAATGACACATATTTTAATCACATAAATATTAAAAGGAGTGTATAAGAGTGTGCGTGTTGTAGCTTTTCTATTTATCCAAGGGTCCAGGGTTCATGTCCCTGTTCGGGCGCCATTTTGTAGCATTTCTATTTAAAATTATTTTAGCTATTTTATAATCACGAGTGTAATTTGGTAGATTCGGCCTAAATTTGGACTGCCACCAGGCAAGCCTGGTGACAGCCAAAAAAAGAGGTAAATCAGGATAAAGAATTTGTCTTTTGAATGAACTAAAAATAACAAAACTGAAGTAAAAAATATGGTATAAAACACAATAATATTTACAGAGTATTGGGTACGTAGGAACTTATAAAATCAACACAAAAATTATACCTAGTCCATCTTATTTTACGATTTTGTTTTCCTTCAGTGTGTGAGAGGAGGATGTGTAATGAAATGAGTGTTTGTTCCTCCGTGGTTTTAAGTAAAGTGAGTGTAAGTCTAACTACTAATAGTCTAAGAGCTAGCGACCAAATCGGTCATGTGGCTTCAGCTGTATTGAAACTCCGTTAGCTACTTCCCTGAACAACCTTTTCTGATAATTTTCGTGCTGGCAGGCCGTGGGCGGTGAGTGTGGTTGTAGTGGGGTGGGGAAAAAAAATAAAAAAAATGTGGGCTCAGCGACTTTATTTTTTTTTCAAACAGTTGCTCTGTACTCCTTGTGCACCCAAAAAAAATTTTAAATCGGTCGGATGGTGGGAAGGGGTTGCCAGCGTTAATTAAAAGTACCAAAATAATAATAATTTTCATGTGGGCTAAGCTGTATTGGCTTTTTTTCTGACGCCTTCCCCTCAGCTCATTTTCGAACAAAATCCAACGATTTCAACAATTTTTTTCGATACCTTCCCACCGATATTTTGCATGGCTATTTTTTTGGGGCTTACATATTAATTAATCTCGCGTCAGAAAAAAAGCCAATACAGCTGAGCCCACATGAAAATTATTATTATTTTGGTACTTTTAATTAACGCTGGCAACCCCTTCCCACCACCCGATCGATTTACTTTTTTTTTTGGGTACACAGGGAGTACAGCGCAACTGTTTGAAAAAAAAAAAGTCGCTGAGCCCACATTTTTTTTCATTTTTTTTCTCACCCCACTACAGCCGCACCCACCGCCCGCGGCCTGCCAACACGAAGATTATCGGAAAAGGTTGTTCAGGGAAGTAGCTAACGGAGTTTCAATACAGCTGAAGCCACGTGACCGATTTGGTCGCTAGCTCTCCGTCTATAATGAATGTGGATTGAGTTAAATTTACTAGAGCTACTGAGAATCAGGAAATTTCAGTTTATATATAACTTTGTTTGTAGCTAAGGTGAGGGAAAGCTTTGAGGAAATTATATATTATAAATTATTTATGTAATATTAAATGTTTTTATTGCGAAATCCATCGCTTGGAATACTCTAATTATTATATAATTATTATAATAATTATTGTCTAATTATTATAGTGCAAAAAAATATTTGTGCTTTTAGTTTCTGATTGATTCCTAGTTGGTAATGTACTCTAATAATAATTAGAGTATTCGAAGCGATGGATTTCGCAATAAAAATTTATAATCTTAGTTAATGAGAACTGTGAATTTCTTTACTGCCTGATGCAACAGGTATTGTAGCAACGACAGCGCATTCTGTTCAGAATGAGCAAGGCGTGAAATCACATAACGCCCTTGTGAGCGTTCAGTATGTGCATTACAAGCTGGTATATCAAGTAGTTACAAAAATTCGGTGTAAAGATATGGTAAAAAAATTCGTCGTTCCAGATATGAACCTCGGTAGCGCAGCCTGTAGCGCGCCTATCATGTAAGCAGGAGGGGGCAAGTTCAAATCCTGGCCCAAGAAATTTTTTCAAAAATATTTGTGCTTTTAAATTTGTTTCTGATTGATTCCTAGTTGGTAATGCACTCTAATAATAATTATATATGAAATATAATTAGTTTTATAGTTTTCTAAGAAATAAACGAGAAACACACAGTAAATTATAAAATATGGGTTTTATTTTTTAGGTGTTTTCTTCCCTCGAAATTTATTTTTCAGGAACCTAAATATAGAGGTTATTAATATTGGCTGCCCTCCGATCACTGTCCCTTTGCTCTAAGAACTTATACAAGTAAATATTATATATTATGTTACGGTTAATGCCCGGTCGATGGTTAAAGCTACTTGAAACTTAATACTTACCACTCGCTGAACGGTGAAAACACCTGAAAACATCGTGAGGAAATCTACATGCCCTAAAAAGCGTGTATTTGTGCCCGAAGAACGGCGATAGGGCTCACTGCCTATCACGTTGGGACGTAATAATCGTCGAAACGTGGGTTTTCTGAGTGTAGACTGTGACTTCCATCTCACAGTTCACAACTCGGGAACACCTCTGACATCTGACGATATATACAAGGTGACTTTTTGATCATCGGCCAAATTCATACTGGAGGCTCGATAAGTGATCAGTGTCTTGGATCAGTAACAATTTTTGTGAAATTCGTAAAATGAAATTTCGGCTTCCCATAGAAATTCAGTTCCAGTCCCGAGTGAATCACTATGGGGAGTCGAAATTTCATTTTACGAATTTCGCCAAAATTGTTATTGATCCATGGTACTGATCACTTACCAAGCCACCAGTATGAATTTGGACGATGATCAAAAAGTCACCTTGTATACATATATGTAACGGTTAATGCCCGGTGGATGGATAAAGCTAACATTATTCAGATAAAGCTAGCACTGTCCACAGCCTTTGGATAATGTCTGAAATTTACCATAACATTCGGGCATCATCCAGTCAGTAAAATATTATACTTTTACGGTGTATTTCGGACAATTATCAAGTTCATGACATGTACCGAAATGCAGGATGTTACATATATCGTACTTGAAAAGTAAAGTTCCAAGGAAGAAATAATTGTACCGGTTACCTACCTTCTTCATAGTGCAGTCATTGGTGAGTCTTAGCTGCATTACGAAGGCGGGTCCCAATGCAAAGTGCGAACAAATGTTCTTTATGTTGTAGTTGAATAACGTCTTTTTGGTGTCTTCCACTATCGAGTACATAGTAATTTTTGTTTGACACTGTAATATAAATAAAACAAAGTTTTTGAAACTCTAAAACAAATATTTTGCTACGACGCCGCCGACGTGTATCTGAATCTGAATCTCACAACAATAATCTGAATCTATTATGATTTATATAAAACGGCTCACCTCAATACGTGTTATGATCGGAAAAGCCGACCAGTTTCAGCAGATTTAAACTGCCTTCATCTGGGCGAGTGAAGACGTTTACGCGACGACGTTACGCCTCACACTGGCCCAGATGAAGGCAGTCTAAATCTGCTGAAACTGGTCGGCTTTCCCGGTCATAACACGTATTTTATATAAATCATGAGTTATCCTCAAGTCTCATTGAATCTATTATGTTATTAACTCCCGAATAAGTTTTCATAGTCAATTATTTACATGTATGATATAAACGTTTGAACTTTAGCTGTGAAAACTTGCCAAGTTCTACATATACAGGAGCAAGGACCCTAACAAACTTTCTTTTAAAACAAGTGAAGAACGTTGCACATTATCAGTTATGTATGACTGTAGGAACCTTCATAAACCTCGGTACCCAATTTAATCTCAATTCTTTTTTCGACGAAGCCGACAATCGTGCACTGTCTTTGTACTGACTCGGCCCGTTTTTGGTGGGATATAAAGAACTGACTGACTGTTCTATCCTCAGAACATTATTTAAATGTTCTGTGGTTCTTTCGATGTCTATGTGGCAGGCAAATTGTATAATTTGTCAGTTTATAAATGCCGTCGTCAGTTTCTAAACGCTCGCTGTTTGTGATTTGCCGAATTAATTTTCTAAAAGGCCAAAATCTAAAGACTTAAAGTCAAAAGTCAAAAATAGGTGCGAAGTCGAGCGGAGCGAGTTAGGTTAACATGTAAATCCATATTGGGAGTCGAGCGAAGCGGAGCGACTTTGCAATTTGCCGAATTCTACGATATGATGAGTCTAGTCAAGTTTAGTCTGTCCGACAAATTTTAGGGGCACATTCGGGGGTAGTTTCTTATCCATTCGAGTACCAGTATGCAACCAATGTACTATTGAGGCCTTGACCAACCTGCTATGAAATCTCCTTATTGCCATAAGTCGGCCTGGTCGTTTTTACTATACGAACAATTTTATATTGATAATCCTCAAGGGTATTTCATGACATTTTGCTAAGAAATTAGAATCCATACTTTTGAATTTGGGATAGCGGGTACGGGGCGCTAGGGGTGGCTCTACGGTTTCCTCCCCCCCCTCTGGCGGAACGTTTTTTTAGGGTTCCATACCCAAAGGGTAACCAACGGGACCCTATTACTAAGACTCCGCTGTCCGTCTGTCTGTCCGTCTGTCACCTGGCTGTATCTCATGAACCGTGATAGTTAGACAGACAGTTGAAATTTTCACAGATGATGTATTTCTGTTACCGCTATAACAACAAATACAAAAAAACAGAATAAAATACAACAGATATGTTTTTTTTCCGTTTTCATAGATAATGGTACGGAACACTGCGTGCGCGAGTCCGACTCGCACTTGACCGGTTTTTTATTTTATTAAGGCCCAGAAGTATTAGACACCTGAGACTAGCAATATTATTCCTAATCATAGCCTATTTAAATTGGTTATACACTGGCCTGCAAAACTAAGTACTACACTTTTTAAATTTGATTTTTTTCTAAACTATAGAAGTTAGAGGTTTAAAATGATCACATAGTGAAGTTGTCCTTGTAGTTCCCTATAGTTTCAAAGAAAGCTGATAAAATTTGCTATAAAACTTTTTTATTTTAAATCTCTAACTTCTATAGTTTAGAAAAAAATCAAATTTAAAAAGTGTAGTACTTAGTTTTGCAGGCCAGTGTATTTCAGAGCATGAGGGTCGCATTCAGGGATGGCTTTTACGTCATCTAGTACCAGTAACCAACCAAGGTATTTCTTGTTGTTGCTTTGATCAACCTATTATGAAATAGCCTGGTAGTTTTCTCTGTCCGACAATTTTTATTTTGATATGTACTGTAACATTATTAATTTTATTTAAATATACATACACTAAATTATAAAACTACCATTTTATATGCAACAAACCAGACAAAATTCAAAAGTTTTTATTAAGGCGATGAGTAAGGGATTTGTGTCCTATTAAATAATATTGGAGATAAGTGTTTTAGGTCCCTCGTGCTATAAAATACGGACTACCGACTCTTATCATTTGTGCTTTGCAGGGATTGATTTTGAATCCATAATGTAAGTAAGCTCCAATCAAGATCTGTATTAGTTTTGGAGGTAGCACTAGGCAAATCATTCAGTTTTGTTTGCGTATTAATTTGGAGATCGTCTGCGTAAAGGTGGCAAGAAGAAGAAATAAAATCGGAAATTATGTTAATGAAGACACCGAAGAGGAGATAAGACGCCACCCTGTGGAACAACAGTCGTACCGTGGCCATCTATACAAGGTGACTTTTTGATCATCGTCCAAATTCATACTGGAGGCTTGATAAGTGGTCAGTATCTTAAATCAATAACGATTTTTGTGAAATTCGTAAAATGAAATTTCGACTTCCCATAGTAATCCACTTCCAGTACCGAGTCAATCACTATGGGGAGTCGACATTTCATTTCACGAATTTTACAAAAATTGTTATTGATTCATGACACTGATAAAAATTCGTCCAAATTCATACTGGCGGCTTGATAAGTGTATCAAGCCGCCAGTATGAATTTGGACGATGATCAAAAAATCACCTTGTATATCGATGTGCTGCCGGGGCGGCGGCGGCGGCGGCTAAATTGCGTTATTCACTAAAAAGCACAAAATAAAATAATCAAAAAAATAATTTTTAAAAACAACTTTTATATAAGCTAGAAACTAAAACGAATAAAATTCTTATTTTATTCGCTTAGTCTATCTGTATATATAAAAAATTCAAAGTCCTGACTGACTAACTGACTGATATATCAACGCACAGCCTAAACCGCTGGTCCTAGAGACTTGAAATTTTGTATATAGATACCTTATATAGTGTAGGGATCCACTAAGAAAGGATTTTTCAAAACTCACTCCCTAAGGGGGTGAAACAGGGGTCCAAAGTTTGTATGGGGAAACAAGATTCGTTAGACTATTTTATTCGAGACTTCACAGGAGTACTCCTATCCATAAATGAGTAAACATGTGTTTCAGGTTTTTTCAAAGTTAAGGCGCTACGAAAAAAAATCGACAATTTCAGAACTTCTATATCTACTTCGTTAAATAATGTATAATTTTGAAAAAATTGTATATTATTTTTGGAATCTTCCTCTAGGGATCTGTTAAAACAGAAACGCGATTGGAGAATTTCGGCTCGATAGAAATATTTATTGAAGTGAGGTCTTTATCGACACCAATTCTCCTGGTTTGACAATTTAGAATGACATATGGACTGCAATTATATTTTATTAGATGGGTTTTAACAATATCTAGGACCTGGTTAAACAAAATTTTGATAGCATTTTTAGTACATTTTATATTAATAAAAAACCGACTTTTTGCTACTTTTCCACGAATCCGTCCCTCTCGCACTGAGGGTTTTTTCGCATATGGAGTAACAGGGACGCTAAAACTTTTACATATCGCCTTAATCCCCTAAAAGAGGGAAATGGGGTGACAAAGTCTGAAAATCAACATGGGTATCGTTTGTATGGTTTATCGGGTAGGTGATTACGAACACAACAACTATTTTAAAATCCAACGTGGTGAACGTGAAAAAAGCTTTTCCAGAATTCAACCCCTAAAATGGGGATAAATGGCGTGACAAAGTCTGAAAACCAACATGGGTATCGTTTGTATGGTTTATCGGGTCACTGATTACGAAAACAACAACGATTTCTAAATCCAACGTAGTGAACATGAAAATTCTTGAAAGTATGTGTGCCAGAGCACTTCGGCTGTAACAGACGGACAGACAGACAGCCACACAAGTGATCCTATTAGGGTTCCATTTTTTCCTTTTGAGGTATCTATCTATCTATATATCCACAATCTATCTATCTATCTGTCTATCTATCTATCTATTCATCTATCTATCGATCTCTATATCCCAGCAAAATATATTTGGAACGGAAGGTGATACATCCCTAGGGGTTGGACCACGGGGTGCCAAAAAAAGTTGTTTTTGATGTCAAAACTTTGACAGTCTGTATCTCCCAAACGGCTGGAGGTACACCCATGTTGATGGGTGTCTAGGAAAAGGTCTCGACGAGATCTACCTGCCAAAAGTGTCAAAACTTTACAGGCCCGTATCTCCCAAACGGCTGATGCTAGACCCATATTCATGGTACTCTAAGAAAAGGGCTCGCCGAGATCTAGATGACGGTAAGAAAAAAAGTCGAAAAAAAATTGCCAAAATTTTGATCGGTCATATCTCCCGAACGGCTAATCGTAGGGAGTTCGAGTTTCAACTATAGTGATCGGTCAAGCTAGGGCTACGCGACCAAAAAAAAATTTGAATTCGAAAGGTTTTGACAAGTCCAAAAAAGTATTCCGATTTGCATGAAACTCCGTATCAAAGGGCTTTCGGGGTCGCCAATTATGCTGCCGTATTCAAATTTGACATTTTTTGACAACTGATAGGGGTTTTGACACTTTTTCGGAGAAACTTTGATCGGTGAGTCCCCGTGTTTGGCACTCTGAGAGGCCGAAGGCCGAGTATTGTGTTTCTAGCGAGGCCGAAAAACGAGCATGCGAGTTTTTCGGCCGAGCACTACACCTTGGCTCCCAGAGGGAGTGGGAGCACTTATAATGTTTGTTTCTGAAAAAAAAAATTGTTTCCTGCAGGCGACGCGGGCGAAGCCGCGGGCAGAAGCTAGTGGCTTATATAAACGCTTGTTACTAAATAATTTTGATTTATAAACTTAATCCAATTTCTTCACTCTAGTCAAAGATTTCAAAAGTAAAAATAAGCCTTTACCGTACTATGACAGCACCAAAATGTTTCCACCTTAAAATGGGTATCGCTCACACGTTTTGAATCAGTGCTCATCTGGGGATCTAAAAAGGCTGACTTGGGTGAATCATAAAATGATTTGAAAGTAGGATAGAGTCAGTTTTTTCTCGCGTGCAAAAGAGACAGCATGAGAACGGAATCATAATATGATTCATCCAAAGCGGCCTATCTAGAGGACCTGAACACAGTGATAGTTGGACGCCTTAAGTGCACTTAAAGTTAATCATTTTAACAACTTTAGTAGTCTGATCAGTTTGCTGACCGTAGGTAGACAGATTGCGCACTCATAAGTGTGCGCGCGTCGGCATTATGTTAACGCACGCATTGAGAAACAATGCAATAGATTTTAGGTGCCAGGGCTCATCTAAACTTTTGAAATCTTTGACTCTAGTGGCTTGGTTCACTTTCCCCGCAGCCTTCGGTTGTACAGCGGAATTATCATCGGCTGCAGGGATCTTGTATATACGTAGATCCAAGAGGGATGACACGAGATGCCGCGTTCCACCAGGATACCGGTTTCTGGACCCAGTAAGACAGATCCCTCTCTGGTACAACACTTCGATATGTGGTACTGCTGCCGAGCCGCCATGAAGGTGTAGTGCCGACGTTTTGTCAGAAATTCCGACTATGTTACACCTGTGCTCTTTAGTTTTGTTTTTGAAACCAGGGTCAGAGAAAACGTGAGCAAGGGATCCAACATTTATTTTTAAAACAAGTAATTTTGAACAAAAATGATTTTTTCATACGTACAGTCGTTGTTTTTTTTTCGAGTGCATAAAAATAAAGCCTTTTATACTTGTGATTTTTTCTGTAAGTTATATTTCTCGAGTTATACACACACACAAATTGTTTTCCGTAAAGTCATCTCAGTCCGGATCGCTTCGCTTGGCTCCCCAAAATTTATTTTATTTATTTATTACATTTTAAAAAAACAAATCAGTTTTTGATCAAAAAATTAAAGTTATATTTTTTATCGTCATAGTATCAGCACAAAATAACCACTAATTATTTTGTGGTATCAGTATCGTGTATGCATACTTTCATACTCTAAAGAGAAGATTCTCGAGTTTGCATTTACAGTCTGTAGATATAAAAAGCATATTTACCCTCTTTAAGTTCGAGTTTTGATGCGCCGTGACATAAAATTCTGTCGATTCATCTGATACTGTAGTTATATTGTATGACGTTAGAGGCTTCTTGTTTGACTTTGCATTTTTATTTTTGACTTCGTCTGCGCACGTAACAAACTCCTTAGTGTGCATGATGTAGGGGCCCTGCATATCATATAAACTTATTAGCCTCGACGATACGGTAGAGGATAGATAGTCTGTTGGTAGACCACGAACCAGATATACGGACGAAATTGTCAAAACTGCTGGAAAATGGTTGCCGAGATTACACAGAACTGTGAAAAATTGCGGATAAAAAAGAAAACAGTCGGTTTATGAAGCCATTTGTTGTTTGTTGCCCGAAGCCGCAAATCGTCTTCAGTAGGGTCCCCATTTAGAAACCCTCTTTGGTAGACTTAGTTAAGCCGCATACGCTGTTAGACACATAATGCAAATTACTAATGTAGATACTACTAGATTAGTCTATTTTAGTTACTTTCACAGCATTATGTCATACGGTATGCTGTTGTGGGGTAGAGCCGCGGATATAGACGCAATCTTTGTTTTGCAAAAGAGAGCAATTCGGGCAATTTATAAATGAAGCACCGGAATTCATTGAGAGAAAAATTCAAAGAAATTCATATATTAACTGTTCCTTGTGAATTTATATATATTTTTCGAAGCCTTTCGAAGCTTTTTAAAACAAAAACCCACTACTAATACTCACCAATAAAAATCGCAATAAAAACTCAGTAACTTTTTATAAGATAACGCTTTGCTGGCACAGCTTGTTTATAGCCTTCAAGGTTTTGTTACGGGGGAGGGCCTAGAAGGGCCCAGCCTGACACAAAATTGATTTTTCATAGGAATCGAAAATCACTAAACACATAAAATACGAAACTTCCTTTAATCACACGTTCATGTTAATTCAGTCACGCTTATGCTTGCTTGGTTAAAACTTAAATATGTTTTATAGATTTTTCTGGGGCAGGCACCGGATTTTCTGGGGGGCCGTGCCATGCTACGCCAATGCGCTTGACCTTTCCTCAAGAAGCCTTTATAACCGTGAAAGTCGTTACAGTTGCAGATAGAAATAAAAAGTGATTGAAATGAAATTAGAAATTATTTTGTTAGATTTTTTATTTTAGGTAATCGTTAGTTAATTTTTTGAATATTATTGAAGTTTTTAGTTAAGTTACTCTAATTTAATGAATAAATAATAAAGATATTCGTAAATAAAAAAAACTTACATTACTTAGTTGATAAATTTGATTCAGCAGAAGAAAGCAAACATCGTCACAATTTCAACCTAGAGCCAAAAAGTTTTTTTTTCTTTCAAATATGCAATGAAATTACTTACGAAACTATTCTTATCCATAATTTTATCCAAACCAAATTCGGCGTTCACTATAATGCCAAAAGCCGCAAAGTATAGCAATATTTTGTACGCGTCCATGACTCTTTGGTAACATACTAAACAAGATCATGATTGAGCATCTGTATGTAGTAAATGGATAATCATACTTAAATGGCCTTATATTAATTTCATGGTACTTTAATCGATAAATGGGAGGAAATTTAAAACTTCCGGTTATATTTTATTTTTATTTATATGGTTTAATTTATAGGTAAGTTTTTCTTAGTTTTTTCTTAATTTAGTTAGGTATAATTTTATTTTTTATATTTTTATTAATTTAAAAGTAGTCTAGTTTTTCAATGTTATTTAAGTTTTATATTGTTAAATAAAAATATTCCATTTTTATTTTATTAGTTTATATATATTTTTGTAATGCAGCTATACCACTGAAAAACTGGGTTCGACTGTTTATTGATATTATTTATTTCTTTGGAACGGTACAAGCTTTCAATACATGTTTATTTTTCAAACTTATGTCCTGCATAAAGATTATGCAAAGTCGGCTTCAAAAGTGTTTTTCAGAGCTCCTGTCCTCTACTTGCAGCAAGATCGTGTTTCTCTATTTTTTTTACATTAAAATCATAACTGACTGATCTCGCGGTGTCCCTAGTACCATTGCGCCTATAAAAAATCGGCCAAATGCGATTCAGACTCGCGTAGGGTTCCGTTTTGTGGATGATAAATTTATTTTGTAATTTTTTTTTGTGAATTTCTCAACCGCTTTATTTTTCCTGTAATTTTTACGGAAACACAAATTACCATGATTATTTTCATATTTTCATATACATTTTTTTATGGCTTTTCAAGCATTTCTCGAAATAGATGCAACTAAATATTGCAAAACCGTATATTTTTACGACCAACTATTTAATACCTACAATTTGGTACGCATATTGTATTTTTTATAAAAAAAATTTTTTTATATATTTTACTTTTTTTTATATTTCTCATTTGTGCTTCACTTTTTTAAATCGCAATAGGTTTCCTGTAAGCTATGATCTATAATCATCATTTTTTCATATTTTTCGGTATACCAGTTTCGGAGATAAGGGGGGCATACATATTTTTAGGCTTTTTTAATGATTTCTCGAAACCAGTACCAGTAAATATAGTAAAAGTATATATTTTTACAATCAACTTTTTAATATCTTCAATTTGGTACCCATATTGTATTTTTAGGCTAATATTTTTTAATTTTCTCACTTTTGTTTGTAAATATTTTGAACAATTTAAAATTTTTCATTTTCGTCCGTATGTCACAGCCTCATATATCATATATCAGCCCATATACCATGATATATGGGCGAATTAATGCAATTTTTATGCCAAATTTCATGTCTTTATCTTTAACAGTGCTAAATTTATGAGGCTGTGACATACGGACGGACGGACAACGGAGTCTCACCATAAAGTTCCTTTTGTACCTTTCAGGTACTACGGAACCCTAAAAATAATGAAATGAAATTTAGTTTCAGGCGTAAATATATCATGTTTCCATTTTTGTGAAGTCCAAACACGAAAAATTATCTACCAGGATTTTATAGGAACAGACCGCGCACATCGCGCCAAACTTTTATTACGCTCGGAAGTTGCTCTCACCAAGAACGGCCCATACATTTTGTTCCTGCTGATGCGAATCGCCCCGTGTTTAGAGAGGACTAAAAGTTTGCCGCGATCTGTACTCGTTAACTTGTAAAGCCTACTTAGCTGTGATAGTTTTCCTTTTAATTTCGTTAGGTATACCACTGCCGTGATTTTTTTCATGTCGCCAAATACAACCATTTCGCTGGCAGGGGGGACACATGACTCTAAAAAAAATAAAGACTTTTAAGCTTAATATTTCGCAAACGGAACCCTGGATCGAAAAATGGTCTTCCCACACCCCCAATGTTTTTAAATTACATATCCAACGACACCCCACACTAGGGGATACACAAGAAAAAAGAAATCATCCCTACTTTACATGTAGGGGAGGTACTCTAAAAAAAAAAATTCAAAATTTTACTGTACCACTTTATCGGCGGGATAAATATGTATACCCATGACAAATTACAGCTTCCTAGTACTAATAGTCTCAAAGCTAAGCCGTGGACAGACAGACAGACAGACAGACGGACATGCCGAAACTATAAAGGTTCCTTGTTGTTGACTACGGGACCCTAAAAATGGAAAATTACCGCCCGCTCAACTAGGCGGGGACAACCGCCCGCCCTCACGTGGACAAGAGGTCGGCCAAGCCCGCTCCGCACACTGTGCGCTATCTTCGACTGTCTTCCACCACCAAATATTTTCAAATCTCATAATGCCTAGTACCTATTCTATTCTATTTCAGTACCACGTATGATTCATATGCCAATTGAATGGACGAAGCAATCTTAGCTACTTATTCATCTTTGATACTATCTTACTGGGTTTGTCGCAATTTGCAAATGGTGTTTTCCCTTTTAACTTCCTAGAAATCCTTTGTTTACGTACTTAAATTATTAAAAACGTTATTTTATGTGATTTTATCTAAATATGCAGCAGCATACAAGTTGTAAGCAATCATTTAGAAGATTATAGGTTTAAAATTTCTTATGTACTTACATACATGTCCGAGCCTCCACATTTTTCTAAAATCTCAACCATTTGTCGGACTTACAATCAGATCTCTTATTTTGTTCAAATTATTGCGTATATTTAAAATATATATGTGGTGCACGTGAAAAATTATCGTTTTTGATCCAGGTATCACCAGGCAGGCCAGTTTATTGAATTTAATTTTGAACTAGCTATTTTTTAGAAACTTATAGTTAGTACAACAAATTTTTATCGAATAAGGAAGTAAGTAGTTGAATTAAGGATCTCTTTGGGTGTGTGAAAATAAAACACCTATTTATTTTTTGTGTAAACATAAAAAAAAACGGCCAAGTGCGAGTGAGACTCGCGTACCTAGGATTCCG
This sequence comes from Ypsolopha sequella, assembly GCA_934047225.1. Classification (NCBI taxonomy): domain Eukaryota; kingdom Metazoa; phylum Arthropoda; class Insecta; order Lepidoptera; family Ypsolophidae; genus Ypsolopha; species Ypsolopha sequella. The sequence continues at coordinate 17,925,421 of OW203994.1, read as the reverse complement.
TATTGTGGATGATAAATTTAGTTTTGTAATATTTTTTTCATGAGTTTCTCCTTCGCATTATTTTTTCTGTAATCTTTACGTAAACAAATTTACCACGTTTTTTTTTAATATTTTTCAATCCACCAATTTTGGAGATAAAGGGGGGGACATACACTTTTTATGGTTTTTCAAGGATTTCTCGAAATAGATGAAATTAAGTATAGCCAAACTAAATATTTTTACAATCAGCTTTTTAATAACTACAATTAAATACCCATATTGTATTGTTATAAAAAAAAAATCACTTTACTTTTTTTTATATATTTCTCATTTGTGCTCAACTTAATTTAAATCGCTATAGTTTTCTTGTTATTGGCCAGTTATGATCTACAATCGACATTTTTTTCATATTTTTCGGTCCACCAGTTTCGGAAATAAGGGGGGACATACATATTTTTGGGGTTTTTTAAAGTTTTCGCGAAACCATTGCCATTTAATATAAAAAAGTATATATTTTTACAATTAGATTTTTGATATCTACAATTTGATACCCATATTGTATTTTTGGATAATTATTTAATTTTTTTCACTTTTGTTTTGGAAATATTTTGAACAATTTCAAATTTTTCATATTTTTTTACACCGTTTATGTAAGCAAATTAGTGCTATTTTTTCCAAATTTCATGTCTTAACGGTGCTAAAGTTATGAGGCTGTGACATACGGACGGACGGACAACGGAGTCTCACCATAAAGGTTCCTTTGTACCTTTTAGGTACTACGGAACCCTAAAAAAGTAAAAGTGACACCTGTTAACAATTTTCGCAGTTTCATTTCCTAAGGCTGTCCCAGAAACTTGTCTTCATTCCTTCATTCCAACTTTTAAAGCCTTGAGCTAGGTTTGTTAGGTACAGAATACTGATCTTAAAAAACGACTTCACTTAATTTACCCCTAATTAATTAATTAAACATGACTAATATCTGTAACAGAATTGTATAATCGCTCATAATTATGATATGATATAATTATGATAACACAATGCAAACTGCACAGTTTGGAATTGCATACGGTAACGCATCTAATCGATTCTCGTCTCTTTCTTTTAAGGCCTGTTCCACTGCTGAGTTTGCCATGCGCTTGCAGCAAAGTATACCGGCTACAGCACGTATAAATAAATAAGACCGACCACACTCCCGGTACAACCTGACTAAACCGCGCCGAGACGCGACGCCCGCGCAACGCACACGAAATATTCCAAATTCAAAACATGAACGAGGCAGAGCTATATCAGAAAAGCAACAGCTTACAAAGACGGGATGCCTTGAAATGTCTTGAAGAGTACGCGGGCAAAATCAATTGGAGGAACACCGGGGATAGAGTGATAGACATAGGATGCGGAGATGGAAGTGTCACATCTGACATACTGAAGATTCATGTCCCTGACAGCTATGAGAAGCTGGTGGGCTGTGACATCAGTGAGACAATGGTGGGGTTCGCCAATGAGCATCACAGGGACGATAGGACCAGTTTCCTAGTGCTAGATATCGAGGGTAAAGTCCCGGACGAGCTGAGGCATAGCTTCGACCATGCCTTCTCCTTCTACACACTGCATTGGATTCATCAGCAAGAGTAAGTGTCAAAGTACTTGTTTTTTTATTTTATTTTATATCTTATTTGTGTATAAAATATACAGGGTGTTAAAATGAAGTTGCGGAAGGCGGAAACTGGCGATAAAATTCGTCCACACCAATAAGTTTTCGTAAAATAAACCGGACTAGTGAGAGTCAGACTCGCGTACCTAGGGTTCCGTATTGTGGATGATAAATTTAATTTTGTCATTTTTTTCGTGAATTTCTCAACCGCTTTATTTTTTCTATAATGTACGTAAACACATATTACCATGATTTTTTTTTCATATTTTTAGAGATAAGGGGGGAAATGCATATTTTTATAGTATTTCTCGAAATAGATGCAATTAAATATAGACAAACTATATATTTTTACATTAAACTTTTTAATACCCTACTATTAGATATATTGTATTTTTATAAAATATTTATTTTATTTATTTTATTTATTTTACTTCTTTTTTTATATTTCTCATTTGTGCTCAACTTTAATCATCGCAATAGTTTTCCTGTAATTGGCCAATAATGTTTTTTTTTTTTCATATTTTTCTGTCTACCAGTTTCGGAGATGAGGGGGGATATACATATCTTTGTAGTTTTTTTTAAGATTTATCGAAGCCAGTGCCCGTAAATATAGTAAAAGTGTATATTTTTGCAATCACCCTTTAAATATCTACAATTTGATACCCATATTGCAGGTTTAGGATAATATTTCTTATTTTTCTCACCTTTGTTTTGGAAATATTTTTGAAACAATTTCAAACTTTTCATATTTTTTTTACACCGTGATAAGTGGCCAAATTAATGATATTTTTGTGCAAAATTTCATGTCTTTATATTTAACTGTGCTAAAGTTATGAGGCTGAGATATACGGACGGATGGACGGACAACGGAGTCTGACCATAAAGGTTTCTTTTGTACCTTTTAGGTACTACGGAGCCCTAAAAATTGAGAAATTAAGCAAAAAAAAAACAATTGTTTCATACATTTTGTTCAGGTAGCTATGTAACTTTTCTATGGAACAGCAGATTTTTTTGCGATTCGAATGTTGTCTCCATAGTAAAAGTTGTTCGTATGGATGAGTACCATCACCAGTTTCCAGCTTCCGCAACTTCATCTTAACAGCCTGTACTAAATTTAAGTATTTAGCAAGTAAAAATGTTATAAAAAAAAAAGGTATGTTTTTATTTTTTGCTATGTCGTGTTTCGAATTAAAATAATAAAAAACCTCCTTTTGTGACTGCGTCGCTTACAATATAAACTTTTGTCAAACCCCTCATACCTTCAGAACAATTTCTATTTTGCCGTGAATAAATAATTCTTGTCCTGGGATAGGTAAACAACGTTTTTAGACATGGATGCGAGAGACATTAAAGCCGATTCTAAAGGCTTTAATTTTAGTTTTACAGCTGTCAAAACTTGAATTTTTCCATATTTTTAACTTAGCTTCTAATTCTAACATTTAAGGACTGTTTTGCAATTAAGAAAATTGAAGAATATGAAGAAAGTTTAGTTTTGAAAGCACTAAAACTAAAATTAAAGCCTTCAGAATTGGCTTTATTTTCTTTTATTTTTACAAATTGGATGTGATAAGTCACTCAAGAGCTATTGAAAATCTTTGAAACTGCCAAGGTTCCATAATAAGCTCGTCTCCTGAAGTAAAATATCAGTATAATTTTCATGGTAACTGATTAAATAGATAATGCAAAGCATAACACTTATTGAAGTTTTGAAAAATTTTACATATTACCGAAGTTAGCAATAGCGATATTTTACACTTTTTGTTTGAAATGCATTGAATGGTGGGAGAATATTAGGAAGAGGAGTTGCGAGAGTAAGTGTGAGTGAGTGTTGTTTGTGAGGAGGGGGTGATAGAGTTTGTGAGGGGTTGTAAGAGATGACGAATGTACGCTATGTATGTTATGGGGGAATATGTGTATTAAAACACACGTTCTCCCACCCGTCTCTTATAGTTCAGAATTAAGATTTTTTAAAGTTTTGATTGTAATGTAAATATCAATATCTTTATATACCTATATATGTATATGTATATTTAAAATCATATTGTACCTACAATTTATATTATATATTTTTGAAAAGTGTTTTTTTTTGTATTTATTTTACTTCTTTTTTTATTTCTCATCTGTGTTCAATTTTTTTTAATCGCTATAGTTTTCCTGTAATTGGCCATTTATTACTTATGTTATGACCAATAATTGACATATTTTTCTACCTTCCTACCAGTTTCGGCGTTAAGGGGGGGACATATATTTATTGTGTTTTTTCAAAGATTTCTCGGAATCAGTTCCAGTAAATACAGGTAACGTGTATAATTTTTTCAACCAACTCTTTAATATTTACAATTTGATACCCATATTGTATTTTAAGGATTTTTTTTTCTCTCTTTTGTATTGGAAATATTTTGAAAAATTTCAATTTTTTTTTATCTCTTTTTTACGTGGGAAAGTTAATGCTATTTTGTGCCAAATTTAAAGTCTTTATCTTTACCGGTGCTAAAGTAATGAGGCTGTGACATACGGACGTACGGACGGACGGACAACGGAGTCTCACTATAAAGGTTCCTTTTGTACCTCTTGGGTACCGCGGAACCCTAACAATGGAGGGTATTTTGACTATTTTCATAAAGTTAGCTTTTTTTAAATAACCTTTATGTTCGAATATAATTTTTTAGTAAATATAGGTATATAAACCAGTGGCTCTACAGCGTAATTCTCATTTTCATCAACATCAACATGAGATTGAGATTTGGCGTGCGCGTAACATGCCATCTCTTTTGCACGCGTTGAATTTCGCATGCATTTGCTTGAAGTTGATGCAAATGAGAATTACGCGGTAGAGCCCCTGTATCATTTATGTCCTAAAGTCATTTTGTTAATTAATCATTGTTAATTAATCACGAAATTTTGTTAATTCTGAAACAAAAACCAGTAAATTTGTAAGCTTGCAAAATTTGAATGCAGATTGCGCTAGCTTTAAAATACATATATATGTTTGTAATATACACGTCATGTACTTGTAGTACAAAAATCATCACATCAGTATTTCGAAATTTCTATTTTGTGATTTGTACTTTTGAACCCGCGACGATCAGTTTACATTCGACTACGCTAAGGAAAACCTACCACATGATTCACTAAAACTCTCGCTACGCTGCCCTCTTTGGTCATAGCGTAATAATACATACCTTAGAACGTTTCTGCAAAACGTTCTACCTTAGAATAAAAAAATTGCATCAAAATCCATTGGGTGGTTTCCAAGTTATAAGTGACCGTACAGACAGACAGACGTTGCATTTTATATAAGAAGAAGAAAGAGAAGAGAAGAAGAGGATTCTGTTTTAGGGGGATGTATGAACGTACCGTAAAGTACCAACTTTTCGTTTCCAGGAAAGCGTTCAAGAACATCTTCGAGCTACTGTCTCCTGGCGGCGACTGTCTGCTGATCTTCCTCGGCCACATGCCAGTCTTCGACGTGTACAGGATATTGGCCAGCAGAGCTAAGTGGGGCCGCTGGCTAAGCGACGTCGAGAAGTACATCTCCCCTTATCATGACTCGCAGGTAATCCAAGTCATTCATTAAGTAGTATATCGAGTAACAGTATACTTATCATCATCATCGTCATCATAATCATCGTAAACATCATCAACATTATCTTCACGAGCCTGTAGTAGACTGAAGCTAGGCCTCTCCTTATTCAAATCAAACAACTTATTTACTATTTTAGTACTAACAACACTATTTCCTGTCAACGGACTTGACGTTGAATTTATGGCGGTACACCACAAGCAGATGTAGTTGATATTTGGGGATACAATTCAACATAAATACCTATACAGGGTGATTGGAAATTGCTCTTATTCCTCTCGTGGAAGTAAACTATGATTAATTTGGAGTGATTTGACCCCTATCACTTGGGGGTCGCAAATCCGCCATTTTCGAGAAAATTTTCATTTTTAAAGTTCAATTTTAATTCTTTGTTACCGTAATTTTAGACATGCAGCATAAGATTTTGCAATTATTTGAGTGATTTTTAGCCTTAAGGAGATTGATCAATCAGTAAGCTATCAGTTCATGCCAAATTTCAGGCCAAAAAACAACAAGATTTTTTTTGGCGTTTTTTATTTGCCAAATTTCGCCATTTTATAAATAAAGCAAAGAATGTCGATTATCTTGAAAATTACGGATTTGCGACCCCCAAGTGATAGGGGTTAAATGACTCCAAATTAATCGTAGTTTCTTCCCACGAGAGGAATAAGAGCAATTTCCAGTCACCCTGTATATCATTGCGGTAAAGAAATGCAGAAGATAAGTTTAAATCTAAACTTAAAGGTCTTTGGGGAGAGTATTTGGAGAACCTAGGTTTTCAACGTCTTTCCAAAGAATCTTAAAAAAGTTTATGCTGGGACCACAACTGCGCTTAGCGCCCATGCTTATGGCGCAATTTATTGGCATTGAACGCATGTGTAGCCAGCAGTTGGTGCGCTAACCAAGCCGTAGCTTTTTTCGCGGTCTTTTTCGCGCGTTACTGTAGCTACATCTGCGGTTCTCATTGTGCGTCGTGGAGTCAATTAGCATTCACGTTTTTCATTGTTTTAAGATTGTACCTGAACCTAGAGCATGACCAACTCCAGTCTATCTAGGCTTCGTTTGAAGAAATTCGGACTCTCCTTGTATTGAAAAAAATATATTTGGTTTATTAATCTTTTCTCTAGGGATCTTTTGTATAAAAAATGAACTAAGATTTATACTTTCGTCAAAAAATAATGTTTTGCAACCTCTTTTTTTTTTGTTTTCAAACGTTCGCTTGAAGAACGCGGTTAAGAGATCAACTTGATTTTTTTTTTCATAAAATAGGTAATAGAATAATGAAGGTATATCACCTAAATTCAATATTTTTTCCCTACAAAATATTTCAGTATAAGCTAAAAACACACCAATTTGTTGTTTCGCTGCGTTATCACTAGTATTACGCGTCTAAGAAAAAGAGGCCAAAGAGCCAACATATAATCGCCTCTATGAACAGCAAATAAAGTCTTTGCCATTAGACTTGTTGTGCTGGACGGGTAATAAAAAAAGTTGCTAGAGTATGCCATCTTCTTAAGCGGGAAGAATAAGTAAGTACACGGTTGAAGCAATGGATTGGAGTAATGAAAATCTATGAAATTTTAGAACTAATCCAAACAAAGTGTTACCCCGTGCTTGTACTGCCTATTATAAGGCTTTCTCAGGATTTAGATCCTTTTGCTCAAAATCAACATTGTTATAAAAGTAAGCAAAAAAATTACTTTTGTGCGAAGGGTCACATTTTTTAATTTTTTTATATTTTAAGTGCTTATATTTTCTATTATTACCGCATATTGGTCTGTAACTGTTAACAGTATCATTGTATCTTGTCTATCTTTGAAAACTTTGTTGGGATAGTGTATTATGTCTGTTTGTATTTATAAGTTTAAGTATTCCTTTTTTTTAATGGTTAAATTTTTTTATTTTAAACTTAAATAACATTAAAAACTTAACTAAAGATGACCTAAAAATAATAAATCTAACAAAGTTAACCTAAAATAATTACAATAAATGGAAAATACTGGCCAGATCGCTGCCGTCGTTAGAAAGGGTGACCAAAAGGCTGGCGGCCACGTTGAATGGCCAAACTAATTCTTTGGCCAAAGTAGCTTCCAACCCTTCGGTCACCTGAATCGTCGACCATGTGTGACGAAATTTCTTTATAAAGTCGCCGCGCTTCCGAACCCCACGGCCCAAGAGTTTCTACAGCAAAAGGCACAAATATGAAGCCCTCACCAAGGGCTCCATATATGCGCCTTATGTATTTCTATATGTTTCCTTAAAAATTTTAAATTAAATTAGAGCCTTTTTATAAGACCCTATAAAGATAGAGAAAATGTATGTGTAGGCGCTCGGTTAGCGCGATACATAAATGCACTAATATGTGTGGTAAGACGTCACGCCGCCGCGCCGCCGTGTGCCCCCAGCATTATAGTATAATATTTTTTTCAATGCATGTGCTCGTAAAGGCCCACTTTTTATGCATCAAAACCGAACAAAAAGTCGATTATTTTGCCCTAGGGCTTTATTATTTATTTATTTATTTATTTATTTACAATGGTTGGCTAACCTGCAGACTTTCCTGTGTACCATAGATGTTATACTTTTTTTTACACTGTTTAACGGCTCTGGATACAGTCTTTTTGAGCCAATTATAATTTAAAGTTCACAAGATTATATTTGTTTTCATTTCCTCACACTATGCATTGAAAAACGTAGTATGATACACGGGCGTAAAAGCAATAAATTACTCGGTTACGTTTAAAACACTCGCTACGCTCGTGTTTTAAATCGTCCTCGTAATTTATTCCTTTGCGCCCTTGTAGCATAAACTACTATAAATTGTAACTCCTAACAAATTGCCTGTGAATTGGTTAAATATTATTTTTAAAGTGTTTAATGTAACTGACGTTTAGCCACTGAACTATTTTTATCGGTTATCTATCATTCTGCGATATTACAGAACTCCACTATCAAAACTATGGAAGCATTGTTATTAGTTGGACTCATTAATCTTACAAATTGTTGCCAATTAACAAATATGTTATGCGTATTACTGCCAAGTCAACTTGTAAATACTATCGCTTGATTCTTTATTAAGACTATTGCGCATTTCATAAAAACCAAATCTTATCGTCTAACATTAATTGACCCTGAAATGAAAGGCTTGTACTAAGAACTAAGAACTAAACTAAGAGTTGTTACCTCTCAGATCGACTCTGTGCCCGAGCGATAGAGCGTGGGTTCAATCATCGCGAAAATCCGCGTGCTTCGGAAGGCACGTTGAGCTATTTGCCCATTTGTAACCGAAGCACGGCGATAAGGCTCACACCCCAAATAAGGTTTGGGACATAAAAATCGTCGGTGAAAAGCGGGTGCACCAAATGTGGACTGTGACATTTCACAGTTCACTCCTGGGAACGCTTCTGACACCTCTTTGGTGATTTCTGTCTTGACGATATGTAAGATTATTTATAAGATATTTATTTATAAGATCAACAAAAGCTGATCTCTCTTTTAACTAGACAACGGCCCGTAGCACAGTGTTTAATCGCGCGCGATGCGACTTAGTTGGATTACAGGAGCGAGGAGCGTGACATACTGTTTAATCGCAAAAACATCGTGTCACGCTCCTCGCACTTGATTCAACTAAGTTGCGTCGCGCGCGATTATATACGGTTTAGTAGCCGGATTGTGAAAAACCCGCCTTTTTCTAATTAATGTTTTTGCGATTAAACATTATTTTTGCAATTAAAGTAGTAGAGCTGATGCCGGGCTCGACTGTGGAGGTACCACCATGTTACTTGGAGACCCCCTCGAAGTAATTCGGGGGAGAGTAAGAGGACAGCTCACAGGCAAAAAACCAGGAGGACCATGCCTGGGACCGATGGATGGCGGTATATCCATCTCTAATAGGCGGGCCTTATATGAAACAGACTGGTGACGGGCAGTGGTGTCACTGGTGCGAGGGTTCCGGCACCGCGCTTACCAACCCGCCTGCCCAGCGTGTGTGAGTATGGTTAATTCTTCCAGGATGACCGGCGGGAGTGGCAAAGTCATGGAAAGGCTTTTGTCCAGCAGTGAACGAATTAGGCTGATGGATGATGGCGATTAAACAGTATGTCACGCTCCTCGCACTTGTAATTCAACTAAATCGCGTCTCGTGCGATTAAACACGTAGGGATGCAGGCCAGCTAATTATTTTCGACATTTTTGTTATACAGGAGCCTGAGAAAGAAATCAAAAGGATGATGACTAGAATAGGCTTCAAAACTGTGGACGTGCAGTGCAAGGAATCAATCATCGTGTACGACAAATTAGATATTATAAGAAGTAAGTTGACATACGTTGAATTTGTATTATAGGAGTATGAGACGGTACGCAACTATCACACAATAAGGGCCCATAGAGGCTGGTTACTTTCCGACAGCTTTTATTTCTGCGGCATTTTAACATACAAACAAACATTCAAATAAGACCTGCAGAACACAAATTTTGATGTTGGCACGCCAAATTTTTTTCCAATTAATTAGTTATTTGGCAACCATAACGCTCGGACGCACAATGATCCAATTTTAAATTTTATGCACATGGGGCCTCAAGACAGTATATCGACCTGATGTTTTTTTTTTTCAATAGATATTTATATTTCAAGTGACAAATACTGATTGGTAAATTTCTGTAAAAGTGATAGTTTTTGAGATAAAAAATAATCTTTTTTTTTTGTATGGAGAAAAACAATTTTTTTTTTTCTCAAAATGTTGTAAAGTGTCGCGGGTTTGGCTTCCATATTATCAATAATCAAGTAATCCTCTACTTAAAAATAATTACAACGTTTGTGGCGGCCGCATGAGAAATTTGTGGTCAAATATTAGGATTTATTTTTGGTCGTTTTTTTATTAATTTTTCGTAAGTCAACATTTACTTTAATAGAATGTATGTAAGAAATCCCGAAAAATCCTGCGGACGTAACAATCGTATGTGACATGGACCACAGTATGTGACCTGCATCGCACAGTCCACGCCCGGTAACAACTCTGACATCCTCACGGGGATTCATGTTGTGACGATGTAGTTATTCATACTGCCCCCCTATTCTGTATCTTAAGTTGCCAACTGGACAGGGTGCCTATCGTCAAAAACATAGATAAAAACTAAACTTTCAAAATTGCTTTTAGTGGGTATTGAACTATTTACGAACTGTGTCGTCACTTCAAGTGCGAACATACCCTTAGACAATCGGAATTCGATAGTATATCTATGTTTTTGATGATAGACACCCCATCCAGAAGGCAACTAGAGATACATAATAGGCCCGCAGGACGTAAATATATTTAATTTATAGGTAAGTTTTTCTTAGCTTTTCTTGATTTAGTTGGGTATATTTTTATCTTTTATATTTATATTAATTTATAGGTAGTCTAGTTTTTTAATTTATTTAAGTTTTATGTTGTTAAATAAAAAAATAAGATCCTTTTGTCAAGGATTTTGGAACATTAAGGTCATTTCTTCAACCATAACACCTTTAACGAGAGAATATATCAAACGTTACATGTAAATAACATCTAGAACGTAATCTACGGGTTTAATTAAAGCATAAAATCTAGAAAAAATATGCATTTATATTAAACAGGGAAAAGGGTAGATACTAAACAGTTTAGCACAACACCTTGCACGAGTACGTTTACGTTGAAATTGAAGAATATTCCTGAATAGACCCGTCCCCAATAGACATCAAGCTCCCGCCCGTGAGACTCAGCTCCGTGATACTGACTACCGGTATGTACTTGTTTGGTATGTTTTTCTGAATACAAAAAGTGCGGTAGTCACCTCCTAGGGGTATGGAGGGGGGAGCTGTGACGTAGCAAAGATGGCGGGCCGGCCCATTCTATTAACAGTATTTCTAGATAACTACTGAACCGATTTACTAAAATGAGGTGTCGAATGAAAGACCATAAAATGCACTTACTTAATTTTATAGATACGTTTGTGTTAAGCTAATATCAAATGAAATAATTAAAAAAAACAACATTTTGAAAAAAAATCTTTTTTTACAATGGGAATAGCTCGGTAGCCGTTAGGATTTTGGAAATTTTGCTTCATATAAACCATATTGCTGCTTTTATCAGCTTTTTAATAAACTTTAAATCATTACAATCGAGTAATAAACAACGAAGCTACAGTTGTTTTAGTGAACTAATTCATGATACGAACAATCTCAAATTAATGTACTGGACTGGTTTTCTTCTAATTATTACTAATAAAAAATATGATAATTATTATACGTACACACATATTATGTTATTGTGCTTATTAAGAATTTGGGTAAGTACCTCCCTAGTATATAAATATAGTAATTGCAACATATAGGGTGTTTTTTAATTAGTGCACGACCCATCAAGGTATGGAAGTACCCATTAAAACATACAACTTTCCCCAAGAAAAATAGTTCGAAATATGAAATAAAATTTGGGCTTCCCATAGAAAAGCGATCACAGAGTTGTACGGGAAGGCCAAAATTTTTATTCACATTTCGACCCATGTTTCTTTGGGAAAGTTGTTTGTTTCGATGGGTACTTCCATACCTTGACAGGTCGTGCACTAATTAAAAAAAACCTATATTTTTCGTCAACAGGACCGCAAACTATAATTACAGGTACCTAATCAGATATGTAATACTTAACACCTACTGAAAAACAAATGAAAATATTTTATTTTTCTAATCGTCGTCATCATTCTTATCAATATTGTCCACATCATTAAACTGGTTAAAACATTTAAATCCCCTCTTTACATTTTTGTTTTTTTTTGCACTGCACCCACAAAGGGATGAACGACAACCAGCTTTGCATTGACAAGATATAAGTGCAAGGTCTTTCAATGAGATTGAATTTACTGATGAAGCAACTGGCACTAGAACTCCATTGTTCTCGATCTTCCAGCCACAATCTATAGACTCAGGTAAAGTAGGCTTTGTGACCAGGCATTTTGTTGGCAGAATGCTAACGTCACAAAGCCTACATTACCTAAGCCACAATACCTAAGCCACAATCTAGATTCACAATCTGCCAACATAATGCCTGGTCACAATTTAGATTGTGGCTTAGGTAATGTAAGCTTTGTGACGTCGGCATTCTGCCAACAAAATGCCTGGTCACAAAGCCTACTTTACCTGAGTCTATAGGTTGTGGCTGGAAGATCGAGAACAATGGAGTTCTAGTGCCAGTTGCTTCATCAGTAAATTCAATCTCATTGAAAGACCTTGCACTTATATCTTGTCAATGCAAAGCTGGTTGTCGTTAATCCCGTTGTGGGTGCAGTGCAAAAGAACAAAAATGTAAAGAGGGGATATACCATGTAGAATTTAAATGTTTTAACCAGTTTAATGATAATGTTCTGGAACAATGCTGCTCTCAAATCGTCTAAGTTATCTATTTCTTGAAGCCCTGGTTTCTTGTTTGTAAACATAAGAATGAAAAACCTTTCAGCGTGTGAAAGTTGTTCTTCTGTAATCTGTGGACTTGTACCAAAATTGGATAGAAGTTCATGATGTTTTTGGTAAATCGGCCAGCTTGGTTTTTTGTACGCCCTGACATTGCGCTCGTAGTATCACACCAGCAAGACTGTGATAACCCAGTAATAATTTTCTGTTGTCACTTGTCATGTTGTCTAGTATTTTTAACAGCAATAAACTTTGGTTTTTTGTTAATGCCTTCTTTAATCCGCACAACACTTGGAAGTTGTACACAGAAGTGTAATATGAGCAGTAGGATATCAGTGTCACGATAATTCACTATCAATTTCTCAAAACCCGATTGTTTGCAGTCAATCCTATGTAGAATGAATCGGGTATCTGCTTCTTCTTGAGTACTTCTCAAATGATCTACGTTCCTCTGTAGATTAGTGCTGACTTGTTCTGCGTCCAAATATCCACCAGAAATAAGAAGTTCCTGTGTAGATGGAAGTTCTGATGCTTGAATGGCAATTCCTTTTGACGGAAAATCGGAGAGGTGAGCTTTGTTTTCATTGGAATGTATGAATCTATTCTTCCTAAGAGGCAGAAGTGTTTCGCGTCCTGTTATTTGATGCTCTACCGGAATGACAGACTGTCGTCGCTTTAAAACAATCAAGCTGGCCGGTTTACCAAAAACATCATGACCTTCTTTCCAATTTTGGTACAAGCCCACAGATTAAAGAAGAACAACTTTCACACGCTGAAAGGTTTGTCATTCTTATGTATACAAATAAGAAACCAGGGCTTCAAGAAATAGATAACTTAGACGATTTGAGAGCAGCATTGTTCCAGAACATTATCATTAAACTGGTTAAAACATTTAAATTCTACATGGTATATCCCCTCTTTACATTTTTGTTCTTTTGCACTGCACCCACAACGGGATTAACGACAACCAGCTTTGCATTGACAAGATATAAGTGCAAGGTCTTTCAATGAGATTGAATTTACTGATGAAGCAACTGGCACTAGAACTCCATTGTTCTCGATCTTCCAGCCACAACCTATAGACTCAGGTAAAGTAGGCTTTGTGACCAGGCATTTTGTTGGCAGAATGCCGACGTCACAAAGCTTACATTACCTAAGCCACAATCTAAATTGTGACCAGGCATTTTGTTGGCAGATTGTGAATCTAGATTGTGGCTTAGGTATTGTGGCTTAGGTATTGTGGCTTAGGTAATGTAGGCTTTGTGACGTTAGCATTCTGCCAACAAAATGCCTGGTCACAAAGCCTACTTTACCTGAGTCTATAGATTGTGGCTGGAAGATCGAGAACAATGGAGTTCTAGTGCCAGTTGCTTCATCAGTAAATTCAATCTCATTGAAAGACCTTGCACTTATATCTTGTCAATGCAAAGCTGGTTGTCTTTCATCCCTTTGTGGGTGCTGTGCAAAAAAAAACAAAAATGTAAAGAGGGGATTTAAATGTTTTAACCAGTTTAATGATGTGGACAATATTGATAAGAATGATGACGGCGATTAGAAAAATAAAATATTTTCATTTGTTTTTCAGTAGGTGTTAAATATTACATATCTTATTAGGTACCTGTTATTATAGTTTGCGGTCCTGTTGACGAAAAATATAGGTTGTTTTTTAATTAGTGCACGACCTGTCAATGTATGGAAGTACCCATCAAAACAAACAACTTTCCCAAAGAAACATGGGTCGAAATGTGAATAAAAATTTTGGCCTTCCCGTACAACTCTGTGATCGCTTTTCTATGGGAAGCCCAAATTTTATTTCATATTTCGAACTATGTTTCTTGGGGAAAGTTGTTTGTTTTAATGGGTACTTCCATACCTTGATGGGTCGTGCACTAATTAAAAAACACCCTATATGTTGCAATTACTATATTTATATACTAGGGAGGTACTTACCCAAATTCTTAATAAGCACAATAACATAATATGTGTGTACGTATAATAATTATCATATTTTTTATTAGTAATAATTAGAAGAAAACTAGTCCAGTACATTAATTTGAGATTGTTCGTATCATGAATTAGTTCACTAAAACAACTGTAGCTTCGTTGTTTATTACTCGATTGTAATAATTTAAAGTTTATTAAAAAGCTGATAAAAGCAGCAATATGGTTTATATGAAGCAAAATTTCCAAAATCCTATCGGCTACCGAGCTATTCCCATTGTAAAAAAATATTTTTTTTCAAAATGTTGTTTTTTTTTAATTATTTCATTTGATATTAGCTTAACGCAAACGTATCTATAAAATTAAGTAAGTGCATTTTATGGTCTTTCATTCGACACCTCATTTTAGTAAATCGGTTCAGTAGTTATCTAGAAATACTGTTAATAGAATGGGCCGGCCCGCCATCTTTGCTACGTCACAGCTCCCCCCTCCATACCCCTAGGAGGTGACTACCGCACTTTTTGTATTCAGGAAAACATACCAAACAAGTACATACCGGTAGTCAGTATCGCGGAGCTGAGTCCCGCCAACTTCGTTATTTGAAGACTTTTTCACAATTGGGGCTTCCTCTAGAATAAGGTAACAACGGCGGTAGCTCAGGAGTTGAACGCTGGTCTCTCAATCTTGATATCCAGGTTCGATATCCGGTCGGGCAAGCTACAATGAGTTTTTCTGAATGTATGTGCATAGTATTTGTTCTTACTTACCAGTTGCTGAACGGTTAAGTAAAACATCGTAAGGAAACCTGCATGCCCTAAAAAGCGTATATGACGTGTGTTGAGACGTTTAATACGTTGAGAATAATCGTTTGTGAAACTCTGACTGGACTGTGACTTGTATTACACAGTTCACACACGGAACACCTCTGACAACCCCTCGGTGATTCATGTCGTGACGATATATATAATGTTTGTATTCTTACAAAGCACCAGAATGTACATCAACTTATCGAACCTCAAACATAATTACAGAAGCAGTAATGGCGGTGAGCCCCTTCTCTATCCCCACGGATCTTCGAGAAGATTTCATGGATGACTACCTGGATGTAGTCCGGGACCTGCGGCTCATGGACGAGGTCAACAATAACCTTGGAGACGGCGTCTTGGTCAAAGCCAACTATCGGCTGCTAGTCGCTTACGGTACCAGGCCGACCTTGGTCGAGGAGTTGTCCGGATTAAGGATATGATCATTATTAAATAACAAATTTTGGTTTTAAGTGTTTGTAGGGTAACGGATGGTGACTCCAAATTAGATACCCAGTTCCCTTTCGTTAATTTAACTGGTTATAAATTCGATCATCCATCCATCCATCATCCTGTCTTCGTCCACTGCTAGACATTTGTATTTTAACTCATAAATTTAGCAGCCGAAAGAAGGACCATCCACAACCTCTTGAAATAGTTTTAGCGTTCAATTTAATTAAACTGTGACTAAACTTTTCTACTTAAATCCAGACCTGAGCGGATGGGGTTGAACTCCTACAACCTCCCCATCCCCTTATGCCTAACCATAATCATCACTTAAAACCAAACCTAAAAGGGAGAGGGGGGGGCGGTTAAGCTGTCCAAGATTTCGCCACTCTTGTTGTCACATAAAATCTATGTATCATAGTGTTTTTAGGAGACATTGGTGTTGCCGGTTTCGACCCCCCCCCCCCCCCTCCTACAATCATCCTATCGTCATTATTCAATTACCCCACCCTCTCACAAAACTGATTTAATTTTCGTTATCTGTATTACAAAATCAATATTTTTGTTTAAACAATGGATTGTTTCTTACGTCAAGACCCCCCCCTATTTGCCATATATGCTCATGATATTACCCCTAATTTCAAATGACGTAATATATGGACGGCCCCTTATCGGATAAAATCACTAATTTTACCCACCCACTCGTACTACTTAAGGTGATATGTCATCCGTGCAAGGGTCCCCGTTACTCCAGGCGGATAGACCCGCCGTGCGAGAGGAACGGAATCCGGGAAAATTGACAAAAAGTCTGTTTTAAATTAATACAAAATTAACTAAAATAGCTATGAAAATTTACATAACCAGTAATTTAGTTATTGTTAAAACCCATCTAAATAAATATTTTTGAAGTCTGTATGTTCTCACAATTTGTCAGAATATCAAAAAAAGTGTAAATTTAGACCTCATTTCTATCATTATTTCTATCGAGTGAAATTCCTCCAATCGCGTTTCTGATAGCCCAAAATCTAAAAAAAGGTGCCAAAATTGTTATACTAATCTGTGCAACTTGGGACTTCTTTTGAACAGCAGATAAATAACTTCAAAATGTGTCCATTTTGACGACATACCCCCTTAAGGTCAAAACTTTTAATTTCTTATAAGCTATGGCCGTGTATGTAGAAAAAAAATTGTGCTTTAGGACGCTGCGTCCACATAATAGTTATTTACAAGTTAGTTGCCGAAATTTTCTTACAGATTCATGAGTTCATAATTCCTGTAATTCGATAGCTATTTCTAACATTTGTTTTTTGTTTGAAAGTTGATTTCAGGGTTCTACGTATTAAATTTCGTTTTTATTTTCAGTTTGATAACTAAAATTAAATCTTCAAAAACAGTCCGTCCTAAATGCCATCCATTTCCATGATTAGATTCGTAATGATTTTTTACAGCTGACACTTTTCCAAAACATGATTAATGCTGCTGTTAGCTTAATGTTGTCTCAATCATACACAAAAATCATAAAATTTGGATTTGTCATTCCTAAAAAAAATGCTAAAATGTACTGAAAATTGAGTTTCCTTCAAATTCTCTATAGAAAACGGCAATTTCATAATGTAAAGACCTAATTTTAGGATAATTTCAGATTAGCTGCCCCACTAAATGGGACGACAGAGGAATGAAAAACTAAATATTTCATAATCACTGTTCTTGGGTTGAACGGAGTTGATTCATTTCATGGCCTTTTTAGTGAATGTAAATATATTAATTATTTATAAATAAGTGTTCCGAGTACAAATAATTTAAGGTAACTAATTTATTTATCATACATAAGATATAGTTAGTAATTTCACCCATAGTAGATTTTATTTTTGAGTAAATCTATAGCCTTGTTAT
The DNA here is from genome assembly GCA_934047225.1 of Ypsolopha sequella. Taxonomy (NCBI): domain Eukaryota; kingdom Metazoa; phylum Arthropoda; class Insecta; order Lepidoptera; family Ypsolophidae; genus Ypsolopha; species Ypsolopha sequella. The sequence continues at coordinate 17,907,704 of OW203994.1, read as the reverse complement.
ACATGTAAAATACGTATATCGGCTTACTAAATAACAATTGTACTATGGGCCGATACACACACACCAAATGCGTGCGCGTCGCGTTGTGCGTGGCAGCTCAAGTTACACAAGGTGAATTTTCGAACATCGTCCAAATTCATACCTGAGCCTTGGTAAGTGTTCAGCGTCATGAACCAATAACGATTTTTGTAAAATTCTAAAACGAAATTTCGACTCTCCATAGTGATTCACTCAGTGCTGGGATTAAATACTATCATTTCGTCTATGATACTATGTAATAATAAATTACTATGGGAAGTCGAAATTTCATTATACGAATTTCACAAAAATTGTTAACGTTTCATGATTCTGATCACTTACCAAGCCTCCAGTATGAATTGGACGATGATCAAAAAGTCACCTTGTATAGTATTGCGTGCAAATTGCGTGCACAATGTGTCATACAACAACTGGTGCTGCCACGCACAACGCCACGCGTACGCAACCGGTGTGTATCGGCCTAATTCATAGAATATATACCGGATGATGTTGCTGAAGCCGGAAACTGGCGATAGTACTCGTCCATGCGAACAACTTTTACTATATACAAGGTGACTTTTTGATCATCGTCCAAATTCATACTGGTGGCTTGGTAAGTGATCAGTATCATTGATCAATAACAATTTTGTAAAATTCGTAAAATGAAATTTCGACTTCCCATAGTGATTTACTCGGAACTGGAAGTGAATTTCTATGGGAAGCCGAAATTTCATTTTACAAATTTCACAAAAATTGTTATTGATCCAAGATACTGATCACTTATCAAGCCTCCAGTATGAATTTGGACGATGATCAAAAAGTCACCTTGTATATATGTATATAGGTATAGAACCAAACCTCGAACCGCGAAAAAAAAACAGCTGTTCAATAAAAAAGTTACATAGCTACCCGATGCCTCAAAATTTTTTCACGCAAAGTTGTTCGTATGGGCGAGTACTATCGCCAGCTTCTTAACACACTGTATATAAGTCGAAACAAATATTTCTGGTAACGTAAAATTGATTCTGTTACCGAACAATGTGCTAGGAGTCTGTGAAGGATACAAAAAAAGCAGCGGATTGTGTTGGACATACAATCGTAAATTATTTAAGTGGATACTTCTCAAGTTGCCTCTTTACTCACCTTAAGTCGCCTCTTTGCTCAATCAAGGAGGAAGGAAATTATTGCGACCATTAGATGTCATAATGATCATAAACTATAGAATAATAAATCTGTGAAGACAGAATAAATTTGTCAATAATGATGATGAGCGATGACGGCGCAATCGTTAACGAGGTAATTTTGTTTTTTATTATTTCAATCAAATATATCTTGAATAATATTTAACTAATAAATAACGATTAAAAATGTAATAATCTGTAATGAGAAATCAAGTTATGCGCAGATCAAGCCAATAAGCTTTCCAAAAAATAAATATCACAAAATAACTCCCCTTTCAAAGTATTGTCAAGCTCGAAAATTATTCGGAATTAATTTGTGAAGTTGATCACGGAAGTGACGTACAAAACTGAACAGCGGGTCTACCGCGTAATTCTGATTTTCATCAACATTAACTTGAGATTGAAATTTGACGTGCGTGCATACGAGATGGCATGTTAGGCGGACGTCATCGCACACACGTCAAATTTCAATCTCAAGTTGATGTTGATGAAAATCAGAATCACGCGGTAGACCCGCAGGCCCGAAATGCGAACCTAGAAGTGTCCACTTCAAAAATACAATCATTCATAAAATAATAATGCTGTATTTATTTAGTGAGTCAAAATTTTCATAGAGGATAGATACATGATATAGATAATATGTATATGATATTATGATATAAATAATATGTACAGATATAATTAAAAATGTAACAATTTTATTTAAAAACAGAAAAACTTAAATAACAGATAGTAAAGGTTAATAAAAGTTAATCTAACTACAATAAGAAAAATGGTTATGTAGCCTATGTTTAGAGTAATGATTGTACTTAGTCCTATTAAAAGCAAATTTAATGTGGGTACAGATTAACATTATATCATTGCAGTATAAAAACGTAGAAGGAAAAGTAAATCTGGATTTGAGGAACTTTGAACCAGAATGTTGGATGTGAGGATGTGAAATGAAAATTTTTTTTTTTCACATAAACAGTTTTACAATTGAAGCAGCTTTCAGTGGCTCCCAGACTAGAGTCTGTACCATGGGTGTGCTCCTCACATCCAAATTTACCTTTATTTATGCGTTTCTAAGTACAGAAATGTGTTAATTTGTTTCTCCTTACGATGATATGATGATGATGAATCGCCAAGTATTTAAATATAGAAATTAATTTATATCATAGTAATGTACCCACCATTGAACTATTGAACCCAAAATGTTCTCCAATAAATAGCTGTATAAATAAATGTTGTTATACCTATGTACCCGCAGAACTTTATTTTATTAGTATTTCGGTATATAGGTATGATACGGATGTGATGTTGATTTTTTTAACTATGTACGTTTTATACAATATATATTTTTACTATATTTCGGCTACAACTTATTTTGCTAAGTAACATTAGCAATAAAATATATACAAAAAAGAGTGTGAACCTGAGAAAAATAGACTGCTTTTTAAATAAATCTATACATAATTTTGCTTGTCCCCTAAATTATTCATTGGTTCGTGGTTAGCTGTGAGTTCGATATCGTACAATGCAATCAGGCAGGATTTGGGTATTGTATCACACTCCCCCAAAATCTTAGGTTTTAATAAAATCTAACAATATATTTTGATTCTAGTGTGGTCGATATTTCAAGACACGACTGTTTTTTTTTTTTTTATATATAATAGTTTACCCTGACTAACTGACTGACTGATCTATCAATGCCAAGACTAAACGGCTGGACCTATAACAAAGCTGTCACAAGAACTCTAAAACCGGCCAAGTGCGAGTCGGACTCGCGCACGAAGGGTTCCGTACCAATATCTATAAAAACGGCAAAAAAAAACATGTCTCTTATAGGGAGCACCCTTAAATATTTATTTTATTCTGTTTTTTAGTATTTGTTGTTTAAGCTGCAATAGAAATACATCATCTGTGAAAATTTCAACTGTCTAACTATCACGGTTCATGAGATACAGTTTGGTGACAGACGGACAGACAGACGGACAGCGGAATCTTAGTAATAGGGTCCCGTTGGTTACCCTTTGGATACAGAACCCTAAAAAGGCCAAAGTTGGTCCGTTTAAATAGGACTCGGACTCGGTCCGATGGACTTTTAAGGTAAATCATAATTTTAAGCGGACAGAGCGGACTAGCCCGATCCGGTCCGAGTTGGTCCGAAAAAGTCCGTTAAAGTACTTCAAGAGAGTAATGCAATAAATACCGTATTACAATTTAATATTTCAACTCCTTCAATAGAGTCGGTATCCACATCCGTCGAATAACTTTAATTTTTGTGCTATTCTTGCATAAAACCATCCAGAATTAGTATTTAAATATTTTTTTTTTATTCATAATTTTTGAAATTCTATTTTACAGAAACTAATAGAAACTTTGCGATGGCAATTGGCAACATACACAATACATAGGTAATAGGGTTTTGTTGAATAACTATTGAGTGAATTTTGAATTCAAGTGTTCTAATTCAATTAATTAGAAGAATGCGGGTTTTTCACAATCCGGCTGCGATACCATTCTTAGTTCGAAAACCATTTCGAGATTTAGGTTTAAGGCGCTCTTTTCCCAAAATCAGTAATTTCAAAGTCAAATATAACTTTCAAATATCGTCTAAAACTTCCAAAAAAAAATACGCAATCTAGTTCGAACCTTTATCTAGGTCTTCCACGCATGTGTTACACGATCAGATGAACTTTGCTCGATAGAAATAATTCACGAACACACCATGTAATAAGACCTTTCAAATCATGCCATTTTCATAATTCCACTCTTTTATTAACGAAACATATCTGGTAATATTGCTCTTTAAATTTTCTAGGTCGACCACGTAAGTATGTTTTAATAAACATATCCCTTATTTTTAAACAATTTAAAAACCGATAAAAACAACCAAAATGTACAAATAGGTGGTTATTTTCTTTACTCCATACACGTAAAGAAAAAGACAGAGAGTCACTCTTCTGGGTTAAGAGCGCCTTAATTTGCCGTATTTTCGAACTTGTGGTCTAAATAACCTCATGATGATGAATATTTTTATGAAAAATCTGCAACTTCCATTTGTCTTCGTGTGGCTGTTTAGAAATGTGTCCTTTGCTATCAAGATAAATTTATAAAAAATTGATGCCGACTGATTTGACAGATGAATGACAGATGAGTAGACAGACAGAGACAGACCACTTTTTCATGAGCAATCCCATATCACGATCAGTATAATGTCTAAAATTCTCAAGTGACGTCATAAGCATAACCGACAATCCTTTAAAAAATTATTAAAAAATATTGGTTAATTTATATACCCAAATCGTGAAAAGTATGACCAAAAACGGCGTAAATTCTGTGAAAAAAAACTTTTTGAAATTCAGCTGTGGGAATTGATGACAAATTATTGTTAGACTCCCTTTAAAACCAATTCCTGCATGAGTCCCAGCTAGATAACCTAACCGAAAGTTGCTTACAATTTATTTTGCTGGGAGTAGCTATTTTAGGGTTCCGTACATACCTAAAGGGTAAAAAGTAACCATTATTTATTATGCATTATCTAAATTGTGTGACAGAACAAAGTATACATACTTATTACTACACATATATACATACTCATTAAATGATGGGACTTCCTTAATTAAAACAAAATACAAACATAATTAATATGACAATTAATTATTATGATGACGTTAGTATCTTGAAATATAAATTTAATATTAAATTTATAATATATTACATTTCAAGTAAAAACAAGCTCAAATTCAATTAAATAAGCAAAGTACAATGCCGAAAGTCAAAAAAGTAAGAATATCCCATTATTATACGTATATTGTAAACTATACTTTTATATAAAAAGAAAACTTATTACAAAAAATAATATTTTAGGCAATGTCGACCGTACAATCGTCAGCAACGATAAAATCCCGCATTAGTCCGAAATCTAAAGCCGACTTCAGTGCACCACCCGAACGGACCCCATTGGACGAACTCATTGTGAATATCTTCAGTTTAAAACTGCCAGAATCCGATAGCAGAACCCATCGAATGAAAGTGACCTTCTGTAACCAAACACTCCTCAATACCATCATTATGCCTTCCGTTGCACGAGATAAAGATGATGGCGAAGTAATTGCCAGTGGAAGTATGAGCTACGACCCTTCTGATTACGAAAAAATGTGCAAATTCGCCAATAAGCCTTTGATAAGTAAGTATAGCTCACGATCCCTATATATTTTAAAATGAGTTTGTAATAGAGCATGTTTTTACAGTAAAAGAGCAGCCAACAAGTCTGGCCTCCAGAACATCCGGCTTTGTGTCCGAATCAAGAATGTCTCAGCGGAATGTCTTTCCGACAGACACTAAGGACACAAATCAATGCAATATTGATATCCTTCCCATTTTTATAGGTATGTAAAAGTAGGAAAAATGTCAATCTCTCTCTCATTTTTTTTATAACCAGATTACCAGATTATTTAAATAACCAGGCCCAGGGCAAACACTGTGATCCTTAAACCCGCAGACGAGTGAATGTAGATGATGAATACTTGAATAATTCAAACAAACACGCACTGTTGATCAAGTATTCCTCATTTCGTCTAGTTATCACTTGTCTCTGAGTCTAAGGATTAAAGTGGTTGTACGGGCCTGGTTATCTATCTCTTTTGTTGACCGTACTTAGACAAAGTCAATTGATGACGGACCCAAATGACCTGAACTGAAACACAAACGTGTCTTTATATTACAAGATGTTTTATTCTACGAAGTCTAATGACCTATGGTTGTAGTAGTGCATGCACACGCACTTTTTCTGGTGTGCGTAACCTCGGGAACACAACACACACAAAACACGCGTATCTGTACACGTCACTACTACAACCATAGCCAAGTAGACTTCGTAGGATATAACATCTTGTACTTAATATAACAACATAATTTAAAATGGGTACTTATTTAAGCAATTTATATGCAGATAAAGATAACCTTTGCATCAAAAAACGTATGCAACCATTAATTGAACCACCAGTTCGAGAACGAAAGAGCTGGTGTAACCTTCCACTGCTCAAAGTGGAGGTGTCAGTAAATCGTCAACCGGAGAATCGAATACATCATCAGCTTTTGCAATCTGCCAATTATATGAAACTGACTCTTGTTGGAGCTTACAACATGATTATGCTACCTGATGAGGAATATAGCAACAACGTGGCTGTTACAAACATGCCTATACATGACGATTGGGTAAATCCACTTCTTTGTTTAGTCTTTGATTTCTAGGCCTCTGTGATTTAATATATTCCTATATAAGGTCTTTCAATTTAAACGGCAAGTAATTTAGGAAGTGATTCAGTATCGTTTATACATCACATTCCACTTCAAAGCACTTCTTTTTGCACAAACTTTTTTTTCACTTCTCAGTACAAAGTGGTCCGATCAGTTGACTCAGTTTGTATGGACAAGTGAAGAAAATGTTCGCGCAAAAAAAAGTACTTTGCAGTGGAATGTGATGCATTAACGATACTGAATCACCTCCTAAATTACTTTCCATTTAAATTGAAAGACCTCATATACAATTTATCTTGGTAAATTTACCTTTACAGAAGAGTGTTTCTGTATATTTTTCCGAGGGCTCTACACAACCAGATAGGTTTGATCCTTTGAACTTCTATCCTAAATGGGAAACCTTGAGATGCAGCAATGGAAACTTGACTGAAGGAGATGAGAAATTCTCGTGTGGTCTTGAAGAAATTACAAACGAAGGAAATATTAATTTGGAATATTACATAAAACAGTCTGGTTCTAGTAAGATTATTTGAATTGGTTGTGAGAACTACGAAGCAAAGCTAGAAAAATACAGTACCTATATATTTTTTTAATTGTAGATAGCACCATATGGGGCTCATTCCATCGAACACTCATCTTGGGGGCTACAAATGATTGGTTTAAGAACCAGATTCGTGAGTACAAGTGGCCTCTGGAAATCTTTATTCATGGGATGAACAACACCTCTGCATTGGTCGCTCCTCTGGACCTCTTCCGCTTGCTGTACCCCGGAGGTGAACGTTTAAAAGTTAATCTCGAAGTATAAGATATTACAACAAACTTGCGAAGGAGGACCCTTACTCTGTCAAAGAATAAGTTTAAACTGTTTATTAAGCAGGGCCTATTGAAAAAGGCACATTATAAAATAAATGATTACTTAGACGATAAGAAAGCAAGGGATTATGATAGTGATCTTTAGCATAATAGTTAGTATAATTTCTTTACTTGATATGATACCTCTAGAATTAACGTTAGTTAGTTAATAGATGAAACTACTGTAAAAGCAGATGGACTATATGGGACAGGTAGACAAAGGTATTATGTTCTTTTTTTCCTTTATGACATAATTTTATCCTGTCTTGTATTTTTATATTTAATTAAAGTAAAGGCTTACTTTTAACATTAGTTGTTTGTAAGTTACAAATATTAAGAAAAAAAAGACATGATCTTGCTTAGTTTCTTGCCCTTCTTCTTTGCAATACTAATCGAATGGGCCGAGTAAGGCATATATTTATTATATATTGCATATATTTATAATATTATTTATTCCTTACTCCTATATTTTTTTATTTATTAAAGTGTATTTTTTTTATAAATTTAAGTAAACCTAACCTTTATTATTTAATATTATTTATTATATAAAACTATTGCCTATAGACATAGATTATTTAATTATATTACATTAAAACTGACCTAAATAAACGTATTTCAATTTCAATAAGTATAAGTATTTTATGTATCCATTATGTACATCACTTTGAATTCATCACAAGGATCATTTTCGACGGGGTTCTTCCAATTCATCTCTTTTCAAACTCATTTTAAACCGTGAAACTGTGGTAATAATATTATATAATATTATGTCATATTTCACTCTTTCATCATGATATTTTGGCCGTTCGATACGGCCATAAATTTTTTTGGCTGCACAAGGAGTACAGAGCAACTGTTTGAAAAAAAAATTAAAGTCGCTGAACCCACATTTTTTTTCTTTTTTTTCCCCACCACACTACACCCGCACCCACTGCTCGCGGCCTGCCAGCACGAAGATTATCGGAAAAGGTTATTCAAAGAAGTAGCTAACGGCGTTTCAATACAGCTGAAGCCACATGACTGATTTGGTCGCTAGCTCTTATCTCACGAAGTAAATAAAAAAAAAATTATACTTAGGTATTTTTTAGTTACATTTATTTTTTCTTACTTACGTTGAGCCGCCATTGGTACAAACTCTTTATTTTAAAGATTTCGTTAACTATCGTGACATGAATCCCCGAGGGGCTAACAGAGGTGTTTCCAAGTGTGAACTGGGAAATGCAAGTCTTTGCATTGTTATTATTCCGAAAGAGCGTTATGTAGTCTTACCACATTTGTTGTGAACTTCACCAGAAGACACGCTCCGTCTAGCAGTGCCGCTGCAGTGGCACACTCCAACTGTGATGTTAGAGTGCGGCTCAACACCAAGACATAGCATCAGAAGTACCACAAGCACACGAACTGTTCAAAAGTAAGTTATTGCTTCTAAGAGGAACCAACAAATGTGCAACAAAATTTTTTTACGTAACGTCTACGTCGCTGATTAAAAATATAATTGTATCTACTCCCATATCACAATGTGGTAATTACGACATCAAAAGCGGTTTTATAAGTACCGACATTATTTGTCTGATGTTATAATATTACATTATAACACCGATATTCAGTGCTGTGATTGGAATAATGTATCCTGCTTAGATGAACAATCAGCTTCAGTCTCCGTGATTAGGGCGGGAGCAGTCGGAGTCGTCTTCGCACGCCCGAAAGGGTAGCCAAAGGTACGGGTCTGCGATGAATTTTCATCATTGCCCGGGCTTCTTCTCCGGGGGCTACAACCCAATACACACGGGTCTGAGGGGGCTGCCAATATGATACGGGTAGTGAGTGGAGACTAGGGCCTTCCGGGCCACCGGTGGCACGACCGGCAGCTCCACTCCCATTTCATGACTACAGGTGGTAGGTAACGTCACCAGCAGTCCAGTCCGTCTACAGTCTTCGAAGTCGTCTTCATAGCTGTTGGCGAATGAGTTGCGCAGCAGCTCTCGGGGTTAGGGCCGGACGACGAGTGAGTTTAAAGCCGGCGCCAGACATGTGTCCGCTTATTTGCACACTTCTTCGACGACTTTGTACACACATTTGGCTCACCTGCCACACATGCTTCGCAAACTCTTTTCTCCACAGTATGCTGGTAGACAACAAAGGAGATGGACGACAATTTCGTGGATTCAGTGTGCTTATACATATTATTTATGTGCATGTAATTATTTTTTACATCTGCAACAAAATATATCGAAACGTCCAAAAAGAAGGCGTGAATGGATGTTTGTCCATTTTGAACGATCAAACACGTAGTTTCTCACACAACCGTTCCGTACAACAGCGCTCGCGCAACTGGTCTTTGCAAATAGGCCAAATAGTGTGGCAGGCTACGCACTTATTTGAACACATTCCTTTGATGTGCGCTAAAAAACCGATACCGCTCGGCAAAGTGCAAATCTGTGTACAAACTTTGGAACACATAGACAAAGTCTCGTGCCACACAGTGTGTCCACTCGAGTGTGCAAATAAGTGGACACATGTCTGGCGCCGGCATTATTCGCACTTCGCCCGAAGGGTGTGCGCAGGTGCGGGCTTCAGCTTAACAGCTATGGCCCGATCTTCTCCGCGGGCATCAACCCGCGGGTCCAGGGGGGCGCCAATATGTAGATTGGCGTCTATGGCGAATGAGCCACTGGTGGTACGTCACCAGCAGCCCAGTCCGTCTTGATGGCCTCACTCACTCACTATCTTCAGAGCTGCTGGTGATTGCGTCGCTAAGCAACTCCCTCGTTTAAGGCCGTTCATAATTAGGGCCGGGGGGGTGTCGTTTTCGCACGCCCGCAGTGCAGGTACGGGCCTCAATGATTTCTACATTATTGCCCGGGCTTCTTCTCCGCGGGCTACGACCCGCGGGTCCGGAGGGGGCCGCCAGTATGTCGGTGGTAATGTCACCGACAGTCCAATCCATCTTCATGACCGCCGGTGGTAACGTCACCAACAGCCCAGTCCGTCTTCAGTCTCCGCTGTCGTCAGATGCTGGCAGATGAGTCGCTCAGCAGCTCCCTTGGGTAGGGCCGTCGAGTTAGGGCCGGGAACTATGGGAAATAAGGGTGTGTTCGGGCGGCAATACCGAAGAGATGCACTTTTGTGTTTTTATATATAAGAAATTACTATAAATAAAACTTTGAAATTATAATGTAAATGCCATGTAGAAAAATATTATGTTAAGATTCAGCTATAAGAAATTGAATACCACGATATCTTTTAATACAGTGGTCATATGACAGTTCAAACTGTTCAAGTAAGCGAGATGAACTGTATCTTTTTTCCTTTGCTAGCACAGCACCATCCTTTTCCTTGAACTGTCATAATTCTACTGAATTAAACGTAGACAGAGGATGAAACGTTGAAAAAAGAGAGAGAAATAAGTTTGAATCTGATTTAAAGAAATGAACAAGTGACAGAGATAGAAATAAAGTCAGAATCTGATTATGAACGAGTGATAGAGACATATATAAGTTAGAATAAGAAACACTGAATAAGATAAATCTCGCGCTTTCGTTTTCTCATTTTTCGTTGAATTGTTAGTTGAAAGTATTATATAAAGACGATATTTTTGATGGTCGTGGATAAAGGTATTGTGTCAAACTGGACAAAATTAGACATATGGAACACTCGTGCAGTCTTAATTACGAAATTTATTATTATAATCTTTGATAAAATAATTGATAATAAAGTTAACCGCTCTGTCTGACTGAGAGACATAATTAACTGATGTTAAAACATAATTAAATTATATTAAAACGTAATTTTCGCGTTATCAGAACTACGAATAAAGAACTACCTCCAGTTATTATCGTCGACAAAATTTCCAGGCTCAGAGGAAAAAGCTCAATGTTTGGTATAAAGATTGAGGATGACTCTCATAAAATGGAAACCGGAGCTGACGGCAAACTAGCATTCGTAGTCTTGGAGGTTAAACTGTTGCACCCACTCAGCCAACTTAACATACCACCACACATTACTGAGTAAGTCTTTGTAAGAAGCATAGAACACACGTATGACAAAAACAATACACCACACAGCAATCAGGTAATCAAAAACAAAATATGTATGTGAAGCATTTGTTACTTTGAAATCGGGGGTGTGTTTCCAATTAAAACAGGGATTATGTTACTTACTCATATTATAATTATGTTGTTTAAATCTAACTTAATTGATGTAAAAAGGACGATTAAAGATTTTGTTGACTTTTCTAAAACTTGAAATGCCAGTGCTGTTTCGTCGCCGCGTCTGGTTTTAAAAACGGTTTCGCAGCCGGATTATATAAAACCCGCCTTTTTCTAATGAATCGAAACTGAATACTTAAATTCAAATTTCTCAAAACTCAATGGTTATTCAACAAAACCTTATTACCTATGTATTGTGTATGTTGCCATCGCAAAGTATCCATTAAGTAGTTTCTGTAGATTAGAATAAAAAAATATATACAGTATTATTTGGATTAATTAGAAAAAGGTGGGTTTTTTACAATCCGGCTGCGAAACCGTTCTTTAATAATTGGACAATTTTACCCCACCCAGACAGCGCTGCGAAAGGAAAAGTCTATAACGTTTATCACGAAAGACTACAGTAGAGCCACTGAGTGATGGCGCCTATGACGTTTAATTGCCTACAAAGTATCGTAATTATTTATAAGCAAGTGTGAATTAAAAAATGGAATACTTCTTTGTTGATAGTGATGTACTACTTGTTTTGGTAATTTGGTAATTTCGATTTGAATGTTGCTTTATTGTGCAATAGAATTCGTATAGAAACGAAGTTTTTTTTTAAAAAAGGTTTCTCATTTTTTATAGGTCGTGTTTGAGGTCGCCAAGTTACGCAATAATATTTAATTAAAAACAAAACAATGACGAAGTTAAACTGAACGAAAATAAATGATAGTAAAATACTTTTTTCGATTTAGATATTTAAACATCTCTTGGGGGCCCCGGGACAGTACACCGCATAGCCCTCCGATAGCTACGCCACTGGTTTTGGCACATTTTCCTTTTGTAAAATTATGTTGAATGTTGAATGACGTGTCTAATGTTGAGTAAACTCACACTTGCTTTTTATTTTTAACCGAAATTTTAAATGTACCTCATCACTAAATGCAGCTGTCATAAGTGCCATCACTCAGTGGCTCTACTTTAATAAGCTTGTTTCCCAGACCAGAGATAAACTCGATGCTGTCAGATCTGGAGATGGTTACTTGCAACAGAACCAGCACCGGCCGAGGTCAGCGCGAAGGGGACTGGCAGGACACTGTACGCTTGGCTGTAAACGCCTTGCGAAGAGTGCCCTATTATGGTAACTTCATGGAATGAAATGCAACATTTCAAACATACTGGCCATTTATACCAGTGGCAGTGTTATGAACAAACGAATGTTTCTAAAACGGGACCCCTGTTTCTAACTCCGTCCGTCCGTCCTTCTGTCTACAGCTTCAGCCGTTATGGGTAGCCAGTTGAAATTGTTTCACATATTCCGGTTTACCATGGCCTCTACAAGGGCAAATAATAAAATAAAATGAAAAATTAAACCCAAGGGAGTCTAAAAACAACAGAAAAAAAAAACATTTTTTTACGTCATCATGTCTGCCCCTCCCCTTATCTCCAAAACAAGAGGACTGAAAAATATTAAAATATCGTGGTAATGGTGTTTACGTAAAAATTACAGGAAAAATTAGGGTTCCGTACTCAACGAACTGTTTATCAAGCGCTACTATTTTAGCGGCTTGTTTTTGTCACCTAAATGATGCCATGGCATCGATATTGTTATTTACCATAATACGAGTATACCCATATATATTTACGGTTCCGTACCCTTACTACTTGCCCAAATTATTGACGGGAACTTAAGACTCTTATCTTTAGTCCTGAATAATGAACATACCTAATATATACCATAATATATTGTGGCATCATGTGGTGTTTCGTAACCCAGGACGACTATTCTGTCAAGTGCGAACAAATTTGCTACAGCAGATTTCGGGTGATTTTACAAGGGATTTTCTACGGAAATGATTTTTCTGCTTTCGAAAATTTTGATGAGTATTCAAGCCGCATGTAATAATAATTTAGTATGTCAGCTCATGCGAGTTTTATTTATTAAATTTAAAAAAAAATGATTAGGATATTTAAATAACTCTTTTGAACATCGCTCAGGAGGCCAAGAGCCCGCTGATACCGACGCCACTGGCCAAATGTACCTAGAAGTTATCAAAAGTGGTCAATAAACAATAAATAGTTTTGATAACAAATCTGATTATATGAAAAAGTTTAATACCTACTTTTAGTCTCTAGAGTGGTGCAAGGTCTTATATCGATACCGAACTATCAGTCTCAGGCTCAGTAGTCCGGTCGTATTGCATCATCGAACTACTGAGACGAAAAGTCCGGGACCGAACTAAATAACCGAACTACTGATACACGGGGATAATATCTTTTTCTCAAAAATATGTTGTAATGCTTTCATTACATATTGCATAGACATGCCAGAAAGTACTTCATCCTGTAGAGCTATTTCAAGTCTCCAGGAAATCTGAATAACTGTCCAGGAAATTCGTATGAAAATCCATTACATACCATGTTTTTTTTTTTTAAACTATCCGTGTCTATGTTTTAAATGACTAAAGAGTTTGGCGATCATACGGTTTTTAGCGGCCAGTATAAAAAGAAAAAACATTACAATTTCGTGTTCAGAAAACGTTTGCTATATTTTATAATTGAAAATATATTATTTTTATTGATTTTATAGTTATATTTAAAACCATTGAACACTTAAACTTTAACCTCAATTTTATGAAGAGGGCTGGCCGTATACATCTGCCCAACGAAAATAAAAAAGAAACGAAAAAAAAATTAAAAGCGGGAAATTATGTTGTTGCATAATATTTTCATTTAAAGTTTTTTGTGTAAATAAATTACAAAATGAGTTCAGAAGAAGGCTCTGATATAGATTGTACTCCTCCAGATCTAAAAGCGGAAGCGGAATTAGCAAAAAACAACTTGCTTCCGCCAAAATCTACGGAAAGACATTTAAACAAATTATGAAAAGTTCATCAAGTGGAAAACAGATAAACACACGAACAGTTGGTCGGAAAATGTGTTTTTAGCTTGTTTCAGTCACCTTAGCCAAACAAAGCAGCCTTCCACTTTATGGGCGATGTATTCCATGCTCCGATGTGTTGTGCTCAATAAGAATAAAATAAACTTGAAAAATGATAACAATTTGACGGCATGGCTAAAAAGGCAATCATATGGTTATATAATATAAGCAAGAAGTCTAAAATATTTCAAGCCAACATATAGATGATAAATATCTAGTTATAAAGGTAAATAAATGATGTAATATTATTTTATGGCTCTAAAGTTATAAATAGGCCTTTAATTCATTATTAAAGTTGAGTTTTTTTGTTGTAGGTTGTTCTTATCATGGGAGTAAAAACGGTGTAAGTAGAAGTCTGGAGCTTGGGAATCTAACTACAAAAGACGTCAAACACCGCGATAGCATTATTTTAGTAAAATTGCGTGACACATAAAACAAACTCGATCGATTGTTTGTTATTCAAGATGAGTTTGTTAACGTAATAAAAAAACTTATATAATTTGAAAATATCTCGTTTTATTTTTGAGAAAAGCACTATACATGCCTCGACCATAATTAGCTATCCTGGACTCGTATATAAAAGTCCTCGCCCTACGGGCTCGGCCTTTTAACTTACTCGTCCAGGATATCTTTAATTACTGTCCTCAGATGTAATGTACTATTATACTACACCTGCTCGGAAAGTACCTTCTTTCTTTGTTGAAAATACGTCATTACTGTCATACAAATATGCGGGCGGAAAAAGTGTATGAAAATTCATTGTTAACGTGCTCGAGCGGGCAGAAAAAGTATATGCAAATCCATTGTTAACGTGCAGTTTTTTTTTTTTTAATAAAACGTAAAGAATGAGCAGGTGGCCAAGTGGCCAGTATTATTTTGCGAACCCGTACATAAAACTCGAAAAATGATACTGGCCACTTGCTTTTCCTGCACATAATCAAAAATAAGAAGGAAATAAAAAGTGACAATCGAACGCGAGTCAGTCGGTTATGTCGGTTTCTTTTATTGTATCTTGATTAAAAGTAAAATTATACTATTTCCTCGCAGGTGTAGTATAAAGCACTATGTATCACTCGGGAGAAAGTGCGATTCCCAACCCGTGTGTATTGAGGCCCTTGGCTTCGCCTCGGGCCTCAAACTACACCCTCGTTGGTAATCTTCCCCTTTCTTCCCTCGGTGAACAATGTACTATGGTTTCAGGAACAACTGAGTTTTCCACGTTCAGTCGACAGCTAAGTAAAACTCGGACTCGTGTTGAGATCATGACATCATTCTGCGCAGACGCAGCGACCTACGTTAACAACAACTTTGTTGTTCAAGATTATCTCCGATCAGAAAAACTTTTTCAGGTACTTAATGGCATGAGTTATATTATTAACTAGCTCTTGCCCGCGTCTTTGCCCACATGGGTAACGTCTTTATGATTTTATATTTCAAACTAACTTTTGCCTGCGGCTCTGCCCGCGTTGAAGAGATTTACATGGAAATTACGTAAACAAAGGAACATGGGTTTTCGAGTCTTACGACTATATTGTAACATTATCAGGACAAAATATAATACAAATAAAACTCGAAGGGTCTGCTGTTGTCCGTTAAAGATATCCCGTATCCACGTTCCAGTCCCATCATCAGAGCCTGGTCACCGTGTTCTACCAAAGTACTCATCAAAGTACCAATCAAATAAGCCCAAACTCGGAGGGTCTGCTGTTGTCCGTTGAGGAGATCCGTACAAAACATGAATTTTATGATAAAACAGAAGTGTCAATTCCATTTATTTTATTATTGTTTCTTAAAAGTCTTGCAAGAAATAGAAACAAATCCTTTTTAACGTCCATAATAAAATTAAATATAATAATTTGAACACTTTTAAAAATTTGGATAGAAACTTTCCAGCGTTGCTTTTTCAAACAGTTTGACTGTAACTGTTTCCCAGGCGATAGAAGGAAAATATTTTTTTGGAAATTTTATGAAAAGGAGATGGTGAACCGTTTGTACGAGAGATTGTTTAGATTTTGAAAATCAAACCTCACACTATTCAATTACTCAGAAGTTGGGTGTGGCCAATTGATCTAGAGATAGGTTCAATAGATACATTTGAATTGCTCCAGGAAATGACGATGGTGGCCCACGCTTGCCTCATGAGATCCATGCACGATAAGCTGCAGCAAGTAGACCGTAGCCAGGAGCTGGACCCCAGACTGCGAGCCGCTAGACACGCGCGGCAAATGCAGGACATGGATCATGCTGCTGATCTCTATATCGAGGTTCTTTGCTCTAATAACTATATGTCTGATAGGTTCCCTGTTGTAGCTGGAATACACTTTGCGAGACTACTCCGATACCTCATATCAAAGGCGCTACCGTAAACATATTGGTACTTTTTTGAAATCCTGTAAATTATTTGTATAACAATATTATTATCATACAGGGTGGAAAAAATGAATGGGCCGGCTGGAGGAGAACTACCTTAAATCCTTTAATCCTTTAATACCTTAAATCCAGGGCCCTTACATTTTTTCCACCCTGTATATTCTATTATATATTTATATAATATATATATAGTATAACATTTTTGGAACCTTTTTGTAGATTCCTGGTGAACAGAAATACGATTGAAAAGCTTTTGCTCGATAGAAGTAATTATAGAAATGTTGTCTTCTTACACACTTTTTCTCCTCGTTTTATAAATAGAAATCATGTAAAGAACAAAGAACTTAAAACATATTTTTTTAGATGGAACCTACTTTTTTGTCTTTTGCCCTGAATCCGTCCCCCTTGGACTGCGCTTTTTTCCGCTTCGAGTAACAGTGACCGTGACAGATGATGGCAGGAATGCACCGTAGATGACAAGACAATCTGGATTCTAGACTCGTTCTTCCTGGATTGGAAAATTGTAACGAAAGATCGAGATTTGTGAATTTAGGAAGGGATGGCCTTTGTTCAACACTGAGATTTATATAAATAGGTAATTTGAAATTCGTGGGATTGCTTTCATTATCACAAACTATTTCGGAGCATAGCTCTTGTCCGAGTTGTCCGTGCAGCATCTTCTATCGTTCTCTGTTCAGAGCCAATTCAATATTTTTACATTATATAAAATGTTAGTAAATAGTATTTTGTGCAACTGTGACATAATTCGTTCGTTTCGCACGAGTGCCCCATGTCGTATTATGTCCAGTTGCACACAATACTGAGTAGTTCTACAAACGGTGGAGTTCGACAATGAGCCCGTCTCCTGCATGAAGATTTTTATGAAAATTAGAAGCTAAGAGCGGTAGTAATATTATTTTATCGCTATCTCAAAAAGATACGAAGTTATTGGCAATCAGACTGCATGTGACATCATTTGCCACGATTTCATACTAAAAGTGATAAATATCGCTATCGCAAACTTCGCTAAATATTTTATATAATATTTTTTGAAATTTAATATGTTTTGGTGTTTGCTACAAGTAATTGATCAGTTACTATAAAAAATACACTGATGTTTCACTATAGGAGACTCGTCCATTATGTGAATCTCATTTTTTTGTCAATAATTGGAAAAAAAAAGTACGTAGAAGTCCAAAATGAATAATAACCAATTTTAAACTTGTCAGACAAAATTACAATAAATAATTATTTACGTATAAGTTACCGTTAAAGATAAAAGATTATTTTAGCACCGTTAAAGATAAAAGATAAAGACTTGAAATTTGACAAAAAAATGCCCACATAACAAGCAGTAAAAAAGAATACAAAAGAGAGAGAAAAAAATATCCTAAAAATACAATATAGGTATCAATTTAGATATTAAAAAGCTGATTGTTCTGATGAGGCACTGATGTCAAGAAATCTTCGAAAAACCACGAAAAATGTATGTCGCCCCCCTTATCTCCGAAACTGATTGGAAAATATGAAATATATTTCATAAAAATACAATACGGTTATCAAATTGTAAAAATATAATATGAAAACGATCATGGTAATGTGTGATTAGGTAAAGATGACAGGAAATTCACGAAAACAAAATGACAAAATTAAGTTTTCTGTTCCCAAAACTGTCAAATTCGGAACCCTAGGTAGGTACGTGAGTATGACTCCCACTTGACCGATTTTTTGACTTGCGTCTTAAATTCTAGAAAGTCGGTCTACAATTAAATAAATTGCTAAGTACCAAAATATACCAAAATATACGTTTTTATCAGTACATATTGAAAAAGATATATATAATACTGGGAACAAAAAGCCAACGACACGTGGTGTTCCCAGGCGGTCACCCATCCAAGTACTGACCACGCCCGACGTTGCTTAACTTCGGTGATCGGACGAGAACCGGTGTTTTCAACGTGGTATGGACGTTGGCGGAAGCTTTGTCGAAATTCAAGTTTTTAAAGCACATGCATGACAAAAAAATTATGTCGTAATATCACGTGTGTTTACTGCCAAGATTAATGGTTCTGTACGTATCCTTTATACTAACTATTGTCTACGTCCATACCACGTTGAAAACACCGGTTCTCGTCCGATCACCGAAGTTAAGCAACGTCGTGCGTGGTCAGTACTTGGATGGGTGACCGCCTGGGAACACCACGTGTCGTTGGCTTTTTGCTGCGATATTTTTCTTTTTATTATGTTCTCTCAACAAGGTGAAATTCCTATTAGTTTCTGTAAATTAGAATTTCAAATTTTTTTAAATCAAATTTTTTTGAATTTCTAACTTACAGAAACCAATGGAAACTTTGCGATTGCAGCATACACAACATATAGGTAATATGGTTTTGTTGAATAACTATTGATTGTGATAATTTTCCCTATTTGAGATTTTTTTGTCTGAGAATGTCTTCTTTAAACCGGTTGAATTTCAATGCCCAGGAACAAGTTGAACTTGATTAATATTTGAAAATAAATAACTTTCATTGCTAAAGAGGAGCTACTAAGTGAGCCCCTTAAATATCCCAAATCTGTAGAACTTTATCTACGACCATCGTCATGATACTGTCGTGATACTCATGCCTTAGACCAATCAGAAGCGAGAATAGTAAAGGGGCGTGGCTTAAGAAACTAAGACAGACCATTATTACTTATGATTTGTTTTCTAGCGGTGTAATAATAAATTTGGTCAATCACAGCGCAGAATTGCGGTGTTATAATGTAATATTATTACATCGGTCAAACAATGTTGGTATTTATAATAATAATATCCATTAATTTCAGGCATCTAGGGCCCATAGACCTTAGAACTAAAATATATATTATTTTACAGAATCGTGTTAAAATAGAGATGAATACTTTGTTAGTGTCACTTATAAAACCGCTTTCGATGTTGCAGTATGGGAGTAGATATACATATATATTTTTTTTCAGTTTGCTTGTATTCAAAAGCGTAATCCGGAAGCGTGGCGTGAACTGGCCACTTGCTTGAAGGATATTGACACAGACCATGCTCGGGTCTGCTTGACCAAAGCTGTCTTTTTGGATCCTCAGAACCCTTTGACGTGAGTTCTGCAACTGTAATGAAACTGTAAATATGGTTATAGCTTGTGTGGCACCCAATATCAAATTTCATACAAACCGGAATTAAATTAAAATAAAATATACCAAATAGTATAATAATTATGTAAATTGGTAATGTTGTAACAGAAACTATACGATATTGTAGCTGTGGTAATAGTAGTGAAGGCGAATATAACTGCTGGCTACCCAGAAATGTGAGGTTATTCAAAAAAAGTTTCAAATAATATGATAAACTACAGAATATTTGGAATGAGATGGGTCGTGTGAGAGAGTAAGACGCATACACAAGATCACCAGCAGTTTTAGTCACCTTAAGAGTAGGGCCTACCCTAGCAACATTTTTCATCACACGTCCAGCACAAAAAATCTAATGGCAACGACTTTATTAGCTTTTGTAGAGGCGATTATATACCCCCCCCCCCCCCCCCCAACCCTTTGATGGCCTATGATGGTTGTCAAGTTCTTGGTCTAAAACTTGATTTTCATATCGAGGAGTTGATTGTACTTGGATATAGAGGTAGTTTCATCTCAATATGTGCAAACGGGAAAATCTAGATCAGAGTTTCTCAAAGTGGGATACGCGAACCCCCAGGGGTTCAACAGTTGATCGTAGGGGGTTCGTGACAAGATTTACGTTATGGCGGCTAACAGGCTAGCTTCCGCGGGCAACACGAAAATTGCTCCGAAAATCGACTCAATTTGCGACAAGAAACAAGCCCACCTATCACATTAACAACATTACTTTGTAAGTTTGTTTTAAAGGGGTTCCCAGTCGACTGGGAAACTTTATAGGGTTACGGTAGGGCTAAAAGCTTGAAAAACCCTGATCTTCATCATCATACATCACATCGTACATATAACAAAAGAGTAGAACCCGGTGTGTCTGTCTGTACATTGAATAAAAGTAATAAAAATAGAAAGGGGGTAAAAAGAGTAATAGAACACAAATCAACGATTTTTAGAATAATGTTCTGTCTGTCTGTCGTCTGTCATGAATAACAAAGAAAGAAGGAAAGGATATCATTGTTCGATAACTTATTAACCAGCTTAAAAACTGGGATACTTTTTATTGCGGGATTCCGGGATTCCCAAGGGATCACAGTGTGGCCGCATTATCTTCTTCAACGAACTAAGTCGTGGGCAACAGCTAGTCTTAAATACCTACGTAAAAGCATCTCCTGTTTCTGACTTCCGTTTCTTCATCAGTCTCCTGTCTATGGGATGTATGATGTTCGACGAATATCCCGAAGGAGCTGAGGTATTCTTCTCAGCAATCCTTGCACTGTACCCATACTGGTCGACGGGCTGGACCGTCGTCAGCGTGTACTATCGCGAACTACAACTTTATCTAATGGCGGACAGTATAATGGAATTCGTAAAGGAGTAAGTCTTTTTTTATTTAGTTATAGTTACTTACTTGTAATGTATATCGTTCTGAAGGCATTACAAGATCTGAGTAGACCTCCACGGCAGAGAATATAAAGTATCGGTATGTTCAATAGCATAATTATTTTTAGCTTTTTATACAGAAACGGTTTTGAAAATGACGACGGTGTATTGTAAAATTTACAAATTGTCGTCTTACAAGCCGATTCTCTTAATAGGCTATTTGACAACATTGAAAATACATTACAAATTGTGGTCATCCTATCAGATAATAGCCTAAAAACGACATATTTCACGTTATTTAAACTAAATTACGCATATTTTTTGCAAATTACGCGAAATAAAATATAATATTTTAAAATATCTTATCTGTGACGGCAATGTGCCGCGAACGCTCTGTGATTGGTGGCAACTCATGGTGACGTCACATGCAAGTAAACATGGATTCCTAGACTGATTGTGGTTTGCATTTTATGTTTTCTGAGTGTTAAATTCGATCTGTGAAGCACTTTTCGGTCAATTTTGGATAAATTTTGTAATGAGAATTCACTTAGGTGCACTGTTTTGTTGAGGTTATGTGAACTTGTTTACTAGCGTGTGACGTCACGCGTGTCACGTGACCAGCGCCATTACAGAAACATCGTTTTCGGAGCGATTTTTAAAACGTCAACTTAAATATTTATTTTATTAATAAAACAGTAAAATTTCTCGGAAATATCAAAGAAGTGTGCTTATTATGTTATAAATAATCATTTAAAATTACGTCCGAAATTAGTCAAATAGCCTATTAGCAGGGTCCTTGGGAAACTAAATTTTGATTCCAATATTTTTGTACGGTTGGAAGAAACAAGAAAATGTTTACTACTTAATTAAAAAAATGCTGTTTTGTTCATTAATTACTTTGCCCATTTGTGATTAATCTGAAGTAAAAATAATCCAAATAATTAAATAAATATAATTCACACAATCAATGGGTTTGTCTTGATCTAATTAATTATTATTCTGTATAATTCTGCGAGTCACGCGCGATGCGCCGCGCGCCGCACGATTAGGATTGCCAGATAGTATCCTAAAGGAGGACATGTTCTCCTTTTTCACAATTTGTCCCCCCTTCCTCCCTCACCTACCAATTTATCCTCCTTTTTTAAATTTTGCACTTACGGTACGGTACGGTAGTTGCGGTAACACTGTCACATTCAATTCACTCATTGGACTTACGTTGCATAACCACGCATGTTACACTGGCAAGACATCCATATATCAGCTTGAATAGGTAGTTCTGATAAATATGTAACAAATATAACTTAAACAATATTTCTATCGTTTTATTTACATATGCCCTCCTTTTTTTCTCAAGTTTTTTTTGCTGCTTCTTAGCTCTGAATTGTTCTCCTTTTTCATTTTCCCATCTGGCAACCCTACGCACGATGCGCCTGAGTTATACCAAAATACAGATATCTCCTGACCTCCTTGCATTATATTGCACTGAATGTTATGTTTTTTCTACTCACCATAAAAAATTTAAAATATTTCAAAACGAATGTAAATTGAGTCAAAAACCCAATAAACATAACGTTACATACAAATAATACAAATTAATTAAAATCAAAACTGATCCAATGACCGTACAAAAAATGTCATCCCCGCTTGTTGTAAGTATTAAAATTGAATTGGGATATACTCCTCTTCCCTGTGACAGGACCCAAAACGAAGGCGTCAGGCACCAGTTCGCCATGATTCCCCGGAGTTGGGAGTACGAGCTGGGAGACTGGTGGGACTCCACGCCACTGTCTTCTGACTCATACTGCTACTACGACGCTGCTGATCTGCTGCTCAGGATCAGAGCTATGACGGTTTTAATGTTTTTCCTGAATTTGATGAGAATTTTCTTCTTACCTTGTGGGCACCTCATGTTATATTATAACCTCTACGAATAATAATTCGCAGTATAACCCCAACCAATGGTACATTATAACTTTATCCACTACGTTTGTGGCCAGTGCTTCTTCGTATATGGGATTATTGTTTGAAAATGTTTGAATACGTAAACATTTTCATTTATTTTATAGAAAATCGTTCTTTAGAACGTAACACTACATTCCTTGCAATGCGTTTGTGAAGGGTCTGTAGGCTTACCATGAGTTTTACACTCGATACACGTTAACGTCGTCTGTGTAAATATTAAATTAGACCATGACTAAGAACAATATTAGTAAGTTCAGGAGTCTGATTATTTTGGTAAAATAACAAAAGATATAAGGTGTCAATAATATGAAAATACTATCATTTCGAAGCTTCGAAGTCATTTTACAAGTGTATTTTTAATTCGACCTCAAATCTTTCATTTACTGGACTATCGAACTTCCCAGTTAGCTGAGGCGTGTATAGCGCGAGGACTGATGCAGTATGGAGAGTCACCGTTGTACTTCCACCTGGTAGCCTTATCCTGCAGGCTAAGGGGGGCCCCTGATGTTGCTCTGTGCCATTTGAAGACCAGCGTTAAGAAGTTTGGTAAGGTAAGAGGTGGTACCTAGTTATTCGACTGTATTTTTTTTGTGCTGTTACTCCCTAACCCCGTCATTTCTGAACCGATTTGAATGATGCTTTTTCGTTTGGGAGAGTGTGCTTCCAGATAGGTCCCATTTTGGTTTTTGGCATGATCTGATGAAGATCTTCAGGGATAAGCAGTGGAACTACTCAGAAAATGACAGTATACCTCTTAAAATTGAGGTCGCCTCTTTTTACCCGGATGTTGATTGCAGGGTATTACTTGAAAATCGATAATCTTCCAACTGACCTTGGATCTTGGCTTCATTACCATAGAACTCCTCAACGGATAACTCGAGATTGCGGCATTCACTGTGTTAGGGTGCTGATTGAAGGGTATTACTTGGAAATTATCAGAATACCCACCTGATCTTCGATCCTCGCTTCATCACCATAGAACTCCTCAACGGATGACAGCACATAACTTTAGATTGCGGCAATCAGTTTCAAAGTCAGCAAAGGGTAACCAACGGGACCCTATTCTATTACTAAGACTCCGCTGTCCGTCTGTCTATCCGTCTATCTGTCCGTCTGTTTGTCCGTCTGTCACCAGGCTGTATCTCATGAACCGTGATAGTTAGACAGTTGAAATTTTCACAGATGATGTATTTCTGTTGCCGCTATAACAACAAATACTATAAAACAGAATAAAATTAATATTTGAGGGGGCTCCCATACAACAGACATGTTTTTTTGCCGTTTTTATAGATAATTGTACGGAACCCTTCGTGCATGAGTCCGACTCGCACTTGCCCGGTTTTAATACGTATAATTACTTTTATATCTTATTTATTCTCACTTACCACTTGCTTAACGGTGAAGGAAAACATCGTAATGAAACCTGCATGCCCTAAAAAGCGTGTATTGTATCCGAAGCCCGGCGATTGCGTTCATCACTCATCACATCACATTGGGGACGTAATAATCGTAGGTAAAACGCGGGTGTACCGATTTTAGAGTGTGACCTACATTTCACAGTTCACATTCGTAACAATTCTGATATCCCCTCAGGGATTCATGTGGATATATTTATTTGTATTTTATAACTGCGCAGTGATTAGAGCAAGCCCAGCAACCAGCCAATAATTGTTATAATTTTAGGATCCTATAAAAAGTCAGGGTCTCGTTCATTATAGCCAATAAAGTGCACCATTGGGGACATTTAGAGAGGCTTAATTTCGTTTAGTGTCTTTCCCAATACACTCTAAATGAAAACTCAGATAAATAAAGGCTCGGCTAAAAAACAAAGCTTCAGACTTTTTTGGAGCTATAAATAATAGAACTTATCTATGGTTTCAGATAAGCTACATGACATCTTTGGAAGCTGAATGTCTTCTCAAACTGGACAAGATTGATTCTGCTATGGCCATATTCAAAGAGGAGGGAGAATGTGTCAACGCATATTGGTATATCTCTAGTGGGCAGATCGTAGAATTGAGCAGATCGTTAAGGCGATTACCATCGCCAAATTAGCAGCTCGATATTTGTCACTACGAATATCAACGGAAATGACATTGAAATAACTTTTATATCAGCGCGCAATGCATAGTGGCTGTTACGACGCCCGCTGCGTCCTTGATAGGGCGAAATAGGAGAAAATTATACTTTTCACATGGACGTAATTGTTCGATTGAATAATCATATGTTACGTTTATAGTTATCAAGTTTATCTATCTATCAAAGCATAAATGAATTCAATCAGCCAAGCCACTTAGGAGCAGTAGGAAATTTAAGCCAAAAAACACCATTCAGTAAAAAACAAAATTCATATAGAAGTTTTGGTGGTATGAAAAAGAAAAATGTTGCATATGTTGTCTAAGAGTTGATTATTCATAATACATTTTTTCATTATTTTTGGTTTGGCTATAAACAAGGAGTAGGCTTTAGAAAGTACCCATTTGGCAATAGTAAGGCCC
Organism: Ypsolopha sequella; assembly: GCA_934047225.1. Taxonomy (NCBI): domain Eukaryota; kingdom Metazoa; phylum Arthropoda; class Insecta; order Lepidoptera; family Ypsolophidae; genus Ypsolopha; species Ypsolopha sequella. Next base: position 17,881,933 of record OW203994.1, on the reverse strand, counting down.
TTAAGTATGTAATCTAAAATCTTCCATCAAAAGCCAATAGGTGCGACAACAAGTGGAGCAAGGAGGAGTGTGTTAGTTTTACGTGTAAATAAATTTGGTGGGCCGAGCGAAGCGGAGCGGAGTGAGGCGACCCTTCTAGTTTTAACCGAAATATGATCTGCCCAGACAGATCATGATATGCCTAATTCTACGATATTATGCCGACAACATATTTATAACCATAAACTTAGAATTATTTTGTGCTAGTTCTTCAAAAAGGAAAAAGAATATAGGATGTCCCAAAAGTCAACGTTATCCCTTGGAGGGCCTTGCGAAACAAAAATAAGAATCTTAGAATATGGAATCGCGTAGCTGTGGCACTGGAAAGACTCATCTAAGGTGTCGAATTTCACGAAATTCATAAAAGTATCGATAACTCGAAAACTATCACTTTTTACTGAGGTCATATTTTGATATTCTGAACAGTCATGAGCTGGTCTATCAGCCCTCCAAGGGATAACGTTGACTTTAAGGACACTCTGTATGCGTAATACTGATGGAAGACATTAAATTAACTGAATATTTAATGAATGACAAAACCATGTCGCAAATTGGCTCATCGTCTTCCGGCATGATGTCACGAGAAGCCGTACCGGAAAAGTAGTTACAGATAGTTGCGTAGTATCTGTCATTCGTCCGTTCGATAGACTAATTAACGCCTCGCCTGCTTTCACTTTCCCTCTTTCTGGGCGGGCGCCCTTCATCCTAGGTAATCGTAAGCCCATTTATTATAAAAAAATACCATTAGAAACCTCGAACTTTGATTTGAACGATTATTATTAATATTTTCCTTTTATAACAATTATTATTAATAGGTACTTTAGGTGGTAGAGCTGATGCCGGGCCCGACTGTGAAGGTACCATTATCTTACTTGGAGACCCCCTCGACGTAATTCGGGGGAGAGTAAGAAAACAGCTCACAGGCAAAAAACCAGCAGGCCCACCATGCCTGGGACCGATGGATGGCGGTATATCCATCCCTAATAGCCGGGCCTTATATGGAATAGACTGGTGACGGGCAGCGGCGTCACTGGTGCGAGGGTTCTGGCACCGCGCTTACCAACCCGCCTGCCCAGCGTGTGTGAGTATGAGCAATTCTTCCAGGATGACCGCGGGAGTGTCAAAGTCCTGGAAAGGCTTATGTCCAGCAGTGGACGAGCTAGGCTGATGGATGGATGGGATGGATGATTATTATGGGTTGTGATGGATAAATCAGAACTGAACGATTTCCATAAGACTATACAACTTGTAAGAGAAAGGTGTGGTCATACATATTTGAAGAGCTTATTCAGTCAATAATCTGCCCTTCTATACATCTGAATACATATAAAAAATATACCCATAGATACGTTTCGCCCGAGCAGCATCGCTTTTTTTATGAAACAGTTGAATTTTTTGCTAATAAAATATTTTTATAAAACACCGTTCAAGGGCCTTTTTTTTTTTTTTTTTTTTATATATGTTTTACTCCACATAAATACAAACAATTAAATGGTTTTAGTCGCTATATTTCGACCCCTCAGTGGGGCCGTCATCAGGCGAATTTTTTGCGTGATTTCAGGGTTGGGTCCATAGTGAAAGTTGTTCTATACCTGAATAAGCTCTTCAAATATGACCACACCTTTCTGTTATACGTTGTATATGTCACAGTCAAAAGTCATAACTGGTCAAAACAACTTTTGACTGCGAGAATGACTAAGGGCGTAGTGTTGACTGATATTCGCAGGCAAAATTAGTTTTTCGGATGTCCTGCAGCGCAGAAGAGAGCCGGTAGGTTAGGTTAGAAGGTTAGGTATGGCAAGTCGTTACTTTTTTATGACAACCCAGAAATACTTTTTAATCAAAATTACTTCAGAGCAACTTAGTCAAAACCAGTTTTGACTGATTTTCACAGTCAAAACTACTTTTGACCGGCTATGAGTTTTGACTGCAACATATACATATAAGTAGTATTTTTTCTTTGCCAGCATTCTTCAATCGTTGCCAAGTAAAGAGCTGCGAGTCAAACCGATCCTGGTAGACTTGTTGCATCGACAACCCAACGCTTACGCGTGGCTGGCTCTTGCTGAATATTGGCTGAGGGTTCGTGTTTATGACATACCTACTTGAACTTTAACGTAATTAATACTTGGATCTTGTTTGTTTGTTTGTTTTTTTAATTTTTATTGTGTCGCTTAGTCTATTGAGCGTTTTTCTCGTTGTTTTTTTTCCTTAGTTCTAAGCTTTCCTCCAGATGGCGCTGTCCATGTGATCATAGATAAAATGTGTTTCGTAGCAATCAATGTCAAAGTGGTTTTTCGTTTGTTTGGAATCTGTGCAAATTTTGTCTTTGATTCTGTTGCTAAAGAATACGACAGTGCCATCTAGGAATCTTATTTAACACTAAGCTTGACATAGGGAAAAACGCTGTTTCGTGTTTTGTATGAAAAGGGACAAGCTGAAAACCAGCGTTGTGCTGCTGCCTTAGCTCACAACAAATGCTGAGCTTGTTTCTCTTTGCCATTTAGCAAATTTTTAATTTTGTTTAATATTGAAATTGTTAATTGTGTGGCAAAATAAATGTATTTTCTTTCTTTCTAATTGAAATTTAACATAGTTAAATAAAAACAAATCACAACGCTTGAGTTTTTACCCGGAATACACATTAAACATAGGTATTGTCACGACAATGAATCCCCAAGAGGGCGTCAGAGGTGTTCCAGGTTAACAGACGACCGCTCTACCACTCGTTCGGTCCCAGAGGCGGCATATTTAGAAAATAATAATTGCAATTGGGCCCTTCGTATTAAACCCTCATTCAACTACCTTCATGCAACAGCGCAACGAACCATCAACAGCTGCACATATTCTTGAAGATGAGGAGGCAAGAAGTACGACCTGCGCAATAGCCTGCGCAGTCCAAGCTCTGAACATCGACAGACGATCGGGTCATGCCTGGGCTATGTTGGCGAAATTAGTCCAGTCCAGGACTAGGCGGCACTTTTGCAAAAACATGGCACTCTCTGTAAGTTTTAAAATTGAAACTTGGCCGGTTTTCTTCTCACGCCGAGTGCTCGCACAGCACAGCACACAGCTCAGCGCTGTCGCTTTTCAGTGCTGACCGGACAGCGTTAAAATGCACTTCGGCTATGTTCGGCTTCGCAGAGCATCGTCTCTTTCCCCAGACTGCTTAGTGCTTTGTGCAACAGAGATGACACTACGACACGATGTGCATTATTTTCTGCCCCGTACTGTACGTATTGATCAGCGTGAGAAGAAAACCAACCGAAGAATCTCAGGTAAATTCTACTTTTGGCAATTTTGGGCGAGAACCCTCAATGTTTGATTTTATTTCAAATAAAAGCATTTCCTACCCTCGTGAACATTAAATTTGTTTACAAATATAGTTACTGCTCAGCTCCTGAGTTTGCCCAACCCTGCTTAAAAACCTTTCTAAAGAAAGCCGCACAAAAACCGTCCTTTGGTCCAAAAGTTATAAGCGACTGTAAGGGTCGTTTCTCCAGATATTTTAACAAAAGAAATATTAAGAAATAATTATAACGGCCAAAATACAACTTTTAGCTAAGAAAACTTATTGTTAAAAGTTTGCTATATACATAAACAATGTTTTTAATGATATTACAATAGCTATAAAACAAATTGGCTTTATCATAGTCGTGATACCTACCAGCCGTAAATAATCTAATATCAAGCTTATGGAAAATCCAATTATTTTGAAGCTACTATAATATCATTAAAAATTATGTTTTTACCTCACTAGCTCGAAAAGCGCGCCTTTGTTGCTTAAAACCAGTGAGCAAAATCGACTTTTGCTTACTGGTTTTAAGTGTGAAGAAAAGTGTTTCAAATTTAGAACACTGCGAATTGTTCAAAAACTCCATATCTTTTGCTCAAGAGAAAGAGAGACAGCAAACATCAGCATAGTGGCTATCTCTTTCACTCTATATGGATTCCATACACTTTGGGAGGCTATACACAGCCCCACAGTTTGTCGGATACCATAGAAAAGGTAAACTTCTCGAAATCCTGTGTATGGCCTCCCAATGTGTATGGGAGGAATCCGTACCATAGACTATGGACTCCGAATAAACAACTGACCTCTATAGTAATACAAGTAGCCAGGCCGTTGACATTTTGTCTCTGATCGCTGCAGTGAGTCACGTGAGCGAACTCTGAACTAATGATAAAGATGAGAAAATGACATTGGTATCGATTCGGCATAACACGTCTTAACTTATTTGACAGGACTAACCTTATTTTAAGCGTCCTGTCTTTTTCTTTCTTTATCGAAAAGACAAGGACAGAACGCTTGGATTAAGTTTAGTCCTGTCAAATAAGTTAAGATGTGCTTCACCGAATCGGTACCATTATCTACTATAACAAGTGTAAATTTTAGTTCCCAGCACGTTCGCTTCGAATCGGCACAAAAAGAACAGTAATTTTGTACGGCAAAACATGTCCGTTGACTTCATCGGTGGTAAAAACAAATGAACTTCTACCGGAAACGGAAAGATAGAGTAAAACTCACGCGTGATGGTTATGTTTTGCGTTTTCGATCGGTTTATCAAAGATTTTCCTATTTTTCGCGGCTTTTGGGATTCAACTAACACTCCTTACATTTTATTTTATGTGCAATATTTTTATATGGCGTATTGTTTAAAGGAAAAAACCATTGAAATCTTATAAGTTCGTTCGAAAAGATGGTGTCTTTACTTTACATCTGTGTTTTCTCGCTAGTGAGGTGAAAAGTTGTATGTGTCACACGGGAGCAAATTTATTCTGTTTCTTGTGTCTTTGAATCCCTCACCACGCTCAGGATTCTAACTAAGCTCGTGATTAAATTTTATAGAATCCTTCGCTTGCTCGGGATTCAAACTCAGCAATCGCAACAAAAAAAAAATTGTTCTCTTGTTGCACAAATAACAATTATGCATATAGCAAACTTTTAACAATAAGTTGTCTAAACTAAAAGTGGTATTTTGGCCGGTATAATTATTTCTTAATATTTTGTTACAAATCTGGAGAATCGACCCTAGATGGTGCATTAGCTAAGGATGAGAGATCTTTATTTGTACAAAAACTTGGAAATAAATATAATAAAATTAGTACTATAAATTGTGTAGTATATGTAAATAATGTTTGTTTGTTGTATACAGAAGATTTTTATATTTTTTAGAGTATTTTTTGGTCTGATTGATCAATTTATAATGTTACAGTGTGGACAGTGGACCTACTTCACTCGATTATCTAAGGAGCAATCCCTATGCTTCAGGCATGGGAAACCATTGCGGGAGTGCCGATGTGTCATTAAAATGAAAGCTGCTCATGAAAAATGTGCCAAAGAGCAGGTCCAGAATACGCCCCAAACTCAGTGATTAGTACAATAGTTATGAAAGCTATGTCTGAAGAAGATACCGAATATCTGTTAAGTTTGCACTATGTTCTAGTCTAGATAGACGTACACACAAAGTGACTTTTAAAGAGCCAAATTTATACTGGAGATAAAAAATATATAAAAGATGAATTTGTGAACATCGTCCAAATTCATGAACTAACAACGATTTTTATAAAATTCATAAAATGAAATTTCGACTCCCCATAGTGTTTCACTCAGGACTGGGAAGGAATTACTATGGGAAGTCGAAATTTCATTGTACGAATTTACAACAATTTTTATCGATTAATGATGTTGATCACTTACCAAGCCTCTAGTATGAATTTGGACGGTGATCAAGAGTCATATATTTATATATTGTTTTTATTTTAGTAATATTTTTGTTCCCTGGTCATTGGAGGAGAAAAATCTCGCATTATTACACGACACTCCCTGTAGGAACTTTACAGATAAATAAAAATGACAAAAACAGAACATGATTTTTTAATAAGATTGGATCATTTTTAATAAGATTGGATTATTAATAATTCGGAAGAGGTGTTGTGGGGAAATCTGGATCGTAGAGTTCAGTATTAGCCACCAGCACCGGTTTTAAGACAGGTACGGAACCGGGTGTAATCGTAGATATTACATGTGGTACAAGTAGTTTGAGGTATTTGTACACCGTCATTATTATGTACACGCTGCCCAAAGTACCGAAAGCCGTCGATAAATAAGCATACCTGTAAAAAACCGAAACCATATTGGTACCAAAAATGCAACAAAACTGGGCTTTTTATTCTGTTGTACTGGTTCAAATATATGACAAAATGTGAGGTTTGTATAATACAAGTTAATTTTATTTTTATAAAATACAAGGATGTAAATTACGTTTACGTAAATAGCATGTAACTGAAATACTCAACGACCTGGGGGGCAACTCCAAGTCTGTCGAATTAGCAGTGGCGTATTTGGGCAATGCCCGGGGCGACAGGCTGCGAGGGGCGGGCATCTTTTGGGCATCTTTCATAATCAAACGGTACATATCTTTTAATATATATTGCTTTTGAATTATACTGTCATTGAAAAAAAATCCATCGGTAGAAATGCAAATTTTGAATAAATGTTGTTTTATTTCTTTGTAGTTTTCCTTTTTAGTTTTTTCATTCAATATCATCATTCTTAGCCAACATCAACACACTGCTGGATTTTATAATTGAAATATTTTTGCTTTTTTTCGTTCATTTATAGGGCGGCAACCCTTACAGGCCCAGGGCACCAAATCTTAAATACGCCACTGCGAATTAGCCTTCTCGACTGTAAAAGCCTGTTTAATCTATCGAACTCCATACATTTATAATACTGTCCGCTCCTACTGGAAGAAAAGAAGTTGAAAATTGGTAACCTAAAGAATAAATTAAAGAGCACATTGTTATCTTTTCTAAATAATTAAACTTTAAATGCATAGATACAATTCTACAAAATTATTATTATTTTTTTTTTTTCTTAAGACTCCATAAGTATTAGATTTTAAGTTAGTGCCTAAAATGCTTATAAAGGAACAAAATTTGTAAGAGCGTATCGCCAACAAACTGTTTAGCAGTTTGGTGAATATTGTTTACTGAAATTTGTGTATAATATAATTAAAAAAAAATAAAATAATAATTTTTTTTAGTTCGAGTTGTAGAAGTCTCGCTTCGACTGTTTCACAGGAATAGCCCCCCTGGCTACAGTTGTAGGGAAAGCCGCGTATGGAGATTTTTTTTTTCAGGAATTTTTATTAGTTTGAGTCTGTTGGGCTTGGTTAGATATCAGCCACATGGTGCATTTTCCAGCTATGACGTCATCATTTTTTTGTATGAATTTTTCTTACTTAAATCTCTTGTGTCTGTATCAAAAGAAAGGGATTCATTGGCTGATTATAAAAATAAACTACATCATTTCATTTCAAAAAAAAAATTAAGGCATACCAACTTTAGACTCCTCTAGGCAGAAAAGAGCTAAATAGATATTTGTGAAATGTACATCAAATGACTCGTAATGTAATCCTCACAAAAATAATTATAATCATAAACCATGTTTTCGTGTTACAACAGTAATTTCAAACAAAAACTCACGCCGCTTGGACATAAAACACATTTATAACTTGAAAAAAATGAAAATAAAATCTATAAAGTAAAAAGGTAAAAGTATGGTGACAAAGGAAAGAAAAGGTCTGAAAAAACCTATATGTGAGTTTAACATTGATCAGGTAATTGTTTGACCCAGCATATTTAAGCAAAAACCCCTAAAATACCAAAGGCAAGATTTATTTTACTTTATTTTTAGCACTAGAAAATTGGGCACGTAGGGAGGGCTTTATGTGGGTATTAATGAAATACATACATACATACATAAATATACTCACGCCTGTCTCACAGAGGGATAGGCAGAGACTATAGATTTCTATCTGCTACGATCCCGACACACCTCTTTCACATGCAAGCTCTCCTATTCCGGGTACTTTTGACATGGCCCTTCTTCGGTATGTCGCCAGCATACGTCCTTCTAGGGCGGCCTGGTCGGGCTGTACCATCCACTTGACACCATAAATTTCTTTCGTCACTCTACTTTCATTTATCCTCTGTACATGGTATTAAGTATTAACAAATATAAATAAATAATAAAATATTATAACAAGTTTTGCCAACCAAAATGACATGTTTGCTGTTCAGCAGCGACACATACGCGCTGCAATAGAAAACGGTAATTCGGGCGTGAAAACTTGACTCTTTTTTTTTCTAAATTATGCTGGTAAATTATTTGCAGTACCAAACTATTATGTAACTGTAATTTTCTTCTACAAGTTATTACCTATATATTATGATGATGATGGATGAAGAAAGTATACATAAAGTTGAGCTGCTGTCTAATTATTTACAGAACACAGATACAACATTAATATTTAGACAATTTACTCACATAACCATTATTACACTCTTATTTAATACTGCGTATTTTTAAAGATAATTTATTTTAACACGTAATCAGAGGACAAGGCACTAACTCATTATGCTCTTTGCTATTATAGGTAGAGATGTACGTTTCAGCTTGTTATTGTTTATAAAATCGATAAACAGCAACAAAATATGTAGTTGATAAAATTCCGGGCTCGGTAGGTATAGGAGGAGAACGTCAAAACCATTTTCATTAAAAATTTGGGTTTTCTCATTGATTTCTTGAATGCAGATCATGGTCTTTCTTCGTCACAGTGTTGTAATGAAACCTAGTGCTTTGGCTCAATATCTAGCCATCGATATAATACTTAGAAATGTGCCACTCCATACAAAATAAGTAAACTTGAGAAAAATCTTGTCTCAGTTTGTTATAAGTAATCGCAAATAGTCAGGTGATTAGGGGCCTTATTTGTATCGATTCGGCGTAACACGACTTAACTTATTTGAGAGAACTAACCTTATTTTAAGCGTCCTGTCTTTTTCTTTCTTTATCGAAAAGACAAGGACATAACGCTTAAATTAAGTTTAGTCCTGTCAAATAAGTTAAGATGTGCTTCACGGAATCGATACCAATGTTTAACATGTATCGCTCGCTATATTGCAAGTTGCTATGTCGTCGTCATATCGTAGAAATCGGCATTTTAAAATTTGCCTAGGCATATCGTAGTTCTGTCAGAACTACTTTCAACTGAACTTTCAATGACATCACACAACATTTTAAGCATGCTTATTTTTTACTCACGATACTTTTGCAAGTGATAGCGATAGATCTTGAAGTTAGACTCATGTTTTTTTTTTTTTTTTTTTTTTATTATGTTTGTTGTTTTTATGGACCTAGTCTGGAATTAAATTAATTATTATTATTATAGTCTAGTTTAGCCCTAAGTCACCCCAAAGACCTCTCCCCTACCCTCCCTCTGTAGATTCACGCCAGGAGGGGTCTCGCACGATGACACAGAAGTGAAAGTTCTATCTGAGGGTTGATTAATATCCAAAGACGGATTTTCTTTATTTTTTTAGGGTTCCGTAGTACCTAAAAGGTACAAAAGGAACCTTTATAGTGAGACGCCGTTGTCCGTCCGTCTGTCTGTCCGTATGTCACAGCCTTATAACTTTTGCACTGTTAAAGATAAAGACATAAAATTTGCCGCAAAAATAGCATAAATTTGCCCACATATCACGGTTTCAAACAAAAATAAAAAATTCGAAATTGTTCAAAATATTTCCAAAACAAAAGTGCGAAAAATAAAAAATATTATCCTAAAAATACAAAATGGATACCAAATTGTAGATATTAATATTTAGTAAATATTCATATTAATATTCATTCATGTAGATAATAATAATAAAGCTAATTGTAAAAATATACAATTTTACCATATTTACTGGCACTGGTTTCGAGAAATCTTTAAAAAACCACAAAAATATGTATGTCCCCCCCTTATCTCCGAAACTGGTAAACCGAAAAAGATGAAAAATATGTCGATTTATAGATCGTAACTGGCCAATTACAGGAAAACTATAGCGATTAAAAAAAGTTGATTACAAATGAGAAATATAAAAAAGAAGAAAAATAAATAAATAAAGTATTTTATAAAAATACAATATGGGTATCAAATTACCTGTAATAATATAATCAAATTATATATTTCATTGCGTCTATTTCGAGAAATACTTGAAAAACCATAAAAAAATGGGGGGCCCCTTATCTTCAAAACTGGTGGACTGAAAAATATGAAAAAAATGATGGTAATATGTGTTTACGTAAAGATTACAGGAAAAATAAAGCATTTTAGAAATTCACTATGAAAATGAAATTTATCATTCACAATACGGAACACTAAGTACGCAAGTCTGACTCGCACTTGGCCGTTTTTTTTTTCTAGTTATTTAAGAGCCTATGTTAATTTTATTTTATATTTATAATATTGTTACTCTTAAGTGAAAAAACGCGCATTGCGAGAGGGTCGGATTCAGGGCGAAAGAGAAAAATTTAAGGCCTATTATATTTTAATTTTTAAAAATAGAAAGCAAAATTTCCAAGATCCGAAATCTAGATATTGTTAAAATCCATCTAATAAAATATGTTTGAGATCTGCACATCATTCCTATTCGTTATAAGAGCAGAAAAAGTATGTTCGATGACCACATTTCAAACATTTTTCTACCGAGGAAAAAATATCCAAACACGTTTTTCACAAAAATTTCAAGTTTCTAAGTCTACAGGAAGTGCCCTATAGGTTTTCATGGTGAGCAAATTTGTATGAAATTAATTATTAATATGAAATGATGATATTTAATTGTACATAATTTAGAATAGTTTAAGGGTTTGCTGAATAGTGCTCTTTTGAAAGAGGAGATAGTGCGACATTCTCGAATTGTGTGCAGGAGAGAATTCCACAGCCCATGAATTTCCGAAAACTCCGGTATTGTGAGAAGGCGTTTTAAGGAGTGTGACTGTGTGTATTTGAAGAACTCCTATTTTTTTTTACATAGCCTCGTATTCGTGCCTCATTAAAATCTTTAAATCTTTGGAACACTATTAGAGCGCAATAACCTTCGACCAAAATAAAATGAATGGACGGGCCTTGTCTTTACAATTTGCTCACTCATAACGAGTCTAAGCAATTGGGTATATACTTCAATACCTAATTTTTATATTTATGTTTATTTTGCTTTTTGCACTTTGTAAATGCACAAGAAGGTATTTTTTCGTCAGTTATTTGGATGGCATGTAATAATAAGCGTACGTGTCACTCTTCTAACAGACAGAGACAGAGATGAAGTGAGAGCCGGCGCTCACTTTACAGACTTCAAAAATCTGTACGCTATGGCCCGTCCATTTATTTTATTTTGGTCGAAGGCAATAACAACAAAAAATAAGAATGGTTTTAGAACTGAGCCTGTGATCAAAAATATATTCATTTTAACCGCCAAATCTCGATTTGATTATTGATAATAACATTCGCTTATTAGCGAGGCTATGCAAATTTTATTTTTGTCACTGTCACTCCAAGCGAAAAATCGCGCAGTGCGAGAGGAGCGGATTCAGGGCAAAAGGGAAAAAAGTTGGTTTTATATTTTTATTTAAAAAAACTATAATAACTAGCAAAATTTCAAATATCAAATCTCTAGATATTATTAAAACACACCTAATAAAATATGTTTGAATTCTGTATATGGTTCCTATTCGTCAAACGAGGAGAAAAAGTGTGTTTGAAGACCTCATTTCAACAATTATTTCTATCGAGGAAAATGTATACAAACATGTTTTCCAATTTCAAAACTCTAGATTATATAATCAAAATGCATATAGGTACCAGAAATTTATTAAAGTTTTCCAAGTATTTCATGAAATACACAGAAAAGAAACACCCGTATTTTTTTCGCATATCGCCTAAGGAATCCCTTGATTGCGTGTGATAATTATGATAATAATTACTGTTTAATTTATTCATCAAAATAATGAGAAGTCAATTGTTAAGGGTAGGTACTTTACTTTAAACAATATATATAATAAATTGTTACTTTTCTCAAAAAGAAGGACTTTGGGACTACCCAGACTATCATGAACTGAAAAAGACTGATATCAAAATAATTAAGTAAATATTAAAGCCGATTCTGTAGGCTTTAATTTTAGTTTTAGTGCTGTCAAAACTATATTTTCTTCGATACAAAATAGTCCTTAAGTGTTAGGGATAGAAGCTAAATTTCTTTAGAAATTTTTAAGCTTTGACAGCACTAAAACTAAAATTAAAGACTCCAGAATTGGCTTTAATATACGAGTATATGTAACTAATAACAGTAAGAACACGAGTCGACTGACTTCAGTGGCGTGCACAGAACTTTTTTCCGGAAAAGCAATCAGAAGGTCAAGTACGACAATAAAAAAAATATGAAGAAATTTAAATAACACTTTTTTTCAGTTTTATTAAAAAAAAACATATTTTTTTTATTGTCGTACTTGACCTTCTGATTGTTTTTCCGGAAAAAAGTTCTGTGCACGCCACTGACTGACTTACACCCGTTTTTATTGATTGGAGTTCTTTTCGAAATCATTCGCCAAGCGAGGGAGTATCTCCGTCGCCTTTGCCATGGATGCCTATGCCATACATGCCTATCTATGCCAAATGACATCCGGTTAGAAATCGAAACATGTCACGGTTCACGAATCGCGATAAAAACGAATGGTAAGTCGCATTTTTACCAACATGCGTGTTATTTACCTAATTTAAGTTTTACATAAGTTGACAAAATTGTGTCGATTCGGACTTATTTGACAGGACTAACCTATTTTTCTTTTTCTTTTCGATGCAGATAAAAAAGTACTCAAAAAATAAGTTAATCATGTTACACCGAATCGACATCAGTATGTAGTTCCAACTGCAAGTTGACAATTGTCTCGATTCGGTGTAACACGACTTAACTGATTCGACAAGACTAACCAATTCTTCTTTTTCTTTTCGATACAGATAAAAAAGACGAATGCCTAAATTAAGTCTAGTCCTGTAAAATAAGTTAAGCCGTGTTACACCGAATCGACACCAGTATGTAATTCCAAATGCAAGTTGACAATTTTATTTCAGTCTAGTCCTGTAAAATAAGTTAAGCCGTGTTACACCGAATCGACACCAGTATGTAGTTCCAAATGCAAGTTGACAATTTTATTTCAGTCTAGTCCTGTAAAATAAGTTAAGCCGTGTTACACCGAATCGACACCAGTATGTAGTTCCAAATGCAAGTTGACAATTTTATTTCAGTCTAGTCCTGTAAAATAAGTTAAGCCGTGTTACACCGAATCGACACCAGTATGTAGTTCCAAATTCAAGTTGACAATTTTATTTCAGTCTAGTCCTGTAAAATAAGTTAAGCCGTGTTACACCGAATCGACACCAGTATGTAGTTCCAAATGCAAGTTGTCAATTTTATTTCAGTCTAGTCCTGTAAAATAAGTTAAGCCGTGTTACACCGAATCGACACCAGTATGTAGTTCCAAATGCTGTATTCACCCTAGCGAAATGGGGTCACTTATTGATTTAGGCAATTCTCACACAGTTCTTTTTAATTTTTTCGTCGATGAGACAAAGCAGCAATTGAACCTTAAATGGTAATACAATAAAATAATTACAGCCATACTTACCAGTAGAGTTTTTACCATTGCTAATCGTTTCTTCGTCACTGTTTATCATTATTGTTCGTATAGACACTGTGAATCAGTATTCAACTATTCATTTACTATCATGAACATGTTTAAATATTTATTTTTCATCCTCCTCTGTCACAACAGTTTAGTGCTTAACTTGTGTATTAAAAGGGCCAGTTATTTAAAATATTCTGACTTGATTGAAATAAATCAAGGAAAATTGCGAGGCTTGGAGTCAAGGAGACGTGACTACATAAAGTACCTAAGCATACCTTATGCAACGTTCGTGGGAAGGTTTCTGGTTCGTATTACCTTTTGACCTATTGTTTAAGAGATCCTGAATCAAATGCCTGTGTTATTTTTTTAAGTTAGTATCTATTTATTTTAAAACTTCTATAAACATTAACATACGCTGCACTAGGTATCTCTAGCTTTAAACATAATAATAATAATAAATAAAGGCGTAGGGATGTGACGACCCCATCGCCCTCTGGTACGTCCAGTACGTCCAGTGCAATCAGTCACCGCAGGGCGGCTTGTGGCGAGTCGTTGGTGAGTGGCGACACCACGGACCCTACCTCCAGGGGACACTATCACACATGCGCTTACACACACCCATACACACAGCAACACACCCCCCGCCTCTGCGCTTGCCTTAACCAGCTGGCCAGAGTGGAGATGCAAGAGCGGAACCTTTGCTCCAGGTTGGAAGTGTAAAATGTCATAACGCCGGGGGCACTTGACTGTATAAGGATCTTGCGCCCCGCAGACTCACCTCTCGACAACCTTAGCTGCTTACATAGTGTTGCCCCCTGGCCGCCCCATGGTGGCTAGATAGGGGGCCCACAACGGCTATCCTGTTGGATAGTTATTAAGCAGCAAGTCACCATCTGCCATAATTTAATTTGTGAGAGATTTTCGAGGCAGATGTCCGTTATCTCACTCCATAGCCACTACATCCCATCCTCATAGCCCACTCCAAGTCGCTTCCTTCCTGGCAATAGTTTGGCAACTGTGGGGGACTGTCCGTTAGTGTATCTCAATGATACATTGAGGGAGAGGCCTCCATGGATGCAGCCATCTCACATTTAGATTAAATGGTACCAAAGGCCTCTTCAATGTTGGTTTCGGCCCCATGAATGCCTTTCAAATGACCGGGTCCCTGTGGGCTCGTGACTGAAAAGTGTACCTACATAATAAATAATAATAATAATAAAACGTATTTATTGACAAAGTCAGTGTACAACTATCTTAGACTAAAAGTTTTCTAACAATACAGTAGCAGAGATACACTGGTTTGCAAATTGTCTAATATTACAGACAGTAAAATATTGCGTTGGCAACTGTTTTAGTTTGAACTGTATTACAGTCACCAGCGCCTTCCTGTAGTTGTAACAACATACATAACCGTGTTTGAGCAGGTAGTAAATTGATTAACAATTTAATTAGATTAGACACAGTGTTGATTAGACAAGCAGAAGACAATGTACAGCAAATACAAAGTTTAAAGACTAACAGGGATATATCTAAATACAGGTTGATAAATGGAGATTGAGTGTTTGCGGTTGAAGGTGTGTGAAAAGAGGTGTGAGAGAGGGTGTGTGTGTGTGAAGTGTATGTATACACTATCTATCTCTATGTACACTATGTATAAAGCTAGAGTAAATACTATATAATATACCAACATTGACATTGAAGGTCCACTTAAGGGGCTATACCGTGAAAATTGTCACTTTTTGAATATATTTATCTGCTCTTTTAATGAAGTTCCAAGTAAAATAAATTAGTATAACAATTTTGGGACCTTTTACTAGATTTTGGTCTATCAGAAACGCGATAGGAGGAATTTCATTCGATAGAAATAATTATTGAAATCAGGTCTAAATTTACACTTTTTTTGATATTCTGACAAATTAGGATAGCATACAGACTTGAAAAATATTTATTTAGATGGGTTTTAACTACACCTAAATTATTGGTTATGGAATTTTTTGTAGCTATTTTAGTTAATTTTTAATTAATTTAAAACCGACTTTTTGACAATTTTCCCCGATTCCGTCCCTGTCGCACTGCGGGTCTTTCTGCCTGGAGTAACGGGGACCTTTGCTAGCATGGTATATCACCTTAATAAAATAATCGTTCTGTACGCTTACCAAATATATATAATTATAAAAAGTCATCTTTTCGCCAGGACCCCGGCCCGGCACCTATTTGGACTGATGTCTTCAACGCAACAAAAAGAAATGTATTTTGTGCGCAGCTACAGAGGTCGATGGGCGTGCCTATAGGAGTTGAAGATTGTTTGACCTTAAACGTCTTCACTCCAGGACAAATTAGTCACAAGAAAGTTCTTCCCGTGATGGTCTTTATACACGGAGGGGGTTACATGGGAGGCAGCAGCAACGAACTGTTAGCCAATCCCGAGCCAATTGTCAAAAAGAAAGTTATCGTAGTCAACATCAACTACCGTGTAGGAGCCTTTGGGTTTCTATGTTTGAAAATCAAAGGAGCGCCCGGCAATGCCGGCTTAAAAGACCAAGTGGCAGCTCTACAATGGGTTAATCAGAACATCAAGTTCTTTGGAGGCAATCCTCAGTCAGTAACGATTTTTGGCCAAAGTGCGGGCGCGTCATCAGTTAATCATTTACTCTTCTCGCAAGAAGCGAAAGGGTTATTTCACCGAGCTATCATGCAGAGCGGAACAGCTTTATCTCCTTTCGGATACGCACATAACCCTATAAAAAGGGCTGCACTAGTTGCCTCCGCGATGGGCTACTTTACGAAAAATCCTTATGAACTCCTTAGCATCTATACCAATGCAAGCAAAACAGATATAATTATGGCTAGTATCGATAATACGTCAGTGGATCCCATGTCGTTTTACTTTTTCAGGCCTTGCGTAGAACGCAAAATATCCGGAGAGAAACCTTTCATGACGCAATCGCCGAGGCAAATCCTAGACTCGGGAAATTACAACATGGTGCCTGTTATCATTGGATATAATAACAAGGAAGGGATATTTGACACATCATCGTTTGATGAGATTTTATATCAAGAGCTTGAAATCCACTTCGCAGATTCTTTGCCTGACAATATAGCATTCAATAGCTCGGATCAGAGAGCTAGAATAGCTGATAAAGCACGGGCGTTTTACTTCGGAAACATGACTTTGGATCAAGAAGTTACTGACAAGTTAATTGATTATTTTTCTGATTCTTTGTACATTTACCCTTCTATTGCAGTTAGTCGCTATTTAATAAGAGACAGCAAATACCCTGTGTTTAATTATAATTTCAATTACGGGTCAGACAGAAATTTTGCTAAAATAATATTCGGTGCCAAAGACATAAAAGGAGCATCTCATGGCGACGAACTATTTTTTTTGTTTGATCCTCAGGGGAAATACGTTGTACCCAAAACCAAGAAAGATGCAACACTGATTGATAGACTAACGACCATGTGGAATAATTTTGCGAAGTTTGGGTAAGCCCACCTGTTACAGTCAATACGTCTTTGGAATGTTCTTAAACTTCTTTTCCAAACAACTTTTTTTTTGTAGGGACCCTACAGCAGTGAGATCAACTACTCTACCCATCAAGTGGCTTCCGAGTGACAATGAGACCCTCAGATTTCTAATGATAGATGAAGACCTTCGTATGGGGACCCTTCCCATCCCTGACCGGATAGAGTTCTGGAGGAATGTTTATAGTGACTTTGATGTTTAAATGGTCTATAACTTGGTGATCTTAATGTAACTGACAAAAACCAGTCATTTGCGAGCCGAACTGGCGCACCGAGAATTCCGTAATTCCGTATTTTTTTGCTGGGTGCATTAGAGTTTTAAAATAACGGGGCTGTGACATAATACGGACGGACGGAAAACGGAGTCTCACCTTAGCAGTTTCTTTTAATTTTAGTTTTGGATCTGGAACGCAAAAAGATCATTTTGAAGTAAATAAAAAATGAACCATTTTTTTTGTCATCTACAATATATTGATATTTTGGTTAACCTTACTAATCCTTAATAACCTTACCTTTACCTTTAAAATACCTTGCTACCTTGTAACTATGTACCTTGCTACCGTACATATTGAAAAAAAAAATTATCGCTGGCAGCTTCTCTTCCTTATCAAACATTCGAACAGGATTATTACATTTATCATTTATCATTGATCACACCTCCATTAGAGCTAGTTTTGTTACGCTGGAGGCCTCTTGCAGACGACAGACTTTTAGCGCGATCCTGCACGCGACTTTATAAATTTTTGTACGTGAAGTAAATAACAATAAATTCATAGATGACCGATGAACGCGCAAAAAATATGTCGTTTGCGGGAGGCCAAAATATTGAAGAAACCAAAGGGACTCCAGACTTGGTGGATCCCGCTGTTTAGCCGGTCCTTAATTCAGTCTTGTTGAGATGCTGATGCCCTGGTTGCCCATGTGGGATGTAGAGTGGGGTCGTCGGCGGGCCAGGCAGCGTATCCAGCTTGTTAAACACAGTCAACAGTGTCCAAACTATGGCTGCTATTTTTGCTACGCTGGAATTTTATAAAAAAATGTTACATACATACCATAGCCCAGAGGGATGCAGAGACTACAGATTTATATCTGCTCCGATCCAGACACAACTCTTTCGCCTGTTCTAGTCATACAAGCTCTTCTAAAAATGTCATGCTGTATTTTTTTTGTGAAATCTGTAGATAATGTTCATAATAATATCCATCCATCCATCAGCCCGTATTCGTCCGCTGCTGGACATAGGCCTCCCAATAATATATTACGCCACTCTTGGCGGCCCTCAGTCATCCTCATCCAGCCGCCACCCGCAACGTCCTTCAGATCGTCAGTCCAGCGGGCACGAGGGCGGCCTACGCTGCGCTTTGCTGTACGTGGTCTCCATTCCAATGCCTTACTGCCCCAACCGTTATCAGGTCGGCGGCAGATATGGCCAGTCCACTGCCACTTCAACTTACTGATTCGGCAGGCTATGTCGGTCACCTTCGATCTCTGACGGATATCTTCGTTTTTGATTTTATCCATCAGAGATATCCCAAGCATAGCCCGCTCCATAGCTCGTTGAGCGACCTTAAATCGGTGGATCAAGCCTTTAGTAAGAGACCACGTCTCAGTGCCATACGTCATCACTGGAAGGACACACTGGTTGTAGACTTTAGCCTTTAAGCACTGCGGTATTGGCAACGTAAATATGTGACGCAACTTCCCGAATGCTGCCCACCCCAAGCAAATTCTTCTGTCAGCCTCGGAGTCGAAGTTGTTTTTACACAGCTGGATAGCTTGTCCCAGGTAAACATATTTCTGAACAACTTCGATGCTGACATTGTCGACGGTTACTGGCCTTTGGATGACATGGCAGTTGAACATGACCTTAGTTTTATTCAATTTGATCCGCAGGCCCATGACATAATAATATTCCCCGTCATAAATTCCCAAAATTATTCTTGTAATAAGTTCCCTAAATGTCGATATTTTATTGTTGTTTCGTATTTTTTAGGTAATGTCACAACGTAGTAAGTATATGCAGACTCTACAAACCGTTCGTTTCACAGTCATCGAGGCTTCGAATAGTGTCAATTAAGGTCTGAGGTCATAATCAAACGGGTAGTTATAAAAATTAGTATACATGTATTTGGTATCTCTCCTTTACTTTTCAATTTTGGAAAGTAAAGGAGAAAGGTTGAAAAAAATTGCTTTTCTCGGGAGCGAAGGCAATCAATAAACAAAACAAGTCAACGTCTTCATAAAAACTTTTAAGAGGCGCCTTAACGCCTAGTTTTTTCTTAAGATTCATACAAAAGGTAAAAGCTGATTGTCAAGACAACAGCTTATTTTCTTCATAATATATATTTTTTTCATAAGCATTATCTAGTGACATCTAACTACGTATCTATACAGCCCCAAAAACAAAAATTTATGAATGATGAAACACCATCATAACAGGGAAGGGAAACATATACAAAGATGTGTGTAAAGTTTCATTGAGATCGAAGCCATCGGGAGGTCACAAACACCAAAAGCATTTATCAATGGCCCACCATTGTAATTGACTTCAAATATAACAGCAGTCATTCACTAAAAAGATTAGAATAATTATATAATGACCGATGGTACCGAGACAATCAAAACAAAAAACGAGACAAATTTAAATCAGGCGACAACGGGGACCCTTCAAACTATAGACCTGTGTCAGTTTTACCGGTATTGAGTAAGGTTTTTGAAAAAATAGTTTTTAATCAATTGTTATTTCATTTTAATTTAAATAAGTTACTTCACTGTGAACAATATGGATTCACTAGAGGGATGTCAACCACAGATGCAGGAGTTGCTTTAGTTAAGCACATTTTTGATGCTTGGGAAGAAAAGCAAGATGCATTTGGTGTATTTTGTGACCTCTCGAAAGCCTTTGATTGCGTTAATCATGAAACACTCTTATGTAAATTGGATCACTACGGAGTGAGGGGCAAATCATTGGCGTTATTGAAGTCATATCTTAGTGATCGTATTCAAAAGGTAGACATTAACGGGGTAAAATCAAGTGGAGCATTAGTTAAAATGGGTGTCCCGCAGGGTTCCATATTAAGGCCCTTGCTGTTTTTAATTTACATAAATGACCTTCCATATTTAGTTAAAGACTTAACGAAGATAGTATTATTTGCAGACGACACGTCACTTATTTTTAAAGTTAATAGACGTAAAGATATCCTTGACGGCGCGAATACAACTTTATCACTGGTGCTTGATTGGTTTACTGTAAATAATTTAGTTTTAAACGCAAAAAAGACAAAGTGTATAAAATTTACGTTACCAAATGTAATTCAAGTGGATGGTAATTTGCTTTTGCAGGGGGACCTTGGACAAGCTGGAGTTAGTTAACGAAACAAAGTTTTTAGGCATTACGGTAGACTCTCGTCTTCAGTGGGGTCCCCACATAGAAGCCCTATGTGGTAGACTTAGTTCGGCCGCATACGCTGTTAGACGCATAAGACAAATTACTGATGTAGATACTGCTAGACTAGTCTATTTTAGTTACTTTCACAGCATTATGTCATACAGCATGCTGTTATGGGGTAGAGCCGCGGATACAGACGCAGTCTTTGTTTTGCAGAAGAGAGCAATTCGGGCTATTTATAATATGAAGCACCGGGATTCATTAAGACAAAAGTTCAAAGAAATTAATATATTAACGGTTCCTTGTGAATATATTTACCAAGTCCTTAGATATGTCAGAAAAAATGTTGAGTCTTTCCCAAGGGTTGGTAAGCAACATTGTAAGGAGACCAGAAATAAGCATAAACTGGCTTTTCCAAAAATCAGACTCGCTAAGGTGAGTACCTCTTTTGTATAAGATTTTACAATAAACTTCCAAAGGAGGTCCTTACTTTGTCAGAGAATAAGTTTAAACTGTATATTAAGCAGGGCCTATTGAAAAAGGCATATTATAAAATAAATGAATATTTGGATGATGGTGAAGCATGGTGTTACAGTGATAATGATAGTAAGTTATAATTTAATTAAATAGTATAATTTCTTAACTTATGATTCCTGTAAGGTGTAAACATTAATTGATTACAGACTGTAAAAGGAAAAGGACTATATGAGACAGGTAGACAAAGATATATATGTTTTTCTTTTTTTCATTAACCTTAATTCCTGCTGTCTTGTATTTTCTTATCCCTTGGTTAAAGTAGATATAAGTCATATATTGTATAGTATAAGTTTTATGTTGAAAAAAGATATGATCTTGCTAAGTTTCTTGCCCTTCTTGTTAGCAAGACTAATCGAATGGGCGGAGGTAGGCATGTATTTATATATGTAACCTATTAGTATGTAGTATATAGGATGGGATTTGGTCGGCCGCCTGGATTCGTGCTGGGGGCTCGGTTGGTGATCATTGAACCTTGTTCCTGGTCCCTGGCCGGGTCTCCAGTATGGGTTCGGGCGGCTGATTGGATTTTACCTTGTATAATATATATTTTACCTATCATTTTAATCGTAGATATATTGCTACATAAATTAAATAAACCTTTAATTTAGTTCATGTACATTTATTATTTTATTACATATATTTTCTTTATTAGATTAAATTTGACGTGTAAAAAGTGTATATATCTATACCTGCTTTGCAAAATAAACTATTTGAATTTGAATTTGAATTTGAACAACACTTTTGCCGACTTTTTAGTTCCTGAAACATATGTAAGATTCAAAATCATCAAATTAGTCAATCTTGAGGGAGGGACTGTATAGACACCCAGAAGTAAATACCTTAGCATAATGGAGATATTACTCAATAAACAGATATTTAGCCGACTCAGTGTTAGGATTAGGAGATTGCTCGATAACCTGACAAGGAATGTCTGCACGAAAAAGTTTGTCAAGCAAAACTACATATTTAAAGTTAGCCCAAATTCTACAAAAGGCGTGTTGGCTTTTAGTCGTTTTAATATCTTAGTTGTAGAATTTTTTCTCAACCTCGAGTCAAAACAATCACAAACGTATAACTACTACAATTCGACCGGCTCACATTTAAGAGATTTTGCTTGGCTATTTAAATATTTTTTCAATGCATGTGCTCGTAAAGGCCCACTTTTTATGCATCAAAACCGAACAGAAAGTCGATATTTTGCCCTAGGGCTTTATTATTATTTTTTTTTTAATTTGTTTGCAATGGTTGGCTAACCTGCACCTTTTCCTGTGTACCATAGATGTTATACTTTTTTTTTCCACTGTTAAACGGCTCTGGATACAATCCTTTTGAGCCAATCATAATTTAAAGTTCACAAGATTATATTTGTTTTCATTTCCTCACACTATGCATTGAAAAACGTAGTATGATACACGGGCGTAAAAGCAATAAATTACTCGGTTACGTTTAAAACACTCGCTACGCTCGTGTTTTAAATCGTCCTCGTATTTTATTCCTTTTGGCCCTTGTAGCATAAACTACTAAAATATGATTATTCCAATGTGCACCTCAACTACCAAGTCGATATTTATGGCCACGCGGCATGCTAGAAATACGACCGCGATAAAAAACAACGACTAGGTGTCCAATCGTCTTACACTCTTTTTTGTAATCTTTACGAAATCTAGGTAATCCCTATTACCTACCATGTTTGCTTTTTTATTTTTCGGTCCTTATTTCGGAGTAAAGGGGGGTATATGATTACGGAAAAAAATTATACTTTTTCGAGTGTTTTTTGTATGGGTTTTAAATTTTTTAGACTTTTAATTTTGGGAAGTGAAAGAGGAATCCTAAATGATTTATATAAAAACGGCTCACCTCAATACGAGTTATGATTGGGATAGCCGACCAGTTTCAGCAGATTTAGACTGCCTTCATCTGGGCGAGTGAAGACGTTTACGCGACGACGCACACTGGTTCCATATCACGAAATCGTGGACTTAGGGTGAAGTCAATTTGAAGGTCAAGGAATCGAACTGATTTTTTTTTGGTAGACTGCTAAAACTATTACAAACACTTTTTACAGATGTAGTTTTTCTGTAATATGCATTAATTTAAGAGAAAAAAATCATTGAATTATTTTTTGTATGGAGAAAATTATGTTTTTGTCAATTACTTGCGAGCTTCATGTTTATTTAAAATGAAACTTACTACAGGTCATTGAGGAAGTCACGGCTAACATTTTCTTTCCTTACACTTATCTGCGTAAATCTGCGCTTTGGAAGCTACAGGCACTTGAAAATATTTAATGAAAAGGTCAAGGATTTGAACTGATTTTTTATTTTTGGTAGACAGCTTACTCTATTACAAACATCTTTTACTGATGTAGTTTTGCAAAAATATGCATCACTTTCAGAGAAAAAAAAATATTGAATTATTTTTGTATGGAGAAAATTATGTTTTTGTCAATTACTTGCGTGCTTCATGTTTATTTAAAATTAAACTTAGTTCAGGTCATTGAGGAAGTCACGGCCAACATTTTATTTCCTTACACTTATCTGCGTAAATCTGCGCTTTGGAAGCTACAGGCACTTGAAAATATTTAATGAAAAGGTCAAGGATTTGAACTGATTTTTTATTTTTGGTAGACAGCTTACTCTTTTACAAACATCTTTTACTGATGTAGTTTTGCAAAAATATGCATCACTTTCAGAGAAAAAAAAATATTGAATTATTTTTGTATGGAGAAAATTATGTTTTTGTCAATTACTTGCGTGCTTCATGTTTATTTAAAATTAAACTTAGTTCAGATCATTGAGGAAGTCAAGGCCAACATTTTATATCCTTACACTTAACTGCGAAAATCTACGCTTTGGAAGCTATAGGCACTTGAAAATATTTTATGTAAAGGTCAAGGAATTGAACTGATTTTTTATTTTTGGTAGACTGCTGACTCTATTACAAACATATGAGTAAGTTGTCTACCGAAAATAAAAAATCAGTTCAATTCCTTGACCTTTTCATTAAATATTTTCAAGTGCCTGTAGCTTCCAAAGCGCAGATTTACGCAGATAAGTGTAAGGATATAAAATGTTGGCCGTGACTTCCTCAATGACCTCTAGTAAGTTTAATTTTAAATAAACATGAAGCACGCAAGTAATTGACAAAAACATAATTTTCTCCATACAAAAATAATTCAATATTTTTTTTCTCTGAAAGTGATGCATATTTTTGCAAAACTACATCAGTAAAAGATGTTTGTAATAGAGTAAGCTGTCTACCAAAAATAAAAAATCAGTTCAAGTCCTTGACCTTTTCATTAAATATTTTCAAGCGCCTGTAGCTTCCAAAGCGCAGATTTACGCAGATAAGTGTAAGGAAATAAAATGTTGGCCGTGACTTCCTCAATGACCTGAACTAAGTTTAATTTTAAATAAACATGAAGCACGCAAGTAATTGACAAAAACATAATTTTCTCCATACAAAAATAATTCAATATTTTTTTTTCTCTGAAAGTGATGCATATTTTTGCAAAACTACATCAGTAAAAGATGTTTGTAAAAGAGTAAGCTGTCTACCAAAAATAAAAAATCAGTTCAAATCCTTGACCTTTTCATTAAATATTTTCAAGTGCCTGTAGCTTCCAAAGCGCAGATTTACGCAGATAAGTGTAAGGAAAAAAAATGTTGGCCGTAACTTCCTCAATGACCTGTAGTAAGTTTCATTTTAAATAAACATGAAGCACGCAAGTAATTGACAAAAACATAATATTCTCCATACAAAAATAATTCAATATTTTTTTTTCTATGAAAGTGATGCATATTTTTGCAAAACTACATCAGTAAAAGATGTTTGTAATAGAGTAAGCTGTCTACCAAAAATAAAAAATCAGTTCAATTTCTTGACCTTTTCATTAAATATTTTCAAGTGCCTGTAGCTTCCAAAGCGCAGATTTACGCAGATAAGTGTAAGGAAAAAAAATGTTGGCCGTAACTTCCTCAATGACCTGTAGTAAGTTTCATTTTAAATAAACATGAAGCTCGCAAGTAATTGACAAAAACATAATTTTCTCCATACAAAAAATAATTCAATGATTTTTTTCTCTTAAATTAATGCATATTTCAGAAAAACTACGTCGGTAAAAGGTGTTTGTAATAGTTTCAGCAGTCTACCAAAAAAAAATCAGTTCGATTCCTTGACCTTCAAATTGACTTCACCCCAAGTCCACGATTTCGTGATATGGAACCAGTGTGCGACGTTACGCCTCACACTGCTGGCTGGGACCCGCAAGGCTCGGGCAGATGCAGATGGTATTGGTGGTCGGACCAGTAGGGCGTCCGCACAATTAGTTACTTCCGGGCTTGCGTTATTAATTACTGCAGTGTCACCAAACAACGATAAACACGCGGAACTTATAGTATCTACGTCGTCACTTTCACTAAAGTCTTTGAGGAATCCTAAATACGTAAGTTGATCAATTTTTATAACTACCCGTGCGATTATGACCCTATGTGCCCCAATTACTGGGCTACCAGACGGTTAATCTGATATGCCAACCTATGAAGAACATGTCTGTAATCCCATAAAATTTAACGTGAACCTTTGACCTTTTTAGGGTTCTGTAGTACCTAAAAGGTACCTAAAAGGAACCCTTGTGGTGATACTCCGTTGTCCGTCCGTCCGTATGTCACAGCCTCATAACTTTAGCACCGTTTAAGATAAAGACATGAAATTTAGCACAAAAATAGAATTAATTTGCCTACATATCATGGTGTAAAAAAATATGAAAAATTTGAAATTGTTGAAAAATAAAAAATATTGTCCTAAAAATACAATGTAGGTATCAAATTGTAGATATTAAAAAGTTGATAGTAAAAATATATACTTTTCTTATATTTACTGGCACTGGTTTCGAGAAATCTTTAAAAAACCACAAAAATACGTATGTCCCCCCCTTCTCTCCAAAACTATGAAAAAAATAAAGAATACAGGAAAAATAAAGCAGTTGATAAATTCACGAAAAAAAACATCATCATCCACAATACGGAACCCTAGGTACGCGAGTCCGACTCGCACTTGGCCGGTTTTTTAAAAACATTTCATTCAGAATTGGTAACTTTTAGAACTTTACAGTTTTGATAGACATACTTACAATATCAAAGCCATTAAAACATCAACACCACACTCCGAAAATCTATGAAAAGTTAATTAGAAGAAAAAATAAACGCTTCATACGACGATCCCGCGCAATGAATTTATCTTTCACTTTAGTTCTTCAAACTATTTAACTATGAAAAAAGGACTGCTCCGCAGATAAAGATGCTTTTAATTGAGAGTATTTAAAAGGCATTTTATAACACTTATTATTTGTGTTTTCATCATAATGCCCATTGTTGCAGTTGTTTTCAATAACTTTAAATAACTTTCTTCTTTGGTCTGACTACTGAAAACAACGAGTACAGATAATGCGCATACAAATCATTGCTAGTGTTGTTTATATTCTCGGAAAATAGAAAATTTTATTTTAAGACAAAGATTTCAAAAGTAAAGATAAGCCCTTACCGTATTATGACAGCACCAAAATGTTTCCACCTTTAAATAGGTGACGCTCACACGTTTGGAATCAGTGCTCATCTGAACACAGTGATAGTTGGACACCACTTAAAGTTAATCATTTTAACAACTTTACTAGTAGGTAGACACTAGTAAAGTACCGTGCAGACCGTAGGTAGACAGATTGCGCACTCATAAGTGTGCGCGCGTCGGCATTATGCTAACGCACGCCTTTGATTAGATAATCAAAGACGCACGCATTAAAAAACAATGCAATAGGTTTTAAAGATACTTTGCGATTGTTGGCTCTTGGTGAAACATCATCATGGATGAAAACAAACACTTGTACTGTTTCACAATTTAATTTATAGCAAAATTAACCCCAACTAGTTTCGCCTTATCGGCATTCTGAAGGGAATAACATAATAATTTAGTTATATATCAAACAAGCATTGTCTAAGAATGACAACAAAACAGTTTGGGTTTTGTTTATTCCCTTGGGAATGCCGTTAAGGCGAAACTAGTTGGGGTTAATTTTGCTATAAATTAAATTGTGAAACAGTACGTTTGTTTTCATCCACAATAGGTTTTAGGTGCCAGGGCTCATCTAAACTTGTGAAATCTTTGTTGTAAGAGCCCTAATAACCCTGTCAATGAAACATTTCTAGATGGAAATGGTTTGATCGAGATTTTTGACTTCAGGGTCATATTTTTAGAGTAGTAAGAAGGTAAACATACTCAAAGTCCTTGGATCTACGGTGGGGGGGACGTCTCAATTTTTTGGTTTTTCGCTTCTATCTCAAAAACGATGCACTGTAGCTAATAATTACCCTACTAGTCGTAGACTCCGGTAGACTCATGAGCAGACTTGTGCTTTGGGAAGGAATGAAGGGTTGGTGCAATGACCCAGGTGTCGGATATGCGGTCCATGATATGAATTTTGACATTTTTACATACATAAGTAAACTTGCTTCTTCCTGTATCCTCCTAACGGAGTGCACATTGTATCGGGTTAATAGTGCCTTAAAAATAGATTTAGTGCTCAAAACAATTCTAAAACTGTATCTTGTGCTAAAAAACTATTTGTGAATGGTGCAAACAAAACCTGTGTTCATATTCATAACCAGGACCTATTCAAATACAGCCCTAATATACTTTGTGTTGGCAATTGGCATCCTCAATGTCATCATAAAATGATTCGACCGATGACGACTCCATAGAAGTATATGTCGGTTTGACTGACCCTAAGTTCCTAAAAGATATTCACCTATATCTTGAAGTAGTTTGAAATTTGCCAATATTGTATACCAAAACAAAATTTAGGAACCGCAGTAGGAGCGGCTGTGGAAGGGTTTTACGTGCCTCTACACAGCTTCTTTCAGCGGCCAAGTGCTTTTAACTCAAAAACTAAAGCAGATACGGATTTGATTCAGATGCTAGATGCAGATGCAGATGATTTTGCTCCAAAATTGTGCATTCTTAATAAAAAATTTAATCTTAAAATATATTACTATTCTAATGATATGCCGCAAATATGTGGGTCCGCTAGAAAGATGCCCGTTCAGCGGCCTCGCTTGAAACTCCGTTACTAACATAGTTGGGTCCCGATCCCGAGTGAGTATATAATTTTCTTACTGTTTTTTATTTGAAAGTTGATTTCAAGGTTTTACATTTATAAAATGACAACTTTTTTCACTAATTTTATTATTTAAAAAAAACCAATGGTGCTATGAAATATCTGCCCTGTTAAAAGTTTAATAAAATTTGTACAGAATTTAATCCATAAATAATATAAACGGGTTTTTGCTCTAATAATCTTAAACCTCGACATGAAAACTTTTTTTAGAGCCATCTTTGGTATTTTATTTATCAATACTGGAATGGCTTCTGAGGACTCTGTTTCGATATAAGTGTGTATTATATTCCCGGAAGAAATACATTTTTTCTTTTTTACGTAGTATTGCTAGATTCTTCACACCAGCCCCCCTATTCTGTATCTTAGGTTGCCAACTGGACAGGGTGCCTATCGTCAAAAACATAGATAAAAACTAAACTTTCAAAATTGCTTTTAGTGGGTATTGAACTATTTACGAACTGTGTCGTCACTTCAAGTGCTAACATACCCTTAGACAATCGGAATTCGATAGTATATCTATGTTTTTGATGATAGACACCCAGTCCAGAAGGCAACTAGAGATACATAATAGGCCCGCAGGACGAATAACTTATGGTTTTGCGGAAACTATATGTATGTATTTTTTTTTTATATTTTTCTTTATTTTCAAAAATCTTAAGCTAGTTACAAAAATGCACAATCAACAAAAACCCATAGGGTTTATCAGTGATTGCGGAGTTCGGTACTTATATTAAGTATCTTCTTAAATATAGTGTCGCATTTGCGAATAAACTTTTTGATAAATATATATTTCTCTCTTTTTTATATAAGATTTGAAATGTAGTTTTAGTTAATTAAAAGTTAATAATATACGAGTAATAATATAAAATAATAAAATAAGTACTTATATTAAATTATAGTAGCAATGAAACACTTACTGGTAAACTACCAACTGATTAAGAGCGATTTTGACAAAAATGAATACTTAGTCGTCTGAATTATTGTTGAGAAATATGCTAGATATGATAGAATAATACAGCCATTATTAAATTACTTTTATCTCGTAACAATGAGGTTTATGTGGACATTACCTTCCCATTTTCTATTGAGTGATGGGTTTATATAAAAACACTGTACATATAAATTATTCCAGAAGGAGGTTGGAAATCATTGGAAATGGCTTTTTTCTTAGAATGGTATGTAAGAATTACCATCGCATTACGAAAGAGATAAACATATCTGATAAAGTGCGTGTTCGAGTAGCGCACGGTGAATCAAGAAGAGATAAATTCACACAAGAGCGTTTTTGAACAAAACGTATGTATTAGCTGGATAATGGTTTTATATGTTTAAAATAGTCATTACTGTTATTTTTACTTGATTACTGGACTGGACTTGAAGTGAAAAAAAACAACCTTCACTTTTCATATTTTTTCGATGGAGCCAACCACAGAACATTTAAATCAATGTTCTGAGGAGCCAACTTTTCTCTATCACGGTTTAAGCTGTCTTATCGTCTTGGAAAAGATATTCCTTTTTTTTTTCTTTTTTTTTCAGAACTCTGTCTATTGTAGATTAGGAGTAGGTAGGTACCTACTACTGTTTCTAAACCTGGTTTTTAGAGTTCCGTAGTACCTACAAGGTGCAAAAGGAACCTTTATAGTGAGACTCCGTTGTCCGTCCGTCCATCAGTATGTCAGAGATATAAAAAAAATATGACAAATTTGAAATGTTTCCAAATATTTCCAAAACAAAAGAGAAAAATACAAAATAATAGGTCTTTACCTATGAAATTGCCGAAATTTTCTTACAAATTCATGAGTTTATAATTCCTGTACAGCTATTTAAATTACATATTTGTTTTTTGTTTGAAAGTTGATTTAAGGTTTTACATCTACGTATTAAATTTTGTTTTTATTCTCAGTTTCATTATAAAAACTAAATCTTTAAAAAATAGTTCGTCTTAAATGCCATCCATTTCCATGATAAGATTCGTAATAATTATTTACAGCTGACAGTTCTCAAAAATTTAATTAATGTTGCTGTTAGCTTAATGTTGTCTCATTCCTAAAAAAATGCAAAAATGTTAGTACTGAAAATTGAGTTTCCCTCAAATTCTCTATAGAAAACGGCAATTTCATATGTAAATACCTAATATTATCCTAAAAATATACTATAGGTTTCAAATTGTAGATATTAAGAAGTTGATTGTAAAAATATATACTTACTTTGGCTATATTTAATTGCATCTATTTCGAGAAATCCTTGAAAAACCATACTAAAATATATGTCCCCCCCCCCTTATTTCCAAAACTGGTGGACCGAAAAATATGAAAAATATCATCGTAAGTAATATGTGTTTACGTAAAGATTACAGGAAAAATAAAGCGGTTGAGAAATTCACCAAAAAAAAATTACAAAATTAAAGGAGACTGTTCTTTTTTGTATGGAAAGTGGTCTATGAACCAACAGATATAATATTGTTTTTTTTACATTAGGTAACCCCAACTACACCTCTGTGCGAAAGGGCATCAAAATCTGACCCCATGGTTTTTTCGGTACTTTTCGGACAGAAAGAGGTGGCGTCAGCGTCTTCAAAGACCCGGGCCGGGTCACCCGGCATGTAGTTTACCAACGCTAGTATAACAGGTCACTTATTTATAGTTCTTAGTTCAGCGTCATTGCAGTCAAAAATGTAATAAATGTAGCTCATTGCAAAATCGGAGTTCTTATAAGTTCCTTACTTTATTATAACATTATTGTAATAAAAATACTTAATTAAAGTAAAATAATACTAATATATTTGACTTGAAATATCTCAAAACTGTAGGGTCAGATTTTGATGGTGTTATAACAAAAAAATACCGTCTAAATGTGTACTTCCTGAAAAAAATTACTCCATATCTGTTGGTCTATAGACCACTTTCGCCCAGTCTCCTTTATCTAGGCCGGTTTTTTACTAAGTACCAGCGTCGTCTTAAATATCGTCTGGGCCAAAAACTTTTGACCGCAGCAGCATTTTGTCACAATATCTACTTATGTAAAATATATATATATATGTGTTTTGTCAATAATAACGTGTTACTTCAACGCTAAACAAAGCAGTCCCAACTTTTTAATACAGGTCGCGCGATCTTACTCGGCTAGTGAATGCAATCCGAATTTTGATAATGAAATCCGGTTTTTTGATGTTAAATAACAATTGACAGTAATTGATTTTATTTATAAACACAATTTTT
Organism: Ypsolopha sequella; assembly: GCA_934047225.1. Classification (NCBI taxonomy): domain Eukaryota; kingdom Metazoa; phylum Arthropoda; class Insecta; order Lepidoptera; family Ypsolophidae; genus Ypsolopha; species Ypsolopha sequella. Next base: position 17,850,548 of record OW203994.1, on the reverse strand, counting down.
CATTAAACGTCGTGTGGATGTAGTTACCACAAAATAACCACTTACAGAATGTTTACTCCGCATAACTAGCGAAAACAGGCGTACGCACACATAGACGCGTACGTACGACGATCTCGGAGATACTCGGGTGAATGCCAATACGAAATTCTGTCGAGATTAGATCATCATACGTACGCGTCTATGCATGTGTGCGTCTGTTTTCGCTCCGTCGGTCGTCGAGTCAGCCTTCTGGTAGTATATATTTTGTGACCGAACGCCCCCCGCCCACGCCACTACATAATTTAGCATTAAAATTACTTGAAAAAAACTTACCAAACTTTACCGGATTTGTTTATGATGGTTGCGTTAGAATCCCGATTTGAGAAAAAAACGGATTTTGCAATCCCTTATACTCGGCCGCCCCGAAGTTAGGGCGTTATCACACGGGCGAGTTGTGAGCGAAGCGATCACGTTGCGCCAGATAAATTGCGCGCGCACCCGCTGCAAGCTCGCTACGCCTTCCGTTGATCGATCGCCTCGCTCGCAAATCGTCAGTGTGATAAAGCCCTTACTTAGGCTTTCCGCTCTCTTTTTCTCTTCTGGTGCTGGGGCCACATCTGCTATATAGCGCGCAAAAATGTACTATCAATCGCACACGTAGATAACTACACTAAAGCTAATTCTGACGGCTTTAATTTTAGTGTTAGTGCTGTGAAAGCTTAAATTTTTCCAAAGAAATTTAGCTTCTAATCCTAACTCTTAAGGACTATTTTGTATCGAAGAAAATTTAGTTTTGACAGCACTAAAACTAAAATTAAAGCCTTCAGAATCGGCTTTATTGACGGTCCTATTCATAATTCAGTTGCAAAGTAGATTTTTGCGCGATAACACGCAGATGTGGCCCCATAAAAAATTTAGTCTGCAGCCACTCGACAGAGCCTAACTTCGAGCCGACCTGAGATTGCGCGATCTGCATTTTGAGGAAGGGGTGGATCTAATTTTAGTCTTACCTCTTTATCGATATAGTCGAGTTAAAAAGCACAAATGTCTGTGGTTAGAAGACCTTGGGAATAGATCTGGCGATCGTTCTATCCACCTCTCACTATCTCCGTCTATATTCGATTATGATAATACAGATAGTATTAAAAACAATAGCAGTCAATGTGTTATTGTCAAACGTACATATCCTGGTTTATTCGTTCAAGCACAAATCCTTGGACGAAACACAAATCCCATACTATGACGTGGTGTGTGTTTGGTTTATGCTGACAGACATGGGCGGTCATTTCTATTCCCAAAGTTTATGACTCATGTACTTAATACTTAGAAATTGCTCAAATAGCCAGAGCGCTCGTTTCTGTTAAATCGCATAAAAAGACCGGCCAAGTGCGAGTCGGACTCGCGCACGAAGGGTTCCGTACTATATATAACGTATCTATAAAAACAGCAAAAAAACATGTCTGTTGTATGGGAGCCCCCTGAAATATTTATTTTATTCTGTTTTTTAGTATTTGTTGTTATAGCAGCAACAGAAATACATCATCTGTGAAAATTTCAACTGTCTAACTATCACCCTTACCCTTTAACGCTCAATCTGCACTAAAGTAGGGCCACTGAGTGATGGCACTTATGACAGCTGCATTTATAGTGATGAGGTACATTTCAAATTTCGGTTAAAAATAAAAATCAAGTGTGAGTTTACTCAACATTAGACACGTCATTCAACATTCAACATAATGATACAAAAGGAAAATGTGCCAAAACCAGTGGGGTAGCTATCGGGGGGCTATGCGGTGTAGTGCCCCGGGGCCCCAAGAGATGTTTAAATATCTAAATCGAAAAAAGTATTTTACTATCATTTATTTTCGTTTAGTTTAACTTCGTCATTGTTTTGTTTTTAATTAAATATTATTGCGTAACTTGGCGACCTCAAACACGACCTATAAAAAATGAGAAACTTTTTAAAAAAAAAATCTTTGTTTCTATACGAATTCTATTGCACAATAAAGCAACATTCAAATCGAAAAATAATAACCGAAACAAGTAGTACATCACTATCAACACTAAAGTATTACATTTTTTAATTCACACTTGCTTATAAATAATTACGATACTTTGTAGGCATTTAAACGTAATAGGCGCCATCACTCAGTGGCTCTACTGTAGAGCCTGTAAACGACCGTTTTCTAATGAAACTCTTCTTGTTTCCAGGTGCGCCCTAATGGTACGCTTCTTGATATACCTGACGGAGTACATAGACAAACTGCCGGCGCCTCCCAAACTTACACTCCAATCAACTACACTCATCCCCGAAAAATAAAAATCGGGGGAAAGAAAATATACAAAAAGCAAAATAAAATTCGCAACTATTATAGAAATGTTATAAATGTAATACATGACGAATAATGAAGAATTTACTTAAGTCGAATATTGTAATGATCGCTAAGGTGTAGCCAATAAACACTTTACTAAAAAAACTTTGGTAGGTATTATTTTTACATACGGTGAGGTAGGATAAGGTAAGCTTACCCCATACGGGGTAAAGCAGCTACCCCCTCTATCTCACGTTTATATCAACTTTAAAATTTCATTCCTCCTTTTTTCAAAACCGCCTTGAAATAAATATTTCACCGACATACAAATGTCAATGCATACATAGAATACTTTTTTTCTTTACACAAGGTGTAACCATATTTGAAGAGTTTATTCAGTCAATGGTTTAGAACAACTTTTACTATGGAACAAATCAAGTATATCGAAAAAAAAAAATTTACTCGCTTCATAGAAAAATGCAATGCCGCTCGGCCGAAATGTATGGAAGGGCAGATTTTTTTGCGATTTCAGGGTTGACTCCAGGGTTTTTCCATAGTAAAAGTTGTTCTATATGACTGACTGAATAACTCTTCAAATATGGTTACATCTTTCTGTTACACGTTGTATAAGAGAGCTCTTTGACCGTTTAACGTCAAATGTTATCAATTTTTTTGCCTTGGGTCAAAGCAAAGAGCGGCCAATTCGAAAATATATGAAAACTGCAGACGTATTTTTCCATCTAAAGCTGTAAAAAATAGGGCATTTAGGGTTTTTGCACAAGGCGTATACATATGTACATAATAAAGCCGATTCTGAAGGCTTTAATTTTAGTTTTAGTGCTGCCAAAACTAAAGTTTTTTCAAAGCAATTTAGCTTCTATTCCTAACATTAAAAGACTTTTTTGCAAAGGAGAAAATTTAGTTTTGACTGCACTCAAACTTAAATTAAAGCCTTCAGAATCGGCTATATTACACATGTTCATTTTAATTTTAATACCTATGTATAAGGTGAAATTTAATCAACCGCCCGAATTCATACTGGAGACCCGGTTAGTGATCAGGAACAATGTTTAATGACCCTTCAGGTGAAATTCGAAAAATTATTTTTTTGCTCTCGTACTGCCTATACTAGAAATTGTATTTTAATTATTCCAGTTCGTATGGGAACAATTTTTTTATTATTATTTCGAAAACCTTGTTGCTGGTCACTAACGGAGTCTCCAGTATGAATTCGGGCATTTGATAAAAATTTAAATTTCGCCGACTATATAATTTAATGCTACATAAAGACGCAAATATCGTGTTTTTTTTTAAACAAAGGCAAAACATCCTAAAAATCAAATCAAATAAAATACCTTATTTAAGTCATCGATATTTAATTTTTAAAGTATTAGTCCTGAATTTCACCCACAAATCCACGGAGTTAGATAGTTGCCCCAAATGGGGGCAAGGCCAGCTACTGGATACAATTTTACATTCGCCCTAATAAAATAGATTTCTTGTCCGTCCAAACAGTAACAGTCAAAATACAGAATCAAGACGAACAGTCTGTCAACATTCCTGTATATTTTAGATGTATAAAGTCTTCGTAGTACCGGCACAATCATTGTTTGATTTTAACTTTGTCAAAAGTATGCCTTTCCCCGCCTCACCTTACCTACATATTGTGTACACCTTTGATCGAGTAAATCTTCCTTTCATTTATCAGAGTATTTGTTTTCAGTACATGTCAGACCTCCATTCTCAGCTCGTATATTGTTTAAGGTCAAACGTCAGTCGCTTAGCGCAAAGTGCATAACTTAACTTTGTTTTTTTTTGTTTAGAAGTTACAAATTTAAAAACATTTTGGTATGTGCCATTTAACGCCAATAGTTCAGTATTTGTGAGGTTTATAAAGCATGAGTTTGAAATTAATGCACAATTAGTCATGATCTTGTCCAAAGTTAAAACAGCATTTTAAGCTGGTTTTGAGAAGATCATGACTAATTGTGTATACAATTTCAAACCCTTGCTTTATAACCTCACTAATACTGAACTATTGGCGTCAAATGACACATACCAAAATGCTTTCCAATTTTAAATTTCTAAACAAGAAAAACAAAGTTAAGTTATGCACTTTGCGCTAAGCTACTGACGTTTAACCTTAACGAAGCTCTAATAAGTACTTGTAGTACTTGTAGTAATAATTGCTTCTTTTACAGGGTGTTAAGTTAAAGTTGCAGAAGCCGAAAACTGGCGATAATACTCGTAAAAACGACAACTTTTCGTGAAAAAAATTAAGAAAAAATAATCTGTTGTTTCATAGTTTTTGGTCGGGTATATACAAGTTTTCTATGGAACAGCTGATTTTTATCGCGATTCGAATGTTGGCTCCATAGTAAAAGTGGTTCGTATGGACGAGTACTATCGCCAGCTACCGGCTTCGGCAACATCATCTTTACAACCAGCGGGTCTACCGCGTAATTCTGATTTTCATCAACATCAACTTGAGATTGAAATTTGACGTGCGTGCGACGACGACGCCCGCCTAACATGCCATCTCTTTTGCACGCACGTCAAATTTCAATCTCAAGTTGATGTTGATGAAAATCAGAATTACGCGGTAGACCCGGGGCTCTACCGCGTAATTCTCATTTGTATCAACTTGAAGCAAATGCATGCGAAATTCAACGCGTGCAAAAGAGATGGCATGTTAGGCGGGCGTCGTCGCACGCACGCCAAATTTCAATCTCAAGTTGATGGTGATGTAAATGAGAATTACGCGGTAGACCCACCGCTGTATACGTTGATAAAGTGCAAAGATCAAAAGGGTATTCAACAAAAATGTAAAAAAACAACGTGCAATCGGTTATGTTGCTTTTTACTATCAATTTTGGATGTATGTGTACACGTTATGAATTCGAGGAAAATAAAGGAATATTTAATGGTTTTATTATAATATATTCTACATCGCAGTACTCGTTATGAACAAACATTACTTAAATGTTACTTTCGATATAGTGTTTCTACTTTTTTCAATCATATTTTGTTCGATCGCTCATCGTTCGCAAAAGATACTTCAGAGCACAGGTCTTAACCAATTCATGTAATAAACAAAATGAAAAATAATATTCTCTAATAGTTATTAAATTGATTTAAATAAAATAGATACACTAGCTAAAGAAACACTATACGGCATCTGCAAAAACTCAGAAAAAGTGCATAACGTCTAACTGTACAGACAAAACGTAATAAAAACTTACTGTAAGGAAACATCGCACATAGTTATCGACATGATATTAATTACACCGTCTCTCGTTCCGAAACGAACCATACAATCACTGCAATATATAGAAAAATTTGTGAAAAAGTTGCAATAAAAACGTAATAATCCACGTACTGAAAATCTAAGAATATATTATAGATTTTAAATGTCTATACATAATGAGTGTCTCGGTGAGGTCGAGAGCGATCCCGCGTCAGTTTTACGTTACAATTTTAAATATGATAAAAATTAACTTACGACATCGTCCGCACGTACACAGAGTAGATGTATAAATTTAGATGAAACACATCTCTACCTCGATCTCCGAAACCGCAAGGACTAGACACATCATAGTGAAGTAACGTCTACGCCTACCGCCATCGCCATAGCGCGAGATACCGAAAGTAAAATTACATAATTATTATTATATATACTATATATAGATCCGTCACAATCCGACTGACACTCGCGCGCGTCCATTCAGCTTCTGCACACAAAACTGTCATTATTCATTAACTAGAGACACATTCACTACATCCAAAAGCCGAATCGACGCACACAACCGCAATCATCCACCGATATTCCATTACACGAAGACTTTAGCGAGCCCGTCAGCGCCCGCGCTGGCTATGTACGGCCGCAGCGGGTGAAAGGCGACATCTAGGATACTTTCATCGAACTTTTTGCGATGGGCCGTGATCTCTTGGACACAAGTCTTGGTGTCCAGGTTCCAGAGACGGACCGAGCAGTCGTGGGAGCCGGAGAGAAGGAACAGCCCGTTGGGGTCGAGAGCTAAGCCGGTAACGGCGTCGAGGTGGGCGACCATTGCGTGCGCGCAGCGGCCGGACACGGAGTCCCAGAAGCGGATGTGTCGGTCCTCGTGCGCTGTCACGATCAGAGGCAGCGTCGGATGCGAGCGCACGCGCGACGCCACGCTGTCGCACGCTATGCGGACCACAGGCTGGAATTACACAATCGCATCGTTACTTGTTGAAACTGTCAAATACGTCACAACACTACCAAAATCGAAGTGTGGGTACAAATGGCACCAAACATAATGGCGCCTCTGAAGTTAATTTATCTCAGTCATCCTTCTCGCCGGAGCTAACTTCACTCAGGCACCTAAACAAATGGTTTGCGCGTGTAAGTTTCTTGAGAAAAGTGGTTCAGTATGATCGGTAGAATAATATAATATATAATAATAATTCTTTATTTCGTTACAAAAATATCCTTAAAATTAGATACAGTACTTACATATTTTATTCAATGTCTTTAGTAATTTTCTTAAGTACCCAGGGAGTTATCCTGTTCCCTAGTTTAGGTAATCCTGAATCTTAGGGTCACAGTGTTATATCCCCTCAGAGAGATACAGACTTCGATAGGTGATGTTTATTTTATATGTAGTTACAAATTCAAATTCAAAAAGTTTATTTTGCAAAGTAGGTATATATAGTACATGTTTCACAAGTCAAATTTTAATCTTATAAAAATATATGTAATAAAATAATAAATGTACATGAACTAGATTAAATGTTTATTTAGTTTATGTAGCAATATATATACGATTAAAATTATAGGTAAAATATTATTATGCAAGGTGAAATCCAATCAACTGCCCGAACCCATACCGGAGACCCGGCCAGGGACCAGGAACAAGGTTCAATGATCACCAACCGAGCCCCCAGCACGAATCCAGGCAGCCGACCAAATCCCATCCTATATACTACATAGTAATATAAATACATGCCTACCTCCGCCCATTCGATTAGTCTTGCTAAGAAGAACGGGCAAGAAACTTGGCAAGATCATGTCTTTTTTTTTAACATAAACTTATACTATACATCAAATTACTTATATCTACTTTAACCAAGGGATTACACTGATTACTACTGTTTACACCCGGTATATTCTTCTATTCTAAAATGATCTGAAACATTAAAGCTAATTACGGCTGTCAGTAATATATAAACATTAGCGCCCACCTGTCCAGTCTCCAAGTCGTATAGCAGAAGCGCGCCATCCTTGTACGTGACGGCGGCGCGCTGAGCGGCGTCAGCGAAGTCTGCCGCGGTGGGGACCCCGTGTTCGTCGGCGCGCAGAGTCGAGAGCAGGGGACGCGGCGCGCGGGGCGCCCACAGCCGCACCGTGCCGTCCGCCGACGCGGACAGCAGCCGACCCGCCGCCGCTGACAGCGACCACACCGCGTCCGTGTGGTCACGCAGCGTGGGGCCCTAACAATGTATTCTAATGTTAGCTACTAGTCTATTTCTAGGGCAGCTAGAATAACGGTTAATGACCCGAAGTGCTATATTAGCGTCAAATTAAATTATACGTATCGCTCTCCATAAACTTCTTTATCGCTTACGCTTCTTACCGCGTTTCATAGTACGGGGTGGAGTTAGAAACGCGGTCATTTAGAGATAAAAAACCTGTGGTAAGGGTTTATATACAACGTGTAACAGAAAGGTGTAACCATATTTGAAGACATTATTCAGTCAATGGTTAAGAAAAACTTTTACTATGGAACAAATCCTGTATATCGAAAAAAAAATTTACTTGCTTCATAGGAAAATGCAATACCGCTCGGCCGAAATGTATGGAAGGCAGATTTTATTTTTTGAGATTTCAGGGTTGACTCCATAGTAAAAGTTGTTCTATAACATTGACTGAATAAGCTCTTCAAATATGGTTACACCTTTCTGTTGTACGTTGTATATCGATAACATCGATCGCAGAAGTAACTATTGACAGATATCTTTACGCTATCGTCATTGCCGTTTTTATGTTACTGTATTTGAAAATGTGTGATATCAATCAAAAAATATCTATGTACTTACTCTATTTATACGTCTTCTATCTTTTTAAAAGATTAGAGAGATAGTGAAACAGATATCAAACAATAGAACAGGGAAAATGGAAAAAAGGTTGGTTACCCCTGCGGTACGTTCAAAAGTCATTGAGCGATTTTTCAGTTACCCTAGAAATAGACGTCGTCGCATATGTCAAAGGGCGAGCTCCAATCTACGTGTCGCAAGGGATCGAAGTTCGTGGCGTCTCGGTGAGGTTTATTTGCTCGCCCTAAATACGTGGAAGAGCTGCAGAGAAAGTGAGGGACTAGAGACCTCAGGGTTTTGGTGATAGAGTGCAGACCAAAAGCTATCTATACAGCAAAAGTAAATACAATAACTGGCAACCGCGTCTGGCTACCCGCCTGCCCAGCCGGCGGCGTAAGATCAAAAACTCTAATAACCCTTCGCATAAACTACCCCATTATTATGGCACCTTGGGAGGAACCTAAGTCCAGCTCTGGACTGTAGTAGACTGGTCAACAGTAGTAGTGTTAACCTGCACGGCCGGATCGTACGGGTCGTAGGGGTCAGCAGTGGGCGGGGGGAGGTTCCACACGCGTACTGTCCCATCCACGCCGCCGCTGAAGCACTCCTCCGATCGGGACAGACCCATCGCGAGACAGAGGACTGGACCTGGAGACAATCACAGAGGTAGGGTTAATAAAGTTAATACTTGCGATTGTCGGCTCTTGGTGAAATATCATCATGAATAAAAACAAACACTTGTACTGTTTCACAACTTAGTCATAAATTGTGAAACAGTACAAGTGTTTGTATTCACTATAAAGGTAGGGGTTAATAATAAGCAGTTTTAGATCGAAGAGGGACAAAGCTGTCTGTCTCTGGCATATTTTATTTTCTTTTCGGTCAATAACGCAAAAAGAGACTATCACTCAAAATTTACCAAGACACTGGTGTCGATTCGGTGTAACAATGACTTATTTGACAGGAGAAACCTTATTTTAAGCGTCCCGTCTTTGTCCTTTTGATACAGAAAGAAATAGACAGAATGCTTAAATTAAGTTTAGTCCTATCAAATAAGTTCAATCGACACAAATATTCAGTAATCAAAAAAGATCTATATCAGACTCTGTTTTGAGGGCGCCAGGTGGTGTTTCAGGATGTTTCACACCCGTTCAGTTTGGGCGTCAGGAATAGACACTTAACAAAGCATGAAGATCCGCTCTCTTATAGTCCCGACCTTAATTATTCCTTTGAATTATAATCATTGATGTACTAACAAGTAGACATCGAATCTGCGCTCAAAAGTGACCGAACCAAAAGAGTGTCAAAACCATTGAAAACTAAAAAAGCACGTCAATCAAAATTGAGCCATGCAGCAATGACATACGATTCAAATTAAAATGTTTTGTTTCTTAATATTTTGACACTTCATTAAGGACACTTTTTTCGTAAATCTTGTACTAGACCCGAGGTCCATGGTTTGTATGTCAATGATTATAATAAAAATAATTTAGAGAACAAATGATGACCTTTTGTCACCGTCAACACACCGTCTAATCTAGAACCAATGGGAATTGCACAAGACGACGGCAAAAGACGCGATGGTATATGCAAGTAACTCCATGGAAACATTGGCGACTGCTAGTATGGTACGCTACATGCATCGACAAGCTGGCGTCCTCCCCTGTTACACAAAGCTCATCGACTAACCAAATAAAACTCGAACGTCTTCAGAATTTAGCTATCCGATTTATCTATGGTCTTCGCAAGTTTGATCGCGTTTCTCATTTTCGTAAGAAGTTAAAGTCATATTCGTCACCGCCGTAATGTGCATATTTTGTCCCATTTATTTAATATAATTAGGAATCCACTTTCTCCGCATTACCTTCAAGAACTTTTTGAGTTCTTGATCTCTAGGTATAGATAGACCCATGCGTTCTATGACTTTTTCTAGGACTCCCTCTTTAAAACCCCTGCCCATAAAAGTTGTGCTTATGGCAACTCGTTCAATATTCACTGTGGAATGCTCTACCGCACAGCATTCGAGTCTTACATACAACCAGATCCTTTAAATAAAGCTGAAAGAACGTTACCAGTCTGTCACTGTTTAAATAAGTAAATATACGTATTTTCTATTATATATATCTTTTTAGAGATAAGCGCGGATATGAACATATGATTTTATTATTAATACAAAATACAAAAAATACAAAATACAAAAATGTTTATTTACGCCAACATTATTTCAAGTTACAATATTGTTGTTGGGACTTCCTTTTAAGTATAAAAATACCTGTAACAGGAAGCCCCGCTCTTCCATAACTTAAGTTGACATGAATTATACAATAACTATATTTATATAATTTTCAATACAATAACTTTATATAATTTTCTTATACCTTATTTAATTTTAAGTTTATTTAATTTAATTTTAATATAATCTGTTTCCGTGTTTGTGCAATAGAGAATAAAGCTGTAAAGCTGCTGTTGTGGCAGCGGATACGCAAAAAACGGCGCAAATATTTCGCATTAGAGAACTGCTACATGCTTTGTGCCGTTTAGTGTTAAGACTTTGGGCCGTAGGGTCCGGAAGTGCGAAAACTATGTAGGGAATTTCATTCACATCTCGGGTGATCAGAGGGCTGGCGTATACCTCAGACAGAAGATAAGTCTGATCATCCAGAGGAATAATGTAGCCAGCATTCTGGGTACCCTACCGTGGACAGCGATCTGAACCCAAAATAACATCTATAAATAGTAAAAGTATGAGCCATTACCGGTGTGCGCTCGGAAGGTGTAAAGCGGCTCAACGTCAAGCCCAGCAGACTTCTTCGCCGGGATAGTACGTTGGAGATTCCACAGTTTGAGGGTATGGTCTTCTGATGCCGTCACTAGGGCCGCCTCGGTGGGATGGAACGCTAATGCGCGGACCTGAAATACACAAGCGAAATAAAAAACTTGGAGGAAAGTGGTCCAAAAGTCGTCTTACGCGATTTTTGGATTAGTCGTTTGTACTACAGTATTAACCCGTTAGCTTGTAGCTGTGCCGCCCGGCACAGGTAAGTCAAGGTCACGGCAAACGTTCAGTATGAGTAGTATTTATATTATATTATATACAATATGGGTATCGTTGGAAAGCCAGAAAGACAAACAATAAAAAAAATAGTACAATAATAAAAAAATATATTGTGGTTTGTTGTTTTTGACCTAAATTTTTTTTAATTTATGGTTAGTTATATTTTTTTTATAATTTTCTTTTTCTTTATATTTTTTTAATAATATTATAATATTTGAATAGACTGTATATAAGTGTATACTACATAGATATATATTTAGAAATATAACCAAAACTTTCTTTATCCCGTACATAAAAAAAAATTACTTTCTCTTTTTTCTTAACTTATAGAAAATTTAACTTAGTTTTAGAAAAAGAAAACCGCATTAGATTCTGACAACTACTTTAGGAGATAGAGCCAATTAAAAAATTGGCGGGAAAAAAATCGCCAATAATTCTACAGATTAAAGTGGAATTTCAATAAAAGTTGCTGGTAGATAGCTTCGTTAACGGCTCATCTATGTACTTACAGCATCGAAGTGCGAGCGCAGTGTGTACTTGGCGTTCCAAGTCTTGCGGAAGGACTCCTTGCTAGCTCCGGCCACGTCGTACGCCTCAGGCTCGTTGCTGACCGTCAACTGCGCTAACTCCCCGAGCGCTAACGGCTCCTCGTCCGCTTCGCCGCCGCCACCGATAGACGGCTTTGCTGTAAATATAATATGCACATTAGATTTTAAATTGAAAAAATATCTATATTACTAATTCAAAACGAAACCTATACCGATTACAATTTGGCGCGGCGGCCATCTTGAATTTTCACAACAATCTTAAATCGTATCTATCCCAAAAACCTTGAAAACAACACCCATGTTGTGAAAATAACAATATGGCGCGGCAGCCATCTTGGGTTTTCACAATGAGTCCGTTTAAAAAGCTAAATACAGTAGTAAAATTATTTTTTCGATATCTCATAAAATGACGAAGTCATGAAAAAGCAATCAAAGTGAGCTAACGGCATGTCACGTGACGTCATCTGACACGATTTCATACTAAAAGTGATAATATCGCTATCGCTAACTTAGGTAATAATGAGAATATTTCACTATGATATTTCACTAAAGGAAACGCGTCCATTATCCCAAAGCCGTATTTGTAACCACTTTAAGCCGGTGACGCCAACATTTGAAAAGTCCATCGTACGGTGTACTCTATGGAGAAATAATGGTGCATCTTTACGGAGATATATTAATGTGACTATTGATGTTAATACAGGTTTGGGACAGAGATATATATGAACCGAAGAGATACGGTAAGGGGGCGTGGCGCTTGTGAACACATGAGGCCAAAAATAGTCCTCATTCGAAACCCAATGTCAATAGTGACGTGTTGTCCATGGCTACAGGTTGACGCGCTGCCCTCTTTTTGCAAGTGTTCAATTAGTGTGATATGTGTGCCGTACTTAAGAGGCTATGCGAATTTTATTTTTGTCACTGGCACTCCAAGCGAAAAAACGCGCAATGCGAGAGGGGCGCATTCAGGGCAAAAGGGAAAAAAGTTAGTTTTATTTAAAAAAAAAAACTATAATAGCTAGCAAAATTTCCAAAATCAAATATCTAGATATTGTTGTAACCCATTTATTAAAATATGTTTGAGTTCTGTACATGGTTTCTATTCGTCAAACAAGGAGGTAAAGTGTGTTTGAAGACCTCATTCCAACAATTATTTCTATCGAGGAATATGTACACAAAGACGTTTTCCAAAAACAAAACCCTAGTAGATAGTCAAAATGCCAGAAATGTATTGAAATTTTTCGTGTATTTCATGAAATACACAGAAAAGAAGCACCCGTATTTTTTTACATATCGCCTTGAAGTTTTTGTGTTTATGTCGGTGAAACAAGTGGTAGGAAACGTGGAGTGTAGACGTCTAAATATAAGCAAATTGAGTAATCAGGCAAATCTCGTCTGATCTAAGGTTTGGGAAGTTACCTGACTGGTAGTCGTCCCCCTGCGCTCCGGCGTCCGCCTCGCTCTCAGTGAGCAGGTTCAGCTCGTTCAGTACCTCCTCCGCTTCGTGGTCTACCTCCTCTCCTGCACACATTAACATCAACATCATTGTTACGGAATTCGCCATGTTCACCAGGAAAATTAAACTTGATTTGATTTTTTTTTTGTAAAATATACACCATTTAGTAATCTTAATTTAAACCAATTTTAGTTTCATGCAGTCAATAATTGTGACTTTTTTTTTTGGAGAGGTTTGCTTTTATTGTGCATAAAAACCACGATATCCTTTGCATTTACGAAAACAAAATACATTTGACATTGATGTTTATGCTTATGTCAAAGCACTTGTTTAATCGATGTGTCAAAAAGAAAGAGACAGTTACATTACATATAATCCCCGCAAGTTGCTAATGCGCTCGGATGTCATTTGTTTTCGACCGCTTAGTACCGTTAGCATCGCTGTCGAGTATATTTTGTTTTAGTACCTGCCTATATATTTATGGTTTTGTCTTATAATGGTATCGATTCGGCGTAACACATCTTAACTTATTTGACAGGACTAACCTTATTTTAAGCGTCGTGTCTTTTTCTTTCTTTATCGAAAAGAAAATGACAGAACGCTTAAATTAAGTTTAGTCCTGTCAAATAAGTTAAGATGTGCTTCACCGAATCGGTACCATTATAAGACAAAAGTGTCATCTGTCTTTCAGTAAATGTTTTTATTACTTTTTCTCGTTCTTAAACAAACGTCATTGTGAATTATTTAGACAAAGTTCCAGGGCATTAGCAATTTGCGATTGTAGTACATGGCAAATTCCTCTGTTAAGCCATAGCATAGGGTAAAATGAAGAATTCTTAAAATATCTATAAACTTAAGTTAGTTTGCTGCAGAAACAATGAAAACAAAATATACGGTTTTTCAATTAGCATGCCTTGGCATAAACTTCCCATATCCATTTACGAATAAAGAGAATATACACTGGTGGACATAAAAATCGACTCAAGCATTGTTGTTCTACATTTAAGGAAATAACCCAATCATGCAAACATAAACATATGAAATATATAACATATAATTTTAAAGGTATAGGCCTCCACCTTTGATTAAATGCATTTTTGTCTTAAAGTATTTGCCATAAAGGCTGTAATTTTTTTTTAAGTGATGAATTAATAAATATTGAAATAATCAAATAGCGAAAATTAAAAAAAAACCTTCTTTTACAAAATCATTTACTTATTCATTAATTAAGTTTAACATTAGTACTTCGTGTTCCCCCCTCTAGCCCTTATAACTGCTTGCAGCCGGTTCTTCATTGACCTAATAAGTTTTTAATTAATTAAATGAATTTCACGTCCTGTATAGCGAATACTTTTAAACCAAAATGCATTTATTCAACGGTGGGGGCCTATACCTTTAAAATGATATATATATTTCATATGTTTATGTTTGTATGATTTCGTTATTCCCTTGAATGTAGGACAACAATGCTTGAGTCGATTTTTATGTCCACCAGTGTAGTTTAGTTTTAGTTTTTGATGTATGGGAAAATTAGACTAAAGTTCCAGGCGCTAGAAGTTGCGAAATGTTGACTCTGGATAAAAACAATGACAAGATTACATCTCCGTAGGCGAAAAAAACACGGACAGACAGACGGACAACAAATAAATCTTTATGAAACCCAAAAAAAGGGCGCACCCTGTTTAGTAGTCACGTGATGAGATTGCTTGGCATCTAAGTCGTCGATATCATCCATATCCATCTCCTGGTTGGCCAGGAACTCGAAGTTGGCGAACACGGCCGCTGTCTCCTGAACCGAGAGGCCGTCATCAGTGTAACTGCCGCCCGCGCCCCCCGCCGCCGTCTTCCGCCCTTCCGAACCACCTGCACATCACAACCATGTTACATTTCTGTCACGTGACGTCGACGTCAAATGTTCTGAAAGAGCAGAATAAACCTTAGCTGACTGGGGTACAAAGCTTTGCAGAGCGATTGATGGGCAATACCTTATACATAGTCAGTCGCGCTCTTTCTCTCTGACAACAAATAAAAGAGGCTGAGTTTCACTGCCATGCATTCCGTCACTAGGTCTGTACGCAACTTAGGTACACCATTTTGGACGTCTATGGGTACTGCTAACACACAGATACGTAGCTTTGACTCATATACAAAATGTTAATAACACAGAACTATATTAATAAATATACCTAGTCCAGCCAACAGTTCTGTGACTCACATTAAATTTGATATTATTCATCCCAGACTGAATCTAGTAAAATTAATTCATGGAATTTGTTGGATAGGTAATAGTCACTGTAAAAAATATTGTAGCTGCTTAAAGCAAATTAACATTTTAACATAACTATCCTTGAAGCAGTCCGAAGCCGATATCTTAAAATACGCGACATAATTTGGGAGATTCCGAACTTTTACAATTTGAATTTGTGTTGTGGTTTAAAGCTGACTATATTATCTCTTAGACAAACGATATTAGAAAACAAAAACATGGCCTTGAAAATTTTTGGGAGACAATTTTACAGCACCATCAATATGAACAAATCACGCCCAATGGATGTCTTAGAAGCATTTTTATTTTCTATCGAGTTTTATCGAAAACAACATTTTCCATCTTATCACAAGCATCAAGATCAAACTTTTATCACATTTTCATCCATATCTATGGAATATCATACACCCAAAATACATTCGTATTTTAACAACCAAAATCTGCAACTTTGAGACTCGCTCAAAAGTTGATTTTTTATGACATAAATATTTATTGTAGTTTGAAACCTACTCTATCCTATGGATATAGATTGATGTTCTAGAGTTCCCTTGGAACCTTGCATTTTTTTTTTTTATGCAGTAACAGAACTTATGGCAGGACTAGGTATATTGTGCTTTATTAAGCTTCTTTTATTTCTTTAGTTTACTTACAAATATTGAGTAAAAACGTCTTTTCATTTTTTAATATAATATTAAACAATGAAAACACGTTTTTACTCGATATATTTCGGCCATACCGTGGGCTGAAATAAATCATACACAAAATGGGTTCCAAATAATTTATTGAACAGCGTATCACGCTAACACACTCCACCGATCTGATCATAAACGAATACATTTATAAAGTTATTATTACATACGGCTTGAACACTCACGTGGGATTGTTGTTGACTATATGCCAACCGTTTCACCGATACCGGGCACGTTTGACAACGACGGTGAACGCTGCGCCGTCGTCCTAAGAACGACACTCATCTTGATAATGCCGAAATTGTATCGGTGAAACGGTTGATCAACAACAATCACACGTGAGTGTTCAAGCCGTATGTAATAGTAGTTTATGCTACAAGGGCGCAAAGGAATAAATTACGAGGACGATTTAAAACACGAGCGTAGCGAGTGTTTTAAACGTAACCGAGTAATTTATTGCTCTTACGCCCGTGTATCATACTACGTTTTTCAATGCATAGTGTGAGGAAATAAAACAAATATAATTTTGTGAACTTTAAATTGTAATTGGCTCAAAAGGACTAGGTATCCAGAGCCGTTAAACAGTGTAAAAAAAGTATGACATTTATGGTACAAGATGGTACACAAGAAAGGCTGCAGGTTAGCCAACCATTGTAAATAAATTAAAAAAGAAATAATAATAAAGCCCTAGGGCAAAATAATCGACTTTCTGTTCGGTTTTGATGCATAAAAAGTGGGCCTTTACGAGCACATGCATTGAAATAATAATTTAGCACTTTTAAAGATTTATAAATAGTTACGTAAGAATTCAAAGATTAATTTAGCATACTTTATGTTTTGAATTTATGAACATCAACGTATTTTAATCGATCGTCCGCTTTTGGATTGTTAACTTGAAACGGGATAGCCCTCCACTGCTCGAATTCCCTTATTGTGTTGCATTTAAGCACGAATCTGGCAACAAATTTCCACGGAGCCAAGTGGTGACTAGACCAAACAAGGTGTTGGTAACAAATATTTGTCAAACATCGGCAAACGCAGTTGAACTAGAGAAACATGGAAGATGACAGGAGAGCAGACCAAGATTATATAGATAATAGAACATTAGTGTATATTATAACGGAATATTGAAAAGAATCTGAACACGATTCCTGAAAAGTCAATTTCCGCAGTAATATTGGCACCATGCAAAGTTTGTGATTGAAATATTCAAGAGCTTTCGAGATTACAATAATCTTGGTCATAAAAACGCTCGCTACGTTCAACAAGTCAATGTAACGGACATAAAAAGAGAATGACAACTCAATCTAGAATACCTATTCGTGTTTAGCAGTTGTATCGTATGTACGCAATAAAGTTTTGCTATACTCAGAAGATATCACTTATTTAAGAAATTTTGTAGGGTATTTTTTTTCACTAAACAAGAACCTCAACCTGAAGGGATAAAAGCTTAGGGATGCATCCGATACCTATACCGATATATCGGCGATACTTTATCGGCATCGGCGATATTTTTATTGCAGATACAACGAAACTTTTAAAATTTCGCGCTTCAAGCAAGTAATGTAAACGCGCGTGTCGTTTCGTCTAATTCGTTGCAACCGAGGCACGAACTATGCACGGGGAAACCCTGCGCTTTATTCTGTGTATTGTCTCTCCCACTTTGGTCTCGCGCATCCCAGTTCGCTAGATGCTTTGGTTGGTTGTTGTCAAAAATATGACGTACAAACTTAATTCGGAACTGGATATGGGTTAGTTATTATATTACGATTGTCAAATTTCGTTAGATTCTGTCCATTAGTATAGCATTCATCAAGAGAATACGTTTTTATGGCGAGAAGCGCAAGGATGATCCCCTTAATAACTAATTAATCTCATTGTAAGTCTGTAATTTCTTATATTAATTAAAATATATATATTTAACCCAACTTGGGTTTTTATTTTACCTTCATTTAAATTCACTAAGCATATCGGTATCGGAATCGCCGATATTTTATATAAGAGTGTCGGTATCGGTATCGTATCTGCAAGAAGGCGTATCATTGCATCCCTATAAAAGCTTTCGTTGCCTGACGAAGCTACAGTTGTCTGTCATATATACGGCGAACGCTATTACAAAAAAGAGTACTCGCACTCGATAGTTCTGAACGCAGCATTAGATATGAAAAATCCCAAAAATATTATTTACGAGAATAAATGTTAAAGTTGGTTGCTTTTAAAATGGATTTTGTTCTAACTAACAGATTATCCCGGAAAATGGAGTGATTTCCTAAACATACTGGAAACCATTTCTCCGAATTTTTAACAAAGTATTAAAAAATCATTTTATCAGCCAAAATAGATGTTTTAGCTAAGAGCAATGTATAACAATAGTATACTATATGCATAAACGTATTTTAATGATATTATGGTAGCTTCGAAATAATTGGATTCTATAAGAGTTAGAATTTTTTTATTGAATTTTTCTAACTTCTGTCTTGTGGAAAATCCAACTATTTTGAAGCTACCACAATATCATTCAAAATACGTTAATCCATACAGTAAACTATTGGTATGCATTTCTCTTAGCTAAAAGTTGTATTTTGGCCGTTATAATTATTTCTTAATAGTTTGTTACAAATACGGAGAATCGACCGTTTGTTAGCAACTCTTTTTGCCTGCTGCTTCGTTGGCCCTATAAAATAAGCTATCAGCGTTTCTCAAAGTGTGGGTCACGACCCGCCGGTTATTCACAAGCTGATTTTTAGTGGGTATTGAAAAATATATGGAAGACAAGAAGAATCTTCCCACTAAAATTAATCGTTTCGGATTGAAATTATGAATGAACAATTAACCATGGCAATTTGCTTATTGATGGATGTGGATGTGGAAGAGGCGAATGAGGTGTGTCAGTATCGTAGCAGATGGAATCTGCAGTCTCTGCCTACCCCTCTGGGTGACAGGCAAGAGCGTTAGTATATGTATGTATGCATGCTTATTAAATAATTGTATCAATTCGGCATTTCTTTCTTTATCGAAAAGACAAGGACAGAACACTTAAATTAAGTTTAGTCCTGTCAAATAAGTTAAGATGTGCTTCACCGAATCGGTACCATTGACTATCGTTACCCTCTTTCCCTAGGCTTTAGTTAGCGGGTCCTGAATCAAAGCGTTTTTAAGGGAGTCGCACTTCATGTGAGTTTGGGAACCACTGGGCCATATTACAATAGAAAGGTCACCTTTAGTGCGATACTCGTTCTGCCGGACACGTATAAAGCTCATAGAGTTGTCGCTGCGGTCGTGCATCTGCTGCTTCTCATAGTTCCTGTAGTTGGCCTCTTCTTGCTGATCCTCATTGTTGAGCCCAAGAAGTGTTCGCACGCGGTTCGAGCGCACGTCCAGTATGGTATCCGTGTAACCTATTTCCTGTACGAAAACAAAACAATACAAATGTTATCCAACTATACATAGCTAGAGAATAGGTAGAACGCGATTCGATCGGTGGAATCCTTAGTAATTAAGATTGCGCAACCTACGTGGGTCTGTAAGACTAGCCTCCTCAATGTCAACCTCACCTACTCATGGTGTTCCTTGCTGACTAGCTAGCAGAAGAGATAGAATAAATGGCATATTTGTCAGTCGCACTGTATTATCCGGTGCCAGTGACCTTTCCAGTTAGGTGATAAGACCAAACTTTTTCGTCATCTATTAAAATGGACGCTTTTCGAATTCCCTGTAATGCCTCGTTTACACGGGTACAGTCAGCGGCATATTTTTATGACATAAATTAACAAACAAAAAAACTGAGGGCCCAGAAATTATAAAATAACACTTAGGTATTATTTTCATTTTTTTGCGATCCACAATGTCGTTGATAAATACTACAATAATGTAAATCAGCCTTTATATTAAGGATAGCCAGACTGTTCCAGAGACGGCCTAAGCCTAAGCGGATCTGCCGCCCTGGGCACGTGCCTATCGGACCCTAGGGCAAATACGCCACTGGGTAGTGTAGGCAGTACGAGTGTGAGCAACGGCGGATCCAAGGGGGGGGGGGGGGGGGGATCATGGTGGCCATGACCCCCCTGGGCCTAGTTCAACTTTTTTTTTCTATACAGGTACGCTAAATTTACCTAAAATTGCACACAATTTTTTTATATATTTGGACTATTTTGGAGCCTGTGACTCCCCCCCCTGGCTCGCAGGCTGGATCCGCCCTTGAGTGTGAGGGTAAAAAAGTACAATTACATTGCTAGCCAAATGTAAACGATTGAAAGATGGCACTAAAAATTGTAGCTGGATATGTAAATGATTATAAGTTAAAAGCGATAAAATAAGAGTGGTTCAATAAATAGTTGCGCAAATAATTACTCTACTACTAACTAAAGGTAATGCGAACCTGGCTTAAGTGACCAGAGACGGTTTTTAACCGGGAATGCATTTTAATATGCATTTCTCGTTTTACGAACCCACACAGCACACTCAAGAAAACTGGACAGTGCGACCGTTCGTAGAAATAGTCAGAATTCGCCAAGTTCACCAGGAGCATTAAACTAGATTTGATTTTTTTTTTTTTAGTCTTGACCAATTTCAATTT
Organism: Ypsolopha sequella; assembly: GCA_934047225.1. NCBI lineage: Eukaryota > Metazoa > Arthropoda > Insecta > Lepidoptera > Ypsolophidae > Ypsolopha > Ypsolopha sequella. Next base: position 17,829,589 of record OW203994.1, on the reverse strand, counting down.
TATGCAATCAATAATTTTTGTAATATTTTTATAATTTCATAGCTTGTAAAGTATTCCTTTGGACATAATTATCCTTTGTTTTGGTACAAAAAAATACATTTCACATTTATGTTTATGTCAAAGCATAGAGGTAATGGCTTAGTGGCCTGTGAGGTAATAAAGCCGAAAACTGAATTTTCTTCATTGCAAAATAGTCCTTAAGTGTAACAATTAGAAGCTAAATTACTTTGGAAAATTTAAGTTTAGACAGCGCTAAAAGTATTAAATCCACATGCCAAAGAGAAGGAAGGAAGGAAGAGACATGAGGATGCGACATTCATTACATGCGTGACAAATTCTTGTGTTCAGCAAATTCTAGAAATATTCTCGCAATCTTAAGTAAGTTTGCAACAGAAACAATGAAATATGGCCAAAAATGTATCTCGAAACGGTTTTTCAATCAGCATGCCTTACCCAATTATAAAAGCGTATATTTTAAGCTGTGTATTACATTATAAATCCCCGCAAATTGCTAATGTACTCGGATGTCATTTGTTTTCGGCCGCTAAGTACCGTTAGCATCGCTGTCAAGTACATTTTGTTTTTAGACCTACATACATACATTAATGGTTTTGTCTCTTAAGGTGGATGGTCCAAGGCAATCTTCATACAAACTTGTGGGAACCAATAACGACGACAGAAGTATTATTATTTAATTTTGTTACCTTTCTCCACACGTTCCATCAACTTTACACCCGCGAATAATAAGTTTTTTTACAAACGAACTTTTTTAGAATGTCTTTTTGTTATTTAAAACTTTTGTAATCCAATGTTTTTGCAAAATTAGACTGTTAAAACATTTTGTTTTTAAGAAAAACTGAATTTTCGCGGGTGTAAAGTTGATGGAACGTGTGGAAAAAGGGAACAGAATTAAATAATAATACTTCTGTCGTCGTTGTTGGTTCTCACAAGTTTTTTATAAAAACTACCTTGGACAATCCACCTTAACGTCTATAATCCCAAGTTAGGGTCAGCTATCTTTTAAGAAATGTTTTTAACACTTTTTTTCTGACCGTTCTTAAACAAACGTCATTTCGAATTATTTAGAAGTTCCAACGCAAAATATTAGAAACACACAGCCCGAAGTGAAACCTTGTTAATGATTAGTGAAATAAACCCCGCACCGTTTAGACGAGGATCCCACAAAGGAATGGACGGCTATATTGTAAATGGTAAGTTAAAATAGGTCAGAAATTGCCGAAACTTTCTTACAGATTCATGAGTTCATATTTCCTGTAATTCAATAGCTATTTCCTTCATTTGTTTCGTTGTTTAAAAGTTGCTTTCTATTTCTAGGTTTTATATCTACGTATTAAATTTTGTTTTTATTTTTAGTTTGATTTCAAAAATTAAATCTTCAAAGACAATTCGTCCTAAATGGCATCCATTTCCATGATAAGATTCGTAATACTTTTTTACAGCTAGCACTTTAAATATATCAAATTTACGTCGCTTTTAGCTTTCTCATTCATGCACATTTCTTTTTATAAAATTTGGATTTGTCATTCCTAAAAAAAAATGCAAAAATGTGCGTATATGAAAATTGAGTTTTCTTCAAATTCTCCATTGATAACGGCAATATTTTGAAAGCCTAGGGCGTTTCCCCACGAGGGACGACACGACACGACAAAATGCGGTGATGACTCCGGCCGCCATACATTTCTATGAACCATTTACTCACGCAACGACAACGCACAGCACGACACACGTTTTACAAACGACAATTGTCATAGATTACATTATGTTAAGGTGTGTTAATTCGAAAACCGTTTCGAGATTTAGGTTTAATAAGCCGTATTTTCGAAGTTTTGGTCTAAAAACCCTCATGATGATGAATATTTTTACGAAAAAGCGACGTCACTTGACAAATTACTGTTTAGAAATGTGTCCTTTGCTACGAGGGTGAATCCAAAAGTTCTAAGCCCGACCTACAAAGAGGTATCAAATCTTTGTAAATCTACCGTCATTTGTTAGTATGTTTTTTCGTGATTGATTGTGTGAAGTTGAAGTTCGATACTGCAAGCTATTATTTTTTTGTGATATTTTGTTTAACGCAGTCTGACGGAATTTTTCACAATGGAGTAAATTGAACACCGTGCTGTGATTAAGTACCTCAATAAAAAAGGTCTTTCACCTAAAGACATTCATGAAGATATGGAAACAACATTAGGGGAATCTGCTCCATCGTATTCCACTGTCAAAAAGTGGGTAGCTGAATTTAAACGCGGTCGGGAGACCATTGAAGATGACCCAAGGAGCGGAAGGCCTTCAACGTCTACCACTAAAGGAAACACTGACAAAATTTGTGATCTCATCCTAGGAGACCGACGACTGACCATTAGTAGGATAGCTGAGATCACAGGCATCAGTTATGGCCGAGTGCAAAACATTATAACTGTAGAATTGGGGTTACGTAAGGTTTCTGCTCGCTGGGTCCCAAGATTGCTTTCAGCTGACCAAAAACGAGTTCGATTCACAATTTCGCGTGACTGTTTGGAACTTTTTGAGGCAGATGCTGAGGATTTTATGTCTCGTTTTGTTACCATGGATGAAAGCTGGGTTCATCACCATACTCCTGAAACAAAACAGCAATCCAAACAGTGGAAAAGATCTGGCTCACCCACACCGAAAAAGGCAAAGTGCGTTTTGTCAGCCAACAAAGTCATGGCATCTGTTTTTTGGGATTCGAAGGGAGTTATTTTATTGGATTATTTACCTAAAGGTGAAACTATAAATTCACGCTATTATTGTAACCTATTACGAAAACTTCGCGAAGAAATAAAAGAAAAACGGCCGAGGATGTTGCGTAAGAGAGTTTTGTTTCATCAAGACAATGCACGAGTTCACACTTCGGTTGAAACGATGGCTGTGATCCATGAATGTGGTTACGAGTTGCTGCCCCACCCACCTTATTCGCCGGATTTAGCCCCCTCTGACTATCATCTCTTTCCAAATTTAAAAAAACACTTGGGGGGATCTAAATATTCGACTAGAGAAGAAGTGATAGTCGCAGTTAATGACTATTTTGACGACCTTCCGGAATCATTTTTTTTCGAGGGTATAAACAAGTTGCAGGTCAGGTGGAAGAAGTGTGTTGATCTAGATGGAGACTATGTCGAAAAATAAAAATAATTTTGAACCCACTTTTCTTTCATTTTCACGGTCGGGCTTAGAACTTTTGGATTCACCCTCGTATCATGATAAATTTATAATAACTGACTTCCGACTGATTTGACAAATGGATGACAGATGAGTAGACAGACAGAGACAGACCACTTTTTTATAAGCAATCACCCATCACAATCCGTACAATGTCTAAAATTCTCAATTTTTTAAAAAATCACAAAAAGACAATGATTAATGTATATACCAAAATAATGAAAACTATGTCCTAAAATGGCGATCCTAGAATTTTTTTTTTAAAAATCTTTTAAAAATTACGCTATGGAAATTCGTATTTCAAAACATTTGGGCTCCTCCAGGTAGGAAACTGCTAAAGGAATATTTGTAATACATACGTCAGATTACTTTTTATATCCTCATGTCTAACTTCATTCCTGAAGTTATACATAAAGAAAACAGTATAGCTCCTCGATTAAAAGTTCATTAAGGGGAACGAAAATACAAACAGAAATAAAATGTCAGCTTTCGGATAATTTTGTTGCAATAATTAGGTTACGTATAGCCATAAAAAAAATACATGTTTTTGGTTGAACTTTAAGGTATTCATTTTCCACAAACCACGTTAATCGATTCATATTTGTACTGTCAATGAATTTTTTTGTAACCCTCTATTGCACACTTCTTATCGATTTTGTTTCAGGTATCGCTTTCGCGATTTTGTTGGTTTTTTTTTAATAAAATTTGTGTGAATGATATCTATTCATTTTCCAAATACCACGTTATTCGGGTAAAAAAAAGCACCCCCTTTTTCCAAAAATACGTAAATCCACTGATGCAGTCAGCGGCAGCAAGATATTGTCAGTCTACGCCTAGCGTTGGCGCCCGTAGGACGTGGAACCTGTGCCCTTTTTTGCAAGCTATAAATATCTCCCAAAACTACTTCAAAAAACATTGACATTAATTTTATAAAGTAATATTTCGAGGAGCATCATATTCCTGCCGTTAAAAACTCAACAAAATATGCGTATGAGTGATTTAGCTACATCGTGCCATAGTCATAACAACAAAACTGAATGAATTCATACTTTTATGCGGGAAAATAATATATGTTACTCTAAAAGAATAATTTTGTGATCGTTATTGAAACCCAAATTAATTTACTTATACTTACTGAGATCTGTAACAAAGGTCAATGACCTTTTCGTGAAATTACCCTCTAGTATTGGCTCACCATTTCAGGTCCAATAAGTGAAGTTTTTTGCAAATTATATAGGTACACTTACTTGGGATAAATCGCCAAGCATTTAAAATATAGAAATTTATTTTGAAATATTTACAGTGCATGGCAAAATTATTAGATCGTAGATAATCCTGTCGGTACATGTTCAGGTTCTGTTACGCAAAATGAAAATAATGAAACTCTTTTAGGATTAATTTGTTATCCCTATGTTTGTCTGTCTGTCCGTTTGTCTAGACAATTTTTTCTGGGTAAAATTAATAAATACCAATATTAACGGCCCTCTATAGAGCTGTAAAAACATACTTTTGACGTTTTTATTTATATTACGTTTTAGGTTTTTACGTTTTTTTTTTTACGTTTTTATACAAATTTTCTCACTATGAAAATGTAGGGATGAACACTTGAGATAATATTTTGCATATAAAAGTCAACACAGAAAGGAATTGTTGAACAAATAATGTAAAAAATATGAAAACCATGTTGTTCTATTCTAAAGGGATTAATTATCTACTGTTCAATGTGGCGATAGCTTTGTTTATTTTTTTCCTTGAATTATTTTTTACTAAGATAACAAATAGTTTAATACAAGGTTTTCCTTAAGAGGTCCCTTTACCCCCTATATTTTTCTTAAAATTCATACAATGGGTATAAACTGAATGTGAAGTCTACAGCTCATTTTCTTCATATCTTTTTTCATGAGTATATTCTAGTGACATCTAACTACGTCTCTATACAGCCCAAAAAGCAAAATTTGATAAAACACCATCATAATAGCTGTCAGGATATCGTCAATATTGCCTCGTTTTTACGCAAAGTTTAACAAGTTTGTATATTTTTATCTATACTGGAAATAAAAAAGAGAGAAATAAAGGCGTCGTTCATGTTAAGATGACTAAGTTTACACACTTTGCTAAGTATAAACAATTACCGTTTCATGGAAAACTGTTTTGACCTGAAACCATTTCACAAATTCAATTAACTTATTTTGAATATCTTGTCATCTTGCACTTCTTGATGAGAAATACAATTTCAATAAGTAAAAATACAACTTTTAGTTAAGAAAACTTATAGTTAAAAGTCTGCTGTATGCATTAACATATTTTTAATTATATTACAATAGTAATAAAATAATTGGCTTATCCGTCGTCCTGATACCATCCGTAAATTTCTTAAATAATCTGATATCACGCTTATGGAAAACCCAATTATTTTGAAGATACCATAATATCATTAAAATATGTTTATGCATATAGCAAACTTTTAACAATAAATTGTCTTAGCTAAAAGTTGTACTTTACAGTTATTTTGTTACAAATTCGGAGAAATAGCCCTTAAGGAAAACCTTGTATGAAAATATTTGTTATCGTTGAAACAAATAAAAAAATAAAAATAAACAAAGCTATCGCCACATTGAACAAACAGTAAATTATTAATCCCTTTAGAATAGAAAGATATGGTTTTATATGTTTTACATTATTTGTTCTACAGTTCCTTTCTGTGCTTTCTTTCAAATGCAAAATATTATGTCAAGTGTTGATCTCTATATCTATATCTCTATAAGGAGAAAATTTGTATGAAAAAGTTAAACAAAAGGCCATAAAAACGTTATAATATGTATATTTTACAGGGCTGTAAATATTAGCATTTATTGATTTTACCCAGAAAAATTCCCTAGACAAACATAGGGACAACAAATTAATCCTAAAAGAGGTTTGTTTTTTCATTTTGCGTAAAGGGACCTTAACATTTCAAACTATGATACAAATAAATTTCTAAATTTTAAACACTTGGCGATTTATCCCAAGGGTAAACAGGTGTCCCAAAAGTCAACGCTTTCCCTTGGAATGCTGGTAGGCCAGCTCATGACTGACCAGAATATCAAATTATGACCTGAGCAAAAAGTAGATAGTCTTCGAGTTGATGGTATTTTTATAAATTCGAATAGATTTTTGAGAGTCAAAGCTAACCAGTTCTAAATTCTAAGAATAAAATTTTTGTTGCGCAACTCTGAATAGTCATGCTATTGATAAAGTCAAAAATAAACCTTGAAATGCTGTTACATCAGGAAGAAAAATAAAAACCCAATTTATGAGCAATTTTTTGTAATTAGGTTAGTTTGATACCACACCCTGAAAAAAAATGTCCTATGTTAGTTTTGCAAATTGTCTTAAATAACGGCTCATCAAATATTGTTTTTCAAATGATCTGGCAATTTCTGTGTATTACTTTTGAAAAAAAAGTTATTGCTATTTTACTACCAAAGGAGCTGCGTATTTTTTTAAATAATTAGAATTTAGAATGAAAGAGTGGCGGGCAGTAAAAATATTTGACGTTAATTAGAAATGCCATTTAACACGCGTTAGAGTGAGATAAATAGTGACGCTATTTAAAATGAGTTGGAATGAGATAGTAACGCAGTTAAACGTGGTTGAATGAGAGAGGCATAATTGCTATAGGCTACAGTGAGATAGATAGTGACGTGGTGCATTCCTTCTGAGAATATTTGTTAGTTTCCACTTTTTGTAATAACAACTTTAGTAAAAATTTTTTGTAAAGAAATTTTTGTTCCAATTTATTTTCCCGCAAGTGTAAAACCAGCTCAACGGGCGAAAAATATTGAAAGAATGGGTAATGGTGACAATTAACCGTCACGATATTATTATGTTTCTCTAAAGGAGTGTCTGAAATGTCCCGAGGGTCAACTCAGTCAAACACTCAAAAAACCACTTTTAGCCGACCATAATAAATTTACGTCCCGACGTGATAGCAAGTAGGATCAATGCCGTGTGACGATGATCGAAATACACTTATAAATTCGATAAAATAAAATACTTATTACTTTTGACCCTGCCTCGTCCACTCTATTCGTATTTTTGCTATGGTGACGCGAGCTTAGAGACCGGGACGAATTTCCCCCCGCGCGCTATCGTAAAATAGAATAAGCCACGCCCGGAACTGGTTTTTGTTTTGGCTATGTCATACTCTTAAAGAAATTTTGAAAAGATTGAGAACAACATCCTCTATCCTAGTTCCCTACCCTACCATACACACACTTACACTTAGGGCCAGCGGGCCTATTGTGTATCTCTAGTTGCCTTCTGGACTGGGTGTCTATCATCAAAAACATAGATATACTATCGAATTCCGATGTCCTAAGGATATTTTCGCACTTGAAGTGACGACACAGATTGTTAATAGTTCAATACCCACTAAAGGCAATTTTGAAATTTCAGTTTTTAGCTATGTTTTTGATGATAGGCACCTCGTGCAGTTGGCAACTAAAGATACAGAATAGGGGGGCTGATTCACAGTGGTGACTTTACTTTACAGCAAAGGCGTCTTCACAAAGTAAGCTTTGTTTTGTCAAAGTATACTCTCAACATTCAACATTACTAAGCAAAGTATAGGTTTGTGAAAGTAAAGTAATCGTTTGACAGGACTATGAAACATATTTTTGATTGAAAGTTGATCTTTCCGTCAAAGTAAAGTCAAAGTGCAGTTTGTGAATTTCTGTCTTACTCTGACATCCTACACCGCTAACCTTTCAATATTACTATTTTGCTGTATATAAATGTATGTATTTTTTCTTTTTGGTCTTTGAAGTTCCTTTTAAATGTATTATTGTATAAAATGTAAAACCGTAATTGGCATAAGTTCTGATGTTTTAGCTACGATTATAAATGTTTAAGGCTGTGGTTTTTGTAATAACAATAAAATAAATAATAAATAAATAAAGATGTTTTTAATTTTTTTGTTGCTTTAATGACATTAGACTTGAGGATATAAAGTAATTTGACGTATGTTTTACAAATATACCTTCAGCCGGTTCTACCTGGAGGAGCCCAAACTAGGTTTGCTTTAAAAATGATTTTTTGTGTTTCCGAAAACAGGTGGCTGAAACGGTGAACGTAATATTGTAGTATACTTTTACAATCACCTCATTAAATCTTTTCATTTTTATTTCAAATTATTTAAAAAGACCAAACAAAAAATGTATGACGTCATCATTTCTGTTACTACCACTTTGAGATTGCCATCATAGTTGCGTTTTTTGACATCCTTACAAATCTGCCTAACTGCGGTAAAAAGGAAAACGAGTACGAAAATTATACAATTTTCTTAAATTTGACTAGCTGGTCCATAGACTAAATAGGCATTACTGACATCAGAATACTATTATTTATAGAGTAGGTAGTATGATATTTCTTGCAATCCACGACGACTTATCTTCTTTGCCTATTGAATTATCTTTTTTCTTTATGTGTACATAATCATACGCTTTTGGGCAGTCTGTAGCAAACTAAAAATAATTTGTAACACCAATGTATATACCTACTTTCATGAATAAACGTATCTTGTAACTATGTGTATATAAATATATTAACACATAGGAAATATATCGGCACCTGGAAGGAATGCGCTTCCCCCGCCCGGCAGCGTATATAGAAATGCTAGTTTAATACGTCCCCTCAGATGGAGACGAACTGAGTTAGCATTTCCTGTTGTTTCCAGGCGATAAACACGCGTAAATGCTATTTCAATACGTCTCAGACGGTGACGTACTAGCGTAGGATTTTTAAGTTATTAAGCATTGAAACGTACTAGAAACCCTCATCCTATACGTCACACTCTCGAGTGACGTTGACACACGTAAATGCTATTGTTTCAATTCGTCTCCGACGGTGACGTACTCGCGTAGGGTTTCGAGTAATTTAACGGGCGTAAAGTAGGGGTTATTCTAATTCCGTTTGTCAACGTGACACTGAAACTAAAGGAAGATTATAAATGAGTGTAATTTTTACGTTATAAGAAAAACATTAAATCTGTAAATAATTATTTTAGTCAAATGTTTTATGTGTTTTAAATTTAATTATGTTATCTAAATTACGTACGAGTTAAAACAAATTGTGCAGTGTCTTTGTGATAAATTATATAAAAAATCAAATCACTTATTAATTCTTAGCGATATTCACAAAAAACATCCTGCATTTTGGTTTCTGTCCTTCCCACATTTTTAGGAAATTTAAGCGAAAAACTTAGGAATCTGTATTATATTCTCCCCTTATGCAAGACCCTCCAAAGTTTACATACACTTAAGCTTTCTTAACCCATTGAATGTCCGCTAACCGCGAGAGTTAAGGTCCTATAGTGTACAAACGAAAATGGCGAGCTACGATCATTCCGACTTGATTCAGAAAACCATGGTTTTCGTTATCTTAGGTTTCAGTTTCGCAGCCGGATTGTGAAAAACCGACCTTTTTCAAATTAATCGAAACATAACACTTAGAACTTCTGTTTCGATTAATTAAAAAAAGGCGGGTTTTTCACAACCCGGTTGAGTAACCGCTCTTAAAGAGACGGAATGTTTGCATTATCTGTCAAATAAACTATAATAATAACAATTTAGAGCAACTAATTCACAAAAAAAAACCCTCTACTGTTGACAAATGTAAGTAAAAATAAAAGGTAAGCAAAAAAAGGGTAATATAAATAAATAAAAATAAAAAGTAAATATTTTGGGTATGGGAAGTTTCATTATTTGAGTATGGATTGAGTGATGATCGGCTCGCGCAGAGCAAGACAAAAATATTTGATATGACACTGTGTAGTCGTGATAGTAATATCTGCATAAAACATGTGATAATTGGATCACGCAGAGCAATACAAAAGTATTTTATATGACGCTGTGTGATCGTGATAGCAATATCTGCATGAAATAGATGTTAGACAACACGAGAACAAAACCAGAGAGACGTATCGCATTAGCTTTTCTAAGAATATTTTGTGCGTTAAGTACTAGAAATTCTACCCTATAGGTCACTCGGAATTGACGAGTGGGATGAGGGTTTCTAGTACGTTTTGATGCCTATTAACTTAGAAACCCTACGCTAGTACGTCACCGTCTGTGACGTATTGAAACAGCATTTTTGCGTGTTTATCGCCTGAAAACAACTGGAAATGCTAGCTCAGTTCGTCTCTGCCTAAGGGGACGTATTAAACTAGCATTTCTATATACGCCGCCCGGTATCGCACTTCACCCCGATCTCGGTACTAATGGTGAGAGACCGGTCACGTATTCTTTGTAGGTGCCGAGATATTTCCGAAGGGTTATATTATAAATTTATAACATGCAAATGTGTATAACACGCTCCAGCATGCAGGCATATGCATATACACGTCGTATTAGTCGTCGAGGATTGCAAGATCGCGTAACAAGTTATTTAATGGTTTCTGGCAATCAACCCTTTTTGTTACAAAAAAATCTGTCAACCCCTCACCTGTAGGTATTGCTTTATAAGCTGACGTCCCTGTTTCCACTGCGCCCTCTCCGCGGGTTCCGGCTCCAAAGGAGGCTCGTCCGGGGGCGGACGCACGTCACCTTGCTGTAGCTCCACGCCATACTTCAACTTGTGGAACTTCGCTCGCTCCTGCTTCAACGCATACTCTAGCATCTTGATCCGTCTGACGAGATCGTTCTTTAGATTCTCTTGCCCCTTCCTCTCGCCTTGGAGGAAAGCAATCCGTGCCTGCAATCAATGAGAATTGGAAATTAATTGTGCATCAACTATTCGAATATACTTTCTTAAATGGCGAATTTTTAATTCATGGTGATGGTTCAGGTAAAATTTTTTATCCAGTTTAATTTATTTAAAGTTTTTTTTGTTAGGCCTCTGTCCTGTATTTCCAGGGAAATCTCGTATTTTAGGATGACGATGAAGGTCCTAGATGGACAACAAAGTGACCCTTGAGGGTTTAGTTTTTTCATTTTGATTTACGGAACCCAAAAATACTATAAAATGATTAATAGAATTTCAAAAATCTACTTTTGTTCTGTATTATTTCCTAAGAATTTACAATTGACTTAAAAGCAGCTCAAAAGGTCTACAATGATTTTACTGGTCGACCATCACAATCAGGCCAATGAGCAAACCAATAGTCGCCTCTATCAAAAGCTAATAAAGTCTACTGGCCTAGTTGTGATGGTCGGATAATAATTACTTTCTTTGTACAGTGGAGATCACATCAATCTATACAGTTGCAGTACTACATTAGACCCTATAGTAAAGGATATAGGAGGATAAATCAAAGTTATTATACTTCTTACATTATAGCTTGAGCTCTGTGACAGCTGTCAGCTCTATACATATTTGAGCATGAGAAAGAGAGTTAGAAATACAAATTGTGTAGCGCTGTCCTGCTGTCACAGGGCTCAAGCTATATTATACGCACTATAGAAGCGCATATTTATATAATATTTTTGGGTGTAGTTTAACATTTATTTTAAAGAGTGTCAATCACACAATATTTATGCAGAGTTTCATTAGATTTTAACAAACCATTCGCAAGTAATAAATTATTTTGTGCAAAGAGTTGAAAAACACATCATGGAGAAAAGTGAGTTAATAGTAAATAGTAAGTTAATTAAGTATGTTTTTCTCTTTTAATGGTGGTGGCAGAATAACAGCGTTCCTAATGCCTTTGGTAAAGGAATATATGCTGAGTCACCGTCCTTTTTAACAGTGCCATACAACTTTACGTTTAAGAACATTGATACTACTTTGTCTATAATGGTGTGTTAAATAAATGTCTTTTTATTTTATTTTTTATTTTATTTATGTGCAGTGATAAAATAACTGTGAATCTATGTATGAAATAATGCTCTACCTTATTCTACATTCACTTGGCTTGCTAAAGTTAAAAGAGGTAGATAGAGCTGTGAAGATGATCCATGCTCAGTGCAGCTTCTACCTCTGTCAAAGAGATTCAGAAATTGGTTTTGGAAGGCAGAAAGATTAACCATTAAGAAGCTATGCGAATTTTATTTTTGTCACTGTCACTCCGAACGAAAAATCGCGCAGTGCGAGAGAGGCGGATTCAGGGCGAAAGTGAAAAATGTTAGTTTTAGAATTTTTATAAAAAATCTAAAATAGCTAGCAAAATTTTAAATATGAAATCTCTAGATATTGTTGAAACACACATAATAAAATATGTTTGAGTTCTGTATATGGTTCCTATTCGTCAAACGAGAAGAAAAAGTGTGTTTGAAGACCTCATTTCAACAATTATTTCTATCGAGGAAAATGTATCCAAATATGTTTTCCAATTTGAAATCCCTAGAATATATAGTCAAGATGCATATACCAGAAAATGATTATAATTTTCCATGTATTTCATGAAATACACAGAAAAGAAACACCCATATTTTTTTAGCATATCGCCTTGAACGTTTTAGCTGAGATCCTAAAGATTGGTAGCATTTAATCCATTATAAACAACTGATTCACTGGGATTCAGAAAAGTGTCAGCAAAATAGGTACTGCAAAGGCAAGATGGGTACCATGAATGTTAACTGATGAAAACAAAAAGCATTGTTTGGAAATTTCTAAACACAATTTTGAATTGTTACAGCATGATCCAGGTCAAATTGCCCAGGTGATCACGAAATGAGGAAACAAAGTATGTCTTGAAAACGACCATCCTCATTGCCCATGAAAAATTTTTGAATTGCACCTACTGCTGGCAAAGTTGTGGCCTCAGTATTCTGAGATAGTGGAGGAATCGTTTAAATTGATTTCTCGCTGAATGGATGAAGGGACAATTACTGGACCCAATTATACAGATTTAAACCCAAAAGCAGGAGAACCGATTAAAGAAAAATTTTGTGAAAAACTTTCATTGGGCAAGTTGTATTTCACGATAATGCTCCTGCTCATTGATCGGAAGTTGTGCTCAAGTCAACCAGTTGTGACCACCCACCGTATTTTCCGGATTCCAATGATTTTCACTTATTCCCAAAATTAAAGGAGCACACCCATTACCCATGGGACAAAGTTTGACGATGATAACGCAGTTATAGCTGCCTTGAAGTTTTTGAGTCTTGAATGTGATTTTTTTCCAGATAGAATAAGGAAGGTAGAAAAGTGGTATTCTAAATGTATAATGTAGAAGGAAATTATATAGAAAAAAAGAAACTTTTTGTTTGAATTTTCTGCTATTTTTTTATATTGATTCTAATAATTTTTTGATTTACCGATGGAAGATAGGTACAGAGTCCAATGTGTGTAGCTTGATGTGAAAATATTTATTGTTAAGGTTAAACGTCAGTAGCTTAGCGCAAAGTACATAACTTAACTTTGTTTTTCTTGTAGAAATTTACAATTGAAAAGCATTTTGATTTGTGCCATTTGATGCCAATATTTCAGTATTAGTGAGGTTTATAAAGCAAGAGTTTCAAATTGTATACACAATTAGTCATGATCTGCTCAAAACCAACTTAAAATGCTGTTTTAACTTTGTTTGGACCAGATCATAACATTTTGTGCATTAAATTTCACTAATACTGAATTATTGGTGTTAACTGCCACATAACAAAATGTTTTTCAAGTTTTAACTACTAAACAAGAAATACAAAGTTAAGTTATGCACTTTGTGCTAAGCGACTGACGTTTAAACTTAATACATATCTATTGCTAGTTAAATCGCTGAGAGTCATGGATCGGAAGCTCAGAATGCATTCCATATATTTTGATAATGGTTGGGATATTTGCACTCAAGGTGTAGTTGCATTGCGTTTTTGGTTGCTTGTGGGATCGTATTGTGGTTCGTACTGTGCGATTGTTGTTTTGGTGTGGGTACTAAAATGATCCGGTGTTATTTACAGTTGTTCAATGTTTTAGAGATTGGGATTGTATAAGCCCTCTAAAAAGTATGATAGCATATAAGTTATTACATATTGTTTTGGAAATTATATTAAATAGAGATATACAAAATAGTGATAGGCTAGTAGAACTGGAGGGCAAAGAGATGATCTAAAAACCCATGAAGTGGCAAAGAGGCACAATCAAACTGGAAATATATTACAAAACAATTGTTATTGATTTTTTTTATTTCTACAGCCTAATTTAGTTATGTTCTGAATGAAATCAATTTGTGAAATATAATAAAATGATATTTTATTAAAGTTTTGGCCTGGTTATCCCAATAAGTAATGAATTTATGTACAGTTAATATTGTTTGTTCATTAATGTTTAGCATATTTTTAGTTTATTTCGTCTTGTTTAATTGTGTTCGAAATTTTTCAATAAGTGTTTCACTTTTATGGGACTTTAGGTCTGTTTGTTATTGTCTATTTATTTCTTATTATACGTAAATGACTGTTTGTTTCCTAAATAAACTAAGATAAAAATGAAAAAATAAAAAATACTTATTAAAAAACAAGTTAAAAATACATTTGGGCATTTGTGTGTCACATCAAGAAGGTCAATTATTACTTTTTGTGTATTTTCTCTAAGTGCAAGCGCACTCTCTTGCACTCCCCTACCAGCACCCATGTAAATATAATAACCCTGGATATTAATCAGAAAGTGTTCCAAAAAGCAGCATAAGTAGCAAACAGGAAGATTTCATGTAAGTTTAGTAAATTATCCAATGTTTACATATAGTAGGCAATAATTAAGTACTAGTAACCAGAATAATGAAAAGAGAAACAATCCTTAAATAAAAGTATAGAGGTTGATTTCTTGGCATGTAATTGTTTCGTATAAGTAAGTCAGCTTGCAGGGATACTGGACATTATTAAAAAAACGCAATTGGCATTCATAGCATGCAAAAAGAAAGCAGATATTTCAACATACCCAATATATTGATCCATTGAAGCAGAAAATATATTTTACGTCCGTAGAAGAAGATAAATGCCAAGAGTGAAAAAATAGTTACCTCAAACTCTGCTCTGTCCACCTCCCATTGTGATCTTTCAAGCTCAAATCTCGCCCATTCGTGTTCGATGAAATGCAAAATGCCCGGTATTGAGTACTGGACACTCTGACTAGGTTCATCATTTTGCTTGTTATTTATACTGACTCCGATTTGAGATCCCACTTGGCCTCCGTTGTGATGAGATACGGAGCTATCATCCATGGCTGTCGGGATTTTCATGACATGGCCACCATTACCGAACTTGTCACAGACTAATCATAGAGAACTACGACAACGAACTACCCGAAACGAAATACTAACACATTATTGCACTATATTTCAACTAAAGTTCAAGTGGGTGACACCATATAAAATATTTTTTAACGACGAATTCATGAATGACAAAAATTATTGCATGACGGCAGAATAAACGGCTGGCCGTCCGCGACGTTCATTTTCTGCTTTTTTACTTTTTTTTTCATTCAATGTTGCCTCAGATAAATATTTGACTTTAAAAAAAGTAAATCCTATGCTGTTTCTGCATACTGGTTTTCAATTTAAATTTTAGGGCCTCGTTCAGTTTGAAGTCAGGCGATGCCCACCAAACATAACAGCTTTTTTGCACGTGTATAAATTTATATATGCTATCCTGCTGTCAGTGTTAGATGAACGTCATTGGGCGATCAAACGGAACGCAGCCCAGAAAGCATCAATAAGTCACACCTCAGTACATTTCAGCTTCTTGTAATTTCCATTTCACACGCACGTGACCTGTATGGTATCTGGTGAAGACTGGGATTAAAAGGTAGGTAGGTACTTTGTGGGGCTGGATGTGGAGATTGAATGTCAGTGTGCAAAGCAGCAGTAATGTACAGTGCAACAGGGCTCTTTTGGCGTGTGGATTGGTTGTAATAAAAATCGGAATCATCGCTACCATCCTATCCTTTGTTTCATTATTGCGTCCCCCTGTCACTGTCATCCACGTGCCAAAAGATCCGAGCTTGTAGCACTGTATCTTTTTGAGAAAGGGTGCGGCTACGAAAGCTATTCTAAAGTAAACCATTTACAAAAATAAATTTGAAAATGCCTGAATATGTGCAAAGAATTCTTCAGCATATTCGTGAGACTTATTTCAAAAATTCTTTCAATCTACCATGATTAAAACCAATAGAACATAAAGTCAGTCACGTAAATAACTAATTAATCACCAAACGTTGCAAAATTCCAATCATTCCAATATTACCCATAAACCTAAATCTCGAAATGGTTTTTAAATTAACACACCTTAATCCCTTACTGCATGGCGTCCCATATTTGCGCAGCAAATGTTTATCCCAAAAATTTATATTTTATTTATTTTTTGCTGCTGACAACACTTAAATCTAAAAAAAGGTTAAAATTGTTAACGTTTAATTTATCTGAGCGTTTCGTAGACAGCTCCATCTACGGAGCGTTTAATGTATGATGTGTTCTATGGAAATGGATAGAACACTAGAAGAACCTGCGAAATGCCAGTTTGAATCCAAACTGTCGCAGGAGTTGAGTGTGCTCTGTCTATGTCTGTGCTCTTCGTTTTCTCTGATTTGTATGAATACTGCTTGAGTTTTTTTGTATGAATAAAGCAATTCTTTAGTGTTAGCAACACAAGATGACAACAGTTTGAGTCATCGACGACTGCGCGCGCACTGTATACAGGGTGGAAAAAATTTAAGGGCCCTGGAGGGGAACTACCTTAAATCCTTTAATTAGCTCATTTTACTAAAAGGAAACATTCCTTTATTTTTTTAAAGAAACAAAACTGCATTCAAAAATATTCTGAAATTCGCTTGTCTCACCCAGGAATCGAACCTACTAAAAATAAAAAAAATAAACCCTCGCTATTTTATTATACGAATCGGTAGGATTGTTGTTCAGAATAAAATTTGTCTAATAAACATTTGGTCTTACACTCTTGTACGAGATACCCATGAAATTAAATATTTATTACAAGTTCTTTGTTAACAATACCTAGTACTGTTCACTTGTTACAAGTAAATGACACGTTATAATTTTCTTATCTCTCTTACAACCAAAGACATCGTATGAAGTACAAGCTTGCTAATGCTTGTTGAAGACTTCAATAAGAAAAACGTTAAATGGTAATAATAAATCTATGCACAGCACAATTCCTTCTGACGTACTGACGAAAAGTTTAAAAAAGGAACGTATTTTTTTTGCAACGCGGAGCAACAAATTTGAAGTTCAAACGATAACTTTCAACATTTTTAAAATCGATAAAAGAATTCGTTCGAATTTTAAATTTTGTTTTGTTTTGCTTTCATTCCGTGTTGTCATTGTGTAAT
Organism: Ypsolopha sequella; assembly: GCA_934047225.1. Taxonomy (NCBI): domain Eukaryota; kingdom Metazoa; phylum Arthropoda; class Insecta; order Lepidoptera; family Ypsolophidae; genus Ypsolopha; species Ypsolopha sequella. The sequence goes on along the minus strand of OW203994.1, from coordinate 17,812,150 downwards.
AATGGCGTATCATTATTACTTGACAAGTGAATAGTACTAGGTATTGTTAATAAAGAACTTGTAATAAATATTCAATTTCATGGGTATCTCGTACAACAGATGAGTTTAAGAATAAATGTTTATTAGACAAATTTTATCCTAAACAATAATCCTACCGACTTGTATAATAAAATAGCGAGGGTTTATTTTTTTAATTTTTAGTTTGTTCAGTTTCCGGGTGAGACAAGCAAATTTTAGTAGATCTTTGAATGCAGTTTTGTTTCTTTTAAAAAATAAAGGAATGTTTCCTTTCAGTAACATGAGCTAATTAAAGGATTTAAGGTAGTTCCCCTCCAGGGCCCTTACATTTTTTCCATCCTGTATATAAAAGGCTGTAACTGAGCGGGGCTTAAATATGTGAATAAATAAATATGTGAATCATTAGGTACTTAAATATGTGAATATGAACTCTGGTTCTATCGTAACTTGATACTTTTCCCAATTTTACATTGTTGCATATCTTGGACGCCATGCAGTAGCGGCTCAAAAGATCATCCCATATGGGAATTAACGTATGCAGAAAGGGGAACATATTGCTTTGTGCATATTTGAAACATCATGCAGTTATGGTGTTATTGCGCTTGTCATACATAAAATGTCCCTATTTACTTCTATCTGCTTGTTTTCTGTTTTTGCTATGGCTTTTTGGACTAAACTTCTAAAAACATAACTTTATGGTTCTAAATAATACAACTTTATGGTTTACTAACAAATAAAATTTTGTATTTTTAAATAAATCTTTAATAAAATACATTTATATTTTTATTACATTTTTATCAATAACAGTTCTTGCTTTCTGCTTTTCTTGTGCCCAGGGGTATGCTGCGTCTTTTTTGGTAATAGGTATATAAAAGAGGTCAATGGCCGCGTACCTATAAATTATCCCTAAATGCATGAAGTCCCATATTTGAACACCACATTTTTTACACCCTTAATGCATAAGGTTCCATATATGGGACATACAGTTTTTCGAGGATTTTTCAAAAAATACAAGTGGAATAATTTTTTAAATATTTGTAACGGCTTTCCTATTGCTTACTATTACAAATTAATTTTTCTCAAAGCGATCTAAAAATCCATACAGTAAGGGGTTAACATAATTTAATTTATGCCAATGAGTAAAGACACCAAAGGAGAGTAACCTTACGTATTGCATTCCCGTATGGGGAGGTGCATGCAAAACCAAACTTATAGAATTAGAAAGAGCGCAGATATCGTTGCTCAAAGTGATGCTCTGTAAGCCCTTTTGGTTTCCGACTTACGAACTTCATACGACTCATGAATTACTAACGGTACGACAATTGTATATACAAAGATCAATTATTATAACAATATTTTTGATCCTGATGTTATGAATCGAAGAAGACATGATGTGGTTATACATAACCTAAACTGGAACACAGTCTTCGCAAGTAGGCAGTTTAAAATATCGTCGTCCCAGATATATTAATAAATAAAGAACTTTTAATAAATATTCAATTTCATGGGTATCTCGTACAACAGATGAGTGTCAGACCAAATGTTTATTAGACAAATTTTATCCTGAACAATAATCCTACCGATTCGTGTAAATAAAATAGTGAGGGTTTATTTTTTTTATTTTTAGTTGGTTCGATTCCCGGGTGAGACAAGCGAATTTTAGAAGATCTTTGAATGCAGTTTTGTTTCTTTTAAAAAATAAAGGAATGTTTCCTTTCAGTAACATGAGCTAACTAAAGGATTTAAGGTAGTTCTCCTCGGCCCATAATTTTTTTCCATCCTGTATAATAAAATTAATAAAATCTTAAATAGTTATCCTACCATCCTCAATGAGTGTAAATCTAAAATCAACTCCTGGTTAAAAACCTTAGATTATAAAATGACCGAATCATTATTACTTACACAAAGTTGAGTTTCTGTAAAAATATATAAATATACAAATGAGACTACCCAAACAGAGACATATTCTTTCACACTCACATACATCCATCCACTATCAATCACACACGGTACACATGTTCCCTAGCCTCAATCGTAGGGCTAGGGAAACTAACACACACACAAAAACCATCATCTCCTTTACACACCTACACACGCTTAACCTGTTATTAGTTGCAGCAATATATTGAGTACTCAACTACAAGCTCGGAGATCGCGGGTATATTTGTAGTTATTTATATTATATTAATTTTAGTACATAGAACTAAGAAATTAACTTTGTAATTCCAAGAGAAAGTGCGAGGTTCCCGTTCTTGTTATTAACACGGGGCCTCGACGAAAATTCTTGATAATGTAAAAATTTCAAAAAATATATTTATTTTATTATTTTTTAATTTTTTAATAGTTGTATATGATCTGTCAAAACAAGCGGTGTTTACGAAGATTCAATCCGCCATTATTATGTTATCTAAAGTTTAGGTATGCACGTTTATTTTGTAGGTATACCCAGTCTATTGAGTTCCTTTATCTGAAGTGCGGACTATTCTATTGTTACCGAGTCGTAGCAAAGCAGGGGCTCTACCGCGTAATTCTCATTTGTATCAACTTCAAGCAAATGCATGCGAAATTCAACGCGTGCAAAAGAGATGGCATGTTAGGCGGGCGTCGTCGCACGCACGTCAAATTTCAATCTCAAGTTGATGTTGATGAAAATGAGAATTACGCGGTAGACCCACGGATCGTTCAACCAACTGTTACTGACACCTGCTACCGCGTCAAAGAAAATGCTGCCATCTCGACTTTCAACTGAAAAGCCGCCGCCACCGCCGCGCCGCACCCCGGCCTGTGACCGCTCGTGACCTTTAACCACGGTAATCAAGTGTGATTGCATTTTATAACAGAAGTCGTACATTTCGGTACTGAGGGGTAAATAGAACGCTTAAATTTCCCATGACTCGATTACTCGAATATACCACCTCTTATTATTTCTATCTATCTATAGCTTAATAGCGTAGACTAAGTATTACTACGTATAGACCGACAACTCTCCTACATCAAGGCGTAGATATTTTTTTACGCGCCCTTTCAACACCAAGCGTTGCAAATAAGCATAATTTGTTTAAGGCCCTTAATATCGCCAAATGTGTACTTTCTAAAGCCTACTCCTCTTTTATGGCCAAACCAAAAATATTGAAAAAATGTATTATGGATTATCAACTCTAGGACAACATAAGCAACTTTTTTCTTTTTTGTACCACCAAAACTTCTATATGAAAAATTGTTTCAACTGAATGGTGTTTTTTTGGCTTGAATTTCTTACTGCTCCTAAGCGGCTTAGGTGATTTAATTCATTTATGCTTTGATAAATAGATAAACTTGATAGCTATAAATATACCATAGAATTATTCAATCTAACAATGACGCCCATGTGAAAAGTATTATTTTCTCCTATTTTGCCCTTTCAAGGACGCAGCGAGCGTCGTAACAGCCACCACGCATTGTGCACTGATTTGAACGTTATTTCAATGTCGTTTCCGTCGATATTCATACAGACAAACATCGAGCTGCTAATTTGGCGACGGTAATCGCCTTAATTGGCTGCAAGCTGCAAGTAAACTCTCATGGTTACCAAGTAAACATGTGGCTATAATAGTTTTCCTTAGAAAAACTAGATGGCGCTAAGTTGACAGCACTAACAGTGAATATTTCAGCGCCATCTATTGTCGAAGTATAAATTATTTTCATGTTACTTGACATCGTTGTGCCACTAGCGTCACTAATCGGTATTTTTTAGCATCATGTTCGTTAGAGTATTTAGCAACGCCATCTAGATTTCGTTAGAATTTTACACCTTATCTGTGGGTACAAACAAACTGATGTATGGGAACTACTTGTCTATACGTAGTAATACTCACTCAGTCTATGTTAATAGCTACACTCTTGTCGGTGGAGTAACACCATTCTTCTGCTAATGATTTGTCCTCTTGATATTACATAACTTATTATTATTACGTAACTACTGCATGACTGCTTTATACAATAATTGGCCAAAAAACGCAGTGTGGATTTTTTAGGATTCCAGTCTTTAATGCCCGACGCGATGCGACATATAGGTACGGCCGTCCTACCGATCTAGTTTTGTATAGGCTACATCCGCATAGAATGTCGGAGAGCGTGTCTTGTCTATGGTCATGATTCCTCTTTCCGTCGCCATTTCGTGATCCGCGTTTTCTTGTAGTGTGGCGAAGTGATTAATTTCATTAATTTGTGTAATTTTGTGATTATTTCAGTACATTGTGATTTCTAATGTTGTAAAAAGATATATATCCAGTTCTCTAGGTAAACTTTTGCTCTGCTTAGGATATCTATTATAACGTGTGGCGGTGAAATACAACGCAAAAACTAGCTTCCTTCCTTTCCTCTTGTTACAGGCATAATCTGGCATAATGTCACGACATGGTGATTGCAAAGTGTACGTAGGTGATTTAGGAAATAATGCAAGTAAACCAGAATTGGAAGATGCATTTTCTTACTACGGACCGCTGAGAAATGTTTGGGTTGCTAGAAATCCACCCGGCTTCGCCTTCGTAGAGTTCGAGGACGCCCGCGACGCCGAAGACGCGGTTAGTAACGGATATGGTTTTTAGGTTATCGGTGTGATAAATTAAATTAGATTGTTCTTTGATTTTCATCTGTAATATCTAGGTCCGAGGCCTGGATGGGAGAACAATATGCGGCCGTCGCGCTCGAGTAGAGATGTCCAACGGTAGCCGCGGATTTGGAGGCAGAGGGCCGCCGCCGCGCTCCCGTTTGCCTCCGCGTCCATATGATGACCGTTGCTATGACTGTGGAGACCGTGGTCATTACGCTCGTGACTGCAAGCGCCGTCGTGGACGCAGGTAATTATAATGTTCATTTGCTCTTCTCAATCGTCTATTGTGGTCATTATTACAGAGCCTCTCAACTTTTCTGTGAAATGTTAGATTCTTACTCTTGAATCATACAATTGATTTCTGTTGCCGGTTACTGCACAGAAAAGATGGTTGAGCTTTAGGAGTGCTATGACTAGTAATGGAACCTTTGTATGATGCAGTTGCACCACTAACATGCCCAGGTAGCAAGTCAAAATGTAAGAGTAAAACGAACCTGTGTTGCATGTCTTTGTACCTACGGATGTCAAAATTTAAACATCATGCACTCACTCGGTACAACTGTTGTCTAAGTCCCGTTTGGGAAAATTCCCGGTGTTTATCGGGGAAAATTCCCAATCGGTGGGTTTTTTCATTTTTCTTCACAAACACTATGAAACTTAAAATGAAACTTTCTGCAGGTGATAGAGGATGTCACAACCAACATTTTATTTCCTTACACTTAACTGCGAAAATATGTGCTTTGGAAACGACAGGCACTTAAAAGGTTAAGTAACTGAACAATTTTCATTTGTGATAGTAGCTGATGCTATTACATACACCTTTTACTGATAAAGTTTTTCTGAAATATTCATTACTTTCTGAGAAAAAAAATATAATTTTTTTTATACAAGAAAACAATGATACTGTCAATTACAGAAGAACTTTCTGTCATTTAGCTACAATACGGCGAATCTACTTGTTTGCCATGGTGGATAGCTTTTATGTCAAAATATATTAAAACAAAATGTTTAAATGAAAACACCCGAATATTTTCCCAAACGGGTGTTTTCACGGAAACTTTCTGGGAATTTTCCCGCAATCAGGAATTTTCCCAGGTGGAAACCCATTCCTATTTGTATCCATTTATTCTATATATATATATTTAATTCATCAAACATTGAAATATTCGTAACAAGGTTCTGTTTATAAACAAAACAAAAATAATTTCCAATTGCTGTTTTATGAACTGAACATTGTTCACTTAAAAGAACTGCACCTCATCAAAGGTTCTATTCCAATGTAAATAAAACTGAACGTAAACCAATGATAACTATGTTATAGGTTATCATTGGCCTGTGCGGCGAGAATGAACTCGTCAGTGTCTGCACTTCTTATAGTCTGCGCTACGTAGCTTTCACCTCGCGGTCTGCACTCCAAAAGAGTTGGCTGCTTCAATAACTTCGCTCTGCGAACTACGTAGCTCCAACTACGTGTGCATTGTTGAACTACACGTCACGTCATTGTCGAGAACTACATTGAGTGTAACGTTTGTCTGCGCGTCCACTACGCACTTCTAAAGTAATAACTGCGTGCACTCAGTGAGTTTACCAATATTTGTGTTGCAGTCATAGTCTAATCTTACTTCTTTATTTTTCAGTTATTGGTAATTTACTTCATATTATGGTAGTATTAATAATCTAAAGTATTAGCTAAGTATAGACTGGCCACAACTAAAGTTGTCTTCGCTTTCTATGTATCATCTCTTTCAAGAAAGCTTATCAAAAAAACGGATGAAAGGCTCAACCAAAAAAGAGAACTTTCAGCGCATCGAGGTAACAACAGTGTCGCCAGTTGTTTCTAAGGGGATATGATCGTTACAGTATCATCTACTAATAGAATATTTGTGTGTTTACAGCCGCTCCCGGTCACGTCGCCGCACTCGCTCTCGCTCGCCGCGATCTGGCTCCCGGTCTCGCTCACGCTCACGCTCCCGCTCCCGTTCCAAGGCGCGCTCGATGTCGCGGTCAAGATCTCGCTCGCCATCCAAAGACTCGAAGAAATCAAACTAAATCTTTGTTTTCTGACTATCTAACTTGAACAACTTTATTGACTTTCTATTGCTTGCAGTATTAGCAACTGCATTATTTTATTTTTTAAGTGTAATCATAAGATGCTATTGTACTGATTAAGTACAGTTCAGTTTGTCTAAATAACTTTGTCATACATAACTATCATTCCTAAAATTCAATTTATTATGATTTTTGAAGTACCAAGGTAACTGGAAAGAAGAGTCAATAAATTGATACAACGGTATTATTTATTTTATTTGAAAACCTCAATAACCTCATGGAATGAAATTTATGCCACAGTGAGGAGCATACTGCATGCTGTGGGATTTTTTAAAGGGAAGTTGCGACTATATGGAATCTATTGCAAGCTACATAATGCTGTTTGAAATTCCGAAAGCTTGATTTCTAAAATCTTTTTTTTTTTATATTTTTTCAGAGAATACAAGTCATTTTAGGACATATTTTCATTATTTTGGTATATTAATTAACCATTATGTTTTTATGATATTTTAAAGAATTATCCGATATGACGTCACTTCAGAATTTTAGATTATACTGACTGTAATGTGTGATTGTTTATAGAAAAGAACGTGGTATGTCTCTTATCTCATCCAGCAGTCAAATCGGTCTGAAGCAAATTATAATAAATTTATCTTGATAGAAAGCAAAGGACACATTTCTAAGCAGCCATTTCTCAAGTGACGTCACACGGAGGCAAATTGAAGTTGCAGCTTTTTCGTAAAAATGTTTATCATGAGGTTTTTTAGACCACAATTTCTAAAATACGGCTTATTAAACCTAAATCTCGAAATGGTTAAACTTTTACTATATTTACTGGCACTGGTTACGAGAAATTTTTAAAAAACCCCAAACATGTATGTCCCCCCTTATCTCCAAAACTGGTGGACCAAAACATGAAAAAAATCATGGTAATATGTATTTACGTAAAGATTACAGGAAAAATATAGCGGTTGAGAAATTCACGAAAAAAAAAATTACAAAATTAATTTTATCATCCACAATACGGAACCATAGGTACGTACGTGAGTCTGACTCGCACTTGGCCGGTTTTTTCTATGGATTTTTTTGAAACCTGTCATGTGGGGTAACGAACCTTCAAGAGCTCATGGTATAATAAAACATTAATTAATATAATTAATAATAAAACAAAAAATGTTTTATTCGGCCATGCAAGAGCTGATTGTAATTTCAGCCACTCATTTTCTAATGAACAAATTTTTTATAGCACAAGTGCGGAAAATGCCGACTTTACGCAGCGCGTGCGTAAAGCGGTCATTTTACGCACAGTGTGCTATAAAAACATTTATAGCACACCGTGCGTAAAATGACCACTTTACGCACGCTGCGCGTGCGTAAAGTCGGCATTTTCCGCACTTGTACTATAAAAAATTATACGAAACTCGTGCGAGAAACTTTTTCTCGACTCGTGTGATTGCAGCACTCGCCTTCGGCTCGTGCCGCAAACTCACACTCGTCAGAAAACATTTCATCGCTCTCGTATCGTAATGTACTATTATAAAACACCAAAGGGCTGTGAAACGGCTGAAGGAATTTTTGTGAAACAAGCGGTAAGTATCTATAATATAACCCGTAATAAAAGTCTTGATGTTTTAACTATTTGCTCCTAGATTCAAGAAGTTTTAGTATAACTGAATAAAAAACATACATAATTTTTTTCTAGTCATTATTCTATTATTTTTTTTCACTTTTGAAATCTTCCTTTGAAAGCTTTCAGGAATACTTCCTCAAAAAGGAAAGTTTCCCGGCAATTTTCATCTCTAGTTATATGTACGCCAATTTACTCGTGGTTGAATTAATAGAGTACATTGTTGAACCAGCTCGTAAGTGTTTACTCTGATGAAAAAAAAACAAAGAAAGGAAATTCCGACGAGGATTCAAACCCTGGTTTCCTAAATGTAGTGCTCGTACCCATAGTACTGCACCACCGATTCGATATCTGACGTGACAAATCAAGCGAATACAAAGAAATCACGTGAGTGCACCGATCGATGATAGATAGCCAGTCCATAGATGGAGCGCTATATAATGGTGCGCACCGCCATATAGACTAGGGTCTATTCGTCGGGGACACCGATAAATAGATACTTCCTATGCCGTAGAGCGAGTAATTTTACTCTCTACGGCCGTCCTATGCCTATCTAAGCGTTTCTAAATGCCTGGGTAAATATAAAATTTAATTTCTGACAAGAATAAAATTTATTGAAAAAGGCATTACTTGGCGGAAGTACATACCTACATCATGAATTTGTGGATATATTAATTTTGCAATATTCCTCTAAAAAATTTGATTTGCTGTCGAGCGGTCGGACGGACTATACTATACATCCCGAGAATGCCTCGTTCAGAGGCGAAACACATGTCGATAAGTTTTCTTGCTTGTTATTTAAGATTGCTTTATTTTGTGCTCGTACTGCTTGCTTTGCTTGTGCATGTTTTATGCGGGAGGGCGGGCGGTGCTCGAGTCTGCATTTTGAATAGCATGGTACTTACTAGTGTTTAGCGGAATATTGCAAATTATTAATATATCCACAAGGATATATATCCTGACAAGGTTTATGGACGACTACGAGCTATTCGTTTTCACTCGGGTTGTTGTGGAACGGGCTCAGAATAACGATATTCCTTATTCTGAGGGAACGGGTAACAGTAAAATTTTACCTTTACCCCGGCGGCGTTTAGGAACGGTACCCAAATGTCAGTGATACTTGACATTGACATGACAGCTATTTTTTAGGGTTCCATATCCGAAGGCAGGACAGTATTATTAAGCCTCCGCTGTCTGCCCGTCTGTCACAGGGGTATTCAGCTGTTATAGGTAGCCGGTTGAAATTTTCAAAAATTTCTTACGTGATACTACGACATTTTTCACGGCAAATAATAGAAGTAGAATAAAATTAAACCCCATACAAAAAAAACTCAAAATATTACATTTTTAACATTATCATGTTCCCCCCCCCCCCCCCCCCCTATTTCGAAACGAGAGGACCGAAAAATATGAATAAAAATCATGATAATATAAAATAAACTTTTAACAAAAAAATACCAATTGACTTCAATAGTAACAGCAGTCATTCACTAAAAAGTTAATAATAATTCTATAAAGACCGATGGTACCGAAGCAACACTTTTGCCGACTTCTTTCTTCCTGAAACGTTATGTTATCTAGAAGTCGGCGTTCTTATATTGGTTTCTATGTTGCTATATCCGACCTACCTGGAAGTATACTCTTTCAAACAAAAAAAGAATTGTTCAAATCGGTTGGGAAATGACGGAGTTATGAGTAACAACGCCAAAAAAAAAAAAACATACAGTCGAATTGAGAACCGCCTCCTCTTTGAAGTCGGTTAAAAATACTCAGTTACGTACTCAGTGGGAGCCGCGAATTGTTAGCCAGGCGCAACCATTTTAGTGGCTTGTTTTTGTTGCCTCAATGATGTTATGGCAAATACACATTGTTATTTACCATGAAGTTTTTAGGGTTCCGTACCCGTATTGCGTGGTGGTAGGGATCCCTTTGCGCGCGAGTCCCACTTAAGGCAAATACACATTGTTGTTATTTACCATAAAGTTTTTAGGGTTCCGTACCCGTATTGCATGGTGGTACGGAATCCTTTGTGCGCGAGTCCGACTCGCACTTGCCCAATTTTATTTATTTCTTGTTAGGCAAAGGTATTGTAGCTCTTCAGCCGTAAAGGAAGTAAAACGCTTTACCTTCTTCAGCTCATATTCTTACACTTTGAATATTTTTTTCAAAATACCTACCTACCTATCTGTACAACTAACATTAATTGTTCCGAAAAAACCAATGATTAAAAAAATAAAATAAATAAATCGTCACGACATGAATCCCCGAGGGGGTGTCAGAGGTGTTCAAAGTGTGAACTGATAAATGTTAGTCACAGTTTATATTCTCTGCCTACGCGGTATGGACGACGATTACTACGTCCCAACGTGATGGTGAGCCCATTGCCTTACTTCGGACATAAATTAAATAAACCTTCAATTTAGTTCTTTTACGTTTATTATTTTATTGAATATATTTTTTAAAGATTAAATTTGACTCGTAAAAAGCGTATTATGTGCCTACTTTACAAAATAAACTATTTGAATTTGAATTCAAATACTCTTTTTTGGGCATTCAGGTTTTGGTTTACGATGTACTTTCCGTCACCGTCAAGTGGTAAGTAAGAACAAATACCATGCACATAAATTCCGAAAAACTCAGTGGTGCATACCCGACCGGGGATCGAACCTGGTTCTCAAGATTGAGAGGCCAGCGTTCTACCGCTGAACTACCGCCGCTTTTTATAATGAAACATGGTTAGTAATAAAATAAGCTAACAAAAAACATTTCAATACATTATTTATTATCTTACCTAACACGAAATGAAAACTTGTGGATTGTAGTGTCCAACGCGTGCAAATTCAAGCTCCCTATTTGTAAACTATTGTAATGGCTATGACTAGGCTTGCCAACCGTCCCGGATTTTCCGGGACGTCCCGCTTCTGGGTCAACTTTGGTCCGTCCCGCCGCGCCGTGACCCCTTGCGGGACACCTTTTGTCCCGGAAATCAGTGATTACATGATATTAGGTATATATCTCGTACCAACCACCCCCGACCCGAGTAATTTGTAATAACTTGCGAGGAGCGATCGTTGTTCATTAATTATATATACCAGGGGCTCTGCCGCGTAATTCTCATTTGTGTCAATTTCAAGTAAATGCATGCGAAATTCAACGCGTTCAAAAGAGATGGCATGTTAGGCGGGCGTCGTCGCACGCACGACAAATTTCAATCTCAAGTTGATGTTGATGAAAATGAGAATTACGCGGTAGACCCGCTAGTACCTACATCAAAGTAAACAAGGTTGATAAAATAAATAAGGTTTGCGCGTCCTATGTTGGTACTAACGTGAGTCAGTCTGATTTTATCTAAGATCGATTTATTCCAAAAAATCGATTTAGCATCGTTTTTAGGGTTCCGTACGTAACCCAACGGGACCCTATTATTAAGACTCCGCTGTCTGTCTGTCACCAGGCTGTATCTCATGAACCGTGATAGTTAGACAGTTGAAATTTTCACAGATGATGTATTTCTGTTGCCGCTATAACAACACATAATAAAATAATTATTTAAGGGGGCCCCCATACAACAGACATGTTTTTTTTTTGCCGTTTTTATAGATAATGGTACGGAACCCTTCGTGCGCAAGCCCAACTTGCACTTGTCCGGTTTTTATTTTTCTCCACAACTACGAATTGGTCACATCTTGTCACTCGATACATAAGGTTACCGACAGTTCGCCCATAGTCTATTATGGTAAGTAAATAAAACGTAGCTTGCGCTTGCGCGCTACGTTCGTATGTAGCACTCCCCTGCTCGGGGAAAATATAAAACAAAATCGATTCATTGATATTTTGTTTATTATATTAACATTTATTGAAACATTCTACTATTACAATGTTATACAAAATGGCGACTGTATGAAAGTTAGTACAATAAGAAGTGCCCGACGATAAGTTATTGAGGCCTCATTTGTCTGCCTGATTTAGAATAATGCCATCATCATTTTCAATGGGCAATAAATCTACATGCCCATTTCGCTTCACCCAATGTTTTAACCTCCATATTTCTTAATTTTATCAAACCATTTGGCTTAGGCGAAGAATGACCAATTCGCAAAATGGCTAACGGCAAAAAAGGAACAATACCCAAATCTGAAAATGTCCAATACTAGAAATGACTAATTCTACAAAAGGCCCAATTCTTTAAATAGCTAGATCAGAAAATGACAAATTAATATGATAGCTTTTATGAAATAAAAACATTGTAATAGGTGATAAAGTAAAGATTACAGTAAAAGTCAAGATTATTAGGGTTCCGCGCTCAAAGTGTGCTTAATTATTTGCTAGGCGATATCATTTTAGCGGCTTGTTTTTGTCGTCTTAATGTTGTTATGGCAATAGGGCACACCATCCATCACGGTGGCACGGAATAAATCGTCGGGTGAAAAGTGGGCGTACGTTGGTTGGCTTATAGTTGGCTGTCGGACGTGTCTACTGGGAAAAGTTGGTCATTTTGAGAATTAGTCATTTTTAGAACTGGTCATTTAAAGAATTGGCCTTTTCACGAATTTATTGCATTGGTCATTTAGCGAATTAGGTATTCTTCGCTTAAGCCTACAATTTTCATCGGTGGACCCTTGAGCTTAAAATACAGTTTTTAAGATTTTTTGAACAAGATTTTTCAAGTGATACTTTACTTGCAAAAATAAATTTACGTTTAACGTTTTTCAGTCTCGAACTTACCCCTAAATAATAAAACCCCGTAATATTAAACAAATTATATTAATTTTTGAGACATGGATCCTTAGACCAAGCTAACAATAGAATTATAAGAAATATGGCAGTGGTGAGTGAATCGATAACAGCGCCTTCCGTTTTATCTGATCAGAAGGCATTCAATATTGCACAAAATGATTTTATTTTCATTATTCACAATTACCCATTGGCCGATAAAATCATTGCCATAAAACTTATCATTGAAACTTCATATCCATATCATAACAGGCACGTATCCAAGAGAGTTTTCTCATTGTTTTTTTTTCTTAGTTCTTAGCTTTCCTCCAGATGTCGCTGTCCATGTCACCATAGGTAAAATATGTTTCGTAGCAATCAATGTCAAAGTGGTTTTAAGTTTGTTTGGAATCTGTGCAAATGTTGTCCTTGATTCTGTTGCTAAAGATACGACAGTGCCATCTAGGAATCTTATTTAACACTAAATTTGACACAAGGAAAAACGCTCTTTATTGTTGATAAACCTTTTTGTACGGTGATCATTGCAAAGGTATTTTTTTAAACCGTCTTTTGCTAGGAATGCTACTTTAGTTAAGTCTGGTCCTCATGGATCATTTACCTTGGATACGTGCCTGTCCATGTAGTAAAGCTGGGTCGTTATTATCTAACTTCAACATCTATAGCTATTGCTTTCAAAGGTATCGTGATTGCCTATTTGATTTCTATCTGATCAATCACAATACCTTAGAGAGCGATAGTGATAGATGTTGAACTTAGACAATAAGCCCCCTGGTCCCATCTAGGCTACACTCATCATCTGAAGACGATAATTGACTGAACACTGTCAACCAAAATAATGGAAAAATCTTTCAATGGAATAAGATGAACATGAAAACAGTTTAAAATGTATTAAAATCAAATGATTCGTGTCGTCTAGAGCCACATCTTTATATTGTTCGATTTACTTAAGCCTACCTACTTAAAATACAGCCTTGAGATCATACTGATTTTTACACCTTTGCCAAGTAAAATTACAATCATTTCAACATAACAGCAGACATTTGTATGGATATACAAAAATAATTGAATAATCTCATTACATACATAATATTAAATTTATATACAAAAAATATTCTTCGAAAGGAATTTTATCTTTATCAATTTAAAATATTCTGTACATTGCACTGACCTGTTGTTTTTTTTTCTGTTACGTAAAAACATTAATTGTCCATTTCCGTTACTTTTATTGATATACAATTCTTGAATTCACGGAATCATTGATGTAAGGAATTAAACAAATAAGGTTTTTAGGTACAAGATATTATGCCATCTACGCCGTAAAGTACATAGAGTACATACCTACAACACAAATTTCATTTCATATTTCATTTCATTTCAATTATTATGGTCGAAGTTCTATTCAAGATCACGAGAAAGTACCTACAAAAACAATAAATATGAGTAGATAGAAATCTACCATTTGCACATAAAATTTTATGATTGAATAAATATATTTCAAACATTGAAAAATCGTAATAAAAGTAGCCTTGTGCTACCATCAACAAAATGTCCATTATCAGAAGTTAAATAATCATTTCGGCAATAACATCTTAAATGTAGTTGACTGCACCTAATCCTTATTAAATAAATTCACAGATATATTCATAATTTGTTAGACCTACCTAAAATTCCAAGACATACCAAAGACTACACTTTCATTTTACCACACGATACCTTAACATAACGTCTCCAAAACCAAATAACGAGACTCTAAAAATCATTCAGAAGGATTATCAATATTGTTTATTTGTGCTCAATACTCCATCATACTCGTTACATCACACAACGCACAAATAAAATGTATGACAAGACAAATCAAATTTAAAAACAAACCACGTGGATTCGTGCCCGTCCGCCTTTCGGATATCTAGAACAAATTTTATCTGATTGTTAAATAACGGAAATCAACTCTGATTTTATTGAAATATCTGTACAACATTAAAATATGGATTCCATTATGGATTGAAATTGTAGTGTTGCTATATCTATGAAATAATTCCAAGAATAACAAATTAAAACAATAATATAATAATAATTATATCACATGTCCTTGTACGGACAAATATATATTTTTAATTCGTATCTTTAATATGAACAAATTTTACTGTGAGAGCTATGCGAAAACATAATTATGCTTATTTTACAGAAAACCGATCCACTAGGATAGTAGAAGTCAAAAATAAAGTTGCGCAAGCTCCCAAAATAAAAGTTGTTTATATTTACGAGTACACTAATTATCGAGAAATCGGTTATCAAAGTAACAAAATATGTTTATTATTAATTGTTGGTATTTTTTGTCAAGGGAAATATATTCCAGTATTCTTTCGATGTTATCCTGTCACAACAAAATCGGACATTACCTTGAGTTTTGTAACTGTTTGAAACTTCCTAACAATGCAGCTGGGTTGTTACCCACACAAACTGTATAAATATTTGCTCAATTTCTTTGCAATTCTCCTTTTAACACGAACTAAGGCCATCAATTCTCGGAAACCGAATTACACGAGGAAGATCACATTAACTTTTTTATATAATTATTAAAGCTTATCAAGAAAGCCTTCATTTAAATACCGCTCATTTTAAATACCTTCCTAATCCTACCTAAACGATCAAGTTTTAACAAAAAGGCCCCTATTCGTTTTTCAAACCCTAAAGGAAGAAGTGGAACAAAGATAAAATATTTTCAGTGATAATTATCGTAATTATTTACCAAGTTGCATAAGACATCCTTCATAAAAGACTGACAAAAACTGTCTTTCAAAGACTAGCGAACCAAACCAAAAATCTTCTGAAATGAGCATTATTTTGTTGTACCTATCTAAATCACCAACAAATGCCATACGCAATATATATTAATAGTACAATTTTGTAACCAAACACTCGCATCTAACCACTTAAGTTGAATATCCTTATATCGATTTTAGAAGACATTTTCTCCTACAACTACTACCATACATACATACAGACAGACAAGAACACGCGCTTACAACTTTTATTTACAAAACTATGTTTCAGATAAATTATGGCCAGAACATAAATTGGACGATTTCATTCGTTGCTATTTGGCCAGAAAATGCATAGAAATATAGAAAAGAGCAAACCGCTCTCGACAAATCACCTGCGCCCAATTCCAATTATCACCATGGCGATATGGATCCAAATATGAACATCTCAAGAGTTCACATCACAAAAATAATTGCAACACCGTTAAGCTCACCTTTTAGAAGATATCACTGTACAGGATGGGACATTTATAGCTGCCTATAGGCAGTTTCATAATAATATCACAATTATAAACGTCTCCGAATGATCCCAGAGATTGAAGGCGTGTTTCAGTTGTACTTGTGTTGCACTCTCGAATAGACGGGGTACTTGAGAGTGGTTCTAAGCTGGTCATTGTGCTCCTCCAGAGAGTTCACGGCGTAGTGAAGGACTAGTTCTTGTAAAGTTCTGGAAGAGATAAAGGTATTGTCACTATTAGCACAGCAGCCTTTAAAAAGATGAACCTAAAATGTTTGTATAAAGAAAGCATCAAATAAAACGACTGACTCATTTTTCCAACAGGCCCAGGCAGAGCTGGGCTCATAGGCTGTCGCCTACATTGCCTTTTGGATAATTCGGCCCTGCCGGTCCCGTTCCGGTTAAGGGGAAAACATACGCAAGCGGAATAAACGATGTTCTGCCTTCAAGGGCAGATTCAGGATTTGATTTAGGGGGGGTGGGGGGCGGCCATTTGACAAAGTTTATCACAAAGTAAAAAAGGCAAATTTTAAACTATAAAATTGTAATTTACAGAAACCAATGGAAACTTTGCGATGACAGGTTACACAAAACATAGGCATAGTAATGACATAGGTAATAAGGTTTTGTTGAGAAACTATTAAGTAAATTTTGAATATAAGTGACTCTGGCTTGTTGTTTTTTTGTTGCACTTATTTGATCCCCAGCTAGCCTAACATGGTCGGTTTTTAACACCCTCTAAACACCTTTTGACAGCCCAATTTGACATTAAACACATGGAATATGGTGTTATGTTGTGTCAAAAGGTGTTAATAATAGGTGTTAAACGCTGGCCTTTGGCGAGTCCGAACGGGCAGCCGCATTTTCGAACGATACTAGGTTCTTGTTCTCCAAATAACAATTGATCTTGGGATAAAATGTTGGGCGAGGTGGACGAAATTATTTCTTGTTCCCTGAATCGATCCTCTGATAAAATAATACTACCATATCTATACTAAGTCTATGATAATCCTAACAGTTTCGTTATTATTATTAACTCCTTATCAAGCACTTGCTAGCGGCCAGGGCAGGCTACGGGCCTGCTATGCGAGCACGTACGGGTCGCTTAGATAAACTTGACAGATAAAAAACCGGCCAAGTGCGAGTCAGACTCGCGTACCTAGGGTTCCGTATTGTGGATGATAAATTTGATTTTGTCATTTTATTTCGTGAATTTCTCGAACGCTTTATTTTTCCTGTAATCTTTACGTAAACACATATTACCATGATGTTTTTCATATTTTTTGGTCCACCAGTTTTGGAGATACATATTTTTGTGGTTTTTTAAAGATTTCTCGAAACCAGTGCCAGTAAGTATAGTAAAAGTATATATTTTTACTATAAACTTTTTAATACCCATAATGTATTTTTATAAAATATGTTTTTTATTTATTTTACTTCTTTTTTTGTATTCCTGTATGTATGTATGTAATTTTTTTTTAATCGCTATAGTTATCTTGTAATTGGCCAGTTATGATCTATAATTGACATTTTTTTCGGTCTACCAGTTTCGGAGATAAGGGGGGGGGGACATACATATTTTTGGGGTTTTTTAAAGATTTCTCGAAATCAGTGTGAGTAAATATATTAAAAGTATATATTTTTAGAATTAACTTTTTTAATACCTATAATTTGATACCCATATTGTATTTTTATAAAATATATTTTTTATTTATTTTACTTCTTTTTTTGTATTTCTCATTAGTGCTGAATTTTTTTTATCGCTATAGTTTTCCTGTAATTGGCCAGTTATGATCTATAATTGTCATTTTTTTCATATTTTTCGGTCTACCGAATCGGAGATAAGGGGGGGGGGGGGGACATGCATATTTTTGGGGTTTTTTAAAGATTTCTCAAAATCAGTGTTAGTAAATATATTAAAAGTATATATTTTTAGAATTAACTTTTTAATACCTACAATTTGATACCCATATTGTATTTTTAGGCTAATATTTTTTATTTTTCTCACTTTTGTTTTGGAAATATTTTGAACAATTTCAAATTTTTCATATTTTTTTTTACATCCTAATGTGTGCGCAAATTAATGCTATTTTTGTGCCAAATTTCATGTATTTATCTTTAACGGTGCTAAAGTTATGAGGCTGTGACATACGGACGGACGGACAACGGAGTCTCACCATAAGGTTCCTTTTGTACCTTTTAGGTACGGAACCCTAGAAACGATAAATTACAAACGATAACCCTTAATGCAATGACATAAGAGTTACATTTTTATTTATCGAATCGATGTCGAGTCGATAGAAAGTTCATGCTAGTGCCCCTGAATAGATAAAATAACACAACTTACGAGGAAAGCTCAACTGACATTAAACTATTGTTGTGTAATGCCATAAATAACATTTATTTAATACTTTTTGTTAAAAAAATAAGAAAAACAATCATAAGTTGTCAGCTATAAAAATTACTGCAGATAGGCTCTCACTCGCCAGATCGTGTCAAAGTAATTTTGTTGTACTTACATATGAAACGTGACACCTAATTCCTTGCACGTGTTTGTGCTTGTATTTTTGCACTTTCTAAACACGCACGACGGCATTTTAAAGCGGGTTGTTTCCTCGTTGATACCAACAAGTCGCGCACTCCTTTCGACGGTCAGCAAGCAACTAAAACGTGATGTGCTAAAGCGCACGTTTTAATGTTGTATGGGATGGGCCTATCTCCGGTAATGTATATTGCTGTAAGTTGTGCGTTTGGGAACGAGACCCGTCGCAACTACCTTAAATTCAATGATTTTATACTTTTGTAAATATATAAAATTCCAAGTTTAATTTGATGTTTTAAATATTTTTAGGGTTGCACTATTACTAAGTCTCCGCTGTCTGTCTGTCCGTCCGTTCGTCTGTCACAGGGTCTACCATCAGCTTCAGCCGTTATAGGTAGCAAGTTGAAATTTTCAGACAATACGTGTTACCATGGCCTCTATGGAGGCAAAAATAAAAAAAATATATAAAATTTAAACCCAAGTGGGGGGCCTCATATAAAAAAGACCTCTCGAAAAGAGTAGCATTTTTTTAACGTTATGTCCCCTCCCCCCTTATTTTCTAAACAAAAGGACCAAAAAATATTTAAAAAGCTCATGGTAATAGGTGATTACGTGAAGATTACAGGAAAAATAATGCGGTGAAGATATTAGGGTTCCGTAGACAGCGGGAGCCGCGATTTGTTTATTATGCACTATAATTAGCGGCTTGTTTGTGTCACTATGACATCTACGAGTATATTATTGTAATTTTACCATGTTTTTAGAGTTCCGTACCCGTATTGTGTGATCATGCGGAATTATTTGTGCGCGTGTCCGACTCGCACTTAGGCACATTTTTTTAATATAATAAATAATCATGATTATAAAAAAAAACGGAATGAGCCCGGAGATTGTCGACAGACAAATGCGAAATTTATTGCGGCCATCTTCTGTCTTTAGGCTAACTTTATAATTTTTATTAAAACTTTGTTAAGGAACTTCTTAGGAAACAGTGAACAGAACTACATACATACATATACTCACGCCTCTCTCCCAGAGGGGTGGGCAGAGACTACAGATTTCCATATGCTACTATCCTGACGCACCTCTTTTACATCCATCAATCTAATCATACAAGCTCTTCTATCCGGGTACTTTTGACATTGCCCTTCTTCACTATGTCGCCAATTATGTCAAGCATACGTCCTACTAGGGCAACCTGGTCGATCTATACCTTCTACTTACGTTACGCTCCATAAATTTCTTTTGTCACACTACTGTCATTTGACATCCTCTCTACATGTCCAAGCCACCGAAGCATTCCTTTTTCTATTCTAGTCACTACATCTTTAAGGCCGCACTGATCCCGTATGTCTATTTTTGACTCTATCATTAAATGTTAAACCACACATACTCCGTGAGAAACGCATTTTCATTGTATTCACTGTACTTTGATGTTTATTTTGCCATACCCAACATTCACTACCATACATACATAAGTGTAGGAGCCAACACTCCATTATGAGCCGTCAATCGTGCCTTTGCAGTCACATTTTGGCTGGCCATAAAGGAGTGTAGAGCTCAGTTCACTCTATTTCCCGCATTCAATCTACTTTCAATGTCACCGTCACACTTTCCATCGCGCGTAAATAGACAACCAAAATAGAAAAACCTGTTTTACTTCCTCGTCTCCAATCTTTAACCTTGCATTCAGTCACTGCTTCATCCCTCTCTATCACCATAACCTTTGTTTTTCCTACGTTAACTATCATTCTTTTCGTTTTAAAGGCATCATCCAAAACTATTAACATTTCTTGCAGCTCATCCGTCAATGAAGAAATGAGAACTTAGTCATCGGCGTATACGAGGCATTTGATAAGTAACTCCCCTATCTAAACAGAACTGTCGCGAAATTGTCAAGGTACATACTTACGGACAGATGTTACAATGTAGAACATCTTTTTGCGTACAGCAAGCATAATATTAATACTGAAGCACAGATTCTGCTGTTCATTTAATGGTAGCTAACTTCCCTAAAAACATGAGAGCGAAGAGTGAGTCAACAGAACCTTCCCTGATGGTATCATCTTCTGGAATATATACCTCCTTGTGCGCGCCGCGCTCATTATGTCTTACCAGTCCCGGAATCCAGCGATTAGAAATAGAATAGAATAGAATATCTGTTTATTTATCTGCCACAATACAATTACATAATAAAAACTTAAAACGAGACATTTAACAAAATAAAAATAAGAAAAAACAATGTGACTAAAGTAGAAGAAGTCATGTATCGCAGCAGACAAAAAGGCCAAGGACTCAGCATATGCTGTAGTCTAACAAAGTAAGACCGACAGCGCTGATTTTCAGTCCGGGCCCACGTAGATAACGCACGAACAAACAAAACAGAGCGAGTATCAATATTACATATTCATGCATAACTAAAACAAAATATCCATATAACATAGTATATTATATAGTATATATATATTTGTGATTAGTAAATACAATATAAATAAATAAATATCTTAATTTAGAATTTTACCACCTTGTGGGATAAACTTTAAAGATATCTGAAAATAAATAATATTAAATAGAACAAATTATAGCCAATCTAGTTTCCAGTTTTAGGCAGGCGAGGATTTTTGTAAGTCAAGGAGATACTTTTTCAATTTACTTTTGAAAGTATACTTAGACTTAAGGTCACGTAGTGGCGGTGGAATATTGTTCCAGCATTTTGACGCCATGTACCTAAAACTACCCCTAAATGCAGTAGTTTTATGCTTTGGACATTATAAACGGTTTATCCGAGTGCTGTATCTGCTACGAGAAGATGACCACGTAAATTTGTCGTGTAAATACTTGGGAGAACCAGTCTTCACCACTCCAAACAGTAAAGCAGCCAAGTGCAACTGACGACGACCTTCTACCTTTAAGATATTGGCTGAATTAAGATAAGGAGTGACATGCGAGCGCGGAGGGATACGGAAGCAATACCGGGCACACGCATTTTGGACGCGCACGATAAGTCGCATTGTCTTTGCATAAAGGCAGGGCCCGTAGACAGAAATGCAATAATTTAATTTAGAGAGAACAAGCGATTCACAGAGCTTTATGCGGAGTTCTTCACTAAGAAAGTCACGAATGCGGTATAATACTTTAAGTCGATAAAAGCAGTTACGTGTTAACTCTGCTACATGACTTTCAAAGCGCAACTCACCGTCAATTAGAAGCCCCAAATTCCTAGCTTCACGTACACACTCCATCGGTTGGTTCATAATACAAACTGAAAAATTGGTGGAAGTTATTCTCGCAATCTGGTGTTTAGATCCTAGAATCATATACTTGGACTTGGACGGATTAAGGACTAAGGAATTTTTTTTACACCATAAAGAGATACGATCAAGATCGTCACTAAGCTTAATAGCAGCAATATTGGCTTCAGAGGGATTACAGGGTATGTATAATTGTAAGTCGTCCGCGTATAAGTGGTACTGGCAATTTTGGATGTTCTGAATTATATCTCTACTATACAAAATAAAAAGTAGAGGTCCGAGTATTGAACCTTGTGGTACACCACGATCTACCGTACTTATTTGAGAACTTAAATTGTTACCATCTCTTCTTGACAACACCACTTGCTGTTGACGGTTACCAAGATAGCTGTTAAACCATTTAACAGTCTCAACGTCAAACCCATAGAATGAGAGCTTTGAAAGCATAAGATCAACATTGATGCAATCAAATGCTCTGGAAAAATCAAGTAATGCGAGGATAGTACCCTGACCAATATCGCGAGCAGCAAGAATGTTGTCGATAACGTCCAAAAGTGCCGTATTTGTACTGCGGCCTTTTCGGAAACCTGATTGCAACTCTGGCAGTATACCATTACGTTCCAAGTACTCCACTGTTTGCATGTGAACGACTTTTTCTAGTATTTTTGATAAATATGGAAGGATACTAATTGCACGTAGGTCCTTCACATTACTTGGATTATTGGTTTTCGGAATCGGCTTTACAAGGGCAGTCTTCCATAGCCTGGGAAAGGTGTTGGTAGAAATAGATTTATTTATGATACTGGTTATTACACCAAGGGTTGTGGGCAAAGTCATGAGTATCATGTCCATGGCAAGACAATCAGCACCTTTTGCATTTGACCTCATATTAAGTATAATTTTGGCTACGACTGTTTCATTTACTGTGGTTAATTTAAAGGAAGAGGGACCGAATCTGTGCAGTTCGAAATACATTAAATCAGAAATAGGAACTAAATTTTCTCCTGGAACATTAAGAAAATGTGTATTTATAACATCAGGATCATTGAAATCCTCTAGAAGATCATTTATACCTCTAAAATTAATTGCGACAGTGTCTTTAAGATTCTTCCATAGGGTCTTGGGATTATTTACATTGCTATTAACATGATGTTCAAAATAAGATTTTTTCTCATTAAAGAGAGATGTATTTACTAAATGTTTCAAATCTTTGTATTGTTCCCTTTTCTTATCCGTTTTGTCTTTACGGTAAGCATTATGGGCCTCATTTCTTAATTTCATCATGAAACGTACGTTGCTTGTCAACCATGGCACCATTTTTTGGCTCACTACATATTTTCTTTTCTCCGGTGCATGTCGATCGAAGATTTCAAGCAAAATCTCATTGAAAGTTTGGCACATTAAATCAACTGATTCAATGTTATCAAAATTGCACCAATTAATTAAACCTAGATTACGTTCGAAATCATCACGATTAACACTCTTAAGCGGCCTATATGTGACTAACTTAGGCTTGGGTTTCTCCTTCTTGATCTTAAATTCGACATAGACCATTGCGTGCTTATTTAGATCGGGGATGTAGTCAACAGTTACGTTCTGAACACCCACATCAGTACAGACAAGATCAATAAGGGTTGAACTTGTATCTGTGAAATGAGTGGGCTCAGTTACAAAGTTTTTAAGGTTAGTGTATTTTAAGAATTCATGGAATTGTTTTGTCTTGCTATCGTTAGGGTCCAAGAGATTAATATTGAAATCGCCTAGCAGTATTAAATGATCATATTTGGAAAAAATGGCAACTGAATCAGTCATAGCATCAAGGAACTCATTAACCTTTATCCACTGCGGTCTATACGCTGTACCTATTGCAATACTACGACCGTTAATATTATGAGTGACCCACATCTGATCTATTGGGTAAGCAGGAGGATGAGCTTGAGTTCTAGCAGTAATACCTTGTCTAATGTAGAAGCCAACTCCTCCCCCCCTCCCCGCCACCGACCGCGGACGCGGTACGTGACGTAGTCGGTAGCCAGGAGCAGTTGGAGCCTTAGCATTATGATGACCATCGTGCAGCCATGTCTCATTTATAGCTAATATGTCTGGAGAGTGTCGATGTACTGCGGCCAGAAACTCATCATGCTTAGTACCTAGTGATTGTGCGTTGAACAAACCGACTTTTAAATGGTTAGACCTTGACATACTGGTTGAAAAAAAATATAAGTGTATAAGAGTAGAATAAAAAATAAATAAATATTTCATTAAATATAGTAAACATATTATAATCGCAGTCAAAAGACAATCTATGAGTAAAGGTAAATAAATTTATCTGTATCCCTAGTGCATCTACAATGTTGCAAATATATTCCGCTAATACTACGACACATGACCTCATCAATATAGCCGTATTAAGAAAATAAAAAAATATCTAACTATGAACCAAACATTTGTGAGGTTTGTAAAACAATAATTTGATTTCGAAGTTTATGATGAAATTTACCGGATGCCGTTCCTGTAAACTTATATTACTAAGCCGTACATCAAATAACAATACAGAAATGCATTTTATACATGTGCAACGGACTACATGACAATTGCAAAAATATTCTGCATCCAAACAAATTACTTTATCCAAGACTAAGACAATAAAGTTTTTGATATTAATTTCGAAAACATTTTGGTATCGTCCTATTATCGAGACAAATACATACAGAATACATAAACAGAATGAGTTCAAAAATAAAAAGGTAATTTTATTAAACAATTGCATGCAAGTGAATAAACCTAGGTGTGCTGTGAAAAAAATTAAAAAGCAAAATCTCATACACGGACTGTCACGACAATGGACTGTTTCAAAAATAATGGAGATCATAATTACTACAAAGTGATTTACATTGACCGAATTATCCTGTTGAGACTTTAATCCCAACATATTTTTTTTGCAAACCTTATTATAAACTTTTGCTAAACAAAAAACTAAAGTTAAGAACCGTATATTTGTCCATGTTTTATATATTTTGTGGAAGAGCATCAGAATCCCGGCAAAAAACACGCTCCAGGTCCTTCTCCGTACTGATCCTGTGTACAGGAGACGACACGCTACGCCTCGCCAAAATACGACCCTCGCGAGTCCAAACGAATTTCCACTGCTTGGTTCTCTTCAGCTCACGAGCCTTGCCGAATAGTAATCGATTCTGTTTAGTCAGTCGTTCGTTCAGGTAGAAGGTCCTGGGCACGTGAGCTTGGAGGCCGAGGTCGACCGTGGTGACGCCGCGTCGGACTCGAGCACTCTTCATTAGTTCATCTTTCAACGCGCGGCGCGTCAGTTGCAAAACGATAGGTCGCGGGCGGAGGGGAGCAGCCCCGGTCTCGTCCTGCAGCGGCCGTGGTGGGCCCGCTCGTGCCACGCTGACCACGTCGCGCTCCTCCAGTGTCACTCCCAACTTCACGGCGACTGACGACACGATGTGACCGACAGACTCACCCACAAACTCGGGGATGCCGGTAATTTCGACATCGTTAGTGAGCGCGGCCTGGTCACGCTCGTTCAGCTCCACCTTCAGCTGCTCCACGGCGTCAAGCAAGGCAGAGACAGAGCCGGACTCTGGTCGTGGCTCCGACCGCGAAGCTAATAATTCAGAGCGCAGCTTCTTGTTATCATCCTCGAGTGACACAACTCTCTCATTGAGCTTCACGACTGACATCTGAAGCCCCCTTGTAGTAACAGTCATCTCACTTTTAAATTGATCAAAGCTTTTCTTGAACTCTTTCTTTAACTCCTCAGTAACACTTGATTTGAAATTTGTTAATTGATCCCTAAGCCTAATGTCCATGAGCGAGGAAAAGCGGTTGAAGAAGGCCGTTTCGTTGGGCGCTAGGTCCCCTGTTACAGAAGATTGGATTCCTCGTGCATGATCAGTCAGTGCCAGTTCATCACATGACATGTTCCTAATATCAGTGCTACTAGGTAATGCCTGGTTTTTGCCCATAGGTGTTATCGGGCTATTATCAGTGCGTCTTGCCCGACTATTAATATTAACATTAGATATACATGCGTTACAGCGCCATGACATGCGATATTCCGATATATTGGCCATGTACTCGGCAGAGGTCATATTTACACATCTATTGTGGAAAGACTTCTTACATGAAACACACTTGAGGAGTTCAGTGGACCCCACATTACCACTACATTCTGTACACTGCATCTTTTTGATATAACTTAATAAGAATCTTCTCAGAGAAATTAGTACTCACGCTAGTATCTGCGAAATACTTCTCTTAGCCGTATCCACTTTAAATTAGCAACAGGCGTAAGACAGAGGTCATCAGCAAATTAGACCTTCCGTACACCGCACAACCGCGAGAGTTGCTTGACACGGCACTGATGACAAATCATTCACAGGTGACAGGTAAACGGTAAACGGCCAATTACAATGTTTAAATGTTGATTTTATGTAAAAAAGCCGCAATTAACAGGAAACAAAGTGAAAAATAATGAACACAATCACTTCATACACAAAAAACACACCAACTACACATCCAAATTCACTGTTTACTATTTTTTGCAATTTATTTGTTGACGAGTAACAAGATGGCAATGTTTCGACACCGACCGTGCGTTCCGTAAGTGGAAATAGGTTATAGGGGCCGCGATTGTATTCTTTAGTTAAAATTCTGAACGCACCTAAGACCTTGAGCCCAAGAACCACAAGATAGGTAGTTAACCATAATACTGGCGAAGAAGATGCAGAAATAAGCATGAAAAAGTATAATATTTAAGTAAATACTTATTCTATTTTTGTCGCGTATGTTTATTAAAAAACAGATGCCGTAGAAATATGCCAGAAAATGCTGTTTGTCCAAGTGACAGTTTATTAATATGAAAACGTCAAACAACAAATATAAATTACAAATACCTATGCGAATTTCATGTCTTAAACTTTTAAATAGATATTAGATTATCTTTATTGTTGCACATAACCTAAATAGAACGAAAATTGGCGACAAGCCAGCCAAGTACGTAGTAAGCTTCATCAAGCAATGAAAACAGCTGATCAAACAACTATCTCTTTATGGTGGTATGGTTATGGTGGTGATATAACCGAGACAAGACAACATAGCCAATTTAGGACCGTAGTCCGACGAGCTATGTTATTTGTTTTGTATGGAGAACCGGTACCTGTTGTTGAAAATGTGTGTTTGGGGTACGTACCGGAAATATTCGATTCACTAAGTTAAAGCCATTTTGTTCTGGATTTGTATTATTATATTATCCTTACTTATCGAAACCATTTCCTTTTTTTTTTTTTGTAAAGGACATTATGCTGCAAGTACATAACTTGAGAACCACTGCGGTTTTCGCCATAATCAATAATTCGTCTTAAGCACGAGCGGATCGAAGGTGAAGAAAAGAGAAATTTGTATATTGTATACTCACTTATAAACATTATATGGCTCCGCAAACCCGAATCCCCTTTCAGTCTCATATATAATACAGTGGTAGACGATGCTATTACAGCAAATGGACAAAGCTAGCTGTCCTGTCGAATTAGGTCGGATTAAGAACGTCCCCAGGGGTTTCCTATCGAGCAGTTTCTCCGCCATGGCCCTCGTGCAATTGTCCACCTTCCAAGTGTTACTGTCATGATGGGCGGCTAAATCATCACGTCTTATCATGTTGTCTTCTTCTAGAGCACGTAAATACTGGTCCGTTTTACCGCGATTTCTCAGCCATCTGGAATATATTAAAAGTAAATTTTAAGAGTCGAATGTTGTTAATATCGTTGATAAAAGACGACATAAATCCCCAGGGGAGTCTCAGACGTGTTCAGAGTGTGAACTGTGAAATGCTAGTCACAGTACACTCTCGGTACACTCGCGTTTCACTGACGATTATTACGTTCCACGTGATGGGTGGTGAACCCTGTAGCCGTTTTTAGGGCACGAATACGCGCTTTTTAGGGCATGTTGTCAATCTTTTCTTTCACTGTTCAGCAAGTGGTAAGTATTAGGTAATACAAATACTATGCAAATAAATTCCGGAAAACTCAGTGGTGCATGTCCGACCGGGGATCGAACCTTGATCTCAAGATTGAGAGGCCAGCGTTCTACTCCTGAGCTACCGCCGCTTTAAAGAAGTTTGAATTTGATGTGACTATGCATTGCTTTATTTGCATACAATTATTAATTGATGTGTTGATGACAACATTTTAATAGAAAATACAGAAAATCTCGTTTCAGACTTTAGGTATATGTGTAAACAAAAGATCGTGTTACATAAAATATGGGGTCGTAAATATACAAGGAAATTGATCACACGTTTCAAGTAAATTGGCAACGGCAATTAAATAGGAAAATAACTTAGTAACAGAAAAATTATATGAAACTCACGCTTTGTGGTGGTCTTTCATCTTGTATAGGTTGATAATTTCAGGTTTGAGTTTGGTCATTTCCCTCTCAAGTAACAGATTTGACTCGTGTGACTCTCGAAGAATGCTGTTAAGTTGCGCCCGCGCCTGCTTTAAACTGTTTACTTTTGTCATGAGCTGCTTATTATTTTCGATCAGATCATTCTTCTCGTGGGGCTGTGCTTCCGTCTGCATTTTCTCCTGAAGCTTCAAATGCTCTTCGCAGACCTTCACCGTTTCCTTAAAAGCATCTAGAGCTTGCTTCTTATATTTATTCTCTTCTCTGACGCGAAGATATTTCTCGGAACGCTCATCGTAGTCTTTAGTTTTCAGCAGAAACTCTTTGTGTATCTCTTTGTACCGAGATTCTAAGGTTTCGTCATTGAAGCTCTCCCCAACATCGTTCTCTTGGTTTCTGGAGAGCGGATACCTAAGTTTGATGTCCAGGCTACTGTTACAATGCGCCAGCGAATACTCCTTGTAGAACTTGACAAGGTCGGTGACCGAACTGAACTCGAAAGGCTCACAGAACCCGTACTTGCCATTCTGGTGGTATATTTTTATCAGCTTATTTGTGCCCCCTTTGCGAACGGTCAGCGTGTACCCACTGCCTTTGTTGGAAGCGTTACGAACGAGGAATGTGCCATCGCAAGTGTCCCGCAATTTTTCATTCACCTCATCCCTGAAATCAAACATATTAGGCATTTAAAATATATCGTTACGTTATGACCTGAAGCTTCATTCAGGGGTTTCATAGTTTCGAGTGTCAAAACTTTTCAACGATTATTCTATCCTCACGTGATGATTTTTATGGCATGCCGGTTTACCTACATCAGGGTTTTTCACCATTGAGAATGTAGTGTATTAAATTAGATGTATCAACCATAAAAATCGAATACCAAACTGAGTGACTTTCTGGTAGTAATTAAATAACATCCTTTTGCAGAGTTAGATAGCAATCAAACTTATAAAAAAACTCTATAGATCTGCCACAGATATAATGCGCATCTTCGCCAATTTTCGTATTTTCGAAAATAGCCGAAACATAAATTGTAAGAGCCCTAAACATTGCGCTAGCATTTTGAAACTTAATAGGCGAGAATAGGAGTCAAAATAGTTTTAGAACTTGAGCAAGTATAGTTCAGGAAATCAGGAAATATAATTTGGGCTGATGAATGGGATGGCTTATCTATTGTGTTATAATAGGGTCATTCAAATAGAACACGTGTTTACACAAAAAATGTAAACGGAGTAAAAGGTTTTGATACATTTTAATTAGTACTGGTGTTCATCACACCTGAACCCATTAGTGAATGTTTTTAAAATTTAATATTATTTGACTATCTCGTCCTTAACCCTGTGTGGGTAGTTGTAAATAAAAATGTTGGACCTTTTTTTTTCAAATCTCTTAGTTACTTCTAAAGAATTAGAAGTCTCAACATTTGTTTTTCAGTTTATAGATAGCCGTGAGCATGAGTCGTGAGTTACGGTACGTGCCTCTATTGTTTAATTACTATCCAAAGTTAATCCGAATTGGCTCAAATTATATTTCCTAAACTATAATTCGGAACCGAAAGCAATTATGGGTGTCATTTTAGTTACTTATTTATAGAAGACCGGAAGTGCACTATCTGTTATGGATAGTTTGCCCCTTTCTTGTGCATTAGGTACTTATTTCATTTCCCAGTTTTGCCAAATCGGTTTCGAATTACATTTATTCTAATATATTTTTTCAATTTATCTAACTATTATAAATATATTTTTTATTTCTTTGTTTATGACGTCATTTATGAGTCTTGGTAGAATAAATGTTTTTTTATTTTCCTAAAAAAACATTGTATCTTTTTATTGAACATAACATTGGTTTTACGTATTTTCTTATTCACAAAGAAACAGCCTAAAAATTAAGTCATAATGGCGAAATCAAATCTAAATATATAAAACAAAGTCGTGTTAGTTACACCACTTATAACTCAAGATCGGCTGGATCGATGTTAGTTATCTATTTTTTGGTGTATTCTTATCCGCTCCGAATAGCAGAATAAGTAATAAAATATCGGATAAGTTATCGAATAACAATAAATAAATAAATTAATTTTACGAATGCAAACAGCATGTGGTGCCATCTGTTGACAAAACTACGCATATAAAAGAAACCTATTTATCTAGCGTTCTGATATCATTAAATAACATCTAAACCCCAAGTTTTAAAATCGCTTATTTATTCCAAGAATTATTATTTCTGCATATATTCAATACCCTACGCTAAGCCTATAACGGTACTGAAACTACATGGGTCCCTGCCATTCTTCTTTCGCAATGGCGAGCAATAAACATTTCTGTATTTGCAAAAAAGTTGTATTAATGTTATTACCTTAATGAAATCCTAAATTAAGTTTAACTAAAGTTAACACGATATTATTAGACTGTTAGGCGGAACTAAGTTCGCCGGGTCAGCTAGTATTTAATAAATAGCTGAGAATGAAAGTTGCGTCTATGTGGAATCTCTTTATTGTAAGCTACGTAATGTAGTACTTTATAGTTTAGGAAATATAATTTGTGCCAATTCGGATTAATTTTGGATAACAATTGAACAATAGAGGCACGTACCGGTAAGTCACGACTCACACATGCTCACGGTTGTCTATAAAATAAACTCAAAATTGAAAACTTATTTCAGGAGAAACTTAATTTTGGCAAGATTGTGGATGCTTCCCAAACATATTTTTGGCTATTATTAATCTACATAACATTTTCGATATTTGACTTGTAAATTTTTTGATTTTATTTTGGACAATGAAAGCACGTTCGGCTCCACTTTTGGTAAAAGACCGTTAAATTTACGTAATTTAGGGGTTTGTTGCCAAGATATTACTTAAATTTCATGATTTTTAGTTCCACTTAAACATATATCTAGGTAATTTTCAATGGATTTAGGCTAAAATATTATAATATCATTCCATGGATACCCCACAATTTTGTGATAGCGTTTTATGGAGGAGGCGCGTGATGATGCCTTTTAAACACCCGGTACTACAGCATTATGTAGCTTACAATATAGGGATTCCACATAACCGCAACTTCCCTTCACAAAAATCCCACAGCAGGCAGTCAGTCTGCTCCTCAACTAAAATACCCATTATATATAGAGGATGTTAAGATGAAGTTGCGGAAGCCGAAAACTGGCGAAAGTACTCGCATATACGAACAAAAAATCGTGAAAAAAATTTGAGAAATCGAAATAAAAGCTGTTGTTTCATACATTTTGGTTCGGTAGATGTAACTTTTCTATGGAACAGCTGATTTTTTTTCGCGATTGGACGAGTACTATCGCCAGTATCCGGCTTCCGTAAATTAATCTTAACATATATTTTCTTATTATAACAAAAATAACTTAAAATGGGTAGTAGGAAATAGTTTTTATTTTAACCAAGTTTTATGTAAATTGCTCACAGTCGTAGTCAATTACCTAAACACTAAAATGAGTATGATACTGATAAAAGGAATAGTCAGATTATAAAAAAAATACAAGGATCATAAAAAGACATCTTCATGACCCTAGCTAACCAATATTAACTAAATTGGGGAAACCTAGTTGTTATTTTTTTTAACAGACAACCATTTTTTTCATATTATATGGTCACAGCTTGAATTCCCACGTGGGTGTCAGAGATGTTCCGAGTGAGAACTGTGAAATGCAAGTAACAATTCACACTCGGTATGTATGGGTGCAAATAAAAATGAAAAATTTTATATTGAAAAAAAAAATCAAGTCTTTGCAGCTTATATGTCATATAATATTTTTCTATTCGCCTGATGACGACCCCGCCTTACTATTAATTTAATAGTATTAAATTCATTAATTAATTAAAATATCTATAATATACAATACAAAAACACATGGTTTTGCTGTCAGAAATCTCTGTTTAGAGATAAGCTCGCCAATGTGCATCTTTTTTCACTGTTACTTTGTTTATGTTTATATATTTCTGTAAAGAATAAAGAACATTTAGTCTCCCTTTGAGCTTAGATTCCCTACAACTTGAGATAAAGGACCTTCTTCTGTTTTTCAGAAAGTCTTACAGATTGTATGGACTATAAGTAAATATAATATTTGAGGAGCTTCGGAACAAGAATTATAATTAGTCCCCTTTTCAAAACCTGAAAATTCCATGTAAGGAAAGTATTAACAAAGATTTTTATCATCATATTTATTTACAAATCGATTTTATATTTTAGTTCATCAGAAAAATTCTTTAATAAATTAATTAATGTAGGTCAAAACATGAAAAGTTTTTTTTTCTGGAGCACCTCATTAAAATTTAGATTTTATCTCCAGGCACTCTTGTGAACAGAACATCAATTCTACCAGTATAAAATAAAATAAAATAAATCCTTTACATTCCATTACTTTCACAGTAGTTTTTTCCCATAAAAAAGATCACTCTTGATTATGATTAGACAGTAGAACAATAATCAGAAACCATTTCAGTAAACAAGAAATTTATAAGAAAATTATTGTAAACGCTGAAATACCTACATGACATGCTATCACCCGGTTATTCTCAAGTTCCTCCATTCTTTTGTTATAAAAAAGATAAACATTGCCTACATCAGTTCTCAAAATCATCCATGGTTTTATTACTTTAATATTATTATCGTTTTTTAGTTTCATTTTCATCTAAGTAGCTGAGGTACAGTCAGGTAATTAAATTCAAAGTGTATGGAGTTATCTCTTTGTGAAATACATTTTTAACAAGACGATGGATGCACACTGCGGCCGTCAGATGGAATCACTGTCTAATATTTTAACAAACAGGCTTTTCAAAACGAAAAAGGTTTTATTATTTTAAAATAGATCCATATGGTAGTGTTGAATTATTATTGTAGCATATTTGCAATGTTATTTGCGCGACATCAACAAGCAAACTAAATTTGACTAAGAAATTCATATTTGGCGATTACCAAAAGGGTATGTTTATTGCTTTTTACAGGTTCTTAGATAACATTCTTGGATATTCTACCTGATTAGCCGTAAGTGTTGGTCTCGCAAGCACAAGAACAATGGAGCTGGCCAAATGACAGGCTAAATCAAAATACAGCACTATATGCTTTGTCTCTCTCACAATTTTTGTCATAAAAGCTTATAAGTTATAATATTGTTAACCAACAAGGTAAACAATAATGTAATAGTTATCGATCATAAGTTTCAAATGAAAAATACTTGACACTTAAGCTTCTTTCACCAACTGTATCTTAAGATGTTTCTTGACTTGAGGACTTTGAGAATTATTTTTCGACATTCTTGGATGGGAGTGAGAACAACCCTTATCATCTAGGTCGGGGATGGGCAAACATTTTCCTATGCGGGCCAATATTTTCAAACATTATTTAATGGGGGGCCAGGTTTTTTAATTTTTAAGCATATTTAAATTTTTTATTAAATCAAAATATTTGTATTTTCTGATATAAAGTTATTTATTGACTCACAGGTTTCAATAACATTGAAAGATCTGTTATTTGTGGAAAATTTAATGATATGAACTATAGATATTCAAATCAAGTACACTATGAGATAGGGAGATAGATATTTATTGCAGGTAATCTATAAAATAGGAACATCTCGAACATAGATGTACTAAGCAAGTCTTTAAGTTTGTTTTAAGTTATGTTACTATCTACTTCTAGGTCTATATTTATGGGCCAGAGATGGCCCGCAGGCTGTAGTTTGCCCATCCCTGATATAGGTTGTTGGAAGGATATATATGAGGCTGAAAAGAATGGCAAGGCAAAGACAATTTAACCAAACAATAACAAAGTTTTTTTTTTTGGGTTGTGTAAGATGTCAATTTTTGCAGTATGTTTGTGGTAATGGCAAACTTCTGAAAGCTTTTGTTTGTATGGCGGTAGAACTTTGCAGCCCCAGGAAAACCTAGTTGCAACACCTTATGGGTTTCTGTGTTTGGCAGTTATAAGAGTTCCTTAAAATATATTTATTTGAGCCAAGTGGTGAACGGCTAAAGCATCACAAGAAGCCACAGTTAGCAACTGAATAAGACATCCCCTACAACTTTCTTGTTAAGTTAAATTCCCTTCATGACCTAATGTCTAAAATCTTGTCTAAAATTTCAACAGGATAGAGCATAAATCAGGAGAAGAGCTAATCCCTCAAAATAAACATAATAATTTGAATTAAATTTTCATAATTCTCATAGGTACCTGGTAATATCGCCCCAGTACCATTCGGCATTCTCTAAACAGTCGTCACCAGTCTGCGGGGCTCCTATTTCAACCATTATTTCATCATCAGCAGTCTTCCGAACCACGGAACAGCTCTAGAATCTACAAAACATAAAACCTCACTTTTATATCTCGGTCTAACTAAGAAGCGATGGTCTATTCTATAGTAGGTACGTACTGACTTGAGGTTACCTCTAGGACACTTCTTGTTCTGTATCAAAATTGATTCACATCGAGAAAATACATGATTACACAGTAATTTCTAAACAAATACTCTCATATTATGGCATTATATTTCAGTTTCACCGCATACTTCACTAACACATTTTCGAAGAGGTTTATAGGATCACAAAGGAAGTGAATACTATAGACCTGATACAAGACAGATTTTATGGCACAAAAACATCAACGGTATGTAGGAAAGTCAGTGAATCATTGAGAAACTAAAACTTAACTAAAAATTGAGAATTTATTCATAACATCACTAAAACATCGCGACAAAATGTAAACGCTTCTTCAAAATCCGCTGTCCCAAGCACAGTCCGCCATGATTGATTGATAAAGTAATTTTTTTATTACCTATTGCCAGTAATAAAAAATAGCCATAGACTCATCGAAATGGAACAACAACCGACACTATCCAACTTGGTAGGAACGATCTATTGCAATCTTATCCTACAGATATCACGTCATCGTCGCGTCGTGTAAAAGCACAAACATTCAATCACAATACAATGTAAGTCGATCACAAGTACAAGCTACGCTTAAAACTGTGCGTTCCTAAATGTCCGCACCCGAAAATTTAACTGTCAAAGTGAATTTTACATTTCTGACAAGCTTTAGCTGTTCGTTTTCTTTATCTGAGGTTTCCACCGTAGACTTAGGATGTACTCGGTACTTGTAAAGTCGCCGTCAATAGAAATTGTGGACTATGTAAACAAACCGTTTTCTCAATTTTTCTCAAGGTTCTGTCACGGAGTCTCACTAAACATTATTCCAAATCATGAAGCATCGAGTCTTACCAGTCATTCACTGTATTTCATCATGAAATATTCAATAATCACCAGTTAATTACGGAAAATCATAGAATCAATAGTCAATTCTGTACTGCGTCGAGATTGCTGTCATATTTTTTTCTCATCGAATCTGTATTGTCTTTGAAAATTGGTGATGTACGAATCTATTTGAATATAAACCTATTTTATTCGTGATGTTATTTTATTCCGTCATTTTTTTTTTAACAGCGTTACTTCATAATCTTTGACATAAACGTGTGTGTGATTCTATCGAGAGCTGTGTGATCTTCCAGCGATGCTCTAAAATGTGTAGCTCATGTCCTAAAAGTAGAAGAAAAAATGAAAGAACTGGATGAGATAATAGATACGGCCAACAACGCTGTGACGGAACCATTTGTAATTAACGTGGGCGATTTGACTAGCGATTCATCAGAATATTTTAGCGATGAATCAAATAAAGAAAACTAATTAAGCACCTAACATATTTTAATCACATACTTACCCATCTCTAGATAGTTCACCTATTCATAGACAAAGACAACATGGCGCTTTGTTTACATAGTCCACAATTTCTATTGACGGCTACTGTAGTGTAGAACGGTTGACAGTTAATTTTTACCTTTACCCCGGCGCGGCGTTTAGGAACGCTACCTTAGTGGTTGCCAACTTAACTTATACAAAATAAATCATTCAGTGTTTTTTGTATATATCCATTATTCAACGTAGCAATCTCACCAAAAATTTTATTCAGTAAAACATAGTTTCAGAATAAAACTTAGATGTGCATTAACGGATAAAAAAAAACAGCTTTTTTTATTTATTTATTTTTATTGGCAATGGCGGCTGTTTTATTTGCTCAGTGATGGCGACTGCTTGTTGTGTGTGTGCGTGTGTGTGTTGTGTGTTTGAGTTTTAGATGTGGATTTTTTGGAAAAAATACTGTTCTTATTTATAAGAGTGTGCCTGAGATGAGCACATAAATAATATATATTTCAAACTAAATCCTAAACTTGACAAAATCGAATTAATAAATAATTATTTTAGTCATGTGGAGTGCGGTGTTTACAAGTGCGAATTTTTCATTCGTGCTAAAATATGGCTATTAGCTTCAATGCTAGTGGTGATATTAGTTCAACTCTTACCATTGAACAACCAGAAGAAAGTGTGGTAGATGATTTAACCATAGTTCCATTGGAAAAGGACAGTTTTGGTTAGTGCTAACTTCATTGTGAAGAGCAGCGTTTCATAGAATAAATTGTATAAAATTACCACCTATTTTCAGCAATATGTGAATTGTGCGGACGGGTGGGACGTCGCGTTCATTTCTACCCTCGCAACAATAAATACTGCTCTCTGCGATGCCACGCAAGTTATACTCGGAGGAAGCACATTAACTGGAGGTTCAGAATGATGGAAGGAGCTGAACATATGGCCGGCATGATCCCTTTGGAACCACTGCCTCAACTGCAGACTTGGCATGCTTCTTTTGATGACCTTCAGGTATCAAAAGACTCTGACTTTAATTTAGCTGTGGCTCCTTTTACTTACATG
This sequence comes from Ypsolopha sequella, assembly GCA_934047225.1. Classification (NCBI taxonomy): domain Eukaryota; kingdom Metazoa; phylum Arthropoda; class Insecta; order Lepidoptera; family Ypsolophidae; genus Ypsolopha; species Ypsolopha sequella. Next base: position 17,774,842 of record OW203994.1, on the reverse strand, counting down.
CTGGATTTTTAAAAAATACCGTCAAATGATACCAGCAAAGCTAGCATAGAGGAAACTAAAATAGAAGTTTTGTCTCTTGATGAAGCGTTTGACCAATGGTAATGCAAAATGGGTTGTTTGTCTAAAGCTTCTTCGAGAGACAAAACTTCGGTATTATTTTTATCTGTGCTATCTTTGCTGGAGGTAGGTTATATTGGGACTCCCAAGGGTTACCAGATCCAGTAATGTTAATTCCTGACAAAATCCCTAATAATTCAATAAATTTCCTAACATTATTTGTAAAGTTTTCATGATAATGCAGAGGTAGTGCGATTTTCAACAGATTTTGATAACATAATAAATATAATATTTATAAAGAATTCATTCCTGCTCTGTTAAGAATTCCTGACAAATTCATTTTTTTCCTGATTTCCTGACAAAGGGCCAAAATTCCTGACATGTCAAGAAAATTCCTGTCGTCTGGTAACCCTAATTGGGAGTCATACTTATGCTGGAGATTTAGATGTATTAATAGGAATGTGGAAATGAAATTTAGGACAAAGAATCCTCATAACATCCCCTATACATGGTTTCATTATCTGACCAGCCCCCCTATTCTGTATCTTTAGTTGCCAACTGTACTAGGTGCCTATCATCAAAAACATAGATAAAAACTGAAATTTCAAAATTGCCTTTAGTGGGTATTGAACTATTAACAATCTGTGTCGTCACTTGAAGTGCGAACATATCCTTAGGAAATCGGAATTCGATGGTATATCTATGTTTTTGATGATAGGCACCCAGTAAAGAAGGAAACTAGAGATACATAATAGGCCCGCAGGTCATCATTGTACCCTAGACTGAGTTTCAAAATTTTAGTTTCCTTAATCACTAAAATACATGCTCCTTAAAATACTCCTTGAACACATGCGCCACACATGGGCTATATGTGTACTTCACTTTCATATAATTTATTTTCTCCAAATAGTGAAAGAATATAAAGTGTGTTTATAGCCCGAGATCCCACTGTAAATTCTACACCTATCTGTTTTTTAATTGAAATGTGATTTAAATGAAATATTAGACATGGGGTCATACACCGCTGCAGGGTTGTTATGCAAAATCTTAGCACTATTACCTTTGAACTCCATTCATTTCACAAACCACACAGATCTATCTGTTAAGACATAGCAACAAGGGTTAAGAGTGGAAACTAGATGAGCTATCTAACTATTCTAATTCATTGATTTTAATTAATTCCAACTAATTTAACATCATTTTCATGTAATCATTCATTTAAATCACATTTCGATTAAAAAACAGATAGGTGCAGAATTTTATGGTGGGATCTTGGGCTATTACTAAGTAATGTTCCAAACGAAAACCATAGAAAGCTGAGACTAAGCCCTTTCAGAATAATCCAACAAGTCTTAACAAATGTTGCATGGTTTTCGAGATTTTTGAACTTTTATGAAATTATAAGTAATTTCTAGTTCTTTTATTAAATGTAATGTAGAAAACTGAAGTAAATTTACGTTTTTTGTTATTATCACAATTTTTTAATAGTTAGATATGTATTTCACTGTTTTTCAAAAACAGTTACTGTTATCTCAGGAAAATATTTTGAAAAGAAAAAACTTTTCCATTGAAATTTTTTCATCAACCTATAAAGGTTTAAAATCATTTTATCGTGACCAAAGTGCCCATCAGTTTGAAAAGTTTTATGTTTAAAGAAATTAAAAATCATGAAAAAATATTATGTTTATTTATACCAAATATACCATTAAGTGAGTTGTACTTATATTTTAATACAGACACATGTTTTGTGAATAAATTCCAATTAAATGTTTTTTTAATTGTCAGCATCATTTTTTTTAATTCCCAAATACTTTTTTAAATCACATTATTTTTAAATACTATCAGAGTGCATTACAAACTAGAAAAAATCAATTAAAAACAAATTTCAAGTAAGACAAATAAAGCAAGAGGTTGAAGGCTTTTTTCACTATATTTGTCATACTTGAAGTATGTTTCTAATTGATCTTTTCTAAAATTGTAAAGCACTGTTATAATATTTAGGGTATCGAAAGAAATTGATTTTGCTATAAAACATGTAACATTATTTTTTGTCTATAAATGGCACCTAATTTTACAACACCTATTCAGACTCTCTATATTAAATTAATACACTTAATTTTGGTAAGATCTATGTAGGAATAGGCATAGAATTAATTATAAGTTGCGTCGGAGAGGTAAATATAGAATAGTTGCCTTTTAAACCCTGGTATGTCTCCATAAAAAATTAAACAATTGAATCAATTTCAAATCAATTAAAATTCTAAAAACGTTTTGAGCAATTGCTTTTCATAACTGTTTTTAATAGAAAAATATTATATGACATATATAGGTATTTAAAGTTAGAAAACCGCTGACATCTATAGACATAAAAATATAAAAAAGTATATTTTAAATTATGATGTAAATCATTAGCCTGATGACGAACCCCACTGATGTGTCGAAATATAGCGCCTAAAACTATTTAATTAAGTATTTATATTTATGTAAAATACAACATACAAATAATAAAAAAGCCGTTAAAGGGTATAAAAAAAATGAATAATATATTGAAGCCGATTCTGAAGGCTTTAATTTTAGTTTTAGTGCTGTCATTACCAAATTTTCTTCGATACAAAATAGTCCTTAAGAGTTAGGTTTAGAAGCTAAACTTCTTTGGAAAATTTTAAGCTTTGACAGCACTAAAACTAAAATTAAAGCCTTCAGAATTGGCTTTAGTATTTTTAATAGACAGATTTTAAAATAAGCGTACATGTTATTATGCTTTATTAAAAAAGCAACGTTTTTTTATTTGACTATTTTTCTTGAATGCATCTTAAAGTTTGGCAAGGATCTGACCATTGAACCTATTACTATTTTATCAGTTTAAAAGCACGAAAACATTTATTATCGAAATTACATACCTAAATTTATCTATTTATCCTACAAAACCTTAAAGCAATAGCATATTGAAGTAAAAGAACAACCAATTTGTGTCTTTTAAACTTTATAGCCATGCGAAAGCATGCAAGCAAGCCTATCTACAAGCTTTATATAATAATAAAATATAGTGATAAAAAATTATAACTGCTCACAAAGTCACAAAACTTCATTATTATGAGCACAATTACCACAAACTCAATAGGCTCTATCCTACTCCAAAATGTGCATAATCCTGAGAGATTACGGTTTAAAAAATATTAATGCATACTTGTCAGCACTCGTAGCACAGTGTTTAATCGCGCGCGACGCGATTAAGTTGAATCACAAGTGTGAGGAGCGTGATACGATGTTTTTGCGATTAAACAGTATGTCACGCTTCTCGCACCTGTGATTCAACTAAGTCGCGGCGCGCGTGTGTGTATCTGGTAATTTATTAACAAAAACTCTACAGGCAGGACCAATCAAACCGACAGCAGCCCTCGTGGCCAACAGCTATGAATGGAAAGATGAACTCTTTGGATGTGATTTCCTTGCTGCTCCTGTCAGTTTATTCAAGCACGCTCCACTTCATGACATGTGGGACAACACCTTTGAAGGCATGAAGGTGGAGGTCAAGAACACGGATTGTGAAAACTATTCAGAGAAATTAGGAGACTACTTTTGGGTTGCTACTGTTTTGAAGGTACCTATTCATGTTTTCATCCTATGTGAGTTTCAGTAGAATTATCCCAATAACTGAAAGACTGACCAAAAACAAAAATACTCTGTATAAGAAAAATATTAAATTTTATGTGTAGGGGGTTGTAGAAAGCTTATAATAAATAAACAAATCTATTCATGTTTTCATCCTATGTGAGTTTCAGTAGAAATATCCCAATAAATGAAAGACTGACAAAAAACAAAAATACTCTGTATAAGAAAAAACATGAAATTTTATGTGTAGGGGGTTGTAGAAAGCTTAGAATAAATAAACAAATCTAGAAAAAATAAATAAAAAAGAACTAACCACAATAAGTTTGCTGCATCACGAGAATCTTATCTTGTATGGAATAAGGTTTCGATTGATTTGGATAGTTGGCCGCTTATCGCGGTCATTTCGTCATTTAAATACATTTTTGAAGATTCTGAAGCCCAACACTCTTGCCCAATATGTTTTCTGGAAGAAATATATTTTTAGAGACAAGCTAGCCTGTGTGCATATAATTAACAAAATTTTGGCCGCGGCCTCGCTCACGTGTTCTTTCAATAAAAACGATTATCGACAGTTTTCGGCTTGGCGGGTGTTTTATCAAGGGTGCTTCAGTTGTTTGTTAGCGAAACTCTGTCCGGGATATTTTATGTTTTACAGAACTACAATACTCTTGAGGTTCCATAGTCTTAAATATAATTTAAAACGACTTCAACCAATCGCATACCAACGCAATCACAAAAACAAATGACGCACTCGAAGCTGCAACGATAAAACGCTGGAGCGGGAAATGCGTTTATTTTTAATGGTTGAGCGAGACGAGAGCGACTCTTAAAAGTTTGACATAGTAGAAGGATGAATTTTTTTCTCATTCAAACAGGTTAAAGGTTACATGGGCCTTTTACGCTACGAGGGCTTTGGCAGCGATGACTCTAAGGATTTTTGGGTCAACTTGTGCTGTTCTGAAGTGCACCCGGTAGGGTGGTGCGCCACTCGAGGCAAGCCCTTAATACCTCCCAGAAGTATTGAAGACAAGTATACCGATTGGAAAAAGTAAGAAAATGACGATGTTTATAATAGTAGTGTCGATTCATTATAACACGACTTAACTTATTTGACAGGACTAACGCTTAATAGTACATTACGATACGAGAGCGATGAAACGTTTTCTGACGAGTGTGAATCACACGAGTCGAGAAAAAGTTTCTCGCACGAGTTTCGTATAATTTTTTATAGCACAAGTGCGGAAAATGCCGACTTTACGCACGCGTGCGCGTGCGTAAAGTGGTCATTTTACGCACGGTGTGCTATAAAAACATTTAATTACAGAATATCTACGTTCCTAAATATATATTTTGAAAGGACACTGATTTAAAGACGACATATGAACAATTTAAAATGTCCATAGAAAGCTTCTTTTCTCATGTTTCATGTTTAAATCAGTGTTTGTCATTTGTAAAAAACCTAAATTTCTTGTCGACGGGGAATCTTTGTAAAAAGGCGCAAATCGCAAATAAGTTCTAATACTGCATATCTCAGTTTTGATAATGAGCTCGTTTCCTGAACTGAAATATCAGTATATTTTTCATGGCAACTGATAAATAAGCTATTTTACAAAGCATAAAACTTTTTGAATTTTTGAAAGATTACTATTATTTATTACCGATGAAATGTATGAAATCGTGTCGGATGGCGTCACGATACATGCCGTTCAGCTCCGATACATGCCGTAGTGTAGATCGTAGGTCATTAGTTACTATTCATTACTTTAGATCTCCAACACAGCGTAAGTCAATATATTAAGCTTTTTCAAATTTATTCAGAATTTGGAAGTTGTAGAATTATCAAAACTGAGATATATCGACGAATTCTAATTTTGTAACTTTTATCTACATATAAATAAGTTATAAAAGTTACGAAATACATGTAGTTTTTAGTGTTCCGTCCATTGTCGTGCTACCAAAATACGTCGATGGTTCCATTGAATAATAGAAGACAATATTTGTCACACTATCAAAAATGAAATCAAAAAAAGTTGAGCTTATTGAGCTGTAATCGCCTTGAAATAAACTGCAAACCTAAAAAAAAGTAAATTTTCCAAATCTTAAGGGTTTTATAAGAGCTGATTCTGAAGGCTATAATTTTAGTTTTAGTAAAATTTATACTTGCGATTGTCGGCACTTGGTGAAACTTGAAACACATGTTGAGTTAAAAGCACTTGTATGTCACAAATAAAGTGAAACTATAGCGTATAAGTGCTTTTAACTCAAGATTTAGTTTTAGTGCCGTCATCTAAAATAATGGTGTCGATTCGGTGCAACACAACTGACAAGACTAACCTTATTTTGAGCGTCCCGTCTTTGTCTTTTCGATACAGAAAGAAAAGGACAGAACACTTAAATTAAGTTTAGTCCTGTCAATTAAGTCAAGTTGTGTTGCACCGAATCGGTGTTAATATCCTTCAGAAATCATTGCTGAATATATTGTATGACGCGGAACTTACATTGTTGGTTGTGTTCGACATATACCTGATAGACTTTTATTTATTATTTAGGTTTTTAGTGAAGCAGTTGACAGGAGCACGTACATTGCCTGCAAACTTCTACAGTAAGCTAAACGACAGCATCAAATCCAGGTTCTCTGTCGGTACCATCATGGAAGTTGTTGACAAGAATAGAATATCACAAGTGAAGGTAGGTATCGACCTCTGATCATCCCTAAAAATATTCAAAATAATTTTCATGTTAAATAAACTCCAAGCCTTCCAAAACTTGACTACAGATTCAGATATTTTATAATAGGTCTTCACATATGAAATTGCCGTTTTCTATAGAGAATTTGAAGGAAACTCAATTTTCAGTACTAACATTTTTGCATTTTTTTTTTGGGAATTACAAATCCAAATTATGTAATTTCCTATGTGTATGAATGAGACAACATTAAGCTAACAGCAACATTAATTTAATTTTTGAAAACTGTCAGCTGTAAATAATTATTACGAATCTTACAATGTATTGATCCTGAGCCACCAAGGTACATTAAACTCGTTCTAATTTGCAGGTAGCTAGTGTCCACGAGATCGTCGGCAAGCGATTACATGTCAAGTACTACGACAGTTCGCCCGAAGACAACGGTTTCTGGTGCCACGAAGACTCGCCCCTCATTCACCCGGTCGGCTGGGCGTTTCGCGTCGGCCATCCCTTAGAAGCCCCCCCAACTTATTGCCAAAGAGTGGCCGCAGGAAGGTTACTCCACAACGATGCCACACCGGACATGTTCTACAACTATCCCAGTATAGAAACGCCGTTGTTTTCTAAGGGGATGAAGTTGGAAGCAATAGATCCTTTGAATCTGTCGTCTGTGTGCTGTGCGACCGTTATGCAGATACTTAACGAAGGGTATATGATGATAAGGATCGATTGCTACCCGGCGGACGCGTCGGGCGGGGATTGGTTCTGTTATCATCAACGGTCGCCATGCATCTTTCCTGTGGGGTTCTCTTTGGCGAACAATATTGCGCTGGTGCCGCCTAATGGGTGAGTTATTTATAGCTTTCCTGTGCATTTTATGAGCTTGTAAAAGCAAGCCGATGTCATCTGGGCCATGAACTATAGGTGCCCGAAACTACAAGTTTGTTGATTTAAAAAAAAATATAATTCAAAAACGTCGAATCCCCGAGGGTGTGTCAGAGTTGTGTCCAAGTGTGAACTGTGAAATGCAAGTCACAGTCCACCCGATTTTCACCGACGATTATTGTCTCTAACGTGAGTGGCGGTGTGAACCCACAACCTCTGGGTTAGCAGGCGAGCGCTCTACCACTCGGCCGCAGGAAGGCAAATTTGTGATATTTGTATAAAAGAAGCCTCCCCGAGTGGCGTAAACTGAGATATAACCACTGATTACTCCAAACACGAAAGGCGCACCTTGGACAGTTGGACATGACGAAACTATGCTGCCCGTTTGGACAGTGATTAACGCCTCGCCTGATTTCGCTATCCCACTTGGCAAGCGCGCTTCATCTGTGGTTTCACTTTCCATCAGGCATGGTAAATCCTCTAAAACTACATCGATTTGAAGATGTGGTAAAAAAAAATACAAGCATAAATAATTAATTAACATTCCAGCTACACTCCATCGGAGTTCAACTGGGAGCAGTACCTAGAGTCGTGCGGGGGTCGCGCCGCCCCGCGGGAACTGTTCGTGGCGCGGGGCCACCTGGTCTCGCACGGGTTCGTGGCAGGCATGCGGCTCGAGTGTGCAGACCTCATGGACCCGCGGCTCGTCTGCGTCGCCACTATTGCGCGAGTTGTCGCTGATCTGTTGAAGGTTAGTTCAACTGGGAGCAGTGTCTAGAGTCGTGTGGGGGCCGCGCCGCTCCGCAGGAACTGTTCGTGGCGCGGGGCCACCTGGTCTCGCACGGGTTCGTGGCAGGCATGCGGCTCGAGTGTGCAGACCTCATGGACCCGCGGCTCGTCTGCGTCGCCACTATTGCGCGAGTTGTCGCTGATCTGTTGAAGGTTAGTTCAACTGGGAGCAGTGTCTAGAGTCGTGTGGGGACCGCGCCGCTCCGCGGGAACTGTTCGCGGCGCGGGGCCACCTGGTCTCGCACGGGTTCGTGGCAGGCATGCGGCTCGAGTGTGCAGACCTCATGGACCCGCGGCTCGTCTGCGTCGCCACTATTGCGCGAGTTGTCGCTGATCTGTTGAAGGTTAGTTCAACTGGGAGCAGTGTCTAGAGTCGTGTGGGGACCGCGCCGCTCTGCGGGAACTGTTCGCGGCGCGGGGCCACCTGGTCTCGCACGGGTTCGTGGCAGGCATGCGGCTCGAGTGTGCAGACCTCATGGACCCGCGGCTCGTCTGCGTCGCCACTATTGCGCGAGTTGTCGCTGATCTGTTGAAGGTTAGTTCAACTGGGAGCAGTGTCTAGAGTCGTGCGGGGGCCGCGCCGCTCCGCGGGAACTGTTCGCGGCGCGGGGCCACCTGGTCTCGCACGGGTTCGTGGCGGGCATGCGGCTCTAGTGTGCGGACTTCATTGACCCGCGGCTTGTCCGCGTAGCCACTATTGCACTAGTCGTCGCTGATCTATTGAAGGTTAGTTCAACTGGGAGCCGTACCTAGAGAAGTGGAGAGGTTGGGGGCGGGGGAGGCGAGAACACCAAAAAATAACGTAAGAAAAAATTATAAAGCAATGTAGATACGGACTTGAATAAGCCGGAAGGACGGAAGAAAGCCCTTGCTATTTATTACTTGGCGGAGTGTCGATTTGTCCATTCATTATACGACCTAAAATGTTATGTAATCAGCAAAAAGTAAAATTTGGCTATACGTAGCATGGTAACGCGGCAGCACTTAGCATCAGGGATGACCAAAAATTAAAAAATGGACGTTTGTCACCCCAGGTCCACTTCGACGGTTGGGGCGACGAGTACGACCAATGGCTGTGGGCGCACAGCACAGACATGTACCCAGTCGGGTGGTGCCGCGCAGTGAGGCACAGGCTCGAAGGGCCGCTACAGCCACCGCCGCGCAAGCCACGTCCCGCCGCCAAGGCGCGGCAAACACGCCCGCCTAAACGACGGAAGCCGAAACCTGGTGAGTGCTGCTTTGTACTAACCGCTTTATTCATGTTTAACGTGTAGCATTGAAGGGTTTTTTTTTGCTTTCTTTTAATTTGTCGCCCAAGTTATTTTCAAACGGTAATCGTCTTTGATACCAGTTAAAGAAGTGCATCAAGAATAATAATATGGCTTATTCCATTTATCAAACCAAGTCTTACCAATTAATCTTAAATTAGCATGACCGCCTCTGTGTTCTCGTGGTACGGACATCTCGACCTTAGTGGCGGTTCAAACCCCGCACATTGCTCTTCACAGTCCAGACTTGGAAACCACTCTGACATAGAGATTCATGTCCTGGGCTGAGTTCAGATTGATCGTCAGGTGACCGAAGCCCGCCAAACATTTCATCTCTTGCACGCGTTGAATTTGTATATGCTATCCTGCTGTCAGTGTTAAGGTCAACCATCGCACATTACAACGAAGCGGCAGCAGACCACCTTAAAATTAAGCATTGGAATATGAGGGGGGTTGTTTGAACGAAGCCGCCCAGTAAACGAAAACGATTTTTAACGTACACTATTAGAGTCAAATTTCGTTAAGTGCAAGTTAGGGCGCTCGTGATAAAAAAAAAATGAAAATAATTTTACTTTGCAGGTTATTCATATTTTTATGGAAAACTAAGGATTATGCAAGGATTATGCAATTGCTCGATTATGCATATATTACAATAGTATAGCTATAATGTATAGACTTCGAAAAAAAAAAAACTAATCTGTCGCCCAAAATTCTTAGATATCTGCGACGGAAGCTTATTTTCAAAGGGTAGTTTGCAATTTATTTTTAACTGATACTATACAAATTTTACTGTTTCTGTTCGAACAATCATTTAATTAGTGTTCTCAGCAATGCTAAGCATTTTTTTGAGTCTTTGTGTATGTTCAAAAATTTATTTTTTCAGTCTAATTAGGAACAAGCCCGCCTTAAATCGTGTTATGTAGTGATATTTTTGTACTATGGGATGGCCGTTGCCCGCGCGTCGTACACTTGCAACATGTTACGTACGAAACAGGAATTAACGTTAAACATCAGCCGTTCGGTACAAAGTGCACAACTTAACTTTGTTTTTCTTTTTAAGAAGTTTAAAGTGAAAAAGATATTGGTCTCTGCCAATTCACGCCAATAGTTCAGTATAAGTTAGGTTTACGAATCAACTGCTTGAAATAAAATGCACAACAAGTCACGAGTTTATCCAAACAAGCTTAAAATGCTGTTTTAAGTTTGGTTCGACAAAAAACATGGCTAATTGTGCATTCAATTTCAAGCTGTTGATTTATAAACCTAACTTATACTGAACTATTGGCGTGAATTGCCAGTGACCAATATTTTTTTCACTTTAAACTTCTTAACAAGAGAAACAAAGTTAAGTTGTGCACTTTGTACTGAGCGACTGATGTTTAACCTTAAAGCTCACATTTTGGTGCATACTTTGAGGTTGTCTAATGCGTTATAATATGCGAAAGCCCTTTAGGCGGGCGATCAAATTGATAGCACGGCTGTGCTGTCGATGTATTTTATTACATACCCGCCCTGTCCTCGTGGCGATTTCAACGCGTCCTCCTCTCCTCATTGTGTACAGACCATAGTCTATGGTACAGACACATTATCAAGTTCTAAAATCTAACACGGCGCAGTTTCTTTTTGTCTGGTAATTGCTTATCGAACGGTTTATCTGATTTGTTTATAAATCCATCCTTATTGTTGAAGCAGCACCCAAATTGCCGTATTTATATTACGCGTACGCGAGGTTGATGTGCAAGGAATGCAGAGTTCACATGCACTCAAAACATGGTATTTCCGTAACATTCCGATAGCCGTTCATAAATTAACACTTTCGTCAGGTTCCAACACTAACAGCAGGATAGCGTATAAAATTTTCAACGCGTGTGACAGAGATGGCATTAGAAGCCGTGTCGCGACCCCTAATTTATGAACGCGGCCCCGCGTCACCTGCAATGCATAGAAAACAAAAGCATTGACGAATGCAGGCGGGGGCATGTTGTGGGGCCATATTCTTCCCCCCCTATTCACCCAGGAATTCCATAACTTTGACTCGACTTTTTGATTCGATTCTGGCGCACTTTAACACCGCATAGGTTTGTCAAAAGCGCCTCAAGGCTTTAGGCCTTTAAAACTTGATTTTTTTCTTTGTTTGTTATGATAAATAATCTTTGTCAGAATGCCCCCCCCCCCCCAATCAAATCCTGGATCCGCCCGTGAAAAAATGATTTTTTAAGAGAAGGACGCCATAAAGTCGGCCGGACACGTAAAATGATACGTCAGATAATAGTAACAAAAAACATTTATGTTACTTGTCTATTTACATCTTCTATTCTCAATCCACTAGCCCCTCCACCAGCCCAGCCTCAACCGCCGGTGACCACAGAAGAAAGTTCGCAGAACTCTGATATAGCGGACACAAAGAGCCTCTCCCCGCTCACCAGCGCCTCCGAGATATCAGCAGACATCGACACACGGCACTCGGAAGTGTCCGCCGACGTGGACACTCGCCACTCGGAGACCAGCGAGCCCGCCGATGTAAAGATGGATGTGGATGACGAGAAGGCGGCCGTTGACATCCAGCCAGAGACGAATTCCATGGAGTCTGAGGTAAGCTGTATTTATATGACGTTTATTTAACCAAATCTGTAGACATAAGGCTATACCGAAATAGTGCTACATAATTATTGGCCTGCTTGTCTTTCTCCCTTTAACGCATATGTGCGTCATCCATTACATCAGCATCACTAAAGATGCTATGAGTTGCGACTTGGTCAAGATTTTTAGGTCCGTCGCAAATTATAACGCGTCGGCACCGGACCACCTCAAAGTACGCATTTAAATGTGAGCTTTATATCGTGTTGCGTACGTGACTTTTTGCAAGTGTACGACGCGCGGGCCACGCGCCGTCGTCCTGCCATACACTCGTACAAAAATGGCTCATATTTCAATTTTTGAGTTGGTCTGGTGCTGATCCGTTGTAATGTGCGACGTTCCTTATTTTTTGTTGCAGATGAAATCAGTTTTTGAAAAGTTTTACACACTTTTGATTCTGTAATTTAAGATAAACTCTACAACTCAATCGGGTGCTTCCGTTGATGTAATCTGCTTGAAAAGTTTGACACCACACTTGCTTACTGTACTTTATGATAAATTACAACTCAATTGGGTGCTGCCGTTCGTAACTGGTGTATACTGCGAACAGACAGACGCCGAAGTTTTACTAATAGGATTTATGTTCGAAATCCGCTAAATGCAATTCCCACAAACAAGCTGCAAATAAAATAAAAGCTTCTACAGTTCTTTATATTATATACAAGGTGACTTTTTGATCATCGTCCAAATTCATACTCGTGACTTGGTAAGTGGTCAGTATCATGGATCAATAACAATTTTTGTGAAATTCGTAAAATGAAATTTCGACTCCCCATAGTGTTTCACTCAGGACTGGAAGTCAATTGCTATGGGAAGCCGAAATTTCATTCTACGAATTTCACAAAAATTGTCATTGATCCAAGATACTGATCACTTATCAAGCCTCCAGTATGAATTTGGACGATGATCAAAAAGTCACCTTGTAATTTACGAGTTCACCAATGTGAATTTTTTACAATTTCAGAGCACCCCAAACGACACAAACACAACGGAGTCATCTACTCACGACGTAACCCCTCCAGCGGCGCCACCATCGCCCCCCGCGCCGCAGGATCCCACCCCCGTCATCGTCCTCAATGACAAAGTGATCCCCCGACTAGTCAACACCACCGTACCTTTAGATACCTTCAATTCCGTCGATCCAGAGAACTGGAGCCCGAGCGACGTTGCCAAATTTCTCACAGTCAACGACTGCCAGCCTTACTGTGACAATTTCACAAATATAACTGGCCCAATGATGCTCCAACTAACTAAAGATGAAATCATAGAGTTATTAGAAATGAAAGTAGGACCTTCATTGAAAATTTTTGATCTTATACAGCAGTTAAAGTGCAAAATTAAACAGCCTCAAAGCCGGCTGTTGGGTAGTTTTAAGTAGGCATTTAATTAAGGGTTGCAGTGTTTGAGTTTGCAAAGTCATGGTTAGTTTTACCGATGTTTTATTGGTGGTCAAGGACAATTGACATTCCAGTCGGCAAAGGGTATATTTTTATTCCGGGAAAATCAGTCAATTATTGACTTAAGAAATCAATTTGCAGTATGTTAAAATCAAAATCAAATGTAGGTTTTTAAAATTACCATAATTTATTGTGTTGCATATGCGATGGTTAATTTGAAAATCAAAAAGAAATCATTTAGCAATTTTATTCCTACTATTAGAAATAAAAATTGTGATACACATGGTTTTGTCGACTCTGAATGCGAAGTCTGTCAAGTGTATACAGAGGTATAAAATGTATTGGTTCCGTCAGTTTCGATGTAAAAACCATTTCTTTGTCGATTGTCAAAATGGGACGTAATCGAAGGTTGGTCTTATTTTTCCGGGTTCCAATATAATATTATTGCACTTACATGCCAAAGATCAGTTCAATTTGCCAATCAGCTCAAAAGACGGGCATACACCGAGGCTTCGTTAAAAAGGTTCGCGTATGTATTACGGAATCCAAGACTTCATCAGTGCTTGTCGCCATCATACGATCAGATTAAATTTCAAGATTGATATAAGGTTTTCAGGGTATTTTAGTGTTCCGAAATATTTTATCCAATTTCAACGCTTTGAGGTTCGTTTCACTAGTATGATATGTATTGAAAATGTGCCTAATACCAATAATAATATTGCCTTATATCTGTATCTATCATGCATTGTTTTAAGATGTTCTTGTGAAAGTGTGTTTGCATTGTGAGCCAACCCAGGTTTAAAATATTGTATATTTCAGAATGTAAGCATTCGACAGAAATGTTTCTGAATTTATCGACCAAATAAACAAAACCATGTAAAAAAATTAGGTTTTATTGATTGAAATGTTTGTTTTTCACAGTGATCGCGATTAAGTGAGAGCTACTTTAATGTAAACCTAGCTTTAATAAGCTTAAATTTTATACAAGATGAATGCTTGAAAACTTCCGATCCTTTCTCTTGTGAATAAATTATAAAATATCACAGATACATTGCAGTAAGATAAATTAAGGTGAGAAAATCCAAAAATTGCCTTTTGACAGTGAGTCAACAATGTTATATTTTATGATAGCCAATGAAATAGTTGTAAGTAATCAAGTTGAGAACTCAGTGAGTACATTTATGTATTACCATTAGTATTCCGGCAATAAAGTCTCCTTTATTGCCTTATGGAAATTTAAACTTTTATTGTTATTTCAACTCCAATCCAAACTACCAGTAAACTTCTTTGTTTGTGCTGACATTGTTCAAAAGTTGACGAGTGATTAATCTGAAAATAAAACGAAATTACATTTAATTAGTGGCTACTAAGTAAAAAGTGTCAAGCTTACACTTGTCTGCCCTTTTCGAGGATGCATGTGACGCTATGATGCGTTTTAAGAGCCCCTTCACATTAGGTCGCAAACGTTGCGGCAACAGCGCGACAGCAGTAGAAGCTTTCTTTTTACAACTACAGCCGATAGTCGCGCTGCTACTGCCGCGCTGCTTGCGACCTAGTGTGAAGGAGCTCTTAGGGTTATGTACCTCAAAATTTAAAAAACTGAACCCTTATAAGATCACTTTGTTGTCTGTCTGTCTCTCTGTCACGACCCTTTTGCTCGGGCCCCGTGTGAGATATCAAGTTGAAACTGATACTTCCTACAGAAGTCTACGGCTCTATGGTGTTGTAAAAATCAGGCTTCTAACTCAACGCAAAAAAGTTATTGTACTATAGTACATAATCAATTTCATACAAATTTGCTCACCATGAACACCTATAATAGGGCACTTGCATTCATTCACAGGTAAGCTTTATAGTAAGTATAGGGAAAAACCAGAAAATTACCTGTTTAATAAGTCATTAAAACCATCTTAATTCGACCCTTAGATACATAATAGTTAAGGCTCGTAATAAAAGCTCCGAAAACTAAATTAAAAATGAGGATGTTCAATTTATGAATGTTACCGCTTTAAATACTAATCTACCGAAAACTTCTGTGCTAATAAATATACGAAAACTACCGAATGAAACACTGAAAATTCTGAAAACTACTGTCAGCTATTTTTATCGTAGATCTCTGAATAAAAATAGTTTTTTTTGTATGTCATAAATTCTGTTAAAACTAGAGACTTCGACTCGCTTCCCTCGGCTCCTTATTTTATCCTATATGTAAACCTAACACGCTCCTCGCTTCGCTCGTCGTCGCACCTATTTTTGACTTTTGGTTCATAGTTTTTTCGGTAAGTTCTTTCGGAAGTTCAGCAATTTATTCGGAGGTTCATTATTTAAACCAGGTGGTCGTGAGAAATTTTAGTTTGCTATGTTTAATTTATTTTGTCGGTAGATGTTAAAAGTTAAATTTGTATATTTTTTGATAACTAATTTTGCTGTGTAACAGCAGCAGCAGTTCGCTGGGATTTAATCTGTTTTTCGGAGGCTTTATTATTATCCAAAGTTAAGTTGGTCTTGTAGTGGAATGTGTGTTTTTAACGGTATGTGCGGAACCCTCAGGGCCCGAGTCCTACTCGCATTTGACCGATTTTTTTTGCTATCCCAACACTTTCGTGATCGTTGCGAATATATCAAAGATGATCGTTTTGATCTTACCTCATAGTGTTCGTAGGGACAGTGGAAGCAAAAATGGCGCAACATAGAAGATTCATCTTACCTCATAGTGTGCATAGGGACAGTGGAAGCAGAAAGAGCGCAACATAGAAGATTCATCTTACCTCATAGTGTGCATAGGGACAGTGGAAGCAAAAATAGCGCAACATAGAAGTATCATTTTACCTCATAGTGTGCGTAGGGACAGTGGAAGCAAAAATAGCACAACACAGAAGATTCATCTTACCTCATAGTGTGCGTAGGGACAGTGGAAGCAAAAATAGCACAACACAGAAGATTCATCTTACCTCATAGTGTGCGTAGGGACAGTGTGGAAGCAAAATAGCACAACACAGAAGATTCATCTTACCTCATAGTGTGCGTAGGGACAGTGTGGAAGCAAAATAGCACAACACAGAAGATTCATCTTACCTCATAGTGTGCGTAGGGACAGTGGAAGCAAAAATAGCACAACACAGAAGATTCCCGGATCGTTGAGCATGACATGTGTAGCATTCTGAGCTCCAGTAGGTCTCACATAAGCCTGGTATCTCATCAGTCGATTCTGAAACAAATTATAAAGATATCAAAAGCACTGCAGTGGCACAAATACCACTTATTTACAAATCTTGTTTTTTCCTCGCGCTCGGGCGGAAGTTACACCGCAATAATGGATCTCAAGAGCCAATTTGAAAAAGATCATTAAAACTTTCTCAGTAACTTAAATCAAGTCACACACAGCACAGTCCACACTCGAACACCCGAGTTTTATCTCTCAGAGCGAGATGGATGGGTGAGAAGAGTGGATCGAAATTCCACTTTTTCTAATTTCATACTGTAATAGTGGAATT
This sequence comes from Ypsolopha sequella, assembly GCA_934047225.1. Lineage (NCBI taxonomy): Eukaryota > Metazoa > Arthropoda > Insecta > Lepidoptera > Ypsolophidae > Ypsolopha > Ypsolopha sequella. The sequence continues at coordinate 17,758,018 of OW203994.1, read as the reverse complement.
ACTTTGAAACAATCTAGAAAAAGCTCAAAAAAAAATAGTTTTTTTTTGTTACAGCCTTTTGTAACGTAACATAAAAAATATTGTTACTTATATTATAAATTTATAACATGTCTAAAATTACTTAAATAATTACTCTGTAAATTGCCAGAATTTCTCATTTGAGGCATTGTACCAAATTTTTCTATCGTACGACCTTGGAACACAACAAAATTTTCGTGACCTATTTTTTTTAAAATAAATTGTGACAATTTCTTACAATAAAGTTCTAAATAAGTGGATTTCGATTCACCTTAGTGTTGAGCCAAATATGGACCTACACAACAGACACAATGTACCTCTACGGGATTTAACTCCCGGCCTCTGGAAGAACTCTGAACAACGAGAACCGTCTAATATATTTATTTAGTATTAATACTAATTTATATATAAAAAAAAATATTTACAAAGATGTTACACTGAGCATACCACTGTTACTATCCGTTTCTAGGATCTTCAATTCAGGTGCAATATCTCTCGCTGATTTTATATAAAAAGTTCGCAATATGTCGAGTCGGTGCGACCCAGTCATGCCCCGGCCCTTCTGATTGGACGGCTGGAGATGCCTCGAGAATACGCATTTACGGTTACTAACATTCACTAGCAGTATTCTGAAAGAAAACAAAAAAAATTGCTTTAGTGTTCATAGAAAGTTTTCTTCTTCAAATGTCTTTGTGAAAGTCATCTTAGCATATAAATTGGAATATCATGTATATCAGTTAAGGTGAGCGCATGAACTCTAGCGATGCGGCGTCAGACCAAGGGCGTGTCACCCGTGACATGGTGCGTTGTGGTGCGATTCGATGCAGGGTGGGCGTGCGATTCGACGCAGGGGGTGCATGCATGCGATTCATGTGTCGATGTTACTCTGCGACCCTTACTGATATGCTATACATAGGTTTCAGGTTTAATATGTAAGGATAATAGCTAAGCTATCAAATCAAGTCTGTAGTATTCGTTGTACAGACAAAAAGGATATAAGTAACCAAATATAATGCCCAGCGCAAACAATTTGATCCTAAGACCCACAGAAGAGTGACTGATGATACAAAAAATACTTAATAAATAGTGCTTGTGAGTATGCATTTCACATCTTATCTATCGTTCACCTGTGGGTCTTAGGATCAAATTGTTTGCGCTGGGCCTGCTTATTTGCTGTCTGTACACGATGTACAGATTCCGTGAATGGAGATCTGTTTGGAAAATAAACACCAAGACACATGTTCACGCCTTAATAAACACCAAAAAACTAAACACATGTTCAAAAAGTAGTATGTAAACTCAGATTTTTTGTGTTTTTCAATTTATTCATCGTGTTTCAGAATAATTATCCCTCAGAATTTCAATTATCCATCAGCATATCTGTTTTTGAGTTATGCCACATTGAGACAATCAGTTACCGAAGCCTCGCGATAACGAACGGTTTCTGTTCTTTGACGGAACCCTAAAAATTGAGTTACAATCAAGTTGAGTTACGTTTGCACCTCGCTTGAATGCAAATGTAGGAGAGCTCCGTAATGATGTTATCGCGCGAGGTGCAAACTCGACTCAATCGGGTCGTACGAATTTCTGTGCGTGCTTACCCTAGTAGGCATGGCTCAAACTGTACACTGTTAGGAAAGTTTCTCGGATATACAAGCTTGGCTTCTTTGATTGTCTGAGCGTGGGTCTCCCAACACTGCAGGACCAGCTCATCAATCTGTGAAAGAGCTGGAGTAGCGCCGCACATTACGAGAATATAGACGTCTGCCAGAAGTTTGCAGGTTACTGCACGGAATGCCACCTGTAAGATTGGACAAGATGACATCTTATTGTGAAATGAGGCCCATTTTTTAGGGGGAAAAGATTAAAAACCAGGTAACCAAAAATTTTGGGGGAATTATAGGGAATCAGATAATGCACAATTTCATGCCAAATTATATGCATGTGATTAGACAGTTAAAAAGTAAAATCATTGTGAAACTTGAGGTACTGGCATACCTTAATTAATGCCAGTACCTCAAGTTTCACGATGGACAGCAGGGCCATTTGTCTTCTTATGGTCAAATGTAGTAGCAAGCATTGACTGTTTACTAAACAGTGTTTAGCATTTAATTGCAATAGTTATTAAATAAGTAAACCATATGTTAAACACATGGTTTACTTTAGAAAAGATTCTATCTGCTTTGTGACTTTCAGACCAATTTGAATAAAAAAAAAATTTGAAATACTAATTTACAGAAACCAATGGAAACTTTGCGATGGCAACATACACAATACATAGGTTTTGTTGAATAACTATTGAGTGAATTTTGAATTTAAGTGTTCTGTTTTGATTAATTAGAAAAAGGTGGATTTTTCACTATCCGGCTGGGAAACCGCTCTTAATGCGAAATGGCTGTAAGGGTATATTTTAGGAGCTTTATATATTGCAAAGTCTTCAAAAGCTTACATTAGGGCTCATTTGTGGCAAGTAAACAGGTGTCTCCCTCAATGGAGCACCATCTTGGGCAGTCAATAACAACATTAGAAGCCGGGCTTCTCTGGTGTCCAGTTCTACAAAATCACTACTGGTGGCCACTAGACGGCCCTGGATACTGAGGCAGGCCCAGCGGCCTGTTACACATTCTGCATATGTATCTAGAGCTTGCTGAAAATCACATAAAATTTAGATATTAAAAATATATCTTCAAAATATATATCAACTTATATCTTCAAGGGGTTGTCAGAGATGTTTCCAAGTGTGGACTGTCACTAGAAGCTGTCAACATTTATACATCCCTCTTTCACCATTGATTTTTATATCCCAATGTGATAGAGGTGAACCTTGTCCCTATAATACATTGTTTACCTGTGTTTTCTTTAAATTCAGCAAGTGCACATCACTTTCTAAAATCTCATTGGTGCATTCTCAACCTTGGTGAATTCAAACCTGGGACTTAAAGATGAAGAGTTTGGCATCTATCAGACATAGCTTCCGCTGCTTGCCCATATAAAAAAACCGGCCAAGTGCGAGTCAGACTCGCGTACCTAGGGTTCCGTATTGTGGATGATAAATTGAATGTTGTCATTTTTTTTTCGTGAATTTCTCAACCGCTTTATTTTTCCTGTAATCTTTACGTAAACACATATTACCATAATTTTTTTTTACATATTTATGTCCACCAGTTTTGGAGATAAGGGGGTTTTTTAAAGATTTCTCGAAACCAGTGCCAGTAAGTATAGTAAAAGATATATTTTTAAAATCAGCTTTTTAATACCTACAATTTGATACCCATATTGTATTTTTATAAAATATATTTTACTTCTTTTTTTTATGTTTCCCATTAGCGCTGATTTTTTTTTAATCGCTATACTTTTCCTGTAATTGGCCAGTTATGATCTATAATTAACATTTTTTTTCATATTTTTCGGTTTACCAGTTTCGGAGATAAGGGGGGAGGACATACATATTTTTGTTTTTTTTTTAAAGATTTCTCGAAACCAGTGTCAGTAAATATATTAAAAGTATATATTTTTACAATCAACTTTTTAATACCTACAATTTGATACCCATATTGTATTTTTATAAATTTTTTTTTCATTTATTTTGCTTCTTTTTTTATATTTCTCATTAGTGCTGAATTTTTTTTTAATCACTATAGTTTTCCTGTAATTGGCTAGTTATGATCTATAATAGACATTTTTTTCATATTTTTCAGTCTACCAGTTTCGGAGATAAGGGGGGGGGGACATACATACTTTTGGGGTTTTTGAAATATTTCTCGAAACCAGTGTCAGTAAATACAGGGTGAATTTTTGAGACGGGACAGTAAGGGCAGGTACCTTAACCGTTATAGTTACAGGAAAACACTTCTAGGAGACTATTCATAAATTTTTAAGATATTCTAAACTGCATTTACAGATTTTGGAAAAAATGTACAGCCAGCAAGAAAATGGTCATTTTAAACAAAAACTTTTTTTGATGCCAATCGATCCTATTTCTTATAAGGATCAAAAGTCTTTACTGAACCGACTGAGGTTTAAGTACTAGAAATGTCAGAAATCGCAAAAAACTTTTTATGTTTTTTCATAGTCTTTAATACAAGTGACTGGGAAACATCCACTTCAAGAGCGACATATCTGGACGATATCTTTAAATCAGATTCCACATAGGTTAAAATAGCAATCTCCGTGTCTATGTCCAGTACACGAGGCTGCCGCATTAACTTCTTTTTTAATGAACCATATTCTTTGAGATTCTTCAAAAGGTTTGTTCTTCAAATGGATACTTATTCGCGTACCACACCAATGCAGATTCCGTGTTCCTATTATTTACAAAATACGCTTCAATTAAGTCTGTCCAAACGTTTGCGATTTAAAGACATTTTTTAACAAGAAATACATAAATTACAACTAACAATCTACAATTTCCTCAGCACAAACATAAGAATGACCTGAAATAACCCAAGAATTAATAATCGAATTCGAAGTTTGAAATTATAACTTTTTTTTACTTACCTTCTTTTTCAGCCAGTATTATTTACAGTGGATTATGGCAGATCTACCCATAACGAAAAGTTTGGCTAATTTAGAGGTTTGATTCTTTTTCCGAAATGTATGGGAAAAGTTTTTTGCGATTTCTGACATTTCTAGTACTCAAACCTCAGTCGGTCCAATAGAGACTTTTGATTCTTATAAGAAACAGGATCGATTGGCACCAAAAAAAGTTTTTGTTTAAAATGACTATTTTCTTGATGACTGTACATTTTTTCCAAAATCTGTAAATACAGTTCAGAATATCTTGAAAATTTATGGATAGTCTTCTAAAAGCGTTTTCCTGTAACTATAACGGTTAAGGTACCTGCCCTTACTGTCCCGTCTCAAAAATTCACCCTGTATATTAAAAGTATATATTTTTAGAATCAAATTTTTAATACCTACAATTTGATACCCATGTTGTATTTTTAGGCTAATATTTTTTATTTTTCTCATTTTTATCTTGGAAATATTTTGAACAATTTCAAAGTTTTCATATTTTTTTTACACCCTCATATGTGGGCAAATTAATGCTATTTTTGTGCCAAATTTCATGTATTTATCTTTAACGGTGCTAAAGTTATGAGGCTGTGACTAGGGTTGCCAACCGTACTTTAAAATAAACTATCTTACGTTATTTTGGGTCCCTGTACTTTATACTTTTGAAGACCAATAAAGTACGTGAAAATACTTTATTTCAATCTTTACTTAAAATTAGACGTAAACTGAAAACCAAAACACAGGCGTAAAGAAATCCGAGGGAAAATGTATGACTTGTTGTTTGTGTTGTGCGTTTGTGTTTATGCAAAGAGCAGAAAAAATACAGTCTCACGAAAGGATTTGAGGGTGTTAGTATGGTGTCTGGCCTTCCTAGTTCCTACCGTCCGCAGCCTTGATATTTTTCTAAAAAACTTTGAACTCCCTTGAATAAAGGATACTTTTTTTCTAAAGGACCGTACTTTTTTATTTACCTTCCCTGAAATCAGATATACTTTATTTCTTTTAAAAAAAGTTGGCAACCCTAGCTTTGACATACGGACGGATGGACAACGGAGTCTCACCATAAAGGTTCCTTTTACCTTTTAGGTACTATGGAACCCTAAAAAGAAGTCTATCAGAATATATCAGAGCTATTATACCTGCAACTGTTGACTCTGAGGGCATAACATACTTTCAATCAAGTCCAACAGCAAAGTTGGATTTGAATTTGACACACAGTTTGTGTCTAGAGATTCCAGTAAATAATCCATTATTGGGTAACACTGTCTAAGTTCCCGTTTGATTTGTTCAACATTCTTCATAGTTTCCAACTCTTTCATTCCTATGTAGAATATCATGACATCGTAAATACATGAAAGCAGTAGTGGGAGATCACATTCTAAGCCACCTGTCACTATTCCAATGAGAGTTATGCTGAAAAGAATTAAAGTTATATTTGTAGAGATAATATTTCCAAGCGTTGTTCGGTCAGTGTCGATAAGGGTTCATTATGTTGTTCATTCTATATTCCAAAAAAGAAAAGGAAACCTTTTGCAATACTCTTTCCATAGGATAGTCCCGTTATCCAGTTCTGTTTGTAGCATGGATACATTATGGCACTTGCTGAACATGTTGACTCCATGAAGAGATGCTATTGTAGAGAATTGAACCTAAAATAAGCATTTCAGACGTAAGTTTTGTAGGAAACTATACAAAAACACTGAAATATTGTACGAAATTTACGTTATCACTAGTGCCACGTTTCCTTGAAAATATCGGTACTCCACTTTCTGTGGCCACTCCTATAACCACAATAGACATATTTCAGCAGAACACTGAAAACTTATACGCTATTTTAGTCATAAAAACCTATCTAAAAAGAAAATAAAACTACGACAACAACAAACAAAATCAAAACAACTTTTCTTTTTTTTGTTTTTTTTTTCATTTTTCCACTAAGTGGATAGGCAAAGGGACTTTAGCCCATACAGCCATGTCTGAGGTTAGTTTATAGCCACTATCCTCTTCTATTGAGGATCATCTGAATGATCTGTCCTGTCTTAGTCACTGTCCTGTCGTTTTCGCTACAATGATAGCCTTATAACGCAAATACAACTGGGTAAGAAAAAACACACGAAAAGGCACAGCCCGTATTTTTGTTCCATTGAACAACACACTTCACAGGTTACGGCGATTTTAATTCACAATATTCTATCACTGTTGTTGATCAAAACACCCAAAATGCAATATTTTTTCAATAAAACAAAAAAACGACGCCATCACATTTTCGCGCCTTTTTTCCAACCTTTTTTGTTTGTCATTTTTTTTTTCTTTCTGGAAAAGGCTAAGAGCTTAAGCCCATACTGCCTAAAACCTTTTTTTTTGTCTATTCGCCCGATTTCGTCCTTGTCAGGCAGGCAAAGGTTTCAGACCATACAGCCTTGTCAATCGTTGTTTTTTTTAAAGTGTTTTTTTAAGTTTTTAAGTGTTTATCAGTGTTGTCAGTATAAGGCAACTTGGGCCAAATCTTCATATTTTAGCAGGTTAGCAGGCCATCCAATAGCCAAGTCTTTAATGTCTTCAAGTCTTCAATGTCTTTTCAATAAAGACAACTTTCTTTTTGACATTTTGCATTTGACTTTGACACAATGGCCGCGCGTACCGTTTTGAGTGTCAATGAGGATAAGTCACATAACGGGAGAATCCAATTTTGACTATTACATTGCATGTGTTATGATTTTCTGAGTACACTACTTTTTGATTTTTTGAAATCCGTCCATAAATGGCAAAGTTATTTAATATTTTATCGGGCTTGATTTTAAAACGCGCGCCTCCCGCCCGTGGATACCGATGTCGTCATCACACACAGACCCCGCGCGATCGCAGTCGTCCAGTACGCACATTCGTGATTAGTAGCGAACACTCGGTTTTTTTTCGAGTTTTATGCATTATCGGTTTATTGTTTCGGTGTTCTGTAATAATGAGCAACAAATTGGAAGATGGATTCGAAAAAGGACAGTCAGATAATCTACCTAAAGTGGATTCTTTCATGGTTTTTGAATACTTAAACAATCATGTGAAGTATACCAGCGCTGAAATCCGAGGTTGGAAGCTTCAACGGTAAGTACCTACCAAATTTAATGTGTTAGTTAGTGAGTTTAGGCCTAGGTACTTTTTCCCATGGCTGTTGCGGTAGGTAATGTGAAAATAATAAAATAACCTGGGTAAAAAGGTACATGGACAGCATAACACACTCCATCATAAAAACGTTAGTCAAGTCAAGTACCTACATTATTTCTTCCTACGGAGTTCGAGTTGATGTTTTTGTAAGCAGGCAACTGCAGGCATGATTCATTGCGATTTAGTAAGTGCCGGTTTCAAGTTCACCTAAACATTATAGACCGGGAGCGCGCCGTAGATTAACTAACATTAGCGGATACCTACCATGTTTTTTGTTTCGATGCACTTAAATGGTGCAACCGCATCAGGTAATGTGATGTAGGTATTTAATGCTGTATGATTATTACAGGTCTGTACGAGAGTCATATGGCGACGATGCCGTAGGGTATGTCCAAGTCCAAAGAAATGGAAATGTGTGCACAGTAAAGGCAAGAATAACACCGGAGCATAAAGTAAAAACTAAAGGTTATAGCTGCACTCTCAAATGTGAAGAAAATGATAAAACTATTATTGATGTTACTTGTCATGATTGTGCTGCACAAAAAGGAGGTTGCAAACATAGTGTAGCATTTCTTATGTGGATACACAGACGCAGTGAAGAGCCTTCTCCAACTGAAAAAAAATGTTATTGGGCCAAACCAAAACTGGCCACAGTGGGCACAACCTTGAAATTTATAAAAGCCAAAGATATCGGTTCCAGCGCTGGAGATATTGACGATAACGCTAATGTAAGAAGTGAACAATTTTTTAACAAACTGGTGCACAATATACAGTTAAATTCTATTAGGATTCAGTTAACAAGTTACGTTACACAGAATGAACTTACGAAATTATCATTGCATAACTTGATAAATGATTATAAAAAAGAAGGTAACGACACGAACAGTGCACAAGGCTTCATCGATTATTGTACAACAAAACAAACACCAGAAAAGTGTTCAAAAATAGAACAAGAAACTCTATCTCAAGCTCAGTCTCCTTTATGGCATGAGATGCGATATTGCAGAATAACCGCGTCAAAAATACACGACGCCGCCCATTGCAAAACCCCTGATGGTTCATTAGTTGAGCAAATATTCGGTGCAACCATACCAGAAACTCCTGCAATGCGAAGAGGCAAAGTACTGGAACCTGATGTTAGGGCAAAAGTAGCAAAATTGAGAAAATTTGTAATCGAAAATGGTGGGCTGTTTTTGAAAAGTGATTGGCCTATTTTAGGTGCATCTCCTGATGGCTTAACACAAGAATATGTCATAGAAATAAAATGTCCCATGACCACACAAGGCAAAGAAAGCTTTATTAAAAATAATCGTCTCACAAACAAATCAAAAGGTCAAATCCAGCTGCAAATGTTTTTTTGCAACAAAACTAAAGGGCTTTTTTGTGTTGCTGATAAGAATTTTGAAGCTAACAAAGAAGTAGAAATCTTTGAAGAAGATTTTGATGAAATTTACTGCAAAGATCTTTTGGAAAAGTCAACAAGTTTTTGGAAACACTCAGTCTTTCCTAAATTGGTCAAAACTTAGGTTAAGGTATAAAAATAAACAGATGGCTTAAGATATAAATATTGTTTTATTTTAAACTTGGTTTCTAAATAAGCATTCTTGAAGATTAACTACTCCACAAGCAGATGTCACAACATAGTCTAATATTCTAACATAATCAATGTCAACACATGCATGAGGTGCAATCATTTCAAACTCCCTTAAACGCCCTATACTTCTCTCGACGTGTACTCGAAGGGCCGCTATTCTTTTAGTTTCTAAAACTTCTTCTTTACTTAGTTTTGATCCCGAATCAACGCTAGGAGGCCTTAAAAGTTTGCAACCTTGACGTTCAAGTAAATGAGCTATATTCTTAAATCCCCTATCAGCCATCACTACGTCACCGGGGGATAACATCTGAAGAAAACCGCAGTCTTCAAAGATAAGGGCGTCCGATGTCCTTCCTCCATAACCTTCGGATATGAAGTTTATAAGTCCATTAGGTGTTATCGATATTAGATATTTTATAGTATTCGCATTTTTATATTGTGACCACGTCAGCGCCTGATGTACTGCTGAGCTAGGTTTCTCGATTTGAATTTCTAAACAATCTATGATGCTGACGACTGTTGAATAACGCCTCCTAAAAGGTATCGGAAGATTTGAGCGAATATCGTCGCGAGGAGGAATAAAAATCAGTTTCTCCATGCATTGAGCAACCTTAGGTATTGTTTCTTTGAAATGTCTGGCGACTGTAGATTCCGAAACTCCAAATTGAACAGCAAGCACGGAATTCGGTTCACGCCATCTCAGTTTTTTCAAGCTCAATAATACATCCATCAGAGGTCTCTCAGTAGATTCACTCAAATATTCTAAACAGAAATACACTTGCGATGGTAATCCGAGAAAAAGCTTAGGTTCTCTAGATATAGACATTAAAGTTCCTTTTTGCATGTGTTCCTTAAATAACTCAGTATCTACTTGTCGTTTCATTTCACAGGCGTCAGTATTTACACTGAATCCACTTAGGCTCGCAGAAACTGATGAGGTATTAGAGTAAGATGTGAAGCTATCATGCATTGGTTCCCGATGATGATCCCGACGATGTTCTTTTGGTTTCACCGTTTTTATTTTAAGAGCAAACTCTTCAACCCGGTCAAAACCGGCGTCAGTATTAATGCCCTTGCTTCGAACTTTTGGCTTTATATTAACTTGCACTGCGAGTGATTTATATTTAGGATCATTGTGTAGATTTGCCGCATTATCTTCTTCAAGCGGGTTTATAGCCTCTGTATCATTTGAATTAAAATCAATCGTTTCACACGCCACGAACTCTTCTTGTGTTATTAGGTTTTCATGACCAACTTCCGGATTAAGCACTCTTTCAAAGAACTCAATCTGCTGTCTTTTTTTATATCCAGTCCGTTCTACAACGGCGTTATCCTTTCTTTGGCAGTCAAATTTATGCGGCAGAACTCCTTTTTTTAGTCTTAGTTGACCACCCATCAATCGGTACCTTATATAATTTTCCATGTCATTTTCGACCTGTAAAAAGTAAAAACAGATTAAAGATTCTTTATTTTATTTTTAAATAATACTTTACTTACTGAGAAAAGCAGATCCAAAAAATAGGTCCTACAGCAAAGAAATTAAAATTCGAATCATTACCTATTGTTGATAGGTATTCATTATCGTAGATAAAAATGCGGTAGTCTCCCGGACTACAAATATCATACCTACGTTGATTATTGTTTATTGTTATTACCTCATACGATTGTGTTAAGGTTGAGACAATATGACATAAAAGGATTAAGTTTTAAGGTTTTTGATTCCATTGATCGATAAAATAGGTGACATTTACTCAATAATACGAGGAAATAGGTATACGTCAAGTATAAGGTATAACGTAGGAAAGGTACTTACGTCGAAATGATCTTCGCAACAGTAATGAGTACTTTTGCTTGATAAAGGATCTCTCTTCATAACACTACACCACTTTTTTCTAGCTTTTTTGTCTGTTGGAACATGAAAAAATAGTTTGTCGGGCGTACTACTACTTGTACTCTTGCACTTTGGCACGACACAATATTTGTAAGACATTTTTAAGGATATTGATACACAACAATAAATCTATAACAAAGCGACCGTGACAAGCACAGCTCAAGAACTGCGCGGGAAACAGAGTACACCTACAGAACTGAAGAGCGCGTGCGGGGTCGCGCCCCGGGTATGTGTGGGATGACGTCACGCGCTCGCGGCTGGTACTGGCGGGCGTTATTTGAACTGCTACAGTAAAATTGCTGTACTTTCGACATTTCTTGTCCGATTTGGATATTTTTTTCACCATAAGTCATGTTTTTTTTACTGTCATCGATCTACATACTTAACAAAAATCGTGACTCTTCCTCATTGTTGACACGAGTTGTTCATTCCGTTTTTCTAAAGTGCATCGACGCGTTTCATGCATAGAAACAAATCGAAACAATTTGTAATTTGGAATGACCTTTTCTATTTATACGTATGTAGTTTTAAATACTTATATGATTTTTATACGTTTACATGGATATTAAAAATTCCAAAACATTAACTGAAAAGAATTAAACTTTTGAACACATCTCAATCACAAATGAGAACTATTCCTATTTTCTCGCCTAGAACGATATTATTATGCCGCGCCATTTTAATAAACTTTGTTTCTTGTTATTTCCTACGAGTCTGAAACTTAATTATCTGTAAGTTTTCTCTGTAAATATAAAACCTGTAGATAAAAATTTTTTTTTTTTATCTGTGTTAGGAAATTTACGAAAGTCTTTCAATAAAAAGCCAAATATAGGTGTGATGACAAACGAAGCGAGGAAGAGCGTGTTAGGTTTACATGTTAATAAATTAAGGGAGTCGAGTGAAGCGGAGCGGAGCTAAGCGACCATAATTTTAACAGAATTCATGATATACTTACACAAAAAAATATTATTGCAAGGCCACCGACAAATCCCCAGGCCATAGCGGAAGTGCTATTAAACGGTGCGCACCGTCATATAGATCAATATTTACTATTCGTCGGGGGCATCCAGGGATATCATAGTAATACTCATAATTATATTACTCTGAGATAATAATATACTATCATTGCTTTTTTAAAATTTTTCTTGATTATAGTACTTTTTTACGGTTTGAACGTATGTTAATCAATAATAAAGTTTTAATTTAATAGGTATTAAAAACTATATTTAGCATAGGTAATTCAATCATAAAAAGCAAGACAAAATTTTTAGATAAAATGTGTAATAGTAACGTAAAAGTAAATAAGTAGAAACAATCTTAAAAAAAGAGAATAAGTACTAGCTAGATAGGTATTTGAAATCATTGGCTAGATACTTGTACAATATTATAGATAGTAGAAAGGAGATTGGGTATATAATTTTAAAGGCATTTATTTACAGGTTGCCCCATAACAAGTGAATCAAATGGTTATGGGAGGTAGCTTAGCACAAAAAAAAAATTGCGGTGCAGTAAGTTTCAATTTTTTTTCAAGTTTATACAAAAACTGAAAACAAAGTCATGACATTTTAGATTTGATGTTAGTTTTCGAAAATATTTGGTAGCCAAATCATGACAGAGTCAGTTCCGAGTAATATCCATAAAAAATATTTCCTAAACTGAAAAATAAAGCAATGTCAGCAAAAAAACTTGGAACGGGAAGAGGTGTCCAATTTTTTTTTAATGTTAAATAACTCAAAAACCCTCAAACCATTGTTTCACCAATGTTTATTTAATTTGATAGGACTTGGGCTATGTTACCTCCCATAACCGTTTGATTCATTTATTATGGAACATTCTGTGTAAGTACCTACTTTTACACTTAAAGTACTTGTTGGCACTGTTGTGCCATCGTATTGTTCTTTCTATTGAGTTCCAGAAGGGTTATACCATTGTTATATCCCCTGTTTACTGCTGAAATGCACGTAAGGTATACCAAATATCTTCATGAAATTCTTCGATCAGATCAGGGTAACTCAGTCAATTTAGTCTGTGCCTGGGTTAATCAGCTTCTACTTTGATCGCATTTTCTAATCCGACTTCATTAGGAATATCGGTGCCTGTAACAAACAGATAAAGCAAAAGTATAGATAGGTCTGTCTATGTGCGGAATGTTATTAGCCCGGTAAAGTGGATCCGAGCCATGGTCGTGCTGGAAATCTATTTAATTCTACAGCCACAGTAAATATCTATAACCAGACAGCTCATATTATGTTTACAATAGACTTACGGAATGATTGTGCCTCATTTTAATTCATATCCACTTACCCAAGGATCGGACGAAACATAAAATAATAAAAACAGGACATGTTTTATTTTTAACCGACTTCAAAAAAGGAGGAGGTTCTCAATACAACTGCTTTTTTTTCATGAACCTATACCCTAACCGGACTGAGTACTTGTTTCAAAAAACGTGAAGAACGAGAAGTCATACTAGATAATTTCATCTCTGTCTAAGTAGGGTAACCATATTTAAAAATAATTGATTGAGACCACGTAGGTAGTAAAAACCGTATTCAAAACATTTATTTTATTGGTTTAAAGTCTTCTGCTTTAAAATAGCGGCTGCAGACTACTGGATTTTTGCACTTTACTTCGTTTCCTAAAACTTCTAACCATTTTCTTCGGATATTTTCAGTTTTTGGAAGACTGTAATGTAAAACCCAATATCATGGTTACTCTAGCGGTATCAATGTAAACATGTATCATTTCTCCGAGAAAACGTTGTAATTATGCCTTACCTATGAAACGATATCCCACAATTCCCAAAAATTTGGCTTCTGCAGCCCTTCACGCTGCATGCTTTAACCAATTTTGCAAAAAATTATTAATTTTACAATTTTGTTTTCAAATGTCACGGCCGTGGTGCCATTTTTAGATAAAAGGGTTACCAGTTTGCAAGCATAAGAATAATCCCAACTTTATTAAGGAATGATTGATCTTACATTTACGGATAAAACTAAATGTAAAACATACATAAACCTAACAAAAAAATAGTGACGGACTTCAAATGTAACTGCAGCCATTCGCTAAAAAGCTTAAAATAATTATAAAATGACAGATGGTACCGAAATAACACTTTTTCCGCCTTCTTTCTTCCTGAAAAATATGTTCTTTAGAAGTCGGCGCTCTTATATTGGTTTCTGTGTTGCTATAACCAAGGGAACGTGGTCACTTTTAAAGAACATATTTTTCAGGAACAAAGAAGTCGGAAAAAGTGTTATTTCAGTACCATCGGTCATTTTATAATTATTTTCAACTTTTTTGCGAATGGCTGCAGTTACATTTAAAGTCGGTTACTATTTTTTGTTAAAAGTTTATTATTTTACATTTTTAGTGTTGACGGGTCAAATTGTGTAATGTGGATAGTTCTTGTAAACGCGCTGTTGATATAAAACGAAGGACAAGTAATAATTGGTTATATTTAATAATAAATAAATGTTATCAGCACCCTAATACAAACTGATTGCCGTAATCTCAAGTTATGTGCTGTCACCCGTTGAGGAGTTCTATGGTAATGAGGCCAAGATCAAAGTTCAAGTGGAGAAATTACAATTTACAAGTAGTACTCGGCAATCACTATCCTAATACAAAGCGATTGCCTTAATCTTGAGTGGTATGCTGTCGTCCGTTAAGAATATGACATAGCCAAAACAAAAACCAGTTCCGGGCGTGGCTTATTCTATTTTACGATAGCGCGTGGGGGGAAATTCGTCCCGGTCTCTAAGTTCGCGTCACCATAGCAAAAATACGAATAGAGTGGACGAGGCAGGGTCAAAAGTAATACGTATTTTATTTTATCTAATTTATTACTGTATTTCGATCATCGTCACACGGCATTGATCCTACTTGCTATCACGTCGGGACGTAAATTTATTATGGTCGGCTAAAAGTGGTTTTTTGAGTGTTTGATTTATCAGTTGACCCTCGGAACATTTCAGACACTCCTTTAGAGATACATAATAATATTGTGGCGGTTAATTGTCACCATTACCCATTCTTTAAATATTTTTCGCCCGTTGAGCTGGTTTTACACTTGCGGGAAAATAAATTGGACCAAAAATTTCTTTACAAAAAATTTTTACTTAAGTTGTTATTACAAAAAGTGGAAACTAACAAATATTCTCGGAAGGAATGCACCACGTCACTACCTATCTCACTGTAGCCTATATCAATTATGCCTCTCTCATTCAACCACGTTTAACTGCGTTCCTATCTCATTCCAACTCATTTTAAATAGCGTCACTATTTATCTCACTATAACGCGTGTTAAATGGCATTTCTAATGAACGTCAAATATTTTTACTGCCCGCCACTCTTTCATTCTAAATTCTAATTATTTTAAAAAATACGCAGCTCCTTTGGTAGTAAAATAGCAATAACTTTTTTTTCAAAAGTAATACACAGAAATTGCCAGATCATTTGAAAAACAATATTTGATGAGCCGTTATTTAAGACAATTTGCAAAACTAACATAGGACATTTTTTTTCAGGGTGTGGTATCGAACTAACCTAATTACAAAAAATTGCTCATAAATTGGGTTTTTATTTTTCTTCCTGATGTAACAGCATTTCAAGGTTTATTTTTGACTTTATCAATAGCATGACTATTCAGAGTTGCGCAACAAAAATTTTATTCTTAGAATTTAGAACTGGTTAGCTTTGACTCTCAAAAATCTATTCGAATTTATAAAAGTACCATCAACTCGAAGACTATCTACTTTTTGCTGAGGTCATAATTTGATATTCTGGTCAGTCATGAGCTGGCCTACCAGCCTTCCAAGGGAAAGAGTTGACTTTTGGGACACCTGTTTACCCTTGCGATAAATCGCCAAGTGTTTGAAATGTTCAGGTCTCTTTACGCAAAATGAAAAAACAAAACTCTTTTAGGATTAATTTGTTGTCCCTATGTTTGTCTGTTTGTCCGTTTGTCTAGGCAATTTTTCTGGGTAAAATCAATAAATGCTAATATTTACAGCCCTGTAAAATATACATATTATAACGTTTTTATGGCCTTTTGTTTAACTTTTTCATACAAATTTTCTCCTTATGAAAATATAGAGATCAACACTTTACATAATATTTTGCGTTTGAAAGAAAGCACAGAAAGGAACTCTAGAACAAATAATGTAAAAAATATTAAACCATATCTTTCTATTCTAAAGGGATTAATAATTTACTGTTTGTTCAATGTGGCGATAGCTTTGTTTATTATTTTTTTCTTTCTTTGTTACAAAGATAACAAATATTTTCATACAACGTTTTCCTTAAGGGCTATTTCTCCGAATTTGTAACAAAATATTAAGAAATAATTATAACGGTAAAGTACAACTTTTAGCTAAGACAATTTATTGTTAAAAGTTTGCTATATGCATAAACATATTTTAATGATATTATGGTATCTTCAAAATAATTGGGTTTTCCATAAGCGTGATATCAGATTATTTAAGAAATTTACGGCTGGTATCACGACGACGGATAAGCCAATTATTTTATTACTATTGTAATATAATTAAAAATATGTTAATGCATACAGCAGACTTTTAACTATAAGTTTTCTTAACTAAAAGTTGTATTTTTACTTATTGAAATTGTATTTCTCATCAAGAAGTGCAAAATGACAAGATATTCAAAATAAGTTAATTGAATTTGTGAAATGGTTTCAGGTCAAAACAGTTTTCCATGAAACGGTAATTGTTTATACTTAGCAAAGTGTGTAAACTTAGTCATCTTAACATGAACGACGCCTGTATTTCTGTCTTTTTTATTTCCGGTATAGATAAAAATATACAAACTTGTTAAACTTTGCGTAAAAACGAGGCAATATTGACGATATCCTGACAGCTATTATGATGGTGTTTTACCAAATTTTGCTTTTTGGGCTGTATAGAGACGTAGTTAGATGTCACTAGAATATACTCATGAAAAAAGATATGAAGAAAATAAGCTGTAGACTTCACATTCGGTTTATAACTATTGTATGAATTTTAAGAAAAATACAGGGGTAAAGGGACCTCTTAAGGAAAACCTTGTATTAAACTATTTGTTATCTTAGTAAAAAATAATTCAAGGAAAAAAATAAACAAAGCTATCGCCACATTGAACAGTAGATAATTAATCCCTTTAGAATAGAACAACATGGTTTTCATATTTTTTACATTATTTGTTCAACAATTCCTTTCTGTGTTGACTTTTAAATGCAAAATATTATCTCAAGTGTTCATCCCTACATTTTCATAGTGAGAAAATTTGTATGAAAAACGTTAAAAAAAAAACGTAAAAACCTAAAACGTAATATAAATAAAAACGTCAAAAGTATGTTTTTACAGCTCTATAGAGGGCCGTTTATATTGGTATTTATTAATTTTACCCAGAAAAAATTGTCTAGACAAACGGACAGACAGACAAACATAGGGATAACAAATTAATCCTAAAAGAGTTTCATTGTTTTCATTTTGCGTAACAGAACCTGAACATGTACCGACAGGATTATCTACGATCTAGTAATTTTGCCATGCACTGTAAATATTTCAAAATAAATTTCTATATTTTAAATGCTTGGCGATTTATCCCAAGTAAGTGTACCTATATAATTTGCAAAAAACTTCACTTATTTGGACCTGAAATGGTGAGCCAATACTACAGGGTAATTTCACGAAAAGGTCATTGACCTTTGTTACAGATCTCAGTAAGTATAAGTAAATTAATTTGGGTTTCAATAACGATTACAAAATTATTCTTTTAGAGTAACATATATTATTTTCCCGCATAAAAGTATGAATTCATTCCAAATTCATTCAGTTTTGTTGTTATGACTATGGCACGATGTAGCTAAATCACTCATACGCATATTTTGTTGAGTTTTTAACGGCAGGAATATGATGCTCCTCGAAATATTACTTTATAAAATTAATTTCAATGTGTTTTGAAGTAGTTTTGGGAGATATTTATAGCTTGCAAAAAAGGGCACAGGTTCCACGTCTTACGGGTGCCAACGCTAGGCGTAGACTGACAATATCTTGCTGCCGCTGACTGCATCAGTGGATTTACGTATTTTTGGAAAAAGGGGGTGCTTTTTTTGACCCGAATAACGTGGTATTTGGAAAATGAATAGATATCATTCACACTAATTTTATTTAAAAAAAACCAACAAAATCGCGAAAGCGATACCTGAAACAAAATCGATAAAAAGTGTGCAATAGAGGGTTACAAAAAAATTCATTGACAGTACAAATATGAATCGATTAACGTGGTTTGTGGAAAATGAATACCTTAAAGTTCAACCAAAAACATGTATTTTTTTTATGGCTATACGTAACCTAATTATTGCAACAAAATCATCCGAAAGCTGACATTTTATTTCTGTTTGTATTTTCGATCCCCTTAAGGAGTTCTATGGTGGTGAAGCCAGGATGGAAGGTCAGGTGGGTATTCTGATAATTCCCAAGAAATGCCCGACAATCAGCACCCTACCAAAGTGATTGCCGCAATCTCGAGGTAAGTGCTCTCATTCGTTAAAGAGTTCTATGGTAATGACTTAATAAGACCAGGATCGAAGGTCAGGTGGAAGATTGACAATTTCCAAGTAATACTCTGCGATCAACATCGTAGTACAAAGCGATTTCCTTAATATAAAGTGGTACGCTGTTACTTTCTGAGGCGTTCCACTGCCTATCTCTGAAAACTTTCATCAGATCATGGTCAATCTTAAAATGGGACCTACCTCAAAGGAAATTTTTCCAAACAAAAAAAGAATCATTCAATTCAGTTCAGAATTGACGGAGATAAGGAATAACATACCCAAAAAAAATACAGTCGAATTGAGATCCTCCTCTTTTTTTCAAGTCGGTTAAAAAAAAAGTATTTACTAAAAGCTAAATACTATAAAGTCGTTGAAAAACTAAATCGTGAAAGATTTAGATTTAGATTTAGATTTATTTATTAATAACAAATATAGTTACATGTCAAGGAATATAATGCAAAGTTATACTTAAAGTATAATTATTTTTAAAATTAACTATAAAATTATAGAATAATAATATTCTTAGTCAAAAATAATAATAATAATAATTGAAAAAACAATAAATTGTATTATGATTAAATAATGTCAAAAAGATTAATATTGTATGTAGGTACAATTAGGTACCACATCTGTCCATAAACTCCTTGACCGTGTAAGGCGCAAACTCGACTAGCAGTTTTTTAAGCTTGCTTTTAAAACTAGTGAGTGATGGTGCGTTCGTTATCTCAGTAGGCAGCGAGTTGTACACATTTATACCGAAAACGCGGGTACATTTGTGAGTTTTCTCGAGTCGATGGACACGAGAAACAAGTTTGTTGGCGTCCCTTGTCGTATATTTGTGGATGTCTTTGCGACGCCGAAATTGTCCTAGATTTTTATGGACATAAATGCAAGCTTGATATATAACCATTGCAGGCAGTGTCATCACTTTCTGGTCAGTAAAAATGGGTTTCGCCGTGACGGACTGATCGTAGACTTGTACAATTGTACGCACAGCTCGCTTTTGCATGACAAAGGCCCTTTCCCAATCAGCCGCTTGAAGCCAAAACTCAAGCCTACCATCGCAATTTGTTTTTTTTGTGATGGCAACTGTGCGAGTAGGACACAGGCATCGACTGTGTGTTGTCCCGCTCGGCACGTTTTCTCTAGTTGGTTATGTCATAATAAAATAACTTTTAACTGTATGAAATAGAGTCTATTTTTCTACGCGTAACATCCTTCAGTGCTCAATCCAGTTTACGTATACATCCATGTTTTTTTTGCTTTCAAAAATTCAAAATTCAAATAGTTTATTTTGCAAAGCAGGTATAGATAATACACTTTTTACACGTCAAAGGAGATGGTCAGAATCGGCCTTAACCGCGTACATGAAATAAATTTATACTATAATTTCTGTTCGAATTATTCGTAGCTAGTTTCACTTTCATAATAACACGGACACACATATTAAAATAACATAAGTACTTAATGTCGCAGCCAGTCATGAGAGCGAACACCGAACGAAACGAAAGGGCGCCATCTACCAAATAGTCCACAAACTACGCTTCCAGCGTGCTTTGATAGAG
This sequence comes from Ypsolopha sequella, assembly GCA_934047225.1. NCBI lineage: Eukaryota > Metazoa > Arthropoda > Insecta > Lepidoptera > Ypsolophidae > Ypsolopha > Ypsolopha sequella. The sequence goes on along the minus strand of OW203994.1, from coordinate 17,737,718 downwards.
TCATGCGTGACGCAATCGGCAGTCACAGCTTTTTATTTCACGATTCATGCTTTTCTTCTGGATTCTGATAGAGATTACATTACGACTGACATTTGAGCATGACCCTTTTAAATATATCAGAATCATCGTGAAACATTGTTACAACTATGAACGTTTCAAACGCGTTTAAGTTTATTTTCGCAATGCCATATTAAAATAACCTCAAAATAAAAACGATTTATCATAAAAAGTTATTATAAGATGGTGTCCGTTTTAAATGGATAGTCAAACCGTGTTATTTTGAATTTGTTCTTTGTCATTGACCACAATATATTTGTGTACACTCTTAAGAGTCTTAAGGCATTTTGCTTATGGGGAACTGACCATCTCCTTTAATCGAATAAAGAAAATTGGTTCTCCATTGCTCCGTCATTTCTGAACAGATTTGAATGATTATTTTTTTGTTTGGAAGATTATGCTTCCGGTAGGTCCCATTTTAGGTTTGGTCATGATCTGATGAAGGTCTTCAGAGATAGACAGTGGAACTCTTCAAAAAATGACGGCAGCGTAATCGGCTACCCCAAATGCCCCTTGATACCGAGTTTCATGTAAATCGGAATACTTTTTTAGACCTGTCAAAAAACTGTCAAAACCTGTCAAATTCAGCTTGACCAATCACTATAGTTGAAACCCGAACCCCTTACAATTAGCCGTTCGGGAGATATAGCCGATCAACATTTTGGCAATTTTTTTTTCGACTTTTTTTTACCGTCATCTAGATCTCGCCGAGCCCTTGTCTTAGAGTACCATGAACATGGGTCTAGCATCAGCCGTTTTGGAGATACGCGCCTGTAAAGTTTTGACACTTTCGGCAGGTAGATCTCGTCGAGACCTTTTCCTAGACACCCATCAACAAGGGTCTAGCTCCAGCCGTTTGGGAGATACAGGCCGTCAAAGTTTTGACATTAAAAAAAATCTTTTTTTGGCACCGCATGGTCCAACCCCTAGGGAGTGCCACGTTTCGTTCCAAAGATATTTTACTGGGATATAGATAGAGATAGATAGATAGATAGACATATAGATAGATAGATAGATAGATAGATTGTGGATATATAGATAGATAGATACCTCAAAAGGAAAAAATGGGACCCTAAAAGATTATGCTTCCGGTAGGTCCCATTTTAGGTTTGGTTATGAAGAATAAGTAGTGGCTACTTGTGTGGCTGTCTGTCAGTCCGTCTGTTACAGCCGATTTGCTCTGGCACACATACTTTCAAGAATTTTCATGTCCGCTATATTAAATTTCAAAATCGATGCCATTTTCGTACTTAACGTCCCAAAAAAAACGACACGCATGTTAATATTTACACATTTCAACATTTCAAACCCATCGCACCCCAACAGGGATGATGGAATTTCACGTCCACTACATTGGATTTTAAAATCGTTGTTGTTTTTGTAATCAGCGACCCGATAAACCATACAAACGATACCCATGTTGGTTTTCAGACTTTGTCACCCCATTTCCCCCTTTAAGTGGTTGAATTCTGAAAAAACCTGAAACATGAGTTTTTTCATTTATGGATAGGAGTACTACTGTGAAGTCTCGAATAAAATAGTCTAACTAATCTTGTTTCCCCATACAAACTTTGGACACCCGTTTCACCCCCTTAGGGGGTGAATTTTGAAAAATCCTTTCTTAGTTGATGCCTATACATCTATATGCAAAATTTCACGTCTCTAGGACCAGCAGTTTGAGCTGTGCGTTGATATATCAGTCAGTCAGTCCGTAAGTCAGGACTTTGAATTTAAATATAGGTATACAGATGACCGATGGTACCGAAACAACACTTTTGCCGACTTCTTTCTTCCTGAAACATTATGTTATCTAGAAGTTGGCGTATTATAGAACAACATAAAAACCAATTTAAGAGCGCCGACTTCTTGATAACTTCTTGATATTTCAGGAAGAAAAAAGTCAGCAAAAGTGTTGTTTCAATAAGATCGGTCATTATAGAATTATTTTCAACTTTAAAGTGAATGAATGCGTTACATTTGAAGTCGATTACTATTTAATTTAAATATTAACTTATTGTTACATTAATTAAAAGTTTGTGTTTCATGCATCGAAAGTGTTAAATCTGGAAAGGATTCCAGAAATCAACGTAGTATTTTCAAGAATTCTCTCTCTTACCGTTGCCTACGTCATCACTTCGGCTCAACAAATGTGGTCCTGTAAGGGCAATGAGTAGAGCACCCAAGGGAGCTGACAGCACCACACTGAGCACACTAATCGTCAGCAAGGCTTTAGCATGTGCCTCTTCTTCTTTAGTTGGTAGCCCTGCTGTTTGTCCACTTCTTACAAGATCCAAAGCTGCAGGACCCAAGGCTGCCTGAAAGTTAACATAATAAAGAAACCGGCCTATAGGAATTGTCATTAACATAGACTTAGGATGTACGCCATTATATTCTGCCGCAGAAGAGAGTCGGTTCTGGTCGAATTCACGTCAGAAGTACAATTTTTTTTCTTTTTCTTTTATCGGAGTCAGGAAAAAAAAAAAACAACAAAATGTCAAGAATACGCGCGACGGCGGCGAGCGAAGCACATGTAAATAAATTTGTGGGTGGGCCACATGCTCCCAATACGAGTGTTTAAATTGTAACTCTTTGTTATCTATTCAACAAAACAATTAATATCTGTGTGTTCCGTTTTAACTCGAGAACCACTCAAACGGATTTGGATGCAGTTTTCATTATTATCATCGTTGTGACCCTGGTCAACATATTATAAGCTATAAAATAACGTTGATAAAATAACGCACAAGCTGAAAACGGACAGATATTGAATAAACGCGGGCGGAGCCGCGGGCGAAAAGCTAGTATTTTATTAGTAAGGCTAGTTTTTAAGACCTGAACTGTCGCCTTAGCCATCCAAGTGAGCCCAATGAACAACTTCTCTTTGTTGTTCAGTCCACAGCCGAAGCTAACCAAGAACGTTGCGATTAATCTGATCGACAAACAGACGATCAGACATAAAGCACCCATTTTCAGCACTTGAGGGTCTAGTGCACTGATCTGAAAGAGAAATCGAAAAAAGTCTTTAGCACCAAACACTCAATTTACAGGTTGTTGATTTAGTCCGCAACTTCCATCACACTAGGGATACTTACCTGTGATAATATTATATTAATTTTTATATAATGCTTATTAACAAGCCTGAAAATTAAACAAATTCTGAGAAAATAAATGCTCCTTTCCCAGAATTTTCTTACCCAATAGAATTATTGATAAATCGATAACAACTGATTAACAATAGCTAGACTTCGGCACGATCGTGTCACCTGCCACTCAGAAGATATGGCCACTGAAAAAAGTTCCATTCTTTTTTGTGTTTGAAAAGCCATTAGCATATAACAGGATTTGAGTTATCTTCTTTTTATTGAAACATCCATAAAACAATGTAACACGTATTCCGTAAATTTAGTTCGAGATAAAAAAAAAAAAAAGTTAATCTCACCGTTACTTGAGCTCCAGTGAAAGCAAACAGAATCGGCTCGAAAAAGATCCATAATATTCTAAAGAGATTACTGACTGGATTGTTATTAATGGGCCAGCCTTGGTTACTCCAAAGATATGCTGCAACAAACCCTGATGAAACTACTGACAAAGGGCCTGAAATAAAACATACATTTTGAGCGATTTACGGTTTATTTTACGTTGGAGAATCAATAAACCGTGTGTGTGCATACCTGCCCCGCTCCAACCAATCAAGTTGGACATGAATAGCGCAAAGAGTCCACCAAGGAATATGATGAGGAATCTTAGAGGTACCAAGTGGATATCGCCCCTCTCTGGTAGCGCAGCTGTGAATGCTCCACATAAGGATCCAAAAGCAATTCCTGCTATTATCGAGAGAGGACCCTGTAAATTTCAATATAAATGTTGAAAAGTTAAGGGTTAGATAAGGAGTAGGGAACATATTATTTGCCCTTATAAGAAAGAAGAGTTCTCTGTTTAAAAACACCACTAATATATACCAACTCGTAGTTTGACATAGGGTAAATAATTATTCTCATTTTGTATTTTATATTATGTTTAGGTGCTATCCTGGATAAGTTTGTAATTTTTATTGTATCTTTTATTTACTATTTTACAGTTACATCTAAGCGTATATTAATGTATGATGACATATCTAAGTGTATAGTAATGCACCAAAAGATAAATAAATGAACCGTGGGTCTACCGCGTAATTCTCATTTTCATCAACATCAACGACGACGGGCGTGTGACGACGCCCGCCTAACATGCCATCTCTTTTGCACGCGTTGAATTTTGCATGCATTTGCTTGAAGTTGATACAAATGAGAATTACGCGGTAGAGCCCCTGAACTGAACTACTCTTTATGATCATACTGAAATACGTTCCAAAAAACATGTCTTCTAGAACAATGATGTTCTTATACAGGTTGTTAAGATGATGTTGCGGTAAACTGGTGATAATAGGTACTCGCACATATGAAACAACTTTTCGTGAAAAAAAAATTGAAAAATAGTGAAAAAAAAAAACTAGTTGTTTCATACATTTTGTAACTTTTCTATGGAACAACAGATATTTTCGCGATTTGAGGGTTGGTTCCGCAGTAAAAGTTGTTCGTATGGATGAGTACCATCACTAGTTTCCGGCTTCCGCAACATCATATAAACATCCAATATAATATCATTGTGTATTAATATCAAGCATTCAACAGAAAAAAGACAAACATTTAACAAGGAGATTTTATTAAATCCTTATAATAAATGCGAAAGTGTGTTTGTTGGTTGTTGGTTTCCGGAGCAACGGATCGACGTAATTTTTTGCATATTTATGGGCTGGAGAGTGATATAGGCTACTTTTTATTCCGGGAAAATACAAAAAAAATTCAGCGCGATTGAAGCCGCGGGCAAATGCTAGTTTTGTATATAGCGAAGCTCGGACTTTGACACAATAAAATGATAAGGAGAGAGGCGTTTGAAATATGGTGCTGTCGAAGAATGGAAAGTATAAGTTATAGTGGCGTATATAGGATGAGTCAAAAACTAGCCTAACTTTAATTATTTTTAAGCGGCAAAAATGATAAATACACATGCCCTCACACTCCCAAGCATTGCACACATACATTACACCCTCATGTCACATTCACGACACTCCACACCTCACCCTTACACGTACTTTTAACATAATATATATTTCTGTTTGTTTATTTTTTTAAAACCGTATTTTATTTTATAAGTCACATATTTGTTTGTTTGAACTTAATCAAGATAATTACTGTCCACCATGGAAAAGCGGAGTCTCCTACTACAGTATTTCTTCCACTTAAGGTGATACGTAAAAGGTTTAGCGTCCCTGTTACTCCATATGCGAAAGAACCACTTAGTGCGAGTGGGACGGATTCGTGGAAAAGTAGCAAAAATTCGATTTTTTATTAATATAAAATGTACTAAGCTATCTTGTCAAAAAGATTTTCAAGGAGACTTTACAAATACATAATATCCACATTTTGAATGCAATTTCACAATGAAATTAGTCAGGAATTCAGAATTACAGGAAAAAATAAAACAATTTAGAGGTCTTTTCGGAATTAAATTCAATCGAGAAAATCTCATCTAATCGCGTTTTCCTTCAGTGAGAATCCTCAATAAACATTTACCCAAAAATGAAATACGTAGATGACGTTATAATGGAGTAAATGGATTGGAAAAAACCCCTTTTTTTTGGTATCGCCTTAAAAGGGGACTCCAACCACCTGTAAAAAACTGTAAGATTAAGTTGAGAAATAAATAATTTTGTATTTTGTATTCGTATTTTAGTGTTATTATTATTAATTAATAGTAAATTCAGTCCGAAATGTTCAAAATATTTACATCGATGTCCCAAACAGCCTGTATAAAACTATTAGATTTATAAATAATTTAGTTATTTTGTTTTATTTTTACATAATATGTTATTGTTACGCGTGTTATGTACCTATATTACAAAAATAAATGATTTGATTTGATTTGACGAACTATGATGTCCAAAGAAGAATAAGAGATTGGAGAAGGATAATGCAAATTAAAGAGAATAAAAGAGAAAAAAGGGGAAAAGAAAGACCAATGGATATATTTCAGTGAAGACAGCTACATTGACAAGAGCTTTGCTCTCAAACAATCAGCGATACTAATATGGTATATACCGGATGTAAATAGACTGTACCTTTAAATGAAATCAAATACTCTACCGATTATACTGAACCACTTTTTCCAAGAAACATACGCGCAAACGATTAGTTTGGGAAATATTTGAGTTACAAACAAAAATGCGTGAGCCTTGCAACGAGATACGGGCGTTTTTTGAGATATCATCTTTCGTGAAACAGCTGTTCACACGCAGCGTTGTAAAATAGACTTTTCTCCTCCGAGATAAAGTCTTTAAGTTACAGTTGAATATCTTCTTCTCTGAAGGTTTGCGTGCGTATTTTTGTTCAGACCGTTGTTCTGTATGATCAGTCAATTAAGTGGTTTTATTTTAAGGTCGCAGTCTATTTATAATATGTATATGGTTACCTTTATGATGTTATAAGTCAAAGATCCGCTGGAGAACATCGTGTTGAGGATTATGGAGAAAATGGCGACACTTATAGAGTCGTCAATGGCGGTTGCAGCCAAGACTAAGGTTGGTATTCCTTTGTTTACTCCGTAGCCAACATCTCGAAGCCTAAAGAGGCATGGCACAACCACAGCTGGCGATACTGAAGCTATCATAGAACCCAGTAGGAAACCTGGAGAAAAATCAAGTTCTAGTTATAGTCCGTTTGGCAACGACGGTGAACGCCGCCGCGTCGTCGTCCTAAGAACTTAGACAAGACAACACTGGACCAGTTTTAGGCGTATTTCCACATACAGTCGGTTCTGCCACGTTTGGTGGGGGACGAGGTAACCACCCTTAAATAACCGAATCATGTTTCTACAAACGCACCCACATGCAATTTGCACACCTGCAACACAAATTTACGTAAATACGTACGGTCTTTGAATGTGTGCGTTAAATTTAATAGAGTTGGGAACACGTTTATCGATAAATACATTACTGACACCATTCCATCAGAATCTGTTCAGGTGGACAAAATCTTCTCTATATCTACATATAAAATGCAACATCTGTCTGTGTGTCTGTATGGACGCTTGCTTATAACTTGGGAACATCTCATTGGATTTTGATGCAATTTTCATTGTAACGTAGTTTCTTGAGGAAGGTATTAGGCTATGTATCATCACGGTATGATATTGTTAGATACAGGCGGCTGATGGTCTGCAGGTCTTTGGTCAGGAGTCACGAAAGAAATGTAAACCATGATTTAATCACTTCAGCACAAAGTTGCAAAACACAATGGCGCGCGCCGCTCAGTTACAGCCTTTTATATCCACCGTGCGCGCGCAGCCGTCGATGACTCAAACTGTTGCCACGCTCGTCCGGCAGGGGCGCTCCGTCATCTTGTATTGCAAACAATATATAAGGTATTTCACTTTAAATTGAAAGTAATTTAGGAGGTGATTCAGTATCGTTAATACATCACATTCCACTGCAAAGCACTTTTTTTTGCGCGAACTTTTTTTTCACTTCTCAGTACAAAGTGGTCCGATCAGCTGACTCAGTTTGTATGGACAAGTGAAGAAAAAGTTCGCGCAAAAAAAAGTACTTTGCAGTGGAATGTGATGTATTAACGATACTGAATCACCTCCTAAATTACTTTCAATTTCAATTGAAAGACCTTATATAATATATAATATTAAAAGATACAATTAACATTTAATTTCTTCAGATAACTTAAATTTATCTGAGATTGAAAACATTTATGGAGATAGATATATTTATTAGTCATAAACAAACAAGAAATTATTAAAATTTTAAAACTGATTGTCTTTTATCGATAACTACCATGGATAATAACTGATACATGCCTAGCTATTCCCGACGAGGCTACATGGCAGCCTGTTTGGAGCAGCGAGACTATTTAGCGAGACTATTGTGTTGCCATAGTTTTTAAGTTCTGATTTTTAGGTAAATTCTTAAGTTTTAGAAAAAATATAGTTGTTGAATTTTTCGAGCAAGTAGATTTATAATAGATTTAGTAATATTTTCAGTAAAAATATTAATTAACTATTGCTTATATTGCTGCCTACGATGAATAAATTGAAATTAGTTTTAGAAAAATAAAAATAACAGTGGATTCGGTACAAGAAAAATATAAATACTTAAATTTTGCTGTACACTTTATGAAATAGTAGCATATTTCTCAACAAAAACATCAAGTTAAGGTGAATTAATGTTAAGGTATTGATGAATTTCTAGGTAATTTTTTGTAGTAGTTGGCAACACCAAAAATAGTCTCGCTGCGGCGCATTCCTGAATCGTGACGTAGGCGTACTCCCTACGAGACTAAGTTAGTCTAAGTTAGTCTCGTAGGGAGTACGCCTACGTCATCGTGAAGAAGTTATGGCGCCAAATATGAATTTTATACATTTTCAAAAATGTTGGATATGAGTAAATTACGAATGAAATAACCAAAAATATACTTACAAGTGAAATGTAACACCATCTTTTTGTAAATTTGATGTGTTAGACATTTTTTTGCACCCATACACAGCACAAAATGGCATTTTTCTCGGAGCTCTTTATGCAAAGACGTTCGGGAATCGTATGACAGAAATGGCGGCTGAACTAGTTTTATATAACGCGTTAGATATAGAATCTCATACCTTTGGCAGAGGGGAACGCCTGTTAAAGGCGTCTCCTTTGGTATATTCTCTAAGCCTAAGAACGATGCTCACCTTGAAAATTACGAAATTGTATCGGTGAAACCGTTGGCAAATAGTCAACAATAACTTTTGTATGAATATTTTTATTCTGTAGATTCCGAGATAGTAAAGAAACTCACCCGCAATCAATGCAAATAAATCAGCGCAATCAGTTTTGTGCATAATTGTACAATGGAGACCAAGACCATAAGTCAAAACTGGAAATTTTTTAGTTTTTTTGGGCTCCTCCTCACGTCCAGCATATACCACTAAGAGACGCGCAATAATATATAGGCGAATGGTTGTAACTAACCCCATATCCAAGGCAATCCTATCAAGAAGTGCGTAGTGATACCGATGGCTACGCACTCGACCAGCCATGGCAGGAGACCAAGTTGAAGAACAGCCGCGTAGTGCTTCTTTAGTACTTTAGCGTCCAAACCCAAGCCAGCACGGGTTAGTATGATGACCAGAGATATTTTCCTGAAAATAAGTAAATAAGAAGAGCTTTATTTAAAAAAAAATACTGTACAGATTACATTTAAATACTACAAACTTCATTTAAAAGAAGACAAAACGGTCCTAGGCTCGGCAAGTAGCCGATTTTCAGCCCTACCTCATCATTGTTAAATAAGTATTTTTAGAAATATTTATGTTAGATGCATGCCCTAAAAAGCGTGTATTTCTACTTGAAGCCAGAAACTGGCGATAGTACTCGTCTATACGAACAACTTTTACTATGGAGCCAACCTTCGAATTGCGAAAAAAAAACAACTATGTACGAAACAACAGATTTTTTTTTCTCGATTTTTCAATTTTTTTTCACAGATAGTTGTTTGTATGTATGAGTACTATCGCCAGTTTTCAGCTGTCGCAACTCCATCTTAACACCCTGTATAATAAAGAATACACACATTAAGTTTACCTTAAATCCTGATTCAGTTTCACATAATTACTGCTCATCTGAACCCAGCCGACATTCTTGAAGATGATGCCAGTTAACAACATCCCGATGAGAGCTGGCAACGTGGTGACCTTGAGCCAGACCCAGCCCACTACCCAGGAAGCTATGACCAGGATCGTCATGCTGAAGAGCTCTCCTGATGGACTTACTGGCTCTCCTATTTCTGCATATAGGACACCCCATATTAGGAAAACTGAAAGGAAACTTCCAGTAAGTTTATTAATGATGTAAACGACTTTTTTAAAGCCATTGTTATAGAATAATAGTACATCTAACTTGTATCATTGTCGTTGTCCCTTCTAACCGTAGCGCGTGACGGAATTTATTACCCAGCCAGCATCCCCTTTTATGATGGCTCGCGCCCCGGACTCGCTCGAGTCGGAGGGTGGCTCACGGCTCAGTTTATACCTAGATTACCTAGCCGCACTGCGGGTTGAATGTGTCCATACTGTGTTTATCTACATAACACAACTGTGTGTCTTTGAGTTGAACTATTATAACTCTCTATGGAATTCTGAATTTTCTTCACCACGCCCTACACCCGCTTCACACCATATATCCAAACTAAAATCGTCTTGTCGCGTTAAAGATTGGTTTTGAATAATAGTTAGGCCTTTTTCAATGTATATGTTGAAATTAATTCAACCGCCCGAATTTCTATGGGAGGTTCAGTAGATGATAGAGACTACACATGTGAAGTTTCAGCTGGATCACACAAGGTAATGGCAGGTCACGTGACATTTGACTGAATTATTTTTGTTTATATATTATTTATGTCTAGGTATGTTTCAATAAGTACACATATATATATATATATATACATATATATATAGGTATATGTATATGTATATGTATATATATATAGGTATATGTATAATTGTATCTATTTATTCTGCACACCGCCTCTACATATTTTTTTCTTTCTTTTAAGAGTTCCTCCATCCAGAGGTTTTCTGGAAGAGATCGCTTTTTAGTGATAAGACCGCCAATTGTACCCTACTTTTACTTTTGAAATTGTCTATTTACTTTGTTTTTGGTGTGCAATAAAGAATATTGATTGTATTGTATTGTATGGTAGGTAAAATCTATAATTATACAAGGTGAAAGAAGAAGAAGAGGGGCAAGAAACTTAACAAGATCATGTCTTTTTTTAGCATATTTCCTTTTTTTTTAATTAATCATTTAGGTACATACTAAAATTCATACTATACAAATTACTTATGTCTACTTTAGCTAAGGGATAAGAAAATACAAGACAGCAGGAATTTAGGGTAATGATAAAAAGAAAAATATATATATCTTTGTCTACCTGTCTCATATAGTCTATTTTCTTTTACAGTCTGTAATTAATTAACGTTAAGCACAAAGCTTAGACTTTTTGATTACTTTTACCACTAAGTTTCTTTGTCCTCCCTCTCTTTCTTTAGAATTATTGTCTCTATTTACGTCATAGAACATTCTGAATCAAGTAATTTTAATTTCATATCGCGATGAAAAAGAAAATTTTGCTATCTTATCAAAAGTCTGCTAAGCAGACTTAGACAAAATAACATGATCTGACGAAAATAAAATAGTATATACTTACAGATAACAATAATACAAATTTGCTGCGCTGATTGTCTAAAGGTGGGGAATACTGGAAAAGGGAATATTCTCCCCCACCAAGAGGGCTGCCAGGATGGCGGGGTATCTTGCTGGTGACATCGAAGGCAGAACTTTTGCCACCATCTAAAATAATACAATTATTTCATTGGTTCCGCTATTAGAACAGACGCTATAAGGATCTTATGGCGCGTGAATTGGTTGTGTCAAAAATCTGACCTAACGCCGCTACCATACTCCTTGTTTCACAGCTAAGCCCCCCTATCACTGTCATCCACGCGCCATCAGATCCTTGTAGCACTTGTACAATAATAAGATCAGCGTTGTCAACAGGGTACACCTGTGTACTCTCGGCTCATATTGCGTACTATTTTGTTATAATAAGCAATCACTGGCCCCAAAAAGTTTTGATCACGTTTACTAAAAAGTAATTTTATTAAAATTCTTGAATGCATCCATTCCTTTAAAATTAAATTTTTGAACGTGTTTTTATTTTCATTATGCTGTTATCTGAGTGTTGGTCAAACTGACTGAATTGAACTCACTATTTTTCTAGGCTGTTGCTGTTTCAGTTTGATCCTATTCTGACTGAGGTTTGATCGCTCGTCTTAGAGCATAATCAATGCTTTCATACCTTGCACTATGAATGGAGCGCACATTGATTCAATTGATGTATATCCTAGTCTATGGATTTAGCCAAAGGTGCAGCGTAACGTCAACTTTTCGTGATTGTTTTTCTATTTTTTTTTTTCAAAATACCTATCGATTCATTGACGATAAGAATTAAATGCCTAATAGTGACAGAATTGTCATATAAAACTGAAATATTTCCTTTTTATAAATTAATAGATTTAGGAAAGAGTCTGATAGATCAGCGATCATTTCATATTTTGGAGAAGCTACATTTTTAATGATGAAATATGTATAACGCATAAAATAGATAACTTTTCTCGATAGGTTAAATACCAAGGTTATTAATAGGCAAACGGTATATTCCATTCCTGTTTTAATAACGGCGAAATAACTAACCTGTCATTCCAAACTTTTTTTTTTCAACTAAACCTTTATGTTTGATTAGGTATCTAGAATAGCTTATCATCATGTAAGCAAAGATAAAACTATGCTATCTATCAGATCATTAGGGGTTAAGTAAACATTCGTCACTCACTAACCTGTAATGAAGATTGTTTGACGGTTTATCACCTGAAAAGATAAATTATTGGTTAAGAGCGGTTTCTCAGCCGCCTTTTTCTAATTAATCGAAAGAGAACATTTGGTTTGGACTTGTAGAGAGGATGAATAAAAGGAGAGCGACGAAAGAAATTTATGGTGCGCATGTGGAAGAGTACAGCTCGACCAGGCCGCCCTTAAAGGACGTATGCTGACCAGGGGCTCTACCCAATGATATTCCACAGCCCAGCCACAGGGCTGGAATATCATTGGCTCTACCGCGTAATTCTCATTTGTATCAACTTCAAGCAAATGCATGCGAAATTCAACGCGTGCAAAAGAGATGGCATGTTAGGCGGGCGTCGTCGCACGCACGACAAATTTCAATCTCAAGTTGATGTTGATGAAAATGAGAATTACGTGGTAGACCCGCAGATGCTAAATTGCTCTTAAAAGATAAAAAGTTGTTTAAAAGATAAATTGTAAAGATATTTATGAAATTTTTCGTTTGTATGAAAACTCTTGCGAGTAGATATAGATTTTAAATTTAAAACTTAGGAACATGCGCATCTTTGATAGTAGATCTTCACACTGAGATGAATTTTTAGGGTTCCGTACCTCAAAATGAAAAAAAAAAAAACGGAATCCTTATACGTTCACTTTGTTGTCCGTCTGTCTGTCTGTCCGTTTGTCTGTTCCTACAGAAGTTTACGGCCCCATAGTGCTGTAAAAACATAAAGCTTCTAACTCAACGCGAAAAAAATTTATTGCCCTTTACATAATCAATTATGTACAAATTCGTTTCCAGGTAGATCTTATAGTACACGTATATAGGAAAAAATCTGAAAATTACCAATATATGTATAATTGTTTTTACAATGTTAATAAATTTTTTTTTGTATAATACCGTTTAACGGTTTTTTTATTTTTTGTAGGTTGGATTTTACATAGATATAAACACTTGATTAAATAGTTATAGGCGCTATATTTCGACCCCTCAGTGGGGTCGTCATCAGACGAATAGAAAAATATTACGGACGGACGGACAAAGGAGTCTCACCATAAAGGTTCCTTTTGTACGTTTTATGTACTACGGAATCCTAAAAACTTACAACATAAAGTAACTGTTAGTTCGATCAGCCGTTAGATAAATTGAGTAGGTATTAGAAGAAAGTGGCATAGCCATTAACATCTTTTCTGCTCATAGCACCATTGAGTTATATTACTACACTAGTCTTTCGCCCGCGGCTCCAACCACGTTTATGAAATCAATGCCCCGTTTTCGGCTTGGTGGTTTTATGAACAGCCCTTATAGCTTATATGTTGACGGGGTCCCTACGATAATAGCAAAAAAAACTGCATCCAAATCCGTTGAGTGAGGGGAGGGACCCTTTCCTTCACTAAACTAAAAGGAAAGGGTCCCTCACGTGACACTGGTAATGACCCACCAAAATACCTCACTCACGTCACGTGGTTCATGGAAAGCCTTCTTGTTGTATAAATTACTAGGTATCTGACCTGATGCCCGCATTACGGCGGCGTCGCTTACGAAAATCATGTTTTCCAAGTTTCATTTTATCCTTACATACAAAATAGAACAGCCTATATATTGTACCTGTTAGGGCGAAATGCAAAAGTTTTGGCGTCCCTGTTACCCCATAGGTGAAAAAACCCTCGAGAGGGACGGATTCATGGAAAAGTAGCAAAAAGTCGATTTTTTATTACTATAAAATGTACTAAAGTTGCTATCAAAATTTCTTTTAACAGGTCCTAGATACTGTTAAAACCCATCTAATAAAAATATAATTGCAGTCCATATGTCATTTTACAAATAGTCAAACCAGGAGAATTGGTGTCGAAAAAGACCTCATTTCAATAAATATTTGTATCGAGCCGAATTTCTCCAATCGCGTTTCTGTTTAATAGATCCCGAGAAAAGATTCCAAAAATAATATACTATTTTATCAAAATAATACATTATTTACTTATTTACTAAAAGCGTCTATGTTTTTCCGTAGCACCTTAATTTAAGTCGCATTGGACCATTTTCTAAATTGGGAATATCTCGCTAAGCAAATACTTAGGTAACGAAACGACCAATCACAGCGCTGCCATGCATTTCAAAGATAAGAAATAAGGAAATGTTTCTTATCATTGAAGCTGTCGGAGGTGAATTTTTTCCGCATTCATACGGGATGGATGGCGGGTGACGGAGTTGAGGAAGTGCAAGTAGTATATTATTGGGCACGCTGTCCCAGTTTCCAAACACACAGCTCACTTTGCTTCGCTTCGCTCCGCGCCGTTCGCCCGCTCACTCCGTTCGCTTGTGTGTTTGGAAGCTGTGACAGCTGTGCCCAATAATATATTGAAAAAAAAATTACCTTACGTGATTCTCTCCCGTTCTGCATATTCTGTGTTTATAAATAACATGCACAGAGTGCAGATATAGCACTGTTAACAGTACAACCTTGACGTTTGCACATCAGATTTTTTTCATGATAATGAAATTTGTTAAACAAACACAGTCACTAAATTTTGATAAAATATGTCCTGAATCACAAAAATTGTCTTCTCGCCATGGAAAACTTTTACCAAATACAATAAGATGTATTATTTGTGGACCTTCTAATTGCGGAAAAACTAATGTTGTGATAGGACTCCTTCTACATGAAAACGGTTTGCGTTTTCATAATGTATACGTTTATTCAAAAACTCTATATCAACCAAAATATGTTTTTTTGGAGAAGGTTCTAAAGTC
The DNA here is from genome assembly GCA_934047225.1 of Ypsolopha sequella. NCBI lineage: Eukaryota > Metazoa > Arthropoda > Insecta > Lepidoptera > Ypsolophidae > Ypsolopha > Ypsolopha sequella. Next base: position 17,722,428 of record OW203994.1, on the reverse strand, counting down.
TGTTCCAGAAATAGGTTACTCACAATTTCGTGATAATGAAGAAATGATTAGTCCAAATGAGGCAGCTTCGAATTCAGTTATAATTTTTGATGACGTGGCTTGTGAGAATCAGAATAATATTCGCGACTTCTTTGCTATGGGAAGACATAGAAATATAGACTGTTTTTATCTCAACCAAACTTATAGCAAAATACCGAAACAGCTTATACGGGATAACGCAAATCTAATTGTACTTTTCAAACAAGACGATATCAATTTACGACACATATATGATGAGCATGTAAACACTGACATGACTTGGAACCAATTTAGGGATATGTGTTCACAGGCCTGGAAAGATCATTTTAGCTATCTAGTTATAAATAAAGATTGTCAAAAAAATGATGGTGGCTATAGAATTAAATTTGATACATTTATTTGTTTGGTTACATGAAATATATGACCTATTCTTTAATTTATTTATCATTACTATTTAGACAACCAAGAAGTAAACTTGTTCGTTTGTTGAAAATGAATGACGAGAAATCAATAAAACAACTGATAATTAAGTCTTCGGAAGCCGTTAAGAAGAAGCTTAAAAGCATAAAGAATATCAAAATGGATAATGAAATAGCACTTGAATCTGTTTTAAAACCAATAATAGATCCTCTAAATCAATTAGCTAACAAAAAATACCACCTTGAAAATGATGACGCATTAGAAAATAAGTGTGAAGAAGAAAAGGTTAATGTTGAAGAGAATTGGTTAGAAAATGATAAAAATAATACAAATAAAAGAAATATATCTGAAACCAGCGCTTTGTCACAAAACAATTATCCACTGAAACGGAAATTTAATATTTCTGACGAAATTGTTTCCGAAAATAGTGATCCTGATACAGAAAGTGATAACAGGGATGATGACAGTGACTTATTTTTTGAAACTAACGATTCAAAAAAAAGTCCAAGTAAAGAGACTGGTTCCTCTCGGTCATTTTCATCTGAAGTGTTCAAAGATGTTCCGTTTGGTGTAAGAATGGTAAGCGGAAAGTTAATGATGGGTTCAGCATCAGTATTTGTAACGGATGACAGAATTTCAGTTTCAAGTAAAACATATGTTAAGACCCCTGGACTAACGGAATTGATGTTTAAAAAAGATCCTGATTTCAATAAAATAACTCAAGATGATATGCAAAATTACAAAACGATACTAATAAATACAAACGCTCATCGCCGTGGCTACGATCCCGGTCAGCCAATCAAAAGTAACAGAGGTAATAAATATAACCAAATTATAAAACCCTTATTTAAATTACTCGATGCTGAAAATATAATATCAAAAGGTGAAGGATTGCCGCAGTTTAAAAAGGTTGCAGAAAATGTGAATTACGTGTACTGGGACGATCCAAACGAACTAGTTGAAAGGTTAAAGTTGCTTATTGCTTCTCGCGATGCTGGTAACACTGGGCTGGATAATGAAATAATCTCGATTATTGAAGAATTGCGAGAAAGTGGTATTATAGAATGAATATAAACCATGACTATTTTTATTTGTATCATTTGCATATAAACCATTGACAAAATTCCGTCTATTAAAATGAACGTTGATAAATTTGGTCATCATGTTCATAAAAGACTTCGACTTTCAAATTTGAATGATCTAAACACATTTGAAAAAGTTCCATTAAAAAATATATCTGGTGACTACGACTTAAAACCCAACAGATTAATAGGTTTAAAAATACCGCAGGCATTAGATGAAGCTGTGAATAAAGAGTATGTGGATAGAAATACTCAGTTATTTTGTAAAAAGCATGACCTATTCGTTGAACTGCAGGGTATAAAAAATCAAATACAGTTAGTTCAAAATCAGTTAAATGAGAAGTGTTCAAGAGTAGAAGTGAGTAACATTCTTAAAGATCATTTAGTATCTTTAAGAAATAAAAATCATGAGTAAATATAACGTTGTAGATGAGATTCACAAAGGAGCCAGAAGAAATTTTATGCGTCGTTCTGTTCTATTAAAAGGGATTGACGATCTATGGCAGACAGATCTGATCGATATAAGCAGATATCATAAAGTTAATAAGGGTTTTAAATTTATTATAGTAGTTATTGATGCGTTTTCAAAATATGCTTGGGCAGTTCCATTAAAAACCAAATCAAAAAACGAAGTAGCTATTGCATTTAATAACATTTTGAAGGGTGGACGAGTTCCCCTTAATCTACAATCAGACCTTGGATCTGAATATTACAATGACATCTTCCAAAAGCTAATAAAGACCAATAAAATTAACCATTATTCTACATACTCAACAAAAAAGGCCTCAATAGTGGAAAGATTAATCAGGACTTTAAAAAGTAAATTGTTTAAATACTTCAGCCTTATAGGTAATTACAAATGGATTGGTGAACCATTAGCAGATATCGTTAACACATATAACAATACCACACATCACACTACCAAATATAAACCATCTGAAGTAAAAAAATCTAATCAAACAATCGTTGCTAGTAATATCCGAATAACGCATAATAAATCTGTTCAAAGTATCAATAAATTCAAAGTGGGTGATCAGGTCCGTATTAGCAAGTATAAAGGAACTTTTCAGAAGGGTTACACTCCTAATTGGTCTACTGAATTATTTACCATAAAAAGAATTAATAAAACAATACCACCTACTTATTGCATCACAGATCAACATCAAGTTTTAATAAAAGGTTGTTTTTATGAACAAGAACTTCAAAAAACAAATTATCCTGATATTTATTTGATTGAAAAAATTATTAAGAAAAATGGTAATAAGTATTTTGTAAAGTGGTTAGGTCTAAGTAACAATGAAAATAGTTGGATTGATAGAAGTGCTATCGTTAAAAATAAATAGCATCAACTCACATTCATACTGAACATAGATGATGTATATTATAACATTTCTGCTGGAATGATGTTCATTACTATGTTAGTTATGAAAGGGAGTGGACTTATTAATAATTTGATCAATAATTTACCGATTGAGTTACATTTACCTGGATATAACTATTGTGGACCAGGAACCCGCTTAAAAGAGCGATTACAAAGAGGTGATAGAGGTATTAATGAATTAGATAATGCATGTAAGCATCACGACATAGCATACAGTAACTATACTAATTTAGAAGAACGACATAAAGCTGATATAGAGTTGATGAACATGGCAAAGAGAAGGCTGAAATCAAAAGATTCTAGTAAATGTGAAAAAATTGCCTCTTGGTTGGTAGATAAGGCTATGAGGATTAAATTAAAATCAGGCGCTGGTGTCAAAAAATTTAATAAAGCCGTTTTCAAATTGAAATCTCAACTAAAGAAATTCAAACCAAGAAACAACAATGATGCAATTAAGTTTGCGTACCAGGCTGCTAAAAAAATTTTTCATAAAGACAGCAAAATCAAGCTTCCTAGGATTATTCCTATTCCAAAAACTGGAGGAATACTTCCTTTAATTCCTATTTTTGCTGGACTATCAGCGTTAGGATCTTTGGCAGGCGGTGCCGCTGGAATAGCCAAAGCTGTTAATGATTATAAGACTTCTCAAAAAAATACTTTAGAATCTCAGCGTCACAATAAAGTGATGGAGTCAATGAGTTTAGGGAAAGGTTTATACATTACACCATACAAAAAAGGAAAGGGTTTATGTTTGCGTTCTTCAAAAAACTAGTAGCTAGGCTACCCAAAAGGGCACTAACTAATATTGATATCATAAAATATACTCATGATATACCATATTTTCGGGGTGTTTTTATGAGAGATGGTTTGCCATCTAAAACAAAAAATATTGAATGTGCGATTATGAATTTAGATAGTTCTGAAAACCCAGGAACTCATTGGGTAGCCTATATAAAAATACAAGATTATTGTGAATATTTTGATAGTTTTGGGGATTTAAAACCACCTATGGAATTAATAAGATACCTGAAAAGTAGCGATATCTTCTATAACTATAAAAATTATCAAAAACCTAATACAGTTAATTGTGGACACTTGTGTATAAAGTTCCTCGATGAATTTTGGAAAAAACATTTAAATTGAATTTAAATTTCTAAAAGCACTCACTTTCAATATGTCGTTCACACTATCAGTAACTGGAAATAAATCCGCTTTGCTAACAAATTATTCGCCTCCGTTACAGCTCGATGGTGAATATGAGTGTGGTCTCATATATTTTTCTACCTTCAATTCTATACCTAATGTAGATAGTAGAAACAACAAGTTTCACTATGGTAAAAATGAAGTGGTTGAAATACCAGAAGGTTCATATGAGCTTGAAGACGTTAGTGACTTTTTAAAACAGAATATTAAAGATTGTTCTTTTAAATTGATCTGTAATAATAATACTCTAAGCACTAAAATTATCTGTTCAAAAGATATTAACTTTGATCACAATAATTCTATAGGCAGTATGTTGGGCTTTGGACATGAAACATTAGAAGCCAATATATTACACGAATCCTGCTTTCCTATAAGCATTTTACCAACAACCATCATCCGAATCGAATGTGATATTGTGAGCGGATCCTTTGTTAACGGAAATCCTAGTCATATTATTTATGAATTTGCACCTAATGTACCACCGGGCTATAGAATAATTGAAATACCAAAAAACTTGATTTACTTACCTGTGACCCGGAACAGCATTAATGAAATAAACATACGATTATTGGATACTAATAACAACCTAATCAATTTGCGAAACGAAGAACTACAGTTGTATTTGCATTTAAAACGAAAATGATAGATTTTAATAAAATATCAGAACCTATTAATAAAGAGCTCAGTTTACGCAGCAAACTCTCCCAGAGACCACCTATAAAAAAACATAAGTTAACCAAACAAAATAAACAATTTTTGAAAATTATTAAGCTTCTAAAATGAGCATTTTAAATATAGCAGACTCATTCGTTCAAGACAATAGCATTGAAAGCTATCAGGTGCATTCTTACAAACCTTACGTAAACAGTTTTAATCAAAATGATGAAATACGTATACCTATTAATCAACAAGATCTTTACGTTTTACCCTCATTGAGCACGTTATATATAGAGGGTTCGGTTACAGTTTACAAAAGTGGTGATCCAAAACAGAAAGTTAATAGCATAGAGTTTATAAACAATTCTATACTCTTTCTCTTTCAAGACATAAAATATGAAATTAACGGCATAGAAATTGATAGAATAAAAAATGCTGGAGTATCAACTACCATAAAATCATTACTATCTATGAATGAAAATGAATCGAAGATGTCGAGGTTTTGGGGTTGGGATACTGATGGAATAAAGAATACTACAGGAGGTAATTTTTCGGTGTGCATACCTCTTAACAAAATTCTTGGATTTGCTGAAGACTATAAAAAAATTATCATGAACGCTAAGCATGAGTTAATTCTTTTGCGTAGTAACACGAACCTAAATGCTATAAAATTAAACACTAACGAAGTATTGCAAGACATTTCTATAAACAAAGTCGTATGGAGGATGCCTCATATAAAAGTATCTGATCGTGAGAGAATTAATTTGTTAAGATATTTAGAAAGGGACAGAGCAATAAATTTAGCATTTAGAAATTGGGATCTATATGAATACTCGCTTTTACCAAGGACAACAAAACACACTTGGTCTGTAAAAACATCATCCCAATTAGAAAAACCTAGATATGTAGTTATAGGGTTACAAACTGATCGAAAAAGTAATGGTACAAAGGACATGTCGCAATTTGATCATTGTCATTTACGAGATGTTAAAGTTTTCTTGAATTCCACTTATTATCCGTATGAAAGTTTAGACATAAAATTTGGCGAAGATAGATATGCTTTATTATACGAAGCGTTTGCAACATTCCAACATTCATATTATGGTCGTCGTTGTGAACCGTCAATAAGTTTTAAAGAGTTTAAAGAAAAAGCGCCTTTGTTTGTAATTGACTGCTGTCGACAAAACGAAACAATAAAAACAGGGCCTATTGATGTGCGAATTGATTTAGAAAGTGATGTTGACTTTCCTGATAAAACATCTGCATACTGTCTTATATTAAATGATTGTATATTTGAATATAAACCACTTACAAGTATCGTAAAAAAAATATCATGAGTACTGAGTATATTTTTTGTGATTTACAAGGTTTTAAGGACTCCAAAAATGGATTTATTCTAAAAGAATTTGCATTGGCCACAACGCTTTTTACACAAACATTTCTTATAAAACCACCTTTCCCTTTTACATCATTATCTTACCAAGAAAAGAAACAAGTTCAATGGGTTGAAAAAAATCTAGGATACATGTGGTCAGAAGGTTATGTTGATTATAGAGAATTTCGAAGAATTATTTATGAATATTTAAATAATAAGAAAATTATTGTCAAGGGAAGCGACAAGATATTGTGGATACATGAATTATGTAAAACCTGTGTTGTAATAGATATTGGAGATAAGGGATGTCCTAACCTACTAAATTTATTAAATACATATTGTGAAAATGACTTATTCTGTTTTAGCAATCATAGAAAATACTGTGCTTTAAGAAACGTAATTTGTATAAAAAAATGGTTTTTTAAGAATTCTATATACTAAATTTTTATTTTCATTTTTATTTTGGGTGTTTCATTTAAGATCATAATGTATTTTATAGTTTAATTAAGCATATTCATAAAAATAAAACACTTTATAAAAATCTCGATTTGTTTTTATTTAAATCAAAAATATAATCAAATAAATCGATTTTAATTTCGTAAACATAAAAATTTACTAATTATACACATAAAGCATTATCATAGTAAATAAATTTCAATGCACTAAAAAATATTAAATATACGATTACTAAATACACATAAAATTATAACATGTTACAAATTACTGTCACCAATTTTTTTAGAGATTCTTTTTATGACGTTCTCTGTTAAATCAAGTATTTCATCGATTGAATCTTCACAAACCCACTGAACACTCACTGCAGCTTTTTCACTGTTTATCTCCTGACACTCGTTAAGATCATAAACTTCAATTTTAATAATTTTATTTCCTCGTCGAAAGTTATTAGTGATCACAAAACTCGATTGCATCAAATCTTTAGTTGGACGTTTTTTCGATGTCCTCATCCTTTTTTTAACGATATTGGCTTGAAATTGTGGTTGTACTAGTTCAACATCACTCTCCAGCCCTTCTAGCATGTTTTGTGCGTAATAATATGGATCATTCGGATCAGTATGTAGTCCCTGGAAACAAATAGAAAATTAGTGAACTGTTAAAATAATAAATCACAAGAAAAGCTGTTTGATTACAAAAACTTACCAAATGAGACATCGTTGTATATTTAGGTAATTGTTGTTATTCTGTGATTTTCTATAAATTAGTGGAGGTGTTGGTTGCTTGATGGTTAACAACAAAATGAATGCTAAACCATGCATCTGAATGCAGCACAATTGTTTTAAATAATGTTACTGAATCTTATTACCTTTGAAATTGTGTACATAGTAGATTGGTGTCATCAGCATTCACACAGCTACAATCCGTCCAAAATATCTTGATACTTGAAACCCCCCTCCCACATGGGTTCTACCTGTCTTTGTGGATAAACTGAGGTACCAAGATGTTTTGGACGGGTTGTACACTTAAGACTTGTCTACTTCACACATTGTTTACTTTTACGTAGTCCGCAAAAGTGATGATATAGGTAAAAATTTATAAATGGTTAACTAACTTTTTGCTCGTGACTTCACTTGCAAATTCCAACATTTATTAAATATATTATACTTCAATAAACACATATCACGGGAAATAAAAATGCCATTTAATTATTTCTATAGTTATATTTTTTTTATCAGAATTAACAGAAAATAACAATAAAAACGATGTTTAAATAATTATCTTTAAATATAACTACATCATAAACTTGAATTTTAAAGTAAGTTTCAACATGCAGTATCGATTAACATCTAGTATATTAGGTTGTAAGAGTTCATGTTGAGGGTAAAATAAATGAACTACCCCAAGGTAGGGTAGAAACTTTGTCTTTTAAAATTAATCGCTTATCGTCGTTGGCTGACAGCGCAATTTTGTTTACGCTCTGTGTGAACACCTCGTGTTTTATGGATTTAAACAACATATTTTTCTTACGAATCATATTTCCACTGAGCAATGTATTTTTATAATCCGCTGTACTAAGTTTACGAACAACTGACATTTTGACCCCTTTAGCTTTTTTGATGCTACTGTCTAAAGTTTTTATACAATAGAGTTTTGAACGTAAGCCTATAAACTCAGATATAATTTTCCCTCCCATTTCATCTTTAAATAAACCTGGGACTTTTTTATTCAGTAAAGGTAAACTAAATTCATTGTCAGGACTATAATCACTGGTATCAAAATAATTAAGAAAGATGTTTTTTACATCTTCATAAAAATTTCGTGTTTTTAGATCCAAAATAAATGAATCTGTGTCTGTGTATAATAATTCGACATTTTTTCCATAATTAGGTTTTATTACAGAGTAATAAAAATCATACATATGACATTTCGAAAGTTCTAAAACGGCAAAGCCTATAGCAATGGGTTTATCAAGAATAACTCGACGAGGTTTCATTTGTACAGCAGCTAAATTCTCTGAGAAAACCGAAACACTATGAAAATTGGGGGTTGCAATCAGTCGTTCAGCACTTGTCATTTTTTTCGTTTTGTTTGTTTTATCAGCCCAGTGCTTTACTAAATGGACATCAACTCTACGTTCAGTGTTTTCCAACGTTTTCCCAAATATGCTGTTGTTAAGTAGCTTAAAGAAGTCTTGTTCGAATTTAGTTTTAGCTTTTTGACGAAGTTGTGTATTGAGATCTATATATTGCTTCAAAAAACAACTTTGACGAAACGTTATTACTCTATGAATTGTAGTCAGTACTAAACCATTTTCCAAACATTTTTTGAGATGGACATAATGAATGACGTACTTGTATTTATTATAAAGGTTTGGAACGAGTTTAGAATTTTTTCCACCAGGAGGAATGCACTTCTCAGGACAAAAAGGTAAATCATTGTGTTCGTGATGTAAAGTCTCTGGGTACAACAAATCTACTTCTAGTATGTAACCGAAATCAAAATTGTCCGGGATTTTACTAACGTCTAAAGTAGCCATTTCATCTTCGTTTAAAAACCTAAAGTCTGATAATGGTAATGCTTGACACATACTGTACCCATATAAATTATTACAGTCTAAATATACTATAAAGGAATCAGGCTGACTTGAATCATAATTAGGTATGTATTTATGATTTGCCTTGGCATACCGTTTCGAGCACATGCACACCCCACCCCGGATACCACTTTGAATTAATCGATACATTTCTAAATCAGTTATTAATTCTAATCGGACCCCTGTTTTAAGAAGCATCGAATCAAAAGACAAAGACGGGGCAGTCAAATAAAATAAACAGTCGACTTCGTAAAATTTTTTGCATGTGATTCTGAAATTTTCAAATATATCAGTTAACAAAAGCACATCTGTTTTGAGATATAAATCAGTGTATTCCCCTAAGTCGTGGATGCAAAACGTTTTCCAAACTCTCTGGGCATGCTCATAATCACCATCACTAATATCTTCATTAGTAATAGAATTATAAAACTTATCCCTAGATGGTAAATTTTGTTCTGTATAACGATTCCACTGACACATATAATCGTAAGGATAAACCCCTTTTCTCGTAAGCAAGTTAAATTTAATTTCATTAGAAAAATATTTTCTCAAATTTGTGAATTGCTCATTTATCATAGTCTTGGATAATTTTTCCAAGCTCGTATTCAAAAACTTAAACGAGTCTACGAATCGAAGCTGAATGCTAATATCTTCAGAGATAGGGATATACTTCGTGAATGAAATATAATTTTCTTTTGATTTTGGAATGACTTTTATAGGTCCAGGTGTTTCTCCTAATTCTTTAATAAATAAATGACAATCGTATCCTGACAAGTTATGAAAAATTATAGGTATAAACTCAGGCAGCTGAAATTGCAAATTGCAATGTCTGTGTGCAGCGCCACGATAGTTTCCTGACACATGACAATGGTCACGCACTTTATCGCATAAGAGTAAATTATTACAAATGTGACACACACTAGCGTTTTTGAACTCTTTGGATTGTTTTTCTGAAATTTTCATGCTAACAGGTTGAGCTAAAATTCTTTGAATATTTTTTGCATCATCATACAGAGACGCAACAAACTTTTGCACACAATCAGGTCCTCGATAAGAAACAAAACGATTATAACTAGAATCAGACACACACACAATATGATAAGCAAACGCCGCAGGTACGTGACGTTGTAACGTACTTGTACCGCTTAGGCTAGGATCAGTCTCACAGCCTTGATAACGTTCAAGGAGCGTTTCACAATCAGCATATATCACGAAAGGCATCTCTTGTTTACGATTATAATTTTTAAATTGTATGAAGGAACCTTCACGTGGAAGTTCGGTAGCTACACCACAGCATAAATGATTTTCATATTTTATAGTCGAGTTAAAAAACAGTAAACAACATTCACAAAAATACAACTTTTCATGATGTTTTGTCACTTGGCTTCGAACTAGACGTGGTAAATCTTTTATGAGGCAATAATGATTACCCTTATCACTTTCTAAATATAATAAATGTATTGTTTTTTTACTTTTGTCATTTTTCGAATTATATAAAGGGCCCGTAACAGTTTTACCGTTATCTAAACCATAAACCATGATCCTAATATTAGGATTGTTCTTTTCAAACACCGCTATGTCTGAAAAACCAACAGGAAAAGACATACCTTGAATGTTAAATAATCCTTGAAATTTAGGATAAGATGAAACTCGCTCAGGGTGTTTTTTAACTGGGCATAAAAATGCAGTGATACACCACAAAAAACAATAATCATCTTTATTTTGAATATTTAAGCATGCCTTCTTACTTTTGATAAATTTAGGTAAATCAATATATCTTGAACCTCGTAACGGTTGATATTTGTTTATATTGACTTCTAGATGTGAGTTTGTCATAAAAGTCCACCCACTATCCCTTTCTTGGAATTCTTCGACTTTTTTCGTCAAATTATTTGTAATAGAAGAAATTAACTCATCATAATTATGATTCAAATACACTATTATATTTTTTGTATTAAATGATTTTATTTCCTGAGTGTTATCTTTAAACAAAAGAAACAACGCAAATAGTTCAAAGTTAATTTTTAAACAGGTATGGGCCTTTAAATTTTTATCTAAAAGTCCTTTTATTTTATCTTTAATGTTATTGAAGAAGGACTCAATAGAATTTGCATCAGATTCATTAGTAGACGTAATTCGATAAGTAGCAATTCGACTTCGAAAAGCCGATGAAACCGTTTCAATGCCTTCGCCTATAATAATGCAACCTTTATCTTTATGTTCGCGACTTCTCAAATGTCCTGTCCACTTTTTATTAGGAACAGACTCACGGCAAACTGTACAAAAAGGCATGTTGAAACTTACTTTTTATAACAAAAGGAATAAATAAGAAGTTAATTAAAATTTATGATTATCGGTAAGGTACGGGATAACGGAGAAAATTAATTTAAAAACAACGTTTGATACAATACTTAAGTTTAAATTTAATTAAATGATCAATTTAAACATATACTTAAAATTTATACATATATCAACCACTGTAAAATATAGGTTCGGCTTTGCTAAAAACTTCAAAACCTCTTTTTACAAACTTTTGGAGGGCTTCCCACTCTAACGTGCCCTCATTTGTTTGAAGTTTTAAGCCTATTTGTGCCTTCTTCCAACGTTCCTCCGGCTTGGAGGTGACCGCGTCCGCCGTACGATACACCTTTAACTCGATGTAGTAGTCACCGTCGCCTTCGATCGTTCTTCGCACTTTCCCGTTGGCAACTCGGCTGACAATCGAAGACGTGAGACTACCGGTGGGATTTAGGCCCAACTTTGACTCCTCTAGCCCAAACAAGTCGTCTGGTGTTGCCTTTTTCTTGCTCGTCCTATAAATATTAAAATTTAAAGTTAGTTAAAATATAAATAATATTGTTGGTGAGTTTTTGTTCGTGGAGTTTAGATCTTTCCAGTCAAACATGTTATTATCCCAACTCAATTAACAAAATCTGTTACATATAAAAAAATAGGAGTTTAAAAAATATAGTGTTGTTTTGTTCATTTAAGGCTGCGTCGACCGTAGAACTATTAGACACCGCGCTTGTTCACCCGTGGTCATTTTTTATCGTAGTCGTGTTAATTCAAGTACTTTATTTAAAGTAAAATCAGACAGGTCTACAAACAATCATAACTAAAAAGTATATACCAATAAAATAAAAAACTATTAATTAAATGAGACTTGAGGATAAATAAATACTAACCTAGTATCTTCAGCTGTAGCAGGAGCTTTACGCTTGTTCGTTGAAGTCCTTTTTTTGTTGCTTGTCGATGCTTGAGGGACAATGGGGGCTGCCACTACGCTAACACTTTCGTATTCTGAGTCAGACCTGAAAAATAATAATAAATTTGAAAAAAAAAAAAATCATAATAAAAGTGTTTTTATTAACTATATCTTAGGAGTGTATGTTTCAAATTTAATAAAGAAAAACGCTATAATAAAAATAGAGATTAGGTAATTTGTATATTAAAGGGCTTTCGTACACATACTTGGACTAAGAGCATAAAGCTAATAAAAGAGACAAGACAATTTAGAAAATCAAGAATTTTGGAAGTTGTACTTGCATTAAGAAATTAAAATAAAAATACAGATAAGAAAATTTTGAAAATAAGGGTAAAAGGTACTTACATACTTGGATTATGAGCTTCGTGGTCGAGAGAAAAAAACGTTAACAGAGGTGACGACTGGCAGCAACTCGCACTAACTTCACTTGAAAATTAGGGAAAATGTGTGCTCCAAACCGTAAACAATTAGTTTTTGTACAAAAATAATGCATGATAAACAGTTTAAACAGCCTATCTGTTAAAGGTAGTAATGATGTATTCCTGTTAATCGATTATATGTTTTATCACCTTACATATAAAATACAGATCTATACTTCCGTAAGTACTTTTTAATACCTTAGGTAGGTATTCGGTCAAAAATTTTATAATTTTACTGCAATAGTACATTATTGTAGAGCACGGAAAATAAGCAAATACTTAACGAGTATAAATTTTAAGACCGAGTCGAAGGCGAGAACTGTAAATAATACGATTACTGCTACCGTTTTTGATAATGGTAATGGTATCTGTTCCTATATCTCGTTAACGATAACGATACCTATGTATTATAACGTTAATGTACTGATATTTTTTTTTCTGATTCCGATTCAGGTATCGATACCACTATTAACTTAATGTGAAAAGAGTGAAAGAGGGGTGTAAGGATCGTAGAATATGATTATCTGTAAAGTTTTTAGATCGCAATGAAGTCTAGACCAGAAATTTTAAATAAATAAAATACCAACATTTCCGAGCAATTTAGTAAAAATACACTTTCTACGGGGTGTAAATTAAATGGTATACTTTCTTAAACACAACATATTCATGAAATGATGGAATATGATATAATTATATAATAGATAGTGATGGAAATCATATTTTTTATATTTTTATTTTACTAGATAAAGGTTAAAAATACAAGTTATTTACACAGAGCGTAAACAAGATATTGCTCTTGGCTAATGATGATTAACGATATACATTTAAACTACTATAATTAATAACAAGTTAACTAAAAGGTCACTTTTGTGGATATAAACAAATTCATGCTGCAGTAATCACTCACCGAATTTTCAGTATAAATTTAGCTCTATCAACAAGTCACTCATATAAAAAACATCCGGTATAATACGATTTCGCAACATGAATGTCAGTAAGTTCTCAAATTTCATACACGCTCTCGACTCTATTAACTGACTCAGCAGCACATGGTGACCGAAAGTAGAACAAGTAGCTCTTGGTCAATGATGATTAGCAATATACATTAAAACGACTATAATTATTATCAAGTTAACTGAAATATGACTTTTGTGGATATAAACAAATTCATACTAGAGTGACCACTCACCGAATCTCCAGTATTAATTTAGCTCTATCAACAAGTCACTTATATAAAAAACATCCGGTATAATATGATTTCGCAACATGAACGTCAATAGGTTCTCAAATTTCATGCACGTCCTCGACTCTATAAACTGACTCAGCAGCACGTGGTGAACGAAAGTAGAACAGGTAGCTCTTGGTCAATGATGATTAGCAATATACATTAAAACTACTATAATTATTTACAAGTTAACTGAAAGATGACTTTTGTGGATATAAACTAATTCATACTGGATGCTTGGTAAGTGATCACTATCACCCATAGTAATTGACTGTCGGAAACAAAAAATAATAACAATAAAATCAATTTTACAAAAAAGGTGATCTCTGATCGGTGAATCTTGAAGTGATCACTTACCGAGTCACCAGTATGAATTTGGTTCTATCAACAAGTCACTTATATAAAATACATCCAGTATAATATGATTTCGCAACATGAACGACAATAAGTTCTCAAATTTCATGCACTTCCGCAACTCTATAAACTGACTCGGCAGCACGTGGTAAACGAAAGTAGGACAGGTACCTAATTTAATAGTTTTAGTTCCAGAAGGAGCGCTAAACATTTTTTAATTTTATAAAATTTTTGATTTGATTGGGTATATATTTTCTGTACAAGACAAATATATGAACCCAATTGACCCTGTTGTTCCTAATTTGTATCTGGATGAAAGCTAATGCTTTCTAATTTTAAAAAATAGTTTTACACTAATTTAATGGATAATTAAATTTATTTAAAAATTAGATGGTACATATAATAGTTGATCACTAAATTAAAGGATAATTAAAGCTATTTTAATAAGAAAACGGCCTTCACCCCACTTTCTTAGATTTGTAGATATTTATTTAGAATTTCTATTATATTATACCTATAATTATACATATTTTATTAGAATATCATAGTTGAGATGAATATTATCGATATGTTATATAAATAGAAGCGTTTGTTCAATTTTTTGTTTCTAAATGATTCATTAATTGAATGAAAAAGTAAGCCGATAGTTTCAAACGTCTGATTCACAATACTTACATACACACATATAAATGTAACATACTATTAGACTAACAGTGAAGATATCATTCAGTGTGCTCGTTGTTTTTATTGCAATCATACTTGAATTTCACGAATCTAATGCAAGGACTGTGCGTCTTTGAGATTCTTTTCAACTTGATGCAAAGACCAAGCGGCTTTGGAGTTGATGTTGCCAGCTAAATTTCAAAAATTTAAACAGGTTTTGAAATCTTATGCGAGAACTAAGCGTTTTCGGGATTTTAGATATAGGTCTTATGCAGAAACTGAGCGTTTTTGGGATCAATCAAGAGCTATACGAGAACTATGTGTTTTTGGGTCTTGATTTTAGTACTAGATCTTACGCAGGAACTGAGCGTTTCTGGGATCAATCAAGAGTTAAACGAGAACTATGTGTTTTCGGATCTTGATTTTAGTATAAGATCTTATGCAGGAACTGAGCGTTTCTGAGATCAATCAAGATTTACACAAGAACTAAGTGTTTTTGGGTCTTGATTTAGTTTTAGATCTTACGCAGAAACTTAACGTTTCTGGGATCAATCAAGATTTAAACGAGAACTACGTGTTTTCGGGTCTTGAAACTATTACATTTCTCAGTTAAATTTAGCTGGCCTCATTTCATAACTGCTAGTCAAAATATATATTTTAAAATTACTAAGTGCGATATCGGTTATATTTTTGAAATATGCAGAATAGAAGAGACCCGTGTAAGTTAACTTTTTCACAGTATATTATTGGGCACAGCTTCCAAACACACGAGTGAATGGAGAGAGCGGGTGAATGGAGCGGAGCAAAACAGAAGACACTAATGTAAGTTAATTTTTTACAATATATTATTGGGCACAGCTGTCACAGCTTCCAAACACACAAGCGAACGGAGTGAGCGGGCGAACGGCGCGGAGCGAAGCGAAGCAAAGTGAGCTGTGTGTTTGGAAACTGGGACAGCGTGCCCAATAATATACTACTAGTGCACATCTGCGAATATCGGATTGACCCAAATATTTAAGCAAGTGAGAGTCTGATTCGCGCACAAGGGGTTCCGTAGTATTCCGTACCACCACACAATACGGGTACGGGACCCTAAAAAATATTATAGTAAATAAAAAAATATAGATTCCAAGGCAACATTAAGGCGACAAAACAAGCCGCTAAAATGGTAGCGCCTGGCAAACGATTCGGAACCCTCTGAGTGCGGAACCCTAATAGTATCTTAACCACTATATTTTTCCTGTAATCTCTACGTAATCACTTATTACCATGATTTTTTAAATATTTTTCTGTCGTCTTGTTTCGGAGATAAAGAGGGGGCATGATAACGTTAAAAACTGCTACCTTTTTGAGGTTTCATGTATGGGGACACCCCTTGTTTTTTTTATTATTATTTGCCCTGTTAGAGGCCATTGTAAAACGTATTGTGTGAAAATTTTAACTGGTTACTTATTAAGGCCCTTACTATTGCCAAATGGGTACTTTCTAAAGCCTACTCCTCGTTTATGGCTAAACCAAAAATAATGAAAAAATGTATTATGAATAATCAACTCTTAGACAACATATGCAACAGTTTTCTTTTTCATAACACCAAAACTTCTACATGTTTTTTTTTTTTTTACTGAATGGTGTTTTTTGACCTCAAATTCCCTACTGCTCCTGAGTGGCTTGGCCGATTGAATTCATCTATGCTTTGATAAATAGATACACTTTATAGCTATAAACATAACATAAGATTATTCAATCGAGTAATCACGTCCAAGTGAAAAGTATAATTTTCCCCTATTTCGCTCTTTCAAGGACGCAGCGAGCGTCGTAACAGCCACTATGCATTGCGCGCTGATATGAACGTTATTTCAATGTCGTTTCCGTTGATATTTGTAGTGACAAATATCGAGCTGCTAATTTGGCGATGGTAATCGCCTTAAGGCTGAAGCTGTAGACCTCTGGACCTCAAATCCGGGCTCGAGCCAAATATCACAACCATGAAAATAAATCTCCATACCTAAGACCAGTCGAAATATCTCGGAATGGAAATCTTTAGAATTGCATTTTTTTGTTTTCGACGGAGATAAGCAGTTTCTCGCCTAATATTTAGACCATGGAGATCATTTCCATACCTCCGGAATTGGCCTCTTGGTGACAGACGGACAGACAGCGGAGGCTTAGTAATAGGATCCTGTTTGACACCCCTCGGCAACCCTAAAAGTATATTGATGTTCTCGAAACGGCTTTCCATCCGCCATATCCCAAAATGTGTGGTGGCGACACCATTATCGACGAAGTCAAATTCCATTGAGTGGCATCGAGTTAATTGTGGTTACAGAAAAACAGTGTCTGGGTATCTCCAAGTCCTCTAAAAAGGCCGCTTTGGATGAATCATTTTATGATTCTGTTGTAATGCCGTCTCTTTTGCAAAAAGCATTTGCTTTTGAAGAAACTCTGTCTCTATCCTACTTTCAAATCAAGCTGGCCTTTTTAGTTCCCCTGGACTGGCTAGCGCAATGAGCAGTTGTGCGGTATTCTAAAGCGCAATATTCAGAAGCACACAGAAATCTCTAAAACTGAGTGTACAACTGAAGTTCGAAGAAAAGTCCATCTAAGAATTCAAATTTGAAAGAACGGAAGTTCGAACATACTTTGAAGCAAGAATAGAAGGACTTGAAGAAAAAGGTCCAAGAAGTGATAATGCTTAAAAATTTAACATGACAAAAATTTTGGCGAAGCCTGTATACATTATTTTCAGTGTCCGTGACTGCGTCAGAACTATCGTTGGGTTAATAGATAACGACTACTAACCTATTTTATGACAGTAACGAAAGTTCAAGGCCGCTAACTTCTTATAACAAGGCCACACCAAAAAATTTGACCTTCAAATCATTTACCCTCTAAATGTACAATAGAAACTCTTGAATGAGTAATAGATATAGAGACACTAACGGTCATTTAGAGATATTTTAGCGTGCGGCTTTTTATAGAGCTTAGCACTTCAGTCTGGTTATATACTTCTTGGTTCAGCCCAAATAAGTTTTGTTGTACTTTAAAGTAAAAGTAAAAGACGGAAATGACAAAATAAATGACAAATATAGGTTAGTATTTTACTGTACCCACCGCTAAAAGTGTAAACACGAACATCTGTCAAACATAAAACGTATATTTTTAATAAAGCACATTTAGTTATTATATTTATTGTTATAGCATATATAATTCACAATTATTCATCTCAAGATGTATGCACAACAGGCAAAAGCAAAAAACTTACCTATTTCGCCTGAACTTTGATGTTCCATAATCAATTAGGTTCGCGTAATATCTCTATTAAAATGATGATATAATAGGTATGTTAGAATATATGAAAAATTTACTTCAGTCTCTTCACGTTTACGTTTCGCGTAAAAAAGTGGAGTTTATTTTTGTCCACAAATTGCGTATAGCCTACCGGTTAGTTTTAGAGTGACTAAATAAAATATTGTTGTGTTGGTTGTGTCGTGTGTGTTCAGGGTTGCCAACCATACGGGAGTCCTCGTACAAATAAATTCGAGATTTGTTGTCTTCCGTACGAGGTACGAAGACACTATCAGCCTCAATAATAATGTACGAGATTTTGATATACGGAAATTCATACCATGATTTTTAAATGCAGGCACCATTTTATAGCCGGTTATAAACTCACTACAAATCATTATTTTCCAATGATATCATTATAATTGGAAATGTAAACCAAGATTAGAAGGTGCATTTTAGATGCTTAATGAATGTACGAGGTTCGAAAGCCAAAATACGAGATTTTTAGCTGCTTATGAACGAGGAAAAATATTCTACGGTTTGGCAACCCCGTATGTAGTGTAAAAACCGATGACGCAACGCAAACACGTGGCGCTAAAGATGCTAAATAAAAATGCGTGCAACTAAAGCGACAGTGCAAATTGAACCGTGCTCTGCAAACAATCCATGTAATAATATGTATTGTATATGGGCTCTTTCTACTTGACAGTTGCAAACATGACGTCACACACAACATGACACAAGTAATCAATCACTGTTATATGGGGTCAAGTTTACTATCTGTCCCACTGACTTCAGGAAAGTGGCAAAATGTGAAAACAAAAGGTAGTTTAATAGTTTCTAGGCTAAATGTCTAAATCAGATTTGAGGAAATTAATAGTAAAAGAAAGGAGGTACTTACAGTAGTGTTAATAGCCAAGATTTGTTAGTACTCTTTTTCATCATAGTCATCTATACTTTGCTTTAAATTAAGTTTATTTTACTAAGAAAAAGTAGTAAGTTTATACTTTTTCTCCAAATATTGCTCAATGTTTTAGAAGGAAACTCATGCACGGTTGTGGTATATCTAGTAGGTATAATTTATCTTGTGTGACTCGTATTTAAATGTTTTGTTTATCTACTATCCAAATTGGGTGACTCAACTTTAAATTAAATAGTAAAATTAATCATTTTACTCCTTGCAATGTATTTTTACTAAACACCCATACCTTCCCTTAGAGTAAAAAATACATTAACCTTCCTTCAACCTTCAACCTTCTTCCTATTATATAAGGTGACTTTGGTTGAGGATATGTCACAAAAATGGTCATTAAACCTTGTTACTGATCACTTACAAAGTCTCCAGTATGAATTTTGCTGTATCAACCAAAGTCACCTTATTTTTAAGAATCATCTGAATATCATCTGGCTGCTTCGCAAATAAAACGAGGTCACTAAAGCAGGGTTTACATTTATAGTTAGAAGAGTAACTAGCGCGCTATTTAGCCGACTACTTTACTACGTGCGTTATCTACTCTACTCTACCAGCTTCTATCTTCAGTACTATTTTGTAACTGTGTGTTTATCCTTAGCACTCTACCAGTTACTCTTCCCATGTAAATTAGGCATAAAGGCTAACTGAAGGTACTCTATTACTTTTGTGACATATGATGTGTAAAATATTTTTAATTGTGAATTGTGACTCACTGTTTTATCGTGATCATGATAGAGAACTTACCATTCCTACCAAAATTTTAAATAAAAAACCGGCCAAGTGCGTGTCGGGCCACGCGCATTGTAGGGTTTCGTAGATGCCCGTCACAATATGCGGACTTAAAAGGTGCTTAAACTTATATTTACTAGCCATTTTACACAACTAACAACTTCATATAAATAATTTTCAATGGAATTTGTATCTACGAAATTTTAATTTTAAGTTGGTGGACTATTACTCGTTAACTAAAGCCTACTTAGCTGTGATAGTTTTACTTTTAACTTTGCTGTATATACCACTGCCGCGAATTTTTTCACATATCTAAAAACAACCATTTAGCTGGCAGGGGGAGACACTCGACTCTAACAAAAATTAGCACTTTAAAGCTTAATATTTCGCAAACGAATCTCTGAATCGGAAAATGGTTTTCACGAATCAAAATATTTTTGAAAGACTTACCCAAAGACAGAAAACTTTTAAGTTTCACGATTTTCACACATTTTGAGTAGGTATATGATTCAGCTCTTCATCTTGTAATAAATATATAACGGTTGTGTGCTTGAAGTTTCGATGCCTCTGAAGGCTGTCGTGATCACAAGCTAACTGATGAGATGCAGTAGCAAAATGTCCTTGGTGAGGCGGCGGGAGTAAAATAATTATTTATAATTTTCTACCCGCAGTCCGCACTTTGTCTTTTATAATCGTCACAACACTAACCGCTAAAGTTACTTCATGAAATTAAAGATGTCTTGGCACTGAAAGCTGATAAAGATAACGCCAATGTAATTCTTAACACTGCCGATTATAATTGTAAAATTCAATTGTTTTTGACGGACAGAAATATGTCTACAAACCAGTATCTTACAACCCTACCGCCAGAGTTACTCGCACGCTAATCAAAGGCCACGAGGAACTGGCACGAAAGATGAGTTCAGAATTTACAGAGACCAAAAATCTCACAAGCACCAAAATTATATGGCTTGTAAGTCAGATTAGTTCTCCTACTTACGACCTAGCAAAACACGTTTCGGGTGTACTGATGTCACTGATTGGAAAGACATAATGTTTTGTGAAGGATTCTCTTCATTTTACTAAGATAATCTCAGATGTGAAGTTGGAGCACAATGCAGTCATGATGAGTTTTGGTGTCATTATTCACCAATGTTCCAATAAAAGAGTGTCTGGATGTTGTCAAAATAAAACTGATAGAAAATTTTAGTTCGTTGTACCTAAGGCGTATATTGTTCTGCATAAACATTGTTTAGATGGTAATTATTGCCTTTTACCAAAGTCAGTACTACCTCCATATTGATGGCGTAGCTATGGGAAGTATTTGGATGGAACACTTTGAAGAAGAAGCTTTACGATCCGGACCAACTACAGTACGACTTTGGAAACGATATGTGGATGACTCTTCTGTATCATCGAAGGAGGTAATGAGCAAGTGGAACAGTACAGTAAACATCTTAACTCCATTCATCCGAAGGTTAAGTTTACTTATGAATTTGAAAAGGACCATGGGTTTTCTTGATGTGAAGATAATGGTGAGAGATGACGGTTCATTGGCACACTCTGTATATGGGAAGCCGACACACACGGATAGATACCTGGTCGCGTCTTCACATCGTCATTCGCCATCCTCGTCACCTACAATCGGTTGTGACGTCACTCACCAACAGAGCATACGATTACTGTGACCCTGAACATTTAGGACAGGAAATTTCACATATTCAGGAGGTACTTAAACGTAATGAATACAAGGTGGGAAGGAAAAGACGAATACATAGAAAGGAAAAACATCCTGATGTCAGCCGACAGAGAGCGTTCATGCTATATATGTGAAAGGAATAACGGACAAAATTGGAACAGCTATAATAATAATACAACAATACTCCATCAAGTCCTGTATATACGCCGTATTCCATAGAAGCAAATCATGTTCGCTTACTAAAGGATGCTATACCACATATGACAGTGCAGCTGTGGAAGTGTATATATTGGCCAAACAAAGCGAACCATAGCCGAAAGTGTCAAATAACACATCACAGCTGTAAAAAACAGGCGAGCAAACAAATCTGCGATTGCAGAACACCTGCTAATAGCTGGTTCAAACTGGATTGAGCTACATGACCCAAAAGCCCTCTCCACCGATCGATCGCCACCGGGTAGTAGAAGCGATAGAAATCCGGGAAGACTGGTTGAAGTTAAAAGTATATTTTGTATAACTGGAGTTCACTTATACAAAAATTCAAACCACGCGAATTATCATCAAATGTGTGCCTCGATACTGTTATTGTTGTGTGTCGTGTGTGACGATAATAACAATTAACATTATATCATTGCAGTATAGAAACGCAGAAAGAAATAGCTACTCACATCCAGATTTACTTTTCTTTCTGCGTTTCTATACTGCAATGATATACTGTTAATTTATATCTCCTTGCGATGGATAAATCGCCAAGTGTTCAAACATAGAAATTTATTTCTGTAATAGTATAGTAACAATTATTATAAAATACAAAGTGCGGGTAGAAAATTATAAATAATTATTTTTACTACCGCCGCCTCGCCAAGGACATTTTGCTGCTGCATCTCACGAAACTTCAAGCACACAACCTTTAAGGTATGTTGTATATTTTTACGCGATTAAGACCCGAATCATATTATCCAAAGACTCTGCACACCAAGGGATTGGCGAGAAAAAAAAATCATTTCCACTTTACGTGACATGGAAGTACCCTAAAAATACTTTTCATGATTTTATTTCACCGCTTTGTCGGTCGGCGTGATTAATATGTACTTCTATACCCATGCCAAATTACACTGAGCTAAGCTGTGTACAGACAGACGGAACGACAGACATGGCGAAACTATAAGGATTCCTTGTTGTCTACGGAACCCTAAAAAGAGTCCAAGTTCACGCACATCTCCGAAACCAATAAACGGATTTGGATGCGTTTTTTTTCATTATCATGTGACCCTGTTCATCATATAGGCTATAAGGGGTGTTGATAAAATAACACCCATGTCGAAAACGGGACCGAGTTGAATAAACATGGGTGGGGTCGTGATCAAGGCACATACCTACTATAATACTAACATCTGAATTTATTCGTTCAGTGAGAAATTGTGCGACTTTAGTTTATAAAGTTCTTCGCTGCGTTGCGAAAGCCGGGAGTATATAGCGAGGCCGAAAAACTCGCATGCTCGTTTTTCGGCCTCGCTAGCCAAATATTGGTGTCGATTCGGTGTAACACGACTAACTTATTTGACAGGACTACCCTTATTTTAAGCGTCTTGTCTATTCTTTCTTTATTCAAAAGACAAGGTCAGGACGCCTAAATTAAGTTTAGTTTTATCAAATAAGTTAAGATGTGCTACACCTAATCGACACCTGTATTCAATTGAGAGGGAGTGAAAGCGCTTATAATGTTTGTAGATAGGCCACGCGGGCAAAGTCGCGGGAAGAAGCTATTATAAAATAATTGACATATTTTATGATATAATTTTGTTGCTTTGAAAAAACATCAATCAAATCAGTTTAAGTATGTACTGTAACATATAGCTAGGCAATATGTTAGGTTTAGGTAAGGCTAGGTTTTATAGGTAGGTTAAAGGACTATTTGTTCGTGTTCAGTTGGCAATCGATAACCTTAATGGATCGACATACGTCGTATTGACTGATTTATTTCGTGTTTTCCAAAAATAAATACAGATCCAGTATAAAAGACCTTTCAGACAAAACACGAGCAAGATTCCTTAGAGAGTCCTATCGGTGTGAAGGTGACTCTCCATAAATAAATATTCCTTCTAGAGTTTTGTCGAAATACGATAAGCGAGTGCTCTACGAGATTTAGAGCTCCCCTCCCTTGATGTATGTATGATAATTAGGAACAAATAGAAAAAAAGAAATAATACAAGAAGTCAAAGTGAAAACAAAGTAGTATGATTCAGCAAAATTCCTACTAGATCCCGAGTAGACTGCATGCATATTACATGTGCATACTACAGTACCCAGAGATGATTTGTGTCTGAAATAAATTATGGGTACATACTTTAGCTGATTTGATTGATCCTTTTTCGCCCATTAAGGCCCTTACTATTTCCAAATGAGTACTTTCTAAAGCCTACTCCTCGTTTATGGCCAAACCAAAAATAATGAAAAAATGTATTATGAATAATCAACTCTTAGACAACATATGAAACAGTTTTCTTTTTCATACCACCAAAACTTCTACATGATTATTTTTTTTTACTGAATGGTGTTTTTTGACCTCAAATTCCCTACTGCTCCTGAGTTGCTTGGCCGATTGAATTCATCTATGCTTTGATAAATAGATAAACTTTATAGATATAAACATAACATAAGATTATTCAATCGAGTAATCACGTCCAAGTGAAAAGTATAATTTTCTCCTATTTCGCCCTCTCAAGGGATGCAGGGAGCGTCGTAACAGCCATTACGCATTGCGCGCTGATATGAACGTTATTTCAATGTCGTTTCCGTTGATATTTCTAGTGACAAATATCGAGCTGCTAATTTGGCGATGGTAATCGCCTTAACTTGTTCACGTTATAATATTATTGTTACAGCTCGTTTCTTTATCACATCAATGCTGACCTATAATTTATCGTCACACAAAACCACACCACACGTACGTACTTCAAAGAGAGCGGAACGGAATTAATTTTACTTTCTTGCCTTCTTCTCTGTCTGCTATACCCAGTATTCGCGACCTTATTTTCATACATCGGTGTAGGAGCCAACACGTTATTGTAAAGGGTTGTTATAATATAATAGGTCTTTACATATGAAATTGCTGAAATTATCTTATTTAGTTTACATTATATATTTATAAAAAAACCCTTATTAAAATAATTATTTCCAGATATATTTCGACATTTATAGTCGGCGTCAGTGGAATTATGTACAATAATATTATATACATTGATATTAATTGTACCTAATTCCATTGACGCCGACTATAAATGTCGAAATATATTTGGAAATAATTATTTTAATAAGTGTTTTTATATAAATATATAATGTAAACTAAACGAAATTATCTTACATATTCATAAGTTCATAGTTCCAGTAATTCAATAGCTATTTCCATTATTTGTTTTTTTTTTTAAATTGATTTTAAGGTTTTACATCTGCGTAAATTTTTTTTTATTGTCAGTTTGATAACCAAAATTAAAATTTCAAAAACGGTTCGTCCTAATTGCCATCCATTTCCATGATAAGGCTCGTAATAACTTTAAGCTTAATGTTGTCTCATTGATATACAAAAGAAGTTAAATAATTTGGATTTGTCATTCCTAAAGACATGTAAAAATGTTGGTACTGAAAACTGAGTTTCCTTCAAATTCTCTATAGAAAACGGCAATTTCATATGTAAAGACCTAATATAAAGAGTATACTGATATTACAAAAGAAAACAGTGAGACACATTGATGGTTCTAACTACCGTAACACAGCAAACCCCTATTTATTAAACATAAAATATTAACAATAGTCGCCCTTTATACATATATCTCTATACTAGCTTTATTTCTAACAATAAAGATAATTACCAAAACGTAGTTTACGCCATATAACACTTAAGGCGATACGTAAAAGTTTTAGCGTCCCTGTTACTCCATATGCGAAAAAACGCTCAGTGCGAGTGGGACGGATTCGTGGAAAAGTAGCAAAAAGTCGGTTTTTTATTAATATAAAATGTACTAAGCTATTTTGTCAAAAATATTTTCAAGGATGCTTTACAAATACATAATATCCACATTTAGTTAGTTAGGATTTCAGAATTACAGGAAAAAATAAAACAATTTAGAGGTCTTTTCAGAATTAAATTCTATCGAGAAAATTTTCATCCAATCGCGTTTTCCTTAAGTGAGAATTTTAATCAAATACTCAATAAACATTTACCCAAAAATGAAATACGTAGATGACGTTATACTGCAGTGGCGTGCACAGAACTTTTTGCTGGAAAAGCAAGCAATTGGTCAAGAATAACAATAAAAAAAAAATGAAAAAATTTAAATATCACTTTGAAAAAAAAATATTATATGACGCCAGGGTAGGCAATGCTCTCTACCCTAGAGCGAAAATTTCCAATACAAACTTTTTTTTTTCAAAGTGATATAGTATAAATTTTTTCATATTTTTTTATTGTTATTCTTGACCAATAGCTTGCTTTTCCAGCAAAAGGTTCTGTCCACGCCACTTCGTTATAGTGAAGTAAATGGATTCGAAAAAAAACCATTTTTTTTTTGGTATCGCCTAATAGCAAGGTTCTGAAGACGCCTACTGAGAGTTAAAACATTTTCATCAACAGTTTATACAGACATAAAAATTTTCAATAATGTGAACTATGAAATGAAGGACAGCGAAAATCTTAGAACAACGCAGAATAAACTATAAAAGACATGACCTTTTTACAATTTATATGAATTTTATGATTATATCTTTGAATCTTATTTTTATTTAATACTGAGATTTGCTACAATTTACTCGTTATATTGAACTTTATTAATTGCACACTTCAAAAAGGAGGCGGTTCTCAATTCAACTGTATGTTTTTTTTATTTTTTTTAACCGACTTCAAAAAGGAGGCGGTTCTCAATTCGACTGTATGTTTCTTTTTTTTTTTTTTTTGGCGTTGTTATCCATAACTCCGTCATTTCTGAACCGATTTGAACAATTATTTTTTTGTTTGAAAGAGTATACTTCCAAGTAGGTCCCATTTTGGGTTTGGTCATGATCTGATGAAGGTCTTCAGAGATAGGCAGTGGAACTCCTCAGAAAATGACAGCATACCTCTCGAAATTGAGGTAATCGCTTTGTACCTGGGCGCTGATTACAAGGTATTACTTGAAAATAATCATTCTTCCACCTGACCTTCGATCCTGGCTTCATCACCATATTCACCATAGAACTCCTCAACGGATCAGAGCACATAACTCGAGATTGCGGCAATCACTGCGTTAGGGTGCTAATTCAAGGGTATTACTTGGAGATTACCAGAATACCCACCTGACCTTCGATCCTGGCTTCATCACCATAGAACTCCTCAACGGATGACAGCACATAACTTTGGATTGCGGCAATCAGTTTGTGTTATGGTGCTCATTGCAGGGCATTGCTTGAAAATTGCCAGTGTACCCACCTGATCTTCGATCTTGGCTTCATCACCGTAGAACTCTTTAACGAATGACAGCGCATAACTCGAGATTGATAGCAGGAAGCTACTCAAACATAGCTACTTATACTCACTTGAACTTCGTTTCATATTAAAACCACTTTTGCAAGAACTACCCATATTTCACAATTTAACCCAGCAATACTAAAAAAGTGAAATAAAATAAACGTTTAACAAAAAATAGCAACCGACTTCAATAGTAACAGCAGTCATTCACTAAAAAGTTAATAATAATTCTATAAAGACCGATGGTACCGAAGCAACACTTTTGCCGACTTCTTTCTTACTGAAACATTATGTTATCTAGAAGTCGGCGTAATTCCTACGATATAGCAACATAAAAACAAATAAAAGAACGCCGACTTCGAGATAACATAACGTTTCAGGAAGAAAGAAGTCGGCAAAAGTGTTGCTTCGGTACCATCGGTCTTTATAGAATTATTATTAACTTTTTAGTGAATGACTGCTGTTACTATTGAAGTCGGTTGCTATTTTTTGTTAAAAGTTTATTTTATTTCTATTTATCCAATTTCTTTTGTCGTATTATTTTTGAATTTGTTTTTATTTTTTTCTAAGAGATTTATGATATTGTTGTTTTAAGTATGATTTTGTAAACTTATTTGTGTACCCATCCATCCATCAGCCTAGTTCGTCCAGTGCTGGACATAAGCCTTTCCAGGACTTTGCCACACCCGGCGGTCATCCTGGAAGAATTGCCCATATTCACACACGCTGGGCAGGCGCGTTGGTGAGCGCGGTGCCGGAACTCTCGCACCACTGACGCCGCTGCCCGTCACCAGTCTGTTCCATATAAGGCCCGGCTATTAGGGATGGATATACCGCCATCCATCGGTCCCAGGCATGGTGGGCCTCTTGGTTTTTTGCCTATGAGATGTCCTCTTACTCTCCCCCGAATTACATCGAGGGGGTCTCCAAGTAAGATAGTGTGGTACCTCCACAGTCGAGCCCGGCATCAGCTCTACCACCTGTTATTTGTGTATCATGTTTTCTTTGTATTGCAAATAAATTTGATTCGCTTTGATTTGATTTGAATCCAAACAACAAAACTCTTAATAAAGCGATATTCATACGGAGAGCTGCACGCATTGCTCGTGCGCTGAGCGTCGGCTGCGTCGTCGAGGGAGGTGGACCCACTTCATCCGTTTCGACAAGGCTACATTATTAGTGAAGGAGAAATATACAATTCCTCGCAAAATACACGAAGCCATTGAGATAAGTCGTAATCCCAACTTCAACAGGGATCATGGTTGGCAGCTGGCTCCGTCTTGGAAACCGGTTCTCGATTTAGGACAGTGCCCAGTGACAGTGACGTTGTTGTTAGTTCGTTTTGTTTAATAACCGCCCCTAATAACAAACAATTGGAACAATTAAAAGAATCAAGTGCATCCACCATCTCACCTCCCTCGACGACGCTGCCAACGCTCAGCGCATGAGCAATGCGTGCAGCTCGCCGATCGGTGGCTGAAAGTGCCCGTTTGACAACGACGGTGAACGCCGTGTCGTCGTCCTAAGAATGACACTCGCCTTGATAATGCCGAAATTGTATCGGTGAAACGGTTGGCATATACTCAACAACAATCACACGTGAGTGTTCAAGCCGTATGTAATAATAATTTAGTATGTCAGCTCACGCGAGTTTTAATAATATTATTCATACGGAGCATTTATAAGTGATCAGTAGCAAGTGCAAGGTTGAATGAAAAAAGCATAATAAAATTTAGGCTTCTTATACTAATTGTCTGGGGCGGCACACATAATATTTCTCATATTTTGCAGAAAGGGTCATTACCGAGTTTCCAGAATGAATTTGGCTATATCAAGCGAAGTAAATGATTATAACGTTATAATTGATTGAAATAAGAAGTCGACCATAAACTTATGGATATATTAATAATTTGCAATATTCCGCTAAACACCCTTATCATGCTATTCAAAATCTACATTCAAGCACCAAATTCCCTCCTGCATAAGACATGCACAAGCAAGCTGTACGAGCATGAAATAAAATAAACAAGCAAGAAAACTTATCGACACGTGTTTCGCCTCTAAACGAGGCATCCGCTGGATGTGTTGCTAGCTCGAGACCGCTCAACAGCAAATGACGAGCCGCCGACCGAAACAATTTTGCCTTTTACATATTTATTATATAATAACCATTATAACGTTGTAGGATTATATACTATAACGTTGATGCATATTTTTTTATATTACTAAACGTATTACATTTTTCCTTTTATTTTTTATTCTTTGAAAGCATATAACAGTAGTTTATGCTACTAGGGCGAAAAGGAATAAATTACGAGGACGATTTAAAACACGAGCGTAGCGAGTGGAAAAATAAGTATGACATTTATGGTACACAGGAAAGGCTGCAGGTTAGCAAGCCATTGTAAATAAATAAAAAAAAATAATAATAAAGCCCTAGGGCAAAATATCGACTTTCTGTTCGGTTTTGATGCATAAAAAGTGGGCCTTTACGAGCACATGCATTGAAAAATGAATTAAACATGTGTGTGGGCGCCGCGCCGACAGGATTATTGTGGGGGAGCTAGATCTAGCTAGATTTGATAAATTTGATAGATAGATTTGATAAATAAATATAAATGATATGATATAATACATATTTACATCTTTATAATTATACAAAAATATAATAGATACATACTTTAATCGTTTGCGTATAAAATAGCTGTAATTTTTATTTTGTTGTATTTTAGGGTTCCGTACCTAAAAGGTACAAAAGGAACCTTCATGGTAAGACTCCGTTGTCCGTCTGTCCGTTCGTCCGTATGTCACAGCCTCATAACTCTAGCACCGTTAAAGATAGAGACATGAAACATATCACGATGTAAAAAAAAAATGAATAATTTGAAATCGTTCAAATATTTCCAAAACAAAAGGAAGAAAAAAAAATATTATCCTAAAAATACAATAAGGGTATCAAATTGTAGATATTAAAAAGCTGATTGTAAAAATATACACTTTTACTGAATTTACTGGCATTGGTTTCGAGAAATCTTTAAAAAACCACAAAAATATGTAGGTATGTCCCCCGACCTTATCTCTAAAACTGGTGGACCAAAAAATATGACAAAAATCATGGTAATATGTGTTTTGTTTACGTAAAGATTACAGAAAAAATAAAGCAGTTGAGAAATTCACAAAAAAAAATGACAAAATTAAATTTATCATCCACAATACGGAACCCTAGGCACGCGAGTCTGACTCGCACTTGGCCGGTTTTTTCTCATGTACTCCGCGCCCATGTGTGTGTTGGGTTGGGTAGTAGTGCAAAAGCAGATATACCGTTACTGGTATTTCAGGTTTTTGACACGAGAATGGTTCTCGCCCTATAGCCCTGAGGGGAATTGTGTGTATCTAGGTTAAGAACGAAGACAAGAAATATTCTACATGAAACCTTTTATTTGTTCATACACACCCCATATACTTTCACTCACCCTCTCACTCCTCCTCACGCATACACACTCACACATCATCTAAGTATAGGCAACATTTTTCCAAATCTACTTTTTGTCTTGGTTTATTCTTATTGTATTTTATTTTTCTTATTTTTAAGTTTAAAGTTACATATAATATATCAATCTGTTACTTATGGAAGAGCAGAGCCTCCTATTACAGGTATAATCACTGTATACGATATTGTATGTACAAGTTTTTTGAAATAAATTATTTTTGTATTTTTTTTTTGTATTTTTAGGCGAGTTAGTAAATTGGCTTAGATTAAATGATGTTATGGTGTAATTCGAAAATTTGCTTTGTGATTTACTTGGAGCATAGTTTTTCAGACTGCAGTGACTCTAAACACTATGTAGGTCCTTGTTATACTCCGCTATAAAGCCATCAATCGGTTCCAGACATGGTGGGTCACCCGGTTGTGCCGGAGAGCTGTCCTCTTTCTCTCCCCCTAATAACTTCGGAGGTTTTGCGAGTGAGATGGTGGTACCTCCAAAGTCGAGCTCGGCATCAGCTCTACCCCCTTATTAGATATTATTGGTACATATGTCAATTCACTCAATAACATCTATTCTATATAAAGTACTATTATTATTATTATTATGTATGAATAAACGCCTGCCCAGCGTGTGTGAGTATGGGAAATTCTTCCAGGATGACCGCCGGGAGTGGCAAAGTCCTAGAAAGGCTTATGTCCAGTAGTGGACGAACTAGGCTGATGGATGATGGATGGATGATGAATAAATATTAATCTATTTTGGAATTAAATTTCATAAACATTTGTCACATTCGCTGGAACATGGTAGGTCTACCATGGTAGGTAGGTCTCACTGTTACCAGTCTCGGTCACCCTCGCTGCCCAGTAGGCTTATCTGGGTGACTAAAACTTTACTATATTTAATTATTATGTTGATGGACGTATTCATATGAAAAAGGGTATGGTAAAAATCAGCACTGTTTCATTCTCTATGAGACGGGCAGCTTTGCTGAACATACTACCGTTTGCCAATAATGTTTGAAATTCATTTATTCAACTAAAATTTTAACCTGTGTGCAATGTGATTTGACTAGTTTTTTTTTTTGCAACAAATTTTTTTTATTCGTTATTTTGAAAGCAATTTTCAAACTTCAAGTCAAGTGTTGCAAAAGTTTCACTCTCAATAATTTACCGGCAAAAGTTACTAACGGAAACAGGTTGGTGATTTGATCGTCTGATAGTTCAGGTACGGTAGTTAGTGGTTTGGTGGGTAGGGCTGCCACTCTACGGGTTTGAGTGGTGCATATCAGGGCTACAGGCTAAGGGCGTTTGTGCACTCATCTGTTTACGATTCGTATTCGTGATTTGTTACGTCCAATTTAAAAACGGATCCGAAATACATCTAGGAAAAAAAAAACACGTAAAAACACGAATACGAATCGAATGCCGTATGTCTCCGGATGGTGAGAGTGATAGCCAGCCACCAGCCATCCGTTACTAACAGCCCGTCACGTTTGTATCAGTCGACATGATAAAGCCAGAGTTAATTTTAAAGATTAATTATTATAATAACTGCCATTGAAAAAACTAGAGCAAGCAAGGATCGGAATCATAAATAATCAAAAAACATAATTTCAAAAATCAATTAGGTTTAAGGTGGCTCCGTCGGAATAATTAGCAACTCGATTCGTGGTGGTTGAAATTTCGAACAAAACCATATTAAAATAAAGTCCTTATCAGCTTGCACTGCAACATGGCTGTTACGCCGGTCGCTGCGGCTGACAAGTACGAAAATAGTGTGTTTTTAATTTATTTTATCCAAAATAAAATTAATTTCCAAAAACTGAGAAAACCAAATCATTTTATATTATTTTGTCTAGAAGTTTATAAATTGTCATACTGTTTCGATAAAAACTGTTGTTACAAGTGAACAAAAAATCGAGAAATAAGGGTAAACTTAGAATTTTCTTGCTTCACTTCTGTATGTTATAATGAAATTCAGGAAAAACCACATCACTATTTGCATCATGCAGATTACTATGTATTTTTCTTCTATTAAAAAATGCAATAGATACCGTATAAAATAGTTACAAAGTTACTTAGTTCAAGGTCGTTGGCGTTGGTAGAAACCTTAAGCAGCGCTGTTTAATTTGTGTTGTAATTATTGATTTGTGGAACAATTAATTGTTTGATTAATTAATTATTATTTTATTTTATATTTTTTTTGATAAACCCTTTTTGAAAGGTGGCAGCCCTAGGTGGTGAGGCCCGCGCCACTGCCACGAAGAAAGGCAGCTTTGGACATTCGTGGCCATTTCTCCGTAGTCGTCGACGGAACGCACGCAGAAACGCGGTAATCAGCGCGAGCGCATTTTTTACGCAGCGATTCGAAACTACAGCACGATTCGATGTCTCGCGCGCTCTCGTTTCGAACTTGGAGAAATCAGTTATTTTTTTTAAGATGATCGGTTTTTGATTCCTTTTATTTTTGCTTCTAGTTTAATGTAAACTAATGTTTTAATAGTTATATTTCTAGTTTAGCTAGTGGAAAATACAAAATGTGTGTTAAACAGTGTGGAGTTTTAGTGTTACTATTTTTGATGGTTGGAATTGGACCAGAAATTGGTAAGGCATACTTTTTTTTAGTTTTTGTTAGTAAATTAAAGGTAGATAGATACTTGTAGATTGGTAATGCTTTTATTTAACAATATAAAACTTAATAACATTAAAAAACTAGACTACTATAAATTTATATACATATAAAATATAAAATTATAACTAACTAAATTAAGAAAAAACTAAGAAAAACTTATCTATAAATTAAACCATATAAAATATTGTTTCCAAATCACCACCGTCGATCGGCAGGGTCCCCAAATAAAAAGGCTGGAAGCATTCCCTCGTTGGACGCTGTAAATTATTATACATATAGTTGTTGTTTGATAAAAACACTCTTCCTTTGTCCCTGTTATTGATTCCAGCATTATGTACTCGTATACTAAACATAATAGTATTTACTACTGTCACTTAGTTACAGCTTGGCAAAAAAGAGTTTAGAAAAAATGAGGGCGCTATACCACACGTATGTGGTTACACTTTACATACAATAGACCAAAACTATAAACAACGACCTGTCACCGCGTCAAAATCTTTACATCGCTTTCAAAAATCGAATCTAAAAAGTAATTCTTTGCGCTTTAATAAAAGTGAAAACAGAATTACGAAATGCTTGAATTGATTAGAAATTTGCGAACAATATTTATTTTAATTTTATCTTTCCTAAAACATGCCTACAAATAAATTTCGATCTGCATAATTTTATATAATGATATACAAAACATGTTTCGAGTGAAACGATGGGCCATTTTTTCCGGTCTGCCTGCTAATGATGGCTCTCGAGCTTTAGGAGAAATACTTGCTTACGATTACAAAAAACAAGACAGTTAAAATATTACATTTATGTAAATCTATTGAATTGCTTGTATTATGTAAAAAGAAACACATGTAGAAATGCTATTATTTTATTTAGACATGCAACGGTTTTTTGGTTATGTTACGTTGTCGCAAGTTTTATGCACAAAATTGTGTGTAAATTAGGTATATTTTTGTATACGAGTATTTATATTTATAGATATTATAAAAACGAGAACTTTTTACCTACAGTTAAATGCTCTTGCCCAACCAATTTCTAACACTTTCTCAGGCTAATATACACAAAAAAACGTATATATCAATAATAATTTCAATAACTATGACGGTTTAAATAAGTATGTGTCAAATCTAAATTATGACTGCAGAATTGGATTTTATTTCCAATTTACATTAATTATAGTGGCATAACAATCTGACACATGATAACTACTGTATGTCAATTCTTGAAAGTCATACGCACTTTGAAGTTACTTTAAACTTGATAAATTTTTGAAATATTCGGTACCCACTCAGTGCTAAAAATTTACAAACTGGTCTAAACTCTACTAACTAGCCTTAGGAGCTGTTACGCAATAGATAGATTTGAAAACAATTAATGTTGTATTTATTACCTACGGTCTTAGATATTCTGACCCTAGAAATATCTAAGATCTAAAGTCTAATTCGAGGGCAGCTGGAAAATCGGTCAATAAACTTTGCGCATATTGTACTGGACCCCGTACCATATCGTTCTTATCCATAGACGTCTTTGTTCATTATTTGTTTTATAACTCCCCTCAAATTTCTGTTCCAAAACTGGAACAATTAGTTTAATCGACTAGTTTAGATGAGCGAAGCGAAGGGGAGCGAGGTGACCCCTAAAGGTCTTAACAGAAAGTTAAGGCCAAGGTATTCAGAGAAATCAGTCCTGCATCTCGAAAAAAAAAACACGACTGTTTCATAGAAAAATGCAATGCCGCTCGGCCGAAATGTATGGAAGGGCAGATTTTTTTCTGAGATTACAGGTTGGCTCCATAATAAAAGTTGTTCTATACCAATGAATGAATAAGCTCTTCAAATATGGTTACACCTTTTTGTTACACGTTGTATATACTCGTACGTTGACGCTACTGTTTATGAAAGCAATATGTACGTAGATCACTGTGAACTTTTATTTTGTACGTTTATTTTTAATATTCGGTACAAAAAAAACATTACCTGAACTCTTTGCCTTAGATGCTGTTATGCTATAGATTTTAAAACGAAACATGGAAATGGAAATCTGGTCGTAGATAGTCTGACCCTAGAAATGTCTGTATAATGCAATAAATTGTTCTAATCGTGTTTGTTCCGTCATTCCATTCAAGTTTCCGTTCCAACACCGGAACCACATTTTTGTTGTAGCGTTTATTGATTAAAAACAATATAATTTTACAATTTATAAACTGACACAGCTGACGGAAACCAAAATAGGTTTATGTGTCAGTGCAAGCGCTCACAAAATACATTATACTTATTTATACGTATGTTAAGATAATAAGACTTTAAAATAGTTTTTATTTTGTGCGTATAATGACTCAGTTGACTTATAATTTGACTTGGTAGTTCATTTAATATATTTGGGAGCATATATTCCCAGGTTCCACAGTTATTATTGATAGAGGGTAGTTGTATGTCAATTTACGAAGTTGATGTGGTCTTGTTTTTTGTATTATTTTAATTTATGACTATGCATTGTTTAAATAATTCGTCTTCTTTATACTTGTGCCTGAAAGACAAATACAAGGTGAACTTGTGAACATCGTCCAAATTCATACTTAAGGTTTGGTAAGTGATCAGTATCATGAACCAATAACGATTTTTGTAAAATTCATAAAATTAAATTTCGACTTCCCATAGTGATTCAGTCAGGACTAGAAGTGAATTACTATGAGAAGTTTTCACTATTACTTTAAACATTTTATGAGGAAGGTTTATATTTTATGCATAATATATTCACATTTAGTCTATAGAAGAAGAGAAATATAGACGTTTCGTAATAAAGTCGTAAAAAAAATCGCTTTTATGTCATAAGAACTGGCATAGTATTAAGCCTTAATATTCAATTAAATTAAATTTGTGATTATTTATATTTAGGTAGTTTAGATCAAAAACTCGTTTGGTTTAGCGCGAAACAAAATGCGAAAGCGTTGCTACTTAACACCTGACGCTAGAAAATCAACAAAACCAGGTTTTCAAGGGTTCACTGGAAGAAACTAGGTATCTCCTCATATTGAAGAAAATATATTTGATTTATCGATCTTTTATCTAGGAACAATGGAACCTATAAACAATGTTTCAAGAATTATACTTTGGTCAAAAAAAAAAAGTTTTGCACCCTCTTTTTTTGGTTTTCAAACGTTCGTTTCAAAGACGCGGTTAAGAGATCAACTTGATTTTTTTTATAAAATTGGCAATAGAAATATGAAGGGATATCACCTAAATCCAATATTTTTTTCCCTACAAAATATTTCAGTATTAGCTAAAAACACTCCAATTTGTTGTTTCGCTGCGTGATCACTAGTATTACGCGTCCAAGAAAAAGAGGCCAAGGAGTCAACATATAATTGCCTCTATTAAAAGCAAATAACGTCTTAGCCATTGGACTTATTGTGCTGGACGGGTAATAAAAAAAGTTGCTAGGGTATGCCAACCCCTAAAAAAAAAAAAATTTTTATGTTGCAAGAATAATGATTGAAAATTTGCTCAAGTAAATGTCTAGAAATAGCAATGAAATACTTTTTACATAGCATAGTTTTCATAGACAACGTCTTCGATGTGCTAAAATTTTGCTAAGAAAAGGCCGCTTTCGCATGTTGTAACGCCTTAATTCAATCACTAATTTAATTACTTTTAAAAGACACTGTAAATTATTGTTATGTGGACTCCACGCTAAGTAGGGCGAGTGTCTAATAGTCACTAATAAATTTCGATATTTTAATATTTATTTATTAATACCTTTTTACACTTCACAAATAGTTTTCGAGTAATAAATAATAATAATTATTCCGAGCGTTTCAACACAAGCCGTGGTTCTTTTTACTTTCCTTTTCATAACTAGTCAATGTCGAAGGTTAATAAAATTTAATTGCTTACGACTGTCTACCTCAAACAGCTAATTATCTTAATGAAAATGAGGGTAATGTTCATTCTAAAAACTTTTTGAACCATAATGAAATATTTTCAAACAGTAAAAACGAAAAATGTTTTCACCTCATAAGACAGGCATGAGTAATAATATAGCCTCACTTACAGCCACTATCCAGCAGTGGCGTGCAAAGATATTTTTTCCGGAAAAGCAACCACAAAAAAATATGAAAAAATTTAAACAACACTTTGAAAAAAGGAAGTTTGTTTGACGCCAGGGTAGGCACTGCCTACCCTAGAGTGAACATTTTCATACAAACTTATTTTTTCGAAGTGTTATTTTAATTTTTTCATATTTTTTTTATTGTTAAACTTGACCTTCCGATTGCTTTTCCGGAAAAAAGTTCTATGCACGCCACTGCTATCCAGAAACTATTTATGTTTTGTAGGTATTTGCTTTTCTCACACCAAATTCAGATTTAATATTCTGTGGAACTCTTTTTAAACGGATAATAAAGCCGATTCTGAAGGCTTTAATTTAAGTTTTAGTGCTGTCAAAACTAAATTTTTTTCATTGCAAAATGGTCCGTAAGCGTTGACAGTAAAAGCTAAATTACTATGGAAAATATCATGTTGCCTATAATATATTTCGAAATATTTTTGCGTGTCCATCCTCTTTAAGAGTATTTACAACTTGTATTTTCCGTAAAGAAAAATCCCACCAAAATCATTTCATGTAAAGTAGGTTGCCAAGAATAATAAGTAATATATATATATATATATATATATATATATATATATAATAAGTCATAACGCTTTCACTGTTAAAAATTTATTAGATCTCATGTAGAGCCAAGCCCCTGCTCTTATCTAAAATTTGTATTTTGGCCGTTATATTTATTTCTTAGTTTCTTCTTATTCAGTATGGCTTCGCGGCCGTCACATACACGTAATGGTAAGAAATTAAAGTCACTGGTATATTGTGTCATGCAATAGTTCCACACAACGGCCAAGCCATACTTTTTGACCAAGATATAGGGTTTGTGGAGTTATTTCTTATTAATAATAATAATAAGAAATAATAAATATAAAGAAATAATTATAATGGCCAACATACTACTTTTAGATAAGAGTAATGTAGGTATAGCAATAATGCATAAACGTATTTTAATGATATTATCGTAGCTTCAAAGTAATTGGATGTTCTATAACAGTGAAATTAGAAAATTCAATAAAAACATTCTAATTTCACTCTTATGATATAGATCCAATTATTTTGAAGCTACCGCACAATACTTATCATTAAAAATACATTTTTAAACGTTTACATAAAAGTTGTATTTTGACCGTTGTAAGTAATTATTTTGTAACAATACGGGAAAAATTACTTTGCAAGACTTGATGCTTACTAGCAAAGCAACAGTATCGATCTTTTTAGTAGAAAGAGCAGTGGGTCTACCGTGTAATTCTCATTTTCATCAACATCAACTTGAGATTGAAATTTGACGTGCGTGCGACGACGCCCGCCTAACATGCCATCTCTTTTGCACGCGTTGAATTTCGCATGCATTTGCTTGAAGTTGATACAAATGAGAATTACGCGGTAGAGCCCCAGGTTCGATTCCTAGCTAAGGTAATAATTTGAATGCAGTTTTATTTTCTTCGAAATCTATGGCGTTCTTTGAGCACAAATTTAGATTTTCCCCATACTGCCCCGTCTCAACGAGCTGACGTATAATATTATTATTTTCAGTATTAGAGGCGAAGGGGAATTTAATGTCCATGATAGACTTCCGATACTGGAGATGCGTCATGAAGAGAGAGCGGAAGTGTCCAGATAGCGAGATAAATTTCTTCTTGTACACACCGTAAGTACCAACAAACCAGTCAATGTTGTATTTCCAATACACTAGGCATGTAGGACTAAAAGTGTAAAAAATGAAGTAGGAACGCTAATAAATGAATATTGAATGCAATTTTTTTTCTTCATTTTATGTGAAAATCTTTAGCACTACGATAACCAAATTCATAGCTGTTCCATCAACCTACTCGACCAAAATGTGTGAAACAGCTGTTTTTCTTTTGCGATTTCAGGATTGGAATGATTAGAACACCCCGTTTTAAGGAAAGAGGTTTTCATATTAACAGTCTGTATATAATTATTTAAATATGGAAAGAAGGAAGTATTTTTGATATAAAACCATCGCCCAATATTTTGTATTCAGTATTAATTGGTACAAAAGTTTTCAGATCCTTCGGGAGCTATTTTCCGGGATAAAAAATATTCTATTTTCATGCTGCATCCTTTACTTTAGCTATATGCTAAATTTCAGCGAAATCGGTTCAGTAGTTTCAGAGAATAGCCCCTCTTTATTATATAAGAGTAAATTATCGGAGGCTAAGTATGGCATTTTGCTAGAGTCCTCTAGCAGGCGGATTGTAAAAAACCCGCCTTAACTGAATATTTTAATTCAAAATTTGCTAACAAATTAATTTTTTGTAATTTTATTACAATCCGCTTGCTAACCGGCTCTTTGTAGAGATGGGCTAAATGTCGAATTAGGCCGAATGATAGTTTCAAATACCAAAAGCCGAGGCCAAAGCCAAAGTTTGGCCGAAATTTGACCAATGCATTTAGTGTTGTTATCAGTCTGTTTTATGTCTCTCCATCCTAGATACAAATACAACATTATCACCTTAATGATAGTAAATTAAATAACCTGAATTACAGAAAAGGTTTTTTTTTATACATTCTGCCATATTTATGTTCTTGGCAATATTGATTTCATTAAAAAATAGTAGATTGTTATACAAGAGAGGTAATTGATCACTTACACCCGAGTGCAATACTCTACTTTTCTTCACTAATGCGAGAAAATAAAAAACAACTTACAAAAAGTACACTTTCCGACAAAGATTTTAATTTCTTTTCAGTCCGCCACTTGATGAAATCGTCATAGGTTCTCAAATATCTCTCTTTTGAAATCGTAATTGACGAAAATTGCCTGAATATTTAGGCACATTGAATTAACAATTTCGTGTGGTCAGGTTTTAGTTTTTACTCCATTAAAATCAGTGGTTCCTATTTAAGACGAATACATACCCTAAATTAGCAACTTGATCTGTGTCGGACATTGAAATAACGTTCATATCAGCGCGCATTGCAAAATGATCGCTGCGACTCCGGATAGCACAAAATACGACAAAAACGCGATTGATGAACGAATAAAAATTTGATCTATGATTTTATAGATCTATAAATTGTCTATAATTTGGTGAAAGAATAATTAAAATCGCTATGCATTTATTTGGAAGGAATAAGAATATTCATGCGTAAATCGTAGGAAACTTTCGATTATTTTGTTTTTTTTTTATAAAAGCTGGTACAGAAAAATATATTATATACTCAGTTTTTTTTTTGTCTATTGTGCTTTCCATGTATACAGGATGTTAAGAGGAAGTTGGGGAAGCCGGAAAATGGCGATAGAACACGATCACATGAAATACTTTTCGTAAAAAAGAATTGCGAATTAAAAAAAAACACTTGTTTTTTTGGTCGGGTACATGTGTAACTTTTCTATGGAACAGCTGTTTTTTTTCCCGATTCGAAATTTGGCTCCATGTTAAAGTTGTTGTATAAATTTTGAATTTGAATTTGAAACGACTACTATCACCAGTTTCCGGCTTTTGCAACTTCATCTACCTATTTTTTAATATTTGTGCCACCCGTAATGGAGGAACAGGCTTTCAAAGACAGATCTAATATTGCAGTTTCAGTGTGTATTCGTCTAACGAACTTGAATCGAATCCCACAAAATATTTATAATTGCCTTCCCTAAAATCGCAGGCTTTCTTAACAGCAGACTACTTGTTGTCATCAAAAATGTTATCACGTAAAATGACCTTGTTTATGTATATCAGTTGTGCGTGAGCAGGGAAAGGCGTTTCAAGCAGTGGATCGATGTGCGGCAAGGAAAACACCTACTGGACGTCTATGGCTGGAACCCCAAGAAGAAGAATGTGCTCATCATCCACGGGTTCAATGGCACCCACTCGAAGAGTCCCATGAGCTTTATTAGAGATGGTAAGAACATTTCATTTTAATGATCTTTTAATTTTGTTCTGCCGATGAAAGACCGAGTGAAACTAAAAGTCGTACAAGCATATAGTAAACTATAATTTAAGGTTCCTTTTTGCTATTATAAGGTTTGTATCCCTAAAAAAAACATGACCTTACCCAAAAGCTTCGATAAATTATTGTATCGATCCCAAAGACTCTTTTAGAACTTTAGAATAAAAGTTGACACACTACCACTTAAAAGTACTTAATAGGATGTCCTACCCTGGCAAATTTTTTTATTACCCGTCCAGCACAATAAATCCAATGGCAAAGAACTTTTTTGTTTTTGATCCAGGCGATTATTTGTTTTTCTTGGACTCGTAATACTAATGATCACGCAGCGAAACAACAAATTGGTGTGTTTTTAGCTAATACTGAAATATTTTGTAGGGACAAAAATATTAGATTTAAGTAGAATCCCTTTATATTGCTATAACCTATTTTAGGGAAAAAAAATAAGTTGATCTCTTAACCACGTTCTTAAAACGAACGTTTAAAAACAAAAAAAAAAGGGTGGAAAACTTTTTTTTTGACAAAAGTGTAAATTTTAATACAATGCTTATATAAGTAGAATCCCTACGTAAAAGATCAATAAATCAAATATATTTTTTTCAATACAAGGAGAGTCCCAATTTCTTCAAATGAATCCTCGAAAGTCTGGCGTTGTTCATGCTATAGGCTCATGTACAGTCTTAAGGCGTATGACCACGCTAAATAAGCAACTCGATGTGTGTTGGTACAAATATCAACGGAAACGACTTTGAAATAATGTTCATTTCAGCGTGCCTTGAAAAGTGGCTGTTACGACAACCACTGCGTCTCCGGCTAGCGCAAAATAGGAGAAAATAGTACTTTTCACATGGATGCCATAAACGGAAAAAAAATGTTGAACTTAAATTTTTTAGATCTAAAAGTTTCCTATAATTTGTAGAAATAATAATTAAAATCGCTTTAGGCGTTTGGAAGGAGTAGGAGAATTCTTGTGTTAATCATGTGAAATTTTCGATGACTTTCGATTTTTTTTGTCAAAACTAACAATAGAAAAACAGTTTATGAAACTTAAAATTTATTTTTGACTCTATAATGCCTATCATATATTTTTATGAAAGTTTTTTGACCACCCGTGTGGGAAGAGTAGGCCTTCAAAGATAGGTCCAAATTGCAGTTGACGTAATCATTCGCCCTTAATAAATAAATTAGGACAATGTTGGCAGTTGCCACTATACCCTACTACAATGAGAGTGTTCAAAAGTTTCAAAAGTGAGAGTGTTCTTTATCTCGTTTACTCACATTTACTCTTACAAGATGACAATGTGCCAAAGATACACCTGGGAAAATGCAGGACTCACGTGGGAAGTATTCTTTTACACTCTCTTAATTTATAATGAGAGTAAGAGAGGATGGAATACTTTCCCATATTGTTTACAGTGAAAAACTCAAGTTAGAAAACACAGCAACAGTTCAAAAGATTCATAAAATCTTCCTCGGCTAAAATTATGTCAAACTTTCATAATGTTAGGCTGCTATAGGTATAGATATTTTGCATACTGATGGCTTGCTGTCCGAGTTTTTAACCATGCTGTGATTTTTTTCATTTTGATGGAAAAATAACAGGAACATTTCCAAAATAACGGTAAAATATTATAATCCGTTTAATATAGAGACATGGAACGATACAAAAATAGTATTTATTTTCCCACACAATACAATGAAATATTACTTTCTATAATATTTTCAATATTGTTATCGAATCGTATGTATGAAAAAGCTAATTAAAATATTCTAAACTACTTTCATAGATTTCCGAAACTTTTGAATAATTTCTAGAAATGTATGTGCGAAATGGGATGAATTCTTAAAAACCGGTCAAGTGCAAGTAGGACTCGCGCCCTGAGGGTTCCGTGCCATTTAAATAGGTTAATATACTTAAATAATTTGAACAGAAATTATAAACTTCTCACTAACTACAAATTGTATGATAAAAAACTGCAAAATCAAGTTGGCTGAGTATTTGGGGACGTAAACCTAAAACTACATCATAAATCGGTGTTTTCACTATTTTTTGTTTAAATACAACATATGGTACATTATACAGAAATTACAAATTCGTAACTACTTTGGTCTTTGCGATATACCCCGTGACAAAAATGGTAAAAATGACAACTTTGATAGCCTCCCATTTCTTTACTATCGATGAAAAAGAAATGCATTTGCTTATTTTATTAATATTTTATAATGCTTAATGAGTTCTAGGCAATGACACCCCACAAGCTACGGGAAGAAAAAAAAATGTTGGCTCCGTTTTCGTGTACGAGCCCCCCCTTAAAATAATTTAATTACATTTTAAATTCAAAATTCGGTTTTGGGTCAACATTTTATACAACATATAAATTTAGGTTTCTATCTCATTCCGTCTTAGAGCTAGAGACCGGTGACATACGGACAGACAGGCAGACGGATAGGGGAGTGACATTAATAGGGCTTCGATTTGCCCTTTGGCTACGGAACCCTAAAAAAAACGGTTGATTGCGTGGATATCATAATAATATTGTTCCAGATTGGTACATTTTACCAAAAGGCTTATCTAATTATTTACCAACATGTAGTTTAGTTATAATAAGCACATTTTTGATGAATTTTTATAAATGCAAAAATAAAGCATTTTCTTTTATTTGGCACATGTTCCATTTATTATTTTCAAAATTTTCCTTTTTTGGCACTATCGTTTGGCGTTAGGTAAAGGC
Organism: Ypsolopha sequella; assembly: GCA_934047225.1. NCBI lineage: Eukaryota > Metazoa > Arthropoda > Insecta > Lepidoptera > Ypsolophidae > Ypsolopha > Ypsolopha sequella. The sequence continues at coordinate 17,678,264 of OW203994.1, read as the reverse complement.
AAATTAAATTAAAAAAAAAACAAAAAAAGAATACAACCAATATAATCCAGTACAACGTGACAATTAGGAAAGAGATGACATGGTTAAAAAAAGATATGCATCAGAGTAAAGTCTGAATGTAAATTTAAAGAAACAGAACAAGATTTGTTTTTGTAAATTTTTTGAATAACATAAACGTTATAAAAGTACCAATAACACAAAGGAACTTCGGTTTAGTGAATAGGGAAATTTCACAATCACTGAACAGTATAATAAGTCTAACAGAGTAATACCCGACAACTAGGCAGTAATAAGCTTAGATCCAAAGACGTTACCGTATACTTTCCCTCCCTGAACCGTTGCTGCTTGTTAAACTGCAACAATGTGTTGTTACAACTATTAAAAAAATCTCGTTTGTCAAAAAAGTCCCCTATACCGTAGATGAATCTTTATTTCATTGCAAAGTTTTTAAGAAAAGGCGGCTAAACTAAACCATAATAATTGCATAACGGTTCACCTCAATAAACATTTTTGATCGGGATAGCCGACCAGTTTCAGAACACTGTATTCAAAATTTGCTCAATAATATCAACAAAACCTTTTTATTTATTACTTATTTGTTGCCTATGTATTGAGTAAACTTTCATCGCGCAAAGTTTCCGTTGGTTTCTGTTAATTAGAATCCGATCAAAAACATTCCTGTAAAAATGATGCCAAGTCGTAACATACGTAACACTTTAGCCGTAAAAAAAATTGTGTTTCAAAACAAGTTACCAATTCTATTACCTTTCACTATGAAGTTAGCAAATTACTCGATAGTTGTGTTAAAACTACATAGGTAAAATAAAGAATAATTTATAAATAATATTTTATGATTATTTGTGATATATTTCCTAATTTAATTTGATTTAAAACTTGCATCGTTTGGTCTAGGCAATCACGTGGTATCAGGATGCACTGCGATGAAAAATTGATTTCATTAAATTTTTTATATCTGATATCTTTTATTGTGACGTTTACGAACATTTTCCCTGGAGGATCAATGAAATCCTCTACTTATACAACATAATCAGCGGGCCCAGTAGTTATTGAGCTACAGTTGTTGTGTTTTATATTATGTTTACAGAAGAGGAGATGAAACGTGTTAGTACCGCTTGTTTTATATGTATAAAGAAGAGGAGGTGATACGTGTACCTCTTGTTTTCCAGCGTACCTGTCTCGCAAAGACTACAACGTTTTCATGGTGGACTGGTCGCCACTCACCAGGTTCCCATGCTACTTGTCTTCTCTCTCTAACATGAGGTAAAGTTCTCTTGTATACTGTCTATCTTGCTTTAGTAGCGAACCCATCTTCTCAAGTTTGCAAAGTGAAAATTCTACACTATGTTCAAGTTTAACACCATGATCTGTTTAAAAATGTCCTTCAATAGATATATTATTAGTCCAGTCAGCCTAAGAATGTTTTTATGGATAAGGTTGAATTAAATGTACACTGGGAATATATCAGTAAACTAACTTGAAAAATTAAAATTCAAATGAATCCCAGATAAATATTTTTGTAAAAAGAAACGCAGTAATTAGACCATGGCTAAGAACAATATTAGTAAGATCAGGAGTCTAATTATTTTAGGGTATGATAAATTTATGAAAATACTATTATTTCGAAGTTATTTTAGTAAAGTTTGTATAATTCGACTTCAAATGTTTCATTTACTGAACTATATATGAATACATGAATTTCGAAAATAATTTCAGAAAGTGAGATGATACATTTTCCCACAGAGTCCATTATCTATCTACTAACATGCCAAATCTTTCTTTAGTTATATAGCGGGCAGACAGACAGACGGACGGATAGAGATACCGTAGCGACCCGAAGCTTCACTTTAGGTTTTCTGTTATGACGGAACCAAAAAAATCATCCTTTATACTCGTACCTACTATTTATTTATGTAGTTTTTAGACAAATTAATGGTTTTTAAATTATGTCACCACGAGCAAGAAAGCCAAGAAATGCACAATCCATTGCGCCGATATAACACTCAAAATTAACTTTTATACCAGTAGGTCACAAGAATGATTTTCAGTAGGGATGAACGCTTCTTATTCTGACAACTTCCCAAATGTGTACTGACTGCAGGCAGGTTTCAATTTGGCTTTGTGTGTCGTCTTCAGTACTCTTGGCTGTGTAGCATTCCGAATCTTGCATTCACCGCTGATTTTTATTTTGACAATATTTTCTGTCCTCTTTACGAGACGACTTCACCTCCTTTTTTGTAGTTGTCCAATGTTCAAGATTTTGTTTTCAGGTTAGCAGCACAATGTACAGCCCAGCTGTACTCCTATTTGACAGAAGCCGGTGCGCTGGCGAAGAAGATCACGTGCGTTGGACACTCACTGGGAGCTCACGTCTGTGGCATGATCTCTAACCATCTCACAGACAAGCAGTACAAAATTGTTGGTGAGTCCAGATATTATTTCAAAACACTCTTTTTTTGTCCGTTAAGCCATTTGATAAGTCTGAACATTCAGTTCATAAGTAATAAAAAAGAAGAGATAATGCAGTAGAAATGCGTTCCTTATTAAATGACAAAGTGAAAAAAAAACGACATACGGGATCGTTACGGCCTGAAAGAATATGTAGTGACTAGAATAGAAAAAGGAATGCTTCGTTGGTTTGAAAACGTAGAGAGGATGAATGAAAGTAGAGTAATGAAAGAAATTTATGGTGCACAAGTGGAAGGTAAAGCTCGACCAGGCCGCCCTAGAAGGACCAAATTGGCGACATACTGAAAAAGGGCCATGTCAAAAGTAACCGGAATAAAAGAGCTTGTAAGACTAGATTAATGGATGTGGAAGAGGCGAAAGAGGTGTGTCTGGATCGTAGCAGATGAAAATCTGTAATCTCTGCCTCCCCCTCTGGGAGATAAAGCAGTATTGCTGTGTTTTGTTTTGTCTTACGTAAATAGATGCTTCCTGTGTGAGCTAATTGAAATATCGATATGTACTCGTAAGAGTGAGAATATTTTCATTCTAGTGGAAGTCTCCATAATAATAATTAGTGTTGGTATTTGGAGAAGTTCAATATTTCAATGTATTCTATTTGTTTCACTAAAATAGTAACTGCACTGCAGTTCCTTAACCTGTAAACAAGGATCGAAACAATTGATTCTGTTCTTATATTTTTTGTGAACACAGCCCATGGGTTAATGCTTTATCAGCATTTCAGGCCACCGGGCTATCAATGAGCGCTAAGAAAAACTACAAAAAAAAGACAAAATAAAAATTATATTGACTATGCACATGTAAATATAAACAACTTAGACAATCCCTCTTATTGTTAAAGCTGAGGTTTCTTCGGGAGACTGATAGTCACAGTCTTGTTTTCTAAGTATTGGTTAATGCCGTCTTCTCCTCTGAAATAACAAGAAAATATTGATTAATGTTTACTTTTCATTAAAGTTACTTACATAATTAAAGCCGATTCTGAAGGTTTCAATTTTAGTTTTGGTGCTGTCAAAACTAAACTTTCTTGATTTCAAAATAGTTGTAAAGTGTTAGGCACAGAAGCTAAATTACTTTGGAACATTTTAAATTTTGACAGCATGAAAACTAAAATTAAAGCCCTCAGAATCGGCTTTAGTATGTCTTTAACTATGAAATTGCCGTTTTCTACGGGGAACTTGAAGAATACTCAATTTTCAGTACAAACATTTTTGCATTTTTTTCAGGAATGACAAATCCAATTTTTTTAATGTTAAACATTAAGCTAACAGCGATTTTAATTGAAGTGTCAGCTGTAAAAAAATATCACGAATCTGATCATGAAAATGGATGACATTGAGGAAGAACTATATTTAAAGATTTAATTTTTGTAATCACGCTGAAAATAAAAACAAAATTTAATACGTATATAGATCTTAAACCTGGAAAGCAATTCTTAAACAAAAAACAAATAATGGAAATAGCTATTGAATTACAGGAATTATGAATCTGTAAGAAAATTTCGACAATTTCATAGTTAAGTTACAATGACCTATTAATTTTATAATTAAAATACTTTTTTTTCTATTAAGAGGCTTCACAATGCTAAACATGAGTTTTGCATTAGATTCAGTTCTGTCAATGTAGATTGTAAACATTTGAAAAAAATATGGCGTGTTTTTTGCTTCAAGACAATTTATTATTATTATTAATTAACATTATATCATTGCAGTATAGAAACGCAAAAAGAAAAGTAAATCTGGATGTGAGGGGCTCTGAACCGGGAATCGAATCCGGGACCTCTCGCTTGCCGGGCGATTGCTCTAACCTCTGAGCTAGCCAGGTCTCAACACAACTCGTGAATATCGCCCGGCAAGCGAGAGGTCCCGGATTCGATTCCCGGTTCAGAGCTCCTCACATCCAGATTTACTTTTCTTTCTGCGTTTCTATACTGCAATGATATAATGTTAATTTATATCTCCTTGCGATGGATAAATCGCCAAGTGTTCAAACATAGAAATTTATTTCTGTCATAGTTTCAATTTATTATTAATTACACTTTATAAATAAACATACTTTCAATCTTCTTTTAATTAGAATACTTTTAAAAAAAGCATGAATTTCACGAAAAAAGCGATTCAGTTTCCATATTTCAAAACCGATTGAAATGAAACCAACAAACGCAGATACTAACTAGAAAAAAACATCTTTACATAAAGAAATTAAAGTGTGGCTACACTTTGCAATTTCAAAATAATTGAAGATTTCGTGCGCGGCATCTGATTAGAGCAGGATAAACAGTTAAAAAACAAAAGCGTTAGAGCAGGACTGAATTTTAGCATTATGCAGCCCCTTAATCTTAAACTTACAATTCTCGGCCAATTCCTGAATCCTTGAAGCCACCGAAGGGAGTTTGACTCGAGACGTGGTCGTACGTGTTGACCCTAAAACAAACCAATGGTGATACTACAATGGTGACATCCAAATCAACTGTTGTATTGCGGTTTTAGTGGCATATAATTTACAAAGAAACGGCTCGAATCCCTGATTCTACCACAAGCCAAATGTATAGATTACATTACACCAAAAAAATATTTTCTGTGGTTTGTACCTTTGTTTTTATTTCTGTAGCATTGTACTTAAAATTCCATATTATACAGGATTGTTTCATTTGCTCTTTGGAAATGTTTCGTTTAAGATATTTATTTTATGCATATGCATTCTCAAATGAATTTTAAACCGTGAAATAGAGGTAATTCATGTTTAAAAAATATTATATATTTCATATTTCACTCTTGATTTTATTATTAATATTTTAGCAGTTCGATACATGATTACTTGCATGTTCCTGCATCCCATAAAATAGCATAGATAGGCCTAAAATATGATCTAAATATCATTTCACTTCAGCTATAATTAGGTTTTGGCCATTAAAACTTATACCAAAATAAACGTCCTAAGAATGTGATATAAAATTCATTATCCCTCTAATACCAAAATAATACATAAAACACATTGAAATCGTGAGTTTTCTGAGCAGCCTACTGAGCAGGATTGATAAGTGTAAAATGCTTTAACTACTGCTAGAGCAGGACAAATATCTCTGAATACCCTCGCCTTAAGAACCCGGTCCGCGACGACGACAGTTGTGAAGCAAAGTATTTTGTTAAACATTTTTCTGGCCTTTATCGCGATGGTTTTGGAAAAACCAAGGACATACACCACTTCATATTGGCCGTTCAAATGAATGTCTAAAATTATGTCTAAAATTCGCAAAGGAGAAACAATTCAACCAAATAAATTTTAGGACTTCATTTAGATGGTCACTATGAATTGGTATGTCCCTGGTTTTTACAAAAACATCGCAGTAAAGATAAGAACAATAATTAAAAAATACTTCGCATCAAACGGATGAAAAATACGGAGCGATTTTGATGAAATGTAGTGGACGCAAAGCGCCTGCAGACTTATTGCTAATAACGTTCTGTAAGGCTCTCACTTGTCTACTCGGTGTGAAAATTCAAATCACGCTCCGACATCTATTATCTTGGATCATTGGCGTAATTAGCATTTTTGTCTAGGAGAGGGCCAAGAGCGGATCCAGGATTTGATTTTGGGGGGGCCATTTTGACAATGTTTATCACAAAGCAAAAAAAACGAAGATCCATAGTTATCTTATACAACTATGCTACCTACATAGTGCACCTACATCGAATTGTAAAGTCTGGTCAAATGTATGGGATACTTGGGTGTTTTGGGGCGGGGCATGGCCCCCGTAGCCCCCCCCTGTATCCGCCAACGAAGGGGGCCTGGCCCCCCTATAAAAAATTCAAGTACTGATTTCACAGACGTGATTGATTTAAAAGGTACTGTAATTGGTACGGGTATACGCGGTATAGGAAGAGGCGGAACGGAATGTTTTCTTCAATATTGTAATACTGTTTTTAATGTAATTTATCCTTTTTGTGAATGACATTGAAAGTTCTCTCCCCGGCTCCCCTGTTGTTACGCCATGTCTTGGATTTATAATTAAATAACTTCATAAGCATCCCAAGTTTGTTTTATCATCATCAAATTTAAAATTACATATTCCAAATATTATTTTTTTAAATTAGCTGTCAGAAAATCCCTCATTGTGGCCCAAGTTAACTAATTTAAAGTTAGTAATTACTTTATAATTAAACCGTTGTACGTGTAGGCTTTCCATCAGCACAAAATATAACACTTATTAATAAATAAGGTAACGTGGTCTAGTATATCTTAAGGTTAAGTTTCAAATATATACATCTGCATAGCTAGCATGGCAGGAAGAAAACCTAAGAAAAAGCCCGATAAAACGTTGTTATTTCTTAATTTTGACAAGAAAACCAAGATGGAAGCTTTATTCTTCAGGTTTAATATTGTTTCCCACCTATAGTTTATCATTCCTATATAACGAAACCTATTATTATTTATAAACAGAATGTGTTGACTAGCTCGGGTGAACAACAAGATCGCGCTATTTCACCAAGTCACTATTTTACCAAGTCACGTACTATGCACTGTTCATTGAAAAAGGGCACTTACCACACAGATCCAGCACGCACGTGCTTCACGAAGCTAAGGGCAGTGGTGATGTCATTTGTGATGACGCCAGCACCAAGTCCGTAGTTAGTGTCGTTGGCGCGTTCCACCACCTCCTCGAAGGTCTCAAACTTCAGGATGCTCTGGACTGGTCCAAAGATCTGAAATTACGCATAATCGGTTACTTGATCACCTCTTCTTTTCTTCTTTGCACATGATGTATCTGTGAAGTGCTATACAACCTGAATCATACGTTTTTTGTTCTCCAAAATGGAAATTGAGATAAAAGATTTTACCTTGAGCACAGCCTTGAGTATGTACTCGTAAAATTAATTAGATATTTCAATGCAGCCCAATTACCGTATTTCTATGCAGTGCTACAATTGTTACTAATCACGCTGATGTTTAGTCATTGTTGTCATTTTCGTATTTTGCTAAAATCTCAAGACGTGTGATTGGCTTGTGCGCGGTTTCAATTTCCGTACTCGACGATTCGTGTTTAGAATTAGAATAGCACCAACGTTGTATTCTACTCAAGAAGTAAACTTCTTGATTCCACTATTTTTATGACGTTTCTGTAGTTAACCTGACACACGCGTCATAGAAATACGGTAATTGGGCTGTTTGGGCCAACACTGATAGAATCATCTGCGACAGTTCCACGCCTCATCTTTCTTTAACCTTAAGCCCATTCTGTACGAAGAAGACATTGCTTTTCGCGTACCTACTCAAATTAAAAGTAATCAACTGCTTGGTGATGCAACGCAGTGCCACGAAGGTAAAGGCAGTACTCTCCGCCTTCCTTTGCCGCCTTGACGAAGCTCAGAACTTTGTCGAATGTGTATTACAGAGAAGTTTAGACACTTTACCTCTTCCCTGGCGATCTTCATATCGTCAGTGACGTCAGCAAAGACGGTAGGCTGCACGTAGTACCCCTTGTCTCCATGTTTTTCTCCGCCGGCAACGCAGCGCGCTCCACCTTCCTTACCCGCCTTGATGTAGCTCAGGACTTTGCCGAACATCTCGTTGTCAATCTGGAAACAAAGGTGACATTTCATGTAATATATAGATGATGCAAAATAGGAACGTCAGCAACTTCAAACAGTTAGGTTACGACATGGTTACGATATCAAATAATGGCTTACATTACTTATGGATAGAAAATATTTGGTTCTCATTTTTAGAAGGTATGCGAAGAATGTCAGTTTTTGTGTTTATTTGTGGTAATTACCTGAGGGCCTTGTTGGACATCATCAAAGGGATTACCGACAGACCTTTTTTGAGCTATCTGAGCCGCTTTCTGAACAAATCGGTCGTAGATTTTGGCCTGCACAAAGGTCCTTGTGCCAGCACAGCAGCATTGACCACCATTGGCAAACGCTGCTGCGTGTGCGATCTGCGCTGCTTTCTCAACTGGAATTTCGAAAAAAGTTCGTCAGGCGTAAGTCATATAATGTACAGGGAAGTCAAATCCAAGGTCAATCGAACCAGCGCAGTGGCTTCAATATTTCCATCGAAGCACTTGCGTATTTCAGTTTTTTGTGAACCTATTTATAATAACTTATCAATACTAGCCTTATTCCCACTTCGCACTTGCACTGCAGGTGAAAATGCCCTTAGCCCCCTTAACCCCAACGTGATTTATCCACTTTACCTACACTACTAGTGAAAGTGCCCAAACCCCTCGTAACTCCATTTTTTGCCCACTTTACCTGCGCTGCAGGCGAAAGTACCATTAGCCCTCTCTTTCTTTTGGCCGCTTCACCTGCGCTTCAGGTAATTTGCTCTTAGCCCTTTTAACCCCGTTCTTTTGCCTGCTTCACCTGCGTTGAAGGAGTAAGTGACTCACATATGTAAGTGTTTTAGCGTCCCTGTTACTCCATATACGAAAAAATGATATATGCATTTTGACTATATAATCTAGAGTTTTGTAATTGGAAAACATGCTTGGATAAATTTTCCACGATATAAATAATTGTTGAAATGTGGTCCTCGTTTGATGAATAGGAACCATGTACCAAACTCAAACATGTTTTATTAGATTAGATCAACAGTATCGAGAGTTTTGATTTTGGAAATTTTGCTAGCTATTTTAGATTTTTCAATAAAAATATTAAACCAACTTTTTTCCCTTCTGCCCTGAATCCATCCCTCGCTCATTGCGCGTTTTTCGCTGGGAGTGACAGTGATAAAAATAAAATTCGCATAGCTTCTTAACCCTGTTATTTTGCCCGCTTTACCTGCGCTGAAGGAGAAAGTGCCCTTGACCTTGTTCCTTTGCCCGCTTCATTTACGCTACAGTAGGCAAAAGTGCCTTTAGCCCTCTTAACTCCGACGTTTTACAATGGGGGTAATGAATGATATAAACCTTTGAACCTTTATCAACAAACCCCTTGGCAAAATGTAAAAATACATTGAGTGGTTCTAAATTAAAAAGTGAAAACATAAAGACTAAAATATTCACTGCTAAGGTCTAGTTAGTAGTAGCGTAGTAAAATTTGTATTTCTCAAAATTTAATTTCCTACTTAATAAGAAAGGAAGGCGTAAATGCATATTAGATGATAAAAGAGAAGATATTAAAACGAGAAGAGAAGCAGAAGAGATAAATAAAATTTCTGAGAATTAAAATAGTAGTAAAAATAATATGTGCATGTAAGTACCAGGCGTGTCTTATTTGGGTTTTATTTATTAATTTCCTAAGAATGTTAAGAATGACCGTTAATTTGAATTATTTGTACAAATAAATTACCATCAGCATCATTGAAGACCACCAAAGGGCTTTTTCCACCAAGCTCGAGGGTAACTCGTTTGAGGTTCACAGCTGATGCAGCATTCATTATCAAACGTCCAACCTGAAAGCATTTCAAAAGACAGTTTTATTTTTCGCATAAACCTTAACAAACATCTACTAAATCTTGCAAAATTTCATTATACAGTCAGAAAATAAGTAAGGAGTGAAATTAGTCAATTTATTCCAAGGAAAAACGTCAACTCTCCACACCCTAGGTAGGAATTAATCAGAAACTGATGTACTTTCTGTGTCATACCTCTGTGGATCCAGTAAAGGCCACTTTGTCAACGTCCGGGTGATGAGTCAGAGCAGCCCCAGCAGTGGGCCCGTAGCCTGGGACCACGTTGATGACACCAGGCGGGAAGCCAGCCTCCTTGACTAGGGCAGCTATAGCCAGGGCAGTGAGAGGGGTTTGTTCAGCCGGCTTTACGATCACTGTGCATCCTGTAGTGTAGACAAATACAAATACAAAAAATATTTATTGAATCAAAAAAAAAAAACATACAGAAGCACTTATCCAATAAAAACAACAGCATGCAATATGTTTTCTAAAATATAAAGATGTGCTAATTGTATCCTAAAACAATCTAGACAAAGACAGTCCCTATCACCAACATTGACCTAAAAGGCCGTCTCGAGAGTGACAGTTACCAAAAGCGGCTTACTGCATTTGGGATACTTTGATTTTATTATATCTATTAGTTTAATTTGATGACAATATTACTATATATAGTCTATCTTATATAAAACACAAGAAAAAAAACGACGATAGACGATTAGTTAATTCATCGTTGATAAGATATAAAAGTTTTATTATTTATTATCAAGTGTCGGTTAACGATTTAAAAACAAGATTATATAACTACATGACATATCTCATGCACAATTGCTCATGCAATAAGAGGTGGTAGGTATGTAAGCACCATGTGTGAACATACTAATGTAAACACTGGCACTCTTAGTAATACAAAGAAATAATAAATACCTGCAGCTAGAGCAGGTGCGATTTTCCATGCCATCATAGGAATCGGATAGTTCCATGGTATGATCTGCGCACACACTCCCACCGGCTCCTTCAAAGTGAAAGACAGAACTTCCCCATCTGAAACACGTGCAAGGAAATCATTTGACATTCAAACTTTGGTTCCATAAGTCACCGGTCACGCATTATCTGCCTGGTTATCATACGCGCCAGAGTGTTTAATTATTACAATAAAATTGTTATTTCTATCTCCTCCAGAGATAAGACTGTCTGTACAAATTCGTGTAATGAGCTATTTAGTAAGACCAAGTTATTACCAGCAGGGATTGTGCTGCCTAAAATTTTGTCAGCTTTCCCAGCATAGTATCTTAAGACTGTCGCTGCGTAGTATACCTCTTCTTCTGCTTGTTTGACTGGCTTTCCACAGTCAAGGGTTTCTAGTTCTGCTAGATATCTAGCTTCTGATTCCATAAGATCAGCTAGTTTTGAGATCATAACGCCTCTTTGTGAGGCATCCATTAATCGCCATGGTGAGTATCTATGGAATGCTTTCTTAGCTGCTGCAACTGCTAGGTCGACATCTGCCTGGGAATTGAGATTATTTAGTTTGATTTTACCATTTATATTTATTTTATGTTTATTTTTGCGAAATCCATCGCTATGAATACTCTAAATATTATTAGAGTGCAATACAAACTAGAAAATATCAATCAGAAACAAACCCAAAGACAAGAATATGAAAAAATTCCCCGGGCCAGGATTCGAACCTGCGACCTCTTGTTATCAAGACAAGCGCGCTACCAATTGCGCCACCGAGGTTCCTACCCGGACCGGTGAATTCTTCCATCATACTTGTCCACTGTTATTTTTGCTTCTGCTTGATATACTAGCTTGTACAACACATATAGAACGCTCACGAGGGCGTTATGTGATTTCACGCCTTGTTCTTAGAAACAGATGGCGCTGTCGTCGCTACAATATTGTTGCTTCAGACAGTTAAGAAATTCACAGTTCTCATTAACTAAGATTATGTTTATTTTTGCGAAATCCATCGCTATGAATACTCTAAATATTATTAGAGTGCAATACAAACTAGAAAATATCAATCAGAAACAAACCCAAAGACAAGAATATGAAAAAATTCCCCGGGCCAGGATTCGAACCTGCGACCTCTTGTTATCAAGACAAGCGCGCTACCAATTGCGCCACCGAGGTTCCTACCCGGACCGGTGAATTCTTCCATCATACTTGTCCACTGTTATTTTTGCTTCTGCTTGATATACTAGCTTGTACAACACATATAGAACGCTCACGAGGGCGTTATGTGATTTCACGCCTTGTTCTTAGAAACAGATGGCGCTGTCGTCGCTACAATATTGTTGCTTCAGACAGTTAAGAAATTCACAGTTCTCATTAACTAAGATTATGTTTATTTTTGCGAAATCCATCGCTATGAATACTCTAAATATTATTAGAGTGCAATACAAACTAGAAAATATCAATCAGAAACAAACCCAAAGACAAGAATATGAAAAAATTCCCCGGGCCAGGATTCGAACCTGCGACCTCTTGTTATCAAGACAAGCGCGCTACCAATTGCGCCACCGAGGTTCCTACCCGGACCGGTGAATTCTTCCATCATACTTGTCCACTGTTATTTTTGCTTCTGCTTGATATACTAGCTTGTACAACACATATAGAACGCTCACGAGGGCGTTATGTGATTTCACGCCTTGTTCTTAGAAACAGATGGCGCTGTCGTCGCTACAATATTGTTGCTTCAGACAGTTAAGAAATTCACAGTTCTCATTAACTAAGATTATGTTTATTTTTGCGAAATCCATCGCTATGAATACTCTAAATATTATTAGAGTGCAATACAAACTAGAAAATATCAATCAGAAACAAACCCAAAGACAAGAATATGAAAAAAAAAACTGTGAAAAAAAAAATGAGAACTGTGAATTTCTTAACTGTCTGAAGCAACAATATTGTAGCGACGACAGCGCCATCTGTTTCTAAGAACAAGGCGTGAAATCACATAACGCCCTCGTGAGCGTTCTATATGTGTTGTACAAGCTAGTATATCAAGCAGAAGCAAAAATAACAGTGGACAAGTATGATGGAAGAATTCACCGGTCCGGGTAGGAACCTCGGTGGCGCAATTGGTAGCGCGCTTGTCTTGATAACAAGAGGTCGCAGGTTCGAATCCTGGCCCGGGGAATTTTTTCATATTCTTGTCTTTGGGTTTGTTTCTGATTGATATTTTCTAGTTTGTATTGCACTCTAATAATATTTAGTATATTTATTTTACTTATTTTTTAAATTAATTATCGTTATTTGATTACCTTGTCACCTTCAGCTACCTTTGCGATCACAGATTCATCTTGAGGGTTAATAGTTTCAAACGTCTTCTTGCTAACTGCATCCACCCATTCATTATTGATGAACAGCTTCAAGAATAAACAAAATAAACACGAAAGTCAAAACATAGTACATAAGCGATAGATACACTACTATTAGGAGCTGTAGAGTAGGAAAGTAGTTATTTTTAATCAAGTAATAACACGAGCTTTTTTGTATTATTTATGTTGGTGGGCCTTCCATTCCAATGATAAATAAATTCATTTGTTTTGAAAAAATCACACGGTGCTTTTATTTTATGAATAACAGGATTTACCGCATGCCCAATACGGATAATAGTACTGGTTTCAGAAATTTCTTCCAAGTCCTACGCAAAAGAAATCATGTATTCTACACCAGCTTTACAAGTCGATTAAAAAACAACCTTGAACTAGGATCCATATGCATCAGACATACTGATTTATCATCTACTTAGTGCGCAATTGCAAAGAAATTCCTAAGATTGTTGATATGTAAATAAATATAATTCCATACCTTATTGTATTTGACGTCAACTTTCACCATTTTGTTTATGTTTATAAGCCCTTGATGTGGGAGAGCGTACGTCCTACCCGCTAGCTGGTCGTCTACTGACGTATGTATATCAATATCAGTATTACGTAGTAGTATATACGTTTCTTTAGTTATACGGTATGTTTGAAATTCCCTCGGATTTATTTATACACGCGATATGTTGTAGTTTCTGTATTCAATGTTTTGTAGTTTGAATCAGATAGGTTAATCAAAATGTGGTGAATTCAGAAAAATGTCTTCTGATGTACTAGAATTAGTAAAGCCACAGAAAGTCCAAACTACAGGTACTCTTTTATCAGAGGCGGTTGCTTATGTTTATTTTGGAATGTTAGAGTTGTGTGATTGTTAAAATATTCGACATTAAAAATAAATGTGCATGTCAATAAAAACTAAGTAAAAAATGCACTCTAGTTCGCTGCCCTGCTCGGCATCTTACTTTGTTTTAAAATATTTGCGGTGTATCTTCAGCCTGTATATGGTTGCGCATATATGTATGTCACAGCTGCTGTGCGTAAATCGGTTAAGAGTGCAGATTAACTTGTTATTTTTTATTATTTTCAAATATTTTTTAGTTCTCACTTTAACTAGTCAATCTGCAGACTTCCTAGGTAATCTGCAGATTAACGACCAAGCATTCGTGTAGTGTAGGTGAATAAAATAGGTTCTTTGCTTGAATAATTTAAAATTAGAATTCATTATATTTTTAGGGTTCCGTAGTACCTAAAAGGTACAAAAGGAACCTTATGGTGAGACTCCGTTGTCCGTACGTCCGTCCGTATGTCACAGCCTCATAACTTTAGCACCGTTAAAGATAAATACATGAAATTTGGCACAAAAATAGCATTAATTTACCCACATATCACGAAGTAAAAAAATAAATGAAAAATTTGAAATTGTTAAAAATATTTCCAAAACAAGAGAGAAAAATAAAAAATATTAGCCTAAAAATACAATATGTGTATCAAATTGTAGGTACTAAAAAGTTGATACTAAAAATATATACTTTTACTATATTTATTGGCACTGGTTTCGAGAAATCTTTAAAAAACCCAAAAAATATATATGCCCCCCCTTATCTCCGAAACTAGTAGACCGAAAAGTATGAAAAAAATGTTAATTATAGATCATAATTGGCCAATTACAGGAAAAATATAGCGATTAAAAAAAATTGAGCACAAATGAGAAATATAAAAAAGAAGTAAAATAAATAAAAAAAATATTTTATAAAAATACAATATGGGTATCAAATTATAGGTATTAAAAAGTTGATTGTAGAAATATATACATTTACTCGCACTGGTTTCGAGAACTCTTTAAAAAGCCCCAAAAATATGTGTCCCCCTCCCCCTTATCTCCAAAAATGGTGAACCAAAAATATGAAAAAAATCATGGTAATATGAGTTTACGTAAAGATTACAGGAAAAATAAAGCGGTTGAAAATTCCCAAAAAAATGACAAAATTAAATTTATCATCCACACTACGGAACCCTAGGTACGCGAGTCTGACTCACACTTGGCCGGTTTTTTTTACTGGTACTGTTACATCAAAACTGTTTAAAAGCCGACGAAACGTGCCTCGACTTCATGCAGTCTTGCTGAGTTTTGTGGTTACTACTCCTAGAAAACCGGAAGCGCGAAGAAAGGGCTGGCCCCGCCCTCTATAATAAAGCGCAGAGAACCGTGCGAGTTGTAGCGCCTGAGGGTTCGTTCATCAACTCGTCCCGTCGTCGGGACGATACAACGAATTTCAAAACAAATATTTTTTTCGTTCCTAACTCGTCCCACTACATTTTTAACAATAAAATAAACGTGAAGTATTGTCATGGAGATAAGTATTGATTGTGAGTGTGAAAAGCTCTCCTTTTTCTTTGAGAACACTCAAGTTCAAAATTTGCTCAGCTGACCAGGTGTCCCATATTTTACAGGATGTCCCGTTTTTTAGCCACGAATTTGGCCGTGTCCCTTAATTTGGCGAAACCAATACGGGACAGTATATTGTATAATAAATAAGAAATTCGGTTTCATTTGTTGTAACTGCTTTTTAGAAAGTTTACTATATTATTTAGGGTTCATAATTAAGAACGTTTGTTTCGTTGGCTGTTTCCTCGTTGTTCTACTATTTTGTCCTACCAGTAGGACAACGAAGAATTAGGCATCCTCGGCGTCCTACTGCCATTATATGAATTATTTACCTGGCCTGTATACCTACATACATATGAAATAATTGATTTTTATAGAAATTTTGTGACAGATGTCAAAACTGATCGATGATTTATTTTTTATAAAGATTTTATGACAGATGTCATAGTGACAGATGATTCATTTTATAGATTAACAAGCAAGCGAGAGGTCCCGGGTTCGATTCCCGGTTCAGAGCTCCTCACATCCAGATTTACTTTTATTTCTGCGTTTCTATACTTCAATGATATAATATTAATTTATATCTCCTTGCGATGGATAAATCGCCAAGTGTTCAAAAATAGAAATTTATTCCTGTCATAGTTTTTGTCACAGATTTTGTGACAGATGTCAGAAATGACAGATGCATATTTATTATATAGATTTTATGACAGATGTCAAAACTGATTGATGATTTATTTTTTATAAATATTTTATGACAGATGTCAAAGTGACAGATGTTTCATTTTATAGAGATTTTGTGACAGATGTAAGAAAAGACAAAAGCATATTTTTTATATAGATTTTGTGACAGATGTAAAAGTGACAGATAGCGTTAAGGTAGCGTTCCTAAACGCCGGGGTAAAGGTAAAAATTAACTGTCACCCGTTCCACAACCACCCGGGTGAAAACGAACAGCTCGAAGTCTTTCATAAAACCTTGTTAGAAATGTAAAATTCACGTTTACAGTTAAATTTTACATTTACGAACCCAACCTAAAGCTGTTGACCCTTAAAATGAGAAATCTGGTCTGGTCACCTTACCTCTGACAACCCTTCGAAGAATCGTGTCGTGTAGATGTATTTTTAAATTATTAATTTTCTAGGCTGAAAACTGGTTACATTTCCTTACAGATGATATTAAATTTATGAGATTATAATTTATTATGTGGGATAAACACGGAAGCAAATTTAAGCTGTTGTTCACCGATTAGAAACTCAACGATCTATGGAGAAGTCTATGCTTGGAGTATCTCTGATGGATAAAATCCGAAACGAGGGGATCCGCCGGAGATTGCAAGTGACCGACATAGCCTGCCGAATCAGTAAGTTGAAGTAGCAGTGGGCAGCCCATATTTGTCCCCGACATGATGGCCGTTAAGGCCAAAAGGCGTTGGAATGGAGACCACGAACAGCAAAGCGTAGCGTAGGCCGACCTCGTACCCGCTGGGCCGCCGACGTGGGTGGCGGCTGGATGAGGGAGGAGGGAGGATCGCCAAGAGGGGTGAAATCTTGGAAAATTCTAGCAGTGAACGAGCACAAGCTGATGGATGGATAGATGGATAAGTTCAACTAGGTTTAGAAAGGCAAGTGGCAAATTAGGTTTATTTTTTGTATTTATTACATCTCTTGTTGACATAAAAATACAACCCCATTTTCATTGGGAGCTATGTGAGTTTTATTTAGTCACTGTCAACGGAAATACGCGCAGTGCGAGAGGAGCGGATTTGAATTTTTATAAATATAACCACAGAACATTTAAATCAAAATGTTCTGAGAATATAACTAACATAGCTAGCAAAATTTACCAAACCCAAAACCTAGATATTATTAAAACCCATCTAAAAATAATGCTTAATGTGTATTTGAAGACCTCATTTCAGTAAATATTGTCTATTGAGAAAAGTTAATTCAAATATATTTTCCTAAAACAAAACCCTAGGTTATACAGAATGTGCGGAAGCCGGAATCTGGATAGTACTCGGCTGTACGAACAAAATTTGCTATGAAGCTAACACTCGAATCGTGAAAAAAAAATCCGCTGTTCCTTAGAAAAGTTACATAGCTACTCGACCAAAACAACTGTTTATTTTCTCGATTTCTCAGTTTATTTTCACGAAATGTTGTTCGTATGGACGTATTATCGCCAGTTTCCAGCGTTCGCAACTACATCTTGACAGCCTGTCTGTATAGTCAAGATGCTTGTACCAGAAATGTATTACAATTTTCTGTGTATTTCATCAGATACACAAAAATAAAACACTCCTATTTTATTTAATAGCCTCTTTCGGAGAATTATCTCTTCTTTGTTCGTAATGTGTTTGTAAACGTAACCTAATCGTGTACCACAGGGTACATAATAGCAGAGGTATACGTTTATTGTAGGTTATTTTACCTTTTGTGCACATTCCATTGTGATCGTGGCCATACCGGGAATAACTGGCTTTGTGTTACCCATTGTGGTAACTCGTGGATAAACAAATCTGTGACTATACATTGCAGTATATATTTATACAGTTCTGTCTATTTTTGTTTTTTTTTTCTCTCTCGTAGAACGCTTCTTTGTATAGATAATTCCGTACCCCTATTATAAATCCGAAAATGTGTTTGTTCTTTGTTCACGCAGCAACGGAGCAACGGATCGAGGTGATTTTTTGCATAAAGATAGTTTAGTGACATAGAATATCCCAGAAGAAGTGCAAACGAATACAGCGCGTGCGAAGTCGCGGGAAAAAGCTAGTATTCATTATTTATAGAAGTATATAGAAGACGAGTCAATATTTGACTCTATAAAAATAGTTGTGAACCATTTATGCTTTTATTTACAAGATCGATCTAAAAACGACCACGTGGCGTTCCATCTCGGACCATCAGACATCTTATCTGACTCCTACCTCTCCTCTCCTCCAGCGACATTATATCGTCACGACATGAATCCCCAAGGGGATGTCAGAGGTGTTTCCGAGTGCGAAATACAAGTCACAGTTCACACTCGGTACACCCGCGTTTCATTGACTATCGCCGTTTTTGGGCACACCGTTTTTACGCTTTTTAGGGCATGCATGAACGATTACATAGTTGTAGATTATATATTAATAAGGGTATAATAGTAGTTTATGCTACAAGGGCGAAAATGAATAAACTACGAGGACGTTTTAAACGTAACCGAGTAATTTATTGCTTTTACGCCCGTGTATCATACTACGTTTATCAATGCATAGTGTGAGGAAATAAAACAAATATAATCAAAGAAAACAATTAATTATTAAAGTTGAAAGTTACATTGTTACAATTTTGCAAGTTAATGATTAGCTCAGAAGGACTGTATCCAGAGCCGTTAAACAGTGGAAAAGAAGTATAACATTTATGGTACGCAGGAAAGGTTGCAGGTTAGCCAACTTCTCATAAAAAAATTAATAATCAAAATAATCGACTTTCTGTTCGGTTTTCATATGATGATTTTTATTATTATCTTCAAATATATCAGCACCTCCTTCATTAAATTTATTAGGAGAAATTTAATAAGATGATCTTGAATAACAATGATTATATTAATATTAAATTCTTTTTTTAGAACCGGTTATAGTTTATATTTATATTCTTTTACTCAACATGGAAAATTTTATACAGGAGTGTATAGATTATATAGATTCCTCACGATGTTTTCCTTCACCGTTCAGCAAGTGGCAAGTATTTGGTAATAAAAACATACAGTCGATTTGAGAACCGCCTCCTTTTTGAAGTCGGTTAAAAATACTAGATGCTCATAAATTCAGAAAAGCTCATTGGTGCATGACCTACCGGGGATCGAACCTGCATCTCAAGATTGAGAGGCCAGCGTTCTATCGCCAAATAATGAAAAACACATATTGTATGAGGTGACTTTGGTTAATATAGCTAAATTCATACTGGATACTTTGTAAGTGATCTGTGAAAATCACAAAATAAAATTTAGACTTCCCATAGTATTTGATACGGGCTTGTTCTCGGGGTTGTTGAGGCACTGATAATATTTTTCGTATTTTGTAAAAAAAACCTCCAGTATCAATTTGTCTATAGGTATATCAACTAAAATGGATGGATGAAAAATATCATTTATCAATTATCAACCAAAGTTACCTTATACGAGAAGGAAGGACTGTTCGATAACTTATTATCCAAATTAAGAGGATATTTTCCACAAAACCATAATTTATTCTTCCTGGTTTGAAGAATTTAGCAATACAACATAAAAAAGAGAAAATAATACACACTCATATCGGAACAGAATCGTCAAGCGTCATTCCAATATTGAGAAATAAAGTGACAAAGATGGCTCTAAAAAAAGTTTGCATGTCGAGGTTTAAGTTTATTAAAGTAAAAACCCGTTCATATTATTTATGGATTAAAGTCTGTATAAACTTTATATAAATACATATATTTCATAGCACCTTTGCTTTTTTTAATAATAAAATTAGTGAAAAAAGTTGTCATACTGACTTTTTTCCAGAATCCACCCCTCTTGCTCTGCGGGTCTTACCGCATGGAGTAACAGGGTAGTATGCAAGCGGAACTTATCCTCTTAAAAACTGGGATACTTTTTATTGCGGGATTCCCAAGGGCAGCATTATCTTCTTCCACGCGGACGATTTCGCGGGCAACAGCTAGTACATAATAAATGGCCGAAAATAAATTAAATTAAATTGTAACCTCCTTACAACCTTACTTCCTAACCTCGTCCTAACATCTAACCTTCTTAGTCGAGTGTGTATTGTTCTATATTGATTCTATAGAAGTGATATTATTTTTTTCTACAAAGTGAATCGTTGTATAGTAAACAAGTGGCAGAACAGCAAAAGATACAACTTAAATAAATACACAGGATAGTTAAGACCCGTTTAGCAGCCGAATTGTGAAAAATCCACCTTGTTCTAATTAATGGATAGATAGATATAACATTTATTTCCCAAAAACACGACACATACATACAAAAAACAAAGTAGAACATAAATAAAAGAAAAAAAATAAATTCAAATTCAAATTTCAAATTCAAATTTATTTATTTAACAGGACAAAAACAAAGATTGGCGTTCTCTAGTCCCCACAGTAGGATTCCCTGGGTGGTGGGGACTAGCTTCCTTTACTCGTCTCTTACATAAATTTGGTGTTTCATGCTGCATTATACAAAATCAAAAACACAGATCTTAGCTACAATAAATTACTCAGTTACCATTACATTAAATTTAAAATTATAATAAATTGATTAAAATATGAATTTACACCTAATATGAATTATGTTACTGAATTAAAATTAAATAAAAATTAATTTAAAAATGTCAATCAAATTATAAATTAATCACAGAATTAAGATAAAAGAATTAAGTTAAAACACTAAAAGAAAGTTACTTAAATTTATCCTAGTGGTATGAGTGTCGCAGCAAAGAGAAAAAGGCTCCGACTCAGCATAATGCCGCAAACCGAAATCTGCTACGCTGTTATTCTGTCATCGAAACAGAACACTTAAATTCAAAATTCACCCAATAGTTATTCAACAAAACCTAATTACCTATGTATTGTGTATGCTGCCATCGCAACGTTTCCAAAAGTTTCTGCAAATTAAAATAATAAAAAAATTGAAATTAGATTACACAGTGTTATAAAAGGTATTTATAACGCTGTTTTACTTCTCATTCCCGTATAATAACACTATAATCCGCCTTTGTATCTGCTTAGGAATGATAGTTACAGTTTTACGGCTACTGTACCACTTTTATATACGCTGCTGTACAGCTCGGACAGATATTCTAGGTATGTATATGAAAAGAAACCAGAAAATATTAACGTTACGTTTTATTGTTTATAATAATATAACGGATTTTTATATATTGTGGTGATATATATTTGGTGATGCTGTAGTTCATTCTTAGATTTGTGATTTCTTTGGTAGGTTGATGGTGACAGTCTTGTTTTCTAAATAATTCAGGATACCTTCGTCGCCCCTGTTAAAAAAAAAATAGGTAAGTAAAGTCGATTCTGAAGGCTTTAATTTTAGTATTAGTGTCGTCAAAACTAAATTTTCTTTATTGCAAAATAGTTCATAAGTGCAATTAACAGAAGCTAAATTACTTTGGAAAAAATTAAGTTTTGACAGCACTTAAACTAAAATTAAAGCCTGCAGAATCGGCTTCTTTATAAAAATGCAGCATATGAAAACTACTCTTATAAAAAAACGTCGTTATAAAGCATAGATATGAACGAACATTAGCAAAAATCCATAGTTTAAAAAAAATGTATTGGGTTCTGATTTGACATACATACAGGCGGACGGACAGACATATTGGTATGAACCCTGATATCACGTCGTTACATTTTCTCAATAAAAATCTCAATTTAATTTTCTTAAAAAGTTCCCATTTTCCCAAGATTTTCAAAATAAAAAACAAAATGATTTCTTATTCTTTGAAGAGATCCTACTTCCTCTAAAACCGTTGATAATAACACATAAGTTGATTAAAATCGCTATTAAAAGAAAACATTGACGGCAGAGTAAATAAGACCAAATAAAAAGTCAAGATGTAGTTTACTCCATGTAACGGGTGAAGCAGGCCAAAAGTGAGACAGTTTCGTGTATGTACACGTCTTAAGGCGCTACGGAAAAAAATCGACACTTTTAGAACTTGTATATCTACTTCAGTAAATAATGTATTATTTTGATAAAATAGTATATTATTTTTGGAATTTATTTTCTAGGGATTTGTTAAACAGAAACGCGATGGAGAAATTCGGCTCGATAGAAATTTTAATTGAAATGAGGTCTTTTTTGACACCAATTCTCCTGTTTTGACATTTTAGAGTGACATATGGACTGCCATTATATTTTATTAGATGAGTTTTAACAGTATCTAGGACCTGGTTAAAGGAAATTTTGATAGCAACTTTGGTACATTTTATATTAATAAAAAACCGACTTTTTGCTACTTTTCCACGAATCCTTCCCTCTTGCACTGAGAGTTTTTTCGCATATGGAGTAACAGGGACGCTAAAACTTTTACATATCGCCTTAAAACTAACACATGCGCAATCTGTCTCAGTTTTTACTGGGTGGCAGCACTCACTAAGCGTACATATGTTTACAAAACCGGCCTCACTTCAAGGTTCACAGCGCTACGTCTTGACTTTTTATTACTTCTGAGCCAAACTATTTTACAAAAAAATTGTCAAAATTCATTCGAAAACTTACATTTCACGACCAATTCCAGAGTCTTTGAAGCCGCCGAAGGGAGTCTGGCAGGTGACGTGCTCGTACGTGTTAACCCTTAACAAATAATAAACATTACGAAAATTGAAGACCAAATATTACATTATTTCCTCTCAGTGAATAGGTGTGTCAAAGCCAAACAAAAGCGAAATAGCAAAACTATAGAACAAGTAACGGATATAAAACGAATTCGTCAAGGTGTTATTAAATTTGTACATAAGTAAAAGAGGACCCATTGAACCAGAGTTACGTAGAAATACCACACAAGTGGCTCAGGCGGTAAAGCCCAATTGTTCTAGAAATACTTACGTACTTGTAGCCAATTTGAAAACACCTAGAAGTGACGAGTTTATAAATTCGTGAAAGAAGGGAAAAGGTTTTGTCTAGCAGAGAGAGACCTGTTGTCTATCCTTTGAAAGACAAGCAAAGCATGCATGTAACATGTATGTAACTAACCAAACAGAGCCGGCACGGACGTGCTTTACGAAGGAAAGAGCAGTGTTGATGTCGTTGGTGATGACGCCAGCACCAAGACCGTAGTTGGAGTTGTTGGCGCGGTCGATGATCTCCTCGAAGGTCTCGAACTTCAGAATGCTTTGGACGGGTCCGAAGATCTGCAAGGAATCGAGATAAGATCCAGGGTATGACGGAAATAAAGAATTATATATTGTAAAGGAATCAATGTGAATACCTCTTCTCTGGCAATTTTCATGTCATCCTTGACATCGGCGAAAACTGTGGGCTGGATGAAGTATCCTTTGCTACCTTGCCTTTCTCCACCAGCAATGCATCGGGCACCGGATTTCTTACCAGCATCGATGTAACCCATTACTTTTGTGAACATATCGTCGTCAATCTGAGAATCAGAATATTTTTACAGTTTAGTATAACTTACTTAAAAATAAAGAGCAGATTGAGAATACATAATCAAAAGAATTTACAGAAAATTATAAAATAGAAAGGAAAAATCAAATCTTTTTCTGACCTGGGGTCCCTGATTGACATCTTCGTAAGGGTTACCAACAGTCCTTTTTTTGGCAATTTCAGCAGACTTGGCAATGAATTTGTCATAAATGCCTGACTGAACGTAGGTCCTGGTGCCAGCAACACAGCACTGACCGCCGTTTGCAAACGCTGCCGCATGAGCAATTTGCGCTGCCTTGTCCACTGAAGGAAGAAACATTAATTTGAGTTAAGTCATCAGTCAAAACAACATGGTTCCAAAAGCTAATGAAGCAGTTTAATTTACCATCAGCATCGTTGAAAATAACCAGGGCACTCTTTCCTCCAAGTTCCAAGGTCACACGCTTGAGGTTAACGGCAGGGGCTGCAGCCATAATAATACGGCCAACCTAAAAAGTGGAAACTAGTTTTACGAATACTTTAACTACTACTGACTGGTTGGTAAAATAAGTGAGATGACAGCATTTAACAATAAAAAACTCGTTAATCTATTCTGGTAAAAAATCATTTTAGCTTTGGGTACATTACTTGTTTTTAGGATTCCGTATCTTTAAAGGAAAAGCGCTCGAAAATCTCTCTCGTGTCACAGTCTACAAAAGTTTTTCTCAAAAATTAAACTTGCTCAAAGAACCCAAAAAAAAAAGTTTTAATTAATATTTCTTCTGGGATATCCTGTGAAAGTCTAAGGATACAAAAAAATCTTTTTTTTTATAATTTTTGACCCAGTGGTCTTAAGCTCAAAATTTTCTGAAAATTATCGTTCCCCTCCCTGATCTCCTAGGTTTCGAAAGCTAAAATTTTAATTTGAATAGTGTAGAAAACTACAGGTTTTTGTCGACAGTGTAATAATCATCTTGAAAAAAAAGTTTTAGTCTTTTAACTGCTCACTGTAGTATTAGTACGGAACCCTTATTGTGCGAGCCCAACTCACTCTTAGCAAGTTTTTTGTATAAGAACTTGTAATTTTGTATTATTCATATACGCTAATAAGTTGGGTGTCCTTGGATTTTATACTTCCTACTGCTTGGAATCAATTTAATCACAAACAAAATTTGATTTTAACTGGTCAATTTTATTTAGTATGTTATTTGTATTGTAATGTTACCTCTGTAGATCCAGTGAATGCAACTTTATCGACATCAGGGTGGCTGGTCAATGCAGCCCCAGCTGTGGGTCCGTAGCCAGCAATAACGTTGACAACGCCAGCAGGGAAGCCGGCTTCCTTGACGAGAGCCGCTACAGCCAGGGCTGTGAGTGGAGTTTGTTCTGCAGGCTTCACGATCACTGTGCATCCTGAAAAGATTAAAACCAAAATAAAAATCATGTTCTTAATGTAAAATATATCATCGTTACTTTCGTGTTAAACTTACCTGCTGCCAGGGCAGGAGCGATTTTCCATACAAACATGGGGATTGGGTAGTTCCATGGCAGGATCTGACCACAAACACCGACGGGTTCCTTCAAAGTCATGGTTAGCACCTCGCCGTCTGAAAAAGAAGTTTCAGTTATTTGAAGAATAAAGCTATTTATAAATAATGAGAAAAATTTAACCTTTCCTTACCAGCAGGGATAGTGCTTCCCAAGATCTTATCAGCTTTTCCGGCGTAGTACCTTAGGACTGACGCGGCAAAGAAAACTTCCATAGAAGCGTTCTTGACTGGTTTGCCACAGTCCAGGGTCTCAAGGTCAGCCAGATACTTCACGTCTCTCTCCAAGAGCTCAGCAAGCTTGTATAGGAGACGGCCTCTTTGTGATGCATCCATAACACGCCATTCCGAATAGCGGTGGAAGGCTTTCTTAGCTGCAGCTACGGCAAGGTTAACATCAGCCTGTACAAGAATTTAAAAATTAATGAAATCATTCGGTTTCTTTATCTTTGGTACACGATGCTGGCTTTTGCCAAAATCTTCCTGATTATGTATTATTTTTTCCAGGTTGTAACATAAAATTTTTTAAAAATTCATGTTGTAGCTACCTTGTCACCTTCAGCGACTTGAATAATGACGGACTCATCCTGAGGGTTGATGGTGGGGAAGGTTTTCTTGCTGACAGAGTCCACCCATTCGTTGTTGATAAACAACTAAAAATAAAAACAAAACTATAATGTAATCCAATAATATAGAAATGTAGTTTTTATACATACAGTATACTTAATTAAATATAATACAAATTAAAGTGAGATATATTTCGAGCTTTATCCTGGGTCCGGCATCAGTCACATCGTGGACCAAACCCACCAGGATGCCCTATGATATAATTTATATCATATCACATTTTAATTTTCATGTTAGTCAATTCTCCGAATTCGTAAATTATAACAGACAAAATGCAACTTTTAGCTAAGAGCAATGTATACCAATAGTTCACCATATGCATAAACGTATTTTTAATGGTATTTTGGTAGCTTCAAAATAGTTGGATTTTCCATAAATGTGAAGTTTGAAAAATTTCAATTAAAAATTCTTACTTCATTCTTATGGAAAATCCAATTATTTTGAAACTACCACAATATCACAAAAAATACGTTATGCTTATGGTAGACTATTGGTATACATTACTCTTAGCTAAAAGTTGTATTTGGGCCGTTATAACCATTTCTTAATATTTTGTTAGAAATCCGGAGGATTTTTTATAGAAATATAAGTCAATTGATAACAGTTATACATATAAAAGAATGTGATAAGGATAAGGATAATAATTAACTCATGTTACACAATGTCGCCCCACTATAAACGATATATTTTCTTACGTATCCTGGTAAGGCCGGTAGCTAAAATTGATAAACGATAATAAAATAAATATGGTTTTCAATCTCTGTTTTTTTCTGTATCATCTGCGCTTTATTTGTATGTTACAAAATATTACACATCGTTGTGAAATACTTTAACCTTGGTATGCAATTGTTTTACGATAAGAAGTTTTGCCAAATCCATAACAGATATAATATTTATTTTACAGAAAAATGCCGATTACGCGTATTATTTGATATTAACAAAACAACACATCAACATAAAATATGTTTTGTAACTTGCAGCCTGTCAGAAATAGTCATACGTAATAGACCTCTGTGTTATCCTGTAATATCTGTTTCTATATCGGGTGCTTCGTGGGTGTGTAGTTTAAAAATGTACGAATCAGCCCACCAAAGTGAGCTCTTTTTAACAATATAGCTCTTATCGACTAGGAATAAATATGATTTAAGAATGTCGAAGTAGTCAACCGGAATGAACATTGTGTGCCTTGTCAACCATGTTCAATGGTTTAAATTGGGACTCACTCGACCTTACATTAATTGTATTGATATAATGTCATGCTACGAGTGCATGATAATGATATCACATTGAATTACTGTTAAAATATTAAATACAACATTTATCTTAAAAAGGATATATCCTTTTAGCTTAGAAAATACTGCCAATGGTGAACCTGTCCTCTGATACGAGTAAGTGTAGGTATCATACACAAATAATATTCCATGCAACGAGATTTTTACAAAATTATTATCATATCCGTTCGCTAGTGTATTATAGGTAGTAAGTGTGATTTTTTTGTTTAGAGCGAATGCAATGTTTACAATGTAGGTACCTATATTTATTTAAATATCATACTATCTGGGATTAAAAATTCTAAGCACCGACTTATATGTGTAGAAACACATTTACAAAAATTTTTTTTTTGTTTAAAATCCCCATGTTTATTAGACTGTCACTCCTTCTCATTTTTATTTATTTACTCTTAAGGAAACAAAAAAGCAAATTATAGTAACTCAAAACTAGGAAAAATTGGTACCTACCAAGAATGTTTCCACTGATAGTAAACACATGTTAATACAATAACATTTAGCAAAAAGCCAACAAATGCCAATGCAATAAAAAATTTAACAACTCAAATAATACATAAGAATGCCACCAGATGATCCGTAAAAGTATTTTTATTTATGAATTTAGCTTACCAAATTTAAAAGTTTCTTAAAGCTAGAAAGTGACAGATGATAAATTTAGCAGCAGACGTCATCAATAATGAATTTAATAAATAATATTTGGAGAATAAAGGAACGATAATTAACAATACGGATCAGCCGATGAATTTAACAATATAACAAAACCATATCAGAATTCCAATCCCAGGAATATCCATAAGTATTTAAATCAACATAGCACAAGCACAGTACAGGCATAATCTTAGAGTATACATAAGTAAACTTATATATAATCTAAGGGCATAATACTGTTTTACTTATCTCTATACTGTTGTGGCACAAGACAAGTACATAATGCCACTACCTAATTCCGATCTCTGATATTAGAATAGGAGGACGTCCATTAGGAGGCTGCAGAGATGGAAACTGGACTAGCCCGGTATTGTCAAGCAGGACGGCGATTCTAGCGTGTGCGAAAAAATTGCGAAAGCAGAATTGAAATTCCCTTGTAAAATCATTCGAAATCTGTCGTAGCAAATTTTTTCGCACTTGCCGGAATCGCCGTCCATGATTGTTTCATGCGGTAGGAGCACGTACTCTAAAAGGCTGGTGAAGATTAACAGAGATGGAAACCGGATTAGCCCGGTAATTGTCAAGCAGGATCGTTTCATGCGTCCTCACGATAGTCTGTATTCCATGGGCTCCAGTTGCTTTTCATGACAAGTTGCAATCAACACAATTAAATTAGTTTAAATTAAGTATTAAATTAAGTTTCGTCCATTTTATGACATCATCGCGTGATGTGAAAAAGGTAACAACAACCAAACAGCCAAAATGGATAGAATATCTTCGTCGCAACTGTAATAGTCGCGATTAATTTTATAGATATAGCGGAACTTGTGCAAGAAGACTTTTCACACAATACATTCTCTGTTTTTAATTTTTTTATTTGATTTTTCGTGTCATTGTTAGGTCTATTTGTTTTAACACAAATGTTGCATGTGTATGTTTACTTCAATACTTATTTAAGTTATTTGTATACCTTTGCGTTAGAACATAGAGTTCATAAAACAAAATGTAACACCACCTAAGTATAATTTTATATTTAATTCAAAATACCTATGTTCACAAGTAAAATATTCTGATTCTTCAGTATAAATTATTAAGTTGCATTCAACCAATTTTATGACTTGAATTTCATACATGCTTTAAAGGTAGTGAAATTACAATATGTGTGTGTATGTATAAGTACTTATGTGGATTGATGTAGAAGTATGATAAATAAAAGATGAATAGCTCGTTTCAATAAGTATCACTTGTTTATCGAGCGATACTGCTTTCGAGAAGGACAGGAACAATAGTGCTTTGTAAAAAAGACCAGTCTATATGAAAACAAAACTCATATTGTCATCATTTCATTCTTTATGAAACAATTTAATGATTTCTTGCAATCTATCTTAGATAAGTTAAAGCTATCTATGTAAGTAAGTGACTGTGCATGGGAAAAGGTACCACTTTGACGAATCAACTTTTCAAGTTACAAACGGTTTTTCAAAAAATTTCAACATTTACCGAAATATGTATAGGTTTAGTTAAAATTATAGAGCAATATAAAGTATTTATTTTATTTTATTTACTAACATAAATCATGCCCAAATTTAAGTACCTAGGGTGTTACTTTCATGAAACAATACCAAATTGAAACTATTAATCTGTTTACTGAAACCGAAACTGATCTTGATCAGCATACACCGAATAGTTCTTAATACGCCTGCATAAAGTTAATAATCGTATAAAAAACTATAGCTTAGTGAGGCGTTGACATACGGAATCTATCAAAACATTCATGTTCGAAATCTATCAAAACATTCATGTTCAAAATCTACCAAAACACAGGATAGTAAGCAAGACATACCTTAGTGTATTTGATGTCGACCTTAGCCATGGTTGAATTTGCTTCAATTCGCCGGCGAGACTAGAAGTTACGTGGAACCGAGTCGGTCGTCCCTCACAGAATGGAGCTACAGAAGCGACAAGAGACGCTTTTCGCCGGCCGGCGTTTATATAACCGATATAAAATAGCCGATAGTGTATGTATGCCTATCAGCATGACTCTTCAGATATGTTAAGGTGATAGATAAATTCTACATGTCTTGGTGCGGCGGGAAGCTGATATTACACGAAGAAATAAGGTTGAAAATGGCGATGCGTTTGATTTTATTTCAACGTTTTTTAGCAGTTTTATTTGAATCAATTAAAATACTTAAATACAAATATCGTCACGTCATGAATTCCCGAGGGGATGTCCGAGGTGTTCCGAGTGTGAACTGTGAAATGCAAGTTTAATATGTACTATTTTTAACCGACTTTAAAAAAGGAGGAGGTTCTCAGACTGAATATTAATTCGATAACAATGTATGTGGTTTAGAATTTAAAGTTTCATGTTATTTAGTGTGAATTATAATTGTCTTTAAGGAGAATACTGTTTTAAAAGGTGAATTAATAGGTATGTTTTAAGTTTTTTTTAAGCACCGTAGTATTTTTCAATGTATTTTGAATTCCGACAATGGCTGCGCAATGGTATTGAAAACGTCATATTTTTTTTTCTAACTATAAACTTGGAGCATGTACCAACTATAAATATGCCACCAGTTGATAGATAAACTGTTTTTAAAACAACCTTTTTTACCGCTTTCAATTCTGACAAAATTTATGTCGGTTGAATAACATCGGATATTTTGGCTGTAGCTCTAGTTTGATACTCATGTTTATGGTTTCGTTTATGTTATGGCAATGTTATCTAAAAATAACTTGGATCATCCGATTACAGACAGAGCTATCTCTATACTGGCTGTTAAGTTGAAGTTGCAGAAGCCGGAAACTAGCGATAGTACTCGTCCGCATACAAACAACTTTCACTATAATAATAATTAATAATAAATACATTTTCACCTTTTTTACGAAAAGGGGACACCCAACGTTTCGAGACATGCAACTGTCTCGAAACGTCGGGTGTCCCCTTTTCGTAAAAAAGGTAAAAAATTATCGCGGTGGACCCGATTATATATACAAGGTGAATTTTTGATCATCGTCCAAATTCATACTGGTGGCTTGGTAAGTGATCAGTGTCATGGATCAATAACAATTTTGGTAAAATTCGTAAAATGAAATTTCGACTCCCCATAGTAATTCACTCGGGAGTGGAAGTGATATTTCACTATTTGATTTTCATATATTTCTTTGCCAACCGGTTTTGCAAATTACACCATTTTCAAGGGATTTTAGGTGTTACGGAATAATTGAGATTTTAGGTACTGGCCATTGACGACGTAAACAATGAAATTGTGTACTTATATGGATACATACTAATACATTTG
Source organism: Ypsolopha sequella (assembly GCA_934047225.1). NCBI lineage: Eukaryota > Metazoa > Arthropoda > Insecta > Lepidoptera > Ypsolophidae > Ypsolopha > Ypsolopha sequella. Next base: position 17,647,133 of record OW203994.1, on the reverse strand, counting down.
ATTGTTATTTGTATAAGGAGTCTGTTCTTACCAGATAAGAAATTATTATAAGTACCTAGTTATGTGAGGTAAATAATAATAAGTACGTTATTTACCTCAGAGGCCATTTAGAATGACTTTGAGTATAACGCACAAGATAAGTTATCTCAGTATACAGATATGTTTATATGGTATATATTTGAGAATGTGTGTGTAAGTAAAGTGCAAATATACCTAGCGAACCCAAATGCCAACCTCACCTACACCCTGCCATAGCATCGTCTGTTAACAGACGATGCTATGGCGACCGAGCTGCTGAACGTGGTATAACCATCTAAAAGGCTGGTTGAAATAGCAACAGTCGGTGACGAGCAGCAGCGTTGCCGATGCGAGGTGACTCTCTACTAACCCACCAATAAAGTCGAATTCCAATACCATACGGCTACCGAAGCAAAAACCAAAGGGCAGATGCTGATCAACTTCCTTGAGATGCAGAGAGTATACTTGATAAACTCGTTCTTCAAGAAAAGGCTCCAAAAGAAAAAGACTTTGCCGAAGCCCAGATGGTAGAATGAAGAACGCGCGTAGACACCGAAACGTAGAGACTGCGGGTTGGCCTAGTCCACCGATTCAAAGTCGCTCAGCGAGCTATTGAGTGGTAAATACTAGGACTCTCTTTGATAGATCATTTCAAAAATAAGGTGATTTGTTAAATAACCAAGGTCATCCAGATAGCCTCTAAGATTGGCAATCTGAAGTAGCAGTGGGCTGGTGATACCGACCGAAGAACCGACACAACCGATATAGGATTTAAACAAAAGCAAATTAAAATTCACTTACTCATCAACAAATGCTATGAAACTATAGAGCCTTTAAACTTGAGGCATGTTCCTGGTACTACGAAGGAAGAAAAAAAAAATGTTTAACGTTATCATATCCCCGCGCCCTTTATCTCCAAAACAAGATCGTCATTATCTAATGACTCTACCCTCACACAAAACTAATGAAATTTTCGTTGACTGAATTAGAAAATCAACATAGTTTTTAGGGTTCCGTAACCAAGGGGACCCTATTACTAAGACTCCGCTGTCTGTCCGTCTGTCCGTCTGTCACCAGGCTGTATCTCATGAACCGTGATAGTTAGACAGTTGAAATTTTCACAGATGATGTATTTCTGTTGCCGCTATAACAAATACAAAAAAAAACAGAATAAAATAAATATTTAAGGGGGCTACCATACAACAGACATGTTTTTTTGCCGTTTTTATAGATAAATGGTACGGAACCCATCGTGCGCGAGTCCAACTCGCACTTGGCCGGTTTTTTTCTTTTGACAAGACTATCAGACACCCCCAATTTCAAATGACGTAATAAATAGACGGCCCTTTTTGGCAACATTTGAATCATCATCGTCATTAAAAATTTCCTCTAATTGTTCAAGGTCTGGACCCGGCGCGGCCGCTCGTCACCAACTACGGCTCCCGGCAGTTCCGTCTGGGCCGAGATGACGCGCACGTGGTACAGGTCATCCACACCAACGCTGGCTTCCTTGGCGAGACCGGCCTCGTGGGTCACGCAGACTTCTGCGTCAATGGGGGGCGGTACCAGCCCGGCTGCAAGGGGCATATTATGCGTAAGTGTCTTAGAGCGTTTGTGCACTCACTCGTGATCGATTCGTATTCGTGTTTTTACGTGATTTTTTCCTAGATGAATTTTGTTATTCGTAACCATAGAAGAAAATTCGTAACAAATCACCAATACGAATCGATCGAATACGAGTGAGTGCACAAAGTGTACACCGTGTACAATATGCTGGGGCCAATAAGGTTATGTATTGTGTAATATCATTGGCTGAGGTCTTAGTTTATAACTTTAAGGTCTATCGCTATCGCTTTCAAAAGGTGTCGTGATTGGCTAAAAAGCATGTGTGATGTCATTTCTAGCTAATCAGTAATCACGATATGTTTGAAAGTGTAGATGTTGAAGTTACACAATCTGGCTGCGTTAACGTGGATGTACGGATCTATTTGTGGGTTAGGACGTGAAAATAACCTTCAATAAACAATCTACACGAATTTGATGTGGAAACAGTGACGTTATTTTCCTGGAGTAAACGCACGTTGACTCCATGGCCGGCTTGGCTTTTCTCATCGGTGTCTTATTTATGTGAGATTTATTAGATATAGGACTTTCGTCATTTCTTTTCTTCATCTTTGACGTGGGAAAGTACCTATTATACTCGTACAACTAATAAAAATAAAAATGGCTTTATCTATCGAATTCTTATTCAAATTTAATTGTTTTTATTTGTACAGCATAGGTTACAAAATGGTGGGTTTCTATAAAAGGTAGAGCTTGCCATGGCGAGCCACAAAGGCATACAAATATTAAAACACAACACATGCAATGTCATACAAAATCATAGAATACTAATACATATTATTTACATTTACAAATTTAATGAAGGTCATTTATCACCCAGTCTATACTTCCTAACCGTCCTGAAATTCATTATTATTTTATCACCATTTTTTTTTAAATTTTATCGTCCGTAATCAACATGTTTAAAAAATACAACTAAATATTCGAAAGCCTTTTAAGAATTTTAAACTCCGAAACGTTCCATTTCCATAAATTCATAAAACATTTTCTTTGATTACATTTTTTTTTGTATTTGAAAATATAATTATTAACCCCGTAGCTGTTCATATATACCTGAAAGACGCAGTAGTTTGGTATGTAGGATATACAAGGTGACTTTTTGATCATCGTCCAAATTCGTACTGGTGGCTTGGTAAGTGATCAGTATCATGGATCAATAACAATTTTTGTGAAATTCGTAAAATTAAATTTCGACTCCCCATAGTGATTCACTCGGGACTAGAACTGAATTTATATGAGAAGCCGAAATTTCATTATACGAATTTCACAAAAATTGTTACTGATCCAAGATACTGATCACTTATCAAGTCTCCAGTATGAATTTGGACGATGATCAAAAAGTCACCTTGTATATGATTGATAGCAATAAAAGGATTCGACATCGGTGTAAAAAGTTATGTTGTTTTAGTTTATTTGGATTTTGTATTAGTCATGTTCTAGGCTCAGTTCCAGCCTCAAATAGATGTACTCTCACTAACTACCAATATACCTTACTAAACAAGTAAACAAACATGGAAAAAATGCGCCTGTCTCGCATTTGTCTGCCATTCAGCAAAAGTTATTTTTAGCCATGTTAAATCTGGAAGGCGTTATCTGAGCGAATTAATACCTTGAAGTATTCAACCACAGGTATTTCCCGATGCAGCCACTTCATGAGCTCCTGCTACCACGCGGCCAGCGTGAGGAAGAGTCTTCGGATAGTAGGTGTTCCCTGTGACAGCACCTGCCCCAAAAAGAGAGGGCATTGGGGACTTAGCGTGTTCGGCAAAGGTGTTCGCATGGGGGAGGATTTGCCTGATACGTAAGTGGTGAATTAACCTATAAACCTATAATATTAACCTATAAACTGATTTATTTTAATTGAATTTATTTATTTGCATAAAATTTGTAAAACATTACAGCTATCCATTGCGCTATAGAAATTAAGAAACGAGACAGAATAACAAAAAAATATTAAAACTATGACAGAAATAAATTTCTATGTTTGAAACACTTGGCGATTTATCCATCGCAAGGAGATATAAATTAACATTATATCATTGCAGTATAGAAACGCAGAAAGAAAAGTAAATCTGGATGTGAGGAGCTCTGAAGCGGGATTCGAACCGAGAGGTCCCGGGTTCGAATCCCGGTCCAGAGCTCCTCACATCCAGATTTACTTTTCTATCTGCGTTTCTATACTGCAATGATATAATATTAATGTTAATTAAAAAAATATTAGATCATAAAATTATTTCTGAGATAGTACCTGTGGTATAAGAATACCCATGACATAAAATCAATCTGAGTTTGATTTGTTACATAACATAATAATGTAGTTTGCTTCGGCCGAGTCCCGAAGAAAGACTAAACATAACTCCTAAAATTTTCTTTTTTTATAGAACACTGCGTTTTATTTCTTTTGCAGATTACGAGGTATGTACTGCGTGAGACTCGATCACGAAGAGGATTGTCCATTTGATTAAATACTTAATTATAATATAACTCTTTATAACTATTTATTTTGTAAATACCTAATTTATTCTTAAACTATTTAATAAATAATTATACAATTAAAAACTGTGATAGTCTTTCTCTTACTTCCCGAACTCATTCAAACCGACATTTCTTGTGAAATAGGTTAAATATAAAACAACATAAAAAACAGTAATATCCTTTTGTAAGTTCATTTTTCCACTATGTATTTAATTTCACCATACTCTTCTTTTATTTTATTCATCTTCATACGTATATTTAATTCATAAACAATCAACATAATTAATTACAATACAACTTAAAAATTTAAAACTTAAAAAATAACTGAAACTAAAACTACGTATATTACATTTACATCGATCGATATCTTATATTTATTATTATTCTATTTCTCTCAAGAGGTAATAATTCATCCCTTCCATCTTCTTATTTTATTATACTTTAATTTTAATATCACTTGACGCTGGCAAAACTGACCTTTTTTAAAAAGGAGTTCGTATTTGCCATAAAAAAAAAATACAAACTGCATTAACGTGGTCTGTGCAATATCAAGAGCTTGGCAAAAAAGAGTTTGACGCGGTGACAGGTGGAAAAAAATATGTTGGTCGTCGTAGTGTACAGTTTTGGCCGTAGTGTATAGTGTATAGTGTGACCACATGTGTGGTATAGCGACCTCATTTTTTCAAACTCTTTTTTGCTAAGCTGCAATAACATTATACCTAGGTAGTATAGATGATAAATATAGTGCGTCTTAAATTATTAACGTGTCAATAGCTGCAACCATGGGATATTAAAATAATAATAATAATATGTTCTTCGCTGATTTGTTGAAGTTTTGTGTTTCAACTGGGTGGCACACGCTGACGTCAATATACTATGGGTGGTTCTCAAACCAAAGTTGGGAATCAGCGAAATTTTAAACTTCTTAGAAATAAATTAGGAAGTGTGTTACAGAACCCTCAGGGTGCATGTCTAACACGCACTTGAACAATTTTTTCAGATTAATCACACCGCATATCCAGATTGGAATTTAACTCTTTCCTTTTATAAGACATGTGGTTTTTTCGTAGGTGTAATTGGATATTTATGTAGAAAGGTATGTCGTGCGGAGCAATTTCCTATGTCAGTCGAAAAATAGTGGTGGGGTATAATTATATGACGGGTAAAAAAACTTTTTTTAACCATAAGTACTAGTATATCGACTAACCTTTCGGTTAAAACAAGTAGCAACTCGAACATTTTGATAGATTTCCGATTTACTTAACCAACCATTCATGCTTCATATAAAGAACCGGCTTTACCTATGGTGCAGGCGTAGCGCCGCCGCCTTACGGGGCGACGACCGCCGCTCGCGAAACAGCTGCATAGAGCAAATAAATAAATAATAAAGCGCTTGCGGCGCCCCGGCGCGCTCTCGAAGACCCTGCGCCCCGTGTTATGATCGACGCGCCCCGGGCGCGGTAGCAAAGCAAGGCAAGCCACGAGCGGCTCCTTTACTCTACACAATAACTTTTGTTTCAATGTGAAATCATTCCTAAAACAGATTATTAAAGATGTATTGACGTAGTGTCGCGTCGCTACCAAAGACGCCACCTGGCACCTGTTTGATTAATGTGAAAACATGGTGACAATAATCGGGAACTCGGCTGTATTAAATTCAAAGGCACGTGTACGCTGCCACAATTTGTGTTTAACCACAAATTTAAATTTAAACCGTAGTTTTGCGAAGTAAGTGTTGCCGCAATATGGATTGTATTATGTAAAAGTCAATATGTAAATATGTAGTAAATCGGCTTTTCTTTTGATTAAAATTATATAAAAGGTAAGATAAGGTAAGGTGCGACTATTACCGGGGTCAGAGCTCATAAAAATAACTAGCGAAATCTCAAGTCTATAAAAATAACAAAAAGAGAGTGATAGTGATGTCGAAGGGGGCGCCAGGATATTGATAGGACACGGGCGCTACATGGGCTAGAGCAGTATAATTATTATTATTTAGCTCGCATACAACTCGCTTCAAACTTTGGAAACCACTGTGTTGAACGAAAATGGCAAGCTTCACCATGCGCTAAGTGCGTTCCAAAGATTTATTAATCTCAGCGTAGACTGTACGAGCTCTTGTGCTTATTCATTCGCACTCATGCAAAAATGCATATGCTGTCGTGTTGTCAATGCTAAAATTGAAGTAAGCGTAAGTTTTAGAATGGAAACCTAAGGAACAGACCATATGATGTTTTATTTGGCAATGGCCGCAACTTAATTTTGATGACGGTTTTAGACGCAACCAAAATAAAGAACCCTCTATGCAAAAAACGACAACAATATGAGAAAACATACCCGCTTACGTACACTAGCACCATCATCCACGTTCTTAAAAAGTTGCACTATTATAGTAAAATTGACATCAACTGTCAAGAAATACTTTCTCTGCCAAATTGGTGACGAAACGGAACAAATAATTATGAAAAATTACCTAATAGATGAACTCCGTGTATAAAGGTGTAGGAAATTATGTATAAATAATAATCAATTTTCCATTTCCGATGTGGGAATGGTTTGTCTCAAAGCAATCACTGTGGGTTCTTTGGGTTATCCTAGAAGTTGTGTGTCTGGTGATCATGTCTGTGGTAGCAGCAATTTGGGCTGGGGCAGGAGTCAAGCACAGGTTACAAGTTTGTTCTTATATTTTAGGTTTCTTCTACGAGAATAATCTCAACAAGTTTTGCTAGCCTGAAAGGCGATTCTGGCAAGTGCAAATAAATTTGCTACGGCAGATTTCGGGTGATTTTACAAGGGATTTTCTACGGATATGATTCATTTTTCTGCTTTCGCAAAAAGCGGTGAATAGCAGAAATATCGATAATTTCCGTCGAAAATCCCATATTAAAAAATTTGCTACGGCAGATTTCGAGTGATTTTACAAGGGATTTTTTACGGAAATGATTTATTACTCGCTAAACAAAAATAGCCGCCCACGATGGCAAATCTAGCACTAATTTTTACTCGCAATATCAATCATTCGACTTTTGTTTATGGCGTGATCGCAGGGCGTGATAAATACCATGCTATATTAAAGTCGAGTGACTTAAACCTTGTAAAATAAAGACTGTGCGCGATGCAAGGAATACACATTTTAGGATCTTAATCGAGAAAATCGATACACGTTCTCAGAAACACTGTTTTAAAATCACATCAAATCTGCCTTTGCAGTTTTTTCGCACGCACCAGAATAGCCATCTAGTTGTTTTCCAGAACCCCGGAGGAAAGTTTGACAGCCGGAGAAAGGAAGCAAAATAATACGACTCAGTAAAAAAATTGGTCAAAAATTTTGTTTACAGATTCTTATACAAGGATGAGCTGACCCTTGTAGGAGGCGCCATATGGAGCCAAATAATTGTAAACATTGGTCTGATTGGTACCGAAGTGTTCGACCAGGATCTGGCTGTCACGATAAAAGGATATTTTATTGTAATAGGAGCTGCGATTTTACTTTCGACGGGTATCATCCTGGTAAGCATGTCGTAGTACTGTCGGGGTAAATTGCCTAGATTCACATTCACAGCGAATTGTAGAAATCGGAAAAAAATGAAAAATAGACCTCTTTTTTAAACGAGTGCCATCAGACGAAAGAGATAGAGCGACGAGCTTTGACAGCAGCGCGAGTGAGACGAAGCGAATAAATACAGGTTCATGGGCCTGCATTAGTAGGTCCACGCGCGGGAAGCCGGGTACCGTGTCTTCCCTTTTGTTTTGTCTAAGGTCACGACATGAATCCCTGACTCGGGAGTGTGTTATGGACATTTCCAAGTATGGATTGTGAAATGAAAGTCACAGCTCAGTTCGTACACCCACAACCACATTCCATCGGCGATTATTCGTCCCAGCGTAAAGGGTGGTAAACTGGTGGGCGCTATCGCCGTACTTTGGGCACAATATGGACCTGAAATGCCTGAATGTACCTGCCGAAGCACTCATCTATTGAATACAGGGCCGTGATCATAAATTAGGGGTCGCGACAAGGGGTCTACATCTCTGTCGCACGCGTTGAAAATTGTATACGCTATCTTGCTGTCAGTGTTGGAACCTAACGAAAGTGATAATTTGTGAACGGCTATCAGATGTGTCCCTGCGGAATCTGATCCGCAATCTCTAGATGATTAGCGGATAAAAAAAATGATTCTTGTACAAAAACGAATAGATACCTATGTTACTTTTTGTTTAGATTTACCAAGAAAGCATAAACATGGCTAGACGAAAGCGACGACAGCAAAGACAGCGAACGAGGATTGAAACCCGTACCGGCAACATTAGCGCAACTTCTGGGCCTACTACTAGTACCACGCTACCAAAACCTAAGAGTACTCGAATAATACAACATAACAAGATCTACATCACTATTGGAGTACTAATATTCTTGTCTGGTGTTGTCACCGCGTTACATTGTATACTATATTTTGTTTAGTAAGGAAATCAACACTAAGGAAGACTTATTTGAAAATATGAACAGACCGGTGGATAATCTTACATTTGTGTTTGAATGGTTTGTGACGAACAATTGGACTGCTTACGGTGGTGAGTATGTTTATATAACATTTAGTACAATATCTTTTTGTCGGGTTAGGCTGTGACTGCAATAAAGATAAAATTAAAACGCAATTATTTAATATTTCTGATTAATAACTGTAGTGATTTATAATTTAGTTCAGTTTCAGGGCATAAATGAATGAATTAAGATTAAAACTCTTTCTTTTATTATTAAATATCCACATACTTATATAGAAGTCAAAAAACACATTTAAATTATATTGTTGAGATATATTTCAAGATATATTTATAACCGACTGATGCCTTCCATATCGGTCGGCATCAGTCGGTTATAAACTTATAAATTAATTAAAAACATAAGTAAATTACAAGTCTAAGTAAAAATGTCATGGTAATTTTAAGATACCTACTATGCGTGTAAATTTGGAGAAGTATGTTTTTTTGTGAAGTCTAGTTCAAGAAATAAAGCTTTCTTTCATCATTTAGCGAAGTGGAAGCTACATGAAAGCTGTTGAAATTAAAAAAAAAAAAAACTTTCTGGTAGGGACGTAACCGCACTTGTCAAAAAGGGTACAATTGATATGTTTTCTTTTATTGTGTTATGTCAAGAACTCAAAATGATGACCTCGTGAAAGAATCAAAACAACATTTTAACTTGCTTTGGAAAATATTCAGTAAATGGATAGATTTGCCATAACCGTGAATTGAGGATTTGTTAGCAAGTAATAGCTAAATTCGCGATTAAGCCAAATCCAATTGCCTTGAAGCTTTGAAATCTGTTTCTGCGAAAAGTACATGTCAACATTATTCATTGGTGGGAGCTAGTTTTTTTTTCATATTACCAACAGCTATATTTCTTGTGATTTTGTATATACCTTGTATATACCTTTGCTATAAAATTCATTTACCTCTGCTATTACTGTCATTTATTTACGCTGTTTTTGTATTTTTGATATATTTTTGGATATACAAGTGTAACAAAAAGGTGTAACCATATTTGAAGAGCTTATTCAGTGAATGGTTTAGAACAACTTTTACTATGGAACAAATCCTATATATCGAAAAAAAAAAATTACTCGCTTCATAGTAAAATGCAATACCGCTCGGCCGAAATGTATGGAAGAGCAGATTTTTTTTTCGAGATTTCAGGTTTGACCCCCAGGTTACACCTTTCTGTAACACGTTGTATATTAGTTTATTATATATTTCGTCGTATACAACATTGTTGATCGAAGGCAACGATATTAGAAGAAAGTGTAGATAGGTCACCAACACAAGAATCTAACTTCCAAAACGGCACATAATGACATAACATAAACTACTTCAGTCAATTCCGTATTATTGCAATGTCACATTGACACGTGGAAGTCATAATTATCGCGAGCGAAAAAGAGACAAGACCTCTATATGTTGCTGCGCGTCGTCCCATGTGACGTCCGTCGTGCGCTGACCCTCCGCGCCGATGCGATACTGAGTTCAGGTTAGCAAATTAGCCAAGTTTTAACGTTTAACACGCGGATCGCCTATAACCTATCAACATTTTCTTTTAATATCGTTGATCGAGGGTATTTAAGAGCGGTTTAGCAGCCGGTTTGTGAAAAACCCGCCTTTTTCTAATTAATCGAAACAAAACACTTATATTCAAAATTTACTCATAAGTTCCTATGTATTTATCTTTTCATTGGTTTGTGTAAATTAGGATTTCAAAATTTAAAACTTTATAATTCTAAATTACAGAAACTTTGTGATGACAGTTTACACGAAACATGGTAATAAGGTTTTGCTGAGGACTAAATTTTGAATATAAGTGTTTGTTTCGATTAATTAGCTGCTAAACCGCCCTTAAATATTATACCTGTGTTCATAAAACATAGTGACAAATACACTTCTTTATTTATTATGTACGCCACCGTCACGTCACTCCTTCATTTCCATCCAAAGGTTGTCCGGAAGAAATCGCTTCAAGCGGTAAGGCCGCCAATTGTTCTCACCTTGTACCTTGTTTTTGTACCTCGAGTTTAACTCTACAAGTTTTCCGTTTTACCCGAATATATTAGATATCGAACTGAAGGACCGATGTTGCGTATGAAGACATGACCTAAGGTGAAATAAATTGTTTATAGAGAGGGACTGAATATCTCACGGTTTTGAATGAACCTTGTTCTGGTGCTCGAGTTGGTTGAAGCAGCTGGATTGGCTGAAATATACATTCAAATATGGCGATAGGATTGTAAGTAGTTATTTTCACCATATAATATATTATAATAATTTGATAATACCTCCATTATTATTATTATTAAGGATGAGAATAATGATGAGATAAGACTATGTGAATTGAGTGCCAATATTAACTGAAACAATAATAATATGCTCTATTATGATTATTTATGATTATATTAAGAAATAATAAATAAATTAAGAGGATGGCATACCCTAGCAACTTTTTTTGTTACCCGTCCAGCACAATAAGTCTAATGGCAGACCTTATTTGCTTTTCATAGAGGCGATAATATGTTCGCTCTTTGGCCTCTTTTTCTTAGACGCGTAATACTGGCGTAATAATCACGCAGCGAAACAACAAATTGGTGTGTTTTTAGCATAGACTAGTTTTTAGCTAATACTGAAATATTTAGTAGGGAAAAAAAATATTGGATTTAGGTAACATCCCTTCATATTGTCTATTTTATATAAAAAAAAATCAAAACCCAAAAAAAAAGAGGGTGGAAAACATTTTTTTTTGACAAAAGTATAAATCTTAAAACATTGTTTATATTTAATTATTACTAAACACTATGGATGTAAATAATCTGAAATAAAATTTATTCTGTTCTATTCTATTCTATATGTGCAATCCCTAGATAAAAGATCGATAAATCAAATATATTTTCTTCAATACGAGGAGAGACCTAGTTTCTTCCAATGAACCCTTGAAAACCTGGTGTTCATTAATTTTCAAAGGAACCCTTATGGTAAGACCCGTGTGTCCTATCTCAGCCACTTTTCGCCAAGAAGGTTAAGGTTAAACGTCAGCAGCGTAGCGCAAAGTGCATAATTTAACTTTGTTTTTCTTGTTTAGAAGTTAAAAAGTTGAAAACCATTTTGGTCTGTGGCAATTGACGCCAATAGTTCAGTATTAGTGAGGTTTATAAAGCATTAATTTAAAATTTAATGGACAATTAGTCATGATCTTGTTCAAACAATGTTAAAACAGCATTTTAAGTTGGTTTTGAGAAGATCATGATTAATTGTGTATACAACTTTTGCTTTGTAGACGTCACTCATAGTGAATTATTGGCGTCAATTGCCACAGACAAAAATGATTTTCAACTTTTTATTTCTTAACTAAAAAAACAAAGTTAAGTAATGCACTTTGCGCTCGGCGACTAACGTTTAACCTTAAAGGTCTACCAACTTGTGAAACTTACTTGTTAAACGTAATTGTTTATTTATACTTAATAACACGCTTCAGTGTTTTTAAACTATAAGGGTTTTAAAAAATATTATATGGACCCCAGAAATTTAAATATAAATATATTTATTTATGATTCATTATAATCATTATATACACTTAATATTTTTACAAGTCGGTTTTAATTTAAAATTAATAACTACAGAATAAATTTATTAGAATATTAATTTATATAACATTTGAAACTAAATAATTCAAAATTAAAATTAACTATATAACTAAAATAATTTTTAACTGTGTATATAGCCAACTTAAATAACAAAAAAGTGACTAAAATTGAAAACTAAATAATCCTATGAAATATTAAAAACTTAAACAAACTAAACTCCTAAAAATAAATATATTACTAACTAAATAAAAATATATTTAGACTAAATAGAAGACTTTGTTAAAGTCATCGCTATCACTGGTCAGGGTACCTAAGACACTAGCTACCTCGTTGGATAGCAAGACTAATGCGTTGTCCGAGGCAAATAATACTACTAAATTAAATACAATACGGGAAAATGCAATAAAGAAATATAAATATTATAATATACTTAACTTTAATAAAATTATACACTTGCATAAATCAATACATCATCAATGTCAATCAATACCTTGATAAACCATGGTGACCAGAAACTGATAATGGCACTGGAAGGTGGATACGGCAACTCTTAAATTGATAATTGAGGATTTATGTACAGTTTGAGTTGACGATAAAGTCATAAGGCTCGAAAAAACGTGTTCCTTTGTTTACCTTATTTCCACGAAAATCTAACCAACGCGGGCGGAGCTGCGGGCAAAAGCTAGTAAATAAATAAACACAGGAATAAATACGAGGTTCACTGAGTAAATACTAAAAATGTTTAATGTAATAAATACAACAAAGTTAATATACTATACTAGCTTATAAATATAAATATATAAATCTTAGCGGTAGCTCAGGGGGAAAACGCTAGCCTCTCAATCTTAAGATCCAGGTGCGATCCCCGGTCCGAAAAAATGCACCAATGAGATTTTCGGAATTTATGTGCATAGTATTTGTTCTTACTTACCACTTGCTGAACGGTGAAGGAAAACATCGTAAGGAAACCTGCATGCCCTAAAAAGCGTGTACTTATATTAGTGCCCGAAGAACGGCGGTTCACCGCTTATCACGTTGGGACGTAATAATCGTCATTTGAAAGGTTACAAAATAATATTTTTTCTACTACCTTTATGAAAAATTAGTTTTGATAATCGAACTTTCCGGCCCACGTTGCGGAATGACTATCAGGTCAGTTTGAAATATCGTATTGAAATTTCATTTATTGCAAAATTAGGTTCTTTTTGACGTTCATGCAAAATTAGGTTCTTATTGACGTCCTTAGTTTGTCTTTACATAATCGATTATATTGCGTCTGACACTATTTTTTCGCAAAATGATACTGGCCACAAATAAAATCCGCCGGCCGAAGCCTGAAAAGCCTTGCATTTTTAATAATTGTAATTTTTAATTCATAATTCATAATAATTTATTTGTCAAACATAGGTACAATAATTGGATACACATAAGTTTAAAATGGCCTCTCTATGTTTCGCCTTAAAGGCACACAAATATTTTAAAGTAAGTACTTATAGCTAGATTAAAGTCATAATAAAATAATACATGTTAAATTTCAAAAAAATATTTACAATTAAAAAAATTATTGGTTATATTGCTAGATATCATGAAAGAACCGGACGCACTAAACTGTAATAAATATTTAACTACTGGGGCAGCTTGTCATCGTTTAGGAACTCTTTTACGGAGTAGTAAATTTTGTCAATTAATATTTCTTTTATTTCATTTTTAAATTTGGAGATATTTTCAGTTTGACGAATATTTGGTGGTAACTTATTAAAAACTTTGGGTGCCATTCCCAGCACACTCTCCGTGAGTATAGAGTTTTTTGATTTAAAATTATTTTTATTAATATTAATATTAATATTTCCTGCAATAATTTTTTCTTATATATTATGTAGTTACTTGTTTTGTTATTTAAATACATAAATCAGGTAGTAGAAAAAGAATCGTTCGCAACGAGTAAAAATGGGTTTTCTTACCCTCGGAATGTAAGCCTTCGGCTCACGTCGAAACTAGCTTCATTCCTCGGGTAAGAAAATCCGCCATTTTATACTCGTCACGAAATATACTATTATATATCTATAAAATAATTTGTTTCGTATTATGCGAGTCATTTGAGAATGTTTACATTACTTAAGTGAATAAAATATTGTTCTCTCAGAACAATATGGTTGTTCCTGGTTGTTCTCAAAATCCGCACTCGCCCTGTTTTTTAATCGTGCTTCATGGTTTTATTGGGAGAGTGCTTTAGTACAATCAATAGACTATGTTATCACTGCTTGTACACGTTTTTCCAATTTTCTAAAGCAAGTAAAAATATAGTTCTACTAATTTTTTATTAAATTCATTATGTATTATTTTTAATTAGACGACAACGTACTAATAAAAAAATGCTCTGTTACTTATCTATTTTACCAAAAATGTATGTTTACAAATCATGACCATCGATAGATTTACAAACCATAACAATGGTTTGTTTGGATCTCGAGATATTGGTGAAGCTACTACAAGTTGTTTACTCATATCTGAGTTATACTAACAACCTACAAGACACATAAAAAACAGGAATGTATTAGAAGTGATTGGTCAAGCGAAAAAGGTTGTGTTTGTTCACGTCTTTGATATAAATTAAATGTAAATAAATTCCACTCAGTCACTTGAGTCACGTCACGTTACATTTGTATCTGTTTACCTTATTCTTTTTGGTGTTTAAGGTTAAACATCAGTCGCTCGGTACAAAGTGCACAACTTAACTTTGTTTTCTTGTTAAGAAGTTAAAAGTGAAAAAGATATTGGTCTATGTCAATTCAGCCAGTATAATTTAACATTATATCATTGCATTATATCACGCAGAAAAGTAAAGAAAAGTAAAAGAAAAGTAAATCGTTAGAGCTCCTCACATCCAGATTTACTTTTCTTTCTGCGTTTCTATACTGCAACGATATAATGTTAATTTATATCTCCTTGCGATAGATAAATCGCCAAGTGTTTAAACTTAGAAATTTATTTCTGTCATAGTTCAGTATAAGTAAGGTTTATGAATGAACAGCTAAAAATTTAATGCACAATTAGCCATGATTTTATCGAAACAAACTTAAAACAGCAATTTAAGGTTTCTTGGACAAAATCGTGACGAATTGTGCATTTTATTTCAAACTGTTGATTTATAAAATTCATATGCATACGTCCTCTACTCTTTCAAATGATTGAAAAAAATATTTTTGATCAAGTCAGTCCTTATTTGGGGTTAGTGAGGTACTTCCAGTCTTCGGTCAGGTTTCCGAAAATCATATGGAACAACGACCGCACTCTCAGACGTTGTTGACAACATTCTTTCTGCTCAGGATGTGGGAGAAGCGACGAAAGTTTTCTGCAAAATTTTTCTCGAGCTTTTGACTCATTATACATACCGCTTCTTTTATCTAAACTTACCTATTATGATTTTATAGACACTCGATAGAATGGTTTAATAGGTATCTTATATGACGATCTCAGCAAGTGGTGATCAGGAAAGAGGATGGGCTGTTGTGTTTGGTAACAAGAGGAGTACCACAAGGGTCCATTTTCGGTCCCCTTCTTTTTACACTATAAGGAGCTGATTTGGTACAGAGTATTCATAACTGTCATTACCATGCATATGCAGATGAGCTCCAAATTTATATCTCATCTTTAGAAGCAGTTAAACAATTTAATGAGGATCTTGATTGTATATCGGCATGGTCAGTGAAGGACTCACTGATGCTCAATCTGACAAAATAGAAGTACCATATTCTGGGTACTAGAACCAGAATTGTTTAGGTTGAAGCTATAAATCCAGCTGTCAGTATAGGTGAGGTCTCCATTGAGCGTGTGTATGAAGCCGGAAATCTTGGAGTCAGGACGGATTGTGGACCTACCTTTGAGCCACATGTGGCTGAGGTGTTTAGGAGTTGTTTTTGTCAGTTAAAAGTACTTTACATGATATTTGGTTTCCTCAGCAAAGACCTAAGAGTAATACTGGCGCGGTCATCCGTTTTGTCTAAACTGAATTCTGCGATACTCTCTACGGGCTTTGTTTATACAAAAAAGATGCAATCCGCGCTGATATGAATGTTATTAATTATCTCATTATCTTCATTATAATTATCTTCATGTCATAACAATAAAATCAATGTTATGATTATGATTATAAAATTATATAAAACGTTGAAAAAATAATCAGACTTTTTAAAACGTAAAATCATCAACAAAGTGATTAATCAATTTGGAGAAAATTGTCACTTTGATAATTGTTTTTTTTGCAACTAAGAAAATAAAAGAAAGAAAAGAGCTTTATTTCAAACACCACAGAAAACAAAACAAAAAAGAAAACAAATTAAAAACGAAATAGCCATATTCTGTGGTTATGGAAAAGGAGTCCAGCTCAGCTTAATGCCACAGCCGAAGCCACAGCGCTGGTATTCTGCTGTGTTTTATTTTATTTTATCCAAAAGGACGATGAATGTTTACAAACAAATTACAAACAAAGCAAACACATAAATATTTGTCAAGCACATAACAAATAATGTTCATGATTAGATAATAACCGTACACAACATTCGAAACAACAGATATAACAATTGACAATTTAAGCTCAAAGGGCATAAATAAAGTAAATATAAAATAGACTAGGGATAGATATAAACGGTGTAAATAAATACGTAATTTAACTAAACATTTATAATTATATAAATTATTACGTTTACAAACATAAAAGCTATGTTTAAAGCAGCCAGGACATCAAAGAATACAGGCTGTTGAGATGAAGTTGTGGAAGCCGGAAACTGGCGATAGTACTCGTCCATACGAACAACTTTTACTATGGAACCAACCATCGAAAGATGACATAAAAACAGCTGTTCCATAAATTGTATGATTTATGACTGTGAACTGAGTGAGACTTGTGAACTGGCAAAAATAAGCAATTTACCTTTAGATTTCGTTATTGGTATAGGCAAATTTTTCATATATAAATATCAATTTAATTTACTATGAAACCTATGAGCTAATTGCAAATATGTAGGTACTTCATCATAACATTTCACCACTCGTTTTCTAAAAAAACAAACGAACATTTTCAAAACACACCAAGTTTGGCTTCTCCAGGTTGGAAACGGCTGAAGGAATTTTAGTAATATATACTCCAAATTGCTCGTAATATCCTCATGTATAACCTTATGAAAGATTAAAAAGTAAAGCATGATAAACGTTAATATTGTCAAAATTCCTGTCATGAAGTTATATGTACAGTACATACCTGGTTTATTCGTCCAAGGTACATACCTATAGGTACCTAATTAGAATACATTTGCTCCTCTACTAAAAGTTCAAGATAGGAATTTTGAAAATATTACCATTTATATATTACTTTATTTTGTTTTGCTTTCAAGACATTAGATATGAGGATATTACGAGTAATTTAGAGTACTCGTATGTGTTATAACTTCAGCACATTTCTAACTGCACGAGCCCAAACTTAGTGTGTTTTGAAAATTTTCATTTGTCTTTTATAAAACGAGTGGTGCTCTAAAAGTAGTGTCAACAGTATTATGTTATCTGTAAATGTAAATTTATCATGAGTATTTTTCGAAAATCATTTTATTACGCATCTAGCTATGGTCACTGATGGGCTGTCAGTCTGCCCACTCTCCTACGCTTAAGAGGATGGCCCACCCTAGCAACATTTTTTATTACCCGTCCAGCACAATAAATCAAATGGCAAAGACGTAATTGGTTTTTGATATCTTGTCTCATTGGCCACTTTTTCTTGGACGCGTAATACTAATGATCACGCAGCGAAACAAAAATTGGTGTGTTTTAAGCTAATACTGAAATATTTTGTAGGGAAAAAATATCGGATTTAAATAGAATCCCTACATATTTTTATTACCTATTTTATGAAAAAAAAATTCAAGTTGATCTCTTAACCGCGTTCTTGAAATGAACGTTTAAAAACAAAAAAAAAAGGGTGGAAAACATTTTCATTTTTAACAAAAGTATAAATTTTAATCCATTGTTTATAAGTAGAATCCTTAGATAAAAGATCAATAAATCAAACATATTTTTTTCAATACAAGGAGAGTCCGAATTTCTTCAAACGAATCCTCGAAAGTCTGGCGTTGTTCATGCTCTAGGCTCACGTACAGTCTTTAAAACTAGGGACATTATTAAAATGGTTCCGAATTTTGAAGAGCGCAATCTTAAGAATTTTGAAATGTAAGTTCTCATGTTCCAGATTGATACTAGCTGGTGTTCTGCTGAGTGGTGCCTACTGGGTAACGAAGATGTTAACAGAGCACCACCATTGTGTTCTTAACGCGACGCACGCTGCACACGCCGCTATTCATAATTTAACTAATTAAGAGAATATACAAATATATCTTTTTTTTACTAAGCATTTAATTATATTTGATTTTTGTACATTGTTTTTGTTAAACCGACAGTCGTAAGAGGGCTAGAGACTTTTCAAAATTGAAAAACTCTAGGCTAGCCCAGATTTCTCACACTGGTCATAAAAATAAAACTTGAGACTAGCTGGGAGGTGCCTATTAGTGCCAAGGTTTTTTTTTTTTTTTGGCAAATAATGTACATACAATTAGCGCTCGAGTTGAATTGAATGCGATCAGGAGCTGAGGTGGAGGGTGGGTGAATCTCCCCCCGCCGCGCCTCGTCCGCGCATCTCCATCGCACGCTTCAAGTGTAGTGCTGTTTGCGTAAAATGGTTGTGTGTTTGTGTATATAGCGCATTCTTTAGGCACATTGCTTCAATTGATAAAAATATTGTTCAGTCAAGCTGTTTTTCGTCGCGCCCACCATGCCTGGGACCGATGGTTGGCGGTATATCCATTCCTAATAGCCGGGCCTTATATGGAACAGACTAGTGATGGCCAGCGGCGTCAATGGTGCGAGGGTTCCGGCACCGCGCTTACCAACCCGCCTGCCAAGCGTGTGTGAGTATGGGCAATTCTTCCAGGATGACCGCCGGGAGTGGTTAAGTCCTGGAAAGGTTTATTATGTCCAGCAGTGGATGAACTAGGCTGATGGATGGAAGCTGTTTTTAGACTAAAATCTGTTATTTCTTTAAAACGACTTAAGTTATTTGTATGGTTTTTGCACTAAAATACAAAGAAACTAGTATGAAATTGATGGATTTTTTTCCATCCACGTGAAAAGTACTATTTTCTCATATTTTGCGCTATCCGGAGACGCAGCGTCTATCTGTCGATATTTGTACAGACACAGGTCGAGTGAAGGTCTTTAGGTGATACAACCCCCTTAATACAATAATACCTTCCAATGGTTAAATTTCAAAAGGGGGTTGTCATAGCTTTCGTAGATATTTTTAATAAACTTAAGATTCTTAAATATCTCACATTGCTTCGCATGATCATATTGATCAATTGTTATGTCAATAATGGCGCAACAATCAATCTGAAACAAATAAGTATACAGCTAAAATTTAAAAAAAAATGCTATTTCGTATTTCTGGCAAAAACATGATTCCATAAAATTTTCTTGATAGAATAACACAGCAAAGTTACCGCCAAACCGTAAAAACAACCGCTCTGGTATTGAATAAATGCTAGATTAGATCATAAAACGTTAAAAAATAGAAATAAAATAAATATATCGTGACGACATGAATCCCTGAGGGAGTGTCAGAGGTGTTTCGAGTTTGAATAGTGAAATGCAAGTCACAGTCAACACTCGGTACACCCACGTTTCACCGATGATTATTACGTTCCAACGTGACACAAATACACCCTTTTTAGGGCATGCAGGTTTCCTTACGATATTTTCCTTTACCGTTCAGCAAGTGGTAAGTAAGAACAAATACTATGCACATAAATTCCGAAAAACTCATTGGTGCCTGCCCGATCGGGGATCGAACCTGGATCTCAAGATTGAAAGGCCAGCGTTCTACCCCTGAGCTATCGCTGCTTCATTTAAAAATAACCATTATTTTCATATATCGCACGATTTTCGAGAGCCCGCTATGTTTCGGTTGTCGTAACAGCCACGGCTCGTCGTCGTAGAGATCAGTTTTACTCATTTTACTTGATGCAAAAGTTTGAACAAAATCCGAAAAGTGTTATGTTTTTTAGAAAACTAATTAACATATAACAGAAGACAAGTAAATCTGGATGTGAGGAGCTCCAAAGCGGGATACAAACCTGGGAATCCCGGTTCAGAGCTCCTCACATCAAGATTAAACTTTTTTCTGCGTTTCAATACAGCAATGATGTACTTAATGTAAATTATTATCTCTTTGCAATGGATAACTATAGAAATAGTTTTCTACCATAGTTTTGATTCAGATATTAAAATATAAAAAACTATCGCTAAAAATAACTCTAGCTATCGCTAAAAGTAATAACATATTTTTATATTGTGCTAAATATGGTGTTAGGTATTAAATCATACAACCGATATTGTTGACCAGACTGGATAAGGACGTACAGACGTGACGTGAAAGGACAGACATTGAGTCAACTATTTGGGTTGTTCCCAAGTTCCTCCATTCTTTTGTTATAGAAAAGATTAACATTGCCTACATCAGTTCCCAAAATCATCCATGTTTTTATTACTTTAATATTATTATCATTTTTTAGTTCCATTCTCATCCAAAGTAGCTGAGTACAGTCAGGTGATTAAATTCAAGGTGTATGGAGTATTGTGAAATACATTTTAATGATACGATGGAAGCAGTGCGTCTGTCAGATGGCACCAGTCTAATTGTAACAAATAGGCTTTTCAAAGCAGAAGAGGTTTTATTATTTGAAAAAATATCAAAATTATTTAATTAGTAGTTACACTGAACCATAAAAACGTTCCCTCCGCTGCCCCTCGATCATGTGAGTTAAATACTCAATAATAAACATCAAATAGTTCACCGACAGTACCTTGCTAAGTTTCTTGAATGAAAATGAAACCAATTTTAACAAATACATTTTTATATTTTTATTCGCGGATGACTTTGGGAACTTTTTTTCGACATTCTTGGATGAGCTTGGGAACAACCCACTATTTCAAAGGTGCGGCTTGACGAAAATGAGAAAATTGCCGCAAAAAGAAACTTAACTACACACAGAGTCGCACTGCGGTTAGCTATCGTTCGATGTCGTTGTCCTTTGTACAATCATTGCTGCCGCACTGGTTAACCACCTAACTCGAAATCACCCTAAAAGTAGTGTAGGTGACTCACTAAATTATGTATCTAACTTGTGGCGTATTTACCCTAGGGCCAAAAGGGCCATCGCCGCCCCTCGCAGCTCAGCTTTGGATGCCTATCAATGGTACCGATTCGGTGAAGCACATCTTAACTTATTTGACAGGACTAAACTTAATTTAAGCGTTCTGTCCTTGTCTTTTCGATAAAGAAAGAAAAAGACAGGACGCTTAAAATAAGGTTGGTCCTGTCAAATAAGTTAAGACGTGTTATGCCGAATTGATACCATTATCAATCGTTAGGTACCTAACTGGTTTATTCGTCCAAGGTAAAATCAATCTTTTAATTTATATTGCTTTTTGACTTTATTCTGTCATAAAAAAAATCCTCGGAAAATTTGGAAATATTTAAATTTAAATTTAAATGTAAATGATGTTTATTGGTTATTTGGTATTTTTAGTTTTTTTCACTTTTTCATTCATTATCATGCACATCACACATCAACACACTGCTGGATTTTATTGAAATATTTTTGCTTTTTGCTCGTTAATTTATGGGGCGTCAAAATTTACAGGCCCAGGGCGGCAAATCTTAAAATACGCCACTGTATCTAACTATGGCTTCGACGCGACACGGTTTTCAGCCCACACTTCTTTGCTTTAAAACGTATGACGGAAGATTTTTCATGTTGTTATAAAGGTCTGTAGTCTGGACGACATTGTAACAAGGGTTCCAATATTTGCCGCGGGCAATATTTAGGATTTTGAAATGTCAGTTTTCGTGTTACAGATGGATACTAGCGGTTGTACTGCTGGGTGGTGCCTACTGGGCAGTAAAGGCGTTAACAGAAACAGATACTCACCACAGTGAGCAACTTCCTTCAAGTTTGAAATCTTAAGACCCTTATATTATCTTAAATTTTTATTGTTTTTGTTTATGCTGTTAATCTCATAAATTCGTAGGAGAGGTAGTGGTATTTAAAATGGAGAAATTTTGTTCTAGACTAGCTGGGGGGGTACTTGTTGGGTCTATTGGCTGCTTAAAAAAAGTTGTTTTTTTTGAAAATCAAACTGATTTAGGCGGCTTATATTTTATAAAAATACAATTATCATAATTCTGAACTAAAAGAACCATCCTGGTTGGTCGGTTTAGGGGTAGATGTGCATAAGATTTGTATTTTTAAATTAAAACAAATTCGGCTACTTGAAATAAATAAATGATAAATTAAACATTGAATCATTTTTTGAGGTACGCTACCTATTAAATATTATTCTACAATTTAACAAAAGAAATAAATTTCAATTCCTCCCCAGAAAGGGATAAACAAAATAAAAATAAATAATTCAATAAATAAATGTAAACTAGATATTATTTTCTATTTTTAGTCTGGTGCACATGCAGCCAGTGTTTTAGGAACCAATTTCCATATACAGGGTTATTTTTGGACCCCTAGCCAAAAGTAAATATGATTAACAAACAAAATCAAAAATATATTTAGTATAAAAATTAAAAAAATTGCGCTCTAAGCGGTGGCGGGCGATGGGGAGGGGTTGCGCGCGGTGAACAAACAAGTGAGCATAAGTGGGCGAAAAAATGTAAAAAAAAATTTTTTGACCTTTTGGTCAGAACTATGGCAATACTCGGCCTAACTGTAGTGAAAAGACCAGGGACCCTTGTGATTCATTAGTGTGGGAGCTTTAATAGGATACAAAATACGTCATTGTATTTTAAAAGGAATAGGAATAATAATATGCTCTTTTGGTTTCATTTATCTATAGTTTGCATGAAAAGATTGCGTAATATTGGTGGATATGTAATTTTGTGAATTATATATCACGCACGGAAAACGTATGATTTAAGAATAAAATCATCACTGGTACTTTAACCAAATCCGCTCCAAACAGGGCTGTTAACTATGATCACACCTTTTTACAAATGTAAATGCAACATGACTACTCTGATAGTCACATTTTTATGACGTAAAGTTTCAAAAATCTCCCACAAATGTTGTTGTCCAGAAACACAGCATAATAATATGGGAGTCCAAATTAAAAATTTACTATTATACTTAATTAGATTTTTTGCAAATTGCTTTTTTTACATGAAATGATTTCTATTTTTAATATCTATCTTCCCGTATTTTTCGTTCTCTTTTATCTCACTTAGTTATTGAGATAGGTAGCATCATCTCACTTATCTCACTTAGTTCTTGAGATAGGTACCAAAAAGGGGCGTAATTATCTAAAAATATTGTACCTGCTAGCGAAGAAGTCACTTAGCTACTTTATTAAGCAAAATGGGCTTAAAAATAGACTTATCATCTTACTTACACAGTTAATTTTTTTAATTTTATTTTTGATTATCTTCCCGTATTTTTCGTTCTCTTTTATCTCACTTAGTTATTGAGATAGTAGCATCATCTCACTTATCTCACTTAGTTCTTGAGATAGGTAGCAAAAAGGGGCGTAATTATCTAAAAATATTGTACCTGCTAGCGAAGAAGTCACTTAGCTACTTTATTAAGCAAAATGGGCTTAAAAATAGACTTATCATCTTACTTAGTTACTTTTTTGAATTTTATTTTTGAATATAGAAAGTCTTCATTGCGTTAGAATGAAATTTAAATCCTTTTTTGTTATAATGCTAGCTAGCTTTGAGGAAAAATTATACACACGGACGTAATTAGAAAAATTAAGCCTTTTATTTTATTTTACAGTAATATTCCAAAGCTTGTCTCTGTCTGACGAAAAATTTGTCAGCTGCGATCGCGCAAGCGTTATTAAAAAGGACGCTTTTATTTCGGTCTAAAAGGGCCTAAAAAGTCAATAACGCCCCTTATTGTTCAAAGTTCATAATTTTTCATTTTCAAATTATTCATGGTTGACATAATGATAAATATTTGTAAATTTAATTTTCATAAAAATAAAATATCATATTTGCCACCAAATAAAACAAAACATATATTAAAGCCCTCATTTAACATCTGGCAGAGCATAATAAATATTTATTTCCGTTTTCTCGAAAGTCACTTTTCTTTAAATGAGCCCTTCTTTGTAATGACAGCAGTATAGCATTCATGGGATTATTCTGAAAATTGCCTGGTATGGGCGTCTTCCCCATGGGCGGGCAACAGTCCAGTTCGGAGGGGGTCGCCACTGTCGCAAGTTTATAGGTGGCGGCTACGTCGGGGATTCTTCAGGACAGTCAACAGTAACGTCGCCAGCGCAGCGGTTCAGGAATACGAGACACACACAGAGACGAGCGTCTTGTCACAATCAATACCGGACAGACAGGCATTCCCACTCTCCTACAGCATCAGGGGTCGTAAGAAAAGATAAGCGAAGTTAAAATCACTTGGAATAAAAGCACTTTTATTACTCGATTGATAGATATCGAAAAAGTGAACGATGCAGGTAGCAGATGGATCTGCTATATGCTAAGCTGGTGGTCTCTGCCTACCCCTCTGGATGTTGGACGTAAGTATGTGTATGTATGCAGTAAAGACGAAGTAGAGTAGGTCAAAAACTGCATATACCTTTAGTATGGCACCAGTTTAAAACGCTGAACATCTTTTCAAGAAGATTAACGGCTATGCCACACTACGGGCGGTGGGTGGCAACAGCATAGCCCCTTCGTCTGTGCATAGTCCTGAAGCCACATCGACAGAGTTTGGTAATCAATTAAACTCCAAGACATTAATTAAATAGTAGATCAATTATCTAAACAGTTAAGGAGACTGTTCTTTTTTGTATGGAAAGTGGTTTATGAACCAACAGATATAATATTGTGGTTTTTACATTAGGTAACCCCAACTACACCTCTGTGCGAGAGGGCATCAATATCGACCCGATGGTTTTTTCGGTACTTTTCGGACAGAAAGAGGTGGCGTCAGCGTCTTCAAAGACCCGGCATGTAGTTTACCAACGCTAGTATAACAGGCCACTTATTTATAGTTCTTAGTTCAGCGTCATTGCAGTCAAAAATGTAATAAATGTAGCTCATTGCAAAATCGGAGTTCTTATAAGTTCCTTACTTTATTATAACATTATTGTAATAAAAATACCTAATGAAAGTATAATAATACTAATATATTTGACTTGAAATATCTCAAAACTGTCGGGTCAGGTTTTGATGACGTCATAACAAAAAAATACCGTCTAAATGTGTACTTCCTAAAAAAAATTACTCCATACCTGTTTGTCATCACTTTCGCCCAGTCTCCTTTGCAGAATAAAGGTAGCCTATGTATTATATAGGTGGTAGAGCTGATGCTGAGCTCAACTGTCGAGGTACCACCGTCTTACTCGTTATATGGGGAAGAAAAAGAGGATATCAGCTCTCAAACAGGCACAATCAGGTAGCCCACCATACCTGTAACCGATTGATGGCAGTATATCCATTCCTTATTGCCGGCCTTTATAACAGACTGGTGACCGGCAGCGGCGTCACGGCGTGAGGGTTTCGGTACCACGCTCACCAACCCGCCTGCCCAGTGAGTGTGAGTATGGGCATTTCTTTTCTCGGAAAGGCCTACGTCCAAGTGGACAAACCAGGCTGAAGGATGGATAGATGTATTAGATGATAATAGTGAAGGTTTCATGTCGATTCATCAATCATTTTTCAAGCCTGTAGGTTGCCTGTAGGCATAGAGGAAAACAACGAACCAACTGACCTAAACATGACCAGTAGGTAGGATAGTCGTTAGCTTCGGCCAAGGTTTGTCACCACCCTCACGACGGAGCCATGCCATCGACTCGTCATGTGCCGGTAAGACGTTGTTGGAAACAGTAGTATTGGGAATGAGGTTACAGACAGTTCCGCAGTGTCAGTCATTCGTCAGTAGATTGCTGTGCTGGGCGCCTAGACGTCTTACCTATTAATTGAAGGATTTCTGTCAAATACCTACTCTTAAATTTCAGTAAACATTTTATAATACGAGTACCAATACCAATCTATAGATCTTAGTTTTACTGCAACCGTAGAAAAATTTGTTTTTATACGGTTACTCTCTACAATGCCATTAGGAGAATCTGACGTCATTGCCATCATTGCTATGTAGTGATCAGTAGTGGCCGTTTCGCAAACTGCTGATTCCGATTAATAATACACTTTTTCGTCTTTTCAAACCGATTTTACTGAGTAATTTACAGGAAGTGAATTCATCATATTAAGTTGAATAGTCGGATCCTTGACAAACTTTAGGATGCGTTTATGAAAAATAAATATATCTATGGAAATGTGTGATGATGATGATGTTATTGAAAGTTAAATATGAGACATCGCTTTTTTCATTTATTATGTTTATGTACGCTTATTTTAAGGTCCGTAAAATAATAATAGTTTATGAAACCGGCACATAACTTTTAGTAGTATACACGAGTGTTTTAATACCTAGTTATGTGTAGTTTCATACATTACTTTATCTACACTTATGCAATAAGTTACCTACCTATTTTCCAATCCATCAGATCTTGGTATCATTTGTCGTAAGTTTTTCTTGATTTTGCTGGTTCGTTTTGATTGTTCGTCATTTTTGTTGCTCAGTCAGCGCCACCGGCCCGAACCCACTTGGCACCCTAGCTAGGCAAATGATCCTTTAATTGCCGAATCGTTGTCGGTTGGTCGCTTAGCGCAAAGTGCATAACTTAACTTTATATTACTTGTTAAGAAGTAAAAAATTGAAAAGCATTTTGGTATGTGGCAGTTGACGCCAATAGTTCAGTATAAGCATAGACGAACAATGGTATAAGTGAGGTTTATAAAGCATAAGTTTGAAATTTAATGCACATTTGGTCATGATCTTGTCCAAACAAAGTTAAAACAGCATTTTAGGTCGGTGATTTCTCGAAACCAGTGCCAGTAAATATAGTAAAAGTATATATTTTTACAATTAGATTTTTAATATCTACAATATATTATATCTTTAGGATAATATTTTTTATTTTTCTCACTTTTGTTTTAGAAATAATTAGAAAGATTTAAATTTTTTTTATATATTTTTTAACACCGTAATATGTGGGCAAATTAATGCTAAAGTTATGAGGCTGTGACATACGGACGGACAACGAAGCCTCACCATAAAGGTTCCTTTGTACTTTTTAGGTATTACGGAACCCTAAAAATGGCCATATGGCATTGTATAGAGGTTTTTTCGAAAATCGAACTGGCCACCATAAACGGAACTCAGAAAAAAAAAAGAAAAATGGCGCGATTTCAAAGAATGTGAAACAAAAGACGGTGTTTGGTGCTATGATTTTCAGGCATTGAATTGAATTGAATTGAATTTTATTGCAATATTCGTGTTGACAAAAAATTCCGAGTAGTGATTCCACTCCACAGTTTATCAAAAGAGACGCTTTAGAGATATTAATCATCTACCGGAAAAATCAAAACACAGGTACTTACGAAAAAGCCTATGACGATTTTGTTCAATGTACAACGTCGAAATAATTATTTCGATAATGTACATACAACAACAAAAGTAGGAGTCAAGACTGTGTCGGAATCCGTCCTTTTAGTTTATCTCCAATATTTAGTAGTAGTTCGAAAGTCAAGTAGCCGATTGTGCATTATATATAAAAATAAAATTGGTGCTATTCCAAAGGAAATTGTTGGCAGATTCAGGAGCGGATATAACCCAGATTAAACGACACGGTGGTGGCTGAAAATCCGACGCAGTAGCGGAGGGCTACACTGAAAATTCAATGCAGAATAAGAATAAAATAAGTTGATTCATCAAAAACATCGTCGGATATTGTGGATCCTTGGACACCTGTGCCCCCAAAGCCATCGACATCAAAAAACCTCGCGTCAGAAATGTTGTCACCAACTTTCACGATCCAAAATGACACAAATTTCTACATCTTTTGCGTCAAGAACTTTATCATCAACGTTCACGATCCAAAATGACACCCAGACACAAGTTTTTACACCTTTGAGTACTGAAATAAACTCCACCAAAACTTCCATAAATGTACCGAACAAAAATGTTACTCTATCCTATTGACGTACTGTGCGTGCGTGCCTTCCATAACTGGACTAATGTTCCAACATCGATATTAGCTTTTGATTTATATTAATTACAAAATAAATGGTTAATTATTGGAGCCCTGGCTTTTTATTGTCTCGTAGAAGGTGTGAAATGTAGAGTATGCTGCTCTGGTATAACACCTGTCTTCGTTTTGGGCAGCTTGAACCTCGTTACGCTCGGGGTTCAATATGCCACCCGTGACGTAAGAAAGAAAGAAAGAAAAATGTTTATTTGGTATCAAAACTTAAAACTTACTAACTACCTATACATAATATATACATTTCTAAAAAATTACCAACAGATCATTTTCTTCACCTTCATGAGTTAAATATGAAACGCCGCTGACAAATATACTAGCAATGATAAAATAAGTAGTACGGTTGCTCTTTCTAAAGCAGGCGTTAATATTTTACAAAATATTTTATCTACTTCCATACTGAAATAAGGTAATAATTACAACATCAAATGTGCTTTTATAAGTACCTACATTATTTGACTGATTTTATAATATTATATTATAACACCACAATTCTGCGCTGTGATTGGCCGAATTTATGATTACACATAACAAGTTTAATTTCTTAACCCACGCTCTCTACTCATTCTCGCTTCTGATTGGTCTCAGCTCAGGCATCTACAGCCAAGGCATCTACACTTGGGCTTAGGTATCATGCATGACATAATATATCATGACGAGTTTAGCTATCATGCATGACATATCATTTTTGAGCGTTTTTCCTAATGTCAAATTTAGTGTTAAATAAGATTCCTAGATGGCACTATTATTCTTTAGCAACAGAATCAAAGACAAAATTTGCACCGCTTCCAAACTAACGAAAAACCACAAGACTTGACATTGATTGCTACGAAACTTATTCTGAGTACGAAACACATAATGACAGCGCCATCTGAAGAAAAGCTAAGAACTAAGACAAAAAAAGAAAATTTATGGTTGTAGATAAAGTATTGTGTGCAATTGGACATAATGAGACATTGGGACACGAGTGCTTCTTTACGAAACGAGCGAAGTGAGTCATGTCACTCACATTATGTTACAGTTGCACAAAATACTATTTGCCTACAAATTGTCGATTAATCTTTGCCAAATCTGTGATTTTTTATTTGTTGAAACTCTAAAATAAAATAAAAAAAACTACAAAAAAACTACAAAAAGAAGTTTTGGGACAATCCCTTTTTTTGACCCCTTTTCGCTTTGTAGACGCACTACGCCGTGTAATCTTCCTTAATCACAGGAATAGAGCAAGTATGACGTAGCTGATTTTTGACTGATTATCCCTGCAGAAATTATTATGCGACATATTTTTATAAATTTAATAATAAAATATTTAGTATATATATAAAGTAAAATTTTAGACCCAGTCAGTACTAATTCTTGGCGTCGAAATCTGCAAGTAGAAAGCAGCTTTGGTGTTAAAATTTACCTCTTGCTTATAATAAAATAATCGTAAATTCGTAGGTACCACGTGTATTCTTTCCGGTCGAGATTTCTTTATCCTTTATTGCACATGAAACATTCAACATATAACATAAAAAAAATACAAAAAAAAAACTGTATAAAGGCGAGCTTATTTCTACTGAAATTTCTTCCAGCCAACCTGTAGGTGAGGTGAAATACAAAAATATGAAAAGGTAGGCAAAGTGTACAACAAAATAACATGAAATTTTTCAGATTTTTTTGCGGTTCAAAACGCGATACGTTTTGCTTGATCGAAAAAAAATCCAAAACTTGGTCGATTTTTCATGTTTTTTTCGTTTTATATAAAATTTACTTAACCAAATCGTAGGAAAGTTACAGGAAATTATGGAAAATGTAATTTAGTAAGTAGTTTAGTAAGTACTTTTGTGAATAGTTTTCTGAAAATTTCACCGTAAAAATGTATTTTGAGCAAAAAACGTGTAAAAAATTTTAAACTATAATAAAAGATCATAGAGTTCAGTTCTACTTGATGCAAAATGAAGTGCTCAATGTCAGGGATAACGGGCCCTTTATCACTGTCAGAGTCAGAGTTACACGCGTAAGTTTACCAGTGGCAAACTAACACCCCTTTCATATGAAACACAGAACAGGAGTGCAATTTTATAAGAAAATCCAACGAACTAAAAATTTTAGTTCGTTGGATTTTCTTATAAAATTTTAGTTCGTTGAGAAAATCGTATTCATTTGACAGCTTAAGACGTACGGTTTCAAATTGTCAAACCGCTATTCGCCTAGCAAATTAGCCAGTTTGACAATTAAAATCGTACGTTTTACTTCTTACGTTTCTAACACAATTCCAGGGCTGGGGCCTTATTGTTTAATCATTTTCAAACGTATCATGATTACATGATTTATACTTGGAATTGTCGGCACTTGATGAAACATAGAAATCATCTTGATTTTGAACACAAACACTTGTACTATTTGTTTCACATTTCCCAACTGGTTTCGGAAATCAATCCATCATCAGGGGATACGAAATACTTATTATTTTAATATACGAGCAGTATATTAAAATAATAAGTATTTTGTATCCCCTGATGATGGATTGATTTCCGAAACCGGTTGGGAAGTGTATACGAGCAGTATATTAAAATAATAAGTATTTTGTATCCCCTGATAATGGATTGATTTCCGAAACCGGTTGGGAAGTGTGCAACAAATATATTTAGTGAAACAAATAGTACAAGTGTTTGTGTTCAAAATCAAGATGTATCATGATTAGCTAGAAATTACATTTGAAAGCAATAACGATAGATGTTGAAAAAGGGGGCAGGTTCTTAATCTATGATATGAAACGTCAGATTTTGACAGTTCACCGTGTTGTACCCTCAGAATAACCTTATTCTGAGGTTGTACCATCGCCCTCGCTCAACGTGTGTTGATCTGTAATATGATATTTATGTCAATTCGGTGTAGCACATCTTAACCTATTTGTCAGGATTAACCTTATTGTTTATCGAAAAGATAAGAACAGAAGTCTTAAATTAAGTTTAGTTCTGTCAAATAAGTTAAGATGTGCTACACCGAATCGACGCCACTATCTCGCAAAGTCCATTTTCCATTGTAAACAGCATCAACAATGTGTTGCAATTGTGTAAAAATATCGTATTCATTTGACAGCTAAAAACTTACGGTTTCAATTGTCAGACTGCTATTCACCTAAGCAATTAGCCAGTTTGAGAACTAAAATCGTATGTTTTTTAAACAATTCCAGAATTGTTTGGTGACTGTTAACTCACTATCGGTATGCCAATAAAAAATATAGCTTTAAGTTATATATAACTTATATTATAAGTGAATAATCGTCGGTGAAATGCGGGTGTACCGAGTGTGTACTGTGACTTGAATTCACAGGTCACACTCGGATTCATGTTGTGATGATATAATAAGTGAACGTACCTAGATACCGACAGACAATTAGACATTCATTGCATTTTATATAAGGAGTCACCTCTTGGTGACGAATAGTAAAAACACAATGAATGATTTTAATCTTCATCACATTCCTTCATTACTTGTCACTGAATGTTTATTAGTAGTGGATCAACTATTAACATGATTGCTGTGCCTGTGATAATATTGTAAGTATTGATTTATATAATTATTATGTACGTATTTTGTTTTTTGTTTGATATTCAGTTTCATTGTGTTTGTGTACTTGTACTGAGGTACTTGATTTTATAATTTTACTGAAAATAAAGTGTACCTGGATATATTAATTTGAGATTTATTTTTGGCAATCAATATATTTCTTTCTTTTTTTGTCTTGACTCGGTTTATGCTGTCATTGGAGAGTAATACGTAGAGTTATAATTTTTTTATGCCAAAATATCATTTTTTTTAATGTAATTGTTCAAAACCTCAAATAAAGAAGTCCAAAGCCATTTTTGCCAACATTTGTCAACAAAGACCATTCTTTCGTGATCTTCAATGTGAAGTTCAGAAGCCCATTCGTGTTGATAGGAGTGCCATTTGCAGCAAACCCTTGATGAGCAGTTTATTTAGTGACTTTGCGTTAATCATGCTTTTAGGGAAAACGCAAATATCAGATCCCGAGTCGACCAAGTATTGTATTCCAGTACTGCTGTCCATAATAACTAGGCGAGGCGGCTGCTAATGGCTCTCGCGATCATTTTTTTGGTAAGAGCAAGGAGTAACGCAGTTTTTGGCCTCATTTCCAAATTTTTGTGAAGCTAGCAAATACGGGGACTACGAGTATCATGAGAGCGAGATCGAGAGCGTGAACGAGTTCTGAGCTGATGGTTGATTCCTTTATCATCATTTTGTTGCAGATTCAAAAGGCTCTCTACCATAATTGTTGATTTTGAGACTTGAGCTTGTAAATTTTCATCTGATGAGGAGGGTAACAGCCTGTGCCGAGTAGTCGTGCGTTTGGGGAATAATGTCAGTTATTTTGTCAGCCATGATTTCTAAATCAACAAGCGGGGCAGTATCGAGTTGAAATACTATGACAATTTGAAGATGTTGTGGAAGTCTCTTCGCCAAAATATATTTAATAATGTCTTTGGAAACTGAGTTTCCAGCCAAGTTTATGAGTTTTCACAAAAATTGAGATGGTCCTATGTCACTTATTTCTTTTTTTTTTCAAG
Source organism: Ypsolopha sequella (assembly GCA_934047225.1). Classification (NCBI taxonomy): domain Eukaryota; kingdom Metazoa; phylum Arthropoda; class Insecta; order Lepidoptera; family Ypsolophidae; genus Ypsolopha; species Ypsolopha sequella. The sequence continues at coordinate 17,614,084 of OW203994.1, read as the reverse complement.
AAGTTTTTCAATTTTTTGTTCCTTTTAATCGGAAAATCGAGAACTCAGTGTTGTCTTCAATGTCGTGTAGGGATTGACAGGTGGCAAATCAATGAATTATTCTATTTGTGAAGCGTTTTCTTCATCGAGATAAGATATGGCCACGGACGTATTATACGTCCGTAGATTTGGCGTGATTAAACTTGGTCTCTTCCTTTGTTATATTTGTCAAAGATAGAACTGCGCTTCTAGCACTGCAAACCATGATGCTGGTTATTTCGCCTTTGGAATTGGCTTCCACAGTTCCTTAAGGATCATTTATGGTAGGCATTAGACATTTTTATGGAAAATTTTCGTTTCGGTGATAGTTACCGAAATTTCTTTATTGACAAAATGCGTTTTATTTATGGCGAATATATTTGATACCTGCGATTGATTTTGAGAATGCGGCTCTTCCAGGGTCACCTTTTTGCAGTCCATATGTAGTTCCAAATTTTGGCCACGAAAAAAGTTGTCGACAAAGCCTAATTTCAATAAATATTTTTATCGAGCCCAATTTCTCCAATCGTGTTTTTGTTTAACAGATCCCTAGAAAAGATTTTAAAATAATATATTATTTTATCAAAATAATAGCTTCTTGCTATAAAATTTCTTGCAGTGTATGCAAACCCTAAAAGTGTAATTTTCTTTTTCCGTAGCTGGTCAGTTCCGCCAAACATATGCTCTGGCGATTGGATAATTTAGCATAAGAATATTTTTAAGAAATAAAATTTGTGTAATTATTTAAGAAGTTAAATTAATTATGTATTTTGCAGATTTGACACAAGTATCACAATCATCAAGAAATAAGTCTGAAAGATCACGAAAAACGTAATTTGGCGTAAAATGAATACACAAACTTGAAATATTTTTGCGTGATTTTTATGTTAAGGAAATCTTGCATATTTGAGTATGTCCTTTAAAATTACGAAAGGAAATAAAACATAATAAAAACCTGTATATGCTACTTTTATTACTGTATTAAAATATTTTTCAATGCAAGTGTTCGTAAAGGCCCACTTTTTATGCATCAAAACCGAACAGAAAGTCGATTATTTTGCCCTAGGGCTTTATTATTATTATTATTTTTAATTTATTTACGAGAAGTTGGCTAACCTGCAACCTCTCCTGTGTACTATAAATGTTATACTTTTTTCCCACTATTTAACGGCTCTGTATACAGTCTTTTTGAGCCAATCATTAACTTTCGAAATTGTAACAATGTAACTTTCAACTTTAATAATTAAATTGTTTTCTTTGATTATATTTTGTTTTATTTTCTCACACTATGCATTGAAAAACGTAGTATGATACAAGGGCGTAAGAGCAATACATTACCTCGGTTACGTTTAAAACACTCGCAACGCTCGTGTTTTAAATCGTCCTCGTATTTTATTCCTTTTCGCCCTTGTAGCATAAACTACTATTATTTTGTAGTTAGATCAGTAGACTGATCATACTAGTTCCAACGCCAAATAACGTTTTCCGTTATTTTAGTGATCTTCCCGATGTTTTTTTATAATTGTGATACTTGTGTCAAATCTGAAAAATAAATAACGTAGTTCAAATTCTTAACTAATTACACAAATTTTATTTGTGAAAAATATTTTGATTTAATATGCTAAATTGTGGAAACGCGAAAGCATGTTTGGCAGAACCGGTCCTTAACGGCGCGGCGGTAGTTACAAAATGTTCATATCAATGAATTCCCAGAAAATGAGGAAAAAATAGCTTACATAATGTTTATCTAGGACCTAATAACAAAATGGTGAAAGTTTCATGTTTTATTCTTCAAGTAGTTTTAGGTAACATACCAAAAACCTGACCCCACTACACATTACTTCGAAGTTCAAAATGCCGATGTACTTCGAAAGTATAGGAGTTCGATCGTATACGTTAGTTCGAAAGTAGAGAGACCTATTTTGGATACCATTTTGTTTTTATTACGTAGAATCGAAGATATTAAACCCTTAGGGTTGTCACATTACTTTCTACTTAATTGAATATTATATTGAAATTTAATCAACCGCCTGAATTCAAACTGGAGACTTGGTTAGTGATCAGGAAAAATGTTTAACGATCCATCAGGTGAAATTCGAAAAAACTTTTTTTGCTCCTATGCTCCCTATACTAGGATTTATATTTGAACTAGTCCAGTTTGAATGGGAGTTTTTTTTATGATTTCGAAAAAAGGCGTCATTGAACGCCTGATTACTAACCGAGTCTCCTGTATGAATTTAGGCGATTGATTTAACTTCAAGATTAGATCCCAAAACGTTTAACATGCGTCATATTTGAAAAAAACTTTTTGTTTTCTTGTTTGGGTAAATGTACACTGACAGTAGGTGTTGGTTGAGCTAATTTCGGTTGTAACCGATTTTGGATACATAATCGTGGGTAGCAGATTTTGGATACATAATCGTTCAGGGCAATTTTTGCATAAATTATTTCGTTCGGAAACGCGAAATAATTTCGTTCGGAAACTCGGCTAGGCCTTCGGCCTCACTAAAAACACTTAGGGCCTGTTTCACCACTTCCAGATAAGTGATATCCAGAAGATAAGTTTAAAAATGGAACACATTTTGTATGCGTTATATGTCACATATAACTATCAGGCACTTATCTGGAAGTGGTGAAACAGGGCCTTAAACAGACAATCAATTAAAAGAACAGAAAATAGTTTCGTTCGAAAACGCAGCTCTGCTTTTGACCTCCGCAAAATACTTTACCTAAAGATTAAGAAGAAATCAAGAAATAATTTCGTTCGGAAACGCGGCTCGGCTTTTAGCCTCCCCAAAACACTTTACCTAGATTAAGGGCCTTACTACTGCCAAATGGGTACTTTCTAAAGCCTACTCCTCGTTTATGGCCAAACCAAAAATAATGAAAAAATGTATTATGAATAATCAACTCTTAGACAACATATGCAACATTTTTCTTTTTCATACCACCAAAACTTCTACATGAATTTTTTTTTTACTGAATGGTGTTTTTTGACCTCAAATTCCCTATTGCTCCTGAGTGGCTTGGCCGATTGAATTCATCTATGCTTTGATAAATAGATAAACTTTATAGCTATAAACATAACATAAGATTATTCAATCGAGTAATCACGTCCAAGTGAAAAGTATAATTTTCTCCTATTTCGCCCTATCAAGGACGCAGCGAGCGTCGTAACAGCCACTATGCATTGCGCGCTGATATGAACGTTATTTCAATGTCGTTTCCGTTGATATTTGTAGTGACAAATATCAAGCTGCTAATTTAGCGATGGTAATCGCCTTAAGAAGAAATCGAGAAATTATTTTGTTCGGAAACGCGGTTTACCTTCAGCCTCGCCACAAACACTTTAGCAGAGGATAAATTAAAAGAACTAGAAATAGTTTCGTTTGGAAACTAGGCTCACTTCCCTATGTATTGTGTTGTAAGAATGACGCTCAGTTTAGTGATGTTAGTTTTTCCACGGAGTAGGCTAAATTCCCTACTTTACAAATAAATTTATTCGTCAAAATTAACTGTAAAAAAACAAATTCTACGCGAGCGAAGCCGCGGGCAAAAGCTAATAACATCATAAGTGAGGGATGAGATTATCATCATACTTTGGACAGAAATATACATGCTCATTAGGGCAATGTTTTATTATAAAGTTTTCTTTCGGTGTTCAGCAAGTGTTAATTATGCAAATACTATGCACATACTTACATTCTTCAAAATATCATCACCACCATCATCATCATCATCATCATCATCATCATCATCATCATCATCATCATCATCATCATAAATTCTTTATTGCACAAATTAAAAGTACAAAATGTACAAAGTTTCGTATTTCGATGTCATGCACTGTAATGAATTTTGTAAATTTTGATACAAGTATCGCAACGGTTTATGAGCGCTCGGCGAAAGTAGTAGGGGACTAGCGCATGTGTTCATTCGCGATTAAAAGTACTAAGTGCGATAGAGAAAAAATGACTAGCGCATTCAAGGTCAGCGGCCATAAACCGTTGCGCTACTTGTACAAACACTGTAATTTTTTTGTATCAGTGCTTTCGTATAACAAACACTGTTATTTTTAACAAACCCGTTTATACAAACACTGTATACTTTTTGAAAAATGTTTGCTACTTTGATGAATTTTTTTTTTACGTTTTTGCATCAGTTAACGCTGAACGTGGGTCCCCAATATTCCGGCTGTTTTCGTTATTTTAAATTTTAATTGAAACCTTTCAGAGCTGTGGTGACATCAGTTCTCATGGTGACTTTGTTCGTTGGAGGAAGATATTTGAGTAAAGTGGATTATGAGCTGCACGTTACTCAAGCACCTATACCTAAATTAAACTTGACTGGAACAAGTTTGTTAAGTATGCTAATACTAAAGTAGGGTCACTGAGTGATGGCACTTATGACAGCTGCATTTAGTGATGAGGTGCATTTCAAATTTCGGTTAAAAATAAAAATCAAGTGTGAGTTTACTCAACATTAGACACGTCATTCAACATTCAACATAATGATACAAAAGGAAAATGCGCCAAAACCAGTGGCGTAGCTATCGGAGGGCTATGCGGTGTGGTGCCCCGGGGCCCCCAAGAGATGTTTAAATATCTAAATCGAAAAAAGTATTTTACTATCATTTATTTTCGTTTAGTTTAACTTCGTCATTGTTTTGTTTTTAATTAAATACATATTATTGCGTAACTTGGCGACCTCAAACACGACCTATAAAAAATGAGAAACTTAAAAAAAAAAATCTTTGTTTCTATACGAATTCTATTGCACAATAAAGCAACATTCAAATCGAAAAATAATAACCGAAACAAGTAGTACATCACTATCAACAATGAAGTATTACATTTTTTAATTCCCACTTGCTTATAAATAATTACGATACTTTGTAGGCATTTAAACGTCAGAGGCGCCATCACTCAGTGGCTCTACTTTATGCACATACTTATATTCTTCAAAACTGTACCGTATTTTGATGTCGTGCACTCTACAAAATTTTGTAAATTTTGATAAATAAACTGTGATTTTTTGACAGCAGAGCTTTTTAAAAAATTCTGCTGTCTTATTTAAAATTTTTGCTAATTTTGTGTATTTTTATTTATTGAACGTGTGTCTTAAGATTCCGGCTATTTTCGCTATTTTAAGTTTTAATACAACCTTTCAGGGCTATGGTGACATCAGTTCTCATGGTGGCTTTTATGACTGAAGGAAGATATTTGAGTAAACTGGATAGTGAGCTGCGCATCACTCAAGCATCGACTATACCTAAATTAAACTTACTGGAAGAAATTGGTTAACTTTTTAACAACATACTAGCAGAATATCTCTGGTTTATACTTGTATAGATGTAGTAGTAATAAAATACCGATAGAAAATTTGAAGATGTGTAATACTGTCCATTAGCGGACATTAAAAAAAAACATGGCCAAATGAGCTGGAAGGTGTAAAATTATTGCATTCTTTTTTATTTGACTGAAACAAGTTGATATTTTCAATCCATTGGTCTGATTCAAGATAACATGAATTTAGTTTCTTTATACTTCCTATAGTAAAAGGCATATGAGTGTGTGAATACAATCTGATATATCTACTGCATCGAGTGATGGCGCCTATGACGTTTAAAAGCCACCAAGTTTCGTAATTTAACAAAACAATGCAATACAGGTCCCGGCAGAAAATAATGCACATCGTATCCTAGCGTCATTTCTGTCGCACGAAGCACTAACAGTCCGATGACAGAGACGGCGCTTTACGTAGCCGAAGATAGCCGATGTGCATTATTTACCGCCGGGTACTGTACTAAACTGTTGATAGTGATTGTTTTATTGAAACGTACTACTCGTTTCGGTTATTATTTGTCGATTTTCATGTTGCCGTTATTTTGCAATAGAATTGCTATAGAAAAAAAGAAACAAAGATTTTATAGCAAAAGTTTCTAATTTTTTTAAACTCAGTAGGTCAACAGTTTAAGGCAATTCAACGGGGAGTGATAGTGGCTGAATCATAATCAATAAAAAAGGGTTCTCTTCTCCCGAATCCTACGGCTTTGTCTCTTTCCAAACTACAGGATGCGGCGCGAAAACTCGATGATTTAAAAGGTAGGTAGTAGAGATCATTATAATTAAATGTTTTCTTGTAAAATACATAATCTGAATTTTTCATTACATTGTTTTAAAAATTTGATCGGTCAAATGACGGCCCTTATTGTCAAGCATTAAATCACCCGATTTCTGAAGTTTCGTTCAACTCTTTTAAGAAGATGGCATACTCTAGCAACTTTTTTTATTACCCGTCCAGCACAATAAGTCTAATGGCAAAGACTTTATTTGCTTTTCATAGAGGCGATTATATGTCGGCTCTTTGGCCTCTTTTTCTTAGACGCGTAATACTAGTGATCACGCAGCGAAACAACAAATTGGTGTGTTTTTAGCTAATACTGAAATATTTTGTAGGATAAATATAAAAAAAAAATTGAATTTAGGTGATATACCTTCATATTTCTATTACCTATTTTATGAAAAAATAATCAAGTTGATCTCTTAACCGCGTTCTTCAAGCGAACGTTTGAAAACAAAAAAAAAAGAGGGTGCAAAACATTTTTTTTTGACAAAAGTATAAATCTTATTACATTGTTTATACGTAAGATCCCTAGAGAAAAGATTTTATAGATTTTATATAAACCAAATATATTTTTTTCAATACAAGGAGAGTCCGAATTTCTTCAAACGAATCCTAGATAGACTGGAGTTGGTCATGCTCTAGGCTCAGGTACAGTCTTATCGACGGGTATGTTGGGTATCCCTTGGCGTATGTTATTTTTTAGACGAGGACTTTTTTAATGGGGTTATCTGAAATCTATTGCTTACAATGTCTGTCCTCACCTAAAAAACAATATACGCCAATATGCGTGAAAGAGATGAACGGAACTTCAGAAATCGGGTAATTTAATGCATTGACAATGAGGGCCGTCATTTGACAGATCTAATCTTTTAAAATAATGTAATAAAAAAAATTGGATTCTGCATTTTACAAGAAAATTTAATTGTAATTATATCTTTACTACTTCTTCTTTTATTGAAATTTCAAATTTGCAAGTTACCGCGCTGTCCCCTGTAATATTGATGTGAACCAGTCACTTTCTAGATTTTATGGCTACTGTGTAAGCAGATTTGGCAGATTTGACCTTTGAAATTGCCTCTTGAATGTTGTGTGACGTGTCTAATGTTAAATAAACTCACACTTGATTTTTAACTTAAATCGAAATTTTTAAAGTACCCCATCACTTAACGCAGCTGTCATACATAGAGGCCATCACTTGTTGTTAGTTACTACTGTGGTTAGTTTTATATTTCTTAACCTTTATTTTAAGTTTATTAGAATTTTCTGTAAATATATAGATAGAAGTTATATAATTTGTTTAAACATTTGAGTATTAAATATTACCATATAATGGTATATAATATAGCAGGCCCGTAGCTAAGGTCTGTGATCAGGGGGGGGGGGGGGGGGGGGCGGTTGCTAGTGTTTAAAATCACAAACAACACTGAAAACAAGAGAACATTCATTTAACTATCTGTATTAGTAACCTTAGAATGACATAAATTGTAAGGAAAAGTGGAGCTCCTTTTAATTTGTGTGTTAGACTTTTGTTTATTTGTGATTGTTGGTTAGTATGAAGAGCACTGTGTTGATTTTTTGAGTTATATGTAAATACAAACACAAAAACTTTGACTTGTGACCACAGGGTGAATATTTAAATCAATTATGGTCAACCTTTTGAAAGTTACGGGCCAAACTGTGGAATATTAAGAGTATGGCATACCCTAGCAAAAAATGTGACAAAACGTCCTTCTCAAAAAGGCCAATGGCAAAGACTTTATTAGTTTTTAATAGAAGCGATTATTGGTTGGCTCGTTGGCCTATTTGTCTTCGACGGGTAATACCAATAATCACGCAGCGAAACAAGAAACTGGAGGATTTTTAGCTAATACTGAAATATTTTTCAGGCAAACAAATATTGAATTTTAGTAGATTCAGTTCATATTTTTACCAACCATTTTATGAAAAAAAAAAAACAAGTCGATCCCGTAACCGCATTCTTTTAAGGAACACTAGGGTGAAATATATATTCTTTCGACAAACAAAAGTATACTGGGTGTTAATATGAAATTGCGAAAGTCGGAAACTGGCGATAGTACTCGTCCATACAACATATTTGACTACGGAGCCAACCCTCAAATCGCGAAAAAGAAATCAGCTGTTCCATAGAAAAGTTACAAGGCTACCCGACCAAAATGTATGAAACGACAGATTTTTTTCACGATTTCTCAATTTTATTTTCATGGAAAGTTGTTTGTATGGACAAGTACTGTCGCCAGTTTTCGGCTTCCACATCTTCATCTTAAAACCCTGTATATATTAATACATTTTTATTTGTACGTTCCCTTAATAAAAAAACTTACTAATTCACTATATTTTTATCAATATAAGGAGAGTCCTAATTTCTTCCAACGAAGTCTCGAAAGTCTGGCGTTGTTTATATTCTAGGCTCAGTTAATTATTCATTGCTTGCACACACCGCTATCTCATATGTAAGGAGTGTGCAAAAAAAAGCAGTGGACATCTTTTATGATGAAAGTTTGTTTTGTCGCTTTATTATGCTCTCACTCAGACTCAGCTCTCTTGCAGCGTGTACAGTGGAGACCACATCAAGCTATACACTTGCAGTACGACATTAGCCCCTACAGAGAAGAATAAAAGATAGGTACAAAGTCCAATGTGTCTTGATGCAGTCTCCACTGTACCAAACATATTACGATTTTTGGCAGTTTTAAGATGTTCCGTGGGCCGGCCGTGGCGCGATTTTATGGAGAGGTTTGGACTAAAAATTTAAATAAAAAATAGTAAAGAATTGAATTTGATAATTTTGATAATGATAGTTTTGATATGTTGTATGATATGTTTAGTGATAGCTAGATAATGGTGGAGTTACATTAGATAATCAGAAATGAGCAGCTTACCATATTGACGCTATTAGATTTTAGCAGCGCCTTTAATTGTGTGGATTTTGAGGTCTTTTGTTATTCTCAGCTCTCTTAACGTATCTCCTCTTGCTACAGAATGGTTCGATACTTAACTCAGGGGTCGCTTGCAGTGCATACGCTCGGACGAGGTTACCTCGGAGTGGTGCCAACTAACTGCAGGTGTACCTCAAGGTGGCGTCCTCTCTCCTCTTCTTTTTTTTATATTTATTAATTCGATCTCTAATGTCCTTTCTTCTAACTACCATCTTTATGCAGACGACTTGCAAATATATCGCCATTTTCATGTCTCTGAAATTGACTCATCAATAGCTTCGATGAATGTGGACCTTGGCAACATTCACAACTGGGCAACATCATATGGTAAACCCAAAAAATCACATATACCACAGGTATCATTTAATAACGTTCCGATTGCCTACACCAATACCGTAAAAAATCTCGGAGTAATCTTTGATTTCGATCTATCGTGGTCAGTGCATATAAATGAGATTAGCCGCAGTCTATGCCACGTTCCATTTGCTTAAGCGTCTCCAGAAATTCCTACCCTTTGCAACTAAAATTACTCTTGCACAACCCTTTATTCTTCCACTCATCGATTACGCCGATATTTGTTTTATCGATGCAAATGAAGTACTATTGAATAAATTGGAAAGGTTACAAAATTTGGGCATAAGGTTTGTTTATGGTCTGCGTAAGTATGACCATGTATCTCACTATCGTGACGATTTTACGTGGCTCCCTATTCGATAGCGCAGAAATTATCACGCACTGTGTTGCCTCTTCCTTATCTTAAAAAGTCCTAATGCACCTGAGCATAGTAAAACCAGAACAGTAGTTTATCTTCAAGCAAAGGTACATCGCGCGGCTAATATGTAAAATTTAAAGATTTTTAAGCAAAGGCGTCGCCAGGGGAGCAAAATAACATAAATTGTAGGTAAAATAAACAAATTTTAAGTTTTGAACATAATCTTCTTGGGTTTCTCGCGAATTTTTCGACTACTTTATTATTAAAATCTCAAAAGTTTTTCGAATATGTAGGGGGGGACAGCTACCCCCTTCCCCCCTTTGACGATGCCCATGTTTTTAAAGTAAAGTTCAGGAGCCAATATTTTTTCTTACAATAATTAAGATAAGCAAGTAAGATTTCTTAATGAGTTATAGTGTCTATATGTTTATTATCTATGGTATGAATGTATGTTTGTTTGTAGTAGGTATGAATGTTTGGATGTTCCACTACGTCGTCTATTGATAGCTCATTTGTCATAATCGGCTTCAAAACATTTTAAGTATTGATTTTTTATTAGCTACGAAACTAAAAGAAGGGATAACCCTGCAACGGTATCTAGGTATTTAATTCTCGTACGGGGCGTGAGTTAAACTACTTACTGTTCTGGTTTCACTATGACCTGAGTATCTGCGTGAGCGCTTTCACTTTCTGTTCAGTAGAACTAAGCAACTTAGGTCACATACTGCCTCGCTCCTAAAAACACCTCCCCATAATACAGGAGCTTATGGGAACTCCTATACAGTACAAGCTGTTCAGTTATGGAATTCTCTTCCGCATACTGTACGAGGGTGCGTAACTGTCTCCCCATTAAAAAAGAAATTGAAAGAGCATTTAATAAATTATTGAGCTTTTTAATATAAATTAATAGGTGTCTTAGAGCATATAAGGTTAAATAATATTAGTTAGCGAAACTCAAAACATAGGTAGTACTAGTCTATATGAACAACTGTTTGTATGGGAGCTAAGCGAAATTCGTAACTTTTTTTCATTTCCTCCCATACAAATTGCTCCGATCAGCTGACTGGTCCAGTATGGAAAGGTGAAAACAAATTTTAAGAATTATGCACAATCCTAATAGAAAAATTTGTTCATATGGACATGTTCTACATATATGTTTTAAAATTCGCCAACTTATTTAATTTAACCTTATATAGGTATAATTATGGTATGTATTTTATTAATTATTTATTTATATCTATATACTTTGGTTTTTAGTTAGTTAAATAAGTGTGTTTTCATTTATAATTTAGTAGTAAGCATTGACCTGTACGACAATGGTAGTAAGTATTAAGTTTGTACACATATGATTACTGTTTTCTTTTTATGTATTCCTGATCTTTTTTCGATTTGCTGGAAGAAATCTCTCATATACATAAGCTCGCTGCTGTACACTAATTTTAATGTTTACGTGTGTAATTAAATATTTTGTGTAAAATAAAGAATAAGAATAAGCTGCAACAATCGTAAGAAAAGAAATTTTCGTTTCTGTTCCCTATTTAATCGGAAAAGCGTTGTCATTTTTACACCTGTGTCACGATTCGTAATTTACATTCGTATACATTCGTATTATAATGGTATACATTCGTGCAATATCGGATGTTACTTAATTTGTGTCATTTAAGCCAGGAACAAGAGCATTCAAAAAACACTGTAATTACCTTGATAATCTGCATAATCTAAGAACAACACAAAATTCTGAGTCCTGCGTCACGGTTTTTGCAAAGTATTAATAGAATCAATAAAATATATCAGAAACAAAAATTTCAAAGTATAAATAAAAATATGTTAATACTTCAGAAAGAAATTTCGCGAATGTTGTCATTTTTCATAATATAAAAATAATTCCAATATGTTTTTTAATCATATTTTATGCAGGTTGAGGACAAATTTATGGTCATAAAAAAAGTAGAATTACCCATTTGTAATTTTTTGTAACATTGATATCTGTGAATTTATTTAATAAAAACAATTTTTTTTTGTACGGAGACAAGCACGTCATATGTGTGATATTTTTTATTGAAATCATTTTAAAAATTGCAACGAAAGCCTCAAACAAACTCGGTGCGGCAAAGGTGCACTTTTTTAAAATAACCAGCATTCGTAGCACAATGTTCAATCGCGTGCGACGCGACTTATTTGGATAACGAGTGCGAGGAGCGTGACATGATGTTTTTGCGATTAAATTGTACGTTACGCTCCTCGCACCTGTGATTCAACTAACTCACGTCGCGCGCGATTAAACACTAGACTACGGGGCCTAGACCTAATAACAGGTCATTCCCTATGAAATTGCCAAAATTTTCTTACAGATTCATGAGTTCAAAATTTCTGTAGTTCATTCTTTGTTTTTTGTCTGAAAATTGATTTCAAGGTTTTACATCAACGTATTAAATTTTTGAACATAAACACTTGTACAATTTGTTTCATAACACAATTATATTTGTTGCACACTTCCCCTTGCACACTTCCCAACCGGTTTCGGAAATTAATCCATCTTCAGGGGATACAGAATATTTATTATTTTAATATACGAGCCATAAAACGACAAAGTGGGTAGAATAACAGATTGTTAGAGATGCCATTCGAAAAAATTTTTCCTAAAGGTTAGGTATTTTTTAGTGAAATATGTAAAATGGAAGTCATGTCAAATAATCAAAAATAATAAAATAAAAATAAAAATAAAAAATTGTAATGTCAGATTTTTGAAAAAGAAAATGGTGATGATTGTTAAATAAATTACAATTCAAAGACTTATCACGAAATAATTGTCAAAAGCTGATTTTAAATGTCATATTAAACTTAATTAAAGTATAAAAGTAATGGTGAGTTATTGAGATCTAATTGTTGATTGAGTATTTTATGTTGGTCTTTCGAAGTTTGTTTGTTTATCTCCAGTGCTTCCAATGCTGTCATTTTTCTGCCTTTGTTGCATATATGAAGGGCTTTAAAATTTTGGGTTTTATCAAACGAGTGATTTTCTTCAATAAGATGTTCTGCGAATTGAGAGTCGGTCTTTTTGAGGCGCCAGCTTCTTGAATGCTCTTTAATTCTTGTGTCAAAGGACCTACCTGTTTGCCCTATATATTTTTTGTGGCAGTCATTGCACGAGAGCTCATAAATTCCACTTTTCTTAATGATGTCGGTACGATCTTTGTTATTGCAAATTAAGTGTTTTATGGAATTATTGGTATAAAAGGCCGGTCGATGGGTTTTTAGGATATTGGCACATTTATATGACACAGTTCCTATAAATGGTAGTTTAACCCACTTCTTTGAGTCTTTTTCATCAATATTAATTGCGCTACTCTGTTGATATAATAGTGAATTCGCAGTTTTTCTTTGCTTTTTCTTGAGTATTTTATCTACTGTTATTGTGTCATACCCATTGTTGATAGCAATGGTTTTTATTGTATTTAGCTCTTCTCTAAAATCTTTATCACTCATTGGGATAGACAAGGCTCTGTGGATCATGGTATGAAAGAAAGCTAGTTTATGTGTATTCGGGTGCTTCGAATTTGCGTGGATTATGGTGTCAGTGAAAGTCGGTTTTCGATATATTTTGAATGTGTGTTTTCCTGAACTAATTTCAATTGTCAGGTCTAAAAAATTTATGATTTGATGTCCTATCTCTAAAGTAAACTGAATATTATTGTCAATTGAATTGAGAAATGTCAAAAAATTATTTAACCATTATTATATAACTACCATTTATAGGAACTGTGTCATATAAATGTGCCAATATCCTAAAAACCCATCGACCGGCCTTTTATACCAATAATTCCATAAAACACTTAATTTGCAATAACAAAGATCGTACCGACATCATTAAGAAAAGTGGAATTTATGAGCTCTCGTGCAATGACTGCCACAAAAAATATATAGGGCAAACAGGTAGGTCCTTTGACACAAGAATTAAAGAGCATTCAAGAAGCTGGCGCCTCAAAAAGACCGACTCTCAATTCGCAGAACATCTTATTGAAGAAAATCACTCGTTTGATAAAACCCAAAATTTTAAAGCCCTTCATATATGCAACAAAGGCAGAAAAATGACAGCATTGGAAGCACTGGAGATAAACAAACAAACTTCGAAAGACCAACATAAAATACTCAATCAACAATTAGATCTCAATAACTCACCATTACTTTTATACTTTAATTAAGTTTAATATGACATTTAAAATCAGCTTTTGACAATTATTTCGTGATAAGTCTTTGAATTGTAATTTATTTAACAATCATCACCATTTTCTTTTTCAAAAATCTGACATTACAATTTTTTATTTTTATTTTTATTTTATTATTTTTGATTATTTGACATGACTTCCATTTTACATATTTCACTAAAAAATACCTAACCTTTAGGAAAAATTTTTTCGAATGGCATCTCTAACAATCTGTTATTCTACCCACTTTTGTATATGTTTTTCCTCACAATCATTGTTGACATACGTTTGTCGTTTTATGGCTCGTATATTAAAATAATAAATATTCTGTATCCCCTGAAGATGGATTAATTTCCGAAACCGTTTGGGAAGTGTGCAAGGGGAAGTGTGCAACAAATATAATTGTGTTATGAAACAAATTGTACAAGTGTTTATGTTCAAAATCAAGATGCTTTCTATGTTTCATCAAGTGCCGACAATCGCAAGTATAAATCATATTAAATTTTGTTTTCATTGTCAGTTTGATATTTAAGGCGATTGTTCGTCCTAAATGCCATCCGTTTCCATGATAAGTTTCGTAATAATGTTTCACAGCACACAACAACAATTAAATTAATGTTGCTGTTAGCTTAATGTTGTCTCATTTATACACAAAAGAAATTATAAAATTTGGATTTGTCATTCCTAAATAAATGCAAAAATGTTAGTACTGAAAATTTCTTTCTTTCTTGAAAGTTTCTTTCAAATTCTCCGTAGAAAATGGCACTTTCATAGGTAAAACGGTATTTTGTTTTTCTGTGTATCAATCTTAGGCTTTGTAAGTAAGCGAGTTGCTTAGCTTTTAAGCAGTGACGTTACTTGACCTGTTGACGTTACTTCCAAGCAGGGAATGCAATCTTGCACCTAAATGTCAATCTCGGTATTTGCAAGATTAAAAAAGATCAATCTCGCAAGATCTCGGTATTAGCAATAACTATAAATGTTCTATGAGCATGTGTTTTTTTTTCCATTTGCTTTATTATGTTTCTTTGGAAAATTTGTTAAGTGTGAACAGTAGAGTAGAGTATATGATTTTATTTGAAGATAGCGTGTTTTCACTTTATTTAGCCGCAGACAAAGTTCTTTCTAATTCCATGTTTGTAGTCATTAATTTCAACAAAATTATGTTAATGATTTAATGATTCAAAATGCAGTTATTGTCTTCTCGACCCAGCAAATCCAAAGCTTTATCTTTTTTTTTAAAGTAATTCAAGTGTCGTCAATGCCCTGCATCTGTAATATGCGCTGCCGCTTGATCTCGCAAATCTTGCGAGATCTCGCACTGATAAAGATGCGTGATTGATCTTGCAATATATGTGCGAGATCTCGGTATTTCGAGATCTCGGTATACCGAGATTGCATTCCCTACTTCCAAGCTACTCAATTAACCGAGTGACGTTACTAGACCGGTTAAAAATGGTATTTTAGTATGGTGTCTATCTTAAGCTTTGCATATATGATTTTCAAAACCGATTCCGTAGTACATAATGACTACGTCCCTAGGGCACTGCCTGTCCCCAGGGAAAAAATCTATCACATACATAAGTAAAGAGTCTAATCATTACAACAGTGAAAAGTTTTTTAAATCGGTTCAGTAGTACCAGAGATTGCCCGCGTGTACTTAAGGGCGCACCGTGCGTTTGCCTTACGTGTAAAGAGTAAAGAAAATAACCAAACTTTTGCACTTTTGATTTTTGTTGTTATTTTCATCATATTGTTCTTAAATAAAAAACTATCGTGTATAAATGCTCCAGTCGTCAATGAACTTTATTTTAGTAAATGAATCATAATATCAAATTACTTATTTATCTAAAAAAGGAGGGAAATAGAGGAAAAAATTACTCGACAAGAGGTAACTTTGCAAATTTATTCTATCGAGCCAACTTTATCAAATCGTGTTTCCATCGTGTATACTTTCTAGTATTATAGTATACTTACTATCCTATCCCCAATAGTACCAACAATATATTATTCTTTGTCAGTTGTTTCTGACAGCACTGACAGACTCGACCAACTGACCCAATCAGCAAGTACTCCCCTCCAAACTGTTTCGTTTTTTATTTTACCACCTTTCTTTCATATATATATATTTTTTATATAAATAGTTCCTATCAGACTGTATCAACTTGTTTTCATATATATTTTTCATAATTTTTACCTGTCAACCACTCGACTGATGACGGCCTCACTGATGAGGCCGAAATATATCGAAAAGATAAAGTTTATTATTTTTTTAATTATTATCATATAATTGTTAAAACTACAAATAAAAAGCTAATACAGCTAAAATTATATTTATTAATATATTATTCTAGATTTTAATTTAATTGTTTACTACTTCAAACAAGTAGTAAACAATTAAATTAAAATCTAGAATGCTTGTGCGTGGCAGCTCAAGTTATATTGTATTGCGTGCATGTTGCGAGCATGAGACAGTTTCATACAATAAGTGGTGCTGCCACGCACAACGCTATACACACGTGTGGTGTTTGGTGTGCAGCGGCCTTTACTTTTGTACCATAGGTACTTCAAAAAAATTTTTTTTTGTAGTATTGTTCGTTTTTAGGGTTCCGTACCCAAAGGCTAACCAACGGGACCCTATTACTAAGACTCCGCTGTCCGTCTGTCTGTCTATCTGACATCAGGCTGTATCTCATAAACCGTGATATTTAGACAGTTGAAATTTTCACAGATGATGTATTTCTGTTTCCGCTATAACAATAAATACTAAAAAACAGAATAAAATAAATATTTAAGGGGGCAACAACAGACATGTTTTTTTGCCGTTTTTATAGATAATGGTACGGAACCCTTCGTGCGCGAGTCCGACTCACTTTTTATTTACTTACTAGTATGTCTAAGTAACATTTCAGCACTGTAGCTCAATTGATTTCTGATAAATATAAAAATGTGATCAACAGACGTGACGAAATAATAAGGGTTTCTTTCTTACCTTGGCTATGAAACCCTAAAAATTTTGATTTAATATTATCATGCCATCTGATTCCAACATTTTTCCTTCCTACTGCATTTTTGAATGAAATGTTGACTGGCTTTTACTTAGGCGTCCCCAAAAAGATTTGGGCACTATAACTTCCCTGCGCTTGTAAGGCCCACTAATCCAAAATAAATTGATTATTTGGGCAATTAAGAATTTAAAAAGAAAAAACACATCGTAACTACATACGAGTTCTCATTGAGTAGGTATGTAATTACATATAACATTGAATGGTGCGTCCGTGTTATGGAAACCAAATATCAATGTATAACAAACAAAATACCAAGAGACACAATGTTACGAATGTGTAAAATGTTTTTAAAAACAAACCAACAATTATGTTAGTTAATCGCCATCTACTCTTGTTGTAATACATATGAGAGCAAAAAAGCAAGTTTATTAAAAAACAAATAAGAATATCTGCACAAAATAAAATATGATTGTATTTGGCTTGTAAGTACCTACACAGTTTTTATTTTATTATCAAGAATTAATTTAATAATGTCTTTAAAACTTATATTTATATATATAATAAGTAAATAAAGATATATTTTCTCTTTTTGAGCTTATTTATTAAATGGGGATAGTTTATAATTATAAAAAATAATAAAACATATTTAAACTTGATATATAGTTACGTGTGTTTGTTTAGGCCCACGCTACGGGGCTGTCATCAGTTTAACACAATTTTTATTCAACTTTGTACTTTCTTTTATTCGACTGATGACGGCCCGTGGGCCGAAATAATTTTCTAGTTTTTTATAATAAATATAATTATTAACTACTACGTTTTGCCCGCGGCTTCACCCGCGTTAGTTAAGTTTTTGTATAGTCGTATCGAATCCCATCCCATCCCATCTCATCCCATCCCATCCCATCCCACTAATGCCACTATCCCATCGCATCCCATCCTCACTATCCCATCACACTAATATTCAACGGCGTGAAGGAGTAATAGTACATCACTTTTCTGTAGGACTTTGACACCGCATTGTCTTCCAATGGGAACTGATTCATGGGATAAAAAGTAGGCTATATGATATTCCAGGTCTAGATCTACATTTGTGCAAAGTTTCAGCCTAATCGTTTCAGTAGTTTCAACGGGAAGAAGTAACAAACATCCATCCATCCATCCATCCAAACATTAGTGGGATTTATAATAAATAAATGTCAACCCTTAATATTTTCAAGTGAATTATAAATTTACAATACCAAAAATCAATTATACAACATACCCGTACTAACTACGGGTATGTTGTGTAATTGATTTTCCGTAACTACGGCTTAGTTGCAGGACTCGAAGTTGCCGAGTTTACCAAGGGCAATTCAGTGCGCGATTATTGTTTCTCTATTTTGCCATATGCTTTGAGAATAAAATTAGTCCCAAAGCGGTGGTTACAAAATAAAAAAATATACTGAAACCGCAGGGCATTAATCACAGCCACCCTCCTGGTGACAGCATTCATTGGCGGAAAATACTTATCATCATTGGAGACCACAACTGAAGCGCCTCAATCAAATTTTACGTTGGGCGGAATATACAACTAAATGTACTAGAAGATTGATCTACATTCATAAAATGGAAGGTTTGTCAGAATAATATATTATAACATTTTCACACTTGATATACCCAATGTGTGATATATATATATTATATTGATTTATATACATATATGACATATATTGATTTATATACAACGTGTAACAGAAAGGTGTAACCATATTTGAAGAGCTTATTCAGTCAATGGTATAGAACAACTTTTATTAAGGAACAAAACCTGTATATCGAAAAAAAAAAAATTACTGTTTCATAGAAAAATGCAATGCCGCTCGGCCGAAATGTATGGAAGGGCAGATTTTTTTCTTGAAATTTCAGGGTTGTCTCCATAGTAAAAGTTGTTTTATACCATTGACTGAATGAGCTCTTCAAATATGGTTACACATTTCAGTTACACGTTGTATATTGATATTATATATGATATTGATATTGGTATTGATATGATATTGATATTATATTTATATATCGTCACCTTAAATGGAAAATTAAATAAGTAACATTTTTCCAAAACACGTTTTATTGCATTTTCTAAACGCGGGATTTTTTCTCTATCTTTTGGTCTGGGAATAGTTTTCCTACTCCCTTTATTTCCTGATTTTGTGGCCAAACTGGTTAATCCGGAACACTACTAGAAAACTGATTTGGAAAACTATATTAAAATCACTTATACAAAAAAGATTAAAGAGATTGACTCTACCTGTAGTTTTTTCATTAGGATAAAAAAAATAACTCACCTTATTGAATTTTGGCAATAAACATATTTCGAACTGATGATAATAACCGAAAGGCAAAAATACATAACGGCTCTTATTGAAATGGTTTAAACAAATATTTAAATCGATGTTAACCGTACCTTAAGGAAAAAACGAATAATAGTCTTTTTATTTATTTTTCGCTAGTAAAGGTTATCTTGATAGATGCAATTGAGCTTTTTTAGCGTGTTTATTTAATTTTAGTGAGCAGATTATATTTGAGCTTCAGTAATTAATAACTTTTTATTAGAATTTCGCAAAAATATTTAAATTTTATAAAACAAAGCTGTAATACCAAGTTGGTCAAGTTTTCGGGCAGGGAACCCTGAAATTACATTATTAATTGGAGGTGCTGTGGTTAAAAAAAAAATTGCGTCTGAACCAAATCGATGAAATGATATCAGCAGAGCTGCCCAACCCCAACTTGGACAAACAGCGATATGACACGATCACTAAGAGCATGAGTCCTTGTGGAGCACTGAAGCTTACGTCCCTTGTACGTGTGGGACAGGGCATGCACCAAAAAGTATCCTCGGGCGCTGTTAAAAGAGACGCAAACCAACGAGAATGGTTATCCGTTGTACAGGCGCAGGGCACCCGAGGATGGAGAACGTACGGTCACAATTAAAATGAGAGGTACCGCGTAAGACGTCGTAGTGGACAACAGCTGGATCGTCCCATACTTACCGCTCCTTTCGACTATTTTTAATGCTCACATTAATGTGGAGTTCTGTAAATACATTTGTAAGTACATAAATAAAGGCGCTTACCCGGCGATATTTATTGTGCAGCAGCAAGGTAATGCTAATATTGACCCACGAGACGAAATGCAGGTATTTACAGCTGGTCATTACGTGAGCACCAACGAAGCGGCAAGGCGGATATTGTGCTTGCCGCTTCACGAGAGGCACCTGACAGTGACACGTCTTACGGTGCACTTTCCCAACGGCGAGCGCATTTACTTCACGGAGGGCTCACCTGTGCGATTGAGTAGTGAACCACCCACTACCACACTCACCGAGTTTTTCCGTCTGTGCCAGACGGACGAGTTTGTCAGAACTTTGCCATATGCGGAAGTGCCAAAATATTACGCATGGAACGCTTCACGGAAAGCGTGGAAGCGTCGTGTGCAAGGCAACCCCGTCGAAGGCTGGCATGATGTGAAGACGTCAGATACCCTGGGCAGAATTGATACCGTGCACTTAACACACTTTGAGTGTTACTGCTTACGGTTGCTACTGACCCGCGTCCAAGGCCTCATCAGTTTTCAGGCCCTCAAAACATTCGAAGGACAGGAATAAACTACGTTCTCAAAAGCGTGTGAGGCAATGAGACTTTTGGAAGATGATGGCCACTGGAACTCTACGATGGAGGACGTCGTATTGTGTAGATCAGCGGCCAAGTTGAGAGAGTTTTTTGCTATCATGTTGAGCACCTACGGATTCTCAAACCCCCTGCAACTTTGGGACAAGTATAAACTGCTATATCGGAAGATATCGCACACAAGTACCAAGGGACAGCACGGGCCAACGACGACATAAATTTTTACGAAGCGCTAAAATTTATTGAGGACAAAGTTTTCTTAATGGTGGGTAAACGGCTGCCTAATTTTAAAATGGCAAACATAAATAAGGCTACTTAAATCATACAAAAAAGTCATAATTTTTACTTTATTGAACAGCAAAATTGAAGAAGAAACATGTCAAACTAACTTTAGAACTTTCTAAAGCCCACAACATATAAAAAAATTAGAATTTTAGCTTTCTTAATAACGGAGATATGAATTTTCTACCGAAAAAAAAAACACAAAATTGCGATTATCTCGGAACTTTTTTTGTTGGTTATTTAATTTTCCCTTTAAGGTGACGATATATATATTGATATACCAAACAGTGCTTTATTTTGAAATGCTTGGTATGGCTGGGTACATACCATTACTACAATTTCATACTGGGTCCCTCAACTTTATTCCTCCTCTCATAGTTATAACTTTTGAAACGAAGAATCGCTTCCTCAGTAACAATTAAATACCTTCTGGTTCATCCATCAGTCTGGTTCGTCCACTGTTGAACCTTTCCAAGATTTCGGCTTTCTTGGCGGTGCTTTTTTTGAGCCTTTGGGTCTATTTAACAAGCTTACAGTTGTCCGTCTTTCTGTCCGTATGTCACAGCCTCATAACTTTAGTACCGTTAAAGATAAAGACTTGAAATTTGGCACAAAAATAGCATTAATTTGTCCACAATTCATGGTGTAAAAAGAATAAATAAAAAAATTTAAATTGTGCAAAATATTTCCAAAACAAAATTGAGAAAAATAAAAAATATTATCCTAAAAATACAATATGGGTATCAAATTGAAGATATTAAAAATTTTATTGTAAAAATATATACATTTACTATATTTACTGGCACTGGTTTGAGAAATCTTGAAAACACCACAAAAATAAGTAATAAGACCAAAAAATATGAAAAAAAATGTCGATTATAGATAATAGCTGGCCAATTACAGGAAAAGTATAGCCATTGAAAAAAAGTTGAGTACCAATGAAAAATATGAAAAAGAAGTAGAATAAATAAAAAATATATTTTATAAGAATATAATATTGGTATCTAATAATATTAAAAAGCTGATGGTATATATATACGTTTTGGCTATATTTAGTTGCATCTATTTCGAGAAATCCTCGAAACACCACAAAAAAATGTATGTCCCCCGCCATTATCTCCAAAACTGGTAAATCGAAAAATGTGAAAAAAAATCATAGTAATATGTGTTTACGTAAAGATTACAGGAAAAACATAGCGGTTGAGAAATGCAAAAAAAAAGACAACATTAAATTCATCATACACGATACGGAACCCTAGGTACGCGAGTCTGACTCGCACATGGCCGGTTTTTTTATTATTGATTAGTTGATGCAGTATAAAAATGTGTTGTTTGTTACCAAGAAGTCAGTCTAAGGGCGGCTCAGGGACAACTTGGCCCGACTCAACAAGGCCCGAATAATAATACCAGATATTTCACTCCCGATTACAGTGATTTGCATAATAAAATGCATAATCAAGTATTTTTCTACGAATACTCTGCAAAATAACGTAATTTTCATATTTTTTTATCACAAGCTTTCTAGCTTGCACTAAACGAAATTCGACAGTAAAATGTATGTTAAAAAATCGTTTTCATTTACTGGGCGGATTCGTTGGAACAATCCCGCCTTAAGGCGATATGCGAAAAAAATACGGGTGTTTCTTTTCTGAGTATTTCATGAAATACAAGGAAAATTATAATCAGTTTCTGGTATATGCATCTTGACTATATAATCCAGGGATTTGAAATTGAAAAACATATTTGGATAAATTTTCCTCGATAGAAATAATCTTTGAAATGAGGTCTTCAAACACACTTTTTCTCCTAGTTTGACGAATAGGAACCATATACAGAACTCAAACATATTTTATTAGGTGTGTTTCAACAATATCTAGAGATTTGGTATTTGAAATTTTACTAGCTATTTTTGTTTTTTTACTTATAAAAATTATAAAACTAACATTTTTCGCTTTCGCCCTGAATCTGTCCCTCTCGCACTGAGCGATTTTTTGCTTGGAGTGATAGTGACAAAAATAAAATCCGCATAGCCTCTTAACATTTTTTTAACATATACTTAAATCAGTTTTCAGTTCAGCCAAATTTCAAAATTTTAAAGCTAAAATTATGAAGTTTTAAGGTACCGTACCTCAAAATTAAAAAGCAGAACCCTTATAGGATCACTTTTGTTGTCCGTCAGTCTGCCTGTCTGTCAAGACCCTTTTACTCGGGCCTCGTATGTGATATTAAGTTGAAACTGATATCTCCTACAGAATACCTCCTTTCATGGTGCTTTAAAAGGCTTCAAACTCGACGCAAAAAAAACTCATTGCACTTTACGTAATCAATTTCATACAAATTTGCTCACCATGAAAATCTATAGGGCTTTTCCAGTTGACTTGAAATTTCGTTTACTGGTCAATGACTTTTAGAGTTAAATAGATCGTAATTAGAAATACTATTTTAATGAATAAATACTCCAAATATTTAATAAAATTTGTTTGAGAGTACTTAAGGTGGATGCGCAAGGTCCCAAGCCCATAAATTATGATGCACAACTATAAACAAATTTTAAATTTTACACAAATTTATAAGAAAAACCTAATTGACATTAAACTATGGTTACTTAATGCCATGTTAATAAATACATTTATATAGAACACCTAAATCTGCATTTTTATCTATTTTCTTTAACATTTTTATGAAATTCTGAATTGGCCGCTCTTGAAACCGTTTCTACATCACCAAAGAGAAGAAAATAATTGGTACCGAAAATACCGAAATTACCGGGAAATCCCGGTTCTTTTGAAGACTAGTACTGCAATTCCCGGTTCTAAAAAACAGTTCCGGCTCTCGATTCCCTACTCTCCACTTTATATTGCCTGACCGCCCATGCCCACTTTTTATTAATAAGTATAGATAAGTGATACATAAATAAACTAAGAAAATATTTAATAATGTATGTTGAAGGAAATATAATTTAAAGTTAAATGTTTGCAAAACTCAAACCTACATGAATAACTTCAATTGTTTTCCTCACCACTGTATATTGCTCGACCGCCCATGACCATGAGTGAGCGAGTTGCGTATCGCTGCCGCAATGCTCGATTTGCAGGGGAAGCCGGGGCGCGGGTGAAATCCGAAATTTTGCTAGCTTTTGGCGCACTCTTAAGGGCCTTACTATCGCCAAATGGGTAATTTCTAAAGCCTACTCCTCGTTTACGGCCAAACCAAAAATAATGAAAAAAATCATTATGAATAATCAGCTCTTAGACAACATATGCAACATTTTTCTTTTTCATACCACCAAAACTTCTACATGAAAAAATGTATAAGCTAAATGGTGTTTTTTGGCTTAAATTTCCTACTGCTCCTAAGTAGCTTGGTCGATTGAATTCATTTATGATTTGATAAATAGATACACTTGATAGCTATAAACATAACAAAGGATTATTCAATAGAACAATTGCGTCCAAGTGAAAAGTATAATTTTCTCCTATTTCGCCCTATCAAGGACGCAGCGAGCGTCGTAACAGCCACCATGCATTGCGCGCTGACATGAACGTTATTTCAATGTCGTTTCTGTTGATATTCCTACTGACAAATATCGAGCTGCTAATTTGGCGATGGTAATCGCCTTAATGTGTAGAAGTCAAAAATAAATTGATGTCAGTGTCTCCAACTCCCTCTGTCAAAATTACGGTGTTGCTACTCTAAAAATACGGTAGGTGATTAAATTTTACGGCAGATAAAAAATAAAAATACGTTAAACCCTTAACAAGTCAAAATTGCTCAAATAAACTGAATTGTACGTAGTCTAAATATTAATTCAAAAGTTCGTTAAATCAAACTAAATACCTCCGTTTTTTTTTTTACTTCGATACATTAATTTTTTTCACAAGCGGAACACATCGCTTTATACGGATCTTTATTTTTTGAAAGACCAACACTACTATCGTCACTTGAATAGCTAAAATCACACATTTAAAACGGAAAAACCGCAACAAAATATATGTCGATGACAAACAATCACAAAATGATCAAAAACACCAAACGCAGAGTATGGCTTATTTTAATAACCAATCTTGCAGATTACTTGATAACTATCTTATTAGTAGTTTATGCTACAAGGGCGCAAAGGAATAAATTACGAGGACGATTTAAAACACGAGCGTAGCGAGTGTTTTAAACGTAACCGAGTAATTTATTGCTTTTACGCCCGTGTATCATACTACGTTTTTCAATGCATAGTGTGAGGAAATGAAAACAAATATAATCTTGTGAACTTTAAATTATAATTGGCTCAAAAGGACTGTATCCAGAGCCGTTAAACAGTGGAAAAAAAAAGTATAACATCTATGGTACACAGGAAAGTCTGCAGGTTAGCCAACCATTGTAAATAAATTAAAAAAAAATAATAATAAAGCCCTAGGGCAAAATAATCGACTTTTTGTTCGGTTTTGATGCATAAAAAGTGGGCCTTTACGAGCACATGCATTGAAAAATCTATTATATATCTCATAGATATTTCATTAACGATAACCGGAAGGCAGCCTTCATTGAGCAGCGTAATTTCCTCAGTTTTATAACATATTTTTATTTCTGGCAACTCGTTCACGAGAGCGTTGCTGACAAAAAATTATTCTTATGATTCGTATTTCTATTATTATTATTATTAATTAAAAGGAAATAATTTGGTATACATGTTAATTGAAGCTTTTTCTACAAAAATGTGTCTTAACTTTTTCCTTTCTGTAAATTTTTTCGTTTTTTTTTCCGGTCCGGGTTTAGTAATCAAAGCAAATGATTGGTGGAATAATTGTCTGAATTAATATATTATTAGAAGAACAATTTACGTTTAGTTTACACAATGGTACAAAAAGAAGATTACATAAATGTCATAACAAAATATCACCCTAATTATAATTTGAGATAACAATTGAGTGCGCGACTGTACCCATGCGCAGCTATCCCCTCCGCGTTTCGTTCACTGCTAAACTTACGTGCCGCGGCCTTATTCACCGAATTGACACCAATGATAACTTTAAAATATGAAAAGTGTCCCAGCTGCCGGATCCGGCACTTAAAACGTGTGTAGGTGCCGGCACTTGGGACAGTGGCCAAACAAGTGTGTTAAAGAGTTACAAATGCAATAGGACTGAAATATGCCGTGGGCAAAGGCGCTTAGGTTCACATGGAAATATATTAAGGGAGCCGTAAATAAATTGCATTAATATACTGGTTGATGGTGCATTTTTTGTCGGTATTTCATGCATCACGCATAAAATACTAAACGGGTTTTGATGCGGTTACCACTATTCTATCCTCAGCAGTGAGGCATGCATTACAAACAAAGGAAGGGAGAACACAGTTCGCTCACTTA
The DNA here is from genome assembly GCA_934047225.1 of Ypsolopha sequella. Taxonomy (NCBI): domain Eukaryota; kingdom Metazoa; phylum Arthropoda; class Insecta; order Lepidoptera; family Ypsolophidae; genus Ypsolopha; species Ypsolopha sequella. Next base: position 17,587,752 of record OW203994.1, on the reverse strand, counting down.
TTATCCAACTTAAAAACTTGGATATATTTTATTGCGGGATTCCCAAGGGAACAGTGTGGCCGCATTATCTTCTTCCACTCGGACGAAGTCGCGGGCAACAGCTGGTCAAGAATATTACACAAAAATGTAAGAAGCTATTTTGGTTTCGGTTCTGCGGAGGGGTATGGCGTGCGTGGCCCCCTGTCTTACGTCCCTGTGTAAAGTATATACAAAAAAAACAAGAAAAAGAATGAGTAAAAACTATGAAAAATTATTTAAACAAGAGTATTAAAATAGATAAGATACAATTCAATCACTGAATTGGTCTAGAAATATTCTCGTTGTCGAATAAGCACCAGCTCTAGTGAGCTGTATTGACCTAGAATACAAAAACACCGTGTGATTTATCATGGGCGTGCCTATGTGAGTAGTTTTTAATAATGGTAGTAGGTAACTATTAGACCTAGGCATTCTGTTAGGTTGAAAATAAATCTAGCGATAGATTCTCTTATTTGTGTAGTTTGATTTCAGGATGATTAGAATTAGATAAACACATATAAAGAAAATTTTAGTGAGATATATTTCGGGTCATTCGGGCCTAGGGTTGCCAACTTTTTTAGAAGAAATAAAGTATATCTGATTTCAGGGAAGGTAAATAAAAAGTACGGTCCTTTAGAAAAAAGTATTCTTTATTCAAGGGAGTGCAAGATTTTTTTTAAAAAATGTCGCGGTAGCTGCGGGCGGTAGGAACTAGGAAGGCCAAACTACAAACTAACATTCTCAAATCCTTTTGTGAAACTGTATTTTTTGTGCTATTTGCATAAACACAAATGCACAACATAAAAATATCATTCACAATGAAGGAAGTCGTACATTTTCCCTTGGATTTCTTTACGGCTCTGTTTTTGTTTTCAGTTTACGTCTAATTTTATGTAAAGATTGAAATAAATTATTTTCACGTACTTTATGGGTATTCAAAAGTATTAAGTACAGGGACCCAAAATAACGTAAGATACTTTATTTTAAAGGGGTTGGCTATAGTTGACTGCCGCACGAATTTGTTAGAAATAATTATATTGGTAGTTAGCTAGGTGATGTAAGATTATAATTCTAAAATATTATCGTTAGGAAACGTGTAGTTTTTTAGATATTAATTTTTAAAGTTTATAATTTTTTGTGCAAAAAAAGCGCATTTACCCCTTTTGTTGTTTATAATTTTGCATAAAAAGCGCACCACGACGTTCCATTTCACTGTACTTTGACTTTTTAGTGCATTGATGCGTCAAAATATATGTAAGTTTGTGATGTGATATTTTTTTAGTTGTCATAAATTGGAACGTAATGAGGGATTTTGCAAATCAGGTTAGGTTAGGTTATCTGTGAACCACAACGCACGAGCCGAGCGAGCGAAGCGAGCGTGCCGCGGCAGCGGCCGGCGAGTGCCAGAACCGAATCTGCCTCGGTTCACTAGTAGTGCCAGAACCGAATCTGCCTCTTTTCACTAGTAAGTCCCAAAAACAAGTTGTTAGGTTAGGTTATCTGTGAACCACAACACACGAGCCGAGCGAGCGAAGCGAGCGTGCCGCGACAGCGGCCGGCGAGTGCCAGAACCGAATCTGCCTCGGTTCACTAGTAGCGCCAGAACCGAATCTGCCTCTGTTCACTAGTAAGTCCTTAATTCGACACTATTTTGATAGGAAATGATAGAAAATGATTGATCGGAGGTGACTTAACCTCAAAACTTTGATCATCAATATCTCAGCAATTATGGGTTTCCGTGGGGGGGGGAGTGGTACAGGGGGTATACCCCCTCCCCCCTCCCCCCTCCCCCTCCCCCCCAAACCTATAATTCGTGCGGCAGTCCACTATAGAAACCCCTTTTAAAGTACGGTTGGCAACCCTATTCGGGCCCGGCATCAGTCACAATCATTGGCCCAAATGGTCCGAAATATATCTCACTAAAATTTGATTTCAGGATCTTACTCGGCAGCGTGATTATGCTTGGCATGTACCTCTATGTGAAAAAAGCAGATTTAAGTAAAATAAGATTTTTTGCTGAAGACGAGAATTTCAAGAGTTACATCCCCGAACAAAATTTAAGATGGGGTATGTGGAATGATACAAAAAGACTACAAAGTTCAATAATTTAATTGTGGATGATGTAAGTAATAAATAAAAAGTAAGAATGTAAAAAAATATTCATTTTATCAGATACTTTTTACTAAATCCTTTTTCTCACTGTGTTTTCCGATTATCAGTTTTTTTTTTACTGAAAATGTGACTTGATGCTTTTAAAATAAATAGGCATACAAGGCAGCTAAGTGCTGTGAAAAAATAAACAAAGCATGCCACTACTCAAACAACAGTACTGTCAGTTTCTGGGTATTTATCAACATGAGTGTCCAATGCACATACAATAGTGTGTAAAATAAAGCCGGAGATGACTTGCCGTCGGATTTTGGACATTCATCCGGTTAAAATATACTATTTGCTGCGTTCAATAGAGGTAGAATAGAAATTATGATGCGCAATATGCCTTTTGATTCGTAAAAGAAACTTAAGGTGGTTTTAGGGTATATAGTATTGTGCTGTATTAAATAGAACACAGGCAAAGGTAAAAAAAAATTAGCCCTACTTTGGCCCCCTAAAAAATTAAAATGAGGCAACTATCCCCTTAACTGGTTGTGTCCAATAAGTCCAGTTATAAAAATTGTCCTACTGTTTCACAGACAGATAGAGGAACAGACACAAGTCTATTTTACCATAAGGGTTCTACTTACACATTTCTTACCTTCAAAACTACATTACTGACAATCGTTTATAATATTAGGTCAGGCAGGAAACATACACCAAAAAATTAATTGGGTATTTTGATATCGGTTCTGGGGAGGGGGATGGCGTGGCCCCCTGCCTTACGGCCCTGTATAAAGTGTATAGAAAAAATAAAACACGAGAAAAGAATGAATAGAAAATATGAAAAATAATATAAACAAGAGTAAGTATTGTACGTATAGATACGATACAATTCAATCAAAGAAGTGTAGTAATATTCTCGATGTCGAACAAGCAGCAGCTCTAGTGAGCTCTATTGTGACCAAATATAGAAAAACACCGTTTGATTTATCATGGGTTTGCCTTTGTAAGTAGTTTTTGATAATGTTAGTAACTATTTCCTACGCATTCTGTTGGCGTGTTAGGCATGAAAATAAATCTAGCGATAGGTTTTCTGATTTATATCGTTTGATTTCAGGATCTTACTCAGCAGCGTGGTTATACTCGGCGTGTACCTCTATGTGAAGAAAACAGATTTAAACAAATTGAAATTTTTTGGCCAAAACGATAATACGACTGAAGCCAATTTAACATGGGGTATCTGGAATAGCACAAAACCACCTCAATAATTTGTTTAAGATATAATTTAATTATAGATGATGTAAGTTATAAATAAAAAGTAAACATGTAAAAAAATATTTTTGTTAATCGATATATTTTACCAAATCCTTTTCCCAACACGCACCGGTCTGTGCGTTCCGATTATCAGGTTTTGTCCTACGAAGTCTAATGACCTATGTAAGTAGTAATGTATGCATTTTTCTGGTGTGTGTAACCTGGCTTACAAAACGCGCAACACACGCAAGACAGGCGTATCTGTACCCGTTACTACTACAACCATAGCCAAGTAGAGTTCGTAGGGTATAACATATGTATTAAGTAGTTAGCTACTTTTAGATACAGCGAAATAACATAAATATTATAAAAACTTTGTGGGTATGAACAAATGCTGCAAAAAAAAATAGGCATACAAGGTTTATTTATACACAGCTAAGTGCTGTGAAAAAATGAACAAAGATCTTTAAAAAAAATATTTCAGAGAAGCATGCGAAGCCTCCTTCTCTCCAGTTAATACTTTATATTCTCTGCTCCAGTACTACTTAGAGACTCCTCAAACATGACTATTTCTGGATATTTATAAATGTAATTGCTGCCTTCAGTAGAACTAGAATAGAAATTTTGATGCGCAATATGATTTTTCTGGAGGTGGTTTCAAGGTAAATATTTTGATAAGTGGTTGATATTATAATATATATAATCGGGTCTGCCGCGATCAATTTTTACCTTTTTACGAAAAGGTGACACCCGACGTTTACTTTTTTTACTTTTAGAATCCGGGACCAACCACTGGATAGAACTGCATAACCCGAAAATTCTCTCCACCGATCGCCATTACTACCCTAGAATTGTGCGTGAAGCGATTGAAATCGAGAAACATCCAAATAATTTCAATAGGGAAGATGGTTTCAAATTGTCTCCCAAATGGAGTCCAGTCATCGGGAAATTTAAATCGCGGGTTTTTACTTCTCTTAGTGCATCTCCGGATACTGTGAGTGTTGTGTGCCGTGCGTGAATAAGATAACAATTAATTTTAAAGACTAAAGTGTTTTTGCGGGTACAAGGAAAATACTTCGGTCGTCACCTGCATCTCATCACTGCGCCTCGCCATACTTGCCAGTTTCCCGTAGACCACGAGACATGCAACTGTCTCGAAACGTCGGGTGTCACCTTTTCGTAAAAAGGTAAAAATGTATCGCGGTAGACCCGATTATATATATTATAATGTGTACAAAACGCGAGAGTTTAAAGTGGTTGATAACTTGAGATACTTTAAACCTCTTTGATACCAGCCTTGGGGTGGGCCCTAATGTAGGCTACACATGGTTTACCTGATAATTATAATTCTAATCAAAAGATGAAGTATTTTTTACTAGGGCATCTCTTCGAAATACGTCATTTTCTTACACAGTATGGTTATGTAAGAGCTATATAATATACGGAATCTTAAAAGTTTATAAATATATTGTATTTTGCTTTTATAAGCTTTATTTATTTCTTACTATTACTTTATTGTTTTAATAGTTATAAATAAACACAGGAATCTTATATAAAGTTAAACCTCCAAGCACAAAACTGGTTTCAATACTGATTTTAAGATTTACTTTTTCAGCTCTTTGCCTTTTTCAATGTTGGCACTTCAAAATGTAAATTTTTTTGAATGGGACAGATCGAGACATCACGAGCTGAGCCCCGAGCAAAAACTGGGTATAGATTACACGAAAGCAACTTGTTCTTCTCCAATAATTTGTGCATTTTGTTTGTTTGCATACATAAACATTGAAATATATAGAGATTTACTTTTTATTTATTTTTATTACCATCTCGTATCAGATGTGTGCTGTCTTTGCATCGATATCTAGAGCGTGCTGTTTAGAAGATGGATGTGCTGTTGACCGTCCTCCCTTCAGAACTTTCCTAGATTTGTGAGCAAAAAAGTTGCGATGTTTGGTCTGACCTTGGATCTACCTTAAATCATATCCTAAAGGTAATATGAAGTAACTGTATTAGATGGAGTTCTGAGAAAAGTATACACGGTAAGCAGTAGCAATATTTTTACTCAAGCAATACATTGTGTACAAAATATTGTAGAGTAATTATGTCATTATATTTACATCAGCAGTCAGGATATATTGATAGAAAATACTAAATAATAATGATTTATTGTTTGTCAAATTAGAAAAGGTAAACAATAAACGCAATCTATTATTGATTTTCATTCCACAATGGGTCTTTGTCAGACACTCCTAGCTCAATTCGTTCAGTCACATTAATGAAATGAGAAGATAAAGTACCTGGAAAAAAACAACTGAATTAACTAAATTAATAAAAACGTAGCAATTGCAACATAATATGCCATCCCTGTAAGTAATTGTTATATTCTTTATGTTTTTTTTAGTTTTACTTTCTGTGATCGTTTAGTTAGTGGTCATCCTGGTGGTCCATCTCTGTTAGGTTAGTATGGTCATGAGATCACTATAAACCACTATTTTCCACCCAAAACACCCACGATTCGGTCACGACCCTCAACAAACGTCAAAAATTGTTGGGTAAAATTGGCTGTCAAACGTGATTGTGCAGCTAATTGTGTACTACAAACCACCATAGTATGGACTATGATGGTTGGTGGTGGTTTGACACTTCAATAGTCACGAGGTCCACAAGTTTCCTACCACTGCTTTACTATAGTTTTGCTAGTACTATTGCATCAAGCGTATTGATGCAAATTGACACCAGTGGAATAGAACGTTTCTTGAGAGTTGAAGCCGCTCACGTTCGTCGGTTTAGCATAGAGACCCTACACTTGTCCCTCGTGTGGTGCTGATCGAGCAGCCAGATTGGTGGCAGGCTTAGGGCATGGCTTGTCACCACCCGAAGAAACTATGCCACCAAGCTACATTTCGTGTTCTAGCATGGCGTCACGAGAAGCCCAATCGGGGTAGTGTTTATAGACAGTTGCGTAGTATCAATCATAAGTCCAATACCGTCTTCCTTAGATTGTTGTTTTGAGTCCATAGTTTTTGATGGTGGCGAGATTGCAAGCACGCTTTCCGCTGTCTGACCGTGTTGCGAAAATTCTCGTAATGCTCTATCATGCCGCTGGGATTTTGGAGGAGGCCATCACTGTCTTTCCAGCCTTGTCTTTTTAAGTACTTAATTTTTGCGGAACACGTCATCGCTTTTACTGTCCCAAATAAATAATAAGGAAATATCCAAAAATTAAAAGTTCCAGAAACAAGAGTAAAGTTTCACAGCGATTGCACCTTCCTCAATAAAGATAATGACCGAATTGTAGGTTACAACATAAAATAAATAAATAAATATAAATATACAAATAAAGAAATAGTAAGGATTTAAGGACGCCTACTCCCAGTTATGACATATTCAACAGAGGCTTTGTTGACAGAACATTAGAACATTAGAACATTCCAGAACAAACTAAAAAAATATTTACTAACAAAACTTTTTTACAATTTATATGAATTTTATAATAATATCATTGAATTTTAATTTTATAATACTTACTGACATTTGCTAAAATTTCATCTTGATCTTCTATTAATTGTTAAACTTCGACATTTTATTCTATTTATCCAATATCCAAGTTGTTTTCATTTAATGTTTCCAAGAAATTCATGATTGTATGATTTTGTAAACTTATTTATTTATTTGATTTATGTTGCAAATAAATTTGATTTGATATCGTTCCTTCAAGTAATACGCCGGGATATGTGTGTGTACAGTTTGGGCCAGTACAGAAGGTGTGCGTGAGGTAGCTGTCAATGCGTAGTATCCCCCCGCGCTCCCCTCCTTTTTCGTTGAGGAGTCGCCATCTGTGACTTACTTCAAGTCCACCTTTCTGTACTAGCTCAAACGCGAAGATACAAAGGTGATATACAGAACGAATCTGAGTTTTTCTGCTGTATGTGTGCTGTGTGGAGCAAACAATGTACACTGGTGTTTACAGATAGCACAGCGGTTATTTGGAGACAACTCGATTGTTTGAATATCTTCTCACGTAGGCAGACCCCCACAAAGACTGGGAAAAAACAACCCATGCGAGTTTTCCTACTGTATGTGTACTTGTTGTGTATTTCATGAAATACACAGAAAATTGTAATCAATTTCTGGAATATGCATTTTGACTTTATAATGTACATAGGGTGTTGTTTTTGGAAAACGTGTTTGGATACATTTTTCTCGATAAAAATATTTGCTGAAATGAGGTCTTCAAACACAGTTTTACTCAAACATATTTTATTGGATGGGTTTCAACAATAACTAGATTTTTGATTTTGGAAATTTTGCTAGTTGTTTTAGTGTTTTTATATAAAAATTTAAAACTAATTTTTTCTCTTTCACCCTAAATCTGCCTCTCTCGCACTGCGCGTTTTTTCGTTTAAAGTGACAGTGACAAAAATAAAATGTTGAAAAGATTGGTCAGAAAATACACGACCTACCCTCCCACCACCGTCCTTCTACCACCACGCAACAAAGTCTAACCCTTCCCTTATTATATGACGAGGATTTGTCAAATAGCAAAATAGCGAGAGTTTAGAAACTGACGATGCCGTTTGTAATATACTAAAGCCGATTTTGAAGGCTTTAATTTTAGTTTTAGTGCTGTCAAAACTTAAATTTTGCCAAAGTAATTTAGCTTCTGTTCCTAAACTCTAAGAACTATTTCGCAATGAACAAAATTTTGTTTTGACAGCACTAAAACTAAAATTAAAGCCTTCAAAATCGGCTTTACTATTTACCTATAATATTATTAAAACTAGCGTGAGCTGACATACTTAATTATTATTACATACGGCTTGAACACTCACGTGTGATTGTTGTTGACTATATGCCAACCATTTCCCCGATACAATTTCGGCATTATCAAGGCGAGTGTCGTTCTTATACAACGACCCCGCCTTGATAATGCGCCGTTATATAAGAACGACACTCGCTTTGATAATGCTGAAATTGTATCGGTGAAATGGTTGGCATATAGTCAACAACAATCACACGTGAGTGTTCAAGCCGTATGTAATAATAATTTACTATTTACCTCTTTGAACGCAAAACATCCGTGCAGCCGAGACGTGGAACCACCTGTTGGCGTCATTTATACGGATAAATAATTCGCGGGTTTAAATTGTATCATAATGGGGATCCACAAACAAAGCTAATTACAGATGGCGCTAGTATAGGTCCGGCCAATAAATACTACGGTCCGGCTATGTCAAACTTTGTGTTGGTGTGTTCCGGTTTTCCTACTGTTTTTCTCCAATTTCTCGCGTTTTTTTTTGCTGCCTCTGTTCACCTGTATTTTAATATGTTACATATTTGTTATTATTATTATGTTATTCATTTTACGGCCTAAAAAAGCATAATTCCAAGAAATTAATCGAAAATTACAAAAAACTACCCAAAAACCAAAACAATGTACTCAAATCTGAAATGATAGATTTTCATGGCCGGATCGAATCTCTATAAGGATAATTTGGCCCCATTGAAGGTGCATATAGTAGTGGTTACAATATTTGTGCCCGAAGTACCGCAAAAGGGCTAACCACGCATCAGGCTGTGACTTAGTAATCGTCATCGAAACATGGGTGTACGAGTGTAGTTTGGGGCTTGCACTTCATAGTCAATACTCGGAAACATCTGAAACCCCCTCAGAGGTTCATGGTGTAACAATGTATTTAATTTTCATTATTTTTATAATTTAAACCACTGCATATCAATAAGTATCTAAAGTAACTTGAATTTTTCAGGTTAATGCTGGTAGCCATGGTTTCGTTCTTTTCCTGGCTTGTTATAACAAATTTAAAGTTTACCAACGACGACGAAGGCCCAGTTACATGTACAGAAGCTCAAAATTCAAAAACATCCACAAATTCGCATGTCATGAATTTAGTACTAAAGAATAAAACGAAACGGAAAGTTGCAAATAAAACTACAGAGAAAAGGGATACAAACATTCTTGTCACTACTGATAAAACCTAAGTAGGCAATTAAAAGGAAATGATTAATATTTTTGAAAAATGTGCTTATATAGGGTGTCGACTTGGTCCACATTTTGCGTCACGTGAATATTAGTATACATGATGCTTGTTCCAAAAAACAGCATAGATTAAATTAATAAGACTTGAAGAAGGAGTTATGCTCTTTTTTATATGTCCTAAAATTATTTTGGTAAACGTTTACTGCGGCGTGGAGCACTAGTATTACCTACTCAGGTGCCCCTCCCAACCCGCCACCAGTGCTAAATCAATTTCCTCATGTCTGTTGTACACTAGACGTTTTTTGTCACCTCCGAAATATCGTAAATGAATTTTTGAAAAAAAAGTATATTTTTATTTCTTTCATCACCGGTATCGTGAAAACCACCTACCCTGTAACGGAATTTGCTAACTAAATCGACACCCTGTATAAAATAGAATATTAATAAGATTCTACCTTCCAAAAAAAACGGAATTTTTAATTAGAATTGCTACCAAAATGTCAGATTGATTCCAAAAATATTTCAGACACAATGAAACTAGGTATATAATTTTTGGTGTTTAAGCAGTTAAAAAAAAAAACCAAATTGTATTTATTTGATGATGTTAATTATTATTAACGTATTGATTGACAGTTTCCTAGATGTAGGTATTATTTGCACTGAAGCAAATCATGGATAATCAAGGTAAAATCATGCTTGATTAAAACAAGTACGACTAAATGATTAAAGAAAATATCAGAAATTATAAATGATGGTTTATTGTCACAATAAAGCTAAAATGATTACCCTTTTATCAAGTCAACCATGTTCAATTTTATTCATTTACTTTAGTAATTTAGGGAACACAGTGAGTTCTATCATTCACTTGATTAGTTTTATCAAGTTTCTTTATGTTACATTTCGCAATTAATTGGTATAATAAAGTTACTTATTAATTGACATAATAAAGCCTATTTAATTTAATAATCAAATAATTGTAAAAAAGATCAAAATATTATTTAATTACATAATACTTTTAAACATACGAGAACATAGATTTTAATGAAGGAGTTTGATAGCTCTTAACACTTTGATGTAACATTCTAATAAGTTAAACAATATATTAAACCAATGTTAAGAATAGAAAATCGGTTTTGGTATGGATTCTTGCATCGCAATATCAAAGTTTTTCTGCTTGGTTAGTATAAGTATCAGTGAGATGTATGCGAGAGTAACAGGACTTACAAAATATGTCAGTTCTCGTTTGGACTTAAGTTTGGCGTGGCACTACCTACTTCCTGCCACATCACGTGTTACAAGTAAGAGTATACAATGCAGTCAGGCTAAATATATAAATGACAGGTAAAAGAAAAAAAGGCAATCAATATATGTTACGTTCATCCTAGTTACAAATATTATCAAGTTATTCGTTAAAACAAATATCTATCAAGCTACTCGTTTAAAAGCTTCATTTACTTTATTCAATTATATAAGTGACAATAATACAATCACTGAAGCAATTGATTAAAATTATCTATCTTTTAGTAATATGTATAAAGCTGAAGTTATCACGGTAACAATCAGACTTGATTAAGTCGACAATTACTTATTTGAATCTACTAAGTCTGCTTGGTACATTTCTAAATCAAGATAACTTTATTGCCGGAATAATAAAACTTTATGTGATCGTATAGATAAGTGACTTTTTTATAATAAACGTTAAAAAGTTTTTTTTTTTCAGTGTAACAAGTAAAACATTGTAACATTTTTCAAAGATTTTTTACGTAGAATTATATTATTTTTTGAATAGAATACCATCAAGAACCATTAACAATTAAATTTTGTGCCTGTTTGTTTTTTATTTATAAAAACCTAGCCTATTGCCTACTGCTCCACCCACGTCGAAAGAGTAAACTTGAATAACCTAGATTAGGTGTAACGGTGTGATATTATAATGAGAATGTCTATAAACTCTTTCTTATCGGGTGCCTGCGTCGTTTGAGGGTACACCTCATTCTGCATCAATCAGAATCTCTATGACGTTTACATTTCGTTTCAAAATAGCGCTCTCTGAGCCGCCGCTGTTACGACCATCAAGAAACACGCGCTCACGAAAAACGGAGTTATTATTTAATAACTCGGCTTCTAGATGAAATTATTAAAATGTTTTAAGACGAATAGGGTCATTGTTCATTTATTTTTAATTGAATTAAAATTTCAAGGCTGTATGATTTAAGGAAGGTCCTTTAACACTCGAAAAGCATGAAATTTAGAGGTAACTTTGTTATTTTTCTATCGAGCGAACTTAAAACTGTTGCGTTTTTTATTATTATATCTATGTTATGTTTATTAAACCGATTGACCAAGTTACACAATGTGAAATGGTCATTTGAAGTTATGCATCTGACCTTGGACGGAGTACGTTCGTAATTAAGTGGCCTAAAAATCCTAGATAATTAGAATAGGGATCCTTTTATCAAGCTTAAAATACCGATGTGTTGAGGCTATTCTGTTTGGCCCAAATCTATATTCTTTCTCAATCTTTTCACTGACCATTATTATGTCCCAAACAAGATAGGTGGTGAGCCTTATCGCCGTACTTCGGGCACAAATGAACGCATAAAGGACGCAGACACAAATTTATCTGCACCGCGGGGATTGAACCCACAACCTCTGGGTTAGTAGGCGCGCACTCTACCACTCGGCCACAGAGGCGGTCAAATAGTAGTATTATATTAAAATATACAGGTGACTTTTAACCTAACCCCGATAATTTTAGAGGTTATTAAGAAACGTTAGTAGAACATATTTTAAATGTAAAAAAATAAAAATGAAGCAAAATAAATTATTAAAAAACTTAACCTGGAAATATAATTAATGGTTATCCTAGTCATTCCCATGAGGAACAAATTGAAAATAGGTAAAAATAGTGAGATCATCGATAAAAAGAACTTCGTGTGATCTAATTGTCTTTTCTCTTCAGGTGACCATGATTTCTTTGGACTACACGGAAATCTTTAAGTGGCTCTAACTTTCTTTTTAATTAGTGAAATGAATTTTGGATGTTTATTATGAAACCAGTTTATAGTCTTCTGTAATCTATCAAATTATCGGGGTTACATTAAAAGTTATCTTGTATATAAATCAAATAATACTGTTACATAATTTGAGACATTGAGACACGAGTGCTTGTTTACGAAACGAACGAACCGAGTTTCGTAATAGTTTTGCACGAGTGTCCCAATGTCTAATTATGTCTAGTTGCACACAATACTTTATCTACGACCATTAAAAATATTGTCTTTATTTTTAATATTTTCAACTAACAATGGGGATCCACAGGCAAAGCTAATTACAGATGGCGCTAGTATAGGTCCGACCAATAAATACTATGGCTTTGTCAAACTTTTTTGTTGTGTGTGTTCCGGTTTTCCTACTGTTTTCCTCCAATATCTCGCGTTTTTAATTTACTCCCTCTTATCACCCGTATTCCAATATGATATATATTTGTTATTGAATAACATAATGTTATTCATTTTTAGTACGTAGCTTTTCGGTAATTAATTAACACCATTATTAAAGAACCCCGGTAAGGCATAAAGGCACACAAAGGCATAATTCCAAGAAATAAAACCGTAAAAATGTACTGGAATGATAGATTTGAATGGCCGGATCGACGATGCGCCATCTACAGGGATAATTTGGCAGTTTGGATCCCCATTTCACGAAAAATAAGAAGTAGAACATTCGTTTATGAACCTCGGGTGCGTCGTTTCGGTAATGCGGCTTGAAAGCCAATCAGGATAAAGGGTTCGTGACTTAAGTAATAAGGTCGGAACTTATTTCTCGTCTGTGTTTTTGATTGGGTCTCTAGCGGTTATATAATAAATTGGGCCCATCAAATTTATGTAACGATGGTATGTAAAAATGGTATCGATTCAGCATAACACGTCTTAACTTATTTGACAGGACTAACCTTATTTTAAGCGTCCTGTCTTTTTCTTTCCTTATCGAAAAGACAAGGATAGAACGCTTAAATTAAGTTTAGTCCTGTCATATAAGTTAAGATGTGCTTCACCGAATCGGTACCAATATCTAATTTCACAAGTCTTACTTGAACAGCTGCAAAAACAAAAGTTCAAGATAGAGTAACTGGCGAAGTTACGCAACCAGGGGCCTCGGTGCAACAATGAAATTAGGGACCTATCTAAACTGGTTAAGTTTTATCAAGTTAAAAATATCTGAAATTGGATTTAACTCACTTTTTCAACAGCCAGTATATGATGAAATTAAGAGTAGGAGTCACCTAGAATGCCTTTAAAAGAGTATTAAAGGTAGTTGAAAAAAAACTCAGGTTTATAAGTGCAATTTATTTACTATTTTCTTGATAAAAATCCTGGGCAAGAATTTAAAACCCTTACTTACATCTATTTTCCTTACATTTGTGATTTTTTGTGATGTCAATTTTAATTACTGACAATTCATAACAAGTTATTTAATGCCGAAGCAACACACTAATCAATTCCTATAAACATTGCAGGGTAGCGAGTTAATTTAAAAATTGATCACGTACGGAATGTGATATTTACGTAGATATAGAGAACTGTTTGGAGACAAAATTCTACAAAAATATAAATTAAATTAAGTACTAAAATAAGTATGTTTTTCTCTGCTTTATACATCAATTGCTTAAATAAGTACATACGTATTGCTTTTAACTAAGAGTGGTTTTGTCAATCATCAAACATTCATAGGTACAACATAAGAATTAAAAACAAATTAATCACGCCAAAAACTACACCGACCAAAACGCAAAAACGATGCAAAAAATAGCGATGAATAAAAAACTAGCTGTACAGATTTTTAGATAACCGTAACTTGAATTTAAAACCCATTTAGTTCCATTTATACAGAATTTATGTGTCTCAAATTGAAATCAAGATCAATGCCTGATTAGAATTTAATAAAATAAATATATTTGTTTATTTATTTATTTAGTCAGTTTTCCGACTACTATTAATTGTTTGATAGTATTTTTATTTTATTTGTTGTAATAATAATTTAAATGTTACACACAAATGAATACATGATTTAGATCCTTCGTCCAAGTTTAGAGCTCGTTGTGAGACAGGCTGGTTTGTATCTGGTTTTCTTTTTATAACTTAGTTTAATTTAATAATATTATTTTATAATATTATTATAGTTTTATAAATAATTATGTATGTTTATTTAGTGGACAAACCATGTATGACGAACATTGTTATATGGAAAATAAACGATTTTATTTCTGTATACGCGATTTAAAAGGAAAAAAGTGAAACAAAGTATGTATTAAATAGGTAACTTGTCAGATGAATGATGATTCACAAATCCACACCACTTTAACCAGACTTAAACCATCGATCAGTTGGCCCCTGTGCCTTGGATCTACGCAGAGGGCAGAAGGTAACTTTAAAAATAGAATACAATATAAGAATAGACAATCTGACGAATTATGTCAAATGCTTGATAACCCATATTTATGTAGTAATTAGTAAATATTTAAATACCAACTTAACGGAAAGTTATACGCCTCTGTCAAATATATAGTATGAGTGAAAAGTCTTGAGTAAAATTATTAAAATAAAATAAAATCTAATTTCATCCTTAGATCATGATTAGCGATGTAATAATAAAAAAAATACAAACATAATTAAACATAACACAAAAATACAATTATTAAGTATCCTCACGGTTCAGAGTCACTCTCTGGGCACAAAAAGAACATAATATACTCTTTCCAAATTATTTACCATGAATAAGATGTACCTTACCTACTTATGCTATTAAGGCTTCTTCCTACTCCAACGACCATGAACAATACTTGTAGTAGCTTGATTAGAATAGTAGCTTGATTAGAATGACAAGTCTCATCACGTCAGTTCAGTTTATTCAGACTTTACGCTTTTTAACTCAACGTTGCGGTTTTAAGTTCCAGGGCGTGTAAATCTATCAATTGACGATGTCTGACATTCTAATCAAGCTATAATGAAAAAAGTTATAAGTAACAACAATAACAAGAACAAAAATATAAATTAATCTAGATGTCAAGAAGAGTGGTGTGGTTTTTCCCGGATTTTATTTTGATATACAGAAGTGAAAAAAGAAAATCCCAAATTCACCCTTATTTCTCGGCTTTTGTCCACTTGTATCAATATAACTGCTGCAGTTTTTATCGAAACAGTATAAAAATTTAGAAACTTCCAGACAAAATTATATAAAACTATATGGTTTTCTCACTTTTTGGATTTTTTTCAATGCATGTAAAAAAACCGTTTTCGCACTTGTTAGTCGCAGCGACTACAAACTGATAAGAAATTTATTTTATTGTGGTTTTGTTCGAAATTTCAACCACCGTAAATCGAGTTGCGAATTTTACCGACGTAGTCAATTTAAAGGCCAACATTTATTTTTTCGTTTAACAACATACTTAATTTATTTTGGTCCAAAACTTGGTGGTCGGTTTTGAATAGAGCAATGGATCGTCCGGTAGATTTTTATTAATAAAGGATTTTTCTACAGTCACAATGGTACCGATTCGGTGTAGCACATCTTAACTTATTTGACAGGACTAAACTTAATTTAATCCTTCTATCCTTGTCTTTACGATAAAGAAAGAAAAAGACAGGACGCTTAAAATGAGGACTATCTGTTAAATAAGTTAAGTCGTGTTATGCCAAATCGATACCATTATATACTTATTTCTATCACAGGTTTTTATCGATTTAAATAAGAGTTCATAGTCCAAAAATTGTGGTAAGTTTAACTGTTTAATGTCATAAAAATCCCGTCTCAGGTATATTCATTGTAAGTGTCGTAAATAAATCTTTTATCGTTTGCCTGAGAATGAGAATATTGGCTTTACCACATCTTATCATATTTAAGACTACATAAATCTAGTAAATCTGTTGTGCTGACTCTACCTAAACCATAAATCTCAGATACCCTGGTAACCACATTAGCTCCAATTCTCTAATAATATCTAGAGTCTACAATGGTATCGATTCGGCGTAACACGACTTAACTTATTTGACAGGACTCACCTACCTTATTTTAAGCGTCTTGTCTTTTTCTTTCTTTATCCAAAAGACAAGGAGAGAACGCTCAAATTAAGTTTAGTCCTGTCAAATAAGTTAAGATGTGCTACACCGAATCGATACCAATGCTCCTTATATCTAATATTAATGAGTTACACTTTAGCCCCAGGTTAATCCCATGATGAAGAGGAAAGCTATGAAGTCTAAAGTGGAACAATAGTCATAATTTATTTTATAATGTTTGTCGTGAGTCACTTTTTTATTCGATCGGAATACGCAGAACTTTTTCTGGTAATTACGTCATACCTTTATTAATAGTATGGATAAGCCCATAAGCTACTAATGTTACAGGTTAATAACAACATAAATATATAATTTTCTTTAGGTGATTACCGAAAAACCTTCAAAAACTAGGTATTTACAGTGATGCAACTCTAACGCCTATTTTGCACCTGTTCTCTTTATGATTTATGTGATACACTCTTTTGGAGTTCACGGCGCTCTCTTTAAAAAAAATAGTACATCACTTTAAACTAAGTCTCTCTGGGCGTATTCATGCGATGCCAACATTGCAAAAGTATACGAAAAAACTCTACCTATTCTGATCTAATAGATAACTTTTGCATAATTTACCATGTTCTGCCAAAAGTTCTGTCCTTCACATTAAGTGGCTTGGTATTGCCACATGGGTACTTTCTAAAGCCTACTCCTCGTTTATGGCCATCCCAAAAATACAAAAAAAAAATATTATGCTTTATCAAATCTAAGACAACATATGCAACGTTTTTCTTTTTCATACCACCAAAACTTAAACATAAAAAAAAAGATTTAACCGAATGTTGTTTTTTGACTTGAATTCCCTACTGCTCCTATGTGGCTTGCACGATTCAATCCATTCATGCTTTGAGTAATAGATAAACTTGATAGCTATAAACGTAACAAAGGATTATTCAATCGAACAATCACGTCCATGTGAAAGTATTATTTTCTCCTATTTCGCCCTGTCAAGGACGCAGCGAGCGTCGTAACAGCCACAATGCATTGCGCGCTGATATGAACGTTATTTCAATGTCGTTTTCGTTGATATTCGTACCGATAAACAAAGAGCTGCTAATTTGGCGAAGGTAATCGCCTTAAATTGAATATTTTCACCCCAGACTGAATTTAGCAATAATAATGAATTAAATTTTTTGGCTAGCTAATAATAATAATACACTAAAAATATTAAAGCCATTATTTTAACAAAACTACCCTTGAAGCAGTCCAAAGCGGGCATCCTAAAACACGTCAATCCTAGCTCTTACAATTTGAATTTGTGGTGAGGTATAAAGCTGCTTTATCGTCTCATAGACAACAGATATTGGAAAACAAATACTATTGGGATGTGAAACATTTTCGGAGCTATTTTATAGCAACATCAATATGAACTTATCATGTCAAATGGATGTCGAAGAAGCAGTTTTTATTTTCTATTGATTTTATACAGTATCGCAATAACTAAAACCTTATTGCTTTTAATAAAATATATATATATTTTCTGTCACTAGCATCACAATCAAACCTCATTTTCATCTATTGCATCGTAAACCTAAAATCAATTCATGTTCTTACAACGGAAATCTGCTGAATTTGGACACGTAAAAAGTTAAATTTTTATGATTAAATAAGATTAAATTTGTTTTTGTAGTTTTCAACCTATCCTTTCGATATAGATTGATGTTCTAGGGTTTCCCTGGAACCTTGCAATTCTCCTTAAAAGCAGGGACAGAACTTATGGCAGGACTAAGTAGGTAAATTATATAATTATATATACATAATAAGAGTATTTATACTGGCTATAAATTGGCAGGTATCTTTAAATCAAACCACAAAGAATAAGAATAAATAACTTTCTGAAAGAAACATACGTGCAACTAAGAAATAAATTAAGGTAAGTTTATATATAAGTTTTTTTAGGTTTTAGTTTTTTCTTATTTATGTTAGATTTAATTTTATTATCTGTTATTTAAGTTGCCTTGCCCATTCAAAATACAAAGTAGGTTTTCAAAATTAATAAGGAAACGTGAAAATATTTTTTCGTTTCCACAGATAGGTTTCTTTGGTAGAGTTTTCCAGTATGACGGGTAGATTATGTAGTTGTGTAATTTAAAGATACCAATTCATTTATACCCGGTATAAATTAGACAATAAAATAGTAGTTAGACAATTTTCGGTCTAACTGCTATTGCAATACAAGCGTAAAGTGGACCTGCGAATTTTCTTACATTTTTCGTGAAATGATACTCATAATGTAACATGCAGTGAGTAATTGGTTTATATAATATGAGGTAGCGTGATAGTGCGAACCAGTGTGGTATATCTTTACCAGACACAATTGATTGTGTATGGAAAAGAAAGGCCACTCCGGCACTGACCGCCTCATACGGCAGAAACATTTGATACTTGATATTTCTTGTTGAGCTTCTAGCCAGAGATTCTACCCAAACTGTCCGTTATAGTTCGGCTCATTAATTTAATTCCACGTTTCACTTTTAATTATGAGTCTTTCACAGCTTTCTGTTTTTTCGAATATATTCCATCCATTCCTTTCCCAAATGGTATTTGTGCGTTCGTTTTTAAATAATAAGATCCTCGGGCACTGAAAAAAAAAAATATCAATTTTCACCCAAACGTATTTCAAGACGGTACAGATCTAGAAAAGGTACATCATAGCCACTTTGTAATCAATGTACAATTTATTTACATAATAGGTTCTGATAATAAGGTATTGTTTGACAGAAACCGATTAGGCGCCGCGCTTGAAGCGTGGAGGGGAAAGAAACTAGCATGCCTTCATATGAGATCGAAATTATAGCGATATAGCTTTGTAGTATAACATATTTATTGGGAAATATGATACTACTACAATGGTAAGCGAAATAAGTAAATAGGTACGTTATATTATTTTTATATTATTACCTACTTACTTATTTCACTTATCCCACTTAGCTGCTGCGCCATTTTTCGCGATAATAATTGCACATCTGCTGGTGAACTGCTAACAGTTGCTAGAAGCAGCGCGCAATATTAACTATTCCCAACTTATATCTGTTCCATTTTTAGGGTCATGATCCCTTAAGACTGTACCTGAGCCTAGAGCATGACCAAACCCAGGCTATCTAAGATTCGTTTGAAGAAATTCGGACTCTCCTTGTATTGAAATAAATATATTTGATTTATTAATCTTTTCTTAATCTTTAAACAATGTACTAAGATTTATACTTTTGTCAAAAAAAAATGTTTTGCACCCTCTGTTTTTTTGGTTTTCAAACGTTCGCTTCAAGAAAGCGGCTAAAAGATCAACTTTATTTTTCTTTCATAAAATAGGTAATAGAAATATAAAGGTATATCACCTAAATTCAATATTTTTTTTCCTACAAAATATTTCAGTATTAGCTAAAAACCCACCAATTTGTTGTTTCGCTCCGTGGTCACTCGTATTACGCGTTCAAGAAAAAGAGGCCAAAGAGCCAACATATAATCGCCTCTATGAAAAGCAAATACAGTCTTTGGCATTAGACTTGTTGTGCTGGACGGGTAATAAAAAAAGTTGCTAGGGTAAGCCATCCACTTAACTTAGAGGAACATTTAAAGATACCTTGTATCACAGTCAGCCCCCATATACACGAGGCCAATTTCTGGGGACGGGTTCTCCTTGAACTTCTTATATGACTCCGCTGGGGAGGCGGGGAACGCCTTTGGTGTCCTCACAGACTCCGCGTAGAACCACCACGACCTCCAGTGGCTGCAGAGGTCTGGAATCAGAAATAGGAAGGACCATGAAAGTAAATTCATATTAGTGATCAAAAGTCTTAGGTTTCAAATCATCTAGGTTTATTTTTCATACCTGCGTTTCTGCGATAGGGGGCTTAAAGCGTCTTGCGGCTGTGCGATCAGCTACGACCTGTGGTTAAGCACCGCTTGGCATGGTTTGTCCTAAGGTGGGTGAGCATTAATGGTATTTCTATTTTGGCACCGGCTTTTAGCGCAAGATAATGGGCGTAAAGACATGTCAGTGTATTTGTCGGTCAGAACAGGTTATTGACAACATGTTACCCCCTAACCGCATAAAAAGAAAAATAAGTGAATTTTAATGTCTACATTACTTTTTAAGCAAGATTTCAAAGATTATGTAAAGGCGCTATGACCAAAAATTATCTAAACAGCTCAACCAGGAGATCTAGATTTCACCCCCTGCCGTCCGGGGATGCACAAAAAAGATTTTCGGATTCATGTATAAAGAATTTGTAACTTTCATTTGTTTTAACAGTGAAGGAAAACCTACATGCAGAGACAAGCCGCAGTCCGTTGGTGATCATGGAACCTTGTTCAATACTGGGTCTCCGGTATGGGTTCGGGCGGTTGATTTGATTTCACCTTGTATAATATATATTTTACCTATCATTTTAATCGTATTTATATTGCTACATAAATTAAATAAACCTTTAATTTAGTTCATGTACATTTATTATTTTATTACATATATTTTTTTCATTAGATTAAACTTGACGTGTAAAAGGTGTATTATATATACCTGCTTTGCAAAACAAACTATTTGAATTTGAATTTGAATTTTGTCCCTGGCTGCATGCCCTAAAATTTACATAATATCACGTTAGGACGAAATAATGTCCGTGAAAAGGGTACGACTGTTTGACTGTCACTAAAATTCACACTTCTAAAACTACTCCAGCTTCAGGAACACATAATTCTTAACGATGCTGATACATATCGTCACGACATGAATTCCCGAGGGGGTTTCAGAGGTGTCTTTTTGTTTTGACTTAATCGTACTTTGGTTATTTTTTTGTAACTATTTTTCCAATAGATTGAAGACAAAATATTTTTATTTATTTTAGGTAAACCCAAGTAAATACAAGTCACAGTCCACACTCGTATACCCACCTTTAACCGACGATTATTACGTCCAAACGTGATGAGTGGTGGGCCCTATCGTCGTGTTTCGGGCACAAATACGATCCCCCAGCTTCACCTGGCTTCTGAAGCACTCAGAACAGACCCAAATGTGCGCCGGAATTGTGAACCTGCTCCTTTCGGATCATCAACCGAGTACTCAAACTACTACATTACAAAGGCGGCCATTTATATTTGCAAAATTATCAGAGTACTCACTGTCATCAGAAAGCGGTATCGGCGCGAACTTGGGGCACCCCGGCTGGATACTTTTGCCACCATTAGGCCAGAAGTCGGCGGTGCCCGTCCTGACAGGGGCCCCCGTGGCCCCAGCGTCCGTGTGGATGACGTCGACGAATTCAGCGTCGGAAGCCGTCACGTGGTCCAGCATCACGCCATCTGGGTAGAATCCTGGGAAGGCTGGATCTAGAACCGTTAATCTAGAAGAGGTAAGGTTTATGTTACAAAGGTGTATTCAGGTTAGAATAATTTTGACTCAAAATGCAAGTTTCAGAGATTTCAATGAGCATTTGCTGAGCATATCACCTGTTGTCAGAACAACTCGAAAAGCCTTTAGAGTATAAAATATATACTTTGTTTTGTGTTTTGTATTTATTATATTTGTTTTGACAATAAAAGCTATTTTCTTTCTTTCATTCTTTACTATTCATTATAATACTATGTAATACTTAAGATGAATTTCCAACCTTTTAATAGTTTTATTGTATTTGTTCTTGAGGTCCCTAGCGGTGTACCCGCCGACATGGCTCCCCAACGAATGCCCTATCACATGCAACTTGTCCAGCTGGAGACCAGCTTCCAGCAGCTTGTTCAGTTGCTCTGCGGCTGCTGCACCAACCTGGAATAACAGATGGAACTCCGTTATTTTTCGAGTCTATTGTTACTTTAAACTTTTTTTTGCTCGCTGCTTACACCGCCTACGCTTTCTCATTATTCCAAATATCCTTCACGCAAAGGTTGGTTGTCTGGAAGTAATCGGTCTAAGCAATAAGATCGCTCGTTGGTGCCCATTGTTGCCTTTTACCACACTTTGAAATGTCCTTTTTTATTGTTTTTTTTGGTGCATAATAAAGATTTTTGCGCATTTATTAGGGTACCTAAAAGGTACAAAAGGAACCTTTATGGTGAGAATCCAATGTCCGTCTGTACGTCCGTATGTCATAGCCTCATAACTTTAGCACAGTTAAAGGTGAAGACTTGAAATTTGGCACAAAAATAGCATTACTTTGTCCACATAACACAGTGTAGAAAAAAATTACAAAACCTAAATTGTTTAAAATATTTCCAATACAAAAAAGAGAACAAAAATATTCTAAAAAGACAATATGGGTATCAAACTGTAGAAGTAGATATTAGAGTTTATTGTATACATATTTATACTTTAAATATTACTGGCACGGATTTCGAGAAATATTGGAAAAACCACAAGAAAATGTATGCCCTCTCTTAACACCGAAACTGGTAGACCTAAAAATATAAAAAAAAATGCAAATTATAGGTCATATCTGGCTAATTACAGAAAAGCTATGCAATATAAAAAAAAGTAAAATAAAAATTTAAATTTTTTAAAAATAAATATAAAATAGTTAATAAAAATAAAATATAGGTATCAAATTGTAGATATTAAAGAGCTATAAAAAATTATATAGTTTGGCTATTTTGAGAAATCTTCGAAGAACCACAAAAAAATGTATGTCCCTTATCTCCAAAACTGGTTGACCGAAAAATTTATAAAAAAATCATAGTAGTGCTTTAGTGCTTACGTAAAGATTACAGGAAAAACAGCGGTTGAGAAATTCGCAAAAACAAAATGACAAAATTCCCAAACCTGTCAAATTATGCGAGTGTGCGAGTCTGACTCGCACTTGAACGGTTTTTTGATACTGCAATTTCATACAATTCTTACGAATATATAAATATCTCTTGTCGATGACCAGTTTATGTAAATTTAAATTTACGCAACCAGGGAGATCGCTACGAGAACACAGCTTCATGTATCCCTTCGCCATACAATAGACATAAACGCGCGTATCCGTAGCAAAGCTTTTGAATATATCTAACCATATCTAATATCGAATATACCAGCGGACGCCCGCAGCGTTGCTCGCGAGGATCCCGTTTTTCCCGATTAGTTACAAACCAATAAATTTGTACCAAGTTAAAAAGTCAGACTATACTTTTACAAGACAGGAGAAAATTATGTCATGAAAGAAAAAAAATACGATTGTCTACCTGACCAATATATGGGACACTACAGTGCATCTTCTTTTAGAATCATTTCATATATTAACTAATTAACGTTAATTCTAGAGGAATCATAACATAAATTAGGAAATTATACTTACTACTATTATGAGATAGATCACTATCATTACCCTATGCTTTATTATCGTCTAAGTAATCATTTTATATTATGCCTTCTTCAATAGACCCTGCTTAATAAACAGTTTAAACTTATTCTCTGACAAAGTTGGAAGTTTATTGTAAAATCTTATACCATGTCCTACGAAAAGTAGGACATGGTATAAGATTTTACAATAAACTGTCCTAGTGCTTTCATTTATTCATGGTTCCCGGTGAGTCATGAAACCTTAAATACTATACCTAATAATCTACATACCTAAAATTACAAAAATTCAAGAAATTTATCTCCATACATTAATAAATTCTTCGCAAAAGTTTATAGAATGACAATAATTAAAACTATAATGCGTATAATATAACTTGAGCCCTGTGACAGCAGGACAGCGCTACACAATTTGTATTTCTAACTCTCTTTCTAATGCTCAAATATGTATAGCGCTGACAGCTGTCACAGAGCTCAAGCTATAATGTAAGAAGTATAGTACCTTTTTAGTATTTCTTGAAGCGTTAATAAGATATGATCCATGGGCCATGTTGGACCAGTCTAGGAGGACAACGTTGGTGTTTGGTCTCGCTTCCAAATACGCCGTGACCATTACCTGAAATGACATTAAATAAAAATTATACGTTGTTTCTAGCTAGCAGAAATTAATAATAAAGAACCGGCCAAGTGTAAGTCGGACTCGGGCACGAAGGGTTCCGTACCATTATCTATAATAATACAGATCGCGCCAAACTTCTAGTCCGCTCGGACGTGGCTCTTCCCAAGAACGGCCCATACATTTTGTTCCTGCTGATGCGAATCGCCCTGTGTTTAGAGGGGACTAAAAGTTTGGCGCGATCTGTACTCGTTAACTTGTAAAGCCTACTTAGCTGTGATAGTTTTCCTTTTAATTTCGTTATGTATACTACTGCCGTGATTTTTTTCACGTCTGCAAATACAACCGTTTCGCCGGTAGGGGGGGGGGACACTTGACTCTAAAAAAAATTACAACATTTAAGTTTAATATTTCGCAAATGGAACCCTGGATTGAAAAATGGTCTTCTCGCACCCCCAATATTTTTAAATTACCTATCTAACGACACCCCACACTAGGGAACAGACGAGAAAAAAAAAATCATTCCTACTTTACGTGTAGGGGTGGTTACCCTGAAAAAAATATTTTTCAAAATTTTACTATACCTCTTTATTGACGTAATAAATATGTATATCCATGCCAAATTACAGTTTTCTAGTACTAATAGTCTCTAAGCTAAGCCGCGGACAGACATACAGACAGACAGACAGACAGATAGACAGACAGACAGACGGACATTGCGAAACTATAAGAGTTCCTTGTTGTTGACTACGGAACCCTAAAAATGTATTCCACCGTAAGTAGGTAGATAGTTAAAAGGATACACACAAACAATCGGCCGTAGAAATAAGCTTACTTTTGTGGTATATGTAAATATGACAATAAAGTTTTCGGCCCTTTTGCTTGACCCACAAACCACTAAGCCATGAGACGTCGTAAAGAGGGCAAACCTTTTTCGCCAACACATCAGTGCAATTGCACTACTATAAAAATGTCATTCCATACTATCCCATCTCTATGTTTTTGCTTAGTACCCGCCCCGCTTTACCCCGCAACACCCGGCAGTGTCGGAAAAAAATCTCACTTGTCCGTGGTTGATAAGATGTTTAATGGCTAAGAGGTCTGTGGCCTGACCTATGCTAAGCAAGGCAGGAATTGATGACAATTTACAAAGGGCACTGACCTTTAGCAATACAATTACTAGTGGTCAGTAACAGAGTGGTGTGTTGAGGTGGGGTAAAGTCGAAATCAATCGAAAAATGAGACAGTTTTTTTTTTACCAACTCGTAGCTCTCAGGGCAGCCCCGAAAATAGTGTCACTGCACCTAGTCAATTTCATACAAGAATTTTCCGCAAATATGTTGTGTGATTTCCCCTGCAATTCCAAACTCACTCCGTGAAATGCCGTCCGTGTCTCACAACAGAAATATTATCTAACAACATATTTGCTATCGGAGTAAATATAACTAGATGGTTGAAATTCATCTGATCTTTTATTTTCGTGTACTAAAACCAAAGGCATTTTTAACTTGCCGAGATAGAGTTAAATAAATAAATACAATATATTTTATTTGTCTTTGCAAATGTGCTAAATATAAATGATACTGAAGTGGAAAGACAAAAAGGTCTAAGCTCGCCATACAGCTAGCTGACATACATGCAGAAAGCCGAGGATTTCCAACTTAGCCTAGTAATATAAGATGAAACACATTTAATCAAAGTAACTACAATAAAAATTAACTACAAAATAAAAAAATAAAAGAAAAACAAAAGTACTTACGAATATAAAAAATAAAAAAGTACTATAAGTAGCAAAATATAGTATAAAATAATACAGTTTGCTACTAGTATCTAGATACAGAAATAACCACACAGAAAGAGTTAACAGTTAAAAAAAATTGAGTTAAGTATGTATTTTTTTCGTACCGGACATAAAATAGTACATTACGATACGAGAGCGATGAAACGTTTTCTGACGAGTGTGAGTTTGCGGCACGAGCCGAAGGCGAGTGCTGCAATCACACGAGTCGAGAAAAAGTTTCTCGCACGAGTTCCGTATAATTTTTTATAGCACAAGTGCGGAAAATGCCGACTTTACGCACGCGCAGCGTGCGTAAAGTGGTCATTTTACGCACGGTGTGCTATAAATATATTTAAAATGAACTGTACTGGCTAACCAAAACTCATTTTCTCACGATATGCTAAATTGTGAACAGCAAGCAGCTTGTAAAACTAAATGAAAAATTATGCGAGAGAGCCTGTTTTTAAAAACATATCGATTTCTTTTTTCTTTTTTTTTCATAATTACAGTACCCACCCCCTTTAACCCTGAAGCTGCCGAAAGAAAAAAAAAAGAAAAAACGGGAACTTTTGTTTCCGGAACAAAAGCAACGTTTATTGGTCTATTTATAAGTAAAAGAAAGTTTGCTTATGAGTAGAGGACCAGGGAGTTATTATACATTCGAAAACAAGCCTTTTTTAACAAAGTTCATCTAAGCGTCTCCCCGTGGACTTAGTTCAGCGCGTTTTTGCGTGACGACGTATTTAATCAGAAGTTTGTAGTTTATTCCTTCTTCATCTGATGAGCTATCCATCGAATGCTAAATAAGACTTACTTGTACACTCTGTTGCTGCGCCGTTTCAATGAAGCCATGTGTGTAGATCACTGTGAGCCTGTTGCAGTCAAAGCCTTTTGTTTCTAGCAGCTGCTGGGCTTCACTCAGCCGAATGTCCACGTATTCATTAAATGTGGTGCTGAAATTGAGATAAGTATATTTTAGCTCCATCCGCCAGTCAGGTTCGTCCACTGCTGGACAAAAGCCTTTTCAAGATCTCGCCACTCATGTTGGTCCTCTTTGAAGAAATGCCCATACTAATTAATATATGCTGGATAGATGGGCTGGTGAGCGCACCCTCGCACCAGTGACGCCTCTGTACGTCACCAGTCTGTTTTGTAAAAGGGCTGGCAATTGGGGATGGATACGTTGCAGGTAAATTGTGAAATCCATGAAATTATAATTTCACTGGGTTAGGTTAGTTTAGTTTATAAAAAAACCTAACAAAAACTACTGAATCTTAAAAAGGCTTTTGTCGCAGTTAAATTGTCAGAGCCGTCAAATTACAGATATACCGCCATCAGTCGGTCCTAGGCATGATGGGTCACCTAGTGATGCCTAATAGAGAGCTGTCTTCTTACTCTCCCCCGAATAACTTCAGGGGTATTTGCGAGAAAGGTGGTGGTACCTCCACAATCGAGCCCGGCACCAGCTCTACTACCTATGATTTGAGATTATATATAGGATATTACATAAGGTTCATCATAAAAACATTGTCCATCGGGTGCTTAGTTTTTACGGTTTAGGTATCAGATAATAGCTGGTTAACATTTCTACGTTTCTTTCTGCGTTTCTATACTGCAATGATATAATGTTGTTTTATATCTCCTTGCGACGAATAAATCGCCAAGTGTTCAAACATAGACATTTATTTCTGTCATAGTTTAGATAATAGGTCTTTACCTATGAAATTGCTGAAATTTTCTTACAGAGTTCATAATTTCTGTAATTGGATAGCTATTTCAATGAATTGTTTTTTGTTTGAAAGTTGATTTCAAGGATTTATATCTACGTACTAAATTTTTTTTTATTTTCAGTATGATTATAAAAATTAAATCTTCAAAAATAGTTCGTTCTAAATGCCATCGATTTCCATAATAAGATTAGTATTTTTTTTTACAACTGACACTTTTCAAAAATTACATTAATGTAGCTGTTAGCTTAATGTTGTCTCATTCATATACAAAAGAACATACATAATTTGGACTTGTCATTACTAAAGAAAATATATAAAAATGTTAGTACTGAAAATTGAGTTTCCTTCAAATTTCAATTACAATTTCATATGTAAGGACCTAATATTTTCCTAAAGTAAATTATTTCGTTTAGTTTTGTTTATTGTTCTGCAAATTACAATTTTACCCTTTTACTCGTAATGATGTAAAACGGTTATGTACGTTTGTAAAATATTTTATTATTGCAAAGGCTCTCTAAATATATTTGGTAGCTTACCCATTATAAAATCGCAAGTAGATATCTTCTATTTTATTTGATCTATCTGGCAAAATTCCTGAAAAGAAAAAGAAAAACATTAAAACAGTCAAATTATTAAGGAAAAAAAAAGACAACAAAGCAGATGCAGAATAACATTAAATTTTGACTTGTGAAACGTGTATTTTATATACCTACTTTGCAAAATAAACTATTTGAATTTTGAATTTTGTACTAAAATTACGGAAATGAGCAAAAGTTACTAGTTTTTAAAAGAATTAATAGGTCAGTAAAAGTTAATAACTTGCCAAATTTTTCTTAGAGATTCTAGAATTCATAATTCCTGCAATTCAATAGCTGTTTCAATTATTTGTTTTTTGTTTGAAAGTTGATTTCAAGGTTTTACATCTACGTATTAAATTTTGTTTTTGTTTTCAGTTTGATTATAAAAATTAAATCTTCAAAAACTGTTCGTCCTAAATGCCATCCATTTCCATTTTAAGATTCGTAATAATTTTTTCAGCTCACACTTTTCGAAAATTTAATTAATGTTGCTGTTAGCTTAATGTTGTCTCATTCGTACACAAAAGAAATCACATAGTTTTGATTCGTCATTCCTAAAAAAAAATGCAAAATTGTTAGTACAGAAAATTGAGTTTCCTTCAAATTTTCTATAGAAAACGGCAATTTCATAGGTAAAGACCTAATATGTTTGAAAATAGCAAAGCACAGCAAAAACAAAGAAAATGGCGAATATTATACGATAACGTGTTCTAGTCGCGTTTGTTCTTGGACCAACGTAACGTTTTCTATATTTTTTATTACGTCCGTGAAGTTAAACTGGAATTACTCGTAATCATCGAAATATTTCGATGCTCGTAATAGACATAAGTTACAAAGATAAGGATGTTATAAGTTGATAATTATTTCATTCACAGAAACTGCTTTAATTGTAGATTATGCACTAAGGCAATAAAGCAGTGTCTTACGTCACGGGCGGCATATTAAACCCTGAGCGTAACGAGGGACTCTAGAGTTAACTCCTGAGCGTAGCGAGGGAGTTATATAGAGTCCTGAGTAAAGCGAGAGGTTCAAGCTGCCCAAGACAAAGACAGGCTTTATTCCAGAGGAGCATACTCTACTTTTCACACCTTCTGCGAGACAATAAAAAGCTCGACATTTTTATCAACATTAATAATTCAATAAAATTCACTGACAATCACAGCACCAAACACCGTCTTTTGTTTCACATTCTTTGTAAACGCTTTTTTTCTTTTTGTTGAATTCTGCTTATGGTGGCCAGTTCGATTTTCGAACAAACCTCTTTACAATCCCATATGGGCATTTGTTTTCTACAAGTTTCCACACGAATTTGACGTTCCAAATTTAAATCACTTTAATCCCTAGGGATCTTCATATAACTTTATATCCCTTGAGATATAATGCGTTACTTTACGTTGAGGTTGCATGATATGTATAGGTAATTGGACATTGTCGAGCAGGTGGTGTGAAAATATTATTTGTTACCAATCGCATTAGGTTAGCCTGTAAGGATTGTGTGGTATAAATGTTAATAATAAATAATAAAAAAAAGCTAACCGCTAATATAAGTGTTTATTCCTTCTGTTCCACGGATAGGCGCATCTTCACGATCACCGATTGCCAGTAGCATTAGACACCACGAACTTAATATTATCGAAATAACTATTATAATAAGATTTGAAAAACTTTCCATTTTTAATCGAAAAAAAAAACGATCGAGACATATATTTTATGAAAAGAACATCTGTTCTTTTCAAAAGATCTGGATATAATACTCATTTACTTCTGAGATATGTACATTACATGTTTACTTTATGCTTAACTACACAAAAATGGTGACGTTTATATTAAAGTATCGTTAAAGTTTAATGCGTTATTTTAATTATGGGTTCTGTACATATTTACAATAAATCAGTTATAAGCAAATAAAACAACACAACATAAATAATGTAGTGGTTATAGTGAATAATTAATGGTTTTAATGAAAAACACCTGCGCTAATGTAAAAAAAAAATAATTCGCGATAAGGTAGATATACTTATTTTCTTAGTTGCTAGGGTATGTTTTTTAGTTCTTTGGATATTTTCTTAAGGCGCTCTTATCCCAAAATCAGTAATATCAAAGTCAAATAGAACTTTCAAATATCGTCTAAAACTTCAAAAAAAAAATACACTATATAGTTCGAACCTTTATCTAGGTCTTCCACGCGTGTGTTACACGATCAGATAAACTTTGCTCGATAGAAATAATTCAGGAACACAGCATGTAATAAGACCTTTCAAATCATGCCATTTCCATAATTCCACTCTTTTATTAACGAAACATATCTGGTAATATTGCTCTTTAAATTTTCTAGGTCGACCACGTAAGTGGGTTTTAAAAAACATATCCCTTATTTTTAAACAATTTAAAAACCGATAAAAACAACAAAAAAGTACAAAAGTGTGGTTATTTTCTTTACTTCTTACACGTAAAGAAAAAGACAGAGAGTCACTCTTCTGGGATAAGTGCGCCTTAAATGCTTTGGTACGTTTTTTAGAACTTTTGTTTAGTGTCAACGACATGGTATAGAATGTCATTGTTTAGTGTGATTGATCAGTAAAGTAAGTGATTTAATTAAAGTCTTATAAACTCATAGACAATACAGCCCAGAAAGACGTCTATTGTTCAACATCTTGCGTACAAATAATTCTGCCAACAATCGAAACGGGATACTGCAATCCTATTGGCTCTTCCAGTCTTACGTATAGCGCCACAAACTTATCTTTTCCGAAGACGAAGACTCTAACGTAATGAGTTAAGAGTCTTCGTCATACCGAAACATAATATAATTTTAGAGTGGCGAATTGTATCTGCTGGTTCAGTCAGGTGTTGACAGAAATCGGTCACCTGTTATATGAGGAGTCTGTAGGCTGTATTCGTCTATGTATGAACTGTTTTCCTATAAGTACTTACAACCTGGTACTGTTGTGTGGGTTTTCACGTATTTTATGTAATAAATAACCGACAAATTGTTATACACCGTATAAATAATTTATATAAAATACCGTATAAAAATTTAGCAACGGATCTCCGATATTTTTTTTAGAACTCAGGAAAGAGTATTATTATGCTGATCATACATTATTGCTGAATTACTAAAGAACCTAATGTCCTGACATAGCAAACAAATGGAGCCATTGCGTGCGAGTGCTTCGTTTTACTAACTTGTGTGTGTCTTGTGATACCGGTCGTATGAGTTTCATTTTGCAATTGAGGCATAGAAAACAACCAATGTCCAATTCTGCAGCTTTCGATGTTTTTATTGCATCAATACTACGAAAAGAGAGCTTTCGAATGATGATATTGGATTTTACAAAAAATGCTTCTGTCCATAGTGTACCTTCTGCATAAAATTCTTCACATCCATTATATTTCTATACACATTTAAGTTGTTAATTAGTTTAGACCTTGATTCTTTCACTGACTTTATAATTTGAAAGCTTTAGTATTGAAAAAACAATAAAAATTAGAGCATGTCTACTTTCTACTGAGTAGAAAGCGACTTGCAATTTGATTACATTAAAATGTTTTTGGTTACCATCTTTCTTCGCATCTTTGAAGACGGTTCTTAAAATGAATAATAGGGTCCCGTTCGGCGCCTTTCAGGTGTACGGAACCCTAAAAATGAATTTTGTAGATTTGAAATGCTATGTAGATTTAAATATAATTTTGCAACTATGTATATCTAATTATAAAGCCCACCAGCTACTTGTGAATTAAATCGGATACTCATTTGAAACTGATATAAAAAAAAATTGCTTATTAGCGCAATATTTTCTTGAATAACCTTCATTTCTCATTCAAGCATCTGTCCAAAATCGGAATTTGCGTAGCAGCTGTTAAGAGCGGTTTCGCAGCTGGATTGTGAAAAACCCGCCTTTTTCTAATTAATCGAAACAGAATTCTTAAATTCAAAATTCACTCAATAGTTATTCAACAAAACCTTATTACCTAAGTGTGGCAACATGACGCCTTTGTGGTAATTTATATTCTATATATATATATGGCAAGGCTGTTCCCCTCGCCCCTTGGTATTCAGCGCTAGTGTTGTCAGATAGATGTCTTAGATATAAAATTATAAATAAATAGTTTGTGAAGCCTACGCAAGTGTTATTAATTATTTAGCATCATCCTTGGGCATCTTACTTTGCTTTGTTGTAAAGGATACAACACTATGTATTGCGTATGTTGCCAACGCAAAGTTTCCATTGGTTTCTGTAAACTAAAATTTCAAAAAAAGGCGGGTTTTTCACATTATGGGTGCGAAACCGCTCTTAAAGATTTACCATGAAGGTAAAGATTCACAATCCTCCAACTAGGGATTACATTTATAGTATCATGTGATAGTATAATGATCGTACGTTGATAGATCACTTGGGCACCACACCACAGAGATAATCACCCAACAATACTCTTAACCCGTCCCGTATCGATTTTCGAATCTTTGATAACAGTTGAAAAATAGCATGTCAGACCAATTTAATCGGTCCTTTTGCAAGAAAACTGGTTAATACTAATTATGCGGAAGAAAACAGAATTAGTTATCTTATAAAGATTAAATGTAATCCTATTATAAAACTAAGTACCAAATCAAATACACTTAATAGTAGTTTATGCTACTAGTGCGAGCATAGCGAGTGTTTTAAACGTAACCGAGTAATTTATTGCTCTTAGGCCCGTGTATCATACTACGTTTTTCAATGCATAGTGACAGGAAATAAAACAAATATAATCTTGTGAACTTTAAATTATGATTGGCTCAAAAGGACTGTATCCAGAGCCGGTAAATAGTGGAAAAAAAAGTATAACATTTATGGTACACAGGAAAGGTTGCCGGTTAGCGAACTTCTCATCAATAAATAAAAAAAATAAAGCCCTAGGGCAAAATAATCGACTTTCTGTTCGGTTTTGATGCATAAAAAGTGGGCCTTTACGAGCACTTGCATTGAAAAAGATATTAAATATGTATCTCTACAAGCGTCATAATGTTATCGATGTGAACATTCTATTAAATTTTATAAACAATATAAAAGATTATTATGATGATTATTTTTACTATGATAACTACAAAACGACTACTCACGATTATGTCAGTCAGATAATGATAATAATTTTAACTTATTTGACAGGACTAAATCTAATTTAAATGGTCTGTCTTTTTCTTTCTGTATCAAAAAGACAAGGACAAGACGCTCAAAATAAGGTTAGTCCTGTCAAATAAGTTAAGTTGTGTTGCGCCGAATCGACACAATTGCCTGCCGCTTGACTAGTTTCACTGTAATAATAATACGGTTTCTTCAGAGGCAAACGGGATTACGCGGCGGTGTCCCGTTTGGTGTTTGAAGAAACTCTGTTTTTTTTGTATATGCCTTTTGTGTACAATAAAGTTTTCATTCTATAACTTTAAACTCTCGCGTTTTGTACACATTATAATATATATAATCGGGTCTACCGCGATAAATTTTTACCTTTTTTCGAAAAGGGGACACCCGACGTTTCGAGACAGTTGCATTTCTCATGGTCTACGGGCCGAAGTATTTTCCTTGTACCCGCAAAAAGACTAAAGTGTTTTTGCGGGTACAAGGAAAATACTTTGGTCGTCACCTGCATCTCATCACTGCGCCTCGCCATACTTGCCAGTTTCCCGTAGACCACGAGACATGCAACTGTCTCGAAACGTCGGGTGTCCCCGACCCTAAAAAAGGTAAAAATTGATCGCGGTAGACCCGATTATATATATTATAAAGTTTCCATTCATTCAGTCAAACTAGTCAGGCGCTATTTGACTAAAATAATCCTGAGTAGCCGTTTTATAGTTATTGTTAATATAAACCACGAATCTCTTAGTAATATTTTTACGATGTAAACCAGTTAAGTCTCAGCTTTTAATCAAAAGGTTTTTTTACCACTAAAAAGAAAACTCCAAAGATGTCTGCCAAGTATCGTATATAATATTAAATTTATGTAGATTTAATCACTACGCTTGAAAGATAAAGATGGTTTGTCGGATATTAAGGCTAGACAGTTACTTTTTACAGCAATTTTACCGTAAGGAGATTCCACCTTACAAAATGAGTTCCTCTATCATTCTTTCATTATTTTATTTTTTGCGATGCCTAGATAAGTTTGATCTAATACATTTTATCTAAAATTTCCTGAACAAGAAATAAAGAGATCAGGAAACTCGTTCTAACGGAATTAAAACACACTATTTAGTCTATTCTAGTCACAAATCTAACTACAGGCAATTCTCGTTAACATTGTCTTGTTAATGATTAAAGCCAAAAAAAATCCAAATACACCGATATCATTGAATAGGAACGGAAGTACTAACGTATGGGCATTTACGGCAAAAACTACTACTTCTATCTCGCACTACGGCAGGGTGTGTTGTTGTGAGCGAGACAACTAATTGCTACGCCTCTTCCAGCGGAATTCAACCGTCGATTCGTGGGACCCTTAAATTGCTGTCTCATTAAACTTATTTATCCTTCATATCCTAAGTACTGCCTTTTTCAGATATTTGAGAATAGGACATTTTGGTGCTTAAAACACAAGATTTTTGATTAATTAGTTATATTTTCTAATCATGACGATTACCTGAAATTTCTAGACGGATAGAAAGTATAGGTTGGGCGATAGATACAGTTTTTTTTTTGACATTCTGCGTTTATTGTACAATTGCGACGACATTTTTTTTTGTTTCGCATCAACATGTGAGCCTCTTCCTTTAACAAAAAGTGTATAATCGCTTTTCACGTGGAAAGTAAGTGCATGGCTAGATTACCCAGAGATCCTGCGTTTTGTTGGGTAGTGTTTAGCCGTTCAAAATAGAATAAACCTCTTGAAGCTTTGAAAGGTTTAAATTTCCAATGACGTCTGCAGGTCAGTTACCCGAAGTAGATATAAAAACGAAATAACATTCGCCTTACAAAATTGGTAAGGTTTGATTGATACTATTAGTCCGATAGAAATGGGTTTTTAATACACGAGTCGCTTTTTTCAGTTTTAATAGATAGTGTTTTCTGACAGATATTAGTCAAGGGCAAAGTATTTATTTGTAAGCGAAGTGAATAACTTAATTTTTTATATTTTTTTCTCACCTAATATTTAGTTTTTCTCTGCACGCCTATATCCTTTCTTGTACTTCCTGTAGAGTTAACAGGAAGAAAATGCTTTTAGCATTAAGTCGACCCTTTGTATTTTTTGTGCAATAAAGAATATAATAACAATAATATTATTATTTATAGCTATTTTAAATTAGCTTTTTTTTTAATCGGCTGTGACCGCAGCGGGAATCCGAGAGCTTGTTCACGTTGTTTAATTATAACCACTTTTTAACCGAGCTTAAATCGAGCTCTGTTAGTGGTCCGTTCTCTGCGTGTAGCCGTAACTTAACACAGCTGGGCACTCCCTTTCCCTGTCAGGGTCAGTTAGTTGATGGTATCATCACCTGTGGAGCTTTGTACATAGGAGTGTTCGTGATAAATGGTTATGGAATTTCAGTTTTAATTATTTAGTCAAGAATATGTAGTATTATATACTCGTTTATAAGAAAACACATAATATAATGATTAGTTTAATCATTATAGATATATTAAAAGATTTAATAAATATATTAATATATCTAAATATATAAAAGAAGAACCTGACTGACTGACTGACTGACATATCAACGCACAGCCCAAACCGTTGGGTCTAGAGATTCCAAATTTGGCAAGTAGGTTACTTTAGAGGTCTAAGGGTGCACTAAGAAAGGATTTTTCAAAATTCACCCCCTAAAAGGATGAAACGGGGGTCCAAAGTTTGTATGGGGAAACAAGAATAGTTAAACTATTTTATTCGAAACTTCACAGGAGTACTCTTATCAATAAATGAGTAAATACGTGTTTCAGGTTTTTTCAAAATTCAACCCCTAAAAGGGGGAAATGGGGTAACAAATTCTGAAAATCAACATGGGTATCGTTTGTATGGTTTATCGGGTCGCTGATCATGAAAACGACTACGATTTTAAAATACAACGTAGTGGACGTGAAATACCATCATCCCCTGTTGGGGTGCGATAGGGTTTAAATGTTGAAATGTGTAAATATCAATATGGGTGTCGTTTTTATGGTTTGTTGGGACGTTTATTATGAAAATGGCATCGATTTTGCAATTTAATATAGTGGACATGAAAATTCTTGAAAGTATGTGTGCCAGAGTAAATCGGCTGTAACCGACGGACAGACAGACAGCCACACAAGTGATCCTATTAGGGTTCCATTTTTTCCTTTTGAGATATCTATCGATCTATATATCCACAATCTATCTATCTATCTGTCTATCTATCTATCTATCTATATCTATCTATATCCAAGCAAAATACCTTTTAAACGGAAGGTAGTGCATCCCTAGGGGTTGGACCACGGGATGCCAAAAATAGTTTTTTTTTTATGTCAAAACTTTGACGGCCTGTATCGCCCAAACGGCTGGAGTTAGACCCATGTTGATGGGTGTCTAGGAAAAGTTCTCGACGAGATCTCTCTGCCGAAAGTGTCAAAACTTTACAGGCCCATATCTCCCAAACGGCTGATGCTAGACCCATGTTCATGGTACTCTAAGAAAAGGGCTCGGCGAGGTCTAGATGACGGTAAAAAAAAATGAAAGTTCGTATGAAAGTTCTTTATTACAAAGTTTGTCTGTTTCGAAGTTAGGATCTTTAAATTTTGTGTTTAGACTGACAATTGAAAATTACTTTATACGTGTCTCAGCGTTTGTGATAAATCCAACCCCGAAGGGGTGAAAAGTGAGATGAAGTTGTCTTCGGAAAGTCCTTCAATTTCAAAGTAAAATGACTAAATTTGTTATTTAGGCTGTCCGTCTGTCCGTCCGTATAAACGGGAGACTCGGTAAGTGGTCAAGACCAAGGTGCAACGACCCTTTTAACCTTTTTATTGTGTTTTTTCTCAAAAAGGGTCACTGACCACTTACCGAGTCTTGAGTATGTATTTTTGGCTATATAATTAGAAGTGACCTAATGTATGTATCTCACAAATATTGCAAGTATTATGAGTGTGTTTACTTTCGTAAGTACTTTCTAAATCCAATAAAAGGAATAGAAAATGAGTGTTTTGATGTCCATAAAAATTCAAGGGATGAGTTCATGTTCTTTCGTCTTGCGGATGCACTCTTCTCATGTAAGGTACATCCAAATAATATTATAAATGTGAAAGTTGGGATGGATTTAAAGTTGTTAAAGTTGTATAAAGTTGGTATGTTTGTTACTCTTTCACGCCGTAGCTGATGAACCGATTGAGTTGAAACATTGCACAAATGTTGTTCTAAACCTGGAATAGGACAAAAGCTACTTTATATCCGATAAATTAGTTCCCATAGGATGGCAATGGGTTGTCAAGTTCCTATAGAAAAGTGATGTACTGTTACTCCTTCACGCCATACCTACTAAACCGATTAGGCTCAACTTTGCAAAAATGTAGTTCTATACCTGGAATAGGACATAGTAGACCACTTTTTATCCCATTAATCAGTTCAGAGGCAATTGGGTGTCAGTTCCTATAGAAAAGTAATACACATCTTCACACCGTACCTCCCTAACTGATAGGGCTGAAACTGCTTTAAATGTAGTTCTAGACCTGAAATAAGACATACGCTACTTTATAACCAAAAAACAATTTTCGTTTGGAAACGCGGCATGGCTTTCGGTCTCGCCAAAGACCTTTTAGCAGGGAATTAATTCAGAGAACAAAAAATGGTGTCTTTCGGAAACGCAGCCCGGCCTTCTTCGCCAAAGACTTCCAATGATACTTAAGCAGATGATTAAAATTAATTAGAAAACAAAAGATAGTGTTAACTGGAAATGCGGCTCGGCTTTCAGCCTCGCCAAACATGCTATACTAGGGGATTAAATCAGTTATCAAAGACAGCTGTTACACATTAGCAGAGGATTAATTCAGAGAACAAAAAATAGTGTTGATCTGCAAAACGGCTCGGGCTTCGGCCTCGGCAAAGACGAAACAATAATGGCTAATTGTAGGCTGTTTCTCGCGGTCTTTAATAGGTGCCTGGCTGTGGGACTCTTTCCCAGACACTGGAAGCGGGCACGAGTTTGTGTTCTTCCTAAGCCTAACAAAGAGGACTACGCAAACCCAAGGGCCCACCGACCAATTGGCCTGCTTCCAGTGATGGGAAAGGTCTTCGAAAAGCTGTGGAATAACAGGCTCCAATGGCACCTGGAAGCCCGAGGTCACCTAAACGCCAGACAGTATGGCTTTTTGCCGCAGCGAGGAACTGAGGATGCTCTCTATGATTTAGTTGACCTGCTGAAATACGAGAGAAACGTAAGTAAAAAGATCGTTGCTCTCGTGTCACTAGACATAGAGAGAGCCTTTGATCACGCCTGGTGGCCGTTTATTAAATAAAATAAAAAAATAATAAAAGATAATGTATTTGTCTTACAAATGTGCTAATACATATACACACAACAATAAATACAAAAGTGAAAAGACAAAAAGGTCTAAGCTCGGCATACAGCTAGCTACACATGCAGACAGCCGCCGATTTTCAGCTCAGCCTTGTAATACTACATGATGAAACACATATTAGATTAAATTAAAGTAACTACAATAAATATTAACTACAAAATAAATTGAAAAAAGAAAAAAAAAAGCCTACAAAGTTTTTTGAAACCAAAGAACAAAATAAAAATAATAATTAAAAAAATAAAAGAATAAAGAAAATAATAATGTTAAGTTTTAGGAGGGAACACGTAGAGCCTGAGACTGCTTCAAGAGTAGCCATCTGCTACATTTAGTGCGGAAAGAGCCCAATGACTCGACATTTAATACTGGTGGTGGCAGCACATTCCAACATTTAGATGCAACTATCTTGAAGCAGCCCCTGGTATTGGCAAGAGTAGTTTTAGGGGTCTTGAGTATGTTTCTACGAGATGTAGATAACCATTCTAATTTCTTATATAAGTATGAAGGAGTTTTAGTTTTTAATAGGTTAAACAAAAAACATGATAGTTTTAATGCTCTCGTATTAGCCATATTCAAGATACCTTTAGCCTGTAGATGGGGTGAAATGTGGTCCCTCCTAGGAATATTATTGCAAAATCGCATACAAGCATTCTGGACTCGCTGCACAGCTTTAGCTGTTTTTTGGAATAAACACGGACCATACACAATATCACAGTAGCTTAGATGTGAGAGCACGAGACTATTACAAAGCTGCAATCGCACCTTTGGATCTAAAAATGGCCTAATTTTATATAGACTTTTAAGAGCTCCAAAGGACTTAGCCACTTTTTGTTGAACATGCTTTTCAAAATGTAAGTTTTCATCCATCAGTAGCCCCAAATTACGAACACAACTTTCTATGGGTATAATAGAATCACCTAATCTGATTTTTGGATTAAAAACTTTAATTGATTTTACTTGGTGCTTAGTTCCGAGTATTATAGCGACACTTTTTTTAGGGTTAAGCATTAAACTGTGATCTCTTGCCCATTGCATTGTGGCTTTTAAATCTTCATTAAGCTTGGAAGTTGCCTGTTCAATATCATGAGCCGTCGCCGGTGTTTGTACGTATAATTGCGTGTCATCGGCGTATAGATGGAACTTTGTATTTTTAAAAGCTGGAGTTATATTAGATGTATATATTGCAAAAAGGGTGGGCCCCAGTATTGAGCCTTGGATAACACCGCGGTTAACAGGTAAAGGCTTAGACTTGACGGTAGCACCTTTAGCATTGACGCACTGAACTATTTGTGTTCGTTCAGAAAAATATGAAGAGAACCATTGATATGCTTTATTAGACAGACCACAAAGTTTTAACTTAGACAGTAGGAGTGGGATACTTATGCAGTCAAACGCTCGACTAAAATCCAAAAGAACCATCAGCGTGCCATGACCTGCATCAGAAGATGTCAGAACATCGTCAACAATGTTACTAAGAGCAGAAGTGGTGCTGTAGCCTTTTCGGAAACCCGATATTAAGGCACATCTGCAGGCTAAAAACTGTCCTGCGGATGTGTATAGCGTGGTAGACAGCTACTTATCTGACAGGTCTATCACTCTTACATACGCTGGCGTCACTGTCTCCAAACCCACAGCCTGGGGCTGCGTTCAAGGAAGTATAAGTGGACCGTTGATGTGGAACGTCGTAATTGACTCGCTCCTCGAACTGCTCCAGGGCTGCGGACTTCACGTCCAAGCTTTTGCTGATGACATAGTCATAGTAGCTTCAGCCGACACGCTAGAGGAGCTAGAGTGTATCGTTAGTCCAGTATTAGACTCAATAGCCACTTGGGGTATTTAACACAAACTTAGGTTTTCTCCGCATAAAACCGCTTTGATGGTTGTTACAGGAAAGAGAGACTTTCCAACGGCCCATATCACAATGGCAAATGTCCTATTGCCACCCGTCGACAACGGCTGCTCTTGATCGAGCTGCGGGTGCGTGAGGCGGCCGAGTTATATGCCGTGAAGCGTGGCAAGCCCCTGCTGGAGGCGAGGGACCGTCTGGTGGAGTCAAGAACACCATTTTACCAACTGTCCCATCCTGCCCTTCGGCAGAGGGTTCGCTACACGGTATTGGATCGTCTCGATGACAACGCGCCGGGA
This sequence comes from Ypsolopha sequella, assembly GCA_934047225.1. Taxonomy (NCBI): domain Eukaryota; kingdom Metazoa; phylum Arthropoda; class Insecta; order Lepidoptera; family Ypsolophidae; genus Ypsolopha; species Ypsolopha sequella. The sequence continues at coordinate 17,546,661 of OW203994.1, read as the reverse complement.
GACAAACCAACGCTCCGGTCAGTATCTATACTGATGGCAGCAAGATCGAGGGCAAAGTCGGATGTGCATTCACATACTGGCGAAACGGTATCGAGGTGCTGTCAAAGAAGTTCCGACTGGAAGTATTTTGTACTGTTTACCAGTCGGAGCTTCTCGCATTGCGGCAGGCAATCAGGCTGACGGTGAAGGACAAACACTTCAGGGAGGCAGACATCCTTAGCGACTCACGCTCCTCCCTGGATGCAATTGCGAACCCGTGTTCCACGCATCCCCTTGTGACAGACATCAGGGCAGACCTGGCAGTTGCGGCTGAAAAGGGCGTCCAAATAAAGCTATGGTGGGTGCGGGCTCACATTGGCACTACTGGAAACGAGCGCGCCGACGAGCTGGCTAAGCATGCCGCCCTACACAAAAAGACAGCCGCAGATTATGACAGATTCCCTCTGTCATATGCCAGGAGAGTGATCCGCCAACGGACCCTAGAAATCTGGCGGGAGGAATACTCCACGTCCGGGAAGGGCAGAATCACCAAACTTTTCTTCCCGGACATTTGCCAGTCTTTCCGAACAATAGTGAGTTTTAGGGTCTCATATTGGATCACTCAAGCGTGGACTGGTCACGGTGGGAACGCACACTACCTTCACCGCTTCAAATGTCGTGACGACCCAGGCTGCTCTTGCTCCCCAGACGTCGATCAGACAATCGAACACGTCCTGAACGAATGTCCAATGTTCGGATCCAGGACGTTGCAGCTCGAACTTGAGTTCGACATGAACATTGAAACCTCAAACTGGAGCTCCCTCCTGGCGGGTAAGAGTTCAGGACCGAAATTTGCCGAATACTGCATCGACGTCATGAAAGCAGTGGCACAAACTAACAAGACGTAAAGCAGCGGGCAGTGCCCCAGAAAAGAAAATAAATATATATTTTTATATACGCTAAAAATAAAAATAAAATAAAAATTTCATTGATTAATTATAATAACAGTATCAATATTATTAAAGATAAAATTAAATATTAGATATAAAATGTGTAATATAATATTCAATAAAAAATTAAGTAACATAATAAACAATGTAAAAGTATAATTATGCAAATAAATATAAAAAAAAAAAAAAAAAAAAAAACAAGGTCCCTGAAAAATTAAAAAACAGGAATAAATAAAAAAAAAAAAAAAAAGGAAACGTGTCTTGCTCTTCGGCCTCGCCAAAAAAACTTTACATAGGGATCAAATTAGAGATGATGAGAACCAAAAACACTTTAAATACTCTAAATCAAAGTCAGGTCAACTACTAAAACTAAAAATATTTACAGTTTCGATACGACTATACAAAAACTTAATCAACGCGGGCGAAGCCGCGGGCAAAAGCTAGTATATATATATATATAAAAAGATATAAAGATACTCGTATATTAAAAGAAAATCAAAGTTAAGTTATTATTTTTATGTAAAATAAAACACAAGAAGTCATTTACAATTTTATGTTAGTCTTACAATTTTCGAGAAGTTTCATTCATGTCAGTTGGCAAAAAACGTGTATTGTACAAATTCGTGTATGTCACAACCTTAACGACGGTACAAATTTATTTTAAAATGAACATTGTATTTCTTATGAATATTCAAAATTTTTAGAGCTTTTGTTTTTAATACAATGATGCCAAAATTGTTATAGGCATGATAAACAAAACGAATGAATGAGCGTTCACTGCGTATGTAAATATAATAAACCACAGCATATTTATTTTCTTTGCAATTAGCACAATATATTCAGTGGCAAACAGGGCTAAGCGATTGATTTAATGAAACTAAACTAAATATTGACACCTATCTAATATATATTATATCCTAATGCCACCAGCCACCACCAAACTTTTGGTCTTGTCTTTAAGTAATTTTTTTTTCACATTTTATCTTTTCTATTATTTATATTCAAGTCACTATATTTGTAGGCTGCATTCCCCTCCCTAATGTAACTACCTACATACACGTCTTGAATTAAAAGCACTTGTACAGTAGTTTCACTATCACAATTTATTTGTGTTTTTCTCCCGACCGGTTTCGGATTTTACACCATTTTCAAGGGTTTTTATTGTTATTGTTAAGGTTTTGTTAAGAATTTATTAATTTCGGATTTTACACCAAAACAAAAATTTGGAAAATTGTGTAAAATCCGAAACCGGTTGGGAGAAAAACATAAATAAATAGTGAAACTACTGTACAAGTGCTTTTAATTCAAGATGTGTTTTTAGTTTTACCAAGTGCCGACAATCGCAAGTATAAATTTTGTCACCTATTATATTTATGTAATATGACATATTTGGTCACTAGTGCCTGAAAACTGTTCATAAACTTGTTTGTATACATGTTTTCACAACCGCGAGTTACTCACATACGCTAGGCTGCAGCACAGTACCAGCGTTGTGTCGAGATGGGTATACCATATTAACACAACATCTTGCTGAGTTGCGGCCATTTTAGTAGCAGCAAATACTCGTACTTATTTATTTATTAAGTACCATTGCGTTTATACGAAATAAATTTATTTTCTTTCTTTCTTCCTTTACAACATTCAAATTTATTGTTTTGAACTATTGAAATATTATTGAAACTCAATATAGACGCATACGTTCTTTGTATTGTATTTTATGGTTTGAGCTCGAACAAACATGATTTATATTTATTGGGTAAATAACTGCATCATGCAACATGCATGCCTATACGACAATGTAACATAGAAATTACTAAATTTATGGGATGTGGTAGGTAGAATATGATAACTCAAATAGCCCCAGTATTGGTTTATGTGAGATACTAGCTTTTACCCGCGACTTCACCCGCGTTTCATAAAGTGTTTGTGTATTCCTATCTAATCAAAATCTGACAATACTTACTCATATACTTTATTTAAGAGGATAGTTTCCGCAATACCATAATTTATTGTTCCTCGTTTGAAGAATCTAGCAATACTACATAAAAAAGGAAAAAAAATATATTTTTTTCGGGAATTTAATACACACTCATATTGGAACAGAATTCTCAGAAGTAATTCCAATATTGAGAAATAAAGTGTCAAAGAAGGCTCTAAAAAAAGTTTTCATGTCGAGGTTCAAGTTTATTAGAGCAAAACCCGTTCATATTTTATCGATTCAATTCTGTGTAAACTTTAATCGATAAAATTGGAGTAAACTCTTAAAAGGGCAGATATTTCATAGCACCTTTGCTTTTTTTTATATAATAAAAATTAAATAAAATTAATGAAAAAAGTTGTCATTTTGACTTTTTTTCAGAATCCATCCCTCTCGCACTGCGGGTCTTTCGGCATGGAGTAACAAGGTAGTATGCCAGCGGAACCTATCCTCTTAAGCAGAGATTCTATGACAGGTGTCACTTAAAAGCCATTAAAAGCTTCGAACAATCTCATGGGAGCTGAAGTAGTCCATGTCCAATTCCAGGTCTATAGAACAACATTTTGGCAAAGTTTTTTGAATCTTGACACCCAATTGCTATCCCATGGAAACTGATTTCTGGGATAAAAAGAAGCCTATGTACTATTCAAGGTCTAGAACTACATTTCTACAAAGTTTCAGCCCAATAGGTTTAGTAGTTACGGCGTGAAGGAGTAACAAACGTACATCCATCCATCTATACTTCAATACATCCGTACATCCAAACTTTTGCATTTATATTATAAGTGGAATGGGATAGTGTGATGGGAAGTGGCATAGTGGGATTTTAATTAAGCTTGAAATACCCAAATTTAATCTTTTTGTTTGATTTAAATGTCATGATACCCATAGCATGATTTGTTGTTCACTGTACGGTATATGTCATGCATAGCTCAAAGATTCGAAGCCCCACTTTATTGGTTCAATGAAACCATACAAATTGATTTTAATGAGATGATGTATGTATGGGCTACGTATTACGGAATGCGAGAATTGCCGAGATATTATCTCGATTTGTATGAAACAACTTCTTTGATTCGTCAATAGTTTCTTGTACTCAGATAAAACAGAATATTTGCTGAGAATCGTTAAATCCTGGGCAATATTTGATATACTATTCATTTGTTGTACTAAAATTCCGAACAAAATAAAATGTTTTCATTTTTATGAGGACAATTCTCAATCGACTTTAATAGTAATAGTACCGCGTCTATGTGAAAAGTATTATTTTCTCCTAATTCGATAGATTTGGCGATCGTCGTAACAGCCACTTGGAGTACGCTGATATGAACGTTATTTCAATGCCGTTTTCGTCGATATTTATATCGTCACACATCGAGCTGCTAAGATTTAAAAAGTAAAGATAAGCCCTTATATGACATATTCATATACAATGATAGCACCTAAATGTTTCCACGTTTAAATGGGTGACGCTCACACGTTTGGAATCAGTGCTCATCTGAACACAGTGATAGTTTGACGGCTTAATGAATTTTTACGAGAAAAGGGTCTCAATATACCGTCGTGTGCATTTTTAAAGTGCACTAACATTTCAAGAAATACAAATAAAGTCAAAAGTGTGGCATTTCACATTCAAAGCAGATTCAAAAACAATGCAATAGATTAAAGGTGCCAGGGCTCATCTAAACTTTTGAAATCTTTGCTTATAAGTGCCTAAATTCAAGTTAATGATTACTATAGTTTTAGCCTGAATGGATCTACCCGATCACCAACAACCAGACAGGGACTGACCACTATTAATATAAAAAAGCGGAGGTGGACGCCATGAAGACTGGTCGTAAGTAAAACGAAAGTTTTATGTCTGTCTCACCGCTGCATATAAACTCAAATTCAAACTCAAACGTTTATTGCAAACTAAGTGTACAAAAATGATGGAAATAAAAATAAGGATCTTACAACTTAGTTGCCTTTTACTAGGCACAGCAAATAGGGAGGGTATAGTATATAGGTAGGTATACTATAAGCATGGACGAATAAAATTTGTCTATGCTATAAGGTTGAATAACTATTGAGTGAATTTTGAATTTAAGTGTTCTGTTTCGATTAATTAGAAAAAGGCGGGTATTTCACAATCCGGCTGCGATACCGCTCTAAACTTACTTGACTGGACTAATATTATTTGAAGCTGCCTGTGTTTTTCTTTTCGATAATGAAAGAAAAGGACCAAATGTCAAATAATTTAAAGCGTATTACACCGAATCGATACCAAATTTCATGTCATTTCATTACTTTTCAAATTATTTCGGAAATTCTTGAGGAGTGTCTTATGAAGCGTACTTTCAAGCAGATTTGTGAACAGTATTTATTTCTATTGAATAAATATTTTGCCATAATGTGTCAGACTTCTGAAGACTGTACTTTGATCAGCAGTTATAAAACTCAATGAATATTCAAAACCTACAAACTGTAGGCATAAATCCTTCTGGTAAAGCATGAGTTAGCGAGTTTTTTCTATAATGCTGAGGAAAATAACAACGATAACTATAAAAATAACTTGTTGGTTAAAAACGTACGAGACCCTGTGAGTACGAGGTCAAATGTTCCACATTATGTTACTTAACCGGTTATTGTAACTATGTCAGATATGCAGCTAATCTAAATATATATTGATACTCCAAACTAAGTTTCGGTGTAAGGTAAACGTACTACCCAAGAAAAATCTGCAGGTCCACTTGTGGCCCATATTGTAATAGTCATACGATCAAAAAGTCGATCAGCGGAAATCTCGTTGATAATAGGAATACGTTACAAAAGCCTACTTGATGTAAACAAACGTCTTACCACTATAAAATCATGTAATATTGCATGCAACTATTATCGTAATGGGTTTCAAGTTTTGTTAATAGTAGTTTATGCTACAAGGGCGCAAAAAAATAAATTACGAAGACGATTTAAAACACGAGTGTAGCGAGTGTTTTAAACGTAACCGAGTAATTTATTGCTTTTACGCCCGTGTATCATACTACGTTTTTCAATGCATAGTGTGAGGAAATGAAAACAAATATAATCTTGTGAACTTTAAATTATAATTGGCTCAAAAGGACTGTATCCAGAGCCGTTAAACAGTGGAAAAAAAAGTATAATATCTATGGTACACAGGAAAGTCTACAGGTTAGCCAACCATTGTAAATAAATTAAAAAAGATAATAATAATAAAGCCCTAGGGCAAAATAATCGACTTTTTGTTCGGTTTTGATGCATAAAAAGTGGGCCTTTACGAGCACATGCATTGAAACATTTTTTATATTCTCTGTAGAGTATATTAAAAAGTTTAAAATTATTTGAAAATAAATGAAAATGAAAAAATTAAAATGAAAATTTCTTTATTGCAAAAACATGTTACGTATACAAGACGACACTAATTCCCACATTAAGTTGCCTTGTGAAGTGGAAACTAGGCTCTACCCAGAAACATTAAGAATATTATACTTATGAGTCCTAAAAGAGCAAGTAACAATTTATATCAAAAAAAAAATACAAAAAAAAAATAAAAAAAATGAAAATGAAAAAATGAAAATGAAAATTTCTTTATTGCAAAAACATGTTACAATATACAAGACGACACTAATTCCCACATTAAGTTGCCTTGTGAAGTGGAAACTAGGCTCGACCCAGAACATTAAAGAATATTATAATTATGAGTGCTAAAAGAGCAAGTAACAATTTACATCTAAAAAAAAATACAAAAAATTTATAAAAAATATAATTAATTAGTTGCTTCAGAATATATATGTATTTGAAAGTGAATCTGTATATGTGGTTAAGTTCAATAGGAGAAGTTAATATTATAAGATGTGAATGAGGTGTGTTGTGAGTGAGGGAGAGGGTGTGAGTGAAGGTGAGGGTGTGTGTGTGTGAGAGGGTGAGTGTGAGGGTGTGTGTGAGGGTGTAGATATGAGAGTAAAAATGTGTGGGTGAGTGAGAATATGAACTACAGAGTTTTGACTTATGATGGTAAAATATTCAATAACCAAATAAAATTTTAATTATAAAAAATAAAAATAAAACAATTACAGGAATAGTTAAACTGAAAATGAATAATTTAAAATAGTTTCACGACTTAGTTTTTATTAAAGTTTCGGTATCATCGTAACTCAATTTATGTAGCCAATTTAATATTTCGTATTTAACTTTAAAATTACTTAGATTTTTAATACGAAGATCATTGTTGAAAAATGAATTGTATAGACGGGGAGCAATATTATAAAAGTTTTTGCGGGCAAATTCGCTTTTCACTCGAGGAACAGGGAATCGTTGTATTCGTTTGTTGCTGTCTGGAATGTTTGAAACGATCGTTCTGTGATACCTCCGAATGGTTTGATAAATAAAAAGTTTCCGCACTGATAAAACTTCTGCCTGTTCGTAGACCATGGTTGTAGGGTGACGGAAGGGCAGATACATAATAACCTTCAGCACCGCACGTTGTGCTCTTTCAATTTCAATAAGGTTTGTTTTTGATGCACCACCCCAGGAACAAATGCAGTAACTCAAAATACATTGGCAGAGTGCTTTATACGTCTGGATTAATAGTTTATGGTTAGCAACCATCCGTAAATTCTTAAAAATGTAGATAAGCTTTCTCACTCTTGCAGATGTAGCCGCAATATGTGCACTCCATCGGAGCTTATCATCAATAACTATCCCGAGATATTTAATGGATTGTGAACGTTCTAGTGAAGTGCAATGGCATATAATGTCTCTGTCCATTTGGTCACGATTGCAAGGGAATGTATGCACCGTTAAGTGGAAATCGTCCGGACTACAAACTTCTGTTTTACTGAAACAAAGATATTTTGTTTTTTGTGTATTGAGAGAGAGTAGACTGTTTTCAAGCCAGGTAGTCACTCTCCCTAAACCACTTTCTGCCAGAGTCCTGACCTCACTCCAATTTTTTTCGTGAAACAGTATAACGGTGTCGTCCGCAAACATCAATAAGTCAGCTCCATTGATATCTATAGAGCAAAGCTCGTTTATATATAGCAAAAAAACTGTGGGTCCAAGCGTACTACCCTGTGGCATGCCGTAGGAACAAATATTTTTTGTTTACACGATCATAATAGTAGTTTATGCTACAAGGGCGAAAAGTTTATTGCTCTTACGCCCGTGTATCATACTACGTGAGGAAATAAAACAAATATAATCAAAGAAAACAATTTAATTATTAAAGTTGAAAGTTATATTGTTACAATTTTGCAAGTTAATGATTGGCTCAAAAGGACTGTATCCAGAGCCATTAATCAGTGGGAAAAAAGTATAACATTTTACACAGGAAAGGTTGCAGGTAAGCCAAATTTTCGTAAATAAATAAAAAAAAAAATAATAAAGCCCTAGGGCAAAATAATCGACTCTGTTCGCTTTTGATGCATAAAAAGTGGGCCTTTACGAGCACTTGCATTGAAAACATTATTAGGAGTCGTTCCGCAACAAAGACATTTGTAACTTTGCCGAAAACTTGGAAAAATATAAAATCTAAACACAATGAGCCCCATACTCCTATATTGTTAATATTTTTAAATATTTTAGTAGAAAAGCATTACCTGTGTGTGTCGTATAACGCGACTAGTGGGGGTAATTACTATAAGTACATACTCCATCCACCAATCAGCAATTCAGCATTGGGCAAGCATGATGGACCAGTGCCGCCAAATGAAAAAACAAAGAAACCTCATTTCTAACAAAGTATCATTCGAAATTTACACCAGAGACTGAAAAGGGCAAAAGCCGTACTGTGTCATGCAACATTAGGTCAACTGTGATTGGCCGACTCCAAGACACAATGAACGCTATTGGAGCCCTCGCCATACAAAATTATGTTCACCACACTTAATCGTGGGGTCATTTTTCAGCTCTAATCAGACTTCTATGTTTTTTTCGTTCAGGTTTCTACCAACACCAACGACCTTGAACTAAGTAACTTTATAACCATGTTATACGGTAACTATAGCATTTTTCAACAGAAGAAAAATACATAGTAATCTGCATGGTACAAAGAGTGATGTGGTTTTTCCTGAATTTCATTATAACATACAAAAGTGAAGCAAGAAAATTGTAAGTTTACTTTTATTTCTCGATTTTTTGTTCACTTGTAACAACATAACTGCTGCAGTTTTTATCGAAACGGTATGAAAATTTATAAACTTCTAGACAAAATAATATAACATGATTTGGTTTTCTCAGTTCTTGGAAATTAATTTTATTTTGGATTAAATAAATTAAAAACACACTATTTTCGCACTTGTCAGCCGCAGCGACTGACGTAACAGCCACGTTGCAGTGCGAGCTGATAAGGACTTTATTTTAATACAGTTTTATTCGAAATTTCAACCACCACGAATCGAGTTGCTAATTATTCCGACGGAGCCACCTTCACTGACTAGTGCCCAAACACCCTCAGTAAGAGGGGAGGCTTTACTATTACTATTAGGCTAATGATGATGAAGACGGTAGCTTTCACCTGTTTTGAAGAAAATTTTCTTTGAGTGGCAGACATATAGACGGACATACAAGCCGCACTAAAACTTCTTTAGAGTTCTTTCACTGCTATCAGAGATATACAGAGCGTAAATGGTCTAATATCCAAGCCGAAACTGGTAATACTAGAGCTCATAAAAATCAACTTTTACTTTGCGGACATTTCAAAACACGCGACAATGTTTTGGGTCACAAAGACAATTCTTTCACTGTTGTAATGGCTATAATCTCTATATCAGGGCTTCCCAAAGTGTGCGTCGCGACGCCCAGGGGCGTCGCGACTTTATCCCATTTGCGTCGTGACGTTTCGGGCTTTTCGACAGAAGAAGAACAATTAATAGAATTGTCCTGTGACTCCAGCCTTAAGCTTCAATACGACAAAGAATTTTATTTGGAGTTTTTCCGATAACTTGTTATTAGGCTACACACGGTTGGGTACTTTTTAAACAGAGAGGGGGCGCAAAAGGGGGGTGGGGCGTCGCAAGAAAATGGCCAACTCCCAAGGGCGTCACAGTAAAAATAAGTTTGGGAAGCCCTGCTCTATATTATACTATAACCAATTTACAGTTTTTTTCTGCGTACCGGGAAGTTCCATAAGGAATCATTAATTACATTCACGCGGGTGAAACCGTGGGCAACAGCCTGTTAGAAAATATGTACGCGACAAACAACAAAAAAAAATACGAAAGTAAAAAAAAAACATTTTTTTAACTAACTTTAAAAATTTGTGTTAATTTAAATCAACCTTAAATGGTTCGACCTTAAAGACAAAAGTATCACAAGGATTTATTTGTGGCCAACTCATGGTCGTTTTTGTGATTCATACTTAATTCGTCTTATAACATCATACAGTCAGACAGATCTCACTATAAAAATGTTGTTATTATTATAATTTATACAAGGTGACTTTTTGATCATCGTCCAAATTCATACTGGAGGCTTGATAAGTGATCAGTATCTTGCATCAATAACAATTTTTGTAAAATTTGTAAAATGAAATTTCGGCTTCCCATAGAAATTCACTTCCAGTTCCGAGTCAATCACTATGGAGAGTCGAAATTTCATTTTACGAATTTTACAAAATTTTTTATTGATCCATGATACTGATCACTTACCAAGCCACCACTTTGAATTTGGACGATGATCAAAAAGTCACCTTGTTGTATATCTACTGTCTGAGGCCGATTTGCACAATCTATAAGATGGCTCCGATCTGGACTGCGATCTATTGTTTTAGCGATAAGGACAATTCAAAGGGATAATTCAGGTTAAGAGGCTATGAGAATTTTATTTTGTCACTGTCACTCCAAGCAAAAACACGCTCAGTGCGAGAGGGGCGGATTCAGGGCAAAAGCGAAAAATTTTAGTTTTATAATTTTTATAAAAAAACTAAAATAGCCAGCAAAATTTCAAATATTAAACTTCTAGATATTGTTGAAAAACACCTAATATAATAGTTTTGGGTTCATTATATGGTTCATATTCGTCAAACGAGGAGAAAAAGTGTGTTTGAAGACCTCATTTCAACAATTATTTCTATCGAGGAAAATTTATCCAAACATGTTTTCCAATTTCAAAACCCTAGATTATATAGTCAAAATGCATATACCAGATATTGAGGAAAATACGGCTTATTAGACCTAAATCTCGAAATGGTTTTCCAATTAACACACCTTAAGAAGATGGCATACCCTAGCAACTTTTTTTATTACCCGTCCAGCACAATAAGTCCTACGGCAAAGACTTTATTTGCTTGTCATAGAGGCGATTATATGTTGGCTCTTTGGCCTCTTTTTCTTGAACGCGTAATACTAGTGATCACGCAGCGAAACAACAAATTGGTGTGTTTTTACCTAATACTGAAAAAATTTGTAGGAAAAAAAATATTGAATTTAGATGATATACCTTCATATTTCTATTACCTATTTTATAAAAAAAAAATCAAGTTGATCTCTTAACCGCGTTCTTGAAGCGAACGTTTGATAACCAAAAAAAGAGAGGGTGCAAAACATTTTTTTTTGACAAAAGTATAAATCTTAGTACATTGTTTATACGTAACATCCTTAGAGAAAAGATTAATAAACCAAATATATTTTTTTCAATACAAGGAGAGTCCGAATTTCTTCAAACGAATCCTAGATAGACTGGACTTGGTAATGCTCTAGGCTCAGGTACAGGCTTAACATAATTTAATCTAAGCGAATTTTCACTTCGCTGAAATTGGTCCCGAAACTAACGCGCGGTGAGTTTTTCGTTTCGTAATCAGCAGTGCCACTATCTACTTCTATGTATATTTATTAGTTTTTGAACGATGTATTTTTAGCATGGCGCTCGATCGAAGAAATGGAACTGAACAAAGAGTTCATAAGCAATGATTTATGTGATGTAGCTACGTGGCTGTAAACACTGTCGCATAAAAGAACGTTTCCATTTATCGTTACTTAGTAACGTACTTTTTCATAAATAAGCATGAAAACATAATTTTTTAAATGAAAAAAAAAATCTATAATTCGTTTTAAGAGAATGGCATACTCTAGCAACTTTTTTTATTACCCGTCCAGCACAATAAGTCCAATGGCAAAGGCCTTATTTGCTTTTGATAGAGGCGATGGTATATTGGCTCATGGGCCTCTTTTTCTTGGACGCGTAATACTAGTGATCACGCAGCGAAACTACAAATTGGTGTGTTTTTAGCTAATACTGAAATATTTTGTATTGAAAAAAATGTTGGATTTAAGTAGAATCCCTTCATAATTATATTACCTACTTTATTTATTTCAAGTTGATCTCTTAACCGCGTTGTTGAAACGAACGTTTGAAAACAAAAAAAAGAGGTTGGAAAACATTTTTTTTGACAAAACTATAAATCTTAGTATATTGTTTATATGTAAAATCCCTAGATAAAATATCAATAAATTAAACATATTTTCTTCAATATGAGGAGAGACCTAGTTTCTTCCAATGAAACCTTAAAAACCTAGCGTTGTTGATGTTCTAGCATCAGGTGTCCCGTTAAGCGCAAAAACTTAGCTTTTATTTTGTCCACAATACAGCCGCTTTCGCATCCCCTGGGAAAACAAGTGGTGCGTAACTGCAATAGTAGTTTGTGCAACTGTAACTGTACACTGAGTGTAACGTAATGTGAGACATTGGGACACGAGTGCTTGTTTACGAAACGAACGAATTGAGTTTCATTATAGTTTTGCACGAGTGTCCCAATGTTTCAATATGTTCAGTTGCACACAATACTTTATCCACGACCATCAAAAATATCGTCTTCGCGTGACATTATTATATAATTTTGAACTAAAATTTTACGAAAACTGGAAAAACAAGACGATAGTTTGACAAAATACTATTACCAACAGTATGGTCAAGCGAATATAGCAATCAAGAAGTCCAGCCAGTCATATTATAAGCAATGGTACTCGTACAAAGAAACTTCTTCGAGTATGGCTACTAATGAAGGACCACGCTACTCTATACTAAACTCTATTGCTTGAAACTAAGATTTAAGCGAGCAGTCTCCTTACGCTGGGAAAGGCTTTATCTATAAATTATTAATCCCACCCCCAAAGTTACCAGGAACTCCTAATATTCGTTGTAAATTAGGCTAATAAGAAATTCATAAACCATTAAATCGATAGGCTTTTATCTGAATTGTTTCTTGAATAGTCGGTGTTGTTTTTGTGGCAAAAAATACTTTAACGAGCTATTTTCTTACATCCTCTATATGGGTATTAAGGCTATATTAATATTACCTAGTGTTCTACGTATGTGCATCAATAAGTAAGTATATTCCTTTACGCTGTAATATTACTGCGTCTCTGTTCATCGCATTTTATTAATTGTCGTCAGAAAACTCAATCACTCAGTTGATTTTGATCGACAAAAGTAATGTTTTTCAAGGAAAATACGAATTTGGAAGAGGTCTTTTTCGACATGAAGATGGCAACTGCAATCTTCAGAACTCTTTTAAAGTCTTTAATAATTATAACACTACATAGTACTGTGCAATATTAATTATGAAACTGTGTTTTTTTTTTTAACCTACACTCATATCGTAAAATCCTGATTATGAACTCAAAAATTGTGCATAATGAAAATTTTTTTACGAACGTCTCTAATATAGAATAAAATTAAATAAAAGTACAGTTTTCTTAACAAAGTAATGCTTTTAAATATTTTTTTCTGCTATATGTTAAAACTATTTAACTATCAAATCAATGTACCATATACTATGGCCACCTTTTTAAAGAAGAACAATCTTTTATTTCTAAAAAGTGCCTGAATATTTGTTGTAAGTGGAGAAAACGCAAAGGATTTTATCTGCTTTTGTGATCCAGTATCCGAATCGTTATCTATATCTATATAATTTGAAACATAAAATATACAAGTTTATGCAGTCGCAATTGAATTATCATTGCTGACGCCTACATTATGTTCTCCATTGGTTTGTATACTTATTTATAGAATACTTGCATAATCTTACACTAGTTTATTTCAATAAAAACTCACAATTTACATAAGGCACGTACGGGTACAATTAGAAAATAGACGTTAGCACTTACGCGACCTTAGGATACTATACAGGTGACTTTTTGATGATCGTCCAAATTCATACTGGAGGCTTGATAAGTGATCAGTATCTTGGATCAGTAACAATTTTTGTGAAATTCGTAAAATGAAATTTCGGCTTCCCATATAAATTCAGTTCCAGTCCCGAGTGAATCACTATGGGGAGTCGAAATTTCATTTTACGAATTTCACCAAAATTGTTATTGATCCATGATAATGATCACTTACCAAGCCACCAGTATGAATTTGGACGATGATCAAAAAGTCACCTCGTATAAATAACGAGACAAGATGTATTACTGTGGTATCATTCTTGAGTACAGATTAAAAAAATTTAGCTGCGTTCATAGATTTAGGATATGATTTTATCGATTCGGCACAACACAACTTAACTTATTTGACAGGACTAACCTTATTTTGAGCGTTCTGTCTTTGTCTTTTCGATACAGGAAGAAAAAGGCAGAACGCTCAAATTAAGTTTAGTCCTGTCAAATGAGTTTAAGTCGTGTTGCGCCGAATCGAAACAAATGGGTGCGTTGTAAAAAAGTAAAGTATTTTTGTACAGTGATTTTTTCATATCGGAGTGTTTGTGAGGAACCGAGTAAAACATTTTATACCGGTATTCGATCCCTGACGTTCTATTCTATACGTTCAAATTATGGCTACCCTTGTAAGATAGGTAACTTTTGGAAAAAATACAAACAAACAAAATTAAAGTTTGAATGAATAAAGTTTCTCATTTGATTCCAATATAATTGATAAATATAATATAATAAGATATATGATATATTATATATGATGTATAAATCCAATATCAGAAAGAACTCGAAACATGTCCGTCATGTATCTTTTAATCATGAATTTAAATTACAGTAGTGACAAATCTGAAATCGATTACCAAATTCCCAATATGCTGAAAAATATACTATCGCAAAAACATAATCTTTTGAGATTAAGTCTCATACAACAGCTTTTATAATCTTTTGTTTATTTTGTATATTATATGTAACTCTTGGAGGAACCAACCCGGGACTAACCAATTCGTGACAATTTATTTCGTCATTAAATGACAATTATTTTATTTTAGAAAATCCGAAGAGGTTGTAAACCCTTCTAAGGATATACAGATTATATAGTATCTGGATAAGTAGTCGAGTACTCAAACTACTAGACCACGGTTCATTATTTGTAATTTTTGCAACTGTGTGTATGTCAATAGGGTCAGCATAGAGGTTACTATCTATAGGAACATTGTATTTTGGTAAATAAGAGAGATTAGATAATATGATTAGATAATATTACTATCTCGAAATACTCCCAAGAACGTGGGAAAGATAATAATATTCGCGACAAATATTATATTTACCACGCCTTTTCAGAGATAGCAAAAATAATAGGAAATCGTCATGGCTATTAGTAATAATAAATATAATAATAATCTTTATTCAAAACGTACATCAAGCTTTACAAAAATACATAATTAGTTAAGTATTGGTCAAAGTTAGAAACCAAGCTAAGCTAATCGAGGATTCCAGCGCCTTCCATCGGACTAAGTGCTACTAAGTATTCATTAGTATGCATCATGCTAGGGATTCAGTAAAGATCTAGTTCCTTTTAGTTACAAATTTGTTATCTAATGTTTTTAGTTTGTATTTATTTTAGTCTTTTTTATTTTTATTTTAATGTTATTTCAGTTAATTTTATTAGAACGTTACTTATATATTGCAAACTCAAAGATGCAAGAAAATGTCATGTTCCGTATTGCTTCTCTCGTCATGTGTAAGCTTCAGTTGGGTCGCAGTTTTGTAATTATAAATGACGTAAGCCTCTGTTATTCTCGTATTCGAACCGTATCGTAATCCACGCTCAAATTACCGATATTTTTGCCGTAAATCGAATGGTTTGCACGAAGTACAAATAGGTACGATACGGGAAATCAGACTGTTTTTCTCTACCTTGCTTTGGCTTACCTATAAATAGTCACTTATCGTTTCTGTTAATTAAGGTTTTTGCGGGAACATTGCCGAGAGCGAGAATGTTGCCGGCAACGCAACGGTGCCTGGACTGGCAACTAATGGGAACATTGCTTGAATTATAATATTTGTCTTAGAAACTAGGTTATTCTGATACATTATCTGATATAATATTATGGATTTTATATTATTATATATATAATTATAAAAATTTAATTTATGAATGAATGACAATTCATTTGAGAAATTTTCAATCATCCCGGCAATATATGAAATATTTTCGAGAATTTCCTGGCAGTGTTGCATGCAAATGTTACATTGGTAACAGAGTGTGCGGAGGTTGTACTTTCTATACTTTTTTATTTCGAGTGACGGTACCAAGGAGAAAAAGAAGAAACACAATCGAGGTTTTGATGAAAATCTATAGCACTTACAAAAGAAAAAAGGAATGTCTGTATGTTCGTTTTGTCCTCTTTCTCTTCACTCCAAACCAATGGACGGATTTTAAATAATTATTATTGTGTTTAGGAGAGAACTTAAGATATTTCGGCCCGTCCTTTTATTTTTAAGTGTTCCGTACACAATCATGAAAAATGAAACCCGTATAGAATCACTTTGTTGTCCGTCCGTCTTTCCGTGTGTCAAGGGCCTTTTTCACAGACGGCTTGAGGTATAACCTTAAAATTTAATATCGAATACTAAAGTCTATAGCGTCATACTGATGTAAGAATTTCAAGTTTCCTGTAGATACCGCTTTTCAAAGCGTATTTTCTTTAAACTAGCTATATACTTTAAAGCATATCAATGGTGTCGATTCGGTGTAACACAACTTAACTTATTTGACAAGACTAACCTTATTTTAAGCGTCCTTCTTTTCCTTTCTTTATCGAAAAGACAAGAACAGAACGCTTAAATTAAGTTAAGGTGATATACGTGCTAGCAAAGGTCCCCGTTACTCCAGGCAGGAAGACGCGCAGTGCAAAAGGGACGGAATCGGGGAAAATTGTCAAAAAGTCGGTTTTAAATGAATGCAAAATTAAGTAAAATAGCTACAAAAAATTTCATAACCAGTAATTTAGGTGTAGTTAAAACCCATCTAAATAAATATTTTCCAAGTCTGTATGCTATCCTAATTTGTCAGAATATCAAAAAAAGTGTAAATTTAGACCTTATTTCAATAATTATTTCTATCGGATGAAATTCCTCCTATCGCGTTTCTGATAGACCAAAATCTAGTAAAAGGTCCCAAAATTGTTATACTAATTTATTTTACTTGGAACTTCATTAAAAGAGCAGATAAATAACTTCAAAAAGTGTCAATTTTCACGGTATAGCCCCTTAAGTCCTGTCAAAGAAGTTAAATCGGGCTACACCGAATCGACACAAAAATGATATGACATACCTCTATAATAGTATGATATGACATACCTCTTTAATAATATGATATGACATACCCCTATAATCAGTTTTTCCAAAAGTAGAAAGAGTATGTTCATAAAAAAAACACATGCATCATTGAATCCTTCCAATTGACTAAACGGCCGGGCGGACTCGCGGCAGCAAATGGTTTTCTAGCTATACTTATCGAGTGTTATCGCATGAACAAAGTTTGATGCTAGTACAGTGGAGACCACATCAAGCTATACACATGCAGTACGACATTAGCCCCTACAGAGAAGAATATAAGATAGGTACAAAGTCTTATGTGTCTTACTTGATGCGGTCTCCACTGTACCACATGAGATATTTTTACATGAAAAAAGCCCCACTTTTTTCATGACTACACAACCTGCCAAGTTTCGCCAAGGTCTGCCGGCTTTTTTAGGAGTAACTTTTTGTCCTTCTTCTCACAGTAACTGTGTCATGCTGGTACTCGTTGAGATATAGTTACCCACAATTAAATCTGCAGTCTATTATGTCTAACTCTAACCCGGACTAGATTTAAATAGACAAGAAAGAATAGACCGCAGTTGATCCCATACTCAACAATTTTTCCGAATGTCTTTTTCAAAGTTTTCGACAAGTCCTTTTCATGTTGTTAATTAAGGTGAATGAATACGCCAACTGCAATTTGGACCTGTCTTTGAAGGCCTACCTCTCCCACACGGGTGGTCCAAAAACTTTCATAAAAATATATGATAGCCATTATAGTTAGTAACTGTTTTTCTATTGTAAGTTTTGACAAAAAAAAAAATCGAAAGTCATCGAAAGTTTCACATGATTAACACAAGAATTCTCTTACTCCTTCCAAACGCCTAAAGCGATTTTAATTATTATTTCACCAAATTATAGGAAATTTTTAGATCTAAGAAATTCAAGTTCAAAGTTTTTTTTCCGTTCATGGCGTCCATGTGAAAAGTATTATTTTCTTCTATTTTGCGCTAGCCGGAGACGCAGTGGTTGTCGTAACAGCCACTTTTCAATGCACGCTGAAATGAACATAATTTCAATGTCGTTTCCGTTGATATTTGTACCGACACACATCGAGTTGCTTATTTAGTGTGGTCATACGCCTTAAAACATATTTTTTATTTATTTGGGCTGCTTTAGGGATCTAGTGAAATAAATCAGTATTTTTGTTATCATTCGGTATTTTTAGAATTCCGGACGCGAGAGTGACTTTGATTGACAACGGTTTTTTAGGTGACGACCGTGTTACGTGTTAAAAGGAGATAATAATAGTGAATATGTATTTAAAAATTAACTTAGACGCACGTTAATTTAATAGCTAAATTAGATATGTTGGTAAGGTGTTGATTTAAATATAGATAAGAAGGCTACGTTAGGATATTACATATGATATGACTTAATTGTGCGTAAATAGACAACTACAATTTTACTAGTGTTTTTATTTATCTTTACCTTATTTGTTTTTCTCAATAGTCATATATAACATATATGGTATCCCACTAATATTATAAAAGTGAAAGTTTGTGTATCTGTGAGTTAGTATATTTGTTACTCCTTCACACTGAAATAGCTGGACGGATTTGGATGAAATTGGGAGTATAAATAGCTTATATCCTGAATTAACACATAGGTTACATTTTATCCCGAAAAAAAACACTGTTCCCGTGGGAAAAAGGATGGCGTAAAACCGAATATCAAGCGGGCAGGGACCGCGGGCAAAAGCTAGTACTAAAATAAGTGAAGTGTCAACGCAACTGCATCTTTCCCTCAGTGTAAACATTTCTGGGTGAGCGACTACGATTATGATCAATCTTGTTGACTGTCATTTAGTTTTCAATTAGTTTTCATTACTCAACAATATCACTATCCGAGTAATTCCTCGTTTGTATTATTTTTCAAGCTCCGTCGTCTGTCCGCAATATTCCCAACTAAATGAATTACGCTTTTGCTACTTCTCACTCTTCCACTCCGTGCTGTGGCACGGGTTGGATCTCTGGGGAGATGCTGCCGAGTGTGAACGTCCTTTCATACTGCAAAAAAGGGCTATCAGAATACTTTCTCATGTACCTCTGGACGAACACGCTAAACCTTTTTAAGGCTTGGCCCAGGCCGCTGAGAAATTGAGATTTCCCCCGCGCTTCCCCGCAAATGAATTTTAGTGCCACAAATCGGCACTAGAGGCGCTTGTGTGCGAAATCACTTCACGATACATCTACAACGTTTCAATGTTTGTCAGAGAAAACGCAGATACATTTCCAACAAAGGCAACTTTCCAATCCTACCTAACCCGCCATTCTAATAAACTCCATATACCAAAACATAATTTATCTAAATCCACCAAGTCCGTCTATATAGCAGGATCTAAAATATACAATGCACTTCCTAGTGAAATCAAATCTTGTAAAGAAAACACAACATTCCTAACAAAGAGCATGGCTATATAAAAAAAGCGTTTTATGGTATTAAGGAATATAACACTTCAACAAATACTAAATAAACCAAAAATTAAATACGTAGATAATAAGAAAATAATGTAAAATACTATAATTACCTAACGAATGTTATTCATAAAAATATTTTAATATTAAGTAGAATGTTTTAATGTTAAGTAAAATATTTTTATTGTAAACTTAACCTTTAACATATATATAATGATAATATAAGATGTAGTGTGACTATTAATGTAAATTACTATTGACGTGTAAATACTTTTTCAATGCATGTGCTCGTAAAGGCCCACTTTTTATGCATCAAAACCGAACAGAAAGTCGATTATTTTGCCCTAGGGCTTTATTATTATTTTTTTTTATTTGTTTGCAATGGTTGGCTAACCTGCAGCCTTTCCTGTGTACCATAGATGTTATACTTTTTTTTCCACTGTTTAACGGCTCTGGATACAATCCTTTTGAGCCAATCATAATTTAAAGTTCACAAGATTATATTTGTTTTCATTTCCTCACACTATGCATTGAAAAACGTAGTATGATACACGGGCGTAAAAGCAATAAATTACTCGGTTACGTATAAAACACTCGCTATGCTCGTGTTTTAAATCGTCCTCGTATTTATTCCTTTTGGCCCTTGTAGCATAAACTACTATTATTTATTAATAAATTGAGTTTGAGTTTACAACTCTTGTGTTTGTTAATTAAAACGTCTGTCAATTGGTCGTTATGTAAGTTATGGTTTCTGTTATTGCAGATGTCATGTGTTTAATAATACCCTTCATTATCTGCCTGTACCACTTCTTTTATATAATGTGTCCAATATTATTTCAAAACGTGACGACATCGAAGATTTATTGGAAGGTCCTGCTATAATTATGCACCTTTATGTTAGAGATCACGAACAAACTGACAGACAGACAAACCGCCATCAATATACATAAGGATTTTGATCATTTGTCGGAACCCTCGAGAAATTGTTCAGATTTTAAACGAAATAGATAATGGTGTCGATTCGGCGCAACACAACTGACAAGACTAACCTTATTTTGAGCGTCCCGTCTTTGTCTTTTCATACAGAAAGAAAAGGACAGAACACTTAAGTTATGTTTAGTCCTGTCAAATAAGTCAAGTTGTGTTGCGCCGACTCGGTGTTAATGTATTATAATATACAAGGTGAATTTGTGAACATCGTCCAAATTCATACCTGAGCCTTGGTAAGTTATCAGCATCATGAACCAATAACGATTTTTGTACAATTCATAAAATTAAATTTCAAATCCCCATAGTGATTCACTCAGGACTAGGAGTGAATTACTATGGGAAGTCGAAATGTCAATATACGCATTTCACGAAAATTGTTATCGATTCATGATTTTCGACGAAGAGTTCCACACGACTTTCCATTTGTTTTTCTCATGACCGAATAAAACATATACCATGGTTTATCTGATCTGAACTGCTGAAATAATGGAGCGAAAACAATTTTTGACATTCCATTCCGTTCAACGCTCGCATCGCCTCACCTCCGTCGCAAGAGCCACGAAAGTCATACGAATGAATGAACGCATTTGCTTCACTCATGGATTATTAGCCATTCACCTCATTCATTCGTAATCGATTTTAGCGAAATAATTCTATTTCGGAACGCAGGGCTAGTGAGCTCTGCTTGACGAGTAAGTTAAAAGTCCGAGCTCGCAGTTCAGGAGGGCTACTTAATGATCGAAGCATGTATAGTCATTTTCTCAAAAAAAAAAAAAACGAGACATTTTCCGGATTTATGGCTCCGGAGATATGGCCAATCGAAGTTTTGCAAAAAAACAGTAAAAAAACCTGTCAGTTGCCAAAAAAATTCTAATTTGAATACGGGACCGTAATCAGCGATCCCAAATGTTCCTTGATACAGAGTTTCATGTGAATCGGACCACTTTTTAGTACCTGTCAAAAAACTGTCAAAACCGGTCAAATGTATTTTTTTATTTTGGTCATGTAGCCCCTGTCAAACTATTCATTACAGTTTTAACTCGGAATCTCTAGCACCAGTTGTGCAGGAGATACGGTCGATCAAAATTTTGCCAACAAATATTTTTTTCATTGGGTTGATCTCGTCGGGGCTTTTTCTTAGAGTACCATCAACATGGGTCTAGCTTCAGCCGTTTAGGAGATATGGGCCGTTAAAGTTTTGATATAAAAAATCTTTGACCTTTGTTACGCAAGGCCGCAGGGGCTGCACTTCCCGTAGCGTCGTAGCCCATGCAGAAATGAATTTGTGTCATAAAAATACTTCAGTATTGATAGGTTCAAATAGCCCATAAATTTAGCTTGCGGTAGGATAGCCGTTTCTGCTATTCAGCCACCAGGGGACCTAAAACGGCCAACTTGGGTGAATTATGAAATGATTTGAAAGTAGGATAGAGACAGAGTTTCTTCATGCGTGCAAAAGAGACGGCACTACAACAGAATCATAATACTCGTATGATTCATCCAAAGTGGCCTTTTTAGGGGACCAGTAGCTATATTCACTACGTTCAACCAACGTGTATTGAATATTGTACCTTATATAGTTGATGTTAGAAAGTATATAATCATAAACTTGTGGTAGAATAAATATTTTTGTTATTCTGCCGCTAGTGGCAGAATATATTATTTTGCTAAATGGCCGCTGGGTGGCAGGCTAGGCACTTCCTTGTTTTTATTAGTCTTTCCTTGTACTATCCATTGAATAATGAATATACGTAAATTAATTGAATTTCAAATATATCACTTATCAGTTAAGCATCACCTTTTTATAAGTA
Organism: Ypsolopha sequella; assembly: GCA_934047225.1. Classification (NCBI taxonomy): domain Eukaryota; kingdom Metazoa; phylum Arthropoda; class Insecta; order Lepidoptera; family Ypsolophidae; genus Ypsolopha; species Ypsolopha sequella. Next base: position 17,524,023 of record OW203994.1, on the reverse strand, counting down.
CCTATGTTAACAAGTAAAGTCAATCAAACATTATTATACAAATAATAAACCATTTCTATCTTATTTCAAAAAGTGAAACAAATTAACTCCCTTCTAGATTTAATATTTAAAACTGTCTATCTATGTTATACGGTCATAAACTCATTGTGGTCATAATCAATAGCACAATAGAAACAAAACAATATTTTTGTTATATTATCAACTTCATTTATTTTATATATAAAATTATAAATCTGAATCTAATTTATAAAGCAGTTATAAAAAAAGAAGATATAAAAGCCTTGATAAAATTGTAAATAAAGAGACTATAGTAGTAAACAAAAACTGAGCTTAGTTCTGGATTCTTGTGCATTTGCGTTTTCTTTATAATTTATTATGGCAAATTGGAATTCGTATGAACAGAAAGGTTTATTTTTTCCTAGTACAGCACGCTAACACGAAGAAAGCATCGGGTAAGACAATGAGTTAAATCTACATCGGCAAAACAAGAAAAAACACAGTAACAATGAAAAGTAGAGCATTTCTCGTCTCCGGTCCCGTTATTCCGTTTCCGTTTCACAACAATAATAATGCGCACCAAATGCGCTATGTTTCGCAGCTTGCACAGCATAGTGCACACCTGTCAAACAGCCAGTGCACGTGCTCCGAGCCCTTACGAAGGCATCCGAATACAACCGAACGACGACGACGTAAATAGTTTTTGAACGTGACACGCACGGGATTTAACGTAAGAATAACCTTTTGCACGTTATTCTCAAGGAAAGTATAGTAAATATGCAGTTTTGATTGTACTTTTGACACAAATTATGTGCTTTAGGATTTTATTTGTTGGTTTACGTGATAGTTTAGGTCGCGTACCTGTTCCCCACCAGTATCGTTTCCATCCGTCTTGGACTACGCGAAACATTACGAACGCGGCGCAGCGAGACGTGCGCTTTGTGTGACACGGGACGGCAAACTGACTCACTGACTCGCTCTTCACTGAATGAATCTTGACGGCCTCCAACGGCATCTTTAATCACTTTTTAATCAAAGATTAAATACCATTTTTGTAAAGAAGGTTTTAATTTGAATATCGTGATTCGCGAGTCAAATAATTCATTGAGTGGGTCTAACCGACGAGGACTCTTCATCAAACCCTGATTCAATTAATCTGTAATTAGGACCGAGAGTGCTCTTAATGTAGAGTTGGATTATTTGACATCCTTCCCTGTCACGACGGCAAATGGAAATCTGACAGGGTGTCTGTCAGCTTTGCTCTCCTCCTAACTAAGTTAAAGTTTGTAATTGCACTTTCGCTTCCTCAAATGGTTCCTGTAAGTTTTTAAATGACACCTATTATTACATACTGAGTGTACCTAAGTGAAAATGGTTCAGCGGCGCCTCTTCCAAGCGTCAAAGTTATTTATCTTAAACGGTATGTTTAAAAATTATAAAAAAGTATATTTATTGTTAGTTAAACTATAAAATAAACTTCATTTAGGGAAATTATTCTCGTGTATAAAAGAGAATAACAGAATGAAAATATTGTTCAAAGTCAAGCTGTTTTTAGACTAAAATTTAGTGAAATTGGTTATTGCTGTGAAACCACTAATGGTGTTTGTATGGTTCTAGCACTAAAATACAAGAAAAATATTGAAAAATTATAAAAAAAAATATTTGTGGAAAATTTTTTTCGTCCATCGATTCCATGTGAAAATTATTATTTTCTCCTATTTTGCGCTATCCGGAGACCGAGCACGACGCGACGTCGTAGTGCAGTGCACGCTGATATAAACGTTATTTCAATATACCCCGCGTTCCGAAATAGAATTATTTCGCTAAAATCGATTACGAATGAATGAGGTGAATGGCTAATAATCCATGAGTGAAGCAAATGCGTTCATTCATTCGTATGACTTTCATGGCTCATGCGACGGAGGTGAGGCGATGTGAGCGTTGAACGGAATGGAATGTCAAAAATTGTTTTCGCTCCATCATTTCAGCAGTTCAAATCAGACAAACCATAGTATATGTTTTATTCGGCCATGAGAGAAACAAATAAAAAGTCGTGTGGAACTTTTCGTCGAAAAGGAAGAATTTATATGTATATATATTTTTTCGTCGCTATCTGAGTCTACGTTAAAGAACAGTGCTACAAACTCTTCTTGTTCCATCACGAATCACGGCACTTTGACGAAATAAAATCAAATAATCGTATTGTATTCTGTGATAAGAGGTTATTGTTAAGATGTATCTTTTTTAATGCGGTCCGAATCATAAGCTATCTTTCACATCGTTTGCTAGCTCACAAATTACGGACCAGTCATCGCTCACACTTTAATTCATTCATAGTGTTTGATAAAAAACGCTCGTTGCTACCAGAAATTGTAGCATATAAAAGGTGGTAATACTGACTAGTGACGGGCATCGGCGTCACTGGTGCGAGGATTCCATAACCACGCTCAGACACCACTAATTGTATGCTAAAGGGTGATACTTGCAGCTGGAACAGGGGCCCATAAGCTGTCCCAGATTTATAGTATACAAGTATCTTATATTCTACAATATTTAATATAAAACGTCCTACCAGACAGTTGTATGATGACGTCATCTGCTGATCCTCGCATGAAGTCCTTTCGCTGCGGAGTCCAAAGTGTTCCGGTGCCGTGACACGTAGATCACCTTCCACGATGAATCTAAACACAACCCTCCTAACCCGGGATGCATCCAACCCAGAAATAGTAATTAACAAGTCCACTTGTCGGAAGCCGCGTGGACACAGGTTATGTCACACACACACAGGAAATTCACTAAAAGGTGGCCTTCACGCCAAAATATGGTCAGCCCTTGACACCCTGATGTTCTTACGATGTCCGCACCGATTTCCCTTGGGTTAAATTGTTAATCTCACATTTTATAAATCGTCCGCGATCTGTACCAAAAAATGTCCACGTCCCTCGTATTTTTGACAGCTCCAAGTCCATAGACAAAATATATAGACCATTGATGGATGCGTTCCGAAATATACATTTTATTCTGAACACATAGCTTTTATCTATGTAATTCTATTACGGACCGCAGGGTTAGTTTCTCTCAATATTTGTACCGACAGAGGTTGTCTCAAGGTCGTTGGCAACCACCTGCCCCTTGATAGACCTCTGCCACCCTCTCCCGAACGTTTAAAAAAAAAGTACACCAACATAAACCAATGAATATTTACATTAAAATATATATATAGTTTGTTTTGTTTATAGGACAAACGCTGGTTTATTCGTCCAAGGGCAAACGAAATACATAATAACAACCTAAAAATTTTTAAAGGACTTTGTCCTGTTGTCTTATACATACATACATGTACTCACGCTTGTCTGTCAGAGGGGTAGGCAGAGACTACAGATTTCCATCTGCTACGATCCAGAAACACCTCTTTGGCCTCTTCCACATCCATCAATCTAGTCATACAAGCTCTTCTATTCCCGGTAATTTTGACACTGTCCTTCTTCGCCTGTCGCCAATTTGGTCAGCAAACGTCCTTCTAGCTAGGGCTAAAAAAAATCCATAAATTTTTTTGTATTTAAGTATAAGAACCGTACAAATACCATTAAAGGTTTCAAAGAAATAACCTATTTTACTTCATTTTACTCTAAAACCAGCTGGACTTTAAACAATACTTTCTTGCTGTTTCTTATATACGAGAATAATTTCCTAAAAGAAAGTTGTTTTTTATAGTTTACTAAACAATATAATTTTTTTTCATAATTTTTGATCATACCGTTTAAGAGAAATAGCTTTAACAATAGAGTAATTTTCGGATGACGCTGGGAAGAAGCGCCTTAAGGTGGAACATACCGCTCAGCTGCCATATAAAATGCTTTAGGAGTTCGAGACGTCTTGATTGCTTTGATCTTAATGAAACTTTGCACACGTCTTTATATATGTTTCCCTTCCCCCCCACATCGCACTCCGACCCATATCTCATGAAGAGGTGCAAGGTGACGAGATATTCAAAAAGTGCCGAATTTGTGAAATGGTTTCAGGTAAAAACAGTTTTCCATGAAACGGTAACTGTTTATTTGTAGAAAAGTATATAAACTTGGTCTTCTTTACATGAACGACGCGACGTCTTTATTTCTCTCTTTTTTCATTTACAGTATAGATAAAAATTACACAACTTGCTAAACTTTGTGTAAAAACGAGGCAATATTCACGATATCCTGATAGCAATAATTGTGATAGTGTTTCAAATTTTTTTTTTATGGCTGTGTAGAGGCGCTAGATATTGGTAGCGATTCGGCATAACACGTCTTAACTTATTTGACAGAACTAACCTTTTTTTAAGCATCCTGTCTTTTTCATTCTTTATCGAAAAGACAAGGACAAAACGCTTAAATTAAGTTTAATCCTGTCAAATAAGTTAAGATGTGCTTCACCGAATTGGTAGCAATACATAATAAAATATGAAGAAAACAAGCTGTTGACTTCACATTCAGTTTTTACCTTTTGGAAAAATCTAGGCGTAGGCTCTAAAGAAAATTATACCAACTGTTTTTCGACACTGAAAAGGTTATTCACTAACGAGCATTTCCCTGTTGTTACAGGTAGACAATTGTAAAAAAATATTTCTTGGGAAATTATTAATAAAAATTATATATGATGTAAATTTTTGATAAACAATGCTATTGTAAGTATTTTATATTGTACATATTTGTACTCTTAGTTATATTTAAATAGTGTATATAAAATGGATCAAATTCAAATGAATACTCAAAAACCGGCCAAGTGCGAGTCGGACTCGCGCAAGAAGGGTTCCGTGCCATTATCTATAAAAACGGCAAAAAAAAAACACGTTTGTTTTAGTATTTGCTGTTATAGCAGCAACAGAAATACATCTTCTGTGAAAATTTCAACTGTCTAACTATTACGGTTCTTGAGAAACAGCCTGGTGACAGACGGACAGACAGACGGACAGCGGAGTCTTAGTAATAGGGTCCCGTTGGTTACCCTTTAGGTACGGAACCCTAAAAATGATGTAAAATAGATGGTAGAGCTGATGCCGGGCTCGACTGTGGAGTGTGTGGAGGTACCACCATCTTAGTCACAAACTCCCCAAAGTTATTCGGGGGAGAGTAAGAAGACAGCTTTCAAACAGGCTTAACCAGGTAGCCCACCATGCCCGGTTGATGGCGGTATATCCATCCCCAATTCTCATAGCTTAATTCCTAAAAGATTTATTTTTTATTTATTTATCTGAGATAATACGCCATTTTATATCATAGTTTTAATTATTATGGTATATAATTTGATCATTATTTTTTATGATTTTATAAAGAATTTGCATTATTTTAGACATAATAATATACTGATTGTGATGTTTCATTCCCAATTACAAAACTGAGAAATACGAGAGCAATAGAGCGTAAGCCGTAAAGTATTGAAGAAATACGAACTGGCTTTATATCCGGATATATCCCCGCTATACTTCCGCTACATGTCCATTTGGGCACAAATTAAGCGGCGTTCGTCAATACAAGAGGGTTACAATAGCGATTTATACACACCGAGGGGCTTAAAAAGCGATACAAGAGCGATTCATACGTCATTCGAGGTCCACTAACTACCTTTAATTTCTATTTGCGATTTCGTCAATACAAGAGGGTTATAATAGCGATTTATACCCACTAAGGAGTCTAAAAAGCGATACAAGAGCGATTTATACGTCATTGGGAGTCCACTAACTACCGTGTGTTTCTATTTGCGATTTCGTCCATACAAGAGGGTTACAATAGCGATTTATACCCATTGAGGAGTCTAAAAAGCGATACAAGAGCGAATTATACGTCTACCTTGAATTTCTATTTGCGATTTGAGTCATGTTCCATCTCTTTTTTTCCTTGAAATGTTTAATTTGCGAACTCTTTCATTTTAAAACTTAACCTAAAATGGTGTAAGATACAAATAAAGTGAACGATACGAGATGCAAATAAATTGGATGTTAATTTTTCCATGGTATAGTATTATGTGTGTTGTGAGTGAAATTTTCTTACGAAGATAATTTTACTGGTATTCTATATAAAGTTTTCCACTTCGTTTTTAATACGCCTTCCTAATAATGTGAAATAAGATTAAAAATTAGAGAAATGTGCAAAGAGGTTAGATTAGATATTTCGTTTATTTTCTAAATTATCGGCTGCAACTGCAGCAATGAAGTACTCCTTCATTCTTTTTAAAAAATCTTTCATTCTTTGTCGTCAATATCTGTAACGAAACGATAATTTCGATGAACCAATTCAACAAAATAAAAATGACAATTTGGAATATTTCTTAGGAGTATGTAACTTCTCTGAGCATTTTAAACGTCGTTAGGACGTAGAAAGTAGGTGACTAAGTTTTAGGGCGAGAAAATAGCGGTGTATAAAGCCAAATTATGGCCTTGATAGAAATATAAATCGCTCTTGTGTCACTGGTCTAAAATGGCAAATTCTAACTGAATTAGGAGAACATAAACTCTAATAGACTCCATTTAAGCATTATGTAACTCTACGAGAGTATTTAAACTCAACTGTACGTGCTTAATTATTATATCGGAGTTAGTAATATCGGATATACGGCTGCCATACATTGGCGTTTTGATTACACCTTTATATTTCCTAAGCATACTATTACTGCCTATTGGAGTTGTAAATCGTTAAAATAGCATTTACTAACTCTTTTCTGCACCTCAAAGCTTCAACAATTGCTGAGAGCATTAGCTAACGTTTTTCTATGTCTTCAAGTAAATTTCACCGCTTTTATAACCCTCTTTTGCGTCCAAGAGGATTTACAGAAGCGAATAAAGCAGCTTGTGTGTTAGTTGGGTTGCTTATAAAAAAGTGGTCTGTCTCTGTCTGTTTTCTCATCTGTCATCCATCTGACAAATAAGTCCAAAGCAAATTATTATAAATTTATCTTGATAGCAAAAGACACATTTCTTTTGTTGTTGCAGCTTTTTCGTAAAAATATTCTTCATCATGAGGTTTTTTTAGACTATGTGTTTTAAAATGCGTCTTATTAAATCAAATTCTCGAATTGGTTTTTAATTTAATTTAAGCGAATTGCCGGGCCTCATATAAAATGGTGACGGGAAGCGCGTCACTGGTGCGAGGTTTTCGGCACCGCGCCCACCACCCAGCCCGCCCAGTGTGTGTGAGTATGGGAATTTCTTTCAGGAGGACAGCCAAGAGTGGTGAAATCTTGGAAAGGCCTATCTATGTCCAGTAGTGGATGATGTAAATTGAAAAAACCGGCCAATTGCGAGTCAGACTCAGGGTTCCGTATTGTGGATGATAAATTTAATTTTGTCATTTTTTTTCTTGAATTTTTCAACCACTTTATTTTTCCTGTAATCTTTACGTAAACACATATTACCATGATTTTTTTCATCGGTCTATCAGTTTTGGAGATACGGGGGGCGGACATAAACTTTTTTTTTTGGTTTTTCAAGGATTTCTCGAAATAGATGCAATTAAATATAGCCAAATTATATATTTTTACAATCAACTTGTTATACCTAAAATTTGCCAAATTGTATTTTACAACTTTTTTAAATTTTTTTTTCTTTTTTTGTTTCTCATTTGTGCTCAACTTTTTTTAAATCACTATAGTTTTCCTGTAATTGGCCAGTTATGATCTGTAATCGACAATTTTTTACATTTTTCGGTCTACCAGTTTCGGAGATAAGGGGGGACATACATATTTTTGTGTTTTTTTTAAAGATTTCTCGAAATCAGTGCCAGTAAATACAGTAAAAGGATATATTTTTACTATTAGTTTTTTAATATCTACAATTTGATACCCATATTTTATTTTTAGGATAATATATTCTTTTTCTCACTTTTGTTTTAGAAATATTTTGAACAATTAAATTTTTTTTATATCGTAATATGTGGGCAAATTAATGCTATTTTTGTGCCAAATTTCATGTCTTTATCTTTAATGGTGCTAAAGTTATGAGGCTGTGACATACGAACGGACGGACGGACAACGGAGTCTCACCATAAAGGTTCTTTTTGTACCTTTTAGGTACTACGGAACCCTCAAAAGCAGCAGAACAGAGAGATTTAAATATTGATTCTTAATTTTATAACAAAATTATTTTAAATAAATAGCTATTAACGCCTTAACAGAGCTTTCGTTTATAAACAATATACACTGATATGTTTAAACAATTTTTGTTTTATTGTTTTCATTTCACATTTTTAAGGAAGCTATTACAAAATGTTGAATTTTTCGCTGTTTTTCGGCACGTTTTTCGTGCCATTTCCGACAAATATATAAAATTTTGTCAAATATTGCTGATTCTGAAGGTTTTAGTTTTAGTTTTAGTACTGTCAAAACTAAAATTATTCCAAAGTAATTTTGCTTTAAATTTAAGGACTATTTGAAATGAAAAATAAACTTTTAACAAAAAAATAGCAACCGACTTCAATAGTAACAGCAGTCATTCACTAAAAAGTTAATAATAATTCTATAAAGACCGATGGTACCGAAGCAACACTTTTGCCGACTTCTTTCTTCCTGAAACGTTATGTTATCTAGAAGTCGGCGTTCTTATATTGGTTTTTATGTTGCTATATCGTAGGAAATACGCCGACTTCTAGATAACATAATGTTTCAGGAAGAAAGAAGTCGGCAAAAGTGTTGCTTCGGTACCATCGGTCTTTATAGAATTATTATTAACTTTTTAGTGAATGACTGCTGTTACTATTGAAGTCGGTTGCTATTTTTTTGTTAAAAGTTTATTTTATTTCACATTTTTTAGTGTTGCTGGGTTAAATTGTGAAATATGGGTAGTTCTTGCAAACGTGGTTTTAATATGAAACGAAGTTCAAGTGAGTATAAGTAGCTATGTTTGAGTAGCTTATGTGCTGTCATTCGTTAAAGAGTTCTACGGTGATGAAACCAAGATCGAAGGTCAGGTGGGTACACTGGCAATTTTCAAGCAATGCCCTGCAATGAGCACCATAACACAAACTGATTGCCGCAATCCAAAGTTATGTGCCGTCATCCGTTGAGGAGTTCTATGGTGATGAAGCCAGGATCGAAGGTCAGGTGGGTATTCTGGTAATCTCCAAGTAATACCCTTGAATTAGCACCCTAACGCAGTGATTGCCGCAATGTCGAGTAATGTGCTCTGATCCGTTGAGGAGTTCTACGGTGAATATAGTGATGAAGCCAGGATCGAAGGTCAGGTGGAAGAATGATGATTTTCAAGTAATACCTTGTAATCAGCACCCAGGTACAAAGCGATTACCTCAATTTTGAGAGGTATGCTGTCATTTTCTGAGGAGTTCCACTACCTATCTCTGAAGACCTTCATCAGATCATGACCAAACCCAAAATGGGACCTACCTGAAAGTACACTCTTTCAAACAAAAAAAGAATTGTTGAAATCGGTTCAGAAATGACGGAGTTATGGAGTAACAACGCCAAAAAAAAAAAAAAAAAAACATACAGTCGAATTGAGAACCGCCTCCTTTTTGAAGTCGGTTAAAAATGAAAACCTTCAGAATCGGCTTTAGTATATAATTTAAATATCTTAAACCTTCAGCTTCACGGCTAGAGTTTCTTTTTTCCGAAATAACTGTTTTTTGTACAAAATCAAATTTTCCACCTTTCTCCCGTAAAAACAGCAAAAACAGAATGAATTCTCATTCGGTACAAATATTTCAATAACTGATAAAAAACAAAAATACTTACTTTAAAATTTAAATACAAGATAAGATTCTCGTGTAGCAAACTTACTGAAGTTTGTTTTTTTTTTTTTGGTGTTTGTTTTAAACAATTACGTTTTCCGTGATTTTACTGATATTTCCGATTTTTTTCTCGATGTCAAATCTGAAAAATTAAAATATTGCTACTTACACAAATTCTATTCGTTAAAAATGTTTTATTTTAATAAGCTAAATTGTCCAAACGTGAGACCATGTTTGGTGCAACCACAGAACTATGACCCTTAAGGCGATTGGTGTCGTCAAATTAGCAGCTTGATGTGTGTCGACACGAATATCGACAGAAACGACATTAAAATAACATTCATATCAGCGCGAATTGCATAGCAGTTATTACGACGCTCACTGCATCCTTGATAGGGCGAAGTAGGAGAAAATAATACTTTTCATATGAACGTGATTGCTCGATTGAATAATCCTATGTTATGTTTATAGCTATCAAGTTTACCTATTGATCAAAGCATAATTTGATCAAAGAATTTTTTCTTCGTATAGCGGTTTTGGTGTTATGAAAAAGAAAAGTTTTGTATATGTATATATAGGTATTACATTGTCTTAAAGTTGATAATTTTATATAAATTTTTTCAATATTTTTGGTTCGGCCATCGATGGATGGGATGGATGGCCATAAACGAGGAGTAGGCTTTAGAAAGAACCCATTTGGCGATACTAAGCCCCTTAAGGCTAATATTTTTCTCAGATAAGTTGTCAACTTACGATAGCCACCAACTTATCGCGGTGATTACGTCACTTTAATAGCGTCCTTAAGAGGCTGATACACGCCAATTAACTTGAAGTTTAATTAAAATGTTTTGTCAGTAATAAAATTTAAAACGATATATGATAAGATAAACTAAAGAACATGTGGAACGTGATGAACGTGATGGAGCGAGATTTTTAATTTTTATCAGGAACTTTAACTAAATAAATACCAAAACAAGGTCTAAACTAAAAGAGTTAAGGGGGCATATCGTCAAAATTGACACTTGTTGAAGTTATTTATCTGCTGTTCAAAAAAATCCCAAGTTAAATAAATAAGTATTAACAATTTTGGGATCTTTTTCTAGATTTTGGTCTATCAGAAACGCGATTGGAGGAATTTCACTTGATTGAAATAATTATTAAAATGAGGTCTAAATTTACACTTTTTTTGATATTCTGACAAATTGGGATAGCATATAGGCTTCAAATATATTCAAATATATTCAAATATATATTCAAAGCCTGCTTATAGTGTGTAACTTCAATTTTGTCAACTAATGTTTTTGGTAATTGGTTTAGTATAAAGGGTAGATTGTGCTTCCAAACTCTTTTGCCATATTCATTATTAAAGTTAGGTGTTCGAAAAGTTTGGTGTTACATAAAGTTCTTAAGTTACTAGGTCTTACATGTTTCTCTAGCTGTGTAATGTTTTGTTGATTTTCAGATATAACTGCTAACTTCTAAGTTGCAGTCTTAACATGTGGGGATGGTCTTTGTTTGTAATTGTAATGGATAAAGGGAAAGTATTTCTGTTTTGAGAACTAACAGAACTAACCTTTAAGAGGCTATGCGAATTTTATTTTTGTCACTGTCACTCCAAGCGAAAAATTGCGCAGTGCGAGAGGGGCGGATTCAGGGCAAAAGGGAAAAAAGTTGGTTTTATATTTTTATTAAAAAAACTAAAAAAGCTAGCAAAATTTCAAATATCAAATCTCTAGATATTGTCAAAACACACCTAATAAAATATGTTTGAGTTCTGTATATGGTTCTTATTCATGAAACGAGGAGAAAAAGTGTGTTTGAAGACCTCATTTCAACAATTATTTCTATCGAGGAAAATTTATCCAAACATGTTTTCCAATTTCAAAACCCTAGATTATATAGTCAAAATACATATACCAGAAACTGATTATAATTTTCCGTGTATTTCATGAAATACACAGAAAAGAAGCACCCGTATTTTTTTCCCATATCGCCTTAAAGGAAATTATTATTTTAGGGGTCGGTCACTGCCTAGAACAGGGGTCGTCAACTGGCAGCCCGCAGGCTACATGCGGCCCGTGAACCACTTTGGTACGGCCCGCAACCGCTAATTGATACTTATTATATTTGGTAGCACATATTTGTGTAAGCAGGCATTTTCCATTCTGAACTATCAAAAAAGCAAACATTGTTTTCGGTTAAAGGATTTACAATTAGACGCATTTCCACATCTAAAATGCAAGCGAAATACAAAAACTTGCAAGTCAAATGCAGCCGCAACAATCGCGTTAGTTTTTTTACTAATCAATAATTAAAATGTGTAACACTACAATTAATATGCTATTTATTTATACTATATAAAGATGAGATGCCGGTCTTGCTGATCCCCTGGTAACATTTGTGGCCCTCCTATATCATCAGGTTGCCGACCCCTGGCTTAGAACATGGGTCTATTCCTACCTTTGTTCAAACTTGTCCCGCGGGCTGCTGTGGGAGGCTGCTATGATAGAAGTTTCATGCCAAAACAGTTTGACCTATTTCTTTTAACAATTGCCACTCGAAAATGAGCTTAACAGTAAATATATATTTTTTAATTATTTCCAATTTGTTGGAAAGGCAAAGGTATCTGTGACCATACAACCAAGCAAGTTTTAAGTTTATTTTTGTTTTTTTTGTAGTTTTAAATACACAAACGGCCAAATATGATTTTCTTTATTTCTTCATCTATATTATATTTGTCATTTCTACAAGTTTCTTTCTTCTTAAGGCTGCGCCGAGCGTAGAACGATTAGACACCTCGCTTGTTCTCTCGTGGTCAATTTTTATCGTGGTCCATTTGATTGAATTTAACAGAAGAAATCATATTTAATTTACCAGACAAAATTTAAAAAATGTGAAACGGCCCAATTGTGTTTTATAACGTTTGTGATTGTCTTGAATTGCGGTTGAGACAAAATTCAACAGTTAAGTTATTGAAATGACCAAAACCCCAATACCTTTTTTTAATTTTAGGGCTACTTTAGATAGATTTGTTTCTTATACCAAAAGTTATTTTTAATATTCGCTGCGGCGGAAGTGTAGATACATTCGCTGTGATAATAAATATATATTTCATTTATTTATCATTGAAATATAATTCAAAAAATTAATTTAACAGTGACTGTCGTTTTAGATTATTTTGCTCGGCACCCTCTTAAGGTTGGGTGGGTTCTCTGTATTTGTTACAAAATATTAAGAAATAATATAATCTGCATGATATATAATTACAATAAATATTTTGTTCTCTTATTTACCGATCACTTGTAGGCATGATAAAATGTGATACAAATTGTAATTATACTGTTTATTTTCTCGTAGTCTGTGGTAAAAAGGAGAGTACCTACATAGCTCGTGACAAAAAATTCGGTTATGTATCCCTCGTTTCGCTCAGGATCCTACTCTAGAATCTTCGCTGCTCTCGGGATCCAACTTTATGCCTCGAAGGGAATTCTTATTTTTTTTCACTTGTTGTGTCATCTACTATTTCTCATTGTGTAAAAATTACAAAAACAAACCAAATTAATGTAATGGAAACTTACCCCCGGTTTTTGAAAGGCCAATCAATGTTAACAGTAGATTAAAAAATTATTATCTGCGGATTAAGCCAGAAAAAGTGGGAAATTTACATTGAAATCAAAAATTAACTAAGTTAATTATTGATTCATCACTATTCAGACTTCATATATGCTTTATTTTCACCGTTATTTACGGTTTAAGTTTTTTTAATGTACTGCTAACTTTGATTCGCCTTTCAGAAACCGGGGGTTAGTATGCCAAATGTGAACATTTGGTCTAACAGGCGCCGTCCAAATGATATTTGGCTAAAATCCCTAAAAAACAGGTGAAATATTGTAATTACTAATATTAATTTATACTCATGTGATATAATCATTAAAATCGAACAAATCAGTCTTAATTTAAATCCACTAGGGACATAATGAAAATTATCTTTTCAGTGTGGTTTGGGCCCAAATATTTTTTTACCTACACATTTGTAAAGACACAGGCTTTCTAAAATGATACTGATTTAGTCTGTCCATTTAAAAGTGTTTGTAAGGAACTACACATGTATTATGATGATGATGAAGAATACTTTTACTCAAGTCTCCTCCTAAATTGAATGTGACATGTATTTCAGATCCTATTCTGGGCCTGGCATCAACCAAATTTCGGTGTTCAGAACTTGATGCAGCAGCATCTAGTGTCAACTGTCTGAACTGCATTCTACGTGAGGTCCATATGCATATACTCCTCTACAGAGAGCGTGGTGCAAGTTCATTTTCCGGCTGCATCATATCAGTCTGTCTGAAACCTACACAGAAATACTACCACAGCCTCACTTGTCTGCCACATAGATGGCTGTGTTTACGAATATTTTCATATTTAGCTTAAGCTTCTATTTTCTATTCTTTATTCCCCAGAAGAAACTTCTAAGAAAAATTATGGTTAAATGTTAAAATTATTGAGAAAATAAGAAATAAAATATCTAAGTAGGATTGGGTGGACCGCAATTTAAACTTCATCGCGATATTGAAATATTTTTGCAACTTCCGTATATATACAGAGCCGTGTTTAACTAACATTGAGGAGTCCAGGTCATACAGGCACAAATGCGGCCAAGACTGCCATACAATAAGTGCATAATAGCAGCAAATTATTTAATACATATAAAACTATCTAAATCCACCTCATATCGTGGTCGACCAGGACTAGATTTATCTATCAAAGGTATACCGAAATGAACAACGGAAGGCTTTGTACTACCTTAAATTAAAAGAGTGTTATTTGGTCACCCAAGACATATTTATAGAGTACACACTGAAGTGGCCGCTTTGACTCCTCTTTTGTATTTTTTATTAGTGTCTACTTACGTAATAATTGCTAAGAGGGAAGGTCTTTACCGCTTTTACACCACAGTGGTAAACTGTAGAGGATACATAAAAAAAATAGTCAAAGTAATAACTCAGTGTAAGCTATCTATGGCGAAACACTGAATTTGAATTTTTAATTTGGCTATCCACGCACAGTTGAAAAACTATCCTTCTATATAATAATCTATGTATGATGATATGATAGCAGAACCTTATTTAAGCAAGCGTTTAGCTTACAGTATTTTCCTTCATCCATCAGTAAGTTTACTGTGAAGCTTACGGCGAATGGATACGCCAATTGCAATTTAGACCTGTCTTTGAAGGCCTACTCCTCCTACACGGGTGGTCCAGAAACTTTAATAAAAATATATAATAGGCATTAAAGAGTCAAAAATAAATTTGAAGTTTCATAAACTGTTTTTATATTGTATGTTTTGACAAAAAAATCGAAAGTCATTTAAAGTTTCACATGATTAACACAAGAATTCTCTTACTCCTTCCAAACGCCTAAAGCGATTTTAATTATGATTTCACCAAATTATAGGAAATTTTTAGATCTAAAAAATTCAAGTTCAAATAATTTTTTTTGTTAATGGCTTCTATGTGAAAAGTATTATTTTCTCCTATTTTGCGCTAGCCGGAGACGCAGTGGTTGTCGTAGCAGCCACTTTTCAAGGCACACTGAAATGAACATTATTTCAATGTCGTTTCCATTGATACTTGTACCGACACACATCGAGTTGCTTATTTAGCGTGGTCATACGCCTTAAAGTTTATTATAACAATTTTTTTGTGAAAAGTGTGCCACTGCAGGGCCTCCCCTCTTAATGATTGTTAGAAAACAATACAGTAAGTAGATATTTTTTTGAAAATCAATGGGTTCGTTTTTTGGCTAAGGAAATAATTTTTTCAAAAACCTTATGATGCAGTTTTAGTTTATATCAAAATCGGCTCTGGGACTTCTATAAGCATTTTTCGCAATTCCCTTTAGTTTAAGATTTGGCCACCCACGTCCTCTTGAAAAAGTAAACCTGTATACATACATTCTGTATACAGGATAGCGCATTGAGATGGGTAAGTATAGGGGAAATTAATGATGACTGCCGTCATCAATTTTGGAGAAAATAAAAACTGCAATCAAATATTTTTGAAAAATTACCTGCCCTAGCCGGGAATCGAAATTTATCAATTTGCAAAAAAAAATTTTGCATTCTTGTTCTTTATTGTACACAGAAAATAAACATTTACAAACATACTATAAATAAATTAACATGTACAGTGGAGACCGTATTAAGTAAGACACATTGGACTTTGTACCTATCTTCACAGTGGCGGAATTGCAGTCCTAGCCGCCCTAGGCCCCCGGCCATGTGCCGCCCCTTTCTCAGCACCCATCATATAGACTAGATAGGTACATAATTAATTAATTTACTTTATGACCCACTTAAAGTGGCCACAAAAGTGTGCCACTTTTAATTGATTCAGAAAATTGGTAAACGTAAACTAAAAGCTGCTAGTTTATAATATTTTCCGAGGTTTCAGTGATGATTGGACATTTAAATAAAACATTAAAAACGGTTTTAGGTTTTGTTTATTAATAAACGTTGTACAATGTGTTACAAAACTCGTCTGCACATAAGCGCAGCAAAATCATTTATTACATTTTCGCAATCCAATTTGCTTAAAAAATCTGCTTCTATATGAGGCAGAGCAAGATCGTTTGACCTCTGCTCCGTCATTGTTGTGCGTAAATAGTTTTTAACTCTGCGCAAACAAGAAAACGATCTTTCTCCTGTAGAAATGTAATAAATGGTTTGAAGACTTCTTAAGGTTTACGTTGAAGGTTCGTAACCATTTCAACAAACTGACTGCCCTCTTTCGCTCCTCATTTTTTATGCTGCAGTAAGAACGAAAATGAAGACATTCTTCTGTAAAATGAATGTCTTCTAAGTCAGTAGAATAAATAATTTGCAATGCCTTGGCCTTATCTTCGACTTCTGAGAAGCTTAGATTCTCTCTTGTTTCGCCAACAAAATGTATTAAAGCCTCGTACAGTTCTATGACAATGGTAATGTCAGTTTAACACTAAGATAGTTTGCATTTGGATTATTTCTTGTTAATCTTGTTATCATCAGTGATTTTTTGACACGATTTGCTGCCCTTTATATCTGGCCGCCCTAGGCCCGGGCCTACTGGGCCTTAGGGCAAATCCGCCACTGCCTATCTTATAGTCTTCTCTGTAGGGGCTAATGTCGTACTACAAGTATATAGCTTGATGTGGTCTCCACTGTACAAAGGCAAACTTATCTCTATAAAGAGATTTCTTCCAGTCTACCTCTGGGGATAATATAATCATATATATAAAAATAGAAGTCCTGACTGACTCACTGATTCATTCACTGACTCATCAACGCACAGCCCAAACCCTTCGACCTAGAAAGCTGAAATTTTGCACAAAGCTTTCCTTTGTAATGTAAACAAGGAATAAGAAAGGATTTTTCGAGATTCTACCCCTAAGGGGGTGAAACGGGGGTCCAAAGTTTGTATGGGGAAACAAGATTAGTTATACTATTTTATTCGAGGCTTCACATGAGTACTTCTATGCATAAATGAGTAAACACGTGTTTCAGTTTTTTTCAGAATTCAACCCCTATAAGGGGGAAATGGGGTGACAAAGTCTGAAAATCAACATGGGTATCGTTTGTATGGTTTATCGGGTCGCTGATTACGAAAACAACAACGATTTTAAAATCCAACGTGGTGGACGTGAAAAAAGGGTTTTCCAGAATTCAACCCCTAAAAGGGAGAAATGGGATGACCAAGTCTGAAAACCAACATGGGTATCGTTTGTATGTTTTATCGGGTTGCTGATTACGAAAACAACAACGATTTCTAAATCTAACGTAGTGAACGTGAAATAACATCATTTCCTGTTGGGGTGCGATGGGGTTAAAATTTAGAAATGTGTAAATATCAATGCTGGTGTCGTTTTTATGGTTTTCTTGGACGTTAATTACGAAAATGGCATCGATTTTGACATTTAATATAGTGGACATGAACATTCTTGAAAGTAAATGTGCCAGTAATGGTCTGTAACAGTCGGACAGACATATTAGGGTTCCATTTTTCCTTTTCGCAATGACGATTAATAAGTCTGAGGGTAAGTCACTGAAAACAGCAGGAATTGATCAATTCAAAATTCAAAATTCAAAAAGTTTATTTTGCAAAGTAGGTATATATAATACACGTTTCACAAGTCAAATTTTAATCTTATAAAAATATATGTAATAAAATAATAAATGTACATGAACTACTTAGATTAAATGTTTATTTAATTTATGTAGCAATATATATACAATTAAAATTATAGGTAAAATATTATTATACAAGGTGAAATCAAATCAACCGCCCGAACCCATACCGGAGACCCGGCCAGGGACCAGGAACAAGGTTCAATGATCACCAACCGAGCCCCCAGCACGAATCCAGGCGGCCGACCAAATCCCATCCTATATACTACATAGTAATAGGTTACGTATATAAATACATGCCTACCTCCGCCCATTCGATTAGTCTTGCTAAGAAGAACGGGCAAGAAACTTGGCAAGATCATGTCTTTTTTTTAACATAAACTTAAACTATACATTGAATTACTTATATCTACTTTAACCAAGGGATAAGAAAATACAAGACAGCAGGAATTCAGGTTAATGAAAAAAGAAAAACATATATATCTTTGCCTACCTGTCTCATATAGTCTATTTCCTTTTACAGTCTGTAATTAATTAATGTTAACTCTTAAGAGGAATCATAGGGGGGACTGCTTTTCGCACGGCCAGTTTTACGTAGCCTGCTCGAGAGTGAGCTCACCTAGCAGCCTGGTCGTGTTAACAGCTGAGGGCAGAACTTCTAATGTAGTTTAAAAAAAAAAAATAGGTAATAGGCGCCGCCAAAGAGACTTTACCTGAAGATCAAATAATTGCACCAAAAACACTCCAAACCAGATTTAAATACTTTCTATAAAAAGTACTACACAAAAACTAAATCAACGCGGGCGAAGCCGCGGGCGAAGGCTAGTATAATTTATATAAAAGTAGACATACATGCGTGTACATAGATTAAAGAATGAATAATAATAATAATAATAATAAATTTTCATATAATAAAGTACTATTAATGTAAAATTAACCTACCTACATAAATATATATATAATATACTAATAAAGACATTATTAATATATATAAGGTCTTTCAATGTAAATGGAAAGTAATTTAGGAGGTGATTCAGTATCGTTAATACATATATTCCACTGCAAAGCTCTTTTTTTTGCGCGAACTTTTTTTTCACTTCTCAGTACAAAGTGGTCCGATCAGCTGACTCAGTTTGTATGGACAAGTGAAGAAAATGTTCGCGCAAAAAATGTACTTTTCAGTGGAATGTGATTAATACTGAATCACCTTCTAAATTATTTTTCCATTTAAATTGAAAGGTATTTTATGTATAAGGTACATATAATATAATAAAATAGACTATATAAATAAATACCCAGGAAATAAAATGAATTATGAAAGATCATTCATGCGCGCTTTTTCGCGAATAAGCAGCTTTTGCAGCTTTTGCCATCATACGACGAAATATATAAGAACACGCTGAGTTATTTTATAATAATTGTTTGCAAAATAGTGGTGACCGTTCGTTCAACTTACAACGTGTAACAGAAAGGTGTAACCAGATATATAATGTACTCTTTGGGTGTAACCATATTTGAAGAGCTTATTCAGTCAGTGGTATAGAACAACTTTTACTATGGAACAAAACCTGTATCTCGAAAAAAATATATTTACTGTTTCATAGAAAAATGCAATGTCGCTCGGCCAAAATGTATGGAAGGGCAGATTTTTTTTTTGAGATTTCAGGGTTGGCTCCATAGTAAAAGTTGTTCTATACCATTGACTGAATAAGCTCTTCAAATACGGTTACACCTTTCTGTTACACGTTGTATACAATATACATATATAAAAAAAGAAACATAACTTGCAAATAAAATACAGGATCGAGACCGCTCTGTCCCGGTGTCCGCTGAGCCTAGAATGATGGCGAAATTACCTCTTTGGATGGCCAGACTAATCCTCTGGCCGAGAACTAGTTGTTGATATAATAATATAATAACATTAAAATGACACTTAGAACACCTCTAACCCCTTATATGGATACATACTATCACATAGTAAAGGTCAGCTGAATTTATTTAATAAATTAAATTAGTATATACATTAAAGCCGATTCTGAAGGCTTCAATTTTAGTTTTAGCACTGTCAAAACTTAAAATATTCCAAATTAATTTAGTTTCTGTGCTTAATAATTTTAAGGACTATTTTGCAACGAAGAAAAATTAGTTTTGACAGTACTAAAACTAAAATTAAAGCCTTCAGAATCGGCTTTATTGCATTGCATTAAATGCTTTTTTTTCGAAACTACACGGTAATAACTGCATCATAAATTCGGTAGCTGTACAGGTTTAAGTAGCTGTACATTATAAACCTGTTGTTTTAGTAGGAGTTTAGGCATTATGAGATATGAGATGAACCAAATGCTATTAAACAGAGTTTAAACTTGGCCAGCACTGATTAAAAGCGTAAGTCTGACTTTATGACATAAATCCATATCCACTTTGGTTATTACACGGATTACGTGTTACTTGGGTTACAGCTTTAGCTAATCAAATTGTTTTGAACGAAATTATATTTGTAGCCCTTGTTTCTAGCTGAGAGTACGTATTTATAGTTATTTTTGAAGTTGACAATACATACCTACTCTTAATTGCGTGTCCTATTATTTATTTTTACCTAAATAGACTTGGTAACTGTTGTTCCGTGGTGAGATTATGATTAAGACTGTCTTTCAGCCGTAGATTATCTAGAAATAGGTCAGCCTTTCTTCGTTTTCTAGCCATGGTGCATAAAATAGTTTCATATTGAAGTATTGATTTTATCATAAAAATAACTAAAATCCTTCATGTCTTTGTATGTACGAGGTACAATCGTCCGCACGTCTGTCAATTAAAGTTAAAATCGTATAACAAAAGGTAGCAAGAACTCCGACTGTACTAGCATGTTTATTAAAACATCGGATGACATCGCATCCGTAACGAACGCCTGAACGTGGGAGATAGCAACTATCCAATGATTTACCGCTCTCCATGCAAGCCTTGCTTAGTCCACCCGATACATTCATCGTCACTGACTATTACCACTGGACAGGCGGCTGTTAAGGTGGTAAAGCCGTAAACAGAAATGAGCTCAGAATGTTAGATGGCGCCACGCTCTAAGAAACTAGAACAAATTAATGATTATACCTGTTATTGTTGCTTTTGGGTATTAATTGAGTTGATATGCGGATAAAGCAATTTATTTCACGACGCTTTGGAGTGATAATAAATGTGAAATCCCTTTGCTTTTACTACACTTCCAAATGTTTCATAAATTCATTAGTTGTCAAACTAATACGCACACTAGTAAAGGCAGTTCTGCCAATGTGTGAGTTTATTCATTCATAAAAATCAAATCGATACAAAACGTAAAACGTTGCCGCTCCGTATTTTACCGCGGAAGCAGAGCGGCAACGTATTGACTTTGCAAAACAAGACAAAATATTAGATTATTATACAATTGTTGTCAGCATTGGTATGAAACAAACATTTATCAATATTTAGATAAAAAAAAACAAGATGATTTATTTATCACAGCGGGATTATATTGAACTAGCTTTTGCCCGCGGCTTCGCCTGCCTTAATTTTTTGTATAGTCGTATCAATAATAATATTAATATATCGTCACGACATGAATCCCCGAAGGGGTGTCAGAGGTGTTCCGTGTGCGAACTGTGAAATGCAAGTCACAGTCCACACTCGATACACCCGCGTTTCACCGACGAATATATTACGTCCCAGTCGTATCAAATCTGTAATTTTTTAGTACGTAAACAGCTGACTCTGGTTTGGAGTATTTTTGATACTCATCATATCTAATTTGGTCACCATGGAAAGTGTCTTTGGCGAGGCCGAAGTCCGCCGAAGACCGAGCCGCTTTTCTGATGGACACTATTTTTTGTTCTCTGAATTAAACCTCTGCTAATGTGTCTTTGATAAGTTTTCAATAACGACATAATTTTTTGTATGGACACTTTTATTTATTTTACTGCAAACTTTCGTGTCGTTTCAAAAGAAAGGGATTCATAAGCTGATTGTAAAAATGTACTTGGTACAGCACCACTTTATTTCAAGCACTCGTTTCCAAAAAAAAAAAAACGTTCTCCAAACAATACTAAGTCCTTCATTCAGGAAACGGCTGAGGAATTTTCGTGTTTGATTTTTTTTTAAACGAATGGCTGAAATGAAATGTAGAATATGTTTACCATCAGCTCATGAAGCACTTCCCTTTGATAACGAAAGGTTTCAAAAAAAAAACATTCGAATTTTTTTTAACTAACACTAGTCCGTCTAACTCTAACTTCACAAGGCGTGATTGGGCTTTATGTCTATTGTTTGCCAATTATTATCGAAAATCGATAACAGAATGGGTTACACTAATTGAAGGGTCTCGAGGAAAAACAACACATGTCAAGTTTTGCAAATTTACAACAGAGGCAAAAAACATTTTCCATAATACATGTTAGCTTACAGTTTTCATTTTTATATCAAATTTAATGAGTAAATATACCTACAACTTGTTCTTCAATATTTACAAAAAATCAATAATTACACCTTGACATAAGTTGTTTTTCCAATACTTGGGAAATTTTCATCTTTATCAAGAAATATGATTAACAATGGTATTCAAAAGCTTTTCACATTTTCCAATTATCGAATTATGTTAATGTAAAAATAGAACAAACAAACTAAAAAAAAAAAATATGAAAGGAATAATTGGTAAGTAAAAACCCAAAGTGAATATTTAATTGTTTTATTTTATATTTTTATATGTCTTTACGATACAGAAAGAAAAAGACAAATGCTAAAATTAAGTTAAGTCCTGTCAAATAAGTTAAATTTTGTTACACTAATGTCTATTTAGGCTCCAAGCATTTTTGATTAGCAGGTACTCTCCTTAAAATTATTTCTGGCAAAACGCATCTTCTATAAAAGTCACTCAGTTTTGGAATCATGTTTTTAATGAACTCATCATCTTTTTGAATTATTATTACTTTTATAGGGCTGCCAACGTCCACAAAGCAAATCAGGTAGCACTTGTCTCTCTGAGCCACTTTCAATTGTCCCTGGATCTGAAAAAAAAGTATTTATCTTAGTATCTATTTATTCACAAATTCATAGTATTTATTATATTATATTATATATACAGCTAGAGCACATACTTGGTAATAGTAATTATGTTTTTTATTAACGTCCAGGCGGCTGTTACTAAATGTTAGTGAAAAGTTTTTTTTTGTTTGTGCTACTTCTTCCAGTGTCTTTGACAATCTTGCAACGGAAGAAAAGCATTTTACTTCCACAATGGCGTTTTCACCCTCAACAATACCTGCAAAAAAATATATTATATTAAGTTACAACGTAAAGTAAGGCTTTGATGAATATACTGCATGAGATAATAAATATTGCACATGCTGCAGTATTTATTTTTTATGCCCAAAAACAAGCATTTTTTTGTTTCCTTTCCAATTATGCAAGCCTGAAAATTAAACAATCTATAGGTAAAGAGCTATAAAGAGATAAAGACAACAATTCATACATACATACATATAAAACACCAGATTGTTCAAATAGACTTTATCAGAAAACGTTGCTCGCTCGTTCAAGAAATCAGAACTAAAACTTATCAAATAACTAAACTTACTATTCCTGAATTGGCATTAAAGTTGTGTCCATAAGACCTCTTTGACCAGCCTCCATCTACATGTACTGTTATAGGTATATGGAACTCCATCCGAGCATATGTGCCCTTTTTCAACGGCAATTTGTTTTTCTTTTTTTCCAGCTTCTAGCATTTCTTTATACTAGTGTTCTTCCCATACTTTTCCCAAATGTAATTCAGTTTTTGCATACTTTTTTTGTGAAATCGTGGGTATATCCATAGCGGCAAGCAAATTGTCACTTTGGGCATAATAACTCCCTCCGGTTAGAATTCCCCACACAAATGACTGGTTGATTTTCTCGACACCCTCCGTCTTTCCTACATAAATTTGATCACAAGTGTTGCATTTAAATTGGAAAGTGCTACTCAGTCCATTTCTTTCTTCTCGAACAAACTCCAAGTGGCCACAAGTGCAGTGTTTTTTGTGTTCAGTTTGGATTTTCAAAGACCATTTTAATAAATATTGAATATCTACTATATGATAGCCTTGTAAGCCTTCAAGACTAGAAACACCACATGTTTTTTCAATGCTTAATTCGTGCTTCTCCATGTCTGCATCTTGTGTCCAAATAATATCTACTGGTTCATTGCTGGGTCCAGCTGTCTGTTCATCATGCCTGACGTCCCTGCAAATCTGTGATACCTCACGAGTAGGTGTAAAAGGACATTTTTTTTTACGAGGCATGTCTGTCAATTTTTGTTTATATGTTCGGATGGCGCGTTTAGGTGTAGGATTAGAAGAACTTCCTTCTGGATGCACTTCTATGGCAGCATTAGGTTGGTCACAAGAACCCTTCGGCTCATTTGTGCCCCAGGTCGACTAGAAGGAAATACAATATATTTAGAGTAAACATGGTAAGATGTTGTATGTCGTGCCCTCTTATCGACACTCTGACTAACATAATTAATTTTCAAAATAGCGATAAAATATTTACCTTTTCTCTTCACCATAGCAACGTTTCATGGCAGCTCTCGAACGCTTGCTGTTCACTTTGTGCCCGGAATATTCATGCTTGATAACAGCACGCTTCATCGTGGTGGCATTCAAATAACTTTCTTTTCTCTATTTATAACGAATTGCTGTACTTATCACACTGAATCTCTAAAAATCTATTTCGTTCACGATTGTTTACGCAGAAAGAAATCAGTTGAGCGTCAGCCATTGTTGATTATTGTGTTCACCACAGATCGAGCGCTTCATGCAATGGCGACTGATTAGCGTTGTGAATTGCTGTCAAAAGCTAGCACTTAAAACGCTTGACGTGATAAATATGCAATGTTGACATGGCCGCTACCGTTCCGAATCTTCACACAATGTACGGTGACAAATAAAAAAAATACATTCTAAGGAATTATGGTAGTCGATTTTTGTAATAATAAAATAAGAAATGTTTTTTTTTTTATTGAAGTTAATTTGAAATAATTTTACCTGAGACATTGATTTGTTTTTTATATCGTTAATAAATTTAACAATATTGTAAGTTATTATTTTGTGCTACAATCGGAACAAAGTTTTATGAATGAAACGTATTTGTACGACCTATCATGGACTTCTATGTGTGCGTAAGTCTCACCAATACACACAAAAATCTTGCAAATTTTAACTACTTTTGATTTATTAATGGCGTAATAATTAAACAATATTCGAATAATATTATTGCATATGCGGAAACTAGATTTTTTGTTGATTTTTATAGCCATATTTGAGAAGTCTGTTTTGAAGTAATTAGGGCATGTATCCAATTATAAAATCGTATGAAATTGTGTTGGTTTTACCACCTTAAATCGTTTTTGTGATTATTTGATTTACAGCGTTTTGGCACTGTAGGGTTTGTAGGTATATAGCTACGAAGTTGCATGATACTAAAATTTTAGCGATGTGCATAAGTCGAATGTATGTGATATCAATTAAAATATGCGAAAACCTCAGATTAGAGGTCGCTTTTTGCATTAAACGTTATGGTACCTGAGAACTTCGCCGGTGGTGGCGCTTCGAATCAAAGTTTATTAGCTGTCATTTGTACCGGACACCCAGTCCAGAGGTAATAGTATGGAGGTCAGTGATCCGTGGTCCACATCCGCACACATACGCAGACAACCAAATAGGATTTATTCAGCCGGATAATCCCTTTGGCCGCTTGCACATCCAAGTTATTACTTACTGAGCAATATTGATGAGGAATTGATGAAGTTTTCCTTTTATTGCTGTAGGCTACTTATCCAATTACATATTTATTTACATATAAATAATTACATATAATAATATAAGAACACATTTTATACTTATATGATACATACATAAATACACACAGATACTTTAACCTAGTACTTACCTTACCCGGCGACGCGTAGTGTACCTCCTGTTCTGTAGAATGGAAATGCGCATTCTACGAGGCTGCGCCGGCGACCGCGTGGCCGCGGCCGTCGGCCACCCACCGCTCGCCAGTCGAGAAACTTCCTTCGCGCGGAACGCACGCCTCTCGCTTGCTTATCGCGCTTACGCAAATACGCATTCTTGCATGTGAGCTTATTTACTAAGTGCTGTGACAATCATATACTTCATCCTGTGTCTATCTTCCATTATACTCCATTCTGCTTGCTTATCTATTGGCAATAAACTGGATTACGTGTTACGTGTACATGACTTTCAACTGATTCCTTACCTCGGATCCTGTAAGTACCTGCACCCTACAATAATTCAATCGGACCCCCTAAACTGGTGACCCCGCACTTTGGACTAAGGTACGCACCTACCCATTATTTTTGGAAGAAAGATGGCGGGAGATAATGTCGATCCACCGAACAACAACGGCCCGCCCGGCAACACAAGCGCAGAGCGCGTTTCCACTGCTTCACCCGGCACGTCATCGGAAGTTTACAGAGTCGGAGTTCGTGTTCCACCGTTTTGGCCAGAAAAACCGCATATTTGGTTCGCACAATTGGAGGCACAGTTTATAATTTCTGCAATCAAATCTGACGAAACCAAGTTTTACCACGTGACGTCACAACTTGAGCCCCGCTATGCAAATATGATAGATGACCTGATCGCAAATCCCCCGGCAACGAACAAGTATGCAACGTTAAAAGACGAATTGATAAAGCGTGTGTCGGCCACAAATCAGGAGAAGGTCGAGCAACTAATGAAACATGAGGAGTTAGGAGACAGGAAGCCGTCCCAGTTTCTAAGGCAGCTGCAACACCTCGCCGGACCTGGTATGCCCGACCATTTTATCAAAACTGTTTGGACAAGCCGGTTACCTAACAGCATCCAAACGATCGTCGCTTCCCAGGTAAAGGCGTCCCTCACGGAACTCGCAGAGCTGGCAGATAGAATCCATGATATCGTGCCCTACAATCCCAGAGTAGCAGCCGTCTCATCTCCGACACCCGGAAGTTCGTTCGACGCGATGGCAATACAAATATGCGAACTGACCAGGCAAGTCCAGAACCTGACTGCAAAAGTAGACTCTATGGCATCAACTTCCAGATCCCGATCCAAGAGTAGGACTAATCAACAACAGCGCCAGCGAGAACGTTCAGCATCAACGAGAAGTCAGTCCAGCTACCGGAAATTCCCAGAATGTTGGTACCATGCCAAGTTCGGCAATAAAGCCAAAAAGTGTGTCCGACCCTGTGACTACAAAGCGGAAAACTATCAAGGCGGTCGTTAATGGCGACAGATGACTGCCTCACCTCTACCGGTCGCCTGTTCGTTACAGATCACAGATCGAAAATCCAGTTCTTAGTGGATACTGGAAGCGACTTATGCGTTTTCCCTCGATCTGCTCTTCGCGAACGGCGTATGAAGACCAATTATCAACTGTGTACAGCCAATGGAACTATCATAGACACTTACGGTTATGTGGAATTAAATCTAAATCTCGGCCTCCGTCGAGAGTACTCGTGGCGTTTTATAGTTGCGGACGTTACGAAAGCTATTATTGGTGTTGATTTTCTTAGCTTTTATAATTTAATTGTAGATTGTCGTAATCAACGTCTAGTAGATAATTTAACCACATTGTCGACAGTAGCTTCTATTGTAAATGCTTCAGATATTGTTTTCTCTGTAAAGGTCTCGACTGGTGACACTAAGTATCATAACATTCTTAATGAATTCCCTGAAATTACACGACCAGCTGGTACACTTTGCGTTCCTACTCATAACACAGTACACCACATACTTACAACACAAGGTCCCCCAATTTCATGTTCTCCCCGCAGACTAGCACCTGACAAACTCAAGATTGCAAAATCTGAATTTGATGTCATGCTGAAAAATGGTACTGCCCGTCCATCAAAGAGCCCATGGTCATCGCCCCTGCATTTAGCGCCCAAGAAAGATAGTGGTTGGCGTCCCTGCGGTGACTACAGGATGCTCAATGCACGAACTGTGCCTGACAGGTATCCTATAAGGCATATTCATGACTTTTCTCATAGCATATCTGGTTGCAATGTGTTCTCAAAGCTAGATTTAGTGAAAGCCTACAATCAGATCCCGGTCAGCAAAAAGGACATCCCGAAAACCGCAATTACAACCCCATTTGGTTTGTATGAGTTTCCTTTTATGACTTTCGGCCTTAGAAATTCTGGGCAGACATTTCAAAGGTTTGTTGACGAGATGACTCGTGGCCTTGACTTTTGTTACTGCTATCTCGACGATTTTCTGATCTTCTCTAAAAGCGACGCAGAGCACGAGGACCATCTACGCCAACTTTTTACTAGAATGAAAGAATATGGTATGCTAGTTAACACTTCGAAGTGTGTCTTTGGTGTTTCAGAGGTAACTTTTCTAGGATATTATATCTCAAAATCAGGCACGAAACCTCTAGAAACAAAAGTGCAAGCCATCAGAGACTTTCCAATTCCTACGACAGTTAAGCAGCTAAGGAGGTTTTTAGGGATGACGAACTTTTACAGGCGATTTTTGCCACGCGCTGCCCAAATTCAAGCCCCTCTTAATGCTTTGTTAGTCGGATCAGTTAAAGCTTCTCACCCTGTTCACCTAACTGGGGATTCACTTAAAGCTTTCGAAGAGTGTAAGGAAAGCCTTTGCAATGCTGCTTTATTGGCACACCCAGATTGTGACGCAAAACTTGCACTAGTAACAGACGCTAGTGATTTGGCAACGGGCGCAGTAATCCAGCAATTTAAAGATGGAGTTTGGCAACCTCTAGCATACTTCTCACGCAAGTTAAACCCTGCTCAACAAAAGTACTCTCCGTATGATCGTGAGCTCCTTGCAATATATGAAGGTATCAAATATTTTAGACACATGCTTGAGGCGAGACACTTTACTGTCTATACTGACCACAAGCCGATATGTTACGCATTCCATCAACGGAAAAATAACTGTTCGCCTCGCCAGTATAGACACCTTGACTTTATCTCTCAGTTCACGACAGATATTCAACACATTGCGGGCAAAGATAATGTCGTTGCTGACGCATTGTCCCGCGTCGATGAACTGCAGTTGCCTGTCAATATGGAAGTCCTCGCCCAATCCCAAATTTCAGATGCAGAAATTAAACAATTTATAGATGATGAATCTTCACTTCGTCTAAAAAAAATGAAAATTCATGGAAGTCGTAATGATTTGTACTGCGACGTCAGTACGCCGACTCCCAGACCTTTCATTACCAAACCCTTACGAAAGCAAGTTTTCGATAGCTTGCATTGTTTAAGCCACCCTGGCGCCAACGCAACTGCTAAACTAGTAGCACAGCGATATGTCTGGCCAGGTATACGAAAAGACTGCCGCGAGTGGTCTCGAACATGTTTGGCCTGTCAGCGAGCAAAAGTAATTCGTCATGTGTCATCACCATTGGGAACATTCAATTTACCTAGCGCTCGATTTCAATTTGTCCACATTGATCTCATTGGACCGTTACCACCATCACTAGGCTATCGATATTGTTTAACAGCTATTGATCGCTTCACACGATGGCCAGAAGTCGTACCGATAGTGGATATCACAGCGGAGACTGTAGGCAAAGCTTTGCTGAACGGCTGGATTTCTAGGTTTGGTTGTCCAATAGACATAGTGACTGACAGAGGAAGGCAATTCGAATCAACCCTCTTCAAAACTCTGTCACAAATATCTGGATTCAAACATCGCAGCACTACAGCATACCATCCAGCTTGCAATGGCTTAATTGAACGATTCCATCGGCAGCTAAAAGCAGCCATAATGTGTCATGCTAA
Source organism: Ypsolopha sequella (assembly GCA_934047225.1). NCBI lineage: Eukaryota > Metazoa > Arthropoda > Insecta > Lepidoptera > Ypsolophidae > Ypsolopha > Ypsolopha sequella. Next base: position 17,494,331 of record OW203994.1, on the reverse strand, counting down.
TACTAACTGGGCTGAATCATTGCCCCTAGTTTTGCTGGGCATACGAAGTGCTTTTAAAGATGATCTTCAGGCCTCCTCCGCTGAACTCGTTTATGGTGAGCAATTAAGGCTTCCTGGCGAATTTTTTGAGCACACTGTAGCAGGTACCACCGATATCACGGAATTCACTGCCCGTTTGCGCTCATTTGCCGAGAAATTACGACCTACTCCAGCTTCGCGTCATAGCAATGATAAAATCTTTGTTTATAAAGAACTTTCTGCTTCTAGCCACGTTTTCGTTAGGGAAGATGCGTTACGAGGCGCGTTACAACCAGCTTACACTGGACCGTACGAGGTCATCGAGAGAGGTGATAAGGTTTTCAAATTACTAGTAAAGGGTAAACACGTTACAGTATCGGTAGACCGACTTAAGCCGGCCTACATATTGGACGTGAAACATAGTCAAGCTGACCAACCCAAAGACACTGAAAACCCGAAAACAACACGTTCTGGTCGAAAAGTTCATTTCCCCAATTTTTATCGCCCGTAGTGACGGTCTCTGGAGGGGAGTGATGTAGGCTACTTATCCAATTACATATTTATTTACATATAAATAATTACATATAATAATATAAGAACACATTTTATACTTATATGATACATACATAAATACACACAGATACTTTAACCTAGTACTTACCTTACCCGGCGACGCGTAGTGTACCTCCTGTTCTGTAGAATGGAAATGCGCATTCTACGAGGCTGCGCCGGCGACCGCGTGGCCGCGGCCGTCGGCCACCCACCGCTCGCCAGTCGAGAAACTTCCTTCGCGCGGAACGTACGCCTCTCGCTTGCTTATCGCGCTTACGCAAATACGCATTCTTGCATGTGAGCTTATTTACTAAGTGCTGTGACAATCATATACTTCATCCTGTGTCTATCTTCCATTATACTCCATTCTGCTTGCTTATCTATTGGCAATAAACTGGATTACGTGTTACGTGTACATGACTTTCAACTGATTCCTTACCTCGGATCCTGTAAGTACCTGCACCCTACAATAATTCAATCGGACCCCCTAAATTGCTTTCACATCATCTTCTGTCGCTTTGAGAGCACGGTGGATATCTTGCTAGTTATTCTGGGCTGCTTGAAGGACACTACATTGTAAATGTTACCTGGGTTGTTTTGTTTTTAGGGTTCCGTAGTACCAAAAGGTAGAAAAGGAACCTTTATGGTGGGACTCCGTTGTCCGTCCGTCCATCCGTATGTCACAGCCTCATAACTTTAGCACCGTTAAAGATAAAGACATGAAATTTAGCAAAAAAAATAGCAATAATTTGCCAACAATCACGGTGTGAAAAATTTTAATTGTTCGAAATATTTCCAAAACAACATTGAGAAAAAATTTAAATATTATCCTAAATATAGAATTTGGTACCAAATTGTAGATATTAAAAATTTATTGTAAAATTATATAGTTAGGCTATATTTAATTGCATCTATTACGAGAAATACTTGAAAAAGCAAAAAAAATACTTGTCGCCCCCTTATCTCCAAAACTGATGAACCGAAAAATATGAAAAAAATCATGGTAATATGTATATAATGGTAAGATGGTAAGATTACAACGTAAAGACAGGAAAAATAAAGCGGTTGAAAAATTCACGAAAACAAAATGACAAAATTAAATTTATCATCCATAGTACGAAACCCTAGGTACGCGAGTCTGACTCGCACTTGGCCGGTTTTTTTACACATACTTCATACGAGAACATACTATGTACACTATTATAGTCGAGTCGCTGAAGTTGAAAATTTATCGCAACAGCTTCGATTTTGATGCTTATTTTTTTTAAACGTTTAAACAACATCCCGTTAATTACCAAATTAAAATTTTAGAAAAAAAATTACAACTTAATGTAAAATGTAGAGCGCAAACTTTTTGTACAGCAAGACAAAGTTATTGTTATCATGAAAATGCCTAGCAACTCGCGTCGTCGCGTCGGACCACATTTTCCTCTATGTCACAGACAGACCTAAGCCACCAATAAATTTAGACATATATTTAAACTTTTATTGATGAGCAATAGAGACTATGGTTCTTTAGCTTGAACTCCTAAGACTTGAAGTATGTCGCAGAACAATTCACGGCAAAGTTTCTTTTCAGCAAAGTGTACTTTTGACGTAAAGGCAAACTTGTGCTTTCATATTTCATACACTGCCCATAACGGTAACGTCTGTGTAGTGATATGTTCTTTATTCCATGCATAGAAACGACACAGTGTAGATTTTTAAACTGTCAACTGATATAGTCACAAAAATATGTCGTGTCGTATCGTAGGCTTATCTTATCTGTCTAGCTAGACCATAATTTAAGATAAGTTCACCTCTGTACATGCTTTTTATTGTAAATATTTTTTTTAATGTCTATCTGTGTACAATAAGGGATTAAGAATATCTTTTAGATCCATCCATCAGCCCGTATTCGTCCACTGCTGGACATATGCCTCCCCAAAGTCCCCAATATAACGCCACTTTTGGCGGTCTTCAATCATCCTCATCCAGCAGCCACCCACAACGTCCTTCAAATCGTCAGTCCAGCGGGTACGAGAGCAGCCTACGCTGCGCTTTGCTGTACGTGGTCTCCATTCCACGGATTACGGTTATCATGTCGGCGACATCCACTGCCACTTCAACTTACTGATTCGGCAGGCTATGTCGGTCACCTTCGATCTCTGACGGATATCTTTGTTTCGGATTTTATCCATCAGATATATCCAAAGCATAGCCCGCTCCATAGCGTTGAGCGACCTTAAATCGGCGGATCAAGCCTTTGGTAAGACACCACGTCTCAGCGCCGTACGTCATCACTGGAAGGACGCACTGGTTGTAAGCTTTAGCCTTTAAGCACTGCTGTATTGGTGACGTAACTTTCCGAGTCCTGCCCACCCCAAGCATATTCTTCTGTCAGCCTCGGAGTCGAAGTGGTTTTTACACAGCTGGATAGCTTGACCCAGGTAAACATATTTTTGAACAACTTCGATGCTGACATTGTCGTCGGTTACTGGCCTTTGGATGACATGGCAGTTGAACATGACCTTAGTCTTATCCAAGTTCATCCGCAGGCCCACTCGTCTGCAAGAATCACTTAGGCTGCGCATTATTTCCTCCAGTTCTTGCAGCGATTCCGCCATTATGATGATGTCATCGGCAAAGCGAAGATGTGAAATATAATGAGTAATACCTATCTCTTGAATTAAAAACACTTGTACTTATAGTTTCACTTTATTTATGTTAACTTCCAACCGGTTTCGGATTTTACTCCATTTTCATTTCAATTGGAGTAAAATCCAAACCGGTTGGGAGTTAACATAAATAAAGTGAAACTATAAGTATAAGTGTTTTTAATTCAAGATGTGTTTCAAGTTTCACCAAGTGCCGACAATCACAAGTATAAATTTTGTTAATATCTTTTAGATAGTTAAATAAAATGACTCTAAGGCAATTTTATCAGGTTGAATGTCGACATATCTTCAGAAAATAAAAAAAAAAGTTTTTAGGTTGAAAAGTTTTATTACTATTTGTTTTATCAAAAATATTATAAATTATTGTACGTCCCAATACAATAGGATTTGTTTTTGGATGAGTTGACTTAGAATTGGTATCATATTGTTTTCTAATATTTATTATCAAAATTTCAAAATCTTATTTATAGGAATGTATTATATTTATATATAATCATCTTTGATATGTTTTTAATAAAAAACAAAAACGCTACATTACTTTTCCTGGCGTCGTGGGTCTATGTGAGTAATGCAATATTGTAATATACTAAGGAGTCACGTCAAAGTTCCGATGGCAGTTATTACTAAGCCATTACTTTACTATTTGCCTGCGATAGCCACTGGAACTACCAACACCGCAAATTTCGTGGTATGTGCATATGTAACACTGCGTAAAAATTTAGACTACAAAATAATTACATTTATAATCCTTGAACATTTTCAGTTTTGACGGAAAGAAACTTTGAATTTTCGAAAAACGTCAATGTTTGAAACCAAACCTACAGGAAACAAGAGAGATTACGGGGCGTGGCGCTTGCGCAACGTGGCGCAACGCATCTGGCCTAAAATACTTATTTTAATAGTACTTTTAGTAATTAAAATACTGCACACAAGCAATAATATATTTGTAGAAGTGCAAATAAAATATTTTCTCATAAATGTTGTGTTTATAACGGATAGGAATTAAGGCGATATGCGAAAAAAATACGGGTGTTTCTTTTTTGTGTATTTCATGAAATACACGGAAAATTATAATCAGTTTCTGGTATATGCATTTTCACTATATAATCTAGGGTTTTGAAATTGGAAAACATGTTTGGATAAATTTTCCTCGTTAGAAATAATTGTTGAAATGAGGTCTTCAAACACACTTTTTCTACTCGTTTGACGAATAGGAACCATATACAGAACTCAAACATATTTTAGAAGGTGTGTTTCAACAATATCTAGAGATTTGATATTTGAAATTTTGCTAGCTATTTTAGTTTTTTTATAAAAATTATAAAACTAACATTTTTCGCTTTCACCCTGAATCCGCCACTCTTGCACTGCGCGATTTTTCGCTTGTAGTGACAGTGACAAAAATAAAATTCGCATAGCCTCTTAAGAAGGCTCAGGTAGAGCTTTCAATAAGATTATGACTCATCAATTCATCATCATCAGGAAGTACAGGGGCGTGTAGCGTTCTTTCGTGTACTGGCTTCCCCAACCACCGTACAAAATGTAAAATGTGAACTCACTTTAATTTAAGAACAGATATTAGGTTGAGGGCGTAGCCAAATGTCATGCTGTTTCATTTGGCTATAAGGTGCTCACTCCATGAAACTTGCGAGGACAATACAATCGAGCCGACTTCATCGCGGGCGCAAAAATGAAACTTGTTTCAGGAGAAACCTGATTTTGGCAAGACTGCCGACGTTTTCAAACATTATTAATAATATAGATAACATTGTCGACGTTTGACTCGTATTTATTTTTTGATTTTATCTAAAACAATAAAAAAAACATTCGGCCACACTTTTGCTAAAAAACCGGTAAATTTACTTATTTTAGGGGTTTGTTGTTAAGATTTGACTTCAATTTTACGGTTTTTAGATCGACTTCGTTGCAGGTTTGCGTGAGATGACTTTACTCGCTTACTTATCAGGAAAAAACGGTTGATTCTCTAATCTGTTAAGGCAGCTAAATAGACTTTGACTTCAGACTTGAGCCAGATTAATTACAGTATTTTGGGGTAACAAAATACATTTATAGGATTGATTAAGTTTAAGGGGGAAAAAACCCTAAAAACGTGATAAATAATTCCAATTGCAGTTATTAAGCAACAATTAACTTGACACTTATGATTTATTAAACTCTAAGTACCTAAAGGGTCTAATTACGTTGGTGAAAGATAACTTCCTAAATAATTTTATATTTGTGATTTTCAGATTTTTTCCTATGTGTATAAGACTTACCTGTAAACGAAACTTCCGGTTTCTAAGTCAATTGGAAGTGCCTAGGTTTTGATACCTTTGATAGAGCCAAAAAATTGTATGAAATTGATTATGTAAAGTGCAATAACCTTCTTTCGCGTCGAGTTAGAAGCTTGATTCTTTTACAACACCATGTGGCTGAGCCTTCCGTAAGAAGTATCAATTTCAACTTGATATTTCAAATGGGGGCGAGCAAAAAGGTCTTTGACAGACAGACATATGGGCAACAAACTGATCTTAAAAGGGTTCCCTTTATTCATTTTGAGATAAAACCCTAAAAATCAAAGAAACTCATATAAATTTCTTTTCAGGTCTTATTTAGCATTGTTATTTAAGCTTCATACAAATTTTCTGATGCTTCACGTCTTTTACCTGTCGGTTTTAATCGCCTGCTTAATTTTATTTAAGTATTGTCAATTACATCTACAAATTACAAAGCAGGTACGATTACTTCTGAAAATATTTCAGGGAAGAGTTCTTCAGTGAAAGAAAATCGCTACAACCTAAAATCACAATACTTTATTTTTCCTGTGCCAATTGCCCCAGAGGTAGTCGATAACGAGCCACTGGACAGTGAAGTATAAGAGATGTTCCGTATACAACAACACAACGAGCAGGACCAGTGTGGACATCGACATTTGGCCGAGCATCGGGTATATGTATTCGCCGTGAAGGTACGACACTGCACACCTGAAATAAACAAACAAAACAACTTATAGGTTATGTTAAAACATAATCAATTACCATACAACTTTAAAAGGCTCTAAAAAGGGTTCAAATCGTACAGTTTAGACAAGCGACTTTAGTTTTTGTAGGTAGGTACGTATACTACTGTGCTGACAATCATAAATAAATCATGAAAGTTATAAATAGAATATTGCGGTACAGCTGCTCTTATCGTTATTTTCTTATCGTATGACTTTTCATCATTGTTAATATAGCGCGCTCCGAGCCGCTGGCTGTTACTACAACTCGCGCGCTCTCAAAAATCGCGAGTTTCATTCTAAAATATATAAATATACAGATTCTTATGAATATTAAAGTAGAAATTGAATAAAAAAGAAAATTTTCGAGATATATTTCGACCCACTTGGGATCGTCGTCAGTCGAATATGGCAAAATATCATAAATAAAATAGAGTTAACAATAAATTGACAAACTTAACCTATTTTCTTAACCTATTTAATTTACCTACCTTTTTGCTCTCATCTGGTGAAGGTAGAGAAGGGTCTGTCTGTCGGTCAGTGTTGTCTGTTTAGTCCAGCTCCGTAGTGGGCACCAAGTGACCAAATGTAGGACGATTCCCAAGTTCTCAGTTCAATGTCAGTCAAAGGGGGGTGAAAGGCTTTAATGATACGAACAGTGAAGCAGTTGTTAAATGAATGAGATTTATAATTAAATTTACCCACACATGCTCGCTCTCATTCTCATTCATTTAACAACTGCTTCACTGTTCGTATCATTAAAGTCTTTCACCCCCCTTTGACTGACATTGAACTGAGAACTTGGGAATCGTCCTACATTTGGTCACTTGGTGCCCACTACGGAGCTGGACTAAACAGACAACACTGACCGACAGACAGACCCTTCTCTACCTTCACCAGATGAGAGCAAAAAGGTAGGTAAATTAAATAGGTTAAGAAAATAGGTTAAGTTTGTCAATTTATTGTTAACTCTATTTTATTTATGATATTTTTCCATATTCGACTGACGACGATCCCAAGTGGGTCGAAATATATCTCGAAAATTTTCTTTTTTATTCAATTTCTACTTTAATATTCATAAGAATCTGTATATATATATAATAAAACGGTTAAAAAAGCTTTTAAAGTAAAAATATTTATTATTATAAAATATATAAAAAAATTATCGAAAAATAAATAACTTTTACTATTTTTCATCATTCGTATTTTACTTATTTTTTTATATTTCTCATTTGCGCTTAACTTTTTTTTAATTTCTATAGTTTTCCTGTAATTGGCCATCGATTTTTTTTTCATATTTTTCGGTTCACCAGTTTCGGAGATAAGGGCGGGGGGATACATATTTTGTGTTTTTTTTGAAGATTTCTTGAAACCAGCGCCAGTAAATGTAGCCAAACTATATGTTTTTACAATCAGCTTTTTAATACTTACAATTTGATAGCCATATTTATTTATGTTATGAGGCTGTGGCATACGGACGGACGGACGGACAACGGAGTCTCACCATAAAGGTTCCTTTTGTGCCTTTTAGGTACGGAACCCTAAAATGATGGTTTTTGAAATCAGTATCACTTTATTTGTTAGCAACTTATGCCCGTGGCTCCGCTCGGAATGAAACATAGAATAAACTATTATTACCATAGAGTAAGAACTATCTGATTATGCTCTAAGTACGTAAATTAGAATATTATGATTATTACTCAGGGATAGTGCTAAACATTAGAACAAGTCAACAAGAACCTGCGGCGCCTGCTACCATTTGTATAGCAAAGTCACGGTTGTGAACTTCGTTATTTTTATACTAGGTGTTAAGATAAAGTTATGGAAGCCTGAACCTGGCGATAGTTGTCGTCTATACGAACTACTTATCGTAAAAAATATTTAGAAATAGAGATAAAATAACAGACGTCTCATACATTTTGGCCGGGTAGCGATGTAACTTTTCTATGGAACAGCTGATTTTTTTTCGCGTTTCGAGCAACGAAGATAAACCAAGGGGCATCGTTATAGCACATTAACTTTGTTAGATGGATATCTTAGTAGCTTTCTGTAAGTGATTTTTTTTTAGGACACTTGAAATCTTTTAAACAAACAAATTTTAATAATGTACTCTGTTCAAATTTGGTTGAACTGAAAACTGAAACTACAGGCTAAATATATTACAAGTGCTCATTTATGGACTTGAATCACAGTATAATAAAATGTAGTTTTAGTTCATTAAATAGTAATAATAAAAAGGCAAAAATAAAAAAAAAACCTCAAGATATATTTTGGGCCCAACTGGGCCCGGCATCATTTGAGATATCTCTTTGATATCTAAATCTTATTAAAAAGAGACATATAAGGTATATATTTATCAAAAGTATAATTAAATGTGCTTGAGCCTCTCGACCCCTGACCATCCCTTAATTAGGCTCATACTAGTGAGTAATAGGTTTTTCATCCACACCTATTCGAAAAACTACAAATTGGCTTTAGAGGATAGCGGGAGCCAAAGTCAATTTTATTCTCATGGGAGTTTGCGCTTTCTCTCTTCTGATTGGTCCGCGTTTGTGCTTCTGATAGATTAGCCTCATTTAACTAAAGAGGTCTACTGGTAAGGCTATGGCGGCATTTTGCGCTGAAAAAAACTATATGTGATGTGTATTCTTCTTTGAGTATTAATGGCCTAAGGTACCTTTCTGGCTAAACTTTAGATTACGGGACACTGGTCTGGGCTTTCATAATTTTTTGACATAAAGTAGATGATATCAGAAGTCTTACAGTGAAGTTTTTTTTTGAAGAAGCCTCATAGTTTTTGAGAAATACATTTTTACATTTCGGTAATAATGTCACCATTATCGGGTCAGTATCTTTTTCAGCTTAGATTTTGATTAACCAATCCATTCAGAAACCAGTCGATACAATCTATCGTTTTAGTCTTAAATCATAAAATACGACTACTATGCTGGTAGGTTAAAGCTGTTTAAAAGCCGACTCAGTGCACCCCGACTCTATACAGTCTTGTGGTTACTACCCCCAGAGTGTATATGAAAAGCCGGAGGCGCAGAGGGAGTGCAGGCCTCGCCCGCCGTAATGAAGTGCAGGCAACCATGCGAGCCGTAGTTTTTATATCTAGAAGTCGGCGTTCTTATATTGGTTTTTATGTTGCTATATCGTAGGAAATACGCCGACTTCTAGATAACATAACGTTCCAGGAAGAAAGAAGTCGGCAAAAGCGTTGCTTCGGTACCATCGGTCTTTATTTTTTGTTTGTTTGTTTGTTTGTTTGACTATATATAAAGCTACATAACGGTAACTCACTGACTCACTCATTGACATGGTTGTTTAGTTGGAAGGAGTCGTTTGGGGTGGTAGTGTTGTATGTATGGAATGTCGGGTGTCTAATTGTGAGTGGGGAAAAACCTCGACATTTGACATTTTTTGTCATTTGACATGGTTTTTTGACATTTTAGTGAGGTGGGTCGTTGTATGGGATTTTGCATGGGAGTTTTGCGAGTGAGTAGGCGAGCCCGCGAGCGCGAAGCGCGAGAGGGCGATGTTCGTAGTGATGTACCTGGGTACTAGGGATGGGAAAAATTGACATTTTTGACATTATTGACAGAACGAGCCCGCGAGCGCGAAGCGCGAGCGGGCGAAGTTCGTCGGTACAAGCTCGCGAGCGCGAAGCGCGAGCGTGCGCAGTTCCTAGGGACGTCCCCGGTCACTAGGGATGGGAAAAATTGACATTTTTGACATTATTGACAGAAAGTTCGCCGGAACAAGCCCGCGAGCGCGAAGCGCGAGCAAGCGCAGTTCCTAGGGATGTCCCCGGTCACTAGGGATGAGAATTTTTTTTTTTCTAAAATTTGTTACAAAAAAATTTTGTTTTGGCCATATCTTCGGAACGGAAGGTGATACATCCCTAGGGGTCGGACCATAGGGTGACAAAAAAGTTTTTTTTTTTTTCAAATGTCAAAACTTTAACGGCCCGTATCTCCGAGACGGCTTGATTTAGACCCATGTTGATGGGTGTCTAAGAAAAGGTCTCGCCGAGATCTAGCCCCCCCCGGTGTCAAAACTTTAACGGCCCGTATCTCCCAAACGGCTGGAGCTAGACCCATGTTCATGGTACTCTAAGAAAAGGGTTCGACGAGATCTTTCTGAAAATAAAATAAAAAAAAAAAAGTCGAAAAAAAAAATTGTTTTTTAAGAAAACTTTGGTCGGCCATATCTCCCGAACCGTAAGTCCTGGCGAGTTGCGGTTTCGACTTTAGTGATCGGTTCGCCGAGGGCTACCCGACCGCATAAAAAAATTTGACATTTGACAGAATTTGACATTTTTTTGACAGGTCCAAAAAAGTGCTTCGATTCGCTTGAAACTCGGTATTCAGGAGTAAATTGGGTCGCTGATTACGAATCCACTGTCAAATTTAACACTTTTTGACAACCGACAGGGATTTTGACACTTTTTCGAAAAAAAAGAATGGATTGGACATTTTTTCGGATCTAATGGCGAGGCCGAAGGCCGAGCTGGCAGCGTTCGGAGTCTGAACATGCGAGTTTTTCGGCCGAGCACGACACCGCGGCGACCAGAGTCATATCTGATGACATTCTAGGGAGGCCGAAGGCCGACCCCGGAGGACGATTCCTACGAGGCCGGAGGCAAAGCCGGAGGCCTCGTAGGAATCGTCCGGAGGCCAAACAGTACCAAGCGGCGAGGCCGGAGGCCGAGCCTGTGAGGCCGCAGGCCGAACCGAGTATAAGCGAGGCCGATGAACGAACATACGAGGCCGAAGGCCGAGTATGTGAGTTCATGAGGCCGAGTTCACTTTACCCCGAGAGCATTACAAGACAGTTTCTTTTGGACCTATCTCCTAAACGTTTGAGATTGGGCTTAGCGGGATTCGACTACGTTGAATTGGTTCAAGCACATTTAGACCGTTGACAGTTTGGACACTTGACATCTGTCAGAGTTAACATTTCACGGATAGGATCCCGGCGAGGCCGAAGGCCGAGTCTACAAGTGTCTTTATAGCGATGCCGAAAAACGAACATGCGAGTTTTTCGGCCGAGCACGACACCACGGCCACCAGAGTCATATCTGATGTCATTCTAGGGAGGCCGAAGGCCGACCCCGGAGGACGATTCCAGAGGAATCGTCCGGAGGCCAAACAGTACCAAGCGGCGAGGCCGATGAACGAACATACGAGGCCGAAGGCCGAGTATGTGAGTTCATGAGGCCGAGTTCACTTTACCCCGAGAGCATTACAAGACTGTTTCTTTTGGAAGTATCTTCCAAACGTTTGAGCTTGGGCTTAGCGGGATTCGACTCCGTTGAAAGTTGGTTCCAGCACATTTCGACCGTGTATATTTTGGACCTTTGACAACTGTCAGAGTACACAATAGCAAAATATTAGTCCACTTCAATTGAATCAAAGTTACCACACGTATTTCAACGCGCTATTACGGTTACAACGATGACAATTTTGAAAACTGATCATGACCGATGACTATATTCCCACCCGATCATTACCGATAACATTTCGTGATACAATTGACTTCTGCCCATTACTTGAATGTCGTCTGATAATTTGTTTCAACTCAATTTCAAACGTGTTTTTAACTCGATACCTTGTCCTGTCACGTTAACGAAAAAGTTACAACAACAACTAAATGCAACAACAAACAACAATAACGAAGTACAACTTGGAACAATTACAACTCACGCGGGCTGCCTGCAGCCCGCGCACCACGCAAAACACTAGTAGAATTATTATTAACTTTTTAGTAAATGACTGCTGTTACTATTGAAGTCGGTTACTATTTTTTTGTTAAAAGTTTATTTTATTGTTACTTTAGTCCAATGTACAGACACAGCGGGTTCTACTCTTTTAGCGGTTCTACGGCGAGCTTATCTTTATGAGAGTTTTCTTCCAGCAAACCGAAAGAAGATCAGGAATACATAAAAAAAAACAGTAATCATATGTGTACAAACTTAATACGTACTACCAAATAATAATTTTCTTTTTACGTGTGTAATTAAATATTTTGTGTACAATAAAGAATAAGAACTCTTATCTATAATTTTATGATTTCCAATTACAGATGTATTTGTAATACTGTATTTGTAAGTGTGGCTGTTGCAGTAATAAATGTGTTTCTTTCTTTGTTTAAAAATGTCTACGTGTAATGAATGATAGATCAGTACTTACATAGCAATATACACGGTCAAAAAAGTAAACATCATCATCAAGCCAGGCCTCGTGCTTCTAGGTTTCTCCCGCGGGACCACTATAAGGTCCAGGAGTAGCACCACCAGAGTTACCGTGTGAAGACAGTGGTAAGTCCACGAGGGGATGTGATTGTCTAACTCTACCGGGCTTATGAGCTCCCGGTCTTTCACCCATAGGCGCCAGAAGAGCGTGTCGGCCAGCTGAAAAAAAAAAAAAAAAACTGGTATTTGTCAGAAAAATGGTATTTGTTAAGCAAAGGTGTTTTAACTTGCGCTGAGTGCTCATGCTCTTTTATACCCCATATTCGCTTTATTTATAAATAAGTCACTGAAGGCACTTTAGCGAAAGTCATCAAATAGATAATATCTAATCAAAACACGCGGTCACCATAACTGGAATCGTCGAAGATGAGATTATGTTAGATATGACGGTTTTAGAAGTAAGGTATTCGATTTATACATATACCATAGTAGCAGGAAACAGCACGTTAGAGAAGCACGCATGGCGCACTTTATTCAGGATTCGGACATGTTTACACTCCGCCTCGCCCCACAACTCCCTCCAGTCGCAGTAGAACGAAACTGGGCTGTACGATAATATTATCAGCTGAGAACAAGCATAAATATTAATTGACAGCTTAAATTATTATTATTACCTACTTAATAAAATCAGACTAGATATATATGTACCTATATAATACGAGAATAATGGTGTAGAGTAGTAATAATTACTGATACTCTAATAATCAACGGAACAACTTTTCATAAGATTTGTTAACTTCTGGCGTGCCAGCATAAAAGAAATGTAACCATTGAATCACTTGTGTCGGATCTGATTCAAAAGAACGTACCAAGAATTTAAGAGTATTTTTCTTATTACAACCTTATTTAACTTTTGTCCGTAGCACATTAAAATATACATCTGTGGCTTGGAGTCCATTTTATCAAACACACATAGATAGAATAGAACGTGTACAACGCAGTTTTACAAGATATCTAGCGTATCGTGATAGGACTTGTCCTTTTCGTGCGGATTACTCTCAAAGACTTAATCACTTTAAGATGGCTTCCCTTGAACATCGCAGATGTTTAAATGATCTTATAGCCCTTCACAAGATTGTCAATGGAACTTTGCAGTTGCTTGTTGTTATTTCAGAACTAAACCTTGCTGTACCTCGCAGCAGCAATATAAGACCTAGTATAAGGCGAAAAGTTTTTGAACCTCTCAAACAATTAACTAATGTGGGTAAATTTTCTCCATTAAATAGAATGTCGGTTTGCTATGATATCAACAATGACATTCATATCTTTCACAATTCCTTGGCAATGTTAAAATTTAATATAAATAAAACTGATTCATGGCTGACTCGTAAGGCCACCAGGTGAACCATATGAAAGATTTCCTAATTTATATTTTAATTTATTATCTGTAATTTAAAAAATGATGTAAAAGCTTATCACATTATTAAGCTTCAAGTAAGGCTTAAAGTAAAGGCTTCAAGCCTAATTTATGTTTTCTTTTATTTTAAGGAATTGATTTAAGTTATAGTTTATTATTTTTTGATTTAGTAGTAATTTATATAATTTAGCATGTTTATATTTTTTATTTAAGTTTTTTTTTCTTTTTGTTAACATTGTAACATTATGCGAGTGCTGTGTGCTCCTATAATTTGTATAACTCTGCAGGACTAATGTATAGTCAATAAGTAGATGTTTGTAATCGGAGTATGCAGTTGGAGCTCCTTATTAAATAAATAAATAAATACTGGCAAATTCATAATGGAAACTTGACAAAAAGTCAGAAAAAATTAAAAAATTAATTTTGGCTTTCCATATTTTCTGACTCGGAGTTGGGATTTTAGGAAAAAATTGATTTAATATATTTTTCATTTCTTTATTCACATTTTTATATATTTATTTTTTTTTACGTTATTACTCGCTACGTAGGTGACACTGTTTTTTTTTTTAGAACTGGCCAGTTGAACAGCAATATGAAAAAAAAGAAGGAATCTCACTAGTCTCACTAGTCACTAGAATATTACTAGTATACACTCACGGGCCCTAATCAAGGAACAAAATATTTCGGACACGTATTTTGACTTTTTTTTTTTTTTTGGAAAATGATACATGACATTTCTCCCCCTCCTCTCCTCTCCTACCCCGGCCTTCTACTCTAGATCAAGACGCCATTTTGTTTGTTTGTTGTCGTTGAGAATATCGAGAAATTGGCGTAAGAATATTTTTTCGTGCCATTTACATTAAATACTTACTGTTTCTCTGTGACATTGTGATTGTAGGAATGCGTTATGATAAGTGTTGTGTGCCGGGATGCAATAATACACGAAAGGACGTTGAATTGCATAAATTCCCAAATTCTGAGAGAAGACTCAAAAGACAAATGGAAATCACGTCTTTTGGACGATGCTTACATAGCATTATTTACTGCTAAAGAAATAACCAGTCCATCAACCAGCCAACCAGTTCATTCTGGTAAGAATGACTAGTAAGAATAAACTTGCTACCTACTTATTATGTGTAGTATTAATAGGTATCTCATTTTAACACTAATATTCATTGTTATCTTTATATGTCCACAGAGAATTATTATCCAACAGCTGATCATAGCTATGCCAGGAAGAGGCACAATGAACATTCATATGCCGCGTCAAATCATGAACAACCTCCACAAAAAAAAAAAACTATTCATACCATGGGAACTTCAACAGGTACCTACCTACTTACATTTATTTTGGTCAGAGTAATTGTTGTTGGTGCTAATCTTGTTATACAGTGACAGTGGATTAACTAATCCAGGCATTTTGTATTGAAATTGTAATTGTGTTAAGTATCACAGCGATTGGTGAATATGCACATATAGGGATAAAGAATTGCATGGGGAGCAGCAGCAGGCTTTTGAGAGAGTATGTATCTCTCATTCTCTCTTATACTCTCTGTACAAAATAAGCTTACCTCCGTTCCCTGTTCTGCAATGGTATGGGTGAAGACGGACTTATGCGGCTTATGAATTATTATTATATACATTAATTTATGTGAGCTAAGCCACCTTGTTTATATTATAGTGCTGGCTGAACTGAAGATGTTAAGAATTTTTATAATTTTTAGATCACACACCATTACAAACACTTGAGCCTGCTCAATTTGAACCGAGTGTGACTTCTATTGAAACTCCTCCAATTATGAAGAACTAAAAAGGTGTTACAAGTTTTCAACACGATTATCGATATTCAGGTATAGTTAAATTAACTTATTATATTTAAAATCTTTATACCATATTATATAGCATTATTATATTTATCATGTAGGTTTTTTCATGTGCATGTTTCTTAATTAAGAGCACTCACCCGAACTCCCCATTTGCACTGTTCCCTGATGATATACTTATTGATTAATATTATAATTAAATATTTGATTTTTACTTGTTTCTATCCTTTCAGTTCATTTATTAAGTTCGAAAATTTTAAGTTCACAATTTTTCATGCCGTCAGGTTTTTGTTTTTTTGAATATTTTTTAATTTCTTGTGGTTTATTTGTTATCTTTTGTGTATTATTGTTGCGTGTGTAAATAAATAAATTATAATTTATTAACAATTTTCAATTTTATTTTCAGAACCCTCAACATCAAAATCATTGGAAATAACAGTCAGACTGGCAAATTTTAGCTGGTGTAATGTCATTTATTAACAAAATATTAAGAGGCGCAGATGTATTTCGTTTGGAAAATGTCAAAAACTTGCAGCATATGCAAGCAAAAGCTTTACTTAAATATAAAATTAAAAAATTAAAAAGGTAATAAAATAGATAGATTTGTTTTATTTCGTATCTAATTTTGTTTCATTCAAGGACTAAAATGCACAAAAGTAGGAAAAATCGTAAGGTTTTCCAACTTTTGTGCAATTTTAGTCCTATGAAAAACGAAAGGTCTGCCTCCCTGCTTTTTTTTTTAATATGGCTGTTTAGAGTTGGTGTCTTGGCCTACACAATAAGATGTGAATAATAAAAAAAGTGATATATCGTTTTCCCCCAGCCAATCAGGAGGCAGAAGACGTGTCTGAGGTTAACTACAGGCGAGAGGGCTATCTGATACGTAGTATCCCTCTATAATTTGTGTATACACTAGAGGTCTGTGGTCAACAATAAATGTATGATAGACTTTGGTTAGTATTTTATGATAAAGCCCAATCTCAAGCCACGAGTTCACCTGGTCGCTACCTACAGTTTGAGAAACGATGCGGCATAGACAAATTTATAATGTTTTTAGGTTAGAAAGGTTATTAGTTTGTATGGAATCTGTGCTAATATTGTCTTTTACTCTATTGCTACTTGCTCTAAGATTACTCACAGTATAATAATGCCATCTAGGAAACTTATTTAATACTAATTTTGACATAAAAGAAAAACTGTGCTAATATTGTCTTAGATTCTATTGCTAGAGTACGATAGTGCCATCTAGTGCCAAGGCATTGTTGAAGTCATGCCTTAGTGTTCGTATTCAAAACGTAAACATTAATGGAGCTAAGTCATCCGGAGCCAATGATCTGAAACGTCATTGTCCGGAGCATTCGTTAAAATGGGCGTCTCACAGGGCTCCATATTGGGGCTGCTAAATAATTTTACAATTTCTTGACGTGTAATCTTAATTATGAATAAAAATGTCTTATGTCTTATGCCTTTATTGTCTTTAATAAACATAAATGACCTTCCTCATTTACTTAAAACCTTATCTGAGATGTTGCTATTCGCAGACGACACGTCATTTATTTTTTAATAACCTTGATAACGCAAATGCATCAATCACGGATTCTTGATCGGTTCGCTGCACATTATTTAGTTCGAAATGCGAAAAATCCAAAATGTAAAAAATTTACATTAACGAATGTAATTCAAGTAGATGTTGATTTACTTTTGGAGGGGTCCGCAAGTTAATGAAAACAAGTTTTTAGGCATTACTATAGAGTCTAGTCTTCAGTGCATCCGCATACACTGTTAGACGTATAAAGCAAATTACTGATGGAGATACTGCTAGATTAGTATATTTTAGTTATTTTTACAGCAATAATGTCAAACGGCATGTTGCTGTGGGGTAGAGCTGCGGATATAGAAGCAGTCTTTGTTTTGCAGCAGAGAGCAATTCGGGCTATTTATAACATAAAGCATCGAGATTCGTTAAGAAAAAATTTATAAAAATAATACATTAACGGTTCCTTGTGAATTTATTTACCAAGTTATTAGATATGTCAGAAAAATATTGATAATTTCCTTGGAACTAGAACATGAACTTTTATAAAAATCAGACTTGCTAGATCAAGTGCTCTGTGTGTAGGCTCGCGGAGCATCAAAATCCCAACTTGACACCGGCCGTTCGGAGAATTGCCTCCTATGTTCCATTTTAGTCTAATGAAAAAAAATGTCTTTCGGAGATAGGTAGTGGAACTCCTCAATAAATGACAGCATAGCACTCGATATTGAAGCAATAGCTTTGTACCTACAATCCTGGCCTTATCACTATATAACTCCAAAACGCATCACATAACTTGAAATTTCAGCAATCACTTTGTATCATGGTGCTGATTGCAGGATGCTATGTATACATAATATTATCATTCTACCCACTTGATTTTCTTTCTGTGTGAAATATTAACTTTTTTTCATGATTTCGAAAAAAAAAGGATAATTGAACCATGTTCCTGATTACTAACCAAGTCTCCAGTATGAATTCAGGTGGTTGATTAAATTTCATGTTATGATATATGCAGGATACAATGTTGATTTCGTTGGAGTACTACTCATCTTTTTATTAGAAATAATCAAAAGTCAAAAACGTAAGCTAAACAATTCAACACAATCACAATAGAACCTTGCAAGAACAAATGTTTAGTTGGCGCTAACCTCGCCAACTTGGAAAAATCGCCACTGACGCAAACGGTGACTAACCTCAGGCCCACCATAGCCCGAACTGCAAATTAAAATGTAAAACCTTATGACTCGTCAGAAATAGTCTTAAAAAGTTTTAAAAAGGAACTGACCTACTTCTTGGATTTTCAAATCACTGTGCAAATTCTTTTATATCGGTTCATTATTCTTTTATAATGATACGACGCGAACTATTTTTGGTATATTTTTTGTAAAAAATGACGTGCTCCTGTTTTGAAAGATAACAGCTAGCTGTCTGTCTGATTGACATGCCGCGGCGTGAAATCAGTTGAGGGTGGACGGTGAGCGCATGTGAATTTCTCCCTACTAAAATGTATGAACGGTTCGCCCTACAAACGACGTAAAACTTCAGAAAGTTTGAATGAAGCTAAAATAATGTCTGGAGATTAGATCTGAAAACAAGTTTTGTTACAAGTTTCTTTGATTTATTCACTGTGAAATTAACAAATCATATTTGTATTAGATATTGTGTAAGCTAACGCTTATTCACCAATGTGTAAAATGACGACAGCTCTCAATGCATTCTTAGAGTCCGAACCGTCTACTGACGTTTGTAAGTTAATTACTAATTAGTTATTTTTTGGCTTAAAATTATTTTAAATTTAATGTTAATTTTATGTTAATTTAAATACTTTTATTGTTATTATTTATATAGATACAGAAGTATAATTTAAATACTAAATCTAATAATTATTGTAATTGGGTTTATAATAAATAAATAAATGATATGCCCAATAAAAAAGCTAGTGTTAATAATGCCAGACGCTGTTTTTCGTTGATTCAATCATTTTGGTGAACTTAAGTGTTTAAGGGTTCCGTAGTACCTAAAAGGTAAAAGAGGAACCTTAATGTTGATACTCCGTTGTCCGTCCGTCCGTCCGTATGTCACAGCTTCATAACTTTAGCACTGCCATGACATGAAATAAAGACATGAAATTTGGCACAAAAATTGCATTAATTTGTCCACACATCAAGGTGTAAAATAAAATATGAAAAATTTGAAATTGTTCAAAATATTTCTAAAACAAAAGTGAGAAAAATAAAAAAATATTATCCTAAAAATACAAAATGGGTATCAAATTGTAGATATTAAAAAGTTGATTGTAAAAACAAATACTTTTACTAAATTTATTGGCACGGTTTCGAGAAATCTTTAATAAACCACAAAAATATGTATGTTCCCCCCCTTATCTCCTAAACTAGTGAATCAAAAAATATGAAAAAAATGTCAATTATAGATCGTATCGGACCTATTACCTGAAAACTATAGCGATTTAAAAAACATCGAGAAATAATGAGAAATATAAAAAAAAAAAAAAATATATTTAATAAAAATACAATTTGGGTATCAAACTGTAGGTATTAAAAAGCTTATTGTAAAAATACATTGTTTGGCTATATTTAATTGAATCTATTTCGAAAAATTCTTGACAAATCATAAAAAATGTATGCCCCCCCTTATCTCCAAAACTGATGGAAACATGGGAAAAAATCATGTTAATACGAGTTTACGTAAATATTACAGGAAAAATAAAGAGGTTGAGAAATTCACGAAAAAAAATGACAAATTTAAATTTATCATCCACAATACGGAACCCTAGGTACGCGAGTCTGACTCTACTTGGCCGGTTTTAGTAAAGATTGTAACACTTTTACTAATAATGGCATATTATGAAAATCCGTCCTAATTTTATTTCATAAATATATCATATTTAAGAATACTTTATATTGGTAACGCCAAGACTCGTTTGACGCAAATATTGAAAAATGGTCCTTAAGGCGATTATCCCGGACAAAATGTGAAATTTGACATTTTAGAATTTCGAAGACGCTGCATCCTGTCGCTTTAGGAAATTGCAGCTCTGCATAAACATACGTTGATCCTTATTCTAAGACCCCTTGGGATTAGTTTTTACATAATTTATCATTTAAAGCTATAGTTAGCTTCACGCGTTACTATGAAGTCATAAAAATAAGAAACTGTTTATCATCAGTTTCTCACCAAATACGGGCTAAAATGCAGAAGACATCACATATTCAGGTATGGTTCAAAGAAGTAAAGATACCTATCGGATTCTTTATTATTCAATTTGTTTTAGAAGGAAAAAGCTTGAAAATATTTAAAAGCGCCTGCAAAAAAAAAGTACCAAAACAAGATCTAACGATTTAGATTATTGCTTTTAAAATTAATCAAGCGCTTAGAGTCAAACGACACGCCGCCGTCACGCAAAAATAAAAAAATAAAATGTCTTTATTTCTGGCAATGAAAAACAATAGAAAGTGAAAAGAACATTTTGGCTTATATCAGGTGTTTTCGTGGTAGTATAGTGCATTTGAAGATTCCGTTTTTGTGTAATATTGTGAACTAGTGGTGTGTTGTGTATAATAATGTAAATATTCCCTTTTGTTTTGTTTTTGTGCAATAATTAGTGTAAGAGTAATGTGTAGGTTAGGTTAGTTTGCTGTATCATTTATTAAATAAATTAACACTGTAGCAGTAGAAGATAATAATAAATGGTAAATAATGGGTAATAAAAGAATAATAAAGTACTACGGTTCTGGTAAAGCCAAGCGAGTTTACCAAAATAAAGGTCGACGACTTCTCGGTCTCAAGTAAGTAGGCACACAGCATAAAATATAATCTTTACGTCAATGATAAAATTGTATATGAATTCGAGGTAAAAGAAATACAAATTGTAAAGTTTTATATGAATATATATGTATATATGTATGTATATTATTAAAATATAGCTTTCATAGAAATTTGGGTGTCATTAATGAATGACCATTCTGACAAAGAAAATATACATGTCCTACTGAGAGGACAAGATAATTTAAATCAAGAAAGGGTAATGAGGAAGTATCTAAGTACCTAGCTGCTGAATCTTCATTCAGTAAAACATAAATCAATGCTTGATAACAGAATTATTAAAACGTTAGAGGCTTTAATGATTATTTAGGATAAATTGTTTGTTTCTTAGCTTTCAATAAAATTGAGTGTCAGTAACGACCATCATGACAAAGAAAACATAAATGTCGTACAGAGTGGACAAGATAATCTAAATCAAGAAAGAATAATAGTAAGCACCGCCTGCCTTTGTCATGGCACACGGGGCGACGTGTTTCGACGTTGTGCCGTTCAGGATCAAGGTCATTGTACTGCCACTGCCAGAAGGACAAGTAAATTTTTCATACAAAATACGTACTGCCAGCAGGACAACAGATTGATTTTGTCAGGACGTTTGGCACAAAAAACCCATCCTTCCAGAAGAGCTACAAATAAATATCCAAATACGCTACAAATAAAATTAAATATCTGCCTAACTTTGCCCGTTCAATGAGTCTTACTAAACAACTAATCAACCCAAATTTTGGATTTATTTACGTATATAACATGTGCTATTTAACTCTAATTTG
Source organism: Ypsolopha sequella (assembly GCA_934047225.1). Lineage (NCBI taxonomy): Eukaryota > Metazoa > Arthropoda > Insecta > Lepidoptera > Ypsolophidae > Ypsolopha > Ypsolopha sequella. The sequence goes on along the minus strand of OW203994.1, from coordinate 17,472,523 downwards.
TGATTCTTTCGCTAAACTCATAAACTAAACATGAAAATCTGATGTGTTACATTTACATTACCAGAATACGGACGCCTCACAGAATAAGGTTGCGAGAAGCGCGCGGGGCGACTCGCTTGCAAGTGCGCCGCGCAGCGGGAATAAGACGGCTGTAGTTTTTTTCAAATACAGACTGTTCACAGTTATTTTACCTCTGACAGCTGTTCTATGTCCAATACTTAAGAAACATTTTCGATCAGCCTAGAGGTAAAATAACTGTGAACGATCTGTACCTCACGCGGCCGCGGGCGCTAACTCAATGATTCCCTTAAATGGAACCTATTTGGAGGCACACTCTTCAAAACGAAAAAGGAATCATTCAAATCGGTTAAAAACGACGCAGTTATAGAGTCCCAAAAAAAAGAATACAGTCGATTTTAGAACCCGTGGTGCGGTGTAGGGTTTGTTTATTTCTTTGCGAAAGGTGTTCAGATTGATCATTGAAGTGTTTGGTTTCAGTCATTGTTAGTACTCGATACAAAATATTGCTCGCAAGCGCCTCCCAAAGTAATGTACATGGAATTCCATTCTTGGCTCTACATTTCCAAGATTTTTACCGTAATTTTAATATTTGACTTTGAAAAAATCTCACGCGCTTTTAACATTTGGTGGAATATTATAATACATTATGTATTTAAAAAAATCCATGAGCAAAATATGAATTGCTGTTGCTTAGGTAACACTTAATTAAATGTAACATTATTCAAAATTTATCGGGTTCCAAACTAATTTCTGCTTAAACGGTCTGGCCATTTTTGATACTTCAGACGGACATCCTCCAAAACTTTTCGGTTTTAATTTTTTGATAGAACCCTGAAATACTTACATTAACCCACGTAGTGAACAATTTGTACTTAACCCGTTCATAAACTTGCAACTTTGGATCACCAATCGTACTAAAATCTATAGGCATCAGAACGCACGCCAAAATCACTGAATGCAATGTACTAAAACCAGACAATAAAAGCCTAATTTTAAGTGAAAAAACTTCCTTGTCACTTCTTTTGCCTATTGGGTGTATTTCAAACATGTTTGAAAGTTTCCTTTTGTCACAAGAATTGTTTATTTTGTATATATAGACACGACACGTCCTGGAGACTTGTGAGAACAAACAGATAGCGAGCAGAGCGTCTTGTTATACTGTCCAGCAATAACTGATTGTGGAAACGCAAATTAAGTCGTAGTGCAGGAGCTGCAGTAAGAACTCGATAGGTATCGACTTGACGTCGGAACTCTGATCGGATCATTAGCAAAAAAGTGCTGCTGATAACTTGCTTGCCTATAAAGCTTTTAGAAATCGTTTCAATAGACTGTGCAGAGATGCAAAAAGGCAGCACATTCACTTATCTACTGAAGAGCTTTTGCCTCCACATGTTTGGAAATTCCTTAGATCTTTAGGGATTGGCAAATCAACTGAGCCATTGCATAATACTGTAGATTTAAATGCTTTAAATTGTCACTTCTCCTCTTCACCTGTTTTACTTGACAACTGCACTAAATCATCTTCACTGTCTAAGCTAGCCTCTTCCTGGTTGTGCCCCTTTTGTTTTCAGCGAGATCTCAGAATTTAAAGTAAAAAAGAGTATTCTTTCACTTCAAAGGCAGTGGGTAATGATGGTCTGAGCTGAGAGATGTTAATCCCCATCGTAGATGATATTGTTCTCATCATCACTCACATATGTAACTTTTCGTTAGCTTCCAATATCTTTCCGGTGGCCTGGAAAAAGGCCCTTATCATAAAATTCTCCTCTTAATTTTGTTCTATCTCTATTCTTCCTATTATGCCTAAAATTATCGAACACGAGGTCCATAATCAATTGTCAAATTTTCTGTACAAAAATAATCTTTGGAGTCCCTACCAATCTGGTTTTCGTCCTTTTTATGCACTGTTAGTGCTCTTCTAAAAGTCACTGACGATATTAGACTAGCTATGGACAACAAACAGCTATCTGTTGTTGCATTACTTGATTTCAGCAGTGCATTTACTTCTATTGACTTTGATGTGCTCCTTAGTAATATTCGCTCCAATAATGTATCCCAACCATCTTTCGAGTGGTTAAGTTCGTACCTTCGAGATCGTCAGCAATGTATCCGTGTCGACGAACTATCCTCTGACTGGTCTGAAATAAGCTCACCTTTGTACAGTTTTTTTTTTGTTTTTTTCATGTAATATGTTTAATGTTTTATGTGCAATAAAGAATACATAAAGAAAAAAGTCAGTACCTAATTTTCGTCATATTCATATACAGTCTAACTAATGGGCTGTGTCAACATAAATTTAGTGTAAGTAATCTGTTTGATGCTCGTTCTGTAAGATCACACCCATAGAGGAGATCCTCTATGGTCACCCCACATGGCCATACAAAATATTTTTTAAGGTGACGTAATTCAAGATAGATTGTTCGATTTTTTCATGGATTAATTAATTAAATTATATACTTTCATGCCAATTTACAGCACTAAAAGTTGAAAACACTAAAATTGTGACTCTTATCATTTACAATCATCAATAAATCAATCAATAATAATAAAACTGTTTAAATATTGTAAATACGAGGAGCATTCATTATAAAGTGATAATGAGGTACAAACTCTTTGGAAACAAAGAAAGTAAATACTGGCTGGTAAAGCTGAAAAATTGGTTAGATTTTTAAAAAGGAAATAATTAGAAATCTTTTGTTTTTTAAAAAAGGAAATTGCGCGCGATTATTAAGTATCTGTGAAAAATTTCACTAAGGATCGAGTTAATCAAGACTTACAGAATTAGAATTAAAACTTTATAAGCAAATGCTCCACCATATTCTACAGTTGCAACGTTGGTGCGCGGAATTTAAACATGGAAGGACATCCATAAAAAATGACTTTCGCTCAGGTCGCCTTACAACAGTAGTGACCGAAAAAATTTCTAACAAAATAATTTCTATAAAATTTCTAACATCTTTTTCATTCCACATTAGTGTATTCAAGGCCAGTCAAAGACTATTTATTTTTGCTATATTTATTAATACATTAATAAAAAAATACAAAAACAACAATATACGCAAAAGCTTTTTATCCTAAACACAAGTACATAAAAAAAAACAAGAATAAAAAATACAAGTTATCGCTATAAGTTCTTCTGGTGAATTCCAAGCACCACATTAGAAAATACATGTTTCTGCAAACGGGGACAACAGGAATAATTCATTATTATTTTATTTTACTACATCAACGGGGACAGAATACGGGGATAACGGGAAGTATCTGTCCCCGTTAACGGGGACACGACCTCCGGGGACAGCGGGAATACACGGAAAAAGATCGTGGTCAAACTTAAGGTCGATCAGGCTTCACAGACTGTGGCAAACCCAGGGTTAACTCGCAAGAAGGTGATGCTGTGTGTATGGTGGGATTGGAAAGACATTGTTCATTATGAGCTTTTACCGCCAAGCAGAACCATCGATTCGGATCTCTACTGCCAACAACTGATGAGATTAAAGCAAGAAGTTGAGAGAAAGCGGCCGGAATTGATCAATAGAAAGGGTGTGGTCTCTCATCACGATAACGCTAGACCACACACTGATACAGCTTAGCCACTCAGCAAAAATGAAGAGAGTGGCTGGGAGGTGTTATTGCATCCGCCATATAGCCCTGACCTTGCACCTTCAGATTTACACCTGTTTCGGTCTCTTCAGAATTCCTTCGGAAGTGTCAGGTTAACTTCAAGAGAGGACTGCCAAAACTACTTGTCGCAATTTTTTTATCAGAAGTCCCAAAATTTCTACAGCAACGGGATCATGTCACTACCTAAAAGATGGCAGAAAGTCATCGAAGAAAATGGCACATAATACTATAGCTAAATGTAAATAAACTTGAATAAAAAAATGTCTTTAGTTTTCATATAAAATGCAAAGAAACTTTTTAACCAAAACCTAATATTATACGTAACAATTCCATAGACAATTTGGTAATAGCGTTAAAGGTTTGCGAGTGATGACTTTACTCCCTTACTTATCAGGAAAAAAACTGTTTTTTCTATAATCTGTTAGGTCAACTAAATTGACTTTGACTTCAGACTGGTATCAGATTAACTATGGTTTTTCTAGGTAACAAAATACATATATAGGATTGATTAATTTCAGAGGGAAAAAACTAGCCAAGTGCAAGGCTACCTACTACCACACAATACGAGTACGGAACTCTAAAAACATAGTAAATAATTATTCCAGTTGTAGTTTTAAAGTACAAATTTAACTTGACACTTATGATTTATTAAACTCTAGGTACCTAAAGGGTCTAATTACGTCGGCTATAGATAACTTTCTAAACAATTTAATATTTGTAATTTTTCAGATTTTGTCCTATGTGTATAAGATCTCTGTATAAGATTCTAAGTCAATTGAAAGTGTCTAGATCCTTGCGAGAGTCAAAAAGTTTCATGAAATTGATTATGTAAAATGCAATAACCTTCTTTCGCGTTGAGTTAGAAGCCTGATTTTTTACAGCACCATGTGGCTGTGGCCTTCCGTAAGAAGTATCAGTTTCAACTTGATATTTCAAATGGGGCCGTGTAAAAGGGTCTTGATAGACAGACAGACAGACAGACGGACAAGAAACTGATTCTAAAAGGGTTCCTTTTTTATTTTGAGGTAAAACCCTAAAAATCTAAGAATCTCATACAAAATTCTTTTCAGGTCTGATTTTGCATTGTTATTTTAGCTTGCTACAAATTTTCTGATGTCTTACGTCTTTTATCGGTCGGTCTTTCATACATTTTTACATCGGCGACAATCGCCCGCTTAATTTTAGTCGAGTATTGTCAATTACATCCACAAATTACGAAGCAGGTACGATTATTTCTAAAAATATTTCAGGAAAGAGTTCTTCAGTGAAAGGAAATCGCTACCATCTCCAATCACAATACTTTATTTTTCCTGTGCCAATTTCCCCAGAGGAAGTCGATAACGAGCCACTGGACAGTGAAGTATAAGAGATGCTCCGTATACATCAACACACCGAACAGGACCAGTGTGGACATCGACATTCGGCCGAGCATCGGGTATATGTATTCGCCGTGGAGGTACGACACTGCACACCTGAAATCAACAAACAAAACAACTTATAGGTTATGTTAAAAAATGCTTAATTACCAGACAACTTTAAAAGGCTCTAAAAAGAGTAAAATATGGTCGTTTAAACGGCCAACAAATCGTAGAGTTTGGACAAGCGATTTTAGTTTTATGTAAAAAATTTAAGGGCCCTGGATGGGAACTATGTTAAATCCTTTAGTTAGCTCATTTTACTCATTTTTTCATTCCTTTATTTTTTAAAAGAAACAAAACTGCATTCAAAGATCTTTTAAAATTTGCTTGTCTCACCCGGGAATCGAACCAACTTAAAATTAATAAAATACATCCCCGCTATTTTATCATACGAATCGGTAGGATTATTGTTCAGAATAAAATTTGTCTAATAAACATTTGGTCTTTGAAATAAAAAAAGGTGAAAACTAATATTAATTTTATTTTATCATCAATACGAAGAACGCATAAACATGAAACATTTTTTTAACGAAGACGGGTATTAAGAAGAGAAAAGAATACTGATAAGTTTAAGCAAAACAAAACAAATTTTGAAATTGGAAAGAATAATTTTCACGATTTTAAAAATTTTGAAAGTTATCGTTCGAAATTCAAATTAGCAAGCTTGTACTTCATACGATATATTCGGATGTTAGAGAGATAAGAAAATGATAACGTGTCATTTACTTGTTACAAGTGAACAGTACTAGGTATTGTTAATAAAGAACTTGTAATAAATATTCAATTTCATGGGTATCTCGTACAATAGATGAGTGTAAGACCAAATGTTTATTAGACAAATTTTATCCTGGACAATAATCCCACCGATTCTTATAATAAAGAAGCGAGGGTTTATTTTTTAAATTTTTAGTTGGTTCGATTCCTGGATGAGACAAGCGAATTTAGAAGATCTTTGAATGCAGTTTTGTTTCTTTTAAAAAATAAAGGAATGTTTCCTTTCAGTAAAATAAGCTAACTAAAGGATTTAAGGTAGCTGCCCTCCAGGGCCCTTAAATTTTTTCCACCCTGAAAATAATGACACTCCCATCTGTTGTCATCTTTCAGGTGGCGGTGTATACCTACCAAAATATCGGCTCATATAAAATACGTATAAGACCGCGTCCGGGTGACAAAATCATTGGCGTGAAACAGACTTAAAAAGTCAAGTATGCTTACGCATGTTATGGGCCCCACTGTTTACAATTTGTTGCCTAAAAATATTATAGGATCTCCAAATCTACAAATATTTAAATCCAAGTTGAGGCGCTGGCTTGTCGAGCAGGCGTTCTACTCGGTTAAAGATTTTTTTATGACAAGCGCAATGTAAGGCTTACTATTAAGATTATTATTATGTGTTTTGTACAATTATGCATTGTATTATTATTTTAATTTAGATTTAAGTATTTATAAAGTGACATGTAATGAATATTACGAAATAAATGATTATGATTATATATTAGGATATTATGATTATTACTTAGGGATAGTGTTAAAAATTAGAACAAGAACCTGCGGCGCCTGCTACCATTGTATAGCAAAGTCACGGATGTGAACTTCGTTCTTGTTATACAGGGTGTTAAGATGAAGTTGCGGAAGCCGGAACCTGGCGATAGTTCTCGTCCATACGAACTACGTTTCGTAAAAACAATTTAGAAATCGAGAAAATAAAAACAGCTGTCTCATAGATTTTGGTCGGGTAGCTATTTTTTTTCTATGTTGTTTTCTACGGAACAGCAGATTTTTTTTCGCGTATAGACGAGTACTAACACTAGTTTTCAGCTTCCGCAAATTCATCTTAACACCCAGTTTTAGTAGGTACGTTTTTATAACATATACTGAGACAATAATTATTTGTGCAACAAGAGAGCAAAAATTTTTTTTGTTGCGAGTGCAGAGTTTGAGTTCCGAGCAAGCGAAGGATTCTATGATTCTAAGTTAGAATCCTGAGCTTGGTGAGGGATTTAAAGGCAAAAGAAACAGAATAAATTTGCTCTCGTGTGACACATACAACTTTTCACATCACTAGCGAGAAAACACAGATGTATTGTAAAGCCACCATCTTTTATTTATGCAAATAAACTGTTTGAGTTTGAACGAACTTATAAGAATTCAATGGGTTTTTCTTTAAACAATACACCATATAAAAATATTGCACACAAAATAAAATGTAAGGAGTGTTATTAGAATCCCAAAAGACGCGAAAAATCGGAAAATCTTTGAATAACCGATCGAAAATGCAAAACATAACCATCACGCGGGAGCTTTACTCTATCTATTTGTTTCCGGTAGAAGTAAATTTGTTTATACCACCGATGAAGTCAAGCAATACAATACATGGACATGTTTTGCCGTACAAAATGACTGTTTTTTTTTATGCCGATTCGAAGCGAACGTGCTGGGAACTAAAATTTACACTTGTTATAGTAGATAATGTCATTTTCTCATCTTTATCATTAGTTCCGAGTACGCTCACGTGACTCACTGCAGCGATCAGCGCTAAAATGCCAACAATCAAATTTCATCATTATCTGGTCGTCAATAGACAGCCTGGCTACTTGTATTACTATAGAAGTCAGTTGTTTATTCGGAGTCCATAGTCTATGGTAGGGATTCCATACACATTGGGAGGCATAGACAGGATTTCGAGAAGTTTACCTTGTCTATGGTATCCGACAAGCTGTGGGGCTGTGTATGGCCTCCCAAAGTGTATAGAATCCATATAGAGTGAAAGAGACCACCATGTTGATGTTTGCTGTCTCTCTTTCTCTTGAGCAAAGGATATGGAGTTTTTGAACAACTCGCAGTATTCTTAATTTAAAACACTTTTCTTCACTGCTTGAAACCAGAGCAAAAGTCGATTTTGCTCTCTGGTTTTAAGCAACAAAGGCGCGTTTTTCGAGCTAGTGAGGTGAAAATACAAATATCGCTCTCATTTTGAAAAAGACAATTTAATTAGATGTTAATGTTAATGTTACTAGACAGACCCGATTTTAGGACAAACTAGTTTGGCTTAGGTCAAATTAGTTTTTTTGAAGTCCTGTAGCGCAGAAGAGAGCTGGTAGGTTAGGTTAGAAGGATATCTGATTCCCAACATTTTTATAGTGTAGCTTTATATAAGTGAAATTTTTACTTGAAAATTTTTAAACAAACAAATTTTAATAATGTACTCTGTTCTCTGTTCCAATTTGGTTGAACTGAAAACTTAATTTCATAATTTTCTACATTCTAAAAAGATTACAAGCGCTTATTTATGGACTTGAATCACAGCATAATAAAATGTGCTTGAGCCTCGAGACCCCTGACCATTTATTTTTTAGGCTCATACTAGTGAGTAACTAATAGTTTTTTCATCCACACCTATTCGGAAAACGACAATTAGAGGATAGCGGGAGATAAGGTCAATTTTATTCTCATGGCAGTTTGCGCTTTCTCTCTTCTGATTGGTCCGCGTTCCTGGTTCTGATGGATTAGCTCCATTTAACCAAAGAGGTCGAACGCATAGTTTATGAAGATGTTATTGGCCGGTTAGGCAACGGCGGCATATGAAAAAAACCCATGTGTGTATTCTTCTTTCTTTCCATTTCTTTTTTCTCAGAAATTTTCACGCTAATTTTCGCTAAGTTATTGCAAATAATAATTAAAACCGGTCAAGTGCGAGTAGGGCCTCGCTCTTATATGGTTATGTACAGATGACCAATTATTTTAAATTAGATATTTATTTAATTTTAGGTAATGCTCCAATTCTGTCAGACATAAAAACTTCAAAATTATGTTGGTAGAGTATTCGGGGACGTTACCTTAAAACTACACTATAAATCGGCAATTTTAGTATTTTTTGTTTAAAAACAGCATATGGTACATAATATACAGAAATTTCAAATTCCTAACTGCTTTGGCCTTTGAGTTAGACCCCTTAACAAAAATAGTAAGTATAAAAATGGCAATTTTGATAGCCCCCCCCCCCCTGAAAACTCATTTAATTATATTTTAAATAAAAAAAATTGGGTTAACATTTTACACAACATAAAAAAAAATCAGGTTTCTATCTCATTCTGTCTAAGAGCTAGAGAAGACCCGTGACATACAGATAGACAGACAGACGGACAGCGGAGTGACAATAATAGGGCTCCGATTTGCCCTTTGGGAACAGAATGAGTTTGAGTAGTGATACTGTGAATTTTTTATTAATTCTTGAAAACATAGTAAATGATGCAGCTAATGTGATGCAACAATAATTACTACAAAATACCAGGAATTCGTAGCTTTTTCCTTTTCTCATAGGTAGTGATGAAAAATAGTGTGTATCACTCGGGGCCAGATATTCGCTACGCTCAGGGTTTTACTATAGAATCTTTTGCTTCGCTCTGAATTCAAAAGAACGCCCTCCACGTACAAAATATTAATTGGGTGGGCCCCTTGTAACACAAATTACTAATATTCTTTGTAAGTGATATACGTCCGATGAGCACAAACTTTTCTGCTATATTATGTTAACTTTATCAAACTTTACAGGAAAGATTTCGACTTATTGATGAAATACACACCTAGTTAATTGAAGCAGTAGCATTTTTATAAAGGGATATGTATAAAAATAATCATTATTAGGAGTACGGGACTCACCGTGTTTTATTTTTATTTAGTACATTTTAAAAAAATAGTCTGGATTTGCCGCTCAAGCTTACTCCATACTAAATAATACTATAGCAACTCATTTTTATGCTGACTCTATGACAGTTCAATGCAGATTCAAGTACACGATGCCATTTTCAATTCGTTAAAACTGCGCGGGTTATACGATTTTACTTGTTTTTATTGTACCATCATTTTAGCAGCAACATTGGCAAGAAAAAGTTCTTTCAGGAACACTAAGACCACAACACTGAACGTTTCCGAACGACTCTATAAGTTCAACAAGTTAAAATCGCACTGGACTTGATTAAATCATTAACCATGTAGCTACTACATAACAATGCGTTATCGGATCAGTACTTACATAACATTATACACGGTCACAAAAGTAAACATCATCATCAAGCCAGGCCTCGTGCTTTTAGGTTTCTCCCGCGGGACCACTACGAGGTCCAGAAGTAGCACTACCAGAGTTACCGTGTGAAGGCAGTGATGAGTCCACGAGGGGATGTGAATGTCTAAATCTACCGGGCATACGAGCTCCCGGTCCTTCAACCATAGGCGCCAGAAGAGTGTGTCGACCAGCTGAAAAAAAAAGGGTATTTGTTAAACAACGGTGTTTTGACTTGCGCCCAGTAACTCGATCAGTGGGGACAAAAAAGAGGCTTTGCCCTACAAAAGGTGGTAGAAAATGTTTTAATTTGTATTGCTTAAGTATAGGCTAGTCATGAAAAATGTAAGTTTTAGACCTCGAGGGGTGATCAGGTTAGCCGCCATCTTGAATTGAAGGGGCCAAAATTTGTTTTTTTTTACATAATGCTTCAACAGTTGACTTTATGTCAAAAATGTCTATGAGAAGAATAAAGACAACAAAATTTTGATCAGTTTTTGTATTTGTAATTATTCTGGATTTCGTATAGATAAAAAGTTACAAGGGGATGGAAATATAAAATTTACAAAAAAATATACAACTCCAGTTTGACCTCGCTAGTAAATATCACGCCGCGATGTGACATGTCGTTCCGCTGTCTTTGACTTGTAGAGAGAGCGAGACGATAGTATGACGCGCTCTCGCCCTCCTCTTTTAATATTAAGTTTGATTTTGCTAATACTGGTGAGTGAGGTTCAGTTATTAGTACCGGAGTTGTTTGGAACGATCAGATGAATTGTCATTCAGCCAGAGAAAAGTGTATGGAGCTGATGTCGAACATGGCAAATACATACCAAAATTTTGAATCCATCAAGTTCAAACGGAAAGACAAAGTCCCCGCACTAGCAGCAGTCAACAACAGTGTAAAAGCCGGTGAACTAACAATAGCTGTAGAACCTTTAACTCTTTTTCAAAGGATGAATATATGTTGCTTTCACACAACTCTCAGAAACTTTTGAACTTCAAAATAATACAATAAACGTTGTAGATGGAGGATATCTAAAGTAGTATGGCATGTGAATGATCAGTTTGAAGTTATATGTGAAAGATATGTTCAATATGTACGAAAGCATTATGATTCAAATGCCATCGTTGTTTTTGATGGATATCTTTTAGAACATACCACCAAGTCCAAACATGGTACGGAATAAAAAAAAAACCAGAAGAATGGGGCTGGAGATATGACATCCACAATGGACTAATTCCTGTAACAACAACTGAAAACGCAGCACCGGAAGCACTTTTAAAGATAATATCTCGCAACTGTAAAAAAGGATGCAGTAGAGCATGTAGCTGTAGAAAAGCTGGATTGAAATGCTCTATTGTGTGTGGATTCTGTAGCGGTCAGGCATGCGAAAATGCATCAGAAATTTAGATAGAAACCGGGGATAATAATGATGACATTTCACAATACCTACAAGGAGACAGAAAACGCCAGCGCGAAAAACGAAGTTGTCGACGTTGACGTGCCTGGAACCTCAAAACGGTTTAAAAGTTATTAAGATTTTAAAATAATTAGTTTAAACATTAGGTACTAAGGTACTAAGTACCTGCTAGGTACTCTCCCGCACGACGGCAGCGACCTTGATAGAATTTCTTAATTAGTTTAATTAAAAATATTATTAAGTTTTAATTATTTTTTTCTTAATATCCTAAATTTCATAAAATAAAAATTAACATCTCGTTTAAAAATTCATTCTTTACAATATAGATGATTTTTTGTAAATATAAAATTTTCTCTCGCTTGTAACTTTGTATCTATAAGACGTACAGAATAAATAATAAAACAAAAAATGATCAAAATTTTGTTTCTTTATTCTTCTCATAGACATTTTTGACATAAAGTCAACTGTTGAAGCATTATGTAAAAAAAACGAATTTTCGCCCCTTCAATTCAAGATGGCGGCTAACCTGATCACCCCTCGAGGTCTAAAACTTACATTTTTCATTACTAGCCTATACTTAAGCAATACAAATTAAAACATTTTCTACACCACTTTTTGTAGGGCAAAAATACCTGCATACTGAGCTACAGTGCTCATGTCCTTTTATATCATATATTCGCTTTATTATAAATAAGTCACTGAAGGCACTTTAGCGATAGTCGTCAATTAGATAATTTCTAATCAAGACACGTGGTCGCCATATGTACGGACTTTGTGCACACATTTATTTTATAGTTTTTTTTTATTATTTTGTCGTTGGCAGCATGTACGGACTTTGTCCACACATTTAGATTATCTATTATATATTGTAGCGTTATTTTTAAAAAAAAAATTATTTATTATTTTCCGCCACTACATACTAACGAACGTAATTTCGAATTAAATTTGGACTGCCACCAGGCAAGCCTGGTGACAGCCAAAAAAAGAGGTAAACCTGGATGAATAAACCGTATAATTTAAATAACAAAACACAAAAATAACAAAACCGAAGTAAGAAAAATATGGTACAAAAGAACAATAATATCAGAGGAGTATCGGTACAAAGGAAATTCTTAGATAAAAAAATTATTATGCCAAATTCCACTTATTTAGGATTTTAATTTCCTTTTAGCTTGAACGACGCATTTATTCATAAAATAATGGATTTTAAATTTGGTTGTCGACACTAGTTTATAGGATCCTTTAAACTAAGATTTCACGGAAGTTTTGATAACTCTTGATCCGAAAGAAAAACGTAATAATAAGGTGTTACGAGCAATCGTTATCTAGCTTTACACTAAGGAATAAAAATAATCGATGCTGAATATTAAGCTACAGATATTAAAAACCTGGTAAGGGTCTCTTCGTGACTTTGGGAGTTTCCGGTGTTCCCGGGAGCAGTCGATGAAGCTTGGCGATTTCAATTTTAGTATCGGAAGCTTTAGCTCACCAGGGACGTGGTCCTTACATCAGGCCTCAATAGGTACAACCGTACGAGATGGCGGATGGGATAATCAAACTGGGGAGACCCAGAAACCCTTTAAAAAATAATCCCGAAGGGTCGCTGTAAAGAAATAAAACAACAGCGTCAAGACATGCTTATGAAACGAGGGAAAGGAAATTAACGTATTGGAAACGGGACAAAAAGGATTTTCAGAGAATGAAACCAAAATTACACAAAACTTACCGGGAAATGCAGGAAAACTGGCTTACACAATGCTCAGGGCAATTGCGCTCTGTTTCTATATTTTAAATATTAAATTTGTTATTTTGTAAAAGTGATTTCCTTCCTCTGTCACGATCTTCTCTGATATGAGAAAAATAACAAAAAAATCTGACAAGAATATTCTAACTATTCGAATTCGAAAATTCAGAAAAGCAGCCAACGATAAAGAAAGACTTAAAATATATAAAAAGGTTGAATACTTGTAGCGAATGCTACAATATCCTCAAACGACACAAAAAAATTTAAACTAGCTTAAAGGAAATTAACTTCCAGAAGGATAAACAATCGAATAAACACCTAGACTAATCAAAATGCCTTGAAACGAAAGGGGTCGATTAAATAAAAACAAGATAAGGATGTGATAAGAAAATCCTCGAACGAATAGAACGGTCAATAGGAAAGCTACAACTAATACACCCTAACATTAACTTAGACTAACTACTATATGAACCGCCAAAGATAGGTATATCAGTTGGGTGATTATAAAATACCAAAAATCAATCTAATATTAATCTAACTACACATATTACAAAACAATCGAATTAATTAATGCTGAATTCCTCGCAACTAGAATAAGAACAACATTACTGTTACACAAGTTTCAAACATAAAACGACATTCATTTAACGAAACAATCGTAAAAACATGGAAATTATTTGAAATTAAATTATCTTAGAATAGACAACCAAAAAAAAACATCGGGATTAAAATCCATAACCGAACGACGCCTATAAAATATGTAAGACGTCATACGCGAAAATCGCAAAAAAAGGAACAAAAAAAACTCTTTGGCTGAGTCAATGAAGAATTAAAGAAACGTAACTCGAACCAAAAAAAAGAAAAAGTTGAAGCTAGATAGAAAATTGTAGGATCATTTTAAAATATCTTTAATATGATAATTACCAACATGAGCCGAATAAAAATCCTCCAACTCATATACTTGAGGAGAAATTATCCTTCGGACACGTGTCTTAGTGAAGCGAGGAGCCAACTTGTTAGTAAAGTAATCAATACCGGAAGAGCGCGAAAAATTACGTCTCCATACAATGTCTCCTACGTTGAGAGAAACGGAAATCCTATTTTTATTATATAATCTCGAATTGCGGAGAAAAGATAGGGACAAGTTATCGGCGACTTTTGCATAAATATCATCTAAAGATCTTAGATTCGAAGCATGCGAGGCCCGACTCTCTGCTATATCACCGCATCGAGTCTGACTTTGTACATGTGACGTATCGATAATGAGATCTCTCCCGAACATAAGGAAATTCGGCGAAAAAGAAGTCGCGAGATTAATACAAGAGTTTAGATAGAGTTTAACTTTCGGTAACATGCGAGCCCACTGTCGGTGGTTGTCGCCAACTAACATGCTTAAACATGTAACAACGCTCTGATTATATCGTTCGACAGTATTGGCTTGAGGAGAGTAATATGGGGTAAAGAAGGGTTGGCAATTAAATTTAGTCAAAAAATCGTCAAAACGGGAACTTCTGAAAACGGTTGCGTTATCGCACAGAATTGAATGGGGAATTCCGAAATTCAAAAAAATTTGATTCTCCAAAAGGTCGCAAATAGATTTAGCGTCCACCTTTTTTAGGCAAAATAGCCAGACGTATTTGGAAAAAACGTCTACAACAGATAGTATATATTTATATCCGTGATAAGCCATGGGGAGAGGTCCGATAAGATCGATTGACAGCGTTTGAAGAGGAGCCGAAACTAATTTGGGATAGAACATTTGACCACGCGGCTGGGTATTAGAAATCTTAAAGGCTTTACAAACGTCACATTCGTTTAAAATTCGAGTGACGTCGCGATACATATTGGGCCAGTAATATTTTTTTTTTATCTGGAGATACGTTTTCATTACGCCAGGATGTATTTGTGGAAAAACATTGTGTGCTTCCCACACGGCGTCGCGTATTTTTTCGCGAGGTAAAACCACACGCCACGATTCTCTGGTCAAAGGATCTAGAAGCGGGGCATGACGGAGTAAGACCCCTTCACGGATACAATATGCCGGAAACATTTGAGGGTGGTCGCGTGCGCCCATGAACATTTTTTTGAACCAATCATCAGAAGTAGAATCAAGACCACGATCATACGTAATGGGAGCGACGAAAGCTCTCGAGAGGGCATCCGGCACGACAAGTTGGACACCTTTTCGGTGAACTATTTCAAAGTTGAATTGAGAGATGATTGTAGACCAACGTGCCAAACGACCTGACGGGTTATCTAACGTCATCAACCACTTAAGAGCGATGTGATCGGTGACGATAGTAAATTGCGTACCATCAAGATAACCCCGAAAGTGTTTGATGGATTCTAGAACAGAAAGTAACTCCCTTTCGGTAGTGCTATAATTTCGTTCGGCTTTGGAAAAGAGTTTGGAAAAATACGCGATAGGGTGCTCCTTGTCATCAGTAACTTGGGAAAGAACAGAACCAAGTCCAACGGATGAAGCATCGCAATGAAGAATAAACGGTTTCGTGAAGTCCGGACAAGCCATAACCGGGGTGTTAATTAGAGCATTCTTTAACTCGTGGAAAGCATGATCGGCTGCTTCGTTCCAATCAATAGAATCTCGTCCCTTTTTTTTACCTAATAAAATAGTTAAAGGAGCGATAATCAAAGAAAAATTATCGACAAATCTCCGATAATAAGAGCAGAGACCAATAAAGCCACGTAGAGCTTTTGCAGTGGTAGGGGTAGGGAATTCTTTAATAGAATCCAACTTAGCGGGATCGGTGTTCAGACCATCCTTATTCAAAACATAACCGAGATATTTAAGTTCGGCTTTACAAAATTCGCACTTTTTGAGGTTAAGGGAAAGTCCGGCTTCCTTAAGGCGGTCCTTAACCTTTTTCAACAGCTGTAAATGACTATCAAAATCACGGGAGACGAGGACCAGATCGTCGACATACCCGAAAATACAATCGTCAGTATCTTTTGTGTACTCATAATTGACAATCATATCTGTTAGGCGTTGCATTTCTGACGCGGCGTTTGTCAAACCAAACGGCATCCTGACAAATTCGAAAAGGCCACGTTGGGGGACTATACATGCGGTTTTTTCACAGCTTTCTTTATCGGCTAAAGGGATCTGCCAAAAAGCATTACGAAAATCAAGAGAAGTGATGTAGCGAGCACCACGAAGATTATCCAAAATGTCCTGAATACGAGGTAGAGGATAGGAATCTCTAACAGTAACATTGTTGAGCTTGCGACTATCGACACAGAAACGAACAGATCCGTCTTTTTTTGTAACCATAACGACGGGACTCGCCCAAGGCGATCGAGATGGTCGAATAACCCCAGCGTCCAACATTTTGTCTATCTCTTCGTTGAGAATCTTAAGCTTAACCGGAGAGAGGGGATAGTAACGTTGTCGGATAGGTGGACCGACGGTATTTATTTTATGGGATAACCAACTGGTTCTTCCTAAACCTATTTTGTCGGAAGAGATATCTTCGAATTGGTTAATAACTTCTTGTAACCTTACTTCTTGTTCAGAAGAAAGGAAAGAACGCGGTTGGACTTGTCGAACCTCACCGACAAGAACATTCTCCGGATGAGAAACCTTGGACATTAAAAGATTTCCTTTAATATTTTTATTAAAAGCCTGACTAAAAACTACGGTCAGGCCGAACTTGTTCCAAAAATCGATGCCGAGAATAACAGGAGAAACAATACGGTCGGCAACAAGATAATCATGCAAAAAGGAAACTCCGTTAAAAGTGGTTAAAAGAGAAACCGTACCGGAAATAACCAAAGGTGATCCATCTGCGGAATAAACAGAGGGAAGAAAACCGGGACTAGCACGAATGCCCAGGCTTTTATCAAGGAACTCGCGGGAAAGGAGCGACAATTGCGCACCAGTGTCAAGAAGCGCCTCGCAAGATTGATTAGACAGGGAAATTTCAACGAAAAGACGGTTATCGGATGAATCTGTCAAACGCACCGGAGAAATTTCAATTTGAGAACTCCTCCGGTGATCAACTAGTTTTTTGGAGTTTGACTGCAAGAAGGACAATCACGGGTCAAAAAGCCTGGCTTCTTACATCTAAAACATATCTTGCCCGGAACGTTAGGGCATAGACGATAGGGATGGCCGTGTCCATCGCACTTAGGACAAACCACAGGGGTTGTTGAAACTGACGCGATACTGGCACGAGGAGCAAACGAAGGATTATGCTGTCATGCACTCTTCTAAGCTGACAAAAAAATCGCGAACACACGAATGACCGTCAAAAGATAAGTTCCATTTCGATAAGGCGGGATTCTTATTGAGACGGCATGCATGAGTAGCGGAAGGCGCGTTGTGTAAAGTATGACACGAAGCGGATGGCTGTTGGGTGGTGAGTTCCATTTGTGATGGTGGTTGGCTCTGATTGGTGATTACGCTCCGTCTAGGGAGAGGCCTAGGTGTTTCCGTGACGTTCTCTTGTTGGTGGGACGCTCCAGCGTAGAGTACGCGCCGGACTGTAGAACATTGCAGAATGGGTGATGGGTCTTCAGCGGGGTCACCCATCGAAATCAAATCATCGTCGTGAGGATTCATGATTTAACAAAAAGGCAGAATTTATCAAGAATAGTGAAAACCGGAAAACGCAATAATATTTGCAAAATAAGGTTTTGCTATTCAATTGACCTCAATACGGCGAAAATAGTTTGTTAAAAAATGTAAACCAGAAAGTTCAAAATAATAGACAAATATTCAAATGTCGACTTTGACAGTTGACAAATCTGAAAATGTAAACAAAGATTTCAGCAATTGCAAAACCTTTTCAAGAAAAATTTCAACGTTTGTTCTGTAAAAACAAAAAGATTAATTCGAGGATTTGCGACAAAATTTCTTGCAAGGAAGAGACAATCTCAATATTATTGTGAAAATTTTGTAACGAAATGAGATTGCCTATATTGGATTAGGGATCAACAGGAAACGAATAAAGTGACCATCCGGATCTACTGGTATCAACAATTATGCTAGAAACACAATAAATATGTTTAACTAGTAACTACCACATTTATGGATAAATTACAATAAATTTATTTGACTTGAAAACTCAGTGTAATTTATTTACTAGAACAGGTAACAATTATTAATGATAGATATGGAAAGTAATAGGCTACTAAATATTGAAATGCACTTACCTGCAGGTCCTACCTAACTATACATAAGGAAATTAGGTTAGGGATAGGATAATATACACACACAAATAAAACAGGTAATACACAAAAAGTGTGTAAATACTTTATTCCTTTATTAAAATTTGCAAAACATAGATTTCACAAATTAAGGGTACTCATAAAGACAAAAAATATTCTTCGTGGAAAAATTTGGTTCCTTTCGACAGCTTGGTATTGGGGTTCCTTAGAAGAGAAAACGCTGCCTGAAAACAAACAAAATTTAGTAGGTTGGAAAATTAGTCTACGAAAGCGTAGACACCACCGTCGAATTGAGAAAAAAACGTTAAAGTACAGCAAGTAATATTCAGAAAACCGTACTTACCTTTTGTTCGGGCGCCATATTTGTAGCGTTATTTTTTAAAAAAAAAATTATTTATTATTTTCCGCCACTACATACTAACGAACGTAATTTCGAATTAAATTTGGACTGCCACCAGGCAAGCCTGGTGACAGCCAAAAAAAGAGGTAAACCTGGATGAATAAACCGTTTAATTTAAATAACAAAACACAAAAATAACAAAACCGAAGTAAGAAAAATATGGTACAAAAGAACAATAATATCAGAGGAGTATCGGTACAAAGGAAATTCTTAGATAAAAAAATTATTATGCCAAATTCCACTTATTTAGGATTTTAATTTCCTTTTAGCTTGAACGACGCATTTATTCATAAAATAATGGATTTTAAATTTGGTTGTCGACACTAGTTTATAGGATCCTTTAAACTAAGATTTCACGGAAGTTTTGATAACTCTTGATCCGAAAGAAAAACGTAATAATAAGGTGTTACGAGCAATCGTTATCTAGCTTTACACTAAGGAATAAAAATAATCGATGCTGAATATTAAGCTACAGATATTAAAAACCTGGTAAGGGTCTCTTCGTGACTTTGGGAGTTTCCGGTGTTCCCGGGAGCAGTCGATGAAGCTTGGCGATTTCAATTTTAGTATCGGAAGCTTTAGCTCACCAGGGACGTGGTCCTTACATCAGGCCTCAATAGGTACAACCGTACGAGATGGCGGATGGGATAATCAAACTGGGGAGACCCAGAAACCCTTTAAAAAATAATCCCGAAGGGTCGCTGTAAAGAAATAAAACAACAGCGTCAAGACATGCTTATGAAACGAGGGAAAGGAAATTAACGTATTGGAAACGGGACAAAAAGGATTTTCAGAGAATGAAACCAAAATTACACAAAACTTACCGGGAAATGCAGGAAAACTGGCTTACACAATGCTCAGGGCAATTGCGCTCTGTTTCTATATTTTAAATATTAAATTTGTTATTTTGTAAAAGTGATTTCCTTCCTCTGTCACGATCTTCTCTGATATGAGAAAAATAACAAAAAAATCTGACAAGAATATTCTAACTATTCGAATTCGAAAATTCAGAAAAGCAGCCAACGATAAAGAAAGACTAAAAATATATAAAAAGGTTGAATACTTGTAGCGAATGCTACAATATGAAGAAGGCGGGAAGGAGGGTTCGTTGTCAGGTGTGTCAGACATGGCAATAACCTCAAAATAATAGTTCGGTTGTTTAGTACAGACGTCTATTTTCACTGTTGCAAACAAATTAAAAGGAAACAACCAACGATCAGACGGATAGATTCGGATTACTTGGTTGAGAAACGCGGTAAGTTCGATACAGCGACGCACCCTCAAAGCAATGACCGTTCGTCTCGGCGTTCTCCAACAGAATCATGACGGACCGCACTCCACCGACAAACGAAACGTCAAAAACATCAGACAACCGGAAACTAGTGTTGCCATCGCTGTATCGACCATACCCAAGTAAACTACTTGACGTTTCCGACTAGGCTCGATAGACGACGTTAGTTGAGTCTGCGACATATATTAACATTTCTTGATAATTATTTCCTATTGACATAGTTTACTTAAGTCAAGGTTGCTAACACAGCGCCCGCAAGTATTGAGGACAAGTTAGTGCTTTCCGGATGACGATATGACTGCCAGCGATACATTGTTAAGCCTAAAGTATTGTAGAAACGTTAGTTGGCTTCGTGCCACTCATGAACATCAACATAATTTATAACATAACATTTTATATTCCTTTTTCTCTTGCAATAACATAACAGTGTAACATTTATATTTAATTAATTAAACATTATTAACATAACAATTAACAATTCATTTCCACTATTATCCTGCCAAGGCACACTGGACACGTGGTATCGGTCGGTCGTCGCGTTCGGATCACGAGTACTTTCTGTAAGGGAGAGCTAGTCCGATATTAGTCCCTACCCTTACACCATAACTGGAATCGTCAAAGAGGAGATTATGTTCTAAATTCTAAATTCGTAGCGGGGGCGATGAGTCCTGCACTGATTCTTCGCAATTGTGAATGTTTTGCACTTCCCCCCGGTCAGTCAGCCCAGCTAGGACAGCTCCTTAAAGTAGAGCCAAACAGCGTCAGCATGCTGACACAAAAACTGGTCCAGTGAGGGGAAGGTGGAGCTCGTCGCAATCCCTGCTTTTCGTCTTATATATTCGGTTGCAGAGCAGTGGAGTAGCACATGTTCCACTGTCTCATCCTCTAGAAGGCATCCTCGGCATAGAGGGTTATCGGTGCCACCTGTGGTGAAGAGGTGCTTGTTAAGGTTACAGTGTCCGGTTATGATACCCACCATGTCCCGTAGGTCAGGCTGTTTTAGTTTTAATAGTTGTCTTGTTACCTTACCGTTTGACTGCGGTATCATTAATCTTGACAGCCGGCAGTCGTTTCGTTCAGCCCACGCTTTGTTGTGTTCAGTCAGAGTGTATTTTCGTAGTTCTCCCCTGATTGTTTCCGCCGATGGTCGACACAAGAGATTATGTTAGATATAACGGTTTTAGAAGTTAGGTATTCGATTTATACACAAACCATAGTAGCAGGAAACAGCACGTTACAGAAGCACGCATGGCGCACTTTATTCAGGATTCGGACATGTTTACACTCCGCCTCGCCCCACAACTTCCTCCAGTCGCAGTAGAACGAAACTGGGCTGTACGATAACATTATCAGCTGAGAACAAGCATAAACATTAATTAATATTTACTTAATAAAATCAGATTGGATGTGGTATATGTATGTATATAAAACGAGTATAATAATGTAGAGTAGTAACAATTACTGCGGTACAACTTTTTATAAGATTTGTTAACTTCATTGCCAGCATTCAAAAATTTAACAATGGGGATCGTCGATCCAGCTATGAAAATTGTTATGGTTTTTGCGTAGTTTGTTGTGATTTTCGATAAATTTCTTGGCATTATGCTTTTGTGTGCCGCACTAGGTTGCTTTAAGGGCTGACCTTGCTCCAAACATGGTCTCGCGTTTGAACAATTTAGCTTATTAAAACAAAATATTTTTAACAAATAAAATTCGTGGTAGTAGTTAAGAAGTTAAACTACAATATAATTTTTCTTATTTGACACAAGTATCACACTCATGGAGAAAAAAAAATCGGAAAGATCAGTAAAATCACGGAAAACGTAATTTGGCTTTGGAACTAGTATGATCAGTCTACTGATCTTACTACAAAATAAAATATTTTTTATAGAGTAAAACGATGATAACCGTTGGGGCCGTAAGGCATTGGAATGGAGACCACGTACAGCAAAGCGCAGCGTAGGCCGCCCTCGTGCCCGCTGAACTGACGATCTGAAGGACGTTGCGGATGAGGATGACTGAGGACCGCCAAGAGTGGCGTAATATGGGGGAGACCTATGTCCAGCTGTGGACGAATGCGGGCTGATGGATGGATGGATAGAGTAAAGAAATGAAAGTAGCCTTTACAGATTTTTATTTTTTATTTCCTTTCGTTATTTTAAAAGAAATACTCAAACATTCCACATTTTTCCTGTACAGAAAAATTACGCAAATTCGTGATTTTAGTGATGTTTCCAAATTTTTTTCTTGATAATTGTGATACTTGTGTCAATTCCGAAAAATTATGATGTAGTTCAACTTCTTAACTACTTACACAAATTTTATTTTGTCTGTAACGGAGAGTAGACCACTAGACCTTCGTAATTATTAAGAATTTACTTATGAATCTTGGCAGAGAGTATTGGATTTTTGGACCCACAGACCTCTGTGATTGGAACTTACATGTTTATATATTGATCTGGAGGACTGAATTTGTAACCTGCTTTCGGAGAGAAAAACCTATTGCTTGGTTTATTTCTTGGTTCATTTAATTAGGTATATTTGAGGGCGTTCGCGGCTTGATTCTCCCTCAAACGACGGAGACGTCGGAGACGACGATTCGTGTGAGAGAGTGAAACGCAAACATCCAAGCTCGCAGCTTGATTCATCCTCAAACGACGATTTGTGTGAGAGAGTGAAACGCAAGCATCAGAGGTCACAGCTTGATTCCCCCTCAAACGACGATTCGTGTGAGAGAGTGAAACGCAAGCATCAGAGGTCGCAGCTTGATTCCCCCTCAAACGACGATTTGTCGGAGAGAGTGAAACGCAAGCATCAGAGGTCGCAGCTTGATTCCCCCTCAAACGACGATTCGTGTGAGAGAG
This sequence comes from Ypsolopha sequella, assembly GCA_934047225.1. NCBI lineage: Eukaryota > Metazoa > Arthropoda > Insecta > Lepidoptera > Ypsolophidae > Ypsolopha > Ypsolopha sequella. The sequence goes on along the minus strand of OW203994.1, from coordinate 17,449,491 downwards.
TGAAACGCAAGCATCAAAGGTTGCAACGTGATTCCCTCTCAAACAACGGAGACGTCGGAGACGAAGATTTGTGTGAGAGAGTGAAACGCAGGCATCCAAGGTCGCAGCTTGATTCATCCACAAACGACGATTCGTGTGAGAGAGTGGAACGCAAGCATCAGAGGTCGCAGCTTGATTCCCCCTCAAAAGACGATTCGTGTAAAAGAGTGAAACGCAAGCATCCAAGGTCGCCAGCAGTTTAATGGCAAATTCCTACTGCAAACTTGATAAAAAGTCAGAAAAGAAAAATTGTGCTAATATTGTATTTAGTTCTATTGCTAGAGTACGATAGTGCCATCTAGTGCCAAGGCATTATCCAAGTCATAGCTTAGCGATTGTATTGAAAAGGTAAACATTAATGGAGTTAAGTCATCCGGAGCCAATAATCTTAAACCTCATTGCCCGGAGCATTAGTCAAAATGGGTGTCCCACAGAGCTCCATATTGGGGCCCTTATTGTTTTTAATATACATAAATGACCTTCCCCATTTACTCAAAAACTTATCTGAGATGTTTCTATCATATTTTCCTCATGACACACATGCCTCCTGTCTGGTATTTTTTTTACCCCTTTACTTATTTCAAGTATAAGTATTACCTACTTTTAAAAAAACAAATAAACAAACAAATACAAAAATAAAATTGCTTGCTAAGTTTCTTGCCCTTCTTCTTAGTAAAACTAATTGAATGGAGGGAAGTAGAGATAATATTTATTTATATACCAAAAAAATTTGGTTCCAGAGTAATTTCTGCTTAAACGGTCTGGCTATTTTTGATATTTCAGATGGCTCAAAACTTTTTGGCTTTAATTTTTTGATAGAACCCTAAAATACTTACATTAACCCACGAAGTGAACAATTTGTACTTAATCCGTTCATACAGTTTCAGCTTTGGATCATCTATCGTACTAAAATCTATAGGTATCAGAACGCACGCCAAAATCACTGAATGCAATGTACTAAAACCAGATAATAAAAGCCTCATTTTAAGTGAAAAAACTTCCTTGTCACTTCTTTTGCCTATAGGATTTATTTCAAACATGTTCGAAAGTTTCCTTTTGTTACAAGAATTGTTTATTTTATAGATATACACCCGACACGTTCTTGACAGAGCAGTCAGATAGCGAACAGACGGCCAGTTTCAGAAAGGGTTTTTAAGTTTAATGAAACTTTAAAATGAATGCTGTCAGTTTCTTTGTCAAGAACAATGTAAGGGATAACATCAACTTTAAAGGTCCATTAAACTTAACTTGTTGTAAGAGATGTCAATAATGGTTGAAATTGTTTATTGGTTAATAGTTAATTGATAACAAAAAATATGGATAATTTTATTGGTTGAAAATATTTGTTAATATTTTTATTGAACGCGACCATTGAATAAAAATATTAACGAATATTTGCAACACATGAACAAATACTCTATAATTTTTTCACTCCCACACACCTATCGAAATAGTTCCAAGTAGGTTATTTTGCAAAACAACTTCACATTTAACGGAAAACAACAACAATGCGATCAAGTAACACAACAAAACTAACCTAATAATCTACCAATAACCAATCGAAATATGTGTTAAAAATATCAAATATAAATATCTGTCGGAGAAGTTGATATGATAGTTTTATTCGATAATGTTAATTTTGTTTATTGAATATAATTGTTTTATTTTCAATATTAGTTAGATTTAATGGTAAATGGTTATATTCATCATCTCTACTTGTTATACTGCTCAACACTAACTGATTGTGGAAACGCAAATTAAGTTGTAGTGCACGAGGTCACATGAAGTAGCAAGTAGACAATAGTTTAGGTGTCCTTGAAATCAATACCTACGGCCACTCGGTGCCTAAACACGCGCTAGGGCTGCCAACTGACTGTTTACGTATTTGATAATGCCATATTAAATTGTTGCATTATCTTTTCATGAAATATTACTGCAAATATATGTGGTTCATTGCGAATATGTTATTTAGTGGAGTGACAGTAATCCTACCCTCTATTTTTGTTATTATAAAATAAGTTCTTTAAAGTTATTTAAGTAACTAAAATAGTCAAATTGTGTTGAAAGTAAACAGCCATACAATGAACAACATAATTATTCTATAATTTCGTGCCATAATTTACGAAAATGCGCGGGAGTGGCTTACAGTGTCAACGCGGCAGGCAACGTGCGTACGTAACTGCGGTGCGATCGCGACGGTGACAGGGGGGTGAATGTTGCCTGTTAGCATTAGAAAATAAAAATGTATAATAAATATAATATAAATGTAACAAATATTAACAAATATTAACAAATGTTAACAAATATAAATGTGGGTGTATTATCTATGATCGCGACTGTCGCAAACTGAGTTAAATCGAATTATGGTAGGGGCACAGATTATATAGTAGTTACGGGGTTCGTTTCGGCCCATTTGTATGAAGATAGAATACTGTCTACTTCCTTACACTGTGAGGAGGTGAAGTAAGATCTCGATATCGACTTGACGTCGGAACTCTGATCGGATCATTAGCAAATGACTATGGAACCCTAAAAAGTCAGTACGTAATTTTTGTCATATTCATACACATCTGTTTGATGGTCGTTCTCTAAGGTCATCCCCATAGAAGAGGGCATTCAAAATATTTTTTAAGGTAACGTTAGTCAAGATTTTTCGAAATTTTTATTGATATCATTTACTTAATTCTATACCTTCATGCCAATTTACAGCATAGTTGAAAACACTAAAATTGTGACACTTACCATTTTAAATCGTCAATAAATCAATCAATAATAATCAAACTGAAAATACGAGGGGCATTATTATTTCGATGGGCATTCATTATTAACTGACGATGAGTTACAAACTCTTTGGAACAAAAAAAAGTAAATAAGATTTTTGAAAAGGAAATGATTAGAATATATATATATTTTTTTTTAAATTAAAAGTCTTGTTAACAGTCTGTCGTAGCGTGTTGTCGAAAGACGAAAAAATTAATTGCGCGCGATCATAGACTTGGCGTATAGACGAACTGGCAACCCAATAACGCGTAACAAATTTTGATTTGTCATTGTGTCCTTCAACTAGTGATGTTCATTTTACGTTCAAGAACTATCGAAGTATGTCAGGTGGATTAATAAGGTGTATTCGATCATCGATTCAAGCCCTAACGTACCTACATGTAAATTTTGTTGATGAAAAATATATCCACCAAAATCATGCAAACTACGAACAATGTGACTTTTTTTTGACATCCACCAAAAATGACCCTCGCTCGGGTCGCCTCACAACGTTAGCGACCGAAAAAATTGTTTAAAAAGTCAACAAAAACGTTTTAGCATTTTATAGTTTTATAATGTGTATAATGTGATCATTGAACCTTGTTCCTGGTCCCTGGCCGGGTCTCCGGTATGGGTTCGGGCGGTTGATTGGATTTCACCTTGTATAATAATATTTTAACTATAATTTTAATCGTATATATATTGCTACATAAATTAAATAAACATTTAATCTAGTTCATGTACATTTATTATTTTGTAACATATATTTTTATAAGATTAAAATTTGACTTGTGAAACGTGCATTATATATATATACCTACTTTGCAAAATAAACTTTTTGAATTTTTTTGAATTGTGTTTATTATATATTATGAATAAATATAATTTTAGCTGTATTAGCTTTTTATTTGTAGTTTTAACAATTATATGATAATAATTAAAAAAACAATAAACTTTATATTTTCGATATATTTCGGCCTCATCAGTGAGGCCGTCATCAGTCGAGTGGTTGACAGGTAAAAATGATAATAAATATATATGAAAACAAGTTGATACAGTCTGAAAAGGTTATGATAGGAACTATTTACATAAAAAAAAATATGAAAGAACGCTGCAAAACTTGCATTCTAATCAATACAGCCACACAAATTAATACACACCACACCAAAACACATACAAAACACAATCGAACACGACTTGCAAAACTGAAAACTGCATCTACCTATTGGAATGCCCACATTGCCCGGCATTCTACATAGGTGAAACCAAGAACCCATTACACATCCGCATGAACCACCACAGACACACATCAGACACTATACAAAACAACATCCTACCCATCCCGACACACACCCGCTTCCACAACCAACTTTTCAACAACTGCTTCACAGTCCGCATCATTAAATCATTCACTCCACCATTGACCGACATAGAACTCAGGACCTGGGAGACATCATATATCTGGTCACTTGGCGCACACTATAGACCCGGACTCAACAGACAGCACTGACAGACTCGACCAACTGACCCAATCAGCAAGTACTCCCCTCCAAACTGTTTATTTTTTTATTATATATTATATTATATACAGATAACTTTTTAGGTATAACGAAACAGCTAAGCCATACTAACTTCTAGACCATGATGTAGGGTTCGTGGAGTTAGGGCTTGTAGAGTTCGAGGCTTGGCTCTACATGAGATCTAATAAATTTCAACAGCGAAAACGTTATGAGCTTACGGATAAAATGGGCGCAATTTTTGAAAAATTGCATAATTACGATATAGCTGAAAAACTACGAATTGACTACAAAACGGTTTTGACCCATTTGAAAAAAACTGGGTACATAAAAAAGCTAGATATTTGGGTGCCACACGACCTCACTGAAAGAAACCTAATGAACCGTCTACTCATTTGCGATCCTTTATTGAGACGTAATGAAACCGAACCGTTTTTGAAGAGATTGATAACTGGTGATGAAAAGTGGATCTCGCACGACAGAACGGCCGAAAAAGGTTGTGGTAAAAGGTCGGTCAGGCTTCACAGACTGTGGTAAATCCAGGGTTAACTCGCAATAAGGTAATGTTGTGTATATGGTGGGATTGGAAGGGCATTGTTCATTATGAGCTTTACCGCTGGGCAGAACCATCGATTCGGATCTTTACTGCCAACAACTTTTAAGATTAAAGCAAGAAGTTGAGAGAAAGCGGCTGGAATAGATCTCATACAAAATTCTTTTCAGGTCTGATATTGCGTTGTTATTTTAGCTTTATACAAATTTTCTGATGTTTTATGTCTTTTACCGGTCGGTCTGTCATACATTTTAGTATCGGCAATAATCGCCCGCTTAATTTTTGTCGAGTATTGTCAATAACATCCACAAATTACGAAACAGGGGCGATTATGGGTTGGATTTAGTATCGTTTGGCAGTTGTATGGGGGTGAAAGTGGTTAAAGCTGGTAAAGGGGGGGTCCCCGATTATAACGCTATCACACTTATTAAAAGGTAATGCACATTTTTCGAGAAAATGAAAATTGTTTCTTACCTAAAATCAGGTAAAAGGCGAAAACGGAACGTTAAAATGGGCGTTTGACAACCAAATCTGTACTAGTTTATTGTCTGTGGTGCAAAATATTGTGCAATAACGATGAAACGGAACGCAAAAAAATAAAATGCGTCATGTGTTACTGTCATTCGTAATTCGTTTATTCATTCCGTTTCTCCTCAAGTTCCGTGAATGTTCTCCCTGTGCTGTGTGGTGTTTTTGTTTTGGTTTTCTTCGACGACTTTGGCTTGTTTCCTGGACTTGTTTGCATTCCCGATTGAAATCCTACTCAAAAGGAGGTTAGTGTACCCCACTTCATGATTAAAATAGGTTAAATCTGCTTCAAAACCGAATCAGAGCACCCCGACTCTATACAGTCTTGTGGCTACTACCCCTAGAGTGTATATAAAAAGCCGAAGGCGCGAAGGGAGGGCAGCCCCCGCCCGCCGTAATAAAGCTTAGGCACCTGCGTGAGCCGTAGCGGCTGAGGCTGGTCGCCGAAGGCGACCAACAAGCCGAAGTTGTGGAGGCGAGCACAGGTGCCTGTGCTTTGTTACGCAAGGGCGAAGGGGCTGCACTTCCCACAGCGCCGTAGCCGATGCAGAAGTGAATTTGTGATATAAAAGTGACTTCAGTATTGATAGGTTCAAATGATTCAAAAATTTACTTCTACACTGGTAGGTTCAAGGTTAAAAGAAGGGAGGTTTCTGCACTCAAAGTTTATAAGGAAGTTCTTCCATCACCCCCCACCTTTACTTTAAAAATATAACCTGAATTTGTTGATTATAACCTCAAGAAAGTAAAAAATTAATTATAAAAAAACGATGCATTACCTTTTAATGAGGGGGGACCCAGGGGGTAGGGGTCCACCCCCCCGACCCTCCCCCCACCCCCACCCCCCCTCCGCCTGCCAAACGATACTAAATTTTAACCGCGATTATGTATGTCTAAAAATATTTCAGGAAAGAGTTCTTCAGTGAAAGGCAATCGCTACCACCTAAAATCACAATACTTTATTTTTCCTGTGCCAATTTCCCCAGAGGTAGTCGATAACGAGCCACTGGACAGTGAAGTAGAATAGATGCTCCGTATATACCAACACAACGAGCAGGACCAGTGTGGACATCCTTGGAGGTACGACACTGCACACCTGAAATCAACAAACAAAATAACTTATAGGTTATGTTAAAAATTGATTAATTACCATACAACTTTAAAAGGCTCTAAAAAGGGTAAAATAAACGGCCGACAAATCGTAGAGTTTGGACAAGCAAATTTAGTTTATGTAGGTAGGTACGTATACTACTGTGCTGACAATCGTAAATAAATCATGAAAGTTATAAATAGAATAATGCGGTACAGCTCTTATCATAATTTTCTTATCATATGACTTTTCATCATTGTTAATATAGCGCCCTCTGAGCCGCTGGCTGTTACGACAATACGCGCGCTCTCAAAAATCGCGAGTTTCATTATAAAATATATTTAAATATATTTTCGAGAAATAAATAACTTTTTACAATTTAAATATTTAATATAGCGCGCTCTGAGCCGCTGGCTTTTACGACGACTTGAGAATACATCCTGCGCTCTCAAAAAGCGCGAGTTTCATTCTAAAATATGTTTAAATAGATTTTCGAAAAAAAAAAACTTTTTAGAATCTTTCGCAATAATTTTAGTAGCAACTTTGGCAAGAAAAAGTTATTTCAGGAACACTAAGATCACAAAACTGAACGTTTTCGAACGACTACAAGTTTAACAAGTTAAAACCGCACCGGACTTGAAGCTGCTACAACATAATGCGTTATCGGATCAGTACTTACATAACATTATATACGGTCAAAAAAGTAAACATAATCATCAAGCCAGGCTTCGTGCTTCTAATTCCTACGCTTATGGAAAATCCAATCATTTTGAAGTTACCATAATAGTAGTTTATGCTACTAGGGCGAAAAGAAATAAATTACGAGGACGATTTAAAACACGAGCGTAGCGAGTGTTTTAAACGTAACCGAGTAATTTATTGCTTTTACGCCCATGTATCATACTACGTTTTTCAATGCATAGTGTGAGGAAATGAAAATAAATATAATCTTGTGAACTTTAAATTGTAGTTGGCTCAAAAGGACTGTATCCAGAGCCGTTAAACAGTGGAAAAAAGTATAACATCTATGGTACACAGAAAAGGCTGCAGGTTAGCCAACCATTATAAATAAATTAAAAAAAATAATAATAATAAAGCCCTAGGGCAAAATAATCGACTTTTTGTTCGGTTTTGATGCATAAAAAGTGGGCCTTTACGAGCACACGCATTGAAATATAATTAAGAACACGTTTATGCATTTAAAAAACTGTAAGTATACATTTCTCTAAGCCAAAAGTTTAATTTTAGCTGTTATAATTGTTTCATTATATTTTGCTACAAATCCGGAGAATAGCCTCTTAAATTTGGACCGTATTTGCAGCTACGCATGACTGCTCAATCAGTCTAGCAGCTTTGTACAGATAAACATACAAAACGACAAAGTTACAAAAATATTCGTAGCTAAGACTGCTATAAGCAGTTTGTTTGAAAACTATTGAGAAGTTTTAGATTTACTGTTCAATAGTTATACACAAGTTATCGGTCGATATTGTGAGATCTCCCTGGTCCATAGAGATAATAATAGGCACATATAAATGCAGTCCTCCTTTTTTGTATTAATTGATGCATAGAGTGGCGCATTAGTCTGACTTGCACTTGGCAGGTGTTTTTAATTTTTGTTATGAAGATAAACGAGCTTGGTCTCTGCCTAGTACGGCTATCTATGTAATATCTTATCTCCACAGCCTTTCTATATTTCTTATTGTTGCCTTTTTTCAGCCTTGTCCACTTTTAAACATCCCTTTACAGCAGCCTTGTATTTTCTCTCCTCCTGTCTCTTTGTTATCATATTTAGGGTTACGTACCCAAAGGGTAACTAACGGGACCCTATTACTAAGATTCCGCTGTCCGTCTGTCCGTCTGTCTGTCCGTCTGTCACCAGGCTGTAACTCATGAATCGTGATAGTTAGACAGTTGAAATGTTCACAGATGATGTATTTCTGTTGCTGCTATAACATCAAATACTAAAAAACAGAATAAAATAAATATTTAAGGGGGCTCCCATACAACAGACATGTCTTTTTGCCGTTTTTATAGATAATGGTACGGAACCCTTCGTGCCCGAGTCCGGCTCGCACTTCACCACTCTTAAACATCCCTTCACAGCAGCCTTGTATTTTCTCCCCTCCTGTCTTTTTGTTATCATTTTTCCATTTACATACACTGTGACCAGTGACTCGAAATCTGCGATAGTAGAATCGGCCACAATAATTAAAATTTAATCACATCACTTTACTCTTCTATTTAGAGCTAGTTCTAAAACAGGGTTTGATATCACCATTTTGTACTCATATTACTATGTGGCTCTAGAAAGTATTAAACTGATACCTCTATGCTCAAGTCTTTCCTCCGAGAATACAAACGGTAGGACTACCCTCAACTTGTTTATAATTTATAAAAGTTGCTCTATTCGTTGAAGAAGAACAGTTTTCTTCCGACGAGGTGTCATGTCTTTTATTAATTCACCATTTTTATAAAAGTATATTGGAGCTGTCCCAAGAGAAATACAAACCTTTGTGTTTGGGATCATCAAAAAAAGTATATATCAATATATGTAGGTGTGATTCTGTTTTCGCAGCATAACGCAAATCTTGTGGGCTAATTGAGCTGAAATAAGGCATTTAGGTGAATATAAAAGAAAGAAGAATCCTTCCAAAAACATAATTGTGAAAGAAAAAAGAAAATGTAAGAGACCCGAATTTTGGTACAAAGAACAAATGGATTTTTCATATTCGGCAAAGACAGAATTAAGATCTAAGCGGGTGCCAAGTTTTTTGACGGAACTCCGTCAAATTTACCTTCAGAAATATGTAACATTATTTGAATATAAAAGGACAGATTAGTTAAATCTGTAAATTCTATTACTTATTTTTAGTCGGCTTATAAAAAAAGTGGTCTGTTTCTGTCTATCTACTCATTTGTCATCCATCTGTCAAATCAGTCGGAAGCAAATTACTATAAATTTATCTTGATAGCAAAGCACACTTTTATGAACAGCCATTTCTCAAAAGACGTCACATGAATAGAAGGGAAATGGAAGTTGCAGCTTTTTCGTAAAAATATTTATCATCATTAGGTTTTTTAGACCACAAGTTCACACACCACACACTTATTAAACCAGAATCTCGAAATGTATTTCGAATTAATATACCTTTACATAATTGAATATATGCGAATTATCGGACCTATTGTGAGTAAATAACAAAATAAATAAACTTCCAAGGTACTTATTTCGTCGCAACCATCGAAAAAAAACAGAAAATGTAGGCCATTGCTCTAGAAATTAAGCTTTTTCTCAAATTAAGATTGATGTCGATAATACCTGTTTTCCCTTTGTTATTCAAATGTTTTTCAACACAAGCAATAAAATAATTTACGAATGTGAATCATATACGCTTGACAATTTTGCAATAGAAAATTTCAAAGTTGGATGGTCCAGTTGCATTTGAAATACAGTTATAAATCAAGTTAAAAATGGACCAAACCTAAAACGAGTGGACGGACCGACACGCACCCAGTAATAGTTCAGGGTGCCCTAGCACTTTCGTTTTAACAAAAATCTGGGGTAAATTGTGTCTGTTCTTTGGAAAAGTAAACTTGAGAAATAATAAATATTCATCATCTTAATTCCATAAAAAAACATTTACTCGGTCAGCAGAGTACATACAGTTTCAGTAAATGTTAATCCCGTAAAAAATATTATGCAGTCTCGTAACACTTTCGCCGTAAAAAGTTTCGAGATCCTGAGAAAATCCAAGTCAGCCATTTAACCGATGTTAGCATTACTTGACAGTTACTGTTGTCTTATCACTACACTGGTAAAATAAAGCTTGCACCTTTTGTACTTGGCAATCACGGGGTATGCACTGTGATAAGATTGTTTATTTATCTGCTCCAAGGCTAACAAGTAATTTCACAATACAGTATATCCTTATGCTTTGCGATTGCAAGCTTTTTTTACCAATATATGTAGTGTTAATAACTTCAGTAAAAGGATGGCTGACTTAGGTTTTCTCGGGATCTCGAAAATTTTTACGGCAAAATTATTCCGAGGCTTGGCATAATTTTTTACACGAAAGTTTTTGATGTGGTCTCATTTCTTTTTGTGGGCAATTCTTCTTTGGTGGTTCCATTTCTTGCATGGTGGCTACAGATAAAGCAGGTGAAGTCCACTCTCTCTCTTTGTTTGTCTTTATTTGGCGCAGAGCACAGGACGTGCTGTGTGGTATATATTAAAAGATATTCTTGCCATACGAAATGGCAGCACTAAGCGGGTAGTTTTATGGGTATGTGAATTTTTAAAAGCGGTGTATCGAATATTTCGTACAGGTAGGGCTATCAATTCGTGTATTTGAATATTGCAATACACTTTATGACCGCAGCGTCGATGGATGAATAAAATCATATTATGCTGTGTGCTGATGTGGCATAGATATTATCATTACATTGTGTGATGAAAACAGAACGGATCGGTGATGTCTGGGCCCTGTTCCGTTTTTAACAAGACATCGTGCGTAACTATACCTCAGACCGAGAAATCCAAATCTATACCTCATCAAAAATATACTCTGCATTAGCATTTTGTTCTAGGCTGCGTACCGTTTTGTCGGTGACGGCCTCAAAATTATTCTGATTTGCGATTGCAATGCAAACGCCGCATCAAACTGCACGATTCCTATGGGCAGTTGCGACTAATGCAATTTCTCTTTGACAGCTGTCATTCATGTTTAACGTAGTCTGTGTAAAGGTGTTGTTTGCAAACAATACCTTACAGTTTTTGGAAGATCTTAACAAATTACTAATTAGATGAGACCAATTTAGTTCAAGAGTAAAAATGGAACCAGTAATGTAAACAAATTATGTTCTCAGCAGTTTGCGTCAAAATTGTTCGTATTTGTTTGCCTGATACCGACCTGTTTCTATGCACAAAACGCGTCGATGCACTTTGACAAAAAGGAAAAATTAAATCGCATCAACAATCGCATTTGACGTGCAAAACGATAGGTACGCATCGCTGATTTGAGAGTTTCATCGTGACAAACTGCTAAGATGTGAGAAAGATGCACAATTATTATCAAATCGGAACAGTTTCGATGCGGGGTGGCGTGGAACGGGCACCTCGAAGCAGCATACACTAAGCATAGTAAGTTGTACACCGACTATTGGCGACTTTTCTGCATCAAAACTGTATTGATTTCATCTTTGTATCGGCTTAAATACAATACCTAAATGAACCAAGATTTGCGACGTACGTGTGCAGGGTAAATCAAGTTTAGACTCCAAGCTACCAGTAGTTTGCCCCAAACTGTGAACTCGCAGACCCCCTATTACAACCCCATATCTCGTGAAACCCTTGACTGATTAAGCTTCGAATTTCAAAAAATATATTTGTCTCATTTACTCGCTTAGCAAATTTCATGACGTTCCGATCAACGATACTCGAGTTATCGTTGGACAAACATTCATACATACATACATACGTACATACATACAAACGCCGGACTGTTCAAGTAGACTCTGAAAACTCACTTGCATCGCGCGCTCGATCAACAAGGAATCGCAATACGCGGGCTTAGCTTAGTGTTGCACACATCGCACAGCATTGCAAGTCTGTGATAGCAAATGTACAGTATAGCTCACCTTTATTATTTATACTATTTTAATTTCAAATACTAATTGTACATGGTGATTATTTCCTCTTGTTTATCCAACTATTTTGTGAAGAAAGCATAGAACTTATTAATGAGTATAAAACTTTAGTCATGAATCTGGGGGCACGACAGTGTCCCTGCCAAGACGAGCTAAAAGAAGCAAGGTACTACGTACCATTTCTTGAAGTGTTTCGTTGTATTTTCGAACCCTCATAGCTTCGGTCGGGATAATACTAGAGATATCAAATTCTCAAGATAAGATGTAGTAAGCAGTCTTATTAAACACAATAAGTTTAATTTGTCCTTTAAATTTTATTAATACCTAAAATACGTCGATTTCGTCACTCACTCACTTACTCACTGATGATCATCAAAACCTCTAGGATACTTCCTGAAGTCCTAGAAATTTGAAATTTGGTTTGAAGGCTTCGATTTGCGCAGCCAACAAAAAAAAGCAGCAAAGATAGAGAGTGAGTTATAAAAAAGTCATAGCTGGGGCGTAAGAAATGCAGCCTGGAAAAATAAATAAAAAGAAGTAGAGTATCTCACAAAAAGAAATGAAATCCCATCAAAAACATGTCATGTAAACTAGATCGCTAAGACTCACAAGCTCGTAACGCTTTCACTGTTAAAAAGTTATCAGATCTCATGTAGAGCCGAGCCCTTAACTCTACAAGCCATAACTCTATAAACCCTACAGCTTGGTTAAAAAGTATGGCTTGTCCGTTTCGCGGCCGTCAGACACTCCCATGAACTTATAATATTATGTCATGCAATAGTTCCATGAAAAATGCTATACTTTTTGATCAAGATGTAGGTTTGTGGAGTTAGGCCTTGTAGAGTTAAGGCTTTCACTCTAGATCTGATAACTTTTTAACAGTGAAAGCGTTATGAGCTTGTGAGTCTTGGCGACCTAGTTTACATGAAATGTTTTAATGGGATACAATTTACATATTTTAACTACAAAAATCACGATTCTTCCTCTGTGTGTGACATGAGCAAAAATATATATACGAGTGAACATGAACGGGTATCTTTTATGGAACCATAATATGATCTACTGGTAATACTGATCCACTATACCACACTATAACAATAAATTAGATATAACAGTCGCAGGTTTAATGAAAGCAGAAACAGAAAGTGGACTAGATGTAAGTAGGTTACGAAAGTAGGTTAAAGTTCATGTCATTTGTATTCTACTGCATTTGTCAATTTATTCTTAATTTGAATGAGGACGAGCCAAGCTTATAACAAACTACTTGAGACGACTGGACTGGGAATGAACCACTATTGGAAGTCGAAATTTCATTTTACGAATTTTACAAAAATTGTTTATATAGGTACTTGAAATAAATATACATGTATATTGCTAAATAGAGCTTTTCATGTATTTCATTTTTTATATAGGTAGAAAAAAGCATATAAAAAGATATTTTCGAAATATATTCCGGCCCACAGTCGAATGAGTCAAAGTAGGCCGAAATATATTTCTAAAATATCTATTTATGTGCTTATTTTCTACTTCTTTAGAAAAGAAATAAAAAAATCACCTTGTATTATATATATATATATATATATATATATATATATATAATACAAGGTATTCGAACCTGGATCTCAAGGCCAGCGTTCTGCTCCTGAGTTACCGCCGCTTATCTATTATAGGTATAACAATAAGCGGCGGTAACTCAGGAGCAGAACGCTGGCCTTGAGATCCAGGTTCGATCCCCGGTCGAGTATGCACCAATTAGTTTTTCGGAATTTATGTGCATATTATTTGTTCTTACTTACCTACCACTTGCTGAACGGTGAAAGAAAAACATCGTGAAGAAACCTGCTAGCTCTAAAAAAGCGTGTATTTGTGCCTGAATTACGGGGATAGGGCTCACCACCCATCACGTTGGGACGTAATAATCTTCGGTGAAACGCGGGTGTACCGAAAATGGACTGTTCACACTAGGAACATCTCTGCCTACCCCTCTTGAAGACAGGCGTGATTATGTTTCAAAAAGCAGTCCCTTTGCTATCTTTGTGCAAGATTTGGGTCTAATTAGTGCAACAAGTAAAAATAAATGCTTGTGAAATAGAAAAGCGCGAGTAAAAACACGATTACAAAATTGTACCAGAATTACTAGATAGCGCAGAAAAAGTTAAATCCTAAGTGAAAATTTAAGACAAGGTTTTAATTAACTCAACTATATCTATTATCTCGTGAGAGAATTGAAACTTCAGAAAATATTGAAGAAATGTTGCCCGATTACTCGATTAATTATGGGTCCAAAACTTTCATAAAATATTACTTTTGAAAAGCTTAATACAAAAAACTCAAGCTATACACAAAAAAAGAAACATGAAAAATTCTAGTAACTTACCATTTTTTGCGCTCCACTAATTTTGTCCCAGAGTGTATTTAAACAATCAGATTAAATATATTCAAACATTTACATGACAAATAATATCCCTTTGTAAATTCGGCAAATGATTAAATCAGTCCGTATACACGTCAACAATACAGAAGAGGGGTTTTCTATAGATTAGAGGCCACTAATTTTAATTTGAACATCAGTTTTCAGTGACTAAAGTTGGGCTGAGTTGAAATGCCCAAGCTCGTCAGCATTTATCAAGGGCGGGTGTAATGGTAGTTTAAAATAGTTGTTCTAAACTATTTCAATCAGGGACACATCCGCTCACATGGCTTCCAAATGTTATATAATAGCACGAATTATTCGCAATTTTACTTAAATTCATAGGGGACTTAAAGTAATCTGAAAAACAATTGTTTTTGGTGTAGTAACAATGTATTTGTAATGTATAACGTATTTCTGGTGTGATTAGCAATATTAAATACGAAATCTGAATAAAGACCCCACAAATTCTTATAATTTTATTCCACAAATATTACAAAAATTTGTGTATAATTTGTTGAACATGATATTCCAAAGAACCATCAATCGGCTCAATCGAATATTATATTTTGTTTTTGTAAGCTTTATTTATTTTAGCTTACTTTGAGCAAGTAGGAAAGTAACACCCTTTTTTATTTAATATAGTATATAAAGAGTGAAAGAATGATAAAATGAATCCCTTTACAGTGTCAAATTGTTCCGTCCGTTGTCTTTCATAACTCTTTTTCTCAGAACTAGTTGCTTCAACGGGACACCTGACGATAGAACATCAACAACATTAAGGGTTCATTGGAAGAAACTAGGTCTCTCCTCATGTTTAAGAAAATATATTTGATTTATACATATTTTATCTAGGGATTCCACCTATAAACAATGTTTTAAGATTTATGTGTACTTAAATGTTTGACATTTTTTTTTCCACCCTCTTTTTTTGGTTTTCAAAAGTTCGTTTCAAAAACGCGGCTAAGAGATCAACTTGATTTTTTTTATGAAATAGGCAATCGAAATATGAAGAAATGTTACCTAAATCCAATATTTTTTCCCTACAATATATTTCAGTATTAGCTAAAAGCACACCAATTTGTTGTTTCGCTGCGTGATCACTAGTATTACGCGTCCAAGAACAAAAGGCCAAAGAGCGAACATATAATCGCCTCTATGAAAAGCAAATAAGGTCTTTGCAATTAGACTTATTGTGCTGGACGGGTAATAAAAAAAGTTGCTAGGGTATGCCATTATAGAACAATACGGGTGCTTATTTTCTGTGTGTTTCATGAAATACACAGAAAATTTTAATCAGTTTCTGGTACATGCACTTTGACTCTACGGTCTAGTAAATTTTCCTTGACAGAAATAATTATTGAAGTTAGGTCTTCAAACATACTTTTTCTCCTCGTTTGACGAATAGCAACCATGTACCAAACTCAAACATATTTTATTAGATGTGTTTAAACAATCGGTACAGTTCTGATTTTGGAAATGTTGATAATATAATTATGATAAAATGATAAATATAAATATGATGTACGATAAATCTTTTTTCTCTTTTACCCTCAATCCGCCCCTCTCGCACTGCGCATTTTTTCGCTTGAAGCGACAGTGACAGAAATAAAATTCGCATAGCCTCTTAACTTTCGTTGAATATGACTCTAATACAAAATAGACATGAATCCCTGAGAGGGTGTCAGAGGTATTTCCGAGAGTAGACTGAATATGAAAATCACAATCCACACTTGTCCACCCACGTTTCACCGACGTTAAAAGCGGTTTCGCAGCCGGATTGTAAAAAACCCACCTTTTTCTAATTAATCGAAACAGAACACTTAAATTCAAAACTTACTCAATAGTTATTCAACAAAACCTTAACATATTTAATTTAAAAAAGTTTGACATTCTAATTTACAGAAACCAATGGAAACTTTGCGATGGCAGCATATACAATACATAGGTAATAAGGTTTTGTTGAATAACTATTGAGTTAATTTTGAATTTAAGTGTTCTGTTCCGATTTATTAGAAAAAGGCGAGTTTTTCACAATATGGCTGCGAAACCGCTCTTAATTGCAGCGTATTGGGTGATGAGCCGTTTCATCGTACTCCGGGCATATTTTGCCATCCGAAGCAAAAAGATCGAACACAAATGTTCCCCTACAGAATTTGAACCTGCGACCTCCAGATAGTAGTCGAGTACACAGGCGGATAACTATAAATATACGTAAAAATGCTACTTGAGATACGCTCAAGGCAAAGCAAAATATAACTTGCGTCGCTGTCTTTAAATTGAGTACTCTATCAGGGGCGGATCCAGGATTTATTTCTGTTGGGTCACAAGAACCAGACAGGTAATGAGTGTCCGCCTAGTAAGTATTGCACTACAGTTATCTTTGTGATTAACTCTTAATCAATGATATACAATAATAACCATTATATAAATATTATAATTTTATAATGAATAATAACGTGTTTGAGATTTTGCGATATCCAACTTGAGGAAGTGTATTTACTTTTGTACGAAAAAAGAAACGAATGTTTTTTAGTATTTTGTACAACTGTGCATAATGTGAGAGAGACATTGGGACAATTTGGGACACGAGTGTTTGTTTACGAAACGTACGAAGTGAGTTTCGTAATAGATTTGCACGGGTGTAACAATGTCTAATTATGTCCAGTTGCACACAATACGTAATCTACAGCCATCAGAATCAATTTCACGAAAAAAGAGAAAAAGAATACTCATCGTGATACTCATCATTATGGAATTAGTATGTAGATGCCTGAGACCAATCAGAAGCGAAAAGTTTAAATTTCTTGAGAATTTCGTTATTGCTTGTGATCGGTTCTCTAGCGGTGTCATAATAAATTTAGCCAATCACAGCGTTGAATTGCGGTGTTATAATGTGATATTATAAAATCGGTCAAACAATATAGGTACTTATAAAACCGCTTTTGATGTTGTAATTACCAAATTACAGTATGGGAGTGGATAAAAGCTTTTTGTTTGTACCGTCTGGGGGGGCAGGCAGCTCCTGTGCCCCCGTGAATATAGTGACATAATACAATTTAAATGATGTCGAATATTAAAAGAGACAAGAACTTCTGTAATGGAGATCCTGGTTTCTGAAATAACAGCAAGTGTCCGCAGCTGCATTAGTAACTTTACGCTTTCAAAACGAACGAGGAAGTAGAAACGTATTTTATTTTCTCCTGTAAACCACAGTCCCAAAAGGAAAAGATTGAAAATTGAGAAACTTTTCGATATAGCACATGAAAGTTGCTGAATTTTATGTGTACGTGAAAATTGTAAATTGCAACTTCGGTACGGAATGATATAATTAATTCCGGTAATCGGAACAAGATATTCTTGCGAAAGGCGAAAATCAGCTTTCTAATGAAAATAATCTAAAGCTGGAAGTTGTAAAGCAATTAGGTAGAATCACAAAAACCAAAACCCGAGTATCTGACCTCTATATAACCTTGTCATAGTATAGATAGCCCTTTTAAATTCTCACAAAGAGATATTTGGCCCAGGAGTTAAGGCCCTGTCACAGGAGACATTCTCAACATAGTTGTTCAAAAACACCTTTAGAATGGATAAATTTGGACATTTTTAGGGTTCCGTGCCCAAAGGGCAAAACGGAGCCCTATTAATGTCACTCCGCTGTCTGTCTGTCTGTCTGTCCGTACGTTCTGAAATTTTAATATGTTGTGTAAAATTTTGACCTTAATCCAAATAATAAATTAATAATAAAATAAAACAATTTTTCAGGGGGAGGCCTCATACACAAAAATGGAGCCGAAAATAAAATGATTTTTTTTCCCAAAATTTCGGATGTCATTCTCCAAAGCTCATTTAGTAGTGTATTATGTAATTTTAATTTTTTTTATCTTCGAAAATAAAGAAATGGGAGGTTATCAAATTGGTAATTTTTAGACTATTTTTGTTACGGGGTCTATTTCAAAGACCAAAGTAGTAAGGAATTTGTAATTTCTGTACATTACGTATCATATGTTGTATTTAAACAACAAATACTGAAAACGCCGATTTATGATCTAGTTTTAAGGTTACGTCCCCGAATACTCAACCAACTTCATTTTACAGTTTTGTTTCATACAATTTATAGGTAAGTTTTTAATTGCTGTTGAAATTATATAGGCACGAAAGCCTCAGGGCGCGAGTCCTACTCGCACTTGACTGGTTTTATTAAATTAAAAACTAGTCTTTAAACCATTGTTTTATACAAATTATTGAGCAGCAGGTTGATTTCATTCCATAGTGCAGTTGCGTGCACAGAACTTTTTGCTGGAAAAGCAAACAATTGGTCAAGAACAACAATAAAAAAAAGATGAAAAAAATTAATTACCACTTTGAAAAAAAAATCGTTGTTATTCTTGACCAATTTCTTGCTTTTCCAGCAAAAAGTTTTGTGCACGCCACTGCCATAGGGTATATGCGTTAGTCTAGTATTTGTCAAAGAACTGTGATTTTTTTTCAGATTATCTTAATACGATGTAGGTAGTAAAAAATTAGGTTTCAAAAACGTATTATTCACAAATTAAAATAGATATAGGGTACTGAAAAATAAAACAAGTTTTATAGAGAAGACATTTTCCAATACAATAAAGAAGCCCAAAACTTGATGGAGAAAAGTAAGCTGCATCGAAACAAATAAAAATGCAGATTCTGTTTGTTCAGTTCAAAACCCTAGTCTGTCCAAAACAAAAAGTAAAGTATTATAACTGTAGTCCAAGCTAGTAAAGTAAAAATAACAATAATGACTGTTTAAAACATGTAATCTACAACACAGAGGTAAGCGTTTATAAAAAAAACAGCAATTTCCAATTCTTCTTGACTGACCGCTCTACTCGGACTCGGACATTTTCAGATATTTATATCTATTTCGTTATGCTATGGATCCACTGCGCCTTAAAAATTAATTGCATACGCAAGTGTGCTCGCAGAATATAATTTAAATTGATTGTTTTTAATATGAACGAACTTGTAGTCCGTACGTGTCTCGTAACGCATTTTATAAGCGTCTAGATGACTACGTAGCGGTAAAAGTGTCTGCAAAGCGGGAAAATTATAAAGTCGTAGTACTTGCTACGCCGTAGCAAAAAAAAGACCTGATAATCAAAAGGCTGGATATATGTCCGCATCATAACATACAAACTGATGAGTCTCCCTTCCTAAAACTCCAGCACACATCTCTGAGTCGTTTAGCAAGTCGTTCACTGTTAAGGCTGTCACACTGTGGAATTTACTTCCCTAGAACGTTCGGGATTGTCCATCGCTGAATATTTTTTTAAAAACGTTTTTAGCAACTTTTTAACCGCCCCCCCCCCTTCCAGCACTGGTGATACGTGGTAAGGTTTTAGACTACTCCTCCCCCCTACCCAAAATCACGTGTATTTTTTTGGTACAAAGTATATTAAAAAATTCAGAATATTATCTTTAAATTAAATCAAGGGCGTAGCAATGATTTTTTCTGGGGGGGGGGGGGGGGCAGATTTAATTATCATATATTATCATATATGATAAATTAATCATATATCATAATCGTAGGATGACGTTTGACCTCAACTGACCTCGTACCTCAGTGAGACCGGGAATATTTAAAAATGTCATCACAAGTTTCGAAGGCTTTTGTTTTACGTATATTGCTGATGTATTTTGGTTTTATTTAATATTTTATTTTTATTCTGGGGTGGGCCAGAAGGTTTCTGGGGTGGGCCGGGCCCACCTGCCCCCAGCTTGCTATTTACGATTTATTGAAAATACATTTAATGGACATTGTTTTCGGACCACAAAGTCCGTAACAAGTGGATAAACGTCTTGCAAGTCAGCAGTTGTTGGCACTGTGCTTAGTTGAAGATCAACTTCAGTCTCATTCAGCCACTCGGCGTCATCGTTTTCGCGCACTACGCAGAGAATACATTTTTCGGTTTAAAAATTGCGCGTTCAAAGAAAAAATAAATACACGTGATATCTTACTACACACCCCCTCTCCCGCTTTATTTGGTGACCTTTTCCGAACCCCCTCCCCCTCTTTTGAGCCTCATGTGATTAATGAACGACCCCTAAGATGGGTAGTTCCCATTTGTTCTATAGAACTGACGTCATTAGGACAAAAAGGAAATCGAAAGTCTCAAGTTTTTCGTAGAATATTTTATACTTCTTTTTCTCAAATGGTCCTATAGAACAAGATAACAAGACTCCTTGATGATATGGCCACTTGAAATAATAACTTCTAATAATACTTATGTCTTGAAATTACATAATTATGTCAGTGACACATAAATAAAGGGCAAAACGTGGTTTACAAAATATAACAATGCCTTTCTTTGAGGAAATTAAATTTGTGCCTCGTGGACGTGGAGACGCAACACCTGGCGGGAGCGATTGGCAGTTTCCTTCCCCATTTATTTGTTGTATTACATGAAACTTTTTTGAAAATATTAATTCCCGATTCGTAATAATAGTTAGGGAGGCGAGGTAGCTAAATGGCGTAATTCAACGGCGCCGTCGAGACCTATCAAAATCGAAAGATAAAATAATTTCGAAAAGAAAAGCTCGTATGGTAAAAACCATTTTAGCGGTGGGTTTGGCGTGTACGGTTTTTCAAAAATGTTAAAAAAAACAGTTACTTGGGCATTCTCGAGCGCGTCAGATATTCATACTACGTATGCCCCAAGTGCCTCTGATAACAACTGTATACTAATCTGCCGGTTTGCGTGGTGGGGGTAGGCATATAAAGTGGTCAAAAATGCAAAAAAAAAAAAATTTACTCGAGCGCGTCAGATTTTTGGAAGGGGTGCTAAGTAGGCCCCAAGGAAGCTCCCTTTAAAAAAACTGACGATTTCGGCGTGACGATAAGTTACGATAAATTTTTGAAAATGCAAAAAAAAAAAGTTTTTTTGAAATATTCGAGTGCGTCAGATTTTCATAGGGGAGGTTTATCTCGATATCCTGAAAGCATATTTTCTTAATCTGACAAAAATGTTGGTGGGTTCTCTTAATCTGACCGAAAAAGGTTTTTTGGTTTCTTTTTTTTTCCTTTTTTTTTCTTTTTTTTCGAAAATTGTCGAGAAGCTAAAAAAAATTTTGAGATATAATAAAAGTCACATAATTTAATCATCGTTATTTCATATCAATTTTTTTTAATACCTGTTGTCGAGATATACTCAAAAAACCGGGAGTTTGAGTTTTTATGATGCTTCAAGTCAAAAAGTTTTAACTTTGGACAAAAATGCTTTAGACCTTTTTTGTGTAAAATAAAATTACCTTTTTTGTTTATTTAAACTTTTTTTTTGTAAAATGTATCGTTCGCGACTTATATGCCGCAACGCGTTTTTCGGAAGACAAAATGGCTCCTCCACACTTCTGGTCATGCGGAAACCGGCAGATTTTGTATTTTTAGTAAGTTTTAGATTTTATTCTTCAAAATAAAAAAAAAATAAAATCGCGCTCGAGAATGCCGGATTAACGTTTTTTTTTTACAAGTTCGCGACCCTATAACTTGGCGGCGTCAAGGACTTATCGTCAGATTAGTTAAATTTAGTCTTAAAACACTAAACTCAAACCCCAATATCTTAATCTGACGCGCTCGAGTATTTCAGACTATCGATTTTTTTTTTACTAATCTGATCGTCTATCCTAGGCGCGCGTCACTACATATAGAGCTAAATACTTTACAAGGTTGTTCTATTAGGTCTAAGGTATCTCTCATATCTTAAACTGCCACGCTCGAGTATTACCGAAAATTCCCCTATTCGCCTCCCTAACTATAATGAGTGAATTAGGGTGAAAACGCTTGTATGTAGTTCTATGGAAAAAAAATAAGACAAAGTTGTCCATTTTTGTCCTGCTGACATCAGTTCTATAGAACAAATGGGAACCACCTCATAAGATCCTTGTATCACTGTACTTATAATTATAAAATAGCAAAACTGTAGTTGGCAGAACTTAATCCGAAGCGATTGGTAGATGGGAACACAACAAATCCATGAGCCTAGTTCGTCCACTGCTGGACATAAGCCTTTCCAGGACTTTGCCACTCCCGGCGGTCATCCTGGAAGAATTGCCCATACTCACACACGCTGGGCAAGCGGGTTGGTGAGCGCGGTGCCGGAACCGGAACTACAAATATCTCAAAATTACTCTATCTAGTCCCATAAAAATAATAGTTTTCCGATGAATTAAAATCTACGAAGAATTTAACGAAAAACTAATTGTATGTTTAAAAATTTAGAAAAGGGTTTCATAAGCAATTAAAATATTTGTCTTGATGGCACCCTAAATTCCAGCCTAGAGCTTACAACATTTTTCATGATATTACAGAATTACATTGTTTTGTGTGGAACTGCGAGAAACACAATTACCCTAAGACCCCGGCCTTATCGGCGGCAGTAGCTCAGGGGTAGAACATGGCCTCTCAATCTTGAGATTTCGATCCCTTGTCCGGCATGTATAGTAATGAGCAATGGTTCTTTCTTACCACTTGCTGAACGGTGAAGGAAAACATCGTGAGGAAACCGGCATATCCTAAAAAACCGGCCATGTGCGAGTCGGACTCGCGCACGAAGGCTTCCGTACCATTATCTATAAAAACGGCAAAAAGAACATGTCTGTTGTATGGGAGTCCCCTTAAATATTTATTTTTTTCTGTTTTTTAGTATTTGTTGTTATAGCGGCAACAGAAATACATCATCTGTGAAAATTTTAACTGTCTAACTATCACGGAGTAATAGGGTCCCGTTGGTTACCCTTTGGGTACGGAAACCTAAAAAGCGTGTATTTGTGCTCGAAATACGGCGATAGAGTGCACCACTATTTCGTTGGAACGTAATAATCGTCGCGGGTGTACCGAGTGTGGACTGGACGAGCATTTGACAGTTCCCACTCGGAACACCTCTGACACCTCGGGGATTCATATAGTGACGATATATTTTGTATATTTAAGACCCCGTAGGCAGTGGTGTGCACAAAACTTTTGGCTGGAAAAGCAAGCAATTGGTCAAGAATAACAATAAAAAAAATATGAAAAAATTTAAATATCACTTTGAAAAACAAAAGTTTTTACTGGAAATTTTCACTCTAGGGTAGACATTGTCTACCCTGGCGTCATAATTTTTTTTTCAAAGTGATATTAATTTTTTTTTTTTTTTTGTGTTCTTGACTAATTGCTTGCTTTTCCAGCAAAAAGTTCTGTGCACGCCACTGCCGTAGGGTACTATTAACCGAAGCTGATCCTTAAAAGTTCACTGACCAGTTAAAGACATTAAACGATAAGCTCGAAGCCTCGTCAAGTAAGTAAGCTTATCTAAGACTAACGTAGCCGAGTAACAAAACACTTGTCAGGATATTAAGGATAACGAATTCAAGGAATTTTCAATAAGAAGGAGCTAGAATGTTGCTGATGGCGTGCTCTATCTATAGACATCGGGACAATACATGTTCAAATTGAACTTGCTTTCTTATACAATATACATACTTACTTCAGTTATCTTTAAATCTAAAAACCCTTTAAGTTTCTTCTGTTGGAAATTTGTTTGCAACATAATTCAACAAAGCCTTCCAGTAAACAAAAACTATTTTCAACGTATGCAAGGAGAATTTGTGAACATCTTCCAAATTCGTACTTGAGCCTTGGTAAGTGATCAGCATCATGAACCAAACACGATTTTTGGAAAATTCATAAAATGAAATTTCGACTCCCAATAGTGATTCACACAGGACTGGGAGTGAATTATTATGGGAAGTCGAAATTTCATTATACGAATTTCACAAAAATTGTTATCGATTCATGGTGCTGATCACTTACCAAGGCTCCAGTATGAATTTGGACGATGGTCAAAAAGTCACCTTGTATATACTATTCGAGTCGAATTTCGTTTAGTGCAAGCTAGGGCGCTTGTGATTAAGAAAGAAACCGGTCAAGTGTGAGTCAGACCCGCGTACCTAGGGTTCCGTAATGTGACAGTTTTGGGAATAAATAAAAAATAAAAATATTGCCATTTTATTTTCGTGAATTACGCAACCGCTATATTTTTCCTGTAATCTTTACGTAAGTACCGTTGCTATGATTTTTTTCATATTTTTCGGTTCACCAGTTTTGGAGATAAGGGGTCCCCCCATACATTTTTTGTAGTTTTTCGAGTATTTTTCGGAATAGATGCAACTAAATATATTTAAACTATATATTTTTACAATCAGCTCTTTAATACCTACAGTTTAATACCCATTTATAAAATATTTTATTCATTTATTTTACTTCTTTTTTAAATTTCTCCTGTGCGCTTACCTTTTTTAAATCACTATGGTTTTCCTGTAATTGGCCAGCTATGATCTACAATCAAAATTTTTTTTCATATTTTTCGGTCTACCAGTTTCGGAGATAAGGGGGGGAGACATACATATTTTTGTGGCTTTTTAAAGATTTCTCAAAACTTATGCGAGTAAATATAGTAAACGTATATAGGTATATATTTTTACAATCAACTCTTTAATATCTTCAATTTGATACCCATATTGTATTTTTAGAATAATATTTTTATTTTTGTCACTTTTGTTTTGGAAATATTTTGAACAATTTAAAATTTTTCATATTTTTTTTATACTGTAATATGTGGGCAAATTAATGCTATTTTTATGCCAAATTTTAAGTTTTTATCTTTAACGGTGCTAAAGTTATGAGGCTGTGACATACGGACGGACGGACGGACAATGGAGTCTCACCATTCCTTTTGTACCTTTACGGTACTACGGAACCCTAAAAAGAAAATGACATTAGTTTTCAGGTCATCTGTACTTTTATGGAAAACTAAGGCATTTATTATAAGAAGTTATCGATTTTGCATTTAAGAGGCCCCTTCACGCCTGGACTTTTCATAAAATTCATACAAAAGATAAGATTCATACAACTGATTGTGAAGTCAACAGCTCTTCATATTTTTTGATAGGTATTACCTAGTAACATCTAACTACGTCTTTGTTTAGCCCAAAAGGCAAAATTTGATGAAACACCATCATAATTAGCAATGTTTAGTAAGTTGTATAATTTTCATCTATACTGGAAATAAATAAAGAAAGAAATACAGACGTCGTTCATGTAAAGAAGACTAAGTTCATAAACTTTTCTACAAGTAAACAGTTACCGTTTCATCGAAAACAGTTTTTAACTGAACCCATTTCACAAATTCGGCGTCGTTTGTATATCTCAACATCTCGTACAACTTGATGAATGGTTCGAAGTGCGGCGTGGGGGGAAGAAAAACATATCTAAAATGTAAGTTTCTTGAGATCAAAGCCATCAGGATGTTACAAACATCTAAAAAAAGGTCGTTGTCGCCCAAAATTATGAGATCTCTGCAATGGTAGTTTGCAAATATATTTTTGCTGATAGTGAATAACTTTTACTGTTTCTGTTTGAATAATCATTTTCTTAGTATTTTCAGATAATTTTTTTGAGGCTTTGAGTCTGTTCAGCAACCTTACACTAGACGCCGACAATTTATAGTTTTAGTCTAATCAGGAACAAGCCCGCCTTAAACATATAGGTATATGTGAGTACATATATTATAGGTAATATCATTAGAGGAAGCTAACTCTGCTCTATAGGTATAGCTGATAATGACATGCTGTTATCAATTACGCTTAGAACGCATCAGTTGCCTGTGCATGTGCATGTATCATCAAATGCATCATCGCGTTGGTGTCGATTCTCAGAAGGTCGTAGTTTGATATCAAGCAGTTATTCTATTTATCTTCTCTCCAAATATAAAATGCAGTGTCTATCTGTATGCATGTTCTTTCTTAACTTGGAAATCTCTGATCGGATTTGGATGTTCTTTTCACGTGAGTTCAGCGGGTCTACCGCGTAATTCTGATTTTCATCAACATCAACTTGAGATTGAAATTTGACGTGCGTGCGACGACGCCCGCCTAACATGCCATCTCTTTCGCACGCACGTCAAATTTCAATCTCAAGTTGATGTTGATGAAAATCAGAATTACGCGGTAGACCCGCAGTTGGGAGGTTTTTTATGGAAGGTTATAACGTTATTCCTATCTAAATGAAGAACTGAGAAATAAAATAACCAGTTTAAACAAATGTTAGGCTATGATTCTATGATGGCATAGATAGATGATATAAAAAAAGAAAATTTAATTATACTGGAATCCAATCGAAACAATATACTTACAAAAATGTATGCTTTTAGGTGTTATTTTCTAGGGAATCTTTATGACATCTAAAGTAAAACATGTAGTTTGTTTTTTAATGTAACGGTTATTAACGATATATCTGTTACGATATAATTACTTGTTTCAAACCACCAAGCTAATAATCACCTAGACATCAATTGAAAAAATCTAGTCGGAAAGACTCTGTAGTACTTGTGATGGACTTTACATTGTGACAATGAGAGACTTTCTTAAAAAAACTAGATTAAGAATTAAGATAGTCAACTGATGCCGGGTCCAGGTCGGACCCGAAATATATCTTGAGATTTAATTATATTTGTATATCCTATTTATCAGCATATATATATCTTTTAAAAAAAATCTTTAAAAAACTGCGAGTCGGCCCCCTTAAATATTTATTTAATTCTGTTTTTTAGTATTTGTTGCTATAGCGGCAACAGAAATCATCTGTGAAAATTTCAACTGTCTAACTATCTCGGTTCATGAGATACAGCCTGGTGACAGACGGACAGACAGACGGACAGACAGACGGACAGACAGACGGACAGACAGACGGACGAACAGACGGACAGCGGAGTCTTAGTAATAATGTCCCATTGATTGCCATTTGGGTACGGAACCCTAAAAATGGTTTTCTTAAGCCTCACACGATGTATTTGTCCGTGTGAGGTGTATAGCTGTGAGATAATTTCGTAATTCTGGAATCCAATCCAAGCAAAATGCTCACAGAACTTTTACAAATGTTTTTTTCAAGGAAACCCTTATGATTATTAATCTTCAGTATGACATGTAGTTTGTTTTTAATACAACGGTTATTAACGATATGTACTCGTACAAAATGAAGAAAATAAAAAAAAATTAAAACTAGCTCAATATGACAAGTGTCCTAAGCCATAAAATAACATAAAAAAATATATCACAATATATCACAATCTTTTTACCTTGTTTGCTTGCAATAGGACAAATTTGTCCATATTTGCATTATTATTTTTTTCGTAAATAAGAGGTTCAAGTATCAAATAAGGCATTTTTCAATGGTATGTACATTTTTAATCTAATTTAATTTTAATTTGGTAGTCTTATAATTTTATATGAACAAATATTGTAAATATTTTAGTCTGAAACAAAAAAAATTTTTGATTTGATTTGATTTGATAAACTGTACATTTTGTAGCCTTTCATAAAATATAACAAACAAACAATCAATGAATTATTTTTTGTGATTTGTAGAGATCTGCAGTGAATATTAACGTCTGCTGTGGACTTGACGTTAAAGGCCGAAAATTTGGCAACATTCTCATCTAGCTTATCCAAGTAGGGTAACATGTAAACCTACTATCCCAAAACTTCTTGGCAGCTCCTCACTATGTCGCGTCTTTTGATATTATTATTATCGATCGTCTCAATTTACCAAAAATCTTCGCGGCAGAGGTGTAAAGTTATCACTTCTTTTAAAGTTACATACCGGATGTACTGCTGATTGTCATAGTTGGTAGTTTCTTTTATATATACTTATGTACATTTATTTACATTCGTTTTAATTCAGTTATTGTCTATATATATATATATATATTTATGTTATTCTACTATAAATATAAAAAAATAGTTTAAGAAAATCATACAATCTGGGAAAATTTCATACACACTGATCTCTGAAGCAAACAACTTCTTCTTCCTATATGTTGCTGTGCATTGTCTCGTGCAACGTCCGTCGTGCGCTAACGCTGACGCGATACTGAATTCAGGTTAGCTAATTAGCCAAGTTTTAACGTGTTACTCGCGGATCGCCTATAACCTATCTACACTTTCTTCTAATATAATTGTCTATAACGGACAAAAAGATAGATACACGGATCATTATGACTTCCGTTTTTATGGTTCCGTAGCAAAAGGGTAACCAACGAGACTCTATAACTAAGACTCCGCTGTCAGTCTGTCTGTCTGTCCGTCTGTCACCAGGCTGTATCTTATGAACCGTGATAGTTAGACAGTTGAAATGTTCACAGATGATGTATTTCTGTTGCCTCTATAACAACAAATACTAAAAAAGAGAATAAAATAAATATTTAAGGGGGCTCCCATACAACAGACATGTCTTTTTTGCCGTTTGTCCGACTCGCACTTTTTTGTCCAAAACGGCCGGTTTTTAACGTTATTTTAAACACGGAACCTTGAAAATACTAACTCAAAGATCTCGTTGCTAGATCTTTTGAATAAAAATTTTGCCTATAGTATTTCGCATTTACTTAATTGTTTGCTGCCTCTTCATAAAGTTGGTTTGTATTTAATAACACTCGAACAGCTTAACCGCTTTCGGTTGAATTATGTAAGCTTTGCTTTGGGTTTATTATAAACGAGGTGGCTTTTAATCCCCAGAGCACAGTCCAGGCAGATAGGATACATTATTTATCCTGCATTACTTAATAATTACTTTTTCAATGCAAGTGCTCGTAAAGGCCTACTTTTTATGCATCAAAACCAAACAGAAAGTCGATTATTTTGCCCTAGGGCTTTATTATTTTTTTTTTATTTAGTTACAATGGTTGGCTAACCTGCAACCTTTCCTGTGTACCATAAATTTTATACTTTTTTTTCCACTGTTTAAAGGCTGTGGATACAGTCCTTTTGAGTCAATCATAATTTAAAGTTCACAAGATTATATTTGTTTTATTTCCTCACACTATGCATTGAAAAACGTAGTATGATACACGGGCATAACAGCAATAAATTACTCGGTTACGTTTAAACCACTCGCTTCGCTCGTATTTTAAATCATCCTCGTAATTTATTCCTTTTCGCCCTTGTAGCATAAACTACTATTTGCAAAAGCATGACATAAAGATGCACATTATATAACGATAAAATATGTGGCTACGGGATTTCATATTCAAGATCAATCAAATAAGCTACATGTTCTGCTGATCAAACTGAACAAATTTTGTAATAATCAAGAAAAAATTAGGCTACGTGCGAGTTGGACTCGCGCACAAAGGGTTCCGAACCACCTCTCAATACGGGTACGGAACACTAAAAATATGGTAAATATTAACAATATAGATGTCATAGTCATAGCAACATTAAGGTGACACAAACAAGCCGCTAAAATGGTAGCGTCTGGCAAACAATTCACGACCCCTGCTGAGTATAGAACCTTAATGTCTTAACCGCTATATTTTTCCTGTAATCTTCACGCAATCACCATTATTTTTTTCATGTTTCTGTTATCTTGTTTCGGAAATAAGGGAGAGACATGATAACGTTAAAAAAAGGGTTTTTTGTTTTGGGTTTCAAATTTTTCATTGTATGAAAATTTCAACTGGGTACCTATAACGGCTGGAAGCTGTAGACCCCTGTGATAGACAGATGGATTAAGAGACAACGGATGCTTAGTAATAGGGTCCCGTTTGGCATCCTCCGGGTACGGATCCCCAAAAATACGCAACCTATCCATAGAAAGTAATTTAGTATAGATAAGTGTATTTTCCTGTATTTTTAAATATCATAAAACATTCGTAGAATATTTGGTTAGTACCTAGTTCTAAAAAGTATTTTAAACCTAGTTTTAAGTCTCTATTCTTGAAAGTTATGTAATTGTTAAAAAAGAGTGGACCTCTGTTACTTGCATCCACACTATTGAACCCGCGTCTTCACGCATAAAAGCCGAATACATCATCTTCGGCCTCCTCACACAGCACAGTGCAATAGCCTTACAATACAATAAATAAATAACTGATATCTTTTTCAGTGCAGTTTTGATATGTGTGGCCATGACAATCCAATCTTAAGCCTTTCTTCCTCGGTCGCACAAACTTACATTTCCAATTTACGAGTACACAACATCACAGTGCTTGGCGAGATAGAGTATAGAAATTCCATGCATACTTAAAAAGATATATCATACTTTGAGCTATCGTCGTCATACACGAATAAATAGGATCTAATTTATGAATTCGGGGCCTCTCAACGGCGAGCGAATTAATTATGCCAATATATCAGTTGCATTGCATCCGCCGTTGTCAACACTCGAGTTGAGATGTCATGTGAATTAAGTTTTTTATGCGAAGATAAGTAAAAAAAGTTTTAATTTATCAAAAGGGTCACATTGAGTAGCGCATGCGTGGTTGTAAAGGTCGGGTCTTCGTTCGGAACAGCAGCAGCGGTAGTTTCACATTCATAGTCCCGTCGAACCCCGCTTCGTAGCACCCACAAAAATGTCTCGTCCCGCGTCTTCACGGAAAAGTTTCTAAAAAGAAATATCTCTAGAAATTTCTGGAACTATAGTTAAGGTACTAAAGTGTTTGTGAGTTTATCCTAGTCGTGTAAATAAGCTGTGAGCGATGTGGTGGCGAATATTTGCGGTCGTTTTCTACGCGCTGTTATGTTCAGGTAAGGCGATTAGGTATTATTTAACTTACATAGTATTTCGCACAATATAGGAATGTTTGTAGCTTTAAAAAATAATCAGGCAATTGAAAAAGAAACGTTTTTAAGTTTTATCGATGGAAGTGGTACGGATAGGTATTCTTATTAAAATGCTGGTCACGTGTCGTCCGAAAACTTTGTGGAACCACCGAACGTGCGTTCAACAAGCGGGAAATCTGTAGGAAATTGCAGCACTGAGGCTTCCAATTACCTTTTATGTGGTTTTTCTTCTATTTTTCTATATTCATTTCCTGATATTTCACGTTCTGTGCTATAAAAATTCATTTGTGCGGTATTAATTAGTGTTTTATATTTAAAAAGAACATTTTGAAAGATTATTTTATAATAAATTTGCTCTAGCTAAATAAGACTACAACATTTGTGGCTCCAGTGCATCCAGATAACTTCTTATCTCTCTTTATTTGCAAATATGAAATATTATTACAAACAGGAATCATACGCAATAACATGTTATTTCAATGAATGCTTATCTCTACTTAGCTTTACCTGGGACATCTCTTAGTTTTATAACGTTATACAAGGTGACTTTTTGACCATCGTCCAAATTCATACTGGTGGCTTGGTAAGTGATTAGTATCATGCATCAATAACAATTTTGGTGAAATTCGTAAAATGAAATTTCGACTCCCCATAGTGATGCACTCGGGACTGGAACTGAATTTATATGGGAAGCCGAAATTTCATTATACGAATTTCACAAAAATTGTTACTGATCCAAGATACTGATCACTTATCAAGCCTCCAGTATGAATTTGGACGATGATCAAAAAGTCACCTAGTATAGAAATGAGACAGAAGAGCGTTTAGTCTGCATAACTTGTGGTGATATTTCGCCTGAGATATACAAAATCGTGCTCTATACGTATTCATTTTAAAATAAATACTTCACAACTACAAAAGTATGTACAATATCTGCTTTTCGTTTTCTTAACACTACTAACCGAACTTTGCTACTAAAGGGTATCGATAGTTCGGTGCTTTACATCAACCAAACTACTGCTACTAAAGGGTTTCATTACCCTATCAATTACTTAAAACATTATGCTCTCCTTGTGAGTTTTTACTTTCTAAGTACCAAGAACTACACTTCTTGAAAATTCCACAACCAACAAGCTGGCGTTAGAGTTGAGAAGACCTATCTAGTAGTAATCGGATATCCTTTATGGGGTAACTGTAACTGATACAAATTAGTACTTCATTTAAGTGACAGTTTACTAAGCATAAGAAAGTGTATCTTGTAGGGGTTCCATTAATTTGATCCTTAATTTTCCCACAGCTAAGTCGTGGTTGCGGTGATAGGCAGAAGAACGCGTTTTCGAAAGACACGAAAGTTTCATTAAAATTTTTTTTCCGCGCAGTAGCGTAAATAATTCAGTTTCTTTCCGCAATGGTCAGATCCGTACTTTATTTTTTATGGTTTTTTATGTTTTGTAAGTGTGTAAATTATTCAATTGATTTTGAATTCGATATGCATCGAGCGAGAAGTAGATAGTTGCAATCTGTATCTACAAAATACAAAAATAAAATACAAAAATATTTATTTCAGACACATGGGTTAACACATATAACTTACATTTTAGTGGCTCCCAGACTAAACGATGGGTAGTCTGTTTCGTGGGTGCCAGTAAATAGTTTTGACAAATAGTTATTTAAACAATGTGACAGCTGTGCGTAAAAAAATTAAATAAACTAATCTTAAACCTAAGGACTCAATGGCACAGTTTTTTTTTAAAGTCGATATTAAATAAATAAAAGAATATGTATGTATAATAATAATACATTTTGCCTTAAAATTCAAAATAAATTTACAAAACAAAGAAAACATTGTCACTATTTATCAATGGGGTTCCCCATTTCTGAAGAGAATTGACGAAGGTCAACTATGGCCGCGGGGGATACGCTTGTTTAATTGACGGGTCAGCCGGTGTGTCAATTAAAGTTCATTCCACTTGAACATGGGATTACGCATCGACTATTATAGGGATATGTATTTGAATTTAAGGATATGGTTTGATTTAATCATACATAACCCATCACCGGTCAACAGCACTTCAAAGATTTGGTATAATGCAGCAGGAATAGTCTAAACAATAGGATCTCATCGCATTGACAGATTGGTCAAAATATATTATATCATCACGATATGAATCCCCGAGGGGGTGTCAGAGGTGTACCGAGTGTGAACTGTGAAATGCAAGTCCACACTCGGTACACCCGTCTCACCAACGATTATTACGTCAAAATCTGCCTAGTAAAATACAATTGGGACGAATACCTAATAATTTTATAGTGAATGGCGAGACGATGGTGCTTTAGATATTAAGATATTTTTAGAGTGCATTATAAACGAGAATAAATCAATTATAAACAAATTTCAAATACGAATATTCTTTAAAAAAGTCCTTGACCTGAATTCGAACCTGCGATCTCTTCTTGCTTTGACGACAAGTGCGCAACCGACTGACTGTGCCGCTAAGGAACAAATCCTAGACCGTTAAATTTTTTCCCACCTTATGCAAGAAAGCATGGGGACGCGTTCAAATGCTTGCCCAAAGAACTATTTTAAAATATTTGTTTTATTTGAAATTTGTTTCGAATTGATCTTTTCTAGTTTTCATCTTTTCTAATGTACTCTAATAGTCTAAATGGTCGGGCGTCTTCAAATTAAATCACATAATCTACTATCACACTGAACAGCTTTCCCAAAAAACCATAAGTACGAGGCGAAATTGATAAAAATAAAAAACATACGAGGCGAAATTGATAAAAATAAAAACATGCGAGGTGAAATTGATTAAAATAAAAAACATACGAGGCGAAATTGATAAAAATAAAAAGCATACGTGGTGAAAATTATAAAAATAATTTCACGTTCCTTAAAACCATGGAAAAGGACATGTTATTTTTTTTTACATTAGCACGTTTTTTTTTTTTTGGTAAAGTTCTTATAATATAAAGGTACATCTAAGTACATGTAAAATTTACACCCTATCGTCATTTTAAATACTAATATGGTTTTTGACTGTTCAGATTAGTTACTTTATATCCGTAGACAAAAACGGCGATTCTGATGCGTGCGCAAAAATTACGAGAGCAGAAAAATCAATAATTTCCGTAGAAAATCTCTTGTAAAATCACCCGAAATCTGCCGTAGCAAATTTTTTCACACTTGCCAGAATAGCCATCGAGGTTGTAGAAAAAAATATCATTCGTTTAAATCCTCTGCAGAGGCAAAACGACAAAACAAAATTGCGAATATGAAAATGTCGTTGTGAATCTGATCCCACGAATTCATCTCTGGTACACTAATTTTCTGAGAATTTGTCATGATTTGACTAAAGAGCTTTTTTATAAATTTTCGTTGTTGGCACGTATGAGAATGTTAAGCGTATTTAAATCCTGCCAAGCAGAAATGCACACAAAAATTATGATCAATTCGGTTCAGATGTCTTAGAGCTCACTTATAAAAGATAACTTACTAATAAAATAATAAAATGTAGAACAGTTATTTTTAACGGGATAACTAAATGTTTATATTTCCCTTCATTATGGAAAGCATTATAAAAATAATAAGAAAATTTGTAAAATGTCGCTTAAGGTGGGCCATCCCACTCAGCTACTATATAAATGCTTTAGGTGTTTGTGACTTCCTGATGGCTTTGATCTCAATGAAACTTTGTACACATCTTTATGTATGTTTCCCTTCCCCCTCACACCGCACTCTGACCCGTCTATGGTGCAAGATGGCGAGATATTCAAAAGCGCCGAATTTGTGAAATGGTTTCAATTAAAAACTGTTTTCCGTGAAACGGTAACTTTTTATTTATAGAAAAGCATATAAACTTAGTCTTCGTTACATAAACGACGTCTGTATTTTTCTCTTTTTTTATTTCCAGTATATATAAAAATTATTCACGATATCCTGACAGCTATTATGATGGTGTTTCATCAAATTTTGCTTTTTGGGCTGTAAGACACGCAGTTTTAGATGTCGCTAGATAATACTTATGAAAATAAATATGACAAAAATAAGCTGTTGACTTCAATTTCAGTTTTTACTTTTTTATCTTGAGAAAAATCCAAGCGTAAAGGAGCCTTTTAAGTTCACAAACCGCGTACCGCATTCCCTACACCCTAATTCTAAATATAATAGAAAACGCTCAATATTTTGACTTACGCGGTGTTGGGGATCTAGAACAACAAAGTCAAAATATTTAGTGTTTTCTGTTTTATTCAGGGTGTAGGGAATGCTCAAAACTGAGATACGCGGTGTTAGAACTTAAGCGGCGATAAGCAGGTAGATAAAAAAGCTTACTTTCCGCATCAATGTACTTACGCATTAGCATAGACTAAGTATTACTACGTATAGATTAGCAGTTCCCATACATCAGTTTGTAGCCACAAAAAAGGTGTAAAATTCTAACAAAATCTAGATGGCGTTACTAAGTCCTCTCACAAACACGATGCTAAAAAAGACCAATCGTTGACGCCAGTGCACAGCGATGTCACGTAACATAAAAATAATTCCTACTTCGATAATAGATGGCACTGACATATTAATTGTTAGTGTTCTCAACTTAGCTCCATCCAGTTTTCCTAAGCAAAAATATTATAGCCACATGTTTACTTGGTAACCATGAGAGTTTACTTGCAGCCAATTAAACAAATTATGCTTATTTGCAACACTTGGCGACACCTAGTGTCGTAAGGGCGCGTGAAAAATTTGCTACGCCTTGATGTATGGGAGTTGTCGGTCTATACGTAGTAATACTTAGTCTATGGCATAAACAATACAGCCCAGAAAGACGTCTATTGTTATAAATCTTGTGTACAATTAATTCTGTCAACAATCGAAACGGGGCACTGCAATCCTATTGGCTCTTCCAATCTTACGTGTAGTGCCATAAACTTATCTTTCCCGAAGACGAAGACTCTAACGTAATGAATATAGAAGCCATTTTGGTTTGGTCTACCGAAATATCTAATTTTGGAGTGGTGAATTGTATCTGCTGGTTCAGTCAGATGTGTTGACAGAAATCGGTCGCCTGTTATGAGGAGTCTGTAGGCTGTATTCGTCTATGGTCTATGAGACTTTGTCTTTAAAATAGTATTTGTATTAAAGTTATGATGATTATGCAAAACATAAATAGAGTATCATTTGAAAAGGCGTTTAATGTTATTGTCTTTCTCCCTCTATTCATTCTGTATGTAACGGAAACGTTTGAAAATAGAAAAATATTTTTATTATAGAAGCATTTAAATAAAGCAGGAAATTCATAAAGATAAGCAATCCTTGGTGTGCGAACCGTGCTCATATTTGTTTGCGTTTTATTAAATATAGGTACATTACATACATTTAGGTTATACATAATGATGCACGTACATGCGAGTCAGGAATTGAATTAATTTAGAGGGGCCAGCTAATTGGTGATTTCAAGCTGTTAGCGAAGCTTCCAGTTTGCATGAACTCCCAGTATCCTACTCGACCATCACAATTAGGCCGATGGCAAAGACTATTAGCTAAGATTATATGATTTATAGCAAAATCCATCACTTTAGATACCGCTGAAATTGTCCATTATACCTGAATACCGAATTTTGAAAATTATTGATACACCATCTAGTAATGCACATATTAAACGCTCACAAGGGCGTTATGTGAATTTCACGCCTTGTTCTTATGAACAGAGATAGAATTATCGTCGCTACAATAGTTCTGCTTCAGACAAGAAATTCAGAGTTCTCATTAACTAATGGCTGATTAAGATCAAGTTTTACAGTTATACGCTCTGCAAGCGTTTATGAAACCCTTATCTGATTGGCTGTTAAGACTAGGTGCATTAGAGATTGTCCTTTTATACCTTTATTTTATGTATTTTGTTGTGTGTGTGTGTATATATATAAATATATTTGTATATATTATAACTTTAAATATATATATATATTTCCCTTTATAGTTATATGTATTTTTATATAATTATATATTATAATATTCATTTAGAAATTTAGTATATGGTTTAATTTATCTTGTTGTAAAATTTATCTATTTAATTATTCTTTAAAAAATTTCATGTTATTTTGCTGTACGCTTTGCCTTCCTTTTTTGTATTTCACCACACCTACAGGTTGGCTGGAAGAGATTTCAGTAGAAATAAGCTTGCCTTTATACAGTTTTTTTTTGTATTTTTGTATATTATATGTTTAATGTTTCATGTACAAGAAAGAATAAAGAGTAAGCTAATCACAATAAATAGTTTTTTTTCACCTCAATTTTGGTAGTAATTAACAGTTTATTATTTTAAGTATTCTAGAATATGAGTTATTAACTTCATAGAGAGCTATAATACCATAGAATAAAAAAATAAAAAAATATGATGAAGTTGACTTGCCGGGTTATAAATGAATGGGTATCTTTAAAGAAGACCACATAATAATCATAATATACTGATCATACTAAACAACTCTCCCATAGAAATAAACCCATAAAAATAAAATAAAATAAACTCTCAAAGACAAAAAAAACAAGCACTGAAACATGCCTTATTTTGCGGTGTGCCGACTCAAAAGCCCTTTTTGTCGGAGATGAAGTTCTAACATAATTGCGTATTTTAAGTCTCTATACGTACATTCCTCTTACGAGTAGGTATTACACTTCTTTACAAAAAGATAAATAAAACCTGCTGGAAAGTACACATAACAGTCTACCAATCAGAAACCCCATTCGTAAACCATCAGTGCAGTGCCACACCCCCGTCACTTCATAGTCAAGGCTCAAGTTATTTACCTACACTCTCACGCGCGCATCTGGCTTGTCCGCACACGCTTGTGTGTGTGCGTGAGCTAGTCTAGGGCTGGCAGCAATCGTGTGAGCGTCGTCGCCCGAGAGGGACACAATATAAGTCAGCAACTTATGTGATTCTCTTCCTAAATTTTAGCGTAGTCTAATTTCTGGTTCCCCGTGGATTAATCAGTATTAAAAAAATATATGTATATATATATATATATATATATATATATACAAGGTTAAATTTAATTAGTTGGCGAAATTTGAAACCAATGTAGAACATGTCCATATGAATAACTTTTTTTAATAGGATAGTGAAAAATTCTTAAAATTCGTTTTCACCTTTCCATACTGGACGAGTCAGCTGATCGGAGCAATTTGATGCAAAGTGAAAAAAAGTTAAGAATTTCGCTTAGCTCCCATACAAACAGTTTTCCATATAGACTAGTACTACCTTTGTTTTGAGTTTCGCCAAATAATGTTATTTAACCTTATATATGTATATAAATCGTTACGACCTGAATGCCCCGGGGGGTGTCGGATGTGTTCCGAGTGTGAACTTTGAAATGCAAGTCACAGTCCACCCACACTCGGTAAACCCGCGTTTCACCTGCAAATATTACGTCCCAACGTGATGGGTGGTGAGTCCTATCATCGTTCTTCGGGCACAAATACACTCTTTTTAGGGCATGCAGGTTTCCTTACTATCCCTGCGGTCCGAAATAGAATTAAAATGGATTATAAGCCATTCACTTCATACTTTCGTAATCGATTTTAGCGATATAATTCTATTTCGGAACGCAGGGTAAGTTTTCCTTCACTGTTCACAAGTGGTAAGTACCTATTAGCAAATACTATGCACATTATGTAAATTCCGAAGAATTCATTGGTGCATGCCCGACCGGAGATCGAACCTTAATCTCAAGATCTATCTATCTAATCTCAAGTTCTACCCCTGAGTTACCGCTGCTTTTTCGTTACTTTAAAAGTAAATATATAGATATATAGATAGAGATGCCTAAGCTTAGTAGGTACCTATATAGTTTCGTATGCATACATGATCATCATATAATTAACAACTACTCAAACATAAATTTTGGAAAAAAAATGAAAACTTGTCAAAACATGGAAAGTTATAAATACTGATTTTATTGTTCCAAATGCGTTACTGAACGAAATTGTAAGGTTTGATCACGCAATTCTAATTTTTGAAAAAAAGTTTTCCAGGCATCCATAAACACTGCAATAACGCACCATACTGATTAAAAATCAGTATCGTGATAACACTTTGTAACAAAACACGCGCGCAGCAAACGAGTGGTAATCGAGCTCTGCCTGACTCCAGATTTCCACTAACTTGCGGGGGACCGCGGGGGACGTTAAATTCGCGCGGGGAGGTGAGTGTCGCTTCTTTACGTAGTAATACTTTATATTCTCTGGCAGTGCTCTCTCAGAGAAAAAAATATCGAGCAAGTGTGAATTCGACCGGCGGAGCACAAAGGGTTCCGACCAATTGTATTAATGTTGAGAACGTTGCTGTGGTTTTTCTGTTTTATTAACGTTATCAATGAATGTTTTAATAAAAATCAGTTGGATATTTTTAGAAATAAAGGACGGGGGAGAAGCATCGACAAAACATGAAATATTTAAAAATATTTCATTTGCAAGTCTGTTCTTATGATATTTTGAGACTTTAAATCTGAAACATAACTTTGTACTGATATAGTATATATAATGCAAAAACCAAAGACCGCTAAATTGGTTCACTGTCTGTGACATAAGAAAGTCTTTTCTATGCAAATCAGGTTAGCCATACCGTTGCCAGAGTTTCATTTTGTTAGTGGAACTTAATAGTAAGTTAGTACAATACTCGCCTTAAATTCGATTACTTTCCGAACATTAGATGCTTCAGTTACAACGTTATTACCAAGTCATAACGCTATTTGAGGGTCACAATCACACGGCACAATAAACGCAAGGACCTAACACAATTAGCCACAAGCTCACAGCCATTTCAACATTCGCAAGCCACGAGCTCTAATAAACACTAGAATTGACTTAGGCACAACTTAGACGTCAAATATCAAACTTAGTCAAAACCTCACAAGTCATTTCGTTACTTGCGAAAAAGCAATTCTAGTAGCAATACACAACTAATCGGAGACAGACCCCTACGTTCTATGACTATGTCAATCCTTAAAACTCCAGTACATAATACTGGTGCTTATAAATGGTAATTATTTTAATGTGCAAGGAATCACCAATATTTACAACTCATCTAGATTAAAATCAAAACGATAATAGATACAAACAAAACGATATACCGGTATCATATATAAAAGAAACCAGAGAGATATGGTAAAATAGGCTTTAAATGTGATCTGCAGTGTTGTATATTGTGTTTTTATTCATAGTCCATGGCTACAGGTTGACTCGCCGCCCTATTTTTAAATTATGTAACTGTTCAAGTAGTAAGGCAAAATCTTCCCTTTTACCACTATCATGAAATTACAATGATTTCACATTATAAATGTTAAAAATTGATCTTGCGAGCTTTTATATAATTATTATATATATTATATAATACGTATTTAAGATGGATTTGACGGATCGCGTCCCTTAATGCAAAACTTATAATTGTTTTTTTATTTTGGAATAATATGATTTGTCATATCGCGACTATAGTTTAATTAAACTTTTCTAGATAAAATATGTTATTTTTTAACTTTGTAAACGATCTTGCACAACAACATTAAAGCGTATTTAAAGTTGTTAAACGCATAAAAAACACAACTTTGCTAGAAAAGTCTGATATGTAATAAAACTATAGTAGCATAATGCCATATCACAATTTATTTAATACTATTTATTCAAAAATAGGAAAAACAATCATACGTTTTGCGTTTTGGAACACGATCCATCACATCCCCTTAAGGTACGTTGAGCTCACGGTGATATTATTATGACTGATCAGTGATCATCATCAGAACTGGAAAAACGGCGCGCACAATAACCGGCCGAGAACTAGTTACCGAAATGAGAGTGGCCCGCCTTATTATCTTACTTAAACATCAATCGCTATCGCTTTTAAATATATCGTGATTGGCTAGAAATAACATCATAATTTTAGCCTATCATGATAAAAATGAAAGCGATAGCGATAGATGTTGAATTTAGAAAATAAGGCCCTCAGCTCGCCTTGTTCCAAACTGCGTGTGCTCCAAAACCGCTGGCAAAGGGACGGTAAGACTCAAATGGGTGTTAGATACAATTTCTGTCGCTACTATATCGTCTACCGTGTTACTTGGTTTTAACAAAACGATAATTTTCACATAAAACGCTTACATAACTCAAAATGGGCGACTTGAATAACATCCAAAATCTTACAACACAATCTTTACTGCCACCCCAAAGTGTCAGGAATTTCCGGCTATTATTGGCAATGTAGGTGATGGAATTTCTATTGACATGATTGTTAATAAAGTGCTAATGGTTGATCCTTGATATCAACTGATTGCCTCTTATAAGCTCTCCGTATCGTATATGATCACGTCATTTGGCTCCTTTGCTTGATTCGTGTAATGGAAATAAATAAAAGCTTTTTTTCTGTCCATGGCTAAGTCTAGGAAAGGTTGGGCCGACTAAGGTGTTTGGTATTTAGATGCATAAGCAAATTAAAACTGTCACGTTTTTGATGTTTCGCAAAATGTTGGGTTTTGTTTCCTTTTTTGAAGAACAAAATGACCAGGCTCCTGCTCTACTTCTTTGGCATAGTTCCTGTATGAAACAACTGGCTGAGTATAGGCACAGATAACAGGAGTTGGGATGTGATGTGATCTTCGCCCAGGGCGCCTTGTTGTTTTGAGCTGTTTAAGGCGAATGATTACGCCAACTGAAATTTGGACCTGTCTTTGAAGGCCTACTCCTTCCACACGGGTGGTCCAAAAACTTTCATAAAAATATTTGATAGGCATTATAGAGTCAAAAATAAATTTTAAGTTTCATAAACTGTTTTTCTATTGTTAGTTTTGACAAAAAAATCGAAAGTCATCGAAAATTTCACATGATTAACACAAGAATAAAATTCTCTTACTCCTTCCAAACGCCTAAAGCGATTTTAATTATTAACTCACCAAATTATAGGATTTTTAGATCTGAAAATTAAAGTTCAAATTTTTTTTTCCGTTCTTTGCGTCCATGTGAAAAGTATTATTTTCTCCTATTTTACGCTAGCCGGAGACGCAGTGGTTGTAGTAACAGCCATTTTTCAATGCACGCTGAAATGAACATTATTTCAATGTCGTTTCCGTTGATATTTGTACCGATACACATCGAGTTGCTTATTTAGCGTGGTCATACGCCGTAAAACCACACCTACAAGCTGTTCTCAAGAGTTATCACTTATTACGAATCGTCTCGCCCAACGATTCGACGATTTGCAAGCTCCAGAACTGGGTTTCGTTATGTCTAGCGTTTGTGGATTATGAGAAATCCTTCGACTCTATCATTGAAACTTTGTCTGTTCTGCAGTCCTTGCAACAATGGAGATGCTGAAATGTATTTATGACTCCGCTTCGATATCCATCCAAGTATAAGTTTAACCAAAAAAGGCCGCTACACCTTCAGCGCGGTTAACCGTCGACATGACAGAATATGTTAAGCTCGGTCAAGTGATCCGTTAAAAAAAAACTTTAACGCCAAGGCTTACAGAAACTCAGGGTGGCGCTAGTGGGCGCAGCATTCGGGAAGTTGCGTCACATATTTACGTCGCCAATACCGCAGTGCCAACAGGCTATGGTTTTTAACCATTGCGTCCTTCCTGTGACGATGTATGGCTCTGAGACGTGGACTCTTGGGTGCTTGGGATATTAGTAAAACGACTGTGACAGAATCAACAGCCCGTATATATTCAAGGTTGGAAACACCGCATTTTCCGTAATAGTACGCTTGACGTACATTTTGCTGCTAATATACTCGTATACCTTTGACTTTTCGGTAGTAAATTTGGTTTAATATAGTCGCTTAAAAGAGATTCCTTGAAGCAGAAGCACTACCAAACGAAATTAGCAAAATTAATGTCTTGAGAGATACGAGTATTTATAACAAAGTAACTGTGCGAATTAAATTTGTCAGATTTGCGTGGCTGTGCTGTACATGTATATATAGATTAACTATTTATAAAAGATACAGATAGACTAACTATATCTCACAATTACTAGAAATGTAAGCATTTATTTACATATACTCGATTCTCGCAAATCTCTATGACTATGAATAAAGATGTAAAAGCGTAAGTACATGTAAAATGTGAAACTATTTTTAATTCTCTTCTACTTTAATTCTTCTGTTTTGTTATAGTTGACTGGGATTTCGTGTTGATAATTTGTTATAGTGACTTGTGCTTATATCAAACCGTGATAATATGGTATATGGTAGATATAAAACTAAATTAGTATCAAATGAACTTTATCGGGCTGCCATAGAAGTGCATATGGCAACTAAATTGAAGAGGGGCAAAGTCAAATCTATCCGGAATAAAAGAGCTTACATACGAGTACATGACTTGATGGATGCACGTGGAAGACAAGAAAGAGGCATGCCAGGTGGAGGAGATGAAATTTGCCACTGTCTACCCCCTGAAAACAGGCGTGTACTCCCAAAGTAATGATGCGCACACAAATGTTTAGGTATAGTCGAGCAACCAGACGTACCACGTGACCGTATTGACTGTATACAAAGTGTAAGGAAATACGAACTTTGCCGAACAGTGGCAAAGATTTGTATGCGTATTATCACTTTGGGATCACTGTATATGTTACTGACCAAAGCTAATTTTTAAATATACTATTTTGGCCTAAAATCCGGTTTGGCTGGTAAAATAATGCATAATCTCGTATTTAAGGTGAAATAATTAGTACAAATTTGTAAAATCAAACTAAAAAAT
Source organism: Ypsolopha sequella (assembly GCA_934047225.1). Lineage (NCBI taxonomy): Eukaryota > Metazoa > Arthropoda > Insecta > Lepidoptera > Ypsolophidae > Ypsolopha > Ypsolopha sequella. The sequence continues at coordinate 17,405,573 of OW203994.1, read as the reverse complement.
GCAATTCCGTGACCCAGTTCAATCTATTCGCTAGATTTATTGGTTTGGCTGACTATTAACTAGCACCGCGTTTATATTTTTCGGGAGCTTAACGACTATTCTGTTCGAAGTTGGTGCCATCATTTACAGTTTTTGGCAGCGTGCGGGACCGTGGGTTTGTCTTGTCTCGTTTCTAAATTAATGGCATCCCCTCGGTTTGGATTTGACACTTCTGTACAATAACTTTAGTCCCTGATTGTTTTTAGGACGATTCTGTACCGATATCAAACTTGAAAGCAAAGGTTTGATGGAGAATTTGTGGTATTAAAAAAAATTAGCTATACATCATAATAATAACTGATTATGCTTAAAATACTTACTACAAATAGATAAAGTAACTCTACCTATATATATAGCTATAATGATGAAAATACACCTGCAAAAAAAAATAGAGACGAACTCATAAATGATGGGTTTTAAACAGGCTGACTGATGTTTCTCGCACGAGTTTCGTATAATTTTTTATAGCACAAGTGCGGAAAATGCCGACTTTACGGCGCGTGCGTAAAGTGGTCATTTTACGCACGGTGTGCTATAAAGTATATTAAATTAAAGAATTAAGTATATTCTTAAACAGCTTTTGCCCGCGGCTTCGTCTGCGTTGATTTAATTTTTCGGTAGTCTTATCGAACCTTTTAATATTTTTTGGATCAATAATTTTATAGTATGTGACTTTGACTTTTGGTTTTCATGAAAATAATTTTTCAATGCAAGTGCTCGTAAAGGCCCACTTATTATGCATCAAAACCGAACAGAAAGTCGATTATTTTGCCCTAGGGCATTATTATTATTATTTTTCAAATTTATTTACGAGAAGTTGGCTAACCTGCAACCTTTCCTGTGTACCATAAATGTTTTATATTTTTTTCCACTATTTAACGGCTCTGGATACAGTCCTTTTGAGCCAATCATAATTTAAAGTTCATAAGATTATATTTGTTTTATTTCCTCACACTATGCATTGAAAAACGTAGTATGATACACGGGTGTAAGAGAAATAAATTACTCGGTTACGTTTAACTCGTAATTTATTCCTTTTCGCCCTTGTAGCATAAACTACTATTATATATCTGACCCTACGTTTATGTCCACAGAACTACTCGTCCACAGGATACAATACTACAGCCTATATATGTTCAAGTGAAGAGTCTAACCATTAAAACAATCAAAGAATTTTCCAAATACGTTCAGAGTTATTTATGATTCGACTTTCCCTAGGAAACTGCACATCCTAAGGAAATAACCTATAGCCTCTGTCCAAGTGAATGGTCAAGACCATTACGACAGTAAAATCATTTTCCAAATCAGTTCCGTAGTTTTTATTGACTATGTCCCCAGGGAATTTCCCGTCCCCAAGGAAAAAATACTATAACCTATGTTTAAGTAAAGAGTTAGGCATATATTTATTTTTAGCTTATTTATCTATCAAGTTTATTGTATTTATTACATTATGCATGTATAATATATTATTATTCCTAAATTTTTTATAACGCAAGTGTATGATTTTATTCAATTTAAGTAAACTAAACTTTTAAATTTAGTTATTATTTTTTGTATTTCCCTTTTTATCAGATTCTATTGTTATTTAAAAGATTTATTTGACATGTATAACGTGTATTTTTATGCAGCTATTTAACAGAATAAAATATTTTAATTTGAATATGAATCTAGCAATTACGACAATATTTTTTTTTAATGGGTTCAGCCCGTCCCTAGGGAACAAAATAAAGCTTAAAGCTCTCAATGAAGATGTAGCTTCCTATTAGCGTAAGAATTTTCAGAATCGGACCCGTAGTTACCTCCTACATCCAAAGTCAAAAACTTATAAACCAACAAACTCACAAACACTTCCTCTTTGTAATATTGGTGGATGATAAGAAATACTTAAAGTGGGCCATCTCGCTCAGCTGCCATATACTGCTTTAAGTGTTTGTGATGTCCTGGTGTCTTTGATCACAATTAAACTTTTCACGCATCTTTTATCTATGTTTCCCTTCCTCCCGCACCTTTACATATTTGTAAAATGTCATAACGCCGCTTAAGGTGGACCATGTCGCTCAGCTGCCATATAGGCAGCTTTAAGTGTTTGTGACTTCCTGAAGCTTTTGATCTCAATTAAACTTTGTACACATCTTTATGTATATTTCCCTTTCCCCTACACTGCACTCTGACCCGTCTTTCATCAAGAGGTGCAAGATATTCAAAAAGCGCCAAATTTGTAAAATGATTTCAAGTAAATACTGTTTTCCACGAAACGATAACTGTTTACGTATAGAAAAGTGTATACACTTAGTGTTCTTTACATGAACAACGTCTGTATTTCTCTCTTTATTTATTTCCATTATAACTAGATAAAAATTATACAACTTGCTGAACTTTGCGTAAAAACGAGGCAATATTCACGATATCTTGCTAGCTCTTTTGATGGTGTTTCATCAAATTTAGCTTTTTGGGCTGTATAGAGACGTAGACGTCGTTAGATAATGCTTATAAAAAAAATGAAGAAAATACGCTGTTGACTTCACATTCAGTGTTACCTTTCAAATTCAAAATTCAAAAAGTTTATTTTGCAAAGTAGGTATATATAATACACGTTTCACAAGTCAAATTTTAATCTTATAAAAATATATGTAATAAAATAATAAATGTACATGAACTACTTAGATTAAATGTTTTTTTAATTTATGTAGCAATATATATACGATTAAAATTATAGGTAAAATATTATTATACAAGGTGAAATCCAATCAACCGCCCGAACCCATACCGGAGACCCGGCCAGGGACCAGGAACAGGTTCAATGATCACCAACCGAGCCCCCAGCACGAATCCAGGCAGCCGACCAAATCCCATCCTATATACTACATAGTAATAGGTTACATATATAAATACATGCCTACCTCCGCCTTTTTGTGTGAATCTTGAAAAAAAATCAGGCGTAAAGGGGCCACTTAAGCGACGAATCCAGAAGCTTATATAGAGAAACTTTTGGACAAATCGGCCAATCACAGCGCTGCATTTTATTGTGAAGCATTATGAAATCTATGAAATCTACCTTAGTAGCAAAGAGCCCTGACGGTTGATTAATAGTACCATAGACTAAGTATTACTACGTATAGACCGACAACTCCCATACATCAAGGCGTAGCAAATTTTTCACGCGCCCTTACGACACTAGGTGTCGCCAAGTGTTGCAAATAAGCATCATTTGTTTAATTTGCTGCATGTAAACTCTCATGGTTACCAAGTAAACATGTGGCTGTAATAGTTTTGCTTAGAAAAACTAGATGGCGCTAAGTTGACAACACTAACAGTGAATATTTAACACCATCTATTATTGAAGTAGGAATTATGTTTATGTTACGTGACATCGCTGCACCACTAGCATCACCAATCGGTCTTTTATAGCATCGTGTTCGTTAGAGGATTTAGAAACAACATTTCGATTTCGTTAGAATTTTACACCTTTTTTTTGGCTACAAACTGATGTACGGGAACTGCTAGTCTATACGTAGTAATACTTCGTCTATGATAGTACAGTGCTAAAATTACAAGGACGCTAAATGAGACGGTGAACAGAAAGTAAGTGCAAGTGTAAGTGTACACTATTAACCAATATAGTTTATTAACAGTTCAAACTGAAATTAATTTGTTTGTTTACTATTTCAGTTTCTACGAAGCCAGCAGCAATTCCTCCTATTCTTCAGCATATAAAAGAGAGTGATGACATTATTATTAATTATTCTGATGGTATGCATCCAAACTGTGTGATTATATGACTGTTTCTTTTGCTAGACTTTTGCTTTTGCTGTTTCATTAAGGAAACAACTTTATTGTATTTTTTGTTGTAGATGAAAATGTCACTCAAAATGGATGCCAAGCAGTAGAAGACTGTACAATAATTGCTGCAGACGAAGAGAAGATGCAGGAAACACCTGTACGAACTCTAAAAAGACATATTTTGTGTGAGTGTTTATGTAAATTGTCTATTTTACATGAGTTTATAGGGTTAAGAATTCAAAGTCTATAAAGTGATAAAAAAACATCTCTATCTTTATAACAATTATTAAGTCTGTCTGAAAAATTCTTTATATGTTAATGTGATGAACAAAGTCTGTTTTATTTTCAGGTGAAAACCTGGAGGATGTAGAGGCCCCCAGTACAAACAAAAAATGATCGCAATGGAAGCCAAAAGATCTGCGGTCTTAAAAACATCCAGCTTTTTGTAAGTTTTTAGCATTCTAATAAAAATGGAGTGGGGCTAGGCCCTAGAAGCCCCGAAGATATATACTGGTGTTGATTCAGCGTAACACAACTTATTTGATAGGACTAACCTTATGTTAAGTGTCCCGTCTTTTTCTTTTCAATAAAGAAAGAAAAGACAATTAAATTAAATTTAGTCATGCCAAATAAGTTAAATTGTGTTACACTGAATGGGCACTAGTATAGGACTAATAAATTTCTTTTATATTATAATAGTATTTAGTTTAAGTAGGTACAAATAAATAAAACAATTTTAACACTATATTTCGACTCCTACTATAAATTTATTTACCTACGCGTATTTTAATAATATTGGATTTAGCATTTACTGTAATTTCCTGAAAAAGCTTGATGAAACCTACCCTCAACCCCCCAAAATATGTTTCTGGATCCGCAACTAAACTAATCCACTCATTCTGTTTTATGTTGACTTCTAATGTTTATTTAAAAGTTTTTATTTAATTTCAGGTAAATCAAAGCCCAAAAGGCCGTTTGAGAAATTGGCAGAGTCCAAATTGGAGATTGCCAATCTGCAGAAACAAATATCAGAGGAGGAAATTAAAAATAAAAGATTACAGTGGAAGTTTGAAGAAAAAGAAAGGGAAGAACAGCAGAAAAGGTGGGATTTTGAAGAAGAAGAAAGGCAACACAAGCGGCTAATGTGGGCTTTAGAAAAAGAAAGCTTAAAACAACGCATGGAAAAAAAATAGATGTGTAATTTTTCAAATACTTAATTACCTATGTCTTCCTATAATCTTATTATCTCAACAGTAAAGCAAAATAGTCATTTATTAAATTATTTCGCACAGTATTATTTTGTAAATTGTTTCTGTTTTGTTGATCCTCATATTCTTGAGGCAAGTTTTCATCATCATTCTGTATGCTGCAACCAAAATCTTCATCTCGCATTTCAATGGCAATATTGTGCAATACTGCACATGCCACTATTACAGACTGAACCCGTGACAACTGCAATATAACTTTTTTTGACAAAACAGGGAAACGATTTTTCCACACACCATAAGTACGCTCCACCACATTCCTACTTCTTATCTGGGATTCATTGTATAAATGTTCAGCTGGTGTGATGGGGTTTTGCAACGGAGTTAGAAGATATGAATTATTTTCATAGCCCTTATCACCAACAATTAGGCAATTGCCAAACTCTCCATTTATTAGCCTTTGTTTTATGAAAGAATTGTTGAAGATGGTTTGGTCATGGGTTGCGCCAGGCCATCTAGCCACAATATCCAATATCTGCAGTTTCGCACTGACAACTGTTTGCACATTGAAGGAGAACTGCAATTTTCTGTTTCGGTAATCTTCTGCATCGCTTCCACCTGGAGATTTTATAGGCACATGGGTACAATCAATCGCTCCAATGAGCCTTGGGAATTTGGCTATATCATAAAATTCTTGCTGAAACTGATTTGTGTTTGCTGGAAATTTTACAAACTGTGGCCGTAATCGGGCAATGGCTTGTGAAACCTTATTCACAATACGACTAGCTGATGCTTTGCTCACTCCTGTGAAATCACCCACTACAGTCAGGAAACTTCCCGTTGCATAATACCTTAAGGTTAGCAAAAGACGATCCAATGGCTTGATAGCATGATTCCTGAAATAAGGTGGAGGTCAAAATTACAAAGAAATATTTCAATATAAGTTGTAATTTTTCATTGAAATGCGTACCTCTCTGTAGCAGTCGATATCTCGTTTCCAATCAATGAATACACATAATAAACAGCTTCTTTCCTAAGCCTAAATCGCATTTTAAAATCGGTATCATCTAGTGTCTCTATATGGTTTAATCGATAACGAAATACAGGATCCCTGCGTGGTCTCGTCAGGCGATCAAAAAATTCATCAAACTCGTCTTCAATGATATCAAAAACGTCCATTTTTAATTAATTTACAACAAAAACACCACAGTTTCAATCAGAAAATCACAAACAAAGAATAAGATAAAAAATACGGTGTCTGACAGCCAGCTGTCAAATCAAATCTATCCATCAGATAACTGTCCTATTTGCCACTTGATCTGACTAATAAGTTACCTGAGACTTTATGTTATGGTTATCCCTACCTGCTGATTGTGAAACGCTAGTGAGGTGTTTATCTGAGAAATAAGTCACAAATAGCTTAACTGTAACTTTATCTGTACATTGTGAAACAGACCCTAAATGATCATTATTAGTTATACTTTGCACATAACTTGAATCTAAGCCAACTTTTCCTTTTGTTACACCTATACCGTTAAAACCTTCATAAGCCTTCAAAGGATTTTCAATTTATAGGAACAAAGAAATTACATTTTCCAGAAATATTATTATTTTCCCGTGTTGTTGAATGAAATTTTGTATAAATTGTACTCTGTGTATTCCCACGATATTTCAATTCTGAGGTATTTGCTTAAGTAATTACGTTTTAATAACAATATTCAATAGATACTCGACTTTATTGTTGAACAGCAGATTAATTACTCGTATTTTACCAATAAATAAAATTAGTTATCTACACTCATATCGTAAAATCCTGATTATTAACTCAAAAAAAGAGCATAATGCCAATTTTTTATGAACGTCTCTTATACAGAAATAAAATTATTTAAAAAAACAATTTTTCTGCTATAAAAGTACAGTTACACGAAATTGGAAGGCAAAGGGAACTTAGCCCATACAGCCACGTCTGAGGTTTTCCCAATGAGGTTTTTATTTAATATGCCATCTCTTTTGCACGCGTTAAATTTGTATTATGTTATCCTGTATAGTCTGTCCTGCTGTCAGTGTTAGGCGAACGGTCGTTCGGCAATCAATCTGAACTCACTTCGTTCGTTTCGTAAACAAGCACTCGTGTCCCAATGTCTCAAATTATGTTACAGTTGCACAAAATACTATTTTGCTTTCGTTATAACATCTGAGACGTTTTATACATGACGCGTAGGATAGCGAAAAACGCTATTATTATTATATAATATATATTATACCTATATACAAGAATAACTTTATGGCAGAAAGCATAGTTCTCACATGAATTGGCAAATATTCGAATAAAATTTAGCAGCTATAATCATAAAACATATACATATATATATACGTACTATCATCCTGATATAAACATATATACTGTTTCACAATATCACTATATCTATAAACATCTTGCTTTTATTAATCAATGTGTATAATTAAAAAAAAAACACTATATATAACAATATTTATATAACTCTAACCCGTTACATGTATCAGATATATTACATATTTATATAAAACACCTAATAAAATAACAATTTCCAGATATATTTCGACATATGGTCGGCTTCAGTGGAATTTGATACAATATATATTGTATTATTATATATATATTGTATAAATTCCACATTATGTCGAAATATATCTGGAAATTGTTATTTTACTAGGTGTTTTTATATAAATATGTAATATAAACTGAATTAAAAAAAAAAACAAATAAGTTATCTTTAATATTTAATGTATCAGATATAGTGATAAGTAAACCAGTACATGTGTTTTTATCAAGATGATATAGATGATGTTTCACCAAGTGCCGACAATCGCAAGTATTTAATCATATATACGTATATTGACTAAGAAATTAAATCAAATTCGTACCTTTATTTTCATAAGGTTTTTATATTTGTAACCTTATTTCCTTAGCTGTCTAATATTTACCAGTCGTTAGTAAAATTGCAATTTTCCCTAACCTGCTCCTTATAGACATATATCCTGTATAGGCTTCTATAATCATTAATCATATACACAATACACAACAGTTTTATTCGTCTGATATTTTTTAGTTGGACAAGTCTTGCCAGCTTTATTAATAACAAAACTCAGTAAAATCTCAATAACACGTATGTTCAACAAAAAGTTAAGCAGCCACGTCGAACTTCTACCCGCTTTTACCTACTGACGAGCAAGCGCTTTTACCAAGCAAGCGCGCATCACCAAGTTTATATTAAAACTTAACATACAGGAGAAAGTTAGCCAATAAAACTAGTTGAACTCTTTATGTCTTCTTTTGAAAGCTACTCGAAAGGGAATTTTAAACTGGTGGTAAAATTATTAAGTTCATGCTGTAGCTGCGTTGTTTGTTGAAAAACATGATTTTCATTATTGAGCTTTTTGGATTCATATTCTTTTTTGTACACACAAAACATCATTTTTACAAAGTACTTAAATATATCATGTACTTAGGCGAGCTTATCTCTAAAAAGAGATTTCTTCCAGCAAACCCGGATTGAAAAAAGAGAAGTCCTAATAAAAAGTAGACATACATATGTACGTGTACACTAAATATGTTAATATACTTACACCCTATGATTATAAATAACAACAATATACCTACATAAATAATAATTTTAGGGTTCTATATTTAACATGATTCAAGGTTTTCTAACAACACTTCGCATGAGAATCTGTTATAAAATCAAATCTGCATAATGCATACGATGCGGAGTATGTGCTCCGTCAAATCCAGCAGCATACTCAGATCAATTTCAGCTTAGTCACTTTACAGCCTCGTTATTACGATTAGAGTACACTCGTGAAATTGCACTTGGGTGATAATTTGAAATGCAATGAAAAGTTTATTTGCTTTTGCTGTATACATAGCCTCCTCATATTTTACTGTACTATACAGTATACAAATATTACATTCTATGTACATTATTAAGAAATGTTGAAATTTAATTGTTTACTCAACTTAAAACTTAAACATTAAAAACTTAACTAAACAACACCTAAAAATAAAAAATCGAACAAAGTAAACCTAAAATAATTACAATAAATAGAAAATACTGGCCAGATCGCTGCCGTCCTTAGGAAGGGTGCCTAAAAGGCTGGCGGCGTTGCCACGGTGAATGGCCAAACTAATTCTTTGGCCATATTATGTGATGAAAAGAAAAAATTCTAATTTGTTATTTAAATTAAGTCAATGATTATATATTATCATGTTACTATATTATGTCACCAGATAATTAAGAATCTAGGTACTCTTTTATGTCATAAAACAATTTTTTAAGTAGTCAGATGCTCAGTTTCCTTTTCAAAATTTTAAAAGGCTTGAAATCTTATTTTTAGGGTTCCGTAGTACCTAAAAGGTACAAAAGGAACCTTAATGGTGAGACTCCGTTGTCCGTCCGTCCGTCCGTCCGTATGTCACAGGCTCATAACTTTAGCACCGTTAAAGATAAAGACATGCAATTTGGTACAAAACTAGCATTAATTTGTTTACATGTCACGGTGTAAAAAAATATGAAAAATTTGAAATTCTTCAAAATATTTCAAAAACAAAAGTGAGAAAAATAAAAATATTATCCTAAAAATACACTATAGGTAGTAAATTGTGGATATTAAAAGTTGATTGTAAAAAATATACTTTTACTGTATTTACGGGCACTGGTTTCGAGAAATCTTTAAAAACCCACAAAAATATGCATGTCCCCCCCTCTTGTCTCCGAAACTGGTAGACCGAAATATATGAAAAAAAATTCGATTACAGATCATAACTGGCCAATTACAGAAAAACTAAAGCGGTTTAAAAAAAATTGAGCGCAAATGAAAATAAAAAATGAAAGTAAAATAAATAAAAAAAAAACATTTTATTAAGATATAATTTGGGTTTCAAATTGTAGGTATTAAAAAGTTGATTGTAAAAATTTATAGTTTGGCTATATTTAATTGCAACTATTTCGAGAAATCCCTCAAAAAACCACAAAAAATGTATGTTTCTCCCTTATCTTCAAAACTGGTGAACCGAAAAATATAAAAAAAAACATGGTAATATGTGTTTACGTAAAGATTACAGTAAAAAGAGCAGTTGAGAAATTCACGAAAAAAAATTACAAAATTAAATTTATTATCCACAATATTAAAAGTCGAGTCATTAGGCTCTTTCCGCATTAAGTGTAGCAGATGGCTACTCTAGAAGCAGTCTTAGGCTCTACGTGTTCCCTCCTAAAATTTAACATTATTATTTTCTAGATTATTTTATTTTTTTAATTATTATTTTTATTTTGTTCTGTGGTTTTATAGAACTTTGTAGGCTTTTCTTTTTTCTTTCTTTTTTCTTTTTATTTTGTAGTTAATATTTATTGTAGTTACTTTAATTTAATCTAATAAGTATGTTGTTTTAAAAAACACTTATATAATGAATACCTTAAAATACTTAATACTTAAATAATGAAACCATTTCATTTATTGCACGTCATTTTAGACATGATTGTAGTGTATATTATTTATTTGTTAGTGAGGATGTGTAAAAAGCCCTAGAAAATGCTTTACAGCGAAACCGGTTGGGCATAATAAAGTTATATTGTAATATGTGGATAAGTACAAGTGTTTTTTAAAACAATGTTTTATAAATTCCACCAAGTGCCAACAATCACTAGCATCTACCATAATAAGTATGTGTTTCATCATGTAGTATTACAAGGCTGAGCTGAAAATCGGCGGCTGTCTGCATGTGTATCAGCTAGCTGTATGCCGAGCTTAGACCTTTTTGTCTTTTCACTTTTGTTTTTATTGTTTTGTGTATATGTATTAGCACATTTGTAAGACAAATGAATTATCTTTTATTTTTTTTTTTATTTATTTATACGGAGCCTCAGGTACGCAAGTCTGACTCGCACTTGGTCGGTTTTTTTAATGCTTTTATTGATGAAAAATAATTATAATTTTACAATTTATATACTGACACCGCTGACGGAAACCAAATGAGGTTTATGTGTCGCTGCGAACGCTCACAAACTTAATTATAAGCCTTCAAAATATTTTTTATTTTGTGCGGATTACGGCTCAGTTGACTAATAATTTGACTTGGTGGTTCATTTAATATATTTGGGAGCATAAACTCTCAGTATTCTGGCAGTTTATTACAAATGTTAATAGCCATAATGAATACGTTGTCTTCGAAAAGATTTAATTTACATTTAGGGAGATTTGAGTATTTTATTTTATTTTATTTTGAAAAAAAAAAACAGTCTTACAAGAAAAAACAAACAGTGAAAGGATAAGTAGACTTATTATAGACAGATAGTTTTTCCAAGTAAAATTTTTTCTTATTTGTTTTTCGTATGCATCTATATTTTTTACAAAATAATCTTTATGTTGGGCAACAAATAAGCAAATGAATGGTTCTAGTAGATCAAGGTGGATTAGGACCATGCTCTGTTCTTAAAATACATAGAAGCTGGCTTTTCTAAGTTCACTTTGTCCAAGCGGACTACGTAATGATCGTGTCAACTTGGCTTTAGTTGGCTTCAGATAGACGAATAGGCGAAAAATACCAAGACGAGGGTGTGCCAAGTAAACGTCGACAAAAATACGGTTACTGGAGAGCTAAATAGGGGCCCGATCTGCTAAAATTGTCGTGTGTTTTTGTCTGATACCAGGCAAATAGTTATTTGTGTCACAAGGAGCTAAAGAGTAATATTTTGTTCGTCGAGGGCGTTATTTTGAATTCAGAGTGAAGCGAAAGATTCTATAGTAGAATCCTGAGCGTACCGAGAAATTCAATATACGCCGCCCGAGAACAAAATATTGCTGGGACCCGAGTGGTACACAATACACACTATTTTTCATCACTATGTATGAGAAAAAGAAAAAGCTATATGTACCTGATATTAACGATATTAACAATTTAAAGAGTTCCTCAAACAATATTTTTTTAATTTACATTGAATTATGTGAATGTACACACCTCTCGCTCATCAACACAAAGAGAGCCTCTACACATCAAGACTTCTATTCGCATCAATTCAATATATTATTTTTACCAAACGTTTTAATCCATGTGCTTATGCGCGCTAAGATTACTTATAATTAGATATGCGAAAATTATGGTATTTTTGCGTACCATCATGGAATCACAACAATGGTTCATGTTATTAACACCTGAATTCTGGTACAAATACCATAATGGTACGTATAACACCCCAAGACCACATATATAGTTTTTTTTTAGTGCGCATGTCCGCCAAAGCTTAACCGGCCAGTAACTTCTTCATAAATTATGTGCGACCTCTTTGGTTAAATGACGCTAATCTATCAGCAGTACGAACGTGAACCAATCAGAAGAGAGAAAGCGCAAACTCCCGTGGGAATAAAAATGTCTGGCTCCCGCTATCCTCTAAAGCCAATGGTCGTTTTTCGAATTTGTATGATGAAAAAGTATTTTATCTACTCCGATACTGAAGTAAGGTAAGTACAACATAAAAAGTGGTTTTATAAGTACCTATATTGTTTGACCGATGTTACAATATTACATTATAACTATATTTATAACACCACAATTCTGCGCTGATATTGGCCAAATTTATTATAGCACCGGTAGAGAACCAATCACAAGCGATAACATTCTGTCTTAATTGTTTAAGCCACGCCCTCTTTACTATTATCTGATTGGTCTCAGATATCTACGTACAAATGGAGGTTCTGGTATCATGACGAGTATCACTACAATATCATGATGAGTGTGCTTTTCTCATTTTTCGTGACATTGTTTTTGATTTTCGAAGATAAGTTTTGTGTACAAATGTACATAATTAATTAGACATTGAGACACTCTCGCAAAACTATTACGAAACTTACTTCATTCGTTTTTGTGTTCCATACTCTCACATTATGTAGCAGTTACACAAAATACTATTTAAAAGGTTACGTCAGACATCAATATTGTTTTTTTTTTTCAATCATTATCTTTTCTTATGCCTTATTGAATATTTAATTTATTTATTTCCTATCTACGAATCTATTTTTTCTGAACCGCAATAAACATCTGTTTTATCGACTACGTCACCGAGGCGTCGAGCCGACGCGCCGCGCCGCCGGGTCGGCGTCTTTACAGGCTGAGCTCTGAGACTTGGCAGCACTTGGCTACTTACCGCATCACCTGACCTACCAGGGCTTTTAGACTATAGTATTAACCCTTATTCGACAGCAATAGATGCCATTGTTGATCGGCTAGAAATTCGACAGGTCTTTGCTTAATCTTGACGACCTTGAAAATCCTTGAAGTCTGAATTGGACAACTTCCCTCTTGGGTTCGTTGTTATGGATTAAGGGTTCTCCCACTTCAGGTTTTCGTCCTTTTATCGAGGCACGTACACTAAATTGTTCACACCATCTGGAAATTTTATACACCACATGAATTTATAAAATAGGATGCCATCGAACCAACTTTGGCCTTAAAATCAGCACGTGCTTAACAAGACTTTCCGTCGTTTTTGATGAAATTACTTCAGCGTAAGATATACATATAAGAAAAAGTTTGGGAAAATAAAAATATGATATCCTATTTATTCAAACAAGTAAAGGAACCACGCCAGTAACTCAAACATCGAGCAAAGTTAGAATTGCAAAAAATGCCCTGTGGAATATTGACTTGCTTTTACTCGAATGGACTTTCAGTTTGTTGATTTTGAATCTGAAAATATCTCCAATTTAATAAAAGATGCAGATGATGTTGATTTTTTTACAAGAAAGTCATATTATTGGCATGGATTAATAGTACATTACTGCCGCGGCTGGCAAATGAGGTATTGATGGTCGAACATGAAATATTCAATATAGCGTGAAACCTTCTCGCCATAATCTTCACAAAAATACCTTTATAACTCTGTTATCCTTGAAGGACTAATTTTTAAGATTAGGCATGGCGTCATGACTATTTCATGACAATTTTTTGTGGTTGAAACCAAGTCGGTACTACGCGCCGTTTGCTCACATGAGTGGTGAGGATTATACCGTGACCTTCACACCATAATCCTCACAAGCCTATACCTATAATTTCGAAATTATGATTCCTATTTTTTGGCATTGTCAAAATTGATTTTCATGAAGTTTTCGAAAGTTAGGATTATGGCGTGAACATAGAGGAAATATGGTTAGTTTCCTCTATAGGCGTGACCGAAACTTTAAATTCAGTGTACTGTGTCTCAATGTCAAAGTTGCATGTTGGACTTTGGATTGTTCATTTTCTTTTTATTTTATTGTATGTTTTGAACATTTGTACGACCTGCAGAGGCAGAGCTGAAAGGATACTCAATACTATCAAAAATTAAATATTAAATCTATTCCGGTATTCCGGGTGCTTTTTGGGAGCGTTTGGTCGAAGTCTGTTTTTCCAATACAACCGATTGCTGCAAACAGTCGTGTCAATTTAAATGGGACATAGTAATTATTAACATTAATAAATGTAAGGAAATAAATAGACGATGTCACATTTCTGAAATACTTCTGAACCGTGTTTGTCAAACTAAGGCCCGCGGAACATATGCGGCCTGAATCGATTTGCTTACGGCCCTCAGCTGTATTTTACAAGACTATTTTCAACCTTTGCCCATCGTCGTTGCCATACGTACGCTGAATGATTGACTACCAATGGAAGCGCGTTTTGATTGAGCAAAGGAGCAAAGCAAGTATACAGTTCACACTGGCAACACCTCTAACACCTCCTCGGGGATTCATATCGTGACGATATATATATATATATATATATATATATATATATATATCTGTACTTATACATTTCCTCAAACTTGATTGATGAATGAAATATGAAATTCAGTTCGAAGCACGACACATAGCTTACAGATCTCTTCATAAAAAAGAGTATGTTGAATTTTGGAGCGAAAATTTTCTCACCATTAACAAGATTACGTAGAATTTATTTTCTCACAATTTCCTCTACATTTACAAAAACCGCATTAACTTGCTTCGTAGGAGACACATGAGAATTGCAATTTGCAAGCAGTCAAATAACGAATAGAATAAATTGTAAAAAATATGCAACATCAGCACTCGCGTTAATATTTTAACACATAAGAAAAAATATTTTTTCGTACAAGTTCGGGGGGTTTTGCGAGTAAGATGTTGGTACTCTACTGTATCTGGTACCAGTGAAACCTGAAACATTACATCTACATAGATGGAATCCGTACTTTGTCCTCTACTTAAGGCGATATGCGAAAAAAATACGGGTATTCCTTTTCTGTGTATTTCATGAAATACACGGAAAATTTTAATAAATTTCTGGTATATGCATTTTGACTATATAATCTAGGGTTTTGAAATTGGAAAACATGTTTGGATAAATTTTCCTTGATAGAAATAATTGTTGAAATGAGGTCTTCAAACACACTTTTTCTCCTCGTTTGACGAATGGGAACCATATACAGAACTAGAACATATTTTATTAGGTGTTTTAACAATATCTAGAGATGTGATATTTGAAATTTTGCTAGCTATTTTAGTTTTTTTAATAAAAATATAAAACCAAGATTTTTTCCTTTTGCCCTGAATCCGCCCCTCTCGCACTGCGTGATTTTTAGCTTGGAGTGACAGTGACAAAAATAAGATTCGCATAGCCTCTTAAAGATTTAAGTTTTTAAGTTTTCAAGAGCTTCCTATTGCGGGTATATTTTACTTAAAAGGAGGCTCCAATCACTGTCTACGAAATTGTATATATAAGTTTTGAAACAAAAAATTTTGTATTTTTTGTATTCATTCCTTTGGTACTTAGATACTCGTATTATTCGAAAGCAACAGGATATTGATATCTATAAGATATTTATGCGAATTAGTTTCCTAGTTAATTTAACGTTGTATTGTCCGTGTTGTCCAAGATAAACTGATCATTATCATAGATATGATAATATATAACAGTGCAATATTATTTCTATGAAATATTTTCTGGCAACAACAATAACATCATTTTAACCACCAAAGTTATCAACCGAGATAAGAAAATGGATGTTTTCAAGGTAATTGCTGTCCTGGCAGTTTTGTATCAATCTTTAGGAAACTTCCCCGAATGTACTTAATTTCAGTAAAAACAAAGAGAGGATTAATTAAAGGAGATACGACAGCGACGCATTGTCACAGAAGCTACCTCTAGATTCATTCTTTAAAGGAAAAATATATAGGTACTAAGTCTGCGATAATTTAATCCTTTAATTAGATTGTGTACCATTGTGTTAATAACTGTAAAACATTTAACCATAAGATGAGCTGCACACACATCTTTGGAACACATCAAGACACATCTTTGGAACGAGTTACCTTTACGATTACGATACGAGTTACGATTCGTATGTCGTCTTCTTTGGCGATATTTAAGACGAAAGTCAGGGGCTCTACCGCGTAATTCTCATTTGTATCAACTTCAAGCAAATGCATGCGAAATTCAACGCGTGCAAAAGAGATGGCATGTTAGGCGAGCGTCGTCGCACGCACGTCAAGTTTCAATCTCAAGTTGATGTTGATGAAAATGAGAATTACGCGGTAGACCCACAGATCTCACTATGAAGTTTCATTAGGTTGGTAGTCTCGTCACTTATTTACTCTTATTTTATTGATATTTAAATGTATATACATATATATATATTATAGATGTATTTATTAATATATTCTTGTGTATTTGTTTATGTAAGTCTATGATATCTATTAAAATTAAGTTTAATTTGGTAGGTTATTTGTATTTACACTGTATTGATTTTCATTTAATTTACTCTATCTATTACGTCTATCCCCCTATTTTTACTTTTCTAGTGACTATTTCTTCACCACCCAAAGGTTGGCTGGAAGAAATCGCTTTAAGTGATAAGTCCGCCTTCGTATAAAATTATGTTTTCAATACTCTGTTTTCTTTTATATTTCTTTGGTGTACAATAAAGTGTCAATTCATTAATTAATTAAATTATTCATTCATTCATTCATTCATGAGCATTGTAAATTTATATTACCTGTTTAACATGTAACTAGCTGGGGAAGACTGGAGTCTACAACACAGTTTTTACTTACGTAGACTCCAGGGCTCAGTTAAGCCAATTACTACTGTCTATTATACCTTTTGAGATTTTGTTGTGTGAATAATTTTAATGCATGTAACTATTTTTATTTAAAAATTTATGACGTAATATTGTAACTGTAATTTTTAAATGGCTTTGTATTAATTGTGTTTTCAATAATTAATTTTTTATTGATTTGATTTGATTGTACAAAAATAGGCATGAGTCTTTCAAGTTATTCTAGTATATTTCAATTTTTGTATTTTCATTGCATTAAAAAGCCACGTATTTTAAAATAAACTATTTATAAAATACAATGTACAAACGAACCCAATAATGAGCAATCTCTCCTAGTTAACATTAACACCACCCAAAATCAAATGTTATACTCGTGTTACAGGCTCCAAAACGCCACCATAACAGTTACGATTTTTTTTACTAAAAGCTAAGTTTTTTTTACACGGTTTTATTACGCGTGCATAAAGGTGATAGTCATACAAAAATCTATACCGTAGCGCGTGGCTGGGTGTACATTTTACATTGTTTACCTAATCTTTTAGTTATATAAATACAGATTTTACTTATTAATAATAATGTTAATAATAATAATCATCATCTTGTTATTAGAACCATTACTCTTGGTATTATTATCATATATACTTGGTATTGGTATCATTACTTAAACTCGATCCGAAGTACATCCTTATCCAGTCAACACCTGCGTCCTTTTACATTACCATTATTGCAAAATACTGTTCGAGATTTTGATAATGCTAGACCATGAGTCTGTCTGCAAGAAAACCCCCAACGAAGGTTGAAAACCAAATCTGTGTCCTCAACCCCGCTGACCTACTGCGCATGCTGACGTCACAGGCGCCAGAGAGACGCGACGAAAAGACGCCTCTCCAGCCAGCCAGCCAGCCTGGAACATCCCTCAACCCATATAGACCCCTAACTGCTAAGAAGTCTAATTCACGGAGTAGGTCTTTAGAGCTGGTGGTACACGACATTTATACTGCGGTAATACGAATCGTAAAACATTGGAGTCAGGTTATATTCAGGCTCTATTTGCTAAAGCATAAAATTTACGTTATATTTAAACATAAATTCAGTTGGTTGGAAGCTTGAATCTTGCCAGAAAAAATGCACAGATAATTTTTTTGCAAGTTTTTTTTTGCGTATTTAAAGTCATAGAATTTATTCAGTATGACCGGTAGAAAAATGTAGTAAATAATTTAAATCACGTCACATAAGTATACACCTCGTAAAAAGAATTCATATAAAGAATTGAGCTTATTACTATAATTGATTTAATACTATAATCAAAGAATTGCAACAAAAATGTCCTTCATTCAATAATTTTGCCCATATCCTCTTGTGATTAATTTTCGGTTATTTAACGAAGCACCACAATTTCATAATCTTAACTGTTTTGCAATAAAATGTAGGTATTTACAGTTTCTCATTTAATTTGCTGGTTTAGTTAGGAATACAGGTTCTCGCACTAAACGTGGCTTTTATTTATACTTAATAATTAAATTTGTGTCAAACTTATAATTTCATTTTTCTTTGTGTACTTTTAAATAGTACGTTAAAATAATAACGCAAAATTGCCTGCATTTATTATGAGATGGTCCGTGGTACTATGTGTCTCCGTAGCTTCTATTTTGCTACACTTTTGCGTCCTCCCTTTTCTACGTCGTAGCAAGCGCTACGACTCCATTGATTTTTACGCTTTGTAGACCTGCTACGCCGTAGTCTGAACGTATTGATTTTTTAGTTTTTTATATTTTCAATTAAATTTTTTAGATTATTCATTACTATGAAACCATGTTTGATATGTCTTGGTCCTAGAGTCAACGATACGTTAAGAATTAATTTATAATATAGGTAGCGAGGTAAAAGCTAACTTACAAAATGTGAGAAAAGTAACATTTACAGACAGAAGTTTTTCATATTTTTTCAAAAACGTGTCGTATTGACACAATTAGAAAGTTTATACCAGTCTGCTTAACATAATTATTTGCTTCAAGAGACGTAATAAAAACGATACACTGCGTAATTTTTACACATGAATGCGTCAGAGGCAACGAATGTGTCACTCATTTTACCACATATATTACGTTAATGTTTTAAAACAAAAGTGAAAATTATACAAGTAATTGTAGTTTTTTAATTAATATTATTTTAACCTTTAAATAAACTTTGTATTGCAGTTTGTGAGAAAAACATTTGAAAATATGTTGTATCACGATATTGATCAAGAAAATGTAGAATTCTCTAATTGTATATACCTATAGATATATACAAGGTGACTTTATGATCATCGCCCAAATTCATACTGGTGGCTTGGTAAGTAATCAGTATCATGGATCAATACATTTTTTTGGAAAATTCGTAAAATTAAATTTCGATTTCCCATAGTGATTCACTCGGACCTGCGGGCCTATTGTGTATCTCTAGTTGCCTTCTGGACTGGGTGTCTATCATCAAAAACATAGATATACTATCGAATTCCGATGTCCTAAGGATATTTTCGCACTTGAAGTGACGACACAGATTGTTAATAGTTCAATACCCACTAAAGGCAATTTTGAAATTTCAGTTTTTAGCTATGTTTTTGATGATAGGCACCTCGTGCAGTTGGCAACTAAAGATACAGAATAGGTTGGCTGGAAGTGAATTTCTATGGGAAGCCAAAATTTCATTTTACAAATTTCACAAAAATTGTAATTGATCCAAGATACTGATTACTTATCAAGTCTCCAGTATGAATTTGGACGATGATCAAAAAGTCATCTTGTATATTCCTTTAAATTCAAATATTTCTCAACCATTCTTCTAAGTTATATAACTCATATGAAGAAAGATAAATGACAAAATAATATTCATGTAATCACAATTTTCATGGTAATCTCTAATAATAAAATATTACCGACTTATCGCAAAGTTATAAAAAAGAGCATTATGTCTTTTGAGGAAAAATAATCTTGTATTCTTTTTAAACCCTCTAACGGACGTTATTTTCTGAATATAATTTGAATAAGTAGCTACTACTTCAGTATTGAGAGATATACTACGAAGAGAAGAATTATCTCCTCAGCAATTGTTTATCTGTAATGTGGGTCCAAGTCTCGATCTGGACAGTGATTTATTATTTTGCTTTTGTGTTAGCGATAATGGGAATGAGAGGGTTAATTGACAAATAGTATTTTGTGCAACTGTAACATAACTTGAGACATTGTTCTTTCGTTTCGTAATAGTTTTGCACGAGTGTCCCAATGTCTAACTATGTTCAGTTGCACATCTATCTACGACCATCAAAATTATCGTCTTTATTTATAATATTTTCCACTAACAATTTCAGGAAAAATGACGAGAACACTTTTTAATGAACCTTGGGTGCGTCTTGCGGTAATGCTGCCTTGAAGGCCAATCAGAATAAAGGGGGCGTGGCTTAAGAAATAAGATCAGAACTTATTTCTCGTCTCCGTTGTTGATTGGCTCTCTAGCAGTGTTGTAATAACTTGGGCCAAACACAGCGCAGAATAGCGGTGTTATAATGTTATATTATTACATCGGAGAAGCAATGTAGGTACTTATATAACTGCTTTTGATGTTGCAAATACCATATTGCATTATGGGAGTAGATAAACATTATTATAAATTACTAATCAATATCAGAAATCAAATGTATAATTGTATGTACAGCTCGACAAGCTTAATGTTCCGATATACAGGACATATATGCTAAATACCTCGACTAATTACTTTAATGTGCTTAATAGCTAGCTTTAATCACTCTATAGTTAATTACACTAAGTGAATCTATACGCCTTCCTTAATCGTAGAGTAAACGCTTGACAAGTAATCATTAAATTCTCAATCACAAACATGTTAGTTTTTGTTTCATTAGTTATAAGAACGGGAGATTAACCTATTTAAGGCCTCCCTTTACGCCTAAGTTTTTCTTCAGATTCATATAAAAGGTAAAAACTGAATGTGAAGTCAACAGCTTATTTTTTTCATATTTGTTTTCATAAGTATGCTCTAGCGACGTCTTACTACGTCTCTATACAGCCCAAAAAGCAAAATTTGATGAAACACCATCATAATAGCTGTCAGAATATTGCCTCGTTTTTTCGCAAAGTTTAGCAAATTGCATAATTTTTATCTGTACTGGAAAAAAGAAAGAAATACAGACGTCGTTCATGTAAAGAATATTAAGTTTATACACTTTTCTCTAATTAAGCAGTTACAGTTTCATGGAAAACAGTTTTTACCTGAAACTTTTTCACAAATTCAGCGTTCTTTGAATATCTCGCCTTCTTGCACCTCTTGATGAGAGATGGGTCAAAGGGGAAGGGGAAGAGAAAACATAATAAAGATGTGTGCAAAGTCTCATTAAGATCAAAGCCAACATTACATCACAAACACCTAAAGCATTTATATGGCAGCTAAGCGGGATGGCCTACCTTAAATCCAAAATACAAAAAAATTGTTTTCATCTTAAATACACCAACAAAAATATTTTAATTCCTATGCTAATAAATTCAAAACAAATTACAAATACATTATTGACCAAGCACATTTAAATAATATCACAGTATGTTATGGCAGTTATAAAGTGCCTTTTCTCTTGACCGCTTCTGTCTGTGAAGGTCAGAGCACTTGTCAGTTAACCCAGAGGTTGTGGGTTCAATCCCCGCGGTGCATTTGTGCCTGAAGTGCAGCGATATGGCTCATCACCCATCACGTTGGGGACGTAATAATCATCGGTGAAAAGCAATGCATTTCATAGTGTATACCTTTGAAAACCTTTGACACCCCCTCGAGGATTCATGTCGTGACGATATGATTTTATAAGAGTGTATTGTTTATTGAGAATTCCATCGTTTTGGAAACTAAACATTTTTTAGGTAAAAAAGGAATAGTTCTGCAGTGTGTTAATTGTATATGTACCGCCGTCGTTTTATTTATAGTAAGTCCATCTTATTTATATTTTAAATGTATTAAAGATAATAATTTAGTTCACGTAACATGGTAAATTACACAGCAGATTACATATACCTTAGTAACCTCACGCTGAAAAAATTTTACTTCAGCACGTAGGTACTCTTATAATGGGTAAAAGAGAACTTAAATAAAACAAACTTGCTTAGTAACAAGAAAATTATTTTGCAAAGTTCGAGTTTTTGTATCAACAAAACTTAAATTGGGGCGAAGGTATTTAATATTTAGTTTATTCAACTCCATTTTAAAGGTAAACCCTGTTTAATATAATATTACAGAACATTGAAGATAATTTGTCTAGAAATACGAAATTTATTGTTCAAAGAGCGAATGTTCCCAATTTGAGAACATATTTTAGCTATAAAAGCTAAATTACTTTTTATTAAAACGTAGGTATTCCATGATGAAATCAAAACTGACGTTCTAGTCTACTATTATTGTAAGATTACATAGATCCGAACCAGTCGTCAAACAATCTTAAAATTGGATGAATGTTAAAGGGTATTTTCCGTATTTTTCTGTCTATTTGTTTGTCCGTATGCTCGCGATTCACGGAAATACTACTCAACGGACTTCCCCTCAGCCATAGCTTCAGGCTTTTGGCAGCGCTTCTTGCTGCGCTTCCAGGCGCTCCCACGACACCCGCGCGTCGGCGCCTTCGAGCGCATCGGACGTATAGCGCGCTGGCTCGCTCAAAGCGCTCGACACTAGGTTCGTCCTTTGCGCTCGATCACTGGCGCGGCTCCCCGCCTCCCCGCACACCGCCTTCGAGAGAGCGCAAGTCACTCGAAGCCGGACTTGACGCGCGAGCTTAGATGAGCCCTGGCACCTAAAATCTATTGCATTATTTTGAATGTGAAATGTTACACTTTTATCTTTATTCGTATTTCTTGAAATGTTAGTGCACTTTAAAATGCACACGACGGCATATTGAGACCCTTTTCTCGTAAAAATTCATTAAAACGTCCAACTATTACTGTGTTCAGATGAGCACTGATTCCAAACGTGTGAGCGTCACCCATTTAAAGTTCTTTGATAAATATATATTTGTCTCTTTTTTATATAAGGTTTTTAATGTAGTTTTAGTTAATTAAAAGTTAATAATATAAAGGTAAAAATGAAAATTTTACTCAAGATATATTTCGGGCCCCACCGGGCCCGGCATACGTTGAGAATCATTTAAAGAACCATTTAAAGTTGAAAACATTTTGGTGCTGTCATACTACGGTAAGGGCTTATCTTTACTTTTGAAATCTTTGTTCAAATCACATTTACAATACTTATTAAACAGTTAAGGCCCACTTGCAGCATGATCGAGAAAAATCCTTAACCCTCGGGTTAACTAACCCGACATTTCATTAGTCCTATTGCACCATGATAATATCGAAGCGGGTTAGTAATCCCGAGCCTCAGATTAATAAATTTTAATTATTCTGAGTCCCGAGCTAAGCGATTGTTTGACATTTGACATTTATTTAGAATGTTACCATAAAGTAATTAGTTGCAACCAATGAGGTATCTATTGAAACAACACAATTTAAGTCAAAGTAGTAACATTACTTCGCTAACCCGAGTTTAACTCAAGGTGAGAGTCGGGTTAAATTCTGATGACTTTTTCTTAGTTTAACCCTAGTTTAAACAGAGATTTTGATTGGTGCGAGAGAGTTTTTTCTAAACCCTCTATTTTTTGACTTAACCCGAGTTATAGTCGAGTTAAGAACATGCTGCAAGTGGGTCTAAGGGTACTATTTATTAATGCACGGTGCGGCATTTAGTGCTCCTGCGCTCGGGCACAAACTCACGTCGTGCAATAATGGACTACTTAAATCACACGCATAGAAAAATAAAAGAATTAAAGATTAAATAAAAGGTGCAACACCACAAATTACCTATTAATTATATTATATTTTATATAAATTCCTAATTAAAGGTATATGGCTAGGGCACTGTTCAACAGCTAGATGTAATAGCAGAACATCGTCCTGCTCTAATCGGCTCTGCATCGGCTTTGAGTTCGCTTTAGTATTTATTGAGAGAGAGAAAATCGGTAAGAGAAAGTGGTGAAGTGCAGTGTACAGCTATAGCTGTAGATACTAGGCCACGCAATATGTTTTGGGAAAAAAAGATTTTTGTTTGAGACACTGGCCAGCTATAATTTATTTTGAAAATACAATTATTTAAAAGTAAAAAATAAGAGCGTTTCAACTTCAGAACTTCCCTCCACATTTTTTACGAGCTAAATTGAACTGTCGTATCTCATTGACAGATGGATCTGCGTCGGGACCATCTCTCGCGCGAAACATTCGTCCGACTTTATGCGACATTTGAAAATCGCGCGAACATTCTCACGCGATTTTCAAATGTCGCATAAAGTCGGACGAATTTAATAATAGACTTCAAGTGGCAATTATGGATAAAAGCCCTTCTAAGGTAACCGCGTACCGCTGGTATAACGAATTTAAGTGCAGTTGACCAACTAAGAGGGATGAAGAAAGAAGTGGTTTTCCTTTGACGGCTGTTACAGAAGGAAACGTGCTAGCACTGAAAAATTTAATCCAATAGAATAGGCGAATTACGTATGAAGAGTGTAGCACATATTGCAGATTGGATCAGGGAGCATTTACGGTATTCCACACAAGCACCTTCGCGTGAGGAGGATATGTTCGTATTTTTACTTTTGAATAATTGTATTTTCAAAATTAATTACAGTACAATTTAAGGGCCAGTGTCCCATTCATAAAAACTTTTTTTCGCAAAACATATTGCGTGGCCTGATGTAACTATTGGGTTACCCTCCTTACATCCCTGATTTAGCACCATGTGTCATCTTTTTATTCCCTAAAATAAAAAATCAACTCAAAAGGGATACAGTTTTCATCGCCGGAAGATGCACCAACAGCGTTCGAGAAGGCCGTAGAAGAGGTGTCTGAGGCAGACTAGAAAAAGTGTTTCGTAAATTGGTTTAGACGCTTGAAACTTTGTATAGATGCTGGTGGAGAGTTCTTTGAAAATTTTTAATAATAAAACTATACACCGTAAAACATTATTTATACTTTCGCAAATTTTTCTGAGTATCCCACGTATATCTCCCGTAACGTTGAATCCATCATTCAGTGCTAGTCCATGTATCGTTGTGACAAACTGAATGTCGAATATCCGTCTAGTCGAGATCTGCTATAGAGATGTGATACTCGTATGGCGAGATACAGTTTGTTCTGGTTTCAGTCTACCTATACATAAGTACAGTGAACAAAAGAGATGGGTAAAAAGGCCTACCGCAAACACTTGGAAACTGAGACCCACAACAGGTGAGTGATAGAGGAGATGAGGAATACTTAGTCAATACACACACATATATTCTATTGACTAAGTATTCTTCATCTAATAAATCACTCGTCAGTAGGGCTTAGGATCAAAGTGTTAGCACTAAGCCTGGTTACTTATCTCTTTTGTTGACCCTACATCTCGAGACTCGTAAGCAGAGTTCCAGCTCTTGATTTTAGCCATTTTGGCGGTTTATTTACTAGCCATATGCAAAAAAAAACCGAAGCTGCCAGATCTGATGCACGTAGCCATCACACTCACAAGCGACTTGACGTACAACGAATTTGGAATCACTAGAAATGAGAGAAGTTACGGGACCCACCGCCAACCAGCCGCCATCAGAAACTGACTTAGTGTACGCCATAAATAGCAGACCAGCAAAGCATACTTTGACAGTAAATTCTATGGGTAAAAAGATTTCTGTGACTAAAATTCTGCAACGGAACATAAATCTGATATCGTCACGTTTTCACACAAACTCCTACGGCTAGGACGTGACTGAACCCGCCTCATTTTTTTTTTTGTTATTTAGCCTTAGTAGTGCATTAAAATATACTTTAGAATTATTTTATCAAAAATCTTACAGAACACTAAATTATTAAATTAGTAATTCCCAGAAAAACTAATTTTGTCATCTTTTCTCTAGCTTCCAAAAATAACTTGCAAGCTATAGAATTGGTATTGAATAGCTGCTTAACCTAATTAAAATATTCAACAAGTTCTTTTACTTTGTGACACGTACAAGCTTCTGTACTGAAATAAATTCGCTAAAAAAATTTGTATGCTCACTGAATTTCAGACAAGTTTTTGTACGCAGCGTGATTCATATCCGGACCTCCGTGTTTTTGTGGCACAAATTTATATCTGAAAATACAATTTCTCGTTATTTGAAGCTGTAGAATAAGTTAGCATTGAGGCAAAAAGCCAAATGATCAACTGAATCGTTTTATCAATGTTAGCATCAGGGTTAGCATTCATAAGGTTTTTTTTAATTAGAAGTAGTATGATTTTGTGTAAGCGGCCCAGGATGTATTGTATTATAAACAAAATCAATTTTTTCTGGTCTTTTGAGGCTCAGATGTTTAGCCAACGCGCAACGTCGGATATGAAATAGTATGAAAAGGCTATTAGTATTTTAGATGTTAACTTACAGGTAATGAACCGTGATTGTTAACTTTGTAGTTAAGCTTTCAATTTGATCCTGTATTAGCTATTAATTGTGAACATAAAAACAGATTGAGCTCCTCATATTGCATCAATCAGAACTGTACTCTATCAATCACGAAAAATTGAGTTGTTATGAAATAACTCTTGAAATATAGATATAAAATCGCTTCTTAGGGCTTATTTTTATTTTAGTTACCTAATTTTTAGCTTACAAATACAAATAGAAAGGTACAAATAGAAACTCGGTGAAAACTAGAGGTAAATTATTATTTTTTCTATCGAGGCAATGTTTCAAGGCTCTTGGAATTATAATGATATATCCATACATATTTTTTTTTACAATTTTAAATTGAATTTAGTAGGTATGAAGCTTGAATGTGAAATTTAGAATTTTCATTTATCTTTTTGCGCTCTTACACTTTTTAGGGTTCCGTATCGAATGTGCAAAACGGAGCCCTATTCCGCTGCGATTGATTGGAGTCACTCCGCTGTCCGTCTGTCTGTCTGTCTATCCGTATGTCATGGGTCTCTAGCCCTTAGACGGAATGATACAATGATGTTGTGTAAAATTTTGACCCAAAACCGAATATTAAATTAAAAATAAAACAAAATTACTTTTCAGCGGTGGCCTCATACACGAAAATGAAACCGTTTTTTTTTTTCATTTGTTACTCCAAAATATCGGGTGTTATTATCTAGAGCTCATTAAGTAGAGTATAATTTTTTTTTTATCTTTAATAATAAAGAAATTGGGGCTATCAAATTTGCCATTTTTAGACCAGTTTTGTTAGGGGTCTATCTTAAAGGCCAAAGCAGTTAGGAATTTGAAATTTCTGTATATTATGTACCATATGCTGTATTTAAACGACAAATACTAAAAACACCGATTTGTTATGTAGTTTTAGGGTAACGTCCCCGAATACTCAACCAACTTAATTTTGCAGTTTTTATGTCTGCCAGAATTAGAGGTCATATGTACGGTACCCTAAAAGTTCGAGGCCCGACTCGCAATTGGCCAGATTTTTGAATTTAATGTGTTTTGTCAGAGACACAACCGTAAATAATATAAGTGGATGTTTTTTCTTTTCACTTATCTACTTAATCACATCCGTATAATAATATGGACTAAAAGTTAATTTCAACAAGACCCAAACTATCGTAATAGGTAATTCATTGCTAGGATTGATTGGCAACAGCTTTCTCATATTTAAGTATCTTATTTGAAATCTATCTCCGGATTTAGTTTTATTGTTTTTATTGTGTATATCTAATTATATATTATTTATTGGGACTCTTGTTATTTTTGGCAATACAGTCAACAACTTAGAAATCCTTTTGATAGTTGTCTATCATGGGTGTCATTAATCAATGAGATAAGTAGGAAAATGCCACTAAAATTGCACAAACTTGCACAATCTCTCTGGTTACCCATTTTTTAGAAGAATTTGCCACGCTGCAATACACCATTTTTACAATATGTTTCTTCTAACGCGTTCGGTTGAGAAATGAGAGGCCCGCGGGTTATGTCTTGACGTATTGATCAAATCGGTGCGTCGCAGTCACGGCTTTCATGGCATTTCTATTCCTTATTAATAGTTCTGCGGTAAATACCAATTTTAAACAGATGTGCGACTAAAAAATCAAGGGTACATCAAAGAAAACGTTTTCTACTTATTTAAATTAGTCTTGTAAAAGGACAATATCAGATAATAAAATTATGAACAATGTTCGTAGTCTATTATTTTTTAATTGGCATTGTTTAAAAGTAGGTTAATTAAATTCCGTATAATAGTAGGCGTAGGCTTCAGACGTTGTTCCCACATTAATTCAAATAAGAGCAACTTTACTTCTAAAAATTAAATTGGTCATCACTTTTCACAGCTTTTATTCTGCTCTTTCTTAATGTTCTTCAAGAAGACAGTGATCTTAAGACACTTGAAAATTTCTCTCACAAAGTCAGAAACTCCTTTCCACTTGATATGCGTTCCTAGGCTAGCAGCAATAACGGATTCTAACGATGAGGCCAGGTGGCGCCGAGCTTTCAAACTGCTCCATAATGTGCTTTTTTCCAGAGCTTTAACTGTACAATTGGTGCCGTTTTCAGAGAAATTTATTAGCTATTATTTCGCAGTCAAGCCTTTTGTTAAAGGATTTACGCATACAATCATTCTGGGCTATATTTATGTAAACTTCCACTGAAGTTTCACAGAAAATTTCAATTTGTGCGATAATTGTTTGTTTTTAAAACCTTCAGTGAGTTATAAAGTCATTGAAGTCTTCTAGGGGCCAATGTAAATTTTAAAACCTTTAAACATAGTTTTTTTGTTTGTCTATTTGCAGCCTAAAAACCGGTAAAGTGCGAGTCAGACTCGCGTACTATTTTTTGTGTAATCTATACGTACGCACATATTACCATGATCTTTTTTTTATTTTTCGGTCCACCTGTTTTGGAGATAAGGGGGGAACATATATTTTTTGTGGTTTTTCGAAGATTAGTCAAAATCGATGCAAGTAAAAATAGCTAAACTATATATATTTACAATTCGCTCTTTAATATCTACAAATTGATACCCATGTTGTACTTTTATAAAAAAAGATTTTTTATTTAACTTTTTTTACATTTATCATTATGTTCCTATTTTTTTTTAATTGCTATAGTTTTTTTTGTGATTGGTCAGTTATGACCTACAATCGACATTTTTTTCATATTTATTGGTTCACCAGTTTCGGCGATAAGGTGGGAGACATACATTTTATTGTGGTTCTTCAGAGATTTCTCGAAATCAGTGCCGGTAAATATAATTAGGGATATATTTTTACAATCAGCTCTTTAATATCTACATTTTGATACCCATATAACGTTTTTAGTTTTTTTTTCTCTTTTGTATTGGAAATATTATACATTTTTTTAAATTTAAAAATTTTTTTTTTTTACTGAATTATGTGGGCAAATGAACGCTTTTTTTGTGCCAAATTTGAAGTCTTTATCTTTTACGGTGCTAATATTATGAGGCTGTGACACATGGACGGACGGACGATAACGGAGTCTCACAATAAAGGCTCTTTTTGTACCATTTCAGTACTACGGAACCCTAAAAATGAGTTTGTGGAACGTGGAAAGATAGAAAGCACAAAGAAAAGGCATTTATTTTGAAAATTACACCAATACAAAAAACTAAATACACTTAATAAATAATCAGTTTTAGACTTATAACTATACAGCTTGAGGTTATAAGATGCAGCAAACAAAAAGGTCTTTGACTCGGCAAAATGCCACAGCAGAACTGTGACGCTGATCTTCCGTCAGAGTACGCGAGTTGCGACACATGCGATGTAACTAAATCTAACTGACGTACGTCGTAGACTATGTAAATCCCAGAAAGGCTTGTGTAAGTGGCCTTAAAAATACTTTAAATTTGATATTCTACAAGAATTTTCATATTACCCTGAAGTGTTCATCAAATATTTGAATTTTTTCCCCAGGGGTTATGCTATCATTCTTTATCTACATTCCAAATTTTAGTTTTAAAAGCCCTGCTATTCTTGAGTTATGAAGTGGATGAACGACAGACAATGAGACTTTGGCAAGGGTTTTCATAATTTTTTTATTTTTTTTTTAATTTTTTTATTTTTATTTATTTTTTTTTTATTTTTATTTTTATATTTTTTTTTTAAATTATTGCGGCGATATTTTAGGTGTAGGAAGATTAAGAGGATCTGCGTAAAAATATTAATGTCCGCAAACACCACATCTCGACCGTATTGACATTTGTAATAAAAGCGAAGTTATGTTTAACGGCACATTCATCGCTAGTACTGTCTACAACCCGTCAGGTATAATGTGGCAAATCCTAATACACCCGGGTAAAGGTGAAAATCGAAAAATATATCGTGTAGGTGAAAATCGTTGCTGTATGTACACTGTACTTACACAGCGCTTTATTATGACTGTAATTTTATTGTTCAATCGTTAACAGGATAAAGTCGTTAATTCTCATAATTTAAACTATATTATATGTGTAACATTAAATAACTTCGGCGACATAAACCGAGATAGTCTCGTTTATCTGTCCAATGTATGTATAATATCCGTAGCAAAGACTTCGTAGCATATTCGTAGCTGCTACGATATGTAGCAAAAGGTATAACATGCTTGGAATGACTAGTCAGTGCTTTCTATAAGTACATACTAGTATTTATACTTAAACTATATGTGAGAACGGTTAATTATAAAGATAAAATACCTTTTAGCATTCTTGTTTATTTTCCAAATCAAAGTCAAAGTGAAGTATTAGAAGAATGAATCTATGGCTTAAGCCTTAAGACCATAGAGCATTACACCATGATCAATTCAATTCAAAGCCGTTTTATCTTGCTTCCTAATGATCATCACTCGATTCAAATTTATTTAAATTTTTTTTCTCTAGCGTTACCAATAAATAAAAAATAAAAATAATATTTAAGGTCTTTCAATTTAAATTGAAAGTAATTTAGGAGGTTATTCATATTCAGTATCGTTAATACATCACATTCCACTGCAAAGTACTTTTTTTGTGCGAACTTTTTCTTCACTTATCCATACAAACTGAGTCAGCTAATCGGACCACTTTGTATTGAGAAATGAAAAAAAGTTCGCGCAAAAAAAAAGTGCTTTGCGGTGGATTGTGGTGTATTAACGATACTGAATCATCTCCTAAATTACTTTCCATTTAAATTGAAAGACCTTATATATGATGTTGATTTTTTTGTTATGTTATATTCACGATACTGATGATAAAAAAAAGTGAAATTTATTTACGATGTTTGGGGGCGACAAAAGTGGGAAAATAGTGAACGACAGTGAAAAACTGGTGAACGACAGACATGATGAAATTTACTCAGTACTGGCGGAGCGGCGGGGGCGGGGTGGGAGGGTCACCCGAGTAGGTAAGTACTAGCGCTCTACGCCGCAGCTCAAGGACTGATAACCGGTACAAAATCATACCGTTAGAAGCAAATCGGCGTTATACCAGTAGTGGTTTTTATACTGGTATTATCCATACAAGTGGTTTTTTAATACCAGTCTATTATAACCGGTTGTTTTTTAATACCGGTATATTGCATACCGGTTGTTTACTAATACTTAATATGATTTTACCTGTTAAATAACAGGTTGTAAATACCGATATAAGAACAGGGACTGATAACCGGTAATAAGTCCATATCGGAAGAAGCAAATCGGTATAACCTGTTTTTAATACCGGTAATCATATTTTGTTCGTTTTAACCTTATTTCAAATAAGGTTAAACTGAAATTAATTGTACCTGTTATTGTGGAGTGTAGGGGGGGCACCACGCTTTATCTACTCCATTGCGGAATGCCGAATGCCGTTGTCGCTCATATTGGGATAATAATTTCACTCTGCGCTGCGTAATTGTTAATGGTGACGATTCACTCTATTGATCGTTGGGTTACGATAATTAACCTTTGTATACCTTAAATGTATCGGTAGTTTAAATACCGGTTACGATAATTATCCGGTAGTAATTATAACCGGTTATAAAACCTTTTTATACCTTAAATGTACCGGTTACGGTCCTTGCCGCAGCTACCGTTTATCAAGATTATTTTAGGACATAATATAAAAAAGGGCGTAACTCCTTCAAGCGGTATAATTTTTTTTAATTCTTGTTTTTTGGAACAAACATCATGTATTCACGTGACGCAAGTTGTGGACCAAATCGACACCCATACGACATACGTATATATCAAAGAATACTGTGACTGACAGATCTATCAAAGCCTAGACCAAACACCAAACGGCTGGCATATTACAATGAAATTTGATTGTTGGTTTCGTGTATGACATTAACATCTACTAGGAAAGCTTTTCAGGCAATTCCCCCGGGTTCAAAGGAAACGGTATTCATGCCAGTATTGTTGCGAGGCGTCTGCTAGTTAAAAATGAAGGTTAAATAATGAGTTCTCATCATCACTAAAACAAAATTTAAACAATAGATGTACAGTGTGTGTGACAAGACTCTTTTGGCGCGTGGATTGGTCGTGATCAAAAACGGAACTAACGCTGCTATCCTATCCTTGTTTAACAGCTGCGCTCACTGTCATCTACGCGCCAAAAGATCCATGCTGTAGCAGGCAAGCTTCCAAATTCAAATTCAAATTCAAATTATTTATTTGTTCAACACAGGTAAATAAGATGTTACAATACTTAAGTCCTAATCCATGATGTGCCATGTATGGCGTACAAATATTAGAATGTGTTACATACCTAGAAATAATGAAAAAGCATAAAATAACAGTTGTACCTAACCAAAAATATACCTACTGCCAAATATTACAGTTTATTTCATCATTGATGGTTCAGTCAATAGTCCGTTGCCCATTAAAAATAGAACATATTAAATAATTACTCTGTCAAAAATTCCACGACTGTGTAGTATGCTTTATGAATAAGAAATTGTCTTAATTTGCTTTTAAATGTCTGTATGTTTTCTATTTCTCTGATTGCTCTTGGTAATTTATTGTAGATACGAGGAGCTTGTGGCTCCTTTTTAGTGTAGTTTTTTCTTTTTCTCTCAAACTGATCCAGTCCCTCGTTTCAAGTAACTTACCTATATTAGTGTTCAAAATTAGTACTTATATTCTAGTACTGATTACTAGCTATTTACACCAGCGTTTCTATTTTACTGACCATCGCAATCAGCGAAAATCAGAATTTAAAGAGGATCATAATTTATTCACAACTAATCACGAAGAGACACCAAAACAAAGAAGTTAATTATGAATGTGAAATGAGTTTATCGAGGGTACCGATTTCTGTACGTCTGCGTTCCAAAATTAATTATACGATGTGACAGCTAATAAAACTTCTTATAATATGGGTTCATTTGAAATGGGTCACCCTGTGGTTGCTGATGTACGAGTCAATCTATTTTAACCAGCACGTTTGGAATATAATATTTGTTTTTGGTATTCAAAACATTAGTTTACAATTATGTATTTGGATATTCTACATACGAGACATCCCGGGTATTCGTACATCCCGGGTGTTAAGGCCCGCCTACGCCAAACATGCTGTCGCATTTGGACAGTTTAGCAATTTGATTAGATAGTTTTCAACTATTCAAATCCGTGTGATTATTAACAATAAACTACATCGTGCAAATGATGTGTCCTCTATGTTTCGGATAAAATGTATGTTTTTGAACGTATCCGATAGTGGTCTATGGTATTTTTGTCTATGGACTCTTGGAGCTGTCAAAAACCTGGGAAGGACGTGTTTTTTGGTAAAGGTCGCGGTCGACCACATTTTGGGTTTTAAAAGGACTTAAAACAAGGGAAATCGATGTGGACATCGTAAAGAACATTATTGGGTCAGGGTTTGACAATATTTTGGCGTGAAGGCCACGTTTATTCTATTTCCTGTGTGTGTGTGACATAACCTGAACACGCGGTGTGCGACAAGTGGACTTGTCAATTACCATTTCTTCTGGGTTCGGATGCATCCAGGGTTAGGTGGGTGTGTTTAGATTCATCGTGGAAGGTGAACAACGTGTCACGGCACCGGCACGCCTTGGAGTCTACGTGCGCAGTGGAATTCGTGCGAGGACTAGCTGATGAGGTCATCATCCAATTGTCTGGTAGGATATCTTATATATTATACTTTGTAGACTATATAAGATATAAGATATTTGTAGACTATGAATCTGGGACAGCTTATGGGCCCCTGTTCCAGCTGCTAATATCGCCCTTTAACATAAAATTAGTGGTGTCTGAGCGTGGTTATGGAACCCTCGCACCAGTGACGCCGATGCCCGTCACTAGTCAGAAACATTATCACTCTTTTATCAAACAATTTCTGGTAGCTAGACCGTGGTTAATCCCAACTTTGGTTTATATACATTTAAACAGCGGAACTGGGCGGCCCTAGTGTCATTGAACTGTTAACATAGCTAGGCTTTACATGGTTGTAATGTACATGTTTTTGATGTAGCAATTACATTGGATATGTTTAGTGCTTTGAGTAGATAATTGATTACCGGAGGGTACCACATTGATGTGGTTCAGTAATATCAGTATAATTTGATAGTTTGGTACATATCAAGTGTTCTTGTATTACAATAACATTATATCATATAACGGTTTATATTATAGATTGGAAATCAACTTGTTAGCTAATATACGGTTATCTTGGCTTGAATTTATGTACTTACAAGTATGTATACAGTTGCATAGTGGAATGTGCATTTGGGTTTGTGTGTATTGTATACACCAAATATAATTTACATTTGATAATTAAATTATAGAATTAGGTAGGAACCTATTTGTTTGTTTTGTATTACTGATACAGTACCTACATTGTTGTAATTGGGAATTACATTTGATAATTAAATTCTGGAATTAGGTAGGAACCTATTTGTTTGTTTGTATTACCGGGACAGTATATACATTTGTGATTGGGAATTTAATTTGATAAATCAATTCTAGTTATAGGTAGGGTATCTATTGAGCAGTGCTTCTGTATTTGTGCCTTGTCAGGGTGTTTGCTAAATAGTTTTTATTTATACATTTCCCGGTTTGTTGCGGCATGATGTCCAAGTCTCACAAGGCTGCGTTTGCGAAGGAGCTCCGCTGGTTTGCAACCGTCCAAGGATTGCTATCTCGATCGGATCGTGACACTGCAATCCTAGAGAGAGCCGAGCGGATGAGTCAGCGGCTGGCTGACGCAGAGGCGGCTGTGGGAGCACTGGAGGAAATGGATGAGCCTATGGATAGGTATGTTACGGATTTGGCTAAGATAATGGAAATTTATGATGATGTAACTGAGGCGGCCTCCATGATCAAAAAGCGACAATCGGGCAGCCCGGTTGTTAGCACACCTAGACCAATAGATGGCGCCACTGGTAAGGCGCTGGTTATAAAGTCAAATAATATTGCTGATATAAAGAGGCAAAATTCAGGAGGTCCTGTAGTTGTCACGCCTCAACCGGTAGATGGCGTGTCTGGTAGTTTGACTAGTTTAGAACTAAATAAATTTAATGGGAAAATTCAAGAGTGGGTTTCTTTTAAAAATATGTTTAATTCATTAGTAAATTCTAGGGTAGATTTATCAAAGGGGCAAAAGATGGCATATTTGATGTCAACATTGGAGGGCGAGGCCAGGTCGCTCATCCAGCACCTCAGGGTGGAGGATGATCATTATGATACAGCGTGGGGCTTATTAAATGATAGGTATCAGAACATGCGCTTACTGGCGGATGCGCATGCGTCTCAATTGTTGACGTTACCTAGGGTAACTGACCGGGCTCAACTAAAATTGCAGTTGCTGACTCCGGTCACTGTGGCGTGTAATGCCCTTAGAACATTAGGTTTACCGGTGGACGAGTGGTCGTTTTTACTCGTTCACATTATTTTAGGTAGGTTGCCTAATGATGTGAGGTCACGTTTTGAGCGGGTGTCCGCAGAAAAAGATGGCAGCACTGTGCCTAAATTTACGGACTTAATAAGGTTTCTTGAATATGATGCTAGGGTAGCAGAAACATCACAACCGGACTTGGCGCCATCTGGGGCGCAATCATTTTCGTCTGCGGGCTCATCGGAATGTGGGGAGCCCAGACAACCGCAGCAGTCGCGGGGACGCGATATGACGCGTTTAGCGGCGGTCACCGTGATCAAGAGGTCATCGACCTGTTTACAGTGTGGCCATACGGGGCATGACCTGCTGAGATGTCAGCAGTGGCGAAACCTGCACGTCACCGAGCGGCGACGCATAGTGAAGCGTAAGGGCCTGTGTTTCGGTTGCTTGGGCAATCACTTCGAACGTGATTGTCCCGAGCCACGACGTTGCAGTGAGTGTGAGGGGCCTCACCATTTATTGTTGTGTGCCAACAGATCTGAAGCGGCTCCACCGGTCCCGCAGCGACGGAGCCCTACGGGCGGGGGTGCTTCAGGGAGAACTCCCCCCCCCCCTTGGACAACGGGGGTGCGTCAGGGAGAACTTCCCCCCCCTCGGTCCAGGGAAGGCATGCTGTCGGGCAGAGCTCCCCTCCGTCGGAACGGAGGACTGCGGCGCGAGGCGCGCCCCCTCACCGGGAGGTGAGTTATGTATCTGCGCGTGGACCCGTAGGGAGCCCCTTGCCTACGGGCTATCACACATATGGCCATGTAGTGAATTGGGCCCCTACGGGCGGGGGCCAATTAGAGTTGGCAAGGCCTAGGCCCCCCCCCTCCCCGCGCCGGTTTTGGTGCCAGCTGGCATGGAGCAGCGTGCTCAGACGGAGTCACGGGGTTACTCACCGCCGTACCGTGAGTACCCGCGGTTAGAGTACCACCCGCCGTACTCAGGGAGAGTTGGAGGCTACGCTCCCCCCATGGTAGGGATGTGCACGCGCCAGCCGTATTATTGCCAGTGGACTGGTCCTGCGTTCACAGGTGGGGTAGCCTGTAACTAGCTTGTTCAAGTTATGAGTACGGAACTGCGGACGGTTCTGTTGCCTACCGCGATGGCTCGCGTCTAGGGCCCCAGGGGGGATTGAGTTAGGGTAAGGGCCCTCCTCGACTCGGAAAGTCAAGTGGCGTACCGATTGGTTTTGAACCTGGAGGTTTCGTCGGTGCCGCTCCTAGGTATTGGTGGACTGGAGTTGAATCAGCGGCTGCAGCCATGGTTATAGACAATATTGTCGGCTGGCAGCCTTCTTTGGACCTTCCTCCGTCCATAATCTCATGCACGTCAGGTCTGCATCTGGCAGACCCACGTTTTTGTTATCCGGCCCCAGTCGATGTTCTCCTGGGCTCGGATTTGTTAGGATGGATCCTATTTGGTTTTTAGAAGACTCTGGGTTCTTCTTCATTGGTGCAGGTATCCACAATTTTTGAATATTCGATATTTGATTCGATACTTGGATGATTACGTTCGAACTTAGGAAATGGCTTTCAAATGAACATAGACTGTTTGCAGATTTGGAGGATCCAAGTATGATGGTGATATTAGGTTGAAATACCAACCAGTCAATGACATTCATATATTTTGTCCCCAGCCGTGAGTGCAGAGGAGCGTTGGAGCGCATTGGGTACGCGTACTTCAAGCGGACTGCATCAAGTTTAGACTTCGAGTTCTGCGCGAGGGTCACGCCAGGCTGAAGGGAGCGGTCGCTCGTTTGAATCCTTTCACAGATAATGAAGGACTTCTGCGTTTTGGAGGCCGACTTCGGAGAGCCAACCTGCCATACGGAAGTCGTCATCCTTTGCTTCTACCCAAGGACGGACCTTTGGTAAATCTGTTGGTGTCGAATTGACACATACGTAACGCGCACGGGGGTTTTCAGCAATCGCAACGCTCGGGTTGTGAAAGCATACCTTGTGTATTTGTGTGCTTGGCCACCAAGGCCGTTCACTTGGCAGTGGTATCAGCTTTGACTACGGAGGCCTTCGTCGCCGCGTTGGATCGTTTCGTGTCGCGTAGGGGTTTACCTTCACTTATTCGTTCCGACAATGGCACAATCTACAGAGGTACTGCTAATGTTGTTGTTATTTTTTGTTTTGTAAATAACTATGCTAGTTTAAGTTAAATCTTCGCCCGGAAAGGGGTAACTTGGCGGTACAGTCCCCCAAATTGCCCTCACTGGGGGGGGAATTTTTTGAAGCTGCCGTCAAGTCGGCGAAGACCCACCTCCGCTGCGTTATTGGGGAAACTGTCCTAATTTTTGAGGAGCTTGCCACTATATATTATAAAGTGGAAGCGGTCCTCAACTCTCGTCCTCTCTGTTGTCAGACAGGACTGAGCATCCTAGGGAAGGAAATTTAATTCTTTTGAAGGATATGAACTTGCTATCCTTGTTTTGGCGCCGGGGCCGTATATTAAAGTTGTTTTGGCGGAGACGGAACTCCACGCGTCGCAGAGGTGTTGGTCGAAGGTTCGATTTTGTGACGAGCCATGACAACTCTCTCCCGTCTCCCGGTTGTATGAGCTAGTGGTCTGTTACTCAGCCCAGAGCGGGGGAGTGTTTCGGATAAAATGTATGTTTTTGAACGTATCCGATAGTGGTCTATGGTATTTTTGTCTATGGACTCTTGGAGCTGTCAAAAACCTGGGAAGGACGTGTTTTTTGGTAAAGGTCGCGGTCGACCACATTTTGGGTTTTAAAAGGACTTAAAACAAGGGAAATCGATGTGGACATCGTAAAGAACATTATTGGGTCAGGGTTTGACAATATTTTGGCGTGAAGGTCACGTTTATTCTATTTCCTGTGTGTGTGTGACATAACCTGAACACGCGGTGTGCGACAAGTGGACTTGTCAATTACCATTTCTTCTGGGTTCGGATGCATCCAGGGTTAGGTGGGTGTGTTTAGATTCATCGTGGAAGGTGAACAACGTGTCACGGCACCGGCACGCCTTGGAGTCTACGTGCGCAGTGGAATTCGTGCGAGAACTAGCTGATGAGGTCATCATCCAATTGTCTGGTAGGATATCTTATATATTATACTTTGTAGACTATATAAGATATAAGATATTTGTAGACTATGAATCTGGGACAGCTTATGGGCCCCTGTTCCAGCTGCTAATATCGCCCTTTAACATAAAATTAGTGGTGTCTGAGCGTGGTTATGGAACCCTCGAACCAGTGACGCCGATGCCCGTCACTAGTCAGAAACATTACCACTCTTTTATCAAACACTCTATGTGGACGTGAGATACAACGATACAAAATTCTGTTCGTAGGAAATGTTGCGCATTAGATAGGCTGGTGCATTATAATGTACCATCGGGAAAAACTGTGTAGATCCACTTTTCGCCCTTATTGCATAAGAGCGAATATTGTGGGTGTGCAGAACTTGCTGCGGAACAAGATAGACAGATTTACGGCCCCCAAAGCTTCTTATAAGTGTTGCAGATTTTTGACGACAGACCCTTAAACGTTTGCCAAGTGTTCATCGGTTCAAATATGATCAGCTCCGACGGTGGTTTTCGGTCATGACGCCTACTTCGACTCCTAGTTGAAGTTACGTATTTAAGGTAGAACCGGTCCATGTTATGCTTATTTTAAAATTAGTTTTATTTTTAAAGAAGGTCTTTTGCTACCTTGATAATTTTATTATGAATCCAAATAAGAACGATAAATGTATTTACTTTCACCAAAATTGTGAGAAAATTATTAATTATAGCCTGTGAAAGTGATTAATCTGCCGGAATTTATCACATTAACCAAATGATGTGCTAATTATTAATACTCATACATACATACATATATACATACATACATATACTCACGCCTGTCTCCCAGGGGGGTAGGGAGAGACTACAGATTTCCATCTGCTAAGATCCAGACACACCTCTTTGGCCTCTTCCACATCCATCAGTCTAGTCATACTAGTTCTTCTAATCCGATTACTTTTGACATTGTCCTTCTTCAGTATGGCGCCAATTTGGTCAACAATAATACTCACCGGTAATTATTAATAATAACTTCATTTATTACTTTCACCGAAAATAATTAAAGAAACCCTACGTGAGAGAATTTCTTTGAAAAAAAAGGTTTTGCTGTCAAATAAAATGAATTAATGAATAAATGAACGAACGTTGCCAACATTCAATATCGTTCTGTTTGACAGCGAATCCATACATTTCTTTTTTTTAAGAAAGTCTCTCATTGAGAATAGATTCTTCCTGTAGTATGAGTCGTTATATTAACCATAGATGAAAATATGCCAACGTTATTCAAACCAACGCGGTCTTCCAAGTTCTATATTATGAAAAGACGCGAGTAATTAGTTCTCTGCATTTTCCAAGGCATCAAAGTCATTTTCGAGGTTTCTATTGCCGTCCCTCTCGCAACGGGGTCGGGGTCGCTATTCTGGAAAGAAATTGTTAATCTTAATTGAGGAGGCAATTCCCATAGCTTAATTTTAAAACGTATTTTTTTATTTTTTAAGTTATTGTTTATATTTTTCTAAAGTGTTTGTTAGTGTTATATTTCTCTTTTTTCTTTTTTTTATGTGCATGTATAGCCTTGATTTGTTTTTGTTTACGCTATCTATTTACGCTATATTAGAAGGAAAATAAATAAATAATTTTTTTTTCAGAGAATATACGCCATTTTAGGGCGTTGTTTTCATTATTTTGGTAAATAAATTAACCATTACTTTTTATGATTTTTTAAAAAATTGTCCGTTTACCTTGTCACTTGAGAATTTTAGACATTATACTGATTGTGATGTGTGATTGCTTATAAAAAAAGTGGTCTGTTTCTGTCTGTCTACTCATCTGTCATCTAGCTGTCAAATTAGTCTGAAACAAATTATTATACATTTATCTTGATAGCAAAGGACACATTTCTAAACAGCCATTACTCAAGTGACGTCACACGGGGGCAAATGGAAGTTGCAGCCTTTTCGTAAAAATATTCATCATCATGATGTTTTTTAGACCAAACCTTCGAATATACGGCTTATTAAACCTAAATCTCAAAATGGTTTTCAAATTAACACACCTTAACATGATTTAATCTATGCCAATTCACACAAATGTTCACAGAGAATTGTAAAATTAAAACGTCATCTAGTAACCCAATTCCGTATGCAACGCGTAATCGCTTACGAGCGGCTAGCCGCGTGTCAGCGTACATATTATATGTACATGTATATAATACGAGTATGTACCTACAGCTATATTCATCGA
The DNA here is from genome assembly GCA_934047225.1 of Ypsolopha sequella. Taxonomy (NCBI): domain Eukaryota; kingdom Metazoa; phylum Arthropoda; class Insecta; order Lepidoptera; family Ypsolophidae; genus Ypsolopha; species Ypsolopha sequella. The sequence continues at coordinate 17,364,285 of OW203994.1, read as the reverse complement.
GCTAGGAAGGCCACAACAAGTGCCGCATTATGCAGAGCATGTTACATGCATCTGTGCATTTTGAATGACAGTTTCCAATACTGCCGAGACGTGCGACGCCGACCGAGATACTTAACCATTACAGAACGAATGGGATGAACATAACCCTCAAATATATATAATTTCAATTGTTTCTAGTCCTGTAAGGGTTAAATCTAATTTTGTATAGCATGAAGTTCAATAGAATTCTTAGTTATAAAGTTGAAGATGGCATCGCTGATTTCTTTCGATCGTGCGCCTAAAAGCTTAATTTTCTTTATTTAAAAAAAGTCTTTAGGTGTTAGAAACAGAAGCTAAATTACTTTGGAAAGTTTTAAGTTTTGACAGTACTAAAACCAAAATTAAAGCCTTCAGAATCTGCTTTGTTGTGTCCACAGACATTGATCTAAATAGATGATGCAAGTGCATCTTAATGAAAATAGATGAAAGCGGTTTGAATTTTAGAAAGAATTGTAAGACTTAAGACATAAGAGTCAAAGGTTTAGGAGTCAATATCGTCAAAGGAAGAGCATTGCTCTCCGTTTTGGCGTTTTTGGCACGCGATGTACATACACTAGCGTCATCTATTTATATCTATGTGTGTGATTGTGTCTGTACAATACATTACAAGCAATATAAAGGATTATTTAACACAATGCCAGTGCCGAATAGGATATAAGAAATAATCTTCTAAAAAAAAAACAGATCCAATAAGTTACAAATTTATTTATTATCTTATTTATTGGGACTGTTTCAACACTTATTGATAAACGCTATCCAGAAAAAAAGTTTTATATTTTGGCCAAGTGCGAGTCAGACTCGCGCACAAGGGTTCCGTACCACCACACAATATGTGTACGGAACCCTAAAAATTGCATTTTCCGTGATATACCTACAAGTAATCAAACATGCACATATACCTACTTACATACATTAATTATAACCTATTGTAAGTTATGTAAAAGCAATGAGATTTTATTAGTAGTTTATGCTACTAGGGTGAAAAGGAATAAATTACTAGGAAGATTTAAAACACCAGCATAGCGAGTGTTTTAAACGTAACCGAGTAATTTATTGCTCTTACGCCCGTGTATCATACTACGTTTTTCAATGCATAGTGTGAGGAAATAAAACAAATAATCTTGTGATCTTTAAATTATGATTGGCTCAAAAGGACTCTATCCAGAGCCATTAAACAGTGGAAAAAAAGGCATAACATTTATGGTACACAGGAAAGGTTGCAGGTTAGCCAACTTCTCAATAAATAAATTAAAAAAATAATAATAATAAAGCCCTAGGGCAAAATAATAGACTTTCTGTTCGGTTTTGATGCATAAAAAGTGGCCTTTACAAGCACTTGCACTGAAAAATATTTTATAATATCATTATTTAAAAGTAACTGATAAACATCAGTGAAGAAACACAAGTTTATTAAAAAAAAAAAGTTTAGCTATTTTCATTCGATTACACTCAAAACGTGAACAAATGACACTGAAAACAAACCTCTTGAAGATAGATATAAAAAGGGTCATCTCATTAACCGGCAAGTAACTATTCCCGGAGGTACTCCGTAATAAATTTGTATTAAGACTTGAAAGGCTTAATGGTAAGTGACTCTATTTCTGTACTTGGCAGACAGGCTTTGCGGCTGAAGTGAGAAGACTTTAAATAAACGTTTATAATAAAGGTGTCTACAGGACAAAATTAAACTTGGTACGGTTACAATACTACAGATTATGTTTAATTAAATTAAATTGAAAGTAGGCACAATGTGCGATCGAGCTTCACATCTATTGTTATCATAAATCGAAATCTGAAAGGTTTAAGGGTCGACACACCTTGAAATAAGCCCTGTTCTAACGCTTTTGTTTTTTAAACTGTCTATCTCGCTCTAATCAACTGCCTCGCACGGAAAACTAAAGTTATTTGACTTTCTTTTCAATATTTTTACGTAGTGTAGAAAAACCAAAAGTCGTATCAGAAAACTGTTTCTTTTATCATTTTTATGATAAGATACAACGGTTAAGAAACAATTTTGTTGTCGTTGTTATGTTTCTAATTAAATCGCAATACTGAGAATGAAGCAATGATATTCGAGGATTTTTCGTAAAATTCCAATTTTTTTTTCTGAAGTTAAAAAAATTTATTTTGCACCAATTTCTTGAGTGATCTTTTCCTTCATTTTGTAGAATACTATGTAGTATTTATTTTGTTTTGAAATTTTAATAATTACTATCATCTAAATTGAGAATGCCAAACCCTGATTTTGCCCGATTTAGGGACTCAAACTTAAAAAAAAAACAGATCTCAATAAAACTCGCAAATTCCCATAGCTTAATTTTTATAAGATTTTATTTTTAATTTTTTTCGGAGAATTTACGTCATTTTAGGACATGGTTTTCATTATTTTGCTATATATATTGACCATTATTTTTTTATGATTTTTTAAAGAATTGTCCGATGACCTTGTTTAGACATTATTTAGACATTATACTGATTGTGATGTGTGATTGCTTATAAAAAAAAGTGGTCTGTCTCTGTCTGTCTACTCATCTGTCATCTAGCTGTCAAATTAGTCTGAAGCAAATTATTATAAATTTATCCTGATAGCAAAAGACACATTTCTAAACAGCCATTAATCAAGTGACGTCACACAAGGGCAAATGTAAGTTGCAGCCTTTTCGTAAAAATATTCATCATCTTGAGGTTTTTTTAACCAAAACTTCAAAAATACGGCTTAGTAAACCTAAATCTCGAAATGGTTTTCGAATTAACACACCTTAAAATAATTTAATCTATGCCAATACTCATGTACGAATATAATCCCGGTCCAGATTCCTTCAAATACAGATTAACTTGTTTTCTGCGTTTCTTTATCGCAAAGTATATGTATGTCATGGGCAGATCATAAAGTATGAAATCGAAAATCTTTCAGCAAAAATCAAAAATAGGAGCGAAGAGGAGCATGTAAGGTTTACATGTAAATAGATTTGAGGAGCCGAGTGAAGCGGAGCGAGGTGGCCCTCCTAGTTTTAACAGAAATATTATGTCTAAAGTCGAGTCCAGAATTAGGCGAACTAACTTGACAGTTCATTGTACACTAATGTTGCCACAGTTTGGCTAGTGCTGTTTATATCGATGTTTAAAAAGTCTAGTTACATAATCATTATTATTGTGTTTGGAATCAAACTAATAATTTTACGAAGCAAAATAATAATAATAAAAATTTATTAAATTAATTAAAATCGAACACATAACGGATTTGGATTTATCAGCGAAGATATAATAGCGTTTGTCTCTATTGCACTTTCATATTTGCCAGAAAGAAAGGGATGAATGCTATATGTATGGTACATGAAATGTACCGTACTAGCCCGACAGAAGCCACCTAAAAGGATCACAATGGCCTGTTGTTCATTATTTTTGTATTTTATTCCTAATTTGAGGAGTAAGTATCGTAAATATCCGCTTTAAACTATACATCCTTCAGATCATATTATATCATATAAATTGCTGTAGTTCGTCCCTATTTGGCAAGTATGTATGACTGTGAAAGTTTCGACGACAATTACTTGATAAAATATAAATAGAATCAGATTTATAGAAGGCACAAGGTTATATCGACATATTTGTGTCGACATAAACCTATCACTATTTATTTTTTCCTATGTCTGGCAACATTTTCGGCTGTCAAGTTAGTTCGCCTAATTCTGGACTCGACTTTAGATCATGATATGATCATGTGCCGACGACATATACAATGTGCTGCAGAGAACAGTTACCGAGTAAGACCGACTACGGATGCCGAAATCCGAGTTAGACATCTGACATATTCGGCTTTCCTGCCGCGTCGCACGCCGATTGACGTTCCGAGTTACGATGCTGCTGGCATGCATTTCCGATACCAATGAGCTAACGCCAAATATTTGTAATTAAGGCCCCAGACTCTCTTTGCAACATTTCGCTTTCATCTTACCTGATGCTTTAGAAGTGGCGCTCCCCCCGCTGCATTAAGATGTTAGAGACCGCACCTGAATGTTGCTCTACTTCATTAAATGAGTGTACGATTACTTAAAATTTGACATGTGAAGATTTTTAATTATTCAAGTAACGGTAATTTACAAAGTTTGGTTTGTTTATCGGAACAAACAAAATGAATTTGCAAAAGCAAAATAAACAAAAGTAAATCTACCTGTAATAGATGGCTTATTGGTAGCAGTAAGAGTGATTAGTATTTAGACACAATACATTTTATAGGTCATGCAATTATTTGCAGATTTTTACCGAAGGGGTGTCAAGAGGTGTTCCGAGTGTGAACTGTGAGATGCAAGTCATAAGTCCACCCATACGTGTACCTATAAGTACACCCGCGTTTCTCTGACGATTATTACGTCTCAACGTGATGAGCCCTATCGCTCTAAGGAAACCTGCATGCCCTAAAAAGCGTGTAGTTGTGCCCGAAAATTTCTTTATTCATCAATATTTTCATTTAACTAATGCCTGACATGAAAAATACCTTTATAAAATTTGGAAATGTAGAAAATTAATAATCAAATCGTAACAATGAAAACATTTAAAATTATGTATTCCTAATACTCACACACATATTACAATCAGTTCTTTAAGTAATATAATATCAAAAATAGAAACTCTTACGGTAATTAAGTGTCTGTCAGTTTGTGTGTCCATGATTATGACTAAGGTGCAATAAAAAAGGTAAAAAAAATTAGTTTTAGAAATGTGATGTTTTAATGATAAGAACCGCAGCTGCGTACGTTCTTTTGTTTTGATGCATTATTGTCTAGCACGTTGTTATCTCGACTGTTGGTTTTGGTGACTTCGATAGCTTTTTAAGATATTTTAAATAAAAGTAAGTAAAGTAATAAAAAGGATGTAGCTTCGGCTTTAGTTATTCCAAAAAGTGGCGACAGCGGTGCTGGTATAAAATTTGTGTCACGCCATCCCCGTGGGTTTTTTAGACCACAACTTCTAAAATACGGCTTTACGTGTTTTAGAATTAACACACATCACCATAACTTAATCTAAGCGAATTAGGGCATGCAATTATTCGCAGATTTTTACTATCCGGATAACGGATAATGTATTATCCGGATAACCGGATACTTATGGTAAAAATTAAGGGTAGTAATAAAAGCTCCGAAAACTAAATAAAAACCGCCCAGAAAAACGGCCTACGGCAAACATCTTGAAAAAAAAACCGGCCAAGTGTGAGTCAGACTCTAGTCAAAACCTAGGGTTCCGTATTGTGAATGATAAATTTAGTTTTATCTTTTTTTTTTTTTCGTGAATTTCTCAACCGCTTTATTTTTTCTGTAATTCTTACGTAAACGCATATTACCATGATTTTTTTCATATTTTTCGTTCCACCAGTTTTGGAGATAAGAGGGGGGACATACATTTTTTTATAGATTTTCAAGGATTTCTCGAAATAGATGCAATTAAATATAGCCAAACTATATATTATTACAATAAGCTTTTTAATACCTACAATGTGATACCCATATTGTATTTTTATATATTTTTTTTATTTATTTTACTTTTTTTCATATTTTTAAATCACTTTCGTTTTCCCGGTTATTGGTCGGTTATGATCTATAATGGGCATTTTTTTCATATTTTTCGGTCTACCAGTTTCGGACATACACATTATTGTGGTTTTTTTTAAAGATTTCACAAAACCAGTGCCAGTAAATATAGTAAAAGTATATATTTTTACAATCACCTTTTTAGTGTCTACAGTTTGATACCCATATTGTATTTTTAGGATATTTTTTATTTTTCTCACTTTTGTTTTAAAATATTTTAAAAAATTTAAAATTTTTCATATTTTTTTTACAATGTAATATGTAGGCAAATTAATGCTATTTTTGTGCCAAATTTCATGTCTTTATGTTTATGGTGCTAAAGTTATGATGCTGTGAAATACGGACGGACGTAGATTAGACTTTATCTTATCGAAACAGGGATTTCTTAAAATATTCAAAAAATATTTTATCCATAGTTGTTTACTTATTAAATGATAAGTGCAATATTCAAGTAGAGCAACTTTAATGATACAGTTCGCCTCTCCATAAGAATCTACGCGAGGGAAAGGGAGCAACCGTGCGAGCGGGAGGTAAAATGACGTCGAGCTACACAACACACGTCTGAACGCTGCGATGTCCCAGCGAAACTGAGGGAAATATCGACGCGTTTTGTGTTTTAAACTCTCGATAAGTTTCGATTTGATAAATGTTCCTAAAATAATTTTTTAAATACCGTTTTTTGTTATTTCACTTATTAATAGTTCTATTCTACGTGTTTTAAATTTGACTACGCTAAACGATAGTTTTCTAGTAGAAAAAAAATATTTTATCAGTGGTTGAATTCATAAAATCACAACTACTTAAAGCACTCGAAATAAGAAAACTAAAGTATTATCCAAAAAAGTAACCAGGTAAGATTATTATTGAAGATATGTGAATAAATGTTACCTGAATAAATTTCTTGTTTTTGTCATAACTTTTACGTGACGTGTGCATGAATGAGACTCTCAACGCGTAGAACATAAATAAAGGTATGTTTAAAGCCTAAAAAACCTATTAAAAGTAGCATTAAAGTAAGTGAAAAAATGTGTTTTGGAATCTTCAAATTCCACACTATAAATTAACGTAAAATGTATTTTATTTATTGCTTTCTTACTAACTAAAATAAAATCTTTCTTTTCTGATAATTCTGCAAGAATACTGATTTTTAGGGGACTGGAGCCTTAAGGCTACAAAGCAAAATCTTTGGCAAAAGTAAGCTCATCTATGCGGTCGGTTTGGCTCATAGAAACCAAGTTCTGTGTAGCAAAATTTACTTTTTATAGCTATAATAACCTTTGGTACAACTGTACAAGTAGGTTATTAAGAGGCCCCTTTACGCCTGAATTTTTCTCAAGATTCATTAAAAAGGAAAAAACTGAATGTGATTTTTTTTTCATAAGTATTATCTAGCGACATCTAACTACGCCTTTATACAGCCCAAAAAGCAAAATTTGATGAAACAACATTATAATAGCTGTCAGGATATCGTGAATATTGCCTCGTTTTTACGCAAAGTTTAGCAAGTTGTATAATTTTTATCTATACTGGAAATAAAAAAGAGAGAAATACAAACGTCTATAAATAAACAGTTACCATTTCATGAAAAACTGTTTTTACCTGAAACCATTTCACAAATTCGGCGCTTTTTGAATATCTCGCCATCTTGCACCTCTTGATGAGAGATGGATCGGAGAGCGGTGCGGGAGAAAGGAAAACATATAAAGATGTGTGCAAAGTTTCATTGAGACAAAGCCATTAAGACGTCACAAACACCTAAAGCATTTATATGGAAGCTGAGCAGAATGGCCCACCTTAACGTATGAAAACCCCCCTAGCTCAATTGGTAAGCTAATAGAATATTTTTGGTCGAGCACGCATCAAACGCAAAGATTTTTCAAATTTAGCTTACCCTTGAACGGTCAAGGAAAATAGTGATAAAATCTGCCTGCCTAATCTACCTAAAGTGCTTGTGTTTGTGCCAAATTTGATATCTTACGTCCAGACAAATACGTTGTCATTGAAACGTGGGTGTACAAGTGGTAACTGTTCAGTCTGTGACATTGATTAAGTCTCTGACACTATGCAGGATATTTAATATTTTTTGGTTTCCGTTGGACCCAAAGGGCAAAAAAGAAACCATTATTCTGTCATTCCGTTGTCCGTAGTACGTTCAGCCGTATGTGTGCAAGATTTTCGATCTATTTAAGCTAGAAAATTATTCTTTTTTACAAAAATTTTTATCATCTTGTCCACATCTTGTATCATTTATATATTATGTAGAAGAAAAACCCTAAGTTAGCAAACATATGGGAAAAAAAATTCTGCTTTAAAATACAGTAGAGTTATCCTAAAACTACAAAAAAAAAAGCAAAATCCTTCTCCGTATCTCCGAAAATAAAAGACTTAAAAAAATGGCCCATATAAACTGAAAACAAATTAAATTGTCGAGAATTTTTGATAAACTCCAGAGCATTAAAAAATAAACAAATTGAGTATGCTTTCAAAACTCTTACATAGATGACGGTAGCTGTAAAAACATCGATATACAAGGTGAATTTGTGAACATCGTCCAAATTCATTCTTGAGCCTCGGTAAGTGATCAGCATCATGAACCAGTAACGATTTTTTTATTATACGAATTTCACAAAAACTGTTATCGATCCATGATGCTGATCACTTACCAAGCCTACAATTTTAATTTAGACGATGATCAAAAAGTCACCTTGTATATTATATTTATACTAGCAGCATTGTACACGGTAAGCTTAGTATCTACCAGGAATTTTACAAGTTATCTTAACTATTTAATTTAAAGGAAGGTATTTAAAATATTTGATTAACTTGTAATTTCCATTTGCTATTTCGTCAAAACAATGTTGTGGCTTTTATTTATTACGTATAGCACGAAATATCAATACATATTTCAATTAGGAATTTCTTAGTAATAAGTAACTGTTCTATTGTGTGAAATAATAGTAGTTTATGCTACAAGGGCGAAAAGGAATAAATTACGAGGACGATTTAAAACATGAGCGTAGCGAGTGTTCTAAACGTAACCGAGTAATTTATTGCTCTTACGTCCGTGTATCACACTACGTTTTTCAATGCATAGTGTGAGGAAATAAAACAAATATAATCTTGTGAACTTTAAATTATGATTGGCTCAAAAGGACTGTATCCAGAGCCGTTAAACAGTGGAAAAAATGTATAACATTTATAGTGCACAGAAAAGGTTGCAGGTTAGCCAACCATTGTAAATAAATAAAAAAATAATAATAATAAAGCCCTAGGGAAAAATAATTGACTTTTTGTTCAGTTTTGATGTATAAAAAGTAGGCTTTTAGGAGCTCTTGCATTGAAAAATAATTTAAATTTAAATTATAAAAAAAAAAATGCAATGGGAACAATTAATATGTAATTGTAGCTAGTAAATTGTGTACAATGTACGAATAAATTCCACATTCCGGAAAATAAAAGAATTAATTCGAGAACTCAGAGCTTGCAAAGGATTTCGTCGACGTGATATATTGCAGGCCTAAATTGTAAGCAAATATTTCACGCGCCATATGTCCCGTTTTATGACATAAATTCCAACTCTAATTATTTTTCCATTCTGCTGAATAATATTTAAACGCTGCGTTTTGTAAGAAAACATCGTCACGACATGAATCCCCGAGGGGGTGTCAGAGGTGTTCCAATTGTGAACTGTGAAATGCAATTCACAGTCCACTCGGTAAACCCGCGTATCACCGACGATTATTACGTCCCAACGTTCTTTGGGCATAAATACACGCTTTTTGAGGCATGCAGATTTCCTCACGATGTTTTCCTTCACCGCTCAGCAAGTGGTAAGTATTAAAAACTATGCACACAAATTCTGAAGAACTCATTGATGCATGCCCGACTGGGGATTGAACCTGGATCTCAAGATTGAGAGGCCAGCGTTCTACCCCTGGGCTACCGCCGCTTTCTTTTTTTCTTATTGGAAGAAAACATTTACGAAAATAATATATTTGTATGATTTTGTAAGAAAAAAACAATTTATTACTCTTGAAAGTCGACGACGGGTTGTCAATGCACAATATGGAATTTTCCCATATCTAAGGAAACACCGCGGAAGTACAAGCAGCGTTTGCTGCGTTATTAAATAAGCGAGTTTTGTCAGTCCACAGGTGCGTTTAGCAATATTGCTTGCTTCGATCGGACGCCATTTTTCAATTTCAAAGTATTAAATCTTAAACGCAATCTCTCTGGATGAATTTTACTGAAGTATTTATGTTATAGTACATATAACCAAACTATGGATATTTCAGGTGATGGAAGTAAAATTCGCATACAGGTTTTCTTTCTCATGAATTTCGTTTAGCTATGGTTTTATTATTATTATTATTATTTATTATCGCACATCCACTTTTTTCTAGTATGCATAAAAACGCCCAACAAACAAACAAACAAAATTATTTCTTTTTTTTTCAAGTTATGAAATGTTAACAGGAATACCTCTAGAGGTATTAAGAGACTACGCTCTTCCATGATGGACGATAAACTTTAGAAAAGAAAAGTTGTTGACTCAAAAAATAAACAAAAACTTATGCTAGTATGTGTGGTATGTAAATGTGATTGGTCCCCTAGCCCTGCGACCAATGTCTTTGGATCAGTATACAAGAAACTACTAGGGATGTTGTGTATTTGTGTGAGGGTGATTGTGAGTTTGTGATTGTGCATGGGGATGTGTGTGTATTGCATGATAAAGTGAATATATGTGTATTTTAATTGTGGTGCCGCTTGGATGTTAGTTTAAAGGTAACACAAACAAAATGCGCTTATCTGTACACGTTAGTACACGTGAGATAGAATATCTGTACTCTAAATGTTGTAAGAGTGCATTAGAAATTAGAAAAGATCAATTAGAAACAAATTTCAATGAGGATAAATATACCCAAACCAAGTGGTCGGCGCAGCATCCTGGCGCAAAGGGACTTTTTCGATATATTTATGTTACTCGAAATTTATTTTTCAAGTTATATAAATATATCGAAAAAATTCCTTTTTCTAAGAAAGTCATCTTTTATAGTTTGTAATGCACTCTATTGAGAATAGTCAAAACAATTAATTTCTATATAAAACAAATAACATCTGTACTATAATTAAATCTAGTATGTTATCCAAGTATTTTGCTATGGCGTAGCACACAGGGAAATTCGTAGCAAAGCTGTGGTTGGACATGGACACGTCTAATACTCGTAGAAGGTTGCAGCTACTTTTGAGATGGTTCTGCCAAGTTCTACTCTGAGTTATATTGAGCGCCACGCAACTAGACTCGTTGGCGATTAATCGGTTATGAAATCTGAATACCAAAGCCTCAAACACCGCATAAAAATCTCCGTTTCTTAAAGGCTATATTTTGGAGAGTGATAAGTACACGATCTAATTCCCCCAATCTAATTCAAACGGCTAAATATTCGGTATTTTTAACCGACTTCAAAAAGGAGGCGGTTCTCAATTCGACTGTATGTTTTTTTTTTTTTTTTTTTTGGCGTTGTTACTCCATAACTCCGTCATTTCCCAACCGATTTGAACAATTCTTTTTTTGTTTGATAGAGTATACTTCCAGGTAGGTCCCATTTTGGGTTTAGTCATGATCTGATGAAGGTCTTCAGAGATAGGCAGTGGAACTCCTCAGAAAATGACAGCATATCTCTCGAAATTGAGGCAATCGCTATGTACTTGGGTGCTGATTACAAGGTATTACTTGAAAATCGACATTTTTCCACCTGACCTTCGATCCTGGCTTCATCAACATATTCACCATAGAACTCTTCAACGGATCAGAGCACATAACTCGAGATTGCGGCAATCACTGCGTTAGGGTGCTGATTCAAGGGTATTACTTGGAGATTATCAGAATACCCACCTGACCTTCGATCCTGGCTTCATCACCATAGAACTCCTCAACGGATGACAGCACATAACTTTAGATTGCGGCAACCAGTTTGTGTTAGGGTGCTCATTGCAGGGCATTGCTGAAAATTGCCAGTGTACCCACCTGAATTTAAATCTTGGCTTCATCACCGTAGAACTCTTCAACGGATGACAGCACATAACTCGAGATTGCGGTAATCATGTTGTGTTAGGGTGCTGATAGCAGGAAGCTACTCAAACATGGCTACTTATACTCACTTGAACTTCGTTTCATATTAACACCACGTTTGCAATAACTACCTATAAGAACTACCTATACCTCACAATTTAACCCAGCAACACTAAAAAATGTGAAATAAAATAAACTTTTAACAAAAAAATAGCAACCGACTTCAATAGTAACAGCAGTCATTCACTAAAAAGTTAATAATAATTCTATGAAGACCGATGGTACCGAAGCAACACTTTTGCCGACTTCCTTCTTCCTGAAACATTATGTTATCTAGAAGTCGGCGTATTTCCTACGATATAGCAACATAAAAACCAATATAAGAACGCCGACTTCTAGATAACATAACGTTTCAGGAAGAAGGAAGTCGGCAAAAGTGTTGCTTCGGTACCATCGGGGTTCATAGAATTATTATTAACTTTTTAGTGAATGACTGCTGTTACTATTGAAGTCGGTTGCTATTTTTTTGTTAAAAGTTTATTTTGTCGTCAATATTCCGTTCGTTTGAGACTTCAGCCGGACCGTATTTGACCTGGATATTTTTGACCCAGGTTCCTTAAAAACAACGTTGAATAGTATATTCTGGGTAAGCACTCTTCGTCCTAGATCTCATAAACGCTTTTCATCGGGCACGCGTAAGCAAATTGAAAAAATAGGAAAAAATAGGGAACCAAAGTAGTTAGGAATTTGTAATTTCGGTATGTTGTATTAATATGCTGTATATAAGGAACAAATACTGAAAACGCCGATTTATAATGTAGATTTACGGTTACGTACTCAAACACTCCACCAACTTAATTTTGCAGTTTTGTTTCATACATTTTGTAGGTAATGATAATTTTGTAATTTTCATCCAAATTATTTAAGTATAGTATTAACTTTATTAAAATTAGGGTGAGTTGACATCATAAATATTTTTAAAAACGTATTGAACTCACTTTTTAATAAAAAAAAGTCAGTTAAATCCGTTGTTTTTTTTATATTTATGATATTAACTTATTTAAATTAAACATACTTAATTAAATGGTTTTTAGGCGCTAAATTTCACCTGATGACGACCCCTCTGAAGGGTCAAAATATAGCGCCTTCAAAAGAGTATTTTTCCCTCATTGTCTTGATTTGGATTATTTAGTTATGGTTGCCAAATTTCTGTGTAAACTTATTTAAACTCTTACGCGTTAGGTCCAAATTTATCATAAACCTAGTTTGTTAAAGGAACCAAAACCGCATTAAGTGTTTTATTATTCCAAAAATCTTATGTAGGTTTGGAAAACGATACAAACCTCTAAAGGTGGAGCTTAAAACTCTAGACAATTACTTAAATTGAAAGGATGCTAAAAACTAGCCATGCTACCTGTTATCGACCCATAAAGCAGGGTGTGGCAACACGGTGTTAAAGTTATTCAGCCATAAACATAACCGTTTAAGTAATACCTTTTATGATCATGGATCTATATATACCTTTACAATTAAGTATTCACATAGCTATGGATGATGATAAGCATTTGAAAAAAGAACTACTTATGACCTACTAACGATATATGTAGAATTTCCCGGATTAAAGAAAAAAAAATCACGTTCCGTTTTTGTTGAACTATATTTATACTTGCGATTGTCGGCACTTGGTGAAACTTGAAACACTTCACACATTGAAACTTGAATTAAAAGCACTTCACTATTTATTTATTCTGTCTCCCAACCGGTTTCGGATTTGATTTTTAAGGAAAGATGTTAATTTAAATACTTTTCACAGATTCCAGGCACAAGCTCTGAGCGACGTAAACGATGACCAACAATTACTCTGTTGATAATAAAAAAAATATATAAGTTATTAAATATATTGTTGGTTTAACTATAAAAACAATTTCATTTTAGGAAAATATAAGTCAACCTGTTTAAGATTGTTTATTTCTTTGAATAGTATATTCTGTGAATAGTATTTTAATAGTATTTTCAATGCAAGTGCTCGTAAAGGCCCACTTTTTATGCATCAAAACCGAACAGAAAGTCGATTATTTTGCCCTAGGGCTTTATTAATTTTTTTTTTGTTTACAATGGTTGGCTAACCTGCAACCTTTCCTGTGTAACATAAATGTTATACTTTTTTTTTCACTGTTTAACGGCTCTGGATACAGTCCTTTTGAGCCAATCATAATTTAAAGTTCACAAGATTGTATTTGTTTTATTTCCTGACACTATGCATTGAAAAACGTAGTATGATACACGGGCGTAAGAGCAATAAATTACTCGGTTACGTTTATTGTCCTCGTAATTTACTCCTTTTTGCCCTTGTAGCATAAACTACTATTGTATGATTCTGGCACTAAAATACAAGGAAAATATTGCCTAGAAAAATCATTTATGGATTTTTTCCGTCCATTGCGTCCATATGAAAAGTATTATATTCACCTATTTTGCGCTCTCCGGAGACATGCAGTGCGTGCTGATATGATCGTTGTTTCAATAATAGTTTCTGTCGATATTTGTACCGACACAGGTCGACTCGAGGTCGTTAGCGACTACCTGCCCCTTAAGTCAACAAAGGTGGCTTACACTTTTTCAAGAAATATATGTAATATGTATGTATGATATTTTGCATTCATCTCGACAAATACAAACCTAAAAATTATTATAGATATAATTTATATTCCTTAGCGTAAAGTTGACACGATAAATTACTAAAATACGATTTTTTGTTTTTGCCAGAAACCACCGGAAACCACCTTTATTTCATCTAAAGTTCGATTTTTTTGCCTAATAAAACCTTAAAAATGCAAATCTTTTTGAGTCTACAAATTTCTTTCGAATCCATAAGTTAGTTTCTAATTGATCAGGACACAATATGTTTTTAAGACAACGATCGTTCTAACTAAAATTAACTCTCTAAATATACATGCTTTTCATATGTAAATAGCACGTACTATAATTAACAATAATGTTCAAAGAAGTCTTTAGTGAACTCGCTTATTGCCCTATACTTCACTCGGAGCCGTATTCTGTAGAAAAAGTTGTAGGTGCAACTACGAGAAACGATAAAATTGTATACTAGACAAGACAAGACAAGACAAATACTCTTTATTGTACACCAAAGTTAATAAAATAAGGTAAAAGAAAAAACTTATGAGAGAAGGTAACAAATGGCAGCCTTATCACTTATAGCGATTTCTTCCAGACAACCTTTGGGTGGAAATTAATCGTTGGAAAAAATAACTCGAAGGTGGTGCACAAAATAAATAATAATAATCAAATGGATAGCAAAATACCTAAAATAAATACACA
This sequence comes from Ypsolopha sequella, assembly GCA_934047225.1. Lineage (NCBI taxonomy): Eukaryota > Metazoa > Arthropoda > Insecta > Lepidoptera > Ypsolophidae > Ypsolopha > Ypsolopha sequella. Next base: position 17,349,249 of record OW203994.1, on the reverse strand, counting down.
AGTATAACATTGTACATACAAATACATATAATACGATAAATATATAAACTAATATATAACAAAAGCTTTTGTCCACGACATTGCAGTTACTAAATAACTAACTATTTTTCTAGTCGAAATGGTAGTAGCGTTTCCAACCGAAAATAATAAATAGTTTTGGTCCCCAATTTGATGTTCTACCTATAGTCTACCGGTGATTTCGTTCAACGGCCAGGTCGCGTTTTCTTTTCTAACTTTACTACACATCTAGTGGTTCTTTGAAGACGCCGAGCGGCGTTTCTGATCAAAAATGTGTAATTGTATATATTACTGTATTCTAGTATAGATGATGACTTTTTTTTATCATCGTCTAAATTCATACTGGAGGCTCGGTAAGTGATCAGTATCATGGATCAATAAGAATGTATTGATTTAAATTATATAATCTTCTGGTTTACGAAGCCACGGGCAAAAGCTAGTAAATAAATAAAGTATTGAAAAACATTTCAGGGCAGATGTTTGTAAACATTTTGTAAACATGATTTGAGTTCCGCAACTTCAATTCAATTCTTCACCGTTTAAATTTTTGTCAGAATAGAGTGTCCCGCCCCGCCTAGTCTGCGACTAAGTGCATCACTGCAGCTAATGTGAAACCATAGAACTTTGTACAACACTGTATTTTGCCGTACAAGTGTATGTCGTTACATACAATAGTTATTTGTGAAATACTAAATCACTATTTCCATTTCAGCGCTCGGTTTTACCTCATCAATGTAAGTTATACTTGCAGAAAATGTTTCTTAATTTTGAACATTTTTTTATATTTAATAAATTCTTTGTAAAATATCGACATGAATATTATTTATGAATATGCTTGTAGGTGAATATATTAGTTATTAAATAGTGAATTAATGCTTTTTGCTAACTAGTTTTGCTAAATCAGTTTGGTGGTTTTTGCTAGTGTACTATTGCTTTATGATTTTTTTATATTTAGAAAACAATATGTATTTCATTGTCTATAGTTACTTCCGTTCTCTCTGTTCTATGTTGCCATGTTGTCACGATATGTGAAAAGGATAAATAAATTAATATCCAAGTATCCAAGTGAATCCAGCCAGAAGTGTACAGACAATGCAGTGACATCGACTGCGAATTATCTGGAATACAACCTATAGATACCAGTAAATAGTTCAAGTATGTAAAAATATGTAAATTATCCTTTTTGAATGTAAAAAAAAACTTTTAAATTTACTGCTTTTAAATATGTAACTAAAAAGATTATTTGATTTTTTCATTTTATTTAACGCCTCTAATCCAATCAAACATAAAAACAAATTGTCGTCAAATTTTACTTTTTTACAGTCAGTACCGCGCGCGTACGTTATCCGAGCGAAGTCTCAAGTTAACTCTTGCGGGTTGTAGATATCATTGTAGAAAGCATTGATATACCAATGAAATTATTATAAGTCATAAATCAACTAAGTAAATTTTCCTCTTTTGGTCGATATAGATTGAATGAGAGACTTTCTTTAAAAAAAAGAAAAGAATGGTTTTGCTGTCAAACAGAACGTTATTGAAAGTTGGAACGTTCTGTTTGACAGCGAAACTCTATCTATAAAATCATTCGTATTTTTTTCAGCATTGCCAATGAAAACTTGGCTGTATTTTCACATAGCTACATGTTTTCGATGGAATAATATCTTTGCGACACACAGCGTGTCGTTACAAGATAAGCGCTTACCTGTCAACACGTCACACCGGGTGTGAAGCTTTCCACACAATTTGTAGCGAACTTGGAAATATAAGGTCTTTACATATGAAATTGCCGTTTTCTATAGAAAATTTGAAGGAAACTCAATTTTCAGTACTAACATTTTTGCATTTTTTTTAGCAAATCTAAATTATGTAATTTCTCATGTGTATGAATGAGACAACATTAAGCTAACAGCGACATTAATTGAATTTTTGAAAAGTGTCAGCTGTAAAAAATAATTACGAATGTTATCATGAAAATGGATGGCATTTAGGACGAACTGTTTTTGAAGATTTAATTTTTATAATCAAACTGAAAACAAAAACAACATTTAATACGTGGATGTAAAACCTTGAAATCAACTTTCAAACAAAAACAAATAATTGAAATAGCTATTTAATTACAGGAATTATGAACTCATCTGTAAGAAAATTTCGGCAATTTCATATGTAAAAACCTATTATGTACTAGAGTATATTATGTAAATATTTTATTATGGAATGTATATTTGAGGGTTTTGTTTGTAGCTAATAGCCGCGGCAAAGGATTTTGTTTTATAATATTGGCATTACTTATCGAATGTACGTTTTACTCGACAACATTATTTTATTTATATGAGCCACAGTTTGTATAAAATTGAATAACTGATATTTTTCGTTATAGAAAAGACAGCGGTCAGGCTGAAAATATTATCTATCTCATCGAGGGTCGTTACTTTGAGTTGGAGAAATAATGTATTTTTATTTCCAAGAAGGATTTGTCTTAATACTTGACCTGAAAGGTATTCAAAAGAAATGTACAAAAAACTATGTAAATACAATACAATACAATACAACTTTATTTGTGCACCACATAAAAAGGAACAGAAATTTAAATACTTAATTTTTAAATAACTTATTATCTAGCATAAACAGGCGGCCTTATAGCTTAAAGCGATCTCTTCCAGACAACCTTTGAGTGGATGAAACTGTTTAGAATGATTGCTGAAATGGTGATGTACTATTTTTAATAATAGATATAAAGTAGGTTTTGCCCTAATAAAAACAAACAATTTTGAACACTTGCTCCAACCGGTTTCGCCTTACGGCATTATCAAGGAACACTAAGAACACAACTAAATACAACGATTATTACATTGGAGATGATAAATAATAATCTCCACAAGAGGGTAGAATAAAATCATGATCTGAAATTATAAATTGGGTAATTCAAAATTCAGCATTGAGCCGCAGAAGATTTTCCTATAAGATGAGGGAAAATTTATAGTAGTAGACTTACTAATTAAGGCTTTGTCAGCCCACGCACTTTACGTTTTACCTAAAAAAAAGCAATTATCCTCTCGCTTACCAGGCGATTGGATAGTTAAGTCTTACTTGATGCGGTCTCCACTGTACATACAAAAATCATATTTGTGACAAAATTAAACCATCTCAGCATTTGCTGTAGATTGCAAGCAATTTTACAACGCTGGTTTTTAGATGACCCCATTTCAAACTTACAATAATCATACATCGTGTAGGTAGGCTTAATACTATTGTTTTGAGACATTGAGAATTAGTTTAAAAATAATTAAAAACATACCTACGAAATAAATACATTTACTCATGTTTATAAATTGTGCCATACAAATTTGAATCTAGTCTGAAAGAGCGAGAATCAGCAGGGGTTGACGGGGGCTTAAGTAGCCTTTTGCCTGTGGCTTTATTTGGTTAAAAGGAGACACTAACATCGAGACAGTTTTCTAAAATTTGGTTTAACTAAATAAAACCAAGTAAGTTAATATATTCTGCTATAACAAGCTTTTCATTCATTTACTATAAGACAATAAAAACAATAAACCAAATATTTCGGAAATATATTTTATGACATTTTCGTACTTTGTCACTCAATGGGCAGTTTACCAAAATGGTTACCATTATATACTGTTCAGCTTATCTTAAAATAAAAAATAAAACTCACGAACAGATTTTAAGCAAGCATATTAAGTCCTTTTACTTAAGAGTATGGCCTACCCTAGCAACTTTTTTTATTACTTGTCCGGCACAATAAGTCCAATGGAATCTACTTAAATTCAATATTCTTTGGCCTACAAAATATTTCAGTGTTAGCAAAAAACCCTCCAATTTGTTGTTTCGCTGTGTGATTATTAGTATTATCCGTTGAAGACAAATAGGCTAATGAGCCAACATATAAACACCTCTATCGAAAGCTAATAATGTCTTTGCCATTCTACTTTTTGTGCTGGATGGGTATTAAAAAAAATTCCTAGGGTAGTCCATAGGGGCTTTTTCTGTGACGTTAAACAATCACATTTTAAGAAAAAACGTAAAAGGAACCTTAAATAGGGCAGTCAATTTATTTTGTGACTACAAATTATCCCACTTGTGCACGTCTCTACCTTCTAATTACCGTACCGGATCAATACCGGATAGTTAATAATTATGAAAAACAACATAACATAATATTATTGTTTTTATTTAATTTAAATCAATATTATTCACAATAAACAGAACCCTAAACCTTAAAATAATGTATCTAAACCTACTATAAAAACAAAATTACCTTTAATTTTAAACTCAATATATTTCAGCCCACGGTATGGGGCGGTAATCAGTTGAATACCGCGGGCCGAAAAATATGGGGTATAAATAAATTTTCTTTTTTTATAATTTATTTACTATTTCAAATCAACAAATATAGCTCAAAAAGAGTAAAATATTTTTTTATTCATTTTCTTATTACCTTGGGTTTCAAACTGCTAGCGACGCTGTCATACTTAATTAATCAATTATGTTTTACCGTACAATTATGTTGTACCGTAAATAAGAAAATACTTTCGGTAATGCAAATTTCGGTTATACAACGATTAAACAATCCAACAGCTTTTTAATATTAGACAGTTTATTAATCTGTAACATGGATCCAAGCTGCGATATCAAATGCGATCAATATTAAAATATCATGAGCGATAGTGAAAATCAAGAGGGTTAAGTTTTTCATAACAATATTATATTACAATTTTCCCCTCAAATACTTAAGCTACAAACACTTTCCTGAACGCTCCAAAAAGGTTAAAGGTTGTTTTTTATGACAACATAACATAGATCACGTTCTGCATTAGATTATAATCTGTGAGCGACGTTAATATAAAACGTGAACGTGCATGCCAAGGCTAAGAAGAAACGGAAATTGTATGAAAATGGCTTTTAATAAATAGTGTTAGCTAATTTTTATTAAACAATATTCTTATAATCTAAGCCGTGACAGTGCGACGACCATTTGGCCATAGACTAAGTATTTAGTCTATGATTTGGCTTAACTTGCCTTTTTGTCTAGGGGGAGTCTAGCCTGCCTCGACAGCCAGTCAGAACAGCCTATGAAAAAAATGTCAAATAATCTTACGTGAGAAATTTCTAGACCCTAGACCCTCCCTTTAAAGCGATTCGTAAAAGTTTTAGCGTCCCTGTTACTCCATATGCGAAAAAACCCTCAGTGCGACTGGGACGGATTCGTGGAAAAGTAACAAAAACGTTTTTTTTATGAATATAAATTGTACTTAGCTATGTTGTCAAAAAGATTTTCAAGGAGGAGACTTTACAAATACATAATATCCACATTTTTAATGCAATTTCACAATGAAATTAGTTAGGATTTCAGAATTACAGGAAAAAATAAAACAATTTAGAGGTCTTTTCGTAATTAAATTCTATTAAGAAATTATTATCCAATCGCGTTTTCCTTCAGTGGGAATCTTAAATAACATTTACCCAAAAATGAAATACGTAGATATAGTGGAGTAAATGGAACCCCATATTTTTTTTTGGTATCGCCTTAATAGTCGATTCCATTTGTAACAATAATATTAAGAAATAATTACAACAGTCAAAAAACAACTTTTAGCTAAGAGCTACACCAATAATTTATTAAATGCGTAAACATTTTTTTAATGATATTACAATGGCTTTTTCATAGTCGTGATTTAAGCCGTAAATTCCTATCACTCTTAAGGAAAATCCAATTATTTTGAAGCTACCATAATATTTGTTTAATACCATAATATAGCTAAAAGTTTTATTTTAGCCGTTATAATTATTTCTTTATATTTTGTTACAAATCCGGAGAATAGACCTTTTACAAAAAAATATATTTGGTCTGACTCCCTTAATTACATAATAAATAAACCCTTTTTACCATACTATACTATACATATAACATATATATTTTTTTGTATACAAAGAAAACGAAATATAGAAAAAGCAAGTGATTTCTGTACCATAGTTATATTTGATGTGATGTTTCCTTAGCGAGAGCTAAAGTAACACAAAATTCACACATGTCATGATAAAACAAGGGTATTCCGTGAAAACGGGGAATAGCGAGAAATATTCTTGACAAGGAGCTTAGTAATAAGACAGCGAAAGAGTTCTTCAGTGAATTTTTCAACACTCCGCCAGAATGCAAAGTATCGACTATTTGAAGTTATATCTGTGAAGGAGATGTTTTATTTAAGGGTCTGTATAATGTCAAATGCACAACTTCAAATGAATTTCACATAGATAGTAAACTATATTATTGATAGGTCCAGTTTAGAAAAAACGCAAAAGCTTTAAGTTCGTTCAAAAGAAAAAAATAACGAACTTATTTCTAAATTTTATGTTTTTTGAGTGTTAGGCTTTTCTTAAACTATACAGCCTTGAAAATTGAATTAAAATAAGTGAATAAATTACTCCATCGCTTAGTCTTAGAATATTTTAATAATTTCATATAGAAGCTGAGTTATTAAATACATTTTTGGTTTTTCGTGAGCGCGTGTCTTTTAGTGGTCGTAACAGCTACGGCTGAGAGCGCGCTATTTTAAACTTAAAGAAAACGTCATAGAGTTCAGTTCTAATCGATGCAAAATGTGGTGCTCAATCTGCCTTTAAATGCAGCCTTAAACAGTGCAGCGATTCAACGTTCAAGTTTTTGAAATCTCTTCTACATCGCACTCTCTTTTACAAAATACAAAATATTATTTTGATTTTTAACAAAACACTTGTACTATTTGTTTCATGAATTTATTATGTATCTACCTACTAACCAAGCTATCTGAAAATTAATAAATGTTCAGGGGATACAACATATAAATATCTAAATATTATTTTACGAGCTATAAACGACAATCGAATCTCAACACGAGATCGAGACGCTGTCCATATTTCATCAAGTGCCGACAATCGAAGGTATAAATTACCAAATATTATATTTATAAAACATGGAATAAACTCTTATAAAAACATGATCAACACTCAAAAACTTTCGTAACTGACCATCTCATGTACTACCTTAAACAATGAATAATGAAAAACATTTCCGGTGCCAAATGTAATTGGTCATTCCCTATAAAATTGCCGATTTTTTTGACAGATTCATGAGTTCATAATTTCTGTAATGCAATAGCTATTTCCTTTGTTTGTTTTTCGTTTGATAGTTGATTTTAAGTTTTTACATCTAAGTGTAAAATTTTATTTTTGTTGTCAGTTTGATATCTAAAATTTTATTATCAAAAACAGTTCCTCCTAAATGCCATCCTTTTCCATGATAACATTCGTAATAATTTTTTACAGCACACACTTTACAAAAACTAAATTAATGTTGCTGTTAGCTTAATGTTGTTTCATTTATACACAAAAGAAATTATAAAATTTGGATTTGTCATTCCTCCAAAAAATGCAAAAATGTTAGTACTAAAAATTGAGTTTCCTTCAAATTCTCCATGGAAAACGGCAATTTCATAGGTAATGATTTATATAAAAACGGCTCATCTCAATACATCTTGTGATCGGGAAAGCCGACCAGTTTCAGCAGATTTAGACTGCCTTCATCTGGACGAAAATTGAGTTTCCTTCAAATTCTCCATGGAAAACGGCAATTTCAGGTAATGATTTATCCTCAAGTGTCATTTAATTATATAATTCATAGATAGTATAATGACCTATTATATCTCAGACTCCACTAAAGCTACAAAAACAATAAACGACTCGAGTGAAGCCGACATATCTTCGCAGGGTGATGAACCCACGATGACCTAATGGTATTAGATAATGCTATAATAGTTTTAGTTTTATGAGTGTATTGGGTGTATAACACATATATGAGTGTATAACAACATGCAATTACTTTACTACAGTACTACAGTGGAAATATAGGGTAAATTTGTAACGGTATTGTAGATATTGTTGTATTGGAATTACAATAATTAATATCAAAAATCTTGAATAATATCATAGAATAGAAAAAAAGGAAACGGAAGATTTAGACTACTTCACTCAAGTGAAAGAGAAAGTTGATTTAAGAGTCGGAGTTCCGAGATTGGGCAAAACAGGGTTCGGGGTTATGGCTTTTGAAGATAGTAAAATATTAATTTTTGAACAAAATAAATACCACTTGTTACCTTACAAGATGAAGTACAGGTTCATTAAAAAAAATCTTGGCACTAATGTATAGTAACTTCAGAAAAAAAAAACAGGATGTCAAGTTCAGGTTACACCCGTAGCGCTGCAATGCTATTCAAGAGATTTTCTTGAAATTCCTGTTTTTTTTCTGAAGTAACTATACATTATTGCCGTGATTTTTTTTAATGAACCTGCACTTTATCTTGTAAGGTAACTAGTGGTATTTATTTTGTTCAGAAATTTGAATTTTTACCGTCTTAAAAAGCCATAACCCCGAACCCCGAATCTCGGAACACCGACCCATCAAGAGGGCAAATCATTAGCAGAAGATAGAGAATATTGGCGGTTACCCTAACGACAAGAGCGTGGCTCTTAAGTTATAGATAGAATGTAATAAATTTCCTATGAAAAAGTGTTCATAAACATACAAATACGAGTATGGCGTGTCCAAAATAAACTATTAGGTCCTTACAATGTAATTGGCGTTTTGTATGGACAATTTGAAGGAAATTAAATTTTCAGTACTAATATTGTGGCATTTCTTTTAGGAATGACAAATCCAAATTTTATAATACACAGTTTCACTATATTTTTTTTTCCACACACTAGACCAAACCGGACCAACTAGACCAACATTTTCACGGGCTTTTTAGGTCTTAAAAACCCAAAACAAATAATGTTTTCAATTGGTATAAACAAACAGTAGTAGATTATGTGAAGGCTACAGAGAAAAAAAGATGAATGCCACAAATTCATTAGAACTCATTTTTATAAGTTCAAAATCAACGGAATTCAAAATCTGTCCTATTTGGTGTCTCACTGTTTTGTGATTAAAAGTCAAAAGTCAACTCCGTATAAAATATGAAATTCTGTCTCTTAGAGTCTTAGGTAGTCTTAGTGACTATCATCTTTTTTCCCCTGTACCCTTCATGTGGTTTCGTTTAAAGAAACTTGATCATTTGCACCACATAGTTATAGACATTTCTGTTTTTTCTATTATAAGATTTCAAATACGTGTTCCAAACGGCTACCCTGTGCATTGATTTGTGGTTTTCTACCAATAATACACAGTCCACTATATTGTACAATTTCCGTCATAAGTTATAATAAAAGATCATATTCAAAGGGTAATAAAGCAAGTTTTACAGTGTATTATTCTTCATTTTCACTATCTATAATTAAAAATAAGTCCTTACAAATTTCCATTATAAAATATCTGCAATGGAGTTATTGGGGTTATTGCATTGTTGCAGAGATTCTATTTTGACTTGGTAATAACGCCAGAGATATTAATTTTCTCAGACGCCAGTCCGAATGTAAATTAGCATTTTAATAAAATTCTCATAGGAAAAAAGTTAACAAAACTAAGTGAAAGATAATTTACAACAAATTAATGGAAGTAATCAGTAAAAGAATAATATAATCACAATCACAATCAAATAGTAGATTTCTGCCGCGGCCGGTAAGTTAGGGGTTGATGCGACGAACGTGATAATGTGGGGCGAGGCGTAGCCGAGGCACAAATACGTGAATCCATCAATGCCCAATTGTCGCCAAAGCTTGTATAGTACTTTTCTCAAACAATGCGTGGATATTCAAAAAATTTGTAAAAGACGTTTTTACTTTTTACAATTCAAAAAACTTATATGCTAAATACTTGTTTAAATGCTAAGTAAGGGTTTCTACTAGAATAAAACATTGACGTTCAGATATTCACTGTCTAATGCTTCATTCAAAATATTTTTTCAATGCAAGTCCTCGTAAAGGCCCACTTTTTATGCATCAAAACCGAACAGAAAGTCGATTATTTTACCCTAGGGCTTTATTATTATTATTTTTTTATTTATTTACAATAGTTGGCAAACCTGCAGCCTTTGGTGTGTTCCATAAATGTTATACTTTTTTTTCCACTGTTAAACGGCCCTGGATACAGTCCTTTTGGGCCAATTATAATTTAAATTTCACAAGATTATATTTGTTTTATTTCCTCACACTATGCATTGAAAAACGTAGTATGATACACGGGCGTAAGAGCAATAAATTACTCGGCTACGTTTAAAACACTCGCTACGCTCATGTTTTAAATCGTCCTCGTGATTTATTCCTTTTCGCCCTTGTAGCATAAACTACTATTATCGGAATCTAATTTCTTCGAGTGAGCTGCTCATTTTAATCAATAAGATGTTACGGACCACTTCGTTACTGGCCACAAGACACGACCATAACTATGGACTTAGACGGGAGGGACTTCAACTGAAAAATAACCCAAGGTGACAGGCTTTTCGTTTTGAATAAGTTATTAATATTATTAATTCAATAAAATACCAATAAAATTTTCACGTTTCGCGCGCCGTGTTTTTTTTTGCGTTGCCTCATTTTGTATTCAGCCAATAACATTAAAAAACCTCTTTGGGCATTAAAATTGCTAGTGAGTAAACGTATAAACGTATTTTATATTAAAATAATACGACAATTATGGATTTTCATAGAGAAATTGCCGGTATGATAATACGACAGATATGGATTTTCATACTTTTATTGCCGGCCACTGATGGTTTGTTCCACTACTACTAGAAGTTAGATTTATCTCGAACAAGGTTCTTTAAATTATAATCGCCTTACGCCCTTGTTTGAGAAAGAATTCACTAGCAGGCATAAGATCTATTTCCTTTTTGAAATATAATATTTTGTTTTTTTATAGACTTCTGTTATAAGCGCCTTGAAAATGGAAAAAGGCTTTTAACAAAATAAGCCAAAAATAAGTATTAGAACAGAATGGATAGATCTAAGTGCCTGATGTAAAACTTATAAACAAAATAATTTTATAAGATAATGTAATAAAAGCATTTTAAAAAGGTATCACGCAGGCTCAAAAAGTTTGAAACAGTATAATGTTTCTAAAAATCCCAAATAAGTGTTACTTGCACTCGTAGCACAGTGTTTAATAACGCGCGACGCAACTTAATTGAATCACAAGTGCGAGGAGCGTGACACGATGTTTTTGCGATGAAAGAGTATGTCACGCTCCTTGCAACAGTGATTCAACTAAGTCGCGTCGCGCGCGATTTAACACTGCTACGGGGCCAGGTATACTAGAAATTTATATAATGTAATAAATAAATTTTCTACTATTACTATTTTCTATTATTTTTGTTCTTTGACTCCGTTTTTTATTCATACTTATTAACTTAATTTTAGATTTTTTTCTTAGATTATTCTATTTAACAATTTCTGATATTTACAATTAATATTATTGAATTTCATTAAATATTTTTTAATCTTACAATGTACACTATTGTCTTATTTATCTTGAACTTTATTCATTGAGTTTTATGACATGAATTTTATTTATGAATCTTTTGGCGAATTTTATTCATGTGACATCCCGCTGACAACAGTTTGATGAATAAACTTTTACGCAACGTTTAATCAATACCTTCCCGCCCGTGGTTCTTTAAATTTAGGAAATTTGGCAAGAGAGTTAAAAGTGTTCTCATTAAAATGAGACTTGGTCACAAACTAAGAGATTCTCCTCTCTGTGACTGCGGTCTCAAAGACTGCTCTTTGGACCATATATTTTTCAATTGCCCCCTAAATGTTAACTGTCTTTTTATCTATCCAAGTCTAATTGAATGTAATACCTTACTTCTCGTTATTATATCACATTTATTATCTAATTCTACTAAAAAAAAATCTGTATCTTAGCAAAATGTATGCTATCAAATAATATTAAAATATAACTATGTTACTTTTTTTACCTTTTTTTAATTGTACTGTGCGTGATGAACAAACGGCGTCTGAATGTCTGAATAACTAACCTTGTCAGATTCCAACTTAACACTGCCAAAAAGTGGCGCCTAAAATAGCAGCCAAGACACAAAAAAAAATGTAGAAGTTGCGATTTTTGATAGGACACATTTAGTAAGCATTTTTAGTATTTTGTTGTGTGGTTAAATACGTTTCAATTTGTTAAACGTTTTTAAAAGTCTTTACGTGGAAATTTGAAAAACACGTACGAATTCTTTTTGTAAAAAATCTCGTCTGAAACATAACAGCTTACTTAGTATTCCTTATACACTCGTTGCTACAGGCTCCGCCGCCGTGTTCTATTATTTATAGACTAGGTGTGCTTTCTTTAAATAGTGGTGCGATTTATTACGTACTGTCGAAGAAAACGACTATTTCAAAAACCGGTCAAGTGCTAGTAGGATTCGCACCCTGAGGATTCCGTACCATTAAAACAAGATAATAGACTTAAATATTTATGTAGTGGAGTTTGAATGAAAATTACAGACATATGAAACAAAACTGCAAAATTGAGTTGGTCGCGTGTTCGGGTGTATGTTACATAACTCTAAATCTACATCAAAATCGGCGTTTTCAGTATTTGTTAATTTGATAGACCTCGTAACAGTGATATTAATATAATTTGCCTCGTAATAGAAATGATCTGAAACTGTCAACTTTGATGGCCATTACTTTATTTTTGTAGATAAAAAAAATATTTGTACTTAATGAGCTCTAGAAAATGACATCCCGCATTCCAAGGCATTCCAAGGTAAGAAAAAATAATGAAAAAATTGGCTCCTTTTTCTTGTATGGGACACTACGGAAAAATAATTTAATTAAATTTTCAACTCAGCAAATATCTAAATTTCAGATCTGTAACTCATTATGTTCAAGAGCTGATTGTAAAAATGTATACTTTCACTATATTTACTGGCACTGATTTCGCGAAATCTTTGAAAACCACAAAAAATGTAAGGTCCTCCCTTATCGACCGAAAAATATAAAAAAATAAAAGAGTAATATGTGCTGAAGTAAAGATAACAGGAAAAATATAGCGGTTGAGACATTCGCGAAAACAAAATGACAAAATATTTTTCTTCATCCACAACATAAAACTGTCGAATTACGGAACCCTAGGTGCGCGAGTCTGACATGCACTTGACCGGGTTTTTAATACATATCAGTAATTATTATTACACATAAATTTCATTCCGCTATTTTACGAATTCGTAAATTTTGGAGATATGTTTTCTTGTACTACAATGAAGTATTATGATACGCTAGAATTGTGACAGTCAGTATGGGGAACGATGCGGGAACGATATTATCGTTTAGAAATTGGACTTCGCAGTAGCTGTCGGGGTCAATGCACTGTATCGCCTTGCTAATGCGGCCTAACTATACAACACAGTTTTTACTAACGTAAACAGGGCTCAACTGTCGATTATACTTTTTGAGATTTGGTTGTGTGAATAATTTTAATGCATGTAATTATTTTTATTTGATAACTTATAACGTAATTTTTTAATTGTATTTTTATAATGGCTCTGTACTAATTTAGTTTTCAATAAATACATTTTGATTTGATTTGAATAATAATAAAAGGTTGTTCTCCATTCTTTCTTTTAAAATTTTGTCACGTAAAATTAAAGAGTTTTTTTCCAATTTCCGCATAGAAAATGTATTCAGTCGGGGACAATTTAAAAGGCAACTTATTCTCTGCACGGTCGGCCGTATATTTTAACAAAGAGGTGTGCGACTGGAAAACTATTGGAAAATACGCATCAGTTCCTTAGACTTTATTGGTTCACTAACACACAGACAAAATTAAATTAATAGTGAAAAGTTCGCTTCAGTTAGACGTTGCTTCAATACCGAATAAGTTTTCTTTAATCAGTGTAAAAAACTATATACTTTTACATTTATGAAAATGTGTAAATGTGTTAAACCTGTATACATAACATTCAAAGTGACTGACTGACTGACTGACATATCAACGCACAGCCTAAACCGCTGATCCTAGACTTGGAATTTTGCATATAGATACCTTATATAATGTAGGCATCCACTAAGAAAGGAATTTTCAAAATTCACCCCCGAAGGGGATGAAACGGGGGTCTTAAATTTGTATGGGAAAACAAGATTAGTTAGACTATTTTATTCAAGACTTCACAGGAACACTCCTATCTATAAATGAGTAAACATGTGTTCGTAATCAGTGACCCGATAAACCATACAAACGATACCCATGTTGATTTTCAGACTTTGTCACCCCATTTTCCCCTTTTGTATGGTTTATCGGGTCACTGATTACGAAAACAACAACGATTTCTAAATCCAACGTAGTGGACGTAAAATACCATCATCCCCTGTTGGGGTGCGATGGGGTTGAAATATTGAAATGTGTAAATACCAATATCGGTGTCGTTTTTTTGGTTTTTTGGGACGTTAATTACGAAAATGGCATAGATTTAGAAATTAAATTTGTGGGCATGAACATTCTTGAAAGTATGTGTGCCAGAGCAAATCGGTTGTAACAGACGGACAGACAGACAGCCACACATATGATCCTATTAGGGTTCCATTTTTTCCCTTTGGAAATCTATCTATCTATATATCCACAATCTATCTATCTATCTGTCTTTCTATCTATCTATCTATCTATCTATCTATATATCTATCTATATCTATCTTTATCCCAGCAAAATATATTTGAACGGAAGGTGGTACATCCCTAGGGGTTAGACCACGGGGTGCCAAAAATAGTTTTTTTTTTAATGTCAAAACTTTGACGGCCTGTATCTCCCAAACGGCTGGAGTTACACCCATGTTGATGGGTGTCTAGGAAAAGGTCTCGACGAGATCTACCTGCCGAAAGTGTCAAAACTTTACAAACCCGTATCTTCCAAACGGCTGATGCTAGACCCATGTTCGTGGTACTCTAAGAAAAGGGCTCGGCAAGATCTAGATGACGGTAAAAAAAAGTTGAAAAAAAAATTGCCAAAATTTTGATCGGCCATATCTCCCGAACGGCTAATCGTAGGGAGTTCGGGTTTCAACTGTAGCTATCGGTCAAGCTGGGGCTTCTGACAGGTCCAAAAAAGTATTCCGATTTGCATGAAACTCGGTATCAAGGGGCATTCGGGGTCGCCGATTACGCTGCCGTATTCAAATTTGACATTTTTTGACAATGTATAGGGATTTTGACACTTTTTCGGAAAAACTTTATTGATGAGACCTCGTGGCCTCTGGCGAGGCCGAAAAACGAGCATGTGAGGACGGAGAACGTGCCCGCGAGGCCGAAGGTAGTTTATATTCATGGGAATGGAGAGATTTTTTTTCTTTTGCTCGTTTATGTTTCTTTGGGTATGTTATTCGGTATGATCAGTAAATGAAGTCTATGGTTTAATCAAAAGGTGGCAGTACATTAACACTCGGTATAAGGGTAAACAACAAACAAGTGTATCAATTTGTGTTTGCGAGGTACTCCCGCAACACACTACTCGTGTGAAGGAGAGACTCTATCATGCACCACATTGTTCAGTCAACGAAGAGATCCACTCTTTACAAAGTTGCTAGATCGGGTTGCCAGATTTTCTTCGCAATAGTGGAGAAAAATCTTGATACTTTTAGGAAAACCATTTTGGCGATTTTTTTTTCTTATAATATTAAACGAACGTGCTTCTATATGACATCGAGCCAGAAAAAAAACAATGGATTTACATTTATTATTACCGCCATATAATTTTATAGCAAACGAGTATCTATCATCATGTTGGAATTGATAATAAGCCCTTTTTCTAGGAATGTAAAATATACATACGGTCAAAAAGCTAGTCATTTATAGTGTTTGCAAACTGAATGAATTAGTTTTGTCTTTTAAATGTGTGCAAAAAAATTCGGGGTCAGCTTTTGCAATATGTATCATTCGGAATATTTTTTTCACGCAATTATTAAAATGTTATCTGGCAACCCTGACTCCAAACATAGTTCTTTGAAAAACACGCGTATAAAAATAACTGTTTACTCGTATTTCTCTCATGACATAACGAGGATATATTATCGTGCCCACGATTTCGTTCAGGGATTTTATACAAGGTGTTGATTCCCGTTAAGGGGCTTATTATCGCCAAATGGGTACTTTTCAAAGCCTCGTTTATGATTAAACCAAAAATATTGAAAAAATGTATTATGAATTATCAAAATTTTTTTTTTCATACCACCAGAACAGCTATATGAAAAATATTTCAACCGAATTTTGTTTTTTGGCTTGAATTACCTACTGCTCCTAAGCGGCTTGGTCGATTTCATTCATTTATGCTTTGATAAATATGTGAACTCAAATTCAAATTCAAATATTTATTGCATTCATGTTGTACAATATAAGGTGTTACAATATACATAAGTTATCTTGACACCCAAACCTGATCGTGTTTCCTGTCATGGGCAGTTTACAGCTTCGGGTTTCTCCCACCATGATCTTATTTACGTGTCCTATAAATTGAAAATCCCAAAAATTAAGCCCAAAGTCCTCTTCCAGCGTAACTTCGCGGGTATGAACAGAGACAAGCTCATTGTTGATGCGCAAAGAATAAATTGGTCACAGTTGGAGCACCTTACCACCGTCGATGAAAAGGTTGCCATTTTTAATGAGCTTGTCATTGACTTATATGACATCCATGCTCCTATTCACCCTGTCCGAATGAAACATGCTCCAGCTCCTTGGCTCACGGATGCGATCCGTAAAGCCATGGCGTACAGAGATAGTCTTCGATGCAAGCATAAAAAAGTTGCCTCTGGTGAAAACTGGGATAGGTTCAAGGCAGCGCGAAACAAATGCAATCAAATGATCAGGAATGCAAAACGCCAACACATCCATTCTTCTATAGAAAATTGTTCCCCAAATAATCTTTGGCGATTTTTGCGTAAATTGGGGCTTGGTAAATGTCACCAGGAACTAAACCCTTCACTTGACTTAAATGGTCTTAACCACCATTTTTCTTCACCGCCTCATATTATTGACCATTCTTTAAAACATTTAACAATCCCAAAAATTCTCATTTGAACCTGTTTCTGACTTTACAATCGAAAAGATCATTCTCTCCATCCCCAGTAAAGCCATTGGTCATGATACATTGGGCCGTGATCTTCTCTTACCCATTCTCAAAATTATTCTTCCTTCTCTTAGCCATATTATAATTTTTTCTCTTTCTTCAAATACATTCCCTTCTCTTTGGAAAATGGCATACATGGTCCCTGTGCCAAAAATTATTGATCCATCTGAATTCAAGCACTACCGCCCCATATCGATTCTTCCTTTCCTGTCCAAGGTGCTTGAACGTGTAGTAAATCGTCAGCTCCTTAACTTTCTTCATGCTAACCATCTCCTTAACCCACTTCAATCAGGATTTCGTCCTGGCCACAGCACTTGCTCTGCTCTCATTAAAATTACTGACGATTTTCGTAAAGCTATGGATGAACAACAACTCACTCTCTTGACCCTCCTCGATTTTAGCAATGCTTTTAACTGTGTTGATTATGACATACTCATCACTATCCTCCGGTCTCTAAACTTATCTGATTCTACCATAACTTGGTTCTATTCATACCTCATTGGGCGCAAACAACGTATACGTCTTAACGACACTTTTTCTGATTGGTGTGACATAACAGCTGGAGTTCCACAAGGTGGCGTACTGTCCCCTCTCCTGTTCTCTATATTTATCAACACCCTTACTACCGTTATTAACTTTAGCTCTTTCCATCTTTACGCAGATGATCTACAATTATATCTATCATGTAAACAAGATCTGTTACCTGTGACCATACAAAAGATGTCATCAGATCTTGATTCCATTTGTCTATGGTCAGAACAATTCGGGCTTCTTGTAAATCCAGCAAAAACGCAGGTCATGATCTTGGGCAGCAGAGCGCTAGTGGATAAGCTTGACATCAGCACTCTGCCTCAAGTAAAGTTTCATGGAATCTCACTAACTTACTGCACTGAGGTAAAAAACTTGGGGCTTCACATTCAGAACAATATGAGCTGGGATCGCCATGTTGCTGAAGTAAGTAAAAAGATATTTGCATCTATGCATTCTTTAAAGCGTCTGCAAAAGTTCTTACCATACTCCGCTAAGGTTACGTTGGTTAATTCTCTGTTGCTTCCCATTCTAGACTATGCTGATGTCTGCTTTCCCGATTTAATTGTAGAATTATTAAACAAACTGGACCGTCTTCTTAATCTTTGTATTCGCTATATCTTTGGTCTTCGAAAGTACGATCATATCTCACAATCTCGCTCTGAATTGGGTTGGCTTAATATTAAGTTTCGTAGAAATGCCCACATCCTTGCTTTTCTTTATAGTATTTTGCACAACTCATGTTCTCCTCCCTATCTCAAAGAACGTTTTATCCCCTTTGGTTCCCTTGGACGTCTTCTACGTCCAAGTAAAGCTCTGCTTCTCCGTACTCCAGAACATTCTACTCAAATGTATTCGAATTCCTTTACTGTGTCAGCAATTCGCCTTTGGAATAATCTTCCACTTCATATACGCGAGGCTACATCAGTGACTACTTTTAAAAATAAGGTATATCAACATTACCTTGATCTACAAAATAAAGAAATGGGTCTACTCTAAATACGTGTTTAAGGTTATAATCTTTGTTTAACCTCTCGTAAATACTATTTGTGTTTATATATTTATATGTATCAGTGTATGTATTATATAGAGGTAGTATATGTATTTGATTATAAATTATAAGTTACCTATTTATGTATTTTACCTATATATATAATTATTTTAGTTAAAATTAATTGTATCATAATAATATGCCTAGTCATAATACTGTTTCCTCACCGAAGCACTACCCTTGACAAGTTCTACATCGCCAAAGGTTAGCTGGAAGAAAATGCTAATTAGCATTAAGCTCGCCTATGTACATGTTTTTATTTGTGCAATAAAGAATTTTTAATAATAATAATAATAAGTGGTACCAAACATGATCCTGTAAGGGCATAGCAAATTAAAGCAAATTAATTCTTAAATAATATCACGTCATAATATTATCTTATCGCATAACTAATTTATGTTAGATTAACTGACATTAACTGACTCAATAGCTATAAACTAGGATTATTCAATTGAACAATCACTTCCATGTGAAAAGTATTATTTTTTCCAATTTTACCCTATCAAGGACGCAGCGAGCTTCGTAACAGCCAATGTGCATTGCACGCTGATATGAACGTTATTTCAATGTCGTTTCCGTATTCGTACCGGCATACATCGAGTTGTAAATTGGGGACCTTAGAACCATTTAAAATTAATACGCCTAGACTGCTTTTTGAAACCGAAGAAACATGACAGTTCTTTCTCCTTAGTAGCGAACCAGGTACTAAAAAAATGTGTTAAAATTTCAGCACAGACACTAAATAAAGTAGGCTCCTAGATATGCGAATTCAGGTGTTGTTGTAGCATTACTCGTACGTGGCTGAATAAATATTAGTTCAATTTCAGAATACATACATGCGAGAGAATACGAGCGTTTATGACGTTGGTCTGCTCTAGTTGTGACGTGGGACATGTATGGGACATGCTACAATACAAAACTTCAACATGGTCTGCTGATCAAATGAAACAACTTTTGTTGCATGGCTTTTGAAATAGCGTGGAATAATGACACTGTCCCATAAAAACGGGAAAGTATGTCTTGAAAGTTTAGCCAAAGTCTTTCAGTTCGATTACTATATTGTAATTTGATAATTGATTACTTTACGAATCGGGTAATTTATTATACTCGTACTCACTCATTCATTCCTTAGTTGTCGATACAATTTTCATCGACTTTTTATGCACTATTGTCAATAATTGACGGAAAAAATTATAAGGCACTTCCCCATCTCCCCGCATAGGTTGGTTGACCGTCATTTCATACATTGTTCTTGCGTTTCTCGTCCTCTGGTTTATTCGTTAAAGTTCTTGCAATAAAATACAAGGGAAATATTGCTTAGAAAAATCAATTATGGGATTTGTTTTTCGTCCATCGCGTTTATGTAAATAATATTATTTTCTCCTATTTTGCGCTATCCGGAGACCCAGAGACGACGTCGGTGTAATGCATTGCGCGCTGATATGAACGATATTTCAGTATTTAATTTTATACCGACAGAGGTCGACTCAAGCTCGATGGTGACTGCCTGCCCCTTAAGTCCTTAATTAGTACTTTTCTATCTTACTACATAGTTTTCGTAACGCTTCGTACGCCTAAACAACTAACTAATTCATAACTTTCCTTGATTAATAATTTAATATTTGTTCTCGTAACCTTAAAACTGCTGTGAAAAATTATCACGAATCTTATCATGAAAATGGATGGCATTTAGGACGAACTGTTTTTAAAGATTTAATTTTTATAATCAAACTGAAAATAAAAACAAAATTTAATACGTAGAAGATGTAAAACCTTGAAATCAACTTTGAAACAAAAAACAAATAATTGAAATAGCTATTGAATCACAGGAATTATGAACTCATGAATCTGTTAGAATATTTCGGAATATTTCATATGTAAAGACCTTTCACCTTTTTAGTAAACATCAGGGATTTTTTTTTTTTAGTTAAACGGTTTTGTCCTTTGGTAAGTAGTTTACTATTTCACCGTAACAATCACAAATAACCCAATAAAAGAAATTTCATCAATATTATTAATAATTTCTTGGTATGATCAAGTTCTATTTAGAAACAATAGCGGTAAAGTCAACTTTGGAATATCGTTGGGTAAGTCCTCTCGTTCGTGCGTTGACTGGCAAAAGAGACAGTGATAGGCGGCATCCGCAAAACTGTCAATGCACATATTGTGTTTTTGAGATGCCTTGTCTATTGGTTGATGTCGTTGAGTTTACTTGATTTTATTATTTGAAGAATCACTCCTCTGCACCTTCAGTCTTTTAACAATTAATATTTTGTTAGGATTTGAATTTATATGTAAGCTACATACGAATACAATAGTCAGTATTTTTACATCCCAACAAGAAGATTTTTGGCTGCAGTTGCATTTCAGTTTGAGAACAGTTTCTTTACCAGCACCCAAGTTTACTTATTACTATGAAAATACGCTTCCTGGCTGCAAAACTTGGAGAAGAAGTCATGTCTTTTTACTACAGGACGTCGCGAAAACTAAGGGAACAAAGACAAACCCACTTTTTGTAATAAGAATTTTAAGCAAGTCCATTCAGAGTTTAGTTTTAACATTTAAAAAGCGGGCTTTTATATAGGCAGAATATCCTTTTACCTGAGTCTTCACCCAAGTTTTAGTAGAGAATCGTTTTTCATAGATTTGTTTAACTAAAGTGGTAACTGGCTCCACAATGAGGGATTCGTTTCAAAGGTAAAAAACCCCTAATAATTATTTTATCATGTCTTTCACTCTCACCCCCACCCATTAACAGATCAAGTTGCGGAAGCCGGAAACTGGCGATAGTACTCGTCCATACGAACAAATTTTACTATAGAATCAAACCCCCAAATCGCGGAAAAAAAATCAGCTGTTCCATAGAAAAGTTACGTATCCAATTTTCATACGTATTATTAATTTCTCAATTTTATTTTAGTAAGAGTTATTCGTTTACACGTGTACTGTCGCCAGTTTTCGGCTTCCGCAATTTCATCTTAACACCCTGTGTAGCGGTTTTCAACTGCAAACTCTTTAACATTATTAGGGCATTAAAATGTAGAACAATCAATAAGAAACAAATTCTCAGGAAAAAAATAATCTCAGACGGAATTTTAACCCGAATCTAACTACATCTATGCCTATTGCGGGTAAGTGACTTGTCCAGTCTTGATGAGCTTCGATAGAGGTTCGATCCCCGTCTGAAATTCATTTTTCTCAGAGTTTGTTATTAAATATATCCAAATAGATTTTAAGCAGATCAGACATATTTTTGGTAGATACAAGTTGCTTGACCGATGTTAGTGGAAACTTAGTATGATTCCGTTGAAAAGGTTAGTAGCTCAGCTTTTACAAGTTACATAATGTATGGGTTTTGGTAGCGTACATGTGATTTTAATCAGACAAACTGATAAGTTGATAAACACTGAGCCTTTCGTACTTTTCATTTTATTTTATGTTATGTGCCTACTTAAGACCTACTCTTCTTTCATTTAGTGGAGCATAAACATTTAAGTACTCTTTTGCTTTAGCCAGTTTGAGAACTCCTGTATTTAAAGAAGCTCGTAACCTCATTTGGCTGGAATAGTAGAGCTCTGTAGTGTTGGTTGAAGTAGATTTCGTTTTACGTTTAATAAAGATTTTGCGTCTCTTCAAACTGAGAAGTGTCTTCCAGGCTTTTGCCGTTTTCTCGATACTGTAAATTTTTTTCAACATTTATCAATGCATCCAAAAGTAAGGGTTATTCTCCTTAGTAAGTTTTCTTGCAGCTATAACGGTTCTAGTAGTTCCCTTTTGCGCTTTGTCTCTACCTTCTTACCTTTACTCAATATACGTATAAACAGCCAGTCTCAATATGTTAGTCACATTTCGCATGACGAGTTTTACTGTACTTAATTGTAGTTACGTATACTTCAGAGGCAAATAGGGTTACGTGACGGTTCCCCGCTTAGCACAGTGGAGGGTGGTGGAGCTGCATTCGTTCGTTCGCATTCGGTACACCGGGGACCCGAAACCGTTTGCTTCTGAAGAAACTACGATTACTGCAAAACTACTCAGACGAAATTTGACTAATATATCGTGAGATTAACTAATTACCAATTAACTAATATATTAAATATGAATCTAAATCACGAATCTCTCTCACCTATGTAAAAAATTTTATTACATAATTTATACAACAAGCATTTTGATGAAAATGATAGGATGATGATCCTATTTATAAAGCCTCTCTAATTATTATTTTGTAGTTCCAAAACAATGATCGTTGCTTTTAAGTACACAGACATCAAACGGAAACTTCCAAACAAACGCAAATACAAAACTGTGAAGTATATTTGGAATATTCTAATAATGTTTTAGCCTGAGTCCATTGACATTTTTTGGATCTAACGTTATTTAAACGCTTTTTTACCAATGTGTTACCGAATGTGTTTTTATTGTTTAATTAAAATAAAATAATACCCAGTTTGCATCGTAACAGTTATGTTAATTAATTTCAAATTAAAAAAGTTATGTTGATTAATTTAATATACCTGAAAACGTTCACAGTATTGCATAAATTGTATTTCTTCTGACACACGTATTTCAACTTCACTTTTATCCAAAATTTCATAACATGAAAAGTTTGTCCCAGACCAGTTAGATCCCAGTAGACATGGGACGGATGAGAAAAACGCCAGATTGCTATGATTTCAATGCTACTCTTTGCTTTCTTTGTACTGCACCAGCATGCCAAGCACGCATAATAGATACAGCGTCTTTCCATTCTACTTGCTCTTTCGCACGTTGAAAAACGCGCTTTGCATTTGTTTCGATAACGCGTGCTAAGGTTACAAATGACCAGCTTCCTTTCGATTTAACTGAAGTAAAGAAGCGTCTGAAGCTTTATGTTACTTATTTCCCTATTTAAATATTAAAATTAAAGTTTCATTACACTAACGAGGCTTCAGTCGGCGCCTTTGTTCAGGAGTTGGGTTTCAAGTTTCATTAACTAGGATATACGAGCAATTTTAACATTATTATAACTTAATATTTAGTTCACCAACAACATGTGCCACCATACTCCTCGTATGTTGTACAGGAAACAATTGTTCCTCTGATAGACTATAAGTAGAGGGCTTGTATGTCACATGAGAATACGTGCAAGTAGCGAGATTTCAGCGTATGTCGATCAAATAATATCTTTACATACTGCATAAAGACAGACAAACACAAAATGGGTGACGTGCTTTGATTAAATCTTCAAAAGCTGATGATTCAAAAGCGCTTCCCTGGTGCGCGGGGTGCGGGGTGGCCCCAATCTCATCCTGAATATGATTGCAAGCAGACTGGACTGCACGTATATAAGTCATTGCTGCGAAACATCAGGGGTGGGGGGTGGGGGGGCTGCGGAAATGACTACACCACCTTTCTATACAGTTCCTATACAAATAGATACAGTCAGTCAGGGTATTATTTTGTATATATATATATATGTGGCAGGTAAATAGTAAAACTCCGCCGTTTACAAACGGCGTCGTCAGTTCCTAAACGCTCGCTGTTTTACAATTTGCCGCTTGGCAAATTGAAAAATGTACGCCGTTTGTAAAATGACTTCGTCGTTTTCTAAAAAGCCGAAATGGAAAGTTTTTCACCAAAAAGTGAAAAATAGGTACGACGACGAGTGGAGTGAGGAGGAGCGTGTTAGGTAGGTTGCATATTGGGAGACGAGCGAAGCGGAGTGGAGCAAGGCGACCCTGAATACTTTTAACAGAACTTCTATATGCCAAGGCGAACGTAGAAAATGACCAATTCTACTATTTAACGAAGATTCGTCAAATAGCAAAATAGCAAGTGTTTGACTGACGACGCCGTTTATAAACAGCGGAATTTTATTAGTAGCCTGCGACATGTAGATAGATATACTGGGTGTTAAGATGAAGTTGCGAAAGCCAGAAACTGGTGATGGTACTCGTCCATACGAACAACTTTTACCATGGAGCCAATCCTCGAAGCGCGAAAAAAAAACCAGCTGTTCCATAAAAAATTTACATTGCTATCCGATCAAAATGTATGAGACAACTGTTTTTTTGCACCCGCCCAGAATGCGGGAGAGTGAAAGCTCACGACCCGTTACAATAAGTCTGTCGAGGGTCTTCCGCAAAATCTACGGAAGTCAGCAACAGATGAATGACTGATACTGCTTGTAACCAACTGCCGAGAGCCTTTAAACACAATATGATATTAGAATTTATATAATATAATACCCGGCAGTAAATAATGCACATCGGCTATCTTTGGCATCGTAGAGCGCCGTCTCTGTCACCGGACTGTTAGTGCTTCGTACGACAGAGATGGCTACGATACGATGTGCATTATTTACTGCCAGGACATATACAATATTATAAGATAAAGAGTATATTATGCAACGTGTAACAGAAAGGTGCAACCATATTTGAAGACCTTATTCAGTGAATTGTATAGAACAACTTTTACTATGGAACAAACCCTGTACCTCGGAAAAAAAAAAAACTTTTTCATAGAAAAATGTAATGCCGCTCGGCTGAAATGTATGGAAGTAAAAGTTGTTCTATACCATTGACTGAATAAGCTCTTCAAATATGGCTACACCTTTCTGTTACACCTTGTATAAAGAATGTATTAATGGCGTGCTCAGAAAATTACACAGCATGCTTTACTGAAATTGACATTTATTTTATGACTTTCCCAAATATATTAATATTTTTTGCTTGTATTAAAAATTAATGGGCATTGGCAATTCTTCCAGGATGACCGCCGGGAGTGGCAAAGTCCTGGAAAGGCTTATGTCCAGCAGTGGACGAACTAGGCTGACGGATGGATGGATGGATTAAAAATTAATATGGGGAAGAGATTTTTTTTATTCGTTTGTTTCAAAAGTTTTTCAATGGAAGTGGTTCAGCAGGATCAGTAGAGCATGAGGTTTTATTTTCTGAGCTAATACTAATAGATGTTTTTAAGGATTCCTCCAGTATAACTATAAAACAAAGGACCATGTGGATTATGCCTACGCTAAGAAGCTTAAAACTATACATATGCATTATTATTATTACATGAAAATGTTGGCATTTAAGGCGTATGACCACGCTAAATAAGCAACTCGATGTGTGTCGGTACAAATATCAACGGAAACGACATTGAAATAATGTTTATTTCAGCGTGCCTTGAAAAGTGGCTGTTACGACAACAACTGCGTCTCCAGCTAGCGCAAAATAGGAGAAAATAATACTTTTCACATGGACGCCATGCACGGAAAAAAAAATTTGAACTTAAATTTTATAGATCTAAAAATTTCCTATAATTTGGTGAAATAATAATTAAAATATTTAGCCGTTTGGAAGGAGTAACAGAATTCTTGTGTTAATCATAACTTTCGATGACTTTCGATTTTTTTTGTCAAAACTTACAATAGAAAAACAGTTTATGAAACTTAAAATTTATTTTTGACTCTATAATGCCTATTATATATTTTTATGAAAGTTTTTGGACCACCCGTTTGGGAGGAGTAGGCCTTCAAAGACAGGTCCAAATTGCAGTTGGCGTATCCATTCGCCTTAACTTCGAAAACACCATTCCATTTGAGTCGGTTAATATCGGTAGCTACTTTGAGTTGAAACCGTAAATCAAACTTGAAGAAACAAAAAAGTTGTTACAGTGCATTATTAATTTCAAAGTTTATCCTTGGTGTTGTAACAGTGCATTATTAATTTCAAGATTTATCCCTGGTGTTGTTACAGTACATTATTCATTTCAAGGTTTATCCCTGGTGTTGTTACAGTGCATTATTAATTTCAAGATTTTATTTGTCCTCAGGTAAAGATCCCACGCATGTTATCCAGTGATGCACTAAAATAACCAGAACAGGCAAGGTTTGTACACAGAAAAAAAGTCTCTGTGTGGATTGACGTTCGTACTCACAAATATCGAGCTGCTAATTTGGCGATGGTAATCGCCTTAAGAACCCGGTGCAGGACGACGCCAACTCTGATGCGAAGCGAGACGTATCGCGACAATTAAGCGCATATTTGGCTGGCTGATCTAAACAAGCGCCTCACGCTTAGCCCCACGCCGTTTGAACTGTGCTGAGCGAGTCTCGCCCTTTGCGTTGGAAATAATAATTATTTCCGAATACCTTAATTTTGCCTCGATTATTTGTTATTTTTTATTCTGTTTTAATTTATTGGAATATTGATGACACTTCCAAGTGGCGTATGTGCTTACTTTGCTTGTTAAATGTTCATAAGTCACTTAACGAAGCTTTGAAAAAGTACTCGATTTTAGGGCGAAAACCCATTATTATGGTTTTAGATATGTATGAAGTACGATTCGAAGCGGGTTCTTTAGGCGATATGTAAGAGATACTCCATATGCGAATAAACCCTCAGTGCGAGAGGGACGGATTCATGGAAAAGTAGCAAAAAGTCGGTTTTTTATTAATATAAAATGTACTAAAGTTGCTATCAAAGTTTTGTTTAACCAGCGGGCCTATTATGTATCTCTAGTTGCCTTCTGTACTGGGTGCCTATCATCAAAAACATAGATATACTATCGAATTCCGATTTCCTAAGGATATGTTCGCACTTGAAGTGACGACACAGATTGTTAATAGTTCAATACCCGCTAAAGGCAATTTTGAAATTTCAGTTTTTATCTATGATTTTGATGATATGCACCTAGTACAGTTGGCAACTAAAGATACAGAATAGGGGGGCTGGTCTTAGATACCGTTAAAACCCATATAATAAAATATAATTGCAGTCCATACGTCATTCTAAATTGTCAAACCAGGAGAATTGGTGTCGAAAAAGACCTCATTTCAATAAATATATCTATCGAGCCGAATTTCTTCAATCGCGTTTCTGTTTAAAATATCCTTTGGAAAAGATTCCAAAAATAATATACTACTTCATCAAAATAATACATTATATACTGAAGTAGATATGCAAGTTCAAAAAGTGTCTATTTTTTTCCGTAGCGCCTTAAATATTGACAAATCTGATTTAGGCGTCCCCTGAAGTTAGTCAAAACGTATTATATTAAGTATTAGCACTGAACTTAATAACTTATTTCTTTCGGTGACTGTACTGCAGTATACAATGGATCGGTTTCTCAACACATTATTGTGCTTAAAGGACTACCATATCAGAAACCTTATCAGCATATCATAATATCTGAAAATTATTTATAACGTGCCACACAACGTCGAAAGATAAAAACCCACCAAAAAGGTATTTTCTGTAAAGAGGTAACTCATTAAAATTCTTATACTTATCGAATTTAAAAGTAATAATAATATTTTTTTAAACAGTTTCATTGTACCAATCTGCCCGAAACGACGATTGACTTACACACCAAGTATGAAAAGCATATATCTAAAAAAATCTAAAGTTCTAACGATGATGTAACTATAACCAATACGTTTCTGAATGGAAGTACCAACGATATTAGAAGAAAGTGTAGATAGGTTACCTACACAAGAATCGAACTTCTAAAACGGCACACACATAGCATTGCAATGTCACATTGACACGTGGAAGTCATATTTATCGCGAGCGAAAAAGTGATGGTGATATATGATGCTGTGCTGTCGTCCTGTGCGACGCGTCGTCCGTCCTGCGCTGACGCCCACGCGATACTGAGTTCAGGTTGGCAAATAAGCCAAGTTTTAACGTGCCACTCGCGGATCGCTATAACCTATTTACACTTTCTTCTAATAACATTGGGTACTACTCGTAAAACTGCAATAGTCTGTTATCTTTTATGATTTTATTATTGTGTTGTAACAGATCGTACCTCATCTGTTCACGTCTCAATTCACAAATAAATGTTATGATAATGGGCAGGAAGATTGTTGTATGTAATCAAATAAATCACGTTTAAATAAATAAAGCAAATTGAAATCGATCGCGTAGAATAACTGATTTTAAATGATAAATACAGTAAACTCAACCACTGGCCCAAACAATCGGTCCAATATGGAAGGAATTAAGAATAAACTTTCAATTTCAAACATTATGGTTTCCATTTATGCGTGAACTCTAAATTAGCTACAAAGTTGTTGCCACGTAGACTAGATGACGCCTGAGGCTTGTCACCATGTGTCTATCTCTTTCACTCTTACTCGTATATTTTTGTCCTGTCCTGCTTACGCCTAGTATATGCTGTTGCCATGTTTTGTTGTTATGTTACCATCTCTATTACTCTTGTTTGTTTGTCTCACTTTTGTTCGTTCTGCACGAAAACGCACATGGCACCGGTAGCACCGATTACGCTGATTGCACTGATAACGCTGATATCACACTTAGTATATAAATGGGTGAAATGTAGGGTGGGGATTCATTCAATTTTACACCGCCGTCAGTGGAAGTGCTGCAAGAAGTCTTAAAGGTGTAGTTCATTTTTGAGTTTGTTTGGGGAAGTTTTTGTTTGTTTTAATAGTGATTTTGTTTTCGGAATTTGCGATTAAAATACGGAATGTGTCAATCTATCTGTTCGTTAGGTCTCGGGACCTTTTCGCGTTCGCGTTAGCTTTTAGGTGGCGGAATGCCCTTTTTTCGTAAATAGATTCGGTTATGGTCAATAGTTTTTGACTTTTCCGACTCGGCGATTGACACAAACGCGTTTGAATTCGTGTAGGGTGAACGAGCGAACGAGTTAGATTCCGCGTTATGTAAAGGGTTCGATATTCGTCTTTTCAAGTTCCGAAATTAAAGTACGTACCTAAATAATGTAATAGTGCATAGGTCGATTCAGGGGTTGATGGGGAGGGAAGGGAGTATGGTCTCTTCTTAGTAATGCCGGACGTGGAAACGGGAAGATGTACCAGGGTAGCAATGGCATAGGGCTAGTCGCTGGGAAATTTTGAAGAGTCAGGCAGGGAGCTTACAGAGCGGAAGTCGCACTGGACTAAATTTCGGGTCACCTACTGGTGTGAACGACAGAATTTAGTTTTAACCTCCTCTGGAGGGAAGCAAGCGTCTGGGATGGCCTTGCGCCAGTTTTACATACTGGAAACACATCCCCCATGAAAGGCGATGTTTATGGCAAAGCGTCCGAGCCGTGAAGAGGCTGCGATTTGTTCTATCCTTTGTCATCTGACTGAGCTGGTCATGGTCTCATATCTATATATTTATATATACACATGATCATATAGGCTATCCCAGCCAGCGGGGTGACGTCCTTTTTACCTACTGTATCACCCCCTGTCTGAGTAGGGCAAAGTTTTAGGGTGTTAGGCACACAGAGAGGTTTCAACTTGCCTCACTTCTTTCTGTCGATTAGTTGAGGGGTTGTATGGTGATTGCTAGCACAATATACAACCACACACACATTTAATTGTAAATGTGAGGTGACGGACCTCTAGCTTTAAAAATTCACACATTTAAAAGCCTAGGAACATTTGATTTTAGGGCCAAATGTTAGGTAGGTAAATTCCAAAATTCAAGTCTATTGTTAGGACATTAATAGGTTTTTTTGAGAAATTATGCATAGTGGGAGGTTTCAGGTAACTTTCTTCATTGTTCAGGGAAAATAGGTCAATAAATTCAATTATGATAGGTTACAAGTTTTCAAGTAGATAGGGACCTCTGAAAATTAGAGTTAGTGGTTCAGGAATAGGTTGTTGTTGACTAGTTTGTTTGACAAATAGTTTCATTGTTTACTTATCTGAGAGGGCTTTATAAGTCCAAAGAACCCCAATTTTGAATGTAAGGACATAGGGCTTTGATATTGAAATAGTTTCATTGTTTATTTGAGAGGGCTTTATAAGTCCAAAGAACTTAAACTTTGAATGTAAGGGCATAGGGCTTTGATACTGAAATAGTTTCATTGTTTATCTAAGAGGGTTTTATATGCCCACAGAACACTAATTTTGAATGCTAGGGCATAGGGCTTTAATATTGGCAATAAATATGAAATGATAGAAAACATAAGTTTCACCACTTAATTATCTCTTAAAATATTGTATTTACTTAGGTATTTCTTTCAAGAAATAAAGAGACTTGAGTTTGGCACAAAATATGCCTAAATAACATAGAAAGCCTAGATTTAGAATTCAGGTTGATGAAATGTATTCTAGATCATAAAAGTTCATAACTGTAGTACCTATCAAACCCTTTTTAAGGTCAGTTCGTAGTAAACATTAAGGTATAAAGTAAAATCAAATAGTTTGGTATATAAGAATCCAAAATAGAGTATAGATGACTAACAAACCTTTTGGTCAGTATTTACTTACATTCTCCGTTGTCGAAATGACTGTTGCATTGATACAGAGTAGAACCTTGATGAAATATAGAATGTTTCGGATTTTCTTTTATTACTCAATTGAGTAGGCAAGTAACTAATAAACTAATTACCGTGAAAATAGTTCGGGAAACCTTTATTCAAGAGAATAATTTCAATTCTTATAAATGTTCAATAAACTTGAAGTACATAACATGATGTATTTGTTTGCATAAATGCTTTCCCTTGTCTGGCAAAATAAAAGCCTTAACTGATACTATACACCAAATATGGGGTAGTAAAAGTTGTTCTTCGTCAATGGAATTAAATTAATACATCTTTAGAACAAAAACAAAGTTCTATTAGTATTTTTAATACTAAATTACCTAGAGCAGATTTCTCTTTCAAAATATATTGAAACTATTCTACTGAGTGTAGTTATAAAATGGACTACATAAATAACTGCAATACTGTTAAAGATGAAAGTCACAGTAGTTTCATATTACTAGAAAATCAATGATTTTTAAAGTAAACTTTCTTACATGAAATGAGGGTTGAAAGCCTAATTTATTGTATTCAAAAGTTTTAATATATTTGAGACTTATTATGTAAAAACCTTACTGAAACTTGGAGATTTTTAGAAAATGGGTAAAATTCCAACCTGGTAGAAATTTGTACTTATCTGACTTGCATTAAATACAACAAAGACGATTGTATTAGAGAAGTTTATTACTGAAACATCTTACAATTTTGACTTGATAGAAATTCTCTATTGAATAGTAAACAGAATGACTGTACGCTGAATATGAAAGTCTAAGTTTTTTACTAGATAGTTTTGTCAAATTGACATAGCAACTTTAAGTTGAGTATTACCAGCAGTATCTAAGAAATTAATTTTAACTGTCAGTCACTATTTGAGTAGATCTGTTAAAGAGACTGAATCTTTGAATGGGACATGGTGCAACACGAGTGATTTCAATATTTGTTACTCAAGTATATAATTAGTAACATTTGGTGTATTTGTATAGATGTACTTGTTCTTTTGTCAGGCAAAATTCAGCCACGAGCTAACTATACACTGAAATGGGGTAGTTTGGCTTACCAATGACATAAGAACAAATAAAATATATTTGGTACAGAAACACAAGATTGCCATAAGTTAGAAATCTGAAATCATTCTGTTGGATTAGTTGTGTCATTTGTAGTTTTGGTTACTATGATGGTAGGGACGCTCTGGATTTCTTGTTGGTTCTTTACCAGAGTTGTGTAGTCAGGGAACCAACATAGGCGCGTAAAATTAAAAATAAATAAATAAATCTTAAATTTAGAATTAAAAAAAAAAGTATACACTAAAAAAAGTCAAGGGGGTATTCCACATCCAAGGGAAGGTACTTCTGAGAAGTTGCCAATATGGCTTTCTTTGAGTCTCTATTTTATTGACCAGATAATCACAGTTGTGAGAATTTTACTCACTGTCCTATGGACTTATTCGAAGATTACCAGCTAAATAAGTAATTTTCGTATAGAAGTATCTATCGAGTAATAAGTTTTACAACATACATAAAGGTCAGCTGTTAAAATACTATTCAGCTTTGATCATCAATAAATTATTAAATTTCAAACTCAGAAATACCTCATCTCATCCATCCCCAATTATTGGTAGTGGTTATTAAAAAAAAAAATAATAATGCATTTTATTCATAACATAATCAAACAAAATATGTATGTGATGTATCGTCTAAAGTAGCGGGTATAGTCTAACATAGTAAATTCACATAGCCTCTTAAGAGGCTGACTGGCGCAGAATTGCTACAGAGATTTTATTCACCTTTTTATTTATTGTAACATTAATGAATTTTACATCTAGATTTGTTTACAAAGTGTTATCTCTATGACTTTCATATATTGGCTTAACTGACAAACAGTGAAATTTCTAATCTGAACATTTTACCAATACTTTATATTCTCTGATTTTACTATCTAAATCTACGAATTTGGTTTTAATTATTTTATGTCCGATTTTCTTAGCACGTGAAAGATAAGAAATAATTTAGAACAGGACTTTTAATAGGGGTTTCTTAGCTATCATCATCTCTGAATCACTTTTAAAAAATTTGGGTTACTACTTAAGGCGCGACGTAAGGTTCTAATCTGACGATCACACTTTGGCCATATATCTGTTAAAATCATTTCTATTAAGCACCAAACGTTTAAACTATGTAGGTTGTAAGTGGGTTGTTATTGGGATTCGACGGAGTTCAGTGTGAGCGAAGGGTAGTGTTACAGGTTTTAGTACAGTGTGGAGACCCGCTTCCACTTATCCCTTGCACCGGCAACCTGTGGTTTAAGTAGCCTCAACAATAGGTTCCATCTCATGCGTCAAACAGATGCTGGCATAGCTAATATTGCGTACACTCTTGTGTTGTGTGGATAGATATATAGGTAATTATCTACAGCTGGTTTCTTGTTTGTGGCTCTGCACTACATCACATAAAACTTTTGCACCAATATTCTTATGATGGTATATACTAGTACAATAAGTACTAGTGTAATACCTGCACTGCACGATGTATGGTTAAATTAAGTTTTAAATGGGGCCATCAGAAAGCCAGCGTTGTAGAATTGCTTGCAATCTACAGCAAATGTTGAGATGGTTCCATTTTGTCACAAATATGATTTTCGTGTGTACATATTGCGTATCATAATATTTGCATGTGTGACAAATAAATTATTTTCTTTCCTTCAAATATATATTTATACTAGTAAAGACGTAACTCATTAAAACTCTTATAATTACCGAATTTAAAAGTAATAATAATATTTCTTTAAAACGGTTTCATTGTATCAATCTATCCGAAACGATGATTGACTTACTCACCAAGTATGAAAAACAACACCTAAAAAAATCTAGAGTTCTAACGACGATGTAACTATAACCTATTCGTTTCAGAATAGTTGTACTCGTAAAATTGTAACAGTCTTTATTCTTTTATGATTTTATTATTGTGTTAAGACCCGCTTCCACTTATCGCTTGCACCGGAAATCTGTGGTTAAGTAGCCTCAACAATAGTTTCCATCTCGTGCATCAAACAGATGCTGGCATAGCTAATATTGCGTACACTCTTGTGTGGGTAGATATAATTATCTACAGCTGGGTTCTTGTTTGTGGCTCTGCACTACATTACATACAAAATTTTTGGACCAATATTCTTATGATGGTATATACTTTAATGAGGATCAGTTTGCCTCGTTTCGTACATAGACCGTGAAATGTCTTTTGCATTTTTTAAACGTCTGTGTTTGAATTTTGCATTGAAATTAATGTTCAAGACAGACTTTGAGAAATAACACTATTTACGTTAACTCGACCATATTATGCAACGATCAAAGGGATACAAAGCAATTATTACCAAAAACCAGTATTAATTCAACGAGTTTCAGCTTATGAACTTAATGCAATTAGAACATTCGCCAGTGAACACATTTTGGTTTAGCCGACCTTCCGCTTTGGGCCAACATTCAGTCTGGATTAATGCCGAGAGGTTTGGATTTCACGGTATGAACAATGGAGCAAAAACGAATGATCTTGATGACATTTTACGTAACCATATAGGACTTAAAGGTTTCAAACTAGTTACTAATAATTACAAGTGTACCGGACACTTGTAATTATTAGTAGTTTATGCTACTAGGGCGAAAAAAAATAAATTACGAGGACGATTTAAAACACCAGCGTAGCGAGTGTTTTAAACGTAACCGAGTAAATTATTGCTCTTACGCCCATGTATCATACTACGTTTTTCAATGCATAGTGTGAGGAAATAAAACAAATATAATCTTGTGAACTTTATGATTGACTCAAAAGGACTCTATCCAGAGCCGTTAAACAGTGGAACAAAAAAGTATAACATTTATGGTACACAGGAAAGGCTGTAGGTTAGCCAACCATTCTAAATAAATAAAAAAAAAATAATAATAAAGCCCTAGGGCAAAATAATCGACTTTCTGTTCGGTTTTGATGCATAAAAAGTGGGCCTTTACGAGCACTTGCATTGAAAAATAATTTAATATAAGAGGGTTAAATAGGCAAAGTGATTTCTTCCAGACAATCGATTTTTATTTAGATAGACCCTTTTCATTCGTCTTTTACTCAGATTCTTACTACGGGTTAACACAGTATTGTTTGTACTTTGTTCTTACTTGTCTGTTATGTTTCCAGATTACTGTAATAGCTGTACCACAGGATGTCATGATTGTAGTCGAGTCGAGTCTGTATGATACCAACCGCGAAAGGTTGACATTGCATAAGTGTCTTATAAGTAACAAGCTTAAACTTATTTCACAGGACTAAACTTAATTTAAGCGTCCTGTCTTTGTTCTTTATCGAAAAAACAAAGACAGGACGCTTAAAATAAGGTTAGTTCTGTCAAAGTCGTGTAACACCGAATCGACACCGTGTAACGTATTTGACATGACTAAACGTTATCTAATCGTTCTGTCCTTGTCTTTTCGATACAGAAATAAAAAGACAGAACGCTTGAATTAAGTTTATTCCTGTCAAAAAGTTAAATCTTTCTTCACCGATTGTACACCATTGACCGTTCAGATTTAATATTAAAACGAATCCTCAAATACTATTAGTGACCTACTCCAATTTGATCTTCTAGTTGTAATAAATAACTTTTAATACTTTTGGATTTTGAAAATATGTATTTTTTTATTCGCCTGCAGGTACTTTGAATTTGTACAGAATTTTCACTTTATTTGAAAAGTCTTTAAATAAAAGTTGGTACGAAAGATCAGTTAGCACATCTGGTTAAATTTTTGTAGTAAATTACTGATACATCTGGCAAATAGACAGAGTGGAAAATTGTTTTTTGACATATGGATAGGATTGCGTGATTTCAAAAACCCACCATATGCCATGGGGTAAACTTTTGAGATATTGAGAAAATATGATTTACTAAATTTTTTTTTTTAAGGCATTTATAGTAAGTTGAATTGTGATCACACGGCATTTATCACGCGATAAACAAAGTCGTATAAACAAATGAAAAATAAAGCATGTGAATTTTTTTTCCAGAATAGCCGCCCTGGTTTCCCACTAGGGTTAGTTATCCAATCTTCCAGTTTAAGTTCGACACGAGATCAGTCTTGATCACGACTTTGTATTTTGCATCGTTTTGAAACCACTTCTAATAATATTATTTTAAAATATTAGACTT
Source organism: Ypsolopha sequella (assembly GCA_934047225.1). Taxonomy (NCBI): domain Eukaryota; kingdom Metazoa; phylum Arthropoda; class Insecta; order Lepidoptera; family Ypsolophidae; genus Ypsolopha; species Ypsolopha sequella. The sequence goes on along the minus strand of OW203994.1, from coordinate 17,313,156 downwards.
AATTTTCCCTGCGGTGATTAAGTTTTCGTGTTGTCAATATAACCTGCCTCTGCTTTGGATTGTTTTTGGGTTTCAATATATCTTATTTGATCCCCAGTTCAGTGGGTACTACTTGATGGAGTAATATGTCACTTTCATTGCCATCCCATGGGAACTGATTCATGGGATAAAAAGTAGCCGTTGTGCTATTCCTGGCTTAGAACTACATACTTGCAAAGTTTCAGTACAATCAGTTCAGTAGTTACGGCGTGAATGTTTAAGAAACATACACCCATCCATACATCCATCAAAACTTTTGCATTTATAATATTTTCCATATATACTCGTACTTTCGCATTTTTAATATTAGTGGGATTAGTGGGATAAAATGAGAGGGGATGGGATGGGATGGGATGAGTGGGTTGGGATGGGGTTAGTGTGGTTAGCATATGTACTGCGATGATAAATGACACAGTAGAATCTATAAATTGTGACCGAGGGTTTATTAAATTACTCATTTAACCATATCAACTTTACTCTGCAACACATTTCATAATGACGAGTCTCCGCTTTCCTCATCCATAAAGTGCACATGATATATTGCTCGCTATTCACGCCATCACTAACGCTACTCACAAAGGAAGAGCGCGATGTAGCTCAAAACCCTCTTCATCAATATTATAGCTTATTTTCGAGTTTACTTGTATGAGGGTCGCTTGGCTCTATGCATCGTTATTGAAGATTGAGGTTGCATTTTAAGAAAACAGAAAAAGTTTGTTTTACTTTCTTATTCTTAGTTGAGATTGTGAAACTGCCATTTTTAAGAAAACTTTAAATAATAAAAAGCCACGGATATGTATCAAATTAGAATTTCACATTTTCATGAAACTTCCTGCAGTCTTATACGAAAACGTCACTGAGTGAATTTGTAAGCTAAACTTTATTTGGTATTTCCAAGCCGCTTGTTTATTTCCTTTTGCTAAATTTTCTTCGGTACAATTTACCTTCTAAGACGTATGTGATTCAGATTATCACATATTATAGTTTAGTATTTATGTTTTAGTACAAGTATCAATCCTTCGAACTAAGGGTACACAATACTACGTGAAACTACTAATAAACTTCTGTCACAAGTTCTGAAACTAATATTGCTCTAGGGGCCCTCTCTATTTAGGTATTATGTACCTATATAGATCTACCAAGTGATCATCTCAAAGGATATTTGATTTCGCTTAATTTGTAACAGCTTACAGCGGTTCTAGTTTTCTGTTTGAGCAATTATCTTGTATTGTTGATTCAATTTCATGAATTTTCGACGAGATCTAATGATATTTTATTACAGCCTTTAATTTTCAAGTGTCATTCTGCACATTTTTTAGTCGTTCTAACTAGCATTTTACAAAAATATGAATTGGTTGAAAATTTTAAGTTGTAGGCTCGAAGGGTTTATATCAATGTGCACAATGAACACGAACTGGTTCTGTCAAATTATCAGTCACAAGTAATTAATAACGCGTTTACTAACGAAAAAAAATACAATAATAGAAGTATATTGTAACGTTGGACGAAATTATCTATTTGTAAGCAAACAGGTTAAAATTATTTGAATCACGTATTATAGGTATATATGCTACAGTTAAAACGGGTTTCCATTCAATTATAACTTGAATAAAAATGTCTCTAGAAATAAATTCTAGTTTTAACCAGTCGAAACCAGGCTTTCAGTTAGTTTTACTAGTTAAAACGGGTTTTACCTGTAACATATATGTTAAGTGTTTGAATTACAGACAGAAAAACAGGCAGACACCAAAGCTATTTCGAATATGTTTTCAACATGACCGTGGTGGTATATGTATAGATATAGATTTTCTCTTCTCTCGAATGTTTTACGAGGTCAAAGCAAGGGCCAAAGATATCAATCACATAGTATTTTTCTTCTATTTGTCAAGCAATTTATCCATTTATGCTATTGACATAATGATAGAGATGGTTAATGCGAGATATTTCATTTTACTCCGTTATTCGTTGGCATGTTGAGCCATGCTCTTGATAGTTTTTTTGGTTTCCATTGATATACCAAAATATTGAGCTCGAAACCATTGTTAGTTTAGTTGTACTTTTATCACTTCTAAACATGAAAATTAATAACGAGCTGTGTGTAGGGTTGACATATGGTCCAGATAAAAAAACCAAACATTTTTTATCAAAGGGTATCAAAGGGGATTTTTTTTTTGGTACAAGTTGTCGAAAGGGGGGATTTTGATTTTGGCCAGATCAAACTGAGAAAATTATCGGAATTTACTGAGGGTGAAGACTAGTATTATATAATCTGTGGTGAAGACAATGAAACACTTAGTTAATATTAAAACTTATATTTATTATTGCTATTGGTAAGCAAAAAATCACTTTTTTACATATTTGGCACTAGATGCTACTGCTTTTAATAAACGTTTGTCGCCTGAAATTGTTTCTTTAAATTCAGTGCAACTGAAAACACATAATTCACTTTTTACGGTATTCACACCTAGGTAGTTGATTTCTTTAGTCAGTCTATACATTACCCATTACGCTAAAAACTCTTTGTACGAAGGCATTGGAGACGGGAACACTGCACAAATATTGTACCATCTCGTTGGTGAGGTATATGTATATATATATATATATATCGTGTATGTTCAAAAAACCGGACATTCTATTGTCCGGTATTCCAAAATTTTCTAGACCGGACAGCCGTTCAAAAAAACCGTACTGCCTGGTCCAAAACCGGACATCTGGTAACCCTAAAAATGTATAGTTTGACTATATTTAATTGCATCTATTTTGAGAAATCCTTGAAAAACCATTAAAAAAAAATGTCGGTCTTATCTCCAAAACTGGTAGACCGAAAAATATGAAAAAAATCATGGTAATATGTGTTTACGTAAAGATTACAGGAAAAATAAAGCGGCTGATAAATTCACAAAAAATTATTACAGCATTTAATTTATCATCCACAACACGGCACCCTAGGTACGGAGTCTGACTCGCTCTTGGCCGTTTTTTTAAATCTAAAGACGGCCTATAGGATTATTTTTGTTTTAATACAATTGTAATCTTATTGATAGTTTAAACGGCAAATAAGCCGTTTTTAGTATGAAAAGTACTCGATAAATAAATCGAGTTCAGCACATGTTTTTTGAATTCATATGCACTTTCTCAGGTTCTTTTTTTTTTGAAAATCATAATACCACAAAGTAAATTCGGCATAATATAAATTTATTTTGTGAGCGCAAGTTGGTGAACAGTGATATATATTTATTTTTAGGCATAATTTTGGTATAATCCACATTTTGCTACGTCGTAGCAAGTGCTACGAACCCATTTTGTACCCGATTTGTGGCTATGACGCGTATTTGCGCAGTGTTAAGAGGAAACGATTCGTATCCTCTACGAAACGCACAACTTAAGATGGTTCTTCTTATTTTTGAATTAAAGGTATTAAATAAATGTGATTTATGGTATGTCAGTTGGGCTTTTTTCGGCAAAATTTCGTTATTTTATGCATTACGTTATAAATGTATGGGCACACAAACTTAAAATGCTTTTAAAGACACGCAAAACGGGTGCTTTTTGTCTGTGTATTTCATGCAGTTCAAGGAAAATTGTAATTAATTTCAGGTATATGCATTTTGACTATACAACGTGTAACAGAAAGGTGTAACCATATTTGAAGAGCTTATTCAGTCAATGGTATAGAACAACTTTTACTATGGAACAAAACCTGTATCTCGAAAAAAAAATTAACTGATTCATAGAAAAATGCAATGTCGCTCGGCCGAAATGTATGGAAGGGCAGATTTTTTTTTTGAGATTTCAGAGTTGGCTCCATAGTAAAAGTTGTTCTATACCATTGACTGAATAAGCTCTTCAAATATGGTTACACCTTTCTGTTACACCTTGTATAATGTAGGGTTTGTTTTTGGATAAATTTTGCTCGTTAGAAATAATTGTTGAAATGATATCTTCAGACATCCTTTTTCTCCTTGTTTGACGAATAGGAACCATGTACAGAACTCAAACATATTTTATTAGATGGATTTCTACAATAATTAGTTTTTGATTTGCTAGCTGTTTTAGTTCTTTTATTAAAAATATAAAACTAACTTTTTTGCCTTTCACCCTGAATCCACCCTTGTCGCACTGCGCGTTTTTTTGCTTGTAGTGACAGTGACAAAAATAAAATTCACATAGCCTCATGATTGAAACAGTTCAATTTTGTTGACAGTTAAAGCGGTTTAATGAAACACATTTCAAATTTGTTGACAGTTCTAGTTTGCTGATTGGATGCTGGTAGCCGTTTGATCTTGCAAATTGTAATGGATAAATAAGCTAGTAGCTTGGGTGCCATAGACTCCGTTATACAAGAGAAGCTGTCTCTCCATTAGTAAATCTCCATGACTAAAGTTTGATTTACTACCTACAATACAGGGTGTAAAAGCAAAGGCAAGAATCCTTCTAGGGTATGTTAGTATGAATCATACAGTGTTTAAAAAAATAGCGGCATTTTTTTTTCATGTAGCAGTACCACATTATAACACGATTTGTTAAACTTGAAATACACTAATCCGGTGGACACTCTCGCTGGTCGTTGGCCTCTGATAGCGTCAGTAGCACAGAACGTAATTACTCAATGTGATTGGTCGTTACCGCACTACGGGGTGAATGAACTGCATTGATAAGAGTGCGAAGCTGGATCTTAGGAAAACAATATCATTTTTGGTAAAAATTCAAGGTATACTTTTTTTATCGTAATCGTATCAGTATCGTGTATACTTTCATACCCTAAAGGGATTCTTGGTTTTGCATTTACATCCTATATAAGTAGTTTGGTTAGAATCCCAAATAGTCCTAGCTTAGAACTACAAATTTGTTAAACTCATAATAGTTCTATTCGATTTTTTATCACGAAATTCTGTTGAAATGATTGAAAATTGTCTGATTCGAAATGCCTTGAGGATGAGCTTGCAATAGAATTATTCAAGAGCCGAACGTGATAATTCTTCGTTTGAATTTCATAAATCTGAAATCGAATTGGAGCGAGATTCGGGTAGTGCAAGTCATTGACTAAAGACTTCGGCACACAGAAAGCGGGGCAGTAGCATGCCAGAAGCGGAACGCAATGATAGCGCGGCGTGCCCGGGTGATGTACTATGGAAGTATATGAGAGACGCCACACTGAAAGCATGGCTTGACCCGTGACGCCCCGCTGTGGCGCTTTTTGCGTGACGTCTCTCATATAGTTCCATATTATTTGCCTGCTGATGCCACGCTATCATCGCGCTCCACTGCTGCCCCGCTTTTAATGTGCCGGAGCCTTAAGGGGGCGATCATACAGATCGCGTTCTGCGTTCAACGGTCCAAACAATTACAACGCGCTTTCTCCTTGACCGCCTCGGTCTCTCTGTGTAAACATCCAAACCGTATCTTTGTGTGTAAATATCCAAGCCAGTGTGCAGCCGGAACGGAAAAGGTGGCTCTGTGTTGTCGCCCTCTAAGTATTTACAATCATACACAGCACGTTCTGAGTTCTGCGGTCCAAACAATCAAAACGCGCGTTCTAAGTGTATGAAGATCCAAGCCGTCACAAAACGTAGAACGCGCTCTGTGTGGGCGGTCCCTAAGATAATTATCAGATAATGTACTTGTAGGCCAACCACACAGAGCACGTCCAGAGCAAAAAATTAGATCGCGCGTTTTCCTTGACTGCCGCCATCCAAGCCATCACATAGATTACAGTGAACGTATACGTACTTTCGGTCGTGTGGTCAGCCCCTAACAGGTTAATAATTGTCGGAAATATTTCAACCGCCTTGCTTTACCAAGTCGAATATCAATCAGAAAACAAATTATCCCAAAAATTATAATTGCTGGGGAAGACTACTAAATGAAAACTACGGACTCGATCAAAAACTTATATGTATATAGGACCTAGCGGTCAAATCTGTTTTTGAACCACAAGATACAACGGACGGCAACTTTTTGGTGATTGAACTAGCCAATGACTGTGCAGTCATTTGTTCCTATAGACCTCCAGACCCAAATCTAAATTCAAAAAATTACATTGACTCAATTGATACGGTACTAAGAGGCTGTCGCTGTAAAAATCTAATTTTTACTGGTGATATTAACTTTGATACTATGTTATATATATATATAACAAAAGTTCCGCCGCATAAGCATAATTTTATGTAGTAGTATGCTCGATAGGCAACTTGCAGTCTATAGTCTAGCTCGGTAGTAGTTTGGTCTAGAAACTTCCTGTGTCATTTGATTTCTAGAACGGAATATTAAATTTGCAATATAAATAATTTAATTGGTTTGGTCAATTACAGGAATTCACTCAGTTTTTTATTGTGTCCCGGTAACCGAAGCAATATAATAATAGTTTTTTTTTTAACTTCCGGAAAACATAGTAAAACTGATCCCGAACCAATATCATTCAGTAAATATATTTGACGAATTTGTGTTAGAAATCAAATTCAATCAAGACAGGAAACCCTGTGAGTAGTAAAGGAAATCCGAGTGTCAAACACTTATAAATCTATTTTTTTGCAATAATTATTCTGTCACGATTCGGTAATGGTGCGCCGAACCAATCGCTAAACACAAATGTATCCAAGTGTATCTCTGAAAATAACTGAAATAATTTGCCGTTTAGCTTGTACAGTACCTAATATGATCATATCAGCTGATATGATTTTAATTAATACAATTATAGTACCTATGTTGTGTTAGGTGTTTTTTACCACTCTAGTGTATATTTCCAAACTTGAAAGAGAGCCCGCAATCATAACCTTTTCAGACCGGAGTCACTCTACATATCGAGCTGCTGCACCGGTATTACTGCTCAAGATGTAACGCTACACACGCACTATTGTATTATATGGGACTGTCAGGTATTGGAAAAAGTGAAACCACACAAGTGAAGGCTTGTTATAGCATGAAAAACTTTAACTTAATAAATTTCGTTGCGGAGAGTTATGATTTTAACCATTCAATGCCATTAAGATCTGTGCTCTTATCGGTGGGGTCCTCCCCATTCACTTCTGCACTCCGCCTTTTCTGTAACTTCTTGATACGACACAACATCTACTTTCTCTTTCACCTGATCAATGAATGTTCTCCTAGGCCTTCCTCTGTTTCTTTTCCCCTCCATTTCTCCTTTAGGGATATTTTTTATAAAGTTGTCGTGTCGTATCAGATGTCTCAACATCTTTTCCCTTTTATTAACTAAGGCTTTATCAAAACTCACTTTTTTTTATAATCTGCAGGATCTCTTCATTGCTCTTCTCTTCCATCCAACTTTTTTATTAATTTATTAATTGGTATAACAACATGAAACATGTTTCAACATTGATAATAAAATTATTATTTCCTTTCTTCTCCAACACCACATTTCAAAAGCTTCCTATGTCAGGTTTTGTCATGGTCCACGTTTCATATCCTTTAAAACCTATTCAAAATTAATTTATTTTTGCTGGTTTTCTACTCCTTATAATTAAAATAATATTGGAAAACGTATAAGTACAGTGAAAACCAATATATGTTCATTCCAACTAATTTTCCATTATGGGGAGCAACCTTTTCACATCTGTAAGTGACATTTTAATTAAAATTATACACATTTGTGGCAATTTGTACCAAGATATTTAGGAATGTTTGGATAATATGTAGTTAATTAAATAAATTTCTTCAAATCGAAAATATTTTTTCAATGCATGTGCTCGTAAAGGCCCACTTTTTATGCATCAAAACCGAACAGAAAGTCGATTATTTTGCCCTAGGGCTTTATTATTTATTTTTTTTTATTTGCAATGGTTGGCTAACCTTTCCTGTGTACCATAGATGTTATACTTTTTTTTCCACTGTTTAACGGCTCTGGATACAATCCTTTTGAGCCAATAATAATTTAAAGTTCACAAGATTATATTTGTTTTCATTTCCTCACACTATGCATTGAAAAACGTAGTATGATACACGGGCGTAAAAGCAATAAATTACTCGGTTACGTTTAAAACACTCGCTACGCTCGTATTTTAAATCGTCCTCGTAATTTATTCCTTTGCGCCCTTATAGCATAAACTACTATTTTTTGTATAGCTATAGGCTATTTTAGGAACAATGATGGAAATTAAAGCTAATGTGTTATCGCAGACCATAGATAAGCATACTTGTATTGTATGAGTATAATAGCCGAACAGCTGATATCAGGGGTTCACAAAAGGGTTAAAACTTTGATTAGTCCAAACACGAAAGGCATATCTTGACTAGCCAAGATCGAACTAACCGTCAAATTCTTTCACACCAACTGGTGGTAGGCTTTGGCCACGTTTTTTCTACACCAATGACGGAACCATGCTGCCAAGCCACTTGTAAAGTTCCGGTGTGACGCCATGAGAAGCCGTACTTTGGAGAGATACTCTACTTTTTAGGTACTTCCTGCTGGATGAGTGCTCTTAAACCAAAGTCCGATAGATGCGATATCAGACGCGGTATTGGCCAAAAGTGAGTCTATCGAGAATATAACAAAAAAAATATGTCGTCGGCACATCGTACAATTGGGCATATCATGATCTGCCCAGGCATATCGTATTTCCGTTCAAATTAGGAAGGTCACCTCGCTCCGCTCCGTTTCGCTCGGCTGGCTAAATTTATTTATATGTAAAACACGATCACTCCGCTCGTCATCTCACCTATTTTTGACTGTCGGTGAAAGATTTTCGATTTCATACTTTACGATCTATGACACGGCTATTTTACAGCTGTACGGCTATTTTAGATTCAAACCTGCTCCTAAACTTTCAGCCTAATTCAGTTTCATCCTGAATTATCGGTTGGCGAGTCATAAGGTAATAATCGATTTTTAAAATATAATTTACAATTATGTACGAGTATAATTAATATTATGGTACAAATTGGAACGGAAAAGGAATGAATCTCTTACTATAAACTTACATTTCTATCGCTCTGTTGTGCAATAAGGCCCGGGCGTGCAGAAACTGCAGAGTAAGCGAAGCGTATCAAACGCAGCCTTGGGAGCGGGCTAAATGTTTGTGCCCTTCGGTGTGGAAATTGTAGGTTCACAGAGACCAGGCATGCAACAAATGTGTAGATAAATATCGTTGTCCTGGGATGATGGCTGGTGGCGGTCAATTAATTCTACTCGTAGTTTTGTGGTAACTGTGATTAATACAGCCAAACTCATACAGATTAAAGTTTTAATGAATTACTAGAAATAAGGCCCAATATTTCTGTTCATGTAATTCGCGAGTTTTGGATTTGAGCGTTTCTTATAATAATTGACTGTAAGTCTCCAGTATCAGAGGTACGCGTACCGCTGTATATAATAATCAATTTAGATATACCTACTTAAAAATAGATCCCGCTACTTCAATTGTGCTGAATAACATTATTCTGGCATGTGCGAAAAATTTTGCTCACCTTCACCGTTCAAAAATTGGTTAGTATAGAGTACTATACAATACAATACAATACAAATAATTTATTTCTGTAACTTAATCATAAATATTTTTACAATTTGTTGGAGTCTCCTTTTAAGTAAAGAATATACCTGTCTTAGGAGGCTCCGCTCTTCCACTATTTACATTGATAGTATATTATGAAAAAGAAAAGATTCAATACATTTAAATTTTGACAAATTTAAGAATAAGAATGTGGAGGTATGTACTAGTGTGTGAATTATGGTCTGTGTGAGGGTATGTGGGTGAGTGTAATGTTTGAGAAAAAACCCTGTAAAACTCTAGTCCTTCGACCGAGGTCTTGGCATCAGATTTAGTTTATCTACTAGGAGGTGAGGGTTAATGTATGTGTATGTGTGTGTGCGGGCTTGTATAGTGAGGGTGTGTAAGCGGTGCAAGTGCTATGTACTGCAAGAATGTTTAGAATGGATTGTGTTTCTTTATTGTTTCTTTATTATAAAGTACTATGCATGTACATTCCCAAAACCATCGCTCTTGAAACATATACGTATATTATAACTAAAACTTATTGCCACCAAAGTCAAAGGAAAACTACAAACTTGAAGTTTATAAAAATAATGATTTTAGAGTAAAGTACTATACAAGCTTTGGTCCCCAATGACTGCGTTGCTAGCCACGCTATGATAGCCTCGAGCTCAGCTTAGCTATGCACTCGGCCTTCAAGCTTCGTCAACATTGCAGCCCTTGCTGTCGACGCTATAAAGGCCTCCGGTTTCAGCCTTTATTCCAGCTTGTCTATCAAGGGCCACAATGCTGACAGCGCTGTGTAGGCCTGTAGCTGCGCTTTCATCTACCATAAGCGCTGCCAGCAACGGAGTCATTACAGACCGCGGCAGTAATTATCTTATTCATATAAGTATGGTTAGTAATAAAAGTTTATGAAACTGGCACTTAAAGAGGTTGTTAAAATCCAAGTGTGAGCGTAGTAATAAAAATCTCCATAAACCACGGGGCCAACCTTATAATATAAGTAAATTGTTCTGAGGGGCCAACCAACCAATAGCCCAAAAAAAGTATTCTATGTCTATGGTCCACCAGCCTCACTATAGATGATAAAAATGCCCGAAAATAAATTGAATTATGACCTCCTTACAACCTAACCTCCTAACTCCTAACCTGACGGTAAACAGTACTTTTATTTAATTTTCTTTTCTGTATAAAAGATGCTCGTAAAAAAATCATTTTGCACTATTTTTGAGTTCATAACCAGCAGTTTACGATATGAATGTAGATAAAATATATTTCGACCCCTTGATGTGGTCAATTACATAGATATCAAATAGTATTTACAATAATAAAGTACAAAAAAGTAAAAATAAGTAATTTAGATAATGACAATGATTTTGATCATGATTTTAATCATTTCTTATCCGTATTTAAACCGTGTGCACATAGAACCCTGCCCATAATAAACCTTTGATCCTGACAAAAGACACAATTGATTTAATTATTATATATTTTTTCATACACAGGGTGTGAAAGAAATGTTGAAGAAAATACGAAACTTAACTTTTAAAATTTTGTTATTAATTTTGTGATAAAAAGTCAATAAAACCACTTCTTTAACCTTCACTGTAACAACAAGCAATATGATGTGATTTACATCTAAAATTTTACATACACAAGCTTGTTCCGGAGGCTGTAACTAATGGGTTCACATTTAATTTAATGGCGTCGTCGAGCGACATTGCTTCTACATTGTGGTCTGGTTCTTTCGACCATTACTCTTCGTCAGTTTAGGCAAAAAAGAGCTTCAAGAGAAATATTAATTGGAAGACACTAACATTGTAGAACTTAAATTCTAGACCAAATTGCACAGTTAATTTGAAAACCTATTTCTGAAAAACATTAAAAACAAGCAATCTTCATTTATGACTTAGACTTGGATTTGACTTATTATTATCCTATCATTTTAGCAGGAGATCAAATATCTTGTCTAAAATTAAGTAATATGTATTTGTTTTATTGATATTTTGTAGCGCTTAACGTTTGTTTTCTAGTATCACCGAGATCAATTTTAAACATTCGACGCCATTCTCGTTTGTCACACAGCCTGCGGTCCATCCTGCTCTACTATCAGTCAAATAGATTTATTTGGACAATAATTTATTGCTGAACATTCACAAATTTACTAGTAAATCCTTAGTAAATCAAATTAAATCATACCATTATTTAATGTACGAGTAAAATTCAAAGCGAAGTGGTAGCTTTGTTATTATAGGACGCCTGTTTCTCAGTCTAAGATTGGATTCTGTCTCTGAAGCGTGTAGTATTGACACTAAAATGTGTGTGTGTATATGTGTGCAATGCATATATTGTGGACCATGTGATAAATGAGGTTATTATTTACAATGCCCAAGCAGTATAACTAATTACCTAACTTTTTAAACTTTATTATTTGTCACAGTGTCTGGTCATTATGAATATTGCTATGTGATTGTTGGGCAATTTGATAATAAAGGTACTTTTAACAGAAGGAAGGATGCTGAGATCGATCTCAAAACCGATTTTAGGACAAACTAGCTTGGCATAGGCCAAAGTAGTTCTGGGTTGTCGTAAAAAAATAACCACGAAGGTTATATATGGCGAGTCTTGAAACTATAACCTAACCTACCAGCTCTCTTTTGCGCTTAAGTCATATAAACACATATTTTTATTATACTGCCCAATAAGTAAAAAGGACATTATTTATAAAGCCCGGTCTATTTAATATTTTCAATTATTATTATTATCATATTGCCCTCTCGTTTTGAGTATTTTCATACTATCCGGACATTATTAATAATGCCTTAATCGTCACTTGGTCCATAACACATATATAAAACCCTCACGTTGGCGTTGTGAGGACGAGTAAAAAGTGATTTATTCATTATTTTTGAGAGTTATAAACAATGTTGACAAATAAATTAACTAAAATAGAGACTAAACTCTGAAATAACAATAATTACGAGATACATATTTATGTTAAAGATGCCAAAGTCAAGATACCTGTGATAATATTGGGTGGCAATTATTCGCGAAGTTCAATACTGGAGAATCGAAAGCCCGACACAAAGACTACGGACGTACAGTCGGTAACCCTATGAACCGAGCAACAAGGTGTAACCAATTCGTTGTTGCATAGAAACAGAAACTAATAAATAAACAGGGTTGACTGCGCGTAACCTGAAGCATTTGTACTTGTTGACTGTACAAAATTTTCCAGGTTGAGCCCAGCTAACCCTGTTTATTTTAACGTAGTTTTTTTTCTACACATTTTCGAATTGGTCACGTCTTGTTACTCGATGCATAGAGTTACCGACTGTACGCCCATAATCTAACAATATGCATATGCAATTTTAAAATTTGAGTTCCTAAGTAACCATCAAACACGGAATAAGCAACATAAAATATGGAAAGGTTTTTTTAATTATATAAATGTATGTATTATTTCTCTTTATAGATGAGTGTCCAGTAAAAATTTAGGTGCATAAATGAAAGTAAGTAATAAAGAAAGAACATATATTTGTTCAAAGAAGAATTATCTTCTCATGCGAAGCAAAAGATATCGTTAAACCTTCCATGGTTTAGCAAATTTAGTGTGGCCGTTGTGGAATTTGCGCAGCCATTACGTTGTGCACACGACAAGTATCAGGCTACAAATAGTTGTTTATGGGGACATACATTGCGCTTTACTGTTCCCTCTCAAATAGGCTCTAAAATGTCAATACTAAACTAGAATTCAGGATAAGATTATCTAATAGTATTTTATGCAACTGTAACATAACGTGAGATATTTTCGTTCGCAATAGATTGCACGAGTGTTCTTGCCTACAGTAAGAACAAACTTCTTATATTTGGCGAACCTGTAAAGCTTTTAATTGTTTATCTCAAAATTTTAATGTTATATTCTTATTCCAAAGCAGTATCACTTCGGTGAGACGTCTTCTTACTAACCCATTCTTTGAATAAGAGCTATTTTTTGTGTAATTAACCTCCTTTTAATCTGTTTATAACTTGTCATGGTTTGATTAAGTATTATTTAGTCTAACACTAGTGTCGATTCAGCGCAACACATCTTAACTTGTTTGACAGGACTAACCTTATTTTGATCCCTGTCTTTGTCTTTTCGATACAGAAAAAAAAGGTCGGAACGTTTAAATTATGTTTAGTCCTGTCAATTGAGGCGATGCAAGAAGGCATACTTTGCGATTTTTTTTTACGGATATCAAAGTACTTTTTGAAATTCTGTTCGTTTATTCAATGTTTTTGTTTTCTTTATTGTCAACTGTATTTTTTTTTTGTTTAGAATTTATGTTCTTCACTTCAAATTAGGCGTCAAAAGACAATTTGTTTGTAGGGATATCGTGCATAACATAGCCTTAAGTTGTGTTGCGCCGTATCGACACAACCATCTGCGGAAACTTTAAATGACTAGCTAGAGTTAATTTAAGTTTTTTAACTATTGTTATCAAAATAGTCGCTAGTTTTCCAAAATAAGTAATAATAGTAGTTTATGCTACAAGGGTGCAAAGGAATAAATCACGAGGACGATTTAAAACACGAGCGTAGGGAGTGTTTTAAAGTTAACCGAGTAATTTATTGCTCTTATGCCTGTGTATCATACTACGTTTTTCAATGCATAGTATCAGGAAATAAAACAAATATAATCTTGTGAACTTTAAATTATAATTGGCTCAAAAGGACTGTATGCAGAGCCGTTAAACAGTGAGAAAAAAGTATAACATTTATGGTACACAAGAAAGGCTGCAGGTTAGACAACAATTTTGAATAAATAAAAAATAATAATAATAAAGCCCTAGGGCAAAATAATCGACTTTCTGTTTGGTTTTGATGCATAAAAAGTGGGCCTTTACGAGCACTTGCATTTAAAATAAATAAATGTCTAATTATGTTCATTTGCACACAATACTTCATCTATGGCCATCAAAAATATCGTCTTCACTTCACATTATTTATAATATTTTAACTAACAACATCACGCAAAATGAGCAATGTAAATCAGAAGTGAGAACGAGAAAAGAGGACGTGGCTTAATTTCTTAAGCCACGCCCGCTTTGCTTGTCGTCGCTTGTAAATGGTTCTCTAGCGATGTTGTAATAAATTTAGCCAATCACAGCGCAGAAATGCGGTATTATAATGTATTATTATAATATCGGTGAAACATGGTAGGTACTTAATTATTTTTGATTATATTTGATAAACATTAATTTATCACCGATAAATACATTTGCCATTATTTAAATGTTGGTAAACCTAATTTTAGACCACCAAATAAACACACAGGAGTCAATAATATAATAATAAAACATATAAAGTCATACGGATGTAAAGGCGTAGAGATGTGACGAACTCACCCCCCTTTGGTATGTCCAGTACGTCCAGTGCAATCAGTCACCGTAGGGCGGCTTGTGGCGAGTCGATAGAGGGACCCTACCTCCAGGGAACACACAGGCACATGTGCTTACACAATGCTGACACACACATACACAAAGCAACACACCCTCGCCTCTACGCTTGCCTTAACCAGCCGGCCAGAGTGAAGATGCAAGAGCGGAACCTATGCTCCAGGTTGGAAGTGCAAAATGTCATAACGGCGAGGGCACATGTAGCATCCCATCCGGCCTCTATAATGTTGGCCCCATGTATGCCTTTCAAATGACCGGGTCCCTATGAGCCCGCGACTGAAACGTGTACTACAAGAGTAGAACCCGGTGTATTTAAAAGTAATAAAAATAGAAAGGGAGTGACTAAAGAATAGTAAAAGAACACAAATCAGCGATTATTAAGGCGATATGTAAAAGTTTTAGCGTCCCTGTTACTCCATATGCGAAAAAACCCTCAGTGCGAGAAGGACGGATTCGTGGGAAAGTAGCAAAAAGTCGGTTTTTTATAATTATAAAATGTAATAATAAAGTTGCTATCAAAATTTCGTTTAACCCGGTCCTAGATACCATTAAAACCCATCTTATAAAATATAATTGCAGTCAATATGTCATTCTAAATTGTCAAGCCAGGAGAATTGGTGTCGAAAAAGACCTCATTTCAATAAATATTTCTATCGAGCCGAATTTCTACAATCGCGTTTCTGTTTTAACAGATCCCTTCAAAAAGAATTCAAAAATATTATACTATTTTATCAAAATAATACATTATTTACTGAACCAGTAATGCAAGTTCTTAAAGTTTCAATTTTTTTCCGTAGCGCCTTAAAATTATTTTCTGTGTGTCTGTTTGTTTGTTCACGCATATCTCGGAAACCACTGAACGGATTAGAATGTTTTTTTTATTATCATCGTGTGAATAATAGCAGCCCGAGCCGAAAACGGGGCAGAGTTGAATGCGGGTGGGATCGCTAGCAAGGCACATATCTACTATAATACTTTACACACTGACTACCACATAATTCTGATTTGTATCAACTTCAAGCAAATGCATGCGAAATTCAATGCGTGCAAAAGAGATGGCATGTTAGGCGGGCGTCGTCGCACGCACGACAAATTTCAATCTCAAGTTGATGTTGATGAAAATCAAAATTACGCGGTAGACCCGCTGGTCGTTCAGTGAGTAATTGTGCGATTTTAGTTTATAAAGGTCTTCGTTGCGTCACGGAAGCCGGGAGTATTTAGCCTCGTGGGCGCGTTCTCCATCCTCGCGTGCTCGTTTTTCGGCCTCGGTAGCTTTGTTTGTCATATTGTCAGTTTGTATATTCAATTTAGAGGGAGTGTGAGCACTCATATTGTTTGTTTTTGAAAAAAAAAAGTATATTGTTTCCTGTAGACCACGCGGGAAAAGCCGCGGGCAAAAGCTAGTACAATAATATCAAAGAATTTGCTGGCGTATTTATCGTTTATTAAGACTTAAAGGCTTTGTAGGTATTCGTCTCCTTGACAATATACAAGGTTTAATTAAATTAGCTGGCGAAATTTTAAACATATGAAGAACATGTCCATATCAACAACTTTTTCTATTAGGATTGTGCAAAATTCTTAAAACTTGTTTTCTCCTTTCCATACTGAACCAGTCAGCTGATCGAGGCGATTTGTATGTGAGGAGGTGAAAAAAAGTTATGAATTTCGCTTAGCTCCCATATAGACTAGTACTACCTATGTTTTGAGTTTCGCCAACTAATATTATTTAACCTTATATAGGTACAGGTCGATAACGTGCACATCGGCTGTCTACGGCATTGTATTTTATTATTGCGTCGTGCGTCAGAGATGACGCTACGATACGATGTGCATTATTTACTGCCAGGACCTCTATGATTTTATGCTACGGCGTAGAGGGTCTACGTATACATATAAAATAGAAAAACTATGGAATCGTAGCTTTAGTTTCGCCGTAGTTAAACGCGATTGTGTTGAAAAATCACTCACTTGTTCAAAACTAGTAAGACACAATCTGTTTTCGGTTTGCGTGCCAGGAAAGCATGTAAGAAAATATCGAAGTAGAAGAAGATAGAAGTAGTTTACAAGAGGAGAGAGCTAGTTGCTTGCGTTTACAAGAAGTTATTTCTGCACGTGTCTTGCTGTAAACCAGTATCTTCTAAGCTTCCACAGTCAAAAAAAATATATTTATATATATATGTATATGTATTTCTTTGGATTTAAATATCGTAACTTTCTTATTACGATACGCAATATTATGAAACGAGACATCTCCTTACATATACCCACTTACAAAGTTTTATGAGCGAATTAAGGTGGATGCGATGTGTAAATGATAGTGCACACAAACTTTAAAGTGTATTCATAGTTATGCAGGTTCATTTATACAACGTAACGCATTAAATTTAATAACTCAAAACGCGTGATTCTCATAGCTTAATTTAAAAAAAAAGACTTTTTAAAATATTTTTTCAGCGAATATACGGCATTTTATTTTGGTAAACTATTATGTTTTTATGATTTTTTAAATAATTGTCGGTCAGGACGTCACTTGAGAATTTCAGACATTATACTGATTGTGATGTGTTGAAAAAAAAGTGGTCTGACTCTGCTTGTCTAGCTGTCTACTCATCTGTCGTCCATCTGTCAATTCAGTTGGCAGCAAATTTTTTTAAATTTATCTTGATAGCAAAGGACACATTTCATAACAGCAATTTCTCAAGTGACGTCACACGAAGGCAAATGGAAGTTGCAGCTTTTTCGTATGAGGTTTTTAGAACACAAGTTAAACACAATCCCGAAATGGTTTTCGAATTAACACACCTTACTATAATTTAATCTAAGCGAATGGTGAAGTGGTCGCTTAGTGCCATAAACTACATTTACTTAATACTTTTTATTAATAAATACTATTTTGTCTTTTAAAGCTCAAGATATATGTTTTAGCCCCTTGACACTTAATAAAAATAAATATATCGTCACGACATGAATGCCCGAAGGGTGTCAGAGATGTTCCCGAGTGTAAACTGTGAAATGCAAATCACAGTCCACACTCGGTACACCCGCGTTTCATCGACGAATGTTACTGTGAGCTCTATCGCCGTATTTTGGGCACAAATACACGCTTTTTAGGGCATGCAGGCTTTCTTACGATGTTTTCTTTCACCGTTTAGCAAGTGGTAAGTAAGAACAAATACTATGCATATAAATTCCGAAAAACCTATTGGTGCATGCCCGACCGAGAATCGAACCTAAATCTCAAGATTGAGAGGCCAGCGTTTTATCCTTGAGCTACCGCCACTTAATACTTAAGGTGCTACCGAAAAAAAAACGACACTTTTGAAACTTGCATATCTACTTCAGTAAATAATTTATTATTTTAATAAAATTGTATATTATTTTTGAAATCTTTTTCTAGGGATCTGTTAAAACATAAACGCAATTAGAGAAATTCCGTATGATACAAATATTTATTGAAATGAGGTCTTTTTTGACACTAATCCTCATGCTTTGACAATTTGGAATGACATATGGATATTTTATTAGATGGGTTTTTACAGTATCTAGGACCAGCCCCCCTATTCTGTATCTTAGGTTGTCAACTCGACAAGGTGCCTATCGTCAAAAACTTACATAAAAACTGAACTTTCAAAATTACCTTTAGTGGATATTGAACTATTTACTAACTGTGTTCTCACTTCAAGTGCGAACATATCCTTAGACAATCGGAATTCGATAGTATATCTATGTTTTTGATGATACCCAGTTCAAATGGCAACTAGAGATACATAATAGGCCCGCTGATTAAACGAAATTTTAATAGCAACTTTAGTAAAAAACCGACTATTTGCTACTTTTCCACGAATCCGTCCTTCTCGAACTGAGGGTTTTGTCGCATATGAGGTAACAGGAACGCTAAAACTTTGACATATCGCCTTAATACAAACTTATTATAAAACATTTGAAAAGCAATCATAAGTTATACGTTCGGGAATAAGACCTGCCGCATCCTACCATAAGGAAACCAAATGTTTGAAACATGCACTGACTTTGTGAACTAGCGAACAATGCAACATGTTTCATTTCAGCTTTATTGCTTAACTGAACAAAAAGACTTCTCTCTCAGTGGGGTGGAGGTTAGATATCATTTAAGTTAAATTTAAACTAACTCGTAAATTTTACGTTAATTTGACCACCTACTCGTATACAAAGTGTAACAGAAAGGTGTAACCATATTTGAAGAGCTTATTCAGTCAATGGTATAGAACAACTTTTACTATAGAGCCAACCCCGAAATCTCGAAAAAAAATCTGCCCTTCCATACATTTCAGCCGAGGGGCATTGCATTTTTCTATGAAAAAGTTTTTTTTTTTCCAGATACAGGGTTTGTTCCATAGTAAAAGTTGTTCTATACCATTGACTGAATAAGCTCTTCAAATATGGTTACACCTTTCTGTTACACGTTGTATATATGCTAGAACTAAATTAATAAAAATAATGAAGATTAGTTCAAAGTAGATTATACTAAAATTAGTGTACAGTGAAGCTGATTCTGAATGCTTTCCTATTATTCGTGCTGTCAAACTAACAACGAAAATTTGAGTCAAGTCAGACTCGGGCACAAATAGATATTATTAATAGAATAATGTAATAAATATAATATAATAAATAATCGTTTATTGTCAGGCGTCTGTGGCCCATAGATAAATAACTTACAAAATAACATATAAATAGTATATTGGTCATTACAAAAATGAGTTAGTAAATAAATCTTTAAGCAGAAAAATGTATGGTATGTTACACGCATTAAAACGCATGCAGAGCTTTCTGCGAATCAAAACCAAAATTATTCTAGCACAGTCTTTTCTTCTCCCCATTCTAGATTACGCAGACTCTTTCTTGGACCTCACTGAGGAACTTCTCAATAAACTCAAACGACTTCAAAATTTATGTATTCGATTCATTTTTTCTCTTAATAAATACGATCATGTCTCACAGTTCTGTTCCCAGTTAAATTGGCCCCCCATTCGTCTTCACAGAAATGCTCACATTCTTCCTCTCCTCCATAGTGTATTAAACAATCCCTTTTCTCCTAGTTACCTTCATTAATAAACGCGGGCATGAAATGCGCTCCTGCAACAGTCAAAGGATAGCTATTCCAGAAAACAGCTCAGGATTTTACAGTGACTCATTTTACAGTGACTCATTTTCGGTACACGCTGCAAGACTCTGGAATCGCTTACCAGTGTCAATTCAGGCATTAGAAAATACAAATCACTTTAAAATAAAAATGAAACGATTTTTCTTAACAGAGTACCCATCTTAGAATTCAAATATCCAATATTATTATAACTTTTGTATGTTTATTTATTATTTGTGTATATTGTATAGGTATGTATTCATTTATTTAATTATGTTCATGTATTTTTATGTCTTAGATATTTAGGTTTATATTTTAATCTTGATCTCCCTATTATTTTCTGATTAGTATTTACACTATTTTTGTTCACCTTTCTGTTAGCTACCAAGGGTTGCCTGGAAGATATTGCTATTAGCAATAAGTGCCGCCCTTGTACACCATGTGTGCTTGTTTCTTTTGTCTTTTAAGTTATTTGTGTAAATGTGCAAAAAGTGTTATAAATAAAAATAAATATGTTTACTATCAGCGAGTCTACCACGTAATTCTGATTTGTATCAACTTCAAGAAATGCATTCGAAATTCAACGCGTGCAAAAGAGATGGCATGTTAGGTGGGCGTCGTCGCACGCACGTCAAATTTCAATCTCAAGTTGATGTTGATGAAAATCAGAATTACTTGGTAGACCCGCAGTTTATAGTAATTTTATTATCATATTATCAGTATCAGTTTACTATATAAGTTGACTTCACTTTGCGCTTGTCTTTGTGCTGTTTTTCTCCATGACCAAGTCCAAATAGCAGTTTTATACTCGCGGCACGAATGCCGAAAAAGTTGACGTTACGGCGCGACTCCAACAACTGCACCGTCGCGTCGGCGGGTACCCGGTCTTTTGGCGCAGGTACCCCGCGATGTCATCCGCCTTAGTGGTGTAGTGCACTCTCTCACCTCTGACACCCGTTTGGGGAATCAAGTCGTGACGATATGTTTTTAGGATTCCGTAGTACCTAAAGGGGACAAAAGGAACCATCATGGTGAGACTCCGTTGTCCGTTCGTCAGTTTGTAACGACTGAAGTTTCTTCATTCATACAGAAATATATAAATTACTTTGTACTGCTTTTATTCGTTATTTTATACCAGTAACTCCATCTATGATCTGAACTTCGGCAATTTAGAATTAGACCCAACCTATTTTAAATAAGTGGGCGTAGCCAAATATTAATAATTTAATTGATATTTCGTTCGTATGCCTTCATGTTTGAGTTCAAGTTTGAACAACATTGAATACACTTATAACCTTATGGAAAGAAATGTTACGTGAATTCCAGAAACAATTTAATAACAGCAATTATTGTATAATTATTGTAGATATAGATTGCACCAAACTTTTAGTTGAATCGCCTCGTATCTAGAGCAACCTAGAAGTTAGGCGCGATCTGTTTGAATAACATTGTGTTGTATAATTTGGTGTTACAGTTTGAATTATAATAAAATTTAATTTACGTTTTTTGCTCTCAGGATATGCAATTATTGTATAGATTGCACCAAACTTTTAGTTGAATCGCCTCGTATCTAGAGCAACCTAAAAATTAGGCACGATCTGTATGTTGTATAACATTGTGTTATATAACTTGGTATTACAGTTTGAATTAATATTAAATTTTAACTAGGTTTTTTGCTCTCAGGATATGTTTAAGTGTTTCAATTACGTATGTTTCTCATTTTATGTTTTTTTTTTCGGAATATGTTTCAACAGCTTGGTGCAAATAGCACTAGTTTCACTTTTTAAATTTATTAAATACTAGCTTCTGCCGGCGGCTTCACCCGCAGATTTAGTTTTTGTGTACTACTTTTTATAGAACGTATCTGGTTGAAATCTGGTTGGAAGTGTTTTTGGTACAATTATTTGATCTCCAGGTAGTCTCTTTGGCGGGGCCTATTACCTATTAGTTTTTTTTAATTCTCTTTTACTACTTTTACTACTTTACTACATTAGAAGTTTTGCCCTCAGCTGTTAACACGACCAGGCTGCTAGGTGAGCTCACTCTCGAGCAGGCTACGTAAAACTGGCCGTGCGAAAATCAGTCCCCCCTAAGATCAATTCCTTCTGTTTTCAGTGACTGACCCTGAGACTTATTAATCATCATTGCGAAAAGGAAAAAATGGAATCCTAATAGGATCACTTGTATGGCTGTCTGTCTGTCGGTTTGTTACAGCCGATTTGCTCTGCTACACACACTTTCAAGAATTTTCATGTCCACTATATTTAATGTCAAAATCGATGCAATTTTCGTAATTTACGTCCAAAACAACCATTAAAACGACACGCGTATAGATATTTACACATTTCAACATTTCAACCCCATCGCACCCCAACAGGGGATGATAGTATTTCCCGTCCACTACGTTGGATTTAGAAATCATTGTTGTTTTTGTAATCAGCGACCCAATAAACCATACAAACGATACCCATGTTGGTTTTTAGACTTGGTCACCCCATTTCTCCCTTTAAGGGGTTGAATTCTGAAAAAACCTGAAACACATGTTTACTCATTTATGGATAGGAGTACTCCTGTGATGTCTCGAATAAAATAGTCTAACTAATATTGTTTTCCCATACAAACTCTGGACCCCCGTTTCACCCCCTTAGAGGTAGAATTTCGAAAAAATCCTTTCTAATTCCTTGTTTACATTACAAAAAAAAGATTTTTGCAAAATTTCAGCTTTCTAGGTCCAAAGGTTTGGGCTGTGCGTTGATGAGTCAGTGAATGAGTGAGTCAGTCAGGACTTCTCTTTTTATATATATGATACTGGCAATATTACTCGTCTATGCTAATAACTTTTACAATGGAACTAAATCTCAAACCGCGAAAAAAAAAAATTTGCACTATAGAAACGTTTCATACCTACTCGACCAAAATGTATGAAACAATAGTTTCTTTTTAGATTTATTTTAAAAATATATTATCCAGCCATAAGCAACTTGAAAAGTAGAACATTTTCTGAGATCAAAATAAGAACATTTTCTGAGATCAAAATACTAAGTAAAAATAATGTAATTAAATAATAATCATTCAAACGGTAACACCAAGTAATAATACGCAATGTCATGCAATATACAGACTGCGCTTAATTTCTAGTCCACTCTGAATTTGAGGCGATTCAACTAGAAGTTTAGCGCGATCTGTACACTTATTTAACGGCATCTTCAAATGAGTGTAAATATTCGATACACAGACATAGACGTGTTTTAAATTCCGAGGCGCTTTCGTTTTTACACCGATTTCACACAACAGCCTCAGAATTAGGATCAGAACTTACACTCTTGTGACTCTTATGCCACCTAGCGGGCACACCCTGGTACTACCTATTTCGGGATTTTTTTATAAACACACACACCACTTGTCAAAGTTACCAAAAGCGAGGCGAAAATTTCAATGCCTCTGATTTGGTCGTCAAAAGTATGTTTTTGACCAATCAAAGGCCGTAGATTTTGAAAATAAAGTCAGATTATCCATGAAAAAATGTGAGACCGCCTCGCTTTGACAGGCGCCTCACTTTTGGGTCTGTAGACGGACAAAACGTCTCACATTTAGGACCACACAAACACACCCTCTTTCATCACCTACCCTATTCCAAGTAAATTGTATCAGTGTGAGCTTCAAATTCTTAATTTTAAATTCTCAAACTGTAATTTTATTTATTTTAATTATTATTTTATTTTTATTTTTATTTTGTAATCCTAATTTTGTATAATAATTTTTTTAATCTTAATTCTGTGATTAATTTATAATTTGATTGACATTTTTAACTTAATTTTTATTTAATTTTAATTCAGTCATATAATTCGTATTAGATGTAAATTCATATTTTAATCAATTTTTTATAGTTTTAATTAATGGTACCTGAGTAATTTATTGCAGCTAAGATCTGTGTTTTTAATTTCGTATAATCAGCAGACGAGTAAAAGAAGCTAGTCCCCACCACCCAGGGAATCCTACTGTGGGGACTAGAGAACGCCAATCTTTGTTTTTTGTCCTGTTAATAAATGAATTTGAATTTGAATTTGAATTGAATTTGAATGAATTTTAATTGTTATTTTGTTGTAAATTTAAATGTTATTAACCTATTTTTATGTAAATGAAGAAATGTGAAATAAATAGTATGCTAAAAAATAATGAACAAAACCTGTTCATGATGAATATATTTCATATGGTTTTGTTATAAGCCTAAACGACAGTAATTATGAAAACCATACAATTTCTTATTGAAGAAATCTCGAACAAATCTCAAATTTGTACTTGTACCTACTGTTTTAATTAAGACATTGTTCCAAAATAATTGATTCAGAACAAACTCTATGATTCGGGCCATCCAGTCTATGCAGATCTTGTCATTGATATGCGTGGAACTGACTCGCAATTACATGTACTATTGTACAATACCGGCTTGGCTTGTAGCTTGAATGTAGAACCGAACGTTGCGAAGGATAATGGCTTAGTGTGGACTAGTTTACCTAGGTTGGTCATTATCTGTTATTTCGGGTACAGTAACAAGAAAAAAGACCCTTAAGGAATGTTCATAACAAAAGAGTAATACTAAAAATACATTTAATTTAAGGCGGAGCGCAAAGCTCTGCCAGCAAAATGCTGCGTGCTAAACAGTTTTTGCTTCCTTTTAACTCGTTAGTGTAAAGAAATTTAAATAAATAAATAATGCAGAACTTATATCCAATATTGTATTATTGTATTTTATTATTAAATTGTATTTTATATTTTGTCATGTGTTGCCTGAAATAAAGTATTATTATTATTATTTCGAGAATTTTTGATCTCGTCTCTCCCTCTTGGCCAAAAGAATTTAAAGAGGGAGAGACGGTACATCCCTCGGCAGAAGCACAGTCGACCAAGGTTCAGAGCCCCAGGGAAAGAAACCGGCGAACGATGCGAGCAGTATCGAGCAGAACCGCCTTCTGCATCCGCGCTGGAAGCGAACTGCCACGGAATCCCAACCGTCTCAGGTTGGTTTCGAGGCTGGTTGGTATTAACCCGTTTGCGGATAAAACAACTGGGATTATTTCGGTGGATGCCACGCCCCACATGTCGGTAACCTCGTGAGCCATGTCGAGATACTTCCTCCTCTTCTCGGTTTCGGCTTTCACGAGGTTCTCATCGTGTGGGATTGTGATATCCACCAAAGACACCCGAGACTGCGCCCGGTCCATCAACACGATGTCAGGTTTATTCGTGAGAATAGTCCTATCCGTGATGACAGACCGATCCCAGTAGAGCTTGGCGCGGTCGTTTTCTAGTACTGGCGCCGGTGAGTACTTGTAATATGGCACCTTCTCATTTACGAGGCCGTACTTGTGGGCGAGTTCTTGATGAAGGATTTTGGCCACTTGGTTGTGTCTGTGCAGATACTCAGTGTTGGCAAGAGCGGAACAACCGGAAATAACATGTCGAAGAGATTCTCCAGGATGGGCACATGCCCGGCAGATGTCCTGGGTCCCATCCTTGATAATGTATTTCCGGTAGTTACGCGTCTTGATCACCTGATCTTGTATTGCACAGACAAAACCCTCGGTTTCCCCAAAGAGGTCACCGAAGCGCAGCCAATGCAGGGAGCTTTTTTTGTCAACGTGAGGCTCGTGAAGAGCCTTGTGAAACCTCCCGTGCAATTCCTTTCCTCGCCACACTGACTCTCGTTCAGCGGTGCTAAGTACAACCGGGTCGCGCCATTCCTCGCTGGCTAAGGACAAAGGGGTGAGTCCTTTATCACATGCCACGACTTCCTTATGGATTGCATCATCCGTTCTCGACAGGAAATAATCCCTGAGACTGCATATCTCACGGTTGTGCATGGTCTTGGCGTTTAAAAGGCCTCGACCACCACACTTCCGCGGGAGATACAGTCTCATGACCGACGATCTCGGATGATGCATCCTATGAAGGGTCAGGGTTGTGTGGACTTTTCTGTCCAGAGCATCTAGTTCGGTCTGAGTCCATCTGAGCACTCCGAATGTGTACATGAGAACAGGCATGACCCAAGCATTATAAGCTCGTATCTTATTTCCGCCCGACAAAAAGCTCTCTAGCACTTTTGTCAGGCGATTATAAAATACCCCACGAACGGCTTGTTTCATGTCTGCTTCATTCACACCGATTGTTTGGGACATGCCCAGATACCGGTATGTTTCAGTCTCGGAAAGGGCCGACATCGACTCCATCGCAGCGAACAACATGCCCCCTCTCCACATGCAAGACCGCACACTTGTCGACCCCTAGCTCCATTCTGATGGAGTTGCTAAAGTCATCAGTGATCTTCAACAACTCCTCCAGTTTCTGAGCTGTGGGGCCAAAAAGCTTCAGGTCATCCATGTAGAGAAGGTGCGATATCCGCATTCCTCCCCTCCGAAACTGAAAGCCCGTCGCTGATTCCTCCAAAAGCTGACTCAAAGGGTTCAGTGACAAGCAAAACCAAAGCGGGCTCAGACAATCACCCTGAAAAATACCCCTTTTTATCCGTATTTGGTCATCGGCATCCATCATTTTCTCGCCTGCGAGACTAAGGATAGTACTCCATTGCCCCATACATGCTTCAAGGAAGTGTCGAACTGTATTGTCGACTTTGTACAGCTCAAGGACCCTTAGGAGCCATGAATCGGGGACCGAGTCGAAAGCCTTTTTGTAGTCTATCCAGGTGGCGGAGAAATTCCGACGGTTGCGTCTGACCAGTTTGCCAGCGACCGCGTCAATGAGGAGTAGCTCCTTGCTACCGCGGCTACCGCCCCTACATCCGTTCTGAGCGTCCGAGATGATGTGATTTTCAACAATGCGTTGAGAAATCTTGGAGCTCAGAACGGAAGTAAGCGTCTTGTATATAGTACAAAGACACGTGATGGGGCGGTATTTCGATGGATCCGCGGTATCTTCGCTTTTTGGAGCTAAGTGAGTGACTCCTGTAGTTAAGAAGTTCGGGAGCGTACCATCGTCAAGGGCCTGTTGGAACTGCCTTGCGAGGGTAGCATGGGAACGCCAGAATCCTTTTAGCTAGTAATGCTGCAGTCCGTCTGGTCCTGGACTTTTCCAGTTCGGGGCTTTACGGACCGCAGCAGTTACGTCCTCCTTCAAGATTCTGACTGGGTTCATTGGCGTGATAGACGCACATGCTCCCTCGACAGCTTCGAATCACGGGCCCTCCCGATGAGTGACAGGCTGTGACCATAGGCTTCGCCAGAAGGTGACTACATCAGCTTGCTCCGGTCGAGCGCTTATCGATCTAATTTCCGGATTATTATTATTATTATTATTATTATTATTATAACTTGCCGTGAATTTTAACAAATCAATTATTTATTTACCTTACAAATATCTTATGAGTATCTACTTTCAAAAGAATGACTGAAGTTTGAAATGATTACTAATTTCAATGCATACCTTAAAATCTTAATCATAAATACCTTAAATTGACGTTATTTATTTTCGAGCAATACACTAATGGTGAGATATAAATAAAATATCAGAGCAAAAAAAACGAAAGAACATCACGTGCCTGTGAAAGGTACAATTTTCTCTTATTTTGCGCTATTCGTAGAAGCTATATGTGCGCTGGTATGAACGTTATATCAATGTCGTTTCTGTCGATATTTGTACCGACACACATCAAGTTGCTAATTTAAGTCATGGATGCACTTTAAAAAGGTGGTTTCTAAATGGACATGATAGAGGTTATGAAAAACCGATCAAGGAAAACTGAGATGGAAAATAAAGACACCTGGGAGTTTTTCACCGCAAGGAGATATAAATTAACATATGAGTAACATTGCAGTATAGAAAAGCAAAATAAAAGTGAACCGTGATTACATTAATAACGGTAGTTCCCAGGTTTGAATCTCGGCTCAGGAGGGCAATTTCCAGTCTGTCGAATTTGCCTTTTCGACCGTAAAAACCTATTTTATCTGTCAAACTCCGTGCATTTTTAGCTCGAGTTTTAGAAGCCTCGCTTCAACTGTTTCTCCGGAATAGCCCCCCTGAACTTTTCATGTCCAGATATATTTTCTTCAGCAGTATTTTATTCTTAAACAAGGAAAAGCTAAATAGTTGGATTGGATCATTCATTTTCTTTTTCTTTTATTGAGAAAAGAGACCATTTGAGATGTATATGTCATTATCAGTTTATACTCAAGAAGTTTATACGCTTCTGTTTATGATACTGTAATCTATGGCAAATATTACTTCCCCTGCATGGAGGTCAGTGTTCCTTCCTAATTGATTTAGTAAAGAGGCAACAAAAAGTATCCACTTAAATAATTTACGGTTTTATTTCTGACACAACCTACTGCTTTTTTTAAAGAAGGGACACTGTACAACTCTGACAAGATATATAAGGGACTTTGACTTGGGAATAAAACACAAGTCACCTGTCATCTAAGTACCTAAACCTAACTTTTATAGAATAGGGTAGGTAAACAACTTCTTGATAAAAGTGCCAACCCTAGCAACGTTTTTTCATGGCGCAATGTTATCAACATGGTGTCTTTGGAAGTTCTGATAACTTTGCCCACCGCAATTTCTCGAAATCTAGGGCACTTAAAAAACTAAAACAGCAAATAAGCTCTTTCTTAAACGGTTGTTAATGTGTACTTCAAAAATAACTTAACTACGAGACGTTTTTCGCTGATACAGTGCAAGAAACTATATTGACACCACCTACGACATCGGTGTCTTTGGACGCGTCTGGGTGATGACCAAGTGAAGTGAGAAACGAAATTAGTACAAAAATGGTCTAGTTTTCACTTCCATTTATAATATTAATAAATTATTATCCATAGAAAATTTAGGTAAAAAATATATTCAAATTCAAAAGGTTTATTTTGCAAAGTACGTATATATAATACACTTTTTACACGTCAAATCTAATCTTATAAAAATACATGTAATAAAATAATAAATGTACATGAACTAGATTAAAGGTTTACTTAATTTATGTAGCAATATGTATACGATTAAAATGATAGGTAAAATATATATTATACAAGTTGAAATCCAATCAACCCGGCCAGGGACCAGGAACAAGGTTCAATGTTCACCAACCGAGCCCCCAGCACAAATCCAGGCGGCCGACCAAATCACATCCTATATACTACATACTAATAGGTTACATATATAAATACATGCCTACCTCCGCCCATTTGATTAGTCTTGCTAAGAAGAACGGGCAAGAAACTTAGCAAGATCATGTCTTTTTTTTACATAAAACTTCTACTATACAAATGACTTATATCTAATTTAACTAAGGGATAAGAAAATACAAGACAGCAAGAATTCAAGTTAATGAAAAAAAGAAAATCATATATATCTTTGTCTGCTTGTCTCGTGTAGTCTATTTCCTTTTACAGTCTGTAATTAATGAATGTTAACTCCTAAGAGGAATCATAAATTAGGAAATTATACTACTTAGGTACATACTTAACTTAATTATAAACTACTGTCATGACAAATATATCATTATCACTGTAACACCATGCTTCACCGTCATCCAAATATTCATTTATTTTATAATATGCCTTTTTCAGTAGGCCCTGCTTAATATACAGTTTAAAGAGATAGAAAATTTATAGAAAGAGATAGTTTTAGTTATTTTTTTGATTACACGCAAAGATGTCAGCCGAACCCAAAGTTGTAAGGTTTCACGGTATGTCTTGTAATATTACATACTAGAAGTTTCTTAGAAGTTTGTTACAATTATGAGAAGATCCGTGTCAATTACGCGAAGACCTAATTGCACGATATTTTCTTCTCACGTAAATGTATCGGAAAATAGGCGAAAAACATATTTCCTTCAATAAGTGTACAGACTCAATACACATTAAATGAAGAACTAACTTCTGCATAAAAGCAAAACTTAACTTACTTTTTATGTATTAACGTTAATTTCTAAAGGGTACGAAATCTACCTGCCAAAAGTATAAGCTATATAGTTCTGAGGGTTTTGTGCTAAGTCAGGGAAGTAGGTGGTATGTATTTTGCGTTTATATAACACTAGCCTGTTGCCGTCGGCTCCACCCTTGCTGAAGAATGTACAAACTTGGACTGGACATCCTGTATCAAAAAATAAATCTTCCCTTTGCACCCACCTTCTTCTTATAGTAAGAAACGTACCTTCCGAATATTTCGTGATAAGTGAGAGATTGAGTGACATTATTTTTATTTTTTACAATGATTCTAGAGGTAGTAAAATGGCACGGGCCAAAACCAAGTGCATGTAAAATTATTCGAGGAATTTACGGACAATCCTGCAAGTATTTAATATTACAGCTTTTTGGAGAAGAATTATTTTTTTTGTCTTAGATACTTCTAGAGGTGGTCATATGGCACGGGCTTAAGACAAGTGCATTTGTACAATTATTCGTGTCCTAGAAATTTACGGATAATCTTGCAAGTATTTAATATTACAGCTTTTTGGAGAAGCATGAAAGTTGATTTATTTAGTCTTCCTTAATATTAGTCTCCTAAGATTTTGAACACTAATATCCCCTCCATAGTTTAAACGAGCAATATCTGTATATAAATATATATCTATCTATCTATCTATATAAATAAAAATGAATTGCTGTTCGTTAGTCTCGCTAAAACTCGAGAACGGCTGAACCGATTTGGCTAAGTTTAGTCTTGAAATATTTGTGGAAGTCCAGGGAAGGTTTATGCGATGAGAAAATGTGGAAAAATTGCGAGGAAAATACTAAAAACGACAATTTTATTTTCCCATACAAACTGTTCTTACCTGTCAAACATTTGATGTTCGCTCCGTCGCGTCGGTTCGGTATTTTAGGAATAAAAACATGTAGATCTAGATTAAATAAGGGTTTGGAATCGACAACATATATCCATAATAGTCTGATTATCGCGTATTTAGATTTAAAACATGTAAAATACTGACATTATAATGACACTTGATTGTTGTGTTGGGTGCGTTCAGAAATATACTTTGAAACAGTAAAGTTCGCTATACGATCTAAAATTGGGTACTTCCCTAAAAATCAAATCAGCGACTCTTTATAAAATGTCAAAACGCCCCGATATTTTATTCTGTGCCGATACTATGAAATTTGTATGAGGTTTTACCGGTTTTATATTATGACTACAGTTTTCTGTGATCAAACTGCTTCCTTTTTTCTTAGTTTTTAGCAATTATAAAAATTGTCAAACCCTCGAAAAAATCCGTAAAAATATTTTAACGATTATTTTAGAAGATCACATTGGATTGTGTCAGTTATTTTACTTTAACAGCAGTCAAGTATCAAAATGCACGGAATTGCATTCAATTTATCTATTACCCGCACACATTATGTTTTTAACACCTGAAAAAAGATTCAAAACTTGATTTATCATTCTGATACTGCTTACAATGCCGAGGAGAAAACGACCTAACATAGGTCGTCGAAGTCGATTGAATGTGCGCGAGCTACCTCACGCGCTGATCGCACTGATGACCAGCAAGAGACTGATAATGATAACAGTCGTATTGGTATGGCAGATTTGCGTTCTAGAGTGAATTACAATGAAGTGGATGATAGGCATAGAATGGAACGGGTTCGGGCACTTCGATCACAACGGTAGCGAGCACGGGAAAATGAAATTGATCGATTCCGCAGACGCAATGTTCCTGTGAACCTGGCACGAGGAGCAATCTCCTACGATCCGGAAATAGATTATAGTGCCGACAAATCTGTAAGAATTGGGGAAATGTCAATCAATTGTCAACATCGTAAAGCTTTAAAATACAGCGGTGAATCTGCAGGATTATGTTGTGCTGGTGGTAAAGTAAAATTGCCACAATTAGTACCACCACCTGATCCATTAGAATTATTAGTTTTTGGGATGGTTGATTAATTGATTATAGCTGCTGAAACCAACAAAAAAGTCAGTACTTTGAATTTTTATTCATACAGACTCATGATCCGTGAAGGTGAAGTAAATCACATTTTGATGTTTCAACGGCTTTTTCATCAGTTTGCAGTTGACATGCATGTCAAAATTGAGACTGAACGATTGACGTACATCCGTTTAAACCAACAGCAGCTTCGATCTGAAGAGTACATTCATCTTCGCGATGCTATTAATGCCGATGGCAATGCAAACAATGTGGGAAAAATTACAATTTTGCCGGCCGGCGGCCACTTACATTGGAAGCCCGCGCCACATGCACGAGTACGCGGTGTCATGCATTTGGATATATATGTTGTTACTAATACATATATGTCTGAAGTAATATTCAATTTGATACAATTCAAATATTTTTTAATAAAGATTATATTAATCAATCTTTACGGTAGGAACCATATTTTCTAAAATTTCCGCGTTTGACACCTGAATCGGCAACATATCAATTAATCTAACAGCAAAGGCGAACCAGGCTTGCTAAAGATGTCTTGACTTGGCTCGCCAGGACTTGACGGCGCGGCGGAAGGCCTCGGTGACTCGGACAAGTCTGGTAGAACCAGAATATTGCCGATGTTGTGCTCATGACTTTCTTAAATCTCATCCAAATCCTTTAGTTCTTCGGCAGTTAAATTAAGTTCTGAAAATGTTATTCCTTTAGATGATAGACACAGATGATGATGATGATGATGATGATGACATTGTTGAGACGAACTTCGGTTTTAATAACAGTTGTTGTTTCACTGATTTTTTTGTTCGTTAGCCCTATTAATTCGTATTATTCGGCTCAAACTGTGACCGCACTTTATACAAAACTTGAAGGTATCAGCGGTTATTGTGAAACATTCGTCGTATCTTAACAATTTTTTTGTGCGACTAGGACAGGTACTTCTGTTGTTCTGCCGTTCTATCCACTTTTTACAAAAGGGACAATGCATTGTTAAAAGTTAACTATAACTTCTGAAAAATAGTTTTGAAATATCAATTATATTTTTTTGGAAAGTTCGGTGACAATGACACTGACAGTCAGTGTTGCCAGGTTACTATTCTACTATTACGTTTAGTAATGTGCCGTAATCGATACAGACGAAAAAAAAATAGGCTGGTAATATGTCTCATGCAAAATAATTATGAACATTAAGCTGGACATGTGTGCGTGATTTGCCCACTCTTTCCGCCCACTATGGAGCCGATACTTAGACTATCTGATGATGCCTTTATAAAGCTACCGGCTCTGAAATGCATATGGTTTAAATTAATATGGTTTATATTAAGAGGTAAGTGATACGAAGTTCACCGGGTCAGCTAGTATATATATAAAATCGGGTTCCAGAAAACGGCTCTAAGGATTTCGATAAAATTCAAAGTACAACAGATTTCGAGGGCGAAAAATCAATCTAGCTAGGTCTCATCTCTAGGACAAGTCGATTTCTGCGAGTTTTCATCAGCAAATCGCTCATCTTGTCTTGCTTCGTACATTGAAGATAATATCAAGTTATACACATTGGACTTTGTACTTATATCATATATCCTTTACTATAGGGGCTAATGTAGCACTGCAAGTGAATAACTTGACGTGGTCTTGACGGTACAAGATTAAAAATTTCGAATCATATTCCACAAGTCCCTTGTTTTCCACGGAAAATGTAATCAATGTCAGCGCATGATGTAGACCAATGAGGTTTTTAATAGACAGGAATGAGTTCAATGCGTTTTGTTTGATACTTATCTTCATGGATACAGACCCAACGATAACATAGAATCAATGTTCGAATCATACAAACATTAATAAAACAGAAAAGAAAAACAAAATTATTATAAAAGTAGGAACGTACCTTGAAATACAGTAGGACCTCCATAATCCGGACACCCAAAATTCGTATGTACGAAGCGTTCGGATTATAGTATGTTGATATTTTGAAAGGAATTTTCAATGGTCAAAAGACGCCACGCCACATGATAGATAGAACAAAATGGCGGAAAGTCACGTGGAGGACGACGAACCGAGAATTAATACATATAGTGGACGAATCAATACATGTAGCACCTAAAATATATAACACAGTATTGCAGGCCGTACGTGGCACTCTGAAAAACGGCAGTTCCGTGGGGGCAGAGGGGTTGTTCGAATTAAAGTGGCGTTTTCAATAATATTAAAGAAGTTTAAATTCTACAATATAACACAGAATTAGAAAGAAAGAAAAGGCGTTTATTTTGAAAGCTACACCATTACAAAAAAAAACAAATAATCTAAACAATAAACTATTATACAGCCTGAGGTAGTTTATAAGATGCGGCCAACAAAAAGGTCTCTGACTCAGCAAAATGCCACAGCAGAACTGTGACGCTGATCTTCCGTCAGGGGCCGCGAGTTGCGACACATGCGATGTAACAAAATTTAAAAATTTTCTCTGTGTGACATAAGAAAATTTACTAAAAGAAAATGTGTTTTATTGGGTCAATAATATAATTCAATACAAAAAAAGAATAGGAGAAGAAAGATATATATATATATATATATATATAAATTAATTTAAAAAAATACTTACGTCAATAAATTAATAATTTATACATAAAATAATGAATAAAAAACAGGTGTTTTAAGAATTCTTAAATTAAGCCGGCACAATTTGGTTTTGATTTTGAATTTGAGTCTGTAAGAAATATAATTTTAGTTTTGTTTTAAAAGTAGACTTAGCCTTGAAATTCCTTGTTGGCGGTGGAAGGTTATTCCAACACTTAGTAGCCAGATATCTAAAGCTTCCATTAAAAGCTGCTGTTTTATGCTTAGGTGTTCGAAGCTTGTATGCCTTGGCACGGGTATTGTAACGCGTACCTTGACGCAGCCATGTAAGTTTTTCATACAAATATTTGGGAATTTGTTTTGTTACATCAAAAACAACACAAGCGAAATGCAATTTGCTTCGTGATTTCATGTTTAACATTTTTGCACCATTAATATAAGGACTAATATGAGTTCGAGGGGGCACGTGCATACAAAATCGTATACAAGCATTTTGAACTCGTTGAAGTACACGTTTAGATCTTTCCAATAAACAAGGTTCAAAAACAGGCAGGCAATAATTTAACTTTGAGAGAATTAGGGTTTCACAGATCATTATTCTAGCGTTTTGACTAAGGTGATCTCGTAGTTTATAAAGCAAATGAAGTCTATTTAAACATTTTGTAGCTAACTCAGCAACATGTCGTTCAAAACGAAGTCCTGAATCCATTATGACACCAAGATTTCGTGCTTCCAAAACGCGTTGCAATGGCTGACCAGTAATGTGAACTACAGGATTTCCTCGCTCTACAGATTCTATCTTCTTTTTCGTACCCATAATCAAAAATTTGGATTTTGTCGGATTAAGTACTAACGAGTTTTCCTCTGACCATGTATTGATTCGAGCTAAGTCCTCATTTAGTGCATTTACAGCAGAGATAGTATTGACTGGATCGAAGGAAATATATAACTGTACATCATCTGCATACATGTGGTATTTACAATTATTGATGTTGTTTTGTAAGTCAGCACTATAAAGAATAAAAAGCAAGGGACCCAGGATTGACCCTTGAGGGACTCCTCTGGTTACATTACTTATTACTGAAGATGATGGAAGCAAGCTATTAGTATTATCTACTACGACTTGCTGGAAACGATTTTGGAGGTAACTGGAAAACCATGCTACTGAGTCACTATCAAACCCATAGTAATTTAACTTGGCTAGTAAAAGAGGAATACTAATTGAGTCAAATGCTCGCGAAAAGTCTAATAAAACCATTAAAGATGCCTGACCGCAATCTTGAGCCACAAGTACATTGTCTACGACATCTATAAGGGCAGTAGCTGTTCCCCCATTCTTCCAAAAGCCTGGCTGTAATTTCAATTTGACAAGTCATTATTTCATTGATATATAAATAAATAAAATATCTATGATTTATTCTTAGTAGAGTACAACCGATAATGTTTCATAATATATGTACATATAATATCATTGAGTTCTAGATAATAAAACTCAAAGCTCAGAGTAGGAACTAACGTAGGCATTTACAAAAATAACTGTCAAGTAAACGCACTACTACCTAATCTTTGACTTAGTAGATCATTCATCCCAAAGATAATTTAATCACTTCGTTTTAATTCGTGCCACGCAAAATATTATGTATTATGCGATAAAATAATAGTGTTCAAATTATAATTGTGTGCTAAATGGTGCTCAAATTGTAATGTGCTATGAAGAAAATATCATAATGCCTAATGGACGTCCGAGAGAACCTAAAAGCTTCAATTTCAAAAAATCACAACCTACAAATGCAAGGTCTAAATCTGAAAATGATAATGAGGGTACTTCGATTGAAAGTCAGCCTGATCATATTCAAGGAATTCAATCTACATCATCAACACGCCAAATTCGTACCGCTAAAGAAAGATGTCTTCGAATTATGTGAACTTTCGGATAGTTTGGAAATTTTTCAAGAGCATCACCAATTAATCCGTCCCGAGCGGAGCTCGGTCGCAGTCGCCCAAGTGTAGTAATACTTTATATTCTCTGCCCAGGTACTGTGTTATTATGAGTCACCAGGGTAAAAAGTGCCCGTTTTAAGGCCCTCTTATCCCAGAAGAGTGACTCTCTGTCTTTTTCTTTACGTGTAAGGAGTAAAGAAAATAACCACACTTTTGTACTTTTTCGTTGTTTTTATCGGTTTTTAAATTGTTAAAAAATAAGGGATATGTTTATTAAAACCCACTTACGTGGTGGACCTAGAAAATTTAAAGAGCAATATTACCAGATATGTTTCGTTAATAAAAGAGTGGAATTATGGAAATGGCATGATTTGAAAGGTCTTATTACATGCTGTGTTCGTGAATTATTTCTATCGAGCAAAGTTTATCTGATCGTGTAACACATGCATGGAAGACCTAGATAAAGGTTCGAACTATATTGCGTATTTTTTTTGGAAGTTTTAGACGATATTTGAAAGTTCTATTTGACTTTGAAATTACTGATTTTGGGATAAGAGCGCCTTAAGTCCTCTTTCTGCATGAAAAAGTAAAAGACGGTAAAAAATCTTGTTGCTAAATCATACAGCGGTCTAAGTGGGTAAGGTCAAGAGTGTAATAATAGGTCTTTACATATGAAATTGCCGAAATTTTCTTACATATTCATGAGTTCATAATTCCTGTAATTCAATAGCTATTTCTTTTATTTGTTTTTTTATAGGTTGATTTTGTCAATTTATTGTTAACTCTATTTTATTTATGATATTATTCCATATTCGACTAACGACGACCCCAAGTGGGTCGAAATATATATCGAAAATTTTCTTTTTTATTTAATTTCTAATAATAATATTCGTAATATTTAATTCGTAATAAATAATATTTCCATAATAATTGTAAGAATCTTCAAAAACAGTTCGTCCTAAATGCTATCCATTTTCATGATAAGATTCGTAATCATTTTTACAGCTGACACTTTTCAAAAACTAAATAAATGTTGCTGTTAGCTTAATGTTGTCTCAATCATACACAAAAGAAATCATAAAATTTGAATTTTTCATTACTAAAATAAATACAAAAATGTTAGTACTGAAAATTGAGTTTCCTTCAAATTCTCTATAGAAAACGGCAATTTCATATGTAAAGACCTAATATAAAATATGGGTAAAATATACACTCGCAAATATTGTTCAGTCTATATGTGAGAATCTCATATTATGACGTCATAGTACTTCAGAGGCGCCTCTCTGTCTGGCGAGAAGTCTCGATTGTCTCCAAGATATTCATTCAGTTGAATGTTTGACCTCTGCTTACTGCTTGAGTCACTAAACTTTGCATGGGATGGGAACATTGTCATAACACTGTTGATGTTTGTATTGAAATATTTTATTCCTTGTTATTTTACTTATAATTTTACGGGATGATAGGAAAAAATGAGCCAAGTGCGAGTAGGACTCGCGCCCTGAGGGTTCTGTACCATTTAAATAGGTTAATATACGTAAATAATTTAAACAGAAACTACAAATATTATCACTACCTGCAAATAGTATGAAACAAAACTGCAAAATTAAGTGGCTTGAGTATTCAGGGATGTAACCTTAAACTACATAATAAATCGGCGTATTCAGTATTTATTTTTTAAATACAGCATACGGTTCATTATATACAGAAATAACAAATTCCTAACTACTTTGGTATTTGAGATAGACCTCGTAACAAAAGTGGCCAAAAAAGGACAACTTTGATAAATTTGATAGACCCCCGTTTCTTTATTTTTGAAGATAAAAAAATACATTCATATTGGTAGTCTTCTCAATGAGCTTCATATAGACAATGACACCCCACATGCTAAGGAAAAAAAAAATCGGCTCTATTTTGACATAATTTCAATATTCGGTTTTGGTTCAACATTTTACACAACATCAAAATCTCATTCCGTCTTGGAGGATACCCGTGACATACGGACGGACAGACAGACGGGCAGCTGAGTGATATTAATAGGGCTCAGTTTTGCTCTTTGGAGCAAAAAACGGAACCCTAAAAAACGTAGTTTGGCTAAGGTTCGGCAGATAGCATTTGAAATAACAACTCAAAGGTTTTATGGGTTGTCCGTGATTGCCATACCTAACTTTCTAACTTAACCTACCGGCTCACTTCTGCGCCAAAGGATTTCTGGGTCACTTTTATGTGATCATACTAGAGTGGGTCCATAATTTGGCCGAATTACTATGTATTACCAGCCTTGAAATCTCATTCAAATGCTTTCTTTTGGATCTTAGCCTAATTCCCAAGATCTTAGCTAAGTTACGTATTTCGCTATTAATACCCTACGACATATAGAAAAGTATACCCAGACTGACTGACCTTTCATCGTTTGGTTTAGAATATGTAGCTCACGCGGCTGGACCTTTTGTATGACAAAGACTTCCACTAAGAAGGGATTTTAGGAAATGAAGGGTAAGCGGGCAGAGGGATCATAGTCAACAGAAGGTAAATTTGAAATAAGTAGAAAAAACTTGCTTAGGTTATTATTTTAGAACTCTGCTTAGTGGGCTTATTGTAATCACAGTTAATTATTGTAACAACAATTTTTTTTTTCTTAAAAGCTGTTTAGAATAAAATGTATATTTCGGAACGCATCCATCAATGGTCTATATATTTTGTCTATGGACTTGGAGCTGTCAAAAAACGAGGGACGTGGACATTTGATATAGATCGCGGACGATTTTACAAAATGTGTTATTAAGGGCTTAATAGAGGGGAAATAGGTGCGGACACCGTAAAGAACACTAGTGGATCAAGGGCTGACGATATTTTGGCGTGAAGGCCACTTTTTAGTGAATTTCCTGTGTGTGTGTGACATAACCTGTGTCCACGCGGCTTCCGACAAGTGGACTTGTTAATTTTTCTTCTGGGTTGGATGCATCCCGGGTTAGGAGGGTTGTGTTTAGATTCATCGTGGAAGGTGATCAACGTGTCACGGCACCGACACGCCTTGGAGTCCGCGTGGAGGGTCTTCGAGCGATGATCAGTGGATGACGTCATCATACAACTGTCTGGTAGGACATTTTATATTATCTATTGTAGAATATAAGATACTTGTAGACTATAAATCTGGGGCAGCTTATGGGCCCCTGTTCCAGCTGCAAGTATCGCCCTTTAGCATACAATTAGTGGTGTCTGAGCGTGGTTATGGAATCCTCGCACTAGTGACGCCGATGTTCGTCACTAGTCAGTATTACCACTTTTTGTAAGCTACAATTTGTGGTAGCAACGAGCGTCTGTTACCACACAAGCTTTGGTAGCAGAGCGTGGTTGGACGTACCACCACGTTAGAGTACCACCCGCCGTACTCAGGGAGAGTTGGAGGCTACGCTCCCCCCATGGTGGGGATGTGCACGCGCCAGCCGTATTACTGCCAGTGGACTGGTCCTGCACTCCACAGGTGGGGTAGCCTGTAACTAGCTTGTTCAAGCCATGAGTACGGAACCGCGGACGGTTCTGTTGCCTACCGCGATGGCTCGCGTCTAGGGCCCCAGGGGGGATTGAGTTAGGGTAAGGGCCCTCCTCGACTCGGAAAGTCAAGTGGCGCACCGATTGCTTTTGAACCTGGAGGTTTCGTCGGTGCCGCTCTTAGGTATTGGTGGACTGGAGTTGAATCAGCGGCTGCAGCCATGGTTATAGACAATATTGTCGGCTGGCAGCCTTCTTTGGACCTTCCTCCGTCCATAATATCATGCACGTCAGGTCTGCATCTGGCAGACCCACGTTTTGTCATCCGGCCCCAGTCGATGTTTTCTTGGGCGCGGATTTGTTAGGATGGATCCTATTTGGTTTTTTGGTGGAGGTATCCACAATTTTGGATATTCAATATTTGATTCGATACTTGGATTATTATGTTCGAATTTAGGAAATGGCTTTCAAATAAACATAGACTGTTTGCAGATTTGGAGGATCCCAATATGATGGTGGTATTTTGTTGAAATTCCAACCAGTCAATGATATTTATATATTTTGTCCCCAGCCATGAGTGCAGAGGAGCGTTGGAGCGCATTGGTACACGGTACGTGTACTTCAGGCGGACCTCATCAAGTTTAGACTTCGAGTTCTGCGCGAGGATCACGCCAGGCTGAAGTGAGCGGTTGCTCGTTTGAATCCTTTCACGGATTATGAAGGACTTCTGCGTTTTGGAGGCTGATTTCGGAGAGCTGACCTGCCATACGGAAGTCTTCATCCTTTGCTTCTACCCAAGACGGACCTTTGGTAAATCTGTTGGTGTCGGATTGACACATACGTAACGCGCACGGGGGTTTTCAGCAATCGCAACGCTCGGGTTGTGAAAGCATACCTTGTGTATTTGTGTGCTTGGCCACCAAGGCCGTTCACTTGGCAGTGGTATCAGCTTTGACTACGGAGGCCTTCGTCGCCGCGTTGGATCGTTTCGTGTCGCGTAGGGGTTTACCTTCACTTATTCGTTCTGACAATGGCACAATCTACAGAGGTACTGCTAATGATGTTGTTATTTTTTGTTTTGTAAATAACTATGCTAGTTTAAGTTAAATCTTCGCCCGGAAAGGGGTAACTTGGCGGTACAGTCCCCCAAATTGCCCTCACTGGGGAGGGAATTTTTTGAAGCTGCCGTCAAGTCGGCGAAGACCCACCTCCGCTGCGCTATTGGGGAAACTGTCCTAATTTTTGAGGAGCTTGCCACTGTATATTGTAAAGTGGAAGCGGTCCTCAACTCTCGTCCTCTCTGTGGTCAGACAGGACTGAGCATCCTGGGGAAGGAAATTTAACTCTTTTGAAGGATGTGAACTTACTATCCTTGTTTTGGCGCCGGGGCCGTATATTAAAGTTGTTTTGGCGGAGACGGAACTCCACGCGTCGCAGAGGTGTTGGTCGAAGGTTCGATTTTGTGACGAGCCATGACAACTCTCTCCCGTCTCCCGGTTGTATGAGCTAGTGGTCTGATTGCTCAGCCCAGAGCGGGGGACTGTTTAGAATAAAATGTATATTTCGGAACGCATCCATCAATGGTCTATATATTTTGTCTATGGACTTGGAGCTGTCAAAAAACGAGGGACGTGGACATTTGATATAGATCGCGGACGATTTTACAAAATGTGTTATTAAGGGCTTAATAGAGGGGAAATAGGTGCGGACACCGTAAAGAACACTAGTGGATCAAGGGCTGACGATATTTTGGCGTGAAGGCCACTTTTTAGTGAATTTCCTGTGTGTGTGTGACATAACCTGTGTCCACGCGGCTTCCGACAAGTGGACTTGTTAATTTTTCTTCTGGGTTGGATGCATCCCGGGTTAGGAGGGTTGTGTTTAGATTCATCGTGGAAGGTGATCAACGTGTCACGGCACCGACACGCCTTGGAGTCCGCGTGGAGGGTCTTCGAGCGATGATCAGTGGATGACGTCATCATACAACTGTCTGGTAGGACATTTTATATTATCTATTGTAGAATATAAGATACTTGTAGACTATAAATCTGGGGCAGCTTATGGGCCCCTGTTCCAGCTGCAAGTATCGCCCTTTAGCATACAATTAGTGGTGTCTGAGCGTGGTTATGGAATCCTCGCACTAGTGACGCCGATGTTCGTCACTAGTCAGTATTACCACTTTTTGTAAGCTACAATTTGTGGTAGCAACGAGCGTCTGTTACCACACAAGCTTTTGGTAGCAGAGCGTACAGCACAGAGACCACCTTCAAATGCAAGACCAACACAACCCCCAGCCGGAGCTCCACCCCCAACCCCACCCACAAGACCGACCCGTCCCCCTTCAACAAGAAGAACAACGACTCCCCCACCCCAGACAAGACCAACATCATCTGCTCAAAGCGAAGACGATGATGACGAGTTCATCTTATCGGCACCTACACGTCAAACTATCGCTAACAACAAGCCCGTCAGTACAACCACGGAGAGGCAAGGAGGAGCAGGCCCGAATACTCAGCAAAGGTTCCCGATTGACAGCATCAACGACCAGAAAACGAAGAGGCGGGCGGAGATTGAATGTGAGAAGATGGTCAACAAACTGCCCCCGCCCCTAGATTCGTATATTTTGGGTGGAGTAGAAGCCGAGCCAGGGGAATTTCCATACCATGTGTCAATAGGTTATAAGTCGTTAGACGAAGAACGTGAGAAAAAGGGTGCAGTAGAGTTCCTGTGCGGGGGAACAATCGTGTCTCCAACATTCGTCATGAGTGCGGGACATTGCTTCACTAGTGTCAGGTCCAGGCAACCCGTGGTAGCGAGAGAGGAGCGTCTGTTATCAAACAACTTTACTATCAGCCCATAGCTTCCCATATTCACAGTCAAAAGACAATTTTTTTTACTTTTTGTACTAGTTATGACCTTTTTTTTAAGTCAAACCTAACTTAGCTTCAGCTTCTTGAGTCCGTTTTATTTTTAAAAGCGATTTGTGCGGACTGTATTATTTTTTTCAAGTTTTTGTTTTCGCTCAATCATTGTTATCGAGACATTTTAGAAGATGGCACTTTTTACTTTTGAAAAAAACTGACAATGATCTTTCTTCCCGCGTACCCTTCAAATGTTTTCGATCGGGAGAAACGGGATTTACACGAGCATTGCTGCGGGCATCCGCAAATTCGTTTATACATGTATGTGTAACATACATAACGTGAGAGCGCCCTGCCCATCCGATACAACAATCTTATTAAATGATTTTGAATTCAATTTTATAGTAATAAAGTCTAAATTAGAACGCTCGCTTCATGCGCTGCGGGCACGCATTATCAATGAATTTGCAAGGTTTTTCTGGAATTTCCGAAAAAATATTAAGAAATAAATAAAATTGGGTCTAAAGATG
Source organism: Ypsolopha sequella (assembly GCA_934047225.1). Lineage (NCBI taxonomy): Eukaryota > Metazoa > Arthropoda > Insecta > Lepidoptera > Ypsolophidae > Ypsolopha > Ypsolopha sequella. The sequence goes on along the minus strand of OW203994.1, from coordinate 17,269,823 downwards.
TCTTTGGTTATGTGAAAAGAAAATTCAGGAGAAGTTTTAATACTCTCGGTTGAACACTTTTGCTATAAATGCATTTATTCGCAATTTGAGGAGCTTACTTTGCGATTTTTTTATATTGAGCGAAGTTAACTCAATTACGTTTTCAGATCAACCTGTGTTTAGAATACATCCTTTATTTTAACATACATTTTACATGTGTTTGAATGAGATTTTGAACTGACAATATGAATTAAACAGAACGCTCATTTTGGAATGGCAGGGCCTTAAGGCTCAGTATCAAGCTAAAGTTCCGTCCTGCACCAACGCTTTTGATTTTGATTTATCTATCCGCTCTAATAAACTTTTGCGCACCCAAAACTACAATTATTTTGAATTGGCAGCTACATTAGCAGTTGTAATTAAAAATATTTCCTGACACAACATTAACGGTAATATTTAAACAAATATTTATAAAAATTTCGTGGCGCTATCCTCAAAAAAGGAGACCAAAAACCTGTTTTTACTTAGTTTCGATTTTTTGCGATTTTTTTCTATCGAGGAAAGTTATAGTATTTGCGCTTTTGGCCCGTTAGAACACTAAAGCATATCCTTGAAAATTACATGAATTTTTTTGAAATTTTTAGTTACTAAATTAATACCTATAAATTTGTCTCCGAAAACTACATTTTGATTTATACTGCGCCTTAATTAATTTATTATGTACCACTTATTACGGGTATTCATGCGTTCTGTGCCATATGGCGCTCAGTGCTATATAAAAGTATGTCCCAAGGGAATACAGTAAACCGACTTCTTTACTATGTAACAACAATAAACAAAACAGTAAAAACTATATTATTTTTAACACAGTGTATCAGTGTCTTAGTGTAAAACTTGTACAGTGGAGACCGCATCAAGACATATTCTTCTCTGTAGGGGCTAATGTCGTACTGCAAGTGTATAGCTTGATGGGTCTCCACTGTACCAAATGTTAAAATATACATCAAAAATGTTTTTTGAATGTATCTTGACCTACTAAGGTATATGGTCATCGTCAGTCAAATGAAGATCAAAATTGATAGAATAAAATGTGAATTTTGCTCCAATGAGGAAAGTTCTGTTCTGAGTGTAACTTCTCGGTTCAATAGAAAAAGTAAAACTTACTCATAAGATATTTTTGTTTTATTTTTGATTTTGTTTACTTGCTTGTCCCATCGATGATCTATGTCCCATCGGATCTATTTAACGTTTCATCGGTTTTCGACGTATTCATAATCAAGTGCCACTACTTTATAGACAGACACATGAATGTCATGTGAAGGACAAACAATGTAGAAAGTTATTTCAGGATAGATCTCATCAGTGCCGAGGCTTTTTAGAATTTCAGTCATCCAAATGAACGAACGAAACATTAAGACTCGGTCCCGGACACTCGGCACTGAATTGGAATTCCTTACAAGACTCTGTGTTAAATGTTTGAGGAAACATGCAAAATGGACCCATCGATACAACCTTCTTGTTTATTGTCCAGAGTAAAATGTATCCCACTAAAAACATTTAATGTAAAGTAGATTGACAGTCTCACAAGCTTTCTCAAGTCTCACTTTCACTGTTAAAAAGGTATCCAATCTCATTTTAGGCAAAGCTCCTAACTCTACATACAATACAATATAAAACAATACATTACAATACAATACAAACAAATACAAAACAATAAAGTATACTCTACGAACCCTACTTCTTGGTCAAAAAGTATAGCTTGGCGGTTTCGAGGTTGTGTCATGCAAATCATAAATCATAAATCATAAATCTTTATTGCTGAATATGAGTATTTACAATGGTGTTAAAAATAAAAGGCACATACATATTCGACCTTGTCGGTATTGCAAATAATTAGAACATGCATGACATTATTACCTATTTACAATTAAATCATGCAATTAAAAATAAAATAGTACATCATTAAATAATTTAACAATACAATTAATTAAATAAAATATCCTTATCATTTAAATAATCGACAACAGAGTAATAGCATTTATTAATCAATAACATTTTGATTTTGTTTATATACACACTATCACTAATTATATTTTTAATGTTATTAGGTAGTTTATTATACACTTTAATTGTCATCTGTTGGGTGTTATCACTGAGGGTCTTAAGTCGTGAAGTTGGGAGCACCAAGTGATCCTTATATCTGTAGGAGCGGCTTTTAGTATCGGATTTTTTTATAAAAAGATGTGTCTGCTTACGTGCAAATATACACAATTCAAGTATGTATAGTGACGGCAGAGTTAATATTTTGAATTTTTTGAAAAATGGTTTACAGCTTTGTCTCCGTGTAATTTTTGCTATAATTCTGATACAACTTTTCTGTGATATAAATAACTGTTCAAATTCAGTACTATTTCCCCACAGTATTATACCATACTTCAACCAAGCGTAGGCGTATCCGTAGTATGCCGTTATCGCAGTTGCTGAGTCAGTTGACTTTTTAATTTCGCGTAGTGCGTATTTAAGTTGGTTCATTTTTTTGTTTATTTTTCCGATATGGACTTTCCAGTTAACATAGGTATCAATTTCTATCCCTAAAAGTCTGAAACTTTTTACAGCTTCTATGTCACAGCCGTTATAGTTAAGTTTTAGGCAAAGTGGTTTTTTTTGATAAGGGTGGAAAGGAATAATTTTGGTTTTACTCAGGTTAATTTCGAGATTGTGATTTTTGAGCCATTCCATAACAGTATCCAAAGTTTGGTGAATTCTACCATTAAATTCATTTTCATTCTCAACAGCAAACAAAATAGATACATCGTCAGCAAATAGTACACTGTACACATCGTGTAAAATCTTAGGCAAGGCATTTATGTACACTAAGAACAGAATACATCCTAATACGCTTCCTTGCGGAATACTTCTATAAAATGGCCAAGACCTGACCATCCTTTCTAGAGGATTTGGAGGATAAAAATACAGAATTTTTGCAACTTTCTGATTTTTAGGAAGTACCCTAGAGGTTTTGACGATCATGTGTGAGTGAGTGACGAATTCGACGTATTGTAGGTATTAATAAAATCCAAAGTATAAAAGCTAAGCGTGCGTTATAAGTCTGCTGATTAAATCTTATCCTGAGAATTTTAGTTCTCTAGTATTATACTGATCGAAGCTATGAGAGTTCGAAAATACGACGAAACGCTTCGATAAAATGTACGTTGTGCCCTGATTCTATTGGCTCGTCTTGGCGGGGGCACTACCGTACCTCTAGATCAAAATCTTTTTCTTTGAAATTCTAAATTAATGTATTCATAAGAGCAAAGGATATAAATTTATATATACGAGTATTTACCAAGTTATCACGAAGTGTCTCTTCGAGAGGAGTAACTGTCAATATAATGCTTTCCCACATTTTAACGAAAATCTGACGAAGGGTTAGCATAAAACCGTAATTAGGGCACAAATATGTGCTTTTAAAAGCATGCAGTTAATACGATGTACATACAGTACCCTCTCGCTAATCCGCCACCAAAAAATCCGGACTACCGGCTGATTACCGAAAACGGCGGATTATAATGTACAGGAACATCAAATTGAGGAAAGCAACACAAAAACATAGTAATTTTGTATTAGTACTTATGAAGGTAAATACATATGTACATTTGTATTAAAATTTAAAAATGAACTGACACATTAACTGATTACTCAGGTTTTGAAAAATACTGCTCTAATTTGACTTGTTTTTTACCAGAATAAATCTTCGTAATAACATGTTTTTTTTTTTTTTCAAGTATTTTCTTTATTTTCAAAAATCTTAACCTAGTTACAAAAATGCACAATCAACGAAAACCCACAGGGTTTATCAGTGATTGCGGAGTTCGGTACTTATAGGGGCTATACCGTGAAAATTGACACTTTTTGAAGTTATTTATCTGCTCTTTTAATGAAGTTACAAGTAAAATAAATTAGTATAACAATTTTGGGACCTTTTACTAGATTTTGGTCTATCAGAAACTCGATAGGAGGAATTTTATTCGATAGAAATAATTATTGAAATCAGGTCTAAATTTACACTTTTTTTGATATTCTGACAAATTAGGATAGCATACAGACTTGAAAAATATTTATTTAGATGGGTTTTAACTACACCTAAATTACTGGTTATGGAATTTTTGGTAGCTATTTTAGTTAATTTTTTAATTATGTAATTTAAAACAGACTTTTTGACAATTTTCCCCGATTTCGTCCCTTTCGCACTGCGGGTCTTTCTGCCTGGAGTAACGGGGACCTTTGCTAGCACGGTATATCACCTTAAATTATAGTAGCAATAGGTAAGCATCTCACAACCATAGCTGGGTGGTGATCGCGGTCGGTCCGCACACACAACACGCTTCCGCCTGCCCGTGTGTGAGGGCCGTCCGTGATCCACGTACATACAAAGAAAGACAAAAATTGAGTGCTCACCTATATGACTTAACGCTAATCTAGGTCGCATGTTTTGTTTGCATGAGATGACAGTTTACATTAAAAGTTATAATAATAGGTAGGTAGCAGTGGTGACTCTATTTATAGGTATATAGACAATGACACTCCGCATTAGAATGTCATTGCTCATAGTATATATTCACAGTCACCACTACTAGCATAATATTTTTTTAGAGATGACATGGCGTTTTTCTGTTGTAGGTAACTTTGTGTGATATTATCATCCATGTCATTTAATATATTTGGTAGAAGATACTCACAGGTTCTTCTTCCATTTAACTTTATTAAACTTAGGTAATTTATATTTTTTGTACTTCTTAATTTTCTTAGAGATTTATAACGAATCTTAGGATCTAACATGCTGATACAGCTAAACTCTTCCTTGAGAATAGCAATCTTAACTTTTTGGTTTATAGGTAGAATGTTAGAGTGTTGAAATAATCCAATCTCATTATTAACATACAGAATCTTAGTTTTTTTAGGTATAATAATTTTTAACAATTTTAGTTGTAGCTTGTATATATTTATAAGATAAGTTTTGTAAGTTCTTACAGAGAGACATCGACTTGCAAAAAATGGGCGGATTATAGTAGTCGTCGGATTATCAAGCGGCGGACTAGCGAGAGAGTACTGTAATGTGAAAACTAATAAGTGCGTGCTGGGGCTCTACCGCGTAATTCTCATTTGTATCAACTTCAAGCAAATGCATGCGAAATTCAACGCGTGCAAAAGAGATGGCATGTTAGGCGGGCGTCGTCGCACGCACGTCAAATTTCAATCTCAAGTTGATGTTGATGAAAATGATAATTACGCGGTAGACCCACTGGACTGACATGAATTGTCATAAGGGTGAAATCTTATAGGACGCTCTGGTACGTTGGTCGGCCCCGGTTGGCTTTCCTACCAGCACGCTAGAAATCAACGTCCTTTATTATAATTTGATAGACTTGATTCCAGCGTTCTAAGCACGCGGAGCTATCAACGCTATAACGTAAAAAAACATAGGCAGTCATGGGGACTGCTGACAGAATGAGCGGTTTTCTGGTTGGTTTTTTTTTTCTTAGTTCTTAGCTTTGCTCTAGATGGCACTGTCCATGTCACCATAGATAAAATCTGTTTCGTAGCAATCAATGTCTAAGTGATTTTTCATTTGTTTGGAATCGGTGTAAAGGATAAAGATAAAGAAAAACAAAAATTGGACAAGAAAATAAGACAAACATAAAACTAAAATTGAAAAGACCATCGAAATAATAAGACACAAGAAATATTATTAAAAGGGGAGAGAATTTTGCAAGACTACAAGAGGGTGAGTGCTCATTCTTTCCCCTCGGGCCGATCTCATACCATCCATATCGGTCCGAGGACTTTCCTATCCTTGTTTCCCAAGACCCGTATGCTCAGGGTAATTTTTCAATAATAATCAAAACCGCTAAAGCATTTTTGGTTTTGATTATTATTGAAAAATTACCCTGAGCTAAAGCATTTTTGGTTTTGATTATTATTGAAAAATTACCCTGAGCATACGGGTCTTGGGAACCTTGAACCTTTGAACCTTGGTCCTCGGACCGATATGGATGGTATGAGATCGGCCCGAGGGGAAAGAATGAGCACTCACCCTCTTGTAGTCTTGCAAAATTCTCTCCCCTTTTAATAATATTTCTTGTGTCTTATTATTTCGATGGTCTTTTCAATTTTAGTTTTATGTCTGTCTTATTTTCTTGTCCAATTTTTGTTTTTCGTTTTTCTTGACAATCTTTTTTATTTTCAGAGAAGCTTATAAATAGCGGTGCGGTTTTTTGCAAAGACGTTCTTACGAATTGTAATTGCGCGGTTTTAATGTAGTTTTTAAAGCGTTTTATGTGGCTTCTCTAGGCGGTTCATTTTTAAGCGGTTTATGTGGGTTTTTAAGCGGTTATTCCATTATTATTAATTGTTCATCCGGTTATAAGGACCAAAATTGTAATTGTAAATTGTAAATGATAAATTGTAAAGGATAAAAGGACCAAAAAAGTCTTTGATTCTGTTGCTAAAGAATATGACAGTGCCATCTAGGAATCTTATTTAACACTAAATTAGACATAAGGAAAAACGCTCATTGAAAATTTTGCGGTGACGTCAACCCATGGGTTTTAGAATCCATAATATTTTTTCCTACCAAAAATCGACCAAAGCGCCTAAAGAAGTTTTCACTTCAAAAAACCAGTAAATTCAAAAAATAAAACATTTAACAATTAGGGCAACAAAACATATAGCAAACTTGTCTTCGAAATATATTTCAGCCCGTTACTGGGCCGGTATTTGTCGAAAAATTCTTTCCGTAAGTGAAGTACTCATCCATCCATCAGCGTTCGTCCACTTCTGCACATAGACCTTTCCTAGATTTCGCCACTCTTGGCAGTCCTCCGTCCTCCTCGTCCAGCCATCAACCGCAACGTCTTTCAGGTCATCTGTCCAACGGGCACCAAGTTGGCCTACTACGCTTTGCTGCACGTGGTAACGCCTTTCGGCCCATTCGCCCGTCATGTTGGTGACAGATACGACCTGCCCACTGCCATTTCAACTCACAGATGTCGGCCACTTTCAATCCCCGACGGATGTCCTCATTTCGGATTTTATCCAACAAAGATATACTAAATTAATACCTATAAAGTTGTCTCCGAAAACTGCATTTTGCTTTATACTGCGCATTAATGCAAGAATATAAAGATATGTGCAGACACTTTTCACTCGTATATCGATCAGCAAAAATGCCTTCGATGTATAGCTAAAAAAAGAAAAAAGTATTCCAAGTATTTCTTGTTTCTGGTGGACGCCTCTTTGTCCTTTGTCATATAAATCTATGGACCGTGTAACATGATCATTATTTTATATTCCACTAAGATACACCGTACTATATACAGATAACGTCATTAGTTTATATCCCTGGTACATCGAAGCCTCCTTTGATGTAGTTAGGATAATACATTCATAATATGCTTATCTATATTGCATATTGCAAATTGCGAAGACTTTATATTAATCCTTTTCAGGATGCAAAGAAGAGAAATTGCTCTGATAGCTAACTAAAAAAAGGAAAAATAATGTTGAGAATATCGCTTGAGCTCTGTAGTCATGCTCGTATTGAGCTACAATCTGGAGTTAAGACGATACGTTAAAGTTTTAGAGTCCCTGTTACTCCATATGCGAAAAAACCCTCAGTGCGAGTGGGACGGATTCGTGGAAAAGTAGCAAAAAGTCGCTTATTTATTAATATAAAATGTACTAAGCTATTTTGTCAAAAAGATTTTCAAAGTGACTTTACAAATACATAACATCCACATTTTGAATGCAATTTCACAATGAAATTAGTTAGGATTTCAGAATTATAGGAAAAAATAAAACAATTTAGAGGTCTTCTCGGAATTAAATTCCATCGACAAAATTTCATCCAATCGCGTTTACCTTCAGTGAGAATCTTAAGAGGGCGCCGAGCAAAATAATCTTAAACGATAGTCACTGTTAAATTGATTTATTGAATAATATTTCAATGATAAATAAATAAAATATATATTTATTATCACAGAGAATGTATCTACACTTCCGCCGCGAATATTAAAAATTACTTATGGTGTAAGAAACAAATCTATCTAAAGTAGGCCCAAAATCTAAAAAAGAGGGGTTTTAGTAATTTCAATAACTTAACTGTCGAATTTTGTCTCAACCACAATTCAAGATAATCACAAACGTTATAAAATACAACTGGGCCGTTTCACATTTTTAAAATTCTGTCTGGTAAATTAAATATGATTTTTTCTGTTAAATTCAATAAAAACGACCACGATAAAAAACGACCACAAGAGAGCAAGCGAGGTGTCTAATCGTTCTACGCTCGGCGCAGCCTTAATCAAATACTCAATAAACATTTACCCAAAAATTAAATACGTATAGATGACGTTATAATGGAGTAAATGGATTCAAAAAACCCCATTTTATTTTTGTATCGCCTTAAAATGGCTTGGGTATAGATGCGCCAAAGATATAATGCGCATAGAAATATATAGCCAACCAACCGGACGCGCACTGTCTGTCATGGATTTTATAGAAAGGAACATTTGCCGAAGAATGACGAAGATTCCTATGAGAATTATTTAAATGGTACTATTTTACGTGAAGTTTTGTTCAGAAGGTTCATTAAATTTGATTATTTAATTATTATTTTATTTTATTTTAATTATTTATATACTTCTTAATAAACATGTGATGCTGTTAGGTCACACTAATAAAATTTTACAGAAATGTAGCCTATAGCCAGATTTGCCAGTACGTACAAAAAATTTAATACTTTTTAATACTGTATTACATAAATTTTAATTTTTTTACATTCGACTGATGACGGCCCCATACCGAGGGCCGAAATATAACGAGTAATATTTTTTTAATTGTTTTAATAATAGTAGTAATCAAAAGCTCGTAAAAGTTAAATATAATATATTTATAAATGTATTACATAAATAAATTTAAAACAAAATTAAAACAAACAAATGTGAGAAAAAAAAACGGCTACAACTACGGATTTAATGTTCGACACAGCGTTCGACAGACGAGATCATCCCACATTTCACATTTACCATCCCATTGTGTGCATGTTGAAGTTGGATTGTAGAATCAGCTGTTTTACAAAACCACTAGCTGTCTTACAAATTAGCTCCTTTTTATAAAACAGCTAAATTAGGGTCCGCCGGATTGTCATTGCGTTACGTTCGACAATACTGCTACCCACGTTTTGAACCAGACGTTAAAAAGAAATGCGACGACGAGCGAAGCCAGGAGGAGTGTGTTAGGCTTACAAGTAAAATAAAATAAGGAGTCGAGCGAAGCGTCCTGTAGTTTTTAACTAAATTTACAATCCACCGTTTAATTAGACGCTGTTTTACAAAGCCGCTAACTGTTGACCCGCTGCATTGAATAACGCAAAAATGTTTATACAATCCTGCGTGTTAACGTTTAGCGGTTTTACATAACGGAGTTGTTTTGTAAAATATCTAGCGGTTTTGGAAAACTACGGATAGTACAATCTATCTGCGACATGCACATAACGATAGCAAAAATCAATAAGTTAATTATAACTGAATATCCACTAAAGATAATACTTGCGGTTGTCGGCTCTTGGTGAAACATCATTAAAATTTGTGAAACAGTACAATTTTTTTATTCTTCCACGAATATCCATTAAGTTTGCGATTGTATCGGCCATTGAACTCTGTCATTTTATCTATTATAGGTCGCTGTTCCTTTTACTTTTAAATTTAGTAAGATTACAACTTTGCAATAAAGTATTTTTTAAACCTCTTTTATGTTTTTTTCCTGAGTTTTGAGTATAAAGTTGTTTATACCGGGTGTAAACAGACTGTTATCTTTAAATAAAACCACATACTCTACCTATACTGATCGTACTGAACAACTATCCCAAAAAAACCATAGCCGCAAATGAAAAAAAAATACTAGCTCATACAAAATTGACCCTAAGTACATATTTTATTTAAAGTTACTATTTATTTCAATGCATTTTGTATGGACACCATAAAAGTAATTCTTCTATGCTCTGAGTTATCACAATGCCAAGCTTGTATTTAAAAGAATATTGTACCTCCAAACCCCGTCGTTAATTGGACAATTTATAATTTTAATCAGAGAAAAGCAACACTGTTGCTTAAATGCGAGCAAAGACGCAAGCAAAAGGCGAATAATAAAACTCTTGTAAAAAATATAGAGAGTGACTCGTTCAAAAAAATACCCCTTACAAAGTGTACGGTTGTAGGACATAATTGGAACCGGTTTTTATTCTCATTTCCTATATTGTAGGCCATATGCTAATATTATGACGTCACTGGACTCCCCGACCTGCTATTAAACATACGCGGTGAATATTAGAACATGTTCAGTGGATCAGTTCATATAAGGGGCTTAGTATCGCTGATTGGGTACTTTCTAAAGCCTACTTCTCGTTTATGGCCAAACCAAAAATATTGAATAAAATGTATATGAATTATCAACTCTAAGAGAAAATATGCAACATTTTTTTTTATATCAAGTAATATTTCCTCCTATTTCATCCTATCAAGGACACAGCGAGCGTCGTAACAACCACTATGTAATACGCGCTGATATGAACGTTATTTCAATGTCGTTTTTGTCAATATTCGTACTGACAAACATCGGGCTGCTTATTTGGCGACAGTAATCGCCTTAAGCTTGGTGATCCTGTATTGAGTCTGCATTATAGTTGGCACATAGCAACTTTATTTTAAATTGAATAAACGTTTAACAAAAAATAGTAACCGACTTCAAATGTATGAAACTGCAGTCATTCACAAAAAAGTTTAAAATCATTTTACAACGTGTAACAGAATGAACGCATCTTCAATTAATCTTTTGGAATATTCGACATTTTCTGGAATTTTGTGTTAACTCTACGGATTACGCGTAATCCCTGATCTCCTCATTTCCCTGCGACATTTCCTAAATCAGCTTGGCATTTCATAAATTTCCCAGGAATTCTATACAATTTCTGAGTTATATCCATTTTGGATAACAGATACATGTGCCATGTAAAGGTTAAAGATAGGACTATGTGTAGTTTATATTTTTCCCGTTTTCCAAGATATTCAATATTAATTTAAACAACAGTAAAAATTCCATCCGAATCCGTTCAATTGTTTTACATGAATCGCGAGCATACAGAGAGAAAATTTATTTTTTATTTTTGTAGATACATTTTTGAAAGTGTTTTATCGAAAATTTACTACGGGCTTTTTTTTCTAGTACTGGCCCAACTTACAATTTTAATTTAAGAACAGATTTCCTGAAAAGTGCTTTACTTAGCATCTCCCTTTATAGAGGTTGTGGCAATATACTCATACAAGCCACCAACATTTTTATCACACGTTAGTAAATAAATCAAAAACAAAACATATGAGTTTATATATTATTTTTAGTTCTAAGTTAATAAGAAAAAAGGAATAATCATTAAAAAAAAAACTAAGAAAAAAACAAACATAATAATAAAAATATAAAAATAATACACAATTACATACTTACTACTTGACTACTAGCTTACTAATATAATCATGGTGCAATAGGACTAATGAAATGTTTTCTCTATCATGCTGCAAGTGGATCTAAGTAAGTGTTTAATACACGTAGCTGTCTATAAACTTATTTTGTTTTCTGAACAAATGATTCTATGATTATATTAATTGGAAACGTTCTTATAGCTTACCAAAAATAGTTTTATGAACAATTTTAATGGGTAAAAATTAACATTTTATACGTAAAGACATCTGTTGCTAAATTATTATTACATACGGCTTGAACACTCACGTGTGATTGTTGTTGATTATATGCAAACGCTCAGCTCACGAGCAATGCGTGCAGCTCACCGACCGGCGGCTGTCAGTCAGTCTATCTATGCAGTCAGTGCCCGTTTGACAACGACGGTGAACGCCGCGTCGTCGTCCTAAGAACGACACTCGCCTTGATAATGCCGAAATTGTATCGGTGAAACGGTTGGCATATAGTCTACAACAATCACAATCACACGTAATTATTATTACATACGGCTTAAACACTCACGTGTGATTGTTGTTGACTTATGCCAACCGTTTCACCGATATAATTTTGGTATTATCAGTGCCCGTTTGACAACGACGACGGTGAACGCCGCGTCGTCGTCCTAAGAACGACACTCGCCTTGATAATGCCGAAATTGTAATAATAATTTCGTATATTGGTTTTTTTTGCAGATATTTACTAGGTACTTAAACTGCTTAAAACAAATATTAAACATGGAACTCGAACTCGTTAATTCATTCATCCACATATAGTTCGAAAGTAGTCTCAACTAGAAAGCCCTACAAAGTCTGTAATTTTCCAGAATAATTAAATAAATAAATTATTTAGACCATCCCAGAACCTTTAACAAGTGAAGAATAATCATGTTTTTTTTCTATAATTATGTATTAGGTCTTTACATATATAATTGCCGTTTTCTATAGAGAATTTGAAGGAAACTCAATTTTCTGAACTGACATATTTGCATTTTTTTTAGGAATGACAAATCCAAATTATGTAATTTCTTTTGTGTATGAATGAGACAACATTAACGTAACAGCAACATTAATTTTATTTTTGAAAACTGTCAGCTGTAAAAATTATTATCTACTAATCTTATCATGGAAATGGATGGCATTTAGGACGAACTGTATATGAAGATTTATAAGATTTTAAAGATATAAAACCTTGAAATAAACTTTCAAACAAAAAACTAATTATTGAAATAGCTATTGAATTACAGGAATTATGAACTCATGAATCTGTAAAAGAATTTCAGCATTTTCATGTGTAAAAATCTATTATTAAGAATAGTTCAATTTTAGATAGATAAGTACCATATCTTATTCATTCCTTACTTCAAACAAGCCCATTCTGTTCAAATTGTTCAATAAAACTTTTTAATTAAATCTGATTGTTATCAAACCCACAAAAGAGGGTGGCAACGACCTCTCTCCCTTTAAAAGCTCTATGATAAGTCAACAATCACCTCGACATACATGATACTTTATACGGAACCCTCAAGGGATGTTTGCACTTTGCCCGCTAGCGTATATTAGGTTAGGAAGAGGCATTCCGCATTAATGAGGCAGACACGCAAACAGCCAGGTATCATGACAACGCGTATCATGACTAGGATAGTCAAGGCCAGGTGGTTGCCCTGTAATTTGGCGTTTAGCAAACAAGGCTAATAATGGGCAACCCTGTCTGAGTCATATTTATTATAATAGGAAGCTATTTAGTGTTCCGTACTAACATTAGAGAACACGTATTAAGGGTGGTTGTCGTGACGCGACCAACTCAGTTGTAGGCGTGGCCAAAGTCATGCTGCTCTATTTCGCTATAAGGTGCACGCGCAAAATTTAAAACTTTATTCAGGAGAAACCACTGTTGGCAAGACTGTAGACGTTTTCAAAGTTTATTTTTGATTATTATTAATCTAGGTAACATTTTTGATGTTTGACCGGTATTATTTTTTTTATTTTATCTTTATTTTTTGATTTTATCTAACATAATAAAAGCCAATTCGGCTAAACTTTTGGTAAAAAACTGTTAAGTTTACGTATTTAAGGGGTTTGTTGTTAAGATATTACTCAAATTTCGTGGTTTTTAGTTCAACTTAAACAAAGATCCAGATAATGTTAATGGATTCAGCCTAAAATATTATAAAAACATTCCATACACACCCCACAATGTGATGACAGCGTTTGTTTGAAGGTTTGCGCGTAACGACGCCTCTTAAGTTTCTTTAGGAGTCAGCACTCGTAGCACAGTGTTTAATCGCGCGCGATGCAACTTAATTGAATCACAAGTGCGAGGAGCGTGACACGATGATTTTGCGATTTAACAGTACTTCACGCTCCTCACACCTGTGATTCAACTAAGTCGTGTCACGCGCGATTATATACCTACGGGGCCAGCACTCATCTTATTCGTTATTTTATATTTTTCCGAGTTTTCGGCAAAGCGACGAAACTTTCTAGCCAATCAAGAAAATCGTGTGAAAAATGTAAATTGTAACGTTTAAAATGTTAAATGTCGTAACTTCATATTACAAATGTTATATTGTAAAACGACAAACTGATTTTTGGTGCGAAATTTGGTACAAACGATGAGCTCAATTCTTATTTATCAGGGGTAATGATTTTACTGCGATAAATATAATATATTTCAAAAAAATATTCAAAACTTTAACAATTTAAAATAAATACACCCATAGTACGCTGATATAATTTTATGCTTGGTAAACGCTTTAATTTTTTCGGATATTAAAAATGAACTGATTTTTACTGCAGGTTAACAATGAAGGCATTTTCATCACAATGAATTCCCTGTATCCGTTGATGTGAATAAATGGCAATTTCATACAATTTTATTACAATTTCAAACAAACAAAACTCGCAGCAGTGTAAATTACAGCCGTTACAAAAGTTATATATTTACAACTGCGGACCGGCTGCTGAACGACCCAGAAAGGAACCCTAATTTCATTAAACGTCCAATTCGTATGAAAGATGGCACGTTCCAAAACTTATTGAAGGTTGTGTGTTTTTTTTTACTTCTTCCTTATAATAGTGTACTTTTTAACACTATTTTTTGATTGGTGAAAAATGCAGCTCAACTAATCATTCAGTTTCCCAATTCATTATACCTATAGTATTTTTTACGGAATACCATCGACCCTCTTTGTATGGTTTTATCGTAATGCACCGTGTTGTTTTGAGTCTATATCATTTGCAATTAACAGCATAAAATTACCACTTTCCAAAAAATTTCAATCGTAATTATGATACAGTCGAGTCTTCAATACAATTTGATAATAAAATAATTCCCACCTACACCTATCTGTATATCTGACTGACTTATATATCAACGCACAGCCTAAACCGCTGGTCCTAGAAACTTGAAATTTTGCATATAGATACCTTATGTAGTGTAAGCATCCACTAAGAAAGGATTTTACAAAATTCACCCCCTGAGGGGGTGAAACGGGGGTCCAAAATTTGTATGGGGAAACGAGATTAGTTTGACTATTTTATTCGAGACTTCACAGGAGTACTCCTATCTATAAATGAGTAAACATTTGTTTCAAGTTTTTTCAGAATTCAACCCCTAAAAGGGGGAAATCGGGTGACAAAATCTGAAAACCAACATTGGTATCGTTTGTATGGTTTATCGGGTCGCTGATTACGAAAACAACAACGATTTCTAAGTCCAACGGAGCGGATGTGAAATACCATCATCCCCTGTTGGAGTTCGATGGAGTTGAAATGTTGAAATGTGTAAATATCAATATGGGTGTCGTTTTTATGGTTTTTTGGGACGTTAATAACGAAAATGGCATTGATTTTGAAATTGAATATAGTGGACATGACAATTCTTGAAAGTATGTGTGCTAGAGCAAATCGGCTGTTACAGACGGACAGATAAACAGCCACCAAAAAACGAGCATGTGAGGACAGAAAACGCGCCCGCGAGGCCGAAGGCCGAGCAGGGCACGTTCGTAGTCCGAGCATGCGAGTTTTTTGGCCAAGCACTACACCTTGACTCCCAGAGGAAGTGAGAGCACTTATAATGTTTGTTTCTGAAAAAAATGTTATTTGTTTCCTGTAGGTCAGCGGGCGAAGCCGCGGGCAGAAGCTAGTCGTTAAATAAATGATTTCAACATTTCATGTTTTGTAAATTTTTTTTAATAATTCTACTTTTGTAACAACTATATCTTCATCTTGGAACGCATTTTTAATTGATAAGTATAATGGATAAGGCGATTGATTTACTTAAGTGGGGTGTCAGGGTCTGACCTTCCGTATTGTCATCGAGGCTCTAAAGATGGATGTTGAGATCTTATTAAATTAGGGATCTAATGGAATACGTAACCGCCCATTAAAATATGCGTTACCTTCAAGATAGGTGTTCAACCAATTTGTCGCACTTGGTAATTGGTCCTTTCCAAACTATAAAATTCGTTCTAGACCTCGTAGATCAATGAGTGTGACTTCCTCTAGATGACGCTACATGTAGCTAAATCACAATAAAACCCTTCATGCCTGATTTTTTCTTACGATTCATACAAAAGGTAAAAGCTGATATATACTACACCTGCTCGGAAAGTACCATCTCACTTTATTTGAAAACGATGCAGAAAATACGTCATTACTGTCATACAAATATGCGGGCGGAAAAAGTGTATGAAAATTCATTGTTAACGTGCTTGAGCGGGCAGAAAAAGTATATGCAAATCCATTGTTAACGTGCTGTTTTTTTTTTTAATCACTTAAAGAATGAGCAAATGGCCAAGTGGCCAGTATTATTTTGCGAACTCGTACATAAAACTCGAAAAATGATACTGGCCAGTTGCTTTTTCTGTACATAATAAAAAATAAGAAGGAAATAAAAAGTGACAATCGCACGCGAGTCAGTCGGTTTCTTTTATTGTATCTTGATTAAAAGTAAAATTATACTATTTCCTCGCAGGTGTAGTATAAAGCACCATGTATCACTCGGGAGAAAGTGCGATTCCCAACCCGTGTGTATTGAGGCCCTTGGCTTCGCCTCGGGCCTCAAACTACACCCTCGTTGGTAATCTTCCCCTTTCTTCCCTCGGTGAACAATGTAAAAGTTAACAGCTTATTTTCTTCATATTTTTTTTCACAAGTTTTATCTAGCGGCATCTTACTACGTCTCTATACAGCCCAAAAAGCAAAATTTTATGAAACACCATCTTATCGTGAATATTGTTTCGTTTTTACGCAAAGTTTAGTAAATTGTATATTTTTTATCTATACTGGAAATAAAAAAGAGAGAAATACAGACGTCGTTCATGTAAAAATGAGTAAGTGGATAAACTTTTCTATAAATAAACAGTTACCGTTTCATGAAAAACAGTTTTTACCTGAAACCATTTCACAAATTCGGTGTCGTTTGAATATCTCGCCATCTCACACCTCTTGATGAGAAATTGGCTATGAATGAGAAGTGTGGTGTGGGGGGAAGGGAAACATATTATAAAGATGTATGCAAAGTTTCATTGCGATCAAAGCTATCAGGACGTCACAAACACCTAAAGCATTTATAATAATATTGCTGGTTGGCCCACCTTAAACTCCTAATTTTTGTTAGAGTCAAGTGTCTCCCCTCTGTCGGCTGAATGGTTGTTTTTGGATGTGTGAAAAAATTCACGGCAGTAGTACCTATACAACGTGTAACAAAAAGGTGTAACCATATTTGAAGAGCTTATTCAGTCAATGGTTAAGAACAACTTTTACTATGGAACAAACCCTGTACCTCGAAAAAAAATTTTACTTTTTCATTGCAAAATGCAATGCCGTTCGGCAGTTTTTTTTTTGAGTTTTCGGAGTTAGCTCTATAGTAAAAGTTGTTCTATACCATTGGCTTAATAAGGTCTTCAAATATGGTTACACCTTTCTGTTACACGTTGTATATAATGAAGTTAAAAGGAAAACTATCACAGCTAAGTAGTAATAGTCAACCAACTTCTGAGGGGAAGGGAGATGTATCTAAAAATGTGTGCAAAGTTTCATTGAGATAAAAGTCATCAGGACATCACAAATACCTAAAGCATATAATATGGCAGCTGAGCGGGAAGAGGCCACTTAAGGCGATTACCATCGCCAAATTAGCAGCTCGATGTTTGTCTGTACGAATATCGACGGAAACGACATTGAAACAACGTTCATATCAGCGCACAATGCGTGGTGGCTGTTACGACGCTCGCTGCGTCCTTGATAGGGCGAAATAGGAGAAAATAATACTTTTCACATGGACGTGGTTGTTCGATTGAATAATTCTATGTTATATTTATAGCTATCAAGTTTATCTATTTATCAAAGCATAAATGAATGAAATCACCTAAGCCGCTTAGGAGCAGTAAGAAATTCAAGCCAAAAAACACCATTCAGTTAAAACAATTTTTCATATAGAAGTTTTGGTGGTACGAAAAAGAAAAATGTTGCATATGTTGTCCTAGAGTTGATAATCCATAATACATTTTTTCAATATTTTTGTAATATTGAGTAGGCTTTAGAAAGTACCCATTTGGCGGTATTAAGGGCCTTGAGGTTAGCGCAGATTACAGCCGCAACCCAACGCAACGCATCGCATTTCAAAGGACATTGGTATGTACGGTTCGGCCCGCCTGTAGTGTGCAATGGTGCATCGCAGCACAAAATAACCACTTACAGAAGGTTCACTCCGCATAAAAATGAGAAAATAAATTCTTTCAATTTATCTATTCTTAAATGTTAATATCATTTTCTGGCAACGACACTACCAGCCGCACTACCAGTAGTGTCGTTGCCAAATGAACGACACTACCGCGCCTATTAAATTTTAGTTTCATTAGAAATAAACAAAATGTTAATTGTTTATTTCTAATTAAACTAAAATTTAATATTATTTATGTAGTATTTGTAAGCTAAAACTGTAAGTTAAACTGTTATGCCCCTACGGCTCACTTATTTGTAATCTAAAACTGTAAGTTAAACTGTTATGCACACTTATTTGTAATCTAAAACTGTAAGTTAAACTGTTATGCCCCTACGGCACACTTATTTCACAGTATAAAAATTAAACTTATAAGAATTATACTGTGCTTATTTGTAAGCTTAAACCGTAATTTAAACTGTTAAGTAAAACTGTTGTGCCCCTACGGCTCACTTCTATTTAATTTTGTCATCCATTAAGTGAAGATTTTTATCGGCATTTATTTATTTATTCAAAATTTTTACTGTACTTATTTGTCTGTTAATCTTTGTTATGAGTAACTAAATAAAAAAAACAAACTAGCGAAAACAGGCGCACGCACACATAGACGTGTACATACAATGATCTCGGTCGAAGTCAGTCGAATGCCAATAAGAAATTCAGCCGAGATCATCATACGTACACGTCTATGCATGTGTGCGTCTGTTTTCGCTCGTTGTATGTAGTCGGCCTTCTGGTAGTATATATTTTGTGATCGCAGGCAGGGACTAGTTTTCGTTCACCGGTCGCAGGTTATAGTCAGATCCGTGAAAATTTCACTAGGTTTTTGGTAGGTTTTTATAATCTAACCTAATCTAGTGAAGTTATTATTCCACGGCTTTGACAATTTACCTGCGAGTGTGACACATACAAAATGTACGAAAATGATGGAGTATTTTGCGATGCGATGCCCGCCCGCCCTTATGCGCAGATTGTTAATTAGATAATAGGCTGCACATGCGCTATTAGATGGTGCTGTAAACTGAGTCACTGTCATTTTAACATTGTTTGATGCTCAAATAATCTTTATACTACACCTGCTCGGAAAGTACCTTCTTTCTTTGTTGAAAACGATGCAGAAAGTACGTCATTACTGTCATACAAATATGCGGGCGGCAAAAGTGTATGAAAATTCATTGTTAACGTGCTTGAGCGGGCAGAAAAAGTATATGCAAATCCATTGTTAACGTGCTTTTTTTTTTTTTTTAAATAACATAAAGAATGAGCAAGTGGCCAAGTGGCCAGTATTATTTTGCGAACTCGTACATAAAACTCGAAAAATGATACTGGCCACTTGCTTTTCCTGCACATAATAAAAAATAAGAAGGAAATAAAAGGTTGGAAAAAGGCGCGAAGACGTGATGGCGTCGTTTTTTTGTTTTATTGAAAAAATATTGCATTTTGGGTGTTTTGATCAACAATAGTGATAGGATATTGTGAATTAAAATCGCCGTAACCTGTGTAGTGTGTTGTTCAATGGAACAAAAGTGCGGGCTGTGCCTTTTCGTGTGTTTTTTCTAACCCTGTTGTATTTGCGTTACAAGGCTATCATTATAGCGGAAACGACAGGACAGTGACTTAGACAGGACAGACCTTTCAGATGATCCTCAACAGAAGAGGATAGTGCATATAAACATAAAAAACTATAACGTCAAACATGGCTGTATGGGCTAAGATCCCTTTGCCTTTCCACTTAGTGGGAAAATGAAAAAAAAAAAAAAAGTGACAATCGCACGCGAGTCAGTCGGTTTCTTTTATTGTATCTTGATTAAAAGTAAAATGATACTATTTCCTCGCAGGTGTAGTATAAAGCACTATGTATCACTCGGGAGAAAGTGCGATTCCCCTTTCTTCCCTCGGTGAACAATGTACTATTTCATTTTTGTCTAATCAATTGTTCTTTAAGAAAGAAAAGATCATCCATCATCCATCAGCCTAGTTCGTCCACTGCTGGACATAAGCCTTTTCAGGACTCTGCCACTCCCGGCGGTCATCCTGGAAGGGCAGGCGGGTTGGTGAGAGCGGTGCTGGAACCCTCGCACCAGTAACGCCGCTGCCCGTCACCAGTCTGTTCCATATAAGGCCCGGCTATTAGGGATGGATATACCGCCATCCATCGGTCCAAGGCATGGTGGGCCTCCTGGTTTTTTGCCTGTTGAACTGATAGTTTGTATAAATTATTTATAAACCAAGCCCAAGATAGAAAAAGCAAAAACGAGTTCCAATTTAGGAAAATTTCACAAAATTACAAGTTGCCAATAAGAAATCAATCTAAGGTAAACGAAGCTAAATGCTTGATAAACAGATTTAATCAACATCATTTAAAACGATACAAATACATTCAAATTATTCAAAGAAAGAAGAACCGACGTTGATATTTTCCAATATATTTTTCAATTTAAATTCAATTATCGTCGACAAAGAGTAAAAATTGTCTTTTTGCCACAGTTCGCGTTCACGTTGAATAAAATAGGGATGGCTTATCTAATAAAATAACTTACGTTCAGACGGAGCGATGTGGGTGGTTCCTGTATACGTAATAGAATATTGATTTCAAAGTTAACTTTATCTACTCCCATACTACAATAAGGTTATTATAACATCAAAACTGGTTTTATAAGTATCTAATTTATTATAACATTGTGATGTCGTCGCTTTTGCGAATATACTTGAAATAAATATATATATATATTGCTACATAGAGCACTTATTTTATTTTATTTTTTGTTTAATTAAAACATTAAGTATATAAAATATATTCGAATTCGAATTCGACTGACGCCGGCCCCAAAGTGGGCCGAAATATATTTCGAAAATAATTTTTATATACTTAATGTTTTAATTAAACAAAAAATAAAATAAAATTTATTATAACACCGCTAGAGAACCGATCACAGGGGATAATGGTCTGTCTTAATTTCTTAAGCCGCACCCTCTTTAGTCTCTCGATTCTGATTAGTCTCAGGCATCTATATACATCCTATGGGCTCAGGGTATTTTGGCAAGTATCACTACAATATCGTGGCGAGTGTTTTTTTTTTTCTCATGCTTCGTGAAATTGTTTTTAATGGTCGTAGCTAAAGTACTGTGTGCAACTGGACACAATTAGACATTGGGACACTCTTGAAAGTCCATTACAAAACTAACTCCGTTTGTTTCGTAAACAAGCAACCACCCTTATTCCTTCACTTTTGCCAAAAAAAACTCTCTTGATACCTTTCAAGATTGTAATTCAACGTACTGTAAGTTTTAATGGTCAATAAGTGAGTCGGATTTTTAATATAAAAATGTATTTTGAAAGGCCGTATAATTTAATGGCGTTAAATTTGGATTTTTTTACAGCAATTTTGTAGAACTTAGTATTCGACATTAATTTCGATTTGCAATCCCATGATCTTCCTGAGAAAAAAAAATGCCTTGTCACACGGACAGACAGACGGTTGTCCGTCTTTTCAAACCGTTTTTCATTAAGAATTTCATGTAAAACGATAACATCATAAGTAATTTTATTGTAGTTGCTGACCCACGTCCGTAACAATTATCGAGACCGTCTGATCCTTATTTTGCAACATATATTTATAAACTGTTACTGACGATATATTTTTATAAACAGCTAATCACGATAATACAGTGTGTATATAAGACTGCGATTATACTGAACAACTCTCTAAAGAAAAATACACGCGCAAAATACCAGAGAAGAAGATTTTCAACTGTAACGTAAAGTCTTTAACTCGCAGGAGGAAGGTCTACTTTAGAACGCTGCGCGTGAACAGCTGATTTACGGACGACGAGACGCTGCCTCAAAAACCGCCCGTATCTCGTTGCGTTAGAGTTTACGCATTTTTGTTTGCAACTCAAATATTTCCTAAACTAATAGTTAGCGCAGGTATGTTTCTTGAGAAAAGTGGTTCAGTATAATCGGTAGAATATGTAGTTCTATTTAAAAGTAGCAGTCTGTTTACACCCGGCATCTTAGTCAGACTTCGCCTGACTAGTTTTACCCAAAACAGGGAACTGTCGCATAATAAACCAGCAGTTATAGAAAACAGCGCCGTTTTATATTGCAACTAGATGGTATCTATAACGCCGTATTCTACAATTCCCATAGCTTAATTCCTAAAAGATTTTTTTATTTTATATCATTGTTTTCAATATTATGGTGTATAATTTGATCATTATTTTTTTATGATTGTTTTAAAGAATTTTCAGATATGACGTCACTTGGGGCATTTTAGGCATTATACTGATTGTGATGTGTGATTGCTTATAAAAAAAATGGTCTGTCTCTGTCTGTCTTCTCATCTGTCATCCATCTGTCAAATTAGTCGGAAACAAATTATTATGAATTTATCTTGATAGCAAAGGACACATTTCTAAATAGCCTTTTCTCAAGTGACGTCCTGGAAGTTGCAGCTTTTTCGTAAAAATATTAATCGTCATGAGGTTTTTTAGACCACGAGTTTTAAAATACGGCTTATTAAACCAAATCACGAAATGGTTTTCGAATTAACACACCTTAACATAATTTAATCTAAGCGATTTCAGTTGCGACATGTACAATGTACGTATGTCTCCACTAATCTCAAGCATAGTTTGGGAATGAACCCTGACGTCACTAGTCGTGCGATCAGAGTTTAATATTAAAAGATCTTTTCTTTTTGCCATATTACATGGGTTTTTCTCTTTTATTACGGACATACCTACTGTCTTTTTTGTTAATTAAATTAGCGACATACGAGAGAGAGCCATATCAGAAGCACCCGGAATAGACGAACGTAATGGAAATAATTTTATTAATCTTTACTAATAAGGTAGTAAAAGGTCGTATCTGCACATTGAATATGTTTGCAAAATTTTATATGAAAAAATAAATAAAGATTTCTTGTATTAAGATCAAAATTAAAATTTTTAGGGTTCCGTATCCAAAGGGCAAATCGGAGCCCTATTAATGTCACTCCGCTGTCCGTCTGTATGTTCGTATGTCACGGGTCTCTAGCTCTTAGATGAGATAGAAACCTGAAATTTTTATATGTTGTGTAAAATGTTGACCCAAAACCGAATTTGATTTTAAAATGTAATTTAATACTTTTTAGGGGGGCCTCATAGATACATGAAAATGAAGACAAAAAAAAATTTTTTTTCTTACCCTTGCATGTGGTTTGTCACTATCTAGAGCTCATTAGATAGAGTTTAAATATATTTTTATTTTTCTTTATCTTAACAAATGAAGAAATGGGGGGCTATCAAAGTTGCCATTTTTAGACCATTTTTGTTACGGGGTCGATAGACTATTAGATAGATTTGAGATATCAAAGGCCAAAGCAGTTAGGAATTTGAAATTTCTTTAAATTATGTACCATATGGCTATTTGTCAAATTAGATGTACGTGACGAAAAACTATGTCACAAATATTGTAACGAATAGTAAACATTAAGGTAAGTTTACCATGACGCCCCATTGGTGTCGATTCGGTGTTACATATTTGACAGGACTAAACTTAATTTAAGCGTTCTGTCCTTGTCTTTTCAATACAGAACGAAAAGGACAGAACACTTAAATTAAGTTTAGTCCTGTGAAACATGTAACACCGAATCGACACCATTCATGTCTTTTTTTACTAATTAAACACGAAAAATAAACATTGTTTAAAAAAACACTTGTACTTATCCACATATTATAACTATATCCACATATTATAGTTATAATAAATCCGATTTTGAAGGCTTTAATTTTAGTTTTAGTGCTGTCAAAACTTTAATTATTCCAATGTAATTTCACTCAAGTTCCTTACATTTAAGGGCTATTTTGCAATAAAGAAAATTTTGTTTTGACATAACTAAAACTAAAATTAAAGCCTTTAAAATCGGCTTTAATATGTGGATATAGTTATAATATGTGGATATACGAGTAGTTATAATATGTGGAAAAGTACAAGTGTTTTTTAAACAATGTTTTATAATTTCCGCCAAGTGCCAACAATCACTAGCATCTACTATATACGAAAAATAAAAGTAGCTATTTTATCAAATCAATATTTATTTATTTCTTAAGCCTTCTTGTTTTTATTTATAGAATCTAGTTTCGGTCTTCATAATAAAGTAATTAATATCAGCACTTATTAATAAACAAAAAACCATTTTCATGGGTACTATTTAGTATCCACATAGGTACTATATTATTATGTTATGTATGGTATATGGCATTATATATGGGATTTCTAAAAAAAAAACCTGTATTATTTGATAATGATAGATAAGTTAACCAATAGAAGACGTAATTTTGGGTTATAAACAAAAATTTTCAAATAATATTATAAAAACGAAATAGTAACCAGGTCTTAGGAGCCCAATATGTACTCAGCTTTATTTTGCGATAGCAATTTTTTGTAATTGCTATTTCACAAAAATAGGGGTTTGTAGCAGTTATTTTTTTTTATTTTATGTACCTGTAGTCTTAACTCCAATAGTTCTTCACTGATTTCAACAAAGTCTTACAGATTGTGAGACAGTCTACAGAGGCGTCAAAAAATAAAGCAAGGTATTTGTAAATGTAAGGTTTATGTAATGCGATTAATATTATGTTCATAATGTGTGATGAACACCGCAAAAGTTCTTCACTGGTTCAAAATCAACCAAGTCTCAAACTGAAGGGCCAATCTTGTTATTTTCCCACCAGCAGTCAAGTTAACTTACTGCACAAAGAGTTGTTCAACTCTGCAACGAGCTGAGACTTCGTTGGAACAACTTCCTGATACCAACATTAAAACTATTCAAGCGGGCAAAGTAGCCGCGTCACTCAGCCAGCTCGCAAGGAAATTAAGTCTAACTACTTGACGCTAAGTTGCAAGACACCCGCTGGCCCGCTGTTTGCCAATTTTCGGCGCTTTTGAGTATTTCTGACGTTCTTATCAAAACTCGGTTTGCTGCTTGCATATATTTGATAGTACATATATTAAACTTTATACCTGACCCTTGCCCAGTAAGTATAGTCCACGATAAATTTTATTCTTGATATGATATAGTGATGATTTTAAGCCATAGTCACTTTTGGGACACTAAGATATCTTGTGAAAACCCCATCAAAATCCGTTCTGTAGTTGTAACGTGAAGTGTCAACTACATAGTATGCTTCTTTTGCTTCAAGATAGTTGCATCTACTCTTAAAGCAGTCTCAGGCAAAAATTCAAAATTCAAAAAGTTCATTTTGCAAAGTAGGTATATATAATACACGTTTCACAAGTCAAATTTTAATCTTATAAAAATATATGTAATAAAATAATAAATGTACATGAACTACTTAGATTAAATGTTTTTAAAATTAACGAAATATTGCTTTCTGGTTTTAATTTTTTCTGCGTGAAACGAAAACCGTTTACATTGATTTCTACTGATTCAAAAATACGTAAAATCGTGACCAATCGAATTGAATTTCGCACGTGATTTTTTTTCGTGCTTGAACATAGATTCACGGCGAGTGATTCAAAAATACAGCTCCTGGACTGACAAATTTTTCCACCATACCTGTACACTTTTTTTTGTACTTGATATACCCGCCTGTAATGCACATACTGAACGCTAACGAGGGCGTTATGTCAAATTCACGCCTTGTTCTTGGAAAATGTTATGTTCTTTTTTCAAATATTTGTTTAATTGAAATTTGATCTTTTCTACACTTGGACAAGTTTCTACATAGTTACCTAGTGTGTAATGTACTCTCATAATATCAATAATATTTTATAACTATTTAGATCGTTGTTTTGCTGCGTTGACACAGACAGATATTGCCAGCCAGGGTATATACTTTTCACCAATTTATATCTATAGATATGTAAAGGGAATTACAGGCTATTTTTGTTAATGCAAACATGCCCTCACCTCTTTTCTGAAGAAAAAAATCATACAATAGAAACCCACTTTACAACCTAAGTATTGGGTGCTTGCCAATGAAATTGGCGAAATTTTCTAACAGATTCATGAGTTCACAATTCCTGTAATTCAATTGCTATTTTCATTATTTGTTTTTTATTTGAAAGTTGATTTCAAGGTTTTACATCTACATAATAAATTTTGTTTTTATTTACAGTTTGAGAAATAAAATGAAATCTTCAAAAACAGTTCGTCCTAAATGCCATGCATTACCATGATAAGATTCGTAAAATTTTTTTACAGCTGATACTTTTCACAAATTTAATTAATGTTGCTGTTAGATTAATGGTGCCTCATTCATACAGAAAAGAAATTTAAAAAAATTGGATTCGAAATACCCAAAAAAACCAAAAAATGTTAGTATTTAAAATTGAGTTTCCTTCAAATTCTCCATACAAAACTCCAATTTCATATGTCTGGACCTAATATTTTATACACGTAACGTAACATATCATATTGCTAAAATGCTCGTGTTTTTGCTTAAGGGGGAACGGTTCGTGTTCTCTACGAAACGCACAAATTAAGATGGTTCTTCTTGTTTTTTCATTAAAGATATTAAATAAATGTGATTTATGGCATTTCGCGAACATGGTTTAATGTCAATTAGGCTTTTCCGGCAAAACTTTGTTATTTTATGCATTATGTAGTAAGTGAATGGACACGCAAACTTAAAAGCGTGCCCATTCATTTACAAAGTAATGAATTAGTGTAACTGACATTAAAGTTCGCTAAACATTTATTTAATATATTTAATTTAAAAAAAAGGCTGATGGATGGATGGATGAATTTAATTTAAAAATAAAAAGAACCATCTTAAGTTGTGCATTTCAAATCGTTTCCCCTTAAGCAACCAACTTAGAGCTGAAGGTGTGAGTGTGACTGACTTCTGTAATAATAAATCATCATGACAGGTATTAGGCAGTTCTCACCTTAAATGCTGACGTAGTTAAGTCTTGGTACAAGGAGAAAGAGAATAGAATATGAGAAACTCTGATGTTGTATGGTACAAGTATTGCCACTCCACGATGTACTATGCCAGACACTATGAACTTTGTAGTTCTAAAATTACTTGCTGTTACTTTTATAGCTTTTGCAGTTTATATTATTCTTTTCAATGTTATTAACACCGATTTGGTGTAACACGTTTTAACTTAATTGACAAGACTAAACTTAATTTAAGCGTTCTGTCTTTTTCTTTCTGTATCGAAAAGACAAAGACAGGACGCTCAAAATAACGTTATTCCTGTCAAATAAGTTGTGTTGTGACGAATCGACACCATTGAATGCTTTCCACTACAGACAGAGACCTTGTAATATAAAGGTTACCTTATAAGGGTACCGAAGGTACCTCTACCTCAAATCAGATGTTCTATATCGATTTCTGAAGGAAAACACTGTAAGGTAAATTACTAAGTTAAAAATGGTAAATGGTCAAATAAGGTTCGGATGAAATAATCGTCTATGCAAAGTAGATGCGTGATTGTTTTTAAAACACAAGACCAATGGAGATCCAAAGGCAAAGCTAATTACAGACGGCACTAGCATAGGTCCGGCCAATAAATACTACGGTCCGGCTATGTCAAACTTTGTTGTTGTGTGTGTGTTCTGGTTTACATAGTCTTTTTCTCCAATATCTCACTTTTTTTTTACTACCTCTTATCACTTGTGTTCCAATATGTTATATATTTGTTATTGTTATGATGTTATTTATTTTTAATATCGGGTGTTTCGGGAATAAATTAACACCATTATTAAAGCAACCTGGTACGGCACACAGAAGCATAGTTCCAAGACATTAATCGAAAATCACAAAAAACTACGCAAAAACCATAAAAATGTACTGAAATGACAGATTTTCATGGCCGGATCGACGCGACGGTGCGCCATCTACAGGGATAATTTGGCAGTGTGGGTTCTCATTGCCATCCTTTAAGAATACACACTGTTCAGGGCAGGCAGGTTTAAAATAAGGTGTTTATTCATTTGCTATTTAAGAGAGGCATGTTTACAATACGGTAAAGCAACATTATACAGGCTGAGACTTTTCTCACAAAAGTAACACTTTTGCTAAAAAAATTGTTCAGTATGACCAAATACGTAAAATAATAAATAGCAGAGTGTGAGTTTAAGTAAATTTTAGAATTTATTTTCTGTTCAATGGAATCACTGAGACGCTTAAAACTTTTAACTTGTACACAGCACTTATGCATATTCATTCACTTACTTACCTGTCCCCTCTTTGTTTTCATTTATAACCAACGAAAATGTACGATATGTATGAGTATATAGCAAATGAATAGGTATATAGCATACATAAGTAGACAATTACAATCACGATAAATAAAATGTTCTACGTGAGTTAACTGATCTAAAGTATGATTTGTAGCACCATTGTTATAATTTACTATGTAATAAATAGATTTTGTAAAAACGTGATACGTGAACATCGATGCTTAAAACTGCTACGACAGTTTCTTTACACCCAAAACTATACAACGCGTACCAGTAGCGTGCATAGAACTTTTTTCCGCAATCAGAAGGTCAAGTTTGAAAATAAAAAAAATATGAAAATATTTAAACAACACTTATATGAAAATGTTCACTCTAGAGTAGGCAGTGCCTGCCCTGGCGTCATACAAACTTTCTTTTTTTAAAGTACTCTTTAGGTTTTTTCATATTTTTTTTATTTTTAAGCTTGACCTTCTGATTGCTTTTCCGGAAAAAAGCTCTATGCACGCCACTGACGCGTACACATCTAAAAAATAAACAAAAAAAACCCTTTACCAGCTGAATTTTTAAAAATCCCGCCTTTTTCTAATTAATCGAAACAGAATACTTAAACCTTAACAAACAAAACCTACGCTGCAATCGCAAAGTTTTAAATTTTAAAATATTAATTTGCAGAAGCCAATGTAAATTTTGCGATGACAGTTTACACGAGCAATTGAGCAAATCTTTAATTTAAGTGTTCTGTTTCGATTAATTAGAAAAAGGCGGGTTTTTCACCATCCGGCTGCTAAACGGCAAAAAAATCGACACCGATTCAGTAAAGAAACTATAATATTGATAAAAAATTATATTATTTTTGAAAGCTTTTTCTAGGGATCAGTTAAACAGAAATGTGATTGGCGAAGTTTGACTTGATAAAAATATTTATTGAAATTGGGTCTTTTTCGTCACCTTTTCTCCTGGCTTGACAATTTGAAATTACATATGGACTGTGATTAAATTTAATAAGATATGGGTTTTGACAGTGTCTAGTACCTGATTAAATAAAAATTTTCGCATATGGAGTAGCAGCGACGCTAAAACAATTTACATATCGCCTTAAGGACGCTTATTCAATAAAGCTACTTCTTTTATATTGTAATAATAATGTTTTATAAAAAATAACAGATAATGCAATTTGTTATAATAATCTATTATTAATAAAGCCTGTAATAATATCTAATAATAATTATTATTATTATAATAAATTGCGTTATCTGTCATTTTTTATTAAACATTATTTGTTTACATAATTGCCGGATTCTATTGAAAGGGACTTTAGATATTTATCTAGTTATAAAATATTAACCTCCTACTCTTTTACAGACATTTTCTTAGAAATCTAGCAAAATTTTTACAGAAGACATTTATCTATTTTCAGTTACCGCGGAAGGAGAAGATAACACGCCGTATCTCCGAGTCATTGCCAAGCCGACTGTATACAACGTAGGAGAGAAAAAAGCTATTTACTGCGAGGGAATGAGTCTCAAAGAAGTAAGTCTTTTACAATAATAACATCCCTTAGGGAAAATAAAAATGAAATATGTATGTAAAGGTAAAATACTCCAACAATGCACAGTATAATGGCCATTTCCGAATGGTCCCGAAAGGAAACGATGCGCCTTTATCGTCTAGATTGGATTTATGTATCTTTGTAGTTTTATCATATCAAAGTCCTTTATAAGAAATATGGTTTAGGGATATATAATCAAAATTATGGCCAAGTGCGAGTCGGACTCACGCACGAAGGGTTCCGTACCATTATCTATAATAATACAGATCGCGCCAAACTTCTAGTCCGCTCGGAAGTTGCTCTTCCCAAGAACGATTCCCAAGACTTGATTTTTTTTTCGTCATAAAATATTTAATAGGAATATGAAGGGAAACATGAAAAAAAACAATATTTTTTGCCTACAAAATATTTCAGTATTAGCTAAAAACACTCAAATTTGTTGTTATGCTGCGTGATTATTAGTATTACGCGTCCAAGAAAAAGAGGGCAATGAGACAAGATATAATCGCCTCTATCAAAAGCAAATAAAATCTTTGCCATTGGACTTATTGTGGTGGACGGGTAATGAGAAAAAGTTGCTAGGGTGGGCCTAAAACTTGTGGAATTTTTATATTATAATGCTTACATAATGCGGGCCCAACTGATTTTAAAACGTTCTGTGTAGGCTTTGTTAGACAATCACATCCCCCCCCCCTCCCCCACTCGAAGCCTAATATATGAACACGTGCCACGTCTGAGTGAACGATTCACTTTCTTATTCACTTTATCTAACCCAGTTTTAAGTTAATTAATTATTTATTAGTATTAAAACAATTAAAAAAATTACAATTCGATATATTTCGGCCCTCGGTATGGGGCCGTCAAGAAGAAACGTCGAAAAGAGCATAGATATCTTTTAATATTTTACAGATCAGTGACAAAGATCCATTGACGACACTTAGTGTTTATCAACATAATATGAATGGTTTTTTTTAATTTTCCAGCCAATGGGCTGGTACAATCCTGCTGGTGCGGCAGTCCACGTCCGGTCATCGAAGAACAATAGAATTTTCGTGGAGAGACCTCACGACGAAAGTCCGGAGAAGAAACTGATACCTTTGATAATACAGAGTGCTCAGCTAGAGGACACCGGCAACTGGACCTGCATGTCCGGTGATCTCAGTGAATCTATTCAGGTCCTAGTTGGAGGTAAGGAAATATATATTTTTTCCATTATATAAGTAAACCTAAGATTTAATTATTATTAGAGTGCATTACAAACTTAAAAATCAAGCAGAAACAAATTTAAAAGCACAATTATTTTTAAATATTTGCATTAAGTATTACAGAAAGTTAAATATGTCACCCAGTGATAATGAAATAATATTGTTTCATTTCCTCGCAATCGAAGTGAAAAGCAGAGTGTATAACTCTGACATAAAACCCATTTTATCCGCGACTCAATGCCCTCGTCTCGGATAAAATGGATTGTTTTATGCCCTTGTTGTACAATCTACTATTATTTCATTTCTATTAGCCCATCTAGTGCAGTAGTGCAATTAAGCACGCCGTTACAAAGTGATGAAATGACCGCAATAAGTGACAACTATCGTAAATCACAAAGTAAACTAAACCTATACAAGATTCTCGTGATACAGAAAACGTACATTTTTTTGTGTTTGTTTATACAATTTACTTGAATTTTCTTGGACACTACACTTACAATTTTGTATTTTTTCTTATATAGGGTATTTTTGTTTTTGATCAAAGTCCTCCAGTTATTGAATTATTTGTACCGATACTCACTTTGTTTTTGCTGTTTTACGGGAGGAGGATAGGGAAATTTGATTTTACTGTTTAAAAAACAGTATTTTCGTAAAAAAGAAACTCTAGCCCTGAAATTTAAGTTTAGGGTAACTGTAGATATCCAAAACATTTGAAAATTTTTCATGTATTTGTCGGAAAGTGTGCCGAAAAGGTCCTGAAAAACAAGCGAAATATTCAACATTTTGTAATAGCGGCATGATTGCGCTCTATTCGTTCTTGTTCTCTCCATGTTCTTCAATTTTAATCGAAAATTCTTAACTGAACTGGTTTAAAATACATGATTTCATATCTTTTTTCTTTAAAAATTTCTTTAAAAAATGTTTATACTTATTGCACACAGAAAACTTAATTTTAAATTATATAATAAACGTTATGTACAATGGCGTGCTTATCTCAATAATGAGATTTCTTCCAGCAAACCATGGGTGATAAGGATATTTGAAGTAAATAAGATATTCATATTGTGCACGATAATACTTATACTTACAGAAACAAGATTAAATTATATTTTTGGAGATTGGGAAAATATTTGGAGATTTCAATTTGAAAATATATTATCATGAAATGAAGTACATTTATTTATTATACAATATTTCTATTTTATGACGTCATTTGAGTCTACGTTTACTTCAGCGAAAATCAATTTCAGACCAGAGAGACGGTCTTCGCACTACTAAATCACAGAATCGGTAAAAATTTGTAAAACCGATAAAACTACAAAAGAAATTAAGAGCATGACCTACCTAGCAACTTTTTTTATCACCCGTCCAGCACAATAAGTCCATTGGCAAAGACCTTATTCGCTTTTGATAGAGGCGATTATATGTTGGCTCATTGGCCTCTTTTTCTTGGACGCGTAAAACTAATATGATCACGCAGCGAAACAACAAATTGGTGTTTTTGCTAATACTGAAATATTTAGTAGGGAAAAAAATATTTGATTTCAGTAGAATCCCTTCATATTTCTATTACCTATTTTATGAAAAAAAATCAAGTGGATCTATTGACCGCGTTCTTGACGATTGTTTATATATAGAATCCCTAGATAAAATATCAACAATCAAACTTTTTTTTCAATACAAGAAGAGTCCAAATTTCTTCAAACGAATCCTCGAAAGTCTGGCGTTGTTCATGCTCTAGGCTCATTTGTCTTAACATCAATGTTTCAGAAAAAGTGTTCTTCCCGGATCGTTACAACAACACGATCATAGCTGAAGAGTCAAAGACTGTTAGACTAGACTGTGTTGCGAAGGGCAGTCCTACACCAGTCGTCCAGTGGTACAAAGATGTGGTGCAAATACCTTCAGAGGGTAATTATGACAGTTCACTCATATTATATTATATACGAAATATCTAAATTTCAGATCTGTAATTCATTCCGTCTATCAGCTGGATACTCCTGACATACGGCCGGACAGAGAAACGAACAGACAGGAGAGTGACATTAATAGTTTTCCGTTTGGCACTTCGGGTACGGAACCCTCAAATTCAAATTCAAATTCAAATTCAAATTCAAATATAAGCTACAGATATAAGCACAATAAACTGCAAAAGCAAAGCAAGGAAATATGATCTTTAATCACACAATCTGATAATTAAATAGGTCTTTAAAGTTCCACTGTCAGAAAGTATAATTTGCACCGATGAATGCGACGGCTTATCTATTGTGTTAGGTTCATTAAAACAGAACAACTGTTTCCACAAGAAAATGTAAATGGAGTACAAAGTAACACAATATTCATATACATACATATATTAATATTCATAATATTCGTATTCAATAACATAACATTCAAATGAAAACTCGTTAATCATGGCGCTTGAACTAATTAATAAATGTTTTCAACATTTAATATTTTAACCGAATCGGTTCAAATTATATTTCCTGAACTTTTTAATATTAATCCAGTGAAATTTGTAACATTGTAATATCTTACCTACAGAGAACAAACACAAGTACATCTTCAAAAAAGACAGAGGCGACAACTACCAACTGGAGATCAGGAATCTGGATCACATGGATGCTGGAGAATACATCTGCAAGGTCACCCAGGACTCGCTGTCTCATTATACAGACAAGCATATTGAGCTTTTAGTACAACGTAAGTTTTAGAATATCATGTTTTATTTTTATTTTATTTATTTATGTGTTTTTTATGGCGAGCGGATGTTACCCTGTGCGACTCAGTGCGAACTACGCACTATCGGTTCAGTACAATGAGATGCGTATAGGTTTTTTATATCACGATGGCACGTCAGGCTTGATTTTAGTAGTGCGTTCACTTGTACGTTAGCTCTTTATAGTTGTAACTAAGAGCTGCCGCGCTCACGCACACTTCAGCGACGTAAATGTTTGACGTGCCGTCATGCGTGAGGTAAAAGTACTGTTCTTTTCTGTTGCTTCCAGCCTTTCTATACAGATATAATTAATAAATTATTAGCTTTTTGGTAACCATAAGTAACGCGTCTTTGAGCGACGAAACCTTGTCAACTTACAATTAAACCTTTACTACTTCGCATACTATAATACTACAATATATTATACTCGTTCATTTCTCGCAACCTTATAGCACAAAATAGACATGACCAGAAGGCCGACTCGACGGCGGAGCGAAAACAGACGCACACATGCATAGACGCGTACGTATGATAATCTCGGCAGAATTTCGTATTGGCATTCGACCGACTTCATCCGAGATCGTCGTATGTACGCGTCTGTGTGTGCGTGCGCCTGTTTTCGCTAGTTATGCGGAGTAAACCTTCTGTAAGTGGTTATTTTGTGCTTATAGCGTGGTGCATGCAGACCAGCAACATTCCGGTCAAAGGAGACCTGGGGATCTAAAAAGGCCGACTTGGGTAAATCATGAAATGATTTGAAAGTAGGATAGAGTCAGAGTTTCTTCATGCGTGCAAAAGAGACGGCATTAGAACAGAATCATAATGTGAAAGCGGCCTTTTTAGAGGATCTGCAATCTATTAAAACTGAATTAGCTGAAGTTACCAAAAGAACACACATTACTACAATACGTATACAGGGTGGCCAACTTATTTTATGATTTTGAAATGATAAACAAAACGTGCATATAAACTAGTAGAAGTATAATTTTAATACATTAAATTAAATTATTTGTGACAGTGAACCCAAAAATAAGCCTACCTGTGAAAGGTCCAGAATATGCACCCATGGCCTTGAAACAGGCGAAAGGTTATTACGATCGATTTTCCTTGTCTTTAATACTACGCGATCAATAAAAAGTCATGCAAATTTGTGTCTTCTTAAAAATTGCTATAAACTTGGCCAAAACAAAAAAATACACAATAAGTTTGTGGGATTATGAGCCAATAAAAATCAACGACACATGAGTTTATTGGAGACTAGTTACCCAAAAAATCTCGTTTTTTTTTGCAAAGATGAAAATATTTTTAAATTTCCGCTTGGTAGAAGCCGAGCAACGTAAAATTCGTTATTAATTAGATATATTGTATATTTGTAATATATGATTTTTTGTGTATTTTAGGTATTTTACCCTACACTTAATAATAATTAGATAAATGAAGTTGCGATCGACTGGTCGATCACGATCGACGTGTTGGCAACCCTGACAAAACTTATAAGAGTGTAAGAATATACTACGAATAATTCAGCCTCAGATACAGTGTTTTTAAATTTCAGGGTCTTAAATTGCGTTTAAAAAAAACTATCCATAAAACCACTCCTGATATCAGTGCAAGAAGGAAAGTGTTCAACCGCGACTTTTAATTTTATTGCAGATAAACCGCTCCTGGTTGATGCTGAGAAACAAGATGATAGTGGTTACATTACAAAATACAAAACTCAGGAAGTTTACGCCATTTTAAACGAAACGTAAGTTTATGTAATTAATAATTAGGAGAACTACGTATATAATAATAATACGCCTCTGAAAATCAAACCCTACGTCCGAGCCGAAAATCAGGCCACGTGTGTGGCGGGCAACGTGTACAAAACTTACACGGTTCACAGGGCAATGGCATAACGTAGGGCAGCTTGAGGCAGGCTGTTGGGCAGTAGTGACCCCGCAGACCTGAACGTGCTCCCGGGGGAAGGCCCTGTTCCTCATCTTCGGCTTGCCTTTGTTGGCCATCCTGGAGTTAACAATGACGAGGGACAGATCCCCAACCTCTGGCTTGCCGTGGGAGGTCGCTCAGAGTGAAGTAGCAAGAGCTATATGCTCGAAGGATGGATGTGAAACGTAGGTGGCGAGTGGGCACGTGATGCTGGACCCTCAGGGAGCAAGTGATTATCGTTTAAAGTCCAGTGACACCTCATTGATCACTTATTGATCATTAATCAGAAAAATAACAAATAAGTGCCGTAAGAGGAGTAAAATTTTGAAATTATTTGTTTTTGGTTACCAGTCTGAAAGTTTGAAAAATATCTTAAAAACCTCCGTAACTCGGAGACCATTTATTTTTGACCCCAAGTTGATAGGGCTCAATTTGTTGAAAATGATCTCTGGTATAACTCCTTTCAAGGAATAGGTTGAATTTCCAAGCACCTTGTATAAGGATCTTGCGCCCCACAGACTCACCTCTCGACAACTGCCCCCTGGCTGCCCCATTTGTGGCTAGATAGACCCACAACGGCTATCCTGCTTTATCAAGCAGCGAGTCACCTGCCATACTTAAATTTGTGAAATATTTTTGAGCCCTGTTATCCGATCCATTTAGCATGCCATCCTCATAGCCCACTCCCAGTCGCTTCCTTCCTAGCAATAATTTGGAAACTATGGGGGACTGTCCGTTAGTGTATCTAAATTATACATTGAGGGAGAGGCCTCATGGATGCAGCCATCTCACATTTAGATTAAATGGTACCAGAGGCCTTTTTAATGTTGGCTTCGGCCCCATGAATGCCTTACAAATGACCGGGTCTCTCTGGGCCAGAGACTGAAAAGTGTACCTAGATAATAATAAGCGTTTATAATCCCAGAATCTTAAAGAGTGGTTTTTATAAATAATTGAAACAGAACACTTAAATTAAAAATTTACTCAATAGTTATTTAACAAAACCTAATTATCGTGTATGTTGCCATCGCAAAGTTTCCATTGGTTTCTGTAAATTAGAATTTCAAAATTTTGGAATTTTAATTTGTTGAATACACAATAATGGGGGGCATCCATTTCTGGGTGAAGGCCTCCTCCATCGTATGCCTATTAGGTTAAGATAATCTTTATTTAATTCTAATAAAATCGTAATTTGGGTTATGTCTGTACAAGAAAAAAAAAACATTTCTTTAGAAACAGATATATAATTTAAAATTGTTTCTATACTTTCTTTAGATTTTATGTTCATAATTATTTTATTTGTTTCAAATCCCATCAAATCAAGGTGTTTAAATAACAAAATTATTTTCTCATATAGTTTTTAATTTTTTGTATGTTGATTTTCAGTGTCATTTATTTATTTATTTATTTTTATTGGTCAGCCAACAGATATGACACTTACAAAAGATATAATATAAAAAGACAAACACACACAAGTACGAGTGTATTCCCAATTATATGCAAACACAGCATGCCTGTGGGATACTTATAATAGCGCTCGAAGCGACTTGTTAAAAAACAAAAGACTAATATTCTTAATAATTTTAAATTAACATTAAAAGTAAAAAGTAAAGTCATTGATTGCACTAGATGATGTACCTACAAATAATATTATTTACGAACTTAAGTAAATACTTTGAAAATGCCTGAAAGGCAAGCTGGTCAGTTAGTAAGTAATAAATTTGTGTGTACGGTCAGCAAAAGAGATAAGTAACCAGGCCCGTGCAAACACTTCAACCCTTAGACCTACTGACAGGTGATAACTAGATGAAATGAGGAATATTTAATCAACAGTGTTTGTTTGAATTAACAAAGGATTCCTCATCTATCACTTGTCTGTGGGTCTAAAGTCTTTGCCCTGGGTCTGGTTACGTATCTCTTTTGTTGACTGTTTGAAAAACGTCTAGTTTTTCTCGTGAAAATCAAAGTTAGTCTTATTTCATTACTTTTTAATTTATTTTTCAAGCAGTGTTGAGTTTAAAATTATAAAAAATGTCTGTTTGTTGTTTCATTTATTGCACGTCATTTTAGACATGATTGTAGTTTATAAGATTTATTTGTTAGTTAGGATGTGTAAAAAGCCCTAGAAAATGCTTTACAGCGAAACCGGTCGGGCATAATAAAGTTGTACGTAATATGTGGATAAGTACAAGTGTTTTTTAAAACAAATATAAAAAATGTGTATATTTTCCAATAATAATTATTTAAATGAATACTTCATCGCCCTAAACTATGTGTGTATACACACTTACGTAATTTAAACTTAACTATTGTTTTTACATTTTTCAGTAAAAATATTAGCTGCAACACCAAAGCGTTTCCTCGGCCTACCTTCGAATGGCACAAGCGAAAGGATAACTTCGATACTCGGATTCCTGAGATTGATACGGTAATAATAATATTTGACTCATTATAAAACTAATAATAAGAACACAAGGTTTTTGGGAAAAAAATACCTACTTACATTATCCTGCAGGTAGTGGCACAATACTTTAGCCACATGCTCTATACTATTGATATATTCTCATATTCACACAAAACTTTTGTAAGTACAGACAAAAAAAGAGATGTACAGTGCTCGCCAATCTTTATGTCGCCTCTGAAGCTAGCCCCAAGAATCGACGCACTAGCCGTTTTACGGTGTCAGGGGGACGTTACAGGAGCGAGGGCGCGGAGCACACCCGCCTGCGTGCCGCACCACACCCCTCGCTCGCCATTCAGCAGGTGTCAACACTATGCGTTAGTGTTAGTGCTACGTCCGTACACTACACACGCGCGCGTTGCTTGAAAAGTACCCACGAGGAAAACATTCCATGATTCGTTAAATTAATCGTTGAATCTGTTTGTTTTAGTTTATTGTTCCTGTTGCCTTTGTTTGTTGTTTTGTTGATTTATTTTTGTTAAAGTTTTGTTGATTTAGTTTGTTAAAGTTTATTGTTGTTGTTATGCCTCGCGGACGTTATAGCGTTTTAAGGCGACAATGTAGGAAAATGGTGTTTGAAGTACATAAATTCATGACCAAAGAAGCTCAAGAAGGAATTCAGCATAATGTCAAGGCCATACAAAAGCGGACTGCAGCAGCTACAGGTGTCACAATGAGAACTGTTCAAAGAATTATTCAGGACGTAAATAAACTGGAATCGGGTATGGTAGCAGTGTTCCGTACACCTGGCAAGAAAAGGTCCGGAAAAAAGAGGGTGACTGGTATTGACTCTTTTGATCAAGGTGTGGTTAAACGGTGTGTATATAACTTTCATACAACCGAAAATGAATTAGCCACAATAAACCAACTTAAAAAAAAATTAAAAGCAGACATAAACTTAAGATTGCACTACAATAATAAATAAATATTTCAATAGCTAGGTACAACAAGTACACCTTCCCACTTATAGTAAACATTTAGTAATCAACCGTTGATATTATTGTTTCCTTGACTGTACCTGCGCAAGCTTGCACTCGTAACTCACTCAGAGGCGACTAAAAGATTGGCGAGCACTATAACTAAACTTTGCGCAAAAACTTTGATCCTACAACCCACAGGAGAGTCATAGATAAGGTTTTAATAAAATATATATTTATTTTATGGCAACTCACAGAAACCATGGTTCTGATTGTTAGGCCCTAACGAGCCCAGCCCCCCTATTCTGTATCTTTAGTTGCCAACTGCACGAGGTGCCTATCATCAAAAACATAGCTAAAAACTGAAATTTCAAAATTGCCTTTAGTGGGTATTGAACTATTCACAATCTGTGTCGTCACTTCAAGTGCGAAAATATCCTTAGGACATCGGAATTCGATAGTATATCTATGTTTTTGATGATAGACACCCAGTCCAGAAGGCAACTAGAGATACACAATAGGCCCGCTGGAAGGTTTCTTAATACACACTGATGAAGTAAGTACATTTGTTTGAGTTGCAGCACGCAACTGAAAAAATATCTGCGACTGAAAAAATATTATATTCACAAAATTCATACACATATTACCAGAACATCACGCAAAATGCCTTATCTGTTGTAACTTTTTTCCGACACCGGGTCATAAAACAAAGCCTATGTATATTTTATGTAATAAAACAAAGCCTATGTATATTATAATCTCTGTCTACCTGTGAAATTTACATGGAAATCCGTTAAGTGATTTTGGAGATGTGCGCAAACAAACAAACAGACAGACCGACAGGCAGAAAAAAATTCTAAAAATGGCTGATTTGTGTTTTATTACTGTTTTTAATTTTCAATTTTATTATTTTTCTTTAATGTACAGACCCACTGGGTTCTACTTTTTTATTGTATTTATTGATGATATTATTTTGTTTGCAGATATTTACCTCAGAGAACGGTACTTCGTCAACCCTGATGCTCAAGTTATATGACGAGTCGGTCCTGGGCGAGTACAAGTGCACTGCCAAGAATGTGAAGGGTGCTGTCTCCATCATCTACCATGTCTCTCTGGGGAACCGGCCAGAGCCACCAGATTTTGTAAGTATTTCATGGGAACTTAAAGTAAAGTATAACCCGACCGAATATTGTCGGCAACCTTGAAAAATTCTCTTGCCCTGCGTCTCTTTTTACTCCTGTCTGGCCTCTTAATTATTTTTAGATTATTATTAAAATAAATACATATTTAATTATTACCTTTAGATATCTTTCTATTAATGGATTATTTAATATATGTATATAAGCAACAAAAAAACTAATAATACGATATACTTTGACCCCATAGATGTCAAAATAAATCATTTAGGTTATTACATTCAATACAAAGCCTACCTCAGCAAAGCGCAGCGTAGGCCGCCCTCGTGCCCGCTGGACTGACGATCTGAAGGACGTTGCGGGTGGAGGCTGGATGAGGATGACTGAGGACCGCCAAGAGTGGCGTAATATTGGGGAGGCCTATGTCCAGCAGTAGACGAATACGGGCTGATGGATGGGTGATGGATGGATGGTGGATGGATGCCTACCTACAATACACTTTATTTTACCTCGTTTCCTTTTTTTATTTGTGTTCTTTCCCCCGATTTTGATATTTCAGGGAATGTCGCTTCCTTTAATAATCACATAACTAAATAAAACGAGATCTTGATTGTTTCAGGTACAATGGCTGAACGCTTCAGACACTGAGTTATGGTTTAACATAACATGCTCTCAGTGTCCCATGGTGGAGCCGGAAAATGTAGCTGATGATCCAGCAAACTTAATTGTATTAGGTAAGACAAGGAAGCATTTTATTGGTCATTATTGGATGCTGTGTGATTTCGTGGCCTTACATGGTACATTGTGGTACTACGTGGTACATCCATGTTCCGTAAGGTTTTGATTACAACACCTTGACACATTTTTTTAGGATTCCGTACCCAAAGGGTACCAAACGGGACCCTAGTACTTAGTCTCCGCCGTCGGTCTCTCTGTCTATCACAGGGGTCTAATGTTTAGCTGTAATAATTATAGCCATAGGTAATTGAAGATCTCACAGAATAGGTACGTGATACTCTGGAATCTATGAAGGTAGTTAATGAAAAATTCAAGAAATTTAAATACAAGAAACCTCGAAAATAAAGCATTATTTCACCGTTTTTCGTTGCAGCTCTAAATAAACTTAATAGTATATACTCTATTATATATGATGATGTGGATACTATAAAGTAACACAAAAAATAATAAAACATTTGGTTCCGTACAGAGACTGCCAATTTGTTAATCAGGCGCTACCATTTTAGCGCCGTGTTATTATAGTATAATAATATAAGTATATTGTTGATAAATAGTATGTACTTGTGGTGGTACGGTACGGAAACTTTTGCGCGCAAGTCCGACCTGTTCTTGGCCAATTTTTTTATGACAGGTTGAAAAAGGGATGTATCTGAGCGAGTAAACGAGATGACTTGCATCGTTTCTCTTTTACTTGTGCAACTCTGTCACATTCCAGAGTTCTATACTGTCATTTTACACTATTCAACAAAAAAATCTACTTAATAAAGCTCAAATACTACTGGTTTCAGTTGTAGTACTAAATACTGGTTTCAGCTTCAGTTTTATGGTCACGTGATCGTTATCAATGGCTGTTACAAAGGGTTTACTTATATCAATTTACTCCGCGAAAATAGACGGACGTCAAAAAAAATAATTGCCTACCTATGTAAGGGTGGTTCTTATTTTTTATTTGTTTCAAGTATCATCCCCTCAATGTGTTCTCCATAGCAAAATACAAATAAAGTATTTTTTTTTACGAAATAAAGGGGTTGTAATAAGTCGTTTTTAATTTTAGTCCTATTCTTGGCGTGTTTTGTTTTTTTTTGTGTTATTAAACTTTAAATTGTATATATAACTTGTAATAAAAAAAAGCTGTAAGTAAAGCCTTAGAAATGGAGACGATGAAAAACAATTGCATTTTTAAGTTTGTTCGCTGGCTGCATTTAAAAAATTATGGTGTTTATCCATACTATCCGCTTATGTATCCAACCCTATTTGTTATAGGTATGGTTGGATATAATAAGTTGGAAGTGAGGAGAGACCTGGTGCTACTAATTTATCTTTTTAAAGTTTTGCGAGGTATATTGTTCAATCCGCAGTTGCTAGCGTCCTTGAAGCTGTTTGTGCCGGATAACTATCTTCACGCGAGAAATCATAAGTTGTTTTGCGTGCAAAAACTGCTTTAAATATAGTTGTGTAGTATAAATGTAAATAATAAATAAATAAATAAAAAAAAGCTTTCTGTAGTTCTGTGTTTTCTTGTTAAATACGAACTAAAATTTTGGCCCCAGGGGGATTTATTCGTGTTACGTACCGTTTTGTAACTTTCAAGAGTGAAGCGCAGATAGTTTTTTGAAATGTAAAAGTATTTTTTATTTTCTAAGTTTCAAAAGCTAACTTTCGGCATTTTCATTCAATTTTATTATCAATAAGAAAACACTCAATGTATGGAGATTAAAATTTTAAAAAAATTCCTATAACCCCCTTAATTAAATAAGAAAATAATTTCATAAAATATTTAATTCTATTTATTCAGTGGTTATATTTAGTGGTATTATTTAGTAGTAATACAGAAAAAATATAACCTCACCTTTTCTGTTACTCTAAGTCTAAGACTTACTCTATAAAATAGTGAAAGTTTCATGTCGATTTATTAAGTAGTTTTCGAGATAATTGTGTCGATTCGGCGCAACACGACTTAATTTATTTGACAGAACTAAACTTAATTTGAGCCTTCTGTCTTTTTCTTTCCGTATCGAAAAGACAAAGACAGAACGCTTAAAATAAGGTTAGTCCTGTCAAATTAGTCAAATGTGTTTAACCGAATCGACACCATTATGTAACAAACTAACAAAATTTCACTTTTATATATTAGTAGACATATAAATATTCCCTAATGTATTTTTAAAATATTAGAAAATTTGTGATAATTATACAAGCCAAGTTAATAATTATTTGCTAACGTTTGAAACATTTTGCTTATTTCAGGATACAACTTCCATTTCGCTGCAGTCGTCGCAGAATATAATATTCCTGATTGGGAAAATGCGATAGAAATCTCCGTAGATATAGTTGATCCAGAAGGTACCTATCCATTTTTATAATTAAAAGAATTATCTTAAATCTAGCTTAAAAGAACTTCTTACCACATATTCACTGATTATATTTGCAACAGCCAAATTGAGGATAGAAAATATAATATTGCATGTCACAACATCAAAGACCAGTGACTTCATTTCTTACCATAAATCCATGGGAGGGTCTGTACGACAGCCATGAAACGGCCACGCCATACTTTTTGACCAAGTTGAAGAGTGTGTAGAGTTAGGCCTTGTAAAGTTAGGGACTCGGCTCTACACGAGATCTGCTAAATTTTTAACAGTGAAAGCGTTATGAGCTTGTGAGTCTTGGCAACCTAGTTTACATGAAATGTTTTTGATGGGATTTATATTACAGACATTTATGCTACACGAGCGGCAGCGTATTAACTGCAGTGAAGCAGCACGGTACGGCAGAGTTGCCCAGAAAATAGTTATTTGTTATGCAAGGCTGGAAAGTTAGTTTTGGGCGCGATTATCTTGTATTGAAACCTAAGCAAGCGAAGAATTCTAGGATTGAACCACGTGCAAAGCGTACTCCTGAGCGTAGCGAGGGTTTCAAAGGTACGAGACGCTAAATAACTTTGCTGCTGAGCGAAACACACAACTTTTCACCTCACTTAAGCGAGGAAAATGTTAGGTGCAAGAAAATATATATCGTACGCATTTATGTATTTTTCGCGCGATTTTTCGGGAAGAAAACTCAACTCTGCATTATGTACCGCTT
Source organism: Ypsolopha sequella (assembly GCA_934047225.1). Lineage (NCBI taxonomy): Eukaryota > Metazoa > Arthropoda > Insecta > Lepidoptera > Ypsolophidae > Ypsolopha > Ypsolopha sequella. The sequence continues at coordinate 17,225,616 of OW203994.1, read as the reverse complement.
GCACTAATTCTGCAGGTGTTAAACTTATATCTTCGTCGCTGCTAGCCTTGCTCATATTTTATGATTTCTTTCGATTTTATCAAAAAACAAACCAACATAATGCAAGGAAAGTGAATTGAATAAAGAGAAGGAAATTTTAAAGTTTTTGTTTTTAATCAAATTGTCTTGCTGGCCAGTGCGATTATTCTTTAAATGAGGCTGGCGCATGACATGAAATAAGTATTTGCATTTCAGTGGACTGGCTGCAAAGAATATAAACTATTACGAAACCAATGAGATTCTATAGATATGTAATTTTATTTTACGAATCCTTTATTGAATAAAAATATTCGAATTTTAAAAACACTTTCCACGCTAGCGGATAAAGTGCGCTTTTCCACCCAGATTTCGAATGATAAACAGAGACAGAGCCTTTCCGAGCTTGTGAAGTGAAATAAACATTGCCATGCCGTTCCGCTTCACTGCATTTACGCTGCTGACCCTCAAGCATGGTAATCTACTACGTTCCGCGACCCTTCCTACCTATAAACTACTGACTCGCTTTTCGCTATGGAAAAAAATAGTAGGATTATTAGCCTAAAAAGCTCATTTAAACGCTATCTGATGGACCGTAGCAAAAATCCCTGGATCTTTGAGTCTTGACTGTACATAATTTAGCCACGTAGTGCTGCCCAGCTGCAGTTCAATGCGGTTTACTAAATACATCCACACCGGTGCTGCTTCGCTCTGCTGCAGTTCGATTCTACTTAGAACAGTTACTTTTTCCACAATGTTGGGAACAATTTTGTTAAAAATTACTGAAAAATAAAAATAATACATTGAGCGTACCATTAACAACTTCTTTTTAAATAAAATTAGTAGAATAATGATAATTATAGAATAATTCATGATTTATATAAAAACGGCTCACCTCAATAAGTGTAATGGTCGGGAAACCCGACCAGTTTCAGCAGATTTAGACTGCCTTCATCTGGGCGAGTGAAGACGTGAGGCGTAACGTCGTCGCGTAAACGTCTTCACTCGCCCAGATAAAGGCAGCCTAAATCTGCTGAAACTGGTCGGCTTTCCCGACCATAACACGTATTGAGGTGAGCCGTTTTTATATAAATCATGATAATTATATTTATATTATTATGTGTTTCAGTTATGTTATGATATATTATGCTATGATACTTTCTCCACCAGATACTATCTTCGTCGTGGGCCCTCTACCTAACAACACTAAATGGTACACCCGGGTTCGCTCGCGTAATGCCGCTGGTTACTCCAACTGGGTCGACCTCGATCAACATCCGGAAACCACGAACTTCGCTATCTACATCATACCCTCTGTTATTTTTGTTGCTTCCTGTCTCATTTTGTTGAAATTTTCTTATTAGATGTAGTATGTGGTTGTCACCATTAAAAGTTCATTGTATTTAATACGTAATGGTTTGACAAAATTCACAGACTCACAGTTTACTCAATAGGTAATTGAGTCACTTGATTCAAAAAAAGGTTTACAAATCGCCTTCAGATCACAGAATTCGGTGTAAAAAACATAACACGGTGTAAAAAAAATTTTAATATTCTGAAATTGTTCAAAATATTTCCAAAACATAAGAGAAAAAATAAAGAATATTATCCTAAAAATACAATATGGCTATCAAATTTTAAATATAAATCTTGACTATATTTACTTGCACTGGCTTCGAGAAATCCTTGGAAAACCGCAAAAAATGTATGTCCCCCCCTATCTCCAAAACTGGTGGACCGAAAAATACGAAAAAATTCATGGTGTTTACAAGATGAAGCGAAAAATAAAGTGGTTGAGAAATTCATGAAAAAAATTAGAAAATATTTTTTTTCATCCGGAACCCTAAGTACGCGAGTCTGACTCCCACTTGACCGGATGTTTTTCTTATTTTAGTTAGACTTAATCAATTATCTGTTATTTATGTTTTTCTGTTTTTATACTTACATAATTTTGAAAAATAATATTTATAATTATATATAAATCTAACATTTGTAAATGAAAGTTATGTTTTTATTTTGGATATTGGCGACGTTTTTGGTAGGCAGTATAGCAAACCAGTTTAAGTTTAACAGTACAAAAGCAAAACCGTTAAGATCATTGCATCTGTGTACTTTTAATGGTGATGAAGTGATAGCTGTTATAATTCTCGAATTAGATTTTGGTTATATCAAAAATAATCGACCGAGAAATACTCAATTGATAAACACCTCTATTTACACTTCTTAATATTTTGTATGCAAATTAAACATTAAAAATGTTGCAATATTTTGAACTCTAAGCTCTATAAAACAAATGCATTGCCAAGGTGTGTTCGAAGCCTTGTTGATATAGAAGTGCGTTATACTTTAGACTTTAGTATTTGTGGAAGAAGTGTAGGTAGATAAATAAATATGAATAATTATAGGTATATCTGTGTTGAATAATCAGTTCATGGCAAGCTTGGTCTACGCTAAAAACGTATTCTGTACCTAAGGCAGCTTTTCTAAAGATCACGATCATAATATTTGGTTGGCCATGCTGGTTGATCCTGGGCCATGCTGGTTGGTCCTGGGCCATGCTGGTAGGTCCTGGGCCAAACTCAAAACATTACGTGACAGACCGAACGCTACGCCCTGCGTTGTGCTTGCTTTAAAAAAGTTTCTAAAGACTTTACATTTAGAACGTCAGGGCCGTCAGGGCAAACGGACAGCCCCAATTGGGACACACTTCATGCATTGAATTTTTCATTTTTATTTTAGAGTGTTAAATGTATTAGGATGTATAATGTATTACTACTACATTTAACCTAACCTAATATTTGTAGAAAACTTTAATATTTTTGCTGTCTCAAACCCATTGAATTTCACATATGGACGCGGCAAAAACATTTAAGTTATCTAAATTATTATAAGGTTGGTACATAAGTATCTACATTATTTGTATTGTAAATAAAACAAGATTTTGTATGATTAATTGTCGGATTGTCGGCACTTGGTGAAACATCATCATAATTTTGATAAAAACACTTGTACCGTTTCACAATATCACTGTTTTATTAGTCCAACCGGTTTCGCGTTACGGCATTATCAAGGAGCTGTTAAAATAATAAATAAACAAAGGAATGCGTAGTTGTTGTTAAAACCGGTTGGACTAATAAAACAGTGATATTGTGAAACAGTACAAGTGTTTTTATCAAAATTAAGATTTTGTAAGTTAAACTTATTATTATAATTTCAATTTGTTCTAAGAAATCTAAAATATTTATTTGTTGCTTGAGAATAATGTTTGTGGATTATGGTGACAGACCACTTATAAGTGGTCAGTGATTGTGGTAGATACAAAAGGTGACCTTTATTTTTATGTAGCAAAATTCTCATACTGAAACCTCATTAATAAAAAAATTGTACCTAAATATTATTTTGTTGCAAACATAACAGGAATATTCTTGTCCTTGAAATGAAATAGGTTTATGTCCATTTATTAAAATTCACCTTTCAGATCATTTACTGTGTGTGGAGTATGAATTTGACTGTACAAATAAATGAAAATTCGTATTTTACCTTTTATTAATTTTTTAAGTATCCGTAAAATTAAAATGATACAGAACAAAATGACGCCCTTAAAATAAAACAAAATATAATTTAAAAATAATGACGACATAATGAATGATGCATTGATAATTAAAAAAAAAGGATTTGCTTACTAAAAAAAAAACAGTCATCCTAAGCTAGAAACCTCCAATATTAAATGCTTTTTTACACATTATTTTACTATACTAATTATATATTTGCAGTTGTGTTGGTATTTAACATAATTTTATTGTACCTTTACTTAAATAATTTAATACTTATTTAATATTTATTGTAAATGTGAGTCAAGAGTTTTTTTTTTTGTAGTTGTATTATTCATGTCTTGCCCCAAACCTTACCTAGACCACATTTACTTTCATTATTTGCGTAATTTTTTAAATTTATTTTGTATATTTATTAGTTTTTAAAACTGCCTTTCAGGAAACCTGAAACTAATACAGACAATGAAATTATAAGTATAGACACGTATTTACTTTTTATTTTATTTTAATACAAAATTTCTTGGTCACATAGGTATATAAACAAATAAATAAGGCCAAGTTGTAAAGATAGTTTTAAATAAAACGACTGTATCAATTATTCAAGTAATTTTATTTCATCTGTTTTGATGAATCGAACCGTTTCCAAAAAATTCTAAATATTTCAAAAAGAAAAGTAGTGATGGTCAAGAATATAGTCTTGAGTATTAGAAAATAATAATGCTTGAATTTTTTTTTTTACGTGTTTCATGCATGTTTAAAGGTCGAGTTCCAACTTCATCGAGAGTCGTAGGTAACTGGCCTCTTAATTTTCTCGTCATTATTAACGACGTTTTTGGAGAATAGCTTTCCTTAAATGTTTTAAATAAACAGATCTTAAATTAAGCTGAAATATCCTTCATTATATTACTAAAAGCGATATAAAAAGTGAAAGCATTTTTAACGCATCCCAGTGTCTGACAACGCAACCCAGTGTCTGACAACGCATCCCAGTGTCTGACAACGCATCCCAGCGTCTGACAACGCATCCCAGTGTCTGACAAAGCATCCCAGTCTCTGACAACGCATCCCAGTGTCTGACAAAGACGCGACCATTTAACCTAGTATAGTGAAATGACACTTCCTGTAAATACTAATAAATCGATACTTATAAATCGATTAGAATGCACGAAACAATTTTTTTTTTCGAAATTACGAGAAAATGTATTATTGAAATTACATGTTTAAAAAACGACCGAATTTATCCCGCTGTGACTACGGGCCATAAAGATTTCTCGATTAAATGGCTAGCTCTCGAGAGAAGTGTTGGAACTCCACCAATAACATTTATAAAATAACAGTTTCGGTACGTTTCAAGGTCCTTCTAACGAATTTTAGATACGAATATTAGAAACGTGTAATTCACGTGTTGTGTCTAACAAATATATTCGTATGTAAATACTATATATTAGTACATTATAAGTGTATACGGATATTCATTGATGGTGTTAATCATGGGCCTTTTAATTCAGTATACATGTTTAATTTAAGTTGTATCTAGGTTATTTTGGTTCGTCGCCATATTTTGTAGCTTTCACTATAAGTTTTGTACTAAAGATTAAAAAAAAGTGTGAGTCATTTTATGAATAACATTGTTTTGATTGAATAAAATTAACTTTTTATGCATAAAGACTGATTTTTAGTAATCGTCCAATGCTGTACAATAACACTAAACCTTGTATTCTGTACTCAAACGCATAGTTTTTTTTATATTTACACAAATAGATTGTCTTTGTAATACAATGTCTTAGCAAATTGTTATACATTTATTTATTTCTTTAACGTCACACGATGAAGAAAAATATAATATTGATAGTGTTCTTATCATTTTGAAACATCACTATGAAGTTGGGGCAAAAATAACCCCATTTTTATCAAAGATTTCAAAAGTTTAGATGAGCCCTGGCTCCTAAAATCTATTGCATTGTTTTTGAATGCGTGCGTTAACATAATGCCGACGCGCGCACCCTTATGAGTGCGCAATCTGATCAGACTACTAAAGTTGTTAAAATGATTAACTTTAAGTGCACTTAAGACGTCCAACGATCACTGTGTTCAGATGAGCACTGATTCCAAACGTGTGAGCGTCACCCATTTAAAGGTGGAAACATTTTGGTGCTGTTGTAGTACGGTAAGGGCTTATCTTTACTTTTGAAATCTTTGCTTTTTATTATATAAATTTACTTTAACAATAATTTTAATAGTTCAAAAAATGAAAAAAAAAACATAACTTCTTTTTATTGAGCTTGATCTACATTTGCTTTTACTGTTATAAAATATATTGTTTCGGCACATAATGTTTGCAAACAGTTGTCTGCAGTACAAGCTACCTATTTCTATACGACAACAATACTTACGAGTATTATACGACAGTGTTATAATAACTGGTATTTCGTCGCTTTTGCCTGCCAAAACTGTTGTGATTTTAAATTTAAGCTTTTTTAATTTTTATCATAATTCATTTTAATCCGAAAGTCAAAATGTAAAAATAAAAAAACACATGGCAGATTTAGCAGGCGCAGCGACGACGATTTGGTAAATCGACTCGTAGGACGACTGTGCGTGTACAATATTGAAGTCACACAACAGTTTTGAGGTAGGTACAATAATTAGATACGAGTTCGTATGTTTTGCTCTATAAATTAAAGGGCTACGTAAAATCTAATTTTGTCTTTCATTGAACGTACATTTTATTTATATTTATTTATAACACTTTTTGCACATTTACACAAAATATTTCAAAAGTTTAGATGAGCCCTGGCACCTAAATCTATTGCATTGTTTTTAAATGTGTTTTGAATATGAAATGTCACACTTTTAGCTTTATTCGTATTTCTTGAAATGTTAGTGCACTTTAAAAATGCACACGACGGCATATGGAGACCCTTTTCTCCTAAAATTCATTAAGGCGTCCAACTATCACTTCAGATGAGCACTGATTCCAAACGTGTGAGCGTCACCCTTTTAAAGGTAAAAACATTTTGGTGCTATCATACTACTAGTAAGGGCTTATCTTTACTTTTGAAATCTTTGATTTACACAAACAACTTAAAAGACAAAAGAAACAATTAAACATAGTGTACAAGGGCGGCACTTATTGCTAATAGCAATATCTTCCAGGCATCCCTTGGTAGCTAACAGAAAGATAAACAAATTAACATGTGGAGGCGTAAATACTAATCAGAAAATAATAGAGAGATCAAGATATTTACCAATTTTATTATATTGTAATTTTAATATATCGTCACATGACATAAATCACCGACGGGGTGTCAGAAGTGTTTCCGAATGTGAACTGTGCAATTCAAGTCTCAGTCTATACTCGTACACCCATCCTTCACCGACGATTATTACGTCATAATTTTTTTTATGTCTGGACTTTTATGTTTATTTTTCTGAAACCTGTCTTGGGCGAAAAGAGCTGATTATAAAAATACACTACATCGACACTCGCCTTGATAATGCCGAAATTGTATCGGTGAAATGGTTGGCATATGGTCAACAACAATCACACGTGAGTGTTCAAACCGCATGTAATAATAATTTAGTATGTCAGCTCATACGAGTTTTAATAATATTATACACTACATCATTACATTTCTGCCACAAATTTGGGCTCCTCCAGTTAGGAAACGGCTGAAGAATATTTGTGTAAAATTTACGTCAAATTACTCTTTATATTCTCATGTCTAATATCTTGAAAGCAAAAAAAATTATATTTTAAGGACCGGCTACGCAAAACATGCGTTTGGGAAATTTAGCATATTAAATAAAAATATATTTAACAAATAAAATGTCTGTAATTAGTTAAGAAGGTGAACTACACATTTCTAATTTTTCATCAAGAAAAAAAAAACTGAAAAATCACTAAAATCACAAAAAATTCATAATAATAGTCTAACTTCTTAACTAGTTACACAAATTTTATTTGGAAAGATAAATTAGAAAAGGCTAGGTTTTTCACAATCCGGCTGCGAAACCGCTCTTAAACAACATAATAAATTAAATATTGTCCAAAGACTAAACTTTGCTCCAGGGATACCAGGAGACGGTTTTTAACCAAAGTACCAAGTAACCAAAGTCGATACTTATACAAAAAACAATGGGAATTGAATGGACACCACTCATTAACCACTCACATCACAGAAAAATTATAACAATTAAATTAAAATACACGTGTATCCTAATTTGGGCCCACCCGAACAGGTTAGGGTACCTAATTTGGCTACATCAATAAAAAATTATACTTATCAAAGAGCCCACAGTAACATCATCGTGCAACGCAAAGCTCACGAAAACATTATCGTATAACCCAGAGACCATGGGGTCATCATGGTGTGGTAACACAGTGCCCACGCGGGCCCACGGGCCTATTTTCGTATAATACAAAACCCACAAAATCGTCCACGTGTAAACACAGCCCACAGGATCATCAACTGGACACAGAGCCCACGAGAATATTATTGTGCCACGCCAAACCTATGAAAACACCATCGTGCAGTGCAGACCCCACAGGAACATCGGCATTATCATCATTCTACTAAATGTCAAGTCTTTAAGGGTTCAAATGAGTTTGTGACACTGTGAATGAATTCTTATACCACAATGGTTCCTTTTTAACGCTACTAAAAGTCTTTTTCTACCAATTTTAAATAAAGTGCTGCCACCTGATGCGGGCCGTGAAATCTCTCTACGGCAATTCCAGTGTTTGCATCAAGATTAACTGGGCGTATATACGCCCATATATAAGGTCTTTCAATTTAAATGGAAAGTAATTTAGGAGGTGATTCAGTATCGTTAATACATCACATTTCACTGGAAAGCACTTTTATTTGCGCGAACTTTTTTTTTTCACTTCTCAGTACAAAGTGGTCCGATCAGCTGACTCAGTTTGTATGGACAAGTGAAGAAAAAGTTGGCGCAAAAAAAAGTACTTTGCAGTGGAATGTGATGTATTAACGATACTGAATCGCCTCCTAAATTACTTTCCATTTAAATTGAAAGACCTTATATATACAAGGTGACTTTTTTATCATCGTCCAAACTCGTATTGGAGTCTTGGTAAGTGATCAGCATCATGAATCGATAACAATTTTTGTGAAATTCGTATAATGTAATTTCGACTTCCCATAGTAATTCACTCCCAGTCCTAAGTGCTGCTGATCACTTACCCAGGCTCAAGTATGAATTTGGACGATGTTCACAAATTCACCTTGTATATGTATAATATATGTATGTATAACATATGGAGTTAGACAAGGATGTTTAGCGTCACCGTGGCTGTTCAATCTATTTATGGACAGTTTTTCAGGATGTGGACTGAAGTTAGGGGAGTTACTTGTCGCTTCGCTCTGCTCGTCGTGGCACCTACTTTTGACTTCTTGGTTAAACACTTTAGATTTCATACTTCACAATTTGCCGGATTCTACAATATGACAACAACAGATGTAAACCATTCCGGTAAAGGTGAGTCATGAAAAGGTATATACTTGCTTTATCTAATTAATTTGCTAGTTGATGCCACTAATTGTAGTTTAACAGAAAATTAGAATGGCCTTTTTAATTTAATGTGACGGATGTACCAATATGGCAATAATAGCAAAATGTAGAGACAAGCAGATACAACAAACACGTATCAAAATTACTATATTATAGCTGCAAACATTGTATTATATTTTATGGATTCACATTACCTTCATTCTTATGTACTTTCGAATACATGTAACTTTTATAAGCTGGCTCGTCTTTTATAGAAGAGAAAAACGAAGTGGAATGCTGACGATACTGAATTACCTTTTAAGGTTAAACGTTAGTAGCTTAGCGCAAAGTACATAACTTAAGAGGCTATGCGAATTTTATTTTTGTCACTGTCACTCCAAGCGAAAGATCGCGCAGTGCGAGAGGGGCGGATTCAGGGCAAAAGGGAAAAAAGATGGTTTTATATTTTTTTTTTAAAACTAAAATAGCTAGCATAATTTCAAATATTAAAACTCTAGATATTATTAAAACACACCTAATAAAATATGTTAGAGTTCTGTATATGGTTCCTATTTGTCATACGAGGAGAAAAAGTGTGTTTGAAGACCTCATTTCAACAATTATTTCTATCGAGGAAAATTTATCCAAACATGTTTTCCAATTACAAAACCCTAGATTATATAGTCAAAATGCATGTACCAGAAATCTATTAAAATTTTCCGTGTATTTCATGAAATACTCCATCCACTCCATAAAAACAAAGTGTTATATTTTATATACCCACTTGGCCAAAATGTTTTTTTTTATAACGAATTGGCTTTCGCTTGGCCTCCATCGCGCCTGGCGGTAAACGTCAATAGGACCTAGGATGAAGAGCGCTCACCCGGAAGGTATCTATGAACTCTTCCTTTAAAGGAACCTGTGTTGTAACTATTCGGACTTACGAACGCTGGCAGGGAATTGCACATAATATATTGTGTACCAAGCAGTTGACTTTTTTTCGCGATTTCCGGGTTGGCTTCAAAGACGATCACCGGCTTCTCAGTAACAAAAAAATCCAGCCAATTAATAATAACGGTGATATAATAAGGGACGCAAACGCATTAGGGTGGATTGAATATTGTTTTTTTTTTTGGCGATGCCGATGGTAGCTCAGGACTAAGTAGAACGCTAGCCTCTCAATCTTGAGATCTTGAGAAAGTTCAATCCGGGGATTGCACCAATGAGTTTTTTTGGAATTTATGTGCATTGTGCATAGTATTTGTAGTATCCACCTAATACTTGCCACTTGCTGAACGATGAAGGAAAACATCGTTAGGAAACATGCCAGTTTCTAACCTTTTTCTAACCTGCTCGGATGGACCATTATGACGGCCGTAAAATTTAACAGTAAGTTTGGCGAGTTGAACGATGATTTTCATAATAAATTTGCATAATTTGCAAGCGTTGTTCTGGCATGAGTGTATTCATGGTAAAATGGCAAGACTTACTGACGACAAATCAACTGTCAACAGTCAAATCGACAGTCACTAGAAAAAGTACTGACAATTTAAAAACCAAACCTCTAAAAAACACTTTTCGGATAAGGGAGAAATCTCTTTTACAATAGTGTTTTAAACGGCCGCAAGGGGGTTAAAGTTGAAATAAACATGAAAATGTAAGCGGTATATCATGAAACTTCAAAACATTGTTTGATGGATTTTTTGCTTCTGTTATTTACGGAAAGGGACAAGTAAACAAAGAAAATGAAGAATTTTTTTCCTGGAATCTTACTGGAATTTCCTAAGAATAGTGTGATTACGGTATTTTTTTGCTATAATGGCAAAAATTGCAATTTTTTCAGTTCTAATTAATTTTAATGCTTTTTATTACTTACATTTTATTTTTATGGCTTAAAAATCATCAAAGAAGCAATTTTAAAACTGTTTTTGGTAATATGTCAGCAAAATAAAAAAGTTAAAGGCTGCAAACTTTTATAGTAATTTTAAATATTTTCCAACCATTGTTACTTTTTTCTGTGACTTCTGTTTTACCAAAAATATTTTCTATTTTTTCTTTGGCGGTTTTTAAGCTTGAAAAAAATACCACAATCTTGAGCGAGATCATGTTTTTGTCAACTTTGTTTACTCAACCCCCTTGCGGCAGTTTAACACTCTTAGCGCTGGTGTATCATATATTATACTTAATGATACACCTAGGGGTGTACTGATCCCACTTCGTAGGCCAGTGTATCACTCAGTATACATCATTCTTTTTATACATTTTCTTATAGCGTCCAAAGGTGCTGGCTCTGGGAATACGCCAGCAATTTTGGATTGTGAATCGGTTGGAAAATGTCAAAGTTAAAAGTCAAAGATATATTTTTATTGAGAAAATATCCTTGGCGCTGAGTGTGTAAAAAAATCTAAAAGTGACTTTTATTTGTATTTTTGTCGTTATTCTATTTATATTTAGGTACTTGTAGCAACTTTTCCGCACATTTAAGAAATAAAAATCCAAAAAAAGCTAAATTCAATCCACCCTAATGCGCATCGCACACTAGGAATGTGTGCCGTCACGGCACGGTGTCGTCGCACTTATTTGGTCACTTGCAGATTATAGTTATAATTATTGCTCTCGGACCCTGTTATGGGCTTAAAATGAATAACGTTTATTATTTTTGACTATTTTTGTTAAGGCGATATGTAAATGTTTAGCGTCCCTGTTACTCTATATGCGAAAAAACCCTCAGTGCGAGAGGGACGGATACGGGGAATGTCGGTTTTTTATTAATATAAAATGTACTCAAGTTGCTACCAAAATTTTGTTTAACAAGGTTCTAGATACTGTTAAACCCCATCTACATTATATTTGCTATCCATACGTCATTCCAAATTGTCAAACCAGGAGAAATGGTGTCGAAAACGATCTCATTTCAAAAAATATTTCTATCGAGCCGAATTTCTCCAATCGCGTTCCTGTTTAACAGATCCCTAGAAAAAGATTCCAAAAATAATATACTATTTTATCAAAATAATACCTTCTTTATTGAAGTAGATATGCAAGTTCTAAAAGTGTATTTTTTTTTTGCCGCCTTAATATTTAAAACATCATAATTGTAGTCTTATTTCGTTTTCTATTTGTGTATTTGTTAAACAGTTCATCACAGCAGCCACGAAATTGTGTGAAACGCGAATATTTTAGTGATGATATTAATGATCGTGATGTGAGTGCAGATTGAATTAATTAAAGTTTGTGACCAACGGAGACAATATAAATGTAGACTGGTCATTCAGCTGGTGAACACGACACCATTAACGTTAAAATTATAAAAATTTAAATTAAGTGTTTGAATATTTACCTGAAGTGTGTGAATATTTTTTGAAATGGGATTGTTACGTTACGCAATTACTTTGACAATATTTTATTATGAAATAGGTAATGTTTGTTCTTGGGTTTAATAATGTTATTTAAATTATTTGTGTTATTTTTTGTCCAGATAACATTTATATGAATAAATGTGTAATTTTCGAGAATGTTATGAAAATATTATATTTATTTAAATTTAAATATTGATTGGCAGTAAAAGGAGCCACAGAATCCTCAATATCTGTAGACACACAATTAACAAAGGATGAGAATGTGTTCCATGTGATGCTCGGTTCTAGTGCTACGTTTAAATGTCGACCCACAAGTAACAATCAAAAGGTAATGTTTATTAGTGCTACTATTATTTTAAAAAAAAAATAACGAAAAATATCAACTCATAACTTCAAATATGTATGTAATCATAGCTAATTTAGTTTTATTGTCATCCATTCTATTCATATTCATATTTATATTCGACCCACAATTAACAAAGGATAAGAATGTGTTCCAATGTGTTCCACGTGTTGCTTGGCTCTAGTGCTACGTTTAAATTTCGACCCACGAGTAACAATCAAAAGGTAATGTTTATATTAGTGCTACAATTATTTAAAAAAAAAAAGAAAAATATCACCTCATAACTTCAAATATGTATGTAATCATACCTCGTTTAGTTTTATTGTCATGTCATCCATATTTATATTCGACCCACAATTAACAAAGGATGAGAATGTGTTCCATGTGAGGCTTGGCTCTAGTGCTCCGTTTAAATGTCGACCCACGAGTAACAATCAAAAGGTAATGTTTATTAGTGCTACTATTATAAAAATATATATATATATCAACTCATAACTTCAAATATATATGTAATCATAGCTCATTTAGTTTTATTACCATCCATCCTATTCATATTCATATTTATATTCTTTATTGTACACAAAAAACATAATATTTACATATTGTACTCAAAAAGAGATTTCTTCCAGCAAAACCGGATTGATAAATAGAAGTCATTTTTTTACTGTTTTATTATATATATATATACAGATTTTAATGAATGTTATAGTTGAAATTAAATAAAAAATAAAACTTTCGATATATATTTCGACCCACTTGGGGCCGTCGTCAGTCGAATATTCGACTAATAAAACAGTATAAATAGAAGTCATAAATAAAAAGTAGACATACGTGTACACTAAAATATTAGTATAATCTCTTCGATCAATTGTTGATCGAAGTATAATCTGATTGTTAATACTCCGTGAGTGAGACGGACGGAGGGACGGACAGACGGACAGCAAAGGCTTAGTAATAGGGTCCCGTTTGGCATCCTACAGGTACCGAACACTAAAAACTAATTTGTTATGCGCTTTTAAAATACGTAAGAAACTTTATGATGAACAGGTAGAATGGCTGAATCCTGAAGGTGCAAGCTTATCCAGGATTGGCGGAAGAGTTTTGGTACAGGAACACATCGTCAGCGCATTACGAGCTCGGATGCCGTTTTCAGTCCTTACCATCACACGGGCTCAGGTTGAAGATACCGGTGTTTGGCAGTGTCGATCTGGAGAAACGGTGCTTGATGTACCAATTTGTGTTTTAGGTATGTGTGCTCTGCGCCCTTTATTTCAAGTGTAATAATGAATTATTTTTAATCTTTCCAATGTTATCTTAATTAATATTATCTTTTCTATATTACAAGAAAATCATGTTTAATTATGACGGATTAAAACAGTTTAATCTGTTAGTATTCATTATTTATTGATTATCATCTAATTAATTAATTACCGTTACTTAAGTTAACAGTAATTATCATGTTATGAACGAGTAAATGCTCCGGCTAAAATAGTCACTGCTAAGCTCAGACACTTCCATGGTAACGAAGAAAACCGCGTCTAAATTTGTCCAGTGGTTGTAATACCTCATGTTACTCTGCGGCCATTAAGCTATGCAACAATAAACACTTAATCCAAACCGCAGACAGACAAAAATTACCTTTTTCTGGACAAAACTCTACTTAACCTATTTTCTTATATAATTGAATACAATATAATACAATACAATGTTCTGGTTGATAATTTACCACTGTAGTAAGTACTTATATTATTAAAACAGATCCTGTGAGATTTGTGGATACGAAGGCATACACCGTGGACGAAGGGAGAAGCATCACGCTGACGTGTGAAGCTCTAGGGAAACCAGATCCCTTTATTGTGTGGTCCAGAAACGGGGAAGTCATTTCAGGTAAAGATGATTGTATTTGATACATGTCACTCTTGTAATACTTGTTCTATCTATAGTTGCATGTGCTCGTCTTTAACCGGGAAGAGGGCGGTGCATGATTTGTTATATCGGTAGTTGCATGTGCTCGTCTTTAACCGGAAAGAGGGCGGCGCATGATTTGTTATATCGGTAGTTGCATGTGCTCGTCCTTAACCGGGAAGAGGGCGGTGCATGATTTGTTATATCGGTAGTTGCATGTGCTCGTCTTTAACCGGAAAGAGGGCGGCGCATGATTTGTTATATCGGTAGTTGCATGTGCTCGTCTTTAACCGGAAAGAGGGCGGTGCATGATTTGTTATATCGGTAGTTGCATGTGCTCGTCTTTAACCGGGAAGAGGGCGGTGCATGATTTGTTATATCGATAGTTGCATGTGCTCGTCTTTAACCGGGAAGAGGGCGGTGCATGATTTGTTCTATCGATAGTTGCATGTGCTTGTCTTTAACCGGGAAAAGGGCGGTGCATGATTTGTTCTATCGATAGTTGCATGTGTTAGTCTTTAACCGGGAAGAGGGCGGTGCATGATTTGTTCATATAAGCCTGAGCCACAAGCAATAATCATTTCAGATGAAGACTTTTCTGACAAGTACAAAACTATGACCAAATACAACAGCCAAGGATACGAAAGCCTTTTGACTATTACCGACGTTGAGCCCGAAGACCATGGTGTGTATACATGTGAAGGCACACAGTCGAGTTGGAGATTGAAAGACTGCAAACACACTGAGAGTGTGAACATAACGCTAAATGTTAATTGTGAGTATAATTTAGCAAGTATTTCTAAAAATTGTAATAACTTGGTCCTTTATTTTTTATTTTATAACACTTTTTGCACATTTACACAAATAACTTAAAATACAAAAGAAACAATTAAACATAATGTACAAGGGCGGCACTTATTGCTAATAGCAATATCTTCCAGGCAACCCTTGGTAGCTAACAGAAAGATGAACAAATTAACATGCGGTGGTGTAAATACTAATCAGAAAATAATAGGGAGATCAAGATTAAAATATAAACCTAAATATCTAAGACATAAACTTACATATAAAATACATGAACATACTTAAATACGTGCTTTCTAAAAATTGTGGGAAAGAGGAGCTCATTTACAAATTCAGGCTTTTTTGTGGTTATCATTTTATTTATTTTAATATCTTATGAACGTATTGCTAACATAATGAATCAATGACTCATCTTTGTCGTGGACCCCAGGTTCCAGGGTTAAACTTTACCTCTCGCAAATTGAAAAACGTGGTATGGGAGCAAGTAAGTCAGATAGCTAAAGAGACGCTGTATACAGATATGTCAGTCAATCAGTAAGTATAGTTAAGGACTACGGCCATATAGTACAATACAGGGTAGCGCATTGAAATGGGGTAGAATGGGGAAAATATAAACTATATCTAGAGAATTTTGGTCAAAGGACTCTCCTCATCAATACTCCCGATACAATACTCCGACTTCTAGATAACATAATACATGTTTCAGGAAGAAAGAAGTCGGCCAAAGTGTTGTATCGTACCATCGGTCAGCATACAATTACAACTTTTTAGTTAATGACTGCAGTTACATTTGAAGTCGGTCACTATTTTTTTGTTAAAAGTAAATTTTATTTCACATTTTTTTGTTTCTGCGTTAAATTATGAAATATGACTAATCTTGTTAACACGCCGTTGATATAAAACGAAGTTCAAGTAAGTATAATTTTTAAGTAGCTGTCTTCCGTTGAGGAGTTTTATGCTGATGAAGCAGAAGCCAGGATCGAAGGTGAGGTGGGATTCTGATATTTTCTAAGTAAAACCCTGCAATCAGTACCCTAATACAGTGATTGCCGCAATCTCGAGTTATGTGCTCTCATCAACAACAACAACCATTTAATTATCCGTTGAGGAGTTCTTGGTGATGAAGCTAGGATCGAAAGTCAGGTGGAGGAATGAAAATTTCCAAGCAATACCCAGCAATTAACATTTTAGTACAAAGTGATTGCCTCAATCTCGAGTGGTATTCTATCATTTTCTGAGGAGTTCCATTGCCTATCTTTGAAGACCTTCATCAGATCATGGCCAATCTTAAAATGCAAACTATCTGGATGCAAACTCTTCCAAACAAAAAAATAATCATTCAAATCTTACTGAAAATAAAAATACAGTCGAATGGGAACCTCCTCCTTTTTTGAAGTCGGTTAAAAGGTGGTATTACTCACACATCGTTTCTTAGCAAGATTTGGTTCTTACTAGCAACTTACTAGAATAATACCCATAATACAGGTTTTTTTTTTTGCAAGATGAGCAGGTGCGATTCCTGGCTAGGGTAGATAATTTTTAAAAATCTATGACTGCTTTTTTTTATTTTCTCCAAAATCGATGACGAGAGTCCTTGGAATAAATTTCTCTATCCTCTTTAGTATAGATTTTCCACATACTGACTCATCTCAACGCGCTACCCTGTATATGGAGAAGGGAAGAATTTCAGGGGCTTATACCCTTAGGTCTAGCAGAATAAGAATCATAGAAAAAATCGTTCAAAAATCACTCGAATATGTTAGTATATATTTGTAAAATACAGCCACTCCCAACATTGTTAAGAAGTTTGAGTGGCTCTTAACAAATCCAAGTCTCTTTGCTGCCAAAATTATTGGTCTTAGCCTTTTCGACGGTCAAGGGAGGCTAATAATAGGTACCTTTTTAACTTTTAACGGAACCCTCTCTCCGTGTTACATATTTTGTTAAGGCCCTTAATATCGCCAAATGGGTACTTTCTAAAGCCTACTCCTCTTTTATGGCCAAACCAAAAATATTGAAAAAATGTATTATGGATTATCAACTCTAGGAAAACATATGCAACAGTTTTCTTTTTCGTACCACCAAAACTTCTATATGAAAAATTGTTTCAACTGAATGGTGTTTTTTGGCTTGAACTTCCTACTGCTCCTAAGCGGCTTAGGTGATTTAATTCAATTATGCTTTGATAAATAGATAAACTTGATAGCTATAAATATAACATAGAATTATTCAATCGAACAATGACGCCCATGTGAAAAGTATTATTTTCTCCTATTTTGCCCTTTCAAGGACGCAACGAGCGTCGTAACAGCCACCACGCATTGTGCACTGATTTGAACGTTATTTCAATGTCGTTTCCGTCGATATTCAAACAGACAAACATCGAGCTGCTAATTTGGCGATGGTAATCGCCTTAAGTACTTACACAGTGTGTAACCTAATCCTTTTTTTTTTCAGATGCGCCAATTTTTGTAAGCGACGAAAAGACATCGCGTGTATTTGCTAGTTTCAATACCACGTAAGTAATTTGTTTCCTGCACAAGGGATTTCTGTATAAACCAGCGACAAAAAAATAGAACTAACTTACTTACTATTCGCTAAATGTCGTCAACGTCACGTGATTCATGCATGTTATACCATGCAGTTAAAACAAAATAACAAACCATGTCATTGACAGATTTTCTTAAAAAAAGAAATGAGCTGTTTCGCTGTCAAACAGAACGTTGCCAACATTTTATTGTATGGAAACCTTATGTAAACCTCTCATTTTTTTTTTAAGAAGGCCTTTCATTCTTACTTCATCCGTGTAAACTTTATAAAATAGTGTTTTCCTCCTTTTAAGGATAAATTATGTTAATTTTGCTACCGACTACCGGTACTATAATTAGCGACTTCAAGTGTCCGGAATAAATACGTGCGACTAAAACTACTGAGTGGGCGAATTTAAAGTATGAAATCGAAAATATTTCATCAAAAGTCAAAAAATAGGTGCGATGACGAGCGACGTGCGATGTTAGAGTTACATGTAAGATAAAATAAGTAGCCGAGCGAAGCGGAGTGGAACGAGGCGACGTCCCTAGTTTTATTACTTAAAATTAAATAGAAAATTAATAGCATTAGAATTATTAAACCCAACTCAAATTTGTATTTTCAAGTCACCGTCTTTAACATTTTTATTCGCCCACAGTCTTTCGCCCACTTAGTATTTTAGTACGCTATTATATTCAGTATTTTTGACACCTTAAATTATCCCGTAGTAAATAAAGTACATTCACAATTATTATATTCTAATACTTAGTTGCCATTTTTTTTACTCTCCAGCGTCACCTTAAATTGTAGCGCACTGAGTTACCCTCCACCTGTGTATACGTGGTACTTGGAAGAAAACGATACCCTGACAGAAATTAAAGGGTTCGATCATGAAACTGGAATCTATTCCTTAGTTGCTGACGATACTACGATGGGACAAAGATATAAATGTCGTGCGAATAATTCTTACGGACACGGATTTAAAGGTTTTACGTTGCTGGAATTGTTAAAACCTGAAAATCCCGATAAGGTACAGTATACAGTTTGTGTTTGTCACTTATTGCAGTGGTGACAAAAGCGAAAAGTAGGTCAGCGGGAATTTCTTTGATGGCACTTTGATTTCACGAAAATCCCGATCGACTTGTTTTTGTCTAATAGATGATTTTAAAAAATGTAGGGGTCGTTGCTGACATTTTTAAAGGATGATGCAACGACTAGGATGTCCGCTGGGAGTGGCAAAGTCCTGGAAAGGCTTATTTCCAGCAGTGGACGAACTAGGCTGATGGATGGATGGATATTCATTATCATATTATTCATATTCATATTCATTTATTCAGTAAATTATATCGTCAATATACAGTGGATACATCAAGGTACATATTTTGAAATAAGTACAATTTAAATTAATAATAAAATGGTTAATGGATGGATGGATGATGCAACGAATTAGCAATAAATTCACTCATTAATTAAATATGCCTGTGTTTCAAGCATGTAAAAAACATGGTACGTTTAAAAAAAACACTTTGAATTTTTCCATAATTCTTATCACTCATCATTCTCACTCAGTGAACATGATTTACGTCGCATTTTCAAGATCATGCGAAATGGGTAAAACAGAAAGCGGTCAAAAGTCGTATTTACTAAACTGTAACTATACAGATATTTAAGACAGTTTAAATCTTATTCGTGAACAAATAACGATACACGAAAGATAAAAATTCACCTACGGAAGAATAATTAGTTGAACTTTTAGCATTTCTTTTTACAGGTCTACTTTGAAGATAGTGGAGTCTGACTTTATTAAGCATGTTTGTTTAAGAGCAGTTTCGCAGCCGTATTGTGAAAAACCCGCCTTTTTCTAATTAATCGAAACAGAACACTTTAATTCAAAATTCACTCAATAGTTATTCAACAAAACCTTATTACCTATGTATTGTATATGCTGCCATTGCAAAGTTTTCATTGGTATCTACAAATAAGAATTTCTAAAATTTTAAATTCTATTTTTTTTAGTTTAAAATTCATAATAGAATTTTGTTACCTTGATGTTGAGTTCCCTCCACGTCGAGTCTCATAAAAATCGTTTTTTCAGATTGATGTATCTACGAGTACTTTCTACGATGGAGTTGACATAAAACTCATCTGGGACAGTGAACTTCTTTTCCCAATTGATGGTAAGTTAAATTGTTTTAGAGAAATTATCTTCTTCCTATGTCATGATCATTTTAAAATTAATTGCATTAAAAACAAAAACTTTTGAAAATATTTTATTGCTATTTTTATTTCTACCACATTCAATAAAGTGGCAACGTTTTATCTCTTGGTTGTCGTGTATGTAAGTCAATAAGAGTTTTGAACTAATTATTTTGCTTTTTAGCAATTTTATGTCAATACATGAAACGACGAGAATCCAGGAAACCTACAGAATCCAATTGGAAAAAAGCAAAGTTAATAAAAACTGAAGTAAACGACGACACCTCATTTGGCGACGATTCAAGTGAGTCTTAATTACAAAATAACGTTTTATTCGTAACAATAAGTACTTAATTAAAAAGTCTTCTTGGCGTCAACAAAACAAAATTCCCAGGTCAAATCAAAGTAGGTACAGTAGGTACAGTACTAAAAAGATGGCGCGTGGATTGTTTGTGTCCAAAATGGGAACTAAAGCTACCATACTCCTTGTTTCACAGCTGCGCCCCCTAGTCACTGTCATCCACACGCCATCAGATCCTTATAGCACTGTATTTTGTATTTGTTTCATCATCTACAGGTCTTTCCTTATGACCTTATTTTTTCATGGGATAACCTTTGTATGGCAGAATAGTCGACGATTCGGTCTAACACGATTAAACTTATTTGAAAGGACTAAACTTAATTTAAGGGTTCTGTATCGGAAAGACAAAGACAGGACGCTCAAAATAAGGTTAGTCCTGTCAAATAGTAGACCGACGATTCGGTCTAACACGATTAAACTTATTTGAAAGGACTAAACGTTCTGTATGGGAAAGACAAAGACAGGACGCTCAAATAAGGTTAGTCCTGTCAAATAGGTTGTGTTGCGCCGAATCAACACCATTGGCTGCCTTTGCCAAAATGAAAATTTTATTGAAAGCTACCTTCCGCATTTATAAAGATAATTACGAGTATCTGCAATTTGGTATTCATTGTATTTTCAAAAAATACCTTTTTTTTCATTTGTTTTTTTTTTGTCCCTTTAGTTTTGCAGGGAAATTTTCACCTCATACCCCATCAAGAATTGTTCCATATTTTTCGGTCCACCAGTTTTAGAAATAAAGCGCATACAATTTTTATCGGCCTTTTAAAGATTTTTTCTTAATCAGTACCAAGTAATTATAGCATATTTTACGATCTGCTCTTTAATACCGTCAATTTGATGTCTACATTGGAGCTTTATGCAGAAATTTATTTTTATAATAACAAAATAATATTTTGAGCAAAATCGAATTTTTCAAATGTTTATTTAATCCCTTTATTTGGACAAATTTATGTTATTTTTGTGCCAAATGAATTTTAAGTCTTTATCTTCGACGATTCAAAAGTAATGAGGCTATGGCATAGGGACGGACGGACTACGGTATCTCACCATAATCGTTTCTTTTTACTCTTTATCTACAGAACCCTAAAAACGCATTTATTGTTTACAGCTTATACCCTATCATTAACTGATTTGGAACAAGACACTGAATATTGGGTTCGTATTCGTCTCAACAATGAACTATCAGCATCGCATTGGTCTAAGCCAGTTGTATTCACAACCAAATCCAGAACACAAGAAACCGAACCGAATGAATTAGTATCAACAACAGAAAAATCCAGAACACGAGAAAACGAACTGAGTAAATTAGAATCAACAACAGAGACAGAAGAAAATTATGACCAAAATGAGGTACTAGTTCAAGAAATTGATGGTTTGAAATATCTGCTCTATAGGCTGGAAGGTCCCATTTATATTACATGTATTATGAGTGTAATATTAGTTATTTCTTTAGTCTTAGCTATTATAATAAAAACAATAAAACATTTGTTAAAGAACATGAAAGCAGGGAAAAGTAATGTTCTTATATATGTTTGTTGCTTTATAATATTTGTAATTTTATTAGGGTATGTGTATAATACCTTCTTTTAATATAAAATTGTTAGGTACATTGATAAATCTGTACCCCAAAAGCATAAAACTACAACTTGAAAAATTTTACATTTTAGAATCATCAGTATAATGGAAAAAAAAGCTTTTCGGTGGGTTATCTAATCAAACACAGTAAATATATTCAAATATGTTATTTATTTTACAAATTAAGAGTTTCCTTACCTTTATTCTACATTGTCTGAAGGTTTTAGCTATTGTATAAAATAGCGTATTATATGCATTATCTGTGATTATGGAGAGCGAAACTATTTTATTTTTACTCAAAAACTCAA
Source organism: Ypsolopha sequella (assembly GCA_934047225.1). Lineage (NCBI taxonomy): Eukaryota > Metazoa > Arthropoda > Insecta > Lepidoptera > Ypsolophidae > Ypsolopha > Ypsolopha sequella. The sequence goes on along the minus strand of OW203994.1, from coordinate 17,203,153 downwards.
AAATGCTTATAATATGACCATTATTCTGACAACCTTCTTTGAACAAAGTCGACTTTTCCGTGCTACTTGAGTAGGCGCCAGCAAAGTTGTGTGGATTTTTATTGCTAGTGAGTTTTAGCCACCAGCGAGTTTTGTTTCAGTATTGAGTTTCTCTCAATATTATGGCGACGGAACGTACTCAGGTTCACAAACATTTATGAGAAACATACGATATCGCAATGTAACATACATCTAGTGTTGTATAGCAAAATAACGAATAGGGCTTTTATAAATAAGATTATTCCAACGTGATAATGTTTACCTTCACCGTTCAGAAATTGGTTTGCATATACATTCCAAAACCACCGCTCTTGAATCATGTAACTGAAATTTATTGCCACCGAAGTGAAAGGAAAAATACAAACTTGAAGATTGTCAAAATCATGTCCACATAGAAGCATTTTTGAGTAAAGTACTATATAAGCCTTGGTCCGCAATGACTGCGTTGCTGGCCACGCTATGATGGCCTCGAGCTCAGCTTAGCTACGCTCTCGGCCTTTAAGCTTGGTCATCATTGCAGCCCTTGCTGCCCGCGCTCTTTTAGCCATCACAAGCGCTGCCAGCAAAGCAGTCATTACAGAACGCGGCAGTAATGTGCTATTTCATTTGCGTGGTAGTTTCTTTAGGAAAGCTTGAACGGCTTGATTAGTAAAGTAGGTGTGTGGTTTCATTAAATGTTTCATTATTCAGGACATTTACATAGTTTTATTTACTCCTGTACGTACTTATTATGGAGCTGAATCACATTATTTTTAGCCAAAACAAAAACAAAACATTGTTTCATTCTTTTTATTCTCTATTATGTTTTAATGAACTCTCATACCAAGAAGATAAGGACTGTGTTTCAATGTAAATATTTTCTTTCAGTTTGCGTACGCATGCGCGCCAGATGTCAAACTTCATGAAAACATTGAGTCATACAGGCCAATGAGCCAACCAAAAATCACCTCTATCAATAGCTAATAAAATCTTTGCTATTGGCCTAATTTTGTTGGAAGCAGTATGTTCATATCTGAACGTAGCTACGATACGTATCCATTAGTTCCCGTTCTGATTCGTGAATTTCATATACCTCGAAGGTTCTTTGGTGGTTTTTGTGTAAAAAACAACTATCTATCGTCTATTTTTCGTATTATTTATGAGTAGATAGTTTATTGTGAGTTAGGTTCTTTGTGGTGCTGAAGCTGAAGTGTGTGCAGCTGTCAATTTTAGGAAATGAACAAGTAAGTACCTTGTTCATTATAATGCGAATAATTATGCTTATTATTATTATTCTTAATTAGTAACACTTTAGTACGAGTATAAATAATATGAAAAACAATGCGTGTGGGTTATGGTTTGTCTATAACAGCGGTTCCTAACCTGGGGTAATTACCTGCCGGGTAAAAACAACTCTTTGACGGAGTTAGTAAGGCTGGGGACCGAACAAAAATTTTCCTTTGTTTCCAAAGTTTGTGTAATTTTTGTTTACTATTTTATAAATTAAACCCATACATAACGACATAGAGGCGATATATTCAGATGGTGGGGGGCGTGGTAGGGGGTCGGCTTAAGCCCCTGCCATCTGAATATGTCGTCTCTTTGTCTTCATGTATGGGTTTAATATATAATGGTAATAAAAATAATATCAATCATCTGTAAAATGTTGTATTATATATACGTTTTTTTTTATACTGGTTGACAAATTTTATTTTATCCAATATGTATGTTATTAAGTTTAATTCAATATCTTATTTTTTATATTGCATGCTATTCTTTTTTAATTATATTTTTGTCTTTCAATCCAACTAACTGCAGTTGTGTTCAAATCTGCGAGATTAAGAACAGGCTGAAAAACAGCGCTGTGAAGATGGTTCTCACTTCCAGCAAAAAGCTGAGCCATGTATAATAGATTATAATGTTCTGTAAAAATTGTTGTGAGACAAATAAATAATATTCTATTCCATTCTATTTTAAAATTATTGACTATGCAACATTACGTACAAAATATTTTGTAAAATTACGAAATAGTGGGATGACGACACTTTAGAGTATGTACCAAGTTGACACCGCCCTGTTACAATGTATCATTTAACTGATTTTGGTACAATAGCATAGGAGTTATTTTTAGAGAGCTGCAAAGGCTTTAAAAAATTTGGGCAAGTGCGAGTCAGACTCGCGCACAAATGGTTCCGTAGCACCACACAATACGGTTACGAAACTCTTAAAATATTATGGTAAATAACAATAATATAGATGCCATATGCTATAGCAACATTAAGACGATAAAAACAAGCCCCTAAAAATGTAACGCTTGGCAAACAATCGGCAAGTACGGACCACCAATTTCTTAACCGCTATATATTTTTCCTGTAATCTTTTCCCCTATTACCACGATATTTTTCATATTTTTCGGTCGTTTCGTTTTGGAGATAAGGGGGATAACGTTGATAACATGATAACGTTGAAAAGTGCTTCTTTTTCGAGGTTTTTTGTATATAGAGGCCAAAGTAAAACGTATTCTGTGAAAATTTCAACTGGTTACCGATAATGGCTGAAGCTGTAGATCCTGAGACAGACGAACAGACGGATGGCCAGATAGACAGACAGACAGCGGAAGCTTAGTGGTAGGGTCTCGTTTGGCACCCTTTGGGTACGGAACCCTAAAAACATTATTTAGGATAACGATAAGAATACGCCCCTAATAATAAAGTTATCTCAATCTTTTACATCTGTATATGATTGCTTTAGGTTACTCACAGGCGCTTAGCGTTAAGGCGCCTTAACAAATTTCAAACAAATTTTAAGTACAAATTGACTGCATTATAAAGAAAGCTTTATAATGCAGTAAATTTGAAATTGAAATTATTTATTTGTCTTCCAAACATAATTATTATTACACAGAAATTTGTTTTTAAAAAGTATGCGACAAAAAGGAACAAGCTCAGCTATATGCCATCATGTTACGACACACTGTCCTGCAACTGTCCAATTATCAACAGAGTGGATACAGTCAAAAACCTAGGGGTTTGGTTAGACGAGAAACTAACATTTGAATCCCATATAAAAGCCCTATCTGCTCGCATCAGGAAAGTCATTCCGGTGATGAAAAGGCTTCGCCAGGGAGCACCCGAAGACGTTCTGAAAATAGTATATTTGTCCTTATGCCAGTCCTCTATTGCATTACTGCATGGGGAAGTGCCTCAAAGTCATACATCATCACTGTAGAAAGAGCACAAAGTTCAATCCTGAAAGTCATGCTGAAACGACCATTTAGGTATCCTAGCACGGATTTATTTAGGGAATCTAATTTCTTAACAGTTCGCCAGCTTTATATCTTAAGAATATCACTTTTTTATCACAAATTCGTAATTAATTCTGACCAATACTCATATTTGCTTAGCAGGAGAGTCTTTAGAGTTGACCTTCCAGTGATTAAGACAGAATTTGCAAAACGCTTTTCTTCTTATTCATTTCCTTTTGTATATAACACTGCATGTAAACATTGTTAGGATATAGGTATTCCAGTAAAAAGCAGAGTTTAACGATCCAAATAATATACTATTTATTCATCGTTATTTTGTCAGGAGAGGTGTGTCACGTATAGCTCGCTGAAGGCGCAGGCAGTAAAGAGAAACTATCCAAGGGACTTTTAGTCAAGTGGTTGAAGTGGCTTGTCCATAAAAACAAATATTAACAAGTAAGAAAGAGACAGAATATAGTGTTGAAATGATATTGATTTGTTTTTGTACATTCCAACACGCCCCCTCAAAAATAAATCCCTTTTCATTAAAATTCTAAAATTATACTTTATACAAAATTTATAAACACACACCTTCCTTTATCTGGGGAATAATTATCATGGTCCAACATTTGTTGCACAGGATTAGGGAAACCCAGAAAACCTAATCAGACCAATATAGAATTTAATTTACTAATTATCTTTACAATTAAACTATGTTGCTCCATATTTACAACGTCACCGCGAGCTTCTCTCTCATTACGGAGAAACGCACCGCAGGTAACGATTTCGTCAGGATATCGGCCAGCTGATTATCTGTAGAAACATAAAGCATTTTAATCACATTTTTCTCTACCTGCTCTCTAGAAAAATGATACTTAATATCAATGTGCTTAGATCTTTTATGACTTGTCGGGTTGTTTGCAATGCTTATACATCCATTATTATCCTCATAAATCGGTATAGCATTCGGCACTTCAATATAAATGCTGTTTACTAATGACTTTAACCATAGGGCTTCTTTCACAGCTTCATACAGAGCCATATACTCTGCTTCAGTGGATGATGTTGCCACAGTCTGTTGTCTTTTTGTTTGCCAACATATTGTGCATTGTTCGAATAATTTGAACAAATAACCCGTAGTACTTTTTCTATCAATTTCATTGCTACCCCAATCAGAGTCAACAAAGCCAGTCAAAACATTACTGAAATCACTTCGCGTGTAAGTTAATTTTAGACTCGTGGTCCCTTGCAGGTACCGTAGGACCCTTTTCAAGTGGGCCCAAAGCGAATGGTTGCTTTTGTTTGCATATCTACTTAAAATATTGACAGAAAAACTCAAGTCTGGTCTCGTACACAACATAATATACATCAAGCACCCGATGACATTTCTACAAGGTGCATTTATTATTTCACACGAATTTAATGCTTCTAAATCTATTTTATTTTCAAGAGGTGTACTGATAGGGTTACATTGACCCATGTTGAACTTTTCAAGTACCCGTTTAATGTATATTTCCTGATCCAAAGTAACTTTGTTTTCTGTCCTCGTTATTTTAATTCCCAGAAAACATTTTACCTCATTTAAATCTACCATCTTAAAAGTGTTCATTATGTACCTTTTAAAACTATTCATGGTATTTATATCAGCTGTAGCTACAATCAGATCATCAACATATAATAACACATATATGTTCTTCGATATATCACCTGCATTGAAAATATAAATGCATCGATCAGCTGATGAGTATTGAAATCCCCTTTTTAACAAAGCTTGCTCAAACGTTTGAAACCAACAGCGCGCCGATTGTTTTAATCCGTACAATGATTTATTTAATTTGCATACCATATCATCTACACCTGCACCCGGGATACCCTCAGGAATTTTCATATAAATTTCCTCGTCTAGTTTCCCGTTTAAAAATGCAGTTTTTACATCCATATGGTGAACAAGCAAATTGAACTGATTTGCGAAAGCTAATAAAATTCTAAAACTCGCAATCCGAGCCACCGGAGCAAAAGTCTCATTGTAATCAATCAAATATTTTTGATTAAAACCGCGTGCTACTAAACGCGCCTTATATTTCAAAGGATTTCCAAACTCATCATTTTTAATAGTAAATACCCACTTACAATCAATAATATTTCTGTTCTCAGGTTTTGGTACTAGTGTCCAGGTATTATTGTCTCTAAGTGAATTAATTTCCTCCCTGATAGCATTTTCCCATAAATGCTTATCAGATCTAGATTCAAGTCCTTTATATGATAGAGGAATTTCAAAGTCTAAAGATTCAGCACACAACAAATAGTTCTCACAAATATTGTCATTATTTTCATCATAAGAAACGGTAGGTAAATTTTTAATCCTTTCACTTCGTCTTAAGTTAAGTGAACTTTCATTGTCTTGCGATAATGTCAATTTATTTTGAAAATGAGAGTCATTCAAGCGCCCATCTGTTTCACAAACAGATTTATTGGGTGATAAGCCCAATGTGGCAGGTATTATGCCCGTTTGTTTACTTAAACCATCTGATCCATACTTGTCAGATAAGCATCTCTGTTCCGAAGAGTGCATCATAGAGTCAAAGTTTTCAACAGATCTAGTTTTAGACTTAGTCCGTTCTAGCTCAGGTATCACTGGCCTACTTGACAAGAAATAAATCTCATCAACTATCACATCTCTGACTCTAACAAACTTTTCTTCTACCACATCCCACACCTTGTAACTATTTGGTTCATAACCGACCAAAATTCCCTTTAAGGATTTTTCATCAAACTTCGATTTTCTACTTTTATCAACATAATAAACAGTTGACCCAAAAATCCTCAAATACTTTAATTGAGGCTTTTTATCGTGCCACAATTCATAAGGTGTGTTATCTAATTTCAGTGCTTTTGTGGGGCTGATATTTATTAAATAAGTAGCAGTTAAAACAGCCTCACCCCAGAACGATTTATTTAATTTGGAACCGGCTATCATAGCACGACTTCGTTCTGTGATTGTTCTTATCATACGCTCAGCAATTCCATTCAAAGCTGGTGTATACGGCACTGTCAAGTGGTAGCAAATACCATTTAGCACACAGAATTCCCTCATTTCCTTAGAGATAAACTCTCCGCCATTATCGCAATACAAGTTTATTATTTTTGAACCAAAAAGGGCTTCACTTTTGGTGACATAATCTCGAAAAGCCATAAAAACGTCTGATTTATGGGCCAATAAGTAGGTCGCGCAATAATGACTATATTCGTCTACAAAAATCACAAAATAGTTTTTGTTGTCAAGGGTCGATGGTGTTATGGGACCGCATACATCTGTATGGACATTAAACAAAGGTCGTTTCAAATATTTCGGTTTAGCTTTGTTAAGTGGCAAACATGCTTGTTTCCCATTTATACAGGGTTCGCACAATTTATCATTTGGTGTCACATTATTTAATTTATCAACGTCAGAAAATAATTTCTTGTTTTTAATTTCCACAAACTTTGATTTGCCCATGTGACCCAGCCTTTGGTGCCACAATTCATATTTATCATTTACGACTTTATTTAAGGAACAAACAGTGTAAGCAGATTTGTCAAGCACAAGATTAATGCCAATTAAATTGTTTAAACACTCACCCTTTATTACCACCTTACCATTGCGATATATTTGAACATCGCCATTTGTGTCGAAAACGACAGTCATACCCGCCTGTTGTATTTTTCTTACTGACAGCAGGCTGTATGGGATTTCGGCACAATAAAGAACATCCTGTAGTTCTCCTTTGACGCCCAAGTCACTTATAACGGGCAAATTGCCTCTCTTTGTTGCTTGTATGAAAGTAGCATTCTTGGCGATCGAAATATTTATGGGGCTTTCTAGTTCGGTGAAATTTCGTGATAAATCTTCTCGATTTGTCAGGTGATCTGAAGCACCAGAGTCCAAAATAAAAGTAATCCTATTTTGACCATCTTCATATGTACTCCCGCCGGCCATAAAAGCAAATCCGGACACATTCGGGATGTTTGGTTCCGTGTTTGCTATCTGAACCATTCTATTGTTGCTTCTTTTGTTTTCAAATTGGGCTCTCTTGTCATAAAAACAGTTCCTTTTCAAGTGCCCTGTTTTTCCACAGTTATAACATTTTTTGTATTTCATGTTATTCTTAAACGAAACTTTAAATGACTTTCCTTTGTGTTGGAACTTCTTTGTTTTGTTTGAAGTTCTCCACGATTCACCTTGTGGTTTCATTGTTTCAGCCTGGAGTACTTTTAGGCTCGTGTCACGTCCTTCACTTAATAACTTTATCTCATGATCTAATAATCTTGTTTTTACAAAAGCTAAAGTCATATTGTCTTCAGCCAATGTCTCTATTGCCGTGACGATACTGCTGTAGCTTTTAGGAAGAGTCATAAATAAGTGAGTCACTTTGTCGGACTCCTCTATCTTTGCACCTGCAGCTGTGAGTTCGGTGATGATATCATCAAATATTTGAAAGTGTTTAATTAACGGTGTTTCACTTTCCAGCTTTAAGTTTAGTAACCTTTTTCTTAAAGACAACTGTGTCGCTACACTTTTCCTCTCAAAGATAGAGTCAAGCTTAGCAAAAATTTCTTTGGCCGTGTCTTGTTCTGTTGTCAAGCCAAGTAAAGAATCTGACAGAAATTCTATTATAGTGTTCTTAGCTGATGCATTTTTCTTTATCCACTCAGCTTCTGGCACTGCAGGAATTTCGTCGTCGATCACTTTCAGTATATTTAGTTCATTCAATAAATTGCGAATTCTAAGCTTCCAAACACTATATCTATCACCATCAAATGGTTTAATGTTCCGTTGTAATCTACGTGAATCCATTTCAATCACTAAAAGTTTTAAGAGTACTTTTCTCTATTTTCTCACTGTTCACTTTTTCAACACAAAGTCTTATGCACAGAAAGTTTTAATTTTTTTTTAAATGTTTAATCAATTTATTTGATCACTAAGACTCCTAAGAGTTCTTTTCTTTATTTTCTCACTTTTCACTTATCAACGCACAGAAAGTTTTCAATTGAAAATGTTCAATAATTTTATTTCACTTTTATTTGTTATTATTTATTTACTTGCGTTCTGGGCACCATAACCTGTTAGGATATAGGTATTCCAGTAAAAAGCAGAGTTTAACGATCCAAATAATATACTATTTATTCATCGTTATTTTGTCAGGAGAGGTGTGTCACGTATAGCTCGCTGAAGGCGCAGGCAGTAAAGAGAAACTATCCAAGGGACTTTTAGTCAAGTGGTTGAAGTGGCTTGTCCATAAAAACAAATATTAACAAGTAAGAAAGAGACAGAATATAGTGTTGAAATGATATTGATTTGTTTTTGTACATTCCAACAAACATAATGCTATTAAAACTTTGACTACCAAAAAAGCAAAAAGTATCTTAAACAATTGGTTACTAACCCTAGATTATGACCAAACAGAAGCCTTGCTGAAAACTGTATCGTAGTTTAGCCTTAATTAAATTAAATTTAAATTAAGTTAGTGATATAAATATTTTGCGTTTTTTTTTTTTAATTCTTATATTTTATAAAATCTTAGAATAATTGTTTGTACGTTATTTAGATATTATTTTTTAACTAATTATTTTGTAAACCAGCCAAGTACTTTTCATATTTGCCCAAAGTTTTTAAGTGCTTGTTTGTTTAAAATCATTATCATACCTGTCAATCATTCCTGGGTCCCACGGTGTGGGGTCCGCTGTTATTTATACTTAACAGTAACACTATGTAGTATTTATTAAGATTTATGTTTTGAAAATTTGTGCATGTAATTTAGTGTTGTTTCTTTTGGTAAATAAAGTTATTTGTATTTTTTTGTATTTTGTATGCTGTGATAGAAAAATAAAATGATCTTCACAGCGCTGATTTTCAGCTTGTCCCCGTTCTCGCAGAATATACACATATGCGGGTAGAAAATTGGGAAAAAAGATTTAACATTATGAATATAGCATGCATTACATTTAAAAATAGAAATAATAAAGTAGAACATCAATTCATTAATGAACAAAAAAGAAAATTAAGTTAATTCATATTCTATTTTAACATCATAGTTTATAAAAAGTAATAACAAATTTTGAATATTTAAAAATATATTTATAGAATGTTGCACAGCGAACCATAGGCAAATATTGAGTCAGGCAATGGAATTTATTATTTAAAGCGACTTTTTATCTCATCTATCTGTTTTTCAAGCAAATTTTTCTTGTACTTGAAAGGGCGCCTAGCTGGTAAGTTGTGGGTTAGTTTTGATTTCTTCCATTCTGTATGGTATTTGAGGTCTTGAAACCGAATACGAGGTTTGTTAACAAAATTTCGTGACGGAACATTGATAAATTCACAAAAAGGTCCCAAAGTTGACGACAGTACAACCCGAACCTGTGCCAGGACCCGCCGCCTTCGAGAAACCGCCGAACGATTCGGATTCGATTTTAATTATTATTAGAGGTATATATTTATCATAAGTAATTCATAATAATCATTAATTCATAATTCATTTATTGCATTCATATAGTGCAAGTTGGCGTTATTAATAATAACATGTATTATAAAGTTCAATTACATGATACCCTTTGTTGGGCATAACAATATTGTTGCAGTGCATGCTTAAAAAATAAAGATTCAAATTAATAACAATTTACATTACATAAAATCTACATAAATTAATTACGTGATTTTGATATAAATTAACTTACAATAATTCAATGATTTAAAGTATGTTTCTGTTTATCTTATTAATCTTTTTTTTATATGCACCTGCCTTATTATTATAAGGACACAACAAGCTAATAATAATAATATAATATAAATGAATATGTATTGATTGTAATTATGAATAATAATGTAATGAATTCAGCACCCCAAAAAACATGTATAATGGAAGAAATCAAAACCTATCCATAGCTTTCCGGCTAAAAATACAATATGACTGAACTACGGCTTCTAGTTAAAATAAAAACACGATTTGTTCAAACTAGCTAGATATCAATCGAAAAATTTTTTCAAAGAAGCAGCCATCTTCTTCTTCATGGTGGGCTCGGTTTCCGCACCTAGTCTCTTACTTGGACCTTTGTGCGTGGAAAGTGTGGAGCCGGCTATTCCAGCCAGCCCAGCTCTCGCCAAAATCCCAAGAGGTGACCTAGGTTGCCACAGGATTGGCGAAGCGTCCCCGGTTCACCGAGGATCTTAGCCCGTTGTGTGCTGACACCTACGCAGTGTATCGTCACGTGGGTCAGCGTTTCTTCGGTCTCCATACAAGCTCTGCATAGAGGACTGTCCTTCAGACCTATATTATATAGAAGTATCTGTTGAGGTTACTATGTCCCGTAATTAGCCCTTCCATCATGCGAAGGTTCAGTCTATTGAGACGAAGTAGTTTCTTTGTCAGGCGACGGTCCACGGTGGGTAGAACCGCTTTCGTCTGTCTACAAGTTGTCATACTTGCCCATCGCTCAGCATGTTGAAAGCTGGTTCTCTCACGCAGCCAGGTTCGTATCTGGTTAAAGGGCAAGAGAACCAGTGGCTCAGCACCCACCGTTTCCATTTTTGCACCTTCCTTTGCCAGTTCATCTGCCGCGTCATTGCCCAGCGATCCACTGTGTCCTTTTATCCACTGGAGGGTGACTTTATTGTGTCGACTTACCTCTTCCAGTTGATTTAGACACTGTAGTATTAGCCCAGAGTTAACAATAGTCTTGCTTAGGGCTCGTAGTACCGCCGTGCTGTCAGAAAGTATACGAATGTTGAGGCCTTTAACTTCCCTTCTGAGCACCGCGCTTGTGACCAGGATAATTCCTATTCCGCTTCGAAAATCGTGTTGTGCTTATGTCAGATAGCACGACCGGCAGGTACCCGGTCTTTCCACCGGTCATGCAACTGGACAAGATAAAATTAAACAGTGTCCTAATTGTAACCTAATCGATGGTAAAAGGTTCTGAAGAAAACTTCGAGGTACTTTACAATTAAGTGTATTTAACTTTATCACAAAACAAAACGTCAATTCCACAAGCCAAAGGTGTTACAGAAAAATTATACTTAGTTACAAGCTTTTGGCCAAGACCTTCATTTGACATATATCTTGCCAAGACATTACTAAACCTTAAATACCTTTAAATAGTTGTGTCAGGGACCGCCTTAACATCAGGTAGTAATATTACATTGGAATTAGTATTGCCAAGACAAAAAAATAAAACATTTAAGTGATAACTAGATGTGTTTGTTACCGCCTTAACCACAGGTAACTAGATTACATGGAAACTTGTGGAATTACATTAAAAAAACTTTAAGGGTAACAAAACTTGAAAACATACAAGGGAATTAATTTCCAAAAAATAAGTCTAGCTCAGGGGAGCCGTAGATCCTACAAACAATAAATATTTGTCGTACATACTCTTTAAACCAAATCGTCTGGTACACCATTCAGTTCTACCAGAAAAAAAAAAATTACGGAACATAAAATTTTACAGCTTGGGTTATTCGGTGAAACAGGAAGAAGAATTTACCCTTGGTTACTAATAGGACACATAACTAAGTGTCCTGAAAACATACCGTCCTAGGTATCTTAATTGTGTGTGGTTAAAAGTAAAAATTCCAACACATACTTGAATTTCTCCAATAAACACCACAGGAAATGACACGCCGTCCGCTGCCCCCTTCAAGGTCAATGATCCTCGTCCACGCAGACAAAGGAACTGCTTACTGCGTACACCACGCGGCGATCATTCCTCTGCCAGCTGAATAAATCACCAACGAGGCAATACAACTTCAAACTTGAAAAATCTGGTAAATCTCGAATACACCCTGGAATTAGAAGAGAATAGACAATATTAAAACCTTTACCACACGGAACGATGAGAACAAAATTCCGGTGACTCAAAATACAAAGAAAGCAATACATACCATGATCTGACGATAGTCAGAACTCCCTCCAACCCGACGAAAAAAAATCCTTTTTTACATCATCCAAAAGAATATGTATAATCTTCCTGAAATACAAAAACAATATTATAGAACTATTCCACACAAATGAATTATTAACCAAATTGAACACGAAAACCCACCTATATTATTAAAAACACAACTCCTGTTGGCACAACCGCCATTAAAAATAAAAAATAAACTCAACACGAGCTATCAGCAAAAGCTCCGGCCGACAAATGAACGAGAAAAACTCCTCGGAATTGCAGCAGACACGCGATTATCTTCATGTCTAGAAAAGAGGGTAAACCGCAATTTACCATCAAGTTGTGATAACCGCAACTACAAAATTTGCAATGCTACACTTACCCAAGGCTGTTGACCTGTGAATGTTAAGTTCAGCTGAGTACGCTCCGGCTCCAGTACCCACCTTTGTTTTGGATCCATCCGTATATATCCTTACCTCATGGATATTAGAGTGATCTGCTGTTTCCTCAAATAGTTGGACGTTGTACTGTCTATTAAAGACATGCTTTTTAGGTATTCTGTCACACGGCGCGTCCATGGGTTGGTGGGACACGGCCAACTCAAGAATGCGCGTGTGTGGTGCCTTGTCATCGCTTTTCCACTGTCCAGCCGCCCTGAGTCTGAACGCTGCAACCGCCGCCTCCTGTTGTATAAACAGGTGTAGCGGCGGGACGTCCAAGGTGGTCTCAAGGGCCGCGGATGCCATGGTTCGCATGCAGCTTGTGGTAAGCATGCAAGCATGCCTTTGAAATTTTTCCAGTTCTTTCTGTACATAACCGGCGTCCGTCCTAGGCCACCAGACGACGGCACCGTACGAGACCATTAGTCTTATCACTGCTTTGTATAGCCATAGCATTATATTTGGGCGAAGTCCCCATTTTTTGCCCATCATGCGTTTGCACTGCCATAGTGCTATGGTTCCCTTTTTCAGTTTGTTGTTCATGTGTTTTGTCTAATTCAACTTGTTCTCAAGTATCATTCCTAGGTATTTGACTTCAGTTGGTATGTTTAGTTCAGTGCCGAAAAGTGTCGGTAATCTCATGTTCGCCAGTTTTCTCTTATTGGTGAACAGGACTAACTCGGTTTTTTTCGGGTTCACTGTTAGTTGGCACTCTTCGCAACATTTTTCAACGACTTTGAAAGCACCCTGCATTAACTTGCAGAGTGTTCCTTCGAATTTTCCATTGATGAGAATAGCAAGGTCGTCGGCATAGCCTATCGTGTGATAGCACCTCTCGTTGAGGCATCGGATTAGATCGTCTGTCACGATGTTCCAGAGCAGTGGTGATAGGACGCCTCCTTGTGGGCAGCCTTTACCAACCACAGCTCTGGTAGTGCCATTCACACTTAGTTGCACAGCTCTCAGCTTAAGCATGTTGTCTATCCACCCGCGTAGTGTTGGTTCGACATCAAACTTGAGAAGGGCATGGTTGATGTTTGTGAATCTAGTTTTGTCAATCGCACCCTCGATATCGATAAAGGCGCCTAGCGTTGATTCTTTTGTATTTAGAGCGCTTTCGATTCTTTTCACTACGCTATGCAGAGCCCACTCCGTTGATTTATCCGAACTGTAGGCGTGTTGGTTCGGGTGTAACGTTTTCTTCTTTAGAGCTCCATCTCTGATATGCCTGTCGCATAGCCTTTCGAGGGTCTTAAGAAGAAAGGATGTAAGACTGATGGGTCTCAAGGCTTTTGCTTCAGTGTAATCACTTCTACCTGGTTTGAGCAAGAAAATGACTTTGACTTCCCTCCAGTCGTACGGTATGTAGCTGTGTGCAAGACATGCTTTCAGGATGTCTGCCAGTGGCTCTGCTAGGTACTCAATTCCCCATCTTAAAAGAGCAGGGAATATGCCATCCAGCCCTGCCGATTTAAAAGGAAGGAAGCTGTTGACAGCCGAGGTGATCTTGTCAATATCGATCACGGCCCTGGCTGTTTTCCAGTCCTGCTAATTTGGTATTCTACTTGTTGTTTCCTCCCAGTTGCATTCGTTTGAGATGCTGCAACCTGGGAAGTGCGTCTGGAGTAGTACTTCATAGGTCTTATTGTCTGTGTTAGTATAGGTGTTGTCTTGTTTCTTAAGCGAGCCTAGGTCGCGATTTTGGTCTTTCGATAGGACCTTGCGTACCCTGGCAGCTTCGTTGTTTGATTCGATGTTCTCACACAAACGGCGCCAGGATTCGCATCTCCTAATCCTGATACGCTTTTTATAGAATGATTGGGCTTGTCTGTACTCGTCCCAATCTACCTCGTTTCTGGTGTTCATGGCTCTGTTGAATAAGCGCCTGGACTTATGCTGGAGCCGTTCGAGTTCAGGTCCCCACCAGTGACATTTCGAATTTTCGGAAGATTGCGTCACTAGTGGGCAGGCCTTTTGGTAACATGTGTTAATGCTTTTTGTTAGTATTTTAACATTGGCTTCAATGTTGCTAGCTGATGTCCTCATATCCTGAAAGTTCATCTTCCGCAGTTCTTCTTTCAGAAGACCCTTGTACCTTGCGATGTTCGTTTTTCTCGGGTTACGTCTAGGTAGGGGTCTTTCTGCGTGGACACCTAGTTTGTAGCAGATTCGCCTGTAGTCCGAGAAAGAGGGCTCCTCAGACACATGCCATTCGGTAACTAGCTTTGCGGCCGTCTCCGTGGCTAGGGTGATGTCTACTATTGTTTGAAATCTGGCGGTAACAAAAGTTGGTTTAGAGCCCTTATTAAGGACCGTAAGATTAGTCGAGAAAAGATAAGATACTAGGTCCTCACCTCTCTTGTTGGGAGTCTCGCTGCCCCAGATGGGGTGGTGACAGTTAGAGTCTGCTGACACGATCAAGTCCAGGCCACTTTGCTCGCAGTGCTGTATCAGGTCTACTAGCTCCCTAGTGGGCACCTCCTCGTCACCAGGAAGGTAGGCAGACGCCAGCACCACGGTTGCCCTGTCTCCCCCACAGGCCTGAACTACGAGCCTGATTGTCGTCAGATCTCTGGAACAGAACTGTGTTAGAGGCACGGCATTCAAGTGGCGTGGAACGTAAATGCATGTCCGTGGGCTTTGCACGGAGGTGTTAAGATATAACTTACCTCCGTTATTGCCAAGGCCACATATTCTATCAGCCCCGATCCACGGTTCCTGGATCAGGGCGATAGTTTGTTTGTTAACCTCCAGCACGCGGCGCAGAGTGGCTACTGCCACCTGCTTGTGCTGGAGGTTCGTTTGTATGACGTTAGTCGGAGGAGAGGCAGGGAGAGAATAATCGAACTTCGAAATCCACTGAGTCCCCTATCCGCAACGTCTTCGTTCATGGCGGTGTCTTTCGGAAGGTTGCAGTTCCACTTCCATCCTGCCACTGCTCCCCTCCGTCGGTCCCTTCCGTGGCTACGGTGGTGGTCTGACGCACGGGTTTCTCCGACCCTTTGCTGGGGTCGGGAATAGGGTCTGCCTCCGTAGCCACTGGCGCTGACGGTTCTTCGGGAGCGGTATCTTGCAAACCTCTCGGATCGAAGAATCTGACGTACACCGAGCCTAACCCGAAGGTGACCCGGCGGTCTCTTGCCATCAGAGCCGGTATTTCCGACCGAGGTATACCCAGCCTTAAAAATATCCCGGGTCTCTCGGCCGGAGCCGTGTGCACTTTCATGTTATACATGGACCAGCTGTCTACTTTTAGCCATTTTTTATTTTGCATAGCCAGCCAGGTCTGTATTTCGGAAGACATTTTGTCCGTCACCTCAGGAATAAACAGCCCACATTTTACTTTGGGTGTTAGCTCCTTTAGGCTGACGTCCTCATAGCTCGTACCTGGGTACGGCGTCGCTACGGTGCGTTTCAGCCAGGCCAGAGACCCGTCATCCTCGCACCATAGTTTGAGGACGCCTGCATTCCAGCTAGGGCGTCCCCGGAACGACGGTACATCCATGATGTTTGAGCTGGCAGCCTCTGAGCAGATTTCTCCTACTTTCGTTAGGAGTTCTGTCTGAAGCTGCCGAGCTGCTTCCTCCGAAAGGTCATGACTGGGGCTGATCCTGACCGCCACGCACAGATGCGACTGCATGGCTTCTGCGTATGACGATGCAGAATCTTTGCCCTGGTCTACCCTGACCCGTTTGGCGTCGCTCCTTGGAGATACGGTGTCATCAAGACGGTCCTGGCGTCGGCGCTTTGCCAAACGTGGCTCATTGGGCCTTCCAGGTGCCGTCTCATGGCCACTTCCAGGGGCGCCATCCCGAGCCTTATGGAAGACCGGCTTGCCCTTCTGACCTTTACGGCCCACCTCTCTGGCTGGCATGGCCTTGTTGGCCTCGCCGTGGCTCGAGGCGGTGCTTGTAGGACCAGGGAAGTCTTGCATTTTACCCTGTGACTGGGCAGCCTTCTCACTAATGGTTTTGGTTTCCCCGTGCCTCCACCTGGCCGCCCGAACCCAGCGAGTCCCGCCTTGGGCTTGTTGTCCCTTGACGAGAAGTCAGTTGAGGCCTGGGCCTGCTGTGTGGAGCCCCGGGGAGGGACCATAAGCGGACTCGTTCCAGATGTAAAGTCAGCGGGTGTTGCTGAGGCATCTCTGGTCTGTTGCTGTGTTTTGTTACGGTCAGTTGCTTCCCGGTCGCGCTTAGCGCGCCTCCAGCGATTCCGCCTGTTATTGCGGCCTGACTGTTGTACGGGTTGATTGCCCTGTTGGCTAACGGACCCTTGTTGTTGTTGGCCTCCGGCTACAACGTTGCCACGTTGTTTGGCTTTCGGCTGTTTGGTTTTTTTGTTTTTGTTGGAGACCATCTGCCATGAGCTTTGCTGGCACCGCTGTCAGTTTTGAGGTTTTTCCCGTTTTCCATTTTTTTAAAGGCCGTTAAAATTCATCTCTACGAGTCCCCACCCACCTCGGAGCCCACAACGTTGGGGGAATCACCCTATGATGACACCAGGAAATCCTCGCAGAGATATAGGCCCCCTGTCCAAAAACCTGCCTAGGTGGGATAGACCTAGGGGCCTTGCAGGTTTGACGTAGCGGAGTTGTATACGAGACGGATGAGCATAAGGATGCACCAGCTAGCTGGGCTAAGTGTGCGGCTGCAAGAGACCTGGGATGGATCAATCGCTCACCGCACACCCCGTACACTGCCGTCTGCATACCCCTCCGCCCAGGAGCCTCGCCCGTCTCAGCTTAGTCCGCCGAGGCTGGGGTATTCTGATTACCACACAGCTTGCTACAGCGTGGGCACCGTTTGTGGTGGTACGCTGGACCAAAGAGGGCGTGTTGCCGCAAACGAACTCTGACCTGGAACGTAATTGGCTCAACCCTCTAGGCTACCTTTGCACCACCTGCGGTATTCTGCTGCACACGGAATGAAACATTGCAGCCTCTTTACCTGAAAGATGTAGGGGCTGGAACGTAGCGCAGGAGTTTTGGCCTCCGAGTCATGTGAGGGGTGCGGCCCTGCACCCGTTTGTGTTGGTGATACAGTGTTTGTGTAGTGTTTATGTCTGGCTGTAAATGTTTGTGAGGGTTATTGTAAGGAGTTTATGTTGTGTCGGCTTGACCCTTTGGCCTAACCAACAGGTAAACTCATTCCCTGTTGGAGGTACAGCCAGTGCCTCAGTTTGTTCGGACGCATGGCTGTGAGTGGACATTCTGGTTTCAGTGTTTGGTTGGTGCCAGAATGCTCACGGGTCGGCCCTCCTCCTTTCAGGCTGAGGCTATACAGATATTGATTGCCCCTCGGGTGAAAGAGGTAGACCCATAGTAGTATGGGAGTACCCCCTCCCTCCGGGGTGCGTCACCCTACATAGCCTCACCCTTAACCGGGCTTGGGACCGGCACCATACTGGCCCTTGTAGGCCTACATCCGGCTGCTGGCACAAGGGAGACAAAGCGTGCAGAAGAGAGAACAAAGCAGCAGTGCAAAGCATACAAAAGCAAGCATCGAGGCGGAGTTAGAGGCAGCCATTTAAATCCTAATTAGTTTCATTCATGAAATATTATTTACACCAATTTGGATTATCGGATTAACTTTAGATAACGGCACTTACTCGGCAAGTCACGACTTGATGTCGCCGGCTCTCCATAAACTGTGAACAGATAATATTGATACTTTTAGTTCTGTTAGAAGCAATTACGAGAATTTATTGTTAGAAAAAGAGTTACTTATATACCCAACATTTTTATTTACAACTACCCACACAGAGTTATCTACAAAATAGTAATAGAAAATTTAATTTTGAAAACAATAACTATAATGGGTTCAACTAGTCTAGCAGCTCTAGCATAGCAAACCACATCGAGCTCGATAGCGCGTGATACAGTGGTCTCTCTCACTCTGTTGATCTACCTCGAGAGGGATAGACACATTTTATCGAGCTGTTAAAGCTCGATATGGTCTGCTATGCTAGACCCCCAAGTGTGATGAACAACAGTACTTATTAGAATGTATCAAGATTTATTACTATTAAAACAGTATTTACATTTTTTTTTATCAGGTGTTCTGGTTTAATGAACCTATTATTCAATATTATTATTATACAACACAATAGATTGATAGAATTGATTAACACAATAGATTAATTGATATCTACAAACATGCCTTATTTTCTTTAATAAAACTCACTTGTACACTATTTCACACATTTAATTAATAGTAATACACCCAACCGGTTTCGAATAATTAATTCATTTTCAAGGAGTTTTATTTCTTTTCGAACTACTGCAACTACGTGCTGTAAAAACCAATATTATTTTTGTAGTCACACAGTTGTAGTTTACGTGCTGTAAAAACCAATATTATTTTTGTAGTCAAACTACAAAAATAATATTGGTTTTTACAGCACGTAAACAGTGCAGCAAACGTAAACGTTGCAATAGTTCGAAAATAAATAAAACCCCTTTAAAAGGAATTAATTATTCGAAACCGGTTGGGTGTATTACTATCAATTAAATGTGTGAAATAGTGTACAAGTGAGTTTTATTAAAAATGCTTTCCAAGTTTCACAAAGTGCCGACAATCGCAAGTATAAATTATATGCCTTATTTTGTTATTCTGCATTCCAAACAGTATGCGACTGTGTTACTTAGAATACTTAGTGGTGTGTAGTTCTACCCTCGATTTTGTTTTTGTGTTTTATAAGCTAAGTTGATCAATGTTATTTAAGTATCTAGGAGACAGTCAGTTGAAATAATGTTATTAGACGAATGTTGAAACTGAGTGTACATTAAAACCTCAAATGGTTTCCGATACACTTTTATGTACCTATATAATGTATGTTTTTTTTTTTATAAAAATAAAATATATAATATATTCAGCTGTGCAAATTACATTTTCTAACCTATACTGGCACTGATATTGCACGCACATAAAAAGATAAATCAGTACTCATTTACTTGTTTATTTACTGAATTTATATATTTTGCTGTCCTTTCACTTCCTCACTGTACTGGATGATAAGGTGAAGTTAGGGAAGCCAGAAACTGGCGTTAGTACTCGTCCATACAAACAACTTTTACTGTGGAGACAATCCTCGAACCACAAAAAAAAATCAAGTCTTCCATAGAAAAGTTAAATACGAGTAGCTACCCGAGCAACATGTATGAAACAACAGATTTTTTTCTCGATTTCTCAATTTTTTTAAAGTCCGTTTTTTAATCCTGTTTAGTTCGGGGATACCTTTTTTCTTAACAATAAAATAAAAATCTAATTTATAGCACATATTTTTCTGACTATACATCATAGAAACTGCCTCGGCGTAGAGAGACTCGACATCTAGGTAACAATTCGGACCCGTTCTATCGCCAGTTATCGGCTTCGGCAACTTCATGAGTTCATTTCGTTGAAAAAATAAATTTGATCACTACAGTTCTTCTTCTTAGCGTGTTGATGGCACCAAATTATTATTATTTTAAACCTTTCCGGACCAGAAAGAGGCCACTTTTATGGCTCTATCGTTGGCCTAAAAAAGATCGGTCATCGTGAAGGTGGTCGGGCACGATGGACATGACATGACGTGAGCCATGGTTTGCTGGGTGGCTCCGCAATCACTACAGTAGAATCTACTGATTCTATTCAGAGATTAGAGACGCGTTAAAATAGTCATACAATTAAATTCAGAGATTAGAGACGCGTTGAAATAGGGTAAGTTAAAATTAATCGCGTTAAAGAATATATTTTAGAACTTTTGGCAAACACTATCGCTCTTACAGAACCTTTGTGTCCTCATACTAACAAAGTTATAATAAACGAAGGTAAAACAGCTGACTCTAATATAATCATATTTTACATATGACTAAAAATCATATGAAAAGATCGTGTAGTGATCTAATAAATTACCACTTTACGATCATCATAATATATATGGAGTCAATAAAACTTATACCAAAATTAACGTCGTAAAAATGTAATATAAGGTGAAATTTAATCAACCGCCTGAATTCATATTGGAGACTTGAATCAATCATAAAAATTTTAATTTTCACATATCCCCCTGAATCATTGTCCTTCTCGTAATTACCTATGTATTGTTATGTTTAATATATAGGTATGTATATTATTGTATATATGAGTAGATTATATTATGTATATACAATAATTATTTAACTCTAATTAGATTTTAATATACAAAGTATCTATGAAAATATGATTTCTTCGTCGAATTGATTATAGTAATCAACTTATCTGGCACTACCCTCAAAAACTTTTTACATGACCAAAGGTTAACTGGCAGAGAATGCTAATTAGCATTAAGTTCGCCTTTGTGCATTGTAAATTTATTTTGTGCAATAAAGTATTTACATACATACATACTTGGTTAGTGATCAGGAACAATGTTTAATGCGTCAGGTGAAATTCGAAAAAAAAATTATATTACGATTTGTATTTGAACTAGTCCAGTGTGAAAGAGAGCAAACAATTTTTTTTTTTTCAGAAAAATGGTTCTTTGGACCTTGTTCCTGATAACAAAACGAGTCTCCAGTATGAATTCAGGTAGTTGATTAAATTTCACCTTGTATAACGACTCATATTAAAAATTCGTCACTTCAATTCCAAAATAATAAATAATAATAACACCTCAACATCGTACGTTTTCTGAGCGGTCCAGTGCAGGTTAGACAAGTGCAAAATGAAAGCGTTGGAGTAGGACAGATTTCTCTGAACACCCTCACATAATTTTCTGAAACCGTAAATCACCATATCGCTGTGGTTTCACATTGTACGAGCATGCTTACCTTACATTGTTCAATCTGCTCCGTTCATCAGTCAAAAACGAATGAAAAGCATTCAGTTTGCTCAGCAGTCAGCAGGCCGGCTCTGGCAGTCGTTAGTCGTTATCTAGACCGGTAATAGAACGCACGTACCCAGACTTGGCGAGTTCGCGGTGTTATCACAACACTCGGAATAACGATCGCGACTTTACTTGTACTTTTTATTATATGTGGTGGTGAATTAGTTCCGTGAGTTATTTCATGTATTATTATTTATTTTATTAAATGTTTAGCTTTTCTTGGAAAGTGTGTGTGGATATACACAAATTTTCCAATAATTACTTTAAGGCGATATGCGAAAAAAATACGGGTGTTTCTTTTCTGTGTATTTCATGAAATACACGGAAAATTATAATAATTAGTTTCTGGTATATGCATTTTGACTATATAATCTAGGGTTTTGAAATTGAGAAACATGTTTGGATAAATTTTCCTCTATAGAAATAATTGTTGAAATAAGGTCTTCAAACACACTTTTTCTCCTCGTTTGACGAATAGGAATCATATACAGAACTGAAACATATTTTATTAGGTGTGTTTTAACAATATCTAGAGATTTAATATTTGAAATTTTGCTAGCTATTTTAGTTTTTTTCATAAAAATGTAAAACCAACTTTTTCCCCTTTTGCCCTGAATCCGCCCCTCTCGCACTGCGCCATTTTTCGCTTGGAGTGACAGTGACAAAAATAAAATTCGCATAGTCTCTTAAATATTTTACACAATGTGAATGCCTGAATGGCCCGAAATATCTCACTTACATTTTATTTTTAAATGTGTTTTATCTAGTTTAATTATTTAAAAGGACAAAAAGTCAATATTAAATATTTCTATTGCATATAAAAATACAAAAATCTGAAGTAGTGGGAAGATAGGCAAATATAGTTTTTTTTAAACTTGATATTTTTATAGTTTTTCCCACAAAACAAATTTTGTTGATTCAAAAACGGAAGTTGTTTACCCCACAATAATTTTAAAACATGCAACGATGTCGCTTAAGGATGGCATATGGAGGAACTTTTTTTGAGGTTCTACTTTTCAAGTACCTAACTCTTATAGGATCACTTTGTATATAAGGTCTTTCAATTTAAATGGAAAGTAATTTAGGAGGTGATTCAGTATCGTTAATACGTCACATTCCACTGCAAAGTACTTTTTTTTGCGTGAACTTTTTTTTCACTACTCTGTACAAAGTGGTCCGATCAGCTGACTCAGTTTGTATGGACAAGTGAACAAAAAGTTCGCGCAAAAAAAAGTAGGTACTTTGCAGTGGAATGTGATGTATTAACGTTACTGAATCACCTCCTAAATTACTTTCCATTTAAATTGAAAGACCTTATATGCTTATTTTATTCTGTCCGTCAAAACCTTCTTTCTCAAATTGCGATGAATACAAAATAATTAAGGTCTGGTTCCGCCAAACATGCTTTCGCGTTTGGACAAGTAGCATAGGTATTAAATCAAAATATTTTTTAACAAATAAAATTTGTCTAATTATTAGTAAGGAATTTGGACTACATTATGTATCATTATGTATCTAAACTGGTCGGCTATCCCGATCAATAATAGTTATTGAGGTAAGCCGTTTTGCAATAATCATACATTATGTATTTTTCTGATTTGACATAAGTATCACAATCATCGAGAAAAAAATCGGAAATATCACTAAAATCACGGGAAACATCATTTGGCGTTGGAACCAGTATGATCAGTTTACTTTCCAGATTTTTATTATTTTTTATTTAGCCTTTCGTTATTTTAGAAGAGATATTCAAACATTCAACATTTCTCCTGAACAGAAAAATTACACAAATTTTATTTATTAAAAATATTCTGATTGAATATGCTAACTTGTCCAAACGCGCGAGCACGTTTGGAAGATCCGACCCTTAAGATCTACCAGCTCCAAAGTTCTATTTAAAAGGTTTCAGGCTTGTTTCTTAATGTTATATAAAACCGGCCAAGTGCGAGTCGGACTCGCGCACGAAGGGTTCCGTACCATTATCTATAAAAACGGCAAAAAAAACATGTCTGTTGTATGGGAGCCCCTTTAAATATTTATTTTATTCTGTTTTTTAGTATTTTTTGTTATAGTGGCAACATAAATATTTCATCTGTGAAAATTTCAACTGCCTAACTGTCACGGTTCATGAGATACAGCCTGGTGGTTAAACATCATATAACAATTTCTTTATTCAAATTTTTTTAAATTGTCATTTTCAGAATAGCACAGACTCTTAACATCTCTTGTGAATTTAAGCAATAAGGTATTTGGGCTCGGCATTAAAACATTTCAAGTAACAAATTATTGATTTTCACCATTGAAATGGATTTTCACATATCAAGAAAACTACAATGCTTTCCCAAAGCTGGGGCTCTACCGCGTAATTCTCATTTGTATCAACTTCAAGCAAATGCATGCGAAATTCAACGCGTGCAAAAGAGATGGCATGTTAGGCGGGCGTCGTCGCACGCACGTCAAATTTCAATCTCAAGTTGATGTTGATGAAAATGAGAATTACGCGGTAGACCCGCTGAACATGATGGCAAGAATTATTCTTGTATAATATGCTGTTGTATCTCCGATACCGAGGCTTTATAGATATTATTTAAATTATCAAGGTATTACAATAATAACTGTGATAGAAATAAATTTCTGTTTGAATATTTCGCAATTTATTCATCACAAGGAGATAGATATTGTAGCTGATTCTGAAGGCTTTAATTTTAGTTTTAGTGCTAAACTAAACTAAATTTTTATCATTGCAGAATAATCCATAAGTGTGAAGAACAGAGGCTAAATTACTTTGGAAAAATTTAAGTTTTGACAGCACTAGAACTAAAATTAAAGCCTTCAGAATCGGCTTTATTATAATGTTAAATTATAATAATGACTTATCAATAAAATTATTGATGTAGCAGCTCAAGGTTGTCAGGAGAAACCAGGTGAACTAACAATTATCTATGTCACTGTCTCATTGGGCATTTGGACCACATCCCCTAAAAATTTCAACTAGCTACGTATTACGGCTGAAGCTGTAGATCCCTGTGAAAGACAGACGGACGGATAGATGAACGGAAGGTCAGTGGAGGCTTAGAATTGGGATCCTGTTGGTCTCCCTCTGGATACGGAACTTGAAAAAAAAAACATGATTATGTATTCATAATTTCGCGACTAATATAAAAAGGGTATTTCTCTAGAAACTATAAGCATTGCTTTGGTGTGTATCTTAACTACCCACCCAGTAGCAGAATTAGTATTTATAAAATAAAACCTTACATTTTGAAAGTTGCATTTGAGTTCGTATATCGTTATAATATATAAAATCGGGTCTACCGCGATCAATTTTTACCTTTTAAAAATCATCCAAATAATTTCAATAGGGAAGATGGTTTCAAATTGTCTCCCACATGGAGTCCAGTCATCGGGAAATTTAAATCGCGGGTTTCTTCTCTTAGTGCATCTCCGGATACTGTAAGCGTTGTGTGCCGTGCGTGAATAAGATAACAATTAATTTTAAAGACTAAAGTGTTTTTGCGGGTACAAGGAAAATACTTCGGTCGTCACCTGCATCTCATCACTGCGCCTCGCCATACTTGCCAGTTTCCCGTAGACCACGAGACATGCAACTGTCTCGAAACGTCGGGTGTCCCCTTTTCGTACATCGTATAGTTAGAAGATAATTTATATCTATTTTTACATTATTTTTTATTTGGAAGTTTACTGCGCATTATTATTTTAGCTAATGTTATGCAAGAATCTGTGGGATTGATATGATAATTATGTACCTATGTTATATGATAATATGATATATATTTTGTTTTGTTTTTTTGCCATTATCAGGCCTACTTATGTGTATTTTTTTAACCGACTTCAAAAAAGGAGGAGGTTCTCAATTCGACTGTATTTTTTTTTGGCGTTGTTACTCCGTAACTCCGTCATTTCTGAACCGATAGGCAGTGAAACTCCTCAGAAAATGACAGCATGCCTCTCGAAATTGAGGTAATCGCTTTGTACATGGGTGCTGATTACAAGGTATTACTTGAAAATTGACATTCTTCTACCTGAAGGTGGCTTCATCTCCATATTCACCATAGAACTCCTCAACGGATCAGAGCACATAACTCTAGATTGCAGCAATCACTGCGTTAGGGTGCTGATTCAGGGGTATTACTTGGAGAATATCAGAATACCCACCTGACCTTCGATCCTGGCTTCATCACCATAGAACTCCTGAACGGATGACAGCACATGACTTTGGATTGCGGCAATCAGTTTGTGTTAGGGTGCTCATTGCAGGGCATTACTTGAAAATTGCCAGTGTACCCACCTGACCTTCGATCTTGGCATCATCACCATAGAACTCTTCAACGGATGACAGCACATAACTCGAGATTGCGGTAATCATGTTGTGTTAGGGTGCTGATAGCAGGAAGCTACTCAAACATAGCTACTTGTACTCACTTGAACTTCGTTTAATTTCACACCACGTTTGTAAGAACTACCCATATTTCACAATTTAACCCAGCAGTACTATAAAATGGAAAATAAAATGAAGTTTTAACAAAAAAATAGTAAATGACTTCAATAGTAACAGCAGGCATTCACTAAAAAGTTAATAATAATTCTATAAAGACCGATGGTACCGAAGCAACACTTTTGCCGACTTTTTTCTTCCTGAAACAATATGTTATCTTGAAGTCGGCGTATTTCCTACAATATAGCAACATAAAAACCAATATAAGAGCGCCAACTTCTAAATAACATAATGTTTCAGGAAGAAAGAAGTCGGCAAAAGTGTTGCTTCGGTACCATCGGTCTTTATAGAATTATTATTAACTTTTTAGTGAATGCCTGCTGTTACTATTGAAGTCGGTTACTATTTTTTGTTAAAAGTTTATTTTTGTAGTTAAGAGCAAAGCGCTCAAATTGGTGTTAATTAAATGCTTATCGGACGCATTGACCTTAACTACTTATTATCTTTTTGCAGAACCAGGAAGTTACCCACATATTTTTTTACACATATCTATATATTTTCTGTAAAATTATTTTTTGTCTATGACTTATCAGGATATGGTTACAAAAATATGTTGATAAATTTATTTCTGAATTTCGTGTAACTTACTTTAGGAAAATATACCTAGCAAAATCAATTTTTTTATTGCAATCATCACTAAATCCTTTCGTGACATCTGAGCAGCAATATCGTTATTTAAGGCTTTTACTCAGAAATACCAAGGTGTTAATGAAAAAACTCTCCTTGATGGCATAGTTGGAATGTTTTTCCTCATTGACCACCATCAGTTAAGGGAAAGACAAAGAGTATTCTATTGGAAAACTTTAATGAATAACAAAGTAACTAAATCGTATTATTGGAATTGAACTTATCAGCAAAGTATATTATTAAGGCCCTGCCATTCCAAAATGAGCATTTTGTTTAATTAATATTGTCAGTTCAATATCTCATTCAAATACAAGTTAAATATATGTTACAATAGAGGATATACTCTAAATACAAGTTGATCTGAAAACGTAATTGAGTTAACTTCACTCGATAGAAAAAAATCACAAAGTAAGTTCGTCAAATTGCGAATAAATGTGTTTATAGCAAAGGTGTTCAACGGAGAGAATTAAAACTTTTCCTGAATTTTTTTTACAGATAACTAAAGACACTTATAGACCCATTTTTATTTATTTCTCAATACTTTTTAAGAAATTCCAGAAAAACCTCGCAAACTCACTGATTATGCGTGCCCGCAGCGCACGAAGCGAGTGTTCTAATGTAGACTTTCTGACAATATCATTGAGTTCAAAATTACTTAATATGATTATTGTGTTGGATGCGTAGGGCCTTAATCCAAGAAAACTGTATCAATGAACGGCCTCTTGTTGTAAAAAATCCAGTTGTCGGTTTGATTATAGTACTGTATGTGTTTTGGGGCGCTGAATCTAAGTCTGGAGCTATCCAACAAAATTTCATGTGTTTTGAGATATGAACAAAAATCAGTAAAATTTTCGCACTCTTTTTCGTTTTTCACTTATAATTTCAGAAGATTGTGTGGAAGCGACAAAATACTTGAAACAATTTATAAAGAATACTAAATTTTGTAAAATTTTAGATCATATAGAGATCTGTAAAATCAATAATGACTGTAATACAGCACTTCAAAATTTGCAATTTTTTTCCACAAACTGAAATTTTATGTTTTGGGTCATATTGAAATATTGGGAAAATACTGATCCAATAAGGAGAATATGTGTGTTTTCACTACAATTCACATTAACTCTCTTTTCTCCAACGGTTTTTTGTCCCAGGCGCGATGATTGGTGAGCCCTATCGACGTATTTCCAACATACAACTTAAGAAAACTCAGGATGGATAAACTCCAAACCGAGAATTTTAAGTGCCAGCGTAGCCACCAGATGGACATCTACGACCCAAACACGTTGAGTGCTCAAGGACAGCGAAAAATCATGTCTTTGGAGTAGTATTTACTTAAGACTGTACCTGAGCCTAGAGCATGACCAACTCCAGGCTATCTAGGATTCGTTTGAAGAAATTCGGACTCTCCTTGTATTGAAAAAAATATATTTGGTTTATTAATCTTTTTTCTAGGGATCTTACGTATAAACAATGTACAAAGATTTATACTTTTGTCAAAAAAAATGTTTTGCACCCTTTTTTTTTGGTTTTCCAACGTTTGCTTCAAGAACGCGGTTAAGAGATCAACTTGATTTTTTCAAATCTTGATTTCGTCAAAGGACACTTCCTGGCACAATGGTTTAATTTTATTTTACTATATATGAAAAAATATTTCTGGTCTGTAATTTGAACCCGCGACGATCGCATTACGTTCGACTATACAGTAAGGTGAACCTACTACCATGCATGTTTTAGAAACACTCTCTCTGCGCTGCTCCCTGTGGTGACAGCGTAATAAGACATACCCTTAATTAAACATTTTTCAAGAAACGCGTTACTGAAAACTCCATCAAAATCCATTCAGTGGTTCCCAAGTTATAAGTAACCGTACAAACAAACAGACAGACATCGCATTTTATATGTATAGAGAAGAATAAAGATATTATTACTACCCTTATGGAATTAAATGAGCAGCTCTTTTTTGGAGTCTTTTATTAGTAAAAATATTAGTCAAGTCAAAATAATAATGTTTCAAGAAAACTTTTCATATATCAACCTTTTTGAAACGCGAATATTTAAAATTTAGCTTTTCAACAAAGTCTATAAAATGGGATATTCAATTAACCCAATGCCTTTGAAGAGTTATTTAATTATATTTAATATAGGTGATTCACCCTGTAATTTATTTTTTGTCCGTCCAGCCTGAATAAATATTAATTATTTAATTAATAACTTGAGAACATAATACAATACTACTTTAAATTCACAACTTGTATTAATTAGTTGTTTTGTGTTGAGTTTTTAAAATGTTTTCAAAATACGGACCTTTTTCGGATAAACAGTTGAATAATTAAGAAAAACATTAAAATTGGAGCCTTGTCCTTTTGTTTTCAAAGTCAATGTCAACGCAAGTGTCTTATAAATAAACAAAATTTGTAGGTACCATTAGGTACTGCGTACTTTAAATTTTATTTTAATTATCTTGCCAGTGTTGACTACCTCATTTGATATTATTACTATCATTGTCATTAAACTTTCCTATGTCTATATAGGTATATACAGGCCGCAGATTTGGTCCACAACTTACGTCACATGGATATTAGTATACATGATCCTTATTTCAAAAATAACTCTAGCTAGGTATACATTTACATATAAAGATTTAGATTAGGGGCCAATATATAGGTGGCCAGTTCACTGCTGTACCTGTTGGCACAAATGAACCGAGAGATGGCTCTCTTCTCCGGTTATATTACTTTACTCTTTGGTGCCCGTCAAGCGGGCGAAGTGATTGGGTTTCTTCTCAGAATAATCCTCATTCTGAGGGTTTCTTTACTCATTGGATTGGACCTCTCTTATTTTTATCTTTTAACACAGTTCTCTTTTCCTCTCGCCCCACTACGCTGATAGCTGAAAAATTCAAACTCTGTGTTTTGCACAGAAAGTCGCAAGCCTTAACAGAACCTTATCGAAACTTATCCAATTTAAGTAATAGGTATATTGTATTGTACCAAATAATTAATTAATTTAGTCTTCGAGGCCCAGTAGGCCTACCATGAGATTGGCACTCGATACGCGTTAGCAACGCGTAAAATATTTTGTATGAGAATTTCCGGTTCCTTTCGTAAATCGCTAGGGGCTATGTGCAATGTATAATTATACCTATATGTGAGATTCCACGAGAAAAGGTACCTTATGGCGAGTTTTAGTTTCGGAAATATTTAATTTTTTGTAAAATTATGAAAAAATATAAAATTTTAATTTTTTACTTATTCTGAAACTAGAAGGCATAAACTAGGTGTACATGAAACAGGGACTAAAAAATTTGAATGTTATTCAGTCCAAAAATGATCTCAAAGCTTAGTAGAAAAGGTACCTTACGGCGGTACAATATGAAAAGTTCGGGTACTTTTTAGTGTCACTAAACTTTAATAAGCTGTTTCGTGAAAGTATAAAATTTTTATGTCTTTTTTCAAAAATCTATATCTCTGTAATTCTACATTATAGGAAGTTGAGTCTTTTTGATATAGATAGCTTATTACTTGCAAATTATAGAAGTATGCATAACTCTATACCATACAAAGGTACCTTTACCCTAGACCTAGGATATAGTGGCGTATAGACGAAACTGACAGCCCAATAACACGTGACTAATTTTGATTTGTCATTGTGTGCGTCAAGTAGTGATGTACAATGTACATTTTACGTTCAAGAACTATCGAAGTGTGTCAGGAGGAAATCTGTAGTCTCTGCCTACCTCTCTAGGAGACAGGCGTGAGTACATATATATGTATATGTATGTGTAATTGCATACATCAGCCAAGTTTCTCTACTGCTGGAGATAGGCCTTTCCGGGATTTCGCCGCCTTGGCGGTCCCCTGAAAGAAATGCCCATACTAACACGCTGGGAAGGCGGGTTGGTGAGTGCGGTGCCGATACCTTCGCACCAGTGATGCTGCTGCCCGTCACCTGTATGTTTTATATAAGAGCCAGCAATTGGGGATTGACGGGATATACCGTGTTAAAATGAACGCAACAATAATTTCTATATTGGTGTCAGTTTTGTTAGATGTTACTATTTTAATTCACTTTTAGTTCATTTTAAAAAGGTCAATGTTAGGGTGTAATGAGGAGCGAAGCGAAGCGTTGGAATTTTAATATTTTAAAATTCAAATTCACAGAAAATAATGGAAACTTTGTGATGACAGTATACATAATACATAGGTGTTAAGGTTATTTAGGATAATAATAGTGCAAATTTTTAATTTAAGATTTTGATTAATTACTATAAAAGAAAATAAACAAAAAAATAAACGCGTCGTAGCAGTGACGACGTCCTGAGAATTTACCTGTGAAATGTGCAATTATCAGGATTATTTCTTTGATTAACCCCACAGCCACTCACAGAACAAGTAACCATTGTTGAAGACTTGTAGGAACTAAGAATAAACACAAAAAACCCAAAAATCTAAAGAACTTATTCCTTGCGTGCCGACTTGTGATGACCTGTCATTCAAAAGCGGTTACATCTCTATCAGATTCGCTTTCCTTTTCACTCTTGCTATATTGGCATGAGGGATTTACTTCTCCCTCGCAGACTATGTTCGTCTACGCTAGTATATTCTATGCATATAATATATATTTTACGCAGTCGCTAACGTGTATTGAGTGCAAAACTCATAGTAGGCCTGCTGTATATCTTCCGCAAACTTCTCGTAGCAATATAGGTACGTACAATATATATTTACTGAGTGCCAATCGTAAGCCAGTGTTCACCTCGTCTGTAAATCGATTGCGGTATTTTGATTTTCATTTCAGAAAAAGCAGATTCGCAACAATTACCAAGTCGCCACGAACACTGCTGGGCTGAACACAACCGGGATAAAAAAAAATACGAACTGTCAGAATGACAAATGACTTCAGCGAACATCTGTGTTATGATTATGACGAATTATTTTGTTGTAAATAAATGTGTTAGTTATAGGTATTTATTACACTTACATAAGTAATATATGATTCTGTTATACGGAAACAGATAAGCCGAAACGTCATTCGTCTCATCTTGAAATATACATGTATTTATAGGTATCTACATATAATCTAGTTCATCGTACATTAGAAAACTGTAAAAGTATAAGCATCGCTTGAGAGCTACATATTTTATATGTAACCCACAATTTCAAGTAAAGTTTATTTAGCATTGACTCTTTACTAAAAGTAATTATGTTAAATAAACCATACATCATAGTCGGCAGTAGCTCAGGCGGTAGAACGCTGGCCTCTTAATCTTGAGTTTTTCGGAATTAATGTGCATAGTATTTTTATTACATATCTCTCTCTGTTACAGCCATAGATTTAGAATATACAAGATAAACAATGTAGTAGAGAAAATTATACAAAAAGATTACTATGACATTACTATTACAGTTACTATTTTACTAAATATTTTGGACAATCCTGCATATAACTACTAAATACAACAAAGAAAATCAATACGTTACTGTAAAAACTTTTTTTTTGGGCCGATTAATACGAGAAATTGGGCAAAATGTGGTTCAAAACATTCGAATGACAAAATCATATTTACCTGTGTTTGGGTTATTTATCCTTGTCACATCGCAATTACTAACTGCACAAGATAAACCAAACTATTTATCAATTTAATTACGTATTATTTAAATATTATTATAAAATCCGCAATCACACCCAAGCAAGCGGGCCGCTATGGCCACTTACTCGAAAAAACATTGACATATCTGTTCTTTGTTGTGCATTTCTTTCTCTCTTGCAAGGTTTTCATTAAGGTAGGACATCTCTTTTACACGCTATGGACGTCTTTTAAGCGCAGCGAATCCTATGTCTATGGTTACAGCCACCTAATTCAAAAATAGAATCACAAAACATTTTTCTTCTTTGGACCTCATTTAGTACGCATTCCATTAAAATATGATAGACGTCTTCGATTACCCCGCACTCACTGCATTTTGGTGTATCTAATTTACGCATTAAGCCTGTACCTGAGCCTAGAGCATGACCAACTCCAGTCTATCTAGGATTCGTTTGAAGAAATTCGGACTCTCCTTGTATTGAAAAAAATATGTTTGGTTTATTAATCTTTTCTCTAGGGATGTTACGTATAAACAATGTACTAAGATTTATACTTTTGTCAAAAAAAAATGTTTTGCACCCTCTCTTTTTTTGGTTATCAAACGTTCGCTTCAAGAACGCGGTTAAGAGATCAACTTGATTTTTTTTTCATAAAATAGGTAATAGAAATATGAAGGTATATCACCTAAATTCAATATTTTTTCCCTACAAAATTCTTCAGTATTAGCTAAAAACACACCAATTTGTTGTTTCGCTGCGTGATCACTAGTATTACGCGTTCAAGAAAAAGAGGCCAAAGGGCCAACATATAATCGCCTCTATGAAAAGCAAATAAAGTCTTTGCCGTAGGACTTATTGTGCTGGACGGGTAATAAAAAAAGTTGCTAGGGTATGCCATCTTCTTAAGTAAGAAAATTTAAATAGTGGGATGTGTCCAGAACGTACATTAAAGTTAGGACTAAATAATTTTTGTTCATTTTATTATTATCGAACCAGGGAAAACCAGGTAGGTTGCATTGGATTGTCTTATACCAAATTCCTTCTCTAAGGATCGCTGATCAAAGTACTCAGTTGGTAACCTATCTGAACAGAGTAGTACCTGTAGTTACAAATACCTATAATATTCTCCTAATCTTATTTCCTACCTTTTTTAACGAGTAAAAGCAAAAATGTTTTCTTTTTTAACAAAACAAGATCATCTCCACGCACTCAATCAAATCATAGGAAATTTTAATGACTATAACAAACCATTGCCTTACCTCCATGTTTTCACATACGGTTGCCAAACATGGTCCACTAACTGAGCATCAGAAGTCCAAATTCAAGGTTTGCCAACGAGCAATGGAGCGCAGCATTCTACTTGTAAAACGAATCGACCGTACCCAAAACACTGAAGTGCGCTCCCTAATTGCTAACGTTGCGCGTTGGTGTGCAGACAGCAATGAGAGGTTTTCTTTTTGAGTATTAAAAAAAAACATAGTGTCCAAGAATTCTGTAGATGGCGTTGAACTGACTACGTTACTAGGTGCCAAAGCCAAAACGATTGGAAAATAAAAACTAGGCTTTAAACAAGGAAATTTTAACAGCCGCTAAATCTGTACACCCGCTAAAATCTGCGGGCCAGCATGTTGCTCCTGACCGATAGAGCCCTGCGCTCCCTTTCAATGTCCATGTCATCACATAAATCTATTATGTTAATCTATCTGTTATGGTCCGTTCGTTATGCTTTGTTATGGTTTAAAATGTGCGATGGCTTTTACTCATTGCGCTTTACGACTTTCATC
Source organism: Ypsolopha sequella (assembly GCA_934047225.1). Lineage (NCBI taxonomy): Eukaryota > Metazoa > Arthropoda > Insecta > Lepidoptera > Ypsolophidae > Ypsolopha > Ypsolopha sequella. The sequence continues at coordinate 17,169,169 of OW203994.1, read as the reverse complement.
TTTAGGAAAAAGATGTATGCCTCCATTTTTACACAAATCCACAAGGCACAGACTTCTCTTGGGACATTTTCTTTCTGGCGTTTTCTTCTATCATAAAAAACTGTTAAATATTTTTTTCTTTTTCCTTGTTGTTATTATTTATTTATTTTCAAAATGCCATTGTGATGTGATGTGACAATGACATAAATTACTTTTTTATGTACGTTTCGTTTTACGATCTCAAAATTACATCCAAGTGTTCTAATCGAAAAATTATGTGACGTTCCGTTCCTTGCAGTAACTTACCAAGTTCAGCGCCATCTATCCAGCGACTAGGGAAGAGTAAAAAAAGAAAATCCCTCACGTTAGTTGTATGCACCCGGATAAATGAACGAAAATCGCTACCGACTGACAGATGACGGCTAATAGACGGCCAGGGATAAATAAACAAAAATCACTACCGACTGACAGATGACGGCTAATAGACGGCCAGGGATAAGTATACGAAAATCGCTACCGACTGACAGATGACAGCTAATAGACGGCCAGGGATAAGTAAACGAAAATCGCTACCGACTGACAGATGACGGCTAATAGACGGCCAGGGATAAGTAAACGAAAATCGCTACCGACTGACAGATGACGGCTAATAGACGGCCAGGGATAAGTAAACGAAAATCGCTACCGACTGACAGATGACGGCTAATAGACGGCCAGGGATAAGTATACGAAAATCGCTACCGACTGACAGATGACAGCTAATAGACGGCCAGGGATAAGTAAACGAAAATCGCTACCGACTGACAGATGACCGCTAATAGACGGCCAGGGATAAGTAAACAAAAATCGCTACCGACTGACAGATGACGGCTAATAGACGGCCAGGGATAAATAAACGAAAATCGCTACCGACTAACAGATGACGGCTAATAGACGGCCAGGTTCCGTAGCATTTTAATCGCGGAAGACGCAACTAGTTGAATCACAAATGCGAGGAGCGCGACACCATGTTTTTGCGATTAAACAGTACTTCACGCTCCTCGAACTTGTGATTCAACTAGTGGCGTCGCGCGCGATTAAACACTATGCTACGAGACCTGCACTTGTGATTCAACTAGTGGTGTCGCGCGCGATTAAACACTATGCTAGTATCCTACCAGTGCAGGTAGAGCAAAAGGTGTGACGATTTCTACTCATTTCACCGGGGTGGCCGGAAGTTAGTCCAGTCAATCTAAATATTTTCGTATGGAGAAGGTTGAATTAAATGTACACTGGGTTTTCACCCATCTATCAGTAAAATAACTGAAAAATTTAGATTCAAAAGAATCTCTAATATATATTTTTTAATCCTAGCCACAATAATTAGACCATGGCTTAGAACAATATTAGTAAGATCAGGAGTCTAATTATTATAGAAATTATAAAAAAATGTTCTTCCGGGAGGGGGGTGGTGTCAATAATAATATGATAATACTATTATTTCGAAGTCATATTCGTATGTATCTGTTCCGTAGCCGTAGCCGGATTGTGAAAAACCCGCCTTTTTCTAGTTAAACCCGCCTTACAATATGATTCATATATTATAATTCCCATAGTGATCTTGAACTGCAGACGACTGTACCAACTTATAAAAAATAATTGTTTGGTAACCGCATTTTTATTTAACTTTTTAATTTGGAAAAACTGAGAAAGTTTGTAGGTGTGGAGTCGGCTTCTTATAATGTCACTTTGACAGGTGAATCCCGGAATTGTTTAAAGTATACGATAATGTAAAACTTAATAGATATGTAATATATAATATGATATGTTTTTACTAACAAAATAAATAATATTTTTAAGAAGCCGACTGCATATGCACCTATAAACTTTTGAAGGATTAATTTATCCGATTATCCGATCCCTGGTCATAGTTTAGGTAAAAATCGTATAAAAATGAGTTGGGGACTACAACAGGCAACTTTAACACACAATACATCGACATTCTTACCTGTGCCTCAGAAGTGCCCATTTTCCTTAATGAATAGTACATTGTTCGCCGAGGGAAGAAAGGGGAAGATTACCAACGAGGGTGTATTCGCCTTGGGCCTCAATACACACGGGTTGGGAATCGCACTTTCTCCCGAGTGATACATAGTGCTTTATACTACACCTGCGAGGAAATAGTATAATATTACTTTTAATCAAGATACAATAAAAGAAACCGACTGCTCGCGTGTGATTGTCACTTTTTATTTCCTTCTTATTTTTTATTATGTACAGGAAAAGCAAGTGGCCAGTATCATTTTTCGAGTTTTATGTACGAGTTCGCAAAATAATACTGGCCACTTGGCCACTTGCTCATTCTTTATGTTATTTAAAAAAAAAACAGCACGTTAACAATGGATTTGCATATACTTTTTCTGCCCGCTCAAGCACGTTAACAATGAATTTTCATACACTTTTTCCGCCCGCATATTTGTATGACAGTAACGACGTATTTTCTGCATCGTTTTCAAAAAAGTAAGAAAGTACTTTCCGAGCAGGTGTAGTATAAATATAATTTTCCTTTGTTTACAGATGGTGCTCGAATGGATTACTACCGACTTGAACTCGAACTTGGGCTGATAACTGATAACGCAACCTAGAAATCTCCCTTTAACTCATAAACCCGGTCAGAAAACGATCAGTATCGGCCTGTTGGTGTAGCAGTACAGTCGGGGATACCGCTGTTTGAGTAAATGTCGAAAAAATCCGAAAAGCCGGTACAGTGAAAGTTTTTTTTTTCGTGGCCCTCACTATACTCCTAGGCACCATGGAGGACGCATGCGCAGTGGGACTGAGTAATAACAATGTGGTGGAATTATTGCCGCGGAGGACAGTGCAATTGGAGTTTCGGAATGTCTCGTGCTCCGTCAATAGCTTCTCGATCATGAAGCTACAATATGGTGAGTGGAAAAAGTGCACGATTTTTATTGCGCGTATTTTTATTGCTTGTTCACAGTTTACTGCTTGTCTGAAGTAGAGTGAATTTTACAGCAACGCTTCGGTCGCTGTGTGTACTATCGTCCGGTAAAATATGGGCTTGCCCCAACTTTCTCGAAAGCGCAAACAATGTATTGTGAATAAAAAGTCAGCAATTAGTAATTTTACCAAATTAATACTGTCAATAAAACACACTAGCTAGGTCATGTAAAATTATCAATTTTCTTTACCAAAAAACTAGACTGTTTACCTTACAGGCGAAAGAAATAAGTAGGTGGGTAAATTGTGGAGTGAAACTTTCACCTTTCTCAATCCGGTCCTGTTATGTCATTAAGGGCACATTAAGGGGCAGTGTAACTGCTAATATGTTTTGATATCTTTTTAGGGTTCCGTACATAATATTTTTCAAGAGCAACCAATCCTACATATTTAAAATTAATACGAATTTTGGGGCAGTATTTAAATATTCTACGCAATTTTTATAATCTCTGCTTATCCATAGGACCGTACGACAATATACGGAAAAACTGTTACGGAACTCAGACTTGAACTTTGTGTCACGCATGCGCAAGCATTCCGTGCATGAATAATGTTTTTATTATAAACTATTTGTCATTCCGTGAGTCAAACAAGCCAGACTTTCTTTTGTTCTACTCGTACATTGTAGATATTTTCTGGGATGAATATTTTATTACAATGATTTTAACAGAAAATTGGTAGCTGCGCGTCGGTTAGATTAAACCTATTCAAAAAACCAGCCAAGTAAGAGTCCGACTCGCTTACCTAGAGTTCCGTATTGTGGATGATGAATTTAACTTTGTAATTTTTTTTCCTGAATTTCTCCACCATTTTATTTTTCCTGTGTTTCTTACGTTAACACATATTACCAAGATTTTTTAAATATTTTTCGGTCCCTCTGTTTTAGAGATAAGGCGGGGGGACATATATTTTTTATGTTTTTTTTAAGGATTTCTTGAAATAGATGCAAAACTATATATTTTTACAATCAACTTCTTAATACCTACAATTTGATACCCAAATTGTATTTTTATAAAACATTTTTTTTATTTATTATAATTCTCCTTTTATATTTCTCATTTGTGCTCAACTTTTTTTAAATCGCTATAGTTTTCCTATTATTGGCCAGTTATGATCTATAATCGACATTTTTTCATATTTTTTGGTCTACCAGTGTCGGAGATAAGGGGGAATACATATTTTTGTGGTTTTTAAAGATTTCTCGAAACCAGTGCTAGTAAATATAGTAAAAGTTTATAAATATTTTTACAATCAGCTTTTTAATATTTGCAATTTGATACCCATATTGTATATTTAGAATTATATTTTTTATTTTTACCTTACTTTTGCTTTAGAAACATTTTTAAAAATGTATAATTTTTCATGTTCTTTTTACACCTTGATATGTGGGCAAATTTATACTACTTTTGTGCCAAATTCCATGTCTTTATCTTTAACGGTGCTAAAGTTGAGGCTGTGACATACGGACGGACGGACGGACAATGGAGTCTCACCATAATTCCTTTAGTACCTTTTACGGAACCCTAAAAATGCAGGTCAGAGAGTCGATAAGGGGGCACGATACCGGACTTCCTATAATACTAGGTTTTACTTAGTTTTACATTTATTAATTTTTTAGTCTTACGTGAATCGGGAGCACACAGAGTGACTGTTTTTTTTTTAAATTTCGTATCGACGTAGTTGAAAAAATTGAGAAAAATTTCCAAACCGGTTTTTTATTCAACAGTAGGATGTGCGGCTTATTAGATGTTAGAGCTCAAATCACTTAATTTAAATAAAGATAAATAACATTTACTAATCAATTTTTGCATTTTATTTGAATGTCATTGTAATTTATCAATAATTATATTCCCAGTCTTGCGCATCTTTAACCTTAGATAAGATCAGAACTGTTTTGACGAATTATGTAAATAAATAATTGTATGAATCTGCATACGTTCCGACAACCTTCACTACATGTTATATTATAAGCACTGATATTGATTCGTTAGCCTTGATTCGCAATCTTGTAAGCCATTTGTTTACTTATAGCCTGAGCAAGTTTTTTTTTTTAAGTGGGTCCTTTTTATTCGCATCTTGTATAGGGGGGCATGTTCAGAATTTGTACGTCACTACCGCTGCGACTTATTTAAGTGGACACCTGACGCTAGAACATCCACAACACCAGCTTTTCAAGGTTTCATTGGAAGAAACTAGGTCTCTCTTCATATTGAAGAAAATATATTTGATTTATCGATCTTTTATCTAGGGATTCCACCTATAAACAATGTATTGAAATTTATACTTTTGAAAAAAAAAAATGTTTTCCACCCTCTTTTTTTTGCTTTTCAAACGTTCGTTTCAAAAACGCGGTCAAGAGATCAACTTGATTTTTTTTTATAAAATAGGCATTAGAAATATGAAGGGATTTTACCTAAATCCAATATTTTTTTCCCAACAAAAAATTTTAGTACTAGCTAAAAACACACCAATTTGTTGTTTCGCTGCGTGATCACTAGTATTACGCGTCCAAGAAAAAGAGGCCAAAGAGCCAACATATAATCGCCTCCATGAAAAGCAAATAAGGTCTTTGCCATTACACTTACTGTGCTGGACGGGTAATAAAAAAAGTTGTTAGGGTATGCCATCCTCTTAACGAAAGCTTATTTGATTTACTACCTATATCTACAATCATATCGTAAAATCCGTAAAAATGAACTCAAAAATAGTGTATAATGAAATAGAAACATACTTACTTGCCACAAAATCAGAACATACAAATTAATTTTAATTATTAAATTTAGACATATTTTGTTAACAAAATGGACCAATCTCAGGATTTGCTATAAGTTAAAAACGTTACAGCGCTGATTTTCAGATTGATGACAATTTATTTTTACGAAACCTACAGGTTTCTTATGTTTATAAATAACTTTTTTGCTTTAGAAGTACAATTACACGAAGTAGGAAGGCAAAGCAAACTTAGCCCATACAGCCATGTAGCGAATGATTTGAATGATGATCATACTTGTGAGCAAACCCATGCGTGGTGGACTGCAGTTGATTTTAATGATGGTAGTACTTGTGACTGGACCCTTGTCTCACATGCAGGGTGAACTGCTGGATTTTGTGCATTATTTCATATTTACTGCTTTTTTGTTTTATTGAAAGTTTTATTCTGGGCAAAATGTCTGACAGCATATACTGAGCAAAAAAATCAAGAAAATGTTATACCTATGTATATACTCACGATAAATGTTACCAAGAATTTATAAATTGGAAAATAGGTAGGTAACCTTTTGCATAAGTGTAGATAAAGTAGTGTAGAAAACTACACATTAAAGAGGTATTATTAAAAAACTCGCCTGTGTCAGTTTCATAAACTACTATTTTTAATAATTCATTATTTATTATTAGTATGAGTAATTGTTTTTTTTTTATTATGTGACAAGTTTATTTCTTATTTGGTCAAAATTATAAAAAATTGAAATGCCTTATCTAAGCGAATGCGCTGCCATATTAATATTATAACATCTTTGGCCGCCATTGATGTAAACCTAACGCCAGGGCCACAGCTTCAGGCTTCTGGCGGCGCTTCTTGCTGCGCTTCCAAGCGGTTTTTGCAACGGGCTTTGCCCTGCCACGACATCCGTCGGCGCCTTCCACCGCATCGGATGTATAGCGCGCTCGCTCGCTCAAAGCGCTCGACACTAGGTTCGTCCTGTGTGTTCGATCACTGTTTCAACCACCCACCTCCCCGCACACTGCCGTCGCGAGAGCGCAAGTCACTCATAGCCGGACAAGACGCGCGAGCGGCGACCCTTGGCCGGCTCTATGCAACTTCATACATTTGTTCTCTCCGCCGGCGCCGTCGCAAGAAGAACCGCTTGGCGCGCCTCTCGAAGCCTGAAACTGTGGCCGAGGGGTTATACCTCCTAATAAATATTGTTGCTTTTACGAGTATTGTGTAGAAAATATTAGGTCTTTACATATGATATTGCCGCGCTCTATAGATAATTTGAAGGAAACTCAATTTTCAGTATTAACATTTTTTCATTGCTCAACGCAAAATTAAAAAATTCAAAAAATTATTACGAGTCTTATCATGGAAATGGAAGGCATTTAGGAGGAACAGTTTTTCAGTTGGACAAACTGAAAATAAAAACGAAATTTAATACGCAGATGCCAAACTTTGACATTTACTTTCAAATAAAAAACAAATAATTGAAATGGCCATTGAATTACAGGAATTATGAACTCATGAATCTGCAAGAAAATTTCGGCAATTTCATATGTAAAGACCCATTATATACAACATAAGCACCTAGTTTATTTACCGAGTAGAGTGTCGTTGGTCATGACACAGTTGCCATTATCCATTATTAAAATTTATTTGATGGTCATCACATCAATGGCATTTGAGATCTCCCTTTAAGGTGACCCATCCCGTTCAGCTGCAATAGAAAAAACCTCTGGTGTTTCTCTCGTTTTGATAGGTTTGATCACTATTAAACATTGCACACATCCATAAATAGAAAGCATATATGTCTGTATGAACCTGAACTTTTTCTATGGTTTTCATACAAAACTTGAAATAAATGTATTTATTTTATCCTTTTCAGTCTTAAGTGTTTTTTGGAAGAATAAGATCATACAGACATAGCCAATCCCCGAAAATATGTAAAAATGTATATACAATACAAGGTGACTTTTTGATCATCGTCCAAATTCATACTGGAGCCTTGGTAAGTGATCAGCATCATGAATCGATAACAATTTCTGTGAAATTTGTATAATGAAATTTCGACTTCCCATAGTAATTCACTCCCAGTCCTGACTGAATCACTATGGGGAGTCGAAGTGTAATTTTATGAATTTTACAAAAATCGTTATTGGTTCATGATGCTGATCACTTACCAAGGCTTAAGTATGAAATTGTACGATGTTCACAAATTCACCGTGTATCATCATCAGCCTGGACTGATACACACTTGAGCTTCTTGTATGCAGTGATGAATTCAGCTAGGGCCACTCTTAAGGCTGCCTTTCCACCAGAGATGTGCGAAGCTGCCTTAGCGAAGGATGTGTGTAAGATTGTTTTGATTAGGTGTAACACGCTTTAACTTATTTGACAGGACTACACTTAATTGAAGCGTTCTGTCTTTTTCTTTCTTTATTGAAAAGACAAAGCATAAGACTCTTAAAACAAGGTTAGTCCTGTCAAATAAGTTAAGTTGTGTTACACCGAATCGACACCGATGTCGACCAAAAGGATCGTTAGATTTTGATAGCTTAGCTCAAAAGTTTTTACGTACTCGTTGATACTCACCCGCGCATCCTCCTTAACTCGTTGAGTTAAGGAGGATGCGCGAGTGATGTATAGCTATGCGAAGTACGGCCAGCGGTGCCAACCGTACGATTTAAATGATATTCTTATGATTATATATATGCGAATCACAATAGGATCTTTTCGAATTTCCTCCTTCGTGCAAAAAAAGTCCCTTTGTAGAAAGGCAGGGACAAGGAACAGTCACATAAGGTACGTTTATGTAAGTAATAATTATATAACCAATCTTGGATGGAAAGTGGAGTAGAGAGAAAATATACGTCTAGAACAGGTCTGGGAGTAATTCTGGGGAAGTAGTCGAGCGAGAATAGATTATCTAATCTCGATCCTAAAACATTGTATGGAACATGTCAAACGAAATGTGATGCTTGTGAGATGGCAATCTGAAAAGCAGTAGGTAGGATAATATCGGGGAACAAGCCGAGATGTGATTCCAGATCTAGATATAAATATCAAAATTTGACATACCGCGAGCCGAAATACATCGAGTAAAAAAAAATTATATAAATATCTAACTGTACTTAAAAAAATTAAAAAATGTAATTTAAGAAATACTTTAAAAAAGTACCATATAAATAAATTTATTCACAAACATAAAAAGAGATTTCCCTGTCAAAAAGGTTATTTCACAGACCGGAAACTAAGTGTGGAATTTTCCACCGAAATCAAAAATTAAGTGATTTCATTAAATTTAATTTTCATTTGCCCTGTGTGCATATTTCAAATATTTTATAATCCCTTGTTTAACTTGATTAGTCCAAATCAGACCCGAAATATGTCTTGTGTTTTAAATAAGTGTATCTACTATCTATTTTATCCAATTATTGTAAATATGCTGAAAATAAAACAAATTATTAACGCAACAATTAGCAGAATTCAAGCCACTGCAGTAATTTTTTAAAAGTTAAAAAGTGTGTCATATAATGTTCTACTCTTCACTTCCTCTTACCAAGACTTTCTTTATTTGCAACGCTATCTCATTTCAAGATTTACATCGACGCTCTTCTAGAATTGCTTTTGAAATTAACACTAAGATAACCGGCAGTGGAAGTTGCGTAATTTTAGAAGGTGGTGGAAAGCGTTAGTTGAGGGTTGTGTAAGATACGCACGGTGTAGGCAATTGCCAAGGAAAGTCGAGTTTTCTCGAACTTTCTATCGGATGTAGACCAAACCACTGCATGTTGAGATAAAATGCTGTTGCAAAGTCAACTAATATGGCACTCGAAATGCAGCCTTTGCCTTTTATGAGTTAATTGTGTACTATCGTTCATTACTGGAGTTCTGACATCGCATAAATGTTGTGTTGTGTTACTCAAAGGTCTCATCGTTTACGCTTACGTCACTGTCGATCAAATTCGCTTAGATTAAATTACGTTAAGGTGTTTTAATTCGAAAACCAATTCGAGATTTTTATTTAATAAGCCGTATTATAGAACCTTTGGTCTAAAAAAACCGGCTAAGTGCGAGTCGGACTCGCGCACGAAGGGTTCCGTACCATTATCTATAAAAACGGCAAAAAAACATGTCTGTTGTATGGGAGCCCCTTTAAATATTTATTTGATTTGGTTTTTTAGTAGATATTTGTTGTTACAGCGGCAACAGACATACGTCATCTGTGAAAATTTCACAGGCCTGTCTATCTATCACGGTTCTTGAGATACAGCCTGGTGACGAACCAGGCTGTATATCATGAACCATCTCATGAATATATGACGATTGGTACGGAACCCTTCGTGCGCGAGTCCGATTCGCACTTGGCCGGTTTTTTTAGACCACAGGTTCAATCACATTTATCACAATCAGTATAGTGCCCGAAATGGCCCGAGTGACGTCATATCTGAACATTCTTTAAAAAATCATAATAAAATTATTATCAAATTATATACCATAAGAATGAAAACTACGATCTAAAATGGCGTATATCCTTTAGGTAAAAATCTTTTAGGAATTTAGCTATGAGAATTCTAATACGATATAAGTTTATTAAGACTCACTAAATAACAAATTAACTGTGAAATGCAAGTCACAGTTGACACTCGGTACACCCGCGTTTCACCGACGATTATTACGTGGTGAGCCCTATCGCCGTCCACAATTCACACTCGGAACACCTCTGACACCCCCTCAGGGATTCATGTCGTGAAGATACATGTTTATTTAAATAACAAGTTCTAAGTCGTCTATTTGTCATATAAAGCACATAAAAATAACCCATAACCGGTAAACTGAAATGCAAATGCATTTAAAAATACATAACTACTGTGATAAGATAAGATACCTATTCACAAAATGCTTGACATTTTAACCTAGTAACATTTGATGTAATACTATAAACTATAAATACTATAAATACTTTCGATCTGTGCCGAATGTTTTTTGCCATAAATACATCATTAAACCGGTTTCGCAATTCGCTTCTTATTACAAGTTCAAAGACCTGATTAAAAACATGTTTGATTCATCATAACGATTATGCATTTACATATAAGCATCTCAACTTTGTTCATTGTCAAATCCAAAACGGTTATTAGGGTCCAGTCAAGGAATGTAAAACCCAATTCGCTATGTTCGTCAGGAACATTGACTTATTTTTAATATTTTTCAATGCAAGTGCTCGTAAAGGCCCACTTTTTACATCAAAACCGAACAGAAAGTCGATTATTTTGCCCTAGGTCTTTAATATTATTATTTTTTTAATTTATTTACGAGAAGTTTGCTAACCTGCAACCTTTCCTGTGTACCATAAATGTTATACTTTTTTTTCCACTGTTTAACGGCTCTGGATACAGTCCTTTTGAACCAATCATAATTTAAAGTTCACAAGATTATATTTGTTTTATTTCCTCATACTATGTATTAAAAAACGTAGTATGATACACGGGCGTAACAGCAATAAATTACTCGGTTACGTTTAAACTATTTTTCGAGATTAGATGAGATGAGATTCGAGATTAGACCATTCAGTGATCTTAATTTCATCTTGAATTATAAACACTTGTACATTATAGTTTCACTTTATTTATGTTAACTCCCAACCAGTTTCGGATTTTACTCCATTTTCAAGGGAATTTTCACTGACTCCAGACACTAGCTCTGAGCAACATAAACAATGATTTTTAGCTCAAGATGCGTTTCAAGTTTCACCAAGTGCTGACAATCGCAAGTATAAATCTTAATTTCAAGAAATTTCAGTTTTATACTGTCAATATTTATTTAATATTTTGTAATACAAGTGTCGTCATTTGTTTTCTTTAGACATAATAACCAAGACATCTTTTGCATCGGTACTAAAAATACACTTTGACATTGATTTTTATGTTTATGTCAAAGCAAACAGGTAATGTGTCAAAGAGAAGGAAGACACATTACATACGTGACAATTTAAATTCCTCTGATCAGCAAATTCTAAAATTATCTATAACCGTCAGTTTGCTGCAAAAGCAATGAAATATGGCAAAATATTTATTTCGAAACGGTTTTTAAATCAGCATGCGTTTGCATAAACTTCCTATACCAAATTAGTTATTAAAAACATGGACAATCGACGAGAGTATTCATTGTGTCAAATTGTGTTTAATTATTTTAGTGGTTTAATTTTTAATTCAATTTTATTTCAACTATTTTTATCATATTCACAAAATCGTTTTTGTATAAAATTGTTCTAAGGCCACTGCTAGACAAACTTAACTTGGTTTGTGGACCATAAACAAATCATTCTATTGTATGTATTTTTTGGTAAATAAATAAATCTTATCTAATGATATATTTGGGTTATTCGCAGGCTTCCAAGTTTCATTGTTTTCAAAAAATAAAAATCCGTAAGCCGATTCCCGTTGCCTCCAAAAATAAACTCTAATAACTATTAATAAGGGACACATTAAAACTTACTTTAAAATTAATGGAAATAACAATAAAAAAACTTTAGTCACTACAAAAAATAATACAACTATAAATAATTATATTACCACTTAAAAAAACCTTACAAATACATAAATAAACGTTTGCACTATAAAGTAATGTTCGACTGCAAAATATTTGAAACTCTGTCAAAGTAATGCTCTTCACAACAAAATTAATATTTCGCACTATAATAAAACCAACAAAAACAATATATTTTATTATTTAACTTGTTTTACGGCTTTGGACACTAGTCCATTCAGCAAAACGATCATCATGTACATAAATACAAGTTACTTGACAAAATATACTACGGTATTAAACAGGTAATGTGTAGTGCACAGAGCGCTTTTTTTTTCCAAAATTAGTCTGATTGTAATTAATAAAAGCGCCACTTACGTCGCAGTAAATTGCGACGTTAAAAAAATGGTGTTCGTATACCATATATATTATATGTGTAAGGGTTATGTGTAAACAGCTACATGGTTGAAAAATGAGGTGATTAAAATTTGTTACATCAATTATCTCTTCATATTGCCCTACAAACATTAAAATAATTACCTATTTGAAAAACTATTATAGCATAATTGAGTAATATTAATCACTCGTGACTTATCTTATCATTTAACATTGACAATCGATCCTGTACATGAATACTAAAAACACAAATAACGTTCTGTTTCTGTTCAACCTAATTGTTTTTACTTTTTTGGAAGCGACGGGAAATAAACTGAAATTTTAATATACCTTTGAATTAAATTGGCCTTGTGGAGGCAGTGAGAATTGATTTTTTTGGAGCCCAGGAATAACTAATATATTTTATTTTATCACATAATACTTTTCTTGCTTGCGCTAAATGTGGATTCAATAAACGTTTCATTAAATTAAATATAGTTGCAATATCATCAATCAATACATTATAACAAAACAGTAGAACCCGGTGTGTCTGTACATTAAAGAAAAGTAATAAAAATTGTAAGGGAGTGACTAAATAAGAGTAAAAAGTAATAGAACACAAATCGGTGATTTAAAAAAAAAAAAAACGTTTTTCTGTCTGCGAATTTAGTTGCTGTATAACAGATGGTGATACCTACTTCGATAAAACGAGCCTAAATTTAATAACTGAAAATTGTAAAGCTAACTATATTAAATTCTATTAAAAAACTCTAAAAGAAAAGAGCTCTGTCTGTCTGTACATTGATGATATTCCAAAAAAATAGCAGTGTAGGAAAATGAACAAAAAAAACTGAATTTTTGTCAGTATTTCATTCATCACGCAAAAATGACTGAACGGGTTTTGATTCCGTTACCACTGTACAGTGGAGACCGCATCAAGTAAGACACATTGGACTTTGTACCTATTTTATATTCTTCTCTGTAGGGGCTAATGTCGTACTGCAAGTGTATAGCTTGATGTGGTCTCCACTGTACGATCCTCAGCAGTTTGACATGGACTATAAAGAAGGAAGGGAGATCACTTATAATCCAACTTAAAAACTGGAATACTTCTTATTACGGGATTCCCAAGGGATTACACTGTGGCCGCATTATCTTCTTCCACACGGACAAAGTTAGTAAGTAATAAAACAAAATAGTTTTAAATTTTACAATTCCAAATAATAACACTAACTCGTATTATCGATAGGAAAAGTTTATATGTATTATTGTTCAGTAAAACTTTTATCTACTTCTTCCATACGGTAATCACACAACATCGGTTTTATGAGTACCTACATTGTTCATCTGTTGTTATAATTTCATAATTACAATAACAAATATGTAACATATTGGAATACAGGTGATAAGAGGAAGTAAAAAAAACGCGAGATATTTCCAGTAGGAAAACCGGAACACACACAACAATAAAGTTTGACATAGCCGGGCCGTAGTATTTATTAGCTGGACCTATACTAGCGCCATCTGTAATTAACTTTGGCTGTGGATCCTCATTAGGCTGAACAGCTGAGATCGTAGCCTAAGCTTACAAGAGAAAAAAAAACCGCGGCTTCTCTTTTTCTCACTTTTTGTGAAATTGTTCGTTGAAAAAAGACGATATTTTAGATGGTCGTAGATAAAGTATTGTGTTCAACTGAACATAATTAGCCATTGGAACACTCTTGCTGTCGCTTACAAAAATCACTTAGTATGTGCTGTAAATAACAACTTGTGTCCCGATGGTTCTTATTATGTCACAGTTGCACAAAATACTATATTCTTAATGAAACAAAGTAAATATAAATTTAATATTTTTATTGTACGATTCCAAATAATATTACTTATAATAGATATTAGATATGTATGAGCTATGTGCAGTAAAATATTTTTTATGTACACCAGCACCCGTAGCACATCAGTGTTTAATCACGAGCAACGCGACTTAATTGAATCAAAAGTGCGAGGAGTGTGACACGATGTTTTTGCGATTAAAAACATCGTCGTCGCGCGTGATTAAATACTGTGCTACGATAAGTACACTGTACTGTGTTTTATTACGTTGAATTATTATTATTATTTTTAAATCAGGCATCTGTTTTCACGACCATACGATTTAATGACTGACACAGATTGATTGTTAAAACGTGACATGCTATTACCAATAACGGCGATATGAATCTTTTTGTTATTATTTTACAATAACAATAGATACAAACTACAAAGTAATCACTCGAAATAGGCACACCATGCGTAAAGAAGGCCTTGATAAATAAATAATATTTATGTGTATAACTCAAATCAAGACTTAGAGGAATAGAAATGGCGACCACCTCTCACTTACACACTAATTCGCACTATCTCCGTCTATATTCGCACATATATAGTATGTTGTCGATCGCTCAAATCCCATACTGTGATATTATGTCAGGTGTGTGTTTGGTCCTCAGAATAAGAATAAACTAAAACTAAATAATAAAATAAATACGAAACTAAGTGATTCGATAATAGTTCTTATGAGCATGCTATTGGGAATTGTATAAACTCTTAGATAACTGTGTAACAACTTCGCCAATTACAATAACTGATAACATAACTTTGTGAAGCAGGCTCATATAGACCTTATGAACATGTCAACAAGACACATTTTCGAGGAAAAGTTCAAAACTTGTATTTTTTGTCACTAAGGTATCTTTGTCATACCTAGAATATCTTTGTATCTTAGTAAGTTAGCTTTTAACTCGTTACATCCATTATAAATTATTTTCTTTTAATGTATCGTAGACTCCAGGACCAAGACAAACCAAACATGGTTTCATGGTAGTGAATAATGTTAAAATATTGTACTTGTAACTGAAAATAAATAAATAAAATAAACAATTCTTATTCTGAGGTCTGGTTTATGCTGAACCAAAGCGGGCCTACATTTTGAATCCCAAGGTCTTTTGACTCAGGTTTTAGTAACCGCATAGTAAAAACAGAACAGTAGGCCCCGTGCGAGACTTAAATACCTACTGTTGAAGGGTTGTCCCCTTATATAATTAATGATATTATAGATATATAGGTATGTATCATGTTTGTAAATATTTAGTTTTTTTACATTGGGCCTTGTTGGAGAGACTTGACTGAGCGCGACCGCGTCGTGACCCCGACTAGCGCCTACCTTGCACGCTAAGATATTGATGCTGTGTGCGTGTTGTAGTTCGTGCGTACTAGCACGCACACATATTAGCCGCGCGATGTACCTTTGCATTAAGATAAATTACTTTTCTGATTTTACTATGGTAACGGTGCCAAATCGTCGCCTGATTCCGCATCCTTGATCGTTTGGTACGCCACTTTCTTAGTACAAAATATTGTGCCGAAAGTAAGGAGAGTTAGGTGGTTCAATCAACTTTTTTATCCAAACTACTTTTTGGGTCTTTGCCAGTACTAAACCACAAAATTTACATTTTGGCTTTTTTCTTTCCGAAAATGGTTTTGTTCGCTAACTAGATGATATCGTAACATTTCGAAATGTTAAAATAATAAGAATTCTCTAATTCTTAACAAATTGATGGTAACTCAGTGGACGAGTTTGTCCCCGAGTTACTACGGAAAAATGGTGTTGTCAACTGACTTACCCCACAGTTTTGCTAAAGATTACAATAACTATGAAATATTATTTATTTCGAAAGATGTTCTTATTATTTAAAATTATCTGTTTATCTAATTTTCTTATATTTAGGAAAAAAAAGGTACGCGTTAGACTTACTTTTTTAAAGGAATAAGCAGTGTGGGTAAAAAGGGGATTCATCCAGTACTAAAATAAAATTTTGCTATGACAACAGGAGCAAAAACTGACTCTGCGTTATTTTCTTTGATAGTACCCAAATAAAAAATGAGAAGTAGTGTCGACTTAATAAAATTTAACAAACAGCATTTGTGGAGTTCTGAAAATCTAGCCAATGCCTTATCGAAACCGGTTGGTGCAAAAACAATTGAAATAAAATTGAGTAAATTCAATATTCGTGAAATTGTAAGTGTTAGTCATTTATCAAGTTCTTTACGAAAGTAATCATGTGAAATACCAATAATACCATAATAAATGTAAGTATACATCGGATACACCTTAACTGGTCGATTTTCTAATGTGAAATAAATAACAATATAACTAAATAATCTATAACAGTTTTATATAATAAAAAATAATATCAGGAAATATACTAAAAAATAATAAAGGTTAAGTTTACTTTGTAATAAAATACAGTAATACACTTGAATAAAATAAAACATAATATTAGAATTAATAATATTATAAATATATATAGATAACTAGTGTTTTGCGTGGTGCGCGGGCTGCAGGCAGCCCGCGTGAGTTGTAATTGTTCTTTGTTGTACTCTATTCATTGTTGTTTGTTGTTGCATTTAGTTGTTGTTGTAACTTTTTCGTTAACGTGACAGGACAAGGTATCGAGTAAAAAACACGTTTGAAATTGAGTTGCAACAAATTATCAGACGAAATTCAAGTAATGGGCAGAAGTCAATTGTATCACGAAATGTCATCGGCCATGATCGGGTGGGAAAAAAGTCATCGGTCATGATCAGTTTTCAAAATTGTCATCGTCGTAACCGTAATAGCGCGTTGAAATACTTGTGGCAACTTTGATTCCATTGAAATGGACTAATATTTTGCTATTGTGTACTCTGACAGTTGTCAAAAGTCCAAAATGTACACGGTCGAAATGTGCTGGAACCAACTTTCAACGGAGTCGAATCCCGCTAAGCCCAATCTCAAACGTTTTCGAGATAGGTCCAAATGAAACAGTCTTGTACTGCCCCCGGGGTTAAGTGAACTCGGCCTCATGAACTCACATACTCGGCCTTCGGCCTCGTATGTTCCTTCATCGGCCTCGCTTATACTCGGTTCGGCCTTCGGCCTCCGGCCTCACCGCTTGGTACTGTTTGGCCTCCGGACGATTCCTCCGGAATCGTCCTCCGGGGTCGGCCTTCGGCCTCCCTAGAATGACATCAGATATGACTCTGGTGGCCGCGGTGTGGTGCTCGGCTTTCGGCCTCGCCGGGATCCTTTACGCGAAATGTTTCCTCTGACAGCTGTCAAGTGTCCAAACTGTCAACGGTCGAAATGTGCTTGAACCAATTCAACGTAGTCGAATCCCGCTAAGCCCAATCTCAAAGGTTTGGGAGATATGTCCAAGTGAAACAGTATTGTAATGCCCCCGGGGTAATGTGAACTCGGCCTCATCAACTCACATACTCGGCCTTCGGCCTCGTATGTTCGTTCATCGGCCTCGCTTATACTCGGTTCGGCCTTCGGCCTCACAGGCTCGGCCTCCGGCCTCGCCGCTTGGTACTGTTTGGCCTCTGGACGATTCCTACGAGGCCTCCAACTTCGCCTCCGGCCTCGTAGGAATCGTCCTCCGGGGTCGGCCTTCGGCCTCCCTAGAATGACATCAGATATGACTCTGGTAGCCGCGGTATCGTGCTCGGCCGAAAAACGCGCATGTTCGGACTCCGAACGCTGCCAGCTCGGCCTTCGGCCTCGCTGGCGCGTTCTCCGTCCTCACATGCTCGTTTTTCGGCCTCGCTAGAAAGACATTTGAAGGCTCGGCCTTCGGCCTCGCCATTAGATCCGAAAAAATGTCCAATCCATTTTTTTTCGAAAAAGTGTCAAAATACCTGTCGGTTGTAAAAAGGTGTCAAATTTGACAATGGATTCGTAATCAGCGACTCCACTTGCTCCTGGATACCGAGTTTCAAGCGAATCGGAGCACTTTTTTGGACATGTCAAAAAAATGTCAAAACCTGTCAAATGTCAAATTTTTTTTATGCGGTCAGGTAGCGCTCGGCAAACCGATCACTAAAGTCGAAACCGCAACTCGCTAGGACTTACGGTTCGGGAGATATGGCCGATCAAAGTTTTGGCAAAAAAAAATTTTTTTTCGACTTTTTTTTTTTTTTTCATTTTCAGCTAGAGCTCGCCGAGCCCTTTTCTTAGAGTACCATGAACATGGGTCTAGCTCCAGCCGTTTGGGAGATACAGGCTGTTAAAGTTTTGACACCGGGGGGGGCTAGATCTCGGCGAGACCTTTTCTTAGACACCCATCAACATGGGTCTAACTCAAGCCGTCTCGGAGATACGGGCCGTTAAAGTTTTGACATTTGAAAAAAAAAAAAAACTTTTTTGTCACCCTATGGTCCGACCCCTAGGGATGTACCACCTTCCGTTCCGAAGATATGGCCAAAACAAAATTTTTTTGTAACAAATTTTAGAAAAAAAAAAAATCCCATCCCTAGTGACCGGGGACATCCCTAGGAACTGCGCCCGCTCGCGCTTCGCGCTCGCGGGCTTGTTCCGGCGAACTTTCTGTCAATAATGTCAAAAATGACAATTTTTCCCATCCCTAGTACCCAGGTACATCACTACGAACATCGCCCTCTCGCGCTTCGCGCTCGCGGGCTCGTTCGTGCTCGTTCGTAGGCTCGCCCTTCGGGCTCGCCTACTCACTCGCAAAACTCCCATACAGAATCCCATACAACGACCCGCCTCACTAAAACGTCAAAAAACCATGTCAAATGTCAAAAAATGTCAAATGTCTGATTTTTTCCCCACTCAGTATTAGACACCCGACATTCCATACATACATTACTACCACCCCAAACGACTCCTTCCAACTAAACAACCATGTCAGTCAGTGAGTCAGTCAGTTACCGTTTTGTAGCTTTATATATAGTCAAATATAATACAATAATGTAATAAATATAATACATTAATGTAATAAATATAATACAATAATGTAATAAATATAATACATTAATGTAATAAATATAATACAATAATGTAATAAATATAATACCATAATGTAACAAATATAATACAATACTGTAATAAATATATGCCCAACTCCGCCCATTTGATTAGTCTGACGTAAATGTGTATGACGTAATATATCTATTTTGTCTTGATGGTAACGAATGAATGAATACCACATAAAATTGTAATACACGTCACGTTTAAGTGGTTTAAGAAATAACAGAGGTACCTACCTAATTAGGAAATCAATTCAAATTTAATATTAATTCCAATAAATATATGGTTTTGTACTATGTAAATTTGTATTATGATCAGGTATTGTTAGGTACAGTAGAGATCACATCAACCTAAACACATTTGACTTTGTACATATCTTATACATCTTAATATAAGAGCTTATTCAGTACTACAAGTGTATAAATTGATGTGGTCTCCACTGTACGTGATAGACAAATTTGGCATAAATAAATGCCATAATATAAACATGTTGGAATATTTAACATATAAATTTTTATATATTTTTTTAGGGTTCCGTACCCGATGGGCAAAACAGGACCCTATTAATGTCACTCCGCCGTCCGTCTATCTGTCCGTATGTCACGGGTCTCTAGCTCTTAGACGGAATGAGATAGAGATAGAGACCTGAAATTTTGGTATGTCGTGTAAAATTTTAACCCAACACCGAATATTAAATTAAAAATAAATTAAATTATTTTTCAGGGGGTACCTCATATACGAAAATGGAGGCAAGAAAAATGTTTATCCCCAAAATGTTGGGTGTCATAGTCTAGACCTCATTAAGTAGAGTGTAAATATACTTTTTAATTTTTTTTATCTTCTAAAATAAAGAAATGGGAGGCTATCAAAGTTGTCATTTTTAGACCATTTTTGTTACGGAGTCTGTCTCCAAAGACTATCATAATATTTATAATATACAGAAATTTCAAATTCCTACCAAAGTAGTTAGGAATTTAAAATTTCTGTATATTATGTACCATATGTCGTACTTAATCAAAAAATACTGAAAACGCCGATTTATGATGTAGTTTTAGGGTTACGTCCCCGAATACTCAACCAACTTAATTTTGCAGTTTTTTTCTGACAGAATTACCTAAAACGAAATAAATATCTAGTTTGAAATAATTATTTATATAATATAAATTTATTTATAGCGCACTGTGCGTAAAATGACCGCTTTACGCACGCTGCGCGTGCGTAAAGTTGGCATTTTCCGCACTTGTGCTATAAAAAATTATACGAAACTCGATAATAGTTTGAAATAATCATATTAAGTTTGTAATTACTGTTCAAATTATTCAAGTATATTAACGTCCTACTCGCACTTGACCGTTTTTTTTTTTAAGTAACAATCAACTGCGTTCAATGTTTATTTTATTCTGTTTTTTTGTATTTGTTGTTATAGAGCAACCATGATAGTTAGACAGTTGAAATCTTCACAGATGATGATTTCATCACCTGTGAAAATTTCAACTGTCTAACTATCACGGTTCATGAGATACAGCTTGGTGACAGACGGACAGACAAACGGACAGTGGAGTCTTAGTAATAGAGTCCCGTTGGTTGCCCTTTGGGTACGGAACCCTAAAAAAGAAAAATATTAATAACACTGAAAAAAAAAGATTCTATGGAAATTTTCACTCTAGGTCTACCCTGGCGTCATACAAATAATTTTTTCTCCAAGAGATCCTAATGTTTTTTTGTTGTATTAAACTTGACCTTCTTATTGCTTTTCCAGCAAAAAGTTCTGTGCACGCCACTCTACTATCTGGTAAGCACGTAACCTTTAGCTTAGCTAAAGGTTTGTTAAGGTCGGCCTACAGATTACAAACAAATGTACATTGTTGAAGGCAAAGGGCCGTTGCACAAGTTAAGAGTGCCTTGTTTTGTATTGTTTTCTGTGAGTTGTTTTTGTTCATTAGTCACGATTGCTTTTTATGTCTTCCTGTTCGGAAGGCCAGAATACTGTAGAACATTTTCACATAGGTGAACAAAAGAGTACACAGGATTTCTGTGATTTCAAAAACTATGTTTGATGCATTTATGAACTTCCAAGGTTTTTTTTACTTTCTGTACTCTCTAAAAAAAATTGCAATTTACAGATGCCCAGGATACAACTTACTCTTCAAAAAAAAAACGTTTTGGCTAAATAATACATTGTATTTCTGCATAAATATTATGAGTCAACTACATACTTGATTAATGTGAAATTTAAATGTATATTTTTTAAGATCTTTATCTTTGAGATACAAAACCAGTTACTTAATTGGATAATTTTCACTCGATAGATAAAAATTTTGAAAATTATGCTTTTTAGAATGATTTTTTTGGAAAAAAATTCTCTAATTGTGTTTTATGTCTAAAATAAACACACTTTATTAAAATCTGCACACATAAAAAATTACCTAAATAGTATAGAAAAAATTTTAATTTGAAATCAGACTCATTCTAAATAATTTCCCGCACATTTCGGCGTACGCGCATGCGCTTATCAAATTTTTATAATAGCTAAGCGCTGTGCGCCGAAGAAAAGCTTCCATCTCAATGACTCACTTTATAAGGACGCATTCTCAAAGTGAAGAAATGACCGCGATAAAGTGGTCGACTGTCGTAATTTGACAACTAATTTAAGAAAATTACTAAGTTACCAAAACCTCATTTCACACAAGATAAGATTCTCGTGATAAAGCAAACTTATTGAAGATATTTTTTTTTCGAGGTTTGTTTAATCTGTTTATAATTTTCTACAAATAAAATAAAAATTAGTGGTTTAGATATTTGTATTGGAACTCTTCCTGTGTTGGCTGTTTTCACGGGAGCAGGCTAGGGATATTTGATTTCAAAATCATAGAGTTCAATTCTACTTGATGCAAAATGAGGTGCTCAATGTCAGGGATAAGGAGCCCTTAACCCTTCTAATTCTCACTATCGCTAGAACAAATGTCGCTTTCCTGATTAAGTGGCTTTGGTCACAGATTAAGACGACGTAGGTAGTGGAAAAAGAGTTTTTGAAACAGTAGATACTAGGGTTCTGAAAAAAATACGTGTTATAAAGAAGGCCTATCCAAGAAAATTAAAGAGCCCAAAACATAATAGAGAAAAGTTCTCTGCATCGAAAATAAATGCAAAGCGAAGGTTGTTTTTTCAGTTCAAAAGTAGTACCTCTAAAGTAATAAAGTGAAAATAACAATAAGGTGTTTTAATATGAACGTAGGGAAATTTTATTTATTAAAAAACAGCGATATCTAATAATCTCCTTGATTCACTGCACTACTCTGGCACGCACTTTATTGGTTATGTTATCTCTTTCTTTATGCAAAGGACCTATTGTGTCTTAAATAATATCTACCTTCATACGATATGACAGCTATCATCAAAGCATTAAACCCTGTTTAACTTAGAGCTCAACCATTGGCTAATGAAAAGTTATTTGGGTATCATATGTGGTAATACCAAGTTGGTAATAGCTAATAATAATAACCGAAGGGCTTTGCCAATGTTACCACATAAACTTATGGTTACGTATTACTTATGGCTCAAGCTGACCACATACGTGGAATATATGTTTGGTTATCTATGTGACGACATGATAAACCGGTTTTTGATGTCACATAGAGCTTTCAAAACACAGTCGTAGTTCAATGAACTAACCTTTTTATATTGTAGTACAAGTACATGGGATAATTCATCAGCTGGTGTTGCAGTGTGTTTGGACTAAGCATACGAGTAAACCTTAAGGGCGCACCGAGCGTTTGCTTTTGTCTCTATCTTTTTCTTTATGTGTAAAGAGTAAAGAAAATAACCAAACTTTTGCACTTTTTCCATGATTTTCATTGTTATTTACATCATATTTTTCTTAAATAAAAAACTATCGTATATAAACGCTCCAGTCATCTATGAACTTTATTTTAGTAAATAAATATTCATATCAAATTACTTATTTATATAAAAAAGTAGGGAAATAGAGGAAAAAATTACACGAAAAGAGGTAACTTTGCGAATTTATTTTATCGAGCCAACTTTATTAAATCGTGTATACAATCTACGAGTAGTATATATACCCAATAATACCAATATATTTCCCTAGATTTTAATTTAATTGTTTACTACTTCAAACAAGGGTTATAAAAACGTGTTTGTTTGTGTAAAAAGCTCGGTGCGCTCTTAAGATAACATTAAAATTTTATACTCCAGTGCTTAAATTTTCTATGGTTGGATTATTTCTGCTGTAATTTATAATGGCCTCTTTGCATCATACTGCAAAGTTTTATACACAGGAGAATCATTTTATACCTCAGCCACATCACTATAATATTTAAAATGCACAATAAGGTGAGTTTTTTAAGTAAAAACTAAAACAAAAGTAAAATATCTCTTACGTCGTTTCGATTAAAATTACTATTTTACGTATTATTTTCAAACGATAAACGAGTCTGAAACCGGTAGCGTGGCCGTTCTAATAGATATACGGTTAAGGCGCTACGGAAAAAAAAATCGACACTTTTAGAACTTGCATATCTACTTCAGTAAAGAATGTATTATTTTGATAATATAGAATATCATTTTTGGAATCTTTTTCTAGGGATCTGCTAAACAAAAACGCGATTGGAGAAATTCTGCTCGATAAAAATATTTATTGAACTGAGGTCCTTTTCGACATCATTTCTCCTGGGTATGACAATTTGGAAAGACATATGGACTACTATTATATTTTATTGGATAGGTTCTAAAAGTATTTAGAACCTGGTTAAACGAAATTTTAATAGCAACTTGAGTACGTTTTATATTAATTAAAAACCGACATTTTGCTATTTTTCCTCGAATCCGTCCTTTTCGCACTGAGGGTTTTTTCGCATATAGAGTACAGGGACGCTAAAACATTTACATATCGCCGTAAGATGAAGTTGCGGAAGCCGAAAACTGGTGATAGTACTCGTCTATACTTCAGTGGCGTGCACACAACTTTTTGCTGGAAAAGCAAGCAATTGGTCAAGAATAACAATAAAAAAAATATGAAAAAATTTAAATATCACTTTGAAAAAGTTTGTATAGGAAATTTTCACTCTAGGGTAGACATTGTCTACCCTGGCGTCATACATTTTTTTTTTTTCAAAATAGTATTTAAATTTTTTCATATTTTTTTTATTGTTGTTCTTGACCAATTGTTTGCTTTTCCAGCAAAAAGCTCTGTGCACGCCACTGGTCTATAGCCAACCCTCGAGACGTGAAAAAAAAATAAGCTGTTCCATAAAAAAGTTACATAGCTACCCGATCAAAATGTATGAGACAACTGATTTTTTTTTCACGATTTCACAATTTTTTTTTACGCCTAGTTGTTCGTCGTATGGACGAGTACTATCGCCAGTCTGGCTTCCGCAACTTCATCTTAACACCCTGTATAAGTGAAACAAAGTACAAGAGGTATATTATATATTTTCTTTTATTTATAAATGAGTCAAATGATTTTTTAATCGGCTTGTTTTCTAACATATTAATTTAGGTTAATATACCGCTATTAAAAATCTATTGCATCCATTTTTAGAACACATCACAAATTAGAAAATCAATCACATAACAAATAACCATTTTCTGAAAATAATTTATATTATTTTAATATCATAGTTTTTTTTGTAATTAATAATGCCCTCTCTATTATTATTAGTAAAATATTAACCTTAATATTAATTAACTATTCCTAATGGTGCTCAGGCTTCTATTTAACTCAACGCGAAAAAAAGTTATCAAACGTTTTATAATCAATTTCATACAAATTTGCTCACCATCAAAACCTCTAGGGTACTTTCAGTTGACTTAGAAACTTGAAATTTTGTTTACACACACATAGAAATAAATCTGAAAATTACAACAGTAGAGCGTGCAAAAAACCAAAAGACTTTTTTGACATCGCGATTTTTTATGACGTTTTTTTTTTTTTTTTGAAGGACCTACATATTTAGTAACGATAAGAATTAAATGTGACAGAATTTTTACAGATTTCTTTTTTAGAAATTAGATTTAGGAAATAGTTCTGATAGATTAGCAATCAATTCATACTCGTATTTTGTAGACGCGAGATTGTACTATCAAAAACTAATAACGTATCTACGTAGACTTTAAAACGTTGAAATTACTTTCCTCGATAGGTATAAGTACAAAGATAATTCAATAATTAATTCTCCTATGTAAACGGTACTTTTTATTCCCATTCAAATCAACAACCTTTTATGAAACATCAAAAACGATTTTTTGTATGAAAGTACTTAGAAGTGACGTCATAACTTTGTATTTTGGCAGAAGGCAAATGGATAACTTCTAAATTGTTTAATTGTATTAAAATTTTTAAATTGAACTTTATGCAAAATGATGAATGAAGTAGGCACTATTTTTGAATATCAATTTTACGCATACAAGTTTTTAAATTTATTGACAAAATAAAGTAAAGTAAAATTTTATTTGCTTAAACATGCGTTTTAAATAACTATAGGTCTTATTACATATTTTTGTTATTGGGTACAGCACATTTTACCATAATATGCAAATATTGATTCCAGAAGTAAATTTACTTATCATGTATTATTATATTATTATAAAATTCATTCACAACCATATTAATTCAAATAATCTTTGACGTCGTAATAACATTTTTCTAGAAGCCATGTGTGTATCTTCTTTTTAAATATTTTTATGGGCAAACTTTTAAATTCTAATGGCAGTTTATTGAATATTTTTATCGCCATTTTTATACAACCTAGGCATCATCCCTATTGTGCGGCCGTATAAAGTATACGCCAGACTTTTAATCAGAAAAGAATCGATCAAAAAATCTTCGATTCCAATCCATACAACAATAAGCTACTTGGAACCAATTTGAAAAGTATTTATGTATACGGTGAAGAAATTATATCGTCAAAAAAATTGTACAAATAGACATTTCGTTTGAATCTGTAGTTTCCCATTTTTGAGGGAACTATTATTTTCTTAGGAGCATCGCCTTAGGTAAATAAGGTATAGGTTAAGGTAAATTAACCTAGTTAATTTTAACCTAGTTTTAGCCTAGGTTAAAATTAAGGTTAAAATAAAATTAACTAGTTGTTCACCCCGAAATGTGAACTCGCGACCCCCTCTTAAAATCCCATATCTTGGCAACCCCTTGACCGATTTGACTCATGTTCGAATTTAAGAGTTCTTTTTGTCTCAATTACTCGCTCCGATCAACGATACTCGAGTTATCGTCTGACAAACATTTGTACATTCATACAAACGCCGGATTGTTCAAATAGACTCGGAGAACTTCGCTCACTTCGCTCGCTTGTTCAATAAATAGAATATAAATAACATACACGAATTAATAAAAATATAACAATGCTTCCAACATATCCTTCTTTAGTTCGAAAACCCATCGCCTCAAGTTTGTCGATGTATCATCAACAGATAAAATATATTTATTCTTTTGCCGTATCCATTTGTAAATCAGGATTCTTACTAATATGCGGTCAGGGAAATCAGTACACTGGGTAAATCCATAATGTTATATTTATTAATTTTCGGTATCCATTTTATTGGATTGATGATGATGATGGTAAATCAGAATTCTTACTAATACGCGGTCTGGGAAATCAGTTCACTGCGTAAATCCATAATGATATACTCGTAATAGTATATCATTAATACTAAATAATATGTCTTTACATATGAAATTGTCGAAATTTTCTTAAAGATTCATGAATTCATAATTCCTGTAATTCAATAGCTATTTCCATTATTTGTTTTTTGTTTTATATCTTTATATTAAATTTTGTTTTTATTGTCAGTTTAATAACCAAAATTAAATCTTCAAAAACAGTTCGTCCTAAATCCCATCCATTTTTATGATAAGATTCGTAATAATTTTTTGCAGCTGACACTTTTCAATAATTAAATTAATGTTGCTGTTAGCTCAATGTTGTTTCATTCATATACGAAAGAAATGACATAATTTGGATTTGTTATTCCTGAAAAAAATTGTGAAATGTTACAATTGAAAATTGAGTTTCCTTCAAATTCTCTATAGAAAACGGCAATTTCATATGTAAAGACATATTATTTAGTATTTTCGGTATCCATTTTATAGGATTGATGATGGTATATGTAAATTAGAATTCTTACTAATATATGATTAGGGAAATCAGTTTGCTGGGTAAATCAACTATTAATAAAATCGCCACTTCAAATGTTTCCTTCCTTAGAAAGAAAACATTTCATAGAGAACATTTTTTTCATTTTTCTGTTATAGTGAACTGCTCAATTTCGCAAGATTTATCATAAGTAAAGCTTAGCAAAAAAGAGTTTGTCGTGGTGACAGGTGTAACTAAATATATTTTGGTCGATAACATTTTTATGTTCGGATCTCTTATACTAGAACCTGTTCAGAACTTGTACGTCCCTTACGTGATTGCCTTCACAAAAGAATTCCACAAATCAAAGCATTTTCGTATTTAGTGCTTGACAATAAAAGAACCTTGACAGGGGAGTTCTTTCATGAAAAGAATTTTGGGAAAGCTTATTGACTTGACCTGCGGATTAAGCAAGAATAATTTGATATCTTATTGGCTTTTTACAGATTATTACGTTTTTTATCGTTCAATATTTTTTTATTTGTTGTTATTCAAGATAAGCTTAATTAATCGCAATAATAAAAATATTGAAATAACCTCGTGCTCGTGAGTGATTGCGCTGTCATCGCTCATCTCATCACTATTATTTACTATTATTCGGAATCCTAAGTCTATAAATTATTACAATATCTATGGTCGCCAATAATTCTTACCTCATCGATTGAATAAAGAGGCGATTTGAAAAGTATCCACTTAAATAATGTATGGTTGTTTCTCTGACACAACCCACTGTTTTTTGGTTGTAGCATATTTATGGTGTGGCGAAATATGTGATATAAATTTGTTGTCACGATTCGCTAGACGAACTCTAGCACCCTCAAATTTTTCATTCAAAACTCTTTTTTGCCAACCTATACGTCAACAACAGATACAAAGACAATGTATCTACTTAAATTTTTATTCAGAGAACAGTTGAATTTAAGGAAAATCATCCTTTTTAAATTAATTTTAAAAGCTGCAAAGATTTTCAATTTATCGAGACAATAGATCTTGATCAAGGTAAATTTAAATACCTACAAAAAATTGACATCCATTCCAATTGTATGCAAATTATTAAACAATGGGACAAAAGATTTAATTGTTTATCGATGTCATAATTTATGTAATTTAGATTCAGCTGCACATATTGGTTCATCTGGTATGTACGGTCAACCAATTTTAAATGTAGATCCCTGAGACTGGGAACTTCGCCATAGGGACCTTCCATATAAACCTCGTGATGCGATTCTTTTGTGAATTTTGTAACCCTTCTCCTTTTAATGGCATTTTTGTAACATTCCTCCCTTGTTGTTGGCCTCCCATCCCCCTTACCCACATTGCGTGACATTTTATAAACAAATCGAAAGGGTACTTTCAATTAATGAACAATCATTTTGTTTTCTCAATGTAGAAATAATACCATGTTCAATTGAATCACAAAATATCACGTGACATTTATTCGTAGCAACCCCTCCCACAAAGTGATGCTTAGTGACACTTGATAACAATCCCTCTCCCCTTAGAGGACGGCCCCATACCATAGATCTACTCTGCCTATAGGAACTCAATAGAATGAGCGTTTTTCCTTATGTCAAATTTAGTGTTAAATAAGATTCCTAGATGGCACTGTCGTATTCTTTAGCAACAGAATTAAAGACAAAATTTGCACCAATTCCAAACAAACGAAAAACCACTTCGACATTGATTGCTACGAAACACATTGTATCTATGGTGACATGGACAGCGCCATCTGGGGCAAAGCTAAGAACTAAGAAAAAAAAACAACCAGAAAAACGCTCATTCTTTAGATAACAAGTGTGTAGCTATTACAAGGTGGCCTATTGACCGTATAGGGAAGTCTTGGAGTAATTCGTCCATCTGTTCGTAGTTCCGCTATTCGTAGTTTGGCTTTTATTTTAATCCTGTAATAGCTGCAAAGTGTTTTTAAATCAACGTTCGATATAACTTTCAGGCCGCTGCACACCAAATACGTGTGTGTGGCATTGTGCGTGGTAGCACCAGTTATTGTATGAAACTAGACTGAAGCATTGTGCACGCAATACAATATAACTTGAGCTGCCACGCACAACGCCACGCGCACGCATTTGGTGTGTATCGGCCTTTATCGACTATAGCCATGGACCGTCCATGCTATTGCCTAAAGTTATTATCTACTTTAAACTTTTGTCTGGACTAGCCCAATAGTGTTTATTTTACACTAAACGAGACCTAGATGAAGTTTATTTCTAGGGCAGCTGCAAAATTGGTCAGTGACCTTTGCGCATTTCGTAATACATACACAAAAAAATAGCGATAAAGGTTGGCCACCGTTTTGGCGAACGATCATTTCGACATTTTGGCTGAACCATTACAATACAGCGACGTTTTTAATCCGACACGCCTACTTATAATACGGCGTGTTATACGATATGGCTGCGACATATACACACCACGTTTCCCCCTAGTGTTGTTTCCGGTTTTGGCAATAAAATCACTGAGTGTGCAAAATCACATAATGAAACAGTTGGTGCGTTCATAGAGGAAGGAACGTTTCGCATGTAATATAGGCATACTGTACAAGAATAATAAAATAGCGATTTATGTAAGTACCTATGTAGAAGACTTAGTATTGTTTGCATAAAGTAATTACCATAACCGTCGTGATGCTTTGGTCACGTTGTTTTTTTCTAAGTGCCAAGCAAAAGGTGTTCTTTTAGGTTTCCGCTAAAAGAGGGCGGTAGGTCTGTCCGTTTTTTAATCGTTCGTCTGTCCGTGACAAAAACGGGTTGGACTGATGTCGATGGAGCTAAATAGATGTTGAATTATAATACAATACAAATTGGCGTCCGCTGACGAATGGCGCTCACCTAAAAAACGTCGCGTCATCCGAAAATTACTCTACTGATAACGATATTTCTCTCAAATGAGACGTTTAAATTGTATTAAAAAATATGTAGTATTATTTAAAGTATAATTAACGTATAATTAAAAAAGTATAATAACAAAATTGATTTCTGAAAATTATTCTTGCGTTAAAAGAACACTATGAAAATGTTGTTCAAAAGTCAAGCTGTTTTTTGGCTAAAATTAAGTAAAATTGTTTATTTCTTTGCAACCACTAATGTTATTTGTATGGTTCTTGCACTAAAATATAAGGAAAATATTGCTTAGAAAAATTATCTATGGAATTTTTTTCCGTACATCACGTTCATGTGAAAAGTATTTTTTTCCCCTATATTGCGCTATCCAGAGACCCTGCGACGCGACGTCGCACACTGGTTCCATATCAAGAAATCGTGGAATTAGGGCTAAGTCAAGTTGAAGGTCAAGGAATCTGTTTTTTTTTTTTTTGGTAGACTTCTGACACCTTTACAAACACCTTTTAAACTTGTAATTTTTCTGAAATATGCATTACTTTCTGAGAAAAAAAACTATTTAATTATTTTTTGTATGGAGAAAATAATGTTTCTGTCAATTACTTGAAAACTTCATATTTATTTAAAATTAATCTTACTGCAGGTGATGGAGGAACTCACAGCCAATATTTTATTTCCTTATAC
Organism: Ypsolopha sequella; assembly: GCA_934047225.1. Lineage (NCBI taxonomy): Eukaryota > Metazoa > Arthropoda > Insecta > Lepidoptera > Ypsolophidae > Ypsolopha > Ypsolopha sequella. Next base: position 17,138,011 of record OW203994.1, on the reverse strand, counting down.
TTAACTGCAAAAATATTTAATTTAAAAGGTCAAGGAATCGAACAATTCTTTTGTGATAGACTGCTGATGCTATTATAAACACCTTTTAATGGTGTAGTTTTTCGGATATATGCATTACTTTCCGAGAAAAAATACATTGAATTATTTTTCATATTTATTAATCATTAATCAAATTGAACAATATTTTTTTCACATAGTAGGTAATAGAAATATGAAGGGATTCTACTTAAATCCAATATTTTTTTCCCTACAAAATATTTCAGTATTAGCTGAAAACAAACCAATTTGTTGTCTCGCTGCCTGATCATTAGTATTACGCGTCCAATAAAAAGAGGCCAATGAGCCAACATGTAATCGCCTCTATCAAAAGCAAATAAGGTCTTTGCCCTTGGACTTATTGTGCTGGCCAAGTAATAAAAAAAGTTGCTAGGGTAGGCCATCCCTTTAATGAATTGGACTTACAGAAGTAATAACGGTGAACGTATCCCCTAGTCCCTGAGTAATAAAACTAAAATTCCTTAACAAAAAAGATGAAAAAATACAAAGAATATACATGACATTGCAGTATTGGCACTTTGGCAGTAGTTTAATTTTTATTGTATTTTTCATCTGAAATTGCAGAAATGATGTGACGGGCGGGACCCGTACATACTTATTACCTTACACTTAAATACATTTATATAGCAAATGCATGTAGCAATTTTTATTGTTTTAAAATGTACCGTGCAACGTTTTGTTATGTTTACGCATTCAAAGCAAGATTTGAAACGCAACAAAGAGCTGTTCCATTCAACGCACAGTGTTTTGTTTTTATTTTATGTTTAGATTTCTTTTTTTTATTCTGTACAACTTAGGATAGACATAACTCATCATCGTAGCACCACGTGGTATAAATGAGTCGGTAGTAGTCGATCCACGACTCAAGTTCATTTGCAAACCAAATAATCCGGCAACACACCAATAAGGTAGATAGGTAGTAGGTACATAACAATACGTCGAAGCGATTGACGACCGAAACGTGATCTACAATCTAATTGACAGGACTGTTGTCTTCAAAGTCCCGCTCTCGTTTTAACTAGGTATGTAATTGCTACAAGGTAAATTAGCTATGTGTCAGTATCAACGTTCGATAAAATAGGTAACAGCATTCTTCAATTGTTTAAAAAATGTCCAGAACGGCAATTCTGGCGCGTGCGCAAAAATTTCGACAGCAGAAAAATCAATTATTTTCGTAGAAAATGCCTTGTAAAATCCCTCGAAATCTACCGCAGCAAATTTTTTTCGCTCTTGCCAGAATGACCGTCCGGGGCGTAATCAGCCTATTTCCATAGAACGTCACTTTAGAGCACTGAATGAATCTCAATAACCGACCATTCAGAGACCACTTCACACTAACAAAATGTTGTATAAGTGGCTTGTGGATGTGCATAATACCTACATGGGTTCAGTCAACCTAGATGTACCAAACCAGCTTTCACAAACATTTTACACTCACACTTTTCCAAGTATTTAATTTAAAAAACCGGCCAAGTGCTTGTCGGAAAACTAGCAGTATAGGATAGCACATTTTTTTTATTTATTTATTTATTTATTTATTTACTTAAATGGTTAGTATTACAGAAAAACTTAATTAGGCCTATCCTAGGGTTAGTAAAATACAAAAACAGAGAAAAAAAAATTTGGGACTAATAATACATAAAAGCAGGCTTCCGACACATTAACAGATTCTTTCTCAGACTGTAAAACTAACAACCTAGCACATAATAATAATTTCGAATATGTGTGCTCCGATACTAGAATTCTCCGTAACACGGAAGCATTAGTTATTTTCGCCAAATTATATGCAGACTTAGAAGGGGCTTTTTGTTTATGAACATATTAATAGAGTTGAAGTGGGAGTGAACTCTATGACGTTCCATTATTGTTAAAGATTTACTTACGAGCAACGAACTAACTTTTAGTTCATTGCTTACGACAGTATGTTAAGGCGATTACCGTCGCCAAATTAGCAGCTCGATATATGTCGGTACGAATATCAACGGAAACTACATTGCAATAACGTTCATATCAGCGCGCAATGCATAGTGGCTGTTACGACGCTCGCTTCGTCCTTGATAGAGCGAAATAGGAGAAAATTATACTTTTCACTAGGACGTGATTGTTCGATTGAATAATATTATTTTATGTTTATAGATATCAAGTTAATCTATTTATCAAAGCATAAATGAATTCAATCGTCCAAGCCACTTAGGAGCAGTAGGAAATTCAAGCCAAAAAACACCATTCAGTTAAAAAAATATTTCATGCAGAAGTTTTGGTGGTATGAAAAAGAAAAATGTTGTATATGTTGTTTAAGAGTTGATAATTCATAATACAGTTTTTCATTATTTTTGGTTTCGCCATAAACAAGGAGTAGGCTTTAGAAAGTACCAATTTGGCGATAGTAAGGCGCTTAAGTAATAAAAATATTAAAAATACAAAGCAAATCTTTTCATTTGTGATCGTATTTTTTTGCAGTAATAACTAAGTATTCATCTTTGTCTCTCTCTTTGTTTTACCAGGTACGATAGCTCTTGGTTTATGCCATCTTTCTTGATAAACACCATCACCGGGGACGATGACACTGCGATGGCAATTGATCTGTGCCAACGTCCCCGTCGCGGCTCTCACCGGGGACAATGACACTTTTTTTCCCATCCTCCCCGGTACCGGGGATGACCCACCGGGGAAGATGGTACAGAGGAGACCATATCAAGCTATGCACTTGCAGTACGAAATTAGCCCCTACAGAGAAGAATATACGATAGGTACAAAGTCCAATGTGTCTTACTTGATGCGGTCCCCATTGTACCAAGCCTTTTTTTTATTGGCATTATTTTCCAAATTTTTAATAAATAGCTAACCTACGCGACGCTTCGTGAGACTGACAATAGACCATAGGGCCTTCACCACAACGAACCTTCGACCCCAGCCATCAATCAGAAACATTTTGCACGCCCTTGGCGCCCGCCCCCGCAATTATTTCGAACATAGAATAGTTTCCTTTGATATAACTAGGGGTTTCATTATCAACCTGTATATGTGGGCCAAGAACAAATAGACAAACCGACAGACTTACTGACGGATAGACACCAAGAAATGTTTCCGTTTTATAAAAGTTAAGTGGATGGCATACCCTAGCAACTTTTTTTATTACCCGTCCAGCACAACAAGTCTAATGGCAAAGACTTTATTTGCTTTTCATAGAGGCGATTATATGTTGGCTCTTTGGCCTCTTTTTCTTGGACGCGTAATACTAGTGACCACGGAGCGAAACAACAAATTGGTGTGTTTTTAGCTAATACTGAAATATTTTGTAGGGAAAAAAATATTTCATATTTCTATTACCTATTTTACGAAAGAAAAATAAAGTTGATCTTTTAACCGCGTTCTTGAAGCGAACGTTTGAAAACCAAAAAAATAGAGGGTGCAAAACATTTTTTTTTGACAAAAGTATAAATCTTAGTACATTGTTTATACGTAAGATCCCTAAAGAAAAGATTAATAAATCAAATATTTTTTTTTTCAATACAAGGGGAGTCCGAATTTCTTCAAACGAATCTTAGATAGCCTGGGGTTGGTCATGCTCTAAGCTCAGGTACAGTCTTAATGGCATTTTTATTATAAAATACTTCCGTGTTTTATTTATTCATAACATTAGTGTAAAAGATCGTGGTGTGAGTTCACTGGACCGGGTAGCGCATGGCCAAGTTAATAACCTTGCACCGCACAATCCGCTATTATTATATTATGCATGGAGACTTTTTGCAGCAACAAAACGAACTTTTCCTCCTTTGAGAACACGCGTGATAAGATAGTGCGAATGTAAAAGTTATTGACTTACATACAGAGACGCTTCGGTCAGGGACTTGAACTGCTTTAGTTCTTAAGAGTATGGCCTACCCTAGGAACTTTTTTTATTACCCGTCCAGCGCAATAAGTCTAATGGTTAAGACTTTGTTTGCTTTTGATAGAGGCGATTATATGCTGGCTCAAAATTGTTGTGTTTTTAGCTAATACTGAAATATTTTCTAGGCAAAAAAATATTAAATTTAAGTAGATTGACTTCATATTTCTATTACCCATTTTATGAAAAAAATAAATACGTCGATCCCTTAATCACGTTCTTCTGCGGAACGTTAGAAAACCAAAAAAAAAATAGTTTGGAAATATATTTTTTAAGCAAAACTATATACGTTAAGATCTTGCTTATAAGTAGACCAACAAAACAAATGTATTTTTTTCATTATAAGCAGAGACCTAATTTCTTCTAAAGATCCGTCTGGCGTTGTTCATAATCTAGGGTTAGGTCAATCCTTAAAGCACCTATAACTGCTGGTGGCCTTGATATAACGCGATAAGGTCCGGTATTATTCATATGCTTGCTACGATAGTAAAAAAAATTGGTGATAGATAAACAATATCTGGAAGAGATTGCTTAATTATAATTTATTTTTTATTTTTTAAGAACTTCAACTAAAGAAATACCAAACTAAAATCCAAATAAAGACTAAGATCCGATCTAATTAATTAGGTATGCCAAAAACCAAATTGAAACGTAGTTTCAAAAAAACGTAATCCGTAATTTGAAACGTAATCCATCCATCCATCCATCAGCCCGTATTCGTCCACTGCTGGACATAGGCCTCCCCCAAATTACCCCACTCTTGGCGGTCCTCAGTCATCCTCATCCAGCCGCCACCCGCAACGTTCTTCAGATCGTCAGTCCAGCGGGCACGAGGGCGGTCTACGCTGCGGTTTGCTGCACGTGGTCTCCATTTCAATGCCTTGCGGCCCCAATGGTTATCACTTCGGCGACAAATATGGCCAGTCCACTGTCACTTCAACTTACTGATGTCGGTCACCTTCGATCTCTGACGGATATCTTCGTTTCGCATTTTATCCATCAGATATATCCCAAGCATAGCCCGCTCCATAGCTCGTTAAGCGACCTTAAATCGGCAGATCAAGCCTTTGGTAAGAGACCACGTTTAAATACATTAAATAAAAGTACTGAAATTGAATATTGCTGTGCGATATATTTCGAGCCATTCGGGCCCGCTATCAATCACAATGTAGTAAGTAAAAACATAAGATATGATAAAAAATCAAAATCTAGTGCAAACATAAAAAATAAATATAATATACATCGTCATGACATAAATCCCAGAGAGGGTACCAGAGGTGTTCCGAGTATAAACTGTGCAATGCAAGTCACAGTTCACACTCGGTACACCCGCGTTTCACCGACGATTATTACGGTCCAACGTGATGGGTGGTGAGCCCCATCGCTATACTTCGGGCACAAATACTCGCATCTTAGGGCATGCAGGTTTCCTCACGATGTTTTCCTTCACCGTTCAGCAAGTGGTAAGTATTAAATACAATGCACATAAATTCCAATAAATTCATTGGTGTATGCCGGCCGGTCCGGGAATTAATTCTAATTAACTATTTCGGTACATTTAAGAGGCTATGCGAATTTGATTTTTGTCACTGTCACTCCAAGCGAAAAATCGCGCAGTGCGAGAGGGGCGGATCCAGGGCAAAAGAGAAAAAAGTCGGATATATATTTTTATTAAAAAAACTAAACTAGCTAGCGAAATACGACCATGAAACATCGTTTGGGAACCTAGATATTCTGTAATGCTATGGAAATAAAAACACACTACCTTGAGAATATGTATGATTTAATGGTTTTGGTATTTCGTTCGTATGACCTAGGATGCTCCGCAGGCCTCTTAAGTCGTGGCTTACATCAATAAACCTTAGTTGAGCATAGTTAGGGTGGATGCACATAAATCACGACAACTTTAATGCAGAATCATTTACAATGTAATACATAAAATAGCACAATTTTGCTAGAAAATCCTAATTGGAATTGAATGGATCACATTTATATTCAAAAATAAAAAACAATCTTAAATTGTGCATTTGGGAAAGAGAAACATCACTTCCAACTTTATATGAGGTTATTTTAATTTTAATTTTAATTGTATCGTTTATTTGGAAAACCAACAGTGATTACACAAATAAGATCACAGATAATCACAATAGTTTGATAAGCAAGGCCAATAACAGGTTTTCACTTAAAGATTCAATACTAAGTCTAAAAAACCGGTTTTCACTTACAGATTCAATACTAAGTCTTATTTATTTAAAATGTCTTTTATGACAGATCTTTTTGTCTCTTTTCAATGCATGTGCTTGTAAAGGCCTACTTGTTATGCATCAAAACCGAACAAAAAGTCGATTATTTTGCCCTAGGGCTTTATTATTATTATTTTTTTTTATTTATTTACAATGGTTGGCTAACCTGCAGACTTTCCTGTGTACCATAGATGTTACACTTTTTTTCCACTGTTTAACGGCTCTGGATACAGTCCTTTTGGGCCAATTACAATTTAAAGTTCACAAAATGATATTTGTTTTATTTCCTCACACTATGCATTGAAAAACGTAGTATGATACACGGGCGTAAGAGCAATAAATTACTCGGTTACGTTTAAAACACTCGTTACGCTCGTGTTTTAAATCGTCCTCGTAATGTATTCCTTTGCGCCCTTGTAGCATAAACTACTATTGTATTACTATAGTACTTAGTATTGATAGTGAGAGAGAAGAAATAAAATTACGGGGCCTGATTTTTTTAAGTATGTGGTTGGTGTGAGACTTGAACTACCTAAATTACGCAGGTTATTTTCATTCTGACTTTCAACTTTAATGTAATAAAATAGAGATCAAAACTGAATGGGCAAGACACTTCGATAATGTTTCGCGTCACATGACCATTGAATTGTTCATTCATACCACATTTCGTTTGACGTCAACATCAATATTCTATGACGTTGGGAATAAAAAGGCATTGCAATAAATCTACATCGGCATTTAGGACGGAATTGAATACGCGCTGAATAAAGCCAAGTTCTCTTGGCAATTTAAATTTTCAGGCCGGGTTCTCCTAATGTTGCCTCTTTTCAAACATATTTTAAACTGTGAAATTGAGATAATAACATTTTGAAAAAAATATAATTATGTCTTATTTCACTTTTTGATCTTAATTTTTTCGGCCGTTCGATACGTGATTACTTGCATTTCATAAAATTTATTCAATAAAATCGCAAAGATAGACCTAAACTATGATGTAAATATAATTTTATTTTAGTTAAATATTAGTTTTTGGACAATAAAACTTAAAACAAAATAAGCGTCGTACAAAATGAGATATAAAACATCCTGTTCTAGCGTCATGCAAAAATTACCCTTACTGATAACGATATTTCTCTTAAATGAGATGTAAAAATTATAAAAATATATATAGTGTTATTTAATTTTATTTTTTATTTTATTTTCATTTATTTAGGACATAAACAGTCATACATATTATATTAGCACATACATGAAACTCGAGCAGACCTGGAGGTCCCTTACTGTGATTTAAATATACTTACTGTGTATACTATTAATTTTGACGAAAGTGCATTATAGGACTGTAGGTAAATAAAACTAACTAAATGCATTTTATTTACAATCATATTATTTTCAAATGGCTTACAATTTCTCTTTTGAATGATGATACAGATAATGAGAAAAGTATAAGGTAAGTATAAATTGATTTCTGAAAATTGTTCTTGCGTTAAAAGAATTGTATGAAAATATTGTTCAAAGTCAAGCAGTTTTTAGACAAAAATTAACTAAAATGTGTTATTTATTTGTAACCACTAATGATACTTGTATGGCTCTTGCACTAAAATACAAGGAAAACATTGCTTAGAGAAACCATCTTTGGAATTTTATTTCCGTCCATCGCGTCCATGTGATAAGTATTATTTTCCCTTACTTTACGCTATCCGGAGACCCAGCGACGTCGTAATGCAGTGTCGATATTTGTACCGACACGAGTTTTACTGCCCCTTAAAAACACATCCTTCTCATTCCAAAATAATAAATAAAAACACTTTGAAATCGCGAGATTTCTGAGCGGCCCACTCCTACTGAGCAGGATAGGCAAGTGTAAAAGTAAAGCGTTGGAGCAGGACAGATTTCTACGGATACCGAATTTTTGTCTAACTTATTATCACTTTAATTATGGACACGAAAAACAAAGACATTTAAGACTAAAGTGCTTCTTAATCTTCGACAATACTTCGCTTATTTTACTTTGGTCTTCACCTCTATTGATAGTTCACCTCTATTGATATAGTTCACCTCTATTGATATAGTTCACCTCTATTGATATAGTTCACCTCTATTGATATAGTTCAACATATTCCTTTGCTTTTATTTTTTCGTCTTTTATAAAATCGTGTTTATAACTTTTCCTTTGGCTTTTCTGCTCTACGAACTACGTCTATCTTTCCTTTATTTCCTTTCTATGATTAAACAAACTTATATGTATCCAAATGCATTTTTTTTAATATACTTCTATTAGTGTCTACTACAATATGTGTAATGTAAATATCGAGGGCATCAAATTGAAAGGATGTATCTACAAAAATATAAAAGTATCAACTAGTTATTTAAAAATATTTTTCTTTAATTACAAAAACACATTTTTTCGTAGTAGACTTCGGCGTAATAGTACCTATAACCAGTGGAGCAACCGTTACTTTTTCAGTACATCATTGAGCTAATAAATATGGGGATTCGCCCAAAGAAGTCGGAATTTTTGGAACTTAGAAAATCTGTAGATACGCCTTTTCAGCTTGATGTCCTCGATATGTACATACCTACATATTAAATGCTCAGAAAAAGAAATCATTCAAATGAAATAAACTTTTGTTAACTTTTAGGTTATTTATAATACAACGATAACGATTCTTAATAGCCTCTAAAATTATCAGGGTTTTGTAAAAGTCACCCAGTATAACGATTAAGTCATTATGTTATATTTATAATACCGGGAATAACAAGAAGATTATAACTTATACACTCCGATAATAATTAAGAATTGCTATGTACGTATGATCATCCTACTATTTCTTTTTTTTACTGATCTTTTTTGCTGTCGGTCTTCTGGCCTTTTCAGCTTTGCCTTGAAGAGGGGTACCCGACCTCTTTAACTTCATTTCTCGCAAACAAAAACAGTTGAAGTATCACGATTCTTGGACTTTTTATTTTTTTATAAGTTTTGAAAAGAAACGGTGAGAACACAAATTTATTTTCGGATTTCTCGAAAGTGTGTCAAAAGGCATGGTATGTCATGTCAACAAGTTTCGACATGGCATGCATCGTTCGCATTTTAACATATTGCAAAATGTTTATAAAATTATGTTGATTTAACATGTACTTTTCTTGCTCAAATCGATCGAGGGCTTTCAAAACACTTTGATGATATTCTTTCAATTTTAAAAATAAATAATTAGTTTTCTGCTTGTATTTTTTATAATATTACCGCTAGATTGATGCACCTACCTATACGTTGACTTGTTCAATTTTGGTAGTTAGGAAGTGTTTTTTCATTCCACTTCATTCCATATTTTTTTAAGGTCCCTTACCTCATCGTAGAAAAATGGAACCTTTATAGAATCACTTTGCTTTTTCTCAGGAACGGTGTGAAAATTAATTTAAAATGTTAAAATTAATATCGAATACTAAGGTCTATAACCTCAAACTGCTGTACAAAAACGAAGCAATAAAATAATACAGCCAAAGCGTATTTTCATACTAAAAATCATCAAAATATTACACCTTTCCACCTATAATAAATAATAGGTCATTAAACTATGAATTTGCCGAAATTTTCTTCATGAGTTGAGTTCCTGTAAATCAATAGCTATTTCCATTATTTGTTTCTTGTTTAAAAGTTGCTTTCCAGTGTTTATATCTACGTATAATTTTACTTATATTGAATGAAAACCAAATCAAAATACCGATAGAGACACAGACGGACATCATATACATATGATTTATACAAGAAACTTTTATTGCCAAGTACTAAATACGAAAATGGCTTAATCTACGGAATTCTTTCAGTCGATCACGGAAGTGACGTACAAGTTCTAAATTAGGGCCCCATACGAGGTGCGAACAAAGAAGCATCCGCTTCAAAAGAATAAGAAGAAGATAAATAGAAAATAAAAAAGATAGAAAAAAAATAGAGCAGGCCTTAATCTCGAATATTTGTAAATTTCATTATATAAAACGAAGAGAACAAACACGTGAGGAGGTACAATAGAATTAACAATACTCATATTACAGCAAATTAATTACTTTTGAATGGACACCTATAAGAAACCTTTGTACCTATACATATTAGCGAATAAGCGTGATTTTTTGTGAGAATCCAAAAAAAAACTCGTATTATAAAGGATGCTTAGAAATTCGACCAATTCCTTGAAAGGGGTCAGATTTTTTCCAACAAATAATGCCAATTAACTAGGGGTCCAGAATGATAATTTTTTTCAAGAAAAACACATCAACATTTCAAAAATTACGAAGTGAAAAAGGTTTTCTTTCCACTTCATTTCTGGATTATGGGAATTCGTGGCATGTATTTTTTTTTATAAATGATTACTCATTTATCGTTAATCAGAAACATAACAAATAAGTGCCGAGAGAGGTATAGTTATTTTTAAATCATTTGTTTTTACATACTAGTCTGAAAGTTTGAAAATTCTTATCTTAAAAACTTTCATAGCTCAGAGTTCATTCATTTTCGACGCCTAGTTGATGGGCTTAATTTGCTGGAAATAATATTATCTAGTATCACAACCCTTTTCAAGGATAGGTCGAACTTCCAAACATCCTTTATAATAAACACTTTTTTGCACAAAAAAATAAGATATTTACAAAATACGAAAAGAGAGAGAAGGCAAGGGGGACTTATTCCTAAAAGAAATTTCTTCCAGTCGACCCGGAATGAACATGAATACGTTAAAAAAAGAACTATGAATATGTGCGAGTGCATACATATGTACAAAAGCTCATTTTAAATCTTGGTTTTAATACCCTATATTCTAAATAAAAATTTACTACATACTAATACATATGCGCACATATAACACAAATAAAATACATACTAAGTGAAATAAAATTTAAAATGTTTTTCTACAGAGAGCAAGCAAATCCTCAAAGGCGTGGACGGATGCTTCAAGCCAGGGGAGCTGACGACCATCATGGGTCCGTCAGGCGCTGGCAAAACTACCCTCCTCAATATTTTAGCTGGATACACGTAAGTTCACTATTTTTCTTTATCTATCGCTTAAGATGACCAGTAGTCTAAGCTTGAAAACATCTCCATATAGTTGCGTTTCAAACTATATTATTGAATTGGCATGTTGGAATTATTCCAAATTCCATTGAAAAAATGAATTTCCAAATAATTGTAATATTATTGGTTCAACTTGGAACTTTGAGTCTAACGAATCACGGTTACGGAGAGTTGTAGAAACAAAATACTACAGATAAAGCAAAAAAACATGGATTTAGTGATCTAGTGCATTTTACGATTTTCCCGCCAATTTCACATTGCTGTTGCCTAAGCATGAAAACATCTCCGTATAATTGCGTTTTAAACTAAACTTAGGTTGCCATACGTAGCTGTTAGTTCCGCTACTGTCCGCTTGGAGCGGTATCCCAGATTCCATACGATTTTGATGTAGTTTGGAACGCAACTATACGGAGATGTTTTCATGCTTCCTGTACGTCAAATGAGAAGAAAAACGGGTATGTTTCTATGGAAGTAAATTTATCCAAACATGTTTTTCAAAAACAAAACCCTAGATTGCTCGTATACATATAGTAAAAATGCATTAACCAAAAATGTATTACAATTAACTGTGTATTTCATGCAATACAGAGCCTCTTAACAACCTTTTTTGTAAGTCTCAAAAGCCGCAAACATTTAACCATACGTGCCATATAAGTTTGGAATGAAATGAAAAGGAAAACCTGTTTTGTAACTTTCTGTTTCACTTCCTACCAACCTATCTACGTTACTTGTAAGAAATAACCAATGTATCCTATAATCATGTTACCAAGTTATGTTTAAAAATAAATTGTAAATTGCATTTCTGATTGAACAGTTTAACTGCGGAATTTATTATCATTGCAAACAGCCATGTTTGAACTATACGGAAGCGCAAGAAGACAACAAACAAGTTTCACTTTCTTTACACGTCGTCGTCGTAGATATTATGGTAGCTACATTTACATTGCATTGTATTTGTATGGCAATGTATTCTGTATGTATTGCAGTGGCGTGCACAGAACTTTTTGCTGGAAAAGCAAGCAATTGGTCAAGAATAACAACAAAAAATATATGAAAAATGTAATTATTACTTTAAAAAAAAAATGTATGACGCCAGGGTAGACAATGTCTACCCTAGAGTGAAAATTTCCAATACAAACTTTTTTTTTTCAAAGTGATATTTTATTTTTCTAATATTTTTTTTATTGTTATTCTTGACCAATTTCTTGCTTTTTCAGCAAAAAGTTCTGTGCACGCCACTGATGTACATATTGTATGATATTGTGAGAGCGTATTTTGTGGTATACGGTATACTTAATTTCTCTTTTTGATATAATCTTCGTCAATAAGTAGGATAGTAGGTATTATTAATATAAATATAACTCGTACAATACAAACGAAAAAACCAACGGCCCCTTACGGATGACCGAAATATGTATAATTATTATGTACATGAAATATGCATATATGTATATCTTTAATAAATGTTTTCTCAAATAATTAAACTCTTAAAGGATCTTTATAGTATCACTTTGTAGTCTGTCAGTCTGTCCGTCTGTCAAGACCCTGTAGCCTGAGCATGAAATCATTACGGTTGCGTTCGCGTAAAATTCCGTATGGAATCTATTAGTTCCGCTACTGTCCGCTTGGGGCGGTTTTCAGATTCCATACGAAATTTTACGTGAATGCAACCGTAATATAACGGTAATAATTCCATGTTTAGGCCCCGTGACAAATGTCAAGATAAAACTGATACTTCCTACAAAAATATACGGCCCCATGATGATGTTAAGAAATCCGACATCTAACTTTAGGCGATAAAAAGTTATTGCCCATAATTTCATTAGTTATTGCCCAATTTAATACAAATTGAGTCACTATGGAAACCTATAGGGCGCTTTCTTTGAAATTCCTTTCACAAGTAGATCTTCTGCCACAACTGAAAGAATAAATCTGACAGTTATTAATTACTTATTCTTTGTGGAATATTACTTGACCAACACAGTTTTGCAGTTTTGTTTCATATAAAGGTTGCCTGGTAGATATTGCTTTTAGCAATAATTATCTCCTTTATACTGTTTTTTTTAATTTCCTGCTTTTATTTATTTATTTATTACATATCGGAAAACCTAATGCAACAGTGCAGGCATAAAAGATAGATACAATAAAAAACACGAGAAAAAAAATTTATTGAAAAAGGCGTTACTTTGCGGAAGTCTGTACTTGACCTGTTTTTTATATTTATATTTCTATCCTACATAAATATATAAAGCTAACAAAAATCAAAAAATATATACGACGCTGCCATTGTAAAGGAAAATTAAACGTGATCTCAGCAGCGCCACCGTATAAATAAATAAACCATAGAAAATGCATACCCTCTAAGAGTGTAGAGGAACATGGGTCGCCATTTTTGTATGAAATTGGAACTTTCAAACGTCACAATTTTTAGATGTACCTTCCATATTGAAAATACTATATCTGAGATGTTACACCACAAAATTAAGACAGTTCCCATTAGAAATAGCTTATTTAATTAGTATGACAAACTCTTTCATTTTGAATTAATTATTTTAGTTTGCAGACGACTTGGTAAATATTCTGTAGCAAAACAAGCCATTCATACTTACTTTGGTTTCAATGTCTTTGTATTATTTTGACATTCATGTCTGTCTATGTCGATTGACGGAATGGAAACAAAATGAATCTTTTTTTTTTTTGTTTTTGTTGTGATAAAATTTTCGCATAAGGCTCAAAAGAAAACGGGGTTTCATGCTAGGCCCAGATTACATTTCCGTTTTGGTTACTGGTGTAAGGGACAAACCAATACTAGTAAGCAGTTTCGTCCGTTTAAGGCGATACCAAAAAAAAAAAAAAGTTTTTATTTTAATCCATTGACTCCACTATAACGTCATCTGCGTATTTCATTGTTGAGTAAATGTTTATTGAGTATTTTATTAAGATTCTCACTGAAAGAAAACGCGATCGGATAAAATTTTCTCGATAGAATTTAATTCCGAAAAGACCTCTAAATTGTTTTACTTTTTCCTGTAATTCTGAAATCCTAACTAATTTCATTGAGAAATTGCATTCAAAATGTGGATATTATGTATTTGTAGTCTCCTTGAAAACCTTTTTGACAAAATAGCTCAGTACATTTTATATTAATACAAAACCGACTTTTTGCTACTTTTCCACCAATCCGTCCCACTCGCACTGAGGGTTTTTTCGCGTATAGAGTAACAGGGACGCTAAAACTTTTACGTATCGCCTTAACTTCCTCGCATAGGTTTTCCCCTTTCACCAGTAACCGAAACGGATACATGTAGTCCGGGCCTTAGTATTTCTCTAACAAACTTAGTATTTCTACAGGACGCACGGTGCAAGCGGCGAAATATCCGTGAACGGCATTTGTACATGCGCATCGCAGTCAGCCGGCAGAGGCGGCGCCCGCTACATCCGGCAACAAGATGACCTGCGCGCGCACCTCACTGTGCAAGAAGCTATTTCATTGGCTGCCATGCTGAAACTAGCTGACTTCAGCCCGTATGAGCGGAAAGAGAAGGTTCATTTTTCTTAAGTTTTTATACAATTATCGCAAAAAAAAAAAAATTGTTACGACATGACTGCATCATCGCGGAGGTATCAATGGTGTTTCTTACAGAGGTTTACACTACAAAGGTGAGGTACTACAAAGGTGGTGCCTCTAAAGTTAGTCTATGCCTCTGTCTGTCTGTCTCTTTCATCTTTCCGTCTCACCGGAGTTAACTTTACTCAGGCTATCATACGTCACCGTACAGTTCATTACAGAAGACTGACGTGAAGTTAGCTATTACTACCTGCGCAGTATGTATCGCCCCGCGCACCCCTGACTTTTTGAAGCTTCGAGAATACACAGCTACTGCGACTAGGGTTGCCAGGTGTCCGACTTTAGCCAAACATGTCCGTCTTTTTACAGTCGTTTCCGGCCAAATACATACAAGTCCGGCCTGTCCGTTTTTTGTTAGGCTTTTGGTCAATTATCAAAAAAAGCAATCGCAGTAAATCTTCTGAAATTAAAAATTTAATTAAGAAGATTAACTGTTATTACTTTGTTTTAAAATAATGTGTATGAAGATGAAGATTGTTAGCAATTTAATTCAGTTATAATTGTTTTAGTCACTTTCAATTCAAGAAAGTTACAAATTACTTTAACCTTATTGTCTAACTTCAACATCTATCGATATCGCTTTCAAAGGTACGTGTAATTGGCTAGAAATTATTGTCATATCATTCACATCCATTTCTTTGAAAGCTATATCGTCACCTTAAAGGGAAAATTAAATAAGTAAATTTTTTCCAAAACACGTTTTATTGCATTTTCTAAACGTCCGATTTTTTCTCAATCTTTTGGTCTGGGAATCGTTTTCCTACTCCCTTTATTTCCTGCGATAGCTGTTTGTAGCCAAATTGGTTAATCCGAAAAACTACTAGAAAACTGATTGGGAAAACTATATTCAATTCACTTATACAAAAAGGATTAAAGAAATTGACTCTACCTGTAGTTTTTTTCATTAGGATAAAAAAAATAACTCCCCTTATTGAATTTTGGCAATAAAAATATTTCGAACTGATGATAATAATCGAAAGGCAAAAATACATAACGGCTCTTATTGAAATGGTGTAAACGAATATTTAAATCGATGTTAACCGTACCTTAGAGGAAAAAACGAATAATAGTCTTTTTATTTATTTTTCGCTTGTAAAAATTATCTTGAATAATGCAATTGAGCTTTTTTTGTGTGTTTATTTAATTTTAGTAAGCAGATTATATTTGAGCTTAAGTAATTAATAACTTTTTGTTAGAATTTCGCAAAAATATTTAAATTTTATAAAACAAAGCTGCAATACTAGGTTGGTCAAGTTTCCGGGCAGGGAACCCTGAAATTACATTATTGATTGGATCTGCTCTGGTTAAAAAAAAATTGCGTCCGAACCAAATCGATGAAGTGATATCAGCAAAGCTGCCCGACCCAAACTTGGACAAACAGCTATATGACACGATCACTAAGAGCATGAGTCCTTGTGGAGCACTGAACCCTACGTCCCCTGTACATGTGGGCATGCACCAAAACGTATCCTCGGGCACTGTTAAAAGAGACGGAAACCAACGAGAATGGTTATCCGTTGTACAGGTGCAGGGCACCCGAGGATGGAGGATGTACGGTCACATTTAAAATGAGAGGTACCGCGCAAGATATCGTAGTGGACAACACCTGGGTGGTCCCGAACTCACCGCTCCTTTCGACTATTTTTAATACTCACATTAATGTGGAGTTCTGTAACGCGGTTCAGGCAAATAAATATATTTGTAAGTGCATAACCAAAGGCACTTACCCGGCGATATTTATTCTGCAGCAGCAAGGCAATGCTAATTTTGACCCACGAGAAGAAATGCAGGTGTTTACAGCTGGTTATTACGTGAGCAGCAACGAGGTGGCATGGCGGATATTGGGCTTGCCGCTTTACGAGAGGCACCCGACAGTGACACGTCTTACGGTGCACCTTCCCAACGGTGAGCGCGTTTACTTCACGGAGGCTCACCTGTGCGATTGAGTAGTGAACCACCCCCCCAGTGAACCACCACCCCACACTCACCGAATTTTTCCGTCTGTGCCAGACGGACGAGTTTGCCAGAACTTTGCCATATGTGGAAGTGCCAAAATATTACGCATGGAACGCTTCACGGACAGCGTGGAAGCGTCGTGTGCAAGGCAACCCCGTTGAAGGCTGGCATGATATGAAGACGTCAGATGCCCTGGGCAGAATTGATACCGTGCACTTAATACACTTTGAGTGTTACTGCTTACGGTTGATACTGACCCGCGTTCAAGGCCCCATCAGTTTTCAGGCCCTCAAAACAGTCGAAGGACAGGAAAAAACTACGTTCCGAGAAGCGTGTGAGGCAATGGGACTTTTGGAAGATGACGGCCACTGGAGCTCCACGATGGAGGACGCCGTATTGTGTAGATCAGCGGCCAAGTTGAGAGAGCTTTTTGCTATCATGTTGAGCACATGCGGATTCTCAAACCCCCTGCAACTTTGGGACAAGTATAAACTGCTATATCGGAAAACATCGAACACAAGTACCAAGGGACAGCACAGGCCAACGACGATACATATTTTAACGAAGCGCTAAAATTTATTGAGGACAAAGTTTTCTCAATGGGGGTAAACCTAATTTCGGCATGGCCCCACAACAAACAGGAAAGTAGTCCACTGATTTGCTCAGAGAGCTCAGTTACGACACCGCAGCCTTGGGGGCTCAAGTCGCTCAATTTGGGCCCCAGCTATTACAAGAGCAAAGGCAAATTTTCAATAAAATTGTGAGCTGGGTGAAGAGCGGAGAAGGAGTCTTTATTTCTTAGACGCAGGCAAGACATTCCTGCTAAATTTGCTGCTGGCGCAGTTGTGCAAGAATAGGAATGTCGCGCTAGCTGTTGCGTCTTCTGGGATAGCCGTGACCTTGATCAGTAGAAGTAGAACTGCCCACTCGGTCTTCAAACTTCCACTTAACCTTGCGGGTGAAAAATACCCACCTGCAATATTAGCAAGAGCAGTGGTCTCGGTGCTCTGGTGCAGCAGTGCAAATTTATCATCTGGGATGAATGCACGATGTCTCACAAGCGTGCGATTGAGGCGCTCGATCGCAGCTTGCAAGACATCCGCGGCATCTGAATGTTGATGTCGTCTTGCTTGTAGGTGACTTCCGGCAGACGCTGCCAGTCATCGAACGAGGCACTGCAGCAGACGAGATCAACGCTTGTCTCAAGACTTCGCCAATGTGGGCAAAGGTAGAAAGATTGCACCTCATAACAAATATGAGAGTCCAGCTCTACAACCTCGAGGTTGGCGAAGGCCGCATAGCAATGGATGCGGAAGGCCTAATCAAATTTGAAAGCCACTTCTGCAATGTTGTAACTTTGGAAGACAACCTAAAAAATGAGGTCTTGTCTTATTTACGTAAAAACTTCTTTAAAAAAACTATAAAAAGTCTTTATTAATGTTAATTAGCTCCCTAGTGATAGATTTAAATTTTAGAACAGCTCTTATTATAATATTAGCTTTGAAGTTAATTTTAAAATCATTCTAAGTGCCAGAAAAGGTCCATTGACAAATTCAACAACCATGAAAAATGGCAAATTATAAAATGGCAAACATAAATAAGGTTACTTAAAAGTCACAATTTTTTCTTTATTGTACGGCAAAATTGAATAACAAATATGTAAAACTAAACAACTGGGCATAATTTTAGAAAAGTATTTTGGCAAAAATGAATATACGGTAAATCATGGATATAGGAAATTATTTTCCAATATTATAAAATGTACAACTTAAGAACTTTCTAAAGCCCACAACATATAAAAAAATTTGAATTTTAGCTTTCTGAATAACGGAGATATGAATTTTCTACCGAAAAAAAAACACAAAATTGCGATTATCTCGGAACTTTTTTTTGTTGGTTATTTAATTTTCCCTTTAAGGTGACGATATATATGTTGTAGCTAGACAATAAGACCCCGGAACTGCACGTCATAAACACAAATACACACTTTTACAGCCTTAAACATCGTAATGAAATGAAAATGTTTAAAAACGTCCACAGTTTTGCTAAAAGGTTACTCCAGAAACAAGTTTTCAATTTTGCGCCCGCGACGAAATCGGCACGATTGTATTGTCCTCGCAAGTTTCATGGAGCGTGCACCTTATAGCGAAATGAAACAGCATGACATTTGGCTACATCCACAACTGAGTTGGTCGCGTCGTGATGTCTGTTCCTATGTATGTCAACAATTTATAGCGTTCTTGTGCCACAATGGATAAACTTTCCGTAACAGGTTTTCCGCTCCTTGACCATACCCTAAAATTAGACCTAGTAGACCATTTGGCATAATTATAGCTAGAAGTATAGAATTACTCGTTTCCTACACATTTGCACCTTCAGCGGTACAATTTACTGGAAGTCCCATCACCATTTATCATATTCCAAGGTATTAATTAAAATTTAAATACCATTAAGTGCGCAGTAAATCAAAAATTAAGGGAATTTTAACTTTATGATAACTGCAAAAATATCGAGTCATTAATAGTCATTATAGTTAAGGCGCAAAAAAGCACATATTTATAACTTGTGTGGAATTTTTTGCGAAGGGAAGTTGTGACTATGTGGAATCTCTTTATTGTAAGCTACGAGTACATAATGCTGTAAGTAACGAGTGTTTTAACGACTTGAAATTGCGCTGTTTGGTTTTTATGACATAATTTTTTGTTTTGAAATATATTTTTTTTTTTTTTGCTTCTAAAAGCCATATTTCATCCCTGTAGCACTTTTGGAACTTTGGAATAAAAATTATTATATAGTACAGAACCGGACCCCTCTTTATGAGCGGTTGGAGGGTAAACGTTACAGGTTTCTTAATTTTATTGTTGTTTGTGTGCTAATCTTAGACGGAATTTCAACTTTCTAGGACTTCAGGAAGTACCTTATTTTGATGATTATGAGTGAATACTTCAGGTATTAACACAATCCAAAGTATAAAAGCTAGACAAATGAAACTGAGCGTACTTCGTAAGTCTGCTAATTACATGTTATTCCGATAATTTGGGTTCACTAGTATTAAGTGAACCCAAATTATCAGACTAACATGTAGTTAGCACGAAAGTAGTAGCGGAGGCGTGGCCGCTTATGTTCGGATAATCGTACTTATTACTTTTGTTTAAGTAGGTACTAATTTAATTAAAATTGTAATCACTCACGGATCCCACAGTACAACTGTACATGCAGTTTTGTGGGTCATGTTTAGTATTAAGAATATCTACCATTTTTGATAAATCCAATCCAATCCATCAGCCAATATCGGTTCACTGCTGGACATAGGCCTCTCCAAGGGCACGCCGCATTTTTCTATCCTCGGCCATTCTCATCCAGCCACTACCGGCAATCTTTTTTAGATCGTCAGTCCAGTGATCTGGCGGGCGTCCTACACTGCGTCTGCCGGTTCGTGGTTTCCACTCGAGAACCTTTCTCCCCCATCGGTTATCGGTTCTTCGGCTGATGTGGCCAGCCCACTGCCACTTCAGCTTGCTTATCTAAGATGCTATGTCGATGACTTTGGTTCTTTGATATTATAAATAACTTGATAAATAATAGTATTCATTCATATTCATATTCATTCATACCCAGTAGGAAGCTATGAGGGTTCAAAAATACGACGAAACCCTTCGAGAGGTACGTAGTGCCTTGCTTTCTTCGGCTTGTCTTTCCGGGGCAATCTCGGATCACCACCCCATGGTTGTGTTTGTATTATAAATTATAATATATTATTAAATACATATATGGATTTACACTACAAACACAACCATACCCTTTTGTACAAGATTACTGTTGCTACGTATATTTTATGGCTTTTTAACGTTGCTTTTAGCTTCCTTAAGTGGCTGACTTAATGTGCATCATAAAAAGTACTTTACAGATACAAACAATGTCCAATTTACAGGTTTTAACATTTTCATTGCTGGCAATACTCTGACAAGATATCTTTCGAATAATGAAATTGGTTTGTACAAAAACATTTACTGTCCATAATTTTTCGAGGTAAAAAATGTATTCTGCATAACAATCAGATGATGACTTATTTTGTTTCTCCTGTTATTTGGGTTGGACATTGGTTCTTTTGTAAACAAGACTTTTTTTTTAGCAAGTTACCGCCCAAGATATTAACACTTTTAGACATTATACCCGAAGTCTCCCTTTTTAACCAACTTCCAAAAAGAGGGTTTTAATTCGACACATATCAGTGGCATGCGTAGAACTTTTCGTTGCAAATGCAATAAGGTCAAGTTAGACAATAAAAAAATACTATTATAAGGATTAATGTAATAAATCATTGAAATGAGATCAAATTTTGCTCTGGTCATTTTTCCCCAAAATATTTCCCTGCACGCCACTTTTATAACCATATTTGAAGAGCTTATTCAGTCAATATACTTTTATCTTGTTCCTCCTGACGGGTTGACAGGGAGAAAATGCTTTAGCATTAAGGCCACCCATTGTACATCTATAATTTGTGCAATTAAGAATTAAATAATAAAAACAATAAAAAAAATATGAGAAATAAAAATTTTCATTCACAGTTTCAGCGTCATACACATTATTATTTTTCAAAGTGATATCTTATTACGTAAAGTTTACAGGAAAAATATAGCTATTAGCCCTATTAGGGTTCGTATTCAGCGGTAACCGCGCATTGTTTGCCAGGCGCTACCATTTTAGCGACTTGCTTTTGTCGCCGCAATGTTGCGTCTATATTGTTGTTATTTACCATAATATTTTTAGGTTCATATTCATATTCAATTTATTGATAACGATATATTATAAGTCATTTCTCTTATTAAAATACAAAAGTTGATATGATTAAAAATACAACTTATACAATATAACAATACATCAAGTAATTGAATTAATTTAAAATTAATACGGGTTCCGTACCCGTATTGCGTGGTGGTACGGAACCCTTTGTGCGCGAGTCCAACTCGTACTTGCCCAAATTATTTTGGGCAAACGGTTTTATGTTTAACAAATAATTATTTTATTTAATCTTGTAGGAATATGCAGCTGGTTTCCTTCTACATACTTGATATACAAAAAAACAACACGTATATTCCTTTTCAATGCATGTGCTCGTAAAGGCCCACTTTTTATGCATCAAAACCAAACAGAAACTCGAATATTTTGCTCTAGGGCTTCATTATTATTATTTTTTTTTAAATTGTTTGCAATGGTTGGCTAACCTGCAGCCTTTCCTGTGTACCATAAATGTCATACTTTTTTTTCCACTGTTCAACGGCTCTGGATACAATCCTTTTGAGCCAATCATAATTTAAAGTTCACAAGATCATATTTGTTTTCATTTCCTCACACTATGCATTGAAAAACGTAGTATGATACACGGGCGTAAAAGCAATAAATTACTCGGTTACGTTTAAAACACTCGCTACGCTCGTGTTTTAAATCGTCCTCGTAATTTATTCCTTTGCGCCCTTGTAGCATAAACTACTATTATTATTTGATCAGAAAGTAATATAATATGATCAAAATAATTAATACCTGTATATTTTATTATCGACTAGCTTTTTCCCGCAGCTCCGCTAGCGTGGAAGTGTCTTTCATTTTTTGAGTTTTATCAACAATCCGTTTAGCAGTTCTCGAGTTAAAACGGAACATATATTTCATTTAAAATTTCGAACAAATATTAAATGTACAGACACAATTTCGAAAAAATATTTAATTTACAGACACAATTTCGAACAAATATTCAATTTACAGACACAATTTTTTTTCTACATTATTAATTTATTAGTAAAGATACACCTAGAATTCGCTATTGAGTTTTGTCTAGTATCGGTACGATACGTTTTCCGCCTACTTTTTAGACGATATAATATTTTCTTTATGCTATTCCTCTTCTTCCTCATTATCCATCCTTCCTTATTTTTCTTCTACTATGTAGTTTTTTATGCTATCTTTTTCTTAGGTTCGCGAAGTTCTGTCACTTTTGGGCTTGAGCGGCGCGTCGCTGACGCTCTGCCGCGACCTGTCCGGTGGTCAGAAGCGAAGGCTGGCAGTGGCCCTGGAGTTGCTGTCAGACCCTTCCCTCATGTTCCTGGATGAGCCCACAACGTGAGTACCACTTCACTATTAGGACCAAGGATGTCATGACTCCTTGTTATGATTGAATTTGTAAAGTGAGAATTTTAAACCATATTTGAAACAAAATAAAATAAACAAATTCGATATTTGGTCACAATTTCCGTGCCCGGTTGCAGCATATCTAGTAGTGTTTAACAAATATGGGACGGACGCTGCATCCACAGAGATTAATTTAGTAGCTGGATTGTGAAAAACGTGCCTTTCTCGGAACAGAACACTTATATTCAAAACTTACTCAATAGTTATTAAAAAAAAACTTATTATCTGTGTATAAGTTTCCATTAGTTAACAATACAGAATGGAATGGAAACTTTGCGATTACAATTTACACAAAGCATAGATAATAAGTTTTTGTTGATTTAAATATTGAAGATAACTTATTTGTTTTTTTTATTCAGTTTATATTATATATTTATATAAAAACACTTATTAAAAGAATAGTTTCCAGATATATTTCGACAAATAGTCGGCTTTAGTGGAATTTGATACAATATATAATTTTAAAATCTTTTTGTTGAGGAACTATTGAGTAAATTTTGAAAATAAGTGTTCTGTTTCGATTAATTAGATAAAGGCCAGTTTTTCATATTCCGGCTGCTAAAACCGCTCCGTTCATAGTAGGTATACAGTGTGAGTCTTGCTTAAGTGCACATATGAATTTTGGTAAAACTAGACCCAATTTTATTGAAAAAAAAAAGAAAAATGAAAACAAAAAAAAAAATTGTATTAGACCTTTTTATTTTGCTATCAGCAACTGAGGACCCTTTGTAAAGGAAAGGTTCAAAATTTTTGAACTCAGCGCCCTATTGAGTTAAAATAAAAACGGTAATGATTGTTAACAACGGGCAGTGACGATTTAATTACAATTTATCCCAAAAAATATCACCATCATCATCATCATCATCATCATTATCATAATTATATATAAAAAGAGAAGTCCTGACTGACTCACTCATTCACTGACTCATCAACGCACAGCCCAAACCCTTGGACCTAGAAAGCTGAAATTTTGCAAAAAGCTTTCCTTTGTAATGTACACAAGGAATAAGAAAGGATTTTTCGAAATTCCACCTCTAAAGGGGTGAAACGGGGGTACAGAGTTTGTATGGGGAAACGAGATTAGTTAGACTATTTTATTCGAGACTTCACAGGATTACTGCTATCCATAAATGAGTACACATTTGTTTCAGTTTTTTTCAGAATTCAACCCCTAAAAGGGGGAAATGGGGTGACAAAGTCTGAAAATCAACATGGGTATCGTTTGTATGGTTTATCGGGTCGCTGATTACGAAAACAACAACGATTTTAAAATCCAACGTGGTGGATGTGAAAAAGGCTTTTCCAGAATTCAACCCCTAAAAGGGAGAAATGGGGTGACCAAGTCTGAAAACCAACATGGATATCGTTTGTATGGTTTATCGGGTCGCTGATTACGAAAACAACAATGATTTCTAAATCCAACGTAGTGGATGTAGGCCCCGCCAAATAGACTTTTCCTGGAGATCAAATAATTGCACTAAAAACACTCCAAACTAGATTTAAATACGTTCTATAAAAAGTACTACAAAAAAACTAAATCAACGCGGGCGAAGCCGCGGGTAAAAGCTAGTGTAGTATATACATAGGTACTGTAATAGGCCCCATCAAAGAGACTTTACCTGGAGATCAAATAGTTGCACCAAAAGCACTCCAAACCAGATTTAAATACGTTCTATACAAAGTACTACACAAAAACTAAATCAACGCGGGCGAAGCCGCCGGCAAAAGCTAGTCTATTATAAAGAAGAAAGAATTTCAAGTGGTAAATAATCTGTGCGCGCAGAGTGGCTTTGTTTAACCGCTCATAGGAAATGTTTTGTCTGGGATAGAACTGTGATATTTTTATTTTATGAAAGCTGATAGAATACAATTTAACTTAAAGTAATAAAAATTGGGGGTCAACTGGGCATTATTCTAAGAATTTTAGCTATTATTGAAAAAAAAACACTGAAAATTAAAACATTTTCCTTAAATTCTTTCTTATTTTCAAATTTATGCTGATTTTTTTAGGTTAATTGTAATTAAATCGTCATTGCCCGTTGTTAACAATTATTACCGCTGCCCTTTGTTAACAATCATTACCGTTTTTGTTTTAACTCAATAGGGCACTTGGTTCAAAAACTACAACCTTTCCTTTACAAAGGGTCCTCAGTTGCTGATAGCAAACTAAAAAGGTCTATTACAACAATATTTTTTTTAGACCTTTTTTTTTGTCAATAAGATTGTTTCTAGTTTTATTTTTTATTTATTCATTCGACTGACGACAATCCCAAGTGGGTCGAAATATACATCGAAAATTTTCTTTTTTATTCAATTTCTACTTTAATATTCGTAAGAATCTGTATATATATATAATAAAACGGTTTAAAAAGAAAAAAAAAAGCTTTTAAAGTAAAAATATTTATTATCACGTTCTAGTTTTACCAAAATTCATATGTGCACTTAAGCAAGACTCACACTGTATATTGAAAGTTTATAAATAACAAATTTGTTACTTCCAAAGCAAGTTGTTCAATTATAACGAAATATATTAAATTAAAATAGAATTATAGCTAAAACTCATTTTGATTTTCACGAGAAAATCTCAACGTTTCGAGTGACCTTCGTAAGGCTCCGCTCTGTGCTCCGGCGCGTGCGACACTCAAGGACTATAATGATCCATATAGTCTAAGATTTAAATATAATTTCTGATAAACCTTGTTTATACATACGCCAATTAAGTAAATCAGACATGATTGTATTAATAGTAACCTCTAATAGATTATTCCTTTTTAAACAAAACACTACTCAGTCTTCTGATAAAAATAAATCAAAAACGATTAGTCTCAGACGGTTACGTCTGAGTTATGACGTACACATTCATTAACGAAAGTGAACCAAGTCATTCAACTCGATTGAAAAGACAAAGTCCATTGAGTCAGAAATACTGTTGGGTAACTGCTTTTATGCAAGATCTTCTTGTCCTTTGTTTGTGTGCGCGCTCGTTTTTAGGGTTCCGTAACAAAATTGTGCAAAATGGGATCCATTACTAAACTTCCGCGTCTGTGTCCGTCTGTCGCACAAGCGGTCTACGCTTTAACCGGTCTAAACTTGATTTTTTTATAGAATACGTGTAATTATACTTAGTATGGGTTCTATCACGGCAAAAAATAAAAATATAAAGAAATTGAATCCCAAAAACTAGCATTCAACATTTTTTGTTCCTACTCGGATGGGCCTAAAAACGGTACATCTTCCAAGGGATACATTTAAAATTTAGTTAGCTTTGTAGTTCATACTCTAAAATAAAATAACAAATAATAAAAATTATTGTATTGTATTATTTGGGTGCCGAATTGTTTGTCAGGCGCACAGACCACTTTTTGTTTTGTTTTATTTATGTCACTTTGGTGTTGCTATTGCATCTATATTGTTGTGATTTACCATGATATTTTTAAGGTTCCGTACCTTAAGGGTGCTAAAAGTAAAAACGCAAGGGAGGTCATAAAATATTTATATTGCGTGCTGCTACGGAGCCCTCTCCTTTGTGACCGATTTTGAGCCACACTTGGCCGATTTTTTATACTTTATCGGTCTTCCGTTTTCAAGAATCCGTCACAAACCAGAAATAGTATTACGTATGCAATAAAATAACTGGAAATTACTGGGCCAATCTTATTATAGTCTCAACTCGTCATAAATTCTTGGACCCATCTTATTATAGTCTTAACTCGTCATAAATTACTTGACCCATCTTATTATAGTCTCAACTCGTCATAAATCCCCAAGTCAGAGCTATTTTCAAGTGTGGACACTCACTAGAACAGTCATCACTCGTGAACCCTCTTGTCACCGACGATTTTTACGTCCTCACGTGTACTTTAAGTACAAATGCAGGCATTAGAAAAAAAAATTCATCCATGCTCGACTCACGATTAGGGATGATGCCTGGGTTGTCAATAAATTTAAAAACCTGTACGCGTAAAATTTATATTCAAAAACATTAAAGCCGATTCTAAAGACTTTAATTTTAGTTTTAGTGCTGTCAAAACTAGATTTCATTCATTGCAAAATAGTCCTTGAAGGTTTGAAACAGAATCTAAATTACTTTGGAATAATTTTATGTTTGACAGCACTAAAACTAAAATTAAAGCCTTCAGAATCGGCTACAGTGCCTACTTATTTCATCATATTGCATAAAACTCTATTCAAAAATTTTAATACAATTAAACAATTTAGAAGTTATTAATTTGCCTTCTACTAAAATACAAAGTTATGACGTCACCTCTAAGTATTTACATATAAAAAATTGTTTTTGACGTTTTATAAGAGGTTATAGATTTGACTACCAGTCATCATCCCTGCTATACACAAATATCGCTATTTTTACATTCACTGACAGATAATTAAAAGTATTAGCTACTTTTTTAAATTAGGCAAATGGAAAATCTTCTGGTCATTGTGGCTTAGTGGTCTGTGATTTACATCACCACCCTCCGCAAACGGTATAGATTTAAGTTAAAGGTTCTTAATGAATAAAATAAACTTTTAACAAAAAAATAGTAACCGACTTCAAATGTAACTGCAGTCAATCACTAAAAAGTTAAAAATAATTACATACGGACCGATGGTACCCACATAACACTTTTGACGACTGTATTTAGCGCCCTAACACAAACTGATTGCCGCAATCTCAAGTTATGTGCTATCATCCATTGAGGACTTATATAGTCTATGGTGATGGAGCCAGGATGGAAGGTCAGGTGGGTTTTCTAATAATTTACAAGTAATACCCCACAATCAGCACCCTAACACAGTTATTGCCGTAATCTCGAGTTATGTGCTCTCATCCGTTGAGGAGTTCTATGGTCAGGCGGTGGAATGAGAATTTTCAAGGAATACCTTGTAATCAGCACCCTACTACAAAGCAACTTTCTCAATCTCGAGGGATATTCTGTCATTTTCTGAGGAGTTCCACTGCCTATCTCTGAAGACTTTATCAGATCATGACCAATCTCAAAACGGAACCTACCCGGAAGCACAGACTTCTAAAAAAAAAGGAATTATTCAAATCGGTTCAGAAAGGAGCAAAGGACCCAAAATAAAAATACATTTGAATTGAGAACCTCATCCTTTTTTGAAGTCGGTAATACAAACTTGAAGTCAATCAGAAAGAAATTTAAATACACAATTATTTTGAAAAACTTCTCGAGTCAGGATTTGAACCTACGACGACGTCCTGCTTACATGACAGACGCGCTACCGACTGCGCTACCGAGGTTTGTATTTGGAACGACGAATTTTTCCAACCTGTACACCGAAATTTTTCTAACTACTTAATATACCATCTTGTAATGCACATACTGAACGCTCACGAGGGCTCGGTTAAAAACGTTTTAGAGAACCTAGAGTCGGATGGTTACATAAACTTGTATTCGATAAGTTTCTACTCTATACTTCTTAAATGAGTGACAACTTTATATTTTCGCTTCAGCAATAATAGGAACAATAAATCAATTTGTCTTGGTTATTTTTGGTGTTAGTGATCCGGTTAGGATAATAAAAATAATTTCAACCAAGATACGGAAATTTTCCTAGAGGTAACCGGTATAAGAGTTTACCATTTTACGAATAACATAAACTAATATTTTACTAAAATTTATACGGTCACAGTTTTTATTCAAATTTTCATCCGATCGAGTAAATAATTTGACTTAATTTAAATCAGTCAATCTTTAATCTACGTATAGATTAATAAAATTAATCGCGCGCGTCTCGACTTAGATAAATCACAAGTGCGTCGAGCGTGCGTGATATACTGTTTATTCGCAAAAACATCGTGTCACGCTCGTCGCACTTGTGATTCAACTAACTCGCGTCGCGCGCGATTAAACACTGTGCTACGGTGCTGGCTGCACCAAAATGCAATAAACTTGTTGTTTCTTTTCAGCGGCCTCGACTCCGCATCATCAGCATCACTAATAACTCTTCTGAATGGGCTGGCCAGAGGTGGTCGCACGATTGTGGCCACAATCCATCAGCCATCAGCTTTACTCTTCGAGAAGATAGACTCCGTCTACTGCTTGGCTGCTGGAAGGACTTTGTACAAAGGACCAAGAGTACATCTGCTGCCAGCGCTGAGCAGTGCTGGGCTGAGATGTCCACCGTACCACAATCCAGCTGATTTCTGTAAGTATTTTTTTAATGCTGTATTCCTTCCTTTTTTAAGTTTATAATATAGAATCTCTTACAGGCTTGAGCTAATTCTTATATTAGTAGCAACGACATTCTATACCATATATGGTATTGGTATAGAATGTCGTTGATTAGTAGTTCCGATCTGATTTGATCTTGTAATAGTGCCAATAAAGCAAATTAATGTTTTTATGTGCTCAATCTCCACGGGAAGACCCGCAGTGCAAGCGGGATGGATTCTGGAAAAATTACAACTTATAGATTTTATACACTATGTTTATTATTACGACCCGTTTCGCAGCCCGCTAAACCCGAGAAACCCGCCTTTTTCTAATTAATCGAAACAGAACACTTAAATTTTAAATTCACTCAATAGTAATTCAACAAAACCTTATTACATAAGTATTGTGTATGTTGCCATCGCCAAGGTTCCATTGATTTCTGTAAATTAGAATTTCAATTTTTTTTTAATTCGAAGTGTGCATTATATTATTGTCAGAAACACAGAAGAAAAATAGTGTCAGAAGTACTTTTTATATGTAGTATTGCTAGATTTTTCAATCAAGGAATAATAAATTATGGTATGGGACTATTCTCTTAAAGTCGTATATTTGGGTATCTGTACGAAAATACCTGTGACAGTGGGTCACATTAAAATTCCTGATAAAACAGTGGTCCATAAAGATTTCTTGATACACACGTGTTGCACGAATTTATTGACTTTTTTATTTACAATAATATCGTAAAATCCTGATTATGAATTCAAAAACAGTGAATAATGACATATTTTGTTTACGTACGTCTAAATAATTAACCAAAGCATTGTTTTGTTAAGGGTCGAAGTTCGGAAATCAGGCAAAAATAGGGTTCGACATTACCACTTTAGATGGTAGTAAATATAAACATTTCTAAACTAAATAAATACCACGTGCTACTCTATAAAATTAAGAATAATATAATTCAAAACAATTGCTGTAAATTTTTATAGTAACATTAGAAAAAGTCACGAATTTCAAGAAGAACTCTCGAATAGCATTATCCTATCATCTCTATGGTGATTTAATTAGAGACATAAAAATAACAAAACATATTTCAGTATCGTTACAAACACCACGCAACATTATAAAAAAAACAGTTTTCAGATACGATTTATAGTTTTCCACACTTCGCAAAAATATTGCAAAAAAAGTCAAAATAACATACGCGAGATAGGCAGTACAAAATATTTCCGCGGAGCGGCGACCTTTAACAAAATAACTTACTCTGACACAACCCGCTGCTTTTTTGCTATCATTTTTGCACCGCGAAAGAGGAAACAAATAATTATTACCAAAACTGTCAAACTTCATCTCATATCATGTTAACTTTATTGTCATATTGTCACAAACTCACAACAAATTATAAATTCAAATTAATAAACGTAGCTAGAATTAACTTTACATTCATGTTTGTCTGCGCAACTTAAAAATAGCTAGGCATCGGACGTCACCAAATACGATGTCTTTATTCTAAGAAAAAACAATCATGGACAATTACTTATCATACAAACTTTCCATTGGACTTAGATTACTTAAGTTATCATATAAAACAGCGTAGAAAAAAGTTTAGTAGTTCCGGTTGAATGTTTGCTATTCGGTTTTATAAATGGACTATGCCAA
The DNA here is from genome assembly GCA_934047225.1 of Ypsolopha sequella. Classification (NCBI taxonomy): domain Eukaryota; kingdom Metazoa; phylum Arthropoda; class Insecta; order Lepidoptera; family Ypsolophidae; genus Ypsolopha; species Ypsolopha sequella. Next base: position 17,107,161 of record OW203994.1, on the reverse strand, counting down.
CGGACTCATTAAAATTATCTGTTTAGGAAATTTATTTTCGAGGCCCAATTATTTTTTTAACATTACAATTCCACGCAAAAACAAAAGATTTTTCATGTAAGTGGCCTTTTGGGTTGGTGTTAAAGTGTTCAAAAGTGTTACTGACCGGGAAACGTAAATGTTCTATTTTTACCATTTATAGTAACTAGATACCAGTAACTAGATACTGATCTCTATTTTCACTTTCTTCCCGTTTATTGCAAAATATGCAGGTGTAAATCGACTGTGACCTTTAAAACCACATAATCTGCTGATCATACTGAAAAATACCGGTGAATATCGCCAGAGAAGAAGATATTAAACTGTAACTTAAATACTTTATCTCGAAGGAGGAAGGTTTACTTTAGAACGCTGCGCGTGAACAGCTGTTTCAGGTGACTCAAAAAACGTCCGGTTTAGGGTGCGTTAGGGTTCACGCATTTTTGTTTGAAACTCAGATTTTTCCCAAACCAATCGTTCACGGGTATGTTTCTTAGGAAAAGTGGTTCCGTATAATCGGTTGAATATGTGATGTAATTTAAAGGTACCTTCGGTATGTGACATCATCATGATTTGTTTTGTGATTCAAGGGTCGCTATGTGAGTCCGTGAATTTTATTTCCCTTCAAACTTTGGGTGTTACTTGGCTTTTCCAAGACTGCTATTGTAATTTTATTTAAATGAGATCTGTTATGCGTTGTACAACATGATGCGTAATACTCATTAGCATTTCGTCATACTTGACTCACGTGCTTACGAGATGAGTATTTTCGTGGCTTTTGTTGTATAGGTAATGTAATGCGTACCTAAAAAATTCAGTCAAGGATTATTACTTGTCACTCTAATGCTTCTTTCGCATATTTTGTATTTGGAGCTTTTATATTGTATTGTTTAAATGTATATATTTTATTCGATATAATTATTTGTGTACGTAGGTATATGTATGTACTATTATTTATATAACTTTGCTTCTATTATACCTTATTTTACAATGTACACCGCCTTTTCAGTAGTCCTATCGTACAATTTCTTCCACCTAAAGGTTGTCTGAAAGAGATCTCTTTAAGCGATGAGACCGCCTATTCGTACTTACCCTTTGTGCTAGTATTTTTAAGTACAGTTTATTGTATTCTTCTCTTTTGTGGTGTGACAATAAAGGTATATTGTATTGTATGCCCCATGGTGCTGTAAAAAAAGCAGGCTTTTAACTCGACTCGAAAAAAAGTTATTGCATTTTACATAATCAATTTCATACAAATTTAAACCTATAAACTTGAAATTTCGTTTACGAAATATTCGTTTCGAAATAGGTATTTTCGTTTTTTATTCACTACCAAATTAATTAGACCCTTACAACAACATCGAGTTGAATAGATCGTAAGTCTCAAGTTAAGTTGGTCGTCCATAACTGCAAGTGGAATTATTTTCCATAATTGTTTTAGGGTTCGGTACCCGTATTGTGTGGTGGCATGGAACCCTTTGAGCGCGAGTTCAACTCGCACTGTGCCAGTTATTTTTACCTACAATAAGCTCAAGCTCGGTCATGGCCATTACCACGCCTGAAAGAAAGCGTCGATAAGACCTAGGAAGAAGCGCACTCGCCCAGAAACAGAGAGAGTGACAGCAAGCAATTTCGCTAAAATCTACGGAAGTCGGTAACGGTGAATGACTAATACTACGAAAATGCCAGTAAAAAGGTGCCTTCGTCTCTGCAGACGGGGCCAAGATCCGATGACCTTATGACCCTTATGACCCTATACGGACAGATTGATGGCATACATTTTAGAATCTCTTAATCGCCTTTTACGACGTCCACGAGAAGACATGGAGCACAGAATGGCTTGGTGGGTTGTGACATAGAGTGACATTTTTTGATGACGTTGCTAGAGGCTATAAGTGAGGTTTGTCGGGCCACGTCTACAAACATACTTTTTTTTTCTTTTGTCTGTCATTTGTCTGTCAATCATCCACTTCATTTTATGACATTTTAACATATTATATTAATTTTACTTAATTCCACTGACGCCGACTTTACAAGTCGGAAATGATTATTATAATAAAGTGTTTTTATAGAAATATATAGTGTAAACTGAATAAAAAAACAAATAAGTTCTCTTTAATATTTAAGTTTTCAAATAATGTCACATCAAAATATATTTACATAGGTTATTAGGAAACGAATCCAGGACTATTATAGGCTGATTATTATTGTTTAGTTAGATTATTATAGACAGATAAGCAAGCTACTATTGAGCGGCAGGGCAAAGAAATTTTGTACAACCTATATATATATGCATATTTCAGGGAACGTAAAAAAGATCGCTCGTCTTTAGAATATGTGCAATATTTTCATTTGACAAAATTACTGGCCGAAATAACAGGTATTTCAAAAAGTACCGTAACGAGAATTAAACAGAAAGCTGCGCTGTCCACTTTAACTCTCCAAGAAAACAATTATAACTGATTAAATATAAAAATACAAACACGAAGTTTTTACTACTTAATTATTAGTATATATTTAGTCTCAGTAAAGAAAATAAACAAAATAATTAGTGGTTGCCAAATAAATCATAAGATATATCTCAATGAAATCCTTCCGTGTGTAGCGTGCGGTCCCTGCCTTCATCTTCACCCCCCGCAGGCGACCTCAGCACGAACTTGGAGACCTATAACATACTAAAGCCGATTTTGAAGGCTTTAATTTTAGTTTTAGTGCTGTCAAAACAGAATTTTCTTCATTGCAAAATAGTCCTTAATTGTTAGGATTAGAAGCTAAATTACTTTGGAAAATTTTAAGTTTTGACAGCACTAAAACTAAAATTAAAGCCTTCAGAATCGGCTTTACTATGCCTATAACCACTGCATGCAGCCTTAAAATCATAAGATTTTTAACCGACTTCAAAAAGGAGGCGGTTCTCAATTCGACTGTATGTTTTTTTTTTCTAATAATGAACTGATCCGTAAAAACGCTGATTACGCGAGAGAGTGCCTCCAGCAAACGGGGACGAGGTAACAAAGAATAATTATATAATAGGCAGGTAAAAGTTGTAAGCCTATGATTGCAGTGTGGAAACTTTCGGCGTTCATTCGTGGCGTAGGTGTAGGTACAACTGATAGACGGATTTTGGATGTAAAAGAATGCTTCTAACCCATGTCTTTGCTAAGTTTCTTGCCCTTTTTCTTAGCAAAACTAATCAAACGGGCGGATTTAGGCATATATTTATTATATACATATATATTGCATATATTTTTAATTTTATTTATTATTATTAGAATGCATTACACACTAGAAATCAATCAGAAACAAATTTAATTTAATAAATGCATTCTAATAATACTCGTAATTAGAGTATTCAAAGCGATGGATTTCGCAATAAAAACATGTAATATTATTTATTCCTTATTCCTATAGTTTTTATTTTATTCAAGTGCATTTTTTTATTAATTTTAAGTAAACCTTTATTATTTCCCCATATTATTATTTATTATATAAAACTATTACCTACAGACAAAGATTATTTAATTACGTATATATAACATTAAAACCGACCTGTAATAAGTGTGTCTGATTTTACAGACCTGACCTACATTTCATAAATAAATATTTCATTTCATTTCATTTCAAGTCGTGGGAAAAGTAACTACTGACTTACATCAACCTTTACTATGAGTGATTTAATTGTTCTATTTTTTATGCAGACATGCAAGAAGTTAAACTGAAAATAGACTGGTAGGCTGTATATCATTAATTATGCTTTTATACCAATTATAGGCACGTACACTAATCGTCAATTGTGTCGCCGTGTGTACTCTCTATCGACATAGCTAAGTTAAAAAATATTTTTGGGTAAAAGTAACGGTGGATCCAGGAGGGATCATGGGGATCATGACCCCCCCCCCTGGGTCTAGCTCAACCTAAATAGACACGCTAAATTTATGATAAATTTTATGATATATTTGGACTAATTTGGAGCCCGTGACCCCCCTTGGCTCCTGGATCCGCCCTTGGGTAAAAGCTCCTTGGAATACAGTTGAGGTCAAAAAATTGCTCAGGAAATAACCAATCTTTTCGTGTTTGAACGGTTTATAAATTCCACGCCACCCAGAATAAGGGCGGCAGAATAATACCCAAGGGTAGATCCAGCCTGCGAGCCAGGGGGGGGGGGGGGGTCACAGGCTCCAAATTAGTCCAAATATATCATAAAATGTTGTGCAATTTTAGATAAATCTCTATAGAAAAAAAAGTTGAACTAGACCGTGGCGTAGAATTCATAAATAAATATTTATAAATAAGACTACAGATTTACATCTGCTACGATTTCGATACATCTTACCCTTTCAAAATATCTGCCGTATTTGCTTCCTTCTATTCTGATGTTTTGATACCTGTTATCAAACATTCCATAGGTGTCTTAGTTATTAAGAGTATGACATAGCCAAAACAAAAACCAGTTCCGGGCGTGGCTTATTCTATTTTACGATAGCGCGCGGGGGGAAATTCGTCCCGGTCTCTAAGCTCGCGTCACCATAGCAAAAATACGAATAGAGTGGACGAGGCAGGGTCAAAAGTAATACGTATTTTATTTTATCTAATTTATTAGTGTATTTCGATCATCGTCACACGGCATTGATCCTACTTGCTATCACGTCGGGACGTAAATTTATTATGGTCGGCTAAAAGTGGTTTTTTGAGTGTTTGATTTATCAGTTGACCCTCGGAACATTTCAGACACTCCTTTAGAGATACATAATAATATTGTGACGGTTAATTGTCACCATTACCCATTCTTTAAATATTTTTCGCCCGTTGAGCTGGTTTTACACTTGCGGGAAAATAAATTGGACCAAAAATTTCTTTACAAAAAATTTTTACTAAAGTTGTTATTACAAAAAGTGGAAACTAACAAATATTCTCAGAAGGAATGCACCACGTCACTATCTTTCTCACTGTAGCCTATATCAATTATGCCGCTCTCATTCAACCACGTTTAACTGCGTTACTATCTCATTCCAACTCATTTTAAATAGCGTCACTATTTATCTCATTCTAACGCGTGTTAAATGGCATTTCTAATGAACGTCAAATATTTTTACTTTGGTAGTAAAATAGCAATAACTTTTTTTTCAAAAGTAATATACAGAAATTGCACGATCAATTGAAAAACAATATTTGATGAGCCGTTATTTAAGACAATTTACAAAACTAACATAGGACATTTTTTTTCAGGGTGTGGTATCGAACTAACCTAATTACAAAAAATTGCTCATAAATTGGGTTTTTATTTTTCTTCCTGACGTAACAGCATTTCAAGGTTTATTTTTGACTTTATCAATAGCATGACTATTCAGAGTTGCGCAACAAAAATTTTATTCTTAGAATTTAGAACTGGTTAGCTTTGACTCTCAAAAATCTATTCGAATTTATAAAAGTACCATCAACTCGAAGACTATCTACTTTTTGCTGAGGTCATAATTTGATATTCTGGTCAGTCATGAGCTGGCCTACCAGCCTTCCAAGGGAAAGCGTTGACTTTTGGGACACCTGTTTACCCTTGGGATAAATCGCCAAGTGTTTAAAATATAGAAATTTTATTTGTATCATAGTTTGAAATGTTCAGGTCCCTTTACGCAAAATGAAAAAACAAAACTCTTTTACGATTAATTTGTTGTCCGTTTGTCCGTTTGTCTAGGCAATTTTTCTGGGTAAAATCAATAAATGCTAATATTTACAGCCCTGTAAAATATACATATTATAACGTTTTTATGGCCTTTTGTTTAACTTTTTCATACAAATTTTCTCCTTATGAAAACATAGAGATCAACACTTCACATAATATTTTGCATTTGAAAGAAAGCACAGAAAGGAACTGTAGAACAAATAATGTAAAAAATATAAAACCATATCTTTCTATTCTAAAGGGATTAATAATTTACTGTTTGTTCAATGTGGCGATAGCATTGTTTATTATTTTTTTTCTTTGTTACAAAGATAACAAATATTTTCATACAAGGTTTTCCTTAAGGGCTATTTCTCCGAATTTGTAACAAAATATTAAGAAATAATTATAACGGTAAAGTACAACTTTTAGCTAAGACAATTTATTGTTAAAAGTTTGCTATATGCATAAACATATTTTAATGATATTATGGTATCTTCAAAATAATTGGGTTTTCCATAAGCGCGATATCAGATTATTTAAGAAATTTACGGCTGGTATCACGACGACGGATAAGCCAATTATTTTATTACTATTGTAATATAATTAAAAATATGTTAATGCATACAGCAGACTTTTAACTATAAGTTTTCTTAACTAAAAGTTACATTTTTACTTATTGAAATTGTATTTCTCATCAAGAAGTGCAAGATGACAAGATATTCAAAATAAGTTAATTGAATTTGTGAAATGGTTTCAGGTCAAAACAGTTTTCCATGATACGGTAACTGTTTATACTTAGCAAAGTGTGTAAACTTAGTCATCTTAACATGAACGACGCCTGTATTTCTCTCTTTTTTATTTCCAGTATAGATAAAAATATACAAACTTGTTAAACTTTGCGTAAAAACGAGGCAATATTGACGATATCCTGACAGCTATTATGATGGTGTTTTATCAAATTTTGCTTTTTGGGCTGTATAGAGACGTAGTTTGATGTCACTAGAATATACTCATGAAAAAAGATATGAAGAAAATAAGCTGTAGACTTCACATTCGGTTTATACCTATTGTATGAATTTTAAGAAAAATACAGGGGTAAAGGGACCTCTTAAGGAAAACCTTGTATTAAACTATTTGTTATCTTAGTAAAAAATAATTCAAGGAAAAAAATAAACAAAGCTATCGCCACATTGAACAGTAGATAATTAATCCCTTTAGAATAGAACAACATGGTTTTCATATTTTTTACATTATTTGTTCAACAATTCCTTTCTGTGTTGACTTTTAAATGCAAAATATTATCTCAGGTTTTCATCCCTACATTTTCATAGTGAGAAAATTTGTATGAAAAACGTAAAAACCTAAAACGATATATAAATAAAAAGTCAAAAGTATGTTTTTACAGCTCTATAGAGGGCCGTTTATATTGGTATTTATTAATTTTACCCAGAAAAAATTGTCAAGACAAATGGACAGACAGACAAACATAGGGATAACAAATTAATCCTAAAAGAATTTCATTGTTTTCATTTTGCGTAACAGAACCTGAACATGTACCGACAGGATTATCCACGATCTAATAATTTTGCCATGCACTGTAAATATTTCAAAATAAATTTCTATATTTTAAATGCTTGGCGATTTATCCCAAGTAAGTGTACCTATATAATTTGCAAAAAACTTCACTTATTGGACCTGAAATGGTGAGCCAATACTAGAGGGTAATTTCGCGAAAAGGTCATTGACCTTTGTTACAGATCTCAGTAAGTATAAGTAAATTAATTTGGGTTTCAATAACGATCACAAAATTATTCTTTTAGAGTAACATATATTATTTTCCCACATAAAAGTATGAATTCATTCCAAATTCATTCAGTTTTGTTGTTATGACTATGGCACGATGTAGCTAAATGACTCATACGCATATTTTGTTGAGTTTTTAACGGCAGGAATATGATGCTCCTCGAAATATTACTTTATAAAATTAATTTCAATGTGTTTTGAAGTAGTTTTGGGAGATATTTATAGCTAGCAAAAAAGGGCACAGGTTCCACGTCTTACGGGCGCCAACGCTAGGCGTAGACTGACAATATCTTGCTGCCGCTGACTGCATCAGTGGATTTACGTATTTTTGGAAAAAGGGGGTGCTTTTTTTGACCCGAATAACGTGGTATTTGGAAAATGAATAGATATCATTCACACTAATTTTATTAAAAAAAAAACAACAAAATCTTGAAAGCGATACCTGAAACAAAATCGATAAGAAGTGTGCAATAGAGGGTTACAAAAAAATTCATTGACAGTACAAATATGAATCGATTAACGTGGTTTGTGGAAAATGAATACCTTAAAGTTCAACCACAAACATGTATTTTTTTATGGCTATACGTAACCTAATTATTGCAACAAAATCATCCGAAAGCTGACATTTTATTTCTGTTTGTATTTTCGTTCCCCTCATTTAAAAATCGGTTTTGTAAATAAATAGGATATTTCAAAAGTCACTACAGTAACACACCCCCGACACTCCGTACATTCCCCCAATTTAATCACCTATAACTCTCACGCGCGTTATTAGCTTGTCCATATACGCTTGTGCACACACACACGCGCAGCGAACAAGCGATACTGAGTCTTGGAGCATGGATAATAATACAGAAATACCGAAATTACTGAGTATTGCATGCTCACGATCGTGCATCTGATTTGCGGGGGACGATAAACTCGCGGGGGGAGGTGAGTGTCGCTTAATAACAGAATACAAAAAAAAGTAATAGTTTATATTCTTTGACAGTAGTGTGGAAAATGTAGCGATTTGTCACATGTATGCCACATATTATTCACGCAACTGCGACTTCCTTTTGCCATGTGATAAGTTACAAGAGATATAAATAACAACTTCCGTCAAATTACAATGGTAATGTGATAAATAAATAGGATTTTACTGCAAAAAACCTGCAATAACGTCTGCAAAAATTTACTTATACGTATCTCCCTCCAAAACATTTCATGTATGCTACTTACCAATGGAGATCAATCTAAACACACTTACCTATAATAAAAAAAAGGGGACCTCGGGCAACGAGAGTTCTGTACTGTACGTAAAATATGTATTTACCGGGTGCAAAAAGACTATTCTTAAAGGAAACTACATACTCTACTGATCGTACTGAACAACTTCATTTAAATAAAGGAGTCTATTTATGCCCGATAAACAAACTATGTACAGACGGAGAGCAACGATGTCTCACTGGATCAAGTCATAATGGTCCCTTTTTTGTACGGATTCCTAATAAAATTTAAAGATTTTGTTAACAAGTTTTCGATTTCGCTGAAGTCAATATGGATGAAATATAAAGAACAACAACTCCAATGGAAAATGATCGTAACTTATAGAAAGTACAAAAATATATATATATATACATATATACAGGTTGCTTGGTAATTCGACCTAGTCCTTTAAAAGGGTTATACTAGGGATCATTTCCAACAAATAATGCCTATCAACTAGGAGTCGAAAATGATAATTTTTTTTCAAGTAAAACACGTCGATATTTCAAAAATTACAAAATAAAAAAGGTTTTCTTTCCACTTAAGACTTTTTAATTCTGAGATTATGGGAATTCAGGGCACGTATTTTTTATAAATGATCACTCATCTATCATTGATCAGAAATATAATAAATTAGTGCTAAGAGAGGAATAGTTATTTTTAAATTATTTATTTTTGATTATTAGTCTGAAAGTTTTAAAAATAATATAAAAACCTTCGTAACTCGGACACCATTCATTTTCGACACCTAGTTGATAGGATCTAAGTCGTTGGAAATGACCTCTATTTTAACCCCTTTCAAAGAATAAGTCGAATTACCAAGCATCCTGTATACAACGTGTAACAGAAAGGTGTAACCATATTTGAAGAGCTTATTCAGTCAATGGTTTAGAACAACTTTTACTATGGAGCCGACCATGAAATCTCAAAAAAAAATCTGCCCTTCCACACATTTCGGCCGAGCGGCATTGCATTTTTCCATGAAACAGTAAACATTTTTTTTCGATATACTGGTTTTGTTCCATAGTAAAAGTTGTTCTATACCATTGACTGAACAAGCTCTTCAAATATGGTTACACCTTTCTGTTACACGTTGTATATGTACTATATATTTGATCGAACCTACTCGAAGTTACTAAAAGAATCAATGTTTAGAAGTCAGATAAAAGTTGCGAAATCAATTTCACACACATCACAATTTGTTACGCCTCCAATCCATGTCAAGAGGCCATAGACGCAATAGTCCCACATAAATTACAGCATACTAAATTACATACCTACCTACATAACACCGTGATCTGTGATAATAATTGTTTTTTTTTACATTACCCTTTCTATCAAAGGAAAACAATAATAAGTGATTCACGCCTTACAGTTGGCATTTATAATGTTTATTTAATCGTTCTCCGCTATTATTACAATTATTAGCATTAACAGTCATTTACTGATAGAGGTTGGTTATTTTATTCATCTATACTAATAATCAAGAAACAAAAAACACTTCTCTGTCTGGTACATTTTAAGTCGAGAACCACACAACGGGTTTGGACACAGTTTTCTTTATTATCATTGTAGTGACTCTGGTTAAGGTGGTAGAGCTGATGCCGGGCTCGACTGTGGAGGTACCACCATCTTACTTGGAGACCCCCTCGAAGTAATTCGGGGGAGAGTAAGAGGACAGCTCACAGGCAAAAACCAATAGGCCCACCATGCCTGGGGCCGATAGATGGCGGTATATCCATCCCTAATAGCCAGGCCTTATATGAACAGACTGGTGACGGGCAGCGGCGTCACTGGTGCGAGGGTTCCGGCACCGCGCTCACCAACCCGCCTGCCCAGCGTGTGTGAGTATGGGCAATTCTTCTAGGATTACCGCCGGGAGTGGCAAAGTCCTGGAAAGGCTTAAAAGGCGTCCAGCAGTGGACGAACTAGGCTGATGGATGAGTCACTCTGGTCAACATAAAGGCTATAAGGAGTGTTGATGAAACAATGCCCATGCCGAAAACTGGGCAGAGATCGATTAAACGCGGGCCGAGCCACGGACGAAAGGCTATGTGTGTTTAATCAATGATTTTATAATTCTGAAAGATGGATCCAAGTCATGATTTGGATTACGATATATTGTTTTAGATATAATGCTAATTAAGAGGGTTAAAATTAACTATGACTTTAACTTACTTTATGAACAACTGCTTATCCAAAGTGAACTTCTTAGAATCTTCTTTTGTAATTTTTCTTATTCATGCAAGTATACATACATCATGCAGGACTCAATAAAATGATTTACTTTCAGTAATGGAGGTTGCGTCAGGCGAGTACGATGTGGACCTCATCAAAGCAGCTGGAGTCATGAAGCGATTCAAGCCAGAGCCTTCTGCAACAAGCTTTGACGCGCACACCATTCCTACCATACCAGCTTTATGCCCTGCTAAAGGTAAACATATACCTACCTTTTTTAACCACTGACATTTTCAAAAGAAAAAAGTTAGAAACTACCTATATTATAATACAGTGCTACAAGAATCTGTGGCACGTGGATGTCAGTGACCGGGTGCAGCTGTGAAACAAGAAAGTATGGCAGCAACGTTACCGGTCGGCCATAGCTTCAGGCTTTGAGAGGCGCGCCAAGCGGTTCTTCTTGCGACGGCGCCCGGCGGCGAGAACAAATGTATGAAGTCGTATAGAGCCGGCCATAGGTCGAAGCTCGCGCTTCTTGTCCGGCTTCGAGTGACTTGCGCTCTCGCGAAGCGGTGTGCGGGTTGGCGGATAGCCACGCCAGTGATCGAGCGCACAGGACGAGCCTAGTGTCGAGCGCTTTGAGCGAGCGAGCGCGCTATACATCCGATGCAGTGGAAGGCGCCGACGGGTGTAGTGGCAGGGCAAAGCCCGTCGCAAAAACCGCCTGGAAGCGCAGCAAGAAGCGCCGCCAGAAGCCTGCAGCTGTGGCCCTGGCGTTAGTTTCGATCACGGAGCAATTAAGAAGATGAGTTGCCGATAGTTTATTCTCTAGGGAAAATTGTGTGACACTGCGCGGGGTGGAAGGCAGAGGTACGGGGAAGCTTGGCTCCGCCGTTCCACCAATCACAGAGCACATGCAACCAATCGCAAATGCCCTCTTTTGTGACGTTATGACACCATTGATCGTAACATGGCACCATTCATACACCATTCTTCGTATTTGCTCTGTGGTTTCGATTTTTTACACAACCAATCCACGCACCATGAGACCCTTGTAGCAAGAGACATCATATCCGACAATTCTTTAAAAAATCATTAAAAATAATGGTTAATTTGGATACCAAAACAATGAAAACCATGTCCAAAAATTACGCCATTCTCCGAAAAACAAAAACTTTAGAAATTAAGCTATGGAAATTGTCAGTATTTATACATTTGAAGCGGAGCAGGGGCAAAATAAAACTTTTCAAAATTACCATTTTAATTAATTTGACAGATGGACATTCCTTATTTGACAAATGAAAATTCTTTGTAACGTTCCTTTATACAGAGGGACCTCCCCAGTTTTAATCGTGTAGATTTAGAGTCTTCATTTGTGGAGGACTCTCACAGTTTTGCACGTTTTGTTTATAGCAGATAAAAATACGCGGGAAAATCTAAGTGTTGCCATATTTTACCCAATTTTGCCTAAGTACCCTTTATATATTCCCGTGTTCGGTTTTCAAAATAAAAACGACCATTGCGAAAGCATTTTCGAGAAAAATAATATCCTGTCATACTAATAAATTCAAACCACTGAAGCAAAAAAGATTATAAGAACTTTATACCTACTCGGTTTTATTTTTATTTTGTATAAATTAAGTGTTCATTACTTAGAATAATCATTATTTATTTGCTATACAGGATTTTTAGAATAAGAGGGCCTAGTATTATTTTTTCATACCATAAAAACCTAGATATTTCGCCAGTCCAAGATTTTCAGATTTTTCATACTTCATATAAAATACAATATTATGTATACTTTATTTGAGCAATTTAAATACTTTATTGTATTGTATTGTGTGGGAATTGTATTTAGAAAAGTGAAAACAAATATAATAACTGTTTTTTCTCTTTCTTTCAGATATGGCGCTAGAAATTAAATCAATGCCTCTAATAAGTGACTCGAAACACAAACAAATGTACAAAAAGAATATGTACAGACAATCAGGGCTATTTAGGCAAACCTGGATTTTACTATACAGGAATTATTTAATGACAACTAGAAATTATGTAAGTATCGAAAGAAAAACATTTAATTTTAATTGAAAATTTCTAAGATTACTCTCGTCACAAAATTGATACTAACAGAAGGCCGACTCGACGACGGACCGAAAGCAGACGCACACCGCACACATGGTGATCTTGGCAAAATTTTGTATTGGCATTCGCCCGAATATCTCCGAGATCGTCGTACGTAGTGTCTATGTGTGCGTGCGCCTGTTTTCGCTAGTTATGCGGAGTAAACCTACTCTAAGTGGTTATTTTCTGCTCTCGTGTCCACCCGTCCCTTCATCTGTCAAAAATTTAAAAAAAAAATTTGACAATTTTCAAAAAAGTCATAAATACCGTGTGAGGTTTCATTTGAAATTGCTACCGCTAAGGATATATTTTATATATTATCCTTAGCTATATATTTTATAGTTTTTGGTCCATTGGTTAAGCTCAAAATTTGCTAGAAATAACCGTTCTCCCATAATATCAAATCAAGTCAAAATAATTTATTTGTTCAACATAGGTCATCTTAGATATTACATATTGGTATGTCCAAGCTATGCTGCGCCTTAGTGGCATACAAATATTAAAGTTTATTTATCCCAGGTTTCTTAAGTCAAAATACAGATTTTAATAGAACTGAGTTAGTAGATATAGTTTCATAGCATAAGTTACCGGACAACTATGACCCTCCGATATTTGAACCCGTGACCTTGGCTACACAAAGTATACTACAGATTATGCACTATCACTCTACTTTATTAAATTACTATACTTGTGTAATAATAATATTATGCAGTTACAATTTGTTACACATGTAGTAATAATAATCCAAGATTATTAATATTATAATTTAAAGAACTACTAAACACCTTCGACCAAAATAAAATAAATGGACGGGCCATAGCGTACAGATTTTTGAAGTCTGTAAAGTGAGCGCCGGCTCTCACTTCATCTCTGTCTGTCTGTTAGAAGAGTGACACGTACGCTTATTATTACATGCCATCCAAATAACTGACGAAAAAATACCTTCTTGTGCATTTACAAAGTGCAAAAAGCAAAATAAACATAAAAATAAAAATTAGGTATTGAAGTATATATCCAATTGCTTAGACTCGTTATGAGTGAGGAAACTGTAAATACAAGGCCCGTCCATTCATTTTATTTTGGTCGAAGCTAATTATTATCTTTTATGCCGATTATAAGCGTTTAATGAAATTGACATGAAATTGTCAGCAGACAATAGTTTTTTCTCAAACATGTTCGGCAATGGATCGCTTTCCTTTTGGGAAGCAAACATGAGAAGAGCCTCTCCGGGAAAAATAAATGTATGAAAATCCATTTACGCCCTAGGGTGTAAAGTATTTTCATACATTTTGTTACAGAATGACTCCATCATGTTGATCTAATATCGCAATCGTACATGTTGTCTAAATATTAATTTAATTATTCATACATTTTTATACATAGATTGGAATAGATATATTAATAGTTTAGTTTTATCAAAGTATTTAATTTCGCGCCCGCGACATTGATGTAACTAGAGATCCGGCGTCATTATCAAGTGATTCAAATGTGACAACTTAAATTATAAAACACCTTGAAATAATGAATATCGACTATATAGAGGCAACCGTAACTTTATAATATGTATATGAGAATCAAGGCGACCCCGTAGTTTAAAAAAATTTACTTGGTCTTTCGCAAACGTCTTTTTAATGCCTCACATTGTTTGAGAAAAGCATTATAATTCTCCTCGGCGGGAACGGGTATCGCCTGTCACGCAAGCAGGCTTCAGCGATGCCTCGGTCTGCTAACTCATCTTGATAGGCAATTAATATATTCTACTTATCACTATAATCACTATCTTTCTCAAACATATTCCGCGAGGGGTCGCTTTCCTTTTGAAAAACGAACGAACACGGTAAGAACCTCCTTTTCGCCCTAGGGGAAAAGAAGTAACTAACACGTCATAGTATCAAGAACTAAAATAATGGCTTGGATTTGAGTGTCAGAGAAACCCGTAATAGGCAATAGTAAATTTTTTACCTATACTTGAATCTGTGGTCAGCTATTGAATGTCTGTGGGCCATCCATCACAGATAAGTCGTGGATTGGCTTGGCAATTGGCTTGTATTGAATCCAAAATTATGTAATTGTAAGTCTAAGAATGATCTCTATTTTTATTTCCCCTGACATTACAGTCTCTCTTCATGTACCGGGTGGCTGCCCACGTGGTGATTGCTCTGGTCTTCGGTTACTTGTACCACGGAGTTGGGTCTGAAGCCAGCAGCGTGCTTGGTAACTACGTCTACTTGTACGGCTCTATGTTGCTGGTGGTCTACACGGGGAAGATGTCCGTTACACTAACATGTGAGTATTATTTGAAAGTGTTCAAGATTTTCTAAGGTTACCATACAATAGCTTTAAGTTGTATAAAGGGTTCCGAATTTTAAGAAACGCTGATGAAATCTGAAATATTTAAGCATGGGGTTATGATAGTGATCTTTGTCATAATAATAGTTAGTATAATTTCCTAACTTATGTTATAATTCCTCTAGAATTAACGTTAATTAGTTAATAGATGAAATGACTGTAAAAGTAGATGGACTATATGGGACAGGTAGACAAAGGGTTATATTTTTTTTTTTCCTTCATGACATAATTTTCTCCTGTCTTGTATTGTTTATCTCTTTATTTAATGAAATTATAGGCTTACTTTTTAGTTGTAACTAAAATTATAAAAAAGACATGATCTTGTTAAGTTTCTTGCCCTTCTTCTTAGCAAGACTAATCGAATGGGCGGAGTTAGGCATATATTTATTATATGTATTGCATCATATTGTTTATTGCAATATTATTTATTCCTTATTCCTATATTTTTGTTATTAAATTTAAGTAAACCCACCTTTATTATTATATATATTTATTTCATATTATTGATTCGTAATATTCGTATAGTTATTATAACATTATGATCTTCGGTACAGATATTCTATCTCACGAAGTCCGTTAGGCTAATGGTTGTAGTAGTGACGCAGTTCAGATAAGCGCGTAATGTGTGTATTGCGCATCTTGTAGCACTCCCGATGTTACGCACACTAGAAAAAAGTGTGTATTACTCACTTCTACCATAGCCAAACGGACTTTGTGAAAAAGAATATCCGTGTCGCAGCCGGATTGTGAAATACCCGCCTTTTTTATTTAATCGAAACAGAACACTTAAATTCAAAATCCACTCAATAGTTATTCAACAAAACCTTATTACCAATGTATTGTGTATCTTGCCATCGCAAAGTTTCCATTGGTTTCTCTAAATTTTGAATTTCAAAATTTTTTTTTATAAAATTTTTTCATTCAAAATAATAAGGTTTTGTTGAATAACAATTAAGCGAATTTTGAATTTAAGTGTACTGTTTCGATTAATTAGAAAGAGGCGGGTTTTTCACGATCCGGCTGCGAAACAGCTCTTAATGAAAAAATAAGTATCGTTTTATTGCGATAGATAAAAATGTACTTAAGTGGCAATGTAATCAATATTTTGTCTTTGTTTATTTTGTTAGTCAATTAAAATGTTATTACATAATTACATTGCAACATAATTACATAAAGCCACTATTTTGTGAACACTATACATCATTTATTAATTGCTCATTTAATTAATAAACCACCTTTGTGGTCGAGTACCGCTTCTGTGGCCGAATGGTAAAGCGCTCGCCTGCTAACCCAGAGGTTGTGGGTTCAATCCCCGCGGTGCACATTAATTTTTGTTCGGTCTGCGTGCTTCGAAAGGCACGTAAAGCTGTTGTTGGTGCCCGAAGTACGGCGATAGGACCCATCACGTTTTGGACATAATAAAATAATCGTCGGTGAAAAGCGGGTGTACCAAATGTCGACTTCACAGTTCACACTTGGGAAAGCCTTTACTCCCTCGGTTATATTTTTTAATAAATATGTGGACAGTAAGATTTAATTAATTTTATCCAAATTGTATGCCAACTTATTTATGGTTTTCTTCTCTTTATTTTCAGTTCCCCTAGAAATGGACATCCTAAGGGGAGAGCACTTTAATCGATGGTACAACCTAGGACCATACATTATATCTATACTTGCCGTAGAACTACCCTTCCAGGTAAAAATATTCTTATCCAACTTAACTAATTAAATCAAAATCCAACAATCGGTAGCCTAAATATTTTTACTTTTTTTGGTCTTTTGAGATAACTTCATTTTATTACTTTACGAGTCGTCATCACAAGCAAACCTCCATACAAATGTTAACACCAAATTGTGGGGTATTTATGGAATGTTATTATAAAATTTAAGGCTTAGTCCATGAACATTATCGAGATCTATGTTTTTTAAGTCGAACTAAAAACCGTGACATTTGAGTAATATCTTAACAACAATCCCCTAATTGCCTAAAATACGTATATTTAACAGTGTTTTACCAAAAGTACAGCCAAATGTTCTTTTATTGTTTTAGATAAAATCAAAAAATTAATACGAATCAAATATCTAAAATGTTATCTAGATTGATAACAACTAAAAATAATGTTTGAAAACGTCCAAAATCTTGCCAAAATCATGTTTCTCAAATCTGCGCCTGCGATGAAATCGGCACGATTGTATTGTCCTCGCAAGTTTCATGGAGCGTGCACCTTATAGTAAAATGAAACAGCACGACATTTGGCCACGCCCACTACTGAGTTGGTCGCGTCATGATGTGTGTTCTGAAGTCGTAAAAATTAAACATCGTGAAACAACTTTTTTAGTGTAACTAGAATATCTTCGAAATCTGTCACTCCTACCTAACATATGATTCTTCAAACTGTCGTGGTTGTAATAGCCTTAGGTTTATCATGTAGATCTGGCTCGAATCACATATAGTATGATACGATTCAGACTCATAGGTTCCATCGGCAAGTTTACTTAAAAACTAAATACTTACGTATCCTGTTGATCCCAGCATTCCCAAGAGGTGCAAGTGCATCACTTGCCGGCGTCAATGAAACCACGGTTTTATTTACAGGTGTTTTTTGAACTAGGTCCAGGTCGGCGATTCTGGCTAGTGCGAAAAAATTTGCTACGGCAGATTTCGAGTGATTTTCTATTTGATTTTTCTGCTTTCGCAATTTTTGCGCACGCGCCAAAATCGCCGTCCAGATGTTTCGACAAAGTTGCATCCGCATTGAACGTGGATAGACAAATAAAATAGTTTCTACTAAAACCTTGGACTGAAAGATTAAAACCTGAATCTTCTTATTCAATTCACAGATGATATCATGCGTGTCCTACGTGGTGCTATCGTACTGGCTGACTGACAATCCTCTGGAACCAACTCGAGCGACACTATTCCTTGCCACCATCGTCGCCACCTCCCTCTGTGCTCAAGCATGGGGATACTTCATCGGGTCTACTACTCCCACTAAGGTAAAAAATATATATCTGATGGTCTGATCATACCGAAGTTCTGTGACGAGCCAGCTAATGTTGGTGGCACTGAGCCTTACCTGATACTTCGACAGCTTCGGTAGTGCGGACATGTCAAACGGATGTCGGAGGAGCGAGTGGCGAAGCGCATCTTTTATTCTGAACTGAAGGAGGGCAAGCCAAAACAAGGCGGCCAACTCCTCAGGTACAAAGATGTCCAGAAGTGATTAGGTGTAATGTTGAGCCCTCTTACAAAGGAAGGATTGGCAGCACAGCGACTTAAATGGCGCGGGCTTGTGCAGAGCCAATTATACCCGATTTTGAGGAGGAACCCAAAACTGACCTCTACGCCAAATGCGATGATTTAAAAGCCCGACTACCCGCGGCCATTGACTTTAATTATGTAGACGGTATACCCACGTGCGCTCAGTGCGCACGGGGTTTACTCGGTGAATGCTTATATGCGTTCACCTGGTTTACTATTAGAATCGGCTTCATGAGTCATCTTCGGGCGCACCAGCGCCGTACCGACTAGGAGTCGAAGTGGTCACCACGACCGAAAACGGTCGGAGTAGATCATCATCATCATCACTAAGGTATTGCTGGTACTGGTTCGGAGTATATTGATGATATCATGCGTGTCCTGCGTGGTGCTACCGTATTAGCTGACTAATAGTTCACTGGAGCAAACACTAGCGACACGCTTCCCCGCCACCTCCCTCGCGCGATTCTCAAGCCTGGGGTACTTCAGCGATAACTTCATTGCTTATCTAAATGACTGATATAGTACTTCTATAAAAATGAAAACTGAAAAATAACTGAAGCCCGTTTGACAGGTAAATGTCGAAAATTATCGGCCCATCTCGAAACTGTTTCTCTTCGCAAAAATTTTGGAACGTATTGTTTACAACCAACTTTACGATGTTCGGAAGTCTTCCATTTAATGCAAACCAACACGGCTTTCTCAAAAATCGTTCAAGTAGATAACACGTTGTATGAACAAACATTCACAGGTTGATGTTATTTAAGTAATGCTTCGATCGGATTGACCACCACATTCTTCTATAAAAGTTAATTAAAGTCATGGTGACTGTCTTAGATGGTTTACATTTTATATTGAAAAACGAAACCAAGTTGAAATATTAAATGGCTTTACATCTGCTTGAACATTTACCCCCTCTGGTGTACTCGTACCACAGTTACTGTCTTTTTTTGTTTATTATATTTATCCAGGATATTGATATCTGTTTTTTTATTATTTGCTGAAATCGTAAAATAGATCACATATTCATTTTCATTAAAAAAAAAAAACGTTAAGCTAGACCCGAAAATTGATATTTAATTGATAACCACTCCGAATTAAGTAATTTAAAACCTATGTTGCTGTTTTCAAAGTTATTAGACATTTATTCAAGAACTAAAGCCGTGAAAAAAAAATGAAATTATGTGCATTTATATCGAAGTCAATAGACTCGAGTAAAACATGTATTTTACTTACTTGTGACCTTATGACAGCTGCTGTGGCCAAAGGCACCTTCATAAATTTCCTATTCCTTTAGATGCCAATTATGTCACATATTAATTATATCTTGTTTTCTGTTATTTTAGATTGCAGTTTTCTTAGGTCCAGTGCTGGCTTGCCTATTCTCTGTGTTCGGATTCTGCCTGGCGCTCTCTGACACCCCCAAGCCGTTTCGTTGGTTACATCACATTTCATACTTCAGAGCTGGTTTCCATATTGCTGTGCACTCAGTCTACGGCTTCAATAGGACCAAGATGCATTGCAATAAAGGTATTTACTTTGTTTTTTAACAAGCTTTAAGAGGATATGTAAATAAAATTGCCTTTTACTGTGTATGTCATGACATACCTACACAAAAAATTCTAATTAATTTCTAGTTTATGCAATTTGACTATAAAATCTAAGATTTTGTTTTGGAAAACATGATTGGATACATTTTCCTCGATAGAAATAATTATTGAAATGAGGTCCAATGTGTCATTTATTCTCTTCGTTTGACAAATACTTAAGAATTATGTACAGAACTCTTTAGAAATGAAAGAGTTAATTATCAGATTAAATTTCAAGCACGTGAAACCAAAATTAAATTATTTATTTACAAAATAATTTATATAATAACAAAACATAGGCCAATTTTTTTCATTCAGGCAGATGTTACATAATATATTGCCTAAACTTTTGCAAACCATACTTTTATTTTTCGTTTATAATTTATTTAAAATGTGCCTTTATTGATTTTCAGAATACTGCCACTACAAGACACCAAGCAAATTTTTGACAGAGATGGACATGGAGAACATAGATGTTGGAACCAATATGTCCCTCGTTATTTCAATGACAGTTGTGATGCATCTTTTGACTGCTGCTGCCCTCTGGTACCGCCTTAATAAAAGATGAACAGGGATTTTAGTTGCACACATGTTGCATACATATTTTGACAGTACGCTTGAATATTTTACATTTAATTTTGTGCCAGATATCGGTGATTTATGGTATACTTTTTTTGGAGGGAAAGTTCAGATGTAATCAAAAAAGATTTGTGGTACAATAACGTCCTGTGATAATAACTGACCTTTCCATATAAGATTTCGTAATGTTTTTCAATCATGATTAGAGAGAGAATGTAAATAAAAAAACTCATTTCATTAAAAACAAACTATGTATGTTTCGACCATGTTTCTGTTTTGTATGTGTGTAGGAATTTTATTTAGTAGTTCAAATGTATGCCAGCCAGTGTTTAAGAGCGGTTTAGCAGCCGGATTGTGAAAAAGGCTGATTTTTCATAATCCGGCTGCTAAACGGGTCTTAATATTTAGTAAATATGTCTTAATAAGTATTATTTCTTGTTTATTCTTAGTTTTTGTATATTTTCTCTATTTTTTGACTTATAAGATTGTATGAGTTGTTGTTCAAAGTGTTATTTATTGAATTGTTATAATTAGGTTTAAATTAATAAATAAATATAGATAGTACATTTACTTATAATTTTTCATATTTAAAGTCTTGATTAGATACTAAATGGTGGACAGAATTTATGGCAAATATCTTGAAATGTTCCAATGTGCCTTTTTATATAATGTGCCTACCAAATGACTCATGTCATGCTACATAGATACTTATAAAAGGTACCACTTAGGTAAAATATGATAAAAGCCTGAATTTTTTAGTAAGAATGGATGTGATAATATGGGTTCGTAAAGTGAAGGTAAAAATCAGAAAAAATGTGTGTAAGTTAATACTTTATTTAATTTGCAATCAAGAAATAAAATAAATGATGTCTCAGCAATTTTTGTACTTTGTCTTTTACTGTACAGTAAAGAATTTATTTATTTATTAGAGGTCCATATGACCCTGGCCTCCCTCATCGCCTTCGTTTTGCAGTTTACGCCTTTCCCAGTTCCTTCCACCTTTCTCTGTCCAGAGCAACATTCATCCAGTCAACACAATGTCGTTTTCTCTGCCTCCCTCTTTTTTTTTGGCAATCTGAAATTACCAGCTGCTCAGAATTTTTGTCCATCTGGTAACTTCAGACATTCTTGCTACTTGACCTGCCCAGTGCCATTTCATTTTAAGAATTTGTTTTGTTAGCTGGTATTCTTTGACATAGTTTGACATTTAGCAAGCTACACTCAATTCCTCTCTTGTATATGATATTGTGTGTATCTCTTTTGGTAATTGCCAAGTTTGGTAAATAAAGATTTCGCTAAAAAAAGTCACTTGAGGCGCCCCGACCACACAGAGCCGCGTTAAAATATGTGTTCTTTTGAATAGTTGATAATAATATATTATGTATAAATAAAAGAGTATTAGTTCGTTTCAAAATATATTTACTAATACTTATTTATTTATACATATTATAAACAATTCAAAAAAATAAAAAACTCAAGAAGGCTCTAAAATATTACTTATTTAATTAACTCTGTGTAGGTACATAAGATATTATTTGATATATATTGATTATTACTAGTACTAGTAATCAACTTATCTGGCACTACTAGAATAGTGGATATGTTAGCAAATAAATCGTAAAATCGTAAAAATCTATAAGTTACTCTGTCAAAAATAGGTGCAACGATGAGCAAAGTTAAGTGGAGCAAGGCGACCCCATATTTTTTAACAGAAGGTTAATTTGAGATGGTAGTTTTCAATTAATTAGATTATACAGTTATGTATGAGGGCAAACCTATTTATTATAATAACAAAAATAAGAATCTTTTTATTTGATACTTGACATCGGTGAACGAATACTTAGTGAACAGATTACTTAGCGGTCGAGAGAGTCGATTTGCTCTAAAAAATCATATCTACATTTCAGTTGCAAAATTTTGTAGATAGGTATAACACTATCGAAATTACTACTTAATATACAGAGTTGAAAATGGAGAACGAATAAATCAAAATATTGCTTCGATTGATAGAGCCAAAATCAGACTGGAGACTTGATAAGTGGTAAATTTATGCAAAATATAAAAAGTTTTATTTGTTCCTGTATAAGTGTTGAAGGACAACCTCGAGCCAATTCGTGTGGGACACATAACGCTTTAAAAATGTGTTCCATTTTTTTAAAGTTACGGTCTGGATATTGAAACAGGCTCAGAGCATCATATTCTTCTTTTTTTTCTATTTAAAGCGCCTTTAATAATCTTATAGGCAAAGTATGAAAAGGTGAAATTTGCCTTGGCAAAACCTACAGAGTACTTCCTAAAGCTTGAAAATCCAATAACTTCTCATTCACCACAGAGGAATTAGTGATGTGAATTCATTACGATACGAGAGCGATGAAACGTTTTCTGACGAGTGTGAGTTTGCGGCACGAGCCGAAGGCTAGTGCTGCAATCACACGAGTCGAGAAAAAGTTTTTCGCACGAGTTTCGTATAATTTTTATAGTACAAGTGCGGAAAATGCCGACTTTACGCACGCGCAGCAGTACTTACGCACGGTGTGCTATAAAATATTTTAAATGTGCATACTGGCGTATCCACGCATATTTTACACTTGAATAGAGTTGACCAGAAAAAAATAAAAACGAATTGCGGTGTTACATAAAGAAACGCCAATAATTCCTAAGAAATGCCTACTGAACAAATTCAAATTTAAATATGTTATTTGTTAAATAGGTGGTACAGTGGAGATCACATCAAGTAAGACACTTGCAATACTAAATTAGAACCTATAGTGAAGTATAGCGAAGGTTAACATGGTCTCCACTGCACATAAATTAATATAAGTAATTTTTACAAGTCATACGTAATCTTGAAAAAGCAATAGAACACTTACGATAAAAAATTCATATAATAAAAATAATGAAACAATAATATTAAAATTATTTAATTAACTTAAATTTAATAAAATTATACACTTTGTAAAACGTAAAGGGACCACCCTTTATCGGTGGATAAGTACTTGATTAACAATTTATTTGGCCATAAATGAAATAGCATTATCGTCTAGTTTTCCTATTAGTAAGAAATAAATATTTATATTTGGCTATATTAAGCTTCTCATTTAATTTGATACTTTTAAACACAAAAAAAAACAGAATTAAAGTATTTTCGAGATATATTTCGGCCCACTTTGGGGCCGGCATCAGTCGATGAAAAAATGAGTGAAAAATTTGAATAGTGAATGACATGAAGTAAAAATATATATAACTTTATGACCAATTAGTTAGCGTAACCTACCTTTAAACAAAAATATTGGAAAATAAAAAAATGACAAAAAACATTTTGTTTTTATAGAAAA
Source organism: Ypsolopha sequella (assembly GCA_934047225.1). Lineage (NCBI taxonomy): Eukaryota > Metazoa > Arthropoda > Insecta > Lepidoptera > Ypsolophidae > Ypsolopha > Ypsolopha sequella. Next base: position 17,083,023 of record OW203994.1, on the reverse strand, counting down.
GCTATCTATGCACCCTGGTTGTGTTTCAAAACAGAAATAGAAATATGATCCGAATGACATAATTAAATCGAAATACGTAAATTCAAGGTTTCTCAAGAGAAGGGTGTAAGACACGCTACTTATCTACGGGTTACAGCGATAGGGGGGCATAGAGTAGAATTCGCTTTCGCTGTGTTCTTCGTATGTCACAATAAAACGACACTTGCACTATAAAATTGCACAAAGACACAATTGGTATAGATTAAATTATGTTTAGGTGTGTTAATTTCGAAATTTAGGTTTAATAAGCCAAATTTTCGAACTTTTGGTCCAAAAAACCTCATGATGCTGAATATTTTTTACGAAAAAGCTGCACCTTCCATTTGCCTTCTTAAGACGTCACTTGAGAAATGGCTGTTTAGAAATATGTCCTTTGCTTTCAAGATAAATTTTTCATAATTTGCTTCCGACTGGTTTGACAGATGGATGACAGATGAGTAGACAGACAGAGACAGACCACTTTTTGTTATAAGCAATCATCACAATCCGTGCAATGTCTAAAATTCTCAAGTGACGTGATATCGGAAAATTCTTTAAAAAATCATAAAAAGATAATGGTTAATTTATATACCAAAATAATGAAAACTATGTCCTAAAATGGCGAATATTCTTTGAAAAAAAATCTTTTAGAAATTAAGCTATGGGAATTGCAACGATTTGTATTTGTAACGTTAGCACGGTTTTGTTTTATATTATAGTTATCTATATTGATGAATAATATTTTAGGTATATATGAATATAATATATTTATGCATAATATGCATACTATATTAAGGTTGTGAATATCTGTCCGTTGCTCGTACCACTGCGTCGGGAAGTAATAATCGAGAGATTCTAGATCTAAACTAAAAGAAAACGGGGGCCCCGGGGTTATTTTTCGATTCAGATCTCCTAGCATCACCTTATTAATCTGGCCAGCAAAACATAAATCAGTCTCACCTTCCTTCAAAACCCTATACGTATATTTAAACCACGCTTTACCCATCTTTCGAACCATCACAATAGTTTTAATTCGTCCTACCTATAGTACCTGTGACGCTTGATCAAGCTAAAACTCCTAAGCTACAACTGCTAACAACTCACTCCTAAACTTTTGAGCTCTCCTTTGCTACAGGCAAAGAATCACAGAACAATATTCTAAACAATAGGAGATCGGGCCTGCCTCCATTTTAAACCCGATCAACATCAGCGTCCTCAGGTGGGCTCACTGCACACTGAGTCCTCGCTCCCAACTTCGTGTTAAATATAAACTCCTGCAGACACATGCTCAGATTTCTAGGCTACTTGGTTCGATCTGTATGTACTACAAAGGCGCTAAAGCCTCGATTCCAGACAGATAGCAGCTACCCCAAGTGCTTTTTATCATGGGTCTGCACTTACGAAGAATTAACACTTCTAAATTGCTAACTTTTTCTAGGCGATAAATAATATCTAAATAACGAAAACACACATAAACTTTCTCAACAACGTAAACAAAAGCTTGAATGCGAAATAAACGAATTAGAGATGTCATCAGTGCTGCCCAAATGCTGCCTAAATTAGAAGAGATATTATATGTATAATATCTATATATTTATTTATAATATATATATACACTTTGAAAATGAACCCCTTAGCTATATTGAAATATATGTAAAAAGAAACGTTTATTTTTTCTCGTATTTGTAATTGGGAATATTTTCCTAATTTTGAATAAAAGGCTAACCAAAGCGACGCGACATGTGACTAACAATAGACCGTAGGGCCTTCCCCGCAGCGAGCCTCCTACCAGCCATAAATTAAAAATATCCCCGACCCTCTTGGTGCCCGCCCCCGCAATCCACCCTCAAGCCTGCGATCGACTTTGACGGTCGATATCTTTATTTTTTATTATGAAACAAGACAAAGTAACAATAGTTATTTGTGCAACAAGAGAGCAAAATTGTTCGTTGTTGCGATTGCCGAGTTTGATTCCCAAGCAAGGGAAGGATTTTATAATTGAATCGCGAGCGTAGCGAGTGATTTAAGTCAGAATCCTGGCCCTCTAAAAAGGCCACTTTGGATGAATTATATTATGATTCTGTTGTAATGCCATCTCTTTTTCACGCATGAAGAAACTCTGACTCTATCCTACTTTCAAATAATTCACCCAACTCGGCCTTTTTAGATCCCCTGAGCGTGGTAAGGGATTGAAAGGCACAAGAAACAAAATAAAATTTGCTCTCGTGTGACACATACAACTTTTCGCCTCACTAGCGAGAACACAAGATGTAAAGACCTTATATTTTCGGACGAACTATAAGAATTCAATGTTTTTTTTTTCTTTAAATAATACACCATACACAAAATATTGCACAGGAAAAGGAAAAAGGAATATAAGGAGTGTTAATTGAATCCCAAAAGCCATAAAAAATCGGAAAATCTCTGATATCAACACAATCATCACGCGGGCGTTTTAGTTAATTCGGAGTCCATAGTCATATGGTACAGATCCCATACACGTTGGGAGGCTATACACAGGATTACGAGAAGTTTACCTTATCTACGGTATTTGACAAGTTTGGACAAGCTGCAGGGCCTCAGAATATTCTGAGTTCAGAGCTGTGTATACACCATAGACTTATACGTATATCCTGAGTCTGTGCTCCCAATGTATATGGAATCCTTATAGAGTGAAAGAGATAGTCACCATGCTGATATTTTCTATCCCTTTTTCCCTTGAGCAGTTAATTATGGAGTTGCTGAACGTTTCGTGAGCCAATGAAATACGAAATCAATTTTATATCGTAAACTTTTTGGGAAAGAACCTTTTGAACTGTGTGATTAGTACACCTTCATTTTATCAGTATGTGTTCAAACAAGTATTATTATTATGAATACCTTTATTTTATCATTTTAACATAAGGAATTACACTTTTCCTACGATTTAGATTTCAAGCAATTTTATGATATTCGTAACTCTGCGTTTTTACTCAACTTACGAGATTTAGGAATATTATTATGATTTCTATGGATTTAGGCTAAAAATGGACATGACTTTAGGAAACTAAGTTGAGAAGTGATAATATAATATTTTATGTAACTGTAGCATAATGTGAGACGTGGGTTACGAGTGCTTGTTTACGAAACGAACAAAGTGAGTTACGTAATGGTTTTGCACGAGTGTCCCAATGTCTAATTATTGTCAGTTGCACACAATACTTTATCTACAACCATCAAAAACAATTTCACGAAAAATGAGAAAAAGAACACTCGGCATGATATTGTCGTGATAATCGTCATGATGGAATTAATATGTAGGCCTGAGACCAATCAGAAGCAAGAACAGTGAGGGGGCGTGGCTTAAAAAATTAAGACAAATCTTTTTTGTTTGTGATTGGTTCTCTACCGATATTATAATATATTTGACCAATCACAGCGCAGAATTGCGGTGTTATAATTTAATATTATAGCGGTGCCAAGAGTAGTCTTTGCAAGCTTTTTCTCACTCTTTTACCTATAACTAGTTAATGTTGTTAAGCCGATTAACTAAGTACATTATGTTTTTTACCCCATTCTGTCCTCCAAGGGCTGTTATTCCTTACTACAGGCGTAAAATTATATCTAGGATAACAGCGTACATCTGTTATTAGTACTTTATGTGTATCTTAGATTTTAAGCTTATAGATTCTTGTAACTTGTAACTCTCTTCTTGAGAAATAAATTCTATTCTATTCTAAGATAACAAAAGCGGTAATGTTTTTACCGAGAAATAAGGTTGCAAGTTCAACCTATTTTCTTTACCTTACTTTTGGCCGACTTTGTAAATTCGTAGAAACCACGAGACGATTCCTTTCCGAAAGGTATCCAGTGTGAAGAGACACATTCGAAATTAAACTTAAATATGAAAATATACGAACAAAGTTATTAATTTTAGCTTCATCCTTTAGCATATTTGTTGGTTGGGCTCATTTTAAGTTGCTGGAGATGGGGTACTAATTACTTTCTCAAATAAAATTCTGTAAGGCTAAAGTACTAACTTTAGCCGCTACAACTTGCGTAAATAAATAATATCAAATAAACATAAAATAAATACAAAAAGTTGATAGATACATAAGCTAAGCCTAACTTCGCCAATTCAAATAGTCTTGCTTGGCAAGAAACGAACAATAACACCAATTTGGTGCAACACAACTTGACTTAAGAGTATGACATAGCCAAAACAAAAACCAGTTCCGGGCGTGGCTTATTCTATTTTACGATAGCGCGCGGGGGGAAATTCGTCCCGGTCTCTAAGCTTGCGTCACCATAGCAAAAATACGAATAGAGTGGAGGAGGCAGGGTCAAAAGTAATACGTATTTTATTTTATCTAATTTATTTGTGTATTTCGATCATCGTCACACGGCATTGATCCTACTTGCTATCACGTCGGGACGTAAATTTATTATGGTCGGCTAAAAGTGGTTTTTTGAGTGTTTGATTTATCAGTTGACCCTCGGAACATTTCAGACACTCCTTTAGAGATACATAATCATATTGTGACGGTTAATTGTCACCATTACCCATTCTTTAAATATTTTTCGCCCGTTGAGCTGGTTTTACACTTGCGGGAAAATAAATTGGACCAAAAATTTCTTTACAATTTTTTTTTAATAAAGTTGTTATTACAAAAAGTGGAAACTAACAAATATTCTCAGAAGGAATGCACCACGTCACTATCTATCTCACTGTAGCCTATATCAATTATGCCTCTCTCATTCAACCACGTTTAACTGCGTTACTATCTCATTCCAACTCATTTTAAATAGCGTCACTATTTATCTCACTCTAACGCGTGTTAAATGGCATTTCTCATGAACGTCAAATATTTTTACTGCCCGCCACTCTTTCATTCTAAATTCTAATTATTTAAAAAAATACGCAGCTCCTTTGGTAGTAAAATAGCAATAACTTTTTTTTCAAAAGTAATACACAGAAATTGCCAGATCATTTGAAAAACAATATTTGATGAGCCGTTATTTAAGACAATTTGCAAAACTAACATAGGACATTTTTTTTCAGGGTGTGGTATCGAACTAACGTAATTACAAAAAATTGCTCATAAATTGGGTTTTTATTTTTCTTCCTGATGTAACAGCATTTCAAGGTTTATTTTTGACTTTATCAATAGCATGACTATTCAGAGTTGCGCAACAAAAATTTTATTCTTAGAATTTAGAACTGGTTAGCTTTGACTCTCAAAAATCTATTCGAATTTATAAAAGTACCATCAACTCGAAGACTATCTACTTTTTGCTGAGGTCATAATTTGATATTCTGGTCAGTCATGGGCTGGCCTACCAGCCTTCCAAGGGAAAGCGTTGACTTTGGGACACCTGTTTACCCTTGGGATAAATCGCCAAGTGTTTAAAATATAGAAATTTATTTGTATCATAGTTTGAAATGTTCAGGTCCCTTTACGCAAAATGAAAAAACAAAACTCTTTTAGGATTAATTTGTTGTCCCTATGTTTGTCTGTTTGTCCGTTTGTCTAGGCAATTTTTCTGGGTAAAATCAATAAATGCTAATATTTACAGCCCTGTAAAATATACATATTATAACGTTTTTATGGCCTTTTGTTTAACTTTTTCATACAAATTTTCTCCTTATGAAAATATAGAGATCAACACTTCACATAATATTTTGCATTTGAAAGAAAGCACAGAAAGGAACTGTAGAACAAATAATGTAAAAAATATAAAACCATAGCTTTCTATTCTAAAGGGATTAATAATTTACTGTTTGTTCAATGTGGCGATAGCTTTGTTTATTTTTTTTTTCTTTGTTACAAAGATAACAAATATTATCATACAAGGTTTTCCTTAAGGGCTATTTCTCCGAATTTGTAACAAAATATTAAGAAATAATTATAACGGTAAAGTACAACTTTTAGCTAAGACAATTTATTGTTAAAAGTTTGCTATATGCATAAACATATTTTAATGATATTATGGTATCTTCAAAATAATTGGGTTTTCCATAAGCGTGATATCAGATTATTTAAGAAATTTACGGCTGGTATCACGACTACGGATAAGCCAATTATTTTATTACTATTGTAATATAATTAAAAATATGTTAATGCATACAGCAGTCTTTTAACTATAAGTTTTCTTAACTAAAAGTTGTATTTTTACTTATTGAAATTGTATTTCTCATCAAGAAGTGCAAGATGACAAGATATTCAAAATAAGTTAATTGAATTTGTGAAATGGTTTCAGGTCAAAACAGTTTTCCATGAAACGGTAATTGTTTATAGTTAGCAAAGTGTGTAAACTTAGTCGTCTTAACATGAAAGACGCCTGTATTTCTCTCTTTTTTATTTCCAGTATAGATAAAAATATACAAACTTGTTAAACTTTGCGTAAAAACGAGGCAATATTGACGATATCCTGACAGCTATTATGATGGTGTTTTATCAAATTTTGCTTTTTGGGCTGTATAGAGACGTAGTTAGATGTCACTAGAATATACTCATGAAAAAAGATATGAAGAAAATAAGCTGTAGACTTCACATTCGGTTTAAACCTATTGTATGATTTTTAAGAAAAATACAGGGGTAAAGGGACCTCTTAAGGAAAACCTTGTATTAAACTATTTGTTATCTTAGTAAAAAATAATTCAAGGAAAAAAATAAACAAAGCTATCGCCACATTGAACAGTAGATAATTAATCCCTTTAGAATAGAACAACATGGTTTTCATATTTTTTACATTATTTGTTCAACAATTCCTTTCTGTGTTGACTTTTAAATGCAAAATATTATCTCAAGTGTTCATCCCTACATTTTCATAGTAAGAAAATTTGTATGAAAAACGTAAAAACCTAAAGCGTAATATAAATAAAAACGTCAAAAGTATGTTTTTACAGCTCTATAGAGGGCCGTTTATATTGGTATTTATTAATTTTACCCAGAAAAAATTGTCTAGACAAACGGACAGACAGACAAACATAGGGATAACAAATTAATCCTAAAAGAGTTTCATTGTTTTCATTTTGCGTAACAGAACCTGAACATGTACCGACAGGATTATCTACGATCTAATAATTTTGCCATGCACTGTAAATATTTCAAAATAAATTTCTATATTTTAAATGCTTGGCGATTTATCCCAAGTAAGTGTACCTATATAATTTGCAAAAAACTTCACTTATTGGACCTGAAATGGTGAGCCAATACTAGAGGGTAATTTCACGAAAAGGTCATTGACCTTTGTTACAGATCTCAGTAAGTATAAGTAAATTAATTTGGGTTTCAATAACGATCACAAAATTATTCTTTTAGAGTAACATATATTACTTTCCCGCATAAAAGTATGAATTTATTCCAAATTCATTCAGTTTTGTTGTTATGACTATGGCACGATGTAGCTAAATCACTCATACGCATATTTTGTTGAGTTTTTAACGGCAGGAATATGATGCTCCTCGAAATATTACTTTATAAAATTAATTTCAATGTGTTTTGAAGTAGTTTTGGGAGATATTTATAGCTTGCAAAAAAAGGCACAGATTCCACGTCTTACGGGCGCCAACGCTAGGCGTAGACTGACAATATCTTGCTGCCGCTGACTGCATCAGTGGATATACGTATTTTTGGAAAAAGGGGGTGCTTTTTTTGACCCGAATAACGTGGTATTTGGAAAATGAATAGATATCATTCACACTAATTTTATTAAAAAAAAACCAACAAAATCGCGAATGCGATACCTGAAACAAAATCGATAAGAAGTGTGCAATAGAGGGTTACAAAAAAATTCATTGACAGTACAAATATGAATCGATTAACGTGGTTTGTGGAAAATGAATACCTTAAAGTTCAACTAAAAACATGTATTTTTTTTATGGCTATACGTAACCTAATTATTGCAACAAAATCATCCGAAAGCTGACATTTTATTTCTGTTTGTATTTTCGTTCCCCTTAACAGGACTAAACTTAATTTAAGTGTTCTGTCCTTTTCTTTCTGTATCGAAAAGACAAAGGCGGGACGCTCAAAATAAGGTTAGTCTTGTCAGTTGTGTTGCGCCGAATCGATACCATTATACTGACTAATATAATAACCAAAAATCAAGAAAACTTTCGGAGCAATCCTAGTTCATACAAACGAAATACCAAAACCATTTGTAAAACATAGATATTCTCAGGTAGTGTGTATTTATTCCGATTGCATTACAGAATATCTAGGTTCCCAAATATATATTAAATGAGAACACTGATTTAAAAATAATTGAGAAAAATAAGCTTTCTATGGAAATTTTAGGACACTGTGCGTTGCTTTTTTCTAATTAAATATTATAATCAATCTGAAAGTTGTTTGTCGTTCTTCAGATGAACGGATCTCTACCTGATTATGAGCCAGGTGAATGCGGTCTGTCTATCTTCAAACATTGGTGTCATCGACCCTGTGCCAACATTTACGCTAGAAAGAAAAACCATAATCGTATTTGAAACATATGTACGATATTAATTTTTATTTTAAAAATATTATCCTACTTTATAATTTATCTATACAATAATACCCTGCTGTACGCGTTCCGGACAAAATATCGAAATTCGCGTATAACGGGGTATGATGAAATAACAACCCAAATAAGTAATTAAAGTGCTTTTACTGCAAAAATGAAACAGAATCAGTCTATTTATTGTTACAAAAAAGTTTTAACTTATTTAATCCTTAGAATTGATAAGAGAAATCAACGATATTCTATGTCGTTGAGAGAAATAGTTATCTAATGTTTTTTTTAAAGCATTTTGTTTTCGTTCTTGCAAAAGTCTTTCGTAGCTAACAATACTTGCCGAACACTTATATCACTGTTTGAGTTTTCTAAAATTTCTCAATTTTCATCTATGCATCCGCGTAAACGGGGCAAATAAGCGCGAATTTTAAAAATCGCGTTATAACGAATTCGCGCCGTGCGGGGTCGCGTAAAGCGAGAGGTTACTCTACTAATAATAAAGTAAAGTAGTAGAAAAGTGGTGTCAGTACATTTTATTTTAAATGAAATGGGTTGTTGTTATTAGTACATCTATCATTTTTTGGATTTTTGTCTGGCTCCTCGTTCTTGTGGTTCAACTAAGTCGTGTTACGAGTGCAGGCCCCGTAGCATAATATTTAATCGCGCGCGACGCAACTTAGTTGAATCACAATTGCGAGGAGCGTGACACGATGTTTTTGCGATTAAACAGCATGTCACGCTCGTTCCTCGCACTTGTAACTTAGGGATGGGTCGTCAACGTATTTTTCCGTACATTTTAAGTGACGATATATTTATATTATTCATTTATTTAGAATCCAAATAAGTCTGGCATATGGCATCGCAACAGTTTAATTCTGTTAATTGCTAGTATTCTGTTAATAAACTTAAACTCGCGCCGGGGAAAGGGGAAGGGGGGCATCTGCCTCTGCTTTCCCCCTTCGGACGCCCATGGCACAACTGTGGCCATGGAGATAAGAGTGGTGATCCAGGATCGAACACACTATTCACCTCTGTGAACATTAAAATTAAAGCAAAACAACCTGTCAAGTGCTAGAAGGACTCGGGCTCTGAAGGTTCCTCATATATCGTTTAAAAGACAAACTTATTCCACTTGCAATTATGTACCACCAACTTAACTTGACAAATACGATCTATTATTCATTTCTATGTATCTAAAGGGTCTAATTAAGTTGGTTAATGAAATAACTTCTTTAAGAATTAAATATAGGTAATTTTCAGATTTTTCCCTAAACGTGTGCTATAACTATAAGACCTACCTATGAACTAATTTCAAGTTTTTAAGGTAACTGGAAGTACCCTATAGGTTTTCATGGTAAGCAATTTTGTATGATTAATTTTTTTCGTTGAATTAGAAGCCTGATTTGTTTACAGCCGTAAACTTCTTTAGGAGGTATCGGTTTTTTTTTTTTTTCTTTCTTGATATCTTGATATCTCACACGGGGCCCGAGAAAAGGGGTTAGTCTTGACAGACGGACAACAAAGGGACACCTGTAACACCTGTAAGGGTTTCGTTTTTTCATTTTGAGGCATGGAACCCTAGAAAAGGCTTTTATCAAACTTTATTGGTGTGTACGGATATTATGTATATCATATATTCCTTGATTTGTACCTAATATACTCGAAGGTAGGTCACGAACTTTACGCACTCTTAGTTTTTATTTATTTACTTGTCGATCATCTGGCAATCAGCTGCTGAACGGCTGACTCAACTCAACAAAGAGGAAAGACCGATTACAACTACAAGTTACATTCATAGAAATACAGGCTCTTGTTCCTTAATATCTAAGAGATAGGGTTCATTATCTTCTGAGATTGCTACTGAAATATTTTTGTAGAGCGTTGCAGTCGCTTGCGCTTGAATTGCCAGATGTGTGTTCATTAACCTGATTACTACAATTAATTTAAATTCAAATTCAAATGTTTATTGCAATCAAATTGTACAGTACTGAAAAAAAATACATAGAACTTATAACTTAGTTGTCTTTTCCTAGGTGCAGCATAGAAATTGAAAATTAAAAGTTGCGCATACTTCATTCCAGATAAGTATAGAAAGATTTTGGTTTTTAAAAGGTAATACAATCTAATTAATCCTATATATACCGAAATAAAAAATCTATAATTCTTTGTCTGCTCCGTACAAAGAAGTACAGCCATTTAATTTTGGTTATTACCTTTAAAAAACCAAAATCCTTCTAATCTTAACTCGAATAAAGAATAGTAATATATAGCATTCATATTTTTATTTTATTTAAGTATTTTAAGATATCTTAAATGTACTAATTATTAGTATTTAAACCTTTTTATTTTTAATTAATTAAATATTCAATAATAGATTATGGGTATTTTTGTATTGGATATGTTTTGAGTTTTTTACTATAGCTAGGTAATTTTTTTTTTATATTTTCTGGTAATTTATTATATATATTTACTGCTGCAGGTGAGCATTTTTTAATATTGATTGTGGTAAATATAATTTGTTTTTGATATTATTGGCTTGTAAATACAAATATCCAATACATATGCCCTGAAAATATAAATTGCGGATTTAATTTATTAATTCACTTAATTTATAAGTTTATGTATCGTTATAAAAAAATCTTAATATTTTAAAATTTATAATAAAAGTCTATGCTATAAATAAGTTTTTATAGTTTACGAAAGGTTATATTTTACATTTTTTTTGACTTGCAATCAGTTATTTTTCACCCACACTGTTTCCCCATATCACTCCATATACATAGCTGATAATGCTGGTTTCGTGTTCTATTATTGATTTTAATATAAATACAATCTATGCTTATCACCCAACGCAATTTTATAGATATTCAAGATACTGTTATCAACAACTGACACTGTTGTCAGTGTTTTCAGGGGAATCATGGTTGATGCGCAATTCGCTTAGATTAAATTATGTTAAGGTGTGTTAATTCGATAACCATTTCGAGATATAGGTAATAAGCCGTATTTTAAAACATGTGCTCTAAAAAACCTCATGATGATGAATATTTCTACGAAAAAGCTGCAACTTCCATTTGAATTCGTGTGACGTCACTTGAGAAAAGGTTGTTTATAAATGTGTTCTTTGCTATCAAGATAAATTTATAATAATTTGCTTCCGAGTGATTATGACGGATGGATGACAGATAAGAAGACAGACAGAGACCGACCACTTTTTTAATGCAAGACAAAGGTTCACAATCAGTATAATATCTAAAACGTCCTAAGTGACGTCATATCTGAAATTTCTTTAAAAAATCATAAAAAATAATTATCAAATTATATACTATAATAATGAAATCTGTGATCTTAACTGGCACATATGCTCTGAAAAAAAAATAAAAATAATATATTTTAGGCATTAAGCTATAGGAATTGATACTCGTACAATGCGCAAGTGACACTTTCGTAGTTTTATTCAAGGTTAATCAAAACCCTACTTTAGTATAATATATTCGTAGTCGTACAGTTCCGACCTAATATTCAGATCAAATATAAGTACGTAAATTATTTTCTAGGTTGACTCTACAATATTAAATGACAATGTTTCAAAAACATATGCCACTCATACCTATGATTATATTTTTGCAACTTCTTCCACCGGCTGAGTTATAAAAGCAAGCAAACCTGATAATGCCCTAGTGAGGTAATTAAAATTAACATCTGGCAACCCGTTTCGGTACGATACACACACACTCTACATAGAGATACCAGTCCAGTGTACCAGTACACTGATGTACAACAGTGTTAGAGCACAATCGTCGCGCTTGGACGTGCTGGCGTAGCAGCGCGCGTTACGTTAGACACGCTCTTGTCTTTGTTTCTTACGAGTAAACTGAGGTCTTTGTGCTTCCTATATTTTATGCACATTCGTATCACAAATATTTTATCAGCTAATTTTAACCTTATTGCACTGTGAAATATCTAAAGTGACGGCAAAATGGTGTGTGACAATACTGGTTCTGATTCACAAGAAACTACTTCAACTTCTGTTCAAGAAGAAAGCATAAACTTAGCTTTCGAGGACGTCACCTATAGTGTACGCAATGGTATTTTTGCTGGAGGTAATTTATTTTATGTACCTTTTAATAAATAAAACCTACGAAATTTTCATCCTTGACATAAATGCGTTTATTTATCAGAGTAACCAGTATTTATTAATTTACAATTAGTAGGTTCCAAGCAAATAGCAATGAACCTTCAACAATTAATCAAGCTGTACCAATTCGTTGGTTGTTACGTGTAAATTTCATTAGTTTATCAAACAGCTACTACCTATCAACAAAAAGATAAAGCAGTGTGTTTTATCTCTTACAATGTAATGAAGCTAAGTGATCTATCAGAATAATTAGTAAAATGACAATTCGTAGGTACCTAACGACCTTTTTTGATAACAAGTGGTGATTCAGATTGCCTTGCTAAGGAATTTGTCTAGCTAAGTTTTACATATTTTATTATTTTTAGGATACTTTTTATATCGTAAAAAAATTTCTAAGGTAACTTCATGTAAGTTAATGTAACAGAGAGGATATTTTAGCCGAAAAAACTAAATTTTCCTCATCGCAAAAAATCTTTAAGTGCTAAATTACTTTGGAAAAATTTAAGTTTTGACAGCACTAAAACTAAAATTAAAGCCTTTAGAATCGGCTTTATTATCGCCCTATCTATTTTACATTTGATTATATTTTTAGTTCCTATAAGAACTTCCTTCTTCATGTATCTTTACACTGTTCAAAAATTGTACGGTAATTTATGTAAATAATACTTCTCTTTGTCTTCTTTTTACTGCACATTAAAAAGTATGTTATTGTTATTAAGTCTTATCTTTGCAGTATACAAGGATTTGCTTACTTCCTGTGTCACGTACCTATGTAAACCCTTTGTAACTACAATATTATCTTTACTTGATATTTATTTTACAAGTAGGTTACAACATTTTTGCAGCCGCGTCTTGATTATATTCTCTCTGTATAATGCTGCTTTTTTAATAACAGGTTAGATTAACGCCAAATCGATAATGACGTAATCATCGGCCCTTTTAACTGTTTTACTATCAGATTTGAGACAGATAGTGTTGATTCGGTGTGACACGATATAACTTATTCGAAAGGACCAAATTTAATTGAGGCGTTCTGTTTTTTTTCTTTCTGTATCAATAAGATGAAGACAGGATGCTTAAAATAAGGTTAGTACTGTCAAATAAGTTAAGTCGTGTTACACCAAATCGACACAAGTCTCTTCTCAAGCCGTTCGGCAAGAAGATAAACGAACAAGAAAATATAATTTTATCTGAATTTGTTGAACTCATTTGCTTCGTGACGCTGATAACATGTCAATGTGGTTACCAATTTCTTTTTGTATTTCACATTTGGTAAAGAAAGTAGATTTACTGTATGTAAAAAATACCTCTAATAGTCGTTTACCGATAATTCTAAAAAAGGAGCAGGTTGTGTCGGAGATGCAACCTTATATTATTTAAGCGCATACTTATTGGCATGTGGTACCTTTTGCCATCATATTCAGCTTTAGGACAGCGAGAAAAATTCTTGATATTCTTTTTACTATTCCTAATATTTCGGTTCCGGACGCACTGCATATTATGACAGTTGATGTCAATCACAAAGAAAAGCATAAAGAATAAGCTTCCAAATTTCTTGATTTCTGATGGCGGCACGCGCATTAACTTTGGGGTCATTTAATTTTTTTATTATTTTGATGAAACAAGCATTAATTTACCATGAATAAACGATTAAAACACGTAATAATATCTCATAAGCAATCAAATTATCCTTCCTTAATGCGCATATTAAGTCAATGTTGATATGTCAAATTCTTTTCATATAAGAAGTTCCCTGTCAAGACACTTTTATTTTCAAGTACTAAATACGAAAATGCCAAAATCCGAGGAATTCTTTTCTGAAGTCGACCACGGAAGTGACGTACAGGTTCTGAATTGGGTATACATACGAGGCGCGAGCAAAGAAGCATCCGCTTCAAAATGACGAGGAATATAAAATTAAAAATGGAACAAAAAATTATTTCAAGGCGACTATCCTTGTAAAAATGTGAAATTCGACATTATTGACATTATTGAATGTAGAATACGTTGCATACTGTCGATTTGGGAAATTGACACTGCATAACATCCCTTGATCCTTAATACAAGGACCACCTCTTGCGTTTTTCCATTTTTGTATTTTATAGCTATACTAAGCTTTACGCCTCTACCAAAATATGAAAAAAAAAAAACTTCCATTTCTCGTCAAATACAGGATGAAAAGCAGAGCTAATCACATATTCAGATTTGATTTATAAAATGAAGAATGCCATCTGAAAGTTTTTTTCTTGAATAATAATTAAAAATAATTTTATTTATTTATTTAAATTATTTGTTTATTTTTTTATACAATTTATTGTTTATTTTAATATTATTTAATTGGCGTGTTGGATTTATTCAAAATTACAATTTAAAATCCAATATTTTGAAAATTATTTGGAAATTAATTTCCAATTAATTGGAATATTGGCACTGCGTAAGTAGTGTAACGAACCACGTCTCAAAAAGTAGTAGATACAAAATATTTGCAAAAAGAAACGGATTTTAGTTATTAAGTGCATTTTACAATTTTCCAATACTTTAATAATTTAAATTTAAATAATTTCACAATACTAGTCGCCTTAAACCCCGGTTTAAGATGATTATACTTTTGTTGTACCTTGCAAAAGAAGGGTTATAAAGTTAACATAGGGGTTATGTACAGATTGTCAAGAAAGTCGTGAAATAAATAAAAGCACCACTTTCTTTGCCAAAACAGTTTTAATATGGCAACACCTGAGATCTTTTGTATGGGGAAATCAGGTGTTACCAGTGAAAACAATTTTAGTTCCATTTCATGACTTTCTTGACACGCTGTACATAATCTAAATCTAACGTTAGAATCTTTTGCCGGGGTTCCTCCGCCCAGGCCTAATAGGGTCAAAGCCGCCAGCCGCTTTTTTCCGGATTGTTCTACGATATGAGTATTGGTTTTTAGTCATACAAAAATTGCACACACCTTGAAAACTCCCTTCCTTATTCTACAAAAACTGCATTGAAATTTGTATTATCTATATTCGATGTGGCATATGTTATCATCGCAAACATATATATAATATACAAACTGCAATGATCACTACTCAAATCATTCAAAAACTCTCAAAATCTAGTAAATCAATAATGAAAGTAAAATAAGGTGACAAGTGAATTTTTCAACGGTCACTGTCATTCCAAGCGGAAAAACGCGCAGTGTGAGAGGGACAAATTCAGGGCGAAAGAGAAAAAGTAGCTTTTTTATTTGAATAAAAAAAAATGGCTAGCAAAATGTCCTTCAACCAAAATCTAGTTATTGTTAAAATCAATCTAATAAAATATGTTTGAGTTCTGTACATGTTACCTATTCATCAAAATAGGAGAAAAGTATGTATAAACACCTCGTTTGAACAATTATTTATATCAATTGAAAGTTTTTAAGGCGATATGCGAAAAAAATACGGGTGTTTCTTTTCTGTATATTTCATGAAATACACAGAAAATTTGAATAAATTTCTGGTATATGAATTTTGACTATATATACTAGGGTTTTGAAATTGGGAAACATGTTTGGATAAATTTTCCTCGATAGAAATAATTGTTGAAATGAGGTCTTCAAACACACTTTTTCTCCTCGTTTGACGAATAGGAACCATATACAGAACTCAAAAATGCAACAATATCTAGAGATTCAATATTTGAAATTTTGCTAGCTATTTTAGTGTTTTTAATAAAAATATAAAACCAACTTTTTTCCCTTTTGCCCTGAATTCGCCCCTCTCGCACTGCGCGATTTTTCGCTTGGAGTGACAGTGATAAAAATAAAATTCACGTATTTTTTCAGCAGGAATCTAGAAAAAGGTTACAAAAATTATATATTATTTTATAAATCTAGCTCCTTCTTGAAACTAGTTACATGAATCCAAACAGAGATATACAAGATACCATATATACAAAATATCTGGAATACAAAATACAAGATATTTAAAAAAAAAATTCAGTTACCAGTACAAAATACTTTCTGGAATGGTATCTGATACAAAATACGTATCTTTTAAATACATTTGTAAGAAAACAACATTTTATTTAGTTTATGTTTATTTTATTACATGAATTATTTATGAATAGATCGCGATGATCGCGCAAATGTGACAAAATATTATAGTTACTTTTAAAGTTTTAATTGAGACTTAAGTAAAACCAGTTCTTCAAACATTTATCACTCATTTTCCTTCGATGAGGCCTCATGATGAGGCCTTCATTATAATACCCCCAAAAGAGAAGAGTCGCTCCACAGGAGCAGAACTTTGCAAACAGGTGTTATATTTTAGATTTTTTTTATTGTAGGATAAATATTTAGGCTCTTTAGGCTGGTATCTTTATGATTTAGGTATTAAAGGTCTTAGGACTTCCTAAGACATGATCGTGGCAAATGCAAAGTATGAGTAGTAATTATATTATATTATATACAATATGGGTGTCGTTGGAAAGATATATACGGGTGTTTGGTGCATCAATGTAGATACTTTTAGGGATGATAAGGGAAGTGATTATAAACATTTTTGACTGAATTTACTTTTGTGCAAAGTTTAATAGTTTTCGATATATAGACATTTTTTAGTTTTGGCTACTTAAAAATAGGTTACTGCAATGAAATTATAATAAAACACTATTATGACTCAATAAATACATTTTTATTTTAGATTCTTCCTAAATAGACTTCAATTTAACAATAAACAAGTTCAATGTGTTCACAAAGATGTGAAAATAAACATAAGGCAAAATACAGTACGAAAGAAAATAACTTTTTGTAAATTTTTTGTATGTCTGTATTTTAGTGAATTTTATTTTTATACATAGCGCAATGTTTAAGTTTTTACAAAAAAATTACTAAAAATCTGTTCCTTCGTACTCTGTTGAGCTTTATGTATAATTTTACTTCTTATTGAATACATTTATCTTCTTGTCTTGTTTAAAGTGATCTGTATTTTGTAATAATTTAAAATAAAAACTTGATTTATAGCCATAATTCTCGTTTTATTATCATTTCATTGCAGTTACCTATTTTTAAGTAGAAAAAACAAAAAGAAAACTATATTTCGAAAACTATTAAACTTTGCACTACAGTAAATTCAGTCAAAAATTTTTAAAATCACTTCCTTTATCATCCCTGAAAAAATTTACATCGATGCCCCAAACTCCCTGTAGAAACTCTAGAAAGACAAGCTATAATATTAAATAAATAAATAAAAAAATAATTTAAAAAAAAAATTAGTATTTCTTGACCCTATATTTACGCCTGCACTAAAAAAAATATTTTTTATCGTTATAGTTATAGAACGTGTAACAGAAAGGTGTAACCATATTTGAAGAGGTTATTCAGACCATGGTATAGAACAACTTTTACTATGGAACAAAACCTGTATCTCGAAAAAAAAAATCGACTGTTTCATAGAAAAATGCAATGCCGCTCGGCCGAAATGTATGAAAGGGCAGATTTTTTTTTGAGATTTTAGTGTTGGCTCCATTGTAAAAGTTGTTCTATACCATGGTCTGAATAAGCTCTTCAAATATGGTTACACCTTTCTGTTACACATTGTATATATATATATATATATTTTTAATATTTTTCCACAATATTATTATACCTATATTTAAATAGACGTATATGAGTATATATGATACACAAAACATTTTTCTGTACACTTTCACCCGTACATAAGAAAAAAATTACTTTTTTTATTTTTTTATTATATAGAAAATTTAACATAGTTTTAGAAAAAGAAAACCGCATTAGGTTCTGACAACTATTTTCATAAATATAATATATCATCAATAAATTGTCCTACCTATGGCTGTCTCATTTAAAATACTTTGCACAATTTCGTGTCAACTTTTTGTTGAAGCTTGTATTACTGAGAATATTTATTCCCACTAGTCGAGTCCAGTAGTAGGCTCCAGCTCCACTGGAATAATGAGAAAAATACGGGACTTCTCAACTGGAATAGTGGGAACGACTACTGTGTATACACTCGCAAGACTCGCCACGAAGAGGACCAAGCTATACGAGTAAACGAGATGCACTTTATTGCATTTCACTTTACTCGTTTAGTTATAGTTCACGGTGAGATAATGTCTACAGCTGGCATGCAAAAGACTACAAAATTTGTTCAGCTTTGTCTCTGCGTTTACTGCAGTCTGCATCACAGGCCACAGCATAAGTACCTTATTTTAGTGTTACCACAGAAGAATTAAGGGGCTCCACAATGCTAAACATCAGGTTTGTATTGGATTCAGTTCCGTCAATGTAGTAGATGGTAAAAATTTGAAAAAAATATGGCGTGTTTTTTGACTCAAGACAATTATTAAAAATGCAATTCAGCTCGCACAGCGCTGCGTGGCTACCCTTCAAGGCGCCTCTTTGCGCTTCTCTTTCTATCGCGTAACTCTTTTCCTTTCTCATTCTCAGAATGGTTTGCGCAAGGCCAGCACTCGTAGCATAGTTTTTAATCGCCCGCGACGCGACTTTGTTGAATTACAAGTGCGAGGAGCGTGACATACTTCATATTCTCTGGTGACACGATGTTTTTGCAATTAAATAGTATGTCACGCTGCTCGCACCCGTGATTCAACTAAGTCGCATCCCGCGGTATTAAACACTGTGCTACATACACCTGTAGCATACCTGAGCCTGGGCCTGTAGCATAGTGTTTAATCACGCGCGACGCCACTAGTTGAAACACAGTTTAATCGCAAAAATATCGTGTCACGCTCCTCGCACTTGTGATTCAACCAAGTCGCACCACGCGCGATTAAACAAACACTATCCTACAGTCCCTGGTGTTATTTAGTTGCAAAGTTACACGAGGATCCATTAAAATTTGTGCGCATTATGTCGAACGACTCAACTGTCCCATCCATCCATCAGCATTCAGCCCGTATTCGTCCACTGCTGGACATAGGCCTCCGCAATATTACGCCACTCTTGGCGGTCCTCAGTCATCCTCATCCAGCCGCCACCCACAACGTCCTTCAGATCGTCAGTCCAGCGGGCACGAGAGCGGCCTACGCTGCGCTTTGCCGTACGTGGTCTCCATTCCAATGCCTTACGGCCCCAACGGTTATCACGTCGGCGACAAATATGGCCAGTCCACTACCACTTCAACTTACTGATTCGGCAGGCTATGTCGGTGGTCATCTTCGATCTCTGACGGATATCTTCGTTTCGGATTTTATCCATCAAAGATATCCCAAGCATAGCCCGCTCCATAGCTCGTTGAGCGACCTTAAATCGGCGGATCAAGCCTTTGGTAAGAGACCACGTCTCAGCGTCTAACTGTCCTTGTAGTTTTTTTTTTCGGGTTATACTTCTTTATGCGTTCTATAGAGGTAGGATAAGTATCTATCTATCAGTATATCTATCTATCTATCTATCTATCTATATCCCAGCAAAATATCTAAGGAACGGAAGGTGGCACATCCCTAGGGGTTGGACCATGGGGCGCCAAAAGAAGTTTTTTTTAAATGTCAAAACTTTCACGGCCTGTATCTCCCAAACGGCTGAATTAGACCCATGTTGATGGGTGTCTAGGAAAAGGTCTCGACGAGATCTACCTGCCGAAAGTGTCAAAACTTTACAGGCCCGTATCTCCTAAACGGCTGATGCTAGACCCATGTTCATGGTACTCTAAGAAAAGGGCTTGGCGAGATCTAGATGAAGTAAAAAAAAAAGTCAAAAGGAAATTGCCAAAATTTTGATCGGCCATATCTTCCGGACGGCTAATTGTAAGGAGTTCGGGTTTCAACTATAGTGATTGGTTAAGCTGGAACTACATGACCAAAAACAAAAATTTTAATTTGACAGGTTTTGAGAGTTTTTTGACAGGTCCAAAAAAGTATTCCGATTTGCATGAAACCCGCTATCAATGGGGCATTTGGGGTCGCCGATTACGCTGCTGTATTCAAATTTGACATTTTTGATAACTGATAGGGATTTTGACACTTTTTCGGAAAAACTTTGATCGGTGAGTCCCCGTATTTGGCACTCTGGCGAGGCCAAAGGCCGAGCCAAGTTCCACGAGGCCGAAAAACGAGCATGTGAGGACGGAGAACGCGCCCGCGAGACCAAAGGCCGAGCAGGGCGCGTTCGTAGTCCGAGCATGCGAGTTTTTTGGCCGAGCACTACACCATGACTCCCAGAGGGAGTAAGAGCACTTATAAAATGTTTGTTTCTGAAAAAAATGTAATTTGTTTCCTGTAGGCCACGCGGGCAAAGCCGCGGGCAGAAGCTAGTTTACAATATGTTATAAATGTTCCATCAAGAACCAACAACGACAGTATCAATCTCTTTTCAGGATAAGTATTGTCTTTATTTTTATGTGTCTACAAACAGCCGGACCAAAAGATAACAAAATTGACGGACAAAATAGGGAACGATACTAACGGTTTTCTTATTTCTTACGGTACCCAAATACTGCCGTTGTTGTTACGGTAATTTAGAAATATAAATAATTCAAGGTGCTCTTTAATTGACATTATTTTTATTGCATTTAAAACAAGTGCGTGTTATATTAATAAAGTTAAATATTAATTTGTTAAAAATTAATATTCACACAATTTAACACTTGTCATATTGATTTTATTCTTATTCTTTACTGTACACAAAAAGCGTAATTAATTACAGCAGCATGCTTATCTTATTGCATCAAACTATTGAGTACCTATCATTGGGTCTAGCACGCGCCTCGATACAGTGTCTTTCCATCATATTTGCTCTCTCGCATATTGACAAACGTGGTATTTCCGATAGATAGACAGATAGATAGACACTGTATCTCTGACGCATGTTAGCCACATAGGAGTGTTATTTAGAAGAAATCAGTAAACATACGTATTACTTATCTACTCGTATATACTAGTAGTCAAATACTTAAAAAAGTTTTGTTGAAATAAATCTAAATATTTATACATTAATACCCACTAAAAAATATTAAATACATATACCGCCAATACAAATATCTCGTAATTAGTGAACAACGGCTAGTATGAAGGATAGAACTCGAGACAGTTGTCCTTTTGCAATAGATAGAGGAGTGAAACAAGGCAGTCCCATCTCACCAAAACTGTTTAAGTATTTTAAATATGAAAGATAACTTATTTGTTTTTTTATTCAGTTTACATTATATATTTATATAAAAACACTTATTAAAATAATTATTTCCAGATATATTTCGAAATATATAGTCGGCGTCAGTGGAATTAGATACAATTAATAGTAAAAAAACACCTAAACTGTTAAGGTGACATATGGTCCGATCAAAGGTCTCCGTTACTCCAGGCGGAAACACCCGCAGTGCCGGAGGGACGGAAACGGGGAAAATTGACACAAAATGTGTTTTTAAATTAATACAAAATTAACTAAAATAGCTATGACATAACCAGTAATTTGGGTATTGTTAAAACCCATCTGAATATATATTTTTGAAGGCTATCCCAATTTGTCAAAATATCAAAAAAGCGTAAATTTAGACCCCATTTCAATATTTATTTTTATCGAGTGAAATTCTTCCAATCGCGTTTTTGATAGCCGAAAATCTAGACAAATATTCCAAAA
The DNA here is from genome assembly GCA_934047225.1 of Ypsolopha sequella. Lineage (NCBI taxonomy): Eukaryota > Metazoa > Arthropoda > Insecta > Lepidoptera > Ypsolophidae > Ypsolopha > Ypsolopha sequella. The sequence goes on along the minus strand of OW203994.1, from coordinate 17,060,806 downwards.
CTGTAATACTAATTTATTTAACTTGAGACTTCTTTTGAACAGCAGATAAATAACTTTAAAAAGTGTCGATTTTGACGAGTAACGTAATATTATAATCCGCTCTGAGAATAATAAATTGGGAATACTACGGAATCAATGTCAATGGTCGTATCTTATCTAACCTTCGGTTTGCTGACGATATTGTTTTATTTGAAGACTCACCTGACAAACTCCAATCCATGGTAACTGAAATGAGTACAGCAGGTGACAGCGTTGACCTTAGCATAAATAAAAGTAAAACCAAAGTTATGTCAAATAAAAAAACCGGCCAAGTGCGAGTCAGACTCGCGTACCTAGGGTTTTTAATACCTACAATTTGGTGACCATATTGTATTTTTATAAAATATTTTTTTTATTTATAACGTCTTTTTTTAAATTTCTCATTTGTGCTCAATTATTTTTAATCGCTGTAGTTTTCCTATAATTCGCCAGTTATGATCTTTAATTGTGATATTTTTCATATTTTTCGGTCTACCAGTTTCGGAGATAAGGGCCCCCCCTTATCTCCGAAACTGGTAGACCTATAAATACTAAATCAATAATAGATTTATAAACTACTTGATATTAGCCGCGGATCCGCCCACACTTTCGCCTTTAAGGGTCCTTATAATGTCAAATGCACAACTTCAAATGACCATTTCACAATGCTTAACTTGATCAAGCAGTTTAATAAAAATAATGTAGATAGTATATTTCTAATGGGTACGTCTTAGCAAAAAAACGTTCAGTTGATAGTTAGAAAAAAATTACGAACTTACCTTTTTCCATGTTTTTCAAGAGTTAATTGAAATCTGTAATAAAAACAAAAGAACAAATGACCTCTTGGGTGAGTTATTTATTACCATATTATATATTTTTAATGAGAAAAAATAAACAAAAGTTATAGTTGTCGACAAAAATTTAGAATTCTTGTGTACGTAAAAAATAACTTTGAAGTATATTTTTTTTACATATAAGGTGACATATATTTATGCAGCCAAATTCATACCAAAGGTTTGGTAAGTGATCAACAACCTTTTTGTTAATTTCTCAACATAAAATAATGCCGCTCGGCTGAAATGTATGGAAGGGCAGATTTTTTTTTGAGATTTCAGGGTTGGCTCCATAGAAAAAGTTGTTCTATACCATTGTCTGAATAAGCTCTTCAAATATGGTTACACCTTTATGTTACACGTTGATGGAAAGTAATTTAGGAGGTGATTCAGTATCGTTAATACATCACATTCCACTGCAAAGTACTTTTTTTTGCGCGAACTTTTTCTTCACTTGTCCATACAAACTGAGTCTGCTGATCGGACTACTTTGTACAGAGAAGTGAAAAAAAAGTTCGCGCAAACAAATTTGCTTTGCAGTGGAATGTGATGTATTAACGATACTGAATCACCTCCTAAATTACTTTCCATTTAAATTGAAAGACCTTATATATTATTTCATTTTTTTCATTTAGTAGATATTTTAATTTTGCTTAGTTTAATTTTGTTTAATGGAAAGTTTATTATGTTTTATAAATTTTTCTGTTCAAATAAACATATAAATATATATTCAAAAAAATATATGCCACTTCGTATACCGAATTGATTTTTTAAATTTTACTTCTTTAAGACGTTGGTAAGTAGTTCTAAGTATTTGGTATCCTGAACTATCTCCCGTATTTTTAAATGAGCAGGATTTTATTCTGCCATGACAAACTAGTAGACGAAAAATTTTTTTTTTGGAACGAGTCGGACAGTGTCGGTTTTCGACACCGTATATACTATGAAATATACTATATCATATACTATGAAAAGTAGCACTGTGATTCGATGATACGTCGTTAACGTATCACTTAGCGCGATTTTATTTAGCCAGAAACTGTGCTTAGTCTTGCTAAAGAAGAGCAAGAAACTGTAAAAAATATTGAAAACTATAAACTGGCCAAGTGCAAGTAGGACTCGGTCCCTGAGGGTTCCGTACCATTTAAATAAGTTAATGGACTTAAATAATTAGAAAAAAAAATACAAACTTATCATTATCTACAAAATGTATAAAACAAAGCTGCAAAATTAAGTAGGTCGAGCATTCAGGTACGTATACCTAAACCTACATAATAAATCGGCGTTTACAGTATTCGTTTGTATTTTATATTTCAATTGTTACATTAAAATTGACTAATAATAAGTGTTAATTATGTATCTACATATATTAAAGCCAAGAAGGCTTTAATTTTAGTTTTAGTGCTGCCAAAACTTGAAATTTTCCAAAGTAATTTAGCTTCCAATCTTTACACTAAAGGACTATTTTGCATTGAAGAAAATTTGGTTCTGAGAACACTAAAATTAAAATTACAGCCTTCAGAATCGGCTTTATTGGTAATTTTATTTACCTATTTTATAGGTAAATAAATCCTTACTTCCATTCATTTGTATACACTTTCTAAAAAAATTTGAAATTCTAATTTACAGAAACCAATGGAAACTTTGCGATGGCAACATACACAATATTTATATGGGTATTAAGGTTTTAATAATATTAACTATTGAGTGAATTTTGAATTTAAGTGTTCTGTTTCGATTAATTAGAAATAGGCGGGGTTTTCACAATCCGGCTGCGAAACCGCTCTTAAAGAAACCCCCTAAGTGAAGGAGTTTTCTTTATCCATGGTGCACAAATTTCTCTGTTATAAAGCAAACATACAGACAGACCCATAAATACCTAGTCCTGCCATAAGGCGAATGGATACGCCAACTGCAATTTGGACCTGTTTTTAAAGGCCTACTCCTTCCACACGGGGGGTCCAAAAACTTTCATAAAAATATATGATAGGCATTACAGAGTCAAAAATAAATTTTAAGTTTCATAAACTGTTCTATTGTAAGTTTTGACAAAAAAAATCGAAAGTCATCGAAAGTTTCACATGATTAACACAAAAATGTGAAAAGTATTCATGTGAAAAGTATTATTTTCTCCTATTTTGCGCTTGCCGGAGACGCAGTGGTTGTCGTAACAGCCACTTTTCATGGCACGCTGAAATGAACCTTATTTCAATGTTGTTTACGTTGATATTTTTACCGACACACATCGAGTTGATTATTTAGCGTGGTCATACGCCATAAGTTCTGTTGCTGATTTTAAGGAGAATTGCAAGGTTCTAAGGAAACCCTAGAACAACGATTTATATCCATAGGATAGAGTAGGTTTCAAACTACAATAAACAATTGATTGTTATTTTATATCATAAAAAAATACTTTTGAGCGAGTCCCAAAGTTACAGGTTATGGTTGTAAAAACACGAATGCATTTCGGGTTTATGATATTTCATTCATATGGATGAAAATGTGATAAAAGTTTGATCCTGATGGTTTTAATAAGATAGAAAATGAAATTTTAATTTTTTGTAGCAGCAATAAATCTTAAAAGATTTTTAAAGCTCGATAAAAAATAAATTTGAGGCAAAAATGCTTCAAAGATTGGCGTGGTTTGTTCATATTGTCTCTCAAAAAATTTCAAGGCAATGTTTTTTTTTTCTAATATCGTTTGTCTAAAAGACAATATATGTATAGGTATCCGTAGTCAGCTTTAAAACTCAACACAAATTCAAATTGTAAAAGTTATATGAATAAATATAACTTTAGCAATATAAGCTTTTTATTTGTAGTTTTAAGCAATTATAATGGTTAAAAAAAGACAAACTTTATATTTTTTCGAAATATTTCGGCCTCATCAGTGAGGCCGTCATCAGTCGACTGATGACGGCCTCACTGATGAGGCCGAAATATTTCGAAAAAATATAAAGTTTGTCTTTTTTTAACCATTATAATTGCTTAAAACTACAAATTGTAAAAGTTAGGATTAAAAAAGATATAAGGCCAAAATCCCAAATTATGTTGCGTGTTTTAAGATAAACTTGAAATAAATATTTATATTTGGCTATATTAAGCTTCTCATTTAATTTGATACTTTTAAACACAAATTAAAATCACAATTAAAGTATTTTCGAGATATATTTCGGCCCACTTTGGGCCTTTGGGGCCGGCAACAGTCGAATGGGTGAAAAATTTGAATAGTTAATGACATGAAGTAAAATTATAACCTTATGACTTATTAATTAGATTAGCGTAACCTACTTTTGAAAAAAGTAATAGAAAATAAAAAAATATCAAAAAACATTGTGTTTTTATACAGAAGCTATCTATGTACCGTGCTCCTTATATATACATATATGTACTCGTGACTGTCCTGTTTGTCTGGTGGTCAAGTCAGTGTTGTTTATTTAGTCCTGGTCCATATTTTAAGACATCGGCTTCGAACTGCTTCAAGGATAGTTTTGTTAAAATAATAAGCAGCTACAATTTTTCAATGCAACTGCTCGTAAAGGCCCACTTTTTATGCATCAAAACCGAACAGAAAGTCGATTATTTTGCCCTAGGGCTTTATTATTATTATTTTTATTTTATTTAGTTACAATGGTTAGCTAACCTGCAACCTTTCCTGTGTACCATAAATTTTATGGTACACAGGAAAGGTTTTATTTTATAATCGTCCTCGTAATTTATTCCTCTTCGCCCTTGTAGAATAAACTACTATTATAGTGACCATTAGCTATCCAATAAATGCCATTCTTTAATTTTACTAGATTCAGACTGGGATGAAAAATATCCAATTTTATGTGAGTCATAGAACTTTTGGCTGGACTAGGTATACAGAGCGTTTTATATGTATGGATAAGATAATACTCAATTAGATAATTTTCTTATTTGGCTGACGATAAGTTAAAATATCTTATCGATGTCTTAAAATATGAGTCATAAATACTGTCCTTTTATGTACCCAACTCGATTTCTTGAAGGTCATTTGGGCTATGAGTCAATTGAGCTCAGAAGAAACTTAGCTTTGGCAAAGTTTATACTCGGCGTTATTCGAAATAAGATCGACTGTGTGGATCTTGTTGAGAAAATTCTAAAACTGTTTGTGCCCGATAGGTACCTCAGGGGGCGGAGTCATACGTTGTTCGCGGCGCCATTTTCGCGCACTAACCTTTATCTGTACTCGCCCGTCGCGCGCGCGAGCACTCGACATATTCTGCTCCCTGCTCGCTGAAGCACCAGAGTGTGATATTTTTGTGGATCGTATTAGTTATCTGATAGATGTTTGTAAGGGAATGTTAGAGAGAAGTATGAAAGTAAGTGCTTTAGTTTAAGAACTATTTTGATTTAGATTTATTTATTATGTTACAATAATTTTGAATAAACAAATTTGAATTTAAAGACACAATTACGACGAGTATTTTATCTTAAATTGATCTGCTGCCGTGTTATTTGTTGTACAATGTAGAGGTTGAAGCCAGTTAAAAAGGTGGGCCAATTTTTTTTTCATTATAAGACCTGCGCCTTTTTTAGGACACAGGTGGTCCATATCAACTTATGAAGAAGGCGCGCGTAAAGTTAGCCGTTATATTGGGCCTAGTTATAATGAATTGGGCCTAGGGCAGATCATATTCCTGTTAAAACTAGGAGGGTTGTCTCGCTCCGCTCCACTTCATTCGGCTCCCGAAATTAGTTTACATGTAAACCTAGCACCCTCCTCCTCGCTTCCCTTCGCTCCACTCGTCGCCGCACCTATTTTTGACTTTTGGTGAAAGATTTTCGATTTCATACTTTACGATCTACTAACACGATAAATATAAATATATATTTTTTACCTCTAATGGGTTTCCGCGTGGCCGTTATCGCACCTGATGATAAGCGTTACGTCGATAAGACGTCTAGGATAAGCGCCCTCGCCCCGAAACTGAGAGAGTGGTGGCAGGCGAGTCGTTAAGAGCGGTATTGCAGCCGGATTGTGAAATACCCGCCTTTGAACACTCAAATTCAAAATTCACTAAATAGTTCAACAAAACTTTATTACGTGTGTATTGTATACGTTGCTATCGCAAAGTTTCCATTGAGAGCCGTAAATTAGAATTTTGAAAATTTTTAATAAAATTTTTGAAATTCAAATTTACAGAAACCAATGGAAACTTTGCGAATGCAGTGTATATATTTAATTGAAAATTTTTTGAAATTCTAATTTACAGAAACCAATGGAAACTTTGCGAATGCAGTATACACAATACATAGGTATATAGGTTTTGTTGAATAAATATTGATTGAATTTTGAATTTAAGTGTTCTGTTTCGATGAATTAGAAAACGGCGGGTTTTTCACAGTCCAGCTGCGAAACCGCTCTTAATCAGTTTTTCTAGTGACTTCCACAAAAATCTACGGAAGTCGGTAACGGATGAATGACTGATACCACGCGACTGCCTGTAACCACTCCCCCGGTACGGCTACTCATGACGTCATTCCGGAACACGAGGTGGCGGCATAGTTTGGTCATGAGGGTGGTGACAAGCCACGGCCCAAGCCTACCATCAGTAAATAAGGTGCCTACGTCCATCGTCTTTGCAGACGGCCAAGTTCCGGGTCATATGAGTGAATATGGTTATGATAATGGTTATATGAATTCGACACCCAAATCAGTTACCATTTCGAAATTTGAAAACTTCTAACAAAAAGCCGGACATGTCAAAAAAGCTCCAGACTTTTTAGTCATCATTTTTTTCTCGTGAACTACAATATAAGCTATGTAGGTATTATTATATTAATTTTATAGCTACCTTATAGGACTACCTAATAATAAACATTGATCTGTAATTAAAACAAACACCTGAATTTTAGGATTTTTTTCCGTTTTGGTTTCAGTTTTTATTTTTTTTATTTTTTATTAATTGCTGCATGTCAAATTGATTAGTATGACTTTAAGATCAAATTCGGTATTTTACGGAATATCGCTGTATACCGCTATAATTGTTATATATTTTGTTATATAAATATGCCATTCCCATAGCTTAATATCAAACAGTTTTTTTTTTTTCAGAGAATGTACGCCATTTTAGGTCATAGTTTTCATTATTTTGGTATAAAAATGAACCATTATTTTTAAAGAATTTTTGGTTATGACTACTTATAACGTCGCTTGAGAATTTTAGACATTATACTGATTGTGATGTGTGATTGCTTATCAAAATAATTGGTCTGTCTCTTTCTGTCTACTCATCTGTCATCCATCTGACAAATCAGTCGGCAGTAAATTTTTATAAATTTTTGATTTAAAGAAGTAAGAAGAAATACTATGCGCATAAATTCCGAAAAACTCATTGGTAAATGCTCGACCGGGGATCGAACCTGGATCTCAAAATTGAGAGGCCAGCGTTCTACCCCTGAGCTACCGCCGCTTCAGTTTTTATAGTCAAAACAAATAAATACAAAACACGAAAAAAGCAGGCTGTAAATGCAAATCCAAGAGTCCCTTTAGGCCTTAGGGTATGAAACACGGGGATGGCATGACACAAATTTTATACGAGCACAGCTGTCGCCGCTTTTTGGAATAACGTTAATCTAACTTATGACGCTGACCAGTGGCCGTACTATGACACAGTTAGGTCCGGATTGATCATGTTTGAAAAAATATACATTGCGGCGTTAATATTCAATCAATGTGTGACACTCTTTATAACCTGCAATGGACAAAACTGGTACATTATTTAAAGTTGCCAGTATTTTTTAAAACTTTTTACGAGTCATAGTAACATCTAAGCTTAATCATTATTCAAAATTAAACAAACTCTATTTTTTGTATTCTATTGTCTTTTCGCTTTATGACTGTACCTATATAGTATCTTATTTGGGAGCCTAGATTGCGTTAATCCTTAAAGTCTTGGTTTTGCTTGATACGTTTACCTTTATCTATTGAAATCTATTTTATTTGTATGTTTTTAGCATGCATTTCACTGCTTTGCCTATGAGCCAATGCACTCGCTCTTACTGATTGTGTTATATATGTGACTATTTACGTCGTAGTATCATCAATGACCTTTGTAAGTAATAAATAAGTACTCTTAAGTCATCAAACACGTAAGTAAATAGTTGTTATTGTTACTCTGATGTAAACCTCTGATTCTCTGACGTTTAACTCTATCGTATGAAAATTAAATAAATATTATAAAAATTGGTTATAATAGATAGTATATCATAAAAGTATTTTTTCGAAATATGGGTGTAAAAAGACTGCGACCTTTAAATTAAACTACATAAACTAATTATCATACTGAACAACAATCTGAAGAAAAATACACGCGCAAAATATCAGCGAAAAGATATTCTACTTTATCTGCCAAGAAGAAGGTCTATTTTAGAACGCTGTGCGTGAACAACTGTTTCACGGACGACGACGCTACCTCGAAAAACGCCTGTATTTAGGTGCGTTAGGGTTCACTAATTTTTGTATGAAAACTCAAAATATTTCCTAAACTAATGGTTTGCGTTTGGTATGTTTCTTGGGAAAAGTGGTTCAGTATGATATGTAGAATATGTAGTTTCATTTAAAGGTAGTCTGTTTACACCCGGTATTTCCTTCAGTCGAAAAAATAATATTAAAATAAATAATAATTGTTTATTCGACGGAAGACAAATATATATCTATTTTTTTTTTATAAATACGTATATCATATTATAACCAATATCTATTACACAGAGTGTTAAGATGAAGTTGAGGAAGCCGAAAACTGGCGATAGTACAACTTTCCGTGAAAAAAATTGAGTAATCGAAAAACAAAAAATGTTGTTTCATACATTTTGGTCGGGTATCTATTATATGTAACTTTTCTATGTTACCTCCATAGTAAAAGTTGTTCGAGTACTATGGACGAGTACTATTATCGTCAGTTTCCAGCTTCCGCAACTTGATCTTGACACCCAGTATAAAAAAGTATAAATGGGTGTTTCTTTAAAATAACAAGACAACTTGTTCAGGGTTCCGCGAAAAAACGAAACCCTTATAGGATCACTATTCACTATGTTGTCCGTCTATCCGTCTGTCAAGACCCTTTTTCTCAGGCCCCGTGAAACTGATACCTCCTACAGAAGTATAAGCAAACTATTATAAATAATCTGTTGTATAAAGCCCCATGGTGCTGTTAAAAAATCATGCTTTCTATCTCGATCATGTTCTGAGATCTCGATGCAAAAAAATTATTGTCCTTCAAGTAATCAACATTATAAAAATTGGCTCACCATAAAAACCTATAAGCTTAGAGTATACATAATAATATGTATAATCTAAGCCTATAAGGCACTTCCAGTCTTCCAGTTGTCTTAGGCTCAGTATACAAAAGTAACAGTGTTACATCTGGGGCAGTGTCCTTGAAACAATGCTCGATAGATGCACGCATTAGGGCTGCCCACATAAATGCGCGGGAATCGGGTGGCGTCAGGCGTGGCGTCTTACCAGTCGGCCACAGCTTCAGGCTTCGAGAGGCGCGCCAAGCGGTTCTTCTTGCAACGGCGCCGGCGGAGAGAACAAATGTATGAAGTTGTATTAGAGCCGGCCATGGGTCGCCGCTCGCGCGTCTTGCCTGGCTTCGAGTGACTTGCGCTCTTGGGACGGCGGTATGCGGCGAGGCGGGCGGTTGAAATAGTGATCGAGCGCACTGGACGAACCTAGTGTCGAACGCTTTGAGTGACCTAGCGCGTTATACATCCGATGCGGTGGAACGCGCCGACGGGTGTCGTCGCAGGGCAAAGCCCGTCGCAAAAAACGCCTGGAAGCGCAGCAAGAAGCGCCGCCAGAAGCCTGAAGCTGTGGGCCTGGCGGTCTCCGCATCCGTACTTACTATTGCCAAATGGGTACTTTCTAAAGCCTACTCCTCGTTTATGGCCAAACCAAAAATAATGAAAAAATGTATTATGAATAATCAACTCTTAGACAACATATGCAACAGTTTTCTTTTTCATACGACCAAAACTTCTACATGATTTTTTTTTTTTACTGAATGGTGTTTTTTGACCTCAAATTCTCTACTGCTCCTGAGTGGCTTGGCCGATTGAATTCATCTATGCTTTGATAAATAGATACACTTTATAGCTATAAACATAACATAAGATTATTCAATCGAGTAATCACGTCCAAGTGAAAAGTATAATTTTCCCCTATTTCGCTCTTTCAAGGACGCAGCGAGCGTCGTAACAGCCACTATGCATTGCGCGCTGATATGAACGTTATTTCAATGTCGTTTCCGTTGATATTTGTAGTGACAAATATCGAGCTGCTAATTTGGCGATGGTAATCGCCTTAACTGCGGCGCGGCGCACCCCTATAAGATGTGAACCGAGATTTGGAAGCGCGCGTTTCGGCCGTTTTATATAAAGACATAATACTGTTTTACTTATTTGTATTGTGCCTTAGGGAAGGAATAAATCCATTTTTTACAATTTCTCTTTCTATGACGTGGAATATTACATGACCATCCAGAGATATAGAATATATATAATTCGATGTGTCATAGTTTTGCATTTGTTCTTAATTCACTTTGCTGGTAAATGTAGTAAATGTAATATTTGTTCGGAATAATAAATAACTTATCATAAATAATAACTGATAACAAATAATGAACATTCAAAAACGTTATAATCTATAAATTAATCAGAAATCAAATTATCCTTCGTTAAAAAAATTTGTACTGGAACTGACGCACAAGTTCTGAACAGGCGCGCCAGTTGCTAACAAACAAAGACGTTTTTACTTTTTTTTTTATTAAAATATATATATAAACATTATACATAAGAGTGTATCGGAAAACTTTTGAGGTTTTTATGTACACTCAGTTTCAAGATTCGTCTAATAACATTATTTCAACTGACTGTCTCTTGATCAACTTAGCTTATAAAACACAAAAACAAAATCGAGCGTAGAACTACTTCAAAACGTTTTTACTTACGTCATCTTTTCCTTGTTTTGCAAACAAATAAGACCCCATTATCATCTGATTTTCTTGCCCTCGTTGCAGGTAGAAAGACGATCCTCAATGGAGTCAACGGCACCTTCAATGCTGGAGAGCTCAGCGTCATATTGGGACAGTCTGGAGCAGGAAAGAGTACCCTCATGGATATTCTTGCTGGATATACGTGAGTTTCAATTAATGTTTATTTGTTACTAGCGGACGCCCAGCTGCGGTATTTTTTTTTCTTATATGTATATTTTTTTTTGATAATATTTTTGCAATATAAGTGATGACTTAAATAACATTATCTATCTAAAATTCTAAGCAACTTAAAAATTGAAAACTTAAAAAATAAGTGAAACTAAAACTACTATAAGATTAAAATGCCTAAGAAATAAACCAAATTTATTAAGAAATAAACCAAATTTTATCTCAACTTTACTTGTATTTACTAAGAGACTTAGGGGTATGTCATTATTACTAAGCTAAATGGCGGCACATCCTTATACGCCATAGCAACTTCAAAAATTATAGTCAAATAGATAGACCCGATAGATACCGCCCAGGCGCTTAGTAAATCTAGTCAATAATAGGTCGCAAAAGGTATTGCCTGCTGAATTTACCGCCGCCACTTCTAAAAAAAATTATTGGACGCTGTGCCACGAGCAGTGTGAGGCGTAACGTCGTCGCGTAAACGTCTTTACTCGCCCAGATGAAGGCAGTCTAAATCTGCTGAAACTGGTCGGCTTTCCCGATCATAACACGTATTGAGGTGAGCCGTTTTTATATAAATCATGAATTATCCTCAAGTCTCATTTAATTCTATGACCCTGTAACTGTTAGTATTAAAAGCTACAAGATTTTAAAAACTAAAGTGCTTCCGCCTCCAAAAAAGAAAACCCAACCAACAGGCATTTCTATTGAGAAAAAAGACAATATTTTGAAATCGCTTCAAAACCTGATACTTGTAAACAGGATCTCATTTTGGAGAGAACTACCAACATTCAAATCAGATTAATTCATAGAAATAAGTATTTTTTTAAAAAAGCTTGTGAGTTTTTGATTGTTTATATAATAAAGTTTTGAAAATATAAAATGCCGTGTGTTTTATATGTATATTTATATTGATTTTCAATAAAAGTAATTTGTTTTCCTTTTGTATGGAAACATGTATGACTAAATGAGAACAAAAAGCAATAACTAAATGTTTTAAGCTAACAATCGTAAACAGAATGGCGGTATCTCAATTATTAGCCGAAATAATAAACATATTGTAATTTTAAACATACCAACAATAAATATGGATACAACAATGTTTATATAATTTTAAATAATTAAAAAAACTTATCATTTAATGGACGCGAAATAAATTTTTACAAAATGTAAATTTTCTCGAAACTGACTTCACTTGAGTTGCCGCTTTTTGGCTAATGGGGGCAGCCGGTCACTTTACAAAAACTTTAAACCCTTAATGCATTTTAAGTCGAAAACAGCACAAAGGTGTTTTATTTATTATTTACACAACTTTATGTTGAAAATTACAAAATTAAAAAAACAGTTTTAATTTTTTTTTAGTTTAAAATTAACGCATTTATTTTTCTTTGTTTTTATTTGTATTGTTTTGCATTTTGGCGGGAAAATAAAAAAAATTATAGCAAATTAAACTTGTTTTTCTTTTTGTTCTCGTTTTTATTTGTAAAAATATTTTGTATATTTTTTTTTCATATTCATTTGGTATTTTTCTATCATCGTTTTCAATTGCATACAAAAATAAAATCTCATGCATTTAAGGGTTAAAATTTGCGTTTTTATAACGTTATCATGCCCCTCCCCTTATTTCAGAAATAAGAGGACCGAAAAAATTAAAAAAGTCACGGTATTTTAAAATAATAAAAGATAGATTTACGTTACGAGGTCATTCGTTCACTTATTTTAATACAAATTGCAGTGTTTGCGAAAAGCCCTTTAAAAAGTGAAAACCTATAACTTAAATTCCATTATTTTTCGATTGAGTGAACTTGAAACCGAATGCGCTTTGTTAGACATGCTTGCTTATCATAATGTAACTCTCACTATCTAAGTAGGTCAATATTTTATATATTGATATTTGTGTAAGTTTATTATTATTATTATACACTACGTATATTTATAATATTTTATAGATAGTATTTATTATGTATTGATATTTTTGTTTTGTAATCAGGCTTATAATTGTAATTGTAGTTTATTCTAATTATGATGGTTTTTCTGTCGAAGATCTCTGTTTAGAGATAAGCTCGCCAATGATGTTGATTTGGCATTGACAGGACTTAACTTAAGTGGAAGGTACTGCTCGACCAGGCCGCCCACCCTAGAATATGCTCACCAAATTGGTGACATACTGACGAAGGACTATGTCAGTAGTAACCAGAATAGAAAAGCTTGCATGACTAGATTGATGGACTTCCACATCCATGGAGGCGAAAGTGGTGTATCTGGTTCGTAGCAGATGGCAATATGTATTCTCTGTATACCCCTCTGGGAAATAGGCGTGAGCATGGTGCCATGGGCGTGAGTACGTATGTATTTCTAGACTTATTTTAAGGTGGCTCCGTCGAAAAAATTAGCAACTCTATTGGTGGTGGTTGAAATTTCGAACAAAACTATATCAAAATAAAGTTCTTATCAGCTCGCACTGCTGTTACGTCAGTCGCTGCGGCTGACAAGTGCGAAAATAGTGTGTTTTTAATTAATTTTATGTAAAATAAACTGAATTTCCAAGAACTGAGAAAACCATATCATTTACTATTATTTTGTCTAGAAGTTTATAAATTTTTATTCTGTTTCGATAAAAACCGCAGCAGTTATATGGTTACAAGTGGACAAAAAATCGAGATATAAGGGTAAATCGAGCGTAAACTTACAATTTTTTTGCTTCACTTCTGTATATTAAAATAAAATTCAGGAAAAACCACATCACTGTGTATATCATATATCTATAGATTACTATGTATTTTTTTCTATTAAAAAAATGGTATACTTACCGTATAAAATAGTTACAAAGTTACTCAGTTCAAGGTCGTTGGCGTTGAGAGAAGCCTTAAGCGTTCTGTCTTTTTCTTTCTCTATCGAAAAGACAAGGACAGGACGGGTAAATTAAGTTCTAAATCAATCAACATTTTACATATTGTGCATAATTTTTCACTTTCCGTAAAACGGTCATTTGAAGGAACCTTTATCTCCTCAATTTTATAGCAAAAACTTTCACAGAGAGAATTTCATTCCGTCAATATAGATCCCATTGAATATATTATCTCAAATCAAAAGGTATATTCCGATACTAAAAAGTAATAACGTATACCATACTTCAAATCTTCAAAACTGTAGAAAGAAATCTTTATAATTGAGTAAATGAAAAAATATTGGCGCTTCCTCTGTTTATGAGTTATTGTTATAATTTGTTTAGTCGTTACCGGCGAGGGTATCCAGTGAAATCTGTCCTGCTCCAACGCTTTCATTTTACACTTGTCTATCCTGCTCAGTAGAAGCGGGCCGCTCAGAAATCTCGCGATTTCAAGGTGTTTTTATTTTATTATTATGTATTTGGAGGTTTTAAGTATGATGGCCGTTATAGTTTAAATTTTGTATAACGTTTGTTTTGGTATCAGTTTTACTGTCCAAAATATAATATTACTCAAATTAAATGATATTTAGATCATAGTTTGGACCTAATTTTGCGATTTTAAAGATCAAAAAGTGAAATATGACATATATCTTTTTCAAAATTTAATTTTCATAATTTTACGGTTTAAAATGCATTTGAAAAGAGACCGAATCAGGTGAACTCCCCCTTAATGCTCTATCAAATTCTAATTCTAAGACTAACCCAAGCGTGACCCTTGCTATTGGATCTATTGTTCGGCGTATACGCATATGAATATTCATGGCATATGCTAACATTGAAATGCACACGTGTGTACCGTCAGCATCGATACTAATATTATTTTTATGTACTTCCATACTGCAATAAGGTAATTGCAACATCAAAAGCAGTTCTATAAGTACCTAGATTATTTATCCGATGTTATAATATTACATTATTACATAATTAATATTACATTATAATATTGCATTAATATGGAAAAAAAGACATGAACTTGCTAAGTTTCTTGTTCTTCTTCCCAGCAAGACTAATCGAATGGGCGGAGTTAGGCATATATTTATTATATGTATTAGGCATATATTTACTATAGTTATTATAATATTATTTATTCCGTATTCCTACATTTTTTATTTTATTCAAATGTATTGTTTTATTAAATTTAAGTAAACCTAACCTTGATTATTTCCTTATGTATTTCCCCATATAATTATTTATTATATAAAACTACCTATAGGCATAGATTATTTAATTATATTACATCAAAGCCGACCTGTAATAAGTGTATCCAATATACCTACATTACATAAATATATTTCAATTTCATTACAACACCGCGATTCTGCGCTGCGATTAGCCCAATTTATTATAAAACCGCTGGAGACCTAATCAACAAGAGAGACGAGAAATAATTCCCGACCCTATTTCTTAAGTCACGCCCCCTTTATCCTGATTGGCCTTCAAGGTAGCTTTATTTAAAGACGATATTTTTGGTGGTCTTATGTGCAATTATATAACACGTTCGACTCCTGACACAATACCAAGTAATAAATATTTTCTAAAATAAGAAATATAAGCAATTTAAGCATAATTTAACAAACTCGTGTCCCAATGTCTCAAATTATGTTACAGCTGCACAATAGTATTTTGTTTGCTTGCTTTTGAGTGCCTGTTTACGAAACGAACGAAATGAGTTTCGTAATAATATAACACGAGTGTCCTAATGTCTAATTATGTTCAATTGCACACAATACTTTATTTACGACCATCAAAAATATCGTCTTTGTTTGTAATATTTGCAAATAACTATTTTCCAAAAATTAAAAGAAGACATTCGTTCTGAACCTCGGGTGCGTCGTTCTTGTAAAACTGCCTTGAAGGCCAATCAGGATAAAGGGGGCGTGGTTTAAGGTGATATATCGTCCGCGCAAAGGTCCCCGTTACTCGGGACGGAATCGGAAAAAATTGTCAAAAAGTCGGTTTTAAATGTATACAAAATTGACTTAAATAGCTATGAAAATTTCCATAACTAGTCATTCAGGTATTGTTTAAAACCCATCTAAATAAATCTTTTTGAAGACTGCATGCTATCCGAATTTGTCAGAATATCAAAAAAAGTATAATATAATATTCCTCCTATATATTCCATATAAAAATGAATACCTCATTTCAAAAATTATTTCTATTGAATAAAATTCCTCCAATCGCGTTTCTTATAGTCCAAAATCTAGCAAAAGGTCCCAAAATTGTTATAATAATTTATTTAGTTGGGACTTCTTTTGGACAGCATATAAATAACTTCAAAAATTGTCAATTTTGACGATATACCCCCTTCAGAAATAAGGTCGGAAATTATTTCTCGTCTCTCTGTTGTTGATTGGGTCTCAAGCGGTTTTATAATCAATAGGGGCCAATCTCAGCACAGAATCCCGGTTATATAATGTTATATTATAACATCGGATAAACAATGTAGGTACTTATAAAACTGCTTTTGATATTGAAATTGCCTTATTGAAGTATGGGAGTGTATAAAATACTATTATGAATTTTATTACGCACACGGTAATCGATATTTTTCTATAATTTAAAGTATCGACATGCATGTCTACAATGTATTGTCCTTACATATGAAATCGGCTAGGTTTGGCTAGGAATTCCAAATTCAAATTTAATCATATATCTTAGTATATCTATACATATTAAAAACCAAAAAAATAGGTTGGCAATGCATTTTTTTTTATAAAAGTATCTATACATTGCTTATAAGTACGTCGACGTAATAAAAGACCAACAAAACATAGTTCACCTGAAATCGAATAGGTATTAAATTACATATTCAAAAAACATATTTTTCAAATTGGAGTCCCAATGAGACCGGTCCCATAAATGAAAAAACGGCCAAGTGCGAGTTGGACTCGCGCAGGAAGGGTTCCGTACCATTATCTATAAAAACGACAAAAAAACATGTCTGTTGTATGGGAGCCCCCTTAAATATTTATTTGATTCTGTTTTTTAGTATTTGTTGTTATAGTGGCAACAGAAATACATCATCTGTGAAAATTTCAACTGTCTAACTAGCACGGTTCATGAGATACAGCCTGGTGACAGACGGACTGACGAAGAGCGGAGTCTTAGTAATAGGGCCCCGTTGGTTACCCTTTGGGTACGGACCCTAAAAAGGAGTGAAACTAAATATTTTCTTCTTATCCTAATGTCATTGTCTAACTCAGGGATGGGCAAACATTTTTCCACGCACGCCAATATTTACAAACAGTATCTATGAGGGGCCGGGTTTTGAAATTTTTGGCAATAATATAAAGTTTTATTGAAATAAAAATATTCATATTTTCCGAAATAAACTTCATACGATATTATATATTTCATAGGTTTTAACAAGTACCCTTTTTAATGCAAAATTTAATGATATGAAATATAGATATTCTAATCAGGGGCTCTACCGCGTAATTCTCATTTGTATCAACTTCAAGTAAATGCAAGCGAAATTCAACGCGTGCAAAAGAGATGGCATGTTAGGCGGGCCTCGTCGCACGCACGTCAAATTTCAATCTCAAGTTGATGTTGATGAAAATGAGAATTACGCGGTAGACCCACAGGTACACTAGGAAAGAGTCAAAGAAACACGCGATTGATCGATGCAAGCGACACTGCACTTGATGAATTTTTGTTTTGTGATTGTTATGTTATTTATTATCTACCTCTGGGTCGATGGTCGCGGGCCAGCAGAGGTGCGATTGTGTAAGGAAATAGTCATGAATCGTGTATCGCTATTGCTTTAAAGGTAACGTGATTGGCTAGAAATGACGTGACTCATCACTTCTAGCCAATCACGCGTACTTTTGAAAGCAATAGCGATAGATGTTGAAGTTAGACCATAAGGCATCAGATTGTAACCATTCGCGGGCCGGAGGGAGATGGCGCGACGCATGGTCCTTGGAAAAATGTTCTTTCAGTAGTATTTTAGTTTTTACAGCTCCGTAGTACCTAAAAGGTACAAAAGGAAACTTTATGATAAAACTCCGTTGTCCGTCCATCCGTCCTTCCGTCCGTATGTCACAGCCTCATACTTTAGCACCGTTAAAGATAAAGACATAAAAGGCACAAAAATAGCATTAATTTCCCCAAAAGTGAAATAAAATAAAAAAAATTGAAATTGTTCAAAATATTTCCAAAACAAAAGTAAGAAAAATAAAAAATATTAT
This sequence comes from Ypsolopha sequella, assembly GCA_934047225.1. NCBI lineage: Eukaryota > Metazoa > Arthropoda > Insecta > Lepidoptera > Ypsolophidae > Ypsolopha > Ypsolopha sequella. Next base: position 17,042,613 of record OW203994.1, on the reverse strand, counting down.
CTTAAAAATACAATATGGGTATCAAATTGTATATATTAAAAAGCTGATTGTAAAAACATGTACTTTTACTATATTTACTGGTACTGGTTTCGAGAAATCTATAAAAAATCACAAAAATATGTACTCCCCCCCCTTATCTCCAAAACTGGTAGACCGAAAATTATGAAAAAAAAGAAAATTATAAATCATAACTGGCCAATTACAGGAAAACTAAAGCGATTTAAAAATTGTTGAGCACAAATGCGAAGTATAAGGTTAAATAATAATAATTGGCGGAACTCAAAACACTCAAAACATAGGTAGTAGTAGTCTATATGAACAACTGTTCGTATGGGAGCTAAGCGAAATTCGTAACTTATTTCACTTCCCCCATACAAATTGCCCCAATCAGCTGACTGGTCCAGTATGGAAAGATGAAAACAAATTTTAAGAATTTTGCATAATTCTAATAGAAAAAGTCGTCGATATGGACATGGTCTACATATGTTTCGAATTTCGCCAACTAATTGAATTTAACCTTGTATAAAAAAATAAGTAAAATAAATTAAAAAATATTTTATTTAAATACAACATGGGTATCAAATTGTACGTATTACAATACAATACAATAATACAATAATGTTTATTGCGTTCCACAAATGGTAGTACATGGTCTTAGATTTATGTAAATTGTAGCTTAAAACATTTGTAGACCCTGTTGGGCACAGCAATCTGGCGTAGGAGAGGTGAAGAAATTCATTTTATTTAAGTACTAGGCAATTTATAACAGTATAATTAAATATTTGTGTATTAGATTTGTTTATTTTAATTAAGTAGTTTGTTTTGTCAGACAGTTTTAAGAAGAAAGGTTATCTGTAAGGTATTAAAAAGCTGATTGTAAAAATATACAGTTTGGTTATAATTAATTGCATCTATTTCGAGCAATCCTTGAAAAACCATGAAAAAATATAGTCCCCCTTATCTCCAAAACAGGTGAACCGAAAAATATGTAAAAAATCATAGTAATATGCGTTTACGTAAAGATTACAGGAAAAATAAAACGGTTGAGATATTCAGGAAAAAAAATTCAAAATTACATTTATCATCCACAATACGGAACTCTAGGTACGCGAGTCAGACTCACACTTGGCCGGTTTTTTTTAATTATCTAAAAAAATAAAGAACATCAATTCGAGGTGTAGCTGCACGAAATCAGTAATTATCAAGGTAAAAATATTATTGATTTGTGGAACTTTACGGCGAGATACTCGTATTGCAGATAAGTGCTGTATTTTTAATTAATTTGGATTTGTATCCACTAACGAGTTAAAGGAAATCAATTTGGAACCTTTTTTTAGTTTTTAGGGTTCCATGCCCAAACGGCAAATCTGAGCCCTATTAATGTTACTCCGCTGTCCGTCTGTCTGTCTGTCTGTCTGTCCGTATGTCACGGGTCTCTAGGTCTTAGACGGAATGAGATAGAAACCTGAAATTTTTATATGTTATGTAAAATGACCCAAAACCGAATTTTGAATTTAAAATGTAATTAAATTATTTTTCAGGGGGGGGGTCATACACGATAATGGCGCCGAAAAAAAAAATCGTTTTTCCTACCCTGGCCTGTGGGGTGTTGTTATCAATTTGAAAATTTCTGTATATTGTGTACCATATGCTGTATTAAACAACAAATACTAAAAACGCTGATTTATAATGTAGTTGTAGAGTTGCGTCCCCAATAGTCAACCAACTTAATTTTGCAGTTTTTATGTCTGACAGAATGAGCATTACCTAAAATAAAATAAATATCTAGTTTACACTAATTGGTCATATGTGCGGATCCCTAAAAGAGCGAGGCCCGACTCGCTCTTGGCCGGCTTTTTATTGCTAATTACAGAAACGCGTTTGCTAAAACTTCGCTGGATACAAATAATAATTGAAATTAACGCGTTTGCTAAAACTTCGCTGGATACAAATAATAATTGAAATTAACGCGTTTGCTAAAACTTCGCTGGATACAAATAATAATTGAAATTAACGCGTTTGCTAAAACTTCGCTGGATACAAATAATAATTGAAATTAACGCGTTTGCTAAAACTTCGCTGGATACAAATAATAATTGAAATTAACGCGTTTGCTAAAACTTCGCTGGATACAAATAATAATTGAAATTAACGCGTTTGCTAAAATTTCGCTGGATAGAAATAATAATTGAAATTAGGTCTTCATCGACACTTTTTCTCATAGTTTGACAAATAAGAATGACATGCAGACTTCAATTATACTTTATTAGATGGATTTTATCTAAACAACAGCAGCGTCCTCTTTGCTCTTGGCTTTGGGAACAAAAACTGAACAATAACGTCGGTTAAGGGTCCGTTTCGCCAAACATGCTCTCGCGTTTGAACAATTTAGCATATTAAAACAAAATATTTTTAACAAATAAAATTTGTGTAAGTAGTTAAGGGTTTGAACTACATTATAATTTTTCAGATTTGACACAAGCATCACAATCATTGAGAAAAAAAATCGGAAAGATCAGTAAAATCACGGAAAACGTAATTTGGCTTTGGAACTAGTATGATCAGTCTACTGATCTAACTACAAACTAAAATATTTTTTTATAGAGCAAAGAAATGAAAGTAGCCTTCACAGATTTTTATTATTTTTTATTACCTTTCGTTATTTTAAAAGAAATACTCAAACATTCTACATTTTTCCTGTACAGAAAAATTACGCAAAAAGAATTTGGAAGTTTGTGTATTTCTTTTTAAATAACGAAAGGAACAAAATATTAATATTTTATATGAATAAGGTACTTTGAACTCTTTACGTAAAAAAAATATATTTCAATTTGGAACAAAAAAAAATTTTTTTCTGTTGGCAACGCTAAATTACATTTTTCGTGATTTTAGTGATCTTTCCGATTTTTTTTCCCGATGCTTGTGATACTTGTGTGAAATCTGAAAAATTATAATGTAGTTCAACTCCTTAACTACCTACACAAATTTTATTTGTTAAAAATATTTTGTTTTAATATGCTAAATTGTCCAAATGCGAGAGCATGTTAAGCAACTTGTATATACTACAAATATGTGTGATCTGTTGAATAACAATCTTTTTATTTATTTTTTAAATTATGTGAGTTTGAAATTTTGATTGCTATTTTAGATCATTTTAAATTAATATTAAATGCGCAGTTTTCCGCATGGCGTGACGGTCACTTTTGCAAGTTGCCCTGTAAAATGGGTTCGAGCACCTTGGGAACAAAATCTGAACAATAACGTCGATTAAGCAACTTGTATATACTACAAATATGTATGATCTGTTGAATAACAATATTTTTATTTATTTATTTAATTTATGTGAGCTTGAAAATTTTATTGCTATTTTAGTTCATTTTAAATTAATATTAAATGCGCAGTTTTCCGCATGGCGCGACGGTGACTTTTGCAAGTTGACCTATAAAATGGGTTCGAGCACGATCTTGTCTGCTATGAAAGCTATGCTATGCTATGCTACTAAAGAATATAAACTAATCCTAACACTTGTGGAAACAATTGATTGTTCTACTTATATACCTACATACATAGTTCACATATATGAACATAATGATAATATAGAGATAACAGACCGATATGTAAATGAGTTCTTCTTATCAGCTCTTTGGATGTCACTGTGACGATTTCTCACTCACTTGTGAATTATTAAGACTCGTGCACATTTAATTTATCAGCCAATGTAACTTTTAGGATTCCGTAATACCTAAAAGATACAAAAGGGACCTTTATGGTGAGACTCCGCTGTACGTGCGTCCATATTTCACAGCCTCATAACTTTAGCACCATTACTTGAAATTGGGCACAAAAATAGCATTAATTTGCCCGCGTAACACGGAGTAAATATAAATTTGAAAATTTGACGTTGTTCAAAATATTTCCAAAACAAAAGAGGAAAAATAAAAAAATATTCTCCTAAAAATAGAATATGGGTATCAAATTGTAGATATTAATGAGATGATTGTAAAATATATATTTTTACTATATTTACTGGCACAGGTTTCGAGAAATCTTTGAAAAACCACAAATGAATGCCCTCCCCCCCTCTTATGTCCAAAACTGGTGGACAGAAAAATATGAAAAAAATGACGATTAAGAAAGAAAGAAACACATTTATTCATATAAATATGATTATAACTCATAACTGGCCAATTATAGGAAAATTAAAGCGGTTTAAAAAAATTTTACACTAATGAGAAAATATAAAATCCTACTTATATTATAAATGCGAAAGTTTGGATGGATGGATGTTTGTTACTCCTTCGCGCCGTAACTACTGAGCTGATTGGCTTGAAACTTTGCACAAATGTAGTTCTTGACCTGGAATAGGACATAGACTACTTTTTATCCCATAAATCAGTTTCCATGGGAACAAGAAATAGTGTCGTTCAGAGACGCGGCTTGGCCTTCAGCCTCGCCAAATATATCCACTATAACTAGGGCATTAAATCAAAGACACATTAGCAGAGAATGAATTCAAAGAACAAAAAACAGTGTCGACCAGAAAAGCGGCCGGCCAAAGACACTTTACATGGGGATCAAATTAGAAATGATGAGAATCCAAAACACTCCATATCTCCAAACTAGAGTCAGGGCAACCACGTACTAAAAAATTAATAAGCTAAAAAATTTTACAGATTCAATACGACTATACAAAAACTTAATCAACGCGGGTGAAGCCGCGGGCAAAAGCTAGTATTTTATAAAATTACAATATGGATATAAAATTGTACTAATTGTTGGTATTAGAAATCTGATTGTAAAAAGCTTGGCTATATTTACTTGCTTGGCTATATCTATTTCGAGAAATCCTTGAAAAACTACAAAAAAATGTACGTCTCCTCCTTAGCTACAAAACTGGTGCATCGAAAAATATGAAAAAAATCATGGTATATGTGTATACGTAAAGATTACAGGAAAAATATAGCAGCTGAGAAATTCATGAAAAAAAAATGACAAAATTTAATTATTCATCCACGATACGGACGAAACCCTAGGTACGCGAGTCTGACTCGCACTTGACCTTGTTTTTTTTTTATATAGAAAGTCACAACATTTAAATTGCTCCCAAATCAAAATTAATAGCATTTTTCTCCTCTGAAAAACTACATTGTCCTCTGAATTACTAGGTCAGCCACCATCAATGCGCGTCTAAAAAATACTTTCATAGCCAATATAATATCCTTGATGTAAACTACTGTAAATACAACCCAGCATGGTAGTTGTTTTATAGCATCTAAATTTGTAACATATATTCAATCAGCCAACTTTTAAAATATTTATACAAGGTGTAACCATATTTGAAGAGCTTAATATTCAATAATTGAAATCGCAAAAAAAATCTGCCCTTCCGTACATTTCAGCCGAGCGGCATTGCAGTTTTCTACGAAACATTTAATTTTTTTTTTCCAACATACAGGTTTTGTTCCGTAGTAAAAGTTGTTCTATACCATTGACTGAATAAGCTCTTCAAATATGGTTACACCTTTCTGTTACACGTTGTATAGTAAAGAATTGATTGTTTATATATTACGTATATTAGTTAATTTCGTTATGGTTTTTACGATTAGAATACTAATTTTCATTTCCTCCTATTGTTGCATCAAGTCGTTTGAAGAAATGTGTATTTATTATGTATTAGCAAACGTTATGTTTCTTTCCAATAACCCACATACATATTATTATTTACCTTATTTACGCTTTATTGTTACAAAGGAACAAAACAATTGTAATTGACTTAAGTGTTAGTTAAATAAGACAAATTGAACTAACAACGTGATCTTAATTACCGAGTCACTCGTGCCACCATAAAACTGATATATTTTTCTAATAATAAGTGTAGATCAAATAAATAAATAAATTATATATTATGTTTTGTATAGGTTTCTGTACCGGGACCATCCGGGAAAATAAGATCACATCACTCTCGTCTCCGTTCGTCTGTCAATGTCCGTCATAGAGGTTTTTCTCGAAAACCATGTATAGAATTTTGCACAATTTTGATGGTGACGCGCACATGTTGCCAGTAATGAATAAAAATATAGATTTAAATGTGAGGGTCATTTTTGTCAAAAGAAAAAAGTTTTAAATAATTATATCGTGTTATGTACCATCAATTCCAAAAATATGTTTTTTTATAATTTTTGGTCCAGTGGTCTTAAAACTTTTTTTTTAATCTTTATTGGAGGGTTTGTTAAGATGTGATTATTGTACAAATTAAATATAGGCTACTAACTATTAAAAAGGCTATTTGCTACTAACCACATACAGTCATTTCTTATTTTGATACAAATCTTTGCTAATTTCAGCAGTACCTTAGTTAAAATTATAGAGCTCCAAATTTGCTAGAAGTGACCGCGTTCCTCCCTCCGATCTCCTAGGTCTCTGAAGCTAAACTTCTAATTTTAATGGGGATAGTAAATATTTATTGACTCATGATTACTGGAAAACTGCGGGATTTTCCGAAAATGCAAAAAATTTATCAAAATAATTTATATTTTGTCTATTTGGTTATATCTGTAGTATCAGTACGGAACCCTAATTGTGCGAGCCCAACACACTCTTGGCATTAAAATTACCAAGTGTAATAAGTATATATAATGTACCTATATTGCATCTATTTATATTTTATACACATTCACATAATTTAGTGTAATATAGATTATTAATGGACATAGCTAAACATTAGAGATACATTAAATTAATTAACTATAAAATTAAAACTCTCAAATTAATGGCGGTGTATAGAAAGCAGCGGGTCGTGACAGAGATACAATCGTAAATTATTTAAGCGGATATTTCTTATGGCGCTTCTTTGTTCAATCACAGAGGAAGGAAATAAACTAAATGCCAAAAACAATATAGTCTATACTTCAAAATGTTTACTGTTTCAAATAAGCATTAACTTATCTATTTATCAATCATGACTAGTAACAAATAAGGTGCCATCCATAAATTACGTCACACGAATTTCATGATTTTGGGACCCCCCCCCGTCCTTGCCACAGGTGGTCACACCATTTGTGTGACCACACTCCCCTGGTGTGACGTCACATATTTCACAACAGGGTCTCACCATAAGGTTCCTTTTAAAAATATGTGGTAAAAATATATGACGTTCAAGTTCGACTTTTTAGTAATTTGCGTGAGGTTGTCAGTAGAGTTTATATTCTCTGGTAGAGTATTGAAGGGCTACGTTTTATTATGATAGCGGCCGTAGTTCCGACTTTAGCCACGACCAATCAACGCGCCAAAAGAGCCTTGTCGCACTTCGCCAGGGCCACAGCTTCATACTTCTGGCGGCGCTTCTTGCTACGCTTCCTTTTGCGACGGGCTTTGCCCTACCACGACACCCGTCAGCGCCTTCATGTATAGCGCACTCGCTCGCTCAAAGCGCTCGGCACTAGGTTCGTCCTGTGCGCTCGATCACTGTTTCAAACGCCCGCCTCCCCGCACACCGCCGTCGCGAGAGCGCAAGTCACTCGAAGCCGGACAAGACGCGCGAGCGGCGACCCATGGCCGGCTCTATACAACTTCATACATTTGTTCTCTCCGCCGGCGCTGTCACAAGAAGAACCGTTAGGCGCGCGTCTCGAAGCCTGAAGCTGTGGCCGTGGGGTTACTCGTGCGCGACGGGAGGACGCGTGCGCGATGGGAGAACGCGTGCGCCTCGAGTTAAGCACGGGTTTGTGAAGAGAGTTGGCTTAGCGAATCTGTGCGGTTTTCGGGGCGGTGCTGCCTCCTGTTGAGCACGGGAGAGTTAAGGCGATATGTAAATGTTTTGGTGTCCTTTTTACTCTATATTCGAATAACCCCTCAGTGCGAGAGGGACGGATTCGAGGAAAAGTAGCAAAATGTCGGTTTTTTTATTAATATAAAATGTACTAAAGTTGCTATCAAAATTTCGTTTAACCAGGTCCTAGATACTGTTAAAACCCATCTAATAAAATATAATTATAGTCCATATGTCATTCCAAATTGTCAAATCAGGAGAAATGGTGTTGAGAAGGACCTCATTTCAATAAATATTTTTATCGAGCCGAATTTCTCAAATCGCGTTTCTGTTTAACAGATCTCTAGAAAAAGATTCCAAAAATAATATTCTATTTTATCTAAATAATACCTTCTTTACTGAAGTAGATATGCAAGTTCTAAAAGTATCTATATTTTTTCCGTAGCGCCTTAACACACTTCTTGGTCCCTGGCCGGGTCTCCGGTATGGGTTCGGGTGGTTGATTGGATTTCACCTTGTATATTTTAATAGATTTTACCTATCATTTTGATCGTATAAATATATATATTGCTACATAAATTTAATAAACCTTTCATCTACTTCATGCACATTTATTATTTTATTATATATATTTTTATAATATTAAATTTGACTCGTAAAAAGTGTATTATGTATACCTACTTTACAAAATAAACATTTGAATTTTAGCTCCGTAGTATTGTATGAGTAACCACAATGTCGTTCCAGCGGCTTCTTACATCTCATATTTCGCTAAATAGCTTTTCCGTCGAAGACTTGAAAGGATCCCGAGCATGAGGAAGTCAGCGCTTAACATCGTTTGAATCATTTCCGACAAAGCTAGTTGGCACGTAAGGTCAATGCTACTTAGAGGCAATATATATATCCGACCCACTGGCATTTTTTAAGGTTCTCTAAGAACTTGGGTTTTGTTGTCATTCTTAGACAATGCTTATTATAAATTATTATGTTATTCCCTTGAGAATGCCGATAAGGCGAAACTAGTTGAGATTAATTGTGCTATAAAGTAAATTGTGAAACAGTACAAGTGTTTGTTTTCATTCATGATGATGTTTCACCAAGAGCCGACAATCGATAATATTTACATACATAGGCATCCACTGAAAATCAGCGTCATGGCGCTAGCCATGCTCATGACACATGCTGAGTTGAGACCTATTTGGTATTATTATTAGTCTCTAGTTGTTAGTTTTAAGTAAAAATGTGGAAATACCAAATAAAGCTATTCTATTCTATTATATTCTATTTTGTGGTGGTACGGAACCCTTTGTGTGTGAGTCCGACTCGCACTTGCTTAGATTATTATACAAAAATGCTCAATGCTGTCATCTAAATTGTCTCGTTGGATCTCAAATGTAACATTTTTCAATACGATTACATATACATTTATTTTATACATTAATATTTACATTAATTAATTAAATAATATATACATTAATTTTATATTAATATAGATTAAACATTACTGTCCGACATTTTATAAATATTTTTAATTAAAGCGAGGTAATAAAATACAAAAGGTAAATAAATACCAATTTACAGCCTACATCTAAGCATAAAAATGCACTTAAGAAGCCAGTTAAATTGTTCTGGTAGATTATACGTGCCACAAGTCTTCTGTGACGTGTTAGCACACAGAGCTAGAACCGCCTTAACATTATCTTTTATGAGTTATATAAAATAAAATAAATGTTATATTATCTCACATTTTGAATTTTTGAAATTATTTGAAAATAAATTCAATGAATTATGTCGCAGACACAGTTTTCAAGCAATAAAGCTATAATTGCAAAATAGACGTAAACTCTACTTGTCCACACCTAAACCACCGCCAGTAGCTGGTCAGGAGGGTTGACATTTTCAGAATTAGTAATATAGCAAGCGCCAAAAATTGTTTACTAAGGTAGCGTTCCGAAACACCTTAGGTTGTCCGATGAAGTAGAAGATATTACTATCTGTCCGATAAAAGTAGCTCAATGTTGGTTCCAAAACCACAAATGAGATCGTTTTGAAACGATCAAACCCGAGCAATTTTTTCTACTGACACGACCAATATTTTGCTCTGCGAAAATCGCCGGGAATATATTGCTCCTGTCAAAAGCATGATTTTTGACGTATGATCTTTATACGTTTACGTTTACATCGTATCAAAAATTACAAAACATGAACTGAAGAGTGTTAAAGGTCTGAACACATCTCAATCCACATATGAGAACTATTCCTATTTTCTTACCTAGAACGACATTTTTATTTGAATTTGTTTTTTATGTTATTTCCTACAAGTCTGACACTTGATTATGAGCAAGCTTTTCTCAATTGAATTCAAAACCATTTTTTCTGGCTTCTTTAAACGTGTCTCCGAACATTAGTTCCGCCAATAACTTGTTTTAAGCGAAAAATAAAAAATATCGTAGATGAAATCTCATCCATCATTTAAACATGGTCGTCTTCCCGCCAAATTTTCTTTTGACGTATTACTCTATGTCCGTTCCGAATCTCACCAAAGTTAGTCCGAAGACTGTTCCATTATGACCGGTTCCAAAACGTATTGCTCATCCGACTAGAATTGCTCGATGATAGGGGTTTGGTTTCGGAACGCTACCTAAGTTGAAGTTAGCACCATCCACGCCATCCTCGTCAGAGCTCTAAGAATGTGTCGCCATCTTCTGTGACTAACATTACGCTCGTCTTCTTGATTGGCTCGAACGACGCACGTGCATTGCGATCTAGAATTCCCATAGCTTAATTACAAAAATATTTCTTTTTTTCAGAGTTTTTACGACATTTTAGAACGCTTTAGCTGCTTCTGAAAGCTTTAGTTTTAGTTTTAGTGCTGCCAAACATAAAATTATTCCAAAGTAATTTAGATTCTGATCCTAACTTTTAAGGACTATTTTGAAATGAATGAAATTTAGATTTGACAGCACTAAAACTAAAATTAAAGCCTTTAGAATCGGCTATATTGTTTTCATTATTTTGGTATATAAACTAAACATAATTTTTTTATTATTTTTAGAGAATTGTCCGATATGACGTCACTTGAGAATTTTAGACATTATACCAATAAAATTGTAATGTGTGATTGCTTATATATAAAGTGGTATGTCTCTGTCTGTCTACTCGTCTGTCATCGAGCTGTCAAACCAGTCGGCAGCTAATTTAAAAAAAAAATGTTAGCAAAGGGCACATTTCTAAACAGCCATTTCTCAAGTGACGCCATACGAAGGCAAATGGAAGTTGCAGCTTTTTCGTAAAAATATTCATCATCATAAGGTTTTTAGACCACAAGTTCTAAAATATGGCTTATTAAACCTAAATCTCGAAATTGTTTTCGAATTAACACACCTTAACGTAATTTAACCTAAGCAAATCGCATAGCATTGCATTTTACACGCTCTATCATATTTTTATTTTGGCCTAAAAATTAGTGTAAATTCCAAATTTTGTGTTGGTTATAGAGGTATAATAGTAATTGCTTTGACAAGTTTCGCCGATGTAACTCGAAAACGTCGTCGTGAGACTCTACCACATAATATTGTAACCAATACCAATGACAGTGCAACGCCTTTGGTCCCCAGGCAGCCAGCAAGCGGTCGCCTCTTCGTGAACGGTCGGCTGCGAGACGACAAGTGGTTCCGAAGACGATCCTGTTACATCATGCAGAATGATATGCTGCAGGATATGCTGACAGTCGAGGAGTCACTGAGGGTAGCTGCTGATCTGAAGCTGGGGGCACACGTCAGCAAGGCCCAGAAATGTCGAAGGGTGAGGGCGAGGGTTTTTAAATCTTAGAACACGATTTTTCGACCGATGCTGTTGGGTTTCAGTGAAAGTGTGAATTGGCTATTTCTCTAAACATAGGAAAACACTGTTGCGTTTTGTAGCATATAAAGTTTTAGGTACATTTTAAATGCCCTCTGATGGTTGCGTAGAGCGCAAGACCTGTGTTAATGTTAAAATCTTAAATAAATAAAGTCTGGTTTTCTGTAAAAAAAATATAGACATTGTTGAGTCACCAACAATAAATGGTACCTATACTATAATTAAAGTGATTCAATTCTGTGACTTATCATAGCAGAGGGCTAATTACAATGATTCATTCGATACATTTTCCGATATCTTATCTTATCTTTCTAATTAAGAAAAACAGCTCTATAAAGATATCGAAAAATTCATCTCTATGACTTATCACAGCAGAGGGCTAATTACAATGATTCATTCGATAAATTTTCCGATATCTTATCTTTCTAATTTAGAAACACAGCTATATAAAGATATTGAAAAATTTTGCGAATGAATCACACACTGGGAGCCTTTAAATTTTTTACAAGATTATTTCAATAATAACGTATCGGCACCGTTGTCCGACTAGGCTCCTGTATGCGACCGCCCAGTATTTTTGAAATTTGTAACAATATCCCGCGTCAAATAAGTGAACAATTATCGTCTCTTATAGGCCAATTCTTAAATTACCGATGAATCATGATTGGTTCTAATTTCCGCTACGTTTAATTTTGTTATTAATTTTATTGTCACTGAGCATCGGTTTAGTTCGAAGTCGAGCTTTGCGGAACGTAAAAAGTTTGTGGAGGTTGTTTTTAATTTTTTGTTCGATTCTGCATATTTTGGTAAAACTGACATATTTTTTTATGTAATTTAGGGTTCCGTTCATATATAAATGCAAGATTTTTCAGGATTGATAAAATATTAATAGTCTTATCATCTTTTCTATTTCGGTCGGAATCAGGAGATCCAGTAAAACGATTGTTTCCAGATACCGTACAGTGGACGGTATCAGGTGTTTTATAGACCTTCAGACTTTTGTTAATTTTCATTATAAATTGTGGATAACAACTATAATTTGAATATACACATATTTTTGTGACAAATACATTTGCTTAATATCCTGATTCCGTCCTAAGTTTAGACTTTTAGATTGAGTCATAATTTACTTAAAACATTCCGTTCTTTCTCAAATTTATTGGGATATTAAATGTACGTTAATGGTTTTAAAAAGTTATTTTATATTAAAAATTGACATCTGAGATATTATTATAAAATTTTTAATGACTATATATGTCTTTAAATTTCTATAAAGCTCACTCTTTTTTTTCATCACATTAGATAAATAATTAAAACACATAATTATTGTAATTGGACGGTAATGAGTGGTGATAAATTCAGTTTTGCTTGTTACCGACCACAATAAATATACCATAAACCGGAGTCTGGTCATCCGTTTGTGTATCAAGACAAAATTTTAAAGTACTTGCAAAAAATGTACGGTGCTCAAAAAGAGTGTGTTTGTATAGAAAAATACAAATAATGAGCAACAAAGTAACACCTGTCATGAATTTATTTTAGTATGGCCTCAGGAACAAGTGTCACAAAAAAAATTAAACTGGAATTGAAATAAAACAACACATTACACAACAAGAACCAAACTGCTATGAAAATAGCAGTTTATAAAAACAATTGTGGAATCTTTTCAGTTTCAGTTTAAAGGAAAATCGAAAAACCTCACCAAACGAAAGAAAAGAATGTCAAGTTAAATATGGAATTAATTATTCAGTAATTTTAAAGCTCGACCACAATTATAAAGTTGGCAGAATAGTTCCTAAAAATGAAACAATTTATTCCATGTATTCTGTAACATTATAGAAACAAGATAGATAAACCTAAACCTAAGAAAAAAATTGCCACAGAAATTGAAAAAAAAAATTGTAAAGCAAGTTAAACTTATTGAAAATGAAGACGATGTTTTCAAACTTCTTATTAGCAAGGACTGTAATTATTTTAATTTCAAAATTTTATAAATAAAGTACAAGCTCTTAACCTTTTCTTTATCTTTGAATTCTTAGAAGTTACGAATTTCATTCATTAATTACTCAAAAAGAAAAAAAATCACCAGTATATCTAATCACAGTTTAAAAATAAAGAAAAAATCGAAAAAATAAGTAAAATAACATAAAAACTTGATTGAATAGTTATAGACGAAAAGAAAAATATCATACGACATATATAGGCGTTTGAAGTTAGAAAACTGCTGGCATCTATTGACATAAAAATATAAAAAAGTATATTTTAAATCATGGTTTTTAAAATCCTGATGACGACCCCACTGAGGGGTCAAATATAGCACCTATAACTATTTAATGAAGTGTTTATATCTATGTTAAATACAACATACAAATAATAAAAAAGCCGTTAAACGGTATTATACAAACAATATTTTATTAACATATTGAAATAAGATAAAATACATTTGGCCAAACATATGATGTTTATATTGATAGCGACGAACATGAAAAATGTAAAATATATACTTTAATAAAAGTTAATTAAAGCCTAAATTAACAAAAATGATTAATTGAAAAAAACCATCTATACATTTTGATATCTCCAGTAACTTTTGACCACATTTTTATGAGATAATGGCATTTTTGGCAATTTTTTGAATGGTGGTCGGAAACGGGTTACTTGCTGGACGGTATCAGGAAAACTTCAACTAAGCGGTCGGTAACTGGAGCTTTTAAGAAGGACAGTCAAACATATTAATAATAATTTTTTTTGTATACTCTGACAACATAAATATTGATAATTATACTTTATAATGAAAGTCTCAACAATAAGGTTTAAAGTAAGCTATATATATAGTTTATAAATCAGTTTACGTTTATGTTTGGACGGTTTATTTGAAAAAAGGGCGTGAGTGGTCGGACTTGGGCGCATTTACGTTATTACCAAATTTATAATATAAGCAAACATATTTTGTAGATAGAACAAAAAGTCTGCCAAGCGTACATATCCAACTGAATCGACCTACGGGCTCAAAGATTTTGGCGTAGACACCAGTCGCCCTTTTTTAGGTTTCCGTACCCAAAGGGTAACAACCAACGGGACCCTATTACTAACTCGGGTTACACGGGAGTAACACGGGACTCCGCTGTCCGTCTGTCTGTCCGTCTGTCACCAGGCTGTATCTCAATAACCGTGATAGTTAGACAGTTGAAATTTTCACAGATGATGTATTTCTGTTGCCGCTATAACAACAAATACTATAAAACAGAATAAAATAAATATTTAAGGGGGCTCCCATACAACAGACATATTTTTTGCCGTTTTTATAGATAATGGTACGGAACTCTTCATGCGCGAGTCCGACTAGCACTTAGCCGGTTTTTTAAAACATTGTACCTATAAAATTACAAACAAGATATCTTTACTGACGACATAATGACCCTAAGAGGGTGTCAGACCGAGGTTTTTTCGAGTGTCGACTGCAACAGTAAACAATCGTACACCCCCTTTTCACCATCATAGCGTGATAGAGGTGCTTAGTTTTATCGCCGTATTTTGGGCACAAATACACTACACGCCGTTTACGTCTATACTGTATTCAGCGAGACGGTGCAAAGCGGTCCATTCACACCTCAGTATTCATTCATCCATCCATCAGCCTGTCCTTGTCCACTGCTGTTTTTTATTGGCTTTTATGTTTTTGGTCGTGCAACACAGCAGAGAAACCTCTGCTCAGGACGTTGATAATGTTTTGTCTATCGGAGAAATATGTCACAAGAGTGAAATGCGTGGGCGAGGTTCTTTTTAAGGTTCCGTGCCCGAAGAATGCCAAACGGGATTCTATTATTAAGCCTCCGCTGTCTGTCCGTCCGTCACAGGGGTCTACAGCTTCAGCTGTTATAGGTAGGCAGTTGAAATTTTAACAGAATATGTTTTATAGCACACTGTGCGTAAAATGACCGCTTTACGCACGCTGCGCGTGCGTAAAGTCGGCATTTTCCGCACTTATGCTATAAAAAATTATACGAAACATTGCTAAAGCCTCTATCACGGAAAATAAAAAAACCGGTCAAGTGCGAGTCAGACTCGCGAACTATGGTTCCGCATTGTTGATGAAAAATTTAATTAATATTTTTCTGTAATCTTTACATAAACACATATTTCCATGATTTTTCGGTCTGCCAGTTTTGGAGACAAGGAAGGACATACATTTTTTTTGTGGTTTTTCGAAGCTTTTTGAAATAGATGCAAGTAAATATAGCCAAACTATGTATATTTAAAATGACCTTTTTGTACCTACAATTTTATACCCATATTGTATTTTCATAAATATTTTTTATTATTTATTTTACTTTTTTTTATATTTCTCATTTTTGTAATTTTTTTTTAATGGCTGTATTTTTCCTGTAATTGGCCAATTATGATCTATAATTGTAATTTTTTTCATATTTTACGGTCCACCAGTTTCGGAGATAAGGGGGAGGGACATGCATTTGTTGTGGTTTTTCAAAGATTTCTTGAAACCAGTGTCAATAAATGTAGTAAAGGTATATCATCTCTGATATGATCAGCTCTGATACCCATGTTACATTTTTAGGATAATATTTTTATTTTTCTCTCTTTTGTTATGGAAATATTTAGAACAATTTCAAATGTATTTTTACGCCTTGTTACGTGGGCAAATTAATGCTATTTTTGTGCCAAATTTCAAGTCTTTGTCTTTAACGGTGCTAAACTTATAAGGCTGAGGTGAGGTGACATACGGACGGACGGACAACGGAGTCTCACCATAAAGGTTCCTTTTGTACCTTTTTGGTAAAACGGAACCCTAAAAAGTAAAAAAATTAAACCCAAGAAGGGTACTTAATCCCTATACAAAAAAACCTCGATAAAATAGCATATTTTTAACGTCATCATGTCCCGAAACGAGAGGACTCAAAAATATGAAAAAAAATCATGGTAAAAAAAAGCGATCAAGATAATAAGGTTCCGTACTTAGCTGGAACCGCGAATTGTTTGTAATGTTGTTTTGTTATGACAAATTGTTATATTTTATCATGTATTTAGGGTTCCGTCCCCGTATTGTGTGGTGGTACGGAATCGTCCGTGCGCAAGTCCGACTCACACTTAGCCAAATTATTCGTATCAATCTTCATGATTCATTCGGACCGAACGCTTCAATTAACTGCAATTTAGATACTTATCACTGTTTCCTTGTAGGTCAAAAGGTAGCAAAAGGAAAACCATTATTTCCTACTTACTCGTATGGTCGTACCGTACCGTAGTAAGTCATACAATAAGAGTATTTTTTTTCTGTCTAACTCTCATTAGGCCGTATATTCGGTTACTCGATGACAGCGAGCAGAGGCGCGATAACTACGACGCGACGACCGACGCACAGTGGCGCGAGCGTATCGAGAGGTTTGGACTTAGGAATTGAAAAAAGTAAACAATTTAATTAAATAATTTTGATAATGCCATCTAGTGCAGTTAATGACTGGCTCTCAAAGTTGTTGAATGACATTTTCTTATAACGTTGATATCTGTGAAGATATTTATTAAAAACCATTTTTTTCGTATGGGGACAAGCACATCATGGGACATATCTTCTGATTCCGGCCTTGTTTCAAGATGTGTTTTTTTTTTATTGAAACCATCTTATAAATTGCCAGAAATGCCCCAAACAAACTTGGTGCACCAAAGGTGCACGTTTTAAGAAAAACCAGGATTTAATATTATAGACAAAAAACTGTACTTTTTTTTATTTCTATCAATCTTAGGCTTTGTAAGTAAGCAATTTAGTTGCTTAGCTTCTAAGCAGTACTTAACACGAGTGTTGTTACTTGACCGGTAAAAAAAAACGGTATTTTAGTATATGATGTCTATCTTAAGGGGGGCTTATCCCAATTTTGTCTGTTTTCAAACTCATTTTAAAGTATCAAATAGTTATTTTTAAAATCTGAAAAAAATATATGTTTCAGATACATCTTTTCTGCAGGTTTTTTTGTGGTTCAATTTGCGAGACGTTACACTTTGCTCGATCGAAAAAAAATCCGAAACTTTATCGATTTTTAAGATTTTTTTCGTTTTATGTAACGTGTACTTAACCAAATTGTATGAAAATTGCAGATAATTAAAGGAAAACTATTGTACTAATAACTTTTGTGGTTACTTTTTTTTTAGTGAAAATCGTTTTTTTTTTCTTAATTTAAAAAGAAAAATTGATTCGCGACTACTCGGCGAGCGGCCGCCAGTTGCCCGCCAGCGGCTGTCGAGGCAAGACCTATGTCAATTTTCTGAGCCCTGGTTCCCCCTCACTCGCCTCGAAGCTCTGATAGAGTGTACTATTATTATTTAAATAATCGTGTAAATAGACATCAAAAGTATCAGTTGTGTGTACATGTAAATAAAAATCATTTAGTTGTATCTTGCTTGGATGTTTAAAAATAAAGATGGAAACTAGAAATAAGAAGAAAAAAACCGGCCAAGTGCGAGTCAGACTCGCGTACCTAGGGTTCCGTATTGTGGATGATAAATTTAATTTACTATTTTTTTTCGTGGATTTCTCAACTGCTTTATTTTTCCTGTAATCTTTACGTAAACACTATTACCATGATTTTTTTCATAATGTTCGGTCTACCAGTTTTGGAGATAAAGACATACATTTTTTTATATCAATGTATTTTTACAATCAGCTTTTTAATATCTATAATTTGATACCCATATTGTATTTTTAGGATAAAATTTTTTAGTTTTGTTTTAGAAATATTTTGAATAATTTCAATCTTTTTTTTACACCGTGATATGTGGGCAAGTAAATGCTATTTTTGTGCCAAATTTCATGTCTTTATCTGTAAAGGTGCTAAAGTTATGAGGCTGTGACATACGGACGGACGGACAACGGAGTCTCACCATAAAGGTTCCTTTTGTACCTTTTAGGTACTACGGAACCATACAAATCATCAAATTTGAGAGTGCTGAAGATAAGAAAACAATTCTTTGAAACTGTAACGAGATGTTTTATTGATCGTACAGAACAACCAACTTTTGAAATTACGCAAAAAATGTAAACAACTCACGAGTCCGAGTATAACTGTACAACAGTAAAATGTAACAGTACTTACTCTTGCAGTCAGACAGAATGTATAGATATATAATGTACATATTATGTAAATATATAATATATAATATATATATATATATATATAAATAATGCGATTGTATCTACGTATTGTTATTTTTTTGTAAGCGTAAGTATGAATCGTATGTAACTAAGTGATTAAATAAAATTTCTTAACTTCAGCTTATCAATTCTTCGTACTGAGCAGGGCACCTTCGCATCGAGACAATGCATAGAGGCAACAAGTACGACAAAACTCGATAAAAACAGTAATTGGTATTACCAGGTACAAGGACAGCTTTACGTGACAGAACGGCGATTATGTCTCTTTGGCATTTGGGTAGGAGATAATGAATTTGTACATATTTAACGCATTACAAGAGATGATGATTTTTGGATGACGAAGATGGAGAGGAAGCTAATACAATTTTATATAAAATGTGTAATACCAGAGATAGTGAAAGTGATAGTGAAATGAGTTTATTTGCCACAGAACATGTAAAAAAAGAGGACACAGTACAACACACAACAAAATGGCTAAAAGGAGCAAGCTTATCAAATGCTACACGTTGAAGTAACTTGCAGCTCTGATTTTCAGTTTGCCACATATGAACAAAACACAATAGCAAATAGAAGTAAAACATAATAATTAATAATTAAGAATTACCTAGTACAATTATACTATTGACTAAGAAAATAATGAATAATAATAATTCATTCATAAAAATAATATTGAATAATTGAAATAATATTGAAAACACACTAAAAAATAATTAATTTGACAAAGAATTACAAATAAAATAATTACAGTCTATTCCATTTACGAGGTTACATTTGACACTTCTGAGAACGTAACTCTGCACGTTTCACATAAATTGAAAAAATAAATAGTCTTTGTTTATGATAGTAAATCACCGTTTGAAAAAACCACAATCAATTCAAAACATTATACAATTAATTCACAAACATAATCAACGTATTTTTTTTAGATATTGTGCTCAAAATAATTACAACTTTAAAATAAAATAATATTTTACTGCAAATACGCGTTTACGTTCTATGGTTTATTTTCTACTTTTAAACATAGTGACGTAGCTCAAAAAATCTCATAAAATCGGTTAGTTAATCGATTATTCTCTTGTGTACCGAGGTAGTAAGAAATAAAAATCTACTAGAAATATGGTCCACCTCGCAATCACCATGGTTACCATGGCAATCACGATCAGCCATATTGTTTGTCTGTTCAGTACGGTGCCTTGAATACGTTGCGTGCGTGTGTTTTGTTCTTGCTTGACCACTAAAAGAACAGTGTTGAGCAGTCAAGCGCGGGAGTTTGTGGTACGCCTACAAAATTACTTTGAATGTGAGTTTCAGAATGGTAGTCCACTCTTTCGTTATCAGTCGAAAAACTGTTTCCCAAATAAGTAAGGAACAGCATGGTAAAGATATACCTGAAGATAATAAATTAAAATCGCCACTTGAGAAAAAAGTTAGAAGGTCGATAGTCACACAAACAAAATGCTGTCGTTGTTGCAAGAAGCATGCTATAACGTTACTGCTGCGAATTGGAAAAGTGTGGTTTTACGAACATTAAATCTAAATTTAGCTGATTGGGACCGAGATGTGCATATCGATGCCCTAATAGATAACCAAATTATAATAAATACGGTGGATCCTACAGACGATGGTGAAGGTGATGACGACGATGGTGACAATGAATATGATGCAACGATTTTGAATAGCGAGCACGCATAAGTCGCATGCTGTCATGCAAAAAAAATTAGAGAGAAAAGACATGTTCAGAAATGGAATGAATAAAAATGGAAATTTACAAATAAAATAATAAAATAAAATAACCACATAGTATAGTAAACCCACGGTATACACTCGGGATGCCTATAAGAACTCTGACTTTGCATGATAATAAAAATAATATTTAATAAGAAAACGTGGATCCTTCACCTATCTCAGAGCAACAATCAAGCTATGACACCTCGCAACCGGGTCCCAGCACTAGCACACATACAACTGAACAAATCGTGCGACTAAAAATAGTGGCCGCCGAGTGGGCGAATTTAAAGTATGAAATCGAAAATACTTCACCGAAAATCAAAAAATAGGTGCGACGAAGAGCGAAGCGAGAAGAAGCGTGTTAGGTTTACATGTAATATAAAATAAGGAGCCGAGCGAAGCGGAAAAAAAGGGGTTTTTTCGAATCCATATACTCCACTATAACGTCATCTACGTATTTCATTTTTGGGTAAATGTTTATTGAGTATTTGATTAAAAGTCTCACTGAAGGAAAACGCGATTGGATGAAATTTTCTTGATAGAATTTAATTCCGAAAAGACCTCTAAATTGTTTTATTTTTTCCTGTAATTCTGAAATCCTAACTAATTTCATTGTCAAATTGCATTCAAAATGTGGATATTATGTATTTGTAAAGTCTCCTTGAAAAACGTTTTGACAAAATTGCTTAGTACATTTTATTTTATAAAAAACTGACTTTTTTACTACTTTTCCACGAATCCGTCCCACTCGCCCTAAGGGTTTTTTCGCATATGGAGTAACAGGGACGCTAAAACTTTTACGTTGTGCCTTAAAATCAAATTGTCACTAAAATAGAAAATTGTTCGCCTGAGAATTATCAACTCAACTCAAATTTGTAATTTCAAGTCGCCGTCTACAACATTTCTATTCGCTTACAATCTTTCGCCCACTTAGTAGTACGCTATATTCAGTATTTTTGCCACCTTATATTTGAATTTATATTCGCTCATTTAAATACTACGCCTATAATTTTAGTTTTAGTGCCGTCGAAACCTAAATTATTCCAAAGTAATTTAGCTTCTATTTTTAATACGAGTACTTTATGAACTATTTTGTAATAAACAAAATTTAGTTTTGACAGCTCCTAGATTACAATGAAAGCCTTCAGAGTCAGCTTTGTTAGCTCATATGGTTACCAAGTGTATTAAATATTTTTAGCTGTACTTCCAAATGTTTTACAAGAGCGTGCTTAGATATTGCTCATATGATCCAATGTAATAAACTCCCCTATTTGTACTAACTCGGTTTTTTAGTAGGAATAGTTTATGTTGGTTCATTTATCGGAATCAATTCTTATTAGTACGAAGTACAGTTACTGGCCCCGAACCTATTTTAATGTACGCGGCGGTCGGTGGCGAGTCACGTGAGGTCACGATTCTAGCCGCTCAGTTGCATCGTAAATAAATACGTGGCGGTGAATTGGCGGGGCCTGAGGTAGCGATAAATACCTACAGGTCCCGGATAACCTGCCCTTAAGCTTAATTCAGGAGAATGGTCGCATTACTTCTCTAAGCTACTCAATACGGGTGACGTTACTTGACCAGGTCAGTAAGTGCCGAGAGAGGAGTAGTTATTTTTAAATTATTTGTTTATGGTCACCAGTCTGAAAGTAGGAAAAATATCTTAAAAACCTTCATAACTCAGGGCTTCATTTGTTGGAAATTATCTCTAGTACGAGTATAACTCCTTTCAAAGTATTGGTTGAATTTAAATGTGTATGATGCCAGGGTAGACAATGTCTACCCTAGAGTGAAAATTTCCTATAGAAACTTTTTTTTTTCAAAATGATATTTAAATTTTTTCATATTTTTTTTATTGTTATTCTTGACCAATTGCTTGCTTTTCCAGCAAAAAGTTCTATGCACGCCACTGCTGTATATAGACATGCACAGGAAGGTTTTTAAGATATTATTGGTTAACTATTGATATCACTAGCTGTTCACGAGAAAATGAGTTTTAGGGTTAGGTTCTATATACGTACAGACGACGTTCCGATCTATGTTCACTCTGGGGAGTCGCAAACCTTAAAAAATCAGCTTTAAATTACTCATAACCAGTACCTAAAACGAAAGATAGATAACAAGTTAGATAACTTATCCATAAAATCCCAATAATGTACAATAAAGAACAGGTGTTGGATAATGACAGGGTCAATGAGTTATATAACTAAATAATAAATTACCAGATATCCGGCCAGCTGAGATTCCAGAGAGTATTATTTCATACAAATATTCGCATATCAGTTTGTTTGGTCCGTTATCATTATCAGTTAGTTGTCACCTATCAGTTGTTTGAATTGTCATGAGCCGTTTAGCAGCCGGATTGTAAAAAAACCGGCCAGTTGCGAATTTTGTTTTTTTTATATATAGAAGTTTTGGTTGTATGAAAAAGAAATATGTTGCATACGTTTTGTTAGAGTTGATAATTCATATACATTTTTCTTCAATATTTTTTTGGTCAGCCATAAGCGAGGAGTAGGCTTTAGAAAGTAACCTTTGGTGATACCAACCAAGCCCCTCAAACTAAGTAGTTACGTAGTTAACGGCTATTGACCACCTATTATTGCTGAAGCTGTAGACTCCTGTGACAGACAGACAGACAGCGGAGGCTTAGTAATAGGGTCCCGTTTGGCACCCTTCGGGTACGGAACCCTAAAAAACTGTCTTAAATACTGCTTTCGGATAATTTACGCTTACTTTATGGCTTTTTCAAGTTATCCTTTGTGCTCTTTTCATTTTCTTTTCTTTCTTTGATCCTTTCCGGTCAATCATAACCTTCGCTTTCCCTCCCTACGCAATGCCTAAATGGCATATATATTTTATTGTTTAGATTGCTACTGCAAGATAATCTAAATCATTTATTAGCACAGGGCAGGTAAACAGCTTGCTTATAGGCCCCGGCAGTAAATAATGCGCATCGTATCGTAGCGTCATCTCTGTCGCACGAAACTCTAACAGTCCGGTGACAGAGACGGCGCTCTACGAAGCCGAAGATAGCCGATGTGCATTATTTACTGCCGGGTACTGTACGTTATACTACAGCTGGTCAAAATTTGTGTTTAGGCGTATACCAGACACTGAGGTGTTACGTACACTAGTACATAGAGTTCAATGATACCAGAGGGGGTTGTGTATTCGGTCCCAAATTTAAAAAAATAGCAGCATTAGTAAAAAAAAACAGTCAAGTGCGAGTCAGGCCTCGCTCTTTTAAGGTTCCGTACATATGACCAATTATTTCAAACTAGATATTTATTTAATTTTAGATAATGCTCAAATAGTGTCTGACATAAAAACTGCAAAATTAAGTTGGTTGAGTATTCGGAGACGTAGCCCTAAAACTACATTACGGCGTTTTTAGTATTTATTGTTTAAATACAGCATATGGTGCATAATATACAGAAATTTGAAATTCCTAACTGCTTTGGCCTTTGAGATAGACCCCGTAACAAAAATGGTCTAAAAATGGCAACTCTAATAGCCCCCATTTCCTTATTTTTTAAGATAAAAAAAATAAAGAAACATATTTATACTCTACTTAATGAAATCTAGAAAATAACACTCCACATGCTAGGGTAAAAAAAATTATTTTTCGTCTCCGTTTTCATGGCCCCTCCTGAAAAATAATTTAATTACATTTTAAATTCAAAATTCGGCTCCAGCTCAACATTTTACACAACATATAAAAATTTCAGGTTTCTTTCTCATTCCCTCTAAGAGCTAGAGACCCGTGACATACGAACAGACAGACAGACAGACAGTGGAGTGACATTAATAGGGCTCCGATTTGCCTTTTGGTTACGGAACCCTAAAAACGTTACTTTATCTTTCAGCCGTCGCTATTTGTTTATTGGTGATCCTTGATTTTCGAGAGATTAAACAGTTTCAGAGAAGAATTATAGGTAGATAGAAATAAATCTAAACTTAAAACTAATTTAAATTAGTAAGTTTTGACATATTTTGTTAACAAAATGGACCAAGCTCAGCCATTGTAATAAATTACAGAGCGCTGATTTTGAATTGTGTGCTTCCAGGTGGAAGAGATCCTCACAGCATTGGGCCTGCAACTGTCGCGTCACACAAGAGCTCTCTACCTCTCAGGGGGACAAAAGAAGCGACTGGCGATTGGCCTGGAGCTGGTCTGCGATCCACCGGTCATGATTCTCGATGAGCCTATAAGGTCAGTTAACAAACATTGCCACGACATGAATCCTCGAGGGGGTGAGAAAGGTGTTCACAAGTGTGAACTGTGAAATGCAAGTTATAGTGCACACTTGGTATACACCGGGTTTTCACTAGGGGTGGGTCGTTGCAGGTTTTTTTCCGCAGTGAGATGAGACTTTTTTCCAGCGATAAAGATTAGTCTCAAAACTTGTAGCAGTCGCAACTAGTTTTCAGAGTAACATCGTCGGGACCAAGGGACCTGAATGGTTCTATTGCTATTCCTAGTTGATATTCGAGTAAACTAAACCTTGATCGGCTCAACTGAACACGTGTCGTCAAAAAACTAGCTTCATTTTGCAACTACTTTATCCGACGATGAAAAACGATAGCATCATTGCCGTTAGGAAAACGGTTGCAAAAATTAGTCCGTTGCAAGAACGCCCACTACTAGTTTTCACCAACGATTATTAGGTCTCAAACGTGAAGGGTGGTGAGCCCCTATCGCCGTACTTCGGGCACAAATCGACCAATTCGCTTAGATTTAATTATGTTAAGGTGTATTAATTCGAAAACCATTTTGAAATTTAGGTTTAATAAGCCGTATTTTCGAACTTTTGGTCTAAAATACCTCTTCATGATAAATATTTTTATGAAAAAGCTACAACTTCCATTAGCCTTCGTGTGACGTCACTATAGAAATGGCTGTTTAGAAATATGTCCTTTGCTATCAAGATAAATTAATAAAAAGTTGCTACCGACTGATTTGACAGCTAGGCAGCTGGATGACGGATGAGTAGACAGACAGAGACAGACCACTTTTTTATAAGCAATCACACATAATAATCAGTATAGTGTCTAAAATTCTCAAGTGACATCAGAACCGACAATTCTTTAAAAGATCATAAAAAAATAATGGTTAATTTATTTACCAAAATAATGAAAAAGATGCCCTTAAATGGCGTATATACTCTGAAAAAAATTAAAAAAGAACTTTTTGAAATTAAGCTATGGGAGTTTCGAAGCACGCAGTCCGGACACAAATTAATGTGCACCGCGGAGATGGCACTAACGACCCCTGGGTTTGTAGTCGAGCACCGAATGGTGGTAGAGCATGATTCAGTCAAAAAGGCGGCCAGTTAAATCTTGTCATTTTTAGGATTTCATAACACAGAATTAAAAACAGAGAAAGTTTAGACTTCTAAACGACTAAATTAATCAAATATGTCTTTTGAAATGGCGCATTTTGATACTGACTACGATTTAGTTGACTTAAGATGTGGAAAGACACAAAGAAAAAGAAAAAGAAACGTATATTTTCCTAATTCTACGTGGGTTTACAACCTACAAAAATCGATAAACTAGACATAAATTATATATTTTTCATCACACCGATTCGAAAAATAACCTTTGGCTTTAGATTATAGCGGGAGCCAAAGTCAATTTTATTCCCATGGGAGTTTGCGCTTTCTCTCTTCTGATTGGTCCGCGTTCTTGCTTCTGATAGATGATAGGCCGAACGCATGATTTATGAAGAGTTGGGCTTTTTGGATGAGCGGAACTTTTCTTTAATTAAGCTGAAGAGTAGCTTCTCACATCCAGATTTGCTTTGCTTCAGCATTTCTGTAATGCCATTAAATATGTTAATTTAATTTATAATCCCTGAGCGGAAGCTCAGAGGTAGAACGCTGGCCTTGAACTTGAGATCGAGGTACTAGCCCCGGTCGGCCATGCACCAATGAGTTTTTCGGAATTTATGTGCATAGTATTTGTTCTTACTAATCACTTGCTGAATGGTGAAGGAAAACAACGCAAGGAAACCTGCATGCCTTAATGCGTGTATTTGTGCCCGAAGTACGGCGATAGGGCTCACCACGTTGGGACGTAATAATTATCGGTGCAACGCGGGTATACCGAGTGTGGACTGTAACTTCCATTTCACAGTTCACATTCGGAACACCATCTCACAACTCGTTATAGCTAAAGAACCACAAGAATTGGCTCCATTTTTAATTGTTAACTAAATTCAGGATAAAATCCGCCAAATTACTTTTTCTCATCACCACGATTATGATCAGCCAGACCCGATTATAATCCAATAACCGATTTCCTGTTTCCAGTGGCCTGGACAGCTCAATATCCAAGCAGGTGATATGTCTGCTGCAGCAGCTAGCGCGGCAAGGCAGAACTGTGATAATTACGCTGCACCAACCTTCTGCAGTTCTTCTGCAGATGATCGACAGGCTGTATGTAGTGGTGGCTGGAAGGTGCGCCTACATGGGCTCAGTGCCACTGCTGGTGCCTTTCATGGACGAGATGAACCTTAAGTGTCCGCCATTCCATAATCCTGTAGATTTTTGTGAGTATTAAACTCGTAGCCCTTTGCATAACTAATGTAATCAGTCACATAAGCAGATTTGGTTTAAAAAAATGAACCATCTGAATGTTTTTTATTAAATTAAATTTTTTTTATATAAATATTAATTTTTTATATTTTAGTATTGGCATGTTGGAATAATTCTAAGTTCCAATATTTTGAAAGCAATTTTGAAATGAATTTCCAAATAATTGGAATATTGGCACTACTTAGTACCTTTGAGTCTAACTTATCACGGTCACGGAAAGTTGTTAGAAACAAAATATTTGCAAAAAACACGGACTTTATTGATTTAGTGCATTTTAAGATTTTCCCACCAAAATCACAGTGCTAGTTGCCTTATATGGTTGAACTGCCATTTCACACTGCCTTATTCGTTGGTGAAAGTTAGTAACTAAAGTTGGTTAAAAGAAAAGCGCAAATATAGCCAACACCCCGAGGCGATGTCACACCCACGTTTCACCGACGATTATTACGTCCCAGCGTTATGGGTGATGAGAATCACAAATATTATCTTTATGATAGAAGCACGCATACCGATGCGCAAAAGTCCTGATGTTGTAAAAAAATATATATTACCTAGTAAAAAAATTTTCTTTTCAGTTATAGAAATATTAGTAGAAAATGCAAATGAATTCGTTGCGGCTTCACAAAATGGAAAGAACACGCAATGGATAGCTAACATTCCTTCCGATAACTGCAATGATCTTATAGGTTGGTAATGTGCAAGGTGGCGCAAAAGTAATGTCATAATTTTAATTGCCTGCCATTTTGTTATAAATGATAAAAAAGAGTTCTGTTTTCATAAAAAGTTTATTTGAAAGTGTAAAATTGATGATATTAATTGGACAAAATTATGTCGCTCAAATGGCCACCTCCCGAGTTGATGCATAATTGCGCTCGGTTTACGGCATTTTGAATTGTTGCTCGCAAAATATCTGGCTATCTGGCACCAAATTAGCGATTTCTCCTTCAATGTTATCTTTCAATATTTGCAATGTTCGTGATTTGTTGTGGTAAACGTGAGATTTTAAAAAGCCCCAAAGGAAAAAGTCTGGTGCTTTTAGATCTGGCGATCTGGACGGCCAGTTCAAATCTTCAAAACTGGAGATCAAAATTTGTCAAATAATCAGTGACAATAAATCCACGTTCTTGAGAGGTGTGTATCGCTCCATGGCTTATTGACAACCAATTCTCTATATATCTACATCATAAATGTCAAAGCACAGTGACATTTGGCGCCATTTGCAAAAATGGCAGGAAATTCAAATTATGACATTACTTTTGCGCCACCTTGTATGAACTATTTCAAACTTTATTATGCAAATTTACATTTTGAAAGTAAAACTTATCGTCATCACATATATTCCCGATGGGTTGTCAGAGGTGTTTCCTAGTACGGACTGTCAATAAAACAGTCAACACTCGTACGCTCTTATTTCACAGACGATTTATACGCTAATTGAACGCTAGATCTCAAGATTAAACGACTGAACGACTGTACCACCATTGCTACGTTTGCTGACTTATTTTTTTTTTATAAATTATTGTTGTTACATTATATAAACAGTCCCTTTCGATTAAAGTATTCGTTCTTATAATTATATAATTTTAGATACCTACACAATAATTATGTTTTATGATAAGCATAGGTCAGTTTTTGACCTACATTGCTCTCTGTTGTAGTATAGTTATTTTTTTTGTTTATATTAAATTAATTATTTTCATTTAACTAATTCATATCCAAAATTTTTTGTTTTAGGAAAATTTCTAGCATATATTAATGAAGATATTTCATTAACCACATTACCGCCTCCCAAGGAGGACGAAACTAGTAAAATATTGCTGAAACTTAAGAGCACATATTCCACCTCGTCATGGACACAGTTCTGCACGTTGACCAAAAGATCTTTGTTGGTAAGTTGGAACCTCACATTTACACTTCAGTCTAGACCCACATGGTTTGGCCGTCTGCTGAAAAGAAAAAATCTCGTATGTAACTCCTGTATATACCTACAACTAATATGAATGTGTTCGGGGTATTCTCCAGATCTCGAAACTGCTTGTTGTATAATTTCACAGTGGTGGAGGGGTTAGCTCTGCCGTCATAAAGATGGCCGCCGACGATTTTTGTTTTTCTTCAATTGTAGGGCACCTATGAGGTCAATTTGATTGCGAAAGGTGTCATTTGAAAGCTTATTAAATTTATTTACTATCATTTTACTTTAATTTACTTATTTATTTACTTTAATTATTAAATTGTCACCTAAAGCGAAAATAATGTATTTGCAAAAATATTTTCAATTGATTGAATTTTTGTTACCTAACAGCAATCATTTATTCATTTTTAGTTTTGTTAAAATACTGAGTTGTGACTAATTTTCTGGTGCACTATATCAAGATGAATGAAATTTCCGTACACCGTCGCGCGTCGTACGGTGTACGGAAATCGCATTTTGATTTATAAATTTTATAATAATAAAATTTCCATTTTAATATTGATTAAAAATATACAAAATGTATATGCTTACCTGCGTATGCGTTTATATAAACTGTTGATACATACAGAATGAGGCTGCCTTGGAAAATTAAATAAATTAATGCTGAATAAAAGAATGGGAAATAAAAAAACAAATGTAATTAAACAAAACAGATTTTAGTTGCAAACAAAAAAGTATAACTAAAACAATTAAACAAGATCACCATTATACTGATTTAAGCGTATTAACTCCCCGTTAAGGCAAACAACCTGTAGTGTGCATTTTTATTTTTATTAACACAGTCGCATCTCGCAGTGCGACAGCCTGTTTTTTACTGGCAATTGCAGCAGACAAGCGTTATAGAAGAGAAATTGTACACATCATTACAGTCCACGGTTAAATTATGGTATTATAAGGGCTTCCTCAACTTTTAGCTTGACTAAACTAGTTAGCTTGACTGTAGAATTTGTTTATCTTTATAAAGAAGCATTAACATAGTTTCTATGAAGCTATCAACTTTAATGATGGTATATTTAAATCAACAATACAGACAAAAGCTGCATAAAATACAGCTTTAAACATTTCACTACACTTCTAAAGTTTTGTGTAATATAAATTCGTCGTTTTTGAAATGTGACATGATATTTTTCCAAAAAATGTCTGCGTTGTCACCGATAGCTTGCCATTTTTTAGTTTTCTAAAAACCTGAGCCTGATCATTAATCAATTTGTGTTTCTAGTCTTAGCTTCAGATTGTAACGATTCGAGCGTTTCTCCCTTCTCATGGAAAATGTTTGCCAAAACTAGTTTTGTACACCTTCTCAATTGTTGATTGAAGAGAGTTAGCGGTATTCACATTGACAGTAGCTTTTAAAAAACAACGGATGGGAAAGTTTACATAAATGCTCTTTTTAATCAATATATTCAAAACTCTGTAAAACCTGAGACTAGATAAAAAAAGAAGCTAGTAGGTCCCGTAGAATACAAAATAATAATGGGAGCGATTGCTAATAAATAAATTCTCAACGAAGTAATTTCACAATACGTGACAGAGCAAGCAACAAAACTTAAGAGAAATTATATAATTTTAATGACCACTGGTGTATTCGAAGGTCCGCTCACTGTAACCACAAATAAAGACAGACAGACCTATCTATGTGTCTAATCACAAAGAAGTTGACACCTGTTTAGTTTTACATGGCATTGATACTGCCCAAATGGGGTTCGAGACCCTTATGGTAAACAGCAGAGCCAATAAAGTCTCATTTTAATTGATTCACTACTTTGTAAATGTACCAGTGAAGGTCTGCATTCAATGTGGAATGAGTGCCAATAAACGCAAGAATAAACCAAAATTCGTTGTGTCAATCAAATTGTTCAAGCTTTCGGACCATCAAGCAAGACACTGTTTATTGGCGTACCACGCTCTTACAAGCTGCGAGAACACAAGCTAATTCTTACGTTTTTCAAATAAAAGTGGAAATTCTTCTCAAAAATTACGAGAGAGAAAAAGGCGAGAAGTTTATTATAGCCATTAGCTCTCCTAAAAATCCCAAATTGTAAATATTGACAATCATAGAGTTGCATTTTTTTTTAATATCGATAATGTGGGTGAAATTCTACCGTCACAAGAAGCTGTTAAGCAACATACACGAAGAACAAACTACAAAACATAAATTTGGGCCCCTGCAGATGTTGCATTTCCAAATTTACCTCCATAGTTAGATATTGGGTGACGAAAAGTTGTTACCAATAACAACATTAAAAACCATGCATTTATCTAAAAGATTTAGAACTAATATCTTGCCAGTGCAAAACAGGCTGTCGCACCGCGAGATGCAGCTGTGTTAATAACAGAAAAAAATTCATGCACGCAGTGTGTTTGCTCCGGGGAGGGAGGAGGTAATTAATCAGTAACATTTTGGTGACCTTGATGAATCGTTTCAGTTTTGCTTTACATGCTTGCAATTAACAAATGTTTTGTTTAAATAAGAACAAAAATTAAATGGTTTTGGATTTCTCATTATTTTATTCAGCATTAATTTATTCACTTTTCCAAGGCAACATACTGTGTACAGTTTATATAAAGTACATAATATAATTATGTAAAGTATATTTTGTATTTTACTAATCAATAATATTGCAATTGAAACTTCGACATTTTTTGCAGGAAACGAAGAAAAATAATTGTGCCCCTGCCTATACTAATTTACAAACAACTCCAATCAATTTGTAATAGGAAGCATACATTTTATTTCACATTTTTTACAAAATGGGTCATTGAATCTTGGTCCTGACCACTTACTTGGTCGTTTGAAATCGTATTTTAATACAATATATATTTATAGATAGCTAATGTCATTCTGCATGTTTCATATAATTACTGATATACAATAAAGTTACGCGTTTCCAAGAATTATAAATTGTTTTCCGCTAGGTAACAAACAATTTAATAAATTCAAAATATTTTAGCAAATACAACATTTTCGCTTTAAGTGTCTATTAATCGATTAAATTTCGCTTTAGGTGTCAATTTAATAATTAAAGTAAATAAATAAGTAAATATAAGTAAAATAATAGTTAGTAAATTTAATAAGCTTCCAAATGACACCTTTCACAACCAAATTGACCTCAATTGAAAAAAAACAAAAGCCGTCGGCGGCCACCTGTATGAAATCAGTGCTACCCCCTCCACCACTGTGGAAGTATACAACAAGCAGTTTCGAGATCTGAAGAATACACCGAACGAGATTCAGTTTAGAGACGACTTTTCTGCGCATGGCCGATAGACGAAAATAAAAAGAAGAAAGACGGTTTTTTTTTCAGCGCGCATTGCTGGAAAATCCTAACCGGCCAGTAACTTCTTCATAAATAATGCGTTCGACATCTTTGGTAAAATGACTTTAATCTATCAGAAGCACGAACACGGACCAATCATAAGAGAGAAAACGCAAACTCCCATGGGAATAAAATTTACTTTGGCTCCCGCTATCCTCTAAACTTCTAAAGCCAGTTGTCGTTTTTCAAATAGGTGTGATGAAAATAATTTAATAATTCCAGCAATAATTTTTAATTTTAAAAGCTTGATAATCTGTATAAGGAGCTTTTAAAAATCAGCCGCCTTCTTCCTTACCAAATTTTCGTATGTGTCAGAATTGCAATTCAGGTTTCAAGATTTTAGAGTCTTTAGAATCTTACTGAGCTACCGCTGCCTTGCTTCTATATATCTAACTGAAGTAAAATTACAGATATTGTGGAGGGATCCAACGTTCACAAGGATGATAACGGGGATCCACTGTATGATAGCACTGTTCATCGGATTCCTTTTCTACAACATCGGAGGCGATGCCAAATACGTCAGGGACAATTACAACTTTCTCTACTTCAGCCTAATGTTCCTCATGTTCACTGCGTTCAGTACCGTCTCCATTAACTGTGAGTATTACCACGAGCTTTAGGTACCTAAGACCAGGGCTCTTTATTTGTTGCGGCAGAAAAACACTTAGGTATTTCTTTTGTTTAGATTCATACGCAAGCTCTTCCATTCAGAGTACTTTTGACTAAGCCCTTCTTCAGTGTCTCATGAATGGTTGGTATTTACATGCTACTTTCAAACTCTTTAATTGTGAAATATATTATACAGTTAGCGCGCAAGTTGAATGCAAACTTGCGCTATATTTAGGTACACACACAGCCGTTCCCTTTTCACACAGAGCACTGCACTGCAGGCGTGTGAGAGTCGTGTGTGGATGGCGGGGGAGGTTCTACCACCCTTCACCTCAGCCAACAACTGCAACTAGTAAATCCGAATTCTACTTTTAGGGGTTTGTTGTTAGGATATTACTCAAATTTCACAATTTTGAGTTTGACTTAAACATAGATCTAGATAATGTTAATAAACTCAGCCTAAAATATTGTAATAACACTTCATAGACACTACACAATTTGGTGACAGCGTTTGTATGGAGGTTTGCGCGTGATGACGCTTCTTAACTTCTTATTCTGGTTGTCTTGACAGTTCCACGAGAACTCCCGGTGGTGAGAAGAGAGCACTTTAACAGGTGGTATACGACAGGGGCGTACTACTGCGCCACCGTCGCATCGTTGCTCCCAACGCAGACGCTTTGCGCGCTCACCTATGCATGCGTCACATACTGGCTGACTGGACAACCACCCAACATCTTGAGGTTCTTGGGCTTCAGCTGGATGCTCATCCATGTGTCTTACGTCGCTCTTTGTCTTGGACTGCTCAATGGCTCTTTATTTAATATTAAGGTTGGTAATTTTCATGTTGACAAATAAAATAGTGACATCTTCAATAGAATAAAAAATTTTAGGGTTCCATAGTACCCAAAAGGTAAAAGGAAACTTTATGGTGAGACTCCGTTGTCCGTTCGTCCGTATGTCACAGCCTCATAACTTTAGCACCGTTAAATATAAAGACATGAAATTTGGCACAAAACTAGCATTCATTTGCGCACATAACACGGTGTAAAAAAATATTAAAAATTTGAAATTGTTCAAAATTGAGAAAAGAAAATATTATCCTAAAATACAATGTGGGTATCAAATTGTAGATTGTAAAAATATCTACTTTTTTATATTTACTGGCACTGGTTTCGAGAAATCTTTAAAAAACCACAACAATATGTACGTCCCCCCTCTTAACTCCGAAACTAGTAGACCGAAATATATGAAAAAATTACAATTATAGATCATAACTGGCTTATTACAGGAAAACTTATATACTTATTGCGATTTAAAAAATTGAGCACAAATGATAAATATTAAAAAAAGATGTAAAATGAATAAAAACATATTTAATAAAAACACAATATGGGTATCATATTGTTGTTATTAAAAATTTTATTGTAAAATTATATAGTTTGACTATATTTAATTGCATCGATTTCGAGAAATCCATGAAAAACCATAAAAAAATGTATGTCCCTCCCCTTGTTTCCAAAACTGTTGGACCGAAAATTATGAAAAAGTCATGGTAATATATGTTTACGTAAATATTACGGGAACAATAAACCGGTTGAGAAATTCACGAAAAAAAAATACAAAATAAAATTTATCATCCACAATACGGAACCCTAGGTACGCGAGTCTGACTCGCACTTGGCGGGTTTTTTTTAAGAAAGAATCATAGACCTTTTAGAAGAATCAACTGTATTCCTCGTTTATTTTTATTTACTCGTATCAACAACATTTTAAAAAATAAAACAATATTTTTTTTTTACTGACAACATTGTAATAAACTTAAATAACATATAAATGATGAATTTTTTTTTATAAAACTTACTTAAAATTAAATAAAATATAAAAAGAAAAACAGATACCAACCTTTCTGTCTCATAGCGGGCTCTAGATCAGTGGCGGCGTTAGGGTAGGCCGCGGTTGGGCGACCGCCCAGGGCGCCAGACATCAAGGGGCGCCAGCGCCCCCTCGTCAGTATGGATCACGGGATGGTGTGGCGAGCGTAGTTGCAAATAGGTTGGGTCAGTCCAGGTCCCCAGCTTGAAGTTAGTTTCCATTTGGGAAGAATTTCAACACGTGAGTTTTGACATTATCTCAATCTAGATTGACAAACTTGGCAACTCTATCAATCGAAAATGAAATAGCAGAAAACATAGATTTAGGTGTCTAAATAATAAAGGAGTTTGCTAATAGAATGGCAAGAAAAGTAAAATTTTATTAAATTATGTTAAAATAAATGGTCATGATTGAATATTGAAATAATCTTTCCCTTGTTTTTTTTTCCTTTTTTGCACATGAATAATTTAGGAAACAGATAGGGGGCGCCGTAGAATTCTCGCCCAGGGCGCCGTCAATGCTAAAACCGGCACTGCTCTAGATCAAATAAAATATGTGAGCCAGATCACCGCCATCATCGGGGAGAGTACCCAATAGGCTGGCGGCGTTGCCTCGCCGTATTGCGAGGCTTATTCGCTGACCAAAATAGGTCCCAGCCCTTGATAAAACAAAAATATAGACCAAAAATAATAGCTAAATTCGCGTTACATAGTCCATGTGCTACACCTGTTTTTGTTTACTTGCTATTATAAATTTGCTTTAGATGTTACATAATCTAGTTTGAATGTTTAAAATACTGTTTAATTCTGTTACAATTTATAATTTGCTGGCCCGACGATGTGTAATACAAAACCGGTAGCCTAATTTAATTAGAAAATAAATATTTGTCGAATAACGGTACAAGAGTTTGTGTATAATTTTGTTGAACGTTAGAAGTATTATACCAACTTTAAATATCTAGTTTAAAAATCTTGTCACCCATATTAAATATAAAGATAGGGCCTGACATGAAGAATTTCCCGAGTTATGCGAAAATCGATATACGAGAAGAAACAGGTCACATAATAAGTCCTTGGAAGAAATTAGTCAACCTATTAAAAGGTGACAATTATTTATATAGCCAAATTCATACTGGAGAGTCAATAGTCAGAAACACAGACCTAATGGCTAAGTGGTCTGTGGTCAGAAATAATATTGTTTGACCAAATACAGTACAGTTGTTTGACCAAGTAAGTTTGACATGCAAGTTTGTAGATTTAAGTCTACGTATTGTTTGTTTGTGTTTTCATTCTAACAAAGACAATTCTAAGTGTGTCTAAATGGTACAGCTAATTTGGTCGTATAGATAAGACATGAACAGATAACCCTACTTATATCATAAGTATCAATGGCTCTTTAAAACTCCATGTGTGGATTGTTGATATTAATAGCCACAAACTATGCTGAAGTTCTTCCACACTATCGCTGTATAAATGAGACGATCGACGTGTAATTGAAACGTTTAATATATTTGTTTCCATTGGTGCCCCATTTTCAAATTTCTATGATTTGAGAAATTCATAAAAAATATATCATGATTTTAACTTAAAATTAAAGAAATTAAGAAAACATGTTACTTAGTTCAGTACATGAATATTACAAGAATATCTCTTAGAAAGCAGTGGCGTGCACAGAACTTTTTGCTAGAAAAGCAAGCAATTGGTCAAGAATAACAATAAAAAAAATATGAAAAAATTTAAATATCACTTTGAAAAAAAAAGTTTGTATAGGAAATTTTCACTCTAGGGTAGACATTGTCTACCCTGGCGTCATACAAAACATTTTTTTTAAAGTGATATTTAAATTTTTTTATATTTTTTTTATTGTTGTCCTTGACCAATTGTTTGCTTTTCCAGCAAAAAGTTCTGTGCACGCCACTGTTAGAAAGTTATAACAGGTTCTGATTAAAAGTACAAATGAATTTTAATGACATTGGTGTCGATTCGGCTAAACACAATTTATTTAATTTGACAGGACTAACCTTATTTTAAGCGTTCTGTCTTTGTCTTTTCGATACGGAAAGAACAAGACAGAAGGCTCAAATTAAATTTAGTTTTGTCAAATAAGTTAGCCGAATCGACACAAATATGTATCATAAATTCCCTCAGGTGCCGACAGCCACAATAATCAACTACATAATAATAATTATAGGTTCTTTAATACTTTCTTAAAAAGAAACAAATGTATTTTTTCAGCACGCAGTAATTTTCGGACCATTCTTCGTCATGCCCTTCACAGTCTTCTCCGGTTTCTTCCTGCGGTACCCGGACGCGCCTGGTTTCTGCAAATGGATTTTCCAGATATCTTTCCTCAAGCATGGACTCGTCGGTTTATTGCTGTCCATTTTCGGAATGGGCCGGACTAAACTTCCCTGTTCGGAACTATACTGTCACTATGCGTATCCAAAACAGTTCCTGGATGATCAAGGTTGTAGCAAAGACAGTTATATTTTAGCAGTCGTGACTTTGTTCGCGATCGTCTCTGTGGTGATACTAAGCACTTACGTGATATTGAAAATAAGGCTAAAACATAAGTGGTGAATTGGTGATTGATACGTAGTGCTACTTATTGAGTGTTGAGACTTTAGTGTATCATTTTATGTCAATAAATGTGAAGAACCATGTGATAAATAAGTCTTTTGTAAAACAAGCTACCTATAAGAATGTGAATTTGACTTTGAGGAAGAAATTGGTATTTTATAAATCTGTTTCTTAAATTTAGATTACACAAATTATCTATAGAAAACGAATAGGTATATGTAGACAATGGGTTGACACATGGTTGACATAATGGCCAAATGGTAGACATAATAAGAATGTCAACTGACAAGGTGTCAACGTGTCAAGTAAACGCATCGAAATAATTATAAATGAGTAAACGTGTTTTTTTCAAGAAATTTACACTATTTAATTATAAATGTTGTACATAAACCTCTGTAAATCAATCCCAGTTATCTTACACCAAGCGAAAATAGTTTGAAATAAAAAACTACACGCTAGATTTCCAGCAACGCGCTAGCTTGTCCATCAATTCCGTGTCAGTTTTCTACACCTTAAAGAAGATTTTGTTAGATCAGTTTTTCCTTTTCTTCCCTATTGTATGGAAACACGAAAGGAGATTAAGCAATTTTTATTTATATAATTTACGGGTTTTTTCATGACAAAGGACAATTTATAATTTTATTAGTTTAACAGTTTACATGATATCTTTTCCAAAACTAATGACTTATGAGTCTTCTCATGACGGACTTATTTACCAAATTTACCGCGGGTTTTAGGTTCCTTTTTAAGCTCTATTGTTCCTGGCGTCAAGTTTCAGACAGCTGGCCTACCGTCCAGCAGCTAGACCATAATACGGTGTTAGGAGTCCGCATCTTTTGTCCGGAATGCTCCCAATTGTGTCAGGGGTGAGAGGATTAAACATTCATTTCAGTAAGCAACATGGAATCAAAAACGTACAACCTGTAGATCCAAGTCATCTTCCATAAAATATACGCAACCAAAAATAAGCACACCATTCTGTGTAACTAAAATCTACTCTGCCAATAGTTAAAAAGATCCCAAGAGGTGCTAGAAATGCTTCCTCTCTATCCTCAATCATAAAAAATGTTGTCAATAATAAAGACAAAATAAGTTTGGAGTCTCTATTGACTTTCTCATTCCGGACACTGCACGTCACCAGAGGTAGAAACAGCGGTGGATCCCTAACCCAAAAACTAAAAAACAATCGTCGTTCCTTAAACAATTCAAACACGCCAAAATATGATCACGTAAAGTTCAATAGACCTGACATTATTAAATGTGTCGAAGGAAAAGTGAACGATGGGGATATTAAAGGAGCTGCTCAACTGTTATTCTCCACCTGAAACTGTCGCCCCTGACATCCCAGAGACTATTCATTCTCTGGGGTCAAAACATCCAACTCCAGCGGTGAGATTGAGTCTGCCTGATCCACCGGACCTTTCAAAATGCACACCAGGAGCTACATCAGACTGAGTGTTAGCCGCAGACACTTCATTCAGAAACGGTTTAGCTGGAGGTCTAGATAGCCTGACGCCACAACTCTTTAAAGACCTGCTCTGTAGCACAAACGGAGACGCTGGTCGAGTCCTTCTCACGGATGTGACCCGGCTAGTAGATCTCATGTCGTTTGGTAAAGTATGCACTGAGATTACGGAGAATTTATATGGTGTCAATTTACATATGTGGCTCAAAGGACTGTGGTATCAGGCCGATCGCAGTAGGTGCCATACGTAGTGTGGTCTCGAAAATTTGCTGTAGCCACATCCTCTCAGATGTTATCACTAAGCAGCAGCCAATACAGCTCGGCTTCGGGACCAATAAAGTGTGTGAGACTGCAGTCCACGCAGTCCACGCAGCCCGCACCTTCCTTAATCCATGCCCGATCAAGGTGGTGGTGGATGTCCGCAATGCATTTAACTCGTATAAAGGGGCGTCCTGCTGACGCAAATAAAAGATAAAATCCCGGAAATTTCAACATCAAACCTAATCTATAAAAATAATATTTTGCACTCCGCAGTTGGCTGCCAGCAGGATGACCTACTCGGCAATAATAGTTTGGCCATACCTATTGAAAAAGTTTGTTCAAAATTAAATGTGTGGTATCTAGACTATGGAACCCTAGGAGGCGTAAAGAACTTAGTTCTACAAGATCTTCAGAAAATAATTCAAAATTTTCAGTCTATTGATGAATTTTCTCACGTGTGAATTATATATTAATGACACTTTAACTATTCAAGAACAAAATGACATCATTCAAAATTTCAATGCTTTGGCAACTCACCTAAAAGTCGATTTGGACGATTCTATTTAAAATTACTTTGACAAACTTTTCAATCACCCGGTTGGCTTATGTAAATGGATCCGCATATGGCCATATTCATAATCGGGTTCTGCATATTCGTACCAAAATTTACTTATGTGCTTCGCTGCACTACAATTTGGCGTCACACCGCTCTTTTGAACATTTTGGAAAATATGATAAGAAACACTTTAGTCGAAATCTTAAAGCGTCCTTTAAATGAACGTAGTTGGGAACAGGCATACCTTCCGGTTCGATGTGCCGCTTGGGCATCCACAAAGTGTCCAGCGTAGCACTACCGGCGTTCCTACCCTCGGCCCATAGTACGCTTGACCTCATTGGTACCATAATTAGCCCATCAGTTGGTGATGTCGAGGTCACGTGCTTGGCTGAGGTCAGGAACGTCTGGATTGATATTTCTGGTCCGAGCCAAAACACCCCGATAGTTCTGCCATCGTAGAAGCTATGGGATGAGCCGCTCTGCAGTCATCAGATTCAAAAGAATCTATTAGAAACTGTAGAAAACCCTGCAGAGCGAGCTTGTCTTTTGGCGGCAACCAGTGAGTTGGAGTCAGGATACTGGTTAAATGCCCTCCCGTCTGCAAGCATCAGCACCTTGCTGGACAAAACCACTTTTAGTTTTGCGGTCAGACTTAGACTTGGAGCAAGGACTAACGAGCCACGGCCTCTCATGCAAACGTAGCCCGCCGGTCGTCTGCCACGCCATACTGCCTTAAATGATGTCATCCGTCAGGCCCTCATGAGCGCCAACGTGCCTACCCTATTAGAGCCACTAGGTCTGGTTCCATTAGTTTCTGTGAATTAGAGTTTTAATATTTAAAACTTTAAAATTCTAATTTACAGATACCAATGGAAACTTTGCGATGACAGTACACAATACACAATACATAGGTATTAAGGTTTTGTAGGATAATAATAGAGCAAATTTTTTATTCATGTGTTCAGTTTTGATTAGTTACATAAAGGCCGGATTTTTACAATGCGCCTGCTAGAGGGTTCTTACGATAGTTTTGAAATATTATTGTAAAGTAAAGCCATTTCGTATCTTGTAAGTTAGATAGTTACCGCAGAGTCACTATCGATTTAAAAAGTTTTGTGAAGTAGGTGTAATATTGGGGTAATATTTCGGACACATGGGTGTATTTTTGAAATAAATAATTTATTAAAAACATTGTCGATCGATCAATGAAATTAGAGTGTACAACTGAAGTTCAAAGAACTCAAATTCGATTATGTCATAGGATTTTAACAAGGTTTTGTATTTGAAAATTTCCACTTATATGATTAATCAGTAATCAATAATTACTTATGTATAGGTATATGAATTCATATCTAAGGTGACTTTTATTGATATAGCCTTATTCATACTAGACACTAGGTGGTCATGACCGGGTTCAATTACCTTATTTGCAAAATACCAAAAATATTGTTTCTACTCCTGAGTCAATTAGTTTAACCGAGAGAGATTAATTCTTAGATATTAATTATTTCGAAGGGTAAATTCATCACCGATTTATAAATTAAAATATTGTGTTGCCCCATTTTAACGCACCATTTGTAAAATATGATGATGCAAAAATGTCGTCAGCATATCGTGGAATTGGGCAGATCATATTTCTGTAAAAACAAGGAGAGTCGCCTCGCTCCGCTTCGCTCGGCTCCCAAAATTTGTTTACATGTAAACATTACACGCTCCGCTCTTCGTCGCACCTATTTTTGACTTTTGGTGGAAGATTTTCGATTTCATACTTTACGATCTGCCCAATCGATCTGCGCACTACACATACAATTATTTGAGATTCATTATTTCATTCAAATGGCATTAGTCATTTTTTAAGAAGGTCCTAAAATAAAATTAATAATATGAATTGATTTTGCGGAGAGAGATTGTTAGTTTAGTTTGGACATAGTTATGTATGAAAAAAATATCCCCTATATAATTTTGCCATTGATTAGAGACAAGGCAGTTGAAGTGTGCCTGTATCAAACGAAATTGATGCAATATTTGATAAGTTTTATATTTATTAAAATTAAATATATGATGTCAAATGATTATCTAAAGTATTTTATGACATTATGAGGCAACAATGGATTGTTATACACTTTTTCATGTTTCCATTTAACATAAACGTCGTGCTAAAAATAATATAATTTCTTTTTATTTCCAAATCCATTATAATAAAATAATCAAAATTAAGATTTGTTTTATTAGAGTTATAAACCTATTGAGGTGTTAAAAATAATATAGTGTTAAATTGTTTCATAGATAGTTTTGGGGCAGTGACACACCTTTTATCCTATCTGTGGCGCCAGGGGACTTGAATGACTAAGGTTTATTGCCATAAGAATATAACGAAATAAGTCGCATAAATATCCTAAATCTCTAAAAATGGCCCATACATATGATAGGTTTTCATGCATTTCATAGACTCTATTGTCACCAGTCTCACAAATAAATTAGAGGTTGATGCTTTTGAAAAACCTTTTTTAATAAAATGAAAAATCGGGATGACAATACATTTAAATGAAGAATTATCTACGAAAATGAGTTAATAGTTTTAAAGCAACATTTTGTATTATTTAATGTAAGGTAATTTAAGAATGCATGATTTAAAAAAGCGTGTTAAAAGTACGAGAGGTGGTGGTAGCTAGGATAAAAGCTTTGAAAATTATTTTCTTGTCAATTTTCCAAATATGTCAATAATATTTTATCGTAAATATAAGAACAATTTTTGCTGTCAAAATAGTTTTCTCTTCCATGTAATATATTTTTACTTTGTTTAGATAAATAAGTACTTTTTTTGTTATATTTTGTAACCATTGCCAAATGACTAGTCGAGTATTGAATATATTGAAGGTATTGAATAAAAAATATGTGTAATATGTAATATCTTCTTAATTGTGATAGTCAGTGATAGAGACCTCAACCCCAGTTTTTGAGCTGAGAAAATCTTGCCAAGCAATATTTATCCCACGAATGAGCACTACATTTCATTGTACCGCTAGCTTAAAATTCTCAAATCTGAAATCGGGGCTAGACATTGCTTATTGTTGTTTCTAAAACTCTAAAATATTAAAATATTTCTTGCAAATTGTGCTATAAAATATTGTCTAAATGTAATCTTATTTCGATCAAATGAATATGCCAACAGTCGCTTAGCGCAAAGTGCATAATTTAAATTAATTTTTCTTGTATATAAGGTTAAATAATATTAGTAGGCGAAACTCAAAACATAGGCAGTACTAGTCTATATGAACAATTGTTTGTATGGGAGCTAAGCGAAATTCTTAAAATTTGTTTTCACTTTTCCATACTGGACCAGTCAGCTGATCGGGTCAATTTGTATGGGAAGAAAAGAAAAAAAGTTACGAATTTCGTTTAGCTCCCATACAAACAGTTGTTCATATAGACTAGTACTACCTATGTTTTGAGTTTCGCCAACTAATATTATTTAACCTTATAGAAGCTAAAAATTTAAAAACCATCTGGTATGTAGCAATTGACGCCAATAGTTCAGTATTATTGAAATTAATAAAGCATGGGTTTGAAATTTAATGCACAATTACTCATGATTTTATCCAAACAACGTTAAAACAGCATTTTAAGTTGGTTTTAAAAAGATCATGACTAAATGTGGATACAATTTCAAACTCTTACTTTATAAACCTCACTAATACTGAACTATTGGCGTCAATTGCCACAGACCAAAATGCTTATATTTTTTTTATTTCTTAACAAGAAAAACAAAGTTAAGTTATGCAATTTGCGCTAAGCGACTGACGTTTAACCTTAAAAGTCTATAATACCTGACATTGAAAACGTCATTGCGCATTTAGTAGATTGAACTCTATGACGTTTCATTATTGTTTAATTTGAGCCTTTGAGCCGTGGCTGTTACGACAACCGAAGCATAATAAAGTTTTAATAAAAATCGTTTTTACGGCGAAAATAATGGTTATTTTATAGACGTAAAAC
Organism: Ypsolopha sequella; assembly: GCA_934047225.1. NCBI lineage: Eukaryota > Metazoa > Arthropoda > Insecta > Lepidoptera > Ypsolophidae > Ypsolopha > Ypsolopha sequella. Next base: position 16,998,865 of record OW203994.1, on the reverse strand, counting down.
ATTCTGGGTGTGCTTTATATTGTGATCAATTAATATGCAAAGTTTCATTACACTGGATGTAGTTAAGATGAAGTTGCGGAAGCCGGAAACTGGCGATAGTACTCGTCCATACGAACAACTTATTCTACAAAGCAAAACCAAAAAAAAAAAAAATTATCCATAGAAATGTTACATAGGTACCCGGTTTTTTTATCTCAATTTCTCGATTTTTTTTCACGGAACGTTGTTCGTATGGACGGGTGCTATGGCCAGTTTTTGGGTTTAATTTAAAGTATTAATTGAATACTAGCAGTTTATTGTACGGTTTGGAGATAACTTTTAAATTTTTTTTCTGTCGAGAAAATGTATTGTAGTCAAGTTTTCGACACATTCTGGGCGTAACATTAGTCCTCAACTTCACCATATATTTATTTAAGGGTAATTGGTGCAGTATTGTTGATAAAAAAGCAGATCACACGATGCAATTTGAGGTGTTATAGACTCTTAATTATATTTGCATTCACGTGTAAATGGCCTGCAAAGTTAACTTATGCATTTAACGCGTTATTTGTAAATTGGGTCTACCGTAAAGACAAGAGAAAAAGTAATTCTTCCGAGAAATTGTTGTTTTAAATGGAAATACAAAATGTTACTGAACTGAACAGTGAATGTAGTTTTTCTTTTATTAATTTAAATACAGCTTCAAATAAATACAGAAATTTTAGGGTATCCTTTATTCAGCGGTTGATCAGTCCCTGGTTAAACCTGCTCATTACCAGCATCTCCTTACAATGTATTTATAATCTAAATTAATAATCGCTTGTAATTATCGATGTTATCAGTATCAGCTTGTATTAATTTCGTATTAATTGATAAAACAAGAGATAGCCAATCTTGCTTGTCAACACGTCTCCATCAACAGAATTTTTATCGACGCCCTGCTCTTGGTAATAAAATTATTAGTAGAAGATTTTCATTGCACTGTGAAAGCGCAGACTGTGCAAAGAGTGCATATCATAAGTGTTCTGTTTACTCAATAAAAGGTCGCCGCTGGCGCATCGTAGTGGCTCCAATTTTCCAATTCTGCGCATGAGCATATCATCAGTGTTGTTCTTGCTCCGGCGGCGCGTAATCTTGTGTACTAAGGATCCATAATATGTGTCGGACATCTTATTAACGTCAGTGGAATTGAAAACATGGACGTGGAAGCTGGAAAAGACGACAGAAGCTTGAGTTGTGAAGATGGAAATCTGTTAGCTTTCTCAGAATTGCGTTGTCCATTGCCAATAGGACTTACAGGTATGTAAATCAGGGTATAATTGAGGCGCCCAACGGAAGAGTGACCTAACCCACAAAAATTCACAAATTCATTTCTATGTTAAACTTCAATTTCCTCGTAGCTAGTCGTGTCTGAATTTTTGAAAATGATATTTTTGAATAAGTTTTATATGAAATGGATTAGTAGTATTGTACTGAGGCCAAAACTAAAATTCAAAACTTTTCATTTCGTGTTACCGATAATAAAATACCGGTCAAGTGCGAGTCAGACTCGCGTACTTAAGGTTCCGTGGATGAAAAATTTTATTTTGTCATTATTTTTTCGTGGTTTACTCAACCGCTACGTTTTTCCTACATTTTTACGTAAACACATATTACCATATTTTTTTTATATTTTCGGTCCACCAGTTTTGGAGATAAGGGGGCGCACATACGTTTTTTTGTGGTTTTTCGAGGTTTTCTCGAAATAAATGCAAGTAAATATAGTCAAATTATATTTTTGCAATCAGCTATTGTATTTTTATAAAATATTTATTTATTTTAATTTTTTTTATATTCCTCATTTGTTTTCAACATTCTTTTTAATTGTTATAGTTTTCCTGTAATTGGCCAGTTATGATATATTTTTTTTTCATATTTTCGATAAGGGGAGACTTACATTTTGTTGTGTTTTTCAAATATTTCTCGAAATCAGTGCAAGTAAATATACTAAAAATATATATTTTAGTAATCAGCTCTCTAATATCTAGAATTTAATACCCATATTGTATTTTTAGGATAATATTTTTTATTTTTCTCTTTTGGAAATATTTTGAACAATTTCAAATTTTTAATTTTTTTTTTACCCTGTGTTATGTGGGCAAATTAATGCTATTTTTGTGCTAAATTTCAAATCTTTATCTTTAACAGTGCTAAACACAGACTGACGGACAACGGAGTACCACCATAAATGTTCCTTTTGTACCTTTTAGATACTACGGAACCCGAAAAAGGATAATCAAAATTCTAAAATCAAGAAATTTAAGTGTGTAAATTTCCATTATAAAGTACCATTATTGGTACTTACCAGTTTTATTGCATAACCGAAATATTGAAGTGAAAAATTAAAATGCGTACAAAATTTTGCATATTTATCAGAAGAGATTTAATTACTTAACTCTAAGAAAAAATATACATCCATTTTTCTTTTTCATACGATCAAAACTTCTATATGAAAAAAAATTTCAACCGAATGGTATTTTTGCCTTGACTTCCCTACTGCTTCTAAGCGGCTTGGTCGATTTGATTAATTTATGCTTTGAGTAATAGATAAACTTGGTAGCCATATACATAACATAGGATTATTTAATCGAATATTCACGGCCGTGTGAAAAGTATTTATTTCGCCCTATCAAGGACGCAGCGGGCGTCGTAAAAGCCACTTTACATAACGCGCTGATATGAACGTTATTTTAATGTCATTTTTGTCGATATTCGTACCAATAAATATTGAGCTGTTAATTTGGTGACACTAATCGCCCTAATTTACGGTTGTATCTGACATAAGCCGCTGCTTTTTTCATCCATTTATTATGCCTAAAAACGAAGTGTAAGGCATAAGTTATATACGTTTTGAAGGGAAACCAGAGAAAAGGCATAAGTTTATGTTGTAAGTATATAAAAAATAAAGTTAATTATTTCATTACTATTTAATGAGCGTTTTTCCTAATGTCAAATTTAGAGTTAAATAAGATTCCTAGATGGAACTGTCGTATTCTTTAGCAACAAAATCAAAGACAAAATTTGCACCGATTCCAAACAAACAAAAAACCACTTTAACATTGATTGCTAGAGTGTGTCAAGCGAGTTATGGCAACGCACTTTTGGTGGGGAAAAATGAAATCGACAGTATTGCACCACTGAAGTATACTCTTTTACCCCAAAATTAACAATCTTGATATTTATGTAAGTTGACTTTACCGATATCCAAATTTATACTGGTGGCTTTGTAGAATGTCGGTATAAAGCAAGGAACTCGACTCAATGACCCTTTCTGTGAAAAACAAAGTATAAAAGTCAAAAGTCTCGAATTTGGCTAGATAACGGGTCATTGCTGTTTTAAAAACAAGAGAAAAAAAAACAACACATATTTAATTTTTTAAACATAAAACAAGTTTCTTTAAGGTTGATGCGACGGATCAGGGTGCCAAACGTTTTTCATTTTTCTAAAAAAAAAAATACTTTCTAGAAAATAATAACCAAATAGAGGGTGAATCCAAAAGTTCTAAGCCCGACCTACAAAGAGGTATCAAATCTTTGTAAATCTACCGTCATTTGTGAGAATGTTTTTTCGTGATTGATTGTGTGAAGTTGAAGTTCGATACTGCAAGCTATTATTTTTTTGTGATATTTTGTTTAACGCAGTCTGACGGGATTTTTCACAATGGAGAAAATTGAACACCGTGCTGTGATTAAGTACCTCAATAAAAAAGGTCTTTCACCTAAAGAGATTCATGAAGATATGGAAACAACATTAGGGGAATCTGCTCCATCGTATTCCACTGTCAAAAAGTGGGTATCTGAATTTAAACGCGGTCGGGAGACCATTGAAGATGACCCAAGGAGAGGAAGGCCTTCAACGTCTACCACTAAAGAAAACACTGACAAAATTTGTGATCTCATCCTAGGAGACCGACGATTGACCATTAGTAGGATAGCTGAGATCACAGGCATCAGTTATGGCCGAGTGCAAAACATTATAATTGTAGAATTGGGGTTCCGTAAGGTTTCTGCTCGCTGGGTCCCAAGATTGCTTTCAGCTGACCAAAAACGAGTTCGATTCACAATTTCGCGTGACTGTTTGGAACTTTTTGAGGCAGATGCTGAGGATTTTATGTCTCGTTTTGTTACCATAGATAAAAGCTGGGTTCATCACCATACTCCTGAAACAAAACAGCAATCCAAACAGTGGAAAAGATCTGGCTCACCCACGCTGAAGAAGGCCAAGTGCGTTTTGTCAGCCAACAAAGTCATGGCATCTGTTTTTTGGGATTCGAAGGGAGTTATTTTATTGGATTATTTACCTAAAGGTGAAACTATAAATTCACGCTATTATTGTAACCTATTACGAAAACTTCGCGAAGAAATAAAAGAAAAACGGCCGGGGATGTTGCGTAAGAGAGTTTTGTTTCATCAAGACAATGCACGAGTTCACAATTCGGTTGAAACGATGGCTGTGATCCATGAATGTGGTTACGAGTTGCTGCACCACCCACCTTATTCGCCGGATTTAGCCCCCTCTGACTATCATCTCTTTCCAAATTTAAAAAACACTTGGGGGGATCTAAATATTCGACTAGAGAAGAAGTGATAGTCGCATTTAATGACTATTTTGACGACCTTCCGGAATCATTTTTTTTTCGAGGGTATAGATAAGTTGCAGGTCAGGTGAAAGAAGTGTGTTGATCTAGATGGAGACTATGTCGAAAAATAAAAATAATTTTGAACCCACTTTTCTTTCATTTTCACGGTCGGGCTTAGAACTTTTGGATTCTCGTATATATAGATAATAAATAAAGTATCAAACTTGGTCAAACCTAACTTACCAACTAACACTGACATCTTTTTTTACCAAAGCTTGCATTTTTTCCATTTCATAACGCTGGAACCTTGATTTCTCTTCATCGTACGCACTCAACATCTTAAACAACATGCACCTCACATCGCTGGGCACAGTTTTAGGCATGATGGTCAACAAATTCAGTTTATTTCATTAATTTTAATTCGTAAATGAAATCAACAAGAGAGCCAAAGACAAGTTTAATGACAGGTGACATTATTTATTTTTTGTTGCTATATGAATATTTTACCAATAAAATCTTGACAAGATCGGCTTGACAGACTCTACGAAACATATTTTATCTATGGTGACATGGACAGCGCCATCTAGAAGAAAGCTAAGAACTAAGAAAAAAAAACAACGAGACAAACGCTCATTATGGGCTGAAAAGATACAACTACCTTTGCCTAGAAATAAATAAAAATAATAGCTGTCAATGTCAAGTGTCACTGACATTTGATATGTATTGTACATGAACCTAATACCCTAACAGGACTGAGTACTTGTTTCAAAAAACGTGAAGAACGAGAAGTCATACTAGATTATTTCATCTCTGTCTAAGTAGGGTAACCATATTTAAAAATAATTGATTGAGACCACGTGTAGTAAAAACCGTATTCAAAACATTTATTTTATTGGTTTAAAGTCTTCTGCTTTAAAATGGCGGCTGCAGACTACTGGATTTTTGCACTTTACTTCGTTTCCTAAAACTTCTAACCATTTTCTTCGGATATTTTCAGTTTTTGGAAGACTGTAATGTAAAACCCAATATCATGGTTACTCTAGCGGTATCAATGTAAACATGTATCATTTCTCCGAGAAAACGTTGTAATTATGCCTTACCTATGAAACGATATCCCACAATTCCCAAAAATTTGGCTTCTGCAGCCCTTCACGCTGCATGCTTTAACCATTTTTGCAAAAAATTATTAATTTTACAATTTAGTTTTCAAATGTCACGGCCGTGGCGCCATTTTTAGATAAAAGGGTTACCAGTTTGCAAGCATAAGAATAATCCCAACTTTATTATGGAATGATTGATCTTACATTTACGGATAAAACTAAATGTAAAACATAAATAAACCTAACAAAAAAATAGTGACGGACTTCAAATGTAACTGCAGCCATTCGCTAAAAAGCTTAAAATAATTATAAAATGACCGATGGTACCGAAATGACACTCTTTCCGCCTTCTTTCTTCCAGAAAAATATGTTCTCTAGAAGTCGGCGCTCTTATATTGGTTTCTGTGTTGCTATAACCAAGGGAACGCGGTCACTTTTAAATAACATATTTTTCAGGAACAAAGAAATCGGAAAAAGTGTTATTTCAGTACCATCGGTCATTTTATAATTATTTTTAACTTTTTTGCGAATGGCTGCAGTTACATTTAAAGTCGGTTACTATTTTTTGTTAAAAGTTTATTATTTTACATTTTTTAGTGTTGACGGGTCAAACTGTGTAATGTGGATAGTTCTTGTAAACGCGCTGTTGATATAGAACGAAGAACAAGTAATAATTGGTTATATTTAATAAATACCCTGTAATCAGCACCCTAATACAAACTGATTGCCGTAATCTCAAGTTATGTGCTGTCACCCGTTGAGGAGTTCTATGGTAATGAGGCCAAGATCAATGTTCAGGTGGAGAAATTACAATTTACAAGTAGTACTCGGCAATCACTATCCTAATACAAGGCGATTGCCTTCATCTTGAGTGGTATGCTGTCTTTCGTTAAGGAGTTCTATGGTGGTGAAGCCAGGATGGAAGGTCAGGTGGGTATTGTGATAATTTCCAAGAAATGCCCGACAATCAGCACCCTACCAAAGTGATTGCCGCAATCTCGAGTTAAGTGCTCTCATTCGTTAAAGAGTTCTATGGTAATGACTTAATAAGACCAGGATCGAAGGTCAGGTGGAAGATTGACAATTTCCAAGTAATACTCTGCGATTAACATCGTAGTACAAAGCGATTTCCTTAATATCAAGTGGTACGCTGTTACTTTCTGAGGCGTTCCACTGCCTATCTCTGAAAACTTTCATCAGATCATGGTCAATCTTAAAATAGGACCTACCTTGAAGAAAATTTTTCCAAACAAAAAAAGAATCATTCAATTCAGTTCAGAATTGACGGAGATAAGGAATAACATACCCCAAAAAAAATACAGTCGAATTGAGATCCTCCTCTTTTTTTCAAGTCGGTTAAAAAAAAAGAAATGTCATGAACAAGTATTTACTAAAAGCTAAATACTATAAGGTCGTTGAAAAACTAAATCGTGAAAAACTCAAGCCTACCATCGCAATTTGTTTTTTTTGTGATGGCAACTGTGTGTCATAATAAAATAACTTTTAACTGTATGAAATAGAGTCTATTTTTCTACGCGTAACATCCTTCAGTGCACAATCCAGTTTAGGTATACATTCATGGTATTGTATATGCTCTATGGTCACGCTCACGCCATTTACGCAATCAACACAAAAATAAATACTGGCAAAGGTACGAGAGCCATTATGCCCACAAGGCTTTTGATAAGAAATCCAAGATTTAAAAAATCATTGTTGTATAAAAATAAAACAATTTTGGTAAAGGGTGAATACAAGTCCCTTTTCCCTTTTTACCTACTTTCATTTTAACTATTAAAATTAACGGGTTAATAGTTTGAAATGTTATGGATTTTTACAATTTGTGTCTGTCTATCTGTCTGTGTATCTATGTTCCATTTTAACTCGAGAACTACTCAGCGGATTTGGATGCGGTTTTGTTTATTATCATCGTAGTGACCGTGATCAACATATGGGCTATATTTTTAAAACACACAAACAAAGCCGCGGGCTAAAGCTAGTTAATAATAAAAAAACTGATAGATCCCGTCTTAGAAAGACTTGCACCGAAATGATTACGTTTTAGGTACTCGTCAGAAAGATATGAGCCACGATCTATTGTTTTAGAGAATTGATCAATATCAGCATCATCATCATCATCATCACAATCATCATCATCATATCATCATCATCATCATCATCATCATCATCATCATCATTCCATTTAACGAAATAAAATAAAATGGAATTTGACCTACATTTAAATACCTACTTATTTTATGTCTTAACTTAGAATACAAGCTTATCATCTAAGACCTTCAACTGAACCCATTGCTAGATTAGTTCAATTTTAATGTTGATAACAATGAGCTGGATGTACATAACGTATCTTTTCTACTTTGAGAAAATGACCAACATGAATGATCTGGGGCTCTACCGCGTAATTCTCATTTGTATCAACTTTAAGCATGCGAAATTCAACGCGTGCAAAAGAGATAGCATGTTAGGCAGGCGTCGTCGCACGCACGTCAAATTTCAATCTCAAGTTGATGTTGATGACAATGAGAATTACGCGGTAGACCCGCTGATTCGCAATTGAAACATAATGAATAAAACCGGTCAAGTGCATGTCAGACTCGCACACCTATTTCGTTAAGTTTTAGCGAAAGTCGGATAAATTATATTTAAAATATATTTTAACACTTCATGATAATTAAAAAAAGAATAGATTGTTGTGGATTTTGGATAAAAAAAGTCTCGCAAATGACAGTTTTTATTTTTGTTTTTTTTTTTATATACAAGGTGACTTTTTGATCATCGTCCAAATTCATACTGGTGTCTTGGTAAGTGATCAGTATCATGGATCAATAACAATTTTGGTGAAATTCGTAAAATGAAATTTCGACTCCCCATAGTGATTCACTCGGTACTGGAACTGAATTTCTATGGGAAGCCGAAATTTCATTTAACGAATTTCTCAAAAATTGTTACTGATCCAAGATACTGATCACTTATCAAGCCTCCGGTATGAATTTGGACGATGATCAAAAAGTCACCTTGTATATAAAGTTTTGATTTCGGCAAAACGTGCTACAAAATTATTTATCAATTTAGTTTTTATCATAATATGCGTTACAATAACCTAAAATTGTATCGCATACAGGGAACATGATCCCCTCCATAGTTTAAACGAGCAATATTTGTACACATATGTGTACCTATATATATGTAATCGGGTTCTAGAAAACGGCTATAAGGATTTCGATAAAATTCACAGTAAAGGGGTTTTGGAGGGCGAAAAATCGATCTACCTTTGTCTCATCTCTGGAAAACGTTGATTTCTGCGAGTTTTCATGAGCAGATCGCTCATCTTGTCTTGCTTCGTACAGTGAAGTTCACATCAAGTTATACACATTGGACTTTGTAACTGTATCTTATATTTATCCTTCAAAATTTATTGAAAAAGGCGTTACTTTGCGGAAGTCCATTATAAATTTGTGGATATATTAATAATTTGCAATATTCCGCTAAACACTCTTAGCATGCTATTCAAAATGCAGACTCAAGCACCGCCCGCCCTCCCTCATAAAACATGTACAAGCAAAGCAAACCTTGCCTTGCCTTGCTTTGGTTCTGCATGTTTTATGCGGGAGGGCGGGCGGTGCTTGAGTCTGCATTTTGAATAGCATGCTAAGAGTGTTTAGCGGAATATTGCAAATTATTAATATATCCACAAATTTATTTATCCTTCACTTAGACTTACATAGACTTAGGGTACACTGCGTATATCCAGTATATCTTAAGTCTATGATAGAGGCTTGTAGTACTGCAAGTGTGTAACTTGACGTGGTCTGACAGTACAAAGTTGAAAATTTCGAATCATTATCCACAGATAATTTTATCAATGCCAGCGCATGACGTAGACAGGAATGAGTTCATTCCGTTTTGTTTGATACTTATCTTCGGATACAAACCCAACGATAATATAGAATCAATGTACGAGCCATTCAAAAATTAATATAACAGAAAAGAAAAACAAATTCTAATAGATGTAGGAACGTACTTTGAAATACAGTAGGACCACAATAATCCGAACACCCAAAATTCGTTTGTTCGAAACGTTTGGATTATAGTATATTGATACTTTGAAAGGTATTACTCAATGGTCAAAAGACGCCACGCCACAAGATAGATGGAATAAAATGGCGGAAAGTCGCGCGGAGAACGACGAACCGACAATTAATACATATGTATAGTGGACGAATTAATACGTAAAATAAAATATATAACACAGTATTGCGTGCCGTACGCGGCACTGCGAGTTGCTGAAAAACGGCAGTTCCGTGGGGGCAGAGGGGTCGCTCGAATTAAAGAGGTGTTCGGATTAGCGGGGGTTCGGACTATCGCGGCTCTTACAAAGTGGCGTTTTCTACAATATCATTAAAGTTGAAATTCTACAATATGACACAGAATTACGAAAGAAAAACGAAATGTCAGACAACAGTAGGCTTAACATGAGTTTAGGCATCGAATGTCGCTAGCGTTTCCGTAAAATATTTATATGAGAAATTGCACAGTACCAATAGCGGTTTACGAAAAGAACCACAATTTCTCATACAAAATATTTTACGCAGTCGCTAACGAGTAACTAAACCCATGCTAGGCCTACAGTACATACTTTACGAGTACATACTTCAATCAAAGTACATACTTTACGAGGCACATAGTTTCTTCCAAGGGTTGACTAATTTACAAAGATTTCAAAAGTAAAAGATAAGCCCTTACCGTAGTATGACAGCACCAAAATGTTTTCACCTTTAAATGGGTGACGCTCACACGTTTGGAATCAGTGCTCATCTGAACACAGCGATAGTTGGAAGCCTTAAGGCGCTCTTATCCCAAAATCAGTAATTTCAAAGTCAAATAGAACTTTCAAATATCGTCTAAAACTTAAAAAAAAAAAAAAAAAACGCAATATAGTTTGAACCTTTATCTTCCACGCATGTGTTACACGATCAGATAAATTTTGCTCGATAGAAATAATTCACGAACACAGCATGTAATAATACCTTTCAAATCATGCCATTTCCATAATTCCACTCTTTTATTAACGAAACATATCTGGTAATATTGCTCTTTAAATTTTCTAGGTCGACCACGTAAGTGGGTTTTAATAAACATATCCCTTATTTTTAAACAATTTAAAAACCGATAAAAACAACGAGAAAGTACAAACGTGTGGTTATTTTCTTTACTCCTTACACGTAAAGAAAAAGACAGAGAGTCACTCTTCTGGGATAAGGTCCTCTAAAAAGGCCGCTTTGGATGAATCATGTTATGATTCTGTTTTAATGCCATCTCTTTTGTACGCATGAAGAAACTCTGACTCTATCCTACTTTCAAATCATTTCATGATTCACCCAAGTTGGCCTTTTTAGGTCCCAAGAGCGCCTTAATGAACTTTTACGAGAAAAGGGTCTCAATATGCCGTTGTGTGTATTTTTAAAGTGCACTAACATTTCAAGAAAAACTAATACAGCAAAAAGTGTGAAATTTCACATTCAAAAACAATGCAATAGATTTTAGTTGCCAGGGCTCATTTAAACTGTTTGAAATCTTTGCTAATTTACTATGCCAAGCACGCCAAGTTGCTCATTGCAGCCGCATGTTACACGCCTCTCACACGTTATGTATATGTTCCAAAGTAGCATATGTTTATGTGTATATCCATGATTTTTCCCAGTGGCTTTATGTAACAAAGTTCAGATTATAATGATCGAACATAATATTGCACCGGAAGATTATATTTCATTTTAAAACAAGTACTACACCACGTACGAATGAATGTTTCCTCATACACCGGATATACATGGACAGGTAATATATTAACCAGTGAATTCGTAATTAAAAATGTCAACGAAAGAACAATTTTAAGACATAAATACGAAAAATTAAATACCCAATTACTGTCGAAAGAGCGCGCATATCGATAATATGTGCTGACATCAGCGATATATATTTTACACTGTCGTTGGCTGACATGCTAAGTTAGCATTGCTAACGAAGAATTATCTGTGGAAGAATGAATACAAGTTAGGATGTCGAAGAAAGAAAGAGAGGTATTTTTTTTAAATACCACAGACACCACAGACACGAGAAAAAACATAACAACACAAATTAAGGTGCTACGAAAAAAAATCGTCACTTTTAGAACTTGCATATCTACGTCAGTAAATAATGTATTATTTTGATAAAATAGTATATTATTTTTGGATTCTTTTTCTAGGGATCTGTTAGAACAGAAACGCGATTGGAGAAATTCGGCTCGATAGAAATATTTATTGAAATTACGTCTTTTTCGACACCAATTCTAATGGTTTGACAATTTAGAATGAGATATGGTCTGCAATTATATCTAATTAGATAGGTTTTAACGGTATCTAGGACCTGGTGAAACGAAATTATGATAGCAATTTTGGTACATTTTATATGAATAAAAAACTGACTTTTTGCTACTTTTCCACGAATCCGTCCCTCTCGCACTGAGGGTTTTTTCGCATATGGAGTAACAGGGACGCTAAAACTTTTACATATCGCCTTAACAAACAGTTCGAGTAAATATAACAAAAACAGTGGTAAATAAAAAAGGATTACAGCTCAGCTTAATGCTGCAGTAGGGGCTACAGCGCTGGTATTCTGCTGAACCCTGACTTAAAATTAATATTAAAACCTAACCTATACCTATGCTAGGTGGCTTATATTTAAATACACATAAAGACAAGGAGAAGAATGTGCAGGAGCTATACAGGTGTCCCATAAGTGACACGCCACAGTGACACTGGAGGTAGGCCAGCTCAAGTGGCATCGAACCAGCAGCCTAACCTGACCCCAGTAAAAGATGCACGGTTTTCAAGTTATTGCCAAATTTGTGTTTTTTGAGAATTTTCACTATTTTTAACATTGTTAGTGCCAGCATTCGCTTGGAAAGCTCTCGAAATATTTTTTTTTTCACGTGTCAAGAATAGTTAATTGACTTTGGCTACCTGCCGTGACAAAAAATTCCTAGAAACGAAAAGAGCAAATAACGTCAAAATATTGAGCTTGTTAAGCAAATTTAGAAATGGTATAATAGAAGCATCTTTATGCGATAAGATAGGCATTCGTATCACTTTTCCGATGCCTTATTGAACTAAATTAAAACTAGGAACCCCGCAAGCCATCGCTGCTAGCTAAAAATAATGATGTTCGCTACAATATCTCATTTGTTACTTGGCTACGTTATTGTTCGCTAAATGCTCATGAAAGAGAAATAAATGTTTATCTCCTTTTTGAAGGATATCTAAGGCTAATGGCTGGATAAAAGTTAAATGACAACAAAAAATAGGTTTAACTTCATTGGTTTATTTGAAAACTTAAATTTGGGCTTACAATAAATGTTCAAATTGTCTGCCTTGGGCTCTTATGCACAAATGACACCGTCTTATAAAATTTCGGCTCAATTTTCGCAAACCAATTTCTGCTATGGTCCGGGCTGCGTTGAATACACGTTGCCGTAATTCCTCTTTTTGAAAAATTGAGCCGAAATTTTATAAGACGGTGTCATTTGTGCATAAGAGCCCAAGGCAGACAATTTGAACATTTATTGTCAATAATTATGTCAGTAGGGCTACCATGAGTTTTGCACTAGATACACGTTATCGACTACGTATAATATTTTGTATGAGAAACTCCGGTTCCTCTCGTAACTGTGCAATTTCTCATATAAATATTGTCAGGTTGGGAAAATTGAGCCCGACGAGACAATTTTGCGATATTTCTAGAAATAAAAAGTACCAAGTAATAAACAAAGTATCAAGACTTTTCAAATACTTACTTGTCAACGCTTCAATATTTTATAATGTTTTCATTTCTGAGTGAGAACAGAATCTTGTTGCGCCTGCACATAGATTTTTTTTTATTGTACTTATAGTGAGTTAGTCAATGTTACTTTTTTGTAAATAAATTGACAGCAACATAAATAACAAAACTGATTAAATATCACAAAAGTGACAATTCGCCTGTATGTTTTGTTTATATCATAATTATGTTTATTTATAATCAACTCTTTAATATTAAGAATTTGATACAAACATTGTAGTTATAGTTGGCACAACATTGTCAACTCTGTTTTTTATTTTACTACTTGGTGTTATTTACCAAATTTTTAAGGGTATGGCGTAGGCTAGGAAAAAATGTTGCTAACCGTCCAACACAATAATGTCAATGGCAAAGACTTTATTAGCTTTTGATAGAGGCGAGTATGGGTTGGCTCATTGTCTTGGACGGGTAATATTAATAATCAAGCAGCGAAACAACAGATTGGAAGATTTTTAGCCAAAAAAATATTTCAATATTTTATATGGTGTTCCATACTGTTATAACAAGAATTCAAGCAGATTATTATTCTATTTACAAGAAACTTGAATAACATAAAGAATTCATTTTTTATTAGTACGTTCCCTTAATAAAATATAATCATTTTTTTTTTTCTATATTCAGGTCAGAATTTTTTCATATTTTGGCGTCGTTCATGTTGTAGGCTCAGAGGGTCCGTATAAGGTCAGACTTGTCCGTAATTAAACTAAAATTGTATATTATGTGTAGTATTTGAGAAGTGATTTTTCAAAAGGCCTTATTTCCACCAAGAACAAATTTTCAATAATGACAAATTTCTCTGAGAGATACAAAGGTTCTATTAAAACTTTTGTAAGAGGTCAAGATCAGTGTATATTATTAATGCTGAACATAAAAAGTAAAAATACTTTTTCATGTACTCATAGTTATTAAAAAAAAAAAAAAACATTTTGGAAATATGACCTTTTGTTTGAAAGAACAGGAAATAAGGCCTTTTTTTAATTTCGTAATCTATATCTATAAGTTAAACTGTTAAGGGGCTGCACTATGCTAAAATTCAGTCCTGCTCTAACGCGTTTGTTTTTTAACTATCTATCCTGCTCTAATCAGATACCACGCACGGAAAACTTCAGTTATTTTGAAATCGTGGCTACATTATGACATTAACCATAATATATTTATGTAATAAAGATGGTTTTTTTCTTGTTAGTATCTGCGTGTGTTGGTTTCGTTTCAATCGGTTTTGAAACATGGAAACTGAATCGCTATTTTCGTGAAATTCATGCTTTTTTAAAAGTAATATAATTAATAGAAGATTGAAAGTATATTTATTTATAAAGTGTAAATAATAATTGCCTTGAGTCACAAAACAAGCTATATTTCTTTCGAATTTTTACCATCTAAATTGACGGAACTGAATCCAATAAAAAACTGATGTTTAGCATTGTAGAGCCCCTTAAGTTAAACTGTTATGCCCCTACGGCTCACTTCTATTTAATTTTGTCATCCATTAGGTGAAGATTTTTTATCGGTATTTAGATTTATTCAAAAATTTTACTGTACTTATTCGTCTGTTAATCTTCCTTTGAGTAAATAAATAAATAAATAACTTCAAATGACCATTTAATTTTTTTTTTGTTATTTCACATTTTGTAAGTTGGTCAATCGGTGTAATAAAAATAATGTAGATAGTAGACTATATTTCTGATATCTTAGAAAAAACGCAAAATCTTAAAGTTCGCTCGATATAAAAAAAAAACGAAGTTGCCTATAAATTTTATGTTTTTCGAGTTTTCTTGAAATTTGTATTAAAAATAAGTGAACAAATGACCCCTAGATAGAATATTTTAATAATTTTATCTAGAAGCTGAGTTATTAAATAAAAGCTCATAATCACACAACCACCTAACCACCATCATCGATCATCCAAGAAGAGCAGTGATTAAATAATATCAAAAATAACCAACACCATTTTTAGAGAAACCTACTTTATTATTATTTTTTAGAAAATAGTTTAAAACTAAAATTGTTTACAAGTGTCACCTTTACTTTTTACTTTTTATTTTTTACTATGATACCTAAATTATATGTCACAAAAAATTTTTTACATTCGACTGATGACGGCCCCATACCGAGGGCCGAAATATATCGAGTTAAAATTTTTTAAAATTGTTTTAATAACACTACTAATAAATAAAAGCTCAGTTTTTAGTGAGCGCGTGTTTCTTGATGATGGTAAAACCACGGCTGAGAGCGCGTTTTTAGGGTTCCGTAGTACCTAAAAGGTACAAAAGGAACCTTTATGGTGAGACTCCGTTGTGCATCCGTCCGTCTGTCGGTATATCACAGCCTCATAACTTTACCACCGTTAAAGATACAGACATGAAATTTGGCGCAAAAATATCATTAATTTGCCCACATATCACGGTGTAAAAAAATATATGAAAAGTTTAAAATGACTCAAAACAAAAGTCAGAAAAATAAAAATATTATCCTAAAAATACGATGTGGGTACCAAATTGTAGATATTAAAAATTTTATTTTAAAAATATACATTTTTACTATATTTACTGGAACTGGTTTCGAGAAATCTTTAAAAAACCACAAAACATATACTTAATACATGTCCTCTACAAAAAAAATCGATTAAAGATCATAACTGGCCAATTATAGTAAAACTATAGTGATTTAAAAAAGTTGAGCATAAATGAGAAATATATAAAAAAAGTTAAATAAATAAAAAAATATTTTATAAAAAATACAGTATGGGTATCAAATTGTAGGTATTAAAAAGCTAATTGTAAAAATATATAGTTTGGTTATATTTAATTGAATCTATTTTGAGAAATCCTTGAAAAACCATAAAAAACGTATGTCTCCCCCCTTATCTCCAAAACTGATGGACCGAAAAATATGGAAAAAAGCATAGTAATATGTGTTTACGTATAGATTACAGGAAAAATAAAGCGGTTGAGAAATTCCGAAAAAATATGACAAAATTAAATTTATCATCCACAATACGGAACCCTAGGTACGCGAGTCTGACTCGCACTTGGCTGGTTTTGTGAAACTAAAAGGGAACGTCATAGAGTTTAGTTCTGATTGATGCAAAATGAAGTGGTCAATCTGACTTTATGTGCAGCCCAAAAAAATTATTCTGTGACTTACATACAGATGGAAGGTAGGACGGAGAATGGAGTCTTACCAAAATGGTTCCTTGTTTACTTTGAATTTGGGTACTGAACCCTAAATTATTAAATAACCGTGTCAACCGTACAGTGGAGACCACATCAAGCTATACACTTGCAGTACGAAATTAGCCCCTACAGTGAAGAATATAAGATAGGTACAAAGTCCTATCTGTCTTATTTGATGCGGTCTCCACTGTACAAGATGTACTCTCGGTTGATGAACTTTTCGCACATGTAACACTTGGAATAAAAGTAAAAAGTGGGTCTGCAAAGCTTTCCCGATGGTACATAGTTATGGTCCTCATTCAAAGTTACAGAATCAGTAGTTGCTACACTGGGTAGCCGAGTCGACGTGGTCACTCCTGCGTCTTATCTCAAGTGTTAAATAAACTTTAATAAAAAAATGGACATTCAACTTAATGTTACGAATAATGGACAAAAAATGCAAAGTGATGTTTACGTTTTTAATAGTGTATCTTACAAACTGCCAACTAAAGTTATAGGTAAGTTATAAAGAACCTGTTAGCAAAGTGAAAGTTTAAAACTTTGTTTTACTTGTCGCGTCTCGCAGATCTTATATTGGTAATAATGGTGTATTTTGCCCTAAACAACTGAAGATTTAATGACATACCTATTTTTAGCATTCTTTTTATTTACTTATTGGTAAATATTTGAGGAACAAAGTAAACACTGTAAAGTCACGCACAACGCCACGCGCACGCATTTGGTGTGTATCGGACTTTATAGATACTTGTCCGTTGTTTAGCGTTACATTACGTAAGTAAGTTTAAAAAAAGTAGATTTCGATACATTGAAAAGTAAATTCTAATATTCAAATCATTCGAATGCGTGGTTTTAGTTTGCACTAGATAATGAGCGACGCAACGCAACATAGTGGTTATTATAGTCTATGAGCGGCCTGCACACATACAAACGGTCGCTCGGTGTCTACTTTATCAGTGCTATAGACATAATTATCTTCTACATAATTGTGATGATAATAACGTAGACAAATGCTCGTATTTGTAGTGAATACTCGTATAAATCAAAGTTGGAAGTAGGCATGAAATCAAACCGGGCGGCTCACCCTGCCCTGCGCCGCGCCGCGCCGCCCGCCCTGACCTTATACCATAAGCCTAATATTGGGCTATGATTAAAGGGGACTTGCACTTTAGGTCAGTGTGAAAATATAAATTTTTTGTTTAGTAACAGAATCGGTGGTAAAATCTGAGCGGTATAAAAAAGGAGACGAAAAATGAAAAATATCTTTAATAATAGAGCCCCATAAGTATTTGAATGTGTGAAAACCCATAAGGGCTGTAAAATAAATAAATCCCACCAAATACATAAGTGTGAAAAAGGGGCCAAAGAGAGTGCAGGAATTTCACAGCTTCGCGTAAAAAAAAATTAGTAAGGGTACCGAGTTTTATGGGGGTTCATGGGTTCATGCATAACGAAGCAATAATGAACAACGTTCTTCCTTGAAATGAAAGTTTGTTAGGGTCCTTGCTACTGAATATGTAGATCATGGCAAGTTTTCACAGTTAAAGTTTCAACGCCTACATCATACCTACATGCAAACCATTAACTATGAAAACTTGAAAACTTCCTTCTTTCTTTCAACAGTTGACGCTTCTTCCTTTTTTTTTCAACAGCTTATTTTACTTTCTTTTTCAATTGTACAGTTCCTTTGCTCTTTGAATAACCTCATTCAAAATAATTGCCCCTTGTACCCTCTTAATTAGCTTGTATTAACCATACTTTCTTCGTCTCTTCCACAACCTTTTTAACATCATCATCCGGCCATTCAGATCTGTCAGTGTTAAAATAGAGAATTTTGGATGTCAATATCTGCACTGAGTTTTATTTATGAAATTTAGGACCTTAGGTTATTGAGGGGACCTTAGCATGCACGCAAAAGTGCAGCTTTGGAGGTCTAATATATTTTGAGTTAGGGGAGGGGTCTAAAGTAGCTCGTAAGGTCCGTGTAATTCAGCTGGTGCGCTGGCCTCTTTTTTTCGAACTCGATCTTGAACACACTGCCGTGTGTCTAGATGAGCAGTTACTGGAGAGCAGTTATAAAATCATAACTGTTCCATTACTGTACATACAGCAAAGGAAATAAGTAACCAGACCCAGGGCAAGCACTTTGACTTTGAAGACCTACAGGCGAGTAATTGATGATTACAATAAATACTTAATAAATAGTGCATGTGTATATGAAGAGTACAGGGAAAGAACAAGGAATGTCACATCGTAAGAAAGGGCTAAAATAAATGAGTTTTTTTTCGTTTGTTAAAAGGCAAAGTAACGCCGAAAATGAACATGTAATCTTATTTTTACCAAGTGAAAAAAAAACCTTTTTCAAATTATCCCCACATTTATTTTAGCCCGAAAATAAAAAACCTATTTAAGTCATTTATACATTTATTCTAGCCCTTCCTTACGGTTGCGATGTGACATTCCTTGTTCTTTCCCTGTACCCTTCATATGTAATTAATGGTCAAGTATTTCACATCTCATCTATCGCTCACCTGTGGGTCTTAGGATCAAAGTGTTTGCGCTGGGCTTGGTTACTTAGCTCCTTTGCTTATATGGTACCATCTTGCTACCTATAATAGTTAGTTCTACTATATAGGTAGGTATGTAATGATTTGCGCAATCATAAATATGATCATCCTGTTAATTGTTATCATACCATTTTTATTTAACATAAGGAAGTTAATAAAATGGAAACAAACGGTATGTGTACAAAAGATAAATTAAACGTCCCATAACGGTGTTACAGACCTTCTGAACTGCTTTAAAGATTATTTTTAATTAGACTTTAGCTAGGCTACTACCGTACTCGATGGAAATCATCGATCAGACGCTTGTCCAGAAAGTGACAATACATGTAGACATGTCATTAACATAAACCAAAAAATAATAACGGACCCAGTATTGATCCCTGTGGTACACCCATAACACATGAATTTGTCTTTGATAGCATGCAACCAAACTCTGTCACATATTGTCGATTCATTGTCGATTAATATCTATGCATTCGAAGGTTAGAGAGGTCACAGAAAAAACTAACAGTTTTATTACACCTGTCAAGTGTTTCAAAAATATATTTTCAATGCATGTGCTCGTAAAGGCCCACTTTTCATGCATCAAAACCGAACAAAAAGTCGATTATTCTGCCCTAGGGCTTTATTATTATTTATTTTTTTAATTTGTTTACAATGGTTGGCTAACCTGCAGCCTTTCCTGTGTACCATAGACGTTATACTTTTTTTCCACTGTTTAACGGCTCTGGATACAGTCCTTTTGAGCCAATTATTATTTAAAGTTCACAAGATTATATTTGTTTTCATTTCCTCACACTATGCATTGAAAAATGTAGTATGATACACGGGCGTAAAAGCAATAAATTACTCGGTTACGTTTAAAACACTCGCTACGCTCGTGTTTTAAATCGTCCTCGTAATTTATTCCTTTGCGCCCTTGTAGCATAAACTACTATTATATTATAAAAGATAAGCTATAGCAGCATCAGAATTTTATTAAATAATGAATTTGTTTATTTTTTAATGTGAAATAAATTAACCAAACGCAGTATTTTCAAAAATGTTGCTTCATGTGTTTTGAACAATATATTTACCTATATTATTGGACTAATATAAACTTGTTCTGATCCAATTTGATATAAACTAATAGAATGAAAAAGACCCTGGACATTTATATAAAAAAATTTGGTACCATGTATTGTAATTATTTGGCATCTATATTGTGAATTCTCTATGACAATAGTTGCAGACCAAATCAACAACCCGTATACATATTTTTCAGACCGCTTCCGGAGGCGAAAACAAGAGAAAGTAAATCAAGTAATCATTAAAGATGCATGTGGAGCTCTCAGACCTGGTCGGTTGACCCTCATCCTTGGTCCTTCCGGGGCTGGCAAGACAACACTAATGGAAATATTAGCTGGACGAAAGTAAGTCAAATGCTTTACTTTAACTAACTTTTGCCCACGACTCCGTCCGTGCATGAACAAATTAACATATAAAAGAAATTGCGATGTTTTATTACATGTAGCAAAGATGGAACTATTCTGATAAAAAAATATAAATTAATTTAATCTAAAAAATAAATACCCTTTGTTACTCCCTAAGTAAGTACATAAATGTAGAAATTAAATCAGTTCAGTAGTTTTTAAGACAGAATTGCCTGTGTAATATTGGTCAGCGTGTAGTCCCAGATCTACATACTATCAGAAAGCATGTTTTTAAATGTTATAAGTGTGAGCATGAGCATTCTACACCAAATAAATATTCAAAATATTAATTTACTTCACTTTTTTCCGCATAATCATCTTATAATTGTCATAACCCAAATTATTATTCAAAAATCAACACGTATGATCTGAATATCAGCGAATATTTCTCCCGCTACATGAACATTAACTGTTTTAGTATGAAGTGAAAAGGGTTATTAAACCTTACCCCTTACCGAGTCTCCATTATAAATTTGGCTCTACAAAAGTCACCTCATATAGTACTAACTACCTCAATGGCGTACACATAAAATAGATTGGAGCAGCAAGCAGTGGCGTGCACAGAACTTTTTGCTGGAAAAGCAAACAATTGGTCAAGAACAACAATAAAAAAAATATGAAAAAATTTAAATATCACTTTGAAAAAAAAAATTTTGTATGACGCCAGGGTAGACAATGTCTACCCTAGAGTGAAAATTTCCTATACAAACTTTTTTTTTTCAAAGTGATATTTAAATTTTTTTATATTTTTTTTATTGTTGTTCTTGACCAATTGTTTGCTTTTCCAGCAAAAAGTTCTGTGCACGGCACTGGCAGCAAGTGTCCTAAAGCTTGAAGAACTTTTACAAAGTGGAACTCGAAAGAAAAGTTCCGTAAAAACTGTTTTCGTTAAGTTCATTAAACCTTTGAAATCTGATATGTGAATCGGAAAACATTTGTCTATTTATTATTGCTCAATCATGTGGGACTTCGTATTTGTGATGTTGGCGTAATATACGGCAATTCCAATACCTAATGCCGGCATTAACGAGGCTGACGGTCAGAATAATGTATTGTAGCTTTACATAATTGCATTCAAGTGTTGTATATATAACTAAGGTATAATTTTATTACGACGAGTTTATGTATGTACACGGAATTAATATTCCAATTATAAAGCAACGATTCGTATTTTTTTTACCTCTATTCAGACCGCTGCGCTGTTTCTGTCTCGATTTAAAGTTGGCAACGCTTATTTTAAAGTTGGCAACGCCTATTTTAAAGTCGGTAACGCTTATTTTAAAGTCGGTAACGCTTATTTTACAGTTAGCAACGCTTGTTTTAAAAACGTACACTTTTATTAAAACATTTTAGAATATAACGTCATACAGTAATCATTATCATTAACAGTATATACAGTTATCATTAACTTGTCATTAACAATGTGACTAAATAGACTGGTTCACTTTTTTTATAATGGCCATTTTTTTAAGTAACATTTGACCTAATACCATTAAGTAATATTTGGGCTATTGTTACTAATTTGGACCTACTAACAACCTTGCTTACAAGTGTCACTTTTACTTTTTTATTATGATACCTATATTATGTCACTATTTTTTTACGTTCGACTGATGACGGCCCCATACCGAGGGCCGAAATATATCGAGCTATTATCTTTTTTTTAATTGTTTTAATAGTAATAAATAATAAACAGTATATAATATACGATATTTTTACACCACTTACGCCTTATCCTCTATTTTACATTATCTTCCACGCAAAGGTTGTCTAAAAGAAATCGCTTATGCGATAATGCCATCTCTATTAAAAACATCTATTTTTTTATTGCGGGTCACAATAAAGAGTGTTCATGTTGTTCTGATATGCCGGACCGATTTAACTTATTACACTTTTGCACATTTACACACAATTGTGAATAAAGGCGGCAGTTATTGCTAAAAGCATTAAACTTTAAAAATTAAGAGGTAGTGTAAATATTAACAATAAAAAGTATGATGCTATTTTAACCAAAACGTAATTAATTTATAATAAATATTTTATATTCTTTAATAAAGATATTTGACATACTTGAAAAAATAATTACGTTTTTAAAATTTACGCAAAATCTTAAATAAATTTACCTAAATACAAATTGAGCCTGTAAATTTAGGTTGAGTTTCATTTATTATTTATTTATTGCATCATGCAAAGATGCTAAGTCTACACTCTACATGCAAATTATACCCCAATAACGTGAAGCAACAAGTAGTAAATATAATTTTAAAAGTACATCAGTGAAAATTAAGCAAGGAAAAAATACATTAATTATGCTTGAAACTATAAGTATAAGTAAAATATATAACTTGTAAAATTATGAATTAGATTTAGATAAAGGTAAATGTTAAATTAAATAATTATAGGTCTATCTCTGTAATAATACCTATAATATACCTAAAATTATTTAATAACAATAGTTATTAGATGTTAATAAAAACCAGGAGATAAAAATAACCAAGAAACTTTTTAATTTGAACTCGGAAAATAATTGTGTCTATGGACAAAAAGATGATATGGGCAGATCACAAAATATCTCCAACTCGAGCTACACGAAGTTGTACAAATAAATTGCGTAGGTTAGACCAAAATAAAGAACGTTCATCGACAAAAGGCAAGCAGAATAATAAAAATGAATCACTTTACTTATATTTTTTCATAAACCTGTGGAGCAGAAACTCGATTGACATAAACCAGTGGAACAGAAACAGAAGTTGAAATCAGACTTAGGCCACATTAGGCAATGGTCAGAATAGTTTGGTTTAATTGTAAACAAGTCCAAAACTCAGTTTATGAACGTTGGCAGTAGAGGCCTTGTAGACATAATAGATCTAAATTCTCTTCCACCGAGCTACAATGGAATTGAATGGAAGGAAGAGTGTTTTCTCACATCTAAAAGATAAAAATGACAATATCTTTATAAGCAAACTCAAATATTTGTTAATTAACAAATGTTACTCCAGCATAGAACAATTCTATGCTGAAATAAGATTTGAGTTTGCTTTTAAAGATATTGTCATGTTCATCTTTGAAGGACTCGCGGATTTTAGTTGTGAAAAATCCCTCTTCCAACCAATTCCTATAAAAATGTTGTGCTTTCCGCGCTTTTTTAGCAAAAATAATTTTTACATAGTCACACACAATTCACAAACACACTTTGCTTGCAGAAAATGAACAAGTAATGACCGTTTTTTTTAATAAAAACCAAGCTCGTTTTTTTTTTCATTTACTGCAAAACCGACGGCACCAATATCATTCACTGTTACCAATCACGAATGAACTTGTGTCGTATGACTACAGTACCAACCAATCTTGAGCCTTTTGCCCTTTTAGTCTCTGGTGCCATTTCCAAGTTTTTTTTATTCGGCGCTACCTACAATCCTACAAACAAGATGAACATTTTTCCATAGACAAACGGCAAACTAGTTCGATGTTCACCGTTTTATTGCGATAATAAAAATCGATTCACCTCGTAACTTACCGTTTCACCACAGACAACCAACAATACAATTTCTTGCCCTAATTTAATAAATATTATTGCCAATATTTTCAGGTGTATGAATTGAATTAAAATTAAAGTTATTGAAATACGAATTTGTGTAAAAGAGAGTAAAACCGGTATACAAACAGATAAATAATAGTGGCCAGACCTGTATGGGAGAGGGGTTCTGCTTGTTTGAGGACTACATTATGTCCTTTCATTTAAAATATGTCTTTATCTTGGCGGCGCTTGGACCGAATTTGCTCACGGTCATTTGTAAATATTCCTGCTTCGTGTTTGCTTCAACTGACTGACAATTTGGATTTTATTGTTTCAGTATAATATTTCCAGTGGAAATGTGTATCAAGTGTAAAAATAATTCCTTCTTCTATGTTTAGGATGTTATAAATATGTTTGAAACCTAATTTTCCTTTTTCGTATGGTATGGTATGGCTTAAATTGTATTATTTTGTTTTTTTTTTTTCGTATTTATTTGTAGATTATGGTCCTGTAGCCAGTGTTTAACGCTATTAGGGGTCGATTCTCCGGATTTGTAACAAAATATTAAGAAATAATTACAACGGACAAAATACAACCTTTAGCTATGACATGATTTAACTTTTAAAGTTTGCTATATGCATAAAAATATTTTAAATGATATAAATTGCTATAAAATAATTAGCCGTTTTCCAGGCTAGTTTCCAACAAAAATTCGTAGATGGCGCTGTCTAAAGACTTAAAAAATTATATAATCTGTTGGCTAAATGGGCCTTCCCAAAAGATTAAAAACAAATCAATGTCAACATTGGTTGATCTCTCTGTCAGTTATAACATTCTACGCCTTCATGGCGCCTTCACTGTGTTTGTTTTGATATAATTTTTGCTTGGATAACTTTAATACCAATACTATGTTGCGTTTTTTTATAAAAAAAGTGCTTCAAAGTAATCTTGGATAAGTTAACATTTTCAACTTTTGCACAGAAAGGGGAAACGGTTCCAGAGTCGTGCAGCATGAAAAGTAAACGAACCTTTGACATCAACTAATTCATAATAAAAAGACTAAAAAGTCAATATATCATATTCATGGTCACTATCAATACGATATATCAGTAATCATTATGCATCACTGTATGTACGGTACGGTCAACAAAGACACAATTTAGCCAGGCCCAGCCAACGAACTTAAGTTTTAGTTCGTTGGGCCCAGCGCAAACAATTTGCTCCTAAGAACAACACACGTGTACTACCTATATGAGATGAGCAATACTGGGTCAAATACAAATACAAAATACAAAAAATACAAAATGATTTATTTCTTAGCTTAATCTTGCAGTTTATACAGGTGGTTGGAGTCCCCTTTTAAGTAAAAGAGATAAAGGGTCAAATGCCGTCCATAAATCATGTGACGCAACTATTCGTGAATTTTGATCCCCTATGAGTGACTATACTTAGTGATATTTTTGTTGCCCCCACGCGTAGTATACCACGAGACATTTTTCACAGGCCTAAGTAAAGGTACTTTAAATAATTCAGAGAATTAAATGAAACTTGAGAATAATTCATGATTTTAACAAAACGGCTAATTAATGTAGAGATAACACCATTGGCAATTAAATCGCATAAATCACGTGACATTTGTTCGAACCCCCCCCCCTCTCCCTTCGTGACCCTGATACTACAACCCGCCCTCCCCATATTAGCGTCACGTGATTTATGGACGGCATGAGTAGTATTATCCCCGCTAGTTGCTAATGCGCTCGGATGTCATTTGTTTTCTGCCGCTTAGTACTCTCTTAGCATCGACATAGATAAATAAATCGATTGCGAGTATATTTTGTTCTTAGTACCTACCTATATATGTATGCTTTTGTCTCTTAATGTCTATGATCTTAAGTAAATGCTTTTAATACTTTTTTTGTGACCGTCCTTAATCAAAACGTCATTGTGAATTATTTAGACAAAATCTCAGCGCATTAGCAACTTGCGGGGATTATACATACATATAAGTACATGCACAAGATCAATAAGTATTCGTCATCGCATCTGTCATTCGTCAGTGGGTCTCAGCATCTAAGTGTTACCGCTGGACTTGACTTGGTATAAGTAAATCCCTTTTGTTGACTGTACTTAGAGTAATGCATTATAAATAATAAATTGTGTTGATAATGATGATGATAATGACCTTCTGAGTTCAAGTGTATATGATTATCTTCATTATCACTGTGTAATGTTTATGTTTTAAATATTTTTAAAGATATTATCAGGAAACTAAAAAAATCTCTAAAAATAAATATCTTTAGAGAGCCTCCTGACCTTGTTTACTCGTAACCAGTGGCGTATTTACCCTAGGGCCAAAAGGGCCATGGCCCGGGGCGGCAGGCTGCGAGGGGCGGCACAAGCAATTAAAAATTTGCTATTCTTAATACCTATAGAAGCTGACTTGACAAAATTCGTTAATTATGACAGTGTCATTTTGCAACTAATTTGGCCACCAGAAAAAATGTAAATATTGAATAAATGGTGTTTTCATGGCCTTTTTAGTTTTTTCATTCATTATCACCATTCTAAGCCCACATCAACACACTGTTGGATTTCATTTTATTTTATAATTGAAAGATTTTTGCTTTTTTCTCGTTATTTTATGGGGTGGCAAACTTTACAGGCCCAGGGCGCTAAATCTTAAAATACGCCACTGCTTGTAACGATATATAACGCATATGCATAAAAATAAATAAAAATTAAAATAACTTCATCTCACTTTCAATCTATAAAAATAAAACTTACTACTCAGAAATCTTGTATTTTAGCTCCCATGTCCAATTTTTAAATGATTTCTTTAAATTTCTCTTTTTCCCGAAATAGCCCCCCAGATTGACAACTGAGATTTAAATCTGTAATTGGCCTTAATATTAAGTAATATGTTATTTATTTTATCTCTGTTATATTTCTCTGTTGGTTTCTGTACATAAATAAATAAATAACAAAATTTTTTGTTACCCCGTGGTAGATCACAAATATTTGAAAAATGTAGTAGGTATGTAGGATATACTCGTAATATAGGATAGCAATAAAACTTTTCGAGCTAAGATCCGCAATCGAGGTAAAAAGTTATTACAGTATTATTAAAGCCAACCTTTCGCCTACTACTTGCCGACGTACCACAAATTGCAGTATTTGCAAGCCAATCTGCGAACCAGTTACTGTTGGTGTTGTAATTCTTGGTTTGACCGAGCAAAACTCGTTGCCAGTAGGCCTTTCATGAGTTAATACCTTATTTATTACTACTACTAATGGAAACTCTGTGATGACAACATACACAATACATAAGGTTTTGAGTGAATTTTGAATTTAATTGCTGCGGGTTTTTCACAATCCGGCTGCGAAACCGCTGTTAACGTCCATACGACCATTCGTATGCTTAAAATATTTATATGAGAAATTGCACAGCGCCCCTAGCGGCTTATGAGAGGAACCACAATTTCTCATGCAAAATATGTATTTTACGCATACGCTAACGTGTATCGAGTGCCAAACTCGTGGTAGGCCTACAGATGTAAATATTTATGGTTCGTCAAATAGCTTCACTGCAAGCCACCCTTTCATTCTAACTCCTAATTATTGGAAAAAATTCGCAGCTCTTTTTTCAGTAAAATAGCAATAATTTTTTGTCAAAAGTAATACACAGAAATCGTCATATCATTTTAGAAATAACATTTAATGAGCCATTATTTTAAACAATTTGGCAGGCTAGCTAGCGTGCGTAGTATAATTTTTTTTTAGGGTTAGTGTTGAAATCTTTTTTTTTCTGCCTGAGGATATAAAGCATTTCTAGTTTTATTTTTGACTTTGTCAATAGCAGGACTAATCAGGGTTGCGCAAAAAAAAATAACATTAGAATTTAGAATTGGGTAGTTTAGCTCTCGAAAAACTAGAAGTTGTCAGATTTCACGAAATTCATAAAAGTACTCGAAAACTATCGACTTTTTACTGAGGTCATATTTTTGTATTTTGGTCAGTCAGGCCTTCAAGGGAAAACGTTGACTTTTGGGACATCCTATTATGAACTACAGAATGAGAATTGTTAATAAATATGTTATATTTTGCTTTTATAAGCTTTATTTATTTATTTTGTTTATTTATTAGTATTAAAACAATTTTAAAAAAATACCGAGGTTCGAAATAGAATGGTATTTTTTATTTTGATCAAGGACTTTAACTAAATTAATACAAACACAAGATCCAAATTAAGACTAAGATCCAAGGAACAAATTGAAATTTAGTCAAATTATAACAACAAATATACAAGGTGGGCCCGGCCCATAAGTCCTTAGACATGTAAATTATTAATTAATAAACAATTTGGCCAAGTTCGAGTCGGACTTTACAGGTACGGTACGCAACCCAAAAAACATAACTTCATTATTTTTGATAATAATTTAATATGTTCTTTGAAACTTATATATATTACTATTTATTTTGTTTTATAGTATAAGTCCGTAGGGTGTTAATTAAATTTAATTTTAGATTAGTTTTAAGTGACAACATTGTATTAGGTTAGCCTGTAAGGATTTTGTAACTATTTATATAATAATTAAATTTGAAAAAAATTACTTTTTTGAGGTTTTTTGTACGGGCTTTTATTTTATTTAGGCCTAAAGCCCTAGGGCTTTTATTTTCTTATTTGCCGTGATAGAGGCTAGTAACACGTATATTCTATAAAAATTTCAACTGGCTACCTTTTACGGCTGAAGTTCTAGACCCCTGTGACAAACGGACAGACAGACAGCGGACGGTTCGTAATAGGATCCCTTTTGGCACCCTTCGATTACGGAACCCTAACAACTAGGTTGCCGTACGTAGAAGGTGCCGAAATGTCTGTCAGGTGATACCATTCTAGCGGCTTGTTTTTTGTTGTCTTGATATTGCTATATAATTTTATTATGTCTTGTTGTTGTTTAATATAATATATTTTTCAATGCAAGTCGATTATTTTGCCCTAGGGCTTTCTTATTATTATTTATTTTTATTTATTTACAATAGTTGGCTAACCTGCAGCCTTTCCTGTATACCATAAATGTTATACTTTTTTTTCTACTGTTTAACGGCTCTGGATACAGGCCTTTTGAGCCAACCATAATTTAAAGTTCACAAAATTATATTTGTTTTATTTCCTCACACTATGCATTGAAAAACGTAGTATGATACACGGGCGTAAGAGCAATAAATGACTCGGTTACGTTTAAAGCACTCGCTACGCTCGTGTTTTAAATCGTCCTCGTAATTTATTCCTTTTCGCCCTTGTAGCATAAACTACTATAGGGTTCCGTACCGTAGCCGAAACTTAAAGACTTTATGTCGGAGGAGAAAGGTCTATTTTAGAACACGCGTTATCAGCTGTTTTAAAAAACGCCCGTTTCTCGGTGCGTTAGGGTTCACACATTTTTGTTTGAAACTCGAATATTTCCAAACTAATGGTTTGCGCGGGTATATTTCTTGGGAAAATGGTTCAGTATGATCGGTAGATCATATATCAGATGTGGTTACATTTGAACAGTGGCGTTAATTTAACTTTTTTCCGGAAAAGCAACCAGGAGGTCCAGTTTGACAATAAAAAAATATGAAAAAATTTAAATTACACTTTGAAAAAAAAAGTTTGTATGAAAATATTCACTCCTGGCGTCATACAAAAATTTTTCTTTCAAAGTGTTATTTAATTTTCTTCATATTTTTTTTATTGTCAAACTTGACCTTCTAATCGCTTTTCTGCATTTGAATGTAGCAGTATTAGAAGGTTCCATTATAAGTTATAACTCGAGAACCACTCAACGGATTCAGATGCGGTTTTATTTAATATCATCGCAGTGACCTTGTTTAACATAATAGGCCACAAGGGGTGTTGATAAAATAACCGTCAAGTCGAAAACTGCTAATACTTCTCAAAGATTAAAAGATACGTCCACGCGAGCGAAGCCGCGGGCAAAAGCTACTCAATAACTAAATAAAGGTAAACAACACAGCAACGACTTGAAGGGCTGCTTGAAGGTCACAAAATGCACTTTGCATGATGCGATGTCGATGATGTCATGCCGTCAGAATGCATGCGTGTCTTGTGCGTTGTAAATCAAATATAATATATAAATATAATACAAATATATAAAGTATATAATGCACTAAATCTATATAAAAGTATTGACGTCTAACTGTCCCACCAATCCCACTAATATTATAAATGCGAAAGTTTGGATGTATGTTTGTTACTCCTTCACGCCGTAACTACTAAACCGAGTGGGCTGAAACTTTGCACAAATGTAGTTCTAGACCTGCCCCTCTATTCTGTATCTTTAGTTGCCAACTGGACTAGGTGCCTATCATCAAAAACATTGCTAAAAACGGAACTTTCAAAATTGCCTTTAGTGGGTATTGAACTATTTACGAACTGTGTCGTCACTTCAAGTGCGAACATATCCGTAGACAATCGGAATTCGATAGTATATCTATGTTTTGATGATAGACGACACTCAGTTCAGATGGCAACTAAACATACATAATAGGCCCTCTAGAATGAACAAAGGCTACTTTTTATCCCATAAATCAGTTCCCATGGGATAGCAATAACGGGGTGTCTAGGATCAATAGAAAACTGTTGTTTTACTCCTTTACGCCGTACCTCCTAAACCGATTTGGATAAAACTTTGCATAAATGTAGTTCTAGGCCTGGAATTGGGCATAGGCAAATTTTTATCCCATTAATCAGCTGTTTTGGGATAATTCGATTCTTTTAATGGCTTTTTGATACCTGTCATAAAATCTGTGCAAATTCAAATAGTTTATTTTGTAAAGTAGGTACAAATAACACACTTTTTATGAGTGAAATTCAATCTTATAAAAATATATTCAAAAATACAAGACGGCAGGAATTTACGGTAATGAAGAAAATAAATGGAAGTATATCTTTGTCTACCTGTCTCATATTTCCAGTCTAATTCCTTTTACAGTCCGTAATTAATTAATGTGAACTCCTTAGAGGAACCGCAAGTTAGGAAATTATACTACTTACTTAAATTATAAACTACCATCATGACATATATCACAATCACTGTAACACCATGCTTCACCATCATCCAAATATTCATTTAAAATATGCCTTTTTCAGTAGTTTAAACTTATTCTCTGACAAAGTAAGGACCTCCTTTGGAAGTTTGTTGTAAAATGTTATGCCATTACCTACGAAAGAGGTACTCACCTTGGCAAGTCTGATTCTTGGAAAATCCAGTTTATGTTTATTTCTGGTTTCTTTACAGTGTTGCTCACCAAGCCTCCGGAAAGACTCAATATTCTTTCTGACATATCTAAGAACTTGATAAATAAATTCACAAGGAACAGTTAATACTTATATGAATTTCTTTGATCTTTACCCTAAATGAATCCCGATGCTTCATATTATAAAGTAGGTATATAAAGTATTATAAAGTACCTTTCGATTTTATCTACTGCTGTAGCATGTCCACTAAGATCCACATATACTCTAGACCAGGGGTCGGCAACCGGCGGCCCGCGGGCCGCATGCGGCCCTTGAACCACTTTGGTATGGCCCGCAGGGTTCGCAACCACTGCATGAAAACTATATTCGATAGTACATATTTGTGTAAGCAGACATTTTCCATTCTGAACTATCTAAAAAGCAAGCATTGTTCTCTGTTAAAAGATCCACATTTAGACGCAATACTGCACAAAATGCGGCCCTCGCTGATCCCCTGGTAGCAGTTGTGGCTAGGGTTGCCAACCGTACTTTAAAATAAAGTATCTTACGTTATTTTGTGTCTCTGTACTTTATAATTTTGAATACCAATAAGTATAATAAGACGTAAACTGAAAACACCAGCCAGCGAAAACACAGCCGTAAAGAATCAGAGGGAAAATATATGACTTGAGCGCTGTGCGTTTGTGTTTGTGCAAAGAACACAAAAAATACAGTTTCACAAAAGGATTTCAGGATGTTGTTATGGAGCCTGGCCTTCTTAGTTCCTACCTACCGTCCGCTGCCTTGATATTTTTGAACCCCCTTCAATAAATAATACTTTTTTTTAAAACACCGTACTTTTTATTTACCTTCCCTGAAATCAGATACGTTATTATTCCTAAAAAAAGTTGGCAGCCCTAGTTGTGGCCCTCCAATACCATAAGGTTGCCGAATGCCGACCCCTGCTCTAGACACTTTACCTGCGGATCTAATAAGAGATCGAAAAATTATTTCGTTGAAAATAATTCCGGTTTGAAATGCCGCACGGTCTTCGGCCTAGTCAAAGACATTTTACATGGGGATCAAATAAGAAGTCAATAAATTAACTCCAAACCAGAGTTATGTCAGTCAAATACGTATTGAAAAATATTGACAGGTTCGATAGGATTACATATAAACGAAATCTACACGGGCGCAGCCGCGGGCAAAAGCTAGTGCTTCATAAAATTGATTTGTAAACCCTATATGGACCTTTTAAACTACAACTGCGCGACCAATTACGGCGCGCGAGTTTGACGCATTTTTAAAGGGCCTATTGTTAGCTGCTATGTTATATAGTACCTAAGACGCAACGTTGACTACACAGCCCAACGTGAGAAAGTGAATTGTACCTAATATTTAGGATTACTGTTATGTTCAGACTCTCGGCCTTCCCTATGGACTTTGACCAGCTTTTTAATTTGTCCGGATACTTTACTAGTTCAAACATAAAATAATGTTTTCGTAGGAATAAAATAGTTTTACACAAAGTAATAATCATCAACTCTTAACTTATTAGTTAATTAGGTACTTATGTTTTTAACCTTCTCGCACCCGCTATAAATGTGCGCGATTCTGAAGGCTGTGCTGTTTTAGTGCTGTCAAAACAAAAATAATTCCAAAGTAATTTAGCTTCTGTTCTTAGCACTGAAGAACTATTTTGTAATAAACAAAATTTTGTTTTGACAGCACCTAAACTAAAATTAAAGCCTTCAGAATCGGCTTTATTGCTTGACTAAAATGTCCAGACTTGTTAAATTGTCCGGCTTTTGTCCGTATTTTTCAAATTTTGAAATGATATTGGAATTGTTATTTACAAGTATGGTTTATATGTTTCAACAATGAAAAAAAAATGTATGGAAGATAGGTAAAAGTAGGTGTTACATACTGATTATACTCAGTTCTACCTATTGTGGCGTACAAAACTGGATTAAAATTAGTTCTACTTTTGTACTGATCCAACGTATATTCTAATCGTTTCGGATTGACCAACGACACAGTATAACTTATATAACACAGTATACTGTGCCAACGAGCTGTCAACCGCTTAGGAAAAAAATTATCGATTAAGTACATACGCCTCACTCTCACTGAAACTTAATATACATCGATTCTAGACACTTCTATCTGCATGCAAAATACTTCTGTCCACAATAAAATGCATATTATCACGCGTGACAAGTATCAAGTGTGAACTAGATTTTCTTTTTGACAGCTCATGGGACTATCCAGGACTAAGGTTTACAAACATAGTAAAATTTAATAACCAAGTAAAAATCTTTCGAATCAAATGTGCTCCGTTCCGTCGTAGGTAAAAAAATATTTTTTTTGATTGCTTGTTTATGGTCTAAATCTAAATTGACAGGTATCGTAAAATGAAACTACATAATTGACAAAAAATGTCATTCGACCTTGGTTTTGATCACTTAGGGACTTAAGGGCCTTACTATTGCCAAATGGGTACTTTCTAAAGCCTACTCCTTGTTTACGTCGAAACCAAAAATAATGAAAAAACTGTATAATGAATTAATAACTCTTAGGCAACATATACAACATTTTTCTTTTTCATACCACCAAAACTTCTACATGAAATATTTTTTTTACTGAATGGTGTTTTTTGGCTTGAATTTCTTACTGCTCCTAAGTGGCTTGGCCGATTGAATTCATTTATGCTTTGATAAATAGATAAATCTGATATCTATAAACATAACATAACATTATTCAATCGAACAATCACGTCCTAGTGAAAAGTATAATTTTCTCCTATTTCGCCCTATTAAGGACGCAGCGAGCGTCGTAACAGCCACTATGCATTGCGCGCTGTTATGTATGAACGTTATTTCAATGTCGTTTCCGTTGATATTCATACCGAACAAATATCGAGCTGCTAATTTGGCGACGGTAATCGCTTTAAGGCGATACTTAAAAGTTTTAGCGTCCCTGTTACTCCATATGCGAAAAAACCCTTAGTGCGAGTGGGACGGATTCGTGGAAAAGTAGCAAAAAGTCGTTTTTTTTTTAATATAAAATGTACTTAGCTATTTTTTCAAAAAGATTTTCAAGGAGACTTCACAAATACATAGTATCCACATTTTGAATGCAATTTCACAATGAAATTAGTTAGGATTTCAGAATTACAGGAAAAAATAAAAAAATTTAGAGGCCTTTTCGGAATTGAATTCTATCGAGAAAATTTCATCCAATGGCGTTTTCCTTCAGTGAGAATCTTAATCATTTACCCAAAAATGAAATACGTAGATGACGTTATAGTGGAGTAAATATATTCTTTTTTTTGGTATCGCCTTAATTGAGGTTACTTTGACTGATGCTTAAGCCACACTGGAAACGCATTAAATCGGAAACAATGCCTAATGACTCTGATAAAATCACAAGATTAAATTTTACGACTGAATATTTGGGCACTTAACTGCACTAATAGAACCTACATCCTTCTTCTATAGAAGATTGTGACTAGAATACAAAAAGGAATACTTCAGTGGTTTAGACATGTATAGAGAGGATAAATGAAAGTAAAGTGACGAAATAAATTTATAGAAGGTCTTGGCGACATACTAAAGAAGGGCAACGTCAAAAGTGCCCGGAATAGAAGAGCTTGTATTACTAGATTGATGGATTATAAATATAAATAAAAAAGTATTAATTATGTTCGAGATATATTTCGACCAACTTGTGGTCGTCTTCAGTCGAATTACAAAAATAGTTAAAGATTGATGGAAATATTACAAACTAAACCCGATTTTAAAATAAACTAGTTTTTCGGAAGTCCTGCACCGCAGAAGAGAGCCGGTATTTTATACTAGCACTGCTGTCGCCACTTTTTGGAATAACGTAGTATTACCTAGTAAGTAAACATACGCGGCGCACACATAGATTCACCAGTCTTCATACAGCCAAAATAACACCGTATTTCTATGAAGCTTAGATGTAAAATACCAAACACGTCATGGCACTGTGCCAAGCTGTTACACATATGTGTTAAAAGCCATAACCAGCGGCCGTACTATGACACAGTTAGGCCCATGTTGATAATGTTTGAAAAAATATACATTGCAGCGTTAATGTTCTAACTCAATGTGTGACACTCTTTATAACCTGCAATGGACAAAATATTGTCTAATTTCAACGCTACTCTACGCTACGCTATAAATATTTCATGATAAGGTTGAAATTTTAATTACTGCAAGGTTTATTCTGTAAATATCACAGTAAATACATGTTTAAATTACCTACGAGTGAATTGAAATTCCTTTGGATGTCTTATTTGCGTTATTTGAAGAGGTAGAACAATTTGCCACGCCGCAATTTACAATATGTTTGTTCTAACGCGTTCGGTTGAAAAATGAGAGGCCCGCGGGTTATGTCTTGACGTATTGATCATATCAGTACGTCGCAGTCACGGCTTTCATGGCAGTTCTATTTCTTATTAATAGTTCTGTGGTTAGGTTAAAAGTTTATAGACGGCGAGTCGCGCCACGTAGTGTCGTCGCCAAGCAGTCGATATCGTTTAGTACAAGCTAGGGCGCTTGAGATAAACACAATGATGAAAATGACACTATTTTGCAGTTTGTTCGTTCTTTTATGAAAAAAAGGCTTATTAAAGAAAAGTACTTGATTATCTGTTTAATACAACATATGGATTCCGAAAAAAACGACGATCTCTGCGACGTAAGCTTATTTTCAAGGGACAGTTTCCAATTTATTTTTACTGATACTAAATATCTTTTACTATTTCTGTTCGTTTAATCAATTAATTAGTGTTATCAGTAAAGCCAAGCTTTTGTTCAGGAACCCAAAACTTGATCTCAAAAAAATCCAGTTTTTGGCAAATCAGGGAAATACCTAGTTCTCGTTTTAGTAGGTGTCTACTGAAACCGAACTCGGCTGGACACACTGCTGAAAGAGTGTCATTTTAAAATGGATGTCATTTTAAAATGGTTATTATTCCAATCAAATAAACATTAATTTATTTATCATGAATAATAACAAATAACAAATAATGACCGATTAAGAAACGTAATGAACTTTAATCAGAAATTAAATTATCCTTTGATAACAATTTTGCTCCGGAAATGACGTAGTAGTTTTGAACAGGCCCCCCCATACAAGATGCGAACAAAAAAGTATCCACTTCCAAAAAAAGCTTTTTGTATATTCCATCGTTTATGTAGGCACTCTAAATTTGAAATTTTCCTCAACCATTAGGCACTATGTGTTCGGAAATTTGTTTTCTAAATCAATTTATCCTTTGTAAGTATGCCCTCTATTAATTTTCAGAAAAAACGGAGTAACAGGTGCTCTGTTAGGCGCTGGTCGAGAAGCCGTACTGGTGACTCAGCATGCCAACCTCATCGACACCCTCACTGGGAGAGAGACCCTGCAGTTTGCTGCTGCCCTCAAACTGCCGGAGCTGCACCATAAAGATAGGATATATGTGGTGCGTTTACTGTGTTGAACCAGGCAGGGAACTTCAGGGAAGGGACCTTAGTGTTATAGTAATAAGTTATTACTAATAACGGATTTTAAACACTAACGCCCAACGCCCCTTTAAAAGGACTTCAAGTTTGTAGCATATCTGGTAGTACATTTCAAATACCATGGCCCGATTCCACTTGAAACTTAACAATGGGGCTCATAATGTTTGCCTTTTGTTATCTAATTTGGAGCACTTCAAATTGGCACGCGTCGGTGCAATCTGTATATAACTAAAGCGTGACTAAGAAATTTCGGTACTTGAAAATAAAAATACGTATGATTAGTTATTTACATTAATGTTTAATTATAATACTATGGTATATTTACATTTATTACATGTAACGACTAATAATTAACAAGTACAGACATTCAGATAACTTAAGTTACGACTAGCTTAATTGAGACAATCCTTTTAACTGTCCTTTCCGGAACATTGGTGAATATCGATGTTTCTTTAATTACACCTTTTTCGCCCATTCGATTTAACAAAGTTTTATAAACACTTATCACCACATCTTGAGCGTCCTTGCTTAAAAATCTTTTCTTACGTTGCTGCGAACTAACTTCACCACTAGACGGGTCACTTATGGATGTTACCCAAGGTCGAAACATTGTTATTGACAGTATACGTGTAATCACTTACGTAGTCAGATGACAACTAACATGAAATATTGTTTACATTCATAAAGATTACTTGGTTAAACGATCAAGATCATTAGGTTGCGTGTAAAATACCACACCGCAAAAGGGTCTGGCCAGGTATCTTTTGTTATCACTAATCCTATTGTTAACACCTAATGACCGTCTTAAGTGGAATCGGGCCATGGTATTTGAAATGTACTATACCAATAAAGGGTACCTGGATCGTGGGAAACAAAAAAGCACTATGTCTAAAACATTTTTTTATTAACTTTCACCTGAGGGCCTCCAGAAGAGTGGCTCATGACGTTCATGATGTGTGTTTTATCGTATTTTGCTATAGGAGTTTTATGTTTTGACGGAACCCTAAAATAATTATATAAATAAGTGGATGAAAACAAACACTTGTACTGTTTCACAATTTAATTTACAGCAAAATTAACCCCAACTAGTTTCGCCTTATCGGCATTCTCAAGGGAATAACATAATAATAAATAATAAGCATTGTCCAAGAATGACAACAAAACCGAAACCAGGGGGCTTGGGTTTTGTTGTCATAATAAATAATAAGCATTTTCTAAGAATGACAACAAAAACCAGGTTTGGGTTTTGTTGTCATTCTTAGACAATGCTTATTATAAATTATTATGTTCTTCCCTTCTTCGACCAAAATAAAATAAATAGACGGGCCATAGCGTACAGATTTTTGAAGTCTGTAAAGTGAGCGCCGGCTCTCACTTCATCTCTGTCTCTGTCTGTTAGAAGAGTGACACGTACGCTTATTATTACATGCCATCCAAATAAGTGACGAAAAAATACCTTCTTGTGCATTTACAAAGTGCAAAAAGCAAAATAAACATAAAAATAAATAGGTATTGAAGTATATATCCAATTGCTTAGACTCGTTATGAGTGAGGAAACTGTAAAGACAAGGCCCGTCCATTCATTTTATTTTGGTCGAAGCTTCCCTTGAGAATGCCGATAAGGCGAAACTAGTTAGGGTTAATTTTGCTGTAAATGAAATTGTGAAACAGTACAAGTGTTTGTTTTCATCCATGATGATGTTTCACCAAGAGCCGACAATCGCAAGTATTAACTCTATAAATAAGTAATTTTATTATTATTTTCATACAGATAGAAAATGTAGCTAGACAGCTGGGCATTCAAGAGACTCTCAGCACCAGGGCGTGCTACATGTCCGGAGGCGAACGTAAAAGACTGAACGTGGCCTGTGAGCTTCTAACTGACCCTCCCGTCATGCTGTTGGATGAACCTACCAGGTAATTGACTGCCATCATCTGTTGGATGAGCCTACCATGTAATTGTAACTTTCCATCATGTTGTTGGATGAATTTACCAGGAATTAACAGGTCCGTTTTGTGCTGTTGTAACTGACGAAAGTCAGATTGCTAACCTGACCGTATAAAAATGACAATCTGCTTAGCGTGTCAACGTTTCAACGTATTGGTAATTAAATTACATTATGTATGTACTTACAATTACATGTACAAAGTTTTTTTAAGCAATGATCGTTTTTCTCGTTGTTTTTTTTTTCTTAGTTCTTAACTTTCCACCAGATGTCACTGTCCATGTCACTATAGATAAAATATATTCCGTAGCAATCAATGTCAAAGTGATTTTTGGTTTGTTTGCAATCTGTACAAATTTTGTTGCAAAAGTATATGACAGTGCCATCTAGGAATCTTATTTAACACTAAATTTGACACAAGGAAAAACGCCCATATTATATTTGAATTTAAATAATACAATATTGATAGACAAAGACCAATAAAAATACCATTCAAATGCAATACGAGACTACAAGTAGATAGGAGTTCCTACCTTCATAGAAAAGACATAAACGCGTTGGTTTTCCTCATGTTATTTTATATCAGGTTATTCTATTGATTCTTAAACAGTATTAAATATTTTGTCGAAGAACTATGCAGGCAAGACTGAAGACATATTCTGTCTCTATTGCTTCGATTCATACCAAAAATGTGTGTTCAATTCCCAACATTTCCACCCTCAGCGGGCTGGACTCCGTATCTTCAATGTCGGTAATCCGAGCGCTCAGCAGCGTGGCCCGAGGTGGGCGCACCGTGGCCTGCGTGGTTCACCAACCAGCCTCGAAGCTCTACTCTGTAGCAGATGACGTCATACTCCTCGCTGATGGGAGAACTCTGTACGCGGGAGCGGTGGCCGACGCGCCTGAAGCGTTCAGACGAGCGGGGTTCTTGTGCCCGCAGTATTACAACATGGCTGATTTTTGTAAGTTTGAATTTGGAATTTTAAAAATAAGTATACAAAAGCAGATTCTAAAGGTTTTAATTTTAGTTTTAGTGCTGTCAAAACTAAATTTTCTTCATTACAAAATAGTCTTTGAGTGTTAGAAATAGAAGCCATTACAGAATTGGTGCAAAAGGTATTTCCGAATATGGACTGTGAATTGCAAGTCGACGATTTAACGTCCCAGCGCGAAGGGTTATGATATGAGCCGACCCCGTACTTAGAGCACAATATGGACCCATACTTACTGTGCCTTATGAATAGGGCTGCCATCATCTAAATTGCCGACAGAGGACAAAAACTTCAAAAACCCCGGACATTTAGATAAAATTGCGGTTTTTCCCCGGACACGCCTAAAACAAATATTCTTAAAAAAAAAGAAGTTTTTATTTAACATTTTATTAATTAAATATTTTTCATTCCACATTAATAATTATTCATTAAACAATAAATATGTTATATTGCCGCGCTGGAGTTGGCTTCGATGCGGTTTACGAACGAATAAATTGTTTGCTTAGATTTGTTTTTAGTTATTGATAATCCTTCAATTAATTGTGGTTACCCCTGACACATAATGTCCGGGTTTTACCCGGATATTTTTCCAAATCCTCCCCGGGCGGCCCCTGGACGCCCTCCAAACTAGGACAAATCCGGGGAAACCCGGACGGATGGCAGCCCTACTTATCAAGCACGACTTTCGAAGACCGAACACAAATATGTGCTTCTATGGGACTTAAGCCAAAGATTTCGGTCGTTTGAACCACAACACTATAGACCACAGAGCAGAGGCGGTACAAAAGTGTGTGATACAAATGTAATGTAATGAGTCTTTGGTCAACTGCTATTTTAAAAAGTGAATCAAAGCTGGAAATGATGGATTTTTGTCGCTGACCACGTCAGTGATTTAGAATAGAATTTTCAGTATGAAATCCTTGCACTTACACTTAGTGTAAGTAAGTACTTACACTTGCGTGTTTTTAATAAAGAGGAAGTACTTGCGTACTTTCTTGTTTAGGAGTATAAGTATTTTGTGTTAATATAGTCACATTTCGATTAAAAAAAACGTTAGTGAGATTTTTTTTTTACTTTTCTGTACCTAAATCTGTCCCAGTGTCCCAGTCAGCTGGCTGATTTGTATTAAAAAGTATAATAAATGTCCGCCTGTTGATGGTTGTGATTGTCAGCACTTGGTGGTGTACACTTGTATTTTATTATTTAAAATCGAATGGACTTAGGTACATGAATTAAATTATCTCGCGATACGCGACTTGTTTCGAATTCTTTGCGAATTCTCCGAGTGACTGCGTCCGCTAAGGACAGACACTCGCTCGCTTGAAAACGAATTCGGAAAGAATTCGGAACATGCCTCGCATCGCAAGATAATTTAAGGGTCAGGTAGTCGCCAACGACCTCGAGTCGACTTGTGTTGGTATAAATATCGACAGAAACTGTGAATTTTATTGAAATCCTTAGAGCAGTTTTCTAGAACCCGATTAATTATATATACAGATATTGCTCGTTTAAACTATGAAGGGGATAAATATATTATTACATTAAAAAAATTGTCACATCATTTTTTTTTGTTAACGTGTAATTATGTAACGAGCCCTTAGAAGGAACTACATAGTTGTGTAAAAAACTGTATGTACAATCATCACAGTATCAATACAAAACAGGTTTCTTTGTGTATTTTCCTATCGAGACAAAAGCTGATTGATATGTCATAGTCAAGAATATCAAGAATAATTGATACTCTCGCGTTCGAGATAGTGTAACACCCCCTCACATAAAACTGACATGTTTACAAATTCATTCACAATTTACGCAATACGTCTTTGGAATAGCTTACCACTCATCATTCGAGAGTCTTCATCAATAGCTGTTTTTAAAAAATAGAGTCATGCAGCACTTTTTACATATACAAAGTAATTAATAGCACATTTACTTTTATCAATCCTGTATGAGTTTTGAATCTTTCTCTTAATTGCATATTATATTTAAATAATATGTATTTGTATATATGTATGTATGTATTTTTTATTATTTGTATTTTATAGTAAGTACATTTGTTTTATATGTAGATTATGTAGATATTATGCTCTGTTTGTTTATATGAATATTTTAATGCCTCTGTCATTAAGGCATTTAGTATTGTTTCTACGATACCTTTCCCGGCACTACCCAATAACGATCCACAGCACCAAAGGTTAACTGAAAGGCAATGCTAGATAGCATTAAGTTCGCCTTCTGTACAATTTTTAGTGCAATAAAGAATTTTATTATTATAACACCCGTATAAAAGTTGTTTTGACGATTTTCAGTACATGCATATGATAATTAAATTATAATTTGGAAATTCTGTAGCGCAAAGTTCAATTTCAAACGTAACCGAGTAATTTATTGCTCTTACGCCCGTGTATCATACTATACGTTTTTCAATGCATAGTGTGAGGCAATAAGAAAAAATATAATCTTGTGAACTTTAAATTATGATTGGCTCAAAATGACTGTATCCAGAGCCGCGAAACAGTGAAAAAAAAAAGTATAACATTTATGGTACACAGGAAAGGCTGCAGGTTAGCCAACCTTTGTAAATAAATAAAAAAATAATAATAATAAAGCCCTAGGGCAAAATAATAGACTTTCTGTTCGGTTTTGATGCATAAAAAGTGGGCCTTTACAAGCACTTGCATTAAAAAAACTTTTTTACAATACTCCATTCTTTACTAAAATACAAGAACCCCTCTCTTTGTTTCTTCGGTATGATGCAGCTAACCTTGGACGAATAAACCAGCAGCTAACTCATTACCATAAAACATTTTTATCCTCACCAGTTTTGAAAGAACATCAGGTTCTTCGCCCCTCTGCTCCAGTTCTGATAATGCAAGTTCTATTATGTTTCTTTGTGAAATGATGCTCGCTTTATTTTGATGAAGAAGTCGGAATTTTTTGAAAAAAATATTTTTCTTTAGTTTCACCTTGTTCATGTTTTTTTCTATGATTGTTGATTTTTGTTTTTACAATGTTTCTTTATTTTTGTTTTTAAGAACATTTTTTTTTGCTTTTTTATAAGCATTAACATCAGGGTTATTTTAAGGTTTTATCGGACCTCAAAATAAGGTATGTTTGACAAAATAACATTACATTTTCTTGGTTTTTTTTGACGGCACCTAGTTCAAACAACATTTTTGTTAGATTAGTGTCATGTTCTTCTACTGATAAGCGACATACATGCTACATTAATTATATTTTCTTTGTCTCGTATACTCTAAAAGACTATAAATTAAATAGATCTTAATTTCTAAAACTAAAATATTTGTATGCTAAGTTAAATATGTTTCTTTATAATTTATAACATCACCATTTAGTACCCTTATCATTGCAAATAAAGATGATTCTATTCTATTCTGTTCTATTCTATTCTATTCCAAATCCTCTTATAACGAGAAATATTTTTTTTCGTTGGACCTAAAAAACATTTTGACAAGTCAAGTGATACTAACTCTACCTATGTACAATTTAGGTCAAGACACTTTTCACAGCTAAAAGGCGATGAGGAGCCTAAAGTTTCATAAAAAACCGGCCAAGTGCTAGTCAGACTCGCGCACGAAGGTTTCCGTACTATCTATAAAAATGGCAAAAAAACATGTCTGTTCTATGGGAGCCTCTTTAAATGTTTATTTTATTCTGTTTTTAGTATTTGTTGTTATAGCGGCAACAGAAATACATCATCTGTGAAAATTTCAACTGTCTAACTATCACGGGTCATGAGATACAGCCTGGTAATAGACGGACA
Source organism: Ypsolopha sequella (assembly GCA_934047225.1). NCBI lineage: Eukaryota > Metazoa > Arthropoda > Insecta > Lepidoptera > Ypsolophidae > Ypsolopha > Ypsolopha sequella. The sequence goes on along the minus strand of OW203994.1, from coordinate 16,955,052 downwards.
GACAGACGGACAGCGGAGTCACACCCCCGACACTTCATAGTCAAGGCTCAAGTTATTTACCTACACTCTCACGCGCGCATCTGGCTTGTCCGCACACGCTTGTGTGTGTGCGTGAGCTAGTCTAGGGCTGGCAGCAATCGTGTGAGCGTCGTCGCCCGAGAGGGACACAATATAAGTCAGCAACTTATGTGATTCTCTTCCTAAATTTTAGCGTAGTCCAATTTCTGGTTCCCCGTGGATTAATCAGTATTAAAAAAATATATGTATATATATATATATACATATATACAAGGTTAAATTCAATTAGTTGGCGAAATTTGAAACATATGTAGAACATGTCCATATGAATAACTTTTTTTAATAGGATAGTGTAAAATTCTTAAAATTCGTTTTCACCTTTCCATACTGGACGAGTCAGCTGATCGGAGCAATTTGTACAGGAGGAAGCGAAAAAAAGTTAAGAATTTCGCTTAGCTCCCATACAAACAGTTGTCCATATAGACTAGTACTACCTTCGTTTTGAGTTTCGCCAGATAATGTTATTTAACCTTATATATGTATATAAATCGTTACGACCTGAATGCCCCGGGGGGTGTCGGATGTGTTCCGAGTGTGAACTTTGAAATGCAAGTCACAGTCCACCCACACTCGGTAAACCCGCGTTTCACCTGCAAATATTACGTCCCAACGTGATGGGTGGTAAGCCCTATAATCGTTCTTCGGGCACAAATACACTCTTTTTAGGGCATGCAGGTTTCCTTACTATGTTTTCCTTCACTGTTCACAAGTGGTAAGTACCTAATAGCAAATACTATGCACATTATGTAAATTCCGAAGAACTCATTGGTGCATGCCCGACCGGAGATCGAACCTTAATCTCAAGATTTTTCGTTACTTTAAAAGTAAATATATATATATAGTATGCCTAAGCTTAGTAGGTACCTATATAGTTTCGTATGCATAAATGATCATCATATAATTAACAACTACTCAAACATAAATTTTGGAAAAAAAATGAAAACTTGTCAAAACATGGAAAGTTATAAATACTGATTTTATTGTTCCAAATGCGTTACTGAACGAAATTGTAAGGTTTGATCACGCAATTCTAATTTTCGAAAAAAAGTTTTCCAGGCATCCATAAACACGGCAATAACGCACCATACTGATTAAAAATCAGTATCGTGATAAAACTTTGTAACAAAACACGCGCGCAGCAAACGAGTGGTAATCGAGCTCTGCCTGACTCCAGATTTCCACTAACTTGCGGGGGACCGCGGGGGACGTTAAATTCGCGCGGGGAGGTGAGTGTCGCTTCTTTACGTAGTAATCTGGGGGCACGGCAGTGCCCCCGCCGAGTCTCGCGGAACGGCCGTACCATCCTTTTCTCGAAGCAACTCACGGCACTTTCAACCCCCCTGTATCTTCGTTGTGGGTAAAGCTAGAAGTCTGAAATTTCAGGAACCAAGAGTACTTACTGATACTACTTCTGACCCCAAATTACAACTTTGTACCTATATTTGATTACGAAATATCTCAAGTCAAAGTTCCCTTATTTTGCCACTGACTGACTGGCACATCATCAAAAGTCTAAAGGTGTTCTAGCAGGCCTACAAACTTGAAATTTTGCATGCGGTTAGTGTTAAGTGTACATTGCAACAAAAAAATATAAAAATGTTATTTGCGGTTGGTAATTTAATATTTCCATACAAAGTCTATACAAAATGTATGTTTCCAGCTGCATCTATAAATTTGTATGACACTAGATGACGTTGGTGGTATGCTGCTTTGCATTAAAGACATCTACCACGAAAAATTCTACCTCGTGACGCTAGATGGTAAAAAGTGCAAAAAAATGTATACCTTCATTTCCAAAAATAGAGCAAGTAGTAAAAATAAAAAATAAAACCGTTAAAGTGCGAAAAAAAAACGGTTAAGTGCGAATCGGACTCGCGCATAAAGGGTTCCGTACCCCTACACAATACGGGTACGGAACCCTAAAAGTAAATAACAACAATATAGATGCCATAGCAACATTAAGGCGACAAAAAACAAAGCGATAAAACGGTAGCGCCTGACAAACAATTCGGTACCTTTTTAGTACGGAACCCTAATTTTCATTATTTTACTTTAAAGTATTTACTACAGACTGCCCAAAGTCAAAACTTGTACTTGTATGTATTACCGTTCTAAAGATAGAGCCTTTGTTATAATAATCTGTTCCTTGGGTAAGGAACCCTGAAAAGGGTGGTTTATAATGTTCGATACATTCACAATTAGTCAATTTAAGTAGAGAATTGTGTCGATTCGGCTAACTTATTTGACAGAACTAAATTTAATTTGAGTCTTCTGTCTTGTTCTTTCCGTACCGAAAAGACAGAACGCTTAAAATAAGGTTAGTCCGTCAAATTAGTTAAATTGTGTTTAGCCGAATCGACACCAATATCAACATTTCGTAATTAAGTCACTAAAAAAACGGTAAAGTGCGAATCCGACTCGCACATAAAGGGTTTCGTACCCCCACACAATACGGGTATGGAACCCTAAAAGTAAATTGCAACAGCATAGATCTATGCCATAGCACCATCAAGGCGACAAAAAACAAAGCGATAAAACGGTAGCGCCTGACAGAAAATTCGGTACCTTTTTAGGAAGGAACCCTCATTTTTTATTATTTGTTATTTTACTTTAAAGTAGTCTGCCTAAGTTTTCAACTTGTAGGTACTTGTATGTATAACCGTTCTAACGATAGAGGCTTTGTTATAATAATCTGTGCTTTGAGTAAGGAACCCTAAAACACATTTAGTCTATTTAAGAAGAGAAATATCAACATTCGGTAAATAAGTCGCTATTAAACCGGATAAGTGCAAGTCGGACTCGCTCACGAAGGGTTCCGGACTACCATCACACAATATGGGTACGAAACCCCAAACCATTATGGTAAATACCAAAAATAAAGATGACATAGCAACATAAAGGTGACAAAAAACAAGGCGCTAAAATGGTAGCGCCTGACAAACAAATCAGCACCTTTTGAATAAGGAACTCTAACATTTTTCTGCCCAAAATTATTGTATTATAAAGATAGAGCTGAAACAAATAACGTCGAATAATTGGACCCCCCTGGGATTTCCATTTCATATTATTATTTGCCGTGATAGAGGACAAAGTAACATATATTATGTGAAAATATTTACACGCTATATTCACCTATAACGGCTGAAGCTGTAGACCCCTGTGATAGATGAATAGACAGCGGAGGCTTAGTAATAGGGTCACGGAATCTTAGGATACGGAACCCTAAAAATCAAGGTAAAAGGTTATTTATCCAGTAAAGCTTACAGGAAAAATAAAGCTGCTAATGTTGTATTATTTGTATATGCATCCTCTATGATGTAGGTATAATGAAATGTCTTTGTACTCGTTAGTCATTGAATAAAGACCAGGTTTAGACATAATAATGTACTCTGTGGTTTAGACTGACAAACCTGCCTTTCACTTCATGGTCAAAAGAAATATTAACCTGCCTGTTGCATCTAATTGTGGATAATAATAATAATAACTTACCGTAAAAATGAATATTGCAATGTAGCCTGAAATATTGTCCACACCTAGTTGTCCCTATACCTGGAGATGGTTTATGTTGGTTCCATTCTTTGTCATTCTCTATGTATGAGAACATTGAGTCGTCGTATGACATTACGTTTGCGGTAGTCGAGTATGTGGAAGCGCATTGGGATGAAATGCAACTTTATACGTGTGACGAGCGTGGAGACACATTAACGCTGACCTGTACTCGACAGCAATGATGAAAACTACCACCTACGGTTCCGTATCCGAACTTATGGGAGCCACTTCTTTGTATCCATTTACTTTCGAGGTTTACAAAATTACCGTTTGAGAGGATCATTTAGTGGCGATCCTGGGACGCCAGTGAAACGTTTACAATTCTCTGGTAGCTTCTTAGGTGGTCATTATGAAGTGCTCCTTCCCGATACTAGTTTCTCTGGAGTATGTCCAAATGATCAGTAAAAGGGAGTGGGCTTTAAGAAAATCCGTAGGTGACGTGCAAGAAATATTACCCGAGAAGAAAAAAAGGAGGACTACCTACAAAAAGAAATGAGATCCCATCAAAAACATAAAATGTACAAAAATGTCGAGTCTCGCAATGCAATCTTTCCACCGTAAAAAGTTGTGAGATCTTATGTAAAGCCAAGTCTGTTATTTTAGTTTGTATGGAAGCACCTTTTCATTTTAGTTAGTATGGGAGCACCTATTGAACAAATGTATCATTAATTGTTTCCTAATTAGTTACCTACCAACATTAAGTGACTGTATTAATATTAGTCATCTTTATTTCTCTAATAAAATATAGTGACTTGGCAATCGCAGAGCACAAATAAAGCGCTGATGCGTAGAAATATCTTCTCAAATCGCTAACAAATTGGTATTAGGTAGATATGTTGTATATGTTGCTGTGCGATTGCGAAGTCACTATATTTTATTATAGAAATAAAGATGACTAATATTAATACAGTCACATAATGTTGGTAGGTAACTAATTAGGAAACAATTAATGATACATTTGTTCAATAGGTGCTCCCATACTAACTAAAATGAAAAGGTGCTTCCATACAAACTAAAATAACAGACTTGGCTTTACATAAGATCTCACAACTTTTTACGGTGGAAAGATTGCATTGCGAGACTCGACATTTTTGTACATTTTATGTTTTTGATGGGATACTTTATATTCTCTGGCGGAGTCTTAGTAATGGCAGAGAATATAAAGTATTGGTAATGGGTACGGAACCCTAAAAATGGCCTAGATGGCGTAATTCATAGTATGAGTACTAGTATTATATTATCTGTGGTATGAGGCACCAGGGTACCATGATACCTTCTCCTCTAATAATGATTATTTTAATTTTATTTTTCTAAGAATGCGAATTTTTTAGTTAATGCGAATTCTAATTTTGATCTTCGCAGTAGTTCCATTCCTAGAAATAAAAAAAAACTTGGCAATAGAACTACTGCGAACGAAGCACACACACACATCCCTAACCAAATAAAAAATGGTTTATACAGGTTGATAATGAACCCCCTAGCTATATCAAAGAAAACTATTCTATCTACGCGCAGACACGTAGGTTAGCCATTTATTCGGAAAGTTCACGACTATTTCCAAAAAAAATATATAACCTTTTTTTACGATTCTGTGTCATTAGTGATTCTGATTTTTCTGATTCTTCTGATCTCATTATTTCAATGTATCTAGGGGGTTCATTATATAATATTATGTTTTAACTAATCCACAACAATTCTAGAGGAATACTCTCTCGTAGGAATACGTCTCTACTATATCTGAACGCGATAGTACAAGACATCAAACTGGTTTTTTAATTGAAATTGCATCTTAACACTTATTACAGATTTATTTCTGTAACAATTAAGGCGAATGAATACGCCAACTGCAATTTGGACCTGTCTTTGAAGGCCTACTCCTCCCACACGGGTGGTCCAAAATCTTTCATAAAAATATATGATAGCCATTATACAGTCAAAAATAAAATTTAGGTTTCATAAACTGTTTTTCTATTGTAGGTTTTGACAAAAAAAAATCAAAAGTCATCGAAAGTTTCACATGATTAACACAAGAATTCTCTTACTCCTTCCAAACGCCTAAAGCGATTTTAATTATTATTTCACCAAATTATGGAAAATTTTTAGATCTAAAAAATTTAAGTTCAAAATTTTTTCTCCGTTCATGGCGTCCATGTGAAAAGTATTATTTTCTCCAATTTCGCGCTAGTCGGAGACGCAGTGGTTGTCGTAACAGCCACTTTTCAAGGCACGCTGAAATGAACATTATTTCAATGTCGTTTCCGTTGATATTTGTACCGACACACATCGAGTTGCTTATTTAGCGTGGACACATAAAGTGCGAACAATGCAAGTCACAGTTCACTCTTGGTACACCCGCTTTTCACCAACGATTATTACGTCCCAAACGTGATGGGTGGTGAACTCTATCCCCGTACTTCGGGCACAAATAGACCAACAGCTTAACACAACTAAATATACGTATTGTAGCGTTATTTTAAAAAAAAAAATTATTTATAATTTTCCGCCACTACATACTAACGAACGTAATTTCGAATTAAATTTGGACTGCCACCAGGCAAGCCTGGTGACAGCCAAAAAAAGAGGTAAACCTGGATGAATAAACCGTATAATTTAAATAACAAAACACAAAAATAACAAAACCGAAGTAAGAAAAATATGGTACAAAAGAACAATAATATCAGAGGAGTGTCGGTACAAAGGAAATTCTTAGATCAAAAAAATTATTATGCCAAATTCCACTTATTTAGGATTTTAATTTCCTTTTAGCTTGAACGACGCATTTATTCATAAAATAATGGATTTTAAATTTGGTTGTCGACACTAGTTTATAGGATCCTTTAAACTAAGATTTCACGGAAGTTTTGATAACTCTTGATCCGAAAGAAAAACGTAATAATAAGGTGTTACGAGCAATCGTTATCTAGCTTTACACTAAGGAATAAAAATAATCGATGCTGAATATTAAGCTACAGATATTAAAAACCTGGTAAGGGTCTCTTCGTGACTTTGGGAGTTTCCAGTGTTCCCGGGAGCAGTCGATGAAGCTTGGCGATTTCAATTTTAGTATCGGAAGCTTTAGCTCACCAGGGACGTGGTCCTTACATCAGGCCTCAATAGGTACAACCGTACGAGATGGCGGATGGGATAATCAAACTGGGGAGACCCAGAAACCCTTTAAAAAATAATCCCGAAGGGTCGCTGTAAAGAAATAAAACAACAGCGTCAAGACATGCTTATGAAACGAGGGAAAGGAAATTAACGTATTGGAAACGGGACAAGAAGGATTTTCAGAGAATGAAACCAAAATTACACAAAACTTACCGGGAAATGCAGGAAAACTGGCTTACACAATGCTCAGGGCAATTGCGCTCTGTTTCTATATTTTAAATATTAAATTTGTTATTTTGTAAAAGAGATTTGCTTCCTCTGTCACGATCTTCTCTGATATGAGAAAAATAACAAAAAAATCTGACAAGAATATTCTAACTATTCGAATTCGAAAATTCAGAAAAGCAGCCAACGATAAAGAAAGACTAAAAATATATAAAAAGGTTGAATACTTGTAGCGAATGCTACAGTATGCACCGATAGAATTGAACCCTAGACCTCTGAGTTAGCAGGCTAGCACTCTACCACTCAGCCACAGATGCGATCAGACAACAGTGTGATGCAATTTTAGGCTTTTATACATATCTATTTACTTTGGTAGAGTTTCGTACAAACAAGGGAAAAACCGGCCAAGTGCGAGTCGGACTCGCGCACGAAGGGTTCCGCACCATTATCTATAATAATACAGATCGCGCCAAACTTCTAGTCCGCTCGGAAGTTGCTCTTCCCAAGAACGGCCCATACATTTTGTTCCTGCTGATGCGAATCGCCCCGTGTTTAGAGGGGACTAAAAGTTTGGCGCGATCTGTACTCGTTAACTTGTAAAGCGTACTTAGCTGTGATAGTTTTCCTTTTAATTTCGTTGTGTATACTACTGCCGTGATTTTTTTCACGTCTCCATATACAACCGTTTCGCCAGCAGAGGGGGACACTTGACTCTAACAAAAATTAACACTTTTAAGTTTAATATTTTGCAAACGGAACCCTGGATCGAAAAATAGTCTTCTCTCACCCCCAATATTTTTAAATTACCTATCCAACGACACCCCACACGTTGGGATAGATGAGAAAAAAAAAATCATCCCCACTTTACGTGTAGGGGAGGTACCCTAAAAAAAATCTTTTTAAAAATTTTACTGTACCACTTTGTCGGCGTAATAAATATGTATATTCATGCCAAATTACAGCTTTCTAATACTAATAGTCTCTAACCTAAGCCGCGGAGAGACAGACAGACGGACATGGCGAAACTATAAGGGTTCCTTGTTGTTGACTACGGAACCCTAAAAAAGGGTAAAATGTAGCCCTTGGGCCCCTATAGACACGCAAAAGTAATGACAGTGGGCAAATTCGGTCCAAGCGCCGCCAAGATCAAGATAAATTAATATTCAAGCAAGCAGAACCCTATCAAAATATATCCCAGAGATTTCGAGGTATGACTAATTATGTTTTACAACCTCCCGTACTTCAATTGACGAAAGTTTTTGCAGATGTAAAAATCTTAACGAATACATTTTATTTCATTTTTATTTTTTATTTTGATATCTTCTGCTTGCTTGAGGACTACACCTAAGTAGCAAACAAATGTCTTAAAAACGTATTCAAGATATTTTAAAGGCAAGTAGATCAATTTCAGCTGTTGTCTTGGCTAAAACTATTATGTCCCTTAAGATATCTTGAAGATATCCCTCAAGGGTCAGTTCAGTAAAAATGGGCACAGCATATGAGAAAATTTCAAGAAAGATTAGACAATCTTTAACCTTATTTAGGAGAGTGGTTTTACAGAGCTCTAAACACGGTTCTAAACACTGATTTCAAGATATCATGTAACTTCAGACTAAGAAATAGGCTTAAAGATATCTACAATACCTAGTTAAATATACGTTATTGATAAATAACGAATTGCACAGATTCGATCATAACTTAATGAAGTAAAATTTAAAACTTTTTTTTCTTTAAGTAGCTGTATTTTAGAAAATATTGCATGGAACTGTATGAAGGTTTATAAAAATAGCGATTAAACAAAAAAAATTGTGTTTAGAAAACGCTGTGTGCATTGTATGTTGTTACATGCATTGGAAATTTAAAACTCATGATTGTTCCTCGTCTAAAATCAACAAAAAGTGCTATAAAACAGACGGGCTTTTAAAATACTAGAAAAAAAACGATAAAATTTTGGATAATTGTATCGCAAATGAAAAACTTAGTGGCTTATTATCATAGATGTACTATTATAGTGCAAAATATTACATTTTCGATAAATATGTGAGTTATAACTGTAGTTATAATTACTATAGCAAAAATATAACTTCAATATACTCTAGGTCTTGTTGAAGTGGTGTCAGAAAATGTATGATACATTTTTCACTTATAGCGCAAAATGATATTAAATCTTATTTTTCATAATGAAGTATGAACTCGAGAGTTTTCCTGTTTTTTATTCTGAAGTCACTTTAAAATTTTACAGCAATGTTTTCAATCAAATGTTTTTTTATTTTAATTGAATAAATAATGTTTTTAAGCCTTTTCTTTGGCCTTTTATTGTTTTAAATAGATTATAATATACACATAATATATAAATAAAAAAGGATTTATAGGTTTCGAAACATATTTCGGCCAACTTTCGACTGACGACGGCCACAAGTTGGCCGAAATATATTTCGAAACCAATAAATACTTTTTTGTTTTTTATTATAGATAAGTATTTAAATATTTACCTACTTTCATCTAAAGCGACTTTTCCGTACTCCGACCTTTGTAAAATGTATAGTTTTTGGCAATGATTTTTGGAAAAAAATTTAAATATCCACTTCAGTATAGTTTCCTTTTTCCCTACTAGATGGCGCTACGTGTATCATATCATATGTACATACATAAGTAAAGGTTATTTTAAATAATTATTAAAAATATATAATGAGATGAAGCTGTACACAAAGTCAACGTACGATCGTAGTCGCGGACAAAACAATTCACGTAAACTTCTTATCACGGAAAAGTCTCCTATCAAAGTACCTACCTATTGTCAATGAACAAATGCGAAAATGCCTTAATCTGCGAGACTTCTTTCGTGAAAATAACTCTACATGATGTAAGTTAAAATGTTTTTTTTTTTTTCTAGTACTCGAAGTGGCAAGTGAAGAGCATGTTGGAAACTTGACACTACTAGAAAATGAGGCAAGAAGCTACGCCTATGAGATGAAGAAAATCGCAAGGAACGATGTTACCGATCGGAATGGAAAAGGTACAGAAATCCTAGATTTGTCTTTGGTGACACACGAAGCCGTCGAGTGAAGCTTGGTTGTTCTAGAACGATATAGAAAAAATTTGAAAAATGTTAACATAAAAATGTGACAGATTATCTGTCATCTGTAAACGAGACGTTAGTTGTAAAATATTTATTTGACAAGGTTATTTATACTTGGTGATAGTACTGGTCCATACGACCAAGTTTTAATATGGAGCCATCAGTCGAACCGCGAAAAAAAAAATTTGCTGTTCCAAAAAGTTACATAGCTACCTGACCAAAATGTATGATATATACAACTGGTTCTTTTTTCTGGATTTCTCAAAAATTTTTCACGAAAAGTTGTTCGTATGGACGAGTTCTACCGCCAGTTTCCGGCTTCCGCAACTTCATCTTAACACTCTGTATAAGTTTAATTTCCGTGACCCTACATGTGTGGCCGATTGTTTTCTCTACTGAGATACATAAATACACAGTCACCCAAGAAGCTTAATGACTCTTGAGAGTCTTGACCGTTATTTTTGATATAAGTACCTACTATAAATAATTTATCACAAATTAAGAGACGATTCGGCTGCGAAACCGCTATTAATCAACACAATTAAGAGCGGTTTCGCAGCCGGATTGTGAAAAACCCGCCTTTTCCTAATTAATTGCAACAGAACACTAAAATTCAAAATTCACTCAATAGTTATCCAACTAAACCTTATTCACCTATGTATTGTTTATGCTGGCATCGGAAAGTTTCCATTGGTTTCTGTAAATTAGAACCGAAACATTTTTTGACGAAAGATAATTCGATTTCAAATAAAATATTATTACGTTTTTTAAGCGTTATAATATAAATTATTTATTTTTCATGATAAATTAATGCTTATTTTATCAGTATAACAATCATTTATAATGACCTTGAATGCGCCTTGATTCTAAGATATGTATGACCGCTCGCCATTGATTCCTTCCAATGTGTTGACCTCGTTGACCCACATAGCGGGGATGTTTTCTCGGTACGCTACAGACTTTGTTTAGTGTGAGTTTACTAGAGTGTGAGGCGTAACGTCGTCGCGTAAACGTCTTCACTCGCCCAGATGAAGGCAGTCTAAATCTGCTGAAACTGGTCGGCTTTGAGGAGAGCCTATTTTATATAAATCATGACTTTGTTTATCTTTACTTTTAGTATCAATCCCTGAAGCTGAAGTTCTACTTCTACAAAGTCAGAAACCCCGTCGTCACAAACACTATTCGTCAAATATCTTCCAACAGCTGCGGTCACTGCTCTGGCGGTGTTGGATAGGAGCTTTACGAGATGTCCATTTGACACAGGTAAAGTTTGTACATCGAAAGATCAGACAGCAAAAATGCGGAAATTTCTAAAATCTTTATATACCGTGGTCCTGACCACTTACCGAGTCTACGGTGAAAATTTGGCTATATAATCTAATATCAATGTACAAGGTGACTTTTTGATCATCGTCCAAATTCATACTGGTGGCTTGGTAAGTGATCAGTATCATGGATCAATAACAATTTTGGTGAAATTCGTAAAATGAAATTTCGACTCCCCATAGTGATTCACTCGGGACTGGAAGTGAATTTCTATGGGAAGCCGAAATTTCATTTTATGAATTTCACAAAAATTGTTATTGATCCAAGATACTGATCACTTATCAAGCCTGCAGTATGAATTTGGACGATGATCAAAAAGTCACCTTGTATACGTGTGTGTGTGTGTCAATTCGGTGTACTTAACACGTTTTAACTTATTTGACGGGACTAAACTTAATTTAACCGTTCTGTTTTTTCTTTCCGTATCGAAAAGACAAAGACAGGACCCTTGAAATAAGGTTAGTTCTGTCAAACAAGTTAAATCCTGTTACACCGAATCGACACGATTAGCTTGTTTTCCATGATAAGATACGGATCCCTAAAAATAGAAAATCTTGTGGACAGTAATGAAACCCGTGTGCCCATGTTTCCAGATGCGGCTAGCGTGTCACGTGGCGGTGGCTCTACTGCTGGGAGCTTTGTATTCCGGCGCCGGCGCAGATGCAGCGAGGATGCAGACCAATACCGCTTGCTTGTTCTTCTTCTTGCTGTTCCTCTTCTTCTCAAACGCGATGCCTACTATTCATACCTGTAAGTTACACATCGCCAATCTTCATACTAAGAACCAGAGTTGCCACCTGTCCCGATTCTGGCGGGACAGTCCCGATTTCGATGGTATTGTCCCGCGTCACGACAACATACCAATTTTGTCCCGATTTTTGATAACATGCGACGACTCGTCTCTTTCGTTCGTTCCACGATTGGAGAAGGCGGCTTTACTTTACTTTACGTCTCTTTCTCTCACACCGCTTCGTTTTATTGCTACTCTATGCATCCACGCAACAGAATATTTATTAATTGTAATAAATATAAAAATGACCTGCAATAAGAAATATGTATGGAAAAATAAATAGATATAGAAAACGTTTTATTTTCTCGGTTTATGGTCCCAATTTTTATTTTCCAAAAGGTAGCAACCCTGGAATAACATGATCAATTCTTAACATTTCAGTTCCCGCGGAAGCAACAGTAGTCATTCAGGAGCATCTCAATAGATGGTATTCATTGACAGCCTACTGCATATCGAAAATTTTAGCTGATTTACCGATACAGGTAAATTTTTTACGTAATTTATTTTTATCTTACAATAGTAAGTACTATTCCTTCTACTCAACAAAGTAACAAATAAAATTCAAAACTTTATCTGCCAGATAACAATTTCAGAACAAAAAGTTGCAGGGAGCCGTTCCGCGTTTATTCCTTATCTTTGCCCCGTTTTCGGCTTAGCGGGTATTTTATCGACACCCATATAGGTCACTTCAATGACAGATAATAAAGAAAACCACATCCAAATCCGTTGAGTGGTTCTCGAGTTAAAACGGAACATACCTACATACAGACAGACAGACAGACATTAAGTTGTCTAAGTGCGAGACAGACTCGCGCACAAATGTTTCCTTACCACCACACAATGTACGGAACCCTAAAAACATGGTAAATTACAACAATATAGATTTCATAGCCAAACAAGCCGCTAAAATAACAAACAAGAGTACAGAACCCTAATTTTGCCTTTATTCTTTACGTAATTTTTACCATATTTATTTTTATTCTTCGGTCCTCTTCTGGTCAAACCAACGTAAATTGGTACCCAAACCAAAACTATTCCTTCCGTGCGTCACGAAGGAACCAAGCTCACGTCCGAGTTTCTTCAGGCCCTTCGCATAACTTCAGGTATTTCTTCCTATTCCAGATATTATGTGCGACAGTATTCGTGATGCCAGCTTGGATGCTAACCTCGCAGCCTGTTGAAACTTACCGGATGGGGCTGATGTGGGGTGTATGCGTGCTGGTCACGATCTTAGCTCAGACCTTCGGATTGGTTGTTGGGGCAGCTTGCGGTGTCAAGGTACGATTTTCAAGTTGATAACTGTTCCTTCAGGATACCTTCCTTTATCCATCTAACTACTGAACAAATTAGTGAACAATTGAAATGTCGTGGCCATATCGTAAAATTGGTCACATACAAGGCCGTAGCCAGGAATTCACTTCGGGGGGGTTGAACTCTGGACCAGAGATATAAGTAACAACTTAATTTTAAAATAAGCTTAAGTATACATACATGGCCCCGTAGCATAATGTTTAATCGCACGCGACGCGGCTTACAATCCAATACAACATTCTTTATTGCACACCAAAAACAAAGTAAATAGACAATTTGAAAACTAGAAGTAGCGTACAATTGGCGGTCTTATCACCAAAATGCGATCTCTTCCAGACTACCTTTGGATGGAGGAACTCTTAAAATAAAGAAAACAATGTGTACAGGCGGCTTACTTGAATCACAGGTGCGAGGAGCGTGACATACTGTTAAAGCGATATGTAAAAGTTTTAGCGTCCCTGTTACTCCATATAGGAAAAAACCCTCAGTGCGAGAGGGACGGATTCGTGGAAAAATAGCAAAAAGTCGGTTTTTTATTAATATAAAATGTACTAAAAATGCTATCAAAATTTCGTTTAACCAGGTTCTAGAAACCGTTAAAACCCATCTGATAAAATATAATTGCAGTCCATATGTCATTCTAAATTGTCAGACCAGGAGAATTGATGTCGAAAAGGACCTCATTTCAATAAATATTTCTATCGAGCCGAATTTCTCCAATTGCGTTTCTGTTTTAACAGGTCCCTAGAAAAAGAATCCAAAAATAATGTACTATTTTATCAAAATAATACATCATTTACTGAAGTAGATATACAAGTTCTTAAAGTGTCGATTTTTTTTCGTAGCGCCTTAAATCACAAAATCATCGTGTCACGCTCCTCAACAAAGTTGCGTCGCGCGCGACTTAACATTATGCCACGTTGCGGAAGCCGAAAACTGACGATAGAGTCGTCCATACAGTGGTGTAGCGACGAGACGCGACGTTCAAAAGAGTACCTATAGATACAAGTATATAGGTTTATTTGAGTACCAGCATGACACAGTGCTTGTGAGAAGGACAAAAAATTACTCCTATGACGAAACTTGGCAAGTTGTCTACAGTCATGAAAAAAGTGGAGCTCTTTTCATGTCAAAATATTATTAGTACCATAATAATTATTAACTGTTATCTACTTCTTCGTTGTTTTATTTTTTATGCAATATTATATACTGCGTTACACATAATATACTTATCTACTGAGTTACACATACGCTTAGTAGCTTTGCTTTGTTATTTTATTATTTTTATTTTATTTTATTCATAAACAAAATTATGCCCTGAATTTGCACCTTTAAGTATGCGCAAATATAAAAAAAGGATTTTTATCTGCCAACTCACCCTAATTTTAATTAAAGTACGAGTATTTATACGTATTTACATTTTTTTACTTTGTTTAGATAGGGCCCCGATTTAATTTTTGCACCGGGGCCGATTTAATTTTTGCACCGGGGCCCTTGGTAACGTAGCCACGCCACTACGCCCATACGTAAGAAGTTTTTTGAAAAAAAAAAATGTAATCTTGAAAAAAAAAACTGCTGCTTTGTACATTTTGGTCGGGTACGTACGTAACTTTTCTATAGAACAACAAATTTTTTTGGTTGGTTCCATAGTAAAAGTTATTCATATGGTCGAGTACTATCGCCAGTTTCCGGCTTCCACAACATCACCTTAACACCCGGTATATTATAATTTGACATAAATACTCACAAATTTAATTAAAAGGCAATCGACAACCATAAAATGGGGTCTCAAAGATCTTTGAAAATTTTGTATAATTAAGTGTAAACGGTAGGTAGGCTAAGGCATTTTGGAGGGGTTTGAACCCCCAAACCCCTCCCCTGCCTACGGCCTTACGGTCATAGCATGTCGAAGTTCTTATAAAATCAGAAAATTTACGATAGTCTTTGAACAAAATAAGTAGGTGCGTGTGTAAGATTGCTGTCGATCATAAATTCGGGAGCCTAGCGAAGCGGAACGGAGCGAGGCGACCCCTTTAGTTTAAACAGATTTCATGATATGGGCGGTCAGATCATGAAATGGCCTTTCAGATCATGAAATGGTCAATTCTAAAATGTATGTACGATATCAAATAAAGTCATGGCACTGGAAATTTATCCTTAGGTAATTCGATATTTTTTATAAATATCAGGTTACTAAATTCACAAGTAGTGTAATTTTTGGAAACGAGATTTTTCTGGTATTTTTAAATAATTTTAAAAACAATAAAGATTTTTTCAATGCAAGTGCTCGTGATGGCCCACTTTTTATGCATCAAAACCTAACAGAAAGTCGATTATTTTGCCCTAGGGCTTTATTATTTTTTTTTTTATTTTATTTATTTACAATGGTTGGCTAACCTGCAGTCTTTCCTGTGTACCATAAATGTTAATTTTTTTTTCCACTGTTTAACGGCTCTGGATACAGTCCTTTTGAGCCAATCATAATTTAAAGTTCACAAGATTATATTTGTTTTATTTCCTCACACTATGCATTGAAAAACGTAGTATGATACACAGGCGTAAGAGCAATAAATTACTCGGTTACGTTACTCGGTACGCTCGTGTTTTAAATCGTCCTCGTAATTTATTCCTTTTCGCCCTTGTAGCATAAACTACTACTATGTACATTTTTGTTCACAGCTTGGCCTGTTCGTGGTACCCGCAGCTAACATCCCCATGCTAATGTTCTCAGAGTTCTTCATCCCTTACAAGGAAATGCCTGTCTACCTCCGTCCGTTCGCCAGCATTTCTTACTTCAGATACGCTTTCGATGCATGCATTCAAACAGTGTACGGTTTCAACAGGCCTCTCCTTCCCTGCAATCAGCCGTATTGTTTCTTCAGGAAACCTCAGAAGTATATAGAACATCTGGGCCTTTCGACGCCATTTGAAAACGACATTGCCGCCTTGTTAGCATGGATTGTATTCTTACAATTTTCTTTAATAGCAGTTTTATCGCTCAAAATGTATAAGGCTACAAGATAAAATTGAAAAACATATTTGTTAAATAATATTTTTATATTATTTTACAACTTAACACATTATTGCTGTGATATAAAATGAAATTAGAAGTAACTGCCTACAATGAAATACAAAATGCAATTCGACTAGTAACTAAGTTCTACATAGAATTACTATAGATAGACATGTTATTTATTTATGCATAATATTTTGTATGAAAATACCATGACATTCTTTTTATACTATAATTATACATTTTAAATTAAAATAACTGTGTTTTATTAGATTTAAAGTTTGTACATTTAAAGCGTGTCGGTCTGCATTTAGTGCAAGGACGTACCCAGAGAGGGTCCAGACCCTCCCCGAAAATGTTATACACACATAAGGTATTGCTGAGGACCTATTGAGCAAAGTGTTCTGTTTTGATTAACTATTAGAAGGCGGGTTTTTCACAATTTGCCTGGGTACGTGCTTGATTATATGCACGCATATTATAGGAGCGCATAAGTATCTAAAACAAAAATCTAACAGTGAAACGTCAGTAAATCGAATATAATAATGGTCATATTATCGAGGTCCCAATATTAAAGGTAGCGGCACGGTTTATGACGTCTGACCTTGACTGCGCTAGTCATTTTTTCTCTATCGCACTTGGTAATTTTGTGCGCGAATGAACACATGTGCTAGTCCCCCACCACTTTTGCCGAGCGGTCAAAAATCGTGCCGCGACCTGCTAACAAGAAGAATAATTATTAAGCGTAACAGCCTGGTTTGGCTAAGAATAATAATTGCAAAATTATTCATTAAGATAGAGAATTTGATGAAAACACAATTTTCACTACAAACATTTTTGCATTTTTTTTTAGGAATGACAAATCCAA
The DNA here is from genome assembly GCA_934047225.1 of Ypsolopha sequella. Classification (NCBI taxonomy): domain Eukaryota; kingdom Metazoa; phylum Arthropoda; class Insecta; order Lepidoptera; family Ypsolophidae; genus Ypsolopha; species Ypsolopha sequella. Next base: position 16,937,705 of record OW203994.1, on the reverse strand, counting down.
ATAGTATAAAAAGGTTGTGAATGAATGAGACAACATAAAGCTAACAGCGACTTTGATCTAATTTTTTTAAAGTGTCAGCTGTAAAAAAGAACAAGAATCTATCACGGAAATTGATGACATTTAGAACGAACTGTCTTTGAAGATTTAATTTTTGCAATCAAATTGAAAATAAAAGCAAATAAAACCTGGAAAGCAACTTTTAAGGGGCTCCACAATGCTAAACACCAGTTTTTCATTGGATTCAGTTCCGTCAATGTAGATGGTAAAAATTTGAGAAAAATATGGCGTGTTTTTTGACTCAAGACAATTAATTATTAATTACACTTTATAAACAAAACATACTTTCAATATTCTTTAAATTGTAATACTTTTTAAAAAGCATGAATTTCACGAAAAAAGCGATTCAGTTTCCATATTTCAAAACCGATTGAAACGAAACCAGCACACGCAGATACTTTCTAGACAAATACATCTTTATTACATATAAAAATTATAGTTAATGTCCTAATGTAGCTGCGATTTCAAAATAACTGGAGTTTTGCGCGCGCGGCATCTGATTAGAGCAGGATAGACAGTTAAAAAACAAAAGCGTTAGAGCAGGACTGAATTTTAGCATTGTGCAGCCCATTGAATAAAAAACAAATAATATGAACTCATGAATCTGTAAGAAAATTTCGGCAATTTCATACCTATTCCATATTTTCTTTTGGAAAAATTCTACAATTCATATGAGAATTCTTGTAACAAATTGTAAGATTTTGTTTTATTAAAAAAAAACACTGTTAATAAGTACAATAACATTTTTCCGTCATGCATTCTGTGCAATCATAATATTGCTAGTCAATAAAACATTACATTGAAGAATATCACAGACATTGTAACCTAGGCGTCAGTACATAACTTAGTCCGGCTTTTTCGTGCGCGACCTTCCTGCGGGGTACAGACGTTGGCGGGGGCGAGTTAGCTTCGACTGCGCGACTGCGACTTTCGGTGAGTGAAGCGCAGCAGCACGCGCTTCCCTTCCCCGCTACACCACCCGCCCCCGCTAACATCCTCGTACTTCGTCTCCGCCAACGTCTGTACCCCGCAGGAAGGTCGCGCACGAAGAAGCCGGACTATAAGTAAAGCTGAACCTACATAGTTCCGACCACCTCCGACACATACGCCTTAGATGTCTGATACATCACTTTGAACTTATTCTTCCCATACTTATTAGACCACGGACGCACCGTGGGTAACCCTATGGTATCGAGTAACAAGATAAAAACTACATCAAAATAAACAGGGTTAGCTGAGCGCAACCAGCAGCATTTTGTACAGTCATCAAAAAATATATATTTATATGATAAAAAAATCACGTCTATAGGTAACAAGTAGGGACCTTCTACGTTCGATAGAGCGTATCAAAAGGTGCTTAATAATAATAAAATAAGGTATGCGCGTCCTATGTTGGTACCAGTGTCTCCAGATGGTGATATCACTGTCCCACTCGCACTCCCAACAGCCCCGCCATGCATCTCTGTTTATGCATCGTAATTACCGTGCATTTGGAAACAATGGTTGGTACTAACGTGAGTCAGCCTGATTTTATCAAAGATCGATTCAGCATCGATTTCAGCAAGAAAAGTTGTGTAGAAACAAAAACTACATCAAAACAAACAGGGTTGGTTGGCGCAACCTGGAGCATTTTGTACAATGTTCCAGGTTGCGCGCAGCCAACCCTATTTATTTTGATGTAGTGTTTTCAACACAACAACCAATTGGTCCCATCTTGTTACTCGATACATAGGGTTACCGACTGTACGCTAGTAGTCCATATAATATATTTTACTAAAGTCTGTTTTTAGGGCAGCCAGAAAATTCGTTCGATAAGTATTTTAAATAAAATTCCCGAAGTGGGTTATTTGACAACCTTACTCTTAAAACCTGAACATAATATACAGACTGTAAATACCTTTTGATACACTTGGATAACCATCTGTTCTGTAGGTACTCGTACATATTTAAAATTAGTAAAAAAAACTTTTTTTTATGTTTTATTTTTCTTTTGAGGAATTGGCAAAGTGCTTTTCTTAAACATTTAGAGTTTCGTAGTATTAAATTAACATTTTATTTTAAAAATAGCGTCTTATGTACTTCAGTCCTTCCTCAGCTTTTAGTAAATCTTAGCCCTTAATTACATCCGGTAAAGAATACTTTATTACTTTGGTACTTAAAAGTTAGATTTGGGCGAAAAAATATCACTTTCACAAAACATCAGCTTACACAAAAATGTTCCACTTTCACTAGATGATATTTTGAATGTCGAAAAACTAGTCGAAAATGAGAAACTAGTATATGATAAGACGAAAACGTACTTATCATTTTGGTAACATTAGTCCTTTTTAACTATTAAAAAAAAATTATACTATATCGTACAGTACCAGGCCATTTGAAGGTCGCATCGTGCTTTAAAAAGAGATACTCGGCTAACTTCGGCTTTGTAGAGCGTCATCTCTGTCACACTTGTCAACCCGGTCGTTTAGTCGCTGACTTGTCAGTCGTAGTTCGTGTGACACGTGTGTTAGTGTTTCGTGTGACAGTGGTGATGCTCTACAAAGCCGAGGGTAGCCGAAGCTAGCCGAGTATCTCTTTTTAAAGCACGATGCGGCCTTCAAATGGCCTGGTACTGTAAGCATATTGAAAAACAATGCAGAGAAAATTTTATTAAATTAATATTCACATATGACGCCGTATTAAATACTTTACAGACTAGAATGGGTTAAAAACATTTTGTTATTTTGATAAAAACTCAATAACTTTGGATTTAATTAAAAAATTAAGGGATGACGTCTATTATCTGAACGGCTCAATAACGGGAATATTAAAATTTTAATACAATTACATACATAAATATACATACTCACGCCTGTCTCCCAGAGGGGTAGGCAGGCAGATACTACAGATTTCTATCTGCTACGACCCAGACGCACCTCTTCGCCTCAATTTAAATACAATTATAATACTTTTAAGCACGTATTAAGAAACTTAGAGGAGGCTGTTAGTCACGAACACATCGGTCTTTTTTAAAATTAAACCGCCGAAAATTACAAATAAACAGGACAGAATTCATTTTAGAAACAAATAGTGATCCAGAAACAATTAAGTTACTGGCACATTGCCAACAAGACAGCTTTAGAAACGAAATTTATATTTTCAGTCTTTCTGAGAAGTTTGTACTTGCAAGTTAGATTAGTTTTTTTTGGTTAACAACAAATGATTTTAGAGGCTCAAAAAATCCCGATTGTTCTAAGTTACAGACGGGAGTGACGAATCTAGTCATGGACGTAGCCAGGTAGGGGGGGGTTCAGGGGTTCAAACCCCCCCAAAAAGACAATTTTTCACAAACATAATGGATATTAATTTAATTTCATGCATTTTTTGTCGTTTTATTTTCTTGAACCCCCCACCGAAACTAAAACCTGGCTACGCCCATAATTCAAGTTATGATGGTTTGTTTACTTTTAGCAGAGTAAAGTTATATCGAGTAGTGAATCTTAGAAAAACGCTCTGTTTCAAACTCACGCACACAAATGCGTGCTCTACACGCCGTCTAAGCGAGGTTCGGAGGAGTCTCCATACAAACCTCGGCAAGGGCCGCGTAGAACAGGCGTCTGCATGTGTGGGTTCGAATCTGAGCGCTCGTACTAAGATTCACTACTCGATATATTTTTACCCTGCTTTTAGCATTCGGCGTGGATGGACAGAAAATTGTTACATAATATATTATACAAATTATTAATATAGGTATAACGGTTCGAAATGGATCTTTAAGTGAGACCGCATAATCTACTGATCATACTGAACAACTTTCCCAAAGAAACAAAACTTGCCACAAATGAAAAAAAAAAAAGATTCCTTGCAAATTTTGAAAATCTACTACATTTTGTATTGGGCACTTTTATTCCCATATGCGCGATTACATTTCTTTGCAAAAGGTATTCAGTATAATTAGTAACTCTGTGGTCTCATTTAAAGATACCTGTGTTTACACTCAGCATGATAAGGACAGAGGCTAAGGGCGGCGACTTATCGGGAAGAGCAGCCGCACCCCCCCTGGCTCTCTCTCGTGGAATTGTAAGAGACAAAATCGCATGGTACTAAAGGCAGTGCGTATCATCGCCGCGCCCCGTATGGATTTCATTCACCTAAGAGCCGTTTAGCAGGCGTATTGTTACAAACCCGTATTTTTGTAATAATCAAAACTAGGTTTTGTAGAATAACTATTAAGCAAATTTTGAATTTAAGTGTTCAGTTTTGATTATTTAGAAAAAGGCGCGTTTTTTAAGGTCCGCCTGCTAAACAGCTCTTAACCAACGTCCACGGTCTATATTTCTAACTTTGAAGCACGGTCCGTTAGGCAAAATATCATCGTGAATAGTCTCCTTACCTACGGCTTGACGAGTTTGTGCCTGGTAATCCAAGGTATGCAAACGACGACGATGGGGCGCAGAAGGGTATCAGAAAGAGATAAGAGATTGAACTCACCCACTTCCCGCCGTCGCCCCGGCATATCCCGCAACTACCAAGCTACTTTTTGTAAATACTTAAAGAATCATATACGTACAGTAGATATTGATGATGGTTATCTTGGAATGTACAAATAATTACATCTTTGGTGCAAATAATAAGTTATCACGACTAAGACTATACATAGCTTCTATCTCTCAATTATCACTAAAATTGTTTATTCTGACACATGTTGGCCTGGTGTTAGTGTTGCGAAGAAGGATCATTCAATTTGTTCAGTTTTCTGAAAAAGTAGAGATTTTCGGTTAGCAAAAATGTCAAAAAAAAAATATTAAATTAAATTAGCGGATACAATAAGGGGGCTTAGCCCCCACCCAAAACACCCAAGAATTCATACATTGGACGCGACATTTCGATTCGAATCCGGTGAACTTTTACAGAGCATAGGTATACAAGGTGAATTTGTGAACATCGTCCAAATTCATACTTGAGCCTTGGTAAGTGATCGGCATCATGAACCGATAACGATTTTTGTGAAATTCATATAACGAAAATTTGACTCCCCATAGTGATTCACTTAGGACTGGGAGTGCGATGGGATCGCGAATTACGATGGGAAGTCAAAATTTCGTTATACGAATTTCACAAAAATCGTTATCGGTTCATGATGCCGATCACTTACCAAGCCTCTAGTATGAATTTGGACGATGGTCAAAAAGTCACCTTGTATAAGGTAATGATAGATTTGCCATACTTTGTGATAAACTTTGTTGGAGTGAAAATCAAATCAAAAAGTTTGGCCGACGATTATTACGTACCAACGTGGTGGGTGGTGAGCTTTAAGGTGGTGAGGCCTATTGCCGTTCTTCGCGCACAATTACACGCTTTTTTAGGGCATCTAGGTTTCCTCACGATGTTTTCCTTCACCGTTCAGCAAGTGATAAGTATTAGGTGATACAAATACTATGCTTCCGAACTATGCTTTGTATAAATTATAAAGGAAATCTCTGTGCAAAATTTCAACATTTCTTGGTGATGAGTCAGTCAGTGAGTGAGTCAGGACTTCTCTAAATATAGGTAGGTAAGAACACAGTATAAGGAAGTAGACAGTATTCTATCTTCATAGAAACAGACCGAAACGAACCCCTCCCAAAACTCGGTTCAACTCAGTTTACGACAGTCGCGGTCGTACCTCAGTTACGTACGCACGTTGCCGCGTTGAGACTGTAAGCTGTTCCCGCGCATTTTCGTAAATTATGGCACGAAATTATAAAATATGTTGTGCATTGTATGGCAGTTTAAATTAAATAATATGACAATTTAATATATCATTAACAAATACGTAAACAGTCAGTTGGCAGCCCTAGCGCGTGTTTAGGCACCGAGCGGCCGTAGGTATTGATTTCAAGGACACCGCCCAGTTAAACTACTGTCTACTTCCTTATACTGTGGTAATAATATATAGGATCAAAACGAATGTTTCAGCTGTAATTACACAAATAACTACGATACAAACTTACCTGCATATATCTGTGGGTAGCGTTAATGTTTTGTACCACAACAGAATACTGAGTGGAATACTCCAAGTTCTCAAAGGACCCAGCAAAAATGATAATGTCCCATACTCTAACCAGAAAAAATAGCCTAGCAGCATTTGTATGGTCAGCAAGAGTATATATGGTAAATGCTGTATGACTCTTCTATATCCTTGAGAGTTTTGTCCCCAAATTCGGTTCTCCAAGCAGTAAGCCAGTACAAATATTAGAGGTATTTGTACAAACATTAACTGCACACTACCATACATGTAGGTGAAATGTTCCGGTATAAAAGACCCTCTTATCAATATGCCCCAAGCAAATATCGCACCAATATGCCCATCTATCAACTCGCCAACAGACCATGGTCCAAAGGGCAGGTATACCGCATATAGGACAATCGGGTAAAATATTCTGTCCACTTTACTGAGAAGCCAAATTCTTCTAAGAATATGTCTGCCAAGTCTTTGGCGTATTTTGGGAGGTTGCTTTTGTAGCCGCAAAATTACTAACGGCAGAACATTCACCAAAAGCAGTGTGCTAAATATTACCTGGAACTGTAAAATCATTATGTTTTACTGAAATACAATATATTTTACAGATTTATAGTAACAATAAAAAATATACTTACAACAACACCTGCATCTAGCATCAACAAAATTCTTGCTATTAGATCAAATTTCAAGGTGGTTCCATCCAAGGAAAATTTGTGTTCAACCAGTGCTTCTCTTTCCCATTCATCAGAAACTTTAACATATAATATATGTATACCATCCTTGAAAAGATGAGGCAACCAGATAGCAGTATACAATGGCCCTTCTACATGCTTACAATCCATCCAACTGATTTTATCAAAAGTGATCTGAACACTTTTTATGTCAACATCACTAAAAGCCAATATTCTTAAATGACTTGATTGTGGTGTCAAATGCAAAGGCTCTCTACCAGGCATCACATAGCGTGCATGCTTTGGATTAGTGACTAGCACAAGTGGCCATTCATTATGTTTTTGATCGACAAATGAAAATAGTCCATGATCAATAGCCATCAAGCGATACATTCTATTGTCTTTCCAGTCTCCCAATTCAAGTTCTAAGTAGCCTCCTTTCTGTTTTGTGTACATGTTGGGTACGATGCCACCCATTGAGTGTAGATGGCCACAGACGTACACTTGAGAGCTCTCACTTTTGCCTATCATACGACGCACATCCGTTTTGTGAGTTGAATTTTGCAATGACAAAATGCATGATGTGGGGTAGTGGCCAAACCACACTATATGATCAGCTTTGGCAATAGCTTCAGCATGAAGATTCTCTAACTGATTTTGTTCTTCAGAATCCAAAATTCCAATAAAATTAAAAGGCCTTCTAAGCCCTGGCTCTGGACAAGCATCAATGCCCAAAAATGCAACTTTGACTCCATTTTTATCTTCAATATGTACATACGATTTGGGATGCTTGATTCCTTGCACTGAGTAATTTCGGAAATAATTCTTTTGGTCATTTAAAGTTCTGATGTTAAAATTATCTGAAATGAAACCAACATTACCCATACCATAACCATATAAAAACAGAAAAATTAAATCACAGTAAAACCTTTAAGTCTCAATTAATATTACTACATATTTGTGCTGATTTGGTGTAACAATTAACTTAATTGACAGGACTAACCTTATTTTAAGCATCCTGTCTTTGTCTTTTCGACACAGATAGAAAAAGATAGAACACTTAAATTATGTTTAGTCCTGAGTCTTGTCGAATGAGTTAAAATGTGTTACACCAAATCGACACAATTATTATTATTACTAATTTTTGACCAAAATTCCTAGTTTATGACAAAACTAAAACTGAAAATAATGATAATACATAAGACTTAAAAAATAGAAGTTTTACTTTATTCTCTTAATGACTTAAAATATTCACCATGATTTCCCCTTATGTCTAACCAGACCGTATCATTAGTAACACCAGATTCCTGTATTATATTATGGTAATAGATCCACTCAGTTTTCACCTGTGAGCTGCCCAAGTTATCTTTAGCCTTGGCATCAGTCAAGTCACCCGTCGCCAACACCAATAGAGGTTTCAGTCTTTTAACTGTATTATCACAGAACTGTTGAAACTGGGATATTCTTCCAGGATCTCGGAATATACTTATATGTATATCTGAAATCTTAACAAAAAATAAACATAATATATGACATACTAAACAACAGCATTGAAGATAGGTATTATTCATGCATGAGTCAGATGGGTGTGCTTTTTTTACTATGTCCCTGTCAATATGGTTTTATTTGACATGAAATGTTAGCCAACCATAACCTGGGTTAAGTTTCTTGGTGCAAGAGGACCCAAACGCATTTATGAAAAAAAAAACACTGCATAACTTGATGATATTGTAGTTGAAGGATGAAAAATAAATCAATCAAAATAGATAGAAAATAGATCAAAATCAGACCAATAACAAATACCACCATAGAATTTGTAGAAAATATCTAAAATTATTTCTTTCACTCAATCTTTAAAGTAGAAAAGGGATAAGTAGCTATTTGCTTGTACGTGTTGAAGTGTCATTAAGGGGGCCAAATTTAAGGATTTTTGGGTTGTCATGAAAATGAAATGCCTAACCTTCTGGAGGGTTTCTGGGCTTTGAATTTTTATTTTTTTTATTTTTTCACACAATGCCTCTTATCACCCCAAACCTGGAATGCTTTGTTGTAATGACACAAAGAGAACTACTACAGTTATAAAAATGTAGTGTGATTTCAAATTTCGATGTCTCCATTCCAGATATTGGCGGTGAGGGAGAGTGGCCGGATTACCCCAAGCTATGTGGTATTGATATCTACTAAAACATATACTTACCTAAGCTGTGTACTTTCTTTGTTTTCTTTAGTTATGTACACAAAAGATATGTAGGTAAGTCGTAGATAATACGTAATTCAACAAATAGCTATCAAATACAGGTACAACTTACTTGTAGGAACCAAATGAGGTTTTCAGGTGAGTTGGTGATCTTCCCATACTTTTTTCCAATTTCCTTGGCAAAGTTTGACTCCTCGTTATTATTTTCAACGTAAAAATTATGATCAGTCGCAATAATGCTTAGAAAACTTGATAAACCTATTGATAGCAATAAAAGTGCAACTATTACTGAAACAGCTACTTTTGAAAATATCATTCTCTTAATTCACAAATGCAGTTTACAAAAGTAATTTTTCTAATTTTTTAAGAATTCAACGAGCGAGCGACAAATAATAAAATAAAATATTTTGACAGCTGCTGCTGCTTGCTGCTCAGTTGACAGTAGGGATGGACAATATACATCTATGTATTAGAAACAATCGATGTTTTTGAAACGATGCATCAAACTATTCGATGTATCGTTAGACCCTTGATATTTATTTATTTATTTGTTTATTTATTTATTTAAGGGGCTTCAGAAGCAAAACTGCGTTTACAGACGTTTTTAAATTGGTTTAAACTTTCTACATGAATATTACAGAACGTTGAAAAAAATATATCACACATATTGACCCATGTCTCGTAATTTTGATGTTTTAAAATCTTAAAAGCTTTAACCTACAACGAGAAGATAAATACCTTTAATAACCTTTCAAATGCTTTAAAAATCTGATTAATAGTTTAAACTTTTTAAATTCAAAAGAGACAAGGTTAAAACTTATACATACACACGAGCAATACAAAAATCTAACACGATGATGTTTAAAACTTTTAAATATCAAACTTAACACATGTGAAAAGCATTATTTTCTCTATTTTGGGCTACTCGGCGACACAGCGATCGTCGTAACACTGTTACAATCGCTGTGTAGAAATAACGAAATAGAAATAACGTTCACGTCAGAGTGCATTGCAAAGTGGCTGTTACGGTAACAGCCACTTTGCAATGCACTCTGACGTGAACGTTATTTCTATTTCGTTATTGTCGATATTTGTACAGACATATTTCGAGCTGCTAATTTAGCTTACTGAAGCCTCTTAAGTACTTATTACATTTTGGGAAGACTAACAGCACTTTTAACAACATAGTACATTACATTAGTTTAAAAAGGCCAATTAAAAGTTTCCACTGTTAGTGACAGGTTAAACATTTTAAAAAAAGTAAACAAAAGTTAAAAAAGTAGTCATAAATATTTACATAACACTAATACTCAACTTAACTAAGTGTTTATAGGTTTTTTGTCCCCAGTTTTGTTTATAGTACGTATGTTTATTAGTATGTTTAATATTAAAAATACGTACTATAAACAAAACGTATGTTTAATATCAAAAATGAATACTATAAACAAAACTGTCCCCCACCTGCAGTAAAAAATTATACCAACAAAAAATAAATAACAAAATGTGTATGTACTTAAGTAGCTGGCATGTTAGTCTCCTTTCCTTGTCTGGATCAATGATGATCGACTTTGACATAATATGTTAAGTGAAGATTGACATTGTTTTAATACATCAAAGTTAAGTATTTCTCCAACATTTTGTATATGCTAACTAACACAACTTGTTTTGTTCTTTTTAGTTCACTTTTTATAATGGCAGTCATGTTTTTAACTTTTTTAATTACGATATTTTTTTTATTTCATACCTTTTAGTGAAAACGTTTTTATTATATTCAAAACACATGTTCGAATTAAATCGGTAAAAAAAAATGCGTCAGTTATTTTAAATAGATTTATTAAGACACGTCGGTCATCGTGGTTTCGTAAGCACTTCACCGAATTTGATAGCCTACACTTGAGTTGAAAGAACTCTAATGATTGAGATTTTGAGGAATGAGGGTGATTTAATTCTTCGAGGGACTTTGTGTCGTGTGGCTCGTGAAAGAAGCTTTCGAGGATCTAAAACACTGATTGCGAGACTTTCTAGTTGCCTCACGCGACTTAGTGCAATATAAGCCTGACCTTTGGCAAAAATCTTTGTACCAAGATCTACGACGGGTCTGTCCAGCGTTGTCCCTTGCAGCTTGTGTACTGTTACTGCCCAGCACAATATCAAGGGCAGCATATTTCGCTCCACTTTACCTTGTCCTCTCAAGGTGTCAAACCTGTCTGTGCTGGGTTCAATTTTTACACCAACATCGATAGAATTACCGTTTATGTTTTATGCAACATTCCGTGGACATTTATTAAATTTTTTGGCTATTTGTGTTTTTTAAATCCTGTATATATAATGCATGACACTTTTCGGATTATCATGAATCCTTTGAGACCTCTTTCACTAGAATCCATTTAATAGCGAATTTCAATTGATATTTTTGCCATTTTATGACCGATATTTTTAAAACCTGTATATATTTATAGCCTATGTCACTCGAGATGACATAAGAATTCTAACGATACCACATACTTCAAAATCGGTTCAGGAATTAAGAAGTAATGGTGGAATAAAGAAACGTACATACATACATACATGAACCCTAAAAACATAACACTCTTTTTTTTAGGCAGTCGTGTAAAAATACACGTCATCGCGCATCGCTACTCGAAGAGCTGCATTGCATTCCATGTGTCCGTTGAACGCGATTCCTGACTCAAAAGCACTAGTATCCGGATTACGTAACGTAAAATCTAACAAAAAACAAACGGACAGTAAGCTGGTATATTCATTGAACGTTGAATTGTTGAATTTTTATTATATTGAAATAATGACTGGATAAATTAGGTAAGTAATTTACATTTTCTAAAGTAGAGAGTATGAAACAGTGTTCGAAGAATTACATTTATTTGTTAAGCTTAAACAAATACCGTTGACGCAAACTGAATAAGTTTAATCTTCAAAAGGCATGTACTTTCCTAATAAAAATCTACCATTTCACCAAAGTTTTCGCATAATTTACACATTTAATTTAAAAAATATATTTGTTTTTCATCTGTTGACTAATTAATAAGATATTCACTTCACCAACATAATTGCATTATTTGCTCAATCAGATGTTCAGAACTTCTATTCAGGTATAAGAAATGAAAAATTCAGGATAACCTGATCATGTATCGTAAAAACCTTGATGTATCGAAAACATCGAAGTTTTTTTTTTTGATCATCGTTATACATCGATTCCATAGCTCGATGCATTAGATCGAAAAAAACATCGATGATTTTTTTAATGATCATCCCTACTTGACAGGCAGATAGTCGTTCATAAACACACACTGGATCAGTGCTGCCAACTAAAAAAAATCAAATTATAGGGTTTCCTCGTCAAAATTATCGTTTTGAGGCAAAATTAACGTAGAACCAAGGGCTGCGTTCAGTTTGAGTGTCGGGCAAGACCCACCTAACATGTTATATCTTTTGCAGGCGTTAAAGGAGATGATCAGAATCGGCCTTAACCGCGTACATGAAATAAATTTATACTATAATTTCTGTTAGATTTATTCGTAGCTAGTTCCACTTTCATAATAACACGGACAGAGATATTAAAATAATATAAGTACTTAATGTCGCAGCCAGTCATGAGAGCGAACACCGAACGAAACGAAAGGGCGCCATCTACCAAATAGTCCACAAACTACGCTTCCAGCGTGCTTTGATGGAGTCATGCGTGACGCAATCGGCAGTCACAGCTTTTTATTTCACGATTCATGCTTTTCTTCTGGATTCTGATAGAGATTACATTACGACTGACATTTGAGCATGACCCTTTTAAATATATCAGAATCATCGTGAAACATTGTTACAACTATGAACGTTTCAAACGCGCTTAAGTTTATTTTCGCAATGCCATATGAAAATAACCTCAAAATAAAAACGATTTATCATAAAAAGTTATTATAAGATGGTGTCCGTTTTAAATGGATAGTCAAACCGTGTTATTTTGAATTTGTTCTTTATCATAGACCACAATATATTTGTGTACACTCTTAAGGCATTTTGCTTATGGGGAACTGACCTTCTCCTTTGTATGCTATCCTGCTGTCAGTTTTAGGCGTACGTCACCTGAAGCACGCAGCCATAGATAAATAACACTCCATACATTAGAACAAAGCCCGCGTAAAACTTATTATTTTCGCCGGTACCTAGTAGTTCGACTTATTATTTTTGATGTCGCTACTGTACTAGATAAATTGTGACATACCTAGTGCCATTCTTTGAACAGTTGATGAAACGAAATTCGATGTGTGTTTGTGTGTGTAGCAACTATACTGCGCCCACAAAAACAAAAATTTGCTAGAATACGACAATACGCGATACATGGCATACGATAAATCTGAGGATAAATCACTCAACCGTGCATGACAGTTGAGTCAAAGAGTAAAGTTATATACCGGTATGTATGAGTAGTGTGTGTTAGGTAAATAAAGCGTATTTTAATGCACATATTTTGTTTAATTGATCGTTGTGCGCCATCTACCGGAATCTAGAATAACCATCTGCACGCTTAGTTAGATTGCTAGCTTACCACCGAAAGTTTATTGGAAAAAATGTTAAAAACATTTCACTATTTTCTGATGCGATGTTATGAAAATTTTGTGTTTTTATTCATAAAATAAATAAATATTATGAACCAGAATGTTCGTCGATTTCAGACAAATTTTATTTCCAGCGAGACAAGTAACGCCATCTAGCAACGTTATTTTTAGTATTGCGAACAGTACAAGGCGATAGCAATCTATCCTTCCTTTTTTATTTATCTATGACGCAGCCAAGGAGTTTACATACGAATATGGGAAGAAATGCCAGAAAAAAACGACTGTTTTGGCTATTTTTGAAACGGTTGGTTTTTAGCGGGATATGGACTAGTATAATAAAATTTGTAATTTTTTAATACTAGACCTTATCGAAGGTACACATTCAAATTAATGAAACTGCAAAATATGTATTCATCATGCTATAAAGGACACGGTCAGTTTCCCATAAGCAAAATGCCTTAAGAGAGTACACAAATATATTGTGGTCAATGATAAAGAACAAATTCAAAATAACACGGTTTGACTATCCATTTAAGACGGACACCATCTTTAATAACTTTTTATGATAAAAAGTTTTTATTTTGAGGATTTTCATATGGCATTGCGAAAATAAACTTAAGCGCGTTTGAAATGTTCATAGTTGTAACAATGTTTCACGATGATTCTGATATATTTAAAAGGGTATGCTCGAATGTCAGTCGTAATGTAATCTCTATCAAAATCCAGAAGAAAAGCATGAATCGTGAAATAAAAAGTTGGGACTGCCGATTGCGTCACGCATGACTCTTATCAAAGCACGCTGGAAGCGTAGTTTGTGGACTACTTGGTAGATGGCGTGCGCTTTCGTTTCGTTCGGTGTTCGCTCTCATGACCGGCTGCGACATTACTTATTTATTTTAATATCTGTGTCCGTGTTATTATAAAAGTGAAACTAGCTACGAATAAATCTAATAAAAATTATAGTATAAATTTATTTCATGTACGCGGTTACGGCCGATTCTGACCGTCTCCTTTTACATTAAAGATATTTTACAACGAAACCTCTTTACACTCGTGCTTGCGTTTCAAAATCAACAAAACAAAACAACATATCACTCATACCGCGACAATGTCGTCTGAATCTGAATTAATATTGTTTTCTCGTATTTACAAATACAAACGCATAGTACAAGGTGAGGAAGAAAAAAGTTGTCTGCTGGTGTTTTATAGCGTTTAATTTTTCCTTACACAAATAATAATTATCGTACGTTTAAATGTAAATTAGATAGTTGTTATCGTACTCATCGTACCACTGGCTAAATTTTATCGAACGCCCCCATAATTATCGTAGGTACTGTATACGGGTTGGCAACGCTGCACCGGATTGAGTTTCGTACATATTTTACCCGAGTTGCAACACTAACCCGTTCAAAAATCAACTCGCGTCTCAACACCGACGTTCAAAAATGACAGGTAGTTCACAGAGGCTCCAAACATCACTTGACACTTTTACATTAAGAAGCGTTCATACATTTATTTAAAAATTTATTTAAACAGTTTAAACAGTATACCTCACTAAGCCTCCAGTATGAACTCGGCTGCATAAAAAAAAGTTATTCTACGCATAAACTGATGAATTTTTTATTTTAAATTTTATAATCGACTGTCAAAAATAATTGTTATTCATTATTTTTTAAGACTTTTAATATTTTTAATTATTGTACAGTGGAGACCGCATCAAGTAAGACACATTGGACTTTGTACCTATCTTATATTCTTCTCTGTAGGGGCTAATGTCGTACTGCAAGTGTATAGCTTGATGTGGTCTCCACTGTACCTAACGTACTTTTTTATAACCCATAATAAAAATTAGTGGTTGTATAAACCAGGCTTTATGTATGTCACTGGTTGTCAACATGTCACTAATGGCTTCGCGGACCACTTCGGGTGCTTCCAGCAGCCGTAGCGTAGCACAGTGTTTAATCGCGCGCGATGCGACTGGAAGTGTTCCGTGGATGCAACTTAGTTGAATTACAAATGCGAGGAGCGTGATACGATGTTTTTGCGATTAAATAGTACGTCACGCTCCTTGCCATGTGATTCAACTAGTGGCGTCGCGCGGACTCGTGCGTGATTAAAGACTATGCTACGCGGCCAGGTTCCTAAACGCCGCGCCGCCGGGATAAACGTAAAAATTTACTGGCACCCATTCTACAACTACCCGAGTGAAAAGAAACAGCTCGAAGTTGTTCATATACCTTGGCAGAAATGTAAAATTCACTTTGACAGTTTTTTATATTTACCTAGCGGCGCGCGGCGCATGGTCTAAGGGCGCTTAGGAACGCTACCTAGGGTCGTCTTAACATTTGTAGCGTTTAACGCACTGGATGCAACTGCAGCATATGCTGCTGCGATGAACTTTACAACGGGTATCAAAGGTTGCAGCGATTATACAAAGAGCATCGGAAATTATTTACGATGCTCGCTGCTTGCATCGATGCTTGTCAAAGTCATGCGAAATGATTATTTCTAACTCTTTGCAATTTGCAACCCGTTATACACTTCATCGATGCGGCGATGCGTGCGTGTTATACGCTAAAATTATATTTGTGCAAAATATGCGCCCTGTCTTTGTCTTTTCGATACAGAAAGTAAAAGACAGAACGCTTAAATTAAGTTTAGTCCTGTCAAATAAGTTAAATGGTGTTACACGGAATCGATACTATTATCTCACTCACCTAACATACTTTTTTGGCACTGTTACTCCATTTCAGAACCGATTTTAATGATTCATTTTTTGTTTGGAAGAGTGTACTTTCAGGTAGGCCCCATTTTGGGTTTGATCATAATCTGATGAAGTTCTTCAGAGATAGGCAGTGGAACTCCTCAGAAAATGACAGCACATCTCTCGAAATTGCGCCAATCGCTTTGTACAAGGATTTTGATTACAGGGTATTACCTGAAAATCGACATTGCTCTACCTGATCTTCGATCTTGGCCTCATTATCATAGAACTCCTCAACGGATGAGAGATAATAAATCAAGATTGTGGCAATTAGGGTGCTGATTGGAAGGTATTACTTGGAAATTATCAGAATACCCAACTGACCTTCGATCCTGGCTGGCTTCATCAACATAGAACTCCTCAACGGCTGACAGCACTTAACTCTGCTAAAACGTAGTCATTATACTCACTTGAATTTCGTTTCATAACTATATACCCATATTTCACAATTTAAAATCTATCAGCAATAAAAAATGTAAAATAACTTTTAACAAAAAAGTAGTAACCGACTTCAAATGTAAGAGCAGTTATTCACAAAAAAGTAAAAATAATTGTATAATGTTAATGACCGATGGTACCGAAACACCACTTATGCCGAATTTTCTCTTCCTGAAACATTATGTTATCTAGAAGTCGGCGTATTCCGTACGATACCTATAGCAACATAAAAACCAATATTCATTTCTGCCAAGGGTTATGAACGAATTCGAGCAGTGGGTCTACCGCGTAATTCTGATTTGTATCAACTTCAAGCAAATGCATGCGAAATTCAACGCGTGCAAAAGAGATGGCATGTTTGGCGGGCTTCGTCGCACGCACGGCAAATTTCAATCTCAAGTCGATGTTAATGAAAATCAGAATTATGCGGTAGACACGCTGTTCGTTTTCACTAGGGTGGTTGTAGAACGGGTGACAGTTAATTTTTTAATTTATCCCGGCGCGGCGTTTAGGAACCTGGAAGCACCCAAAGTGGTCCGCGAAGCCCTTGACCGCCGTAAAGTTGGCCTTTCCTAGGTTTGCGGGACGTAGGAGGGGGAACACGCTGGGTGCTTCCAATCTCGATCCGCAACTTTCAACCTTCGAAAATTTTGTGGCGTGTTCATTTTATTGGCTAACATTATTGGGTAATTTATCCAGACTGCAATATTTGTAGGAGATACCTGTATGTATTCTTGATTTTTTTTGTGATTCCCATACTAAGTTTAATAAGAAAACACAAAAATAAATCATTGATAAATATTTCTAGTTTTTTTTTTGCTAACATTACTGTCTCAATACTACAGCCGAAAGTGTAGAGATCGGAACGAATTTAGTCGAAGTTAGAAACGGAAGAATTATTTTTGGTAATGAGTACTTATGAGTCATGGGTTGAACATTTTGTTTCAAGTTCGGAAGTACCCAGCGCGTTTGCACGCGCATGTGCGCACGGATACACAAGGCATTGCAGTATCCGTTTCGTTGCTAAGCAACGCTTTGTTTTTAAATAAAGCTATGTGCCTGCTACACATTTTGTAAACATGGAATTACCGACTCTGCGTGATAAAAAGTTAAACCATCAAGCAAAAATAATGTTATTAAATGTAGCAAACTATTTTAAAGAGAAAAAAGGAGGAGATGGCACGTAAATTTTTATTTACCTTGTAATTTTATTTGTGAGACCTTTTTTAGGGTTCCGTACCCAAAGGGTAACCAACGGGACCCTATTACTAAGACTCCGCTGTCCGTCTGTCTGTCCGTCTGCCACCAGGCTGTATCTCATGAAGCGTGATAGTTAGACAGTTGAAATTTTCGCAGATGATGTATTTCTATTGCCGCTATAACAAAAAATACTAAAAAACAGAATAAAATAAATATTTAAGGGGGCTCCCATACAACCGACATGTTTTTTTTGCCGTTTTTATAGATAATAGTACGGAAACCTTCGTGCGCGAGTCCGGCTCGCACTTGGCCGTTTTTTTATTTTTAACCTCCTTGGAAGATGATTTTCTGAAACAAATCATTCTTAATGTCTTATCAAAAGGTTCAAAACCAATTTTCATTGTTCTTTTTATTCCTGTATATTTAAAAATAATAATGTTTGTGTTACTGTGTATGTATACGTTTACCATTTATCATCAAACTCTCATACTGTAGTCATATTTCTTAAATTGGTCTTTAGACACATCATGACGTGGAAATACCGTGTGTACCCGCGCGCACCCGCCCCCTTGCGTCCCGCAAACCTAGGAAAGGCCAACTTTACGACGGTCAACCTTGTAGTGACAAGTGACAGCCAGGGTCATACATAAAGCCTAGTTTATACAAGTAGGACATTTTTATTAAGGGTTATAAAAAAGTACGTTAATGGGTACAATAGTCAATAATACAACAACCACAGTCTTAAAAAATAATGACTAACAATTATTTTAGACTATTATAAAATTTAAAATAAAAAATTCGACGTGTTAATAGAATGACTTTTTTTATGCAGCCAAATTCACACTGGAGGCTTAGTAAGTGGTCAGTATCACGGACCAATAACATTTTTTTATTTCCAACAAAAGGTCATCGATCCTTGATACTGACCGAATCTTTAGTATGAATTTGGCTGTTTAAATAAATTTCACCTTATTTATGTATGAAATTATATATACTAATAAAAACCTAACTATCATATATAAATCCTAAATTAAAATTGCCTAACAATAAATATGTTATTCTTATTATGTATATATTTGTAAATGAATAAAAACGTAATTCGATTATTGTTTTTATTACATTTTCTTGTATACCAGGCCACGCAGTATGTTTTGAGATTTTTTTTTTCTCTTTGAGCCATTTATAGCCGATTCTGAAGGCTTTAATTTTAGTTTTATTGCTGTCAAGACTAAATTGTCTTCCCTGCAAAATAGTCCCTAGGTATTAAAAACAGAAGCTAAATTACTTTGGAAAAATTTAAGTTTTGACAGCACTAAAATTAAAGCCTTCAGAATCGGCTTTACTCCCCAGTTATAATTTATTTTGAAAATACAATTATTAACAAGTAAAAATACGAACGTTTCAGCTTCAAAATTTCACTACACATTTTTAAGAGCTAAATTGAACTATCGTGACTCATTGAAAAATGGATCTGCGTCGGGAACATTTTCGCACGATGATTTTTTACGATTTTGAATGTCGGCTAAAACCGGGTGAATCGTATTATGGACTTCAAATGGCATTAATTAAAAGAAAGCTCTTCTAAAGCAACCACGTACCGGCTCGGTGGTATGACGAATTTAAGCGCGGTCGACTAACTATTAGGGATGGAGGAAGAAGTGGTCGCCCTTTGACGGCTGTTTCGGAAGGAAACGTACTAACAGTGAAAAATTTAATTCAATAGAATAGGCAAATTACGTTTAAAGTTACGAGGTTCAGAGGATCTAAAAAGGCCAACTTGGGTGAATCATGAAATGATTTGAAAGTAGGATAGAGTCAGAGTTTCTTCATGCGTGCAAAAGAGACGGCATTACAACAGAATCATAATATGATGCATCCAAAGCGGCTTTTTTAGAGGACCAGGGCACCTAAAAAGGCCAAAAGAACATACTGCAGAATGGATCGGAAAGCGTTCACGAGATTCTACGATTCTATACAAGCATCTTTGCGTGTGGAGGACAGTTCCACGCTGGGTGCCGCACAACCTCACTGCTGCTCAGAAGCAGCCCCGCGTAGAATGGTGCCATGACATGATTGCTAAATTTGAAATAGGCTCGTCTCGGCTTGTTTACGACATTATTACAGGTGATGAATCTTGGATGTATCAATACGATCCAGAACGAAGCGCCAGTTGACAGTTAGGCTGTTTCTAAACGAACCAACGCCAACCAGCGCGTGAAGCGATCGAGAAGCGCAGGGAAGATTTTGAACGCTAGTTTTTCCACTTTGTCGGGGTATTTGCTGTCGATTTCTTTACGAAATCAAAGAAGCATCAATGCCGAATGGTATACTATCAAATGTTTGTCAGAAGTTTTTTTTTTTGTTTTTTTTTTCATGTTAACATATTGATGGTTGCGATTGTCTGCACTTTGTGGAACTTATTATACATCTTTGTTGTAATAAAACACTTGTACTTGTCCACAAAACATTAATATAGTTATTACACCCACCCGACCTTGAGTAAGGGAATAAAATCAAACATACATATATATACCTACGCATATACAAGTGACTTTTTGATCATCGTCCAAATTCACACTGGAGGCTTGGTAAGTGATCAGCATCATGAATCGATAACAATTTTTGTGAAATTCGTATAATGAAATTTCGACTCCCCATAGTAATTCACTCCCAGTCCTGAGTGAATCACTGTGGGGAGTCGATTTACTAATTTTACAAAAATCGTTATTGATTCATGATGCTTATCAGTGATAGTTATCACTTACCAAGGCTCAAGTATGAATTTGGACGATGTTAACAAATTCACCTTGTATATAGGAATTAAATCATAAATTTCGTTCGGAAACGCAAAATGTCCTTTGACATCGGTAAAAAAAAAATATCTGGAAAACAAATAAAAGATCAAAAAACAGTTTCGTTCGGAAACGCGGCTCAGCCTTCAGGGAACAATTCAGGAAACAAGAAATAATTTCGGTCGATCAAATTAGAGAATAACATATAGGTAGTTACGTCCGAAAACGCAACTCGGCCTTCGGCCTCACCAAAGGCACTTAAGGGGCAGGTAGTTGCCAACTACCTTGAGTCGACTTGTGTCGGTACAAATATCTACAGAAATTATATTGTAATAACGATCATATCAGCGCGCACGTCGCTGGGTCTCAAGATAACGCATAATAGGAGAAAATAATACTTTCAACATGGACGCGATGGACGAAAAAAATTTCCATAAAAGATTTTTCTAAAAAATATTGTAGGTATTTTAAATACCATTAGTGGTTTCAAAGAAAAAAAACCGACCAAGTGCGGGCAGACTCGCGTACCTAGGGTTCCGTATATTGAATGATAAATTTTGTCATTATTTTCGTGAATTTCTCAACCACTTTATTTTTCCTGTAATCTTTACGTAAATACATATTACCATGATTTTTTTCATATTTTTCGGTCCACCAGTTTTGGAGATAAGGGGGGGACGTACATTTTTTTTATGGTTTTTCAAGGATTTCTCGAAATAGATGCAATTAAATATAGCCAAACTATACATTTTTACAAACAGCTTTTTAATATCTACAATTTGATACCCATATTGTATTTTTATAAAATATTTTTATTTATTTTACTTCTTTTTATATTTCTTATTTGGGCTCAATTTTTTTTAAACCGCTATAGTTTTACTTTAATTGGCCAGTTATGATCTGTAATGGACATTTTTTTTCATATTTTTCGGTCTACCAGTTTCGGAGATAAGGGGGGGATATACATATTTTTGTGTTTTTTTTTAAGATTTCTCGAAACCAGTGCCAGTAAATATAGTAAAAGTATATATTTTAGAATCAGCTTTTTAATATCTACAATTTGATACCTGTATTGTATTTTTAGGATAATATTTTTTATTTTCTCACTTTTGTTTTGGAAATATTTTGAACAATTTCGAATTTTTCATATTTTTTTTACACCGTGATATGAATGCCAAATTTCATGTCTTAGGCTGTGACATACAGACGGACGGACGGAAACGGAGTCTCACCATGAAGGTTCCTTTTGTGCCTTCCAGGTACTACGGAACCCTAAAAACAATTTTACTTGATTTTTAAAATTCCTTTCATTAACTTTTGTTCGAGGAACTGTACTGGATTCTGAAAACGTCATGCAAGGAAATAATTTTGAAATATTAATGTTATTATTCTTTTTTTTGTTTTATGGACGTTGTTTATGGGGATATTACGAGTAACTCCACGTATTTATTACCAAAAAAAATTCAACCGTTTATCCTAGTTTCCTGCCACTTGGCGTGTTTTGAAAATGTGCATTTTTTTTTTAGAAAATAAGTGGCTGAAATGTAATGCTGATGCTTTAGTAATATTTTTACAATCAGCTCATGAACCCCTTTAACATAACCTCCCCCTCCAAAAGATTTTTTTTTTCCATAACTGCGGGCCATAAATTATCGTTTGGGCTTTACTACTACGTGTGTACTAAACTACTAAAACGGCTTGCTATGCTTATATACCAATTAGCGTTTTTTTTTTTTTGTATTTATACTTTCGTACTCCATCCACAGCTAGAGTATATCCTACTGATATGACTTTTATCTGGAGACTTGGTAAATGAACAGACACATGGTTTACCACGTCTCCAGTATGAATTTGACAGTATCAATCAAAGTGCAGTAAGATCTGCGCCCTGATGGGCCAAGGAGAGGTCTTAGAATATTTGGAAATATTGTTTTAAGTTAATGGGCAGACAGAGGCTGTCCCTGTCCGTCCGTACATTCCGTTGGATCGACGACGCCACCAAGTCGCGTTCCTACCTCAGGCTACAGCGGCGCGGCGGCGCGGCGGCGGGGCCCCGGTACTCGCGCCACTATCTTGCCGTTGCCGCATTCCAGCGGCCTAGTTGATGCCGCGGCGCGCCCCGCGCGTGCCTTCGCCGCCGCCGACTCTTCGCGCTCCGACCGACCCACGCTGCCTGCACGTCCACTCACTCACTCACTCACTCACTCAGTTCAGTTCAGTAGTTACCGTGCGCTCGCACAGGCTGCGTCGCTACATCGCGCTGCGCGCTCAAATCAACGCGATCGACATCGTGCAAGTTATGTGTACATGAGTGAAGTGCTCCCAATGGATGCGGTTCATGTGGATAGTGTTACCTCGAGTAAATAACGGCTGGATTTAATATTCATGGTGAGTGTGGCTAATTTATCGACGATCGCAGCGGGTGCGCGCGCTTTCACGATGCGGCCACTTTCATACGCATAGTTCGAATTCCGCGCGTCCGCGCCGCGCCGGCCGCAGCAGCGCGGACGCTGACCTCGCGCTCGCTCGCGCCCTTCGTGCGCGCAGCAGCCATATCAGCAGTCCGCTCGCGCAGCACTGATTTCAATTCTGATCCAGTCCAGTATCCTATGGCTGGAACTGAGCCTAGAACAAGAACACCGAAAGACTTTCGAGTATTCGTTTGAAAAAATTCGGACTCCCCTTATATTGAAAAAAATATATTTGATTTGTTATTCTTTTATTCAGAAAAGGTTTTATAATAAGTGTATTAGGATTTTGTGTACTAAAAAATATTTATTTCAACCTAATTTTTTGGTTTTAAAATATTCCTTACGGTTTTGTTACGCGGACGGACTAAAGCGGTTACGGGAATTACTTAATTTGTTTTTAATGAAATCTTAATACAAAATATGAAGTAAACCTCACTCCTCCAATCATTTTAATTTTTCAGTTTTAGCAAAAAAAAAAAAACTCCAATCTGTTGTTTCGCTGCGTGATTATTAATTAGTATTACCCATCCAAGACAAATAGGCTAATGAGCCAACCAATAATCTCCTCTATCAAAAGCTAATAAAGTCATTGCCATTGGCCTTATCGGTAACATTTTTCCTAGCCTATGCCATACCCTTAAGATTTTTTTGTATAATACAAGCAATTGATAAATGTGTGGTTTGAATTGTACCTCCTAGTCCTACCGATTTGAGGGAAAACCTAAGAACACGGAGAATGCGGCATACAATGAAACTCTGGTAGTACCTACCTACCTAGCAATTGTATCATGCATTCCATTACAAACTCGAATCCGAACAACAGTTTAGAAAGTTATAAGTTCATTTTAAAAGAACATTAATAATTTGTTAAAGTCCATAGTGTGAGAACGACATTAATTTCCGTTAAATGTTCATCCGGTAACCAAATAAATGTTATACAGCAATGAAATAACAGGATACGAAGTGACAGTTACAAATATCTAAGTATGAATACCATAGTATCTTATAATATTGGGTAGGTACTTAAGGGCCTTACTATTGCCAAATGGGTACTTTCTAAAGCCTACTCCTCGTTTATGGCCAAACCAAAAATAATGAAAAAAAGTATTATGAATAATCAACTCTTTGACAACATATGCAACAATTTTCTTTTTCATACCACCAAAACTTCTACATGAATTTTTTTTTTTACTGAATGGTGTTTTATGACCTCAAATTCCCTACTGCTCCTGAGTGGCTTGGCCGATTGAATTCATCTATGCTTTGATAAATAGATAAACTTTATAGCTATAAACATAACATAAGATTATCCAATCGAGTAATCAAGTCCAAGTGAAAAGTATAATTTTCTCCCATTTCGCCCTCTCAAGGACGCAGCGAGCGTCGTAACAGCCACTATGTATTGCGCGCTGATATGAACGTTATTTCAATGTCGTTTCCGTTGATATTTGTAGTGACAAATATCGAGCTGCTAATTTGGCGATGGTAATCGCCTTAATTACCTATGAAATTGCCGAAATTTTCTTACAGATTCATGAGGTCATAATAGCTTAATTTTTAAAAGATTTTATTTTTAATTTTTTTCGGAGAGCTTACGTCATTTTAGGACATGGTTTTCATTATTTTGCTATATATATTGACCATTATTTTTTTATGATTTTTTAAAGAATTGTCCGATGACCTTGTCACTTGAGAATTTTAGACATTATACTGATTGTGATGTGTGATTGCTTATAAAAAAGTGGTCTGTCTCTGTCTGTCTACTCATCTGTCATCTAGCTGTCAAATTAGTCTGAAGCAAATTATTAGAAATTTATCTTGATAGCAAAGGACTTATTTCTAAACAGCCATTAATCAAGTGACGTCACACAAGGGCAAATGTAAGTTGCAGCCTTTTCGTAAAAATATTCATCATCTTGAGGTTTTTTTAACCAAAACTTCGAAAATACGGCTTATTAAACCTAAATGGTTTTCGAAATAACACACCTTAAAATAATTTAATCTATGCCAATTCCTGTAATTCAATAGCTATTTCCATTATTTGCTTTTGTTTATCAAGGTTTTATATCTACGTATTAAATTTTGTTTTTATTGTCAGTTTGATATACAACGATATTCAAAGTCCTAGAGAGTGCGGGCTTGGATGGAATATCGTCGCGTCGGTTTGATAACTAAAATTAAACCTTCAAAAACAGTTCGTCTTAATTCCCATCTATTTCCATGATAATATTCGTAATATTTTTTTACGCTGACACTTTTCAAAAATTAATCGCTATCCCAAAATGTCGTGAAATATAATTGAGGAATACCAACATAAAATTGTTCGTACCGTAAACGGCCAGGCAGACCTAAGGCAAACTACGGGATTTCATCACAGATTGGTCAAGACTACAATAATACATTGGTTGCATGCTGGTACTCGATGGGATAAAACTACCCCCGAATGTGCCCCTAAAATCAGTCTGACTGACTAAACGGCCAGGCCGACATAGACGTTATCGTATGACCAAAGTTTGTTGATGGTATGAGGTATTTTGACATGATAAAAGCCCCACTTTTTTCATGAATGTACACAACCTGTCAAGTTTCGCCAAGGTCTGCCGGCTTTTTTAGGAGTAACTTTTTGTCCTTCTTCTCACAGTAACTGTGTCATGTGGTCACCCACAAATAGGGTTGCCAACTTTTTTTAGAACAAATAAAGTATATCTGATTTCAGGGAAGGTAAATAAAAAGTATGGTCCTTTAGAAAAAAGTATTCTTTATCCAAGGGAGTTCAAAGATTTTTGAAAAAAATGTCACGGTAGCTGCGGGCGGCAGGAACTAGGAAGCCCAGACTACATACTAACATCCTCAAATCCTTTTGTGAAACTGTATTTTTTGTGCTATTTGCATAAACACAAACGCACAACATAAAAAAATATCATCCACAATGAAGGAAGTCATACATTTTCCCTTGGATTTCTTTACGGCTCTGTTTTTGTTTTCAGTTTACGTCTAATTTTATGTAAAGATTGAAATAAAGTATTTTCACGTACTTTATTGGTATTCAAAAGTATAAAGTACTAAAAGTACAGGGACCCAAAATAACGTAAGATACTTTATTTTAAAGTACGGTTGGCAACCCTACCCACAATAAACCTTCGGTCTATTCATTTATTGTAGGAATTTCGATTTCATCTCACTACTTGAATTACATACCTGACCTGCATACACAAGATTTTTAAAAAATGGGTGTTATTAATAAAGTACCTTTTCACGATACCTATAGAATACATACCTGAACTCAATTAATTCTATTACACCATTACTTACACACCCACGACACTCTTTATCTAAAATTGTTACCGGCCAAATCAGAGTTTAGGATAAACTAGTTTGGCCTAGGCCAAAAAAACCTATTGGACCGATCAGCGACAACTCGGCCCGCGTCAACAAGGCCCAAATAATAATACCAGATATTTCACTCCCGATTAGGGTTCATACTTGAGGACCCCAGTCCTCGAGACACCCGTCCTTTAGGACCCCGGTCCTTGAGAACCCCGATAAATTTGATTATCTATTTTTTGTTTAATTTTGCTATTATCATGCTGGTGTACCATCGATACAAAAAGTGCTTCAAAGTACATTAATTAAATAATGTGTTAGTTTGGTTAATGCAACCTAGTTTAGAGTTAAGCTGATATAATTTTATGTTATTCCATATTTTAGATCCCTAGAAATACTAATGACGACCCAGAAAAGTGGAACCATTGTTAAAAATTCTACCTGGCCACTAACTAGTTATAATGAAACAATAGAGCCGGCGCTGCCAGATGATATGCCAATAAATCTGTCTATTTTACGCATGCATAACAATGTACTTTTCTATCTCTTTCAATAAATTTTGCTGGAATTAAAAAAAGGTAAATGTAAAAGAACTAGTGCAGTTAAATAAAGTAAAAAGTACGCGTGATTTAAAAGCTGCATTATGGACCTAAAGGCGCTGAAATAAGAGCCACTTTATTAGCAACTGCTGATTATTCATTTTGTTAGTTTAACACTTTTGTTGGCGATTATACTTTAAGCGACATTGGCATTTTTTCAAATTTATCGGGGTTCTCAAGGATCGGGGTCCTAAAGGACGGGGGCCTAAAGTATCGGGGTCCTCGAGGAAAAACCCATTTGTACGGTCAGACAGAAAGTAAAATAAATGACATTTACTATTCATAAAATACTATAAACACTATAAATTAATTACAAATGAAAAACTTATAATGTATATATTTTTTTATAATATTTTAGTACATAAAGTTATGCTATAATATAGATAATAATTTATAGTCACAGACCACCCCATAGTTCTATAAATTAACTTTGTACTATTTAATTACTTTTTATTTTTTGGTTTTAAGATACGGACGTCATTAGAACTAGAGATGAAACGGATAGTGATTTGGCCGGATACCGGATACCGGATATCCGGCGAGGCCCTAGGCCGGATAGCCGGATATCCGGCGGCCGGATATCCGGCTCAAGATATGCGTTTCGCACTAATTGAGCAAGTCTTAACATTACGCACCAAGGTGCGTGCGGGTGCAACTGGGCGAGATTATTTGTGTATTTTCTAAATCACAATCACAATCATACAAATGCTGGTCTGCAAACGCGAAACAATTTCCGATCCTAACAAAATTCGTAAATATGTATCTTTTGTCTCCTTGCGGTGTATACTGTATATAAATGGACAGGTATATTTAAATGAAACCGCGTAATCTACTGTTCATACTGAACAAATTTCCCAAAGTAACATATTGAAAAAATAAATTGAACCTGCCCACCCAATGCCCTTTCAAAATTCACAGTAGGTTTTAAAATGAGTAACATGAAAATGAGTAACATGAATGAGAAACATGAAAATATTTTTTCATTTCCACAAATATGTTTCTTTAGAAAAATTGTTCAGTATGATTCTTAGACCATGTGTTTTTTATTAAAAGATACCTGTTGAATTACATCCGGTATATTGTGAGAGCAAAAGAAGCTGGTGTAATGTATGAAGAAAAGCACAAACGTTAATTCCCAACAATTGCTGTACAGCTTGTCTTTATCTACCATAGCTCAACTCTATTCACTTTATGTATTAGAATTTAGATTATTGAATCATTGATACAATCAATTTATTTTGTGATTTAACCGACTTTTTGTATGCTGAGTTAAGTATCCGGTATCCGGCCGGATACTGGCTACTATCCGGCCGGATACCGGATACCAAAAATGTGGCCGGATAGGCCGGATACCGGATAGTAACCGGATATCCGTTTCATCTCTAATTAGAACATACACGGTTTCATTCAAATACACACATCATAAGATTAAATTTTGCCCGCGTAGCAGTGTCTTCCAATTTCGTCATAAAGGTTATTTTTTAACTGACTTCAAAAAAGGTTTTCAATTCGACTGCATTTATTTTTTGGCGTTGTTACTCCCTAACTCCGTCATTTCTGAACCGATTTGAATGATTATTTTTTTGTTTGGAAGAGTGTGCTTCTATGTAGGTCCCATTTTGGGTTCGGTAATGATTTGATGAAGGTCTTCAGATATAGGCCGTGGAACTCCTCAGAAAATGACAGCATACCTCTCGAGATTGAGGTGGTAACCACTTTGTACCAGGATGTTGATTGCAGGGTATTACTTGAAAATTGACAACCTTCCACCTGACTTTCAACCCTGGCCTCATTACCATAGAACTCCTCAACGGATAAGAGCACATAACTCGAGTTTGCGACCATTACTGTGTTAGGGTGCTGATTGAAGGATATTACTTCGAAATTATTGGATTGCGGCAATCAGTTTGAGTTAGGATGCCGATAGCAGGAAGCTACTTAAACGTAGGAGGCTATGTAGTCATTACACTCACTTGAACTTCGTTTCATATCAACAGCAACAAGTTGGGGTAAAAGAGGATGATGGTTGAATAATAATTCTATGGTTGGTAAATAGATAACAAATCCTTATTAAAGCGCGTGCGCTAAATGCCTAAATGTAGAGCAATTCCATTAAATATTCGAAAGAAAACTGTTGCAAAATCATTTGGGTTAAAAATAAAAACCGGTTAGAACAATCAAAACAGTTCGTTCGAGAAATATTCATAAATAGTTAATAAGGAATTTTGTAACTGAATATTAATTAAAAATGAATGTTTGAAGTTCTAGAAAGTTACTGGACAGATTTCCAATAATGTCAATTAATATAGTAGGCATCTCCATGAATGTTTATAGGTACGTAAGTACCTAAAAGATATCAATCGATAAAGTAATGATTCATTATACGTATTACTACGTAGGTAATGTTCAACACGGCCACGACCGCATTCCACTATATTTGTGTAAACAAAACTAGGGCGAGTGAATGACAAAGCAATGTGGTAAGATTATTGACATTGTTACGATAATTCCTTAAATTAGCATGCCGTAACTTAAACATGTGGATGTTGTAGCAAAACGAAACTTGATAAAAGACTTAATTTAAAAAAAAACAACCTGTCAAGTGCGATTCGGGTTTGCAAACTGAGTGTCCCATACACAGAACATATTAATGTCCCATAATTGAAACGAAATTAACGAAAAATTAGTAAATTGGCTTAGATTAAATTATGTTAAGGTGTGTTATTTGAAAACCATTTCGAAATTAAGGTTTAATTAGCCGTATTTTAGAATTTGTGGTCTAAAAAACCTCATGATGATGAATATTTTCATGAAAAAGCTGCAACTTCCATTTGCCTTCATGTGACGTCACTTGAGAAATGGCTTTTTAGAAATGTGTCCTTTGCTATCAAGATAAATTTATAATAATTTGCTTCCGAATGATTTGACAGCTGGATGACAGATGAGTAGTCAGACAGAGACAGACCACTTTTTTAAAGCAATCACACATTACAATCAGTATAATGTCTAAAATTCTCAAATGACGTCATATCGGACAATTCTTTAAAAAATCATAAAAAGATAATGGTTAATTTATATACCAAATAATGAAAAATATGCCCTGAAATGACGTATATACTTTGAAAAAATAAATAAAAAAGGAATATTTTGAAAATTAAGCTATGGGAATTGTAGAAGTAGCTGGCGGTTTTAATTGTGAAGTAGGTAGTACCTCTTTGTTCGCATCTCGTATAGGGGGAGGGGGGGGGGCATGGTCAGAACTTGTACGTTACCTACCACCCTACTGTGACGTTACTGTGAGGTACGCGTGTTTAAGGGGGTATATTCAAGTTTATTCAATTTACACTTTTTGAAGTTATTTATCTGCTGTTTTAAAAAAGTTCCAAGTAAAATAAATTAGTACAACAATTTTGGAACCTTTTTCTAGATTTTGGGCTATCAGAAACGCGATTGGAGGAATTTTACTCAATAGAAATAATTATTGGAATGAGGTCTAAATTTACAGTTTTTTTGTTTTGGGATACCATATAGACTTATTATTTAAATGGGTTTTCACAATACCTAAATTACTGCTTATGGAAATTTTCATAGCTATTTTGGTTAATTTTGTATTAATTTAAAACCGACTTTTTGACAAGTTTCCCCGATTCCTTCCCTCTCGCACTGCGGGTTTTTCCACCTTAACGTGACATTATCTTTTACAGCCAAATTCATACTGGAGGAGTGATCTGATCAGTATCACGGATCAATAACACTTTTTGTTAATTTATAAATTAAGATGTTGACCTCCCATAGTAATTGACGGGTTGTCCTTGCGTTTGTTGGAACACGAAAAAAATAATACATGAATTTCACAGAAAGGGTTATCGAAAATGAATACTGAGCACTTACAAAGTCCTGAATGAAATTGGCTGCATACATTAATGTCACCGTATAGAAATCTACTTACCAGTACCACAGTGTGATTTATTTAGTGATAGAATGACGTCTGTAATTGAAGACTGTATGGCGTTCTGCGAGAGAGAATTATGAAAGGCTTAGATTATAATTTAAATGTGTAAATTTATTTGTTTTTGTAATTGTTTGTGTTAAGTTTTTACAATTACTGTTTATTTTTATTTTTATAGTATAGCGATTTAGCATAAGCTGTAATGTTATACTTTTATATTAAATAAATAATAATAAATAATAATACTTCAATACAATACGTCCCCTCATCTCATATAATACACTTCCGGGACTCGGGACGAACTTTTTCTACAAGGGATTCTGTTCTTTACATAGTATCTTTGGTGACAGCAACCCGCTGCCTTTTTTTACGTAGATAGATGATAGCAATGATATGATGATAGATATGCGGAAAATGATCATTATTATTAGAGACTGGATTATAAGCAAGATAAAAATCTCGAAATATGCATGCAAACATGCATTAAAAATGCTTGAAATATGCATGAAAACTATCAAAATATGCAAAAAAAAGACCAGTTAATATTTCAGACTTTCAGTACTTGAAATGCAAGAAAAAACACAAATAGAAAAAGTCAACAACCCCCGAAAGAGCCTCAAATAATATTAATTGTACCTAGAAATACCTACAAAAATCCAAAAAAATATAATTTGATGACTCTTGGTCTTCTATTGTTGATTTATATATGTATGTAAAATACTTAATAAATTAACGTATACATTGAGAAAATTATTTGAAATATATTTCGGGCCCTATCTTGAGCCCGGCATCAGTCACAATGAAGTATAAAAAAAAACGGTAAAAAAATAAAACGTACCATAAATCTAACCTACAAAAATTCAACAATAAATATGGAGCCCCGATCGCGCCTTGTGAAATAAGACCGGTAAATATTTCTGACTTTCAGTAGTTGAAATGCAAAAAAAAAATTGAAAAAGTCAACAACCCCCGTAATAGCCTCAAATAATAATAATTTTATCTAGAAATACATATTACTGCAAAGCAGGACAATTTCTTTATCATTGCGTTTGGGAGCATTTTTCTCGTTCTCCCTTCCCTGCTCCGCCGAATAATGGACAATTTAGCATATTTTTAACAAAATATAATTTGTGCAATTAATTAAGAAGTTGAACGACTATCATCAAAAACTAAATTATTAGTTTTAATAACTTCCTTGCAGTGTGTTTTCTTCATTTTCTTTTTATATTTTTATTACAGTAAAATTAAAAAACGACTAAAAGTTAGAAAACGACGCAATAAATATTTTTTTGCTAACTTAATTAACTTATTTTTGTCTTTCGTCGCATGATTGATCACTATGATTACAATCACAATCTATCGTTTTGCGTTATATTTAATTTGTTAAAAATAGTAGTTTATGCTACAAGGGCGAAAAGGAATAAATTACGAGGACGGTTTAAAACACGAGCGTAGCGAGTGTTTTAAACGTAACAGAGTAATTTATTGCTCTTACACCCGTGTATCATACTACGTTTTTCAATGCATAGTGTGAGGAAATAAAACAAATATACTTGTGAACTTTAAATTATGATTGGCTCAAAAGGACTGTATCCAGAGCCGTTAAACCGTGGAAAAAATTATAAAATATAAAATTTATGGTACGCAGGAAAGGTTGCAGGTTAGCCAACCATTATAAATAAATTAAAAAAAATAATAATAAAGCCCTAGGGCAAAATAATCGACTTTCTGTTTGAATACAGAAAGTTATGATACACTAAAATTAATCGGTGACGTGGTCTATTATATCCATTGACATATCAATATTTAGTTCCAAATTCAAAAATCACACTACCTAGTTCCGAGCTCTGCTCCTGCGATACGAGAATTCAACACTTGCGGTCTTACCACAAAGCTGTGTTTAACTTTAGACAGTGTTTAAATCTGTTGCTGTCACTCTTTTACAATATGAAAAAAAAGGTGACAACGACAGATTTAAACACTGTCTAAAGTTAAACACTGTTTTGTAGTAACACCGTTGGTATTTATCAATACAATATTACTATCCCCGCAAGTTGCTAATAATGCGCTCGGAGGTCATTTGTTTACGGCCGCTTAGTACTGTTAGCATCGCGCTGTCGAGTACAGTTTGTTCTTTAAAAGTAAATGTTTTTAATACCTTATTTCTGACCGTTCTTAAGGCGATTACCGTCGCCAAATTAGCAGCTCGATGTTTATCGGTACGAATATCGACAGAAACGACATTGAAAGAACGTTAATATCAGCGCGCAATGCATAGTGGCTGTTACGACGCTCGCTGCGTCCTTGATATGGTGAAATAGGAGAAAATGATACTTTTCACATAGACGTGATTATTCGATTGAATAATCCTATGTTGTGTTAATAGTTATCAAGTTTATCTATTTATTAAAACATAAATTAATTAAATCGACCAAGCCGCTTAGGAGCAGCAGGGAATTCAAGCCAAAAAACACCATTCGGTGGATTTTTTTTTCATATAGAAGTTTTTGTCGTATGAAAAAGATAAATGTCGCATATATTGTCTTAGAGTTTATAATTCATAATAGATTTTTTCAATATTTTTGGGTTGGCCATAAACGAGGAGTAGGCTTTAGAAAGTACCCATTTGGCGATACTAAGCCCCTTAAGGCGATATGCGAAAAAAATACGGGTGTTTCTTTTCTGTGTATTTCATGAATGACACGGAAAATTTTAATCAGTTTCTGGTATATGCATTTTGACTATATAATCTAGGGTTTTGAAATTGGAAAACATGTTTGGATACATTTTCCTCGATAGAAATTATTGTTGAAATGAGGTCTTCAAACACACTTTTTCTCCTCGTTTGACGAATAGGAGCCATATACAGAACTCAAACATATTTTATTAGGTGTGTTTTAACAATATCTAGAGATTTGATATTTGAAATTTTGCTAGCTATTTTAGTTTTTTTTAATAAAAATATAAAACCAACTTTTTTCCCTTTTGCCCTGAATCCGCCCCTCTCGCACTGCGCGATTTTTCGCTTGGAGTGACAGTGACAAAAATAAAATTCACATAGCCTCTTAAACAAACGTAATTGTGAATTATTTAGACAAAGTTCCAGCGCATTAGCAACTTGCAATTAGTCATCGACCGTAATAGTCATCAACTGATGACATTCATCAAACAGCAATCAACAACAGAATATCCACTTCTGTAAACAAATCAACACAAGTTTCTTTCTCTTTCTATCCTTTCGTTTAGGGATGTGGGTCATATTTTGATGCCATACTAAAAGATTTGTCGCCTCATTTGTACCGCAATGCAAAAAAAAAACTTTATCTATCGTGCCAGCTATACTTCCTATCCGTCTTGAAATTAAAATAACTTTATCTATCGCCCCAGCTATACTTCCTATCCGTCTTGAAATTAAAATAACTTTATCTATCGCCCCAGCTATACTTCCTATCCGTCTTGAAATTAAAATAACTTTATCTATCGCCCCAGCTATACTTCCTATCCGTCTTGAAATTAAAATAACTTTATCTATCGCCCCAGCTATACTTCCTATCCGTCTTGAAATTAAAATAACTTTATCTATCGCCCCAGCGATACTTCCTATCCGTCTTGAAATTAAAATAACTTTATCTATCGTCCCAGCTATACTTCCTATCCGTCTTGAAATTAAAATAACTTTATCTATCGTCCCAGCTATACTTCCTATCCGTCTTGAAATTAAAATGACTTTATCTATCGTCCCAGCTATACTTCCTATCCGTCATAAAATTAAAATAACTTTATCTATCATCCCAGCTATACTGCCTATCCGTCTTGAAATTAAAATAACTTTATCTATCATCCCAGCTATACTTCCTATCCGTATTTCGGTTAATCAACATATTTCAAAAACACAACAAAGTACTCTGAAATCTTGTATGCTGAGCTCCAAAACGTCCCATTTTACATGGATTTTTCTGAAGTATTGATGATTCTTTACATGTTACAATATGTCGTGCGTGCGATAAAAATTGCGATAAAAGCCGCACGCATGAAACAATAATGCACAACTTGTAAACAATATAAAAAAAAAAACCTGAGACTGAAAATGCTTATAAGTGAAACCGGTGGGATGTGATGAAATAAATATTATTCCCGTGGACAAGTACAAGTGTTATTTCAACTATTTCAACAAAGATGAACAATATGTATAGGTATTATGTTGTATAATTCCACTAGTAAGATTATAATTTCTCGGTAGATTTTGTTAGGTTGTTTATAAACTAAGCTTACCTAGCGAAATTATAAACTATCGGTAACATACTATATACAGATATCAATGAAATAGTGTTTGCAAAATATTGACGCGTATTTGTTGTTATATGTCTATTAGCTCCCGATAATTTCGTCCGTACTTGTTTTCACTTACACTATATAATTATGACACTTACATAAAAAGAAAAATATCACACATAAATACTTTATTAGTAGTTTATGGTACAAGGGCAAAAGGAATAAATTACGAGGCTCGTGTTTTAAACGCAACCGAGTAATTTATTGCTCCTACACCCGTGTATCATACTACGTTTTTCAATGCATAGTGTGAGGAAAATAGAAAATAAAACAAATATAATCTTGTGAACTTTAAATTATGATTGGCTCTGTATCCAGAGCCGTTAAACTGTGGAAAAAATTATGATACACAGGAAAGGTTGCAGGTTAGCCAACTTCTCGAATAAATTAAAAATAATAAAGCAATAGGGCAAAATAATCGACTTTCTGTTCGGTTTTGATGCATAAAAAGTGGGCATTTACGAGCACTTGCATTGAAAAAAAATTAAAGGTGTGTAAGGTCTCTTCCCACCCAGCGTCATTCGAAAATGACGCTATTGATAAAGTTATTTCTTTACGAAACGGTATGTTTAAAAATTATGAAAATATAATCGAAATTTTTTTACCATATTTTTCGGTCCACCAGTTTCGGGGATAAGGGGGAGCACACATTTTTTTGTGGTTTTTCAAAGATTTCTTGTAATCAGTGCCAGGAAATATAGTTAGGGTATATATTTTTTCAATCACCTTTTTAATGCTTATCTACAATTCAATACACATATTGTATTTTTAGGATGCTTTTTCCAAAATTTTTTTACACCGTGTTACGGCAAATTTTTTGCCAAATTTCGAGTTTTTTTAACGGTGCTAAAGTTATGTTATGGGGCTGTGACATGCGGACGGAGGGACGACGCGACGGACAACAGAGTCTCACCATAAAGGTTCCTTTTGTACCTCTTAGGTACTACGGAACCCTAAAAACTCGAAAAAGTAGCATTTTCAACGTTATCATGTTCTATCTCCGAAACAAGAGGACCGAAAAATATGAAAAATATCATGGTAATAGGTGATTAGATTTCAGGAAAAAGCGTAAGACGCGAATTGTTTGCCAGGCGTTATTATTTTAGCGGCTTGTTTTTGTCGCCTTAATGTTGCTTATTGTTGTTATTTTGTTTAATATTTCAAGGTTTTGTACAATGATATTCTTGGTTTTGTACCAGTATTGTGTGGCGGTTCGAAGGAACCCTTTGTGCGCGAGTCCGACTCGCACTTGCCCAAAGAATCAAAAGTTTTTGGACACGGAAATGGCCAAAAATTATGTAACACCTGTTTCGAAATGAACAGTTCAAAAGACAATGATTGACAAAATAACAATGGTTAATTTAAAATGCTTGCTAAGGAAATTATTGGTTAAGGTTGATTTCGTATAGGGTTGGTTAACATTATACCATTGCAGTATAGAAACGCAGAAAGAAAAGTAAATCTGGATGTGAGGAGCTATGAACCGGGATTCGAACCCGGGACCTCTTATCTCCTTGCGATGGATAAATCGCCAAGTATTCAAAAATATAAATTTATTTCTATCATAGTTTTTTATAGGGTTGGTACGAGTAGCTAGAAAATCTTGAATACGATGCATGTTGCCACAGTACTTTTCTCTACTGTTGCCATTGCTGGTTAGCTTTAGCGTTATGTTATGAAAAAAAGATAACCTCAGTTTATTGTATAGCAACTTCTTAGAAATTAAATTCATCGATTTTTCCATACATTATAACATACTTCACACATTTCTTTATATTATTATAATGTTCGCTTGTAATTTTGGATAAAATCTCCGAACTACATAATTTTGTTACATTGTAATAAATTTAAAAAAAAAACGGCTAAGTGCGTATCAGGCCACGCGCAGTGTAGGGTTCCGTAGTTGCCCTGCACAATATGCGGACTTCTTCCCCAAGTACATTTTATTAGTTTGTCGACTAATACAGATCTCGCCAAACTTCTAGTACGCTCGGAAGTTACTCTTCCCAAGAACGGCCCATACATTTTGTTCCTGCTGATGCGAATCGCCCCGTGTTTAGAGGGAACTAAAAGTTTGGCGCGATCTGTACTCGTTAGCCTACTTAGCTGTGATAGTTTTCCTTTTAATTTCGTTATATATACTACTGCCGTGATTTTTTCACGTCCCAAAATACAGCCGTTTCGCTGGCAGGGGGGGGGACACTTGACTCTAACAAAAATTAACACTTCGGCGTGAACCCATGCCAAATTACAGCTTTCTA
Source organism: Ypsolopha sequella (assembly GCA_934047225.1). Taxonomy (NCBI): domain Eukaryota; kingdom Metazoa; phylum Arthropoda; class Insecta; order Lepidoptera; family Ypsolophidae; genus Ypsolopha; species Ypsolopha sequella. Next base: position 16,900,099 of record OW203994.1, on the reverse strand, counting down.
GTACAAATAGTCTCTTAGCTAAACCGCGGACAGACAGATAGACATACGGACATGGCGAAACTATAAGGGTTCCTTGTTGTTGACTACGGAACCCTAAAAACCGGCCAAGTGCGAGTCGGACTCGCGCACGAAGGGTTCTGTACCATTATCAATAAAAACGGCAAAAAAACATGTCTGTTGTATGGGAGCCCCCTTAAATATTTATTCTGTTTTATAGCGACAACAGAAATACTATCTTGCACTCTCTCAGCACGTTTTTCAAATACCCATTCTCATGCCATACTAATTTGTATAGAGAAATCACGCGGAAAAATGTTGAGTGTTTGAGTATTTTTTATAAATTAACGAAAGGAAAGAGGTTTAAATAAATAATAAAATAAGCTAGTTTGACTTCTTAACTCTAGAAAATATAATTCTATTTTTTAGTTGGATTAGTAGATAAATCATAATTGTCCAAACGCCAAAGGCTGTTTTCCGTGATTTTAGTGATGTTTCCGTTTTTTTTTCTCGAATTTATGATACTTATTTCAAATCTAAAATATAAATAATGTAGTTCAACAAACACAAGCATTTTATTTGTTTAAAATATTTTGATTTAATATGCTAAATTGTCCAAACGCGAGAGCATGTTTGGCGAAACCGACCCTTAAAACAATAAATCGTAATCCAGGGGCCTTACTGTCTAATATATCGTTTTAATATAATTAACAACGCCTCCTTTTGATTTTTTCATGTACTAAAATTTTATACGCTACATAATTCTAGCCTAAGTTTTCTTGTTTTTTTTTTTTCTTTTAATCTATCATTCGTGCCGCATATATAAGCCTTCATCGCCAGGAATTATTATTTGCTATGCACTCGTAACTTCTAACAGTAGAAAAGTAAATTCCAAAAATCTTTAAATGACGATAACTTTTTTTTCTGGCATCCGATTTTAATGAAACAAAGCCTATATTCTAATCCAAATTAGGCTCTGTCCACCAGTGAAAGCCACATGAAAATCCGTTTTGTAGTTTCGGAGATGTGCGCTAACAGACAGAAAATAATCCTAAAAATCGCTGATTTGTGTTCTATTACTCTTTTTTAGTTACCCCCTTTCTATTTTTATTACATTCCTTCCATGTACAGACACATCGGGTTGTACTGTATTATTATTATTATTTGTATTGAGGATATTGATATCAAAATACATTGAGAAAAGAAACTAAAAATCTCTCAAAAATTCTTTTGTAATTAGTTTTCCATATCAAATTATTGTTATTTAAAATTTTCAAGCGATGACGCATTTAAAAATGTATAATATAATCTCATTCTCTTCATGAAATATGCAATAAACTGCATAAATTAGGCGTTTTGCATATAGCTCTAAAACTTCAGTATTTTATTTAAGTTATAATTTATATAATGTACAATAATGTCGCAGTTAAATTGTCAGAGCCAATGAGGTTAAGTCAGAGCCGTGAAATTGTAATATCACGCTAGTTTTTTTGATGTACCCTTACCTAATGAAATTATAGTTCACGGCTTTGACAATTTGCCTGAGACATACCTATATAACTATGTACCTAATGTATTGTAGATATTCTTATTTACTTATTCCCATTCGTCGTAATTAAACAAAATGATGTTATGTGATGTGATGATAATTGATGAAGTAGTTTTCCGACCAAGCGCTAAGCGATGTTTATAAGGCAATATTGTGTAAATCTAAAAAATTTAAAGGAAATTAGATGACGTATCTATTACTACGAGGGGAGGCTGAAAAGTAACATACCTAACTATGAAAGAAAAGGCGTAACTGGATAGTTTATTTTTATTTTTCTATATAGTCCCCTGCTAATAAAATGCACTTATTACATTTTTCAAATATTGAATTTAAGCCATTAAAAAAAAAAAACGGTTTGTCGTCAAAATAGTCAGAAACCGCTGTCTTCATTTCGTCATCGGTCATAAACCTTCGTCCCCTGAGGTCTTTCTTGAGATGAGAAGTCTAAACAGAAAATAGTCACAGGGGGCTAGATCTGGACTATAAGGGGGGTGGTCAATGGTTTCGAAGCCATTGTCTTTAATTGCTAGCTTTGTTGTGCGTGCGGTATGCACTGGTGCGTTATCGTGCAAAATCAGAATTCCTTTGCTTAGTTTACCTCGCCGTTTTTCTTTTATTGTCTCTCTTAGTTGATATAATAAGTTTGAGTAATAATCAGCATTCATTGTAGTTTTCTTCGGTAAATAATCTATGAGCAAAATCCCTACTGTGTCCTAAAAGATTGTAGCCATAAGTTTACCGGCCGATGGACAGACCTTGAATTTCCGAGGCGGCTTCTCATCCTTAAATTTCCACTGTAACGACTCTTGCTTACTTTCCGGGTCCCATTGTCGAATCCAAGTCTCATCACATGTTACAATTCTAGAAATTATTTCTTCCTCTTTCCCTCGACTCATGTCCAAAAACTCTTCGCAACATTTGACACGCCTCTCCATGTCAAATGCAGTCAACATTCTAGGGACCCAACGTGCACTAACCTTGGACATGTTCAAATGCTCATGAACTATTTCATTGACTCGCTCTTTACTGACGCCCACATCTCTAGCTATCTCTCACTGCTTCACTCGTCGGTCCTCTAATATAATTTTTTTCACCCTGGCTACATTTTCATCGGTGACGGCCGAAACTGGTCTTCCGCTACGAGGATCATCTTCGAGGCTCTCACGACCTAATTTAAACTGCCTTGACCAAAACTTTATAACAAATTCGGAAGAACACGAACTGCCAAACACACGTGACATACGCTGTTTGATCTCCGAAGGCGTATTCCCTTCTTTAGTCAAAAACTTAATCACCGCACGCTGCTCGATTTTATCCATTTTCACTTTTTCTACCGACATGTTCGAAACAATTGTAGGAGACAAATAAACGTGATGCAATAAACAAATGAATGTAATACATTTTGAAAATAGAATAACAAACGAATATAAATCCATACCAGCCAGCATTATTTTTGTATATATTTCTGACCAAGGAGATTACATGTCAGCCGCCCTACGTATTATATATTTATCGTACTATATGTATTTGTATATACAATGTTATACTTGTGTATTTATTTTAGGTATTTTGTGCACCACCTTCGCGTTATTTTTTTTCCAACGATTAATTTCCACCCAAAGGTTGTGTGGAAGAAATCGCTATAAGTGATAAGGCCGCCATTTGTTACCTTCTCTCATAAGTTTGTTCTTTTACCTTATTTTATTAACTTTGGTGTACAATAAAGAGTATTTGTCTTGTCTTGTCTTGTCTTGTCTATTACTGGATCTGCTGGATTACTGGATCTAGTCTGCGATACTGTATAAGATAAAGATATTTACGACACGTGTCAGAGAACCTACTAATCTAAACTATGCCATTTCTTTTATAATTTTTAGCCAATATGTAATGGCTGTAGCTAATTTTGATAACTGAATAAGAACCTGTTCGAAATTCCTTTCAATCTAGAAAAAAAAAAAACTGAGAAGTGTCAAAAGCTGGTGAGGTGAGACGTCGAAAATGGAGGCAGAGACAGCCAAGGTAGGTATGCAGGGGGGGGGACGCAAGATGCGGCTGGAGCCGGGGGAGGGGCGCTCGGCATCTGAAGGTCGTCCGCATTCCTCGCGTCGCCGTCCGCTGCTACCGCGCTTACGTAGCGCCTCTGCCCCGCGGCCCCGCGCGTTTCCCCTCTCGGTCCCTACGACGCCGCCCGCGCCGACCGGTCTGCCCCCTCCCCGCTGCGCCTGCGCACCATCACAAACTATCGCGCATTTACTAAAACAAAAAACATGTTCTTATCAAGAACCGAAGAACCACAGAGGTACCGGATGGGATGAAATTTATTCGTGTCTAGTTTTTGGAATGCTTTGAAGAATGCTCGGATCAGAACTTGTTTTACGAGTTTTTATTACAACCGAGAATGTTTCAAGAAAAATACGGTGACCGTTTTAAGAAACTGATGAGGTTTACATTTGTAAATATTTTAGCAATTAGCATTGGCGACGAAATTTTATATCGTAGAATCATCGATATATGAGAATTAAACAAGTGGATTTACATTTATTAGTAATACTAATAACTAATAAGGCTTCCGTTCCATTCGTAACTTCCTATAGTTTCTACCCGAATAAGGCCCAAACATAATAAGAGCGATACAAAAGAAACAATGTGAACCCAAAGGTCGCAGGTAGCAAAAAGGAGATGCTGCACGAAAAAAAAAAGGAAGAAAAAAGCTGTGGAATGCACAGATGGCACGGATCCGGAGTCCGGACATTCCAAAGGCGCAAAACTGGGCTTTATCTGTAAAGAGGAAGGCTTATAACCTTAGAGCATGGTTTAATACTCAAAGAGTCAAAGCTTACAACGGATATACGAATGCACAAATAATTGTAGCACATGCGTTACACATACTGATTTAAATGGGACACCTTCAACATGGTCAATTCGGTAAAGCTAGTCCAACTATTCATGCGATGTCAATGAATCCAAAAAATTCGTGGACCTGTCTGTACGATGGAACAGATAAAAGAAACCTGATTAAAATAACCAGTTACGAATAGAAATTAAACTATTTAAAGGAAGTTGTATGAAATACAGCTTCCAAAGCTGAACGTGATTGGGTATTCCCGGGCTGAGAGTTTTAGAATTGGAAGAATTATATTAATTATGCCATAGGCTATGAAGAGCTGTTACTAACCTTCCAACACAATGAGGCCAATGGCAAAGACTTTATTAGATCTTGATAAAGGTCATTATGGGTTGGCTCATTATTTGTTTTGGACGGGTAATTCTAATAATCACGCAGCGAAACAACAGATTCGAGGGTTTTTACTTTTAGCTAATACTGAAATATTTTATATGGAAAAGTCAATAGAATTGGAGAAGATTCACTTAAAAATTTGTAGTATGTACCTATTTTATGAAAAAAAAAACATCAAGTCAATCCCGTAACCAGTGTAGCCAACCCTACAGTTTTAACTGTAGTTTTACAGTTTTTTGGAAATCTTCTCTGTTTTTATTTTAGGCCTCTAAATCTACAGAAATCTATAGTTTTTTTTAAGGCGATATGCAAAAGTTTTAGCGTCCCTGTTACTCCATATGCGAAAAAACCCTCAGTGCGAGAGGGACGGATTCGTGGAAAAGTAGCAAAAAGTCGGTTTTTTATTAATATAAAATGTACTAAAAATGCTATCAAAATTTCATTTAACCAAGTCTTAGATACTGTTAAAACCCATCTAATAAAATATAATTGCAGTCCAAATGTCATTCTAAATTGTCAAACTAGGAGAATTTGTGTCGATAAAGACCTCATTTCAATAAATATTTCTATCGAGCCGAAATTCTCCAATCGCGTCTCTGTTTTAACAGATCCCTAGAGGAAGATTCCAAAAATAATATACTATTTTTTCAAAATTATACTTTATTTACCGAAGTAGATATAGAAGTTCTGAAATTGACAATTTTTTCCGTAGCACCATTTTATTCGCTGCATAGGTACTTTGCACATGAAATCAGAAATGATTATTTTTTTAGAAATCAATGCGACAAATGGACATCAACAGAAATAAGCCAGATTCCAAAAAAAAATGGTAGGTACTTACTGAAAATTAAGAAGATTTACAAATGCAAAATGAGATTACAAAAAAATAGGTTTGGAATATTTTTGCCGTTCTGTTCTGGCTTTGTTCATGTTCTAGGCTCAGCTCCGGAAGTTTTATCTTACGTTTCCTAATAAAAGATCAAAAAATTAAATAGGTTACCTACCTATATAATATATATATTTTTCTCATTATAATGAGAGTCCGAAATTTTTCACACGGATCCTCGAATGTCTGGCGTTGTTCATGTTCTAGCTAGTGTCAGCCTCATTTCCATTCCAGCCGGTTGTTCCGTAATGATAATGAGTGAATCATCGTGATAGGGGTCATGGCTGGGCCACAGTGCAGAAAAGTAACAGTATTACGTCTTCATATAAAACGGCCTAAACGCGTGCTTCAAAATCTCGGCTTACCTCGGTAGTAAGTTGGTAGAAAAAATTCTAAATTCGAAAATTAATTTGTAGGCTGGTATTTCTGGATTCCAAATCACTAAGTGCAGAAAAGGCACAACAACACTTTTTCAAAACTTTCAAAAAATGTTGCTATTTATAAATAAAATCACAGCTTAGAATGATAAAAACAGATTTTTTAGAGACCGCCTAGCTCTGTGGTAGAGCACTCGCTGCTAACCCAGAGGTCGTGGGTTCATTCCCCGCGGTGCACGTCAATTTAATTTGAATTTTTGTTGAAAGACTTTTTACACAACATCTAAACGTGGGTAGCAAGCAGTATTATTGTCGAACGTCGCACAATATACGATTTGACCAATCCAGAGAGACGAAAGTCCTAAAATCAAAATGTTAAAACAGAGTTTTTTTAAATATCAATTTAACCTTGAACGGACCCTACAACTGATAACGTATTAAAAATCAATTTTTGAAGCGCGGTCCCCTTTAAAACAATGGGGCGATGTTAGCGTTTCGGATCCAGGTTGCCGTCCCCTCGGTCAGTGCCAATCTGAACGTCTGTGTTGTGCATGTGTTTCTCAGTTTTGTGTGAATGTAAGTACTTTTTGGTGACGGATTCCTTAAGAAGAGGTAATTATTTATATGTCATTTCATTTACATCCACTAATATATTTATGAAGACTTAGTAGTACTGTCATAAAAACACCTTCTATAAATCTACAAAAAAATCCTAAATAGAATGTTTACATAGTCTTAAAGTACGTAGTCAAGATGAGTCACGTCATGACTTAGCTCTTATCGTATTCTCATATTGTTAAAGTTTATTAAAAATATATTATTTTTTTGCGAATTATTGCGATTCCAATAATTTCTTATTTATTTCTTTAAAGGTGTCCGAATTCGGCGAAAGTCGTTATTTGACTTTTGGCGTTCAACCCCGCCCAAAGGCAGATTAGACCAAGTTATGATATTTGTGAAGTCAATATTTGTTAATTTGATTCTTCTACAAGACCAGGAAAAGCCCTTGAAGGCGTTTCTAAAAAAGGAATGCGAGAAGTTTAGTCTGAAATGGCTTCGCAAACAGAAACGTTTAGACTTATTTTTGAATGTTAACGAAGAATGGCTGAATGAAGAATTTTTTACTATGTTGCGAGAGCAGTCCCCAAACCCGAGTTCCAGTGTTGGAAGACCAAAAAAGACTTTTGAAGACAGTTCGAAGAAAACCAAAAAGCGGAAAATTCAACATTTGTTGGAAGATTATGACGATGCACAGCTATCTTTTGCAGCACAATTGAGTGTACGAGCAACTGGAAAACGTGATGCTGCTAGGTTGATGCAGGGAGTTTCTCCAGCTTCACCAAGACGAGCTATAATAAGAATATACAACACGAGTCAAAAGAAAGATATATGGTAAAGTATGCAACGTGCTTTCCAAAAATAAGTCAACTCAGACATGTTTTATCTGCAAAACTACATCCAAGCAGATGAATTCCACAATATGAAAATGATGAAAATATGTACCAGTTTGGGATATCTAGCCGTCATGCTTACATCCGCACAATGGAGTGCCTATTAAGTATCGCTTACCGAATCGAAATACGTGAGTGGCAAGTTAAATGCCAAATAGAGAAAAATAAAGAAGATTTTAAGACGAGGAAGAATGATATCACAAAGAAGTTCAAAGAGATTGGTCTGATTAAATAAAGTGTTGGAACGAGCAACGATGGTAATACCGCAAGAAGGTTTTTTCACAATTACCAAGAAACTTCACGTATCACTTGTATCAATGAAAATCTACTATACCGTTTCAGTACGGTTCTTGCAGCCATAGCGTCTGGCTATGAAATTGACCCATACAAATAGAAACACTACTGCTCTGAAACCCGAAACTTATATCTCACCTTATACCCATGGTACAATATGCCAACTACGGTACATAAGATACTTGTTCACGGAGCAGAGATAATGAGACATTCTGTAATTCCAATAGGACAAATGTCCGAAGAGGCTTCAGAGGCCAAAAACAAAGAAATCCGCAAAGAAAACTTCTCGAATCCGCACAAATTTCGATTTCAATTAAGTATTTGTTAGTATCATCCGATCCCTTTATAGTGATATTTTTGACAAAACTGCTACTAAAAAGCCTTTTAAAACATAAAATTGATATAACTTTTTTGTTGAAATCAGAATAAATTTTTTGATATTATAAAAATTGTATTACTTGCTTTCACATAATTACATAATGTGAATCCAAGTGCTAATTCTGACTTTAGGTAATTTCAGATCCTTTAAGTCCGGAATATATTTTTGTCTCTCTAGATTGGTCAAATCGTATACTGTGCGTCGCTGGGTCGTTTAGCTGTATTACATAACAGAACTGTTTTGTAAAACAACTAGTGGCTTTATAAACATACATATCGGTACGAAATAATACATGTCCGAAAGGGTGTCAGGGGTGTTTCCGAGTGTCCATTGTGACACAACGACACCCCACACGATAGGGAAAAATCTGCTCCTGTTTCATGTCATGACCCCGACTAGGGTTACCAGATCCAGTAACGTTAATTCCTGACAAAATCCCCAATAATTCAATAAATTTCCTGACATTTTTCGTTAATTTTTCATGATAATGCAGAGGTAGTGCGATTTTCAACTGATTTTGATAACTTAATAAATATAATATTTATAAATAATTAATTCATGCTCTGTTAAGAATTCCTGACAAATTCCTTTTTTTCCTGATTTCCTGACAAAGGGCCAAAATTCCTGATATGTCAAGAAGATTCCTGTCGTCTGGTAACCCTAAACTCGAATGAAAAATAATTTAATTCAATTTTCTGTTTTGGCTTAACATTCTACATAAAATATCCAAACGTAGGATGTAGGATTTTTATAGCTAGGGCTTGTAGAGTTTGGCTCTACATGAAATCTGATAACTTTTTTACTGTGAAAGCTTTATGAGTCTTTCTTTGCAACCTACTTTACATGAAATGCTTTTGGTGGATTTCGTTTTACCTGATGCACTAATAAGACCAAAATCTTGCATAAAGATAGAAAATTGACTGCTTTTCAAGAGGAAATCACCCAATTAAAAAAAACCGGCCAAGTGCGAGTCAGACTCGCGTACCTAGGGTTCCGTATTGTGGATGATAAATTTAATTTTGTCTTTTTTTTCTGAACTTCACAACCGCTTTACTTTTCCTGTAATCTTTACGTAAACACATATTACCATGATTTTTTCATATTTTTCGGTCTACTAGTTTCAGAGATAAGGGGGGGGACATACATATTTTTGTGGTTTTTTAAAGATTTCTCGAAACCAGTGCCAGTAAATATAGTTAAAGTATACATTTTTACATTGAACTTTTTAATAACTATCTACAATTTGATATCCATATTGTATTTTTAAAATAATATTTTTATTTTTGTCACTTTTATTTTGGAAATATTTTGAACAATATCAAAATTTTCATATTTTTTTTACACCTTGATATGTGGGCAAATTAATGCAATTTTTGTGCCAAATTTCATGACTTTATCTTTTACGGTGCTAAAGTTTTACGGCTGTGACATACGGACGGACTACGGAGTTTCACTATAAAGGTTCCTTTTGTACCTTTTAGGTACGGAACCCTAAAAACTTTAGTCACTAAAACTTGAATCGAACCTTTTCTTGCGTTCCCCTAAATATGTCCATGAATGTACACACTAATTCCATGCCTCAGACATACCATATACCTCCGGAAACAATTGACGTATAAAGCTTAAGCCCATAATATGGGCCTTTAAAAATGGGAACTATTACAGTAGAGCCTCGATAATCCGTACTCAGGCTAATCCGAACGTCGCTATAATCCGAACTGCATACCCCACCCCACTTCCTCGCCTTCGCCTCGCTGCTATGTTGTTTATTAATTAGTCTGCAGTTACGACTGCCACGTTGCGCGTCCATTCCACGTTTTTCTGCTCTGTACTCGTGCGCGGCGTGTTTTTTGAGGTTATAAAGATGGTTCCAACACCAAAACGCAAACATAAAACTTTGACTATAGCCGAAAAGTGCACCTACATCTCCTTACATACTATAATCCGAACGCTTCGTGAGTCCGAACAGGGGTTAGTTTTTGCTAGTTCGGATTATCAAGACTCTACTGTATATCTATAATTTTCTTATATCTTAAGAAATTTGACCTGTGTGCAATACCTATTTCATATTTTTGTGACAATGATAGCACCTTTACTTTTCTCATATTTTTTGGAATGGAGGATCAGCAGTTGGATACAACGTTGTTTTTTTTTTCCGCAGGTGGAGTAAACGTGGTTTCGAGATGCGACATGCGCGCCCTCTGTTCGGTTCGCGGGCCGCTGGGCGGCGAAGCGCGTGCACTGGGTGCGGGTGCACGGCTCCTGGCCCTACGCGTGCCTGGCCAGCCCCAGCCACTGCACTTCGTCGTCGAAGCCAAGGCGAGAGTCAAAGAGCTCAGAGCATTAGCCAACGCCCATGCTCAATTACAAGGCATGACCGACACAGACCTCTTCGGCTTGGCTGTTATGCAAAGTGAGTATTGATACATTATAAAGAGATACTTTCCCTAAATGGGGACTTGTACTATAGTTTGCTTTAGCCTCACATTCCAGTGTACACATTCTGTCAGCCACAAAAGCTGTTTAGTAATCACATCAGCGTTCCATACTGCACAATGTCGCATTAGCCTTATCGTGTGAGCATGGTACGGTACGTTAACAATGAAACAGTATCCTTGGCTAAAGCTATAACTAGCTATCATTATTTTCTCTGTCTATTGTTATTTTATGGACGTACGCCGTATGACTATCTAAAATGGTTTAACTTTCAAAGGCACTGCTCATTAGAATGATGATGTTTTGTTGCATAATTCAATGTTTCATTTTCCAGATGGAGAATATTGGTTCGTGGATATAGAGAGCAAACTATCTAAATATGCACCAAAGAGTTGGAGGTCCTCTCATACACATGTAAGTGTTAAAAATAATTGTTTTGAAAAAAAAAAAAAAACTAGTTTATCTCTAGATGCCATATAATAGTGTATTATTTTCTTTTACAGGGCTTGGACGCCAATGGGAAACCACTTCTAGAATTGCATCTAGCCGTTCAGTTTCACGTGGAAAGTCCACTACTTCTCCATGATGAGGTGGGACGCCATTTCTACTTCCTACAACTAAGGACCAACGTGCGAAACAGGGATGCTCTACCCGCAGAAGTACTACTTCTCCTCACTGGTTTGGCGTTGCAGGCCGAATATGGTGATGCAGACACGTATGAGGACCGAGACTATTTCAACGTTGAAGACTACGCACCTCCTTCTCTCACAGGCGATTGGGTCTCAGCAGCAATGCGAGCTTGTCACCGAGAACATCAAGGGCTTTCAAAATCAGAAGCTGAAACGCGATTTATACGCGAAGTATGCTTTCTGCAAGACACGATCAACTCACATAGATATCGCATGAAACAGACCAAAACAGAACCAGAACCTGGCACTGTCTGGCTTTTAGTCACAGCAAAAGGAATAAAAATATTGCCTAATAATGGACTTGTTTCGACATTTATATGGAGCTCCATCGGGAAACTTAGCTTTGACCGGAAGAAATTTGAAATAAGGACGGAGGAAGGCAAGATAATCTTGTACTCATCGAGTGATGACAAATGCAAGTATCTGTTTGCTTTGTGTAAAGAAACTCATCAGTTTTCTATGAAAATTGCTCCTAAACTGAGTGAAATATTTAGAATGGAAGAAGAAGAACGCAAAACTTGTTACGGGTACACAAAATCCTTAAATTGTCAATATAGCCAAAACAAGAACGAACAAAGGATATCAGTGATATCCTCTACGAGCTCAAATACAACATCCGGTATAGTTAGTGATAGAGTGCAGTCAGAAGATGAATTAGAAATAATGATCGACACACCTCCAGCGCCTTCAACAGAAAGTTTGGCTTTCGCTCACTTATTAGATGGTTCAAATTCTTATCTTATACGACAAGGAACCAAGGAGGGTCCCTTGACCAAAACATCTTCATTAAAACTTAACAAAACACAACATAAAAACAGAAGCTATATGAACAGAGATGATAGCACTCTTGGAGAGAGTATAAATAAAGCCGGATGTTCTGCTGATCTTGTACAAAAATCTGCAAGTGAATTAGAAGACAGTGTATCGCTGCCGGATCAAAGTACTGTCGAAAATTTTAATGACAGTCCGGTTTCGAACAAGTTCAAATGCACAGGATCGCAATGTTCATCGTCATGCAGCACTGTTATAATGGCCCGAGCGGGACTCAGTACGTTAAGCAGAGCATCTGATGCCAGCAGTTTAGAACTAGGTTTCAGTCACACGGCACAAAATTCTATGCTCAGCGATAACAGCACTGTTGGAATTGATGTTGAATATCCACAAGATACAGCTTCGGCTCTGTACGATGGTCTTGGACAGCCGGCCACCATAGCTGCCTCTAGTGAGACAAGTGGAGTATACACAATGGGGAGTTCAGAAATCACAGCGCAATCAAAAATGGATGTGATATCTGAAGACAGTAGAACCGAGTTCAACGATTCGAGTTATGGTGAATATAAACCCTCTCAAGAGAATGATTTGGCAGATTTTGATAGTGTCTCTTCAATATTGAAAAGTAAACTAGAAAGAACCAGCAACATAAATAGCGCCCTTATAGTTCAATCGCAGTGTCATTTACCCAATAGTGATTGCGTTGATGGAGCAACACCGTTTCTCATACAAGAAAATAATGACAAGGGAAATGTATTCAGAGAACGTACAAATTCTAGTGTGAGTGCTACGTCTTTTCATGGCGATGGCAGTGACCCAACGGATAACAAGCACAATATTCTGAGTGCCAGTGAATTAAGTGATTTAATCGTAGGTCGCGGGGTATATCCAAAACGTCAATCCGTTAGTGATACCCTTGATTCTGTATCAGACTACGTGAGACTACCACTGCCTTTTTCTGGTGACAGTTACCTTCAAGGTCATGAGGACACTGCTCCATCTGATGACAATAATCCCGAGGGTTCATTTTTTGATCGACCCCCAACACCACCAGCAAGAACGGACAGTCGTAAATTGTTAAATTTATCTCTTCCAAACATTTTGGACATTGATGATAAAGTTCCCATAAAACCAAGATTTCCTGATAAACCACCACCGCCATACGAATATAATCACAAAACTGTATCGTCCAACGTTTCATCACCAACGAAGGCTCCACCTGCTTATCCAGTTTCTATGTCTTGCAATGCTTTCACAAAACAACTAGGAGACAAAGAAGAAGTGCCCGCTCGAGTCGTAACATCGAAACCAATGATAACTATACTTAAAGCAGAAGCGGGCGAAGTAGGAGCATCAAGCGAAAGAACTTTCGCCAGTCCAATGGTCTTAGAGCACCGGTTCCAAAAGTCGAAAAGACATCAGGCGTCAAGTCGTCGAGCTGATAGATCAAAGTTGGCGCAAGGAATAAGCAATCAGAATCTCTCCCCATCACGAGAATTGCCTAGAGTAGATTCAAACGTACTAGTTGCAATGATGAAACTGCCTCCCCCTCCACCACCTCGCCGAACACGCTTGCCTCCTCCTCCTCCTGTCGCTCGTTTACCTCCCCCACCACCTCCTCACAATCAAATTTTCCATCAGCAACTGTATAGTGACGTCGACTACGTTTACTACCCAATGCAAGATCCTGCGATATCACAACAAAACTATCTCGATCACAAACTAACGGAATCTCGAGTCTCTAATATGCATAAAAGCGGTCTTCAGTACAGAAGTACACCATTTTTATCAACAACTCTATCCACGTCTTCCATGTACGGTTCAATACAAAATCTTTCAGACTCGTACGTTCAACTGCCTGGAAACCGAACAAGTATGTATTCCTTGACGAGTAGGACGTCTTCGATTAGCAACCACTCGACGCATTTTGAGCGACCACCGCTACCTGCAAGAATACCGGAAACATCGGCGTTCATGCGCACCAAATCAGATGAAAATATACTAAACGATAGGGAAATTCCACCAGTGCGATCCAGGCGGATGCCACCACCTCCTCCACCTCCATACGAGCACAAAAAGAAACTTCCAACATATCTTAGGGACGTTAAACTCATCACAGGTCCAACTCCTGTAACATATGTGAGCAGTGATCCAAGTGTAAGCAAAGTGAAGGACGCAAATTGTGATTTAGACATAAAAACTCTTAGAGAAAAAAGTAAAAATTTGGACCTACCGTTAATAGCAGCTCTCTGTAACGACCGGTCGTTACTCAAACAAACAAAAGCATTTGGTGCTCCAAAGTTCAGCAAGCAGACAATTAGTGACTGTGATAGTGAAAACAAAGTGAGTGCTAAGTCTGTACAAAACACCACCGATAATATAGATCTTAAGAATAAACAAGAATGTAATCTGAAGCAAGCAGCGCAGGAAGCTGTGGGTAAAAAGATTTTAATACGTAACCCGAAGGACAAGCTTCCAGCGTTGCCTGGTTCTGACCCTCACACGCCAAGAGCAATGTCAAACACTTACGTCATGCACCCAAGTGTAGCCAAAACTAAACGAGTACATCCTAGTTCATGACCTTTGCCTTATTTAGATGATAGATTTATTTTGTACGCATCCTTCCAGTTTGCAACGTGTGCTTCCACGTATTTCTACAGATCTATAAACCATAAAATCAAGACTGAGCTGGTGATTCCTAAAAAAGCAGGCTATGCTGGGTTATTCGAGGGTGGTTTTCAAAATTCCTGGCATAGTGAGAGCCACAAAAAAAATGTGTTTAACTGTCAAATGCGCATGAGTGCAGTTTTCATAAAATCTTGAATGTTTGTTCCTCGGTTCACTATAATACATAACTCATCATAATTAACCAATTTTATACCAGTAGACACGGACGTATAAATTCCAGTATAGAAGTTCCAAAGTTCACAGCTCAGTGGCAACACCATAAAAAAAGTTGTTGAATTCCTTGCTAAACAAGACCTTAAAGGCACCGTGTTCGCCCAAAATATAAGCGCTATTCGCTGATAATGGCCTTATTTGTTCATATTTGCCTAAAATTTGAATTTGTGAAACTTATCTCGCGACTCGCACCAATGACTTGAACCTAAAACATTCACAATTTAAAATTCAAAATTTTAGCTTGAAGTCATATGTACGAAATAAGTTTCACAAATTCAAATTTTAGGCAAATATTAATAAATAAGGCCATTATCAGCGAAGTGCACTTATTTAAAGTTCGGACGAACACGGTGCTCTTTGAATTTAAAATCACAAATCCAAGTAGGTATTCGCTCGTGGTGCCCATAAGGCATGATAGGTTGGCAAGAAAAGAAACCATCCACAAATTATTTGATTCATTCCTCTACTACTAAGCAACATTCCATAAGCAAGTACAAAGTTAAGCAACTTACATTATCTAATTCCTAAACGGCACTTTAAGAGCGGTTTCGCAGCTGGATTGTGAAAAACCCACCTTTTTCGAATTAATCGATACAAAATTCTTATTCAAAATTTGCAGCCGGTTTTGAATAAAAAAATAAATAAATTCTAATTTATAGAAACTAATGGAAACTTTGAGATGGCAGCATACACAATATATAGATAACAAGGTTTTGTTTCAGTCAATTTTGAATTTAAGTGTTCTGTTTCGGTTAATTAGAAAAAGGCGGGGTATTCACAATCCTGCTGCGATACCGCTCTTAAATGGTAGGTAGTAAAAATTCACTTTGACCTCTCAAACATAAATTGTGTAAATGGTAGTCATAATTATTTCAAACCGAATTTTAAAATATTGTAATTATCATCTCGATTTTATTTTCATTGCTTTAATTCTTTTGTTTAGTTCGTAAATGGAAACGATCTGATATTTTTCTTTTCTCTTTGTCTTTAAAACTGTGCCATAGATTGGTCGGAAAATATTGTAAAAGTTAACTACTACAGCTATTTTAAATTCATTAATGTAAAATTTCTTGATATTGTAGCTGATTATGAAGGCTTTGGTTTTTGTGCTATCTTCATTGCAAACTAGTAAGTAAATGAAAATTATGAAAGCTAAATTAGTTACCTTGATTTTCTTAGTTTTGAAAGCACTTAAACTAAAGTTTTCAGTCTGCTATAAAATACTGTCCGTTTTAAAATGGACACCTTAATAAATTAAATACTCGCTCTATGTAAGGATAATCTAAGAAATTGTGATGTATCTAAAATACAAGTCATTGCTCAATCATAATGATAAATACTGATAGTTATTACTGCAACTATTTATTTTGTTTACAGCCATCTTATGTACATAATACATTAAGATAATGTTCACTAAGTACATGATAATACTTGTTTCCATTGTGTACAAATGTATATAAAACATTTCGTAATACAAACACTGGAGTCTTTAATTTTTAACCTTATGTGAAATACGACAAAGAAAAATTAAGTTTTTACAATCTAAAACTAAAATTAGGTAGGTAGTAATCAGATCAGTAGTAAATCAGATCTTAGAAAGTATATTTTTACAAAATGTTACCAGTTGGCACCAAAGCAGACATAGGTATATAAAAATAAATGTAAATAATGTATCTAAAATCTATTACATTTTGACGATAACGTTTTTAAAACATGGCCTTTTTTGAAAAGTAGTAACAACATTATTTTAATAAAATTAAAACTTTTGAGTAAGTAACATCGATAAGTAATTACAAAATCATCATAATACAATAACAACAATGTCTAAAAGTATAATACTTGCTCAGATTGAGATAAAACTTACATCTACTTTTCTAATTTCAGTATTATACCTGAATTAGGAAGGAAAGTAATTTGATCAAAGTATAGCACTCGTCCAACCAAACTTGTGTCAGTAGCAGCTACTACAGTACCTCCATAAAACATTGTTGAGAGATCTGTCGAGATTGGCCTGTCACCCAAATTACCAACGAAGACACAAGTGTTACGACGTGGAAACCAACGCTCAATAACAACTAAATTGTTTTCCGTCTGACGAATTCCTGTATTTTTTAACATATTTCCTTCTTTGTAAATCGCCCTCAGATAGATAGTTGGGGTGCTCAACCTCAGCTTAGTTAGACTCTTGATAATGTCAAGGTAATGGTATTTTGGATCTAAAGCAGATTTTGAATTCCATGTCAAAATTGCTCCATTTTTTTCAGTTTCTTCTTTGGCAGAAAATACCATTGGCACAAGATTGTGTACATGTTTGTGTTCATGAAAATCTTGCTCAATTTCATGCAGAGGAAGACCACCAAGGCCAATTTCATCACCATAAAATATATTAACTGTGCCAGGCAAAGAAAACTCTAAAGCTATAAGAGCAAGAGTGTTGTTCAAATGTTTTGTTGAAATTCTTTCACTGTCAATATTTCCAATGTTCCAATGCACCCAAGGGTAATGAGGTTTAGACCAGAGAGACCCAGAGATAACTTCATCTATACGATCTTTCAAACCTTGAATATCATCTTGTAAGTTTAAATGAATATCAATTAGATCAATCCGAGACAGCAAGATATTAAGTGAATCACCTTTCGCTTTTCTATATGCTGCTTCACTGGCGATAAAAATCTTGCCGTATCCAATTATTTTTTTCCAAATTTGAAGTGTTTTACCAAAGTTAACATCATCAACATACTTTTCAAGATTTTTTAAATAAAAACCATCAACATTTTGAGCTCTAGCCCAAAAGGCAATAGCAGAAGAGGTTGCGTCATTATAACCGATAACAGAATCATTGGCAAGAAGTATGGTATGAGTGGAATTTAGATTTGGTGATGAGACTGGAGTAGCCATAGAAATGACTGGAATATCTAGAATAAGAGACATGTTTCTGTCATGAATAGCTGCAACCAAGTTCTGAAAGTCTTTGAGAGTACCAATGCTTCTGTCAATGTTTAATAGGGAGGAGATATTGTAGTACTGTTCTGGATAATGTTGGGCCTCAAATATAGAGTTAAGCCTAACAGCAGATGCTCCTAAACTCTCAATATAGTCAAGCTTTTTCATGAGACCTTTTATGTCACCAGTTCCATCATTGTTGGAATCCTTGAAGCTAGCTGGGAAGACTTCATAGAATACCTTCCCTTGGTGCCAAGGGAGATCAGGGTTACAGACAGTTGGGATGGTAACAACCATGGCTATAATGGCACCAAGGCAAGCAACAAGTCCTGAAAGAACTATCCACAGGAGGACTTTTCTGATGACTGCCCAGTTCCAGTTGACAAATCCTGGAAGCTTTCTGGTGCTGACACTGAGGTTGCCATTCAATTTACAGTCTTCAGCCTGAAAAGATAGATGTTATACCCATCACCAATAATACCCCATAGAAGTTTCATGCAGTACATAATTAAAATTAAAATACTTTTCAAAGTATAAAATGACAGATCTAGGATCATTTGGTATTTTTTAAATACAGTTTTTGCTTAATAAATATTACTTCATGTTTGAAATAGGCAAAATTTAATGAAATAAATAACATTCAATGAAAACAGATCATACTGACCAACTTTCTGAAAAAAACATCCTACAACTCATATAAAATGAAAAGTAGGAATGGCAAACTTTTTATTAACTATTTGCTATATTTAGATCAAAAATATTTAGTTCCTGGCTATGTTTGCCAGCTAATAAAAATTGCATAATCTTAATACCAACTAGCATGAGTAATTCTACTAATGTAATTATATTATTGAACTTGCAATCAATGTATTTCGTTGATATAAAATTCATAATCAGTGACTTTTTTTAAATGAGAAGAAACACTTTTTTCATTTGCACTTGTTTATTTCTTTTAGGAAAATGATTTAGTATAATCAAAGAATATGTGGTTTATCTGTCTAACCCAAATTAAATTTTATTTATTGAGAAATTATTGACCAACAAATTCAGTTTTCATAAATTTCGGGTTATCATGGTACATTAAAGTTATTTGGAAGATTGGTTATTAGAAATGCTGTGGTATTTAAATAATTCCAATCATATTGTTTTCTAGCTATTTAAATCTACTTGTAAGTAAGCAAATTCATTAAAGCTCTAGCAATATTAAAGCTGCACAAAATACTTACTTGACCCATTATTAGGTCTCCATTCTTACTCAGGGTCTGGTACTCCAACATGCTGATGTTGTTGATGAGCTGGGCACTGACCGGGTCTTGGACCACAGAGTTGGAATCTGCTGAGGAGCTGGAATCTCCTGCTGAAGTATCTATAAATTAGAGCATTTTATGGTAAGTTTTCTGCTGCTGTCCTTAAAAAATAAAGAAACAGATTATCCACTATACAGACACTGTCACAACATGAATCCCGAGGGAGTATCTGAGTGTGAACTGTGATATGCAAGTCACAGTCCACACTTGTACACCCACGCTTCATAGACAATTGTTACATCCCTGTGTAAAGGGTGGTAAATTGCTGAATCTCCACCTATATAAGGTGAGAAAAGCTCAGTCTACTGGCCTTGTACTTATTTTGTTAGTGCCTTCTTATGTATAGGTACAAGTACAATAATTGTGTTTCAAAGTCATATCAATAAATTCAGCTCACCCAAATTCTGCAGCCCATTAGGTACATCATTTAGGGTTAAGAAAGGACCTTCATTCATCTGGTCTGAGAGAGGGTGCTTGAAGTCTATGGGGGTAGGGCTCGGCGTGGTTGGCAGAAGCAAGCATGTTGAGGATTTTACTCCTCTCAAGTAGTCCAAGGTCTCTAAATCTGTCCCACTGTTGTTATTGCTGCTTTCGGGTACGAGTTCGTTCATCATTTCTTCGGTTTCTAAGCCCGATAATGACTTCTAGAGCATTTATTTGGTTTATACTTCAATAGAGATTCATGTTACAATTTTACATTTCTGTACATAACACAGAAAAGAAAATATAGAAAGAAATGTCAAATGTCTGTGAGTCACAGAATACATTTACTCACGAGAAGAACATCAACTCCATACAAATAAAGAGGGACCGTAATTTATTCTAGTTGGTGGCTAGAAGACAGATGGCGCTGGCGTCAATTAAAAACAGAAAATCAGAAAAACTAACTTAGTGAGAGGTTGTATAGGGTTCGAACCTCGTACCTGTTGATCACAAAGACGATGTATCCGGACGCTATAACCGCTCGAGCAGAAGAGTTAATGTATTAACCGGCCAATTTAGGCTAGTGTTAACAATGCACGTTACAAATTAATAATTGTAATTACGGGTAAGACTGAGCGAGAAAAAAAAACAATGATTTTCGTTCTCGTTCACACCTTGTATCCCCGTAGGTATTTCTCATGGCCACGAACAAAGTTGACCAGCACTGCTGTGAGTTCTGTGACAGTGTTGCTAACAGTTATACTAGCCAAAGAGTCTAGCTTTCCACCAGATTCAACTTCTACAACCACCAGAAAACCACTAATAAAAAATGGCCCGACAGTCTGTCCAGCGTTGCCACTTGCCAGATGACCGACTCGCATTCCCCCCAAATATTACCCCGAATCCCCCCAAAATGCTGGTTTTGAAGAAAAAAACTCCCACAAAAAAGAAACATTTGTTTCTTAATTCAATTAAATTTTATGCTTCTTCCAAAATAGTTTATATTACTGGATCAGCATATTTACACGCCTCGTCTGAAGTTCCGTACATTTTCTCTGAGTTAAACCTGTTTGGTATCTTTGAACTTCTGGCAATGTATATGTACAGTGGAGACCACATCAAGCTATACACTTGCAGTACGACATGAGCCCCTACAGAGAAGAATATAAGATAGGTACAAAGTCCAATGTGTCTTACTTGATGCTGTCTCCACTGTACCTTATTCTCAAAATGTATTCGGCAGTGTGGGTGGTCAATTTGTTTCATAGTTTAACTTTAATAATTACTACTTGAGAGAAGGCTTTTTCGCCTTCCACAACTGCATTAGAAAATGGCAATGACAAACAATCCTAATGCCAATTTGCTAACATATTCATAAGTTCTATCACAGATTGCATTTTTGAAATTATAAACTTCAATCCAGAACTCTTCAGTGTATTGCATGGATTCTCAGGTCGTTTCAAAGCATTCTGTTCTTGTAACACTTAGTCGACATCATTGCAGATGGTTTTGAAAGACTAAAGCTTTTATTTAAGATGTTGCATGGCTCTTTTACAATTGTTTAAAGCATTAATGTTATTTGCTAATAAAAATCCCCAAATTTCCTTCATAACCAGTATTTCCCCCCAAAAATCACCCCGACAATCTTATCCCCCAATTGTCCCCCATAGCTATAAAAACCCTCCAAATTTGGGGAGATTCCTCCAATCTGGCATCACTGTGTTTGTCACAGGCAGTGTTGCCAGATCCGTAGGTTAAGAATTACCCAAGATATACTATAAAAATGATCGTGTTTTTATCGCATCTTCAATAAACGTTTTTCTCGTTGTTTTTTTTTCTTAGTTCTAAGCTTTCCTCCAGATGTCGGTGTCCATGTCAACATAGATAAAATATGTTTCATAGCAATCAATGTCAAAGTAGTTTTTAGTTTGGTTGGATTCTGTTGCTAAAGTAAGCTAAAGTATACGACAGTGCCATCTAGAAATCTCATTTAACACTAAATTTGACACATGGAAAAACGCATCGCATCTTCAATAAGCGTTTTTCTCGTTGTTTTTTTAGTTCTTAGCCTTCATCCAAATGTCGGTGTCTATGTCAACATAGATAAAATATGTTTCATAGCAATCAATGTCAAAGTAGTTTTTGGTTTGTTTGAAATCCGTGCAAATTTTGTCCTTGATTCTGTTGCTAAAGTATACGACAGCAGTGGCGTGCACAGAACTTTTTGCTGGAAAAGCAAACAATTGGTCAAGAACAACATTAAAAAAATATGAAAAAATTTAAATATCACTTTGAAAAAAAAATTTTTGTATGACGCCAGGGTAGACAATGTCTACCCTAGAGTGAACATTTCCTATACATTTTTTTTTTCAAAGTGATATTCAAATTTTTTCATATTTTTTTATTGTTGTTCTTGACCAATTGTTTGCTTTTCCAGCAAAAAGTTCTGCGCACGCCACTGTACGACAGTGCCATCTAGGAATCTTATTTAACACTAAATTTGACATATACACTCTTAAGAGTGGTTTCGCAGCCGGATTGTGAAAAACCTGCCATTATCTAATTAATCGAAACAGAACACTAAAATTCAAAATTCACTCAATACTTATTCAACAATAGGTCCAATAGGTATAGCACCGAACTGGGCACATATATATTGGCCACTAATCTAAATTTTGATATGTTAATGCATACCTACTTAGAATTATCATTGAAAAATGTTCTATTTCTAGCCAAGACTGTCCCGTCCCATCTTTGCTCTGAGAACTTCATCAGCTAGTGTCACTATACCTTCATCAATTCGACTATATGGTATCGTTGAAGAAAACAATATCGTGATGTAGGATACAAGTGCTGCTTGATTGGTTGATTGGTCAAAAAACCTAGTTTTCCAATTTTCGGCCGTTATGAAATTGGCCCCCTCTGATGATTGCAAATTGCAATGCAAGCAGCAGTACAGGCAGGTACTTACTGTATATGCATACATACCTACCTGTCTATCTATGAATATGTAGTTGTGATATTACTTTTGGCGCATTTCGCTAGATGGCGGTGTCGAACAAAACTGACTGATGTCTCTATTCTCAGATATATAAAATGTACTCTTTGATTGCTATTCTGTGTTTGTTGCTCTTGCTTGCATTGCATTTCTGTATATAGGTAGCGTTCCGAAACACCTTAGGTTGTCCAATGAAGTAGAAGATATAACTATATGTCAGATAAAAGTAGCTCAATGCTGGTTCCAAAACCACAAATGAAATCGTTTTGGAGCAATCAAACCTGAGCAACTTTTTCTACTGACACGACCAATATTTTGCTCTGCGAAAATCGCCAGGAATATATTGCTCCTGTCAAAAGCATAATTCTTGATGTATGATTTTTATACGTTTACATGGGTATCAAAAATTACATAATATAAACTGAATAGTGTTAAACGTTTGAACACATCTCAATCCACATAATTATGAGAATTACTTATTCCTATTTTCTCGCCTAGAATGAGATTTTTTTTAAATTTGTTTTTGTTATTACCTACAAGTCTGAAACTTGATTATCAGCAAGCTTTCTCTATAATTATAAAACTTGTAGATAAAATCTCATCCATTATCTAAACATTTTCGTCTTCCCGCCAAACTTTTCTCTTGACATATTACTCTATGTCCGTTCCGAATCTCACCAAAGTTAGTCCGAAGTACTCCGAAGACTGTTCCATTCTCAGAATAAGGAATACAATTTAATAAGGAATACAAATTTGTATTCCTTATTCTGAGGTTCCATTAGACCGGTTCCAAAAATGTACTCTGTGGCAAGAAGTAAGCAATAGCGCGTTCCGCATGACGCTAATAGTGCCAACACTACCATCAAACTTCTCACGCCCATCAAGTCATTCCGAATGGATAATGGCGTCCATCACTGCTTAAACTTATGATCCATTCGGAACGCTTTTGAACGCGACATGGATGTTGACACTTGAAAGTGTCATAATTTGTAGGAATTTGTTTTAGGTTACGTGAATACAAAGGGTATAGTGCTTTGCTAGGTCCAAGAAGTGATTTCCTCTTACTTCAATCTTTAAATCATGGTTTAATAATAAACTCTTATGCTCCAAATAAATTATTTTTTAAACTGCTGTTAGCCAGCTCTCACTTTTCATAGATCGCCCACAGTGCAAACGCTCTAAAGCATGGACTATGATAGCACAACATGGCGTCGTTCATGATGTTATCTATGACGTCATAGCGAACATTGTAGGGCTATCGTTATCGCGCTAACACGGACTCGGAAAGACCATTGACGCGATAAAATCGATTATGTCGTCATTCGGAACGCGGTGCAAAGCAAAAGCAAGACAAGTGCCAAAGTTCAATATTTTTTGTGTTGTTGAATGTGAATGTTGATATCCTATAATCCTATTTTCCCGTGTAGTCTTCATAGAACCCTTTTATAATAATAAGTATTATCATGTTGTCTGTCAATAAATTGTATGGCAGCCACAACAACCACTTGAAAAATTTTGTGCAACAACGAAAACTTTCTACCAAGTATAAAAATGTAAGAGACCTGAATTACCAGTATTTACAACGCAGCAAAGTTCCTACTATGCATTTCCAAAAGTCTCTTCCACGCTTGCCGATACCAGAACTGTCTAAAACCGGAGAAAGATATTTGAATGCCCTAAAGCCAATCCTTTCTTCGGAGCAGTTTGAACTAGCCCATAGAAGAACAAACAACTTTTTAACTCGAGAAGGAAAAGTGCTTCAGGATAAACTAGTTCTTAAAGACAAAGTCAATAGGCACACAAGTTACATTTCAGACTACTGGTTTGATTTATATTTGAGAGACAGAGCCCCTCTCCCGATCAACTATAACCCATTGATTGTGTTCCAAAATGATACTAGGCCTGAATACAACAATCAACTAATAAGAGCAACAAACCTTTTGACCAGTGCCGTTAGGTTTATGCTTTCTCTACGAGCAAGAATTTTGGAGCCTGAAGTTTATCATATGAATCCAAAGAAAAGTAATACAGATATGTTTAGAACTGTGACTCGATTACTACCAGAGGCTGTATCATGGTATGTATATTTCTCTATGCCAGTGGCGTGCACAGAACTTTTTGCTGGAAAAGCAAGTAATTGGTCAAGAACAACAATAAAAAAAATATGAAAAAATTTAAATATCACTTTGAAAAAGAAAATTTTGTATGACGCCAG
The DNA here is from genome assembly GCA_934047225.1 of Ypsolopha sequella. Classification (NCBI taxonomy): domain Eukaryota; kingdom Metazoa; phylum Arthropoda; class Insecta; order Lepidoptera; family Ypsolophidae; genus Ypsolopha; species Ypsolopha sequella. The sequence goes on along the minus strand of OW203994.1, from coordinate 16,875,245 downwards.
GGTAGACAATGTCTACCCTAGAGTGAAAATTTCCTATACAAACTTTTTTTTTTCAAAGTGATATTTAAATTTTTTCATATTTTTTTTATTGTTGTTCTGGACCAATTGCTTGCTTTTCCAGCAAAAAGTTCTGTGCACGCCACTGCTCTATGTATATTTGCACCAAAATGGTTTCCAAAAATTTCCAATATTGTTAGAACCGGTGTCGCTACACCAAGTTTATAAATTTACCTCAGGCTGCTGCGGCCTTACCACGTAATTCTGATTTGTATCAACTTCAAGCAAATGCATGCGAAATTCAACGCATGCAAAAGATGTTAGGCGGGCGTCTTCGCACGCACGTCAAATTTCAATCACAAGTTGATGTTGATGAAAATCAAAATTATGTGGTAGACCCGCTGGTCCGCACAAATTTTTGTAGTGGTTGCATAATTAAGATTGTTACATATTACAACAGATCAGTACCAGACCTCCTTAAAGTAAAGCATTGAAATATGGGCTTTGAATTGTTGCGATGGCCCTTATTGTAAAAATTGTGTTATTGTTTATCATAAAGTTAGTAATAAATTTGTAAGATAGTACAGACAGCAAAGGAGATATACGTAACCGGGGCCCAGCACAAACACTTTGATCCTGAGACCCACAGATGAGAGATAGATGAGATGTGAAATACTTGGTCAATACATACACACTATGCACTATTTATTATGTATTTTTTATATTATCAATCACTCACCTGTGGCTCTTAGGATCAAAGTGTTTACGCTGAGCCTGGTTATTTATCTCCTTTGGTGTCTGTACAATTGATTTTTGGTTCGTTATGTATTCCGAGTTCAACGAAGTGCCCACAATCAACAGTATCAACATTCAGATATTTTTAATTTACATGTCACTATAACAGTTAGTCATCCTGTAACTATAGCAGATGTAACTCAGCCAAAATTTGGGGACAACGTAAAAATGAAACTGGTAATAATGTTTATTATAGCACACTGTGCGCAAAATGACCGCTTTACGCACGCGTGCGTGCGTAAAGTCGGCATTTTCCGCACTTGTGCTATAAAAAATTATACGAAACTCGTGCAAGAAGCTTTTTCTCGACTCGTGTGATTGCAGCACTCGCCTTCGGCTCGCGCCGCAAACTCACACTCGTCAGAAAACGTTTCATCGCTCTCGTATCGTAATATACTATTCAGTGATTGGTGTATTAAATATTCCAGGTATGGAGCATATCTTTTCAAAGCATTCCCTTTGGATATGAGTCAATTTGATGGTCTATTCGGTACTACTCGCATCCCTCTGCTGAACAAAGATAGAATCTTCAGAGAAACGAACAGCAAGCATGTTCTTGTGCAGAGAAATGGATATTTTTATGTCTTTGATGTTTTGGATTCTGATGGTAAAGATAAATAATATTACGGCTCAATTTTTACTTAAAGATTCTTGCTTCCGTTTACATGCTGATCTAGAATTTCAAGTATGTTGCTTGACCATGTAGACGTTAATGATAATATGGATTGAGTTTAATTAAATTAAATGTTCATTGACTTTCTTATTGCAATTTAAATTATATTTCAAAAATTAAATCTTATAATTTTGATTAACTAAGCAACATGTCAAATGTGTGTTTCTTAACTGTCTGAAGCAACTCATAATGTAGCAATGACAGCTCCATCTGTTCTTTAGAACAAGGTGTGAAATTCACATAACTAGCTAGTGAATCAAGTATGTAGTTACAAAAACTGGGTGGACAGGTATAGCGGAAAAATTCGTCGGTCCAGGATGAGTACCTCTGTGGCGCAACCGATAGCGCACTTGTTGCAGGTTGCAGGTTGCAGGTTCGAATCCTGGCCTGAGGAATTTTTTCAAAAGTTAGTTCACATACTTCAATTTGTTTTCTGGTTAATCTTTTCAAGTTTGTAATATAGGTATTATTATAATAATGATATATAGTTCTTACAATTCAGAAGCATTTGAGAATCTTGCTTTTGTGTACTTGTGTTCATACATATTGCAGTTATGTGCATACATGGTACAAGTCACATCACATAGTACATTAGTGTACAGTCCTACAATTTAGGCCCATGCACGCTTATGGGTTGCAAGATCTGTATGGAACACTAAAAATATTAATTGTAAAATATTTATCTTTTTCAGGCAATCTTCTGTCTCCAGCAGAACTGCTGGGAAACTTGAAAGAAATAATGAATGATAGTAGACCAGTGGCCGAACATCCTTTAGGTGTACTAACGAGTCAAAATAGAGATGAATGGGCAAAGCAGAGAACCCATTTAGAAGAAACTGGGAACAGAGAAGTTTTGCAAAAGATTGATTCAGCCATATTTAATTTAGTTCTGGATGAGGACACCATCCACGAAGATAAGCATAAAATTTTGAAGCATTATTTACATGGGGATGGCTTGAATAGGTTTGTGTGTTTAAAGTAACCCTATAATATACTTACGCCATCAGTGGCGTGCATAGAACTTTTTTCCGGAAAATCAGAAGGTTAAGTTTGATAATAATTTTTTTTTTATTGTCAAACTTAACCTTCTGATTGCTTTTCCGTTTTTTTTTTTTTTATTGTCAAACTTAACCTTCTGATTGCTTTTCCGGAAAAAAGTTCTATGCACGCCACTGTACGCCATTCTTGCCATAATTACTACGCAGCTTATAATATTTATAAGTTATAATTGAGCTTATAATATAAACTATACCTTGTTAATGTACTGGCAAATGTAGGCATTTATTTGAATGGGACAAATCCAACGATATTAGAAGAAAGTGTAGATAAGTTACCTACACAAGAATCGAACTTCTAAAACGGCACACTACATAAATGACTTCAGTTAATTACGTAGTATTGCAATGTCATATTGACACGTGGAAGTCATAATTATCGCGAGCGAAAAAGTGACAACACCTACATGTTGCTGTGCGTCGTCCTGTGCGACTTCCGTCGGGCACTGACGTCCGTCGCCTAACATGCCATCTCTTTTGCACGCTCGTCAAATTTCAATCTCAAGTTGATGAAAATCAGAATTACGCGGTAGACCCGCAGGTTGGCTAATTAGCCAAGTTTTAACGTGCCACTCGCAGATCGCCAATAACCTATCTACAATTTCTTCTAATATCGTTGACTGAAGGATCACTAACTGATCCACTACTCTCATTAGATTGCTCCCCTCACCTGCATTAATCGGAATTGGGGTCGTGAAGTCTCAGTATAAGGCATACGGAGATGTTACTACGGATATTCGGTTAGAATACCGAAAATGTGTGAAAGCGCGTGCCACAAGCGTCCTTTGATTTGATTTGGACTAAACATATTAAACCTTGGCTTGTCTCTGCAAGGCCCTACCCACACCTGCTTTCGTGAACGCTTGGCTAAACCTGACGGTCTACCTAATTGTATTAATTTAAATTTAATTAAACACAAATTATGTTCCAGATGGTTCGACAAGTCATTCAGCCTCATCATCACAAAGGATGGTGTTTCAGGGATCAATTTCGAACACTCTTGGGGTGATGGAGTGGCCGTGCTCCGATTTTTCCAAGATATATTTGCGGAGACCACACAGAAACCTTTCATCCACCCTGATAGCCAACCCGCAAGCACTAACATTACTGTTGAAAAGCTAGGTAAATATAATACAGTTTGGCTCTATCAAATTTGGCATCACCGTCAATAATTTATGGTATGGCAGAGGCGGATTATCCTTTAGGGCCTAAAGTTTAGGCAAACTAGGCATGTGCCTAGGCGCGCGCGCAGAAGTTTTGCAAAAAATAATCTGCCTAAGGAAAAAAAAAATGTTTTACCTACTTGCCTATCATTTTGCAAAATAAATTCGAATTCATATTGGATGGCCGCCAGAGGGGCGCCAATAAAGCGCTTGCCTAGGGTGCTGTCGGCATTTATAAATAAAATATATCGTCACATTCGTCACGACATAAATCTCCGAGGGGTTGTCAGAGGTGTTTCGAGTGTGAACAGTGAAATGCAAGTCGCAGTCTACACTCGGTACACCCGCGTTTCACCGACGAATATTACGTCCCAACGTGATGAGTGATGAGCTCTATCGCCCTACTCCAGGCAGAAATACACGCGTTTTTGGGCATACAGGTTTCCTTACGATGTTTTCCTTCATCGTTCAGCAAGTGGCAATACAATTAGGTAATAAATGCTATGCACATAAATTTTGACAAACTCAGTGGTGTATGCACGACCGGGGATCGAACCTGCATCTCAAGATTGAGAGGCCAGCTTTCTACCCCTGAGCTACCGCCGCTTTTTTATTTAAATTCTGGCTTTAATTACAGATATTAAATTGGATGACAAATCAAAGAACTTTGTTCATAAAGCAAGAAATGAATACAAGGACTGGTGTGATTCTCTAAGTATCGACTACATTTTATATGAAGGACTGACTAAAGAAGCTTGCAAAAAATTCAAAGTTAGTCCTGACTGCATAATGCAACTAGGTTTTCAGGTAATTAAGTTTTGTCATTGTATTTACAATAATGAAGACTTTCAACCAAATTTTATAATAGAGTACAGTGCGCGCCAATCTTTTAGTCGCCTCTGAAGATAGACGCAAGAGGCGACGCAATAGCCGTTTAACGGGGTCAGGGGGACGTTACAGGAGCGAGGGCGCGCAGCACACCCGCCTGCGTGCCGCACCACACCCCCCGCTCGCCATTTAGCAGGTGTCAACACTATGCGTTAGTGTTAGTGCTACGTCCGTATACTACACACGCGCACGTTGTATGAAAAGTACGTTCGTGGAAAAAATTCTATGATTCGTTAAGTTTGTTTATTCTTATTGCACACAGAAAACTTAATTCTAAATTATATAATAAAAGTTATGTACAATGGCGTGCTTGTCTCAATAATGAGATTTCTTCCAGCAAACCAAGGGTGATGAGGATATTTGAAATAAATAAGATATTCATATTGTGCACGATAATACTTATACATAAACAAGATTAAATTAATAGTAGATACCTAATTAGTTAAAAATAATAACAAACTACATAAAATTTACATGCCTACATAGTATAAATAAATATAACAATACATATTCAGTAAATAAATACACAATAAATGATATATATACATACACCTACGCGATAGGTTGTCGAAGATAGTGCTCTTTTATTTTTCTTTTGAATACACCAATGGAGGGGCTATCCCTGATAGTGTGAGGAAGGGAGTTTCACAGTTTGATGGACTTAACGAAAGAGTGAAAGAGTTTCCATACGCCCTGGTGTTATGAGAAGGTGTTTTTAAAAGTGAGACTGTATGAGACCTGACTTGCTTGTCTCCAAGGAAAATATACTCATAACGATCGCGGAGGTATGGAGGAGAAGTGGGACTCTTTAAAATGTTGAAAAGGCAACAGAGGATATGAACATACTGAAGCTGTTTAATGGGAAACCATTTTAATTGTTCACGGTACTGAGATACATGATCATATTTTCTTAGTCCATAGATAAACCTGATTCCCAGATTTTGTAAACGTTCAAGTTTACCAAGCAGCCCCTGACTGGCATCTAAAAAACAGACATCAGCGTAGTTGATGATCGGCAAAAGTAGAGATTGTGCGAGAGTAACTTTAGTTTCAAAGGGGAGAAATTTCTGGAGACGCTTAAGGGAATGAAATGTGGCAAAGACTTTCCTGCTGACCTCATTAATATGCGCAGCCCACGTCAGATTACAATCAAATATGACACCCAAATTTTTTGCAGATTTAGTACAGGCAATAGGGATATCGTTATAAACTACTTGTGGAATTACCGTTTGATTGAGAAGGCTAGTCATATATCTGCTACCCAAAATAATGGCTTGAGATTTTTTGGGATTAACCAAAAGTCCGAAAGCCTCCGCCCACCTGTGAATGTTTGAAAGATCACTGTTCATTTCTGAGACAGCAATATCTGCCTCAGTTACGTCAAAGTGGCGGTAGAGCTGTAAATCGTCTGCGTAGAGTTAATCGTTGAATCAGTTTGTGTTGCCTTTATTTGTTGTTTTGTTGATTTAGTTTGTTAAAGTTTATTGTTGTTGTTATGCCTCGCGGTCATTATAGCGTTTTAAGGCGACAATGTAGGAAAATGGTGTTTATATTAATTTGTTTTATTTAAACAGTTAGATTGCACTGAAATAATAAATATATATTAAATAGGTAGGTGTAAAAAGTACACCTTCCCACTTATAGTAAACATTTAATAATCAACCGTTCATATTATTGTTTCCTTGACTGTACCTGCGCAAGCTTGCACTCGTAACTCAATCAGAGGCGACTAAAAGATTGGCGCGCACTATAAGATGGCGTTCCTAAACGCCGGGGTAAAGGTAAAAATTAACTGTTACCCGTTCCACAGCTCGAAGTCGTTCAATAAACCTTGTCAGAAATTTTACATTTACCCAGGCGTTTAGGAACGCTACCTAAATACATTACATATCGGTAAGGGTTACCTGAGGTAAGGGTTGTCTCGTTTGAGTTGTCAACACCGAACGGCTACTTTTAACAGCTACTGCTATTTATTTACCATACTTACTTAATTCCAGATAAAAATAGAAAGATTTTGGTTTTTTAAAGGTAATATAATCTCTGAAACCGTATATAAACTAGAATAAAAAGGCTTTACTTTAATATTATTTAAACTTGCGTGAGCTGACATACTGAATTATTATTAAATGCGGCTTAAACACTCACGTGTGATTGTTGTTGACTATATGAAACTGGTCAGCAGTAGCAGAAGTTCGGATACGACCCACTACATCCGTTTCGACGAGGCTACAGTATTAGTGAAAGAGAAATATACCATTCCTCGCAAAATACTATCTGCGGAAACTTTAAATGACTAGCTAGAGTTAGTTCAAGTTTTTTACTATTGTTATTAAAATAGGCGCTAGTTTTCCAAAATAAGTAATAAATAAATACACGAAGCCATCGAGATAAGTCGTCATCCCAACTTCAATAGGGATTATGGTTGGCAGCTGGCTCCATCTTGGAAACCGGTTCTTGATGGATCGAGACTTGAGGACAGTGACTAATGATAGTGACGACGTTGTGAGCTGGATCTGTTTAATAACCGCCCCTAATGACGAACAATTGGAACAATTTAAAGAATCAAGTGCATCCACCATCCCACCTCCTTCGACGACCCAGCCAACGCTCAGCGCACGAGCCGCGCGTACAGATCGTCGATAGGCGGCTGAAAAAAAAAATGAAAAAAAAAACGGCTTATTAAATCAAAATCTCGAATTGTTAAAGAATTACAATTCGAGATTTTGGTTTAATAAGCCGTATTTTCGAACTTGTGGTCTAAAAAACCTCATGATGATGAATATTTTTACATAAGAGCTGCAACTTCCATTTGCCTTCGCGTGACGTCACTTGAGAAAAGGCTGTTTAGAAATGTGCCATTTGCTATCAAGATAAATTTATAATAATTTGCTTCCCACTGATTTGACAGATGGATGACAGATGAGTAGACTGACAGTGATAGACCACTTTTTTTATAAGCTATCAATCACACATCGCAATCAGTATAATGCCTAAAATACCCCAAGTGACGTCATATCTGAAAATTCTTTAAAAATCATAAAAATATAATGATCAAACTATTACCATAATAATAAACTATGATATGAAAAATGACGTTTACAATATCCGAAAAAAAAAAAACTTTGAAGAATTAAGCTATGAGAATTGTACCTTGGTTTGACAAATAAACATAATTTGAACTTTGCAGCTGGGCAATAATGGGCAGGGCTGGGTCGATAAGTTTGGTTCGGCAAGGTGTCTTCTCAATGTCCACTCTCTTACGATATCTTTCTTTATTTTTTCAGCTAGCTCATCACTTGCTTCGTGGCACGTATGTGGGGACATACGAGTCTTGCAGCACTTCGGCGTTCAAGCACGGCCGCACGGAAACCATGCGTCCTTGCACTCTCAAAACTAAGGTCAGTCTTTTCAGAATAATCATAAATAGCTATTAATGTTTTTTGTTTCAATATAAATAAAATATACTGATAGATTCTATAATACAGATATAAAGTATTGAAGATTCTTGACGAAGAAGGTGCCGTGGACCTACTTTGTGCATTGCAATTGCAATACGAGCAATAAAGGTACCGCATCGAAGTGCATCTTCTATATAAATTGCAATGTATGTGTATAAATAAAATATTATATAATGTATATTATATTTTCCTAAAATGTAATAAATAAACAAATCAAATAAATAAATAATTTAAGATCTTACGCATATACGTACAAGCTACAAATAAATACATTTATTGATTAATTTATAGAACCTTTTTAAAGTTATAGTTAGAATCCATAACATTTCGGAATAGCTAATGTGAAAGTAGGTTAAAAGTTAATTCACGCGTATGTTTCCCTTTTCCAAAATTTTCATTTTAACATATTATACATATTACATATATATTTTAAATCTTGGGATTCTAAACAAAAGCCTTGTGGGCATAATGGCTCACGTGCACATGCCTTTACTATTCTTGTTTTTATTTAAGAATAAATATGAAAGGGCACAAATCGTTTACCACAGCATTCTCGCTCACCGTCAAAGTGTGTAGACAAGAAGTTACCTAAGTTTTTTGTGTGAGATATCTGTAATATATAAAATGTCAGTGACACAGGACACTTGACTTTCAGCTTATATTTTTTTATTGCAATTCAAAGCAAAGGTATTGTAGCGCTTCGGCTCATATCCTTTCACTTTAATTTTTTCTAAAATATCTCTAAAACGAATTAATAAAAAAATATATATTAAAATTTGTTTCGTAATTCGCATAGATTAAAATATGTTAAGGTGTGTTAATTCGAAAACCATTTCGAGATTTAGGTTTAATAAGCCGTATTTTAGAACTTTTGTTCTGAAAAACCTTATGATGATGAATATTTTTACGAAAAAGCTTGCAACTTTCATTTGACCTTCGTGTGACGTCACTTGACTGAAGGCTGTATAGAAATGTGTCGCTTGCCATCAAGTTAAAAAATATTACTGTCAGAGTCACAGAACAGAACATGAAGTCCATGTCTGGGTCACAGTATAAATATAATTGAACGCAGTAAGTGTTGCTGTCTTGTTACGAAATCCCAGATTGATCGGTTAATTTTATTTGTTATGAAGTAACGCATTATTAAAATAAATATAATTTTTGATGACAACAATTTCTGTGATGGATTAATATTGACAATCATACATGAGAGATACCAAATATAATTATGTATGTATGTATGTATGTATGTATGTATGTATGTATGTATGTATGTATGTATGTATGTATGTATGTATGTAAGGGTGAATTGTTGTGTGTTTGTCCGACCATAACTCGAGTATCGTTGATCGGAACGACATGAAATTTGAATTTTTAAGTTCGAGCCAAATCGGTCAAGATCGAATCGCGAGTTCACAGTTCGTGGCGAACGACTAGTTTATTTGCCTTTTAAAATTTAATAACCGAGATGGTAGGGCGTTAAATTTCAGCCAAATATACGTCACGTGATTAATAGGCACCTCTTGTGACTGACAAAGTACAGTTTAGGGTTTTTTTTGCAGGCGTTGGTAACACTCAACATAGTTTCGTTGTTGTTGTTGTTTGATTTTTTATTGCCAGATGTAGCAATATAGTACTCTGTGGATGACAGATTTTTTTTTTACAAGCAAGGCAAAAGTCCGCATTCAGTATCAGGCCTAAAATGAGTCATGTGACGTAACATCCGGAAATTCTTTAAAAAATCATAAATAAATAATGACTAATTTAAATACCATAATATTGAAAACTTTGATCTAAAAGCGCGTAAATTCTCTAAAAAAAAATTAAAAAAAAATACTTTTTTTAATTAAGCTACGCGAATTCTAACAAGAAATGAAAACTTGTGGATTGCGCTGTGACTTACAGGCAGTGAACATTTGCCGCTTACAGGTGCTAAACAGTAACCATTTCGTAAAACAAGTCAGAAAAATCGGCCGAGGGTAGAGATTCTTAGGTTCATAAGTTTCTTGAGGTATCCTGCGAACAAATAACCACCTTTACTCTCATTTTCAAACCCTAAAAGTTTATAAGTTGGCTGGGTACGGTTGTAACAATTTTGTTTTTATTGGCTATAGCTTCACCATTATACAGGTTGGAAAAAATGAAAGGGCCCTGGAGGGGACCTACCTTAAATCTTTTGGTTAGCTCATTTTACTGAAAGGAAACATTCCTTTATTTTTTAAAAGAAACAAAACTGCATTCAAAGATCTTCTAAAATTTGCTTGTCTCACCCGGGAACTGAACCAACTAAAAATTTAAAAAATAAACCCTCGCTATTTTATTATACGAATCGGTAGGATTATTGTTCAGGATAAAATTTGTCTACTAAACTAAAGTCTTACACTCATCTGTTGTACGAGATACCCATGAAATTGAATATTTATTACAAGTTCTTTATTAACAATACCTAGTACTGTTCACTTGTAAAGTAATAATTATACGCCATTATTACACAATGACAGCACGGAATGAAAGCAAAACAAAACAAAATTTTAATTTCGAACGAAATTTATGTTTCGAACTTCAAATTTGTTTATTTGCAAAAAATGCGTTGCAAAAAAATACGTTCCTTTTTTAAACTTTTCGTCAGTACGCCTAGTGCAAGAAGTAATTGTGCTCTGCATACATTTATTATTACCATTTAACGATTTTCTTATTGAAGTCTTCAACAAGGTACTTAAGGCTCCAGTCCCCTAAAAATCAGTATTCTTGCAGAATTATCAGAAAAGAAAGATTTTATTTTAGTTAGTAAGAAAGCAATAAATAAAATACATTTTACGTTAATTTATAGTGTGGAATTTGAAGATTTCAAAACTTATTTTTTCCTTTACTTTAATGCTACTTTTAATAGGTTTTTTAGGCTTTAAACATACCTTTATTTATGTTATACGCGTTGAGAGTCTCATTCATGCACACGTCACGTAAAAATTATGACAAAAACAAGAAATTTATTCAGGTAACATTTATTCCCATATCTTCAACAATAATCTTACCTGGTTACTTTTTTGGATAATACTTTAGTTTTCTTATTTCGAGTGCTTTAACTAGTTGTGATTTTATGAATTCAACCACTGATAAAATATTTTTTTTCTAGTAGAAAACTATCGTTTAGCGTAGTCAAATTTAAAACACGTAGAATAGAACTATTAATTAGTGAAATAACAAAAAACGGTATTTAAAAAATTATTTTAAGAACATTTTATCAAATCGAAACTTATCGAGAGTTTAAAACACAAAACGCGTCGATATTTCCCTCAGTTTCGCTGGGACATCGCAGCGTTCAGACGTGTGTTGTGTAGCTCGACGTCATTTTACCTCTCGCTCGCACGGTTGCTCCCTTTCCCTCGTGTAGATTCTTATGGAGAAGCGAACTGTATCATTAAAGTTGCTCTACTTGAATATTGCACTTATCATTTAATAAGTAAACAACTATGGATAAAATATTTTTTGAATATTTTAAGAAATCCCTGTTTCGATAAAATAAAGTCTAATCTACGTCCGTCCGTATTTCACAGCATCATAACTTTAGCACTATCAAGATAAAGACATGTAGTTTGGCACAAAAATAGCATTAATTTGCCTACATATTACATTGTAAAAAAATATGAAAAATTTGAAATTGTTTAAAATATTTTCAAAACAAAAGTGAGAAAAATAAAAAATATCCTAAAAATACAATATGGGTATCAAACTGTAGACACTAAAAAGGTGATTGTAAAAATATATACTTTTACTATATTTACTGGCACTGGTTTTGTGAAATCTTCAAAAAAACTACAATAACGTGTATGTCCGAAACTGGTAGACCGAAAAATATGAAAAAAATGTCCATTATAGATCATAACTGACCAATAACCGGGAAAACTATAGTGATTAAAAAATATAAAAAAAGTAAAATAAATAAAAAAAAAACATTTATAAAAATACAATATGGGTATCACATTGTAGGTATTAAAAAGCTTATTGTAATAATATATAGTTTGGCTATATTTAATTCCATCTATTTCGAGAAATCCTTGAAAATCTATAAAAAAATGTATGTCCCCCCTCTTATCTCCAAAACTGGTGCACCGAAAAATATGAAAAAAATCATGGTAATATGCGTTTACGTAAAAATTACAGAAAAAATAAAACGGTTGAGAAATTCACGAAAAAAAATTATAAATTTTATCATCCACAATACGGAACCCTAGGTTCTGACTAGAGTCTGACTCGCACTTGGCCAGTTTTTTTTCAAGATATTTGCGGTAGGCCGTATTTTTGGGCGGTTTTAATTTAGTTTTCGGAGCTTTTATTAAATTAATTTTAGCTTAATTTTTACCATAAGTATCCGGTTATCCGGATAATACATTATCCGTTATCCGGATAGTAAAAATCTGCGAATAATTGCATGCCCTAATTTGCTTAGATTAAGTTATGTTAATGTGTGTTAATTCGAAAACCCGTAAAGCCGTATTTTAGAAGTTGTGGTCTATAAAACCCACGGGGATGGCGTGACACAAATTTTATACCAGCACCGCTGTCGCCACTTTTTGGAATAACTAAAGCCGAAGCTACATCCTTTTTATTACTTTACTTACTTTTATTTAAAATCTAAATATATAAAACAAAGTCGTGTTAGTTACACCACTTATAACTCAAGATCGGCTGGATCGATGTTAGTTATCTCTTTTTTGGTGTATTCTTATCCGCTCCGAATAGCAGAATAAGTAATAAAATATCGGATAAGTTATCGAATAACAATAAATAAATTAATTAATTTTACGAATGCAAACAGCATGTGGTGCCATCTGTTGACAAAACTACGCATATGAAAGAAACCTATTTATCTAGCGTTCTGATATCATTAAATAACATCTAAACCTCAAGTTTTTAAATCGCTTATTTATTCCAAGAACTATTATTTCTGCATATATTCAATACCCTACGCTAAGCCTACAACGGTACTGAAACTACATGGGTCCCTGCCATTCTTCTTTCGCAATGGCAAGCAATAAAACATTTCTGTATTTGCAAAAAAGTTATATTAATGTTATTACCTTAATGCAATCCTAAATTAAGTTTAACTAAAGTTAACACGATATTATATTATTAGACTGTTAGGCGGAACGAAGTTCGCCGGGTCAGCTAGTATATTAAAAAGCTATCGAAGTCACTAAAACCGACAGTCGAGATAACAACGTGCTAGACAATAATGCATCAAAACAAAAGAACGTACGCAGCTGCGGTTCTTATCATTAAAACATCACATTTCTAAAACTAAATTTTTTACCTTTTTTATTGCACCTTAGTCATAATCATGGACACACAAACCGACAGACACTTAATTACCGTAAGGGTTTCTATTTTTGATATTATATTACTTAAAGAACTGATTGTAATATGTGTGTGAGTATTAGGAATACATAATTTTGAATGTTTTCATTGCTACGATTTGATTATTAATTTTCTACATTTCCAAATTTTATAAAGGTATTTTTATGTCAGGCATTAGTTAAATGAAAATCTTGATGAATAAAGAAATTTTCGGGCACAAATACACGCTTTTTAGGGCATGCAGGTTTCCTTAGAGCGATAGGGCTCATCACGTTGAGACGTAATAATCGTCAGAGAAACGCGGGTGTACTTATAGGTACACGTATGGATGGACTTATGACTTGCATCTCACAGTTCACACTCGGAACACCTCTTGACACCCCTTCGGTAAAAATTTGCAAATAATTGCATGACCTATAAAATGTATTGTGTCTAAATACTAATCACTTTTACTGCTACCAATAAGCCATCTATTCCAGATAGATTTACTTTTGTTTATTTTGCTTTTGCAAATTCATTTTGTTTGTTCCGATAAACAAACCAAACTTTGTAAATTACCGTTACTTGAATAATTAAAAATCTTCACATGTCAAATTTTAAGTAATCGTACACTCATTTAACGAAGTAGAGCAACATTCAGGTGCGGTCTCTAACATCTTAATGCAGCGGGGGGAGCGCCACTTCTAGAGCCTCAGGTAAGATGAAAGCGAAATGTTGCAAAGAGAGTCTGGGGCCTTAAGATAAATAACATTAGCAAGCTTGTACTTCATACGATGTCTTTGGATGTAAGAGAGATAAGAAAATTAGAACGTTTCATTTACTTGTTACAAGTGAACAGTACTAGGTATTGTTAACAAAGAACAAATTAACAACATAAATTAATTATTATCATTAAATTAATTAACAAATATCATGAAGAACCTCCGAAACGCTGCAAATGTAGAAACTCTAAAAACCGTTTACTATGCTTTATGTCAATCTCTTTTGGTATACTGCATCTCCTGTTGGGGAAGCACTGCAAAATCCACACTTATTAAACTTGAGCGAGCTCAACGTTCTGTACTTAAAACTATGTTGCGGAAACCTTTTAAGTATCCAACTGAAAAACTCTACAATGAATGCAATCTCTTAAGTGTAAGAAGGTTGTTTATCCTTAAGACTACCCTCTCAATGCACAGAAAAGTACTAAAAAGCCCTAATTACAGTGATATGATAGGCAAGCGTGTATTTAAAATCAATGTACCAAGAACAAAGACCTACTTTGCAAATCGTTTTGGCTCCTATGTCACGGGTAATGTCTACAATCAAATCATTAAGTTTTGTAATTTAAAAAACAACTCAATAAAAGAGACTAAAAGTAAAGTCCTAACATGGTTAAAATCTAAAACCTATGATGAAATTGAAACGTTGCTTCTGCCAATAGAAAAACAAGTAAAATTAATTTCGGCTGTTTGAACCTTTATATCATATTTGTTTAATTTACTATTTATCAACATTATATTTATTTATTTATTTACTTATTTAATGCGAATATTATAAAGTAATTTTTATTATAGTTTTAAGTTCTTTGTTTATACTGTTTAAAGTATTTTGGATAGCAACTGAGCGAAATAAAATCTGTAAAATACTTAACCGGCCCTCGCGTTCCAGGCTTGCCTAGTTTGAGGACCATTGGAAATAATTAAATGTCAATACCTGCTATACAATGTAATATACACTTATAATAATGCCTGCTACTTTTAAGTTAATACTAAATTATATAAGTCTGTGTTTTTATTTATAGACAGTGTTAATATTTTGGATGTACCTACGAACATTGTAAGATAAATAAAACTTTTTCATTTTTCATTTTTCATTTTCAACTTGTAATAAATATTTAATTTCATGAGTATCTCGTACAACAGATGAGTGTAAGACCAAATGTTTATTAGACAAATTTTATTCTGAACAATAATCCTACCGATTCGTATGATAAAATAGCGAGGGTTTATTTTTTTAATTTTTAGTTGGTTCGATTCCCGGGTGAGACAAGCGAATTTCAGAATATCTTTGAATGCAGTTTTGTTTCTTTTACAACATAAAGGAATGTTTCCTTTCAGTAAAATGAGCTAACTAAACGATTTAAGGTAGCTCCCCTCCAGGGCCCTTAAATTTTTTCCACTCTGTATAACCTACAGCTGTGGAAAGTACGCTTAAATATAGGGCATTTCTCGGTGTATCAATGGGTATTACAATTTAGATTCCCTGTGTTGAAATTTTCCGACAGGAACAATTAAAAAAAAAATGTCTGCCTTTGTTACAACCGGTCCCGGTATGAAGGTCAGTTGTGAATTACAACTTGTAGCAGATGCAAAAAACAAACAACATGCACATAGTCTCCAAGGTTAATTTTAAACTTGAGAAAACATTAAATAATCTGGCTTTAATACAAACAGAGCCAGTGAAAAAACTTCGATCAATATATTTTTGCCTGTCAAAACACAATAGGGCCTCCTACAAACCACCTTAGTAAGCCGCAGGCATCGCAACTATTGAAATCGTGTTCTAATGAGCTAGCGGCTCCTTTCTCCCCTTGTACCCTTCAGCTTACCGCCAACGGTTCCCGAGATATTCAAGCTGTTACTACCGTACCCTGTTACAAGCATACCCAGTCTCCAATACTTATTCTAAATTTTGAATATTATAATTTCTTACTCACTTTTTTTTTCTATCCCAGGCATTCTGCGACGGACTCCATCTAAAATCTAAATCAAAAGACGAACTACGGTCCCTAATGACGGAATGCACCGTCCTCCATACAGAACTGATAAAGCAAGCCGCTATGGGGCAAGGATTTGACCGACATATGTTTGCGCTGAAGAAAATGGCTGAAGACAACAACGTTCCCATACCGGAGCTATTTGATTCCTTCGAATATAAGTTCTTAAATAAGTCAATTTTGAGCACTAGTACGCTTTCGTCACCCAGTGTATTGGCGGGCGGCTTTGGACCTGTTGTGAAAGACGGGTTTGGTATTGGGTGAGTAATTTTGTGTAAAAATAAATATGCTAACCAATGCACAATCAATCATTTTCTTTCTTTGTAAATATTTATGTTTTAGTTTACAAATTATTTGTATGGTTATGTATTAGTTTCCTTATTTATCGTATTTTTAAGTACTTATTTTTATTTACGATGTTGTATTGTTATTTATTTATTTTGTACACCACCTTCGCGTTTCTTTGCAACCGTATAATTGGGCGAAACTCTCCACCGAGTTGGTGCTAGCTGATAGATACCGGCGCGGCGACTAAATAAGAGATGGCGAGATGATGATACATTTCCACCTGGATAGCCTGAAGTAGAGTAGTAACCGACCGATATCTGTGGACTCAGGAAGAGGAAGTCTTAGCCCAGCAGTGGGACTACTAACCTCCATACTATTACCACTAGCTGCCTAGAGCGCCAAAATGACGTAAATCAAAAAGGTACAAAAATTATTTGACAGCCGCCTATCCAGTGGTCGGTGGTGGTATGGAAGTCAGTGAGTTGGACACAATAGAACAAAGGCGACATAAAAATGCCCTGGGAGTAATAAATTTTCATTTTAACTTCACAACTTGATGGTAGGGAGTCTAACCCCTCGGCCATAGCTTCAGGCTTCTGGCGGCGCTTCTTGCTGCGCTTCCAGGCGGTTTTTGCGACGGGCTTTACCCTGCCACGACACCCGTCGGCGCCTTCCACCGCATCGGATGTATAGCGCGCTCGCTCGCTCAAAGCGCTCGACACTAGGTTCGTCCTCGTGCGCTCGGTCACTGGCGCGGCTCCCCGCCTCCCCGCACACCGCCGTCGAGAGAGCGCAAGTCACTCGTAGCCGGACAAGACGCGCGGGCGGCGACTCATGGCCGGCCCTATACAACTTCATACATTTGTTCTCTTCGCCGGCGCCGTCGCAAGAAAAACCGCTTGGCGCGCCTCTCGAAGCCTGAAGCTATGGCCGACCAGTTAGGGAGGAGGAATAAGTTTTCAATTTACTTATTATATTTTTTGGTTTCAGATACTCGGCGTTTGCAGATAAATTGGGTGCTGCAGTAACGAGCTATAAACCCCATAATAATAGTACAGAATTCGTGGAGGCATTACACCAGTCATTTAAAGACATTACAGAACTGTTGTCCAGTTAGGTAGTATAAGTGAAGAAATTTATTTATTTATTACACCTCTTTACGGTGATGGTCAATTTATACATGCCAATTGTGTGCTTTTATTGTAAGAAAAGTTTCATTTTGTAATATATATTTTAGAAAGCTAGGCCTTAGGCTAGGATAGGAAGCAGGATCACACTGTTGTGTGCATGATAAGCAGACTGGCGGCTTTTATTTTTTTTCTGTTTTACCACGGGGCACCTATTCAATGTGTTCTATGTAGATAAAAACCATAGACCACTGCCCAAGTGGTCTGTGCTAAAAACTTATAAATTTTTTTTAACGAAATGGTGTGCTAAGTTACCAGTTTATCACAAAATTAAAAAGTTTAATCCTAAAGTAGACAGATTTTTTTTACGTATATTAAACATGAAATAAAATAGAGTGATAAAATAGTGGATCTACGAGACTTTTTTCTCATTAGATCCATATGGATCTAGTAATGAGAAAAAAAGGCTCAGTAGAGCCACCATTTGAAGACTGGATCTAATGAGAAAAAAAGTCTCAGTATATCCACTGATTCTTATTTTATGGGTCTACTGAGAAACAATGAAATAATATTACATTTCAAAAAACTATCTGCATATCACCCTTGAATATTAAAACGGTAACAAACACAAATGAATTCCCCTCTGGCTAAAATTTGAGCTCTTGTTTGACAATAAAACAAGGTGAAGTACGGAAAGATTAAAAATTCATTTATTTTTAATTATCTACTACGTTTCTAAGGCTAACTTTGAATTTTTTATTTTAAACTATTAAAATAACTCTCGTTGTATGAGGATTTTAAGTTTTAAAACTGGCAGCAATAGCAACCTCCTAATTTCGTTACCCAAAAATATAAAAAAAAAAATGTTATAATAAGTACTTCATTCGTTTTTAGCTACAGTGAACACATTGAGGGGTACCCAGTGGCAAAACATTTTTTTTAGGGTTCTGTCATAAATTTATAATATCCTAGTCCAAGGAGTTTAAAAAAATATGTGTTAACTTGAAATTTGTTTCCAATTTCTAGTTTATTATGCATCCTAATAATAATTCAAGTGGAAGAGAGTTTGCTATACATTGGTATTGATTCGGCATAACACGTCTTAACTTATTTGACAGGACTAACCTTATTTTAAGCGTCCTGTCTTTTTCTTTCTTTATCGAAAAGACAAGGACAGAACGCGTAAACTAAGTTTAGTCCTGTCAAATAAGTTAAGATGTGCTTCACCGAATCGGTACCAATGTTTTGCAGGTGTGGATATAAGATGATGATGATAATAGAAAGATGAATTTCCTAAAGTCATTTGGCGATTATTGTACATTTATTTATATTAATAGAATATTTTATGGAACATAAAAAAGTACTAACTGCTCAACATCAAATGTCTTCATGTGGTTATTTTTTATGACAACCCAGAAATCCTAAACACGCCGAAACTTTGATGTGCAGTTAGTACTTTCTTATTTTTGATATATCATATTAATAAATATTTTAATTTATTAGAACTAAGTATTTACACCTTCTGTAAGATGGATCCGAGCCAATACTTGGACTCAAATTGTAATCAAAAGTGCCTTTCAGTAAAATTTAATTTAATTTGAATAAGTCACATTTTACATTGTTTTTATACCGTTGATATATTATTTTAACTAGTGTATTCAAATGTTCACAAAACATATATACAAATACATATATATGTATACAAAAGTTAACAACACAGTAAATTTTTTTAAATCATAATATTTTGTTTTCCTTTTCAGTTTATTTCCATTTTCATTATCCGGATAAAAATTCAAAGAACAATCTTCCATTAATTTGAAAAATATCAATTTCGCACACACATGGGGCCGCGCCAACCCTTTGGCATACATTTACTAAATATCTCAGAGCGACCTACTTACGCTACGCTACTAAGTACGCCCGCCATCCAGTAAATACCTACGTACATTTCCATCAACCGAGCTAACCCGACTGAAACGGGCGAATTTTGCCCGGCGAAAATATCGATTTTCTTATGACTGTCTTGTTCGGTGTGCCGTATTTATAGACTGCTCTTTTGCATGTACCATGAACTTAGTCCCGGGTCCCGGGTTAAGGTGTTTTAGTAATATTTTTTTTGTAACTGTTGAAACTGCTGTTTTACAGGTACGTATTCTGTTTCCTCTTTAATCTGTTTTGTTCAACCCTTTTACTCTTTACTTGAAAAATCGCTTTGTTTTTCTTAGTTGTAAAACCCATGGTAAGTATAATAAAATGTTTTATTCGGCCATGGTAAAACCGACTATAAAAAGGCAATAAGAAAAAACTTGCTAACTTGCTTCGTAGATACCTACCTATCTAACCATTAAGAAAAAAATAATTATTACTGTTAGAGCATGCGTGCATACCTATTGGGAAAATATTTCACTCACAGAGATTTTGACAGGGAATGCTGTTTTACTACTCCGACAGGGGCCGGGCGGGCGGCAGGTATTATGTGACGACGAACGACCGAAAAAACGAACACACGTGTGCAATAATTAGCGTACGTGTTTAAGGCGATATGCGAAAAAAATACGGGTGTTTCTTTTCCGTGTATTTAATGAAATAATCGTCATTTTTTTTCATATTTTTCGTTCTACCAGTTTCGGAGATAAGGGGGGGGGGGACATACACAAGTTTTCTCGAAACCTGTGTCAGTAAATATAGTAAAAGTATATATTTTTACAATCAGCTTTTTATTATTTACAATTTTATAAACATGTTGTGTTTTTAGGATAATATTTTTTATTTTTCTCACTTTTGATTTTGAAATATTATGAACAATTTCAAATTTTTATATTTTTTTACATCGTAATATGTGGGCAAATGAATGCTATTTTCGTGCCAAATTTCATGACTTTATCTTGAACGGTGCTAAAGTTATGAGGCTGTGACATACGGACGGACGGACAACAGAGTCTCACCATAAAGGTTCCTTTTGTACCTTTTAGGTACGGAACCCTAAAAAGACACATAACATAAAATGTTGACAAAAAGCACCACCAAGAGATACACAAATAAAATTTAAGCAAAATAAAAAAAAACTTGTTTTATCGTGAAAATGTCAAAGTCTAAGTTTATAATAATAATAAAAAAATGTATATCAAGTCTTTCGTAATAGTTATTGAATGAAGAAGACATTTTATAGAGTGGCTGCCCGCGAAAAACAGTTTTCCATGATATTTCGTGGATTTCACTGGAGGCGTCTTTACGCGCAAACTTCCACACAAACGCTGTCACCACATTATGAGGTGTCTATGGAATGTTATTATAGGTAATATTTTTGGGTGAATCTGTTGACATTATCTAGATCTATGCTAAGTCATACTAAAAATCGTGAAATTTGAGTAATATCTTAACAAACCCCTAAAATTCATAAATTCATAAATTTTGACCAAAAGTGTAGCCGAATGTGCTTTTATTGTTTTAGATAAATATGAGTCAAACATCGAAAATGTTATCTAGATTAATACCAAAAATAATGTTTGAAACCGTCCACAGTCTTGCTAAAGTTTGGTTTCTTCTGAAATAAGTTTTAAATTTTGTGGCCGCGACTAAATTGGCACGATTGTATTGTCCTTGCAAGTCTCATGGCGCGTGCACCTTACAGCGAAATGAAACAGACCAACTGAGTTGGTCGCGTCATGACGACCGCGTTCCATGCCTAACAATACGGCCGATCCTCACTTATCGTACGCAGAATCAACAGCGTTCCAATCCACGATTGCGCACATCCACGGTGTACACATTCACGTAGATAAGTACCTGTATCTACATTGTATTTATTTACATTCTCCGAGAAGCCAGGCTACAATCGGTTGTATTTTTACTCTTAATTTTTTAAACTTTTATTTCGAAATAAAGTAATTTCCCGACATATTCCAGTAGAAATCCTTTGAAAACCGTGGTGTTCAAATAGTACAAAAAGTGGTATGGGCTATTATTTGAAAAGAACGTGGCGCATAAGCTGTTTTTGACATGCGAGTGTCAAACAAAACAAAATGTCAAAGTTCATCAGTGGTTCTGTTTTGTGAGGAAGAAAGAAAAGTAAAAATTTTAAAAATTGCTGTGTGGTGGACATGTAAATAATGTTCGTGATGTGAGCAAGGTACAGTCTACTTATTATATTTCTGTGTATGATTTCCATACAGTAATGTTATTTTGCTAATTACGGGAAAAGGTGTACTGCTTTTTTTCGTACGTACAATTCATTTGATGAAAATGGTAAGTAATTGGTGGAAACTGGAAACCTATGCTCTGTCCGTAATTCACTATCCTAATTATACGCACTTGGAATGTATGAACCGTATCCGTGGTCCCAGAGCAGGAAGATAGCTAAAATTCGTCTCGCATTCTTTGGGACACACCTTATGTTGCAGAACTGAAAGGATTTGAAAAATTTCGAATTTTTGATAATTCTTATTATTATCATCTCATAAGAATAAATTGCAGTGCCTTACAATTGTACTGTCAGCATGAAGGAGCTTATTTCAAAGAAATGCATTGGTACTACATTGGGTTGGGGTGTAGAAAAAGGCGCACTATGGGAAAAAAGACTTCAAAAAAACTTCCGCGCAGAAGATAGCCGGTAGGTTAGGTTAGAGGGTTGGGTATGGCTAGTTCTGCGACCGCCATACATAACCTTCATGGCTATTTTTTCAATCCAATCCAGAAATCCTTCAGTGCAGACGATTGTACAACCTTTTCAAAACTCTGACTGTAGTTTGAATTCACATTATGTTTGCATTTTAATGTGTCTTGGCAGACAGAGGCCTGTTAAAACAGGGTTTGGAATTAAATAGTGTGATTTAAGTATGTGTTCTATGTTGATGTTAATATGGATACTCTCATATGTTGGTGCTTAGAGTGTGCATCTCTGTTTGTAAGTGATAAATAGCTTTAATTTTTTTTACCTTGCTTTGTATGTTGATATTGTTTGAACTGATTGACCTTGGCCATAATGTTTCTGACAAAATTAAAAATTTATATTGTTCAGTCACTGAGTTTGCCTGTAAAATTTCGTGATACTTTTGTCTGCAGAATATTTCTGTTTTATTTGTAAATTAAAGGTGCAGCATAGGGTCGTTAGGCTAGATTTGTTTGTGTATGTTGTTAACAAGCTGGGCTTTTTTTGTGACCTTTGTATTAGTTACTCAAACACTTAGGTATTTCAATTGGTGATGTGGTCTTGTGCAGGCAAACATGAGGAGAAGAATCTGGAGAATATCCATGTTAAGAGGTGTCATTAGGTGCAAACCTCCATACAAACGCTGTCACCACATTGTGGGGTGTCTGTGGAACGTTATTATAATATTTTAGGCTGAGTCCATTAACATCTAGATCTATGTTTAAGTCGAACTAAAAACCATGAAATTTGAGTAATATCTTTACAACAAACCGCTAAAATACATAAATCGGATGGTTTTTTACCAAAAGTGTAGCTGAATGTGCTTTTATTGTTTTAGATAAAACCAAAAAATTATTACTAGTCAAACATCAAAAATGTTATCTAGATTAATAATAACCAAAAATAATGTTTGAAAATGTCCACAGTCTTGTCAAAATGTGGTTTCTCCTGAAACGAGTTTTAAATTTTGCACAAAATCGTCACAATTGTTTTGTCCTCGTAAGTTTCATGGAGCATGTACCTTATAGCGAAATGAAACAGCATGACATTTGGCCACGCCTACAACTGACTTGGTCGCGTCATGATGACCATCCTTAATATTTGGGATCAAATGATAAGTCACTGATTTGATTATAATGGCATAATTGCTGTTATGATTAATTGGTACCTCAATAAATAAAGTGATGCATCACAAATTATTATTAAGATGCATTAGGATTATTGTTTTTTCGCAACTAGATCACTTACCTATATTCCGAGCCAGTAAAATGTTCTAATATTTAAAATATGGCATATCTTTTGATTTGTCGGCCAAAAATACACCAACAACATAAAAAAATATGTATTCAAATAGCACTAGCAGAGTCAGACTAGAGTATGATGCTGAAGAGTAGGGCGCGGAGTACGACAAGGGGACCCTCCGTCGCTTAAGATCTTAATTATTGTCCTGGAATGCATATTCCAGAAGCTGCAATGGGAAAAGAAAGGCATAAGACTCTAGTCTTACAACTAAGATCCTAAGATACTATTACTAGGCACACTTTCAAAATAACCTTTGCACTTATTTTATTTGATATAATTGAGGCTTTTTAATTTGTTTGTTTCAGATTTTATACCCAGAAATCTGAAAATAAATCTCCTTGAAGATGTTAATCAAAGAGTACAGAATCCCTTTACCCCTCACTGTTGAGGAGTATCGGATTGCCCAACTTTACATGATTGCCAAGAAAAGTAAAGAAGAAAGTACAGGGGAAGGCAGTGGAGTGGAAATCATAGTCAATGAACCTTATGAAGATGGTCCGGGAGGAAAAGGTCAGTACACACAAAAAATATATCATGTCGGTAGCCACTTACCTGGATGGTTCAAAAGCTTGTTGCCGAAATCAGCACTGACAGTCTCCGAGGAAGCTTGGAACGCTTATCCATATACAAAGACTAGGTACACTTGTCCTTTTGTTGAGAAATTTTCATTAGAAATAGAGACATACTACTTTGGTGATAATGGCCATCAAGAAAATGTCTTCAAATTGACTGGTAGTGACTTAAAAAACAGAGTCGTTGATGTAATTGATGTTGTTAAAGACCAGTTGTATGGAGCAGACTATGTGAGAGAAGAAGACCCTAAAATTTTCATGTCTGAGAAATGTAAGAGAGGTCCTCTGTCAGAAAACTGGCTTGAGGAATACTGGAAAGAAGTTCAAGGGAAACAACAGCCTCTACCAAACGGCAAGTCTCTCATGTGTGCCTACAAATTATGTAGAGTAGAATTTCGTTATTGGGGCATGCAGACTAAATTAGAAAAGTTTATCCATGATGTTGCATTAAGAAAAACTATGCTAAGAGCCCACAGACAAGCATGGGCGTGGCAAGATGAATGGCATGGTTTAACTATGGAGGACATTCGAGAAATCGAAAGACAAACACAACTTGCTTTGCAAAAGAAAATGGCTGGCGAGAATAATGATGAACAGGATAACTCTGAGTCACTAGCAGCAACAATGAGTAGCATAGAAAAGACAGAAGAAATGCCAACTCCAGTTGTGCCAAAAAGGACAATTGCAGAGAAGAGACCACAAACGCATTTGTCTCCTGAATCAACACCTCCGTCTTACAGAAGCCACCACAGTAAAAGTGGTCTTAGGTCATCTTCTTCAGGTTCGATCAAAAGTCTTCAAGTTCAAGCATCTAACTGGCGAATGGAAAGCTTGGTTCGAGAGTCTGAAACTGAGACAGGATCTGAAGATGAATTCTACGATTGTGAATCGTCTTTCAACAAGTGGTCCTCAATGTGTTCTCTTGATGAGGCAGATATAGATATTTCACCAACTCAAGGAGATCAAAATCAAGAAGATAGTATATTCAATCCATCTTTCCTAAAAAGGGTTACTTCCGAAAGAGGATCTCGAAGGATAGGAACCTTACAAAGCCGTCAAAGTGTCGATGGTTGTCCCGAAACCCCTGTTCATGGCTCCTGTCCGACTACTGTACTAATATTGGTTTTTCATGCTGGAAGTGTCTTAGATGCAAATGTAGATATAACTGCTAAGAAATCCGATGCAACAACATTTAAAGGAGCATTTGAATCTGTAATGCGTCAACACTATCCTACTCTAGTTGGTCACATACAAATAAAGTTAGTATCTTGTCCATCTATTTGCACAGAATCTCTAGGAGTTCTTTCTACTTTAAGCCCATACAGCTTCGATTGTTCCCCTTCGACAGTTGATTCACCAAGTTTGACAAATGATCTCATACCTATCGGTGCTATTCCTTTGATTGCAACTTCGTCACCAGATTATCATGAATTTGTCACAAAAACAATAAATTCTGCGAATGCCGTTTACAATGAGTTTTGTAAAACTGAAGACGGTAAAGGATTCAGTGGACAAGTGTGCGTGGTTGGTGATAGTATGGGTTCTGTGTTAGCGTATGATGCAATGTTACGTACAGTCCAGTATCAATCAAGGCACGACAGCGAAAATAGTATTCTCGATACTGAGATTACAATACCGAATGACTTGACGGAAAATTATCTCAACAAGACTCATTTGCAAGCTCCCACAGCTAGGAGAAGATCATCCTCTACTAGTGATAATCAAGTAAAGTTTGAATTTGAAGTCAGTGATTTTTTCACTTTTGGTAGTCCTTTGTCCTTAATTTTAGCTTCACGAAAGATCTCGGAAGACAAAGTACGCGACATAATAAAACCACCTGCTCAGCAGGTCTATAACTTATTCCATTCCACTGATCCTGTTGCGTCTAGATTAGAGCCGTTGTTGTCTGCTAGATTCACAAATTTACCGCCAATTAATGTTGCCAGGTATGCAAAGTATCCCTTAGGGAACGGGCAACCATACCACTTGATGGAGTTGATCCAAAGCCACCCACAGTTATTTGGCGATCACTTACAAATGCCTCCGACGCCCGTTTTAAGAAGGCTTTCTGAAGTATCAGTACAAAGCACTATAAGTGGTCTAGTTGATAATATTCCATTGATTACAATGAACGCGTTACAACAAAAGTGGTGGGGCTCAAAGAGGCTAGACTATGCTCTTTATTGTCCAGAAGGATTGACCAGTTTTCCAACAAATGCTCTGCCACACTTGTTCCACGCCAGTTACTGGGAAAGTTCTGATGTTATAGCCTTTATACTACGTCAAGTTGGCCACTTTGATTTGGCTTTGTATGGTCATTCCGATGATAAAGAGTCACCCCTGTTTAAGCCGGGTCAGGAAAGAGAAAAATGGATGCGAAAGAGAACATCTGTTAAATTAAAGAACGTAGCAGCCAATCATAGGGCAAATGATGTAATCGTGAAAGAAGGCAATTCCCAAACTTTCACAGCTAGATTTATGTACGGTCCTTTGGATATGATTACATTGACCGGTGAAAAAGTTGACATCCACATGATAAAAGATCCTCCTGGTGGGGAATGGGTTCTGCTAGCAACAGTTGTCACTGATAAAACCGGAAGGGTCACGTACACTCTTACAGACAAACAGAGCGTCAGCTGCGGAATTTACCCAGTCAGACTTGTTGTGAGAGGAGACCACACCAGCTGTAATTTCCATTTGGCTGTAGTTCCTCCGCAAACTGAATGTGTCGTGTTTAGTATTGATGGCTCTTTTACTGCAAGCGTGTCAGTTACAGGCAGAGACCCGAAAGTAAGGGCTGGCGCAGTCGATGTCGTCCGTTTCTGGCAGGACCTTGGCTATCTGATATTGTACATTACCGGAAGACCTGATATGCAACAAAGGAAAGTTGTTTCCTGGTTGGCTGAGCATAATTTTCCTCATGGATTAGTGTGCTTCTCAGACGGATTGTCAACAGATCCCTTGGGCCACAAGGCTGCGCACTTAAACAACCTCATAAACGAGCATGGTGTTATTCTGTTCGCTGCTTACGGGTCTGGAAAAGATATCAGTGTTTACCATAACTGTGGCCTGACGCCAAAACAGATTTACGCAATTGGGCGAATTAGTAAGAAGTATAATAATTTGGCGACGACTTTGAACGATGGCTACGCATTACATCTGGCTGACTTGAGACAGCCCGGAGCAGTTAGAGCTGCTCGAGGCAATGCTCGTCTTCTTGTACCTAGACGTTTACTTGCCCCAGTCCCAAGTATTACGACTAGTCGTGTAAAACGTACTTCATAAATCTGCTTGCTCTTCGAATTTTGATGTTGTTATACTTTATGTGTGATGATCGATCACATAACATGAATGCAAGGAAGGGTGATCTCATTTTTGAATATGTCTTTTTTGCAATTTTGATGGTAAACATTCTAAATGATTTATTACGCCTATAGGTGTATAAATATGCTTGCACGTGAATAAACCTATTGAATTCATTTATCTTTCGTGATTATAAATTATGTTGTAGACAAAAATATGGTATGTGTGATTGCCAAGTAGTAGTCGTTATGTGATCGGAAATGTGAATTATTTTGATGTCACGCTGTACCTTACTAAATATTAATATTGTTCTTTATCCATAAATGTGTTATTGTAAATGTTATATACTCTAGTTAATGTATGGTATAGATGATGTTCTATACCGAGAATAAATGTACATGATGAAATTACTTTTCTCTGGTTCTCATTCGAGCCAAAAAAGGGAAGCCAAGTTAATAAATCTGTTGTTAAATAGGTATTACAAAAACACCTATAAATGGAGAAAATAACAATTAAGACTTTTTCGAAGTATTCGGATGAGATCCGAAACATTGCTAATTTAGTTAGTAACATCTATTTTTTCATGTGGTGTTAATCTTGTATCAACAATGTTGTCAATTTATCTTATAGTTGATTGTTAGTTAACACAATCGAACAATGCTATGGTAGTAAATAACAAATAATAACTGCTCCGCTATAAGCGTGATGTCTAGCCAAATACAATGGGTTAATTGAGCAAAATAGTAAATATAAGAAATAATTCATATAAGTATGTAATAATACCTGAATCTGGTCCGATTCACAAAAACATAATTAAACAGGAAATGATCTCTCTCAAGAAGATAAGCGTTTAATAAAAAAAAATAAAGTCGTTGTTTGTGATATAATTAAACTAATGTAGCAATATTTACCGCTGTTTCGTTTTATAATTGAAAGATATTAAATCCAAATGATGATAATTTATTTTTGTAGATCATATTTTCTTTTTTTCACTGTATAAAACTAAGGATATGCGTAACTTACATAATACTAAATAAAAAAATATTATTTACTGATAACTAGGTACTATAAATTCGAATAAGTACGTGTTGTAATGAATTTCTTGTTAAACAGCCCAATCTTAAATTTTGTTGAATTTTATGGGAAAAAATTCTGAATATTTAATGTAGCTGACATTTATTTGAATGACGTATTTAGAAAATAATCTATTCGTTTATACTGTTAGTTGTTGTGGTAGTTAACTACATGTAAGGTGGTTTATCAAAACCTAATGGTGTGTCTTCTAGTCTTCGCAATTGTCACTTTTACTCCATTTCTCTTCCTTCCTCCAATAATAAGTATGCAACCGCCTATTTATTTATATTTCAGACTGATTTGTTATTTATTGTTGTCAAAAGCTGGGTTTATATTGAATAAGACGCTTTCTTAAAATATGCTAATCCGGGATTCCATTCCGAATACTGATTTATTCATAATATATACGCAATGCATCTTTTGTTATTCATTTCTTTTGTTTGCGAGAGCTGTTTGTTCAAATGTTTAGTTACGTGAAACTTGTTATTTTTTCTACTTTAGGTACTATATTGGTATATACCTATATAGGTAATACCTACTCTAATATTATATTGGTAGAGGTAGTGTCGTGATGAAGTCATGATTAAACAATTGCTTGTATACCAAGTTGTAGGTAGTTCTCTAATAAAATACATTATGTATTGGTGGTTGTATTGGTATTGTTATTTTCGTTACATAAACGTTTTTAATTAGAATATAGTTATTATATAGGTATTGGGATTTATAGTAACTTGTTGGTTAACGTCGTTTTTTTGTTTTATGTATTTTAGATTGTTTACAGGATAAATTAGCAGATGAATCCTATGAACAAACATTCTTTGATCAAAACGATCCATTTATATAGTTTGATAACGCAAACACTTGCATTGGATAAATAGTAATTTTATGTTCTATGTAGGTTTTTAGGTCACAAGTTGAATGAAGCTTCAGGAGTTCCAAGTGTGTTTGAGAGCGTATTGCATTGACACATTTCTCATCTCGTATCATTACAAACATTAGGGGGGCTTTCTGAAACTGAAGGGGTTTCATTTAAGGTGGAAGCGACGAAACTAATTGTCATTTGCGTTGAATACTTACATACTTTTGTCTTATCTTTATTTATGTATATATTATGTTTCTTGCTGCACAACACATAAATATGACTTCTTGGTTCTCCTTGGTTTTTGTCATCTATTACACAACTCTGTAAAATTCGTTGGTTACGGTGGGGTAACCTTAACAATCTGGCTGGCTGCTTTAGATGAAAATATTAATATTTTTAGTTGCTAACTGCCGTTCGTATAGAAGAGATCTCGTTATTTGTGGCTTGGAGCTTATTACACTGTTCCATGCTGGATGTAGTATCCATGAAATATAAATAACTAATGATCGAAGAAACAGCCTCACGCAAAAAAAAGACCCATGCAATGGTATTTGAAGTTAGTATGGAGGGAGCCATAGCGCGTGTTTGTTTCTTTTGGAAATTTGTTCAGTATGATCAGCAACCTGCGTGGTTTCATTTAAAAATACAAGTACATTTACACTTGGTATATCATACCCAGAGGGCCTATTATGTATCTTTAGTTGCCATCTGTACCGTGTGCCTATCATCAAAACCATAAATATACTATCGAATTCCAATTGTCTAAGGATATGTTCGCACTTGAAGTGACGACACGGTTCGTAAATAGTTCAATACCCACTAATAGCAATTTTGAAAGTTCCGTTTTTAGCTATGTTTTTGATGATAGCCATCTAGTCCAGTTGGCAACTAAAGTTACAAAATAGAGGGGCAGCCCCCCTATTGTGTATCTTTAGTTGCCAACTGCACGAGGTGCCTATCATCAAAAACATAGCTAAAAACTGAAATTTCAAAATTGCCTTTAGTGGGTATTGAACTATTAACAATCTGTGTCGTCACTTCAAGTGCGAAAATATCCTTAGGACATCGGAATTCGATAGTATATCTATGTTTTTGATGATAGACACCCAGTCCAGAAGGCAACTAGAGGTACACAATAGGCCCGCAGGAAGGTGGTTCTACGTTCTGATTTTTGGAGGTACGGATCAAGGCATGCATGCGCCGAAATTGTTTAAAAAATTCAATTGTTTTTGGTATCTTTTTTGTAAACACATATTTTCGTAATTCAGATGTAATTTTGTCGGTTTTTGTTCTACTAGCCGCGTAAATCCATGCCTGATATACTATCTATGCTATGGGTATAATACCTTCGCTGGCAGACTAAATGTACATGCATGTGGATTTATATTGGATTCGAGGGCAATGTTATCGTATAGCATCGTTTGTAAGCACGTTGCCGCTTTTGTCTGGCTTCCCCGAGGCCGTCTCCTCAGCACTAAATTTAGTGACGATCTCATGTTTATCTGTTTTCCCCGAACAAATACAATTCACGTAAGAGCTCCGTAGATTGAAATCTGAGGGAATTAAACTTGTTTGTTATTGTTACACGAATAGCTTTTGTTATTTGTTTGAAATGAAGTGTAGATCTCGCGTTGGTTTAGATATTAGGTGTTTTTAATATGTGTTTATGGTAATAATAATCCATTTACATTTGTATTTTGTCCATTTACAGTATTCAATTCATGTTAATTCATAATTCTTTGTTTACTAGTTTGTATTTATATGTAATATATTATATTATAAAACATATAAATTCAAACTAGTAAATATCGTCGTAATATTAAGAAGACATTCCTTTTAGTCTGTCTAGACTATAGAAAGCATACCTGCTTTCTATAGATACGTCTCTATCTGCAACTAACATTAGTAGTTTATGCTACAAGTGCGGTAAGGAGGCAATATCTTACGAGCGTTTCAAGTAGGTACGTTATTGCCCTAACCTACGTGTATCATACTGCGTTTTTCTATACTACGTTTTAAATCTAAAATGACCATAAGAGTATTAATATCATTTTTGTACTTGGTGCTCTTCAACATTGAATGTACCCATTTCTTTGCTAGTTCACTGAAGTATGACAAAAGTTATTGAAAATGATGCGGCGTTTTATAATTATTTTTTCCACTGAAGAAAATTTTCGTAAATATTCAGGTATTTATCTCTTTATTTTGGCGGCAAGAGCCTAGCAATTACAATTATAGCTTTTGAAAGTTTATATGGCGGGGTTAATTCCAATGATTTATCAATTAAATTCCATATTTTCTAAGGAAACATACATACAAAAAATACTCCAAACCTCAGTACCTATGAACTTTAGGCGGGCTACTTTACCTGCTTTTTCTTTCTGTGCACGCAAATTGCCAGCTTGACGGAGAAAACGGTACGCTCCAAAACATGTCATAGAACTGTGACTCGCGCTACATGCGTTCTGAAACTTATTTGTGTGCGAAGCAAAGAACTTTATTATAACCTCAGAACGATTATTGTGATAATAATAATGACTTTCGCCGCTTATACGAAGTTTGAAGTGACCCGAAATATTATTTTCCCATTTGTAAACATCAAAACTACAATTTCTTCCTCTTAAAATCTGTAAATAAATAAATAAAAAAAAAACACGCGTGCGGTAAAATTGATTTTGCGAACAGTTTTTTTTTACTTTATGTACTTAAGTCTTTACGAGCACTTGCTTTGAAAACAAAATAATTTTCACACCAGTATTTGCTCGCACTCAGATAAGGTCTCGGTAAAAATTAACAACTTTTGTGCCAAATTTAAACAACACATAGGTACTGCTATTGTTCAGCCTGCAGTATTCATAGATAGCTAAAAGTTGTTAAAATAATTATAAAATATAGCCATCAGCTAGTTACAATTTACTCAAGTTTTTTATGATGAAATTGGCAAAACAGTAACTTTATGTCACAGTTGTTAATATAACACTTATCAAGTGTGTTAATTGTGGCTTTTTTTAACTAAGCCTTAAGGCCTGGTCTATGGGACGCAACAATCATATTTGATTTGATTTTGAACTCAATTTTATTATCAGAAAGCCTACTTATATTCGCTCGCTCGCTCGCTCGCTGCCGGCACGCAAAATCAGTGAATTTTCGAGGTTTTTCTGGATTTTCCGAAAAAATATTTGTTGTAGGAAATGTTTGTCTTGACAACGGCAAATAAACCATGTTCTCGTGTTATAGCAGCAATTTCAGACGTAAACCTCAAGCCGCTTAGACAAAAACGTATTTATAACGTAAAAAGGCGTAATTTTCAAAAATAAAATCTATTGAGTAACATGTGTCCATTTAGGTAACTGTCTTGACAACGGAAAGATAAAGGTCTGAAAAAACATGTTTGTGAGTTCAACATTGGTGGTTGACTTAGCATATTTAAGCAAAAAACCTTAAAGTACCAAAGGCAAGGCCTTAAGCTTTGAGAGCAAAGTAAATTTGAGAGCTTTTTCTTTTTACGTGTTTAATTATAAATACTAAAGCTTCGAGAGCAAAGTAAATTTGAGAGCTTTTTCTTTTTACGGGTTTAATTATAAATACTAAAGCTTTGAGAGCAAAGTAAATTTGAGAGCTTATTCTTTTTACGGGTTTAATTATAAATACTAACTAATTGTTTACCGAACCCAAAATGACCTCGGTTAGTCGTCCGTTCTCTGCGTGTGATTTAAAAGATGGCAAATGAATCCTAAAAATAGCATAGTGAAAGAACAAGTAAAAACCATTTCTCTAAGAAAGTAAATCTCAGACGGGACTTGAACTTTAAAATGCCCAAGCGAATGACTTCACAAAATATGTCTCACGTCAATCAATCTTTTAACAAGTGTCTTCACAGTTAAAAATAAGACCAGTTAGGAAAGTGTCAAGATTAAGAACATTACGAAGTCGTCCGGAGCGATATTTTGTGTTTATACGCTTTATTTATTTTTTAGTAGGATAGAAGTATAAACAAAAAACAAATTTTTCGATATACTTGGCCCTCGGTATGTGACGTCATCAGTTCGACTGATGGCAGCCCTTATACGTACTTACATAAGAAAGAAATGTTTAATTTTCTTTAATTATATTACTATCCTACTTTTTTTAAATAACGTAGATATTTATATCTCGCGTCATCTTCGACTGCTTTTGATGCTTTATCTTCAAGAGTCTTGACCTTCGGCAAGTGTTCCACTCCACAACTTAACTGAACCATTCAGATCAAACTTAGTTATTTATTATTAGACATCGGATTATATGCCAAAATATGCATGCAAATATGCACTAAAAAAGGCCGAAATATGCACTAAAAACAGTTGATATGCCCAAAATATGCACAATGCAAAATCAAAAAACCGTTATTATTTTTATACATTTTAATTAAAGACGGTACAAAAACAGCGAAATATGCTTAAAATTATGCATAGTTTTTGTGACAATATACTATTAAGTATTTTTCCAAATTTTCGAGTGCAATTTTGTGATGTTTGTCACCCAGTATCAATTTGTACGCCGAAAACGACGTCTCTACATCAACTGACGTCATTGGACAAAACGCACGCACTGGTCAGTCAGTTTGCGCTCGCGCCCTACATGTCTTCGTCACCTAGGTCCCTATACGTATCTCTCGCTACTAAACGAAATATGCACGATTGGGAAAAAAGGCTAAAATATGCATTAACGCCGTAATTAGAGAGTTATATGCATTTGCATATTTGCATATGCAAATGCATATAACTCTCTAATTACATATGCAAATGCATAAAATCCGATGTCTATTTATTATACATACATACATAGTTCCATCTGCTACGACCCTGACACACCTCTTTCGTTTTCTAGTCATAAAAGCTCTTCTATTTCGGGTACTTTTAACTTTGCCATTCTTCTTCTATATGACCAAACCAAACTTCTCATTTATCATAATAATCTCCTTGCTATATTCTTTACGTATTGTGATAATTCATGATTGACTGGGCATAGTCCACTCTAATGAATTGGCACACATAGTCTGCGAAGGTCAACCCGTGACATAAGTAATCTCAATGTAATCATGCTAACATATACTCATAAAGTCATGGTCATAAATACTTGCGCAATTATTTTTCTTGAAGTAGGTACCTAATTTGGATAAGACAGGAAACGGTTTGTTTAAGTAATTGATATTATTCTTATAAATTTTTAATCGTGAATTAAAAAAAGCTATATTTATTTCAATTTTTTGTGATATAGTTTATATAGGGTTAAATTAGATAAGTATGTGCTTTTATTTAACCCTCTGAATGTCGATGCCGCCTACGTTCGCGTCATACCCAAAAAGCGCCGGTAGTGTCGATGACACCGACTTCGCGTCGTAAATAACCAGATGCGTTCAGCAATTGATATATTTTTTAAAGTTAACTTTGAATTTACAGTCGCTATATGAGTAAATAGAAGATTTTTTTTCAGACAGACAGTTTACGATCGAAGAAAATTCCGCAGGTTCAATTTTCGCCCGCATTAAGTACAGTGGAGACCACATCAAGGTATACACGTGCAGTACGACATTAGCCCCTACAGAGAAGAATATAAGATAGGTACAAAGTCCAATGTGTCTTACTTGATGAGGTCTCCACTGTACATGGTTTATAAATGAGATCGAAAAGTGGGTCAGCGACAATAATATTCTTCGATGGTAGATACGTGTATCTTAGTAAGAAAAGTCCTGTTTAGACAATTTTAGTAACAAAGTACTGTATAATAAATTTAATAATAATACCCTATTCTCTAGCTGCAAGTCTGGTGTTGACCTAAAAAAATTCAAGATAATATTAACTCTTTTCATCATTTATTAAGAGCTATTTTCCAATGAATATTTGTACATATTAAGGTTTGACAGCACTTGATATTTGTGCCCCCAGGGCACAGAACAAACAGTTATTTTAGCTATGCACCAGAGAAGATTCAATTATTTTAAACTCACCTATCATTGTATTTTCTATCATATTATGCCTGCATATAAAGAAAAGATATTTTTAATAAATATATAAGCTTTTGGGTAAAATTATACTACATATTTTATTGTAATATCTTAAAAACTGTACCTATTGCTATTGTGTAATTGTAGAAATGCGGGTTTGTCTGGTTATAATTCTTTAGTATTTTTGGTCGTATTTAATGTTTATTTTATTACAATCATATAAATAATACTATCTTATTTATTGATTCAAATAACGATGTTTCTGATTAAGGCTGTTAAGTATGAATCTAAAGAGTACATATGCTGTGGTAGCTTCTTTCCTGATATGTGTGGGTAAAATAAATTATCGTTGTTGGCAATTTGGGTTTTTATTTCATTACCTTTTGTCTATATTGTAATAATGGTAAGTGCATAATAGCTACATACTTGCAATTACGTGAATCCCCACTGACCCTATCCATTTAGGTTAATAAATCAACATGGCCGCTAATTGGTAATTCATAGGTAGTTGTGAAATCAACCTTAAATGTTTTAGGAGAAGGTGCTTTCTACAGATCACATGAAAACACATAGTAAATAATATGAAAACTTTATTTACATTTACAAGAATTTATAGGACAATTAAACAAAGATACAAAATGTGACAATACAATAAATAGTAACATCTATATTCAAAAACATGTAAAGTGTGTATTAAAATAATACATAGAATGTAATTCGTAGAATGACACATACATATTTTAACTACAGACAAAACATCTAAGTAATACGTATTAAGTGGAGAAATAAGCTTTTACAAATCAAACATGCTTGGTTTTTTGTGTTAAATACTTATAAAAATATGGAATTATCTTTTGATGATAGTCTGTCTAGTGCGTGTAAGGACAGGCTACCTATTGGCAGTGTTTATATCGGGCGGGGTACCGATAAGAGTGTACAACCCAACCGCAAACATATTGCCGATTAAAATGTATGGCGCGCCCATAGATTTAGTGTATACTACCGTATGCTACATCTATGGGTGCGCCATATTTCATCCACCATATGTCAGCGGTCGGGTTGTATAGTCCCTTCAATGCTCATCTTACTTTCCATTGCCAGCGGCGATTTTTTCATTAATAAGTTTATCGATGTTTTTCATAAAAAATATACAATAACCAATCAATGGGTAACGAAATAGACAATACAGCTAAGACTCACTTGGTTTTTGACAACCTTCATCATGCTTTGCGCCCGAGGGTTGCTTCAGCGCGTGCAACATCCTCGGTGAGGTAACCAATAGGTACCTTGAAAATGCTTTCATTTGGTACGCTACATAAACCAGTACGTAATAAATAGTAAGGTTATACAAAGTACCTCGCTAGATAGATGAAACTTTCTGCCTGATAATTTATGCATATTTCGAAAAGTACATTGGAAAGGCTTTCGTCTCCTGTTTTAAGGCTTGAATAAGCGTGGATTTGGTAAAATTGCGTTTATTTAGCTCGATTTGTAGGCCAAACTGGCTACTAGAAAATTCTGGGAAATATATATGTACTTAATCATGTTTTTCCGACGAATTAAGCCTTTATAGATTATCGAAATTTTATATCTTTACTCAAATAAATATATATCTGTAGGTACCTAATTTCATTCTGTAGATTCAATTCGCTCGGACACGGAATATGCGTTTGAAATGAATCTTTCACACAATAAAAGATCTCATTATTATCTACAAAAAAGCCTTACTACTTTATTTCTTATGTCCTAATGGAGCCCCGATTTCAAAATAACTGAAGTTTTGCGTGCGCGGCATCTGATTATAGCTGGATAGAGAGTTAAAAAACAAACGCGTTAGAGCGGGACCGAATTATAGCATAGTGCAGCCCCTTAAGGCCGATCACTGGATTTCACTGGATCTTAACATTGAATTCGTTTGGAACATTGAAAGGACTATACGTTCCCATCGGTTTCATCATCGCTAGATTTAAACACATTGTAAACAATTCGTGATGATCCACTTAATATCCAGACCAGAAAATGACACTGACGTATTTAAACGAATAACAAAAAACTGGGGATGAAAGACAAAATATAATAAAGCATTGTTTGAATTGACTCTCTTTTCACCGTTACGATTTCACATTTTCTACAACATTATACTAATTTATCAATGCAATGTACTTAAATAAATGTTACGTAAAATGGTTGGTTGATTTCGCACTACCCGTCTAACACAATTAGGCTAATGGCTAAGACTTTAGCTTTTGAGAGACGATTGTTGGTTGACTCATTGGATTAATTGTCTTAAATGGGTAGTAGAAAGGTTTTACAATTTTTCTATGCTTCATACCTATGAGATCTAATTGTACTTATTATTCATCTACAAAATTTAAATATTATCGCCTCGTAAATTTTATATTATTCGAAGTACGCTACATTAATCGTAATAATTATAATGTTAAAGTAGAAAATATCTGTATTTTCATAAGTCATGTAGGTAGTTCCGTATTTATATACTTGTAGTATTATATACGCTGCATCGCTTTTATATAATGAATATCCATATTTTCATAATAAGTGACTTGAACAATTATTATCAAAGTACATACAGCAAAGGAGATAAGTAACCAGGCCAAACGCAAACACTTTGATCCTTAGACCCACAGGTGAGTGATTGATGATATAATAGTAGTTTATGCTACAAGGGCGAAAAGGAATAAATCAGCTCGTGTTTTAAACGCAACCTAGTAATTTATTGCTCTTACGCCCGTGTATCATACTACGTTTTTCAATGCATAGTGTGAGGAAATAAAACAAATATAATATTGTGAACTTTAAATTATGATTGGCTCAAAAGGACTGTATCCAGAACCGTTAAAAAGTGTAAAAAAAAGTAAAAAATTTATGGTACACAGGAAAGGTTGCAGGTTAGTCAACCATTGTAAAAAAAAAATAAAAAAAAAACGACTTTCTGTTCGGTTTTGATGCATAAAAAGTGGGCCTTTACGAGCACTTGCATTGAAAAAATACATAATAAATAGTGCATGTGTGTATGTATTGATCAAGTATTTCACATCTCATCTATCGCTCACCTGTGGGTCTTAGGATCAAAGTGTTTGCGCTGAGCCTGGTTACTTGTCTCTTTTGCTGTCAGTACCTATTATTCAAGTATAAATATTTTATCTTTATATATACTTTTAGACTCGTTCCCTTTGTTACGTATGAATGTTTGATATGACAGTTGGTATAATGTAAAGAAACCATCTTAACATGAAAAAGAAAACCGGCCAAGCGCGGGACGGACTTGCGCACAAGGGTTCCGTACTACTACACAATACGGGTACGGGGAACCCTAAAAACATTATGGTAAGTAATTCCACCAGCAGTTATGAATGACCAAATTGACACTTCCGATCTATTCAACTCTTTTAGGGTCTGATTAAGTTGGTCCTACATAACTTTTTTTTCATTTTGAGGCACGGAACCCTAAGAATTATAAATGTTATACTCGTAAATGTTATACCCGGACTGAAAATCAGCGCTGTCGGTCTTACTTTGTTAGACTACAGCATATGCTGAGTCCTTGGCCTTTTTGTCTTCTGCGATACATGACTTCTTCTAGTTTAGTCACATTGTTTTTTCTTATTTTTATTGTGTTAAATGTCTAGTTTTTAAGCTTTTATGATGTAATTGTATTGTGGCAGATAAATAAACAGATATTCTATTCTATTCTACTATTTTATTTCCTATCTGTCTATCGCGGGCCAGCGACTTATCCAGTTTATCTACCGAGATCTTCAAGACTTCCGAATTTTATAACTACCCGATACACATAGTTATGCACATGAACGCTCACGAGGGCGTTTTTGTTCTTAGTTGTTTTTAGGGTTCCGTACCCAAAGGGCAAAACAGAGCCCTATCGCTGTCACACGACTGTCTGTCTATCCGTCCGTATGGCACGGGTCTCTAGCCCGTAGACGGAATGAGTTATAGACCTGAATTTTGGATGTTTTGTATAGAATGTTGATTCAAAACCGAATATTGAATTAGAAATTCAATTACAGTATTATTCACGGGGTCACATGTATGAAAGTTTTTTTTTATTTCACGGGAATGTGGGGTGTCGTCTATTTTTTTTTTTTTGTTGTTACTATGCTATTGGCCGTCTGGCCTTAACAGCTTTACCCGGACAAAAGGAGGGATCGCTGAGAACGTTCACCTCCTATGGTATTTAATCAACAATCGCTGAGGGCCCCCAGCTGGGGGACCTCGGCTCAGGACGTTGATGGTGTATGCATGTCGTTGTCTATATAGAGCTCATTGAATCTAAAAAGAAAAGTTGTCAGTTTTAGACCATTTTAAACGCCGATTTATAACGTACCTTTAGGATTACGTACCCCAACACTAGTAGAATGATAAGTTTTTAATTTTTGTTCCAACTAACTCTATTAACTTATTTGAATGGTACGAAACCCCAAGGGCGCGGGTCCTACTCGCACTTGACCGGTTTTATTTCTATCTTGTAATGCACTCTAAACACAGTTTCCAAAGCGATGGGTTTCACATTAAATCATATTATCTTGTTTAATACATGTTTAGATTGTGCAAGACTTAAACTAGGCACATTAAGTAACCGGCAGTGATCAAAATATTTATGTGAGCGAAGCAGCGCAGATGTAAACTATGCATTGTGTAGCAACTTTACAATTACGTACAATAAATTCCCGCCAAATCGAACTTAAAAAGTAAAAATTGTGTACAATATTCACAAATACATCACAGAATAGGTATAACATATTTACAAATAGATTTATTTTCATATCTGTTGAAGATTGTTCGTCTATTATAGTATATTCTAAGTGAGCAAGGTGTCCATAAAGATCTGAATTACCATATAGTTTAACCGCTAGTTCAAATTTTAGTTAACGCGTAGCTAGCTAGGTTACCTTTATTAACTTTATGTGCTCGTCACCTACATGAAGATTTTTATGAAAATCAATTGCGTTTAATAAGTTAAAAACAGTGGTAAAATTATTTTTGCGATATCTAAAAAAATTACGAAGTTATTAGCAATTAAACTGAGCTTAACGGCATGTATCGTGACGTCATCTGACACGATTTCATACAAAAAGTGATAAATATCGCTGTCGCTAATTTCAGTAATAACAGGGATTTTTCAAAAATTCAAAACCGTTTTTGTTTTGCTATAGCTAATTAATCAGTTGCTATAAAAATATACTAGTATTTAACTTGACGACGAGCTCTTTGAGGGGAATTCAGAATTAATGAAAAAAATGGCCCACTTTAATATGGTCGGGATAATCCAAAGATTCAATAGAAATCAAATTGCCTTTTACACTGACCCCTTGCAGTGATTCTGTGCGATGT
This sequence comes from Ypsolopha sequella, assembly GCA_934047225.1. NCBI lineage: Eukaryota > Metazoa > Arthropoda > Insecta > Lepidoptera > Ypsolophidae > Ypsolopha > Ypsolopha sequella. The sequence goes on along the minus strand of OW203994.1, from coordinate 16,834,574 downwards.
GGCCACCTTGTATGATAATGGCTTCATGTAAAAATGATCTTTCACCCGTTGAAGAAGGCAGTCTAATTTCTGTTGAAACGTTGATCAGCTACATCGACATAAGTTACAGTACCTGCCGGTAAATAAAGCACATCGGCTATCTCCGGCTTCGTAGAGCGCCGTCTCTGTCACCGGACTGTTTGTGAATCACGCGACAGAGATTGCGCTACGATACGATGCGCGTTATTTACTGCCGGGAACTGTTCAATAGTGAGTTACCCGTGCTTAAAGTTTACGGCCAAAAACGCTTTCCCATTTTGATGTTTTCCTATTCACTTAGAAAGTTAAGCATCTTAGAAAGAAGTGAATGACAGTATGTCACATGACATAACATTATTCATCAGCTATTCTTATTAATAAATTCTTCTTTTACCTTCTCTTAAATATTATAAATGACTCCTTATAGTAACAGTATAATTTTTAACTATTTACTTATGTACTTATTTATAGAAACAATTTTATTCATTGGCACATCCACTGTGTTCGTCCAGTAACATTGAATTCGAGAAATATAAACAAATATTTAACTACTTACTTAGACTTCTATTCCAGGAATGATTTATTATTAAGTAATCTAAAACAAAAAATCATAATCTTACACACCATGTTATTAATCTCTTTGAATATATCCAATTTCATTCTTTGATGAGATCTTGTTGTTTTTGTCAATTCGTTCGATGTTATTTCAACAATTTTAATAAAACTAATTTGTTTTTAATTTGGCTTTACAATCTCCTAACTCTTTCCGTGATTATAAATAACCTATCTCATGAAACGCTAGCATAAATTCATGGTTTAGGTTCACACAAACAATCATATCTTATCTACTCCCATACTGCAATAAGGTAATTACAACATCAAAAGCGGTTTTGTAAGTACCTACATTGTTTGACCGATGTTACAATATTACATTATAGTACCGGGATTCTAAGCTGTGATTGGCCCAATTTATTATAACACCGCTTAGATTACCAATCAGAACCCTTTCCCTGCTTTAAGCTGGGAGAAATCAGAAATGTCGCGAAATGATAGAAATGCGAAAAATTTATAGTTGAAGATATTATAAATAAAGACGACATTTTTGATGGTCGTAGATAAGTATTGTGTGCAACTGAACATAATTAGACATTGGGACACTCGTGCAAAACTATTAAAAAATCATGCATACATTTCTCGTTTTCTAACTCCATTGTCTTAGATTGCATGACCCGTTTTGTTGAAATCTAATTTTGTTTTGACAATAATCTAGCTCGTAAAGGGAATCTATTACCTTTTCAAGTTGCCATTGTCCCCTTTGGCTGCATATTAAGGTCGTTGCTAGGACAACAAACTCCCGTTCTCGCGATTAGTTCGCGTGAATATGATGTCCTCGTCCCAATCCGCTGATTGGTTTTCGACGTTTTGAAGTCGCTATGAGAAGATGATTCCATTCTTGTGATTGGTTCGTGTAAAAATAATGTCTTCTTCGTCAGCATTGACGCTTTCAGCTGTGGTTAGAGCTACAGTATCACTGTGTACTACGTGCGGGGATTCGTTGAATTCATCGAGTTCTTCTATGCCCGCTGTGGATCGAGAAAAGGAAATAATTATTTTTTTGAAGATTAGACCGCACTAGGCGGAACAAACTATGACGGAGCGAAGCGGCACGGTGGGACAAAATATAGTTTTCAATGCATGTGCTCGTAAAGGCCCACTTTTTATGCATCAAAACCGAACAGAAAGTCGATTATTTTGCCCTAGGGCTTTATTATTATAATTTTTTTAATTTATTTACAATGGTTGGCTAACCTGCAGCCTTTCCTGTGTACCATAGACGTTATACTTTTTCTTCTACTGTTTAACGGCTCTGGATACAGTCCCTTTGAGCCAATTATAATTTAAAGTTCACAAAATTATATTTGTTTTCATTTCCTCACACTATGCATTGAAAAATGTAGTATGATACACGGGCGTAAAAGCAATAAATTACTCGGTTACGTTTAAAACACTCGCTACGCTCGTGTTTTAAATCGTCCTCGTAATTTATTCCTTTGCGCCCTTGTAGCATAAACTACTATTATATATAGCTGCAGCGGCCGCTAGCAGGAGGGTCTCACTGGGTCACGTGACCTGCGCTAAATACCTACCGCGACGCATCCGGTGCCGGCACTCGAGTGTCACGCACGCACGCGCTATTACCGCGTTGTGATCTCAGTAGTTTTTTTTTATATCAAATTACATTTCTATTTTACTCCCAGTCAAGATGGAATTCGGTGGGTCTACCGCGTAATTCTCATTTTCATCAACATCAACTTGAGATTGAAATTTGACGTGCGTGCGACGACGCCTGCCTAACATGCCATCTCTCTTGCACGCGTTGAATTTCGCATGCATTTGCTTGAAGTTGATACAAATGAGAATTACGCGGTAGAGCCCCAGGTCTAATACAGTTATCGTATATATAGTATGAGTAATATAATAAAATATTACATCACTAATGTATACTACTCAGACTTTTATCTATTATATCACTTTAGCTTACATTAATTACATAAATTTCATTGTATAGTGAGAAAACGTCCTCATTTGGCACTAGGTCCTGCCTGTAAGTTTCTTACGCATCTTATATTGCTTTACGGACGAAAAGAACACGAACCTGTGTAATTGGAAGGTGCCAGCAATAAGTACTGTTCGGAGCGCGTCGGCCACAGCAGATGCGCCATCACGCAGAAAGCAAGGCAGTCCGCTGAATACGTGATGCCTGAAAGTATAATGAGATAGCTTTTATTTCTGATACCATAAACATTTATAGTTCAACACCACCCTTCGTTTGAAAATACGTAAGTATTTAATAATAATCATACTTGTGTCCTAAAGAAAAAGGATATACAGTACCAGGCCATTTGAAGGTCGCATCGTGCTTTAAAAAGAGATACTCGGCTAGCTTCGGCTACCTTCGGCTTTGTAGAGCGTCATCTCTGTCACAAGTCTCTGTCGACTGACAAGTCAGCGACCAAACCACCGGGTTGACAAGTGTGACAGAAATGACGCTCTACAAAGCCGAAGGTAGCCGAGTATCTCTTTTTAAAGCACGATGCGACCTTCAAATGGCCTGGTACATTGTCATATATGCTGCCACATATTGGGCTTGTTCCGTTTTGGTCGCGTCAACGTTTAATTCGTATCTTCGGCATCAGAAACTTTCCGGTTTGCGCATCAACCGCTTCGATGCGCACATTTTAGTACCAAATAACTAATCAAAATCCTGCATCTTGTGCAATTATACGATTTTCAAGTTGACAGCTGTCATCCATCATGTTTAAAGTTGTCATTATAAATTAATGGCGTGTTATTAATAGGTATAATGTGGAACAACATCCACACAACGTAAAAATGTAGTCCATTGGCAGGATGGATTATGTTGTACTTTAGATGGTTATTGGAAGGGTAACCAAAAGTCAAACCAATACGGCTTCCTAAAAAACCTGATGGACGGGACAGCCCTCGCAAACGGCTTACTTAGATGAAACAAATATTTATGAAAGTTTCAGGAAAATTTTGGTTTATTGGGGATATCAACTTCTTTAAAATTTAATTCAACATTGCTCGTTCGAAACTTAAAATATATAAAAATATACAAAGTGTCAAAATATAAAAAATGTCATCATCAAAAACATCTCACAAGCCTTTTAATGTAAAATATGAGCTCTGTCGAGTAACATATATATTATATATACCGAGTAATAAGTAAACTGTATTTAAAAAAATAAAAATACCATTTTAAAATGTTGTCTTTCCTATAAACTCTAAATTCCTAAAAGAACGACATGTAACTAAATTTTTGGTAACAACGAATCTACCTTTAAAGGCATTTTTAGGATCAATACAAATGTTTTAACATAATAAGGAGCTACATTTAAAAAAAATTAAATACATTTGTGGGATAGTACAAGTGATTTTCTGCTCATAATGTTTTAAATAATCAGTCGATAGAGAATAAAATTTCATGTACTCATCGAAAGCCCATTAATATACATTGCAAATAGTTCCAATAAACTCGCGTCATTAAAAAAAAAACATGTTGTAAACAGAACCCTAAGATCGGCACAACGCGTTTCTGCGCAAAATAGAACCTGCCCTTCGCTTCTTTCACATTAATTTATAAAGTCTGCCTACAGAATGTATCTATGGGTTTCTTCAACGTTACTACAAGGTGACATTATTTATTTTTACAGCCAAATTGAATACTCGGTAAGTGGTCAGTATCAGGGTTTGATTACCCTTTTTGTGATATTCGAAAATATTTTACCAATAATTTTTTTCTAATTTCAGCCCCGAGTTAATTACCATGGGAGGTCGTCATTTTACTCGTATTTTGCAAAATTATCATCACGTGATACTATGATGATCACTCTCCAAGCCACAAATGTGAATTGGTTGTCTAAATTCATGCCACCTATAATCGCATCTATTTGAATATAGGCAACATTTGACACCTTACACCGATTTTTAAAATCAGAAGTCAGAAGATGTTTCGTATTCTTTTCAGGGATTTTTGACGGAAATTGTATTATTATATTGTAACAATGGGCTGAAACTCACCTAACAAAAACTTGAACCTCCATAGCGGGCTTATCTGCAACGCAATAAGCGCTATAATCGGCAGATACACGAACCAAACCAAACTGGACGCTCCGAAGTGTAGCAGAAAGTTCAATTTGGCCATGTTATGTTCGTACATCATGGTGTTACGCAGTTCCAGCACGAACCACGCCATGATGGCCACTCGTAGCACGAGAATCAGCCACCCGGGCCACGTCTGGTACTCGTCGATTTCTTCTATTATGTCCACTTCCGTCTGGGAACGAGAAACAAGCTTCAGTGGATGGGGTTTAAATAATTAAATGTGATGGTGATGAGAAATAATTATTAAAAGAAAAAAAAAAAATGTATTTCATAAAAATACAGCATGGGTATTGATTTGTAGGTATTACAGCTAAACTTATTAAAGAGCTGATTGTAAAAATATAGAACTTAATTTAAAAAAAATGTTTTGGCTCCATTTCTTGTTACAAAATGCTAGAAAAAAGTATGATTTTATTTTTATAATTAGGTAATTTTCACTAAAACATCTTTGTGTTGTTGAGGGACCACAGTTTAAACATTTTATTTCTTTAGAATTAACACTTTGTGACCTGGTTATTTATTAAATGATGTCTGCAATCACATAAACTTCATTTTCAAGATACTTTCCGAGATTTGGCTAATAGGGTGTGAGAACTGAGGCACAGATTATATAGTAGTTACTACGTAACAGATACTTCTCTCCCTTGTAAAACGAAAATACCTACCAAAATTGCACGCTACGCTATAGCTACACTATCTACTGTCAGGAAATACATGCAAAAATGTATCTAAGGGGCTCGACTTAGCGTTGATATTACTAAGTACAGCGCGCGGTATAGCGGCATCGTCGGCGGCGCGACACGCCGCGCCGTGCGTTTTCCATAGGGTCGTCGCCACGAGTCGAAAAGAAAAAAAAGTTATGGTAGGCAAGTTCTTTCATTTAATTTACAAACTATTGATTGCTGTACAGATCAATCAGTATTTTGTAAATGAAATAAAATTTAATTTACCGTTTAATTTACAGATGGTTAACAGTTTATTTACCTCTAGGCTGATCGAAAATGATTCTTAGGTATTGGACTTAGAACAGCTGTCAGAGGTAAAATAAATGAACGGTCTGTATGATACTTTCTTTTTCGCTTCGGGTAATAGTAAACATTTAGTTTTAATACTTTCAAAATTATAATGATTAACCGTTTTCCGTATACCAACTAAAAAATACATTATCTTAATTAAACGTAGGTAATTGAGCTCTGTTCCACACACACCACGCGTTTGTTAGAAAGAGATAGTTGCGAAATTCAATCGGGCGAGCCTGCAATGCGTGCGAGTGAAGGAAGCTTCAAATTGTAATAATATCAATTAACAAAAATAATAAGCAGCTCAGTTAGGTACCTTTATTTAAATAAATATTCTCAATCCTAGATTACTTGCCGTACCTAAGCACACGAAAACGAAATGTCCAGCTTACCTTCCCTTATCTCCAGGTAATTAAAAAAATGATAAGACATCCGAAAAAGGCACAATGCCGTACAGTAGCCATAATTTTCGTATTTCCGGGAGAACATAAAAACACACAAGTACGTTTGGCGTGCACGACGGGCACGGAATGACGACGCGTGGCAGCCCACTGGCGGGAAATCACTCGGGTTACGCCTAATTATTATTACCAATCGCGGCAGCTACGCTCGAGTGACGGGGCCCTGACTGAGGGACCACACTTTAAGGGCTGTATTTTTTTTGTACATTCTAGGGTTCATTCTACAATAGGCTATTTGACAACATTGAAAATACATTACAAATTGTGATCATCCTATCAGATAATAGCCTAAAAAAGACATATTTCACGTTATTTAAACTAAATTACGCATATTTTTTGCAAATTACGAGAAATAAAATATAATATTTTAAAATATCTTATCTGTGACGGCAATGTGCCGCGAACGCTCTGTGATTGGTGGCAACTCATGGTGACGTCACATGCAAGTAAACATGGATTCCTAGACTGATTGTTGTTTGCATTTTATGTTTTCTGAGTGTTAAATTCGATCTGTGAAGCACTTTTCGGTCAATTTTGGATAAATTTTGTAATGAGAATTCACTTAGGTGCACTGTTTTGTTGAGGTTATGTGAACTTGTTTACTAGCGTGTGACGTCACGCGTGTCACGTGACCAGCGCCATGACAAAAACATCGTTTTCGGAGCGATTTTTAAAACGTAAACTTAAATATTTATTTTATTAATAAAACAGTAAAATTTCTCGGAAATATCAAAGAAGTGTGCTTATTATGTTATAAATAATCATTTAAAATTACGTCCGAAATTAGTCAAATAGCCTATTGTTTTAAGACTAGGTACTACTAAACCTTGGCAGTTTATTTCGTGAATTCCCTGCATGGTCCCTGAGTCCACACGCACATGGTACGAATATTCTCGAAGAACGAAAAGTATTCTTCAATGTTGTAGTTTCTGTTTTTATTGTAATTTCGTTATTATGATTGGTAGTGGAAGTCCTAGGCCTCCCTGGTTGTTACGCCAATGCATTCACTGTATTGCTACCTCTCTGGCTGAAAATGTTGATTGTCTCAAATTCAAGTTGAACCTCTCTCATAGTTCCTTTAAGACGAACCCAAAACCGGACACAATTTACGAAATGGCGGTGTGCTAGTTGTTTGAAAAAAGTTATTTCTAATGCTAGGTGCTTACTTTGTTCCAAACATAGAGCAGTATATGAACAATTCCATAAGCCAGCCACACACCAAAGACTAGGGGCTTCCATGTCAGTTCCAGTCGTGTCACCGCCCAGCCTTTAGCCAGCAGCAACAAGAGCAGCATAAATAGGGTCTGAAAAAGGAAAGGTAATTGTCCTGTAACATCAGTATATGTTTATATATAAATATCAGTATATGTTTATAGTAACTGATTAATTAGTTATAGCAAACCACAAAATGGTTTAAATTATTGAAAAAATCCTATTGTTAGCGATAGCGACATTTGTCACTTTTAGTATGAAATTGCGTCAGATAACGTCACGCGACATGCTCACTTTGATTGCCAATAACTTCGTAATTTTTTTGAGACATAGAAAAAATAATTTTACCACTGTTTTTAGCTTTTTAAATGGAATTGATTTTCATACAATTTTTAATGTAGGACACGGGCTCATTGTGGTATAAATATATAAAATAAAATGGCCTCCTTTTTATTTTAGTCCACGAGCCGTTGTGCCTGAGGCATAGGCCCACATAATAAAAAAGGCATATTATAAAATAAATGAATATTTAGATGATGGTGAGGCATGGTGTTACAGTGATGGTGATATATTATGTCATGATAGTAGTTTATAATTTAAAAAAGTAGGTGTAATGTAATGTAATGTAATGTAAAGTACATTAGGCATTATACTACAAAACATTCAAAATTATAAAAAACGTACAAACCTCGATAGCAGCTGATCAGAGGGTTGAGTTTCTAAATAATTTAAAATGTTAATTTTTTTTTTTGTTTAATGTCTAATGTACGAATTATATGCTAGTTTAATTTGTTGAAGCTCCTGTATATTATTTTTTAATGAATGTGCCTACTTTACAAATATTGAGGTAAGTAAATGGGAATATTTATACCGTTTTTTTAATGCCATTATTTTTCGTTTATGGCACATTATCGTTTATGTGCCGATTAACTAACAAGATACCAAGAATCATATCATTCAATCAGACTTTATCCCAGCAAGAAGGTATGGATTGTACCCAAAAAACACAATAAATTAATTCTACTTACCCTACTCATAATATCTAGTATATCTCCGGCAGCCGCCAAACCTTGAAAGCCAACTCCATCAACAGCAAACTTAACAGTGTGCAGCACATTGAAGCATAGAGCAACAAACTCTAGCACTAAACTGAATGTGAATAGCTTTGTCACTGGATGCTTTTGAATCCTGAAAACACAAGATGGTTTTACAGAAATTGACAATGTGACTGTAAGAGAATCTCATCTCTAACTTTAGACCAAACAACTTAACCTGCTTGACAGATATCTATGAGATTTTTACAACTACCAAGGAGATTTTCAAATGAAGATTTTGGTATCCTGGACGAAACTATTAGTACAGTAAAAAAGATAAGGACATATTGCTCGAGGTCTTTTATTTTAATAGGGATAGAGCTATGACCAAGGGTTTGTGTTTCATACTTTATTATAATAGTAATAAATAACATTGGACAGTGGGGCAAAGTGAATACAGCCCCCTCAAGAGAGCAAGAACTCCCAAAAAAAAGAAGAAGAAAGCAGTGGGTTGTGTCACAGATACAACCTTAAATTATTCAAGTGGATACTTCTTATGCCACCTCTTTACTCAATTGTGGCCATATGTACCATAATAAGTCAAGGCGATGCATTCAATTATGAGCTAATTTCAACATTTTTATTTCTGATTAAATAAACATTGACTTAGAATTTTACTATAGCAAATAATTAATGATTAGAAACGTAATAATCAACTCGTATAATCAGAAATCAAATTATCCTACTTTAAAAAAATATGTTCCAGAAAGGTTTTTTTTAATATGCCCCCCCCCCCCCCGTATACAAGATTGAAACAAAAAAGTAGCCACTTCAAAACAAGTATCATATTTATATGTTACAAGCTCTAAACATCAAGTTGAATATTTTAGTGACACGATAACTAATTATTAAATACTAGATTTTTAACCACGGCTCCTCCACCTGCCCTGAGAAGAAACAAATCCAGTTGTTTTACTTGTATCACACCTTCTAGCGCTCTATGCCAGCGCAAAATACTATTAAGACGTAACAATACAACGTGCCTGTTCGTTTTTCCCCTACTCACGTATCGCAGCCACCTTAGACGCGATTTTAGACCCCCTCGGGATACTCATCAATGAAGAACTAAAAACTAAAGACTTGTAAATTTTTAAATAACATAGACTCATAAACCTCAAAACTTTCATTAACTTTTCAAAAACATAAAAAAACTATTTAAACGAGGCTGGGTACTGTCTAAAAGCCAAAAAAAAAAAAAATCGTAGCGCTATAGTTTTAGTGATGACTTGATGAGTGAATAAGTGTTGCTTCTCTTTTACTCTTTTAAATGAGAACTATATAAACACATTACAGTGGAAAAGATCACCTCTGGCTTATTTTCTTTTTATTACTTTCCTGCTGTATAAGCAGGTTCATAAATAATAACTCCCCTTAAATCTAAAGGTGAATGTTCACATACAAAAATATTTTGGATGGAATGTGATCTATGAACAATACTCAATCACCTCTTGAATTTGTTTTACTTTGAGTTTTAGAGCATCAGCCCCTTAAACAATAGGGTTTACCTTTACATGTTATTATCCATTATTATGGATTTGCATGATATTTATTGATTACCGTGACTAAGTTTAAATTATTCACTACAGGTAGGTAATTGAAACTAAACAGATTCTTGTATCAACCTAGCCCACCCATGAAAAAAAAATGTCAAGTGCGAGTCAGACTCGCGTACCTAGGGTTCTGTAATTCAACAGCTTTGGGAATTTTGTTATTTTGTTTTCATGAATTTCTCAACCGCTATATTTCTTTATATTTGTGCTTACATATTACCATGATTTTTTTCATTGTTTCATTCCACCAGTTTTGTAGATAAGGGGGGAAATACATTTTTTTTGTGGTTTTCTTGAAATAGATGGAAGTAAATATAGCCAAGCTATATATTATTACAACCAGCTTTTTAATACCTAGATGGAAGTAAATATAGCCAAGCTATATATTATTACAACCAGCTTTTTAATACCTACAATTTGATACCCATATTGTATATTTATAAAATATTTCTTTTTATTTATTTACCTTTTTTTTTGTATTCCTTTTGTACCTTTTAAGTACTACGGAACCCTTAAAAAGTGGCAATGTAATTAACTAAACCAGGGGTAGGCAACCTTATGACATAGGAGGGCCACAAATGTTACCAGAGGATCAGCGAGGGCCGCATATAATAAATAACGCATTAGTCAGTTTCGTATCATAGGTATTGTAGTTTAAAAAACAATTTATGATTAAAATCTAATGCGATTTTTGCGGCTGCATTTGACTTGCATTTTAGACATGGAAATATGCAGTATTACGTCTAACTACGTCTAAATCCGTTAACTGAGAACAATGCTTGCTTTTTCATTAGTTCAGAATGGAAAATGTCAGATCACACAAATATGTACAACCAAACACAGTTATCATGCAGCGATTGGGAACCTTGAGGGCCCCACCGAAGTAGTTCACGGGCCGCAGCTTGCCAACCCCTGAACTAAACCATCTCAAATACAAAATATACATACCTGACGGCATAAATTTGCACTGGTAAAAGAATGATATAACACAACCAGAACACTAAATACAGTTCTAAAGTGTCTTGACGGTCAAAGGAAAACTGGTACAGCAAGGCATTGTAATATGACATGTTAGGACTTCCATTCACAAGCCAAAAGTCATAATGCATCTTTTGTTCAGTATCCGTTAAAGTTTTGTTGTCCCTTGAAGGAGCACCTTTATAATGATGCCAAGTGCATGTCACTTCATCGAGGTAGCAAGCAACCATTGAGACATACCAAAATCTGAAAAATACAAAATCAATTATAAAAGGCATCAGGATAGGAGATATGATAATTGAAATACCTTATTTATATCTCCAGTTGGGTGTAGATAAGGGGGCACTATGGAAAAAACACGTAGAATATGTTCACTTCGATTGTACCCCCTGATCAACACTCTGACCATGTCTCCATCTTTACCTAGGTTGTCCTGTGTTTTGGATAACATATGTGAACTGGTTTTTCTTTATTACATTCCATGGTGTGTCCTCATCAATACACAGGCCTCCTTTAGGACAAGGTACTCTCCTGAACAGATCCTGTCCATACGCATTGCATTTAGGGTGGTAGGCTGTGCTATTCAAATTTTGAAACATTACCTGACAAGCAGTTTCCTTGTCATTTATAAGGCGGTTCTTATAATAATGTATGAAATGTCTTCTATCTAACACTGCGAAGGTAACAGGATACTTGAACTCTTCATTGGAGGTAAAGTTGCCAAAAATGTAGCCATATGTCTCTTTTTGGTAGTGGATATCAGTCTTTTGAAAACCGAATTTTGCGAGAAACTTGAAGAATTCGTTGGTAGAAAATTCACCTACTATGTGCACAGATGTTGCATTACCGATCAATGTAGCGCAAAATAATAAAATTAAAATTTGATGGTACATTTTGACGATTGCATACGCCTAAACAGTTTTATCATTTCATTGTTATCAGTACTTCTCCATTTGTTTAACACATTTTAACGTTAACTTCAGTTATGTAGTACAATGATAATAGAATCTATGGTTAAAACTATATAGTAAAATAATACATAATTTATAAGAAAATAGATTGAAAACCCAGAATATTTGCCACTGTACTGTATGTATGTATGAATGTGTGTGTGTTTCAATTCAAGTCAAAGTGTCAATGTCAAAGGAAAGAGTAGAGTAAAGAAATAAAACTGGAGAAGAGAGCCCTCTCTCGGTTCATTTGTGCCAACAGGTACAGCAGCGAACTGGCCACCTATATATTGGCCTCTAATATCTATCTATTTATATGTAAATTTATAATTTTTTGAATACGCGGCCCTTTACAAGTAAAAAAAAATTTGGTGACACCCACGGATTTAGAACAGAGGGGATATGCTATGTAGGCGGGGCACCTGTCTTTCGAGTATGCTCAGAGGTACATACACAGTCGCTGAGAGCATGTTTTCGGGACGATCAGTAGTAAGCGAGGCACGGCGCGTGAATCGTTGAAAATATTTTTAAGAAAATGCCTTTCTGTTCTGTAGTTACGCGCAGAAACAAAAGTGAACGTGTTAATTGTCATCGGTAAGTATTAAATCAGTAAAGTAATCACGCATTTTCATCGTTTTCATTTCATAAAATAATCCATCAAAGAATATTTCGTGCGTACTTAATATTTTTATAGGGATGGGACATCTTATAGAAATTACATATTAATCGTAAATTCCGCAAAAAGTATCGGACCTTTTTGTGGTATAGGAATTTTATATCGTAGTTTGGCATAGTACAAAGGATTTTGTCTCTACACATTTAGAAATAGATTCATTGCAACCCGCTAATCAGTATAAAAACATGTTCCATATTGTTTCAATCTGAGTTAAAAATGGATTCTAGAGAATTTAGTGGTCATCACAGTCTACGATTAAAAAATAAACATTCTGTTGGTTATTGCTTTCCTGAGTAAACTGCCCAGATAAGACATGAATACATATTTAATAATATTTCTTTTTTTCATACTCATATTATTAACTAATAAAGCAATCGAAAATGTCTTCCCCCCTCTGCAGCGAGGCGTTTAGGTTAGATTTAACAAGTCTCGAAATAGGATTCTTAATATTATTATTGTTTTGTTACAATTATTAATATTGAAAACGATATCGTGATGTAGGATACAAGTGCTACCATCTGTTGATTGGTCAGATAACCTCGGTCCCCCCTGGTGTGTGTGGTTACCCGTAGATAGAGCATCTCTCTTCGGTGGTTACCATTACCATAGACAATTTGTGGTGGTTACCAAAGACTAAGGTTGCGTTCCTAGGGTAACGTTCCAAGGTAGCGTTCCGAAACCAAACCCCTATCATCGAGCAATTCTAGTCGGATGAGCAATACGTTTTGGAACCGGTCATAATGGAACAGTCTTCGGACAAAATTTGGTGAGATTCGGAACGGACATAGAGTAATATGTCAAAAAAAAGTTTAGCGGGAAGACGAAAATGTTTATATGATGGATAAGATTTTATCTACGATATTTTTATTTTTCGCCTAAAATAAGGTATTGGCGAAACTAATGTTCGGAGACACGGTTAAAGAAGCCAGATAAAACGGTTTTGAATTGAATTGAGATTTTATCTACAGGTTTTATAATTATAGAGAAAGCTTGCTCATAATCAAGTTCCAGACAATCAAGTTTCAGACAAAATCTCATCCGTCATTTAAACATTTTCGTCTTCTCGCCAAACATTTCTATAGACTTATTACTCTATGTCCGTTCCGAATCTCACCAAAGTTAGTCCGAAGAATGTTCTACTAAGACCGGTTCCAAAACGTGTTGTTCTTCCGACTAGAATTGCTCGGTGATAGGGGTTTGGTTTTGGAACGCTACCCTAAACGCCCGCGTAAATGTAAAATTTAACTGTCAACCGTTCCCAGGGTTGGATTTTGTAGTATAATTATACTATTTGTACCATTTTTTCATGACATGTAGTAGTATGTATTATCGTAATGGAACTATACTACGTAAAAATACCATAATTTTATCTTCAGGCCGATCGACTTGTTTTATTGGTTGAGACGTTTTGCTTTTTAACATTTACCCTACAATATAGGGAATTTCTGTGCGTTATGAATGTTTTTAGTAATTTTTTTGAAAATTTTACTAACAAATAGGCTCTTTTATTAAATTATGAATATTGTTAGTAAATTTTTTAAAATTTCACGTACAAATCGGCTATTTTTTTTCAAAATCGACGAATAATGAAACGTAGTATAATTTTAGACAAGTAGTATATTTTTAATTCCCATAGAAAATAATTTTCCGAGGGTCCGAATCCAACCCTGACCGTTCCATACAATACAACCTTCAGATAATATCTGAGACACAACCAGACCAGCCGAGTGAAAACGTTTAGTAACATAAACCTTTCAGAAATGTAAAATTCACTTAGACAGTTTAAATTTTACATTTACCCAGGTGTTTAAGAACGCAACCTAGAAAAGAGAAAGATAAATAAGACCATACACAAAAGAAAGACAAAATCTTTGAGAAAAAAAGTCACGTTTTTATTTTTTATTCCAAATCAGTATATTTTATTAACTCTTAATAAAAGGAACAACATTCATTACTATCACTCGCCATAGACTTAGGATTTCTAAATCTATGACTATCACGAACATAAAATATATTTTAATGTCCGTGATTACAAACAAAAAATAGATCGTTTTCATTAAGTTATTCTTCTTTGTATTTTCTGAGGAAATAAGAGTCCACAGAAGGGTCTTTCCAATGTAAAATTAACAGCACACCGATTGTTTTTGAGGTTAGTAACGTAGCCGAATGGATAAAAACCTTGAAACGCATTCCCGCTACCTATGTGTTTTTAAAATATGCCATGAACAGAAAAGTGTTACTTAAATGATATCTGAAATTCCGCTCGAGCGCTTGAGGCGCGTGACCTTGACGACCCTCGCGCGCTTGGACATTTTCGCAAAATTGCAAGTTGTTGCGAGCTTCACTAAACAACCAATTTGAAGAGAAGTTTATATGAATGACTATTAATATGTTTTATTATTTAAACAGAGTATGAAATTGGCTACTGCACTGTTGTATATAAGATGTTCTAGGATTAGTTTTAGTTATTGAAAAAGGAGAATTAAAACTATAACCTTGATTTTAAAGCAATTGTTTACATAATTTTTTATTTAAATTTATATGATTGCAATGAGTATTTAATACAAAAGCTAAAACTGTGCATCGTTATTATTATTTCTCAATCAGTTCCAAAAATCATTAGATTTACTGCAACAAGAAAATACGGGTTTCATCGACGACCATTTAGGGTCAACGCACACTCCGTTTAGTCTTGCTTGAAAGAAAAGGATTAATATTTGTTATTTAATATGATAGGGTTACTGAAAATAAAACATGTGGTATATACATGCTTTTAAATATGTTTTAATATTACGTAAAAAAAATAATTGTAGGTACAGTTGACATAAAAAGGTTGAATAAATAAAATAAACATGTCGTCATAAACAAGTGTATTTTTAGATTACTAGTAATAATACTAAGTACAGTACATGGTGGGCTTTTCTAAAATAAAAGTTTTTATCTATATTGGTACGGTTGGCATTAACATTTTATATCCATTTGTTGCACATACCTAAACAAATATCACAAAAACCCCAGCAGATATTAGAAATTTTTGGTTGTTGTAGTTGGTAGTATTTTATTTTTTTTTATCGAATTATGTACAGTTGAAAAAAAATACATTTCGACATATGATACAAAAACGACCACTTTATTTAAAAAATTACAGTAAACAAAAGACATACAAATCCCAGTCATTACTGGTATTAGTAGTTGGTCAGATTTTCAAGCTTTTATCGAATTATGTACGGTTGACAAAATTAATTTATACATTTCGACAAATAATACCAAAACAACCAGTACATTTTAAATTAAACTCGAATTTTTTACGGTTGGCAATAACATTTTATATGCATTTATTGCATACGTCTAAACAAATTACATGAAAATCACAATAGATATTTTTACTGGTATCAGTAACGCTTACAGTACTTCACTTCAGTCGAAGAACCGGCGGCGGGTGGCGAGGTTTCCGGCAGTATCGTGGCAGGTGACGCCGCGGACGTGGTGGCAAATAAAGCAGGGGTGCCCTGTGAGGAGCGTCGCACAGGTTCCCTGTTTGTGTGCCGTATTCCACGCGCACGCCCGCGACCGCGACTACGCACTGCTTCCTGATGCAGATTTTTAGCCTACAAGAAATGTTTTAGTTATTAAATAGTACACAAACTCTTGTACCTACTGTTATTCCACAATAACAAAATAATATATATATTTTTTGTTGACGGTACCAAAATTGGCTAGACATTTTATTGTTTCCTATTTGCAACGAATTTAGATTTTTTTTGTTGACGGTACCAAAATCGGCTTGATTATTAATTATTTCTTTATCGCTACGTAATTCCTTTTTTTTTTAAGACCAAGTATGTTAGACCATGGCTAGGAACAAAATTCTTGAGATAAGGCGTCTAATTATCTTGGTTATTTTTTTTTTATTTCCCTCTTACCCCTTCCCCACCTTTATATTCACGAGGTAATAACCTATTTCTAACCAAAACAATTTTTCGACTCGAGCAAAATTTATAAAATTTTATTTTTGCCAAATATGGATAGGTAAACAATCATACACGTTCTAAATTTGATTTTTAAACTTTTGAATGTAGATAAATTTATAAACTTAACTTTTGGTAAAGATCTTATATCAAGTATCCTCGATAGGGGTTTGCGGGGGGAGGGGGGGGGGGAGGGGGGGAGGGGGGGAGCCCCCCTCTTCAACCCCCGCCTGCCGGAGATGCGTAGTTTTTAAGAAAAAAATAAAATAAAAACATAACCTCAAAATAAAATATCCGTGTCGGGGTAACTTACGCTTACGCTCGCTCCAAAGAATTCATGTTCAACCTAACCAGAAGGCCATGGCGGTAGGCTCGCTACGCTCGCTACCGCCATGGCCTTCTAACCTAACCTGACCGAGTCGGGGTGCTCTGAAAGTTTGAGCTCGCTTCGCTCGCTCCTGCTCTATCTTTGTTATTAGGTTCCGTAAATACTTAGTTTTCTGGCTCCTGTCGCTCGCTTCGCTCGCTCCAAAGAATTCATGTTCAACCTAACCAGAAGGCCATGGCGGTAGGCTCGCTACGCTCGCTACCGCCATGGCCTTCTAACCTAACCTGAC
This sequence comes from Ypsolopha sequella, assembly GCA_934047225.1. Classification (NCBI taxonomy): domain Eukaryota; kingdom Metazoa; phylum Arthropoda; class Insecta; order Lepidoptera; family Ypsolophidae; genus Ypsolopha; species Ypsolopha sequella. The sequence continues at coordinate 16,817,345 of OW203994.1, read as the reverse complement.
CGAGTCGGGGTGCTCTGAAAGTTTGAGCTCGCTTCGCTCGCTCCTGCTCTATCTTTGTTATATAAGCACACAAAACAGAGCACAGAACATTCGCGTACACTCGAAAGCAACGGAATGAACCATCTCGAAATGGCGCCACATGACGTTTCTCAAATGTAATTTTTGACAGAAAACGTTTCATTTTACGTTGTTTTGATTACTTTTTGCGTGTCGTTGTACTTTTTCCTCACTACTTTCGTTTCGTTTCACTCAAAATGAAAAATTGCGTTTTGTTTCACTAAAAAATAATAAAAATGAAATAATAAAATAAAATACGTAGGTACCTCTCCGGCAACCAAAATTGATATCAGGAGGTTCAGTAAAACCCCCTGAACTCCCCCATAGCGTCAGTTTTCCCAAAACGAGGATACTAGATATAAGATCCAACCCTAACTTTTGACTAAAAGTGGTTTATTAATTTTAATTAATTAATTAATTTTATATAATTAATTAATTTTGTTCTAAAATTTCCTTCAGTGTCCGCCAATCTTTCTATATAAAATGGCTGCCGAAACGTCAAACAAAAATATTTTTTCCTCTTGCACCAACAATATGGTTTGATTAGGCTGAAATTTCACTTTTTCCGTATGTCATACATACCAAAATGATCTGCATTAAATTCTCCGTCTTCGGAAACAAGTTTTTATTAGAAATATCAAAGGAATATCACCAAAAAGATCGCAAACGCGAATCACAAAACAAAATATTATTTGGTATTGGTATGCCAATGAAGGTTTTTTTTTTGTTATTTCACAAATATTATTCTACAATAAGGTTACACGTCTCTTTACGGTCATTTTAATGTATAACAATATATAGTTTTATCAAATATTACTCACGTTATTTCGAAAATTCTGAGCGGGGACGCGACACGTAAAATCTTGATCAGCCGTCCTGTCGTTTATTTTTTTTTTCCTTCTGAATGATAGAGATGTTCATTATTACCGGTTAATATTATAGCCAAGAATATAAACCATCGACTAAAAGTCGAACAAATGGTGTTACCATTCACACATTTAAATAAAATCAACTTTTACGACGCAGGTCACTGGGTATGAAAGTCATACCCAAAGCACGCAAGCCCCGAAAATTGTTGGTATGAATGTCATACCCAAAGCGCTCGAGCGGATACCTAGTGCTAGATTGCCATGAATTTCCAAACATAATTAGTGCTAAATTGGTACCTAATTAAATAAAATACTTATTCAATCAAATAAAAATATTTTTTATAATATGTTATATCGAAATCCTTCGTTTTGGATCATATACTATACATCCAAATTCTATTTAGTGCTAGGCGCTGTACGTAATTTTTCAGTGCTAAATAGGTATATGAACATAGTGCTAGATCTAGCACCGGAAAGACTAAGTTGGCAACACTGTCTACAATGGCGACTGACAGTGGATGTAGTGTTGCCAGTAAACATTTTTATCGAATTAAAGTAGTTTTAGTAGTTATGTGAAAATACGGTTCAATTTTAAGCGGCGAGTGAAAAAACATGGAAGACGGATTTCTAACAAAGTGTAATTCGAAAATGGCACCACAGACTGAAAAGAGCAAAAGGCTCATGATTGGTTCGTACTGTCATGCGACACCAGGCCCGCCGTGATTGGCCGACTCAAAGACACAGTGAATGCTATTCTAGCCATCGCCATACAAAGTTGTGTTCAACAGATTTTATCGTGGGGTCATTTTTCAGTTCTAATTAGACTTCTATGTTTTTTTCGTTCACTGATTTTTAGGTCCACAGAAAAGTCCAGATTATGTGAACCACATGTTTATCAAAAAAGTTGATGAATGTATTATTGCCGAGTAAATAAAAAACAATAAACTACAATAAAATATAATGTAAAAATAATGTTTCCTCAAATAGGAACAATAAAAAGATAAAGAAGTGTCTATTCAAACTTATTAAGGTGGATGGTCCAAGGTAGTTTTTATAAAAAAACTTTTGAAAACCAGTAACGACGACAGAAGTATTATTAATTAATTCTGTTACCTTTTTCCACACGTTCCATTAACTTTACACCCGCGAATATTCAGTTTTTCTTAAAAACAAAATGTTTTAACAGTCTAATTTTGCAATTTAAAACTTTCATACATTGGATTACAAAAGTTTTAAATAACAAAATTAGATTCCAAAAAAGTTTGTTTCTAAAAAAACTGATTATTCGCGGGTGTAAAGTTGCTGGAATGTGTGGAAAAAGGTAACAGAATTAAATAATAATACTTCTGTCGTCGTTATTGGCTCCCACAAGTTTTTATGAAGATTGCCTTCCGAACAGTCCAAGAAGGAGACATTTGAAAACACTTGAATAAAAATTAAGTAAACGTTTAAAAAAATTGCGTTTACACTATTTCGTGAATAGTTACCTAGTGTGGGTTGCCTTAATAAATAGAAAAACCGAACGTATTGTCAGTATATAAATATATATTTGTGTATGTATGACCCATCATAAGGTTCTGTGAATTCCGTTTCGAAACATGTGATCGTCGTGCGAAATTTCACTCGTTTATAAGAAAGAGACATACTAGAAAGAGAATGAAAAATCGGCTTTTGAAACACTTGCAAGTGGTTTTCTTGAAAGTGTTTACGATCGTAGTGGGTTAAAATCACCCACTGATAAATATTTTTTTAGCAGACCACTCGTGTTTAGGTTTGTCTGATGGGACTGGAAAGTGGTCCTGGAAGGTGATCCTCAATGAATAACAGCCATTCCCTTAAGTTTGGGCTAACGATAAAGTAATAATCCCATACGCAGTGGACGGATATTCCGATGCATATTTACCTAAAGTTATTTTTTTCTATGAAAATATGGAGGCGGCTTTTTAAAATAATTTGTTTGAAAAAAGGAATCCCGGGATGCGTATTGCAGACTACATATTACCACAGACACGGGTTGCTCTGTACTCGTAGGTAGTTTGCTTTGATAAATGAAGAGCATCATACATACCAGCACAGACAACCTCTGTGTTGAAATACATTTTGCTTTAGAATATTGGAGCAAAACACATACGCGTACAGACAGTCACAATTACTCTTTTGTCCGGTGCGGTACGCAATATGGCATCAATAGTTGTTAGCATAATACATGCGGGTACAGAAAATAGCATATCTCTTTTACTTCTCTGTGATGCACTGTTGTGCCTCTCTCTTCACTCACTACCTACCTTAGAGCATCTTGTTTATCTTGTTTAAGCTACCTACCGCATTACTGTTTCTTTAGCTAGTGACCGTGACCCTGACATCCTCCAGACTGACGCCAAACAATGTAATGATAATCAGAAAGTCAAACAGTGTTTTAAGTAATATCGAAACCCAGAGCATGCCAAAAATTACTATATTAAAAGAATAACATTTTCAAGGTCAAAGAAAATTGTCGACGTGATTAATATGTAAACCCATGCCATATTACAGCTTTTTAGTACTAAGAGTCTTTGAGCTAAAACACGGACAGACAGACAGACAGACAGATGCACATGGCGAAACTATAAGGGTTCCTTGCTGACTACGGAACTCTAATAAAAATAACAACCAAATGCGCACAAACAAGACAGGATTAGGAGGATTTACATGATTTAGAAGAACTCATTATTGAACCAATTTCATTTATTTTTAAATAATAGACATTGTACCATTACAATAATTATTAATTTGAAATAAGCTAGTCGACACACAATTATTGTGTGTCGACTAGCTTATTTCAAATTAATAATTTTTTACCCCGCTAAATCCTTTGCTCTGCACTCGTACATAGTTTGCTTTGGAAATGACGAGCATAATATATACTAATACAAAGAATGTCTGTGTTGTAATACATTTTGCTCTTTATATTAACGGACATAACGCGGTCCAGCACAGACTATGGATGTCTGTGGTAATATACAGTCTGGCATTACGCTCCCGGCGTGTATACATATTTATCTAAAGTTAGTTTTACTATGAAAGTACTTACATATGCAAGCGGCTTTAAAAATAATTTATTCTACAAAAATGATTCCGGAATGTGAGGATTTTTTCAATAGAAAAATGCATTCCATATTAGCTAACACCTTGAACTTTAGATAAATATGTCAGGACACGAAATTTTTCAAAGCCGGAATCACGTTTTTTTTAATAAAAAAGTGCTTTCCGTGTTAGCCACCACGTGTATTTTAGATAAATATGCATCGGAATATCCTTTCAGTAGTCATAAGGCTCGAAAAATCATGTTTCTTGTTTGACCTTATTTCTATGAAAATCTCTTTATTGAAAACTGTGGGCGAAAAAGCTGTGTGGAAAACACTAGTCAAATAAATAAAACTGTGGTAAGAACCTGTTAAAATACATTTAATATATTTCGTTAAAACTACGACAGTTTAAGAATCATATTCATTCTTAATTATTAAAACAAGTACATTTTTGTAATTACGGGCCTAGATTTAATCCCAATTTTTTCCGGGTGCAATGGGACGCAGCGCTGAAAAAAAATCAAAATAATAATCATTTGTTATGCAAGAGTGCAAAGTTGTTAGTTCTTGTATTGAAATGTTAGGAAGCGAGGGTTTCAAAGGCACGAGACGCAAAATAACTTTGCTGCCGAGCGAAACACACAATTTTTCACCTCACTAACAGTGAGGAAAATGTTAGGTGCAAGACACTGACATGTAGTAACATATGTAAGTACGCTAGACATATTGTGCCATAAAAACACAGCGCCCGCACCTAGCGACCGAGAACTAAAATTGACACTTGCTATAGTTGCTATAATAGACGTCAATAAAGCAAATTCTGAAGGCTTTAATTTTAGTTTTAGTGCTGTCAAAGCTTAAAATTTTCCAAAGAAATTTAGCTTCTAATCCTAAGTCTTAAGGACTATTTTGTATCGAAGAAAAATTAGTTTTGACAGCACTAAAACTAAAATTAAAGCCTTCAGAATCGGCTTTATTGTCTCATCTTAATCATTACATTATATAGTTCCGAGTAAGCTTACGTCACTCCGTGCAGCGATCAGCGTAATCCAATCTGCTTAGATTAAATTATACTAAGGTGTGTTAATCCGAAAACCATTTCGAGATATAGGTTTAATAAGCTGTATTTTAGAACTTGTGGTCTCAAAAACCTCAATGATGATGAATATTTTTACGAAAAAGTTGCAACTTCCATTGGCCTTCATGTGACGTCACTTGAGAAATGGCTGTTTAGAAATGTGTCCTTTGCTATCAAGATAAGTTTAAAATAATTTGCTTTCGACTAATTTGACAGCTGGATGACAGATGAGTAGACAGACAGAGACGGACCACTTTTTTTTTTATAAGCAATCACACATCACAGTCAGTATTAATGTCTAAAATTCTCAAGTGACGTCATATCGGACAATACTTTAAAAAATCATAAAAAATAATGGTTAATTTATATACCAAATTAGTCTTAAAAAAATTCTCTGAAAAAAAAAAACTTTTACGAAATTAAGCTAAGGAATGCTTCGTTATCAAGTCGTCAATAGCCAGTCCAATGTACTTGTATTATTAGAGGCCAGTAGTGCAAAAAAAACAAAAGAAAAGAAAAAAGCCTTTTTCTTTTTTCGTGTAATCGTGTCGTGCTGGCCAGTGCGAATGTTCTAAAAATTACGCTAGCACTGACATGAAATAAGTATTTCAGTGGGCTGGCGGAAAACTTTTTTGAATAGAAGGTTCGAATTTTAAAAACCTTTCCCACGCTAGCGGATAAAATACACTTTTGCATGCAGCTTTCGAATGATAAACAGAACCTTTCCGAGCTTGTGAGGTGAAAATTGAGGTGAAAAAAAGCGGTACCCAGGTTCGATCCACGGTCGGGCATGCACCAATGAGTTTTTCTGAATTTATGTGCATAGTATTTGTATTACCTAAAACTTACCACTTGCTGAACGGTAAAGGAAAACATCGTGAGCAAACCTGCATGCCTTAAAAATCGTGTATTTGTGCCCGAAGAACGGTGATAGGGCTTACCACCCATCACGTTGGTACGTAATAATCGTAAGCGAAACGCGGGTGTACCGAGTGTGCACACATTGCATTTCACAGTCCACACTCGGCAACACCTCTGACACCCCCTCGAGGATTCATGTCGTGACGATATGTTTATTTATTTATATTTGTACTGGATTACTTAAACCCAACCCCGATAATTTTAGATTTGTGGAACACATATTAAATAAAAAAATTAGAAGTAAAAAAACATACAAAAATGTACTGGGATCTAAATAAATTTACGGTTATCCTAGCCATTTCCATACGGAAGAAGATTAAAATAGTCCAAAATAGTGGGATCTACAATAAAAATAACTTCACGCGATGTAATTGTCTTTTCTCTTTAGGTGACCATGATTTCTTTGGATTTTACTTTTTTTTTCAAATTGATAAAATGAATTTTGGATGGTTATTGTGAAAAAAGGTTTTATTCTCCTACAATTTATTAAATTATTAAGGTTACAATAAAAGTCACCCAGTATATTTCTAGCTTTTGCTTGCGGGTTCGCATGTGCTGATTCCGTTTGCATTTTCCCGGGATAAAAAGTAGCCTATGTCACTCTCCGGCCCATAAACTATATCTATGCAAAAAATCACGTCGATCCGTTGCTCCGTTGCTGCGTGAAAGAAGGACAAACCAACAAACCAACAACCAGCAACTAACAAAAACAATGCTGCCAGCCTTCTGGGTACACTACCGAACGACGGTGGTGATCTGGCCAGCATTTTTTATTTATTTTAATAATTTTAAAATTATGCATGTAGGTATATAGCTTATAATTTACTTACAAACCAACAAACACACTTTCGTATTACGAATTAGGGGTACGGATATAATTATTCTCTTTATCGCTAACGCAATAGGTTGCAGTTTAGATCGTGGCTTGAATCTATCTGATTCTTACAGATGAGTGTCACGTGAACCATCTAATCGACTCTATATAATTATTAATACTTACAATCAGCATCTTTTGTACAATCTTCTTCACATGCTCTGGTCTCATATTCACTCAAGTTCCGGCAAGAACTAGGAACTTGCAGTTCTTTGTTCACGTGAGGACCCTGAAATGTTTTATAGTTTTAAAACATTTAAACATATTTTTTTGTAAAAATCGTATTTTGTTTAACTGCGACATAATGTGAGACATTGGGACACTAGTGCTTGTTTACGAAACAACAAAGTGAGCTTCGTAATAGATTTGTACGTGTGTCACAATGTCTAATTATGTCCAGCGGGCCTATTGTGTATCTCTAGTTGTCTTCTGGACTGGGTGTCTATCATCAAAAACATAGATATACTATCGAATTCCGATGTCCTAAGGATATTTTCGCACTTGAAGTGACGACACAGATTGTTAATAGTTCAATACCCACTAAAGGCAATTTTGAAATTTCAGTTTTTAGCTATGTTTTTGATGATAGGCACCTCGTGCAGTTGGCAACTAAAGATACACAATAGGGGGGCAGTTGCACACAATACTTTATTTACAACCATCAAACCATCAACCTTTACAACCATCAATTTTTCAATTTATCAAACCATCTACAGGTGGTAGAGCTGATGCCGGGCTCGACTGTGGATGGAGGTACCACCATCTTACTTGGAGACCCCCTCGAAGTAATTCGGGGGAGAGTAAGAGGACAGCTCACAGGCAAAAAACCAGGAGGTCGACCATGCCTGGGACCGATGGATGGCGGTATATCCATCCCTAATGAGTGGAGGCCTTTTGGGTGTCACTTCTGTTTTGTTTGTTATTCATTATATTGTATTTTAATTGTGTGACACCAATAAAGTTTTTTCTATTCTATTCTATTCTAATAGCCGGGCCTTATATGGAACAGACTGGTGACGAGCAGCGGCGTCACTGGTGCGAGGGTTCCGGCACCGCGCTCACCAACCCGCCTGCCCAGCGTGTGTGAGTATGGGCAATTCTTCCAGGACGACCGCCGGGAATTGCAAAGTCCTGGAAAGGCTTATGTCTAGCAGTGGACGAACTAGGCTGATGGATGGAACCATCAAAAACAATTTCACGAAAAATGAGAAAAGAATACTCGTCATGATACTGTCGTGATACACGTCATGATGGAATTATAGTATGTAGATGCCTGAGACCAATCAGAAGCGAGAAGAGTAAAGGGGCGTGGCTCAAGAAATTAAGACAAACTGTTATTGCTTGTGATTGGTTTTCTAGCGGTGTTATAATAAATTTGGATAATCACAGCGCAGAGTTGCGGTGTTATAATGTAATATTGCCCGTCCCCAAGGAAAAAATATAACCTATGTCAAATTGAAGAGTCTAACCACTACAATAGTAACAGAATTCAAGAGCGGTATCGCAGCCGGATTGTGAAAAACCCTTTCAATAGTTATTTAACAAAACCTTATTACCTATGTATTGTGTATGTTGCCATCGCAAAGTTTCTATTGGTTTGTGTAAATTATTTGAAATATCATAAAAATAATGATCAAGTTATACACTTACCATATTAATGAAAACTATAAAAAAAAAGTTTTAGTTCTAAACCAATTTTTTTAAATCTTCTTTTCTTCTTTCGTGTCAGATTTTTTCTATAAACATGGGGTGGGCCAGAATGATTCTAGGATGCACCGGGCCCACCTAGCCTATAATATATCGGCGCCTTAGAAGCTATACAAAGTTCATGAATGGATAAGCGTCAATTACCACGATAGTTAGAATAATACCTATAATATGGGGTAAATTAGGTGTTCTAAGCCATGCACTATCATGTTGATTGACGCTCATTCATTATAGCGCTACGGAAAAAAAATTGACACTTTGAGAACTTGCATATCCATTTCAGTAAAGAAATTATTATTTTGATAAAATAGTATATATATTTTTGGAATATTTTTCTAGGGATCTGTTAAACAGAAACGCGATTGGAGAAATTCGGCTCGATACAAATACTTATTGAAATGAGGTCTTTTTCGACATCAATTCTCCTGGTTTGCCAATTTGGAATGACATATGGACTGCAATTATATTTGATTAAATGGACCTGGACCATCTAATAAAATTTATCTAGGACTCCCCCCTATCGTGAAAAACATAGATAAAAATTGAACTTTCAAAATTGCCTTTAGAGGGTATTGAATTATTTACGAACTGTGACGTCACTTCAAATGCGAACATATCCTTAGACAATCGAAATTCGATAGTAGAACTATGTTTTTGATGATAGGCACCCAGTCCAGATGGCAACTAAATATACATAATAGGCCCTCTGGTTAAACGAAATTTTGATAGCAACTTTAGTACATTTTATATTAATAAAAAACCGAATTTTTGCTACTGTTCCTCGAATCCATCCCTCTCACACTGTGGGTTTTTTCGCATATGGAGTAACAAGGACGCTAAAACTTTTACATATAGCAAAACGTAGACGATCGGAACATTCTGCGATGCGATGGTACGTTCAACTTACATTTTCGACATATTTCCCAACAGCGACACCGTCGATCAGATGGTAGCGTATTCTTGTCTTATACCCGTTCACCTTCCCGTTCTCGCAGATACCTTCACAAGGAAGCCATTCCTCCCATGGCGTCATGAGACAGTCGGGATCCGACTCTGGATCTACAACGGCGGGCTCTTCACTGAAACCAAATAATCTATGCTATAACTTGCCAACTTCGTCACAGTATATTTGTGCACGAAATGAACTTGTGCGTACTGTGGCCACGCGTCGCGTCCGCGTCGGAAATGAAACGAAATAAAATACATTTGAAATTAAATACTTATAATATAAAATAAATATTATTTATTTATGTAATGTAGGTATACATTAGATACACTTAATACACGTCGGTGTTTAATGTAAAATAATAAAATTATAACTAGATAATTGTATATCATCTAGGACCACTGCTCTATAAAATTTATGTAAATGACATAGGACATTCAAATTTCACACATTCTAGCCATCTCTTATATGCTGATGATACGAAACTATCGAGAAATAGCATCACCTGCAGACTGTGTTTTGCTTCAGTTAGACTTAAATAACTTGGTAACTTATTGTCAAAAAAATCAACTATTTTTAACACTGACAAGTGGTTTGTTATAACTTACAATCGTGAACTTAAACAGACTTAAACCTTGTCATCACAACTACACTATTCAAAACGTACATTTAAAGCGGGAAATGCAAATAAGAGATCTGGGTATTTTAATGGACGATAAATTAAGTTTCAATGCGCATATCGACAATATTATTAAAAATCTTTTAGAAAGTTGGGCTTTGTACTCAGAATATGTAAGCCTTTTAATAATATATTCACTTATAAAGTGCTTTATAACAGCTTTGTAAGATCTCTGCTTGAGTTTGCTAGTTTAGTCTGGTTCCATATTTATACATGTCACATTGACCGCATAGAAAAAGTCCAAAAGAAGTTTCTAAAGACCCTCAACTATCGTTTCGGTCTTTCCTTTGATTCGTATCCTGCATCAGCCGCACATCATAAACTTCCTATTCTTGCTGAGCGTCGAAAGCATTTCGATGTTTTAAACATTTATAAAATTTTAAATAAAATATTCGTTTCTAATACGTAGTCTTGATTATTGTAACAAAAACCTTACAAACATTGACCTCTTTTGTAATAGTATAACAACAGTAAAATTAAAATTAAAATTGAAATTAAAACAATGAGTTGTATACTTATAGAATATCAAAAATTATTTGTAAGTACCTACCTGCACGTAAATTAGTACGTGCGATTTCATTTTGCTATTTGTAATAATTTGCTTTGGAACTATAGGTCAATTAGAATATAAGTTAGTTATAAAATTCTGTAATCGACCGTTTGTTTCCAGAATAAAAAAATAAAAAAAAACTAATTGTTTTATAATAAATAATAACCTGGGGAAAAACACAAAAATATCTCAAGTTTACTTAAATTTAATAAAATAATACACTTGAATAAAATAAAAATATAGGAATAAATAATAAATAAATATAAAGCAAAACATATGTACATACTTAAGAGTAAATTAATAATACTAAATTGACCCAACAATGCACATACTTTGGGCAATGGACAATGGAGCACAAATTATTGTGAATCATAAAATACTTGTTTCAATTTTCAAGATTTGAGGTAGTTGTACAACTGACCTGCTAGTAATTGGTCCTTGGTAGTCAATGCTTGCTTCTGAGGTATCAGACTCACTCCCCGTACTGTCCTCTCCTGAAACAAAACGGTTTTTTTATCGATATAAATACGCACTGTCTCATATAATAATAAATATATTTTCAATGCATGTGCTCGTAAAGGCCCACTTTTTATGCATCAAAACCGAACAAAAAGTCGATTATTTTGCCCTAGGGCTTTATTGTTATTATTTTTTTTAATTTATTTACAATGGTTGGCTAACCTGCAGCCTTTCCTGTGTACCATAGATGTTATACTTTTTTTTCCACTGTTTAACGGCTCTGGATACAGTCCTTTTGAGCCAATTATAATTTAAAGTTCACAAGATTATATTTGTTTTCATTTCCTCACACTATGCATTGAAAAACGTAGTATGATACACGGGCGTAAAAGCAATAAATTACTCGGTTACGTTTAAAACACTCGCTACGCTCGTGTTTTAAATCGTCCTCGTAATTTATTCCTTTTCGCCCTAGTAGCATAAACTACTATTATTTCAGGCAAGAAGGCCCATCACAATAAATACCTATGACTAATTAATAATACATATATCTTTATAATAATGCCGGTAAGCCCCATATCGACCCGAAATATCATATCGAGCCAAACTCAGCTTTTTATTGTTTGTGTTTTATCAAAAAAAAACAAGCTCTACAACTGCTGTGCTGCCTACAATAACGTACAGGCACAAAATAACCACTCACAGAAGGTTTACTCCGTATAACTAGCGAAAACAGGCGCACGCACACATAGACGCGTACGTACGACGATCTCGGATGAAGTCGGTCGAATGCCAATACGAAATTCTGCCGAGATCATCATACGTACGCATCTATGCATGTGTGCGTCTGTTTTCGTCGACTCGGCCTTCTGGTAGTATCTATTTTGTGGTACAGGTACGGGACGAAAAGTGGACGCCAACCAAGGAAGTCATGCGTAAGGTAAAAATTACGCAAAGAACGATGGAGGCATCACCTTATTGGATCCTGTCCCGAATACTTACAGTGTTTCGTCATTGAACAAAAGTTGTTGACATTGGATGGCGAATCACAGGCGATAGGCAGGACTCAGGACACTTGGCCCGGTGAAGTGATGGCAGGTGGAATAAATTCCTGACAGAATGGTGGTGTGGTGGCCAAGACAAACAAGACGGCATCTAGGTGGGCTGATGAGATTTACAGGGTAGCAAATACAAATACAAATACAAATTATTTATTATCCTCATAAAAAAGCAGTATCAATAATGAAGTATTAAATTTACCCTGAACTGAGAAAAAAACCCGCCTCTCAGGGTAAAGGTCCACATAAAATAAATATAATTGAAATTTTGATACATCGGCAATCATAAACCTAATCATAACATTACATTTTAAGTTGAGAAATTTACATTTACATGCAACATTATATATTAACAACTAGAACTAAAACTAAACATGCATTATTTAAATTTTTATACATCTGATAACACAAAGTAGAATTAAAATTAACATTTAGAAATTAGAAATTTATAAGTAATTAACAATAATTTCAATATTCACATCGTGACTATATGATAAGTGATAAATAATAATAAAAAATAAAAATCCTAAATAAAACCTTATATTTCATATCTAGCCATTTTCTTATTTTATGACGATCATTAATGATTCAGTTTGTTCGTAGTCTTTTTCTATCAGAAAGCTGTTTATTATGTTTTTGAATTTGTTATTCGGATATTGGTACAACTTTATAGCCTTATTTATAGTATTTAATAGTCGAGGCTTTTGAAATAACCCAAATCTTTGGCCAAAGGATGTGTTTTGAAAGGGTACTAAGGCCGTTGGGGGTCGCCTTGTTGAAAAGCCTTGATCAGTTGCTGGGGGACAGGTTTTTGTTATTGAAAGCACTGACGTCAAAATGTAAAGCTGTCTGACAGTTAGTACTTTAGATTCCCGATACAAGAGGTGTGTGCTATACGTAAAAGGTTTGTTGAGCATGACCTTGAGGACCATCCTTTGTGCCCTCTCCAAAGGAAGCATATTTGTCTTTGTAGCCCCGCCCCAGGCCGTGATGCAATATAATAGCAAACTCTGACACATTGCAAAATACACAGTCTTTTTCAATTTCTCACTAGTGAAACTTCGAATAGTTTTGAAAAAGTACATCAATTTCCTAATCCGTCCACTGAGCAGTTTTATATTTGGCTCCCATGAGAGTTTCTCATCCACTATTACGCCCAAGTATTTGATTTGCGTAGCTCTTTCAAGTACAGGGCATGCGCACAGTACACAAGAAGTAACTGCACAGTCACAAAGCGGGTAAAATTTTGATGAAATCGGCTCAGTACATGAGTTAGTGGCTTAAAAAAGACAAGGCAATAGGCAAAAACGAGTTGGCAATGATGATCCAAAAATCAACAAGTAACTCTTAACTATATGTACAAGGTGACTTTTTGATCATCGTTCAAATTCATACTGGTCGCTTGGTAAGTGATCAGTATTATGCATCAATAACAATTTTGGTGAAATTCCTAAAATGAAATTTCGACTCCCCATAGTGATTCACTCGGGACTGGAAGTGAATTTCTATGGGAAGCCGAAGTTTCATTTTACGAATTTCACAAAAATTGTTATTGATCCAAGGTACTGATCACTTATCAAGCCTCCAGTATGAATTTGGACGATGATCAAAAAGTCACCTTGTATATATTTGAAGATATTATTATGCGGCTACATGAAAAAGTATTGCAGTCAGCATTGATATAACAAAAAGGAGGACGATACATACTGTACGTTTATATATCGTCCACTGAAAAATAGGTCTTCTGGATGAACAAGCGCCACCGAACGACAAAGATAGAGCGACGAGCTTCGACATTAGCGCGAGCGAGACAAGAATCTAAACAGGTCTATATTGGACTGGGTATTGTAGGATCACGCGCGGGAAGCGGGTACCGTATCTTCCTGCTTTTGATTTTATCTAAGGCAGTTTTTTTTGGAATTGATTTATTTTATTATTTAGTTTTAATAATTTTACCATTATTTAGAGGGGGACAGAGAGTCCCAATTATCTAAGACAGTGGGGTTATTAAGAACTTTTATTTGAATTTCATAAAAAGATTCATCGGGTAGACGTCTTATTTTGATCACTTGCCAAGTCTTCGGTATGAATTTGTCTGTATCAATATCAATCAAATCACATGTATGCTTTCTTTGCGTACTCGTAGTTATTATATCACGCTTAGTGATATAATAACTACGAGTACTATCTAAAAAGAAGTACTAATTAAGGCGATATGCGAAAAAAATACGGGTGTTTCTTTTCTGTGTATTTCATGAAATATACGGAAAATTTTATAAAATTTCTGGTTTATGCATTTGGACTATATAATCTAGGGTTTTGAAATTGGAAATAATGTTTGGATAAATTTTCCTCGATAGAAATAATTGTTGAAATGAGGTCTTCAAATACACTTTTTCTCCTCGTTTGACGAATAGGAACCATATACAGAACTCAAACATATTTTATTAGGTGTGTTCCAACAATATCTAGAGATTTTATATTTGAAATTTTGCTAGCCATTTTAGTTTTTTTAATAAAAATTTAAAACCAACTTTTTTCCCTTTTGCCCTGAATCCGCCCCTCTCGCAATGCACAATTTTTCGCTTGGAGCAATGAGTTCAAAAGGAAGGAGATGCCCATCTAAACATTTGCCCAAACTACAACTGGCGCCACACTTTATGACGCCTCGCACGTTAGTATATCTCTCTCTTTCATACATCATATATTTCTTTCATATTTTTCTCTCTGTCTCGCTGGTACTAACTTCACTCGGGTTTGGCGCGAACATGAATGCCGCGTTGCGTAGGTGTGCGATGTAACCTTGTACGTGCGTATATGAATCCTTAATTTCTTTTTTATGGTAGTGAGTGAATCAGTGATAAATTCGACGTGTTGTAGGTATTAATGTAATTCAAAGTATATAAAAATTAAGTTCAAAAACTAAAACCCGACTACTCACGATCACGCTCTAAAAAGTATGAAACAAGAAAATCACAAATATTCATAGTGATGTTCAGGGGATAGCCGTGGTCGTATGCCACTTTGCCCTAAAGCTTAATACTGTTAGAATGCATTATTTTTTTTATTTAAGGCAGTGTGCATACAACCATGGCTATCCTGTGAATATCACTATGAACGTTTATTTTCTTGTTTCATACTTTTTAGAGCGTGATCGTGAGTAATCGAGTTTTAGTTTTTAAACTTAATTTTATCTAAATTATTTTGGGGTTATTATTTCGTGATAATATATTGTTTGTTTTTAATAAATTATTCCAAATTGTCAAATTATCGGGTCCATGCAAGCAAAGCCGCGAGCAAAAGCTAACAATATATATATTTTTGAAATATGCTTATTAAATCCTTTCATATGATATCAAACACGGCACCATAGGTTTTTTTTTTTTAGTTCTTGACTTTTTATCCTCTAGAGGGCGCCACGTTCAATTTATTGTGACGACACATAACTTATAACTAACGGACGGTCAAGACGCTTTCAACGATACCTAATTTATCAAATTATGATAAGTAGTTTAGAAGTTATAAGAGAACAGATGAACATACATACGTACATACATACATACATACATACATACATACAGGTCAAACTCATAACCCTCCCTTTAGCTTTGCCGTAGTCCTAATTATAGGTAACCCGGTCAGAGTGTCGATAAGGGGGCACGATACCATAGTGCCATCTTATCTCACCCCAACTGGTAACCCTACTTTTGGCTTCGCCGTAGTCGGGTAAAAAGCTGGACAAATGAAACTAAGTTTATTCCATTAGTCTGCTAAGCAAATCTTAATCAAATCCAGGCCGAAGTTATTATTAGATTTATTGACATCAGAAAAATGTTTTCGTGGTATTTTACTTCTGAAAATAAAGTTAATTATTTCATTTCATTATTTTTTTCATCCAATTTTTAGTTTCCTATTATTATTATATTTTCCTAGTATCGTATATTAAGTTCCCCTTAGCAAAATTTTAAATTTCCTACATAAGTTTAAAGTATATTTCCTACATAAGTTTTAAGACAAAAATAAAATACAGGTTGATAAAAATGACGCCCGTACAAAGTTGCTTTTATTAAAACTCGCGTGAGGTGGTAGCGAACATCATGGCCGCCATTATGGACTTCGATAATATAATTATCGCTTCGAAAATGGTTTATTTAGTTGTTAAACAAGCAAAAAACTTGATGTACTGTTACTTATTGATGATACGATATCCCATCTGGCTTTTTAAATTTTTTTTCATAGTTTTTGCAGCTTTTTACTGTGCAACAAGGCATTTTTAAAAGAAGTTCATACACAAACACACTGCACAATCTCCCGCGGAACACTGAGTCGCACTTGTGCTAAATTGGCATTTTAGCACTTACGCACTGGGGTCATTTACTCGCTTCGTTGGCCTGGTCCTTACCTTTAGGTCAATGGCTTGGAGTGACAGTGACAAAAATAAAATTCGCATTAATTCCTAATTTAAAATTCCTCTTAATCACCGTTAGTATTCTGCGAAGGCTTCAAGTTTTCATCAGGGCAGGAAGGGTTGCTGTAGGTTCTAATCAGCTTGAAGTGGAGTATCGCAAATGGCTTGATATCTTCTTTCATAACACTTCTGTTTATAACAGCTTGTGATATCACTTGTGGAGGCGACGTCCTTTCGTTGGGCGACTGTAAATTGGGAGATAACAGGTTTTAGCGGCTGTTACAATCAGGGTTGGATTCAGACCCTCGGTAAATGATTGTCTATGGGAATTAAAGATATACCACTTGGCTAAAATTATACTACGTTTTGTTTTTCGTCGATTTTTCTTTTGAATTAAAATAAAATAGCGTATTTGTTAGTGAATTTTTTTTTAAATTTACTAAAAATATTCATAATTTGATAAAATAGCCAAAAATTTAGTGAAATTAAAAAAAAAATTACTAAGAATATTCGTAACGCACAGAAATTCCCTATATTGTAGGGTAAATGTTAAAAAGCAAAACGTCTCAACCAATAAAACAAGTCGGTCGGCCTGAAGATAAAATTATGGTATTTTTACGTAGTATAGTTCCATTACGATACTACAAGTCATGAAAATATTGTACAAATAGTATAATTATACTACGAAATCCAACCCTGGTTACAATATGAGACTGTGTTCACACGAGCTACCGCTACATACTCGCGCGCATGGGATGGCGTTATGTGTAAATGGGCAGCAAAGCTAAACTTTTGTCCTGCACCCACGCTTTTGTTTTTAATTTGTCTATCCTGCTCTAATAATGCGCGCGCGCAAAACTACAGTTATTTTGAATTTGCGGCTACATTACAACTTGTAATTCAAAATACGTCCTGTTACAACATTAAAAGTTTGTAAAACAAATATCTATGAAAAATTTCGTGGCGCTATCCTCAAAAAAGCAGACCAAGAAGCTGTTTTTCCATAGTTTCAAGAACCTTTTTTGTTATTTTTTTTTTCTAGGAAAGTTATCGTAATTGCTTTTTTGGCCCGTCAGAACACTAAAGCATATCCTTGGAAATTACATTTATAGGTACTAAATTAATACCTATAAAGGTTGTCTGCGGAAGCTGCATTTTGCTTTATACTGCGCCATCTATATGTCGGGGCAGACCGTAGAATTGGGCAGATCGTAAAGTATGAAATTTAAAATCTTTCACCAAAAGTCAAAAAATAGGAGTGACGACGGGCGCAGTCAGACAGTCAGCCAAGGTATTCTTCTAAATATATATAAATATATATAAATATATAGATGGTTTTCACAAAATTTTGTAAACCAGTCTTATTTGTATTACAATTAAACTGAAAATAGCTCAACACTCTCACGCTTCTTCAATGATTATTCTTTCATAATGTAAGAAAGAAGAAGAAAGAATTTGTAAATTTATTGCAAAAACACATACAAATAATAAAACCGGCCAAGTGCGAGTTGAACTCGCGCACGAAGTGTACCATACCATTATCTATAAAAACAGCAAAAAAAATCACGTTTGTTGTATGGGAGCCCCCTTAAATATTTATTTTATTCTGTTTTTTAGTATTTGTTGTTATAGCGACAACATAAATACATCATCTGTGAAAATTTCAACTGTCTAACTATCACGGTTCATGAGATACAGCCTGGTGACAGATGGACAGACAGACGGACAGACAGAGACGGACAGACAGACAGACAGACGGACAGCGGAGTCTTAGTAATAGGGTCCCGTTGGTTACCCTTTGGGACGGAACCCTAAAATGAGAAAAAAAGAACTAGATGCCGAAGGTTACGCTTGCATCACAGATGACTTACATCGAAAGCCGAGCCGCTATCGGTTCCAGCATCCAGCGGATACAGGTTGAGACTCCGTTCCGGCGTCCATTGGCCATTCTCAGTGGAGCAGAGTTCAAAGTCCGCTACACCAAGAAACCAGTCAGGTGATGGAAGTATACCTGCCACCAGCGACACTCTGTGGTGTTTGCTGGAAGCTCGGAACGATGAAACCGTTGTCGCGTTGGTCGTCGATTGTCCGTTTGCTTTTATGACGGTCCTTACTTCGCGTCCAAGCTGCAGTAAAAATACAACGAAATTATTTCGGCAATTACGAGTCGGGCTTGCGTACAAAGGGTTCCTTTACTATTACAGTATACGAGTATGGAACCTCAGATGCCATAGCAACATCAAGGTGGCAAAAAACAAGCAGCTAAAATGGTAATGCCTGACAAACAATTTCCTATAATAATCAATTTGTTGATTTACTTTAGAGCAGGGATTGAAAATAGTACCTACCGATAACCCATACGTTCATACGTTAACCGAAATTAATAGCGGTAGCCCTTATGTCACCTTTTTTAAATCTGTACCATTATTTCACCGTTCTCCTACCTACCGATTTAAAGACGATTCAGTGAGTGGCGGAATTTAGAGGGGTAATATAAGCGAGGGGGGGGGGATTACATTTTTTAATTTTTGTTATATGCCATGGTAGGGGCAACAGTAACACATATTCTGTGAAAATTTCAATTGGTTACCTTTTACGGCTTTACGGCTGAAGCTATAGACCCCTGTGACAGACGGACAGACAGACAGACAACGGAGGCTTAGTAATAGGATCCCAAATACGGAACCCTATAAAAAACAAGCATCCATGAAACATTTGTCACTTTTGTAGGTGGTGGCCGCTAGAAACTATCATGGGGCACATAACTGTGACAGATAATGGTACCGATTCGGTGAACAGGACTAAACTTAATTTAAGCGTTCTGTCCTTGTCTTTTCGATAAAGAAAGAAAAAGACAGGACGCTTAAAATAAGGTTACTTCTGTCAAATAAGTTAACTCGTGTTATGCCGAATCGATATCATTATAAAGTATTACTACGTACTGTCATGTGGCTTCAAAAACAGACATAATCTTGTAAGGGCGTCCCCACACAAAATTTATTGTTATCATATCACCACCACAGGCACCGAAAAAACTTAAGAACAGCCCTCGCAAACGGTAAAATTTAAAAGGACTGGTTTTATTATGTATAGTTAGTATAGGAAATGTCAAATGTCAAGTCAGCCGGACATCTGGACAGATAAATGATCTGTGATCTACTCACGTCACGTTGGATCTCAATCTCAAGCTGCGTAGTGTTCCCTGACTCAGCCAGCATCGTGAGACCCTCACTGGCTTCTCTGTTCAACTTGAACAATTGAAATTCTCTACTGTGTGACGCGCCGACGACGTCACTAAACCTGGCCAGCTCATGATTGGTGGGAAACATCAGCAGGTGAGTGTTGTACGACCATGTACCCTCGAAGGTTAGCTGAAAACAGAATACTTTTTATTTCACGTCGATAAGATCTAAGATATAGCTCGCTTAGTGTGTGGAAGAGTGGAAGCAGGTAATTTATATTGTTCGTGCAAAGGTCTCCGTTACTCCAGGCGGAAAGAACCGCAGTGCGAGTGGGACAGAATCGGGGAAAATTTATAAAAAGTCGGTTTTAAATTAATACAAAATTACCTAAAATAGCTATGAAAATTTCCATAACTAGTAATGTAGGTATTATTAAAACCCATCCAAATAAATATTTTTGAAGACAGTATGCTATCCCAATTTGTCAGAATATCAAAAAAAGGGTAAATTTAGACTTCATTTCAATCATTATCTCTATCGTGTGAAATTCCTCCAATCGCTTTTCTGATCGTCCAAAATCTAGAAAAAGGTCCCAAAATTGTTATACTTATTTATTTGACTTTGAAGTTCTTCTGAACAGCAGATAAATAACTTCAGAAAGAGTCGACTTTGACGATATACCCCCTTAATTGGTATGTCCAGGGACTTCGACAAAATCTACGGGAGCCAAATCCGGATGAGTGATGATGAACTTATACTACGCCTATATTCACTCTCCGAGTACGGCTTTCGTCATGAGGGTGGTTTCGTCAAGTCTATCTATCAGTTGAAATGAAAGAATTCGTCAGTTCGTGAGGTCTTGATCTAACCGTCCAACATTATCGGCGCCAGCCGTATTTGGTGGTTGCTCCATGCATGCATCCCATACATATGCGACTGTCTCTCAGAGATTAGGCAGCAGAGGCTTACAGATCTCCATGTTCTGCGATCTTACCTCTTTCGCATCTTTTATGCTTATCAATCAATAGTCATTACAAGTTTTTCTCTTCCGAGAATTTACCAGCGTACGCACTCTCGATGGCAAGGCTTCTGCTTCGTCCATAATATTTCTTTCGTAACTCTTTTCTTTCAACAATTCGCTATACCTGGTGTTAATGCACTGGTATCTTATAATTTAACATACACTACTGATCATACTGAAACACTCTCTCAAAAGAAAATATCTGGGTAATTGAGATGAGTTATTATCCCGTCGTCCGCTTTTGGGATACTCTCTATCCCAAGCGTACTTGAGGCCCGAGCGGTTTTGGGATACTTTATATCCCAGCTACTTATTTTAAAGCTAAATAATTATTTTGTCTTTGTGACCGGTATTAGTCTATTGTTAACCCTAGCCCGATAATTTTCAAGTTTAAAGTTACATATAATATGTCAATCTGTTACCTATGGAAGAGCGGAGCCTCCTATTACAGGAATATCTTACTTAAAAGGAGACTCCAATCACTGTACACGATATTGTATGTACAAGTAACAAAAAAAAAAACCGGTAAGTATTAAATGAGTGGTATTAAAAAAGAAAAATCATTAAAAAGATTCATTAGAAGGCACGAATAATTCTTTGCCGCTCGAGGATTTCAAGGGTTGGGGCGGAAAATATATTTTGAAAATGGTGGATCAGGGGTAGAACGCTGGCCTCTCTATCTTGAGATTTAGGTTCGATCCCCGGTCGGGCATATACCAATGAGTTTGTCGGAATTTATGTGCATAGTATTTGTTCTTACTTACCACTTGCTGAACGGTGAAGGAAGACGTCACAAGGAAACCTGCATGCTATAAAGAGCGTGTACTTAATTTTGTGTTCCAAGTACAGCGATAGAGCTCACCACTCATCACTTTGGAACGTAATAACCGTCGGCGTACCGAGTGACTGTGACTCGCATTTCATAGTTTACAATCGAAACACCTCTGACACCCCTTCGGGGATTAATGTCGTGATGGTAACGGTGTATTCCCAAACCACCGAAGCAATACTTTTTTCTATCTTCTTTCACCATGCAACGGTCCCTTTACATCGGTATTTTGCTCCCTATCATTCAGCGCTTTTATGGTAACTAAAACCATGAAAAAACAACATAATGCCATGTTTACCTGGTATCTAGCATCTTCGCAAATGTTGCACTTGTCATCATTTATAAGAGGCGGCATGTCTTCATTTTTCCGTCTATCTTCACAAACTCTCTTTGATAAAGGTCCGTCGTAATTATACCATACGTCCTTCTTAACCGCCACAAGGGCGTAAATAGTGACGCACTTGTTGTTCTTTGGTGGAGCTCTCCATGAGACCTGCAAATACAGATATTACCGTATTTTCTATATTTACAAAGCCGTAACTGTGTGTAACAAGTGAAAAAATATTCTGTTTTTAAAATTTAGTTGAACGTTTTTTCGTCCGCCCTTTTTCCTAATTAAGGGGAAAGATGAGGCAAATAGAAATGAAGTGACAGGCTTTGGATAATTTTGTGGCAATAATCAGGAACACAGTTATTAAAAAAATACACCTATGTTCTCCTAATATTTATGAAGTAAGTTTGAACAAGCCACGTCAATTGTTTCATATATTTGCTGTAAATAAAATCTTTTGTAAACCTCCATTTTACTAATTTTAGACTTTATATTGATTTTCTCTAGAGTATCGATTTTTAGTTGGTTGTTTCTTTAAAAAAAAATGTTTGAATGATATCTAGCTAGTGTGAACAAATCGTGTTTTTATCTCAACCAGAAGGCGAGTTACTTCATAAAAACGCAGTTTTTGAAGGCACATAATATTTTGGCTGTCGTAACATTTTAAACAATAATGAAACGTCATAGAGTTTATATCCGTTCTACTTGATGCAAAATGAGGTGCTCCATCTCGGGTCACCATATCCTTAAGGCTATTTTTGTTCTAAAATCAAAATGATTTAATTCATAGATGATGTTTCCACAAACCTTTTCTACTCTTTCACTTACTTCTACATAATTTTTAGGCGTCACATTAGCTTCTATGACTGTGTTACTGCAATTCTCTTTTAGCACTGCATCCTTTGAATCTGGTGGGTGTGGCAATATCTTCCCGGTATCAAGAGCCAGAGGCTTTCGAGGGTTTTTCTCATTTTCCTTGTTGTCTTCTTTGGCCGATATTGTAAAAGCTATGAATGTTGAATGCTGGTCTCTTGCCTTTAGTGTCACTGCAAATAGGTCAATTTTGAAATTTGCCATGAATATATTTGGGCACAAAATAACAGCTTTTTATGGAATCTTGGCTAAAAAAAGTCTTCTTACTGCATAAAGGTGCGAATAACTTAATTAAAAAGCTCAAGTACGCTTTTAAGGCGCAGTATAAAGCAAAATGCAGTTTTCGCAGACAACTTTATAGGTAATAATTTAGTACCTAAAAATTTCACAAAAATAAATGTAATTTTCAAGGATAATTAATTGTTGTTGTTATTATCAAAATTGTTCTGACGGGCCAAAAACGCAACAACGATAACTGCCCTCGATAGAAAAAAAAATTACAAAGACGCAGATTTCGAGTGATTTTACGAGGGATTTTATATGGAAATGATTGATTTTTATGCTTTTGCAATTTTTGCGCACGCGTCAGAATTGCCGTCTAGAAGACACTTTTAATTTATCTTAGAACGAAAATATTTCGTGGGGTTTTTTTATCTATTAATTAGAGAATACAAGTTGATGCCAAATATAAACAGGCGACAGAAAATATAGTCTCCAAATAAAACGAATAAATTTCCAAATATAAAGTGTATGGTACCATGAAAAATTCTGCCACCGACCCGCTTTTGCGTTCATACTTTTGCGATAGGAAATATGAGCCTCTCAAAGTAAACATGAAGAATTTCAGGGTCTTATAAGATTTCATTTTATTATATAATAGGAATTTGGAACAATTTGATATTAAAGAAACTAGTACCTTGAAAATTACAGTGGTCTCTGTTTGTATACAAAGGTAACGTTCCTAAACGCCTGGGTTAATGTAAAATTTAAACTGTCGAAGTGAATTTTACATTTCTGACAAGGTTTAAGAACTGTTCGTTTTCACTCGGGTGGCTGTAGAACGGTTGATAGTAAATTTTTCCCTTTACCCCGGCGTTTAGGAACGCTACCTTAAATAATAACCTATCTTGTTATCTTTACTATAGTTTTCACTTACCTATATATTTGTTGTTAGGTATGTATTCGTTGCCCACTCCCTTGATCTCGATTACGAATCTGTCGTCTGGTGGAAGTGGGTCAGTCTTTGTACCCAGTGGTCTCTTGTCACACGTTTCGCTAAATGAACTGGTCTGGCCTCTACAGAAACTGCACAGTGCAACTATACACACCGTCTTAAAGAACACCGACTCCATGATGGAGTAAAGTTGATATCAATTTCAGAAGCTTTTTTTCGTTGTCGTTGTACAGTTCTAAGGTTTAATTAAGAAAAGACGTTCATTACTTTCAATTTATGTTTGCCAACTGAGGCAAGACTGGCTTCATTAAGAATTAAGCAAGTGGGTCGTTTTGTTAATAGTTTTAATTATTATTAAATAAAAAAACCGGCCAAGTGCGAGTCGGACTCGCGCACGAAGGGTTCCGCACCATTATCTATAATAATACAGATCGCGCCAAACTGCTAGTCCACTCGGAAGTTGGAAGTTGCTCTTCCCAAGAACGGCCTATTCATTTTGTTCCTGCTGATGCGAATCGCCCCGCGTAGGGGACTAAAAGTTTGGCGCGATCTGTACTCGTTAACTTATCAAGCCTACTTAGCTGTGATAGTTTTCCTTTTAATTTCGTTATGTATACTACTGCCGTGATTTTTTTCACGTCTTCAAATACAACCGTTTCGCCGGCAGGGGGGGGGACATTTGACTCTAACAAAAATTAACACTCTTAAGTTTAATATTTCGCAAATGAAACCCTGGATCGAAAAATGGTCTTCTCACACCCCCAATATTTTTGAATTACCTATCTAACGACACCCCACACTATGGGATAGATGAGAAAAAAAAATCATCCCCTCTTAACGTGTAGGGGAGGTACCCTAAAAAAAATCTTTTTTTTTATTTTACTATACCACTTTGTCGGCGTAATAAATATGTATATTCATGCCAAATTACAGCTTTCTAGTACTAATAGTCTCTAAGCTAAGCCGCGGACAGACAGACAGACAGACAGACGGACATGTCGAAACTATAAGGGTTCCTTGTTGTTGACTACGGAACCCTAAAAAAGCAGCGTAAGGAAGTACGGTTTCTAAGCTCTGGTAGAGAATACGCCAGAGATTTTTAAATTCACCTCAAAAAACAATTTAATTGCTTTCCTATGAACAATTTGTTTACCAAAACCGTAGTATTTTATTATTAAATATTACCAATGAACATCTTCGTAGCTTTTGACCTTAAAACATTTAAAATAAAACTACATTTTAGGAAAAATATTTGATTTAATAAAAAAAAATTAACTGCCAAAAATATTTTCTAAAAAGGTCAAAGTGTTTTTATTTTATTTATTGTTTGTGACAATTACAAATGACTGCATGAGCCTATTGGTATATTTATCTTTGATTGGCTCCAGATAACATTTACATATAATAGATTTTTATAACCAGACAAAAATAATCTGTCATGCCATAATTTGTATTAATTTCTTATTTTCGGCAAGTCTCTTTTCTTAGAGTTCCAAGGATGTCCTGGAATGATTGGTCCGTACCGACGACGTGATGCTGGAAATATAGTTAAAAACCATTAAGTTATAACTCAAATAGACATTACCTACGGTTACATAACATAATATAGGATCTACGAGTTTATCGTTTTTATGACTGACTTTTTTTTTCAAAAGTGACGGATGTCAAAAGTGACAGATATATGTATAAAGTTACAGATGTCAAAAACGATAGATGTGAAAAGTGACAGATGTCAAAAGCGACAGATGGAAAAAGTAACATTAGTATGCCAAAAGCGACAGATGTAAATTTGATTTCAAAAGTGTCAAAAGTTTCCAGATCCCTTGGATTGCATTTTTCCGGGGCAAAAAGTGTCCAATGTTGTTCTCTCCACCCTTTATATGCTATATTTCAGCAGTTTCAGCGTGAAAGAGAAACAAACAGTCAGACAAACAGACGGACACATTTTCGGATTTATAATATTAGTAGGTATTTCTTCGTCGTCTTTTTACGATAAAAACTTTCAAAATTATTTAAAAGCTTGTAACTCGAATCTTTGGCGTTACCTGTAATTTCAGAATTTTCTGAGCAATCACTTGTGCATTCAGTTGTTTCAAAGTCTTCATAATTGGATTTACAATATTCTGGTACTTCTTTTTTGGATCCCTTGGCCTGGAAAATTATTAAATCTTTTAGTATGTTAAGACCACATTGCTTTCATATTCCGTAGACTTACGAAAACTCTTGTAAAAAACCGGCTAAGTGCGAGTCGGACTCGCGCACGAAGGGTTTCGTACCATTATCTATAAGACCGGCAAAAAAAACATGGCCGTTGTATGGGAGTCCCCTTAAATATTTATTTAATTCTGTTTTTTAGTATTTGTTGTTATAGCGGCAACAGAAATACATAAAATATATATAAATTTTCAGTTCTGGTTTTACTATGGAAATACATCATCTGTGAAAATTTCAACTGTCTAACTATCATGGTTTATTAGATACAGCCTGGTGACAGACGGACAGACAGACGGACAGCGGAGTCTTAGTAATAGGGTCCCGTTGGTTACCCTTTGGGTACGGAACCCTAAAAATATATACGCGGTTTTGATTCTTTGGGAACGTTGTTCAGTGTGATGTATAAGTACAGTTTGTTGTTTAATAGCACTTTATTTATACCCGGTATTTTACTTAACGGAATCATACAGTGTGTCCCTCGTAAGAGTAAACTAGATTAAAATATAATTATCGATAAAAACAAAATAATAATTTTTGTCGATAAAATAGGGTCTAGTTCCACCCCCTTCCAGATGTGCATTCTTATGAGGGACACACTGTATATTGTATTTAGTTAGATTTATGTTACTTTGGATCAATAATTTTAACGCAATCTTCTCGCCCTATGAATTATTAGAGAAGAGGAAACTCAGCGTCCTCGTTGTTGGTCAGAACGAACAATACTTCCTAAAATGCAAGTGTTGGTAGTTTTCCATAACCTATTTATTTCAGTTTTGATTACTGTTACGTCTTTTATAGATTTAGTTTTGCATTTTGTCTGTGAATACCATAACCGGTCTGTTGAGTATTACTCTGACATCGTCGGTTTCAATATGCATTAATTATATCCTATTTTTTTTTGTATCATTTCCGATGACTTTTGTTGTGTCAGGTGGTGTTGCTACCATAACCGTGGAACTTCAAAGTTGTATTTCTTAGCTGGGACCCATTGTATAGTGGAAACCACAGCAAACTATACACATTGGACTTTGTACCTATCTTATATCCTTCACTACACGGGCTAATACTGCAAGTGTATAGATATTGTAGCCGATTCTGAAGGCTTTAACTTTAGTTTTAGTACTGTCAAAACTAAATTTTCATCGTTGTAAAATAGTTCATAAGACGTGTGAAGAACAAAAGCTAAATTACTTTGGAAAAATTTAAGTATTGACAGCACTAAAACTAAAGTTAAAGCCTTCAGAATCGGCTATAATGATCACCATGGTACATATTATATTATACTTTTTCCAATATTATATTAAGTATATTCCAACAAAGCTGGAAATCGCTTTGACTATGATTTGAGGTACTTACATCAGGATCATACTTTTCAACAGCGATGCCATCGACTAGATGGTAACGTTGCCTCCATTTGTACCCAGTGATTTGACCATTAACACAGTTTCCTTCACAAGGGCTCCATTCCTGCCACTGGGACATTGGACAATCTTCGGGCGATTCTGGGTCTGTTTCTATAGGGCTCTCGCTGGACAAAATTTAATACTAGGTAAAGCATTATCGGTAGCAAGAACTAGTACTTGGTAACAAGCTAGCAATATTTCTAATTGTGTGAGTTAATTTTATCTCTTTCTATTTTAATATTGTACTTATATGTATACATACCGGTTACAGAAACTATACCTTGAATACCTTTTATGAGCTGCAGCCCAATTACTGTATTTCTATGACGCGTATGTCAGGTCAGACAGACAGTCTGTTTGTCAGGTACAATTGACGTGCAGGAAACCCAAATACGGTAATTGGACTGCTGTTAGTCAACCAAATGACTTGAAGATCTCCGTTCTTTTGCAAAATTTGTCGTGAATATTTCAGGAAATATAACTAAAGGTTTTCTGGGGAAAGGTTGGCTAGTGTAATCGGTAGGCACCAAATGAATATAGTTGGTGTTTAATGACGTGCATATAAAATTAAACCACATGAACCAGTTCCACAGACAAACTTTTGTAAAAACGCGAAAAAAATCACTTCCCCATACACGTTTTGGGAAATTATTAATCTGGCGAATAAAAATATAATTAGCGTCTTCAAGTGTCTGTAATAAATACCAAAGCGTGCGATTAAAATACTGAATTTAAAGTATGAAATCGTAAATATTTCACCAAAAGACAAAATATATGCAAGGAGGAGCGTGTTAGGTTTACTTGTAAGATGAAATAAGGAGCAGAGAGAAGCGGAGCGGAGCGAGGCGACGTCCCTAGTTTTATTACTTGAAATTAAATTGTAAATTGTAAAATAGAAAATTGTTCGCCTGAGAATTATTCAACTCAACAAAAATTTGCATTTTCAAGTCGTCGTTTTCAACATGTTTATTCGCCTACAGTCTTTCGCCCACTTAGTATTTTAGTATGCCGTATTCAGTATTTTTGACGCCTTAAATTTGAATTTATATTCGATCGTTGAAATACTACCCATAAGTTTTTAATTATTCTTTCTCGCGTTGTTTTAATATAAAGTATTCGATATAAGTGGTTAAGTATGATCCGTAGAGTATGTGGTTTAGCTTTTTGAGCACGTCATTAATACGTCCGGTTTGAATGACCGCGTCTGTGGCCTAGTGGTTCAAAAAACGCAACCACTAATCTAGAGGTCAGTGGGTTCAAATACCGTAGAAAACATTGAGTACGGACTGCGTATGTCGGAAAGGACGCGGCTGCCAGTCAATTTTTGTGCCCGGAGTACGGCAACAGGCACTCATCACACCGGGATGTAATAATGGGCAGTAAAACGTTGGAACGTGACTTGCATTACACAATACTCAGAAACCTCTGATACCCCCTCAGGGATTCATGTCATGATGATGTATTTATTTATATTTTTATGGATCAATGAATAAGAATAGTGTTTGACAATATCCTGAAGTTCTAAGGTCTGTCTCACCGCCCGTGGTCGTCTTGGTTTTGATACCTGGAGGGCTCTTCTGGTTCCGCAACTCCTGATTGCTCTTCCTTGGTGCCTCCTTCGTCAGGATTGGCACCTTCACCATCTCCTGCAAGGACAAAAAGAAAGGACAATGGAATACACATGTGAAAATACACTAGAGGTTAAGATTATATATGTCATTGCGGTTTTAATTTCATGCATTTACTTCAATGCAACATTGATCAACAACAACAATGATCTGTCAATTAAATGCTCAAATTAATTAAAGCTCCACGAATTTATGTAAATATATTTGTCTCATTTACACTTTTTGGTTACAAATAGGGCCACTTTTAAAACAAACAGATGTTGACGTTGACAAATAATTCGTGTTATTTTAAGTGATGTCCCGGGCCCTAATCATATGAGCCCCGTATGAGCCACCGTTTTTCAACCGGATTACCTAGTACGATACCTACTTTATATGGATATATCCTAAGTCTATGTTCCGTAAAATATATACCAATTCCACTTAACAGGTTTTATTAAAACAACCTTTTTCCGAAAGTGAAGAGATAAAGGAAATCAAGCATGAATTCGAACAAAATTCATTGTTTTAAATTACCAACCATCCAGCGACGATACATTTTTATTGACTTATTTTTACAAGCTGTTTTTTCCACTAGAAACTAGACTTTCATTTTTATCTTATGCTACCACAATTCCTTGCCGATATTATAAAACTCAGAAGAAGAAAACAAGTGCGGAGCTACGAAAAGATGGATCAACTCAAGAGTTTGTACCTGTATCTTCTTCACATTCCCTGTGGTAAGTCTTCACAAGTTTTATCTCAAGTTTCCCAAACGGATGGAGATCTTTCATTTCTGTTTTGAAGAAAGGAGAATTGCTGTCTAAAGAACTCATCTGCACACGGCCCACGGCGTCTTGCGGGAAAGTTTGTAAGTTGGGGGACTGGAAACACAGATATCTGTTAAAAAAGGTTTTAACAGATCTGTTATCTAGTGGTTAAAGTACTCAACTACTAATCCGGTGGTTGCGGGTTCAAATCCCGGCACATTTGTTTTTGGTCCGCGTGCTTCGTGGGTATTTGTGCCCAAAGTACAAGTATACGGCAGCAACTAATGATATTAGAAGAAAGTGTAGATATGTTATAGGCAATCCGATTTGCCAACCTGAACTCAGTATCGCGTCGGCATCAGTGCACGACGGATGTCGCACGGGACAACGCACAGCAACATATAGGTTTTGTCTCTATTTCGTTTGCGATAATTATGACTTCCACGTGTCAATATGACATTGCAATACTACGTAATTAACTGAAGTCATTTATGTGGTGTGCCGTTTTAGAAGTTCGATTCTTGTGTATCTACACTTTCTTCTAATATCGTTGGCAATAACCAACAAAACTCACCACCGGTGAACGAAAAAAACACTTACCACCCATAACGCTGGGACGTAATAATCGTCGGTGAACGTGGGTAAGAGTGAAACTGTGACTTAGATTTCGCAGTCCATACATGGCAATACCTCTGACACCCCCTCAAAGATTCATGTCATGACGATGTTTATATATGCCGTCACAACATGAATCCCCGGGGGGATGCCGGAGGTGTTCTGAGTGTGAACTGTAAAATTCAAGTCACAGTTCACACTCGGTACACCCGTGTTTCACCGACGATTATTACGATGTTTGTAGAGGTATGTTATCTATATTGAACGTATTTCATTTATAATTTGATACTATGTATACATCATTCTTAAAAAAAGAATGTTTTAAGACTTCGAATGGACAGTAACAGGACAGCAAACTGAGGTCTGTGCTGTTAACAAGCTAGCTATGTCTCAGCAACCTGGACGCGTGCTGGACTTAAGCGTAAGTTTACAACGATAACCGTCCGGGTTTCACTCTCATTCACATTCACTTTTCACATTCCCCAGTGGAATGACCCATAGCCCGACAACAGAGACAACAAACACAATCAACACAATTGTTGAAATCGTTTCTCACCTCATAAGATATTCCACTATCAGTGCCCGCATCCCAGGGATACAAATTCAGCTCCCGTTCCAGAAGCCAAGTATTATCTGCTTGGCAGAGTTCGAACCTGGTGACTCCAAGGAACCAGTCCGGTGACGGATGCAGTGCCACGGCAGTGGTGAGTAGGTGGTTGTCCTTGTCAGCTCGGAAGACCGCATAGGTTGGACTTCGCATTTTGCGGTATCCATGGCCTTTACCTTTTATGAGGGTTCGGACGCCGTCTCCTATCTTGGAATGGAAAAAAATGCTAAATATTTTACGGCTGTCTCCCTAAAGGAACTACATGTAAAAAGGATGAAAAAAGAAATCGCCAATTATTATTTACAAACAAAGGTCCTAACCCAACCAACAAAAACTAGCCTTACAACAGTCTCAAGACTACTATTTTTTCGCTCTTATATCACTCCTATTATCATCGTCTATGCCTGGATTTGGGCATAAATTATAAGCGTACATATATTAATTGCACTTATAATAATCTTGCCAAAATTAATTTAAGCTGACTTAGGTCAATATCGCTCTTATGTAAATATCTTTAAATGTATGAAGACGGGTGAATGAATCTATGTGTGCGCCGCTTATGTTTACTAACTAAGTAATACTACGTTATTCCAAAAAGTGGCGACAGCGGTGTTCGTATAAAATTTGTGTCACGCTATTCCCGTGGGTTGTCAGCAGGCACCTAAACTTATTTATCACAACGTCATATAAAGCACGAGAGGTGTCGTCGTGAGACACTCGGTAGGAACGAAGTTCCTTTCACCACTGACGCGCACGCCGCACGTCGATACTGCAGTAATATACCTATACATATTTATACGCATGTAAACACAAACACACATACTATAGCAAAGTGTCGTGACGCTCGAAGGTCTCGGTTTCCAGGAATTCCTTAGTTTTCTCATTACGATGTTTTCAGTAAATGCTAAAAAGCTTTATTACTTTTCTTTCTAGAAATTCAAAAAGAAGCCTTTGTAGTTAAAAGATTAAAAAAACTGCTTGTTTAAGCCAAATGGATATTTAAAATTTGTTACACCTATCCCCTATTTTGGACCCGCGTAATCATCGAAGTTCTCAAGACAAAGGGCTCTTACATATAGCAAACTAGGAGTGTATTTTAAGTTACGCCATCAAATTTACATTTCCAGCCCATTATGCCTACCTTTTCCCTAATCTCGGCCTCAAGCTGCGTCGTATTGGCGTATTCGGCCAGATCCCTTAACCCTGCAGAGGCTAAAGTACCAGGAGACCAGAGAATAAAGTCGGTGTTGTGGGAAGCTCCCACCAGGTCACTGTATCGAGGCTCCCATTCGTTTTCTGGATAATTTTGTGGATGAGTGTTGCGTGACCATACCCCTGTAAACATAAGCTGGAAGAAAATAATATGTGAGCTTAGTCACAATGTAAATAATCCATGTCTTATTAAAATTTTGCAGTTTTGAGTTCCGTCAAAGATATCTGCCAAGTCTGTCTGTTAGCCCAAAGCTCATAAACGTCCGAGGTAATTGAGCTGCAAAAATACAATAGGACCTCGGGATGAATGTTCAATGACATCACATTATCAACATATAAAAAAGACACATAACAGACAACCTATCAAGATTATATGTTTTATTGCGAAATCCATCGCTTTGAATAAGTACTCTAATTATTATTAGAGTACATTACCTACCGGAAATCAATCAAAAACAAATATTTGTGCTTTTAAATTTGTTTCTGATTGATTTCTAGTTGGTAATGCACTCTAATAATAATTAGACAACCTATCGTTACGACATAATAGACCCAAGGAGTGTTGGAGGTGTTGCGAGTGCAGACTGTCACTACAACAGTCAAGTCAACACTTGTTCACTTTTTTTTCGGCTGAGTCTTATCTCTGTACTTCGTGCAAAAAAACACGCTTTTAGGCATGCAGGTTCACCTCACATTGTCTTGCTTTACCGTTTAGCAAATACTATGCTCATAAATTCAGAAAATTTCATTGGTCATGCTTCCATGGCAGGATTCGAATCCGGGTTAAGATGGAAAGTTCTTATCAAAGAAGTACGGCAAAAAATTCACGGTAATCAAGCATCTCTTTAATTAGATTTTACAATGGAATCACTGAAAGTGTCCTCTCTGAACACCCTAAGCTTGATAGAGTTTTTTACGTTCAGCGAGATGTCCAGAGCTCTTACCTCATACTTAGCCTCATCACAAACACCACACTCATAGTTTAGCTGCGGCGTAACGTCATCAGGTTGGCGCATATCCTCGCAAATCTTTACAGTCAAGGGTGCTCCATCTTCAAACCACACGTCTTCATTTTCAGCAACCATGGCTCGAAAAGTCACGCAGCCGCTGCCTGCGGGTGGAGCTTGCCAGTACACCTTTAAAAGCAGAATTTGATAAATATTTGCATTCAGTTTTGTATAGCACTTTAGAACTTAAATCCAAAACTAAAACGTTTGGATTTCACAAATACGTACTTTGAGAATGATGGGGTGGAATATAAAAGGCGCTGATACCGCACCAACAGCCACTAAACGTTGTGCGACTGTTATTAGCAGTGTAGTCGCTGACATACTAAATGCTACAGATCGTAGACACGCCTTTAGTGTGAAGAACTCTGGCATGTAATTATCAACCATAATGCTATCTAGAGTGGCAAGTGTTATTTATTTTTTAGAGTACCGAAATCTTCCCTACAAAATTACTTGTGTCGTGCTTTGGAAAAGGATTTTGTACAGGATTTTTATGCCATCAAAATTTGTCTTGCCTCAACAGACTCCTTAAAACTGCTGCTAGCCTGTTCCACAGAGTACATACAGCGGTCACTGTACTTGGTAGTGATCTGGCTAACCGGTTTCAACTCGCCAGGATACAGACGTTGAGGGTTCCTGGCATCAGGCTTCTGGTCTCCTTCGGCCGAGATTATGAAGAGCGTGAATCGAGATTCACCGTCCGTTTCTGATAATTTTACTGGAATAGAGATACTTATAAAAAATAATATAATATTATATATATATATATTATATTATATATCGTCACGACATGAATCCCGAATTTCAACATTTTTTACATTCAAATTTTTTGAAATTATTATTTATTTTTAATGCATGTAATAATAGACACATTTAAGAAAACAGAGCCTCAAAATTATGCGTCAGAGCGAAAATTGAAGAAAACTGTATTCATAACCTAAGTGACACTCCGAAGTGACAAAATTCGATCGAATATCGTTCGGTCGTATATCCATCTCTAAGCATGCGTCAGAGATGGACGTATGCTCGAACGATAAACGATCGACCGATTCTTTTTGGGAGCTGGGCCTGTATATTTCTGTAATTTCAAAATAAAAAATAATATGAACTTATGGTGGTTAAAACATTTTCATACAAAACTTTTATTGATTCTGAAAATTAGGCCGGTAAAAGCATACTTTGCGAAAATTTTGCTGCAGCGCTCTTAAAGTCGTACTCGCGTACGCGTAACTCGGTGGCGTTCGTAATGGGCTTCAGTCACAGTTTGACGGACGTGCGACGACGCCATCTATCATCTCTTTTGCACGCGTTGAATTTCGTATTGAGTTAATTATCACCAGAGTTACGCGGGATAGGCGCTGATCAAAGAACTGGCTGAAGGATGGGCGTGCAGCACATGGACCCTGCTCGGCTGCCAAGATGTGTCATGCTTGGCGCAGGCACGGAGCAGCAAAGACAGACGTGCGCAGACCTCTGCTGCATTTCTAAGACTACTTCAAGAGAGACAAGGCTTCTGGGATAGAGCATAAGGGCTGTAAGAAGCTCGCCGTGGACAGATTCACCTGGAGAGACCGTGTCAAGGGGGCACATAGGCTACATGAATTATCCTGGCTCAGCCTATTGGCTGACAAACGCGAAAGGGGGCATTGTCGTGACATTACGCCCCCGCCCGACGGTGTGCGAGAGATCTTGCCGCTCTCGTATCGGCATATTTGGCCACAAAATAAGAGCAAAATAACCGTTATCTTTACGTAATCAATACTTTCAGTCTTCTTGTTTTGAAGAAAAGGACAAAAATGATAACATTAAAAAATTGCTGCTTTTTAGAGGTTTTTGTGTGAGGACCCCATAATTTTTTTTTTATTATTTGCTGTGATAGAGGCCATAGTAACACGTATTGTGTGAAAATTTCATCTGGCTACCTATAATGGCTGAAGTTGTAAACCCTGTGACAGACTGAAGGTCGGGTGGAAGGACAGCGGAGGCTTAGTTAGGAGTAGGTTCAGTTTGGAGTCGGTTATAAGTGGGTTAGTTCTTTGCATATGAAATTGCCGTTTTCTACAGATAATTTGAAGGAAACTCAAATTTCAGTACTAACATTTTTGCATCTTTTTTAAGAAAGACAAATCCAAATCATGAAATTTCTTTTGTGTATGAATGAGACAACATTAAGCTATCAGAAACATTAATTTAATTTTTGAAAAAAGTCAGCTGTAAAAATTATTACGAATCTTATCATGGAAATGGATGGCATTTAGGACGAGCCGTGAACTTGAAGATTTAATTTTTATATTAAAGTTAAAAATAAAAACAAAATTTTATACGTAGATATAAAACCTTGAAACCAACTTTCAAACAAAAAACAAATCATTGAAATAGCTATTGAATTACAGGAATCATGAACTCACGAATCTGTAAGAATATTTCAGCAATTTCATAAGTAAAGACCTATTATTTAGTTATGTTATCGCCGATAACTTATCGGTTTGTTAGTTGGTTAGGTTAACAAAAACGTCACAGTCTCACCTGTATACACCTGATCAGGAATATAAGCGTCTTCGTCAGCACCCTCAACAGAAAGCTTGAAACGTCCATCGGGGGCCGAAGCACGGGTTGTAGACCCGTGTGGCCTACGATCACATCGAAAACTCTCTACACTTCTCCAAAACAGCATTAGTAAGCCAAATATTTGAAACTCTCGTTTGATTTTCAAAAGCATTCCTATGAAACGGAATAAACTGACAATGAATGAACTAGAATGAAGTGCAACTGAGACTAAAGGACAAAGTGTAATAAGTGCTATAAAGTGCAGGATTAGTATCATGTGTTATCCCCATAATTGAAAGATGACCTAGTGCCGATTATACAATTAGGATTGCGTTTCAGTCTTCTTAGTCTTATTTGTATTGTGTTGGGTTTCCATCTGAATAACCGAAAAAATGTTATTGTACATTTGGTCTGGGTATCTAGTGTCTAGCAGTTACAAAATATCATATAAGTAACGCTAGTGGTTCGACTGAAATATATTTGCATCAATCACCATGCGAAAGATTCGTAGTGAGAGAGGGACGGATTCTGGAATAATAGCAAAATGAAAATTTAGCAACCAAATTTTTTTGTTGAAAAAAAAAAGGAACTGAAGGTTATATGATATATCCTAAGAAAATATCTGTTTGTTTCAGAATAAGGTATATACAAGTTTTAATCATTGAAATATGGTTTAAATCCATAAATAATATAATATGTCTGGGTTTTTGCTCAAATAATCTTTAACCTAGACATGGAAACCTTTTTAGAGCCATCTTTAGTTATCTATTTCTTAATATTGGAATGACTTCTGAAGATCCTGTTACAATAAGAGCAAGCACAAGAAGTTTATGAGTGTGTTGAAGTACTTTTTTTTAAATAAGTTTATTTATTAGTATTAAATATTAATAAAAAATTATTACTCGATATATTTCGACCCTCGATATGAGGCCGTCATCAGTCGACTGAGTAATATAATAATTGAGTAATAATTTTTTTATTGTTTTAATACTAATAAATAAATAAAGCTTATAAAAGCAAAATATAATATATGTATAAACGGTTTTTTTATAAGCCGTATTGCTAGATTCTTCAAACAAGGAAGAATAAATTATGGTTTTGCAGGGAGAAACTTGGAGATTTACGTTAACAAAATGTTTTAAAAATATTATGTAAGAGACGGGCCAAGGGAGCTATTCCGGATAAACAGTCGAAGCGAGACTTCTAAAACTCAGGCTAAAAATTTATGGAGTTCGACAGATAAAACAGGTTTTTACGGTCGAGAAGGCTAATTCGATAGACTGGGAGTTGCCCCCTGCACGCTAAGATTGATTAAAACGGCAATATTCGAGAAAAAAATCATTTAATAGGATATATCTTTTTCTTATAATAAACAATGTTGATATGTATAACAGTGGACTTAATTTAGTCTGATATGTATAGGTATAACATTATTAAGTCTATTACAATAAACTAAGTTATATGTTTTGGTGAAGCATACAAGGTACTTTCAGTAGCTTTTATAATTTTATAAACCTATTATTAGAAATATTGGTAGTTTCTGTTACTTTAAAAGTAGATATGTATATTTTGTTCCTTAGTACTTGTTGTTTAGTACATTGTCCCCGACTTCGTTTATAGCCTACTGAATGGTTTCCCTAGTTAAAGTATATAGGAAGATACTCATATCATTAAGCTATTAAGCTTAGAAATTCTGGCGTTTTCATTGGCTGTAAAAATAGCAGTGGCGAAGGCTCCATATAAGCCGATTCCCACCGGCTTACCTTTCAGAAATATCTCCAACTACAACCAACCAATCCACCATTCATTATTTTTGTGTGCTCCTAACTAAGAATTACAAAAAAAAAACGCCTGGGCGAAACGAAAAGCAAATCTTCCGTACACATTATTTCAACTCATTATGGCGCGTAGTGCTGTTTGCACAAAATTGGGAGGTTGTGCCATTCCATTAAAAAACCTTCCAACATTTCCACGTTGGGCACTATTGGGCAGGCTCCCATAGTGAGCAATTTTTGTATCGGCTTACCAACGTCATAATTCCACCCCTCGCCACTGATAAATAGCATGTACGAGTATGTAGGTAGACTAACTTAACTCTTATGTATCATAAATTTAAATTTTGAGTTTTGTTTCTAAGAATTTAGTATTTCTTATTATGTAGATTTAGTTTAGTCATTTCGTTCAGCTGTTGTGTATCTGCATAAATTGAATACAGAACTCGTTACACAGTCAATTATAGGTAGTTTCATCAATTTTATTTTGATGTAGCGTTATGGAAACTAAATTCGGACCCATCCCAGTCAAATTGAAAAATATTCGAATGAAATGAAGCGTATCTCATGCAATTATAACATCTAGGTTCACGGAACTCATGCTGGTGTACTCGCCTGCAAATATCATGGTAGGTAAAATAACGCAACCATAATAACTGCCGATAGATAGTCTGTCATGCTGGCGGCTGTGCATTTAACAGACATTTTGTATTATGCAAAGACAATACAATTAGGGTAAGTATAGGATATATGCCGCAACGGGATAGTTGCCCCATTTTCAAAATATCGCACTTCCAAAAGAGTGGACCAGCCCGTGACACAGTCATTTGAAGGCGCACCTTTTCTCACCTCAGTGCATCGGGCCATGTCCCAGAATTATGTATGTGACTCGTGTCAAAAATAAAACGTTTCGCGCCTTTTTTTTTGCACCCATCTTATCTAGTAGTGTGCAAAGGATCTGCTGTATCTTTTAATATAAACAATTAGAATTTTGTTTTTATGTTATTATTTGTTCAGTCTAGTATTGTTCGTACGTTTTTCAAGTGTTTGTGTTTTCGTTTTATTTTATCTATTAAGAAAAGCATCTGTGGTTAACAAAAAGGATATATGCCCCAAAAGGGGCATCTTTACCACGAAGTTTTATTTTTGGTATTATTATAAAGCACCTAACTTTTTTTGCTGGATCCTGATATCAGATAAATACAAAAGAAAACTTGGTGTTCAATAGCAAGAATAAGTTACCTGGACTGAAGAAGATGCAGCTAATTAATTTTTAAAATTTTTATATTCAAAATTTTTGAAATTCTAATTTACAGATATCAATGGAAAGTTTGGGATGGCAAAATACATAGATTTTACGTTGTGGGGCCACACCGTTGGAGTGTCTACAAGCGCGAACAGACTTTCTGGTATCCCGATAACAAACGAAGCGTGCTTATCTGTTTGCAGCTTCCGCTTCTCCACAATATAATGATTTGATAACGCAACTTTGTTTAGGAACTTAAGCACGCTGTCAGTTGTAGTCTCCGGCTTGAAGGACCACGCTTGAATGTATTTCAGTCGTTCAACTGTCTGTAGCTCATTGTTAGATTTGTCGGAACCCACTCGAATATTTTTGGAGCGGTGTTGATTTTTCGGTTTCCTCGATACCACCTTCGTCCATCCTTCTTCATGAGAGACTTTATCTATAGCTGTTAGAGTAACAGCAACGTCTTCCTTGCTTAGATTCGTAGTACTAAGCGCAGATACATTAGCAATAAGTAGGGGTTCTACCCGAGATGGTAAGACAATACTTGCGTCTTTAGTCACGGCCTCAGAGTTCGTGGCCACGCCCTTAGATTTAGGATCATCGGCTTTAACCGTGCGAGGTGCAGGCGCGTTGCTAGTTAGTGGGCTGCCATTGGCTATAAGTGAGTTTCGCGTTGTGCTCATAGTTGTCGCTGCAGTAAGCTTATTAGCGCTGCGCATCTCCTGCGTCTTTATACACATAATACTCGGTTTTGTTGAATAACTATTCAGTGAATATTGAATTTAACTGTTCTGTTTCGATTAATTAGAAAAAGGCGGGTTTTTTACAATCCAGCTGCGAAACCGCTCTTAAACGTTGTGCTACGGGCGCTGAACGATCCCTAGACATTCAATATTTTTTCATCCTATAATTGGTAATATTGTTTAAAATCCTTTAATTTTTTTCATTCATGAGGCACCAATCTCGTACATGAGGCATCTATTCCAAAAATTAAATATGTAAAATGAAAGAAAAATACGAATAAAAATTAAAATGTTTTTCTGTAACAAAAACCAAATAAACATACTTACAGAATCATAGAAGCAATCTATGTAATTAATTAACAACATTGCTTCTTATTAAAAGAAATACAGACGACATTTCAAAAGTGGGGCACCTGTCGTGGACTTATCCTACATCTTTGGAACACCTAAGTGTACGACGGATGGGTTGATTTTAACATTTTAAACTACTTTTCAAATAAATTTATAACTGTCTGGAATCCTTCAAATCCCTATAGATTTAACACCAAAACTGATAACAAATATAAGTGTCGATTCAGTGTAAAACGACTTAAATTATTTGACAGGACTAACCTTATTTCAAGCGTCCTGTCTTTTATCTTTTAGATACAGAATTTCATTAAAAGGTGTTTCTAGTTTTAAGTTCCCATTAATTGCTGTGCCCTACAGGGTGTCATGAACAAACAACATCTTATCTTATTATTACATACGGCTTGAACACTCACGTGTGATTGTTGTTGACCATATGCCAACCGTTTCACCGATACAATTTCGGTATTATCAAGGCGAGTGTCGTTCTTAGGACGACGACGCGATCATTTGACAACGACCGACGGTGAACGCCGCGTCGTCGTCCTAAGAACGACACTTGCCTTGATAATGCCGAAATTGTATCGGTGAAACGGTTGGCATATAGTCAACAACAATTACACGTGATTGTTCAAGCCGTATGTAATAATAATTTAGTATTTCAGCTCACGCGAGTTTTAATAACATCTTATCTGTTATGACATTGCAATAAACAATTTGAATTTCAAAGAAAGAACGCTTAACTTAAATTTAGCCCTGTCAAATAAGTTAAAACGTGTTCCACCGAATCGACACAATTTACATAAATCATACATAAATCGTTGTTCACATTTTATTTATACAAAGATAAGTTTAACCATAAAAACTTATTAACGTTTTCCATCTTTATTAACACCCGTAATATACTTATTATTTGATCCCAAATAAAGAAGGAACACTTATACAATTACTTTCCCTATTTTACAATATTCATTTACTTATGGTAATAATTTACAATATATTTTGTTACGCTGACGGAGCAATGATATGTCTTTTTAACCTGCCATTTTCTAGGCACTGTGATGGTAAAGAGTTTCTTATCTACGAAGATGATAAGCTTTAGGTACTAGAGAATTTCCAAGAAAAGTCGCGGTATATATCATATATCTATTGAATCACCTTTTGTATAAAATTTATCATAATTCTAACTACTTAAGTATTCATGATTATATAAAAAATGGATTTTGATTTGAATCTTATACCGTATGTAAGAGGTGTATCTGTAACGACCTACAAAACTCAAACCACATGTCCTGCCCGCCTGGCGTACCAAACGTTTTTTAACCGCCCATGAGTCCTTTCTGAAGGACAAAAATAAAAACATTGTGCGCAAAATATAAACAATTGTGTCAATTCGGCGTAACACAACTTAACTTATTTGACAAGACTAACCTTATTTTAAGCGTCCTGTCTTTTTCTTTCTGTATCGAAAAGTTAAGGACAGAACGCTCAAATTAAGTTTAGTCCTTTCACACCGAATCGACGCCAATTATTAACTAAAATTCTAAATAATAACCATCTCATCGGCAAAGGTCCTTTAGTACAAAACTTATGTTCAGAGATTACCTACATAAATAAGGGATTTTAGGAGTATGTTTTAGTCCTGGGATTGAGTTAGTATTTTTATTTGCTCTTTATGAAGGACATTAGGCCATTGAGACATTAGGCCATTGAGACTCCTGATTACTTATCACATAAAACAACGATTCAAACTACGCGAAATAGTAATTTCACTTTTTCATAGAAATTTGCCAGTAGGTATTTAAATTTTATGCAGGTAAGTAAGTTTTACTGGGAAACGTAATTTCAAATTACAAAAGTTGTTCAGGATGACCATTTAGGTGGTAGATCGGGTTGTAGAAGTTACTCGTAAAAAAAACCCGAAATTATTCGGAGAAGAATAACAGGACAGCTCTCAACAGGCACAACCATGTGGTCCTCTATGCCTGGGACCGATTATAGGCATTATATCCATCCATCCATCCCCAATTGCCGGCCCTTGAATAAAACAGACTGGTAATAGACAGCAGGGTCGCTGGTGCTAGGGTTTCGGCACGGCCCAGCGTGTATGAGTAAGGGCATTTCTTTCAGGTGGACCGCCAATCTTGGAAAGGCCTATGTCCAGCAGTGGACTAACCAGGCTGATGGATGGATGATCAGATCATATGGTTTTAACTTTTTAGCACGTTACAAATAACCTGTTACACGAATAAATATCTAGAGCAAGCGTAAAAATACCTAACCATGCGATTTCGTATCTAAAGCTAGACTTAAAACTACAAGCGATTTATTAGAGTGAACGCGTAGATCATGGTTTATCACAGCCTGTTTTTAATTGAAACTAATTAATGGCGTCATGCCCTGTCAGGCAAGATGGTGGACTAAAGTTGTGAGAGTACATAGTGATAATGTTGAGGATATGAGGAGTCTTCTGGCGTCTGATGTACTGGATTCCGGTGCTGTAAGGTTTGCTGACGGCTGGAGGTATGTTGATGGCCTGATGACGTCAACTGGAAAGAAATAAACTACGTCATTATGAGGGTGAACTGTTCGAAACAAAGTAATGTAAGACGGCCGTGCCTGTACATATTTTTTTATGTGGAAATAAAGTGGCCTATTGCTGTTGTCCAGAAGACCAAACTATAAAAAAAGTAACGGGCTGTGTCAGAGATACAACCGTAAATTAAGTAAGTGGATACTTCGAATGTCGCATGTTTACGCTCCTGCATTTGCCTCAGGCCCTGCACCGGCGCACTAGCACTGCAAATCGAAAAATAAATAAAGACAAATTCTTTCCCTTTCATGAGGCCATTTATTTTAAAAAGAGGTTATGACAACCTTTGTTAACTTTTTGGCATGATTCTTTCATAAACTTCTTGGTACTTTTAATGAAATACAATCATTACTGGTAATTCTGATTATTCAAATTCAAATAGTTTATTTTGCAAAGTAGGTATATAAAATACACGTTTCACAAGTCAAAATTTAATCTTATAAAAAATATTAATGTAATAAAATAATAAATGTACATGATCTAGATTAAAGGTTTATTTAATTTATGTAGCAATATATATACGATTAAAATTATAGGTAAAATATATATTATGCAAGGTGAAATCCAATCAACCATTTATTGCAAAAAAATATACATAAAATTTGCAAAGAGGGGGGGGGGGGGGGGGGGCGGACATTAACTCGTAAGACCATCAAGTCATCGCATGTGACGTAATTCCTAATCTTTTAGAAAATATTGGTCGGAGTTTCGAAACGAATATCTTTTAGTGTGGGTCTTTATTATAAAAAAGTTATGCTTTTGGATGTAATTGTAAATAAAGACTGCTAAAACCGTTTACAAAAATCAAGTTTAGTATTCATAGTGGTATGGTATACGATAGGAGTAAATAATGTATGGCTTGCTAATTAAGTTTCGTATTCATAGTTGTATGGTATGCGATAGGGGTAAATAATGTATGTCTTGCTAATTAAGTTTAGTATACATACTAGTATGGTATACGATAGGAATAAAATATATTATGGCCTGCTAATTGAGTTTAGTATTCATAGTAGTATGGTATGTGATAAGGGTAAATAATTTATGGCCTACTAATTACGTTTAGTATACATAGTAGTATGGTATGTGATAGGGGTAAATAATTTATGGCCTACTAATTAAGTTAAGTATATAAGTATGGTATGCGATAGGAGTAAATAATGTAAGGTCTGCTAATTAGGTTTAGTTTTCATAGTAGTATGGTATGTGATAGAGGTAAATAATGTATGGCCTACTAATTAAGTTGAGTATACATAGTAGTATGGTATGCGATAGGAGTAAATAATGTATGGCCTGCTGATTAGTTGAATTTATAAAGAAATAAACCGATGATGTGGAGATTATCACGGATTCTCAATTGAAAAATGTTCATCGGACTAAAAAAAGAATGTGGGAAAGAAACAAGACAACTACTCATTATATAAAGAAAACAAGTAACAAGGCAGGCTACAATTGGTGGCCTTATCGCTTTAAGCGATTTCTTCTTGACAACCTTTGGTTAGAAATGAGGTTAAGGAGAGAAATCGTGAAGATGGTGTAAATGTCGTTGGCAGATCAGAGAATTGGGCATATCATGATCTGC
Source organism: Ypsolopha sequella (assembly GCA_934047225.1). Lineage (NCBI taxonomy): Eukaryota > Metazoa > Arthropoda > Insecta > Lepidoptera > Ypsolophidae > Ypsolopha > Ypsolopha sequella. Next base: position 16,772,995 of record OW203994.1, on the reverse strand, counting down.
CTAGGCATATCATATTTCGGTAAAAACTTGGGGGGTCGAATCGCTCCGTTCCGCTTCGCTCGGCTCCTCAAATTTATTTACATGTAAACCTAACACGCTCCTCTTCGCTCCACTCGTCATGGCCTCGATTTTTGACTTTTGGTGAAAGATTTCCGTTTTCATACTTTACGATCTGCCCACGTGGCAAAGCTGGAAAAGCAAACAATTGGTCGAGAACAACAATAAAAAAATATGAAAACATTTAAATATCACTTAAAAAAAAAAAAAAATTACGCCAGGGTAGTGTCTACCTTTCCTGTTCTTCCTTTCCTGTCCAAGGTGCTTGAACGTGTAGTAAATCGTCAGCTCCTTAACTTTCTTCATGCTAACCATCTCCTTAACCCCCTTCAATCGGGATTTCGTCCTGGCCACAGCACTTGCTCTGCTCTCATTAAAATTACTGACGATTTTCGTAAAGCTATGGATGAACAGCAACTCACTCTCTTGACCCTCCTTGATTTCAGCAATGCTTTTAACTTTGTTGATTATGACATTATCATCACTATCCTCCGGTCTCTAAACTTATCTGATTCTACCATAACTTGGTTCTATTCGTACCTCATTGGGCGCAAACAACGTATACGTCTTAACGACACATTTTCTGATTGGTGTGACATAACAGCTGGAGTTCCACAAGGCGGCGTACTGTCCCCTCTCCTGTTCTCTATATTTATCAACACCCTTACTACCGTTAATAACTTTAGCTCTTTCCATCTTTACGCAGATGATCTGCAATTATATCTATCCTGTAAACAAGATTTGTTACCTGTGACCATACAAAAGATGTCATCAGATCTTGATTCCATTTGTCTATGGTCAGAACAATTCGGGCTTCTTGTAAATCCAGCAAAAACGCAGGTTATGATCTTGGGCAGCAGAGCGCTAGTGGATAAGCTTGACATCAGCACTCTGCCTCAAGTAAAGTTTCATGGAATCTCACTAACTTACTGCACTGAGGTAAAAAACTTGGGGCAGAGAATATAAAGTATTACTACGTAAAGAAGCGACACTCACCTCCCCGCGCGAATTTAACGTACCCCGCGGTCCCCCACAAGTTAGTGGAAATCTGGAGTCAGGCAGAGCTCGATTACCACTCGTTTGCTGCGCGCGTGTTTTGTTCTAAAGTTTTATCACGATACTGATTTTTAATCAGTATGGTGCGTTATTGCAGTGTTTATGGATGCCTGGAAAACTTTTTTTCAAAAATTAGAATTGCGTGATCAAACCTTACAATTTCGTTCAGTAACGCATTTGGAACAATAAAATCAGTATTTATAACTTTCCATGTTTTGACAAGTTTTCCTTTTTTTTTCTAAAATTTATGTTTGAGTAGTTGTTAATTATATGATGATATATAGGTACCTACTAAGCTTAGGCATACTATATATATATATATAAACATAGTAAGGAAACCTGCATGCCCTAAAAAGAGTGTATTTGTGCCCGAAGAACGATGATAGGGCCCACGACCCATCACGTTGGGACGTAATATTTGCAGGTGAAACGCGGGTTTACCGAGTGTGGGTGGACTGTGACTTGCATTTCAAAGTTCACACTCGGAACACATCCGACACCCCCCGGGGCATTCAGGTCGTAACGATTTATATACATATATAAGGTTAAATAACATTATTTGGCGAAACTCAAAACAAAGGTAGTACTAGTCTATATGGACAACTGTTTGTATGGGAGCTAAGCGAAATTCATAACTTTTTTTCACTTCCTCCTGTACAAATTGCTCCGATCAGCTGACTCGTCCAGTATGGAAAGGTGAAAACGAATTTTAAGAATTTTTCACTATCCTATTAAAAAAAGTTATTCATATGGACATGTTCTTCATATGTTTCAAATTTCGCCAACTAATTGAATTTAACCTTGTATATATATATATATATATACATATATTTTTTTAATACTGATTAATCCACGGGGAACCAGAAATTGGACTACGCTAAAATTTAGGAAGAGAATCACATAAGTTGCTTACTTATATTGTGTCCCTCTCGGGCGACGACGCTCACACGATTGCTGCCAGCCCTAGACTAGCTCACGCACACACACAAGCGTGTGCGGACAAGCCAGATGCGCGCGTAGAGTGTAGGTAAATAACTTGAGCCTTGACTATGAAGTGTCGGGGGTGTGCTTGGGGCTTCACATTCAGAACAATATGAGCTGGGATCGTCATGTTGCTGAAGTAAGTAAAAAGATATTTGCATCTATGCATTCCTTAAAGCGTCTGCAAAAGTTCTTACCATACTCCGCTAAGGTTACGTTGGTTAATTCTCTGTTGCTTCCCATTCTAGACTACGCTGATGTCTGCTTTCCCGATTTAATTGTAGAATTATTAAACAAACTGGACCGTCTTCTCAATCTTTGTATTCGCTATATCTTTGGTCTTCGAAAGTACGATCATATCTCACAATCTCGCTCTGAATTGGGTTGGCTTAATATTAAGTTCCGTAGAAATGCCCACATCGTTGCTTTTCTTTATAGTATTTTGAACAACTCATGTTCTCCTCCCTATCTCAAAGATCGTTTTATCCCCTTTAGTTCCCTTGGACGTCTTCTACGTCCAAGTAAAGCACTGCTTCTCCGTACTCCAGAACATTCTACTCAAATGTATTCGAATTCCTTTACTGTGTCAGCAATTCGACTTTGGAATAATCTTCCACTTCATATACGCGAGGCTACATCGGTGACTACTTTTAAAAACAAGGTATATCAACATTACCTTGATCTACAAAATAAACAAATGGGTCAACTCTAAATACGTGTTTAAGGTTATAATCTTTGTTTAACCTCTCGTAAATACTATTTTTGTTTATATATTTATATGTATCAGTGTATGTGTTATTAGGATATAGATGTAGTATATGTATTTGATTATAAGTTACCTATTTATGTATTTAACGTATATATTAATTTTAGTTAAAATTAATACTAGTCATAATACTTTTTCCTCATCGAAGCACTACCCTTGACAAGTTCTACATCGCCAAAGGTTAGCTGGAAGAAAATGCTAATTAGCATTAAGCTCGCCTATGTACATGTTTTTATTTGTCCAATAAAGAATTTTTAATAATAATAATAATAGAGTGAAAATTTCCTATACAAAATTTTTTTTTAAAGTAATATTTAAATTTTTTCATATTTTTTTAGTGTTATTCTTGACCAATTGCTTGCTTTTCAAGCAAAAAGTTCTGTGCACGCCACCCACGACATACATAAAAGGAATAACAATGTTAATTTAAAAATTTAATAATAAGAAATAATACATTTCAATAACTTGTCTGCTCGTCAATCTATCTCCCTCTTAGGCATGGTTGCTTCGCCACTACATCAAATGGTTTTATAGAATTTCTTTCTACTGCATCCCCAGGTAACTTTAACCGCCCCTAACTACCGACTGCTCCCCGTACCTTAACTCAGAATACGAAAGTTACACAGTTCTTAAAAGCATAGTGCTTATACAACGTGTAACAGAAAGGTGTAACCATATTTGAAGAGCTTATTCAGTCAATGTTATTTTATTTTATTTTGTTTTCATCACAAAAATGTAACTTGGCCCGCGGAAAGGCGCTGGAGGCCATTACTCAGGCTTACCACCTACCATGGCTTCCAACGTTACTCCCTTATAAACTAATAATATATAATTATAAACTACGTAGGGCGGCTGACATGTAATCTCCTTGGTCAGAAATATATACAAAAATAATGCTGGCTGATATGGATTTATATTCGTTTGTTATTCTATTTTCAAAATGTATTACATTCATTTGTTTATTGCATCACGTTTATTTGTCTCCTACAATTGTTTCGAACATGTCGGTAGAGAAAGTGAAAATGGATAAAATCGAGCAGCGTGCGGTGATTAAGCTTTTGACTAAAGAAGGGAATACGCCTTCGGAGATCAGACAGCGTATGTTACGTGTGTTTGGCAGTTCGTGTTCTTCCGAATTTGTTATAAAGTTTTGGTCAAGGCAGTTTAAATTAGGTCGTGAGAGCCTCGAAGATGATCCTCGTAGCGGAAGACCAGTTTCGGCCGTCACCGATGAAAATGTAACCAGGGTGAAAAAAATTATATTAGATGACCGACGAGTGAAGCAGTGGGAGATAGCTAGAGATGTGGGCGTCAGTAAAGAGCGAGTCAATGAAATAATTCATGAGCATTTGAACATGTCCAAGGTTAGTGCACGTTGGGTCCCTAGAATGTTGACTGCATTTGACATGGAGAGGCGTGTCAAATGTTGCGAAGAGTTTTTGGACATGAGTCGAGGGAAAGAGGAAGAAATAATTTCTAGAATTGTAACATGTGATGAGACTTGGATTCGACAATGGGACCCGGAAAGTAAGCAAGAGTCGTTACAGTGGAAATTTAAGGATGAGAAGCCGCCTCGGAAATTCAAGGTCTGTCCATCGGCCGGTAAACTTATGGCTACAATCTTTTGGGACACAGAAGGGATTTTGCTCATAGATTATTTACCGAAGAAAACTACAATGAATGCTGATTATTACTCAAACTTATTTTATCAACTAAGAGAGACAATAAAAGAAAAACGGCGAGGTAAACTAAGCAAAGGAATTCTGATTTTGCACGATAACGCACCAGTGCATACCGCACGCACAACAAAGCTAGCAATTAAAGACAATGGCTTCGAAACCATTGACCACCCTTATAGTCCAGATCTAGCCCCCTGTGACTATTTTCTGTTTAGACTTCTCAAGAAAGACCTCAGGGGACGAAGGTTTATTACCGATGACGAAATGAAGGCAGCGGTTTCTGACTATTTTGACGACAAACCGATTTTTTTTTTTTTAATGGCTTAAATTCAATATTTGTAAAATGTAATAAGTGCATTTTATTAGCAGGGGACTATATAGAAAAATAAAAATAAACTATCCAGTTACGTCTTTTCTTTCATAGTTAGGTAGATTACTTTTCAGCCTCCCTAATATATTACCTATAATTTTAATCGTATATACAACGTGTAACAGAAAGGTGTAACCATATTTGAAGAGCTTATTAAGTTAATGGTATAGAACAACTGTTACTATGGAATAAACCCTGTATGTCAAAAAAAAAAAATAATTGTTTCATAGAAAAATGCAACGCCGCTCGGCTGAAATGTATGGAAGGGCAGATTTTTTTTTTGAGATTTCAGTTTTGACTCCATAGTAAAAGTTGTTCTATACCATTGACTGAATAAGCTCTTCAAATATGGTTGCACCTTTCTGTTACACGTTGTATATTGCTACATAAATTAAATAAACCTTTAATCTAGTTCATGTACATTTATTATTTTATTACATATATTTTTTTATAAGATTAAATTTTGACTTGTGAAAAAAAAAAACTATTTGAATTTGAACCAGAAATCTCAAAAAAAATCTGCCCTTCCAAACATTTCGGCCGAGTGGCATTGCAATTTGCTATGAAACAGTAATTATTTTTTTTTGAGATACAGAGTTTGTTCCATAGTAAAAGCTTTTCTATACCATTGACTGAATAAGCTCTTGTTACACCTTTCTGTTACACGTTGTATAAATAGATAAAAATTCCTCACCAATAACAGTATCATTTCTCAGGTCAGCGAACCTGTCTTCAATGCTCCTGAACTCGGGGATGGTGCTGACACACACGATCTCGAGTCTGCCATTCGCCACCAGCTGCAGTTCAGAAACTGTGACATACAGATCTCTGCCCCTCGATGGCTTCCTACTTCTGTGTCGGCCGGTCACGCCTGTCGCGTGGTGTTCTTCAAAATCGTGAATCTCGGAGAGCTGGAATGTGGATGATGTTGTTTTAGATGTATAGCCGCCAGCAAGATACCACCTATTTGTAGCTAGTTCTCATTACGGCGTTATCGTAGTCGTTAAAGTTAAAATCGTTTAAAAATAGGGAGATTGAACTGCAGGCGACTGTACTGCATCGCTCAAGAGATAAAAAAGTGTCAAGTGTGCGTTCGATTCAAAATATACTAGTTCCTTCAATGCAGTTGCGTTTTCTCCAAAATACGCTTCATTTGAAAAACTGAAACGAGAACATTATGTCTGAATGTGATTCAAAGCTTTTCTGTAATGCTTTTCTTAAAATTATAAATCTTTACACCACCTACACCTTATTCTCTGTTTTACATTATCTTCCACCCAAAGGTTGTCTGGAAGAAATAGCTAAAGTTTAAGACAGCCTATTGTGTCCTTTCTATTAAAAACATTTTATAATTTCTTTTATTTCGGTGCAAAATAAAGAGTATTTATGTTATGTTAGAAAAATAGTAAAAATTACGAAGTTACCTCTAAATTTCATGTTTTTCGAGCGTTAAAGGGCCTTTCTTAAATTATATGGCCTTTAAATTTGTACTAAAAAAAGGAACCCCATCCAGACGTCGAGTTATTAATTAATAACTCAGTTTTTCGTGAGCGCGTGTTTCTTGGTAGTCGTAACAGCCACGGCTGGGAGCGCGCTATTTTAAACTAAAAGGAAACGTCATAGAGTTCAGTTCTGATTGATGCAAAATGAGGTGCTCAATCTGACCTTATATACAGTGCCTGATAGTTAATTCATACAAAATACGTTCCATTTTTAAACTTATGATCTAGGTAGCTCTTATCAGAAAGTGGTGATAGGTTTTTCGAAAATTTATCTAAACTTAGCTTTATCATTGTTGTGGCTTTACTTTATATGTGGTACATTATGATCTCGATGTAATCTTTCAAGCGTATGTACGTTAGTCACAAATGGTAAATGTATAATGATAAAGCGGTTTTTTTAAACTTTTTAACCCAAAGATTTCAAAAGTTTAGATGAGCCCTGGCACCTAAAATCGATTGCATTGTTTTTGAATGCGTGCGTTAACATAATGCCGACGCGCGCACACTTATGAGCGCGCAATCTGTCTACCTACGGTCAGCAAACTGATCAGACTACTAAAGTTGTTAAAATTATTAACTTTAAGTGCACTTAAGGCGTCCAACTATCACTGTGTTCAGATGAGCACTGATTCCAAACGTGTGAGCGTCACCCATTTAAAGGGGGGAACATTTTGATGCTGTCATAGTACGGTAAGGGCTTATCTTTACTTTTGAAATATTTGTTTTAACCCACATTCGCATGAGCAGGACACTTGGCGCATCGTTTATGTTACTCAAACCACAATGACTGCAAAATTTCCTCCGTACTTTTTCGCTGAATCATTGTTTTTAGGGTACTTGTAAAACGCTAGCACACAGAACGCGCGGTTCACCCCTTTAAAACCTCTATAGTGTCTAAATTCCCAGAAGCCGGGCTATCGATTGACATACCCGGGCGCTCCCCCGGATTCGTTGCGTTCACGCAGGAAGCTAAACAAATATAAACTTTCTTTTGGGACACCCGGTATTTATTTATGTAATGATATACATCAGATACACTTATTCCAGGTAATTTTTTATGTAAAATAATCCATAGATTGTCAAGAAAGTCGTGAAATAAATAGGGGCGCCACTTTCTTTGCCAGAACAGTTTTAATATGGCAACACCTGAGATCTTTTGTATGGGGAAATCAGGTGTTACCAGTAAAATAAATTTTAGTTCCATTTCATGACTTTCTTGACAAGCTGTATGTCTAAAGTGGCGTGCACAGAACTTTTTTCCGGAAAAGCCATCAGAAGGTCAAGTACGACAATAAAAAAAAATGAAACATTTTTTATTTCACTTTGAAAAAAAAAAGTTTGTATGAAAATGTCCACTCTAGGGTAGGCAGTGCCTACCCTGGCGTCATACAAACTTTTTTTATCAAAGTGTTATTTAAATTTTTTCATTTTTTTTATTGTCGTACTTGACCTTCTGATTGCTTTTCCGGAAAAAAGTTCTGTGCACGCCACTGTGTCTAATTGTTTAATTTAATAACCAATAACTGAGGAAATACACAAAAATAAAATAAAGGTTAGGTTTACTTAGTAAAATAATACACTTGAATAAAATTTAAAATAAAGGAATAAGTAATATTACAAATATAGGAAAATATAACGCAATACATTAAATAAATATATGCCTAACTCCACCCATCCGGGTTGTATGACGTCCGCGACTAAATTCCCAAATGAGACAGTAGATAGAGATAATAGGATCAGAGGAATGATGCAGTGGAAAATAAACCATTTAGTATCCACTCTAGTCGCATTTATACCATGAATTACGGAACCAAGTAGTACACAACATGGACTCTCGGGAAATTACTTTTATGCAAATTAGCCTTTTTAATTTCCACGCATCCATCCGTACGAGTATGGGGTCTTTTTGTTTGAGTGCTTTGCCAGTTTGCTTTGGAGATTAGATAGTATCACTACGAAATGCAACAATAGTATTTTGTGCAACTGTCACACAATGTGAACACAAGTCCTTGTTTACGAAACTTGACTTCGTTCGTTTCGTAATAGACCTGTACAAGTGTCCCAATGTCTAATTATATCCAGTTGCACACAACACTTTATCTACGACCATCAGAAACAATTTCACGATTAAAATGAGAAAAAGAATACTTGTCATGATATTGTAGTGATACTCGTCATGATACCAGAACCTCCATTAGCAGATGCCTGAGACCAATCAGAAGCAAGAAGAGTAAAGAGATCGAGACAGACTGTTATCGCTTGTATTTGGTTCTCTAGCAGTCTTATAATAAATTTGGCCATTAACAGCGCAGAATTGCGGTGTTATAATGTCAAACAATGTAATCCAACTGGAATAAACACACAGTATTCTAAGGATATCTATGATTTACAAATGGTTTTGGTATTTCGTTTATATGAACTAACCCCGCTGGCTTCTTAAAGCGATACCAAAAAAAAAAAAATGGGGTTTTTTCGAATCCATTTACTCCATTATAACGTCATCTACGTATTTCATTTTTGGGTTAATGTTTATTGAGTATTTGATTAAGATTTTTACTGAAGGAAAACGCGATTGGATGAAATGTTCTCAAAAAAATTTAATTCCGAAAAGAACTCTAAATTGTTTTATTTTTTCTTTTAAAGAAATTATATATACATATATACGAAAACACAAAAAATATAATTATAGGTAAAATATATTTCGACCACTAATTGTGGTCGGCATCAGTTACACAATTATGAATAAACGTAAAAAATTAATAATTATAGATTATAGATACTTATGATACATAATAATAATAATCTATAATCTATAATTATTAATTTTTTACGTTTATTCATAATTGTGTAACTGATGCCGACCACAATTAGTGGTCGAAATATATTTTACCTATAATTATATTTTTTGTGTTTTCGTATATATGTATATATTTATTTTTTCTTGTAATTCTGAGATCCTAACTAATTTTATTGTGAAATTGCATTCAAAACGTGGATATTATGTATTTGTAAAGTCTCCTCGAAAATCTTTTTGACAAAATAGCTTAGTACATTTTATATTAATAAAAAACCGACTTTTTGCTACTTTTCCACGAATCCGTCCCACTCGCATTGAGGGTTTTTTCGCATATGGAGTAACAGGGACGCTAAAGTTTTACGTATCGCCTTAATTCGGAAACTTCCTTAAATTAGAATAAAGTTTGTTCAGTGTGACCAAAGACATTTCGTTTATATTTCTTACAGTTACATAACGTCATTAATGCACCTAGTATGATGTTGGTCTGCCAATACCGTATTCTGTCAGTCGGTCTACCATGTGGAGTGATGTTCTGATGCTGGTAACAAGTTCAAGGCACCTGGTTCGCAAGGCTGCAGCCGGGCAGCCGGGCGACATACGTGGCGTGAGATAGGGCGGGCAGCGAAGGAGGAGAACTGACCGAGCGGAGATGGCTGACTGACTGACTCAACTCCTGCATCTGGAAGCCTCTTCTGATGCTGCCACGGTCGGACTGTGGGACTCTGTACTTGTGCGAGTGGGCGACTAGTTCGTCCATCTGTGGAGATTTAGAAGGTTACCATTAAGACAGTTATAACTACAATACTACTCATAAAAATAAGTGAATGCGAGGTGTGACTCCTTGATGAAACTTGATTATAATAATAATAATAAAAGTCTTTATTTAATTGAAAATGAAAATGAAAATGAAAAATTTATTTATTTCAATTATTATAAATTTACAAATCAGGGTATGTATCCAGCGGTCCCCAACGTAAGCTAGGCTTGAATCTTGGGGCCCAGGTGACACGATTGACAGGTACAAATTACATTTATTGTCCTCGACGCCCTGCTTAACAATAGGTACTTGTTTCACAATTAAAAAAAAACTTGCGACTAAATTATTATTGCGAATATTAATAACAAATTATTGCGACTAGTTTCGTCTATTTGACATCGTCGGGCTAATTGGAAGAGGATATATCCAAAAGAAGATGCAATCGTCACGAAATGAATTCCAAAGAGGTGTCAGAGGTGTTCCAAGTGTGACCTGTGAAATGCAAGTCAAGTTCATACTCAGTACACCCGCGTTTCACCGACGACTAATACGTCACGTGATGGGCGGTGAGCTCTATCGCCGTACTTCGGGCACAAATACACGCTTGTTAGGGCATGCAGGTTTCCTTACTATGTTTCCCTTCACCGTTCAACATGTGGTAAGTAAGAACAAATACTATGCACATACATTACGATAAACTCATTGGTGCATGCCCAACCGGGAATCGAACCTGGATCTCAAGATTGAGTAGCCGCGTTCTACCCCTGAGCTACCGAAGCTAAGAAGACTTTTATTAATATTTGAATGCGATCAGTTTAATTCGTAGCTAAATTGAGGCCGTCAGCGCAAAAGTGGCCTAACCCACAATATTTCATATTCGTACTTATCTATTGCAAGTTATATAAAACATAATAATTTTTTATGTAAACCCAGCCTATCCCTAGTTTTAGCCATGGATAACGGAATCTGATAAATTCTGTTATCCATGGCTGAAACTAGGGACAGGCCGGCCGGTTTTGCATAAAAAGTTATTATGTTTTAAATAAATTCAATAGATAAGTACGAATATGAAATATTGTGGGTTAGGCCACTTTTGCGCTGAAGGCCTCAATTCATATGTTTTTGTATTTGGCTTGTAAAATAATGTAAAAACATATGGGTTTTCTTTTTCTGGGAGTATTGTTCCACCGATAGCTAAGAATAAGAATAAAAAGACATTTATTCGCTGCAATAACAAGTAAAAAATTAAATAAAGTAGATTAGAAAATTAACAAAAACAACACTAACATACACAATGATCGGTAACACAATAACAATAAAAACAAGAGATGTTATGTTGAGGCAGCGAAAAAGGTCTGACTCAGGACAATGCGATTTAAAAAAATCTAAGTGCCCTCGTATTATGTCAGGCCTGTTATTACTAGAGATGAAACGGATAGTGATTTGGCCGGATACCGGATACCGGATATCCGGCCTGGCACTTGGCCGGATAGCCGGATATCCGGCGGCCGAATATCCGGCCTCAAGATATGCGTTTCGCACTAATTGAGCAAGTCTAAACATTACGCAACAAGGTGCGTGCGGGTGCAACTGAACGAGATTATTTGTGCATTTTCTAAATCATATCACAATCATACAATGCTGGTCTGCAAACGTGAACGATCCTAACGAAATTCGTAAATATGTATCTTTTGTCTCCTTGCAGCGGTGTATACTGTATATAAACGGACAGGTATCTTTAAATGAAACCGCGTAATCTACTGTTCATACTGAACAAATTTCCCAATGTAACATACGGAAAAAAAAATAACCTGCCCGCCCTCAGAATAACTTAAAATGAGTAAAGAAACCTGATTTTTTTTTCTCATTTCTACAAGTATGTTTCTTTGGAGAAGTTGTTCAGTATGATTCTTAGACCATGTGTTTTTCACTAAAAGATACCTGTTGAGTTACATCTGGTATATTGTGAGAGAAAAAGAAGCTGGTGTAATGTATGAAGAAAAGCACAAACGTTTATTTCCAACAATTGCTGTAAAGCTTGTCTTTATCTACCATAGCTCAACTCCTATTCACTTTATGTATTAGAATTTAGATTATTCAATCATTAATACAATACATTTATTTTGTGATTTAAACGACTTTTGTATGCTAAGTTAAGTATCCGGTATCCGGCCGGATACTATCTACTATCCGGCCAGATACCGGATACCAAAAATATGGCCGGATAGGCCGGATACCGGATAGTAACCGGATATCCGTTTCATCTCTAGTTATTACACAGAAGGCTTAAAAGAACCTAGCTATAAAACAGTTGCTTTTTTCATAGCCGTGAACCAGCCGTAAATTGCTAAAATTATCTAAATACACGCTTATGGAAAATCCAATTATTTTGAAGCTACCATAATATCATTAAAAATATTTTTTCAATGCATGTGCTCGTAAAGGCCCACTTTTTATGCATCAAAACCGAACAGAAAGTCGATTATTTTGCCCTAGGGCTTTATTATTATTATTTTTTTTAATTTATTTGCAGCGGTTGGCTAACCTGCAGCCTTTCCTGTGTACCATAGATGTTATACTTTTTTTTTCCACTGTTTAACGGCTCTGGATACAATCCTTTTGGGCCAATCATAATTTAAAGTTCACAAGATTATATTTGTTTTCATTTCCTCACACTATGCATTGAAAAACGTAGTATGATACACGGGCGTAAAAGTAATAAATTACTCGATTACGTTTAAAACACTCGCTACGCTCGTGTTTTAAATCTTCCTCGTACTGTATTCCTTTTCGCCCTTGTAGCATAAACTACTATTATGCATATAAACTTTTAACAATACGTTGTCTTAGCTAAAAGCTGTATTACAAATACGGAGAATCGACCTTTAAGGGTCGGCTCAGCTAAAAGTTTGGACAATTTAGCATATAAAATTAGAATATTTTTAACAAACTTTGTGTATTTAATTAGCTAAGAAGTTGAAGTACCACAATCATAGGGAAAAAAATATCTAAAAAATTCACTACAACAAGGAAAACCTAACTTGGCGAAAAATATATAATAATGCTCAATAATCATAGGTACAAAAACAAATTTTATTCTCAGTGTGGCTGGCAGCGCGTTCCTGGGATGGAAAGCAGAAGCTGTATGGAAAGCTATATAGTGTCCAGAAATATAATTGTTCCCATCGATGTGATGTGTGGGGCTGGTAGCAACTGAGGAGCTGATGTTATAGTTACCAGAAGTATACTTACTTTGTTCCCATTAATGAACCAGGTAATGTGCGGGGCTGGCAGCGCAGGAGCGGTTGTGCAGTTAGCTCGAAGGATTTCACCCGAACTGAGGTACCGGGTCGGGAAGTCAATGCGAGGGTTGTGTTTCTGAGGATCTGGGGAAGAGGAACGAAATTCAATATGTCTTAAGCAACAATTCTGATTACAGAAGTTTTGAACTCGACGCTTTCCTGGTGCGCCAGCCACAATCATGCTGAACAAAAGAGAGAAAAGTCGTCCGAGAAGCCATTTTCAGTGTAGTGTTTGATTTAATCAGTTTTATCTTTAAAGAAATGAGTGATGGTAGAGCAAACAATTTCTCGCAACGTTTACTACACTACACTAGGTTTTCCAAAACGAATGTATTTAAAAAAAATATATTAGGTTTGTACTAAAAATAAAAAAGAACCTAGACCATCGAACAGACTCAAAGTATTCATTTGTATTTCGTCATAGAATCTTTAACAGGTCACGCTGTTGATTACTAAAGTATTTTTGTTTTTGTTGCAATTTTCAAGGGTTTTTAAGAAAAGATCGTTTTAAAGAGATAAACCGTTAATTTTACCCTGCTTATTATATGTAATTGTCAATTGTTTTCAGCTTTTTGGCGGCTAAATATCCAGCCTGTACGTACATTGTACACGAGTGCTCATATACGGGTAAAAACAAAATAAAACTACTACCATACAACACTCAATAATACAACACAGGAGGTACCCAAATAGAGCCTTCGAGCGGTGCGGGGGAGAAGGGATTGTGTGCAAAACCGCTCGAGTACCTCACTCAAGTAAAACAGAGGTTTTTGGTTTTGTTGTGTAATAAGGAAGATTAAAGTAATTATACGTAGTCGAATTTCTTCGTTACTTTTATATTCCCAGAGACACGATTGACTATCTATAGCAAAAGCCCTCGATAATAATTTGCCCCGCCGAAAACCGAATACAATTATTTGTGTCAGTATTCAGTTATTAATAATTTATGAGGTTGTCGTGATCCATTAGGAAATTTCCGGCGGCTTTCCGTCCTGTCCGAGGGGTCCGTACTCTGATAACTCGTTTACACTGAGTATGAAAAAGCTACCTTGAAAAAAATGAGTTTAAAATCTGTAATAAAATAACGGATGAATAATTTTAAATGATTCAAACAAAAATATAGGTATCACATGACGTTGTGTGTTAATTGCATCTATAAATAAACTTACCCACTTTTAAAAGGTTTTGTTACATAGCTATTATCTTGCAATTTATTGATGAAAGGTTTTCATACTCTGATACTTTGCAGAATAAGACAATACTGGGTACCTTTGTGTTTTCTTATTATTGTTTTTACAAATAAATATTCTCTTTGATGAAAACTATGTATCAGAAACAATTTTCTTATTTTCGCCGTCAATTCAATCAAAATTACTTTTATATCATAACTTGCTTAGTAACTTTTAATAATTACATATAAAGCAGATTTTCAAAGAGTAGATTTCACCCATATTGTTTGAATATTCTGGATAAGGGTTCCTGTTAACTTCCCGGTACAAAGTCACCTTTGAATTGAGTAAAATGGAGTGACTTACAATTTTAAACATTCACGAACGATGTTTTTGAGGAGTCCTGATGATGAAGGTTCTTGAGGTATTGGAGTGCACTCGCATATAGGGTAACTTTGATTTATTTATACAGCCAAATTCATACGGGCACTTGGTGACGAGAAAAGCTTATTTTTTATTTTAAGGTTATTATTATTTGGCCACACACATGTGGCCGGGGTCGATTTTCTGGATTTGTAACAAAATATAAAGAACTAATTATAACGGCCAAAATACAACTTCTTGCTAAGAGCAATGTATACAAATAGTTTACTTTATGCATAAACGTATTTTTAATGATTTTATGGTAGCTTCAAAATAATTGGATTCCATAAGAGGGAAATTAGAAAAATTAAATTGAAAAAATCTGACTTCATTTATATACCAAAATATCGAAAACTATGTTGTAAAATGGCGTATCCATTCTGTTAACAAAACAGCTTTAGCTTGCTCCGCAAGAATTAAGTTACTGGGTACCTTATTTCGATGTTTTATGGAAGTGTATACGTTGCCGCACGCCACTAGCGCTGCTCTACCTCTATTAGTAAGATGTGCCGTCAGTCACTAGCCACAAGATAATACCTATATATTTGAATTCGTCCGCACCTTCCTCCCCCCAAAAATTAAGACCAAACGTCCTTGTCCGTAGCGGCAACAGTTGAAGTTATAGTATGTTTTATATACTACTAGACCATAAGTCATTATTATAATTTCAACTGATGCCCAGTGGGGCCCGAAATATATCTTGATTTACTAAGTTTATTTATTTACTGTGTCATATTTGTGTAAATTTATAATAGCAATAACAAAAAAATAAAAACAAGACAATAAAAGTCAATATAAGTTTAGTAACACGAAAACACGTCAAATAAAGCCGTTAGATATTTGTGTTCCTAAAGGTTTTTGACAATAACGTCAGACCAGCTAAAATAAATGGATTTCGTATAAAATAAAGTTGTATTTACCGAGATCAAAAGGCACAAATATATTTTATCCATCACTTATGTACGCGCTGAATCGAGAACAATATCCTCTTTTTGAAGTATAACAATAATAGAAGTCTATGGTTACGTTGGACGAGTCCGTCCGCTTGTACAGGTGTACCAACTTATCTGTAGAATGAAAATGATGGAACTAGCATATCTGATTGGATAATATTGAATATTAGCCAATGACAGACCCGGAAAAAGCTAGTTCATTCTACAGATAAGATGGTGGCACTGTAATGAGCGTTTTTCTCGTTTTTTTTTTTTCTTAGTTCTTAGCTTTCCTCCAGATGTCGCTGTCCATGTCACCATAGATAAAATATGTTTCGTAGCCATCAATGTCAAAGTGGTTTTTCGTTTGTTTGAAATCGGTGCAAATTTTGCCTTTGAATCTGTTGCTAAAGAATGCGACAGTGCAGGAAGCTTATTCAACACTAAATTTTACATAAGGAAAACCGCTCATCAAACAGGTTAATATCGCTGTCATTAAATACGGACAATGCAAGAAGCTTTTATAGGCTTCTCGGGACAATGCCACTCGTAGTCGCCAAACGCGTTAATTGAGCAGGTCCTGAGATGGAGAAATTTATCTCAACCTCTAACAATTTATCTTTCTTAACAAAAGTTTTAGGACAGAAAACCAAACAATTGTTTTTGAGAAATTAAATTAGAGGATTTGTGTCAGGGGACTAACGAACGATATTCGGGGATAGGATTTTATAAAACGAAATATACATTATTCTCTCACTTTCTTCAACTACCACAGAATATTTAGTAACATCATGGACGATTGTTCGTCCATGGTAACATAACATAAAATGAGATAAATACTATGTATTGCGCACCAAAAGAAAAACAATAGGAAAGGACAATACAAAGTATAGAAATATATAGGCAACAATGGGCGGTCTTATCGTTTGAAGCGATTTCCCCCAGACAACCTTTGGGTGGAAGATGTTTTGGAAGAACGTGAAGGCGTAGACGGTGTACATAATCAAGTTATCTAAACATATAGTATATCTATTAACTCAGTACGTAAACTATATACAAACACAAAATAAATAATTTACTAGTACAGCCACCTTTGTCACTAAGTTTAACATTTAAAAATTTAAAATTCTAATTTACAGAAACCAATGGAAACTTTGCTATGGACGTATACACAATACATAGGTAATAAATAAGGTCCTATTTTGTACTAAATTTGGAATTTAATGGCAGATAAAGAAACTTTTAATTTTAGGAATAAGTACCCATATTTATTTATTTATCGTTTCTTCAAAATCTAAACATGATTTATACAAAATTCTTCTAACAATTCTTGTTATTGTGAAGTAAATATCATACAGAAAACCATATTTTTAAAAAATTGCAAGATTTATTTTACAAATGCGTCAAAATCCAGGGCATGTAATACGGTACACTCGCGAAAACGGATGGATGCCCCAGCTCGCAACCGTCGGCAGCCACAAAAGAGCTGACACCAAGTAGCAGCTGCTGAATACCAACTTTCACAGTTAGAGGACCACCAGAATCTCCGCGACAAATGCCCTTACCATTGGTACCGCTGGTACAAATATTCGAGTCCAGAACCATGTTTCCATAGGATCGTTGACACTGCGCCAAGGGTATCACTTGAAGGGAAACTTGTCTCACCATGGTATTCATTGTAGGATTAGTCAGATCCGAGTATCTACCGTAGCCGGAAGCCATCATCCAAGATCCACTGAAGTCCATATGAGTCAATGATCCACCGGGCAAGGCTGCGGGTCGTATAGACTCCGAGAGCGGTACTTGGATTGGAAGGTATATCATCGCGATGTCATTGACGAGTCTATGAGGGTTGTATGAGGGATGGATAGCTATGTCGGTGGTGGGTATTCTGACTCCACCGTGGAATAAGAACATGGATCCTAGGACGACGGTAAAGCGCCATGCTTGAGATCGTCCGTCAAACCAGCAATGAGCTGCTGTTAAGACTCTGGTAGACGTGATGAGAGATCCTCCACAGGCTGACGGACCAGCTGCTCCGATCACATCGATGACAATACCAGCTAAATGTGGATGTGCGTTAATGGGAGCAATGACTCCTCCAACAATAGGTACATTCGTAAAGGTCTGCAGGTTTCTTTCAAGTACCCTGACTCTTTCTGCTTCTTTGATGCCGACATTTTCATGCCAGCCGACTAAGCTTGCGTCTCTAAAACCGACCAAGAGCGCGATTGAAAACAGAATCAAAGGAATGCGCATATTTAGAGATAACTAAATTGAATTTCGGCTTCGCTGCATTATATAGGTATCTTACTAATCTGATTTAAGCCAGTGCTTTAGCTATTGTTAATTCTATTAATCCTTTGTTAATTTAATTAAGTTTATCAGGTTGACTGACTTTATTGTTGAATCTTTGGATCCACTAAACTCTAAATATAAATAAATAATTTTTTGGAAGGTTTCGAGTAACCCCCATTGGAACATACATTAAAATGTTGAGTGACCTCAAGAATAGAATATTTATCAAGTTTTAAGCGAAAAGATTTACTGGAGATTGTTTTGGCGTTAGTGATGTGTGTGAATCTATTATAGACGTTTCTTTATCTATAGCATAGAAAAAGAACAATTGGACGTAGTTAGTTTTGCAAAGTCGCGGGTTGGTTCCAATTTGCAAAACTATGTCAAATTGTCTATGAGCATTTATAAATTTACGTTTTATTATTAATAATTAATCGATCTTTATTTATAAAATATTGTTCTTTACGTAAATTATTTAATGTACCAGTTTCATACTACTTTACCCGAGCGATGCCGGGTTCACGTCTAGTTTAATATAATTTTGAAACGTACGTCTCAAAAACGCAGCATGTTGATCATTATCTTTGACAGTTTATGGTTATTAATTGGTGTTTAATCGCAATGATTAAAGTAATTATATTCTAAATAAAGGACTTTTATTGCCGCGTTTACTTATAATAATTTTTTCGTCATTATCGGTATGTTTTATTGATGTTTGATATCGCCAGAGATAAGTATACTTGAAAAAATCTGTTCATAATCGTGTAGTTGTATAATTAATGATTCGCACAAACATATATACTTGCCCTAGTCTCCCAGAGGGGTAGGCAGGGATCTACAGAGACAGACTCTCCATCTGCTTTAATCCTTACAAACCTTTACTCTTTCATATTCATCAGTAGTAAAGCGTTAAGTTTTAAAATTACAAGAAGATCCTGGGAAGATCGTAGAAAAATTATAAATTTATAAGAAGTGGGAAAATCGTAGAAGTGCAACAATGAAGAATAAAACTTATAGCCATACCCCGACAAGTGGCTGTATGACGTTCCCCGGTGATAATACAAAATAGTAGTTTATGCTACAAGGGCGAAAAGGAATAAATTACGAGGACGATTTAAAAAACGGGCATTGCGAGTGTTTTAATTGTAACCGAGTAATTTATTGCTCTTACGCCCGTGTATCATACTACGTTTTTCAATGCATAGTGTTAGGAAATAAAACAAATATAATCTTGTGAACTTTAAATTATGATTGGCTCAAAAGAACTGTATGCAGAGCCGTTAAACAGTGGAAAAAAAGTATTACATTTATGGTACACAGGAAAGGCTGCAGGTTAGCCAACCATTGTAAATAAACAAAAAAAAATAATAATAAAGTCCTAGGGCAAAAAAATCAACTTTCTGTTCGATTTTGATGCATAAAAAGTGGGCCTTTACGAGCACTTGCATTGAAAAATACATTTTATTTACTACCGTAAAATTATAATTTTTTCAAACCATAGGAGAGGCCAACAAAAGAAAACAATTTGTACAAAAAATAGGATAAGTTATACAAAAGAAGTGTATACATCTAACGATTACATGAAATTAATTTCCTTGCAACAACGGCAAAGAACTCGGTTGTAACGTGTAACGGTGCGGTGTAATGTTGACATGAGAGCGATTAATCATTTTGTCACGGGCGTGGGAGCCCAAAGCGGAAGTACCAAGGCGGATATGCTGTTGAATGCTTTAGCAGCGGAGACCCAATTGGTTTTCAGTATGCATTTGTAATACTTAGGTCTGCTATACATATTTGTATCTACACATTTATAATATATAAAGTTAAACTAAACCAAGGTAACTAAATTAAAAGTTCAACGGATTCTACCAAACAAATTCCGTGAACGACGAAATTCACATAGATCAAATAAAATAAAATATGTTTTTAATCTTACATGCATTCTAAAGCCATAATTTACTTTCATTATTGTACTAAGGGACGAGCGATTATTATTTTTACAAGGCATACGAGAAAAAGAAATTCAAAAGTAGGCTATTACCAGGTAGCACAAGAATTATATTTATCTATTATTATTACTAAGTTATATAAAATATACGAGTACTAGCTGTTGTCCGCGACTTCGTTCGCGTGGAAGAAGGTATTCTACACCGCTATTTTTTTTGGAATTCCATCAATGTACAGACAGACACAATTCTTTTCTTTGACAGTTTTTAATAGTACCTATTTAATATACTTAGCTTTACAATTTTCAGTTATATAGTATAGTAGTTATACAGGATGATTGGTAATTCGACCTATTCCTTTAAAGGGGTTATACTAGGGATCATTTCCAACAAATAATGCCTATCAACTAGGGGTCAAAAATTTCAATTTTTGTTTCAAGTAAAACACGTCGATATTTCAAAAATTACAAAGTTTTCTTTCCACTTAAGACCTTTTAATTCTGAGATTATGGGAATTCAGGGCACGTATTTTTTTTTATAAATGATCACTCATCCATCATTGATCAGAAATATAATAAATAAGTGCTGAGAGAAGAATAGTTATTTTTAAATTATTTATTTTTGGTTATTAGTCTGAAAGTTTGAAAAATAATATAAAAACCTTCGTAACTCGGAGACCATTCATTTTCAACACCTAGTTGATAGGACTTAATTCGTTGGAAATGATCTCTAGTATAACCCCTTTCAAGGAATAGGTCGAATTACCAATCACCCTGTATATTAGTAGTAGTATAGTTTTATCGGCTTATTCCACTTTACAAAGAAGGTATCACCATCTGTTATACAATTGCTGTAACTAATTTCGCATTAAAAAGTTTTATTTACCAAAACAGATAACGATATTTAAACGAAATAATAAAATATTTATTCTAATAATGAACAGCGCCACCTGTTGATTTTTTTCATGTATTAAAATTTTATGCACTACATAATTCATAAGAAGAATCCCTTGATAAAAGATTAATAAACCAAATACATTTTTTTCACTACAAGGAGAATCCGAATTTCTTTAAACGAATCCTCGAAACTCTGGCGTTGTCCATGCTCTAGGCTCATGAAAATTCTTAATAATAAATAAATAAAAGTCTAATTTATAAAAGTTAACACCGTTTCACGCCATTTTAGGGTGAAATATCAAATTGAAACTGATACCTCCTACTAGTCTATAGCCATAATGAACAGAAAATCACTTGTACTATCCCACAAATTTATTTAATACTTCCTGACCGGTTTCGCCTTTATGGCATTATCAAAGGAATTAATATAAGATCTTAATTACACAATAAATAGTTTACATCAGCCAGTGCGATCAATGACACTAACACATTTTTGTAGAGAGGGTAATAGTTAACTTATCCGTTCTAGTAGATACCAACCGAAAAACATTTTGCCTAAGAGTGGGGAATTTTAAATTCATGTTATGTAAATATAAAATAAAATTGTTATTGTAAATAAACTAGAATTGATTAAAACAAAATAATAAAACAATAAAAATAATTATAATAAAGTCATTAAATTTCAAATTATGTAAAAATGTGTGCATGCAATGTCAATTTATAAAAGTTAATCTCTTTAGTTAAAATATTGTAAAAGGGGGGATCTATTATTGTCAAGTTGATGGTTTAGAATCGTGTCTTGGTTGAGAAGTATAGACTATAAATATAGTCTATAGCCCTTGGACGAAAGCTATGGCCCAATGGTGCTGTAAAAAAATCAGGCTTCTATCTCAACGCAAAAAAAAGTTTTATGTATAATCAATTTGATACAAATTAGCTCACCATGAAAACCTGTCAAAATAACCTTCCAATTGACTTGGAAACTTGAAATTTCGTTCCCAGGTAGGTCTTATAACACTCGTTTAGGGAAAAAATCTGAAAATTACCTATATTTAATTCAATCAATCAATCAAAATTATTTATTTGTCGATAAATAGTTAAGAATGATATTACAATTTAAGTCATGCATGTCCCATTAAGATCCGAATAATGGCATACAAAATTAAAGCTTACACATTTATTCAAATTAAATATATCATTATATTAATAGAGATTGCATACATATTTACAGTAGTATAACCTTTTTGTATATTAATAACATTACATTATATGTAATTAACATTATAATAACATAACATTACATTGCAAATAAGTTAGTATGTCACAATCCCAATATAAGTCAAAAGTTAAATATCCATGTCATCTAAATATTCGTTAGTACTATAATAAGATTTACCAATAAAAACCCCTTTAATTTAGTTTTAAATGAATATAAATTTACAATATTTCTGATATGGTTGGAAGGCTTATTATAAATGCTCGTTGCCATCCAGCTAATGCTTTTTCAATGCATGTGCTCGTAAAGGCCCACTTTTTATGCATCAAAACCGAACAAAAAGTCGATTATTTTGCCCTAGGGCTTTGTTATTATTATTTTTTTTAATTTATTTACAATGGTTGGCTAACCTGCAGACTTTCCTGTGTACCATAGATGTTATACTTTTTTTCCACTGTTTAACGGCTCTGGATACAGTTCTTTTGAGCCAATTATAATTTGAAGTTCACAAGATTATATTTGTTTTCATTTCCTCACACTATGTATTGAAAAACATAGTATGATACACGGGCGTAAAAGCAATAAATTACTCGGTTACGCTCGTGTTTTAAATCGTCCTCGTAATTTATTCTTTTGCGCCCTTGTAACATAAACTACTATTTTGAACAGTTCCATGCTACTGGAAAAGGCTTTTAAGCTAGTGGGATATCGTTTGCTGTATAAATAAATAAGTGAGGGTTGTTCTCCACAAACAATTGCAACCTCATAAATGTTGATGCATGGAAATGTTAGTAACTTGTGTTTTTTGAAGTGAGGTCTGCTGCTGTCGATGGATTTTAAATAAAACATAGCCCTTATAAGGTACACTTTTTTAAGAAGTTATTAATAACCAACTTAACTAGACACTTTAGACAAATGGAGTTAAATAGATCGTAAGTGCCAAGTCAAGTTGGTCACTCAAAAATGCAAGTGGAATAAGTTTTTCTTTTAAACAATATAAATGGAACCCTCAAGGCCCGAGTCCTACTCGCATTTAACCGGTCTTTTTTTAGGAGAAAACAGTGAACAACTGGACTTTGCATTAATCAAACCAACTGAAAAAATAGCAGACAATATTTAAAGGACGGATTTAAGGAAATCGTTGAGAAGCTGAGGGATTATACTGTTTCGCCAGATGTCTAGTCTGGCGCTGGTTGAGGAGAATCAGACGTTATTTGTACTTCTGACAAGGTTTTATATCGTGAAATTCATCATTTGTCTTTGTGGTGGACAATTTATATTGTAACGAAGATTTTCTGTTTAACTGGTACGAATAGAGGAGTTTTCCTATGCTGGAACGCAACAGAAGAGTTGAAATTTTGTTTTTTGTTCGAGGACTACTTTTAACGGTTATTTAGATGGCGAAAATGCGGCTCCACCCCTATACGTGTAGTTGTAGGCCGTTAGAACTAGGCTAGAGCGATATGTAAGTTGGTAGAGAGGTTAGTCAATAGGTTAGGTTGGGTATGAACAGGGCCGGATTTAGGGGAGGACAACCGGGCCTATAGCCCAGGGGCCTCTACATGAGAGGGGCTCCCACAGTAAAAAAAATCAGTTTTTTTTACCAAAACCAATTAATATGCAAATTAAAAATTGGCTACGAACTACGATGAGACAAAACCGCCAATCAAAATTATCCCTACACAGCATTGAATGTGATTTACTCCGGGAGCGAAATCATCAATGATTTTTTGTCTAAAAAAGCTCGCAAGGTTTCAGTAGTTAACGCTATAATTTAATTTAATTCTTGTATTTTACTATATCTACATACACATGTTTGTTGAAAAAATTCGATATATCTCGCAAAGAAATATTGAAACACTTGAATGAAAAAAACTGTTTAAACCATCTGAAAAAAAAAATATGGGCCTCCACTCCCTTGTTGCCCCAGGGTCTCCAGAGCTCTGAATCCGGCTCTGGGTATGAAACTAGGTAGTTGTAGACGTTTGGAACTAGGTGCAGCGTAGCACAGCGGTCATGTGTATGATGTCAGTATTTTTTAGGATTACGTCCACAAAGAAGGAAAAAAAAATGTTCCTGAAACAAAAAAAGCTAATTCGCCATTGTGCCTCATGCAGTTAAGCGGTAGAGTACAAATAAACAATAACTTAAAATGCACCATCGAAACAATTGTTTGAATTATTTACAAGCCTCTCGCTGAAGGATGATCAGGCCTGGCCGTTATGCCCACCGTCGCTGGTGCATCATTTATCAAGTTGGGGCCGCACAACAAATACGGCCCACTTTTATTGCGAAAAATGTTGCGGCGCGGAATGGGAACACCTGGCGAATGTAACGGAATGGAAGGTTACATGTGAGTAACAAACAAAATAATAAATTTTACTTGAACTTCAAACCAACAAAGGTACCCCTGGAAGCGGAATTGAATCAAAGCCTTCACGATTTAATTTCTAAATTCTAACAAGTTTCGGTTTTTATCTGATTACGTAGCGTTTCCTTGTCTAACCGAGAGCCAATTAAACTGATTTTGATGCAGTTTTCATTGGAATCTACTTCGAGGAAGGTGGAGAAAATGGGATGGAGAGTAACGAGTCGGTGAAGAAACCATAATAAAATAATACCTTGACTCTTTTTAGGGTTCCGTAGTACCTACATAAAAGGTACAAAAGGAACCTTATGGTGAGACTCCGTTGTCCGTCCGTCCGTCGGTATGTCACAGCCTCATAACTTTAGCACCGTTAAAGATAAATACATAAAATTTGGCACAAAAATTGCATTAATTTGCCCGCATATCATGGTGTAAAAAAATAATGAAAAATTTGAAATTGTTCAAAATATCTCCAAAACAAAAGTGAGAAAAATAAAAAATATTAGTCTAAAAATACAATGAGGGTATCAATTTGTAGATATTACAATGGTGATTGTAAAAATATATACGCTGGTTTCGAGAAATCTTTAAAAAACCTTAAAAATATGTATGTCCCCCCCCCTAATCTTCGAAACTGGCAAACCGAAAAATATGAAAAAAAATGTCAATTATAGATCATGATTGGCCAATTACAGGAAAATTATAGCAATTAAAAAAAATTTTAGCACAAATGAGAAAGATAAAAAAGAAGTAATTAAATTAAAAAAATATTTTATAAAAATACAACATGGGTATCAAATTGTGGGTATTAAAAAGTTTATTATAAAAATATATACTTTTACTATATTTACTGGCACTGGATTCGAGAAATCTTTAAAAAACCCCGAAAACATGTATGTCCCCCCCCCCCTTATTGGTGGACCAAAAAATATGAAAAAAATCATGGTAATATGTGTTTACGTAAAGATTACAGAAAAAATAAAGCGGTTGAGAAATTCACGAAAAAAATTACAAAACTAAATTTATCATCGACAATACGGAACCCTAGGTACGCGAGTCTGAGTTTTATATTTTATGTCAGGGCCCTGGATCTGGATCTACATCTGGATTTATACAAAAAGTAAAAACTGAATGTGAAGTTAACAGTTTATTTTCGTCATTTTTTTTTTCATAAGTATTATCTAGCAACTTTTAACTACATTTCTATACAGCCAAAAAAGCAAAATTTGATGAAACACCATCATAATACCTGTCACGATATCGTGAATATTGCCTCGTTTTTACACAAAGTTTAGCAAGTTGTCTTGAATTATAAACACTTGCACTTATAGTTTCACTTTATTGATGTTAACTCCCAACCGGTTTCGGATTCTTTTCCATTTTCAAATATAAGTACAAGTGTTTTTAATTCAAGATGTGTTTCAAGTTTCACCAAGTGCCGACAATCGCAAGTATAAATTTAGCAAGTTGTATAATTTTTATCTATACTAAGAAAGAAATACGAGTACATATATAATAGAAATAAAGAAAGAAATAAATAATAAAAAAGAGAGAAATACAGACGTCACTAATGTAAAGGAGACGAAGTTTAACACTTTTCTATAAATAAACAATTACAGTTTCATGGAAAACAGTTTTTACCTGAAACCATTTCACAAATGCGACGCTTGATGAGAGATGGGTCGGAGTGGTGTGTGGGGGGAAGGGATATATAAAGATGTGTGCACAGTTTCATTGAGACTAAAGCCATCAGGACGTCACAAACACCTGAAGCATTTATTTATATGGCAGCTGAGCGGTCAAAGGTCAAAGAATACTTTTTAAAATAATACTTCTCCACACATTTAGCAAGTATGGAAAAAACAAGTTGAAAGTTTTCGACACTTCCCTTGCTTTCACAAAAGGTAACCATATGGGATATTTCGAAAAATTGTAAACCTGTAACTATACAATCTATACATTGACTTAAATCAATGCATGTATAACATGAAAACAAGCAGACAACACTGGGTAACGAACATCCAATAACAAAATCAAAGCAGGTCCTGCAATCAACCAATATTTGTCCCACCAGTGGTGCAGCAAATTGTACCTATTCAGCTCGAATATCAAAACCTAATGAGCGATGTATACTGAGCTGGACATATGTATAAATAGTACATAGTTATATGTCTAATAAAATCAACGGAGCCGTAACTGTACATGAAATATGTTTTGAAATGAGTAATACATCTATATACTTTGGTACTCGTAAATATACATAACTTAGTTCCAGTCGATGTTGCAACTATCCACTGTTATCTGATACCATTTCTTTTCTACTTTTAAGGACTCAACATTTGTTTTCTTTAATACCCGATCCTTAGCTTTTAATTTAAAAGGATATGTTCTGCTTGCATACTACCCTGTTACTCTATGCGGAAAGATCCGCAGTGCGAGAGGGACGGATTCTGGAAAAAAGTCAAAATGACAACTTTTTTCAAAAAAAAAAAAAAAAAGCAAAGGTGCTATGAAATATCTGTCCAATTATTCCATAAATATAATGAACGGGTTTTTGCTCTAATAAACTTAAACCTCGACATGAGAACTTTTTTTAAAGCTTTCTTTGGCACTTTATTTCTCAATATTGGCATTACTTCTGAGGATTCTGTTCCGATATGAGTGTGTATTATATTCCCGGAAGAAATACATTTTTTTCTTATTTATGGAGTATCGCTAGATTCTTCAAACAAGGAAGAATAAATTATGGTTTTGCGGAAAATATTCTCTATACTGATCCATTGATTGGAAACAAGACACAAGATAACAAATAGAGCAGAAAATAATATATTTTTCAGATAGTTATGTACGTATAGTTTATTTCCTGATCAGTATTTCATGTTGTTATAGTATACACCCTCTCTCGTACAATCTTTTTTAATAATTTGCATGCTAATTTTAATTTAATTTTTAAAATTCGTTTTTAAAATTGTTCTTTTACTATTTTTTTGTTAAATCAAACCATATATATATTTTTTTCTTTTTGTTCTTTTGTTAAAATTCAAACACCATGTAGTACGCAAATTTTGTAATTTTTGTACACCTATAGGAAGGCGTTGGTGACTGTATAACAATTTTATATTACCACAGTTGCCAACGGCACATTTTTATGTTATATTTTTATCACAAGCAATCATTTGCTTACTTAACTTACAACTTGGTTTTTGTTTTTCTTATCCAAAATTATTGTACCAAATAAAAATTATTATTATTATTATTATTATAGTTGTAATACACTTTTAAATACTTATTTATATAAACACTTTGATAGAGTTTCCATTCTTTCGTTTTTATTTTAATTTTTAATAATACGTATTATAACATAATTAGCGAAGACAAAATACGCAATAAAATATGGAAAATCTAAAAAAAAGTCAGTTGCTTACCCAGTGAGTAAGTTACGATTATTATAATATATCATACATAGTAAAATATATTATTACCCTTACATTAACTCATTTTATTACAGACATATATATATATCTAAGATAATATATACAAAGTGACTTTTTGATCATCGTCCAAATTCATACTAGAGGCTTGATAAGTGATCAGTATCTTGGATCAGTAACAATTTTTGTGAAATTCGTATAATGAAATTTCGGCTTCCCATATAAATTCAGTTCCAGTCCCGATTGAATCACTATGGGGAGTCGAAATTTCATTTTACGAATTTCACCAAAATTGTTATTGATGCATGATACTGATCACTTACCAAGCCACCAGTATGAATTTGGACGATGATCAAAAAGTCACCTTGTATATGTATATATATTACATACATACAGGATGTTAAGATGATGTTGTGGAAGCCGAAAACTGGTGACAGTACACTACCATACGAACAACTTTCCGTGAGAAAAATTGAGAAATCGAGAAAAAAAGTCTGTTGTTTCATACATTTTGGTCGGTTAGTTAAGTAACTTTTCTATGGAATAGCAGACTTTTTTTGCGCGAGACGATGTTTGGCTGTATGGTAAAAGTTGTTCTTATGAACGAGTCCTAGCGCCAGTTCCCAGCTTCTGCAACACCCAGCTTCTACATCCTGTAGATAATTTTATCATAGACACTACACGCACTACACACACAACTTATTCTTTATCTTTCGTTTGTTTGTAGTTAAATTTTAAATGGAACAATCATTCTTTTTTCTTTTTGTGTTGAATTGTACACGCCCTTCTGCGGCTTTACTTATTTTTTCTTAATTATCTACTATGTCTGGGGTATGCTGAAAATCATCGCTCTTCGATCTCTATGAGATCAGCAGCTTTGCTGAGCATGTTACCATTTGCCAAGAATGTTAAAAACTTTTTTCTCTCTCCTATAATTTTAACCTGTGTACAATTTACCTAATATGATTAGTTTTAAGTTTCTTTTGGCAATAAACCTTGTTTTATTTTTATTTTATTTTATTAATAAAAAAAATACAAAATATATTTCTACTGGCTTTGGGGTCTTCGTCAGTCCCACACATTAAGGCCCTTAATACCGCCAAATGGGTACTTTCTAAAGCCTACTCCTCTTTTATGGCTAAACCAAAAATATTGAAAAAATGTATTATGGATTATCAACTCTAGGACAAAATATGCAACATTTTTCTTTTTGGTAACACCAAAACTTCTATATGAAAAATTGTTTCAACTGAATGGTGTTCTTTGGCTTGAATTTCCTACTGCTCCTAAGCGGCTTAGGTGATTTAATTCATTTATGCTTTGATAAATAGATAAACTTGATAGCTATAAATATAACATAGAATTATTCAATCGAACAATGACGCCCATGTGAAAAGTATTATTTTCTCCTATTTTGCCCTATCAAGGACGCAGCGAGCGTCGTAACAGCCACCACGCATTGTGCACTGATTTAAACGTTATTTTAATGTCGTTTCCGTCGATATTCATACAGACAAACATCGAGCTACTAATTTGGCGACGGTAATCGCCTTAAGGACAAAGTTCATAAGAGATATTTAGGGTTTAGTTTGGTCGTTCATGAAATCCTGAGGATGTACGTGTATAAAGTGCACTTGACTATTCATATCACGACGGAATCTAGTCTTGCATTCAAATAGAACGTTAGTGGTTTAGATTATGTAGGTACAGGTACTAATATGTAACACTGGAGTTTCATTTACTTGCTAGCCAAGGTATTTTGTACGCTGGGTGTCTACATTAAATGAGTAATTAGTATTTAGGTACTATCTTATTACTTTTCTCTGAGAGAACCTGGCTTTGTCTCGTAAGATTTCACATTGCTCGTAATGGGTAATGTTGTAATTACTCATACGTACAAAAAGCTTTATTAGCATTATCTAGATATATATTTCCCGCAACCTTTTCCCAGTGAATAAACAATCGTAACGTGTAATTTGAAAATGATTCTAAACCACAACTTTGGGGTATTAGATACCATAGACGGACAATTTCAAATTCAATTTAAAAATCTTAACTACTCGTTAACATTGAGTTATACAGCAGTCAAAACTCTATCCGTTCATTTTTATTTAAGTGATTCTGTGATAGTTGCTGAAAGATTGAGAAACAGTACAGAACAATCTGTTGACGAGCTGGATCAGTATCTAGATCAGTATCTGGATCAGCTGTATCAGTTATCTTTAGACGTTGGCATCATCGTTTAAACTAAGTAGCTACTACTATTTTAAAAAGAATAAAAGTTTCAAGATTGCTTGATGCGGATATTGAGATGAATATCTCAAGAAAAAAATTAACCAGAATTTAAATAACTGTTATAAAAGGGATGATAATGAAATTGAAAAATTCCAAGAGTAATTGTAAATTGGAATGATAAATGTGGCCCCAAAAGTATGTGGTGGTATGGTATAGGAAAGAGTGGAAGAAGAGAAACTTTAGAATGAGATAGTGATGTTAAAGTGGTTTTAGAAGAAAATAGAAAGCATGGTTATATTAATGCACTATGCAAGCTAATGAGATACTACTCGGGCTATTACTTGAAGTAAAGATACCGAAAGAGCAAAATAAAAAAGAAAGTGAAAAAGGCTGTTGAAAGAAAAAAGGATTAAATTAAAAAAGTGAGGTAGGAGATTCTCAACAAAGAACAAAGAACAAAGTTGGTTGTAATAGTAAGGAATAGTTGCGACCTGAAAAAAGGTGTAGTGTCTAGACTATAAAAGGGAATGCTTCGTTGGTTTGAGCATGTACACAGGATAGATGAAAGAAGAGTGACAATAGAAATATATGGTGAGCAAGAAGATAATTATTAGGTAAAACTAGACCGTACCGCCCTTAAAGAACGTTTGCCGACCAAAACTCAGACGCATCGGGAATAGAAAAACTTGTATATTTTTATTAATGGGTGTGAAAGAGACGAAAGAGGTGTATCAAAATCAGAGCAGATATTCATCCAAGGTCTCTGTCCACTCTGGGAGATATTAACCATGGAAGACATTAACAATGGGAGACATTAACCATGGGAGATTATGTATGTATGTAAAAAAGTATGGTTCTCCTTTGTACTATCAGATGGCAGTGCTATGTGCAGATACATTTATTGACTAGGTTTACAATGCTTATATATTCATGAATGTACTTCCAGATGGCGCTGTATACGGAATCACCTATCTGGCTGGTGGTAAGCACGTACGATAAGTCACGGGCAAAAGCTAGTGTACTATAAAAATAACGAAGATCAAATTAATGTAAGCCCAGCCTACACGGTTTGTTATCTACTTTGAATTCGCTATAAAAGTATAAACCTGATAATTAGACTTGTAAAGCATCACTAAAATAAAGCCTTCGTCACCATTATGATCAATAAGCAAGCATGATAAATACATACATAATAGGTATTATTGAATTATTAGAGCATTATTCTCAACTGAGAAATATATCTAAAGAGGTTTAATTTTAGAATATAAAGTATTTTATTTAATTATTTATTCCTATATATATATATACAAGGTGACTTTTTGATCATCGTCCAAATTCATATTGGAGGCTTGGTAAGTGATCAGCATCATGAATCGATAACAATTTTTGTGAAATTCGTATAATGAAATTTCGACTTCTCATAGTAATTCACTCCCAGTCCTGAGTGAATCACTATGGGGAGTGGAAATGCCATTTCATGAATTTTACAAAAATCGTTATTGGTTCATGATGCTGATCACTTACCAAGGCTGATGTATGAATTTGGACGATGTTCGCAAATTCAACTTGTATATACAAGGTGAATTTTTGATCATCGTCCAAATTCATACTGGTGGCTTGGTAAGTGATCAGTATCATGGATCAATAACAATTTTGGTGAAATTCGTAAAATGAAATTTCGACTCCCCATAGTGATTCACTCGGGAGAGGAACTGAATTTCTATGGGAAGCCGAAATTTCAATTTACTAATTTCACAAAAATTGTTACTGATCCAAGATACTGATCACTTATTAAACCTCCAGTATGAATTTGGACGATGATCAAAAAGTCACCTTGTATATATAAGGTCTTTCAATTTAAATGGAAAGTAATTTAGGAGGTGATTCAGTATCGTTAATACATCACATTCCACTGCAAAGTACTTTTTTTGCGCGAACTTTTTCTTCACTTGTCCACATAAACTGAGTCAGCTGATCGGACTACTTTGTATTAAGAAGTGAAAAAAAAGTTCGCGCAAAAAAAAGTGCTTTGCAGTGGAATGTGATTTATTAACGATACTGAATCACCTCCTAAATTACTTTCCATTTAAATTGAAAGACCTTATATATACAAGGTGACTTTTTGATCATCGTCCAAATTCATACTGGAGGTTTAATAAGTGATCAGTATCTTGGATCAGTAACAATTTTTGTGAAATTAGTAAATTGAAATTTCGGCTTCCCATAGAAATTCAGTTCCTCTCCCGAGTGAATCACTATGGGGAGTCGAAATTTCATTTTACGAATTTCACCAAAATTGTTATTGATCCATGATACTGATCACTTACCAAGCCACCAGTATGAATTTGGACGATGATCAAAAATTCACCTTGTATATACAAGTTGAATTTGCGAACATCGTCCAAATTCATACATCAGCCTTGGTAAGTGATCAGCATCATGAACCAATAACGATTTTTGTAAAATTCATGAAATGGCATTTCCACTCCCCATAGTGATTCACTCAGGACTGGGAGTGAATTACTATGAGAAGTCGAAATTTCATTATACGAATTTCACAAAAATTGTTATCGATTCATGATGCTGATCACTTACCAAGCCTCCAATATGAATTTGGACGATGATCAAAAAGTCACCTTGTATATATATATATATATATATATATATATATATATATATAGGAATAAATAATTAAATAAAATACTTTATATTCTAAAATTAAACCTCTTAAGATATATTTCGGGTCCAATGTGGACCCGGCATCAGTTGAGAATAATGCTATAATAATTCAATAATACCTATTATGTATGTATTTATCATGCTTGCTTATTGATCATAATGGTGACGAAGGCTTTATTTTAGTGATGCTTTACAAGTCTAATTATCAGGTTTATACTTTTATAGCGAATTCAAAGTAGATAACAAACCATGTAGGCTGGGCTTACATTAATTTGATCTTCGTTATTTTTATAGTACACTAGCTTTTGCCCGTGACTTATCGTACGTGCTTACCACCAGCCAGATAGGTGATTCCGTATACAGCGCCATCTGGAAGTACATTCATGAATATATAAGCATTGTAAACCTAGTCAATAAATGTATCTGCACATAGCACTGCCATCTGATAGTACAAAGGAGAACCATACTTTTTTACATACATACATAATCTCCCATGGTTAATGTCTCCCATTGTTAATGTCTTCCATGGTTAATATCTCCCAGAGTGGACAGAGACCTTGGATGAATATCTGCTCTGATTTTGATACACCTCTTTCGTCTCTTTCACACCCATTAATAAAAATATACAAGTTTTTCTATTCCCGATGCGTCTGAGTTTTGGTCGGCAAACGTTCTTTAAGGGCGGTACGGTCTAGTTTTACCTAATAATTATCTTCTTGCTCACCATATATTTCTATTGTCACTCTTCTTTCATCTATCCTGTGTACATGCTCAAACCAACGAAGCATTCCCTTTTATAGTCTAGACACTACACCTTTTTTCAGGTCGCAACTATTCCTTACTATTACAACCAACTTTGTTCTTTGTTCTTTGTTGAGAATCTCCTACCTCACTTTTTTAATTTAATCCTTTTTTCTTTCAACAGCCTTTTTCACTTTCTTTTTTATTTTGCTCTCTCGGTATCTTTACTTCAAGTAATAGCCCGAGTAGTATCTCATTAGCTTGCATAGTGCATTAATATAACCATGCTTTCTATTTTCTTCTAAAACCACTTTAACATCACTATCTCATTCTAAAGTTTCTCTTCTTCCACTCTTTCCTATACCATACCACCACATACTTTTGGGGCCACATTTATCATTCCAATTTACAATTACTCTTGGAATTTTTCAATTTCATTATCATCCCTTTTATAACAGTTATTTAAATTCTGGTTAATTTTTTTCTTGAGATATTCATCTCAATATCCGCATCAAGCAATCTTGAAACTTTTATTCTTTTTAAAATAGTAGTAGCTACTTAGTTTAAACGATGATGCCAACGTCTAAAGATAACTGATACAGCTGATCCAGATACTGATCTAGATACTGATCCAGCTCGTCAACAGATTGTTCTGTACTGTTTCTCAATCTTTCAGCAACTATCACAGAATCACTTAAATAAAAATGAACGGATAGAGTTTTGACTGCTGTATAACTCAATGTTAACGAGTAGTTAAGATTTTTAAATTGAATTTGAAATTGTCCGTCTATGGTATCTAATACCCCAAAGTTGTGGTTTAGAATCATTTTCAAATTACACGTTACGATTGTTTATTCACTGGGAAAAGGTTGCGGGAAATATATATCTAGATAATGCTAATAAAGCTTTTTGTACGTATGAGTAATTACAACATTACCCATTACGAGCAATGTGAAATCTTACGAGACAAAGCCAGGTTCTCTCAGAGAAAAGTAATAAGATAGTACCTAAATACTAATTACTCATTTAATGTAGACACCCAGCGTACAAAATACCTTGGCTAGCAAGTAAATGAAACTCCAGTGTTACATATTAGTACCTGTACCTACATAATCTAAACCACTAACGTTCTATTTGAATGCAAGACTAGATTCCGTCGTGATATGAATAGTCAAGTGCACTTTATACACGTACATCCTCAGGATTTCATGAACGACCAAACTAAACCCTAAATATCTCTTATGAACTTTGTCCTTAAGGCGATTACCGTCGCCAAATTAGTAGCTCGATGTTTGTCTGTATGAATATCGACGGAAACGACATTAAAATAACGTTTAAATCAGTGCACAATGCGTGGTGGCTGTTACGACGCTCGCTGCGTCCTTGATAGGGCAAAATAGGAGAAAATAATACTTTTCACATGGGCGTCATTGTTCGATTGAATAATTCTATGTTATATTTATAGCTATCAAGTTTATCTATTTATCAAAGCATAAATGAATTAAATCACCTAAGCCGCTTAGGAGCAGTAGGAAATTCAAGCCAAAGAACACCATTCAGTTGAAACAATTTTTCATATAGAAGTTTTGGTGTTACCAAAAAGAAAAATGTTGCATATTTTGTCCTAGAGTTGATAATCCATAATACATTTTTTCAATATTTTTGGTTTAGCCATAAAAGAGGAGTAGGCTTTAGAAAGTACCCATTTGGCGGTATTAAGGGCCTTAATGTGTGGGACTGACGAAGACCCCAAAGCCAGTAGAAATATATTTTGTATTTTTTTTATTAATAAAATAAAATAAAAATAAAACAAGGTTTATTGCCAAAAGAAACTTAAAACTAATCATATTAGGTAAATTGTACACAGGTTAAAATTATAGGAGAGAGAAAA
Source organism: Ypsolopha sequella (assembly GCA_934047225.1). Taxonomy (NCBI): domain Eukaryota; kingdom Metazoa; phylum Arthropoda; class Insecta; order Lepidoptera; family Ypsolophidae; genus Ypsolopha; species Ypsolopha sequella. Next base: position 16,737,503 of record OW203994.1, on the reverse strand, counting down.
AAGTTTTTAACATTCTTGGCAAATGGTAACATGCTCAGCAAAGCTGCTGATCTCATAGAGATCGAAGAGCGATGATTTTCAGCATACCCCAGACATAGTAGATAACTAAGAAAAAATAAGTAAAGGCGCAGAAGGGCGTGTACAATTCAACACAAAAAGAACGGTCGTTCCATTTAAAATTTAACTACAAACAAACGAAAGATAAAGAATAAGTTGTGTGTGTAGTGCGTGTAGTGTCTATAATAAAATTATCTACAGAATGTTAAGATAAAGTTGCAGAAGCTGGGAACTGGCGCTAGGACTTGTTCATGAGAACAACTTTTACTATAGAGCCAAACATCGTCTCGCGCAAAAAAAATCTGCTATTCCATAGAAAAGTTACTTAACTAACCGACCAAAATGTATGAAACAACGGACTTTTTTTCTCGATTTCTCAATTTTTCTCACGGAAAGTTGTTCGTATGGTAGTGTACTGTCACCAGTTTTCGGCTTCCACAACATCATCTTAACATCCTGTATGTATGTATGTGGCTTGGTAAGTGATCAGTATCATGGATCAATAACAATTTTGGTGAAATTCGTAAAATGAAATTTCGACTCCCCATAGTGATTCACTCGGGAGAGGAACTGAATTTCTATGGGAAGCCGAAATTTCAATTTACTAATTTCACAAAAATTGTTACTGATCCAAGATACTGATCACTTATTAAACCTCCAGTATGAATTTGGACGATGATCAAAAAGTCACCTTGTATATATAAGGTCTTTCAATTTAAATGGAAAGTAATTTAGGAGGTGATTCAGTATCGTTAATAAATCACATTCCACTGCAAAGCACTTTTTTTTGCGCGAACTTTTTTTTCACTTCTTAATACAAAGTAGTCCGATCAGCTGACTCAGTTTATGTGGACAAGTGAAGAAAAAGTTCGCGCAAAAAAAGTACTTTGCAGTGGAATGTGATGTATTAACGATACTGAATCACCTCCTAAATTACTTTCCATTAAAATTGAAAGACCTTATATATAAAGCAAGTCAAGCTTTTCAAAAGTGAATATATTTTATACCAGGTATTATTGAAGGTATTCAATGAACAGAAAATGCTCTCTTCCATTTATAGGCTTTGACCGGCTATAAATTAATATTTTATTCGTCCGTAAAACTGTTAGTGGTTTATGAATAAAAGAGGCGCGATGTTGTGGTAGGAAATCCGACAGTCGAAACCGTATCGGGCGCAGACATGAATCTGTCGGTGGACATTCGGTAATTCAATCGGGTGCCGAATGGCGTATCGGCCTACTTTATTGTTCAGTTCGGGACAGCACAGAAGATGGATGGATGAATCATTGATGGTGTCAGTACTATTCTGATGATGGACCATACCAAAAGAGCATGTTAGCTAGGTCTCCGTTCTTATTTATGAGAAACGAAACCCATGCAGTCTACCCTAGAGTGTTACGCATGTGTTTGTCTATCTGAGTGTCATGGGTTTTTAGGGTTCCGTATTTAAAAAAAAAAAAAAAATTACGGAACACTTTATAAGTTCACTTTGTTATCCGTCTATAAAGACTTAAAAACTTGAAATTTAGTTATAGCATACGTATAAAATCTGAGAGTTACCTATATTAATATTGCCCAACTTATTTAGAACCTTTAGATACATAGAGTTGAGTAAATCGTAAGTGTCAAGTTTTTAAACGCTATATTCGGAATCCTCACTACTCGTGCTTGACCGGTTTTATTCTTTGGAATTGAGCTACGGATAAAAGCTATTAATGATATCTTACTTGTCTATAAAATCATGAAGTTAACTTAAAATATAATTTTGACTATTAAAAAGGGTTCAAAGTTTCAAGGGGACCCTATGAAGTCTTTGCTAAACATGTTTACAAATGCCCCGCTGATTCTAAACCCTACAAAATTGTGAATGCTTGATTTAGAATAGGCAACGAGAAGTAAATTGCCAGACAAATTTGATAAATGGCTCCCACATGGTAACCCTAAGCCCGAATGTTCCAGAATCCCCGATCTACCTAACTAGGGCTTGGGACATATTTCAGTCACGTCTGGTCTTCGCAAAAATGTTTGGAGGTGACTTCAATACTACTGAATTTAAGTTTTACTAGGGGAAATACTGGTTCTGCAAATTCTTCCGTAACTACTATGGAGAATCAGATGTCGTTTAGAAAACAATCTGGAGATTGGATTTTAAAATGGTAATTGTAAGAATCCAAATCTCGCGCGCGTAAGTTTTACCGATGGAAAAAGAATCGACACTTTTAGAACTTGTATATCTACTTCAGTGAAGAAGGTATTATTTTGATAAAATTATTTTTGGAATATTTTTCTAGGTATCCACTAAAACAGAAACGCGATTGGAGAAATTCGGCTTCATACAAATATTCATTGAAATTAGGTCTTTCTCGACACCAATTCTCCTGGTTTGACAATTTGGAATGACATATGGACTGCAAGTATAAGTCCGCCGGCAGATTTTATACTTTGAAAAATAATAAAAAATCAAATATTAAGGTATTCAGTGTAGTTTTTGTGTTTTTATAATCTGAAGTAATGCGGATTTATGTTTTAAAAATAACTTGGCTTAGATGTCGCCCGTTTTGTTGTAGACACTCTTGCAATCGGGACCTCATGTTGTCAAAAACTCTATTACAGAGATCAGGACCGATGGCTGCGATCTCACGCCGGATATTATCTTGTAGGGCCCTTATTGTTGTAGGGGAATTGCTATACACGCGAGATTTGAGGTAGCCCCATAGGAAAAAATCACACGGAGTAAGATCTGGTGATCTAGGAGGCCAGTCTATGTCACCAAAGCGGCTTATTAATTTTTCCGGAAAAATGCTCCTTAGTTTGGCAATTGATGCTCTAGCGGTATGTGCCGTGGCACCATCCTGCTGAAAATGTGTTCTGTTATTGAAGTCATTATACTGCTGCAGTTCCGCTACAAAAAAGTTATCCAACATCTCGCAATATCGTTCTGAATTGACTGTTTCTTGATTTCCAAAAAAATACGGCCCAATTATTCGTTGGCCAGAAATGGCACACCAGACAGTGGTCTTTTCGCTATGAAGTGGTTTTTGATGGACTTCATGCGGGTTATTTTTGCTCCAGTACCGCATATTTTGTTTATTTACGTACCCTCCGATGTGAAAATGTGCCTCGTCACTAAAAAAAATGTTGTTCCGCCGCGTCGGGGTAGAAAATCGATCCAAAATCACTCTGGCATAGTTCTCTCTCCGTATGTAATCATCTTCTTTCAACTGCTGGATGATTTGTAGCTTGTATGGATGGAATTTTATTTTTTTTCTCAGAATATTGTGAACCGAAGTCTTTTTGATGCCGGTAGATGCTGCAACCTTACGAACAGACTTGTGCGGATTTAGCAAAATTTCTTCTCTGACACGGTTCACATTTTCCAAAGTCGAAACAGAACTCGATGGCCCAGGTCGGGGCTGATCTTCGACTGATCCTGTTCTTCTAAACTTCCGTACCCAAGCACATGGTTGGTCGGAGCATCACTTAATCTTCGGATATCAAAGTGAGAACAAAAAAGTTGCCTTGCTACAATGGGCGAATTCTTGTTTGCAAAATACGCTTCAACAGCGAAAGCGCGTTGTGCTCCTGTCCACGGACTCATGGCTACTAAAAAACCCGCAACAGTACCGCGTTGAACGATACCCCTCTCCCCCCGCTGTGGCTACTATAGCCATAGCATACGTGATATAAAGTGTAAAATCTGCCAGCGGACACACTGTAGTATCTGAGACCTGGTTAAACGAAATTTTGACAGCAATTTTAGTATATTTTATATTATTAAAAAACCGACTTTTTGCTACTTTTTCTCGAAACCGTCCCTCTCGCACTGAGGATTTTTTCGCATATGGAGTAAAAAAGACGCTAAAACTTTTACATATCGCCTTAAGGGTCCGTATGGTGTCAAATGCAAAACTTCAAATGACCATTTCACATTGTGTGTGACGTGTAAATATTATAGATAGTATACTATATTTCTGATTGGTTTATCTTAGAAAAAAAAAACGCAATAAGCTAGCTTTAAGTTTTAATTAAAAAAAATGAAGTAACCTCTAAATTTCATGCTTTTATAGTGTTAAAGGGCCTTCCTTAAATCAGACAGCCTTGAAATTTGTATTAAAAATAAGTGAACAAATGACCTTGCCGGTTAGTCTTAGAATATTTTAATAATTTCATCTAGAAGCCGAATTATTAAATAAAACTCAGTTTTTCGTGAGCGCGTGTTTCTTGGTAGTCGTAACAGCCACGGCTGAGAGCGCGCTATTTTAAGCTAAAAGGAAACATCATAGAGTTCAGTTTCGATTGATGCAAAATGAGGTGCTCAATCTGACTTTATATGCAACGTTGTTACTATTAATTTAGTAAATAAACAATTTATTATAATATACTTTATTCAGCACACATATTCTTTTGCAAGCAAATGACTAAGTATTAAAGAAACTGAATATGAAAAAACAAATTAACATATTTAATGGAGTGCAAAAATCCAAATTTTAAATTTGTTTGGTAATCAATCATGCAATGCCGATGTGACCACATCATTATTGTTTGAACAAACATTATCGAAACTGCGGCATAAAAAGCAGTGAAAATCTATCTGAAAACATTCGTGAGTCTATTAATTTCCTTCAGAGCAGTAAAGCTGAGGCAAAGTTTAAAATTTACTTGTTCAAGTAGTATTGCCGACTGCTGCTTGGTGTTTTGGACACACAAGTAACTCTAACTCTGAACAACTATGTATACTGGAATTTGCAAACTTGCTCGTTTCACTGCAGTATCACAAACAAAGATTCCTCGCAGTAATTTTTTTTACTAAATCATTACGTCCACTAGACCAAAAACTAAAAAATATGTGTTTGGAATTCTTGGCTCTTTCAAATGATATCTCAGACTTCTTTTACTTTACGTAAAACTTCTTTTTTTGCGGCCGTGTGAGACACTACTTTTCATCCCATCTATGAGGAAAAGAAATAAAAGGCGCTATTAAATACAATAATATAATATACTTTCAGTACCTAGACTTACTTCGGCTGCCTTTCGTGGGAGTTTCAGATACCAGGTCCTCTAAAAAGGCCGATTTGGATGAATCATATTATGATTCCGCTCTAATGCCGTCTCTTTTGCACGCGTGAAAAAACTCGGACTCCATCCCACTTTCAAATCATTTTACGATTCACTCAAGTCGGCCTTTTTAGATCCCCAGGAAACTAAATGCTGAAATAATATACCACAACCAATTCTAAATAAAAAAAAATAGCAAAATTCAAGTTGCATTACAAACGGTATCTTATTAGACCAACAAAAACAGCATACTGGAAAAAATGGTGATACGTAATTCTCCCTTCCCCTTTTTTCATTATATGTGTCTATTTTGTTTTTATTATTGTCAAATTTATTACATGTTACTTAAGTATATTTGCCCTTTCGATTCCGAAATGGGTAATGTTCAAAAAGTCACGGAAATCAGTAATTGTAGAAATAGTTTTCTGGTTATACAATTTTATAAGTTCACTGTCTTAGTATTTAATTTGATTAACCGACATACCTAGATCTTTTTAATGCATGGTACTGGCAGAATATCAGTGTCACAGATTATTCTGTGGCGTATACTGAGCCAGCGCCATTTCAGCCTCTGTGTCAAAGATTGTTATTATTTTAAAGATTCTAATGTATTTGTTATATTTAAGTTCTAAATGTGTACTTTTCAGTTTTTTTTTTGTAAGAAGCATTGAATAAAGTTTTTATCTATCTATCAAAATTAACATCTGAGTGAAACTAGACCTTTTCGTTCACCAGCTGTAAGAACCACCTTGATTCTTGAAAACCATTGATTCTCAATAGACTTCCGGCACAACCATGTCTGCTGCTATTTTACAGGTTAAACAGACTATCAATGACACATGGCCTCAAATTTAATTTTAAAATACCTTTAAAAACTCAATATATGTGCATTCGGCCAGTCCTTCACCGTCATGGCCATAAGATTATGGAATTCGCTTCACCTTCCAGTGGTGAAGGATAGAACGGGAGACTTGTCTAGCAAGAACAATTACAGACCCATATCTCTAGCCACTGTCCTGGCAAAGGTATTCGACAGGTTACTGGAGATGCAGCTAAGCTCGTACCTGCATATCAACGAAGCACAGTTTGGATTTAGAGCTGGTTGTTCTACTGAAAGTGCCATTCTGGTTTTAAAAAGTACAGTCAAATATTACACTGAAAGACGAACACCTGTCTATGCGTGCTTCCTTGACCTGTCGAAGGCCTTTGACCTGGTTAGGTATGATTTGTTGTGGAAGAAGTTGTCAGGCGCGGGTTTTCCTGAGGTTTTTGTGTCTGTCTTTCGCTACTGGTACAACAATCAAGTGAACCTTGTGAGGTGGGGCAACGTTTTTTCTGATGCCTACAGACTGGAATGTGGTGTGAGGCAGGGCGGTTTGACGTCTCCAGCACTGTTCAATCTTTATGTGAATGCACTGATCGAGGAACTTAGCAGCCAGCCGTATGGATGCCATATTGATAGAGTAAGTGTTAATAACATAAGTTATGCGGACGATATGGTGCTGCTGAGTCCCTCGGTCACTGCACTCAAAAAACTGTTGCACATATGTGAAGGCTATTCTCGGGAGCACGGTCTTATATACAACGTAAAAAAGAGTGAGTATATGGTGTTCAGAGCTAATAAACGTGCTCCTGATATTGTACCTGAAATACACCTTAATGGGAAGGCCCTGAGAAGGGTCAATGATCTCAAATATTTGGGTCATTACTTAAATATAGATTTATGTGATGACATGGACATTGAAAGGGAGCGCAGGGCTCTCTCGGTCAGGAGCAACATGCTGGCCCGCAGATTTAGCGGGTGTACAGAGGCTGTTAAAGTTTCCTTGTTTAAAGCCTACTGTCAGTCTTTTTACACCTGCGGTCTGTGGATTAACCACCTTAAAAAGACCGTGAGAGTTCTGCGCATCCAGTACAATAACGCGTTTAGGATGCTGATGGGGCTGAGGCAGTGGTGCAGCGCGTCGGGTATGTTCGCTGTGGCGCGCACCCAAGACTACTTCGGCATTATGAGGCTGCGTGCTGCCTCGCTGCTGCGCCGAGTGCGAGCCTCTACCAACAGCATCCTGAGCACGATAGTGGATAGGATTGACAACCCATTCATTATGCATTGGGTGCAGTTGTCAATCCTACCCAATGCGAAATAAATTAAAATTTGTAAATATAATAGTTACTAACAATAGCAATTAAGTAAAACTGTTACTAACAATATGGATACAATATCCGAAATAAACGTTATTATTATTATTATTATTATTATATAACATCAGAGACATAACTACACTCGGTATTTTTAAAAACAGAGTGAAAGAGTACTCTTTCAACTCCATGAGTATCTGTAGATAGCACATTACTTATTTTAACTATTGTTATGTATTTTTATATTATTTCTTGTAAATATTATATATATAAGTAAATATGTTTGTTGTTTAAATAGTTACTTCATTATTATTTATGTAGGTATATTGTTGTTATTTATAATCATAGGGTGTAAGTATATTAACATATTTATTGTACACGTATACATATGTCTACTTTTTATTATGACTTCTCTTTTTCAATCCGGGTTTGCTAGAAGAAATCTCTTTTTAGAGATACGCTCGCTTATGTACATGATATATCTAAGTACTTTGTAAAAATGATGTTTCTTTTGTGTACAATAAATAATATGAATATGAATATTATTCAGGCACCAAGAAGCAAGTCCAAATGTAAAGTACTGGGACAAACTTTTAGTACAGGCGCACTAATACACACAGAACGTGCAAACTTGCTAGGGGGCCTGTGATTTATAGACGTAGGTGACATCTTCTTTATATTCCTTGCAGTATATTTCATCCTCTCTTGCAATCTGCATTTTGGACTTTAGCAGTTAGTCAAAGTCAGAAGATTTTTGCGTACCTACCATAGCATCGGAATAAGCTTTGCTGAAACAGCGTTTGTGCTTATTATTATTACAGTCGCAAAGATAGAAATGGCTCAGCAGATTTTATACGTTATTTAAATTACTGTTGTGAAGATTATACCAAACAAACCTTTTACGAGGATTTAAATTTAACCGTAGTTATAGAGAGTAACACAGAATTTGCTAGATTCAGATTCAGATTCTTTATTTGCATATCACAGTATTATTTACAGGTGGAAAACAAATATATAGTATCATGTGATACCCTTTAGGGTGTAGCAATATTTTTACAAGTCTAGCAATATATTATTTAAATTTAATATTATATATACTATACTAATGTATGTCATGGTCCGACCACATTAAGAAACTCTCCTCACGAACACGTAAGCTCATACACATTTTTAAGCGCCTCCGGCATATTGCCAATGAAAAAACCTTGATGATGGTATACCACACTCTGGCCCAGTCAATACTGTGCTATTGTATAACTGTCTGGGGTGCAGCAGCTCAAACACACTTTCTTCCCCTTGAGCGTGCACAACGCGCGAATTAGAATAGACAACAGCGGAGGATCTAAAAAAAAATGTCTATTTGATTTTAAAACACTTTAATTAAAATAAAGACTATAGCTAAGGTTTGGTACATTGGCCGATGTCAGGAAACAAAATACGGCGAAAACAAAGTGACAATGGTTTTTATGTATAACGATGAATGTGTTTCGCAACACTACAGTAAAGGGCTTATTCTAATATAACACCTCCCCTATTAGTCTAGCATCTATTTGCAAAGTTTATAGCAAATGGTGCGGTCTTCATTTCCGATGACTGGTTCGGCTGCTCGGTCGGTTCACTTTCTGGTTTCTTGGAACGTTGTTGACATCGTCGTCGATAAAATGCATACAGCAGTACAGTTGCACCGAAAAGTGCAATTAAGTAGAGTGGTATCGTTGTGTGGTAAATAGTTGATGTCTGCAGCTTGTCTGTTTCGATTGTTGGTTCCATAGAAATACGTTGCTCAACTGAATTTAAGTTACTTAAGTTCACTGAGTTTAATTTCAGAATACTTGATTGTCTAGGAGTTGATGGTTTCAGAGGCAGGGACATAATTTTCAGCGGCTGACCTCGAAGTTTGTTGTTAATATTGATGATTGTGAATTCAGATGTTTTCAGATAGCAGTTGTTTGGAATAGTTACAACATAGCTTCCCTGAAGAGCGAGATGTTGTTCTTGTTTACAGTTGAGTTCTACTTTTGTTGAATTCGGGAACGTGACGGCATAGTGTATGTCATCTAGTTCTAGTAGTGCTTCCTTGTTCATAGAGATAGTCTTAGTTGTACATGTTGGGTCCACTTCATGTAAATGTATAAGTTTTTGTATGCAGTCCTGTTGAGTCCTGATTTGGTGGCTCAGCTTTTGTTCGCAGATGTACCAACGGCTGGACTTCGGGCATTCTGCCTCAATGTACACATATTCATGAATATTGGTTGCCATAAAGGGATAAGGGGGAATAAGGACCTCATTATTTTTGTTCGGTAAGGGAGAGAGCTTATACAAGTCATACACAGATTTGTAAATTATTGGAACTTTCAGCACAATTACCAACTTATTACTAGAGAAATATGAACCTATTCTAATAAAATCATAGAATTCTCTTATCTCTAAGTCTAATATTTCACTTTCATCATAAATTTTGCTTAAACTGGTTATTATATCCTTAACAGCATTTATATTCAGGATAGAATGATGTATAGAATTCGTTTTACTATAAGCCAAAATATTTTCTATTCCAGTTAATTGATCTGATAAGTCATTCACATTTTCACTGATAATAACAAACAACTGGGATAGGTGTGCATATTGCAATAATTTATCGTTATCCGATCGAGTACTGTTACTGAGAATTAACAATGCATGTTGCAATTTTTGCTGATTATTGATCAATGTTGACATAACCTGTTTCTGGTCATTTATGTACTTCTTATACAAACTTATATGTTGATTATAATTACGAGAAATCTTATCATCATTACTTTCTAAAATTCTAAGTGCGTTATCATATTTCTGTGCGTCACTATAATCTAAATTACCAGTTATACTCTTAATTACGGAACCCAAAGAGTCAATGAGACCTCGTTTAATTCTGGAATTTGAGAATGTATTTATCTGAGAGGATACTTTATCTAGCTTAGAATATAAAAACTTTATTTGATACTTGAACAAAGCAAAGCTATTATTAGATAGCATATTAGATGCACTGGTCAGTTGTGTTTTTATCAAGTCAATATTATTTCGAATTTCGTCTAAGTCTATATATTGTAGGAAAGTGTGGTAATGTGACACGACTTTAGTCGGTCCTAATTTAAAAGGTAAGAGACCAGGTCCGTTGTCCATACTCTCAAGTCGGATCTCCTGGGAGAGAGCCAGGGGTATCATCATCAGAACGTACCTGCAACAATTGAGATTTGCGTACTCGTTTGAGACGGGATTTCTTTACGGGACCTTTTTTCTTGGAAGTGTAAATATGAATCGGTAGATTTGAAGTCACTTTATCGTGAGTATATCGTGGGGCCAATTTATGTCTTACTGCAGTAGGGTTCTGTATGTAAATTTCTTGGTCTGGGATATAGTCTTGTTCGGGTTCCCTATCTTTGTTAACATTTTCCATTATATTAATTCTTTCTGTAAGAGATGCGTTATGTACGAGGTCGTAAACTATTTTCATTCTGTCTTTATGATTTTGAGAGTATTGTTGTAACAAACGCTCAGTCAAGTTATTGTCTATTGGGTCTCTAGGATCATAGTGTCCAGTTATCAAGTCAATGGGTCTGCATTTAGTCAGACTATGTATTGAACTATTGTAGGCTAGCAATGCATATGGAAGTAAGTCTCTGGAATGTTCATTTTTATGCTCTATTTTAAGAAGGCGTAAGTGTTCGAGAAGGGTACTATGAAACCTTTCTACCATTCCATTCTCGTTAGGTGCGTACGCTAATGTAGTGTGGTGAATGACTTTATGAAGTCGCAAGAATTCTGAAACTACCTGGTTGTTGAACTCAGTCCCTAGGTCTGTTACTATAGTCATAGGTAAACCGTGATGGGTGCTGAAATTCAGTAATGATTTCACAATATTTGGAGCGGTACAATCGTCAAGTAGGTATGCTTGGGCATACTTTGAAAATGAGTCAACAATTGTTAAGTACTTTTCTTTTTCAATAGTGAATGTGTCAGCATGTAATATTTCGAAAGGTTTTGTCGGCGGTGGTACTACTCGGAATTGGGGCCGATTTGGGTTTCTTTCGTATTTTGCGCAACCACATATGTTGCACTCATTTATGTACTTAGAAATGCTATCGCGCATTTTTGGCCAATAACATCTTTGCGAAAGAGCTAACATCGTTTCAGATATGCCACGATGGTTTGTTTTACCTTCGTGGTATTTGCGAATAATTTCTTGTTGATTGAGATATCCTTGAATGTTTTCTATTTCAGATTTAACAAGAGTTAATTTCATAGCGGAGTTTTTGAACGTCTTTTGAATTATGGGGACGATAGAGTACATTCGGTCTAGGGGTTGAACTAATATAGCGGTGCGTAATTTTGGGTCAATATGTTTTTTTATCGCTTCTATCAAATCATTTTCTAGGGTGTCTTCAAATAGCTCAATGTAAGTCTTTATATGAGAGTCAAATGGTTTTGTCACTGTAGCCCTAGTACGTGGAGGCCGGTTAGTTATATTAAGAACTAACTGTCTCGTGAATTTGTTAAGGGGGTCCTCAGAAATAGGAATTTCTAGTATAGGATTTTCTAGGCTTGTATGTCTTGTTGCCGTCTCTGCGTCGTCTTCAACTATCTGGATTGGGGTTTCAGAAGCGTTTGCAATAATAGAGCTAGTTTCTTCATTGTAAATTTCAATACGTGACAAAGCGTCAGCATTTTGATTAGCTTTACCTTTTTTATAGTGAAGCGTGCAGTTATAATCTGCTAGGCTAAGTTGCCACCTAGTAAGCCTGGAATTTGTTATGGGATTTGTCGTTGCAGTTGTCGTAAGGGGTTTATGGTCCGTAAATATTTTAAACTTTCGGCCGAATAGATATGGCCGGAAGTACTTAGTAGCCCAAACAATGGCGAGTAATTCTTTATCGGTTGTAGAGTAATTAGTTTCACTACTGTTTAACGTTCTCGAAGCATATGCTATGGGTTTGTCCGCGCCAATTGGACCCTGAGACAAAATTCCAGAAATTGCGAAATTTGAAGCGTCAGTTGTCAGGTTGAACTCCTTAGAGAAATCGGGGTACTGTAGTATCGGATCATTTAATAAGAGGGTTTTACAATGATTAAAGCATTTAGTGTATTCGTCTGTTAATGCAATTTTAGCACCTTTTTTCAGACATGACGTCAGAGGCTTCGTGATACGAGCAAAATCCGGAATAAATCGGCGATAATAGCCTAGTAGACCAAGAAAACTTTTGATTTCTTTGGAAGTTTTTGGAATGGGGAACTTTTGAATTGCGCTGATTTTATCGGGATTTGGCTTGACACCATCTTTAGAGATGATATGACCTAAATAAGGAGTTTCTTGTTTAAGGAATTCACTTTTGTCCATTTGAATTTTAAAATTCGATTCTCGAAGTCTTTGAAAAACTTTTTTCAGGTTGATCATATGCTCTTGAAGCGAAGTTGAAAATACTAGAATATCGTCCAGATAAACTAGACAAATAGAGTTTTGAAGGCCACGAAGGACATTATCCATAACGCGTTGAAACGTGGAGGGGCTATTTTTTAAACCCATGGGCATTCTCAAAAACTCGTAATGTCCTTGTTCCACACTGAAGGCTGTTTTGTGAATATCTTGGGGGTCCATTTCAATTTGATAGAATCCGCTAGCCAGATCTATTGTAGAGAAGTAAAGACAGCGACCTAGTTTGTCCAAAATATCGGTAATATTCGGAATCGGGTATTTATCATCTATTGTTTTCTCATTTAATTTGCGGAAATCGACTACCATTCTCCATTTTACTTTTCCTGAAGCGTCTGCCTTTTTAGGAACGATCCAAATAGGGGCACTCCAGGCTGAAATGGAAGGCCTAATAATTCCCTGATCCAACATTTTTGTAATTTGCGTCTGAACTTCGTCACGATGAACGAATGGGTAACGGTATGTACGACTATGGACTGGGATCTCATCTGCAGTTCTAATGTTATGTTTTATACAGTTCGTGAAAGTCAAAGGTTCATTTTCAACGTAGAAAATATCTGCATATTCTTTACATAGTAACTTCAAGTTTGTTTTTTCTTCGGCATTCAAATGGTCGGTTCTTAATTGGGACAATACTTGTTTAGTTCGCGGAGGCATAAATGAATCATCAGGCGTGTACTCTGTATTGTACACTTGCGCTCGAATTGGCTCGTTTAACGAGAAAATGACGTCACGTTTAGTGGGGTTCGTTATCTCTAAAATACAACGGTTATTTTTAGCGAAACTAAGGCAATCACTGATAATGCAATTACAAATGATTTGTTCGTTAATTAAAATTTCACCTTTTGGGATCTCTACAGGAATACGTACCAATTTTTTAGAATTTGCCGGAATAATAGTTTCATATAAATTTACATTATTCGATGAATACATTCGAATAGGATTTACTGCCTTCGGGGTAATAAACTCTCGCGAGCTATATTTTATGTCTGCTTTCCACTGTTCTAGTAAATCTCCACCTATCAATCCGTCAAAATAATCATGAAACTTATATACAAACAATTTGACTGGTTTGTCGTCATTGAATTCTCGGAAAGAGGGGATCGTTACGGAGTAATCATTGCGAGTTGTCGCATGAATATTTGTAACAATAAAAGGATCGTATTGAAATGGATATTGGGGATAAAATGCAGTAACAGCTTCTGGGCTGATAAAACTTTGATTTGCACCGGTGTCAATTAGTAATTTTAATGGAGGGTTCTCTATTTGAATATATGGTAGTTGTCTTTGGTTTTGCAGATTTATTTCTATCTTGGGACAGGTTTCTCTAAATCTTTGTGAAAATTTTGTCCTTCAGAAATTTCAGGTTTGATCTCGGTAATAGTCGGGAGTTCGGATTCCTGAAAGTAGTGTTGGTCATGGTCATTGTCATAATATACTTCGTAGTCAGAATAGTCAAAGTAAGAGTTGTCTTGATCATAAAATTCAGGGTAGGTTTCATTCATGTGCATTTCCCTGGATTTAAAATAATTATTAGGTGGTGGATTGCCATGGGTTCTCCAGTCTCTTTGTACTGGAGTCGGAGGCAATGGCCTAGCTGAAGCATGGACTACACCGCTCATGGGTGTCGGAAACCTTTGGGGTTGCTGCTGCGGCTGAACCCTAAAACCTGTGGACATGTTAGATCTCGGGAGAGCCCTAAACATATCTTGGGTTCTGGATGGTCCCGGTCGCTGAAAATTGTTTTGGTTAGTTGGGTACATTTGTTTTTGCCAGTGAGGTTGAGGGTTAGTTCTATTCCAAGAATTGTTGTTAATCGGTTGCTGAAAATTAAAGTGTCTTGGGGGCGGTTCAGTAGTCTTTTGACTTGGTTGACTTATCGGCTTCGTGCTATTATTTTTCTGCTGTAAATAAACAACATTCATTTCCTCCTGAGCATATTCTAGGGCTTTCTCTAAAGTAGGAGGTCTCATGCATCTAATACGTGAGCCTAAGGGTTCATTGAGACCTCTAATATAGGTCTGTAGGGCAAGATTTTTATACAGTGTTCTTTTTGCTTCTATAGTGGTTGAGATGGTGTCGTGGAGTTGCACATATGTCATTGTAATGCTCAGCAAATTTTGAACTTTTTCATAGAATAAATGAGGGGTGTCAGCACCCTGAGTTAATAGAGATAGATCTGAATACAACGCCGTCTCATCCCTATGATCGCTGAAAGTATTAATTAGTGTCTCCCTAACTCCTTCCCAATTGTTGGGAATTCCATTCGTTGCCAAAGTGCGGGCTGCGGGCCCGGTTATTTTATTTAGTATCCCATTAAGAAGTGATAAATTTAGAATTTCATTTCCAGCTACATTTGAAATATAGGAAGTCACTAATTGGTCACATATTGTCAGAAATCGGACAAGAACATGGCTGTTTCCGTCGAATTCGGGAACATTTTTCAGTGCCTTATGTATTTCATCTAAAGTCACCATTTTTCCTATTTCTAAATCACTTTCTAATTCACTATCTACTCTAAATAGACTAATTAAATCTAGGTTTCGCCAAACGTCCGCCTGCTCAATGCGACGGCGCCGACTTCTCTCCCTATCGCTCTCAGGACGGGAAGAACGTGGATGGAGAATTTTGGAAGGAATAGTGGCAATCAATAAATATGTGCACTTACCACATTATATGTTGGTACATCTATTCAGGATGGACCAGCTCCTCCCTCTGCTGCCGTTGGTTCTTGGATAGTAGATTAACGTTGATAACGTATCAGGCTGCCTATTCTGGAACACGCACTGACTCTACTATCCTACCGACTGCGCCAATTAGAATAGACAACAGCGGAGGATCTAAAAAAAAATGTCTATTTGATTTTAAAACACTTTAATTAAAATAAAGACTATAGCTAAGGTTTGGTACATTGGCCGATGTCAGGAAACAAAATACGGCGAAAACAAAGTGACAATGGTTTTTATGTATAACGATGAATGTGTTTCGCAACACTACAGTAAAGGGCTTATTCTAATATAACACGCGCTACTCAAGGTGATGAAGTTTAAACCAAGGCGATATCCCACGGAAGAACTTTATCGTGAGAATACAGTATTAACTGTTAGACAATTATATATAAAAGCAATCTTATGTCACCTACACAACACCGCTGACTATGACAAAATTAAAATTAAGTTAGAATCAAAACGCAGACAAGATCGTATCTTTGACACCCCTTTGACTCGAACCAATTTCGCTCGAAACCGTGCCACTTTTTTGGCTCCGTTTATGTATAATAATTTGAGCAAGGACCTCACGATTATACACTTAACCCGAAAAAAATGCTCACAAATGGTTTATAAACATCTACTTCATTTGAATTTTGATCAAACAGAGAACCTATTGAAAGTTGAAACTTAATTGGTTTTAAGTCTTTTTGCTATTGCTCTCTATGGAATGAATAGGACTTACATAACTTCTACACACACCTTAACATACTGATCTCTCTCACTCATTTACTCACGATACACACACCCTAAAACACACGCTTTCATTTATTTTAACTTTTAGTATAGGCTTTTTGTTTTGTTTTTATTTAGTTTAATTTATTTGATTTCCTATATATATATTTGTCACCTTTTTGTTTGCATGGGATTTTTGACACTGTTACCCTAAGTTTCAAGTTTACTTAGATTAGGGAACAGGGCTACTCCCTTAGTACAGCTTAGATTATAATTATGTAGAAATAAGTAAATAAAATAATAATAAGTTGTAAGTATATTCTACTACTGGTAGTTGTAAAACATCTAAGGGTGCATATAAGGTCAGATTGAGCACCTCATTTTGCATCAATCAGAACTGAAGTCTATGACGTTTCCTTTTAGTTTAAAATAGCGCGCTCTCAGTCGTGGCTGTTACGACCACCAAGAAACACGCGCTCACGAAAAACTGCGTTTTTATTGAATAACTCTGCTTCTAGATGAAATTATTTAAATATTCTAAAATGTTTAGGCGGAGTTATTGGTGACATATTTTTAATATAAATTTCAAGGCTGTATAATTTAAGGAAGGCCCTTGAAGGTAAAGAAGCTAAGGATCTGTATAAGGTCAGATGCGCAACTTCAAATGACCATTACAAATTGTGTTACTTAGTCAATCGGTTCGTACAGTATCGTAAAGCTGCAAATGAACTACGGAACTAAACAAAGAACTTTTAATATTGGTTTATCTATTTCTAGTTGATTTTCGCAAAAGTTACAGTTACTCGTCACTTCCACTGGAGTGTTTGAGTCGAAGCCCCGAGCGCATCCTTCAATGGCAGCCTGGCTGTGCTATTTGTTCACGTACAAATGAAACTATTTACCTACTTGTTTGCGCAAATGTTTGCATCAGCGAATAGATCTAACAAGTATGTGGGTAAATAACAAATTTGCGCTTTCGAAAATAGTAATTAGTAATTTAATTACTTACTAATTAACTTAAGTGTTCAAGTTAATAACTGAACATATTTTGATAATTTGAATTTGAGACTATTCCTTGTGTGAATTTGAGACAATTCGAGTAAAGGGTTAGACCTTTTTATTATACAAATCTGGTAACGATAAGGGGAATGGCTAAATCTGAGTTTACAGGATAAAAGGCACCTCTGTGATGCCAAATGTGTCGATCTGGCTCCTTGAAATGGTTGCGTAATGTATTTATGGCACCTGAAAACTATGGTGATGGTGACAAAAAAAAAAGGTAAATGGCTGAATATGATAAAGAAAGTAAGTAATAAGTGCTAGTTGTACTATATTCTATTCGTGAAATAAAAGTACAAGAAATTGTATTTGTATGGGATGCGACTTGCGTGGACACTCTCGCCCCGTCCCACCTACGAGCGACCTCAGCCAAGGCTGGCGCGGCTGCGGAGTCAGCTGAAAACCTGAAGCGGCGCAGATATGTGGCCCTCGGAGAGGGCTACATGTTTGCGCCGTTCGGTGTTGAAACCCTTGGACCATGGGGCCCGGCCGCACGGCAACTTTTTAATTTAAAGAATTGTCGGCACGCCTGGTCGACGCCTCTGGTGACCCAAGGGCTGGAGCTTACCTCGGTCAGAGGATCAGCTTAGCGATCCAACGAGGTAACGCTGCCAGCGTCTTGGGTACCCTCCCCAACGCCGACGATTTAAAAAACATTTTTTATTTAATATATGCATTATATTTGTTAATTATTTTAATTTAGATTAAGTTTAATTTTTAATTTAATTTATTGTAAATACTTTTAATGTCAAACAAGAAATTGTGTATGAATTGTTAAATGTTTTTTGACGTAAAATTTGTGCACACTGGTTCGAAGTTACGTCATCGCATTTGCGAAATCAACAGCGTTTTGAAATATTTTGAACCTGTTTACTCAACTATAAATATGAGTAAAGTAATTAATTACGGCCAAAGTCTTCAATAGTATCAGATATAATTTCTTCAAACACGATCGTGCCGAAAGTCTGATGTAAATCAATTGTTCCTGGAAGATATTGATACTAGCAATAAGTGCCGCCCTTGTACACTATGTTTAATTGTTTCTTGTGTCTTTTAAGTTATTTGTGTAAATGTGCAAAAAGTGTTATAAATAAATAAAATAAAATAAATGCTATCGAGAATCAATGCTTCCACTGGTTTATGATAGAGTGTTTAAAAGGGGGTTATAAGTTTTATTTGTTTCAATTACATCCAAAAAACTAGGTTACCTATAAAATAAATTGACCTATAAATATAAAAGTATAAATAAGAAAAATAAAAAAAAACCTTCGGACTAATTAAAAAATCCGAAGCCAAATCGCTGCCGTCACCCGGTACGGAACCCAACAGACTGGTTGAATACAGAGGCTTAATTTTTGTCTCAAATAGGATCCATTTGTAGAGGCGTCACGCTTCTGACCGCCAAGGCCCGAGGGTTTCCATAGCGAAGGGAACAAAATGGTAGCTTTGCCCGAACGCTGCGTATCTCCGCCTCTTCACGCCTTCCGCTTTATTATTGTAGAATAAAAACGTGTTTTTTAAGTACCTAAAAAATAAGTAATACAATAGCAAATTTTGTCATTTTGTCATGCGTCGATTTAATATATTTTTCATGCCATCCATTCGAAAAACGATGATTGGTTCTTCAATAAGTGCGAACAAAGTAGGTCTTTTCTGCAAGAGACTTTCATAGGGCAATAATGAGTTTTGAATTTGGAACATGAATGTTGTTCCTTATAGTGTTTCATGACCAAAAATTTCGAAAGAAGATATTGTATAAAAAAGTTACTGGCCGGTTATCTGGGCAGCGCGGCCGGCTGTATTAAAACAAAAATGAAAACGTGCTCGCTACGAATATCGTTCATAGCATAATTTTAATTTTAATATAATTAAACAAAAATGGGTGCGTCAGATATTGAAAGTGTTACATTAACACCCGAAAATATAAGAAGAGACGCATTTAATGTGATAGAGAACCTATTACCATGTAAATCCCGAGAAAAATATTTGAAAGCGTATGATAATTTCCTCATATGGAAAAATGCAAACGGAGCGAATACTTTTTCGGAATCTGTTTTCTTGGCCTATTTATAAAAATTAGCCTATTTCAAAGAAATAACTCTTTTCCGAATATCATTGTGTTAATAAATAAGTTCTAGATTTGTATCTAATAGTGCCTTTTGTTTCTTTTCCTCATAGATGGGATGAAAAGTAGAGTGTCTCACACGGCCGCAAAATTATTTTTCCTCGGGCGACGTATCGACGTAAAAATATTATTTTGCTCTCTTGTGATACAATCTACTATTTACTAATATAATATATGGGTACCTAATACTAATAGAATATTATTCCGAAAGTTTACATGAAATTGGGTTTTAATATTGACAATTTACTTTTTATTTTTGTCTGTTTGTCTGTCTGTGTATATGCATGTTCCGTTTTAACTCGAGAACCACTCAACGGATTTGAATGCAGTTTTATTTATTATCATTGTAGTGATCATGGCAATAAGAGGTTTTGATAAAAAAACGCCAAGCCGAGAACGGGGCAAATATTGAACAAACGCGAGCGGAGCTGCGGGCGAAAGGTTTGTACAATATATAACTACAGTAACCATAAAAAATCATGCGATTTAAAAGAAAGATAATATGTCTGAAATTCTCATGAATACATTAAAAGCGCATAATTTCTTGCATGCTCGTAATAACTCCAAAGTTAAATTTTCACGGAAACGCTTCCAAGTTTAGAAGAAAAGTTAACTGTGGTTCCCCCCTTAAAACACACAGTGGGGCGACAAAGTTACATAAATAATTTTTAATTTAATAATTCTTCGGGGAAATTGTTTTTTAACTTTCTTGAAGTAAGAGAACAATTTTTAAATTAAAAATATATTGTGTGTCTTAAAATATACTTGGTCATAAAAGGAATCTACGAAATAAATTTCATCCGTTTGGTCTAGGCGTTGATAGATCAGTCAGAGTCAGGGTTGAGTCGGCATTCCGCGGAAGTCGGCCAAAGTGAAGAAATCATCTGTATATATAAAATTCAAAGTCCTGACTGACTGACTGACTGACTGACTGATATATCAACGCACAGCCTAAACCGTTCGTAGTCCGAGCATGCGAGTTTTTCGGCCGAGCACTACACCTTGACTCCCAGAGGGAGTGAGAGTGTTGAAAAAAATTTGTTTCCTGTAGGCCACGCGGGCGAAGCCGCGGCCAGAAGCTAGTTATTTTATATAATAATACACATAAGTACTATATAAAGAGGATATTGTGTTTACAAATATAAGAATTCAAAAATATTGTTAAATCTGTTTGGAACAAAAACTTACAAAAGTTATGATGTGCCCTTTTTGGTATTTACATAACAAAAGATTCGAATAGAAAAAGGGGAAGCTTAGGAAACAGTGTCAAGCCAATAAAAGGGTCATTGTTGTTGTTTTTATTTTTAGAAATGCTGCCTTTTTAACCAAATGACTTGTTACCGTTATTAAATGTCAAGGTTGGATATTTTGTCTTTTGACAAAGTAAAATGTGTCAATGTTTAAAAAAATCGGTTAAGTGCGTGGACTCGCGTCCTGAGCTGAAATTGCAAAGTTATCATTAAATACAAAATTTATAAAACTAAACTGCAACATCAAGGTGGTCGAGTATAGTCCAGTTTTTAAGATAGATTCCGTAACAAAAATGGTCTAAAACTGACAACTTTGAAGGCACCCCACTTCTTTTTTTTCACGATTAAAAATATGTTTATATAACATATTTGTGATCCACCCAATGAGCTCTATATTAATGGTTCCCAAACGTAAATGAACCGCGACCCACTTAAAAACACATAGATTGAGGGGAGGGCCCACTAACACTTTGTGACATAAGAAAGAGATGAATTATTAGCATAATTCATTAAACCGTGTGGCTAAATGTTCGCCAGTGGATTCATATTGTATGTTTGCCTGAATTTAAATTTCTCCACGATCCTCTAGAATCCAGCTTGCGACCCATTGGTGGGTCGCGATTCACACTTTGGAAAATGCTGCTCTAGACAACGATACGCGCCAAGGTAAGAAAAAAAAAAAATCCGGCTCCTTTTTTAAGTATGGGACCTATAAAATAATAAAAATTCATTTCTAATGTAATATTGGGTCAAAATTCTACACAAAATATCCAAATTTCAGATCAATAACTTGGTCGGATAGACAGACGGCAGACAGACAGACATACAGCTGGCTCTGTTTTGCACTTTGTGTACGGAACCCTAAAAACATGAAAAAGTTGAGTTAAAGTTACCAATTACAATTATTACAGTAATCAAAAACGAAAGGAAAAAAATCAGCTTGCATAAGTTGAAAAAGAAATAGTTTTTGCTTAGCTTTGAACTTTGATTATTTGATTAAAGCGAAATCTATCGTTTGAAAAACTCTACGTATTATTAAAGTGCACTACCTAATTTCGACTTTTTGGTGAAAGACTTTTCATTACGGATTTTTAGAAAACGACGAACCATTTTACAACTTGCCTTCGGTAAATCACAAAACAGTGAGCGTTTAGAAACTGACCACGCCATTTGTAAACTGACGATTTGCCTGCTACAAATATAAGGTGACTTTTCATGATATAGCCAAATTCATACTGGAGTCTCAGTGAGCAGTCGAGTTCAAGATCCAATGACCGTGAATAAACGGGGAAATCCAAATGGTTTTGGAACCGAAAAAATACCCATGTACGCGAACAACCTTTACAATGGGACCAACCCCTCAAATTGCGAAAAGGAAATCAGCTGTTTTATAAAAAGTTTATGTACACTCATCTAAAGAATTTTGAAATTCTAATTTAGAGAATATGGCAGCATACCAGTGGCGTGCACAGAACTTTTTGCTGGAAAAGCAAGCAATTGGTCAAGAATAACAATAAAAAATATATGATAATTTTTCCAATACAAACTTTTTTTTTCAAAGTGTTATTTAAATTTTTTCATATTTTTTTTATTGTTATTCTTGACCAATTGCTTGCTTTTCCAGCAAAAAGTTCTGTGCACGCCACTGCAGCATACACAATACGTTTTTATTATAATAAATAATAAGTTTTTGTTGAATAACTATTGAGTGAATGTTGAATTTAAGTATTATAAGTGTGTTTTGGCAACATACACATTTTTAAATTCAGAATTTTTGAATTAGTGTGCGAACCGCACATATTATGCCCGTTAGACTGCTGAAATTTTTGTGTCATAAATTTTGGTACCACGTTATTAATTTAATATTTACTGTGTTTTTATTACTTTTAAAGTTTTATTCTAGGCAAAAGTGTCGGACAGGACAGGAGTGATGAGTAATATTGAGCAACAAAAATGACGAACAATCTTTTATAAGCAAAATCAAAAAAAGCTTACTTCAAATTTTACCAAGATTTTATGGATTGGAAAAGAACCTATTGCATGAGTGTAGATAAACTTATACTCATGTTAAGCATGTCCTCGACCAAAATATTTAAAACAGCATTTTTTTTGTACGGTTTCAGGTTTGTTTCCATACAAAAACGTCCGTATGGTCAAGTACTATCAATCATTTTCGTTTCCAAACCACTCTTATTTCACGGTGTATAAAAAACGCACTTTTGTTCACGTAAGTAGATCTTAGAATGAAAGTGTTCGCGCTGGGTCTGGATACTTATCTCTTCGATGACCGCACATAATGTTATTTACAACATGAAAGTCAACGCCCTCTAGAGAACAGACAAGACTGCACCCATCAGCTCTGCAAACTCTCAAATTACAAGATTGTGCAACCACAACATGTAAGGTTCTAAATTTGTTATCTTTCACGAAATTACTAGTTCGCTTTTAAGTTATAGCTCTCGGGTGGATAGCAAAGAGTATCTACTTGTTAGACCGAGAGCCGCGTACGTTGTATTTAAAATAAAATCAGACAGCAAGCGCAAACCTCCATACAAACGAAAACTATCATAATAGTAGTTTATGCTACAAGGGCGAAAAGGAATAAATTTAAAATACGAGCGTAGCGAGTGTTTTAAACATAACCGAGAAATTTATTACTCGTACGCCCGTGTATCATACTACGTTTTTCAATGCATAGTGTGAGGTAATAAAACAAATATAATCTTGTGAACTTTAAATTATGATTGGCTCAAAAGGACTGTATCCCAGAGCCGTTAAACAGTGGAAAAAAAAGTATAACATTTATGGTACACAGGAAAGGCTGAAGGTTAGCCAACCATTGCAAATAAATAAAAAAAAAATAATAATAAAGCCCTAGGGCAAAATAATCGACTTTCTGTTCGGTTTTGATGCATAAAAAGTGGGCCTTTACGAGCACTTGCAGTGAAAACATATTAAACATTACATAGATCTATGGCAAACGGGGACTAAAAATGATGATATTTGAATTACTTAAGAGGCGTCGTTACGCGCAATTCTCCATACAAATGCTGTAACCACATTGGGGGGTGTCTATGGAATGTTATAATAATATTTTAGGCTGATTTCATTAACATTATATAGATCTATGTTTAAGTCGAACTAAAAATCGTGAAATTTGAGTAATATCTTAGAACAAACCTCTAAAATACTTAACTGTTTTTTACCAAAAAGATAAGATAAAATAAAAAAATAATATAGGCCAAATATCGAAAATGTTATCTAGACTAATAATAACCCAAAATAATGTTTGTAAATGTCCACAGTCTTGCCAAAATGTGATTTCTCCTTTTTTTTTATATATCTTTATTAATCCCGATTACAATTAATCTTAATCTAAACTATATAGCCACTAGCGAAAGCCAATTGGCTTATCTGTAAACATGTTTTCAATTTTGTCCTCGCAAGTTTCATGGAGCGTGCACCTTATAGCGAAATGAAACAGCATGACATTTGGCCACGCCCACAACTGAGTTGGTCGCGTCATGACGACCATCCTTAACAACAAACCCCTGAAAAAGGTGAATTTTACTATTTTTTACGAAAGTGTATTTTTGTGTTTTTGTTAATTTAAAAATTAACATCGATTTCGCATCGAAAATGTTATCTAGATTAATTTTAACCAATAATACGTTACAAACCTTAACAACATTGCCAAAATTGTGTTTCTCCTGACACATATGTTTTCAAACGTGACGAAATTGATGCCTTCGCAATTCGCTTATATAGAATTATATTAAGGTGTGTTAATTCGAAACCCATTTCGAGATTTTAGTTTTTATTAAAGTCGTATTTTAGAACTAGCGATCTGAAAAACCTCATGATGATGAATATTTTTACGAAAAAGGTGCAACTTCCATTTGACTTCATGTGACGTCACTTGAGAAAAAGCTGTTTAGAAATGTGTTCTACGCTATCAAGATAAATTTATAATAATTTGCTTCCGACTGATTTGACAGATGAATGACAGATAAGAAAACAGACAGGGACAGGCAACTTTTTTATAAGCAAGGCAAAGATCCACAATCCGTAGAATACCTAAAATGCTGCATAAACATAGCTATATACATTGCTGCATTCATTAATTACCTTTAATTCAGTTCATGTACGTTTATTATTTTA
Organism: Ypsolopha sequella; assembly: GCA_934047225.1. Lineage (NCBI taxonomy): Eukaryota > Metazoa > Arthropoda > Insecta > Lepidoptera > Ypsolophidae > Ypsolopha > Ypsolopha sequella. The sequence goes on along the minus strand of OW203994.1, from coordinate 16,712,750 downwards.
TTAAATATACTTATTTTTACAAGATTAAATTTAATTTACAAAAAAGCGTATTATGTGTGTCTACTTTACAAAATAAACAATTTGAATTTGAATGCCCCAAGTGACGTCGTATCTGAAAATTCTTTAAAAAATAATAAAAAAATAATGATTAAATTATATACCATAATAATGAAAACTGTGGCCTAAAATGGCGTATATTCTCCGAAAAAAAAAACCTTTTAGGGATTAAGCTATTGAACGTGCAGTGCATGTATTAATAGTGATATTAATATCATAAAAAAAGAATACAATTGTTTGATTTATTCGGGTGTTTACTTCAAATTTGTTTCTATCTTTTTTTTTGTAGTTTGTAATGCACTACAAAATATTTAGTGTTTTTTTTTAGTCCACAATTGCCTTGCGCTTGACGCAATACCGCGCATGGTGGAATGCGTAGATAAGCCCCAGGATAAAGAAAGCTCGCCCAGGAAGTCGAAAAAGGGATCCAGGGATCGACCTGACTCTAGAGCATGAACAACACCAAACTTTCAAGGGTTCTTTGGAAGAAATTAGATCTCTCCTTATGTTAAAAAAAATACATTTGTTTTGTTGGTCTTCTATTAAGGCAACGTAATATCTATAATAACGTAATATCAACTTATAGTCTAAAAGAATATTTATTTCCAACCACAGAAATATATTTCCAACCTATTTTTGTTTTGTTTTTAAACGTTCCACAGAAGAACGTGGTTAAGGGATCGACTAAATTTTTTTTTCATAAAATAGTTACGAGTAATATGAACTCAATATAGTTATAATTCAATATATTTTTTGCCTACAAAATATTTCAGTATTAGCTAAAAACACTCCAATTTGTTGTTCCGCTGCGTGACTAAGTATTACGCGTGTAAGAAAAAGAGGTCAATGAGCCAACATATAATCACCTCTATCAAAAGCAAATAAAGTCATTGCCATTGGACTTATTATGCTGGACGGTTAATAAAAGTGGCCATACTCTTAAGGGATGAATGACTGAAACTACGCTACTGCCTGTATCCACCCTCAGGTACGGATTCCCGTGAAGTTTTATTGGAACATGACGATTCGCTTGGCTGCATGGTTTCGTCATGAAAGTTGTGATAAGCCGCTGCCGAAGCCTAGAACCAATTGAAGGGAAAGGATTTGTCAGTTGGTTAGGTCTTAGTTTAACCATAGACTAAGTAATAGACCGACAACTCTCATACATCAAGGCGCAGCAACTTTTTTACGCGCCCTTACGACTCTAGGTGTCGCCAAGTGTTGCAAATAAGCATAATTTGTTCAATTGGCTGCAAGTAAACTGTCATGATTACCAAGTAAACATGTGGCTGTAATAGCTTTGCTTAGAAAGACTAGATGGTGCTAAGTTGGCAAAACTAACAGTGAATATTTCAGCGCCATCTATTATCGAAGTGGGAATTATTTTTATGTCACGTGACATTGCTGTGCCACTAGCGTCACCGATCGGTCTTTTTAGCATTGTGTTCATTAGAGGATTTAGCAACGCCATCTAGATTTCGTTAGAATTTTACACCTTTTTTATGGCTACAAACTATGTATGGGAACTGCTAGTCTATACGTAGTGTCAGGCGTATTCGAAGTATTCAGTGGTTGTAACGGTGTTTACCCGGGGAGCACGATACAAGGGTACGATAATAAGATATACAAATGTATCTGTAGTTAATTTGTACAGTATCACACATAGCTAAAACATTTGATACAATCATCAAAATACTCATGCAATGGTTTATCTCGTGCGCAAACTTGCAAAACACACATTTAATTAGATATAGTTAAATAATCAGCAATAGCTCCCGGTCTATACCAAGCACAAGTTCAATTTTAAGGCCATTGCATTCACGAAACTGCGGCGCAGCGATAATCAGAAACAAACATTGTTCAGAACTTGGTGCCAGTACCCTATTCTATATAGACATCTACGTATTCAGCAGTTGTTTTATGAAACAAGTTATTGTGTTAAAATTTGTGATGTTGTTGGTGGTTTAGAAAACACATTTGTTAGTAAGGAAACTGCTATTTTGTATTATTTATTGGTGACATTTGGGCTACGAACCATGAATTTCAAGTAAGGTACTAGATTTATCACGGCAATACATTTCTAATACAGAGTTATTAATGGGTGTGATTTTTACAACGAATTTCGTTGAACCACTTTGCCCCCCAATTTATTGTCTTGATATTTTTATCTCCTAATTTTACAGAGTATCTTAAACAAAATAAAATAATAAAATATAATGTTACTATTCGGCTTTTCTTTATAAATATTGATAAATATGGTGTTTTTTTTTTAAATTATACACATTAATTAATGATAGCAAGATATATTTCGAGTCCTCTTGGACTCGGCATCAGTAGCATTGATTGACAATAAAAATTATGACATTATAATCATAAAAGACAAAAAAAGTATAGTTTTTTATTTTATTTGTAGTTGTGTCTTTGGCTAAAGTGTGGCACCCTCTACATTTTGCCTCAAACAGTCATTAGAGGGTGCTACACTTTAGCTAGACACACAGCTACAAACATAAAAGAACTATACTTTTTTTGTCTTTTTATAATTATAATAACATACTTTTTATTGTCAATCAATGCAACTGATGCCGAGTCCAAGAGGACTCGAAATATATCTTGCTATCATTAATTAATGTGTATAATTTAACAAAAACCACTATATATATATATATATACACACATATATGAATATTTATAAACCCTTTGATAAATATATATTTGTCTCTTTTTTATAAGATTTTAATGTAGTTTTGGTTTATTAAAATTTTTATAATTAGTTTTTAATAAACCAAAACTACATTAAAAATATTTATAAACGAAATAAAATCTTTCTAAATAAAATACTGTCACTTAAAGGTACATATAAAGTCAGATTGCGAACCTCAGTTTGCATCAATCAGAACTGATTCAGAACTAAACTCTAGCGTTTACTTTTAGTTTAAAATAGCGAGCTCTGAGCCGCGGCTGTTACGACCACCAAGAAACACGAAAAATATTATAATATTCTCAAACGAATCTACGGGGTCATTGTACACTTATTTTTAAAATAAGTTTCAAGCCTGTATGATTCAAAACGGCTCCTTAACCATCGAAAAACATGAAATTTAGAGGTTACTTCGTTTTTTTGTCGTTTGCGTTTTTTCCAAGATGAATAGATTAGCCCTATAGTTTACTATCTATATTATTTTGATTACACCGACTGACCAAGTTACTGAATGTGAAATGGTCATTTGAAGTTGTGGATCTGACGTTATATGCTTGTGATTGTAACACAACAAAATACTTTAATTTATATTTTCATGTTATAAATCATCAAATAGTTTCATCTTAATTAATTTTTTGCTTCAAACAATATCCTGTGAAAAAACGAGTAATGTTGCGGATATATAAACTGACTTCTGTTTCGACCTTAGAGGCCCTACAGCGGCCTTAGCTTCGCCCTACAGTATTTGTAGTAGGTTCATACCTCTAGTTTATTTATGGCTTTGTTTCCGGGAAAGGCCTTTACAAGCCCTTAGACAGAGTGGCCAATTAGAAACAATCCAGCCAAGTGCAAAATAATTTTCGTTATAAAGTGAATTTTGCATCTAATAATAGCTACGATTTAGCATAACATGATTTCATTAAGTAGTTGCCATAAGCTTGTTCGTGATGTATTTGTAAGAATGTTTATGCGAGCGTTCTATTTAATTACTACATGGCAGAAATGCTTTATTTAAGTAAATTTATGTAATGTTGGTACTTTAACCTGTTCAATTATTGCAAAAAAAAATGATGCTGGTCAGGTACAGGTATAGACTGATTTTAACAAAACCAAAATTCTAAGGTAAAAAAAATTTTCATGGTTTTACATGTCATGAAATATATCTACTTTGTATAACCAGATAGTGATTACGAAGTACAAAATAGTTAAAGCATATTATGTTAATAGCAATTTACCTTTGTTATCGTACTTTTTGCTCTTTTACTTAGCTTTACGAGTCCACAATGAGAATTTGACAATGATTTATTATGATTAAGACAACTACATTGTGACTTCTTTCAAGTATGACGCTTTCACGCGAGCAAAGCTGCGGGAAAAAGAAATATATTTTTCATTGAGTTAAAGACATACATATGGCTACATTACCCTGGTTAGTAGTGGCCTAGGGCGCCGTAGAGAAAATGTGTACATATTAGGGAAAGTCATTTATCATTGACCTAATGTGTTTTCACACTACTCATGTGTTGGGCCTCTATCCTATGTCACAGTTATTGTACCATACATAGTTAACATTGTTTACATTAAATAAACAAGCAAGGACTGTAGCCTACAATTTTAATAGTAGATTATTATATCGAGCGGAAGGGTATGTACGAGTATTAGTTATTACTATATTATATATTAGTTATACAGTAGTTATATAATAATATTATACATATGTTAGCTATTAACTCGAGCGTTAGTTTGGAGCCCAAGCGATAACGCTATAAACACTGCAGGGACATTGATTTTTTTTGCGGAATTCCTGGAAAGACTGGTTAACGCTTCGCCTGCTGTCACTCTCCAAGTTTCTGGGCGAACGTACTTCATCCTCACCATGTATGAATGGCATGGAATGCCATACAAACCATGGCGAGGATGAGGTGCGTAATGGTCAGAGCAGGCCCATCGAGTGCACAAATAAAAAATAAACTTTTAACAAAAAATAGCAACCGACTTCAATAGTAACAGCAGTCATTCACTAAAAAGTTAATAATAATTCTATAAAGACCGATGGTACCGAAGCAACACTTTTGCCGACTTATTTCTTCCTGAAACGTTATGTTATCTAGAAGTCGGCGTTCTTATATTGGTTTCTATGTTGCTATATCGTAGGAAATACGCCGACTTCTAGATAACATAATGTTTCAGGAAGAAAGAAGTCGGCAAAAGTGTTGCTTCGGTACCATCGGTCTTTATAGAATTATTATTAACTTTTTAGTGAATGACTGCTGTTACTATTGAAGTCGGTTGCTATTTTTTGTTAAAAGTTTATTTTATTTCACATTTTTTAGTGTTGCTGGGTTAAATTGTGAGGTATAGGTAGTTCTTGCAAACGTGGTGTTAATATCAAACGAAGTACAAGTGAGTATAAGTAGCCATGTTTGAGTAGCTTCCTGCTATCAGCACCCTAACACAACATGATTACCGCAATCTCGAGTTATGTGCTGTCATCCGTTGAAGAGTTCTACGGTGATGAAGCCAAGATCGAAATTCAGGTGGGTACACTGGCAATTTTCAGCAATGCCCTGCAATGAGCACCCTAACACAAACTGGTTGCCGCAATCTAAAGTTATGTGCTGTCATCCGTTGAGGAGTTCTATGGTGATGAAGCCAGGATCGAAGGTCAGGTGGGTATTCTGATAATCTCCAAGTAATACCCTTGAATCAGCACCCTAACGCAGTGATTGCCGCAATCTCGAGTTATGTGCTCTGATCCGTTGAAGAGTTCTATGGTGAATATGTTGATGAAGCCAGGATCGAAGGTCAGGTGGAAGAATGTCGATTTTCAAGTAATACCTTGTAATCAGCACCCAAGTACATAGCGATTGCCTCAATTTCGAGAGATATGCTGTCATTTTCTGAGGAGTTCCACTGCCTATCTCTGAAGACCTTCATCAGATCATGACCAAACCTAAAATGGGACCTACCTGGAAGTACACTCTTTCAAACAAAAAAAGAATTGTTCAAATCGGTTGGGAAATGACGGAGTTATGGAGTAACAACGCCAAAAAAAAAAAAAAAAAAAAAAAAAACATACAGTCGAATTGAGAACCGCCTCCTTTTTGAAGTCGGTTAAAAACATTTTTCTTTTAGTCGCCTCTGAATGAGTAACGAGTGCAAGCTTGCGCAGGTACAGTCAAGGAAACAATAATATCAACGGTTGATTATTAAATGTTTACTGTAAGTGGGGAGGTGTATTTGTTGTACCTACCTGTTTAATTATTTATTTATTATTTTAGTGCAATCTTAACTATATAAATAAAACGCATTAATATAAACACCATTTTCCTACACTGTCGCCTTAAAACGCTATAACAACCTCAGAACATTTAAATAGTTAGAAAGGCCTTGGAGCTGTATGCGTACCAGAACCTTTGTCGCCTCACACCCACAGGCACACACCTTGTCGTAATTGAAATACTATCAAAACTTTAATCAAAGTGGTTGTTCTTTCTACGCACAACAAATGACTTATATCGAAAACTTATCAAATGAAAAAACTACCATATCTCTGTGTAAAACGGTGTATTTTTCAAACAAACGATTTCATTTACGACGTTTTAGTTTTGATACCATGTGACCATTATAAACCTACCGGCTTTAGGTGGTTGATAACTTGACCGGAGCGGTATTGCGAACTTAATATTAAACACAGTCTGATTATATGACGTGATGATTTATTGCTAGGGATGGGAACAGATGTATTTTCTTAACGTAAAACTTCGACTAACTTTTTTATAATCAATCGAGAAACCAATTTGCTCTGAGACAATTTGTGTGTTGTTTTTTTTTTCTATTTTTATTATCTTGTTTTACACGTGTATTAGGTGTATATAAGGTGATTTCATTGATATAGCCAAATTCATACTTAAAACTTTGTAAGTGATCAGTAATAATGATAATGTATGGTCACGACATGAATCCCCGAGGGGGTATCAGAGGTATTCCGAGTGTGAACTGTGAAATGCAAGTTACAGTCCACACTCGGTACAACCGCGTTTCACCGACGAATATATTAAGATTTAACGTATTTTTAATTATATTATGGTAGCTTCAAAATAATTGGATTTTTCATAAACACTCTTATGGAAAATCCCATTTCAAAGGAGAATGGGCGTTTTGGTCCATACCACCAATACACTTGAGTTAGGTGACATAAATAGGCGTTATAATAACATTCGAGAAACCGTTAACAGTCACTCCAAAATCGATCGGGTAACTGTACAATCAAGGAGAAAAGTTTTCATATAAAATGTATGAGAAAATACGAGTATTTAAAACCGTACAAGTGTGTGTTTATTTACTCTACGGTGTGATTCTAAGCTATGCATTAGTATAAATACTTATTTTTCAATATCTATCATATATTTGTACAATCGAGAACAAAAGTTTTCGGGTGAAATGTATGAAAAAACATTTGAAAGTGTAAAAGTGTATTTTATTTACTCTACAACGTAATTCTAAGCTATGCATATGTATGTCTAAAAAGTGTATAAGTGTCTGTTTATTTACTCTATATGGTAATTCTAAGCTATGCATATGATTAAATACTTATTTATCAACATATAAGAGGCATCTGCACAGTCTTGACTGTCTTCCTTGGAAGTGTGGGTTTATTTACTCTTCAGTGTAACTCCAAGCTCTTTTTTTCTATATATTTTGTAAAAACCTTTGGTATATTATACCAACTCTGATACTGTAACTACTGTAAATATATATTCAAGATATGCATACATAGCTTAGAATTACCCTGTTGGATAATTAAACACACATTTATATACTTTTAAATATTTTAGCAAAATCTTTATTCCTCGACTATACAGATTCCCTATATCTTGATAAATAATCAATTGGACATGTGCATAGCTTAGAATTACCCTATAGATTAAATAATCACACACTCATACATTTTTAAATATTTTATCCCACAGCTTTTGACCTCGTTTGTACATTTTACCCTATATATTTTGATAAATGTTTTCAGACATACATATACGTAGCTTAGAATTACATTGTAGAGTAATTAAAACACGCTTTAACACTTTTTATTTTTTTTTCATACATTTCACACGAATACTTGTGTTCTCGACTGTACAAATATCTCATGTATTTTGAAAAATATGTATTTATGCATAGCCAAGAATTACACCGTAGAGGAAATAAACGCACACTTATTCACTTTTAAATATTTTCTCATTCATTTTATATAAAAAAAAAATTCCTTGCTTGTACAGTTATCCGGTCGATTTTGGGGTAACTGACAACGGTTTCTCGAATGTTATAAAAGTTTTATCTTAAATCTTAATTTAAGAATATCGCTCAAGGAATAAAAAACGTCTATCGATTGTGTGACACCACGATACGGCACAACACTAGCGAGCAAGTTTGACAAGTAGGGAGAGCATACATTACTTGTTTACTACATCTTAGCCAAAATTGTGAGCGTACATTGCCGGTAATGTATATTTTTGTTGTCACCATGAGTAAATTAGTTATTTATCTAAAATTCTCATATTATACAAAGTTTTTATAATTACAGGTGAAAGGAAATATCTTAATTTTTCCGGTTTGCTTTCTTATTCGTGATTCTGCAAGTAATTATTCCACAAGACGGCATTTCTCTTTAGATTAGGCAGAGCTGTTCACAGAGTCACGGTTCGCGTGCGACTATGGGCAGCGATCGCGTGTTTCGGTTTAAGTATTGATGTTCAACAGTAGTTGTGGCGCGCGTGACACGCCCACTTAGCCTTTCTATTTGATTTAAATGTTCTGTGATAACAACCGCGAGGCATAGCAACTTTAACAAACTAAATCAACAAAACAATAAATAAAGGCAACAAAAACAATAAACTATAACAAACAGACCCAAAGATAAACTTAACGAATCATAGAATTTTTTCCTCGAAGGTACTTTTCATGCAACGCGCGCGGGTGTAGTGTACGGACGTAGCACTAACACTAACGCATAGTGTTGACATGACACCTGCTAAATGGCGAGCGGGGGGTGTGGTGCGGCACGCAGGCGGGTGTGCTCTGCGCCCTCGCTCCTGTAACGTCCCCCTGACACCGTAAAACGGCTATTGCGTCGCCTCTTGCGGCTATCTTCAGAGGCGACTAAAAGATTGGCGCGCACTGTACTGGGGTAACATTAATTTTGGCTTGGGTCATAATTCGTACAAGATCACAATGTACCCCGCTACGCCCAAACAAACCACTTAAATTTTGAATTGGTGCTGAAGGGATTACCATTGTCATAGCAAATTTACCCATCCTTGTACCAAGTTGTAAAAAGACAATTTATATTATGAATTACAAACTGTCCGATTGTTGCGAGGGTTTCGGCACTGCGCTCACCAACCCGCCTGCCCAGCGTGTATGAGTATGAGCATTTCAGGAGGACCGCCAACAGTGGCGAAGTTTTGGAAAGGCCTACATCCAACAGTGGATGAAGACAGGTTGATAGATGGATGGAATTGCCCGGCACTTTACGTAAAATTATGCATCCTATGTAATAGCAATTTTTTTTGTGTTTCGATTTTAGATCCATTAGGAACCTTTACAACCACGAAAGCATGTAAAAACGTGTTTATGCTTAGGCCCAAAACCATTGTTTTCGTGTCTACATATATTAAGATAGAAATATATGTAAATCTGCCTTTACTTCGATATGCATACAATTGTCAGCCAAAATATTATTGTAACTGAACTTTCCCAACAAACAAAACGAAATTAGACTTTCTTAATTTACCGTGAAAATGTTCATGTACTCTAGTTAAAATTAATAAGGAAAAGTTAATTTATTTAACAGAAAGTTGTTCAGTATAATCAGTAGAGAATGTGATTTTACTTAATGTTGAAATATATAATGAAGAATAATGAAATGAAATATATTTATTTATGTAATGTAGGTATAACAGATGCACTTATTACAGGTCGGTTTTAATGTAATATCAGTAATTAAATAATCTATGTGTATAGCTGTAATAGTTTTATGTAATAAATAATAATATAGGGAAATACACTGGGAAATAAAAAAACTTCGCCCATTCGATTAGTCTTGCTCAGAAGAATAGCAAAAAACTTAGCGAGACCATGTCTTTTTTTCATATTATTAGTTACAACAACTAAATGTAAAAAGTAAGCCTGTACTTTATTAAATAAAGAGATAAAAAATACAAGACAGGAGAAAATTATGTCATATATATAATGTCTGTATATATTAACAGTTTTACACCCGGTATCAAACTTATATCATGTGAATGTGATAGTATTAAAAATTCTGTGCTGCTGAATCTTGTTGCATTGAGGGGGAACGATTCATGTCTGCTACGAAACACACAACTTAAGACGGTTCTTCTTATTTTTGAATTAAAGATTTTTTAAAAGCGTGTTTTAAGTTTGTGTGCCCATTTACAATATAATGCATAAAATATAAAAAATTGCCAAAAAAGCCTAACTGACATTAAACTATTTTCACGAAATGTCAGAAATCACATTTATTAAATATCTTTAATTCAAAAATAAGAAGAGCTATCTTAAGTTGTACCTTGCGTAGCGGATACGAATCGGTCCCCTTTAGTACGAAAAATCTCGAGCTTTTTCACAATAAATGCCTTTTATACTCTTCCTTATAAAAAGTAACTAATACGAAATTAACGTTATATGGCAACTATAAAGGTAATGTTACCTTTGACCCACATACACATACTTACACAGATCTAAAAAAAAACGCTTGCAAAATTTTAACGCTTTAGTTACAAATTTATTTCTTATGATCAGTTTTGTTAGAATACAATTTCTTAAGAAGCTAATATAGTATTTTAATAAAAACTGAACTTCGATTATCTTAAGGCTGCGCCGAGCGTAGAACGATTAGACATCTCGCTTGTTCTCTCGTGGTCTTTTTTTTATCGTGGACGCGTTTATTGAATTTAACAGAAAAAATCATATTTAATTTACCAGACAAAATTTAAAAAATGTGAAACGGCCCAGTTGTATTTTATAACGTTTATGATTGTCTTGAATTGTGGTTGAGACAAAATTCGACAGTTAAGTTATTGAAATTACTAAAACCCCAATACCTTTTTTCGATTTTGGGCCTATTTTAGATAGATTTGTTTCTTACACCATAAGTTATTTTAAATATTTGCTGCGGCGGAAGTGTAGATACATTCTCTGTGATAATAAATATATATTTTATTTATTTATCATTGAAATATTATCAATCATATAAATCAATTTAACAGTGACTGTCGTTTTAGATTATTTTGCTCGGCGCCCTCTTAAAGCAAAATGTGCTTGATTGGACCAAGATCACAATATCGAAGTATTTACAACAGCGAGTGGCGGCGTAGCGAGCAAGAGCTACGCCGCGCCGTAGAGCTTTGTAGTGTTGCATATATTGTGGGCAGATCGTAGAATTCGCTTAGATTAAATTATGTCAAGGTGTGTTAATTCGAAAACAGTTTCGAGTTTTGGTTTAATAAGCCGTATTTTCGAAGTTTTGGTCTAAAAAAAACCTCACGATGATGAATATTTTTACGAAAAGGCTGCAACTTCCATTTGCCCTCGTGTGACGTCACTTGAGTAATGGCTGTTTAAAAATGTGTCCTTTGTATCAAGATAAATTTATAATAATTTGCTTCAGACTAATTTGATAGCTAGATGACAGATGAGTAGACAGACCGAGACAGACCACTATTTTTTATAAGCAATCACACATCACAATCAGTATTATGTCTAACATTCTCAAGTTACGAGGTCATCAGACAATTCTTTAAAAAATTATAAAAAAACAATGGTTAATTTATATACCAAAATAATGAAAACTAGGTCCTAAAATGACGTAAATTCTCTGAAAAAAATATATCTTTTATAAATTAAGCCAGATTGTAAAAACCTTTACAAAAAGTCAAAAATAGGTGCGACGACAAGCGGAGCGAGGAGGAACGTGTTAGGTTCACATGTAAATAAATAGTTTTTACAGAAATATGATCAAATTCTACGAACTGCCGATGACTCATACACTCTCAGTATTTACTTGTTAAATGGTGAAGTAAACTTGCATGTACGAAAAAAGCATTGCTGCAATAATCCTACTGAGCCTACGATTAGATACTTTTGAGTAGGAAGCCAGGTGCTAACTTCCCACCTTTGATAGCGTTTTAGACCAATTGAGAAAACACATTTCCGGACTAATTTATTAAACAAAGTAGTAAAGCTTGACCTTTTTGTTCAATTATGGTGCCTATACCCACGTGATAAAAACCCGAAGGGTAAATATCGTAGGTGTGGTCGTAATTGGGGTACCAGGGTACAAGGGAGGTCGGAGAGTAAAATCTAAGGCTTTTATGTTCATTAGAGAAAGTTAGGGAGAAGAAATCGTGAGCATTTTCTAAATTAGGTTTATGGAGGGTTGATATCTGGAAATCTAGGTTTTTACGGAGTGTTAGGGATGAATACTTTTTTTTTATTGCATCAGGTATTATTTTTAAGGTTTCTTGACAAGATCCCGTCCGCCTCATTAATGATTGTGCTAATGGAGCTGAAATAATACATGTAGGTGGAAAATTAGCCCGGAAAATGTAGGGTACATCTACGATGACGTCACATGTCGAAAATATATCGTAAATTCATGTTGGTTTTCAAATAATGTATATTATACGTACGTTACGTTAAATAATGTGTACGTCGTACAAGTAACAGCTTTTATTTTGTGAGAGTATTTTGTAATAGACTTGCACGAGTGTTCCAATCAATGTTTAATTATGTCCATGCACACAATATTTTTATATACGACCATCAAAAACAATTTAATAAAATATCGGAAAATGAACACTCGTCATGATATTGTAGTGACACTTGTCATAATACCTGAGCCCATGGAATTAGTATCTAGAGGTAAATGCCTGAGACCAATCGGAAGCAAGAAGAGTAAAGAGGGCGTGGCTTAAGAAATTAAGACATACCGTTATCGCTTGTGATTTTTTCTCTAGCAGTGTTATAATAAATTTGTCAAATCACAGCGTAAAATAGCGGTGTAATAATGTAATATTTCAACATTGGATAAACAATGTAGGTACTTATAAAACTACTTTTGATGTTGCATTTACCTTATTACAGTATGGGAGTAGACAAAATAGATTGTAATATAATTTAATTTATATTGTAATATATTACATTTGTATTTACATTTACATTTGTATTGATTGTAATATAATACATAAAAAAGTATAAATATTCAACTTCAAGTTGAAGAGCCATAGAAAAGGCTCTATTTAATAGTAGTTTATGCTACAAGGTCGAAAGGAATTTAAACGTAACCGAGTAATTTATTGCTTTTACGCCCGTGTATCATACTACGTTTTTCAATGCATAGTGTGAGGAAATGAAAACAAATATAATCTAGTGAACTTTAAATTATGATTGGCTCAAAAGGATTGTATCCAGAGCCGCTAAACAGTGGAAAAAAAAAGTATAACATCTATGGTACACAGGAAAGGCTGCAGGTTAGCCAACCATTGCAAACAAATTAAAAAAATAATAAAGACCTAGGGCAAAATAATCGACTTTCTGTTCGGTTTTGATGCATAAAAAGTGGGCCTTTACGAGCACTTGCATTGAAAAAAAATATATATTGTTGAAACAGATTGACTTTCCGTAACACGTAATTACTCACACGCAATAAAACATTTACTTGATTCACAAAAGCGTAAAAACAAAATATGAAATGTGTATTTTTATACACGGAAACCCCTAAACATAATTTCAGTTTCAGACAGGTCACTTAATAAAACCGAATTAGGAGCGGCCGGCCATTTTTCAGAACGCAAACCGCCGCAATTTTACATTATTAAGCTGTGAGAACTCACCGACGATTTTTTAAAATGCGGTATAGGGTAAGGTTAAATAATAGGTCCTTACATATGAAATTACCGAAATTTTCTTACATATTCATGAGTTCATAATTCCTGTAATTCAATAGCTATTTCCATTATTTGTTTTTTGTTTGAACGTTAATTCCAAGGTTATACATCTATGTATTCAATTCAGTTTTTATTGTCAGTTTAATAACCAAAATTATAATTTTAAAAACAGTTGGTTCTAAATGCCATTCATTTCCATGATAAGATTCGTAATAATCTTTTTGAGCTGACACTTTTATTTTTTGTTATTAAAGTTGCTGTTAGCTTTATGTTGTCTCATTCATACACAAAAGAAAATACATAATTTAGGATTTGTCATGTCTAAAAAAAATGTAAAAATTTTAGTACTGAAAATTGAGTTTCCTTCAAATTTTCTATAGAAAACGGCAATTTCTTATGTAAAGACCTAGTATGTACTCGTAAACTGCTATTGCTAGAATTTACTTTAATCACACATTTACTCATTATACTTAAAACTACTAGACAAGCGCATCCGCACGAACAAAAAATGAAACCACGAAAAAATAATTTTTTTTTTTCGGTTCAGTATGTCGGTAGATTATGTCATTTAATTTAAATTAATTTACGGGCACGTACCTACTTACTGGTGAGTATAATAATTAGGGTTTGTTTGGTCTGCGTCTTTGTGCCCGAAGAATGACGATTGAGTTCACCACCCATCACGTTGGAACGTGAATCTTTGGTGAAACGTGGGTGTACGATTGTGGACTGTGATTTGCATTTCACAGTCCATATTTACAAACATCTCCAACACCTTCTCGGGCATTCATGTCGCGGCGGTATATCATTTTATTTTATATACCCAACCGCCTTTTACTGCAATACTCTTAAAACTAATGAAACCGGGTAAATCGTACATGCCATCTACAGTACGTTGTTATAACAACATGATTCTTGGTAGTTTCAGCTAATTTCGGTGGAAAAAGTCCAAATAGCCCACTTCAATGTGTTAATTTGCGAACTATGAGCTATTTACGCTTTAAAATTATTTTCCCTGGAAATTCAGGGTGCAGGTATATTCTGCATTCAAATTAAATTTCAACTGGGTGCGTTACCTCAATTTGAGGTGCGATAAACAACTGACATATCAAAAATAGTAAACCTAAACTTTTTCAAGGACGCTATGGAATATAATTATAAATCTATTTTAATTTATTCTTGCTTTTATTATTTTAATACCAAAAATAAAGCGAAACCTTGATTCGTTGTAACGAAAAATGTATGTAAACTATCTGTCAGTTATTATTTCTATTACATTTACCTATATTGCAACTAGAAATATATTTTTTTAATTAGTTAAAATTAAATACATATCTATTAGTATTATTTATAAATGACTATTACTAATGGGGCTGTATATTGAAAATTAATTTATGTGTAAAAAGTTCTATTTACAAGGGGTTTGAGTAAGTGTTGATCATCATCTGCCCCATTTTGCTAGTAGACTCCATAGTATTCCCGCTCTATAGACTCACCCACGTCTTATCATCTTGGTTAAGTTAGACGTATATGCGTCAAGGAATACAAATGAGATTCACATTCTCGAACGCCAATTTGACCATCGCATCTTCTAGCCAGATATTATTCACCTGTGCGACGTGACTCTAGGGAGTCAGCGCGGTCAGTTAAGAGATATGGTGCTGTAAAAACTGGGGCCGGGCGGCCTTCGGGTAGCAAAGAGAGCAATGAAAACAACCATTCCGGTATTCAAACTTCTGAGCGAAACACCAAAGCTCTACAAACATCTAAAACTTCAAGTTTTTACTTATTTACTATTCTAGGTAAGTTTTCTTTTCCAAATATGAAAGTAGCGGACAGAGACTTTAGAAAAGTTGAGCAAACTCGTACACATGTATTTCCAATTCCATCTGGATTTAATCTAGGTTTTACATCCCTTGGGAATAGCTACTTTCGAGTGAAAGTTATAAAACTTGAATTGGTTAACACATATCTACTCGTAAAGCAGTTGTTGGAAATCGTACTTGTACGATATTCTCACACAAAATGAAACAATAGATACATCTAAAACGTAAACCAATTTTCAAAATATAGAAAGTGTCTTCTTTTATGTTTTTCATTCAAGATCAACATATAAATCTGTACTTAAAATCTGACCGCACTCTGTGTCGTTGGCGCCAAATATTAAAACTAATAGTTATATTATAACTTAACATGTAACTCATGTAACCCATTGTACTACCCCTAGTCCCTGGTACTAGAGAATAAACAGTTGCCTCGCCAATTCGACGCTAATGGCACTTCGAAACTCTTTGTTTATATAGAAGTTCTGAGCACTGATAAAATGAGTTCTCAACACACTATGCCGCACTTATCCTGCAAGCTGGATCTATATCCCATCCCACTAATCCCACAATCCCATCCTACTAAGATATGTATAGATATATACAGGTTGGAAAAAATTCAAGGGCCCTGGAGGGGAACTATCTTAAATCCTTTAGTTAACTCATTTGACTGAAAGGAAACATTCCTTTATTTAAAAAAAAAAACAAAACTGCATTCAAAGATCTTCTAAAATTTGCTTGTCTCACCCGGGAACTGAACCAACTAAAAATTAAAAAAAAAAACCCACGCTATTTTATTATACGAATCGGTAGGGTTATTGTTCAGGATAAAATTTGTCTAAAAACATTTAGTCTTACACTCATCTGATACCCATGAAATTGAATATTTATTACAATTTCTTTATCAACAATACCTAGTACTGTTAACTTGTAAAGTAATAATGATACGCCATTATTACACAATGACAGTACAAGCACGGAATGAAAGCTAAACAAAACAAAATTTGAAATTCGAACGAATACTTTTATCGATTTTAAAAATATTGAAAGTTATCGTTCGAACTTCTAATTTGTTGCTCCGCGTTGCAAAAAAAAAATACGTTCCCCTTTTAAACTTTTCGTCAGTACGCCTAGTGAAAGAAGGAATTGTGCTGTGCATATATTTATTATTACCATTTCACGATTTTCTTATTGAAGTCTTCAACAAGCTACTTAAGATAAATAACATTAGCAAGCTTCTACTTCATACGATGTATTTGCATGTAAGAGAATTAAGAAAGTTATAACGTGTCATTTACTCGTACACCAGATGAGTGTAAGACCAAATGTTCATCAGACAAATTTTATCTTGAACAATAATCCTACCGATTTGTATAATAAAATAGCGAATTTTTATTTTTTTAATTTTTAGTTGGTTCGATTCCCGGGTGAGACAAGCGAATTTCAGAATATCTTTGAATGCAGTTTCGTTTCTTTTAAAAAATAAAAGAATGTTTCCTTTGAGTAAAATTAGCTAACTAAAGGATTTAAGGTAGTTCCCCTCCAGAGCCCTTAAATTTTTTCCACTCTGTATATACATATATACTATATTTTAAATAAAGTTTGGGATGGATGGATGGATGAATGTTTGTTACTCCTTCACGCCGTAACTACAAAACCGATTGGACTGAAACTTTGCACAAATGTAGTTTTAGTCCTGGAATAGGACATAAGCTACTTTTTATCCCATAAATCAGTTCCCATAGGAACAAGAAATAGTGTCGCTCAGTGATGCGGCTCGGCCTTCAGCTTCGCCAAACAGGCGAAATATAGAGGAAATATAGGGAAATACTAGGGGAATAAATCAGTTAATAAAGACCACCAAAGACACATTAGCAAAGGATTCATTCAGAAAACAGTGAAGGAAGTTGGTCTGCAAGTGATGTATGAGGTTAAATCAATATCGCAATGTGACGTAAAAGAAGATAACCTTAAAGAAGATACTTGGTGGCAATGGGCTTTACTGGCTGATGCTGGTGTTGGTCATTCACTAGATCTGTAGTTCACTTGTGTGATTATTGAATAGTAGACACTTACGGAAAACGGTTAGCTGCTTCTCTGCTGAAGCCTTGGTGTAGATGGGGGTTTCCAAGGAGACCTCGCAAGAGTAGCCGCCGCTTGCTGCGAAGTCCAGGTTCTGCAGGATGATGGAGTTCTCTGTGGCTAGTGCGATCTGAGGGTAATGAAAAGGCAATCTGATAAATCGTCGATACGATGGCGCCATCCCACCTTTCAGCGACCGCTTCCAGAGCGGGCGCGGCGGCAACGTCGGCGGAATCGGACAAACGGCGCAAATATGCAGCCCTAGGTGAGGGCTACATGTTTGCCCTTTGGAGTGGAGACACTCGGACCGTGGGGACCGGATGCGCGACGTCTCTACAGAGACATATCATCGCGCCTGATCGACGCTTCCAGTGACCCGAGGGCTGGAGCCTATTTCGGTCAAAGAATTAGCCTCGCTATTCAGCGAGGCAATGCTGGCAGCCTTCTGGGTACACTACCGAACGACGGTGGTGATCTGGCCAGCATTTTTTATTTATTTTAATAATTTTAAGATTAAATTTACTGTATTTATATTTATAGGTTTTATGATATAATATTTTTATGTTAGGTACTTAATTTTAATTTTGAATGTGTTAAGTTTAGATATAAATTGTTATTTAAGTTTTAGATACATCTGATAAAAAAAGGTTTCTTTATTCAAGGCCCAGTTTTTGACTTTGGAAAATTTGATTTGACCCTACTTATGTTTAACACTAATTATAGCATATTTAAGCCGATTCTCAAGGCTATAATTTTAGTTTGAATGCTGTCAAAACTTAAAATTTTCCAAAGATTTGACTTCTGTTCAGAACACTTAAAGACTATTTAGCAATGAAAAAAGTTTAGTTTTGACAGCACTAAAATTAAAATTAAAGCCTTTAAAATCTGTTTGATAATTACCTTGGAGCGTTTTTCCTTATGTCAAATTTAGTGTTAAATAAGATTCCTAGATGGCACTATCGTATTCTTTAGCAACAGAATCAATGACAAAATTTTCACAGATTCCAAACAAACTAAAAACCACTTTGACATTGATTGCTACGAACTATATTTTATCTATGGTGACATGGACAGCGCCATCTGGAAGAAAACTAAGAACTAAGAAAAAAAAACAACGAGAAAAACACTCATTCAAAATTAGCGTTTCAACGAATTTTATATCGTGAATAAATTTGGCTAAACCTGAAATATACAAATTCTTAATTTTAAGTTGACAAAGGAGTCTAGAGGCTTAATGTTACTGGCCAAGCCCGATTTGAAGACAAACTAGTTTATTATACTTAATATAATTATCATCCATCTATCAGCATAGTTCATCCACTGCGATACATGAGCCTTTCCAGGACTTTGCCCCTCCCGGCGGTCATCCTGGAAGAATTGCCCATACTCACACACGCTGGGCAGGCGGGTTGGTGAGCACGGTGTCGGAACCGCTGCCCGTCACCACTCTGTTCCATATCAAGCCCGACTATTAGGGATGGATATACCATCATCCATCGGTCCCAGGCATGGTGGGCCTCCTGATTTTTTGCCTGTCCTCTTACTCTCTCCCGAATTACTTCGAGGGGGTCTCCAAGTAAGATGGTGGTACCTACACAGTCGAGCTCGGCATCAGATCTACCACCTACCGTATAATTATAAACATCTCCAAAAATTTTCACAGTATACTATTGTCATCCTATGTTTTTTCGCAAAAAAGGGCGCTTTTTCGTAAAGAACCGAATTATGGCGTAGACATCAGCCCCATTATCATGCGATCATACGAGTACAATTTTTTTTTCTGTTAAACATAAGGAGTCACCTCGCTCGTCTCGGTTTCGCTCGGCTCCTCAAGTTTATTTACATGTAAAACTTAACACAATCCGCTCGTCGTCGCACCTTTGACTTTTTGCTGAAAGACATTCGTCATTTGTTTTATTCTCGCTTTTCGGGAACAATCTGGTTTTTCGCGTAAAAAGCGAAATAGTTTCGTATGATCGCATGAAAGGTCAGCCTTTACGCCACAATTCGGTAAAAAGCAGTTAACGCCATCATGCCGCGATATAATGTTTGAACAAACTAAACTTCGCTAAACGTATTTTTGAGAAAAAAAGGTACCTTAGGGAACCGCATGATATACTAAAGGCCTGAATGGACCCACCCACATAGAAACCATGATCCTTGGATTTAGGTTGTCAGTTGTCACTTACGCCTTTGTATGCTTACTTGCTTTGTAGTCGTTGAGCTGGGTAAGCCAGTGAAACCTGAGCTTGTGGTTATGCAACAAAATTACGGAAACTACAGGTTACCAGTGCTGCTTGGTGAAAGGATTAGTCTTAGAATACACTGTACTGTACACTGTACGTGTATAATACTTATATACACAAGTGCAAGATGCATATACCTATAATACTCCTAGAGGAAGGTAGAGACATCATATTTCCATTTTCTACGATCCTACGTCTGCTACGTTTTTTGAATTGTTCACGTTATCAATCGAGGCATAAAATCGAGTTTCGATGTGTATCCACTGATTTTTATTTTATTAATTATGACTTGAACTTTTGTCGCGTAGAGCCATAAACCACATTAATGTTATACTTTTTATTAAGAGCCGTTTAGCAGGCGGATTGATTGAATTTTGAAATTAAGATTTTATTTTATTTCGATTAATTAAAAAAAGGCGGCTGCTAAACGGCTCTTAATAAATAAGAAAAATAATCATAAGTTTTGCGTTTGGGAACGCGGTCCGTCGCATCAACCTTAAAGAAACCCATGAAGAGCTACTTTCATAAAAGGTAGAAACGGCAAAATTGCGCAGACATTATCCACCCCTTATTCTTCTAGCCCCTCGGTTAGATAATTTAGCCCCACGGGGAGATAATTTAGCCCCACAACGTTCTGACCGGTGCCGGCGCGACCTGTTACGCCCAGCCCTGTAAATGAGTTGGCAGCATGCAACGAAACGGTGCAAACTGTGTTCCTGAATTAATTTAGATGCACTTGCTATTCTGTTATTGAAATGTCTGTTTCATTGTGTATTCCGTGAACATTGTACGAATATTGATATAGCCAAATTCATACTGGACACTTTGTAAGTGATCAGTAATAAGGTGCAATTACCAATTCTGAGAAAATCACAAAATCAAATGTAGGCTTTATACTGAGTGTTAAGATGAAGTTGTGGAAGCCGGAAACTGGCGATAGTTAGTACTCGTCCATACGAACAACTTTTACTATGGAGCCAACCCTCGAACCGCAAAAAAAAACAGCTGTTCCATAGAAAATTTACATAGCTACCCGACCAAAATGTATGAAACAACTGTTTTTTTTCTTGATGTCTAAATTTTTTTTCACGGAAGGTTGTTCGTGTGGACGGATACACGGAGAAAAATATTTTTACAATACTACCAGATCGTTTTGTAAATAACAACTTGGTTAACAAAAACAGAATTATGTTATGTTTACTTGAATTATTGTAAACAATTCAACGCTGTATTTTATAAATTCTAGATAGTTTTGTTTAATCGATTTTAGTAAGCAACTCAAAATACTATTTTTTAATACACGTTATTATCGTAAGGCGAAATATGTATTTTTGGTATTATTTAATCTTAAAATAGTAATATGTACTTCAGTTATTTTTTGGCTGTACCTGGTTATCAATAATCAATACAATATGCTACTTATTTATTATGCCACTAGATGGCGCTGGCTGTCTTATGCATTGCAATATCGTTGTGTTCAAGTGTACAACTAAAGCAGTTCGGTGTAAAATGTATCAAGAGGAATTAAGTATTCATAGATAAATTGGTTCTTATTGTGGTTTAGGGACCTACTTTTAACAGAACTACTAGTTTTAAGTAAACCAACCTTGTGATAAGGTATTGGCTAAATGCATTTTTGGTCAAAATACTCAATATTTTAGTAAAGTGAAAGTAATGTCTACAAACGGGTTTGTGTACTCCATACGAAAATGTTTATTAAGTATATCAAAAATATGTTCAATTATACCTGATTTATTGTTAAGTTATAACTAGATTGCTCAAGTAAACTGAACAATAAATATAGACGTCACATATACTAGAACAATGTTTTCTGTTTAAATTAACTATATTCAGGTTAACGGAAACAGAATTTTTTCTCGGTGTACCATCGCCAGTTTTCGGCTTCCTCAACTTCATATTAACACCCTGTATACTTATATTGACTTGAGGTTGATCTTATACAGGTAAAAGGGCACAAATAATATTTTTCTTAAGGGTCGGTGTTCCGAGATTCGGGGTTCGGGGTTATGGCTTTTTAAGACGGTAAAAATTCAAATTTCTGAACAAAATAAATACCACTTGTTACCTTACAAGATAAAGTGCAGGTTCATTAAAAATAATCACGGCAATAATGTATTACTTCAGAAAAAAACAGGAATTTCAAGAAAATCTCTTGAATAGCATTGCATCGCATCCTGAACTTGACATCCTGTTTTTTTTTTCTGAAGTTACTATACATTAGTGCCAATATTTTTTTTAATGAACCTGTACTTCATCTTGTAAGATAACAAGTGGTATTTATTTTGTTCAGAAATTAATATTTTACTATCTTAAAAAGCCATAACCCCGAACCCTGTTTTGCCCAATCTCGGAACTCCGACTCGCAAAAAGAGTCATTGTATCTTGGTCCTGACCACTTAACAAGTCTACTTGGCTATATTAACCAAAGTCACCTTACGTACATAGATATTATCTTATTTATAACAGGCACACGAAATGAATCCAGTTTTATATTATGGTCTTACTCTCTACTTACCTACATGTTCAGGTAAGTTATACGCCAGCCTTTTTCGAGTGCTGCAATAGAGAAATAGGTAAACAGATAATGATACCGATTCGGCGCAACACAACTGACAAGACTAACCTTATTTTGAGCGTCCCGTCTTTGTCTTTTCGATACAGAAAGAAAAGGACATAACACTTAAATTAAGTTTAGTCCTGTCAATTAATCTGCTGAATCGGTGTTACTGTCAGATACCATGGTTTGCGTTTATTGTTTTTATGCGGTCCGTCGCAAAAATTGCGCTTCTCTGCTCTCTAGGGTTCGTGGTAGTAGCAACAGCATTCTAAGGGTGATAGGAGATAGATGGGATGCACCAATTGTAAAATACTGGAGTAAGTTATTATTTTATTCTTAATACAAGTTTATTTTTTTATTTCTATTGTACAATTTTTAATATTATTTGTAAAATGTATGTTTTGTGTAACTATGGTCTATAATTGACTGAATTAAACGATTTATTATTATTATTATTTTGCTAAAGCCTTTCCGCTTTTGACGGAATCACAATTGAAAACTACTTGCCTAATGGAGCTGAGTATTGTGTTCGTCCATAGTATTTACAAGTTCATTATGACCAACACTTATTTATAATTTTTGTTTTACTAAAAAAAGTATATTTTTTTTCTTCATTTTGGGGTTTTAAGGGCGTAAAACTCATTTAGAAAAAATCCAGTTTTACTATTGAAATATCAGACAATAACACGCCCATTTTCTAACGCTTAACGCTCCATTGTTAAGTGTCGCTCTAATTAAAACTGGCTACGGATCTAGTTCCGAGAAAAGTAGAGTAAAAAGATATTTGTACCGACTCTATGCCTTGCTGATTTCTTTTACGAACGTAAAGGTACAATCTCCAACTCATGATTTACTAGGATGCAGAAGCTTTCAGACATGGTATGAAAAGGCATTTCCTGCTACCTAATCTAGAACCAGTTTCGCGAGGGGTTTAGTGAGGGAAAGAGCTTAATTCATCAGGACCTGTGCAATTACGAAACAAGAGCCTAGGCATCATTGCGTACTGTAGGGTTTCCATGAAACTGACTCTTGAAGGGATAAAAAATACACATGTTTAGTAAATATATTGCGATAGTAAACAAAACCATGAGTTAGCGTTAAACGTCAGTCGTTCGGTGCAAAGTGCACAACATAACTTTGTTTTTTTTTTGTTAAGAAGTTAAAAGTGGAAAAGATATTGGTCTGTGGCAATTGACGCCAATAGTTCAGTATAAGTTAAGTTTATAGAAATAAAACGCAAAATTCATCACGATTTTGTCCCAACAAGCTTAAAATGCTGTTTTAAGTTTGTTTCGACGAAATCATGGCTAATTGTGCATTAAATTTTAAGCTGTTCATTTGTAGACTTTACTTATACTGAAATTTTGGCGTGAATTGCCATAGACCAATATCTTTTTCATTTTTAACTTCTTAGCAAAAAAAAAAAAAAACAAAGTTATGTTGTGCACTTTGTACCGAGCGACTGATGTTTAACCTTAGGCCTTAAGTTCAGTCTTATAAAGTATCTGTATGTTATGGCCTGACTAACTTGTGAGCACCCAATGGTCACATCATATTACCATGAAATAAGAGTTACATTGAATAAACATAGGTTGCAGGCAAGTTGGTCAGTCAGTCAACTACCACCATCTAACTTCATGATCCATCCATCACACACATCCCTGTTGGTTTAAGTGATGTGAAATAATGTAATTAAATAAATGTACAATTTGATAATTTGATAATGTGACTAACAAAAAATAAAAAAATTACAGAATTCATTTATTTGATTGTGACATGGGCAAACAAAAAATAATTATGTATCGGTATAGTTTAACAATTCATAAACAGAATACAATTTGTAGATTATAATATTTATAATATATCATTATAAGCGTCAATAAATCATTGAAGTAAAAAAAACACTAGACACAATATCGGTGGTCATGAATGGAGTCAAGGGCAAAAGTCAGTCGATAGCATAATTTTATACTTACGGGTAGGGTCAGCATATTTTACCAATATATTTATATGATTGATCTTAGAATATCAATTTATGTATATGTTGTGTTTAAGGCTGCATATAAAGTCAGATTGAGCATCTCATTTTGCAACAATCAGAACTGAAGTCTATGACGTTTAATTTTTTTTAAAAAAGCGCGTTTTAGTTTAAAAGAGCGCGCTCTCAGCCGTGGCTGTTACGA
Source organism: Ypsolopha sequella (assembly GCA_934047225.1). NCBI lineage: Eukaryota > Metazoa > Arthropoda > Insecta > Lepidoptera > Ypsolophidae > Ypsolopha > Ypsolopha sequella. The sequence continues at coordinate 16,688,116 of OW203994.1, read as the reverse complement.
CCACCAAAAAATACGCGCTTAAGTTTTATTTAATAATTTGGCTTCCATATGAAATTATTAAAATATTCTAAAATGTTTAGGCGGGGTTATTGTTAATTTATTTATATCAAAATTTCAAGGCTGTATACAATTTAAGGAAGGCCCTTTAACACTCGAAAAGGTTTTGCGTTTCTTGCAAAATATTTAGATTAGCCCTATAGTCGACTATCTATATTATTTTTATTAAAGCTTTTGACCAAGTTACACAATGTGAAATGGTTATTTGAAGTTGTCCATCTGACCTTATACGGATCCTTAACATTTCGCCTGTTTTAGCGAAGATACTGACGATATACGCAATTGATTTATTTAACAGTTCCGTATATATTTTTCATATAATAATGCAATTTATTAAGCGCGCAAGTAAAAAATATGGCCGTGTGACAAGACGGTGAACGCCACGTCTCGCGTCTAACGACACTCGTCTTTAGAAAAGCTGAAATTTTAATTCACACGAAGATTAATAGTATAATAATATGAAAATGGTTTTAAAATACAGTTCCAAAGTATAAAAACAGTATGGTGTTGTCAGTGATGTCGGTGACCCGGGAAATTGACTCTTCCCGGCTCATTACACACCCGAACCGAGTCACAGTGTAGATAAGTAAAACAGTATTATGTCTTCTTATAAAACGGCCAAAACGCGCTTCCAAATCTCGGTACACACCTCATAGTAGGGGTGCGCCGCAGTTAAGGGGTTGCACAATGCTAAAATTCAGTCCTGCTCTAACGCGTTTGTTTTTTGACTTTCTATCCTGCTTTAATCAGATGCCGCGCACACAAAAGTTCAGTTATTTAGAAATCGCGGCTCCATTAGGACAATAACCATAATTTGTAGTAAGGTTTTTTTGTAGATAATAATGAGATCTTTTATTGTGTGAAATATTCATTTCAAACGCATATTCCGTGTCCAAGCGAATTGAGTGTACAGAATGAAATCAGGTACCTAAAGATATATATTTTTTTGAGTAAAGATATGAAATTTAGATGATCCATAAAGGCTTAATTCGTCAGAAAAACATGATTAAGTACATATATATTTCCCAGAATTTTCTAGTAGCCAGTTTGGCCTACAAATCGAGCTAAATATACGCAATTTTACTAAATCCACGCATATTCAAGCCTTAAGTACGGACGCGGAGAGTGTGAGACGTCACCCGATTCCCGCGCACTTATGTAGGCAGCCCTAATGCGTGCGTCCACCGAGCGTTGCTTCAGGGACACTGCCCAGACGTAATACTGTTACTTATCTATATTGTGACTGAGTATATGAATACAAAAGTGAATATTCTGCTGAAATGGAGTACAATGAACCTTTTGTTTAATGATACAATTTAACCTGGCTAACGTTTGTGTGTACAGGAGTTCCTTTCTTCTATTATGTGAAGAATTTAAAAATTTTCATTTAGGCAGTTAGAAGACGTAATTGATTTCTTCATTGAAAAAAGTTAGTATTATTTCAACTATGTAAATTCAAGGTATTTAAAAATATTTGTTTTTGCGAACTAATATATAATGCAACAAATAATACCAGCTAAATAATAATTTTGATTTTGGTCTCTAAAATAATTTGTCAAGAGGACTTGAATCTTGAACTTTACAAAATAAAAGTTGTGTGCAGTTATATTTTTATTGTCTTGAAAACATAGGAAAATATGAGTGTTTGAGCTTCGTGTAACTTTTAAAAACTAAGCTACTCAATGGGTAATTATCTAACCACAATTACAGATATGGTTTCTGTATCATGTCTACAAAATTTCAATAACTTTGATTTGTTTGTTACAAATATGATCGAACACCGTTTCTATGTAGCGCGCTCGCTGTAGCATAATAAAACACAAAGCACATTTAGAGGCCATGCGAATTTTATTTTTGTCACTGTCACTCCATGCGAAAACACGCTCAGTGCGAGAGGGGCGGATTCAGGGCGAAAGCGAAAAATGTTAGTTTTATAATTTTTATAAAAAAACTAAAATAGCTAGCAAAATTTCAAACTTCAAATCTCTAGATATTGTTGGAACACACCTAATAAAATATGTTTGAGTTCTGTATATGGTTCCTATTCGTCAAACGAGGAGAAAACAATTATTTCTATCAAGGAAAATTTATCCAAACATGTATTCCAATTTCAAAACCCTAGATTATATAGTCAAAATGCATATACCAGAAATTGATTAAAACTTTCTGTGTATTTCATGAAATACACAAAAAAAACCAACTCTATTTTTTACATATCGCTTTTAGTGCGCTTGTCAAAAGTGTTGTCTTGTTACATGCGACAAAATATTTTGATAACGACTGCGCCACAGTGAGGCGGTAGCTAAAGGTTATCAAAAAAAAAAAAAAACTTAAAACGTAAAGTCTTATTCGTGTTGATAATATGCATAGTTAGTTGAACGAAGATACAGCTATGGTGATTTTCTGCCTTTTGTAAGGCAATACCATTCATTACTGAATCGACGTATAAACCCATTAGTTAATTACCTACCCCGTAAAATCTAAAAATAACGAAGAACATTTCACGTTTTATTACTTTCTCCAATTGAAAGTATATTGAAAATCGATTTAAAAAGCATAAAAAAGGAGCGTGGTTCAGTTTTGAAGAAGACGCGCTGAAATGAACATTATTTCAATGTCGTTTCCGTTGATATTTGTACCGACACACATCGAGTTGCTTATCTAGCGCATTACGCATTATTAGCGCATCATACGCCTTAAATTATACGAAAATGATACCAAATATGTCCTTCTGTAAAATCACGACGCGTAAGTATTTTTGGTTTACAGAGCGGCAGGAGCGTACTCCGACAAGAATAGTGTAACTGTTGGGGGCAGGCCTTAATCTGCTTATTTTGACCTAGGCTACATCTGAAGGGTCTCCATACAAGAGCTGGCAAGAGAACCTGGTGTAATAGGGATTATGTATATTCATAGTGTGTGGAGTCGCGGCCTATCTGCTTGTGAAATATAGGTACACATACTAGAGACATTTATTTTCCACTCTTTAACTCCTAAGCGTGAATTTAAGCCACGGCGCTGAATGACACAAATTTTACAAAGAAAAATAGTCTCCAAAAAGGTATGAAAAGAACAATGAAAAAAATAACTTTACCTAAACTAAATAACTACAATACAACATACACTAAGTGACAATATAAGTAGTTATTTTTACAAACTCAAAATTCATACTAAATATAAAAAATACGTATTTATATTTGCATGATAAAGCAAAAAGATCACAAATTAATAATAATATTACAATGCAAGTTTGCACATTTCCGCAGTGAACTGTTTAGAAGATTTTGATTGATTTGAAGCAGCAGGAGGCTCACTAGTAAACTGAAAGATACTTGTACATACGAACGAGTATTTCATTCCGCAAAGGAACCCTAAAAATTAACGCTCTATTTGCGACCGTTGCCGATCCATACACTGAATCACTGGACCATTGGAGTGGAAACGTATTTATTGATTCATTGATCAATATTCAGGTGTATTTTTGCCACGTATCAGGGATATTGAACAAAAAGTGCCGATTTGTATTTATTCCGGAAACGTTTATTTGTTCGGATTATAAAGGATTGATTATTTGGTAAACGAATTGGGTGCACTTGTAGGTTTATACAATTCATTCGTTTGGTTATTCAATATAATATAAAAGGTTTATCGGAATTTGAAAGGTATACCATGCACAACCATTATAAAACTTCTAATCTTTATATTTTCAAGCCTTTTTCGAACTATGCCAGTATTGAAGTCGGTCGGCAAGTAATTCAGAAAATAAATGTGTCTTAATAATAAACATTATTCGTTTAAGAGGCTATGCGAATTTTATTTTTGTCACTGTCACTCCAAGCGAAAAATCGCGCAGTGCGAGAGAGGCGGATTCAGGGCAAAAGGGAAAAAAGTTGGTTTTATATTTTTATAAAAAAAAAAAATAGCTAGCAAAATTTCAAATATAAAATGTCTAGATATTGTTGAAACACACCTAATAAAATACGTTTGAGTTCTGTATATGGTTTCTATTCGTCAAACGAGGAGAAAAAGTGTGTTTGAAGACCTCATTTGAATAATTATTTCTATCGAGGAAAATTTATCCAAACATGTTTTCCAATTTTAAAACCTTAGATTATATAGTCAAAATGCATATGCCAGAAATTTATTGAAATTTTCCGGGTATTTCATGAAGTACACAGAAAAGAAACACCCGTATTTTTTTCGCATATCGCCTTAATGCACTATATGCTGCAGAAGTGCTGCCACTTAAAAAAAATCATCGTTTACTTACTAGAATAATTATTGAAAATCTGCTCAAGTAAATATGTAGATATAGCAATGAACTATTTTTAAATAGCATAGTTTTCATAGACAACGCTTTGATGAGCTAAAATTTTAACTTAATGCCAAGAGCGGCCGTTTTTAGCAAAAGATAAAATTTTATCTCACCAAAAACGTTGTCTATGAAAACCAAGCTATTTCAAAATAGTTCATTTCTATATCTACGCATTTACTTGAGCAAATTTTCAATAATTATTCTAGCAAGTAAACAATGTTTTTTTTTCTAAAGTGGCAGCAATTTCGCAGAATAAAGCGCCTTAAGAGGCATTTCACAAAATCACGCTTTTGGCACAGTTTTATATTGTGCTTTTGGTATGGCGTGCCCTTCTGAGTCGCAATTTTCTTAGAATTTGGAGTAATGTTTATTTTTTATTTTAGTCTAATTAAATGAAGTGATTAACAATAAAATTACAGAATTCTATTAGTTAAAGATCATAGGTTTTTCTAACTTGAAATATTGAATATGACTATTCTTTATTCAATACAAAAAATCGTGGTAAACTGGCAACATTAATCGGGAAAATTTACGTTTTTTTTCCTACAAATAGTGTTATAAAAAATACATATTCTAGTACATTATGTGTCAATAAATTTATATGTTGGATGATTTGGCAATTTTTTTTTTTGCAAACTTTTTGTATTCTTGTTTAGAAATTACGTCCTTAAAGTCGACAACTCAGAATAAGAAAGTTGACGATGTGATTAGTTTTCCATAAACAAGAATATCTGTGTAAACAAGGTGTGGGAGATTAACCACTACAAAAAATACATAGAAGTACTTGGAAATGTGGTATATTGGTGACTATTTGGTGAAGCACACCTTAACTTATTTGACAGGACTAAACTTAATTTAAGCGTTCTATCCTTGTTTTTTCGATAAAGAAAGAAAAAGACAGGATGCTTAAAATAAGGTTAGTTCTGTCAAATAAGTTAAGCCGTGTTACGCCGAATCAACACAATTAACTGTCAATAGGTAAGATTGGTCTATTTTTATCATGTATTCAACAGCATAAAGGTCTTTCTTAAATTGATAAATAAGGCGCTTGAAATGTTTGATTTCTCGCTAAAAGTGTGAAATGGGCCTTAAGCGGAGGCTCCTTTTTTGGTTGGCCATTTTCAATCGAATTGATTAAGTAGACAGAGAATACCATCGAATTGTTATGTAGCTATAATAATGCGGTTACCGTTGCTGTGGTAATTGGGGTAATGGGTAAAACCAACATTTACTGACATGTATATTATGTTGGTGAAGCCTAGATAGTTACACTACAGCGCTGGAGACAGCAACTCACAGACCACTAAGTGGTGTGTGTTGCTACCATTAGGTTAGGCTTTAGGGAAAGAGGTATACCACATACCTATATAGGTACATGAAATTGTTATCACATTTTGCAGTTACTAAATAGGCCCACTAGATTAAGTTCTTCTGTGGCCAGATGAATAGACACACAAACGAATAGATAAAGAATATACAAGGTGACTTTTTGATCATCGTCCAAATTCATACTGGTGGCTTGGTAAGTGATCAGTATCATGCATCAGTAACAATTTTGGTGAAATTCGTAAAATGAAATTTCGACTCCCCATAGTGATTCACTCGGGACTGGAATTGAATTTATATGGGAAGCCGAAATTTCATTATACGAATTTCACAAAAATTGTTACTGATCCAAGATACTGTTCACTTATCAAGCCTCCATTATGAATTTGTATGATGATCAAAAAGTCACCTTGTATATACATTTTTTTTTCGGCTTTTCGAGACGTCTGCTATTTTAAGTAATTAGCCAGAGTCAAGTTAGATACCTACTGTTTAGTTATTCAGACTTTCAGACGCCGTTTGTTCATCACGCACGGTACAAAAAATAATAATATTTTATTGTTATTTGATAGGATAAATTTTGATAGTATACAGCAAATTTTTTGCAAAATACTAAAATCAGCAATTTTCTAAACTCTTTACCGATGAGTTTCGCTGCTAAATTAATAAAATGTGGTAATGGAAACAGTGGGAGGCAATTTGCCTGGCTGAATGAAACTTTCAAGAAAAACCTTTCGTTTTGTACGGAACTTTTGTCCGACGTAGGCTTATTGATTGGTACTTACATTTAAAACCGCCCCCGGCGTAGTGAAGTTCCTGTAGGGCGGTTTCCGGTCCCTAATGTACTGGAAGATCTTGGTGCCGTGACGTAGGAAGACGACCTTGTCGAGTAGGTGAGGGGGCACGTCGTGCACGCAGCGCAAGCGCACGCTCCCCCCTCGCGCCGCCCACCGCTCCATCTGCAGTTCTACCCGCACCTCTGTGTGCCCTCGGACTGCAACAACGAGAGATAAGTGTTTTAAGGTCTTTACCTATTCCCATACTGCAATAAGGCAATTGCAACATCAATAGCAGTTTTATGAGTACCTAGATTTTTTATCCGATGTTATAATATTACATTATAGCACCGCGATTCTACACTGCGATTGGCCCAATATATTATAAAGTCGCTGGAATCAACAACAGAGACAAGAAATAAGTCTCGACCTTATTTCTTAAGCCATGCCCCCTTTATCCTGATTGGCCTTCAAGCCGCATTACCGAAACGACGCACCCGAGGTTTATGAATGAATGTTCTTCTTATTTTTCGTGAAATTGTTAGTTGAAAATATTATAAATTAAGACGATATTTTTTATGGTCCTACATAAGTATTGTGTGCAACTGAACATAATTAGACATTGGGAAACTCGTGCAAAATTATTAGGTACTCGTGTCCCAAGGTCTCTAATTATGTTATCTTTATGATATAATAATTTAAATTTTTCGTTTATTATCTAATTTTCTTTTTATAATAAATTTGTAAATAAGTATAATAATCTGGACTTGTAATGAATATTACCAATAAAGATATGTCTAAGTTCAGATTTTCGGTGTGCTTTCTTTCTTTTAGGTGGATGCGGCTATATTCGCTCTTGACTAGATATAGATACGTACTTGACTGATCTCAATACGGTTTTCATTGTTTTAAGGCAATTTTTTATCACGCTGTAACTAACAGGGGCAAAGTAGAGGCCTGGAAATGTTGTAGTTGAACTAAAACGAAAAAAGTCTTCGTCAGCCTACAAAAGACCCAATATATGTAGTATACAATGTGTCCCTCATACAAGTGCACATCCGAAAGTGGGTGAAACTAGATCTAAATATATCGACAAAAATAAAGAAAATATATTTTTTAATTTTTTTATTTTATCTTGAATACTCCACCTGGGTATCTTTGTATGGGACGCGAGCGCAGTGCCTTTGGTTAACCGGCTAACCGCTCGTAGAAAATATTGTATTTATGATAGAACGTTATATTTTTTTTTTTAGAAAGGTAATGAAATAGACAATGATAAATAGGAATAAAAGTATAGTAAAACGGGGACTTTATTTTGAAAAAATTGACTATTACTGAAAAAAAAAGACTGAAAAATTAAAGAAATAATCTTTTAGGATATCATTTTTATGGTAATGGTAGTTGATTATGTTTTGTTTTTAGGATTTGGTATGCAACGATAACATTTTTATTTCATTGCATTACTCGCGATAGAACAAAAGTTATGACATATTTTATACAATTTTAAAACGTAGTGTCGATAAAATAAGGTCTAGTTTCACCCCGTTTCGGATGTGATCTTGTACGAGGGACACACTGTATATTGGCTTACAAAATAAACATTATAGAATACTCAGCAGAACCCCTGGATATGCTCGGTATACAAACTGTAACAAAGAAAGATCAGATCATATTTGTAGACCTTATTCAGTCAATGGTAAAGAACAACTTTTACTATGGATATAACACTAAAATCTCGAAAAAAAATCTGCCCTTCTATATAATTATATAGAATAATAATAATTCTTTACCTATGAAATTGCCGAAATTTTCTTATAGATTCATGAGTTCATAATTCCTGTAATACAATAGCTATTTCAATTATTTGTTTTTTGTTTGAAAGTTGATGTAAAGGTACGTAAAGGTAATCTACGTATTAAATTTTGTTTTTATTTTCGGTTTGATTATAAAAGTTTAATCTTCACAAACAGTTCGTCCTAAATGCCATTCATTTCCATGATAAGATTCGTAATATTTTTTTACAGCTGACATTTTTTAAAACTTAAATTAATTTTGGTGTTAGCTTAATGTTGTCTCATTCATACACAAAAGAAATGACATAATTTGGATTTATAATTCCTAAAAAAAAATGCAAAAATGTTAGTACTGAAAATTGAGTTTCCTTCAAATTCTCTATAGAAAACAGCAATTTCATATGTTAAGACCTAATATTTCGGCCGAGCGGCATTACATTTTTCTATGAAACAGATATTCTTTATTTTTATTTCAAGGTTGGCTCCATAGTAAAAATTACAATTGACTGAATAAGCTCTTCAAATATGACCCGACCTTTTTATGATGAGCGTTACACGCTGTATAAAAAAGGACTTACTTTAAAATACTTACCAAAACGATTACGTGAAAATGTTAATTGAAACAATTAAAAACTACCTATAATGAATGCCACTTATTATAATTTTCAATTAGAAAAACACCTGGGGGTATTTTACCACAGCTTTTCTTATATAAATCCAAAAAATTCTGGTTGAAACCTTTATTTAAATCATAAAAGCGAGACAGATGGAAAACTTTTAGAATAAAGATAAAGTTATATATTATATACGAAAGGTGAAGTCAAACAATATAATATTTGTCGTCGCAGCAGTCTCTATTCCAAAGGGATAAGGTCCAACTGATCCCATTTGAACTGTAATACATAAGTTTGCAGTGCTATATGGTCCTAACTGATAAGCGGAAACTTTTGACATTGCTCGAGTTACTGCGATTGTTAACCTTCCCCTTTTATACAATTTCAAGGGTCTGGGTTTTGAGACGTACGAAGAGGAAAAATATTATAACGGGCGGAAATAGAATTTTTCTTTAGAAATTTTATGAGGATTTTCAATGGCTTAAACAAAATATAAATTATTACAAAATAAATCCACAGCTCATTACGTATCACAGATTCTATAAATACTACTTAATTATAGGCCAATTGTGGATTTTTATTATATTTTTTAAACATTTCGTAAAAAACAGACAAAAAAGATAAATTTTTGTTATAAAATTCAGACTGAAAACTAAAGCTGAGATAAAAAAACTTACAATTATAAGAAAGAAAGAAAATAAATTTATTGGCGCGTTTACAAAAGAATAAAAAGAACTTATAGCTAACACAGTAGAAAAGGTTTATTTAATAAGGGAGTAATCTATAGATAAAATAACAACACGACAAAAGGATGTGGCTCAGCTATGTGCCATCCAAAACATGCTTTGGTTGGCGCTGGTTTTCAGCTACCTTTCATTATGGCATGCAAATATTAAATATTTTTAGATCTTGAATATTATAATGTTTTTATATTTTTTTTTCTTACAAATGTATAAAATTACTGAAGTAAAACCTCACTTGAACCAGTTATTATTAGTCGATTGCTATTCAAGGGAGGTAACTGATATAATAACTTAAGACTGTACATGAGCCTAGAGCATGAACAACGCCAGACTTTCGAGGATTCGTTTGAAGAAATTCAGACTCTCCTTGTATTGAAAAAATACATCGGATTTATTGATCTTTTATCAAGTGATCCTAGTTACAAACAATTTATTAATATTAATACCTTTGTCAAAAAAAAAAAGTTTTAATAATGTTTAAGCCTCTTAATTTTGGTTTTCAAACCTTTGTTTCAAGAATGTTTTTTTTTTCTCAAAATAGGTAATTGCGTCGATTCGGCTAACTTATTTGACAGAACTAAACTTAATTTGAGCCTTCTGTCTTGTTCTTTCCGTATCGAAAGGACAAAGACAGAACGCTTAAAATAAGGTTAGTCCTGTCAAATTAGTTAAATTGTGTTTAGCCGTATCGACACCAATAGATATGAAAGGATTCTACTTAAATCCACAACATTTTTCCCTACAAAATATTTCAGTATTAGCTAAAAACACACCAATTTGTTGTTTCGCTGCATGTATTACGCGTCCAAGAAAAAGAGGCCAGTGAGTCAACAAATAATCGCCTCTATCAAAAGCAAATAAGGTCTTTGCCATTGGACTTATTGTGCTGGACGGGTAATAAAAAAAGTTGCTAGGGTCCTCTTAATTACACCTGAGTCGAATACTCTGATTTCAATCGAAATAAAATAGCCCTTACAGTACGAGTATGTCTACAACAAGCAAATATGCGTGCCGCCGCTAAATATATTTTTTCGGCTTTTTTTTTCTTTTGTGCGATCACGACGATCTGGCCAGTGCGAATATTTTAAAAATAAAAACAAACATTAAAGCATTTTAAAAGTTAAAACTTTTAGTTAAAAGCATATTACTTATGTCATATAGAAACATTTTTCTATATTGTGAATAGAAAAAAAAATTGAGCATAACAAAATATAGGTAAAAAACGATTAGGCAGAACACACTTATTAATATGGAATAGAAGGGCCATGAAACCCGTGACTACGACGCACAGGTGTGATCAATTCGTCTCACCATAACCCACGGGCCCTCATTACTCAATCGACCTGGTTAGAGAAATTAACTAAAAAAATGGTGTATTGCAGCGTGGGAAATTGTGAAAACTCTACCAATAAGACATGCAAAGGGATTTCTATTCACTCGTAAGTACTTTTGAGATGTATTTTTGTGATATTTACAGTATAATAACCTTGCAGTACACACATTTTTAACCTTTACCATGAAATATTTGATGTATCTACTCACCGGCAAAGATTGGAGATACCGGTGTGTGCGCCGCGTATGTTTACTTAATTGGCCTTACTAATACTAATCTTATTCCAAAAAGTGGCGACAGCGTTCCCCATACAAAATGTGTGTCACGCCATCCTCCCGTGGGCAGTACAGATAATTAACATTGCTATTTAGCTAGACGAATGGCTTTTATAGTTAGTGAATGTAAAGAAGCCTCGTTCAATTTCCAAATTTATCTCCCTAGGACTGTAAATCGAGTTAAATGTGATATACTTTCAGAGCACTGGCGATAAAATAGTAGTAGGTAATTGATCACTTACACCCCAGTTGAACACTCTACTTTTCATCAATATTGTGAGGAAATAAAAACAAAATAGAGAATAACAATATAAAATGATATTAGGCAGAACCACAGAATATATATTTTCCGTTGCTATTTACCTAGACGAGTGATTTACTAATTTAATTACAATTAATGTAAAGGAGCCAGGGACTACATTGAAAAAAATGATGGCTAATCAAGTTAAAATCATGCTTGACGTTTAAGAAAATGTAATAAATGATAAAAGATGGTTTATTGTCACAAAAAAGCCAAAATAATTAAACTTTTATCAAGTCGACAATGTTCAATTTTATTAATTAACTTTATTAATTTCGGAAACATACTGAGTTCAATCATTCACTTGATTAGTTCTTTCAAGTTGGTTCATCAATGTTACACTTCACAATGAATTGATATAATAAAGTTATTTATTAATTTTCATAATAAATCCTAAATAATTAAATAATCAAATAATTATAAAAACGATCAACATCTTATGTAATTTGATAGATAGATAATAGTTTTAAACACACGAGAACACAGATCTTATCAAGTGGTTTCATAGCTCTTAAAAATTTGATGTTACATTCTAATAAGTTAAACAATATATTAAAACAACGTAAATTATGAGAAATCGGTTTTTGTATGAATTCCTGCATCGCGATTTTAAAAAAAATCTGCTTGGTTAGTATGAGTATCAGTAAATATCGGTTTTCGTTTGGACTCACGTTCGGTTTACCACTTCTTCCTGTCACATCGCGTGTCACAAGTAAGAGTCTACATGCAATTAAGCTAAATATATGAATGATAAGTAAAATAAAAAAAGGACAATCAATATTATACTCTACGTTTTATTCTAGTTACAAATTTAATAATGTCTATCAAGTTACTCGTTTTAAAGCTTGTAAAAGATACACTTGTCAAACTGTAAACTATAACAGTGCATAAAAAATTGCTTTGTTTTTTCTTTGTGGTTGCAAATAAACAAGCTTCATTTGCTTTATATAATTAAATAAGCCATTATATCACCAAATCAATTGATTTAAATTATCAATCTTTTAGTAACATGTACAAACTTGAGATTATCACGATAACAATCAGACTTTATAAAGTTGACAATTACATATTTGAATCTACTAAGACTGCTTGTGACACTTCTTAGTTTAGATGACTTTATTGCTGGAATCATAAAACTTTATGTGATCGTATATAAATAACTGACTTGATAGTCATTAACATTTATATAATAAATGTGAAGAAGTTTTAAAAAAAACTTCAGCGATAGGAGATTAGTTCGATTTTCAAATTTACTTACATCAAAAATACAAACACAAAAAGATTTATTTCTCAAAAATACAATCGTAGAGTACAATGAAGGTAGATACACTACGAACACAGTTTATTGTACAGTACTACGACATTCTAGTAGAAAGGATCTATACAATATTCATACTTTTGAGCATTTGGTAACAACAAGAGATTAGCAACAGACTACGCACTAAGTCAGACTTGTTCCGCGCGAGTCTTATCTGAGTAATAGAAAAAATTACAGGTGGACTTATTTCTCATAGCACAATTACTAATTAACAATTACCAATTACTAAATTACGTCTTTGTATAATTAAGGTCTGATGACAAAAACTAAACTTAAATAACCAAAACAAAGTGAATTAATATTATTTAAAAAGAATCCGTCTAGCTTTATGTATATAAATATAAGTCAAATAAATATTAATATAAAATATATTATATATGATATTAGTTGTGTTTAAAATATTTTATACACACATATAATAATTAATGAATAAGGGAATGGATACACACTCCTAGTTGTTAAAAGGGGTAAGGGGTAAGGTCAGGGCACCTTAATTATTTTTGTATTTTTAGAATGGCCTCGGTGGCGTCATAATTTAAAGTCAGCAACCATTTTGCTATTTTACTTTTTGCCTCCCACGTACTACATTTTTTAAAGTCACAAGACTTGCAAATCTGTTTATAGATGTAGGAAAAGGAGAAAGAGCTAAACCTTTGAGCAAAATCCGTTTTAATTAATGGAGTGTCAATATTGAGACGACAACGGCGTCCTTTCTGAGTTTGGTGAGAACAAGAATTTAGCTCTGCTCTGTGGTGAGCAAGCTCTACTCTTAGTAAATATAGTTGTCTAACAGTTAGCACCTTTGCTTCCACGTAAAGCATGTTGATGGGATACCTATAAGGTTTTTTAACATGATCTTTAGAACGGATCTTTGCGCTCTTTCTAGAAAAACAATGCAGTTTTTGCACAATTACCCCTCGCGGTGATGCAGTAAGCAAGACCATCGCAAGCATGGACCTACTTTTTTTTTAAAGTATTTATATTTCCAAATTTTTCATCAAAATTTTGCGACATTTTAAGAAAATATTTGTATAACGAAAAGTAAATATTTCATTTTCGTTGTACAAATATTTTCTGCGTAAAGGTAACGTTTGTAATTAGTTATTTAGCTAATTACAAACGTTATTTTTACGCCGCGCCGTGCAGATGTCAAAAGAAAAATCAATTATTAATGACGAAAAATTAAAATTAGGTATAAAATAATATGACGTTTATTTGATTTGAGTAAATCCCAAGGATTTGTTAAAATGTTGTCATCATCTCGTGTTTTCTTGCCAAAACATTGAAATTTCTAAATATTTTTTGCATTTCCGGAACAAAAACGTGATGTTTTAAATGGAAATTAAAAAATTTATATGTATACTGATGGAAAGAAATAAACGAGCATATGATATGATATGAGATGAAATGGTTTTTTATGGATTATTCTATTATTATTCAATTACAAGATATAATTTATTAAAATATTCAAACCTAAACACTGCGTGTAAAATTCCACGACGTTGCTTATTTTGAAATGTATGATAGAAACCAGAAGAACATCACTACGGATGGACAAACACTAAAAAGACAAATCGTAAGACGTATTTAAATAATTTCATCATATATTCAAACTTGCTTTAACAATAACGACTAGGCAGGTTGAACCGTTTTCAGTAAAACATCACAGATATCAATTTCATGAGTCCACAAAATACCACGAACTTGAAACGCAGGCTCAGATTGAAAAAAGATGAAAAAACATATCCCCAAAGGTTGACAGCGGTGCCCATAAAATTATACAAACTGCCGATTATAAGGGGACATGCCCGACGCCCAAACATTTTCGGACTCCGTATAATCAAACGGGCAAACTGGGCAAACGTTATTCCGATTTTACCGTAACATTTGTTTTCACGACTCCCTTCTGTGCACGTTAACGTCTACGCAAGTATGTAAGCAGCGGGTTAAGCTGTAAATTATTGTGTCGCTCAGGGGTTTGTTGTTCTTTTCTCGTAGCCTCTTTTGTGTCCCACTTCTGCAGGAAGTTCATCGTAAGACCAACGTCAAGGCTTGAAATGTTAATGGCCTGAATCATATGAGAATGTTTCAGCTTTCACGTTGTTAAATAAGGAAAATAGGCACTGTCATCGGCAAAGTCAAGCCTTGTCAAGTTGAAATCATCACTTTTATGCCCTTGTTTGCTGAAGGGATCGTCAGCTCCAAAAAATGCTTTTTCGAGTACATGCAAAGCTTTAGGTTTTGCGAATCGAATTCAATTGCGTTTCTGTACTACAGGAAACTAGAAAAAGATTCCAAAATGTACAAACTGATTTGTCAAACTAGTGGCTTCTCTGATAAGCAGAATAACCTCAAAAAAAGTGACGATTTTAGCGAAATAGCTCCTTTTACATTGTAAAGTGAAGATTCTTCTCATTTGCCAAGTTGCTTTTTAGGCAAGTTGTATGATCATTAAAGCATGTGGTTTAATTTAAAGTGATTAGCTCCAGGATATTGTATTTGAATTGCATTTTAGGGTAAATGTGTTCAGGGTAATGGTTGTTCCTAAGTATGTCACTGGGTTTATATAGGTGTTCAATCGTAAGTGCTAAAGTAATAAACTAGCTAGCACTGACGTCAGATAAAGGGTCCTACTGCTGAGTATCTTTTTACAACTTTTCCAAACAACTTGAAGTTTTATGCTTCCCAGATTTTTATACGTTGGAACTTTCACAAAAATTCGGGTGACACTTGAGCATGGGAGATGAGAATGTTATTTTTGTCTTTCTTAAATATTCGTAAGCATTGTTAAAAAAATTAGGTCTGAGGAAATAATCTAACTACGAGTATTTGTATTCTACTGGTTTTATCGGTACTAATACGAATTGCAGTAACAAATTACGTTACTTTTGTCTAATAATTACTATAATAATGTATCCTATTAAATAAGGTGTAATACCTATTCCAATTTGTGTGTCCAAATTGTTAAACTTTCACTCTGCAGGACGGTCTTTCTTTAGGCCAGTGCAGGTGAGAGGGTCTATAAAAACAGTTTAAATATTCCTGTACGATCAACATATCCATTATTATTATTGTCTATGTAATTCTTATTTGTATTTTTTAATTTTCTGTGTGCATGCTATTAATTACTGATAAAATAATATTAAGCATTAACTGTTAAGCATTAACTACTTCTGGATTAATAAAGAAATTTGTATTTGTATTTGTAAATTTCGAAACTTAGGTCCGTTTGATAACAACAAATAACGATCAACAAATTTGGTAAAAGACTAATCACATTGGAACGGAATAATCGTTGACGAAAGGTGTCAAGTTTTTCACTCTTGCGGGAGATCAAACTAAAAAAATAATTTCAACTCTTCTTGCAAGGTTTTATACAAATATATGTGACTTAGGTGCGGGTACATAACCCGGTGACGTGACAGTTTTAGATATCGAGGAGTAACTTCGACCTCTTGAAACGTCCGAAACAGTATCTTTTTATGGAGCTGTGTCGCCTTTTTCAGAAATTGCTTTCCTTTTCCACGCTCCTGAGAAAAATATACAATTTACATGAGGCTTTAGAAAAATAAACTTATTGATAAAGATACGTTGTTTAGACTTGGTATGATGTTCACACAATTTTATTCTTAAAGAGAAAAAAAAAGTGGGTCTGTTAAAATTGTCTAACACATCACATGTCTTAGATTATTAAAATTCTCTTACAATTATAGAATTAAATGAGACTTCAGGATAATTCATGATTTATATAAAAACGGCTCACCTCAATACGTGTTATGATCGGGAAACCCGACCAGTTTCAGCAGATTTAGACTGCCTTCATCTGGCATGTGTGAGGCGTAACGTCGTCGCGTAAACGTCTTTACTCGCCTAGATGAAGGCTGTCTAAATCTGCTGAAACTGGTCGGCTTTCCCGATCATAACACGTATTGAGGTGAGCCGTTATTATATGAATCATCTTCTTACAATCTGAAAAAGCAACGTTTTTAACTATTACCGTTCGAGCAGAGAAAAGGTTGAATTGTAAAAAGACAATGTAAATTGTTGTAAATAGACAATATACAAGCATTTTCATTTAAGTGGGTACGGAGTTAGTTTTTGTGTGACAGGTTCAGATAAACGAATAAAGTATTTGTGTGCTAAGCTCGTTTATATCACAAGTAAGCTGCCTTACCTTAGACATATTAAATGCAGAAATTACCATAATAAAGTTTATTGTGTTGATACGTGACGTCAGCGCTCGCTGCATAAAATGTGGTTAGGTTAAACCTCAAGCATAAAGAAGGTATAGAGAGTCAATCACAAAATCAATATAAAATTATTTATAATAATTAAAATCCAATACTGAAAAATAAAAACTATACAGATAAGACATCGCTGATCTTATATAAACCTGAAGTGTGGAAAATTCTTTTCGAGAAAAATAATATAGTTGTACCGGTAACAACAAATAATGATTTTCGGTTTCCATAGCGTCGGAGGGGTTAAAAAAAAACTTGTAAGTACTTTCTTATTAAATTTGCAATACTCATGGGCATAAAAAAATATATATATATGATTTATTTTAGCATTATCATCATAGCTCTTCTATTTGCCTTTGAGATTGTAGTTCAGCAATTAGGTTATTTCAATAAAAACAAATTACAAATTACTTACAAATTTATTAATTAAATAAATCTATCAAATATTTAAAGAATCACTATTTATTTAGTACCAAGTCCATTTGATATTTGATGGTCATCAACTGAACAATGCTTGTATACGTCATGTGCATTATGCGATGATAAGAAAATCGTACGGCTTACTGTAAATTGTATGCTATTCAGAAACGAAAGAGAACCGGAATCGTCCCCTTGGCAAACTTTAAATTCCATTCGTGTACTTCGTTCACCCACTCTATGTTTGCACAAACCACCTGAGAATTCTATTTTCTATATCGAAGTTTAATTTTGCTACGTCTTGCCAGTATTACGATATTGGGGATAAATTGTTTTATCAAATGTTGAAAAGCTGCACTTTCACCGAAGCTATAAGTATATGTTATTGGCCAAACCCGATTTTAAGACAAACAAGTTTTGTTCCAAAGCCAAACTTGTTCTTCACAAAATTTAAAAATCGTTCAGAGCAGAAGCGAACCGATATATGTATTATAAGGTTGGAAGTGGTAATTTTTCATGACAATCCAGAAATTTGTTAGGTCTAGACAAAATTAGTTTGTCCTTAAATTAGGTGTGGCCAGTAACATATACATTAAAGTATTTTTCATATGCATGGGTAAATAAATAAGTATATCTTGCTTTCATTTTATTCCAGTTAAAAAGGACATACTTAAAAAATTTTCATATACGTTTTAAAGAGACCTTTGTTCGTGATACAAAGCCCTTTGTATAAAAAAAAATATTTTCCTCTCACTATTTCAGAAATAGTGAGGGGCCTTTTATTGCTTAAAATCTAAAGCAAAAGTCAATTTTGCTCACCAAGAGTTTTCAATTTAGAACGCTGTGAATTGGCATTCCTAATTTCTTTTTATTTATAATTTTTACCATTTTACGGCTCTAGATACTTGTTATTTGGAGCCAGGTGTAATTTTTTCATACTTAAAAAAAGCGAGTTGTATCGGAGAAACAACTTTAAATTAGTTAAGTGGATATAATTCTTAAGGCACCTCTTTAAATCAATGGCAGCCATAATCGAATATACCACAATAATACGAGTGTGTCAGTTAATTCGTTCGAAAATATATTTTCTTAATTTTCTCTCTAGTGAGGAGAAGAGTTATCTGTGTCAGATGAGAGCAAAGTGATTTGTTTCTTGTGTCGATTATAGAATCCTTCGCTTGTTCAGGATTCAAACTCAACACTCGCCACAAAAACTAACTTTACTTTCTTGTTGTACAAATATTCTCATCTTGAAGCTGAGCGATCATAAGCCTTATAGTAAAAACAAAACTTACTGTAGCTGATTCTGAAGGCTTTAATTTTAGTTTTAGTGCTGTCAAAACTAAAATTATCACAAAGTAATTTAGCTTCTGTTCCTAAAGTTTAAGGACTATTTTGCAATAAACAAAATTTTGTTGTGACAGCACTAAAACTAAAATTAAATCCTTCAGAATCGGCTTTATTAATCTATTAAATAAACAAGACAAGTTACTTTGTTCTGATCTCGTAGCTCGTAGAGACTCGTAGAGATGTAAATATTCGTAGGCAATCGTAGCTGCTTGTAACAAATAACTACGGCTATTTCATGATCAATGAAGAATTGAGTACTTGCATAGGATATGTATATGTAAATCAAGTGACAATATTCGTTGTATATGTGGTTAATATTTTAGCAATATTGCTATGCATATGAAAATTAATTAACTTATAGGACTCTTTGTTTAATTTGGGCTATTTTTGTTTTGCCGTTAATTCAATATTTGGCTATTTCTCTGAAAGTACTAGTTGTCAGAATCTAATTCCGTTTTATTTTTCTAAAACTAAATGATATTTCATATACAATAAAAAAAAGAGAATGTTATTTTTCCTTACGTACGGGTGAAAGTATACAGAAAAATAGTTTTATTTATATATATATGTGTATATATATATAAATATATATTAGTATATCATATATATATGTATATTAGTATAAAATAATATTTTAGAAAAATATAAAGAAATATAATAAAAAACATAACAAAAAAAAAATAAGGTAGGCGTTTAAATAGGGTCAAACATACCCATGACTTTTTTTAATTAATATAATTATTTTTTATTTTTTATTATTGTTGTTTTGGCTTTCTAGCTTTCCACGGAACCCCATATTACTATATACTTACTATAATAACGACTCATACATATTATATTTATAGCAATTTACCCTACGCGTGATTATTGTATTTTTAATTTATTTTCGTTACCTTCTAATTCCTGGCATAGCGTCCAATTTTTCAAAAACAAATAAAAGAACGAGTCTTCGCGTACAAATGCGACATTCAGGTCGGCAGTTTAATAACCATACTTCCTCTACGTGCCTAGCACTTTAATAAATGCCTGTGAGATATAATACGCAATCAGGTGTAATGGAGAAGCGTCGTCTGTGTGTGTCACATACGAGTCTGGCGGTTTGGTGATACGTACTATATTCACCGCAGGGATGTGTCGGAGCTCCGCCTCCGCATCCGCAAGTGCGGAACTTCCGCATAAATTCGTAACTCCGCCTCCGCATCCGCCTCCGCAACTTTCAAAACGGAGGTTTAACGGAGTATAATAAATAAATGAATACAACAAAGAAAAACGACTAACACTAACAGAAGATCTTCTATTGTGGTGGAAAATGAACACCAGATATCAGGCTTTCGCGCTTATAGTGCGAACTTATCTTTCTCCTCCACCAGGTTCTGTGCCAAGTGAAAAACTTTTTAGTGGAGCTGGATTAATCTATGATCCACTGCGAAATAGATTGGATGCAGATAAAGCCGCAAAGCTGCTTTTCTTGAAATATAATTTGCTTATTTTGGAATTTAATTATAATTAAATAATTATAAACAATTTTTAGTATAAAAAAAATTTATAGTAAATTTTCGTACTTTTTTTAACCTCCGCCTCCACCTCCGTTAACCTCCGCCTCCGCGGAGGTTGAGTTCTAGACCTCCGCCTCCGCCTCCGCCTCCGTTAACTGACCTCCGTTACATCCCTGATTCACCGTACCGTAACATTGCTACTAGGGCGTGCATTATTAAGGCCCACTTGCGGAATGTTCTTAACTCGACTTTAACTCGGGTTAAGTCAAAAAATAGAGGGTTAAGAAAAAAGCTCTCTTGCACCAATCGAAATCTCAGATTAAACTAGGGTTAAACTAAGAGAAAGTCATCGGAATTTAACCTGACTCTCACCTTGACTTAAACTTGGGTTAGCGAAGTAATGTTACCAGTTTGACTTAAATTGTGTTGTTTCCAATAACATTATATAGATACTAAGCCACATTGGTTGCAACTAATTACTTTATGGTAACATTCTAAATAAGTGTTAAATGTCAAGCAATCGCTTAGCTCGCGATTTCTAACCCGCTTCGATATTATCATGGTGCAATAGTACTAGTGATAATAATAATAGACGTTTATTTCTATATGAAAATATTTGGAACATACAAATATTTCTGCCAAACTGTAATGTAATGAAAATTAGTTAACTCTTCCTTTGTGTTAGTTAACCCGAGGGTTAAGGATTTTTTCTCGATCATGCTGCAAGTGGGCCTAAGACACAGCTGCGGAATCCTTAAAAATATAGCTGTTATCTGTCTATACCTTCCAATAATAAAGTAGTAAAATGTCATCTCTGTATACCTATTAAATATTTTTGCGAAATTTTCAATGAAATGGGTTATTATTATTAGTATTGTACGGATGGAGGCGAAAACTAAATTTTTTGAATTTTCGTCTGTCTGTACCTATGTTTGTTCCGTTTTAACTGGAGAACTACTCAACGGATTTGGATTTGGTTTTCTTCATTATCATTGTAGTAATCCTGGTCAACATAAAAGTTATAAGTGGTGTTGATAAAATAACCACCAAGTCGAAAACGGGGCAAAGATTGAATAAACGCCGGCTGAGACGCAGGCGAAAGGCTAGTTGAAGTATATTAGGTAAATATTTTCCCGTGGAATGCAAGTCACAGTCCACGCTCAGTATACCCACGTTTCACCGACAATTATTACGTTCCAACGTGATCGGTGATGAGCTTTATCACCGCACAAATACACGCTTTTTAGGGCATGCAGTTTCCTTTACGATATTTTCCTTCACCGTTCAGCAAGGGGTAAGTAAGAACAAATACTATACACATAAACTCATTGGTGCATGCCTGACCGGGGATCAAACCTCTCAAGATTGAGAGGCCAGCGTTCTACTCCTGAGCTACCGCTGCTATACTACAAGATGTCCAAAAAGAGTATCGGGTATTCGTTTTAGTGCTAAAGTTGAAACGAAGTAGCGGAGGTGCGCGCGAAGGAGATCATGGAGTCCGCCACTTTGTGGAGTTTTAGTCGCAACGGAGCAGTACTCGGGGATGCAAATAGCGAACTTTTCAGAAAGTGATTCTGATGATGAATTAATGTCTAGGTACTCCATGTTAAAGTTAGTACAAAAAAGTATCGTTCATACCAAGCACAAAATGGCTTTTTTTACGTTTGGAAGGTAAAAGCTTTCGACGTTCGCCTATTGAATTGTTTGAATTCAACTTTGGACTGCTATTTTATTATTTTAGATAAATATGTAAGGTAGTCGATACGTCTAATAAATTCAGTGTGTTAATATTTGGATTAGATATTATAAAAGACTAATTATAAGAGAAGTTACGGTTTCGGTTTTGATTTTGGTTACGCCCAAAACTGGGATGAAAACTGGAATGTAATGTATGATGCAACGAATGTATTGTTTAAAGGAAACCATAGAGTAAGCGAAATTTTACTGAGCAGAAATGTTTCAACTACTAAAAGTAAGTGCATCGTAAAAGTAGCAAATTCAATTTAACACGATACCTGCACAATGTGGTAAACACGTACAACAAGGACTCTCAAAATACATACAATGTCCTGTGAACAAACGGAGACGAACAAGGAGCCCAGAGAGTCTAGGTCACATCATATCCAGGACGATATTTTGATACCATTTGGGACAATTTATAGCGGCCATATCTCAATATCAGTTTCACCCATCTCATCTGTCAGCTGACCATATCATTTTTGTTTTCTTTTTCTTTGGGTTGTTTTGGCTCTGATAATACCTATTTAGAGTAGCGAAAGCGATGGATTTGTAGTTCAAGTACCATTTTTCGGTTATGATATTTATTTGTAGCTCAAGTACCATTTTTTGGTTATTACAGTACTTTTCGTTTTTGAAAGTGTCATGAATTAAAGGTGATGAAAAAAAATTCTAGCTTGAGGTTTTAAACTGCAAATATTGCTGGATAGCACGTCTTTGGGTCATATACAGCTCATCTTACATTACATTTTACTTACAAAACATAATTCGGATATGTACTAATAGTAAAATTTTATTAACTGCCTCTGTGGTTTCTTCTTCTCTCCAAATTTTAATTTAATTACGGGTATCTTTGAATGTTGAATTAGCAATCCCATGTTTTTTCATTTCTTTCTTATGTTTCTTTACAGATATTCATTCATTAAATTTCGGTATTATCTGTTAATTACAGATAATATTAATAATACCGAAATATAATTATATTAATTGAATATCTTTCATAAAGAAACATAACAACATTTATTTAAATTTGCTTGGTTTGTTCCAACAGAGTATGAGATGGGATATACAGAAAGGATGATTGAAATAAGAGTGACGAAAGAAAGATATGGTGCGCTTTTGAAAAGTAAAGTTCAACTGGGCAGCCCTACAAGGACGCATGCCGACCAAATTGGTGAGATACTGGAGAAGGGACTCAAAAGCCCCCGAAACAGATGAGCTTTTAATCTAGTCAAGATTGAAAGCTCGTGAAAATTTTACTGCGAACAATTTATAATTTTGTGTATTAATTACAATTATCTGGTACCCCGCATTGCTGGCTTAGCCGAGGGGCCCCTGGTAACTTAGTTTATTTGTTTCTCTGCATGTACAGGTATCTAGTAGTTAAGGCCCTTAATATCGCCAAATGGGTACTTTCTAAAGCCTACTCCTCTTTTATGGCCAAACCAAAAATATTGAAAAAATGTATTATGGATTATCAACTCTAGGACAACATTTTCAACATTTTTCTTTTTCGTACTACCAAAACTTCTATATGAAAAATTGTTTCAACTGAATGGTGTTTTTTGGCTTGAATTTCCTACTGCTCCTAAGCGGCTTAGGTGATTTAATTCATTTATGCTTTGATAAATAGATAAACTTGATAGCTATAAACATGACATAGAATTATTCAATCGAACAATGACGCCCATGTGAAAAGTATTATTTTCTCCTATTTTGCCCTTTCAAGGACGCAGCGAGCGTCGTAACAGCCACCACGCATTGTGCACTGATTTGAACGTTATTTCGTATATTTAGTATAGGAATCCTAAATTTTATTTTGCGTTTTTCAAAAAAAGGCTCATTGACGCTGGCCCTGACCACATACCGAGCCCCTAGTATGAATTTGACTATATAAACAAAAATCACCTTATATAGTTAATCTTCATGGTTTTAATTTTCAGTACAACAATTCTGATTCAGTGATGTCCCAAAACGGTACAATCAAGTCCAAGACTTGGCGGTGGCAGTGGAGAAGCGGGGGCGCGGCGGTTCATTAAGTGCATTTGAATAATTATGCAACTCTCAGAAACGAAGCAAACTGTGACGTCACTACGGGCAAAGCTAAGTTATTCAGAGTGGCGTTCCAAATTCCTTTTTGCGTCCGGTAAAATAGACAATATTTCGTCGCCACAGTGGGCTGTCAACGGACCATTTTGGCAATTTTTTTTCAATGTTTCCCTGGATATAACTGTAACGTAAACGTAAATTTTACAAATTTGGTTGGTTGGCCATTCAAGTACTGGAGCGACGAATTGTTGATGTCAAGCTAAGTAGCAAGCTGCGTAGCTGTTTTATAAATAAATACCCAAGAGAAAATTCAAACTTTTTGTTTTGAGGGGAAATAAGTTTTTTGTTTTTTGTCCAGTTCAATATTGGCGACATAAAGGTAATAATGAATCATTCGAATCCGTCAAATAGTGATTTAATATTGGCCGCCATTTTGGTATGGACTTTGAAATGTCAAATCTCGCAATTTTGTACCAATTTCAAAATAAAATCAGACAATTCCAGGTTTATTATTGGAAATAAATGGAGTTTCTTATACAAGCAGATTATTTCTTACTTTGGGTTTTAAATATTTAATAGCAGATAATTAAATGGACTTCTTGAAACAAAAAATTTTACATTCGGTCTGTGAATTGCGAAGTAATATCAAGCCGGACGGATAAAAAAAAACAAGAAGCAATGAAAATTTCAAGTGCAGACAACTTGTAAATAAAATATTATTAGGTAAATGAATTTTTTATTAATTCATTAGTCAAATGCTTTTTATTTTTATTAAGTTGTACTTTACATAAATATAAACTAATTAATTTACATTTGAAAGCGCTATATTTATTATTATTGTTATATTATTTTATTATAATTACATATTATTACTATACAATGTTTTTGTTTTTTTATTTCCATCGTTTTGAAATTCGCGCCAGATGCGGATGTTTTTGCGCATTAATGCTCTGCACTAATCTGAAAGTTAATAAAGAACGATATTTTAAAGACTTATTTAATTGTTTTAGAACGAGGGAGGCTTTTTATATAAACAGGATAAGGCTGTTTACATTTGTTTTATTTATGTAGCTAAATGATTGAGGATTTTCAAATTACTTTTCGGCCCTAGGGCTGAAAATATTTTTACTTCTCGCATGTGTAAGCAAGGATCCGAACGAAAAACAGCGACAGGTCTGAAGCGCGGAAGATAAATAGATATATCTGTATTAATATTTATGAAAAATTTCGTTTTAATCACATTTCTATGTCTTTATAAGTTTACCACCTTTTAGTTTACAAAACTCGCATTAATTGTCCTGTAGTGTGACATAATTCCAAAATTTGAGCATAAATATCAGCGATTGTCTTTCTCTGAAATATTTTTTTCTTGATTGAGCTTATGATTCGGAACGAACCCCAGGTAAGAGAAATGTTTTGAACTCGAAAATGTCCTTGCCGTAAAATTGTACCCTACAATTTATTCTGGATTTGCAGTTGTAGTTTATGCATGCAAAGAAGATCAGCGCTGCTAGAAACGTCTTTTAACTTTTAAATTCAGATAAAAGGGAAATAGGAAACACAGGTGCACAGATAACAACGAATTAAAAAGTTAGATACGCCGAAAAGTTAACCTGCTACTACTATCGGTGAACGAAGAAATTCACAGGCTACTATTGATAAGATAACATTAAATAAAACGAAGGTAACATTAAACAAAACCACATACAGTAACAAATCTACTAGATAAAAAAAATATAGTTGAGACAATTTTGAAAATTTTTTGGTCACGAAGAAGTAAATTTTTTATGTATATTTTTATCATGCAAAGGTATTCAGTATGATACATAGACTCGGTAATTTAATTTAAAGTAATGTACAATTTAAAGCAGAGGCGGTAGCTTAGGGTAAGCACGCTGGCCTCGCAACCTTGAGATCCAGTTTCGTTCCCGGTCGAGCACGCACAAATGGGTTTTTCGGAATTTATGTGCATATTATTTGTTCTAACTTACCACTTGCTGAACGGTGAAGAAAAACATCGTAAGGAAACTTACATGCCCTAAAAACGTGCATTTGTGTACGAAGTACGGCGATAGGGCTCACCACTCATCACGCTGGGACGTAAAATCGTCGGTGAAACGAGGGTGTACCGAGTGTGGACTGTGACTTGCATTTTACAGTTCACACTTGAAATACCTCTGACAATACCTCGGGGATTCATGTCGTGACGATATATATAATGTGTCTATACTTGCTACACTGTTGGTGCATTGAGATTTGGAAAGTAAATTCTCGTTGTCGATTACAAAAAACATTCAAGCAACATTTGTCATCCCATATACTGCATGATGTATGGGTTTTGTATTAACTACAGTTAGTTCAGAGCACGTATGTATACCTGTTTAATGAAGATGCATTGCATACTAAATAAACAGGTTAACTTGTTATGAGTATTACCCGAGGTAAACACATTCGTAAATCTACAACATTTTGCGGGAAAGAAACCTTATTCAAAGGTTCGTATAAGTATTCCTTGAATGTGTACTTGGCTACGCATTGCTTAGAGAATATTTTGAAAGCCGACAGGCAATACCTCTTGCGAAACACGAGATGTAACGCTTTCGTTTCTACAAAGCCGTCTTTTAAAGGCTCCTCAGGGACAACGCAATCCATTGTTGGCTTCTCTATAGGTACATGTACAATTTTATTTATATTTGTGATCATCGGAAAGAGAAATAAGAATGCAAAAATAAAACTAAGTGTCGGTCACGGCTGCTCACTTTTGCCCCTTGTCTTTAAAATTTGCACAAATCCAAAAAAATTTAATGGCACTTTCCCATTAAAAATCTTTTGGAAACTTCTATAGAAGCCATAAATGGGGAGAAACCGAAAATAGAAACCAATTATTGAAAGTCATTTATGAATTAACTAGACGAATCAGATATTTACAGAATTTAGTTAAATATAAATAAAAAGAAAAACTTAATATTACTGCAAAAGATCCAGTTACACTCAGAACCTAAAAATAAACGAATCAGTAAAGTAACCAGCTTCAAAAATCTTGGGAGCACCATCAGAGAAAAATCAAAATGAACAATAGATACAATCACGAGTAGAATCACAATCACTTAGCAGGGTTTCTAAAATAAGTAACCTATTTTCAGATCAATAATGTCTACAGACGTAAAGAAAAGCTTTATAAAAGCATTATTTAACCGTTTTGTTTGTGTGTGAAACGTGGACTATGACATAGAGAGATAAGGAAAGGATTGAATAATTTTAAATGTGGTACTGGAGGCGAATGGACAGAATTTGTTGGATAGAGAAAATAACTAATAAGGATATATATATTGATAGGTAATTTTAATTTATAGTTAGTTTTTATTTAGTATAGTTTTATTTTGTTTATAATTGTATATTGATAGGTAATTTTAATTTATATCTATAAAATATTATAAATATACATATGTAATAAAATAATTAAAACTAATAAGGAAGTGCCGAGAAAAGAAATATCATGAATGGTACTGAAAACAGGATTGGGAAGATGTTGGTGAACAGAACGGAATTCTGAGACATGATCTCTTAATAGAAGACATACCCGGTGGGAAAAATAGAAGGGAAAAGAGTAAGAGGCAGACCGAGAATCAGATTCAGTGACCACCTTAAAGCAAAGGCTGGAGTCACCTAAAGGATTTGGATCTGAACAGAGCATGATAGAAAATGCTACACTGACAAGAGCTAAGCTCTTTAGTAATTGCTAATAATATAATTAAATATAATAGATTTACAAAAATATATTAACCGCGAAAGAATCTATATAACATAATACTTGAGATCGCTACATAAGTTTGAACTTAGAAGAAACAAAGTATCTCTCATATCGTCGAGACAGATAACATAGCTACGGACGTGTCTCCTGGCGCAGGCGCATATTTGCGATCAGACTACGACGTAGTGGGTCTACAAAGCGGAAAAGCTCTAACGTCGTACTATTTGCTACGCGCCGCGCCGTAGCAAAAAGAGGATGCAAATGTGGTGTATGTCCGTTTCCAAGTATGAACTGTCACTGGGAGAGCCAACAGCCGCACACCCTCTTTTAAAAGACAAGTTTTACGGCCCAAGACTTATCGCCGTACAAATGCAGGCCTTTTGGGGTATGCAGGTTTTCCTCACTTTGTTCTCCTCCACTGTTCTACAAGTGGTAAGTATACAAATACCTATCTATTTACTGCGAACATGAATTTTAAAAAGCTCATTGATGCGTCAATGATGTCTCATTGATTTTGAGAAACAGCGCCCTAACAACTGAGCTAGGAATAAAAAAGAAAAAGGAATAAAATAGAAATAGTTTTGTAAAAACACTTTTTGTAACTTTAGATGTTGGGACATCCTTTTAAGTATTGTAAAATACCTGTGCCAGGATACCCCGCTCCTTCTTATCTAAGATTTTACAAAGTAAACTGATAAAATTTATAATGAATACTTAGGAAGTTATTATGTGAGAGTGCGAGTGTATGTTGAGTGTTGAAGGCAACGATCGTTGGTTGATGGTGTGTGTGCTTGCTGGGTGTATTTATCTGTGACTTGAAATTATATCTACTCGTATATTCTATATCTCTCTAGTTCTACGATCAAAGGTTTGTCGGCAGAATTACAAGAGTATCTTATCTTAAAAGTCAATAAAAATATCTAGAGGATTGCAATGTAATTCTGGCAGGTATATGAATGAACAAAGAAATATTTTTTAAGAAAACCGTTCTATGCGAGAACCCCAAAGAAATGGTTCCCAAGCTTCTGACCTACTTAATTCGTGCGTTCCAGATGTTGATCTCACACAATCCATGCACACCGAAACTTTTGCGATAACTTTTGGTACTGCTGAGTTCACACACACCACATACCACATCTTTAGCGATTTCCTCTGTCGCAGCTAAGACTTTTATCAGAAGTTATAACCTCGCAATCTCGAATCAGTACCTATCTATAGGTATATCTATGTACGTATACCAAGCTTGACATCAGTACGTACATAATAATATACTCATTCCTGTCTCCTAGAGGGGTACGGAGAGATTACGAATTTACATCTGTTACGATCCTGACACACCTCTTTCGCGTCAATCTAGTCATATAAGCTCTTCTATTCTGGGTACTTTTGACTTTGCTCTTCTTCAGTATGTTGCCTGGTCAGGGTGGCCTAGTCGAGTTCTTTTTGATATTATGGCGAGGGTATTCAAAGAAATCTGTCTTGCTCCATCGCTTTCATTTTAGACTTGTCTATCCTGCTCAGTGAAAGCGGGCCGCTCAGAAAACTCTTGATTTCGGTGTGTTTTTGTTAATAATTTTAGAATGGGTTCCCAGCCATTATTATAGGTAATAGGTATATGACAGCCATTTCATGTCACATTTCCTATCTATTTTGGAACAAGTTCTATTATTCAATACCTAATATTACTCAAATGAAACTTACCCTTATTTTTGTGATTTCTTTGAATGCAAGAAAATGCAAGTAACCATGTATCAAACGGCCGAAATTTTCAGATCAAAGAGTAAAATACGACAGATACATTATATAAGGTCTTTCAATTTAAATAGAAAGTAATTTAGGAGGTGATTCAGTATCGTTAATACATCACATTCCGCTGCAAAGCACTTTTTTTTCACTTCTCAGTACTAAGTGGTCCGATCAGCTAACTCAATTTATATGGACAAGTGAAGAAAAAGTTCGCGCAAAAAATGTACTTTGCATTGGAATGTGATGTATAAACGATACTGAATTACCTCCTCAATTACTTTCCATTTAAATTGAAAGACATTTTTTTTTCAAAAATTTTCTTTTGTCATTTACAAATAAAATACAAAAGAATACGACGTTTATCCGGGAAAACACGAATCCTCGCCATATGTATCTTTTATATTGTTGACAAGATATATTAAGGTTAACATACTGGAAGTCCGCGACACATGCGTGACATGGGGTATGGGTGCAGTCTCTGTGGGTGCAGTGGGGCATAGAAAAGGTATTGTTTTTTTTAGTTTTCTTTGTACCACATACTGATACAAACGAGTTTATATATATTTTTATTTGTGTTCGTATTTTTATAACAATTTTCGAGAAGTCCACTGCCAATCTCGCAATATTTTGCTTTACATTAAGAGGATGGCATACCCTAGCAACTTTTTTATTACCCGTCCAGCACAATAAGTCTAATGACAAAGACCTTATATGTTTTTCATAGAGGCGATTATATGTGGGCTCTTTGGCCTCTTGTTATTGGACGCGTAATACTAGCGAAACAACAAGTTGGTGTGTTTTTAGCTAATACTGAAATATTTTGTAGGGAAAAAAATATTGGATTTGGGTAAAATCCCTTCATACTTCTATTGCCTATTTTATATAAAAAAATCAAGTTGATCTCTTAACCGCGTCGTTGAAACGAACGTTTGAAAACCAAAAAGGGTGGAAAACATTTTTTTTTGACAAAAGTATAAATCTTAAAACATTGTTTATAGGTGGAATCTAAATAAAAATAAAATAAAGATAAAAGATTGACACATCAAATATATTTTCTTCAATATGAGGAGAGACCGAGTTTCTTCCAATGAACCCTTGAAAACCTGGTGTTGTTGATGTTCTAGCGTCAGGTGTCCCGTTAACTACATTTTTTAATAAAAAGTCAAGTAGTCAGGAAGCAAAAAGAACGTTTTTAGAAAAAATACAAGGAGATATTCAGGGCAATATAAATATATGAATAAAATGAAATGACTAATATGTCAACATACATTTATGATGAACTACTTTCTAAATTCGACACCGATATAATAAAAATATGTTACATTATTTTGATCTCTCATAATACCGTTTTTCCCCTGTCGTATTAAAAAGTTTAATTTCACCTTCTGTGTTTACAAATAAATGTTGTTTTCGCATTTAATTTCAAGTCTCTGCGGCACGCAAACGGTGCGAAAGTTATGAAGCTGTGTACTATGTATGAACCGACAGACAAAAGGAGTCTCACCATATTGGTTACTTTCTTTTTTACCCTTTCGGAATTCAGAAATATCTGGAAATTTTATGTCGTAAATGAAGTACAAAGTACGACCGTCAGCACAATAGGCTACCTATTGGCAGCTCTTATTCCGGCGTTACACTATTGACGTTTAAATCTTAGATTATTATGTTTTATAGCGAAATCTAATATCATTTCGTTCGTTTCGCACCAGCACTCGAGTCCCAGTCGCTCTTATGATTTCACAGTTACACAAAATGCCAAATTTCAAGTAATTCAATCGGTCCAGTGGATTTTGAGTTTTGCCGCGGACGAACAAACTCCAGAGCTTAGATATAAAGATTCTGACCATTATGCGCACAATAAAGAAACGAATTGAAAATCACGTCATGGTCTTGCGTCTGCATTGAATTGTGATAGAGTCAGCATGAAAATTTGTTGCTTTAGTATTATTTTGTACGGATTAAGCTTGAGCGGCAAATCCAGACTACTTTCTTTACATGCAGAACGTAGTACGCACGTTTATGCTGACTCTATCACAATTCAATGCAGACGCAAGTACATGACGCCATTTTTAATTCCTTATACTAAGTTATACTAAGTTTCACTCGGTGAAAGAGATATGGGACTTAAAGGGTCATGTTAAGGGTTAACGACACAGAATATTCTCGTCTGGACCCATCTCACCCTGTATTTGTGCTTAAACTGCTGTAAAGAGCTTAGTAGTTTGGTAAGCTCGTTTAGCAAAGATTATATAACTAGCGCAGACTCAGAAGAAACTTTAACAAGTACTCTGTTATATCTTTATTAATAGCTCAACCGTGAAACTTTTACAAGTACTCTGTTCTATTAAACCTGTGCTTTCGAGGATGTTTTGTTTCAATAAAACCCAGGTCCACAGCGTGTTTTGTGTACTTAAATTTTTTGACATTCTTATTTAGAAAAAAAAAAAACATTTGCCAACCAGACAATTACCACAGAGCTAAGTTATATCCTTAGAACTTATTCTAAGGTTATATCTATGGATATAGGCCAGTTATGTCTATTGGCCCAAAGAAATTATAAAATCTTTGTTAACAGCTCGACCGTGAAACTTTTACAAGTACTCTGTTCTATCTTTTTTATTGCGACCGTGAAACTTTTACAAGTACCTACTTTGTTCTATCTTTTTTATTGCAACCGTGAAACTTTTACAAGTACTTTGTTCTATCTTTTTTATTGCAACCGTGAAACTTTTACAAGTATTCTGTTTTATCTTCATTAATAGCACAACCGTGAAACTTTTACAAGTACCTTCTCTGTTCTATCTTTATTAATAGTTCAACCGTTAAACTTTTACAAGTACTCTGTTCTATCTTTATTAATAGCTCGACCGTGAAACTTTTATAAGTACTCTGTTATATCTTCATTAATAGCTCGACCGTGAAACTTTTATAAGTACTCTGTTATATCTTTATTAAGGCGATACCAAAAAAAATTGGGTTTTTTCGAGTCCATTTACTCCCCTATAACGTCATCTACGTATTTCATTTTTCGGTAAATGTTTATTGAGTATTTGATTAACATTCTCACTGAAGAAAAACGCGATTGGATGAAATTTTCTCGATAAAATTTAATTCCGAAAAGACCTCTAAATTGTTTTATTTTTTCCTGTAATTCTGAGATCCTAATTAATTTCATTGTGAAATTGCATTCAAAATGTGGATATTATGTCTCCTTGAAAATCTTTTTGACAAAATAGCTAAGTACATTTTATAATTATAAAAAATCGATTTTTGCTACTTTTCCACGAATCCGTCCAACTCGCACTGCGGGTTTTTTTGCATATGGAGTAACAGGGACGCTAAAACTTTTACGTAGCGCCTTAATAGCTCAGTCGTGACAATTAGAAATTCATTGCGGATTATATTTTCAAGCTGATATACCGTCCGTGCAAAGGTCCCCATTACTCCAGGCGGAAAGACGCGCGAAAAGTGCGAGAGAGACGGAATCCGGGAAAATTGTCAAAAAGTCGGTTTTAAATTAATATAAAATTAACTAAAATTGCTATGAAAATTTCCATAACCAGTTATTTAGATATTGTAAAAACCTATCTAAATAAATATTTTTGAGGTATCAAAATTTGGCAGAATATCAAAAAAGTGTAAATTTATACCTCATTTCAATAATTATTTATATCAAATTAAATTCCTTCAATCGCGTTTCTGATAACCCAAAAAGATCCCAACATTGTTATACTAATTTTTTTACCTTGGGACTTCTATTGAATAGCAGATATTATAACTTCAAAAAGTATCGATTTTGACCTTTAAGTATTATAGGATTTTCATGACTACGTTTTTTTTTCTAATGATTGCCGAGGGACTGAATAGGTATTGAAAGCTATAACATAACATATTACAGTAACTATAGCCATGAGACTAATTTTAGCGCTCCTAGTGAAACAGTTTTTTTATTCTACAAAGTGTAAAAAATAAATTCTTAAGCCTGATAAGAGCAGCGGTGGTTCAGTCGCTAGGACTCTGAATCTTGAAACCCGATTTTGAATCATGCTCAGTTTAAATTGTGTACATATGTCTGGTGAATGAAAACACTATAAGCGTGCCATACAAAACGTGCATTTGTGCCTGAGGTACGGAAATAAGGGTCACCCCTATCACTTTGGCACGTAAATATTGTCACCTTGCAGCCGGGCTAGCTAGCGGGAGCAGATTAAAAGGTGGATCGTAGTTCAATAGATATATATTTACAATAAAGAAGAAGGAAAAGATCAGGTTTATAAAAGTATTTACAAAAAGACAGCACTGGCATCGATTTAGTCCTAGGTGAGCGCAGGCGGCTATCAAGCTCGAGTGGCACAGCGTCCAGATACTTCCATAAATTGTTGAAGATAGTGGTCGAAGGTAGAACAGGATAGGAGAGGAGAGTAGGAAGATAGTAGTCCAAAATGAAAGGCTGGAACAAGGACAGTAACTGAAGAACTGTCCAAGGCGCATCTGGCTCCCTCAATAATCGATATACCAGTTCAGTCTTAGTGAGCCAGACATGACTTGGACAGAGTTTCACATTGAATTATTATATTTACATACCTGCAGCATAGTAAAACCAGAACAGTAGTTTATCTTCAACTAAAGGTACATCGTGCGGCTAATATGTGTGCGTGCTAGTACGCACGAACTACAGTACGCACACAACAGCAATATCTCGGTATGCAAGGCCGGTGCTAGTCGGGGTCACGCCGCGGTCGCGCTCAGTCAAGTCTCTCAAACAAGCCGCCACGCCGCGCGCCGCGCGTCACCGACCAATTCAAGTATGTCGACAGTACGCAATCGAACATATTGTACTGTCTTCGGATGCCTCAATAATAATTCCTCAAATCCAGAATTATCGTTCTTCTCAATACCTACTCAACAAGAAAGGTGAATAAGAATTGATGGTATATATAAATAATAATGTGAAATGTAAACCGTATTTTCTTTGTTCACATTTAACATAGGTCCTATGATCATAACTGTGCTAGGTTTGTTAATTATTCAAGGTGTTTTTAAACGTGGAGCTGATATGGTTGAAATCGCAAAGATTTTTTAATTTTAGACTAGGAGCCAATGTTTGATTAGATACTTAAATTTTATTATGTACTCTAATGAATTTAACTGATTAATTTAGGTAACAATCACAAAGATTTTTAAGCAAAGGCATCGCCAGAGGGGGCAAAATGACATAAATTGTAGGTAAAATAAACTAATTTTAAGTTTTTAAGATAATCTTTTTGTGTTCCTCGCGAATTTTTCGACTACTTTGTTATTAAAATCTCGAAAGTTTTTCGAATCTCTAGGGGGGGACAGCTACCCCCTTCCCCCCTTTGACGATGCCCATGTTTTTAAAGTAAAGTTCAGGAGCCAATATTTTTTCTTACAATAATTAAGATAAGCAAGTAAGATTTCTTTATGAGTTATAGTGTCTATATGTTTATTATGTATGATATGAATGTATGTTTGTTTGTAGTAGGTATGTATGTTTGGATGTTTCACTACATCGTCGATTGATAGCTCATTTGTCATAATCGGCTTCAAAACATTTTAAGTATTGTTTTTTTATTAGCTACGAACAATGATACGAAACTAAAAGAAGGGACAACCCTGCAAAAGTAGGTATTTAAGTCTCGTACGGGGCGTGAGTTAAACTACTGTTCTGGTTTTACTATGCCTGCAGTTAGGCAGCCTTTCTATTTCAGCAGTTACAAAGTTTTATCAGTAACAATATGGTCATAATAATTAAATCAGATATTTATAATTTTCTTATCTGCAAGCATTTCTTTGGAAAATTCTCCCAAGAAGTTATTCTTTTGTTTTAGTTTTACGAAAAGAGAAAATTTTGAATTTAGATTTAAAAAGTTACATTTGGCTTCGAGTGCCAGCAAAACTATTACAAATATTGCAATGCTACAACCTCCACCCACAAAAACTCCTCTGACAGCTCTTGGGATATACAAGGTGTAACAGAAAGGTGTAACCATATTTGAAGAGCTTACTCAGTCAATGGTATAGAACAACTTTTACTATGGAGCCAACCCTGAAATCTCAAAAAAGAAATCTGCCCTTCCATACATTTCGGCGGAGCGGCATTGCATTTTTCTATGAAACAGTTAATATATTTTTTTCGAGATACAGGGTTTGTTCCGTAGTAAAAATTGTTCTATACCACTGACTGAATAAGCTCTTCAAATATGGTTACATCTTTCTGTTACACGTTGTATATGTCTTGAAGTTATGTTAGTTCTTGTATTAGATTGAATTATTTCCGTTTAACCGCTTTTTTAATATATTGCCTAAACCAAACATAGCCCACGTCAACGAATATTTTTCACAAACTATGTTTAATTTTTGGCTTTATTCCGTAATGGAAGACGAATCTTCTATGGGAGAAAATATAATTTTTATCAAAGTAATTTTGCAGAAAACTGTGTAAAATTTTATATCTTTCTTCTTGTAATGTATACGTTTCGTCCGGGTAATGCTGGAAAAATGGTAAAATTAGGTTTACCCACGTAAACTTAGAATTACATAAGCTTCTTGGATAAAGTCTGAAAATTCGGCGTTACACCTATAGGTCTAACCAACGCTGGTTAGATAATTTTAGGTGTTGCGTAATTTTTGTCGCAATAAAAAAAAACTCCGAATTTTCAGGCTTTACCCAAAGAGCTTGAATAATTCTAAGTTTACCCGGGTAAAAATAGTTTTACTCATTCTTCTAGGATTACCAGTGACATATAAAATATTACGGGTAAATGCTAGAGACGATTTAAACTAACCTTATAAATTTATTTATTTATTAGGTAAGTTTTAAAACGTCGGACGATATAGATTTTTAGTTATTTATAGTTTGAGCGGTGAAAGAAATTCGTTGTTTAGGATTTTTATCGAATTATCCTGACAACGGTTTAACCTTTAAATTTTGTCAACGCTAATTAACTTATGAATAATTTCACAAGACCGCTTCCCCCTGTCCACACTCGTTAAGGGCTGAATACGAAGGAATTCATACATTATGTATAAAAATATTCTCCGAGTCGAAGGTTTTATGAGTCGAATGAAATATGTAGCCTCGAATGAACAAAAGATGTATTCATCATATATGCACTAAGTAAATAATTTGGCCAAGAGCGAGTCGGACTCGCAGACAAAGGGTTCCGCACCACTACACAATACGGGTACGGCACCCTTTAAACATTATTTAAATAATTCCACTTACAGTTGTGTACGCCCAACTAAACTTGACACTTACGATCTATTGAACTCTATGTATGTATAGGGTCTAATTAAACTGGTCCTTATAAACTTCCATTATAATTGCTGGTAATTTTCAGATTTTTTCTGAGAATGAAATTCTGAAAGTGCCCTATAGGTTTTCATGGTGAGCACAATTTGTATGAAATTGATTATGTATAGGCTGGAAGTGTAAAGGGCAATGACTTATTTTCGCGTTGAGTTAGAAGCCTGATGTTTGTACAGTGGAAACCGCATCAAGTAAGACTCATTGGACTTTGTACCTATCTTATATTCTTCTCTGTAGGGGCTAATGTCGTACTGCAAGTGTATAGCTTGATGTGGTCTCAACTGTACAGCACCATGGAGCCGTAGACTTCTGTAGGAGTTATCAGTTTCAACGTGATATCTCACACGGGGCCCGAGCAAAAAGGTCTTGACAGACGGAGAGGCGGACAGACGGACAACATTATTTTTTTTATTATGAGGTTCGGAACCCCTTAAGGTGTTAGGAATAAAACCTGCTTGGGCCAAACCTAGCGTATTTTTTGCAAGATCCATAATAGTATTTTATGCAACTGTAACATTAGGAGATGAGTGCTTGTTTACGAAACGAACGAAGTGAGTGTTCAGTTACACACAATACTTTATCTACGACCATCAAAAACAATTTCACGAAAAATTAGAAAACAAAGCAATGTCATGACACCTAAGCTCAAGGATGCCTGAGACCAATCAGAAGTGAGAACGAGCAGAAGGCGTGGCTTAAGACATACCGTTATTGCTTTTGATTGGTTCTCTAGCGGTGTTATAATAAATTTGGCCAGTCACAGTGCAGAATTGCGGTAATATAATGTAATATTATAATAACAGTCAAATAATGAAAGTACTTGTATAAAATCGCTTTTGATGTTGTAATTACCTTATTCTGCAATAATAGGTAGTAGATAAAATAACATATAAAGCACCTACTTTGATTTTAACCACAATTCTGATTTTCGGTCACAAACTTCAGTGGCTCCCAATTTGCCTTTGGCGTGACGCTCACATTCTCTCTCTTCTTTATTCTGTACTGTTCAATCCTTCAACTCCATCATATCTTAAGGATTGCTTTACAGTCTTGCACTCTACCCATGACCGTACTCTACGGTCCTCCGAAAATTTGCTTTTAGCAATTCCATCTCACACTCCAAATTTTTATGGTAATTCTTTTACTGTTAAAGCTGTCATACTGTGGAATAACTTGCCTATCGCTATTAAGCGTGCTCCCTCGTTGCCTGTCTTCAAAAGATTACTTAAGGATCTTTTTATTTCTTCGCAAAGTTTTGTTAAATCTCTACTTCTGCTACTAATATTGATTTACTTTTGATTTAGGTATTATATTATTTATTTTTGTTATAAATAACTGTTAGTGTATGTATTTATCGTATTCTAAGTATTGGCATGTACAATGTTATACTTGTGTATTTATTTTAGATATTTGCTATCCATTTAATAATAATAAGTATATAGGTAGTTCAATATATATGAACAACTGTTTGTATGGGAGCTAAGCGAAATTCGCGACTTTTTTTTTCTTCCTCGAATACAAATTGCCCCGATCAGCTGACTGGTCTAGTATGGAAAGGTGAAAACAAATTTCAAGAATTTCGCTTAGCTCCCATACAAACAGTTGTTCATATAGACTAGTACTACGTTTGTGTTGAGTTTCAACTAATATTATTTAACTTTATATAATTGCATCAAAAATAAGTAGTACTTTAGTGCAGTGATCTGTCATGTTTTCCTACTAAATAATGTTTAGATTTACAGCTTACAGGTTGGTTTTTATCTACCAACAATTGCAGTCTACTGACTGACACGCAACACTGAAATGAGAGCAATGAATCTATGTAATATAGTTTTTTTTCTTACAAACTATATGTCA
This sequence comes from Ypsolopha sequella, assembly GCA_934047225.1. Classification (NCBI taxonomy): domain Eukaryota; kingdom Metazoa; phylum Arthropoda; class Insecta; order Lepidoptera; family Ypsolophidae; genus Ypsolopha; species Ypsolopha sequella. Next base: position 16,649,291 of record OW203994.1, on the reverse strand, counting down.
CTCCGACCATATCTTGTGGTCGTTGATACCGCTTTTTCACAAAAACAGGAAGAAAGCGGTTACAATGTTAGCTATTAAGAACCCGGTGCAGGACGACGCCAACTCCGATGCGAAGCGAGACGTATCGCGACAATAAAGCGCGTATTTGGCTGGCTGATCTAAACAAGCGCCTCACGCTTTGCCCCACGCCATTCGAACTGTGCTGAGCGAGTCTCGCTCTTTGCGTTGGAAATAATAATTATTTCCGAATACCTTAATTGTGCCTCTATGACTTGTTATTTTTTATTCTGTCTTTATAAATTAGAATATTGGTTATACTTCCAAGTGGTGTAGGTGCTTACTTTGCTTGTTAAATGTTCATAAGTCACTTAACGAAGCCTTGTAAAAGTACTCGATTTTAGGGCGAAAACCCATTATTTTAAATATTTTTCTGATCTTTAACGCGATGTTTGTGTAAAAATCAGGGACATACACCACTTCATATTGACCGTCTAAATGAAAGCCTAAAATTTATTTAATTGAATTGTTCCACTTTCGCGAGTTATTATGGTTTTTAGATATGTATGAAGTACGATTCGGAGCAGGTTCTTATCACGGCACGGCACGGAACCCATACAAGACAAATACTTAATGACTTTCACAAAATTTTCTTGATCTTTTGATAAATTTGCCGCAGAACTAAAAAACTAATGTTATAGATTCCAATGATCTAATGCGTGTTCTAGTTAGAAAACATACGGTAGCGACAACAGTTTAAAACTCTGAAAATTACTATAGCACCTTAAACAAAATAAAAGGGGTGTATCACAACTTTGTTGTCATTCAAAGTTCAAATTGGGGTTAAATTGGATGAAAACGATACGTGCGTAAATGGTCCAACTGTCAGTCTTCATTACCGTACTAGCCACGGCGTATTTCGTACGGAAATGATATGAGGATTTGTGATGTATGTATGCGGCTTAATAGACCCAGGATCGCTTACTCACGCACGTTATAATATGGTAATCTATCAACGGAACAAAAAGGTACGTATTCAATTCTATCTTTAGCTCCGAGACACTACGATGGCCTCAGTAAATAGTAGTTTATGCTACAAGGGCGAAAAGGAATAAATTACGAGGACGATTTAAAACACGAGCGTAGCAAGTGTTTTAAACGTAACCGAGTAGTTTATTGCTTTTACGCCCGTGTATCATACTACGTTTTTCAATGCATAGTGTGAGGAAATGAAAACAAATATAATCTTGTGAACTTTAAATTATGATTGGCTCAAAAGGATTGTATCCAGAGCCGTTAAACAGTGGAAAAAAAAGTATTACATCCATGGTACACAGGAAAGGCTGCAGGTTAGCCAACCATTGCAAACAAATAAAAAAATAATAATAATAATAAAGCCCTAGGGCAAAATAATCGACTTTCTGTTCGGTTTTGATGCATAAAAAGTGGGCCTTTACGAGCACATGCATTGAAAAACATTTATGCGTTTTGTTTCATAAAACGTTTTAAATTAACTGACACGGAATCAGAAATGTTATCAAATATCGTAGCATATCTAGAATAACAGTATAAGATATCTGTGAGGTTTTACTAATTATATCAATTGGCTTACTGGCATAATTAAAGGCGTACTAACTTTACGAATACTTGAGTCGTTACCTTGTCCGTTTTTTGCAATTTTATTTTACCGCCACATTTAGGGCATGAATTCTATCATTTTGGTCTTTATCGCTTTAAAAGTCACGGCAAGGTCGTCTAAATTTTGGTAGCATTTTGTGGTGAAATTTGGTTCTAAATAGTTCTAATACAAGTTAATATGAGTTAACCCAATGAAACGTCAAATAACTGATTAGGCATCGACCCTGGTACAGTTCTGCCGCGGACAGAAAGACACAGAACTTTAAAGTACTTGCTAGTTTTGACATAAAGGCAGGTTTATACAGGGTCAGTGCACAAGTCAGTAGTGCCGGCGCCGACACTGACTTCAAAATATTCGTGTGCGAATATTCAAGTCAGCGCTGACTTCATGCCACTGTACTGACTTCAAATCAGTTTACACAGGGTTTTTTTCGGGTCAGCACTGACTTGCCTCGAATTTGTAGTCAGTTACTGACCCTGTGTAAATCAGCCATAACTCTAAATATATGACTTTTTTGCCAACTGATGATACTGAAAAATACAAAGTAAAATGTTTCCGTGTTCCACGTCACGATCAGTAAACTGTAAACATGCAATACGGTGTCTGATTCGTTGAAATTGTTGAAATCCAATTGTTATTTTGATGGATTGCAGGCTGATTGGATATTTATCCTGATCAAGATGGTTATCGCTTTACACTTTTTGCTGCTGGCAGGAATATATACCAATAGCGGATTAGCAAGCTGTAGGTATTGGATCATAATGTTTAATTTATGTTACAATATTTTTATTTATTAGGTTTGAAGAGCAGGCGTACAATTTAATAAATAAAAATATTGTATATAAAAAGTTCTGATCTTCATCTGCTACAGGTAGCGTACAATGCTATTACTTTTTCGCGTTTTCCATGTTTTAGGATTCGTACCCGAATGGTGCCAAGCGGGACCCTATTACTAAGCCTCCGCTGTCTGTCTGTCTGTCTGTATGTCCAATTGTCCGTCCGTCACAGGATCTACAGCTTTAGCCGTTATAGGTAGCCGGTTTAAATTTTACTATTGTTTATATCACGGCAAAGGATAAAATGAAAAAAAAAAGGAAACCCAAGAGCGGTCCTCATACAAAAAACTCTCGAAAAAGTAGCATTTTCAACGTTATCAAGTCCCCGAAATAAGTCGATCAAAATTTTGAAAAAAATCGTAGTATTAGGTGATTGATTGCGTAAAAATTATAGTAAAAATAAAGCGGTTAAGATGCTAGTGCTTCGTATTCAGCGGGAACCGCGAATTGTTCGTCAGGCGCTACCATATTAGCGGTTTGTTTGTGTCGCCTTAATTTTGCTATGACATTTATATTGTTGTTATTTACCATGTTTTTAGGGTTCTGTACCCTTGTTGTGTGGTACGGAACCCTTTGTGCGCGAGTCCGACTCGCACTTGCCCAAATGTTCTGCGCCATAGCTCGGCGTATATGTTTGCAGATGACCTATGCGTGCTACGCGCTGGTACTGCTTTCACTGACACCTGTCAACTAGTACAACAAGATGTCGATTCAGTGGTTAAATGGTCACACGACAACGGAATTGTTCTGAACGCTGATAAAACTAAACTCTTAGTTATCCATTCACCTTACATGATCCCTACGGAACCACTTTCACCTATTGTTGTTACTCATGACTACTCTTGCTTCCACAATAAATTGACACCCTGTGATTGCAAACCTATTGAACGAGTACAATGTGCCACCTACCTTGGGATGAAAATTGATGAAAACTTTTCATGGACAACACATGTAGATTACATTTGTAATAAGCTTAAAACTCTGCTTGGTAAATTCTACCATTTAAGTTTTAGAGTCCCAACTAGTACTCTTAAATGTTTGTATACGTGTTTGGTAGACTCAATAATAAGCTATGCTCTCGACTGCTATGGACTAACATTTAAAACAAACATAGATAAATTAGAGAAACTTCAAATTAGGTTCCTAAAGCTCCTTGTGTCTAATAAAACCAAAAGTAAATGCAGAGACGATTACAGAAAATTATTTAAAATATGCAAAATTCTTCCAGTCAGCTTAAAACATAAATTATTATTATTAGTTAATCAGCATGGTAGACAAGAGCATAACTTATCTCTTGTAAGCCATACTTGTGATACTAGGTCAGTAAGAGCGGGTAAATATAATGTACCAAGAGTGCGTAATTATTATGGCGATAGAACTTTAAAAAAACGTATCCCATATATTCTAAATAGCCTGCCCATTAATATTAGGCAGGAGTCCAATAAACAAACGTTTAAACAACTGTTATTAAATCATCTTCTCAATACCATGTAAGTTTTTTAGTTAAGTAGGTATAATAATTATAATTAGCTGGTGCGGTCGGCCGCGCGTCAGCGGATACCCACGCCAAGTCATAGCTTAGCAAAGGCACGTAAAGTGGTAGCGGAGGCGTGGCCGCTTATGTTCGGCTGATCGTACTAATTACTTTTATTTAAGTAGGTACTAATTTTATTAAAATTGTATCAGAGACTCACGGATCCCACAGTCAAACTGTACATGCAGTTTTGTGGGTCATATTTAGCTATAAGATAATCTACCTTTTGATAAATAAAAGTATTCATTCATTCATTCATTCATTCATTCATTCATTCATTCATTCAAATTGTTGACATACCTTTTTCTCTTCTTGAAAATCTCGCTCATGTTTTACTTTTACTTGTCGATACCCTGCAATCCAAAATTCGCGACCATGACGCCATCTTTGAAAGATTCACACCTCCTGCCAACTTGACGAGAGTAGTAGACACTTGCCGTTAGAGAAGACGGATTATGTCTTCGATCTTTGCTGTATTACCCACTCAGCTAAGTTCAGTCTTAGTTTATTTATAAGGTGACTTGGAAAATGGAAGCTGACCTGGCTCTATTTTAGACCTTTCGAGGCTGACTGTCACTTCACGCCTGATTTATTGCACCTTCACTGTGATTTTAATTGACTGGACCCTTGTTTTCAACCAGCGCTCGATCCGCCCTCGTTGTTCAGTGATGCAAAGCAGAGACTCAAAATGCTGAAGTTGTCGGACGGCGCATCGGAATTTATTGCCAAAATAAAGCATATTTGTGAGAATATTTCTCCAAGAAATTGTGAAGTTGTGTACGAGTCTATCTTTATTGTTTTGAAAGATCAAAAAAATAATAATAAATCATTTTTATTGACACAGGCGAGAGACCTCCAGAATTATAAAGAAATGTCATTTTACTGCCAAATGTTTAAAATCTTAAATTCAGTAATAGAGTTATTTCCGGTTTAGTGAGTGTATTCTTATACACTCACTAAACCGGAAATAACTCTATTACTGAATTTAAGAAAACCAGTCAAGTGTGAGTCGGACTCGCGCACGAAGGGTTCCGTACCATTATCTATAATAATACAGATCGCGCCAAACTTCTAGGCCGCTCGGAAGTTGCTCTTCCCAAGAACGGCCCATACATTTTGTTCCTGCTGATGCGAATCGCCTCGTGTTTAGAGGGGACAAAAAATTTGGCGCGATCTGTACTCGTTAACTTGTAAAGCCTACTTAGCTGTGATAGTTTTCTTTTTAATTTCGTTATATATACTATTGCCGTGATTTTTTTTACGTCTCCAAATACAACCGTTTCGCCGGCAGGGGGGGGGGGACACTTGACTCTAACAAAAATTAACACTTTTAAGTTTAATATTTCGCAAACGGAACCCTGGATCGAAAAATGATCTTCTCACACCCCTAATATTTTTAAATTACCTATCCAACGACACCCCACATTAGGGGATAGACGAGAAAAAAAATAATCATCCCCACTTTACGTGTAAGGGAGGTACCCTAAAAAATAATCTTTTTCAAAATTTTACTGTACCACTTTATCGGCGTGATAAATATGTATACCCATGCCAAGTTACAGCTTTCTAGTATTAATAGTCTCTAAGCTAAGCCGCGGACAGACAGACAGACAGACAGATAGACAGACGGACATGGCGAAACTATAAGGGTTCCTTGTTGTTGACTACAGAACCCTAAAAAAAGGATAGCGTAAGCATGATTTTGTTTTAATATTTTGATATATTTTTTTATTATAGTTAGGCATATACTGTGACTACAAACTGGCAAAGATGGTTAGATGGATGGTTAGCGAGGGCTAAAAACACGAGTGCAAATAAAAATAAATTTCACAATCTGCTTTTCTTTCAACTGCCGAGTAAAGAACTGAAGTCACATAAATCAAGCTATCATTTATAAAGAAAATTAATACTAACATTTGAATAATCGTAAAATGTGAGGTCCACGCTTTTACAAGGCACAATGAGTTCGTCTCCAAAAATATTTTTATGAAAATCAATTGCGTTTTAAAAGCTAAATACATTGCAGTAGTAACATTATTATGAAGTTTCTATGAAACTATCTTACTATGAAGTTTCATTAGGTTGGTAGTCTCATCACTTATTTACCCTTATTATATTGATATTTAAATGTATATACACATATATATTATATATGTATTTATTAATATATTCTTGTGTATTTGTTTATGTAAGTCTATGATATCTATTAAAATTAAGTTTAATTTGGTAGGTTATTTGTATGTACACTTTATTGATTTTCATTTAATTTACTCTATCTATTACGTCTATCCCCCTATTTTTACTTTTCTAGTGACTATTTTTTCACCACCCAAAGGTTGGCTGGAAGAAATCGCTTTAAGTGATAAGTCCGCCTTTGTATAAAATTATGTTTTCAATACTCTGTTTTCTTTTATGTCTATTGTGTACAATAAAGTGTCAATTCATTCATTCATTATTTTGTAAGAATAAATGCGACCTGATATTTTATTTTTTCTTGACTTTTATTGATTAGCTATCGAAGCCAAGACTGTCTTGCGAGCACCACCGATCCGGCCCACGGTCGCTGGCTAGACATGTCTGGTTTCTAGCCCGCTATTAGTTTATTTAAAATTTACAAAATTATAATAACAACGTAATGTTATTTATGATATTAATAGAAACGTTATCATGCGTTTTTTTTCTAAAAGTTACGTTATTAAAAGAATGTTATTTATAACCCTATTTTAAGGTCTGCGCACAGCACGCGCTTCGGCTAACTCCATCTTGCCCGAAATACTAACCAAAATTGCGGAGACCACGAAAGATATCTCACTGACCGGCTAATCCCAATACGAAAATTTGCGCGTCAAAACTACAGTACAGTACCTTGGGACTAAGTGAAGGAATCAGTGTGGCCCTTAGGCTGACAAGTTTGGAGACCCCTGGTCTAACTGAAGAATGTTATAACAACAAATGGGTTCCCATGATTATTTTGAACAGAGAATGAGATGGTCGCACCAACAGCTAACTATTACGGAATTTAAACACTATACAAAGAGCGTAGCCAAGATCCAGCTGCAAAGCGGCAATTTCTTTTCTTTTAGGCTGACTACTGTTGTTAAAATGCGAAATTTTATATTTTTAAAGGTTTACCTTTGATTTTAGTAGTTATGTAATTGCCAAAAATTACAATGTTGTAGTAGGACTTCGCAATTTTTTTTTGACGATTTATAGCTTAATTAAGTTTCACACTCTTGATAGGCAAATCCTATATGAGTAGGGAATGCAATTTCGTTCTCGGGTGATCTCGTCAATATTTTACGAGATTAATCGTACGAGATCTCTCGAGATTACGAGATTACGCGGAAGCACATTTTACACGTATTTGTACGAGGCTGGAGGGTATAAGGGTAAACTCCTTCGATTCGCTATTGTTTGCTTTCTGTGGTACCTGCTGGCTGCTAGTGAAGAGACCGAAAGGGCATTTTCGTCAGCAGGTTACCTAGCTTAGTAAATCAGAAACCATTTGTCGGACGACACTTTAGATGTTTTGTGTTTTTTGAGAAGTTATTTTTAAAATGATGACATCTAAGTATTGATTAGTAACTCTTTCATATGATTACTTTCTTAAATATGATAACTTATTTTCGTTACATCTTTTGTTTCTTTTTAATTAATGTTCAGATTATACTACATGATATTTTGGTAATTTTCCGATAAAGAATTCTATTTTTGCGAAAAATTGTACGACAAATCAATCTGAGCCATCAGTCTCGCGAGATCTCGTAAATGGCGAGATTGCATTCACTTACGAGTAAAACCACCTAGGTGAGTTCACCACCAAATAATTAGATCACCACAATGGTGCGTGATGACTGACGACGCATCTAGCCTTTGGAGGGAGAAATAGTACTAATCTGTCACCGAAATTAGGGAAAGTGAAATTTATCTCTGAGCGGGTTCAAAATGTTACCGACTGTTTACTGTAACATGAATATTGAAATTGCAGAACCCGCAAATTGTCGATAGTACTCGTATAAACGAACAACATTTTTTTCAAAAAATTGAGAAATTGAGACAAAGAAATCAGTTGTTTCATACATTTAGGTCGGGTGGCTATTTTTTTTTCACGTTTCGAGGATTGGTTCCATAATACCTAAAAGTTGTTCGTATGGACGAACACTATCGCCAGTTTCCGGCTTCCGTAACTTTATCTTAACACCCAGTATATATACAGGGTGTCCCATTTAAATCGGTCAGTATGGGAAAGTTTGAAACTATAAGACATACGAAGATCTGTTCTTAGGAACCATGTCATCGATTTTAATAACAAGAAAAACTGCATTCATACATTTAAAAAAAACCTGTACTCAGCTCGGGAATCGAACCCGGTTGTTTTGAAAAAAATAAACTTAGACTATTTCTATTTAGATATCGATTGTGTATTAAGCAGTAAATTATGAAACATGATGTCTCAAATGAACAAAATGCATTGTTTTCACATACTTTAATTTATTTTAGTAGGTGTTCGAATTGACCACCGTTACAATATTCAACAAGTTCAGGCATGTAAAATTTTCTCTATGGTTGTTTGCACCTCTTTGCTGGTGTCGCAACTTGTTACATACACCGCTTTACATATCATGGCATTGGCATTGCATTAAACCATTCCGGAAGTTTTGTTATCTGCGATAATATTATCTATTGATTAATGCAATTGCTTACTTCTATTAATCAAACACTAACAATCAATTGAAAAGCCCACTTAAAATAAGTATGTAGATACAGAAACGTGATAAACCTCATTTGAAAATGGAACGTCTTGGTGTGACTGGCCGAATAGCAATAAAAAAAAGAAAAAAACATTGGACATATCGATATCTAAACAGAAATAGTGTAATTTAATTTTTTTCAAAACAACCGGGTTCGATTCCCGAGCTGAGTACAGGTTTTTTTAAAATGTATGAATGCAGTTTTTCTTGTTATTAAAATCGATGACATGGTTCCTAAGAACAGATCTTCGTATGTCTTATAGTTTCAAACTTTACCATACAAGGCGATTACCACCGCCAAATTAGCAGCTCGATATTTGTCACTACAAATATCAACGGAAACGACATTGAAATAACGTTCATATCAGCGCACAATGCGTGGTGGCTGTTACGACCCACGCTGCGTCCTTGATAGGGCGAAATAGGAGAAAATAATACTTTTCACATGGACGTGATTACTCGATTGAATAATCTTATGTTATGTTTATAGCTATAAAGTTTATCTATTTATCAAAGCATAGATGAATTCAATCGGCCAAGCCACTCAGGAGCAGTAGGGAATTTGAGGTCAAAAAACACCATTCAGTAAAAAAAAAAAAACATGTAGAAGTTTTGGTGGTATGAAAAAGAAAAATGTTGCATATGTTGTCTAAGAGTTGATTATTCATAATACATTTTTTCATTATTTTTGGTTTGGCCATAAACGAGGAGTAGGCTTTAGAAAGTACCCATTTGGCAATAGTAAGGCCTTTATTCTCATATAATATTCTCATAAGTTCCGAAACACTGATTTATGCTCACTCTAACGGTAAAGTCCATCAAGCGCGTCAAGGTTAAATAATCGGCGTCACACCCACACCATCCTACGAGCTACATCCAGTAAAACTTCGAGTAAATTCAAAAGGTATTTTATTATAAAATTAATATAAATATAGCCTCAAATGTAGCCTCATGAATGATTTATTATTGTTGCTCTATAGCCTTACTTCTTCATATAAAATCTATGACAAAGGCCAAAACGTAGGTGTATTGCGTAGGTAGGTATGACTATGGATGTGGAAATCCGAGCCAAAACTACTTATGAATTCAGGAAGATCGCCGCTGAAAATATCGTTCTGTCGGATGTCTTATAAATGTTTATTACATCTAGTTATCCACTGAATCTCAACTATTGCGTCATTCCACATTTGGCCGCAAGAACATTAAAAAATCTTTAGGGTTTCAATGAATTTCATGTGAAAATATACGTATAGGTTTTAGTCTGTATCTGAAACATGTTTTCAAAAAACCGATTAAGTGCGAGTCGGACTCGCGCACGAAGGGTTCCGTACCATTATCTATAATAATACAGATCGCGCCAAACTTCTAGTCCGCTCGGAAGTTGCTCTTCCCAAGAACGGCCCATACATTTTGTTCCTGCTGATGCGAATCGCCCCGTGTTTAGAGAACGAATAATTCAGAAAACGGTAATTTTTCCAATTGTACGTACATACCCAATACTGGGTGTTAAGGCGAATGGATACGCCAACTGCAATTAGGACCTGTCTTGGAAGGTCTACTCCTCTCACACGGGTGGTCCAAAAACTTTTATAAAAATATATGATAGGCATTATAGAATCAAAAATAAATTTTAAGTTTCATAAACTATTTTTCTATTGTAAGTTTTGACAAAAAAAATCGAAAGTCATCGAAAGTTTCACGTGATTACTCATGATAAGAATCTCTTACTCCTTCTAAACGCCTAAAGCGATTTTAATCATTATTTCACCAAATTATAGGAAATTTTTAGATCTAAAAAATTCAAGTTGAAAAATGTTTTTTCGTTTATGGCGTCCATGTGAAAAGTATTATATTCTCCTATTTTGCGCTAGCCGGAGACGCAGTGGTTGTCGTAACAGCCACTTTTCAAGGCACGCTGAAATGAACATTATTTCAATGTCGTTTCCGTTGATATTTGTACCGACACACATCGAGTTGCTTATTTAGCGTGGTCATACGCCTTAAGATTGAAGCTGGAAACTAGCGATGGTACTCTTCCATACGAGCAACTTTTACTATGGAGCCGATCCTCGAATCGCGAAAAACAAATCAGCTGTTTCATAGAAAAGTTACATAGCTACCCAACCAAAATGGTAAACGACAGATTATTTTTTCGATTTCTAAATTTTTTTCATGGAAAGTTGTACTTATCTATCTAATTTTTTATGTCTATTATATTAGAGTGATAATAACCGTCTCAATATTATGAAAATCTATCAATTCTGACGAAAAGAAATCCTTACTTAAACGGTTATGTAAGCAGAAGAATTTTTTTATTATGAAGAAGGAAAAATATATTACTTAATTTGTCCTATGTAAAAGTTAGGTAATAGTTAACGCGTTAATAAGTCTAACTTTATCCCTATTAAAATAAAGAGTAAAGTTAAGGGGTAAAATTAAGGCGGAGAAGGCCGTCTTGTCTAATCTCTCTTATTTGGATGTATGTATTTTCCATTTAGAAAGATTTCTAGTATTAATATTCAGTGTAGAAAATCTCAAACTTGCATAATCTGGTCTTCCGATCACACCAGTAACCTCCATTAACGATAAAGCTTGCAAATATTCTTACAAAATGTATCAGGGAACTATGGGTCAGATGATGACTTTGATGATGACACATAAATAGATAACTTTTATTTATTTTATTTATGGCATGTGGCAATGTCATCTAAAATAGTATTTTTTGCAACTGTAACGTAATTTGAGATATAGGGAAACGAGTGCTTGTGTAACGAACGAACGAACGAAACGAACGAAGTGACTTTCTGTGATCTGCAAAGACGACGTAAAAACTTTTTGCCATGTCACGATAACTGTTTATTTATAGAAAAGTGTATGAAGTTAGTCCTTTACATGAACGACTTCTGTATTTCTCTCTTTTTTATTTCCAGTAAGTATAGATAAAAATTATACAACTTGCTAAACTTTGCGTAAAAACGAGGCAATATTCACGATATCCTGACAGCTATTATGATGGTGATTCATCAAACTTTGCTTTTTGGGCCGTATAGAGACGTAGTTAGATGTCGATAGATAATGTTTATGAAAAAAAAAATCAAACAATAACTTTATTTGACCCAAAAAAAAAGTGTAGCAACAGGTTTTAACAAAATACCATAATTAACATAATTAATAAGAAGTGACTTGCATACTCAATAATAACTACATAAGTAGTTGATCCCAGATTAGAATTATCTGGCAAAACAGTCAAACAAAATACCACTTCTTCAATAAAAGGAACAAAAATTTGTTAAAGGTTCTCTAGCACCCGAGCTAGACCGCGTACGATCTGTATTACGGTTGCCAGTTCCCCAACTGAAGAAAATAAGCTGTTGACTTCACATTCAGTTTATGCTTTTTTTATGAATCTTAAGAAAAGTCCAGGCGTAAAGGGGCCTCTTTAGTGGAAATGATTATCATTTACGAAACGCACAACTTAAGATAGTAATTCTTATATTTTAATTAACGATATTAAAAAAAATTGATAAATAGCATTTCGCGAACATTGGTTAATGTCAGTTAGGCTTTTCCGGAAAAAAATTGTTATTTTATGCATAACGTAGTCAATGTATGGGCACACAAACTTAAAAGCGTGTTCGCGAAATGCCATAAGTCACATTTATTTAATATCTCTAATTCAAAAATAAGAAGAACCATCTTAGAGGATACCAATCGTTCCCCCTTAAGGAATAAATTGTAATAATTATTTATTGCATCTACGGAACAAGCGCCTTTTTAACCCAAGAGTAAGCCATTGTTAAGTCTAGCTTAATATTTAAGTTCAAAGTCTTAACAGAAGGTTATTGGATTATGTTAAACTTGGACGAAGGATGTTTGAACAAATTTGAATAATGCTTAACAGGATTCTATTATATTTCTTAAGATTTGGAAGACGATGGGTTATCGATAAATACAGGTACTACACTACTAGAATTTCTGTTTCTAAATAGAACCTTTTTTTATTTATTATACACGTACTGGAACTAAGAATGAATAAACTCGACCAAATCAGAGATCGTTAAAAGAACCCCAGATAGATGGCTTCCCGGAATTCTAGATCGTAAATTTTTCTTCTACGAGCATTGATATAACGCAGAGTATATAATAATTTTACCACCTAGAAATATCAATAACACACACAATGAAACCGCTTTCGAGCTATTTTTTTCAGACTTGGTTCATGAAATGGTCACTGCACATAACAGGAAACTATTTTGGTATTAAAATCAAACAAAACCCATTACAATCTTAAGGTGATACCAAAATAAAAATGGAGTTTTTTCGAATCCATTTACTTCACTATAACGTCATCTACGTATTTTATTTTTGGGTAAATGTTTATTGAGTATTTGATTAAGTTTCTCACTGATTATTAAAAAGGAGCCGAGCGAAGCGGAGCGGAGTGAGGCGACGTTCCTAGTTTAATTACTTAAAATTAAATTCACTAAAATAGAAAATTTTTCGCCTGAGAATTATTCAACTCAACTAAAATTTGCATTTTCAAGTCACCGCCGTTTTCAACATTTTTATTCACTCACAGTCTTTCGTCCACTTAGTATTATAGTACGCCATATTCATTATTTTTGACACCTTAAATTTGAATTTATATTCCCTCGTTTAAATACTACCCGATGTATAATACATCTGAACAGTTAGGTATAGTAATCAGTTAATCGATAAATGAATATTCTTTTACATCTAGACCTTGTACCTAATAAAGTTCAAGGTAGAAATAAACATGTTGTTCAAATTCGGAATTAGAAAGTGACAAAGTAATCCAAATACGAGCACTCGGTGTCCCGAGTGGAAGAACACGGTAACTTACGTGCTCATTCCCAAAGGGGTAATACTGTGCGTAGGAAATATTCTTTGTAGCTCTGACTAAGAACGCTTATGTGACGTGTAATACGAAAAGTATCCTTTGTTGGGTTCCGTCAAACACAGAATCTCATACTTTTCGTTTCAATAGCCAGGTAATTTCTGGGCCGATGCATGGTGCTGTACAATAAGATGCTGTGTATTTTACAATAAAAGCCCGATTAGTGTAAGTAAAAGGAAGTTTTAATCTAAAAAAAGTTGATTTTTTGTGCTTTTACCATTTGAATTTTCAGCTGCATTATTTACAAATGACGAGGGTAAAAGTAGGTTTTAGGAATACTTGATTATATTAAGTTTTCCATACCTCAATAAGTAATAATAAATTTAGTTCCTATGGGTCCGACCATATTTTCTCGTTACCATTTCTGTTTTTCTCAATGGAACTAAACTCGTGAAATCACTCCCAAAGTTTAAATTTCACATTACAATATTATCTTTTTTAATGCTATGATATATATAAAATATAAATAATATAAATAAAAAATTGCTTCAATTTTAATTTCATAGTCAAAACCACTTACCTATTTAAACTTTCAAACAAACAAATATTTAATTAAGTACTTATTTGGTTATTCCACGATTATTTTCGTGATGTGTTTTTGAACTCATCTGTGAAGAACTGTCATAAAGAACATTTAATACTTAGAGCAATTCCATAGGCATGATCCTTCTAAGAAAATCGTTTTTTGTGTAAAATGAAGTCCATAAAGCCCATTAATCCCACTAATGTATTTTTTTTTTAAATTGCACCGTTTTGACTAACCGTACCTTTAAAAAAGGAAACAGATTATGAGGTCATCAATATCATCAAAATCGAAAAAATGCTTCAAAAGATCAAACCCTGCAAAATGGAAGCAACAATAGGGTCCTTCTTAAAATTTCCTTATTTTATGATTCTAGTTGTGTGATGGTGTGTTGGTATGGTAACACCGTATAGGAGATAGCAAGTTAATTGAATTCCGTATACAGTTGTACGGAATGAACATTTAAACTATTGCGTTCGAACGTTGGAACTGCTGAAAATTTAGCAATGAGAAAGAAAGAAAGAAAAAAGCTTTATGATCAAGGTAAAAAAAAAACAAAACACGACAAAAAGCAAAGATATTATAGGATGTACATTGTAAAAACCATGGTATAATAAAACAAGGTATGTTCCTTGGTGATGTGTGGAGGTTTTGTGTTCCAAAATGGGGGAACTTGAGTACGTCATCACGCTATCGACGGTTCTCAAACTTTAAAAGTCGGGAATCGTGGAAATTTTTATGTCCTTAGAAATAAATTACTAGGAATGCATGAGGATTTTAACTTTTCAGCTGCAGAGGGATGGGTGTGGCGGCTAAAGTGGGAAGTATTCAATAAAATGTCCCTTAATGGCTTTATGTAGTCAGAAGTCGCAAAATGAATTGAACACACTCTCGCTGTGAAAGAAAATACTAGTGAAAATTCGCCATTCAAAGTAATAAATAAAGCGTATGGAAAACACCACACTTACTTCTGCACATAACGAAATTTAACGTGATCTTAGACCTTCATATAAATATTACATAAAATTTGTCACTATAACTTACTTTTCTTAGAATAAATACCACACATAGACCAAAATAATTACTACGAAAAAAAATGCAGCAAAAAAAATACATGAACGTGAGAGAGCACGGAATTGATAAATTCATGAGGAATTTTTTATTATTATTTTATCTGGTCTTTTGCCTAGAAATCATCCCCAAAAAATTTTAATTATTCATGTAAATATTTCGAAGGATATCCAGAAAGTGAAGTCGACCAAAAAAAAAAAAATGTTACATGTCGAAAAATAATGTTAAAATAAAAAAAATACATGAACGTGAGAGAGCACGGAATTGATGAATTCATGAGGAATTATTTATTATTATTTTATCTGGTCTTTTGCCTAGAAATCATCCCCAAAAAATTTTAATTATTCATGTAAATTTTTCGAAGGGTATCCAGAAAGTGAAGTCGACCAAAAAAAAAATGTTACATGTCGAAAAATAATGTTGGAAAGAAACCATTATTTATTAATGCGTAAAAAAAATGTGATACCGTATGCCAATCTTACGTCTCGGTTAAAAAAATAGTTGCAACTCGAAAGGAGCGATTAAACGTATAATAAATAGAAACGCAGGCATGAAATATCATAAATAAGAAAAAAACACATTATATTTTTTTACATTCTTATCACCATATCTGTTTTCCCTTCTTAGATTTTTTTGGTGTCGTGCTAAAAGTTGCTACTGCTGATAAGATCTATGGATTGGCATAGGTTTCATTCGTGGATAAAAGGTTTTCAAATTTTGGACCAAACGCCAAGGGAAGAGTTGCATCATCCTTTCAATCTTGTACAATTACAGCCGATTAGCTCGTGGAAACTCGCAAAATAGAACATTTTTTCACAAATATGAGATCTAGATACATAACAGATTGATTTTTCGCGCCCTGAAATACCTTCTATGTACTGTAAATATTGTAAAAATCCTTGTAGACGTTTTATAGGAAACGATGTAAGTATATATACAAGTATATTGGATAAATGGGGTAAGTAGGACTTACAATTTCTGATGTTGGCTTTTGGGCCACAATAACGAAGCCACTCTTGAGCCATCAATTCATTTTTGCGAAAAGTAAAAAGTCTAATTATTCCGCCTTTTTCAGAGCGATTTTTACAATTACGGATCGCACAACCGCCCATTATTGCTTGATGAGATTATCAATTTATCATTTAATAATCAGCTCATCTGCAACTGGGAAACGCGCTTCAACCTTTGGGAATCTCTGTGTAGAGTGAAAACAAACTATTAAATTCACTCTCGTGCAACAAGGATGACAACAAATGGAAAAAACGCCATTAGATATTGCCAGTATTATACGCTTATTTTTACCCAAACGTTTCACACAACTTCTGCAAATCTGATCATAAAGATAAGCAAAAAATCAAAATTAAATTTGTTTAAGTTTAATTTCAACAACAAAAATATTCATCAATGTTATGAATAGTATAAATCTTTTTGTAAACAAAATAACTTAAAACTATTTTCCTTATCATGAGATAATGACATAAAATGGCAAGCACGTAAGATGACGTCACCAGGGGCTGGTGCGTTCCAAATATTTAAAAATATCAGTGTCGCCGTACGAGCTCTCGTGTCATTCATTCGCACTCATACAAAATTTTATATGCTATCCTGTTGTCAGGGTTCAAATTGTAGCAAGTTTATGTTTTGGAATGGAAACCAAAGGAACAGACCATGTTTTATTCGGCCATGGTAAAAACTATGTAACAAAAAAAAATATAAGTAATAGAACCCTGATAAATGGACGTAGCTCAGCTATGTGCTACCAAAAAACAAATGAATGAGTCCGTCTCCTACATGGTGATTTTTATGAAAGTCAATTGCGTTTAAAAAACTTAAAACAGAAGTAAAATTGACGAAGGTATTGGCAACCAAAGTAAGCTTAACAGCATGTCACGTGACGTCATCTGACACGATTTCATACTAAAAGTGATAAATATCGCTGTCGCTAACTTCGGTAAAATAGGAATTATTCAAAAATTCTATGTTTTGTGATTAATATTTTGTATAACTCAGTCAAGTCAGTTACTATAAAAATGAATGAATGATCGATTTATTATCACTGGTAAGGTACATAGGTAACATTAACTACATAACACAATGTTTTGATTTTTATATGAACATACTGATATTTCACTACAAGAGACGTCTCCATTGCACCAGGTTTTTGTAAAAGAATTCCATTGGAGGAAAACTAAGATATAGATGACTACTACTCCCTCAGGTAAAAGTAATCACAAAGTACGGTTTTCTTGCGGAATTACAAAGTATTGTTAGTATTCTTATGTACCGAGTATCAACTTAGTTACATGCTAGCTCCCTCGGGAACAGTATAGTGAGAAGGGAACATTCGTTACTAGCCAACACCTTTTATGTAATTTAATAGTATTATAATAGTAGATTTTGATTGTAGTACGATATGGTCTATATTTCAAGTCACGATTGATTTTTAAAACGATGTTAATGTTTTCCCCCAGATGGCGTTAGTTGTTGAAAAATAAAAATAAATAGTTTAAGACATGTAATTAATTATGCACACGCTATACAGGCACGGAATCTGGCATATTCTGAGCAGGTGTTTTAAAAATAGTATTTTGTGCATCTGTGGCATAATAGCCCAATTGGAACACGAGTGAATTAATTTTCGTAAATAAGCACTCGTGGCCCAAAATTTGAAATTAACAATTTCACGGAAAATAGTAACAAGATTTTTATTTATTTTTTGATTCTGAAAATAAGCTTACGCAAGGGTCTTAGCTGTTTAGCCTACATTGGCGGTAATTAACGGGCTAACCTACTATAGTCAAGTGGCTTGGAGCTGTTTTTTAAGTTACTGTTACCGGGGACCATAGTACCAAATTTGGTATGAATTCCTTAAATTAAAACTAACAAAGAAAAAAAAAAGAGCGATAAGAAAAAAGAATGTTTTTTTGTGCTGCTGGTCATATATTTATCAGTACACACTGAGGTACCCTCATACGAGGGTGAATCCAAAAGTTCTAAGCCCGACCGTGAAAATGAAAGAAAAGTGGGTTCAAATTTATTTTTATTTTTCGACATAGTCTCCATCTAGATCAACACACTTCTTCCACCTGACCTGCAACCAGTTTATACCCTCGAAAAAAAAATATTCCGGAAGGTCGTCAAAATAGTCATTAACTGCGACTCTCACTTCTTCTCTAGTCGAATATTTTGATCCCACCAAGTGTTTTTTTAAATTTGGAAAGAGATGATAGTCAGAGGGGGCTAAATCCGGCCAATAAGGTGGGTGAGGCAGCAACTCGTAGCCACATTCATGGATCACAGCCATCGTTTCAACCGAAGTGTGAACTCGTGCATTGTCTTGAAGAAACAAAACTCTCTTACGCAACATCCCCGGCCGTTTTTCTTTTATTTCTTCGCGAAGTTTTCGTAATAGGTTACAATAATAGCGTGAATTTATAGTTTCACCTTTAGGTAAATAATCCAATAAAATAACTCCCTTCGAATCCCAAAAAACAGATGCCATGACTTTGTTGGCTGACAAAACGCACTTGGCCTTTTACGGCGTGGGTGAGCCAGATCTTTTCCACTGTTTGGATTGCTGTTTTGTTTCAGGAGTATGGTGATGAACCCAGCTTTCATCCATGGTAACAAAACGAGACATAAAATCCTCAGCATCTGCCTCAAAAAGTTCCAAACAGTCACGCGAAATTGTGAATCGAACTCGTTTTTGGTCAGCTGAAAGCAATCTTGGGACCCAGCGAGCAGAAACCTTACGGAACCCCAATTCTACAGTTATAATGTTTTGCACTCGGCCATAACTGATGCCTGTGATCTCAGGTATCCTACTAATGGTCAATCGTCGGTGTCCTAGGATGAGATCACAAATTTTGTCAGTGTTTTCTTTAGTGGTAGACGTTGAAGGCCTTCCGCTCCTTGGGTCATCTTCAATGGTCTCCCGACCGCGTTTAAATTCAGCTACCCACTTTTTGACAGTGGAATACGATGCAGCAGATTCCCCTAATGTTGTTTCCATATCTTCATGAATCTCTTTAGGTGAAAGACCTTTTTTATTGTGGTACTTAATCACAGCACGGTGTTAAATTTTCTCCATTGTGAAAAATCCCGTCAGACTGCGTTAAACAAAATATCACAAAAAAATAATAGCTTGCAGTATCGAACTTCAACTTCACACAATCAATCACGAAAAAACATACTAACAAATGACGGTAGATTTACAAAGATTTGATACCTCTTTGTAGGTCGGGCTTAGAACTTTTGGATTCACCCTCTACCAAATTTGGTGGTGTTGTCCGCCGGGGTAACGGTAATTTTACTAAGCCACCATACTAATAATATATCTGTCTGGAAGCATTCGAGGCTGCATGGCAGAGATACTGCCTAGCCCAAAGCAAAAGAAGAAATATTAGTCGCTGATTGGTTATCTAAGTGGTGTTACAATGTATTGGGCCAATGACAGCATACAATCGCGGTGTTATAATATATTATAACATCGGACAAACAATGTAGATTATGACTAATGTAATTGTGTATACAATTTCAAACTCTTGCTTTATAAACCTCACTAACACTGAATTATTGGCGTCAAATGGCACAGATCAAAAAGCTTTTCAATTATTAATTTCTAAACACGATAAACAAAGTTAAATTATGCACTTTGCGCTTAGCTACTGACGTTTAACCTTTTTAAAATACATTGTTCAGATATAAAAAAAACAGCCAAATGCGAGTCGCACTCACGCACGAAGGGTTCCGTACCATTATCTATAATAATATAGATCGCGCTAAACTTCTAGTCCGCTCGGAAGTTGCTCTTCCCAAGAACGGCCCATACATTTTGTTCCTGCTGATGCGAATCGCCCCGTGTTTAGAGTGGACTAAAAGTTTGGCGCGATTCGTACTAGTTAACTTGTAAAGCCTACTTAGCTGTGATAGTTTTCCTTTTAATTTCGTTATGTATACTACTGTCGTGATTTTTTTTCACGTCTCCAAACACAACCGTTTTGCCGGCAGGGGGGGGGGACACTTGACTCTTACAAAAATTAACACTTTTAAGCTTAATATTTCTCAAACGGAACCCTGGATCGAAAAATGGTCTTCTCACATCCCCAATATTTTTAAATCACCTATCCAACGACACCCCACACTAGGGGATAGACGAGAAAAAAAATATTATCCCCACTTTACGTGTAGGGGAGGTACCCTAAAAATTCAAAATTTTACTATACCACTTTATTGACGTAATAGTCTCTAAGCTAAGCCGCGGACAGACAGACAGACAGACGGACATGGCGAAACTATAAGGGTTCCTTGTTGTTGATTACGGAACCCAAAAAAATGTCTGTTACCAAAAAACAAACCCAACAACCACAATGTATAAGAACGATGTAGATATTAAGCAACAAAAATGTAAATACCTGAATAACATAAAGCTTTACATGGCGCATTACAAGCATAGAATCTCGTAAACATTAATTCATTAATTGAATCTTTGTTTTTAGGGACTTCATCAGGGTTTTGAAGAGAGTTCAAAACATTTCATAAGTAAACTTTTATCCCCATGGGTCGTTATTAGCACCAAGTTAACCAGTGATTAATCGGGTACCCTTAGATGTCTTCGATCATAATTTGGAACTGACCACGCTGACCTGACTTAACCTTATTGCATAAGCATAAGGGTGACTTTAAAATGTTTCATTGGTTCATTTAAAATGGTAAAGTATATGTACGTGACAGTTTAACATAGAGAAAGTAATATCTGGGGAAGAGGCGGCAACTTTATTTGCATAATGCTCAGCAATTTTCTACAAGGAGCCGGAAAACCCAAGGAAAGAGGCTAACAGGTACGTTATTTTGTTTTTCTTCAACACAATGTTGTGAAAAAGTCCTCTTATAGCATTAAAAAATTAAAGTAGCAGAAAAACAATTTATGATAAAAACAAATTGATACTTAAATTTTAAATCGTAAGGATATAAATAAATAAGCAAAATTTATCATTCAACTTACTAAACGTTAAAGGAAAACGCTGTGAGATTTTGCATGTCGGTGAAAAATGGGTGTATCCGAGTGTTGACTGTTCAATTGATAGTTTACACTCGGAAAACGCCTCTGACGCTCCTTTGAAGACATTATGTCGTAACGCTGTGTTTTTATGTATAGAAATACTTTACAAAAACATATCGCCACGACATATAAGGTGAAATTTATTTAACCGCCCGAATGTCTATGGGAGATTCAGTAACTGATAGAGACCACACATGTAAAGTTTCAGGTCGATCAGATAAGGTAATGGCTGGTCACGTGATATCGAGAATCGTATTATTGTCTGAATAAAATTTCGATTCAGTTATGTGGGTAGACACCGTGTGTGTATAGCTTTGGATTCATCGCGTAAGTTCACCCACACAACAAAATGAAAATTTAACTTACACATAATACCACAGTAAAACTGGGTTACTATGATTCTCGATGTCACGTGACATGTTATTACCTTGTCTGATCCACCTCAAACTTCAAATATGTAGAATCTATCACCTACTGAACCTCCCATTGAAATTCGGGCGCTTGAATAAAATTCAATGTCTCCGAGGGAGTGTCGCAGGTGTTTCTGATTGTTAACTATTGATTGCTAGCGTCCTCTTAGTGGCGACAGGCTTACTGTAAAGTAAGTAGTTGAGTACCTACTACATGTCACATCTGTTGGAAAACAAGAGAAAATTCGATAAATAGCTCAGTTGATAAAACAAGCACCCCGTAAGCGTGAGGTACCGAACTCGAATTCCGGTTCAGAGCTCCTCACATCCAGATTAACTTTTATACAGCGTTTCTATACCCCAATGGAATAATGTCAATTTACAATATAATTTATACATAGAAACCCTTAACGACCACTGTAAAAAAAGCCATAAAAGTTTTTAATATACAGAGGAAAATATGTCATACTTGCATTCACGTTTATAATACGTGAGGAGACTGCGGACAATTCCCATAGCTTAATTTCTAAAAGATTTTTTTTATTTATTTTTCAGGGAATGTACTACTTCATTTTAGGACATATTTTTCATTATTTTGAAATATAAATCAACCATTATTTTCTAATGTTTTTTTTAAGAATTGTCCGGTATGACGTCACTTGAGAATTTCAGACATTATACAGATTGTGATGTGTGATTGCTTACAAAAAAAAAGTGGTCTGTCTTTGTATGTCCACTCATCTGTCATCCAGCTGTCGAATCAGTCGGAAGCAAATTTTTATAAATTTATCTTGGTAACAAAGGACACATTTCTAAACAGCCATTTCACAAGTGACGTCACACGAAGGCAAATGGAAGTTGCAGCTTTTTCGTAAAAGTATTCATCATCTTGACGTTTTTTAGACCACAAGTTCTAAAATACGGCTTATTAAACCTAAATCTAGAAATGGTTTTCGAATCAACACACCTTAATATAATTTAATCTATGCCTATTGTTAAATTATTTATAGATTAAAAAAAGGTGTGACGGTATAAATATAAACTGAAACGACTTTGAAATAAGGTTCATTTCAGCGCGCATTGCAAAGTGGCTATAACGACGATCGTTGTTGTTGTTGTTGATCGCCGGATAGCGCAATATAGATAAAATAATACTTTTCCTGAATGATAAATCAAGGTATTAATAATTTTTCAATACGTGAGATTTTTTTTTGTTCGTGTGTGTATAAGTTTTAGCTTAGTCTCATTTCATTTGAATTAAGAAAGTTTAAGCATTTTATAAGTTTTTGAAAGCAACGCTTTCAAATGTATTTCAATTCGATTTAATTTAGTACCTAATTACATATAGAAAGATATACATATAGAAATACTAAAGTGGTTCAAAAAAGTCTCCTGAAGCCCTTTGTTCGTAACGTACATACTACAATAAAATAATTTATAGTGTGTTTTGTTTCGTTTTAGCGAATTAACAGTGAAATTAGTGAATTGCAATTGTTTCATTAAAAGCGGTAGCTCAGGGGTAGAACGCTGGCCTCTCAGTCTTGTAATCTAGGTTCGATTCCCGGTCGGGCATGCAGTTGTTTTTATTGCGAGTTATTCGAAATTTATGTGCATAGTATTTTGTACTTACTTACCACTTACTGAACGGTGAAGGAAAACATCGTAAAGAAACCTGCATGCCCTAAAATGCGTGTATTTGTGCTCGAAGTACGGTGATAGGCTCACCACCCATCACGTTGGGACGTAATAATCGTCGGTGAAACGCGCCTGTACTGAGTGTGGGCTGTGACTTGCATTTCATAGCTCGCACTTGGGAATACCTCTGACACCCCTCGAGGATTCATGTCGTGAAAATATATTTTATATATTTTCATTTGTGAAATTTTTTTAGCAAAATTTACGTGGCCCTAGTCATGTACAATTTCTTTGTTCAAAAGATTTATATTTATACCCGCATAACAAATCGTACATAAAACCGGGAACGAATTATCGGGCTAAGGGAAAGAAGCGATTCGTTCATTTGTCTTGATTCTGTGGAGTAAACAAGGCTCCTCTACAGAAGGCTTGGCTGGATCCGATTAGCTTGATGACTCTGTTTTGTTTGGGATTTCTTTTTCTGGGTATCAGGAAATAAATATTGTCTTTTTAGGCTTTAGCCAATATTCGTAATATTCTTATAAAATAAATTGTCTGTAGGCACATTATAAGCGATAAGACGGCCGTACTTGTATTTTTAAGTTCAATGTATTGTTTTCTTTTTTTTTTGTGGTGTGACAATAAAGGATAAATCAACTATACATGGCGTCCCATTTGAACGGCTCATGGAGGGAAATGACTTTATATGTTGAAAATACAAAATTCCACTTAATGGAGACGAAATTTTACTTTAAAAATAAATAAGAGTTTACCCAAAGATTTTTGAAAAATTACCTGGGAATCAACAGACCAAAACTTGAAAAAAAAAACTATATTTTTAAGACACTAGTCAAATATCAGTTATAAAGAACCAATTCTTCCTATAAAATGAATGACTCATAGTTTAAGTATTCTGCTCTGCATTGAAGCCATGGAAACCATTCTATTTTATGCTGAAACTGCCGGTTGGTGCAGCCAGAAGTGTAATAAAGTTGTTACGGTAGTCAGACTGTGCCACGCTTGACCTGTTTCACTGGCATTTCATTACCTACTACGGTGCTAGTGTTCATCACATCCCTGACTGTGCCTTGCAGAATATTTATTTAGGGTTAGGGCATATTTAGGGTTCCTTTAACTCAGGCAGAGAATAAAATACTACGACTAAGTGTTGCCGTGGCGCTGCAGCTCATCCGGCATGTTTGCTGAGGCGCGTACCACTGATTTTTATGGAATTATGCGCAAAAAAGTAGCTTCTCTCATGCATAGAGTATGCGGCAGCCATAATACCATCCTGAAAGTAGTGGGTGGTAGGTGTGGGTGTCCTATCAATCAGCACTGGACGACACTACATATTATTCAATAATTTGTTTATTTATATATTTTTTTTCAATTTCATTTTAATTTATTGACATTATAACTGTGTAGTTGACTTTTTTGTAATTGAACTTTTCATTCTTATTATGCTGATTTGAAATTTATGGAACCAAGTCCTGAAATAAATGTTTTTATTATTATTATTATTTATTTACTTTTTACATCACTGGACAGCTTTACAATCCTACATAAATTTGCAGTACTTACTTATATTTGCAGTCTATTCCGCTGTGGTTGTAGTAGTGACGTGTACCAGTACGTGTACAAATAAAAAAATAATAAAATATTTCTTTATTGAGGTTACGAAGACCCATTGTAAAAACACATGAAAATACATTAAAAATACACATTTTACATTACAAAAATTAAATAAAAAATAAAAAATTAGGATTAGATTATTTACAATTACTATACTAATTAATTATTATTTTTATTAGGTAAGCAAAGTTTGACAATCCAATTGTCAAATTTACCAGAAAATGTCCTCAGGATGTCGCTGTCGCTGTCGCTACAGGGTACGTTTTGTCTGTGTCGTGTCGTGCCGTTTTGTAGCGCTTCCGAGGTTACGCACACTAGAAAATAGTGCGTGTGCACGCACTACTACAATCATAGCCAAATGGACTTCGTGAGATAGAATATGTGGGTACGGATACCGCCAATAATTTATTGTTTCCGGAATCCTCATCAGTTCTGCATACAGATGAATATCCAAATCGTCTTTTAGGTTCAGTTTTAGACTGATAGTTTTGGATAATGTGTATTGATCATGTTTAGCTGGCACCAAAATTATACAACTTGCGGACATTGGCGTGAGCCGATTTTGGACATAAAACTTTTAATTCAGTTAAGGCTCTATAAGTTACATAATATGAATATCGATTTTGTCAAGATCTGCCATGAGCACAAAAGTATGGTGCACATTTTTTTGCACTCCGCTGTCTGTTTGTCTGTCTGCCTGTCTGTACGTCGTATGAGATTAGTAGAAAGATTTTAGTTTCCTTATTTTAAGTGGTGTAGTACTCATGTTACCTTAATCTCATTTGACGATTTCGTATGATATGATAATCATGATTTTCAAGGAGATACACGTCTAGATTAATTATGTTACCACTTCAAATTAGTAAGAAACCTTGTTTCAATATCGCATTAATACTAAATGTATGGGAATGTTTAATGTCAGATTTTGGATACTTCTCGTTTGAATTTCAAAAAGTTATTGATGTCATTTTACTGATTAGGTAACGTACTATTGATATCAGTTGAAAAAAATTGGTATATTTAATAGTTACGGAATAATCGCCTGGTCACACTTAACGATTACACCCTGTATATTATATATATCTACATACAGTTTAGTAATTATTGTTGTCTGTCTCAAAGACCAAAGTAGTTAGGAATTTGTTATTGCTGTATATTATGTACTATATGCTGTATAATGTATCTAAACAACAAATTCTGAAAACGCCGATTTATAATGTAGTGTTAGGGTCACGTCCCCAAATAACTAAACCAACTAACTAATTTAGCAGTTTTGTTTGCTACAAGCTGTTATAGGTTGTGATAAGTTTCTAATTTCTGTTTAAATATCCAAGTATGTAACTTTTAAACCTATTTAAATGGTCCTTAACTCTCAGCGTGAATTCTACTCGCACTTGACCGGTTTTTTTTTAGTAGTCGTAAGTCATATGTTGTTGCTACGAGTATGAACATAATAAATAAAATACATGAATTATAAAGACAGGATTTGTGCTGATCTAATAACAGTTGGGTTAAATAAAATAATAGTACTTTTACGCATTTCGTTATCCAAGGGTGTTACAATATTTATAATTATACGTAATATATTTATTATTTGGGATTTACATATACATACATAAATATATTAGTAATTCTGCACTGATACAAAAAATACGATGAGTGTTTTTATGATAGCCTTTTCCATGACTTTCTCTGCAATATTTCTAAACAACGTCACCATTCCTCACAGAAATACAATGGCAAGGAGATAAAGAACGTTATTATTTCGCGCTGCGAATAAATTTGAATCACTTCAAAACACGAGATGACGCTTCCAAAGAGAGCTGTTTCGTGTGAAGTGTGAACAATGGCTGTTAAAAGTATGTACTATTTATTGTTTTTTAACTTATGGCTGGAAAAAAGCCAGACTTTCGATGACTAGTTTTAAAAACTAGGACTGTAAAAAAAAACATGATTTGTTGATCTTTTATTAGCGAAAGCACTCATAGAGCGGACTCTCAGTGAAGTTCCGTTTGCAAAAATTGCGGACCGCATTCTGACTTCTGATATACAAGGTGACTTTTTGATCATCGTCCAAAATCATACTGGTGACTTGATAAGTGATCAGTATCATGGATCAATAACGATTTTTGGGAAATTCGTAAAATGAAATTTCGACTCCCCGTAGTGATTCACTTGGGACTGGAAGTGAATTTCTATGGGAAGCCGAAATTTCATTTTACGAATTTCACAAAAATTGTTATTGATCCATGATACTGATCACTTACCAAGATTCCAGTATGAATTTGGACGATGATCAAAAAGTCACCTTGTATATTATATTGTATAGATCCCAGACATCCAATTAACACATGTAGCTAACCAGTTTTGTAGTCCTCTCTCCCCCCTCCCTTTCCCGAGTATTATTAGTTATAAATTTTTTCCACCCTGTATATACCTATACATAATATAATATATACATATATATATAATTATTTTTTTCATTAAGTATGAGACTTCAATCCTAATTATTTTTGCATATGAACTATTTCAGTATTAGCTAAAAACCCTTCAATCTGTTGTTACACTGCCTGATTATTAGTTATATTTTTTGTAGCCTATGCCTTACCCTTAATTAGGTGGTGACGTGACTGACGTTGTGGTTTCGTTTCGATTATAGCTTTTTATTGACATCTTGGAAACCCCTAAACAAAACGGATTTGATAATTTGTTATTAATTTGTTAACCCTTAGTTATTTTTCATCACAAACACAATTTTGTGTATATTGTACGTGATAAAATGAACATTCATTCATACATACAACTGTCGTCCTGGCAATCAAATCCAGGCCCCGGGAATTTTTTCACAAAATATTTTTCTTTTGTCTTTGAATTACTTACATGACATTAAAAATAATCAAGTATTATTAATATTATAGTACTGATTAAATACCACACGAAAGTTTTTTTGGAGGAATATCTTTAGCGAAAAGAATTTAAACGTCGCCATTGAACAAATTTTTTTTTGTAGATTTTATCCGTTTTGTTTGATCTTATAGATAATTTAAAATGTATTGTAGTTATTTTTATTATGTTTTCACGTGTTTGGGCAATGGGCATGTAAAAATCGGCGGCTGTCTACATGCGTGTCAGCTCTAGTTGTATGCCGAGCTTAGACCCTTTTGTCTTTCTACTATTGTATCATCTGTACATTTAAATGACAGCACATTATAAAAACAAATAAAGTATCTTTTATTTACTGATCTCACACTTTGAGCACATCGTTTTAGATGCCATTTCCAACATTTATGGTCAATGTTTCTCTGGCGGACAATGTTTGTAATCGCACGGATCTATCGATGAACCACGAGAGCTCATGCATGATCTTCGTAAATAATTAATCAAAGTCCAGTCTGCAATAATTACTCGCTCATATCCCTCGGCTCGTCATATCCACAAACATGACTAATCCTTTCGCTTTGGATAACCTAGTCATAATCTATTTATTTTGACAAATTGTGGACTAAGATAACATGTCATAATACCTATGTTTGTGGTTACAACGTAGTTGGTATTTAACGTAAATATTTCAACTAAACCGCAAAAGACAACAAAACCAAGAGTTGGTGTTTTGTGTTTATGGTTTTATGCGTCGAAAGGGTTACTTGGACTAGTGCAAAAATAAAAGGAGATATGGATGAATAAAAATGTTTATTTGCAAGATCAAATTTGAGAGTTTGTACTACGACTATCTATATTTACATCGATTATTTATAGATAGGAATTTAACTTTTTAATATTACCCTTACAATGTACAAACAGCAAAAGAGATAAGTAACCAGGCCCATTTGATCCTAAGACCCACAGGAGCAATAGACGAGATGTGAAATACTTGGTCAATGCACATGCACTATTTATTAAGTATTTTTTATTTTATCAACCACTCACCTGCGGGTTTTAGGATCAAAGTGTTTGCGCTAGGCCTGGTTACTTATCTCCTTTGCTGTACCTATACATTGATCAATGTGATGGAAAAACTTATAACTTATCTTTGAGTTTTTATTTTACTTTAATAAATATATGCCTCTATGAGCTTTTTATTTGTAATAACACATATACAAGTTTAAATATAATCAATAAATAAAATAAAATTTTGTACTTGAAATATTTTTCGGCCCTTAGTAGGCAGTCATCAGTCAAGTATTAAAAAAGACAAATATACCATAGTAATAAAAAGAAAAACACAGGAAAAGAAAAAAAAAAAAAAACGATAGTTTTCTTAATTAACCTAACCTACTTGTATTGTAGTTGGTGGGGTATTCAGGGTATGTGTGGAAGAGCGTGATGGAAGTGATGAGAGGGTGGTTTAGTTTGTCTGCCAGTTAGTGTTTTCTGTTCAGTCCATGGTTGTAGTGCCCACTACAACCATGGACTGAACACCCCACCAACTACAATACAAGTAGGTGAGGTTAATTAAGAAAACTATTGTTTTTTTTTTTTTTTTCTTTTCCTGTTTTTTTCTTTTTATTACTATAGTATATTTGTCTTTTTTAATACTTGACTGATGACGGCCTGCTAAGGGCCGAAATATATTTCAAGTACAACATTTTATTTTATTTATTGATTATATTTAAAGTTTTTATTTTACAAAGATGTGTATATTAACTCCACCGTGGGAGTGATAAGCCTATACATACATTAAAGACTAAATTTAACTTTTATTTACGTTTAAATACGCGTTAGTTTAAAATTGATGAAGAAACAAAATAAAACGTAAATAAAATTGAAAACCTATCTATAAAAAACTTACTTAAAACAAGAAACGCAAAACTAACCTAGAAACCTAGAACAAAAATAAACTGAACTAGATAAAAAAATTATTCATATTTATTTGCGAAATATTATATTTTAATAACTATCACAAGACCTCATTACTATTGTAATAATAATGGTTTAATTAATTTTGTTCCTTTCGTAGTCGTAAAATTATTTCTATTATTTTTGTATTTTCATTTCATATTTTATAATTACGAATGCTGTAACATCTAATATACTACCTTTAATTTATTAGCTCTAAGAATATTTAATGTGTCTGCTGCTGATGAACCTTATCATCATTTAAAAACGTCTGAATAGAAATCGTTTAACACGTTCAGTGCCATGTTAAAACCTTGTGTATCAAAATAGACACAGAATTTATCTTTCATATTTTGTATCGTAAAAGGCACACGATTCAATACATTTGAATGCGAGAAAAAAGCCGAGGCCCATAAAATTTTTTGGTGTGTTTTGAATGGGTTGTATGATTCGATCCATTCCAAACACGCCAAGACAATTAGACATTAGATACAGCTTGAATCTAATGAAATGTTTATATTTTATAACAAAATATCAAATTATTACTTTTCAAAAACGGCTTTGGTGCTGAGGGTCTTAGAAATAAAAATGCCTTTGCTACGGCGTAGCACGCTACGAAGCTCGTAGAACATACCAATCGACGTAAATACCTATATAAATAAAACCACAGATAAAATAAACAACCAAGTTAATACTAACCCTGAACAACATTCCGAATGCAGTTACTCTAAGAGCTTCCAG
This sequence comes from Ypsolopha sequella, assembly GCA_934047225.1. Taxonomy (NCBI): domain Eukaryota; kingdom Metazoa; phylum Arthropoda; class Insecta; order Lepidoptera; family Ypsolophidae; genus Ypsolopha; species Ypsolopha sequella. The sequence goes on along the minus strand of OW203994.1, from coordinate 16,618,707 downwards.
AACTTTCTCTGAGAGTAAATTGTGGCCATTAACGACCACAATTCGAAGACACCTGGTGTTATCAATAATGACCTATATTTGCGGGTGCTAAGCATTAGGTAGGTATCGATGTAGATTAGACTGAATGATGGCGAATCGTTACCACGTTGTATCTCAGTCTATATACCACAGCTTCTCTCTTAATCATTCAGTAGATTTAGGCGACTTAGTTTGCCTTTTTTAGGGTGCCGTCTAAATCAAAAACCTTTATGGTTGGTCCGAACGTTTGTTTGTCTGCGGCATTTCGCCATGTTCACGAGGAAAATTAAACTAATTTTTTTTTTTTTCGTAATAGGTACACCATTTAGTGTTCATTTTATTTTCAGTTTTATGCAGTAAATTTTTTTATATTTTCTTTCCTATTGTGACGTTATTTGCTTGCCTTATGCATAATAACCACGGGGATGGCGTGATACAAATTTTATACGAGAACCGCTGTCGCCACTTTTTGGAATAACGTAGTATTACCTAGTTAGTAAACATACGCGGCGCACACATAGATTCACCCGTCTTCATACAGCCAAAATAACACCGTATTTCTATGAAGCTTAGATGTAAAATACCAAACACGTCATGGTACTGTGGCAAGCTATTACACATACGTGTTAAAAGCCATGACCAGCGGCCGTACTATGACACAGTTAGGTCCGTGTTGATAATCTTTGAAAAATATACATTGCGGCGTTAATATTCTAACTCAATGTGTGACGCTCTTTATAACCTGCAATGGACAAAATATTATCTAATTTCAACGCTGCTCTACGCTACGCTATAAATATTTCGTGGTAAGGTTGAAATTTAATTTACCACAAGGTTTATTATGTAAATATCACAGTAAATACATGTTAAATTACTTACGAGTGAAATGAAATTCCTTTGGATGTCTTATTTGCGTTATTTGAAGAGTTAGAACAATATGCCAAGCTGCAATACACCATTTTTACAATATGTTTGTTCTAACGTGTCGGTTGAGAAATGAGAGGCCCGCGGGTAATGTCTTGACGTATTGATTAAATCGGTGCGTCACAGTCACGGATTTCATGGAATTTCTATTCCTTATTAATAGTAATTTTGCGAAATCCATCGCTATGAATACTCTAAATATTATTAGAGTGCATTACAAACTAGAAAATATCAATCAAAAACAAACCCAAAGACAAGAATTTGAAAAAATCCCCGGGCCAGGATTCGAACCTGCGACCTCTTGTGATCAAGACAAGCGCGCTACCAATTGCGCCACTGAGGTTCCTACCTAGACCGGCGAATTCTTCCATCATACTTGTCCCACTGTTATTTTTGCATCTACTTGATATACCTGCTTGTACAGCACATACAGAACGCTCCCGAGGGTGTTATGTGAATCCTGGCCCGGCGAATTTTTTCAAATTCTTGTCTTTGGATTTATTTCTGATTGACATTTTCTAGTTTGTAATGCACTCTAATAATAACTAAGATATTTTTTGCATCGGTACGATAAAAAATACACTTGACATTGATGTTTCTGTTTATGTCAAAGCATAGAAGTAATGTGTGTAATCTATGTGTAAATGAGTATGTATGTATTACAGCCATATGATTATATGAAGGGTCAAATGAAAGTCATCAGTTAAATTGTTAAAAAATGTATAATCTTAAGTTAATTTGCTTCAGAAACAATGAAATATGGCCAAAAATGTCTTATCTTGAAATGGTTTTTCAGTCAGCATGTCTTCGCATAGACTTCTTGTACCCAATTGCGTCAATACTAGAACCTTTTTGAGTTCTCCTCTGTTAAATAAAATAGATAGATACATATTTTTATAATTTCACAACTATAAGAACAGGTTTAGTCGTAAAAGATAACAAAAATGTGTAAAATAAGGCTTTATAATTATTTATAATTAAATACGGTACAAAACTAAATGCTTTGCGTTCATTTTTTGTTGAAATCAGGTTTGTGTATTAAAATTTCGTGACCAACTCTCGATGAAATTATAGCTAACAATCAGTTGTTACAGTGTTACAGAAATCAACAAAAACTTTTAAAAGCTAGGGTGAAATTATCAAACCGTGGCATTCGTTGGACCCGCCTTTTTGCGGTTTAACAAGAGAATTTAGCTAAAACAAGCCACAAAATAGTAGCTCATGACAAATTACACGATGACTACATTTTGTCAGTGACTAATGTGAGGTCACAGCCAGCGAGGGGTGCAGGGTGCTAGCGCAGGGGTGCGGAGCGGGAATTCTGAATCCGACACTGGCTAACGGCTGACTACCCCTTTGTTTCCGTTAGAGCTTACAGGAAACCGTGGGATTGGAGTAAAAATAAATAATACCCTTGTTTTTAAAACTACTAGAGAAGTACTCAAAAGAAGTTGAAGTTTTTTGCTTAAAGATAAGGTTGTTGATTTTAAAATCTCACTGGGGCGTAGTTTCATTCTTTTAACAACGTATTAAAGCGAATTCTGAAGGCTTTAATTTTAGTTTTAGTACTGTCAAAGCTTACAATTTTCCAATTTTCCAAGAAAATGTAGTTTTGACAGCACTAAAACTAAAATTAAAGCCTTTAGAATCGGCTTTAATGTCGTACTTGTTCTCAAAAAAGTACATATACGTAAAAAAATACCTATATTTTCCTTTGGCTTCGGTAAAAATAAAATGCATAAAAAAACATCGGCTTCTCTTAAAGTTACACAGTTAATGAAACAAGAAAATGTTTATGTCTATGCAATTCAACAAGAATGCAGTCATAATGTCCACTTTTAATCACATTAGCCGTACCTTTAAGTTTTTACCAAAATGAATAATTAAGGCACGGAGACCCAAGTGAATTCCGACGCTGCTTTAATAATTTACTCAGATACAGGAACGCTCCTTGTTTTTATGAAACATTCAGCATTATTCCGAATAATAAATTAGAAACAAAAGTATTAATTATTTTTCAATGCAAGTGCTCGAAAAGGCCCACTTTTTATGCATCAAAACCGAACAGAAAGTCGATTATTTTGCCCTAGGGCTTTATTATTATTATTATTTTTTATTTACGAGAAGTTGGCTAACCTGCAACCTTTCCTGTGTACCATAAATGTTATACTTTTTTTTTTCCACTGTTTAACGGCTCTGGATACAGTCCTTTTGAGCCAATCATTAACTTGCAAAATTGTAACAATATAACTTTCAACTTTAATAATTACATTCTTTTCTTTGATTATAAGTATTTGTTTTATTCCCTCACACTATGCATTGAAAAACGTAGTATGATACACGGGCATAAGAGCAATAAATTACTCGGTTATGTTTAAAACACTCGCTACGCTCGTGTTTTAAATCGTTCTCGTAATTTATTCCTTTTCGCCCTTGTAGCATAAACTACTATTTTATATAGTTATTCAGTCCATGGTATAGAACAACTTTTACTATGGAGCCAAACCTGAAATCTCAAAAATATAATCTGCCCTTCCATACATTTCGGCCGAGCGGCATTGCATTTTTCCATGAAACAGTCGATTTTTTTTTCGAGTTGCGGCATTTGTTCCATATAAAAGTTGTTCTGTACCATTGACTGAATAAGCTCTTCAAATATGGGTTACACCTTTCTGTTACACGTTGTATTGTAAGTTAACCAGTAGATCTCATAACATTAGATTACGGGGATGTTATAACTTTTTATTATTCGATACATAAGCATTAATTTAATATGAATTATAACTAATAACAAATAATGAACGATTAAAAAACGTATAAATCACTAGTAAGAAATCCTTCCTTAATGCGCAGATCAAGTCAATATAATTGAGTTAAATCCTGTTCACAAAAGAACTTTTCTGTCAAAGCACTTTTATTTTCAAGTACTTAATACGAAAATGGCTTAATCTTCGGAATTCTTTCCTGAAATCGATCACGGAAGTGACGTACAAGTTCTGGATTGAGTCCCCATACAAAGTGCGAACAAAGAAGCATCCGCTTCAAAAAATGTGTAATATTATATTAAATATATTGAAATGGAACGTATTGTACGCACCTAATAAAATAAAAAAAAGAATCTTTAAAAACTTCAGCTAAATGAAGGTTTATAGAACACAACATGAATAAGTAAAAGTGTCATTTGACATTAAAATTTGATAACTAATTTTTTATTTTAAGTTCATCTAGTAATTAGTCATTTAAGATATAGTTAATTAGTTAAATTGTATATATACATTTTAATCACCTTCTGTATTTTGTTGTAGATAATAGCAATCACCACAAGGACTTACAGGATACCAAATCCCTCGAAATTACTTTTCACTAATACAGTGCTTTGGTTTATGACGTGACATTGGCGGAATTAAATGTGTTAGTCACACACAGTATCAGAAGCCATAAACAAGAAAAAAAAAAACGAATTTTTAGGTTATCTTTTGAAAAAAAAGTGACTTAAAACAAAACTACCTTTAAATCTAATTGAGTTAAATTCTGTTCACAAAAGAACTTCCTGTCAAAACGCTTTTATTGTCAAGTACTAAATACGAAAATGTCTTAATCTGCGGAATTATTTCGTGAATTACAAAAGTAACGTACAAGTTCTGAGCTGGGCCCTCTATACGAGATGTGAACATAGAAGTATTCATTTCAAAAAACAGCACGATAACAATCGATTTTCATATTTTTTTCTGCCCGCTCAACACGTTAACAATGGATTTTCATACAGTTTTTTCGCTCGCATATTTGTATGACAGTAATGTCGTGTATTTTACATCATGTTCAAAAAGTAATAAAATAACGTAATTTCCGAGCAGTTGTACTGTGTATTTAATGAAAAAAAGGTAATTTTTTTTATTAGAATAGAAACAACCATTCTGCAGAACTCTTGTTTGGGAACAAATAATTAGGTAGGTAACTAGTAATTCTGACTGCATGTTACATTGTGTTTTGTAGCTGTTATTCCACTCTCTGAGCTTGTTTTACAACTACATAATAATAAACCACATTTCCAATTTCGTGTAACTTACTCGTATATCGTCAAACTAAAAATACGTATTATTACCCATTATAAAAGTGAAATTATGAAAATATACTGCATCAATTATTACTTCATTCATTCGTGAAATCATCACCCGGAAATTAAATACAAATAGTAAATTTCATGGACTGGACTCTATGAGATGGACGACGTAGATGAAGCAGTTGATTTTTTCTACAAAAAGTTGTATCAGTGTATAGATGATTGTGTTCCTAGAAAAACGCGTAATGGGAAAGCCACGAGGTATACTTATCCTATGTGGTTTACTCCTGAAATTATACGCAACATCAAAAATAAGTTTTTTCATCTAAAACGATATAAAAAGGAAGGCAAAGAATTTAATAGGGAGATGTTTCGTTACTACCGAGCTAGAGTAAAAGAACTTATAGACTTGACTTATAACGACTATATTAGACGGACTGAAAAAGACATTAGTAGTGACCCGACCCAATTTTGGAAATTTATCAGAGACCAACGGACTACCAGACTGACTTGTGACAAATATGAGTATTAAGGTAAACAGTTAACAGAATTTGATGCAACAAATGCCTTCGCAGCATACTTTCAATCAGTATTCCTCCCCGACCGACCGACACTGGATGCTGAGGCCGCCGAGCGGAGCGCCGGCCCTGGTGTCAGCTCGTCGCGCGTCTCTATCGACAGATTCACTGCTGCCGATCTTCGGTATGCTGTCCGACGATTAAAAGCTCGATCCTCTCCAGGTCCAGACGGAATACCGCCTTACGTCGTTAAGGACTGCCTAGAGACCCTGGAAGAGCCACTTCTATTTATCTACAACGTATCTTTAAAGCTCTCTGTGTATCCGCGTAAATGGAAAACCTCTAGAGTTACATCTATACCCAAGGATGAATTCCGATCTAAAGTAGATCACCATAGGCCTATAGCTGTGCTCTTAGTCCCTGGGAAGATTTATGAGTCTATGATCAATCGCAGAGTGACGCAACAGATAAGAATTTTCCTTTCTTACTGCCAGCACGGTTTTCGCGCAGGTAGATCAACTACTACTAACTTGATTAATTTCGTCAACTATGCAACAACATCTATGGATAGGTCACTGCCAACTGATGTGGCCTATTTTGATTTTAAAAAGGCATTTGACCGCGTCGATAATGACGTGCTCCTACGAAAATTTGCAGCCATAGGGTTTACTCCAAAACTATTACAGCTATTTGCCAACTACTTTAGCAATCGCCAACAATATGTTCAGTTGGCCGGTATATGTTCTCGTTCCTATGAAACTTTTTCTGGTGTCAGTCAAGGAAGCACTCTGGGGCCCACACAGTTTTTGATCATGATTAATGATCTCCCAGAGGTTGTAAGGGTGGCTAAATGCTTGATGTTTGCGGACGATCTGAAATTGTACTTGAGTATAGGTGACAGAGAAGATGCGCAGGCGCTACAGAGCGATATAGATAGTGTTGTAGACTGGAGTGAACGTAACAACTTGGAGTTCAATGGCTCTAAGTGCAAAATCATGACGTACACCAGGTCTCGCACTCCGCCCGAAAGGGACTACACCATAGCTGGAGCTCCGCTCGCACGAGTCTCACAAATACAAGACCTAGGACTGACACTTGACAGTGGACTGACTCTTAATGACCACATTGTGCTGACTTGTAAAAAAGCCTATAAATCACTAGGCTTTGTAATGAGACAAACTGCAAGGTTTAAAGATCCGAGACCCATTGTAGCGTTATACAATGCCTATGTGAGAAGTAAATTAGAGTTCAACGCAATCATTTGGGACCCACATGAGGAAAAATACAAGCTCATGGTGGAAAAAGTCCAACGTAAATTTGCTCGTTATCTATATAAAAAAATGTATGGGTATTATCCATACTTATTCCCATCCATTTTCGTGGTCGGAATGGTAGGGGTAGACACCCTAGAGCTGAGACGTAAGCTAGCGCTATTAGTGCACTATTATCTGCTGTTACACAACCGAGTGGACGACCCCGCTGCCCTCGCGGGCTGCGCGCTGGCGGCACCGAACAGGTACGCGATGTTGCGGTCACGCCTGCTTTTTGCGACGGGTGTGGTACGCACACAGCATGCTCGTTTTGCGCCCACATTCCAGGCGTGTACCCTGCTAAATCTGCTCCTGAATAAATACCCAGAAATTGTCATTTTTAATATTAGTTTATCAAAATTTGTTATTCTTGTTAGAATTTTTTTAAGCATTTAGTTAGTTCATAAGTGTTAAAATTGTGTTAAAATCTTTGTTAAAATTTATTAATGTATTAATAACTTAGCTTACGAGTTGGTGAAAGTCACTGTTAGTAGGCTAAGGTTCTAAATAAAAATAAATAAATAAAATAAGCTCTTCAAATATGGTTACACCTTTCTGTTACACTTTTTGTATGTAAATAAATATTGAAAATTGACTTTTTGTCTTTTAAATGATTATAATTACATAGAAAAACAGTTAAATGAAATTTTTGTGAGATATATTTCGGGCCATTCGGGCCTGGCATCAGTCACACCACTTTGTATATGTATAATATTATTAAAACTCGCGTGATCTGACTTACTAAAATGAAACATACGGCTTGAACACTCCCGGTGTGATTGTTGTTGACTATATGCCAACCGTTTCACCGATACAATTTCGTCATTACGTCGTCGTCCTAAGAACGAGACTCGCCTTGATAATGCCGAAATTGTATCGGTGAAACTGTTGGCATATAGCCAACAACTCGTTTCACCGATACAATTTCGTCATTAGGTCGTCGTCCTAAGAACGACACTCACTTTGATAATGCCGAAATTGTATCGGTGAAACTGTTGACATATAGGCAACAACAATCACACGTGAGTGTTTAAACCGTATGTTATAATAATTTATTATATGTAGAGGTTTTCCAGACAAACAATGTTTACATTTTTTGGAGAATTATCCTAATATGTTCAAAGGTGATCGCAGTTAATTTCGACCGTATTTCTTTTATAATAAACTCCTGCACCCGTAGCACAGTGTTTAATCATGCACGACGCGACTTAGTTGAATCACAAGTGCGAGGAGCGTGACACGACGTTTTTGCGATTAAACAGTATGTCACGCTCCTCGCACTTGTGATTCAACGCGTCGCGGGTGATTAAACACTTTGCTACGGTGCAGGCAACGCATTGCTTTACTGGTGGCCTATTAATACAACTTTATTTTTGACACGATATCTGCTTGGTCGGATTCATCTTCAATGAAATAATATCGAAAGTTTATTCCCGAACAAAAGTTTTCAGTTATCATTAGTTCGTATTTCCTGGTGAGGTTCGAGATAAATTCGATCTATGTCGCCGGCCTTCCAAATTGGACCATCAATGCTTGGAATTTACGACAAATTCACGAGCTGAAATCAATATTTCAGTACATTTCTGTCCGGCTGTATTGAGACCGGGCTCCTTTTAGGAAGGTTACATATAGTCGAGTCGGACCGAGCAGCCATCTATAATTCACAAGTGGAACGTCTCTTCCGCTTTCAACTTTACATGAGAATTCTAATTTGTTCAATAATATTTTATTATCATTCGAGGTAAAATAAAATCAAAGTCAAAAACACAGATTGCGAGTAATATCATTTTATTAAAACTCACGTGAGCTGACATGCTAAATTATTATTACATACGGCTTGAATATTCACGTTTGATTGTTGTTGACTATATGCCAATCTTTTGACAACGACTGTGAACGCTACGTCGTCGTCCTAAGAACGACACTCGCCTTGATAATGCCGAAATTGTATCGGTGAAACGGTTGGCATATAGTCAATAACAATCACACGTAAGTGTTCAAGCCGTATGTAATAATAATACAATATCATTTATTTCAAGCAATTACACTCATATTTTATAATTACAATTTTATTTTAATGATGTTCTAACCACACTTAAATAGTTTTCCATTTACAATTGTTTAACTAGTCCTTGGTTGATATGATACTATATGTATATTTGTATCTTTTGTTGTATTCATTCAGAGTCATAACAGAAATCATGAAAACGTCTTCATTCAAATTTATCACACCATGTTCGAGACGAACAAAAAACTAACATTTTTCGGAATAAATATTATTCGTTGTCCATTATTATATTGTCCATTTATTATTATATTCTTCATTTATCAATAGCACTCACTCACTCACTCAATAGCATTGTCTAAAATTTTGGAGTTCCGATATCAAACGAAAACCAAATGAGCAATTTCTCTGTATGTTTTGTAACTGTTTTCCGCGTTATAATTTAAAAACCAATCAAACGCGAGTAAGACTCGTGTTCCCTAAGGGTTCCGTACCGTTATATAAAATAAGTTTGCAGAATTTTTGTATTTCGACAGAAAAATACAAACTTGTCATTACGTACAAAATTAATGACAGACATAGATTTGGAAATTTATGATTTTCAGATTTATTCCTTCACTTTTGCCAAGACCTCGATTCGTACCAAATTTGGAGATCGACCACTGGGAAGTAACATAAAGTACCATAAAAGTTTTGCTGATCAGTTCATGAGTGGGATTTTGTATGGAAATACACTTTAGAAGGCCGTTTGTTTTTATTGCGATAAGCTAGAAACTTGAACCTTTACGTAGTATGAGGCTAAAAAATAATATTGTTAATAATTTCAACTTGATACCTCAAGCCGGAGGTACCTAAGAAAGAGAGCCTACGGACATCCACGGACATACAGATAGAAGAACTGAATCTACGAAAAGTGATCTTACAAGGTGACTTTTATATATGCAGCCAAATTCATACTGAAGACTCCATAAGTGCTCATCAAGGTTCAATGGCCTTTTTTGTGAAATTCGTAAATTTTTCGTATTCCCTTAAAAACGCTAGCTCGCGCCGCGCTGCCGAGTCAATTTCATCAATGGGAAATAAACATTTAATTTTGCGAAATTAGAAAAAGTGTTAAGTCTCTGGTATGAATTTGGCTGCATAAATACATTGCACCTTACACACAGCTGGTAAAGCTTTGCTTTTTGGCTCGTAGTTAAAAAATCTAAGAATTAATTGCTGTACAAATTATAATGCCTTCTTGTACATACTTTAATTGACGTTTAATTCAAATGATGTTGATGTACAATACACGTGGATGACAGTGACAGGGGGCGCAGCTGTGAGACAAGGGGTATGGTAGAGGCGTTAGTTCCGATTTTGGACACAACCAATTCAAGTGCATATAATACATTAGCCCCAGTGAAGTATAAAAGCTATGTGCAAAGTCCAATATGTATAGCTCGATGTGATCTCCCTATGACGTTTATTTAAGAGACATGCAACCGCCAATGACCTTGAGTCGATTTGTATCGGTACAATATCGACAAAAACTATATTGAAATAACGTTCATATCAGCGCGCATTGCATTAGACGATTGCGTCTCCGGATAGCGCAAAATAGGAGTAAAAATATTTTTCACAAGATCACGATAGACGGTAAAATATTTAAATAATAATTTTGCATTGTAGGCATTCGGAAAGAGAATTCCTGTGAACATCATATGAAACTTTCGATTACTTTCGATTTTTTCGTCAAAATATCAACAGAAAAAAAATGTTTATTATTGTCTTCATTGTGCTTATCATATATTATTTTTAAAGTTTTCGAACCACCCGTGTGGGAGGAGTAGGCCTTTAAAGACAGGTCCAAATTATAGTTGGTGTATGTATTCACCTTAAAAGTAGTGTAAAATTTAAACGCTCACATGTATAAATAGCTTTTACATTCGGGACGTTTATTTAACCTCGCTGCATCTAAGTCACCTATTTCAATGTTAAAGTATTAACAGGGTCTTTGAAATAAATACAAATATTACGTAGGTGCTAAACGTTAAAATTTTGTTTTTTTTTGTTTTTAGATGTATAGAAAATAAAGTTACATTGGTGAAAAAAAACGCAACGTGTCTACATAGTAGGTTAATCAATATAATTTTGAAAACGCATGTTCCTGTCTCCCGAAAAAGGCTTCTACGGTGCACATGACTTCGTCATCTACGCCGAATATTATACCGACAAGTGCCTTTATTCAAGTTTGAACACAGATTAAAATCTTTTGTAGTTAGTTGGGGCGAATATGGTGGGAGTTCATTAAGTAAAACCCAACCCTTCGGATAGTAGCGCCTGCAACGTCAGACCGATGCTATGGTGCATATAGTGACGAAATAATATCAAAGTCTTTTTTTCACATTGTTTTTCTTTTCAATTAATTAGGCGCTTTTTCATTTTATCTATAGCTTACGTAAATTCGACCAATTATCCTGTTTTCACAAAGAGCTTAAATGGCTCTCTATCCGTCAGTGTCGTCATTTTCATATCCTTACCCAGCTTTTCAGCATTCTCCGTAATCCTCGCTTCCCTTCTTATCTTCATGAACGTTTGGAACTTTTGTTGTCTTCTAGGGATAAGCCAGTTCGTGCACGCACTGTCTCTCTTCTTAAAACTCTTGTACACAAATCCTGCGCATTCAGCCAGTCCTTCACCGTCGTGGCCATCAGATTATGGGATTCACTTCCCCATAATAACATCAGAGACTATCCTACACTCGGGATTTTTAAAAACAGAGTGAAAGAGTTTCATGAGTATCTGTTTCATTCTCATTCAATTTCATGAGTATCTGTTGATAGTACATTGTTTATTTTAACTATTTTTTTGTATTTTTATCTTATTTATTGTAAATATTATGTATGCAACGTGTAACAGAAAGGTGTAACCATATTTGAAGAGATTATTCAGTCAATGGTATAGAAAAACTTTTACTGTGGAGACAACCCTGAAAACTCAAAAAAAAAATCTGCCCTTCCATACATTTCGGCCGAGCGGCATTGCATTTTTGAAACAGTAAAAATTTTTTTTCGAGGTACAGGTTTTGTTCCATAGTAAAAGTTATACCATTGACTGAATAAGCTCTTCAAATATGGTTACACCTTTCTGTTATACGTTGTATAAGTAAATCTGTTAATCGTTTAAGTAGTTAGTCAATTATTATTTATCTAGGTATATTGTAGTTATTTATAATCATAGGAAGTAAGTATATTAACATATTTTAGTGTACATGTTTGTACTTTTAAATTAAGACTTCTATTTATCAATCCGAATTTGGTAGAAAAATCTCTTATTAGAGATAAGCTCGCCTATGTACATGATATCTCTAAGTACATTGTGTAAATACTATGTTTTTTATGTACAATAAAGAATAAGAATACAATACAAAATACAAAAATTATTTATTGAATCAAAAAATAAAACATACAGAAGCACTTATCCAATAAAAACAACAGCATGCAATATGTTTTCCAAAATATAAATATGTGCTAATTGTATCCTAAAAAAATCTAGACAAAGACAGTCCCTATCACCAACACTGACCTAAAAGGCCGTCTCGAGAGGAGTTGCAGCTTATGCTATATGAATGGAAGTTGCAGCTTTTCCGTAAAAATATCCATCATCATGAGGTTTTTTAGACTACAATTATTTTTAGAAATACGGCTTAAATGGTTTTCAAATTAACCTTAACACTATTTATTTTAAGTGAATTACAGACGTGAAGCTCTCAACAATTTTTTCGTGTATTCAGGCAATTTTTTGTCAAATACCTTAAAACATGTAAAAAAACTATGAAAACAAAGAAAAGCTCAATAGAAAACAAACAAAAGAACCACAAAATAAACAAAAACAAAACGTTACAACTTTAAACGACTTTGCCCAACTCTACAATAACAGGATAAGAAAACAAGCGTCTGTCCAATCATTATTGGCTTTCCCCATTGTCAATAAAAAAGGGATAGAGGGAAAGAGAAAAACAGGTGGTTTTACATGTTAGATGACACTCTGGGGGGCTGTGAGGGACCAGGGAGGGTACTCGACCTATTTCGAGGGACACCCAACATGCTGGTGCTTCTGATGCAAATAACTTGAGTCCACGATGCAGTCCGTATTTACGTACAGGTCAAGTGGACGTACCGCTTTATGCCAAGTTCGTTTAATTAATTGTTTTTTAGGGTTAAGTTGAAAATGAAAGTTTAAGTTTGTTCGTGGTTTATTCTTTATTCTTTACTGTACACACACATATACAGAAACAGGGATACATATAATATTTACATTTAAACAATATGCACATTGGCGTGCTTATCTCTAAGAAGAGAGTGGTTTCACTCAACGCTTTAATATTAAGTAAAGTTTTTTCTCTACAAGTGAATAAAAAATTTAGTTAAATACTTTTACCAAATTTTATTCATTTGATGGAGTACTTTTACCTATGTGTCGCAGGTAAATTTTCGAAGCCGTGAAATTATAATTTCATTAGGTTAGATTAAAAAAATCCTAACAAAAAACTACCGTGAAAGTATAAGAATAGTATACTAATAAATCAGGTCTTTCAGGTCTAGTACCCCTTGCAACTTGTGTAAATGCTCTGTTTTTGAACAATAAAGCTATTTTTTTCATTTTTTTTTATTTATTTTACTAGTGAAATTGACTCTGATAATTTACCTGCGACACATCTATTAAATCAATAATATTGAGAAATAATTAAAAAAATATATTCGGAAGAGAATTTTTTGAAGCATAGTAGAACAAAATGAATCGTTGATTTTAACCATTTTGTTTAAATTCATATTATCGAGGGGTGAGGAGTGAGTAATATTAATATTAATAAAGTAATAGTACATTACTGTCGTGGTCTGTAATGACTGTGTTGTGGCTAGAATTCATCAGCAATGAAAAGCCATACAGCTTTGCTGGATCCTATTCAAGTAGCGCGAAAAACTTGACTTTGCTCAAAGAAGGTTGTCAAAATAACGTCCACATTACAAGCATTTTTGAGTAAAAATATAATTTAGTTAAATTTTCATTGGCATGGACAAAGCTTCTAAAGGCCACATTCTCGGCAAGACTCGCCTGAAGGGGACGATGCTATACGAGTTAGGTGAAACGCAATAGAGTCTATCTTCTTTATTCATAGAGTTTTGTCTCCTTCCTGGCAAGATTCTCGCCAAGAATGTGGAGCGGCCTTTAGAGACTGTGTCCATGCCAATAAAAAAGTTAACTAAATTATATTTTTACTCAAAAATGCTTGCAATGTGGACATTATTTTGACAACCTCCTATGAGCAAAGTCGAATTTTTCACGCTACCTGAATAGGCGCCAGCAAAGCTATATGGCTTTTCATTGCTGATGAGTTTTAGTCACAACGCAGTCATTACAGACCACGGCAGTAATGTACTATTACTTTATTAATATTAATATTACTCACTTATTAAACACCTCGATATTATGAATTTAAACAAAATGGTTAAAATCAACGATTCATTTTGTTCTCCTATGCTCAAAAAAATGCTTTTCTGAATATATTTTTAAATTATTTCTCAATATTATTGATTTGATGGATGTGTCGCAGGTAAATTATCGGAGCCAATTTCACTACTTTTGAAAACCTTCTTTGAACAAAGTCGACCTTTCCACGCTCTTTGAATAGGCGCCAGCAAAGCTGTATGGAATTTCATTGCTGGTGAGTTTTAGCCACAACGCAGTCATTACAGACCACGGCCTTAACAAATTTATGCGTTCAAACTAAGGCATAAAGTGCCTACAGCAAAGGCCAGTGAATGTGCTAACCTAGTATATTTTATTGGACTGAGTCGAAATTCGGTCAATTAACTGAATTGTACTAAGTTAACTGTAACACTGCGCAAAGTGACAGCAGTAGTCCGCTAACACTGTTATATGTAGATATAGACTGATTGTATTGCCATTGAATATATACGTATAAATATATTTTAAATTTCCTCAGAAAATATATTTCCGGGGGTCAACAGTCAATACACCACACCTACACCGTTTTTGATCCAAGATAGTGAAGGATGAGCGTTTTTCCTGAACTTGTAGCACTAAGTGTTCAATTATTAGTCTGAGCTAAGTTATTAACTTACTTTTTATTTTTTTATTTTATTGATAACACAAACAGTCACACAGAAATCTTAATACATTTAACAATAGTAAAGGATAGATAGACCTGGAGGTTCCTGAAGTTAGCAATCAAAATAAATACACTTAATTTAGAAGCAAAATTACAAAAATACGTATACAACATAAGACACAAACACAAAAGGCACACAGGGTTATTATTATGTTACATACAACTATCGAAGTGGATTTTGAATAGTAAATATTACGACAAAGTGAATATTGTAGTTTTAAGATAAGAGGTGCGATTGTGTAAGTAAATAGTCATGAAATCGTCTATCGCTATTGCTTTAAAGGTAACGTGATTGGCTAGAAATGACGTGACTCATCACTTCTAGCCAATCACGCGTACTTTTGAAAGAAATAGCGATAGATGTTGAAGTTAGACAATAAGGCATAAGATTAACAAATTATAGTTTAGATATTACTTTAAGAGCATTAATTAAAAAAAATATTAACGTTATAATTATAGTTTTTATAACGAACCTAATAACTCTACAAAGTCCATTATAACTCCACCTATTTCCAGTTGAAATAACATTTAAAATGCCATTCGGTAAGTAATAGGTTCCCAAAGACTTTTATTTACAAAAAGCTGCGCGATGTCCGACTGACCTATGTCCCATTTTCTACTTCGTTTGAGTGCAGTTATTCTAGACATGAGGCCGAGGAAGTCTTCTTGGAGTTTAGAGAATTTCAACGTTATAACAATGCATTAAGGACTATATCAAGTGGCATTGCATACTTGTAACATGCTTTTGAAGCTCATTAAACACCTAAAACCTCTGATAAAGAAGCTAGTATAAATCTTTTCATAAAATATGTTTGAGTTCTGTACATGATTCCTATTTGCCAAACGAGAAGAGAAAGTGTGTTTTAAAACCCCTTTTAGTAATTCTATCGAGGAAAATTTTTCCGAACATGGTTTCCAAAATCAAAACCCAATTTATTACTTTTTTTTGTATGTTGATATGCACAGAAAAATGGCAGCCCTATTTTATTTACATAAAACATACAATTTACAGCCTAGGCTTTATATATTTATGCAAGGCAAGTCTTTTAATTCAGAAAATTATTGAATTAATATTATTTTAAAGCCTTCTTAAGCTTTTTATTCTTTTAAATATATAGTTTATAATATATATAAATAAAAAAGTAGCAATCAGTTTCTAAATATATTTCGAAAAACTTGTGGTCGTCGTCAGTCGATTACTCATAAAATAATAATAATAGATTATTCGACTGACGACGACCACAAGGTTTTCGAAATATATTTGGAAACTGATAAATACTCCATTTATATATATATTATTTAAAAGAATTCAGAAAATTTATTTATTTGGAAGATGCATTGCGATCGAGAATTCAATCTATTATTGTTATAGCGACAATGAGAATGAAGAGAGTAATATTTTATTTATCTTCTCCCATACTGCAATAAGGTAATTACAATATCAACAGAAGTTTTATAAGTACGTAAATTGTTTATCCAATGTTATAATATTACATTATAACACCGTGATTCTCCGCTGCGATTGGCACAATTTATTATAACACCGCCAGAGATACAATCAACAACAGAGACGAGAAATATGTCCCAACCAAAGTAAAAACAATTTTATGCTGACGCATACCATGAAGCAAAAACTAACACTAATATATTAATTTTGATGGTCGGAGGTAAAGTATTGTGTGCAATTGAACATAATTAGACATTGGGACACTCGTGCAAAACTATTAAGAAACTCACTTCCATCGTTTCGTAAACAAGCACTCATGTCCCGATGTCTCAAATTATGTTACAGTTGCTCAAAATACAGTTGCACAAAGTGCCATTAATTTATGCAGCCAAATTTAGACTGAATGCTTTATAAGTGATTACGGATCGATAACATTTCTTGCGAAATTTCATTTTACGAATTTCACAAAAAATTTTTTTGCTCCATGATATTGATCAATTACCAAGCCTCCAGTATGAATTTGGACGATGACTTAAAATTCACCTTGTATATTTTTATAAATAATTTTATGGTTTGTTTAACAAGAAACCATTTATATGTATTAATACCAAACAGCTTAATTATCCAAGCAGTTTTCGGGCTTAGGTACCTACATAGGTAAGTATATGAAAATAAACATATTTTAACAAACTTTAATTTAGAAGCAACGTATATATAATAGTAGTTTATGCTACAAGGGCGCAAAGGAATAAATTACGAGGACGATTTAAAACACGAGCGTAGCGAGTGTTTTAAACGTAACCGAGTAATTTATTGCTTTTACGCCCGTGTATTATACTACATTTTTCAATGCATAGTGTGAGGAAATGAAAACAAATATAATCTTGTGAACTTTAAATTATAATTGGCTCAAAAAAACTGTATCCAGAGCCGTTAAACAGTGGAAAAAAAAGTATAACGTCTATGGTACACAGGAAAGGCTGCAGGTTAGCCAACCATTGTAAATAAATAAAAAAAAATAATAATAATAAAGCCCTAGGGCAAAATAATCGACTTTCTGTTCGGTTTTGATGCATAAAAAGTGGGCCTTTACGAGCACATGCATTGAAAATAAATAAATACCACAAGTTATATATATATATGTATACATTTAGGACAAAGATACAGGTATCGAAGGAAATGAATCATAAATGCTGACGGAATAGTTGGGAGGTATCGATTAGGGCAGCAGTTTCCTCAAGGGAGATGTCAACACAAACCCTGCACCTGCTTCAGGAAGATTATGTCTATATATAGTTGTACACAATAACTATGTACATTGCACATGTGTGAGAATTCAGCGATTAGCTTTCAGGGATTTACAAGCATGGGGACGGATGACAGATGACATATACCTATTGTATGGATGAACGGTCAACCAAATTGAAATTTACCTAAAATTATATGCAAGAAATAAATGACGGATTTTAAGTAATCGAATCGGTTTTGTGTGGATATCAATTTCATATATAACGTCTTGATATCTTGGAGAAAAGACGCCGACAGGAAAAAGAGACCATTAGCTTTTTATCACTGAATCCTTATACGTAAATCATTTTATTGACTAATGACTTAATGACCAAAAGAGATTAAAAGAATAGGGGTGTGAACCGGTAAAAATACCTTTTAAGGCGATATGTAAAAGTTTTAGCGTCCCTGTTACTCCATATGCGAAAAAACACTTAGTGCGAGAGGGACGGATTCATGGAAAAGTAGCAAAAAGTCGGATTTTATTTATATAAAATATACTATAAAGTTGCTATCAAAATTTCGTTTAACCGGGTCCTAGATACCGTTAAAACCCATCTAATAAAATAAAATTGCAGTCCATAATGTCATATATTACTTATCAAACCAGGAGAAATTGGCATAGATTAAATTATGTTAAGGTGAGTTAATTCGAAAAACCATTTCAAGATTAAGGTTTAATAAGCCGTATTTTCGAAGTTTTGGTCTAAAAAACCTCACGATGATGAATATTTTTACGAAAAGGCTGCAATTTCCGTTTGCCCTCGTGTGACGTAACTTGAGTAATGGCTGTTTAGAAATGTGTCCTTTGCTATCAAGATAAATTTGTAATAATTTGCTTCAGACTAATTTGACAGCTAGATGACAGATGAGTAGACAGACAGAGACAGACCACTTTTTCTTATAAGCAATCACACATCACAATCAGTATAGTGTCTAAAATTCTCAAGTGACAAGGTCATCGGACAATTCTTTAAAAAATCATAAAAACGTAATGGTTAATTTATAGACCAAAATAATGAAAACTATGTCCTAAAATGGCGTAAATTCTCTGAAAAAAAAAAACTTTTAAAAATTAAGCTGTGGGAATTGGTTTCGATAAAGACCTCATTTCAATAAATATTTCTATCGAGCCGAATTTCTCGAATCGTGTTTCTGTTTAACAGATCCCTAGAAAACGATTCCAAAAATTTTACCAAAATAATACATTATTTACTGAAGTAGATATGCAAGTTCTAAAAGTGTAATTTTTTTTTTCGTAGCATTACGGCAAAACCCAATTCCAACTAGAGTTAAAGCACTGGGTAGGATAAGAAAAACTTCAGAAGGCAAAAATAAAAAATAAAATTTCGCCGCCGTCTTATTCACTGACATTTCCTTTTTCCGAAACTTTATGGCCACTTTTTAGTTTTTTCTTTGAATTTTAATGTTTGTAGAATTTGGTTTTACAAAAATAATGTAAAATATAGTTTGTTGTGGCTTTGCTTATTCTTATCTCTTCTTGTATATATATTCTCTATACATATACACTACAACGTCTGTCTGTCTGTCCGTACGCTAACTTATGTTTGGAATCACTCAATGATTTTGGATGCAGTTTGAATTGTAAGGTAGAACATTTCTCGGGAAAGGTTTTAGGCTACGTATCATCACGCTATGACCAAAGGAAGCAGCGCAGCGAGAATTTTAGTGAACCATATAATAGGTTCGCCTTAGCGTATAGCGTAGTAATCCGAGTGTTGCGGGTTCAAATCATAGAACGGCATTTTTCTTTTTGGTTTTTAAATGGTCGTTATAATCAAATACATAGTAAAAAAATATATACTGCGTATACATGGACAATATAAATGAAATAAAGACAAAGTCAAATGGCGCCATGTTGTGGTAACTTGCGTCTGACACAGTCAAATGTTTCAACATACCTACGTATACGTTAATAACGGTATACCTTCACAATAGATGTCGCTGCACATATTTATACATCGTGATATAATTTGACCACCTGCAAAAAATGCGAAAGTCGCCATACTGATTGACAGTTAACTCTAACCCCTCAGCCACACGGTGCTCCTCGCGCTGCTGCACGTGTTGCTTTTTGCATTACCGGGATGTTGCCTGCCCTACCCAGCCACACGCTACCTACTTGCTTCACTCATCGCTACACGCCCGGCCAGACCTACAAAAATCAACCATACATGCTTTTCTCAAGAGCTCCATGCAGACTGCGTGCGCTAGTTGCACTACACGAGCGTGTGGCCGGCTTTTCGTCGTGCTATTGCCAGGCCTTTGACTCGCGCACAAAAACCGACAAAAACGGGAGCGGTGGGCACCGCGAGCAGCAGCAGCAGGGTGAGTAACGAAACCACACGACGTCCCTCGCCACTAGTCGAGCGTGTGGCTGAGGCATAATACTTTGGTATCTGATGGATTTTGAAGCAGTTTTTACTGTAAGGGTATGTATGCATCATCACTCTACTATGACCAAGGTAACCAAGGCGCTACAGCGCCATGAGATAATGAGAGTTCAAGTAAAATATGTGGTAGGTTCGCCTTAGCACCTTAGCGTAGGTAGTGGACTCATACTTTTAAGCAGGCCCGTCGAGTTTGGGATTATTTGGTCGGTCTTGACGAATGTGTCTGTAAAACATGGTGACCAGGGTCTGATGACAGGACTGGAAGGTATCCACGGAATCTCCTGAATGAAAACGGCTGACCCTTTGAGTTTAGACTAATTTGATTGGTCTTGATTACTACTTTGATAAGACAATTGGTGACCAGGGTTTGATGATGGCATTGGAAGATGGATACGGGACATCGTCAACGGAGAAGAGCAGAGTCTCGAATTTGGGATTATTTGTCCGATCTTGATGGTAATTTTGTAAAAAATGATGACCAGGGTCTGATAATGATGGTGGATACGGCAACTTCTTAATGGATAACAGCAACCCCCTTAAGATCGGGTAGACAATAAGGCTCGAAAAATCTCTTCAACGTGGGCGGAGCCACGGGCGGGCTAGTAAATAAATATTTCAAACAATACTCGCAGGACCTGAGACAGTTCATATAAAATTCACTATCTACGAGTAGCAGACTAGTTTAGAGAACATTATTTCCCTCAGAGTTTATTTGATTCTGCCTCCATTCTGCCTCTGAAAAGGCACTAAAGTGTTGGGTTTATCACTGACATGTATAATACTTCTACATTCAAGCAGTAGTATATAGAATGTTCACTTGATAACTGTTTTCCTGCTAAGCGATGGTGAACAAGTGCTACAAGCTACAAGGATCTTTTAGCGCATGTATGACAGTGACAGTGAGTGCAGCTGTGAAACAAATAGCATTTTGACCATGACCAATCCACGTGCCTTTCCTTTCAACTAATTATTAGTTAAACAGCTTATAGCAGTTAACCAAAGAGTTGCAAAAATATTAATTTATTCATTTCGAAAAACTGGCCAAGTGCGAGTCAGACTCGCGTACCTATGGTTCCGTATTATGGATAATAAATTTAACAATGTTATTTTTTTTTCGTGAATTTCTGAACCGCTTTATTTTTCCTGTAATCTTTACTTAAACATACCATTATTATTTTTGGAGATAAGGTGGGAGACATACATTTTTCTATGGCTTTTCAAGGATTTCTCGAAATAGATGCAATTAAATATAGCCAAATTATATATTTTGCAATCAAATTTTTAATACCTACAATTTGATACCCATTATGTATTTTTATAAATTTTCATTTATTTATTTACTCTTTATTTACTATTTTACTCTTTTAATATTTCTTATTTGTGCTCAACTTTTTTAAATCGCTTTAGTTTTCCTGTGATTGGCCAGTTATGATCTATAATTGTAATTTTTTTCCATATTTTTCAGTATACCTGTTTCGGAGACAAGGGGGGGGGGGGAAATACATATTTTTGAGGTTTTTAAAGATTATACAATCAAATTGAGAACCTCCGCCTTTTTTAAAGTCGGTTAAAATCCACTTTCCCAGGAGCAGCGTGACGCAGGTTCAATGAAAAATGTCAACTAATAAAATCAGAGTGAATCCTAGTCCAAACGCTCAGATTTGAACTCACACACGCAGTCACGTACTCTACAAGCCGCCGCGCCATAATTTGTATGGATACTCCCCCGAACTTATAATTACTCAGCATACTGTCTAGACGAGTATTCTTGGTCAAAGGCCCAAAAGTGAAAACCGAATTTGCCAAGCGTTTTAAATCTTACGCTTTTCCAAATATTTATAAAATAATTTTAAGGCATTGCAGAATTCAGCATTGTTCCATTTTGGAAGCTAAAATAAAAATCAAACAATGACTCCATACTCTAGATTACGATCAAACTGAATCTTTGCTGGTGACTCCAATATAAATTATAATGAAGTATTTTATTCCTACACATATTTATGCAAATACGAATATCATGTGTATAATTTGTATGTTATATAATTATTATAATATGTATTTACCTATAGTATAAATATAAATAAATATATGTATGAATATATACCGACACTGTCCACGCATGCCTATCTTTATCTACTTCTACTAGTTTAATTGCATATTTGTCTCAACTTTAATTTTAATTTGTCTCTCTTTTTTTTTTGTTATTTTAGTTATAGTTAAATCTGTTCATATTTTTGTAGTTTTTGTTTATTTTAGTCTAGTAGCCTGTAAAATTATTAAATGTGATTTATTTTAAGTTTCATCTGGGTTCCCGCGTAACAGAATTACCTAGTGTGGGACCCGCTGGTAATTGTCTTTTTGTGATTATTGTAATTTTTTGCTAAATAAACATTTCGTTTTCGTATTCGTATTAGCATTATGGCCCAGGAATGTCAGTTTTCTATGTTTGATAAATCTGCATTATCCGTAGTTTTAATTGAACTGTCAAGGATTTTCAGCTGATTCTAACCAGTTGGTAGCAGGATGGTTTGAGTATAGTAGTCAAAATATAGCTTTTCAAATTGATTGCCGCTGTTACCAGTTAACGAGAAATCGGTTGTATTATTAACAACTTGAAGCTATCTCGCGGGACTTTGTATTCTATATATCCTAATTTAGATCTTTCCACATACCCTTCAGACGATTTTATTCCTATAAATACTTAAGAACATAGATACACAAAACTAACCAAAAGATGAAATTTGGCAAACATTGGCTTAAGTCCTAAATCTAGTACCTAATAAAATTACGTGATTCTTTCATAATTTTGTACTCTAAGCTACATTTTAACAGCAAGCATTTTTTTTCTGTTGTGTCGGAAAAAGCAACCTCAATATATATATATTAAATTATAAAAATAAAATACAAAAAATGTATTATTCAAGTTACAAATTTTAGAGTAAATTTGGATGATTTGTATGTACGCGTCGCAAAAAATAACACAGTCAGTCTATTCTATGAATCATTCAGCAATTGGCTCCAATTCTTTTTTTAATAAACCATGGTCCCTGAAAAAGAAACATCGGGAAAGAATAATTGATTAAAAAGAAGACTTTTAGCGTGGAAGCTGTCCCAGAAAAACATAACTTTAAATTTATTTCCTGAAAATTAGAGGAATTCTGCCGCTGTCCACTGCCAATTAGGAAGTTCAAGTGCTATTCATCGCAGGCTTTTAGAAACTCCAACAAGCATTACTTAAGTACAAGTAAGTGTATATCATTCTGGTGACCTACATAGACCCAAGCTCCTCTGAAATTACTCAAGTTAAGGCACGCTTACCCAAGACGCGATTTTGCAAATATGAGCCACTTACATGCCTCGGTAACTTTAATTATTAAGTCTACTTGATCGATTTATCCAATGTTGCAATCTAAATATTGATAGCTTTGTTTTGTTTAGTTTTCTTGATTGAGGATCGTTTTAGTTGATGCATAGTCTGTAAATACTTTTTGTTAATCAATCTCAATCTCAAACATCAATATGATACAGGCTTGAAGAATTTTAAACCTTTTTAAACCTTCCAACTGTGCTTTTCCAAAATATGGGCATGGTAAGGGGCTCTATTTTGTACTTAACATCTCTGTGTCATGATTTTTTTTACATGTTAGGTAAAGCACAAAATAACGTTTTGCTACAAAAGATAATTTATGAAAAAAAAATATATATTCTCACCCGTATTGATGGATATAATGTCCGCGTATGCAGCTATTATTCTAGTTACATATTTTAGACTCTTTTATAAATTGGACTGAAGTTTCCATGAAGATAACGTCAGTGAAGTAAACTGCAGTTTTTCTATCAACAATCACGCGATGCCATCAAGGAAGCAAACGATGGGTAAATACTTGTATTTTTTTTTATTCAAAGAGCTTATTATGTAATATAGGGTGGACTTAAAGTTTGGAAAAGTGTTTTGAGCATCTGAGAACGGAACAAAAAAGAAAAACAAAACTTTTTGCAAGAAATCTAAAAGAAATTCTTGAAAACAGCACTTTTACAAATAAGGGATTTAGGAGATTCCAAAAACAGTCGCTGTTAATACTGTTATGTATGACTCTCAGACCATTTAACAGTCGATGATGCGTATGTATGAATTTTGGAAAGTTGTTTTTTAGGGTTCCGTACCCGAAGGGTGCCAAACAGAGCCCTATTACTAAGCCTTCGCTGTCTGTACGTCTTTCTGTCACAAGCGTCTACAGCTTCAACCCGTTATAGGAAGCCATATTTAAATTTTCACAGTACACTTATATTGCCTAATAAAATAAAAATTTAAACCCTAGGGGGTCCCTATATTTACTTGGAAGAAGTAAAAGATTGTTAGCCGGGACAAAATATAAAGCTTTGCCTATCTCGGGAGATCAGAAAGTTTCCTAGTTCCACGCAAAACCACGAGAAAAAATGGCAATACTTCTCAGAAAATATCTTGTTGAAGATACAATTGGTCTACTTTTTTCTTTAAATTCTTTCTTTAATCTTGCAAAAGATTCGGCTTAACAATCAGCGCTTCCAAGACTCAGGTACTGGTACAACCACCGCGGGGGAACCCTTCAGAAACACCCAACGTTCTCCTGGGCGAGCGTGTCTTAGACGTGGTATCTCACTTCCGCTACCTTGGAACTGAGATCAGAAATGACAACCGTCTGGACACTGAGATTCCGGTGCGGATTGCAAGAGCCGCTTCCGCCTTTGGCAAACTCAATGACAGAGTCTGGAAATCGCACGACCTAAAACTGAAGACGAAGCTGGCCGTCTATAAGGCAATTGTCCTGCCAATATTACTATATGCCTCCGAAACATGGTGCCTCTATAGAAAAAACGTTAAAAAACTGGATGCTTTCCACATGAGGTGCCTTCGTAACATTCTGAGGATAACCTGGCAGGACCGTGTTCCAAATACGGAAGTTCTGAGGCGGACACAAATGCACGGCATGGAAGCAATGCTGATGAAATCTCAGCTTAGGTGGTGCGGTCATGTGGTGCGCATGGAAGATGCGAGACTGCCCAAAGAAGTCTTCTACTCTCAGCTGTCATACGGAGCGCGAAAAGCCGGTGGACAACATCTTCGTTACAAAGATGTCCTGAAAAGGCATCTAACCGCCTGTGGCATTCCGCCTGGCAGTTGGGAGGAAGCTGCTCGCGAGCGGATTGGGTGGCGCTCGGTCATCCATAATCGTGTAAAGGAGTTCGAGGAAACCAGACTCGAGACCCTTGACTCCAACCGGCAGCAGCGCAAGACTCGTCCGAAGCCCACATACACATACACGTACAACGGTCGCGGTGAACTACACTGCGGTCGCTGTAATCGGACTTTTAGAACCAAGCTGGGTTTCGCGAGTCATATTCGCGCTCATCGCCGTAGAAGTCCATCAAATCATGAGGTCGCCGTCGTCGGACTACGATGAGGAGGACATCATCATCACATCATGGTCTACTTTTTACACTTGCACATAATCATAAAATACTCGTAAGCAATATCTTGCTAGGTGGACTTATAATTCTCAGCTTTAATTTGGTTGCAGGTAATTTTTTTTTTTGTATTTTACTAAACCCCAATTTATAATTAAACAACACGAAAAACTTACTTAAGACATACTATTTACTCCTAAATTTAAGTCCACGCTTAACTAATTGAAAATTTCATTTCTTAGCTTAGCATATGGGGTGTCATTGTCTA
Source organism: Ypsolopha sequella (assembly GCA_934047225.1). Lineage (NCBI taxonomy): Eukaryota > Metazoa > Arthropoda > Insecta > Lepidoptera > Ypsolophidae > Ypsolopha > Ypsolopha sequella. Next base: position 16,592,836 of record OW203994.1, on the reverse strand, counting down.
GAGCTCATTAAGTAGAGTACCTGTACTTTTTTTTTTGTTGTCTTAAAATATAATAAATGGGGGGGCTTTCAAAGTTGCCATTTTTAGACCATTTTTTTACGGGATCTATCTCAAAGGCCAAAGCAGTGAGGAATTTGAAATTTCTGTATATTATGTACTATATGCTGTATTTAAACAACAAACGCTAAAAACGCCGATTTATAATGTAGTTTTAAGGTAACGTCCCCGAATACTCAACCAACTCTATTATGCAGTTTTTATGTCTGACAGAATTAGGGCATTACCTACCTAAAATTAAATAAATTTATTTTTGGAGCTTTTATTACGACCCTTAAATAAATATCCCGTTTGAAATAATTGGTAATATGTACGGAACCCTAAAAGAGCGAGGCCCAACTCGCACTTGGCCGTTTTTTTTTTATAAACTTCATGCAACGAAGGCTTTCTAAACCAGAGCCTGCTTTCAACCTTAGACCAAAAGTGGCGTACATTTTTAAAGAATGATTGTATAATATATAGGTCATGCAGCCCTAAAATTGCTAACACGTGGCAACATCACTTGTGCAGTTATCTTAGACTTTATAACAAGAGAATAAAGACCAAAACTGATATACCGACTGAATGGATTAACTTTGTTGTACTGTAATTCAGTGTTATTAAAGAATTAAGAGGAGCGTTCGCTAATGGCATAATTTGGGTCGTTTTCTTGCTCGCAGCTTTCATCTTGAACTGACCAAGAGGCTAAGTGCTTAAGAACTTTGGCCTTTATTCGGATAGGTATTCCATTATTACTCAGGTAACTTAAGCTTAAGGAAATTTTTTTTTTTGGTTGCTTTGTAGTCTAGCTAAATCTTTGTCACTTTTAGTTATGAAAAATGTTTCAATTCGGTCGTTTTTTTATTTCAATATGCGACTTTTGTGTGCTTTTTAGAATAAATATATCAATTTAATGTATGTAATTTTAATAATACACATTTTCGTGCTTTTAAACCGATTTTATAAGTATTTTAGTATTTACAGGAAGTGACGTAATCATTATTATGTTGAATGGTCGAATCCTTGTATCACTTAAAAATGCGTTCAAGAAATATTTTTTTTTGTATTGAAATGTGTGATGATGATGTCACTGAAGGCCGAATGAAAGACATCACTTGTTTTCATTTAATAAGGAATATGCATGCTTATTATAATATGTGTAGTATACCTGAAACGGTTAAGGAAAGCTATTACTGGAAACGGTTTTCAAATCGTAAATATTGACGAAAAAAAGGAGAGGCCAGAATGGGTATTGGACTGCAAGGTTTAACCCATAAAAAATATTTAAGTAACAAGAAAAGCTACTTGTAGACGAACTACCAAGTCCGTCAGTTCATGAAGTTAAAGGATGTGTTCACTTCTCCGAGAATTTATCAATGACAGCTAGGCGTTAACTTGGCAATATGTGACGTCGTAACATGTTAACATCAGGTTGGTCTACGTAATTCAGTACATTCATTGATTCAAAAATTCCTCATTTAATTTACTCCTTATCATATCTCATTACAAGAGTAGACTAATCTAGATTTTGAGCTGCTTTAATAAGTTTTCAAATATTGTGGTCGAATCAGGCAAAATATACAAAATCAAAAAGCAACTTTGCAGTAGTAATTTTTATCCTAGTATTCTGTAATTTAGATCAGAATAAAAAAACAGACTTCTTTGTCTTCCGACTCGCCTCGTTCTGGATAGTAGTTGTAAATAAATAAAGCCTCTTTCGGAAGACAACGAAGGCTACCCGAACAGAAAAGTATGCATTATGTAAATTGTTTGAGTAGCTATCTTCTCGGATTGCAGATTGCTGAGACGACTGAATGGACCAGAATTCACATACACAGGTAAATAAGACCTAAGAATATAGGTTTCGTATAGCTAAACTTATCTATTTAAATAAGTTAGTTTTGATCTGTACAAGGTGTAACAGAAAGGTGTAGATATTAAATTCAAAAATGTTCTGAGATCAGAGATCTACTTGGTACACTGAGGAAAAATTCTGGTTCCGTTAACCTTAATATAGTGCATTTAAACAGAAAACATTGTGCTATATGTAACGTCTATATTTATTGTTGACTTTACTTATTTATTGTTCAGTTTACTTGAACAATCTCATGTATACAATAATTCAAGTAAACATAACATAATTCTGTTTTTGCTAACCAGGTTTTCTTTACAAAACGATCTGGTAGTGTTGTAAAAATATTTTTTCTCCGTGTAACAACCGGCATATTCGTGATAAAAATTACTTTTACTCATTAAATATCAGGAACACAGAACAATTACATTCAAAAATGTTCTGAGATCAGGGGCCTACTTTGGCTAGAAATGACATCCCACATAATTTTTAGTCCTTCACGATGCCTTTGAAAGTGATATCGATAGATAATTAAGTTATGCAATAAGGCACCTAAACACTCACTGCACCGAATTAAATAAAAACTGAGCGTTATTATATAAGGTTAAATAATATTAGTTGGCGAAACTCAAAACATATCGGTTGGTGATCATTGAACCTTGTCCTTGGTCCCTGGCCGGCTCTCCGGTGTGGGTTCGGGCGGTTGATTGGATTTGTATAATATATATTTTAACTATAATTTTAATCGTATATATATTGCTACATAAATTAAATAAACGTTTAATCTAGTTCATGTACATTTATTATTTTATTACATTTTTTTTATATAAGATTAAATTTTGACTTGTACTTTATATACCTACTTTGCAAAATAAACTATTTGAATTTGAATTGAATTTGACTAGTCTAATATTCTTAAAATTTGTTTTCACCTTTCCATACTGGACCAGTCAGCTAATCGGGGCAATTTGTATGGGAGGAAGATAAAAAAAGTTGCTAATTTCGATTAGCTCCCATACAAACAGTTGTTTATATAGACTAGTACTACCTATGTTTTGAGTTTCGCCAACTAATATTATTTAACCTTATATTCCTATAGAGCATTACAGGGAATATGTTGTCAAGATATGCAAGCAATGTAAACATAAAAACGATAGCGTGTTTACCAAACCCGTTTCAAAAAAAATCTATAAAGTGCAATCATAATTTTTTGCCGGAAAAAATTATGTTACGGAGGATTTACAAAAAATATATTTATGCAGTACAAACCACACCCAAAGTTATATGTTTTTTACATTTTCTTTCACGTCAAAAAATAGCAGTCATTTAAAACGTGTTTTGCGATAATTGTCATAACGGTGGATAGTTATATCTGGATAAACAGTTTATTTAGTTTATAAGCAGAAAAAAATATTTTGTCTAACCAGAAAATCTTAAACAGGATATAATATATTATTTTTAATGGAGCTCTAAGAATGATTAGTGCTCGAACGCTCGCAACTCCGACTAATATTTATCGAAGCCGTGAATCGGGATGCGGTATTGGTAAGGTGAGGTTCAGTTAACGATAACGTTTTCCGATCGGCTTCGGCACGCGACTTCGACATGCGATGTGTGAACACGGCCCTATGTGTGATCTGTCAAGGGAGCAAGACTTGCCGTTAGTTCTATCGATAAAGACACATTTTATTGTACGCAACCGTTTCTGGTGATTTCGAGGAAATTGGTTCAATCTTGGAGAAACAGATTATTGGAAACACATTCACATTAACCACCTCCTTTTTATGCGTATATAAAGGCCGTAAAAAATATTTTTAGCATTTGCGAGGTGTGGCGTATACAAATGAGGGCAGTGAATGCGCATTTTTTCGAAGTTCCCTTTTTTATGTAATTGCTTATCAATATTTTTCTTACACATAATTGATTTCTAGTTATTTTAGGATTTTAGGATAGGATAAGGAATTTTGATTTGTATATTGGACATATTAAAATTATCAAATGTCCGAATAAATAAAAAACTAGCCAAGTACAAATCTGGATTGCATAATTACGGTTATTCTGTACGAATACTACAGTCAATAGAACTAAAAAATGATTTTTTTAAATAAAATATAATTTTTGCACAACTTATGCATTCTCAAAAAAACCTGCAGTTTTCCAGTAATCTATGCTATAACTCAATATCTACTAATCCTACGTATATTTTAGTTAAAGAAACCTATACGAGATTAGGGGGAGATAACGGTTATTTCTAGCATATTTTGAGCTATTTTAAGCATATTTTGAGCATATTTTAAGCTCACTGGAACAAAAAAAACTTTTACTTTTTTTTTAAATGATACTTCACACGATATATTAATTGTTTTTTTGCACCGTAACCAATCTTAATCTATTTTTTCTAATCGTTGGCTGGATATGTGTACTATATTATATATTAAGTCCGCATCATTAACACCTAATCGCGCTCAGCCCCGCACCAGTCCCCGCGGCTCCTCCACGCAGCATCCCTGAAGCCCTTCACCCCGCTTCGCTACCCGTGTCTGCAGCCCCGGCGAAGTCTCATCATCGAGATTTCACCAGCGTCACCGCGAAGGCCCTTGCAGATCCCAGTACAAATCCCGTGACAGAAATGGCGCTGAACCGGGCTAATGAACATCGTTTCGTGATGGTGTAAAGGAGGAAGTGCCAACCACGAACGACCCAGAACCGCTACGGCAAAGCTCCTGTGGAACCCAACTTGAAGTTGCGTGCCGCTAAGCCGAACACGCCGGTGTACATCTCTCGCCTGCACTACACTTCTAAGGCGGATGACATCGTCACAGTATAAGTGTGACATCGTGGAGTACGTGCGCCTAAAGACAGGGTACCCGCCGAGGGTGCAGTTGCTGGAGTTGCACCGCAACGTTAACTTTTCGGTGTTCGTGGTGCGAGTTCCGGACTGCTTTCTGCACCTCGTCACAGAGGAAAACTTTTGGCCGCAGGGCGTGGTGTTCCGTTGCTTCCGCGGACAAGTGACACAGGACAGTAGAAAGTGAAGATTTAGATACTATCAATGTATTGTATACAATACATGTTAGCTTGTAAGGTATTTATCTATGGCCCACAGACACAAAATAACAACTATTTTGTGCCACAGACACAAATGCCTGATAATAAATGATTTTTTATTATTATTATCGGCCCAACTGCTCATCTCAATATGCCGCCAACGGACAAAGACACCAAATTTTTTTTCTAAGGCAAGAATGGTCGACGGTTTTTATGGTCGATCGTCGTAAAATGTACAAAAATTTGTTAACTTTTTACAAGACAAATTGCCCAGCGTCCTTGTCCTAGTCAATGTATTTGTGCTTTTACTGAAATGAAAATGAAATTAAATCAAAATACTACAATAGGCTAACTAACGATTTGCCAACCATCTGTCTTAGTGCTTACGATTGGCACTCAGTAAATAAGGGCCTTGACGTCTTAACGGTGATTGATTAATTCTTAATGTCCAAATTTCTTTAAATTAAAAAACCGTTATAACGGCATAGTTTCCGAAAAGCTCATGAGATCGAATAATTTCGTCTCGATTTTTTTCCTCTACATCTCAAATACGCAAAATTACCTTGAATTGCTTCCGAAAAAAGAGCAGCACGGTAAAAATATTTATTTCATCATACCTATTTATTTTGTCGTTTTGTCGTTCCCTCACAAAATGAGAAGAAATACCGAACAAGGAAAATAGTGAGACATGAAATTGGCTGAGCTTCAGGACACCACGGTGAAAGATGTACCTTTCATTCAGAATCGCTGCCATTTTCTTTCGAAGAAAGGCGCGAAATGTGTTGAGTAAACTAGTTTTCATTACGAAAGAATGTTAGTTTTGTTAGTCCCTCAGCTATTTGGTTTTTACATAACTTACTTTATAAAAACAATAAAAAGTTACACACGAGGCGACAGATATTTCCCCTAAGAATTAAATAGGTCAAAGAAGATTTTGTCGCTGTACTATGAATACCTACTTGCTTATTCAATTGTTTTTTGTTTCAGTTTATGATCTAGGCACACGGTAGTGTGTCAACCAAGTTTGGATATTTGGTAATAAAAATGTGTTAGACTGAACAGAAACTACAAACCATTTAGAGCTACTTTCAACCCCTCTATAACTCAAATTGTATTTGACCTATATCACTTATCATTTATCATTGGTTATCTGATAACTTTTCAAAATTTTTCTTGTTTTCTATGATCCTAAATTAATATTATAAATAAATTATTATTATAAATAAATGTAGCTCAAATGGTTCCCGAGATATTTACTCGTAAAATTAAAATGTCGTCATTGTTAACACTGATTGTCCCATTCTTACATTGAAAACCTAAACCACTTCCAATTTTTCTTCGAAACTATAAATTTTGCATGGCACTGGGTTATTGGCCGTACACAAGAAAAAACAGGTAACAGCAAAAATGTATGAAGTAATATTAAATAAAGACAGTGTTATTATTGTATATTTCACCAAGACTAACAATTCAATTTTATTTTTATCAGCTGTAAAGTAATACAGAAAAAAAAGTTTTTTTTTTGTAGCCATAATTTCCCAATGCCTTATAAATAGTCATAGAGTTAGTTAATTTACATTCATCTCGAAAAAAAGGCCGCTGCTCCGAAAAAAAAAACTTTTCCGGGACGTTTTCTTCGAAACAATGTGAATTTGCATGTATAGAGCAGCCAGGGAAATAAAAGAAAAAGCTTTGGGTACAAAAGATGTATGTATCTAATATAGGTGTTTCCGCTGCGTACCCATTACGGGATACAATTTTTGTTCAACACTTTAGAGAATTGAAACAAGTGTACGTGGAGTGTTTGTAGCCAAACACTTTCTGAGTCGGTAGTTCGTATTGCTACAAAGCATCTACAGAGTGTCCCATAATAATTGAATGAAACGGTTATGGGTGGTAGCTAAGCTAGAGTCGTATCAAATAAAATAAACATACGAGTAAGTAAAACAAAAGTTTGATGGTTTTTGAGTTATTAAATATTTTAAAAAAATATTAACATTTCTTCCCGTCCCTAGCTTTTTTGTTGTCTTTGCTTTATTTTTCAGTTTAGAAAATATTTTATTTTCACAATATTATTCGGTAATACTTATGTCATGACTTGGCTACTAAATATTTTCGAAAAGTAACACCAAATCTAAATGGCAGGACTTTGTTTTCAGTTTTTGTGTTAACTCGAAAAAAATCTTGAAACTTTGGCCTACTAAGATGAAAAAAAAAATAGTTTTATTTGATAGAAGGCCTTGGGCTATCTCCCATAACCTTTTATGTTTTTGTTTTTCATGGCATGCACATGCATGCATCTTGTTTTAAAGAAATGAACTTCATTCTGTTTTAAAGTTTTCATTTTACATACTTTCCTGTCTATCCAGCTACTTAATAAATTTTTAGGTCGATCAGGGGATCTAAAAAGGCCGACTTGGGTGAATCATAAAATTATTTGAAAGTAGGAGAGGGTCAGATTTTTTTCACGCGTGCAAGAGACGGCATTAGAACAGAATCATAATGTGATTCATGTGAAATGACCTTTTTAGAGGACCTGAGTCCACTCGGCTAACCTAATTAGGGTGATTGCAAGTCTGACAGCTATTAGACCATGTCGATTTACTCATGTCGATTTGCTACACTAAATTAATCATCGTCTGAAGCGGGCTTATCCTATTGGGAACGATGTACCTTTCTTATAACAATTATATTATGACTGTGCAATTTTAAATGCCTTAAATTTTTTCAGGTATCATATTAAATTTAACCAGTATACCGGTACATACCCATTTTTTACTAATTGTTATTTTTCATTTCGAATTTGCGACTCAAGATGCCATAAACATATTTTTAAAGTGACGTAAGTATATTTTGTTAAGATCAAGTAAGTAAAACGATTGTTAGGGTTCCGAAGGGTAACCAATTGGACCCTATTACTAAGACTCCACTGTCCATCTGTCTGTCCGTCTGTCTGTCCGTCTGTCACCATGCTGTATCTCATGAACCGTGATAGTTAGACAGTTGAAATTTTCACAGATGATGTATTTCTGTTACCGCTATAACAGGAAATACTAAAAAACAGATTAAAATAAATATTTAAGGGAGCTCCCATACAACAAACGTGATTTTTTTGCTGTTTTTATTGGATAATGGTAATGAACCCTTCGTGCGCGAGTCCGACTCGCACTTGGCCAGTTTTTTTTTCTATTCTCCTCACAAACTGAAAACTTTGGGCCATAAATAATAATTAAACGCATACATACTATATCTTACCAAAACGGTCAACTCTATACATTAAAAATCCCACTCCGCGAAGAAAGTATGACTTGTAACTTAATAGGTCAATTAATTTCACCGTCTAAGAAACAAGTTTATACAATAACTTTTCTTATTACAGGGAGGATCGCGTAAGGTGAAGTCAGCATTTTTTTCGAGACTTTAGGTCTGTTTGTACTTTATTTTGGTTTCTAATATGTAAACGACTATATGTTTCGTAAATAAAGTAAAATAAAAATAAAAAACTTTACAAAAAAGGAATGTTTCACCATAACATAAGGAAGTAGATAATATTCTATCTTCATACAAACGGGCCGAAACAAACCCCTCCCAAAACTCGGTTCAACTCAGTTTACAACAGTCGCGGTCGCACACCACAGTTACGTTCGCATGTTGCCGCGTTGACACTGTAAGCCGCTCCCGCGCATTTTTGTAAATTATGGCACGAAATTATAGATTATGTTTTGCATTGTATGGCTGTTTAAATTAAGTAATGCGACAATTTAATATAATGATCAAATATGTGAACAGTCAGTTGGCAGCCCTTGCGCGTGTTTAGGCACCGAGTATTGATCGTAGGTATTGATTTTATGGACACCGCCCAGATAACTTCTGTCTACTTCATTATACTGTGTTTTTACGAAAGCTGCGTCAGGGCTGTTTCTTACCGTCTTTTTATCATAAAAAAACGCATTTTTTACTATATCGGGTACAAAGAAAAAACTGTAGAAAATATCCCTTTGACGATTTTAAAAATTCATAAAGCATAACGATCATTAACCATACTGCTATCCTGCTCACTAAAAGACTAAGCCCGGCAACAAAAGGTATGAGGTAGGCCCTTTGACCTTGGTGGAAACTGATAACATCTGAACTTCGGTGTTGAAGTTTCCAACTAAGTACTATCGAACGAAAAGTGCTTAATATTTCGTGCTAGAAAATCTTTCCGAATGTACAATTAAATATACATTTTTAAGGTTAATGAACTGATTCTTTTAATATGTACGAGAAAAAAAATATTCAACTGGTTCTGGTCACTACGGTTATTCAGGATTTTTATTTACACGTTACAGTATTATTATACTAATGTAATGTTGATTTATAAATACCGTAACGTAAACACACGGTGTCGCCGCCATCATTGTTAAGAGGGCTGTGGCTGCCGAATAGGTTTTGGTAAAAGGAGATGGGAGTACCTTAGCGAGTATTCTTCGATGCTTTGATAGTCCAGTTGAGGTCAGCACACCACAAAGCACTTAAAGAAAACACATTGATTTTCACACAACACAATGCATTCAGGATAGGTATTTTTATTTGAGTCTATATTGATTTTGATTTTATTTAGAGCGCTCGCGCAAGCCGGCTATTCGGATTTTCGGAAGAAGAAATTTGTTTAAATATTATTTAGAGTGCATTACAAACTAGAAAATATCTAAACAAATCCAATAACAAGAATTTGAAAAAATTCCCCGGGCCAGGTTTCGAACCTGCGACCTCTTGTTATCAAGACAAACGCGTTACCAATTGCGCCACCGAGGTTCCTACCTAGACCGGCGAATTCTTCCATCATTCTTGTCCACTTTATTTTTGCATCCGCTTGATATACCAGCTTGTACTGCACATACAGAACGCTCACGAGGGCGTTATGTGATTTCACGCCTGATGGCGCTGTCGTCGCTACAATAATGTTGCTTCAGATAGTTAAGAAATTCACAGTTCTCATTAACTAAGATTATGTTTATTTAGCGAAATCCATCGCTATGAATACTCTAAATATTATTTAGAGTGCATTACAAACTAGAAAATATCAATCAGAAACAAATCCAACGACAAGAATTTGAAAAAATTCTTGAAATTAGTTCTTGTTTTTCACGTGGTAGCGTTGATGTTGCTTCTTGCGTCATTTTTCTTTATTAAGTGAAGAAAAGGATGGGTACAGGAGTATAGTAAAAATGAACAGTTTTGCGTAGTATGAGTGATTTGTGTGATAGTGTGCGTGCACTAGTTAAATGTAAAATAATAAATATCTAATTAAGTAACGCAGCGCGTTCAGGGCCCTGCATACCTATTTTTTTTAAGATTCATACAACAGATAAAAACGGAATGTAAAGTCAACAGCTTATTTTCTTCAACTATTTTTATCTAGTTTCATTGTAATCAAATCCACCAGGAAGTCACACCTAAAACTAAATTCGTCTTCTTTGGGAATAATTTATTAATTTAACCATATTATAATTGTTATGTTCCAATTTTTAATTAGTATGTTTAGTTTAGCATAGTTAAATCCGTTATTGGCACAATAAGATGAATATCATGTTCAAGTAATCTGAATGTACTTGCTGTGGATTTTTGTTTATGAATAAAATAAAATAAAATAAAAATAAATAAATATGGCAGCTGAGCGGAAGGCCCACCTTAATAGCATGTAGCAGTCCACTGCTAGTCATTCAGTCTTTTCAAAGACAATGATGATGTCCGTTTTGCACAATATTGGACAAAAATTGCCAAAAAATATAAAAAATATGTCCAATATTTCGGTTAGATTGCTTTTCATTGTAAAGGATGATGCCGCTGCTTAAATAATGAATAACTACTCTAATAGAGTTTCCTTTTAGATAAAGCTTACAAAGCGCTCCAGTAGTAGGTATGGCGTCCTTTTCAACCGAACAAAGACTTTCTAATTCTTTCCTGGCCCTTAGTCTCTGAGATCGTCACTCATTCACTCCTTTTAAAAGGGCCTTTTCCCCATTGTTACGTTACTCTTGAAGTCGCGTAACAAAAGGGAAGTAACGAACGTCTAATCGATACAGAGTACGGACTGGCCGGTTCAATGAGCGTAAATGTATTTTTAGTTTAGTCTGAAATTAATTGCGAATTTGTGGTAATTTCAGCGGCCTTTGGCTGTTTATGTGTCTGGCCTGGGGACCGCATTGCACGCGAACCATATTTCACCTTTATTAATTGAATTAAAGTGAAATAATTCGTGTAAAACTATCATTATAATGTTTATCGGAGTTTTGGAAACTGGGAATTCTTCGTTATTATTATTGTGATGATGACCCGGACGTTGAGAGGGAATGCAGAGCGTTGACAGTCAGAGCAAATATGTTGGCTCACAGGTTTATTTAAGGTGGATGGTCCAAGGCAATCTTCATACAAACTTGTGGGAACCAATAACGACGACAGAAGTATTATTATTTAATTCTGTTACCTTTTTCCACACGTTCCATCAACTTTACACCCGCGAATAATCAGTTTTTTTACAAACAAACTTTTTTAGAATCTAATTTTGTTAGTTAAAACTTGTAATGTTTAAAGGTTTTAAATTTTTAATGTATGAAAGTTTTAAATTGCAAAATTAGACTGTTAAAACATTTTGTTTTTAAGAACTACAGAATATTCGCGGGTGTAAAGTTGATGGAACGTGTGGAAAAAGGTAACAGAATTAAATAATAATACTTCTGTCGTCGTTATTGGTTCTCACAATTTTTTTATAAAAACTACCTTGGACCATCCACGTTAAGTCCTATTACCATTCTTTCTACACCTGCAGCCTGTGGGTCAACTATACGCAAAAGACCTACAAAACTCCCCGTGTTATGTATAATAATGCTTTCAGAATCCTGTCGGGGCCACCACGCTACGCTACTGTAGCTGTGTGCGAGTGGTATTATGTTTGGGGAATATTATACCGATGACTTCTATGCCATCATGCGCAAACGAGTTTCATCTCTCTTGCACAGGGTGCATGGTAGCAACAACGGAATCCTGCAAGCAATTTCGGATAAGGTGGACTGCCCGATACTGAAACATTGGGTAAACAGGGTGAATGGTTTCATAAAAAAATTGATACTAAGATACTGCCTATTTTGTCTTATCAATTTACCCTTATATTTGCTTATATGCAGTATTATTAAGTATTATATTTAGTATTAATTAATAAAAAAAGTAGTCATAAGTTTTGTATTGTGTTAAATAGTGGATCCTAGTTATCTGAATAATGTTTTATATTATTATTAATAAGATGAATTTATGAAATCTGTTCAATGGGTTTGTTGTATTCACAAGTCAATTATTTTCATCAAACTTTTGTTAGGTTCGGAAAAGCAGACTCTGTACAAAGACAAAAGAGTAGCATCAGCACAAACCTATAATGTGTACACGATAAGGGCGGTGTCTTACAATTTTAGGCTACTCTGTTAAAATAATGGTTTAACACCTTTAGATCCTTTTCCGATGTCAGATGGTCCATTTAGAACCTTTTATTTTCGATCTCATTATTTGAGATTTAAGTTCTAACAGTAGCTAAAATAGTGATTAAGACAGACAGAGAGCAGACAAGATCGTGACTCGAATAAGAAAAAAAGGTTAACCCTTGTAATTCTCATCATCGTTAAAACAATAGATCAACCGTAGGTCAGATCCATCTTATAATTTCTTATTTATTCATAATCACACAAATTTTGGGTAACGATTACTAAAGTAAAGAATGTAGGAGCGTTTTATGATAAGTATACTTACACAAAATTAAGTCTAAAAGTATCTCAGGTATATTTTACGTTCTTGCGGAACCCAAAAAGACATTATGATAATCTAACTTAAACGAGGGTTTCAATTCATAATCTAACGTAAACCGCCGCCGTAATCTTTAAAATTATGATCGAGCTTATCTACCAGCCATTCAGTCAGTCTTTCTACAAAATTGTGTTAGATTGTTTCGTATAAAATTAAAGGCATTACAGGCACAATGAACAAGTATAATTACATCCGGTATATAATAAAACGATTTTTTATTGAATTTGTTAGATTAGGAAACAAAGTGGTGGAGTTTTGCTACAATTGCTAAGGTGCTACGGCGTAGCCAGCGTAATATATCGCAGCTAAATTGTAGTGAACAAGCTCATTTTCGAACTGTGATTTGAGTAAGATTGCTTGCAGACGCAAGCATAGCAGATTCCTCCTTCTAACGACTTTTAGCTAGTGCAATTAACTGGGATAACGATAATGCCTTGAAGACCTTATTACCGAGAAGTCACTTATTATTGAGACCTACAGGCATTAAGCCAAAATTCCTAATATTCCTACAAATGCTATCTAAAACTACAACGTGGTATGCATTCACAAAAAAACCTGTTTCATACATTAAATTATAATGATTTCAAGATCGGCTCCGACCGTTTTCGGTCATGGAAACCGCGTCTACTCCTCGTCGGAACGGCGCTGGTGCGCCAGAAGAAGGCTAATGCCGAATCTAGCCAATCTTCCTATTAACGATACATCATTTGTGAAAATTTCAACTGTCTAACTATCACGGTTCATGAGATACAGCCTGGTGACAGATGGACTGACGGACAAACAGACGGGCAGACAGACGGACAGTGGAGTCTTAGTAATAGGGTCCCGTTGGTTACCCTTTGGGTACGGAACCCTAAAAATGATTACCCTTCGCTTTCGAAAATAAAACCCGCATTGTGCAATAAGTAATTCTCAAACGAATACACGATTACATGTTAATAAAAATAGTACCTATATTGAATTGGGGATATATTAATAATTTGCAATATTCCGCTAAATAATCTTACCATGCTATTCAAAATGCAGACTCAAGCACCACCCGCCCTCCCGCATAAAACATGCACAAACAAAGCAAGCAGTACGAGCACAAAATAAAGCAAGAAAACTTATCGACACGTGTTTCGCCTCTAAACGAGGCATCCTCGGGATGTGTAGTCCCCTCGACCGCTCGACAGCAATATTTTGCTTGAGTTAGAGTATTTAGCGGAATATTGCAAATTATTAATATATCCACAAATTCATGATGGACTTCCTCAAAGTAACGCCTTTTTCAATAAATTTTAGTACCTATATTGTCATGACATGTATCGGTGGTTGTCAGAGGTGCTCCGAGTGTCAAAAGAATAGTATATATACAATATTTGATAATTTTGCCCTCTATGCAAACCGGCTGTGACGTAGTCTGGAAGAATGAATATTATGCGTCAGAGGACACGAACGTGTGTGGACACAATTTCGTGGGAAAACTCCAGCATAATTAACTAAACTGAATTTAGAATTTCCACAAGGAATGTCCTAGATTCTACCCTCTAGTGTGTCGTGCTAACCATTGCACTACGAAAAGCCTCAAAAGCGGTATGTTACAATATGCTACTTGTTATGTACTCGTTCATGTATGAAGGAACTGGTTTACATTTCCGTCTGTATGTAGGAGAGCAAACACTAAGACCGGCAATGTATTTTGGTCTTACAAACACGTAATGTACGCTTTATGTGACATAATAAGGTGTATCAGTGACGTCACATAGAAATAAGAAGGCATTTTGAATACTCGTACTGCATACAAGTTAAATTAGTTAGGAAACTAGGTATCATAATATACATTCCGAGAAGGTCTCGGTAAAAATTAATCACTTTTATCTACACTCATACTGCAATAAAGGTAATAACAACACCAAAAGCGGTTTTATAAGTACCTATATTGTTTGACCGACGTTATAATATTACATTATAACACCGCAATTCTGCGCTGTGATTGGCCCAGTTAATTATATCACCGCTAGAGTATCAATCACAAACGATAACGGCCTATGATAACGATCCACGGCCTCTACCGTTCTCACTTCTAAAATGGTCTCAGGGATGGACATAATAATTCCATGGTCTCAGGTATCATGACGAGTATTACGGCAATATCATGACAAGTGTAAGTTCTTTAGCTAATTTTTCATGAAATTGTTAGTTAAAATTGTTTTTCACGGTCGTAGATAATGTATTGTGTGAACTGGACATAATTGACAGACATTGGGACACTCGTGCAGTCTATAACGAAACTCACTTCGTTAGTACATTTTGTCACAGTTGTACAACGTAATATTGTGATTTTATACAACGCATGTTGTAATATTTTAATATTCAAAAATTACGCATACGTATTATTTTTCTTGACTACATGCCAACTGCTTAGCGATACAATTTTAGTATTTTTAAAACGAGACGAAGAAGTTTATAATAACCACACTGGAGCACTAACTTTCTACAACAAAGCTACGCAAAATAACTTGACCTTCAAATTCTTTACCCTTCATGACTAATAGAGATAGAATTCTTTACCGAACGTGAATGATAGAGATAGGATTACACTAATAAGTTTCATTTCCGTAAAAGAGAACAACTTAGCTCGCAAAAGAAACAAGCTCATTTATTTTTGCGTGCGCGTTTCAACAGAGGTTTGCACTTCTTGTTATAAAGTTCTTGGGTGCCACCGCCAACATATGTGGTGAATACAGACATTTGAGTTAGAAAGAACATATTTTAATCGCACACATTGATATTAATTTGAAACATAGTGTATCCCGTCGTGTATCGACGTCCCGCGCAGCGCGAGCGCTAGCCTGCAGTGTGAGACGCAACGTCGTCGTCGCGGAAGCGTTTTCACTCGCCCTGATTTTATTCTGTGCCTGAAGAAGGCAGTCTGAATCTGCGGAAAGTGGTCGGCTATCCCGATCAAAAATACCGACTGAGGTGAGGCGTTTTGCAATAATCATAGTGTATCAACATGCAACAGCAACGGCAATTTAAGAGTTTTTTTTTTACCTTTGTGGTTAAACTAATAACTAGCCTTTTTTTAGCTAAAGACCACGCTCCCTAAATTGCATTTTGGAGCACGCGATTTTCAAAATTTTCGGAGATTATACGCCATTTAGGACATGGTTTTCATTATTTTGGTATAGAAATTAACCATAATTTATTATGATTTTTGAAAGAATTGTTCGATATGACGTCACTTGAGAATTATACTGATTGTGATGTATGATTGCTTATAAAAAAGTGGTCTGTCTACTCATCTGTCACCCATCTCTCAAATCAGTCGGAAGCAAATCATTATAAATTTATCTTGATAGCAAAATACACATTTCTAAACAGCCATTTCTAAAGTGACATTACACGAAAGCAAATGGAAGTTGCATATTTTTCATTAAAATATTCATGATCATGAGGTTTTTTAGGCCGCAAGTTCTAAAATAAGGCTGATTAAACTTAAATCTCGAAATGGTTTTCGAATTGAAACACATTAACATGATTTGATCTAAGCGAATTGTTACAGTTCTTATGACCTAGGCATTTGACCATTCTCCTAGCTACGTAAACTAGTTGAAACACCTACAAAATGAATACCTTCATTACGAGTGTATCGCGTGCCACTATTGTCGCCTTCACGTTCCTTACCACGTTCTACTACACAGTCTTATTTATACAAAAACTAATACTTTTACTAAGTCCAAAACCCATAATTACCCTATGTGTGCTGTAATTTACCAGCAAATCATTGTATAAAAGAGGCCAAATTGGAACTGCCTGACATAAAACTCAAAAATAATATATTTCTCTTTTTCATATGTATAAATAAAACTTCACATTTTTACTGTCAATTAAATGTGAATAATTTTGTTTTTAATAAAAGAACGGTGTAATAAGTCACGTGATCACGCCAGGTTTTCGATTTTTCGCAAAATGCTCAACAGCAGTTAGCAAGGTGGGCTTGGCACCTTTGCATTCAAAATACTTTTGCTACTTTTATCACTTAAAAGCTTTTAGGAAATCCTCATTAGACGTTTTCCTGTCATGCGGATATATAAATTTATATATATATATATATATTTTTTTAAAGTATTTTCTTTATTTTCAAAAATCTTAACCTAGTTACGAAAATGCACAATCAACAAAAACCCATAGGTTTTATCAGTGATTGCGGAGTTCGGTACTTATATTAAATTATAGTAGCAATAGGTAAGCATAGCTAGGTGGTGATCGCGGTCGGTCCGCACACACAACACGCTTCCGCCTGCCCGTGTGTGAGGGCCGTCCGCGATCTACATACGTACAAAGAGAGACAAAAATTGAGTGCTCACCTATATGACTTAATGCTAATCTAGGTCGGCATGTTTTGTTTGCATGAGATGACAGTTTACAATAAAAGTTATAATAATAGGTAGGTAGCAGTGGTAACTCTATTTATATAGACAATGACACTCCGCATTAGAATGTCATTGCTTTTAGTAGATATATATTCACAGTCACCACTACTAGCAAAATATTTTTTGGAGATGACATGGCTTTTTTCTAATATTAGCTGGCGAAACTCAAAACATAAGTAGTACTAGTCTATATGAACAACTGTTTGTATGGGAGTTAAGCGAAATTCGTAACTTTTTTCACTTCCTCTGACTGGTCCAGTATGGAAAGGTAAAAACAAATTTTAAGAATTTTGCACAATTCTAATGGTAAAAGTTGTTCAAAATTTCGCCAACTAATTTAATTTAACCTTATATGCCCGCGTGCGGATCTGGTACGCATGGGGGTGATACGCTCCTGTACACGTGCGTGCGCGCTCGCCTAGAACTGTCCAGAGACTTCCGACTCAACCAGCCACTGACCCGGTACGTCTTATTATGACGAGTCACTTTGGCACTATGGTTTCGTATGTGGTGAATGGTCACTAAGCCACGATTTGTCAATAAGCTCTGGGTCTACTAAGTGATCATGATTCTGTATTTGAAGTAATCGGTGGTGTTATCAGATCACGCTACTCGGGGAGATACCTTTTATGTACCCCTAAAGTTTTTTTAGCAACCGTTCCCTTTAAGGGCAATTTACACACAACGGCTAGTTTAAATCACGAGACGCTCTGTGATCATGCAAGTTCTCGTAAAGGTCCACTTTTTATGCATCAAAACCGAACAGAAAGTCGATTATTTTGCCCTAGGGCTCTATTATTATTATTTTTATTTATTTACGAAAAGTTGGCTAACGTGCAACCTTTCCTGTGTACCATAAATGTTATACTTTTTTTTCCACTGTTCAACGGCTCTCGATACAATCCTTTTGAGCCTTTCATAATTTAAAGTTTAAGATTATATTTGTTTTATTTCCTCACACTATTGGCGTAAGAGCAATAAATTGCTCGGCTACATTTAAAAAAAAAATCTACACTTTTAGAACTTCTATATTTACGAGTACTTCGGTAAATAATTTATAATTTTGATGAAATATTATATTATTTTTGGAATCTTTCTCTAGGGATCTGTTAAAACAGAAACGCGATTGGAAAATTTCCGCTCGATAGAAATATTTATTGAAATGAGGTCTTTATCGACACCAATTCTCCTGGTTTGACAATTTAGAACGACATATGGACTGCAATTATATTTCATTAGATGGGTTGTAACAGTATTTAGGACCTGGTTAAACGAAATTTTGATAGCATTTTTAGTACATTTTATATTAATAAAAAACCGACTTTTTGCTGCTTTTCCACGAATCCGTCCTTCTCGCACTGAGTGTTTTTTCGGATATGGAGTAACAGGGACGCTAAAACTTTTACATATCGCCTTAAATCGTCCTCGTCATTTGTTCCTTTTCGCCCTTGTAGCATAAACTACTATTATTACCTTTGAGGCTTCGGCACACTGAAAACGGGGCGTGATGCCCCGCTACTGCCGCGCTTTCTGTGTGTCGAGTCTCTCATAATATACTTCCATATAAATTCGACCACAGACGCCGAGCTGTCATCGCGCTCCGCTTCTGCCCCAATTTCCATGTGCCGAAGGTTTTAATTAGGTAAATACATATATTAAATAGCACGTGTAAATATAAAAAGACTGCTATCGTAAAATTAATCCACATACTCTATTTCATACTGAAGAAGCTTTCAGGTTTTATTTAGAGATAGCAATTTATTTATAAAAAATATCTATACATAAAAAATAAAAATCTGAAAAAATCAAAAAATGTTTTACTTTCGACATATTCCTCAAACTTTTACGTGACGACGTTATCCATTCGAACTTGACATCAGTCACCGTGTCAGAAGGTTTAAATTAGGTCAGGTCGGCTAGAAATAGACTAAATACTCTCTATTCAGTATGCCGTTTGTTCTGTCATTAATTTGATCCAATTTTCATGTCAAAATGGTAGCTTTCATCGCTTTGTTTTCATATGAATACGTAAACATGATACCCCGTGCACAAATTACTAGTACACTGGTATCAACAAGTGAAGGTTTCGCTTTTTGCAATAACATTGTCATGCTATTTGTAGCTTAAAGTATACTAAGCATTTTCTTACCCCTTATCGGCATCCTCAAGGGTTTAGTTGATAGAAATGTAGTTATTGGTGTCAATTCGGTGTAACATGACTTAACTTATTTGACAGGACTAACCTTATTTTAAGCATCCTGTTTTTGTCTTTTCGATACAGAAGGAAAAACAGAACACTTAAATTGTTTAGTCCTGTCAGATAAGATAAAGCATGTCACACCGAATCAAGACAAATATCACACGGACACTGCATATGCTTGCAACGAATTATTGATAGGTGTTTCTGGTAAGGTCGCTGAACAGACTGAAAGCCTCAAAAAATGCTATGAAGTGCTAAGAGCAATCATTGTAATTAAGTAGTTAATTAAACGGAATTAGTAAAAGTTTTTTAGTATTAGTATAAAAAATAACAAACCACCCAAACTTTCGTTGCAGAGATCTCAGAATTTTGAGCGACAACCACCGTTGATTTTCTGGAAAGCATATAGCTATAAATTGTATTAAATGTAAAATCGAGCAGTTTCTTTATACATATAAGCCTTAGTTTTCCATAAAAAAACGATTTCTCACACGTGCCCTAGCATGTACCACACGAAATTATTAGTCGTTATATTAGTACTATTACTAAAAGAGCACTACCTCTCTCTGTCTTAAAGTAGGTCAGTTATGTACGTATTTATTTATGTAGAGATGTATACAAGGTGACTTTTTGATCATCGTCCAAATTCATACTGGAGGCTTGGTTAGTGATCAACATTATGAATCGATAACAATTTTTGTGAAATTCGTATCATGAAATTTCGACTTCCCATAGTAATTCACTCCCCTTGTATATACAAAGTGAATTTGTGAACATCGTCCAAATTCATACTTCAGCCTTGGTAAGTGATCAGTATCGTGAACCAATAATGATTTTTGTAAAATTCATAAAATGAAATTTCGACTACCCATAGTGATTCACTCAGGACTGGGAGTGAATTACTATAAGAAGTCGAAATTTCATTATACGAATTTCACAAAAATACTTATCGATTCATGATGCTGATCACTTACCAAGCCTCTGATATGAATTTGGACGATGATCAAAAAGTCACCTTGTATAGCCCAGTAGATTTAAATTTATATATTGTTATTTTATTTGTATGTTGATATGTCTTTATTTATAGTACACGTATGTATGAATTACTTATTTTCATTATTATAGTATCCTCTCCCACTAAGGTTTGCTGGAAGAAATCTCTTTTCAGAGATAAGCTCGCCTCTGTAGATGTATTTTATTGTAAATAATTATATGTAATTTATCTATCTGTGTACAATAAATAATAAAGAAAATAGTTTTCGTTCTCATGTCGATATGCATGGTACATCTCGTCTTAAGTCTTCGTAATTTATCAAAATTTAAATTTCTTAAAAAATTCCAATTAGAAAATATTTTTGTTTTTTGAAATTTCTTGATGAAGAGGACATTTTATTTTGGAATCTTTCGTTTTCTTAAACCTCCATCTAAAACTTCAACAGTAATTAAGAACTGGTATTATATAACCTAACCTAGTGAAATTATAATTTCACGGCTTTGACAATTTATCTATATACAGTGTGTCCCACGTAAGAGTGCACATCCGAAAGGGGGTGAAACTAGATCTAAATATATCGACAAAAATAAAAAAAACTTTTATTTATATTACTTTTTAATCTTGAAAAAATGATCTGCCTGAGCGTCTTTGTAGGACAAGAGAGCAGTGCCTTTTGTTAACTGCTCTTAGAAATTATTGTATTTATGATAGAACGTTGCATTTTTTTTTGTTAGAAAGGTAATGGAATAGGGCATGATATATAGGAATAAAAGTATAATGACAATAATAATGACACAGGGACATTAATTTGAAAAAATTTCTATTACTAAAAAAAGACGGAAAAATTAATGAAATAATCATTTAGGATATTATTTTTATGGTACTGGTAGTTGATTATGGTTTATTTTTGATT
Organism: Ypsolopha sequella; assembly: GCA_934047225.1. Classification (NCBI taxonomy): domain Eukaryota; kingdom Metazoa; phylum Arthropoda; class Insecta; order Lepidoptera; family Ypsolophidae; genus Ypsolopha; species Ypsolopha sequella. The sequence goes on along the minus strand of OW203994.1, from coordinate 16,571,542 downwards.
TAGTATGCAATGTCTATTTTTAAGGATCATAACAGTTTTATTTCATTACATTACCCGAGGTAGATCAAAAGTTATGACATATTTTAGTGTCCTTGGTACGTGGCAAAAATATTAAAACGTTAATCAATAAATAAAAAAAAAATAATTTTTTTTTTCGATATAATAGGGTATAGTTCCACTCCCTTTCGGATGCGTACTTTTAGAAGGGACACACTGTATGTATACCTAACCGCTTGACTGGAAGTGGCGACAGATCGATATCTCATTGGTTGACAGAGATACCAATCGTCTTAATTGGGAACAGTCTATCTTCAGAGAAACCAGTCAAAAGGCTTGTTGTTCTGGTACCTGTTAATGGGTCAGGTACTATTTATAGCATTTCCAGACTAATAGAATGGGCGAAGTTAAGCATATGTTTATTATATGTATTGCATATATTTATAATATTGTTTTTTATTCCTATATTTTTATTTTATTCAAGTTTTTTTTTTTTCAAATTTATGTAAACTTTATTATTTCCTTTTGTATTTCTAGATATTATTATTTATTATATAAAACTATTGCCTATAGACATAGGTTATTTAATTATCTTATATTAAAAACGGACCTGTAATAAGTTTATTTGATTTACCTACCTACATTACATAAATAAATATATTGCATTTTCAATTTCAAGTAAAGTTAATTGAGGACGAATGTTTCTTATTATTTAAGAGTATTTATGTATTAATATACAACGTGTAACATAAAGGTAAAACCATATTTGAAGCGCTTATTCAGTCAATGGTATAGAACAACTTTTACTATGAAACAAACCCTTTATTTCGAAAAAATAATGTAATGTTTCATAAAAAAATGCAATGCCGCTTGGCCGAAATGTATGGAAGGGCAGTTTTTTTTTTGAGATTTCGGTGTTGGCTCCATAGTAAAAGTTGTTCTATACCATTGACTGAATAAGCTCTTCAAATATGTTTACACTTTTCTGTTACACGTTGTATAGAGGGCGTGACGCAACGTTCCTCGCTTGGATCCCGTTTCTCTAGATCCCACGTAAGTTTCCTAGAAACAACCCTTTGCGGATGTCTACGTCATACGAGGAATTTACAGTCCTAATTTCATTTCCTTAGGGTCCAGCCGCTTTTTGTAGTTGTAAATAGATTAGTCATTTAGGTATTTGTAATTATACATATATTACTTTAAATATAATTAATAAATAGAATAATTTTTTTTTAGCTTGAAATATATTTCGGCCCTTAGTGGGCCGTCATCAGTCAAGTATTAAAAAAGAAAAATATACCATAGTAATAAAAACAGGAAAATAAATGAAAAAAAAAAAAAAAAAAGACAATATTTTTCTTAACTAACCTAACCTGTTTGTATTGGTCCACAATTTTTTTTTTTTTTTATCAAATAATAAAATTATAAAATTTTGAAATTTTGTGGACAAGTACAAGCCCTTCAAGTGCCAACAATCATTTAGGTATTCTTTCATATACATGTTATGTGGTATGCATATTACCATAATATGGATCAAGTCCATATAATTACAGTTAACGGGACACCTAACGCTAAAACATCAACAACGTCAGATTTTCAAGGGTTCGTTGGAAGAAACTAGGTCTCTCCTCATACTGAAAAAAATATATTTGTTTTGTTGGTCTTTTATTAATCCAGTCTACTTATAAGCAATGTATTAAGATATATACTTCTGTCTAAAAAATATTTTTCCAATCCAGTTTTTTTAGTTTTGAAACGTTCCGCACAAGAAAGTGGTTTAGGGATCGACTTGATTTTTTTTATAAAATAGACAATAGAAATATGAAGGGATTTTACCTAAATTCAATATTTTTTCCTTACAAAATATTTCAGTATTAGCTGAAAAGACACCAATTTGTTGTTACACTGCGTGATCATTAGTATTACGTGTCCAAGAGAAAGAGGCCAATTATAATAATTGCCTCTATCAAAAGCAAAATTAAATGAGGTCTTTGCAATTGGACTTATTTTGCTGGACGGGTAATAAAAAAAGTTGCTAGTGTAGGCCACCCTCTTAACTAATCAAGTAATTCGATTCACGATGCAAACCACAATATTCTACGAACGTCTCTAATACAGATTTTTTTGGTAATAAAAGTACAGTTACACAAAGTAGGAAGGCAAATGGAACCTAGCCCATACAGCCATGTCAGGTTTTAATGAAGGTGAATGGTTCGAATGATGGTCATACTTGTGACCAAACCACCACGCGGACTGCGACCGATTTTAATGATGGTAGAACTTGTGACCGGACCCTATCTCACATGCGCGGTGAACTGCTGGATTTTAATTTAATATTTTACGTCTTTTTTTGTTAAAAGTTTAATTCTGGGCAAAAATGTCTGACAGCAGTAATACTGAGCAACAAAAATTACGAGCAATCAAAATGAACCAGCAAAATCAAGAAAAGCTTACGACAAATGTTAGCAACATCTTATAGATTATAAAATAGGTAGGTAACCTATTGCATGAGTGTAGACAAAGTAGTGTATGAAACTACACATAACTAGGTAATAAGGCTATTGTAGCCGCCAACGACCTTGAGTCGACCTACTTGTGTGGGTACAAATATCGAAAGAAACTTTATTTAAATAACGTTCATATCAGCGCGCACTGCATTACTGCAAAATAGGCGCGAAAATATTTAAAAATGTATAAAAAAATTGTAGCTAAAATTGTTCAAAAATAATCAATGGAATTTGACCTATTTTTTGTTATAATATCGTCAATTTAACTTAGTTTCAATTTGTTTATTTACATACTTAATTAATTAAATTGGACCTTAGGATTAAATTGTACCCTGTTTTGGGATTTATTTTGTTAAAGTTTTAGATCAAAAAATTCCAATCAACGCACAATATTGGTTCCAGATATTCCGCAGTACCTATATATTATATATATTTTTTTTCCTTAGTTAACATCTGAGTTAAACCGGACCTTAATTGTGGCTTTTACGGTCACCAGCTGTTATAACCGCCCTAAAACACTCGTGTATACTATTAAAAAACTAGGATACAACTCGTTTTTTATGTGCCAGTTTCATAAACTGCTATTATATTTTTTCCTGGCGCTATCAAAACTTTCAATAAAATATTTTTTCGAATGTAGCTATTCATTTATTTTTTTGCGCCAAGCATCTTTAAGTGGTTAGTTTTGTTACAATGTATAATGCCAGAGCATTAAATTTCAGGAGGTGTTACAAAATATAAAGTTTTTTTTTGTTATTTATACCAGTGCTAAAGCATAAGACACAAAATCCGGTTATCTTAACAAATCAGCGCCTCCCGATCTACTCTTTGATATACAATGGTTTCTGTAGTCCCATGAAACATGAGGGCAAGGCGCTAGTTAAATCGAGTCTGGTTCATCCATTCATTCATTAATAAAGAGCTTTAATAAAGACACAAATCGTTCAAAAAGGAAGTAAAAGGACTACTTTTGGGAAAGAAATTACAAAAAAATAACACGCAATTCAGAACAGAAGTTATGAAAATATTCAAATGAACCTTTTTTGCGTTCCTCTAAATATATCCATGAGCTTAGTATGTAAATGTACATACTCGTATATTATTCCCCGGTGCAAAAGTAAAAATAAACCAGTCAGGATCAGAAAAACCGGGTTTAATTTCTGCTGCTATTATTATTTGTTTTAATGATTAAACTAACTTATCAGTACGTGAAGTTTTATTAATTATATGAGGGGTGTTTTCGAAAATATTGTTGCGCAACGAATCTGTCAAATTCAATTTTGTTATCACAATTAAATCTACGGAAAATAATTCTAATGTAAACAGTCTGTCATTAACTTATACATATATACTTTTTTTACCAAGTGCAGAGTCGTTAAGTTATCTAAATCATCAACTTATATAAGTTTGCTAGGCTAAATAAGTTTACACACTGTGAAAGGAGTTTGTGTTGTTCATTCACCATGTTATTCACACAAATATTTTTTTGTGTGAGGCATTTTTAGAATGTATTTAATATATTTATGCCAAAAGAACTGCAAAATCATAAAGTAAGTAATATTGTAAATATTGCCCCTATATCTATGGGATAATAATATTATCATAATCGTCAATAGGAACTACATTTTTTTTATATATATCATTGTTGAGCTGCAGTACAGAGCAATCCAGCTGAAACGGTTGGATCATTTTTAGAAAATGAGCCTTAAGGACTAATCGAGGTCGCCATTCAGGCTATTTCAGGCCCGACAGTTTACCCAAAACAAACTTTAATGACCACGTTTTCGGTGTAGGACGTATCGTTTAATGACTCATTTTGAAACAGTTTTCCTTTGCCAAATCTGCTGAACTTTCAATAAGTTGGGTAAATAATATTATTGCGTGAAAATTTGTGCGGCAATTGTATCGTAATTTTGTAAGCAATTTTAGATATATATATAATCGTTTGTTGAAAATAGAGAATTAAGTATTAAGGCGCTACGTAAAAGTTTTAGCGCCTCTGTTACTCCATATGCGAAAAAACCCTCAGTGCGAGTGCGACGGATTCGTGGAAAAGTAACAAAAAGTCGGTTTTTATTAATATAAAATGTACTAAGCAATTTTGTCAAAAAGATTTTCAAGGAGACTTTACAAATACATAATATCCACATTTTGAATGTATTTCACAATAAAATTAGTTAGTATTTCAGAATTACAGCAAAAAATAAAACAATTTAGAGGTCTTTTCGGAATTAAATTCTATCGAGAAAATTTTAATCCAATCGCGTTTTCCTTCAGTGAGAATCTTAATCAAATACTCAATAAACATTTACCTAAAAATGAAATACGTAAATGACGTTATAGTGGAGTAAATAGATTCGAAAAAACCCCATTTTGTCGGTATCGCCTTAATTATGTAAATTGTATTTCTACGTATTTCTAACAATATTTTATTGAATTCCCTTTGCGCTTTAAATCAAACCCTATGTCCCAATGGGAAATTTTAAGGACTTCACGTATACGGATTTTTTTAACAAACTGTGCAGGTGAACAAAACTGTAACACTTGCAATTATTAGATTATACAGAATGTTAATATGAAGTTGCGGAAGCCGAAAACTGGCGATAGTAACAGCTCATACGAACAACTTCCTGTGAAAAAATTGAGAAATCGAGAAAAAAGAATCGGTGGTTTTATACATTTTGTTCGGGTAGCTATCTAACTTTTCTATGGAATATCTGATTTTTTTTCGCGATCCGGGGGTTGGCTCCATAGTAAAAGTTGTTCGTATGGACGAGTACCATCGCCAGTTTCTGGCTTCCGAAACTTCATCTTAACACCAGTATAAGGTGACTTTTGTCTATGAAAGGTGAAATTTATTCAACCGTCCGAATTTATATGGGAGGTTCACAGTAGGTGATAGAGAGGCAGGTCACGTGACATTGAGGATCGTATAAATGTGTGAGTAAAATTTCGATTTAGTTGTGTAGGTGGATACCATGTGGGTATATTTGAATTCATCGTGTTAAGTCCACCCACACAAAATAATTAAAATTTTGCTTATATTCGATGTCACGTGACCTGCCATTAGCTTACCTAATCGACCTGAATCTTCTCATGTGTAGTATCTATCATCTACTGAACCTCCCATAGAAATTCGGGCGGTGATGATGATGATGATGATAATGATGACAATGATCACTATACTTATAAGTACGGCATGAAAAAAAAAGGATTTTGTTATAACATGATGAAAGAATGCTTTATTTTAATAATGAATTTAACTCACTTTTTAACTATGCAGTATCATATCATATCATGCTATGTAAGGCATAGCTTGAGCTTTAAAGTTTAATTATGTTTATTATTAAAAATAAATTATGATTTTTATTTTAAACGATAATAAATAGCCTAAATAAATGACGATTTGTTACGTTTGCAATGGAAAACACATCGCCATTTTCCTTAGTGCCCGTCAAGCGGGCGAAGTGATTGGACGTGTGGACTATATTTTTATTAACCTTGATTTCTACCTCTCGCCCCATTGATAACTCGAAAATTCAAACTCCATGTTTTACACAACAAGACACAAGCCTTCAAACGATACTCCACATAGCATAGTTTCTCTATACATCCCTGATTTTGTATCGTATAAAAACGGAATAGAAAACACAACTGACTCGATTGCGGCCCAATTAGTTTTCTTATTGCACCCGAGGTTGTAGTTGTAGGGAATGGTTGCTGCCCAAAAGGTAATGAATGGAAACAAAACTTGTGTTTTTAACCACTTCAAGATAATTACTGGAACTTTTAGTATATTATTATGAATTAATGACGCTCAAACAGTAGGATTTTTCCAACGGGGTTAACAATAATGCAGGTTGACACGCAATGTAATTTGTGTTTAGTTTATTATATGTGTTGTATCTATGAGCCTTATGAATTAATATGGCTGCTTTTCATGGTTTTGCTTTCCCCATTTTTTACATGAGGATACTGAAGCTGTGTAAGGTACTTTGTCCATACAAATTATTTTCACTTTTAAATTTTTGTAATAGCTTGTTGTTTCATAATGTTCTTTATAAATATTAGGGACGTATAAAGATATCGATGGTGATTTATCGACCGACGTATCAGCAAGGCAAATGTATAAATAAGGCCGATATATCGATACCGTCGAAACCTCTATGCCGATTTTTTTTACTAATTTTTGTACGACGACAAAAAATACGTTATGCTTTGCTACTATTCTCCCTCCTACGAGCTTGAGAAGATTTGTGACATTGCTATTGAACGGGACACGCTTTTTAATCATCAATCATTTAAGAGCATATCTCTTGTCGGTGTAGCGTCTTCCATCGTTCTCTTTCCAAAGCCAAGTCCTTCAATTCCTGGTAACCTGCCTTTGCCTTAAGATGGTCACTGAACTTGATTTTTGATCTGCCTCTTCCTCTTTTCCCTTCTATTTTCCCTTTGACGATGGCTTTTACTAGATAAGATATTTTTTTCAGACAACAATTTTTTTATATCTATAAAAACATAATGACTATTATATTGGTCACATTTTATTTAAGGACGTTGCGAGTAGCGGCTGGATGAGTTTGACGGAGGACCGGCCAAGAGTGGCGAAATATTGGAGAGTCCTAGGTCCAGCAGTGGACGAACACAGGCTGATGGATGGGGATGGATGGACTTTGCACAAATGAGCCAATCACAGTGCTGCTTTTTATACTTCAACATCGCTGAACTTGAAATTTTCAAATGTGAAATCAGAGGTAGCCCATACAAATTGAAACTCAAAGGAAACATACTGAAAGGAATCTTAATAGTACCTACAATAAAATTGTCCCGATATAATGAAATCGAACCCCAAATCGCTTATACCTCGGAAAGACTAACGTTCGTTTTTATTGGAGTTGCAAAACAAAAGCAATGTCGAGATTAGTTATAGGGGTTCCGAAATAAATTCGAGCTATTTATTGTTTTATATCTTATGTGCCTTTTATTTATACGAATATCTACTTGTATTTTCTGCATGATTTTCGCCTTCCATAGGAGACGAAAATGTGTAAACACCATATGCAACATCTTTAGCAAGTTTAGGCGATTTTAGATAAATTCTAGAATATTTATCGAGTTGCATCGCTTTGAAGCAACTTTAAGTTTCTCCAAGAGCTTTAAAGTTTAAGTGTTGACGTATTTATCGACTATCGACGGAGTAAATTCTTGACTGGTCTGGTTCTACTTAGGGGTGCCTTTAACTTCCTAGTTAAATATTCACGAACTAAAATCTATTGGCCGATACAACCCAACAGTTATTGCTTATTAAATTCAAGCTTGGTAAAGACAACACAATTTGATAATGGTGAAGTTTTTTTTTGTTAAAATCAGAACAGAACCAAACATAATTTCTTAGTAGTTTAAATATGTAAAAACATAGTGTAATCTTTGAGTCCGACCAGCGTCGGTTAAATATTGTCGGAAATAAGCTTATTTACAAATATTATCAATTTTTACCATGCACGGCTTTTTTTATTCTACGAAGGTGGCTTTTTAATTTTACACCTGCATCTGCATACTACAGCTTAATTAGACCAGCCATTTTGGAGCCACACGGACAGACAGACACAAATGCACGAAATACCCAAAATAGATTAAAAACTTTATAAGTACCAGTACATAGTCATGAACGTAAAAAAAGGCGGACGGAGTCACAGCTACGTAACTAGTGAAGCATAGCAATGGCGGCGGTATGCAGGTGTGTGAGTGGACTTACTATGAAAATTGACTTACTATGATGTGAATGTGTGCGTGCCCGGGCTCGTGCGTACAAGCGGGTCGGCTTACTTTTTTTTATTTCTTTTTTTATCTTTATTTTCAAAAATCTTAACCTAGTTACAAAAATGCACCATAGGGTTTATCAGTGATTGCGGAGTTCGGTACTTATATTAAATTATAGTAGCAATAGGTAAGCATCTCACAACCATAGCTGTGTGGTGATCGCGGTCGGTCCGCAGTGCGGACTCCGCACACACAACACGCTTCCGCTAGGAGGGCTTCAGTTGTTTGTTAGCGAAACTCTGTCCGGGATATTTTAACGTCCATGTGCATAGTAAACCACGCCAACTCAATGACATTTCATTGCGTTCATTACGGTTTTCCGTAACTGGAAACGAATATTCAGCATTGCAACAGAGCAGTGGGCCCTAAAATTATACTCGTATAAGTAATAAATATGGCAAATTTGGTTATATGTTTATATATGTAGATAATAATATATACCTAATATGTAGATAATAATGGTCTTACCAGCAATAGCCCGACCGAGAAGCAGCGTGCTGAACAAAATAGACAGGATCCGTCCTCTTGCAGCGCGTGACGCCATCTTGAATTTTCTGTCATCAACTGCTGTCCGCGCACATTATCTCACTCACTCACACATGCGCGTACGGGCTAAGTACTCGTATTATTATATCGATTAGTTTGGCATCATTTTAAGGATCTGTAAATGGTCACTGGTTTAACTTGTTACTTTCTTAAATGAAAAACAAAAAATTATTTATTTCGTATACGGCAATTTGCAAATTAAAAAAGTAATCCTAATATAGATCCCCATAGAGTTGTAATTTGTAGAAAGTAAGTAATTTATTCATTTGCAAGAATTTGGTAACAGAGTTGGTTTAAAATCAATTCCAGCAAATTCAGTTAGTGCAAATAATAGTATATATGTAATAGTATTATGAAATTGCCGAAATTTTCATAAAAATTCAATAACTATTTCAATTATTTATTTGTTGTTTGAAAGTTGATTTCGAGTTTTTAAATCCACGTATTTATTACATTTAGTTTTTATTTTCGGTTTGATTATAAACATTAAATCTTCAAAAATAGTTTGTCCTAAATGCCATCCATTTCCATGTTATGATTCATAATATTTTTTTACAAGTAACACTTTTCAAAAATTAAATTAATGTTGCTGTTAGCCTAATGTTGTCTCATTGATACACAAAAGAAATCACATAATTTGGATTTGTCATTCCTAAAAAAAATGCAAAAATGTTAAAACTGAAAATTGAGTTTTCGTCAAATTCTCTATAGAAAACAGCAATTTCACATGTAAATACCTAATATACAATACCAGTATGTAAATGTCACAAAACTTGAAAAAAAAAGACGAGGTTTGTCGTGGGACACCCAGTTAGAGCCAAGTTCCTTTCACTATATACATTATGCATTAAATATACAAAGAAATAAATTAACAATGTTTATACCTATAATAGACAAACGCTTGTAAACACCAAAATACACATACAATGAATATAACTACACTGCACCATTACATGCAAGTAAAATAGTTTTCAAGATATAGACATTTTTTTGTTTTGTCTACTTCAAAATAGGTAACTGCAATGAAATGATAATAAAACAAGAATTATGGCTATAAATCATATTTTCATTTTAAATTATTACATAAAACAGATCAATTAAACAATAAAACAAGATAAACGTAGAAACTGAATCGAATAAGAAGTAAAATTAGACATAAAGCTCAACAGAGTACGAAGAAACAGATTTTTAGTAAATTTTTTGTAAAATACAGACATGCAAATAAATGTTAAAACTTCCTTATCTTGTAGTCATAAAAGTGTTTTATTATCATTTTATATCAGTAACCTATTTTTAAGCACTGCGGACCCACGATACCCCTGGCAATACCCCTGGTGGTATCGTGGGTCTTTTAAAATCAAACCCCCAACAAATAGTGTTGCGACACTAATTAATAAGAGCTTTATCATCTCTTGAATTATACAAATATTTCACTACAGGACACGCGTCCATTGTAGTTTTGGCCTTAGTATTGTACTAAGGCCAAAACTACAATGGACGCGTGTCCTAAGGCCAAAACTACAATGGACGCGTGTCCTGTATTGAAGTATTTGTATATTTTAAGTAGCCAAAACTAAAAAAATCTCTACATCTCGAAAACTATTAAACTTTTCACTAAAGTAAAAAATGTTTAAAATCACTTCCTTTATCATCCCTGAAAATATTTACATCGATGCTCCAAATACCCTGTATACAACAAAATATACTTTTAAACCTGTACATACATACGTACATACATTCATATACTCACGAGTTTCTCCCAGAGGGGTATTCAGAGACTACACATTTCCATCTGCTACGATCCAGACATACATATCTCGCATCTTCCACATCCATCAATCTAGTCATACAAGCTCTTCTATTCCGAGTACTTTTGACATGTATACTTGACATCCATAATATGCATTCTAGGGCAGCCTGGTCGAGCTGTACCTTCCACTTGCGCACCATAAATTTCTTTCGTCACTCTACTTTCATTCATCCTCTCTACATGTCCTAACCACCAAAGCATTCCTTTTTCTATTCGATTCTTTTTCTTTCGATTTTTCACTATGTCATTCAATGTTAAACAACATACATTACTTAAGGAACGCATTTCCACTGCATTCATCGTGTACTTTCTGAAAATATTTATATTTAAAAAAATATTATATGTTTAATTTTTGAACAATGACCGCCTTTAAAGGTATGGTAAATACAGAGGTAGCGGTTTACCTTATATATCAAGATTAGTAAAATTAAGCTTTGTCCGGTATGGTAACAATGCGGCAATTTAATAATGATATAGAGCCTTCAGTAATATAGCAGGTAATAGAGCTGCCTGTTTAACCCGCCCATAAAGATAAAATCACAAAACTTGTGCTTTGCTTATAAGTATAATACAAAATACTGTGTTTAAAAATATCCGAAAGTATTAATTACTATTAACTTAAAGTAACAAGGAATAAGGAAAGGTAGCTTATAAATTGCTTAAAAAAGCAATGTGAACTTTTCCGTAGCTAAATAAAAATTTACTCGCGCCTAATTATGTGACCACAATATTATCGCGGTTCCCTTCCGCGAAGTAATAAAAAAGTTCTCCGTTTTAGTAACAGGGACGTATTAACTTTAGATGCAAAATAATATTGATTTGTATTTTTTTAATCTATTTATATTTAAGTAAGATACATTTTATTGTGATTATGTAACGGAAGCCAGAACAAAATGAGGAATGAATACAGTACTTCTATACATACAAAGGTACATATAAGTAAGTACATATAGTACATATAAGTTAAGAAACCAGTAGCAAATAAAGTCGTATCCTTAAGGCGCTCTTATCCCAGAAGAGTGACTCTCTGTCTTTTTCTTTACGTGTAAAGAAAGAGTAAAGAAAATAACCACACTTTTGTACTTTTTCGTTGTTTTTATCGGTTTTTAAATTATTTAGAAATAAGGTATATGTTTATTAAAACCCACTTACGTGGTCGACCTAGAAAATTTAAAGAGCAATATTACCAGATATGTTTCGTTAATAAAAGAGTGGAATTATGGAAATGGCATGATTTGAAAGGTCTCATTACATGCTGTGTTTGTGAATTATTTCTATCGAGCAAAGTTTATCTGATCGTGTAACACATGCGTGGAAGACCTAGATAAAGGTTCGAACTATATTGCGTATTTTTTTTTTTTTGAAGTTTTAGACGATATTTGAAAGTTCTATTTGACTTTGAAATTACTGATTTTGGGATAAGAGCGCCTTAAGGCGATTACCATCGCCAAATTAGCAGCTCGATATTTGTCACTACAAATATCAACGGAAACGACATTGAAATAACGTTCATATCAGCGCGCAATGCATAGTGGCTGTTACGACGCTCGCTGCGTCCTTGATAGGGCGAAATAGGAAAAAATTATACTTTTCACTTGGACATGATTACTCGATTGAATAATCTTATGTTATGTTTATAGCTATAAAGTTTATCTATTTATCAAAGCATAAATGAATTCAATCGGCCAAGCCACTCAGGAGCAGTAGAGAATTTGAGGTCAAAAAACACCATTCAGTAAAACAAAATTCATGTAGAAGTTTTGGTGGTATGAAAAAGAAAAATGCTGCATATGTTGTCGTAAGAGTTGATTATTCATAAAACATTTTTTCATTATTTTTGGTTTGGTCATAAACCGTCCGAAAAATTTGGTCCGAAAGTACCCATTTGGCAATAGTAAGGCCCTTAATACCTTTTATCGAAGATCAGCTTTTGGCCGTGGCGCCGCCGCGCCGCTCACATAAACTGTATCGCCAGTTTTTGGCTTGTATGTTAATGATTTTTACAAAACTACGTGTCAATCCAAGCTTCCAGGTTTACCAAAAATAAAACTGCACCAAAATCCGGCAAATCTCAGACAAATATCCTACAAATTTTTGTTTTGGTCTCAGCACAACATCAATTGGCAATTTTATTAACATTTGTGAAAAATAATCAATCTACAGAAACGGTCTTCTGATTATAAAAAAATATTTTTTGGTTCAGTATATTTATTATAAAATTTTGTTGGCATCGTATTTTGTAATATTATTTTGCGAAGCATAAAATTAAAGCAAATATCAACCAACAGTGCCATCGCGGATTCCACTTTTTATAGAACAGCTAGGTTCAGGGGAAGTTTTAGGTACAGGGCTTCAAAGGTGTGGAATGACCTGCCCCCACCTATTCGAGAATGCAAGACGAAGGCTAATTTTCGAATTAAACTCAAGTGCTATTTAATTGAAAATCAAATAACGATGCCTTGATATGAAATAATCTATTTAGTATTTTATAAATATGCATTTTTAAAAGTATTTTTGCTACTATTAGTTTATTTATTTCAGATTTACATATTTACTTATTAAACAACTACAATTTATTTATTTTTCTTATAATTTTTATGTATTTTATGCTTTACGCTTTTTATTTTATTTTATTTTAAGTTTGATATTATTATGTTATAGTTATTAGTTTTAATTTTAGTAGGATCCAGCAGAATACCAGCGCTGTGGCTTCGGCTGTGGCATTAAGCTGAGCTGGACTCCTTTTTCATAACCACAGAATATGGCTATTTCGTTTTTAATTTGTTTTCTTTTTTGTTTTGTTTTCTGTGGTGTCTGAAATAAAGCTCTTTTATTTCTTTCTTACTATTATGAGTATTATGACACCCTGTCTGTCCGTGTGTACTACTAAGGTAGGATAAACGTGTTTCTTACGATAGTACGCAAATGTATTTAATTAACGATATTAAAATAAAATGTGAAAAGGCTTTGCGATTAATTCATAAAAAATATTTAAATTGTGAAATCTGCGTACGTCCCTGTCTATGTCTAGTCGTAAACACAGGGAGAGGGGATGGCGGTAGTCGACCGCGGGATTGCACTCGATTTTTACTTATTTACAAACTGTATACGGTTCTCGTATTCTAGAAGCCTTCACGTAAAAAGAACAAAATGGCCGACGTGTGGTGTTGGATATATATTGGGTATCTTTGTTATTGTGAGTGTTGCGCTTTGAAATATTAGAAGCATGCACTATCATGTTCAGAAATAGTGTGACACCCGTCAGGACTGGATATAACGTCGTTGAGCAAATAACTATATAATAAATTATTATTACATACGGCTTGAACACTCACTCGCTCACGCGAGTTTTAATAAAACAATATAATGTATATATTTTTTAAATTTATTTATGTAAGGATGTGAAACTGAAGCAGTCACATATCCCCTACAAAATAAAAAATAATTTATATAAGACGGGTGTTTTTTTATTTTAATTTATGTAAGGATGTGAAATCGAAGCAGTTACACATCCCTTACAAAATAAAAAATAATTTATATCAGACGGGTGTCTACACTAAATCTGATCGTGACAGTAGGTTAAACTCTGCTTATTTGAAACTTTTATGTCTAGGGTTGAGGCACGGTAAAGGAAAGAAATCCTTGTACGTCACACTTTTAAATCTCAGAATAACCAAAAAATTCAATATCTTGTTGGCAATTTTATACTGCATTGAGGAAGGAGAATATTACAAAGTTTGAAAAGAAGCGCCATCCTTCATTTCCAGACGGAGTAAAAGAAAAAAGTGAAAAATTCTTGTTAGCCGCATATTCGAAATAAAGGAAAATGGTGCGGTCCCGACATGAATGGTTTTGATAATGATTTTTAAGTCTAGTATGGTAAGTAAAATGAAAAATATATAAATAATTTTCCAATATTTTCCAAAGCTATTTCCCGTCTTGACATGACTCATTGAGATTCGTTAAAAAGGGTTTTCCAATATTAGGCATCATTTGGGCATAAACATTTTGAAAATAGCATCCGCCGTTTCTATGCCTACGGACTATGAATGACACTAACAAGCAATTTTGTTTTGCACAAAACAGGTAGAAAAAAGTTAAATTATTTATAGATATTGTATAATTTGATATTTTGGCTTAACTTTTTTTATTTTCATCGTTGTTTACCATGTTAAAGGCTTTAAAAAAAAACTATTTTATTAAATTTTAAGCACCATTTGCGGGCAGCATATTGAAAAAACTACGAAGAAAATATTTTCTGAAAATTATAATATTATTAGTTAAAAATAAAACATAATAATCTTAGTTTCATGAGGCATTAAAAATAAAGAACATTAAAAGCATCAAACTTTTGCTCGTTTTACGAAAAAGAGAATTTATAGTCTTAGTTTTTAAAAAATGTTGGTTTTTAATTGATGACAACGAAATAATTATGTGAAAATAATACAAAAAAAACAGAAGTAAACTGTAAGCGCTTGTTGCTGCGTTAACGCTTAAATAGAGCAAGGGCCGATAAAAGAATTCCAAAAAAGCTCTTACGTACAAAACAACATTAAAAAAAGCGCTCGCGCGAACGTAGGCTTAATGTTGACTGTATTTTAACCGTTTTTTATTAATTTTCTCGTTGGGTGAGTGCAAAACAGTGTTTTATTAGGGGCCAAAATTACATCCACCTTGGGAAACAAAGCTTGAATCCCTCGCTAGTTCTGGATTATAAACTTTAGAATCCTACTTTGTTAACGCTCTGGATTCAATATTTCAATATCGCTGTAAATACACTATTTTGCCCCAGTATAAATCAGTCTTCTATTTTTGTGATATTCCACACTTAGAAAAACACTTTTGACACACCCTTGAAGAATTCGGGGATACATATAGAAACGACTCGTTTACGTATTTTTTTGTTAAACATTAAACAATATTGAAAGCTTTACTGGTTGGTTAAAGTTCTAAAACACAATAAAGCCAACAGTTTGACAGGATAATTGGGTGACTAACTCCATGACTTCCTCGGGTTGTTGCGTGACGAAAGCGAGGCGTAGCCTACATGTGATGACGTCACAGATTGATCAACACATCAGTTTATTCTAAACTTAACCTTATTTCAATGTTATAGGATCAAATTGTGGACATTTTACCGGGAAATAGACAGTAAGGTCAATTGTTGTAGTGGGCTTGTTGTTATGTATGTTAGGTTATTTGTTCATTAGCCCAATCAAATGAAATAGAGCTGCTGCTGATAATTAAAAAGGGAAAACATGGCTATAAATAAATAGGCGATTATATACCTTCAAGTTAAGATACCTATACATTCTAAATACATTAGTATTTAACTGGCCCAACTTGATTAAAAATCGAATCGACTACAAATTTACAGTCTCAATCCTGTGCTTTGCACTGCTCTGTTTATATATATAATTTTTAGAAGCTTTGAGAGGTGTCAACAGCCTGATAAAGTATCATTTATGATTATGTCGTATATGTATAGCTAAATCAAGTTATATATAAGGTTAAAGTGAAATTTTATATAATTAATAAGGAATTTTGAAAATCAATCAAATCACTGCTCTGTTTGGTTAAGTTCTGTATCCTATTAATAAGGAGGATTCCATTTATATAATACTACCTTTTTATCGCGGCTTCACTCGCGTCTTTTAATTATATTCAGATTTCCGCTTGGTGGTTATTTAATTAACACCCCTTATAACCTATTTGTCACTGCAATGATAAAAAAGAAAACCGAATCCAAATCCGTTAAATGGTTCTCGAGATAAAACGGAACAGACAGATAGACAGACAAACATTTTTAAAATTATGTGTAAAACTAATTATCGCTTTCATTTAAAATTTTGCAAATATATTAAATATACAGACTGAAATTTTGGCTAATTTTTAATTAGTCAAGATAACCTTGATTTCATCACCTTCTTTATGTAGTTTTTTAAATCGGTTATGTACGCATAAGTACGAGGAAGCTTAATAAACCAGAAAGCTCTCCATTTCACCACTTACATAGACACGTGAGCTTACAAAGCTCCACCTTCACATAAAATGCACACCTTAAAAATGTGTAGAATATAGTTTGCCCACATTATGCAAGTCATGTATGAGGGCTTACCATGAACAAGCTTGCTGTATGGTAATGATGAGATTCACCCTTCAGTATTCATACTTGTGGCGCTCCTCTCTCCGCTGTCGTGATGTGGTTCCACTATCCAGCATTACTTGTTTATAATTTATACTGTAAGGTGTGACTCCTTGATGGAACTTCATTCTAACACTAATAAAAGTGTTTTTGTACGAGTTCCACTATTTTATTTACTTGATTATTGCGACTAGTTTCGTCTATTTGACATCGTCGGGCTAATTGGAATAGATAAACCTGGGTGGAACTCGTACAAGAAGACTTTTATTAGTATTACTTGTTTATTTAGTAGCTAGTGCAACAGCTTGATAAAAGGAAATATTATTTGCCTTCCTACAAAAACCGGCCAAGTGCGAGTCAGACTCACGTAAAGGTGAGTCAGGTTCCGTATTGTGGATGATAAATTTAATTTTGTCATTTTTTTTCGTGAATTTCTCAACCGCTTTATTTTTACTGTAATCTTTACGTTAACATATATTACCATGATTTTTTTCATATTTTTGGTCTACCAGTTTTGGATATAAGGGGGGGACATACAGTTTTTGTGGTTTTTCAAGGACTTCTCTAAATAGATGCAATTAACTATAGTCAAACCGTATATTTTTACAATCAGCTCTTTAATATCTGCAATTTAATACCCATATTATATTTTTATTTAATTTTTATTTATTTTACTTCTTTTTTTATATTTCTCATTTGTACTCAACTTTTTTTCAATCGCTATAGTTTTCCTGTAATTGGCCAGCTATGATCTATTATCGTCATTTTTTTTCATATTTTTGGGTGAACCAGTTTCGGAGTTAAGGGCCCCCTCATATTTTTGTGGTTTTTTAAAGATTTTTCGAAACCAGTGCCAGTAAATATAGTAAAACTATATATTTTTACAATATGATTTTTAATATGTACAATTTGGTACCCATTTTAGGCTAATATTTTTTATTTTACTCACTTTTGTTTTGGAAATATTTTGAACAATTTCAAATTTTTCACATTTTTTTACACTCTGATATGAAGGCATATTAATGCTATTTTTGTGTCAAATTTTATGTCTTTGTCTTTAACGGTGCTAAAGTTATGAGGCTGTGACACACGGACGGACGGACGGACGGACGGACAAAGGAGTCTCACCATAAAGTTTCCTTTTGTACCTTTTAGGTACTACGGAACCCTAAAAAATGTGTAACGGTACATCGTAACATAAAATCAAAGAGAAAACAAAACGATCTTAGATTTAGATTATGACTGATTAAATAGGAGCCGATTTTCAGACTAAACCTTACAACACTATGAAATTTGAAACAAAATTTCTCTAACTTCACTCTTATGGAAAATCCAATTATTTTAAAGCTACCATATGATTAAATATTCTTTTATCTACTCCCATACTGCAATAAGGCAATTGCAACATCAAAAGCAGTTTTATATTGCCGAGACTGTTTATCCGATGTTATATTATTACATTATAACACCGCGATTCTGCGCTGCGATTGGCCCAATTTATTATACTGCTGAAACCCAATCAACAACAGAGACGAGAAATAATTTGCGACGTTATTGCTTAAGCCACGTCCCCTTTATCCTGATTGGCCTTCAAGGCAGCTTTACCGGAACGACGCACCCGAGTTTCATGAACGAACGTCTTTTTCTCATTTTTCGTGAAATTGTTGGTTGAAAATATTATAATTTAAGACGATATTTTTGATGGTCGTAGATAAAGTATTTTGTGCAGGTGAGGGTTCCGGCACCGCGCTCACCAACCCGCCTGCCCAGCGTGTGTGAGTATGGGCAATTCTTCCAGGATGACCGCCGGGAGTGGCAAATTCCTGGAAAGGCTTATGTCCAGCAGTTGACGAACTAGGCCGAAGGATGGATAGATGATTATTTATGTTATTTAAGAGCCTATCAATAAATAACCAAACTTGTGTCTCAATGTCTCAAATTATGTTACAGTTGCACAAAATACCATTTTGCATATAATAGTAAACTATTGGTACACATTGCTTTTAGCTAAAAATTGTATTTTGGCCGTTATATTTTGCTACAAATCCGGAATAAAGAACAAGAATAAGAACAGTGAAAGATAAATACCGTAACGCAAGTGGATTGATTGAAATAATTTTGATTGTGACCAGTCAGCAATCTAAATATAATGTACCTACATATATATCATTTAGTATTTTATTTTGAAATGTTTTAAAAACTAATATAACAACGTCAGGTTTTCAGATCTGAATTTATTTTACGAGAAGAGTTGAACGTTTTACATTTGTAATTTTACGATTTCTCTTCCAATGTTCCGACGATTTCATTGGTTTATTGATGGTTCCAATCAGCTATTTGTTTGTTTTTACTGTAAACAGGGAAGGGCAAAACGTTTATTAAAATTGGATAATTCAGGCTCTCTCGTTAACTGGATCATCGGTACTTGAAATTTTTGGCCAGAAACAGGGAGTTTCCTTTTGTAATTTATTATCTTTTGAACTTATTTTTTCTGCTTCCTGTCTCTTTTGACATGAAGTTTACAAACCCTTTGCATCTTTTATACACCGTGAAATTTAAATGGTTTTGGAAACGAAAACTGGTGATAGTAATCGTCCATACCAACAACTTTTACTACTGATCTATACCTCAAATCGCGAAAAAAAACAGCTGTTCCATAGAGAAGTTACATAGCTACACTACCAAAATGTATGAAACGGCTGAATTTTTTTTTAGGTTTGTCTCGATAGTAAAAGTTATTTGTATCGACGAGTACTAACACCAGTTTTAGTTTCCAAAACCACTTTAATTTCACGTTTTATAAGGATCGTGTTTCTTCTTTTTCTAACATTACTTTTTATATTGCTCGAATACCTTACTTAGGTTTGCTGGAAGAAATCTCTTTTTAGATATAAGTTCGCCTGTATACGTACCATCTAATTTATTGTGTCTAAACTGCTTTTCTGTGTACAATAAAGAATAAAGAATACCTTTGATCTATTATTTAACAGAAATGAATGCAAAAGCAATTTTTACCTGTTTCAATACCACGTGTCGCCATTACAATCACGTACCTACACAGATGATGTACATAACACAAGCCAATTTCAATTTATCGCTCTCTCAGAGGCCACGGACAATATACGCGTAACGCAGCCCGTAACTCTATGCTTTACGACGCATTCGACGCGTATCACATGGCGCGTCTCGCAATGCCCTCACGTACGTTTACAAGCGACGCGCAGAGCTCTGCCGTGAATCGCAAATTGTTATTTCAAACCAAACACGGGTTTGGCTTCTTTTACCTTTACCGTTCAATGTTTTGATCTCGTAGAAATATGTATTTCAGTCAGTCGACGTGACAAAAATGTTTTAAAATTCTAAAAGCCGAGTAAATCAATGAGAAAACAGTTTTTATTTTAGGCCTATAGTTTAGAATTTGTCAAACAACTTTAACAAAATTTGAGACATAATTTTTTCAAGTGGGTGTAGCTACTGAGGAATTACAACCTGCCGTTAAACAATACGTACAAAAAAACGGCAAGACCATTTTTAGGGATCTATAAAAAGGTGAAAAAGCTGAACGATCATGTTGAAATTTGGCACGTAGGTGGTGAATTATGTAATCTGGCTTTTCAATATTGAAACTCAATGCTAAAGGCAGATACTGAAATATATTTTCAGTATAACCGTTTAAAAATTATAACGAAATACAATTATATGCCGAAATATTAAGGTATGACGAAATATCGCTATACTAGGTGAGATAAATATATTGGTACCATTATTAAAGTATTTCGGTAATATATCGCTTCCAACATAAAGCTACCAATTTATATACCTACTCAAATATAACCGAATAACGTCATACCATAATATAACGAAGGAACCAAGCCTGAATCAGGAAAAAAAACAGGTCAATCGCAACTAAAAATAAAGTTCTGTAACCAATGAAATAAGTTAATTAACAAAAATTACAAACTTATAATTACTAACAAAATACTCGTATGAAACTAAACTGCAAAATTTAGTTATTATTGCAAATAATAATTGGTCAAGTATTTGGGTATGAAACCTTTAAACTATATTATAAATCGGCGTTTTCAGTATTTATTATATAAATGTAGTACAAAAAATACAAAATGTTCAAATATTCAAACCCGTAACAAAAAATTTCTAAAACTGACAACTTTTTTTAAATATTACAGTTAAAAATATTTATTTATAGATGCTCTACTCAATGGGTTCACGACAATGGGTAAAATGTATATGCATTAACATTTACATGCCAAGGTAAAAATTTCTCCCTGGACCCCCATGAAAAATAATTTATAGCACACTGTGCGTAAAATGACCGCTTTACATCGGTCGGCATTTTCCGCACTTGTGCTATAAAAAATTATACGAAACTCGTGCGAGAAACTTTTTCTCGACTCGTGTGATTGCAGCACTCGCCTTCGGCTCGTGCCGCAAACTCACACTCGTCAGAAAACGTTTCATCGCTCTCGTATCGTAATGTACTATTAATTGAAATTTTAATTCAGTTTTCGGTTGTGGGTCTACAATCTGCACGAAATATTAAATATTTCAGGTCTTTAACTCATTCAGTCTACGAGCTATATACCCGTGACATATAATATGGACAGATGGACGAACGGACGAACAGACAGGCTTTGTTTTGCCCTGGCTTTTAAACGGTCAGTGTCACTCCAAGCGGAAAAACGCGCAGTGAGCAAAATTTCCAATCACGAAATTAAAGATATTATTTAAAACTATCTAATAAAATATAACTCCAAATAGTCTTTGAGAAACTGTGTCGATGAAGACCTGATTTCTATTATTATTTTTATCGAGCGAAAGTTTTTCAATCGCGTTTCTGTATTACAGAAATCTGGAGAAAGGGTCCACAAATGTTTTATTGATTTAAAAAACTAGAATGTAGCTTCATATTGAAAGTAGTCAAAACCACTCCAAAAAGTGCCTATATTACAATTCCTCGCCTTGATAAAAAAACAACTGTTCTATAGAAAAAATATGTCCCTACTTGACCAAAATGTACCGAACAACTATTTTTTAACTATTTCATGGTTGGCTCTATAAAAAAAATAACCAGTGCGTAGCACAGTGTTTAATAGGTGCGACACGACTTGAATCACACAGTTCACACACAGAAATCACAGAATCACAAGTTTGTGCGAGGAGCGTGACTTACAGTTTAATCGCAAAAAAATCGTGTCACGCTCCTCGCACAAACTTGTGATTCAACTTAGTTGCGACGCGCGCGATTAAACACTGTAGCACGGTGCAGTTTTCAGCTTTTTAGCGACTAAAATTTCTGCCAGTATATTAAAATGCGAATTGGACAAAGGGATCCCTCCACGCAAGACGGTTACGGAACCCTAAAAATATTATGGTAAATAACAACAATATAAATGCCGTAGCAGCATTAGGACAACAAAAACAAGCCGCTTAAATGGTTGCGCCTGGCAAAAATTCGGCAGCCTTTGAGTGCGGAACCCTAACAATATTATCTTTACGTAATCCCTACGTTTTTGTTCATATTCTTCGTGCGTCTTGTTTATTGTTTGAAATAAGTTTTTTTTTTTTTAAATGTGGGGGGACATGATACCGATTAAAAACCTACTTTTTTGAGGTTTTTTGTACGGGTGGTCCACCCGTGAGTTTCAATATTTTTTTCAAACTTATTGTATGAAAATTTTAACTGTAGGACAACAAAAACAAGCCGCTTAAACGGTAGCGCCTGGCAAAAATTTGGCACCCTTTGAATGCGGAACCCTAATAATATTATCTTTACGTAATCACCTACGTTTTTGTTCATATTTTTCGTTCGTCTTGTTTATTGTTTAAAATATGTTTTTTTTTTGTTTAAAATGAGGGGGACATGATAACGATTACTACTTTACGATACCTACCTACGATACCTACTTTTTTAAGGTTTTTTGTATGGGGGACCACCCGTGGGTCTAAATTTTTTTTTTTTACTTATTGTGTGAAAATGTTAACTGGGTACCTATAACGGCTGAAGCTGTAGACCCTTATGACAGACGGACACACATGTGGACGGACAGATGGAGAGACAGACAGACAGCGGAGTCTTAGGAATAGGGTCCCGTTTGGCGTACTTCTGGTAAGGGACACTAAAAAATATATATATAATAAACGGCATAGCATGCAAGCGCTACGACTCCGTAGTGTTCCCGCTTTTTGGATCCTCTGCACCTTAGTCAAGGGACGCCTACAACCTACATACACACGTTAAAAGTGGGCAAGGTACGAAGGTACGTGCCTACTACTACTAAGGGTAGTAGGTTATGTACATTTCCCCTTTTACAGTGAACAACTGTACGGCCAGCATTCATTCAGCGCGAAGGTGAATAATAAATACCTGAATTGCTGAGATGAATTTCTTAGAACTTCATAACGAAAGTGCTGCGCAAGTAAATACTGAAATTTATCTACATTTTTCAAAATAACATCAGAAATACCAAGCGGTTTAATCATCAAATATCTATTTACTAATAATAAAATAAAGTAGTAAAATTTTTTTTCGAAATGGGTTATTTATTAGTAATGTACTAAGGCCAAAACTAAAAATGTTTGAATTCCTAAAATTAATCTCAAATAATTAGTAACATTTAAATGCATTTAAGGTGAAAATTTCTTACAGTCACCCTTGGAAAAACATAAAAACATCAATGCATAACAAATAATAAAAAGTTATTTTAAAACTATAATCTATACACAAATATACTACATACAAATACTTACATAAATACACTGATACATATACAATACACATACAAATACACAAGAAACAAGTAGCTTAGTCACTAAGTCATTCAGAGAGGGGAGAGGTAAAATTTTTTCAAGTTATATTAAAAAATGTACCTACAGAGAAAGAAGATCTTTGAGGGTTTGCGGAAGTTCATTCCAGAGTCGAACAGTATTGACCGTCAAGGATTTGGTGTAACGATCGACGATATCGCCAATTTTAAAGAACTCCAGCCAAACTCAAAAAATTTACTAAGCGAATTCAAAGAAATTCTCTCTGCAAACGTAAAATAACGGCAACAGAGCTGCAAATTCCGCCTAGGACCCTGAAACTTGGAGTTTACCACCGGCTTACGGGGCAGTGATTGACGGCAGAGCTAAGACGTTTTCAAGCCACAAAAATTCAGTAGCAGGTTGCTGCAGCAACGCATGAAATTCAGGTGTAGGCAAACTGACGACTATGCAGAAAGACTGATAAACAATTTTCGAAGGTGGAAAGAGGCCGTGTTGCAGCTTAGTCATTGCTTGGTGGGGATTGTGGTACAAAGGGTTACTGAGCCTAATTTTTTTGCAAAGGGGATAAAAACCCAAGCTGCGTCCTATCAAAGCAATGTCTTGAAAAAAATAGTTTAGCCGCTTGGTACAGTTAACCATTGGATATTTTAACAGGACTCAGCTATTGCACACTAAGCTAAAACAACCCAACTGGCTGGAGGTAAATTTACAGGAGATTGTTGCATGTGAAGATTGGCATTCAGAAAGTCCTGACTAGAATTTACTGCATTACCGATTTTGGAATGTTTAAAATGGAAAAGCTCACAACAGTCACCGTGATTTTGAGATCTTGATGGCTGGTTTGGTTAAACTAGAGGTCTCAATACCTACTGAACCTGTCCCAATGTCTAATTATGTCCAGTTGCATGCACACAATACTTTATCTACGACCATCAAAAATATCGTTTTCGCGTGACATTATTTATAATATTTTAAACTAACAATTTCACGAAAAATTTGAAAAAGTACACTCGTTCATGAACCTCAGGTGCATCGTCTGGTATTGGTGACTGAGGGCCAAAGAAAAGAGGGTGTGGCTTAAAAAATATTGGTGGAACTTATTTTCCGTTGCCGTTGTTGATTGTCTCTCTAGCTGTGTTATAATATATTTGGCCAATCACAACGCAGAATCGCGGTAATATTATATTATAACATCGGATTAAAAACCCTATTAGGAAAAAATATATTTAATGGATCTACATTCATTTTCATTTCTTTATTTACATTTGATATATATTAAAATTTTTTAGGAATTTTTCCTTATATTTAATTTTTATTTTAAATTAGTATTTTTATCTTTTTATTTGTTTGAGTTCGGGGAACTTTACCTCGTTATCGTTATGATAAATTAATGTATTTAGCATGAAAAAGATATTTACTTATTTCTTTAAATTTTTTATTATTTTATATAGGTAAACTACGTAGGACTAGGTACTAATAAAACATAAAATGTTGTGATAACCTTATGGGATGTAGGGTGTAGATAAATTAATATAATTACTAAATCTTAAATTTACATTACACAACCCTAATAAGAATCAAATTGCACGCCAAAAACATATCTGGGAGCTCCATAAAACGCGGGATGTCACATTACCATCTTAACGGCTGATATAAGCTACGTTCTTGTGTTATTTTCGTGTTGCAAAAGGGGACGCAAGAGAAACGTGACTCAGATAATGTTATAGCTTTACATTGTCAAAACACAAAAGTGTCAAAAAAATACAAAGAGAACAGTTTTATATATGGGATGACAACTCTTTGTAAAAAGAGGATTTTGTGATATCTGGCAAGCTCACCATAAATCCGTTGTAACTTTTATATTTGGGCTGGGATCTTATCACTGTTTTTAATGTTTCTTTTTGTAACTATTTTTAATTTTTATTGGAGGCAAATTTTAATGAGCCACGAAATGATACCAAAATTTTAACGACAAGTGTTAGAGATCATTTTGATATAATTCATGGCCTAAATACTAAATACTTATCTTCGTAAAATTGAACGTCAAAAAACTGATACGATTACGACTCTAGTATAGTGCTCATGTTGGGAAGTTAAAGTTTCGATCCAATATTCACTCTCGAGGTTGATTTGCCGGAAGAAATTTTAGTATTGTGATAAGCTCGCCACTGTACTACCGTTGCAAATTGCTAATGCGCTGGAACATTGTCTAAATAATTCACAATGACGTTTGCTTAAGAACGGTCAAAAAAGTATTAAAAACATTTACTTGGGATCCTAGACCTTATGAGACAAAACCATAAATATGTAGGGAGGTACCTAAGAACAAAATATACTAAAAAGCGATGCTAGCGGTCGAAAACAAATGACATCCGAGCGCATTAGCAACTTTTGTTAAATAAGAATAAGTGTTATCGAATTGAATGAAACTTGAGGATAAAACTGCCTTCTTCTCGGCGAATGAAGACGTTTCCGCGACGCACTGTCACTCGCCCAAAAGAAGAAGACCTGAATCTGCTGAAACTGGTTGGCTATCCCAATCAAAATAGTTATTGAGGTGAGCCGTTTTGCAAAAATCAAGAATTAGTGTTGCTTGAAGGGCTTGGGAATAGCGTAGCGCTGTGCGGGGGATGAATTTAAAATAGAGCACAAAGTAGGTATATGAAGTATTGAATTGATAGGCAATCTGGCAGTTTAACTTTTTTTTCTTATAGTTTCAATGTCTGCAATCAGTCCGAAGTCTATAAGCAGATAATTTCGAATGACGTAGGGCATTTAAAGGCGATTGTTCAGTAACGTGTGCAAACTTTTTATAAAAATACAATAGCAGTTTATGTAACTTATTGTTAAGCCCACGTTTGTCAAATTACTGATTAAATCACGAATGTTTTTTGATGGTCGGGTTGTTATACGAGAATATTGTATAATCAAACTGAATTAACGAGATTAGATCATGTTAAAAAACTCCGTTTAAGAGTCGATTCTTCGGATTTTTAACAAACTATTTAAAAATAATTCTAAAGCCCAAAATACAACTTTAAGCTGAGAAGAATATATATATATATGAATAGTTTACTATATGCATAAACATATTTCTAATGATATTGTGGTAGCTTCAAAATGGTTGGATTTTTCATTTTTAGGAATTTACGGCTAATATCACGACTATGAAAAATCCAGTCATTTTGAAGCTTTTCTTATATAATTTTCGATGTATGTAGTCTTTATTTTTATAAACAATAAATAATATAGAAACATTTTTGGACGGTTCCTTTTATAATTACGTTGGATACTGATCCCTAAAAATAAAAACGGCAAACATAATATAACAAGCAAGTTAAATGTAGTTTTCGAAGTCGCAAGACGCGCCTGTTTGAATCTGTAGCTAAGCCTTTGGTATTCGGATGAATCTTTCGTTGGATAGGAGTATATTATATACGAGTATTAGGCATTATGTATATTCACTTTATTGGTTTTGATTCTTCTTTTATTTATGTATTTTGTAAATTGGTATCCCCCTCCACATTACGTAAAATAATACTTTCTTCACCAACCAAAGGTTGGCTGGAAGAAATCGCTTTAAGTGATAAGTCCACCCTTGTACAACATTGTGTGTTCAAAACTCTGTATTTATTTTTTTTTTTTTGACCGTGTACAATAAAGTGTGTATTCATTCATTCAATCTTTAAAAGCGTATTGCAATTTCTCGAATATTTTTTCCTAGAAACTCTTTGCTACTGAACAATACATGCAAAATAATGATTATATTCTGAAAAAAAAAAGTCTTAATAATCTCATTGTTGCTTTGTTTACTACTTAAAAACTGAAAAGCTTAAAAGTAAAAACTTGTATAACACAAATTTTCTTAATAACAATGGCCCGAATTTCTTTCTTTTCTAATTTATTATCAAATTTCTAATTTCGAATTGTTTACCATAAATTTGAGATATTTTAAGTCTGAAACAAAATAAATGTTTTAGATACATCCATTCTGTAGACTTTTCAATGGTTCAACACATGACAGTTTATATTTTCCTCGATCAAAAAAAAAACTTAAACTGGGTCGATATTTCAAGTTTTTTTTTCGTTTTGTATAAAATGTACAAAACCAAATTGTATGGAAATTGCAGGAAACTAGAAAGAGGCACCTTAGTAAGGATTTTAACGAACACTTTCTTAAATGTTTTACCGTAAAACGGTTTTTGAGCGAAAAAAGTGTTTTTTGAGAGCGCGCGATGATTGGTTGTCGTAAGGGCCACGGATCGGAGCGCACCATTTTTAAAACAATAATAAAACGTCATTAATGTCAGTTCTACCATAGACTACGTATTATACTTGATGGAAAAAAAAGTGTTCAATGTCAGAGATAAAAAACTATGGACGGGGAATGCCATAAATCATATTTATTATATACATTTTATTCAAAAATTAGAAAACAATCATAATTTGCGCGTTTTGGAGCGAGACCTTGACGAACCGCCTTAAATATGTGATACGCATATATATAGTAGAAACTGAAAGAATGCATGGCATCAAAACTATAGGAGTACTGTATACTACAGGTAGTATGTTTCACGCACAGTTTCACGTATAGGTATCTAGCTAAATAATTTATAACCGGTAAAAAATACAAAAGAGTTTGCGTGTCAAAAAGGTTTAAGCCTTACCAGAATAACATTTCGGTAATTCCGGCATTTCCCCACAAATTTTCCGGAACAAAGGAGGAGCACAGGAAATCAGGCGTACATACAAAAAAGTTGGTAAAAAAATATAAGAGACAAAACTCAATTTCTATTAGATATTGGACTGTGTTATCGTAATGTAATTCTGTTTTTTTCAACAATTTATTATACGAGTAAATAATAAATCTACGTGTCCGAAATAAAGTTGGACTGTAACACAGTATGTTATTTGAGCATTTGGATAATGAAACAATTTCAACAGCTGTATTCTCCAACATTACACTGGTCTTGAAATTATAATACATATTCTGCTGATCATACTGAACAGCCTTTGTTTTACGAATTTATAAATTACAATAATAACATAAATTCTCCCAACTCAAAGAAAACTAAAACTTCCTTCAGGTCAATTTCTATAGGGAAGTAAAATTTGCCTAATTAATGATTAAAATTCAAACTTCGCGTAAAACAATTCATTTCGTATGGTCTGTTAAATATGTGGTCCAAGTTGTAGAAATGATATTGAATTATAGTATCAATAGAACAGCTGAACTCTTGACACCGTAATTTTAAAACATGTACATACAGTCAGTACAAAATTTCCATATTGCGCTACCTTGTGACGTCAAAGGACACCTTTGACGAAGAGTCCTATGTGCATAAAGGAAAATGAGGTTTAAATTTAAAGATGTTGAAAATTAATTTAAAAAAAAATGTAACGCCGCGTTTTCCGTTAGGTGGAGTTTCGACCAAATTTCATAATACCATTTCAAACACGCAAAGCTTAATTCGCAAATTACCAAACACGCACATTGCTATAGATAGAACCAATAAGAACAAAGAAAGGGTTCACTGACGAATAGTTAATTAACTATTTTCGTACACTTAATTGAAATTTCACATCAAGGATTTAATTTAAAAGTTCATTCCGCGGTAAATCTTTTGTCACTCCGAAACTATCCAAAACACGCAGATTCGAACTTTGAAATTGTGTTACGCCATTTTCACTTTGTTTTTCTTTTCTGTTTTTTTTTTTTAATTAGGTGTAAGTCTTATTTTATTTCCGGCCAGTAAGTGAAGTTGGTAGCGCCACTTGTTGAGGGCGGGAGACGTAACCAAACGTTCGCGCGCTCGGTAGGAGCGTAGGCAACTGCGCGCTTCCCATTCACTACCACTTTAGCGCGGAACTTCGGTTTTCCACTCGATGGAAACTCGACTTTAGAGGAATGGTCGTAAGATGTTTTCATTGAAGATTTTATTTTTGGAAGTACGAGTAGGTTATGTTTTAGTAATCTTACAAATCTGATCTCAAAAAAAGAATTGACGCAGAAACTAGTACTGTTTATTGATTTCACGTAGCTTTAGTGTGTATACACAAATTACACAATACCTATGTTATATAAGAATTGTGTCTATATTAATTTGATGAAATATTTAGAGACAACAAAAATAAATTATTTGCTAGATATATTTCGGCCCCCTTTGGGACCGAACCAGTCGATCAGTCGAATGACTGACAAAATACAGGATGACATAAAAATATGTAGTTACGAGCCAAGCCCCACCAGAAGAACCACTTTAGCACCAAACTAGTTTGTCTTAAAATCGGTTTTGGTGGGGAACATATAAATATAACCTATATATCGTCCCTCTCCCCGCTAAGTGTCGTATCTCACAAACTGTCGTAACTGTAGCATAAGTGATGCTCCATGTCTGACACTTATAATCTGGAATGTGGAGTCAGACAGGGTGGGCTTTCTTCTCCTGTTTTGTTTAATTATTATGTGAATGACTTGATTGAAGGACTGAGCGGGGCTGGAGTCGGTTGCCATTATGGTGAATCTGCATCAATAATATAAGTTATGCTGATGACCAGGTCTTGCTCTGTCCTTCAATTAAGGGATTAAGAAAGCTAGTCGAAATCTGTGAAAAGTTTGCTGATAGTCATGGCTTGATATATAATGCAAAAAAGAGCGAGGTTCTTGTCTTTAGAGCAGGAAAAGGCCCAGAGTATATTCCATCTGTATACCTGAATGGAACTAAACTTAAAGTAGTTGAGAAATGTAAATATCTAGGTCATATTATTACCAGTAATTTATGTGATAATGATGATATAGAAAGCGAAAGAAGGTCTCTAGCAATTAAAAGTAATATGATCATTCGTAGATTTGCTAAATGTAGTACAGATGTGAAAAAAATACTTTTTCGGTCATATTGTCAGTCGTTCTACACCTGTGCTCTGTGGTTAAACTACACAAACAGTGCTTTTAACACTATAAGAGTACAGTACAATAACGCTTTTAGAATGTTCATGAGACTTCCTCGATTCTGTAGTGCAAAAGAAATGTTTGCCGAGGCAAGTATAGACGATTTTTATGGTATCATCAGGATGAGAATCTGCTCCATCAGAGCCCGACTGGAGAAAAGTAATAATAAAATTATGAATGTTTTATATAATAATGTATTGAATGTAATAGATCGACATTGGACTGAAATATTAATGTGTGAAAATTGTAAAATGAAATCAATCAAAGTTAAATGAAATTATTATTGCTGTAAAATTGATGACTTACTTACAATTACTAACCATATTTTAATTTTAATTTTAATATTTATTATAACTAGTTGATAATTTGTAATTTGTTAATATTATATTGGCCTAGAGCCTGACATAAATAAATGAATTGAATTGAATTGAATAAGCATTCGTCTCCTTATTTTGCAAAAGTTCTCTCTAATCATCGTAACTCTATCATTTACCGTTTAAAAGATATATCATGTTTTTTGTTTGGTCTATCTGCAATATGTGGCCAAAATGTTCTTACTAACTGTAGCAAGTTCATATGACAGTTAGCAAGATTTATTTTTTAACATTACATAAAAATCTGACTGACGTATATACGTACATAAAACACTTAGCTAGATTTTTTGTTTATATATGTTATTGCAACTGCATAAAAATTATATTAAATAGCTAAAGAAGAGGGTGAGAGGGATTGTTGCCTTATACAAAGAGGGTATTTGAATTTAAGAATTTAACATTCGATAGATAGGTGTAGACTGCGTGGGGCATACAGAAAAGGTTCTGAAGAAGAAAAATTTACAATTAGGCAAAATATTATTAAGCACCAAGGAGGAGACTATGTTTCGTACAGAAAGGAAGAAATGTAAATAAGAATCGAAACAGAACCCTCCAACGATAAAATATGAAACTTTTGAAGCCATTATTCGCTTTCCCATCTATGACGACAATGCTGTTTTTATAAACACTAGGAATATACAACTTTACAATTGACGACATGACTTCAGGAGCCTGTTCATGTTATACTTGTCATGATGGAGCAAGTTAAAGTGGATCGCTTGAAATGTTGGCTGAACTCTATGTATTTCTGAAGAAAAAGTAATGCAAAAGGCATACATTTTATTTATTTCTTAGATGACGGTTGCAATAGACAAAATAAAAACCCTATCATTGTCTTGACCTCACAACGGTCCGAATTCCGTAAATATCCAGGAAACCACTTGGCGTTTTTTTGTGGCATGAATCATGGCCAAAGTGAAGGAGATTTGGCCCACAGCGTAGAGACGTTTTTGAAGCAAGCCAGCTACCTCTAATTTTCAAGTTGGCACGAAGAAATTAACCGTAAGGAGTAAATACTCTGCAGCCCTCTGAGATACGGGATTTAAAAAAAAAATGCTGCCAATCTAAGGTTGCTTTCAATCCCGAAAGACGATGAGGGTAAAAGCTTGAACTGGAGAGAAATAATAAATTTTCTGTCAAGAAGACTGAAGCTGCAACTTTTTTCTTTAAGATAAGCCATGTAGCGAAGATTTCATGCCTCTTCTTACTTGACAAAAATATAGGATGCCTCAATCGTACATCACCCAAAATTGCAGTGGGCAAATATAATGATTTTTTGTCTTTAACAAAAAGAGATACTTCAATCATTACACTGCCGGAGCATGTGGCGTTTTATCAATCATTCTCCCTATTCACTATGTGGTACTTTTGAAACTTTTTGATTCCTATATTGATATCTAATTGTAATAAGTGAATTTTTTTACTCAAGGGTGAAATTATTCGTGGTTATATGAGATATTTTTACCTCTTAAAAATATACAACCAATACGACAGATTACTCTAGCTTTCTCATCTTCTATGTAAATGTAGTGACTTAAATAGAAAAAGGAATGCTTCGGCCGTTTATACACGTAGAGAGGATGAATGCAAGTAGAGTGACTAAAGAAATGTATGGTGCGTTAGTGGAAGGTAAAGCCTGACCAGGCCACCCTAGAAAGACGTATGCTGACCAAATTGGTAACATACAGACGAAGCATGTGGACCTACGTGAAAAAGTAGCTAGCGCCAAACCGAAATAACGTTGTCCTCGAAAATAATCAAAAGTTAGTTATGACACTTATCGGGGAGAGGGACTATATTTAGAAACTATATGATAAGAATACCTATATGAATAAACATTGGACGGGTCATGTAAATAAAAGATGTTTTCAGATTTGAAATATACTTTATTTGACTCTACATGCACATTGTGATGTGCATGTAGAGTCAAATAAAGTATATTTAACAATTTTTTACAATGCCACCTACCAACACAAACACTTGGTATTTTTTCTGTGCTACAGACACAAAAACTACCAAACTTCGGCAAACCTAAATCTGAAGGTTGACAAGTGAGTGTTCCCTCGCGAAGAAGCAAAAAAATGTATGTACTCATACATACATCTATTTCTACAGGAAAATTCGACCAAGTTTTATTTTGTATAAAAACTTCTTTGTATGTTTTTCTTCTCTGTCTACACGTGTATGATTACTTCGTTTATGTTACTTTTTCCTACTACGATGGTTGTGCTGTCTAATATCTCTGTTTATAGCTCGTAAATGTGCATCTCTTTTCACTGTATATTTTGTTTATGTATTTCCGTGTACACACATTAAAGAATAAAGAATAATTTGGTTATGTTTACAATGTCTTCAGTTAATCCTAAAAACCGTAATATTTACGTACCCATACATATGTACTTGATTTCAACTCACCAATCTATGCTCATCCCTGTATTTTTATAGTATTATCATGCTAACCCAAAACTGATGTAACTGAAAACTAGCGTTATGCTGCTGCTCGCAGCTCACGGCTGATGCTGAGTCTGCCCTTTTTTTGTCGCATTATGAAAGTTTAATTTTCATTTTTTGTTTTTATTCTTTTTTTTTACTTTTCTTTAATTATTAGGGTGTGTTTGTTGTAAACAAATTATAAATGTTATCAGGGCAAATAAATAATTTTCAACTCAATTTCAATTTCAAGTAGATTTTTAATTTTACTGTACGTATGGACGCCGGTGGACGCAGAGTTTGCTGTGAGAGTTTTCATTTTCGTCGATATCCTAAAAATGTTTAGAAGGACCAAAAATGTCCTCAGTAGCCTTCAAAGGTACTTTATATTTTTATTACACTTATTGTAGGTTGTATCGATATTTATATCACGATTTGCATAAAGCTAAGTTTAATTTTTAGAAATGTGTTAATTGACTGACAAGTCATAAAATTGAGTTGACCACTAAATCTGGGTTTAAGGTTATGTTCCGATGAATTATCTAACCTTTGAATACTTCATTACAAAATTTAGCATTTTCAATTTTCAATCTTATTTTCCTTAGTATCAACCTGGTTTTCGCTTTATCCGAAGCTGTTTACCGGCTTTCATTGTTACGAAATATTTGTACTTTTACATTACAAATCTATTGACAAAAACAAATATTAGATCTTTATATATACAATTGCCGAAATTTTCTTACATATTCATGAGTTCATAATTCCTGTAATTCAATAGCTATTTCCATTATTTGTTTTTTGTTTGAAAGTTGATTTCAATGTTTTACATCTAAGTAATAAATTTTGATTTTATTGTCTGTTTGATAACCAAAATTAAATCTTCAAAAACGGTTCGTCCTAAATGCCTCCATGATGAGATTTGTAATATTTTTTTACAGCTGACACTTTTCAAAAATTAAATTTATGTTTCTGTTAGCTTAATGTTGTCTTATTCACACAAAAAAAGTTACATCATTTGGATTTGACATCCCTAAAAATAATGCAAAAATGTTAGTACTGAAAATTGAGTTTCCTTCAATTTCTCTATAGAGAATAGCAATTTTATATGAAAAGACCTATTATAATTAAATCATAGATTATTGAATAATAGTAGTTTATAAAACTGGCACATAAAGAGGTTATTATAACACTAGTGTGAGTTTAACGAGGCCGTAGGCGAGTTTTTTAATAGCAAACACGAGTGTTTTAATACCTAGTTATGTATGTGTAGCTTTCATACACTACTTTATCTACACTCATGCAATAGGTTACCTACCTATTTTCTTATCCATAAGATCTTGGTAACACTGTCGTAAGCATTCTTAATTTTGCTGGTTTGTTCGTCATTTTTATTGCTCAGTATTACTGCTGTCAAACATTTTTGCCCAAAATAAAACTTATATCTTTATAACAGACAAAAAATAAAAAAATATTAAATTCATAAATAATGCACAAAATCCAACTGTTCACCGCGTTTGTGAAACAAGGGTCCGGTCACAAGGTCTATTATTATTAAAATAAATCACAGTCCACCGTGCAATCGAACCATTAATATATAAAACCTGTGGCTGTATGGGCTAAATTCCTTTTGCCTTCTTACTTAGTGTAATTATACTTTTACCTATATAGCAGAAAAGTTATTTAAAGCATTATTTTATGAAGAAAACTATACTTTTATTTTTTTCTGTATTAGAGACGATTAGTGATATATTTAATGATATTGCAATAGCTACAAAACTATTGGCTTTTCCACAGTCGTGATACCAGCCTTAAATTTTTAAAATGATCTAATATCACTCTAATAGAAAATCCAATTATTTTGAAGCTACCATAATATAATTAAAAATATATTAGTACATATAATAAACTATTGTCAAAAGTTGTCTTAAAATGTATTTATTTATGTAACAATATAAAACTTAAATAACATTAAAAAACTAGACTACCTATAAATTAATATAAATATAAAAGATAAAATTATACCTAACTAAATTAAACAATAAATTAAGAAAAACTTACCTATAAATTAAGCAATATAAAATATTTTTCCCAAATCACCGCCGTCGATCGGTAGGGTCCCCAAAAGGCTAGAAGCATTTCCTCGTTGGATAGCTAAGCTAAGACGCTGTCCGAGGTATGCCCCAGCCCTCCGGTCCCCTGAAACGTCGACCAGTCGCGAAGATATTTCCTTGAACATCTGCTTCGCGACTGGACCCCACGGCCCTAAAGTTTCTACTCCAAAAGGCGCAAATATATAGTCTGAACTTAGATCTACATACTTGCGCCTTTTGGAGTCCTCTGCTGAGGCTGCCGCAGCACCAGCTTTAGCGGCAGTCGCTTGGATGTAGGACGCCGCCAATGTGTCGACACAAGTGGCGTCCCACACCAGCGACCTGCCATTTTTCCACGGAATGAGTGTCATTCCATCGGGCCTCTTACCGTCGCTGCGTATAATGCCTTTCGGCTCCAAAATAGCCGGCACGCCAATGGTGGCAAGGGCCCGACGGATGACATCATTCAGACTGGCATGCCGTGACAGACGTCCAGCGCTCCTTTTGCAGGATAGGCCATGGTGTCCAAGCTGGTCGACGTTGACACCACATCGACAGCGGTGAGGTTCATTTGTCCTGGCGCCGATCCGGAGACTCACGGCTAAAGAAAACGTTGTTCTGTCCAGCTGAGTGCCAATGACGACAGATGGTAAAGCGTGCAGCCTGACTCCCGCTCGCCAGCTGCCAGAAGACGAGCTCGGTCCGCAGCGTTGGTGGAGGTCTCCAACATGTTTTTTTAGCTATAAGTTGTATTTTGGCCGTTATAAATTATTTCTTAATATTTTGTTACAAATCCAGAGAATCGACCCTTAAGTTAAGATAGCTGTGATACGGGTTCAATGAAGTTTTTAATCATTAAAACGGCCGACCTCCACCCTTCACTCCGTACCGCATTAAACCTTTTCCCAGCACTAATGGAGGTTTTCAGGTTTTCAACTAATTTTATTATTCAGGCCACGTGACTAGGCGAGATCCTTTTCATAACCATTCATCTTTCCACGTAACAATGAAAAAGGTATAATTTCGGTTGCTTTACTGTTCAAATGTCTGTTAAGTACAGCTAATGCAATGTTCAATGTTTGGGTTCCGACCACAGACATTGATCTAAATAGATCATCATCCTCATCCTTCAGCCTAGTTCGTCCACTGCTGGACATAAGCCTTTCCAGGACTTTGCCACTCCCTGCGGTCATCTTGAAAGAATTGGCTATACTCACACACGTTGGGCAGGCGGGTTGCCGGGACCCTCGCACCAGTGACGCCACTGCCCGACACCAGTCCATATAAGGCCCGGCTATTAGGGATGGATATACCGCCATCCATCGGTCCCAGGCATGGTGGGCCTTCTGGTTTTTGCCTGTGAGCTGTCCTCTTACTCTCCCTCGAATTACTTCGAGGGGGTCTCCAAGTATGATTGTGGTACCTCCACAGTCGAGCCCGGCATCAGCTCTACCATCTGAAGATACCTATAATAATATCTCCAAAATTTAATTTACAATTAGCTCATGAAATAATAATCCCCTGAAATAATAGTTTCACGAAGATTTAAGCTCAGTTAGATCAGCTCAGTTTATCAGGTGGTAGAGCTGATGCCGGGCTCTAAATAGATGACGCAACTCTATCTAAAAAAAACAAAAAATCCAAATCATTTATTTATAACATATCTGTAGTAGGAGAAATTCGTTCTTTCATCCATAGTTGCGACAGAATTATAAATAAATATTTAAACAAAGCAAAACTTTAAAATATACCGTCGAAGAACCAAGCATGTCACATTTTACAAAGGAAACGGTTGACTGCGGTTTGAATTTTAGAAGGAATTGATATAAGACAAGAGTCAAAGTTTGAAGGAGTCAATATCTGTGAAGGAAGAGCATTGGCTCTCCCTTTTGGCGCGCTTTTCTGACACTCGATGTACATGCACTCGCGTCACCTATTTAGATGTATCTACTGTGTGTCCGACTGTACGAAAATATTGTGACGAATTTCAAAAACTGTTTAGAGGTGGCAGGAAGGTGCACAATCAGCGCATTTTTGTACAGTGGAGACCGCATCAAGTTAGACACATTGGACTTTGTACCTGTCTTATATTCTTCTCTGTAGGGGCTAATGTCATACTGCAAGTGTATAGCTTGATATGGTCTCCACTGTACTAATGTAAGTATAATTGTATAGTAAAATACAAAAAGCGGAGGTAGCTCAGCGGTAGAACGCTGGCCACTCAATCTTGAGATCCAGGCCCGGTACTCCCAAAAAATTCGGTTAATCGTTTATTGTTCGAGCATATGTTCATCTCTATGATAAGTGTGATAGAGATGGTTATACGACCGAACGATAATCGACCGAATTTTTTCACTTCGGAGCAGCCCCCAAGGTTCGATCCGCGGTCGGGCATGCACCAATGAGTTTTTCGGAATTTAAATGCATAGTATTTCTTCTTACTTACCAGTTGCTGTACGGTGAAGGAAAACATCGTAAGGAAACCTGCATGCCCTAAAAAGCGTGTATTTGTGCCCGAAGTGTACACCCATCACGCTGGGATATAACAATCGTCGATAAACGCGGGTATACAGAGTATGGACTATGACTTACATTTCACGGTTCACACTCGGAACATCTCTGACACCCCGTCGTGGATTCATGTCGCGACGGTATATTATTATACATTTTTATTAAAATAGATTGTACCCACTTGCATTTTAAGACTTTCTCCATCTTACCAAAATGTATTCCTGTAAAATGTACACAGTAATAAGGTTTCTATTATTAGACGGAACCTTAAAAACGTAGAAATATCTTTAGTACCTGACCCAGATCACGGATGCTTCAGACAGGTCAGACTTTACACACGAAGCCGAATAACGCTGTTCTAACTCTGAAAATTATTTGTGCTGTAAAAATGTTGCCAAATGAAATTGTAGTACTTATGCAGGGTGTAAAGATGAATTTGCGGAAGCGGAAAACAAATTCAAGTTCAAATTTAAATAGTTTATTTTGCAAAGCAGGTATAAATATATACACTTTTTACACGTCAAATTTAATCTAATAAAAAAATATATATGTAATAAAATAATAAATATACATGAACTAAATTAATGGTTTATTTAATTTATGTAGCAATATATATACGATTAAAATGATAGGTAAAATATATATTATACAAGGTAAAATCGAATCAACCGCCCGAACCCATACCGGAGACCCGGCCAGGGACCAGGAACAAGGTTCAATGATCACCAACCGAGCCCCCAGCACGAATCCAGGCGGCCGACCAAATCCCATCCTATATACTACATACTAATAGGTTACATATATAAATACATGCCTACCTCCGCCCATTTGATTAGTCTTGCTAAGAAGAAGGGCAAGAAAATTAGCAAGATCATGTCTTTTTTTTTCAACATAAAACTTATACTATACACATTACTTATATCTACTTTAACCAAGGGATAAGAAGATACAAGACAGCAGGAATTCAGGTTGATGAAAAACATATATATCTTTGTCTACATGTTTCATATAGTCTTTTTCCTTTTACAGTCTGTAATTTAAAAATTAACTGGTGATAGTACTCGTCCAATGGACGACGTCCATACGACCTAGTTTTCGAAATCGATAAAAAAAAAACAGTTGTCTCATACATTTTGGTCGGGTAGCTACGAGTATGTAACTTTTCTATGGAACAACTGATTTCTTTTTCGCTAATAGAGGGTTGGCTCCATAGTAAAATTTTTGCGTATGGACAAGCACTATCACCAATTTCCGGCTTCCGCAACTTCATCTTAACACCCAGTATATGAGGTGTAATCTATGAGGTGTACTATGAGGTGTATTAAGTAGTAAAATATTATGTTTAAATCAAATTCTATATGGGTCTTGGAAATTTGGTACTAATTATCAAATTAAATGAAACTTGAGGCCGCCTGGATTCGTGCTGGGGGCTCGGTTGGTGATCATCGAACCTTGTTCCTGGTCCCTGGCCGCGTCTCCGGTGTGGGTTCGGGCGGTTGATTGGATTTCACCTTGTATAATATATATTTTACCTATAATTTTAATCGTATATATATATATTGCAACATAAATTAAATAAACCTTTAATCTAGTTCATGTACATTTATTATTTTATTACATGTATTTTTTTATAAGATACTTTAATAAATATATAATATTGCCTTTATTAGCCTTTTATTTGCAATTATACATATATTACTTTAAATATAATTAATTTTAAATTTTTTTATAAGATTAAATTTTGACTTGTGAAACGTGTATTTTATATACCTACTTTGCAAAATTTGAATTTGAATTTGGATAAAACATGATTTTAGCAAACCGGCTCACCTCAATAACTATTTTTGATCGGGATAATGTATTTCAGCAGATTCAGACGTCCCGCGCAGCGAGCGCTAGCCCGTAGCGTGAAGCACAACGTCGCGTCGTCGAGTAAGCGTCTTCATTCGCCTAGAAGAAAGCAGTCTAAATCTAATATATAAATAGTTATTGAGCCGTTTTGTAATAATCTTGATACTAATTTATTGATAAGAAAATAACGACTTACATGAAAACTAATCTAACAGTATTTTAATGAGAATGAGAACTAATTAATACTTTAGCGGA
This sequence comes from Ypsolopha sequella, assembly GCA_934047225.1. NCBI lineage: Eukaryota > Metazoa > Arthropoda > Insecta > Lepidoptera > Ypsolophidae > Ypsolopha > Ypsolopha sequella. The sequence goes on along the minus strand of OW203994.1, from coordinate 16,531,471 downwards.
GATCACATCAAGCTATACACTTGCAGTACTACATTGACCCCTATAGTGAAGGATATAAGATATAGGTCATTAACACTTATGACACGTAATTTATTTATAATTTATACAATTAAACTATTTTGAAACGGGATTTTGTAGATTGTGCTGTGTTTTTGTTGTTCAATTTAAAAAAAAAGGCGCATTTCCTTGTGTTTATTTTTTCCTTTGAACGAGAGTTGCTAGACTAAACGAATTTGATTTGATCAACGATTTATGGCAAACAGCATTGCTCCCTCGGCAACCGTACGTAACTGAGAAGAAAGTTGTTAAAGAAAATGGGGTGACTTTTCTCCTAATAAAACTTTTCATGATTTTTCATTGCATATTTCAGAGGCAGTTCTGTACTTTCTTCAGTTTTAACGCGAGAGACAGTAAGAAAAGAAAACATAAAGTATCTAATTGCTGATCTGTACAAGTAAAGACACTTCTTCCCCTTTAAATATGGTGAAAAAGTAGTGAGTATGGAAGGAAAATAAACCTGAAACCTTTGAATTAAAAAAAAAATAACTGAAAATAGAAATTTCATGTACAAATACATGTATTTTAAAATATATAATACATAATACCCGATAAATAAACGATGTGTCGTCAGCACATCGTAGAATAGGGCATATGCCTAGACATATTATAATTCTGTTAAAACGACAAGGGTCGCTCCGCTCCGCTACACTTCGCTCGGCTCCTAAAATTTAATTACGCCTTCAATTAAATGTCCGCTAATCATCGCACCTATTTATGGCTTTTTTTTGAGAGGCTTTCGATTTCATATTTCATGATATGCCCAATTACCCCATTCTACGATATGCCCACAAGATTCCATAATCGAACCGCACGAACTGTAAAGTTTGTATACAAGAAGGAAATGCACTTCCTTCTGCAAACACTGGCACATAGACAGGACCACTTTTAGCCTTTCCATCTGTCTGCGACTCGGTGTTAAAACCAACGAAAGGCATCGCTGCCAGTGTGGCACAAGCGTCGACCAGCTAGGCCATCACGGTCTGTCATGTCAACGTAGTGCTGGTCGCTGGTCTCGCCATGCCAGCCTGAACGACGTCAGTCGGAGGGCCCTTGCCACCGTCAATGTGCCGGCCATCCTAGAACCAAACGGTATTACACGTGACGATGGCAAGAGGCCTGACGGGATGACGCTCATCCCCTGGCAGAACAGTCGCTCACTCGTGTGGGACGCGACGTGCGTCGACACCCTTGCCGCGTCTCACGTGCGATCGACCGCTGTCTCAGCTGGCGCGGCAGCGGCAGCGGCAGAGGGCATCAAGCGGCGCAAATACGCGGCTCTAGGAGAGGGTTGCATGTTTGTGCCGTTTGGCGTAGAGACGTTCGGGCCGTGGGGGCCAGACGCGCGACAGCTCTCTAAGGACATAGCGTCGCGCCTGGTCGAGACTTCGCGTGACCCAAGGGCTGGGGCTTACTTCAGACAAAGAATAAGCCTCGCTATTCAGCGTGGTAATGCCGCCAGCGTCTTGGGTACCCTGCCCCGTGGCAGCGATGACCTAGACAATTTTTTAAATTTAATTTAGTGGTTTATTTCGCTATTAAGATATGTTAATAATGTAGGTGCCGCCTCCTTATATTTTTGTTTTAGATAGGTTTAGCTTGTAGAATTTTTCCTTTTGTAGATTATTTAGTTTAGATTTTAATTTTTAATGTTATTTTAGTTAAATTTATGTGCCTGTTAATAAAAATTACAGAAGGAAATTGCAAGGTACAGGTGCACGGGGAAGTCAAAGCAGAAAATGATCACAACAATAATGTGTGAGGCAAAAATAATTGTTCAGAATTAAACAATAAGATTTGGTAGGCGCAGCAACGCTTTGTGAATTTCTTCGAACGAATAGGTACTATGCCTTAAATCTGACACGTGTCATGATCATACTTGCGCAACTTAGATGAAACTTATTATTAAAGAGATGACTTAAGATATCTATGGCTGCCATGAATTCCTTTCCCTTTGAGTGAATAAAGAGGCGACTTGAAAAGTATCCACGATGTAATTGCTCCAATTTGAATTGCTTAGTATGAAAACAGAAATCACGCTTGTGAAAAATCGAATTATTTTGAAGCTACCAATAGCATAACAAAATAGTTTATGCATATAGTAAACTTTTAACAATAAGTAGTCTTAGCTAAAAGTTATATTTTTTCCGTTATAATTATTTCTTAATATTTTGATACAAATCCGGAGAATCGACCCTTAAGAAACAAAGTTATCGAGTTCTACTTCGTTCAGTTTTATGGGACATAACGGTCATATTTCAAGATAACAATATAGAAATGACAACAATTTAATGTATGCACATATCACCCGAACTCCCAGATCGGTATTCTTAAAATGTATGAAACTATTATTTCCCCACCAGCACTGCTACAATTAAATAGGACCGTTATGGTCATATTTGAATATTACATAGGTTTATATATATAGGTAGAAATGATAACAACTTAATGTGAATGTGGCGAACAAAATTTGCATAATGGCGACGTTAACTACTATCACAGTATCTACTATGTACAGATATCTCCCGAACTGTAAAACTACTTTTTCACCACCAGCATCACAAGCATTAGTACAATTAAATTCATAATTAAATTTACAATTTTATATTTGTAAAAATATTAAATCTCAAAACGTGATCACCACACGAATTACGGTGACCAACATGACTTCGTTTAAAATTTACGTAACAGATATCCAGTTCTGAAAAACGCCACTTTGACATCATTGCATAAAGAGCGATTTTTCTCGACACTTCTTTTCAACAAGTTGAGAAATCGCGTCACTTTAGAAAACGTGGAACTAATTGCCATAGTACATACATTTTATACTTTGATAAATGGAAAAATCATAAGAGATTATTCCTACTGAAGAAATCATAGAAGATTTTAAACTTTAATCCCAATCTCTGTTGGTTCCACGTTGATGGTACAGAAAATGTATATGAGGAACTTTTAATAACATAACATATAATAACATATTATTTATTTCTTTATTATTTATTGACTGTATAACTTAATTAAATTAAATAGGCCTAACTTTGATTTTTTTTTTGTGTTTTGATGTATTTAGTTCAAATTGTTCTTATTACAATAAAATTGACCTTTAGTCATTGTTTATATGTACCGTTATGTATTGAATTAAGGTGGATGTGACGGATTTCGTTTCCGAATGCACAGCTTAAGATTTTTTCTCTTATTTTTAAATAAAAGGTATTAAATTAACGTAATTTATGGCATTACGAGACAATAGTTTAATGTGACTTAGGCTTTTCTAACCTTGTAGTGTTATATTATGCGATAATTAGTAAATGATCCTGTACAACAACTATAAACACGCTTTAAAGTTATTGTGCATCATCATTTACAAAGTAATGCATAAAATAACAAAACTTTCCTAGAAAAACATAACTGGCATGAAACAATTTTCGCGCAATACCATAAATCATATTAACTTAATACTTTTTATTCAAAAATTGGAAAAATAATCATAAGTTGTGCGTTTGGGAACAAGATCTGTCGCATCCACCTTAACAATTTATTTAATTTTATTATAAATAACATATTCAACAATAATATTCAACATGCACTCTGTAATCGAAATGCCACCAAAAGTCTCACCGAAAGCTAAACCATCAAAGTCTTAAATTCCAGATATTGTCAACTCACAGCAAATTATGGATTGTTTTCTGGAAACTGTAAAACTGGTCATGAATTTCAAATAAAATAAAAACAAAGCTAATAAATTCCAAGTTAAAAACTACTTTGAAACAGTCGTCCGCAAAACGAGAAAATTACGTGGAAGCTCCAGCGGGATATTGCAATGAAAGTTTCATTTAGGACTTTCATAAGCGTGACGCTAAGATATTTTATGATATTTAAAGACTTGTACGTTGTTTACAATATAGGGTGAAAAGCAAGGGCAGGAATCCTTTAAGGGTATATTAGTATGACCCATACAGTGTTTAAAAAAAATAGCTGCAACTTTAATTAATGTACCAGTACCACACAATAAAACAATTTGTTATTTTTTTAAATTGGTTCAATAGTGCCAGCGATTGCCTGCATGAATGTAATTAATGGCTGTATCCCTAGGAAACTGAACGGCCCCAGGAAATAATTTTAGTGAAAAAATTTTTAGAATCGGATCAGTAGTTCCGGAGATTACCTTATCCAAACCCACAAAACTCACAAACACTTCCTCTGTATAATATACGTAATATAAGAAACAAAGATGGATTCGTACTTCAAAGAAAAAAGTATTCTATGTCTATGGCATTTCATTGGGAAAACAAAGTGTACCTACCTATCCCTTAAGAGGATGACATACCCTAGCAACTTTTTTTTATTACCCGTCCAGCACAATAAGTCTAATGGCAAAGACTTTATTTGCTTTTCATAGAGGCGATTATATGTTGGCTCTTTAGCATCTTTTTCTTGCACGCGTAATACTAGCGATCACACAGCGAAACAAAAAATTGGTGTGTTTTTAGCTTATACTGAAATATTTTGTAGGGAAAAAATATTGAATTTAGGTGATATACCTTCATATTTCTATTACCTATTTTATGAAAAAAATAATCAAGTTGATCTCTTAACCGCGTTCTTGTAGCGAACGTTTGAAAACCAAAAGAAAGAGGGTGCAAAACATTTTTTTTTTGACAAAAGTATAAATCTTAGTACATTTTTTATACGTAAGATCCCTAGAGAAAAGATTAATAAACCAAATATATTTTTTTCAACACAAGGAGAGTTCGAATTTCTTCAAACGAATCTTAGATAGCCTGGAGTTGGTCATGCTCTAGGCTCAGGTGCAGTCTTAAAAAAAAGCAGTCATGCGAAAAAAGGGGGCTATCAAAGTGATATAATAATTTAAAAAAAAAAAGACATTACCAAATATGGTTTCGAGATGGAGCGCAGGTGTGACGAATGGTCACCAATCTTGGACTTGATTGATTGGATTGAGCATAGTTTTCTCAGGAGGATTTTAAAGTGACCGTCAAGTAGAGTAGATGTTTGAACTAGGTACTTATTCGAGAAGTTTATTTTTCGGTTTTTACTTTCGTGTGGAGCTGTTTCGTAATTGTTTTGAGTTTGGAATGTTGGGAAAATTGATTTTAAAGTTATTTACGAGTGGTTTCTTCAAAATTTTATCGAGTCATAGGCGTGAATCATGAGTTTATTGACGTGAATTCGATTAACATCCTACGTTTGGTTGGGAGTCTTTCCAAAAAAATTGCGATAGGAAAAATATGTAATTTCGAGAGCTTTGTGTGACTAAAGTTTGAAAGATAGAAAAATAATAATTGTATCATCGTAAGATCGTTTGGGCGTCTACAAAAAAATATTGACATTATCTAATGACTTGACAGGCCGCGTTAGCGCCGCCAGGTTACAAAGCATCGAAACTACTTAAGGGCCTTGCTATTGCCACATGTGTACTTTCTAAAGCCTACCCCTCGTTTACGGCCAAACCAAAAATAATGAAATGTATGTATTATGAATAATCAGCTCTTAGACAACATATGCATCATTTTTCTTTTTCATACCACCAAAACTTCATCAAGAAAAAATGTATTAACTAAATGGTGATTTTTGGCTTGAATTTCCTACTGCTCCTAAGTGGCTTGGCCGATTGAATTCATTTATGCTTTAATAAATAGATAAATTTGATAGCTACAAATATAACATAGGATTATTTAATCGAACAATCACGTCCACGTGAAAAGTATAATTTTCTCCTATTTCGCCCTATCAAGGACGCAGCGAGCGTCGTAACAGCCGCTATGCATTGCGCGCTGATATGAACGTTATTTCAATGTCGCTTCCGTTGATATTCGTTCTGACAAATATCGAGCTGCTAATTTGGCGATGGTAATCGCCTTAAGGGTCCGTATAAGGTCAGATGCACAACTTCAAATGACCATTACACATTATGCAACTTAGTCACTCGGTTTGATAAAAATAATAAAGATATAGGGCTGATCTACACATTTTGGAAAACATACAAAAGCTGTTCGCTCGATAGAAAAACCAATTACGAAGTTACTTCTAAATTTCACGTTTTCCGAGTGTTAAAGGGCCTTCTTTAAATTATAAAGCTTTGAAATTTGTATGAAAAAAATAAGTGAACACCGTCTAAAAATGTTTAAAACATTTTAATAGTTTTATCTAGAAGCCGCATTATTTAATAAAAACGCAGGTCATCGAGAGCGCGTGTTTCTTGGTGGTCGTAATAGCCGAGGTTGAGGACTGACAGTGCGTTCTGCATGACGCTATGGTGCCAACACTACCATCAAACTTCTCACGCCCATCAAATCATTCCGAATGGACAATGGTGTCCATCACTGCTTAAACTTATGATCCATTCGGAACGCTTTTGGAACGCGACATGACAAACTTGAAAGTGACAAAATTTGTAGAAATTTGTTAACTTTGCGTGAATACAAAGGTTAAAGGTAAGTATACTACTTTACTACATCCAAGAAGTGACCTCCTCAAACTTTAATCGTCGAATTATGGTTTAATAATAAACTCTTATTCTCCGAATAACCTAATTTTTGAAATTGCCGCCAGCCGGCTGTCACTTTTCATAGGTCACCCACAGTGCAAATGCTCTGAAGCATGGGCAATGATAGCACAACATGGAGTCCTTAATGATGTCATCTATGACGTCATAGCGGCCATTGTCGGGCTATTTTTATCGCGCTAACACTGACTCGGAATGACCATTGACGCGATAAAATCGATTGTATTGTCATTCGGAACGCGCTGTAAAATAAAATGTCACAGAGTTCAATTTTTGATTGGGTGCTCAATCTTACTTCATATTATGTAGCCTTAACGGGTTTGCACCAAAGAAACTGTATTTTTAGGAATTAAATATACGCTAATAGTTTGATGGTATAAACAATCAGTTTCCAATATTGATAATTTTTACGGCGTCTAATGAAAAATGGCAAAGCCGAAAAAAATAAGCAGCAAGAGGAGGAAGTAAGTGTCAAATGTGATAGAAATGTCAAAATTGACAGATATGATTAGTTTAAGATTAATTATAATTAATATTCATTACTATCTTAAATTAATATAATAAGATTAATTTAAGATAGTATGTTATTTAGAAGAAATCAATCCTTTTGAATCTTATGATAGACTTTTTCGATCGGTATCATAAAAACACAGGCTGTTTTTTTTGTCTTCACATTTCACCGATTTGATCGCGGCTCAAGCAGGTGATTAATTAAAAATCTTTTAATGCAGTTTTTTTTTAAATATTAGAATGTTTCCTTTCAGCAAAATTTGCTATAAATAATATTAAGGGTACTTTCCCTCCCACCGCGATATTTTTTCCGCACTGTGTATCACAGAGTGTTCTTAGTGGTTATATCTTCAAGCGAATCTTGACAATAAAGATCAACATTTATAAATAAAAAAACTAAATTAAATTAGCAATCTTATTTTTTAAATTTTAGTACCTCTAAAAAATTTTAAACACGATACACGGGCTTCATGCCGTAGAGGCGTATCCCCGATAAATCGACATTTCGTTTTTAATATCATTCAATCCATAAGAAATTTCTCCACCTATAATTTTTTTTTTTTTAACGCAGTAATTTTTTTTTAGTGTTTCATATTTCTGAAAGGCGTATGGTTATCGATAGGTAATGTTTATCAAAGCAAAAGGTGTGTATAAAAAAATCAAAGATATTTCTCAACAATACAACGTGCGAAAAAGATATATTTTCGAAATAACAAGAGAATTGAATTAATTTTATATTTTGTGCTTGAAAATAATGGGGAGTATGTTGGTAAGTATTCTATTTACCTCAGTGCCATTTTTCAACATACGCCCCCTTGAAATTGTATTATGCAGCTGCAGTCGGCAGACCAGAGACGTATTAATAATATCAAAAATCTATGTATTTAATTATTTATTTTTAGTATGGTTGAATAAACACTTAACGAGTGGCACATAATTTACAAAAATAATACAAAATTCTAATACTTATGTTATTTGTTTTTACGTTCCAGAATTTGTAAAAAGATTTCATATAAAAAAGGCTTAGTTTCAATATTATCGGTGAGCTAAAGGGGCGTAGTTACGAAAACTATGCTTTTACTTGAACTTCTCGCACATTGAAATGTATGTCATTAACTATTTTAGTTTAGACAATTTATGTCAATTACTTCAAAATAAAGTTATTTGTCTCTCCTGTAATGTAGCCATTTCGGGTTTACGCCCTTATAGCATGAAGCCCTCGATATGTATCTAAGTTATTAACTACAAAAAATTTGCCAGTTTAAAATATAAAATTAAATCTAATTTTATTATTCATAAAATCAAACCAGACTTCACAAGAATATTTGTGATTTTAATGATACTGTTACAACATTTTGAGTTCGCTGCTGCCATCTTGTGTACGACAGACGTTATGTTTGATTTGCACAAAGCTAACTAGTAAGTCAGCAACTTCACTTCTCTCGCTAAGTTGAAGGCTTTTCTTGCTTAGAGTTGGTAAAAATTTCGTTCGTTTGAAACTAGATGGCGCTTTTACATAAGCTTTTCGAGTTTTATCATTCATTCCATAGACTTAGGATATACAGGACATACAAGTCTATGATTCATTCATTATTTCGATCCCTGCGGTCCGTAATAGAATTACAATAGATCATAAGCCATTCACTTTATACTTTCGTAATCGATTTTAGCGATATAATTCTATTTCGGAACGCAGGGAAGATGACGTTACTTTTATTATCCTCTTAGAGCATATCCTACGTCACAAGATGATAACATTTATCTAACACCACGGTGTCATGAAGGTAAAGGTGGTGTTATGCACAAAACCAACTTGTCTCTATGGAGTCGTTACAGAATAACAAAAGAGCTTTAGGAATAAAAAAATATGATATATCAGTTTTCATCCCGAAAAACCGAAAAAACGAAGAGAAGGAAATTAATAATAAGTGATTCATTTCGAAGCATCATAACTATAGGTAATAAAACAAGTATTTAGCAGGGTTTTCAGTAGAAACCCTACTGCAAACCCTGCTATCGTATCTATTACACCAAGCAAACACTGATAAAAAATGCAAATGAAACTTGGATCACTTTTTACATACATCGTGGATGTTTGTTGAAACGAGAGAAAGTTGCATTACTCCGAAAGTTAATGCAACAGAACAGGACATCGAAAACCGTTATATCCATCACTGAGAAATTCCTACATACATACGTAATTAAGCGATATAGGTATGTATAGGTACTTACTTGCCTTCTCGTATCTGCAGAAGACCGTTAGGGCTTCGGTTACTACGACTGCATTCCATTATTCTAAGATCATAAATTGATTCTTACCATCCGTACGAGTAATAAATATGTTTATTGAATTCAATTAATTTTTGTTGTCTTTATATAAACCAGGATCCAATTATTATATTATTTCATCGGTAAGCAAAATATCAGCATTATTGGATATTTTTACATAATTATAATTACAGATAATGAACACAATGAGTTATTAATGGACATAACATTATACAATTTTGCTAATGAGCTACCAAACTTAACTTTCAGTCAATTTTACATATTTAGGCTTATGACCCGGTTTTACAATGAATAATTCATAGTAGAAGTAGTAAATTGCTTTCTTCATTCACTTTTTAAATTTACCAGTGTAAACAAAAATATAAACAATGATATTTTCAGTCGTTTACCTTTGTTTAAATTTGTGTTAAGTCAACTCTCACTCAACCTTAATGCTAATAAAAATTATGTAAACATTAAAAATATACAATACAAAGAATATAATATATCCATATATATGTAACTTACTTAAAATACATATTGAGTAAGTGTTAAAATAAAATACCTTGATAATGTTTATCCACTTACCTGTAGAAACGATACAATACATACATACATTTATCCAGTATTCACATGTACATGCATAGATAAATAAATTTATGTACATACATAATCTTTTTAATTTTATCGAAATACAAAGGCAAAGAAGAATAGTCGTCCAATAACGAGCACAAACCATTAAAAGTATCGTCCTTATTTATAATATTTTCAACTAAAACTTTCAAGATATTAATCTTACTATCTCCTTTTCACTCGTTCATAACAAGTGTTTCTAATTCTAATTTATTTCTATATCTTTCACTCGTTCATTTCTTTCATTAAGTATCGTGACATTTATTTTCTTACAGCTAAAGATAATACATATATAAGTTTATAAATATAATACAAAAACATAATATCGTAACATAATATTTTTCCTATGTTCTACATGGCATGTACATTGTAATTTAAAGGTTTTATTTATGGTAAATTCTAGGCAAAAAACACGAAGGTCGTCTCTTCGGTATTGCCGCTTGACCCTCCCCTATTTAACAAATTGGGCCAATCACAGCGCAGAATAGCGGTGTTATAATGTAATATAATGTGTGTCTGTGGGAGTAGATAAAATATTAATGATAATGAAATTCGGTATGCAGGTTAGTATTAGCACACAAGTAACAAAAAAATTAAATATCTGTAACTTTCACCTTCCAACCCCTCAAAAGTCCTAGAAAGTTGAAATTTTGTGTATATAATAATCCTAGATTAGCAAACAAACAAGAAAAAATTCAATAAATCTGTAAATTTTACCCTCCGATCCCTCATACAGGAGGGTCCAGTTCTGTATTATAAGGTGAAATTTAATCAACGGCCCGAATTCAAACTGAAGACTCGTTTACTAATCAGGAACAAGGTTCAATGATCCTTTTTTCGAAACCACAAAAAAAAAATGTTGTCCCTAACAAACTAGAATAGTTTAAATAGGTACATTTTCTAGAACAGGTAGTACAAGAGCAAAAAAATATTTTTTTTTCGAATTTCACCCGAATTACATTAAACATTGTTCCTGATCACAAACTGAGCCTCCAGTATGAATTCGGGCGGTTGATTAAATTTCACCTTATATAGGTATAACAATTTCTATTCCAAACTTCCAAAAGTCCTAAAAGGCTGAAATTTGGTATGGATGCTAGGATTTACACACAAACAAAGAAAAGATACAAAACAACCATATTTAAAAAAAAAATTTGGTCTTTGGGAATTCTCACTACTATCCTCAATGTTTTTAGAATCCCATATTGAATTAAGATAGAATGTTATTTGGAAGAAATCAATCCTTATAATTGACTCCTTCCATCGCTATTATAAAAACACAGGCCCTTTTTTTATATTTTACCGATTCGAACCTCAAGTAGGTGATTTTCCAAAAATCTTTGAATGAAGTTTAAATTATTTTTGTAAATAAAGGAATTTAATTAACCACGGATTTTTTCAACAATTTATAACATGTCACCGTAAGATTGTATATGTAGGAAAATTAAAATAATCGAAAGAAAAGTATTAAAAAGCCGTAAGTTTTTGTTAAGTATTTTATAAACAACCTAACAAACACCTATATTTTATAAACTACCGACTTTCACAATGTACCGTTGATATACACATCTAGAGAGTAGAGACCTTTTATTACATATATATATTTTTAAGTAGGTTCCGTGAAACGTTCCACAATAAGTTATAAGCTTGGAAAGACGCTATTACTTAGATGAATTTTTATTTTTAGCTTTCTATCATAATTGGAAACTCATATAGCGATGCCTTGGTTTTTATTCGTCCTGTAAAACTTATCATAAGTATTGATGTGGTAATAATTGTAAATTAATTATATTCCCAAAAGGAAATAACAGACTTTAGTTTGTTCAGCCCAAATCAAACAGGGGGGACTCCGGACTCCGCAAGCCTTCCGTAGAGCATTTGCATGCAGCCAAGTAAATGCTCGGGCCCTCCCCGAGCAGCGAAAAGAAAAAGCTGTGAAACGAAATGCTCTCCTGTGCCTAAAGCGTTGAAAAAACAGTATACCATCCCAAAATCAGACCTTATCTTATCCTAAAACAGTAGCCATATTTTGATACTCGTCAAGTATACGAGTATTAACATTTTCTAATACGAAAAGGCGATTATTATATTATTTTCATAATGGATCAATAAATATATATAACTCTTTTTGATCTCTATTCGTTTATAAGGGATAGTTAATGATTATTAAAAAACAATAAAAGATGTTTATACTCGATTGTTACATATGTTTTATTGCTTTTTATAATCTTTTTCATAATGTTTGCTACGAGTTTGTAATGTTATTTCACAAATATTTTTGTTAATTATAATTACGAGATAGATTTTGTATTTTTTCCCTATAGCTTACATTCCATCTTCGTTCTCTAGTTCTATTATTCTAAGTGTACCATTTACGAGAGTTCTATAGATATAGAAATGCTTTTATTTTATTTTTTTCATTGTTAGAATTCTTTACACACAGATTGATGAACAGAAATGAAAAAAGATGGATTTTGTATTCATCGCCTTTCAATTCGCCATTGAATACTCTGCCATTATTCATGAACCTATAATGAAAGTACAGTAAGTTAAATCAAAACTCTATATAGCTTAACTATTTCCATGAGTTTTACTTTGACTGACATCAATACGAACAGTCATACGATTTTTTTTATCACACTATGAACACCATGCGATGTAAAGATGGGTAAATTCGCAGGTTGTGTTGTGAACTGAATAGCTCAGTAAGTATAGCCACAGCAATCGCCCGGTAAGAGAGAGGTCCTGGGTGCGAATCCCAGTTCAGAGCTTCTCACATCCAGATTAACATTTCTTTCTGCGTTTCTATACCGCAATTAAATAATGTTAATTTTCTCAAAAATGCATTGAAATGTTATCATTTCATACCTTGAACTCAAACCAGTAAGTACTTCATCCCGGAGAGCTATTTCAAGTCTCCAGGAAGTGTCTCAATATGTATATTTCTACGCAGATGTTTGCTTTATTTTATAATTGCAATAATAATAACGAAAATATATACATTTTGTTGATTTTATACATTTAAAACCATTAAGGCGCTACGGAAACAATATCGACACTTTTAGGATTAGCTAATTTACTTCAGTAAATAATTTATTATTTTGATAAAATAGTATATTATTTATTCCGCAAAGTAACGCCTTTTTCAATAAAAGTATATTATTTTTTAAATCTTTTTCTAGTAATTTGTTAAACAGAATCGCGATTGGAGAAATTCGGCTCGATAGAAATATTTATTGAAATGACGTCTTTTTCGACACCAATCCTCCTTTTTTGACAGTTTAGAATGACATATGAACTGCAATTATATTTTATTAGATGGGTTTTAACGGTATCTAAAACCAGCCCCCCTATTCTGTATCTTTAGTTGCCAACTGAACTAGGTGCCTATCATCAAAAACATAGATAAAAACTGAAATTTCAAAATTGCCTTTAGTGGGTATTGAACTATTAACAATCTGTGTTGTCACTTCAAGTGTGAACATATCCTTAGGAAATCGGAATTCGATAGTATATCTATCTTTTTGATGATAGACACCCAGTCCAGAAGGCAACTAGAGATACATAATAGGCCCGCTGGTTAAACAAAATTTTGATAGCAACTTTAGTACATTTTATATTAATAAAAAACAGACTTTTTTCTACTTTTCCACGAATCCGTCCCTCCGTCGCGTCGCACTGAAGGTTTTTTCACATATGGAGTAACACGGACGTTAAAACTTTACATATCGCCTTAAACACTTAAAGTTTAATTATAGGCTATCCTGCTGTCAGTGCCTGGGCGTTGGCGTGTTGTCTGACGATCAAACTGAACGCAGTCTATACTAACATCCAAGTTTGAGGAAAAAAAACCTGGCGCCCATCTGTTGTGAAAAAAATATTTGTAGTTTGCATCGTAAATCGAATTTTCCACCTACAAGTGCTCGACTCGAAACGATTTTTTTTTGTATTTAACATGAGGTAAGTTTAAATAGGGCTTTCTCATACTCCATCACGAAATTTTGCCCCAATATGAGCAACGTGACATTCCATATAATAAATTCATTTAATTTTATTTACCTCCTTATCCTACAGACCTACTATAAATTGTCTCGTTTTATTTTTGAGAAAAGCACTATTACATGCTTTGACCGCAATTAGCCCTCGCTGGCCTAGTATAGAAAAGTCCTCACCCTGGCGGGCTCGGACTTTCAACTTACTCGGCCAGAGAGCAGTGGCGTATCTAGAACTTTTCGCTGGATAATCAATGACAATGTTAAGTATGACTAGTAAAGAAATATGAAAACAATAAAAAACAATATTGCAAAAAAAAGTGTGGCACCAAGGCATGCTAGCATGCCCTAAAGCAGAAATTTTCATACAAAATGTGCCTTTTCAATAGTCGTTCAATTTTTATATTTTTTTACTAGTCATACTTGACATTGTCTTTGCTTTTTCAGTAAAAAGTTCCAGGCACGCCACTGCCAGGAAGAGCTCACTTACTTGGTCTCAGCAGTAATGTACTATTAAATTAAAGGAGTTAGAATACAGGTATATATTATAGAGAATACAAGTTGAAAATGAATCCCCTAGCTAATAGCTAGTAGCTATATCAAAGAAACCTATTCTATGTCCGAAAAAAAAAGTACATGTTTTGTTAATTTGGTCTTGTTTCTTAAGGCAATATGTAAAAGTTTTAGCGCCCCTGTTACTCCATATGCGAAAAAACCCTCAGTGCGAGAGGGACGGATTCGTGGAAAAGTAGCAAAAAGTCGGTTTTTTACTAATATAAAATGTACTAAAGTTGCTATCAAAATTTCGTTTAACCAGGTCCTAGATAACGTTAAAAACCATCTAATAAAATATAACTGCAGTCCATATGTCATTCTAAATCGTCAAACCAGGAGAATTGGTGTCGAAAACGACCTCATTTCAATAAATATTTCTATCGAGCCGAAATTCGCCAATCGCGTTTCTGTTTTAACAGATCCCTAGAAAAAGATTCCAAAAATAATATACTGTTTTATCAAAATAATACATTATTTATTGAAGTAGATATGCAAGTTCTTAAAGTGTAATTTTTTTTCCGTAGCGCCTTAATAAAAAAAGATATCGACCTTCAAATTCGATCGCGGGCGGGAGGATGGATTACAAAGATGGGTGCCAACCTTAGAATTATCTTCCCATGTTCAATAAATAAAAGCGACACCAATGCGTTACTTGACCTCCTGTCTACGCCGTTGTTATAATACAAGACGTGTGTTGTTGAGATAGCGGTAAACAGCCGCACGGTCGGTCAAGAAGCTGGTGCGCACGGCAATTCGGTCAGTAGTCTGCGCGCGCGCAACCCGCACCGGTCAAACACAATGCCATCGAGATCGTAAATAGGGAAAAATATTACATTTTATTTATTTTGAAGGGAAAAGGATTTGGAGACTGAACTGAAGGTGAGATGTCTCATACTTGCTTGTTTATTTTATTTATGGTTTACTTTTCTGACAAAAATAAATATGTAATATATAACTCAAATGAGTTATAGCCTACTATAGATACCCAGATTTTAGTAACTAAACAATTAATATTATTACAATGACAATTAAATTAATAATACTTTTTTATTTTTTATTTTGTCTTGAAATTTCAAACTTTGTTATCATCCTATACGAGTAGTACCAACACATATTCTAAACTTAAGAATGTATATATTACTCTTATCCGGTTCACACAGTACCATAATGCTATTTTTAGCTATAAGTTGTCATGTCAAAAATGTAGATCTAGAAACCCTTTTTTGTATTACCGTAAAGTACTTTTTCTCTTTTCAGATAATCATGAGAGGCTTACAAAAGACTGCGTTAGTTTTAATAATATATTTAGCTACAATCAGTGCTGTTCCTTCATTCGACAGCCCTTATGATGTCACCTCGCCAGACGAAGAAACAGCAAACTGCACGATTCTTAAAAAATATAATTTAACTGGACAAACCAAATCTAAGAATGTATTCAAGACCAAACCAGCCCTTTCTTTTAATTTGATGTCCAAACTAAGGAGTCGACCAAGCAACGTAAACTTTGTGCGAAAAGAAAGAATTTTATGGCCATATCCAGAAGAAAAAACTCAGAATGAATCGTCCCCAGGAGACCGCGTCAGCCCTTATGCAACAGAAAATAAGGTTCCAAGCAAAAAAGTGGAAACAAGAACTGAACGTCTTCTATCGTACTTTACCTATCCCCAAAGTCCTATAGTAGACATGATGATGCAGTCGACAGCTCTCAACTATAAGCCGAAGAATACCAAGGATCCCTTTGACTTTTTACGGGATACCTATCCTTTACCAAAAGGTGAGTTCAGTTAAGATTATATTTTTTCATTACTCTTCACTTTTAAAGTCGTTCATGTTTTTCAAGATCGTTGACTTCAATATGCACCTTGATGATTACTTTTACTGTGTAATCATTTACACTTACTGTGTAATCATTTATACTTACTGTGTAATCATTTACTTTCTACGTGCTAAAGGGTGTTAAGAGGTGGTTCACAAAACTACGCTTTTTGTATGGAGTGCCCTTCTGGATCGTAATTTTTTTGGAAATAGGAGTAATGTAAATTATTTTTTTCGGTATAGTTAAATGAAGGATTGTCAATAAAATGACTGAGATTGATTTGGTCTGAGAATTGATTAGTTAAAGACCATAGATTATTCTGGCATAAAATTCTGATTGAGGTTATGCTTTATAAAATACAAAAATCGTGGACATGAACCGGGAAAATGGACGAAATTCTTTTTTTTTTTTCATAAATGACGTCATGAATAATACATATTTAATACATGAATAATACAACTTTTTTCAGCTAATTTATTGAATTTCTATGTAGGGATTAGGTCCTTAAAGTTGATAATCTGATTTGTTTTGAGGGAATAAATTACTACAAAAAAAAATACAAAGTAAAACTTTGAAATGTGGTACATTAAGTGTCAATACAAAAGATTGGTATATGTTTATCAAGCCTTTTTTTGGCCTTTTATTGTTTAAGATATATTATAATATATTAATAAAAAAGTATTTGTTAGTTTCGAAAAATATAATTCGGCCAACTTGTGGCCGTCGTCAGTCGAATAATTAAATAAACAAAATTAGTTTCTAAAAAAGTTTGTTTGTAAAAAAACTGATTATTCGCGGGTGCAAAGTTGATGGAACGTGTGGAAATAGGTAACAGAATTAAATAATTACTTCTGTCGTCGTTTATTATTGGTTCCCACAAGTTTGTATGAAGATTGCCTTGGACCATCCACCTTAATTCATTTTCACGGGCTTTTAGGTGTTAGAAGTGTTTATAAAAAATAATAGTGAAACTAATTTTCTAAAAAATACTTTCCATGTTTTACCAAGAGCCGACAATTGCAAGTTTAAATTATACAAATACGTTAAATAAATAAATATTATGCCTAGCTCCGCCCTTTCGATTAAGAAGATGGCATACCCTAGGAACTTTTTTTTTTATCCGTCCAGCACAATAAGTCCTATGGCAAAGACTTTATTTGCTTTTCATAGAGGCGATTATATGTTGGCTCTTTGGCCTCTTTTTCTTGGACGCGTAATACTAGTGATCACGCAGCGAAACAACAAATTGGTGTGTTTTTAGCTAATACTGAAATATTTTGTAGGGAAAAAAATATTGAATTTAGGTGATATACCTTCATATTTCTATTACCTATTTTATGAAAATAAATCAAGTTGATCTCTTAACCGCGTTCTTCAAGAGAACGTTTGAAAACCAAAAAAAAAGAGGGTGCAAAACATTTTTTTTGTCAAAAGTATAAATCTTTGTACATTGTTTATACGTAAGATCCCTAGAGAAAAGATTAATAAACCAAATATATTTTTATCAATACAAGGAGAGTCCGAATTTCTTCAAACGAATCCTAGAGAGACTGGAGTTGGTCATGCTTTAGGCTCAGGTACAGGCTTAAGTTTCTGGAATAGGAAGCTGATATTTACTGAATACACTATAGGAGCCGACCGCACAGCGCGCTTTCTGCGTTCGAAATAACCAGAACGCGCGTTCTCCTTGACCGCCGCGGTCTGTGTGTGTGTAAAGATGCAAGCCATTGTATATACGCCGTTTTATATATGTTTTTATTTATACAACACAGGTATGTTAAGATCTTAAAATGTTATTGTATGTCCTCTTTATGTGATGCCCATGGAGACATACAAATAGGACGAGTCTATGTACAGTACAATATAAATAAGTAATCAAGATTAATAAGTACATAACAATATTACAAATAAGCTAATAAAACCAACCATCAAAAATAAATAAAATAAAATCCAGTATAAATAAGAAATTCATCAAACCTATATGGTATGATTTTCCAACAAGAAATTGATTTATCTCATTTTCTATTTGTCTAATGGAAAGTGGAAGGGCATATAGATCCGTGGAGACCACGGAAGGAGCTATACCTATCATGCTGTTCTTGTTTGGGATTTCATTGCTCGGACCATGTTTTGACATCACTTACTACGAAAGTTTCCGAAAAGATGTCGATTGTTCTTGACATAGAACGCAGTCTCGTATATTATACCTATATAATTCAGTAAAATTACAGTTCATGATAGTGGGAAATGTGCTTATAACTCCTACGCTATTTGAACCATTTCACATTGCAACTATTACAACATTCAAAGGTCGCGACAATATGAAATGGTTCATGCAAATGTTATCATTTCGTACCGCAAAGACAAGCCAGGAAGTACTTCATCCGGAGAGCTATTTCAAGTCTCCAGTAAATCTCAATTAGTATCCAGTACATTCGCACGAAAATCCATTACATACCATGTGTGTATTTTTTTAAACTATCCTTGACTATGTCTAAAAATAAAATGAAATCAAATAAAAAAAAATGAAAAAACAATTCATAATTCGTTTCTGTTTATTTGTACCAAAACTCACAGTACGTTCTGCGCTGCACACCCGTTTGGAATCATAAAAACCTTTTGGAAACTTTAGACAAATTAATACAATAAATTCTTAATGAAATTCTGAATTGCAACCTAGACGAACGGAGTAGGACCCAGGCATCGTTACCAGTACGTTTTGGTGGCCTGGGAATACGCAAAATTTCGAGTATAGCACTCCCAGCGTTTTTGTCCTCAGCTATAGCACACGAGACCTCTTTGATAAGATACTTTTCCCGTCAATTGCTGACGTTGAGGTCTCGGGCTTGGACGAGGCTAAGAGCAACTGGGCATGTCCTAATCAGGATCCTCCAATTACACCCTCATTGCAGACGCTATGGGACGAGCCCCTCTGCAAGTTGGAGCAAACGACTCAGCAGACCGGGCCCGTCTCCTAGCCTCCAATGAACGCGAGTCGGGTTATTGGTTGAAAGCCATCCCGTCTAGTAATATCGGCACCTTATGAGACCGAAACACTTTGAGTTTAGCCTGCGGTGTTCGCTTAGGCACAAAAATTAATGAACCACACCGTTGCCGTTGTGGAGAGCACGTCAACCAGCTTGGGCACCATGGTCTATCATGCCAGCTAAGCGCCGGACGTTCGGCTCGCCACGCTGACCTCAACGACGTCATCCGTCGGGCCCTTGTCAGTGCCAATGTACCGAGCATTCTCGAACCACCGGGGTTTACCCGGGACGATGGCAAGCGGCCCGATGGAATGACGCTTCTTGCTTGGAAGCGTGGCAAGCCACTTGTGTGGGACGCCACATGTCCAGACACACTTGCCCCGTCCTACCTACGGGCTACCTTGGTCGGTGCTGGCACGGCTGGTCGACGCCTCTGGTGATCCAAGAGCTGGAGCTTACCTCGGCCAGAGGATTAGTCTATCGATTCAACGAGGTAACGCTGCCAGTCTCTTGGGTACTCTCCCCAGCGGCAACGATCTAAATCAAATTTTTCATTTAATTTAAGATATTTTTAAAAAGTATATAATTTTCGTTTTTTAGTCTTAGGTCTATATAAATATATTATATAACTATTATTATTAAATAAATATGATATTATACAATGTTAATAAAAATGAATTGTAATTTCATGTTAAGAATGTAGAGATGTTTGTTATATTTTATAATTGCAAAGTATAAATAACCAATATAAAACTTATTTAAAACCAATAAAAAACTAAACATTATTTATAAATAAAAAATTCTGGCGACATTACCTCTTTGGATGGCCAGACTAATCCTCTGGCCGAGGTAAGCGCCAGCCATCCGGTCACCCGTAGATTCAACAAGGCGCGACGAAATTTCCTTGAAAAATTCGACATAGAATTTTGGAAATTAAATAATAAATTAGAAAATTGTATGAAACCTGTCTCACCACTAATACAAAATGATCTACCTATATGTTACTTCATTGATTATTACCTGCAATGACCTATAAAAAATAATTTTATCCCTCAGATCAGTATGCATAAATTGAAAACAAAAAAAACAAAAAATAAAATAGCAGTATTATTAGGTTAATTGGCACCAAGTTAGTATCCAAACTTCAAAACTTAAGAGGAGGGGGAAGAAGAGGTAACCTTCGGTACCATTTCCCCCCTCTCATGGAAGTGCGTATTTTTTTAGAAAGAAATTTAGCCAGTTTGATTTCGGGCTGCAATTTTTTCTGTAATAAAAAAGAGCTAACAAAAACGAATTTGAAATCTATTTCTATTGGATGTGTTAACCATAGCGTTTCCACTATAGCGTTTTTGAAGTCAATATGATATACTTGGTGGCATAATTGACAGGCATGTTCTTTTATCTATAGTTAGGTTTTAACAAAATACAAGTACCCAGTTTGGTACACAAAACCATTAATAAAAATCCTGAAAAAAAAAATCAGAATATTTATAAAAAATAGAAAATGTATGGCAGTTTAGGTGATTATCTGACTTTTTCTACTCTGCGAAGAAAGCAGAATCTATCGAAAGAGCGAGAAATTTGTGGGTCTTTTTGTGTTTATTTTTAGGTAATTTTATATTTTTACTTAGTTTAGATCTAAATTATTTATACTTAAAAGTTTGCATTAAAACTAATAAATTTATATACTATTAATTATCTTATGACCGTTTTTGTTTCATAAAATAAAGAATATAAAAATAAAATAAAACAATAAGACCATGGCCAGAAACAATATTAGGTTAGGGGCCTAATTATTTTGGCCAATATAGTACCGCACGTCCTTTAGAGCTTTGTTGCCGTATAAAAACCTAAACATACATTCAAGCTTTCGTTGGAAAAGAGACCAAAAACTGTTCCGTTTTTCCATGATGTGATTTGGAACCCTAAAAAACACTTACCCATTTCACCTAAGTAGGTTTTTGTTATTTTCATGCACGAATATATTGAATTTAAAAAAAACCGGCCTAGTGCGAGTCAGACTCGCGTACCTTGGGTTCCGTATTGTGGATGATAAATTTAATTTTGTCATTTTTTTTCGTGAACTTCTTAACCGCTTTATTTTTCCTGTAATCTTTACGTAAACACATATTACCATGATTTTTTTCATATTTTTTGGTCCACCAGTGTTGGAGATAAAGGAGGACATACATATTTTTGGGATTTTTTTAAAGATTTCTTAAAACCAGTGCCAGCAGATATTTATGCACGAATATATCTTTTCTCTGAAAAATGTGGCTGAAAAATGTGGTTTTCTTAAATATAAATCTAATTTACATCTTAAATATATATATATGTATGTCAAATACAGCATTAACCAGATTCAATTAGACGTATCACTAATAAAAACGCGAGTACTCTTCAAAAGCATGTCATCCGTTACATACAAAGCAAATACCAAAAGCAAAAATAGCCACTCATTAATAAATCAACATAACGCTACAGACCAATCAAAAGAGAAAGTAGATAGATTCTATCAAATCCAGCAAAGAAAGTGAAATTAATACATAAAAATGTCTCTAACAGGTTCTAGTGCCCCGCTAGAAGAATACGATTACATCATCATAGGAGCGGGTTCTGCCGGTTCCGTTTTGGCGTCTCGGTTGACAGAAGACAAGCCAAAAGCCATGGTGCTGGTGATCGAAGCTGGAAAGCCTGAGATGTTGCTGTCAGATATACCGGCGTTGGCGCCGTACCTTCAGTTCTCGGACTACGTGTGGAAGTATTCCACAGAACAGCAGTCTGGAGTTTGTTTGGGTATGCTATGTAATTTTTTGTTGTTGATATTCTTGTGGATTTGTAAATCCGTCCATTTGTTGTTGTATTGTTTTCCGTTGTTTTTAAACAAAAGATGAGTTTATGAGAATATCGTTATTAGCATAATTCAGATTTGCCGGTCATTTTAGTCCGTATGTCGTAAGGTACCGCATTGAAGCAATTTTTATTCAGTAAAATTACTTGGTGTTTTTTATAAGAGATTTTTATAAGAGGTTTAAACAGTTGTTTAAGACTTTTTTCAGAAAAATAGTTACTAATTCATATATTTGAACCATTTTGAACAAACGGTGTAATCCGCATCCATAGTAATAGGTTTGCAAAAATATACACAGACAGAAGGACATTTCTTGTTACATGTAAGAAAAAGATAGAGATGGACGGGGAAGATTTTTTTGGAACTTAAACCATTTATTCTTTGCAGGTAGTGAAGATCATAGGTGCTTTATGCCACGTGGCAAGGCGGTCGGTGGAACCAGTGTAAATAACTACATGATGTACACACGTGGTCGTCCCGAGGACTGGGACCGAATTGCGGCTGACGGAAACTATGGATGGTGAGTTCGAATTTTCACCGTAAGCTGTTTCAGAAACTGGTACTCGTCCATGCGAACAAATTTTTCTGTGGGGACAACCCAAAATTTGCGGGGATAAAAGTGGGTTACCTACTCAACCAAAATAAAACAACTGCTCGTTCGTTATTTCCGTTCTGGTATAGACATAATGAAGTTACTATACATTAGTGCCAAGATTTTTTTTAATGAACCTGTACTTCATCTTGTAAGGTAACAAGTGGTATTTATTTTGTTCAGAAGTTTGAATTTTTACCGTCTTAAAAAGCCATAACCCCGAACCCTGTTTTGCCCAATCTCGGAACTCCGACTCTTAAATTTCACATGTCTAGATTATATCGACGCTGATGTGGTTGCTGTATCGATATATATTCTCAACAATAAAAACCTAACCAGCACCGTTTTTGTGCTGGTGAAATCTTCGAATTCTGTTGAATTTTCATTCAATTCCATATATGTATTCAATTCAATATATCTTTTCAGGGGGTACAGTGATGTTCTGAACTATTACATGAAGTCTGAACGAGCTAAGCTGAAGAAGTATAAGAAAGCTTCTTATCGAGGTCGTGAAGGCGAACTAACTGTCGAGAATGTACCATTTCGGTGAGAAAAATAATAAATCAATACATTGAAATAATCAAAGAATTGAAGTAAGGTGTTGATATATGGATTCATTTTCTCTTTTCAGAACTGGTCTAGTAGAAGCTTTCTTAGCTTCTGCCAAAAGCCTGGGACATCC
Organism: Ypsolopha sequella; assembly: GCA_934047225.1. Classification (NCBI taxonomy): domain Eukaryota; kingdom Metazoa; phylum Arthropoda; class Insecta; order Lepidoptera; family Ypsolophidae; genus Ypsolopha; species Ypsolopha sequella. Next base: position 16,508,002 of record OW203994.1, on the reverse strand, counting down.
CGTCATCGACTACAATGATCCAACTCAGCTTGGTTTTGGCTACGTACAAGTCACAACTGAAAATGGTCACAGAATGAGCGCAGCCAGAGCTTTTCTTCATCCTCACAAACGACGACGGAACCTTCACATCCTTCCTGAAACCCGCGCTACGAAGATTGTTATTGAACCCACCACTAAACGAGCACATGCAGTAGAATATATCCGAAATGGGAAAAAATACAAAGCTAGAGCTCGAAGAGAAGTTATATTATCAGCTGGACCAATTGCGTCTCCACAGCTTTTGATGCTGTCAGGTATCGGACCTAGAGAACATTTACAATCTTTTGGCATCCCAGTCATCAATGATCTCCAAGTTGGCAGAACTTTATACGACCACATTTCGTTCCCTGGAACTGTATTCAGACTTAACTCAACAAACGCTAGTCTAATGGAACCGAAGGTAGCAACGCTGCAAAACTTGATGCAATGGCTACAGTTTGGTGATGGTCTTCTGGCAACTCCAGGGGGAATAGAGGGTGTAGGCTACATCAAGACAAAGAACTCTACCGAACCTTTATCGGTACCAGATATAGAGTTGATCAGCTTGGGCTCATCGCTTGCTTTCGATGCTGGGGGCGCCTTTGCGAAAAGTTGGGGAATAACACAAAACACCTTCAACAGCGTCTATTTTCCACTCGTCGGTCAGGACACTTGGTCAGCGGTAGCGATGCTGGTACATCCTAAATCTAAAGGCTATCTAGAGCTACGAGATAGCAATCCATATTCATATCCCAAAATACACGGAAACTTCTTAAGTGATCCGTATGACATTGAAACGCTCAAAGAAGGAATTAAATATATAATTAGAATTGGCGAATCAGAGCCTTTTAAAAAATATAATGCCAAACTGTACCTTGGACAGTTCCCAACCTGTGCCACATTTGCTCCAGGTTCAGATGATTATTGGGATTGCGCGATAAGAACAATGGCCATATCACTAGGACACCAAATTGCAACATGTAAGATGGGGCCCCCAAGTGATCCTAATGCTGTAGTTGACCCTGAGCTAAGGGTATATGGTGTTGAAGGACTAAGGGTCGTTGATTCCAGTATCATACCCCGAACTATTTCAGCGCACACAAATGCTCCTGCCATAATGATCGGAGAAAAGGCTGCAGATTTAATCAAGTCAACTTGGACAAATATCGTGACATAAATTGCCTTAGTATTTAAGCATTTATTATTGTGATAAGTTATTTATTATATTTTTGCGTAAAATATGACTTTATTTTGACCTTGTTTCAAACTAAATATCCTGCTACCGAGCTTTCTAAAATCTTGTTTCGAAATTTGAAAGGTCTTCCAAAAACAATTTTACTGGAATGTAAGTACATATTTATTTCACGACACAAAGATACATTCAGAACTTAAATAACTAGTAGGTAGTTTGCCCCAACTGTGAACTCACGACTCGATCTTCACCGATTTGGCTGACACATGAGTTCAAACTTAAAAAATCTTTTTGTCTCATTTACTCGCCTATCAAATTTCATGACGTTCCGATCAACGATACCAGAGTTATTTTATTTTATTTTATTTTATTTATATGGTACAGTAACAAATTACAAACAAAACATTCACATAACACTTTGACAATCGAATAACAAGTAATGTTCATAATTAGATAATAACAGATATAACAATTGACAATTTAGAACACAAAGAGCATGAATAAAATTTCTATAAAAAAGACTAGGAATATATACATAAATATAATATAATATAACTAAATATATATTATTATATAAATTTTAACATTTACATTATTATCGTTTATTTATCGTCGGATAGACATTAATACATACATACAAACGCAGGATTGTTCAAGAAGGCTATGAGAACTTCGTTCGCTTCGCTCTCTCTTTCAATAAGTCATAACTAAACTGAATAATTCAAAATTAAAATTTATCTAATATGAAAATAATATTCACAAATAAAAAAAAAAAATCGTCAACTATTAAATTTATTTATTATTTCATTAATGACATTACATGTACTTTTATCTCACTACGCGACGCGACGTCAGGCGTGCACCAATACCATACGTTTCTGAAGCGCACTCCCCCGCTCACACTTACGCACACTTTTGGGAGCACGCACGCGTCCGTCGTGAGATAAAAGTGCACGAAAACAATAGTTGCAAACCTACAAAAATATTTGTAGGCCTGCAACTATATAACATTATTTTTTTTTTTAGTTTATGACTGACTATAATCTAATATGCTAAATTCAATCGTGTATTGAGAAAAATCAGCTACTTACTAAATCGCCTAATTTATTTTCATGGAAACATCATTTTATAAAGCTATCACATACCTACCTATAAGCAATAAGTATAGTTTTGATACAGTGCATTTTCACAAACTCGCGAATTGATTCAGATAAAATGCAAATAATTCAAGAATTTTATTGTAAAAACGACAGGTTGCAATTATTTGCAAGCACACGAAACCAATTTTAGAAAAAGGAGACGAAACTGAAAGATAGGGTTTCAGTGTCCTCACTTGGCGTTGCATATTCGTGTATTTGCTGTATTTTCCTGAAAATAAAAATGTGTGGAGGGCATATTCGTGTATTCGCTTTCACTATTTGCTGTTATTTTCCGAATACGCGTTTCCGTGCATTGTCGGTTTTTAATCACAAAAGGATATTTGCGTTGCGCGGCCATGTGTGGATGGCATGTTTGTGATGCCGACGAATACAGCAAATTGTCGTCCAAATACGCGAATACCACAACTCGAATACACGAATAGATGAATACGGCAAGTGAGGAGCCCACCTTACGAACAGACATCACGACGCGACCAACTCAGTTCGCGATCGAAGAAAACGACTTCCTTCTTGACATGCACGCTTTACCTTGGTATGATATTTTGAAGTGCGAAGATGTCGATTCCATGCTAACTCGTTTCAACGAATTAATATTACTCCTGTTTGATAAGCATGCTCCGCTTAAGAGAATACGCGTGTCTCAAAACCCAAGACCATGGATAACTGACGTTATCAAAATAATGATGCGTCATAGAGATGACGCTTGGAACAAAGTCACGACTTCAAAGTGTGAGCATAAATTAGCTTACTACAAAAAACTCCGTAATCTTGTTACAAGTTCCATAAATCGAGAAAAACGAGCCTATTTTACACACTTTGTTAACAATAACATTAAAAATCCTAGTAAAATGTGGGCACACTTAAAACGTGTGTCAATAGTGGGTAATACTAAAAATCAGACCAACATTCCCAGTCATCTAAACAACCCGAACGAAATAAATATCTTTTTTCTAAAAATTCCAGGTAGTTCAACAGTAGATACCTCACTGCTACAATCATTTAAGTTGAGTAAATTTACAGATGAGCGATTTGCCATTGAGCACTGTACACAGGATCTCGTTAGCAAAATTATTCAAAGTATAACTACAAACGCCTCTGGCTTTGATAATATCTCAATGGCCATGATTCGAATGACGCTGCCTTTGACGCTGCCTATTATTACAGCTATTATTAACAAGTCCATTGAATCTAACATTTTCCCTAATGACTGGAAACTTGCGAAAGTTAAACCACTGCCAAAAAGTCCGAGCATTGACGATTACAAAGACTTACGAGCTATAAGCGTCCTACCCACGTTATCAAAGATTTTAGAACGGGTTGTACACATGCAGCTTTCGAAATATGTAGAATCTCAAAATATCATCCCTTTGATGCAATCCGGTTTCCGTCGTAGCCATGGCACTGAAACTGCACTAGCCCATGTTACGGACGAGATCATCACTGCGTCTGACTCCGGTCTTGGAAGTATCCTCGTACTCCTTGACTTCTCACGAGCATTCGACTGCCTCAACCAAGAGCTGCTTCTAGCCAAATTGGGTTACTATGGTCTCACGGAGTCGGCGTGTGATTGGTTTCGTTCGTACTTACAAAATCGGTTGCAGTTTGTAGAGGTAAACAATGATGATGGAACTACATCGAGGTCTAGACTTGAAACAGTATCCCGTGGTTGTCCACAAGGTTCGATTCTGAGCCCACTGCTTTTTGTGTTGTATACTGCAGATCTTGTCACCAAGATCAGTCACTGTCAAGTTCACTTGTATGCCGATGACACGCAGGTATACTATTCCTTCAAACCCGGAGAAGCAGATACAGCAGTGACTAAAATTAACGAGGATCTTAATGTGATTCATGTTTGGGCGAAAGAAAATTGCCTCGTTCTTAATACAATAAAATCCAAATTCATGATCCTAGGAACTAAACATCAATGTCAGAGTATAGCTAAATTTAATCCTACTATACATCTGGATAGTAATATTATAGAAAAAGTGAGTAAGGCACGAAATTTGGGTTTGACAATTGACTCAGAGTTGCGATTTATTGAACATATTAATGCCAAAATAAAAAATGCCTTCTTTAGGCTGAAAGTGCTGTATGGCATTCGACCATTCATATCCGAAACGGTTCGCATTATGCTCACCGAGAGCCTAGTACTGTCACTTTTTAACTTTGGTGACGTAGTGTATGGTCCCAAAATTTACGTCAAAACGGAACGAGCCATTCAAAGAGTCCAGAACGCATGTGCCCGATTCTGTTTTAGATTACCAAAACGATCACACGTTACACCGTTCCTAACTGAAAAAGGCATCCTTAGGATGAAAGAGCGTAGACAGATGCACCTGGCACATCTCGTCCACAAAGTCGTGCACACTAAGTGCCCTGAGTATCTGTACACGAAATTCGTATGGGCTAACGACACTTATACACGTAACATCTGAAGAAAAATCTGCTTGAAAAACAAATAGATGAGATAAAAAGCCGCTTTAAATAATACATTCCATTGCCTGACTCAATATTTGCCTATGGTTCGCTGTGCAACATTTTTAACTATTTAAAATTTGTAATTACTTTCTATAAACTATGATGTTAAGAATATCAATTAACGTTTTTTTTTCTTTTTTTGTTCATTAATGTATTCATGTTATTTTATTATTTCTATTTTTAAATGTAATGCTTGCTATATTTATATAATAATGTTAAATCTTTTTTCCCAATATTCTACCCGCATATGTGCACATTCTGCGAGAACGGGGACAAGCTGAAAATCAGCGCTGTGAAGACCAAGTTATTTTTCTATCACAGCATATAGCTGAGCTCGTTCCTTTTTGTCGCATTCTTTTTAAAACAAATTTCTGTGTGATATAATTATGTTTGAAAGACAAATAAATAATTTCAATTTCAATTTCAATTTCAATTTCAGTTGTGGGCGTGGCCAAATGTCATTCTGTTTTATTTCGCTATAAGGTGCACGATCCATGGAAATGAATTCTACGTCCTTAATTTACCTGAAAAAGACACCCATCTTGATGTAGTTGACAAACTCAGACAGTTTAATTTTTTTAAATGACGCTTGGCGCAGTGCATCTTTGAACCCCCTTCCCCCCCCAAATTGAAGAGGCTCCCGAAGGCTACCGATCTTTATCGATAGATATTGGTCCAATAAACAATTGTGGTAAGTGGCATCCTTTCTTCCGGAAAACTAAACTGATGCCTTTTTTGGGGGCTAACAGTCTAAGCTATATTAATAAAAAACCGACTTTTTGCTACTTTTCCACGAATCCGCCCCACTCGCACTGAGGGTTTTTCGCATATGGAGTAACAGGGACGCTAAAACTTTTACATAGAAAAAGGCGTGTTTTTCACAATCCGGCTGCAAAACCGCTTAGCTACGAAAACGAGACGTTAATGCCATCTAGCGGGAAAACATTTATTCCAACAGGCAAGCTTCTACGGTACCGTACAATAGCATTAAGCCTTCCTACAGCTTTTTCGGTAACCCAGCATTTCATGAGATTCTCGTTAGATGGCGTTACATTACGAGTGTCATGGTTTGGTTTTGAAATTTATTACTAATGAACAGTTAACAGGCTATGCGAATTTTATTTTTGTCACTGTTACTCCAAGCGAAAATTAGCTCAGTGCGAGAGGGGCGGATTCAGGGCAAAAGGGAAAAAAGTTGGTTTTATATTTTTATTAAAAAAACTAAAGTAGCTAGCAAAATTTCAAATATCAAATCTCTAGATATTGTTGAAACACACCTAATAAAATATGTTTGAATTCTGTATATGGTTCCTATTCGTCAAACGAGGAGAAAAAGTGTGTTTGATGACCTCATTTCAACAATTATTTCTATCGAGGAAAATTTATCCAAACATGTTTTCCAATTTCAAAACTAGATTATATAATCAAAATGCATATACCAGAAATGTATTAAAATTTTCCGTGTATTTCATGAAATACACAGAAAAGAAACACCCGTATTTTTTTCGCATATCGCCTTAAGCATAATTTTTATTTATTGTGTCATATTCAAAGGAATTTTATTATTATATTCTTTATGACTCATTTATTTATATATTATAGTCTATTTACACATGTTTTGATATATATGTATATATTATGTATATATATTTATATTTACATATACATAGATACATACCTATATATATATTGTGTGCTCATGATTTTGTTAAGCGATGAAACCTAAATTTCTAGATTAAGTCACCCGTGTATGTTTTTGTTTAATTATTATTGTTAACTGTATTTACGGTGGATTTCTGTCACTGGCGATATTTACTGTACTCCTTTTTTCTGTATTATCATTAAAACTATATGTGCTGTTGAAGTCCCAAATAAAATAAAATAAAATAAAAATATGATACTTAAACTCATATGAAACTCATAGAGCCAGATTTTATGAGCCACGAAATGCTACGAGAAGAGCTACCTTGCCTTGACTTTTAATGACAAGTGATAGGAACCATTTTGATAGTATTCATGCCCTAGATGTCGTGGAGAATTAAAACTTCAGAAAAGATACTAGACGAAGACTCTAGTTACAGCAGCTCAAATGCAGTTAAACAAAAAAAATCGAGTGAAGTATGTGTGTCATTCATAACCTACATAATATAATGTATATGTAATGGTTTATATAAAAACGGCTCACCTCAATACGTGTTATCATCGGAAAAGCCGACCATTTTCAGGAGATTTAGACTGTCTTCATCTGGGCGAGTGAAGACGTTTACGCGACGACGTTACGCCTCACACTGTAACCATACCTATGTAATGGTTATGAAATCAAGTTAATTTGCAGAAACTACAAACGCTGAAGGTGACGAAAATAAAATACAAAAAAAACAACATAGTACGACGTAGCTGGTTACTTTAAGAGGAGTCATCACGCGCAAACTTCCATACAAACGCTTTCACCAAATTGTGGGGTATCTATGTTATTATAACATTTAAGGCTGAGTCCATTAACATTATCTAGATCTATGTTAGTTTAAGTCGACCTGAAAATCGTGAAATTTGAATAATATCTTAACAATAAAACTCCTAAAATACGTAAATTCAACGGTTTCTTACTGAATGTGTAGCAGAATGTGCATTTATTGTTTTAGAAAAAATCAAAAAGTGAATACAAGTCAAACTTCGAAAATTTTACCTAGATTTAGTAACCAAAACTAATGTTTGAAAACGTCCACAGTCTTGCCAAAATCATGTTTCTCCTAAAACAAGTGTTCAATTTTGTGCCCACGATGAAATCGGCACGATTGTATTGTCCTCGCAAGTTCCATGGAGCGTACACCTTATAGCGAAAAGAAACAGCATGACATTTGGCCACGTTCACAACTGATTTGGTCGCGTCATGACGTATGTTCTTAAGAGCATGTGTGACCCGGGGTTAAACATCTCAATTTGCATCAGGTAGAACAGAAATCTATGACGTTTTATTACCTATTTAAAATAAAATTACCTATTGTTTAAAATAGCGCGCTCTGAGCCGCTGTCACGAAAACCAAAATATGCACTCTCGAAAAACTGAGTTTTTATTAAAAACTCTTTTCTATATATAATCACGATATCAGGATACCTGTGACGTTTCATTGCGCCGTGACGTTTGGAGAATAGGCTATATTAAAATAGTCTCTATTGCTTGTCATTAAAAGTCATGGTGAGGTCCTCAAATTCTGGTGGGGATTTTGTAGCTTATTAAAATTAGCCTCTAGTACCTTCAAGTAAATAAGGGTTACACAATGAAACGTAACAGGAATCATGAGATGGTGAATAGACTATAGCTGATATAAAATCCCGGCTTTTTCAAAATTGCTAGATATCATTCAAACAAATTTAATAAAGAAAAAAAAAACAACAAATTTAATAGATGGTTATAGAAGATTTTATTTACAGTAAAGAATTGAATCAATTGACGCGATTTACTCAAACTTATATTTTTTTGATAAATGGTTAAAGAATGATAAATTGCAACAAAACCATCCAAAATCTATATTTGCATCACCTTCCCCCTTAATATAATTAGAAGGAAAGCTTTATGGACACAAGCGGCCATTTGCAAGCGACTGTTACATATTCAATACTTTAGCTATAAGAAATTAAAGTAAAATTTAATTAAGTTAATTATTGTAAGATCTAGAAATAACCCGGCCAGCTGCGGGTCGAACTCACACGTTGAGGGTTCCGTACTACACTCATGGACATATTTAGTGGACCGCAAGAATACGGCCGATTCAAGGTTTTTAGTCTCTTGGTTTTTTTATTGGGTGTTACCGTTTTGTGATTTTCCTTCGAAAAGCAGTCTCTTCTCTATCTTTATGCAACATTTGGGTCGAATTATTGCACACAGACGCACAAGTGATAACACGATTTCAAAATTGCACCAGAATTCGCTTAGATTTAATTATGTTAAGGTGTGTTAATTCAAAAACCATTTCGAAATGTATGTTTAATAAGCCGTATTTTAGAACTCGTGGTCTAAAAAATCTCATGATGATGAATATTTTTAGAAAAAGCTGCAATTTCCATTTACCTTCGTGCTACGTGTTTTTATAAGCAATCACACATCACAGTCAGTATAATGTCTAAAATTCTCAAGTGACGTCATATCGGACAATTCTTTAAAAAATCATGAAAAATAATGGTTAATTTATATAACAAAATAATGAAAACAATGTCCTAAAATAAAGTAAATTCTCTGAAAAAAAATTCAATAAACATTTATGTTTGCTATTTTGCTTTTCATTTAATTGAATGCATGTTAGATTGACTGATGCTAAAAGGGGGTCAAAATATCTTTCTTTATTCTTTATTGTACACACACGGAAATATAAACATATACAAAATTACAGTGAAAAAAGATGCACATTGGCGAGCTTATCTCTAAACAGAGATTTCTGACAGCAAAACCATCATAATAGGAAAAAGTAACATTAAACGAAGTAATCATGCACGTGTACACAGAGAAGAAGAACATACAAAGAATTATACAAGTTTTATAACAAAATAAAAATGTATGTCAATACTTACTATAAATACAATCTATAAAATAATATAAATATACATAGTGTGTAATAAACTGCATAAACATAAATATATATAATATCTATCTGTTCAGATATATCTCGAAAATAATTAAATTGTTATTTCTCTTGTGTAATAAATAGAAACTTGCAATGCCGCTCGGCCGAATGTACCTACCTATATAATAGCATTTTTTTTTCGATATTTCGGGTTTGTTTTCACGGCAAAATTTGTTCTATACCATTGACTGAATAAGCTTTTCACATATGAGCACACCTTTCTGTTACATGGTGTATAAGCTCGCAATATCTTTGCACTATTGTAAGCGCTATGAACGCATGAAAATTTAACTGGTGTGTATAGAAGTATTTTCACAAAATTTCTTTGGAAACCTTCTTCAACATGATCAGTGGATATGTGGCTGTCAATTTCATCCATTTTGATGAAAGGAAATATAATATATACGTACATTGTTACTGGTAATGTATGCTAAATCTATAGATTTAATTATATATACTACATCTATGACTAAATCCCTATCCCGAGTATGGATAGTTTGCATCTAATTCAGGTATGCAAATCGGAGTTAGCTCATAAATAGCAAATAGCCATGCAGATTAAATCTCGCTATTCAAAGTGAAGTGTAATTTAGAACCGGGAGGATGCAAATATCAAATCATACTGAAAGCCGTTAGGGTTCAAAGCACAAATAAAGTTTAAAATATCACTCGGTCTACGTGGTTGGCAGGTATTACTTCCTTACTGATCATGCGTCCATGGATCAGCATAAAAACTTAGTGACAAATGTTTTTTTCGACGATTTTTAAGGTAACGTACCCGAATGTTTACTAAGCCTCCGCTCTCTGTCAGTGCGTCCACTGTCTGTCTGTTAGTCTGTCACAGGGTCTACAGCTCTAGCCTTTATACGTAGCAAGTTGAAATTTTCACACAATACGTGTTACTATGGCCTCTATCACAGCAAATAATATAAATTGAAACCCAAGGAGAGACCCCTTACAAAAAACTCGAAAAGTTAGCACTTTTTAACGTTATCATGCCCCCCCATCTTCGAAACAAGAGGACGTTAAAATAAAAATAAAATTATAATAGGTGATTACGTTAAGATTACGGAAAAAACATAGCGGTTAGATATAAAGGTTTCATACTCAGCGTGAGCCCCCAATTTTTAGTCAGGCACTACCATTTTAGTGGCTTGTTTGTATCAAATGAATGTTGCTATGACATCTATATAGATGTTGTTGTAATTTAGCATGTTTTAGGATTATGAACCCATATTGTGAGGTGGTACGAAATCCTTTGTGTTAAGATGAAGTTGCGCAAGCCGAAAACTGGCGTGGCGATAGTTCGTCCATACTGCAACTTTGTCTATGGAACCAACACTCAAATCGCGACAAAAAAATCAGCTGTTCCATAGAAAAGTTACATACCTACATTATGAAACAAGTATGTTTTTTTTTACTATTTCTAATTTTTTTTAACGAAAAGTTGCTCGTTTTGTCTGCGTATTATCGCCAGGTTTCAGCTTCTGCAACATCATCTTATAATATTTAAACATGCATTTTTTTAATGAACAAATATTTTATGTTTGGCTTACGAATTAACGTCGCATCGAAGATATTTTCTAGTTGTTCAAAATGTGTTCAAGCTTACTTCAAAGTATATATTTATTTCATCCGCAATGATGACACCCACAGAACATGACACCCGTCTAAGTTGCAACTAAAACTTTTTTCTTTGTAATGTTTTGTATAATGATCAGATTGGAACCAATGTTAGAAAAGCCGACAGTTAGAGCCATTGGATCGAGCCCTCAAACTGGGGTTAGTGAGCGATTATGACGTATGTGAGCGCTTATCTAACTCTCGCAGTGTCCGGTAGATACAACGGTCATCATTATACAATAGCCGTAAACTTTACCTCGATCAATATTCATAGAAGCAGATATGTATTGTATGTATGTACCCGTATGTACAAACACACTTTTTTACACAATAGTGACAATAGTATACATATAATAAATATTATTAGAGTGCATTCCAATATTGAGAGTACCAAAGCGATAGTTTTTGCTCAGTGACATAATATTTTTACAAATAATACGTTATATCAAATGAACACACGGCCAAGCGTTAATATAATCTATTTTGTAAGGCCGTGTGGTGTCCGGCTGATTTAAGTAGCACCGACCCATTGCACTTTTAGGTTTCGTAAAAAGGGACTAATGTCTGAAGCAGAACACCCAGTCCCTTCGTCATCCAAACCCTCCTCTAGTCGTAGTCCGTAGCGTTCCTCTGCTCCATTAGGTCAAGGAGGGGGAGGACGAGTGCGTGCACCTGCTTTTGCGCGTGCGATTGTGCACTCTAATATTAACTGTATCCCAATATGGACTTCAAAACGATTTAGTCTTGTGGCGACGGGATGAGGTAGAGAGGTCTAACTTGATGCAAATAGGGCTTTGTCTGAGTTGCTGTGCATAGGCTGCTCCAGGGGTGTTGTATTACGCTGTGGTCGCATCGGCAGCACCGAGAGTGACAAAGGCAGCCCTATTTAGGGAGGCACTGCTTTCCTCGCTAAGCCAGAAAGGAAGCTAGAAAAGGTGCTCTGTTCGTTCGTGTTCCGAAGGTAGTAATAACCGCGGTTGTCATAGCATCCGTTTCAAACGTGGTCGAAAACACAGACAATATTTTAAAGTCATGAAAATATTTGGCGCGTGGAACGTTAGAACCGAGATGGCAATGCGTGCCCTGAACGTAAAACCACTAGATATAATAGCTCGAGAACTTCGTCGGTATGACGTGAATATGGATTCTCTCAACTAGATCTCAGTATGTATAGCGGTTGTGCTGCCAAACCTACTTTATTCCCTGAAACCATGCATATTTCAGAAGAATAAAGTAGTTTTGGCAGCACAATCATCCATGTTTCAGTAAGTAAGTTTTAAAAGTAGTTTTATAATTTTTATATACACGGAGCTCTTTGGGGCCAAGACCTTAATTTCGGGCTCGAGCCAAATATCGCGAACATCGAAATATCTCGCTGAATTGCGATGAAAAATCTATGAACGGAGATAGAATACAATTTTTTTGTTTTCGACGGAGATAAGCAGTTTCTTGTCTGATATTTAGACCATGGAGGTCATTTCCATGCCACCGGAATTGGTCTCCAGGTTCAAGTCATGTAAGAAGAAGACCTTAGAACTTCACTTTCTGAATGCTGCAGCAGCAGCACCGATCCTACTGTTGATCTCAGCAACAAGGTTACCTTGGATGTTAAAGTGATTCCCAGATAGCAGAACTTCTCAGCCTGCTCCTGTAACCAACCAACTGTGCAACCTGTAGGATTACGTAAAGATTACAGGAAAAATATAGCATATAAGATATCATTAGGTTTCCGCACTTAGTGGGTGTCGGATTTGTTTCCACGGCGCTTTTTAGCGGCTTGTTTCTGTCATGTTAATGTTGCTAAGGCATATTGTTGTTATTTACCATAATATTTTTAGGGTTCCGTACCCATATTGTAATTGTGTGGTGAACTGTGGTCGTACCCCCAATGCACGAGTCCGACTTGCACTTGCTCAAATTATTTTGGCGAACCCGACAACCCTGCACTCTCTGAGTAAATACTGAACTCAGCCCCTTTTTAGGGTTCCGTACTCAAAGGACACATCGGAACCCTATTAATGTCACTTCGCTGTCCGTCTGTCTGTCTGTCTGTCTGTATGTCTCTCTATGTCTCTAGCTATTAGACGGAATGACATAGAAACCTGAAATTTTTGTATGTTGTGTAAAATGTTGATCCAAAACCGAATTTTGAGTTTAAAATGTAATTAAATTATTTTTCAGGGGGCGGCTTCATGGCGCTGATTTTTTTTTTCTCTATCATGTAGGGTATCATTGTCTAGAGCTCATTAAGTAGAGTATAAATATATTTTTTATTTTGTTTTACCTTAAAAAATAAAGAAATAGAGGGCTATCAAAGTTGCCATTTTTGTTACGGGGTCTATCTCAAAGGTCAAAGCAGTTAGGAATTTAAAATTTCTGTGTATTATTTACCATGTGCTGTTTTTAAACAATACTAAAATGCCAATTTATAATGTAGTTTTAGGCTTACGTCCCCGAATACTCAACCAACTTAATTTTGCAGTTTTAAGTCTGACAGAATTAGAACATTACCTAAAATTAAATAAATATCTAGTTTGAAATAATTGGTCCAAGCGAGGCCCGACTCGCACTTGGCCAGTTTTTTACATAACAGATATCACAAATTAAATAAATCGTAATTTTTAAATTACTTAAAACGTAAGCTTGAATCATTTCTTTTCAGTCTTTACGATATTTATTTCTCGTCAATCATTTACCTTGTTCATTTTCCTCTCTTTTTTCAACATTCAATTAATTTAATTAAGGGCATTAAATTCTAAGAGTAGGTAGTGTATGAAATAACAGTACAGAGAAACAAATTATGAAATTATATGAGAACACGGAAGAATTTTCTTGTTCATTGTGTTTTCTTTTATTTACGAGTATAAATGTTTGTTTGCCCTAAATACACACTTAGATTCCAACTTTTACAAGTTGTGTTGGTATAATGATATATGTATTTCTTTCGGTTCTCGTGTGACCTGTTTATTTACTACTTATAACGATATTAGTTGGAATCGATACTAACATAGACGGGTGAAGAGTGATTTCGGGCTCGCACAATTGGTCTCTTCTATTTTACGCCAATCGTATTTACGATTCGAAAACCGTTTCGATGAAGTTTTTCTTGGCTGTTTTTGTAAACAGATTTTAAAATAAGAGCTCAGATGCTTTATTAAAAGAAAAAAGCAATGTCTTTCATATGAGCTCCAGTGACGTCATCACTTCACATTTCCAGGCATATTTATTTTTCTTGAAAGCATCCTAAAGTCTCAAGGATCCGACCATTCAACTTTATATGATGTGATGATGACGTCACTTCTTGTAATTACTAAAAAAATGGGTTTAAAACCTAAATACCTAAATTAATCTATTTATTCCAAGAAGCAAACAGAAATAGCACATTGAAGTTGTAAAAACGACCGAAATATGGAACACCCTATGTGAACGACAAATGTTTAGATACAGACGTTGGTATAGTCTCTATATTGGAAACCTCAAAATAGGTACTATTGTTTCATTGCAGGCATTAAATAATTTTGTAGGCAATATTTTTTTACCTTAAAAGCCTATATAACTAGAACCAGTTGGGCAAAGTGGTTAAATAACTTTTGAAATGTGCAAGCAATTTTAGTCTCTACAAAATGTTGAAACCTACCTATACAAGGTGACTTTTTGATCATCGTCCAAATTCATATTGGTGGCTTGGTAAGTGATCAGTATCATTGATCAATAACAATTTTTGTAAAATACGTAAAATGAAATTTCGACTTCCCATAGTGATTTACTCGGAACTGGAAGTGAATTTCTATGGGAAGCCGAAATTTCATTTTACAAATGTTACAAAAATTGTTATTGATCCAAGATATTGATCACTTATCAAGCCTCCAGTATGAATTTGGACGATGATCAAAAAGTCACCTTGTATATCTTTTTAAATAGTATTTTTTTATTTTATAGTTTGATGATTACAATTTTCTTTATAATTAAAGGTAAATCTCCTAAATATTGTAATATTTTTGTATTCTTTTCTTTCAAAATTAGCAGAGGAACCATAAAATATTTTCTTTATGTTTTATTCGGAGCTTTATGTAATGAGGTATTTTTACTATAAAATTACAGGAGCTTGTAACTTAATAATAATAGAACTGTTTATTTCAAGAAAAAATAACAATAATATGTTTACTTAAATCTAAAGTTTAAATCTACAAATCTTAAGATTATATTACTTTAGATGGTTACCTCATCTCTTATAAATATCTTAAGCTGATCTTATTAATATTTTATACAATTTATTTTGTAATTTGGGTGCACATCCTCTCCATTTATGTATTTGTCGTGAATATAATACCTTTTTAATATATTCATATAACTGTCCTCCCCGCTTATTCCTACGGCGGCGTAGCAAGCGCTACGATTCCATAGTTTACCTGCTTTGAAGACCCGTTCGTTACATCGTTTCACCGTGCCACCATAAATAAAATAGGAAATTTGACACAAAAATAGCATTAATTTGCCCACATATTAGAGTGTAAAAAAAAATATGAAAAATTTGAAATTGTTCAAAATATTTCCAAAATAAAAGTGAGAAAAATAAAAAATATTAGCCTAAAAATACAACATGGGTATCAAATTGTAGGTATTAAAAAGTTGATTCTAAAAATATATACTTTTAATATATTTACTGACACTGGTTTCGAGAAATCTTTAAAAAACCCCAAAAATGTGTATGTCTCCCCCCCTTATCTCCGAAACTGGCAAACCGCAAAATATGAAAATAATGTCAATTATAGATCATAACTGGCCAATTAAAGGAAAACTATAGCGATTAAAAAAAAATAAAAAGAAATACAAAAAAAGAAGTAAAATAAATAAAAAAAATATTTTATTAAAACACAATATGGGTATCAAATTATAGGTATTAAAAAGTTGATTGTAAAAATATATACTTTTATAATATTTACTGTCACTGGTTTCGAGAAATCTTTCAAAAACCCCAAAAATATGTATGTCCCCCCCCCTTATCTCCGAAGCTGGGAGACCGAAAAATATGAAAAAAATATCAATTATAGATCATAACTAGCCAATTACAGGAAAACCATAGCGATTAAAAAAAATTCAGTACTAATGAGAAATATAAAAAAAAGCAAAATAAATAAAAAAAATATTTTATAAAAACATATTATGGGTATCAAATTGTAGGCATTAAAAGTTGATTCTAAAAATATATACTTTTAATATATTTACTGACACTGGTTTCGAGAAATCTCTAAAAAACCCCAAAAATGTATATGTCCTCCCCCCCCTTATCTCCGAAACTGGTAAACCGAAAAATATGAAAAAAATGTATATTATAGATCACAACTGGCCAATTACAGGAAAACTATAAAAACAAAAAAAAATCAGCCCTTATGAGAAATATAAAAAAATAAGTAAAATAAATAAAAAATATATTTATTAAATACAATATGGATATCAAATTATAGGTATTAAAAAGCTGATTTTAAAAATATATACTTACTGGCACTGGTTTCGAGAAATCATTAAAAAAACCCCTTATCTCCAAAACTGGTGAACCAAAAATATGAAAAAAATCATGGTAATATGTGTAGATACGTAAAGATTACAGGAAAAATAAAGCGGTTGAGAAATTCACGAAAAAAACAATGACAAAATTAAATTTATCATCCACAATACGGAACCCTAGGTACGCGAGTCTGACTCGCACTTGGCTGGTTTTTTTTTTATTGCACAAACACAGAAACACGGAAACAAATTATCGCAGACGGATTGTGAAAAACCCGCCTAGTGTGCTGCTGTATATCATTCTATTGGTCTCTGTAAATCAGAATTACAAAATTTCTTAAATTCAAAATTTTTGAGATTCTCATTTACAGAAACCAACAACTATTGAGTGAATTTTGAATTTAAGTGTTTTGTTTCGATTGATTAGAAAAAGGCGGGTTTTTCACAATCCGGTTGTGAAACCGCTCTTAACAATACATAGGCGCGCTTATCTCTAAAAATGATGAAAATTAAATTGGCGACTCATGATGATGTTTCTTAAGATTTTGCATTTTTGGCTGTATGAGGACGTAGTTTGATGTACATATGAAAAAAAAAGAAGAAAATCAGCTGTTGAGTTCCCAGTCAGTTTTAACCTTTTGTATGGAGATTTTACGGCTGAGTCCTCACTGAGCCTAGAACATGAAAAACGCCAGTCTTTTGAGAATTCGTTTGAAGAGATTTAGACTCACCTTGTACCCGTATAGAAAAAAATATGCTTATTTCAATAAAGGGAATGACTAATAAAAATTGTATCAGGATTTGTGGACTACCATTGTCTAAAAAAATAATTTCAACCATATTTTTTTATAGGTTTTAAAGTGTTCCTTCCAAGATCGCGGTTACGGGAATGACAATTTTTTTTTTTATATTGTTAACACAAATATGAAGTGAATCTAATCTATTTCTATTTTTTCAACACGCTTTTATTAGCTTCACTTGTATGTAACTAACTGAAGTCAATTTTAACCTACTTCTATTGTATCGATTTGAAATTTTGCACATGTGTGTAATTCGGATAACAATGCAATAAATACGTGGCTATTGTATGTGTGCACGTTGTGTGCAAGAGTGTGTGAGTTAGTGAAGATGCGAAAGTGAATCTTGTACAATAGGCTTTAGGCAGTGACTAAAGTTTCGTCGTTTGTCATTAGAGACTAGTCTTCGTAATATCATTTCTGTTGGGGATAAGTTTATTGTGTGTTGCGGGAATATTACAAAGTCACACAGACGGTGTTACAAAAGTTTCTTGCAAATTCTGAATCAAAACGAGCATGTGACATCTCATTTACGACTATATTATAGTTCCATCGTTAAAATAGCGTGAAACGTAGCGTCAATATTTATGATTAGAATTTTGTGTCCATATTACGCTGAATTATAAAAAAGAACAAAAAATGTATTCAGCATAAAGTGTAGTTTTATGTGTATATAGGTATTCAAATTCAAATTCAAATTCAAATTTATTTATTTACATAACAGAGTTTGTTCCATGATAGACAGAAATCGCAGTTATGATCGTACTCAACAAAGAGGACTGGGCGAAAGTGGTCTATAGACCAACAGATATGGAGTAATTTTTTTCATGTTATGACGTAAAAAAAATTACTCCATATCTGTTGGTCTATAGACCACTTTTGCCCAGTCTCCTTTGTTGAGTACGATCATAACTGCGATTTCTGTCTATCATGGAACAAACTCTGTTATGTAAATAAAACATATCCAAGGTGCTGACTCAAAACAGATTTGTTTCCTTGCTTATCGAAGATTGCACAACATTGTCTGTGTACTATTCAGCACTTTCCAGCCTTGACTCATACACAGATATTGGTTTTACGGGACCCGGTAACTGGTAGCAGCCACCTGTTTCATTACGTGTAACGCCCGTACTGCTGGGCAAAAAATTTTGAGCCTTTGTTTAGCTGGATGGTGTTATAATGGCGCAGGTTAAAATAAAACGAATTTATTTGCCTTTTAACGCGCGTGTTTTAAGGTAATCTTCAGAGTCTGAAGACATTGCCCGTTTCTGCCTCAATAGATCCAAAGTTTCGCTTGATATTTTGGACTCCTTATTCTTTCACTCCGGCTTAAAAAAAGCCGTGCCTATCTCGGGGATGACATTCGTAAAATAGTTAGCAAGCTTGTCAACGTCTTCTATGGTTTCCGAACGTTATGTTTTAAAACACTTTAGTGTTACAACAATTATTAGATATCACACGATTTAAAAAGAAAATTTTATAACAACCAAGTATATTAAAGATCCATCCTCGACTTCTGGGCTAAAAATCAAAAAGGATTTTTTTCTTCTAATACGAGAAAATCAACTTACCTTTATATCATCATATATGTCATATATACATCATATAACCCATAGCGTTTTCAAAAAAACCTGGGTGCCAAGTTTTCCGGCCCTCGCTCAAGAATAAGTAGAAATATTTCAGAATATTTTGTGTTAGATGTAAAAAGCGAGGTCGTATTCTATAAAAATGCCACCGCCGAGGTCTCAAGGGTTGAGGTAGGTACTTTTATAGGTTTGTCACAGGTGTGTCCGATGACCGACGTGGTTTTATTTTTTTTATTTAGAAGCCCTCTTTTATAGGTATTTGTATGCGGCCATGTTGTTTGTTCAAAACTAAAACATTTATTTGTGACGGGTAATTTTGCATCGTTGCTGAGAAAAGGTCACAAAAATGTTGTGCCCACATCTGTCTGTACCTAGACCTCCGTTGGCTAGATTATTTTTATTTTTTTAATTTATTTTATTTATTTATTACACTTTTCGTACCTTTACAAACATAATTTACAACACATTTTCACATAAAAGACAGACGTCGTGTACAAAGGCGGCACTTATATATATATAAAGATAGAAATATCTTCCAGGCAACCTTTGGGTGGAATGAAAAAGATGTTAACGATAAAAAGGGTAGCGTTAATGCTAACAAAAAAGCAACGTGCTAATTATAACCAAAATGTACTATTAATTAACATAATAATCTAATATTAACGTGTAACATAAAGGTGTAACCATATTTGAAGAGCTTATTCAGTCAATGGTATAGAACAAATTTTACTATGTTTTAAATTCTATGAATTTTTAAATTATTTGACGTCAGAAAAATGATTACGTCATATTATTTAGAAGTGAACTACTTTTTGTATTTCTAATTTATTTTATCTTATCATTAAAAGCAGGAAGATACGGTTCGTTCTTATATCGTAAACTGAAAAATGGGCCTGCTGGACAGAGATATAGCGACGATCTTTGGCAGTAGAGCAAACGAGACAAGCGAATCAAAGCAGGTCCATTATACTGGTTTTGAAGAAACACAAGTAGCCAAAGGGGTCACTTCCTTCAGCTGGTATTGGATTAAACTAACTAAGAACTATAATAGCTGTGATAAATCGGCTATAAAGTCAGATTGAGCACCTCATTTTGCATCAATCAGAACTGAATAAGACGTTTCCTTTTAGTTTATAGTAACGCACTCACAGCCGTGGCTGTTATGACCAAAGAAACACGCGCCCACAAAAACCTGTGTTTTCATTTAATAACTCGGCTTCTAGATTTTTTTTTTTCTATCGAGTGAACTTAAAGCTTTTGCGTTTTTTCTAAAATGAACCTATCAGCTATATAGGCTTTTATTTTTATTTTATTTTTATTAAACCGAATTACTAAGTTACATAATGTAAAATGGTCATTTGAAGTTGTGAATTTGACTTTATACGGACCCTTAAATACATACTTACATACATATCCTCACCCCTGTCTCTCGAAGAAGTAGGCAGAGACTACAGATTTCCATCTGCTACGATCCAGACACACGTCTTCCGCCTCTTCCACATCCATCAACCTAGTCATACAGTATGTCGCCTACTTGGTCAGCATACCGTCCTTCTAGGGCCTGGTCGAGCTGTACCTTCCATTTGCGTACCATAATTTTCTTTCGTCACTCTAATTTCATTCCTCTCTACATATCCAAACCACTGAAGCATTCCATAAATAAATCCAAAATTATAACCACTAGGTTTACCATAACAATTAACAACAGAAAACATTATTATACATACGTGATATGCAAAAACCTACAAATTCAATACACATAACGTGCAAATTGTAATACTCATATTTGAAAGTGCATGCAATATTACATCTTTTTGCTTAACTTTTAGCGGGAATTCTCGAGAGTTTCCCGTAATTTTCAATAACCACCAGTTTGGCATTTGTACCAAGTTCAAAAGCCGTAAATCATCACTAATTTCCGAACAACTTATTATTGCGAGCGCGTCATGGCAAAAGCCGGATCGTGAAAATGGTGTACTTACTACCTACATTGAGTTTTACATTTCATTTTGTTTTTACAACTTGTCTTTTCACATTTCTTTTGAATATTGTTGCTTTAATAATAAGGTTGGATTAAAATATCAAAAAAGTACGAGTCTAACTCTAACGGGTTCCGTATTCTTAAAATATGTTCCGCAATTTATGTGAGGCTGTTCATTTAATTTATGATTGTGAAAAACTGCCTGTTTCTAATTAATCGAAACAGAACACTTAAATTCAAAATTCACTCAATAGTTATTCAACAGCTTATTACCTATGTATTTTGTATGTTGCCATCGCAAATTTTCCATTGGTTTCTTTCTGTAAATTAGAATAACAAAATTTTGAATTTAAAAGATACTTATCGAAGTTCTAATTTACAGCCACCGATGGAAACTTTGCGATGGCAGCATTCACATATATATATATATATATATATATATATATATATATATATATATATATATATACATATATGTATTAAGACTAAGGTTTAGTTAAATAACTATTGAGTGAATTATGAATTTAAGTGTTCTGTTTCGATTAATTTTAAAAAGGCGGGTATTTCACAATCCGGCTGCGAAACCGCTCTTAAGTCTCTAGGATATCTTAACCTATTAATAATACACTTATGGTATCGTTATTAACTTAACTAATTACGTAATTAACACTCCTAACCAATTTTTACGATGTTTCGCTTCCTTGGAGTGCCAGAACAGTGGTTGTTTTGCGGACGGAGGCAGCCTCAGCCACAGAATAACTGATAGTACCATGTCTCAGCTTTGTTTGAATTGGCTGGTATCGGTGGCCGCGGTTACTGATCGTGATGATTAATGAGTATGGCGGGGCACCCCATCTTTAGTTTCAGGTTAAACGTCAGTGGCTTGTCACAAAGTGCATAACTTTGTATTTCTTATTTAGAAGTTAAAAATTGATAAATATTTTGGTAAGTGGCAGTTAACACCAATAGTTCAATATTAGTAAGGTTTATAGAGCATGAGTTTGAAATTTATTTAATGCACTATTAGTCATTATCTGGTCGAAACAAAGTTAAAACAGCATTTTTAGTTGGTTTGGACCAGATCATGACTAACTATGCATTAAATTTCAAACTCATGCTTTATAAACCTTACTAAAATGTTAACTTCTATACAAGAAATACAAAGTTAAATTATGCACTTTTTGCTAAGCAACTGACGTTTAACCTTATTTGTTGGATTTGGCACTGCAAGTAGAGAGGAAGGTAGATAGCACAGATGCTGCAGTCTTAGACTTCCTTTTGACACTCAGGCATAATTCCTTAGCCAAAGTGCCATTGTGGCTTAACTGGGTCAGTTGCTTAAGTACGGGTGATGAGCGTTTAGCTACGAATTAGCTGATCGCTAAAACACTGCGTCGATATGTCGTGGCCATATCGTAGAATTGACCATTTTATGATCTAGTTGGCCATATCGTATTTCTGTTAAAATTGGGAGGGTCCCCCCCGCTCCGCTCCGCTTCGCTCGGCTCTCCAAATGTATTTACATGTAAACCTAACACGCTCCTCCTCGCCCCGCTTCGCTTCGCTCGTCGTCGCACCAATTTTTTTACTTTTGGTGAAAGATTTTTGATTTCATACTTTACGATCTGCCCAACCAGATCATGAAATGGTCAATTCTACGATGTGGTCACGACAAATATATTTGTTAGCACGGGCTGCTATGAATATACGGGTTGTTTGAAATACCTATAGATATAAATGGAGAGGGCGTAAACCATAGATTGTGACATACATACCAGCTAAAATTGTGAAAAATATGTCGTTTTTTGTACTTTATGCGGGTTGACTGTGAGAAAATGCTTTGTACGTAAAGATGACCCGTTGTACGTTGAATTTTTATGCAATAAAAGATGAATAAAGAAAGTAAGAAGGAAAGTAAATATCTAGACAATATCTAAACAATCATAATCATATCTATGCCTGTAAGTAAATATCTAGACAATCCCCTGAAAGCTATGCCTGTAAGTAAATATCTAGACAATCCTCTATAAGCTATGCCTGTAAGCCACACGCACACATGGCTATAATGTCTTTTATTTATACTTACAGATAAAGCGTTGTGATGAGAGTGAAAATTGGGTCAATTTAACTAAGGACACAAGAAGAATTTGCCCTAATCACCATGCAGGGCAGGTGGTGAAAAATGTATTTTTCTATACTAGTTTTTAAATACGTACCTCTACCTACTATAGCTAATATGGGAATTTATAAATTATAAATAAAATTAAAAAAGTAGTTCAGTATAAACTGGTAGTTTACCCTGAACTGTAAACTCGCGGACCCCCTTTTACAACCCCTTGACTGATTTGGCTCATGTTCAAATTTAATAATTATTTTTGTGTCATTTACTTACCCACCAAATTTCATGGCGTCCGTCCCGCTCAACGATACTCGAGTTATCATCGGACAAACATTACATACAAACGCCGGATTGTTCAAGTAGACTCGAAGAACTTCGCTCGCTCGTTCAAAATCACTAAAACAGTAAAATCCTTACTGAAATAAATATAAAGGCCGTTAGATACAAAATAAAATTAAAAAAAATATCTGGTAACCAAGAGTTAAACATAAAAATATCTCTGTTACATTAAAGTTCGTGTTGATTAAACAAATTCCAACGAATAATCCTGAAACTTTGGGGCCGTAGTGTAATGTTGAGTTTTGTAAAGGGTTACCTAACAATTTTATGTTAATTTCTGAGAGAAAGAGGCCGCATAAATTTAATTTGTGGGGCCTCCTGATTACCACTTATTTGTTTTTGTGGCTCTTTCTTAATTATTAAGGGAAACGGCCAGGAAAGTTGGTACTAAGTTGATTATTTTGGTTAAATATATTTTTGGCTTGAAAAATTACTGGAATTTGATTTACTTAGTTTAATTTTATTTTATTTATTTATTAACATAAATCCACAGCAACACAAAAAGTGTTGACTAAAAACTTAGACTAAGTATGTCTCTGCTAAAAAATATAATTTGTAGATACTTTCAATAAAGATAATTGGCTTAGAAATTAGAAGTTTGTGACAAATGTATGTACTGACTCTAAGTGCTGTTTCTTTATCGAAGTAACTTTATAGTATCATAGTAACGATAAGTTATATATATCTATATATATCGTAATACTTTAATAAATATATAATATGCCTCTATTAGCTTTTTATTTGCAATTACACATATATAACTTTAAATATAATTAACTAATAAAATAAAAATTTGAACTTGAAATATATTTCGGCCCTTAGTAGGCCGTCATCAGTACAAAGTGGTCCGATCAGCTGACTCAGTTTGTATGGACAAGTGAAGAAAAAGTTCGCGCAAAAAAAAAGTACTTTTCAGTGGAATGTGATGTATTAACGATACTGAAGCACCTCCTAAATTACTTTCCATTTAAATTGAAAGACCTTATATACCTATATATATCGTAGTAACGATAAGTAACTTTATCGTAGTACCAATATCAACGAAGTAGTGAACCATTTACTTATAAAAGATAACATACATAATAAATCCCATCAAATTCAACAAGAAACTGACATACAAATATTAAAAACTGAATGAACAAACAAATTCAAACATCTGTGTATGAAAATACATGTATAAGTTCATCCCGAAAAAAACATCCAGCAACAAAAAGGATGTGTAAAAATCTATACAGAATCCCAAAAGAGCAAGACTTTTCATTTTATGTCTGGCATTACTTCCAGGCGCTGGAAAGCAGCATCAGCGCGATCGGATACCTACCCTCATCAATGTTTTGTTTGATACAGCAAAATACCGGGACCTAACAGATCATATCCTTCTGTTGCAAAAAGAGTCTCTATAGAATTATAGAGGTGGTACGGATCAAAAAATAATGGTACTAAAATTTATTCACCGGGTAAAGTTATACGAGAACAACGTTTTATAAATAGCAAAAATGTTTTCTCCTACATTATTTTTGTATTAATGAATATTATTATTTAAATAAACATAAATAAAAGAAAATTTTGAACTTGAAATGTATTATACTTGACTGATGATAGCCAAGGGCCGTAATATATTTTTCAATGCAAGTGCTCGTAAAGGCCCCTTTTTATGCATCAAAACAAAGTCGATTATTTTGCCCTAGGGTTTTTTTTCATTTTTTTTTTATTTACAATGGTTGGCTAACCTGCAGGCTTTCCTGTGTACCATAAATGTTATACTGTTTTATCCACTGTTTAACGGCTCTGGATACAGTCCTTTTGAGCCAATCATAATTAAAAGTTCACAAGATTATATTTGTTTTATTTCCTCACACTATGCATTGAGAAACGTAGTATGATACACGGGCGTAAGAGCAATAAATTACTCGATTACGTTTAAAACACTCGCTACGCTCGTGTTTTAAATCTTCCTCGTAATTTATTCCTTTTCGCCCTTGTAGCATAAACTACTATAATGCTCGTTTTTTTTTTATTCATGTATAATTATAGCCATATCTTATTATATCCTATTTAAATAAAAACTAATAAAGGCATCTTATACGTTTATATTTTATTTGAATATTATTCTGTAATTAAGGTGATCCAGAAGTAACTTTCCACGATATATTGTACAAACTCTGTTTTTTATAGTAAAATATAAAATATTGATGATTTTATGTATCTATAACGTTTTTCAAACGTGAATAAGACAAATTTCAAAGATGAAAAAAATATGTGAATATATTTTATTATATATATATTTTTACATATACGTATATATTTTTTTAAAGTACACTACAATTTTTTTTTTGGTGTACTGTTGTGGTTTTGTAGGGCTTAAAAAGATAGGTACTTATTCTTATTTTAATTTTTTTTGAACCTTTATCAACGTGTTAGTTTTGAGAAAATAACTATAACAAATACACATACAGTAATTTTTCACTTATTTTTATGAGATCTATCTGCACTTTTTAAAATTTTTCGCGGAAAATCAGCAAGCAGAAATTTAAAAGTATATTAAAATTACATTTATCAGCAAGAAGAAGTTTAAAATTGTATCATTGTTTTTTAACGATTAGTTTTGTTATGTTATTTTAAGATCTTTATACTATTTACAGTA
Source organism: Ypsolopha sequella (assembly GCA_934047225.1). Taxonomy (NCBI): domain Eukaryota; kingdom Metazoa; phylum Arthropoda; class Insecta; order Lepidoptera; family Ypsolophidae; genus Ypsolopha; species Ypsolopha sequella. The sequence continues at coordinate 16,481,941 of OW203994.1, read as the reverse complement.
AGTAAATGAAATTTTTTTCAAGATTATAAATGCATCGTCCTTTAACTATGTTTTTATATTAATATAATGTTGTAAAGTATAAAGCGACAGTTAAAATTAAAATATAAAGAAGGACTAAGGTGCGGTACATACTGGTAAAAAGAAAAGAGATTTATAATTAATTGCTTTTTGAAATCATAATAAAACGAATATTCCAAATCCATTAACCAAAACAAAGTTCCAACTCTATGTACATACAAAAGTCATTATTTCTTACTTCATTTCTGTCTGATTTTTCCAACCGTGTCGCTAAAAGTTCCTTTGCAATTTCACGGTGTCTTGAACGGAAAAATTCATTGGTATCGGAATACGACAAAATATTGATACAGCCAACCATAATGATAATTGACGAGAGTTTGTCTTGAAAAATTACTCCAAAGGGAAGAACCGTAGAATGAAAAAAAAGGAATTTAATTAAAAGTTTTTCCCTTAAAATATCATTTTACCTTGACAACGGTAGGTACCTATACATAGCGTTATGTACCTTTTTGTTCTGTACATTAAAATTGATGACTAATAGAAAGCTCAAGTTGCATTTAGCAGATAAATTTGTTTAAGAAAAGCTCTTGCTTTCAAAGGCGTAGTGGTGTGGTAATTATTTCCTTCGTAGCTCCGCTCTCATTGCTGAATTGGATCTGATGACTGGCTGAATGTTTTTAAGTTTAAAAATAAGCTATTTCAAATAAATAAATAACTAAAATCAATTTCCCTTCACGTTTTTAACATCACTTTTGTATTTTCATTTGATGATTTGTAGGATTTCGGAGTTGCGGGCAAAAGAGTTCCATATAAAACTACAGTTGTATATGCACAATAGTGTAAACATTACAATATAATGTACCATATTTATATAAATTCTTAACAGGTTATTGAGATAGTTTGAGAAAAGCTATCATAATGCGTGCTTGACCCTTTGCACAGTAAATGGAGCCAAAATGTATTTTCCGAACATTATTAATACTATCTATCAGTTTAATTTTAGCCCTGTATGCTAATTGGATTTTGAAAGTTAAAAGTCAGCAGTCAAACATAACGAAATGATAAGGGCTGTACTACGTGTAACAGAAAGGTATAACCATATTTGAAGAGCTTATTCTGTCAATGGTAAAGAATAACTTTTAGTATGGAACAAAACCTGCATCTCGAAAAAAAAAATTACTGTTTCATAGAAAAATGGAATGCCGCTCGACCGAAATGTATGGAAGGGCAGATTTTTTTTTTGAGGTTTCAGGGTTTGTTCCGTAGTAAAAGTTGTTCTATACCATTGACTGAATAAGCTCTTCAAATATGGTTATACCTTTCTGTTACACGTTGTATAGCCCTTATAATTTCGTTATGTTTGACTGCTGACTTTTAAATTTCAAAATCCAATTAGCATACAGGGCTAAAAATAAACTGATAGTATTAATAACGTTATATTCTAATGTTTTCACTATTGTGCATTTTCAACTGTAATTTTATATTGAACTCTTTTACCCGCGACTTAGACCGTGCTAAACATCTATTTAATCCTCTAATTAACTAGTTTTTGCCCGCGGCTTCACCCGCGTTGAATCAGTTTTTGTGTAGTCGTACAGGGTGTTTTTGGGTAGATTGAATTATGACTAGCCAATGCTATATAAAAATACAAAAGTTCAGCAAAAATGTATGGTTTAGAAGTTATTATGTTTTTGGCTCTCTATTGAAAGTCGCTACTATTTACACATGAAAAAAAAAAACGGCCGCTTATGAGATAAGTTAAATTTCTAGCTCATCAAAGACGTTGTCTATGAAAACTATGCTATTTAAAAATAGTTCATTGATATATCTACACATTTACTTAAGCAGATTTTGTTTTTTTTTCTAAGCACTTCTACAGCACATAGCGCCTTAACATTATTATCATTAAATATTATTAGAGTGCATTACCAACTAGAAAATATCAATCAGAAACAAATCCAAAGACAAGGCGTGAAATCACATAACGCCCTCGTGAGCGTTCTGTATGTGCAGTACAAGCGAGTATATCAAGCAGATGCAAAAATAACAGTGGACAAGTATGATGGAAGAATTTGCCGATCTAGGTAGGAACCTCGGTGGCGCAATTGGTAGCGCACTTGTCTTGATAATAAGAAGTCGCAGGTTCGAATCCTGGCCCGGAGAATTTTTTCAAATTCTTGTCTTTGGATTTGTTTCTGATTGATGTTTTCTAGTTTGTAATGCATTCTAATAATATTTAGAGTATTCATAGCGATGGATTTCGCAAAATAAACATAATATTATTATCATTATTTTAATCTTCTTAGTGCAAGTCACTACGTAAAATAGTAACCGTAGGTCAAGCCTCACAAACGCTGAAATAATTTTAATGTTCTTGCAGAAGCTATACTTCAGGTAACTCCTTTAAGTAAAAGGCAAAAATATTAATTAAAGCCTGCAGTTAAAATCCCTTTGACAAATCAAGAGACCCGGCTTGTTGAATAAAATCAAATTAGAGAACCGCAGCCGCCTTTTAAAATGGAGTCAAAGCGAACAGTAATAGAGTTCCACGGACGCGCGCAGGAAAATTTCACATTAGCATGAAGGGGCATAATGAATATTAGTGGGCTTTCATGGCGTTCAAATTGGATGGTATCCACTCACGGGGCTTACTTGGAGTTTGAAGTTGGGGTACGATTGGATGCTTAAAATGTTTCGTGTTGTATTAGTGTGGGTTGAAATGAAATTGCAATTTAAATTACGGTATTGTAGGTATTTGCGATGAAATTGACCACCCACATTTCACATTGATCTGGCGATATCGATCTATTTTATTTACTAAATGCTAGTTTAATTCTGCAACAATATCGGTAACAGCTTGAACAGATCAGCTGTTTTGAGTTTTGCCAACGGACAGACAATGAAACTTCGCTATACCACGGTAAAAATAAATTTCTTCTTAAAAATCTAATTTCTTTGATTCAATGAATTATTGTTTCATATAAGGCATATTTTAGGTAGATTTTACAATTTTTCAAGTGAAACTTCGCTAATGCATGTTAAAAATTGATTTCTTTTTCAAAAGCAAATTTCTTTCATTCAATTAAATATTGTTTAATATAAGGCATATTTTAGGTAGATTTTACAATTTTTTAAGTGAAACCTAATTTCTTCTTAAAAGCAAATTTCCTTTATGCAATGAAATATTGTTTAATATAAGGCATATTTTAGGTAGATTTTACAATTTTTCAAGTGAAACTTCGCTATACCACGGTAAAATGTATTTCTTTTTAAGCAGCAAATTTCTATTATTCAATGAAAAATTGTTTCATATAAGGCAGATTTTACGTTTTTTTCGTGACCGTGAATAACAAAATTTTTGTAAAAACTAAATAGGCATAGAAAATTCAAAGCTGCCTCTGTGCTAAGCTTGCCCCCCTCTCCCCTATAGAAGTCAAATTTTTTTTCATTTAATATTGGTCCTGTCCACTTACCGAGTCTCCAGTATGAATTTGGTTACATAAACAAAAGTCACCTTATACAGAATGTTAAGATGAAATTGCGGAAGCCGAAAACTAGCGAACGTCCATACGAACAACATTCCGTGAAAAAAATTTGAGAAATCGAGAAAAAAAAATGTATTGTTTCATACATTTTGGTCGGGTAACTCTTCTACGGCTGGTTTTTTTTTCGCGATTCCAGGGTTGTCTCCATAGTAAAAATTGTTCGTATGGACGAGTACTTTCACCAGTTTCCGGCTACCGCAACTTCATCTTAACATCCAGTATATGCACTCATTTATATTTTCTTTTTTAGAACAGTCAGTGTTGTAATAGTATATTTCGTGACGAGTATAAAATTACGGATTTTCTTACCTGAGGAATGAAGCTAGTTTTGACTTGAGCCGAACGTAATAAATGAAATAAATTTTGCAATAAATGAAATTTCAATACGATATTTCAAACTGACCTGATAGTCATTCCGCAACGGGGCCCGGAAAGTTCGATTTTCAAAACAAATTTCGAGTATTATATGGATCTTTTTCATAAAGGTAGTAGAAAAAATACTTTCTAGATAACCTTTTGTTCCTTGTCGTTTGCTGAGTACTTATACCCTAATATTTTCTGAAATATTCCCGTAGCAAAGTGCAGAATAATAGGCTGGTAAGATATACTGGTCACATTAACGTACCTTCGTCTTTCGTAACATATTAACTAATTACAAAGACTGATTAATTAGTACTACAGCCTAACAACTAAGACTCTCAAAAAAGTACATAAAAGGTCCGAAGATCCTTCCTTGAAGCAATCAGTGTTTGCAGCGAAAACATCCAAAGAGTTTGAAGAAACTCGTTTTCGATCTGTTTGTGTTAGGGGAAGGGACACACAGATTACTTGGAGCATGTTTCGAGTGTGCCTCGGGAGTTCTATGTACGTAGAGTTCCTAATTCTATATAAGGTTAAATAATATTAGTTGGGGAAACTCAAAACATAGGTAGTACTAGTCTATATGAACACCTGTTTGTGTGGAGCTAAGCCAAATTCGTAACTTTTTTCACTTCCTCCCATACAAATTGCCTGGCCCAGTATGGAAAGTAAAAAAAAATTCAAGATTTTGCACAATACTAGTAGAAAAAGTTGTTCATATGGACATGTTCTACATATGTTTAGAATTTCGCCAACTAATTTAATTAAACCTTGTATAATTCGTAGTTCTATAAATTTCAAGTTGCGCCGCAATATGCTGTTTTGTTTTGTTTGTATATGTATATTCATCTTCTCAACAGCTTTTGAAGTTGTTATTAGACTTTTAATATTATTTTAAATCTAACTTTCTACTGATCATACTGAACATCATAGACATATATCTATATACAACGTGTAACAGAAAGGTGTAACCACATTTGAAGAGCTTATTCAGTCAATGGTATAGAACAACTTTTACTATGGAGCCAATCCTGAAATCTCAAAATGAAAATCTGCCCTTCCATACATTTCGGCCGAGCGGTATTGCATTTTTCTATGAAACAGTTGAATTTTTTTTTTCAAGATACAGGTTTTGTTCCATAGTAAAAGTTGTTCTATACCATTGACTGAATAAGCTCTTCAAATATTGTTATATCTTTCTGTTACACGTTGTATATCTATATAGACATGTATAAAATAAAAATTTTTTGTTCATTTGCATGAATATGTTTCTCTGGATTTCTAAGTAAGATCAACAAAATGTACAGATGATATAAATATCATCAGGATATATAGATATACCAAGTATAGTAAAGTTTCAATCTTCTTACCATTTTAGCCAGCAATGCTCTGTGAGTCTTCTACCAAAACGAAGATCGCAAGATTATTCTTTAGCTCGGCAAATCCTCGACCCGTGTGTCTGATCTTAAAACAGCCTAGTACATTTCAGGGCACGTTCACAGTACGTGTTCCTTCGCGTTGCTTGCTTTATCCTATTTCCGCAAAGTGATGTGCAATTACCAACTTTTCGTCGGAGATACTGAGGCGACTTTGCACTTAGCAACTTTGCTGGGGTAAACCTACCTTTCTTTTTTCCTAATTTCAGAGATTGAAGTGAAGATGGTCTTTAAGACATCTCGTATTCTGCGGGAGTGCGTCGGATGGCGTCCTTTGAAGTTCATATTTTCAGGTAATGTATATTTTAACGCAGAAAGCTTCTTTAGAAACAAGTTAAAAGGGTAATAACGCTACAGTAGGGCGGGGCTATTTGGAGCGCTTTGCTCTGTGGTGTAGGTAAAATTATTAATTAAAAGCTATTACAATATAAAAACGAGAGTTAGATATCATGTCGTCACAAGTTACTAATATATGTACTCCTATTTATTGTATATATTTTATTTAAATTACATTGATTGAATTATGACCAATATAACAGGTCAACTATTTACATTTTAGTTATACATAGACCCCTATTCTGAAGCAAGTGCCATAATCTGACGTTTATAAAAAGTGCTCTAGACCCCTATTACGAGTATATACATAGACCCCTATTCTGAAGCAAGTGCCATAATCTGACGTTTATAAAAAGTGCTCTAAAATTAATTTTCCATTTCTGAAGCTGGCGTTTAGAAACGTCAAATTGAAATTGTTATTTAGTTATTGAAATTTACGATGATAGCTCTAAAGCAACTCAACTCAAGGGTTTTTAGCGTTTTTGGTACTCTGAAGCAACAAATTAAAGCTATAATGTAGTTAGGTCGATTTTTTTTAACCATTACATACCAGCAAAAAAAACGTTACAAAAATAATCATCTCTCTACTTTGAAAGTGTCGGTTGGAAGTATCGAAATATTGAAAATGTCCTTTGCAGCTCAGGTTCAAAAAGTTATTTGAAAATCGAACAAAGTTTCTCGCAACCCTCACGTGTATCAAAATGTGGACAGCCTTTTCCTCCCTATTGAAATATTGAATTGGCCAGCAAACGCAGTTCTGAAACACTGGTAGCACTTTGTATCATAAAAAATAGATCGTTTTTGAGGTTCCGTACAACCAAATAGTGTCAAACAGGCCTTATTTAAGCTTTCGCTGTCTGTCGTCTGTCTGTCCGTCTTTCCATCCGTCTAGGTAGCCAGTTGTTCACGGAATATGTGGCCGGCCTCTATCACAGCAAATTAAAAAAAACAAAAATTACATAGGCTATCATTGGGACTGCCGAAAGAAGTGAAAACTTTTCTTGTCGGTGAAGGGTGACGAGTGACGCAAACCTATAAGATTTATTCCTACCAAAAATCGCTCAACGCGCCTAAAGAAGTTTTAAGAGGATGACATACCCTAACAATTTTTTTTATTACCCGTCCAGCACAATAAGTCTAATGGCAAATACCTTATTTGCTTTTCGTAGAGGCGATTATATGTTGGCGTTCCTCTTGTTCTTGGACGCGTAATACTAGTGATCACGCAGCGAAACAACAAATTGGTGTGTTTTTAGCCAATACTGAAATATTTTGTAGGGAAAAAAATATTGGATCTAGGTAACATCCCTTCATATTTCTATTGCCTATTTTATAAAAAAAAAGCAAGTTGATCTCTTAACCGCGTCTTTGAAACGAACGTTTGAAAACCAAAAAAAGAGGGTGGAAAACATTTTGTTTTTGACAAAAGTATAAATCTCAAAACATTGTTTATAGGTGGAATCCCTAGATAAAAGATTGATAAATCAAATATATTTTCTTCAATATGAGAAGAGACCTAGTTTCTTAAAACTAACCCTTGATTGTTGTTGATGTTCTAGCGTCAGGTGTCCCGTTAAACACCTAAAACCTTAAAAAGTTGCATTTTTCAACGTTATTATTTATCCGAAACAAGACGACCAAAAAATTTGAAAAATATCACGGTATATTTGATGACGTAAATGATTACAAAAAGTTTATAGTGGTTAAGATATGTTATTAGGTTTTCGCCCTCAGAGGGTGCCCTATTATTTTCCAGGCGCTACCATTTTAGCGGCTTGCTCATCATCTCTTCTGTGTTTTTTTGTTTTTAAACCTCATTTAAGATAGTAATATACAACGTGTATCAGAAAGGTGTAACCATATTTGAAGAGCTTATTTAGTAAATGGTATAGAACAACTTTTACTATGAAGTCAACCCCGAAATCTCAAAAAAAAAATCTGCCCTTACCATACATTTCGGCCGAGCGGCAATGCATTTTTCTATGAAGCGAGTAATTTTTTTTTTCGATATACAGGATTTGTTCCTTAAATAATAGAGTAAACATTTTCATCTACTAAAACATGGCTAATTGAAACAAAACTAATTGATAAAACATGGCAAAATCTAGATGTAGTTTCCGATGCAGGGAACATGCTATTTTCTATTTCAGTCCAGAGCAAAAAATATCGACAAGTAATCCAGTGAAGCAAACAAATTGCACTCTACCATTGATACAAATCGCAAAGACAGCTAATGGAATTAGCGCTACAGATCCGAATCTATTGATTCTCTATTCAGAAGAAAATTGTTCGCTTTGAAATTAGTTCTATCGACGCGAGTAAAAATGTATGTAATGATAAATTGTTCTTTACTGTAAAAGAGAAAGTAATATATAACTTTAAACTCTCACGTTTCGTACACATTATAATATATATTATCGGGTCTACCACGACCAATTTTTACCTTTTTTACGAAAAAGGGACACCCGACGTTTCGAGACAGTTGCATAAGTTTCCCGTGGACCACGAGACATGCAACTGTCTCGAAACGTCGGCTGTCCCCTTTTCGTAAAAAAGGTAAAAATTGATCGCGGTAGACCCAATAATATATATTATAAAGAGAAAGTAAGTCTGAAAATTAAAATTCCCTGCCATGCTTATAATATAGTTTTACATACACACACTTCATGAAAAGTATCCTAACTCTTTCTGTGCGACCTTTGACGTTGAAAACAGCACAGCGATTATAAATTTATGATTTTCTGATTGTCTTGGGTCATCGGGATTGCGACATACTGAAATTTTTTCTAAATAGGATTGTCTCAATATGGGGTCAAATCAAATAAACGCAAGACTCTACTTGGCCCCGCATTGCTAAGACAGGAACAGTAAATCCGTGACAAAATAATAGCCAAGAGGTGGTGGCTTGCGAGCCTTTGCGGCAGACCACCAGATGTAAAACCGATTACATTTTAAATAAATGCCTGTATTGGTAGAGCCATAGACACAATGCAAGATTATTTTGTCTATGGTAGCGCTTTAAAGTAGAAACTTTGAACCCAGCAAAAGGTAGAACGGGCTATAAATGTTAATGTTTTTTATTTAATATGTATGATTGTTGTATAAAAATATTATAATAATCATAATTAATACATATTTGTAAGAGGAGAAAGAAAAACCCATACGACATGCATAATTTTATTTTTACAACGAATTTAAAACTTGCTCGTATTTTATACACCATATTCGATAAAACTAACAGTCATGTTATATACAGTTAAGTATTTTAAGTGTATTAAGTAATCATAATTCTCGTTCATTGGGGATTGTAATTTTTTTTCTTTCAAAACAATTACCAACTTGATTAATGCTAACTTACGTCCAATTAAAATTATGAAGATAATTAAATGAACGTTAATTTATTTTATTTATTTATATCACATGAGAATAAAGGCTAGAAATTTTACAATAAAATATTTGAAATTGGTACATTAAATATCTATATGTCGTTGTTGGATGGCGTTTACTGCTTTTTTGCGAAAAATACGAATTACGGCGTAAACGCATCCCATTACGTTATCATACGAAATAATTTTCTGTTAATAGAAAATAATTTCTGCTTCTGTTAAGGAATTAGGTTTTAAACGGGCACCGTCATTCCAAGCGAAAAAACGTGCAGTAAGAGAGTGACAGATTTAATTAAGGCCGAAACAGACAAAAGCAGCTTTTATATTTATATTAATAAAAACTAAAACAGCTAACAAAATTTACAATCACAAAATTAAAGATATTGTTTATACTGGGTGGCGCAAAAGTAATGGCACTATAGAAAATACTTATATTTTTTTTTAATGGCGTCTCCTGTTTTCTTAAATTAAAAAATTGTGTAGTAAACAAATGTAAAATACACCAGAAATAAACATTAATCGTTTTACTCCCCAGGAACGTGGAATAATCGTGTCAATGTTTTTACGGAATAATTTTACAGTGATAAAAACAAAACGTAAGTTCCGTCGACGATTTCCCCACCGCCCGGCACCGGTTGGTCGCACATTTCGACGCTTTGTCACACGCCTCGAAGGAACTGGCTCCACATTGAATAAACCTAAGTCTGGCAGACCAAGAACTGGCCGTTCAGCTGAAAATATCGATGCTGTGCATGAAGATGTGGAAGAGTGTCCAGAAACATCAACGAGGCGATGTGCCACGCAATTGGGCATTTCTAGGTGGATTTTTCACCGTATTTTGGTGAAAGACTTGAAGATGTTTCCGTATAAAACTCAGATGATTCACCAGCTGCTGCCTACTGACCACCGGACTCGTCTAGAGTACAGCCAGCGCGTCATCAACCTCAACCTTGAAGAGGATAATTTTCCTTCAAAATTGCTTATGAGCGACGCGACGAAGCGCATTTTCATCCCTTGGAACATGTCAATAAGCAAAATACTCACTTCTGGGGTCCTGAAAATCCGCGCATTATTCAAGAAACACCTTTACACCCAATAAAAGTTCCTGTGTGGTGTGGCGTCTGTGCCGAAAGAGTGATCGGAACCTATTTTTTCCAAGACACTGCAGGCAATACGGTATCTGTAACTGGCGACCGCTACAGTACCATGTTACGGGAGTTTTTGATACCCAATTTGGATGAATTGGGGATGGAGCACATCTGGTTCCAACTAGACGGCGCCACGGCACACACAGCTATGGACTTAGTGAGGGACACCTTTCCAGGCCGTATCATCTCTGTTTTGGCGATTTGCATTGGCCTGCGAGATCGTCCAGTCTGACGAGTCCAATCTTATTTCTTTGGGGTTATTTGAAATCTATGGTGTATGTGAATAAGCCACAGTCTCTCGCAGCCCTAAAAGAAAATATTCATCGAGAAGTAAGCAACATATCACCGGAAGTGTTGCGATAAGTTACGAAAAATGTCATAAATAGGGCTCAAATGTGCATCAACTCCAGAGGTCATTATTTAATAGACATCATATTTAAATCTTGATAGGACGAAATTTGATAGCCAAATATATAGTATTGAAAAAACTAATGACAGTTTTTTGTTATAGAAAAGTAGTTGTAGCTAAACGAAATAGGGTCATTACTTTTGCGCCACCCAGTATATAATAGATATTTGTGCGTTTCTATACTGCAATGATATAATGTTAAGATATATATATATATATATATATATATATATATATATATATATATATATATTTTTTTTAACACTATTTAATAAAATATCGTTGAGGTCTGTATGTCACTCCTATTTGTCAAACTTTGAGAAACTGTGTCGATGAAGACCTTATTTCAATTATTATTATATATTTATATCGAGTGAAAGTTTTTCAAACGCGTTTCTATGTCACAGAAATCTAGAAACGCGTTCCAAAAATTCATCAAATTAGTAGGTGCGTATTGAAAGTAGTCAAAACTACTCCAAAAAGTGTCAATATTCCAATTCTTCGCCTTAAAACTAGGGGAATCTGCTCGCTTCGCTCCGCTTTGTTCGACTCCCCAAACTTATTTAGCTGTACATCTTTACACTTTTCCTCGCTTCACTTTGCTCGCAATTTTTCTAGGTTTGATTTAATTAACGGATTTTGGCGTTTATCATGAATTCTGTTTAAACAGGAGGGATCTCCTCGCTCCGTTCCGCTTTGCTCGGCTCCCCAAATTTATTGACATGTTAAGCTAACACGCTCCTCCTCGCTTGGCTAGTACTCGTACTTATTTTTGACTTTTTATTGTAATGTAAGTCATTCGTGATTACTTTAAAATATTTTGTCATATTTTTATCTATTCTTGCTGTTTCGTGGAAATGTCAGATTTTATCTGCTTTTTCGAATGATCGTCTAATGGCCTTTACGCATAATTTCGTTTAAAAGCAATTTACGTCATCATACGCCGACATATTTATACGAGTATCAATAAACATAAACTTCAAAGCTATGAAGAACAACTTTAAAGACACCCTTTAGATTTGCTTGATCGTGGACCCAATGTTTCACAAAGTGGCCGTCCATCCAGTCTTTCTGCCATCATATTCAAAACCAACTATTGCCCGAAGCTTAAAGTGAATAAGCCATCATAACTTGACCCTTGCACAGTACGGGTTTCTGTAAAACTCTAGTCCATACAATAACATTGGCTCAGCGTGATGATTTAAAGCCAAAGTTAATTCGAAACACTAAGCTATAATAGAGGGAGAATTTCATCAAAACCCGTTCATCTGTACTGAAAGACAAAAAGTTCAACCATTTTCAACTCTACTAGAAAGTTTAATGTTACGGCACACTTCAAATGGTGTATCTGATACGTTGATTTTTATAACTCATTTTAAATTTGGTTCAATATAATGAGTAGATCATGTGGTTTAATTTTCTGGTGCGTGTGTATATTACGGTTTAAAGTTATTCAAACAACCTTGCACACAAATGAAGTTACACTGTGGAATAAATTCTTTAATTCCAAAATTGAATTTTTTGTTTAATTATAAAAGTGCTTTTTGTAACTGCACTTTGTCAAATTTAAAACAAAAACGTTATCTGCAAAAGCTATCTAACTGAGCTTAAATTTTCGTGAAACTAAAGTTGGCGTTCGGACAAAAAGGAAACGGAACTTTTTTTAAACTGAAACGACTTTAACGTTTTATAATGGGATTATTATTTCATGAGAATATAATTGTAAATTAAATTTTGGTGATATTATTATAGGTATTAAATATTATGAAGAAGTTAGGTTTGGTAAGTTATTGTTACGGTGAATATTTTATAAAATATTATAAATCTGAAAGTATGTCTTACACGTTGAAAATAATTAACCAATTTCGCAGAAATTTAAAAGGTGGAAAACAACATCGCAATTAAAAATCTTACTTGTTCCACAGTATTTATTTGTTCTTCTTAGCGACCAGTTTCGTTCAACACATCTTCAGGCACTGACTAGGTCTTATATTATCATTGTTAGAACTAATCATCCATCAGCCTAGTTCGTCCACTGCTGGACATAAGCCTTTCCAGGACTTTGCCACTCCCGGCGGCGGTCATCCTGGAAGAATTGCCCATACTCACACACGCTGGGCTGACGGGTTGGTGTGCGCGGTGCCAGAACCCTCGCACCAGTGACGCCGCTGCCCGTCACCAGTCTGTTCCATATAAGGCCCGGCTATTAGGGATGGAAATACCGCCATCCATCGGTCCCAGGCATGGTAGGCCTCCTGGTTTTTTGCCTGTGAGCTGTCCTCTTACTCTCCCCCGAATCACTTCGAGAGGGTCTCCAAGTAAGATGGTGGTACCTCCACAGTCGAGCCCGGCATCAGCTCTACCACCTGTTGCAACTAATGTAAATATCAAATCATTAGAAAATCTAGTAACCTGAAGATGTGTTGAAGAAACTGGTCGCCAAGAATAACAAATAAATACTGTGGAACAAGTAAGATTTTTCATTGCTATAATGAAGTTAGATCAACCATCAATCAAATCTGTTAATTATTACAACATAGAATCCTTTTGAATATCAACAAAAACTCCAGAGACTTTTAACTAAAAACCAAATTAATATTAATAAATGAATTTTCCTATTGATAATGCTCTCGTAAGTTAATTATAAAATGAAAGCTGCGTCCGCCTGAATTCATATTGCAAATTGCCTAATGGACACTTCCTGTATTTAAATATCAGTATATTTTTATAGTAACTAACTGATTTGATTTGGACATTTGGAGAGGATGAATGAAAGTAGAGTGACGTAAGAAATGTATTATGCGCAAGTGGAAGGTACAACTCGACCCGGGCCTATTATGTATCTCTAGTTGCCTTCTGGACTGGGTGTCTATCATCAAAAACATAGATATACTATCGAATTCCGATTTCCTAAGGATATGTTCGCACTTGAAGTGACGACACAGATTGTTAATAGTTCAATACCCACTAAAGGAAATTTTGAAATTTCAGTATTTATCTATGTTTTTGATGATAGGCACCTAGGTCAGTTGGCAACTAAAGATACAGAATAGGGGGCAGGCCGCCCTAGAAGGAGATATGCTGACCAAATTGGCAACGTACTGAAGAAGGGATTTTTTGCCATACGGAAGAAGGGCAATGTCAAAAGTACCCGGAATAGAAGAGCTTGTATGATTAGATTGCTGGATGTGGAAGAAGTGAAAGTGTTGTATCAGGATCGTAACAGATGGAAATATTTAGACTCTGCCTACCCCTCTGGGAGATAAACGTAAGTGTATGTGTGTAACTGATTAATTTATTATCAGAGAACAAAACTTTTTGAATATTTGAAAAATTACTATTTTTACCGAAGTTAGCGATATTTATCACTTTTAGTAAGAAATCGTGTCAGATGTCGACACGAGACATCACTTTGATTGCCAATAACTTCGTTATCTTTTTACATATCATAAAATAATTTTACTTCTGTTTTTAGCTTTTTAAACGCAATTGTTGTTCATAAAAATCTTTATTTAGGAGACGGGCTCATTTAAAAATTATCACTTTTTATACTTTACTGAACTTCACAACTTTTTATTGAAACAAAACAATACTTAAATAACATTTAAAACCTACCTATAAAATAAAACTTACCTATAGCAAAACACTGACCTAAAATCCATATAAAACCTATACTTTACTTAATTATATGTCTTTTTAATTGTTTTAAACGGTTGAGAATAAGGTTTTCATAATGTCGATGGTAACCATCTTGAATCGAACGAAAAACTATTAAGCCTAGACAATTTTTAAAATTGTTAACAGTAGACTTATATATTCTTAGCATAGACAATACAGCCCAGAAAGACGTCTATTGTTCAACAAATTGCGTACAAATAATTCTGTCAACAATTGAAACGAGATACTGCAATCTTATTAGCTCTTCCAATCAAAGAACGACGAAGACTCTAACGCACTGAATATAGAAGCTATTTTGGTTTGGCCTACCGACACATAGAATTTTGGAGTGGCGAATTGTATCTGCTGGTTCAGTCAGATGTGTTGACAGAAACCGGTCGCCTGTTATGAGGAGTCTGTAGGCTGTATTCGTCTATGATTCCTAGATATTTCATAATGTACGGTCAACAAAGGAAATAAGTAACCTCAGCGCATACACTCTGACAAATGAGATGAATGAGAAATACTTGTTTAAGACATTAAGGGTCGGTAGCGCCAAACATGCTCTCGCGTTTGGAAAATTTTGCATATTAAAACAAAATATTTTAACCAATAAAATTTGTGTAAGTAGTTAAAAAATTGAACGACATTATAATTTTCCAGATTTGACACAAGTATCACAATCATCGAGAGAAAAAATCGGAAAGATCACTAAAATCACGTAAAACGTTATTTGACGTTCCAAACAGAAAAAAAAAATTTATGTTGTTATTAATTGACTTTTTTTTTTTTGCTCAAAGAAATCAAAATAACTTATTCATGTAATATTTTAATATATTTTACCTTTCGTTATTTAAAAAGAAATACACAGACGTTCAAATTCTTTTTGCGTAATTTTTCTGTACAGGAATCTGTAAAGGCTACTTTCATTTCTTTACGCTGTAAAAAATATTTTATTTTGTATTGGATCAGTAGCCTGATCATACTAGTTCCAAAGCCAAATTACGTTTTTCGTGATTTTACTGATCTTTCCGATTTTTTTCTCGATGATTGTGATACTTGTTGCAAATTTAACTTCGTAACTACTCGTACTTACACAAATTTTATTTTTTGTTTTAATAAGCTAAATTGTCCAAACGCGAGAGCATGTTTGGCGCAACCAACCCTCAAAAGCTATGACAGTGCCGACACTTTAGATAAATATAATATTTCTTACTTACTAGAATAAATATCAAAAATCTGCGGTGTAATATTTCGAGGAATATATAATTCAGTTTCATAGTCTTCGACGAGCTCATGAATAATTTTGCTAAAAGCGCCCGTTTTAGATAACCTCTTCTAAAACGGCCGCTAATGAAAACTATGCTATTTAAAAACAGTTCAATGCTATTTCTAGACATACGAGTATATTACACCGCAGATTTTAAATAACTATTCTAGTATAGGTTGTCAACTTTGTGCCTACCGCGCCCACGGGGTATAGGGGTTGGCGGGCGGGGTCTCGGAGGGGATGCGGATGGTGTGGCGGGAGGGTGACCGCACCACGATGCGTGGTGCGGACCAAGGCAGATGGCCAGTCGCCGGGGAGGTCGCTCCATAAATAAGGTTATAAACCGATGTATAATGGATCTCTTTTGTAGACTCTATGATATTTTAATGTTGTCAATGTCATACTTTTGTGTTTGGAATGCCTTGCACACGGCCCTGCACACTAAGTCGCGTGCTACCTCGTACCCGCTAACCCCCGTACCCCGTGGGCGCGGTAAGCACGAAGTTGACAACCTATAATTAAGAAATGTTTTTTTCAGCACTTTTGCAGCATAGAGCGCCTTAATAGTGACTGTATGTATATGTATGGGTACTTATCTCTTATTTTGACTGTACGTACAATGCAAAATATTTACATAAAAACAACAATTGATCTTATCAATAACTCCATAAATTTACATTTCGTTTTACTCGTTTAATGTCGTTTGAGCAATATGGACACGAATATACTGCAATTTAATCAGAAATGTTACTTTTACTCCAAATCAGTACAGTGAGACACAAACTCATCCTGAAATCAAGTTCCAGATTGGATTGGCCATCTGAAAATGAGAAAATAACTTATTAGTACATAATAACAAAATTTATTCTTTTCGTCAGTTAATAAAAATTATTTCTTTTCTCAGTAAACGTCACTCGCTCGGTACAAAGTGCACAACTTAACTTTGTTAAGTAGTAAAAGTGAAAAATATATTGTTCAGTATAAGCATAGACACGCGTCCATGGTATAAGTAAGGTTTATAAATGAAAAGTTTAAAATAAAATGCACAATTAGTTACGATTTTGTCCAAACAAGCTTAAAAAGCTGTTTTAAGTTTGTTTCGACAAAATCATGGCTAATTGAGCATCAAACTTCAAGCTGTTGATTTATAAACCTAACTTATATTGAACTGTTGGCGTGAATTGCCATACACTATGTTTACTGATTCAAGTACAAAATTCTAAATTTAAGAACTTACTGTTAGCATGACGTGCCTTTTCAATAACTTCTATGGCAGCTATCTGAGCGGTGGGCATCAGACCTGAAATTATAATTAAGTCAATTTAAGGCGCTACGGAAAAAATATCGACACTTTTAGAAATTGCATAATATATCTATTTCAGTAAATAATGTATTATTATTTACTATAATAATGTATTATTTACTGAAGTAGATATATTATTTTTGAATTTTTTTTCTAAGAAATAAAATTTCTAAATATTGAAATGAGGTCTTTGTCGTCACCAATTCTCCTGGTTTGAGAATGTAGAACAAGGCTGGCCAATACATTTTCCAGTTGAGCAAAATTTCTTAGACTGGCTGCGCGCCGGGCCACTACTATTAATAAGGTAATTTATTCACAAAAAAGACAAAATATGCTTTAATTTACTTTATTTGTAATTTTTTTTTAATGTAAGCTGTGAAGTGGTTTTCCTGATAGTAATTTGTCGGCTAGCCGGCCGACCGAAGTGCTGGCGGGCAAATTAAAATGCCTGGGTGGGCCACTTCATGGCCCGCGTGCCTGGGTTTGGCCGGCCTTGATGTAGAATGACAATGACAAATACAATGACTGCAATTATATTTTATTAGATGGGTTTTAACGGTATCTAGGACCTTGGTTAAACGAAATATTGATAGCAACTTTAGTACATTTTATATTAACAAAAAACCGACTTTTTGCTTCGTTTGCACGAATCCGTCCCTGTCGCACTGAAGGTTTTTTCGCATATGGAGTAACAGTGATGCCAAAACTTTTACATATCGCCTTAAATATACCGTCGACATGGCTTTGACATCTTTGGCGCAAAACATCTAGGAGGGTTGTGGAGATTCTTGCAAGTACATTTGTATACTGCAATAGGCTGTTGTCGAGGGTATATACCTCTATAATACACAGTCGTTCTATTCTCCACGTATCCAGCCAATGGCAGCCTCAGCAGACAAACGAACTCCTCGAAGGGATCCGTGACGTCATCATCATGCACCACCGCTGTGGCTGTCACACTGTACAGGCCCCACGAGTCCATGGTCACCTCCAACACTGTTTGTTTCAGAGGTTGGCTGTTGGGAGACAATGAATAATATAAATATATACTGTGCTTTTTTAAGCTTTATTTATTTCTTTGGTTTACTTATTAATATTAAAACAATAAAAATATACGTTTTTACTCGATATATTTTGGCCTACGGTGTGAAGCCGTCATCAGTCGAATGCAAGAAAAAATTGACAAATAAGTTATATAAAATAAAAAAGTAAAAGTGACAGTGACATTTTTACTTTTTATTGCATTCGACTAATGACGGCCCCATAGTGTGGGCCGAAATATATCGAGTAAAAACATACATAAGGTCTTTCAATTTAAATGGAAAGTAATTTAGGAGGTGATTCAGTATCGTTAATACATCACATTTCACTGCAAAGTACATTTTTTTGCGGGAACTTTTTCTTCACTTGTCCATACAAACTGAGTCAGCTGATCGGACCACTTTGTACTGAGAAGTGAAAAAAAAGTTCGCGCAAAAAAAGTGCTTTGCAGTGGAATGTGATGTATTAACGATACTGAATCACCTCCTAAATTACTTTCCATTTAAATTGAAAGACCTTATATAAATATATATATACAGGGTGGAAAAAATTTAAGGGCCCTGGAGGGGAGCTACCTTAAATCGTTTAGTTAGCTCATTTTACTGAAAGGAAACATTCCTTTATTTTTTAAAAGAAACAAAACTGCATTCAAAGATATTCTGAAATTCGCTTGTCTCACCCGGGAATCGAACCAACTAAAAATTAAAAAAATAAACCCTCTCTATTTTATCATACGAATCGGTAGGATTATTGTTCAGAATAAAATTTGTCTAATAAACATTTGGTCTTACACTCATCTGTTGTATGAGATACTCATGAAATTAAATATTTATTACAAGTTCTTTGTTAACAATACCTAGTACTGTTCACTTGTAACAAGTAAATGAAACGTTCTAATTTTCTTATCTCTCTTACATCCAAAGACATCGTATGAAGTACAAGCTTCCTAATGTTATTTATCTTAAGTACCTTGTTGAAAACTTCAATAAGAAAATCGGTAAATGGTAATAATAAATGTATGCAGAGCACAATTACTTCTTGCACTAGGCGTACTGACGAAAAGTTTAAAAAAGGAATGTATTTTTTTGCAACGCGGAGCAACAAATTTGAAGTTCGAACCATAAATTTCGTTCGAAATTCAAATTTTGTTTTGTTTTGCTTTCATTCCGTGCTGTCATTGTGTAATAATAGCGTATAATTATTACTTTACAAGTGAACAGTACTAGGTATTGTTAATAAAGAACTTGTAATAAATATTCAATTTCATGGGTATCTCGTACAACAGATGAGTGTAAGACTTTAGTTTAGTAGACAAATTTTATCCTGAACAATAATCCTACCGATTCGTATAATAAAATAGCGAAGGTTTATTTTTTTAATTTTTAGTTGGTTCAGTTCCCGGGTGAGACAAGCAAATTTTAGAAGATCTTTGAATGCAGTTTTGTTTCTTTTAAAAAATAAAGGAATGTTTCCTTTCAGTAAAATGAGCTAACTAAAGGATTTAAGGTAGTTCCCCTCCAGGGCCCTTTCATTTTTTCCACCCTGTATATATACAATTTTTTTTTTATAGATACGTCAGTGACCGATCTAAAGAACAAATTTAGATGAGGTTTCTAGGCGATGGTGGTGAGTTAGTAAAAAGGTGGAACATTATTACAGTGTGCCTAACGGGAGCTAAACAGCTTCATTGCTTTGCTCGTGTATCCTATTTTCGATATATACAGGTTGGCCAGTTTATAAAAAATACTCTAGTTCAGCAAAAATGTAAACTTAAGGAGATTTTTTTTGTGAAGTTAAAAACTACATAAATGGCAAGCTACATTATACTTTCATGCAAAATTTCATTTCAATATATGCAATAGATTGCACTTATAGTGCTTCATGTGTAAATAAGGGACTTTCTATAGAGAACAAAAAAAAATTACATTACATTTTTGCTGAACTCGTAATGTATTTTTTTTATTGCTAGTCATAATTGAATGACCTAAAAATTTTTTTTTGACCTCTGTAAATGGGCCAACCTGTATATTGGCCAACTTTGGAGCCGGCATCAATCGAATAAGCTACAGACAGACGGACGAATAAACATCTATAGATTTTTTATCATGTTTTTTGTATATCCAAGTTTTAGGTTTTTACATTATGAAATTGCCGTTTCAATAGAGAATTTGAAGGAAACTCAATTTTCAGTACTAACATTTTTGCTTTTTTTTTAATGAGACAACATTAAACTAACAGCAACATTAATTTAATTTTTGAAAAGTGTCAACTGTAAAAAATTATTACGAATCTTATCATGGAAATGGATGGCATTTAGAACGAACTGTTTTTGAAGATTCAATTTTTATAATTAAACTGAAAATAAAAACGAAATTTAATACGTAGATGTAAAACCTTGAAATCACCTTTCAAACAAAAAACAAATAATTGAAATAGCTATTGAATTACGAGAATAAATGAACTCATGAATCTGTAAGAAAATTTCGGCAATTTCACCTAGCTTATATAAAAACTCCTTAGCAACTACTGGAATCCGGGGAGAAACAAACAAAACCTTCTATTATATTATTTTCTTAATGACCCCTACAATGTCGACCATAATTAATATATTCACAAGTTACAGGCCAATAGGAAATTTTCACGCTTAAATTGTTTTCCCGCCCCCAGAGTATTTCAGGGCAGGCTTCCATTAATAAACATTAAATATTTACGTAAAGCAAATACGTTGAACGGTAGTTTATATAGAGGTTAATAACATATGTGGACACAAATCCGTGTTTTATATACTGGCGTTGATGGCAAGGTTGGACTTGGATCGATCTGCATTAAATTATGTACAGTAAAATGAGGCTACGAAAAGTTTCTCCTCGATTCGACATGTAATTTACGGAAGGTCATTCCGAGGGCGAATTAATATTTCATTCGTTTTAAAACTGTAAAATTAGTTATAGTTACTAAAGTGCTGAGCATTAAAATTATACTTGTTATGGGTTCAATCAATAGTCTAAAACTTACAAAGCTTATGTTTCGAAAATTGAAAATTTTTGTACTTGGAATAGAGTTTAAAATAAAACAATATTAATAACTATTTTCAGGCTTTGTTGTCCAGAAACAATTGAATTTTTCATTTAATATTTGATGTTGTCTGTACCCGTAGCACAGTGTTTATACGCGCGTGATAGAATATCCATATTTATGTGTGTACAGTTAGCTGTAATAGTTTTTAAAGTTTATAAATATTACTTGTAAAAAATAATCAAAATCAATGTGATAGTTTTCAGCGACCATTAGTGTGTTTGATTTGAGGTAGTTACTAACAAGGATGCTATGTGGAAGCTGGATAATTATGAAATAGTTGGTATTACATCATTAATTATGATATGAATTGGTTTGTGTAAATATGATAAGTAATGATTTACTTTTAATAAGTTAAGAAACTAAAGTAGGTGTAGACTACGAAAGCAGACAATATAAAGTATTAACGAAAGGTTGCTCTTGGACAGTTAGAATGAATTGACCATCATGACGGAACGGAATCAGGTCAGAGAATTAATTGTGATGAAAGAGAAAAGTAATATTATTAGTAAATAAATTAGTGAAGAAACTATCGGACGGAGCAGATATTTACGATGAATACTGGTCGTATAAGTCACAAGTGCGAGGAGCGTGGCACGTTGCCGTTGGTTTTGCAATTAAACAGTATGTCACGTTCCTCGCACTTGTGATTAAACGAAGTCGAGTCGCGCGTGATTAAACACTGTGCTACGGGTACTGGTCTGCTAATAGGATATTATTTGCTTGATTTGTATGTTACATACCTACTGGAACAAATTTATACAATATGTGTATTAATAATATGGTTTTTAAAAATAATCCACAATCAAGCCCGGCTGATACAACATTGTGAGCTACTCACCCCTGTGACAGAATGGACATTTCAGGCTTGGGGTACAAGTCCTCAGCAGCACAAACGAGCGTTACAAGAAACACGTACTTCTTTTCTTGGATGAAATGAAAACTCTTAGCAGAACCTGTCGAAATAATTATATACTGGTTTATTCTTCTTTTTCGATAATGAACAGTGGGGTTTTGGGTTTTTAATTACTTTTTAATTCCTTTCTCTGTGAAAATAAGTTAGAATGTTGTTGCTTCTGTAACTAAAATAAAATATCCTTATTGCGCCCACTTCCAAAAATGAAAACTCTTAGCAGAACCTGTCGAAATAATTATATACTGGTTTATTCATCTTTTTCGACAATGAACAGTGGGGTTTTGGGTTTTCAATTACTTTTTAATTCCTTTCTCTTTCAAAATAAGTTAGAATATTGTTGCTTCTGTAACTAAAATAAAATCTCTTTATTGCGCCCACTTCCAAAAATTTTCGCAAATATACAAGAAATCACAGCAGTGTTGAAAGTTATTTACCATAAAATTACTTCATGGGTAAGAAAATGATAGTTTTTTCATATTTTATTGATTTTCTGTGGATCTTCTTTCATTTCATTCTTTCTGTTCATTATTACAGAAAATAAAGCTGAAGACTACTAGCAAATCCTATATTCATATTAAAAAAATTGTTCTTAGTCTAAAACCATTTAAATATAAACAATTAGAACTGTTAGAACAATTGAACCTAATTCCGGAAATTATATAATCTTAGTTTTACTTGCTTATTTTAAATGAAATACTTTTCTTATTTTTGGGCTGAACATTAAAATTTCAGGAATTAAGGGGGTATATCGTCAAAAAAGACAATTTTTAAAGTTATTTATCTGCTGTTCAAAAGACACCTTTTACGCCATTAGTATAACAATTTTGGGACCTTTATCTAGATTTTGGACTATCAGAAACGCGATTGTAGGAATTTCACTCGATAGAAATAATTATTGAAATGAGGTCTAAATTTACACTTTTTTGATATTCTGACAAATTTGGATACCATACAGACTTCAAAAATATTTACTTAGATAATTACTGGTTATGGAAATTTTCATAGCTATTTTATTTAATTTTGTATTAATTTAAAACCAACTTTTTCTCAATTTTCCCCGATTCAGTCCCTCTTGCACTGCGGGTCTTTCCGCCAGGAGTAACGGGGACCTTTGCACGGACGATATATCACCTTAACGAAATAACGTACAACCCCGTAACATTGTACATTTCCCTTAACTAAGCTAATCTTCTACTTACCTAAACCTTATTTACACACCGGGAAATAGAGGCGAGTATAGTTTCTATAGAGAATCAAGAGCCTTCTTTTAATCTGACCGGATTTTTTCCAGGTAAAAAGGATAGTAAACAAATAATGTACTTTAAGATCGGTTTTGCAGCCGGATTGTGAAAAACCCGCCTTTTGCTAATTAATCGAAACATAACACTTAAATTCAAAATTCACTTAATATTTATTCAGCAAAACCTTATTACTTTATGCATTGTGTAAGTTGCCATTGCAAAGTTTCCATTGGTTTCTGTAAATTGGAATTTAAAAAAAATTATGGGAACTTTACGATGACAGCATACACAATACATAGGCTAATAAGGTTTTGTTGAATAACTCTTGAGTGAATTTTGAATTTAAGTGTTCTGTTTTGATTAATTAGAAAAAGGCGGGTTTTTCACAATTCAGCTGCGAAACCGCTCTTAAAGGACTGTAAACACCGATTTAGGCCAAGTTTGAACTGACACATAAATATTTACCCTCATTACGAACTGTAGTCAAAGACATATTTGTATTGAGTTACTGAAATCTTTACTTCACTTCAGATAACATAATACGCAGTCCAAATAGAGATAATAAGAGAATACTCACTATAGACCAACATGTTTTTGGTTTTTCTATCTTCGTCCATGAATGTAGAGACTACACACGTGTAGTTGCCACTCAGGTCTGTCGTTGGCCTCAATATTCTGATTGCTCTATACTTTTGTAGCGGCTCGTCTGTAAGAGATAAACAATTTGTCTTACATTTGTATACATACAACGATTCATTACTTAGGTTCATCGTATTTCAAAAGTTGGCTTTTATTTCACGATAATTTCTCTAATAGATAGCGTATTAAATTGTAAGATCTGATTACGAAGACTGCTAGAAAAAAAAAAAAATTGTATGTTCTATTAGTCGGTGGAAACTTATGTAAAAATGCTAACTACTCGTATACAAGTCTGGAATAAATTACTCTAAATTTTAAAGAAGCCAATTGTTGCCTTCTTTTAGAAATCTGTTTACGTTAAGTTTTGTTTTTAGTCTAAGGCCCGCCATAAACTTCAAAAGAAAACACAAACTGCAAATAAGATATTAGCTAAATGAAAATGACAGTCGTTGTTAAAATCCATCAGCCAAAGCGGTTTTATACCATTTTAAGCAGTAGAAAACTTTTCTTTAACAAGCTTATGGGAACCAAGGCACCGGTTTAAAAAGAGCATACAAAGAAGACAAAAACTGCCTTCGAATTCCTCTCCACTGTTTTCCTTATCTTTCTATTTGCTTTAGCATTGAGGCTGCGTTCAGAAACGTTGAATTAGACATAACGATACGTGTTCTGTTCAGAAACGTCTATCGTTTTACATTTTAATAGAAGAATCTCAATAAACCACATTCAAACGGATATTCTTCTAGCCTTTTTTGCACATGGAATAAAGTTCAAAATAAAACAACATTCGTTTTTTCAGGTTGAGTTTTTCCAGGTACCGCCTGGGACCACTGATGTGAAATTACAAACGAATCATTACGTTAAGTCTTTTTCTTTCCGAAGGCTATTTGACTTAATGAAAAAGAAATTTTGTTTTGAGCGAACTCGTTGTTGCAATGAAACATTCAAAAATTTCAATATCCTATTGTGCCCCGTTACACAAGCAAGCCAATTCTTCTTTTTCTAATTTATTTGGTTCTTTTTTACCCTTAAAAAACGGGGCCCTACATACAAATACTTCATATAATATAACAGTAGCCGTATATCATAAAAAATAAATCGGAGTAAGTAAATAAAACAAATGACTTTGTTTTTTCTTGCCCCAAAGTAATAAATAATGCAAAAAACTTTCCTGCTAGCTACCTCCACGCACTCATACACGTATGACTGTCTCTGAGAAAACGATCCCTAAAGCAGGAAAATAATACTTCTTTCAGAAAAGTAAAGAAACAAAATGATAAAGTGTGAATCAGCGCTTTTTGTTTGGGTTCTGTAATAATTTCAATTCATACCACGCAGTAAACAAGTTTTTGCTTTTTTTGCGAAGGTAGAATGTATGTTACATAATGTGGGTAAAGTGTGTAAATATGTATGTTGATGCGCAAATATCTAGGAGACCACTTAGGGTATGTTGATAAAACCCTTTGCGTATGTCTAATAGCCTTCTGATCTTGCTTCCGAATTTTGGGACGGATCATCTTATTTTTTTAGTTTTTAACTTAGTTAAGGGTCCGTATAATGTCCAATGCACAACTTCAAATGACCATTTCACATTGCGTAACTAAGTCAATCGATTTAATAAAAGGTAATATAGATAGTAGACTATACTTATGATGGGCACGTCTTAGCAAAAATGCAATCACGCAACCTTGCAATTTGTATTATAAATAAGTGAACATTGACTTCGTGGGCAAGTTTTAGGCTGAGATTCACAGTACCGCGTCGTTTGAGTACAGCTCAAGCTGGCTAAGCAGAGTTTAAATCTCATTCTCAGGACCGCAACTTACAAATTTTGTATTCTATTGTGCTAAGCAGAGTTCATATTTCCATTTTTTTTTGTGAAATTAATTCTTCATCGCTATACTATTGAAATGGATCCAAACCATCATGAACATATATTTGCCTGCTGTAATCGAGGATTCGCTAAAATATCTAGTTAAATTACCCAATTCATCCATGATGACTTGTATGTCTTCAAATACGTTATCTCTACCTATTCCTCATAGTCTTCCTATTCTTGACTCAAAATGAATTCCAGTGGATGGCTATAATGTAGCGCTGAGTTCTGCTTGAGGGCTTGAGTGTCCGATATCAAGGACTCGGCCCGTCTCATGCTCAGCTGAGCCACAGTTTACGTTTCTAAATGTAAAACATGAGTTGAGAATGAGATCACGCCGCTTTTTGACGTTTATGAGATTGTGTTTGGACTCAAAATGCACTGTGAATTTCAGTCTCAGAACATTTTAATAACACGGTTTTCGTGAGCGCGTGTTTCTTGGTGGTCGTAACAGCGGCTCGAGAAAGGAAGCGTCATAGAGTTCAGTTCTGATTGATGCAAAATGAGGTGCTCAATCTGACTTTATATACACACTTAAGCAGTTTTTGAATTCCGGTAAATTATTTATAAAATACTATAGTAGTAACATATGAACACTTACTGAATAAACAAATTACATATTTACACCCAATAAATGTTATCTAATATGTACCGTACATATTGTTAAAATATTTAAAAATAATAATGAAAAAATAGAAAAGATTGTCGATGTTTAATCAAAGAAGTTCACATTACCAAAAAAATTTAATTGAAAAACGACACCCATTCTGGGCACAAGCTTCCCGCACCTTAATAAAATCTCTGTGGCTTCATCGAAATTAATTAGGTAATTTCCGTGTTCATTTAACCAGCAATAGGTAATACTGGTATTTCGATGAAAATAGAAATATCGCGATGTGAATCATGCCTAACCCCAAAACGGAAGGCGACTTCATCTAATTCGCCCCCTTATTTACCAACTTCCGTTGCACATTTCTAAACGGAAACCTATCAAGGTTTCATCTGGGGAAATTTCGGAACGCCCAGGAACGTTCTGAAACGAGTTCTTTTGCCATATCCTCCATAATAAGTAAAACTGGAGTCACGTCCGTGACGGCTCCGCGCCGGGGCAGGGGTTGCTCCACGATTTTAAAATGAGAACACATACAAGTATGTATAGCAATAACTTTTATTATTTTCTGTAAGACGTGTCGGCGCGGTTCTTTGGGGATTGTTCATAGAAACTTTATAGAGCTTGGCTAGCGAATTGTGGCACAACTTTACCTAACACGACGTGAGGCTGTGAAAATATGTACCAGTGATGCCTCGACTCGAATTACCTGATACCTGATTCTTTATTTGCTTTCTTTGAATTTTACAAGATAAAACAGTCTATATTTATGTCGCAGGCAAATAGTAAAAATGGGCATTTTACAAACGGCGCGGCGTCGTCAGTTCCTAAACGCTCGCTACATTGCAATTTGTCGAATCTTCATCATATAGTAGAATTCGGCATTTTATTATTTGCTCGGCATATAGTAATTATATTAGAACTATTAAAGGGCGCTTTGCTCCACTCCGCTTCTCCCGGATATATACTTACATGTAAACCTAACACGTTCCTCCTCGCTCCGCTCGTAGTCACACCTATTTTTCACTTTTTGGTGAAATATTTCATATGACAATCTGCCTTACGCAAATCAAAAAACAGCGAGCATTTTACAATCCGCCAAATTATACAATTTGCCTGCAACATATGGACACCAATTAAATGAACTCTAAATAAATGAATTGCCATGCTACAATCCCAGGATATTTTTAAGCCAGTGACAGAGCTGATTTGACATTTGAAAAATCACAACTAGCAATTTTGGGATACGTAGCCATTATTTAGTATAACACTATAAGCATGAAGCTTATAAACAAGTGAATAGATGTAGCATGTTAATAAAAAACAGGAGTTCAAATGAGTTGCATAATAAGATTTCATAAAAGGGGAAAATTATTGTAGTGAATTCTTACGTAATAAATATCACAGATAATATAATAAAAACATTAAAAATATATAAAAAGAAAGAATAAAACATAAAAGACATAAGAACTAAAAATTAATATATTAAAACTAAATTGAACAAAAAAATATTAAGATTAAATAAAAGACTTTATTCAAATCATCGCTGTCACTGAGTAGTGTACATTTAAGTAACTTAAATTATTGTTGTACTTGCTTGTCTATACACGTTTTAATAATTTCAAAACTACTTTAAGTAGGAAGGAATAGAACTTTATTATATAATAAACTGTTTGTTTTCAACGGCATCAAGGGGATTTCAGGCTATATTTAGCAGCTAACAGAGACTCGAGATACTCTTCCCTTTATAATATCCAACAGTTGAAAGCTTTGCATTAGCAGAGAACACGGTTGCACTCGGACGAGTTACAAATAGAATAATGCTTTTGAGCTTTTTTTTTGATTCAGAAACGTAACGTCTAGTTCCTTGCTAAATTTAAGAGAAAGCTATTGTCATAAACATACATACGTACATATATTCTCACGCCTCTCTCTCGTGGAGGTAGGTAGAGACTACATATTTCCATCTGCTAAATAATAAATACCTCTTTCGCTTCTTCCACATCCATCAATCAAGTCATACAAGCTTCTATTCCAGGTAGGTATCTTTTGACTTTGCCCTTCTTCAGTATGTCGCCAATTTAGTCGGCATACGTCCTTCTAGAACAGTCCGGTCGAGCTTTACCTTCCACTTGCGCACCATAAATTCTAACCATGAATGAAAACTACTTTCATTCATGCTCTCTATATGCCCAAACTAATTATAAATTTGTCAAATGCTTTTATTTGGATAGTAGTAAAAATAAATAATATTGTTGCATGTCACAAAATATATATATTATACCCTACGTCCGTGACTATACCGTCACAATATTTATCCCCGAGAGGATTTCACTTATATGAATGGTATGGTTACTTAGTGTGTATCGGTAGTCGTCTCACCGGCGTATGTTTTACATCCCAACGTAATAATAATCCGTTTATCCGGTCTATCGTCATCATTCGGACAGGATAGGTGCAAGTTTCATCACAGTTCACCAAGTGATATCGCTGACATAGTTTCAGTACACCCGCACGCTATTTTGGTTATCTAGTACGAGAAAATAAATCCCTTTCCGGGAAAATTGCTACGGTACAGCCAAACGGAATTATGGAATGTAATCTTAAAAATATCCATATCTTTTCATGAACGAAAAAAAAAATGTTCAATGCGCAAAATATCAAAACAAATACCTTTTACCGTAACATACTGATATAGACAGGCTGACGTGCGTATGTATGCCGGTGTTGGCATCCTTTGAGCATCTTTGGTGGCACACGCCCGTTCCGTGGGCGGCATTTTTCAAAAGTGGAGCTATGTGAGCGAAGAGACTTTAAGGGTCGGTATAATGTCAGATGCACAATTTCAAATGAGCATAAAACATTGTGTAACTTGGTCAATCGGTTTAATAAAAATAATATAGATAAAAGACTATAGGGCTGATATTCGTGCAGAAGCAAAAACGCAAAAGCTTTAAGTTCGCTCGATAGAAAAAAATTACGAAGTTACCTCTATATTTCATGTTTTTCGAGTGTTAAAGGACCTTTCTTAAAACAGTTTGCCTTGAAATTTGTATGAAAAATAAGAAAACAAATGACCCCGTATAATTGCACGGGGATTTTGAATAATTCTGTTTCGTTTTCATTTAATTTAACATCTAAGAATTGGCGCTTACGTCGATTTATTCTGAGACAAGGCGGCGACAAGATATCTCGGTCGCACGCGCTTTTTGTTCCATGCTTTGTTTCATCACTCACCCGTCGGTCAGTTGTGATCGCTCCGTTGAGACGGGAGGGCTACGTTTTTGCGCTCTCGACGTCCCGGTTTCGTAATTTAAATAAATCTCGTAATTTGAAACATGGGAAATAAATGCAACCAATGTAAAAAATGGAATAAAAATGTTTTACGAGTGAAAATAAAGCAGTGGATGAAAGTAATGCAAAGGTACGCCATTACTTAACAAAATAAGTAGATAGGTCATGTTTTATTAAAGATGTTGAACTAAAGGTTGTCTCAATGGACTAATGAATATCGCTATGTTTTTCGTCTGAGGTATTTTTTTTAGCTTACAATTTAATATCACAATAAATATGGTTGATGGATGTGGAAGAGGCGAAAGAGTTGTGTCTGGATCGTAGCAGATGGAAATCTGTAGTCTCTGCCTAGCTGCCTACCCCTCTGGGAGACTAACAAAACCTTATCTCACCATCACCATCGGCGTATCGACGTATTCTCGTATCGGCGTATCGACGTATCGGCGTATCGACGTATCGTTGTATCGACGTATCCCCGTATCGACGTATCGTTGTATCGACGTATCCCCGTATCGACATATCGACGTATCGGCGTATCGACGTATCCCCGTATCGACGTATCGACGTATCGGCGTATCGACGTATCGACGTATCGACGTATCGATGTATCGGCGTATCGACGTATCGGCGTATCGACGTATCGGCGTATCGACGTATCGTTGTATCGACGTATCGTCGTATCCTCGTATCGTCGTATCGACGTATCGACGTATCGTTGTATCGACGTATCCCCGTATCGACGTATCGACGTATCGGCGTATCGACGTATCAGCGTATCGACGTATCGGCGTATCGATGTATCGTTGTATCCCCGTATCGACGTATCGACGTATCGTTGTATCGACGTATCCCCGTATCGACGTATCGTCGTATCGACGTATCGTTGTATCGACGTATCCCCGTATCGACGTATTGACGTATCGACGTATCGGCGTATCGACGTATCGTTGTATCGACGTATCCCCGTATCGACGTATCGGCGTATTGACGTATCGTTGTATCGACGTATCCCCGCATCGACGTATCGTCGTATCGGCGTATCGACGTATCGTTGTATCGACGTATCGTTGTATCATCGTATCCTCGTATCGTCGTATCCTCGTATCGACGTATCGACGTATCGGCGTATCGACGTATCCTCGTATCGACGTATCGTCGTATCGACGTATTGCCGTATCGTCGTATCGTCGTATCCCCGTATCGACGTATCGTCGTATCGACGTATCGGCGTATCGACGTATCGACGTATCGGCGTATCGACGTATTGTTGTATCGACGTATCCCCGTATCGACGTATCGTCGTATCGACGTATCGTTGTATCGACGTATCCCCGTATCGACATATCGACGTATCGACGTATCGGCGTATCGACGTATCCCCGTATCGACGTATCGACGTATCGGCGTATCGACGTATCCCCGTATCGACGTATCGACGTATCGACGTATCGACGTATCGATGTATCGGCGTATCGACGTATCGGCGTATCGACGTATCGGCGTATCGACGTATCGTTGTATCGACGTATCGTCGTATCCTCGTATCGTCGTATCGACGTATCGACGTATCGTTGTATCGACGTATCCCCGTATCGACGTATCGACGTATCGGCGTATCGACGTATCAGCGTATCGACGTATCGGCGTATCGATGTATCGTTGTATCCCCGTATCGACGTATCGACGTATCGTTGTATCGACGTATCCCCGTATCGACGTATCGTCGTATCGACGTATCGTTGTATCGACGTATCCCCGTATCGACGTATTGACGTATCGACGTATCGGCGTATCGACGTATCGTTGTATCGACGTATCCCCGTATCGACGTATCGGCGTATTGACGTATCGTTGTATCGACGTATCCCCGTATCGACGTATCGTCGTATCGGCGTATCGACGTATCGTTGTATCGACGTATCGTCGTATCGGCGTATCGACGTATCGTTGTATCGACGTATCGTTGTATCGTCGTATCCTCGTATCGTCGTATCCTCGTATCGACGTATCGACGTATCGGCGTATCGACGTATCCTCGTATCGACGTATCGTCGTATCGACGTATTGCCGTATCGTCGTATCGTCGTATCCCCGTATCGTCGTATCGACGTATCGGCGTATCGACGTATCGGCGTATCGACGTATCGTTGTATCGACGTATCGTCGTATCGACGTATCGACGTATCGACGTATCGGCGTATCGACGTATCGTTGTATCGACGTATCGTTGTATCGACGTATCGTCGTATCGACGTATCGGCGTATCGACGTATCGGCGTATCGACCTATCGTTGTATCGACGTATCCCCGTATCGACGTATCGACGTATCCTCTTATCGTCGTATCGACGTATCGACGTATCGGCGTATCGACGTATCGTTGTATCGACGTATCCCCGTATCGACGTATCGGTGTATTGACGTATCGTTGTATCGACGTATCCCCGTATCGACGTATCGTCGTATCGACGTATCGGCGTATCGACGTATCGGCGTATCGACGTATCGGCGTATCGACGTATCGTTGTATCGACGTATCGTTGTATCGACGTATCGTCGTATCGTCGTATCGAAGTATCGTTGTATCATCATCGTTATCATTATCTTTGCAACTAGAGAATCGTGGGATAGACTATAAAAAGAGACTGATGTGGCATTCTAACCCACTAGCTGCTGCACTGGTGGAGACATCAGAGGATGTCAGACGGCTGAAAAGGGCACATATCATCAGTAATTGAAGAAGAGATGCCTGATTTCTGAATCAGCATGCTTAAATAAGAAACTCGCAGACCCTATCTGATTATAGTCTACAGGACCGATTGCAGATTATGAAGAAGAAAAAAAAAAAAAAAAAAATCTTTGCAAGTATGACTTTCGAAAAATAAAATTTTTAAATATAAAAATTAGATGCAAACACAATTACGCAAAAAAATGCCATTGCGAACAAACCGTTTTGTCAACTGGGTTGAATTTTATACATCGTAGATGCATTATACTTATTATTGAAAACTAGCACGTGCACGGGTTATTGACCGCGGATCCAGACCGCTCGTGGGAGCTAAGAAATAGCGCTCGCGGCCGGTGACGGCCGGTCGCGCAAACAGTTGAGGTGCGGGGATGCGGGGGCAAAATCACTAATTTGTCCAGGTTTATACGCAGCCTTAAAATGCAAGTAAAATCCATGCTCAAATATATTTGAAACCGGAAACCGAAAATTAATAGTGCGGCATCCTACTAACTGAGCTGTTACTTTAAAAACTATAGAACCTATCAGGCAATCAACTATAGTTTCTATTGCTTGACGCTTTATTTAAGGCGATATGCGAAAAAAATACGGGTGTTTCTGTTCTGTGTATTTCATGAAATACACGGAAAATTTTAATAAATTTCTGGTATTTGCATTTTGACTATATAATCTAGGGTTTTGAAACTGGAAAACATGTTTGGATAAATTTTCCTCGATAGAAATAATTATTGAAATGAGGTCTTCAAACACACTTTTTCTCCTCGTTTGACGAATAGGAACCATATACAGAACTCAAACATATTCGTCGTCCACTAGTCGTCCGTACCCTACGCTTGACAGCACGTTTATTTTCTTGCTACTCATTCAATAAATCCAAAGTATAGATTAAAGTTCATTACCGAAATTTAGACTACCAATTTTAATTAGTGTTTATCTCTCGTCTAAAACCAGTGAAATCAGTTTTTGGATCCAGTGATTATTTTAGCAGATATTTGCAAATTACTTTTATAACGTCCAAATTTTAACAAAGAAGCAGTTAGCCACAGTCCAGCGCAGTGAGTCATCATACCACTAACAACACGCCGGTCATTGCCCTGACCGCCTCGCCTGCCGGTCACAGCAACTCACGCACACAGCTGCAGCAGGAACACACGCGCAGTGTATGAAGTTCGTCGCAGCACTGCCGATCGGTGAGTCAACAATTGCTACGCGGTGCTTAGAGCTACGCCGCACGCTGCCGCCGCATACCGCTCGCTGCTACGCTTGAGAGCTACGACACTACTACGCCTCTGCTACGTACGATCCACGCTCATCTAGCCTCGCTGCTTTGTTTACGCTGCTTTGTTTACAAGTATAGGCACGAATTATTAAGGTGCGATTCGACGATGTCTGTACCCACTCCTGCTATTTGCGCGGCCTGTCAAGAAATTTTTCAAGAGAAAGAAGAAGGATATCTCTCTTGTATGGTGGAAGGCTGTCATAAGCAGTACCACGTTCTCTGTACCCAAGCAAAATGTGATACCGAACTAGACAAATCTGTCTGGGCTTGTCCCGAGTGCTGCTGTACGGTAAAGAGGGTCGGTGATTACAGCCTTACGCCAGTTGGAAAATCAAGTATTCTTGCGTCAAACATTACTTTTAGGAACAAAAAGAAACCTGTGGAAAAAGAACCTGAACTCAGTCCTGACTTTATAGAAATTATGGCCGAATTAAAAGCCGTACGTGCTGAAATGACAAGTTTGGGTGCGACTTTAACTCAGGTTGTAACGTCGATTGCTGAATACAACCAAAAAATTGATAAATGTGCAAACCAGTTAAGTACCATAGACATTAGGCTCGAGTCACTTGAGCGCAAAAAGGCAAGTAACTTGAAGGTTTCTCCTTTGAGTAAGAACACATATGCATCAGTTACCGAGAACAAACATTTACCAACATCTACTGTACCTCACATACAAAATGTACAAAAAGAACATATTGTGATTGAAGCTGTGCCCAGTTTGCCTGTAAACAATCTGGTTACTATTTCTGAACAGACGTGTCATGTAGGAACGGATAAATGTGATAAAGGCGGACCACTAACCAATGCACAATTACCACCATTAATGGACAGAGCTGACGGGATTGCACAGAAAAGCAAAGCGAAACCTACGATAGCCTCGTCGTCATGCTATACTGGAGCTACGAAAATAACATTAAAAGCTGTAGAGCCAAGGAAGTATATACATCTTTGGAACATGGAGTCTGGCAAAGAGGATATAGAAAACTATCTGGCGGAGCTCTGTCCTCTGGGAAAATGCAAAGTAGAAGAATTGAAGCCGAAAGGTGATTATAAATCATACAAAATTTGCGTTCAGTCTGCTTACTTTGACCAATGCTGCGCTACTGATGCATGGCCAGAAAATGCAAGAGTCAAGGCGTGGACTCCCTTTCGAGTGTCGCGAGTCTCGGGACAGAAGGAACCTGTTCCAAATACCAGACTCTAGAAACAGGATTGATGTATTTTATCAGAACGTCAGAGGCTTAAAAACAAAGCTGAACGACTGGAGACTGAACCTACTTCTTGTAGAGCAAGATCTTGTTGCTGTAACAGAGACTAACTTAGACTCTACCATCCATGACGCAGAAGTGGTTATTAATGACTGGAGTCTACTACGTCGAGATCGTCCAACTGCATGTGGAGGAGTCCTGCTTGCTGCACGACCTGGCATCACACTTCGGCGTCGCAGTGACCTGGAGACTGATTTAGGAGAAGATCTATGGGCTTCTTTTATTCTGAACAATTTCAATTTCTGTGTTTGTGTAATTTATGTACCTCCAAAGTCAAAAGATGATGTATATATGAGATGGTTTACCAAGGTTGAAAGCATGATAGATAAATTGAATTCTATAGTTTTAATATTTGGAGATTTAAATTTAAATAGCGCTTCTGTAAATATACGTAATTATTTTTGTTATTTCCTTACAGTTTGTGGTATAAAAGAGACGAATGAAGTGATGAACGCGTTTGAGGGAAAATTAGATGTGGTACTGGTGCCGGAGAGCTTAGGCAGCGTAGACGTGCATGCCATAGATGGTGGTGGTCTAGTTCCTCGTGCTGACGCCTACCATCCACCGCTCGATATCACCATACATCTTGATGATATTCTCCACGCACGTCAGTCTCAGTCCCTTGATCCAGGTAACGTTGATCCTGAACGTGACTGGAACTTTTCTAAGGCAAACTTCCCCCTGCTTTATCACCTGATCCATAAAGCTGATTGGAATATTGTGCTAGAAGCTAAAGATGTGGATCTAGCTGTGGAAGCATTCTATTTAGTACTATATCGTATCTTTGATCAGTGTGTCCCTAAAAAATCCAGACCAAAATCTCGGCGAAGGCGATATCCAGTTTGGTTCACGGGAGAACTAATAAATGATTTAAAATGCAAGGCAGCGCTACATCGTCAGTGGAAAGCTACAAAGGATCGTGATGCGTATCTTAAGTTTAGTGGTGTAAGAGCTGATATTAAGATTAAAATGTCATCTTGCTATGATGAGTATATTCGTGATGTAGAAAGTAGTTTTAAAGATAATCCACGAGCATTTTGGAAGCACGTAGCGAGCCTTAAGACAAAAGGTGGTTTTGAACCCTGCGTTAGTTATAATGGCAATCAAGTTCGAGGTGAAGATGCAGCTACAGCATTTGCAATTTTCTTTGCGAGCGTTTTCCTCCCAGATGTGCCTACTTTGAACGCGAATAAAACAAGTAGTCTAAACATGGCCAACTCATCAAACCATATAAATGTTACTGAAATAACCCAACTTGAAGTAGAGATGGCGCTGAAACGACTTAAAGGTCGAAGCTCCACCGGACCAGACTGTGTTCCCCCATTTATTATGAAGGCATGTGGTGATGTTATATCAAGGCCGTTGGGCCATATTCTGAACCTCTGTCTTGTTACCTGCAAGTACCCTTCAAAATGGAAGCTTTCTCGGGTTACTCCAATACCTAAAACAAGTGACAAGTCCAAGGTTGAATTTTACAGACCCATAGCGGTTCTCAATTCACCTGCCAAGGTCTTTGAATCCATTTTACATAAACAAATATCGGTACAAACTCAGCCATTCTTAAGCAATTCACAGCATGGCTTCAGAAATAAAAGATCAGTTAACACAAATTTACTGACTTTGGTTGACTTTGTATCAAGTGAAATGGATAAAAGAATCCAGGTAGACGTAGCCTATCTTGATTTCCAAAAGGCGTTTGATCGTGTAGACAACGACGTCCTTTTGGATAAGCTCTGTTCGATCGGATTTGCTCCAAGTTTATTGCGTCTTTTAGCGGATTACCTTAGCGACCGACAGCAGTATGTACGGCATGGATGCTATATATCAGAACCATACCATACTCGCTCTGGTGTTAGTCAGGGTTCCATTTTAGGCCCTTTGCTTTTTGTTATTATGATTAATGACCTAAACCGTGTCCTAAAACATGTTAAGTGTCTGCTTTACGCTGACGACCTTAAATTATTCATTTCTATCAAGGATGTGTCTGACTGTCGGTTGCTCCAGGAAGACCTTGACGCAGTGTTCAGATGGAGCATCAAAAACAGGCTTCACTTTAATGTGACAAAATGTAACATTTTATCTTTCACTCGAGCTAGAGCACCTGTTCACGCAGTCTATACACTAGGTTTAGATACAATTGCTCGGCTGGATTGTGTTAAGGATCTTGGCGTCATCTTCGACACAAAGCTCACATTTCACGACCATATAAGGAGTTTAGCCGTGGAGTGTTACCGGAGATTGGGCTTTGTCATCCGAAATGCGAAAGACTTCCACGACACAAAAATCATTCAGCTCCTCTTTACTGCTCTTGTAAGAAGCAAAATTGAGACTAGCTCTATTATATGGAGCCCTCACGAAAAATCTTATGCTCTTATGTTAGAAAAGACTCAGAAAGCATTCTTGAGGTTTCTCTTTAAGAAAAAATTTGGATACTATCCTTTTCTATATCCTACTATGTACCTGCTAGGAATGTTAGGATTCAACTCCCTTGAAGTGAGGCGTACATGTGAGTTAATGGTGACCACATGTCGCATATTACGTGGCGACACCGATTGCCCAGCGATGGTGGAGCAAGTCTGTAGGCTGTTTGCTCCTAATAAATACACCCGAGCACGATCGCATCGACTACTGTCAGTGCCTACCACCAATACTGTAGCACACCTCGAGTCTCCCTTAATGCGCGGGACTACGAAGCTTAACGCTCTCTTGACCTCAGTGCCAGAGTGTGACTTATTTTTTGACAGATTGATGGATGTAATGCGAGAGTGCTTAAGGTTCTGTGAGAAAGAGGCTTCTCTGACTATGTCCCTACATTTAAACTGTTAGGTAAATTATTCTGTTTTGCCATATTATGTTGAATTTTAATTTTATGTGTAAACTATAGGTTTGTGTGAATGTTTTTATTTGTATTTGTAAAAACTTAATTATACAGTGCAATGGATTTCTATCTGTAATGCTGTATAAATAATAAATAAATAAATAAATAAATAAATAAATATTTTATTAGGTGAGTTTCAACAATATCTAGAGATTTGATAATTGAAATTTTGCTAGCTATTTTAGTTTTTTGTATAAAAATATAAAACCAACTTTTTTATCTTTTGCCCTGAATCCGCCCCTCACGCACTGCGCGATTTTTCACTTGGAGTGACAGTGACAAAAATAAAATTCGCATAGCCTCTTAAGGGGCTGCACTGTGCTAAAATTCGGTCCCGCTCTAACGCGTTTGATTTTTAACTCTCTATCCTGCTCTAATCAGGACATACAGAAACAAAGTAGTAAGGCTTTTTTGTAGATAATAATGAGATCTTTTATTGTGTGAAAGATTCATTTCAAACGCATATTCCGTGTCCGAGCGAATTGAATGTACAGAATGAAATTAGGTACCTACAGATATATATTTATTTGAGTAAAGATATAAAATTTCGATAATCTATAAAGGCTTAATTCGTCAGAAAAATATGATTAAGTACATATATATTTCCCAGAATTTTCTAGTAGCCAGTTTGGCCTACAAATCGAGCTAAATATACGCAATTTTACCAAATCCACGCTTATTCAAGCCTTAATCTCATTGTTGTAGTCGGTGTACAGTCGAACACCAATATTATTCATAGGAAGATCGGCGCATCCCCTCGCTGCATAATTTGGTTCGTCTCCACCGGTCGTTAGGATGTCGTCGGAGGCTTTTTATTATTTGGCATTAGCATTTATTTTCATGCTTATTGCTGTAATAAATTCTTGTTTTTTGTGACGTCATCATAACTACGCTATGAAGTGTCTTGAAGATGTTTGAGCAGCTTTTTCTTAGATTAATTTTATTGTTTTTGTTCAGTTTCTTCGCAGATGTAGAGTCATTTATATCGACGGTGCCTTGTCGTACAGCTGCATGGCAGACATTATCAAGATAGTGCTTAAGTGGATAGTGTTAGACTTAACATTTTATTATGTATGTAGTGGCTCTTATTCAAGCGCTGTAAATAGGGCTCTCACAACCTAAAGTAGTCCAAGGTGATCAAATGTTTACCATTTTGCGTTAAGGTATGTTTTGCAATGAATATCTTTTAATACCACTAAGATTTGCTGCGTGGCAATAGGGGTAATATTTTCCATAATCTCATTTTGTTAAAACGAAAATAAAGACAGTAATAGGGTTATCACTTAATTTTCAATAATAAGCAATGGTTATTTTTTTCATTCTCAGGGTTCTGTACCCGAAAGGTCCCAAACAGGAGCTTATTACTAAGCTTCCGCTGCCTGTCTGTCCGTCTGTCATAGAGGTCTGCAGCTTCAGCCGTTATAGGTAGCCAGTTTAATTTTTCACAGTATACGTTTTACGAATACGTCTCTATTACGGAAAATAAAAACAAATGAAAAATTAAAACCCAGGGGAGGTCCCAACACAAAAAAAGAAACTCGAAAAAGAAGCATTTTTTACATTATTATGTCCCTCCCCTTATCTCAGAAACAAGAGGACCGAAAAGTATGAAAATAATCATGGTAGGTAATAATAGGTGATTCTGATTA
Source organism: Ypsolopha sequella (assembly GCA_934047225.1). Taxonomy (NCBI): domain Eukaryota; kingdom Metazoa; phylum Arthropoda; class Insecta; order Lepidoptera; family Ypsolophidae; genus Ypsolopha; species Ypsolopha sequella. Next base: position 16,442,562 of record OW203994.1, on the reverse strand, counting down.
CGTAAAGATTACAGGAAAATAATCGTGGTAGATAATAAGTGATTCTGATTACGTAAAGATTACAGGAAAATAATCATGGTAGGTAATAGGTGATTCTGATTACGTAAAGATTACAGGAAAATATCTAATGCTTTCGTAATATCCTACGTAGAATATTAATGACTTTATTACGTATTACTATATAGTATTTATTATTTTAAGTATTGTAGGTATCGCGTCTAATTATGAGAAAGTACGTATGTTTTTTATTAATTTTTTCTATGTAATATACGTTTTAATTAAGATTATAATTATTTAACGGTACACGTATGTAATATCTGCTTTTGAATTTATCACTGGTATTATATCCCCAGAGGTAAACTGGCAGAAATCTCTTCATAGAGATAAGGTTGCCTTTGTACATGTTTTTTCACAGTTTTAGTTTATTTAATGTGTTTCGTGTACAATAAAAAATAAAGAAAAATATAGCGGTTCCGTACTCAGCGTAAGCCGCGTAATGTTTGCCAGGCGCTACCATTTTAGCAGCTGTTTTTGTCGACTTTTAATGCTGCTATGACATCTATATTGTTGTTATTTACCATAATATTTTTAGTTCCACACTCGTATTGTGTGGTGGTACCGGAATCTTTGTGCGTGAGTTGGACTCACACATGCCCAAAGAGTTTTCTTGGCCCCCTTATCTCGATATTAAATACAAATACGTCACCGTGTAATGGCGTAAACAGCTTTTCCGCGTAACCGGTCGGCCACAGCTTCAGCCTTCGAGAGGCGCGCCAAGCTGTTCTTCTTGCGACGGCGCCGGCGGAGAGAACAAAATGTATGAAGTTGTATAGAGCCGGCCATGGGTCGCCGCTCGCGCGTCTTGTCCGGCTTCGAGTGACTTGCGCTCTCGCGACGGCGGTGTGCGGGGAGGCGGGTGGTTGAAACAAATGCATGTGCCTACAGCGCGGTGGCCATAGCTCAGAGCTGCGCCAGTGATCGAACACACAGTACGAACCTAGTGTCGAGCGCTTTGAGCGAGCGAGCGCGCTATACATCCGATGCGGTGGAAGGCGCCGACGGGTATCGTGGCAGGGCAAAGCCCGTCGCAAAAACCGCCTGGAAGCGCAGCAAGAAGCGCCGCCAGAAGCCTGAAGCTATGGTCGAGGGGTAAAAACTGTTCGTGAAAAACCGAATTATGGCGTAAAGACCGACCCATTACGCGAACTTACAAAATTATTCCGCTTTTTCGCGAAACAGCAGCTATTTCCCGAAAAAGCTAGGTCAAAAAAAGTCCTTCTTAATTTAGTTTTTCACGAAAAAGCGCGCTTTTTCCCAAAAAAGAAGTATTTGCTATCATATGACGACATAATAACTATACAAAAAAGGGACAGTCCTGTGGGTGTTTTGTTTTTGTGGTGCGGTTCGGGCAAAATACTAGTCATTAATTTTTTTTACCATACTCGTACAATAGTACATTGTTCACCGAGGGAAGAAAGGGGACGATTACCAACGAGGGTGTAGTTTGAGGCCCGAGGCGAAGCCAAGTGTATCTGATATACCTACAATAAATAAATAAATATATTTCTATTTCTAGTCTTTTCATCGGCTTATTAATTTGACAATATCCCCCCTCTATGGTGAACTGCTGACTAGAGGTGCACATTAATCTGAGTTTTTCAGAAGGCACGCGAAACTGTGGGTTAATTAGTGCCCGAAGTACGGTGATAGAGCTCACCGCCTATCACGTTTGGGATCTAATAATCATCGGTGAAAAGCGGGTGTACCAAGTGTGGACTGTGACTTGCATTTCTTAGCTTGTACTTGGGAACACCTCTGACACCCTTCGGGATTCATGTGTGTTTAAAACTTTAAATTAATAATACTCGAAAAATAGCTCCAGGTGGCAACGCAATTGGAACTGTAAACGTTATAAAACAAAATAATAGTAATTTATGCTACAAGGGCGAAAAGGAATAAATTTACGAGGACGAAAAAATTTCTTGTGAACTTTAAATTATGATTGGCTCAAAAGGACTGTATCCAGAGCCGTTTAACAGTGGGAAAAAAGTATTACATTTATGGTACACAGGATAGGTTGCAAGTTAGCCAACTTCTCGTAAATAAATTAAAAAAAATAGTAATTATAAAGCCCTAGGGCAAAATAATCGACTTTCTGTCCGGTTTTGATGCATAAAAAGTGGGCCTTTACGAGCACTTGCATTGAAAAAATTTCGAGGTGGATGGTCCAAGGTAGTTTTTATAAAAAACTTGAGAGAACCAATAACGACGACAGAAGACGATGGAACGTGTGGAAAAAGGTAACAGAATTAAAAAATAATACTTCTGTTGTCGTTATTGGTTCCCACAAGTTTGTATGAAGATTGCCTTGGACCATAATAACCCAGCAATAGTCGCGCTGCGTGGTTGTAAATTGTTACGTTTTTGTGTGAGTATTAAAAATCTTCAAATACTAATTCAAATTCTTCAAATACTAGTTACTGACAATATACTTTCTGACTGACAAAATATAACATAGAAGTATATTGTTACGTTGGGCGATGTCGTCCGCTTGTAAGCAAACAGGTTAAGATTGAAATGCAGATACCATGTAAACCAAAAACGCGGCCAAGTGTGAGTTCTCATTCTCAAAGAGAGGGTTCCGTACTATGAGTTAATATTTGTACATATATTTTTATTATATTGATGTTAGAAATTGCAGGTGCCTGCATTCAAAAATAAATGTTTTAACATTTACATAGTGTTTAAAGAATATATACACAACGAAAAAAAAAGAGTAAAATAGCCCTTTTAAAATATAATACCCCACAAATTCTGGGGTCAAAAAATACTTTGGCCTCCCTTAAATAGATATTGTTAAGACAAGAATCTACCCTTAACTCAGTTTGGACAAGTAAATACTTATTCAAAACTAGCTTTTGCACACAGCTTCGCTTTCGTGGAAGTATCTTTCAATTATCGTCAGTTTTCCGCTTGGCGGTTATTTTATCAACACTCCTTATTTGTTGACCAGGATCATTGCGATGATAATAAAGAAAACCGCATTCGAATCCGTATAGTGGCTCTCGAGTTAAATCGTACAGGCAGACATACATAGAGACGGACAGAATGAAAAATTTAAAGAAAGAAGTTTGGGCTCAGTTTTTTACTAATAACACATTTCATTTAAAACTTCGCAAAAATGTTCAATGTACAGACACGACATTTTTACTACTTTATTTTAATAGATGTCTTTATTTTACCTGTCTTTAAAAAAACGCGACTGTGACACACAGACTAACGAACGTCCGTTTACGCCTTTTTCATTATTAAATACGGAACCCTAAAAAGAACTAGAAGGGTACTCTGAGAAAGTTAATAATGCGCATGCGGGTACTATCGAATCGAACAACACAGGCGCACTTTTCGCCTATATTGAAATGGCAAAAGGAACAATACGTGAGACAGCGCGACTTCTTTGGTAAGCTGAAGAAAACCAGCAAGGACTCGAAGTAGAATGCAAGAAAAGCAAATAAAGTGAGAGATATTATGTTGAACAACAAAGGCAAGTTCTTTCTCTACAGAAACTACGAGGAGAATGAACTTTGTTTAGAAGAATATTGTTCAAGACTATCAAAGTAGCCACTATTCCCACGCATTAAGTATCTTGTTGCTTTGTAGATTTTATGTATTGTGTAGTGTGGGCGTTCTGGATGTGGGTTTGTGTCGTACGAACAAAATAATGTATTAATTTGTTTATGTAAATATAGAAGGGTGAGAGAAAATTAAAGGTTAGTTATGGAAAATAACTGTTACAGTGTCGCCGACGAGATAACCGTTGGGGCCGTAACGTAAGGCATTGGAATGGAGACCACGTACAGCAAAGCGCAGCGTAAGCCGCCCTCGTGCCCGCTGGACTGACGATCTGAAGGACGTTGCGGGTGGCGGCTGGATGAGGATGACTGAGGACCGGCAAGAGTGGCGTAATATTGGGGAGGCCTATGTGCAGCAGTGGACGAATACGGGCTGATAGATGGATGACTAACGCTGCCTTCCTTGTTTATATTCCAGGTAGCAGTGTATGCGCGTGAAAATATTAACTGTTACAGTACATGTAATAGAGCACGCAATGCTGGAAAACTTGTAGGTGTTACTCATAGACTTACGAAGTCTAGTAAGTTGACACATGTTTTAGGTCCCAAAGTTTACAACCTGCTTCCAAGTGACGTATTACAGTCCCTTAATTCAGTAATATTTAAAACCAGGCTTAAGTGCTGGCTTATCTAGCAGGCGTTTTACTGTCTGCAGGACTTTTTAGATAATACTAAAAGTAATTAGCTGGTAGGGTAGGATGACTTACCTGCCTGTTGATTAAAATGTTTGAAATCCATTCAATGTATAATTAATTTAATTATTTTGTATGGCTGTACTTAGGTAGATATTTTTTAATATTGTATTTTTTTTTATATGTGATTGTGTAAATTTTTGACATCTAATATATCTAATCCTAAACATGTAATGAAACTTATGAATAAAATGATTATGATTATGATGGATGGAAAATAACATAATCGAAAGCAAACATTGTTCATAACAGAGTAGAGGCGTCGACGCATCCTAGTCGGCGGGCGGTTCTGAAACCATCATCAGGGTATGAAAAAGTGACTGGGGGTTGGGTTTTTGGGTTCAGGACAATATGGTGAGGTTCGCATTTATATAAGTCTGAACCCAGAATCAACTTGGTTACTTTTCTATACAGTGTGACGACGACGGTCTATTAGAACCGGCGGCGGCGTCTCGCCGCCTCGGCTCGGTTATGTGTTTTATAGGATTATGAGAAAAACAAAACGTGCATTCGATTCTGTTATTTTCCATACCAACCATAAGATTTAATATTTTTATAATAAATATCATAATATTTCGTGTGACATCTCCTACAAACCTCACCATATTTATATGATCCCAGAATCAACTCGGTCACTTTTCCATACCTTGAGACGACGGTATATTAAGACACTTCGTTAATAGTCATTTTGCACCAAGCCTTCAACAGTGATGGAACCCATGACATATGAAAGCTCTTAGAGTGAACTTCATTTTATTATATGGCAGCTAAGTTTAAATCCACTGCTAAAATGGTAAACAACGCGACGGTATGAATGAACTTTCATTTCATGTCAATATTTATTTGAAAACGTGCCAAAACATAATTTTTGCGCTGGATTTGAACTTGTCTACCATAAAATGAGCTTTCATATGACATGCAGAGTTGGTATAAAAGTGCTTATGGTCCTATAGTACCTAATCGTCCTATGATCTTCCACGCTGTCATATTTCGACAAATAAATGAAATGTCTTTTTTAAACTGACAACCAATGATATTCTGACAACACACTACACTAAAATACTATTTGAAATTAATTTATGCAGCCAAATGTATACTGGAGACTTGGTACGTGAATAGTACCATGGAAAGCTAATATCGCAAAATAAAATAGTTATTATTGAATAAAATAGTTATTGAGTTATAGAATAAATGAAAATTGAGGATAATTTCATGAATGATTTAAACAAAACGGCTGTTTTGTTGTTGTGTCGTGTTACTTCGTCGCGTAAACGTCTTTACTCACCGAGATGATACAAACATGCACTATTTATTAACGGGACACCTGAAGCTAGAACCCTCGAAAACCTGGTTTTGTTGATACCAGGTTTTCAAGGGTTCATTGGAAGAAACTAGCTGTGTTACTACAAAACGGTGTTTAACTTTAGACAGTGTTTATATCTGTTGCTGTCGCCTTTTCTTTCATATTGTAAAAGAGTGACAGCAACAGATTTAAACACTGTCTAAAGTTAAACACCGTTTTGTAGTAACACCGTAGGTCTCTCCTCATATTGAAGAAAATAAATTTGATTTATCGATTTTTTATCTAGGGATTCCACCTAGAAAGAATGTTTTAAGATTTATACTTTTGTCAAAAAAAAAATGTGTTCCACCCTTTTTTTAAATAGGCAATAGAAATATGAAGGGATGTTATCTAAATCCAATATTTTTTCTCTACAAAATATTTCAGTATTAGCTAAAAACACACCAATTTTTTGTTTCGCTGCATGATCATTAGTATTACGCGTCCAAGAACAAGAGGCCAAAAGCCAACATATAATCGCCTCTATGAAAAGCAAATAAGGTCTTTGCCATTAGACTTATTGTGCTGGAAGGGTAATAGAAAAAGTTGCTAGGGTATGCCATCCTCTTAAGTATTTTTTATATGATCAATCACTCACCTGGGCCTTTACTTATCTCCTTTGCTATCTGTATACCTAAATGTTGCAAGAGAAAACCAAACCCCTTTTATCACAATCGCTTTACTCACCATAGCAACGCAAGTAAAGCTGATAAAAAATCCAAAGAGGTTGAAATTTGAGTGCAACCTTTGGTAAGAAATTATGAGGAGGCCTTTCTCACGTTTATTAGAACCATCAGACCTTTTTAAGGCTCCCTTCGAGTATATCGTGTTTTAGTAGCCCAAGCACGTCTTTTTCAGTTGTGAACTGAATATTGTCTACGTAAAAGTGCTGATATCTTGAATTGGAACAGCAGCACAATAAAATTGTCTTGTCTTTACAGAGCTCGTAAATACAGGTTGATATTTCAAATGAAATATTCAGAATGGGATGTCTTTGAACAAATATAACGTTCATTTTTAGAGTACCTCCAAAAACAGAATCCCTTTATGTGAAGCATGGGTGTCCGTTCTCTTTGTAATTTATCTTTGAATCCAAGAAAATAATGGTTATTCTTAGTTTTGTCACGTTTTGTCAATGTGTCGACACTTATGTTTGATTTCAAATAACAATAAAATAATCGGGCAAGTGCTAGTCGGACTCATGCACAAAGGGTTCTGTAACACTACACAATATGGGTACGGAACCCTAATAATACCATCCTAGTAATTCCAGTTGCAGTTTCAATATACCAACCTAACTTGACACTTACGATCTATTCAACTCTATGTACGAGTATCTATGTTGGTCACTTGACACTTACGATCTATTGAACTCCTTGTATCCAAAGGGTCTAATAAAGTTGGCTATATATACATTTCTAAATAACTAAATATCTGCCAACCCCTCTGGGAGACAAGCGTGAGTATATGTATGTATGTAATTAAATATTTGTAATTTTCAGATTTTTTCCTATGGGCGTATTATAAGACCTACCTGTAAAAGAAATTTCAAGTTTCTAAGTCAATTAGTTTTGATTCCCTTGTGACTTGCGAGTGTCAAAAATTTGTATGAAATTAATTATGTAAAGTGCCATAACTTTTTTCACGTCGAGTAAGAACCCTGATTTTTTATAGCACCATGGGGCCGTAGAGTTCTGTATCAGTTTCAACTTGATAACTCATACGGGGCCCGAGCAAAAGGGTCTTGACAGACAGACGGGAAACAAAGTGATACTATGAGGGTTCCGTTTGTGGTTTTGAGGTACGAAAAAACAATCATCTACGTCGAGGGAGCCCGTACATTGTACATTGAATTCATTTCAGATTAATTCAAGCTCAGTCTCCAAGCTTTGAAGTTGAGTTTCAGTATAAAAAGTTTCAACTCACCAGAAATCATAAAGTTCTTGTCAACTTTGTCCTTCAATATGCCGATGACTTGCGGCTGCAGCGGTGGTATCCACTGATAGACGAGATTCCTCTCGTTGAAGAACCACTTGACGACCAGCCCACTGTTCTTGGTGACTTCGCCGAGCCTGTAGTCACAGTCCAAGGTCAGGGAGCCCACGCTGGTCTCCACCACAGGTGGTACGTCGAGGTTCTTTATGTTCACTGCTACAGAATCTGCGGACAACAATATGAGTATGTGTCAGATGGCTAATTTTTAGCGTTTCGTACTACCTAAAAGGTACAAAAGGAACCTTTATGGTGAGACTCCGTTGTCCGTCCGTCCGTCCGGCCGTATGTCACAGCCTTTGTTTGAAATTTGGTACAAAAATAGAATTAATTTGCGCACATATTACGGTGTAAAAAATATATGAAAAATTTGAAATTGCTCACAATGTTTACAAAACAAAAGTGAGAAAAATTAAAAATATTACCTTAAAATACAATATGGGTACTGAATTATAGATATTTAAAAGTTGATTGTAAAAATATATACTTATACTACATTTACTGGCACTGGTTTCGAGAAATCTTTAAAAAACCACAAAAATATGTATGCCCCCCCTTATTTCCGAAACTGGTATGCCGAAATACAGGAAAAGGCCATTCACAGGAAAACTATAGCGATTTATAAAAAAATGAGCACAAATGACAAATATAAAAAAATATTGTAAAATAAATAAATTAACTTTTTTATATTTTATTATCATTATTTTTTTTTGTCTCTCATTTGTCTGTCAATCATCCACATAATTTTATGACATTTTAAAATAATATATAAATTGTATCTAATTCCACTGACGCCGACTGTATGTATGTCGAAATATGGCTGGAAATTATTATTTTAAAAAGTGTTTTTATATAAATATATAATATAAACTGAGTAATAAAATAAATAAAAAAATACAATATGGGTATCAAATTGTAGGTATTAAAAAGCTGATTGTGAAAATGCATAGTTTGATTATATTAAACTGCAATTATTTTGAGAAATCCTTGGAAAACCATAAAAAATCCATGTCCTTATCTCCAAAACTGGTCACCCGAAAAATATGAAAAAAATCATGGTAATATATGTTTACGTAAAGATCACAGGAAAAATAAAGCGTTTGAGAAATTACCAAAAAAAATTACGAAATTAAATTAATCATCCACAATACGGAACCCTAGGTACGCGAGTCTGACTCGCACATGGTCGGTTTTTTTAAATGAAAAGTTAAGAGCGGTTTTGCAGCCGGATTGTGAAAACCCGCTTTTTTCTAATTAATCGAAAAAGAACACTGAAATTCAAAATTCACTCAATAGCTATTCTACAAAATCTATGTATTGTGTATGCTGCCATTGTACAGATTCCATTGGTTTTTGTAAATTAGAATATGAAAATTTTGAATTAAATTTTTTTTTTAATTCTGCTGCAGAACCGCTCTTAAAAAGAGATTAATTAAAATTTAGGCTTTCATAAGGAGATGTCATCAATAATGTAACACCCAACCGAGAAAACGGTTTTCTATTTAGAAAATTCCTGGCACATGGAATAAAAGTGACACTGTAGCCGATTCTGAAGGCTTTAATTTTAGTTTTATTGCTGTCAAAACTTATTTTTTTCGAAAGCAATTTAGCTTCTAGTCCTTACAATAAAGGACTATTTTGCAATGAAGAAAATTTAGTTTTGACAGCACTAAAACTAAAATTAAAGCCTTCAGAATCGGCTATAATGTAAAAATAAAAAAATTACGTTTTGCTATTCATAGCGAGGCCTCGATGTCCAACCGTCAGGATTCTAAATTCTAAATTCAGGATATAATATGATATATTGTACTTTTATTTATCTTGAATTTTTATAAGCGATTTTCTATTCACATTTTCAAATATATCGGTAGTCAAATGAACAGCACTTGCAAACAAAAGACATTTCTGTAGATAGAAAATAAACCTTAAGGCGCTACGTAAAAGTTTTAGCGTCCCTGTTACTCCATATGCGAAAAAACCCTCAGTGCGAGTGGGACGGATTCGTGGAAAAGTAGCCAAAATTCGGTTTTTTATAAAAAAAAAGTATTAAGCAATTTTGTTAAAAAGATTTTCAAGGAGAATTTACAAATACATAACATCCTCATTTTGAATGCAATTTCACAATGAAATTAGTTAGGATTTCAGAATTACAGGAAAAAATAAAATCCGGTCTTTCCGGAATTAAATTCTATCGAGAAAATTTTATCCAATCGCATTTTCCTTCAGTGAGAATCTTAATTTTAATAAATTTATACTCAATAAACATTTACCCAAAAATAAAATACGTAGATGACCTTATAGTGGAGTAAATGGATTCGAAAAAACCCCATTTTTTTTGGTATCGCCTTAAGTCACTACATGATCCTAGAACATCAAGAACGCCAGACTTGAGGGTTCGTTTGAAGAAATAAAGACTCTCCTTAAATTGAAAAATATATATGTATATGAGTTGTTTATATTTTATTAAGTGAACGTACTTATAATTAATTCATAAAAATATATTATCAACCTATTTATTTTTTGGTTCACGATCGTTTTTTTTTTTTTACATAAAATGAGTAACAGAAGTATGAAGTGAATCTACTTAAGGTGGCTCCGTCGGAATAATTAGCAACTCGATACGTGCTGGTTGACATTTCGAACAAAACCATATTAAAATAAAGTCCTTATCAGCTCACACTGCAACATGGCTGTTACGTCAATCGCTGCGGCTGACAGTGCGAAAATAGTGTGTTTTTAATTTGTTTTATCCAAAATAAAATTAATTTCCAAGAACTGAGAAAACCAAATCATTTTATATTATTTTGTCTAGAAGTTTATAAATTTTCACACTGTTTCGATAAAAACTGCAGCAGTTATGTTGTTACAAGTGAACAAAAAATCGAAAAATAAGGGTAAACTTAGAATTTTCTTGCTTCACTTCTGTATGTTATAATGAAATTCAGGAAAAACCACATCCCTATCTGTATCATGCAGATTACTATGTATTTTTCTTCTGTTGAAAAATGCTATAGTTACCGTATAAAATGTTTACAAAGTTACTTAGTTCAAGGTCGTTGGCGTTAGTAGAAACCTTAAATTCAATATATTTTTGCCTACAAAATGTTTCAGTATTAGCTAATAACTGATAACCCTCCAATTTGTTGTTTCGCTTCGTAATTATTAGTATTACCCGTCCAAGAAAAAGAGGCTAATTAATTATAGAGGATAATTAATTATGTAATCGCCTCTATCAAAATCTAATAAAGTCTTTGCCATTGGACTTATTGTGCTAGACGGGTAATAAAAAGCTAAGGTATGCCATACTTACGATTTTCGGCACTTGTTGAACACACAACCGAGACTCTCCGAGAGATTACATTACATTAACTGCGTCTCACATTTTACACACTTAATATGAAGTAGGTATAAATAATAAATCATTATAACGAATAATAGCAGTTTATGCTAAAAGGGCGCAAAGGAATAAATTACGAGGACGAGTAATTTATTGCTCTTACGCCCGTGTATCATACTACGTTTTTCAATGCATAGTGTGAGGAAATAAAACAAATATAATCAAAGAAAACTATTTAATTATTAAAGTTGAAATTTACAATTACAATTTAAAATTACAATTACAAATTACAATTTACATTAGTACAATTTTGCAAGTTAATGTATGGCTCAAAAGGACTGTATCTAGAGCCGTTAAACAGTGGGGAAAAAAAGTACCACAAATATGGTACAAAGGAAAGGTTGCAGATTAGCCAACTTCTCGTAAATAAAAAATAAAAAAATAATAATGCCCTAGGGCAAAATAATCGACTTTCTGGTCGGTTTTGATGCATAAAAAGTGGGCCTTTACAAGGACTTGCATTGAAAAGTAATTTATTCCGTAATTATTTCTTGCCTTGATAAAAATGAGCGAGCGTCAACGATAATCTCGTTATCTCAAGTAATATATAAGATCTGGAAGTTAGTTTGTTAGCATAGCTTTAAAACTAATCAGCTTATCTCAATAATCTACAGCGAGGTAAATTGTTAACAAACCAAGACTTTCTCATCTAGATTTAGTATCAGTTCCCTAAAATTGTATTAAAAGAAAATCCACGCAAGTGAAAATTCGGAAATTCCAACAAAGAATCACAACACAAAATTATTACCATTTTGTACTTCATTACATGAATTTATATTAACAGTCTTCGGTAGCTAACATCAAATAAAGCTTTTGTCCCTTACAAAAAAGAAATAGATAAAAACCCTCCGGGATAATCTCTCCTCAAATAGCTTGGCCTATTTTAAGCGTCAGAAATCAGAGAGAAAATCAGAAGCTTTATCCAGGATTATTTACAAGGAAAAAATAATGAGATTAATTCATCTGTCGTAGATAGTAATTTATTATTGATTAAAGGTTGATGTGAACTAACAGGCATCATAACGCGACCAACTCAGTTAAGGGCACGGCCAAATATCATGCTGTTTAATTTCGCTATAATATGCACGCTCCATGAAACTTGCGAAGACAATACAATCGTGCCAATTAGATCGCGGGCGCAAAACAAGATTTTTGATCATTATTAATCTCATTTTCGATGTTTAACTCGTACAAATTTTTTGATTTTATCTAAAACAATAAAAGCACATTCGGCTACACTTTTGGTAAAAACCGTTAAATTTACGTATTTTAGGGGTTTGTTATACTCAAATTTCACGATTGTTAGTTCCACATAAACATAGATCTAGATAATGTCAATGGACCAAGCTTAAAATATTATTATAACATATTCCATAGATACCTCACAATTTTGTGATAGCGTTTGTAGCTTTGCGCGTGATGGCGCCTCTTATGCAGAAAGTAATCTAGTGTACTTGTTACATGACATGACAGGCTACCTATTGACAATTATTATTTCGCCGTCATGGCCGTTAAAATAATTTACAAATAGGGAGCTTGAACTGGAGGCATATTTTTGTTTAGATTACATGTACTGTCTGCATGCCTGCATGCTTATGCCTGTAAAATATGTTTCCACTGGCCCCATGACTTCTGCAAATATTTTGAAACCAAGCAATGAAAGCTCAACTCTGTAGTGAGACTCGGGGCCTTATTATCTAACTTCAACATCTATCGCTATTGTTTTAAAAGGTATCGTGATTGGTTAGAAATGACGTGACATATCAATTACCTTTACATCATTTTTTAAAGGTAGCACGTATTACCGTATATAAAGTGTATCAGTCACCAAATCAGTAAGATGAATTAGTATATATGTCAAAGTTGCACTGTAGTATCAGCTATTTTACAAAACCACTAGCCGTTTTACAAATTACTCCGTTATGTAGTTAAAACTATAGGTGTGGTGACGAGCGAGCTCCTCCTTTTTTGAAGTCGGTTAAAAAAATAAGTAGCCGAGCGAAGTGGAGCGGAGCGAGGCGAGTCCTGTAGGTTTTAACAAAATTCACAATCCAACGTTTAATTTGACACCGTTTTACGAAACCGCTAAGCTGTTTTACAAAACTGCTAAACGTTGACCCGCTGCATTAAATAACGCAAAACATTTGTACAATCCTGCGTGTGAACCTTTAGCGGTTTTACATAACGGAGCTGTTTTGTAAGACATCTAGTGTTTTGTAAAACCGTGGATTTTACAATCCATCTGCGACACATACTCAGAGTATATCCATTTTCATCTTATACGGACAAAATATTAGTACTAAAAATTTAGTATCTTTGACTCAGCTGGCAGAGGCTCAGGCGAGGGGCCTCGGCTTTGTCAGTAATTTTACCGGTACTCTAGAGTCTTACATTTCATCTATTTTCTTTTTATTTAACCTCCGCAACACCGCACCGCAGTGAGTCTGGATGTCCCTTGGGTCTTAAAACCTTATAACATTATTTAGTCGCCGAAAAATTCAAACCTACCTAGGCAATTTTTACGATGACTTAGATACATCCATACCTACGTACAATACATTTTCTTTTTTTTTAATACAAATTGAAAAAAGAAATGACTATACAACGTGTAACAGAAAGGTGTAACCATATATTTGAAGAGCTTATTCAGTCAATGGTTTAGAACAACTTTTACTATGGAACAAAATCTGTATATGGAAAAAAAAATTTACTGTTTCATAGAAAAATGCAATGCCGCTCGGCCGAAATGTATGGAAGGGCAGTTTTTTTTTTGAGATTTCTGGTTTGGCTCCATAGTAAAAGTTGTTTTATACCATTGACTGAATAAGCTCTTCAAATATGGTAACACCTTTCTGTTGCACGTTGTATAAGATGACTATATAGATTCGGTTTTTGGTTCTGTTTATACCTCTAGTTCCTACATATCGTAAAGAAACATGCATGACCTAAAAAGCGTGTATTTGTACCCGAAGTACGGCGATGGAGCTCAACATTTAGGTGTGCCAAGTATGAACTGTGACTTGCATTTTACAATTCACACCCGGATCACCTCTGACACCCCCTCGGGATTCATGTCATGATGATATATAGACATATATGTAGTCGGTAGAATAGGGCATATCCTGATCTGCCTGGGCATATCATATTTCTGTAAAAATAATGAGGATCGCCTCGCTCCGCTCCGCTTCGCTCGGCTTCGTAAATGTATTTCCATGTAAAGTTAATTCGCTCCTCCTCGTTCCGCTTGTCGTCGCACCTATTTTTGACATTTGGTGAAAGTTTTTGGATTTCATACTTTTCTGTCTACCTAATTCTACGATCTGCCCACGATATGTAATATAAACTTTCAAATAATTTATTTTGCAAATATATAGGATAATGAAAAAAATAAAAGCATATATATCTTTGTCTACTTGTCTCATATAGTATATTTCCTTTCGATGCCAATTAACATTTGGCTCAACACAAAACAATCAAAGGCCTAAAACAAAACAAGGGTTATAGGGACTTAATTTTTAGGGTTTCGTACCTCATCGTGGAAAAACAGAACCTTGTGTTCGAAACACGGCGATGGGGCCACTACCCATCACGCTGAGACGTAACAATCTTTATCTACTCCCACACCTTATCCGATGTTATAATATTACATTATAACACGACGATTCTGCGCCCCGATTGGCCCAATTTATTATAACACCGCTAGAGAGCCAGTCAACAACAGAGACGAGAAATAAGTCCCGACTTTATTTCTTAAGCCACGCCCCCTGTATCCTGATTGGCCTTCAAGGCAGCATTACCGCGGCGACGATGTAATTTTTTCAAGTTGCTGTGCAAGAACTAAAATTACATTTTTTCTAATTAATAGAATTACGTCTTTAATAATAATAGACGTTTATTTCCATATGAAAATATTTGGAACATACAAATATTTCTGCCTACAAACTGTAATGCAGTTTGTAGGCAGAAAAAACTCTCTGTTTAATTAAGTCTTATGAATAACAAAAAAATAAAATTTAACAGTTTCAATTTAACCTAACAATTAAAGCTTACACAAAATATTAGATCATTGTTTTATCTACACTTAAATGATTTGAACTTATTTTTACATATAGAACGGGTTGTATTGAATTAAATGTAATGTACATTCTGAGAAGCCAACAGGCAAGGCGTTAAATATTTTTGGTAATAAATATTTATCTGTTCTTTGTGTCGCGGATTACCGCGATTACTTCATTATACTAAGAAAGGTGAGTGAAATCTTATGTTTTGTTGCCTTCTGTATTTATTTATTAGTATGGCATTAAGAAAAATGAATATGATTGTCTATGGTAAGGTAGAAAAAGGATAAGATGGCGGGACGAGGTGGTAAGAAAAAAGGCGCGCGGTGGAATCGAGCGGAGAGTATTCCTGGCACGCTGATCGCCTACAGTATTGTTGGTAAGTCCAATCTACTTGTCCCGTACCCGTGTGATATAGTCTGATAAACAGACAAATTCGGCTAGTAGTTAACAGCTGATAAGAACATAGTCAGCTAAGAGGTAATAGCTGATCAGGATAGGGTAAAAGTTAATGCCCTATCAGAGAGTCATAAGGTGAAGGTTCGGTAATGGGCAAGGGGATGGAGGCAGGCCCTACGAGGGGAATTACCCGTAAGAGTAAGAAAACGAAGCAGGTCGTTGTGATGACCGTCGAGTTAATGGGAGTACCAAAACGACTAAGATCTGGTCGTACCACAGTAGCCAGTGGCTCCATTAACTAAACCCAAATTAACTGGGCAATGATTATTATTAAGAATGCTTCGTACCACTTACCGTGGCTCTTACACAAGACGTAAATGACTCAAAAGACACAGCCAGAGTGTATGGCTGTAACTGACAATGATTTCCTTGATTAAGATTTACCCATTCTGTCGCAATACCATGATGAGAGAATACTCAGTGTTCATTACATACCCTTAACCCAGGTTAATAATGATAATCGCGACACTTTGACCATAATAGTTTTTGAATTTATAAATTTGGAAGGCATTTCTGGCGGCTTTTCTAGTGTAGTATTTGTGATTCACAGGATTCTTGTACTGATTATCAGGACCTAAATTTTCATTTGCTATCCAAAATTTTACTTTTTCATGGACTCTATTTTGATAGCTTTATCCGGCCGATGTGTTACCCAATGAAATTAACACTATATCATTGCAGTATAGAAACGCAGAAATAAAGTCAATCTGGATGTGAGGAACTCTGAACCAAACCAAGTCAAGTGTAAAGTGGGTATCTATTTTAAGATTTTTATCTATTTGCAGAATGGAAAAGCACATGGGTAAATTCACGAGTTGTGTTCCCTGTTTTCGTTAGTTATGCGGAGTGAACCTTCTGTAAGTGGTTATTTTGTGGCGCAAGTAGGATAGTAAGACGCTATATATATCTTTGGCGCGTGCTAGTCACACTGGAGGTCAAGGATTCGAACCCCGGTTCAGAGCTCCTCACATCCAGATTTACTTTTGCGATTAAACTTCGTTTCTATACGGCAATGATATCATATTAATTTATATCTCATTGCGATAGATAAATCGCTAAGTAATTAAGTATTCAAACATAGAAATTTATTTCTATCATACTTTAATTACCTACTTATTAATTCGGGTTTGTTTACTTAGCTCTTTTGTAGACTCAATATTATCTCTTATCCACTTCATCCACTTTTGTTTATCATAAATGTTATTCAGAAACAACTTACAATTCCCTTCACAAACAGGCCATGAATAATGCATTAATATTGGCATAAAAATATTATGAATGTTGCTGAGCTGTTGGACATGGGCTTTTAGGAGAATTGTAACTTATTACATTCCTACACGTAGATAGTTTTATAGACCAAGGGTAAAATACGTCATTGGGTACGAACATGGAACTATTTTTATGAGAGGTTAAAATTATACCATAACCCCTCGGCCATAGCTTCAGGCTTCGAGAGGCGCGCCAAGCGGCTCTTGTTGCGACGGCGGCGCCGGCGGAGAGAACAAATGTATGAAGTTGTATAGGGCTGGCCGTGAGTCGCCGCTCGCGCGCCTTGTCCGGCTTCGAGTGACTTGCGCTCTCTCGACGGCAGTGTGCGGGGAGGCGGGGAGCCGCGCCAATGATCGAGCGCATACGAAGAATCTAGTGTTGAGCGCTTTGAGCGAGCGAGCGCGCTATACATCCCATGCGGTGGAAGGCGCCGACGGCGGGTCTACCGCGTAATTCTGATTTTCATCAACATCAACTTGAGATTGAAGTTTGACGTGCGTGCGACGACGCCCGCCTAACATGCCATCTCTTTTGCACGCACGTTAAATTTCAATCTCAAGTTGATGTTGTCGGTGTTGCGGGTGTCGTGGCAGGGCAAAGCCCGTCGCATAAACCGACTGGAAGCGCCGCCAGAAGCCTGAAGCTATGGCCGACCGGTAAGACCCGTTTAGCAGCCGGATTGTGAAGAACCCACCTTTTTCTAATTAATAGAAACAGAAACAGAAATATAATAGAAATGGAAATGGAAATCGTTTATGTAGCTTAATCATATATAATTTTTCAATGCATGTGCTCGTAAAGGCCCACTTTTTATGCATCAAAACCGAACAAAAAGTCGATTATTTTGCCCTAGGGCTTTATTATTATTATTTTTTTAATTTATTTACAATTGTTGGCTAACCTGCAGCCTTTCCTGTGTACCATAGATGTTATACTTTTTTTTCCACTGTTTAACGGCTCTGGATACAGTCCTTTTGAGCCAATTATAATTTAAAGTTCACAAGATTATATTTGTTTTCATTTCCTCACACTATGAAACAAAATCAAAACAGAACACTTAAATTCAAAATTTACTGAATAGTTTCTCAACAAAACCTTGTAACCCATGTATTGTGTATGCTGCCATAGCAAAGTTTCCATTCGTTTCTGTAAATTAGAATTTTAAAATTTAAATCTTTAAAATTATACGTAATTTACAGAAACCAATGAAAATTTTGCGTTGACAGTTTACACAAAACATAGGTAGTAAGGTTTTGATGAAAAACTATTGAGTAAATTTTGAATATAAGTGTTCTGTTTTGATTGATTAAAAAAAGGCGGGTTTTTCACATTCCAGCTGCTAAACCTACTCTTCTAAATGGACCGCAAAGAAATAAAAAAACTTTACACGTTTTGTACAAACAACGATCAAAGTTGGACCAAAGATCTGATTTCGATATCTATCTGACAGTGGTCATAAAAAAACATATTGGAAAAATGGAAAAATAACCAAAAACGTCTTGTCCGGCAGAATAACATTTTGTTTTTTAAGTAATATATATACTACACTAGCAACGGGTTTCGTTATAATAAAATCGTCAGGCTTTATTTTATCGACGAAATATTCCATCTCATAATTCGTAGCGATACCTAAAAGCCTGACGATGTTATTATAACGAAACCGGTCGCTAGTGTAGTATATATAAAAAGTGGAACAGGTACCAAGAATTTGTTATATTTACAATATGTTACAAATGTTCTAGCAAGAACCAACAACAAGTATCAAATACTTAAAGAGTTCGTGTTTTCAACCTAAAAACTACAACAAAAGTTTGTTGGGAGGTTTGTCCTAATCCAAATAAAATTCTTACGCCCCCTTGCAGCTTGTTCTAAACTTGACTTTGACTCGGGTTAAGTTAAAAAACCGGCCAAATGCGAGTCAGGCTCGCGTACCTAGGGTTCCGTATTGTAGATGATAAATTAAATTTTGACATTTTTTTCGTGAAATTCTCAACCGCTTTATTTTCCTGTAGTAAAATGTAAACACATTTACCATGATTTTTTTCATATTTTTCGGTCCACCAGTTTTGGAGATAAGGGGTCCTCCCATACATTACATACATTTTTATGGTTTTTCAAGGATTTTTTGAAATAGATAAAATAGCCAAACTATTTATATTTTTACAATCAACTTTTTTTATTTTTTTTACTTTTTTTTATATTTCTCATTTGTACTCAACATTTTTTGAATTGTTATAGTTTTCCTGTGAGTGGTCTATAATCGAGATTTTTATATGTTTTTCGGTCTACCAGTTTCGGAGATAAGGAAGGGGGGGGCATAAATATTTTTGTGTGTTTTTAAAGATTTCTCAAAACTAATGCCAGTAAATATAGTAAAAGTAAAAGTATTTTTCAATCACCTTTTTATTATCTACAAGTTGATACCCATATTGTATTTTTAGGATAATATTTTTTATTTTTCTCACTTTTGTTTTGGAAATATTTTGATCAATTTCAAATTTTTCACTTTTTTTTACACCTATTTTTGTGCCAAATTTCACTTCTTTATCTTTAACAGTAATAAAGTTATGAGGCTGTGACATACGGACGAACGGACGGACAACGGAGTCTCACCATAAACGTTCCTTTTGTACATTTTAGGTACTACGGAACCCTGAACACAGAGACTTAGGAAAATGCGTTATAGTCACACATACATTATTTTTATTAGGTTGCACGCTTGTAAGCTAAGGTTGGGTTGTTTGTGGGCCTTATTTTATAAACTTGTGTATGACATAAATAAAACTTTACAATGAAAGAAAAAAAAATCTTCACAGATGCTTTTAGGTTAACTAACATCTCTTAGTAGAGGTAGCGACCACAGAACATATAAGGTAACGATCCTAGTCATAATAGTGTGTTATACTCATAATCCAGCTATAACCCCAGGTTATCACCCGTTTTGACCGACCAAAAATTGGCTATAGCCGGATGGCACCAGGGTTTAAGCCCGGTTTATAACCCGCAGTGGGTTTATACACCAGCGGGCCTATTATGTATCTCTAGTTGCCTTCTGGACTGGGTGTCTATCATCAAAAACATAGATATACTATCGAATTCCGATTGTCTAAGGGTGTGTTAGCACTTGAAGTGACGACACAGTTCGTAAATAGTTCAATACCCACTAAAAGCAATTTTGAAAGTTTAGTTTTTATCTATGTTTTTGACGATAGGCACCCTGTCCAGTTGGCAACCTAAGATACAGAATAGGGGGGCTGGTCATTATCCATCTCGGCCTCTTAGTTCTAAAACCTTTTTTTGGCCTAGGTTTTTATGAGATCACAAATCATCACATCACATATTTTTTTATCCGTTTGGTGTATGATTCGAAACATATCTCATATACAGGATACTACGAGTAGGTGAATTATGAATCGATAACAGTTTTTTTTTAATTCGTATAATGAAATTTCGAGTTCCCATAGTAATATACTACCAGTCCTGAGTGAATCACTATGGACAGTCGAAATTTCATTTTATGTTTTTACAAAAATCGTTATTGTTTCATGATGTGATCACAAATTCACCTTGTATATCATGTCTATAACGTACTTTAAAACTCAAACCACACGCCCTACTTTTACTACAACTATTTTTGTTATAAGACTTAAAATTACGGAAAAAGAAACACCTTACGATAGAAAACTTTTATAAAGATAGGTACGATTGAAATGATTGAAATTTCAATACATATAGAAAAGATTTAATAATAAAACTATACACCGTAAAACATATTTTTTTACTTTCGCAAAAAATTTTCTGAGTATCCCACGTATATATAACGAGTGGGCCATTTTAGTAGTTTATGCTACTAGGGCGAAAAGGAATAAATTACGAGGACGATTTAAAACACGAGCGTAGCGAGTGTTTTAAACGTAACCGAGTAATTTATTGCTTTTACGCCCGTGTATCATACTACGTTTTTCAATGCATAGTGTGAGGAAATGAAAACCAATATAATCTTGTGAACTTTCAATTATGATTGGCTCAAAAGGATTGTATCCAGAGCCGTTAAACAGTGGAAAAAAAAGTATAACATCTATGGTAGACAGGAAAGGCTGCAGGTTAGCCAACCATTGCAAACAAAAAAAAAAAAAAAAAAAAAAGCCCTACGGCAAAATAATCGACTTTCTGTTCGGTTTTGATGCATAAAAAGTGGGCCTTTACGAGCACATGCATTGAAAAAAATTTTAAACCTTCGTGATGTACGAGTACATACATTACAAACATACATATACCCACGCCTGTCTTCGCAAGGGGTTAGAAAGACTACATATTTCCATCTGCTACAATCCAGACACACCTCTTTCGCCGCTTCTACAAGAATCTTCGCCTCTTTCACAATTTTCGGGAAGTCTTTTCGGTAATAATAAAAAGAAACACAAATTATTTGTCATAAAGTAATTATTAGTTTATTTTGAAACTTTTTAGGGTTCCGTAGTCAACAAGAAGGAACCCTTATAGTTTCGCCTTGTCCGTCTGTCTGTCTGTCTGTCCGCGGCTTAGCTTAGAGACTATTAGTACTAGAAAGCTTTAATTTGGCATGGGTATACATATTTATCACGCCAATAAAGTGGTACAGTAAAATTTTGGAAAAGATTTTTTTTTAGGGTACCTCCCCTACACGTAAAGTGGGGATGATTTTTTTTCTCGTCCATCCCCTAGTGTGGGATGTCGTTGGATAGGTAATTTGAAAATATTGGGAGTGTGATAAGACGATTTTTCGATCCAGGGTTCCGTTTGCGAAATATTAAGCTTACAATTGTTAATTTTTGTTAGAGTCAAGTGTCTCTGCCCCCTGCCAACGAAACGGTTGTATTTGGAGACGTGAAAAAAATCATGGCAGTAATATACATAACGAAATTAAAAAGAAAATTATCACAGCTAAGGAGGCTTTACAAGTTAACGAGTACAGATCGCGCCAAACTTTTAGTCCCCTCTAAACACGGGGCGATTCGCATCTGCAGGAACAAAATGTATGGGCCGCTTTTGAGAAGAGCAACTTCCGAGCGTATTAGAAGTTTGGTACGATCTGTATTAGTTGACAAACTTATAAAATGTACTCGGAGAAGAAGTCGGCATATTGTGCAGGGCAATTACGGAACCCTACACTGCGCGTGGCCCGACACGCACTTGGCCGGTTTTGAATATTATGTCGCAAAAATGGTCACCGCCAGAGCGAATGGCGCAATGTGCTAATTTTCATCAAAAGTTTTTTTTGGCCGCCGCCGCCGTTTCTTATCGGGTATTGTTGTTCAAGGCTTTTAAGGTCCGGGGCTTGTTGACATAAACTTTGGAATTGACTCACAAGACAAGACAGTATGGCTTTATACGAGAATGTATATAATATTATTTTTTAAATTATTGCTAAATTAATTATTGAAACATTTAGTTAATATGTTCACTTAGTAGAACATAATAGAATAAGTTTTGTAACACCTCACAAGTTCAGCTTGTAATTTCTATTACTACATATAAAATCCATCTTGGGGTTTCGGTTAAAATGAATCAATTATTTTCTTATTTACTTTGATATTTTGGCAATTTAACAAATCCATACAGAGCGGGTAATTATCCACGGTAAGTACAGTTTTAGGTTAGGAAAACAGATTCAATATTTGTTTTCGATTTGAAGCTGCTCGTAACTAAACATGAAACTGATATTTTGTAACTATGATGGTAGTAACACACTTGATATACTATCGGGAGGAGTTCCATTCACATACTTTTGCTTCAAACTAAGTATCATCCATCAGCCTAGTTCGTCCACTACTGGACGTAAGCCTTTCCAGACTTTGCCACTCCCGGCGGTGATCCTGGAAGAATTGCCCATACTCACACACGCTGGGCAGGCGGATTGGTGAGCGCGGTGCCGAAACCCTCGCACCAGTGACGCCGCTGCCCATCACCAGTCTTCAAGTAGATGAGTGCCAAATATCTGGGACAGTTGGACAGGACACACATATTACACTGGTACATTTTTCTCAAATATGAATTCTAGCGATATTTTGGATAACATTTGGCCAAATGGGCTAATTTTACTAATTCGAACCTGTTGGTTACGACTATTTGCAAAATATTATGTAAAAGGAAAAAACTGGAGTTGTATTCAAATGTTTTTTTTAATATTTGTTATTTAATATAAACAGTTACGAAATTGTTATTTATATAAAAATAGGGGGAGGGGGCGGCTAAAGCATAGGTATTTTTTTTGTTTCTATAACAAAATGACGTTATTTAATAATTATTTGCTTTTGTTACTCCCGAATTTTTAATAAGGGATCAGAGGGCCTCAATTCCGGGCTCGGACGAAATATCCCGACTATGGAGATGAATCTCCGTTTCAAATCTCCGCATCAATGTCCGCTTGAAATCTCCACACTACGAAAAAGCCCTATTCTTGTAGACCATGGAGAAGGATTAGCAACGGAGAAGATAATTTCGTCTTAGAGACGTTCCGTTTTTACCGATTCATTTTGAATATAATCGATTGTCTTATTTTTCTTTTTTTAGTAAAAATAATACGTGTTTCATTTAACAAATCTAAGCAAACACATTACGATCAAGAATATTTTAGCATATTGTGGTTCTACAACTGTCTTTTTTTTTAATAATAACTGAAAACAGTAAATACAAATTAGCGTGAATCGAAACGCATTGCGCGTGAGTTTTTGTTTATTTTAACCTGAAGCGCTAGTTTGCTTTATGCAAATGTGTTGAGCAAGTTCACATCACAGCATACTTTTAAATAAAGCGCTTTCAGCGCTGCTGTTGTACATAGACTCCTTAGCGTTCTGTCAAATCTCCTACATTTTATTATTTTAAAGTCGAAATAAATTCATAATTTTACAAGAACGCCTCGAATGTCCGGCGTTTAGTTGTAAAAACCAAAGAATACTGACGAAAAATTAAAAAAGCTGTGGGTCAAAGCATTACGTCTCAAAAATTGGAATCCTGGTTCATCTGCCAGGTTATGTCGGAATCACTTTAATCCGGATGATTATTATGATGAAGGTAAACATACTGGTAAGTTACTCCTACTAATATTTTTAAACTTCAAACAATTACATAAATAAGTTAAATAATTAAACTTCTTGGTAGAACCATCATTGTGCCTACCTCCCTTGACACGAGTTCCTTTTGGGGTGGCGTAATACATGCATTAACTTGCTCAACTTTTTTATTCGCGCATCTATAAATTAAGGCTGTCATGGACTAATGCTTTTAATTATACATTTTGAAGCATGTAGGTAAATGATTTCAATATCTATATGACAACTAGCTCAGAGAGCCCTAATAAAAGTCATGTACTTCAAAAAACGGAGATTCCCTACTGAGAGACTATATCAAATAAGTAAATTGCTATCAGTTAGAAAGTTATATATAATCAATATCATATTAAAGAGACATAAAACTATACCATTTGATAAAATTAGGCAAAATAAAAGAAGAAAAGATATCGTAGCACGTGTTCCTAAATCAAATACGCAGTTTGCTAGTATACAATATAATAAAATATCATCATATATATATAACAAAATAAATAAACAGTTAAATATTTATCGTAAGTCATATGTTGAATGTAAAAATATAATAACAAGTTTTATAAAACCTCTAAGCTATGAAGAGACGGAAAATCTTTTACGATATATAACGTAGATTATTTACACACATTTAAAAACCTGACACTAATGTAGGACAATCACTCTCACACACACCTGCTCACACACGTACACGTACACTTACTCTCTCTTCCCCTCCCACAAACACACATTTACACATCCTCTCACACACACCCTCATACACATTTTCTTTCTTTTGCTAGTAAACTTAGTCTTAAATCAAATTAAAACTAAAAATTGTTATTGTATAGAAAAAAGCTATTTGTAAATTAACATTTACTACAGTTACTGGAAGAGCGGATCCTCCTGGTACAGGCATAACATGCTTAAAAGGAGGCTCCATTCACTAATTTATGTGAAACATGTTACTTTTGTTAAAGAAAAATAAAACTTTTATTATTATTTATTATAACTAGCTGAACCTCAAGCTAAACCTATCCCGGTTCAGAGCTCCTCACATTTTATTCTGCGTTTCTATACTGCAATGATATCTTGTTAATAAATTTTCTTCAGTACTCAGAAAGTGTGCTTTATTAGTTTTTGCATTGTTTTAGGTTTGAAACGGGAACGTAAGAACTTGAAGAAAGGTGCTGTTTACAAAACCTGCAAGTCCAACCTCGAAACGAAAACTTAGGTATGATGCATGATGTGCGAAAAACGAAGTAGCAACAGACTGGAATCCAAGAACAAATTATTTTTGATGGTTCTGACATCTCTTCAGAAATAGTAATTGAAGCAACTGTTGAAGTAAATACGGATTGTGCTGGCACAGAGTTTCCTGTACAAAAACCAAGTAATACATTGGCTCAGTAATACTTTGAAAGTACTAGTTGGAGCTATACCCAGAGGGTTGTTGTCATACTGCTCTCCTGCATATGGTGGATCTACAAGTGACAGACGGACAATAGAACGCTATTCTGCCTGACCGTGGGTGGATTTAACGTGCAAGACATCTTCGTTGCAAACAAACAATGTGACAGTTAACATACCTGCATTCCTTAAAGGTAAAAGTCAGTTAAAAGGCTTAACTGTACTCCATGACAGAAAACTTGCTAGTAAACGAGTTCACATCGAAAGGTTGATTGGTCTTACCAAGACATAACCTGACTATAGTTATATTCAATTAGCAAGTAAAATATTTTTTGTTTGTTTCATGTGCTGTAATTTTAGAGAACGCATAGTTAACATTAATAAATAAATGAGTAAACACTGGATTGTTGTTTAATTTTTATTGATTATGTCATAATTTTTATAAAAACGTCCATGTAAAATCATGGGTTTAAAATAATTATTATAAAAAGCACTAAGAGTATCCAACATGGCCTCAATAAATTCATTATTCCAAGAGTGACCTTGCCCTTAGTTACCTATATATATTTAGCAAGTAAAACATTTTTTGTTTGTGTCTTGTGCTGTAATTTTAGAGAAGCTATAGTTAATATTAATAAATAAATAAGTAAAGCACTGTATTGTGGTTCAATTTTTATTGATTATGTCATAATTTTTAAACAAATATGTATCTAAAATAATGATTATAAAAAGCACTCAACAGTATTCATCATGGCCTCAATAAATTTATCATTTCTTTTTATGGGTGAGTTTCCAATAGAAATATGCCCCACTTAACTACACTTCTTATGGTAAACATTTCTTCAAATCGTTTGATTGCAAAGGGCTCCTGTATCTTTCCATGCATAGTAGCTTTAGAGTGAAAATGCTTCGGTGACATGATTTTTGTCACTTGTTTTTATTAATCTCTACACTACAATGACACACTGAAAATTGCTAGCTGTTATATGTGATAATAGTGTACTTGCATCTTGAAGTCTGGTATTTTCTTCTACTTTCAGCAGCCTCAGCTTCTGTAAACTAGCTCTGGGCTAAGAATTCATAATAATCGTTGGTAGGTATCCAATCGGTTGCAGGAAATTCACAATGGGTAGCCAAAAGTCATCAAAATTACAGGTACCTGCTTATAAAAG
Source organism: Ypsolopha sequella (assembly GCA_934047225.1). Taxonomy (NCBI): domain Eukaryota; kingdom Metazoa; phylum Arthropoda; class Insecta; order Lepidoptera; family Ypsolophidae; genus Ypsolopha; species Ypsolopha sequella. Next base: position 16,416,078 of record OW203994.1, on the reverse strand, counting down.
TCCGTAAAACGTAGCCGAGTCAAATTTTATCAAAAATAACCACACAAAAGCCGTCAAAATGTTGAAGTTTATGTTATTTATTTTGATGATTTGGCAGTTACTGCAACGGAGATGTCTATCTCCCCAGCTTATGACCAGTCGAGACATCTCGCTGATTTGCGATCGAAAAATCTACGGATGGAGATCGTTAGAATAGCATTTTTTGTTTTTCGACGGAGATAAGCACTTTCTCGCCAGATATTTCGACCGTGGAGATCATCTCCATACCTCCGGAATTGGCTTCCAGCTTAAATGCTTTAAGTGTTTCCCTTCCCCCCACACCGCACTCCGACCCTCTCATCAAGAGGTGCAAGATAGCGAGATATTCAAAAAGCGCCAAATTTGTGAAATGGTTTCAGGTAAAACCAGTTTTCCATGAAACGGTAACTGTTTATTTATAGAAAAGTTATAAACTTAGTCTTCTTTACATCTGATGCGATGAGTTTTTAATATGCCGGCCGTTTATATCACCTTTTGTACGACGTTTATTTTGACTATATTTACTTGTCCAGACCGTAGTTTAGTCTATCCCTCACAATTATTTCAAAGTTGTTTGAAAGGCGCTTTTTATTACTTGTTTTTTATTTAAAAGCTATTTTCTTTTTAATATCTAGTACTGCGTATTCTTTGAGTAATTTGAGAAACTGTTCGTTATTGCTTTTCTCATCAATTTCGAAGTAGGCGATCGAAATACTTAATTACTTGAATAAAGCAGAAATAATAAAATGATGGCCCCTATTTATACTAGCTTCTTGCCCACGACTTTGCCCATGGATTAAAAATGGAGTAAAAATGGTTTGCAAGAACTTTTAATTTACGAGTCGATTTCAGCTTAAGGCGCTCTTATCCCAGAAGAGTGACTCTCTGTCTTTTTCTTTACGTGTAAGGAGTAAAGAAAATAACCACACTTTTGTACTTTTTCGTAGTTTTTATCGGTTTTCAAATTGTTTAAAAATAAGGGATATTTTTATTAAAACCCACTTACGTGGTCGACCTAGAAATATTACCAGATAGATATGTTTCGTTAATAAAAGAGTGGAATTATGGAAATGGCATGATTTGAAAGGTCTTATTACATGCTGTGTTCGTGAATTATTTCTATCGAGCAAAGTTTATCTGATCGTGTAACACATGCGTGGAAGACCTAGATAAAGGTTCGAACTATATTGCGTATTTTTTTGTGGAAGTTTTAGACGATATTTGAAAGTTCTATTTGACTTTAAAATTACTTATTTTGGGATAAGAGTGCCTTAAGTAGATAGTTTGAACCATATTGAGGAAGGCCTTAATGGTTTCTAACAGATCTTAGTCGAGGGCTAGGTTTGTGAACGATGTAAACAGTTCAAAAAGAAAAAAAAGACGAATCACTTTTGCAAACGTTTATATGTTTGAAAACGATAAAAAGCATGCTTAATAATTTTATAACAGTTTCAACAATGTACTTAAGTTAATTTTATTAAAATACGAAGACCATAATTCGTTTTTCGCAAAAAAAATGGTGTTGAAATTGTATAAAGTTATAAATAAAAATTAAAAGAATTTAAATATCGTTACGACATGAATCCCCGAAGAGGTGTCAGAGGCGTGAGCTGTGAAATGCACACTTGGTACACCCGCGTTTCACCCACTTTTCACAAACGACCCAACGTGAAGCTTGCTGTATTATCGTCTCTAAAGATATAAATGTTTACAAAAATGATTCGATCTTTTTTTCCCGTAAGGGAAAATGATTCACATTTCTTACAAATATCTAATCCTCGACTAATTTCAGTTAGACAAGTGTACATTCACCACTCAGTAGAACCCATTAAAAAAAAGTTGACTCTAAAATTAAATGTTATTTTATTTGATTTTATTTGTATTTCTATCGGACTATTAGCAGGTGCCTACTAATCGTACAAGGAACCAAACTGTCAAATTTGAACTCCAAATATTTCAAGAGAAGTACAATGTGACTTTGCATGATACAGCGAAATTCATATTGAAAACTTGGTAAGTGGTCAGGACTAAGGTTCTGTGATTTGCAAAATACGAAAAAAAAAATTTGTGCAATGTACTAGTTTAAGAAAAACCCGCGAGACAATTAGTATAGTAAATCTACATTTTATTTTGCATATGTAATAGAAAGGGTCATTCAGGTGATATATCATCCGTGCCAAGGTCCCCGTTACTCCAGGCGGAAAGACCCGCAGTGCGAGAGAGACGGAATCGGGGAAAATTTACAAAAAGTCGGTTTTTAACTAATACAAAATTAACTAAAATAGCTATGAAAATTTCCGTAACCAGGTAATTTAGGTATTGTTTAAACCCATCTAAATAAATATTTTTGAAGTCTGTATGCAATCCCAATTTGTTAGAATATCAAAAAAACGGTAAATTTAGACATCATTTCAACAATTATTTCTATCAAGTGAAATTCCAATCGCGTTTCTGATAGTCGATAATCTAGAAAAAGGTCCCAAAGTTGTTTTAATAATTTATTTTTTTGAACAGCAAACAAATAACTTCAAAAAGTGTCGATTTTGACGATATACCCCCTTGAACTTTGATCCTGACCACTTATTGAGTATTCATTACATTCAGTCAAGAAAGTACCGGGAATCGATTGTCAAAATTGTTTTTGTCGCTAAGTTAGCACAACTGCCCTCTATACTCACGGGGAGTTTGAGCGCCTCTTATCATTTAGTTTATTTACAGTGCGCTATTTTGTCAGTTCATCTCAAGTGTGTTTTGCGGTTTTTACAATGGATAAAAATATCGTCTTGAATTTTATATTGCAAGTATAATTTCCTGTGCCGAAGCGCTGAAAATGCTACATAAAGCTTACGGAGAATCGACTTTATCAAAATCACGTGCGTATGAGCAGTACAATGCATTTAAAGGCGGTCGAGATTTGGTGGAACATTTGCCTCGCTCTGGTCGGCCACAAACGTCTTCAACTGAACTTAACATCGCTAAAGTAAAGGAAATGGTGACTGAAAATCATCGTTTAAGTCTGAGAGAGATAGCCGCTGAAGTTTCTGTGTCTCACGAATTAATTCGAACCATTTAAACCATGCTTTGGGCATGAAACGCGTTGCCGCTCGACTAGAGTCAAAAGACCTGAAGTTTCTGCAAAATCTCAATCCCGTAAGGGTCGCTGAAGACATGATAGAAGGAATCAATTCCGACTCCACAATTCAGAAAACGCATTGTTTCTGGTGATGGGACATGGGTTTACGAGTTTGAAATGCAAACTACTGCAAACCAGTCAACAAGCTTTGGCTTCAGTTTTCAATAGATAGATGATATAAAAGAGAATTCACGGCGAGTACTGAAGTCAATGCCAGAAAATGCGTTTAAAAATGTTTTAATGATTGAGTTATTCGTTAGCATAAGTGTATTAATTTGAAAGGGGCCTACTTTGAAGGCGATAAAATAAATTTAGATGAATATTACATATTTTGTGTTTTATTGACCAATTCCCGGTATTTTCTTGACACAGTAGTAGCATGCAAAGTCATCTTATAATAGACTAGCTTTTGCCCGCGGCTTCGCCCCCGTTGATTTAGTTTTTGTGTAGTACTTTTTATAGAACGTATTTAAATCTGGTGTGGAGTGTTTTCGGTGCAATTATTTGATCTCCAGGTAAAGAAAGTCTCTTTGGCGGGGCCATATTGATATTACCTATTAGTTTTTTTTATTCAAAATTTAAGTACTTTTTTATATACTACATTAGAAGTTCTGCCCTTAGCTGTTAACACGACCAGGCTGCTAGGTGAGCTCATTTCCAAATACTTGGAGCAGTTAACCATTTCTATTCTAAATGTATGTACATTTTGATTTTTAGTGTATTAAAATTTCTTTCTGTTTTCCATGTATACGCATTGGACTTGTGTATGTAATGTATTCATATATTAATATAAATAAATAAATTTTCGAGCAGGCTTCGTAAAACTGGCCGTGCGAAAAGCAGTCCCCCCTAAGATCAATTCCCGCTGTTTTCAGTGACTGACCCTGAGAATTATTAATCGTCATTGCGCCCTAATAGGATCACTTGTGTGGCTGTCTATCTGTCCGTCTGTTACAACCGATTTGCACTGGCACATACAATTTTAAGAATATTCATGTCCACTATATTAAATGTCAAAATCGATGCCATTCTCGTAATTAACGTCCAAAAAACCATTAAAATGACACCCATATTGATATTTACACATTTCAACATTTCAACCCCATCTCACCCTAACAGGGGATGATGGTATTTCACGTCCACTACGTTGGATTTAGAATTCGTTGTTGTTTTCGTAATCAGCGACCCGATAAACCATACAAACGATACCCATGTTGGTTTTCAGACTAAGTCACCCCATTTCGCTCTTTTAGGGGTTGAATTCTGGAATAGCCTTTTTCACGTCCTCCATGTCGGATTTTTAAATCGTTGCTGTTTTCGTAATCAGCGACCCGATAAACCATACAAACGATACCTATGTTGATTTTCAGACTTTGTCACCCCATTTCCCCTTTTAGGGGTTGAATTCTGAAAAAAAACTGAAACACCTGTTTACTCATTTATGGATAGGAGTACTCCTGTGAAGTCTCGAATAAAATAGTTGTAACTAATCTTGTTTCCCCATACAAACTCTGGCCCCCGTTTCACCCCTTTAGAGGTGGAATTTCGAAAAATACTTTCTTATTCCTTGTCTACATTACAAAGGGAAGCTCTGTGCAAAATTTCAGCTTTCTAGGTCCAAGGGTTTGGGCTGTGCGTTGATGAGTCAGTGAATGAGTGAGTCAGTCAGGACTTCTCTTTTTATACCTATATACAGGCTGGAAAAAATTAAAGGGCCCTGGAGGGGAACTACCTTAAATCCTTTAGTTAGCTCATTTTACTGAAAGGAAACATTCCTTTATTTTTTAAAAGAAACAAAACTGCATTCAAAGATCTTCTAAAATTTGCTTGTCTCACCCGGGAACTAAACCAACTAAAAATTGAAAAAATAAACCCTCGCTATTTTATTATACGAATCGGTAGGATTATTGTTCAGAATAAAATTTGTCTACTAAACTAAAGTCTTACACTCGTCTGTTGTACGAGATACGAGATACCCATGAATTTGAATATTTATTACAAGTTCTTTATTAACAATACCTAGTACTGTTCACTTGTAAAGTAATAATTATACGCTATTATTACACAATGACAGCACAGAATGAAAGCAAAACAAAACAAAATTTTAATTTCGACCAAAATTTATGGTTCGAACTTCAAATTTGTTTATATGCAAAAAATGCGTTGCAAAAAAAATACGTTCCTTTTTTAAACTTTTCGTCAGTACGCCTAGTGCAAGAAGTAATTGTGCTCTGCATACATTTATTATTACCATTTAACGATTTTCTTATTGAAGTCTTTAACAAGGTACTTAAGATAAATAACATTAGCAAGCTTGTAAATCATACGATGTCTTTGGATGTAAGAGAGATAAGAAAATTAGAACGTTTCATTTACTTGTTACAAGTGAACAGTACTAGGTATTGTTAACAAAGAACTTGTAATAAATATTTAATTTCATGAGTATCTCGTACAACAGATGAGTGTAAGACCAAATGTTTATTAGACAAATTTTATTCTGAACAATAATCCTACCGATTCGTATGATAAAATAGCGAGGGTTTATTTTTTAAATTTTTGGTTGGTTCGATTCCCGGGTGAGACAAGCGAATTTCAGAATATCTTTGAATGCAGTTTTGTTTCTTTTAAAAAATAAAGGAATGTTTCCTTTCAGTAAAATGAGCTAACTAAACGATTTAAGGTAGCTCCCCTCCAGGGCCCTTAAATTTTTTCCACCCTGTATATGATATATATGATAAGCACATTGAATTACATTTTATTTGGGAATTAAAATTAATAATAGCTACAGCTCTGAATGTTTTGAGAACAAGGTGCGGGAGCAATGGGTGTAGGCTAATTTTGTAGGCGTCAAAAATACTTGAATAGCCGATTTTTTTTGGCCAGAAAACCTGGATCCGCGCCTATTGACAACCGATTTTTGAAACGTATAAATCAGTTGAGTCTCCAAATAAACGCACTTTTGCAATCACATTAGAGCATGTTCAGATAGGAGGCAATTCAGAAATAAACGAAACGCATCCCTCTACGTTATCAACCTTTCAAGCGACTACTCTGTGTCTGGGAAAAAGAAAATTAATCCTGCCTTAACCCCGAGGGTATACCTACGGAACCAATAAGTCCTTTCATAGATTTCTCAAGCTAATAGCATCTTGTAATAGACATTCGCGTCCGGTCACCGGTTTTACCCTTGGCCCTTGGGGCAATTCCGCCCTAATCTTCTAAGCAATAAGTACCGCTTGGATATTTCTGGTTTCTACAGATGTGACATCATGGGAAATAAGCATGAAAAGTTGAAAACGGTCAAGTGCGAGTAGGACTCGTACCCCGATGGTTCCATTTCATAAAATTAATTTTCATTAAGTTCCATTAAATTAAGTTAATGGAATTATAGGTAATTTGGACAAAAATTACAAACTTTATATTACCTACCTACAAAATGTATTAAATAAAACTGCAAAATTAAGTTGGTCGATTATTCGGGTACGTAACCCTAAAACTTCATTATAAATCGGCGTTTTTTGTATTTGTTGTTTAAATATAGTTAAAGTTATAGTTATATATAAATATAGTTCATAACTATTCTCGTTTTTGAGACAGGCCTCGTAAAAAAAAATAATCCTTACTGACAACTTTGACGGCCCCCCATGTCTTTATTTTGAGGTTAAAAAATTATAAAAATATATTCTCAATGATGACACCCCACATGCCAGGACAAAAAAATATTGTTTTTCGTCTCCTTTTTCATATCAGAATCCCCATGAAAAATAATTTAATTGAATTTCTAATTTAGCTGTTTTGGGTCAACATTCTACACAAAATATCAAATTTCAGGTCTGTAACTCATTCCGTTTCGAGCTAGATACCCGTGATATAGGGACGGACGGACAGACTGACAGCAGGCTCCGTTTTGCCTTTTGGGTACGGAGCCCTAGAAACGATCTTTGTGATGTTTTATTGCTTTTTATTGAAAAAATCGAACAAGAACGACTCGGGCTCACACGAGTGCCCCCAAAATGGATATGTGACACGATAGGTTTTTTTTTTTTTTCATAGCGTTGTAGACTCCCCATTTTAAACAACATTTTTTTTTCTATTAGTTGACTGATATTGTGCGCGTTATCAAAACTTAAATTACCATTATGCCTTTAAAGTTCCTTCGTAGTTTTAGAGTAAAACTTCTGTGACGGACGGACACGAGAGTGACTTATCAAAGTTCCGTTTTTCTTTTTCGGGTACGGAACCCTTAAATAACATTTAGTCACAATAAAAAACCTAGCTTGTGTTGCTAATTATTGTCAACTAGCTTTTGCACGCGGCTTCGCCCGCGCTAATTTAGTTTGCAATTTTCCGAGATAAAAAGTAGCTTATGTCACTTCCCGACCCATAATCTATCCCTATGCAAAAAATCACGTCGATCTGTTGCTCCGTTGCTACGTGAAAGATGGACAAACCAACAAACACTTTCGCGTTTATAATATGACTATGGAGTGAAATTGTAGTCTTGTGATGTCAAAAACATTAGGTCCGCGCGCATAATGCATGTTATGTATGAGTCAAAGCCGTTTTAAATCCATGGTCAAAGCCCAAAGCCCAGGCGTAGGTTTGTGTGGTCAATCCTCAGGTTTGTCAAGTGGTCTCAGTCAAAGGCCATCTTTATGATTCAGCTTTTGACTAATGATATTTCATAGGAGTACCTAATTCAGTCAGTCAAGTGATACAGAAAACCTACAAGTACAATCGGCCTTTGATTACGAGAACGCGAACGAACACTTGTAATTGGAGAGCTGACGACCAAAATGGCCAGGTAATTTTATCATCGATAAAACTGAGCATTAAATTTACCAGAGGGACTCTTTTGTGTAAACCGTCAATCTGGCAGGCCACATCTGTTGTTAGGGGGTGGCGAAAAAAAGTTAAGTAAAAGTATCATCATTCGTTTCTGTTGCAAACTGTTGGGCTATGTTCCCAATACACCCAAATTTGATTCAATATGTTGGTGGAAAGATGTCGCTAGCCTTAATTATAATTAGGAAAAAAAACAATTTTCAGGTAATATATGGCCTTTTGCCAGCTTCTGTAATGAATAAACTCTTGGTAGAAAAAAGCCAGCAATGGTACTATCACCGGTTTTTTTTTGCCTAGTTATAATTAAGGCTGGCGACATCTTTCCACCAATCTATCTATTGACTCAAATTTTTTTGGGAGTATTTGGAACATAGCCAAACAGTTTGCAACAAAAACGAATGATGATACTTTTATCTAATTTCCCAACCCCATAACAGCTAAGCCCACGAGATGCGGCCTGCCAGATCGACGCTTTTCATAAAAGGGTCCCTCAGGTAAATTGAATCCTGAGTTTTATCGATGATAAAATTACCTGGCCATTTTGGTCATCAGATCTTATACTATTGCACCAACCTAGATGAAAAGATTGGCCAAAATTCGATTGCTCATCTTTTTCCCACTCGTAACCCGTATCGTTTGCATGGCAACCCTGCAGCGGTTTATGACCCCATGTGTAATCTTTCATTTAAATCAAATTTCGATTAAAAAACAGATAGGTACAAAATTTTACAGTGGGATCTGGGGCTAATAGCTAGTGATGGAAACACAACAGACTAAGAATATAAAATAAACACTGCAATTTCTCGCTGCCCACCCTCCGGTGGGATGTCATGCATATCTTATATTTTCTGTACAGGCCACTTTATAGTGGAACAGGAGATGGCTTTGTTATTGTTTTAAGCTGGAAACAAACTGGAAAATTTATTGCAACGAACGTTTTATCGCCTAAATTGTTATTTTTTTCCAAGTTAGTTCCTTGTATATACGAAATTAAATAAATCATAAATGAATATTATTAGAATGCATTACAAACTATAAAATATCAAAAAAATCCGAACACTCGGAACTTTACAAAGTCTCTGGTGTAATCAGCTTGTCTGATCAGTTGCGTACAGTGCGCGCCAATCTTTTAGTCGCCTCTGAAGATAGCCGCAAGAGGCGACGCAATAGCCGTTTTACGGTGTCAGGGGGACGTTACAGGAGCGAGGGCAAGGGGCACACCCGCCTGCGTGCCGCACCACACCTCCCGCTCGCCATTTAGCAGGTGTTAACACTATGCGTTAGTGTTAGTGCTACGTCCGTACATTACACACGCGCGCGTTGCATGAAAAGTATAGTTTTAACTAGACAATGTAGGAAAATGGTGTTTATATTAATGCATTTTATTTATATAGTTAAGATTGCACTAAAGTAATAAATAAATAATTATATAGGTAGGTACAACAAGTACACCTTCCCACTTAAAGTAAACATTTAATAATTAACCGTTGATATTATTGTTTCCTTGACTATAACTGCGCAAGCTTGCATTCGTAACTCATTCAGAGGCGAAATATTGGCGTAAAATATTGGCGCGCACTGCTATCAGATCTCATCCAAGCCGTTACTTGACGAAGAAACCAAAGCTTCAAAATGACGCGTTTGAATGGAACTGTTGCCTTGTGCTAGATTTTGTGTTGCAGAGTGTATTTGTTGGTTTTGAACAGAGTAATTTCAGGACAACAATCGTTTTAAGCTCCTGGATGCAAAGAAAGTCAAACTGCAAAGAAAGTCGTTTTAAATTATTCTCCGAGAGCAAACTTTCAAAATACTTCCCTGGACTTCCAGTTTCAATGAGTTGAAGGAGCACAAAGGCGTGTCACATCTACTATGATAATGATCTTTGCACAGGGTTTGTCAACTTTATCCTTCGTCTATTCTAGTTACGAGTTATGAGTAGCTAGACTACTAAATATGTACTTATATAATGGTGTCGATTCGGCGCAACACAACTTAAATTATTTGACAGGACTAACCTTATTTTGAGCGTCCTGTCTTTGTTTTTTCTATACAGAAAGAAAAAGACAACGCATAAATTAAGTTTAGTGCGGTCAAATAAGTTAAATAGTGTTACACCGAATCGAATCTGACCTATCATCTTTTAGTCCGTAGCTTCACTTCGTGATATTCTTTATTTCATCGACAAATGCAAAGTATGAGTAGTAATTATATCATAATATACTTCGACCAAAATAAAATAAATGGACGGGCCATAGCGTACAGATTTTTGAAGTCTGTAAAGTGAGCGCCGGCTCTCACTTCATCTCTGTCTCTGTCTGTTAGAAGAGTGACACGTACGCTTATTATTACATGCCATCCAAATAACTGACGAAAAAATACCTTCTTGTGCATTTACAAAGTGCAAAAAGCAAAATAAACATAAAAATTAAAATTAGGTATTGAAGTATATATCCAATTGCTTAGACTCGTTATGAGTGAGCAAATTGTAAAGACAAGGCCCGTCCATTCATTTTATTTTGGTCGAAGATATTATACACAAATATGGATGTCGTTGGAAAGCTAGAAATGCAAGCAAATATATTTAAAAAAAAACTATAATAATAAATAAAAAGTTGTGGGTATTATTTTTTTACCCTAATTTTACGCCTACCGTCATTTTTTATTTATTTATCATTATAGTTATATTTTATATATATTGTTTTTCTTTTTTTATTATATTATAATACTTGAAAATACATATATACCCATATAGTATATAGATATATATTTATATATTTAACCGAAACTTTCTTTCCATATATAGATATATATTTCTACATACTTTCTACCGTACAAAAAAAAAACTTTCTCCATGTTTTTCTTTTATCTAAAGTAAATTTAATCTATTTTTAGAAAAAGAAAACTGCATTAGATTCTGACAACTACTTTAGGAGATAAAGCCAAAAACAAATTAACGAGAAAAAGTGGCGGGAAAACAAAAAATCGTCCATAATTCTGAGGGTTAAGGGTCCGTATAAGGTCAAATGAAAAACTTCAAATGACTATTTCACATTGCGTATCTTAGTCAATCGATTTGATAAAAAAAGCTTTAAGTTCGTTAGATAAAAAAAAATTAAGTTACCTCTAAATTTCATGTTTTTTGAGTGTAAAAGGACTTTTTTCAGGCTTGAAATTTGTAATAAAATTAAGTTAATAATGACTTCGTCCATTCGTCTTGGAATATTAATTAGTTTAATCTAGAAGCCTAGTTATTAAATAATCGTGAGCACGTGTTCCTTACGCTATTTTAAACTAAAAGGAAACGTCATAGAGTTCAGTTCTGATTTGATGCAAAATGAGGTGCGCAATCTCACTTTATATGCACCCTTAATGACAAACTGCCCCGTACAGAAAAGTTCTCATAAATATTATGCACATAAATTACAAAAAAACAACGTCAACTGCTTAGAACCAACAAGCGCGGTTTATCAGTTTTTACCTTGTACTGACAAAACTATCACAATATCAATATCAATCAATACATATAATAAAAGAGTACACTACAGAAGGCGAGACCTGAGAATTGCGTTTGTGTGCGTGCACACCTACAGTGTAGAGAGGAAAGCGGCTTGAAGTGCGGAGCGTCCGCTAGACCGGTTTTTACAGTCGGCTTGAAGCCGGCTCCGCCCGGCACGTGGCATTACCCTGCCGCGCACTTCCCACATTTTACCTCCGCTATCGCTATCAGATTGAGGCGCATTAAGTTGTTTCCATTTTTAGACGATATTTGAAAGTTCTATTTGACTTTGAAATTACTGATTTTGGGATAAGAGCGCCTTAAAGATGTAATTAAATTTAAGAGGCGAAACGCCACTAGTGATGCCCGAAAAGTGCGAGTCATCATAAAGGTAGGCGATACATGGGGCGGGAGTGAATTTCAATGCAGTGTGAGATGTAGAACATTGTAAGTAAATAAAACTCTACATGTAATATTTTTGTCTGACTGTACATTTTGGTATCACTCACACAAATGCATTTCTCAGGTCTCGCCTTCCGGAGTGTACAACTTGGTGTGTCTGTACATTGAAGAGAAGTAATAAAAATAGAAAGGTGGTTACTAAAAAAGAGTAATAGAACACAAATCGGCGATTTTTAGAATTCTCTGTCCGTTTGTTTGTTTGCGCACATCTCCGAAACTACTGAATAGATTTTCATCTTGTTTTCAAAGGTGAATAAAATTTCTATTAGAATATAGGTTTTATTTTATTAAAAAAAGTTATCGTCATTTAAAGATTTTTAGAAGTTACATAGCAAATAATAATTCCTGGTAACAAAGGCCTAGAGTCGTCTATACGTCAAACGATTGGTTAAGGCCTTAAGAACGGCGAAAGTTCTGCCACTTAAGAAAAAAAAAATACTGAAATAGTATAGATTTCATAGACGTTTTCGATGAGCTAAAATTTAAAATTTTGCTAATAACGGCTGCTTTTGGCATAAGTTAAAATTTTAGCTATAAATAGACCATGTTACTGAAAACTTTGTTAATTAAAAATAGTTCATTGTTATTTCTCGGCATTTAATCGAGCAGTCTTTCAATAATAATTCTGGTTAGTAAGGAATGATTATTTTTCTAAAGTGACAGAACTTTCGCAGGTATCAAAGCAAAAAAAACAAGAAAACTTTAGTTAGAATTATGAAGCACATAAAATTTTAGTACATGAAAAAATCAACAGGTGGCACTGTTCATAATAAAGCGCATAAATAAATATTTAATTATTTCGTTTAAATAGCGTCATCTATTTTGGTAAATTGAAAGTTTTAATACGAAATTAGTTACAGCAATTGTAACTGACAGTGATACCTTCTTTGATGAAACGATCTAGGTTATTATTATTATAGTAATAATATCTGAAATTTTTAAAGCTAATAGATTATTAAATAGGTACTATTAAAATCTGCAAAAGAAAATACTTAGCTGTGTCTGTGATAAGATTTTTACTTTATTTTATTCAAGTGTATTTTTTTATTATTAGATTGCATTACAAACTTGCAACCAATCAGAAACAAATTTAAAAGCACAAATATTTATGTATAAATATTTAAAGTATTTTTTTTATTAAATGTAAGTACCAAACCTTTATTATTTTCCTGTGTATTTCCCCATATTATTATTTATTATATAAAACTATTACCTATACACATAGACTATTTAGTTACTTATATTACATTAAAACCGACCTGTAATCAGGTAACCTACATTACATAAATAAATATATGTTATTTAATTTCCAAAAAAATATATAAAATAATAATTTCGGAATTTTATACATCACGCAAAAACCACTGAACGGGTTTTGTTTGATGCGGTTACCACTGTACGATCTTCAGAAGGGAGACATTGATTAGAAAGAAAAAAGAAAGGGAGATCACTATTCGATAACTTATTATCCAACTTAAAAACTGGGATACTTTTTATTGCGGGATTCGCAAGGGGTTATGGCTGTGGCTGCATTATCTTCTTCCACGCGGACGAAGTTGCGGGCAACAGCCAGTGAATTAACAATTTTATCTTGGTGATTCACTAACAAACTACTTGCTTATTACTAATTGATTGACAAGTCTAACGACACTTTAACTACGAATACCTAACAAATTATCGTCATCTTGAAATTGAACAGTTGTTATTTCAACTAGCTGTTTCCCGCGACTTTTTTCAACATATATGAAAACCCGGTTAAATTCGAGTAGAACTCGCACCTTGAGGGTTCCGTACTATTCAAAGAAGTTTATAGACTTAAGTAATTTGAACAAAAATTACAAACCTACAAATTTTATGTAACAAACCTGCAAAGTAACCATAACATTACATTATAAATATGTTTTCAGTATTTTTTGTTTAATATACAGAAATTCCTAATTTCTAATTACTTTGGTCTTTGAGATAGAACCAGTAACAAAAATGGTCTAATACTGACAACTTTTTAAGGACCCCATTTCCTTATTCTTGAAAATAATATTTCTACTCTACTCAATAAGCTCTAGACAATGACACCCCACATGCCAGGGGCAAAAAAATATATTTTTCTAGGTTTTTTAGGTTAGTAGAGCAATCGCTCGGTTCAGAGCTCCTCACATCCAGATTCAATTCTATTCCGCAATGTTAATTTAAAAAAAGAACTTTTCGGCTCAGGGTCAACATTCTACATATTAAAATTTCTAGCTTTAAATTTCTAATTTTAAAAGGTAGAGACCCGTGACATAAAGACGGACAGACAGACAGACAGACGGACAGCAGAGTGACATTAATAGGATTCCGTTTTGCCCTTCATAAAAGTTATACGTTTTTACTGAGACGTATTTGAGTTTAGATGATAAACGCTACTAGTTAAGCTTTTTCTCATTTCTCATTTCATTTATTCCCTCTTTTGAATTGATTCTTAATCACAACTACTTCTATTACAGATCAAATCTCACTGATTGAAGACTGAAGATGGATAAACTAAATAATTTAAACGGCAACCCAAAAGTTGAAACGTAAAAAGGTCACGCGTCAAACGTCAAACGTAATTACAGACTAACCACTGGACGATTAAATTATACACGTTGATTTTTTTAAGCTTTTAGCAACACGAAACAAAATAAAAATGTAAACCAGTATTTTAAATCGAAACTCACTTGAAAAGAAGACTAGAAGCACGAACTGTGTAGTGAAATCCATATTTCCGAATTTGTTGGGCATCCAATATCGTGTTATGATACGGAACTTGGAAGGGTCTCACCAGCCAGCAGGGGTGAGAAACCGATGGCGAGCGGGTTTGGAGATTCACTGACAACTTTTAGGCGATACCAGGCGTGTATGCCTTTTGCGCATGCGTCAATATGAAAGCCTGTTGAATATTGTATCCAATACCTTAAGTATTAATTTGAATGGAAATAATAATATTTTTAATACATTGCTCAAGATAGAACAAAACAAAAGGTTTTACAACAACAAATATAAAAAAATTGCAAAGAAATAGCTAGGTTTTGGGTCAGTAATAAATAGGGCGATTTAAGGCTGTTTAGTAACAAATTCCAATAGGCCCACGGCCATTTGTCGTAATCCTGGTAACGCAGTTTTGGTAGGCAGCCAAGAGACTGGGACCAATAAACCTATTCTATTCGGCTGAATAAATCGGGAAAAAATATTGCTTTCCATTCCTGGTCTTGTCATCTTTATAGGGCTGTTTTTTTCTGGTAGTTTGGGTAAAATAATAGTTAAGAAACGACTTCAATGGGCATAGAATACCGTTATAACCACATTGACGCTAGAAAGCTAGAATTATACACTTTATTAAAATTTTATTTAGGTACTTTTAATTTTTGATAAAATAAACTGAAAATATCTTTGAGAATGGTACTATTCCGCGGATCTTTTGCAGCGAGCAAACTGTATTGTGGGCTGCCTTCAGGTTGACGAAAGCAGCAAAGGAGGTAAGACCTCGATGGATACCAAGTTCAATTCCAGGTAGTCAAAACAAGAACCTGATCAGCACAGCTGTGGTTGGCTCTGTAGCCAGCTTGTTCCGGTGGTGGTACTTGAGAATTGACAGTTAGGTAAAGGCGGTGGTTGTACAGTATTGTGCTCTAACAACTTGAAGGTGATGCTCAGGATAGACAAGACATGGGTGTGTAACTAGCACTATCTTCAACTTAATTCAGGTTTTAGAATTTATTAGAATAGCCACAATTTCGTCTTTCTGAATACACTGGAAAGTTGACCAGATTCAAAGATCACGTTAAAAAGCGAGACCAACCATCGCTTACCCCGCCCTCTCAACCTAGTCAGAAACTCTGGGTAGATACCGTTAAGCCTGACTGCTTTGCTGCTAGAGCGCATAGCGATGTCCAGCTCACGATAGGAGAAGCAGAAACTTGGAATCGGGTTGACACTTTTAATTGTGTCATGTTGTCTAAAGCGAATCGATTTTGCAATCGCGCACCTAGTAAGGAAACGGACCAAATAGAAAGCATCTTTATAAAATTTTTTGGGTATAAAGCCAAGAATCAAAACATTATAAGCCTTCATACTTGTATAAGTAAAATTATAATTGTGGAGGAAGAAAATGGTTACTCGAAAGGCCCGCGAATTCCTCTAGAGAACACAAAGTTCATTTCTAAAACATAATTTTACGAATTAGTTCCATATTTTGGGATACATATGTATATGCAACATACATACGTATGTGTTTATTATGTATGTTTAATAATTATTTCAAAAATATTGATGTGGTATTGTGCAACATTTTTAATATATTATAAAGTTATGCATATAAAATAGTTAAATAAAGTTTGGTATTACAATATTAAATATTTAAAATCTAATTTTTCATACTTTTATTTTTATGATAATATGATATCATTTTAGTTTCATGCTACAAAATACTTTATGCAGGTTATGCTATGAGATGCTGTAGTAAGCTTAGCCAACAACTTCCCCATTGCCAAAGGTTAGCTGGTAGAAAAAACTAAATAGTATTAAGAAGATGGCATACCCTAGCAACTTTTTTTATTACCCGTCCAGCACAATAAGTCCTACGGCAGAGGCTTTATTTGCTTGTCATAAAGGCGATTATATGTTGTCTCTTTGGCCTCTTTTTCTTGAACGCGTAATACTAGTGATCACGCAGCGAAACAACAAATTGGTGTGTTTTTAGCTAATACTGAAACATTTTGTAGGGAAAAAAATATTGAATTTAGGTGATATACCTTCATATTTCTATTACCTATTTTATGAAAAATAAATCAAGTTGATCTCTTAACCGCGTTCTTGAAGCGAACGTTTGATAACCAAAAAAAGAGAGAGTGCAAAACATTTTTTTTTGACAAAAGTATAAATCTTAGTACATTGTTTATACGTAACATCCCTAGAGAAAATATGAATAAACCAAATGTATTTTTTTCAATACAAGGAGAGTCCGAATTTCTTCAAACGAATCCTAGATAGACTGGAGTTGGTCATGCTCTAGGCTCAGGTACAGGCTTAAGCTCGCCTGTGTACAAAAATTTAACTTGTGCAATAAAGTATTTTATTATTATTATTATTAAGCTTTATGCAGGTTATGCTATGAGATGCTGTAATGTATGATTAGCTTCCGTATATCTCGTAAAATATTGTTTAACCTATACTCATTCGATTTGTGGTAGCCTTACGTTTACTGGCATATGTATATTTTTTATAAGTAATTATTTGAATTTGCATTAACAAGAGAAACACCTTTTTTTTCAAATTTGTACCTAATTAAAACAATTGAACGTTTAAATCCATTTTTTTTTAATATAAATCAGTAATCAGGCTGAAAAAATTGCGTTATCTCACCAGAATTTGCTTATGAAATATACTTTTTAATGAATTTATTATGTTTAAAACTTAAATAACAAAAAAAAGTTACTTAATTTAAAACTAAATATTCCTAAAATTAATTATACAAAAAAATAACTGGTTAAAACTATCCTATATCCTTTTTAATAATATAATTGCGCGTTTGGTGCATTAACTCTTGGAAACTTAGCGCGTGGTCACTACTATTTTTAAAAACTATACATATATACATACAGTATAGGCACGGTTTATGAGGTTTATGAGTCATTTTTTCTCTATCGCAATTAGTAATTTTGTGCGAGAATGAACACATGCGCCAGTCCCCCACCACTTTCGCCGAGCAGTCAAAAATCGTGCCGCGACCTGGATATGCTTCTGATCATCTAAAAGGCTGGAGCTTAGTCTTAGCAAGACTAATCAAGCAAGCGGAGTTAGGCATATATTTATTATATGCATTGCATTATATTGACCAATTTTTATAATATTATTTAATCCTGTATTTTTTGTTTTATTCAAGTGATGGCTTGTAATAAATTTAAGTAAACCTAAACATTATTATTTTAGTGTATTTTCCCATACATATTAGATATAGATTATTTTGTTATATTGTTTTATATTTCACATTAAAACCGACCTGTAATATGTGGACAGTATACCCACATTACATAAATAAATCTATTTTAGTTCATTTCATGTTTCATTTCATTTCATATTACCGTGATGGCTAAAGGATTAGTCTGGTGATGCCATCCTTTTGAGAACCGACGGAGATGACTTGAATTGTATTATTTAACTAGCCATTTTCGCACGAATCTGTACGCTAAAGGAATGGCAAGGAGGTGTATTTTTGGATCCGTTAATCATATATTCACGCACGAAAAAAAATCACGTGCGAAATTCAATTCGATTGGTCACGAATTTACGTATTTTTGAATCAGTAGAAATCATTGTAAACGGTTCTCGTTTCACGCAGAAAAAATTAAAACTGGAAAGCAATATTTCGTTGATTTTAAAAACCGGTAATGAATGGAGGTGAACGGAACGTAAATTAAAAAGTTATAATGTCATGTCAGTCTCATCGATGCATCGACATCGACATTTTCTTCTTGTCATTCTTGCATAGTTTCTACCATGGTTTCTTCTAGCAGAAATCGGAAAACGAGTGGGTCAGACCACTCGTTGCAGAATTGACTAAGAGAATTTTCAAAAATACTGATTTCAAGTTTTCGTATGCGAGTCATGCGGATTCATATGCTAATTGAACTTTGAATGATTCAAAAATACAGCTCTAGAACGTCCTTATAACTTGTTTATCAAATGACTCTCGAAATAGTTTTGTTTATAAAATCGCTTCTTGGATCTCTTATATGAATGTAATATGATTTACCAAATTTTTGGCTAAGTAGTTTGCAACATACATAGTACAAGTAGAAAATCGGTCAAAACTAGAGTTAACTTCTTTATTTTTTAACCGACTTCAAAAAGGAGGCGGTTCTCAATTCGACTGTATGTTTTTTTTATTTTTTTTTTATTTTTTTTTTTTGGCGTTGTTACTCCATAACTCCGTCATTTCTGAACCGATTTGAACAATTTTTTTTTTGTTTGAAAGAGTGTACTTCCAGGTAGGTCCCATTTTGGGTTTGGTCATGATCTGATGAAGGTCTTCAGAGATAGGCAGTGGAACTCCTCAGAAAATGACAGCATACCTCTCGAAATTGAGGTAATCGCTTTGTACCCGGGTGCTGATTACAAGGTATTACTTGAAAATCATCATTCTTCCACCTGACCTTCGATCCTGGCTTCATCACCATATTCACCATAGAACTCCTCAACGGATCAGAGCACATAACTCGAGATTAGATAGAACTCCTCAACGGATGACAGCACATAACTTTGGATTGCGGCAATCAGTTTGTGTTATGGTGCTCATTGCAGGGCATTGCTTGAAAAATGCCTGTGTACCCACCTGACCTTCGATCTTGGCTTCATCACCGTAGAACTCTTTAACGAATGACAGCACATAACTCGAGATTGATAGCAGGAAGCTACTTAAACATAGCTACTTATACTCACTTGAACTTCGTTTCATATTAAAACCACGTTTGCAAGAACTACCCATATTTCACAATTTAACCCAGCAACACTAAAAAATGTGAAATAAAATAAACTTTTAACAAAAAAATAGCAACCGACTTCAATAGTAACAGCAGTCATTCACTAAAAAGTTAATAATAATTCTATAAAGACCGATGGTACCGAAGCAACACTTTTGCCGACTTCTTTCTTCCTGAAACATTATGTTATCTAGAAGTCGGCGTATTTCCTACGATATAGCAACATAAAAACCAATATAAGAACGCCGACTTCTAGGTAACATAACGTTTCAGGAAGAAAGAAGTCGGCAAAAGTGTTGCTTCGGTACCATCGGTCTTTATAGAATTATTATTAACTTTTTAGTGAATGACTGCTGTTACTATTGAAGTCGGTTGCTATTTTTTTGTTAAAAGTTTATTTCTACCAAAGCAATTTTATTCTTTTACGTTTAGAACTATTGAGAGCTTTTGGAATTATAATTTCCTATAGATACATATTTTTTAGGTTGTAATTGAAATTTTAAATTGTAATTTTTGTTCATGTCAGTGAGCCTGTCTCCTAAATGAAGATTTTTATGAACATCAATTGCGTTTAAAAAGCTAAAAACAGTAGTAAAATTATTTCTCCGATATCTCAAAAAATTACGAAGTTATTGGCAGTTAAAGTGAGCTTAACAGCATGTCTCGTGGCGTCATCTGACACGATATCATGCTAAGTGATAAATATCGCTATCGCTAACTTCGATAAAAAAAGGAATTTTTCAAAAAATCTGAAAGTTTTGTGTTCTGCTAACTAATTAATCAGTTACAATAAAAAATATACTGATATTTAACTACTGGAGACGTGTCCATTACCAAAATTGAAATTTGTAGACTCTTACCTCTATAGCTTTCATGATGAGTGAGTGAAAGGCATTTTGCTCTTATACTTCAGAATCATTAATTTTAAAACCTAACTTTCATTTTATTAATTTTAAACTTCGTGTATGTTTAACGTCATTTTCAGGGCTTTACATACGAAATAAATTGATGTCAGTTAATCAAAATATATTTCGAAAAAGCTTTAACTTTTTTATAATTATACTAGCCTTTCGCCCGCGGCTCTGTCCGCGTTTATTCAATATTTGCCCCGTTCTTGGCGGTTATTTTATCAACACCCAAATTCAAATAGTTTATTTTGGAAAGTAGGTATATGTAATACACTTTTTACAAGTCAAATTTTATCTTTAAAAAATATATGTAATAAAATAATAAATGTACATGAACTAAATTAAAGGTTTATTTAATTTGTGTAGCAATATAACTCCTTGTAGCCTGTATGTTGTCCAGATGATGATGTCCTATGATGATGATAATAGAAAAACCGCATCCAAATCCATCGAGTGGTTCTCGAGTTATAACGCAACAGACAGACACGGTTATTTTACTAAATATAGATATATATCTTAAGGCGAATGGATACGCCAACTGCAATTTGGACCTGTCTTTGGAGGTCTACTCCTCCCACACGGGTAGTCCAAAATCTTTCATAAAAATATATGATAGGCATTATAGAGTCAAAAATAAATTTCAAGTTTCATAAACTGTTTGTCTATTGTAAGTTTTGACAAAAAATCGAAAGTCATCGAAAGCTTCACATGATTAACACAAGAATTCTCTTACTCCTTCCAAACGCCTAAAGCGATTTTAATTATTATTTCACCAAATTATAGGAAATTCTAAGATCTAAAAAATTTAAGTTCTAATTTTTTTTTATCGTTCATGTCGTCCATGTGAAAAGTATTATTTTCTCCTATTTTGCGCTAGCCGGAGATGCAGTGGTTGTCGTAACAGCCACTTTTCAAGGCACGCTGAAATGAACATTATTTCAATGTCGTTTCCGTTAATATTTGTACCGACACACATCGAGTTGCTTATTTAGCGTGGTCATACGCCTTAACCAATTTCTAAAAACAGGAAAGTTACAATAGTCACACGAGTCGAGAAAAAGTTTCTCGCACGAGTTTCGTATAATTTTTTATAGCACAAGTGCTGAAAATGCCGACTTTACGCACGCGCAGCGTGCGTAAAGTGGTCATTTTACGCACGGTGTGCTATAATATATATTAAATTTGAGATTAATTTAAATTAAAGACCAGTTTCTGAATATAGAAAATCTCGCCAAGTAACACGCGACGAATCGCCTGATCACAGCTTGAAATTCTCAAATGTAAAATCGAAGGGGCATAAGACCCCTTTACTTTGAAACCTCTGCAAACATTATCAAAAGATACGTGACGCAATGTTTTCCACATATTCTACCCCTGCCTGATTTTGGGTTATCATGCGGGAAAATTTACGAAAAAGACACGATATTAAGGGAAACCCAATTCCTGGGTGTCAATTATCCTAAATCGATTTTGGTCGGTTTGTTAAGCGTATTCATTCCAATGATAATAAAATTTACCGAACCTAAAATTTATATTTACACGATTATTAGTATTAGTATTAGTAGTTTATGCTACAAGGGTAAAAGGAATAAATTACGAGGACGATTTAAAACTCGAGCGTAGCGAGTGTTTTAAACTTAACCGAATAATTTATTGCTCGTGTTGATACTACGTTTTTCAATGCATAGTGTGAGGAAATAAAACAAATATAATCTTATGAACTTTAAATTATGTTGGCTCAAAAAGACTGTATCCAGACCCGTTAAACACTGGAAAAAAAGTATAACATTTATGGTACACAGGAAAGGTTGCAGGTTAGCCAACTTCTCGTTTATTTTTATTGCTATTTATTATTATTTATTATTATACTATTTATTGCTCGTGTTGATACTACGTTTTTCAATGCATAGTGTGAGGAAATAAAACAAATATAATCTTATGAACTTTAAATTATGTTGGCTCAAAAAGACTGTATCCAGAGTGGGCCTTTACGAGCACATGCATTGAAAATATTTTTTTAATTTTTTATTAAAAACTTTTTATGCATCAAAACCGAACAGAAAGTCGATTATTTTGCCCTAGGGCTTTAATGTTTTTTTTTTTTTATTTGTTTGTAATGGTTGGCTAACCTGCATCCTTTCCTGTATACCATAGATGTTATACTTTTTTTTTCCACTGTTTAACGGCTCTGGATACAATCCTTTTGAGCCAATTATAATTGAAAGTTCACAAGATTATATTTGTTTTCATTTCCTCACACTATGCATTGAAAAACGTAGTATGATACACGGGCGTAAAAGCAATAAATTACTCGGTTACGTTTAAAACACTCGCTACGCTCGTGTTTTAAATCGTCCTCGTAATTTATTCCTTTGCGCCCTTGTAGCATAAACTACTATTAAAGCCAAGGTATAACCACGTTCTCATTTTAGCCTTTTAGAATGTTTGATCTTACGGAAGGAGAGGCAGTTTATTTTAATTTCTAACAAACAAACGTAGACCGACGCGGTTTCTCTAGAGAAATTTATTTACCCACAGTGGCAGAGGCAGCGCTACTCGTAACTATGAGTGGAAAGTTTTAATCTTTGAAAACACTCTGAAATAAGATGGCAGTTCTGCTATAGCCTGACTTCTATCTGTTAACCCTTAAATGCATGATTTTTTCTTTTTAAATGAAAGTGGGATATATGATAGAGAAGTGGTCTCGAATTATGGGAAAAATAAACAAAAAAAAAATTTTTCGTTTTTAAGGGGGTAAAATGGTATTAAATCAAAACGACATTTTTTTTCAAATTAGTATAATAAATTGTTTATTTTTTAATTTTTGTTTTTTATCAGTTAGTACAGTCATTTGACACTAGTTTACAAAATTTGAAGATGGTTTAATAAAGAGAAAAGTAGTTTTGTCTAGCTGTGATCTCTACGGTAGCTAAGTAGGTACTCAATTGATAGATAAATAAAATGTATAAAGTAAAGTAATAACATCACGTACACGCTGGACATAACTAGGTCGCAACGTAGCAGAATGTACGGAAGGTTGCCCGTACATGCTCCCAAACCGGGAAGAAGAGAGACGCTAAGTTAAGATTTAGTTTAAGATAAGTTGAGATCACAACTAGAAATTTAAAAGACACATTACAAAAAATCAAAGTTATAAAGTCATTAGTGTAGAGAAGTACAAAAAATGTAAGTTAAAATCAATACCCAAAATTTAATTAATTCACTTGATTAAAGTTCATATGTACGTTATAAAAGTCCATCACTTTCACTTAGAGTTCGTAAAGTTTACAGTCCTTTCACATTACACTAAGTTTTCTTTCACTAGAGCTTCTTTCACTAGAGGAGGGGGCGGCCATTGTCGCATGGGTTGTAGTTCAAAGTCATCAGACCTCCTCGCCGTCCCGTGGCTCGTCTCCGCCGCCCGCGCCCCTGCCGTCGCAGTAGTCTCCACCGCCGCCGCCGCCGATCGGGGCTCCGGCCCAGTTAGTCGTTGTGACCGTCTGTACCGCCTTGTGATGATCCATGCGAGTACTCCGATTGCCGCTGCTCCCCAGAGCGAGTACGACACGAAATATAAATGTACATCGTGTGTAGAGAGCTCGTTTGGTAAATTCTCTCGTTGTCGTTGTAGCCGTAATTTCTCGTCTACGTCTTTAAGTTGGCTATCTAAGTTGGCGGACTCTTTGTAATGGATGCCATGTAGAGTCACATCTGCGATGTCGTTTATTGACGTTTTCAGAGATGGCACGTCAATCTCGCTTTTCATAAGCAGCCTGTTCTGGAAGAGGTTGTGGGCGTATATTGTCGAATCTCTTCCTTGAAGTATACAACCCTGACCTAGGGTAACAATGCTGGAACCGTTCGTCGTCACCGATGTAATCCGATCTTCACATATTATTCTGATGACGCATCTATCGCAGCATGTGCTAAGCCAGGAGTTCGCTGTGTGTAGTTGTACCCACTGTTCCTCGCACCTCTCAGTTATCATGTTACAAGTTAAGGCCGGCCTATGACTTATTAATTTTGCTTCGCACGGCGAATCTTCAGTATGAACGAATAAATTATGAATGGGTCGGCTATCAGTGCATACAAAATTGTTACTGCTTTTTTGAATACAGTTTGCTATTTCTTGCGCTTCCATATTTAAGTAAGTATTTTTTCTAAAGTTGACGGCCATGAATTCTGACGACCGTACAATTTTTCTTGTCTCCTTCTCATAGTATATCGGAAGTGGAATAACTCTGTAGATGGTAAAATATTCATCACTCGTTAGTGGAATGTGCATTTCAAATAAAAAATTATTTTCCGTGATTCTAGCTTTCACGTACAGCAATTTATATACATCTCTTATGTCGTTTTGCACATTTTCAATGGGTAAAAACAATCTCTTTGGTAGCCGTCCAGCTATATTTTTTAATTGTCTCATCATATAGTCTGGAGTAAAGAGGTGTGCATCGACGTGTCCTTGATAGATGCCGGATAGAGTGCTGAAAAGCGTTTCTTGCGTCGTTCTCAAGTTTGTTAAAAGAAGACTTGCAGTTAAAGACACTGAGTTAAAATAATTCGCAGTTGTCATAATTTCGAGCTGTTGCTCCATTTTTCCAAATGATGAGTTTGTTTGCTGTATGACCGACTGGATAGCTTCAAATTGTTGTCTCATTCGTATTTCGTTCTTCTTCATAGCATTATTTTCAATTTCGACGATGGACGTTTGATTTTTCAAGAGACCAAGTAAATAGTTTTCGTTCGACTGGATAGCTTTAATATCATTTTCATACTTGTCAGCAAAGTTTTGATCCAAAATTCCAAACAGACTTCGTGCCAAGGATCCCACACCATTGATCAATCCACGTCTTCTTCTCTTAGTTAAGTGTTTTTGAGGTGTAAGAAGCATAACATTGTAGTTTTTGATCTGATCCATTTCGTGATCAAGTTGATTGGTAGTAGCCTGACACAGCGTCTTTTCCATAGTTTTGCATATACTTCTGACATGCTCCAAGTTTTTCTCCATAGTTTGTATGCCTTGCCAGTATGATGTCAGATTGTAATAAACTAAAAGGACCCATTCATCGTGGACAAGTTGCATGTTACCGATTTTATCATAATAAATCGGTTGCTCCTTCCCCAACGATGTAATATATACATCTGATGTTTGATTAGCGTTGGACCCAAGAATTGCAGTAAATATCCACAGCATCAAAGTTAGCAAAGTCAGGAAAAGAGATCTCTTTCCCGGCTTCTTTCTCTCAGTTTTCCGCTCAGTTTCTCTCTCAGTTTTCTGCTTCGTACTCTTCTTAGTTTCCTTCTTCATAGTCTTCTCAGTTTTCTTGTTTTTGGTGTCTTGCCCCTCTCTTGATATTAAAGTTGATGTTGATGGTTGTTCTTCTTCTTTTGGCAGTGGAGATAGTTTGACTATAGGTCGCTTCATTATTCCATTCTTAGTTCTTAAAGTTACTACCCGGACGTAACCATCTTTGCCCGGATGTAGCTCCACCACGCGACCCATAGGCCATTTTCCTTGTGGCATTATACTATTTTCCCGTATCAAAACCACATCACCTTTCTCAATATTTTTGGTGGGTTGCTGCCATTTGCTCCGAATTTGCAGCTGGTGTAGATAATCATGTGACCAGAGTTTCCAAAACTGTTGCATCATTCTCTCAGTTAGCTGCCATCTTCTTCTTAAGTCTATGCTTCCATCTTCTAAGTAGTTGCCTTGAGGAACTGCTAATGTAGGACTCCCCGTGAGAAAGTGTCCAGGAGTCAGACTACTTCCTAGTTCATCTGGATCCTCAGTCAATTGACAAAGTGGCCGCGAGTTTAAACATGCTTCTATCTGATTTAACAACGTAAGAAATTCTTCGTACGTGAGTTTTTGTTCCCCAAGCACTCGTCGCAAGTGATGCTTCATAGACTTTACCGCGGCCTCCCACGTCCCTCCCCCGCCACTGGGCCAAGAAGGGACGCTGAAGTGCCATTCTATCTCCAGTTTGCTGAGCTCATCAAAAAATTCGTTGTTCATCAGTTGTTTGAAGTCTACGAACTCTCTCTTCAGTACTTTAGCCGCTCCAATAAAGTTTGTTCCTTGATCCGAATACATATGGCGTGGAGTGGATCTTCTGGAGCACATCCTTTTCAGTGCAGCGATAAATGTTTCAGTGCTGAGGTCTGAAACTAGCTCCAAGTGGACTGCCTTAGTTGCCAAACACACAAAGACGGCAATATAGCCTTTGCAGGTACGGACTCCTCTTCCTTTGTTGAGCTTGATATCAACATGCCCCGTATAATCAACGCCGGTGTGAGTAAATGGCTTACAGGGAGTGACTCGGTGCGCAGGCAAGTCCCCCATAATTTGATGATTTTCCTTGGTACTGAAGCGGTGGCATCGCACACATTTCCGTAATAGTGATTTTACTGCTTTATTCCCACCTACAATCCAATACTTCTGGCGAATCAGCATTAATGTGAGTCGCGCTCCTCCGTGTAAGGTTTGTAAGTGTGCATGTTCAATAACTAGACGTGTTAGCCGCCCAGTGTTTGGTAGGGTTATCGGGTTCTTCATGTTGTAGGGCAAGGCAGAGTTCTTGAGACGTCCCCCCACCCTTAGTACGTCTCTGTCGTCTAAAAATGGATTTAATTTATATAAACAGCTGCTTTTTGACACCAATCCATTTCGTCTAAGTTGCATTATTTCATCGGCGAATGCTGATTGTTGCACATATTTTATTAAGAATGTTGTTGATTCGTCGATTTCCAGTGTTGCTAGGTATTTTGTATTTGTTTTGATTCGACGAGTAGCCTTGTAGAAACGCAAAATCCAGGTCATTATTCTAGTTAATCGAGTAAATGAACTGCATTTATTCAATAAGTTTTGAATAAAATGATCTGTATTTTTCAGCAACGCGCATGACAGTTTCATATCTTCAGATCTTTCATCTTGACTCACAGTTCCGTTATCTGTTGCATAAAGACAAATCTTTACCTTAGTTTCCTCAAAGTTTTTAAGCCAAGCAGGTCCTTGCCACCATAGGTCAAAGGTAGCCAGTTTTATCGGTGAAAGTCCTCGCGATGCGCAGTCCGCGGGGTTTTCTTCTGACTTGACGTAAGCCCACTGTTTACCAGGGATTATCTTCGTTATCTTGGCTACCCGAGTAGAAATGTATTTTTCCCACCTTGACTGTTCTCCTTGAATCCAGGCCAGGACTACCTTGGAATCACACCACCCAAAGATCTTCATAGTTTTTCCTTGTAAGGAGTTAATAATTTTTTCTATTAACTTCGCCAGTAACAAAGTGCCACAGAGTTCCTTTTTCGGTAAGCTAGTTTTTTGTTTCAGCGATACCACTCTTGTTTTAGCAGCAATAAGGGTGATTTTTGCTCTGCCATCCTTATCTATACTTCGGCTAAATACGACCGCCGAAAACGCTTTTTCGCTCGAGTCGCTGAATCCATGTAATTGCATGTTGCTGTCTGAGCTTTCTATCCATCGTTCTAATTTCAGTTTTTTAATACTGAAGAGTTCGCTTCTTAGTTTTCTCCACTCCGTACATATACTCTCAGATAAATCTTCGTCCCACTCAGTTTTGTTTAGCCAAACTTGTTGAAATAAAATCTTGGCAGCTACCGTTATAGGGGATAGCCAGCCAAGTGGATCATACATTTTGGAGATTTCTGATAATAACATTCTCTTAGTAATCCGTTTCTCATAGTTATCTCCCATATCCCAGTTAAACATGAAATTATCAGTCTTCGGATTCCAGATTAATCCAAGCGTTCTCATCGAATCTTGTCGCTTGAAATCAAATGTTGTTGATGAAACTTGATCCGCTGATAAATGAGTCAGTAGTTCGGCTTCGTTACTAGACCATTTTCGTAAATTAAAGCCACCGCCTCTTAGTAAATGAATCAATTGTTGTTGTAGTATTTTTGCTGAACTTAGCGAATTCGTCCCGCTGACTAAATCATCCATATAAAATTCGTTTTGAAGGATGTCAGCGGCCAGCGGGAACTTATGTCCGTCGTCTATTGCTAGCTGTTTTAGGGTTCTCATAGCTAAATATGGAGCACTCTTGGTTCCGTACGTGATAGTACAGAGTTGCATCTCCTTCAAGTTTTCGTAAGGGCTGTCGCGCCAGATGATTTTTTGCAATCCTTGCTGTTTTTCATGTATCAGGATTTGTCGATACATTTTTTCGATGTCGGCAGTAAAAACGTATCGATAGCTTCGCCATTTGATAATTAGCGACTGGATATCCTTTTGCATGTTAGGACCCTTTTCCATAAGCGAATTTAAGCTGTCTTGTGACTTGGGACCGCTAAATTTCATCGATCCATTGAACACCACTCTCAGCTTGGTCGTCATAGATGATTCCCTCAGGACTCCATGATGAGGTAAAAAACATTCCAATCTTTCGTCAGTAGTTGCAGTAGAAGGTTTCATGTGTTCCAGTTCCATGTATTCATTAATGAACTCCTTATACATCTTTTCTAGCTTCGGCTGTCTTTGTAGTCGTCTCTCTAATTGAAGAAATTGTGAGATACACTTGGATTTGGAGTTTCCAAGTTTCTCTTTAAAGTCTTCATATAAAGGCATTTGGACTACATATCTCCCGTCGTGCCGTCTCTCAGTAGTTTGTTTATAAAAATATTCACATCTTTCCTCCTCAGACGTCTCCTCAGTTTCCAAAATATCTTCATTTTCCCAAAACTTCACTAAGTTATCAGTTCCTGTTAAGGTTATGTGACAGTTGAGTGTTTTAACATTTCCACATAACACCCATCCTAGTTGAGTTTGCTGAGCGATTGGATAGTGTGAAGACCTCTTAATTACACCTTCCAGGATAATGTCAGAATACACGTCCGCCCCCAGGAGTATGTCGACAGATCGTGATATATTGAACTCTGGATCGGCGAGCTTCAACTTATGGAGATGAGGCCAATTTCCAGTATCAAAGGTTTGGTTCGGCAACTTGTTTATTAGCTTCGGCATTATTAACGCCTCAATTGTTAAAGTGTAATCTGAGTAAATGGATTTACACTCAATCTGAAGCAAACCCTTACAGTCGGTGGAAGTCACTCCCACTCCTGTTACCGTTGCATTTAGTTTTCGTCTCGGCAGCCTCAGTAGTTGCGCGGCATTTTGGCTGACCAAGCTTATCTGACTTCCTTGGTCGAGCAAACCGCGTAAGTTCACATAAGTTCCATCTACAGTTTTCACTCTCAGTATTACCGTAGCCAACAAAACTTCTTGTGTCTCACCCGACACGTGACTAGACTTGGGGTAATTATACTTCCGTTGACCCGCTTGTTGATTATGGCATCTTACAGAATCGTTACTATTTCCGTATGGATGAAGTAACGTGTGATGCAGCTGATGACATAGTTTGCAGTTGTTTGTTGACCGACATTCGCTGTTTCCATGGCTGTATAAGCAGTTTTTGCAAACGCGAAGTTTTGCAACCGTTTCGTTCCGTTTTCCTGAATCCATGTCAACAAATTGGCGGCACTGCATCAACACATGATCTTTCTGACAAAGGGGGCAGTTTTTGGCGGTAGCATGAAAAGTTTTAGAAAATCCCTGCTGCCATGCCTTGTTTTTATAATTGTTGCCTCTAGATGTTGACGGCTTCGGATTACTTAATTCCGTTTTCTGGTGACTCCTCGCAGCTTCCAGTGCCATGAACTTGCTTTCCAGAAAATTGCTGAAGTCATCGAAGTTTGGTAGTTCTCGCGGGTCTTCCAGCTCCTTGTTATACTCGTTATATGTTACAGAGTCGAGCTTTTGCAACATCAAATGCACGATTATTGGATCCCAAGTAGCTATGTCAATTCCTATGTTGTTGAGACCGTTTAAACACTCGATTATGACGTCATGCATATTTTTTATGACGTAAGCAGTCGCTTGCTGAATTACTGGAAGATTCAGCATCGTATTCATGTAAGAATTAAACATCATACGTTTGTTGTTGAAGCGATGATTTAATATTTCCCAACAGGAATCGTAGTTTTCAGCGCTAATAGTCAAGTGCTGTACTTGTTGTAATGCTTCCCCTTTTAGTTTAGTTTTCAGGTGTTTCATCTTTTGAGTTTTTGGTATCAATGGGTTGTTATGAATAGTTTCCGTGAATAGATCCTTAAATGATACCCATTGATTATAGTTACCCGAGAATTCGGGAATCTCCATACGCGGCGTTGATTCATGGTAGTGAACGTTCGCCCAGATTTTGCTGTTCAGCTGTCTTCGTAATTCGTCATAGTGTTTTTCTAGCCTTGTATAGTTTTTCTCGTACTCATCCTCATGATCTTCTTCCTGGAGCAAGCTATCCAACTCCCAGTGTCGCTTGTCAATAATTTCCCATTTCACCTTCAAAGTTTTCAGATAATCCTCCATTTCCCATCTCTCCACAGTGTTCTCCATGTTTATTTTCGTCATAGTTCTCTCGAAAGCCTTAAAATTAGATCTTTGTTGCCTCAGTATCTCAGTTGTCTTGTGTGTTGTCGGATTTTCAACACTTATTTCCTCCTCCATAGTTTTTCCAGCCTCGAAGTTGATTCAAGTAAAGTCAGAATAGCTTTCCTTGTTTTCTGGTACATATTTCTAGTCTGCTCAAACACCTGTTTCGTAAAATATTCATGAGCCGGGTCAGTTTTTTGTAGAAGTTCCACGTGCCTAACCTCAAAATCTTCCCATTGGTTTTCCAGGGACACAATCCGCGTTGTTAAATAGTCCACAGTTTTTCTCGCCTTCCCGTCCTTCCCAAAGTTCTCGCACAGTCTCTTAATATTCTCATACACTTCTCCCTGAATACGTAAATCTTCCATCTTTCCTCACAGTTAGTTAATGACTCTGATTAGTTAGTTAAGTAGATGTGTTCGAACACGTAGCTAAAGTTCACTCCCCAGTAAGATTTTTGACGTCAAATTCTGTTAAAGTTCAATCTCACAGTTCAAGTTACTTCGTAAAGTTTTTCACTGACACAGTTCCTCTAACCCACAGTTAATTAACCCACAGTCTAATTCACAGTTCTTCTCAGTTTATAATCACAGTTACAGAGTCACTTTAGGTAGGTACCGTACCTCTTTTAGTTACACAGTTAATTTTTTCCGCCGACGGATGGAGCCCTACAACGTAGTAGATCACAGATTCCACAGCCTGCTAGTTCCAGTCTTCTTTCGTACCTCGACGTATTTCCCCGAAGAGTCCCGAAGAAGTCCTGGTGCTCGAAGGACCAAATTGATGTATGGTCAGAGTGATCAGTTCTGGCCGTACGATTGTTGTTGTCGTTAGATGAAGTGGAGTGGTGTAGAAAGTGGAAACAGACTTGTAATTTGAAGATGGTTTAATAAAGAGAAAAGTAGTTTTGTCTAGCTGTGATCTCTACGGTAGCTAAGTAGGTACTCAATTGATAGATAAATAAAATGTATAAAGTAAAGTAATAACATCACGTACACGCTGGACATAACTAGGTCGCAACGTAGCAGAATGTACGGAAGGTTGCCCGTACAATACTATTTAATAAAAACAAAAGCATGAAATTTTCGTGATTTTTTTTTCGCGACCTCTTATTTTCAGATTGGAACCATTTTATTTGCAACTGCAAAATTATGTTTGTGTACACTAAATAAAACTAAATTTTTCATATTTTTATTTTATTCCGTAATTATTTTTCATACAATAGTCTTGCAGGAAGAAAAATATACGTAAGAAAAAAACAGTTACACAAGAAAAATTAAAAAAAATTATATGTTGCCATTTGGCAACAGGATGCATTTAAGGGTTAATGTAACGACTTAGGCGGTTCCTTGTAAAAGAAGTAACTCTTTGTAGTTCCGCTTTCAAAGTAAACCTGTCATGTCACAACTACTATAGGCAAACTGGATAATTCAGTCGTCACCCGCGTCGTTACAGGGACGTGAGGGATGACGACATAGGGAATCGCGCGGGGAGCGAGGTGGAATCAGGCTTATGAGAGAGTGTATCTCTCAATCTTCCCAATACACTATCTTAAGGCGCTTAATATCCCCAAATGGGTAATGGGCTTTAGCCTACTCCTCTTTTATGGCTAAATCAAAAATATTGTAAAAATGTATTATGGAATATCAACTCTAGGAAAACATATGCAACATTTTTCTTTTTCGTACCACCAAAATTTCTATATGAAAAATTGTTTTAACGGAATGATGTTTTTTTGGCTTGAATTTCCTACTGCTCCTAAGTGGTTAGGCCGATTGAATTCATTTATGCTTTGAAAAATAAATAAACTTGATAGCTATAAATATAACATAGAATTATTCAATCGAACAATGACGCCCATCTGAAAAGTATTATTTTCTCCTATTTTGCCCTTTCAAGGACGCAGCGACCGTCGTAACAGCCACCACGCATTGTGCACTGATTTGAACGTTATTTCAATGTCGTTTCCGTCGATATTCATACAGACAAACATCGAGCTGCTGATTTGGCGACGGTAATCGCCTTAACGCAACAAAAGCCCCGCCCGCGCCTCTGTACCGTTGCGGGCGCGGACTGACTATTGGTAAATTATGTTTTTTTATGAATGTTACAAGGATAATTCATTAAATTCTCAAAAAATATGTTTCTTTAATGCCTTCTATAGCCTTTTATTTTTGTTAAATAGATTATAATATACAGGCTGTAATCGTTAATGGATGGGAATGTTTAATGTAAAAATGTTGGATACTTCTAGTTTGATTTTCAAAAAGTTATTGATGTCATTTTAGTGATTAGGTAACGTACTTTCGATATCAGTTTAAAATTTTTTGATATCTGTAATAGTTATGGAATAATTGCCTGGTCACACTTTACGATTACACCCTGTATATGTCGTCTGCACATCGTAGAATTGGGCACATCATGATCTTCCTGGGCAGATCATATTTCTGTTAAAATTATTTATATATTAACCTTAGAGCGTTTGTCCATTGTCCAGACCGAAGTAGCGGCCTATGTATTTAAATGACTCTTTGTCCACACGACCTCTGACGCCCGGTAATCTGTAAACTTCCGGTAAAATCACCTCCAATAATTCTGCTTGATCGGAGATCAGAGCATTGTCGGCCCCGTCATTTACCGTCTCCGATATGCTCACAATACAA
Organism: Ypsolopha sequella; assembly: GCA_934047225.1. Taxonomy (NCBI): domain Eukaryota; kingdom Metazoa; phylum Arthropoda; class Insecta; order Lepidoptera; family Ypsolophidae; genus Ypsolopha; species Ypsolopha sequella. The sequence goes on along the minus strand of OW203994.1, from coordinate 16,382,604 downwards.
AACACACAAGGTCTTGTCCACGGTTTGTCCGAACGTCCGTCATTTATCGGGCGTTTGATGCGAGCGAGAGTCAACTTGAATAATAATTAAAAGTGAAAAATACCTATTAAAAATTTTCAAAAATTTTAAATGTGATATTTACATGTTAAAAGAGTTAGTAGAAAGCTACCCATGTGTGACAATATTGTTGCGAAATTTTATATGAAATGGGTTATAAGCATTGTACTCGGGTCAAAACTACAGTCGTAGGTACGTGAAACAGCTGTTCACGCGCAGCGTTCTAAAGTAGACCTTCCTCCTGCGAGTTAAAGGAATATCTTCTTCTCTGATATTTTACGCGTGTATTTTTATTCAGAGAGTTGTTCAGTATGATCATTAGATTATGTGGTTTTATTTAAGTCGCAGTATAATTTAATTTATTAAGGTCGCAGACGCAGTCTGATACAATCTTGCGCGTGTAGCTGTCCTTGTACATGGATTTCATGATAAACTTAATTATGGCGTAAAATTATCCTGCATTTTCGCAAATAAAAAAACAACTTTTTCACTAAAAAGCAAGATTAAAACAACTACTAAAATCTTTAAACAAATAATGAAAAATAGGAGTGGAGCGAAGTGGAGCAAGGAGGAGCGTGTTCGGTTCACATGTAAATCAATTTTTGAGGAGCTGAGCGGTAGCAGATTTCGCAAGCAGCAAAAATACTGCGTCTGGATAAAATTAAGATTATAATTTTCAAATTTAATATAATTCAAATTTATCAAATTTCGGACATTATCCAAAGCCTTTGAATAGTGCTAGCTTTATCTGGATAATTTTAGCTTTATCCAGCCCCCGTGTTTTAACTGTAACATATTATACCTATTATAAATTTAATGGATTATAATTTATTATCAATTTAACAACTATTGAATTCTCAAGTCACACCAGGAAAACATTTTCACGTTGTCCAAGATAAAATGGGAATCATTTAAATATGATTGTTACGTAATTTGTTTCTGTTTGGTCATCGCATTTAAAAATGTATTTTGTAAAAACAAATCCAATTCCGTGACAGATGTTTAATATGCAAATTCTTTCAAACGAACCCAAACTCATCGAGTTCTGTTAAAAGAAAGTTTGTTTGAGAGTAGATACACTGGAAAAACGAAGCCTTAGCAAAGTTCGTATTTGGCTTGGTTACAAATTACTCACCTACATGTAACTAACACTTATTTAAAACATGCAATGTAGCTTTGTTAATACAAAACAAGCAAGTATTGCTAAATTTTGTCGGTCATTATTAACAAAGTAGTTGTTTATTTCCAAATAACCGTATCAGTAAATTTACCCCTTACCGAATTCAATCAAAAATAGACAATCTTACTCTGTTATTTACTGACAAGTATGTTATTAAATTTTTACACCAATGTGACTCGGCCGAAATTAGGTAAGTCGCTATGATGCAAATTTCTTAGTGACTTATTTAAAAAAAAATAAGGTATATGTATCGGTAAATAAGCGTAGCACAGCTGTTAACAATTGAATGAGCGATTACTATTTTAAGCAAGTAACTAGTTTAAAATTTGATGAGCGCTTAATTAATTATAAACAAGTAATTTTATAGCACACTGTGCGTAAAATGACCGCTTTACGCACGCTGCGCGTGCGTAAAGTCGGCATTTTCCGCACTTGTGCTATAAAAAATTATACGAAACTCGTGCGAGAAACTTCGGCTCGTGCCGCAAACTCACACTCGTCAGAAAACGTTTCATCGCTCTCGTATCGTAATATACTATAATGGTTTAATTCTAACGTAGGAGATCATTTTTTACCAGCAAAATAAGGAATATTTAAAATTTAGTGAGCGCGTATTTAAGGGGATCGAAAATACAAACAGAAATAAAATGTCAGCTTTCGGATGATTTTGTTGCAATAATTAGGTTACGTATAGCCATAAAAAAAATACATGTTTTTGGTTGAACTTTAAGGTATTCATTTTCCACAAACCACGTTAATCGATTCATATTTGTACTGTCAATGAATTTTTTTGTAACCCTCTATTGCACACTTTTTATCGATTTTGTTTCAGGTATCGCTTTCGCGATTTTGTTGGTTTTTTTTAAATAAAATTAGTGTGAATGATATCTATTCATTTTCCAAATACCACGTTATTCGGGTCAAAAAAAGCACCCCCTTTTTCCAAAAATACGTAAATCCACTGATGCAGTCAGCGGCAGCAAGATATTGTCAGTCTACGCCTAGCGTTGGCGCCCGTAAGACGTGGATCCTGTGCCCTTTTTTGCAAGCTATAAATATCTCCCAAAACTACTTCAAAACACATTGAAATTAATTTTATAAAGTAATATTTCGAGGAGCATCATATTCCTGCCGTTAAAAACTCAACAAAATATGCGTATGAGTGATTTAGCTACATCGTGCCATAGTCATAACAACAAAACTGAATGAATTTGGAATGAATTCATACTTTTATGCGGGAAAATAATATATGTTACTCTAAAAGAATAATTTTGTAATCGTTATTGAAACCCAAATTAATTTACTTATACTTACTGAGATCTGTAACAAAGGTCAATGACCTTTTCGTGAAATTACCCTGTAGTATTGGCTCACCATTTCAGGTCCAAATAAGTGAAGTTTTTTGCAAATTATATAGGTACACTTACTTGGGATAAATCGCCAAGCATTTAAAATATAGAAATTTATTTTGAAATATTTACAGTGCATGGCAAAATTACTAGATCGTAGATAATCATGTCGGTACATGTTCAGGTTCTGTTACGCAAAATGAAAACAATGAAACTCTTTTAGGATTAATTTGTTATCCCTATGTTTGTCTGTCTGTCCGTTTGTCTAGAAAATTTTTTCTGGGTAAAATTAATAAATACCAATATAAACGGCCCTCTATAGAGCTGTAAAAACATACTTTTGACGTTTTTATTTATATTACGTTTTAGGTTTTTACGTTTTTTTTTTACGTTTTTCATACAAATTTTCTCACTATGAAAATGTAGGGATGAACACTTGAGATAATATTTTGCATTTAAAAGTCAACACAGAAAGGAAATGTTGAACAAATAATGTAAAAAATATGAAAACCATGTTGTTCTATTCTAAAGGGATTAATTATCTACTGTTCAATGTGGCGATAGCTTTGTTTATTTTTTTCCTTGAATTATTTTTTACTAAGATAACAAATAGTTTAATACAAGGTTTTCCTTAAGAGGTCCCTTTACCCCTGTATTTTTCTTAAAATTCATACAATAGTTATAAACCGAATGTGAAGTCTACAGCTTATTTTCTTCATATCTTTTTTCATGAGTATATTCTAGTGACATCTAACTACGTCTCTATACAGCCCAAAAAGCAAAATTTGGTAAAACACCATCATAATAGCTGTCAGGATATCGTCAATATTGCCTCGTTTTTACGCAAAGTTTAACAAGTTTGTATATTTTTATCTATACCGGAAATAAAAAAGACAGAAATACAGGCGTCGTTCATGTTAAGATGACTAAGTTTACACACTTTGCTAAGTATAAACAATTACCGTTTCATGGAAAACTGTTTTGACCTGAAACCATTTCACAAATTCAATTAACTTATTTTGAATATCTTGTCATTTTGCACTTCTTGATGAGAAATACAATTTCAATAAGTAAAAATACAACTTTTAGTTAAGAAAACTTATAGTTAAAAGTCTGCTGTATGCATTAACATATTTTTAATTATATTACAATAGTAATAAAATAATTGGCTTATCCGTCGTCGTGATACCAGCCGTAAATTTCTTAAATAATCTGATATCACGCTTATGGAAAACCCAATTATTTTGAAGATACCATAATATCATTAAAATATGTTTATGCATATAGCAAACTTTTAACAATAAATTGTCTTAGCTAAAAGTTGTACTTTACCGTTATAATTATTTCTTAATATTTTGTTACAAATTCGGAGAAATAGCCCTTAAGGAAAACGTTGTATGAAAATATTTGTTATCTTTGTAACAAAGAAAGAAAAAAATAATAAACAAAGCTATCGCCACATTGAACAAACAGTAAATTATTAATCCCTTTAGAATAGAAAGATATGGTTTAATATTTTTTACATTATTTGTTCTAGAGTTCCTTTCTGTGCTTTCTTTCAAATGCAAAATATTATGTAAAGTGTTGATCTCTATATTTTCATAAGGAGAAAATTTGTATGAAAAAGTTAATCAAAAGGCCATAAAAACGTTATAATATGTATATTTTACAGGGCTGTAAATATTAGCATTTATTGATTTTACCCAGAAAAATTGCCTAGACAAACGGACAAACAGACAAACATAGGGACAACAAATTAATCCTAAAAGAGTTTTGTTTTTTCATTTTGCGTAAAGAGACCTGAACATTTCAAACACTTGGCGATTTATCGCAAGGGTAAACAGGTGTCCCAAAAGTCAACTCTTTCCCTTGGAAGGCTGGTAGGCCAGCTCATGACTGACCAGAATATCAAATTATGACCTCAGCAAAAAGTAGATAGTCTTCGAGTTGATGGTACTTTTATAAATTCGAATAGATTTTTGAGAGTCAAAGCTAACCAGTTCTAAATTCTAAGAATAAAATTTTTGTTGCGCAACTCTGAATAGTCATGCTATTGATAAAGTCAAAAATAAACCTTGAAATGCTGTTACATCAGGAAGAAAAATAAAAACCCAATTTATGAGCAATTTTTTGTAATTAGGTTAGTTCGATACCACACCCTGAAAAAAAATGTCCTATGTTAGTTTTGCAAATTGTCTTAAATAACGGCTCATCAAATATTGTTTTTCAAATGATCTGGCAATTTCTGTGTATTACTTTTGAAAAAAAAGTTATTGCTATTTTACTACCAAAGGAGCTGCGTATTTTTTAAAATAATTAGAATTTAGAATGAAAGAGTGGCGGGCAGTAAAAATATTTGACGTTCATTAGAAATGCCATTTAACACGCGTTAGAGTGAGATAAATAGTGACGCTATTTAAAATGAGTTGGAATGAGATAGGAACGCAGTTAAACGTGGTTGAATGAGAGAGGCATAATTGATATAGGCTACAGTGAGATAGGTAGTGACGTGGTGCATTCCTTCCGAGAATATTTGTTAGTTTCCACTTTTTGTAATAACAACTTTAGTAAAAATTTTTTGTAAAGAAATTTTTGGTCCAATTTATTTTCCCGCAAGTGTAAAACCAGCTCAACGGGCGAAAAATATTTAAAGAATGGGTAATGGTGACAATTAACCGCCACAATATTATTATGTATCTCTAAAGGAGTGTCTGAAATGTTCCGAGGGTCAACTGATAAATCAAACACTCAAAAAACCACTTTTAGCCGACCATAATAAATTTACGTCCCGACGTGATAGCAAGTAGGATCAATGCCGTGTGACGATGATCGAAATACAGTAATAAATTAGATAAAATAAAATACGTATTACTTTTGACCCTGCCTCGTCCACTCTATTCGTATTTTTGCTATGGTGACGCGAACTTAGAGACCGGGACGAATTTCCCCCCACGCGCTATCGTAAAATAGAATAAGCCACGCCCGGAACTGGTTTTTGTTTTGGCTATGTCATATTCTTAACTACAAACAAAATTATATAATTATATAGTTTAATATAATAATAAAGGTGTAGGGATGTGACGACCCCATCGCCCTCTGGTATGTCCTGTACGTCCAGTGCAATCAGTCACCACAGGGCGGCTTGTGGCGAGCCGATGGTGAGTGGCGACACCACGGACCCTACCTCCAGGGGACACTATCACACATGCGCTTACACACACAAATACACAGAGCAAAACACCCCCTGCCTCTGCACTTGCCTTAACCAGCCGGCCAGAGTGGAGATGCAAGAGCGGAACCTATGCTCCAATTTGGAAGTTTAAAATGTCATAACGCCGGCGCCGGGGGCACTTGACTGTATAAGGATCTTGCGCCTCGCAAACCCACCTCTCGACAACCTTAGCTGCTTACATAGTGTTGCCCCCTGGCTGCCCCATGGTGGCTAGATAGGGGGCCCACAACGGCTATCCTGTTGGATAGTTATTAAGCAGCAAGTCACCATCTGCCATATTTAAATTTGTGAGAGATTTTCGAGGCAGATTTCCGTTATCTCACTCCATAGCCCTGTTATCCGGCCCATTCCGCATCCCACCTTCATAGCCCACTCCAAGTCGCTTCCTTCCTGGCAATAGTTTGGCAACTGTGGGGACTGTCCGTTAGTGTATCTCAATGATACATTGAGGAGAGGCCTCCATGGATCCAGCCATCTCACATTTAGATTAAATGGTACCAAAGGCCTCTTCAATGTTGGCTTCGGCCCCATGAATGCCTTTCAAATGACCGGGTCCCTATGGGCCCGTGACTGAAAAGTGTACCTACATAATAATAATAATAATAATTCTTTACTTCAGGCAACACATGACAAAATACAAAACACAATGACAAGGGCCCATAGTAAATAAATACCTTACAGACTAACATACATAATATAACACTAATTTACAATTAACACTTCCTGACTGGCCCCTGACAGTTTAGTTTTAACAAATTACTTTTTTTTTAAACCGATTGAGACTTATTTTAACATAAATGTGTAATACTAATCATCAAACAATAACTAAGGTATATACTCTTCAAATGTTAACTGAACAACACTGTCAGGCTGATGAATTGTTATTGTATGGATTTCTGCATCAAATCGAAGTTTTTCTGCTTAGTTAATATAAGTATCAGTAGGTTGGTCCGAGGAGACAAGCTGGCTCCTGCATAAGGATGATGCGCATGTGGATGAAGTGCAAGACCGATTATAACACTGGTATGACTACAATGCAAATTGATTCCAGATAAATCTCGGCAAACATCTGGAGCAAACAGCGGCGTAGTGAGGGAAAGGTGGCGCTAGTATTTTGCTATTCTGCTTGGCTGTAGCTACGGAGTAAATTAAGATTAACTCGGTATTTACGATTAAGAAAACCGTTTGGCATTGTTGTAATCACCGAGTAAACCAGCTGTAGTAATTGAATAAATTGGTTTTGATAACTGAATAGCACTGCTGTTATTATCAAGTATCACTCACTAGTGTCAGCCATTTTAGACCAAAATTAAACTTTTGACCCACAAAAACAAAGCAAAAATTCCCCGTAAACCATGGCGCAAACGCGCCAAACAAAAAATTGCAATAGTCCATCCCTTAGACTAAGAAAACCAATGGACTGGCTATACCTATGAAATTAACGTGCATACTTAAACTTTATGTTACACACTTGGTTACCTTCAAAAACAACGTTTTTTTTTTAGATCACATACTCATATTACTTATGACAGCGTTTCATATCAATGGCAGACCGGCCGCAAACAGGATTCTGCATATAGACAAACATAGACAACTATTATCTCTCCCTCATCTCTCCTTTGGTCCCTTTACTGGTTGGTCCATCCACCTCACAACAGATATAAAATAATATAGAATAAATAATATAAATAGATATAAATGGCCGAAAATAAATTGAAATGTAACCTTCTTACAACCAAGCCTTTCAATCTCGTCCTAACTCCTAACCTCCTTAGTCGGGTAGGTATTGTTTTGTACGTATAGGCAATTTCATACAAAACCTCTTTGGGATAAGATATTAAAACCTCAGTTATGACGGTATGGACGAAGTTCCCTTTGCCTTCCAACTTAGCGTAATTTTGTACTTTTTTAGCAGAAAAAATATTTAAAATCACCATTTTGTTGAGAAAGCTGTACTTTTATTTAATTTTTTTTTCTGTGTAAGAGAAGTTCGTAATAAAATTAATTATTCACTATTTTTAGTTCGTTATCAAGATTTTACGATATGAATTAAGATAGTAGTAATGTTTTAAAACTCACACTCCTGTTTAAAACCCGGTTTGTGCAGTTTCATATACTATGAAACTTTATTTATATTTACATTCACGCAATAGGATATTTTTCAATCCTTAAAATCTTGGTAAAATGTGTCGTAAGCTTTTCGTGATTTTGATTATAAAGGATTATTCATTATTTTTGTTGCTCAATATATCACTCATTCATCATCATCATTGCTGTCTGAAATTTTTGCCTAGAATAAAGCTTTTACTAACAGAAACACAGTAAAAATTAAATAAATAACGTGGTAACTAAATTATGGCACAAAAAATTCAGCAGTCCAATGCGCATATGTGAGGTTCGTAGTATTCATACACAAGGAGGTTTCATGGTGATGAGGCCACACACCACCACGAAACTTCCGCAATTTATTGCTTAGTACGTATTAATACAACCTCATTAGTAGTATGTATTAAAACGGACTAAGTTCCCTTTACCTTCCTACTTCGTGTAACTGTTCTTTTATAGTATTTATTTTTAATTTTAAAGCATTATTTTGTTGAAAAAACAAGACTTTTTTTTTATGGACTTGCGTAAAAAAATTGTCATTATGCACTATTTTTAAGTTCATAATCAGGATTTTACAATATGAATGTAAATAAAGATATGTATACTTTATGAATAAAATACCGTTAACCCGACAAATGACTTCAAAATGGCGATATCAAATATTCAAAAAATATGTATAATAAGAGCCCTGCGGTGCGTAGCAATCCTAGTTCATACAAACGAAATACCAAAACCATTTGTAAATCATAGATACTCTTAAGTTAGTGTGTATTTATTCCGATTGCATTACAGAATATCTAGGTTCCCAAATATACATTAAATAAGAACACCGATTTAAACATGAAATATGAGAAAAATAAGCTTTCTACGGAAATTTTAAATTGCTTACATGTCGTCTTTAAAGCAGTGTTCTTTCAAAATATATATTTGGGAACCTAGATATTCTGTAATCCAATCGAAATAAATACATTTATTGTTTTGTATTGTTTTGGTATTTGGTTTATATGAACTAGCATTGCTCCGCAGGCCTCTTAATATATTTTCCAAAATAGACAAAAATGTATAAATAAACCAAATTTCATTTTTCAGAGTAGTCCTGAATAGGTAACAAGCCTCTTTGATATTTTGTAAGGATTAATTCTACTTGTTTGTTATGATTATGAATTTGATTTTCCAATGAAGTTAAGACAACTAATTACGAGCACCTACTTAAATATCTAAGATTGGGCCTCAAATCTGCTTCTAGACATACTTTAACCTCAAAAGGTTTCCGATACACTGTTATGTATAATGTATATATATTTTTTAATAAAAATAAATAAATAAATAAATAAAATAAATAAATAACTAATAACCTCAGTTGATTCTACAAACTCTATACCAGTTATAAAAATTTACTTTGTTGGAAAAATTTAGAATTAGGAAAAAACTACTATTTTTTTAGAATTTTACCAGATACTCACAATCAAACTTAACAATGTAAAAGATACTTTTTCCTGCTTAATTTAGCTAAACGATTATCTACTGAAAAATGGACGAAAACACTTTTTAAGGATTCGTATCCAAAGGGTTAAAAACTTTTTTAATTAAAGAGGTAACTCCCTTAATTGCTGCTTGAATAGGTGTTACTCGGCAAAATTTACACTGATTTCACAATTCAACACAAAATAATGCTGTAAACAAGTCAAAGTAATTGTTTCAAACAATTTCCATTTTCTAAGAAATGAAAATTATTCGCTAAAATGGTTTTCCACTTGAACTCGGGGAGGTTCAGAATATTTTAATTGAAATGAGCAACTTTTTACTCTTGTTTATATTTAAAAGAGAACGGCGAAAACTGTTTTTTTTACAATTATTTTACTCCATTATGTAGTACTAAATTAAGAAAAATAGTTACAAAAATAAACGAAGTCTTATAAGCTTAATTCATAAATTATGTTTTAAATAACAATCTTCAATCACAAAAGTAAACTTAATCTAAATTAAAATTACCTAAAAATAAATATAACATGTACATATCCTAAAAATAAATGAAATCAAATCCTTTATTAAATAAATGTTTTTTTTTTTTTGCCGTCGCCGGGCGGTACCCAAGATCCTAGACGCGAGTTATCGTTGGACAAACATTCATTCATACATACATACAAATACCAGACTGTTCAATTAGACTCGGAGAACTTCGCTCGCTTCGCTTGCTTGTTCAAATTGGATACAAGTCCATGTCACCAAAACTGGTTACAAAATTTCTATCTGCACTATCTAACGAGTGCAGGAAAACCTTTTGATGATATTAAAAAAAGACCTTATTCTTAAATATTAGAACTGTCAATTCATCCATGGTCAAAATCTTTGCTGAAAGAAACCTGCTAAATACACTAGATTTTAAATTCTGTATACGTAAAAAGCTATTAATTCTATATATTGCAGTGTACATTACGAATGGCATCCGGTACTTGCTCATAGATGACTCGTGACCAAACCTAGGGCTGTAGCTCTTGTTATTATTTTGTTACTTCATATGAAGTAAAACAATCGAAAATAAAATAAAGATATTCTCCATCTTTACGTAATAAATTCAAATTCAAATTCAAATTCAAATAGTTTATTTTGCAAAGCAGGTATAGATATATACACTTTTTACACGTCAAATTTAATCTAATAAAGAAAATATATGTAATAGAATAATAAATGTACATGAACTAAATTAAAGGTTTATTTAATTTATGTAGCAATATATTTACGATTAAAATGATAGGTAAAATATATATTATACAAGGTAAAATCCAATCAGCCGCCCGAACCCATACCGGAGACCCGGCCAGGGACCAGGAACAAGGTTCAGTGATCACCAACCGAGCCCCCAGCACGAATCCAGGCGGCCGACCAAATCCCATCCTATATACTACATACTAATAGGTTACATATATAAATACATGCCTACCTCCGCCCATTCGATTAGTCTTGCTAAGAAGAAGGGCAAGAAACTTAGCAAGATCATGTCTTTTTTTCAACATAAAACTTATACTATACAATATATGACTTATATCTACTTTAACCAAGGGATAAGAAAATACAAGACAGTAGGAATTCAGGTTAATGAAAAAAAGAAAAACATATATATCTTTGTCTACCTGTCTCATATAGTCCTTTTCCTTTTACAGTCTATAATCAATTAATGTTTACACCTTAGAGGAATCATAAGTTAAGAAATTATACTATTTAATTAAATTATAACTTACTACGAGTATCATTATCACTGTAACACCATGCTTCACCATCATCCAAATATTCATTTATTTTATAATATGCCTTTTTCAATAGGCCCTGCTTAATATACAGTTTAAACTTATTCTCTGACAAAGTAAGGACCTCCTTTGGAAGTTTATTGTAAAATCTTATACCATGTCCTACAAAAGAGGTACTCACCTTAGCGAGTCTGATTTTTGGAAAAGCCAGTTTATGCTTATTTCTGGTCTCCTTACAATGTTGCTTACCAAGCCTTGGGAAAGACTCAACATTTTTTCTGACATATCTAAGGACTTGGTAAATATATTCACAAGGAACCGTTAATATATTAATTTCTTTGAACTTTTGTCTTAATGAATCCCGGTGCTTCATATTATAAATAGCCCGAATTGCTCTCTTCTGCAAAACAAAGACTGCGTCTGTATCCGCGGCTCTACCCCATAACAGCATGCCGTATGACATAATGCTGTGAAAGTAACTAAAATAGACTAGTCTAGCAGTATCTACATCAGTAATTTGTCTTATGCGTCTAACAGCGTATGCGGCCGAACTAAGTCTACCACATAGGGCTTCTATGTGGGGACCCCACTGAAGACGAGAGTCTACCGTAATGCCTAAAAACTTTGTTTCGTTAACTAACTCCAGCTTGGACCCCTGCAAAAGCAAATTACCATCCACTTGAATTACATTTGGTAACGTAAATTTTATACACTTTGTCTTTTTTGCGTTTAAAACTAAATTATTTACAGTAAACCAATCAAGCACCAGTGATAAAGTTGTATTCGCGCCGTCAAGGATATCTTTACGTCTATTAACTTTAAAAATAAGTGACGTGTCGTCTGCGAATAATACTATCTTCGTTAAGTCTTTAACTAAATATGGAAGGTCATTTATGTAAATTAAAAACAGCAAGGGCCCTAATATGGAACCCTGCGGGACACCCATTTTAACTAATGCTCCACTTGATTTTACCCCGTTAATGTCTACCTTTTGAATACGATCACTAAGATATGACTTCAATAACGCCAAAGATTTGCCCCTCACTCCGTAGTGATCCAATTTACATAAGAGTGTTTCATGATTAACGCAATCAAAGGCTTTCGAGAGGTCACAAAATACACCAAATGCATCTTGCTTTTCTTCCCAAGCATCAAAAATGTGCTTAGCTAAAGCAACTCCTGCATCTGTGGTTGACATCCCTCTAGTGAATCCATATTGTTCACAGTGAAGTAACTTATTTAAATTAAAATGAAATAACAATTGATTAAAAACTATTTTTTCAAAAACCTTACTCAATACCGGTAAAACTGACACAGGTCTATAGTTTGAAGGGTCCCCGTGGTCGCCTGATTTAAAAAGGGGGATCAATTTACTAAACTTCATTAAGTCAGGAAAGATACCATCATCTACACATTTATTAAAAATTAATGCCAAATAAGGAGCTATTAAATCAATAACAGAACTTATAACTTTCACAGATAGGCCCCATAAGTCCTCGGTTTTTTTCAAGTTAAGCGATTTAAATGCTTTAATTACAGTTAATGAATTAATATGTTTAAAAGCAAATACAGAAAGACACTGAGGTACGTGATCTATTAAAAGATCCTGCGCAAGCCTAGGGCTTGAATTTAAATCTTTAGTTGTTAAGGAAGGAATTTCAGTAAAGAATTGTTCAAAGGCATTCGCAACTTCTTTATCTCCTGTAACGACTTCATTGTTAATACTTAACTTAAGTTCGTTATCTCGTTTCTTACTTTTCCCAGTTTCAGTATTTATGATGTTCCATACTGTTTTTACTTTGTTATCGGACCTTTTAAGTTTTTTATTCAAGTAGATACTTTTTGCTTTTAAACACACCAATTTAAAGATGCGTGAGTAATTTTTCACGAATTCAGTAAATTTAACATTATTATTGTAGGACTTTATGTCGTATAATTCGTATAAATGATTTCTGCTTTTATAAATACCTGGTGTCGCCCAGTCACTGAAGGTGATTTTACTTTTGTTAGAAAGTTTTTGCATCTTAAACGTATTTTCGAACTCTTTAGAGACTATGTTGAAAAGGTCTGTAAAGAGAGCGTTTGGATCGTCTTGGAGAAGATTAAAATGTGCTAATTTAACTTCTAGATTTGCTTTGAAACAATCTACTTTGAGAGTTGTAATAGGTCTGCAAAAGACTTCTTTGGGCAGTTGTTTTACGCTTTGTTTAATGGTTATAGTTTGGCCACTGTGATCGGACTGCAAGCGGTTGATTACTTTATTGTCTGAATACTCACAATCACAGAATATATTGTCGAGGCATGACGCAGTATCCCGAGTAATTCGAGTAGGTTCTAAGAACACATTAGACAAATTAAATGATTTGAATAAATGTAATAATTTTGAGCGCATAATCGATTTTTCTAGTAAATCTACGTTAAAATCTCCACATATAATAACTTTTTTCTTTGTATCAAATAATAATTTTAAAACCTCTTCCATTGCTTTTTCAAAAATGTTGTAATCTTGTCCTGAGGGTCGGTAAACACAGAGAATAATATATGTACTCATTTCTATGCAAGCTAATTCTAGTTGATATTCTACAGAAAGTTTTACAATGTCTTTTCTTTCCTTTGCTTTTATACTATTTTTTACAAGAATCATGGAGCCACCTTTTTGTATTTTTAATCTATTGTAGCAACTAAGAACACTAAAATTATTAACATTAAAATGCATATTATGTTCATGTAGATGATGTTCGGTTACACACAAAATATCTGTTTTTGATTCCTCTAAGAACAACTCGATTGAAAGTATTTTGCTGAGAAAGCCGCCTTGTATGTTTTGATGTACCAGCTTTAATACAGGCGGCTTTCCCATTGTCTTCAATTCTAAAAAGAATTTTTTACAATTTTGTTAGTACTTGTACTAACCGTGTCAATAGGGACAAAATTATGTAAATAATTAACATATTTAATAAAAGAAAGAATTCTTTAATTTTGTAGCTACTTCAGTTGTTTTCATAATTAAAATACGTCTGCGTCCTAACCAGAAACACTCGCTCGCTTGAGAACGAATTCGGAAAGAATTCGAAACATGTCGCGTATACCGGGATAAATTTCATGTAAGTAAATAAATGATCTCGAAATTTTAGAAATTCGTAGAATCCTTGCCACTCGTTTCTGCTACGGCGTAGCATTCGCTACGAAAAGCGTAGTAAAATCGCAATATATGAAAGGAAAAAAGAGGTGTAGGTATATATAAAAGGCACAGATATGTCAATTTGTTCGATGCACGTCCCTAAAATATTTACACTCTAATATTAAAATACAGAACGAGTAGCTTGCAATAAAAGTGGCCACCGTTCGTAATTTATGCCCACGTTAGAATGAAGAACGATCACCAATAAGTTTGTGGACATGGGCCAGTACTTTCCTGCAGACCGTAGTGGTGCGAATTGCGTACTTACATTTATACTTATTATGTACCATACCATACGGAATATTTAGTATAAAAATAGTTTAGTATAAAAAAACAATTTCATTGTAAGAAATTATTTTCGCGTATAAGGCGCAGCATGAAAATATTGTTCAAAGTCAACCTGTTTTAGACTCAAATTTATTATTTTATTTCATGAAATACATAGAAAAGAAACACCCGTATTTTTTTTGCATACTGTCTCAAAAAATACAAGGAAAATATTGCTTGAAAAAATTATTGATGGAATTTTTTTTTCCGTCCGTCGCGTCCATTTGAAAAGTATCATGTTTTCTATTTTATGCTACGAAGTCACGTCGTAACAGCCACAATTGCAATGCACGCTGATATCAACGTTACTTCAATATAGTTTCTGTCGATATTAGTACCGACACAGATCGAGTCAAGGTCGTTAGTTGATACAACCAATTGATACAATTTGTTTTAAGCATTCTAAAATGAATTTACCAACAGATCTGAATAAAAATAACGTTACATACGCAATCAAATATGTGTTAATAGAAATATAACGCTGTCAACTCAATTTGATGTGCCGAAGTACCATTATTGGTCTGATACCGACCCGTTCTATTTTTTCTATCGTTTTAGTGACGATGCACACAAACAAAAATAGTATCGCTAGCATTGTTACGATAATCATCATCCATCCATCAGCCTTTTTTTTTGTCCACTGTTAGACATAGGCCTTTCCAAGATTTCGCCACTCTTGGCGATCCTCTTGGAAGTAATGCCCATACTCACACACGCTGGGCAGTCACCAGTCTGTTTTATATAGGGCCCGGCTGTTGTGAATGGATATACCGCCATCAATCGGTCCCAGGCATGGTGGGCCACCTGGTTTTATGCCTGTTCGAGAGCTGTCCCCTATTCTCCCCCGAATAACTTCGAGGGGGTTTCCAAGTTAGATGGTGATACCTCCACAGTCGAGCTCGGTATCAGCTCTACCACCTATATCTCATTAGTCGCCTTTTATGACACCCCGTAGAGTATTGGGTTGGTGCTATTTTACTCTATCGGTCGCCACATGGCTTACGATAATCATATTTGACAGCTTTTGTTTTTGAAACATTTTCCAAAGAGACTTGCCAGGGGCGATCTGGAACTCCTCCATCCGTACCCTGGATAGGTGCTATCAGATTACATATATAACTCATTACCTGGCGGAGAACAGAGGCTTGGAAATGACCTCGTTTGTATGTAAATGTTTCTTTGGGCACAGAAGAAATAATAGTACTTTGGGCTAGATTTTGTGCTGAGTAGTATTTTCATGGAAAATAATAACTCACAGCCCTGTCCCAGAAATAATGGCAGAAACTACACATCTTTAACTGCTACTTTTAACGGATACTTTCATATAAAAAGTCATGTGCAAGATGCTGATTACACTCGCTGAAGTTAAAATGCAGACAAAATAATGTTTTATTATGAGAATTACCTAAGAATATGCGATTAACTCCTTAAATGACAACACTAATAATTTTACTTACAAAGTGGTACCAAAATTACAACCTCACAACACTAGAGCGGGGTTCGGACCACTCCAATCGTAATGTCGATTTATTTGGCAATATAAGTTGCAATTCCTTTAAAACCTGAATAAAAACACATTGAGCCAAAACAGAAAAGGAATAGAGTTTACTTAATAACTTTGAACGAGCTTTTTTAATAATTGTGGAAACCCGTAAATAATTTTACAATACAATCACTAGTGTTTTAATTTCATTTTTTACCTTTACCTTTTTACGTCTGACGTATAATTTCATACACGTACGAACGTACATAATTTACTCAAACTATTATTAGAGAGCTTTTAAGGTTGATTGCATGTCTAACGTAGAATTATTAACAATGGATCTAAATATACGGAATCAGTAGATATTAATTTCAATATAGATGAAACTTTGCTCGCGTGGATATCATTTCTCTCGATCTGGGGGAATTTCCTGAAATCCCTTCGTAGCGGATATCCACGTCAGACCAGGAACTCACAGTTCAAATTTCATGTTCCTAGGTCCAGCCGTGTTATTTTATATACTTACATATACGAGGGCTGATTAATTACTGGCCAAAACGACAAACTTAAAAGGTAGATAGGCAAAAAAAAAATCGACTGTCGCTTGAAGTTGCGAGAGATAGCAGAGATGGTGAGCATTTCGTCTGAACGCATTTATAATATTTTACACCAACATTTGGGAATTAAAAAGCTTTGCGCGCGATGGGTGCCGCATTTGCTCACCGTTGACCAAAAACAACGTCAAGTGGACCATTCATCGTAGTGTTTGGTCCTTTGTAAGCGAGATTCTAACGAATTTTTGCGGCGTTATGTAACAGTAGACGAAACCTGGATACATCTATGGGCGGAGGTAGGCATGTATTTATATACGTAACCTATTACTATGTAGTATATAGGATGGGATTTGGTCGGCCGCCTGGATTCGTGCTGGGGGCTCGGTTGGTGATCATTGAACCTTGTTCCTGGTCCCTGGCCGGGTCTCCGGTATGGGTTCGGGCGGTTGATTGGATTTCACCTTGTATAATAATATTTTACCTATAATTTTAATTGTATATATATTGCTACATAAATTAAATAAACATTTAATCTAAGTAGTTCATGTACATTTATTATTTTATTACATATATTTTTATAAGATTAAAATTTGACTTGTGAAACGTGTATTATATAAACCTACTTTGCAAAATAAACTTTTTGAATTTTGAATTTTGAATTCTATACTCCTGAAACCCAACTTAATTTTAATAAGAAAAATGAGGAAAATCTATATTGAATAAAATATTAATATTTTCTTCATAACATTTCTTTAGAATTAGATATTGTAAATATAAACGTAGATTTCTTTTTTATGAAAATGTTAATGTCTTCGCGTTTCATAAAATAGGTTGCGTGGTAAAATAATTATAATCTGTATAAATCTTTATTTAATACTTCTTACTTGTACTACATTTTGTCGTCCATAAACAAACAAAAGCTTTCAGTGATCGATCGATCGCTTGAATGTGAACTGAACAGCTTATGCTTGTGTACCAGTAACTAAAATTAAACAGCATGCTTTTTTGATTATATAATAAATTAACTAACCATTCTATGAAAATTACGTGACTTCTTGGATTTGAAATATAAACTTTAATTACATATTTTTAGTGAATGAAAAAAACATAGAAGTCTGATTAGAGCAGAAAAATGGCCCCACGATAAAGTATGTTGGATACAATTTTGTATGACAGCGGTTCCAATAGCATTCACTGAGTCTTTGAGTCGGCCAATCACGGCTGACATAGTGTCGCATGACAACATTTCGAACCAATTATGAGCCTTTTGCCCTTTTCAGTCTCTGGTGCAATTTCCGAATGACACTTTGTTAGAAATTAGTCTTCTATAATTTTTTCATGCGCCGCCATACTTGAAAAAAAACTTGCTCCTTCTATTGAAGAGTGACTGTATTTATGGAGCAGCAAAATGCTAATCTGACATAATAAAATAAAATTTCTATAACAAAAGAGTATAAAGAATATTTAATGTACCTATGTATTCCCTGATTAAACCTCCTACTCGTAAATGGAAAGGAGTTACCCGTAAATAAGTTGTACACGTCCCTAATTACATGTTTTTCAAGGAATTCTAAATCCACCGTCAAGAAAAGAAATAAGTAGAAATTTCACGGCAGATTAGGGCAAGAACACACAAGGTGAACCGGGACCGTGCGGCACGCTATCTGACTCTAAGGGTTGATTTACATGTGTTTTTTTAGAAAGTTCAGAAAACCTGGGATTCTTTACACCAGTCGGATTAAAGATAAGATAAATAAAGTTAGAATCAAACTTATAAGTACAGAACGTAATACAAGTATATTTATCTACTCGTATATTTTTCGGTTTTAGTTTTCCGTAGGTCATTCTAATATCTTCAGGAGGTATTTACGTCCGTCTGTTGAGTGGTACACCCGAGTTTCAACGACGATGTTAACGTCCTGACAGGGGTTGAGCTTTTCGCTGTTCTTCCAGCACGAATATATCTATAAAAGGCCATAATAGGGGTTCTTGCCTGGAATTATAATTTGTTATGACAACTCCCATACATCAAGGCGTAGCAAATTTTTTACCCGCCCTTACGACACTAGGTGTCGCCAAGTGTTGCAAATAAGCATAGGCTGCACGTAAACTGTCATGGTTACCAAGTAAACATGTGGTTGTAATAGCTTTGCTTAGAAAAACTAGCTAGCGCTAAGTTGGCAACACTAGCAGTGAATATTTCAGCGCCATCTATTATGGAAGTGGGAATTATTTTTATGTTACGTGACATCGCTGTTCCACTAGTGTCACCAATCGGTCTTTTTAGCAACGCCATCTAGACTTCGTTAGAATTTTACACCTTTTTTGTTGCTACTAGCTGATGTATGGGGACTGCTAGCATATACGTAGTAATGCTTAGTCTATGATTTTACTCAGCTAAGATAGGTGACTCGGTAAATATACCTGAATAAGAAAAATTTTAATATTTCATAATAATAATTAATTAGGTAACGACATTTGAGAATGTGATGGATACCTCACACAAAATTCGACCGTACAGTCACCTGCAGTTAAAGCTCCCTATTTGTAAAAAAATTTACTTTGATGACAGGCAAAAAGGTACATTAAATTTACATCCGTACATAGAACTCATTAGTGTATGCTCGACAGGCAGGATGCGAAACTGGTTCCTAAGAATAAGTATAAGAAGATTGAGCTAACGTTGCTTTTCATTAAAACTCGACTGTAAAATCGAATTTCTATTTATACATTATTTTAAGGTGGGTCATCCCGCTCAACTGCAATATAAATGCTTTATGTGTTTGTGACATTTGAAAATTATCTTTGTATACATCTTTATATATGTTTCCCTTCCCCCCCCCCACACCACACTCCGGCTCATCTCTCATCAAGAGGTGCAAGATGGCGAGGTATTCAAAATGCACCGCATTTGTGAAAAGGTTTCAGGTAAAAACTGTTTTCCATAAAACGGTAACTATTTATTTATAGAAAAGTGTATAAACTTAATCTTATTAACATGAAAGACGTCTGTATTGCTCTCTTTTTTATTTCCAGTAGATATAGATAAAAATTATACAACTTGCTAAACTTTGCGGGAAAACGATATCGTGACAGCTATTATGATGGTGTTTCATGAAATTTTGCTTTTTTTGGGCTGTATAGAAACGTAGCTAGATGTCTCTTGATAATACTTATCAAAAAAAACATGAAGAAAATAAGCTGTTGACTTCACAATCAGTTTTTACTTTTTGTATGAATCTTGAGAAAAATTCATGCGTAAAGAGGCCTCTTAAGGGCTAAAGTTGGAGATTAAACATAATTTCAAAGAAATATTTGGAGGTCTTTTCGTGAATTCTCGTAAAGGGGTATTCTCTTAGTCCCTGTCGTATTTACAGATGAGTGGCTGCTAAATGACGGCGCTGGTGCGCTGACTACATTTCGTTTTCTCACTATTACAAAGTTCTATATAAAAAATTTGAAAAACACAAAGTTCTATGTGTCATTTATTAGCTATTGTCACATAGAACCTTGTATTATTCCAATTTTTTTTACATAGAACCTTATAACAGTGAGCTAACGATTTAGCTACGCATCGTAGCAACCGTGGAACTTCGCCATTTTACGCCTTACATACCCACTCTGCCGAAGTATTTACGGTTCTGAGCTTTTGAGTAAATTAATACGTTTTGACACGAATTCCGACCCCCGCCATTAGTTTTTTTATACGGATACTTCTATGAACGCATCGTGTATGGGGGGGGGCCTGTTCAGAACTTGTATGACACTTCCGTGACAAACTTCACGAAAGAAGTTTCGCAGATCAGAGAATTTTCGTATTTAGTACTTGACAATAAGTACTTGACAGAGGAGTTCTTTCGTCAAAAAACTTTAGGATAAGCTTATTGACTCCCTCTGCGCATTTGTTGACAGATATAAGATTTTTTTTCCAGAGAATTACGTTTTTTAATCGTTAGTTATTATCCAAGATAAGTAAATAAAATACTTATTCTATTGGAATAATAATAAAAAAAACTATCCCGTGAGCGATTGCTCCGATATCATTGACATACATATATTATCATTATATCTACTATGGCCTGCATTAAATTGACTAAAGATATCTATGGCCGCTATTGATTCGTTTTCTTTGATTGAGTAAAGAGGCGTCTTAAGAAGTATACACTTATATAATCTTAAGGTTATGTTTCTGACACAACCCGCCGCTTTTTTCAGATGATTCAGTATTTTTGGAGCAAGTTTTCGTGACTTTGGTGGATTTATCAAACAAGGGTACCAAACAGGATCCTATTACAGGACGACTTCGCTGTCTGCCTGTCTGTATGTCCGTCAGTCTTTTACAGGGTCTAAAGCTTCAGCGATAATAGTTAGAAAGTTAACATTTTCAAAGAATATGTGTCACTATGGCTTCTTACACAACAAATAATAAAATATTCAAGAAATTGAAACCCTTGGTTACCCTTATAAATAAACCTTCAATAAAAGGTAGTATATTTTTACTTGCCGCATATTTCCAACGTTTTTTGTTCCAGCTCTATGTTTAAAACGGCAATACAAGTGGTCAAATTGTCGTACCTACTCTATTAGTGAAACAACAAATGATAAACGTTTTGGTTCCGCACCTAGAGGGTGCCGACTGCCGAATCGACTGCCGAATTGTTTGTCAGGCATATAATTTTAGCGCCTTGGCATACCATTTAAGCGCCTTGATATTGTGATAATTTACGACAGTGTTTTTAGGGTTCCGTACACAGCCATTGATCTAAAACGATGACGCAAGTGTATCAAACTCTATGAAAACCATGTGTGTCACATTCTACAATGAAAACAAAAGTTTGAGTTCAAAGTTGTAGGAGTCAATATCTGTGAAGGAAGAGCTTAGCTCTCTCTTGTGGTGCGCTTTTTTGGCACGCGAAGTACATACATTCGCGTTATATATTTAGATCTATATCTGTGGTTCCGCACTTGTTCAGTTTTTATGTTTTACTCTACATATTCTTGGGGTTGTTATTAACCAACCGTCAAAAAATACAAATACAATAAATTAAATAAATAAATTAAGTGATGGCATTTACCAACACTTACATTATACCTACTTACCTAATAATACGCCGATATCATGTGTTAGAAACGGTAGAACTTAACATACATATTTAAAATTATAATAATTTTAATAAAACTAACAAATCTATCCACCTATCTAAATTGTAAAACATAAAATTGTATCAAAAATTGTATAATTGTAAAATTGTTAAAACCTGTTTCATTGTAACCATAACAAAATATAACCTATATCTTAAAATAGCTACTTTTATTAGGCTTTTAATTTAATAAGTAAAAGGCATGATTGACAACTACTTTTCAAAACAGATGATTGTTTCATTCACAACTGATATTTTCATCATCCCAATTGGTTAATGCTAATTCAAAATAGTAACTAAATGTAAGCTTACTAATGTTAAATTAAATATTTTTGTTTCTAACTACTAAGCTAAAAAATTTAACAGTGTCTGAAGTGAAGCTATGAAGGAGTGGGGTGACCTGGCACAGGCAATATTTTGCAAGGTGACTCCAAGCACTAGTTCTAAGTTTAAAATTACTGTTAAAATTGAATAAACTTTTTATTTTTTTTATACAAAAATCGGCATCAAGATTACTCATCTAGTATTTTTTGGATGGTCGACCTATTAATATTCATATTTTTGTACCGAGTTTCAATTTTGATTTACATTTAATAACTTCATATATGTATGTAGTCTCAGCCTAAATTGTAACGTTCATTGAAAAAGTCATTTCCTTCATTTTCACTAACTCCACATGCAATCGACATCGGGCCTCGGCGAATGAGAATATTTCCGAGCTCATTTCTGCCTTTCAACAAGGAAATCTTTTCGGGAACTGCTGATAACATCATGCCTGACTCTGACGTGTATATACTGAGTATTTTCCCATTTTGTATTGGTACATCTATCTATAGGTATATTTTATTTCAGACACTACTTTTTTACTATTAAGGGTCGGTTGCGCCAAACATGCTCTCGCGTTTGGACAATTTAGCACATTAAAACAAAATATTTTTAACAAATAAAATTTGTGTTAAGGAGTTGAACTACATTATTATTTTTCAGATTTGACACAAGTATAACAAGCATCGGGAAAAAAATCGGAAATATCACTAATCACGAAAAACATAATTTGGCGTTGCAAACAGTCACAAAAAAATTTTTTTTGTTCCAAATTGAAATATATTTTTGTTTTGCGTAAAGAGTTTAAGGTACCTTATTCATATAATATATTAATATATTTTTCCTTTCGTTAACAAACTTCCAAATTCTTATTGCGTAATTTTTCTGTACAGGAAAAATGTAGAATATTTGGGTATGTCTTTTAAAATAAGAAAGGAAATGAAAAATAATAAAAGTCTGTAAAGGCTACTTTCATTTCTTTGCTCTATAAAAAAAATATTTTATTTTGTAGTTAGATCAGTAGACTGATCATACTAGTTCCAAAGCCAAATTACGTTTTCCGTGATTTTACTGATCTTTCCGATTTTTTTTCTCGATGATTGTGTGTGATACTTGTGTCAAATCTGAAAAATCATAATGTAGTTCAACTCCTTACCTACCTACACAAATTTTATTTCTCAAAAATATTTTGTTTTAATATGCTAAATTGTCCAAACGCGAGAGCATGTTTGGCGCAACCGACCCTTAAGTGGTAAAAAAAAGTAGTGTCTGAGATATTTTTGCGAAATTTTAAATTAAATTGGTTATTAGTACTGACACCAAAACTGCAATTTTTAAATGTTTGTCTTCTTGTCTGTCTATCTGTATGTATTTTCCGTTTTAACTCAGGAACCATTCCGCAGATTTGGATGCGGTTTTCTCGTAGTGACCCTGGTCAATAGGGTATAAGGCATTAAGGGTTATCGATAAAATAACCGCCAAGTATTTGTATCTATACACGTACTAATAATAAAGTAGTAAAAAAGTTGTTTCTGTACACTTCGACCAAAATAAAATAAATGGACGGGCCATAGCGTACAGATTTTTGAAGTCTGTAAAGTGAGCGCCGGCTCTCACTTCATCTCTGTCTCTGTCTGTTAGAAGAGTGACACGTACGCTTATTATTACATGCCATCCAAATAACTGACGAAAAAATACCTTCTTGTGCATTTACAAAGTGCAAAAAGCAAAATAAACATAAAAATAAAAATTAGGTATTGAAGTATATATCCAATTGCTTAGACTCGTTATGAGTGAGGAAACTGTAAAGACAAGGCCCGTCCATTCATTTTATTTTGATCGAAGTCTGTACATTGAATATTTTTGCGCAATTTTGAATGTAATGGTTTTATTAGTATTGTACTGAGGCCAAAGAGGTCTGTCTCTCTGTCTATTTGTCCGTCGTCTCTTCCGTTTTAATTCGAGAACCACTAAACGGATTTGGATGCGGTGTTCTTTATTACCATCGCAGTGACCCTGGTATACATAGGTATAAGCTACAAAGAGTGTTGATAAAATAACTGACATGCCAAAAACGGGGCAAAGAATTTATAAATTTGGACGGAACCGCAGGCAAAAAGCTAGAGCTAAAATCGACAACGTTGTAAGACGTACAAAAACAAACGATCCATTTATAAATAACGTTTGATCAAAAACTTACACAAATATTTGGCGGCAAAAGGCTTCATTTTTTGACTCCGCTATAAGGTTAAACGTCAGTCGCTTAGCATATCTTAACTTTGTATTTCTTGTTTAGAATTTAAAAATTTAAAAACATTTTGGTTCATGGAAGTTGACGCCAACAGTTCATTATTAGTGAGGCTTATAAAGCATCAGTTTGAAATTTAATGCACAATTAGTCATAATCTTGCCCAAACAAAGTTAAAACAACATTTTTAAGTTGGTTTTGAGAAGATCATGACTAATTGTGTAAACAATTTCAAACTCATGCTTTATAAACCTCACTATTACTGAACTGTTGGCGTCAAATGCCACAGACCAAAATGCTTTTAAATTTTAAATTTATAAATAAGAAAAACAAAGTTAAGTTATGCACTTTGCGCTAAGCTACTGAAGTATTATTTCTTCTATGAGCTGTAATTATCCTTCCCTGAGGCATTTCGCTTGCATCAATTATGAACATAATTTATTTACCTTACCAAGTAAATTACCCCTTACACACAACTCGAAGTCTGTTATTATAACTTACCTACACGAATAGAAGTTTGAAAGGGGCCCAGTCAAGCACTTATTCAGACTTTTGTTTCGGGAGGGGACATTCATTCAAGCAACAATGGGAAAGAAATCGCTGTGCTTACTATAACATATAGCTTTTTATAGATAATTGGGTTCTGTATTATAAGGTGTAAATATACTGCGATATTCAAAATATACCGCATACTTTACTGATCATACTGAACAGCTAGCCCAAATAAACATATCTGCGGAAATAAAAACCGGGTGGTATGAGTATTTTCCTGTCTTTTGCCATTGCAGCAAGTATAGCTTCAGGATCTGGCGTTAAGAGCGGTTTCGCAGCCGGATTGTGAAAAAACCCGCCTTTTTCTAAGTACCTAAATGAAAAAAAAACACTTAAATTCAAAATTCACTTAGCAGTGATTCAACGAACCTTATAACCTATGTATTGTGTATGTTGTCATCACAAAGTTTCCATTGATTTCTGTAAAATAGAATAACAAAATTTACAGAATATTTTGTTGAATAACTATTGAGTGAATTTTTATTTTAAGTGTTCTGTTTCGATCAATTAGAAAAAAGGCGGGTGTTTCACTACCCGGCCGCGAAACCGCTCTTAATCCTAGATGAATGAATTGATATAAGAGCAAGCCCAATCAGCTTTTCGTCTCCCATTTTGTACATCAGGAAAGATTTTATATTTATTAGCACGAAAGTGATCGCTCGAGTTATAATTCCATAGATACCATGCCAAGATGTAGATTAACTTGCTGACGTGACGGTCGGAATGAAGAAGAGGTCAGGACGCATTCTGTACTTGCATAATTTCGGATTGTTTTTTTTTTTCTATATTCTTCCACTTTCTATATTCTTCCAAATTATTGCTAATATTTTTGTCCCACTAATGCTGCCGAATTTTCCCGTCCCGTTTACGTTATGCTAGATTTCAGGGGAGACTGATCCCACCTATCCCCCTCCTTGGTTACGTGCTTGGGCCCAGTTATTAATAAATAGTTTTTGTTGAATACGTAATATATTGAATATCATGAATTAATGAAATAACAAATTGCCGCTGCGCAGTTTCGATTTTCCCTAAAAATATAAGTACAATTACATAAACATAATTACATTACATACGGATAAAATGGTCTCAAAATTGCTTTTTAGACGACAACTGGTGTGCATTCACAAAATTTTGCATTCACTAAAAGTTATTTTATACTACACCTGCTCGGAAAGTACCTTCTTTCTTTGTTGAAAACGATGCGGAAAATACGTCATTACTGTCATACAAATATGCGGGCGGCAAAAGTGCATGAAAATTCATTGTTAACGTGCTTGAGCGGGCAGAAAAAGTATATGCAAATCCATTGTTAACGTGCTGTTTTTTTTTTTAAATAACATAAAGAATGAGCAAGTGGCCAAGTGGCCAGTATTATTTTGCGAACTCGTACATAAAACTCGAAAAATGATACTGGCCACTTGCTTTTCCTGCACATAATAAAACATAAGAAGGAAATAAAAAGTGACAATCGCACGCGAGTCAGTCGGTTTCTTTTATTGTATCTTGATTAAAAGTAAAATTATACTATTTCCTCGCAGGTGTAGTATAAAGCACTATGTATCACTCGGGAGAAAGTGCGATTCCCAACCCGTGTGTATTGAGGCCCTTGGCTTCGCCTCGGGCCTCAAACTACACCCTCGTTGGTAATCTTCCCCTTTCTTCCCTCGGTGAACAATGTACTATTGCAACACGATTAACGGTGCATAGATACCTATCAGTGTGTACACACTGATTGGTTTAGGCGGGGTTCTCCCAATTTGTCTCTTTTCAAACTCATCTTAAACCGCGAAATTGTGGTACAAAATTAAAAAAAACTAAACTCATTTCATCTTTGATCGTAAATATTTTAGCCGTTCAATACGTGATTACTTAATTTCTCTGTATCCAATAAAATCACAAAGACAGGCCTAAACTATGACACAAATATCATTTTATTTGAGCTGTATAAGGAATTGGACAATAAAACTTATACCAAAACATACGAGGCTCAAAATGAGATATAAAACGGTCGTCATATTAAAAATCCATCCTTCTCATTCCCAAATAATAAATAAAAACACTTTGAAATCGCGAGATTTCTGAGCGGCTCGTTTCCACTGAGCAGGGGCTCTACCGCGTAATTCTCATTTGTATCAACTTCAAGCAAATGCATGCGAAATTCAACGCGTGCAAAAGAGATGGCATGTTAGGCGGGCGTCGTCGCACGCACGTCAAATTTCAATCTCAAGTTGATGTTGATGAAAATGAGAATTACGCGGTAGACCCACTGGATAGTCAAGTGTAAAATGGAAGCGTGTGAACAGGAACGATTTCTCCGGATACCCTCGCCTTAACATCTCTAGAGAAGTTAAACAGGAATGCGTAGCGTCACCGAAGCTTTCAATATATTTATGATATAAAAGAGCGTGAATGTAGACTGAAGTTAGGGGAGTTACTTATCAAATGCCTCTTATACGCTGATGACCAAATTCTCCTTACTCCATCGACGCATGAGCTGCAAGATATAGTAACAATTATGGATAGGTAATGCCTTTAAAAAGAAAGGGATGAAATTTAATGTTGGAAAAACAGAGTTTATGGTGCTGGAGAGGGATGAAGCGTTGACTGAATGCAAGTTTAAGATTGGAGATTAGGAAGTAGAGCAGAATAACATCTGGGTTGTCTATTTACGCGCGATTAAAAGTGTGACGGTGAAATTGAAAGGAGAGTGAATGCGGAAAATTAAGTGAACGGAGCACTGCACTCCTTTATGGGCAGCCAAAATGTGACTGCAAAGGCAAAATTGGCGATTCATAATGGAGCGTTGGCTCCTACACTTATGTATGGTAGTGAATGTTGGGTATGGCAAGATAAATATCAAAGTAGAGTATATGCAGCAGAAATTCATTCCTTACGGAGTATGTGTGGTTTAACATTGAATGATTGAGTGAAAAATATAGACATACGGGACCGTGGTGGCTGAAAGAAGATGTAATGAATAGAATAGAAAAAGAAATGCTTCAGTAATTTGGACATGTAGAGAGGATGAATGAAAGTAGAGTTACGTAAAGTCATGCAAGTCCGTGGTCGTCTAGTCATGATGGATGTGGAAGACGCGAAAGAGGTGTGTGTGATATCTGTAGTATCTGCCTACCTCTTTGGGCGACAGGTGTGAGTATATATATTTAAGTATACTATATTTGTTTGTGTTCTGTCATGAAGTGTAATTTTATGCTTTTATTTGATTAAACCTTTCGTAACTTTGTAACAAGTGATCGTATCAACTTGACTTGCGAATGGTGTCATTCGATTCATCAATAAAAACTAAATCGGAAAAAGTATCCAGATCCTCCCCACCCCCAAAACATGGTAAATCAACTTTTATATTAGGGACTAATCGGATCTTTACTTGTAGTTTCAAAACGAAGTTATTCTCAAAAATTAATTAATGCATACCAGTTTTCTTTCAAAATATTAATTTTACCCATAAAACCATAACCATAAAAAGTTTATTTGTAAAAAAGCTTACACACAGACATTGTTGCTTAGTTACCGGGACATACTAAACGATACCTGTGCCAGGTTGCCCCGCTCCTGCATTTGTATCGTTATACTTATTACAATTTTATAATTTTACAAAGTAAACGACGAAGGAGGTAAATCATATATCTAACTTGAAATTGTTTTGTAAGCTAAGTGAATGTGTTAAAACGTGTAAATTGGAGAAGGGGAGTAGTGTATGTTTGTGTGGTTTTGAGAGTCGCTCTCTAGTCCTCCGACTAATGTCTTGGGATCAGGTATTTAATTAGTTTCTAGGGAGCAGCTGCAAATGTTCGTGTCAGTGGAAGAATAAGTGTTTTTTGTGTCAGGGTTTGTTTGTGTGTATGTGTGTGGTGAGGAATTTGTAAAATTAGAGTTTTATCATCCATCCATCATCAGCCTAGTTCGTCCACAGCTGGACACAAGCCTTTCCAGGACTTTGCCACTCCCGGCGGTCATCCTGGAAGAATTGCCCATACTCACACACGCTGGGCAGGCGGGTTGGTGAGCGCGGTGCCGGAACCCTCGCACCAGTGACGCCGCTGCCCGTCACCAGTCTGTTCCATATAAAGCCCGGCTATTAGGGATGGATATACCGCCATCCATCGGTCCCAGGCATGGTGGGCCTCCTGGTTTTTTGCCTGTGAGCTGTCTCACTGTCCAAATTACTTCGAGGGGGTCTCCAAGTAAGATGGTAATACCTCCATAGTCGAGTTTAACAGGTGGTAGAGCTGGTTCCATAGTAAAAGTTATTTCTAAATATCTTGTAGGAAAATCGTGAAGAACGAAATCGATTTTCTTTCATCAAATTATTAACAAAATACTAATTTGTAGATAATGTATGTAATATTTACGTAATTACATATTAGTTATACGAGTATAAGGAATAAAATGGTTGTGTTGCGGTCGACACAAAATGGCGGCCGTATAGCATGAGTGGTGGGTCAACCAGATTTTGGTGTCAAATATTTAGTCTCAGGGTGCAGCTTCTAGGTACGGTCTTGTGAGAGTCTGATGAGGAGTAGAGACATGGCTACTGGATCTCAGTGATGGCAATACCTAGAAACTTCGAGTTTGATGTAAAATGTTTAATCTCAGAGTGCAGCTTCTAGGAACGGTCTTGTCCTTTGTTGACACTAGTACCATTAACAGTTCCATGATGGAACTACTGATAATTTTCGTTATCACTAGTTCCATTTAAAATGAATCTGGAAATTCATGATTTATATAAAAACGGCTCACCTCATTACGTATTATGATCGGGAAGGCGATAAGATATATTAGTGTGAGGCGTAACGTCGTCGCGTAAACGTCTTCACTCGCCCAGATGAAGGCAGTCTAAATCTGCTGAAACTGGTCGGCTGTCCCGATCATAACATGTATTGAGGTGAGCCGTTTTTATATAAATCTGGAAATAATGGAACAAATGTTCAAATTTGTTTTTACTAGTTCCACTTTATTTTACTTGCACTTCTGAAATATTTGCGTTTGTTCCCATCAGTTCTACTAAACAGTTTTACTGTAGGACTAATACGAGTAGTACTTTTTATCTCACTAGTAGAACGGTCTTGTGAGGGTCTGATGAGGAGCAGGGAGATAGCTACTGGATCTCAATGATGGCAACACCTTCCTACCAATACCTATAAATGAAGCTCCTTGCCAAATTTCAAGTTCTTAGACGCCATAGTCTTGGAGATTTCGGGAAGAGTGGGAGTCAGTGGTATTTCGCTTTTATATTTATATAAAATATAATGTAAGTTGTTGTTGTTATGTAAGTCTTTGTGTATAAATATGTAAGCTATATAAAATATACATAATAAAAGTCTAAGATTATTTTTAATCTTAAGCACTGACAACCCTAGCATAATGGCCACTGTCTAGTAGACACTGTATGATTTTTACACTTTGTACGCGCCATCAGCCCCCCTATTCTGTATCTTAAGTTGCAAACTGCACAGGGTGCCTATCGTCAAAAACATAGATAAAAACTAAACTTTCAAAATTGCTTTTAGTGGGTATTGAACTATTTACGAACTGTGTCGTCACTTCAAGTGCTAACATGCCCTTAGACAATCGGAATTCGATAGTATATCTATGTTTTTGATGATAGACACCCAGTCCAGAAGGCAACTAGAGATACACAATAGGTCCGCAGATCCTTGTAGCACTATACCGTGGATGAACAGTCATGCAGACACTGCAAGATCTCGCCAAAGAGTTTACGCTTTTTATACACTTTTGAAAAAATACCAACCTATACACTCGTACGTAAAAAGATATCCTAGCACCATCCATAGTTATTATCCGACTATAAGCTCACTGGAGCAAAGCCGGGTGAATAATGTGTTTGTTTGTGCACGGCCTCACAGCCCGGAAATAAATTCATGTCATCGGACACATTATTTCAGCCATGGGCCTCTCGAATTGCCAGCACGTTGTTGCTCCAGGGAGAATTTCCAATGTGAATTGGATGCTATTTTCAGTAACAGCTGTAACGTGTAAATAAGTGAGAAAAAAATATATCCAATCAAATTAATAAAATTAATAAACTTTCCTTTTTACCGTAGAAATAAGAAGTTTAATTTGTAATTGCATGTTACTAAAGATTTCAACCGGCCTTTTGCTGATAGAGTCTGCCCTCAGCCGACTTCTTTCAGTAAAATGGGTGCTGCTTACTTCGATTAGACCCAGCTTTTATAAGAGTGCCCCTCCAACCTGCTCAAAGGTACTCTAATCAACACTCATCAAAATATACAAAGCAAATATTGTTTATGTAGCCAAATACTGGAGACTGGAGACTTTGTAAGTGGTCGGTACCAAGGTTTAATGACCTTTATTGCGAAAAAGGAAAAAAATTGTTTTGCCAATATGAATTAATATGAACTTCGCTGTATAAACAAAAGTTTTCTATATTTTTAAGCAAACACAAGTCATACTTAGCAGCATATAACATAGGTATTATGTATTTAAGAATTAGAATAGAAATAGAGAAGATAAACCGCCAATGGGGTCGATTTAATGAAGCCGATTTGGGACATCTCTAATTTTCTAACCGTCTCGCCCCGGCTGCGAGGTGAAATCGTGTCCAAATCCAAATGAAAGCCCCCGGCATTCTACTGATTCGCCGCAAAAAAGTTTTTTGAAGCCTTTAATTTTCCCGGCTGTTAATTTGCCAACCGATTCAAAGGCAACTCGGCCATTATTAAATGCGTAAATTGTCTAACAGATGTACGGAACGACCCGGCTTGGGACACGCTATGGGCTGTTTTAAAATACATTGAAAATTCTCTTTATAGGGCTGTTAGCGCGCCAGTGATGGCGTTTAATGGACTAAATAATACAGGGTGAGTAATTGAGATAAGCCTCTATGGCCTAATAAAATATTACGAGATAAAGAAAAGTGGTCAAAGAAGTTAGGAGCTTGATTTTGTGAAGAAAAGCAAGCGTAGTTATCTTTACACGTGTTTCAAAAAAAACATTGTCTTTAATATACATATACAATATAATATACAAAAATATATATATTGTCACGACATGAATCCCAGAGAAGGTGTCATAAAGGAACCGTGAAATGCAAGCCGGTAATATTATCTGTGCGAATGGTAAATACTATCCTACACATAAATGCCGAAAAACTTATTGGAGCATGCCCGACCGGGGATCGAACCTGGGTCTCGAGATTGAAAGGCCAGCGTTCTAGCGCCTGAGATACCGCCGCAATATTTAAGGGGCTTAAGTAAGTTAAATTAGCAGCTCGAAATAGGTCTGTACAAATATCGACAATAACGAAATAGAAATAACGTTCATGTCAGAGTGCATTTCAAAGTGGCTGTTACGACGATCGCTGTGTCGCCGGGTAGCGCAAAATAGAGAAAATAATGCTTTTCACATGTGTTAAGTTTGATATTTAAAAGTTTTAAACATCATTGTGTTAAATTTTTGTATTGCTCGTGTGTGTGTATAAGTTTTAACCTTGTCTCTTTTGAATTTAAAAAGTTTAAACTATTTATCAGTTTTTTAAAGCATTTGAAAGGTTATTAAAGGTATTTATTTTCTCGTTGTAGGTTAATGCTTTTAAGATTTTAAAACATCACAATTACGGTACATGGGTGTGATAAATTTTTTTCAAAGTTTTGTAATATTCATATAGAAAGTTTAAACCAATTTAAAAACGTCTGTAAACGCAGTTTTGCTTGTGAAGCCCCTTAAATCCTGTAATTTTATATGAAGTATTCTTGGGAACAATATTTGCTGGATTTAAAAATGTATGTAATATTTGTAATAATTTATAATTTTCCGAATCTGGATATTAACAAAATTAAACGGAAATTAACTGTGTGAGTAACTTTACAATTCATTAACAAATTACTATAGAACAAAAATACAAAACCGTTTTATACAATGGAATTTATTGTTTACAAATAAAACGCTTCAATTTAAGCAACAGTGGAATATAAACGAGGCTCTGAATCAGCCAAAATGGTAGATAGAATATACAAATCCTCTCACAGAGATTATTTAAATTGGCCCAATTAGTGGCAAAGCGATAGTATAGCGGGCGCAAACAACAGAGCCGCATAAAAGAATTGGTCAAGCGTGCGTTTTGCTCCCTGACGTAGGGATTCTGGTCGTAATGAAAGGTAACTATGATCTAGGCAGCCAATTTCAAACTAGAAACTCGATAAGCAATCAGAAATGCGCATTGAATTTGGAAATTAACATTTTACTATTGCGGTACAGAAACACAGAAGAAGAGAAAATCTGGATATAAGGACCTTTGAATAAGGATTCCTAAAAAAATCCAGATTTATTATTCTTCTGAGTTTGTATCCGCAATGATTATAATATTAATTTGTATCACGTTGCGATGGATAAATCGCTAAGTGTTTAAAATATAGAATTTTATTTCTGTTTTTATAATAATAGAGTTAATATATATACACTTAATAAAATAAAATTTAAGTTATTGTGAGATATATTTCATCAGGCATCAGTCACAATGAAATTGACAAAAATAGATAAAAAAATAAAAAAATAAAAAAATAATTAGATTTTTTAGATTTTTTATTTTTTATTTTTTTTGTTTATTTTTGTCAATTTCATTGTGACTGATGCCGGACCCAGGATAGGGCCCGAAATATATCTCACAATATTATATATTAATACGTTTAAAGACAAACTAGTCAATTAATAACGTTTATTTATAATAATAGAGGAATAAATGAATACATTTTATTTTAAATCCTTTTTTAGCTTTTAATTTAAACAGATTACAAATATAAATAAAAAAAGTATGAATTATTTTCGAGACATATTTCTACCATGGATATATGCAATTTTTGTTTTGCTTTATGTCCCAATTTGGGTGTTGGGCTTGGACACGGATGGAGAAAAACGAAATTTTCGATATCCAGAAAAAGGATATCGATTCCTAATGAACAACTGAGTTTACGTAAAATTGGCTGTATAAATCTAGTGTAAAATCTAGTTTGCGTCCAAACAATCGACATGCAAAAAAGAATTGGCGAAGCGTACGATTGGCTATGTGTGACACAGAGAGTTCTAAACGTATTTTTATTTGTAAGCTAACAGTAGTTTTCCAATCAAAAAACAAGCAAAAATGACCGTTGGACCGTAATTGCAGTCGACATAATATATTGTTATAACTTATAATGCACGTGTGCAAAGTGTCAAACTTTCAAAAATAGCGTTTCGTGTACAGATTTCAATTACATTTCCAAAACCTCGACGCTGTACGAAGTGTGAAAGAAGAAAAATACGCAGAGCTACTTTTCACCTGTATGGAAATGGAAGTAATGGTGAGAACTGGATCAGCGGCAATTTCATCGATGTTACATACAAAGTTCTTTCTTTTCAAAGAAATCTGGCCTTGACAGGTGGGTGCCCTAAAGGTATTTATTTAAATGCAGAACCCCACAACCCGCGTCAACCTCTGGCAAAGGCACCAGCATGCATGAATATAAATTGATGCTCTAGCGCTATTCAATTAGGCTTGTTTCGTGTCACGGATCAAAATGATTTGCATTGTTTCACTCGGTTTTAAATTATCTCTTTTAAATTAATTGCCTAGCAAAAAATTTGCAATGGAAAACGAACATAAAAAAGAAGTGTATACTTTAGGTTTTCGCGATTTTTATACATAATGTACGTAAGACACGCGTAGAGTGTCACACATATCTTGACGAATAGGCCAGGGTAGACACAGTTTGACCTTGAAGTATAACATAACCAGGTTATTTAGTTTGTATATAGAAAAGCGATATGTTTTTTTTCGTGTCTGTGGTATTTTAAAATAAATTACTTTTCTTTCTTTCTTTCTTTCTCACACTTGACGTTCATCACAATACAGTGTGACAAGGCTCTTTGGGCGCATGGATTGATCGTGGTCAAAATCGGAACTAAAGCTGCTATCCCTCGTTTCACAGTTGCGCCCTTCTGTCACTGTCATCCACGAGCCAAAAAAAATTGATCGATCGACAATATACACAATTATGTCGATTCGGTAAAACACGTTTTAACTTATTTGACAGAACTAAACTTAATTCAAGTGTTCTGTCTTTTTCTTTCTGTATTGAAAAAACAAAGACAGGACGCTTAAATAAGGTTAGTCCTGTCAAAAGTTATGTCGTGTTACACCGAATCGACACAAAGGTCAGGTATAAATGGCCATGGGTGAATATAGACGGAGATAAAGTGTAAGTGAGAGGTAAATAGAACGGTTGCCATGATTGATTCGGATTACCTATACCTACACGTTTTTTACAGGATAAATTCTGACAAATATCTTTTTTTACACGGATGCAGAAGCTATCAACTTCTGTAGGCATGAACTTTATTCGTCCGCACGTTGCCCAAGGGTCAAGTGCCATTATGTCCATAAAATACTTTATCTCTGTTTTGTTTACTTCAAGCCGCAAAAAACATACTTTTACCCAAGAGCCCCGACAAACTAAGAATTTGTGCTTTCTAGCGATCCGTATGGATCGGAAAACCTTATGCAAAGTTTTACTACTGGTCCATTCGTCAGTGAATTAGTTTAAAAAGGGGTTGTCCCGGTTTTGTCTCTTTTCAAATTAACCTTATCGCATAAAAATATTATTAAATTTTGAAAAAAAAAAATATACCATCAGCCGTTCATTACACGATTACTTTAATTTTCCTCCACCTAATAAAATCGCAAAGACAGGCCGAAAATATTATCTAAATATCATTTTTTTTTATTTATATAAAAACGGCTCACCTCAATACGTGTTATGATCGGGTAAGCCGACCAGTTTCAGCAGACTGCCTTGATTTAGACAGTCTAAATCTGCTGAAACTGGTCGGCTTTCCCGATCATAACACGTATTTAGGTGAGCCGTTTTTATATAAATCATGAATTATCCTCAAGTCTCATTTAATTCTATAATCATTTCATTTGACTGATTTTACATTTTGGACAATAAAACTTATTGATATTTAAAGCGCAACCCTCTAATTCCAGAATTATAAATAAAAACACCTCGAAAAAAACGCGGATTTTTAGAGCGGCCCGCTTTTATTGAGCATCAGGATGACCTCCTTTCATAGCCTAGAGTTGGTATCGGGGCGGTCCACTAAGTAGTTACGTAGCTAGTTGATGTTTGAGCAGGATAAGCAAACGTAAAATGAAAACAGGACAGATTTCTCTGAATACCAAATATAATAATTTATTTTCAAATATCTTTTTCAAATTTCTAATTTCATTTCAAACCATAAACCTCGCCTCAAAAGGCTAAACGAAAGTTTCTTTCGAAATCGTTGCTACCATTTATTAGAGTGTGGCAGACATGATCTTTCAAAATATTAAAATAATGTGTTTCAAAGGAGTACATAACCACTATGTCTCTTTTCTCGCTGATTCAAAAACGAGAAGTCATCATGGTTGGGAAGGAAACGCGCACCAAATCTTGACATTACTTTCCAGATTCATCAAAAGCAACGTCATCGCAGGCGTTTTTCAGTGTCTGTTTATACAGGATATGAGACAGGCGGCTTTTTCCCCTGTGGTTGCCCTCAGCTGTGCTTTAGGCTCACAACCACGACACAGAAATGATTTGGAATTCTGTAGCCGCAATGGAATGCTTTGAGCTTCATGTCCAACCAAACAAAATGGTTGCGAGCATATTTAACTTGACCTATAAAAACACTAGTTCGTAAGCATGAAACTAACATGACATGCATGATTTTTATTGTGCACCAAAAACATTATAAAAGCGCAAAAGCAATGGGCGGCTCAGAGCAATTTTTTCCAGATAACCTTTGGCTGGTAAACTATTTGTAAGAATGAATAGGCGCGTGTAAGCGGAGTAACTGACATGTCATAAACAAATAATGCGTAATAATGTACTAAAATTATCATCCAAACATATACCTGTAATACACATTTGAATATGAACTGAATACCTAAATTACACAGGCATACATATATATACTTAATAAAATAACATGAATATTTCGGGCCCTATTCTGGGTCTAAAAGTGACACAGAATAGGGCCCGAAATATTATATATCACTTTAATTTTCATATTTTATTAAGTAAGTATATACAAGGTGTAACAGAAAGGTGTAACCATATTTGAAGAGCTTATTCAGTCAATGGTATATAACAACTTTTACTATGGAGTCAACCCTGAAATCTCAAAAAAAAAATCTATAGATTTCGGCCGAGCGGCATTGCATTTTCCTATGAAGCAAGAAATTTTTTTTTTCGATGTACAGGATTTGTTCCATAGTAAAAGTTGTTCTAAACCATTGACTGAATAAGCTCTTCAAATACGGTTACACCTTTCTGTTACACCTTGTATATATGTATACATAAAATACAGTTAAAGACGATAATTATAGTCAATTAATAACGTTTATTTACTAAAAAAAAAAAGGCATTTTGGGCATATTATGTGATCTCACATCAAACCTTAGTAACTGTTACCCAAGATTTGTATTTGGAGGCTCACGCCTACGATCCAGATACACCTCTTTCGCCTCTTCCAAATCCATCGATCTAGTCATACAAGCTCTTCTATTCCGGGTACTTATGACACTGCCCTTCTTCAGTATGTCGCCAATTTGGTCAGCATACGTCCTTCGTTTGTAAAACATCTTTTAGTGTTCGTGTTTTTAGGGTTCCCTGCCTCAAAATGAAAAAACGGAACCTTATATGATAAACCCTTATCACTTTGTTGTCCATCTGTCTGTCTGTTTCTCTGTCTGTCTGTCAAGACCCTTTTGCTCGCGCCTCGTATGAGACATTAAGTTGAAACTAATATCTCCTACAGAGGCCTCATTGTGCTGTAAGAAAATCAGGCTTCTAACTTGAAGCGAAAAAAAATTCATACAAATTTGCTCACCATGAAAACCTATAGGGCACTTCCAGTTGACTAAGAAACTTGAAATTATAAAATTTTATTATTTACGTAGTTATCAATTACCAACTTATTACATCCTTTGGTTACATAGAGTTTAAAAGATGTTAAGTGTCAATTTAAGTTGACTCGTACTAGGTCGAATAAAAAAAAATTAAATTATATTAAATTATATTTATAATGACGATAATTCGTGGAAAAAATGTTACATCGAACTATAGTTACGTGTTAATTTACTTAATATTCCCCCTGCCGACG
The DNA here is from genome assembly GCA_934047225.1 of Ypsolopha sequella. Lineage (NCBI taxonomy): Eukaryota > Metazoa > Arthropoda > Insecta > Lepidoptera > Ypsolophidae > Ypsolopha > Ypsolopha sequella. Next base: position 16,344,443 of record OW203994.1, on the reverse strand, counting down.
AGCCTGGTTACAGGCCGAGAAAGCCACATCTAAGGTCGGGTTTTACTTAGATGTTAATTCAGCAAAATATATACAGGGTGGAAAAATTTAAGGGCCCTGGAGGGGAACTACCTTAAATCCTTTAGTTAGCTCATTTTGCTGAAAAGAAACATTCCTTTATTTTTTAAAAGAAACAAAACTGCATTCAAAGATTTTCTAAAATTCGCTTGTCTCACCCGGGAATCGAACCAACTAAAAACTAAAAAATAAACCCTCGCTATTTTATTATACGAATTGGTAGGAATATCATTCAGGATAAAATTTGTCTAATAAATATTTGGTCTTTGAAATAAAAAAAAAAGTGAAAACAAGCTTCTAATAAATAAAATTGTTCTTGATACGCCATTATTACACAATGACAGCACGGAATGAAAGCAAAACAAAACTAAATTTGAAATTCGAATGAATACATGGTTTTATCGATTTTAAAAATGTTGAAAGTTATCATTCGAATTTTAAATTTGTTGCATCGCGTTTCAAAAAAAAATAGTTTCCCTTTTTAAACTTTTCGTCAGTACGCTTAGTGCAAGAAGGAATTGTGCTGTGCATAGATTTATAACGATTTTCTTATCGAAGTCTTCAACAAGGTACTTAAGGTAAATAACATTAGCAAGCTTGTACTTCATACGATGTCTTTGGATGTTAGAGAGATAAGAAAATTAAAACGTGTCATTTAATTGTTACAATTGAACAGTATTTTATTAGGTATTGTTAACAAAGGACTTGTAATAAATATTCAATTTCGTGGGTATCTCGTACAATAGATGAGTGTAAGACCAAATGTTTATTAGACACATTTTATCCTGAACAATAATCCTACCGATTCGTATAATAAAATAGCGAGTGTTTATTTTTTTAATTTTTAGTTGGTTCGATTCCCGGGTGAGACAAGCGAATTGTAGAAGATCTTTGAATGCAGTTTTGTTTCTTTTAAAAAATAAAGGAATGTTTCCTTTCAGTAAAATGAGCTAACTAAAGGATTTAAGGTACTTCTCCTCTAGGGCCCATTAATTTTTTCCACCCTGTATATATATATATATGTATGATATACTACAGAATACTGTGTGGAATGGTTTGCTTTGACTATAATTTAAAATTTTTACCTATAATTTAACAAAATAAATACCAAAACAGGATCCAATTCAATTAATTAATAAGGTCCAATTTAATTAATTAAGTATGCAAAGAGACATTTGAAACTTAGTCAAATTGACGATATTATAATAACAAATGAGTTCCTTTGGTTATTCTGGAAGTTTTTTTTTAAATCAAGTAGTTATTTTTAAGCTCCTATTTTGCGCTATCCGGAGACAACGACGTATATAGTGCGCCCTGATATAAATGTTATTTCAATATAGTTTCTGTCGATATTTGTACCCGACACAGGTAAACTCAAGGTCGTTGGCGGCAACAACAGCCTTAAAACGAGAGCGGAACACCAGAGAAGAATTACCACATGAATCCCCGTAATTCCTCCTTTGAGCATCAACATTTATTAATAAGACATAATTCAGAATGAAAGCTTTTACATAACTACAGAAGAGTAGAAATTATCTAAGACTCCCCTTGAGTTAATATACGAGAATTTTGTAGGCAACAAACTTAACTTGACACTTAGGATCTATTAAACTCTTTGTATATAAAGGGTCTAATTAAGTTGGAAATTGATAATTTCCTAAATAATGTAATATTTGTAATTTTGAGATTTTTTCCTATGTGTATAAGGCCAACCTGTAAACAAAATTTCAAGTTTCTAAGTCAAATGAAAGTGCCCTATAGGTTTTGATTCCCATGCGAGTGTTAAACATTTTTATGAAATTGATTATATAAAGTGCAATAACTTTTTTTCGCGTCAAGTTAGAAGCCTGATTTTTATACAGAACCGTAAACTTCCATAAGAGGTATTAGTTTCAACTTGATATATCATACGTATGACAATGAAATCCGTTATTGGTACAATAAGAAGATATCATGTTCAAGTAATCTGAATGTACTTGCTGTGGATTTTTGTTTATGAATAAAATAAATAAATAAATAAAAATACGGGGCCCGAGCAAGAGGGTTGTGACAGACATACAGACACACAGACGGAAAACAAAGTGATCCTATAATGGATCCATTTTTTTCATTTTGAGGTACGGAACTGTAAAAATACTTATAACTATTGCTTATTGTAAAGTTTCCTCATGGAATGATTTTCGGTGTCGTCTACAATCAAAAATTTAATTTTTTGCCAAACCTTGGAGTGGGACCGAACATTTAAGATTTTGTCGCCAAGATCTGGCTAATGTAGTCACGTAGAGAAACACCCCATTATTTTTTGCGCGGTCCCCTTAAGGGAAATCTTTTAAGGCACCTCTTCCCAGCATCATCCAAAAGTGACTACATATATATATATATATATGTGACGATAAAATGTTATAGATATCGAAAAGGGATCTATTTTGCCTTGACAAGTGTCTGATTCTAAAGGATCTTGTCAGTTTGATTTAGAAATTATTTTATTTGAAGATTTCTGTGGAATTATTTAGGAAAACTCGCAATATATTCAAGAAATGTAATGACAAAATAAATTTTACTATTTTAACAAATAAAAGGTTTTTAATTTGTGCACAATGGAAAGGTACCACCTGTTCAAGAAGCTGACACAAAAGTTATCCAACCGAAAATGTGCGTTTGGAGTAAAGCAAGTCTGCCTTCGCGGCAGCGAGCTACGTTCCTATTGGTTGCTTGCAAAAATACCACTTCCTTTCCTCCAAAAACATTACAAAAACAATAAGTTGGCCAATTAACTTAAACCTAACCCTACCTGTGGAATGGAGACAATTATCATTTTATTTACAAGGCTTTGTACATAGAAATTAGCAATGTTATGAAAATAATTGACACTCACTGACTCGAATATAAACATGGCGGTTGTATAAACCGGAAACACATTTTATAGACTTGAAAACTTTGATCACATAAATTATCCAAAATGATATCTGTAACTAAATTAAAATTTACGACGTAACTCAAGTAAATTAACATTATCTTAGGCATTAATAATTAGAAATAAATAAGGAAAGTTTGTAAATCAAAATCTAACAACATTCCAAGAACAATTTTAAAGCTTCCGGGTTAAATTATTCATAATTTCAAATACTAAAAATCATAAAAACTAAACATAACAATAAACCGCTCTGATTCTTAATTTAAATCAATAATTAAATGCAGAAAAGAATCTTTATTAATGTTACATCACCGGATGTTTACATCTAGAAATTATTTGCTCCGACATATATGTTTAAAATTTTGAAAAATATATATATTGTTAGTTTAACTACAAAATTGTTATTTATAGTTTAACTAATAATACAGGATGTTAAGATGAAGTTGCGGAAGCCGAAACCTGGCGACAGAACTCGTCCATACAAACTAATTGTCGTGAAAAAAAATTGAAAAGACGGGTGTCTTGTACATCTAGGTCGGGTAGCGATGTCAATTTTCTATGGAACAGCTCATTATTTGAGAAATAACTTCATGAATAGAGTAATTTTCGAATGACGCTGGAAAGAGGCGCCTTAATAAAAGTCAACAACAGTGTCATTGTTCCCTAAACCATCCCCAGGGAAATACCTGGATGATTACGCGGCATCTCTTCATTTTCTCTATCTCCCTCTCTTTCACTCATTCCATAAAAATGGTTTCCGTCTAATTCGGCACGTTTTTAATCAACATTCCTACATTTTTCGTGGGTAAAAGGATCGCTCGGTTTTTGTTGGAATTGGGAACAGTTTTTTGTAATCATGGAAGAACTAGGCGAGCTGAGCCAAATTACTTTGTGACACGTGTGGTTAAATAGTATAGCGAATTTTGCATGTTTCATGATGATTGATTTCTTATAACCTGTTATTATAATAAATGTATCCACACGACAGCTGAGATAGAGAAGTAGAATCCTGCGCGGTAGATCATGCATAGATGAGTTGGACGGTGAAGGAAAACTCTGTGCGTTAAGGCGTATGACCACGCTAAATAAGCAACTCGATGTGTATCGGTACAAATATCAACGGAAACGACATTGAAATGATGTTCATTTCAGCGTGCCTTAAAAAGTGGCTGTTACGACAACCACTGCGTCTCCGGCTAGCGCAAAATAGGAGAAAATAATACTTTTCACATGGACGCCATGAACAGAACAAAAATTTTGAACTTAAATTTTTTAGATCTAAAAAATTCCTATAATTTGGTGAAATAATAATTAAAATCGCTTTAGGCATTTGGAACGAGTAAGAGAATTCTTGTGTTAATCATGTGAAATTTTCGATGACTTTCGTTTTTTTTTGTCAAAACTTACAATAGAAAAACAGTTTATGAAACTTAAAATTTATTTTTGACTCTATAATGCCTATCATATATTTTTATGAAAGTTTTTGGACCACCCGTGTGGGAGGAGTAGACCTTCAAAGACAGGTCCAAATTGCAGTTGGCGTAATCATTCGCCTTAAGAGTGTGGCCTTCCCTAGCAACTTTTTTTATTACCCGTCCAGTACAAAAAGTCCAATGGCAAAGAATTTATTAGCTTTTGATTGTTGGCTCATTGGCCTATTTGTTTTTTGAAAGAAAATAAATTTATTGGCGCATTTACAAAAAAAAAAGAACTTATAGCTAACACAGTAGAAAAGGTTTACTTAAGTAGGGAGTAATCTATAGATAAAAATAACAACACGACAAAAGAATGTAGCTCAGCTACGTGTCATCCAAAACATGCTTTGGTTGGCGCTGGTTTTCAGCTATTTGTCTTCAACGGGTAATGCTAATAATCACGTAGCGAAACAACAAATTGGGGGGTTTTTAGCTAATACTGAAATATTTTGTAGGCAAAAAGATATTGAATTTAAGTAGATTGACATCCAATTTCTATTATCTAAGTTGTGTATAAAAAAACAAGTCGATCCCTTAACCGCGTTTTTCTGCGGAGCGTTTAAAATCCAAATTTTTTTTTGGAAATATAGTTAGTTTAGACAAAAGTAAAGTATATATCTTAAGACATTGTTTATAAGTACGCTGACTTGAAAAAAAGTCAATAGATATTTTTTATTTAAGGACTGTCCTCATTTGTTGCATAGTTATTGCACTTTATGTCCAAAGAACTTTTGAAAGTCTGGCGTTGTTCATGTTCTGCGGTTAGGTCCATCCTTTAGCCTAGTTTACATGGGTAGATTAGGTGGTAGACTACCAGGGATAAAAGTACTAATTACATTACTAGCTTAATGTAAACAGTTACAGAATAGTACTAAAATAGTTGCGGGCAGAGTAGAGTAGATAACGCATAGTGGCAAAGTAAACTCTACTCTACTCAGTATATCGTCAAGCGCCGTGGTTGTTTTGTTTTTGCTGTGCTCTTAATCTTGGGTTTTGTAGTGGCCGGAATTAGAAACTATAAAAGTTCAGTACCTGGCAGTAAATAATGCACAACGGCTATCTTCAGCTTCATAGAACGCCGTCTCTCTCACCGAACTATTAGTGCTTCGTGCGACAGAGATGACGCTACGATACGATGTGCATTATTTACTGCCGGGAACTGTAATTGAACTGTACAGAGACTGAGTGTTTGTGGAATACCTAAATCTAATATTGATTTTAAAAACAAGTGTAGCGTCTGAAGTTATTGTGAAAAATAGAATAGCAAATACTGTTACTTCATTTAATTTCTGTAACTTCTTTTAATAATGTGCAACTAGCACTAGATAAAATAAATATATTAGATTAAATAAACTTCTTCTCAAACGGCGACGACAACAAATAGCGTCCATTGTTTATTTTTCTGACTTTCCTCTTTCACATTACTAAATACGTCGTCGACCTATATTGAATAGATCCGTTGCTCCCTGTTGAATGTATGCCACGGCCAGGGCTTCGTTCAGTTTGATTGTCGGAAGACGCCCGCGTATCTTTCCATCTCTTTTGCACGCGTATCTGCTATTATCTGCTATCCTGCTATCAGTGTTTGTAGGCGTACTCTGACGATCAAACTGAACGCAACCCAGGAAATTTGCGCGTGGTAAAGACAAAATGAGTAAGTGATATGAATCTTATATGAAACGTCTAATTGGCCTTTTTTACGATAAAACACCGTTTTTCGGAAAATCAATACAAAACAAATTAGTAACTAATCCAAAATAAATATAAAATGACTATTATAGGTAATAGTCCACTTTTTATATTTGCACCATTATTTTTTTTAAATGAGAACAAAACAGGTCGTATTTTGTTGACTGCAGCGTTGGCGATTTTTTCACCACTTCTCTCGCTCGCTTGCAAGCGACTAGATGAGTTGTGGGCATGTAACCGCAACTTAAAGGGTAAAATTTCAGTTCGAAACACCATGTCTAGTAGAACAGATATAGCTCGATGACTAAATGATAGATAGATAACACATTTTACAATACAAAAAGAGAACAAATGAGGCATAAAAAGAATGTAAGTGCTGTGGTAGTGAAAGGGTCCTCAATTCATCATAATACGGAGGCAAGCCACTGCGCTGATTTTCAGTTAAGGCCCATTTTCAAAACCAGCCCTATGCAAATACATACAAAATAAACAATTGGTAAGAACAGGTGACAACAAATAACAATTTTAAACTTAAATCAAAATATACCTAGTATTAGTAAATTATTAAAGGTAAACATTCTTAAATATTAATAAATAATTGGAAATATAATACTATAAAATATAAACTACTTTTATTTATTTTGTTGAAAAATACAAAAATCACTGTATTAATAACCTTGAAGTTTTTAATTGACTTGAATTGCATAAAATGTAAAAGGTTACTAGAAAAAAGCGAAGAGTGTATATAGTCTGATGAATGATACGCTAGTAACTCTGCTACTAACTAACCGAAATGTATATTCATATTAATTTATTCAGTAAATTAAAGGTACATATTTTGAAGTAAGTTAAATTAATAATAAAATGGTTAATGTATTTAACAATTACGCTGTTATTTATAATGATAAAACGAAAATGTCAAATTACAAATAGGTATGTCACATTATTCAAAATTCAATTATTATGTCAAATAAATTCAGGTAACAATCTAAACAGAATATGCCAAATAGATTCAGGTAAAATTCAATATATAGTATTTACTCATCAAGGAACTCACTCACAGTGAAGTAAGCTTTGTTTTTTAACCGACTTCAAAAAAGGAGGAGGTTCTCAATTCCACTGTATGTTTTTTTTTTTTTTGGGTGTTGTTACTCTATAACTCCGTCATTTCTGGACCGATTTGAATAACTCTTTTTTTGTTTGGAAGAGTGTACTTTCCGGTAGGTCCCATTTTAGGTATGGTCATGATCTAATGAAGGTCTTCAGATGTAGGCAGTAGAACTCCTCAGAAAATGACAGCATACCTCTCGAAAATGAGGTAATCGCTTTGTACCTGGGTGCTGATTACAAGGTATTACTTGAAAATCGACATTCTTCCACCTGACCTTTGATCCTGGCTTCATCACCATATTCACCATAGAACTCTTCAACGGATCAGAGCACATAAGTCTAGATTGCGGCAATCACTGCGTTAGGGTGCTGATTCAAGGGTATTACTTGGAGATTATCAGAATACCCACCTGACCTTCGATCCTGGCTTCATCACCAAAGAATTCCTCAACGGATGACACATAATATTACTTTGGATTGCGGCAACTAGTTTGTGTTAGGGTGATCATTGCAGGGCATTGCTGAAAATTGCCAGTGTGCCCACCTGACCTTCGATCTTGGCTTCATCACCGTAGAACTCTTCAACGGATGACAGCACATAACTTGAGATTGCGGTAATCATGTTGTGTTAGGGTGTTGATAGCAGGCTACTCAAACATGGCTACTTATACTCACTTGAACTTCATTTCATATTAACACCACGTTTGCAAGAACTACCCATACCTCACAATTTAACCCAGCAACACTAAAAAATGTGAAATAAAATAAACTTTTAACAAAAAAATAGTAACCGACTTCAATAGTAACAGCAGTCATTCACTAAAAAGTTAATAATAATTCTATAAAGACCGATGGTACCGAAGCAACACTTTTGCCGACTTCTTTCTTTCTGAAACATTATGTTATCTAGAAGTCGGCGTATTTCCTACAATATAGCAACATAAAAACCAATATAAGAACGCCGACTTCTAGATAACATAACGTTTCAGGAAGAAAGAAGTCGGCAAAAGTGTTGTTTCGGTACCATCGGTCTTTATAGAATTATTATTAACTTTTTAGTGAATGACTGCTGTTACTATTGAAGTCGGTTACTATTTTTTTGTTAAAAGTTTATTTTTTAGAAATGTGTTTAGTTTATGTGTAAACATATACCCCGCTTTACGACGCAATAGGTCCACAGCATAACGAAAATGATAAACATAATAATGGCGTCAATTCGGTGTTACATATTTGACAGGACTACACTTAATTTAAGCATTCTGTCCACGTCTTTTCGATACAGAAGGAAAAAGGTAGAACACTTAAATTAAGTTTAGTCCTGTCAAATATTTTACACCGAATCGACACCAATATCTGATTATAATCTTATCGCGGCCTTTCATGTTCAACAGTATTCCAAAATGAGCGTTTTATTTAATTAAATATCTCATTCGAATACAGAAAAAGAAATGTATATGTTACAACAGATACAATACAATACTTATTTAAAATATTTGTATACCTTAGCGGTAGAACATAGCGTTCATAACATAACCCAAAATGTATCACCACCTAAGTATGATTTTATATTTAGTTTAAAATACCTATGTTCACAAATAAAGCTTTCTGATTTCTGATTTCAGAGGATATACTCTAAACACAAGTTGATCTGAAAACGTAATTTTGAGTTAACTTCGCTCGATAGAAAAAAATCGCAAAGTAAGCTTCTCAAATTGCGAATAAATGTGTTCAACCGAGAGAATTAAAACTTCTCCTGAATTTTCTTTACACATAACTAAAGACATTTATAGACACGTTTTTATTTATATCTCAACACTTTTTCATACATTCCAGAAAACCTCGTAGATTCACTGATTATGCGTGCCCCTAGCACACGAAGCGAGCGTTCTTTTGTAGACTTTCTGACAATATAATTAAGTTCAAAATCACATAACAAGATTATTGTATCGGATGGGAAGGGCCTTATTGGATTGCAACACCTCTGAAAGCATAAAATTATCTAAGCAAGAACTTTTAGTTCTAACATTAATAGGGAAGAAAGAAGGAAGTCTCTTTTATCTACTACAAGAGGGAGAGTACTACGCAGATACTAAACGTAGTTTAACAAAGTAGTAAGTGCTCTTAGACCGGATATTCACAAAGTGTGAAACTTCGTCTCAGAACAGGATGTGAGTTAGTTTCAGTGTAAAGTAATTTCATTATACATATACCTACTGTATACTGAGGTACGTTATGGTGGTAAGTGGTTTTATACATTAGCATCCATGTGATTCTTAATCACTTCTTTTCTTCCCAAATCACATTTCATTCGCAATGATGGGGAAATTTGTGTACAACATCGCGGAAACCTTTTTTGAAGTGCTGTTCTTTTCTTGTGACGTAAGCAATTATGAGTATCAATTAAGGGTGTGGTCATCAGATTAAACAAAATAAACACACTCAGCTATCGTGGATAAGTCAGTTATTTAAATAAGCAGAATAAACCAACCACTATAATATGTATATACCATAGTGGTTTAAAGTGGCCTGAAGTTAGCTGCACAAAATCACGTTTGACGTTAGTAAGCAAATTTGTATGAAATTGGTTATACAATGTGTATGTAACAGAAAGGTGTATTATTCAGTCAATGGTTTAGAACAACTTTTACTATGCAGCCAACCCTGAAATCTCAAAAAAATTCTGCCCTTCCATACATGTCGGCCGAGCGGCATTGCATTTTTCTATGAAACAGTAATTATTTTTTTTGAGTTACAGGGTTTGTTCCATAGTAAAAGTTGTTATATACCATTGACTGAATAAGCTCTTCAAATATGGTAACACCTTTTTTGTATAAAGGGCAACGATTTATTTTCGCGTTGAGTTAGAAGCCTGAAGTTTTTACAGCACAATAGGGCCCTAGACTTCTGTAGAAAGTATCAGTTTCAACTTGATATCTCATACGGGGCCTGAGCAAAAGTGTATTGACAGACGGACAACAATGTGAACCTTTATGCAATAACATTATATCAATGCAGTATAGAAACGCAGAAAGAAAAGTAAATCATGAGATCATCATTTCTGTAATTCTATAGCTGTTTCCATTATTTGTTTTTTGGTTTAAAAGTTGATTTAAATTTTTCATCTACGTATTAAATTTTGTTTAATTTTCAGTTTGAAAAACGGTTCCTAAATGCCATCCATTTCCATGATAAGATTCGTAATGACTTTTTACAGCTGACACAATCTAAAAATTTAGATTTATCATTCCTAAAAAAATGCAAAAATATTTATACTGAAAATTTAGTTTCCTTCAAATTGTTTATACAAAACGCCAATTTCATATGTAAGGACCTAATACATTTAGTTGGGTTTCATTTGGTTTACTTCAAGGTTTCACTAATGCAAATGCTCTTTGTGCGTATGTTATTCTCTCAGAACGAAATTCTCTTTGTTCGTTTGTCTATTTACAATGACAAAGGCCAACCTATGTTTATTTAGACCAGCGTGCTTATTATGTATCTCTAAATCGGTTACCAATTGGATGCCTACAATCAAAAACGTAGAAAAAACTGAACTTTCAAAATTGCCCTTAGGGCAGCGTTTCTTAACTTTTTTTGTCCGCGGACCCCTTAGGAAATCAAGCACAATTTTAAGGACCCCCTTAATAAAAAAGCAGCAAAAAATTTCTGACCATTTATTTTAGTTCTACAAATTACAAAAATATATACTTTTTCATATAAAATACGTTAATGAGAAGGTTTGTCCTGCTTTTTTGCAACTAAATTAGTGATATTTGAGTTTATATTACTACTAAGTTGTAGTCTCAAATCGGATTCCACTTTTAATCTATTTCTGTATTTGTTTTTAGTATACGCAAGAACAGAGAATACCTTTTCACAGAGGTATGTCGTTGAGAAAACCAGTAAATGTCTCAGTCCATAGATTAGGCTGCGGACCCCCATACATGTGCTCGGGGACCCCCAGGGGTCTGCGGACCACAGGTTAGGAAACGCTGCTTTAGGAGGTATTGAACTATTTACAAACTGTATCGTCACTTCAAGTGCGAACCGATTGTCTAAGGATATATGTACTGGGTGTTAATAGTACGTCTTTACATATGAAATTGCCGAAATTTTCTTACAGATTCATGAGTCCATAATTCATTTAAATCAATACATATTTCAATTATTTGTTTTTTGTTTGAAAGTTGATTTCAAGGTTTTACATCTACGTATTAAATTTTGTTTTTATTTTGTATTTGATTATAAAAAAATTAATCTTGAAAAACAGTTCGTCTTAAATGTCATCCATTTCCATGATAAGAGTCGTAACAATTGTTTATAGCTGACACTTTTCAAAAATTAAATTAATGTTGCTGTTAGCTTAATGGTGTCTAATTCATACACATAAGAAGTAACATAATTTGGATTTGTCATTCTCAAAAAAAATGCAAAAATGTTAATTTCATATGTAAATACCTAATATGAAGTTGCGGAAGCCGGAAACTGGCAATAGTACTAGCCAATACAAACAAATATTCGTAAAAAAAACGAGAAAAAATCTGTTGTTTCATACATTTTGGTCAGGTAGCTATGTCATTTTTCTGTGGAAGAGCTGATTTTTTTTCACGATCCGGGTGTTGGTGCCGTAGTTAAAGTTGTTGATGATAGGCAGGCACCCAATTGGCAACCGATTCAAAGATACATAATAGGCCCGCAGGACGGGAATTCTGAAACTAATTTACTGAAGTACGCAGGCCCTTAAACAGGGGGGCAGATAATAATAATCGTATGGCCTTGTTTGGTTTTATATAGTCTCCTGCTGTAAATCTTTAAGCTATTTTATTTTAAGTTCTGGATCCAGTTTATGGCCTCCACTGTTAGTTGGTTTAATCAAGGTAGTCCAGATCTTGCAGCTGACCTTGAGCCCAGCCTGCTGTATAGTCTCCTAAACTCCCCGAAATCTTTGTACTTCAAAAAATTGAAAATAATGTTACATTGCTACATCAGTTCCACGAAATATCGTTATATATGATTCTACTGTGATGTCATAATATAATGTCAACAACATGTTTATACATATAAACTAATAAAAAAAATCATCTCCCCCCCCCCGAATGCAAATCCTGGCTACTAATCCTAGAAATAGGTATCTACTTATAAGTATTGGATTTGTTAGTGCCTACCACTCCTTATAAGTACTACGACAGTTCTTCTCTTCGTAGTTCTGATCTCAATTTAATTCTGCATTAGATTAAATATCAATGATAATACATGTTATGTACTTATGTGTTAATAAATTAAGCTCCCATTAAATAAAATATTATCTGTGTGTTCAAAAGAGCTTTTGCAATCTTGATATTTGAAAAGTAAATGATTTATTAATTATTTATGTAGCGCCGGTAGCTCAGGTGCTAGAACGCTGGTATCCCAATCTTGAGACGCAAGTTCGTTTTTTTAAGTTTCATTTATAATAATAGAACTGTTTGACATCTGACTATTTCCGAATAACCACATTCTTAGATCATCAGATAAACAGAGAGCCCAGAAGAAAAAAGTGTGCTCTGATGCTTTCGTACTTAAGGCGATTATTACCAAACAAAATTGTGTTTTTTCGAATCTATTTACTCTACTATAACGTTATTTACGTATTTAATTTTTAGGTAAATGTTTATTGAGTGTTTGATTAAGATTCTGAAATCCTAACTAATTTCATTGTGAAATTGCATTCAAAATGTGGATATTATGTATTTGACAAATACTATTTGTAAAGTATCCTTGAAAATTATTTTGACAGAAAAGCTTAGTACCTTTTATATTAATAAAAAACCTACTTTTTGCTACTTTTCCATGAATCCTTCCCACTCGAACTGAGGGTTTTTTCGCATATGGAGTAACAGGGACGCTAAAACTTTTGCTTATCGCCTTAAAGTCTCACTTAAGGCGCCTCTTTCCAGCGTCAGCAGAAAATAACTCTATTGATAAAGTTATTTATAGCACACTGTGCGTGAAATGACCGCTTTACGCACGCTGCGCGTGCGTAAAGTCGGCATTTTCCGCACTTGTGCTATAAAAAATTATACGAAACTCGTGCGAGAAACTTTTTCTCGTCAGAAAACGTTTCATCGCTCTCGTATCGTAATATACTATTCTCTTTAACGATATGTTTAAAAATTATGAACAAAATATATTTTGTTAGTTAAACTATAAAAAACAACTTCATATTAGAAATTATTCTAGCATATAAGAAACAGCATGAAAATATTATTCAAAGTCAAGCTGTTTTTACACTAAAATTAAGTAAAATTGGTTATTGCTTTGAAACCACAAATGGTATTTGTATGGGTCTCACACTAAAATACAAGGAAAATATTGTTTAGAATAATCATTTATAGAAATGTTTTTCCATCCATCGCGTCCATGTGAAAAGTATTATTTTCTCCTATTTTGCGCTATCCCGAGGCCCAGCGACGACGTCGTCGTAATGCAGTGCGCGCTGATATGAACGTTATTTTACTATAGTTTCTGTCTTAAGGGGCAAGTAGCCCCCAAGGACCTTCAGTCGACCTGTGTCGGTACAAATATCGACAGAAACTATATTTATACATTACTATATTCACGAAAACTATATTTACGGAATCAAATGAAAACTTTGCGATGGCAATGTACACAATACATAGGAAATAAGGTTTTGTTGAATAACTATTAAGTGAATTTTGAATTTAAGTGTTCTGTTTCGATTAATTAGACAAAGGCGGGTTTTTCACCATCCGGCTGCGAAGCTCTTAAAGCCTCACTTGCACATCGGTAAGTAGAGACTAGTTCAGTTACGCCCGAGCACCGTCCGCCTACATTTCGACTTACCCGCTTTGTCCCAGGCAGAAATGAAAAATTAAACAGCGGTTAGTGCTCTGTTGTAAGTAACTCGCCAGTGTACTAAACTTGCCGTTCTTACCTTGTAGCCTGTCCCTACGCAGTTCAGGGGCTAATATCTCAAAATATTTTGTGTGTACAAAAGGTAGTAAAAACAGACAGGAAATAGTTATGAACATTTCTAACCAGGTTATTGTGTAATATTATAAGTGAGATCCCAAAAGATAACTAATAAATAACGTAGAAATATCTTGGACAAAAAGAGATGAAAAATACTGAACCCCATAAAACTTAGTAGAAGGGGTAGCGCTCCTCCTAAATGTTTCGGGTGATAATATTGACCATAACTTTTCTTGTACGTTTTACTTTTAGTGGATAATATTTTGTATATTGGAACACGGCCCTAGAAACACGAAATGGGGTTTCCCGGTACTATTCTTTAACGGTATGGCATAAGCTAGTTTTTTTTTTATTACCTATCCAAAACAATTAGGCCAATGGCAAAGAGAATAGAGGCGTATATCGGTTGGCTCATGGAAGGATAGTACTATAGTTTGCATTACGCAGCAAAATAACAGATTGGAGGGTTTTTAGCTAATACATGAAATATTTTTTATGAAAAAATAAATGGGATTGAACTGGAAGAAATTTTTTTCAAAAAGAAGTCCGCCTGATTTCTATCAACACTAATCTGTATTTATCTGTGTTTTTTGTGGGCAATAAAGTGTTTATTATTATTATTACTTCTATTACCAATTGTATGAAAAATAAAATTAAAAGTAACCGCATTCTAGGAAGGAACACTTTAAAACCAAAAAGAAAATGGGATAGAAATATGTAGACAAAACGTTTGTATCAGTGCTTTCATACTTTAAAACTAAAATAGCAAAATAGCAAAAAAGAGTCCTGATTTTTTGGGCAATAATCATGATATCTTGACGGCTCATATGATGGGGTTTCAACAAATTTTTATTTTTGGCCTGTTTAGACACGTATATCTGTTGCCCGATAATAGTTATTAAAAAAATAATTGCAGTGACTTCACAATAAATTTTTACCTTTTGTATGTAGATAATACCGGGTTGAGTCCTCTTAAGATTTGGAATTAAATAAGTGAGTAAAATTCTTCCCTGGGCTCCTGGTACCCGCAACCCTACTCTTGATTAAATAAAGGATTTATTTGCTCAGCAATTGAATGTCTGACAAAGAAAATGTACTCTTACAATGGCGGTCGTCCGTCTTCATTTACTAATATTACCTAAGTAGTTTATATCAATTTCCCTGTGGGTATTGAACTCGCTAGTCGCTACTAGCTGTGACTAGCGGGAACGAAAATACAAACAGAAATAAAATGTCAGCTTTCGGATGATTTTGTTGCAATAATTAGGTTACGTATAGCCATAAAAAAAGTATATGTTTTTGGTTGAACTTTAAGGTATTCATTTTCCACAAACCACGTTAATCGATTCATATTTGTACTGTCAATGAATTTTTTTGTAACCCTCTATTGCACACTTTTTATCGATTTTGTTTCAGGTATCGCTTTCGCGATTTTGTTGCTTTTTTTTAAATAAAATTAGTGTGAATGATATATATTCATTTTCCAAATACCACGTTATTCGGGTCAAAAAAAGCACCCCCTTTTTCCAAAAATACGTAAATCTACTGATGCAGTCAGCGGCAGCAAGATATTGTCAGTCTACGCCTAGCGTTGGCGCCCGTAAGACGTGGAACCTGTGCCCTTTTTTGCAAGCTATAAATATCTCCCAAAACTACTTCAAAACACATTGAAATTAATTTTATAAAGTAATATTTCGAGGAGCATCATATTCCTGTCGTTAAAAACTCAACAAAATATGCGTATGAGTGATTTAGCTACATCGTGCCATAGTCATAACAACAAAACTGAATGAAATTGGAATGAATTCATACTTTTATGCGGGAAAATAATATATGTTACTCTAAAAGAATAATTTTGTGATCGTTATTGAAACCCAAATTAATTTACTTATACTTACTGAGATCTGTAACAAAGGTCAATGACCTTTTCGTGAAATTACCCTCTAGTATTGGCTCACCATTTCAGGTCCAATAAGTGAAGTTTTTTGCAAATTATATAGGTACACTTACTTGGGATAAATCGCCAAGCATTTAAAATAGAGAAATTTATTTTGAAATATTTACAGTGCATGGCAAAATTATTAGATCGTAGATAATCCTGTCGGTACATGTTCAGGTTCTGTTACGCAAAAAAAACAATGAAACTCTTTTAGGATTAATTTGTTATCCCTATGTTTGTCTGTCTGTCCGTTTGTCTAGACAATTTTTTCTGGGTAAAATTAATAAATACCAATATAAACGGCCCTCTATAGAGCTGTAAAAACATACTTTTGACGTTTTTATTTATATTACGTGTTAGGTTTAAACGTTTTTTTTTTTTACGTTTTTCATACAAATTTTCTCACTATGAAAATGTAGGGATGAACACTTGAGATAATATTTTGCATTTAAAAGTCAACACAGAAAGGAATTGTTGAACAAATAATGTAAAAAATATGAAAACCATGTTGTTCTATTCTAAAGGGATTAATTATCTACTGTTCAATGTGGCGATAGCTTTGTTTATTTTTTTCCTTGAATTATTTTTTACTAAGTTTTCTTAAAATTCATACAATAGGTATAAACCGAATGTGAAGTCTACAGCTTATTTTCTTCATATCTTTTTTCATGAGTATATTCTAGTGACATCTAACTACGTCTCTATACAGCCCAAAAAGCAAAATTTGATAAAACACCATCATAATAGCTGCCAGGATATCGTCAATATTGCCTCGTTTTTACGCAAAGTTTAACAAGTTTGTATATTTTTATCTATACTGGAAATAAAAAAGAGAGAAATACAGGCGTCGTTCATGTTAAGATGACTAAGTTTACACACTTTGCTAAGTATAAACAATTACCGTTTCATGGAAAACTGTTTTGACCTGAAACCATTTCACAAATTCAATTAACTTATTTTGAATATCTTGTCATCTTGCACTTCTTGATGAGAAATACAATTTCAATAAGTAAAAATACAACTTTTAGTTAAGAAAACTTATAGTTAAAAGTCTGCTGAATGCATTAACATATTTTTAATTATATCACAATAGTAATAAAATAATTGGCTTATCCATCGTTGTGATACCAGCCGTAAATTTCTTAAATAATCGGATATCACGCTTATGGAAAACCCAATTATTTCGAAGATACCATAATATCATTAAAATATGTTTATGCATATAGCAAACTTTTAACAATAAATTGTCTTAGCTAAAAGTTGTACTTTACCGTTATAATTATTTCTTAATATTTTGTTACAAATTTGGAGAAATAGCCCTTAAGGAAAACCTTGTATGAAAATATTTGTTATCTTTGTAACAAAGAAAAAAAAAAAAAACAAAGCTATCGCCACATTGAACAAACAGTAAATTATTAATCCCTTTAGAATAGAAAGAAATGGTTTTATATTTTTTACATTATTTGTTCTACAGTTCCTTTCTGTGCTTTCTTTCAAATGCAAAATATTATGTGAAGTGTTGATCTCTATATTTTCATAAGGAGAAAATTTGTATGAAAAAGTTAAACAAAAGGCCATAAAAACGTTATAATATGTATATTTTACAGGGCTGTAAATATTAGCATTTATTGATTTTACCCAGAAAAATTGCCTAGACAAACGGACAAACAGACAAACATAGGGACAACAAATTAATCCTAAAAGAGTTTTGTTTTTTCATTTTGCGTAAAGGGACCTGAACATTTCAAACTATGATACAAATAAATTTCTATATTTTAAACACTTGGCGATTTATCCCAAGGGTAAACAGGTGTCCCAAAAGTCAACGCTTTCCCTTGGAAGGCTGGTAGGCCAGCTCATGACTGACCAGAATATCAAATTATGACCTCAGCAAAAAGTAGATAGTCTTCGAGTTGATGGTACTTTTATAAATTCGAATAGATTTTTGATAGTCAAAGCTAACCAGTTCTAAATTCTAAGAATAAAATTTTTGTTGCGCAACTCTGAATAGTCATGCTATTGATAAAGTCAAAAATAAACCTTGAAATGCTGTTACATCAGGAAGAAAAATAAAAACTCAATTTATGAGCAATTTTTTGTAATTAGGTTAGTTCGATACCACACCCTGAAAAAAAAAATGTCCTATGTTAGTTTTGCAAATTGTCTTACATAACGGCTCATCAAATATTGTTTTTCAAATGATCTGGCAATTTCTGTGTATTACTTTTGAAAAAAAAGTTATTGCTATTTTACTACCAAAGGAGCTGCGTATTTTTTAAAATAATTAGAATTTAGAATGAAAGAGTGGCGGGCAGTAAAAATATTTGACGTTCATTAGAAATGCCATTTAACACGCGTTAGAGTGAGATAAATAGTGACGCTATTTAAAATGAGTTGGAATGAGATAGTAACGCAGTTAAATGTGGTTGAATGAGAGAGGCATAATTGATATAGGCTACAGTGAGATAGATAGTGACGTGGTGCATTCCTTCTTAGAATATTTGTTAGTTTCCACTTTTTGTAATAACAACTATAGTAAAAATTTTTTGTAAAGAAATTTTTGGTCCAATTTATTTTCCCGCAAGTGTAAAACCAGCTCAACGGGCGAAAAATATTTAAAGAATGGGTAATGGTGACAATTAACTGTCACAATATTATTATGTATCTCTAAAGGAGTGTCTGAAATGTTCCGAGGGTCAACTGATAAATCAAACACTCAAAAAGCCACTTTTAGCCGACCATAATAAATTTACGTCCCGACGTGATAGCAAGTAGGATCAATGCCGTATGACGATGATCGAAATACACTAATAAATTAGATAAAATAAAATACGTATTACTTTTGACCCTGCCTCGTCCACTCTATTCGTATTTTTGCTATGGTGACGCGAGCTTAGAGACCGGGACGAATTTCCCCCCGCGCGCTATCGTAAAATAGAATAAGCCACGCCCGGAACTGGTTTTTGTTTTGGCTATGTCATACTCTTAAGCGGACTCGGCATAGATTAAATTATGTTAACCATTTCGAGTCATAAGCCGTATTTCGAAGTTTTGGTCTAAAAAAACTCATGATGATGAATATTTTTATGAGATTTACGAACAAAATAATGAAAACTGTGTCCCAAAATGGCGTATGTTATCCGAAAAAAAATTAAAAAAAATCTTTTAAAAATTAAGCTATAGGAATTATTCGGAATTCGATCGTTTGACAGTTAACGTTGTAAATTTTTGGTGGTTGGCAACCGGTTCAAACTAATAGCATATAGGAATTATGTATGTAATATATACACAAACTAATAGCCTATATTATGTATATAATATGATACATAATAGCACCGCTGGTCTACAAAACAATGTGGACTAAAGGCCGATACACACCGGATGCGCACGCCTGGCGTTGTGCGTGGCAGTTTCGTTGTCGTATGAAACTAGACTGACGCAATGTGCACGCAATCTGCACGCAAATAACTTGAGCTGCCACGCACAACGCCACCCGCACGCACTTGGTTGTATCGGCCTTAAACTTTCTCAGTGTATTTCAAGCTCTTTGTTTATGTAATAAAACTGCTATAATTAAATTATAATTACGTTTATTTTATAAACAGTTTAGCTTAAAACTCGTTTGTCAGCATCGATTTAAGTAGGTTTAATAAAATTGTACACAAAGTTCAAAAGATTTATTGCACTTTTTACCTCAGTCCGTTTTCGCTGAGCCCAAAAGGAGAGGCGTTGTTTGTTGTAAAATAATAATTTCCGGGTTTTCTGAAAAATAAAACGGTGCATCAGAGAATAGTTTCTCGGGTGCTGCAAAAACTCGCATATGAAAATGAAAATGAAAAATATTTTATTTCACAAAAACAGTTTTACAATGCTTGCATTCAGTGGCTCCCAGACTAGACCATGGAGAGTCTGTACCATGGGTGCCGGTGAAATACAGTATTCGTACAGGTGGCTAACAGAGTGACAATAAGATATAGTTAAAATAAAAGATCATAGGAAAAGTTGAAAACACTGGATCTCTGTCTGTCCGAAACAACAAAGCTAATGCAAAAACTACGAGGCTTTTTATTATGAAAAAACCGGCCAAATGCGAGTCGGACTCGCGCACGAAGGGTTCCGTGCCATTATCTATAAAAACGGCAAAAAAACATGTCTGTTGTATCTCCTTTAAATATTTATTTTATTCTGTTTTTTAGTATTTGTTGTTATAGCGGCAACAGAAATACATCATCTGTGAAAATTTCAACTATCATGGTTCATGAGATACAGCCTAGTGACAGACAGACAGACGGACAGCGAAGTCTTAGTAATATGATCCCGTTGGCTACGGAACCCTAAAAATTACAAGGGAACCCTGAAATATATGTTAATAAATTTGGAGAGCCAAGCGAAACGGAGCGGAGCAAGACCCCCTTTAGTTTTAACAGAAATATGATATTCCCAATCGACTTTGATTTTCGATCATATTCTATTGCATTGGACGAGTAATGTACTTATATATAATCTTTCTTTCCCTATTCATCTAATTATGGCATATGGCTTATGCCATAATCTGATTTCGAATTCTATTTGCTTGGCTCTATACATGAATATTCTATTTGATAGGTTACTTAGATTAATGGTTAGTTCGGTAAGAAGGATATCCCATGTTTGAATCAAATAAGAATCTGATCTCTATAATACCGAAAGTTCAGTTCGGTCTGTCTGTCTATTTGCAGCCTATTCCTAGAAAGACTAACCCAATCATGATTACCTATATGTCATCTAACTACAATATAAAAACCGGCCAAGGAGTAGAAATCGCGTACGAAGGATTCCGTACCATTATCTATAAAAACGGCAAAAATAACATGTCTGTTGTACGGAGCCCCCTTTAAAATTTATTTTATTCCGTTTTTTTGTATTTGTTGTTAAAGCGGCAACAGAAATACATCATCTTTGAAAATTTCAACTGTCTAACTATCATGGTTTGTGAGATACAGCCTGGTGTCAGACAGACAGACAGACGGACAGCGGAGTCTTAGTAATAGGGTCCCGTTGGTTAACCTTTGGTTACGGAACCCAAAAACAAATGCCCTGACTGACTAACTAATCTATCGATGCGACGCCCAAACCAAACAGCTGGATCTAGTAATATGAAATTTGTTCTGTAGGTTCCCTGACTGACATGAACATCCTCTGAGAAGGAATTTTAGGAAGTTCCTACGGGTTCGGGAAAAACGGGATCCACGCAAACAACGCTACAGGGTGTCCACTTGTCTACTCATATACTAAGTACACTGGAATAACGAATGACGTCACAATAATTTTTAAAAACAGAGGATGTGTAATACAGCATTTTTTCAAGCAGAATACTTCTGCGGCTACGTGCGCTTGCTTCACATACTATTTTTGCAATATGGTGTTTATTATGGTGTACGAAGCCAATATAGTGGAGAGGAGGGAATAGGTTCGGTAAATAACGATGGTAGGCTATGTAGGAGAAGGGAGGTATCCAAAGCCAAAATTTCAATTATCCAAATATTTTATTTGGAGTCCACGTGCAGAATACACAGCTTACTCGCATTCCATCTCAATGGGCCTTGGAGGGAAAGTACTTTAAACATATAGAATAGGCAATTTCGCTTAATGGAGACATCAATTAATTGAAAAAAAATATTTGCATTAAACGATTTTTGGAAATCCTCCCTGTAGTATACCAAAGTATAGTGGACAATAGTGGGTCACACCAAACGCGATTTTTAGTCGCTGAATACCGAAAGCTAGTAACAGCATAGAGTTATGATTTTTACGAACAACTTTCACTACCCATCTGTCGCACGGGTCTTCAGCTTCAGCCGTTATGGGTAGCCAGTAAAAATTTGCACAGAATTCTTGTTACTATAGCATCTTTTACGGCAAATAATAAAATTAAAGATAATTAAAACCCAAGGAACCCACCTCAAAATAAAGGCAGATTTTTTACGTTTTTTTTTCCCTACCGGTCACAAGATGCCAAAATGGAACCAAGTATGATCGCTCTCGAAATGAGAATTTATACTTACATATTACTTTTCCTTTGGCCCAAAGATAAGGTATTAGCATTTCTTTCCGCATTCGAATAATTCTTCCACTTTTTGTAGTTCTTGGCATAGCTCCCGATAAGCGTATTTGGGAACCTGAGTGCGTCAACCAAAAGTTCCCAACAGCGGTTGTGATTGCAGATATCTAAAAAATTGTAAGACTATTAAGTGGAATCGGGGCAGGTTCCGCTGACCAACTTTACACTCCAATAACAATGATTACAATGAATGTGGTTGAATGCCATAACAACGTTGTCCTGGAAAAAGTGTGAGTAACCTTTTTTATACTTAGTGTGTTGTTTTTTTTGTATTTTCCCAATAAATTATTTATCATAACTTAACTACACTAAAACACGATATCATCATCATATATATCATCACGATTAGAATCTCCGAAGGGATGCCAGAAGTGTTCCTGTGTGAACTGAGAAATGCAATTCATAGTCCACACTTTGTACACCCTGGTTTCACCGACGATTATTACGACGTAAATTCTATTTTTGTGCAATTTTTCAAATAAATTTGGACAGTAACCAGAAAGAAGAGTTAAATTACTTTTTAATAACATTTATAATACCAACCTTCCGGCGAAAACATAGGATGAGGTCCACTATCACACCCTGGTTGTCTTACCGGACCACCCTTGTAGTTGGGCCAAAAATCCACCGTCCCCAGAGACCGTCTATAACCATACTTGCTAGGGTCTGAATGTATGATATCGACAAAAGCTGCGGAGCCCGCGTGCAGCTTACTGTCCAGAGGTCGACTCTCGAAGTCACGGCTGGCGGGGTCCAAACCTGTTATCCTGAAAGGTGCACAAAAATTCTAAAATAGCTCGGAATGACTGATATTTTACGATAGAAAATAATACTTGCTATATCATAAACACAAACCTAATTATATATTATAAATAAATGTGATATAAGCCTGTACTGTAAGTAGTTACCATAAGTATGTAAATTGTAAGTACTTATTACTTATATCTAAGTTTACTAAGAGCTCATCTGCCAACAATCTGTTATAAAGTTTAGCAGAAAATAAATTGTAATAGTCTTCAGTTTTCTGATAAATAAATTTCTTTGAAAAAAAAACGAACGAAGTAATCGCAGTATTTGGTACTGCATTGTCCAGCGGGCCTATTATGTTTTCTTTAGTTTCCAACAGGAATGGGTGCCTATCATCAAAAACATAGAATATACTATCGAATTCCGATTGTCTAAGGATATATTCGCACTTGAAGTGACGACACAGTTCGTAAATAGTTCAATACCCACCAAAGGCTTCAAAGTTCAGTTTTTCAACAACCAAAGATACATAATAGAGGGAAAGTTGGTAATGATAAGTTACACTGCTCAGATAACTGGTTCTTTATCTGAGTTACACTGGGATACCTCGAAGTATTTGACCAATGGAAACGCAGGAAAGCTACATCACGTGACCATCGCCTCGACAAACGACTGTGCTTCCATTGGTTCCGTACACATATTTTGTCTCTGAACCAAGCCATTGTTGCAAGAACGTTGTACATTTCTGCAGTTATATCTTTGAGAACCTCCATATAACTTGGCACTAAATTTGGCCTCAATTCTTTTTTCGTCGAAGCCGACAATCCTGCACTGCCTTTTAACTGAACTCTGCTCCTTTTTCACGTGTATGTATATAATATAACCGCGGGATACAATATAACTAATTAAGGGTGGTTTCGCAGCTGGATTGTGAAGAACCCGCCTTTTTCTAATTAATCGAAACAGAACACTTAAATTCAAAATTCACCCAAAAGTTAATCAACAAAACCTTATTACCTATGTATTGTGTATGTTGCCATCGCAAAGTTTCCATTGGTTACTGTAAATTAGAATTTGAAAAATTTTAAAGTGTCCTGTTTCGATTAATTAGAAAAAGGCGGGTTTTTCACCATCTGGCTCCGAATCTACTCCTAATTTATACTTGCGATTGTCAGCACTTGCTGTAACATAGACAGCATCTTGATTTTCAACACAAACACTTGTACAATTTTATTCATAAATTTTATTCATAAATACAATTTTATTCACCTTTGTTGCACATTTCCCAACCGGTTTCAGAAACAAATCCATCTTCAGGGGTTACACAAATTATTTAATATTATCATAGACTAACGCATAGACCGACAACTCCGAAACATCAAGGCGTAGCAAATTTTTTTTACCTAGGTGTCGCCGAGTGTTGCAAATAAGTATAATTTGTTTAATTGGCCGCAAGTAAACTCT
Organism: Ypsolopha sequella; assembly: GCA_934047225.1. Taxonomy (NCBI): domain Eukaryota; kingdom Metazoa; phylum Arthropoda; class Insecta; order Lepidoptera; family Ypsolophidae; genus Ypsolopha; species Ypsolopha sequella. The sequence continues at coordinate 16,319,976 of OW203994.1, read as the reverse complement.
CATGGTTACCGAGTAAACATAAAGGCTGTAATAGCTTTGCTTAGAAAACTAGATGGTGCTAAGTTGACAACACTAACAGTGAATATTTCAGCGCCATCTATTATCGAAGTGGGAATTATTTTTATGTTACGGGACATCGCTGTGCCACTAGCGTCACCAATCAGTCTTTTTTAGCATCGTGTTCGTTAGAGGATTTAGCAACGCCATCTAGATTTCGTTAGAATTTTACACCTTTTTTGTGGCTACAAACTGATGTATGGGAACTGCTAGTCTATACGTAGTAATACTTAGTCTATGATATTATTCTACGAGCTATAAACGACAAACGTATGTCAACAAAGTATAACCTCTATTTGAGACAACTTACCAAGCCACTTTTATACCCCGAGCCATTAGTATATTCCCAGCTATGCCAAAAAGTTGTGCCCCCAGAGAATGACCGACTAAGTGGGTTGTGTCCAGGTCTAAACCAGACGACTGCAAACTTTGAAGTGTTTCTGCGAATCTAGATCCCAGCTGAAAGCAAATGTGAAACTTTAGCTTTTCATTGTGATTATTAAAATTACATATATGTATGTTCTTTTCAGGTTTATGTTAAAATTTAGATTATCATAGAACAATTTTGATCAATTATATTGCTTTTAACCACCCTTAAATGTATGCAATTTATTTTTGTATGAAATTGAAAATAGTGATAGAAAAATACCAAAAATTATGAAAAAAATGAAAAAAAAAATTTTTTTTGGTTGGAAGGGGGTTTTAACAAATAAACACAAGAAAAAAAACAAACTTAATTTGCAATAAAAGTAATTTTTTTTTTTCGGCACTAAAATAAATACATCTAAACTAAACTAAAACATCCTTAAAAATAAACTAAAACACCTTAAAAAATTAAAGTATATTTTTTATTAGTTACTTGTAACGCTGAACTCTTTTTGACTTTAATATCAAAAAACTTTCTGTAACTTAGAACGTTTCTGTAAATTAGTACATTCATTTTTAAAAATTTGAAATTCTAATTTACAGATTTTTCTTGGGAAGGCTATACCAGCCCTGCAGCTTGTCGAATAACATAGACAAGGTAAACTTCTCGTAATTCTGTGTATAACCTCCTAGCGTATATGGAATCTGTACCATAGACTATTTTAGAATCGGTATCTAATGAACTTCTACCGGAAAGGGAAAGAGTATAACGTCCGCGTGATGATTGTGTTGATTTGCGTTTTCAATAGGTTTATCCTTAGATTTCCTTATTCTAAGGGTTTATCAGAGATTTTCCGATGTTTGATGGCTATGGTTCAAGTAGCATTCCTCACATTTTTTTCATGTGCAATATTTTTATATGGTGTAACATTTAAAGAAAAAAACGATTGAAGTTCGTTCGAAAATAATGTGTCTTTACATCTTGTGTTTTCTCGCTAGCGACGTGAAAAGATGTATGTGTGACACGAGAGCAAATTTATTTTGTTTCTTGTGCCTTTGAATCCCTCACCACGCTCAGGATTCTAAGTTAGAATTGCTACGCTCGTGATTCAATTATAGAATCCTTCGCTTGCTCGGGATTCAAACACGGCACTCGCAACAAAAAAAAACGTTGCTCTCTTGTTACACGAATAACTATTTTTCACTGAGTGAGCCTTTTTGAGCTATCAAGGTGGAAAAAAAATTAGCTTGAAAGTAAAGTGTCGAATTTGTAAATATTTCTTCGAAGTTTTTAAAATATCTCGCGTTCATTTTACGTGAGGCTACCCTCACGTAAAATGAACGCGTACGTACAGCACCAGTAGTATAAGCCATAAGGTTTAATCGCGCGCGACGCAACTTATTTAAATCACAAGTTCGAGGAGCGTGACACGTTGTTTTTTGCGATTAAACAGTATATCACGCTCCTTGCACTTGTGATTCAACGAAGTCGCGTCGCGCGTATTAAACATTGTGCTAAGGGTACAGGGACTCAACCACGTAATTCTCAATTGTATTAACTTCAAGCAAATGCATGCGAAATTCAACGCGTGCAAAAGAGATGACATGTTAGGCGGGCGTCGTCCCACGCACGGCAAATTTCAATCTCAAGTTGATGTTGATGAAAATGAGAATTACGCGGTAGACCCACAGGTCACATGTAAAACCTTAACAGATTTACCGTATTATACAGAACAAGTACGGTAAATCTGTTAATCTGAACTCTTTAAAATGCTCAGTAAACATAAATAACATAGAAAATTTAAATGCAACTATTCTGGCATTATTTTTCATTCGCAATTTCAGTCGTTAGATTTTTGTTTACAGTATGATAAATGCCATGCGATGTAAAGTGGACTAAGCCTCATCAAATGAAAACTATGGAATATAAGGAATGCTCATTAGAGAATTTCAATCAAAAAATCAATACATACATTCAATACATATCAATACACCCGAAATCAGCCTTGGCAATTTTTCGTGCATCCAGTTTCCATCCTTTTGTTTCCATAAATTGTTTTACCCACTACGTAACAAACAGACAATAGATGGACAGAAAGCATGCGTTCTATTTTATTTGAATGGATAATAATAACGCATGCTTGAAATGAAATGTTTAAATTATAGTTATAATTGAATTATTCGAAAAAATTATTTACCAAACCACGCCAAATAAAGAAAATTTAAAAATCCCAACCTTTTTCGAGTTAGGAGCGGCCCAGTTTAAATAACCACTGGCCAGGTTAGGCCGGGAGCCAGCTGCCAACTTTTCCCAGTTCAGAAACACAACATTACTAGTGTTTTGTGCCAAGTACGCTCCGAGCACTGCTATAACTGCCGGTCCCTCTGGATGACCTGCAAGTGTGGTTTGGGAGGTTTTACTCATGGTGAAACAACTGGGGGAAAATTGTATCCGATTTTTGAGGTCTTGTTCTCTGAGCGTGGAAAAGAAACCATGAGAGCTGGTGGCCATCAAAATGGAGTAACTTTAGGCAAGACCTGCTTTCTCATTCAAAATTCTGTCAGAATTCTAATTTCGCAGTTATGTTGTAATCAAATGTGACTTTGTGACCAAAAGCCTTGTTACCTCTCAGTATTTTTCTTTGTTCAGATACCTAGATACCTATGATTAAGGCCCTTACTATTGCCAAATGGGTACTTTCTAAAGCCTACTCCTCGTTTATGGCCAAACCAAAAATAATGAAAAAATGTATTATGAATAATCAACTCTTAGACAACATATGCAACAGTTTTTTTTTCATACCACCAAAACTTCTACATGAATTTTTTTTTTTACTGAATGGCGTTTTTTGACCTCAAATTCCCTACTGCTCCTGAGTTGCTTGGCCGATTGAATTCATCTATGCTTTGATAAATAGATAAACTTTATAGCTATAAACATAACATAAGATTATTCAATCGAGTAATCACGTCCAAGTGAAAAGTATAATTTTCTCCTATTTCGCCCTATCAAGGACGCAGCGAGCGTCGTAACAGCCACTATGCATTGCGCGCTGATATGAACGTTATTTCAATGTCGTTTCCGTTGATATTTGTAGTGTCAAATATCGAGCTGCTAATTTGGCGATGGTAATCGCCTTAATAACTGTAAGAAAGCTGGGCTTGCCTGAAGTTCCTCCATTTTAATTTTCACCAGCTCTCATACTATCTATACTTACCTAAGACTCTAAGGCTTAGAGGATACATATATGTTATATTTATGTATACTTTAAGATCTATACTAATACTAAAGCAGTAAAAAAGTCGTGTCTATACATCGAACATTTTCTCAAAATTTCAATTGCAGTAGGGTATTAGTATTGTACTAGCCAAAACTACCGAAGGGAAATATAATGTCGCAGTAATGGTTATAGCCGTGATATAATTACATACCTAGGGATATAACTATGGCAGTCTTTATATAAGTTAGCTGGTATATATATCTATGTAATAATGCAATAGGTAATTATGGGTAGTGATCCCCTAGAAGGAAAAAATCAAACGATGATAATGAGGAGAATTTAATGGGCTACCAAATTATTTGTTTATTACTGCTACATTTTTGTTGTAGAAGTTTACAAAACAGTCCGCAATTGATAGAAAAACAACTTGAGGACCATTACCAAACATAAACTAAAATATAAAGTAAGTAAATATTTACGTCACAATTTATAGAATAATTTTTTAAGGTTTTTTACCGTGAGCACAAAAATATATTCCAGTTAAAAAAGCAGTTATCTTTTTCTTTGAAGTTTTGAGGAACGTATCTTCCTCGATAAAGCAGATCTGGCACAAAATTTAACGTCAATTTCCATAGAAATGAGCACTCAATATTACTACCGAGGGCTCTATACCTCAATAGGTTTGCTCACCTGTGTATCCATGCGTGAACATAACTGTATCCCGGCTAGTGTTGTACCAGTCTGTCTCAAATATATCCTGAGCCTTATCAATAGTTAGTTCTGTGAAGTGATCTAAGGACCTGCAAAATCAATGGGAAAAAATGTCTGAGTCTGCTATCGAATTAAATGGGTTTTATCTCCTAAGCTAAATTAGAAGCGGTTTTAATTTAAACGTTATTGAAGATGACGTCTATGACGTCATTAAATACAAAAAACCGGCCAAGTATGTGACGGGCCACGAGCAGTGTAGGATTCTGTAGTTGCCCATCAAAATATGCGGACTTAAAGGGTTCTTAAACTTATATTTACCACCTGTTTTACACAACTAACAACTTCATCTAAGTTATTTTCAAAGGACTTTGTACTACCTTTTCATTTTAAGTTGGTCGACTTATACTCTTTAACTCGTAAAGCCTACTTAGCTGTGATAGTTTTACTTTTAACTTCGTTATTATATACTACTGCCGTGAATTTTTTCACACATCCAAAAACAAAAAAACAAAATTTGCTTTAAAGCTAATTTTTGCAAATGGATCACTTAAGGGCCTTACTATTGCTAAATGGGTACTTTCTAAAGCCTACTCCTAGTTTACGGCCAAACCAAAAATAATGAAAAAATGTTTTATGAATAATCAGCTCTTAGACAACATATGCAATATTTTTCTATTTCATACCACCAAAACTTCTACATGAAAAAATGTATTAACTAAATGGTGTTTTTTGGCTTGAATTTCCTACTGCTCCTAAGTGGCTTGGCCGATTGAATTCATTTATGCTTTGATAAATAGATAAACTTAATTAGCTATAAATATAACATAGGATTATTCAATCGAACAATCACGTCCAAGTGAAAAGTATAATTTTCTCCTATTTCGCCCTTTCAAGGACGCAGCGAGCGTCGTAACAGCCACTGTGCATTGCGCGCTGATATGAACGTTATTTCAACGTCGTTTCCGTTGATATTCGTACTGACAAATATCGAGCTGCTAATTTGGCGATGGTAATCGCCTTAATCGAAAAATGCTTTTTACACACCCGCATTATTATTGAACGAACTATCTAACGACACCCCACACCATGAGATAGACGAGAAAAAAAGTTCATTCCCACTTTACGTGTAATGGAGGTAACCTGAAAAAATGTTTTCTTCAATATTTTATTTTAACACTTTTTCGGCGTCATTAATATGTATATCCATGCCAAATTACAGCTTTCTATTACTAAGGTTCTCCGGCCTAAGCGGCGGACAGACAAACAGATAAACAGACGGACATGGCGAAACCGGTTCTTTATTTCGTTTCTATAACTTAATTTCGTTATAATAATTAATTCAATAATTCAATTGAAATGCATTCGAAATGTAAAAATGAAGATGTACGTGTGTTGAATGTTGACAGTCCAAACTCAAGAACACCTCTAATATCCTCTCGGGTATTATGTCGTGAAGATTTGTTTTTTTTTGTTACAAAAGTTATGAAAGTGTGCTTTGACCTAGAATCAGTCAAATAACCTAAAAAAGTAGAATTTTGTTTTTTTTTATATATATATATTGACTTCAACGTAATCTACCTATACATATGTAAGTATAAAAATTATGCAATTCATATCTGTTAAAAATGAGGTACCTGGTTTAATTTTAGAAAGTTTTCGAATCTGATAATTTGCAATTGACTTTTTTGGATGGACCCTCAGAACAAATATATTGGACCTCTATCAATAGTTGTATTCTACGGCTTCGCCCGAGTTGTGTTAGTTTTAGGATCCCATACTAACTCAAAACAAAAAAAAGGAACCATTATAGCGCAAACAACTCGTGAGTCTGTCCGCATGTCTGTCACCTCAGAACATTTAAATATATTTAAATGTTCTGCGTCTGTCACTGACACTTTGTTTGTTGCGATTCCCTTGGGAAAATAAAAAAAATGTCCGTATAAAATATGTTCATTATTTCTGAAATTATGCAATTTGACCGAAATAAAAACATTACCGAAAAATATCTATACTAAATAGAAGCCGGTCAAGTGCGATTAGGACTCGCGCCTTCAGGGTTCCTTACCGTTTAAATAGGTAAATTAATACTGAAATTATTGAAACAGAAATTACAAACGTACAAATTGTATGAAACAAAACTGCAAAATTAAGTTGGTTGAGTATTCAGGGAAATAACCCTAAAACTACATTATAAGTCGGCGTTTTTAGTATTTGTTGTTTAAACACAGCATAGGGTACATAATAATATTATAATAATTTATTTACTTATTTATTTATCAAAAATATTGCAGAGCATTACAGATATATCCAATTCGCTGTACAATTAAAAAGGTAAAAATAATTAATTATAATAATATGCATAGGACATTTACAGAAACATAAAAAACAACAAAAAGTAGGTAACCAAGATAAAAATTCCTTTTTTTAGTCTTGGGCCTTTACGAGCACATGCATTGAAAAATACTTTATTAATGCATGTTAGATATATAAGATGAAAGTTTCCTTTAGTAAGTCTCCTTTTTGTAACTGCTTTCTGTCCTACGAAATATGGATGATGTTTCTACCTATAATTGGGATGCATATAAGAACATATGTTTGTAAATGAATAACACATGTCATGAACTGTATGTAATTCTGTTGGTGGAACTATTAAATAAATAAATAAATAAATGATCATTTTTATCATTTTCGTTTTTCTTTATTAAGGAAAGTTCGCCCTTGAAGTGACGACACAGTTAGTAAATAGTTCAATAAATAAGAATATCGTTAAAGCGAATGGATACGCCAACTGCAATTTGGACCTGTCTTTGAAGGCCTACTCCTCCCACACGGGTGGTCCAAAAACATTCATAAAAATATATGGTAGGCATTATGGAGTCAAAAATAAATTTTAAGTTTCATATACTGTTTTTCGATTGTAAGTTTTGACAAAAAAATCGAAAGTCATCGAAAGTTTCACATGATTAACACAAGAATTTTCTTACTCCTTCCAAACGCCTAAAGCAATTTTAATTATTATTTCACAATTAGTTAAATTTTGTTTAATTGATAGATTTATTTTATTTATAGGATAGTGTTAACCAGTTTTTATGTTTCATTTATTTAATTGATGTATCTTTAGATGATTTCTTACCCACGGTAGAATCTCAGGGTGGTCGGTTCCAACTCGTGGTCTCCATCGTCACACCAACCTGCAATATGCGATACCACAAATATTAATCGTAGTATTATACAGATGATTTCTACGCCAAAGGTTGGCTGAAAGAAATCGCTTTAAGTCATAAGTCCGCCTTTGTACAAAATTATGTTTTCAATACTCTGTTTTCTTTTATATGTGGTTTGTGTACAATAAAGTGTCAATTCATTCATCATTCATTCATAATGTGCAAGAAAACTGCCTCTATGCTACTCAGACTACGGGGCAGTGGCAACGGCATCCTGAAGATGATTGTGGACCAAATGGATTGTCCCATCAAGAAATTCTGGATGGAACGATCCATTGGGTTATTTAAATAATCAATTTCGTACATGTTCAGTTTGTTTTACTAACCTAGTTTTAAGCCTAACACTAACCTACCTATGTATTTTTAATCTAAAAATAAATTAATAAATTCGCCCAACCTTTACTTCCTAAGCGTCTGAAAATTTGGATTCCAAAATCCAAAAAACCTTGAAAACGTATTATATTCTGAGCTCTGTCTTACAGACGGTAAAACAAGTTCCAAATTTGGTCAGATTATTGCGTATACTCTAAATTTTAGTAAAACAACAAATAATAAAAAATTGAGTTCCGTACTCAGTAGTTGCCGAATTAATGTAAGGCGCTACCATTTTAGCATGTGTTTTGTTGTTATTTACCATAATATTTTTAGGATTGTGTGGTGGTACGAAAGCCTGTGTGCGGGAGAAAATTATTTTTGGCTTTAGATGCGCACGCGGCGCACGCCACACGTCTATTTCACAGTATGTTTATACTGTATCTATACTGTAGTAATTATTCATAAAGAATAGATATGTCTATTCTCTATGAATAATTATATCAATCATTAAGCGAAGATGACAATAATGAGGGGGTCATAACAAAAGGAAAAATGATTGTTCAAACATCAATATTGATTTTGTATTATAAATAATGAAAATGACATCATTTTGTGAGACGGTGGTGGGTTCTTTAGATGACGACGATACGATGATTGAAGGGGGGTAAAAATCAGAAAAAATCAATGACGTAATTTATGGACGGCCCCTTACACAAACACACACACATGTCGTGAGTCACGACACTTTCGTGAAGGTCGACACTTTTTCCGGTCTAGCTCTCATTTGCCAGGTGTCTGGAGTGTAAGCAAAAATTCAGTTCGTTCCAAGAAGGAAGCTTAAGGAGCTCCACAATGCTAAACATCAGTTTTGTATTGGATTCAGTTCCGTCAATGTAGAGGGTAAAAATTTGAAAAAATTATGGCGTGTTTTGTGACTCAAGGCAATTATTAATTACACTTTATAAATAAATATACTTTCAATCTTCTTTTAAAAAAAGCATGAATTTCACGAAAAAAGTGATTCAGTTTCCATATTTCAAAACCGATTGAAACGAAACCAGCACACGCAGATACTAACTAAAAAAATATCTTTATTACATAAAGAAATTATAGTTAATGTCCTAATGTAGTCCCGATTTCAAAATAACTGAAGTTTTGCGTGCGCGGCCTCTGATTAGAGTAGGATAGACAGTTAAAAAACAAAAGCGTTAGAGCAGGACTGAATTTTAGCATTGTGCAGCCGCTTAAACAAATACATTACGGTCGGCTTATTAATAAAATTAATTATTAAAAAATAAACACTTACACGCCACGAACAACAAAGAAACTACCGTTGCAGATGCTCGCATTTTCAGTACTTTTTTACAAATAATTCCTTTCTGTAGGACCAAATGTTTTTATAGGGGCCGGTATCAGCTATACTATAACTTATGTCTGTCTGCTGTCCTGTGCCTTGACACCACTAACGCTGATTACGTGAAGGAGTGTTCATATTTGTCCAAATACAGTACATGGTCACAGTGGTAGAGGCAAATACTAATATTTACGGTTGATAAAAAAACTGGTATTTATCACAATGTTACGATCTTTTAGGGATTACCGCACTCTTAATAATGTTCTGTAGCACACACAGCAAAGTATAATTTTTAATGAATATTTTTGCAACTGTATTTTTATTCGATGACACAATATGGTTATGAGATTTGGCACGCATGCAATTTAAGACCAGCGGGTCTACCGCGTAATTCTGATTTTCATCAACATCAACTTGAGATTGAAATTTGACGCGCATGCAAGAGAGATGGCATGATAGGCGGGCGTCGTCGCACGCACGTCAAATTTCAATCTTAAGTTGATGTTGATGAAAATTAGAATTACGCGGTAGACCTGCCGTTCTTAAGGCGCCTCTTCCCAGCGTCTTCCGGAAATGACTCTTATTACATGAAAGTATGTTTAAAAATTATGAAAAAATTTAGTGTTGTTTAAACTATGAAGAGCAACTTGATTTTGGGAAATTATTATTATTAATATATATTTTGGTACATTTGTCTTTTTGCATATTAAGAAAATAAAGATATCGACCGTCAAAGTCGATCGCAGGCGTGAGGGTGGATTGCGGGGGCGGGCGCCAAGGGCGTCGGGAAGGTTTTTCATCTATTGTCAGTCACATGTCGCGTCGCGTAGGTTAGCCATTTATTCGAAATTTGGAATCCCAATAAAAAATATTTTAAAAAAAATTGACGGTACTGTGTTCTATTAGTGATTCTGATTAATTTATTTCAATATAGCTAGGGAGTTCATTTTCATTCTGTGAGATCTGTGTTCCGGAGATTTAGTTTCGTGATAAGTGAGTGGTATTTGATTATTAATTGATGTATGATATTAATGTATTTTATAGCTGGCGCAAGCTTCATTAGACATTTAAACGCGTCATACAGTTTTTTCATTTTTTATAATCCGGAATAATTTCTGTATTTTTTGATTCAGAACAACTGAGTTTTTTGGTTACTCTTTGCTTAGTTGTCTATATGACAAATTTTCATTAAAATTGTTCGTCCATTAGTTGCAGAGATAAGAGGGAATCCACAGAACATATTAAAGGGAAACATACTTTGTTACAAACAAAAACTAACTTTTTGGGGGACAAAATTTACTTTTACGATACCTACATTGTAAGTCCCTTTCTGTATGTACGGTTGGCTGCATGTCATTCAAGCTCCCTATTTATCGCAGTATTAGCCTCTAATGTGTAATAAAACTGAAGAGTGGAGTAGCATATATTAGTACATTACGATACGAGAGCGATGAAACGTTTTCTGACGAGTGTGAGTTTGCGGCACGAGCCGAAGGCGAGTGCTGCAATCACACGAGTCGAGAAAAAGTTTCTCGCACGAGTTTCGTATAATTTTTTATAGCACAAGTGCGGAAAATGCCGACTTTACGCACGCGCGCATACAAGGTGAATTTATGAACATCGTCCAAATTCATATTTGAGCCTTGGTAAGTGATCAGCACAACGATATTGATCAGCATTATGAACCGATAACGATTTTTGTAAAATTCATAAAATGAAATTTCAACTCCCCATAGTGATTCACTCAGGACTGGGAGTGAATTACTATGGGAAGTCGAAATTTCATTATACGAATTTAACAAAATTTGTTATCGATTCACGATGCTGATCACTTACCAAGCCTCCAGTATGAATTTGGACGATGATCAAAAAGTCACCTTGTCTATATACATAAAAAGTCACCTTGTATATAAACATATATATATATATTTTTATTATGGAAGTATATAATATTATTAAATCTAAGCAAGCCAATACTATTTTTTTTATTGTATTTCTCTTTATTATACTTAGTTACAATTGTTTTTTTTTTATTATTTAACATTAAGCCTGACCTGTAATAAGCGTATATAATGTACCCATATTACAAAAATAAATATATTTCATTTAATATTTCGTAGTTTTACAATTGACCCCTACTTTTTAAAACCCTTCTAACAAAACAATTCCAACTTCGTTAGCATTTACCATAGAAAGTGACGGTGAACTGAATTCTAAATAAGTAATGCAAAGCGGTCGGCTACTTTCTAATTCTTTCAAATGCATATTTCTAGCAACAAGATTTTTTGCTAAACAATCATACCATAGAATCAAAGCCAGTTTACTATTACATGCTTGAAGATGTAAATGTAATATAATCTTATCTAATAAATCAAAGATTTCCAATTACCAAATTAGGTTAATTTCTCTGACAGACAGTAATTTTGCAAATACGTTCATGATAAAATACATACATACATATACTCATGCCTGTCTCCCAGAGGGGTAGGCAGAGACTACAGATTTCCATCTGCTACGATCCATATACACCTCTTTCGCTTCTTCCACATCCATCAATCTAGTCATACAAGCTCTTCTATTCCGGGTACTTTTGACATGGCCCTTCTTCAGTACGTCACTAATTTGGTCAGCAAACGTCCTTCTAGGGCGGCCTGGTCGAGTTGTACCTTCCACTTGCGCACCATAAATTTCTTTCGTCTCTCTACTTTCATTCATCCTCTTTACATGTCCAACAACCGAAGCATTCCTTTTTCTATTCTAGTCACTACATCTTCCTTCAGGCAGCAACGATCCCGTATGTCGATATAGCGGAGCCTCCTAAGACAGGTATATTCTTTACTTAAAAGGAGACTCCAACTTGTTTAAATGGTATGATTTGGTCACTGAAATAAATTATTTTGTATTTTTATTTGTATTTTCACTCTGTCTTTCAATATTAAACCACACATCTACGTAAGGAACGCATTTCCACTGCAAATATTACGCAATAATTATTATTATCGACAAGTTTATTTAAAAGGATCTTATCACAATCGTATTTAACCCACTACTCTTTATTTTGCGGGTGTGTACACACTTCATTTGTTCATACTTACCCCGCCCCCGTTTCTGCACCAGGCTGGTCTTCGACTTTCTGTCGTTTATGATCAAACCATGAACGTACGTCAATGGATCAAACAGGTTCTCCACTCTTAAACTGATTTCTCCATTATATTCAGATACTAGCTTAACTGGTTTTGAAGATACAACAGATCATAAATACAAATGTAGTTTTGGCTTTAGAACCAATATAGAACCAAATATCGCACGCTCATTTTGAGTATTAAACTCACTTTGAGCTGCCCCCCTATTCTGTATCTTTAGTTGCCAACTGTTCTAGGTGCCTATCATCAAAAACATAGATAAAAACTGAAATTTCAAAATTGCCTTTAGTGTGTATTGAACTATTAACAATCTGTGTCGTCACTTGAAGTGCGAACATATCCTTAGGAAATCGGAATTCGATGGTATATCTATGTTTTTGATGATAGGCACACAGTACAGAAGGCAACTAGAGATACATAATAGGCCCGCTGGTTAAATGCTCTAAGCACGCTCAAGATGAATACATCCTGAACTGCCAAACTCGAGCCGTTTGTAAACATCATGAATTCTCTACAAGATCGACTTAATTCTATGAAATATTAATCTTCCAAGCGAACAAGAAAACAGTCGCAATCTTCAATACTACTAATAAGTTAGTACAAAAGTCCTGTCTGTCCATTGAATATTGATGTGAAATTTTAAATGAAATGGGTATTGTTCTGAGGCCCACATTATTTTTAGGTTTCTACCAACGCCAATGACCTTGAACTAAGTAACTTTGAAACCATCTTATACGGTAACTATATCATTTTTCAACAGAAGAAAAATACATAGTAATCTGCATGATATCAATAGTGATGTGGTTTTTCCTGAATTTCATTATAATATACAGAAGTGAAGCAAGAAAATTCTAAGTTTACCCTTATTTCTCGATTTTTTGTTCACTTGTAACAACATAACTGCTGCAGTTTTTATCGAAACAGTAGAAAAATTTATAAACTTCTAGACAAAATAATATAAAATGATTTGGTTTTCTCAGTTCTTGGAAATTAATTTTATTTTAGATAAAATAAATTAAAAACATACTATTTTCGCACTTGTCAGCCGCAGCGAATGACCTAACAGCCATGTTGCAGTGCGAGCTGCTATGGACTTTATTTTAATATGGTTTTGTTCGAAATTTCAACCACCACGAATCGAGTTGCTAATTATTCCGACGGAGCCACCTTAACCATTTTTGTCTGTACGTCTCTCTGTTGTAACTCGAACACCACTCAACGGATTCGGATGCGGTTTTCGTTATTATCATCGTAGTGATGCCTATAGCCTAAGACTGTGGATAATTGAAAGACAATTCCACGCGGGCGAAGCTGCGGACAAAAGCTAGTGCAAAATAAAGGACTCAATTTAAGTACATTATATTTTATATTAACTTAATAACTAAGATACAGTGATTTATCGATCACAGCTTTCCTGTTTCAACTAAACTTCGCAGTATATACTTCTGCACTTTCCCGGAGGTGGTTTTGGGGAAAGTTTCAATATTTTTTATCAACTTGGGTGCTTTATATTTGGCTAGTGTTCCTAATGCATGCTTCGCTAATGCTTCTGGGTTGAAGTCGACACCTTCTTTCAGACGGACGACTGCGCAGATTTCTTCTCCTAAACGGTCATCTTGGATACCAAATACCTATAAAAAGAAGTAAAAATTGCTTTATCTCTCTCTCTCTCTCTCTCTCTCTCTCTCTCTCGGGCCTCTACCCGTGGTGACTGAATGTTTGGATTGGGCGCTTCTCCTCTAACTAATTTCAAAAAAATGGTAACTGTTTAGCTCTCTTTCGTCACTGTGTAATTATACGTATACAAACCTATAGACCTTCCTTAAAATACCTGATGTGTATTAGGCAAAAATCATAATAAAATTGTTATTTAACCAAATGTTTTATATCAAGAAAAGGAGAATTGTATTGAATAGCATAGAGTCGTGAACTAAGGCGTAGAGGCAGCCGCATTTTACAGGTATTTATTTTCCTTTATTAAAGAAACAAACAGGCAATTTATAAAGCTTATATATAAGACAATAGGTAATACAAAGTTTGATAAAGTTTCTATTGATATACATATAGAGATGAAGAAGCTAGCTAACACTGATATGATCCCGATGTCTGACCGCCATCGCAAAACCCAATAACTGCAAAATGGTTCATTCAGTCCATAGCCCTACTCACCTGACATTCCAATACATCTGCATGAGCACTCATAACGTCTTCTATCTCTTTTGGTGAAATATTCTCTCCCCCTCTAAGAATTATGTCTTTAAGCCGGCCTACAACCTGGCCATAGCCATCATCGTGGAGTATCAGTTGGTCCCTGGAAAAGATAATCCTTATATAGGTATATGTATACTTAATAAATGATATTAAAATTTTTCTGACAAACATCACCAGCAATACAATTTTATTTGAACACCACAAAAATTAAAATTGTAAACACTTAAATAAATGTAACATATTTAGTTAGCACATTATATAACTACAACAAGGCGGCCTTATCGCTTAACGCGAACTTTTCCAGATAACCCCGGTTGAGAAAACTGTTTAAAAGGAAACTGTTTAAAATGGCGAAATCAAGCAGACTTGTTTCAAAGATATACCATTTAGTTACTTCGTTTTAAAAACCTGAAAACCAATTTAAACGTACCCACTCCTCACCCAGCCATTCTCACATATGGTCTCCTTGGTTTTCTCCTCATCACCCCAATAGCACATCATGTTGGAGTAACCCCTTATGAGCAGCTCTCCTGGTTTACCAAATGGTACCAGCTCATTGTTCTCGTCCACTATCTGAAAGTGAATATAAGTGATCAGTCAACATGGACTGTGTAGTGAATTTGTATCCGTCCTCCGTGTTGTATGCGGGCTCATGGTCTTAGCCTAAAATTCAATACAAAATGAACAACTAATGATGGGTTTCTAATTCAGTTTGAGTTCTGTTTTTTTTTTTTATTTTAGCGCGTAAATTGTAATGAAAAAATGATTAGTCTTTTCAACTTACAAATTGTTAAATCTTTCACCATTCTTGTTCAACTTGTAATCAGAAAAAATCTTCTAGAAAGCCTTTTATGAAAAAGAAGTGGGAATTAAAGTAATTGGAAATATAATCAATAACCTGATGATGAGGGATGAAAGCTTCATTCTTACACACTCACTCGAAGACCTACAATATTGGCTAGACCATCTGAATACAAAAGTGGAGGACTTAGGATTGAAAAACAACCAGACTGAAAATACATGATTATCAGAAAGAAAGCTGCAGATTCGAATACACTGACAGATTAAAGTGCATTGGGACAATTTAAAAAAATCAATAGAAAGGGTTAAACAGTATAGATATCTGCTGGCTTTATTTAGCCACAAAGAAATAGTTTACCTTAGCTTCCAGATGATCATTTAAAATTCCGAGATACTCTAGAGGTCTCTTTGAATCCTCTCCGGGAACAGACTGAAACGTGACCGCAGTCGTTTCTGTCATACCGAATATTGACTGAAAATAATAATTCTTGATTTTAATACATAAGAAATTAAAAATGTATTATATATTCAATGGCTTGCAGCGTTTGCAATTATTACGAGTATGCCAATATTAGATCTCTTATCGTTTCTACAATAAGGTAATTAAAATAGAATAGAATATAATATAATTTATTTCGCAAGAAGGGAGTACAGTACAAGTTACAAGAATTTAAGCTTAAAATCTAAGATACACATAAAGTACTAATAACAAATGTACGCTGTTATTCTAGATAGGATTTTACGCCTGTAGAAAGGAATAACAGCCCTTGGAGGACAGAATGGGGTAAAAAACATAATGTACTTAGTTAATCGGCTTAACAACATTAGTAGGTGGGTGTAAACATAGGTTTAGGAGGTTGTCTGTTTATTAAAATATCCACATGTTATGTATAAGTTTTCATGAATTATAACATAAAATGTGGAAGTACCTAAATTACATTATAACACCGCGATTCTGCAGAGAAGAATCAGGGACGATAAATAATTCATTCCCTTATTTTTTAATCCACGCCCTGCTTTCTCCTCGTGGCTTCTGATTGGCCCTCACAATATCTCACAATATATCGCGAAAACGATGTTTTTCGTAGATAAAGTATTATGTCCAACTGGACATACCTAATTAGACATTAAGGCCTGTTCCATGGTACACAACAATCCTATTGAGTGATTTTGTCAGAAAGTCTACATTAGAACGCTCACGTCGTGCGCTGTCGGCACGAGGGCACAGCAGATTATTCTGGATATTCTGAAAAAGTTTTTGAGGTAAGTATTTTAAGTCTTGACAACGGAAAATAAACCATGTTTTCGTGTTATAGCAGAAAAATCAGACATAAAACTAAAGCTGCATAGACAACAAACATATTTATAACTTAAAAAGGGGTAATTTTTCAAAATTATATCTATCGAGTGAAATGTGTCCAATTAGGTTGTTTTGATCTGAAAAAACATGTCTGTGAGTTTTTCATTGATAGGGTCAGTAGTTGACTCAGCATATTTTAAGAGGTTATGCGAATTTTATTTTTGTCACTGTCACTCCATGCGAAAAATCGCGCAGTGCAAGAGGGGCGGATTCAGGGCAAACGGGAAAAAAGTTGCTTTTATATTTTTATTTAAAAACTTAACAAGCTAGCAAAATTTCCAAAATCAAATGTCTAGATATTGTTGAAACCCATCTAATAAAATATGTTTGAGTTCTGTACATGGCTGCTACTCGTTAAACGAAGAGAAAAAGTATGTTACAACACCTCATTTCAACAATTATTTCTATCGAGGAAAGTTTATACAAACATATTTTCCAAAATCAAATCTGTAGATTAGATAGTCAAGATGCATATACCAGACACTGATTATAATTTTTCGTGTATTTCATGAAATACACAGAAAAGAAACACCCGTATTTTTTTCGCATATCGCCTTAAGCAAAAACCCTTGGAAAACCAAAGGCAAGGTCTTAAGACACTCGTGCAGTTTATTGTGAACCTCACTTCATTCGTTTCGTAAACAAGCACTCGTTTTCCAATGTCTCACATTATGTCACAGTTGCACAAAATACTATTATCGCTCTACCAAATAACCTTTTGACACATCTTAACATGCACGACATTTATTTTATAGTTTCAAAAACACTGTCATTAAAAACTTAATTTTCTATAGTAAATTTAATTTTGCACCTGCCAAGATTTTCGACCCACCAAACAAAATCTAAACAACACTAAAACTTGGCTACCAGAGTTTCCTATTTTGGCATTACCTTTATGACCCAAAAACCAACACTTACCTTTACCCTCGAGACCTTCAGCACATCAGCCAGATCCTGTACCAGTTTTGGCGTGACAGGCGCCCCTCCAGTGACGGCGACCTGACTCTCCAGCCCACTGGAAACTCCTCGTGACCTCACCTCGTTTACCAGATCGATGTGCATGGTTGGCGTGCCGTGGATCACTTGGCACCTAGAATAATTTATGGTTCTAAAAATGGTCTCGCTTTACAATAGGCTGGGAACCAAAATACTCGAAGTTCTTTCAAAGAATCTGTTTTTCTTTAACTTGATTATAACATTATAAGCCGATTAAAGTTGCTAGAAGTTGCGAGAAATTGCAGAAATGCGTTTTTATTTATATTTTATGAATCTGCATAAAATTATGCTATAATTTTTATGTTGCAAAAAAAAATTTTACGCACTGTGACAATTTTTGCAAAAAAATGCACAGTTTAGATGAAAATGACACAAAAATTGGGTTATTTCAAATTGATAACACCAAAATCACATAAAACTAAATTTAAAAAACTAACCTTATTTGCCTATTGCACAAAAATGAACAAATACAATATTTTTAACATAATTCTGCGGATAACCCCCAACCAAACTAATATTTGGCGGTAACATGGACTTCTCTAGTTTCTTTTTTCTTCCCATGCAATAAAGAGGGATAATAAAAACAGTTCTTGTTCCGTTTAATGTTGATGGCCGACGTCGCAGCAGGTACCAGTGTTGCCACCCTCAGATTGTGGTTTTCCCCTAACTCCGTGTAAAAATCCCCTGAATTTAACACTTTTCAGACTTTTTTCCCCTATGCATTTAATTTAAAAGTAAAACACAATTAACGGCTAACTATTATTGAATTTAACTAAATTTGAGTCTTATCAGAATATTTTCCCCTTAGCATATAATTTAAAAGTAAAACACAATTTAAGGTTAACTATTATTAAAGTAACATAAAGTTTATCAGTTTAATTAACTATAAATATTTCAGTAACTTTAAAGCAGTCACGAATAGCGTCCATTTTTAAAGAATCAAAGTCGAAACAGAAACATGTCTTACAAAAAATATATATTATTGGTGCTAGCGATAGAGAACTGAACACCACGCTACGATATATCCATTATAAACCTAAAATTCGGCTTAAATAAATTTCCCCTAAAAATACCAAAAATAATTTATTTCCCCTAAAAAATACCAGAAATAATTTTATACCCCAAAAAATCCCCTAGACATGAAAAGATACCCTAAATTTAGGAGAAAATACCCTATGGTGGGAGCACTGGCCAGGCATGGATAAGAGACATTGTGTAACTCTCAGAATAATATTCTGAGGTGTAACTTACATCTATCTCTTTCACTCTTTCATAAATATGAAAGAAGAAGATTAGAATAGTAAATGTAATCGCGCGTTAATTTTTAAAATGTTCTTGAAATTGTTAGTTGAAGATATTTTAAAAAAAGACGATATTTTTGATGGTCGTAAATAAAGTATTGTGTGCAACTGTGTTGTTGTGTGCACTCGTATTTTTTTTATCTAAGTATTTTACTTAATTACATTTTTCATTTGTATTCACTTTATTTTAATCCCAATAGTATTCCTGAAATTGTCTCGTTATACACGTTATTAATCTTTTTTTTTTATATTGTTCGGTCCATCAGTTTTGAGATAAGAGGAGGCCACATGAAATTTTTAAGAGAAATAAAAATGAAATTTTCTCTTTTTTGTAATGGATATATTATAAACAAATTCAAATTTGATTTCTTTACTACACCATAATTATGTGGGAAAATAAATCCAGTTTTTGCAGTCGGTTCAAAAGTTATGAGTATGTGAAATAGTGACGAACGGACGGACAACGGACCATAATAGTTCCTTTTTTTACTTTAGATACGGAACCCGAAAAACTAAAAAGAGATAACCATTATCGATTCTTCTACCAACCAAATGGATAATGTGAACGCTTCCATACAAACTAAGAAACGTACTCGTAGTTTTATAAAGAGTTTGAATGGATCTTTAGTTAGTTACTTGCAATTCAATTACAGCTTTCAAAGGCTTAAACAAAGGAGGTCTTACCTCTCCGCTAGCAACGCGTTCAAGTTGGCTTTAGGACTGTAATTGGCTGATGGAAGAACTAAAGTTGCACCGTGCTGTAGTGCTGCTGATATTGTTACGACTATACCGTATACGTGGAAGAGAGGGACCTGTAAAATAGAGCAAAATACGAATTCTTATTTATAGAGGTCTAACATTTACTGGCACCACTATTTTATGGATCACATCGAACAACTTCTTATGAAACAATGAAACATAAGTACCAGTAAAATCGCTTAGAATAGGAGATATTTGATTTCAAAATGAGTATTTGTTTCGCCAGAACTGTCTACTTAGTTTGAAACTCTATTATGTTTCATAGCAACGGCTTGTACTTGTTTAGAAAAGTTTTTCAGTGTGATCAGTTCACTAAGGCTTTTTTGTAACTAACCTAATTCACTGGCTCCTAGAACATAGTATACCTAAACTAGTCTAGGAGCCAGTCGCTCAAACTTCATACGCTAAACAAAAGTACATTGTATAGTATAAGTTTTAGTTCGTAACAGAAAGGATAAAAAACCGGCCAAGTGCGAATCGGACTCACGCACGAAGGGTTCCATACCATTAACTATAAAAACGGCAAAAAAACATGTCTGTTGTATGGGAGCCCCCTTAAATATTAATTTCATTCTGTTTTTAGTATTTGTTGTTATAGCGGCAACAGAAATACATCATCTGTGAACATTTCAACTGTCTAACTAACACGGTTCATGAGATACAGCCTGGTGATAGACGGACAGACAGACAGACGGACAGCGGAGTCTTAGTAATAGGGTCCCTTTGGTTACCCTTTGGGTACGGATCCCTAAAAAAGACATTATCTTGCTAAGTTTCTTGCCCTTCTTCGTAGCAAGACTAATCGAATGGGCGGTATTAGACATGTATTTATATATGTAAGCTATTAGTATGTAGTATATAATTATAGATTTTCCCTATCATTTGAATCGTATATACAGGGTGGAAAAAATGAAAGGGCCCTGGAGGGGAACTACCTTAAATCCTTTAGTTAGCTCATTTTACTGAAAGGAAACATTCGTTTATTTTTTAAAAGAAACAAAACTGCATTCAAAGATCTTCTAAAATTTGCTTGTCTCACCTGGGAACTGAACCAACTAAAAATTTAAAAAATAAATCCTCGCTATTTTATTATACGAATCGGTAGGGTTATTGTTCAGGATAAAATTTGTCTACTAAATTAAAGTCTTACACTCATCTGTTGTACGAGATACCCATGAAATTGAATATTTATTACAAGTTCTTTATTAACAATACCTAGTACTGTTCACTTGTAAAGTAATAATTATACGCCATTATTACACAATGACAGCACGGAATGAAAGCAAAACAAAACAAAATTTAAATTTCGAACGAAATTTATGGTTCGAGCTTCAAATTTGTTGCTCCGCGTTGCAAAAAAAATACATTCCTTTTTTAAACTTTTCGTCAGTACGCCTAGTGCAAGAAGTAATTGTGCTCTGCATACATTTATTATTACCATTAAACGATTTTCTTATTGAAGTCTTCAACAAGGTACTTAAGATAAATAACATTAGCAAGCTTGTACTTCATACGATGTCTTTGGATGTAAGAGAGATAAGAAAATTAGAACGTTTCATTTACTTCTTACATGTGAACAGTACTAGGTATTGTTAACAAAGAACTTGTAATAAATATTTAATTTCATGAGTATCCCATACAACAGATGAGTGTAATACCAAATGTTTATTAGACAAATTTTATTCTGAACAATAATCCTACCGATTTGTATGATAAAATAGCGAAGGTTTATTTTTTTAATTTTTAGTTGGTTCGATTCCCGGGTGAGACAAGCGAATTTCAGAATATCTTTGAATGCAGTTTTGTTTCTTTTAAAAAATAAAGGAATGTTTCCTTTCAGTAAAATGAGCTAACTAAACGGTTTAAGGTATCTCCCCTCCAGGGCCCTTAAATTTTTTCCACCCTGTATATATCATATACATTGCTGCATAAATAAAATATACTTAACTTACCTTTAATTCATTTCTTTAATTCATTTTAGTTGAGTCACAAGTGCGAGGAGCGTGACACGATGTTTTTGCGATTAAACAGTATGTCACGCTCCTCGCACCTATGATTCAACTAAGCCGCGTCGCGCATGATTAAACACTATGCTACGGGGCCATGTGTCTTCAAGAGACATAAGACGACGCGACGCGTGACGCGGGCGAAGCCTACGCTCGAGCCTTGAACTAAAGAATATGCGGAAAGGAAAGGACGTGTGGCTAGGGTTGCCAACCGTACTTTAAAATAAAGTATCTTACGTTATTTTGGGTATCTGTACTTTATACTTTTGAATACCAATAAAGTATGTGAAAAGACATTATTTCAATCTTTACGTATAATAAGACGTAAACTGAAAACACCAGCCAGCGAAAACACAGCCGTAAAGAAATCCGAGGGAAAATGTATGACTTGTGCGCTGTGCGTTTGTGTTTGTGCAAAGAGCACAAAAAATACAGTTTCACAAAAGGATTTCAGGATGTTGGTATGGACCCTGGCCTTCTTAGTCCCTACCTACCGTCCGCTGCCTTTATATATATTTTTATATTTTTGTAGCCCCTTGAATAAATTATACTTTTTTTTAAAGGACCGTACTTCTTATTTACCTTCCCTGAAATCAGATACGTTATTATTTCTAAAAACGTTGGCAACCCTACATATGGCCGCCCGCACGACCTTTGTCGTGATAACCCTTTGATGTGCGTGCACTAATTTACCGACAGAGCAAACGAAACGCTATTCGAGTTCGCCCAAATGATTTGCTATAAGACGAACTACTTGGCCAGAATGCCACGGCAACGCAAACCTTCGGAGAATCCAGTTACTCGTATTTAGCCGAAGTATGAATAAATCATTTGCGTCCACTGAAGACAGACGCTCGCTTGAAAATTATTGCGGATATAATCGCGGGTTTAATAGTCGTCGCACATTACAACGGACCGGCACCACACCACCGCAAAGTAAAGCATTTAAATGTACACATGAAAAATGTTACGTACGCAACACGATTTTAAACTGCGAGGTGTTCCGGTGACGAGGCGTTATATTTTGCAACGGTACTTATCCGTCTCGTCCAAAGATATTCCAAGCCCTTATTATAACTAGTAGTAGTTCGCCCAAAACCGTGAACTTGGGATTCGATCTTGACCAATTTAGCTCATATTCAACTTTGAAAATTCTTTTTGTCTCAATTACTCGCGTACCAAATTTCATGACGTCCCGATCAACGATACTCGAGTTATCGTCGGACAAACATTCATCATCCATCATCCATCCATCAGCCTAGTTCGTCCACTGCTAGACATAAGCCTTTTCAAGATTTTTCCACTCCCGGCGGTCATCCTGGAAGAGTTGGCCATACTCACACACGCTGGGCAGGAGGGTTGGTGAGCGCTGTGCCGAAACACTCGCACCAGTGACGCCGCTGCCCGTCACCAGTCTGTTCCAAAAAAGGCCCGGCTATTGGGGATGGATATACCGCCATCCATTGGTCCCAGGCATGGTGGGCCTCCTGGATTTTTGCCTGTGAGCTGTCCTCTTATTCTACCCCGAATTACTTTGAGGGGGTCTCCAAGTAAGATGGTGGTACCTCCACAGCCGAGCCCGGTATCAACTCTACCACCTGTTCATACATACATTCATACATACATACAAACGCCGAATTGTTCAAGTAGGCTCTGATACTGAGAACTTCGTTCGTTTCGCTCACTCGTTCAAAAATAGGGCAAAGATTGAAAAAAGGCGGGTGGGAGCGGTGGGCGAAGGGCTAGTAAGAAATATTTTACCTGAACACAAATTTTTTGGTCAGCTATTTCATTTCTTCTACCAACATTAAATCCATTATTGACGATACCTTGGTGTGATAGTACAACGGCTTTTGGATGTCCTGAAAAATACAGTTTTATGGTGTCATTCCATTTTTAATTTTCGTTTGGTTTATTTATAACCATACACCAATTTGCAAATATAAGGTGACTTTACATGATATAGCCAAATTCATACTGGACACTCAGTAAGTGCTCAGGACCAAGGAGCAATTTAATACAAAGTTAAATTAAACCACATTATCTGTAGAACAACTTTCCCAAAGAAAAATAGACTCGAAAACGAAAAAAAAAATTGGGCGTGCCTATATAAAATTCACAATAGTAGTAGGTTTCCAAAATTTCTAAGGAAACGTAAAATAATATTTTGTGCAACTATAACATAATTTAGACATTGGGACACGAGTGCTTGTTTACGAAACGAACGAAGTTGCCTTTAAGACCAATCAGCGGGCCTATTATGTATCTCTAGTTGCCTTCTGGACTGGGTGTCTATCATCAAAAACATAGATATACTATCGAATTCCGATGTCCTAAGGATATGTTCGCACTTGAAGTGACGACACAGATTGTTAATAGTTCAATACCCACTAAAGGCAATTTTGTAATTTCAGTTTTTATCTATGTTTTTGATGATAGGCACCTCGTTCAGTTGGCAACTAAAGATACAGAATAGGGGGGCAGGATAAAGGAGGCGTTGAGAAATAAGGCCGGGAATTATTTCTCGTCTCTGTTGTTAATTGGGTCTCTAGTGGTTTTATAATAAATTGGGCCAATCGCAGCGTAGAAGCGCGGTGTTAAAATGTAATATTATAACATCAGATAAACAATCTAGGTAGTTATAAAACAGCTTTTGATGTGGCAATTGCCTTATTGGAGTATGGGTGTAGATAAATATTTTTTCTTTAACGCTGGTGTGTTTCTTTGGGAAAATTGTTCATTATAATTAGTAGATTATGTGGTTTTATTTAAAGATACACTGTCCGTTTACACCTGCACCCGTAGTATAAGGTTTAATCGCGCGCGACGCAACTTAGTTGAATCACAAGTGCGAGGAGCGTGACACGATGTTTTTGCAATTAAACGCTGCTTGCACTAGTGATTCAAATAGTGGCGTCGCGCGCGATTACACACTATGCTACGGGCCCTGTGCAAGGAGCGTGTCGTACTGTTTAATCGCAAAAAACATCGTGTCACGCTCCTTGCACTAGTGATTCAACTAAGTCGCATCGCGCGCAATTAAACACTGTGCTACGGCTGCATGTATAGTTTTATAATAATTATTATTTACAACTCTTCTGCATCTTTTTTTAATTAATCACTTGTATGTACAGTGGAGATAACATCAACCTACCTACATGCAGTACTATATTAGCTCCTATAGTAAAGGATAAGATACAGAGTCCAATGTGTAACGGTTAGTTCTGTGGTATAGGTTGATGTGATCTCCACTGTACATGTCCACTTCTGTTCTCAAGTACAAGTGTTTATAATAAGTTCCAGCAATAGACTATTCCACTTAAACTTATTTATGCTCATGACTACGGCCCGGCGGAAGTCCGTCTATGAGCTAACGTTTCATCCCGCGAATTGAAATGTAAAGGAGACGGTCAGTTCCCCATAAGAAAAATGCCCTAAAAGAGTACACAAATATATTGTGGTCAATGATAAAGAACAAATTCAAAATAACACGGTTTGACTATCCATTTAAAACGGACACCATCCTTTAATAACTTTTTATGATACATCGTTTTTATTTTGAGGTTATTTTCATATGGCATTGCGAAAATAAACTTAAGCGCGCTTGAAACGTTCATAGTTGTAACAATGTTTCACGATGACTCTGATATATTTTAAAGGGTCATGCTCGAATGTCAGTCGTAATGTAATCTCTATCAAAATCCAGAAGAAAAGCATGAATCGTGAAATAAGAAGCTGTGACTGCCAATTTCGTCACTCAAGACTCTATCAAAGCACGCTGGAAGCGTAGTTTGTTGACAACTTGGTAGATGGCGTGCTTTCGTTTCGCTCGGTGTTCGCTCTCATTTATTATTTTAATATCTGTGTCCGTGTTATTATGAAAGTGAAACTAGCTACGAATAAATGTAACAAAAGTTATAGTAAACATTTATTTCATGTACGCGGTTAAGGCCGATTCTGACCGTCTCCTTTAAACTTCGTTAATTCTTATCGTATAACAATGAAACTTGTGTCAAAAATTAGGTTATAAAAAGTTCTTTCAATATAACAAAGCAAAACTAAATCGTAAAATGGTCTATTGCTGACAATCACAACCATCAACAAATTCTTTACAAACCCGTAGTTCCTGAAGTGTACTGAATATTGCACGCCGAGTCTGGATTTATTCGATGAGCGTGACTACTTATCTTGTTAACTTCTTCACGCGAAGCCCATTTAATAAGGTTTTCATATTTGATTATACCTCTGAAAAATTTATTCATATTACCTTGAAAGCCTTCACGAAACACAACCACAGAACATCTGTCTAACTATACTGCAAGAAAGTAGAAATTAATTTGGCCAAATGCGAGTCGGACTCGCTCACGGAGTGTTCCGATACGGGTACGAAGCCCTAAAAATGTCATGAAAATTAACAAAAATATAGATGCCATAGCAACATTAAAGCGGCAAAAACAAGCCGCTTAAATGGTAGCGCTTGGCAAACAATCCGCGACTCCTGTTGAGTACAGAGGTAACCGCTATATTTTTCCTGTAAATTTTTTTTTCATATTTTCCCTTCCTCTTCTTTCTGAGATAAGGGGGGACAGGATAACTTGAAAAGTGCTACTTTTTCGAGTTTTTTTTGTATGGGACCCTTGTCAAGCTATAGGCTATAACTATCCCCTTATGTTGGATACAATAACCACCAACTCGAAAACGGGGCAAAGATTAAATAAACGCAGGCGGAGCCCCGTTTACGGCTTGGTGGTTATTTAATCAACACCCTTATGGCCTATATGTTGACCAGAGGCAGAGTCACTACGATGATGATAATAAAGAAAACTGCATTTGAGTGATTCTCGAGTTAAAACGGAACATACTACTGTGTTAAGAAAGTACCGGAAATTCGTCAATGAAACACAAAAAAAACATAATTTATTATGTAATATTCATCCAAATTTATTGTATCGCCTTTAAGTTAGACCCCTTCCAAAATAATACACTTACGCCAACGAATAACCCAAATTACTTAAATTACAATTACAATGCACTGTACCATTCATACGCACGTGTTTTGAAGCGAATGATTTTTTGTTCGCGTCTAGTAATGACAATAAGAGTATTATTAGAGTGCATTACAAACTAGAAAAGATCAATCAGAAACAAACCCAAAGACAAGAATTTGAACAAATTCCCCGGGCCAAGATTCGAACCTGCGACCTCTTGTTATCAAGACAATTGCGCCACCGAGGTTTCTACCCAGACCGGTGAATTCTTCCATCATACTTGTCCACTTGGTAGCGCGCTTGTCTTGATAACAAGAGGTCGCAGGTTCGAATCCTGGCCCGGGAATTTTTTTCAAATTCTTGTCTTTGGGTTTGTTTCTGATTGATTTTTTCTAGTTTGTAATGCACTATAATAATATTTAGAGTATTCATGGCGATGGGTTTCGCAAAATAAACATATTCACAATAAGAGTACTTTGACAGGGAACTTCTTTCGTGGAAAACAATTTAGGATATTTAAATTAGAATCACTACTTTTGAATATCGATAACATGATTCAGTTGGCACTAACCAAAATCCTAAATTGTCCAATCACAGAAAGATCTTGGCTCAAGGCCTCACTTCCAATAAGATTGGGAGGCCTGGGGATCAGATCAGTGAATAGCGTGGCACTTCCAGCCTTTTTGTCTTCTGCCCACAGCACAGAGGTCTTGTATAACAAAATTATTAACCCATGAATGGGTAATATTGAGATCTCGTGCTGTGGGGAAGCCAAATTGGCATGGTCGCGGGCCTGCCCGGGTGAAGCTCCAACCCAAAATTTAATGGCACAGCGGCAATGGGACGAGCCGCTCTGCAAAATTAAACAAAAAGAACTTTTAGATACTAGCGTAAATGACAAAGAGCGAGCTCGTCTCCTTGCCGTTTCGGAACGTGAGTCTGGCTATTGGCTGCAGGCACTTCCTTCCGTAAATATCGGTACCCTAATCGACAGTCTGTCATTTAGTACGGCCATAGGCTTGCGGCTAGGCACCACAATAACCCAACCACATCGCTGCCCCTGCAGAGCTGACGTGGACTGTCCCGGGCTCCACGGCCTATCGTGTCGACGCAGTGCCGGCCGCCACTCTCGCCATGCTGCCCTGAATGACATTATCCGAAGGGCCTTCACCACGATCAACGTACCCTCGACCCGTGAACCAACAGGAGTCGTTCGGGACGATGGAAAGAGGCCCGACGGCATGACTTTGACAGCATGGAAACATGGGCGGCCGCTAGTGTGGGACGCAACATGCGTGGACACGCTGGCGGCTTCCTATGTCCAACAAAGCTGCAGGGCCGCTGGTGCAGCGGCGGGCACTGCTGAAAGCAACAAACGGCGCAAGTATTCTGCACTAGGGCATCGAGAACCGGTCAAATTTTCAAGAACCGGGTTTTCGGTTCCAAACGATATCAAGAACCGGGTACCCGGTTCTTTCGGTTCTTTCCAAAGTTTTGCTATAAATATAACTGAAAGAATATTAAAACACGAATAATTAAATTTTTAAAAAAAAAAGTAATCTAGTATTTTTGGTATCAATCAGTTCTTTAAAATAATTGTACTAATTAATCTAGTAGTTTTGTAACAATCAATTCTTTGGGTAATCACAAACTGTTTAATAAAGTGTGACTTGTGATATGAATTAGGTATATTCAGTCAGAGAGAGCATTCATTTTCTTACAATTAATCAAGTTGGACTTGGAATACTAAACAAAAATTATATCAGAAACATATCAAATTGAATGCTTCTGCTTAACTAAACCAAACGTATATTCAACATTATAGGTTGTTTTGAGAAGAATTGGTCAAGAAGAACTTAGAATATTTAAAAGAAAACTTTAAACACAAATGAAAAATTCTAAAATGTTTAGATTAAACACAAACAAACAACAAATCAGAAACATATCAAATTTAAGGGTCGGAGTTTGGAAATCGCTCCAAGGATAGAAGTCCAGCTCTAACGTTTTTAAAATTAAAAATTGTACTCGCCCAGATAAAGGCAGTCTAAATCTGCTGAAACTGGTCGGCTTTCCCGATCATAACACGTATTGAGGTGAGCCGTTTTTATATAAATCGTGAATTATCCTCAAGTCTCATTTAATTCTATAAATTGTATCTTGTTGAATAAAAAAGTTAGTTGCGTGAAATTAATTGTTTCAGAGCTGTTAGTAGAGCTCATCATATAAAACACTGAACTATAATAAGTATGCCTTAACTCCAAAGTTTACTTATTTTTACGCGGATAATATGAGCGTAATATAATAAATGCATCTAAGGTTTTATCACTCAAAGACGAGCGCAGTCTGTTACAAACAATACCAGCCGATGAAAATATACGTTCTGGCTCCACACTAGTAGGTGAGATGCTTTTTAAATGTTCATAAGCTAGTGATAGGTATTGGCCTCGTTGTCGTTTACCACCATTTTCGAACAAAGCCATTTCCACCCTTACAGTAGTGATCAAATCATTCGACGTAGACGTCGATTCAGTACCAGAGGCAACACGTTGACTCAACTCTCTGTTTAATTCATCTTCATATGTTAAAGATACTTGTAAGACATCTTCCTGCGAATCCTGCGTTCTTGGCTCATTGAGTATGTTTTGGATTGTGCTTGTGCGTTTAATAAGACTTACAATTTCGTGTAGCATCTCATCACTAGTAGGCCGAACAAACACAGATGTATCTTCATTTTCAAAATCCTCGAAATACTTGTTTGGGTTGGTCAGGTATTGCAGTGTTGCTGCTTGGGTTAAGCGTCTTTTTTATATCTTTTACCCAGTGCAGCATGATGATGGTAGTTTTAGCACTATTAGCGCCATTTGGAAAGCGCAGTTAGCACCTACATCCTTAAAATACAAAGTATAGTACCTAATTGTTTTAATTGAGATGTAGTCGCTAACATTTTCATCACTTTTTGAAGAGAACCGAAAGAACCGAAAAAACCGGGTTTTGATATTTTGGAACCGGTTTTTTTTGTGAGTCTCAGAACCGGGAAAAACCGGTTCTTTTGGAACCGGGAAAAACCGGTTCCGATGCCCTATTCTGCACTGGACAGGTGCTATATGTTTGCGCCGTTTGGGGTGGAGACGCTGGGTCCGTGGGGTCCGGAGGCGCGGCGACTGTTTAAAGAACTTTCGTCGCGCCTGGTCGATGTCTCGGGTGACCGGAGGGCTGGCGCTTACCTTGGCCAGAGGATCAGTCTGGCCATCCAAAGAGGAAACGTTGCCAGCATTCTGGGCACCCTACCGGGAGACAGCGACCTGGACCGGGTTTTTTATCTTTAATTTTTGTCATTTTAGTTAATATTGATTTAGATTAGTTTAATTTTGTTTAATTCATAGATTTATTTTATTTATAGGATAGTTTTGACCATTTTTTTTGTATCATTACTAATATTATAATTTAGGACAACCTTTTATTTTTTGACGAAGAATTAATTAATTTCTTATTACAGATTTGTACGTTTTTTAATCGTTCATTATTTGTTATTAGTTATTATTCATGGTATATTAATGTTTATTTGATCACAATAATACAAAAATTGAAACGACTCCGTAAGCTTAATGCGCGCGCTACCATCAGGAAGTTTACTTAATTCTTTATGTTTTTCTCTGCGATTGACATCTAATGCCACAACATGCAGTGTCGAATTACTGAAAATAGTACATTTAATATTGTTCCAAGCAAGCAAGATATATAATAGCAAAATAAGAAGTGTGTCGTATTAAGTATGTGGTGCAACGGACCTAGATGGAAATAAGTATTTTGCAAAAATTACTGGTCCAAAATGGTAAAGATCAAGAAAGCAACAATGCTTTCCCAAAGCTGAGCATGATGGCAAAAGGTACCAAACGGTATGAATGAAGTATTCGCTTATATAATATACGGTTGTATCTCCGACACAACCTGCTGCTTTTTTTGATAAAGTCGATTCACCATAAGCCTTTGTAACATTTTCAGCGCATCGGCACAAGAAACTTCATTTGAAATGCAAAATTTAAGATGCAGAATATTCTTTGTTCGCTATTTTTATCCATTGTAAAAATCGCAAAATATACTTGAGATGAACTGACAAAATTACGCACTGTAAACAAAATAAATGACAAGTGACGCTCAAACTCCGTATGCCAACTTGGCGACAAAAGAATTTTGACATTCCCTTTTTAAATGCGGGCTTTTTAAATGATCGATTCTCGGTACTTTCTTGACAGAATATAGGTCATTCATTACGTTACATTAACTAAAAAATTGCCGAAATTTTCTAACAAATTCATGAGTTATGATTAGTTATGAAAGTAAGAAATTAGCTATTTCCATTACATGTTTTGTTTGCAAGTTGATATCAAGGTTTTACGTCTACGTATTAAATTTTGTTTTTATTGTCTAAAATTAAATCTTTAAAAACAGTTCGTCCTAAATGCCATCCATTTCTGTGAGAAGAATTGTAACATTTTTTTACAGCTGACACTTTAAAAAATTAAATGAATGTTGCTGTTAGCTTAATGTGGCCTCAGTCATACACAAAAAATATATAAAATTTGGATTTGTCATTCCTATAAAAAATGAAAAAATGTTAGTACTGAAAATTGAGTTTTTTTTTAATTCTCTATAGAAATTTCATAGGTACAAATGGCCTAATACATATTATACAGTCAGACATACAGATAGAAAGACAAAAATTCAAAAAAAGAATAGTTTTGCCCTCAGTACAATACTAATAACCCATTTCATTAAAAATTTCGCAAAACTATTCAATTCATAAAGACAGTTTTTTTACTAAGTACTGTAAATTTATTAGCATATTAGTAATACATATATAGGTACCTATATAGATATTGGTGTAGATTCGGTGTAATACGACTTAACTTATTTGACAGGACTCGATACAGAAAGAAAAAGACAGCACGCTTAAATTAAGTTTAGTCCTGTCAAATAAGTTAAATTGTGACACCGAATCAAAACAATTGAAAGCGTGAATACTTACGGCGAATCATTGTCATCATCAGCTAAGATGACAGTTTTAAGCTCCGGCAAGTTTTCAAGTTTCAGGTGCCCAGGTTTACTTCGAGCCAGTGCTGGTATGACTTGGTTCAGTATGTTGTAATATTTGCTATTGATTCGTGACCCTGATGTTATGAGAGCTTTAACGCCGACCTTACGTAGGGCATATTGTATTTCGTTGTCTCCGTACATGTGGTTTAAGGCTACCTAAAATAAGGAATAATTTAATTAATATTATTTTAAAGCCTTTTTTTGCATTTAATTATTTTAAACAGATTATAAATATTAATACTTTTTTATTTATAATCTGTTGAACATAATTAAAACAAGGAATCTAGTTATACCTTCAGTTAGAATATTATTTTAAAAGACTAGCCGTTTGACAACGACGGTGAACGCCGCGTGTCGTCCCAGAAATGACACTCGCCTTGAAAATTCCAAAATTGTATCGGAGAAACATTTGGCTTAACATACATATCGACATGACATGAATCCTGGAGAGGGTGTCAGAGGTGTTCTGATTATGAACTGTGAAATGCAAGTCACAGTCCACACTCACTACCCGCGTTTCACCGACGACTATTACGTCCCAACTTGATGGGTAATGAGCTCTATCGCCGGCCGTTCTTCGAGCATAAATACACGCTTTTTACGGCATGCAGGTTTCCTCACGACGTTTCCTTCACCGTTCAGCAAGTGGTAAGTATTAGCAAGGTGTACATGAATTTTTAAACTGTGGTATTAGGTACTACAAATGCTATGAACATAAATTCCGAAAAACTCATTGGTGCATGCCCGACTGGGAATCGAACCTGCGGCCCTACCACGTAATTCTGATTTGTATCAACTTCAAGCAAATGCATGCGACATTCAACGCATGCAAAAGAGATGGCATGTTAGGCGGGCGTCGTCGCACGCACGTCAAATTTCAATCTCAAGTTGATGTGATGAAAATCAGAATTACGTGGTAGACCCGTTGGATCTCAGGATTGATCCTAATCCGGAGCTACCGCCGCCGCCGCCGCCCGCATAATTTAGAGGTAGTCAACAATAGTAATACACATAGTTACGTGAGTGCAAAACCATTCATTAAAAATAATGTGCTACTTTCTTTACTACTGTCCTCCAATGCACTCTATCATCAACGCAAAGCTATTTAATAATTTATTATAACACACATCATACATATCGTCACAATGCAACTCCCCGAGGAGCTATCAGAGTGGACTGTCACTATCAAAACTCGTGAAACCCTGATGATAGCCGTTCATAAACTCACACCGAGTTGGATTTCCTACCCGGGTCGCAACACTAACCCGTTCAATAATGAACTCGCGTCTCAACACCGACCGTTCAAAAATGACAGTGTCGCTACACTGGTGTCAAATTTTTCAACATCAACTCTGAGCACGGTTCGCAAGGTTCGTATAGGCTCCAAACGTCACCTGACATTCACGTTAATTTTCGTAAATGACATGACGTTAAGGCGATATGTAAAAGTTTTAGCGTCCCTGTTACTCCAAATGCGAAAAAACCCACAGTGCGGGAGGGACGGATTCGTGGAAAAGTAGCAAAAAGTCGGTTTTTTATTAATATAAAATGTACTTAAGTTGCTATCAAAATTTCGTTTAACCAGGTCCTAGATACCGTTAAAACCCATCTAATAAAATATAATTGCAGTCCATATGTCATTCTAAATTGTCAAACCAGGAGAATTGGTGTCGAAAAAGACCTTATTTCAATAAATATTTGTATCCAGCCGAATTTCTCCAATCGCGTTTCTGTTTTAACAAATCCCTAAATAAAGATTTCAAAAATAATATACTATTTTATCAAATTAATACATTATTTACTGAATTAGATATGCAAGTTGTTAAAGTATCGATTTTTTTCCGTAGCGCCTTAATTTTCGTACCGAGGAGTCTTCTCAACGTTATAGTTGATATAATTACGTTAAATTTCGTACAGAAGGGGTCTTCTCAACGTTGTTATACTAAATATAATGAAAAAATGACAACTGACGTTTTGAGTGTCGCTACACGGCGAAACCCGTTCAAAACCCCAGCCCAGGGATATTTAATGAACGCACTTCGAGCCTTGTCTACGTACTTTAGGCACAAATACAAGCTTTTAAGGGCGTGCAGTTTTACCTCACTGTATTTTCCATCATCGTTCAGCAAATATACAAGTCGTCAGCAAATTGTGGACTGGGCATATCATGATTTGCCTAGGAATATCATAATAATTATGTTAAAACTAAAGTGGTCGCCTCGCTCGGCTACCCAAAACGCTCCTCTTTGCTCCACTGTTTTTAACTTTTTAGTGAAAGACTTTCCATTTCATACTTTACGATCTGCCTACGGCATGCACATGAATACAAAAAAAACTTATTGGAACATGCTCGATAAAACTCGATTACAAAATTACTCTCCTATTATAGTAACCATGTATACAGGATGCTTGGAAATTCCTTGAAAAGGGTTATACTAGAGATCATTTCCAACAAATTAAGTCCATCAACTAGGTATCGAAAATAAATGGTCTCCGAGCTACGAAGGCTTTTATGTTATTTTTCAAAGTTTCAGACTAATAACCAAAAATAAATAATTTAAAAATAACTATTCATCTCTCAGCACTTATTTATCCTATTTCTGATCAATGATAGATGAGTGATCATTTAAAAAAAAAAATGCCCTGAATTCCCATAATCTCAGAAATAAAAGGTCTTAAGTGGAAAGAAAACTTTTTTATTTTGAAATTTTTAAAATATTGACGTGTTTTACTTGAAAAAAAATTATCATTATCGACCCCTAGTTGATAAGCATTATTTGTTGGAAATGATGTCTTGTAAAACCCCTTTCAAGGAATAGGTCGAATTTGCAAGCACCTTGTATAATTTATTCAACATCAATGTTCCGACGAAAATAAATGAATTGCCTTACACCGATCATTTGTGATAGAATAAAATAAAAATCATAAAATAGTTAGTACCTACTTAACTTACAGAAATGAGTCCAGCTCTTGAAGCTGCCATCATGGCCACGATCCATTGCGTGCAGTTCGGCATCCAGATACCAAGTCTATCTCCATTCTCCAAACCTAAGGATCTAAAAGATGCTGCCAGCTTGTCCGACTGTAAAATAAAAACTATTATGAGTATAGGAAATTGAATAAAATAGGTACATTCATAAATAAGAAAAAACGTACAGAAACATCACGGAGGTTAATTTTTTTTTAATCCCCGTCAGGATATAAAATGCCTGGTCTAGACACCAGGAAAGCTGATCTCCATCGTAGCACAAAGTGTCTAGTCTAGTTACCAGGCAAGCTGATCTCTATCATGGCACAAAGTGTCTAGTCTAGTTACCAGGAAAGCTGATCTCTATCATGGCACAAAGTGTCTAGTCTAGTTACCAGGAAAGCTGATCTCCATCGTAGCACAAAGTGTCTAGTCTAGTTACCAGGAAAGCTGATCTCCATCATGGCACAAAGTGTCTAGTCTAGTTACCAGGAAAGCTGATCTCTATCATGGCACAAAGTGTCTAGTCTAGTTACCAGGCAAGCTGATCTCTATCATGGCACAAAGTGTCTAGTCTAGTTACCAGGAAAGCTGATCTCTATCATGGCACAAAGTGTCTAGTCTAGTTACCAGGAAAGCTGATCTCCATCGTGGCACAAAGTGTCTAGTCTAGTTACCAGGAAAGCTGATCTCCATCGTGGCACAAAGTATCTAGTCTAGTTACCAGGAAAGCTGATCTCTATCATGGCACAAAGTGTCTAGTCTAGTTACCAGGAAAGCTGATCTCCATCGTGGCACAAAGTGTCTAGTCTAGTTACCAGGAAAGCTGATCTCCATCATGGCACAAAGTGTCTAGTCTAGTTACCAGGAAAGCTGATCTCCATCATGGCACAAAGTGTCTATTCTAGTTACCAGGAAAGCTGATCTCCATCGTGGCACAAAGTGTCTAGTCTAGTTACCAGGAAAGCTGATCTCCATCGTGGCACAAAGTGTCTAGTCTAGTTACCAGGAAAGCTGATCTCCATCGTGGCACAAAGTGTCTAGTCTAGTTACCAGGAAAGCTGATCTCCATCGTGGCACAAAGTGTCTAGTCTAGTTACCAGGAAAGCTGATCTCCATCGTGGCACAAAGTGTCTAGTCTAGTTACCAGGAAAGCTGATCTCCATCGTGACATAAAGTGTCTTTTCTAGTTACCAGGAAAGCTGACCTCCATCGTGGCACAAAGTGTCTAGTCTAGTTACCAGGAAAGCTGATCTCCATCGTGGCACAAAGTGTCTAGTCTAGTTACCAGAAAAGCTGATCTCCATCATGGCACAAAGTGTTTAGTCTAGTTACCAGGAAAGCTGATCTCCATCGTGGCATAAAGTGTCTAGTCTTGTTACCAGGAAAGCTGATCTCCATCATGGCACAAAGTGTCTAGTCTAGTTACCAGGAGAGCTGATCTCCATCGTGGCACAAAGTGTCTAGTCTAGTTACCAGGAAAGCTGATCTCCATCATGGCACAAAGTGTCTAGTCTAGTTACCAAGAAAGCTGATCTCCATCGTGGCATAAAGTGTCTAGTCTTGTTACGAGTATCAGGAAAGCTGATCTCCATCATGGCACAAAGTGTCTAGTCTTGTTACCAGGAAAGCTGATCTGCATCGTGGCACAAAGTGTCAGGTTTAGTAACCAGGAAAGCCCGGTAAGAATCAATGTCATAGTTTAATAGAACTCGGAAAGCATCGATGGATGTTACTTGTCACACGTCCACGTGCAGGTGGTAAAAGGATGTAAGCAACTAATTTATTTTGATACCCGAAACGTTTCAATTTCATTTATGCCGCTTCTGTTGGTAGAACGCTCGCCTGCTAACCCAGAGGTCGTGGGTTCAAACTACGCGGTACACTTTAATTTGTGTTCGGTCTGTGTGCTACGGAAGGCACTGTTGGTCCATTTGCACCTGGCTCACCACCCATCAGGTTAGGGACGTAATAATCGTCGATGAAAAGCGAGTGTGCCAAGTGTGAACTTCTGTAAGTGACAGTACTGTTTCAAATTTTTACGACCGCCCCATTCGAACGTAGTCGATTTCAGTTTACGTCCGAATGCGCCGCGCCCATTCAATCTGGCCCATTCAGACGTAATACCCTTGTCACATACCAAAATGCTTTTCAATTTTAAATTTATAAACAATAAAAACAAAGTCAAGTTGTGCACTTTGCGCTAAGCTGACAGTAACTATGAAATACAGCGCCACCGTGGATGCTGGCTGATTAGTCGCCTAAGTAGGTATTAGAAACTGTCCCTTGCGTCTACTTCCAATAAATATCAACAAAGAACTCAGGTGTCCGTCCATCACCTCCTGCAGCAACTGAGAAAAAGTCATGGTCTTCTCCTCGTGCCTCGATATAACAGCTGGTCTATCAGGCCACTTGTCGGCTGCTTCTGAGAGCAACACGCCCATCGGAACATATTTGAGATGTGCTGACCCGACTTGGTGTCTGTAGCTGAGTCCACTGATGTGTCTGTAGGTCTGGAGACTACATGATCTGTAAACAACAGCGGTAGCTGAGTCGATTGATCGGTCACAAGGTTTGTGTTCGATTTATGCTATATGCCAAGGAACACTTTGGAATAATTTCGGATGTTTGTGGAAAGTGAGTGCATGAGTGCCAATGGACTAGGAATATCACTAATATACAATAAATATAGATACCACGTAGGTCAAGTTTTTATAAAATTATAATGTTAAACATTATGTTTATAAAAACTTGACCACTTTGATGAACGATTTTCAATTGCTTAATTCTCTTTATTTATTTCTTAATATTTACACCAAAATAACATGATTATTTTAATAACATCTATAAAACTTACTGCAAATGTACATCATAAAACTTGTTTGCACTTTTGTAGCTTCGAAAAACCAAATTTACTTGTCCTCTTAACATTTTCATACAAATTTTACTATATTAATACAATTATTTTAACTCAATATCCGTACATTTCGTCCGGCGTTATTTGTAATTAACTACACTGACACGTTATTGTTGTTATCATTCAACACTTCTTATCAGAGCTGTTAGTTAGTTCTTATCTGTACGTATTATGTATAATTATGTTTATGACTTTTGAATTTGTGTACCTAATAATAGCATTGAGAATAGATAATAGCATTGAGAGTATTGCATAGACTAACAAAAAATAAAGTAAAGTAAAAATTAAAAATTTCTTTATTACATAAAGCATATAACAAGTTTACTGTAGCTTGCCTAGGACATGAGCAACGCCAGACATTAGAGGATTCGTTTGAAGAAATCTGGACTCTCCTTTATTGAACAAAATATATTTGATTTGTTGATTTTTGCTAACGTATTAATAAAAATGTATTAAGTTAAAATATATACTTCTGCTTCTGTCTAAAAAAAATATACTTCGACCTTATTTTTTTGGTTGAAGTTGTTCCTTAAAAAAATGCTGTTACGGGATTGACTTGTTTTTTTTTTCATAAAATAGGTATTACAAAATATAAAGCGAATCTACTCCAATCCTAATTATTTTTCCATATGAAATATTTCAGTTAAATTAGTTACCTCCAATCTGTTGATTCGCTGCGTAATTAATACTCGTAGTATTACCCATCCATCAGCCTAGTTCGCCCACTGCTGGACATAAGCCTTTCCAGGACTTTGCCACTCCCGGCGGTCATCCTGGATGAATTGCCCATACTCACACACGCTGGGCATGCGGGTTGGTGCGCGCGGTGCAGGAACACTCGCACCAGTGACGCCGCTGCCCGTCTGGTTTTTTGACTGTGAGTCGTCCTCTTACTCTCCCCCGAATTACTTCGAGGGGGTCTCCAAGTAAGATGGTGGTACCTCCACAGTCGAGCCCGGCATCAGCTCTACCACCCAGTATTACCCATCCAAGACAAATAGGCTCATTTTAAAAGGATAATAATGAGTAACTTTGTAACCATTTTATACGGTAACTATATCATTTTTTAATATAAGAAAAATACATAGTAATCTACATGATACAAATTGTGATGTGGTTTTTCCTGAACTTTATTTTAATATACAGAAGAGAAGCAAGAAAATTCTAAGTTAACCCTTATTTCTCGATTTTTTGTCCACTTGTAACAATATAACTGCTACAGTTTTTATCGAAACAGTATAAAAATATATTAACTTCTACACAATATTAATTTAATTAAATTAAATGATATGGTTTTCTCAGTTCTTGGAAATTCATTTTATTTTAGATAAAATAAATTAAAAACACACTATTTTCGCACTTGTCAGCCGCAGCGACTGACGTAACAGCCATGTTGCAGTGCGAGCTGATAAGAATAGACTTAAAAACATAAATACAAAGGTGAGTCTTAACTAATAAGGATAGCCGTTGGCATCTATGCTAGCAGTGTAGCACAGATACCAGCGTTTTCCGACATTCACTTATATTTTAAAACATTTATAGCTCATAAGGATAAATGTGGCTACCCGTACAATACAAATAGGCCAATGGCAAAGACTTTATTAGCTTTTAATTGAAGCGATTATTGGTTGGCTCATCGGCCTATTTATCTTCGACGGGTAATCATTCTAATAATCACGCAGCGAAAAAACAGAATGGAGGGTTTTTAGCTTGTACTGAAATGTCGCTTAAAAATAAAATTCGCGGGTTAAAACATATTTTCTGTAGACAAAAGTACATATCTTAACACATTCCTTATTAGTACGTTTCCTTCATAAAAGATTTAAAAACCTTTTTTTGTAAGGAGAGTCCTATTTCTTCAAACGAAGCCTCGAAAATTTATCGTTGTTCATGTTCTAGGCTCAATTCGATATCATAATTATTATATTATATTATTGTAGTCATAAATATTCATATAAAATTTTACAAATTTAAAAAGAATTCCTTAGGATTGTTGAACTATAAATATTTTATTGTTGTAATATAATCTTATATAATTATGTTGTGGATAAAGTGATAAATAAGAGCACCATTTATACTGCCCGGGCATTGCGTCTGTGATGTGATTAGGCCCAAATGGCCCGAAATATATCTCACAAAAATTTTATTTAACTGTGTTTATCTAATTCTAATCATTTAAAAAGACAAAAAAGTCAATATTTAATATTTATTTACATAATACGGAGGCGGAGTGCTAAGATCGATCTCAAACTCGATTTTAGGACAAATTATAAGGCTCTGTTCTGCGCTTCCGAAAACTAGTTTTAGCCATAATTATATTGGAGTTTTTCCGAAAAGAGAGCAGGATTGTCATCCAGTGGATGGGAGTGATGATTGAGCAAATGTGAGTCGGAGTCGCGCGCAAAGGGTTTCATACCACCACATAATAAGTCTACGGAGCCCTAAAATATTAAGGTAAATAACAACTATACAAAGTGACTTTTTGATCATCGTCCAAATTCATACTGGTGGCTTAGTAAGTGATCAGTATCATTGATCAATGAGAATTTTTCCAAAATTCCTAAAATGAAATTTCGATTTCCCATAGTGATTTACTACATTTACTCGGAACTGGAAGTGAATTTCTATGGGAAGCCGAAATTTCATTTTACAAATTTCACAAAAATTATTATTGATCCAAGATACTGATCACTTATAAGCCTCCAGTATGAATTTGGACGATGATCAAAAAGTCACCTTGTATAGATGCCATAACAATAAAACCAAGCCGCTAAAATGGTAGCGCCTGGCAAACAATACGCGGCTCCCACTGAGAACGGATACACTATTTTTCATATTTTTCGGTCGTCTTGTTTCGGAGATAAGGGAGGGGACATGATAATGTTAAATATGCTACTTTTTCGAAGTTTTTTTTGTATGGGGACCCCCCTTAATTTCATTTTTTTTTTTCATTATTATTTGCCGTGATAGGTGCCATAGTAAAACGTATTCTGTGAATTTCAACTGGCTACGTATAATGGCTGAAGCTGTAGACCCTTAGGCTGTGACAGGCGGACAGACAAATAGACAGCGGATTCTTAGTAATGGGTCCCGTATGGCACCATTCGGGTACGGAACCCTGAACAGGAGCTCTTACAAAAACACTTCCTTTTGTTTCTAAAAATGTTGAATAAATTTTTCAGTTTTAAATGTTGTCTAAAACCCAGGAAGATTCCGAAGTGTCAACTGTCAGGCGAAAGAAGTTTGAACATTTTGGCATAGTTCGGTTTCGGAGCCGCCATCTCGGTATTTGGGTTCCGTAGTACCTAAAGGTACAAAAGGAACCTTTATGGTGAAGATCTGTTTTCCGTCCGTCCGTCCGTTTGTTATAACTTTAGCACCTTTAAAGATAAAGACTTGAAATTTGGCACG
Organism: Ypsolopha sequella; assembly: GCA_934047225.1. Taxonomy (NCBI): domain Eukaryota; kingdom Metazoa; phylum Arthropoda; class Insecta; order Lepidoptera; family Ypsolophidae; genus Ypsolopha; species Ypsolopha sequella. Next base: position 16,278,773 of record OW203994.1, on the reverse strand, counting down.
AAAATAGCATTAATTTTCCCACATAACACGGTATAAAAAAATATTTGGCAAATTTGAAATTGTTCAAAATATTTCCGATACAAAAGAATATCAAATTGTAAATATTAATAGACCTGATTGTAAAAACATATAAGTACATTAACATACTGGCACTGATTTCAAGAAATCTTTGAAAAACCACGAAAAATATATTTATATCTGAAACTGGTAGATCGAAAAATATGAAAAAATTTGGTCAAGTGCGAGTCAGACTAGCATACCTAGGTTTCCGTAATTCGGCAGTTTTGGGAACAGAAAATTTTATTTTGTCATTATGTTTTCGTGATTTTCTCAACCGCTATATATTTCCTGTAATCTTTACCATGATTTTTTTCATATTTTTCGGTCCACCAGTTTTGGAGATAAGGGGGGAGACATACATTTTAGTCAGTATTCACTACTGGTATTAAACCTGCTGGCCACTGAAACGTCTCTAAATATTTGCTTCATGATGAAATCGATCTCATTCTTGGTCTGACCATCAGGGCTATTCCATGTCTACCTTCTTGGGGCTTTTTCTCGTAGAACATATTTACCAAAAACAGCTCCTAGCTGAACAACATTCCGCCCTCAGTCGTTTCTGCGTCCAAGCTCCAGGTCAAGAGAGGTCAATGGTCCAAGCCCATATTATGCTGCTTTCTTGTACTCCCACTTTGGCATTGTAGTCCCCTATAACAAACGTGGTCTTAGGTCTCAGCTTTGAGGTTACCCAAGACGTGGGTGCATTTATCCTTCAAGGAGTATCTCTCAGTTAACTGCGGTACAAGGTACGCTACCCTTGATGAAACGCTGATAGCCTCCACGACGTTATTAATGAAAGCATTGTTAACAAGGAAACCGACTCCATCCTGGGATTGGTTGCCACCCTCTCGAAAGAAAAGCAAGTTTCCAGACTGCAGAGTTATCGTGTCCTCGTCCTCTCTTCGGGCCTCCGATAGCCCTACAATGTCCCACTTTACTTTAATCAGCTCTTCTTGCAAGTTCCTTCAGTTTCAAAACCTTAGCGTTCGTTCATTAGAAGTTTCAAGAAAAAGTCGTCGGGGGGTGGTAGTCAGCTGTCTGTAGCCCGGGGATTCTTAGCACCCCCTGCTCTACCGTTACCATGACTGCTACCGTAGTCAGGAATAGTAGGGCCAGTGTGATTTTTAAACTGTGGTAGAGCTACCGGGTACTGGGGGCCGTTGTATAGGCGTGCTGGACATTTATTTTTGGGAGGTTATGCCCTAATCACGACGCATGGGCAAGCGGGTTGGTGATCGCAGTGCTAGACTTTTTTATCGACGACACTGCTGCCTGTCGATGATCCGTGGCATATCGGTGGCTATACTGCCAACATTCGGTCGCCAGAGCCTCGTCCGCTGATTGGTAGGGTGCACCACAATCAGGTGATGGTTTGATCCATGTTCGATCGCTCGCCTGACACCAGTGTTGGGAAATGGTTAGTGCGAAATTATGGTGTTTCCAAGCAAAAAAATATTGTATTTCTGGGAGAATTATTGTAAAATATATTGTACTTTTGGGAGAAGTATTGTATTTTTTCGGCATAGTTCTTTAATGGATAGAAATAGTTTTTGATACAGATTACCCCTCTGAAAAAATGCAAGTGCTACTTGCAAGAGGAAACAACTTGAAAATAAAAGAAAGAGCCACAATTTCTCTCAGGTATAAAAAATGTATTTAAACAAACAGTAATGTGATTAATTGTACAGCAAAAAACTGCAGTTAAACATATAGGTACCTACCTATGTACTATCATCACTTTTTCGTTACAAAGTTGTTTATAAACATTGTTTTTATCTAAGTTTACAAACATCATTTCCTCTATTGGAATGAAGAATATTTGTGTGGGTGGGAGTTACATACGGAATAGAAGCTCGCCCTCACTCTGGATCGCCCGCAGATCAAGCTACTACTTCAAAATGGATTTTTAACACACTCGGCAAAAAACGACAAAGAAATAGACATAGACCGATACTATAGAAGAAAGAACACACATTCCCTTCCCTCAGGCAAATTCTCCACTTTTGTTTTTAAAATTCATTCCAGTATAAGCAAAGGAAACGCAGCCCAATCAGCCTATTACTTGGTACAATGGTAGGTACTGTGTAGGGACACAGAATAAATACAAAGTAATAAATATATAGTTGAGTTAAAAAGGGTTTTCTCAAATATCTAGTGATGGGTTTGTTCATTTTGAAAATTTTAAAGCTGCTTGTCAATATATTGTACTTTTATTGTAAAAAATCTTAAAATATTGTATAAATGCGTACAATAATGAGAAATATATGTTTTATGGTACAACTTGGTTTCGTATCACAAATTATTGTAAGAATACAATAATTATTGTACATTTCCCAACACTGCCTGACACTTACAGCAGGATAGCATATTACACAAATTCTACGGGTGCAAAAGAGATGGCATGTTAAGCAAGTAGTTGGTTTCTTTCCTCAAAGGGCGACTCGCCGACAATCAAACCCTGCGGTCCGTAATAGAATTACAATGGATCATAAGCCATTCACTTCATACTTTCGTAATCGATTTTAGCGATATAATTCAATTTCGGAACGCAGGGAAAATTATACTGAAGCATTTTTTTATTTCTAAAACAATGTTCACGATTTTGACATTTGTTTCACTACGTGACGTCACAAACACAACCATGAACAAAAACAAACGGACTGTTTTTGTTTGCTTGCTCAAAAACATAACCTAAAATAAATATGTTGAAAAATGGGTTAGACCAAGACAAGACAAATAGTCTTTATTGAATACCAAATATATACAATAAATACGAAAACAAACTTATAAAAGACTACAATTACCGGCATTATAGCGATTTTTTCTAGGCAACTTTTGGGTGGAAATAAGTTGTTGGAAAAACACACGACTGTGTGCACAAAATAAATAATAATTGTCTAAATTACGAATATATAATAATTGTCTACGTAGGTATGTAGAAAAGAAGTAACATCTAGCAATAATTATAATCAAAGAAATTTTACCCATTTTATTCGCCGTTAAGTATCTTAATTTGACAATAACGACAGTAGCGTAAACACATTAACCTAAATAGGCCCGTCACTCAAAACTGCTAAACATTCTGCGTCAATAAAACAAAAACAAAAACGGATCGTATGAAAAAAAGTGGAACACTCAGTGAAACAGTCGAACCAAAAAACATCTCTGCTAGCCGTTCATAAATTTAAAAAAATTTCAGGTTCCAACACTGACAGCAGGATAGCGTATACAATTATCAACGCATGCGACAGAAATGGCATTAGAACCCGTGTCGTGACCTCTAGTTTATGAACGCGGCCCTGCCTCCCCTTGACTTGACATTTGTCAGTTAACCAATCCCTCTATAATTTGTGCAGTCAACCAAGTCAACACAAACACAACAACAACAAGGAATAGTGTGTCTTGTGTGCAGTGTGCACCAAAAATTAAAGTGTATGTAGAGTAAACCTAGGTTTTACACGAGTTGACAGAAGTTGGTTTGTGTACTGATAACTAGCCTTTTACTTGCAGCTCCGCCCGCGTGGATGGAATTTCAAGTTTGCAGGATTTTTCCTATTTACAATGACTGCAGTTACAAGATTAGTAAACTCGTCTATATCAATGAGACCACTGCAAAGGTAAGAGCATGCAACAAATTAAAAACTCTTTAATATGTATTATGGGATTCTCGTCTTGGTGCACTCTCCTATCTATCATATTAGTTTATAAAGTTAAGCCAATAATCCCTAGGCGTAAGACAGAGAGAGAAGACGTAAGACAACGTGGGGGCAAAGACGCGGCGCCCCTTTAATGTACTTTCATAGAAAATGTAAAGAAATGTTGCAATGCAAAACATACAGATAAGACAAGACGCAGGCGCGTTGCTTCGTCAGCGCCGGCCCTAGGGTAGAGCAAAAGGAGCGGTTGCTTTAGGCGCCTGGTGGCAAGAGGTGCCTAAATACGAATGACAATAAAAGTATCCAAGCCACTGCGCCCCATCTCTATGGTCCCGTCTGCGCCCTGTCCTCTGTCCGCACCCCATGGGATTGACAAAAATTATATCTACCTATGTGAGCAACGCTGTTCGCGCCACTTCTTGTGGCTCTCATACTGCGAGGTAGTTGTGAATTAATATTTGCAACTGTCATTTTCGCTGCATCTCCACCCGCTTAGTTTTGGACGCAAATCAATCAGTCGTCAATCAGAAGCCTTTCACGCCGGAGGTATACGCTGATTGTCATTCGACTAGGTCCTACCTCGACCCTACCGCCCGCCATTTTGAGATCGCACCCGCTGTGCGCCTCATTTTCATCTATTACTATTACGAAGAAGATTAGCCGAGAAGAGCGCAACCAGGCACGAAGAGGAAGAAGAAAACCATCTTGGAGAACACCAGAGACTTGGTGGCTCAGGCGAAGCGTGGTTTGTGGTGCATGCAGCTCCTTCCCAAGGTCAGATCTTTCATCTTCGTAATTATTTCTCTTCACTTCCCGCTATTTTTAAAACCTATGGTGATACAAAGCACTGCCGTCATATCGCGTGCTCATTTTTTTGGCCATTCGAGCCGGATCTAGATCCATTTTAGGCCCTTTGATCTGCGATCTATAACCATTTTTTGGTATTTCCAACCGCTATCTTCATGTTCTTTGTCTAAAGAACACGTGAATTCCGCTCTAATTTTCACTCTGCCCGCAGTATTACCCCGCATTCCCGCTCTTATTTGCATTATCTATGCATTAAAACCCCGCATTCGTCAAAATATTAGTGATTCCATTTCCTATATACTGGAAATTATAAATTATCTACAGTGAAATACGCCATTCTGTTAATTTATCCGCTGCGATTATACCATTTGATCATTTCACAGAAAATATTATCTGCCTACCTGCTAATTCTTAATATTATCGAGAGGTACTCGTACACAGGTTCGTCCGCCGCCCGTGTTATCTCTAACTCATTAGCATTATTCTATGTTGTAGTCAGTATAAAACTTTCAATAGTTCTGGTACTTGCCTAACTTTGTACTATATAACATGCCAAATTCCGCAGAAGCTGCAAAATTAAAGATGTCGTATAGTTTAAAGAAGCTTAAAAATAAAAGGCAAGAATTGTTTAATCGCCTTCAGAGAGTTTATGACTTTTCTAAAACCGCTTTAGAGGATGTTTCTTCGGCAGAATTGTTTATGGCCAATGTCGAAACTTTGGATACTGTACGCTCAGAAATTCATGTAATCATAGATGAAATTAATGACACAGAGGTATTGATAAATCCTAATTTTGAACCAAATTATCAAAGTTGGTCAGCTTTTGAGGATCTTTACTCCCATTGCAAATACATCAACCGGAAGTTATCACATTCTTCGAAATCGGCTGACTCTAAAGTTAAAGCTCCACTTGACATGGAATGTCCCAAAAAACCTACTATCAAGCTTCCAAAACTGGAACTCGTTGGTTTTTCTGGTGAAGCTACTATGTGGCCAACATTCTATGAAACATTTAAAACCACGATTCACGATAATCCGGACTTGACCGACAACGAACGAGTACAATACCTGATGGGTAAACTTTCTGGCCGGGCACTTTCGATTTGTTCTGGAATCACACCGAACGCAACTAACTACGACATAATCTGGAAAACACTCGTTTCTACTTTTCAAGACTCGCGTAGTTTAGCCACTACTTATTTGGATCAAATGTTTGAATTTCGCCCTTTAACTACCGCTAGTTCAAAAAACTTGGACTTGTTTTTAGACAAGTTCTGTTCCGCTGTTTCGTGTTTAAAATCGCTGAATATTAAAGATCTTTCGGATTTTATCCTTATGTATTTGGCCCTTAAAAAACTTGATGTTGAAACCGCTCGTTCATTTGAAATGTTTAAACGTGGTTCCGATTTACCCCATTATGATGAATTAATATCATTTTTACGGGAACAAACTAAGATACTGAACCGCACTGCACCCGCAATTACCGCTCCCGCTCCGAACCGCTCCGTTAATAATAATAACAACAAAACCGGGTACAGTACCAAGTCAACCCATGCTTTTGTCTCCGCTTCGACCAATAATAATTGTTGTCCGCTATGTAAACAATTAAAACACTATAATTTATATAAGTGTCCCGAATTTGTGAAACTAGATATCGAGAAAAGATTTCAGTTCATCAAATCTAATAACGGTTGCACCAATTGTTTAAGTATTACGCATAACAATTCCGCTTGTAAATCGTCTTATAATTGCCGCCATTGTAATTGTAAACACCATTCGATGTTGTGCCGCAAACAAAATGTGATGAATACTCACACCGCGCTTGGTCAAAATATTACCGTGTCTCCACGCACACATACGCAATCTTCGAGGTTGGTGGATCCTGCCGTATCGGCGACTAACACAGAACATATGACTAATGATTCTCAATCCGTACCAACTGCGAGTAATAATATTTCTTTATGTAACTTACAGCCTAACTCGCAGCGTAATGAAACATGCCTTTTAGGTACAATTCAAGTGATCGTGAAAGATTCTAACGGTATGTCAGTCCGTCTACGTGCGCTCTGCGACCCTGCGTCACAATCCAGTTTTTCGACGGTTTCCTGTTGTGAGAAGCTTAACTTAAAATATGAGAAAATTCCCCGCGCTTTTGTTAAGGGCATCGGCTCTTCATCAAACCCAATTAAGGGTGCGACAAACCTTAAATTGTTTTCACGATTTGATGATTCGGTTTCAATTTCGCTTGACACTTATGTAATCGACCGTATTACCGACAACTTACCATCGGTGCAGGTCGATTTGTCTACGCTTTCATATTTAAAAGGTATCACACTTGCTGATGAAACCTTTTACTTACCGGGCGAGATTGATATTCTTATCGGTGCATCTTTATTCGCGGATATCTTGTTATCAGGCCGCGTCTCTGGTCCCCCGGGTACGCCGACGGGATTTCAGACCATCTTCGGTTTTACGCTAATTGGTAATACGCCTGTTTACCAAAATACCGCATGTTCAATTTCGTTATGCTCTTATATGGAGATTGAACCGCCAATAGATTTTATTTTACAAAAATTTTGGCAATTAGAAGAGGTGCATTGTGAACCTGCTTCTAGTCCCGCAAATGATGAATGTGAAAAATTATTTATTAACAATGTGTCACGTGACCCCGCTGGTCGCTATTCGGTTTCTTTACCGTTCGCACGGAATCCTAACATACTAGGAAACTCGTACCATCACGCAAAAAAGTGTTTTATGTCTCTTGAGCGTAGGTTTGTTTCTAACGCAGATTTACGTTCCGAGTATAACAATATAATAAATGAATACCTAACTAAAGGTTACATATCCCCGCTTCATAATGATGACCAATTATCTCTTGGTTATTATATTCCGCATCATCCCGTAGTGCGTGTTGATAAATCAACGACAAAGGTGCGTATTTGTATGAATGCCAGTACTAAGACTGACTCCGCTGATGGTACTCGTGTCTCATTAAATGACACGCTGCACACAGGTGCTAATTTGCAAAACGATTTGTTTTTAATTTTACTTGACTTCCGCTTGTATGAAATCGCTTTTACCTCGGATATCAAACAAATGTTCTTACAAGTTTTGGTTAACGCCGATGATCGCAAATTTCAAAAGTTTTTATACCGCTTTGACACGTGTTCACCGCTTATCGCTTATCAGTTCAATCGCGTCTGCTTTGGACTACGTAGTAGCCCTTTCCTTGCGATGAGAGTAGTCAGGAAACTCTGTGAGGATGGGAGTTCAGCGTACCCGCTCGCCGCTACTGCAGCCGCACGAAACTGTTACATGGACGACATCTGCTATAGCACGCCCACCGTGCAGGGCTCCTTACAGCTCAGAGATGAGCTGGTAGGATTGCTTAAGGCCGGTGGCTTTGAGCTCGTCAAGTGGTCTAGTAACTGTCAACAGTTACTTGATACACTGCCTGATACTCACCGCTTAAATTCTAGTAAGAATTTTGAAGAACAAACTCAAACTCTTAAAGTTCTTGGCTTACAGTGGTCGCCTGATTCTGACGAGTTCTCTTTTACTGTATCGCTAGATAGTCGCCCATGTACTAAACGCAATGTTTTGTCCGTGATAGCACGTCAGTACGACGTCCTCGGCTTTACCGCTCCTGTGATCTTGTACGCAAAATTACTCTTGCAGAAAATCTGTATTTTAAAATTAGACTGGGATGAAACACTACCCTCTGATATTGCGCAGATTTGGCAAAACTATTTGAAGGAGCTACCTGTTTTGCGGGATTTACGTATTAAACGCCACTTAGACGTGTTCCAAAATTCGAAAATTTCGATAATATCATTTGCAGACGCAAGTGAACGTGGATACGGATGTGTCGTATATATTAGAGTACAAGATGACTCAGACACTTGCACTAGCATTCGGCTGGTATGCGCAAAGTCAAAAGTCTGTCCGCTCAAGACCGTCAGTGTCGCCCGCCTTGAGCTTTGTGCCTCGTTACTCATGTCGAAATTAACTCGTCGTGTAGTTGACGCTTATAAAATACGTCACAATATTGAACGTATTTACTGTTTTACCGATTCTATGGTAACTTTACACTGGATACATTCCTCACCGCACAGGTTTAAAACCTTTGTCGCGACGCGTATAACAAAAATAATATCCGCTATTCCCGCTGAATGTTTTTACCATACAGCTGGTTCTCAAAACCCGAGCGACTGTCTTTCCCGTGGTCTCACTCCCACGCAGTTGATGAGTCACCCGCTCTGGTTCACTGGACCTGCTTGGCTTTATCTGGACGCTAAAGAGTGGCCAATCAAAACAATAGAATCAGCTTCTATTGAAGAAAACTTGCCGGAATCAATAACAATTTCTCTTCCCGCTTTTAGTAATGAAGAACCGCATCCACTTCTTTCTCTTTCGGAAAGAATTTCGTCATGGCTTGTGCTTTTACACACAATCATTTACATCTACCGATTTTTACGTATTTTACCGCGCTCTAATATTTTTACCGCTACCGATATGGATTTCGCTGAAGTTGCATTGATTAAAGCTCTTCAAGCATTTTATTTTCTTGATGAAATAAAAAGATTAAAGTCAAATAAACTTTGTTCTCCCGCTTTAAATCGACTATCGCCATTTTTAGATAAAAATGGATTGTTACGCGTTGGTGGTCGACTTCGCAACACAGACATGACGTTCGATCAACAACACCCTGTGTTGTTACCTCGTAAAAATCATATTGTCGAATTGATTATCATTCATTATCATCGCAAAAATTGTCACACTGGACCAGTGGCTTTAATGTCAATAATCCGCCAAAAATTTTGGATACTTTCCTGTCGAAATATTGTTCGTCGCGTAATACATAGCTGCAATTATTGTTTTAAGGCGAAGCCGAGACAAACCTTCCCTTTCATGGCAGATTTACCATCATGCCGCGTTAATGAGGCTAAAGCTTTTGTCCACTGCGCTGTGGATTATTGTGGTCCTATCAGTATCACTCCGTATCGAAAACGTGGAGTCCGTCCCGTCAAATGTTACCTCTGCATATTTGTATGCCTGGTGACTCGTGCAGTTCACGTTGAATTGGCAACTGATCTTAGCACGAACACTTTTCTTTCCGCGTTCAAACGTTTTTTATCTAGACGTGGAGCAGTGTCTTTCGTATATTCAGATAATGCTACGAACTTTGTAGGCGCTAGAAATGCCCTCTCAGAAATTTACAATTTGACAAACTCCGAAGAATTTAAAACGTCTTTCGCGAATGAACTTGCCGATCATAGAATACAATGGAAATTTAATATTCCACGTAGCCCACATTTTGGGGGACATTATGAGATATATGTCAAAGGATTTAAGACGCATTTGCATAGAGTAGTAGGTACTCAACTGTTGACCTACGAAGAATTATTAACTGTAGTTACGCAAATAGAATGTGTCATAAATTCTCGTCCGCTTACGCTGCTGAGTGAAGATCCATCTGAACTTAGCGCGTTAACTCCTGCACATTTTCTGATGTCAACTCCTTTAAAAGAATTACCCGCTTGCAAGGTGGCTGATGAGCCAGTTAATTTATTACGTCGCTACGCGTTGCTTGATCAAATGGTAGAATCGTTCGCGAGGCGATGGAAGAATGATTATCTCCATCTTCTCCAGTCTAGAGGAAAATGGAATACACCTACCAACCCAATCAAAATTGGATCTGTTGTCGTTGTAGTTACCGACAATACTCCACCGCTTCAATGGCCGCTCGGTGTCATTGTAGCTGTATACCCTGGCAAAGATAATGTCATTAGGGTAGCTTCTGTCAAAACGACGACAGGTGTTTACAAACGACCTGTCGTGCGTCTTTGCCCTCTCCCATCTCAATAACTCCTTTCTTTGCCCCCGCTTCAAAATTTCGTTATTCTCTGTCTTATTTTTACTTTTCTATTCTTATTTTAAAACCAATGGTTTTAACGCCGGGGGCAAATGTTCGCGCCACTTCTTGTGGCTCTCATACTGCGAGGTAGTTGTGAATTAATATTTGCAACTGTCATTTTCGCTGCATCTCCACCCGCTTAGTTTTGGACGCAAATCAATCAGTCGTCAATCAGAAGCCTTTCACGCCGGAGGTATACGCTGATTGTCATTCGACTAGGTCCTACCTCGACCCTACCGCCCGCCATTTTGAGATCGCACCCGCTGTGCGCCTCATTTTCATCTATTACTATTACGAAGAAGATTAGCCGAGAAGAGCGCAACCAGGCACGAAGAGGAAGAAGAAAACCATCTTGGAGAACACCAGAGACTTGGTGGCTCAGGCGAAGCGTGGTTTGTGGTGCATGCAGCTCCTTCCCAAGGTCAGATCTTTCATCTTCGTAATTATTTCTCTTCACTTCCCGCTATTTTTAAAACCTATGGTGATACAAAGCACTGCCGTCATATCGCGTGCTCAAACGCTTTAGGGCGTCTGCTAGTAAATAAATAAATATATGTCCAGGTTTTACGCTTCAAAATCTGGCGTTTTTGAGCTCCTGGTCCTAGTTTGTAGATTTTATGGCAAATGCCAAAAAATAAATGAGATGCAGCTTTATGATTACATTTGTATTTTTTATCAATTAATGTTTATTATGTATAGATGATTGTGTTAGTGCTGGATTAATACAATACTACTGAACAATTACGGATTGAGGGTCAGAATGGTTTTACTAACATCATATCCAGCAATTTTTTTTTACTTTATCCAGTAGTATTATTGTTTATAGACACACGGTTTACACCTGTAGGGAGAAAAAACATAATTTTTTACCAATTTTGTTAAAATCGGAAACTGTTTCGATTTTGCAGACCACCATTTGCATGATTGTGACACGATCATTTAGCAAATGCATCAAATACTCTCACTCGGTTGCGCCAGCATGCTCAGCGGTGCGAAATGTTTAGACTTGCTCAATGTGTGCCAAATGCATAACTTGAAACGATATCATACGGCTAAATAACTATCCGTTTCATGTCTATCAATTACCTCACAAATAAATAAATAAACTTCACATGAACAACTGTTGTTGTTGTTACAGCTGTTACAGCTATATGTATTTATTCATTGACAATGATTGCAAGAAAAAATTATATTTTTTTTACTTTTCAGATTGTACAGTAACACAGCACAAACCAAATACGACATAGTTATTATTGGTGGTGGTATTGTTGGAGCTGCCTCAGCCAGAGAATTGAAAATACGACATCCAAATGTAAAGATAGCACTTCTGGAAAAAGAAAACCGTTTTGCTTGCCATCAGAGTGGAAACAACAGTGGTGTTATACATGCTGGCATCTATTACAAACCAGGTTCTTTAAAAGCAAAGTTATGCATAGAAGGAATGAATTTGGCCTACAAGTACCTTGACGAGAAAGGTATAAGATACTCAAAATGTGGCAAGTTGATTGTTGCCACCCAACGCTCAGAAATATCTGGCTTACTTGGCTTGTATGATAGAGGGTTAGAGAATGGAGTCAAAGATTTGAAGTTATTGGATGCTGATGAGCTGAGGGAAATCGAGCCTTATGCCAAAGGACTTCAGGCTTTGTGGTCCCCGCATACTGGTATTGTTAGCTGGGGAGAGGTGACAGAATCATATATAAGGGACTTTAAAGAAAAAGGGGGAGAGACCTACCTTGAATTTGAAGTTAAGAAGTTTTATGAGTCAGTAGATGATGCTGAGTATCCTGTTACAATAAGTAATGATAAAGACAAAACTATTCAAGCAAAGTATGTCTTGACTTGTTGTGGTTTACATTCTGATACAGTGGCAGTATTGACAGGATGTCCTGAAGAACCAAAAATCATTCCTTTTAGAGGAGAGTACCTGTATATTGTTAAAGAAAAGAGTGATATGGTAAAGGCTAATATTTATCCAGTACCTGACCCAAGGTTTCCATTTCTTGGTGTGCATTTAACTCCTAGAATAGATGGAAGAGTTATTGTTGGACCAAACGCAATATTGGCATTCTCTAAGGAAGGATACAGGTAAACAAAATGCCACCAAAAACATAAATGTGTAAAAAGGGCTGATTTAAGTACAAAGTCAGTGCAGGGTTATCAACTTCGCTGATAAAAGAATTGAGATCAAATTGGGTGCCGAGGTTTATAGAGGTTGCTTAGTAAAAATATTGGCTGCACTCCTACAGTACGTACATCGTCGGTTAGTGTCACATCACATTTAGATGAAATTGTTTAAAAGGCCTCTACATGTTGGTTTCGGCCCCATGCACGCCTCCCAAAGGTCTGGGACTACAGTCCCGAGATATAATAAACATATACAATAATAATAATAATAATAATAATAATTTATTATTGGGTATTTTCCAGGGTGATTGTCTGAGCCCGCTTTGGTTTTGCTTGTCGCTGAACCCTTTGAGTCAACTTTTGGAGAAATCAGCGGCGGGCTTTCAGTTTCGGAGGGGAGGAATGCGGATATCGCACCTTCTCTACATGGATGACCTGAAGCTTTTTGGCCCCACAGCTCAGAAACTGGAGGAGTTGTTGAAGATCACTGATGATTTCAGCAACTCCATCAGGATGGAGCTAGGGGTCGAAAAGTGTGCGGTCTTGCATGTGGAGAGGGGTCATGTTGTTCGCTCCGATGGAGTCGATGTCGGCTCCAATCGATTGAAATCCCTTTCTGAGACTGAAACATACCGGTATCTGGGCATGTCCCAAACAATCGGTGTGAATGAAGCAGACATGAAACAAGCCGTTTGTGGGGTATTTTATAATCGCCTGACAAAAGTGCTTGAGAGCTTTTTGTCGGGCGGAAATTAAGGTACGAGCTTATAATGCTTGGGTCATGCCTGTTCTCATGTACACATTCGGAGTGCTCAGATGGACTCAGACCGAACTAGATGCTCTGGACAGAAAAGTCCGCACAATCCTGACCCTTCATAGGATGCATCATCCGAAATCGTCGGTCATGAGACTGTATCTCCCGCGGAAGTGTGGTGGTCGAGGCTTTTTAAACGCCAAGGCTATGCACAACCGTGAAATATGCAGTCTCAGGGATTATTTCCTGTCGAAAACGGATGATGCAATCCATAAAGAAGTCGTGGCATGTGATAAAGGACTCACCCCTTTGTCCTTAGCCAGCGAAGAATGGCGCGACCCGGTTGTACTTAGCACCGCTGAACGAGAGTCTGTGTGGCGAGGAAAGGAATTGCACGGGAGGTTTCACAAGGCCCTTCACGAGCCTCATGTTGACAAAAAAACCTCCATGCATTGGCTGCGCTTTGGTGACCTCTTCGGGGAAACCGAGGGTTTTGTCTGTGCAATACAAGATCAGGTGATCAAGACGCGCAACTACCGGAAATACATTATCAAGGATGGGACCCAGGACATCTGCCGGGCATGTGCCCATCCTGGAGAATCTCTCCGACATGTTATTTCCGGGTGTTCCGCTCTTGCCAACACTGAGTATCTGCACAGACACAACCAAGTGGCCAAAATCCTTCATCAAGAACTCGCCCACAAGTACGACCTCGTAAATCAGAAGGTGCCATATTACAAGTACTCACCGGCGCCAGTACTAGAAAACGGCCGCGCCAAACTCTACTGGGATCGGTCTGTCATCACGGATAGGACTATTCTCACGAATAAACCTGATATCGTGTTGATGGACCGGGCGCAGTCTCGGGTGTTTTTGGTGGATATCACAATCCCACACGATGAGAACCTCGTGAAAGCCGAAACCGAGAAGAGGAGGAAGTATCTCGACCTGGCTCACGAGGTTACCGACATGTGGGGCGTGGCATCCACCGAAATAATCCCAGTTGTTTTATCCGCGAACGGGTTAATACCAACCAGTCTTGAAACCAACCTGAGACGTTTGGGATTCCGCGGCAGTTCGCTTCCAGCGCGGATGCAGAAAGCGGTTCTGCTCGATACTGCTCGCATCGTTCGCCGGTTTCTTTCCCTGGGGCTCTGAACCTCGGTCGAATGTGCTTCTGCCGAGGGATGTACCGTCTCTCTCTCTTTAAATTCTTTCGGCCAAGAGGGAGAGACGAGATCAAAAATTCTCGAAATAATAATAATGTACAACGTTCTTCACTTGTCTTAACAGAAAGTTTGTTAGTGTCCTTGCTAATGTATAGGTATTATGTAGAACTTGGCAAGTTTTCAGAGCTAATGTTTACATCATACATGCAAATAATTGACTATGAAAACTGGCCAAGTTCTATATATTCAGTAGCAAGGACCCTAACAAACTTTATTTTAATACAAGTGAAGAATATTCTACATTATCAATTTATCAGTTATGTTATGATCTATGACAATGACTGAAGCAACCTCCATAAACCTCGGAACCCAATTTAATCTCCATTTCTTTTTCACATTTATGTTTTTGTTGGTATATACTCGTATTGAGATCTAGGTTCGATCCCCGGTCGGGCATACACCAATGAGTTTTCGGAATTTAAGTGCATAGTATTTGTTCGTACTTACCACTTGCTGAACGGTGAAGTAAAATATCGATATAGGGAAAAGAAACTGCATCTGCATGCCGTAAAAAGCGTGTATTTGTGCCCGAAGTACAGCGATAGGTACCACCCACCGTACCACCAATAATCGTCGGTGAACCACGGGTGTACCGAGTGTGGACTGTGACTTGCATTTCACAGTTCACACTCGGAACAGTCCTGAAACCCCCTCGGGGATTCAGGTCTTGACGATATGTATTAGGTATATATTTGTATTTAAATACGTAAATATTTTTAATTATTAATATGAAAAAAATACAATACAGTTTTGACTGCGGTTTCACCCGCGCGAATGTAATTAGACTCGTGCGATAAGAGTCCCGTTATACCGGGATTCTAAAACACAAATCCACGTAGCAGGTCGTACTGGTCCTGCCAGGACCGTCCTGGTACTCTAAAAAGGCCGTTTTGCATGAATCACATTATGATTCTGTTCTAATGCCATCTCTTTTGCACGCTTGAAAAAACTCTTACTCTATCTTACTTTCAAATCATTTTATGATTCACTCAAGTCGGCCTTAAAGATCCCGTGATCACAGAACTGTATAGTTCTGTGCCCCTGATCAACTTAACTTGACACCTACGATATACTAAACTCTCATGTTTCCGAAGGGTCTAACTAAGTTGGGCCTTAAAAACTTGTACAATAATTAAATATAAGTAATTTTCGGAAGTTTTCCTTTGTATATGCTCAATGTTCTACCTTTATACCAAATTTTAAAAGTGCTTTGGGTTTTATAAGAGTAAGTCAGTGATAAAAATAGTGATTTTCGAACGTGAATATCTCAAGCGCTGTTAAAGTTTAATTTACGAAATTTAGGGTTTTAAGGAGACCTCATCGACGCAAAACTGCAACTTCATAGGTCCAATAGGAAATAAGTTATGGGGGTTTCGAAAGTACCTCGAAATGGGTTGTGTAAAATTACACTCGGATGGTGCGAGGAACTTCTTTTTAGAACTCGGCCCTGGAAACATTGTCTAACTGAAGTATTATGGCAAGAAATGTTAAAATTTTCTATGACTTTCAGTAATTCTGTGTTATTTTTTAACCTTTTTCAGGTGGGGGGACCTGAACTTAAAAGACCTAAGAGAAATAGTTCAGTTTTCGGGATTCAGAAAAATGGCTTTGAAGTATGCAGGGTTTGGTTTGAAAGAGATGATCAGATCTGCTATCACCCCCCTTCAATTAATGCAAGTTCAGAAGTACATCCAGAAATTAACCTTTGCTGATGTGGAAGTTGGACCAGCTGGAGTACGTGCCCAAGCTATGGGGAAAGATGGTATGTTTATAGATGGATTCGATTTTATTCCACAAAGGGGTCGTTCACAAATTACGTAACGCAAAATTCTTGAATTTTCGGCTGGGACCCCCCCCCTCCATTCCGTTACGTAACGGGTGCTTTATATAAGCTTTGCTACTTGCAGAAGGTAGTCTTTACAACGAGAAAAACGAAAAAAGAATCTCCATTTGTTTATGCTTAAATCGTTACGAAACGCAAACGTTCAGGACCGCAACGCCTGACCGTCATCCCCCCCCCTCCCTCCAAATTGCGTTACGTAATTTGTGAACGACCCCTTTATACGTTGCTGAATTAGCTATACTGAATCAATCCACTCAGCTTCCCTAACTATGGTGATTGCGATTCTAAAAGCCAGTAGACGGTACTGATTCGTCGCAAATTAGATAGTGTCGCTTATTCAAGCAACGTCCAAAGGGGCCTTAACTTAGGCTACCTTCATATTCCACACCATCGGGCCAACAAATTATTAATTTTAATAACATTAACATCGAATTCGATTTCGATATAAATATTTATGGAATAAAAATACAAGAATGTGTGTATAATTTATTTATAAAATACTATAGATCTAGCCCGCGGCGTTACAATGACCTCGTCGTTAAGGATAATTTTTCTAAAAGCTTTATTTAACTTGGAATGTTTGCTGATGAGTTAACACAGCGTTTCTTAACCTGTGGTCCGCGGACGCCTGGGGGTCCGCGAGCATATGTATGGGGTCCGCAGCCTAATCTAGTAATAGATTAGGCGATTCCTAGATTATAATCTCAGTAGTAATATAAACCCAAATATCACTAATTTAGTTGCAAAAAAGTAGCACCAAATATGAAAAAGTATATTTTTTGTAATTTGTAGAACTAAAACAAATAGTCCGAAATTTAATGCTGCATTTTATTATACGGGCGTCCTTAAAATTGTGCTTGATTTCCTAAGGGGTCCGTGGACAAAAAAGGTTAAGAAACGCTGAGTTAACAATATATATATACTTAAAATATATCTTTGATTAGGTTATGTTATGAGTAAGTCTGAAGAAGCCCTTACTTTGTTTCTGTTTCTAATGTTTTGGTTTGGAATGCTGTTCCAGGTACCCTTATAGAGGACTTTGTCTTTGACTCGCAGCCGTCGTCAGGTGCAATCGGGAGCCGGGTGCTGCACTGCCGAAATGCACCGTCTCCAGGTGCGACGTCATCACTAGCTATTGCTAAAATGATTGCAGACAAGATGAAGACAGAGTTTAAGTTATGAAGTTTGCATAAAATAGTCACATTGAACAGAACAGTCACAAACAGTCATTTACATATAAAATACATAGTATTGGAAGTATCTAATAGAATGTGGAATGCTGCGGCCTAATTGCCGTATTCTATGCAGTGCTAATCACGCTAACTTTTACGTCATAGATGTCATTTTCGTAAGCGAAACTTGGTATGACAAGTTTTATTTATTTATTAATTACCACAATCTCTAATTTGGTTTGTGTTAGAATAAGTAGAAGTTACCTTAATTTTTTGATAATTCAGCACGTAGGGAGTGTCTTATACAAGGTGACTTTTTGATCATCGTCCAAATTCATACTGGAGGCTTGATAAGTGATCAGTATCTTGGATCAGTTACAATTTTTGTGAAATTCGTAAAATGAAATTTTGACCCTCCATAGAAATTCAGTTCCAGTCCCAGGTGAATCACTATGGGGAGTCGAAATTTCATTTTACGAATTTCACCAAAATTGTTATTGATGCATGATACTGATCACTTACCAAGCCACCAGTATGAATTTGGACGATGATCAAAAAGTCACCTTGTATAGGATACCAAGTTTCGCCTGCGTGGTGACCATCACTACACGCTCTTTAGTCTTGCGTTCGCGTTATAGAAATATGATAATTGGGCTGCTGATGCTGGTTTTAGAGGAGCCGATTTAGTGACACGGTTTTTTTTTCCATATTACGATAAATTTAAAACTCCCGTCGCGCTACTGTTCTTAGTTTTTGTAAAATATTTTT
Source organism: Ypsolopha sequella (assembly GCA_934047225.1). Lineage (NCBI taxonomy): Eukaryota > Metazoa > Arthropoda > Insecta > Lepidoptera > Ypsolophidae > Ypsolopha > Ypsolopha sequella. The sequence goes on along the minus strand of OW203994.1, from coordinate 16,260,440 downwards.
TCAAAGTTACCATATTTTCAAGTCCGCCAAAAATAAAAATATTTACAGAATGAATTGACACAATCGACTCTTAATCAGAGATATCTGTAATACTTTTTAGGATACAAATTTCTGCAAAATAAGAACCCGCTTAACTTAACCACAAGTTATGAATATTTTTCCAATTTTTATTTTAATATTTTTTGCTCAGCCATACAGCAAAATTGTGTCCCGAGTAGTTTACTCAAATGTTGGTCTTATCTGCTTGTATTTACAGTATGTTTTACGCAACCAAATTCCTTGTTATCCAGATGTTATAGGCAATTTTAATATTTATTTTATTTACTTTTCGGTCTCATTACAATTTCTGCGTTTATAATATTATAATATTAATATTACGAATTTATAATATTAGTGAGGATAATAATATCTATCATTATTTAAAAAAAAACATGTGTCGCTAAATCGGCTCCTCTAATACACTGTGCATGCTGTGAAATGGGGAACAAAAGTAACTTTTTATTCCGACAGGTGGGTGCACTGTCGCCTCGACCTGGTTTGTTTCTAAACAAACTTTAGAATACTATATTTTTCCAATATTTTAACATTAAACCTCTAAAGTTCTTAAATTTAACGGTTATTTTACCAAAATTGTAGCAGACTGTGCTTTTATTGCTTTTTATAATACAAAAAATAAATACGTCACACATCGAAAATGTTCTAGATTAATAATAAAATAACCAAAAATATTTTTGAAAACATCCACAATCTTGCAAAAATCTTGTTTCTCCTGAAATCTGCTGAAACTGGTCGGCTTTCCCGATCATAACACGTATTGAGGTGAGCCATTTTTATATAAATCATGAATTATCCTCAAGTCTCATTTAATTCTATAAGTATGTATAACGTAGGAATTTGAAATTTGGCATAATGTTAGATCTTGACGCGCACATATATCGCCAGTCAATTACCAGAAATAAGAAAATAGGTTAAAATAGAGGGTCAGCTTGTATTTTGGTTTCAAAAAAAAAATTTTAATCAATATATCCTGAAAAATCCTATATAGTTTTTGGTAAGTATATTTGTCTTAATATAATATAGCTCAAAATTTGCTAGAAATGACCCCTGGTCTCCTAGCTTTCTCAAGCTAAAATAAAATGATCATTAGAATAGCATTGGTACAGAACCCTAAATGTACGAGCCAGACTTGATCTTGGCCGGTTTTTATGACACCTTTCAAAGAAATTCAGTTCGAGGCAACAGTGGTGCCATCTGCAATTAGCTTTGCGTGATGTTCCTGATGAGGGGTCAGCTATTAAAGCCAATTTTGAAGGCTTTAATTTTAGTTTTAGTGCTGTCAAAGCTTAAAATTTTCCAAAGAAATTTAGCTTCTAATCCTAACTGTTAAGGACTATTTTGAAATGAAGAAAATTTAGTTTTGACAGCACTAAAACTAAAATTAAAGCCTTCAGAATCGGCTTTATTATATCACTAGAATAGCCGACCCGTCATGTGGAACATCACGCAGTATATTTTTAGTAACTTGATTGATATATTGATGTTATATATACAAATATGTATTTTTTTATTATCTTAATATCATATAAATGTAGAGCTATAAGCATAGGTGTATATTATTGATGAGATAATCAACAAGTGTAAACAGAATACTGCAATATCCTTTGAACAGTTATGGATGATACGAAATGCGTATTAGGTGCTAGATTCAGTTTCAATAAGATCTGATCAAGTAAAAATAATAAGAATTAAGTGATATAGTTATAAAAGTAAATACGAAATTTTGTTATTTTTATAAAAATGTTTAATAAAATCATGTTAAAATTAAATTTAATATTTTACAAGTTATTTATGGTTTACTTGCTTTGTTTAATTTTAAAACATTTTTAATTAATTAAGATGTTGTTTTGCTTACAATAATTATATACAAAAAATAAATTACATTGAGGTACATCATTCTTCTTTTCTTTCCGACAAATTGATAAGTCTACCTACCTACAACTACATCTTTAGCATAACACAGCACAAAGGTAATGCACCATGTTGCCTATATTTCTGAAGCCAGTTATCTATTTAATGGAAATATTCCGTCTTTGTAGACTTTAGCTAATAGCTCTGTTGGTGTTTCTTGCTTGCTGTGTTTGAGGCACATTGTTAGTTGGAATAATAAATAGGTACCATCCTTTGTGTACTTTTTTGTTGAGCTACAATTCTATTTTTATAACAACAATGATGATGGAAAGTCCTGTCCGGAAATTCATTCTTCACCCATTCAGATGTTGCTTTTCGATAAAAATTTAAGAACAATAGTTATGGAGCATGAATCTTTGGAAATTAGATTAAAATCTTGTTCTTTTCTCTAGAGTATGGGCCAGTAAAATATTGGTTAAAATCTGCTGTCATTCAATCATGATTCCTCTTTTGGTAAAAAATACATGCTGTCTTGGAAGATCATACACAGTTGTCAAATGATATGATATATTGCTGATAACAACTATGTACTCCGAGAATCCAAACATTGAATAAACTGAAACAACAACATAGTAATGATTAAATTAAATGTACAGGCAGTCACATGCTATGGTATACCTTTATGTGGGTGAAGTGAGAACTGCACAATATTACATAGTGTCACATCCATCAGCCTGGTTCGTCCACTGCTCGACATAGGCCTTTTGAAGGTTTCACCACTCTTAGTGTCCCCCTGGAAGTAGTGGCCATACTCAGACACTGCAGACAGTGCCGAAACCCTCTCACCAGCGATGCCGCTGCCCGTCACCAGTCTGTGTTATATAAAGGCTGGCAATTGGAAATGGATATACCACCAACAATCTGTCCCAGGCATGGTGGGCCACCTGGTTGTGTCTGTTTGAGAGCTAATTACTTACTCTCCCCTGAATAACTTCGGGGGGGTTTTCTAGTAAGATGGCGGTACCCCCACAGTCAAGTCAGGTCTATCACCACAACATGACAAAACGCTGCAATGGTGTTTACGCCCTACAGTAGTATTACTACACTTACCATAAGGCTCACAAAGGCGATTGTGTCTTAAAAAAAAGTAGGCAGCAAATGCAAATGATCCTACATTGATGAAAAACATTCTCCATTTCATTTTAATTGAATACATTTCATTTATAGTTGTGTTGGGCCTCCGTCGGTACTTTGTTAGCAACATGCATGTAAAAAACATATAAAATATTGATGTGCCAATAAATGTCTTGAAGCAAACTTCATGATATGCTGAAAAGTAAAGAAAAAAAAAACATGTTAAGACAAAAATTATACAAAATTCATGACTTATTTTACCACAGACACATTACTTACGATAATGTAGAGATGATGTCCAATGAGTTAAGCCTAGTAAAGCCAAATTTTCAATAACGTTTAAAAATACAGATAAATTAACTATTACAGCGAAGTCTTCAAAAACCACATTTCGTAAATAATTCCATCTTAGGTGTATGATAAAAAACCTTAGAGGTGCATGGAGATAAATTGCTGTTTTCCATATTGTACTCTGAGGTTCATAGTTTCCAATCGAGGCTGATATGGATGGAAATATATTATGAACATTACAATGTGTGTTATTTGCATGTTCGAAGTCTTTGTATATGGTCATTATGACACAAATAATGAAAGCCAGCAACGGCAGTGACACTGTAAATATACATAACTTAGTAATTGGTATCCTAATGAAATATTTGCGTCCCTGAGCATTGTGAAGAGGTAAATACATTAAAATAAAAAGTTTTAGAATAAAACTAAACTAAAAAGATCTATCGAACAAACAAACAATCAGCTGCTTGAACTGCTAAGAAACGTCAAAACAGTGTTTCCAATTTTTTTCCAAATTCTCCTTTAGATGCAATTAAAAAACACCTAGTTCTGAAGTACGATTGACAAAAAAACTTCTGGCGATTTTTTTTATGTCTCATTAAACACCCATAGCACAGTGTTTAATACGCGCGACGCGACTTAGTTGAATCACAACTGAGGGGGCATGAGCGTGACATAGGCAAATTGATAGAAATGTCTTTATTAGGTAGGTATTGGTACAGTAGAGATCACATCAAGCTATACACTTGCAGACCTTGCAGTACTACATTAGCCCTACAGTGATGAATATAAAATAGGTACAAAGTCCAATGTATAGGTATAGCTTGTACTTATATGGTGATTTATTGTGTTTTAATATGTTATTCATTCCATTCGGTCAAATAAATTATTGGTATTTTCTACTGATATCAATAGAAATTCATGATGGTAATAATTAGGATTTTTTTTTATTTTATTTTATATTAAAGATCCATAGCTAAATAGCCGTTTCATCGTGGATGCTTGCGTTAAAATCGGCTGATTTGAATATATTATCCAATCTGTTTTACAACTATGGCATAGTAAAACCAGAAAAGTAGTTTATCTTCATTCAAAGGTACATCGCGCAGCTATTATGTGTGCGTGCTAGTACGCACGAACTACAGCACGCACACAGCAGCAATATCTTAGCGTGCAAGGTAGGCGCTAGTCGGGGTCACGCCGCAGTCGTGCTCAGTCAAGTATCTCGAACAAGACGCCGCGCCTCGCGGCACCGATCACTTCGAATATGTCGACAGCACGCAATCGAACATATTGTACTGTCTTCAGAAATTTGTAAGTAGTCCCACCCAATGACCTTGTCATTAATATTGAAAGGATGGAGCAGGTATTTAACAAGGTACTCGTATTTGATAGGAAACTCTTAAATTGTAAGATTGGCATGTCGATTTATGAACAACTAAATAATATAGAAATCTTACCACCCAGCCCGTGCTTTCCCAAAATTTTTTTGCAATAGTAAAAGTTGTTCTATACCATAGACTAAATAAGCTCTTCAAACATGGTTACACCTTTCTGTTACACATTGTATATTAGGATGAGGATATACTTCACTTTAAGTAATAACAATGAGGCATTTCGAACTGATCGTAATCGAAGTAAATATGTTTCTGTTACAAATTTGTAAGCATTTTTGATTAAAGAAGTCGTGTTTAAATAAATGTGATTTTAATAATACCTACCTCACATATGGTTAAAATACGGTACTGGCCTCCCGGTCTACACAAAGGTCAAGTCAGGGCGCTACGGCGGCGCGGCGGCGGCGTCTTTGTAGATCAAATTTATCTATTCCGGCGACTGGCGGCAATGAAGACAGTCACTAATGAATATAGAAGTCATTTTAGTTTGGCCTACGGCAACAGACTGTTGGTAACGCATGCATTTAACGTATCGCTATTCGCACCGCTGTCGCTGCTACTGCCATAGAGTTGAAGGCCCAATAATTTACAAACATGATACATACCTATACCTATATCTATAATACTGTATCTAAGTATTGATTTTTTTATTACTTACAAAAACTAAAAGAAGGTACAACCCTGCAACAGTAGATGTTTAAGTCTCGCACGGGTCAAGAGTTAACCTACTGTTCTGGTTTTACTATGACTATAGTGACATCGAAACCTAAAAAAAAACCTCAACCTGGAAAAACCCCTAGGTTTTTGGGAAAGTCTCTGAAACTTGCAACACTAGGAAGATTCGGTCCGTTTCACCGAGGGCTCGGAGCAATTAACTAGCCTGGAGGAGTAACAATAAGTCGAACTCTAAAGCACTGGCTTGACCTTTCTAACTTATCGCGAAACGCCATGTACCAAAAAGAGACAGACATATGTCACCTCGTCGGTTTGAAGTGACATGACGCCATTTCATTTCATTTTGATCACCAGTCTGGTGATCATCGCATGGTGATTTAAAATATTGTTTTTGAAGTGAAAAACGTGTATTTAAGCTTACATTGTTCATTTCCGAAAATATATTTGATTAAAGATTACATGGCTTGCGTTGCTTACGGCTGTAAAAGCCGTAGTAATGTAAAATCGGATGAAGGCAGGAATTTGTCATTTCACAGGTTAGTGTTTTGAGCAATTTTTGGCTTATGTATTATACATTGCTCAATTTAAAATTTATTTTGTGAAACGTCTATGTTTATTCTACCCCTGATTAAATAAATGAAATCATTTTTAGCCCATTTTTGAGAAAAATAAGCCAAATATTGATAAATAGTGTTGTGCAGTCATCATTTCGTTATCGATACGACAAACATTGTAGTATGCAGTACTTCCATGACGGTGTCTGATTCAAATCGAATAGTTAAACAAGTTTTTTATCGATTTTATTATCGTATTTGTTTGTTATGTGTAGGTTTCCGGCGGATGAAAAATTAAAAGATGTTTGGGTAAAGGCTGTGCAAAGAAAGAATTGGAAGCCTTCAAAACATTCTCGGCTTTGCTCCAAGCATTTTGAATCAAACTGTTATTTGGATGGAAAAAAAAGGAAAGTGCTTTGCAAAGATGCCGTGCCGACCATATTCGAAAGTTATCCTACTTATTTACAAAAGGTACTATGTCAACTAATATATCCAATTTACAAATATTATATGAATGATTTGTTGAGGCCACCTATCACTTTTTTGTCTAAGTTATATTTTTTGTGTTTTAACTTAACTTACTTACTTACTTACTAGTCTTACTACGCTGGCTCAGCGACCCGAAGTGGATCTTGGCCTCCAACACTATCGTACGCCACTCATCTCTGTTCTGCGCAGCTTGGTGCCAATCAGGCTTTAACTTTTTTTTTATTTGTTTTTATTCAGGTTTTAACTTTATTATATAGTAATTGGCAAAACCCCCTAACTTGGGGTAGGCCTACGTCCAGCAGTGAACTGCAATAGGCTGATGATGATGATGAAATATTAATTTATGTTATAATATAATAGTAATACCTACTTTTGGCTAAAATACTGGTTCATAAAAATAAATATATATTTAGTCTTACTTAAATGTTTGCACACAAAATAAATTTTTCAATTACAGGAATCTGCGAAGTTAGCCAGAAACAAAATCATAGACTCCCAAAGAAAACTTCGACGTATCCCAAACCTTCAACCTGGTTTTAATCAACCATCAACGTCAAGAAGTTCATATGCTCCAGCTGTTACTTCTGAATCATTCACTGAGCCGTGCATTGATGACACTCCTCGAAAAAAAAAACTTAAGAAGATTATTGCAAAACAGTCGAAAACATCTTCACAACGTCTTAAGAAGTTAAAAGCTTTGCAGCAAAAGTGTAGAAGGTTAAAACGCAAAATTGAATCACTTGAAAATGTAATAAGTGAGTTAAAATCAAAGAATTTAATCAACGATGAAACAGCTCAGATATTAAGTAGTATTGGGGGAGAAAATAAGTCTTTTTTGCAAAGATATATTGATAAAAAAAAGGGTCACAGTTTACCTCGAGAATATTGCCCAGAGCTCAGGAAATTTGCGGTGACTCTAAATTTTTTGTCTCCTCGAGCATACACATACATAAGGCAACAGTTTGATAGTACGTTACCTCATCCAAGTACCATTTCAAAATGGTACAAAACTATTGACTGCATGCCCGGTTTCACCGCTGAATCCTTTGAAACCATAAAACAGAAAACAAAAGATGGTAAGAAAATATATTCTGCACTTATTATTGACGGCATGGCAATCCGTAAAATAATTGAGTGGGATGGAGCAAGATACTTTGGATATGTCGATTTTGGTAATGGGTTGACGGGTGATGATATACCTGTAGCTAAAGAGGCCATAGTATTTATGCTTACGAGTTTAAATGACAATTGGAAAATACCTGTCGGTTTCTTTCTTGTGGATGGCATAACTGGAAATCAACTAAGTACACTAGTTAAACAATGCATCTCTCTTTTGCGAGAGTGTAATGTCCATCTTTGCTTTGTAACTTTCGATGGTTTGCCGGCCAATATATCCATGGCTACAAACTTAGGTTGTGTTGTAGATTTAGACAATTTAAAAACCATTTTTACATATCAAGAGTCTGAGGTAGGTATTTACCCTGACCCTTGCCATAATATAAAACTTATAAGAAATACATTGGCTGAAATGCCAATGATAGATGAAGATGGTAATTATATCTCATGGGATTATGTTAAAGCTCTTAATGAGTTACAAATGAGAGAAGGGTTACATGCGGCCAACAAATTGAGAAATCAACATGTACTTTTCCAAAAACAAATCATGAAAGTACGATTAGCGACTCAACTTCTAAGTTCATCCGTTGCGGATTCTCTTGATGCGTGTCGTGAAAAAAACATACCTGGTTTTGAGAATAGTGCAGCTACGGCGAGGTTGATTAGGCTTTTCAACGATTTATTCGACATTTTAAATAGTCGCACCATGAAAGCGAAAGGTTGGAAAAGACCCGTAGCTAACTTTAATTGTGTGGATGTATGGGTCTTTTTTGAAAACGCAGAAAGGTACATTAGAAACCTCAGATTCACGGATTCTACACTTGTTACGAAATCTAGAAGAAAAACCGGGTTCTTAGGTTTTATCATTTGTATGAGATCTATACGGCATATGTACAATCTTCACGTGTCACCCAAATCAGACTTCGAATATCTAAGTACTTACAAGATAAGTCAGGATCACTTAGAACTTTTTTTTGGCGCTATTCGTGCAAAAGGTGGGTTTAATAATAATCCATCCGTTCGCCAGTTTATATCAGCTTACAAGCGATTGCTAGTACATGCTCAATTCAAAAGCGACGGAAAGGGTAATTGCATTAGTCTCAGCGAAATAAATATTCTCACAAGCTCGTCGTCAAATCGGTATATTAGCGATATAAATATTTCGACTGACAGACTCAAAATTAATGAAGATATTATTCATATTACACAAAGTGTAGAATTTGAAGAACATGACTATTTTTATGATCCATCTCGACTGACTGAATTCGCAGAAACAGTTATAGAATACATAGCAGGATATGTTGTCCGAAAAATAAAAAAAATGCTTTACTGCCACATTTGTTTAGATAGTTTAGAAAAGTATAGCCCAAACAATACACTGACTATGATTAAAAACAAAGGTGGATTATTATTTGCTTCACCGGATGTAATAAAAGTATGCAAAATAGTTGAAAGAATTTTAAAACAATACTTATCCTTTGGAGTTAAACAAATAGGACTTCCTCAATATATGTTAACTATTATAAGCAAAACACTAGCCAACTGCAGTGATTTATTTGGAGATTTATCTCAACACAGTATTGATCAATGGAATGTAGACAATCACAGAAATTTATTAATTAAAGCCATAGCCGAGCAGTATTTGAAACTTAGAATTCATTATATGACTAAACAACTGATACAACCCGAAGAGCGAGTTCGTAACTTTTTAAATAAAACTGTTTTGTTTAAAGGACAATAATAATTTTTTTACTGTTCGCCATGTATTAACAAACGCCTATATACCGATACAAATCGCAAAGCAGTCTACCCATAGTTCTATATTAAGTAATTTATATAATATATTAATAAATTAATGATTGTTAAAAAAGAATATTATTTATTACTTGATAAATTGTATTGTTGCCCATAAGAGTAAAAAGTCTTTACCTAGAACTAAATCATTCTTGCAAAATAAAACAGCTTCAGATACAGAATATTTGTGGTGCTATTATAATCCTTTTCATATAGCATGGGTACGGCGACAGATGCTTTACGTTTAGTTTTAAGTGATTGCTGTGTAGTTTTGTAATTTTGTGATTTCCTTTAAAATAAAAATTTTGTAGTTAAAATTAAAATGTACCTATTGTTTTATTTAAAGTAACAAGAGCAAATAAAAAAAAAATCCCTACAATCCATGCTGTCATTCTTAGTATTAGTATTATACTTACATGTAAAAATATGTTTGTTTGTGTTTTGTCCATTCGAGTCAAAACGGATTGAAAGATTTATGTGAATTTTGTATGGAAATATCGTCAGAGGGCTCAAGAGTGACAGGTAACTAACTAAGCTACATTTTATCCCAATTTTTATTTATCGATAATATGTATACGATAGAGTGTCAAGCACTACCTTACTAGAACAAAAACCGGTTACATGTGGATTTGAATGCCAAGCCGATTACAGCGTGTTGTCTCTTTCTATTGCATGTATAAGGATATTGAATAAAAGAGTGCCACTACATACAAAAAGTTCAATTCATTGTTACTTCTCCAGGCTAGTTAATTGCTCCGAGACCGAGGGATACAAACAATATAATAAAGGCAAAATCTATATACCAGCGATCATTAAACGCGAATATAAAATTACACACGCGTGTGGGTTTAAATGTTTATCAATTTATGGGAAAAAAAATATAATCAAACGTTTATTTCGAATATCGCTGAATTCGAGCATATTTATGCCAATATTCCAATATGCCAAAATCAAAATTACAACAAAAAACGCTTTTTGTCATGGCGAACCTCTGCCAAATTTTAAATTAAATGGTAAATATTTTGTCAGCATGTTTGTGTATGTGACTATTGAAGCATTGCTTCATGGTGACTATGTAGCTCAGAATAAGGAATACTAATAGAAGCCTGGCTAAAATAATACGCGGAGAAAGACACCTATCCTTGATTTTCTTACGACATTTTAGTGCATTAGAGAGAGATAGATATGTATTAGTTTTTTCTTAATTAGGTAGGTTGTCACTAGTTCGTTGCTTTGCTAGTGATGTAACAATGTCGATTTTTGACTACGATAAATAAACCAAATCGAAATGAACCACGACCAATCTGCTTACCACACATTATATCGTATCAAAGTGTGAAATAAAGAGAATGCAGGAGGCACCGACCTTTCTGGTGACATCCTCTTGCTTTGGAAGGAGGCCAAGAGAATTAATAGCAAAGTGGTTTCTGTGTACCCCACCCCAGTGGGACACATGTTATATTGTGTAAATAAGGAATTAATGAAAGGATATCTTCCGTTTAGCATAATATTTTTTATTAAGTACAAATTCCTATACCGTAGGCAGGTAGGTACATAAGTCAAGTCCAAAATTGTGCTTGTTTCTAGTACAAAAAATGCTGTAGCTTGTATCAAAGATACAACCGTAAACTATTTAAGTGGGTACTTTTTAAGGCGCCTCTTAACTCAATCAAATAGATGTTCGTTGATGTCGCGTCTTTGTTCAATCAAGGAGGAAGGAATTAATCGCAACATAGACTTATAGGATTCGTAATAATAATATTATGTCAATGATGAGCGATGACAGCGCAATTACTACAGAGGTAATTTCAATTTTTTCATTATTTCTATCAAATAAACATCAACTTATCTTAAGTAATAACTAATAACAAATATGAAAGATTAAAATACCTAATAACCTGTAATAAGAAATCAAATTATGCGCAGTTCAAGTCAATAAGCATTCCCAAAATTCATTTCACGATAGAACTACCCTGTCAAAGTACTTTTATTGTCAACCACTAAGTACGAAAATGTCTTGATCTGCGGAATTTCTTCGTGAAGTCGATCACGGAAGTAACGTACAAGTTCTGAACAGGTCTTTCAGAACGATTTGCGAACATAGAAGTATGCACTTTTCTACACCACAGACATCCATAGGTACTGGTTCTGTTGCCTAAAATTGAAAAATTATCGAGTTAATATACTATAGTATAGTACAAACAAGATTGATAATGCAATTATACATAATTATTTAAAGGTTACCAATGTGTCTGTATCTGGTAAATGTAACGTCGGTAAAGCATCTGCTTTTAACCGTCTCCATTTTAAATTTTCGTTTGGTCCAAAAGAATCCGGCGTTAAGTGTTTCGAACAAATATGACTGCTTTTTTAATTGCCTAATTTGGTCCAATTATTCGTCTAAGCCATTCACTTTTTAATTCTTCCCTTTTTGGAAATCTGTAACAAAAAAATGTAGCAATATTTATTCGGCATTATTTTTCTTTTAACTCACGCTGCAATTAATCTGCGGTATTATCCTTTATGCACGGCTGCCGCGGCAACCAATGTTCGATAGTTTGCCACACGGACTTTAGTACATCACTATGCGAAAAAACATAACCTCTAAAGTCGGCAGAAAATCTATATAAAACAGGCAAATATCGGTGTAGAATTGAACACGAGTATGATTTACAAGAACTACTATTATTGTTACTGAGTTTTAGGTATGATCCTGCAACTTGTTAACATAAAAACTATCAGAACTCACCGATGAAATGATATTGCTTCATTGTTGTTTTCTTTTCTTCCTGTATGCGATTTACAGCCTTCAATCGCACAAGACATTTTATTACAAAGTTAAAAAAACAATCAACACAAACAATAATAAATCACACTTTCACGAATTTTGAGAGGAAGAGCACCAAAATATTTAATTTCTCTCGGTGAAGCTGTAAACTTTCGCAAAATGCATTAGACATTTCGATGCCACCAAATCAAGATGTGATGCACGCAACGAACGATATTACAACACAACGATACAATGATGAGACATATTTAATTTGATGGTATTATAATATTTAAAATACATCCAAATTACATCCATCTGACATTTGTTTGGTTCAATCTAGTGACACACCAGGAAAAAATATAAAGTAAGTGCGGTCCGCTGTTTCATTCACTCGTACACAGGAGTAATTTACGTTAGATGAGTACAATGGCTAATGCCCAGTTCTTATTTTAGTCAGGCTTCTATTTGTATTCCTTATTTTGAGCTATGTAGGTAGGTATGTTCCGTTTTAACTCGAGAACCACTAACGGATTTGGATGCGGTTTTCTTAATTACTTGGTCCCTATAAAAAAAAACTCGAAAATGTAGCATTTTAACGTTTTCATGTTACGAAATAAGAGGACCGAAAAAAATGAAAAAGATCACGGTAGGTCTCAAATTACCGACTCGTGGGTAAGTACTTAGCCAAATCTTTATACTCAGAATAAGGAATACAAATAGAAGCCTGGCTAAAATAAGAACTGGGCATTAGCCATTGTACTCATCTAACGTAAATTACTCCTGTGTACGAGTGAATGAAACGACGGACCGCACTTACTTTATATTTTTTCCTGGTGTGTCACTAGATTGAACCAAACAAATGTCAGATGGATGTAATTTGGATGTATTTTAAAAATTATAATACCATCAAATTAAATATGTCTCATCATTGTATCGTTGTGTTGTAATATCGTTCGTTGCGTGCATCACATCTTAATTTGGTGGCATCGAAATGTCTGATGCATTTTGCGAAAGTTTACAGCTTCACCGAGAGAAATTAAATATTTTGGTGCTCTTCCTCTCAAAATTCGTGAAAGTGTGATTTATTATTGTTTGTGTTGATTGTTTTTTTAACTTTGGAATAAAATGTCTTGTGCGATTGAAGGCTGTAAATCGCATACCTACAGGAAGAAAAGAAAACAACAATGAAGCAATATCATTTCATCGGTGAGTTCTGATAGTTTTTATGTTAATAAGTTGCAGGATCATACCTAAAACTCAGTAACAATAATAGTAGTTCTTGTAAATCATACTCGTGTTCAATTCTACACCGATATTTGCCTGTTTTATATAGATTTTCTGCCGACTATTAGAGGTTATGTGTTTTCGCATAGTGATGTACTAAAGTCCGTGTGGCAAACTATCGAACATTGGTTCCCGCGGCAGCCGTGCATAAAGGATAATACCGCAGATTAATTGCAGCGCCAGTTAAACGAAAAATAATGCCGAATAAATATCGCTAAGTATATTTTTTTGTTGCAGATTTCCAAAAAGGGAAGAATTAAAAAGTGAATGGCTTAGACGAATAATTAGACCAAATTGGGCAATTAAAAAAAACAGTCATATTTGTCCGAAACACTTTACGCCGGATTCTTTTGGACCAAACGAAAATTTAAAATGGAGACGGTTACAAGCAGATGATTTACCGACGTTATATTTACTAGATACAGACACATTGGTAACCTTTAAATATTGCATTATTAATCTTGTTTGTAGGTACGTGCTTGTACTATACTATATTAACTCGCTAATTTTTTAACTTTGGGCAACTGCACCAGTACCAATGGATGTTTGTGGTGTAGAAGAGTGCATACTTCTATGTTCGCAAATCGTTCTGAAAGGCCTGTTCAGAACTTGTACGTTACTTCCGTGATCGACTTCACGAAGAAATTCCGCAGATCAAGACATTTTCGTACTTAGTGGTTGACAATAAAAGTACTTTGACAGGGTAGTTCTATCGTGAAATGAATTATGGGAATGCTTATTGACTTGAACTGCGCATAATTTGGTTTCTTATTACAGGTTATTAGGTATTTTAATCGTTCATTATTTGTTATTAGTTATTATTCAAGATAAGTTGATGTTTATTTTATAGAAATAATAAAAAAATTGAAATTACCTCTGTAGTAATTGCGCTGCCATCGCTCATCATTGACATAATATTATTATTACGAATCCTATAAGTCTATGATTATTATGATTTCTATAGTTGCGATTAATTCCTTCCTCCTTGATTGAACAAAGACGCGACATCAACGAACATCTATGTGATTGAGTTAAGAGGCGACTTAAAGGTATCCACTTAAATAGTTTACGGTTGTATCTCTGATACTACAGCATTTTTTGTACTAGAAACAAGCACAATTATGGACTTAACTTATGTACCTACCTGCCTACGATATAGTAATTTGTACTTAATAAAAAATATTATGCTAAACGAAAGATATCCTTTTATTATTTCCTTATTTACACAATATAACATGTGTCTCACTGGGGTAGACAGAGACCGCTTTGCTATTAATTCTCTTGGCCTCCTTCCAAAGCAAGAGGATGTCACCAGGAAGGTCGGTGCCTCCTGCATTCTCTTTTTTTTCACACTTTGATACGATATAATGTGTGGTAAGCAGATTGGTCGTGGTTCATTTCGATTTGGTTTATTTATCGTAGTCAAAAATCGACATTGTTACATCACTAGCAAAGCAACGAACTAGTGACAACCTACCTAATTAAGAAAAAACCAATACATATCCATCTCTCTCTAACGCACTAGAATGTCGTAAGAAAATTAAGGATAGGTGTCTTTCTCCGCGTATTATTTTAGCCAGGCTTCTATTTGTATTCCTTATTCTGAGTCTTTATACAAGACCTAATTATGCCAAATTTCAGATTCCTACCTTCGTTTTTGAAAAAACATCTGTGAAAGAAGGACAGACAGACACGTGACACGAGAGTGATCCTAAAGGGGGTCCGTTTTTTCTTTTGAGAAGTAGCATTATTAAGTACAAGAGACTCGTATTTTAATGGGTTATTTTATTAGAATGGTATGTAATATTATTATGATATCTGTGGTTATTTTACAGTCGCGTTTATTGATTGTTACCTACAACTACAAGTATATTATTTGCGTGAAACGTAACGCAAAGTCCTCATTTGCCTTTCGTCGTACTTTCTACCATTTATTGAACAAACTTTTCTAAGCAACGGAATGTTATTGATTCTACACCTATCTATTCTATAGCCCCTTTTGGTGATCTTGTTTCAATCAGAGAGTTGAAAAATTTTCCACATTTTACGGTACCCACCTATCAAATTTTATTAATCAAAGTCACGTTAAAACCATGTGACAAAACAGTTTCTAGAGAGTCGTTACCATTTAAAATTCCAATGGAAGATATTTTAGAAAAGAACATTTTCAGTGACAATGAACTTCTAAAATTATCACCGGATTATTGTCCTTCTGACCTAATACTGCGGATGCAAATGAGAAGATCGTTGGTAAGATATCCACAAAGTGTACAGTTAGTTATAGTAAGCACAAGCACCCAACCTACACCCTTAGGTACCTACTATCAAATAATGACAAAATTTAAATAAAAAGAGGCAGTGCAAATGTACAGAGAGCTAACAGCTTAGCGAATAACTTTGTATCCGGGTCTCCAGCGCGTGTTTTGCCGTAAGTACACACTAAATAAAAACGTCTAAGTACAAAAAACATTGTTTTGCTCCGCATTAATTTTGCAGGAGATACGATCAACAAAAATGTGGAGTGAAACGATAATTTCGTGCCGAGGTATCTGTGTAGTGTGTTGGGCAAAATACACGCTGGAGACCCGCCGCGGTGCAAGTTATTCGATAGGCAACTCGCGCACTTAGCTCTCAGACACAGTACCAATATTATACAACGTGTAACAGAAAGGTGTAACCATATTTGAAGAGCTTATTCAGTCAATGGTATAGAACAAGTTTTACTATGGAGCCAAACCCGAAAATTCAAAAAAAAATCTGCCCTTCCATACATTTCGGCTGAGCGGCATTGCATTTTTCTATGAAACAGTAACATTTTTTTTTTTCGAGATACTGGTTTTGTTCAGTAGTAAAAGTTGTTCTATACCATTGACTGAATAAGTCCTTCAAATATGGTTACACGTTGTATACTTACTGATCTCTACACCGCTAAACGTAGTTTGCCGGTGAGCTAGGACGCTTGGCACAACGCGGTGAACTGTAAAAATGGACGTTTCATATGATAGCGGCCAAGAAGCTTATAAGTTATATATAATATCTTGGTTATAGTATGTGGTCATAAAAATGTTTTAAATTATAACCACAGATAATATAACCAATATAAATATTAAGGCGTTGGCGTTAGTTCGGGTTTAGTTTTACAGTTATGCGGGAAGAACTTTTAATGGTGGCGCGCCACACTTGTGTGGTGCGTTTATTCGTCTATATTTGCTATTCGCACGCATAACGCATAAGCGCGAATAGCGAATACACGTATCCGTCGACTTGTCGGTTTTTTGGCACACATCGAAGGACACGAATATAATAATAATAACAATAAATAATAATAAATATAATAAAAGCAACACGGCGACACGCAACGAAACCACAGTATTATACTGTGACGAAACTGCCTTGAACATTTAAACTGACTAAGGTAACATGAAGGTAGGTACCGAAACAAGGCAGTACGGAAGGGGGGAATCGTCAGGAAAGGCTATAGGTAAGTAAGTATAATTTATGCGCCACCAAAAGAGTGGTTTCCAGGCCACATTAGCGACTATTCGGGCTAGTACCTACTTATAGGTATAATTAAATTTTTGCAAATAGTGGTAAATCCTAAGATTTTCTGGTAAAACCTAAGATTTACCAAGTGATGATAGAATAAGTCCGTTTTTTAAATAATCGTTAATTTCATACTTTTACAGACAGTTACTTGGTAAATGTAAGGCTCTACTACAGAGTCATAGTACTTAAATGCTGAAAAAACGTAGTTTTTTTTTCTTTCCAAATTGGTGTATTGCTTGCTTGAAAGTGTTTTTGAATCAAAATGAGTGTAAGTATACCTACAAAAAGATTTTATGAAATAATGGACGAACTGGTTGAAAGCAAAAAAGACAACTTGTATCTCGATAGGGACCAATACCTACGCAAAGTGTTTACAAGACGTGAAATTATATAAAATATAATTTAGATAATAATTAAAATGTCAAGATAATGTCAGATACAATCTTAAACTTTAACTTTAATTTAGTATTTGCAAATACCTGAATAATAATATCTAAAGCAGGGTTCTAAGATTTTTAACTTTTTAAATTAATCTTCAAATATGCATTACCTAATCTACTGTCCAAAAACTAAGCACTCTAATAATATGAAAACCAACATTGTAATTAAAGCGCCCGGCTATCGGTCTATTCACACACACTGGGCAGGCGAGGCTGAGCGAAACCCTCGCACCAGTGAAGCTGCTGCCCGTCACCATTCTGTTTCATAAGGATGTTGTGGACAGATCCTTACAGAGCGTGTAAGGTTTACATGTAAATAAATTTGGAGAGTCGCGCAAAGCGAAGCGAGGCGACCCTCCTAGTTTCGACAGAAATATGATCTGCCTAAGCAGTTCCTGAAATACCCAATCCTACGATGTGTCGCCGGCAGATATACAGCCATCAATCGATCCCAGGCTTGGTGCGCTACCTGGTTTTGCCTGTTTGAGAGATATCCTCTTACTCTCCCCCGAATAACTCCGAGGAGCTTGCAAGTAATATCGTGGTACTTCCACTGTCGAGCCTGGCATCAACTCAACCACCTATAGCATATCTACCGGATCAAAATCATCCTGAAAGATCGGACGCTGATTACAAAAAATTCCTGGTAAATTTTGTATAAATGAAAATTGAACGAGGTTGTTTGGACAGAATGGATAAATCAAAAAGGAGTACGAAACACCTAAATTCTTTTTTCTAACGCTCCCCTGGATCTACATACGCAATATAGTTACCTACTTTACTCTTTACTTTCCTCTCTTTGTCTCTATCAGGAACTAATGCAACACCATTTTTTCTCAGGTAAAAGATTCACATACTCATAGAATAAGCAGAAAGTATTTGCAAAGGTTTGTTATCCATTTTAGTGTATTTAGAAATGTTAATAAAGAAGATACCTACTATAATGTTGCCTATTTTACTGCATTTTTAGGAAAAAATCCGCTAAGAAAGCTTTGTCAAGTAATAATTCAAAAATTAACAAGGAAATTGTTAAACTCAAAGACACTTACGAAATTGAAAATATAGATAATGAAGTTAAATTAAAGAATTCAAAAAATCTGAATCTTAAAAAGCACAAACTTTCTTTTAGTAAGCAAGAGTTTGAAACAAGATTACCAGAAAATGAAGCTAATGTTCAAAATTACGAACAGAAGACCTTGGTTCCTGGAAACGGGAAAACATTGGAACAAAGTAATATTTACAATGTTGACAACATAACTCAGGAATTAAAAGGAATAAGGATATTTGTTCCAACGGAAGATTTTGTTATCACCGACAAAAACAAAGTTATTGATAGTCCCATACAAACTAAAAAAAATATTACGAACACAGAAGATATATTTAAAGATCCAGTAGCAGATTTGCAGTCTCTTCTTATAAGAATGACTATCTTTTCAAATCCAGAGGATGATGAAGAGCTCGAGGAGAACAATGCTTCAATAGATAATGCGGAAATGTACATATGCGACAGTGAAGTCCATTACACACAATCAGATTATAAACCATTAGGTAATGCAGAAAATATGAATTTGTTAAAAATAAAGCCACTCAGAATAAAGTATAAAATAAGAGATAAATATCTAGTTACAAAATATTTGTCATTATGGAAGGCTTATATTTCAAGAAAAAAGGAAAATGTTACTGAGGAAAGACAGAAAGCACTGCAATACTTTTTTGATAAACTAGAAAAAAAGAAAAACGAATTGAACGATCCTGCTAGTAAAGCAAAGTTAAATGTTAGAGACTACAACAATTACCAGCACAGGTAAAAAGATAAGCTAAAAATAACCATTAAGTATCTATAAATAATAATATAATTTTATTAATAAACCTTAATTGTTTTCAAAGATTTCTTGATTTTCAGGTACAAGGTTCAAAAACACATAATTGCCTTACAGAAAGCAAAATTAGATGAGCAAAACAGACTTATAGAAGAGTTAAAGTACAATAAAATCGTCGAAGCATCGCGAAACTCGGTTGAAGCAATGCGGGATGAAGTGCGAAGGACTTACTTTGAAATCGACAGGCATCTTAAGCCGAAAATCAAATGCTTAACTAATGAGCTCAAGATTCCTGAGATTGAAGGTAGGCAGGTGGGATTATAGAAATGAACTTTCTATGAACAACGAAAAAAATACATGCTTATATGTTTTTAGAACCATCACTAGTGCTGCACTGCTTAAAAGTTCCACAATTTCTTCAAAGAATGGAAAAGAGAGCTCGTGAAAGAGAAGAAAAACACGCTGTCATACGCGAGAGGAGACGGCAGATGGAAGAAGATAGGATAAGATTGAAACAGCAGGTAAATAAAAATGGTAAAAGAAGAGGTGCGTAAAATAAGTACATACGTAGAATAACGCAAAATGTCTTTGCAGGCGGAACTAGCAAAAGTGGAAATGGATAACGAGGAGAAGATAAAACGAATGAAAGAGCTTAAAGAAAAGAGAAAGAGGGAGAAGATAGATAACATACGGAAAAAACAACACGCGGAAAGAATGAGAGCAATGACTGTGATGGCCGAGTTACACTATGAAAAGAATATTCTTTCAAGATATGGACTGCATCCATGGAAGATGTTGCTGCAAATTAAAAGAGAAAATATGGAAAAGGCAAAGGTTCATTATACATTCCAAATAGTGAAGAACGCATTCTTACACTGGATGTGGTTTACCGAGGATATTTGGTACGAAAGGAACTACAAAGCAGAAGACTTCCATAGGAAGGCAATGTTACGAAAACATTTTGATACTTTAAAAAAGGTATAAAACAATGGCAATCATCTACATACATATATTATGTCATGAGCATATCGTAGAATCGGGCAGATTCGAAAATCTTTTACCAAAAGTCAAAAATAGGTGCGACGACGAGCGGAGCAAGGAGTAGCGTTTTAGGTTTACATGTAAATACATTTGGGGAGCCGAGCGAAGCGGAGCGGGGCTAGGCGACCTCCTAGTTTTTACAGAAATATGATCTGCCCAATTCTACGATGTGCCAACTACACATACATGAGTTATAGATGTTTCACTAATACTAATCATTTTCCTGGTTGTTTGTTCCAGAATCATCAAGAATATGTCCTAAAGAGACAGGTAGCGGAAGATTATTACGACTTTTACATTGTTAAGTTAGTTTTCAGAAATTACCGTCTTGGAATAGAGGAAGTAAAAAAAGAACATGCCATAAAGTGGCAGAGAGCAGTAGCTTACCACAACAGGTAAAAAATTGATATTTTGTTTGGGATTTATTGATGGTTTTTTTTTTAGTAAATACGACAATAACTTGGATTATTTCAGCAACTTGCAGTTCAAAACATTTACTTGCTGGAGAAGTCTGCCCGCTCTAAATGCATTGAAAAGAGAACAGGAAGCAAGGAAAGCGAGATGGCGAGAGAAAGTGCTGCAGGTCGTCCCGGATTACACACCTCCTGAAGACTAGAGTATAGCGATGTTCAATTATTAATTATTATCGGATTAAGATTGTAACATGAAGTTTACAATTTGATATGTACTCGTATAAGATAGAAAAAAAAACATGCAGTGAGCGCGGAGTGTACTACAATCATTGATATTAGAAGAAAGTATAGATAGGATATAGGCGATCCGCGAGTGGCACGTTAAAACTTGGCTTATTTGCCAACTTGAACTCGGTATAGCGTCGGCGTCAGTCCACGACGGACTTCGCGCAGCACCATGTAGGTCTTGTCTCTTTTTCGCTCGCGACAATTATGAGTTCCACATGTCAATGTGACATTGTAATACTAAGTAATTGACTGAAGTAATTTATGTTGTATGCCGTTTTAGAAGTTCGAATCTTGTATAGGTAACCTATCTACACTTTCTTCTTATATCATTGACTACAATATAAATATTATCTTTTTATTTTATATCTATACTTAGTATCATTGTGTGTGTAACGTGAATCGTACTTTTTAAATATACCCGTACCAAATGCCGTGTCAAAATGAAGTTGTGTGAAAAATATATAACATTTATTATAATAATTAAGTGACATTAAAACTATGAGTTTTATTAACATTATGAAATAAATTCTAATAGACCGCGAGCCCGGCTTGAGACTCTCACATGATTACTTTCCAGGACCTTCTCAAAATCGCCAATTTTCTGAGCGGCCCGCTTTCACTGAGCAGGATAGACAAGTGTAAAATGAAAGCGTTGGAGCAGACAGAATTCTCTGAATACCCTCGCCTTAGAATCCAAACTGGTTGATAGTTAACTCTTCAGAGGCGTCCAAAAACAACCATTGGAAGATTTTGAATGTTTTTTAGGGTTCCGTAACCAACGGGACCCTATTACTAAGACTCCCCTGTCCGTCTGTCACCAGACCAGCCTATCTCATGAACCGGGATAGTTAGACAGTTGAAATTTTCACAGATGATGTATTTCTGTTGCTGCTATAACAACAAATACTAAAAAACATAATAAAATACATAATTAAGGGGGCTCCCATACAACAGACATGTTTTTTTGCCATTTTTATAGATAATGGTACGGAACCCTTCGTGCGCGAGTCCGACTCGCACTTGGCCGGTTTTAAACTGTGCTAACATAGAGCTCAGTCGATCTAGACGTTTTCAATAGAAAATCAAGGCTTATTCCACAAATCCCCTGCGACAAAAAGTCCACAAATCTCCGACGCAGGGGATATTTGCAGGGGATTTGTGAAATAAGCCAAAATCAACAAATAGGATGACTAACATAACATCTCTGTTCTAAATCCGTGATAACATCTAACGATCATGAAGAGACTAATTATATTTTTGGGAGGTATTGATAAACGATAATATTGGATGCTTACCTATGAAATTGGCGAAATTTTCTTAACAGGTGTTCATAATGGGTTCATAATTCCTGTAATTCAATAGCTACCTATTTCCATTATTGGTTTTTTGTTTGAAAGTTGATTTCACATCTACATCTACATAAATTTTGTTTTTATTTTCAGTTTGATAACTAAAATTAAATCTTCAAAAACAGTTCGTCCTAAATGCCATCCATTTCCATGATGAGATTCTTAATAATTTTTTATAGCTGACACTTTTCAAAAATTAAATGAATGTTGCTGTTACTCATTCATACACAAAAGTAATAATAAATATGGATTTGTCATTCCAAAAAAAATACAAAAATATTAGTACTGAAACTTGAGTTTTCTTCGAATTCTGCATACAAAACGCCAATTTCATATGTAAAGACCATAATAGTGTACCATGAATTAACATGTTATCAGAATTTTATCGGAGTGTCAGTAAGTACAATATAGCCTCAGCCTGCTCGGCATAAGGCAACAGGCATCTTATGTTGGAACTACGAGTATGACAGAAATAAATTTCTATGTTTGAACACTTGGCGATTTATCAATCGCAAGGGGATATAAATTAACATTATATCATTGCAGTATAGAAACGCAGAAAGAAAAGTAAATCTGGATGTGAGGAGCTCTGAACCGGGGATTCAGAGCAATGATTATGTTGGCTTTTCTAGGTGCCCATTCGCCGATACATAACTGAAAGTGGGTAAATTAATTAATCAATATCTAAATTATTGTTTATTTTAAGTATATTAAAATGTTGACTGAATTTTTTATAGGCTATACTTATGCTTAAGTACTTACATGAAATAAGTTATATTATTTACGTTTCTTAAATTAATGTTATATATACAATTATAGAACAAAAATGTTTAATAATAACGGAAATTCTAATACTTCACCCTGTAGAAAACCATAACATTTATTATCTACACTAATATTATAAATAATAAAAACAGTTTAAATTATTAAATAAAAAAGTTCATTGACATAGATACAACACGGTAAAAAACATTTATTGTATCAATAATCGTGTTATTCCCAGGGACAGAAGCTTATATTTTGTGTCTTCATGAAAATCTCGTTAAATGAACAAAGACAACATAAAAACAAATATTGTTATGTTTTATTTTGAACGTAACACATGAGTGATTATGCGAGATATTATTAATAGAAAAACAAGACATGTTGTTATACACAGTAAATATATTCATGTAGTAAGAAGAAAATTTCTTACATTATGACTATAATTTTTCGTTATACTCGTAAAACGAAATAGTGTTTATATTAGCACGTTTAAAATATATTGAATTAATATATATTTTTTCTTAAAAAAAGATTTCCAGTCTTGAACAAATTTTTCATTTAACAATGTACTTTTCAACAAACAATATGCATTCTGCTACTTAAAGTAGCATTGGATATTTAAATATTGTCTTGAACTTAGCATTTAATTAATTTATTAAGTGTGGGTAAAATAAACATTACAAGTTTTGAGATTAATCTTAAAATTAAGTTTAAACAAAACACCAATTTCAAGTGCCATACCAAAATATTTTTAGTTTTCAACGCTAAACAAAATGACATTTATTAAAAGATGATGAATAAGCTTCTGATATATTATATTAGAAGCTTATTCATCATCTCTTTAGGGTGTTAAGATGAAGTTGCGGAAGCCGGAAACTGGCGATAGGTAGTACTCGTCTAGACAAACAACTTTTCGTGAAAAAAAAATTGAGAAATCAAGAAAAAAGAAAACAGTTGTGTGTTCCATTTGGGTCGCGTTGCTACCTATGTAACTTTTCTATGGAAAAGCCGTTTTTTAGCGATTCGAGGATTGGTTCCATATTAAAAGTTGCCCATATGGACAAATGTAATATATTATTATTATTAATTAGTTAATAATACATTTAAATTATAATACATAGGTACTATTCATTTATTTTATTTTACATTTAAAATTATATTTATAAACTTAAATAACATATAAATAATGATATATTTTTTTTATAAAACTAACTTAAATTTAAATAAAATATAAAAAGAAAAACAAATACCAACCTGTCTGTCTCATAGCGGGCTCTAGATTAAATAAAATATGTGAGCCAGATCACCGCCATCATCGGGTAGAGTACCCAATAGGCTGGCGGCGTTGCCTCGCTGTATTGCGAGGCTTATTCGCTGACCAAAATAGGTCCCAGCCCATGGGTCTCCGGAAGCGTTGACCAACCTCGACGATATTTCCTTAAATAGGCGCTTTGCGTCTGGTCCCCACGGCCCCAGGGTCTCTACGGCAAAAGGCATAAAAATGTAGCCTTCAGCCAGCTCCACGTATATACGCCGTTTGAGACCCTCAGCCGTCAACGCCGCCGCGCCAGCAAGGACAGCGCTCCCCTGGAGATGGGACGGCGCTACGGTGTCGACGCATGTTGCGTCCCACACCAGCGACTGCCCATTTTTCCAGGGGATTAGTGTCAGTCCGTCGGGCCTCTTACCATCCCTGCGTACTAGGCCTTTGGGCTCTAGTACGGCAGGCACGTTGGCGCTCATGAGAGCCCGACGGATGACATCGTTTAAGGCGGCGTGGCGCGGCAGACGACCGGCGCTACGTTTACATGACAGGCCGTGGTGACCGAGTTGGTCAACGCTTGCCCCGCAACGGCAGCGATGTGGCTCGTTGGTTCTTGCACCAAGCCTCAGACTGACTGCCAAACTAAAAGTAGTTTTGTCCAGTAGGGTGCCGATACTTGCCGACGGTAGGGCATTTAACCAGTACCCCGACTCCGACTCTTTGCTTGCTAGGAGACGGGCTCGCTCTGTAGGGTTTTCTGCAGTTTCTAGTAGCTTCTTTTGAACCTGATTGCAGAGCGGCTCGTCCCACAGCCTCTGCGATGTCGTAACTATCGGGGTTTTTTGGCTCGGACCAGCAATATTGTCTAAAATGTTCAAGAGAGAGGTGTGACGCAACTGGTAGTGCAGCGTAGCACATAAGTAAATTTTGGTAAGAATATGCAGAACCTAATTATAAATAAGGCCATATGTGGATTCATTTCCTTAAGACGACTGGACGATTCCTGAAATTTGAAAATTTGGTCGTCAACGTAATTTGGAATGGAATCGTCCAAAATGGGAGCCCCTAGGAGACGAAGGGATTTCTTGTAAGAAGATAAAAGTAAAGTATATAAAGTATATATATATATATATATATATATATATATATAATAAATATAAAGTACTTATAAAAAGATAAGAAATTAAATATTAAGAATTATAAAAAAATAATACCTACATACTCTATAAAATATAATAACTATTAATAACACATAGGACGAGATCATTTTTATTTTTGTATTTTTAAAATTTCTTCGGTTGTGTCATCATTAAGTGTATAACCAATTTGTTATTTGACGTTTGGCTTCCAAAACACCACAGCTTCTGTGATTGCAATATTTATGGGAACGAAAAACATCAAAATGTTTTTGATTTACATTCAGTCGATATCTCCGCCCATGATTACATGCTCTTAGCTCAGTTCTGTGGTGGGAAATCCCAACTCTCAGTATTGCAACTGTCTAATAGAAACGACCTGAGCTTCACCAAAAGCCTCTTCTGTTGGATGTCTGAATGGTTTCCTAAGCATAACTTTCAGGACCGATCTCTGAGCCCTTTTCAATATTATAAGAGTTGACGTTGGGCAGCTGCCCCACGTAGTGGTGCAATAAGACATCACTGATCGACACAAAGCCAAGTAGACAAGTCTTGAAACTGATCAGTCCGCACTATTTCGCAGCAGTTTCATCACATCAATCAATCTCCGTACACGACCTGCCACGATTTGTACATGTTCTTTAAAGTTAAGATTCTCATCCAACACAACTCTAAGGTATTTTACTGACGCTACCCTTCTAATTGTCATGCACAAGCAGATTGACTGAGCTTTGTCCTTCCAATTGTTCCATATGTGGACCTAGATTTCACGTGGAGATGAGAGGTGGTCTGGAAGCAGCTGTTTTGTGGAAGCAAGTAAACTTTGTTTTCTCTCAACATTTAACGTAAGAAGGTTACTTTGTAGCCAATCTGCTATTGAAGCAAGTCAAGCCTCTACGCACTCAAAGACTCTATCCCAGGGCGGTGTCATCAGCATAACATATAACCTCAACGTTGGCATTCATCTGGAAAAGTTGAGTTATGCTGTATATATACATATAGTGAAAAGATTAGGACACAAAATACTGCCCGGCACACCAAAGATCACTTTTTCTTCGGCACTGACACAATCGTTAAGCTACACACAATGTGATCGTCCAGATATAGGTACATAGCTACGGAACCATTCAAAGGCCGTTCCTCTTATTCCAAGTTTCCTAAGAAGAATTTCAGTAGATACCGTATCGAATGCCTTTAAGAGTTCTACAAACACACCGACATAAGCCTGACCGGAGTCCAGTGCCGATGAGACCTCAGCTAAAAGCATTGTCACTGCGTCTTTCGTGGATTTCTTCCGTCTAAAACGATATTGACGCGGCGAGAACAAATTTGGTACTCTATGAAATCAACCAAAAGTTTATTATCATTTTTTCTGCAAGCTTTGAGAATATTTCAGGTAAGGAAATTGGTTCTTTGCACATCCTTTGTGTGAGGTTTCGGTGAAAGAAAAGAATTTAATTTATCTATGCCGAGAAGGCCGCGGGAGGATTTTGAATTTTGAGAATTGTGAAACAAGTACCTATTGTTAAGCAGGGCGTCGAGGACAATTAATGTAATTTGTACCTGTCAATCGTGTCACCTGGGCCCCAAGATTCAAGCCTAGCTTACGTTGGGGACGGCTGGATACATACCCTGATTTGTTAATTTGTAATAATTGAAATAAATAAATTTTTCATAAAATTTTTCATTTTGAAAGCCTTAGGTTGGCAAAACAGTAGAAAAAGAATAAGAGTTGGAGTTTTCGAAGCGAATGATCGAGATAAAAACAGATATAAGTTTAGTTCAGGATAATAATTGGTTGGTTCTGAGGTTTTATAAAAGTTGGAATGTTCAAAATTAACAAAGTGTTCGTTATTTCTGAGATATCTTATATTTGTGTATCGGAACTACTAGAGCAGTTTTCCAGTCAGTTGGAAAGGTCCCAGTTGATAGACTTATATTGAATACTTATATGTAAAAGTGGTTCTACGATAATATTACAAATATTTTTAATTAGTGGGTTTCGTAAACCGTCTTGTCAGCGCTATAATTTTTGAGCTGTGGGATAGAGAAAGAAAGAGTTGGTATTTGACATATTGGTAGATTCGTTTTGTTCGTTTACTAATTCACTTTCAGTTTTGCCAGTTGTTTCTGTTGCTAGATTTTGACCGATGTTAGCGAAGTACTTATTACTAGAGGTACGGAATTTTCGCAAATAAAAAACATGAGTTTCACATTTATTTTTTTAATGTTAAGGAAATTTCGCAACAATTTCGCATTTTTTAAAGTACCTATCGTAATAACAAAAAAAAAACGTACTATATTTTCGAAAGAAACACTATATTAACATTAATTAAATGCTAACATAGTTGCAATTTCAACTACGACGACATTCTACTTGATGAAGAACCGTTCTGCGTCTACACTGTTGGTTGGACTCCAGATGCTCTGTAATGCTGCTTTAGCAAAGGATGGAAAGCAGCATTGTGCAGCGAGCAAAATGTCTTTCACTTTGGGATCTTCGTTTCTGTGTATAGATTGAAGGATTAACCTATGAAAAACGAATCATATCAAAATCATCTACAGTTATGTATTGTTTATTTTGCGGAAAATACTGAAATTTTTATGTTCGCATTTATCGCATTTATATCAAAATTTTCGAATAAAATCGCATCTATTTCGTAATTATACGAAAATTCCGTAACTCTACTTATTACAAAGATTTAGGGAGTATTTTGGGGTTCTGCCAATTAGAAGCAAGTCAGTTGAAGCTTTACGTATGCTGCATTTCCAAAATATTTTTGTGTTGTCTTTGTTATCCAGTAATTCTTTATTTTCATGTTGGGTTTTTAGTCGTTTAAGCAGGTTGTTGCAGAAATCGCCTGTAAGAAATTTGAACAATGGTGTTATTTGGTTGCTTTCGAGCTTTCAGATGTAAATTATCACGATGGATACAACGCATGAGGCCGGGTGTTATTTAGATCTACTCACCGTCTTCAGTTTTGTATGTTTTTGAATTATATTGTCAAATTCACTCGTAATACAGTGGGTGGCATCTGAAGCATCTGTCTTGTTAGTCACATTTGACCAATCGGGATTGGATAATTCCATAGACGAATACAGACTCCTCATAACAAGCGACCGATTTCTGTCGACACATCTGACTGAACCAGAAGGTACAATTCGCCACTCCAAGATTATATGTTTCGGTAGGCCAAACCAAAATGGCTTCTATATTCATTACATTAGTCTTCGTCTTCGGGAAAGATAAGTTTGTGGCGCTATACGTAAGATTGGAAGATCCAATAGAATTGCAGTACCCCGTTTCGATTATTGACAGAATTATTTTTACGCAAGATGTCGACGTCTTTCTGGGCTGTATTGTCTATGGATAATTTATTGGCTAGAGCAGCAAAGCGTTCGTTTTTGTGTTGGTTTGACTTTTTCTAATTGAAGCGCGGTCATGACTAGATCAGTTACAGACGTTTTACATACTACACCAATAATTGCAGTGAGTGTTGTGTTGATGAAAATATGATCGAGACAAGTTTTAACTTTAGGTGGTCTTGTTATGACTGGTTTTAAGCGTATTTCCGATATCAAACACTGATAGTCGTTTGCTTGCTCTAACCGTTTATTGTTTTGTTCATCAGGTAAAATATTTATGTTTATGTCACCTGCTATGAGCTTTGTTTTATAGGTTTTGCTATGATTTCAAGAGACGTGAGGAAAGTATCTGTCTTCTTTAATATTCACGACATGAGAGCTGACCTTGCGCGCAATTCGTTACAAAAAAACATGAAAAAAATCAAAACACTGTCGCATGAAATCAAAAGAAACTAACCGGTTTTTTTCGCAATTATCGGTCAGTCCACCACCCTATTATTCGGCCTATTCAAATACCAACTCCCTCTTGCACTCGTTTTTTAATTCAAATCTATTCACGAGTCGTCGTCGTCGCGTTGCCTGTCGATATTAAATGTTTTGGACGGATTCTCAGTTTAGCCGTCTATGAAATGGATCGGTCCATCGATGGATAGTGAACCGTCGATGCGTTGTATGTAAGTAGACCGGTCCATTCTACTAGTCCATTAATTGAACGTCCATGTGTTAATAAAATAATGGCTAAGCCGAAAACGGGGCAGAGTTGCAAACGGACTGAAATCAAAAATTTTGACGAGTTTATATGACAGTTAATTATTCTTGATCAAACAAATAGATTTTAAATATTTATCAGTCATTTTTAAACCAATGTAAACTTTTTAACAATATCAAATACTTACTGTATTCAAAGCACGAAATTTATTCCTGATATCGAAATCAATATTATTCTCGGTCTAAAGCAAATCACTACATAGTATAAAACAAAGTCGCTTCCCGCTGTCTGTCTGTCCCTATGTATGCTTAGATCTTTAAAACTACGCAACGGATTTTGATGCGGTTTTTTAAATAGATAAGAGTGATTCAAGAGGAAGGTTTATACATATGTATAAAACATGCCCGTGCGAAGCCGGGGCGGGTCGCTAGTTGCTTAATATTAATACTTTAGTTTTTACCGTGTATCTACGTCAATGGGTAGTTTGTTTGTAGGTAAGAGGAACTACTAAAACAATTTTGAAAATTATTTCATTGTTGTAATGGTTAGAATCTGTTCTTGGAAATAGGCATAATTTGTTCATTTCTATTCCCAATGTTTCTTAATTCAGGTAATAGCTTTATAGAGTAAACGCAACGAAACCAGTCCCGTCATTATCGTGGCGTCATTATTCCCAGACAATAAGTTCTTACGCCAGGGCCACAGCTTCAGGCTTCTGGCGGCGCCGCGGCGCTTCTTGCTGCGCTTCCAGGCGGTTTTTGCGACGGGCTTTGCCCTGCCACGATACGATCGGCGCCTTCGACCGCATCGGATGTATAGCGCGCTCGCTCGCTCAAAGCGCTCGACACTAGGTTCGTCCTGTGCGCTCGATCACTGGCGCGGCTCTGAGCTATGGCCACCGCGCTGTAGGCACATACATTTGTTTCAACAGCCCGCCTCCCCACACACCGCCGTCGCGAAAGCGCAAGTCCCTCGAAGCCGGACAAGACGCGCGAGCGGCGACCCATGGCCGGCTCTATACAACTTCATACATTTATTCTCTCCACCGGCGCCGTCGCAAGAAGAACCGCTTGGCGCGCCTCTCGAAGCCTGAAGCTGTGGCCGACCGGTTAGACAGGAGACTTTTTTCTCGACGTTCACTCGAATTAGAGATGACAATGTGTTCGCCATTTTGGAGTGAACAACGGGCTCTCACTAATGTGTCATAACAAGGGACCCCACTCTGCAAAGTAGGTATTTGGCTATCATAACTTTTTACATAATTAATATTTTAGATATTGGATGCTTACTTATGAAATTGGCGAAATGTTCTTACAGATTCATGAGTTCATAGTTCCTGTAATTATTTTCATTAATATTTCTTTTTTGTTTGAAAGTTGATTTTAAGGTTTTACATCTACGTATTGTTTTTTTTTTTCAATTTGATATCTTCAAAAATAGTTAGTCCAATGCCATCCATTTCCAAGATAAGATTCGTCATAGTTTTTTACATTTGACACTTTTCAAAAAATAAATGAAAGTTGCTGTTAGCTTAATGTAGTCTCATTCATACACAAAAGAAATTATAAAATTTGGCCAATTTCATATGTAAGGACCTAATAAAATAAAGACCGGTTGTAAGAAGACAGGTATCCAAATGAATCCAAATAATATACGGATTATTATGAAATAAAAAACCGGCTATTGCGAGTCTTGACTGGCGCACAAAGGGTTCCGTACCGTACGTACCACCAGACAATACGGGTACGGAACCCTAAAAACATTTTGGTAAATGATTCCGCTTGCAGTTACAGAGGACCAACTTAACTTGACACTTGCGATCTATTATACTATATGTATCTAAGAGGTTTAATTAAGTTGGTCGGAAGTGCCCTATAGGTTTTTATGGTGAGCAAATTTGTATGAAATTGATCATGTAAAGTGCAATAACTTTTTTCGCGTTGAGTTAGAAGCCTGATTTTTTATAGCACCATGGGACTGTAGACTTCTGTAGGAGGTATTAGTTTTAACTTGATATCTCATACGGGGCCCGAGAGCAAAAGGGTCGAGACAGATAGACTGACGGACAACAAAGTGATCCTATAAGGGCTTCGTTTTTTCGGTACGGAACCCTAAAATTGGTCTTGCCAGTACAAAATTCACAGCAGGTTTGTGTATTTGGGACATGGAACTTTTGGGGATGTTGTTAAGTATGATCAGTAGATTATGTGGTTCCATTTAGAGATACCATTTCTTTTACATCCAGTACATGGAATACCTACAAAAAGCCTCGTCATTCTTCTTAAAATTTGTTACATAGTGAGCCTTCAAACATTAAGAACATTTACTAATCTCCTCCATTGTGGTTCTGAAAATAAAAAAAAAAGTTTAGTGCTTATTAAGACTTGTCTCCTTGTCTGTACAGTCATATAAGAGCGGTTTCGCAGCCAGATTATGATAAACCCGCCTTTTTCCAATTAATCGAAACAGAACACTTAAATTCAAAATTCACTCAATAGTTATTCAACAAAACCTAACTACCTACGTATTGTGTATGCTGCCATCGCAAAGTTTCCATTGGTTTTTGTAAATTTAATATTTTTTTTTTATTCTAATTTGCAGAAACCAATGGAAACTGCGTTGGCAGCAATTAATTAATTAATAATTTTTTTTAGTTCTAATTTACAGAAATCAATGGAAACTTTGCGATGGCAGCATATACGTAGGTAATAAAGTTTTGTTTAATAATTATTGAATTTAAGTGTTCTATTTCGATTAATTAGAAAAGGCGGGTTTTTCACAATACGGCTACGAAACCGCTCTTAAATGATTTCGATTTTATCTCTTATAAATTTCCCAAATGCTTACAAATTATCTATGGTTCGGCTATTTTCCGAGACTTAGAACACTTCCGAAGATTTCTATGCGCATTATATCTTAAAAGCAGATCTTTTTTAGAATTGTGTAAGAAAAATACGTCGTAAAACTTACGATTTTAAGAACCCGCTCCGTATTTTTCGTCCGTTTGATGTGAAGTATTTTATTAATATTTTTCTCATCTTCACCGAGATGTTTTTGTAAAAACTAGGGACATACACCAATTCATATTGGCGTCTAAATTAAGTTCTAAAATTTATTTGATTGAATTGTTTCTCCTTTGTGAATTATTTTGACATTATGAAGAACTATTCGGAACGGGCTCGTAAGTACCAAAATAATTTGCAACAGAGAAAAAATTCAATCAAATAATTTTAGGCATTTATTTAAACGGCCAATATGAAGTGGTGTATGTCCTTGGCTTTTCCAAAAACATCGCGATAAAGGCCAGAAAAATGTTTAACAAAATGCTTTGTATCAAAACTGTCGTCGTCGCGGACCGGGTTCTTAATTGTCAAACTGGCTAATTTGCTTGGGCAAACATACATTTTAAGCTGTCAAATGAATACGATTTTCACAATTGCACCCCTGTACATGCCTTAATTGGCTATAATACTTCCTAATCGATGTAAAGTCAAAATAGCAACCAATGATAGTTATCAAAATTGGTAGACAAATGATTAGGTATCAGCTATCGACTAGCTAGACCAAAATTAAACAATGAAAAAAAAAGTACTTATGTATTGTAATCTATAGTTCTTTTTACCTAGGTACTTGTTTTCTGTTGTTAGCAGGAATGTTTTTTTCTGAACTCAATGGAACAGAATGTTTACACTGTTGATTGTTGGCACTTGGTGGAACTTGGAATACATAATGAACAGAAAATCACTTGTACTATCCCACAAATTTATTTAATACTTCCAATAATGGAACAAGTAAGCCAATAAAAATAACAATATGCACTCACCACTATATCTGGGTATGAAGACAAGTAGTTGACGCATTAAAACCAGGCAAATTACGCATATGTATCCAATCCCATATATACAGGATACAAAAGTGATTGCTGTGCTGTCAAGAGAAGAAATTTTTGAAAGTCAATTAATAATTGTAATAATCTTCTGTACTTATACTCGTATATAAAAGAATACCCTGACTGACTGAATCACTAATCTATCAACACGCCCAGACCAAATGGTTAGACTAGGGTTCCCAACCCTCCCGGAATGCCTGGGAGACTCCGGGAATATTGTTCAACCTTCCGAGCTCCCGGAATGCAATAAATTCTCCGAATTTTCTAAAATAAAATAATTGTCAATAACGAAATAGGTAAATCGCGCGAAATGAGTAATTTAATGACGAAATACATTTTGATTTTTCATATCAAATATGAATGATGCTTCTACAAAACAAAGCAAAATAAAAATAACAACTATTACCAACTTTCATTCAACCGATTTTTTTAAATCTCCCGGGTTGGTTCCTTCGAGAGTTGGCAACCCTAGGTTGGACCTAGGAATATGAAATTTGGTCTGTAGGTTTCTTGTATGACATAGACGTCTGCTAAGAAATTTTACGAAATTTCCACGGGATCAAGAAAAATGGGATCAAGCAAGTAATGCTGCGGGTGTCAACTAGTTATATATAAGTTATAAATAATTTACTTTTAAATTAAAATTATACTATACTTACTGAAATTCCTCATATACTAGACTACAGTCCTTTGGTACTAGGATAGAGCTAAATATTATCGTATTTTCACAAATTGTGGTCAAACTTATGTTAGCACAATAGATGAGTGTGGCTAAGGCGAAAATGTTGCCAGCCAAGAAATATGGATAATTTGGTCTGAATATACAGCAGTTCCACCTAAAATATTGGCAAAATTAATTCAATATTTGAGAATTTCTTGAAAGTTATATGCTATAATATGGTCATACTTCTATAGTTACATTTAAAATTAGAATAAGATATTATGAAAATATTCATACACCTTTTCTGGAAATTGTACAAAGCTGGTAATTTTTTAATATTGAAAGTTGTCAATAAACCAAAATAAGAATTTAATGAACATACCATATGGAATGGAAGAATCTTTCGTTTACCTCAATTTGACAAATGTGGCAATATTTTGAATCTGATGTTATCATCGGGCTGAAATAGAACAAAGTAGGTAATTATAACCAAAATAATACACAGTCATGTACTTGTCAGTGTCCTTGTATAATAGTACCATCATCATCACTTACAAGTATTCTTGAATTATTATACTAGGTATTAAAAAAAATTAACTTGAATGCAAGAAGAGGTAGTCGCAGAAGATTTCATTCGTTCAAATCCTGGCCCAAGGTCTTTTTTTAATTTGTCTTGAAATTTATTTCTAATTGATCTTGTCTAGTTTACAAATACATGGCTAAATTACCTGTATTCTTTCCCTTTCGATGATCCCAGAGCAAGTTCAAAATCAGCTACCCGTTTCATTTTATTAAAGAAATATAGTGTGCAACCAATTAGGATCAAGACAGCTAGGTTTTCAAGAAGAGTCACTAACAGTGACCGAACAACTTCCGTTATGTATGTTATATAGAAACATAGGAATGATGAAATTGTCCAGTAAAAGAAGAATAATGACCTGAAAGAAAAAAAAGGAATATATTGTACAAAATATGCAACGATTGAGTTTCTTTTAGTGTCATCTAGCAAGCATAATATAAGTACATAATAGAACTATTCTTGATTTACTATTTTGTAATTCTGATTTTCATCAACATCACCTTGAGATTGAAATTTGACGTGCGTGCGACGACGCCCGCCCCGCCTAACATGCCATCTCTTTTGCACACGTTGAATTTCGCATGCATTTGCTTGAAGTTGAACAAATCAGAATTACGTGGTAGGGCCGCAGGTTATCTATTTATAATTGATATTTTAGTTATATTAATTAGTCTTGTTTATAATCTTTCAAGCGCATTATGCTGCGAAAATGCTGCCACTTTAGGAAAAAAAACTTACCTACCAGAATAATGATTGAAAGTCTACTCAATTAAATGTCTAGAAATAGCAATAAACTCTTTTTAAATAGTTTAGATTTGATAGACAATTGTATCGATTCGGAGCAACACGACTTAACTTAATTTGATTAAAACAAAAATTAATTTGAGCGTTCTGTCTTTTTATTTCTGTCTCGTAAAGACAAAGACAGAATGCTCAAAATAAGGTTAGTCCTGTCAAATTAGTTAAGTTGTGTTGCGTTGAATCGACACCAATATCTTCAATAAGTTAAAATCTTTTACTCAAAACGGCCGCTTTTGGCAAATAAAAAAGATGTTGTTTCTGAAAACTTTGGTACGTAAAAATAGTTCAATTGAGCAGATTTTCAATAATTATCTTAGTATGTAAAAATTATATTTATTTAATTTTATATTATAAAATTATATTAAATTTATTTAAAGCTTTATTTTCATATATTTAAAGAAAAACATAAAAGATATTACATTTATTATTTTAATAACTTTTCAAATTAAGATCTTCAAATAGTAGTCTAACTCTGCAAAATATATAAAATAATGTAGGTACCTACCTTAAAACAGGTACACACATGGTCTATTATATATAAATTGATGAGCCGCAGTACTTTGGTTGTTGATAATTAATATATCTTCATTGAAATTAAAACATCAAGAAAACAACACCCAGTGACTTTAAAAATATTGAAAATACACCAAATAACTTGGTAAATTGATTCAATTATTCATTAAATTATTTTTTACTATACATGATGTCCCATCTCAATGGGCCTTGGAGGGAATTAAAGTACTTTTAATTTTGGGGATAGACAATTTCGCTCTATGGAGACATCATTTTACTTTAAAAAATATTCATTTTCACATTTCGATTCAGATTCGCATTCAAACATTTTTGGCAAATGATTTCAAAATTTTCTTGAATGGGCATCAAAACGGCTAAGGAGGAAAAAAAAACTGTAGGATACTCAAGGAAAGGGTCGGTCAGTTTTATGGATCAATTATTTCCATACAATGTAGTTGGTGGTACTGTAAGCCATAATCTTAGCTACCTACGGTACCTATTTGGCCTATTTGCACTTGCAATTTTTTGCATTTGTAATATGAAAATGAAAAATATTTATTTCACATAAACAGTTTTACAATTGAAGCAGCATTCAGTGGCTCCCAGACTAGACCATGGAGAGTCTGTACCATGGGTGCTGGTTAATTTAAGACGTGCTAGAAAGTAAAAACCCAACCTGTTTTTCTGTTGAGGCCTGGAGTAAACATACAAGACACCCATTCCAATAATGACCATTACAACCATGGTCACAGTACTTGAAATAGAGGCGATTAAAAGTAAAAGAGGCAATAGAATAAAAGGTAATATAACATCAGTATCAATTTTCTTGCCATCTTTTTTTCTGGACACACACAGGAAAATATCTTGTATGGTAAACGCTGTAGTCGACATTTTCTTGTAATAATATTATTTACAACAAATATAATATATCAAAAAATACAAACATATGTTTTGATTTGTTGGATTCTGTTATGTTATGACTTATGACTTTCTTTCTTTTTTTTTTTTTTTTCTCATTTTTCATTCCGTCTTGGAATAGGCAAAGGGCAGTAGCCCGTACAGCCAAGTCTTATTTTATTTCATTTTTTTTCATGTCCAATTAAATATAAGGCCATAGCCAAGTCTTAGTGAATTGTCTTCATCCTCGATCAAAGTAGTAAGGCCGAAGCCAAGTCTTAGTTTCAATATCTTCTTCGTGTTTTAAACGGGTTATAAGGCCACAGCCAAGTCTTGGTTGGTAGTCTTCTTTTCAATGTCATATCATTTTAATTGTCTTATTAGGTATATATTGTCTTGATTCTTGACTTAGATACTTTGAATAGTCGTAGATATAAATTCATAAATTGCATAGTAGGTTTCAAAGTTCATAAGCAGTTCTTGAGTGTCGCGCGGGATATTTTCCGGTTTTTTGTAAATATTGAGAAGTTTGTCAATCAAGGTGAGTCTTTGAATGTTATATGAGGAACATTGAAATAAAATATGATC
The DNA here is from genome assembly GCA_934047225.1 of Ypsolopha sequella. Taxonomy (NCBI): domain Eukaryota; kingdom Metazoa; phylum Arthropoda; class Insecta; order Lepidoptera; family Ypsolophidae; genus Ypsolopha; species Ypsolopha sequella. The sequence goes on along the minus strand of OW203994.1, from coordinate 16,222,962 downwards.
TAAGGTCTGATCTATTGAGGAATTGCAATCTGTGCATAATGGTGAAAGTATAATATGCATTCTATGAAGATGGTAATTGATACGGCAGTGCCCGAATCTCAGACGATTTAAAATTGTGTAAAATTTTCTATTTTTGTACAATTTTGATTTGGTAAACCAGGGAGAGGAGCCAATAGTATTATTGATCTTAGCATACCAACAGCCTTTCGTAGTAAGTGTATTTTGCCAATCTTCGCGATTTTTAGTTTTAATTTTGCTTAGTAGGTCGGAATAGGGAATGGCAACATTTTTAGAACTGTCGATAATGTCATTTTCCACAATTGATCTAGCAAGATAATCTGCACTTTCATTTCCAAAAACTCCAATATGTGAAGGAGTCCATGTAAGGGCTATATCAACAACAGGTGAAAGTTCTGAGTACAACTGTTTTATATTATGTAGGATGTAATTGGTATTAGAATCTAGTTTATTATTTTGAAGGGCTTTTAAAACACTCATGCTATCGGTCACAATCAGCCAACGTGTCCGTTGATGTTTCTGTTCTTTGATGTATTGTAAGGCTGTCAATATAGCCAGAGATTCTGCCGAAAAAATACTTATTTCTTGTGGAAGAAGAGCACCATGTCCAGTCCGTAGATGGGAAATATATATTGCCATCGACACTCTTGAACCTTTCTTTGAGCCATCAGTAAAAATCGTGTTATGTAAAGGATATTGTGCTATCATATGGTAGACTTCTTCTTTAGTCTTTAGTTCACAATCAATCCGAATGTCTAGATTGCTGAATTTATCTTCGTATTTTCCAGAATAACACACCCAGTTGTTGATATTATTGTGAATTTGATGGTGCTGACTAAGATTATATGTTTCGGAAAAGTCATGAAGAATATATGGGGCATTGACTAGATTAGACACTGGATTTCTCTCATTAAATGAGGTAAGTTTTTTCAGAAGCGGATGTTCGGACATAGAAAATAGTTTTAAGATAAATCTTTGCTTTAAGTATTTAAATCTTAAATGTAACGGTTGAATATTACATTCTACTTGCAATGAGTTAATTGGTGTTGTTTTCATTGCACCTGTTATTAAATTATTATTTTGCAAAATATTCAATTTTTTAAGTAATTTGTTGTCAGAACTATAGCATAAAAATCCATATTCAAAATGACTGCGAATTAAAGACTTGTACAACATAAGCAGTATTTTAGGATCAGTTTTCATTAACATTTTAATTATATTAAAAGCTTTTGAAGCTCTTCCAATTATGTAATCAACATATTTTTTCCATGATAAATTGTGACAAAAGATAACACCTAAAAATTTTACTTCAAGAACAACAGGAAGTTGTGTGAAATTGTAAATAATGGTAACATTTCTAATCTGTTTACTAAATACTACAACTTTTGTCTTTTCTGCACTTATATGAAGATTAAGGTATTCAAAATATTGATTTAACTTTAGGAGTGTGTTATTTATCTTATATTCAATATTGCTGATATTAGGTCCAGAATCATAAATTACTAGATCATCTGCAAATTGTAAATTATGAACCTCTGTTCCTAAGATCAAGTTAAGTTTGTGAATATAAAGAATGTATATTAAGGGGCTTAAAATACCACCTTGACAAACACCTTTGTATGAATATCGGGGTCCTATCATCTGATTTTGATGTTTCACAAAAACTTCTCTACCATGTAGAAAATTAAAAATCCAACTTACAAATTTTTCAGGTATACCAAGTGAAGAAAGCTCTACAGAAAGAATGTGATGATTGACGTTATTGAAAGCACCAACAACATCAAAAAATACACCTACCAGAACATTATTATTTTTCATAGATTTGGAAATGTCTAATTGAAGATGAGCAATACTTTCTCGGGATGATCTTCCTTTACGAAAACCAAATTGGTTTGAAGGTAGTAAGTTATTACTTTCAATAAAAAACTCTAATCTTTGTTTGAGTAGTTGTTCAAAGATTTTACCTATACAGGAAGTTAATGCAATAGGTCTATATGAGTCAGCTAAATCTTTTTCTTTATTTGGTTTCAAAATTGGAATAAGACAATCTTGTTTCCAGTCTTTAGGTATTATTGAATTAATCCAGAGTAAATTTAAAACATTTAAAACTATCGTTTTTGATGTATTGCTCGCATTTTTCAAAACTTTATAGGGCAAACCATCGAGGCCAAATGCTGTATCTCTTCTTGATAATATAGCAGATTTAAATTCTTGCCAAGAGAAAGCGCTGCCCCAATACTTGTATATGGTATAGACCATTTTTGAGAAATTGGTTTTTTCAAGTAAAACTGTGTATTTACTCATAACGCACCATATAATGTCACAAAATTTGCTTTATAATTACCATAACCCATGATATTAGCAAAAATAAAATATTGTATATCCAAATGGAAAAATTCCTTCAGATCTTGTATATGGTATATCCATTTTTGCTCAAAGTGAACGCATCCAAATCTAAAACTTCATGCTTCTGTATGGTATATCCATCTGCCAACCAATCAGCAACAAGCATTATCGTGACGTCACAGCCACATGACGCCATTTTGTTTGCTTATTATTTGTTGTGATACGAATGGAGTAGCAATTTTTTGGCTAAAATAATCGATAGAAACAGCTACGTTGTAGTTTTCGTGGCAAATATGTCTGTTAAAAAGGAAAAAAAGGACCACACACATTTTGAGATGAGTTAAGAAAGGAACGTTGCCGATTTATTGATATTCTTTTGATTTTACGCTGTGTAAGCGTTTTCTATACAATTGATACAGGTTGGTTCAATTTTGTTCTTGACTTTATTCAGTTTTGTCTGCCTGAGTACGGTACAAGATTAAATGTATAAGAGTTACATAAATACTTGGTTTCTTTTAGCTACAATTAGTACCTGAGACAAGTTCTTATTTTACCCAAGTTTATGACTTATCAAAATTAGTGATTTATCAAATTTCGTGTTTTGGGCAAGGGTTGGCTATCTTGGTGCATGATTTTAATAACAGTTTTAATTGGGTAGGTTCCTTGAACATTTCTTTGTTTTGTTTTAAACAATTTTTTTTCATAAGAATCCGAATATGTGTTTTGTTTATAAGGACCAGGTTCAAAAAACCAAAAAAGTGGCTTGCATTTTAAAATATTGTTTTTATAAACATTCAAAGTATCAGAAAGTGTAAAATAAAACAGATTTATCAAATCCATTCAAGAAGCTCTAAAAAGCTTTTTTTTGTAATAATTCTTTAAATAATATCATTTCTTTTTAAATCTTATTTGTTCGTTTTTTTTTTGGTAAACTTAACCTTTTTTAAATAACTAGCTTTTGCCCACGGCTTTGCTCACGTGGATATCGTTTCTTTGCTATTCCATGGAAACTACATATACTTTTTAGAATAAAAAGTAGCCTATGTCCTATTCCAGGTCTAGAAATATATTGGTGCAAAATTTCAGTCCAATCGGTTGAGTAGTTACGGAGTAAAGTGGTAACAAACATGTACGTACACATTAACAAACACATTCACAAACTTTCCCATTTATAATATTAGTAGGATGTAGGATAATGTAATAATAATTTTTGCTTTTAAAGTGTACTTTCTACAAGATTTGTAGAAATTAAAAAAAAAAGGTATACAGATTTCCTAAATCTTGGAAAAGCCGCACTTTACATAATTCTACTATATGTATTTTACTATTAGCAGTCTAGTCTAGCAGTTTTTTACTTATACAAGGTTTTGACATAAGGGTTTCCATTTTTTTTTAGGATCCCTAAGGGTTCCACATCTGCAACCCTATAATTTAATACAACAATAATAATAAAAAAAAACATAAAACCGAACATGCTGTACATACAAAAAGTCTATACAATAAACAAGCACGGACCTGAAAATTGGTTATACTACCGTACATCCACGTCAGTGTATCGTATATCCAATAAGACAATTTCGGTTGACTCATTTTATTGTATATCCACTTTAAAACTGAAAATAAGCAGTGTTTGGCTTAAATATTTTATTATGAGGTTATATTTTCATAACAAAGTACATAACATCATTCCTAAAACATCGTTAGGTATGCTAAAATTCTTCTAATACCCGAGTAAACAAAAAAAAACGTCTCCTGTAAAATTTGCTAAATGGTCTATACCATATTCAAGCACTAGGGCAGCGAAAGGTTTGGTTATGTAGTCACTGTTATTAGCTGTAATATAATTATCCAAATGAAATGGGGCCTCTACGGTATCAGGTGTATATTTTTCAAGAAAATTAAATATCCAAGTTTGATTTGTGTTACTATGGTTATATTGATAACTTTTATTGAATTTCTTTATTATGTTCCAAATTTTAGAAATTGGAGTGTTACGGTTAAATGTTTCACAAAAATTCATCCAGCTCAGGTTTCTTTCTGTGTTTAGTGTTAACTTTTTAAAGGCCTGTAACTTCTTGAAGTTAACATAATTCTCCTCAGAAGGGTCATTCCTGAATTTAATGTAGGCGTCCTTGGAACCTTCAACAGCTTTGGAACATTTTTCATTCCACCATGGTAGTGGAACTCTTTTTCTTTTAATGAATGAGGAATGAATCTGTTTATTTTTACTAATTTTGGTATTGTGAAATAGTGACATGGTATTTTCTATCGCTTTTTTAATTATTGATATTAATTTGTTATAAGAATCTAGGGGATCGGAGTGGTTGATGTGAAAATCTATCAACAGATTATCTAAATTTGTGCTATACACTTTCCAATCTACACGACTATAGTTATAAAATGATGGATTATTTGTATTATTTATTGGGGGTAAAGAGTTATTGTTTATCATTATTTTTGTTATTACAGGTAAATGATAACTTCCGAGTGGATCATCAAATACCTCCCAGTCAGAAACCAGAGCTAAAGAAGGAGATACAATTGTTAAATCTAAAGCATTTCTTTTCCACCTATGTGTCCCTACAGTGGTCATTTGACCATTGTTGAGAAGAACTAAATTATTATCATCTATGCTTTCAAGAACGTCACGGCCACGAGCATCTGTGTCTGCGCAGCCCCATGCTGAGTGGTGAGCGTTGAAGTCGCCCGCAATCAACAAAGGACCTGGGATGCTATTGATTAAATTATTTAGTTTAAGCTTAGTGAAAGGCGGAGAGCAATCTCCAGGACTATAAAGGCTAACTATAGAAAATTCTGTATCTCCATAATATAAACGAATTGCTATATTTTGTATAGAATTATCATAATAAGTATCAATACTTTTGTATTTTAGGCTTGAATGTATGAGTATGGCAACACCATTGTGGTCATTGCCTGAATCTAGACGAACAATATTATATCCTTTAATGTTAAAACGCTGATGTACTTTTAACCAAGTTTCACAAATAACTGCAATATGTATGTTCTTTTCATATAAAAAATGTGTGAAAATATGTCGATTACTATAAATACTTTGAGCATTCCAATTGACTAAGTTTAACTGATCCATTTTAAAAATTAAATAAAAGAGAATCCATTATTTAATTTTTAAATTTTCTAAAAGAACATCTTTGATGTTGTTTACTGAAATACTTTTTTCATTACTTTTATTTAATGTTATTAATTTGACTAATGTATTTGCCAAAATGTTTAAAATTGTGTCTGAATTAAGTAAAGATGCTAATTGTTCTGAAGGGGAGAGAGATTTCCCTAGTGGTGGAAATGACTTTTCATTATTATTAAAAGCTTCAGCATAAGTCTTTTTTTCATGAATTTTCTTGTTTTCTTCTATTTTTTGTTTTTTAACTGGGCATATTGATGAGATTGCGATGTGGTCACCCTTGCAATGACAGCACTGAGGACTTGTAGTTGACGAGCATTGTTTATAATTATGATTTTCACCGCAAATTGAGCATCTTTCTGTGTTCTTACAAAATTTGGCAATGTGTCCATACCTTAAGCATTTTAAACATTGTTTGACAGGCGGGATGAATCTCCAGCTGTTCAGATCAACACTGTCAGGCAGAACCGGGCATGAGAATGTGATTGATACAGTTTTTGTTGGCTGGAAGCTGAAACCCTTATCTGTTTTTACTTTTCTCATAAATCTGCGAACCATTACAACCTTTTTAGTACTAGAAATAGCCGCGTAGATCTGAGCATTTGACATTTCTATTGGTACATGCAGAATAACTCCAGTAGTTTCCGTCATTGTTGCAGGAATACTCGCTTTTAGCTTGTGCAGATCTAAAAACTTTTTGTTAATGAGGGCTGCATTTGCCAACCCTGGTCGTTCAAATTTGACCCCAATCTTAAATTTATTTATCCGTAATAGTTGTTTGACTCCTTTGTTATGTCTTTTTAATGCATTTCCTAGGCTCATTAAGTCTCTATCCCCAATGGGCTTACCATCTTCCAAGCTTTCCAAAAATACAATGTAATCAAAGTTTCCCCCATCTTCTGGGTAGAAACGTACATAGTCCGCAATTCTAAAAATTTTGTACTTGTCTTGGTCCTCAGAATCATCAATTTCAGATTCTGAAGAAATGTCCCTCGGTTCTGATAGATCGTCAGACTCTGCTTCATCTTTCTTCCGTTTTTTACGGACCCTCGAGCCCTTCCCCATTTTGATGCACTAACTTTATACTATACACAAGCTTTATTTATACTATTTATAGGGAATTTTACAATATTTACAATTAATTTTCACGAAAACTTTAGTTAGCTTTAAAAAATGCCGCCTTTCGTGTCTACGGTTCCCGCGCTTTTTTTTCACTTTCTTTCTTTGAAAAACTTTCATTTCACTCACTATTCATTTTTCAACGAGTAAACGTCAAATTCTCTGATAAAAGTTGTTGTACTATGTCCAACAAACTCCAACGTCGCTAAAACGATTCAAATTTTAGGTTGAGTGTTCTGGGCTTCGTTCAGATTGATCGTCGGTCGACGCCCGTCTAACATGCCAACTCTTTTGCACGCATGAAAGTTGTATGTATGCTATCCTGCTGTCAGTGTTGGCGGGTGTCATTTGACCATATAAAACTGAACGCAGCCAAAGTTTTTTTCCCCTACTAAGTGGGAACGCAAAAGGAACTTAGCCTATAAAGCCATATATGTGGTTATATTGGTCTGAGGGTTATAGTATCATCTGTTTCTAGGCGCAATTTTTTTAATATCCTTTTCTGTTGAGGATCATCTAAAAGTTCTGTCCACTATCTTAGTCACGTTCCTGTCGTTTCCGCTATAATGATAGCCTTATAACGCGAATACAACTGGATCAGGAAAAACACACGAAATGGGCCAGCCTGCATTTTTGTTCCATTGAACAACACACCACCCTGGTTACTCTGATAGCCGTTCATAAATTAACACTAACAGCAGGATTAGATAGCGTATACAATTTTCAAAAAATGCGACAGAGATGGCATTAGAACCCATGTTGCGACTCCTAGTTTATGAACCCGTTCCAGCACCCGAAGCACAGTGTTTAATCGCGCGCGACACGACTTAGTTGAATAACAAGTGCGAGGAGCGTGACACGAAGGTTTTGTGATTAAACTGTATGTCACTCTCCTCGCACTTGTGATTCAACTAAATCGCATCGCGCGCGATTAAACACTGCTACGGGCGCTGGAGAGTCACTTACATAAGTATGTAATTTCCGGTTGATCTGCTCTTACAAACACTGAATATCTGCAAAATCCTTCATCAGGAACATGCCTACAAGTATGTACTGCCTCACAGCGCAGCGTCGCGTCGGACTGAGCCTAAGGGGCCCAGATGGCAAAATGTTTTTTTCAAAATTCCTTGTCTTTACCGGGACTGGTTTGGGTCTGATACCATCAGATAGGACTATTCTCGCAAATAAACCAGACATCGTGTTATTGGACCGGGCGCAGTCTCAGGTGATTTTGGTGGATATCACAATACCGCACGTGAAAGCCGAAACCGAAAAGAAAAGGAAGTAAGTATCTCAACCACGAAATTATTTATACGTTCATGATCTCGATCTGGGTCACGAGATTACCGTCATGTTGGGCGTGCGTTGCATCTATCGAAATCATCACAGGCTTATACCAACCAGCCTCGAAACTAACTCGATGTAGTTATGATTCCATGGTAAAGAATCCTTATCTTAAGGTAAGGTGTACCCATTTAATATTATTGTGAAATTAAAATCAAATTACAATTAAATTAAATTAAATAAATTAAATTAAATTCGTCAACAGATACTAATTAAGAGTATGGCATAGCAAAGAATGTGACTACCCGTACTTCCTACACGAAAAGGCCAATGGTACTCCCGCCAGGCAAGTGTTTCAGGAACTTATTTGAATTTGAATAAATATCCTCGCTCACAACCTTAACCAACGAAGCTAGAATATGACATTTCTCTCATCTCACCTTACCGAAAAATTGAGGACTCCATCGACGGCGAATATGGCGTTTGCGCTGCTGCTACATGAGTACCTACCTCATTTGGGGGTATCTTGTCAAAATCATCAGTTTTTAAGTGATGTATCTGCTGTTCAGAAGAAGTCCCGAGTCAAATAAATTTGTATAACAATTTTGGTACCTTTTTCTAGATTTTGGACTATCAGAAACGCGACTGGAAGAATTTCACTCGATAGAAATAATTATTGAAATGAGGTCTAAATTCACACTTTTTTTGATAGTCTCACAAATTGGGATAGCATACAGATTTCAAAAATATTTATTAAGATTAAGATGAGTTTTAACAATACCTAAATTACTGTTTGTGGACATTTTCATAGCTATGTGAGTTAACCGACTTTTCAATTTTCCCCGATTTCGTCCCTTTCGCACTGGGGTCTTTTCGCCTGGAGTACCTAACTTTACTCAATAATCCTTCCAAAAAAAACCTGTGGGAGGAAAGTCATACATGATATGGACATGGATCCGTGGGTGGATCCCGCATGACCTATTATATTATAAATTAGCAAGGATAATTCTAATGTGATACAAACGAATGTTGCTGTAATATGAGGGTTTAAAGCCTTCACGTCCCGCTCTGGTTGACAGCCAAACCAGCACCTTCAACGAAGTCACCGAACCAAGGATGAAACATACACATAGAGGGATATTATATTCCTTGCAATACATACTGTTAGCTATTATGATGATCAGTATACCCTTACACGCATGCACTTCGTCAGTCAACAAAGCCCCTATCACAATGGCATATCTCTGAGCATTTAATGACGCTAGCATACATTGCCATTTTTCTTTCAGCTAATGTGAACTTTAAGATTGTAGCAGCAGCAATGGACCCAGAACTACATGGAGTTGCAATTCGGTAGCTTAATATTATCACTGAGAATCGTGCCTCAGTGCGCGCGCACGCGTAAATTCAACCCGTACATGTATTTTATTTTACCTTATCCGAGAGCCGGCAGTATTGATCGCGCGGCCAAAGCAAATGGTGCCCTGGTAAAATGCGACACTATTTCTTTTTTGCGCGCCTTGATATGCAACGGACGAGACGTGACAACTGATACACGACACGATTACTTTAGGATGGACAAATAAAAACAGTACTTAGTGAAAAGTGAATAAGTGAAATTTGCGAAAAACAACAATCATGTCGAAGAAGGTGAGTTTCATAAGGTTTCATGGTCCATAGTGTGTAGGTATTTTGGGAACTGAAACCAATTATGATTAACTGTGATATGGAGCCATAAAATACAGTTAGGTAACCATGATCCACACTAGTTTGTATAATTTTAGATAAGATGATAGACGTATATAGAAGTGATTTTAGAAATCTAAGTAAGTAAGTACCTACCTATCTTACCTATCTATTAACGCGAGATAACGACTGGTAGGGCAGAAATTATTACGAAACTAAAAATCCTGTAAGACATTACAATTGAAATCGATCGATCCTAAATCAAAATGTGTTTGCGATTTCAATATTGCACTGAGGGTGGTAAAGGCTTTAAGGAAATCCAATCAACAGCTGACATGACACTTAATACCCAATGTAGGGCAGGTACCTATCCTTATATATATTATAAATGTTGACGACAGGTCGACAGGTAATGTAATGAGTTGTCATTCATGAAACATAATGCACATCAAGCATTTATCAAACTTAACAAATTTCAACGTATTATCATAGTTTAAATATGATTTTTACTATTTTTTACACTTTGGTATTATACCAACAAGCGTCGAGAATAAATAATTTGGGCAAGTCAGAGTCGGTCTCACCCACAACGGGTTCGGTACCACCAGTACGGAACCCTAAATTTTTATGGTAAATAAAATCAATATAGATGCCATAGCAACATTAATGCGACAAAAACAAGCCGTTAAAATGGTAGCGCCTGGCAAACAATTCGCGGCTCCCACTGTGTACTGAACCCTAATATCTTAACCGCTATATTTTCCTGTAATCTTTGTGTAGATTATCACGTACTTTTCATATTTTTCGGTCAACTTATTTCGGAGATAAGGGCGGACGGAATGCTACTTTCTCGAGTTTTTTTTGTATGGGATTTCTATTTTTTTTTATTTTATAATTTGCTGTGGCCATAGTAAAACGTATTCTGTGAAAATTTCAACGGGTACCTATAACGGCTGAAGCTGTAGACCCCTGTGGCAGACGAACAGACAGACAGACAGCGGAGGCTTAGTAATAGGCTCCCTTTGGCACCCTTTATGTACGGAACCCTAAAAAGCAAGTAAAAGACACGAAAATGCTCGAACCGAAAATGATTTCCACACAGAATGACGCTGACATCATAATGATTCCGAGGGCATCGTCGTTCGCACGGTTCACGGACGATGATCATTGGCTCCACGACTTCACGTTTAGATGAATGATTTCACTGTCCAATTATATTGTCCCGAAGTGGACGTAAAAACTGCGCATATCCATGCTCATTATACCTCTTACATTATTTACACTTATTATTACCTATCTTAAATTCTAAATTATCAATGGAACTTGTCTAAGCGTAAATCACGACTTTTCACGACGAATGGAACAATAAGCCTTCTAGATAAGATTATTACAATACAGAGATAAGTACGTAGATAGGTCAGTAATAAATGGCATGTTAGCAAAGACATCAACATACTACCAAAAACCGACCAAGTGACAAAATGGCCGAAAATGAGTTAATGAAACAGCTATACTCCGTTTTTTGTGCACTTTCTTCTGGTAAAACCAGTTAAATTATGGTCCTTTTCGATCCTGAGATCTTTTGGTTTTAAACCATCTAGGTAAATACTTAATGAAATTTTGAAACTGACAACATTACAAACTGATTTTCTCAAAACTATAAAACTTGAAAAAAATATGACTAAATCATTTAAGAAAATATCAGAAATAATTAATGACGGTTTATTGTCATAATAAAGCTAAAATGATTGCACTTTTATCAAATCGACAATTTTAATAATTTACTTTATTAATTTCGGGAACATAGTGAGTTCTATCAATCACTTGATTAGATCTATCAAGTTGCTTTATCAACTTTACACTTCGCAAATAATTCATATAATAAAGTTACTTTTTTATTTACATAATTAAGTATATTTTTTTTATTAATCAAATAATTATAAAAATATCAACATCTTACTTAATTTAATAGATAGATAATAGTTTTAAACATACGTGACCATAGATCTTATCAAGTAGGTTAATAACTCTTAATACTTTTATGTCACATTCTAATAAGTTAACAAATATATTAAAAAAACCTTATATTTTAGGACATCGATTTTTGTATGGATTCCTGCATCGTGATATCAAAGTTTTGCTGCTTTGTTAGTATAAGTATCAGTGGGGTGTATGCGAGAGTATACAGACAGACTATAATAACACCAATTCGGCGCAACACAACTTGACTTAATTAACAGGACTAAACTTAATTTAAGTGTTCTGTCCTTTTCTTTCTGTATCGAAAAGACAAAGACGGGACGCTCAAAATAAGTTTAGTCTTGTCAGTTGTGTTGCGCCGAATCGGTACCATTATCGGTTCTCGTCTGGACTCACATTCGGTTTAGCACTACTTCCTGCTACATCACGTCGTGTCACAAGTAAGAGCGTACATGCAATCAGGCTAAATACGTATATAAATGATAGGTAAAACAAATTGTAGTTACAAATATAATAATTAAAAATCAAATCAAAATAAAAATCTTTTGATTATCTACCAGAAATAACTGAACCTGAAATTTTTACGTAAAAAAAAGACAATTGAACAATACAACATTATAATATCTATCAAGTCACTTGATTAAAGTTATCAATCTTTTAGTAATATGTACAAAGCTGAGGTTATCACTATAACAATCAGACTTGATTACGTTGACAACTACGTATTTGAATGTACTAAGACTGCTTGTTACACTTTTTAATCAAGATAACTTTATTGCCGGAATTATAATACTTTTTTATGTGCTCGTATATAAATAAGTAACTTGATAGTCATAAACATTTTTATAATAAATGTTAACAAGTTTTTTTTTCTGTGTGCACTTAGCCGGTTCTCGCAATTATATCGCGGCATGTTAGTAACTAAAAGTAATTAACTAAAAGTAGACACACTCTTAAAAGACTAAGCAAAAAGATTAAACTACCAGATTGTCTTCACGATTCTAAATTACTTCTAAACATAATATCATTGAAATTGCCCTTTTTCTATTGAGAATTTGAAGAAAACTCAATTTTCATGCAGTTTTTTTTAGGAATGACAAATTTATAAAAAAAATGTATAAATGAGACAGCATTAAGCTACAAGCGACTTTATTTGAATCTTCCGTCAGCTTTAAAAAACAATTATGACATTTAGGACGAACGGTTTTCGAAGATTTAATTTTTGTAATCCAACTGAAAATAAAAACGAAATTTAATATTTAGATATAGGTATAAAATCTGGAAATCTACCCACCGTGGACCGTCGCCTGACAAAGAAACTACTTCGTCTTAAGGGGCTATACCGTGGAAATTGACACTTTTTGAAGTTATTTATCTGCTCTTTTAATGAAGTTCCAAGTAAAATCAATTAGTATAACAATTTTGGGACCTTTTACTAGATTTTGGTCTATCAGAAACGCGATAGGAGAAATTTCATTCGATAGATATAATTATTGAAATCAGGTCTAAATTTACACTTTTTTTGATATTCTGACAAACTAGGATAGCATGCAGACTTGAAAAATATTTATTTAGATGGGTTTTAACTACACCTAAATTACTGGTTATGGAATTTTTTGTAGCTATTTTAGTTAATTTTACATTAATTTAAAACCGACTTTTTGACAATTTTCCCCGATTCCGTCCCTTTCGCACTGCGGGTCTTTCTGCCTGGAGTAACGGGGACCTTTGCTAGCACGGTATATCACCTTAATAGACTGAACCTTCGCATGATGGTAGGGCTAATTACGGGACATAGTAACCTCAACAGACATTTCTATAATATAGGTCTGACGGACAGTCCTCTATGCAGAGCTTGTATGGAGACCGAAGAAACGCCGACCCACGTGACGATAAGAATAAGAATAAGAATAAGAAGGCATTTATTCGCTGCAATAACAAGTAAAAAATAAAATAAAGTAGATTAAAAAATTAACAAACACAACACTAACATACACAATGATCAGTAACACAATAACAATAAAAACGATAGACTGCGTAGGCGTCAGCACACAACGGGCTAAGATCCTCGGTGAACCGGGGACGCTTCGCCAATCCTGTGGCGACCTAGGTCGCCTCTTGGGATTCTGGCAAGAGCTGGGCTGGCTGGAATAGCCGGCTCCACACTTTCCATGCACAAAGGTCCAAGTAAGAGACTAGGTGCGGAAACCGAGCCCACCAAGAAGAAGAAGAAAACCTGGAAAGCAACTATTAAACAAAAAACAAATAATGGAAATAGCTATTGAATTACAGGAATTACGAACTGAATCTGTAAGAAAATTTCGGCATTTCATTCAATGACCTCTGACATTTAATTACCTCTGACACGTTTTCAGGCAGATCAATTAGTACCTGAACATGAAAGGTAGATTTTTATTTCGTCTCTAATTTAGAATGTAGTCCAGACAGTTACATAGACAGCTTTCAATCGATTTCATGTATCACGAAACGTTCTGTTTTTAACGGCGATATAAGGATTTTGCAACCATATCAAACTGTGTTGCAAACTTATGCTTACCTACATACAATATAATACCGGAATCGGTTACACGCAATGTGTTTTTTTTAATAATTGGCGAAATTAAATCGATATCGTTACGAATGATGATAACCGCAGAGATAGTTGTTAGTTGCTATTGTACTACATTCATAGGTTTATTTATCTTGATGAAATCGGATTCTGATTATCTATGTTGTAAGTAAATTGTGTATTAAATCAATTACCGTAAATTTGCAATCATTTGTATTTTATCTTTCTACTTTCTACGTAAGTATCAAGTGAATTTGTATGTCTATAAGCCTGTTTTTTGCATTTGAGATAGGTACTTAATACCTACCTACCAGCAGGTTTGTTAAAATAATACATAATTCAGTGCGTTTGTTCAATAGAAAGCAGGCGGTATACCGCCTTAGAAAGTTAATCGGAGAATGACCATGCAAATTCTAGGTATTGAGAAAATTCTGTATAACTGATTATGATAATTATAATAAGTTTTCCCATACATTCCAAATTAATTCCATGCCTTGATAAAAAAAAGCCTTGTTTTAGTTGTGTTTCCTGGTAACTAGGTTTACTGTGGTCCACGAGAGTTTGCATATTTTGATAACTACTTATTTAATTATATTCGGAATTTATAAAATGCAAACTTAATGAATCTTTATGTTGTATGTATCCAAAGCAGATAGGATTCCAATCTTTAAAAAAAATACTGGAAGTATTTACTTTCATACATTAAAGTTTAAACAATCTCTGAAGTTTATCGTTATTTTATTACATATTTTTACGTGTAGCATTCTGACACGTGTGTATATAGTAATAACCCAGACAGAAAGATTTATGGCCCATTTTTCCAATCTTAGATAATCACTATCCAAACATATCCTTCAAGTTCTTGCAGTTCATTTGAAATTATAACCATATCAATAAGCAACAATTCAAGCAATATTTTTATCATTCAGAGAACATACTTATTTACACGTAAGGTTTTATTCTTATGAAATGAACTCTTTACACTGTCGATTATTCTTAAAAAATAATGAATTTCAAACATGCAATGAAAATAATACAATTTTATTGCAATATATGAAGTTTCACTTAGTCATAGGTACATTAGCAAGAAGTCCTATTAAAAGACATTATGACTAAGATAAGAAGGGCCCTCCTGTACTATTTTGATTTGGTTTAGTCAGCAAATGAAAGTTACAACATGTTTTGTTAATATTGGTTCTCCAATAGGGGAATAAGACAAGACAAAAGATTGTGACCCCTTTGATGGGTATACATATAATGGCCCTTAGGATATGGTTAATCATAAATGAATAAATTCAGAGAACGCGATAACATATCACAAACACGTGAAAAAGTAGCCAGACCCAACACAATTAAGACACATATTTAAAATGTAAAATTGCATTCTTAAGTTTATTGGCATAATAACTAGTTTTGATTGAAACACCTCCAAAACAAATTCGGTTTACATCAACATTGTTCGAGTTACTAAACCAGTTTGGGGAAATAAAATAATCAATAAAATTGATAAAAATAAAACTAAGGCGTGTCAAAGAACTTGTTAAAGTAACATTTATTATTTTTGTTACTTTTGACCTTCAGCTTTTATGATTGCCCAAAGTTAGAAGTTGACAACATACGGGACGATCTGGCCAGTCGCCTACGGCTCTGTCTGGTCTGGTGGCAGTTTTTTTTTTTTATAACTATGATAATGTGCTACCTGCATTCTTTTCTTATCAGTGATGTCAACGAACACTGTGCTACACGAGTTTCATGGTATAATAATTACTACATCATATTCGTCGTTTTGCCAACTGCAGTACAATAGATTATATTTTATGGCATAATCCGGTTTTCGATATCAGACAGTCGTGACTTCTCGAACTGTTGGTTCACGTTTCTTGTTTGCTGATTTTGAATCACTTGTTTACCTTCATGTGATTTGGAATAATACACTCAATTTTCCAGGAACATGGAATCAAAAAAAAAAATATTATAAGGACCAAGGACCCTTTTACCCTCTCGCTAATCCGCCACCAAAAAATCCGGACTACCGGCGGATTACCGAAAACGGCGGATTATAATGTACAGGAACATCAAATTGAGGAAAGCAACAAAAAAACATAGTAATTTTGTATTAGTACTTATGAAGGTAAATACATATGTACATTTGTATTAAAATTAAAAAATGAACTGACACATTAACTGATTACTCAGGGTTTGAAAAATACTGCTCTAATTTGGCTTGTTTTTTACCAGAATAAATCTTCGTAATAACATGATTACAGAGAGACATCGACTTGCAAAAATGGGCGGATTATAGTAGTTGTCGGATTATCAAGCGGCGGACTAGCGAGAGAGTACTGTAGTTTTTTTCCTATAACTTTACAAAGCGGTCTTGCAAAAGGCACATACCGGTGCTCTAATGACATGTCAAGAATCAAGACCTGTCTGTAACAGCATCCGTTGCAAAAGCTTCTACAAATAAAACCGATAGGAGAATCTTTATTGATATAAGATTAAAGGTGATTGTTGAATGTTTCACTGTTGAAGTTTTTTGTTGAGCAGCTTTGCGACAGAAAAACGTAATTGAAACTGGTCCCGTTGATCCATTCGAAACGAACACTTTTCTGTTTTCTGCGTCGGCGGTCATCATTGTCATCATAATGATGATAGATACCTATAAAAACTAAACGTAATGTTGTGCAACCTACACAACAAATCGTTTTTTCTTAATAAAAACAGCAACAAACTTTCTTATTTGAGATAAAACTGTTTACTGTTTTTGTTGGTGACCTTGATTAATTATAATACTTTTATACCGGAGATACGATCAAAGATCCATTTTGCAAAATAAACAACTAGGTGCTCAAAGGAGCTGGTGCATTTTTTATATATTTTTTGAAGTGGATACTTCTTTGTTCGCATCTCGTAATAGGGGTGCCCCTATGGGAACTTGTACGTCACTTCCGGTACGACTTTTTTAAAAGAAGGATAATTTGTCTTCTGATTATATATTATTACGTTTCATTAGTTCATTATTTACGATTGATTATTTATTATTCATCATAAGTTAATAATTATTTGATAGGAATAATAATAAATTTGAAATGTACTTGTAAGTGAGTGCGCCGCCGCGCCATCACTTATTATTATGATTTCTATGGCCGCCATTGACGTCTATGGACTGTACATGAGCCTAGACTAGAGCATGAACAACGCAGACTTTCGAGGATTCGTATGAAGAAATTCAGACTCTCCTTGTATTGAAAAAATATATTTGATTTATTGATCTTTTATCTTGGGATTCTACTTTTAAACAATGTATTGAGATTTATACTTTTGTCAAAAAAAAAATGTTTTCCGCCCTCTTTTTTTTTCTTTCAAGAACGCGAGTAAAAGATCAACTTGATTTTTCTTTTCATAAAATAGGTGATAGAAATATGAAGGGATTCTACATAAAATCCAATATTTTTTCCTTACAAAATATTTCAGTATTAGCTAAAAACACACCAATTTGTTGTTTCGCTGCGTGATCAGTATTACGCGTCCAAGATAAAAAGGCCAATGAGCTAACATATAATCGCCTCTATCAAAAACAAATACCTAAGGTATTTGCCATTTGCCTTATTGTCCTGGTCGGGTAATAAAAAAAGTTGCTAGTGTAGGCCATCCTCATAACTTATCTCTGACACAACACAACCCGCTGCCTATACATATACAATGTGACTTTTTGATCATCGTCCAAATTCATACTGGTGGCTTGGTAAGTGATCAGTATCTTGGATCAATAACAATTTTGGTGAAATTTGTAAAATGAAATTTCGACTCCCCATAGTGATTCACTCGGGACTGGAACTGAATTTCTATGGGAAGCCGAAATTTAATTTTACGAATTTCACAAAAATTGTTACTGATCCAAGATACTTACCACTTATCAAGCCTCCAGTATGAATTTGGACCATGATCCTAAAGTCACCTTGTATACATGTATATGCACCAGCTTGGTCATACAACGCAGCCAGAATAGTAGGCAGGCATACCGTGAGTTTTGCACCCAATACACGTTCTCAACTGCGTAAAATATTTTTTAATACAGTTGCTCAAAAAGTGGCGTATTGCAGGGACGTATAACGTTCGGGATCTGTGCTATTACATACTCGAGCTTTTTCTTTACCTTTTCCGAACTCGTGCGTTCTCTTTCCCAACTGTCAAAATAACGTCTAATAAAAAGAAAAAACCAACCACGAAGTTTTTACAAAAAAAAAAATTCATTGAAGTTTTTATGATTCATGCAAATATTTCTAAAAAGAAGCTACTAATTTGTTTCAATATCAGATTTAATGATTTGATTCAATGAGTTAGGTTAGGTTTCATTTCATTTCATCTCATTGAATTTCATTTTCATTTCATATCAATAAAAAAATTCTACTGAAGACTTGGCTGTATGGGCATAGTTCCCTTTACCTATCCAGAATGGGTGAAGAAAACAAAAAAAAATCTCTGCTTATATTCTTTTACGGTTGGCGCCATTTTCCAAAAATTTTTTTTACGGGTTTAGTTTGTTACACAAAATGAGTAATTTCGACGATATTTTATTTGAATTGACACCACCGGAACTCAGTATAATTGCACAAAATGCTTCGGAGAACATTTTACCGGAAAAGTCAAAAAGTCGCTACATATCTACATACGACGAATTTATTGCGTGGAGTATTAGTTAGTTGAGTTTATTGTGTTTTAATTATTTTATTAAATTGCTTCATTTTTTCGCAACTGTATTAAAAATAGTTGTTCATTACACGTGCGGAACCGTCATTGCAACTTGTTCCGACTGTCAACCCTCACCTTCGGCTGCGCCTCGGCTCGGGTAGACATTTGTCGGAACTCTTTGCAATGACAGGCTTTCCGCACTCGTAATGAAATATACTATATATGAGAAATTGCACAGCGCCCCTAGCGGTTTACGAGAGGAACCACAATTGCTCATTCAAAATACTTTACGGCTGTCGCTAATGTGTATCGAGTGCAAAATCCATGGTAGGTCTACAGAGCGTCTTCTTGGGAACCCTGCCGCGCGGCAACGATGACCTTGACAGGGTTTTTCAAAAACTGATTTAATCTATTCTTTTATATTTTTAGGACTAGGGTATTTTGTTATTATTAAGGTTTCCATGGACGTATTTTTACTAAGTCGATAGTAAGATGGGATAGTTTCGTTTAGATAAAAGTTTTATCCGTTTTTTCCGCCTAGCATTGATCCTGTTGAAATAATAATAAATAAAATATAATAATAAAAAAAAATTGTCACATTATAATCACATATAAAAGATAAAGCGTGTACGAATAACATGAACTATAAAACTAACGTCTTCATGAGACGTCAAAAAGAAAGCAATTTCTATGTCTATGTTTTTTGGTAAATCAATATGATCGTATAGTACGTGGAAATGCTTGTTTTTCTCTTGCCTTATCATTTTACTCTTCATTTAGTCAGTACTAAAAGATTCGTTCAATGTTTATCTGAGATCATAGTAGTATCTCTACGTTAGACACAATGATCTCATCAACTCTTGAGAGCACGCCGTCAACATCATTACAAAATTGGTTTTCACTGTCGTAAAAAACGCGCAGTGAGAGTGACGGATTCAGGCGGAAATAGACAACAGTAGCTTTTTTATTTATATAAAAAAAAAACTAAAAAAGCTAGCAAAATTTCCAATAACAAAATTATGGATATTGTTTAAACCTGTCTAATAAAGTATCGTTGAGGTCCGTATGTCACTCCTATTTGTCAAACTTTCAGAAACTGTGTCGATGTAGACCTCATTTCAATTATTATTTCTATCGAGTGAAAGCTTTTTAATCGCGTTTCTGTATTACAAATAAATATCTGTAAAATGTTTCAAAAATGTTTATTACTTCGTATTTAAAGTAGTCAAAAAGTGCCAATATTCCAAATCCTCGCCTTAAAAGAGAGGGCAATAAACTTAAATGTAATGAATTTTATGATTTGCATTCATTAAAATTCCCCTAAGAACATTAAATTTAAGATATGTAATTAAGAATTCACTTCCTGTATTCTTCACCATCAATAAAGATGCGGAAGTTTAAACTTTTAAACTAATGATATAGCTAAGTTACAAGACAGACACGTACCCAGGGGGAGGGGGTAGGGGGATTGGGCCCGCTAAAGTACTATTATGAATAAAGCAACGATTATAAAAAAAAATGGGCAAGTGGGAGTCGGACTCGCGCACAAAGGCCGATTCCGTACCACCCCACGACACGGGTAAAATTTAGTAAATTACAACAATATACATAGATGCCATAGCAAAAACAAGCCGCTAAAATGGTAACACCGCTACATTAATTTTATAGGTAATTCAAAACGCAATTTTTTTCCTGAAATATTTACGTAATCGATCAGTGTAATTACCTATTGCCATGATTTTTGTCACATTTTTCGGTGCTCTTGTTTCGGAGATAAGAGGGGAGTGGGACCATGATAACATAACGTTGAAAAATACTCTACTTCTTCGAGATTTTTTATTTGCCGTGATAGAAGCTATATTAAAACGTGTTATGTGAAAATTTCAACTGGCTACCTACTCTGTGACCACCTTTCTCACCATAACCCTTTGTACCTTTTAGGTACTACGGAACCCTAAAAAACGATGAGGTTTTCAAAAAAAAATCTTTTAAATAATCACCCATAATAAATTTATAAACCATAACAAGTGCGAGCTATGTGAATAGTTTCACCGGCATCCATTTGTTTATAACGTTCAATGTTCATACGAAGGAGGGAATCATTGAGTTGAGCCCGCGGCCGCGATAAACCGTGCGGGCAGTGTAGATCGGAGACTCAACCGTCGCTTGAGCAGATAAAGACCAATTTGACATAACACTGGATAACCACGCTAAGTAGAGGTTTGCAAGGAGGAATTTTATTCACAAGTATTATTATTTAAAAAAAAACTATACGTTTTAGGAAAAATCTGTTCGTTTCAGAGTGTAATATAAGTATTTCAGAGTGTATAAAATATACAGGTTTGAATCCATAATTCATATGTATGGAATTTTGCTCAAGTAATCATAAACCTCGACATGACAACTTTTTTTAAGAGCAATCTTTGTTGTTTTTTTTCTCATTACTGGAATGGTTTCAGATGATTCTGTTTCGCTAAATGTGCATTATATTCTAGGTAGAAATACTTGTTTTTTACTTATAATATTGCTAGATTCTTCAAACCACGAAGAATAAATTGGGGAACTTTGATGTTTTTGCGGGGCCTATCCTCAGTGATAGCCTTAAGGCGATATGTAAAAGTTTTAGCGTCCCTGTTACTCCATATGCGAAAAAATCCTCAGTGCGAGAGGGACGGATTCGTGGAAAAGTAGCAAAAAGTCGGTTTTTTATTAATATAAAATGTACCAAAGTTGCTATCAAAATTTTGTTTTACCAGGTCCTAGATACCGTTAAAACCCATCTTATAAAATATAGTTGCACTCTATATGACATTATAAATTGTCAAACCAGGAGAATTGGTGTCGAAAAGGACCTCATTTCAATAAATATTTCTATCGAGCCGAATTTCTCCAATCGCGTTTCTGTTTTAACAGATCCCTAGAAAAAGAATCCAAAAATAATTTACTGTTTTATCAAAATAATACATTATTTACTGAAGTAGATATGCAAGTCCTTAAAGTGTCGATTTTTTTCCGTAGCGCCTTAAGTTGACTTCAACAGTTTTTGGAAGTGGATTCCTTAGTTTATTTTCATACATTACTCTGTAATGTAATGTTGCGCTTAGCTAGTTTTTACTAGTCACTTTTTCAATAGTCTCATTGTAGAGCAAGTAAATAGGAAGTGGAGGTGTGAACAAACTAGAAAGTCTGACCTTTGTTGTTTACATGCACTGTTGACAGACATTACAAAATATGGCGTTTATCCTCTTTCTTACACCGCACACCTTTTAGTAGAGATTAGGTAACGTGTACCGATGGTAATTGGCAAGTTGTATTTTAATTTGTAACATAATACGGTTTATTAAGTGTGAAAACATTAGCAAATGCTTATTAGACTCGGCATCAAAAAAATAGCACCTTTTGAAAAATTTACTTCAAACAACTTTCATTCATATATGGAACTAATTATAAAGGAACTATTTAGTATCAATTGAAAGGGCATTTAACGATCTTGAAATATACAATTGTTTCATTTCATTAACAAAACAAATCTCTCGAGTACATGGTGTTGAAAAAAGTATTGCTTAAATATTTTGTTGTTTGAAGTAAATTTTTCAAAAGGTGCAATTTTTTTTTGACGCTGAGTGTATGTCCTTAATCAAAGGTCATCCTGCTTGATTAGGAATTATAGAAGAAAAGTTACAATGACTAACAATTTTTTCATAGATTTTGCCAATTACGGGTAGTTACTGCTTTTGGTAGGACAATAATTGTATCTTCTTTTTACACCTGCACCCGTAGCAGTGTTTAATCGCGCGCGACGCGACTTCATTGAATCACAAGTGAGAGGATCGTAACTGAAAACATCGTGTCACGATCCTCGCACTTGTGATTCAACGAAGTCGCGTCGCGCGCGTTTAAACACTGTGCTACGGGTGCAGGAATTCGTTGTTGTTCATGACCCTAACATTCTACAAAAACTCCAAGAAAAAAAATCAATCTACCTTTTTATAAACATGCACTCGTACAGTATTTACCACATCACGTTATCTCAGCAGTTCTTGCTGCGGCCGCTTAAAAGTGATAATCGTACAATTTGGTATACCCTAGCGCGTCGCCGTGTGTACCGGTTTACCAATACGAGGTAAATAAATACCTTGCAAATCAGGTTCTTCCTCTAAAGGAATTGCCTCGTAGCCTTGACCGTGCCGTTCGACCACTGCATTGCCTTCTACAGCAAATATTTTATTATTATCTATAATTTATCAAGTGGTAGTGTCTATATGTATAAGGTTAAATAATATTAGTTGGCGAAACTCAAAACATAGGTAGTACTGGTCTATATAAACCACTGTTCGTATGGGAACTAAGCGAAATTCGCAACTTTTTTCTCTTCCTCCCATACAAATTGCCCCGATCAGCTGACTGGTCCAGTATGGAAAGGTGAAAACAAATTTTAAGAATTTCGCTTAGCTCCCATACAAACAATTGTTCAAATAGACTAGTACTACGTATGTTTTGAGTTTCGCCAACTAATATTATTTAACCAATTATTATGATTCTGATGGGGCGCAGATGGGGATGGGTTTTCTGGCGGGCTGGAGCAGCTACACCAACTAACACCTGACGCGAAAACATGGCTATCTAGCCTGGATCTAGAATTATAGCTTTTTAGAAAAAACAATGCAGGACACAAAGGCCATACGATGATGATTATTATGATTAATGAACAGAAAATCATCAAAATCCCACAAATTTATTTAATACTTCCTGACCGGTTTCGCCTTTATGGCAAAGGAATTAATATAAGATCTTAATTACACAATAAATAATTTAGTGTCATTGATCGCACTGGCTGATGTAAACTATTTATTGTGTCATTAAGATCTTATATTAATTCCTTTGATAATGCCATAAAGGCGAAACCGGTCAGGATGTATTAAATCAATTTGTGGGATAGTACAAGTGATTTTCGTATTGCAAGTTCCACCAAGTGCCAACAATCAACAGTGTAAACATTATTATGATTACTTCTTACAGTCTGTTTCACTGTAATACGGGCTTGAATATTTTATGATAATAGATTTTTGGTAGGTACTACATTTTATTTCGTAGTTAATTCATTGAATTATTATTTTAATCAATTTCGCACAAAAAGTTTGCTAAAGAAACATAATTTGTATGATTGAAGCAAAAATCTCAGCCGACGTTCCTACGTTGTTTTTATTATAATAAAAAAACAATGGTTATTATAGAAACAATTGTATTATTATTATTAATATTCTAGCTTAGACTGACAAGACGTGCCCAAGCGAGATACATAAATATGCTACAGGTAAAGTTTATTTATAAGATGAGCTATGCGGAAAATCAAAATAAAACCTAACAGCGATTCTTGAGTCGCGCACAGCCCTCAAATCAAAGAATATAGTACTCTAAGTATCTAATGATGATTTTGTCAAGGATTCATTAATATTTAATACTTTTTAACATACCTTCTTTTTTGGGTTCGGTAGTAAAAATTAATTACATTACCCTGCAAGTTGGAGACAAGCCTAATACCTAATAATGCTACCGATGAATGAGAATTAAAGCGATATGTAAATGTTTTAGCGTCCTTGTTACTCCATAGGAAAAGTAGCAAAAAGTCATGTACTCAAGTTACAACCAAAATTTCGTTTAACAGGGCCCTAGATACTGTTAAAACCTATCTAATAAAGTATAATCGCAGTCCATATGTCATTACAAATTGTCAAGCCAGGAGAAATAGTGTCGAAAAAGACCTCATTTTAATAATTATCGAGCCAAATTTCTCCAATCGCGGTTCCCTAGATAAAGGTTTAAAAAAATATATATTATTATTTCATCAAAATAATACCTTCTTGCACACTCTGAAAGTGTCGATGACTTTTCCGTAGACCCTTAATATTTTTAATTTTTGAATTTTATTTACCTTGCGTATTACGATTTGTATACAATAAACTTAAGAGTCGCAAGATGGAATCAAATTAAAGTTAAAACTAAAAGGTTTTGCTTAAAATTCATGCAAATTACAACATTAAAATAATAACGGAATAAGTATAACCACAGATACATTAGCATAATGTTTCTTTTATTGCAGTTTTTAGCAGTAACAGAACTACTTACATGACCCCAGTCACCCCACTCAAACAAATGCCTTTGCTGAGTATTGTTTACCATGCTCTACAAAGACTTTCCAATTTGGAACGTGTTTATTCTGAATAAACAAGTAACGCTATTTGAGAAAAAAAAATCTTGAATGTGAGAAGCCGTCTAATTGGATAATATTGTTGTATGTATTTCTGCAAAATTTCACACGCTCTTATATCCCGGATTGCAAATAGTTTGCTACCTAACGGAGATTCTTTCATATTTATTTCAAACTAGATATTTCTGCAAAATATGATTAGTCTTTTCTGTCTTAATTTGAAAAATTATAGATATTAAAAAGGTGTTATGTTAAACTGTATTCACTGAAAATACATAACCTAACCTAACGGAGATTCTTTCATATTTATTTCAAACTAGATATTTCTGCAAAATATGATTAGTCTTTTCTGTCTTAATTCGACAAGTTATGGATATTAAAAAGGTGTTATGTTAAACTGTATTCACTGAAAATACATAACTACATTGACTTAAAAAACATATAACCTTACGAAGGAAACGTAAGTTAGGTGCTTGATCAAGTTGCAGCTTCCATTGTGACTTCATCAGTTTGTCGTAATTTTAAATGCAAATGAAATCTACAAGTATACTGGGTATAAGATGAACAACTTTTACTATGGAGCAAACGCCGAATCGCGAGAAAAAATTTACCTATTCTAAAGAAAAGTTACATAGCTACCCGACTAAAATGTATTGAACAACAAATTTTTTTAACGATTTCTAAAAGTTGTTAGTAGGGACGTGTTACGTGTAGTGTCGCCAGTTTTCGGCTTCCGCAACGTCATCTTAACATCTTGTATAAAATAGTTCCGTGACGTTAACACTCAGCCTAAACACAGCTTAAACCACTGACGATAGAAACATTACATACTACATACATATTACGTTATTAATTTTGAGGTCCAAAAGAAAATAATTTTCGAAATTCATTCTCTCCATAAGGGGGTGAAACAGGGTATAAAACTTCTTTGCGTTCCAAACGGGTACAAAAGGCTGTTTATATCAGGCGTGTTTCAAGTATCCGACGGTTTGTGAACCGAGATCTACAAGACTCTTTCAAAATTCTATAACCGTTTGATACAGCAGCTAGTAATGCAGAAAGAAGTATTTTCCATCCAAAATTATCATTGACTTATTAATCTTATTATATCTGTGTAAATTTATGTAGTTATTGAAGCATATTTATACTTCAAAATATATATTTTCTCTATATTTATGTCTCTATGTATTAGCATTAGGAATCCCTTATTAAAAATGTGTAGTATTTCATTTCCTTTATTATATATTTTTTTCCTTTTACATGTACACGCACCCATCTAAATTTTTGTTTCTCATCTTCTATTTCACCTCTGCCCAAAGGTTGATATTGCTATTAGCAATTTAGTGCCGCCTTTGTTCTCTACAAAAATACTTGTAATATCCTATTTCATGTTTTTTGTTTAAATGTATATTAAGTGTAATAAATAAATAAAAACACATAAAGTATGTCATACTTACTTAATAAAATATAAAGAAAAGTACGGGAATCGTATTCGGCATCAACAGGTATCGATAGATCATTCATTTGCCCTGTTTTCCGTCTTATTCGCTATTTTTCACTATTGGCTTTTTTTTACTATGGCAAACATGAAAATATAGTTTAGTATTTTGATGTTATGTAGCGACGAACTAGTATGATATTTAAAATTGAATCGTCATACGAATCATGGCGTCATGTCTAGCTTCTGAACAATGAGCTAAATCATCAAGCATTCTTACAAATATTTATTCTAAAGGTATAGTCTATTTTTCAGGCCTTGAAATTATAATAACAATGGTCCTAATTGCTCTTTTTTATTTGTAGTCAAAGACAATAGCAGTTTCTAAGTTTTTGAGGCTTTGACGGAAAATGCTATTCATGCTGTTAGTGGTGGCCTTCCATTATGAAAACATTCAGGATTCCATTGATCTGAATCAGAGAAAAATAATGATAGTTAAAAGAGTACCTACTGTATTCTCATATACCGGTTAATAACAATGCATACCTGTAACTGGAAAACAACTTCTTGTCATGAAAAGAATATCTGGTCATGTAATAAACCATTCATTTTTCATGAACAGGAAACTCGAAACTAACGTGTATACATAATTTTGGCATTGTATATTAAACACAACACAAAAGAATTAGGCTAAGTACTATATTTTCATCACACCTATTCAAAAAACAACAATTGGCTTTAGAGGATAGCGGCAGCCAAAGTAAATTTTATTCCCATGGGAGTTTGCGCTTTCTTTCTTCTGATTGGTCCGCATTCGTGTTTCTGATACATTAGCGTTATTTAACCAAAGAGGTCGAACGCATAATTTATGAAGAAGTTACTGGCTGGTAAGGCTTAGGCGGCAGTGCGCCCTAGAATAAAAAGTGTATTATATTTCGGCCATGGTAATACCTATTCTTGTTTCTTTTAATTTTTTTTTTCAGAAATGTTGACGCTTGTCTTCGTTAAGTTATTGCAAAGAATGAGTTCGAATAGTGATAGTGATAGTGATATTAACTCGTGAAAACATAGTAAATTATACAGCTAATGTGGTGCAACAATTATTACCACAAAATACAAGGTAGTCCGGTACTCGTAGCTTCTTCTTTTTCTCAAAGGTAGTGATGAAAAATAGTGTGTATCACTCGGGGTCCAGATATTTTGTTCTCGGGTGGCGTATATTGAATTCCTCGCTCGCTCAGGATTCCTTCAGAATCCTTCTCGTCGCTCTGAATTTAAAATAACGCCCTAATTGGGCCCCCATGTAACATAGATAACTATTTCATCAAATATAACAATTTGAAGATAACTTCATCGGGACCTCATGGAAGTAGTTTCCATGTTTATGTTTTATATGATTAGAGTAGAACATAGAATTTATGGCTTTTCGGGAACCAAAGATTTCCTTTAACAGGGTTAGTCCTTAAGATCTAAGGATGGATTTAAAAAGTGGACCCGGCAATATTATTGTTGTAAGTTTTGGGCTGGAGAGAGCTCTCAGTCTGATCTTGATACCTACATCAGTTAAACTACTAGGTCAAGTTTGGTATCATTTTCGAGTAAATGAGGATATTGAATTCATTTTTGGAATCTTTCACGCTTATCGCATTTATTAATGTGCGAGAGAGCTAGTATGACGGAAAGAAACTGTATCGATTTCGCGTGCCCTGGCGTGAGTTGATGTGTAATCGAAATCACAACTGTTATTTATATTTGTTGGACCGAAATCTAAAAAACAGATTATTATTAAACCATATTGTACCTTAATTTTTATTTATTTCAGTATGTACCATCAACGGGTCTTTTTCTTTCCTTTATATCTATTTTTTTTTCAAACATGCCTTATCATTTGTGGTCTATGATTTTTTTAATACGTGTCAAGAAACATTATTATTATTTTACATTTTTTTTGTTTTGAATGGTGCCATGCTAATGTGATTCCATTAATGAATTCAGCATCCTTTATTTATTCGAAAATAATGCCAATCTTGGCCTAGTAGATTAAATGATGTAGCTCGTATCAAGGTCAGACTGAGGGCCTCCCCAACCCAAAACTTACGTCAATAATATTGATGGGTCCACTTCTTAAATCCATCCTTAGGTCGTAAGGACTAACCTTGTAAAAGGAAACCTTTGGTTCACGAAACGTCGAATTAATTCTGGTACAACGGTATTGCGACTATTCCAAAAGTTTATTGCTTTACCGTCTTATTTCGTTTATTTAAATAAAGCTATTATATTTATAACACACCTTACACGAAAATGTCCTGCTATAACCGTTTAAAAATAGTATATACAAGATAGTTTTATGTAAGTCCTTATAAGTTTTAGATTTACATTTACTTAAAACCTAATGTTAAATACAAGAAAAAAAAACAAAAGTCAAAACTAACTTAGCTCATAAATATGGGATCTTATATTTAGTTTTCGCCAGAGGGCGCCCGGTGCTATTTAATAATACTTATTTATTATTAATATAATATTATATATATATACATTGCATGCATTATTAGTTGTATATAATTACATATAATGTATGTACTTATATCACGGTGTCAGTCACAGATATCGGATATCTATGGTGTCAGTAATTAGGATATACATATGTATATTGTGATAAAGTTGTAGGTTTATGTGGTATATATAGCTTTGATTAAAACTTATTTAAAAATATAAGTTTTCAAGTTAATTATACCAAGTTATGTATCCTAAGATAACATAATTAACAGAATACACCGTGTACTTACAGAATTTACGGAAATTAAAAAGACTTGAGGACTTGTCGAATGTCCCACCAACGGGTATTTTATCTAACTCGTTAAGGCACTACGTCAAAAAAGTCGTCTTTTGATCTGTTTACCTTCTTATTAGAATATTTTTATGTACAGACAGCAAAGGAGATAAGTAATCAGGCTCAACGCAAACACTTTGATCCTAAGACCGACAGGTGAGCAATAGATGAGATGTGAAATACTTGGTCACGCATCTTAGGATCAAAGTGTTTGCGCTGGGCCTGATGGTTACTTACCTCCTTTGCTGTCTGTACTATTCTCTATTTATAAAAAAAAAACCTGCCAAGTACGAGTCAGACTCGCGTACCTAGGGTTCCGTATTGTGGATGATAAATTAAAATTTTTTTTATTGAATTTCTCAACCGCTTTATTTTTCCTGTAATCTTTACGTAAGCACATATTGCTTTTTTAAATTTTTGCGGTCCTACAGTTTTGGAGATAAGTCCCCCACATTTTTTTTTGTTTTTCAAGGATTTCTCGAAATAGATGCAATTAAATATAGCCAAACTATATATTTTTACAATCAACTTTTTAATACCTACAATATGATATTCATATTGTATTTATATATATTTTTTTAATTATTTATTTTACTTTTTTTAAGAGGGGGGACATACATATTTTTGTGGTTTGTTAAAGATTTGTCGAAACCAGGGCTAGTAAATATAGTAAAAGTATATATTTTTACAATTAACTTTTTAATATCTACAATTTGATACCCATACTGTATTTTTCGGTTACTATTTTTATTTTTCGCACTTTTGCTTTGGAAATATTTTGAACAATTTCAAGTTTTATATTTTTTTTTACACCGTGATATCTGTGCAAATTAATGCTATTTTTGTGCCAAATTTCATGTCTTTATCTTTACCCGTGCTAAAGTTATGAGGCTTGCCATACGGACGGACAGACTGACGTACGGACAACGTAGTCTCACCATGAAGGTTCCTTGTAGTTACTACGGAACCCTAAAAATGTAACCACATAAATAGTAGCAGATAGATAAGGCTAACCAATATCTTAAAAATATGTTAAAACAGGGCAAACTTTTCATTACGCCTTTAAGTAAGCGATAAGAACATTGCAACACAGAATATTTCAAGTGTCTTATCGTATTCAAACACAGTGTTTAGACATGAACGAGGTAAGTAGATAAAGACTGGCCATCGGGTTGTGCGTGAGTGACACAAGCAAGAGTAAAGCTACACGAAATCGCACTTTTTTCCGTATCCGTATTAGGGTACAACTGTGCCATGATTCGCTTTGCGAATTATGCGAAACTAACAAATACTAAAATATCAAAAAAAAAATACGAGTGCGTGTTCGAAAAGTGTGAAAATGGAACGGATTTTCCAGTTCTAAATTATTCTTTGGTATTATTATAATAATACATACCTAATACAAATAAGTGTAAGTAAATTGTAAAGATGACGACAGTTTTGTGCAGCAAAGTCATTTAAAAACAAATAAATACATGCAAAACCAGCGATGTGAGTAATTTAAAATTTTACGCTTATTTTCTTTTGTGGTCGCCCATCAAAAACACGTTGTAAATAAAATAGTTACGTGTGAGGTACAGCCAGTTACTTAGTAGGTAGGAAACGGGTCGGAAAATGCCAGTTTTTTCGTGTTTCCTTTATTCAGTCAATATCTCCAATTCTTGGAATACCTGGCGTCTCGTATGTTCGTGACTTTTCGCTCTGATAGTTCGACAACCGGATGAAGAAGTCACTCATGAAGTCAAGTCTATTAACTATAATAGTGTCTACCGTCTTCCAGTTGTAGAATCACGAGTACTGTACACTCTGTACAGGTGTGTACCCTGTACAGGTGTGCAGCAGGGTAAAAGTAATGTTATACCGTATAGTTGGTTAAATCTTGGCCTGATTGTTAATAACAAAAGAACCGGTGTTTTTTGTACGAAGAAATTGCATTACCTAATGGTATCTACAATGTCTCTAGGTATGCTTTTTGTAATAATATAGTAATAGCTAATATTATTTGGTAATACTGTATTTATCTATTTACAGTTACAAGTACGCCTTTATAAAATCAATTTATATTATAAAATAATACCCTGTCTGTGTCTGATTTACTGTCTGCTGACTGACAGACTGATCTATCAACGCCCAGACCAAACGGCTGGACCTAGGAACATCAAATTGGGACTGTAGGTTCCTTGTATGACGTAGACATCCGTAAGGAAGGGATTTTAGGAAATTCCAACGGGATCGGAAAAAACGGTATCCACGCGAGCAACGCTGGAAAAAAAATTAAGTATACGAGTAGTAAAATTTTCTTCCAAGCGACATTTCAGTGGACCTGTAGGATAAACTCTGAAATTAAGTAGGTAATGCATGCAACACTAATAACATAGCCTCCGTTGATACAGGGCCAACCCGGGTAAAGACTGCAGACTTGAGCAATTACTATGAGGCAGAAACATTTATGATATCACTGTCAATTACCTCACGCGAGGCAGTCCAACTACAATCAAATAAACACGCAAACGGAAAGCCGCTTGCATTTAATTGTTCAGTATATGATAATAAGGGTTGCCAGGTTTTCGACCGGATAGTCTGGTTTTCTGTATGTCTGTCCGGTCAAGAAAATTTTGTTAAATGTTTTGTCCGGTTTTAATGAAAATTCGTGTAATATCTGAAAAACTAGCTGCATTTCAAAGTCAAAAGTCTTCACTTGAAGCAGCACCACTTTTGTTGAAAATCGTACATAATGTGTGTTAGTATTCCTATTTTTGTGATATCATGGGAATCGTATGGATCACGGACAACGGACAACACCTAATGTTTTTTTTTCTAACACATCTGGCAACCCTAATTACAATCCATGTGCATAATAGGCAAGTAGAACGTTAGATCATTTAACTTCGCTGTAAAGTCATATGTTCTGTGCATTGTGATCATGACCACCACCCGTAACGTGCGTGTGCGACGAACCATGTAGCGGACTCGACAAATAAATGTGACGCATGACGCCACTGCGCTGTGCTAGTTTTTGATGCATCAAGATAGGTGCCACTGTTTTAGTGATTCTAGAAAAAAATTGGTTTCTTTCCGATACATTATTCTAAAACATTGTTTCGGATGTTTCTGTGCCCCTCGCTGGCAGTGGGAAGCAAGTTGTTGTTTCAGAAACTGTGTATCTGAAACATTGTGTCTCAGTGACAACTCAGACTACAGAAAGTAGTACTTCAGTAGTACTTTAAAAAACCTTAAATCAAATCTACTGTGTCTGCTTTTAAATTTATCCGCTCTTTAGCATTAAACCTGCGCTGTACTTTCTATTTTAGTTATGAATCCTATCTCCTCGCACCTATTGCGAGCTTAATTAACACCGGGAGCCAAAAACCCGGAACGAGTCAATGCTCAAACTTCAATCAAATCAAATAAAAATGTGCTTTTTCGTTTCATTTCAGATTCCAGTTGAAAAAAGCAGCAAACACGGGATTTTCTTCAATGCTAAAATCAAGCTAAGAAAAAGTATGGTTGAGACAGCGAAAGAATTTGATGAAGGGAAAAGGGTCTCAGAAACCCTCACCAGTTTACCATCAAAAGCTGGAACACAACTGAACGGTGTCAAAAAGCAATTCCTTACCACTTATGCATCTCTTTTACCCAAAATGAAGGAAGATATGGAAGATGTCACGAAACAAAATCCGCGAATATTAGACCTACGATTAAAACTTGATGAGATAACGAAAAAACAAGATAGAAATGTTGACAAGGAGACAAAAGGGTTAATTAACGGAATAACCCAACAATTAGTTGAGGGAAAAGAACAGGCTGAATCTGGACCTTATAGCTTGCTATTTGACTTACAGAGTTCTTCTTCCTCGCGTAAAGATCAAGAGTGTACAGATGTGTGGAAAAAATCCAAACAAGAAGAAGAAAAAACAAAAGAAACAGATGCACGAATCCAAAAAAGTTCTACTGATTCCTTGAATATGATTGCAGAAAGGTTACCTAATGTCATTCATATTGATGATAAACCTTTGAAAGAATTTGAATACTCATGTGAAACAGAAACAAACTTTCCCGCTAGAAGAACCTTTCACACTCAGTCTAGGTCAGACCTTTGTTTGAATTTTAAATCTTACACATGTCCAAGACCTTTTGAACCAAACCTGAGCCCTAATGATAACTCGTTAAGTAGAGCTAATGAAGAAAATTCATTGGATGATAGCTTAGGAATCTTGACTCCAGACCAGATGGATGATATTTGTTACTTAGAAAATGCCTTTTCCCCTACCGTAGAAGGGCTACCAAAATTCTGTGATAAGAATGACTCTAAAGGATCCTCAGATACTGGAGACACACCGTCAACTGATAAGACTGAAAGTAGTTCTGCTGCTTCAACTATACAAAATGATGGGTTTGGAAGGTATGACAATGAAGTTGACAAACATTTTTCTGAAGCATCACTCATCCCACCAATTGAAATTCAAGTTGCTATCAAGGAGAAAAACGATTTATTGACTACTACACCAAAGAATGAAGTAATCTTGGAAATACCACACAACTCAAAAGAAGATTGTCGCGAAGAATTTTTACCAAATTCTATGAACGATGACTTTATGCCATCAATCCATAGTAGTATTTTAGAGCCAGCAAGTTCTATTGCAGAGACAACTGTAAACTTAGATCTCCCACTGGATTGTAAACTGAGTGATAATCGCTTAACTCCCCAAAGAATAGAACAAACACCATCACCAGAAGATCTTCCTCTCGACAGTTGTGAAATACAAACTGAAATAAGCACATATTCAAATTCACAATATTCTGTTTCCATATTACACGACTCACAAACATTTTCGGACACTAAAACCGATTTCACAAAATCAATGGAAACGTCTAAAGTGTCTAACAGTTTTATTACAAGTATAACAAGTCTTGATGGGTATCAGGGCGATGGAGAAATGTCTCGACCAGTGAGCCGTAGTGCCGATCATTCTATTGGTGCTCGCGAAGAGGTCATCGAGATGGATTGGCAGAACGTTCCCGTCACAAGACGAGCGGATCCTATGACTGACTCTGACTTCTTCACAGAGAGCGATGCCGATGGCTTCGATGAGCAGATGCAGAGAGGAGATAGGCGAGCTCAGGTCATAGATGGAGCTCTGTATGGTGGTAAAAATGGAAATGGAAACCCTCCCCTAATAGTAAACAGGAGTGAAGACTCCTGCATGGAATCAAGTGGTGTATACACAGATTTTGAAACTCACCGAACATCTCCAATATCCTTGAATGTCATAGATGATATGTCTCCTGAGGGATCTACTCTTTCCAATCACTCTGAGTGTAGCCAGAAAAATTTTAACTCCGGAGAATACATTCTTACTTTGGATGATACTATTCTCATAAAAGAAAAATACTGTAAAGTGGATGATGAGGAGACACCTAAAAATATAAGCAAAAGAAATTCCTTAAACAGTGAAAAAGATGCTAAATTCAACGCCAAGTCACCAAAAGAAGAGAAACGGTTTCTTAAAAAGTACAAAATGCCGAAGCGTGATGTGCCAAGTAAATTAAAGACCATGTTAGTCAGTAGAAGGAATGGGAACGATTCTAGTTTACAAGGTAGTCCGAAAACGGTACATAAGATCGAACGACGTGAAAATATTTTAAAGAAAGACACGATCGAAATCAAGAAATCTTACAAAGACGTTAAATCTAAAGTGGACTGCTCATTTCCGTTACAAAGATCCCAGACGACAAGTATTTTGAGTCCGAAGTGTACACCAAACAGCAATACAAAACCAAAAAGGTATGTAAAATTTTAATAAAATTTATTTTAATATTTACCTATATAAATAATATAAGATGTACTGACTAGAATAGAAAAAAGAATGCTTCGGTGGTTTGGATCAGAGGATGAATGAAAGTAGAGTGACGAAAGAAATTTATGCTGCGCAAGGTAGAGCTCGACTAGCGGGTCTATTACGTATCTTTAGTTGCCAACTGGACTGGGTGCCTATCATCAAAAACATTGATATGCTATCGAATTCCGTATGTTCGCACTTGAGGTGACGACACATATTTTCTGTGGACGAAACAGTTCGTAAATAGTTCAATACCCACTAAAGGAATATTTGAAAGTTCAGTTTGTGTCTATGTTTTTGATGGTAGGCACCCAGTCCAGTTGGGAACCAAAGATACATAATATAAGGGGCAGGCCGCCCTAGAAGGACATATTGAAGAAGGGTAATGTCACAAGCACCCGGAATAGAAGAGCTTTTATGACTAGATTGATGGATGTGGAAGAGGGAAAAGAGGTATGTCAGGTTCGTAGCGGATAAAAATCTAGCCTCCGCCTACTCCTCTGGGAGATAGGCGTGAGTATATGTATGTATGTACGTATGTTAAATATTTAATTTAAACAAACAAACCCATAGTGAAGACTTGAACCGAATGAATTTGCGAAAAAAAATTTTTTTCTTACTTTTAAACCTAAAAAGTAAATGTAGGAATGAAAAATCAATATCATCAATCGATATCAATACATAAAATAAAAGAGTAGAACCCGGTGTGTCTGTACATTTAAGAAAAGTAAAAAAAAATAGAAAGGGGTGACTAAAAAGAGTAATACCTAGAACGCAAATCAGCCATTTTTGAATTATTTTCTGTCTGTCGGACTGTTTGTTCACGTACATTTCCAAAACTACGGAATGGATTTTTATGTAGTTTTCACAGGTGGAAAGACCTTCACATGGATTAGAATATGTTAAAATCCGGTGTCGGAAAAAAGTTATTTTCATTTAAAGATTTTTGGAATTACTTTTGTGCTGTTAGAAGTTACATAGCAAATAATAATTCCTGGCGATGATGTTACAAACGATTGTCTAAAAAAAAACAAGAAAACTGGTCAGAATGAGTGATTTTACAGGTACAGATTTTAGTATGTTTTTACATCAATAGATGGCGCATCTATCAGCAGCTGTCAAAACTGTACAAGAAACTGATATAAAAAAATAAAGCCTAGTCGGCTTTATGAGAAATCTGCCACTGTGAGTAGCATACGCTAAAGCAGGTCCTGACTGTTGCAGCCGCCACATGCGCATGCGAATGCCCGGCTCCGCAGCTGGCAGCGGCAAGAGCAGCTTGCACAGCTCGCAGAGCGACATCAGCGCCTCCAGCACGACAATGGCGAAGTCTTCCAACCGATTCCCTTTAATGCGTGAGTATCTTATTTTGTTCGCTTTTTGTCATGCAAAACAACGGTGTCATCAGTGTATGTAAGTCAATGGCACTACGGTACGTTTTCTACAACGCCCCAGGTTAACTGGAAGAAAATGCTAATCTGTACAGAGATAGACATAACATGTTTTTGTATAATAAAACATTTTTAACCGACTTCAAAAAAGGAGGAGGTTCTCAATTCGACTGTATCATTTTTTTTTTGGCGTTGTTATTCCATAACTCCGTCATTTATGAACTGATTTAAATAATTCTTTTTTTGTTTGGAAGAGGTAGGTCCCATTTTAAGTTTGGTCATGATCTGATGAAGGTCTTCAGAGATAGGTAGTGGAACTCCTCAGAAAATGACAGCATACCTCTCAAAATTGAGGTAATCGCTTTGTACCTGAGTGCTGATTACAAGGTATATTACTTGAAAATTGACATTCTAACACCTGACTTCCGATCCTGGCTTCATCACCATATTCACCATAGAACTCCTCAACGGATCAGAGCACATAACTCGAGATTGCGGAAATCAATGCGTTAGGGTGCTGGTTCAAGGGTATTGAAGATTATCAGAATACCCACCTGACCTTCGATCTTGGCTTCATCACCATAGAACTCCTCAACGGATGACAGCACATAACTTTTGATTGCGGCAATCAGTTTGTGTTAGGGTGCTGATAGCAGGAAGCTACTTAAACATAGCTACTTATACGCACTTGAAATTCGTTTCATATTAACACCACGTTTGCAAGAACTACCCATACCTCACAATTTAATCAGTAAGAAGATATTTGCCTCAATGCATTCACTAAAACGCATGCAAAAATTTCTTCCATACTCTGCCAAAGTTACATTAGTCAATTCTCTCTTGCTTCCTATTATAGATTACGCTGATGTGTGTTATCCTGATCTCACAGAAGAACTCTTAGACAAGTTAGATTGTCTTTTTAAATCTTTGTATCAGATATATCTTCGGATTGCGCAAATACGATCATGTCTCTCAATTTCGTCTCCAGTTAAATTGGCTAAATATCCGTTATCGTAGAAAATCACACATTCTCTTACTCCTTTATAACGCTCTCAACAGCCCCTTTTCTCCTCCCTATCTTCGAGACCGGCTTGGCCGCCCTCAGCGACCAAGTAGAGCTATGCTCCTCCGATTTCCGGAACACAGCACCAACATGTATACAAATTCTTTCACAGTGTCAGCAATCCGCCTCTGGAACAGTCTTCCTCTGGACATCCGACAATCTCCCACCATCTCTACCTTTAAAACCAGAGTCTATCAACACTATCTACGGCTACAGAATCAGTCACCACACCTGTAATAATTTTCACTTTGTCCCCTGAGTCATTCTTCTCGTAACTACCGATATATTGTTGTATATTTATTTATATACAGTATATACACTAATATTTATATTATATGTATGTATATTTTTGTATTTATATATGTTTATGTAGATATTATATTATTATGCAGATATTATTAGAAGTTAAATTAATTAATTAATTTACTTATTTGGCACTACCCTTGTAATCTCCACATCACCAAAGGTTAACTGGTAGAGAATGCTAATTAGCATTAAGTTCGCCTTTGTGCATTGTAAACTTATTTTGTGCAATACAGAATTTACATACTTACATACATACCTCTGAAAACCCCTCGGGGATTCATGTCGTGACGATATATTTATGTATGCTACAGTTAAATTAAAACCCGTTTTAAATAGTAAAAACTAGTTCTAACTGAAAGCCTTTGTAACTGAAAACGGGTTTTACCTGTAACATATACATTTTTAAATTATCTGATTTGCCTTCGATATTTGACTATGCAATAGATTTGGAGCTACCCAGATATTTAATTTCACAAGCCACGATCGCGCTCTACAATGGTTGTAAATGGAAATCCTTTAATAAAACCACATAACTTTAGCACCGTTAATGGGACACCTGACGCTAGAACATCAACAACACCAGGTTTTCAAGGGTTCATTGGAAGAAATTAGGTCTCTCCTCATATTGAAGAAAATGAATTTGATATATCGATATTTTATGTAGGGATTCCACCTATAAAATTAAGATTTATACTTTTGTCAAAAAAAAAAAAGTTTTCCACCCTCTTTTTTTTGGTTTTCAAACGTTTGTTTAAAAAACGCGGTTATGAGATCAACTTGATTTTTTTTTTATAAAATAGGCAATAGAAATATGAAGGGATTTTACCTAAATCTAATATTTTTTCCTTACAAAATATTTCAGTATTAGCTAAAAACACACCAATTAGTCGTTTCGCTGCGTGATCACTAGCTTATTGTGCTGGACGGATAATAAAAAAAGTTGCTAGGGTATGCCATCCTCTTAAAGATAAAGACATGAAATTTGGCACAAAAATGCAAAAATCCCTTTTGCCTGGAATGGTATCTACTCATAACTGACGCCAAATCTTCGAGTGACAGTTTGGCTCATTTTTGATTTCATACAGGCGTGGATAAAAGGGGGTCAATGGGAGCAATTGCCCACCCTGAGCCACAAACAAAGTACATAAATTTGACTAATTTCAAAATTTTCTGATTTTCATTAATACCTCGCTTCGCTGCCCACTCTGAGTAAAAATTTGGATCTGCGCCTGATTTCGTACAGCTTTTAATCCTCTAAAAATAATGGAATACAACACGATGAGCACACTCACTCACAGAACAATAATGTCCTGAGCTCTCACCTCATTCCGGTACCCCATAATAACTTATTTATTAGTTATTTCTAATAATATTTTAATCACACGAACTTAATCTATTTAGACATACACCTGTTTCTTTCTAAATAGCAAATCTTATGATGGTACCGTAAAAAAGTTAAGCGCCTGCAGATATTTTCTTAGCAAAGCAATATACACAAGGCGCCTGCAGTTGTTTTATGCGCAATTTAGAGCGAAAATATATATGTTGCTTTACTAAATACTGAGGTATTTTAACAGTTGGTGCAACTTTTTCTAATAGTGTTTTCCAGAGACAGGGAGATTAAAATAACCGGTCAAGTGCGGGTAGACTTGTGCTCTGAGGATTCCGTACCGTTATCTACGTATATAAAATAATACCCTGACTGATTGACTGGGATTTTTAGAATGAAAATGCGTAAAGAGCGGTTTCGTGCCGGATAGTGAAAAACCCGCCTTTTTCTAATTAATCGAAACAACACTAAAATTCAAAATTCACTCAATAGTTAGTTATTCAACAAAACCTCATTACCTATGTGTTGTGTATGCTGCCTTCGCAAAGTTTCCATTGGTTTCTGTAAATTAGAATTTTTTTTTTTTTTAATTCATATTTTTTTAACTCTAGGCACAGTTTTATAAAATTATAACAGACAACATTGTGTCGATTCGGTGTAACACGACACGACTTAACTTATTTGACAGGACTAACCTTATTTTAATAGTCCTGTCTTTGTTTTTTCGATACACAAAGAAAAAGACAGAACACTTAATTTAGTCGTGTCAAATAAGTTAAGTCGTGTTACACCGAATCGACACCATTGAGTTGCTAATTTAGGTAAGGAAAAGCTTACTCGCCGTCGTCATCGTCGCCTGTCAGTGATTGTTCTCTAGCGGGGCGGTGTTATAATAAATCTGGGCAATCACAGCGTAGAATAACGTAATATTATAACATCGGTTAAACAATGTAGGTACTTACTTATAAAACTGCTTTTGATGTTGGAATTACCATAGTATGTGAGTAGACAACATAATGTTATTTACGATAAATACGAGTAATATAAATCAATTGATGTGGTTTGTTCAAAATTGTTGGTAAAATGCTCTAAGGAAATTACTTCATAAACGTTAGATTATGTTCATGAGCATATTTTTTATAAATATGGGCTGATTATTGCGACAAAATCATCATTTTATTTATATTTGCGTCCTCTTCCCCTTTCACTCAATAATGTTTATAATAGCAGTTATTATAAGCAAGAATATTTATAAAATTATTATAAGTAAGATTAGCAAGAAGAAAAGACCGACCGATTTTTTTACCGACTATTTGCTACTTAATTCAGACGAAAAGTGCATTTTAAATTTTAAACTTCAACTGTATGATAAGTCAACCGGCCTCGGCATCCGGGGATGGCGAATGCAAGTCTAGCAGTCTGGCATCGGCATGGCGGCCGGCAACTCTGGCATTTCCTCTCCCGCTGCCAGTCGCCACTCGCCAGTCAGACGCGAGAGCGGCGCGCGCCGGCCGAATGCGACGCGCCGCGCTGTCTTGTGACGTCACAAGTTGCATCGCGAAAAATCAATGAGAGAAGAGACGTTTCCACATTAGGTTAATCGCATACCGCATTTTCTGAAAGAAAACGCGTCTTATGCTGAAAACCGTCGACCTGTGCAGTGCAGATTAAGTTTTCCACCAAAGATTACAACTGATAATGGGCCGCCGAAGGAAAACGGCGTGCGTCGCGAGAACAGTTTACTTTCAAGTTTTGTCCCGTGTTGTGTCATAAATTTATTGTTCATGGTTTTATTTACAGTTAGTTACTAGGTAAATGAAATGCACTTGCGGTAAATATAAAGATTTATAAATATTTAAAAACATATCTCTATCATTGGCCCCATATGGTAATCTTAAAATTATTCCAAAAAAATGCATCTTTATCTTTACCAAACTTTTGAGGAAGATTATCATAAAGTGTTTCTCTTTTTAAAATTCGAACATAAAATCGCAGATTAATTCATTATTATGTTAATCCTTGCTGACTCCACGTCAGAAATGTCCTAAATTTTTGCAAGAATTTCTTCACCTCACTAAAAACTTGTTATTTTAAAACATACTTACATGAATATGAATAACATCATAAGATGACCATAATTAAACACTCCAGTCTTAGAGCACTTATGCTACATGGGTTGTTAAAAATTAATTATGTGATACGCACAATACGTAACTAAACTGAGTTAACAATAGAGTGACATAACCGCTATTGAATTTACCAAAACACGACCAAAAAGGGTAGTCGATAAATAATTAGTTGATTAGAAAGTGTAACATACGCTCAGTTCACATGCAGTCGAGCATTAAGCTGCCATTAATCAAGAAGGTGGTTATCCAACAGAACCGCATGACGATGGGGTCTCCGGTGGTATCGAGCGAATCGAAATAAACGATTTGCTGTGACCACCTTTCACTATCCAATCCGACGATACTGCACCAATACAAACACAGCTAATTAAAAGTATTGAAAGCAGGAACAGTCCTATCATTGGACGTATTAAAACTGATAATTTTTCAATTGTCTAGCAATAATAACTCGGGAATTACGAAATTTGTTTAACTTTCCAAAGAGCCAACAACGCAAGTCGCAATGCGCGTCAACATTATTAATTCAGGTGTGATAAAGTGATCTACATTCCCAGTGGTTCGGGTCTGTTGAGAAACATGTTGAAATGCACCTGCATGATTTTTGTCCTGTTCAAGATGGCTTTGACTTTTAACTTTGTTATCTTCAACATTGAAGAGTGAAAGTTTGTCGATAGTAGAGTAATTAGTGGCATGGAAGGCGCATCTAGCTTGCTCGTGTTCCAACTACTTTTTAAGTATTTTAGATAACGTATAACTCCTCCAGAAGTAACTGTTAATTAGGTTTTAAATGTTGTTGTCTTTTTATAAATTAAATGTTTCTGAAACCGGTTTGGGTGGTATTTTGTTCGAATGCGATAGGCGCCAGTGATATTGTTGGATTTATAAGTTGTAGAACGACTTTTGTAGTAAGCTCCTTTGACTTCGACCCCTTTTTAGGATGTATGTTAATGTAATGGTCAAAACATATAATGTCATAAGTTATTTACGGCAGTATGTCTTTTCACAGGGAAATCGTCGATTAAAAGCCCATAAATATGTAGAACGATCAAAAAATTCATGCCGAAAAGAGAGCGCTTGCATAAATTCGTGATATGACTGTAACGAATTGTGGAATCACCCGTGACTTTCGCATTTATCTTCGCCAAAAACTTAAAACCATCACGCGATGTCGTGGTCGAATAGTTGAACCCG
This sequence comes from Ypsolopha sequella, assembly GCA_934047225.1. Taxonomy (NCBI): domain Eukaryota; kingdom Metazoa; phylum Arthropoda; class Insecta; order Lepidoptera; family Ypsolophidae; genus Ypsolopha; species Ypsolopha sequella. The sequence goes on along the minus strand of OW203994.1, from coordinate 16,180,382 downwards.
ACAATGCTGCTGAATTTAATGATTACAAGTATCAAGTTGCGCTGCTACACCCGGCGTCAAAAAAATGGCACCTTTTGAAAAATTTACTTTAAACAACTTTCATTCATATTTGAAACCAATTATAAGGGACTATAACAGAAATAAATTTCTATGTTTGAACACTTGGCCATTTATCCATCGCAAGGAGATATAAATTAACATTACATCATTGCAGTATAGAAACGCAGAAAGAAAAGTAAGTCTGGATGTGAGGAGCTCCTCACATACAGATTTACTTTTCTTTCTGCGTTTCTATACTGCAATGATATAAATGTTATATTATAAGAGAACTATTTAATATCAATTGAAAGGGCATAAAATGAACTTGAAACGAAAAAAAAATTCATTAACAATTCTCTCGAGTACTTGGTGTTAAAAATGTATTATTTAAATGTTTTTATTGAAGTAAATTTTTCAAAAGGTGCGAATTTTTTGACGCCGAGTGTATTATTACGATAGTTACAATTATTCTACCAATATGACACGTATATACGCCAGTTGCAGGATTTTGTCTCCGTGCCAATAATATCCAACGAACAACCCCAGCTTCTCAAGTGCTCACTGAGCTGAGGTAGAACAAACAAACAACCAATACCCGATCGTTGATGAACATTCTCTTCGGAATTTTCACCGGTCGATAAAAATGGCAGTCGAGATCGTAAGCCCTAGTTCTTCGACTAAATCTGTCCAGCTGAACTAGGCGCGGTGAAACTGTGCGCACTGGAAGTCGATGCAGTGGAACGAGTTATTCTTGTCGATGGATTTGTTTGACGAGCTTGCACCGATCAATGCGTTGAACCCGCAAACGACTTGATGTGTTCCCAAGAATCGCGGACTGTTGTTAACTGCCATAATTCAGTCGCGGAAAATTTCGTAATATTTCTCAGATTGTATCCAGCTCGCCAGCTACTGTGGATTATGAATAGTTAAAAATTAAAATTATAATGTATCTCTAAGAAAGTGACATTAACATTAATTAAAACAGTTGCGAAAAATCACATTTCAGAAGAACAATAGGCCCCTCTGGCACTACTGTTTAATTTCATAACCACGTACTCCTACATGGCTGTATTTAGTGAAGGCACTCATTGTGAAATATAGAAAAAAAACTTTATGTGTGTAAGCTATGAAGTTTAGTGTAACAGTATTGCAAATTATTCAACAGTTTTATGTAACTATTAACCTGAAAGTTATTTCGTGGAAACTATTGTAGTGTTCGATTTAATTTAGGTTAAATAAAGGTCTGCCGATTGTATCAAAACAAATGACCGAGTCACCGCCTATGCTGTAAACACAAGGTAGCCTCTGTGACCCACAAACGTCATAATAACGTTTTAAAAGCCCACTACATGACTGAACTGAACTCCTGCTTGAGAGCATTATGGGCTAGCATTAATAACTGATTCTTTATTGAAGTCACCTACTCGTTATACAAGGTTGCGTAAGAAATAGACGCATTGTGACCTTTTATGCGAAAATAGGCAATGGTTGCAGATAACTTAGTGATTCGACTGTAGGGTGTGAAACATTATTCAAACTGTTATAGTATACGTATTTTAAATAACATCACACCCTCACCAATAGCAGTCGCCGTAGCCGTGTCGGCTTGGAGACCATTATCATCATCATCATTTTAAATAAGCGCTGAATGGCTAGGTAGCCGAATTATGTATAGAATGTTCTAGATAATTATTCTTTTGTTTATTTTTTTTACTAATTTACGCTGTTTCTATCAGATATAACAAAACATTCTTAAATATGTAAATGAATATTGCAAGAATATTTGATTATATTAATAGACAAAAGAGTATTCCGATTATATTTGATTTAACTTAAAACAAAGCTCTACATAATATGACACTTCTAAAAACATAATAATTACTGGCAAGCTTTCGTGACAAATAAGCCCAAATATTTAGGAAGTTATTTATAATTGTAACGAAATTAGTATAAAACACTAATGTTGTGTATTTATGTCAAAGCTTTCAAGTGTTTCTATATGACTGAAGTGACCCAAAATAACGACGCATTTAACTTTATTACAACAGCCGTTCTAAATAATTTAGGCGACAGTTTTTGAATGATTGTGGTTGTTTTTCTTTGCTTCTGAAGAATTAAATAAGTAGTGTTGTAAGTATTGATTGTTCCAGTTTCAAGACCAGAAAACACCACAAAAACAATATAAGTAGGTATGTATGCTACGGCAATAATTTTCACTGAAATGTGGATGAAAGCCGCAGTGAAACTCTAAAAGCTGTACAAATTTTCTTTGAAATTGAGATGGTTTATTGCCAAATTCGATAAACTCTATCTAACCGATGCAATTGGAGGTCACGTGACAGTACCAACTCAAATGTAGCATGTTGCTGAAATTATATAAATTCTTTACAGAAACATTCAATTGGCTGTCCCTTATTATCCCTGAAATTCTGCAGTTTTCTAAATAAAAAATTACATAGATAAGCTTTTAAAAAAAATCACTCATCTTTTGCATAGGTAGATAGGAGTAGGTATAAAGGTTTAGAAAACCAAAACAAGCAACTTTTGAAATCTAGAAAAGCGGGGCAGTTTCGTACGGATGACATGAAACCGGTAACAATTCAAAACCAATGCTAGCAGAAAACAAAAAAAAAAATGATGTCTGAACAACAAGAAAATATTTAACGGCCGGATTAAAAAGTCAATAATGATCAACAATCTTTCTCACAATGGGCTCTTTTTTGTAAAGGGTTTACTTTTCCCATTGTTTTTTTAAACAGCTGTCTCGGGCAGGCGTGGGCAAATTAACTGGGTAGACTATTTCACTCGTTAGATTATATATACAGATTAGGGCTGGCAGCTAACAAAGTAAACCATTTTAATGTTCGACTGTTGCCATTTTACAGTTCTGAGTACAATTTGACTTGGGCTGTAATGTTTAACTTGGATCAACACCCCACGATTAATGTGCAGTTTGTTTTACTAATAAACTCATGTTTCGAAGAAGACATATTCTTGTCTTCTATAAAACCACTGTTATTCGTATAAACTTTGCTTTCTTTTTATTCTGTTTTCTATTTGACGCATGTTTAAAAACTTTTGCGATTTATTGTTTGCATTATTGAAATGTTGATATACCTTGTCTATTGCTGACTCATCTATTATTTCATTCACAGTATAAAGAATATAAAACTTTTTTTCCACATCGTAATCTATCTTTGATAAAGGCGTAAGTATTGATTCGTTAAACTTTCTTTTAATTTTAGGTCTTTGTTATATAGGTGTTACGTCTACGTAAATTATGCAATAATAGCTTACTTGTATTCTTCTTATATTTGCTTCAAAGCTTATCCCTATAGTTTGATAAAGAATCGTGACAGAAAAGAAACGCATAATAAAGAAAAGGAACTTGAAAAAACAGATCACGTGACATTCATGCAGATAGGGTGTCTTCTTTCCCACACTCCGCTGATTGTCGTGCGTATCGTCTTGCATCATTTACATCGCTATGCCAATTAGGCTTTTTACATAACTCGAGCGTACTTTCTTCGTAATGCATGGCTAGAACAGCTACAAAACTCATTCTACTTAACATTAACTACATAGCGTTATTGTAGAATGATTTTGTGGTCACTGGAACCGGTCGCAACGATACTGAACAACTGACGCAGGTGGTTCCTCTCTGCAACCGGTTACTGTATTGTCTCAGTGAATGTGGTTATGCGGTTGAACCTTCCAAAAGGGTTTGATCATTCAGAACTGGAATAAGCAATTGAGAATACCAGGAACATTAACCTAGTATTCTCACAAATAACTCTGATCCCGTTTCTCCATTAGGTTTATCGTTTTGAGAATGCAAATGCAAGTTTCCGCGAATAGCTCTCGTGATTATATGATGATAAATATGGGAGTCCGCAACTCTTTACAATGTTCGTCCCGAATGATGGCGGATGGAAGCGTTGGCATTTCTTCGAAAGTGAACTAATTATGTTCTCAAGACGTTTTTGTGTCTAAACATTGTAGATCGACGGCTGTTGTCCACACGAGTTGTAATTTTGCTGTCACGTTCATCTACCATCTCAATCTGAAGCGAAACTTGCGTTTTTTGTACACCGATTAAAATTAATTATAGAGTTCTACGTAAATTACAGTCCATGTCAGCATTACCACGTTGTTGTGAATGACGTCACGTAGACAGCATTAAATTGTCAATATCTTTTCTCGACATTCCTCGATGAGGATAGCAATTAAAATACTGTTTGGATTACGAAATTGTAACAATAATTTTGTGTTATATAAATCTGAAATACATGCGTAATGATGAAGGGTCATATAAAACTTCTTGTCTAGTAATCGTTTTCCTGTTCATTAAACACGTTCATTTGTAGTATTTTGTGAATATTTCACAGTTCATGCGGTATTTAATATAAATTAGGTTCAGTCAGAGATAATTTATTTAAATCATACACAGAAGGACTAATACATCTGCTAAAACTAAAACAAATATTAGAAAAACATTTTAAACAAATAGTTTTGAAAATAAATTAAACACATTATAGTAATTCTTAAAATCTTAATCTGTAAGATGTAATCGAGCCACGATCTGGACTGCGATATATTGTTTTACTATTGTTTATAAGGTAACGAGAATTAAGAGGGTTTTAAGTCTACCTACCAAATGTTATATATTATTTTTAAACAAAAGGTTTTCGCGGTTGAACAACAATTTTTTGACCTGAATGGGACAGCCATATTTAAATTATAATTTATTCTCATCCTTGAAAATACTTTTATTACCATAATTGTCTTAGTAGAGCAATCTACCTCTTGTCGCAAATAAGTCACATAACGGTTGAATTAGGTAGTATCAAAACCGGCTAATGATACGAGGAAAATCCAACGGGAGTCGCGTTTCGATATTTTAATATACTCCTAGATAAAAGAATGTGTTTTAGTTCTAGTTTTAGAAGAACTCTTCAAAATAACGAAATAAATATCTGAGTCTCAGACAGGATTGATAACAAATGGACGCCGTTTTGTGAGTTGGTAGCACTGATAATATTTATTTATTAAATAAATAAAAGATATAGTTTTACATTGATATACAACGTGTAACAGAAAGGTGTAACCATATTTGAAGAGCTTATTCAGTCAATGGTATAGAACAACTTTTACTATGGAACAAGAACAGTATGTCGAAAAAAAAATTTACTGTTTCATAGGAAAATGCAATGCCCTTCGGCTGAAATGTATGGAAGGGCAGTTTTTTTTTTTTGAGATTTCAGGGTTGGCTCCATAGTAAAATTTGTTCTATACCATTGACTGAATAAGCTCTTCAAATATGGTTACACCATTCTGTTACACGTTGTATAGTCGAACCTTACCTGCAAGTTTAAATTCTTAAATGCTAATTTACTACGTTATTTATTTATAACCGGTTTCTATAATTTTTAACAAAGTTATTGTACCCACTTCAACTAAAAATTGTAATTCCGGAATATAATTTTCATTGATAAACTGTCATCGATCAATAAAAGCAAAAAATGTTTTCGCTAGATACGGTATATTGGTAGCCCTATCGAATGGGAAACGAGTCGCTCGAAGCAAAACAGCAAGTAACGGGGCTCTCGGGCTGATTGTGAAGTCCGAGTCCGATATATAGCTGCTAAATGAGATATTGCTCTAGCTCAGACATTTTCATGGTGGTCGACTTTAAGATATAAGAACCTCCACATGGAACTAGGTACATCTGTGAAGTCAATAGCCATAGTGACATCTTTTCCAAAATTATAATCAGTGTAGAGAATGGTTCTTCTGTACCCGAGGGGTATCAAACGGGACCCTATTACTAAGCATCCGCTGTCTGTCTATCCGTCCGTCTATCGTCTGTCCGTCTGTCACATGGGTCTATAGCTTCAGCCGTTATGTATAGGTAGTAAGTTGAAAGTTCCACACAATACTATGGCCTCCATCACAGCAAATAATAGAAAAAAAAATACTAATCTACCAAAAAATGTAAAATATAAAAATACGTCCAAAAAGTTACAGAAAAGTTAATGCGGTTAAAATATTAGGGTTGCGTACTTTCTTTGTCAGGCGCTACCATTTTAGCGGCTTGTTTGTGTCGCCTTAATATTGCTATGACATATATATTGTTTTAATTTACCATTTTACGGTTCCGTACCCGTATTTTGTAGTGGTACCCTTTGTGCGCGAGTCCAACTCGTTCTTAATTATTTTAATTAAGAAAGTGTTTTTGACTATCTTTTCCATTTGCATTTTATAAGAATATTCTCCGAATTCAACTCAGAAACCAATCAAAATATGCGGATTTTGGACTACTAAATTGTTGTTTATCAACGTATTTTCTAGATTTTTACCTATGAATACAAGATAGAAACTATTAGAAATACCTATATTTTGTAGTTTAAGCAACTCACGCTATTTCAAAGACTTGAGACTACGGTTTTCATCTCAGTTTTCACGGCTTATTTTACCGTTGTCATCATCCACAATAGACTCGGGAGAATTTTGTTGGAAGTTTCTGTCTGTCTTTATATCAGTCGATTGTTCACCATACATGGACAATATACCGGTTAGTCTTAACAGGAATGTCAATAACTCTAAGCCTTTTACTAAAAATGGATTTATTTATGCTTATATACGTAAATTGTTGGTTTTCGATCGTAAATTTTCATCTTACCTCGTTCTTTTATAAAAGAGTATTGTGTGATATCTACTTGCGTTAATACAAAATAAGTAAAATAAAAATAATTTATTTCAGAACTTGGTTCCATAAATTTCAAATCAAAATAATAAGATTACAAAAAAAAAGTTAAATTAAAAAAAGTCAATAACACAGTTATGATGTCAATAAAATTAAAATTAGAATAAGAGAAAATAAGTAAAAAAATAAAAAATTGGTTAACAAATTATTGAATAATATGTAGTGTCTTCCAGTGTTGGTTGATAGGACACCCACAACTACCACCAAAGTTATAAAAAACATTAATGTCTATCCTACATGAGCTTGTAATCCACCTATGGATTTACATACTCCATTGTTTTTGTTTTCTTATGCCTAATTTTCTCTATTGTATATTTTTATGATCCTGCAACTACATTATTATTCCCAATAAAAAGATATCAGTCTGCTAATTATACTTGTAGGATATTTGTTTTATTATTCTGCTCTATAGACTGAATGTTTATATCAGACTTAGGTATATTGATAACATTGCCCCTGGTGTGGATTAATTCTCCGCACGTTCTTTTAGCATTTAAAATGCTGCTGGTGCCTGTATTAACTACCACAGCGTAGAGCGTGTCTCTTGAATATTTCTAGGCGTAAGTGGCATTTTAGAGGTTCGAACCATAACAAGCCGGAAGGTATCAATCTGTACCCAGTTGCTGTGCTAACCAGTGATTGCATGTTGCGATGTCTACTTCCATGTGCAATTTTACCGGTATAGTTGGAAAATGATCTATATGCAGATAATTTCAGTGACCAATTATAATGTACGAAGTCTTCGTGTACAATTCCTAATAATGTGAAATTCCTAATAAAAATACTTTCTAATAATGTTAACTTTTTGTTCATTTCTATAAGCTTAGCGTAATTAGCAGTTTGATATCATTTTGCATCATTTCAAGACTGCGGAATTTAAAACCAGGTTCATTGTTTTAAATTGCATTTAGATCTAGGATAAAACTTCCATCATATCACTTTAGCTGTTCTCTTCGCCAAGTTAAGTATTGGAAGTTTGCCAACTTCGAACCTAAATCCTCATTCAGGAATGTTAATATTTCTTATTCGCATCGATATATTACATGCTATCTCTTTTTTACACCTTTTCATGAAAGATGACAATAGTAAGTGCGATTTTCTTGTAAATCAATGTCAGAGAATTAGGATCCCTAATTGATGTCATTATTCTTATTACGAAATTTCCTCTTCGGGTGAAATCTCATCATCTCATCGATGCAGACCCGTCGTATACTTTTATTTATTATTTCAAAATATATCGTTCAATCGTTAATAATTATTTACATCTGTGTAAACAGAAGGTTAAGGTATTATATTTCAGTATTTTAGAAAAATTATTATTATTAATTTGAGCTAACGTAAACAAAGGTGATGAGACAGATTTAAACGGTATTCAAATAAACGTACATGTTGTAAATGAGGTCACTCAAACAATGGGCAGGCAGGTCAAAGGCGGAGTCAATTGTTTCAGCTTCAAGAATCTACATCAGGATTATACCTTGAGTGCTCTATCAAACTACTTGAACCGTGCGCGAATGTCTCGCTCTATTGGGTTTTCTGGCCTATTAACCTACGAAAACGAAGATTATATCTCTCCTTTGGGAATTTGATCAAACTCTGAACTTTCGTCATTGTCAAAGTTACAATACCTTCTGGACTTCTCTCGGAATTTCGGTCTATATTGATCAACTAACCGTATAAGAAAATCAGTGAACGTCTCCGATGGGTGAGTAAATTCTACTGTGGTGTATGATGTGAACAGTGTTCTCAGACATGATTTTCAATTCATGGTCAATTGATTAAACATTCATTTTGTGATAGTTTGTTTGATATTCAAGGAGTGTCGCATGTGACTTGTATATTTCGTGTAAATGCGTAGTGATTTTTAACATTTTGTTTTGTCTGGGCATTTGTATATTTTACATTACATTGTTGGCTATTTTTGTCGATGTCGCAATAGTGTTTTCAAGCACTCAAGTAAGTTGACTGTATGACCTTAGCAAGACTGTGCTTAATACCTGTATCCGTCAGTAAATACCTACTTCATACGTCTACACATCTACGTTAGGTGTTGTTTGATCTTCGATTTTTTTTTCTATGATTTACAATATTCAGTTGAGCTAGCACTGAAAGTACCTCTTCAATTTAGATTACTCGTACTTGTTGAGTTTAAGTCACACTTGGCTTCTTTCCGCTTCTTTCACTTATTTTATTATAGACCACGAGGAAGAGAGAGTGTTATAAAACTTCAAAAATCCTTTGTTTTGTTCAAATTACTTTCAACAATTTTCCTTGTGAGTTGTTGCTTGTTAGTATACTTTTATGCCTAAACATAAACAGGTAAAGGTGTTAATTCTCGTATGACCGCTCGTATGTTTGCTCAGTCAGCTGCCGATAGTCATTTGTTTGTTCAGTGTTCATGCTGACACCATCTCCTACTTAGTTTCAAGTTGCATACTGCCATCGAAGGTTGCATTTGCGCAATTTTACACTAAAAAATAACTCATCTTGTCAAAAGATTTATTATAAGGCGGTATGTGTTAGTGTTTTCGTGTAAAACCAACATGGCGGCAGAATATTAATTGTAAAACGATGTTGCAAAGTTATAGGTATGTGCTTGGTCTAGTTTGGTTGCAAAATACGGATTGGTTATTTTGAGTGCAGTGATTACGTTTTAAATTTATGGTTCCATTTCATAATGTGCATTTACCAGAATTTAGATAGATTGTAATTCTCAGCCTGCTGTTTCGTTTAATCTAATTACATTTTTTGGTTATGTAAAATTATATAAAACATTATTATACAATTTATATCAGCGATTGGCTACAAAACTTAAACCTTTTACTGAGCATTGCTCGCGTGGATCCCGTTTTTCCCGATTCCCGATATTAAATTTCCCAAACAAATTTTAAATTTAAATTTTCGTAGACTAGTGCAGTATTAACATACTCGTTAGGCATACCTACTTATATTTATTATATGTAGTGCGCATATATTTATAATATTATTTATTCCTTATTCCTATATTTTTATTTTATTCAAGTGTATTTTTTTTGTTAAATTTAAGTAAACTTAACCTATATTATTCCCCTGCATATTTCCCCATATTATTATTTATTAAACTATTATCTATATACATAGATTATTTAATTTCTTATATTTCATTAAAACTGACCTGTAATAAGTGTAGCTATTATATCTCCATTGCATAAATAAATATATTTCATTTCATTTCATTTCTCGTCTACTTTTTAATCAATTTTATTTATCCAAATAAGTAAATTTTGTATATTTTCTTGTGTCAGGCAAATAAGGCGCTGCGAAAAAAAAATCGACACTTTAAGGACTTATAAAATAGTATATTATTTTTGGATACTTTTTCTAGGGATCTGTTAAAACAGAAACGCGATTGGGGAAATTCGGCGGAAATATTTATTGAAATTCGGTCCTTTTCGACACCAATTCTCCTGGTTTGACAATTTAGAATGACATATCTATATAGACTGCAACTATATTTTATTAGATGGGTTTTAACGGTATCTATAGGACCTGCGGGCCTATTGTGTATCTCTAGTTGCCTTCTGGACTGGGTGTCTATCATCAAAAACATAGATATACTATCGAATTCCGATGTCCTAAGGATATTTTCGCACTTGAAGTGACGACACAGATTGTTAATAGTTCAATACCCACTAAAGGCAATTTTGAAATTTCAGTTTTTAGCTATGTTTTTGATGATAGGCACCTCGTGCAGTTGGCAACTAAAGATACAGAATAGGGGGGCTGGTTAAACGAAATTTTGATAGCAACTTTAGTACATTTTTTATTAATATAAAACCGACTTTTTGCTACTTTTCCACGAATCCGTCCCTGTCGCGCTTAGGATTTTTTCGCATATGGAGTAACAGGGACGCTAAAACTTTTGCATATCGCCTTAAATAGCCTCAAATAAGACTAATGTGGTCCTCACTTATTGTTGTTTTGTAATGACTAACACGCACTACTATTGGTGTATCGCATGAATCTCCTCTCAAGTGTAAGCTACTTATTCACATTGAGATAAATTATGACCAGATTCCTTCCAGATGTCCTCAAAGAAGTTTAATACCTTTTGCAAATTGTCATTAATATCTGTAAAAGAGGCGGGGATACTCACGTCTTCGGTTATGAATTTATGATTGTCAAAGCATTTCAGTAAAACCTTTTTTTTTCAATGTTTTCATTGTAACAATTTTTAGTTATTAATGTTATTCGTTATTTATGTAGGGGTATCTTATAGTAGTTTATGCTACAAGGGCGAAAAGGAATGAATTACGAGGACGATTTAAAACACGAGCGTAGCGAGTGTTTTAAACGTAACCGAGTAATTTATTGCTCTTACGCCCGTGTATCATACTACGTTTTTCAATGCATAGTGTGAGGAAATAAAACAAATATCTTGTGAAATTTAAATTATGATTGACTCAAAAGTACTGTATCCAGAGCCGTTAAACAGTGGGAAAAAAAGTATAACATTTATGGTGCATAGGAATGGCTGCAGGTTAGCCAACCATTGTAAATAAATTGAAAAAAAAACAATAATAAAGCCCTAGGGCAAAATAATCGACTTTCTGTTCGGTTTTGATGCATAAAAAGTGGGCCTTTACGAGCACTTGCATTGAAAAAATAGTTATGCCCGTTTTCACTTACCTTAGTTAGGTCACGCCTAAATCGGATGCCTAAATATTTAAGATGTCGAAAATGGACATCACTCTTTTTCCTACGTGAACTTTACGAATGATTTAAATTAGTAAATAAATAATTATGAGACTAAACTAAAATTTATTTTGGAACAATCTGTTGAAGTGCTGAACCACGTTTTCAATCATCAATTTAATTTGAAATTTGATTTTTGAAAAGTGTCAGCTGTAAAAAATTATTGCGAATCTTATCATGGAAATGGATATCATTTAGGATGAAGATTTAATTTTTATAATCAGACTGAAAATAAAAACAAAATTTAATACGTAGATGTAAAACCTTGAAATCAACTTTCAAACGAAAAACAAATAATTGAAATAGCTATTGAATAACATAAATTTTGAACTCATGAATATGAAAAAAAAAATCGGCAATTTCATATGTTACCTATTATTGAAGAGTTCTTATGATAATATAAATAAAATTTTATGGCATTAGGCATCCGATTTAAGCGTCACCTTAGGCGCAAGCCCCACAGAAGTGACGTGGCGTTGGCGCGTGGCGCGGACGGACAATTAAAGCAACCTAATAGTTGTAAATCATAGGGTCGTTTTTGCCGAAAGAGGAGTTGCCGTGCTTCCAGGTGACGTCGCCTTGAAGCGCGGACACACACTCCTTCTTTGGCATAAACGGCCCTATACTATATAACTATTAGGTTTATTTTTCGTTGCTTTGATTGTCCGTCCGCGCCACACATCACCGCCACGACACTTCTGTGGGGCTTGCGCCTAAGGTTTGTGAAATCGGGAATTAGACAGACACCTATTTATCTTACAAAACTACGTATTATATATAACACATATATTATAAATTATTATTATATGTGTTATATATAACATGTAGTTTTGTTAGATAACTAATCCGGAGGTCACGGGTTCAAATCCCGTAGAGTCACTTTGTATTTGGTCTGCGTACTTCGGAAGCTGCTGAAGTCCACATTTGTGCCCGAAGTAAGGCGATAGTGCTCACCAACCGTCACGCTGAACGTAATAATTCTCGGTGAAACGTGGGTGTACGAGTGTGGACTGTGATTTGTATTTCACATTCCACACTTGGAAACACCTCTGACACCCTCTCAAAATTTTATGTCGTGACGATGTATTTCAATAATAGTTTTAACTTTGTGTTTTGTTCTAGAACTGTGTTTATTTAAACAAGTTTTAACTGTTTTGTGTACAATCATACTCATTTTATTTATTATCTAATTCAAAGTACCTATTTGTTCAATTAACTAATAGTCTTAGAATAATAAATTCTATGCTATTAGTTCAGTTCGCTGCAGAAAGTATATGGTTTTAAATCATTACGATACGATTACTAAGAATCCAGTTTTTACAAGCATAAATAAATTGTAATTAATGTAAAATCCATTTAAATACTGGATTCTGTTATAAAAATACAAATAAAAAGGTCCATTTGGCTTTTACTAATGCATCTGATAACGCTCACGCACACCACGTGCGCTTTAAAACTTCAAAGGAGTAGAGTTATTTATAAAGTAAACAGTTTGTCCGTCATTTGGATACTTGATATGACACAGAGTCATGCACTTTCCTTTGCCTTAGTACCTATTTATCTATAGTTTTGAATTTTCTTTAATAACTAACCCCAAAATGCAGATTCTGAAGGTTTTATTGCGGCTAAATATAACGATACCCAAATAAAATATAAAAAAGGAACCACTATGGTAAGACTGTTTCACAAAAAGAAGCATTAAGAGCGGTTTTGCAGCCGGATTGTGAAATACCCGCCTTTTTCTAATTAATAGAAACAGAACACTTAAATGCAAAATTCACTCAATAGTTATTCACCAAAACCTTATTACCTATGTATTGTGTATGCTGCCTTCGCAATGTTTCCATTGGTTTCTGTAAATAAGAAATCAAAATTTTTTAAATTCAAAATGGCGGGTTTTTCGCAATCCGGCTTCGAAACCGCTCTTAATTTGCCCACATACGGCGAATTTATTTTTTTAAATTCTAGTATCCCAAATTCCTGAAATCCAATATGGGTATCAAATTATAATTGTAAAGATATATAGTTTAGCTATATTTATCTGCTTGCACCGATTTTGAGAGCATGAAAATTATCGAAAAATATAAAAAAGTCACGGTTCATACAGGGGCTCTACCGCGTAATTCTCATTTGTATCAACTTCAAGCAAATGCATGCGAAATTCAACGCGTGCAAAAGAGATGGCATGTTACGCGGGTGTCGTCGCACGCACGTCAAATTTCAATCTCAAGTTGATGTTGATGAAAATGAGAATTACGCGGTCGACCCACTGTTCATTATAACAATTTCCTCACAAAATGTGACAATGATACACGCCTAACTTTTATTTTTATTGGTACACTCAATTTATTTTTTAGTCATCATAAACTTCTGACTTTTCCCAAAACTGACGAAATTCGGAACCCTAGGTGTAAAGTCTGACGCTCACTTGACTATTTTTTTTATTGCAAAATGCTCCTTAAAACTCCAAATTACGTTGCAAAAGATCAAGTTGTGATGTATAACCATAAAATGTGATGTGATACCATAAAAATATAATTAATTTGATGACTAATTTTGATAAAAATAAAACAAGTTACGACGTTTCCCACCTGTTATGCTCAAACATTATGCTCAAATTGGTACATATATTGGTACAGATACAGATCTTTATTTATAACGGCCAGGGACATGTCATTTTCTTACAATATAACAACAAAAAAGAAATAAAATAAAACTTAACTAACGTTATATTAAAATAAATTGAATTAACTTAAAGTAAACAACAATCTCTATAAACAATTATAATGTCAAATCTGTCATACCTAGTGTATGAAATCCAGTACTAGGTATAATGATAGTAAGTTATAATTACATAAAATAATTTTTTATGTCAAGAATCTTTCTCTAAGTGCTCAAACCTCACTGAATTTGATGATGATTCAGACGATGAAGTTTTCTAATCACTTTCAATCTCCCATCGGAAATTACCATTTTACGAACCGGCGACAAAATGTCTCCTTTCAGTTTCCAGGTTCGTAAACCTCTGCTATTTCGCGTTTATAAAAATCCAGACCACGTAGAATGGTGGTTATGATTTCAGATCTAATACATTTAAATATTAAAGATAACTTATTAGTTTTTTTTATTCAGTTTACATTATATATTTATATAAAAACACTTATTAAAATAATTATTTCCAGATATATTTCGACATTTATATTCGGCGTCAGTGGAATTACATAGATACAATTAATATACTATGTTAAAATGTCATTAAAAAATGTATGACATTTTAACATAGTATATTAATTGTAAATGTCGAAATATATCTGGAAATAATTATTTTAATAAGTGTTTTTATATGAATATATAATGTAAACTGAATAAAAAGATCTAATACATAGTATTTTATCTACTCCCATACTGCAATAAGGTAATTACAATATCAAAAGTGGCTTTATAAGTACCTACATCGTTTTAACAATGCTATACACATTATAACATTACATTATAACACCGCAATTCTGCGCTGTGATTGGCCAAATTTATTATAACACCACTAGAAAACCAATCACAATCAATAACGGTCCGTCTTAATTTCTTAAGCCACGCCCCTTTACTCTTCTCGCTTTTGATTGGTCTCAGGCATCTACATACTAATTCCGTCATGACGAGTATCACGACAGTATCATGGCGTGTGTTCTTTTTCTCATTTTTCGCGAAATTATTTTTGATTATTTTTAATTAGACATTAGGACACTCGAGCAAATCTATAACGAAACTCCTTTATCTTGTGTCCGAATGTTTCACTTATGTCACAGTTGCACTTTTGTGCAACTAACTGTAATATATTTTGAGACATCGGGACACGAGTGCTTGTTTACAAAACGAACGAAGTGTTCGTTCGTTTCATAATAAATTTGCACGATTTTCCCAATGTCTAATTATTTTCAGTTGCACACAATACATTATCTACGGTGTTATAATGTAATATTATAAACTGCTTTGAGTAGAAAAAATTGTTATTAAATTTCCTTTCGATCAGTCACATTTGAAAAAGCTGTCGCGCAACCTAGACGACCTATTTAATGGCAAATTATGCACAAAATACGTAATTCTTTTGAATACTTAAAACTCCTCTGGTAATGCAACATTGGATGAGAATGGCTACAGAGATTTTGTTTGAAAATATCCTTTAGTTATGCTAACTCGAGGTGTTTAGAAAACGACCATTTTACTACGCTCCCCATGTTGCTATTTCAATCCAGCAGTATAAGGATTCAGGGGGGTTCTTGTAACGGTGGTGGAGCCGACTGGTGACTCGTCTACCGAAATAGACGGACTCTGTGCAATAATTATATCAGTGGACAAACAAACCAACCTGTTGCTGCTTTGTTGACTGCACGTGCGCGTTTCACGACCGTTCGAAAATGGTGTTAAAACTAAAGCCATCAAATCCTTCACCTAAACATGGAACATTCTTGGACAGACATTTACAATGTCTTGCTTTGAATTCCAAATAATAATACAAAGAAATACAATGAATTTATGACACAACTAACAATTAATATTATTATTCAGGACCATAATGAAGACCAATAGATAAATTTACTTAAGACATTAAAAAACAAGTGATGTGACCCAGTGAAAGTGATTTAGTGCTAAGTAATGGAGTTCCTATTAGTGCCTTGAAAGAAGAAATCAAAGACAAAGAAGATGGGGGCGCACGGTTCAAAGGAGAAGCTGTGCAGGAGTAACTCAGAAAAGTATCCGTCCAAGCTGCCAGTGCCAAGCGACAAGAAGTACAAGGTTGCCGTCAATAGAGAAAGATTTGGATCATTTGGTGCGAGAGGTGAGTTCGTTGGTCTTGAAGTTCCAGTGCCAGAATTCAGGATATTTACCTTGCATAGTTAATAAAGGTTCAATGCCTTTAATTTTCTTTTAGTTCTTAAGAGTTCAGTACTCCCATAAAATTAGTACACTTTTATGTACCTTTTTTGTTAAGTGTTATAACAATGTTGTTTGTTTAAAAAAAAGTTATCGCTCTTTCTTATCTAATCGTAGCCACATCAAAACCTGTTAGAGAAGTGTCTGTGTTTGTTGCTGAGGTAATTAAAAATATGCTACATCATGGGGATGTACTTATTTTTTCGAATTGACACTAATAGTAGTTTATGCTACAAGGGCGAAAAGAAATAAATTACGAGGACGATTTAAAACACGAGCGTAGCGAGTGTTTTAAACGTAACCAAGTAATTTATTGCTCTTACGCCCGCGTATCATACTACGTTTTTCAATGCATAGTGCGAGGAAATAAAACAAATATAATCTTGTGAACTTTAAATGATGATTGGCTCAAAAGAACTGTATCCAGTGCCGTTAAACAGTGGAAAAAAAGTATAACATTTAAGGTACACAGAAAAGGTTGCAGGTTAGCCAACCATTGTAAATAAATTAAAAATAATAGTAATAATAAAGCCCTAGGGCAAAATAATCGACTTTTTGTTCGGTTTTGATGCATTAAAAGTGGGCCTTTACGAGCACCTGCATTGAAAAAACATTTTTGTAGCTAGTGTAGTTTTTGTAGCTATAATTTAATTTGTCCAATTCAGAAACATTTTCCAAGAATCATTCTGTAAGGCATTTTTCATGTTCGAGCATTATTGAGTAGGGTTAATCAACTTGCTAAGCCACTAAATATTTCAAGGCTATGGAAAAAGTTCAGAGCCCTTTTCTAAGAAGTTCAAAGAACCTAACAATTCATGTGATATTTTAAAGCCATGCAACATTGTTATTCACCGTAGTAGACACAAAGTTGAGAAAATAAGATTAATTAATATCAATGGTAATTATGGCAGAAATAGATTTCTATGTTTGAACACTTGGCGATTTATCGATCGCAAGGAGATATTCCCGGGTTCGATTCCCGGTTCAGAGCTCGTCACATCCAGATTTACTTTTCTTTCTGCGTTTCTATACTGCAATGATATAATGTCAATGGTAATTAATAAGATCATCAAATTGATAGTATGTACACAAGTACCTTTTGATTTTCAAGCGATTGTGGAGCGAGGATAGATGACAACTTCTACCTACCTCTGCCTCTAGCTGTACCTAGGATTATCCAATAAAGTAGATGGTAAAACACTCGTACAAGAAAAATCCGACGTTTTGTTCAACTGATGCTTATAAATAATTATATGTATATTAACGGCTCGGCTGTATCAATATACTCAATTTCCTTGTGTCAAGAAAGAAACATGCAGTTAAGAAACCCCAATGTATCTAATGAAAGACTACGCCTACCACAATATACATAAAATGTTGAATAAAATACTTCCTGTCCACCATCACTGTGTGTTCCCACCACACACGAGCCCCACGATCTAAAACCGTAGATTTGACCTAAATATGCTTCTACCGAAATACCCGCAGTATTATGTAGTCAAACTCAGTTTATTTTGATTGCACAAATGGCAAATCTTTTAGCGGAAGCCCTATATTTACCTCCTAAGCCTGTTGAGAAGCCTTACAAAAAGCACGTGTGTGTAGGTATGACCCTTAAATCTATACAGTGTGTAATCTTTTCAGTAATTAGTATTTTATTGTATTTTGTGATTTGGTAACCTTTTTCCTTAAAACAGATTTTTCCAACAACTTTTACAAAGGGTTCAACCCTGTAATCGCGGAAAAAACATTAGTTGTTCCATAGAAAAGTTAAATAGTACTCGACCCGAAAGACGTATGAGACAGCTTTTTTTTTTGCGATTGCTGTTGTGTTGGCAACATAGTAAAAGTTGTTCATAATGGTTGGAACACCACGTTTTAGGGGAAAAGGTGATCATCTTAAGGTTAAACGTCAGTAGCTTAGCGCAAAGTGCATAACTTAACTTTGTTTACCTTGTTCAGTAATTTAAAATTGAAAAGCATTTTGATCTGTGGCATTTGACGCCGATAGTTCAGTATTAGTAAGGTTTATAAAGCAATAGTTTGAAATTGTATACACAATTAGTCATGATCTTCTCAAAACCAACTTAAAATGCTGTTTTAACTTTGTTTGGACCAAATCATGACTAATTTTGCATTACATTTCAAACTCTTGCTTTAGAAACCTCACTAATACCACAAAATAACCACTTACAGAATGTTTACTCCGCATAACTAGCGAAAACAGGCGCACGCACACATAGACGCGTACGTACGACGATTTCGGAGATATTCGGGTGAATGCCAATACGATATTCTGTCGAGATCATCATACGTACGCGTCTATGCATGTGCGCGTCTGTTTTCGCTCCGTCGTTGAGTCGGCCTCTGTAGTATCTATTTTGTGCTAATACTGAACTATTGGCGTTAACTGCCACATATTAAAGTGTTTTTCAATTTTTCACTTCTAAACAAGAAATACAAAGTTAAGTTATGCACTTTGCGCTAAGCGACTGACTTCACATGTTTAAGGCGCTACGAAAAAAAATCGACATTTTAAGTACGTGCATATCTACTTTAGTAAATAAAGTATTATTTTGAAAAAAAAATTGATTATTTTTGGATTCTTTTTCTAGGGATCTGTTAAAACAGAAACGCGATTGGAGAAATTCGGCTCGATAGAAATATTTATTGAAGTGAGGTCTTTTTCGGCACCAATTCTCCTGGTTTGACAATTTAGAATGACATATGGACTGCAATTATATTTTATTAAATGGGTTTTAACGATATCTAGAACCTGGTTAAACGAAATTTTGATAGCAACTTTAGTACATTTACATCAATACAAAACAGACTTTTTGCTTCTTTTCCACGAATCCGTCCCTTTCGCACTGACGGTTTTTTCGCATATGGAGTAACAGGGACGCTAAAACTTTTACATATCGCCTGTAACTTGACGATGTATTTATATTTATTTAATTCACTGATGTTCATCTGTATTAAAAATGGAATAGGTGATTTTATCTCTTTTAAAAGTTACTTGTTACTACATTCCGGAGTGACATATGATATCTTACTATGATTTGATAACAATTTCTACACCAAAACTGATAATTTTATCAGATCGATTTGTTTAGAATAATATTGAGATTATGATGGAGGATTCTTCCCAGTGAAATTGTCTTTGTACCAGCAAGGATTTACCTATGATTTTCGATGTTTCCATTTTTACTGATATACTTATAGGTCGGTCGGTTTTTATTTCATTATATATTTTTATTTATACAACGTGTAACAGAAAGGTGTAACCATATTTGAAGAGTTTATTTAGTCAGTGGTTTAAAACAACTTTTACTATGGAACAAATCCTGTATATCGAAAAAAAAAATTACTCGTTTCATAGAAAAATGCAATGCCGCTCGGCCGAAATGTATGGAAGGGCAGATTTTTTTTGAGATTCCTGGGTTAACTCCATAGTAAAAGTTGTTTAAAAGTATATTATTGACTGAATAAGCTCTTCAAATATGGTTACACCTTTCTGTTACACGTTGTATACATAGGTACAGGCAGGTTCGTCGCGTCGGTAAGGGCAAATTAAACAAACAATTATTTGAATATTTACCTTTACATACATGCAGTACCCTATTAGCTTTAATTGTTTTCTTGTACGAGGTAAGTTTCCAGTCTTAGATACAATGATGTACATAAGTGCTTCCCACGACTGTCCAGATATAGTTACAGATAATGAAATTGCCTTGCCAACTATGGTAAAGTTGCAGCCAACCTTAAATCGTACTCATAGTTAGTAACTACGAGTTACGTTATTTGTGCGATTGGCATTTTGTGATTAAGGTCCTTTTTCCAAATTTGTAACAAAATATTAAGAAATAATTATAATGGTCAAAATATAACTTAGCTGAGACAACTTTTTGTTAAAAGTTTGCTATAATAGCTGTAAAACAATTGGCTTTTTCATAGTCGTGATACCAGCCATAAATTCTTAAAATAATCTAATATCACGCTTACGGAAAATCCAATTATTTTGAAGCTACCATAATGTCATTAAATTTTCAATGCAAGTGCTCGTAAAGGCCCACTTTTTATGCATCAAAACCGAATAGAAAGTCGATTATTTTGCCCTAGGGCTTTATTATTATTATTTTTTAAATTTATTTACGAGAAGTTGGCTAACCTGCAACCTTTCCAGTGTACCATAAATGTTATACTTTTTTTTTCCACTTTTTAATGGCTCTGGATACAGTCCTTTTGAGCCAATCATTAACTTGCAAAATTGTAAGAATGTAACTTTCAACTTTAACAATTAAATTGTTTTCTTTGATTATATTTGTTTTATTTCCTCACACTATGCAATGAAAAACGTAGTATGATACACGGGCGTAAGAGCAATAAATTACTCTGTTACGTTTAAAACACTCGTTTAAGGCGCTACGGAAAAAAATCGACACTTTAAGGACTTGCACATCTACTTCAGTAAATAAGGTTTTATTTTGATAAAATAGTATATTATTTTTGGATTCTTTTTCTAGGGATCTGTTAAAACAGAAACGCGATTGGAGAAATTCGGCTCGATAGAAATATTTATTGAAATGAGGTCCTTTTCGACACCAATTCTCCTGGTTTGACAATTTAGAATGACATATAGACTGCAGCTATATTTTATTAGATGGGTTTTAACGGTTACTAGGACCTGGTTAAACGAAATTTTGATAGCAACATTATAGTACATTTTATATTAATAAAAAACTGACTTTTTGGTACTTTTCCACGAATCCGTCCCTCTCGCACTGAGGATTTTTTCGCATATGGAGTAACAGGGACGCTAAAACTTTTACATGTCGCCTTAAGTAAATCGTCCTCGTAATTTATTCCTTTTCGCCCTTGTAGCATAAACTACTATTATGCATATAGCTAACTTTTAACTATAGGTTGTCTTAGCTAATAATTTTGGCCGTTATAAATGTTTCTTAATATTTTGTTACAAATACGGAGAATCGACCCTATATTATCAATAATTTTTATACAAAATATATTACAATAATAATATGTGTCACTTTATACGTAGATGATAATCTTCTTTCTTCTTTAGCTCAGAGAAACGTTAAAAAATCCAGGAAAAAATCTTTGTTTAGTTTAATCGGATCCTACGTACGTAAATTCCCTATACCAATTTTAGCTAAAAAGAATCCAAATAAAATATAACAGATGAAAACTAGGGATGTAAAATAATACTGTAATAAATAATTACAAGTTGATGGTAACTCAAGCTGTGCCAACCACCCATCGAGCTGTCGTGTAGGTGTAGAAAAGATTCCCGTACATCTTACTTTCACACGACCGCATTGTAGATCTTATAAATTGTCTTGTACCACGACTTTAAAACGCAAGCGCTGATTGACTATCACCTTTATTGCTTGCCGATAGAAGGTAGCATGTGTTTTAAAATCTGGATGGTTTAAGTTTACACATGTGACTTTCTTGTTTGTCGGCGACGTGAGAAAATACTTCATCTGCCACTTGTATGGAGGAAATTAATCTATTAGGTACTAGTTTTTATCCGTGGCTTCGCCCGCATTTATTCAATCTTTGCCCCGTTTTCGGCTTGGAAGTTATTTTATCAACACTCCTATATCCTAAAATAAAATGTTGATCAGGATCCCTACAATGGTACTAAAGAAAACAGCATCCAAATCCGTTGAGTGGTTGTCGAGTTAAAACGGAACATACAGACAGACAGACAAACATTCTTAAAAGTCATAGTTTTGGTCTCAGTACAATACTAATAATAACCTAGTTCATTTATAATTTCGCGAAAATATTCAATGTACAGACATGACTTCAACTTTATTATCATTTCAGTATAGACTAGCGACCCGCCCCGGCTTCGCACGGACATTTCTTACACATATAAACCTTCCTCTTGAACCACTCTATCTATTAAAAAAAAACCGCATCAAAATCCGTTGCGTAGTTTTAAAGATCTAAGTATACATAGGGACAGACAGATATCGGGAAGCGACTTTGTTTTATACTAAGTATGTAGTGATTAAAAAAATCTAGAGTGTAGATTTTCCAAATAAAAGTTTGCCATCATCGCGTGCTGTGCTAGAAAGTGTTAAATTACAATGGCGGTAATTGTGATGACGATGACCTAATGCTAATGTAATGGCACTTGGAATAAAAGTTCGTAAAACTTACGTAGGTGTAATTTTCTTGCAAAATCTTTTCCTTTTAGAGTCATTCCAGGCCTCGTAGCACAGTGTTTAAGGCGATATGTAAAAGCTTTAGCGTCCCTGTTACTCTATATTCGAAAACACCCTCAGTGCGAGAGGACGGATTCGTGGAAAAGTAGCAAAAAGTCGTTTTTTTATTAATATAAAATGTACTAAAGTTGCTATCAAAATTTCGTTTAACCAGCCCCCCTATTCTGTATCTTTAGTTGCCAACTGAACGAGGTGCCTATCATCAAAAACATAGATAAAAACTGAAATTTCAAAATTGCCTTTAGTGGGTATTGAACTATTAACAATCTGTGTCGTCACTTCAAGTGCGAAAATATCCTTAGGACATCGGAATTCGATAGTATATCTATGTTTTTAATGATAGACACCCAGTCCAGAAGGCAACTAGAGATACATAATAGGCCCGCTGGTCCTAGGTACTGTTAAAACTCATCTAATAAAATATAATTGCAGTCCATATGTCATTCTAAATTGTCAAACCAGGAAAATTGGTGTCGAAAATGAAACAATTTCAATAAATGTTTCTATCGAGCCGAATATCTCCAATCGCGTTTCTGTTTTAACAGATCCCTAGAACAAGATTCCAAAAATAATATACTATTTTATCAAAATAATATATTATTTACCGAAGTAGATATGCAAGTTCTTAAAGTGTCGATTTTTTTTCGTAGCGCCTTAATCGCGCGCGATGCCACTTATGACTTAGTTGAATCACAGGTGCGAGGAGCGTGACATACTGTTTAACCGCAAAAAACATCGTGTCACGCCCCTCGCACTTGTGATTCAACTAAGTGGCGTTGCGCGCGATTGATCACTGTGCTCCGAGTGCAAGAAGAGACATACAGAAATTTTAATGGTGTTTGTTATTTAAAAACCACTGTAAAATGTAATCCTTTCGCGCGGTACGTTATTCAGTCATTATTGTACAAAAGTTGTCTAGAATAGTCAGTATGAGCTGTCGGAGCTTTATTAAATGCATGCCCAACCGGGGATTGATCCTGGATCTCAAGATTGAGAGGCCAGCGTTCTACCCCTGGGCCACCGCAGCTTCAATGGTGTTGTAGTAGGAATAAATAAATAGTCCAGAAGTTTTTAGGTTTCCGTACCCGCTGTCACTCCGCTGTCTGTCTGTCCGTATGTCACGGGTCTCTAGCTCTTAGAGGGAATGAGATAGAAACCTGAATTTTTTATATGTTGTGTAAAATGTTGACCTCAAACCGAATATAGAATTTAAAATGTTATTAAACTATTTTACAAGGGGGCCTCATGGAGCCGAAAAAAAAAAACGTTTTTTTCTTACCCTAGCATGTGGGGTGTCATTGCCTAGAGCTCATTAAGTAGAGTATAAATATATATATATGTTTTTTCATCTTGAAAAAGAAATGGGGGGCCATTAAAGTTGCCATTTTAAGACGATTTTTGTTACGAGGTCCATCTCAATGGCCAAAGCAGTTAGGAATTTGAAATTTCTGTATATTATGTAACATAATCATTATTTCGATGAACATAATATATGCTGTATTTATACAACAAATGCTAAAAATGCCGATTTAGTTTTAGGGTTACGTCCCCGAATACTCAACCAACTTAATTTTGCAGTTTTTATGTCTGACAGAATTCGAGCATTAGCTAGAATTAAATAAAAATCTTGTTTGAAATAATTGCTCAGATTTACGGAACCCTAAAATAGCCAGGCCCGACTCGCACTTGGCCGGTTTTTGTATACTTATGCATGTAGTGTAATACTTATGTTGAAGGAAAACACTGTGAGGTAAATTGCATGCGCTGCTTGTATTTGTGTCCGAAGGAAAAAGGGTCGCTGCCATTGGGATGTGATCGTTGTTAAAAAGTGAGTGTGTACGAGTGTTGACTGTTCTATTGACAGTCCGCACCCGGAATGCCGTCTGACACTCCCTCTGGTAGATATGTCGTGATATTCTATGTATACAACTTTACGGCATACATGAATCAGCTTTATGGGTTTGAATGACCGTGAACTTCACAAAAACGCAATTGGACATTGGACTGAGTAATTTTACGAATAAACTGTTGTCACAACCAACTTTTGTAAGCCTTTAGGGTCTGACGTCATTCAAAGTCTTTCGGGTTCTAGATGTTCGAGTAGAAGAAGGTTTTATGCAAGATTTTTCAAAGCTTGATTTTCCAAGAAAGATAATATTTTCCATTGTTTACGTACAAAGTTGATACTTTTGCTATTGAGTTTGTCAATTTCTTGGAGACTTTTCCAGTTTCAAAACATCAGCTTAACTTGAGTGGTGAGAAAATCCTTCCAATTAATTTCAAGCTAAAGCTACCCTACAATAGCATTCTCTCAATAGTCTTCATTTTATTTTTCAGGAAACGGCAAGAAGCGCGAGAGCCTCATCCCTCCGACAACCCCCGCCCGCGCGCCTGCCCCGTCAACTCAGTCCCCAGCCCCTACACCCGGTGAGTCATACAACCTCCCTAAAACACAGTAGCGGATCCAGACTGGAGGGGACTAGGGCACAAAATAGATACTACCAGAAGGCCGAATCGAAGACGGAGCGAAAACAGACGCACACATGCATAGACGCGTACGTATGATGATCTCGGCAGAATTTCGTATTGGCATTCGACCGACTTCATCAGAGATCGTCGTACGTACGCGTCTATGTGTGCGTGCGCCTGTTTTCGCTAGTTATGCGGAGTAAACCTTCTGTAAGTGGTTATTTTGTGACTAGGTTCTGATGCTCCCCCGCAACTATACGATATAGAACTCGTACATTACTATACATAGTCTTAAATATACTTATTGAACGAGTGAGCGAAGTAAACGAAGTTCTCCGAGTCTACTGAAACAATCCGGTGATTGTATGTAGATAGGTATATATGAATGTTTGTCCGACGATACTCGAGTATCGTTGATCGGAACGTCAAGAAATTTGGCAGGCGAGTAAATGAGACAAAAGGAATTTTTAAGTTCAAACATGAGTCAAATCGGTCAAGATCGAATCGCGAGTTCAAAGTTCGGGGCGAACTACTAGTTATAACAGTTTAGGATATGGTATTTAATTTAATTTAGTGATAACCTGAAAATGCTCTATAAAACCTACCCTCAGACACCGCAAAATATGTTCCTGGATCCACCACTGCTAAAACACCTTCCATTTGGGTAACATCTATAACTCTATTGACTGGCAATAGGGATGGTTATTGAATAGCTTTGGGTTTTGGTTGGGCGACCAACCTGGTTGCCTTTATACGTAAGACCCTCAAACTGAAATGGATTTTGAAGAAAATTTGATTTTGATATTATTAAATCTCTAAAGGGTCGCTTGCACAACATTTTACTTAGCTAAACAAGTAGTTGTATTTATCTTAAACATAATCTAAGATATTTCCCTTTATCTTCAATATCAATCTAGGCAGATTGCGTTTTTGGTCGTTTGCGCAGATGGTAAAAAATTGCCGTATAGTTTTCATCGATTTACGCATAATGCCGAAATTCTGATTATAGTAAATTGCGAATTTGGCAAAATGCGTCGAAACAGTTTTGCACATGCAAAAACCTTATTCCCATCATTATTTAGCTAATGGTAAGTTTTGCGCGTCACTTAGGTACTGTAGATATCATATCAAGCTATACACGTGCAGTACTGTATAACAATGATTTGCAATTGAGTACTGAGAAAGAGACAATCATATTTTTAAAACTTACTGCGTTGTTGCCATAAATTTAGTCTTGATGGATTTAGTATATACCACCGTTAGATCGTAGTATATTATATACTAAGTCTATAGTCGTAGCTGTAAGTTATTGCTTATTTTTATTACTTATTATACAGTAGTAACACAAATTCTTATTATCTTTCCGGTATTAATATGGTTCTACCAACACCTTCTCTATATCAGGCCTTAGAACTGAAATGACTTTTAGTGATGACGTCATCACTAGTGGTACTATGCGATTTTACTATAGGATTTTCAACAACAAATTTTTCATTCCCATTTTATTTTTGAGCACCGTATTTATTCATAAGAATTAAGAAACTTTTTACTTTTGAATTGTTTACATATTTATGCATTATTTTTATAGTTCTTACTTTTTTTATATTAATTATTAATTTAATTTTAAAAAAGTTGTGAAATTGCTTTCTATTTTTCATCCAGTCTGAAACGTCAAATAAAATAAAAATCAATAAATCCGCCAAACTCCCCAAAAGAAATGTCTTCCTTCTACCACCAGTGATGGCGTCACATTTGAATTGTCAGGCCTGTACAGAATGTACACTGACACTATAGTTTGTAAAATATAGCTTGAGCCCTATGACAGCAGGACAGCGCTATTCAATTTGTATTTCTAACTCTCTTTCTCATACTCAAATACGTATAGCGCTGACAGCCGTCACAGGGCTCAAGCTATATTTTACGGAGTATAGGTGTTGGTTCTACTCACGACTTTTCATAAACTTCGGAATTTTCAAGCAGGCTCGATTTTCCTCTTACGGGCGAAGGCTTCTTGTCCCCAATTCCCCTTATTAATAATGTGACGTCATCTACACGTTTGCAATAGGCTGGAACATACCTTATTTTGATTTGAGATACCAAGAAAACGCTATAATTGATATAAAATTGCTTTTGGGTGACATGGAGACAATGCTGTTGAGTGTTTATTTGTAAATCGAGGTCACAGACATTTTCCATGCAAGTCCTTTTACAATGTTAGTATAATATCTTAGGCAATTTAATTGTATATCTTGTCTATTTTACATTTATATTCTAAATTGTTTGTAAGCTATCCTAGCTAAGAGACGATTGCGTGAAAATGCTTAACAATAAGCACAGCACGGAGAGATTAAGATCTTAAAATTATCCCTTTCACGCTCACGAAGCATGCAACCGTGCAATAAAAAGGCATTTAATTTTTCGTCACAGTAGTTCGTCCACGCACGGACTTTTAAAAGTAACTTTTTTAACATAGTACATACAGTAAAACACGCAAATATGTATTTTAAAATGTCCAAGTAATTTAAAAAAAAACTCAGAAAACAGTTTTGTCTCTTTTCTACAAATATGTAACTTTTTTTAACAGAGTACATACGGTAAAAAACGGAAATCTATCAATCCATCAGCCTAGTTCGTCCACTGCTGGACATAAGCCTTTCTAGGACTTTGCCACTCCCGGCGGTCATCCTGGAAGAATTGCCCATACTCACACACGCTGGGTAGGCGGGTTGGTGAGCGCGGTGCCGGAACCCCCGCACCAGGGACGCCGCTGCCCGTCACCAGTCTGTTCCATATAAGGCCCGGCTATTAGGGATGGACATACCGCCATCCATCGGTCCCTGGCATGGTGGGCCTCCTGGTTTTTTGCCTGTGAGCTGTCCTCTTACTCTCCCCCGAATTACTTCGAGGGGGTCTCAGTCGAGCCCGGCATCAGCTCTACCACCTCTAAAAACGCAAATATGTAATTTAAAAGGTCCAAGTAATTTTAAAAAGCTCAGAAAACAGTTTTGTCTCTTTTCTACAAATATGCATGCACAAATTAGCGTGCGAGTTGAATGCAGGCATTAATGTAATTTAATTTACTAAAAAGAAATATTTTAAGGAAATACCTATTCTTACTTGTTTTTAAAATAAAACTCTACATAAAAAAAGAATTTTAAACATATTATTTAACGCGTCTTAAATCTTATTTTACTTACACGCTTTTATTTCCCATTTCATAGACCTGATATCTTAGAGCAGTGTTTCCCAGTCCATGGTCCGCGGACCGGTGCCGGTCAGACATTTCCTGCCGGTCCGCGAAAAATATTCTGTTCAGTCGCCACGTCGTACAGAAGACAGAATATGTGAAAAAACCTTTTCAGCCATGTCAATTATAAAAACAAAACAAAGAAATAAAATGAATGTCAATGCAACGCTTCGTCTTTCCGAAACCAAACTACAGCCACGGCTATCAAATATTTTGGCAACGTTACAGCAACATATTTCAAATTAATTTTTCCTTTTATATTTTTCAAGTATTTTCAGTTAATAGTTAAAGTAATAAAGCACTACATAATAAACATTATTTCCTACCGGTCCCTGAAATGTTTAAATTGTTTTACCCGCCGGCAAGTAGAAAAGACTAGGAATACTCGTATATATCTTACATATATACAACGTGTAACAGAAATGTGTAACCATATTTGAAGAGCTTATTCAGTCAATGGTATAGAACAACTTTTACTATGGAACAAACCGAAATTTATATTTTTCGAAAAATATAAATTTATATATAAAAGTATAAAGTATATTTTTTTATTATTATCTAATGATTCTAATGTATATAATATAATAAAACAAATAAATAAATATATGTATGTATATATAATATTTCCTTAATCAGAAAGCGAAAGCTTTCAGCTTTGAATGAACTGATAGTACAGTGGAGACCGCATCAAGTAAGACACATTGGACTTTGTACCTATCTTATATTCTTCTCTGTAGGGGCTAATGTCGTACTGCAAGTGTATAGCTTGATGTGGTCTCTACTGTACGACAGTCACGAATAATTGATGCATTTACTGTTGAAAAACTCATCATGAAAAACATCTCTTTGCACCTGGCAGTTGATCAATCCAAGAGTTGCGGCTGACTGTGGGGTGGCAACGGTAGAAAACGAGCATAAAAAAAAACTTTTTTATATAAATTCCTACATTTTTCATTTTATCCTTTCATGTAATTTTATTTAGCCGTTACAATTTACAATAAAACCAAACCAACATTATAATTATTCCAAGAAGGTTGCATTGCATAACACCGATCGCATTGAGGCAGGTCGTCTCTAAACATAGACATAGACAATAGTCTTGACAAACTCGTCCTTTGAGAAGTGTGTCAACGCAACTAACTGGCGCACGCACACGTATGAACAAAACGTTAAAGCTCTAGAGCAGGGATTGGCAATTAATTTTAAGTGGGGTCCGTATACTTTCGAAAAATCGTATCGAGGTCCAGAAAACCTGTAGAACTAGTTCTGACAATAAATGTTTTCCGAGTTTGATTCTGTTTATTTTTTAATTTTCATCCTCAATCGTATCTGTTGTATAATTGTTTTGACAAGTTTTGACCTAGCGCGGATGCGGATTGCAGTCCGCCATGAAACTACATACTCTACATGATCATATTGAACAACATTCCAAACAAATATTACGTATTTACAATTTTTTAAAATTAAAATTCTGTGAATTTCGTGTGTAAGTTAGGGTTGTCATTCGTCCCGATACGTCGGGACATGTCACCGTTATTGACATGACAGTGGTGTCCCGACGACGCACACTGGTTCCATATCACGAAATCGTGGACTTAGGGTGAAGTCAATTTGAAGGTCAAGGAATCGAACTGATTTTTTTTTGGTAGACTGCTAAAACTATTACAAACACTTTTTACTGATGTAGTTTTTCTGAAATATGCATTAATTTAAGAGAAAAAAATCATTGAATTATTTTTTGTATGGAGAAAATTATGTTTTTGTCAATTACTTGCGAGCTTCATGTTTATTTAAAATGAAACTTACTACAGGTCATTGAGGAAGTCACGGCTAACATTTTCTTTCCTTACACTTATCTGCGTAAATCTGCGCTTTGGAAGCTACAGGCACTTGAAAATATTTAATGAAAAGGTCAAGAAATTGAACTGATTTTTTATTTTTGGTAGACAGCTTACTCTATTACAAACATCTTTTACTGATGTAGTTTTGCAAAAATATGCATCACTTTCAGAGAAAAAAATATATTGAATTATTTTTGTATGGAGAAAATTATGTTTTTGTCAATTACTTGCGTGCTTCATGTTTATTTAAAATTAAACTTAGTTCAGGTCATTGAGGAAGTCACGGCCAACATTTTATTTCCTTACACTTATCTGCGTAAATCTGCGCTTTGGAAGCTACAGGCACTTGAAAATAATTAATGAAAAGGTCAAGGATTTGAACTGATTTTTTATTTTTGGTAGACAGCTTACTCTATTACAAACATCTTTTACCTATGTAGTTTTGCAAAAATATGCATCACTTTCAGAGAAAAAAAAATGTTGAATTATTTTTGTATCGAGAAAATTATGTTTTTGTCAATTACTTGCGTGCTTCATGTTTATTTAAAATTAAACTTAGTTCAGGTCATTGAGGAAGTCACGGCCAACATTTTATTTGCTTACACTTATCTGCGTAAATCTGCGCTTTGGAAGCTACAGGCACTTGAAAATATTTAATGAAAAGGTCAAGGATTTGAACTGATTTTTTATTTTTGGTAGATTGCTGACTCTATTACAAACATATGAGTAAGCTGTCTACCGAAAATAAAAAATCAGTTCAATTCCTTGACCTTTACATAAAATATTTTCAAGTGCCTATAGCTTCCAAAGCGTAGATTTTCGCAGTTAAGTGTAAGGAGATAAAATGTTGGCCTTGACTTCCTCAATGACCTGAACTAAGTTTAATTTTAAATAAACATGAAGCAAGCAAGTAATTGACAAAAACATAACTTTCTCCATACAAAAATAATTCAATATTTTTTTTTCTCTGAAAGTGATGCATATTTTTGCAAAACTACATCAGTAAAAGATGTTTGTAATAGAGTAAGCTGTCTACCAAAAATAAAAAATCAGTTCAAATCCTTGACCTTTTCATTAAATATTTTCAAGTGCCTGTAGCTTCCAAAGCGCAGATTTACGCAGATAAGTGTAAGGAAAGAAAATGTTGGCCGTAACTTCCTCAATGACCTGTAGTAAGTTTCATTTTAAATAAACATGAAGCACGCAAGTAATTGACAAAAAGATAAATTTCTCCATACAAAAAATAATTCAATGATTTTTTTCTCTTAAATTAATGCATATTTCAGAAAAACTACATCAGTAAAAGGTGTTTGTAATAGTTTCAGCAGTCTACCAAAAAAAAATCAGTTCGATTCCTTGACCTTCAAATTGACTTCACCCTAAGTCCACGATTTCGTGATATGGAACCAGTGTGCGACGCGATGCACGACGATACGTCTCGACTAGGGAATGCAATCCCGGTATAACGGGGTCCCGCACTGCGGGATCCCGCGGGATTAGCGGGACTGCGCATCAACAAACTCCATGTATTATTCGCCGCGCAAACTGACTCGCTTGTGACGGATCTACTGCTACGCGCACGGGGACGGGGTAGGGTGCGTGGGGGTGGCAGTATCGCACCGTACTATTTTTTGTCAGCTATTTTTGTAGCTTTATTATATCCAAGAAATATCATGGAAAACTGTTTCTCCTGGGCAGCCACTCTATAAAAGTATTTTTCATTCGATAAGAACTATTGCAAAAGATTTGACCTGCATGATGGTACATTATTTTTTGTTATATTTTTTCAGAATTCCAAGATAATTTAAATAAAAAAAATATATTATTTTAAGTCTTTCGTAATAGTTCTTATTGAATGAAAAATACTTTTTATGGAGTGGCTGCCCAGGATAAACAGTTGATATTTCGTGGATTTTACTGATTTTATTCTGTGGAAGTATTTTTTGATGGCGGAATTTTCAGACATGAAAAGGCAAGTTGTGTAGATTAATAATTAAAACGTCAGGGCGTTCTACTAAGGGCTTGCATGTAAATTTAATCCAAACATGAGATTTAAACAAAATTGAATTATTTGGACGATTCGTCAACGTCAGCAGCTTTTTGCCCCACCAACTCCATCGTCGTCTAATTCTTCGGTACCGCCAACTACCTACGTTTTGTGGGATCCCGCAAATACAGGGATTCCGCGGGACCACGAATCGTCAGTTCCGCAAGTTCCAGGATTGAAATTTTATTGCGGGTGCATTCCCTAGTCTCGATGAACTACAAAATGTCATTACAAATAATATTACTGCCCGACTAACAAAATACGGCGAATTTCGTATACGTGTACTCTATGGCTTTAGCAAAAAGCTTGATAAAAATCAGCACGAACTCATGAAGACAACAATGGAACATGAAAAATGGAAAATGAAAAATATTTATTTCTTAAATAAAATGGTACATAGTTGTGTCTTGTGGCTGTGACCTTTTATTGAGTGAAGTACACCTGTATAAAAGGACACGCTCTTCCATTTGTATGCGTTCTCTGACCGACACACATTGAGTTGCTAATTTGGCATTTTGAGTTTATGACAGAATAACTAATCGTAAATGTTGAATGGAATCGCTTGAAAGCATGGAAGTTGACATGGTGGAAGCTATTTTTCAATGTAAATTTAATTTTAACACGAGTTGTTGATAATTTTATTACGTTGTTAAAGGCAGTCGACGATTATTGGCCCAGATGAAAGCGTCTAATAAATATAAGCTAAAAAATTTCGTTACAGTTTACGGGACGGGGTCTCGGGATAATATGGAAACCCTAACTGAGAAAATGTGACGGATGGATGATATATTTATTCTCTATTATTATATATTTATTATATCTTTATTCAGTGGAAGAAAATACTAGGTACTCGTATATAAATACAAATAGAGAATATCATATTATCGTCATCAAAATTTTAACAAACTTTAGAAATTCAGAACACTACATTATTTAGTAGTGTAGGTACGTCTTATAATATTCACACAAGCTCAGTGTCTTATTAATAATGCCGCAGATTTTGGCACTCACTATACAAAATTATTCTACATGTGATTTTTCTAACATTTCAGCAAAGAAGAATGGCGTCGTCCAGAAGCTCGCAGCGTCCCCTGTCACGGTGCGTGCGCGCACATCACTCGCACCTCCTCCATCCCCGCGGAGAACTGCCCCCCGCCGACCTGTCCCGCAGAGGCCGACTACACTGCCTACTAATAATAAAGGTACGATTTACATATTTTACAGGATTTTTTATTCTTTGTTCTGTTCTTCACACATTTTTTTTTTTTATTTTTATATTTAGGTCAATATGGGTCTGCTTTGGGACTGAAATCAATAATAATTTAAATAATGTAGACTATCTGGGAGTCAAGCTGTTTTATACAATGACAAACGATAGTAGGTTTCAAATTGTTTTATGATTATTGCTGTTTTGACCAGCTTCAATTATAAACTGTATGAATACAAGTGGGTAGACAATGATTTCAATACAATTTGTATTTATAATCATGGACTTAGTCTATGGTATAATACGTTGCAGAGAGTTATCAAATTGAATATTATGTTAGAACTAGTGCTGCCATCTAGGAGAATCTTTGAAAACTTCTTCATTTGACTGTATAGCTTCGGATGAACAACCATAACTCATGAGCAAGTTGTATGTTTACCTGCCAGCGGTAGTTCAACGTAAGCATCACAGATGGCGTTTTAGATATAAGTTTGCAATTTTGTCATTGAGTGTTCATTGTACAATTGTTTCATTGAATAACCAAAAGAAGTTTAAATAATTATAACTAGTAGTTCGTCCCGAACTGTGAACTCGCGATTCGATCTTGACCGATTTGGCTCATCTTCGAACATAAAAATTATTTTTGTCACTTTTACTCGCCTAGCATATAATATTCATGACGTTCCGATCAACGACACCTACTCGAGTTATCATCGAACAAATATTCATAAATACAAACGCTGGATTGTTCAAGTAGACTCTGAGAACTTCGTTCGCTTCGCTCACTCAGAATCTGTAACCTATTAGTCTAAGAGCTAGCGACCAAATCGGTCATGTGGCTTCAGCTGTATTGAAACTCCGTTAGCTACTTCCCTGAACAACCTTTTCCGATAATCTTCGTGCTGGCAGGCCGCGAGCGGTGGGTGCGGGTGTAGTGGGTGGGGAAAAAATTTTTAAAAAATGTCGGTACAGCGACTTTAATTTTTTTTTAAACAGTTCCTCTGTACTCCCTGTGCACCCAAAAAAAAATTTCAATCGATCGGGTGGTGGGAAGGGGTTGCCAGCGTTTATTAAAAGTACCAAGCCGCCGTGAGCCGTGAGCGCGATGACGCGTTCGCCGGCTGATATCTGAGCCCACATGAAAATTATTATTATTTTGGTACTTTTAATTAACGCTGGCAACCCCTTCCCACCAACCGACCGATTTAAATTTTTTTTTGGGTGCACAGGGAGTACAGAGCAACTGTTTAAATGAGCCCACATTTTTTTTCTTTTTTTTCCCCACCCTACTATACCCGCACCCACCGCCCGCGGCCTGCCAGCACGAAGATTATCGGAAAAGGTTGTTCAGGGAAGTAGCTAACGGAGTTTCAATACAGCTGAAGCCACATGACCGATTTGGTCGATAGCTCTCAGTCTATATTTCTTTCTTGCTCCCAGACATCACATTTCCCAAAGTTACCTCCTGTTTCATAGATTGTGTAAAACGTGGGAACTTCTAACTGACGAACCGAGTCATTGAAAAAAAAATTGTGGGGCTCAGCTCAGCACCAAGAATAGTTTTAATTTACAAATTGTTCACATAATAATGACCTACTGACCTATATAAAAATGGCTGTAAAAAGTACTTACTGTCATATTTAGGTAGGTACCTATGTCTACTTATGTACCTACTTATTGAATCTACAAATGATAGCTTTCCTTGACCTCTTCATGAGAACGCTTGCACTATACCTACTTATTACAAATTTCAATGTGCAATAAAAAGTAGGTGTGAAGTTTATTATAATAAAAAAAATTACAAATTTGTATTTAAGTAGATAACATACCCACAAATTAAGACGAATCTGATTTTCAAATCTACCCTGTTACTCCATGTGCGAAAAAACCCTCAGTGCGAGTGGGACGGATTCCTGGAAAATTAGCAAAAAGTCGGTTTTTTATTAATATAAAATGTACTAAGCTATAGGTATTTTGTCAAAAAGATTTTCAAGGAGACTACAAATATTTTGAATGCAATTTCACAATGAAATAAGATGGGATTTCAGAATTACAGGAAAAAATAAAACAATTTAGAGGTCTTTTCAGAATTAAATTCTATCGAGAAAATTTCATCTAATCGCGTTTTCCTTCAGTGAGAATCTTAATCAAATACTCAATAAACATTTACCCAAAAATTAAATACGTAGATGACGTTATAGTGGAGTAAATGGATTCGAAAAAATCCCATTTTTTTTTGTTACGCCTTAGCGCATCAAGTGCGCTGTGCGCGTAACAAACACAATCCTAAGACTTTAAAAACTGCTATATACAGTAAGTAAACAGTTATGTAAACAAACTGCGTGTGTGTTGTTGCGTCTTTATTTTTCTCCGAAACAATACGAAATAACAAGTCATTGAAATTAGAAGCGATTGTCTGTGATAGCAGAGGTTTCACCATGATGTGCACTGTTTCCATCTGGTTTCTGAAATATGCTTGTAGGTTGTTTGTTGTCTTACTTATAAGGTTTTCATAGCAATCTAATATATTTTACCTTTAATTCAAGTAAAAAAAATGCTCTCTTTACCTAGACAATAAAGCAGATTGTAAAAGCAGTTTTAAATTAGTGTGCTGTCAAAGCTAAAATTTTTCTTTGTAAAATAGTCCTACAGAAGACAAATTACTTTGGAAATAGTTTGATAATCTGAAATTAAAGCCCTCAGAATCTGCTTCAATTAATTTATAAAGCAGTGTCGTAGTACGTCACGAGCGCCATATTGTATCCCGAGCGTAGCGAAGAAACCTACAGCTCCCGAGAGCAGCGAGACTAAAGCTAGACTTTTACTAGAATCCACCTACAATTATTTATTCTGTGGTGCAGCGAGGGATTCTAGCTCACCCTCAGCTTTGTCAACGAGAAGAATATTCTACTTTTCACTCTTTCTGCGAGACAACATAAAAAGCAAAACTAATGGATCAAAGCATTTTCGAATAAGTTCTTTTTGGTGTTGGTCTCTACGGTATAAAAGTAAGTATTTCGAGTAAGTTATTGCCCTTACCCACGTGTATCATACTACGTTTTTCAATGCATAGTGTGAGTAAATAAAAGATACATAATTAAAGAAAAAAGTTTTGTTATTAAAGTTAAAATGTTTATAATAATAATTATGTGTACCTATTATTATCACTTTTATACTTGATGGTGCTCTTCATCATTGAATGTACCTATTGACCATAATAAACTTGAAGATGGTTTATATCTTTGCCAGTTCACTGAAGTATGCCAAGACAAAGTTTGTCTTGTATCTTTTCCACTGAAGAAACTTTTCGTAAATATTCAGGTATTTATCTCTTGATATTAGCGGCAAGAGCCTATCATTTGCAATTATAGCTTCTGCAAGTATATCATCAATTAAATTCGTGATTTTCTAAGGAAACAAACAAACAAAAAATACTCCAAATGTCAGTTATAAACTTTAGGCGGGCTTCTTTATGTGCATAAAAATTGCCAGCTTGACGGAAAAAAACGGTTCCAAAACATGTCATAGAACTGTGATTTGCCTTACATGCGTGCGGCAAATTCCAAAATTTGTTTGTTTGTGAAACAAAGAACTACTAACCTCTGAGTAATGAATGTGATGATAATAATGACTCGCCGCTTAAACGAACTTTTAATATACCCGAAATATTATTTTCCGATTTGTAAATACATCAAAACTACAATTTCCTTCCTTTAAAATTCAATGTGAGTTTAAAGTGTAGTGAACTTAAAATTATTACCGGCTCAAAAGGACAGACTATCCAGAGCCGTTCAACAGTGAAAAAAAACATTTTTATTATATGTGGTACTGTGGTACTCAAGAGGAGTGGTTATGACATCACAATAAACTACCATTTTTCACCAAAAACACCCACGATTCGGTCTCGTTTGTTTACCAACGATAGGTAGCTGATCATGGTGAATCTGTTTATTTTGATAACCAAGATAACAAAGATTTTGATAACAAAGTTTGCAGATTAGCAAACTTCCAGTAAATAAAAAATAAAAAAACACAAGTGTGGTAAAATTGATTTTACGAACAGTTTTGACGCATATAAAATAAGTCTTTACGAGTACTTGCATTGAAAAAAAGAAAAAGCTACGAGTACCTGGTATTTTGTGGTAATAAATTGTTGCACCACATTAGCTGCATCATTTACTATGTTTTCACGAGTATACCACTATAACTACTCGGACTCATTTTTATTT
Source organism: Ypsolopha sequella (assembly GCA_934047225.1). Taxonomy (NCBI): domain Eukaryota; kingdom Metazoa; phylum Arthropoda; class Insecta; order Lepidoptera; family Ypsolophidae; genus Ypsolopha; species Ypsolopha sequella. The sequence goes on along the minus strand of OW203994.1, from coordinate 16,142,614 downwards.
TTTATAGCCAATAACTTAGCCAAGACTAGCTCAACAATTACTGAGAAAATAGAAATGAAAAGAAAGAAGAATCCACATACTTTTTTTTTGTTTCATTTTCCCACTAAGTGGAAAGGCAAAGGGATCTTAGTTCATACAGCCATGTCTGACTTTATAGTTATTATCTGTTTATATGCACTATCCTCTTCTGTTGAGGATCATCTGAAAGGTCTGTCCTGTCTAAGTCACTGTCCTGTCGTTTCCGATATAATGATAGCCTTATAACGCAAATACCTACAACAAGGTCAGAAAAAACACACGAAAAGGCACAGCCCGCACTTTTGTTCCATTGAACAACACACTACACAGGTTACGGTGATTTTAATTCACAATATTCTATCACTATTGTTGATCAAAACACCCAAAATGCAATATTTTTTCAATAAAACAAAAAAACGACGCCATCACATCTTCGCGCCTTTTTTCCAACTCGAATCCACATACAGTTTTTTTTTGCCGCCATAGCCTAACCAGCCAGTAACTTCTTCATAAATTATGCATTCGACCTGTTTGGTTAAATCAACCAACTCATTTTCTTAACTGCGTCACATTTCATGTACATTTTTAGAAGCTTTATAGTGTTACATTTGCTAATAACACAATAAAAATACCCCTAATTAAATGTTCATTTTACACCGCGTTTAATAAAACGAATGTTAATAAAATGAAGAAAAAAATAATTGTGGACCATTGACACATGTAAACTCTGAACCTCGATTCCACAAAGGTGTTAATGCTATTTTAATTGCCATCGCCAGCCCCGTGTGAATGGGGGAAGGAAGCAATGAAAGTGCCTGAAGAAAGGCAGCGCGCAGTCGCAGTGTATAGAAGCGCGGTGTCACCCGCTAGCACGGTTACCTGCGCAAGCGCCGAAACCGGTAAAAAATAGACGCAGCGTTTGAACGCCCGCCCGCGCAGCAGCCCGGGCGATTCCGTGTTTTAAATTTGGAAAAGTGAATTAAAAATGATTGGCTCCTTAAACATAATATATGAGTAATGTCTAATATACTTAAAAAATAATACGTATAGATAAGCTCATTAAAATCAATAAATCCATTATGACATTTTAATTGCAGATTTGGTAAGAATAAAAATTGTTTTTAAGTGGAGCAAGATTTTATCTATACGATTTGGCTTCTTTTCTCAAGAACTTAACGGATACTTAAAGTAAATATTTGTTTTCTTTGGGCAACAAAAACGCTTTCAAAAGCTTAAAGATATAAAGATTAGAGATGAAACGGATAGTGATTTGGCCGGATACCGGATACCGGATATCCGGCGAGGCACTGGGCCGGATAGCCGGATATCCGGCGGCCGGATATCCGGCTCAAGATATGCGTTTCGCACTAATTGAGCAAGTCTAAATATTACGCACCAAGGTGCGTGCGGGTGCAAGTGGGCGAGATTATTCGTGCATTTTTTATATGAAGATCTTTCCTAAATGATCGTATCACAATCGTTTGCAAACGCGAAACAATTTCCGATCCTAACGAAATTTGTAAATATGTATCTTTTGTCTCCTTGGAGTGGTGTATACTGTATATAAATGGACAGGTATCTTTAAATGAAACCGCGTAATATACTGTTCATACTGAACAAATTTTCCAAAGTAACATATTGGAAAAACAAAATTGAACCTGCCCGCCCAATGCCCTTTCAAAATTTACAGTAGGTTTTCAAAATGAATAAGGAAACATGAAAATATTTTTTCATTTCCACAAGTATGTTTCTTTGGAAAAGTTGTTTAGTATGATTTCAGTATGACCATGGGTTTTTATTAAAAGATACCTGTTGAGGTACATTCCGTATATTGTGAGAGCAAAAGAAGCTGGTGTAATGTATGAAGAAAAGCATAAACGTTTATTCCCAACAATTGATGTAAAGCTTGTCTTTATCTACCAAAGCTCAATTCTTATTCACTTTATGTATTAGAATTTAGATTATTCAATCGTTGATACAACTATTTTGTGATTTAAACGACTTTTTGTATGTTGAGTTAAGTATCCGGTATCCGGCCGGATACTAACTACTATCCGGCCGGATACCGGATACCAAAAATATGGCCGGATAGGCCGGATACCGGATAGTAACCGGATATCCGTTTCATCTCTAATAAAGATAACTAAAACAATTTTACACAATGAGCGTTGAACCACAATCCCGTTAGGAGACTTTACTTCACTTTACTTTTACTTGATTTATACAATTTAGTCTGCAAAAACCGCTCCAACGGTTAACACCAAATCGAGTTTTAAAATCCCGGAAATGCTTTTAGAAGGAAATATTGCACAGTATTTTAAGCCTCAGAAGTAAAGGACTGTTTTTAAAAGTGTTTACAAAAGTAAAAAGAGAAGTTAATGGATATTTTCAAAATGAATCCTATAAACAAGTTAGTGTCATTATTCCATTCGGATTCGAACAATAATCGGAAGAAGCTGATGGTCCAGCAGAAGATATTCTGCAGTGATCTGAACCTGTGCAGCGAACTTGAGGAGTTACGCAGGGGACAGTGTTGGGGCACGCTCAATGGATATAGGAGGACTAAAGGTAAATACTTGAGCTAATTACTTTTAGACTTTATTTTAGAGTATTACCACAGATAATAGGTATTACCATTATCTAGTTAGTACAACACTAAAGTCAGTACAACACTAAAGCTAGAATTCGTGTGAACGTTAAAAAAAAAGAAAGTAACATATTCGTAACAGATGGTTCGTTGCATAAGGTTTTAAAGTTAAAAGACTAACTGTTACATGCCATGCCGACTGTATCAATGTTAGTATAATAATTAATACTACGTATATGTCCTAAATAAACAAATCTATTCTATGAAACGTATACTTTGTTGAAATTGTGTTAAAGTTTCACAATACTTCAGGAATATTGTTTGAGGTTCTTTCACAGGAAACCTCTTTATTTTCACAACATCAAATCACAAACTGTTTACAATGTTTTCTGTTGTTGTTAAAGGTAAACGTAAACTATCCTCTCATTTTGTTTCAGTTTCCCCACTTCACCATCCTCGAATATTGTTTGAGGTTCTTTCACAGGAAACCTCTTTATTTTCACAACATCAAATCACAAACTGTTTACAATGTTTTCTGTTGTTGTTAAAGGTAAACGTAAACCAACCTCTCATTTTGTTTCAGTTTCCCCACTTCACCATCCTCGCTTTCCGTCGTAATTGCCATTACCATCTGCGGTAGAGCTACTTTCCCCATTCCATTACCATCTGTGTTAAACCAAGTCACTCGAAACACAATGGAAAATCTATTGCTTTCTTCAATCCTCAGCTTTGACAATTTCCGTTTCCGTTTATTAAAGACTTTGCCCAAAACCGACCAAAATATATTTCAAACACAGTTTATTGCCGTAATGTTGCCTGCAGCAGTAGCTCAGGGGTAAAACGCTGGCCTTTCAATCTTGAGATCCAGGTTCGATCCCCGGTTAGGCATGCACCAATGAGTTAGTCGAAATTTATGTGCATAGTATTTGTTCTTACTTACCACTTGCTTAACGGTGAAGGAAAACATCGTAAAGAAACCTGCATGCCTTCAAAAGCGTGTATTTGTGCCCGAACAACGGCGGTAGGGTTCACCACTCATTCGTTGGAACGTAATAACCGTCGGTGAAACGCGGGTGTACCGAGTGTGGATTGTGACTTGCATTTCACAGTTGACACTCGGAACACCTCTGACAGCCCCTCGAGGATTCATGTCGTGACAATATATTTATTGATTTTGTTATTGCCGTAAATAGTGAATTTCCGTTTTACAAATTGATACTAAAACATTATATCTGATTGGTTGTTAGTCTGCGTACCATCCTAAAAGTTCAAGTTGAACAAGCCTTTTTTTCGATATTATTACATTCATAAAAAGGGCATATAGAAATGTTCAAATTCAAATTCAAATGAGCTAGAAATACAAGGTGACTTTTTGATCATCGTCCAAATTCATACTGGAGGCTTGATAAGTGATCAGTATCTTGGATCAGTAACAATTTTTGTGAAATTTGTAAAATGAAATTTCGGCTTCCCAAAGAAATTCAGTTCCAGTCCCGAGTGAATCACTATGGGGAGTCGAAATTTCATTTTACGAATTTCACCAAAATTGTTATTGATCCATGATACTGATCACTTACAAAGCCACCAGTATGAATTTGGACGATGATCAAAAAGTCACCTTGTATAGACAAATTACTTATTTATCTAACGTGAGAACTCCGAAGAAATAGCTGCAGCAAGCCGGGTTCTGTATTTTTACCACTACACTTGTCTTCGTACTCAAGGGCAATTCTCCTGTGGACCCAAGCAACAACCGTCCCCTCTTTAGCAAATACTATCTTTAAATAGTGACCGGGATCGATGTGGGTTAACGTGCTCTCCGAGACACGCAAACTGGATATAAATGTGCCTCTACGGGATTTGAACCCACGACCTCCATATTAGTAAGCCCCACCTCGACCATTGCATTATTCGCGTTAGTTTATTGATCAATTTAAGAAGCTATGCGAATTTTATTTTTGTCCTCACTCCAAGCGAAAAAACGCGCAGTGCCAGAGGGGCGGATTCAGGGCGAAAGGGATAAATTTTACATTTTTATAAAAAAACTAAAATATCTAGCAAAAATTCTAAAATCAAAAAGCTAGATAATTCCATCAAATAAAATATGTTTGTGTTCTGTACATGGTTCCTATTCGCCAAACGAGGAGAAAAAGTGTGTTTGAAGACTTCATTTCAACAATCATTTCTATCGAAGAAAATTTATCCAAACGTGTTTTCTAAAAACAAAACCCTTGATGTCAAAATAGTCAAAATGCATAAATTTATTAAAATTTTCTGTGTATTTCATGAAATACACAGAAAAGAAGCACCCGTATTTTTTTTTTTACATATCGCCTTATCTCCTAAGTCGTTTGGAACCCGCGCGGGTTCTAGGTTTAATTCTAGATTTAATGAAATAACTCATTTTCTTTCTGTTTTTATTTTTTCAATATAAATATACTGATAAATAGGATAATACAAATATATCTTGAGATTACTTTATATTTGTATTATCCTATTTATTAGTATATTTATGTTGAAAAAAAAACGCAAAATATTAAAAGCTGTTACAGTATATTTAATTTAAAAACATGTTTTAGTATCATCATCAGATTTTTTAATAAATAGATCAAAAGCCAAAAAGATCTTTAATTTACTACGTTAAAAATAATTTTTTAATTGCTTTTTGCAATTCTGAAAATCTGGAAATTATTATTGCAGCTGACTTCATCGGTTAATGTACATTTAATTACTAACAGGTTTTTAACACAAAATACTGTGATCAAACAGTGACATCTTTTAATATCTCATAAGGGGATACATCTGCCAACGACCTTGAGTCGATCTGTGTCGGTACAAATATCGACAAAAACTATATTGAAATGACGTTCATATCAGCGCGCATTGCATTGGGCGATCGCTAGATTCCCGATAGCAAAAAAAGAAGAAAATAATACTTTTCACTGGGCCGCGACGAAGGGAAAAAACAAATTAAAACTCAAATTTTGTACATCTAAAAATTGACAATAATTTGGTGAAAGAATCTTTAAAATCACTTCAGGCATTCGGAAGTGGTAAGAGAATTATTGCGAAAATCATATGAAACTTTCGATAACTATCGAGCTTTTTTTTCGTCTAAAATAACAACATAAGATTAAATCTTAAATTTTAAATTTATTTCTGACTTCATCATGCCTATCATATAAAATATTGAAATTTTTTGGATCACCCGTGTGGGAGGAGTAGCCCTTCAAAGACAGGTCCAAATTGCAGTTGGAGTTTGGAGTATGTATTCATCTTAAGGCTTGAATAAGCGTGGATTTGGTAAAATTGCGTATATTCAGCTCGATTTGTAGGCCAAACTGACTACTAGAAAATTATGGGAAATATATATGTACTTAATCATGTTTTTCTGACGAATTAAGCCTTTATAGACTATCGAAATTTTAACTCTTGACTCAAATAAATATATATCTGTAGGTACATAATTTCATTCTGTACATTCAATTCGCTCGGACACGGAATATGCGTTTGAAATGAATCTTTCAAACAATAAAAGATCTCATTATTATCTACAAAAAAGCCTTACTACTTTATTTCTGTATGTCCTACTGGAGCCACGATTTCAAAATAACTGAAGTTTTGCGTGCACGGCATCTGATTAGAGCAGGATAGAGAGTTAAAAAACAAACGCGTTAGAGCGGGACCGAATTTCAGCATAGTGCAGCCCCTTAACGTGAGATATTAAGAGGTGCACGTCCCGTACCATACAGCGCACGCGCATCGGCGCAGAGCGCAGCGGATGCCGTGCCACTCAACATGAACAATGACAGCCTCGTGGGTGGCATCGATCGTCAACAGTTTACAGTTCGATCCACTTCTTCCTTTTACTTCGATGCCTTTGTTATGTGCACTGATGTTCTAATGGCTATTAACTCTTCCATATACGGTGGGATTGCATCGGCTTTCTTTGTAGTTTTTAAATGCTCTTCACCATTTCCGTTATAGACTTAAATACACTGAAAAAAAAAATGGGCGACTAGAATTCTGATATCCGTACAGAACCGTACGATAAAATTCTTTGTGGAAATTATCAGAGTTGATTTGAAATGTAAGTTTAAAGCAGCACATTGTTGGCACCTTTATAAAGTTAGTCGTACCTACAAGTAACAATCAATTCAGTTCTCTTCCAGTAACAACACGACAGCATTTTATCTGTTGTGTAAATAGTAACTACGAAGAGTAGAATAAACCCAAGACAACCCCGAAGACGGGCTTCCGGTTTTTTTTTTTTGAGATTATGTAGCAGCGTGCGGCCCTGCGATCTTACTACGAGTATCTGTAGTGTTGCAACGCTTGGTATGGTCACGAAAATAATAAATAATATGAAATAGCGTTATATAAATAACGATCTTTTTTAACAAATACACACGCATCCAGCGCTTGCCTACTAACCTAGAGGTCGTGGTTTCAATCCCTGCGGAGGTCTGCGTGCTTCGGAAGGCATGTCAATCTGTTAGGCCATTTGTGGCCGAAGTATCGATAGGGCTAACCAGTAACCACCCATCACGTTTGGGACGCAATAAGAGTCAGTGAAAAGTAGCAAACAAAGTGGTCCAGTAGCGGACGAATTAGGCTGATGGATGGATGTTGCTTTGGCATCTGCTTTGTTGTTATTTGCCGTAATGTTTTTAGGGTTCAGTACCCGTATTGTGTGGTGGTACGGAACACTTTGTGCGCGAATCTGACTCGTACTTAGCCAAATTATTGTGAGTTGTAATTTACGTAACCATTTTTATATCGATTATTTGATTCATATCAATCATGCGTGGAGATATACATAAAGCGGAAGCTGCGTATTCGTGTAATTAAAGATAAATTGAATGCCCTATTGAAGATAATTGATCAATGTATATAAAAATGAACCGTATCAATTTATAGCTTTATTGAATTTAATTAATGTGCGGCGTAACAAATTTGTTTACTCGATTTACACATCACATCAGTGGAACTGTATATTTCAGACGTATTTACGTAAATTTTTCATTTGTAAGAATTGTGTGAAACGGCCATTGTAAAATATGAATTGTATCAAAAGATTAATTAGAACTTCAATTAAATCTGGTGTAAATTATGAAAGATTGTATGATGATGTACACACTTTCTGTTGGAATAGCCACGACGATTTACCTACTGCGTAATGAATGATACTACATATTTTTAGGGTTACGTACCCAAAGGTTAAAAAGGACCATTATGATGAGACTTCGTTGTTCGTCCGTCCGTAGGTATGTCGCAACCACTTCCGCTCTGGTGATTCTAACGTGTCCTTCACACCACAATCCTCACTTTTGAAAACTCCATGACAACCTATTTTGAAATGCCAAAAAATAGTCATGAAATAGTAATAAATAGACACTAAGGTAAAAAAATGGTCGCTTTATAATTTTGAAGTTATAGCTAAGGTTTGTGGGGATCACGTGAAGGTCACGCTATAATCCTCATCATTCTTGCAAACAAACGGCGGGTAGTACTTACCGACATTGGTTTCAATTTCACAAAATAGTCATAAGCTCATGCCGAATCTATAAAATAGTCCTTTAAGGATTCCAGAGTTGTTGTACCTTGGTTTGGTACAAGGTGCCTTGGTATCACCTGATTTCTGCAGATCGCTTACGTTTTTCAGTTTGAACTTGGAATCAAAAAATAGTCCCAAATGATACCAATTTTGACCTGGTTTACTGTGTATAAGTATGCTAAAACCCCATGTAAACTTCTACATACATGTTGTGTTGGTACATCGCGTACACTGAAATTGCAAATCTATTTATTATTGTAATTATGATTTAATCTTAATAAAACAGTTCAGTTATTGTTACCTCCTACCCATCCTATAATATTCCTCTAATTATAAATTCAGATCATAAAGAAATATAATTTATTATTCCTTAACAATTTCTGTTTTAAACGATCCTTGAGCGATGTTGTGACGAAATGTTTTTTTTTTTGTTCCATTACAAAATCCAGATTTACATTTAGGCTAGTTAATAGTACAGTAACTTGAGTAACTACTTTTTACCGTTTTTACTTTTGACCGTCTACATACGCGACTACAATTTTAGTAGGTACCATCTTCACCATCTTGCAATCGCTTACATTTTGAATAGTAATGTTTTTAACCCTCTGATCAAACAGTTCATATACACTGCCCGTGTAAACTAGGCAAAATAGATTGACACACAAACCATTTAGTACTTGACAGGCGTTTTATTTTCTTCTTATCTAAGCATGTACGAGTAACTAATGCCAAACCGGTTATAAAAGCCTTCGATAATCATAATCAATGGAGCAACAAACTTGATGTTCTAATGAGCTCTTTCGGTTTGGCTTCCACTTGGAGTTGTCCTACTTTAGAGAATTACATAATTGCTCGCTGACTGTATGACCTGTGCTGACGGCAGATGATGTACACGTACTCGATTAGGCGAATATTGACGACAATACATTATATGAAAGCCTTTTTTCGGGTTGTTTACCCTTTGGGTTACCTTTTGGACCCTATTACTAAGACTCCGCTGTCCGTCTGTCTCTACGTCTGTCTATCCGTCTGTCTGTCTGTCACCAGGCTGTATCTCATGAACCGTGATAGGTAGACAGTTGAAATTTTCACAGATGATGTATTTCTGTTGCCGCTATAACAAGACAAAATAAAATCAATATTTAAGGGGTTTCCCATACAACAGACATGTTTTTTTTGCCGTTTTTATAGATAATGGTACGAAACCCTTCGTGCGCGAGTCCGACTCGCACTTGGCCGTTTTTTTTTTAAATATGAGTTCTGTTTTCCGTATTCCTGGTTATCAGAAACGCTTTAGAGGGGAAGGAAGTGCTGTTAATTTTCAAAACATTGTCAAAACGATATTAAAAATTGTTTTATAATATGACAAGGAGAGTGGCCTTCCCTAAAAATAAATGATTTTTGCTAGCAAAAAGCAGACAACGAAATCATTTATTTACATTACAATATCTCGATAAAAATATCAATGTACTTATACAGTGAAATTAAATATTGACTTGCTCTGTTTTTGGAACACTTTGGCGAAATATAAATTATCTCAGTGTTTTGTTTGACATGTAGCACGAAAACTGTAAATGATTTTATTTATTAATATATAATATATATATTGCATATGCAATATTTTATTGACCCTATAAGTACTTGGTATATCCCAGTAACCTGATCCAATAAACTAGTTTCAGATAATGTGAATGTTGAATTTCTTTTGAAACACCCGGTTATGTCGAGGAAATAAACATGCTGTATAATATAGTTTATATACGACTAAATAATGATTTAAAGAACGTTATGATTATATCGCTGCTTCAATATTTACTGTTACATAACGGAAAAGAGCAAGAGCGTTGCAATTTTAAATTTTAAATTTGGAACCGGTATTATTGTTTGGTGTTTCTGATATTGCGCACGTGGGCGTTGATTTCTTTGAACCAAAGAAAGTGCCAGTGTGGGATGTGATTGCACTTTAAAATTGGGAAACTCTCATTATGCGAGTCGCATACATTATGAAGAATACTTCTTCAAAGTTTTGACCAAACTTGGTAAGTATTATTAATCCAAATAAGACATTTTAATGACTAAAACGACCTCTAAAGCGATGCCAACAAATGTTTTTTGTTTGCCTAAGAGCAATCAGAAGATGTCATCAAATAAACGTCCTTCCTCTCCATCCGCTTAAACAAAGTCATTTAACTTATTCTCCAGGAACTCTATAGCTATTAGAAACTCCACAAGATCATTATTTATAGTTTCCTCGCCATCTGCGGTGTTCTCGGAAACTTCTCCGAATTTACTTAATTGTTCTCGTTCTGGCCGAGTTTCTGGTAGAAAGCCGATGTCTATGCGCGTGTCTAGCCGAATGTAAGTGGGTGACCAATTAGCATTATTAAGCTTTGTTAGTTTATTACTAGTTCGTTCGAGAGGTAATTGATTTTTAATAAGTTGCCTCTGAAGGTTCGGTACATGTTCAGTCTTATTTTTAGGGATTTTGCAACTTTTACAATCTGAACATGTGTGTGTCCCTTAGTGGAAGGTGAGTTATTATAGCTTCCTCTTCCAGACTTGTCTGTTACTTCCAAATATGAGCCCATTACGAATCGAACGGATGACTAATGTACCCAACTGCATCCCACCGTATTCAATTTTCTCATTAACACAAGCTTCACGCTTTGAACTCTCCGACACGTTTGGGATTTACGTCCCTTTTCAGTCTCTCTCTAACAAATTAACTGCACCGCCGACCAATTAGGGCATTTTTTCGTCTCTCACTTCGCTTAGGCGTTTTTATTTCCTTAAATACTTCCTTTGTTTCACTCGATACTGCTTTCAAGATTGTTTTTATTCGTGGTTTCTTCGTCACTTCTTTAGTTTTATCGTTCGTTACATCTTTTAAGACTTTGAGTAGAGCAATTTCCATTGTTTCTAGCGCTATTTTGCAATTATCACTTTAGGAAATTGTTTTGGATGTGATTGTTCCTTTCTTGTAAGCTGTGCTTATTATGTAACCGGTCTTTAGTGGAATTGTATTGACTGTTATGACACTTTTATTTTATAAGTGAATGACTTTTACTTCTGATCACTAGCATCAATTTGTGGTATTCTTTTACCTGGAACTAAAAATGAACGAATGAACTCTGCTTTAAAAATCACTAAAGTTTCAATGTATAATAGGCGTAACTCTTACAGCCATAGATAAAGCCTCTAGCCTGCGTTTAATAAGTAAAACCTAGCCAAGAGCGAGTCGGGCTTGGCACAATAGGGTTCTGTACCAATGGAATTATTCTCCGTACTATATGGAGCAGGTAATATATGGAGCAGGTAATAGACGAAATTAAACTTTTGTATTGAATTGAATGTATTGGTGCGTGTGCGTGCGAAGCCTGTGCTACCTCTTGAAGTACCTATACAAATAAATAACATGCTATAAAGGACAAATTTGATCTGCAAAATACATAACATATATTTCAGCTAGCTAAAGTTTTTATTTGATAACAATTAATACCAGAAAGGATGGAAAAAAAAGGCCGCGATTAAAGGGAAACTACCCTAAATATTGACGATAGCAAATTCTACTGAATAGAAATGTTTCCTATTTCTTTATTTTCTAAAATAGGCAAAACTGCATTCAAATCTTTTTGGTAAATCATTTCCATGAGCGGAGAGCCGAACTAGCGAAAAACGAAAAAAAAAACTTTCTGTGTTTTTATGATACCGATCGAAAGGTTGACAATAGGACAATTGACATAAGGATTCGTTTATTAAAAAATGAAATAAAAAAATATTTATTGTAAGTGCTTGTCTTTTGTTCGGTATATAAAAGTAATAAAATTATAAAAACTGATGCAATACTTTTAATGCTTGAAAAACAAAAAATTTATTATGTAATGTATGCATTTTGGGTATTTAATTTTTCCGATAAAATTATTACACCCAACAAGATTCTTGTGAATTTATGTAATGAATCAACATAAACAAGCTGCTGATGCAAACAGGCAGGAAATAACAAGGACGTGTCTTTTGATTGTATATTTTAAAAAAAACTGTCAAGTACATGTAGAACTCGCGTTCTGAGTGTTGAGTTGAATAATTTGAACAAAAACCTACTGCAAAATTAAGTTGATCGAGTATTCGGGCACATAAGCCTAAAATTGCATTATAAATCAACGCTTTCGGTATTTGTAGTCTAAATACGGTATAATGATGATACAAAATACCCCCCCCCCATTGTTTTATACTTTGAGATAAAAATACGTACATTTGTAATTTATTCAATGAGCTCTATACCTATACACTGTGAAATTTAACTGGTTTTGGAAACGGAAACTGATGATAGTACAATCCATACGAAAAACTTTTACTATGGAACTTAAATCGCGAAAAAAAATCAGCTGTTCCATAAAGAAGTTAAATAGCTACCCTACCAAAATGTATGAAACAGCTGATTTTTTTTCGCGAGTTCAGGTTTGCCTCCATAGTAAGTTTCACGCTGTATCTTATATGTCAGGGAAAGAAAAAAAAACTCATCTCTTTCATTTCATTTTTAATTCAATATTCGGTTGACATTCCACACAAAATATTTAAATTTAAATTTTAGAACCCATACCGTTTACGAGCTAGAGTCCCGTGACATGTGCATGGTTCCATTTGGCCCTTTAGGTACGGATCCCTAGAAACGAAACAAGGCTTCAATTATACATAATTTGGTTGTTGTGTACGGTACGTACCTACGTGCTCTCGTAGTATTGTATTCTGTACTCACGTCATGGATGAGAAATTACTGATATCAGGTCCTCTAAAAAGGCCGCTTTGGATAAATCATATTATGATTCCGTTCTAATACCGTCTCTTTTGCACGCGTGAAAAGCTCTGACTCCATCCTACTTTCAAATCATTTAATAATTCACCAAAGTCGGCCTTTTTAGATTCCCTGCCTGTCTGTGAAATGAAATGAAATATAGTTATTTATGTAATATTATTATATACATAATACCTCTATATACATTATATACATATAATATATATAACATACATTTATTACACTTCGGTTTTAATTTAATATCAGTAATTAAATAATCTATGTATATAGGTAATAGTTTTATGTAATAAATAATAATATGGGGAAGTACACAGGGAAATGAGGGTTGGGTTTACTTAACGTTAATAAAAAAATACATTGAATAAAATAAAAATAAAGGAATAAGGAATAAATAATATCATAAATATATGCAATACATATAATAAATATATGCCTAACTCCGCCCATTCGATTAGTCTTGCTAAGAAGAAGGGCGAGAAACTTAGCAAGATCATGTCTTTTTTTCATAATATTAGATGCAATAACTAAATCTAAATGGTAAGCAAAAAGTAAGTGATGTAAGCAAGTTTCGTTTTTTTGCGGAAATATGCTTGCAATTTATTTATTTGAATTTCTTTTGGTATGATTTCAAATTAACCAATGTTTTTTTTTCCCATATTTTTTGTGATGAACTTAATATTGTTTCTTCTTGTTTCAGGTGAGTACCATACTCAAAAAATTCAACAAAAACACAAAGTTTTCATGGTAAGTTTATCATTAACCTGTTTGTAAATTTCCCTGAGCGCGGTGTAAATATTTAATGTCAAGGGTAAGTTCAGTACAGTTTCAGCCTGAAATGTTTACAAAGACGTGCCAAGGCTGGAGTTTACCGTCAGACTTCCAGGATATGCGAGAATAAACAAAATTTATAAATACTTATAAATAAATACTAAAACTGCGATATGGTCATGTTTAAAATTCGTTTGAGAAGACAAATACCTAATTGCAGCCGCAGTTTGGCGAATATTGTGCACTGTATCTTGTATAAAATATAATTAAAAAAAAAAGCCTTGTTGCGAACTAAAAACTCATATGTAGCTTAGCAATAGCATAAGTTAGATGAAAGATACAAAAAAAAGTGATGGAGGTAGTTAATATTTATTACAGGTTAATGTTTATTACAGTTATTAGAAATTTAGGGTTCCGTAGTACCTAAAAGGGTGCAAAAGGATCCTTTATGTTAAGACTCCGTTGTCCGTCCGTCCGAGGCTGTGACCTCACTTCAGCACCGTTAAAGATAAAGAATTTAAATAGCATTAATAAGCTTAATAGTATTATATGGCATAAATAATTAATAAATAAATTGAAAATTTTGAAATTGTTCAAAATATTTCTAATACAAAAGAGAGAAAAAAAATCTTAAAAATACAATATCGGTATCAAATTGTAGATATTAAAGAGTTGCTTGTAAATATATACCTTAGCTATATTTACTAGCACTAATTTCGAGAAATATTTGAAAAACCACAAAAAATATATACCGAAACTGGTGCATCGTAAAATATGAAAAAAAAATATATAATTACTGGTCATAACATAACGGCCATGTACAGAAAAACTAAAGTGATTTAAGGAAAAGTGGAACGCAAATAAAAAAAGTTAAATAATAAATGTTGTATCAAATTGTAGGAATTAAAGAGATGATTGTAAAAATGTAATTAAGGAGATGTAGAAATCCTCGAAAAACCACAAAAAATGTAAATATCATGGTAATGTGTGCTTACGTGAAGATTAGAGGAAAAGTAAAGCGGTTGTTCACGAAAACAAAATGACAACATAAATTTTTTTCATCCACGATACGGAACCCTAGGTACAAAAGTTTGAATCGCACTTGATCTTTTTTTTTTGGGGGGTGGGCTGAGCCCGCCCGCTCCTCCCCCGCCCGCCCTCCGTTTAAATACGTTTCTCTTTTTCGTTGTGCGATGAAACCACTACTTGTTTTTTTTTTCACAATAAATCATAAATATACTTAAACAATGTAACCCGAATCACCCGTATCGAACACCCTCAACCAAAAGAGATGGCCAAAAGAAAACCCAGAGTCGACAAAAACTTCTCATGTATCTACAGTTTATGGAGAAAATAAAAGCATTTTTTTAATGTACATAATTAGCCTACTCAAATGGCACTTAAGAAGTTTTTGTCGACTCTGGGTTTTTTGTGTATGGGTTTTTGGCCATGGGATCAAAAAATGTGTAATCAATAGCGTCTTAAAACGAATAAAGCGGCTGAATATTCTTAATATTCAATAAGCATTTATTTAAGTATAAAAAGGTTTGTTTACATCTTGAGTAAATTCAGGCCGAAGGGGTTTCAGGAATCCGGTAGTAACTTTTTGGTATGGAATCGATCCAGAATCTAACAGTGAAGTGAGGCAATACATCAATTTCTGAACGCTTCCGAACCAGACGCGGCTGCATGTCTGTTCTGAGTTCTGGCTAGTTCTCAAGTGATGCTAAAAGTCCATTAGGTGGTATTTTGCACGGATAATGACCTGTAGATTATCATGTTATGTAGTGAGTAGTATACGTAAATGAGCGTTACATTATTATTGCATACGGCTTGAACACTCACGTGTGATTGTTGTTGACTATATGCCAACCGTTTCACCGATACAATTTCGGCATTATCAAGGCGAGTGTCGTTCTTAGGACGACGACGCGGCGTTCCCCGTCGTTGTCAAACGGGCACTGGCAGCCGCCGATCGGCGCCGCGTCGTCGTCCTAAGAACGACACTCGCCTTGATAATGCCGAAATTGTATCGGTGAAACGGTTGGCATATAGTCAACAACAATCACACGTGAGTGTTCAAGCCGTATGTAATAATAATTTAGTATGTCAGCTCACGCGAGTTTTAATAATATTAGAGCGTTACATTCATTATTTTCTGGGATGATGTTCCGGAAATTCACGCAAAGAGATCGGAGTCATATTCTACGAATAACCGAACACTTATACAGTGTGTCCCTCGTACAAGTGCACATCCGAAAAGGGGTGAAACTAGACCTTATTTTATCGACAAAAAAATGTTTTTTTTTTTTAGAAAATCTTTGTTTTATAAATTTGCGTTTTAAATTTTTTTTTGCCTACCGTGGAGACTATGCATAAAATATGTCATAACTTTTGATCTATCGCGAGTAATGCAATGAAATAAAACTGTTATAATCCTTAAGAATAGACGTTGCAAACCAAATCAAAAACTAAACATAATCAACTACCATTACCATTAAAATAATATCCTAAAAGATTATTTATTTAAGTTTCCCGTCTTTTTTTTCAGTAATAGTAATTATTTTAAAATAATGTCCCCATTTTACTATACTTTTATTCCTATTTATCATTGCCTATTCCATTATCTTTCTAACAAAAAAAATACAACGTTCTATCAAGGCACTGCGCTCGCGTCCTATACAAAGATACCCAGGTGGAGTATTTTTTCAAGACTAAAAAAAAAATCTAAAAAACAAATTTCTTTGTTTTTGTTGATATATTTAGATCTAGTTTCACCCACTTTCGAATGTGCACTTGTACGAGGGACACGCTCACTGTATATTAAGTTTATACTTGTTTATAGAGTGCTTACTTTTAGGGTAAAATTTCTTTGGAATATTTGTGTCGATATACATTATGTTATACCTATACTTGTATCTATTGGTTTTGCGCTTACTTGCTTATTGATTTTTATGGTCCTTATGTTATATTACAAGATGGAAAGATGAGAAACGAAAATGTAATACTGCATGGGCGTAGCCAGGGGGGGTTTTGGAGGTTCAAACACGCCCCCCCTCCCCCCCCCCGAAAAGTTTAAAAAATATTACAACCCTACCCCTGCTTTGACGTTTTCCGGGTCAAGTGCTAGCAGCTGCTAGAAGCGTTTTGCGCTTCAAACAGTTTTTCACAAACATGACGAATATAAATTTTATAGCACACCGTGCGTAAAATGACCACTTTACGCACGCTGCGCGTGCGTAAAGTCGGCATTTCCCGCACTTGTACTATAAAAAATTATACGAAACTCGTGCGAGAAATCGTTCGAAATCGAATGCGTTTCATCGCTCTCGTATCGTAATGTACTATTATTTCATGCACTTTTTGTCGTTTTATATTCTTCAACACCCTCCCCCACCCCGAAACTAAAACCTGGCTACGCCCGTGAGCAATGCCCATTCACCATTATTGGGGAAATCGTTGACATATTTATAGTAAATCATTAAAGCGATAATGAATAAAATGTTCACGAAAACAGTAAGGGAAATGTTAATTAACAAACGAGTAGAGTTACGTTTAACATTTAGCAAAAGTTAAAGATCATGCGTGTTGCCACAAATGACATTTACCTACAGGAACGACTCCAAAAAAGCGAGTTCAATATGTTTCTGTTAATTAACAGTTTTATTACACTTTACTTGCCTTTCGTAAGAAACCGGTCACGTGCGAGTACCTTGAGAGTTCCGTATACCATTCTTAAAGAATAAATTTATTAGTCTATATTCGTTAGTAGATCTAAATCGAATTGTAATACAAGTTACCTTAATTATCTACAAAATTACTGTAACAAAACTGCAAAATTAAGTTGGTCAAGAAATATTCCTCGTACTTAGAACTTTCGAATTTATTCCCTCACTTGTCCTAGAATAGTTACTTGTGATGTGAAAGAAATTTCAAGTTTCTAAGTCAACTGGAAGTACCCTATGGTTTTCATGGTGAGCCAATTTGTATGAAATTGATTATGTAAAGGGCAATAACTTTTTTTTGCGTTGACGTAGAAACCTGATTTTTTTAGAGCACCATGGGGCCGTAGACTTCTGTAGGAAGTATCAGTTTTAATTTGGTAGCTCTCATGGGGCCTGAGAAAAACGGTCTTGACGGGCGGACAACAAAGTGATCTTATAAAGGTTACTTTTATTTGCGGTATGGAACCCTAAAAATGAGTTAAATGGGTTGAATGTTGTAATATTTGTTACTTATCGTAAATCTCGAGACATAGCCAACAAACATTGCTCGGTGGAATATTCATAATTTTCATAAATAAAACATTCGTTTTATCATCTTCGTGACGTTACGTAATCATTGTGTTTTTGAACTGGACCGATATATGTACCTACTGTGTGTGCCTACGACTGTGTACTTTCACAAAAATTGTAAAGAATTACCATTTACGAGTATGTTATAATCGCATCGAGCGTACGACGACGATTAGACACCTCGTTTGTACTCCCGTGGAAGTTTTTTATCGTGGTCGTATTTATGACATAGGAGGCGCTGTTGTAGAAAAATATCACGTCTTTTTGTTATGAAAAAGTTGTGCTTCTCCGTTATTTAAATCTAGTTCCAGTTACTTGCGTCAACGTCTAGCTAGCTACAGCTGTTGCGTTAAAAATGTTCTAAAACTGACACCTTTGACGCCCCCCCCCTTTCCTTTATTATTGAAAATAAAAAATAAAAAATAGTCTACTTAGAATATCCTTATTCTAAGACTCTACTCAATGAGCTCTATAGTTTTTCAAGCTCGTGCTTACCGCGTCCACGCGGTACAGGAGTTGGGGGGACGGCCTCGGAGTGTTCGGCTTCTTTTTATTGTATGGGGCCCTCCCTGAAAAATAATTTAATTATATTTTTAATTAAATATCCGGTTTCGGGTCAACATTCTACAACATATGAACATTTCAGGTCTCTATCTCATTCCGTCTAAGAGCTAGAGACCCGTGATATACGGACGGACAGACAGACAGACGGAACACAGAATGACATTTATAGGGCTCCGTTTTGCCCTTCGGGTACGGAACCCTAAAAAATCATTGAGAAAGAAGAATAAGTCTCAGATAGACTTCTAACCGAAATTACACTCCCTGGCCCGGTTCTAGAGGCATGACAATTGACAACAGGCGTACAATTTCGTACGGTCGGTCCTATCTATGGGTCGGACTAAAAAAAAAAACACTTCTTTCAATTCAAGGTCATGTCTCTAGAATCGTGCCGGGGAATGTAACTTAAGGCGATATGTAAAAAAATAGAGGTGCTTCATTTTTTTGTATTACATGAAATACACGGAAAATTTTAATAAATTTCTGGTATATGATGCATTTTGACTTGAATTTTCCTCGATAGAAATAATTGTTGAAATGAGGTCTTCAAACACACTTTTTCTCCTCGTTTGACGAATACGAACCATATACAGAACTCAAACATATTTTATTAGGTGTGTTTCAACAATATCTAGAGATTTGATATTTGAAATTTTGCTAGTTTTTTTAGTTTTTTTTATAAAAATTATAAAACTAACATTTTTCGCTTTCGCCCTGAATCCGCCCCTCTCGCAATGAGCGTGTTTTCGCTTGGAGTGACAGTTACAAAATAAAATTCGCATAGCCTCTTAAATACTCTTCCTCGTTTATACTCCAGTCAATATTTGTATGTAGAAGGTTGAATTATATGTTCACTGGGTTAAAACTGGGAATATCAGTAGACTAACTGAAAAACTAAAATTCAAAAGAATCTCGGATACAAATTTTTTTTAAAGAATCACATTAATTAGACTATGGTTAAGAACAATATTAGCCAGATCAAGATTCTAATTATAAAAAAGTATTGAAAAAAATACGTTCTTCCGAGAGCAGGGGTGAACTACTAAATATTCTAGTGTGTTTTGAATACTTCACACATAATCATTTACATTTGAAGTTGAGTGTACGGACGTCAGCATGACAGGCTACCTAATGGCAGTTCTTATTGCGGCGCCTTAGCGGTTAAAGTCGTTTAAAAAGAGGGAGCTTGGACTGCAGGCGACTGTACATTACTAATCGTGCCAAAGACCCTACATAAGGATTTCACTCTAAGGTCATCTTCAGTTTAGCATAACTGAATGTTGCATTGTATGAGAATGTGCGCGAGCGCAATGCGTCGGTCAGTGGACTCCGTTTACACATGCGTGTTGCTCATTTGGCACGCATTGACAGTTAGTTTAGATTACACAGATACGTACTCGTTTGTAGAAATCATTGAGACTCTGAAGTCATGCATTATATTCATCCATCACATTGGAAAATTCGATGAGTATGAATTTGTTGAATCATTATTAACTGTAATTTTATGTGAGACTTTCTTAAAAAAAACACGTTTCTTTTATTTAAGTCTCATTTTTTAATTTTTAATATTAAAATAATAAAAAGATCGTGTTTGTACATTCAATATTTTTGCGAAATTTTTAATTAAATGGGTCATTTTGTACTGAGGCTAAACTATTTTTTTTTGTCTGTCTGTCTGATATATCTAGAATCACGCGAGTGAAGCTGCGAGCAATAGCTAGTATACAAATAAAGCAATTTTTGTGTCGCCGTTGTCTATCGTCGATAGACCATCGATATTTTTTAACTTATCTCAAGTTTTGAATCTACAAGTTTTCATTTTGTGTTAGGAAGATAATATAAAATCCATTAAGATGTCTTTATATGCTTATTAATAAACATGTTTCATTATATTTTTTTATTCATTAGTTATAGAGATATTTTGAAAAAAATTCAAACTACAAGGATATGGGCTGAAGAGCTAAAATACCTTTACAGCAATAAATGAAAAAATTAGCTGCTGATGTCAAGTGTCACTGACATTTGAAATATTATCATACTCTATGTTCACGCCATTTTGTTTTTTTTTTATAGAAACAAAAACTGTACCTGGCAAAGGTACGAGAACTTTTATGCCCACAAGGCTTTTGTTTAAATGTTTGTTAATAGTTTGAAATGTTGTGGATTAGGTGTATGTCTAAAATTTAAATAATTGAATGTACAGTGGAGATCATATCAAGCTATGTACTACATTAGCCCCTATAGTGAAGGATATAAGATAGGTACAAAGTCCAATGCGTATAGCTTGATGTGATCTCCACTGTACATTTGCATTGCAACTTGTAAATAAACATGAACCATGGGGACGGATGCAGCTCATCAGGTTTATTTAGTCAGTTTGTCCAGAATTAACTTGTCATTGTTGACTAAGACCAGCAGACAGCAAGCTTTTGCCCGAAGCTTTGCCTGCAATGATTTGGTTTTAGGTAAGTAGTTCTATCGAATCGGTTATATTAAGAATCACTGATGTGTTATTATTTTTCTGTGCTTAGGTATTCAAAATAATACACGGCTAGGTGTCTTAAGTTACTCCCAGGACATTCAGACAACAGTGAAAACCACATTCAATTCTGTTTAGTTATCTTTACGTGAACCGGGAGCATACAGACAGACAAAAATTATAGATTTTGCATGTCTAAGGAATTGTTTTTGCTCTTGTACGGACAAAATCCTACTATGCAAGACGTATTCTTAATTTCACGTATGTGAAGAAATCATTATCTTTAAAACATAACGTAAGTTGTACGTACAAAGTTATAGTGGGTAGCTCGACCGACATTATTGTACCTACCGTATGCAGATTCAAAATTAAAAGCATGTTTACTAAGATTGCATTTTAAAATTACAATATTTGAAATGAAGCTAACGAAACGTATTTTTCGTAATGATTGCAATGCGTTTTATTATTCTTATCTCAACCGGCCTATTAGGTTTCTTGTTGTCTTATCTCAACCGGCCTATTAGGTTTCTTGTTATCTTATCTCAACCGGCATATTAGGTTTCTTGTTGTCTTATCTCAACCGGCCTATTAGGTTTCTTGTTGTCTTATCTCAACCGGCCTATTAGGTTTCTTGTTATCTTATCTCAACCACCCTATTAGGTTTCTTGTTATCTTATCTCACCCTGCCTATTAGGTTTCTTGTTATCTTATCTTAACCGGCCTATAATGTTTCTTGTTATCTTATCTCAACCACCCTATTATGTTTCTTGTTATCTTATCTCAACCACCCTATTAGGTTTCTTGTTGTCTTATCTCAACCGGCCTATTAGGTTTCTTGTTATCTTATCTCAACCACGCTATTAGGTTTCTTGTTATCCTATCTCACCCGGCCTATTAGGTTTTTTGTTATCTTATCTCAACTGGCCTATTAGGTTTCTTGTTATCTTATCTCAATCGGCCTATAAGGTATTGTTATCTTTATAAGTTACGAGCGAAGCAACTTTTAAAGGTTTTTAGTAGAGAACGAGCTTTTAATACATTGTAAAGCTTGCAACGGGAGCTTTCTACGACAAAGCATAACATAACTGTACTCCATATTCCCTTTTACGCAAAATGGGAACAAAAACATGGAGTAATACATGCCTTTGCGCACTATTATTGTTTTCCCCGCTTTCTAACCGTTCGTTTAGTCACGAGGACTCATGTTCTGCGGTAATGCTAATTGACGGAGATAGATGGCGCTGCTCAAAGCCACACGAATCATTGCGATTGCTACTGTTGTTGTGGATTTCTGAAATAAAGAGCTTTTTGCAAAATAGACGAATGAGTCTGAGGTGAATAAATGATGCGTCTATCACAATATTCACGATGTGCCCAGTACCAAGCTAAACTTCAGTCCTGCCACTAACACTTTGCTTTTGCTTTGTGTATTTTTTCTGTCAAGTGAAGTTAAAGAAATTACGTTTTCAAATCTAAAAATGACTTAAAATAGCTTAATAATATCTCGTAAATGTCTTAAGTATGCCGTCTTTTATAATAAATGATAATAAAAGGGCGATATGCGAAAAAAATACGGGTGTTTCTTTTCTATGTATTTCATGAAATACACGGAAAATTGTAATAAATTTCTGGTTTATGCATTTTGACTATATAATCTAGGGTTTTGAAATTGGAAAACATGTTTGGATAAATTTTCCTCGATAGAAATAATTGTTGAAATGAGGTCTTGAAACACACTTTTTCTCCTCGTTTGAAGAATAGGTACCATATACAGAACTCAAACATATTTTATTAGGTGTGTTTCAACAATATCTACAGATTTGATATTTGAAATTTTGCTAGCTATTTTAGTTTTTTTAATAGAAATATAAAACCAACTTTTTTCCCTTTTGCCCTGAATCCGCCCCTCTCGCACTGCGCGATTTTTCGCTTGGAGTGACAGTGGCAAAAATGAAATTCGCATAGCCTCTTAAATAAAATGTTTATTTATAATGAACTTTTGAGTGTAGCGGCATAACGCATCCATAAAAAGTTAAGACACTTTATGAGAGAGAAATTACCTAAGTAATAATTAAATTTATCGCAAATGTAAGTACGTAATAACAATTACTATATGAGTTTGACTTTTCTAAACAAAGTTTATGATTGTAACTATGTATTGTTAGGTAACATTCAGAAATTAAATTCGCCGTCAATTCTCTACTTTCTAGCCCTTTCCGGTAATAATGAAACATTTGAACATAAACTTTAGAAGAAAACTGCAAGACCATGTCGCTTTAAGTACGACTTTCTTTAAGGCGGTATGTGTAAATGTTTTATCGTCTCTGTTACGCCATAAGCGAAAAACCGTCAGTGCGAGAGGGACGCATTTTGAGAAAACTAGCAAAAAGTTGGTTTTTATTTATATAAAATGTACAAAAGTTGCTATCAAAGATTCATTATTTTGTATCTTTGGATGCCAAGTTTCTAGATACTGTTTTAAACCATCGAAATGTTAAAACCCATCTAATAAAATGTAATCGAAGTCAATATGTCATTCCAAATTGTCAAACCAGAAGAAATGGTTTCGAAAAAGGCCTCATCTCAATCAATATTTTTATCGAAGTAGAATTCTCCAATCGCGTTTTTGTTTAACAGATCCCTAGAAAAAGAATCCAAAAATAATATACTTATTTTATTAAAATAATAGCTCCTTTGCTGAAGTAGGTATGCAAGCTCTAAAAGTGTCGACTTTTTTCCGTATCCAATAGGTTTTTAAAAGATGTCAAAAATAACAGATGTCAAAAATGACAGATGTCAAGTGAAAATGTTAAAAGTGACGAATGTGAAAAGCGACGATATCAAAAGTGAGATACTTCTACAAGTATATAAAAAAACCTCGAAAATAAAATCCCTTGGATTACATATTTATATTTAATAAAATAAAATATTTATTATATTATAAAAATATAACATCATGTTTTTTTTTTATATTTTTTTTATGTCTCACAATAAATAGGTAACTAGTAATAGGTAATAGTACCAATAGCGGTTGAAAATTCTGTCATTAAAAGCAAAGAGTGAGCCCGCACAATTTTCTCCGATAGAACAATTTGTTGTCAAGCGTACGTACATAAACCTATTTGGCGTCAACCCGCAGTGATATTATCTTGTAACTTGTCGGCCACTTTCCTTTTGTATATGATCGTGATGATCCGCTATTTGTGTAGACCTAAAGCATATTTCTATGGGAAAATAGTATCTACTACAATAGATTAAGACTCTACATTCAACATGCTACAATTATGTTGAATGCAATGCGCATTGCGCACGAGTACCTACAAGCGAGTAAAACTTAAAATTATTGAGACTACCGTCGCATTTTACGAGTATACTGTAAAAAAAATTGTGAGGTAAAACCAAATATACGAATAATAAATTATTATGTTAAAAGCAATTGTGAAATATAAATATAATTCCGAAATGGAAAAATATCATAAAAATTATGGCTTACATGAAAATAAAATATGAACTTCGTATTTTTCCAATTTCTGGCAATATATTAGAAATTTACTGAAATTAAACCTTAATTTTTCGTTAGGCTTGCACAAAATGTTAGGAAACCAGTTTTTTGACGTTGGTTCTTAAGAATTAAAGTCAGCTCGTATTTGCTAAGATACTTTTATAGCAACAGAACCCTACAACAGCACATGCCCGCACGTATCCCGTGTCCATTCGTAAAGAAAGTTGTTTACTTATACCGAGTCCAGCTATGATTAATTTTACGACCTGACTGTACTTTGGCCCTGCACTGCACTGAACCAACGATGACAAATTGGCCAGAAATAGAGTTATGCATGTCACAGAATTAGAAAGACCTAATAATCTCGGTTTTTGGATGTATTTAGATCTTCGCAAGACGGGACGAAGACGGATGCTCGCCCAAGACGGTCGCGTTCCGGCCTACTTTTTTTTTCAATGTCGAATCAATCATTGTTTCGTCAAGCACGAGCCGCTTCGACGACACAAAGTTCCGGATGGATGGACCGAGAGACCGACAGTGGACTATTTGCGTACTTTTTCATTGGTTCTAAGAATGCCCCGTGTGTGGAAGCGCCGTGGTTTGTGAATCGGAAACCCTGATTTTGCTCGTTTTTTACACAGGTTTCTTGTTCATGGAATAGTTGTTTATTTATTCCTGTTTAAATCTGGCATGATATTGGCATGAATTGCTGGTGTACCGGTGCCGTGTTTGATTAGAGTTCCTTCAGTTCCATGAAACTGGAAACTGGAAACCATTACCCAAGTTGTTCGCCTGCTTATTTGTTTGTCCATCTGTCTATCTGTCTGCAGATGTATCTTAAAAGTTTAAATGTAAAGCAATGAGATACAGGGTTAAAATACCTATGAATTGGTATGGGTCCAGTGTTTCAGTTGAGTGATTGACATTAAATGAAAAAACATGTGCCTCTAATATTGAATGATAGTAAATAAAAACTAATCGCCAGGATTTAATCTCATTTATTACATGCATACTTTCACTCTTTCCTTGACAGATTACTTGTACCATTATTTGTAAGTAGGTACGGTCTATTTTTTGCGTTGGAATTGCGTTCTAGCCTCCAATTTACAACAAAAATTTCCTGAATTTAGTTGATTTTCTAATGGTAAACGTTTTTTTTTTTTTGCAATACATTTCTCTCTGATTTACATCTGGCAGCCCTGCCTCAAATTAAAATTCTGCGAGTATATGTATTTACCTATAAACAAGGTGACTTTGCATGATAGAGCCAAATACATACTGGAGTAGGTGGTCAGGACCAACGTTCTATGACCCTTTTTGCAAAATACGATAGGAAGCCAAAATTTTATTTTTTATTTTTCACAAAACCTTGGTCCTGACCACTTACCGAATCTCCAGGATGAATTTAAAGCCTGTATGCTATTTTCGCTATGTCTGTATAGGTAGGCTTATTTTAGAACTTAACACAAAAGAAGCAAACGGAAATCTGTTGACGTAAAGCTACGATGTCGTCTGCTCGTTAATTTGCGAGATCTAGACATAATTTTCACTTAATTAGCGTTTCCAATTAGACATCCTTCTCT
The DNA here is from genome assembly GCA_934047225.1 of Ypsolopha sequella. Lineage (NCBI taxonomy): Eukaryota > Metazoa > Arthropoda > Insecta > Lepidoptera > Ypsolophidae > Ypsolopha > Ypsolopha sequella. The sequence continues at coordinate 16,116,451 of OW203994.1, read as the reverse complement.
AAACAACTATCTACCTGTATCTCTATGAGTCAAAAACTCTATGTACGATGGCTGTAAGTACTTCCTTATTCTGAGGGCTGTACCCACCGTCACTTGTTTTTTAAGTGACATATTTTTTATCCATGACATATTTTCTGCAACTGTATTTAACATAGCTTTAAGCAAATATATATGAAAGGATAGGAGAAAATAATTAGACGAAAAAATGTAAACATCCTTATCTCGCTAAATATATAATGTAGGTGTTAAGTATGTAAATACGTATGGACGGAGTTAGGCATGTATATATTATATGTATTGCATATGTTTATAATATTATTTTCAATGCATGTGCTCGTAAAGGCCCACTTTTTATGCATCAAAACCGAACAAAAAGTCGATTATTTTGCCCTAGGGCTTTATTATTATTATTATTTTAATTTGTTTGCAATGGTTGGCTAACCTGCAGCCTTTCCTGTGTACCATAGATGTTATACTTTTTTTCCACTGTTTAACGGCTCTGGATACAATCCTTTTGAGCCAATCATAATTTAAAGTTCACAAGATTATATCTGTTTTCATTTCCTCACACTATGCATTGAAAAACGTAGTATGATACACGGGCGTAAAAGCAATAAATTACTCGGTTACGTTTAAAACACTCGCTACGCTCGTGTTTTAAATCGTCCTCGTAATTTATTCCTTTGCGCCCTTGTAGCATAAACTACTATTATTCCTTATTCCTATATTTTTATTTTATTCAAGTGTATTTTTTCATTAAATTTAAGTAAACCCAACCTTTATTTTTTTCCTGTGTATTTCCCCATATAGACATAGATTATTTAATTATATTACGTACATTAAAACCGACCTGTAATTAGTGTATCTGATATACCTACATAACATAAATATATATATATATATATATTTCATTTTATTTCATTTCGTAGAGCGTATTTTCAGTCAATAAATAATAGGTACCTATTACTTATGAAATTACATTACATATGAAATTTCCGAAATTTTCTTACAGATTCATGAGTTCATAATTTCTGTAATGCAATAGCTTTTCCATTGTTTGTTTGTTGTTTGAAAGCTGATTTCGAGGTCTACGTGTTAAATCTACATCTACGTGTTAAATTTTGTTTTTACTGTCAGTTTTGATTACAAAAATTTAATTTTCAACAACAGTTCGTCCTAAATGCCATCCGTTTCTATGATAAGATTCTTAATAATTTTTTACAGCGCACACTTTACAAAAATTATATTAATGTTGCTGTTAGCTTAATGTTGTCTCATTTGTACATAAGAAAAATTATAAAATTATTATATATATTATATATAATTTGTCATTCCTAAAAAAATGCAAAAATGTAGAAAACAGCAGTTTCATAAGTAATGACCTAATATACAATTTAAAAATATTGTTACCCTCATTGTGACACATATATAATTAAGACATTATTGTACATATTTTTTAAATAAAGTTCTCGTTTTATTCATTCACTTGACATTATTTAAAGAAATGGTAGCGTTAAAGCTTTTATGATGTTTACTAATAAGGTCAGGTATGTTCTAAACATCCATAAGAATTCCTTTGATCTGCCACTAAAGGCCAAGAATAGTTACATGAATGTGTATGACTTATGCTAGTTTGTACATACATACATGCTCAGCCGCAATCCATTGCATATTTTGCAATAGACCACCATCAAACGCCATTTAAAAAAGTTATGTCCATAGCTGTTTCCATCAGTAAACCAACAGATCTTTTGATTTTAATGATATTATAACGTTGAATGATATTATAATTGGTTTTAATTATACCTTCCATTTTATTTATAATTAATTATTATAATTGGTTAATATCAACACGTTTTTTTATAGTTTGTTATTATCTGTATATTAAAACTTCTAGGGAACTCAGGTCTTGAGATCCAGGTTCGATCCCCGGTCGGGCATGCACCAATGAGTTTTCGGAATTTATGTGCATAGTATTTCTTCTTACTTACCACTTGCTGAACGGTAAACCTGCATGCCCTAAAAAGCGGGTATTTGTGCCCGAAGTACGGCGATAGGGATCACCACCCATCACGTTGGAACGTAATAATCGTCGGTGAAACGCGGGTGTACGGAGTGTGGACTGCGACTTTTATTTTCACACTCGGACCACTTTTGACACCCTCTCGGGTATTCATGTCGTGACGATATATATTTCTAGGTAATTAAAGCCATTATAAAAAAATGTATAAACAATTATTCTCAATATGTTACAAAGTAATCAGAATATTTTGAATTATTTTATTATAATCTGTTCTGTGGTTTTGTAGCATTGTAAGCGTCTCAATCGGCTAGACCTAGGGCTCTACCGCGTAATTCCCATTTGTATCAACTTCAAGCAAATGCATGCGAAATTCAACGCGTGCAAAAGAGATGGCATGTTAGGCGGGCGTCGTCGCACGCACGACAAATTTCAATCTCAAGTTGATGTTGATGAAAATGAGAATTACGCGGTAGAGCCCCTAGTCTATACTTATGTATATATTGCTAGGCATGTTGTTCCTAGTTTTAGGATTGTTTTGAGTTTCTAGTTCCTTTATTCGGTTTGCGGTAACAGTTTACGCTTGAGTTATGGTATCCACGTAGTTCACGTTAGGTTTATCCAAAGGTATTTGTACACATCCGTACAAAAACGTGAGCAGCTACTAGACGCTGGAACTATTTCGGGTTGTTGGGTGATTTCTAGCTGATTAACGGACCAGCTTTTTAGATTTGTGTAAATTCTGCAGTTGTTTGTTTTCTTTTGTAGGTAGTATGAATACACAAACTCACTGCTATATACTTAACAGAATATCAAGATATTCTCTTAGTAGAAACCTAGGTCTGTGTTTATGTGTACCCACCAGAGACTTATGGAAATAAGCACGCGTATCTCCTTATGAGATGGGCAGAGACTACCTGGAGCCGTATTTTTGAATCGTTCGTTTTCAATTTACGAGCGAAAGTATATACCCATCTCACGTAGCACATCAGAACTTGTCATTTGCGAGATGAAACAGCGAATTGAAAAAGAACGATTCAAAAATACGGCTCCTGATCTGTAACTGCTACGATCCTAATATCCCGCTTTCGCTTCTTCTTCAGTATATTGTTAATTTTTCGAGTAGGTATATCGGGTGTAAATGGACAGGTAGCTTTAAACAACGTCGCTTCCTGCTGTCTGTCCCTATGTATGCTTAGATCTTTAAAACTACGCAACGGATATTGATGCGGTTTTTTTTAATAGATAGAGTGATTCAAGAGGAAGGTTTATATGTATGTGCGAAGATGGGGCGGTTCGTTAGTTAAACCATATAATCTGCTGGTCTTAGTGAACAATTTTCCCAAAAAAGCGACTTGCGGAAATTAAAAAAAGCACTTTTACTCACTAACTTTAAAAGCCTATTGTGAATTTAAGTTCTTCAAAAATTATAAGATGACATTTTACTTGCCCTGTTATGTTTCTTTGGGAATGTTCTTTAGTATGATCAGTACCACCGGTATACTTATCGTGCTGAATTAAGTAAATAAAGAATCAATTCAAACGAAATCTCAATAAGTTTTATCCTGCAGTTCTAAATCAGCTGTCTACAATGTTGGCGTGATATTCCAAACATCCCATTTTAGGAGCAGCACTTAATCCACTAAAAGTTTTATTAATTCTTAAACACAATATTATATCCCTGTGGCTTCCAGAGGAACTGGGTGGATATGGTGAACGAAAATAAATCTAGCGAATGGAGTCGATTTATACTGCCATTAGTTAGTGATTTGCCGGGCTTTTGTGATGAAACTTTCAGATAAAAATAAGTTTTTACTGTTTAAAATTCGAACACCGAAAACTAAAGCCGTTTCAGTTGCGCTTGCGCCGAATAAAATATGTAATGATTTTATTCTTTCTTTTCAAACCTTTTCTTGCTACAATGCAGTAGTATACAATACAGATAAATAAACTTAAGGCGATATGTAAAAGTTTTAGCGTCCCTGTTACTCCATATGCGAAAAAACCCTCAGTGCGAGAGGGACGGATTCGTGGAAAAATAGCAAAAAGTCGGTTTTTTATTAATATAAAATGTAATAAAGTTGCTATCAAAATTTCGTTTAACCAGGTCCTAGATATTGTTAAAATCCATCTAATAGAATATAATTGCTGTCCATAGGTATGTCATTCTAAATTGCCCAACCAGGAGAATTGGTGTCGAAAAATACCTCATTTCAATAAATATTTCTATCGAGCTGAATTTCTCCAATCGCATTTCTGTTTTAACAGATCCCTAGAATAAGATTCCAAAAATATTATACTACTTTATCAAAATAATACATTATTTATTGAAGTAGATATGCAAGTTCTCAAAGTGTCATTTTTTTTCGTAGTGCCTTAAACGCGTTTCTCTAGAAAATAGAACAGACAAAAGCAGCCTATCAGATAATTTATTTGGTTTTAAATGCTATCACTAATTATACCTCTACAAACTTGAAAGCTCGCAGGATGTTAAAGTTTATAAAGAAACATTTTCTTTTTTTATTCGACGAGAAATTCTTCATAAAGACCCAAGAGAAACTCAACAGAAATACTAAGATCAAATAAGTAAGTAAACATTTAGATGAAAAAAGTATTTAGATTCAAGAAAAATATTTTTTACTATAAAAATATTTTTTACTATAAAAATATTTTTTACTATAAAAATAAAACATAACTTAAGAACGTTCTTGCCAATGACATCAATGCAGCAAAATTTGCAAGATTTAAAAAAATCAATCACCCGAGATATCCCGATAATCTTTAAAAAATATGGTTTCAACATTGACGCAATGATTTTCAACTACTGGTTAACAAAAAGATTTAAGATCAATCCAAGTAATTTAAACATACTTGTAATAGTAATAATTATTACAAACGAATTTTAATGAAAGAAACAAAACTTGAGAAACAGTGTGTCACTCGAATCGTCTGATAATCAATATAACTGAACTTTGTTCCTAGTCCGTTTCCTAAATTCTTATTATTATATACTAACATGGCGCAAAAACTGCATAATATCAATAAACATAAATGCGGAGAAACTGAGAACTTAAATATAGTTTTTATGGTTACTTTAAAATACAGCTCATTTATTTACAAAGCTTAACATTTGCAAACTAGTACTTAAAAGCCACTATATACCTTTACTGTATTATGTAAAATAATGCTACTTTAATGTTGATACTCTTTGTGAATATAATATTTCTGAGCATACCACTCCAACACTATTTATGAGGAAAGTTATATGGTTAAATTGTCTTTTTCAAGTAAAGTAATAAATATTTGGTTAACGGCTAGTTGCAGAAAGGGTTTTTAAGTTTAATGAAAGTTTAAAATGAATGCTGTCACTTTCTTTGTCAAGAACAATGTAAGGGATGGCATCAACTTTAAAGGTTCATTAAACTTAAAAACCCTTTCTGCAACTGGCTGTTAGCTATTTAAATTATAGTTAAATCATTTTTAATTTTTGATCTTTTTGAACATCATACTGAACAACATTCCTAAGAAATATACCAGCTAACTTGAAAAAAAATAAAATTATTCTCTAACCTTAAGAACCTGGGGCTCTACCGCGTAATTCTCATTTGTATCAACTTCAAGCAAATGCATGCGAAATTCAACGTGTGCAAAAGAGATGGCATGTTAGGCGGGCGTCGTCGCACGCACGTCAAATTTCAATCTCAAGTTGATGATGATGAAAATGAGAATTACGCGGTAGACTGTGACGCTGCTGAAAATGTTGATGTAATTTTTTTTTCTCGTGTATCTTTCTTTGGGAAAGCTTTCCAGTATGATCAGTAGATTATGTGGTTTTATTTAAATATAGCATCTCTTTACTATATAGCTTCTTATAGGCTATATAGCCCAGCCGCAGACGAGGCTCGGTCTAATTCTATGCTTGTAGGTATCAAAGTTAACAAACCTCCTTCGTTAAAAAAGTCGTTCCAGAAGTGACTTAGATACAAGTTCTGAACATGCTTCTGTATACGAGATGCGAACAAAGAAGTATCCACTTTAAAAAGTTCAGTGCTAAAAGTCGTGCCTCTTCCAGCAGATCGCAAACAATGATGGAACGCGACAGACTCTTGACGAAATTTTTCCTCATCGTCTTTGAATAGCTGTTCTGAATATAACGGGTGCTTCCCACGTGCGTCGTACGGGTCGCCAAGTACGTTCTATTTGTATGAAGATGAGTTGAGCTGAGACAAAGACTCAGGTGGGCGCCAAATACTATATGACTCGGTGACATTTTAATTTGTGATCCTAAATGTGTGTTTGAAAATATGGTCACACCAAATTTATTCGGTTTTTGAATAAGTTGAAAACTTTAGCACTTTTTTTGTTGTTGCTTGTGTGGGTGTTTTATGGGAAACGTATATATAGTTATTTAAAGCAGATATTTTCAAAAATTAAGTCCAAACAATTCGCAAAATTAAAGTCGAAATGTTTGTACAGGTCTCTCTTAGTTTACAATATTCTAGCTTGTCCTTTCACTTCGAAAATTCTTGACAATTTTGTATGATATGTCTTTATTGTTCAAGCAAATGTAGACCTTTTCTCAATGAATGTAAGAAAATTTAAAAAATTATAAGTTCAAAAATACGAGTGTTCATACCTTATATACCTATAATATTTTAGGTTACCCTGCTAACTGTTTTACTTTTATTACAGAAAAGAAAAAGTTTAGCGCATGACCGAAATGTGTCTTGTCCTTAATTATTCCTGGAAAAACGCTGGAAGGACATTTCTAGAGAATAATTTTGCGTTTTGGTTATCCATTACACGAAGGTTTTTAGGCAAAAGCAAGTTTTCCGTATTCCAAGATGGTACTTTGAAATTTTGTACATAGAAAATTAATCTACTTTTGTATTTCTCTTACACTTATTACTAAAATCATGAGCGAACAAAGTTGTAATTTTAGGGGAAACACTTTATTCCTGACAATATTTCGTCTGGTGCTTTAGCTTTTGAGTTACCGTTGAAATTCAGATGTTTATTCCTTTTTTTTTTCAGAAAAAGCGGCCCTTTTATTTTCTAAGCCTGTCCAGTTTGGCCCCCTCAAGTTTTGTTAAGATCAGTATGCAGAAATGTTTTCAACATATAGACAATCTACAACATAGCTTATAATTATAACATAACTCACGTAAAAAAAAATATATAGAGATTCATGCTTATGCTATAAATGCCGAACTCATTTGAGAAAATACTATTTTTGCTTGTAAGAGAGTAGCGGAACGCAACAAATAGTAATCTCCTAATCTAAAAGAAAACAAACCAGTACGTCGTTTTAGAAAAGTCATGCACAATAATCGTGAATAAATGAAAGTTTCGCTTGCAGAAATTACTAATAAACTATAAAATACCTGTAAATATGTAGATAGATAAATATCAAATAAGTTCGTGCAAAACATACTCGAAGTACTTCAGCTTGGGTAACCAAATATATACAACCTTATTGACCTATCGATTGATGTTGCAAACTAATTAATATTTTTAATTTTCATGTCACGGATGTTGTTCGTATTTACGACACAAACAGCACCTCTATGGCATACTAAGCGCCCTCCTAGTTTTCCACTCGACCATAAATCTACTCGTACACCTAACGTGATCGTTCGACCGTTCAAAAAGGCTTACGTGCGTTTACAATAAATGTTGGAATTTGAATTTAATTGGTAGCACAAGTGACCGACTTAAACCTAGAGTAGAAAATACCTAAATTGTTTTCTAATTTGGGCTCAAAAATGGTAAACCTGACAAAAGAAACGTGATCGTAAAGTTACAAACGACAACGATATGTTCGGGATTTCAGAAGAATATTTTTAAATCATCTACATTTCCTAAATTTCAAATCAGTCGGATATTGGTACTTATTCGAAGATATATAAACGAAGGCATTATCTAGTTTTCAAGAAAATCTGAAATTGTTTGGTCAGTCTATCGCAACATCAGTACTTAACAATGGTATCTGTATGTAGAGATTTTCACATCGCGTAATAGTTCTTTGTTTTTCTGTTTCGTAACGATACATTTTATGATGGGAATGTACGACAATCTTCAAGAAAAGATCCGCGAGAGATCACAATCGAGGTCTAAGGTCGACTTGCATAAACGTACATGGAAGCAGCAGAGTTTTTTAATTTATTTATTTATTTATTTATTTATTTATTTATTTATTTATTTATTTATTTATTTATTTATTTATTTATTTATTTATTCACATAACATTTATACAGCATTACAGGAGACCATTGCACTGTATAAATTAGGTAGGTAAGTATACATATATATATTTTTTTCTTTACTTAGGATCTAGAATATATCTAAACAAAAAAAAACAAACATTTTAACATAAATCTACATATAAACAAAACTTCAATTAAACGTTCACACTTTTGCTTTCGCAAAAATTTAAACACTCCCGGAAAATATGGAATAACTCATCCGCAAATAGATCGACCTGTTAATGTAATAATTTCCTTTGGCTCACGGTTTAAACATGTGGGGAAATGAGTTTTTACTACGTTCCGAGAGAAAAGCCTAGCAATTAGATAGACTAAAAGTCTTACTATAAAAAATATCCCTCTTAAATATCTCCATAATTTTATATCAGTTCATTATACAATATTTTAATGATCTGTAGGTTTAATTACATAATGCCTTTGAGTATTTTATTTAATACACAGTACAAGTCACGAATCCTAGAAATAATTATCGAACACTCACGTGATTTACAAACAACTATATTGTGCACGTACATATGCTAAGTAACCGCTTGACTAAATATGAGATACCTAAAATTACTCATCTACCTTCATAATCTTCTTCTATATGCTTTTCTTTTTTATTTCTTTCCCTTTACTTTCGTTACGATAGTATACCTACATACGAGTAAAATTGGTATGTATAGATAGCTCACTTAGTTGATGATTCGCGAAAGTTTTAGTTTTCTATCCCATGAATAATGTATGTTAAATGTGTTTACCCGAGCATGACCGCAGAACTGAAATCGCAACTTCAGACGAATCGCTTGGTGAATCATGCGCAGGCTCATTATCTCATGTTAGATTATTATCATCCGTTAGCACTATTGTCTGTGGTTTTCTACGTAAGGAAATAGGTGGTACATCCCTAGGGAACTGCCTAAACTACCCAAACATTCCGAGATAAACTTTATCTGAAATGTTTAGTGATGGCCCATGTACAGTGTTTTTAACTTCACTTTTCGTGCTAACCGTACCATTTTTCAAAACAATTTGTACCAAATCTTTTAAAACTTAAAAATCAAGTGAATGTTAGATATTATAAAAAATGGGTTGTCATGCATTTCCAACATTAGTAGAATGTAGATAATACAAGTACATAGCCGGTCCGCTATCTTGGTGCTTGCAAGATCACTGAAATATCTGATTTGACTTGGTCACTGAAAATGGACCTCATGCCGCCTTAGGCGTTAGTTAGGAGCTTTGTCCTAGGCCTAATTTTTTTATAAATCTACCTATATTGTTATCAATTACAATAGTTATATTCATCGATTTTATTTACAATAATAAAAAATATACATATTTAACATTTTCATCTCGTAAAGAGATAACTAAATCCCTAAATCAGCAAAATCCGGTGTATCCAGATTCGAAAAACTAGTTCCAGTGCAAGTTGCAACGACATTTTCAAGACCAAACTTACCTGATTAGTTGCATATTCGATAAATAACTAAAAACTGCTAAACCCTTTTACGAAGAAACGAGAAAACGTAAGTAGAATCCGGAACTAGACTGGCGACTGGAGGAAGAACGCAGTCTACTTCACTTACTTCCATAGGTTTTTCCCTTTTATTCGGAACAGTAGTGCACAGTACGCGTCAGCTAAAAAGGCTGAGGCTGAATACAGGTTTAAATTATTTATATTAATAGGTGAAACTCAAAACATATATAAAACTAGTCCATACAAAAGAATAATGAGGGCAATGCAAGATCCGCAACTTTTTTCGCTTTTTCATAGTGGCCCAGTCCGCTAGAGAAGGTGAATAAGTAGCAAATTTCGACAAGGAAAAGTTTTGCGCGAAGGGATACTGCGCAGGCAGGTGACCGCACTTTTTGATTGAGCGTTTTCATTCAAAAGAATGGAAAATGGTCACCGATTTTTCTTGCTGTCTGTACAATCTACGAGCAACTAACGGGTGCATTCGGTAAGAATTCGTTCCGCGTCACGGAACGCTTCCGGTAGTATGGAGGCCTAGTATGTGATAATTGTCGTCCGCCGTCCATAACGATATCTCACAAGCCTTAACACTCCAATCAATCAACAACGACTACTATTCTCTGCAGATTAAGAGTTTAACAAACTGCAAATTTAACTCGGTCGATCACTTTGCCTTATTTGTGAATATAATAGCAGTGGCGGTTGGATAGTTTTTTTATAGCGCCATTAGCAGACCTTCATAAGGTTCTAGTTACTCTAATATGATCACCTCATTAAAAGCTGTTAAAAATCTTCGATTGGAAACTTTAGCTATCTTGAAGAAACCAATATCAGTAACTGTCGAGATATCGTAAATTTTATCGCTTAGTAAACTAGATCCGCTAGTTTGATTAAATCGAGTTTAATTGAATCGTAAAACAAACATGAATTAAACTATAGATAAATCTATAGAAGACTATCCTATATATCTATACTAATACAGTATTGGCCGCTATTGCATTTTCTCAAATGAGAAACTGTTATTGCAGTCTGTCAATCTACTAGTTCTGGTACATGAAGAGGTGATAAGCTAGAAAATGTGGAAAAGTGTGGGCACAGTGCCGATTTCAACAAATTCCTTCTTTCACGTGCATACCCTCAGTAACATTCATCAGCATTGACCTCCGCATTATTTCCGAAAATGAGAAAATTAGGCGAATTTGAATACCCCCAAAGTGCCCCAAAAAGTAGATGTCATAAAAAATATATAAAATTATTATTTGGCCTCAAAAATGGGCTCTAGGGGTTTTTTTGGGTCGCTGATCACGAATGCAAATTGAGGAATTCCATATTCCAGTATTCCAAACATGTCACGAATATAGAATTCCTCAATTTGAACCTCGGATTCATGATCAGCGGGGACACTTTAGAGGGGTTTAGAAACCCCCTAACTTTGTCATTTTCGGAGGTAATGCAGGGGCAATACCGATGAATGTTCCTGGGGGTCTAGGGATAAAAGATGGAATTATTCAAATCGGTGCTGTTCACCCACTTTTTCACCGTTTCTGGCTTATTTATTGGACTTGATTGGCTAAATAGTTAATGAAATGAGTATCTCCAACTAGGCGCCTTTTTGTCTAGAGTAAAGTAAAGTAAAATTGTATTTGCTTAAATTTGCGTTTTAAATAAATATAGGTCTTATTACATCTTTTTGTTATTGGGTACAGCACATTTTACCATAATATAGTATGCAAATATTGACTCTTAAGAACTAACATGCTATAACAGAAGTAAATTTACTTATCATAACTAACTTATACAAGGTGACTTTTTGATCATCGTCCAAATTCATACTGGTGGCTTGGTAAGTGATCAGTATCATGGATCAATAACAATTTTTGTAAAATTCGTAAAATGAAATTTCGACTCCCCATAGTGATTCATTCGGAACTGGAAGTGAATTTCTATGGGAAGCCGAAATTTCATTTTACTAATTTCACAAAAATTGTTATTGATCTATGATACTGATCACTTACCAAGCCACCAGTATGAATTTGTACGATGATCAAAAAGTCACCTTGTATATCTATCGCTATTGCTGTCCAAATGATGGTCTAAAAATGACATGACCCTTAATTTCTAGCCAATCGGGCGCACCTTTGAAAGCGATAGCGATGGATGTTGAATTTAGCCAATAAGGTACCAGGCTGCCGAACACCGACGCTCCCTATAAAGATTTTCCTTTTCTGGAGGGGATCCAAAACACTGTACAGTTTAGAAAAAAGGAGAGGAGGGTTGTAACAAGCACTAGAGTTCGTAAAACATTAAATTTAAATTTACGTATTGTCGTCATGATGTAAAGTCCTTGTAGAGACATAATATAAAGCCTTTAGACACAACAGGAAATACGACATGACATGCAGCATGACAACATTAAGCTGTTTAGCTGTCAAGTGGTCCTTGTCTGTCAACTTTCCTCACGTGCGAAGATCATTGAACCGTTCAGCTCCAAAAGGGAAAACTGCGTACGCGTAGCATGTAGTTTTCCGACAAGTTTCACTTTTATCACAATGCATTAGCAGCGAAAATTCTTTCTGCTTTTTTTGCATTTTTAACATGTAATTTTATGACACTCTTTTTATTTTGAAATTTTTTGCATGAAAGGAGAGCAGACAACTTTTTCAGCTTCAGATTGGGTTCCTGTTTAATAATGAGTACTTCTTTGGTTAAAACTATTTGCTTACTTTCAAGCTCCATCAGAAATTTAGAAGATTTATCTATTGTCGGTCTCCTCGGTTTTCACAGTCACTTCTACTGCATTTTCCATGTCTATAGTCTCCTTATTTGGCCAACATCTGCACCGATGCAATTCTTTTACATAGAAATGCGAATAATCAGTACTGCTTTCTTGCCTGATTAGTATCGGAGCCGCAATGGTCCGACCGAGTATTACCCGCAGTCGTTAAACTACCGCGTCTGAGAACGCACGTTTCCAACCCGATGTGCTATTTACGTCGTGCGAGTGACTCGGTCGAGTTGGCCAGTGACAATGGAGCTCGGTGTGTGTATAGTGCGGTGATGGCCGAGTGTGTATGAAGGATTATGGCAAGTCAAGTGCCACCGCTGATGCGTTGAGCCACGCAAATGTTTGTCGACGGGCGCGGTGAGTTTGTTGAGGGATAAGGGCGTTTTATAGATAAGACTTTATCTACATGGCTGTTTGTCTTTTCTGTCGCTCAAGAATTACTGTACAGATGATATTGGTGCGAATTTCAGTAATATCAGAAGGTTTGAGGTTGTTAAATTAAGTCTTGATAGTGGACCTGACCAATAAGAATGATAGCAAAGTCAAAAAAAATGTCTGTTACCTCAAACAGAATGAAGGTTCCGTTAATGTGGGTAATTGCTTTAAAATACTCTTTATTGACCATCATATGGGCATAATTTTACTAAACATAACGACACCTTTTTTTTCCTTTTCCCTGTGTTTCAGTATAATTTTGCACCGATATCATGCTCAGAATTTAGTTTAGTAATGTTGCAGACAAACAGACACACAGACACTATAAAGGTTACCGTCTTTTGACCTAAAAAAGGTTTACTTTTCAAAGTATGGTCAACTAATCGAGGAAGGCCCTTTACATTTTGTCACTTTCTATTGTCACTGACGACATGATCTTTTATTTATATGGTACTGTCAAATACACAAGCTGCCTTTTAACATTTAATAAACATAAAATACTAAAAACTCTCACAAACGTGGCGTGTAACAATTGCGTGCACGCATTTCTAGATGTACATAATGATATACGATAGATTACTGTTTTCCACTCTCCAATGAGTTCAAACAACAATATGAATATGCATACCTACTTATTGTGCATATTTGAAATAACAATAAGGAAGAATTATCTAATTATGGCATATTTGATAATGTCTAGGGTTTTATGCGTGCGTGAACGGTGCGTGTTCGGTTATAAAAAATATGAAAACCAAGACATCTGAAATTATATATGCGAATAAATACTAATAATGTTTAAATAAAGTAGTGAGTTATTTAAAATAAGTGCATAATTATGTTGTATGTTTTAACGAGTACGTATAATAAATAATAGGTACTTTGTACGCTGCATCCTGTTTGACTTTCATACCAAAGTTTTTCACGTGTATTGGTATTATACTATTTCATTATTAAAAAAAACTTCTCTCGTTACCTTCAGAACCGGAAGATGAATAATATCAATGTTTAATAATAGGTTTTTACATATGAAATTGCCGTAATTTTCTTACAGATTCATGAGTTCATAATTCCTGTAATTCAATAGCTATTCTCATTATTTGTTTTTTGTTTGAAAGTTAATCTCAAGGATTTACACTACGTATTAAATTTCTTCAAAAACAGTTCGTCTTAAATGCCATCTATTTCCATGATAAGATTCGTAATATTTTTTTACAGCTGACACTTTTCAAAAATTAAATTAATGTTGCTGTTAGCTTAATGTTGTCTCACTCATACACAAAAGAAATAACATAATTTGGATTTGTCATTCCTAAAAAACTGCAAAAATGTTAGTTCTGAAAATTGACTTTCCTTCAAATTCTCTATAGAAAACGGCAATTTCATATGTAAACACCTATTATTTAGTATTGACTGTAAGTATCGTTACTAAAAACAATGTGAAAAAAGATAAATAACTATTAATTTTTAGAAAATCCACGAGTTGTATATTACGTTAAAAGTGAAAAAATACGGGTTACAAAACTAATTAGTTAATAAAACTAATAAGTTAATAAAACTAAACATTATCTTCCTTTGTACTACGGCGTAGAAGTAATTATCGCGAAACTTTACTACGGCGCCGCTAAAGGACGGCGAGCGCGACTGTACCTAGCACTAGATATTTCTTTGAAGCATGAACAAGTTTTCTTACTAAAAATGTATTGTCTTAACTCAGTTTCGTTTATTTAGAAGCAATAAAATTGTAGAGTTTATCTTCAGAGATGTTTGAGGCGGCTATTGTACCAAAACCTGGTGGGATCGCTCACGTTTCAGGAAACTACTTGTCGATTACAACTGCTTCGGTGCTGGTCAATATTACTCTCGAAATGATGAGCGCTTGTAAAATGTTACTAGATTGACCGAACTCATTCCTAGTCAAATGCGCCATCTATATGTTTGCCAGAAGCTTCCAATTAAAATTAGCAAATTATGTCTACCGGGTATATACATACAAATATCCATAGTGAATTTATCCACCTGCAACTTCTATCCATAATCATTTGGCTGGTAACCACACTAGTGTAGGTATAATAGGTAGGTAACATTGGCAAGTGTTTTCGTGCCCTGTAGGGACAAGGTCACTGTTTGAAGGTTAGAAAGTGTCTTTGTGACCTTCATTTTGGGATTTCCATAAAAACCTATTTACTATACATAGCCGCCAACCTATTATTTCATAGTAAACAAACGAATCGTTGTTTTTTCCGTAAATCAAGGTTTTGTTATAGTTTTACATCGATCAGTTAAAATATGGGCCAAAAGTTAATAACAAAATTGGTAAATTAAATACATTAATCGTTTCATACGGATAGTTAATAATTTGATTACAAACACGATCGTGATTTTGCGTTTTATTTGCAAATCAAGGCTTTTCTGCAGAGTAGGACTAATTCCATCTATGCGGGTTCCTATTTTGTAAGTTACACTTCTATTTGTGTATCTACGTTCAGACATAAAATTTACATTTCATCTCCTCATCTAATATTTGACAGAGGTTCTGTATATTTTCTCTAAATGCACCCTTTTGTAAATTAAATTCTATCTATTTGTACGCACATATAAAAAAATACAAATTTTTTAAATTTTAAACAAGAAACCGAAATAGTAATTATTTGTTTTGCGAAAAAAAGTTTTTATGTATGAGACACTGGCCAGTAATAATTTATTTTGAAAATAGAATTATTTTAATACGATTTCATATGTTGCCTAAAGCCGGACGAATCGTATAATACACTTCAAATTGCATTTAAGCCCTTCTAAGGCAACCTTGTACCGCTGGCGCGGTCTACTAACTTTGAGAGATGAAGAAAGAAGTGGTCGCTCTTTGACGGCTTTTACAGAAGGAAACTTGCTAGCACTGAAAAATTTAATTCAAGAGAACAGGCGAATTACGTATGAAAGGATTCAGGCCCATAAACTATGCAAAAAACCACGTCGATCCGTTGCTCCGTTGCTGCGTGAAAGAAGGACAAACCAACAAACAAACTTTCGCATTTTTGAAAGGGGTACGTAATATATAAATCAGTCAGGGTGACTATCAACGCCTAGACCAAACGGCTGGACCTAGGATGTAGGAGGTATGTAAACAGGCGAGCTTATCTCTAAAAAGAGATTTCTTCCAGCAAACCTAAGCGGGAAAGGGAAATTTTATTAACGTAGTCCCACGACTGTCTACCATATTATTGGTAGACAGTCGTGAATATACGTATGGTTTAATACTTTCTGCCACCAAGAAATATTGTCTGCTCACCGAACATTCAAAGCTTCATAATAAAATGGAATCAATGAGACTGAAGGATTGTAAATCTGTCTTCATAATCTTAATGGTCCGTACCGAGTTAATACTTAATTCATGCCACATTTCTTGGACAAAAAAAGTCTTTTGAATAATAAAGAAAACAATCCTGTCCAGTCTCGTCCAAAGTTTCACAAATAAGTAAAAGATCTTGATATTACTCGTAGATACTTACAGATTTTTATCAAGTAAAATCCCTTCTATGTTTTAAACTTTTTGATGTAACATCAAGGAAGTAACGGGTCCGCAAATGGGCACGACTGTAACAGAATCTGCAGTACCCACCTACAGTTGACACAAAATGGGCAAATGCCACGCGCTACTAAAACGCATGTGTAGAATCACAATTGGACTCTACATTCTCGTAACACTATCGGTATTTCAGCTCTAATGCGTGTTAATAGACTTGTCACAACTAAGACTTCGATTACCAGAGAGTAATGGACGGTGAAATGAGTTTCCAGTGAAAGCGTCGTCGTGTGAATCTCCATTTTCTTGTGGGTCACCTACAATCGGCTTTTGTTTTGCACACCCTGGTTCTCATCATTTGGTTTACCGCGTGAGAAGAAAAACATTAAAGAGAGACTCGGTTCAAAAGTATTTATATGAGTTGCAATGATATCATGAAATAACTTACCTTTCATGATAGTGGTGAGGTAGATATTAAAATTACGGCCTCAAAATTGAAAGCCGTAGAACTTAATAGAAGAACACATAGGTATGTTCCTCGTATGTAAACTAAAACGCACATTGAAGTTTTAAAAGGCCATCTTGTAATACCAGTACCTATTAGTACTTTTGTTTATCTTTCTTATGTAAATGGAGGAGTGGTGGTGTCCTTGAAACTGTGAGCTTTGTTTTTCGTGGACTAAGTAGGTATAGTTAAGGTGACTCCGTCGGAATAATTAGCAACTCGATTCGTGGTGGTTGAAATTTCGAACAAAACCATATTAAAATAACGTATTTATCAGCTCGCACTGCAACATGGCTGTTACGTCAGTCGCTGCGGCTGACAAGTGCGAAAATAGTCTGTTTTTAATTTATTTTATCTAAAATAAAATGAATTTCCAAAAACTGAGAAAACCAAATCATTTTATATTATTTTGTCTAGAAGTTTACAAATTTTCATACTGTTTCGATAAAAACTGCAGCAGCTATGTTGTTACAAGTGAACAAAAAATCGAGGAATAAGGGTGAACTTCGAATTTTCTTGCTTCACTTCTGTATATTATAATGAAATTAAGGAAAAACCACATCGCTATTTGTATCATGCAGATTACTATGTATTTTTCTTCAGTTGAAAAATGCTATAGTTACCATATAAAATGGTTACAAAGTTACTTAGTTCAAGGTCGTTGGCGTTGGTAGAAGCCTTAAGGCCCTTAATATCGCCAAATGGGTACTTTCTAAAGCCTACTCCTCTTTTATAGCCAAACCAAAAATATTGAAAAAATGTATTATGGATTATCAACTCTAGGATAACATATGCAACATTTTTCTTTTTCGTACCACCAGAACTTCTATATGAAAAATTGTTTTAACTGAATGGTGTTTTTTTGGCTTGAATTCCCTACTGCTCCTAAGCGGCTTAGGCGATTTAATTCATTTATGCTTTGATAAATAGATAAACTTGATAGCTATAAATATAACATAGAATTATTCAATCGAACAATCACGTCCATGTGAAAAGTATTATTTTCTCCTATTTTGCCCTATCAAGGACGCAGCGAGCGTCGTAACAGCCACCACGCATTGTGCACTGATATGAACGTTATTTCAATGTCATATTCGTACAGACAAACATCGTGTCAGATGGCACGACCGGCAGGTACCCGGTCTTTCCACCGGTCGTACTACTGAACAAGATAAAACTTAAACAGTGACCTAATAGTAACCTAATCGATGGTATAAGGTTCTGAAGAAAACTTCGAGGTACTATACAATTAGGTTTATTTAACTTTATCAAAACTACAATCTAACATTCACAAGATAAGGAAAGATGTTAACAGAAAAATTTATCTTTGTTACCAGTGTTTGGCCAAGACCTACATTTGGCAATTCTCTGCCAAGACATTACTACGACCTTCCGTACCTTAAAATTGTTGTGTTAAGAGCCGCCTTAACATCCGGAGTAATATTACATCGGTATTAGTAATGCCAAGACATAAATAAACATTTAAGTGACAACTAGGTGGAATTGTTACCACCTAATCCACTGGTAACTAAATTACTTGGAATCTTGTGAAAATTACATTAAAAAAAAACTTTAAAAGAAACAAAACTTGTAAACAAACAAGGGAAATAATTTTCTAAATAAAATCTAGCTCAGGGGAGCCGTAGATCCTACAAACAATAAATTTTTGTCGAACATACTCTTAAACCAAATCGTCTGGTACACCATTCAGTTCTACCAGGAAAGAAAAAAATATTACAGAACATTAAATTTTACAGTTTGGGTTATTCGGCGAAACAGGAAGAAAATTTAACCTTTGATACTAAAAGGACACATAACTATGTGTCCTGAAAACATACCGTCCCCGGTATCCTAACTGTGTGTGGATAAAAGTAAAAATTCCAACACCTACTTGAATTTATGCATTACACTCCACGGAAATGACACACCGTCCGCCGCCCCCTTCAAGGTCAACGATCCACGTCACCGCAGACAAAAGGAACTGCTTACAGCGTACACCACGCGGCGTTCATTCCACTGCCAGCTGGTAAATCACGAAAACTGGTACACTCGGTAACAAGAAGATCTTGTATACTGAAGATCTTGAAAACAAACACCCTGGAATTAGAAGAGAAAAAACAAAATTAAAACCTTTACCACACGGAACAATGAGAACAAAATTCCGGTGACTCAAAATACAAAGAAAGCAATACATACCATGATCTGATGATTTCAGAACTCCCTCCAACCCGACGAAAAAATTCCTTTTCAAAAAATCAATCCACACGCATATGTCAAATTTATCTGAAATACAAAAACAATTTTATATAACCATTCCACACAAATGAATAACCCAAATTTAAACTCAAAACAAACCTTAAAACTTATCACGAAGTCGTGTTGGCAAAATCCGCCATTATTGTAAAAAAATAAGACACAAGACACGTCTTGACAACCCAAAAGACTGATCGAGCAATCACCGGAAATGGTCTCGCTACTCCACCAGACAAAACGAACGAAGTTCATGTCAGCGAACAGAGGGTAAAACCGAAACTTTCCGGCAAGCAAATAAAACGACGCGAAAACTTTGTGATAACCGCACCTACAAAATTTGCAATGCTACAATCGAGCTGCTAATTTGGCGACGGTAATCGCCTTAAATAAGTTTTGTTAATACCTAACTCGTTCCATGTGGTTTGTAACGCAATATTTGCGTAATTCTTAGTGTGGGTGTTGGGAATTGTCACCGTTTTTCTTCTACAAAGGAAGTTGTGTAAGTGTACGTTAGAGATGTTTCAATCAAACTGATTGTCTGACACATTTTTTATATCTGAATTCTTTTATTTTTATTAAAGTCAATGTTAAGAGGCTATGCGAATTTTATTTTTGTCACTGTCACTCCAAGCGAAAATTCAGGGCGCATTCAGGGCAAAAGGGAAAAAAGTTGGTTTTGTATTTTTATTAAAAAAACTAAAATAGCTAGCAAAATTTCAAATATCAAATCTCTAGATATTGTTAAAACACACCTAATAAAATATGTTTGAGTTCTGTATATGGTTCCTATTCGTCAAACGAGGAGAAAAAGTGTGTTTGAAGACCTCATTTCAACAATTATTTCTATCGAGAAAAATGTATCCAAACATGTTTTCCAATTTCAATACCCTAGATTATATAGTCAAAATGCATATGCCAGAAACTGATCATAATTTTCCGTGTATTTCATGAAATACACAGGAAAGAAACACCCGTATTTTTTTCGCATATCGCCTTAAAACAAAAATCAGATATCCAAACTGCAATGCCATGTTCATTTCCTAATTAGACATTTAAATTTATTTTTAATTCAGTATGACTTTTTTAATTTTAATTGTAGCCACACATTTTTAATAATGGATTTCGTATGTATACCGATTGTGTATGTACAATTGTACATATTTTGCATTTAATGTGATATCTATAGTAATAATAACTGACAAACCTTTTATAACGTGCTTTGGTGAATAAATATCTTGTATCTTATAATAGACCTGTCTTTGAAGGCCTACTCCTCCTGCGAATGGTCCAAATACTTGAAAAATATATGTGTTAGACATAAAATAAACTGACAGTTTTTATTTTTTCCTTTAGTTACTTTGGACAGGAAAAAAATCGAAGGTTTCTTAGGATTCACGAAAAAATTCTCTTACTCCTTCCGAACGAAGGCCTGAGGCGATTCTTTCACCAAATTAAATACAATTTATAGATTTATAAAATGTAAGTCCAAAATATTTGTTCCATCCATCGCGTCTATGTGATAAAAATAAATAATAAAAAATATTAAAAAACACGACTGCCATTTTCAAAATGAACTTAGTAAAGACACCCAGTGCAGTCAGGGGACAGCTGTTCATTGGATACGTGTTGTTTTGTATGTCCCCCGACTGCAATGGGTTTCGTTACTAATAGACTGAGAGCTAGCGACCAAATCGGTCATGTGGCTTCAGCTGTATTGAAACTCCGTTAGCTACTTCCCTAAACAACCTTTTCCGATAACCTTCGTGCTGGCAGGCCGCGAGCGGTGGGTGCGGGTGTAGTGTGGTGGGGAAAAAAATGTGGGCTCAGCGACTTAATTTTTTTTTCAAATAGTTGCTCTGTACTCCCTGTGCACCCAAAAAAAAATTTGAAATCGATCGGGTGGTGGGAAGGGGTTGCCAGCGTTAATTAAAAGTACCAAAATAATAATAATTTTCATGTGGGCTCATATTTTTTGGGTGCACAGGGAGTACAGAGCAACTGTTTGAAAAAAAAATTGAAGTCGCTGAGCCCACATTTTTTTTAATTTTTTTCCCCACCACACTACACCCGCACCCACCGCTCGCGGCTTGCCAGCACGAAGATTATCGGAAAAGGTCGTTCAGGGAAGTAGCTAACGGAGTTTCAATACAGCTGTAGCCACATGACCAATTTGGTCGCTAGCTCTTAGACTATAAGTTGAAATTATGGCAGTCGTGTTTTTTAATATTTTTTTCTATTTATTTTTATTTAATATTTTTATAGCCAGTGCCAATCCGGATGGTATAGAAATTCTAATGATACCTCATTCATCCAAATCGGTTAAAGCTTTCAGAAGATATGATGAAAAAAAGAAAAATACATGAACCCTGAAAACAATACACACCTTTTTTTTGGGGCAGTCGTGTATAAAGTATTATTCTCTACTATTTTGCGCTATCCGGAGACGCAGCGATCGCGACCGTCGTAACAGCCACTTTTGAATGCGCGCTGGTAGGAACGTTATTTCAATGTCATTTCTGTCGACAGGTATTTTTACCGACACAGGTCGTGTTGCTAATTTAGGGTATGTACCTATGCATCTTAAAAGCAATTCTCCATTTTTTATAATATAAAATTAATAATCTTATATTACAAAAAATACAACCACTTTTTTTAAACAGGTACAATATTTCTTGATCGTCTACCACATTATAATGCGACCTAAGGACGGAACGCAGTGGCCTCGTGACATACTATAAAGTTAAAATTAGAATCGTGATTCTTACTCGACTCTGGCCCCGCAGTATGCTCTTATCGCGCGCCACTGGCATATCTCGCGGTGCCTCTTGACTCGGAGCCGCGCGCGACGCGGAGCGATGCCATAACGCGGCTCTGAGTGTCATCCGTTTTGCGCATCAAGGTGTGAGCGCAATTTGATAGTTTTGTGCTGCATCAACGCATTTCATGAATAAAAACAAATCAGAATAATATTGACGCAAAACGCACCCATTGTTTTATTTTCTTTTAGAATTCACGTGCGTTTGAAAAAAAAGCACAGAATTTAGTTTGTTATCTTGGAACATATCGTTATCACCTTCAAATTCAGAGTAAGAGTCCATTCCGTAAAAAAATCTAATAACGGCCTTTAAAGGTACAGTTTTAAACGGTGGTTTTGCGTGGCGTGGACGCACGTGCCTTAGGTGGCATGGTAGTGGGTTGTGCGGGTGGCGTGGTTGCGCGCGGCGCGTGCGTGCGTGTTGCGGTTGTGGATGACGCGGTTGTGCGCGGCGCAAGTTCACGCGGCGTGGGTGGCTCTGTAGTCATGTCCGGTGGTGGTTCATCTAAAAGGTCCTGTGGCAGGCGGTCGCGGTCAGGAGGGTCACTTCACCGTGCGCCATTTAACCGGACTTGCGCGGCGAATCAAAAAAAATGCACGTTACATTGGCTTGGCCCGTGTTCACCCACGCTGTCTTATCATAAAGGGCGGACCGCGTTCCTTTGATTCGTATAAAAAAAGATGACAAAGGACTTGTCAAGCCAGGGTGATTACATGGCGCGTGGCACGGCGATCCTTGGCTTGGCCCGCGTTATCACAGGCGTTTTACTGAACCATAAAGCTGGCTCCATTTTTTAAGGTTAGCGATGTTTTTTTAATTTTTTCAATGAATGATTATAAATAATTCGCATTGATGCAGTTGGTGTGCAAAACAGATGACAGAACATCACTCTGTAGTGTTTTTTTCTACTTCGCAACATTGAATCATTCACTTCGAGAAAATATGGAATATAA
Organism: Ypsolopha sequella; assembly: GCA_934047225.1. NCBI lineage: Eukaryota > Metazoa > Arthropoda > Insecta > Lepidoptera > Ypsolophidae > Ypsolopha > Ypsolopha sequella. The sequence goes on along the minus strand of OW203994.1, from coordinate 16,093,442 downwards.
ATGAGTCTGTTTTAGCTGATTCTAATCACAAATAACGTTTAATTATAATAATAAGATGCGAGAATACTATTATTCTCAAAATAAGTTAATTAAAAATTAATAATAAAGAAGTCGCGGTCCCGAAACATGGAAATAAATATGTGGCAAAGAAATGTCAAATTTCGCGATAAAAAGCCGCGCGCGTGTTTGTCGTGCTCGAACCCCATTGTCTAGATTGAAGTTCGGTAACATGTATCTTCCATAAACAGCGTATTCGTCATGCTCACTTCACGCGATAAACGACTGACGAGGGAGTTACATTGCCTATTTTGACAGATTGTGCGTTATAAAGCGTGATAAAGGAAGTCGCACGTGATCATGCTACGGCTCCTGGACGCGTTAAAATAGATTTCATATTAGCGCCGCTACCGGGCCCACGGAAAAACATTGTATCAGCTGGGCACTGGTTATTCATTTTACTTATACCTAGTTTACCAGTTTAACTAATAAAATTAAAATTAGTAAATTTTACTGGTTTCAAATAGAGTGGTATCAATGATATATTAATAATACTATAATAATGTTAATACATTTATTTCGTTGGGTATTTTGTATATAATATATCTGTTGTGAATTTTGTATAGGCAAAATCCAATTTTATTTGTTAGTATCTTGTTACTAACCGAGGTATCCTGGACTACTTATTCGATACCAATGAAATAAATAATACTTACCTAAAAAGTATTTTTTTTTTTTTACTTTTAGCGCTCTTCATGTAATTTTTACAAGTTGTGTTACACAATATATTTTTATAGACGATGGATTTATCGTATATCTTTTAAATCATAATATTAAATTCTCAGTTCTTAGTACAGCAGCCGGATGTATCTGCCAATAACCAAAGGAGAGTTTCGACACATTTCTTGAAAATCTGTCTCAGATTCGTTCGTTACGATACCCGATACAAACAATGAATTAGGAGAAGTAATATTGTGACGGGAGACCAGGATTACGAAATGTGCCTCTAATGGGTTCTAAATGAGTAGCTTTTGATGTGATTTTCTTTAAGTGAGCTATCAAAATTCTTCTCTTTATACCAGCATTCAACAAATATAATTATTTGAGCATGGAATTGTTTATATGATGAAGTTCGCTCGCCCAGAAAGTGGGAAAGTTGGAAGTGTTGATTAGTCTTCCCAAGGAGTTCCGCAAAATCTACGGAAGTCGGCATCGGGCGTATGACCCTTCTTTAAGGCGCAACGGAAAAAAAACGACACTTTAAGGACTTGCATATCTACTTCAGTAAATAATGTATTATTTTGATAAAATAGTATATTATTTTTGGATTCTTTATCTAGGGATCTGTTAAAACAGAAACGCGATTGGAGAAATTCGGCTCGATAGAAATATTTATTAAATTGAAGTCCTTTTCGACACCAATTCTCCTGGTTTGACAATTTAGAATGACATATAGACTGCAGATATATTTTATTAGATGGGTTTTAACGGTATCTAGGACCTGCCCCTGTATTCTGTATCTTTAGTTGCCAACTGGACTAGGTGCCTATCATCAAAAACATAGCTAAAAACGGAACTTTCAAAATTGTCTTTAGTGGGTATTGAACTATTTACGAACTGTGTCGTCACTTCAAGTGCGAACATATTCTTAGACAATCGGAATTCGATAGTATATCTATGTTTTTGATGATAGACACCAAGTCCAGATGGCAACTAAAGATACATAATAAGCCCTCTGGTTAAACGAAATTTTGATAGCAACTTTAGTACATTTTATATTAATAAAAAACCGACTTTTTGCTACTTTTCCACGAATCCGTCCCTCTCGCAACGAGGATTTTTTGGCATATGGAGTAACAGGGACGCTAAAACTTTTACATATCGCCTTAAACCCCCCCGGTTTACACAAGCAGTGCTGAAGTGTTTTAGAAACATTACCCTTCTCTATGCTACGGCGTAGCACCAATATCACGTACCTTTACTACTTTGGCCCCCCTTCGATACGGCTTCTTATGACGTCAATCCGGAACACGACAAGTCACTTGGCGGCACAGTTTCGTCATGAGGGTGGTGACAAGATAACCCACGGCCGCAGCGTGCCATCATTTGATGTAAAAGGACTTATCAGTAAGTTAGGTCTGTCTAACTGTACAGAGTGCGCCAGGTGTATTTGCAGTGATTGTATCTCAGTTCAAGCCACTCAGGGAGGCTTCTTTCAGCACCCCAGACTAGAGTTAGTAAGTACATTAATTAAGGTGATATGTAAATGTTTTAGCGTCCCTGTTACTCCGTATGCGAAGAAACCCTCAGTGCGAGAGGGACGGGTTCGAGGAAAAGTAGCAAAAAGTCGGTTTTTTATTAATATACAACGTAATCAAATTGCTATCAAAATTTATCTTTAGTTGCCATCTGGACTGGGTGCCTATCATCAAAAACATATTATGTTATAGTATTGAATTTCGATTGTCTAAGGACTATTCGCACGTTAAGTGACGACACAGTTCGTAAATAGCTCAATACCCACTAAAGGCAATTTTGAATGTTCAGTTTTTGATGATAGACACCTAGCCCAGTTGGCAACCAAAGATACATAATATTGACTGCGTCCAAGATACTATTAAAATTCATCTAATAAAATATAATCAAGCCAAGAGTTTCGAAAAAGGCCTCATTTCAATAAATAATTTTATCGAGCCTAATTTCTCCAATCGCGTTTCTATTTTACAGATCCCTAGGAAAAGATTCCAAATAATATACAATTTTATCAAAATAATACCTTCTTCACTGAAGTAGATATATCCAAGTTCTAAAAGTGTCGTTTTTTTTCCGTAGCGCCTTAATGGGCTACTTAATCTATGATCATTTTATTTACAAGCACTGCAAGATTTGAGGCTCATTACAAAGAGGTCGTTATCCTTCCCAGCTAATAATACGTTCATAAATGAATGAATCGTTTGGTTAGTGTCACCACTTTCAAGGTAGACCAATATAATCTGGATCGAGGTCTAGGAACAAAGCAAAGTCTTATCACTCTCGAAGAATGGAGCAATTTTGTGCAATCTCCATGTTCTCCATACAATCGTGGAGACGTTATCAAGATGGATATATGCGACGGTGCGAAACGAAATACTGTATTACCTACAGTCTCCCACACGGCATGGTTGACTTTCATAGTTCTTACTTCTTTCACGTTAATGTTTATAATAATAAAAGAATAAATAAAATAAAAATCATTTATTTCAGAACTGGGTTCCATAAAAAAAAAACACAACATTATATATTACACAGAAAAGAAAAATACCAAAATGTCACAAACAGTATGTCAATAAAATAAAATGTCAATAAAATTAAAATTAAAACTCATAGAAAATCAGGATAAAACTATTTTGATAATTAAACATTATTTAACGTCTAGTGACGTCCAGTGATGGCTGATAGGACACCCGCACCTACCTCCCACTTCTTTCAGAATAGTATTGCGGCTGCCCCGCACACTCTGTGCATAAGAGAGGCAACTTTCGATCAAACGAAAAGATTCTTTGACTGTAATTTTTTTGACTGTTTTTAATTTAATAAAAGACTTTTTGTAAAAGGAATATTAGCCTTTAAATTTTGGATAGGTAGTCATATCCAACTATTAGATATATTTATAATTATATTTATCTTTATAACCTAATACCTATTGCACATTATTTGTTCTTTTGTTCGTGAAGAACGACTGGTTAACTAATCGTTTACAAATTGTAGATACCGCAAAGGCACTAGTTTACCTCGAACTTTAACTAGGCAATAAATAAGCATGCAAAGAATGATTATAATCCATAAATAGACAAAATGCTATTATTTTTAAATGGTCTCAATTAGATGCAAATTAATAAAATAATTTTTGGTACCTAGATTAAAAAAAAGATTTTTCTTAACTCTCGTTCAGAAAAGGGGCATTATTTATTCCAAGATCGAGTTGAAAGTGCTACTTTTTAGACCTAGGGTCGAAAAGTGATTTGTAAATAAAACATCCCCTCTCATCTGTCTACATAGAAATGGAATACATGTAAAAAACTAAATAGACAGTCAGCATAGCATCTCCATAAAAAAAGATATTCTGAATAGATATCGTTTCTGCGGTTTCGCAGCCGGATTGTGAAAAAACCCACCTTTTTCTAATTGTTGTGTATGTTGCCATCGCAAAGTTTCCATTGGTTTCTGTAAATAGGAATTTCAAAACATTTTTGTTTCAACATTTTTGAGGTTCTAATTTACAGAAACCAATGGAAACTTTGCGATGTTGCGATGATAAATTAGAATCTCGAAAATTTTGAATTAAAACAAATTTGATATTCTAATTTACAGAAACCAATGAAAATTTTGCGATGGCAGCCTACACAATACATAGTTTTGTTGAATAACTATTGAGTGAATTTTAAATTTAAGTGTTCTGTTTCCATTATCTAGAAAAAGGTGGGTTTTTCACAATCCGGCTGCGAAACCGCTCTTAAGCGATATGCGCAAATTACTATAAGACGCATTTATTGCATACTTTTGATTCAAAAATAAGAAAAACAATAATAAAATGTGTATTTTGGACCGAGATCCCGTATGACAATCCTTAACTTGGATGAAAAAATTTCATACTCGAACTTAGGCGTAGAAACGCCTTCACAACTCGTGTGAAACTTTTCGTTTCTTTACTTCGATTAAATTGACAATCAACTATTTAATTTCAATGTTAATTTGATAAAGGAATTGTTTAAAAGGATTCTATTAGAGAAAAATATACAAAATACCTCAATGCGAATGATTTGAATCCATGAGAATTTCAAGTAGCTCGTAGTACTAACTGTAAATCACGTCAAAGCTTAATGTGTAATGTGTATTCCTTAATCATGCGCACGCGTTCTTATTCATTACAAACAGTAGACATTTAATAATCATCTCTATAACCAAAGTAAATAAAGTCCTCAGTGCAAAACGCACAAACTTATCTCATCGTTTAAAAATAGACTTTATCACATTGCAGTAAGATTTGATTTAACAAGATAGTTTCCTGTAACCTACTCCACAAGTGGGGTGATACGGAACCAGCACCATCATCATTACAGAATCAAGATCAGTAATGATGGCCGTGTGCGGAACCCTGGTCACGGATTGTACTGTCACGATCGAGGATTTATTAACATGTTGATCTGTAAGATGGATTCGAGCCACGATCTAGACTGCCATCATTATATTAGAGACAATTATAATTAAGAGGGCTAATATTTGTGAGCGCCCAATGAGAACAACTCAATTCGTACTGAGATCGCGATCGTATCGGTCCTATGAGTGACGTTCAAAATCCCAACTTCTGTTAGACCACGGGCGTACAGTCGGTAACCTTATGTATCGAGTAACAAGATGTGACCAATTCGTAGTTGTGTAGAAAAAAAACTGCATCAAAATAAACAGGGTTGGCTACGCGCAACCTGCAGCATTTTGTACAGTCAGCAAAAACATCAAATTTTTGATTTAAAAAAACGCGTCTATAAGTAACAAGTAGGTCCTACTATGTTTGACAAAGCGTATCGAGAGGTTGTTAAAAAGTAAATTAAATTTTAATTACAGCTCTAGGCTTGTCGCACTATACAAGAAAAAGAGCTGTTAAATTAAAACCCAATGATATTGTTATTTCTTACTATCACGCAGCATTACACCAACTTTTTATTCAAACAAACCCACAAATGCGTAGGCGCACTTGAGCTTTTTTCTCGCACTCCGCGTTAGGGTTGTCCCCATTTCAACTCTTTCTTATTCATCCATCTATCAGCCTGGTTCGTCTTCAGGCCTTTCCAAGATTGCGCTACTCTTGGTGGTCCTCCTGGAAGAAATGCCCATATTCACACACGCTGGTCAGACGAATTGGTGAGCGTGGTGCCGAAACCCTCACACCATTGGCGCCACTGCCCGTTACCAGTATCTTTCTTATTACGCACTCCATTTATAAATTCGGTTAACCATATTTATAAAAACAAATTACGGTGTGAAGTGATAATCAATGAATAACATTTGCTCCGAATACGTGCTACGTGCTCCGAAAATATGACGCTTTGTAGACCCTCTACGCCGTAGCAATAACGCATAAGTCCGTGTAGTAGTTAAAAGCCTCGCTTTTTATAGGTGTATTTATAATGATTTTAACAAGGTGTTTGGTAACCCTAATGATCTGTCAAAGTGATGTTTCAACGTTCTCAATTGAAGCCCACGCGCCAACTGATGACCTCCTCTGACCGGCCATTCACAATTTATCCACTCGCCAACACTATTAGACACTTAGTTAAAGATCTATTGGATCGGTCCCATACAGAACCTTTAAAAAATTTATTAAGCTATGAGCTTCACCACATTTTTTCCTCAAGTAATTCTAAGCATTTCTAGCCCGGGCCACAAAAAAAAAAAAGCTGCTGGCGGGGGGGAGGGGGGTACAAAGGAGCCGCTCGCCCACCTTTTTTTAAAAAAATCTATACGTTTCCAGTTGGCCCTTATGGCAAGTTTGGTATCATTTTTGTATAAACTGAAGGTGTAGAATTCATTTCTGGTATTTACTTTAATCATTTTCATAGCAATTTTTTGAATAAATCATTAAAAAGTGAAAAGTTTCAAATTATTTTTTGCTTTGAGAGCTAATAACTTTTGAATAAGAGAAAAAAAACGAAAATAAAAATATTATAGTAAAGCGTATTTTATGCAGATTCTAACAGTATGAATTTCAAGAAATTGGTACTACAAAAAGTGGGTAAAAAAAAAAAATATTACCTCGCAGTGGTGGCGACTCGCACTAGGAGGCGGTTAACTATCTAACAAAATGGTGTGTATTATCAGCGTAAACAATTATTTTATTATTAATTCCTTTGTAAAAAAAAACCATTGGTAAAAAAACTTGGCTGTACGCTGAATGACTGGCTTCCGAGCCACACTTTTGAGATTCTTGTTTATAATGCGGCATCAAAAATATGGAACAATCTACCGCCACCGTTACGAGTAAAGATTAGTACTAATACTTTTAAAGCTAAATTTAAGGCAATACTCCTGCAGCGGCAAAAACAGGGTGAAAATTTGAAGCATCCTGATAAGGTTAATTTTCTTTTCAATACATATTATTGATTAAAACCTTTTATCTCTATACCAAAAAACATAATAAACCTATAGATATATATATAGATAAAATGCCCTCATCTAAAACTCAACATTCACTACATTACATTCATCATATTTTGGATTTAAAATAAATTTACTATTTCATCATCATACATAACACTACACATCAGACACAACATAAACCTTACACACTTATGTACAGCCCTTCTCTTATTGTGTACTTACCCTTATTACTTTCTGCTCTGAACACTACCCTAAGAGCTGGGGATAACTGAAAACCAGCGCTGCACACTGTATGACAGCGTCAGCAAATGCTGAGTTATTCCCATTTGTCCAAATAAATGTTTTGTTTAAATGTTTATATTCTGTGTACGAACTGTTTGTGTTTTTAACTTTTTATGTTTTAATATTTTATTGTACTCATTTTTTTCTTTTTTGTGTGTATTTGGCAATAAATGTTTCTTATTCTTAAAAGTGCGTACTAATTGATAACCGCTCGCCATCAGAGCAGAGCTTCTGAAAGTGCGATAATATAACAATAAAATAAAAGCATATAACAATAAAAGTGGACTTAGAACTTTGTCTTACTCAGGAAACTTAAAAAAAATAAGAAATATTATATATATTTATATATAGACTTACGTTTAATTACATAATTCTGTGCACCTTAATTTTCTTTTAAAACAGTTGCAACGATTTTTGCATCCTGTCTTGCACCTGCACCGAGTAAGTTCCAAGCACGCAATTGTGACATCTGGTAAGTCTGACCAATAAGGGCTCCAAATACCTTCTTCTATACCCCAACACCAAGAAGAAGGGCTTGGAAGGTTTTGGGTTGGCACTAAGGCCTGGCCCCAAACATGGACCCCTTAGTACATTCCGCGAAGTGTGTGATGGTGAAGAGCGGCCTTCGTTGGAGGAATGTTGTCCAGTTCTCTATCCCTCTTCGTAAATAGATATTTTCTACATTCATTAACAGTAGTGCAAGGGCTTGAGCTGAAAAGTCAAATATTGGAGTCATTCTGACTACTCCCGCTACATAATAGAAGTAAACAACTTTACCTACATAATCCTACATCCTTCGGGTGGATTTAAATAAAAAGGAGCTTTTTGATCTGCTATCTGCCCGATGCCTCTCCATAGATTTGGCTGAAGGCAAGGAGTTCAACTTAACTCAAAAGACTGCAGTTTTGAGTAATCACAGTCGAGACAGGAAAATGATTGAACCAAGTAACCACGAAGAGGCCGATACTAGAATGTTACTTCACGTTGCTGACGCTGTCGATCGAGGACATAAAAACATTGTGATTCGTACTGTAGATACAGACGTAGTTGTCGTAGCCATTTCATGTATTCAAAAATTGCCAGAAATAAAAGAGTTGTGGGTTCACATGGGCACAGGCAAAAACCACACTTATATTTTATGCCACACTATTGCTAATGCACTCGGTATGTGTTCATCGTGCTCTAAGTATTAAAAACGTGATATAAAATTAATACATACTAACTAAACTACACTGTTTCGGGACTAGAAAGAGCTGAAGTACTGCCAACTTTCCATGCCTTGACAGGATGCGACACAGTATCTTCTTTCAATGGAAGAGGCAAAAAGACCGCCTTTGACGCCTGGAACGCCTACCCTGACGCAACATATGGATGGGAAATTGGCAGAACCTGACAGTTTTATTCAGAAATTTGTTATTACAATGTACGACCGGTAAGTTAAATCTGATTTGATACAAATTCAGGTTATGTAGGTAAAGTTGTTTACTTCTATTATGTAGCGGGAGTAGTGAGAATGACTCCAATATTTGACTTTTCAGCCCAAGCCCTTGCACTACTGTTAATGAATGTAGAAAATATCTATTTACGAAGAGGGATAGAGAACTGGAGATCATTCCTCCAACGAAGGCCGCTCTTCACCATCACACACTTCGCGCAATGTACCAAGGGGTCCATGTTTGGGGCCAGGCCTTAGTGCCAACCCAAAACCTTCCAAGCCCTTCTTCTTGGGGTTGGGGTATAGAAGAAGGTATTTGGAGCCCTTATTGGTCAGACTTACCAGATGTCACAAGTGCGTGCTTGGAACTTACTCGGTGCAGGTGCAAGACAGGATGCAAAAATCGTTGCAACTGTTTTAAAAGAAAATTAAGGTGCACAGAATTATGTAATTAAACGTAAGTCTATATATAAATATATATAATATTTCTTATTTTTTTTAAGTTTCCTGAGTAAGACAAAGTTATAAGTCCACTTTTATTGTTATATGCTTTTATTTTATCGTTATATTATCGCACTTTCAGAAGCTCTGCTCTGATGGCGAGCGGTTATCAATTAGTACGCACTTTATAAACAAGAATCTCAAAAGTGTGGCTCGGAAGCCAGTCATTCAGCGTACAGCCAAATTTTTTTACCAATGGTTTTTTTTTACAAAGGAATTAATAATAAAATAATTGTTTACGCTGATAATACACACCATTTTGTTAGATGGTTAATCGCCTCCTAGTGCGAGTCGCCACCACTGCGAGGTAATATTTTTTTTTTACCCACTTTTTGTAGTACCAATTTCTTGAAATTCATACTGTTAGAATCTGCATAAAATACGCTTTACTATAATATTTTTTATTTTCGTTTTTTTCTCTTATTCAAAAGTTATTAGCTCTCAAAGCAAAAAAATAATTTGAAACTTTTCACTTTTTAATGATTTATTCAAAAAATTGCTATGAAAATGATTAAAGTAAATACCAGAAATGAATTCTACACCTTCAGTTTATACAAAAATTATACCAAACTTGCCATAAGGGCCAACTGGAAACGTATAGATTTTTTTAAAAAAAGGTGGGCGAGCGGTTTCTTTGTACCCCCCTCCCCCCCGCCAGCAGTTTTTTTTTTTTTGTGGCCCGGGCTAGAAATGCTTAGAATTACTTGAGGAAAAAATGTGGTGAAGCTCATAGCTTAATAAATTTTTTAAAGGTTCAAACCAGTAGGTCTTTGACTAACTTAATCTATTCCAAAATCGTGCTTATCGTGTTTTGATGAGAACTTTCTCAAAGACCGACTATCTTGGACGCAAGTGCTGTACTATGACCACATCATCCGGCTTCGCTCTTTTTGTGAAATCTCGATGAGAAGGCAAACTCTTTGATGATTTGTAGACATAAACAAACATACTCTACTAGAAAAATTGGTCTCGTAAGAAGAACGTAGTTGTTTAAAAGAGTTCATTAGAAGACTTGAAAAGTTTATTCTATCAGGACAAATGAAAATAGTGACGAATTTAAAATGAAAATCTAATCGATAAAATTTACTATACAATCGATAAATTATTTGAATGATGCCAGTTAATATTGATTTTATTTAGTTCAACAATATAATAATATTTAATGAACATTTTTACGCCGGCAGAGCATAAAGGGACGAATTCTAAAACAAATAAAAGTACATAAAAAAACTTGTCATAAATAAGATATTTGATGCAATTTAATAAAAAAACCAGCGGTAGCTCAGTCGGTAGAACGCTAGACAATCAACTCAACCTAGCTTCGGATCCTGTCGGTCGAGCACGCATCAATATGTTTTTCGGAATTTATGTGCATTATATTTGTATACTTACTTAACGGTCAAATACACTTACAGAACGGTAAAAGAAATCACTGAAGTAAACGTACATGCCATAAAAGCGTGTATTTGTTGGCAAAGTACGGAGATACGGCTCACTTCGTAAGAAGGTATACGAAGGTATATGAATATTGGCTGTTCCAAAGCAGTACACACTTGGAAACATCTCTGACATGACACCCCCTGGGGGTATAATTGTAACGATATGTTTGTTTTGTAATACTCCATGCTTTAAGGCGCTCTCTGTCTTTTTCTTTACGTGTAAGGAGTAAAGAAAATAACCACACTTTTGTACTTTTTCGTTGTTTTTATCGGTTTTTAAATTGTTTAAAAATAAGGGATATATTTATTAAAACCCACTTACGTGGTCGACCTAGAAAATTTAAAGAGCAATATTACCAGATATGTTTCGTTAACAAAAGAGTGGAATTATGGAAATGGCATGATTTGAAAGGTCTTATTTCATGCTGTGTTCGTGAATTATTTCTATCGATCAAAGTTTATCTGATCGTGTAACACATGCGTGGAAGACCTAGATAAAGGTTCGAACTATATTGCGTATTTTTTTTTGGAAGTTTTAGACGATATTTGAAAGTTTTATTTGACTTTGAAATTACTGATTTTGGGATAAGAGCGCCAGTACCATTTGCATTGCATGAACTTCGCCTCGTAATCGGCTGCTGAAGTGTTCCATTGTCAATTTATTTATGTATATACGTATTCATAACTATCTTTTGCCCGCGGCTTCGTACCCGTTGATATTTTTTGCATTTTCCCGGGATAAAAAGTAGCCTATGTCAATCTCCGGCCCATAAACTATCTCTATGCAAAAAAATCACGTCGATTCGTTGCCCCGTTGCTGCGTGAAAGAAGGACAAATCAACAATCAAATCAACAACCAACAAACTCACTTTCGAATAATTTATAATAGGGGTACGGACTAGAAACATTTTATTTTAAAATCCAATATTCATTTTCAACCAAACTGGGAGTTCCCTTCGATATTTATAAAAGGTCTACCGGAAGCGGGTTCAGTAATGTTGCTGTGTGGACTAATGAAGCGTGATCAGAACTTGCAATGGCCCGTGGGAACAGTCCGGTATCAAAGAGACGGCTGTTCACAAAACCATGATAATTTGGCCAGTAAATATTAATCTCTATAACAAGTGGCCAAGGTGCTAACCTGTGGTCAGATTATTGTGGATGGCGGGGATTGAGAGATTGGTATTTCGCGGATGATAGAGAAATGGGATAGAGTTTCGCATTACTTCCTCATACTTAATATAAAGCATGAAATTCAAACACTAAACGAATTCCAACCAAAATATTCTCAATTCCTATACTATTCCTATACCTATAACGACCGCTATGACAGTAGTGTCCCGTTTGGGTACGGAACCCTAAAAATGCTAGTAACTATACAACACCATTAGTTTGTTAATCGTCTAATTATTCGCCTGATTACGTCTAACAAAGACCTATTGTTAAGCTAATACTAAGGTCATTGGAATCAGCTTTTCAATTGACTCTAGCTGATTACATAAAGGAAGGGACCTAAAATGGTGGCTATTATGCGACAGACGGTGACAGAATATTAAGAGATCTTGTCTGTTGATATAAAGAGTTATGTACGAACAAACAGAGACTACTAGTCCTCGTGTACAAAAGCGTGGTCGTCCCAGCATTTAACCATACTATATCGATATGTCATATCAAATAAGTATTATAACCGAATAAAAACTAGAGCCCAATAAAGGTTCTGATTATTTTGATATTCTTTCATAATTGTGTTTTTGTACTACTCGTATTTAGGATAACGAAGCCCACTTTCTAGATTCCAATTCACACGTATCCTATAGTTTAAAATTGTAAGCCGATGTTTTCGTGAGTTTCCTCTACTCCGTCTATAAATTCTTGATGTTTAGACAATTTCACATACCCACCGTGTGAAAAGTCAGCAATACGAAAACAAAACGGTCTTACAAAGAATTGTGGCCGAATTGTTTGTAAACGGTTCGAATTTGTAAACATTTCAATTACGGGTGCAGCCAGGGGAGTTTTGCGGGTTCAACCCCCTCCTCCGAAACGTTCAAAATATTACAACTCCTCCCCTGCTTTGACGTTTTGCATGTTATTGGCACTTCTGCTAGCAGCTACTAGAGAATTAAATCAAATAACCTTCTTGTTTTTTCACAAGCATGATGAATATTTATTTATATTTTATGCTCTTTCAGCCAGTTGCAGAAAGGCTTTTTAAGTTTAATGAACCTTTAAAGTTGATGCCATCCCTTACATTGTTCTTGACAAAGAAAGTGACAGCATTCATTTTACTTTATTCATTCACTTTATTTTCCCCCCTGATACAGAAGCCTGGCTCCGTCCATGATTTCAATGATAATAGCGAGTGATATAAGAACCTCTTACGAATGCTGCATTGCGTGGAATGTAAAGTTTTAAGCGTTTAATTAACTTTCTTACCGAGTTGGACATTCGGTTTTGCATAATGCTCGAAAGCGAACAAGGAGAACCATAATTTGCAGTTATTAATGTCGTATTAAAATTGTTATCAGATATATTCAATTGATGTTTAATAAACCATTTGCAGTGTGAAGCGACGATCGTGTCACATTAATCTTTTTAATTAACTCTACCTACTTATCTGTACATGAAATAGAATATAATTACTTACGCATGCAGTTAGGTAGCAATAGTTAAGAGGATGGCCTACCCTAGCAAATTTTTTTATTACCCGTCCATCACAATAAGTGCAAATGCAAAGACCTTATTTGCTTTTGATAGAGACGATTATATGTTGGCTCATTGGCCTCTTTTTCTTGGACGCGTAATACTAGTGATCACGCAGCGAAACAATAAGTTGATGTGTTTTTAGCTAATATGAAATATTTTGTAGGGAAAAAATATTGGATTTAAGTAGAATCCCTTCATATTTTCCACAGGAAAAAAATCAAGTTGATCTCTTAACCGCGGTCTTGAAACGAACGTTTGAAAACAAAAAAAAGAGGGTGGAAAACATTTTTTTTTTTTCAAAAGTATTAATCCTAATTCATCGTTTATGAGTAGAATCTCTAGATAAAAAATTTACGGGAAGTTGGCTAACCTGTAACCTTTCCTGTGTACTATAAATGTTATACTTTTTTTCCACTGTTTAACGGCTCTGGATACAGTCCTTTTGAGCCAATCATAATTTAAAGTTCACAAGATTATATTTGTTTTATTTCCTCATACTATGCATTGAAAAACGTAGTATTATACACGGGCGGAAGAGCAATAAATTACCTACTCGGTTACGTTTAAATCGTCCTCGTAATTTATTCCTTTTCGCGTTTGTAGTACAAACTACTATTAAGTAGGAAAATCTCGTAAAGTGGCCAAAATATTTTCATTTAAGAACAAATGGCAACAAGATTTAATACCCCTTTCTTTTGTTTACAGAACCACCCAAGGTGACGGCGCCACTGGGGCCACGGGGCAAGCGTGTGGCGACGCCGCCAGCGCCCGCGCGCTCGTCGCCCGCCCCACTCATCGCGCCGCTACCGGCACCGGCTGTGGCCACGAGGGAGCAGACCGCTGCCCTAGCGCACGCCGCTAAGGGAGTGGAGGCTCTTGGCGTGCTGGTGCAATTCTTGATGGGCCGCGTAAGTGATACAATTTTTATAAAAATGTATACTTGCGATTGTCGGTACTTGGTGAAACTGGAAACACATCTTCAATTAAATTCACTTATAACTATAACCCGTGCCAATAAAGAAAAGTTTTATAAATGGCGGTTGAAGTGTGGATATCTGTCAGAATTCTGACAGGCTCATTCTACTGTTTATTTCTACATACTTCTTTCCCAACCGGTTTCGGATATCACGCCATTTTCAAGGTATCTATCAAGACATTAGATGTTACTGAATAAATAACTACATTTAGACCTTAGGTACTAGCTATAACCGGCATAAATACAAACTTTTTATATTGTCATCTTAGATCCTACAAATATAGATTTATCAATTTTTTGTTGATGTTATTTGAGTGGGTTTGATGTTGTAAATATATGGTAAACTGCTAAAGAAAAATGATAGCTCTTCCACAGGAAGCAGCATTTAGAACCTAGCTTGATTTTTTTCAAGTGGCTGTTACGACTAAGTGCGATTACCTTCTATTTCCAGGTAGATGCTCTGAACAGCGACTCATGGCGTGTAGAAGCGGAGCGGTGGCGGGACGTGGCGGCCGCGGAGCGCAGCGGCGCCGCCCGCGCCGACCGTGACCGTCAGCAGCAAGCGCAGAAAGATCTTGATACTAGTTAGTTTTTTTACTCGTCTTCTTGGTGTAGTGGTGTAATGAAAACCAGGGTTTATCCTTTGATATAGCACCCTTGCGCATTAATTTGTGCACAACTCACACACACGTGTCTGCAATGCACATGTATGGGGCGCTCTCCTATATTGTAATAACTGGCCTTTTACAAGAGTGACCCAGGGATTATAAATTTATTTAATAAAGTTTCATGTTTTTATGTTGACATAAAATGTTTCATATCTTGCATTGTCCAATTTATATCATGGAATTCACATAAAAAAATTAATTATTATCAACATTTGTCAAAGATTTTGTTCCCGTGTTCCAGTCGCAGAATGCCTGAGCAAGATCTCAGAGTTGGAGATCGAGGTGTCAACGAAGGAGGAGGCCAACGCTCGCCTGCAGGCCGCTCACGTCGATCAGGTATCGCAGCTGGCTGACGATATCAAAGGACTTAAGGTACAACCAGGTTTTTTTTTTTATTGTCGTTAAGGTAAACACAATCACATGATTCTACGATAGGTATCAATAAACCTTGCAAGGTTTGTCTAGATATCGGGGTTATACTGATTGCTATGGTATTGACTTAGAAGTATACATGCTCATCTAAACTATCGACAATTAATTAATGAACATTCTAAACCTCCAAAACAACCATGTATTTTTTTCAAGAAATTCCAAAACTAATTTTGCAGAATTTTCAAGATTAAATAGGGTTACAATTAAAAAGGACGGTACTGTCGGCATCAGAGATAGTGTAGGGTACCTCTGAAAATGTAATTAAATTAAAAAACCGCTCAAGAGCGAGTAAAGTAAATATAGCCAAACTATATATTTTTACAATCAGCTCCTTAATACATACAATTTGATAGTCATATTGGGTTTTAATAAAATATATATTTTTATTTATTTTACTTTTTTAATACTTCTCATTTGTGTTCAACTTTTTTAAATTGCTATATTTTTCCTTTAATTGGTCAGTTATGTTATGAGTTTATGTCTATTATCGACATATTTTTCGGTACACCAGTGTCGGAGATACGGGGGAGGGGGGCGGAACATACATATTTTCTCCGTAAAATACATTTTTTGTGGTTTTTCAAAGATTTTAAAATCAGTGCCAGTAAATATAATTAAGGTATATATTTTTACACTTATTTTTGTGACAAATTTCAAGTATTTGTCTTTCACAATGCTAAAGTTATGAGGCTGTGACATACGGACGGACGGACAACGATAAAGGTTCATTTTGTACCTTTTAGGTACTACGGAACCCTAAAAAGGCTACATACACTATTTGACGCCGATAGCATATCCTCGATGTACATACGTTACATTATAGTTGAGGCGCATACAACACATATTTGTCTTCTATGGGAGTTTTTGTGAAGCGAAGTTGCGAATATAATAATAATATAATTGTTTATTACATAAAAATACAACTAATCTACAAAGGCGAGCTTAATGCTAATCATTTATACTGTAACGTGTGACTAACTTCATTCTAACACTACTAAAAGTGTTCTTGTACGAGTTCCACTATTTTATTTACTATAAGAAAAATAAAAACTTTTATTTAACAATATTAAACTTAAAAAACCAGACTACCTATAAATTAATATTTTTTATTATTAAAATTATAATTTAAGATTTTATTTTAACATGTATCTACCCTAAGACTTAGTTAGCTATCCTTTTTACTGTTTACCTATTCCAATTAGCCCGACGATGTCACATAGACGAAACTAGTCGCAATAATCAAGTAAATAAAATAGTGGAATTCGTACAAGAAGACTTTTATTAGTGTTAATACTAATAGTATGTTCTACTAGCTAACCAGCTTGGCAATGGGGAAATTGTTGAGGGTAGTGCCAAAACATTTGGAGGTTTTAATCACACAATAATTAAACAATACATAAATAGTCAAGATAATGAAACTGCATCCTAATAAACATTTAAAATACCTATAATAATATTTTGTATAAAATACATAAACCACTTGAGGTATTTAAATAAATAAATGAATAAATAATGATAATATAATTATGTACGAAATTGAGGATTCGCTGTGTTGAGAACTGAAGAAACTGATTCCCTCGCTCACATTTTGATAATTCAACTTTGTGGGAATTCAACATTATAAGAATTCAACATCTTGGGAAAATAAAAAAAATCAACATTCTGGGAAAGTCAACATTTTGGGAACTCAACATTTCAGGAATTCAACTTTGTGAACCGGGAGGGAAAATTGATAATTACTCATCTTAACAAAACAATAATTAGAAGACATTAAATAACATTTGTAATGTGGAGTTTCTTCATTGTATGCTACATAATATAATATTGTATGTAATACCGGATGTTCTCTGTCATACAATAAAGAAATTCCACATAGTCGCAACTTCCCTTCCCAAAAAATCCCACAGCATGCAGTTTGCTTCTCAACTATTATATGTATTCCCTACCCTAGTCCCTGGCATTAACATAACATATATACATTTGTCATGCATTCTTTTTTCAGAAGACGATCGAGAACCTAAAACGTGAAGTATCAGAGAGCAGAGCGCGTCTACACGCGCATAGCGAAATAGAGCGAACATTGCGCGCGCAGCTCGAAGCGGCGCGGAATGAGATTGAGAAATCCATCAACCAGTCGACGGACACGTCGTGCGACTCGTCGTATGGCTCGTCGTACGATAGGTCATGCAACATGTGCGACGCGGCTTGCGACCCCGTGTGCTGTGAAACCGAGGAGTGCGAAATACGGCTCAAGGCTAATGAGGAGTTGAGCACTGATGCCAATGAATTAGCTGCTGAGGTGAGGGAAAGATACTTCAAGTTGTTGTCCTAAAGGTCTGTTAAGACGAGGGTATTCGTGTTTTCCCGGATAAACGACATATTCGATTAATTTTGTAAATAAAAAGGATTTTAATTTTGAAAAAAAAAAAATTTACTCCATCTAATTCCAAAATAAAATCTCCTTGAAAATCGCGAGTTTACTGAGAGGCTCGCTTCCTCTAAGCAGGATAGACAAGTGTAAAATGTGAGCATTGGAGCAGGACAGATTTCTCTAAATACCTTTTACCAAAACCATTTTTTTTATAACTAATCTGCTTGGCAAGACGCTTTAATTGTAAACCCCACAGGATTCAATTTAAAAAAATGAAGCCGTTGTCGAAAAGTCTATAATTATTTTTGGGTATCGTAGGTTTTCAAATATATGAGCGCCCGATAAGTGAATTAACACATAAAAATAAATTAACAGAATGGTAATAACGCCGTAGCACACAGTCACGCTAAAATAGTTCTACGGCGGCGTAGCACACATGATATCGCTGAGGCGTTTACGAGTAATAAATTATTATTATTATTACTTATAATACATTACTGGGAAACTACACCTGAAACAAAAAAAATCACGATACGCGCAGGTGTGCCTACAAACGGAGCGCGAAGGAAGGATTAGATGTTTATAAGAAATGTATCAAGACAGCAGTATGTTAGAACTTTTTGCAGTTCTTTTAGCACCTGCTGAAAATGTTTTTTTTTTTTATTATCTATATAAAACATCTTTTTCCACCGGGTTTAATAATGTACTATTTCTATACTTATTGTTCCAGTTTGCTAGATGCATATAACTTTATAATAGTTTTTTTTTTTGTTATAATTGTAGGTCCGTTCTCTCCGAGCCGTAGTAGAGCTGAAGCAAGCCGAGATCGCGTCGCTGCGTGGCGTGCACGCCGAGTTGGCAGCCGAGCGCGAGCACCGAGCGGCGGCCGAGCGCGACGCGCGCGCCGCGCGCCATGCGGCCGAAGAGCTGCGCGAGCGCGCGGCGGCGCGTCAGCGGGATGTCGACCGACTGCGTGACGACAACAGGCGGCTGAGAGACGCCGCGAATAGAGACCGAGACCACGCCAACAGGCTGACGGCTTTGAACGAGGAGCTGCGGTACAAGCTTAGGCAGAAGTCGCAGGTGAGGACTTATAGTCTTGTAGCCGAGCGAAATGAATAAACTAAATAATTAAATAAACGAAGTGGAGCGAGGTGACCCCTCTTGTTTTAACAGAATTCTTGATAAACACAATAGTAGATTATGCACTAAGGGAATAAAGCAGTTTCTTACGTCACGGGTGGCATATTGAACCCTGAGCGTAACGAGGGACTCTAGAGTTAACTCCTGAGCGTAGCGAGGGATTTATATAGAGTCCTGAGTAAAGCGAGGGGTTCAAGCTGCCCAAGACAAAGACAGGCTTTATTCCAGAGGAGCATACTCTACTTTTCACACCTTCTGCGGGACAATAAAAAGCTCGACATTTTTTATCAACATTAATAATTCAATAAAATTCACTGACAATCACAGCACCAAACACCGTCGTTTGTTTCACATTCTTTGTAAACGCTTTTTTTCTTTTTGTTGAATTCTGCTTATGGTGGCCAGTTCGATTTTCGAACAAACCTCTTTACAATCCCATATGGGCATTTGTTTTCCACGAGTTTCCACACGAATTTGACGTTCCAAATTTAAATCACTTTAATCCCTAGGGATTTTCATATAACTTTATATCCCTTGAGATATAATGCGTTACTTTACGTTGAGGTTGCGTGATATGTAATTGGACATTGTCGAGCAGGTGGTGTGAAAATATCTTTCTTGTTTGCCAACTCCCGTACTGGATTTCGCCTGCAAATTCCGAAAAATTTTACTAAGGGACTTTTTCAACCAATCCTAGATCGCATTCAAAATTCAGTTAGTGAATTATGCCCTCGGGTGGTGCTAATCGAGCCACACCCTTTGATAAGCCGTACTGTTCACGGATCTCACGGCTATCGTCAGTTCTTCTCAGAGTCTTCGGACGAAGAGAATAGGCGTATAGGATTTGCTATATATAGATAGCGTGAGCCAGACATCTCTCTAGAAAGCTGAGGCTAAATAGAGTCGATGTCGTCCTCCTGTCAGGATACAGCTGATGATTTACAACTGAATAACAAGGGTTCCTTCCATCGGTACAATCAACGCAGCACATCCCCCGTAGTATGGCATAGCGACGTACTCGTCAAAAAAACCGTTGGCCCCATTTTAATTTTAAACTCAAAATAAATCTTTCCTCGCAACTGCTAATTGGAGACCTGGAAATGCTCTGCGCTTCTCATTAACGATCACTATGCTGCAAATGCATCTAATGAATATTTAACAAATTCCAGGTGGTATCTCTCCTAGCGGGCGGTGGATACATTGAGCGCGGTCAGTTGCGCGCGCGCACCGCGTCCTGCGATTCGACGCGCTCCCCCTCCCCGCCACCGGACTCGCCGCCCTCTCCCGCGTCGTCCCCTGCACCTGACACACCCCCGCTGCCCGCGGTAAAGGGGGTGGTGGAGAAACACGACTCAGTCAGCTGGGTACTCGAGATTGAGGAAACGCCTGAGGAAGTTGCGTCCAGGTAGTCTGCATTCCTTTGGTCAAAAATACAAATAATTTAAAAGTCTATTTTGATGATTTAACATTAAGAGCCATTAGCAGGCGAATTGTGAAAACCCGCCTCTTTCTAAATAATCGAAACAGAAATGAGCCTTTTACAATCCGCCTGCTAAACGACTCTTATGAAGAAGAATGTATATACAAGGTGACTTTTTGATCATCGTCCAAATTCATACTGGAGGCTTGATAAGTGATCAGTATCTTGGATCAATAACAATTTTTGTGAAATTCGTAAAATGAAATTTCGGCTTCTCGTAGAAATTCACTTCCAGTTCCGAGTGAATCACTATGGGGAGTTGAAATTTAATTTTACGTATTTTACAAAAATTGTTATTGATCCATGATACTGATCACTTACCAAGCCACCAGTATGAATTTGGACGATGATCAAAAAGCCACCTTGTATACAACGTGTAACAGAAAGGTGTAACCATATTTAAAGAGCTTATTCAGTCAATAGCATAGAACAATTTTTACTATGGAGCCGACCCTGAAATCTCAAAAAAAAATATCTGCCCTGCCATACATTTCGGCCGAGCGGCATTGCATTTTTCTATGAAACAGTAATTTTTTTTTTCGTGTTAAAGGGTTTGTTCCATAGTAAAATTTGTTCTATACCATTGACTGAATAAGCTCTTCAAATATGGTTACACCTTTCTGTTACACGTTGTATATATAAAGAAATAGGGGCCGTCAAAGTTGTCAGTTTAAACCAGTTTTGTTATGGGGTCTACTTAAAAAACTAAACTAGTAAAAAGTTTGCCATTTATTGTATAATATTTACGTAAACAACATATTCTGAAAACAACGACTTGTAATGTAGTATTCGGGTAACGTACCCGAATACTCGACTAACTTAATTTAGCAGTTTTGTTTTATTAGTTTTGTAGGTAATGGCAAGTTTGTAATTTTTGTTTAAATATTGAAGTTTACTTGTGTTTTTTTTTTTTAATTAAGTAACTCGACGATAAGTAGGGTTATATATGAGAGAGTAGTTTAATAAAAGTGTGTGATGACTGCAGGATCTCTAAAAAGGCCGTTTCGCATGAATCACATTATGATTCTGTTCTAATGCCGTCTTTTTTGCACGCGTGAAAAATCTCTTGACTCTATCCTACTCTCAAATCATTTTATGATTCACCCAAGTCGGCCTTTTTAGATCCCCAGGCGTAGACTTAATTTCATATTCAATAGGAATTTTCGCATACATTTCTTGACACGGACTCCCGTATTCTCAGGTTGACTCGCAAGTCATCGTTCCGCACGGCTGCCGTGTCTCCGAGCGGGGTGAAGCGGCGCGGGGGAGGCTCCCCTGGTGGTGGCTCCCCCGCCCCCGCATCTCCTGCACCCAACGCATCCAAACTGTTCCGCCCAGGAGATCTGGACTTCCCCCCACCCCCGCCGCCACTCAAGGAGTCAGCCGGCGAAGCCATCTACATATACGACGATCGCCAGTATTGATACAGCATGACCGCGAGATTTGCTAACGTCGATCTTGATACTTAGATGACCACAACAATTTGATACTTGAGGAGTCCTCGTCATCTGGCACCTCCTAGTCTAGTGAAGTCAAAGTGATGGATGATAAGGGAATGTAAAGAGAAGTATGACTATTGATATTCTTGCCGGATATTACCTGCTCTGGAGAGTTTTTACTGATACGATGGGACCTAAAACGGAGAATTGCAACTCAATAAATATTAATGTTATAAAAGAATCTACAAATTATAAACCTTGATATTACAATCTGTGTCTTCGCGATGATGCGCTGGCACAGGATTTTTTGCAGTGAATTTAATGTGAAAGGTGAGGAGCTTGTCTCAGATATTTAAAATCAATATACTAAAGCGAATATTTAAAATCCATTTGAGCTCAAATTTTGCTTAACCAGGTAGGTTCTACTCAATTAGCTTTATGTACTATATACTAATAGTTACATAAACTTTCCTACATTTATTTAGTCCATTTTCGTAATATCTTGTTAAATTGTAATAATGTGTCAGCTTTGTGTCAGACATACTTGTAAGAGTTGTAAGTCTGTTCTTTACGAAAATGGTGCTAAATATATTAGGATGGAAGCCACTTTCAGTATTTTTACCCATTGTTTATAATAACAAAAAGTTGTCTCGAATATTGCATGCTCTATCTATTTGATATTACCTAATATAGATTATTATTTATCTACCTACAATCGGACTGGAAACGTTCATGTACCTGTTAATTGCTCCAATAAACAAAGTGGACGTATTTCATAAATGTTCTATTATTTTTCAATATTTTTCTTGTTTCTTATTTCTTATTTTTAAAGGAACTATTTCTAGTCTCTTACTGCTTTTGCACTTATAAATCTTATTTATTTTCTACCTTTGTTTATTGGAGCAAAGTCTTAAGTTTATCGAGAAATTAGTTAGAAATTGAAATATGATTTTATCATGTCCAGACACTGATATTCTATCAGGTGAAATGCCTTCGTTTAATTCTAGTTATTGTAAATTTGTGTATTTTGTTTGTCTTAAGACATAGTTTATCTTTGTTATTTTTTATGTACAAATGTAATGATTTTAATGTTAGAAAAAATAACTTAGATTTAAGTAAAGCATGTTATGTTTAGCGTAAGTAGAGGTTTGAAGCTGTTTTTTATGGCTTGATGAGTGCTTTTTCATCGAGGTTTTTTGATTGATTCAGTTACTAACATTAATTTAAAGTAACTACTTAAGTAAATACGTCTGGAAAATCATCTCAATCAAACCAAAGAGTCAGGTTTTATTGTAAACTCTTTGCCATCTTCTGTTATTTAGCAAATATCTTTTGACAAGTTATAAAAACAATCCTTGTCTTTTGTATTATCTTTTTATCCAGGTTTTTTCTTGTCATTGTATAGTTAACAACATGAGATATGCATGCGTCGCAGTAATTATTTATTTATACGTAACATTTTAATAGCATTCCAAATTAAGAAGTGTAAGCGAAAATAATTAAAAATAAAATAGCATTTTGAAATTAATGAACAGTGTGGTCTTATTAATTTTATCCTTTATTTCAATATTCAAAACTATCTATACAATACTTAGAAGTTAGACTCAAGAGACACTGCGATCATTAAAGTTAATTAGCAGTTTTTTTTTTTCAATAAGTAGGATGGGCGTACACAAGATTTGCACTGGGGTGGGGCAAAAGCATAGAGGAAACTCTATGGGCAAAAGTAAGGAAACTCGATACTTAAGAACCCGGTGCAGGACGACCCCAACACCGATTCGAAGCGAGACGTATCGCGACAATAAAGCGCATATTTGGGTGGCTGATCTAAACAAGCGCCTCGCGCTTTGCCCCACGCCGTTCGAACTGTGCTGAGCGAGTCTCGCCCTTTGCGTTGGAAATAATAATTATCTTCGAATACCTTAATTGTGTCTCGATTACTTATTATTTTTTAATATGTTTTAATTAATTAGAATATTGATGTATAGTAAGTATTGTAAGTGTATGTGCTTACTTTGCTTGTTAAATGTTCATAAGTCACTTAACGAAGCTTTGTAAAAGTAGGTACTCGATTTTAGGGCGAAAACCCATTATTTTAAATATTTTTCTGGTCTTTAACGCGATGTTTGTGAAAAAATCAGGGACATACACCACTTCATATTGGTCGTCTAAATGAAAGCCTAAAATTTATTTGGTTGAATTGTTGCCTCAGAACATTTTGATTTAAATGTTCTGTGATTGTTGCAATTTCGCGAGTTGTTATGGTTTTTAGATATGTATGAAGTACGATTCGGAGCGGGTTCTTAAGTAGTAGGAACATGAAACATATGTATGACATCATACAACATGAACATAAGTAATTTTGAATGAGCAACTGAAGACTCGGTAAGTGCTCAATTGTATCGATACAGTGTAACACGTTTTAACTTATTTGACAGGACTTGATTTAAGGGGCTATACCGTGAAAATTGACACTTTTTGAAGTTATTTATCTGCTCTTTTAATGAAGTTCCAAGTAAAATAAATTAGTATAACAATTTCGGGACCTTTTACTAGATTTTGGTCTATCAGAAACGCGATAGGAGGAATTTCATTCGATAGAAATAATTATTGAAATCGGGTCTAAATTTACACTTTTTTTGATATTCTGACAAATTAGGATAGCATACAGACTTGAAAAATATTTATTTAGATGGGTTTTAACTACACCTAAATTACTGGTTATAGAATTTTTTGTAACTATTTTAGTTAATTTTGCATTAATTTAAAACCGACTTTTTGACAATTTTCCCCGATTCCGTCCCTTTCGCACTGCGGGTCTTTCTGCCTGGAGTAACGGCGACCTTTGCTAGCACGGTATATCACACTAAGTGTTCTATCTTTTTCTTTCTGTATCGCAAAGACAAAGACAGGACGCTCAAAATAAGGTTAGTCCTGTCAAATAAGTTAAGTTGTGTTGCGTCAAATCGACCTAAGTATCAATTATTATTGATGTGATGACCCTTTCCGTGAAATTTGTAAGTTGTGTTTTTCGTATTCCCTAGAAACGCTAGCCCAGCTTAGCTCCCAGTCAATTACTACGGGAGGTCAAGATTTTATTTTAGAAAATTAGCAAAAAGTGTTATTGACCCGCGATACTGATTTTATCAAGCCTTTGTTATTAATTTGGCTGAATAAATAAATATCATATTATAACTATATGTCGTCGGATCATGATCTGCCTAGGCATATCTTATTTCTGTTAAAATTAGGAGGTTCGCCTCGTTTTGCTCCACTTCACTCGGCTCCCCAAATTGATTTACTTTTATACCTAACAGGGTTATTTCATCTCAAAACAATAATACGCCGAGGCGTTTTTAATAATACGCAGGCTTGGATATTTATTGTGCATGCCGCATTGGCGGATACAGGGAGCCTATGGCCTCCCCAAAACACCCAGGAATTCCATACGTTTGAGTTTGACTCAACTTTTCGACTTGACTTAAACAGACCGCTTTAGCACTTTTTAATC
Organism: Ypsolopha sequella; assembly: GCA_934047225.1. Classification (NCBI taxonomy): domain Eukaryota; kingdom Metazoa; phylum Arthropoda; class Insecta; order Lepidoptera; family Ypsolophidae; genus Ypsolopha; species Ypsolopha sequella. Next base: position 16,067,928 of record OW203994.1, on the reverse strand, counting down.
CATTTTTGAATGAGAACACTTGGTGCATCATTTAAGTTACGCAAACCACAATGACATCAAAATGTTCTCCGTTCTTTTTCGCTGAATCACCGTTTTTAGGGTACTTGTAAAATGCTAGCACACGGACGCGCGGTCCACCCCCGAGAAAACCTCCATAGTGCCTAAATTCCTAGAAGCCAGGCTATCGATTGTCATACCCCCCGCACCCCTCAGAATTTTCCCGTTTACGCAGTAAGCTAAACAAATATAAACTTTCTTTTAAGACACCCGGTATAAAGTATATATATATAACATATATATAGGCTTACCGAAAGCACAGTTTTATTCTGTGCCGAAAGAGTCTCAAGACTTAAGGCGCCTAAAAACTTTTTTCGCCACATGCATGCAAAAAGGTTTTGAAACTGATCAGGCGGGAAGCTTGCTGATAGTACCTTTCGCAAAACGCACCCATGTGTAAAACGTCCCTTTCTCAAAATGTACCTTTATCAGGGACTGGATCGGCACTCCTGAAAAGATTCGGTCGATCATTTATCGTTCAGGTATACGTACCTACATATCTGACGCACGCATAAAAGTGTGATAGTGATGGATATACGACCGAACGATATTCGATCGAATTTTGTCACTTCAGACTTCGGAGTAGGCTCTGCTGTCCCTCGGTGAGGTCACGTGACTTTATATATACTTCGCTTTACTCGTCACTTCAGAATCCGTTAAATGTAGTGGGTAAAAACTCCTGGTAAAAGTGTTCCGTGGTAAGAACACTACACTACACGTGGGCAGTAAATGTAAAAAACAGTTTCAGGGTTCGAATCTTTGTCCGAAGTTTTTCTTTCTCTGTCTTTAACAAAAAGTCAAAAATAGGTGCGATGACGACCAAAGCAAAGCGGAGCGAGAAGGAGCGTGTAAGGTTTACATGTAAATAAATAAAGTAAATGAATTTTATTTAGGTATTCACATTTACATGCCGAGCGAAGTGGAACGGGAGCGAGGTAAACCCCGTATTTTTAACAAAACTCAAGAATCTTTCTAATAAAAGGTGAGAGTAACTTTACCTGACACGGGTTTGGAAAGACTATTATTTTCATAAATTTCCCATACCTACCCGTGTCAGGTAAAGTTACTGTCAGCTTTCATTAGACCTAAACTAGTATTACATATATACAGGGTGTTATGATGAAGTTGTAGATGCTGAAAACTGGCGATGGTACCCATAAACACAAACAACTTTCTATGAAAAAAAACTTGAGAAATCGAGAAATAACATCTGTTCATTTATATGGTCGGGTAGCTATGTAACTCTTCTATGGAGTATTATGATATCTATGACTAGTATACCCAAAAAAAACCCTTAGCGAGCTCATTGCAAGTTCCAAAAACGGTGCGCAACGTCATATAGATCAAAATACTATTCATCTGAAGCACCGATGAATATACACCACTGAGCAAATTAGACACTTCGAAAATGGAATATATATTATTATGGTCATCAGATTAAACCTCAGACTAAAAACAGATTTGTCTCATCACTCTCAACTATCGTTGGTAAGTCGGCTATGTAAATAAACCAAATAAAACCTCATGACCGACCATTGAAGTGTCAAACCACCACCAGAGAATATAAAGCGACACTCACCTCCCCGCGCGAGTTTATCATCCCCCCGTGGTCCCCCGCAAGTTAGCGGCAAATCTGGAGACAAGTAGAGCTCGAGTAATAATGTACTCTTTGACTAGTTTGCTGCGCGCGTGTTTTGTTACTCATGTTTTATTACAATACTGATTTTAATCAGTATGGTGCGTTATTGTAGTGTTTATGGATGCCTAGAAAAATAACGGAGATTTTTTAAATTTCCTTCCGATGAACCAAGGTAGCAAGGCATTTTCTTTTATGTACGTCGTATATTATTTTTTTTGTATTACCCTTATCTATCGGTTTAGAACATTAATTCCAACTCTCAAACAATCGTCAAACAGTTGGAAACAATTTCAACATTGAGTTGAAATTCAAAAAATGTTGTTTTTGTGTAACAGTTCAAGCTGAGTAAATGAGTATCATTCAGACATCGAAATATTGGACTTCCAATTACTAAGACGGCTGGAGTAAAAAAAAACTCAAGCATATTGCTTTTTAAATGACTCAAATCCGTCAAGATATGACAAAGTTAAAAAAAAGTATGCCCGGCTGGCCTTGAACACCAATGTCACGTCATTTAATATATATATATATATATATTTCATTTATATTATGATAATATATTTTAATACTGATTATTCCACGGGGAACCAGAAATTGGACCTAGGGATTAACCACGCTAAAATTTAGGAAGAGAATCACATGAGTTGCTGACTTATATTGTGTCCCTCTCGGGCAACGACGCTCACACGATTGCTGCCAGCCCTAGACTGGCTCACGCACACACAGAAGCGTGTGAAGACAAGGCAGTGCGCGCGTGAGAGTGCAGGTAAATAACTTGAGCGATTAATATGGAGTGTCGGGGGTGTGCGACCACTAACCACCATAGTACTATACCATACTTTATATTCTCTGGTAATATACCATGGTGGTGTACAGTGGCCTGAAGTTAGCTGCACAATCACCTTTCCAATTTTTCCTCACGATTTATGATGTTTGCGGAAGGTCATGCTTGAGTCTGCATGACCAATGAGAAATCCTTAGTCTCAGGTCATGACTCATGACCGTATCGTGAGTGTTTATAGTATTTATAGGTAGTGGAAAATAGTTGCTTATTGTGATCTGTGATTTGTGACCGCACTCAGAAATAAAAAAAAAATGACAGCTGCTGACTGACAATGCAGCGTTGCCGGTACGGGTATTTCTACCCGATTTCGGGTAATTTAGGCCCTCACCGGGTATCTTACGGGTAATCATAACTGCCGGGTAATTTCGGGTAATTTTTCAACAAACCCGTATTGAATTTCTCGAATTAAATCGTATTGACGCTGTTGATGCACAAAACGGAATAATTTTGAGACGCATCATGCGCGCAAATGCCCAAAACGGAATGCATCCTAACAATTCCTATCTTTATCTACTCTGTGTGTGTGAGTATACGTGAGTCCTACATGTGAGGCAAAACGTGCAAAAGGGATGCTCTTATACAAATTCTCATTGGATAAGGCAAGCACGAAGAGTTTTTTTACCATCAATCAAGGTCGAAGCTTTTGTTTTGTTTTGCTGTTTTGCAGTTTTCACTTAAAAGCTACAAAAAACTTGATCTGAATGTGTAAACTTTAGCAGAAAGAAATCTTTTTATTGTTGTTGATGATAATTCTTTCCAAGTACCTACTTATAGTAGGAATTCTCTTGTCTTGTTGTGTGAGATTGGATATCGTGTACCGGTAAGTAGGTACTTACCTAAATCAAACTTTATAATTTTCATCCGTGATTTTGTTAAGCAATTCGCAGTGTTTTGTGTTTATTTTATTGCAGTTTATATGATGATGATAATAAAGTATATATTATTTCAATTTTTACTGCAGAAATGAATTTAAGTGTAAAATCAGACCGCATCGGTTTGTTTTGTTGTAGGTACTTATGTATATTTCATTTTGGCGCCTTGGCGGTCATTTCAACGATACTTTTTCTCTATTTAATAGATAAGATAGATCTAGATTCTATCTCTTTTTCATGTAGAGAAAGAACGAACGATGCCACAGATCACTTTTAATACTACAAAAACGATGCTTTTTCCGTGTTTATATCACCTGCATCGTGATGCGGCGATTTGTGTTATAAACGACCATTTTTTAACTGTCAGTTTGACACTTCCCAATTTCCGTGTTTAAATCACCTTCATCGTGATGAAGACTGCACCATGATGCGGCGATTTGTGTTATAAACGACCATTTTTTAACTGTCAGTTTGACACTTTCCAATGACAATTGTCAAAAATACGATGCAGACTGCATCGTGATGGCCGCATCACGATGCAGACTGCATCACGATGCAGGTGCTATAAACACGCTAATTGACAATTGTCAAAAATACGATGCAGACTGCATCGTGATGGCCGCATCACGATGCAGGTGCTATAAACACGCTATTTGTTATTTTTGGTGTTACCAGTGCATGCAAAAAGCTAACAAATTGTGAATTTTTCAAAACTAAAAACTAACTTAAACCGGCAGCATTATTTGCTCACTTTCTGGACGTCATCATCGATTTTAAAACTTATACTCGCTTTACAAACTTATTTTACTCGCGTATCTATTAAAGATTATAAAAAACAGAGATGGCGAACATTAACACAAAAATATTTATGCTGATCTTTCAATTGTCAGATAGGTAGTAAATAATGCCGTAAGTTTTAGTCAAGGGCAGGGCCGGCAGCGGGCTATTAAAAAACTATTAAAAAGTAGATTTTATGCATTTTTTTCGTTTCTTCGGATTTTTATGTTTGCTTTTTTTTGGTGGCAGGTTGCGAATATGGATAAGTTTGTTTTAAAAACTTCACGAAAACCCATTGAGAAAACTGCACAAATACAACCGCCTACTAATTTTAATAATAATGCTGCAAAAACCACTAACAAACCTAACATTCACTCCAAGTCACCCACACCAGGACCATCTTCCAGAATTGACCCCATAGTAGACACGACACCCGAAACATCGACTATAACAGAACTCGAGTTAGTAACACAACTAGCTAGCGTTTGTGATTCCTCGAACCAACCTGAGCTACTTGAACCCAATAAAGATAAAGTTAGCAAGAAACGACGAGCGAGTTACAATAACGAACCCGAGAAGAAAAGAGTTACGCCTGCTGCACCCACCGTCTTTAATGAGAACTGGCTTCATGATAATCACTTTAAAAATTGGCTCCAAAAATTTAAAGATAACTCGGGCAACACGGTAGCTTATTGTAAATTTTGCTGCTCTTCGTTACAATGTCATAGATCAATTTTAGTAAGACATGCAAGCTCCTCAAAACATAATTCAATAGTTAGAGACGCGTCAACGAGTAAGTCAATTCCTAAACTACTGAGACCGTCACCACTTGAAGAGCAGACGAGGAGAGCTGAATTAAAATTGACATCTTTAACAGCGACAAAAAATTTGCCATTTAACTTATTAGAGACTTTGACGCCCTTGATGTCGGATATTTTTCCAGACTCAGCTATAGCTAACAACATGAAACTCAGTCGGACCAAAGGCCAGGCTATGTTGACTCAAGTTTTAGGACCTGAATTAAAGAAAACAATGATTGATCAACTAAAGAAACCCGGAACTTATTTCAGTATAATCATCGATGAAACCACTGATATCACTGTTACAAAACAATGTGCAATGGCTGTCATTTATTTTGATGGCAATACAAACAAAGTTGAAACAAGCTTTTTCGAAATTTACGAAGTGACTGATGGTACTGGTCAAAACTTATATTTTGAAATGATGGCACGCCTGGAAAAGGAGAATATACCATTTGAAAATGTCGTCGGTTTTGCATCTGATACCACCAACTCTATGGTTGGAAAACACAACTCCGTGTTCAGTCATCTAAAAGAAAAATTACCTCACATAGCTTGTGTGAAATGCTCGTGCCACAGCATTCATTTGGTGGCTTCAAAAGCAAGCGCTATTCTTCCGCGCAATATTGAAGACATGCTCAGAAATGTGGGCTCACATTTTAATCGAAGTGCTCTACGTCAGAAACGATTGCAGGAATTACAAAATTTCTTCCAAGTGGAAATTCACAAAATTTTGAGCCCCTGCACAACAAGGTGGCTATCGTTAAAAGCCTGTGTAGATCGCATTCTCGAGCAAAAAGACGTCCTGAAGGAGTACTTCAAAAATGACTTGCAAACTGATCCCAGTATCACCACAGAGAACATTTTAATGACCTTAAATAATTCATTTTCCATCATTTATTTGGAATTTATGTCTTACGTGCTAGAATTACTAAACGACTTTAATAAACTATTTCAAAGTGATAAACCACTGTTACATGAATTAAAACCTCAAGTAGAGAAACTTCTTAGAAACATTGCTGCAAACTACATGGAATTTTCCTACATAAAACGGACTGACATCTTTAAAGTCGACTACAAAAATCCGGGTAGATTCGTTCCTCTAGAGAAAATTTACCTAGGAGTACTGGCTCAACAGTCATTGCAAGATTTAAAAAAAGATCCTAACCCTCCTCCTGATTGTGACATCGATGAGGTTTTAAAAAAGTGTCTCGCCTTTTACATCGAAGCGTTCAAAGAAATAACAAACAGATTCACTTTCGAAGACCCCCTCTATACGTGCATCGACATAGTTAATCCCAGGATTGCCCAAAAATACAACAACAAAGACCTAAAAAATGTTTTAGAGAGATTTCCGTTTCTAAAAACACATGTGAACGAACAAGATCTCGTAAATGAATGGAGAGAACACGCTTTCCTTGATCATGAAATCCTGGGACTATCACCTAACTTATCAGTTGAAGAGTATTGGGGAAAGGTATTCTCTCTGAAGAATGAAATTGGTGGCGAGCTCTTTCCGAATACGAAAAAGGTGATGAGTTTGCTTTTGGTGCTGCCCTTCTCCAACGCATGCGTTGAGCGTGTATTTAGCCGACTAAAAAACATTAAAACAGACCACAGAAACAAATTAAAAACGAACACAATTTCCGCATTGATGTCCGCTGCCCAAGGAATTAAAGACAATACTGTTAAATTTGAGCCCTCCAAGAAAATGCTGTGCGCTAAATTAGAATATAAACTAAGCAAATAATAAATATTAATAAAAAAAATATTATAAATTATACAATTTGACCATGACATCCCTATGCAAGGTAACCACCAAATAACTTTGTTACTAACCTTTTTAATACATATGTGCATTTTGATATATCATGTTTTCCTTAATGCTTTTTAAATTTAACTGTAGAAGTTGTTGTAGGTGGTAGTAAAAAAATGTTTATGCTTACAATAAAAAATCAAGTTCAAACTGTTTTTTTTTACAGATTACAAACGCCAATCGGCCATTCCAAAAGTCAATTAAAATGTTTTCAATAAAAATTAATAATGAAATGGTATCGAATGTGATAATTTTCAGAAAAAAGGTAATGAATGTTTAAATACAGTATTCTAGTAATTATAATAGTCTTAATGTGCCTTAAGAAAATTCTTATACATTTTTCTTATAGCAACGTCACCATTAAAAGCTCTACCTACCTAAAATTAAAATTGTATTTTTTTTTTCAGCTCGTATTTTTATAGGAAATGTCGCCAAAATCAGTTAAAAATACTATTGAAAACATAATGATCCAGTTGATTTATAAAGAGATATGTTGATATAAAAATAAAAGGTAAGACAATATTTCGGGTACCAAACGGGTATTTCGGGTAATTTTTGTGTCGGTTTCGGACTTTTTCTAGTTTAAGTGCCGGCAACACTGTGACAATGGCTGCTGGCAAAAAATTCTTTCTTCTCTTGAATGAAATTAAAAACTCACACTGAAATCTTTTGAGTTTGTGTATTGTACTATGCTTACCAAAGACCCTAAACCAGCATACAAACGCTATCTTAGTTTTACCGCAAAAGCTTTTTTCTTGGCTGAAGCAGTTGGATTCGCAGTGTCATACGGTGTGTGGTACAAACTCAATTCTGATCGAGGTAAGCCTTGTCTCGTGCTCTCATGACATCATTTTCACTCTTGCATACTGCTTTAGCTCTGATAAATCACATTGGAATTTCTAATCTTGCAGATTTCCGTTTGTACATGTACAAAAACTACAATTGGGCACTCGACGGATATTACAGTCTTGGCGAGAAATTGGCCGACCACAAGACTCGGCAGCTCGACCTAAAAGTTTGGCAACAGGAAGGCAAGATCTAAGCAAGCCGGTGAGATGAGTGTTGCTATTAGAGCATCTTTCTGGATGCTCACTTTAGGAGGGCTCGGCTATGCCCTCTTCAGTGTGGTCAAACCGAATGATGAACTTATTCAAAAGGTTATTATAACAATTAAATTTGTGTGGTCACTGGTTTATGTTTGTGTTATGTATGCTTGTATTCTTTGTGGCAATTAACAATTTTCCATGGCTTTGATTTTTAGTTAACAAACAAATCAGTGCCCATATGAAATAATTTGTAGAATCATTGTCATTTTGGAACAAGCATGATCATCACGGTTTGATACATTTCTTGATGGTACTAATTTTTTATGACTACTTATCCATATGCTTATGTAATAAATTTACTTGAGTTGTATAGTGTATTTAAAAATCTAATTATTGTTCCTTTTTTCGTTCAGCTTGATAAAGATTTCAAGGACACAGACAGTAGAAAATTTGCAAAGGACACCATATCTGTTCTGAAAGAAGCAGCCAGCCAAAGTGGTGAGGTGAATAGAAAAATAGAAGACCTAATTAAAAAAGGAAAATGAGTGACAAAAATGCTATTTTAGAAAGATTGAGCAAAAGAGATGCTCAACGATTAGAAAAACTACAGAAAGCCCATAGGGCAAGGGAAGAAGTAGATGCATCAGATGAAAATGAAGAATATTTTTCAGGAGCCTTTAAATTAAAATCTGAATATCTCGAAGACTTACTTACTCAAGTACCGACTGTAGAAACCAGCACACTTAATGCCCATTTTGATACTATAAAAAGAGAGCTAACTGAACTGCAAAAGTATGTAGTGACATCCTCACTTTTCTTAAAAGAATTTAACATGCGCAAGTACCTGGGAGTTGTCCAGAACTTGCAAACAAAATGTTATGAACTAGAAGACAGGTATGTTCCAAGGAAAAAGTTTGGTTTCAAAAAGAAGAAACTTCCAAAATCAGATAACCAAAAGTCAAGCTCTTTAGATGAACAGGATGGTATAGGAGCAAATCATTCCAGTAAATGGGATGAGAAGTTGTTTGGGTTTGATGGTAAAGAGGATGAAGTTTTGTTATTAGAGAATGAACAACTATTCCAAAGGGATGTTACATTGCAACGTCTTAAAAATTGTACAGTAGTTTTGAAGGGTGTTTTAGGAACTTTGCACTTGAGTGATTTGGAGAACTGTATAATACTATCTGGACCAGTCATGACTTCTGTTTTTGTTGAAAGGTGTGCAAATAGTAAAATGATTGTTGCCTGTCAACAGTTGCGAATGCATTCTTCCATTAATTGCGACATTTACTTGCATGTGACCTGCAAGGGGATTATTGAAGACTGCTCAGGAATAAGGACTGCACCATACAATCTGCTCTATGATGATCTGGATAAGCATTTTATTATGGCATCTTTAGATAGAAACTCAAACAATTGGGACTGTTTAGATGACTTCAATTGGCTTGCACCAGATGTTCCGTCTCCCAATTGGTCAGTTTTGGATCAGACTATGAGGATTACTGACTGGAAAGAGCAGTGTTCCAAAACACCTTTCTAATTACCGTTCCTTGCTTCAGTCATGCATGAAATATATGTAATAGTAATAAAACTAAATTATTTTCAATATTCATAAAATTATGTACTTACAAATTTAATTTTTGAGATAAATTTTTGCATAAAATTGGGCATTCGTTATGATGTATCTTATACTTTTTTCCTTTGTAATCTTGTATTTATTTTCAGCTTTTTACAATCTACAAATATCTGGCCTTGCTTCATTCACTATTGGCTAATACTTATATTATAATTTTATTTTGTGGTATTTGAAATGCTTAGCTCGAAATGAGCTGTACAAAAACACCACCTCAGTTAAGGTCTTATTTTAGTTAGGCCTTATGGATGTGGCCGCATGCATTTCAAGCTCTTATTTTTACACCATATTAATTGTTATAATATAGAGCTAACTATTGGTACATGCTCTAAGTTTGTCTTGCAGGTGACCATACAGTAAATAATAAACTAATAAATTATACCGCTAACATTGTTAGTTTTATTTGGCGAGACTGCACAGATATCTACATTATTTCTAAGGTGACATGATATCATGCAGGTACCTATACATAGTACGGTCAGAGTAATAAATTAGGTTTGTATTATGGGCGATTTCACGTTTTCATGCGATTAATCTATGCAACGCTTAATTTACTATATTATTTAATTTACTTAGGAAAGTTGCAAGTCCCACTCGCGCATAAAGGGTTTCCTACCACCACACAATACGGGTCGGGTACGGAACCCTAAAAACATGGTGAATTACAACAATATTGAAATGGTAACGCTTTACAAACAATTCGCGGCTCACGCTGAGTACGGATCCCTAATATCTTAACCGCTATATTTTTCTGTAATCTTTAGTAGGTAGTCACCATTACCAGTGACGTATTTACCCTAGGGTCATACCCCGGAAGTGATAATAGGCCTAAACCCTTTGCTTGAGGTTAAGAAGAGAGCTACCGAGCAATGGTACAGAATGAAAATAAACAAAGAGTGGAAGGGCAACTTTATGGACAAGGGGCATGCCTCCATTGCAGATAAATCAGGCTGTCATTTCGAAATGCTACTGGCCAATAACGACCGCACTAATAAAAAATATCGTGTACATATAGGAACTAGAGAAGACTGGAAGATACCGACAGAGCATTAACTGCTATACGGACGGCTCAAAAAAAGGTAATACAGGACTAGCAGGAGGGTTTTTGTATACCTTATCACGAAGAAAGAAGCGCATCCTACTCACTAGGTACCTTAGCTACCGTATTTCAGGCAAAAACCTTTGCCATTATGGAATGCGCCAGTATGGTACTCTCTAGGTCGGACATAAACGAGAAATCTGTCATCATTTACTCGGATAGCCAAGCAGCACTTTTTAATCCAGTGAATAAATCGGCTCTGATAAAAGAGTGTAAAAATACGCTCAATAAGCTAGCCAAGTGAAAAAACTGAAATAATAGTAGCCTGGGTCCCAGGGCATGCAGGCATTGAAGGTAACGAAAAAGCATACGAATAGCTAGAGGTCCTGAGGACAGGTTCATAGGACCCGAACCTATATAGGCTTCCTATTCATGCAAATGTCACCAACAAGGTAATAAGCCGCCTGGCTTCAGAAGAATCAGCAGATGTATGGAGGAACATCGAGGGCTGCCGACAGTCGGAGATGTTTCTCTCGACTATAGGAAAAAAGCAAGGCATATTCTTAACCTAAGCAGAGTCAACCTAGGTTTGTTGGTAAGTATTCTAACTGGCCACTGCAGGCTGAACAGACATCTGTCAATAATGAAGGTACAGTAGGAGAATGCTTCATATATTCTAGTTCTAGACTAAAATGGGAGATACTTGTTAATGACCACATCAAGGAGGAAGATCTTAAGTACTCAGATATACTTACTTAGATGTATTAAAAGAAGCGGAAGATTTGAGGAGGGAACGCCCCTGGGACATTAGGATACCAAAGCTCAAGCAATGGGAATTGGATGGAATAGCTCCAAATAGAGAGCCGACCAGCAAGCGTCCCACCTCAACATCATCATTCATCATAGCCCGGGGCGGCAGGCTGCGAGTGACGGGCGGCGGCGCAAGCTGAATCTCGCGCTTGCTAGATTTATAATTAAATTGTTTTTCATATTTATTATTTAAGATAATGGTTATTTACGGTTTATCATTTGAGTCGAACCTTTAATATATAATCTGTGTTTACTATTCTTTATAAACAACTTTTGTAAACAATCCAGGTTTAAGATTAATTTATGAAACAAGATCATTAACCTTTTATTATGTCAGCTATGCCATAATGCCATACGATAAAATAGGAATCGAACCTATCTGTATTTAATTCAACTTTTCAATGTCATGTATTTTTTCTCTAGTTACTTATATCCATTGCACCTTGATACTTGAGTCTTCAGTATGAATTTGGCTGTACTATAAATAAAAGTCACCTCGTCTACATCGGGTGTTAAGATGAAGTTACGGAAGCCGGAAACTGGCGATAGTACTCGTCTATATGAACAACTTACTGTGGAGCATATGAAAATGTTCCATAGTAAAGTTACATATCTACCCGACCGAAATGTATGAAATAACAGATACAGTTTTTCGTGTGGACGAATACTATCGCCAGTTTTTGGATTCCGCAACTTCATCTTAACAGCCTGTATATTTCAACGTTATTAAAATAGAACGTTAAAAAATGGTACTTTTTCAATGTGGTTTTGTATGGGGACCCACTCAGGTTTATATTTTTTTTTATTTGCCGTTATAATAGAGGCCATATTAACACATAAGTAGGTATTGTAGCCGATTCTGAAGGCTTTAATTTTAGTTTTAGTGCTGTCAAAACTAAATTTTCTTCGATACAAAATAGTCCTTAATGTAGCATAGCAAATTTTATAAGGTGCAGTTATCTCAAAGTTTTCGCATCGTGTAACAATGTAATATTGTCAGATACATCTTCAGTCTTGTGAAGTTCTACATTGTTTTTGATAAAGTAAAATACACTTAATTGTAAAGTACCTCCAAGTTTTCTTCAGAACCTTTTTCCAACTGTTAGGTTACAATTAGGTCACTTTTTAATTTTATTTGTTAAGCGGCATGACCGGTGGAAAAGACCGGGTACCCGCCGGCCGTGCTACTTTACATTAAGAATTAGGATTAGAAGCTAAATTTCTTTGGAAAATTTAAAGCTTTGACAGCACTAAAACTAAAATTAAAGCCTTCAGAATTGGCTTTACTGTGTGAAAATCTCTACTGACTAGGACCTCTGTAACGGCTAAAGCTGTAGACCTCTTTTTAGCAACTTTTAGGTATTTCTCCTTAACTATGACATTAATGGTAAACAGTAATTGAATATTTTTGGTAGAACTTTTAAATAGCTTTCAAATGATACCTCACCCATAACTTACCAATTAGTGGTTCTCGAGAAAACATCGCAAAACCAAAGCGTTGGGCCGCCATCTTTGTAAGGTCACAGCTAATAATATGTCCACCATTGCAGAACTGGACGACAGGCAGATTCGTATTTTGGAGATTAAGACATACTTATCTATTTACTTATACCTGTTGTCCTCATTTCCAAAGGTGTATAACGAAAACATTCTAAAACAGTTAAGTGGCCTACACACTATGTACTTAGTTTGTAAGCTATGACCGAAATAAACAAAAAATACGGAACCCTACTAGAGCAAGGCTCGACTCGCAGTTGGCCGCTCATTGTATACGGCCAAATTCATACTGAAGACTCGGTAAGTGCCCAGTATCAAGGTTCAATTACCCTTTTTGTGAAATTCGTAAATTATTTTTTCGTGATTCCTACAAACGCAGGGCCAGCCCTGAGTCAATAACTATGGAAGGTCAATATACATATTTAATTTTACGAAAACTACCAAAAAGTGTTATCAATCCGTGATACTGATCATCTACCAAGCCTCCAGTATGAATTTAGCTGTATAAAATAGTGTAGAGTTTATAATCTTTTGATGATTCATATTATATTATACTTTATGGTAGAGTTCCAAATACTTACGTCTGGATAAATGTAAAGTCTATTTCGTATAAGTAAAAGAGATAAGACTGAGACGTAATTTATTTACTAATTAGTGATACGAGGGTGAATCCAAAAGTTCTAAGCCCGACCTACAAAGAGGTATCAAATCTTTGTAAATCTACCGTCATTTGTTAGTATGTTTTTTCGTGATTGATTGTGTGAAGTTGAAGTTCGATACTGCAAGCTATTATTTTTTTGTGATATTTTGTTTAACGCAGTCTGACGGGATTTTTCACAATGGAGAAAATTGAACACCGTGCTGTGATTAAGTACCTCAATAAAAAAGGTCTTTCACCTAAAGAGATTCATGAAGATATGGAAACAACATTAGGGGAATCTGCTCCATCGTATTCCACTGTCAAAAAGTGGGTAGCTGAATTTAAACGCGGTCGGGAGACCATTGAAGATGACCCAAGAAGCGGAAGGCCTTCAACGTCTACCACTAAAGAAAACACTGACAAAATTTGTGATCTCATCCTAGGAGACCGACGATTGACCATTAGTAGGATAGCTGAGATCACAGGCATTAGTTATGGCCGAGTGCAAAACATTATAACTGTAGAATTGGGGTTCCGTAAGGTTTCTGCTCGCTGGGTCCCAAGATTGCTTTCAGCTGACCAAAAACGAGTTCGATTAACAATTTCGCGTGACTGTTTGGAACTTTTTGAGGCAGATGCTGAGGATTTTATGTCTCGTTTTGTTACCATGGATGAAAGCTGGCTTCATCACCATACTCCTGAACCAAAACAGCAATCCAAACAGTGGAAAAGATCTGGCTCACCCACGCCGAAAAAGGCCAAGTGCGTTTTGTCAGCCAATAAAGTCATGGCATCTGTTTTTTGGGATTCGAAGGGAGTTATTTTATTGGATTATTTACCTAAAGGTGAAACTATAAATTCACGCTATTATTAGTAACCTATTACGAAAACTTCGCGAAGAAATAAAAGAGAAATGGCCGGGGATGTTGCGTAAGAGAGTTTTGTTTCATCAAGACAATGCACGAGTTCACACTTCGGTTGAAACGATGGCTGTGATCCATGAATGTGGTTACGAGTTGCTGCCCCACCCACCTTATTCGCCTGATTTAGCCCCCTCTGACTATCATCTCTTTTCAAATTTAAAAAACACTTGGGGGGATCTAAATATTCGACTAGAGAAGAAGTGATAGTCGCAGTTAATGACTATTTTGACGACCTTCCGGAATCATTTTTTTTCGAGGGTATAAACAAGTTGCAGGTCAGGTGGAAGAAGTGTGTTGATCTAGATGGAGACTATTACGAAAAATAAAAATAATTTTGAACCCACTTTTCTTTCATTTTCACGGTCGGGCTTAGAACTTTTGGATTCACCCTCGTATAATACGATATCTCATATATATGGCTGCTCCGGTACTATCCCCACTACTTGCCGATATCTTCAACCGCTATATCAGACAAGCACCTTCCCGTCAGCTTTGAAATTAAGCAAAATTTCACCTATTTTCAAAGGAAAAGGCACATCCGAAGACATCGATGGTTATCGACCGGTGGCTGTTATACCAAGCGTCGCGAAAATATTCGAAAACGGCATTAGCTCTCGCCTAGTGGAATATTTAGATTCAACAAACGCACTATCAGACCGCCAGGATAGGTATCGCGCGGGTCGCTCAACAACTTCGGCTTCGGTCGCACGCGAAGTCGAGTCTGGCGTGTTACACGCTCGTGACAATAAGTTACAGGTCGCGGTGTTATTTTGTGATCTGTCGAAGGCGTTCGACGTTGCTGACCACCAAACCCTTGCAGTCAAACTTAACCATTATGGTTGTACAACACATGACCTACTGAGAGACTGCATGCGCGATAGATCACAGATAGTTGTTAGGCAATGGCGGTGATGTCAAGTCTGACCCTTTGACAACCACTATGGGGGTAGCCCAGGGTTCATCGATGTCAAACATCATGTTTTCTCTCTTACTGAAAGATCTACCCAGAGCTATCTCCTCAGGTGATATACTAATGTACGCTGATGATGTCACCGGGGTGGTATGTGCTCCTAGTATCGATCAGCTGGAGCAGCAGTTGAACGAGACTATGACAACTTTGGCCAACTGGTTTGCGCAGAATGGACTCGTACTGAACTTGTCAAAAACTCAGTTCATCCATTTCTACCATCGAGGGCAACCTCCGAGGGCGCTATCAGTGCAGGTCAATGACACGATAGTCAAACAGGTACAGAAGACTACATTCCTTGGTTTCCAAATCGACAAAGGACTAACCTGGCACGCCCTCTATCGACTCGCACAATCTATCTCGCAAGAGGTAGTACGCTCATGCTACTTCGCCAGTCCACTCGGTACTACAATATGGGGGACGTGCTGCCGATTGGGAGCGCGTCTTCAAAATGCAGAAACGGGCCGTAAGGGCGATAGCTCAAGTATCGCAGGATACCTCCGCGAAGCCCTACTTCAAATCTTTAGGGATCATGACGTTGCCAGTCGTAATAGTGTATTAGGTTGCTATCATGTTGCTATCTATGTCAGAAAAAATCGTAGCACGTACCGTACTCCTGCAGACATCCACAGATATAATACTCGTCACGCAAGCAGACTGAAGTGCGTTCATTAAATAACCCTCGTCGTGTAGCGACACTCCAAACGTCAGTTGTCATTTTTGCATTATATTTAGTATAATAACGTTGAGAGGACCCCCTCTGTACGAAATTTAACGTAAATATATCAACTATAACGTTGAGAAGACCCCCTCGGTACGAAAATTAACGTCATGTCATTTACGAAAATTAACGTGAATGTCAGGTGACGTTTGGAGCCTATACGAACCTTGCGAACCCTGCTCAGAGTTGATGTTGAAAAATTCGACACCAGTGTAGCGACACTGTCATTTTTGAACGGTCGGTGTTGAGACGCGAGTTCATTTTTGAACGGGTTAGTGTTGCGACCCGGGTAGGAAACCCAACTCGGTGTGAGTTTATGAACGACTATCTGAGGCGGCGATAGGATGCGGACTAGCTAAATCTGCCAAACTGACACATATAATGGGCCCAAGCGTGTACCTACAATAATATACCGGAACATATCTAGCCTAAATAGCTTCAATCTAAGCTGAAACGCTATCTCATCGAGCAAACTCTTTATAAATTTGAACATTTTGCACCATCACTTTTAAAATTAAAGTTAGGTGTTTTAGTAATCTATGAATTTGATTGCTATGTATTATTACTAGTAGAAGTTGGGATTAATTCTATTTTTACTTTTTATTGATAATTATTAACATTTTAATTATTTTTTTTGCTTCTTTAAATTTGTGATTTATTTTGACTTTTATTTCTATTTTTTTTTCCGTTTTAATTATTAGCCGTGTATTATGCTAAAGTGACGTGAATAATAGTTACGAAAATAAATGTCTTATGTCTTAATCGTTTTGGAGCGGCCACTTTGTAAAGGCAGTTTATTTACGTGGCAAAGGATATTTTTTGTTAAAGTATCATTATTACCGTAATAAAAGGCTTTACAAGTCAATCCGAAGAATTCTCTAACCCAGAAACCAAAAATGGCGCGTAATGTGATGACAAATGTCAAAGTGAAAATTTACCCCTGAATTTACGGGGCCTAAAATTTAACTGTCAAAGTGAATTTAAGTGAATTTTACAACTTCGAGAATTGTTCGGAGCTGTCGTTGTCACTCGGGTGGTTGTGGGTGACAGTTAATTTTCACCTTTACCCCGGCGTTTAAGAACGCTACCTAAATGGAGAAAAAAAACAATCGACAACAATAAATAACTTTTTATTTCTTCATAGGGATTTAAGTACCTATATTCTGTTACAGGATCACACAAAACTTTTTGTTTTTCTATATACCATCATCTGAATAAATCAAATAAGTATTACATTTAAAAAATATATGTAGTTTAATATCAAACGTAAGTAATATAATAATCACTAAAATCGAAAAAAAGAGTTGAATGTATTAGTTTTACTATTATTAACATCTTCATAGCTTCATATTTTTCTTTAACAAACAATCACTAACATATATCAATTTGGATGAGTCTGGCAACACTGACAGACATGTACACACATGTGAATCCAATGAAAAATATAAAAACAAGTACGTAAATAAACCAATAAGTATTATATACAAAAAAGAAACAACTGACAGAAATTAAATAAAATACAAAAATAAAAATACTGCTTTAAATCGCATAGAGTAATAGTTGAGAAATTTAAAATAAAATACAGTAGAGCCATACGAGGTATAGCGAGTATAAAGAGACAGGTCGCATTAGCGATAGTAGCGACCTCGATAGCTCAGTTGGTGAAGCAATCGCCCGGTAAAAGAGAGGTCCCGGTTCGAATCCCAGTTCCGAGCTCGGGCCTATTATGTATCTTTAAATCGGTTACCAAATGGGTGCCTACAATCAAAAACATTGATAAAAACTGAACTTTCAAAATTGCTTTTAGTGGGTATTGAACTATTTACGAACTGTGACGTAACTTGTTACTAAGTGACGTAACTAAGTGCGAACATATCCGTAGACAATCGGAATTCAATTGTATATATATGTTTTTGATGATAGGCACCCAATTGGCAACCGATTCAAATTTACATAAAGGTCCCCACAGATTTACTTTTCTGCTTTTCTATACTGCGATATTATAAGTATAATGCTAATAAACGCCAAGTGTTTTAAAATATAGACGTTTATTTCTATCATGGTTTAGTTTTTATCTCCATTGCGGCAGGCAACTGGAGGGCTAGTCTCAAGTGTTCTTTATTTTGCAAATATAACGGTTTTTGCGTTAGGATTTTTACATATTTTACTAGAAAACTATACAAGCACTTGGGTAATTTTTCTCCTATTCAAGAAAATATTACTTGGTCAT
Source organism: Ypsolopha sequella (assembly GCA_934047225.1). Classification (NCBI taxonomy): domain Eukaryota; kingdom Metazoa; phylum Arthropoda; class Insecta; order Lepidoptera; family Ypsolophidae; genus Ypsolopha; species Ypsolopha sequella. The sequence goes on along the minus strand of OW203994.1, from coordinate 16,049,617 downwards.
TTGCTATCCATTCCCGTTTCCCTTATCGCTTTTTTTCTGATCAATGACCCCCTTCATGAGCTATTTCTTGAAAATGCAACAACTGAGAGCAGGGGACCACTCTAGAACGCATTAAATTAATAAACCTAATCGTACTTATCGTCGATCCGTGATCGTTCTACAAAATCCCGTCACCTGTATTATGTAGCGTTAGGTTTAATCGAAAAGGTTTGTCCCTTTTTATATTTTAGACGCAGACTCAATACATATATAAATATCGTTTACACACCCACAAATGTGGTTCTCGTCAAGTGTGAACGGGGCCATTAATGCACATATGGCGAGATAGTTGCTACATTTCACAATTTCCACGAGATTCATGTAAATATTATCCGACCATATTCCCGTTTTAGTAGAGGCGAAAAGTGGGGCAGCTGTGTTTTCTGCGATAGTACAAACCAATATAATAGAGGAACATATAAAACAAATGCGTAATTCAAAGTTTGAGTATAAACATAGTTCGAAGTAAAGGTTATTCTAAAGACTGAACTACTTTTATCGTAATCATTCCATCTAGTAAAAAAGCCTAACCATAAATGCCTACATACAATATTAAGAGCTTAAAGTAATATTAAAATTTATATTTATTTCACAAATATTAGATAAATAGAACTTATCGTTTGTTTACTAAATAAAGACACTGCTCATTGTAGAAAAAAGTATATAAAATGTTGAGCGTTCATTTAAACACATCCACTTTTTCAATCCGCAAAAGTCAATTTATTCCATCACCATATGCATTAATTTATACCTGTAATTTTATTATAATATAATATTTTCTGACAATATCTATAAAATATAAAACTCAGTGCTAGTTCTAGAATATTATGTATCAACTATTGTTAGATTTTATAAAAATACGTACAATAAAAATACTTGGAAAACGAAACGAAACAACTACACAAAATAAATTGATTTTCTGTAATAAAATAGGAATGTATTGAAATTTAAGTATCAAAACCCAAGTAAGTTATAGTTATGGCATTTCGAGAAACAATAGAAAATAAACTACTTACTACTACATCATGTATTTATAAAGCTTTCCAATTTGCTACACAAGAATTAACAGGACCCTAGTTCCTAGATTCACCCTACCCGCGACTTTACTACCATAAAGTCTATCTCTCTGACAATTAGAATTTGTAATACTTTAGTTACAGAATCGTGGCAAAGCGGGTCGTACACCCAACTGACACCTGCCGACGCGTCAGTGTAAATGTCACCGCCGCCGCGCCGTATCGTCTCTCGACTAAAAAGAAGCGGCGCTCGTGACCTGATCCTCCTACCACGATAATCATGTGTAGTAGCATTTTATAACAGGAGACATACATATTATGTACCGTTTAAAAAAATAAGTATCATAGTACTAAAGGGTGTTTTGCCACGATTCTGTAACTCGAGTTATAGAGCTATCTACATTTCTTTTCCAAAAATCAATCTCGATTGCAATTCTCAATTCGGTCATTTCGACTTATACCAAACAACGTTTTAGAATGCGTGAATTGGAAAAATGCATAAAGGTAATTTCGGGAACAATACATGCAATATGCATTCAAAAGATGTCCTAACCCAATCATCCTAAAGCAATCGAGTGATTCCCAACTAAACAACTAATCTAAATAAAATCCAATCGCTTTTCACTTCTTTATGGATCAATCTTACACGATTGCTGTATATTGAGTTTTATTGGGTGCTTACGTAAGAAATTGCCGAGATTTTCTTGCAGGTTCATAAGTTCATAATTCTTGTAATTCAAATATCGACCTATAAATTCAAAAGCTATTTCCATTATTTGTTTTTCTTTTATGAAATTTTATTTCAAGGTTTTACAAATATCTACGTATTAAATTTCGTTTTTATTTTCAGTTTTGATACCAAAATTAAATCTTCAAAAACAGTTCATCCTAAATAAGAACCCTATAAGATTCGTAATATTTTTTACAGCAGACACTTTTTACAATTATTAAATAAAAGTTTCCGTTTACACACACAATTTTATAAAATATTTGTACTGAAAAATTGAGTTTTCTTCAAATTCTCTGTACAAAACGGAAATTTCATAAATAAGCACCTAATCTTATTTAATTAATCAAATCAATAAATTGAGCGCCAGTAATAAAATTAAGCTACGTATTTGATGTGATGATAGTGAAACGAGAATTTAATGAAACAGTACGACCACAAAAACTGAATATACATCAGAAGGGATATTTACAATTTGGGAAGACCTGTGTTACTCTCACCAGTTGGGTTTCTTATGCGTAATGGTCCACTGTTGGAAGGTATTGTGTGGGTCGCAATTGGCTAGCCCTAGAGTCTTTGTGGATGGTTGTAAGGTGAGACAAAGGCTGTGTAGACGATGTATCAGATGACTGTGTGTGGTGTCGAAGCTGAAACATAGAGATAATAGTTTTAGCCGAAAAGAAAATCTTGCGCTGGAAGAAAAAAAAATCTTAGAATGCTTTGTCATATCTTAAATATTTATAGAGCATTTTTAAAAACAAAAATAATATTTTACTTTGTACCATAGTCTAAACGGTGTTGTATCACCACTCAAAGCCGTCTATTAATGTCATTCGCTACCGAAAAAAAACTTTATTCGTTTATAATAAAAATTAAACTTCACCTTTTGACATGACATATTTTTTGTCGTAGGTTTTTATTTACATAATTCTAGTATTCATGAAAATTAGGTAATTAGGTGGTAGAGCTGATACCGGGCTCGACTGTGGCGGTACCACCATCTTACTTGGAGACCCCCTCGAAGTTGTTCGGGGAGAGTAAGAGGACAGCTCACAGGCAAAAAACCAGGTGGCACACTATGCCTGGGACCGATTGATGGCGGTATATCCATCTCTAATAGCCGGATCTTATATGAAATAGACTGGTGACGGGCAGCGGCGTCACTGGTGCGAGGGATTCAACACCGCGCTCACCAACCCGCCTGCCCAGCGTGTGTGAGTTTGGGCAACCCTCCCCCCAAATGAAGTACACTCCTAATGAGAGTGGCGTAATATTGGGGAGGCGTATGTCCAGCAGTGGAAGAATACGGGTTGATGGATGGATGGATGGAGGTAATTATTACGTTTAAACAGTTCATAAATATATCTTGTATTTCCGAAAAAAAAAGATATTATTATATTAAAGTGGATGCGACGGATTCCGTTCCCAAACGCACAACTTATGATTGTTTATCTTATTTGTGGATAAAAAGTATTAAAGCTTGACTAAGAAAATAAAAAACCTCGCCATATTGCCGAATTAATTTTTTAACTAATTTTTTCTACTGGCAACCTCAACTTTAAAACGTCATTATGTCGATTGATGTCAAAGTGTGGTGGTCTTTTTTCGTGTGTGTTGTCAGAGTGTTGCAATCATAAAATAAAAATCATAAAAGCAAATGAGCAGGTTTTTTATTTTCCAGGTCAGGCTTTAAATTAATGTGATTTATGGCAGTACGCGACAATAGTTTAATGTCATTTAGGCTTTTCTGCCCTGGTATTATTTTATGCGATAATTTGTAAATTATTTTGTACAACAATTATAAACCATGTTTTGAATGCATAAAATAGCAAAACTTTGCTAGAGAAGCCTAACTATTATCACGTAGTACCATAAATCACATTAACTTAATACTTTTTATTCAAAAATAAGAAAAACAATCATAAGTTGTGCGTTTGGGAACGAGATCCGTCACATCCACCTTTACAGGATAACCAAAAACCTCGTTTGTTTATTTATTATAAACTCATATTTAGAAAAAGCATTAATATCACTCAAAATCTGCCTTCGCAATTTTTACACACGTGTCAGAATAGGTACCCTGATCAGGTGTTGAATTTGTAAGTAACAGCGGTCATGTATACTCCAACCACAGACCACTAACCCCAACACTATGATGCTAAAAGATAATAACTTGTAAACATACGCCAGTATAAGTATGCATAAAATTATATGCACAACGCACATATTGCACAAACATTGGAGGTTTTCTCGGTAAAAAGTGGGTCAGCGGAACTTTCTTTCATGGTACCACCATGTCCACAAAGAAGTTTAAGATTAAGGTGACCAGGGTCCATCGACGGTTCCCAGCCGACAGACCGCCTATCTGACACTATAGTTGTCAGCCTCGACGCAGCGCTCGCCAACACCGAGCTGTCCCGCCTCGTTCAGTCTGTAGATCTTGTTGTGACTCTCACCTCCAGGGTCCATCGACGGTTCCCAGCCTACAGACCGCCTGTCTGACACTATCGTTGTCAGCCTCGACACAGCGCTCGCCAACGCCGAGCTGTCCCGCCTCGTTCAGTCTGAAGATCTGGTTCCCTCCGACGCCGTGGCAAGTTGATGTGCCTAGAAAAAAAGCATTGCTTCCTTAGCAAATATCGACGAAGGCGCTATGGCACTTCGGATGGCAGATCTGTCTCTTTCTGCGCCAGGTCTGCCATCCGAATGAGAGAATATATCCCAGAATATAAACGAGACCTATATTATTATTTTATAATGTATATTATGTATAACAATATTCCGCTCACGGTTAAAAAACCGGTTAACTAGTTCGTCAATTAGTCAATCATAAAGCGTTTGTTGCATAATTATGAGGGAGCCGATAAAATAAAAGGTGTCTACACTATACTTTGTCTTCAGATTATAAATCATCAATGGGCTTAGTTTTAGAACAACATATCAAAGGAAAATAGGAAGATATCTGCTTACGTACAAAATAATAGCAGAACCTTTGTCTGAAAAAAGGAGCAATTTAACATTTACTTTTCATATAATGCCCTAGGATGTTATTGTTGTAAGTTGCAAATCCTAAAATATATTTATTTATCCACATTTAAACACCTGTTTTCTGTCAAAAATTTACGCAGATGTCGATAACGATTACTAATTCTGTGAGTATTCAAATTTTTCAATTCATAACAATGAAAGGTGGAAATGAAAACAATATTACGTCAGTAACAAACACAGCTGAGTTCACATTGTTGTGTTTACTATCAATTACGTTTTTCTGTTTAGCGATCGTATATTTGTAAAATCATGCATGATATTCTTACCTACATGCGCAGGTGCTGCTTTGCCCATAGTATCAAGACACGACCCAGATGCTTTGTTTTTGACCATCCCCCACAAAATATTCGGTGGTAGTTTAGGAAACTTGTCATATACATCGTAGGCAACATTCTCCATGAACCAGCTAAAACTTTTGCAGTTCAATCTTTCCTTCAACTTCTTTTGCTCCGATATATCACCCATGTCCAAAAACCGAGCCATCGGCTCTCTTGTATAGAAATATTCTTTATGCTCTTCATCGAACCATGTCTCTATAACTCTCTTATAGTTAATAGTAATCAGAGAGCCCTTCCTGTTCTTAGCTAAATTGCCAAAAGAGTACGGCATGAACGCGCGGTAGACATGCCCTACTCTAGAACACGGTACCCACTCAATACTGCCTCCACATTGCCAGATCTTGAAACTAAGTTCAAAATTCTCTCCACCCCAAACTAAAAGACCTGGGTCATAGGCACCAATTTCTAGGAAATATTGCCTGTTTATTGCAAACAAACCACCTGCGTGTGTCGGGCTCTTATAAGGCTCTGATTTGAACTTGTGCGTAGTAGCTTCCTTGTCAGGGACTTCATTCTCTTTGTATAACATGCCCCATTCGAAGATGCCTCTGTAGTTGGTCCCAGCTTGGTACACTGGCCGGTACTCAAATGTTCTATGGTCAACGCCGTCTATGACGGGAACGGTCATGATTCTTGGGTCACGGTAGATCGGGGCGAGCAGGGGGGGTAGCCAGTTCAAGTTGACTTCACAATGAGCGTCTAGGAATACAATGACGTCACCAGTGGCTTCTTGAGCGCCGCGAGACCGCGTCCGTATCAAACCTTCCCTCTGAGTATTTCTGATGAGCCGAACTTTTCCATCCCATCTTTTTATGTATTTATCTAGTTTATTACCTAAGTCTTCCTTATCTGAGAAATCATCCACCTAAAATAGTAAAATTCAAATTAGTAACATAAATATTGAGCTTTATTGGATAGGAAATTCTAAAAAATATTTTATTTTACGGTTTTTCCTTCATAGTATTGTTTGTATACAGTCGCCCTCAATTCAATCAACTCAATATCAGTCCTTATTTCTGTGTCATAAGAGTTAAAACTGAACAAAAGCACCAATATGGAGTATGGACTGCAGGGGACTTAAAACAAAGGTAGTGTATACAGTGCCGCTAGCGATATTTTATTACAATGGGTGAAAATTAAGGTTTGTGGCTTTTTAGCCCATCCTCTGAGACTGCCCCTAAGTGTTATAACGGCAAAATAGTACGACTGACTATAGTGCCGTAAATAAAAAAATCTAAGTGCCGTAGATATTTTTTGTGTAGCTCATGAATTCTGTTAAAACTGCGGGGTGCACCTTGCTCCGCTCCGCTTCACTCGGCTCCCCAAATGTATTTACATGTAAACCTAACACGCTCTTCCTCCCTTCGCTCGTCGTTGCACCTATTTTGGACTTTTTGTTAAGACTTTCGGAAATTTCCTAATGCCGATAAATACAAAAACAAAAATAAAAGTTCCGACTAGGGTTCGAACCCTAATACCTGGGCCTGCAGTCACGACAAAGATAGCGATCGATATCCTAGTGATTTGTAGTCTCGACAAAGACAGCGATCGATATCCTAGCGATTTGTAGTCTCGACAAAGATAGCGATCGATATCCTAGCGATTTGTAGTCTCGACAAAGATAGCGATCGATATCCTAGCGATTTGTAGTCTCGACAAAGATAGCGATCGATATCCTAGCGATTTGTAGTCTCGACAAAGATAGCGATCGATATCCTAGCGATTTGTAGTCTCGACAAAGATAGCGATCGATATCCTAGCGATTTGTAGTCTCGACAAAGATAGCGATCGATATCCTAGCGATTTGTAGTCTCGACAAAGATAGCGATCGATATCCTAGCGATTTGTAGTCTCGACAAAGATAGCGATCGATATCCTAGCGATTTGTAGTCTCGACAAAGATAGCGATCGATATCCTAGCGATTTGTAGTCTCGACAAAGATAGCGATCGCTATCCTAGCGATTTTGGTCGTTAAGTGATAAAAATCGTTTCCTTTTAGTGTCTACCATCAAAAGTATCGACTTAAGTAGTGCGGCCTTGACATTCTGCGCTATTGACTATGTGCGCTTTTGACATTCTGCTCTTTTGACAATTTGCGATCCTTTGTTATTTTGCGCTTTTGACCTTATGCTCCTAAACGCTTAACGACCGAAATCGGTAGGATAGCGATCGCTGTCTTTGTCGAGACTGCAGGCCCTGGTTTATTAAATGTGGAGCTCTTTCTTACTCACTGCACCAATGATTCGATATCGGAAGTGACGAAACAAGCGAAGGTATACAAATAAGTCACGTGACACGTGACGTATACAGCCTTGTGGAATTTCAGCCCATCCTGTTAGACTGCTGCTAAGTGTACCTATACGGCAAAATCACAAGCCTTGTGGCATTTTAACCCATTTTAATAAAATACCGCTAGCAGCACTGTATACACTGCCTAAAACAAGTCAATATAATCTTAGCCTTGTTCATGTTTTCAGTCTCGTAAAATAAACTAATAAAAAATTAAATCATACCAATACAATCTCATGCAGTATGTCTGGAGGAGAGCGGTCGATGACCGAGTGTACTGTCCTCATGAGAACAGAGAACCCTTCATTGTGGAAGACAACGATCACAGAAGTGGTGGGCAGCGCCTCAGGGTAATGCCAGTACTTGCACTCATCCAGCCTTGTGTCTAGAATGGATCTGAATGGATAAACCATCTTGTTAAACTTTGAATAATATACACAGTGTCATTATTGAGGACCTACTTCAAGTAGGTGTCCTGTCAAACACTAACTAGTAGTTCCGTTCTCATTTAATTTCAATCACACAACATTGCTTCTTTTTCGTTTTCTTAATTAAAACTATCGACATGCACACAACTTAACACATATCCTTACATGTGCGTTAACTCAAAAGCGCAAAAATGGACTTAGGTATTTTAAGGTGGCTCTGTCGGAAAATTAGCAACTCGCGATTCGTGGTGGTTGAAATTTCGAACAAAACCATAATAAAATAAAGTTCTTATCAGCCCGCACTGCAACATGGCTGTTACGTCAGTCGCTGCGACTGACAAGTGCAAAAACAGTGCGTTTTTAATTAATTTCATGTAAAATAAAATGAATTTCCAAGAACTGAGAAAACCATATCATTTGATTTGATATTATGTTGTCTAGAAGTTTATAATTTTTTATACTGTTTCGATAAAAACTGCAGCAGTTATATTGTTACAAGTGAACAAAAAATCGAGAAGGGTAAACTTGGAAAATGTCTTGCTTCACTTCTGTATATCAAAATGAAATTCAGGAAAAACCACATCACTATTTGTATCATGTAGATTACTATGTATTTTTCCTGTATTAAAAAATGCTATAGTTACCGTATAAAATGGTTACAAAGTAACTCAGTTCAAGGTCATTGGCATTGAGAGAAGCTTTAAGAATTGGGCACCTTTTGGGCCAATACCTGAAGTTGGTGCATATTCAATATACTTTGACAAATTAGTTGTCTTTAAACTGACAACGTAGGTACTCGTAATTACCTAAAATACATATTTTTACTCTATTATGATTGTTATTAAATATATATCTAAAGCAATTGATAAAGGTTATGTTGGAATTCTTAATATAACTTGACAATAAGTCACCTGTTCATGGCAATATCATCAGAAGCGGCAATGTTCATGCCATATTCGCTCTCAGACTCTGCTATCTCGTTGGCTCGACTTTGAGCCATGTGGTAGGCCTTTCCCCCTTCACCAGGACCTTTTGTATCCTTTAGATTTTTTGGCTCAAAATTACCAAGTTCTGGAATAGTTGAAACAAAGTAAAAGTAGAAGCAGGTGTTATTTGACCTGAAGTTTTACAATAGAAATTTTGTCATAACTTTTTTTATTGAAATTTTTTAAACTTGCAAAGATGACACTGTATTAAAAAATATGTATTATTGAATGTTATCATTAGAAAATATCATATTTACTCTTCAACACCCCCAGTGACTTGAGTATAATTATAAAAACAAATTCACTTTCTATTTTTTGGAAATCATAAAAAAAAAATTGACAGCACTAAAACTAAAATAAAAGTCGATTCTGAAGATTTCAATTTTAAGTTAAGTGCTGTCAAAACTTAATTTTCTTCATTATAACATAATAGTCCTTAAATGTTAGGAACCGAAGCCAAATGAGGTATTTTGGAAAAATTTAAGTTTTGACAGCACTAAAACTAAAATTAAAACCTTCAGAATCGGCTTTATTATATGCCTAAAATATAGCTTTTGGCTTAGTTGGTTTACTTGGAATGATTTTTTTGAAAATCAGATGCCTGGCCAAAAAGACAATTTTAGCGTTTAACACGCACGCATCAATGTAGTGTGCATGCAACGGGTTGCAAAAGAGTTATGAATGACCAGGCAGGTAGGCGCCAATAACCTTGAGTCGACCTGTGTCAGTACAAATATTGACAGAAATATAATGTTCATATCAGAGTGCGCTGCATTACGACATCGCTGGGTCTCCAGATAGCACAAAACAGGACAAAATAATACTTTTCACAACGACACAATGGAAGGAAAAAGATCCCATAGATAATTTTAATAATTTTTCTTGTATTTAAGTGGAAGTATCAAAGAAATAACCAATTATGTGAGAATAATTTCCTAAATTGAAGTTGTTCTTTATAGTTCTAACTAACATGAATTTTTTTCATAATTTTTAAACATACTGTTTATGAGAAATAACTTTATTAATAGTCATTTTCCTGCTTCATACATGTATGCTCTAAGCATGTATAAACTTTGTTTATTATTAAGAGTGGTTTTGCCCATGCCTATGTATTGTGTATGCTGCCATTGCAATGTCAATTTTTTTTTAAATTCTAATTTACCAAAGCCAATGGAAACTTTGCAATGGCAACATACACAATAGATAGGTAATAAGGTTCTGTTGAATAACTATTGAGTGAATTTTGAATTAAAGTGTTTTGTTTCGTTTAATTAGAAATAGGCTGGTTTTTCACAATCTGGCTGCGAAACTAGTCTTAAAATTATTTTTATTTCATTACTCGCCCACCTAATTTCATGATGTTTCGATCAACAATACTCGAGTTATCATTGGAAAAACATTCATGCATACCATACTCGCTCTACAATACACATATGTACATACGAGGGGCTTGCCAAAAGAAGTTAAGATACTCTTTACTCCTTTGATTGACACTGGCAAGTTATACACAATCTTAAATGATATTTTAGTACTCAAGTTGATTTTCTCTATTATGGATGTATGATTAAGGTTACAGCCTACAAAAAAAGAAAGGTACACTCTTAATCTAAGTAGAATCAATCTAGGTACGTTGGTGGGTATTCTAACTGGCCACTGTAGGCTGAACAGACATCTGTCAATAATGAAGGTACAGGAGGACTCCTCTTGCCCGCACTGCGGCGAGGAGGAAACAAGTAAGCACTACTTAGGTGAATGCTTTATATATTCTAGCCTAAGATGGGAAGTATTTGGTAATGATCACATTAAAGAAGAAGACCTCAAGTGCCTTGGGTACTCAGACATATTAAGATATATTAAGATATATTAAGAGAAGTGGAAGATTATGAATACTTTTACGATAAAAGCGGCAACTTCCATTTGCCTTCGTGTGATCTCACTTGAGAAATGGCTGTTTAGAAATATGCCCTTTGCTATTAAGATAAATTTATAATAGTTTGCTTCAGCCTGATTTTACAGATGGATGACAGATAAGTAGACTGACAGAGACTGACCACTTTTTTATAAGCAATTACACATAACAATAAGTATAATGTCTTAAATTCATAATGAAAACTATGTCCAGAAACGGCGAATATTCTCTGAAAAAAAATCTTTTAGAAATTAAGCTATTGGAATTACGACGGTAATCAGCTCCTAATACGGAGGGTGAGTTAATCAAATGTATTATGGTTCTGTACAACAAATCCTATCCTTCCTAACAAATAAAGAATGCGAAAGTGACTATGTTAATTCGTTTGTAATGTTTTCAGGCTTTAAGTGGCTAGACCGATTTTAATGAAATTTTGTGGTCAGCGACAACTTTACTCGAGTTAAGACGGCCTGAATGATAATACCATATACTAGTGGTTTGTACCATCGGCATGGAAAGTATTGACCTCTTAAAATAGTGAAGATTGTTTAATTTATTGGTGGAGTTTTATTTATTTTTATGAATAAATGTATTAAATATTATTATTTTAAATGAAATTGAATGGAACTTGTTCTGCAATAAAGATAATTTAAAATCCATAAAATTTCGTAATGGGAAATTTCGCATTGCTGCATAAATGGAGATCTTTACGGCAAAAAAAAGATGAGATTTCAATTCAGCAGCCCACAATGGAAAACTAAGCCCTGATATGAAATAAAGAATAAAAAAGTAATGTTTTAGAACAACATAGGTAGAATGTTATCAATCTAGAGATCAGAAACCGCACTTACCATGAAATAAGTGGATGTAAAGTTATGATTTACGACATCCGTGTACGTTTTGATAACGATGCAGAGGGTGAGCCGGCATATCCATGCACACTGACTACGCTACGTAACGTAAATAGCAACTAATAACTGTAAACATATAACTGAAACTGTACACAAAAGGTACAAAAACTACTTACCAGTGAGCAGTTTGGGGTACACATTAGCATGGGATTTGTAGCTGTTTGTTGCTGAGTCCAGAAATGCAATAGCTTGGTTCCCATCGATAATATTTTCACTGGACCATCTATGTAGAGCGTATATAAAGACTAGTAAAATTACGCAAATAGAGCCGATGCGGGCAATTCTGCCGCGCCTCACGTTTGTGATTCTCATCTTTAGTTAAGGAAAACTATCACAAACACATAATCTTCTAATTAAGGAATTAACAACACCGAACGGTCCTTTCACTGGTGAAAATTGAAAATTAAAGTAAAATGCCGTTGTCGATGTCGTCGTCGCTGTGACATTACATGACAACGTCAACAACAATTGTCGCGTTTAACGCAAACGATGCAACTGATAGCCGTTCATAAATTAACACTTTCATCAGGTTCCAACAATGACAGCAGGATAGCGTATACAATATTTAAGGCGTGCGACAGAGATGGCCTTAGAACCCATGTCGCGACCCCTAAATAATAAATGCGGCTCTGCAGCGATGAACTCTGCAACGGGTTGCGACGATGGATGATAAGTGTGATATTATAGATTTAGAATGTACAAGATAAACAATTTAGTAGAGAAAATGATACCAAAAAATTACTATGACATTAAAATTTATTGAAAAAGGCGTTACTTTGTGGAAGTCCATCATGAATTTGTGGATATATTAATAATTTGCAATGTTCCGCTAAACACTCTTACAATGCTATTCAAAATGCCTCCCGCATAAAACATGCACAAGCAAAGCAAGTAGTAGGAGTGATTAGTGTTATTTAAGATTGCTTTATTTTGTGCTCGTACTGCTTGCTTTGCTTGTGCATGTTTTATGCGGGAAGGCGAGCGGTGCTTGAGTCTGCATTTTGAATAGCATAGTAAGAGTGTTTAGCGAAATATTGCAAATTATTAATATATCCACAAATTCACTATGACATTACTATAAGATTTACTATTTTACTTAATATTTTGGATAATCCTGCATATAACTACTAAATACAACAAAGAAAATCAATACGTTACTGTAAACACTTTTTTTTGGGCCGATTAATACGAAAAATTGGGCAAAATGTAATGACAAATCTAATGACAAAATTATATTTACCTGTGAAATGTGTAATTATTTGGATTATTTTCTCCTTGTCACATCACAATTACTCACTGCACAAGATAAAACAATCACTATTTATCAATTTAGTAACGTATTATTTAAATACTATTATAAAATCCGCAATCACACCCAAGCAAGCGGGTAGCTATGGGCAGTTACTCAAAAAAACATTGACACCGCTGTTCTTTGTTGTGCATATCTTTCTCTCTTGCAAGGTGTTCATAAAGGTAAGACATCTCTTTTACTCGCTATGTACGTCTTTTAAGCGCAGCGAATCCTAAGTCTATGTGTGATATGATTTTTTTACCTGTCAAAATGACAAAAAACCAGCGGAGGGTGTGGTCATAGTATAAAACAAAATAAACACACTCAGTTGTCGTGGGTAAGTCGGTTATGGAAATAAGTAGACTAAATCAAATAAACCAACCACCATAGTACATGACACGGTGGTTTAAAGTGGCCTGAAGTTAGCTGCACAATCACGTTTGACAGCCAATTTTTCCCAACGATTTCTGACGTTTGTTGAGGGTCAAGACCGAATCGTGGGTATAGTGAAAAACAGTAATTTATTGTGTTATAACCCAGAGCCAAAAACTAATTTGTTCCGGTGGTCCAAACTAAAATGGCTTATATATATTTACTGTGTGACAATCTACACCACCGGAACAGTTAAGTTTGTGGTTTGTATACGAATACGATGTAGAGAGCATCGGAAATTATTTGCGATGCTCGGTGTTTGCATCGATGATTGTCAAAGTCACGTCGAAATGAAATGGTCGTTTATAACTCTTTGCAACCCGTTGCACACTTCATCGATGTGGCAATGCGTTGGTGTTAAACACTAAAAATCTTCTATTTAGCCTATTTCGTTTACATTCGAAAGGAAAGCAAACAACGCCATATTCCGATGATTTAGATTAAGTGCTGCCAAGATTAAAAATTTTAATTTAGCTTTAAGCAAGGTAAATTTAGTTTTAATTAAGTTCAGTTAAGTACTAATTTGCAATAAAGAAATAAGCATTATTTCCCTATAAAGAAATGAAAAAAAATGGTTTTGAAAGCACTACCTATACCAAAAACTAAATCCTTTAAATCAGCTTTACTGAGTCATATATTAGGTACTGAAAATTAACTGGAGGTTTTTTCAAACCGTGTGGTATCTCATAGTTGTTAATTTTTAGGGTTCCGTAGTACATAAAAGGTACAAAAGTAACCTTTATGGTGAGACTCCGTGGACAATCCACCCGTTTGTCATAACTTTAGCACCATTAAAGATAAAGACTTGATTTGCTACAAAAATAACAATTTGCCCACATAACAATTGTTAAAAAAATTTCATTGTTGGAAATTGTTCAAGATATTTCCAAAACAAAAGAGAGAAAAATCAAATATATTATCCTAAAAACGGGTATCAAGTTGTAAATATTAAAAATCTGATTAGAAAAATATAGACTTTTACAGTTTTACTGGCACCACAAAAAATATTTATATCCCTACCCCCTTATTTCCAAAACTGGTGGATACATTACAAAAAAAATATAGCGGTTGAGAAATTCACGAAAAAAAAACGACAAAATTAAATTTTTCATCCGCGATACGGAATCCTAGGCAAGCGAGTCTGATTCGCGCTTGACCGGATTTTATACATAAATAAATGGAAAAGAAATGACTGCTCATTGTAGTACCTTTTATAGTGTATATTGATGGCAGGCTTTTTTTTCAAAATGCACTTAAGCAAACAATGGCGGCGCAAAATGGAACGCTCTGTGCCCGGCTCCGTGAGTCACACATGGGGGCGGTCATGACGCGTTTCAAAAGACTTTAATGCAACAATCAAGGAAGGAAGGAAGGAAAGCCGATTCTGAAGGCTTTAGTTATAGTTTTAGTGCTGTCAAAATTCAAGATTTTCTAAATTAATTTTGCTTTTATTCTTAAAACTTAAGTACTATTTTGAATCTGTATAGTTTTGACAGCACTAAAACTAAAATTAAAACCTTCAGAATCGGCTTTTATAGCTCTGTAAGGTGAAATTCGCATCACTTCAACCCTGCGGTCCGAAATAGAATTACATCGCTAAAATCGATTACGAAACCCTGCGTTCCGAAATAGAATTATATCGCTAAAATCGATTACGAAAGTATGAAGTGAATGGCTTATGATCCATTGTAATTCTATTACGGACCGCAGGGAAAGTATGAAGTGAATGGCTTATGATCCATTGTAATTCTATTTCGGACCGCAGGGCAAATGATAACTCCTTTTTTGATACGGAACTTAACGTTTGTGTTTAAGGTTGAAAAAAGGCGCGAAATGATAATGGTGTCCATTTTTTGTTTTATGAAAAAAGTTTTGCATTTTGATCAACAATAGTGATAAAATATTTTGTATTAAAATCGCCAATGGTGTCGATTCGGTGTTACATGTTTGACAGGACTAAGCTTAACTTAAGTGTTCTGTCTTTTTTCTTCTGTATCGAAAAGACGACGACAGAATGCTTAAATCAAGTTTAGTCCTGTTAAACATGTAACACCGAATCGATACTGTTATGTACCAGTGCGGTGCGTTGTTCAAAAGTGCCTGTGCCTTTTCGTTTGTATTTCCTAACCATACAACTGTTTGCGTAATAAATGTATTATTATAGAGCGACGAAACGACAGGACAGTGACTTTTACAGGACAGACCTTTCAGATGATCTTCAACAGAGAGGATAATAAAAAAAATTGTGACTACCCAGATAGGTATTACTATAACATCAGACATGGCTGTATGGGCTAAGTTCCTTTTGCCTTCCTACTTAGTGGAAAAACATACGTAGTATCCCTCTATAATTTGTGGGAAAAACGAAACCAAACATAAAATTAACGTTTGTTTTGTGATTTAAATTAAATTTAATTTTACGTGCTGTATTATTTAATTCTGTTTGCATTGCATTGCGTGTGTATTTTACCTTTTGTTCTTGTAATAAAAAGGTACTTTGTGGTAATAAATTTAACTCCCGTTTGTCTAGACAGAAAATAGTTTTATCCATTAGGTCATTAGGTCTTTTTTTTGTTTAATCATACTTGCTTTACGGAGTTTCCGTGCTTGTTTCTGATGGATAAACGTGAGAAACTGATCCAGATATGGAACGAACAGTTTTTTCCTCAACATCCTCTGACGTTGGCTGACTTGAAGAAGCCGCACTCGATGATGGGAGCGGTTCTGACCATCTTCATTAAGATTGGTATAGATGTGGATAACGTGCTAACAGTAAGTTCCACTATTACACTTGATGTTCAAACTTGGTGCTACGAATTCAAGGTCTTGGGTTGGGGTGTTGGTAGATGGATTGTGCACTATCAGCACTCTGACCCAATCTTTTGTTTTTAAGGGATTTTTTAAAGGGATTTTCTATATTATACATATTCAAGAGCCATGGGGATAGCACTTGCATCCCCATGTCTCGGAGCAATATCAGGGTGTCCAAATTCTAGAAAGTCAGGGAAACTTAAGGTGGTCAGAGGAAGTCAGTGAAACCGAGGGCCACCTGGAAGTCAGGGAAAATTTGAGAGTGGTTTGCATGTCAAATCTTCCCAGTGATTCTAAAATGCAGGACACCTACTATAATTAATTCATGCCCTAAACTGCTGCCGTTAATTCGAGAGAATGATGACAGATGGAGTGTGGCGATATCTTGAAAAAATGCTACAAGTCAACAAGAGCTTCTTCACAACAAAAATAAATAAAGGCACGTTAAAAAAATATCAACGGTACAACAAATGGGACGAAATAAATCCAAATCATGATTATTTAAACTTTTTTTATAAATAAAAACCCTGGAATAGAATATATATACGATCTTATTATTTGGTAAGGTATATCAGTTTTATAATACGACAACACTGCCTTACACCGCAGATATTATAAACCTTTTTCTGAAATGCCGATTCAAAAAGTTGAGGATTCATACTGCAGGCATTATGATTGCTGATTTGACAGAAATAACTTGACATTATCGCTAATAGACAACATTTCGCCAAAAATAATATTTTTTGCGCTTTTTTTTAACTTTTACGTAGAAATTGAGTCAGCTGATTCATTAAGTTTTGTACTAGGAATTGGAAAATATATACGACAAAATACTTTTTATTAACAAATGGGACCTTTTAACGATATACAATCTACCCTAAAATCATCATGATAAATATAAAATATTGAAATGCAAAATAGTAAAAAAAAGGTTTTATCCCCTGACATTTGCAAACGTCACCATTCTCTCGAATGAACGGCCGGAGTTTAGTTGTGACCCTTAATAAAGACTATTAAAGCATTTTTTCCAGGTTTGGAGTGACATTATGACATTGTTTTTGGTCATAATTAGATCTTCTTATAATTTTCTTTTTATTGGAGTGAAGTAAACTACATTATGGTATCATTTTGGTCATAATTAGATTACTTCCATATAATTAGGGTTCTGTAGTACCTAAAAGGTACAAAAGGAACCTTTATGGTGAGACTTTGTTGTCCGTCCATGCATCCGTATGTCACAGCCTCATAACTTTAGCAACGTTAAAGATAAAAAATATGAAAAGTTTGAAATTGTTCAAAATATTTCTAAAACAAAAGTGAGAAAATTAAAAAAATATTATCCTTAAAATACAATATGGGTATCAAATTGTAGATATTAAAAAGCTGATTGTAAAAATATATACTTTTACTATATTTACGGGCACTGTTTCGAGAAATCTTAAAAAAAAGCACAAAAATATTTGTCCCCCCTTATCTGCGAAACTGGTAGACCAGAAAATATGAAAGAAAAGATATATACTTTTACTATATTTACTGGCACTGGTTTCAAGAAACCTTCAAAAAACCCTAAAAATATGTATGTCCCCCCCTTATCTCGAAAACTGGTTGACCAAAAAATATGAAAAAAATCATGGTAATATGTGTTTAAGTAAAGATTACAGGAAAAACAAAGCGGTTGAGAAATTCACGAAAAAAAAATAAAAAAAAAATTAATTTATCATCCTCAATACGGAACCATAGGTATGCGAGTCTGACTCGCACTTGGTTGTTTTTTTTACATATCACTTTAAGAGGCCTAGTTCATACAAACAAAATACCAAAATCATCTGTAAATTTAAGATATTGTCAAGGTAGTGTGTATTTATTCCGGTTGCATTACAGAATATCTAGGTTCCCAATACATATTAAATTAGAACACTGATTTAAATATGAAATATGAGAAAAATAATTTTTCTATGGAAATTTTATATTGCTTATATGTCGTCTTTAAACCAAATATATATTTGGGAACCTAGATATTCTGTAATCCTATAAGAAATAACACACAGTATCCTAAGAATATCTATGAGTTATAAATGGTTTCGGTATTTCATTTGTATGAAGTAGGCAAGCTCCGCCGGTCTCTTAATATATATTATATAATAGATTTATGCACATATATTATTTTATTAAATTTAAGTACGTTAACGAAACATTATTTATCGTGTTTCTTTGTATTATAATTAGTTCAATTGTTATTTTTTTTACTTTAAAATTCATGTTTAATAAGTGTAATTAATGTATCTACATTGCATAACTAAATCTATTTCATTTAACTTGCAGCTTCCACCAGAAGAAGAGCGAGACAACCACACAGTTTATTATGGAGACCTTCTCCCAATCATCAACGTGATTCGCATAGTAAACCACTTCGTAGTGCTGTTTGCTACAGAAACCGAGACCTGCTCAATTGTTACACTCACCAGCTTCTTGCTACCTGACAGCAACACCTCCCACTCCATCCTTCTGATGTTGATCAATGTGATGGCGTATAGCGAGGAAAGATTGGAGAACATTGAGCCTTATGAGAAAGAACTTTTCGGGTTGAGGGATCAGGTAATTTGTTTTAAATGTGTGTGCTGGTGAATTAGCATCTATACTGTATTTAGCGAGAAGATGCAAAGGGGCCCCTTAATTGCTTAATTTTTGAAAACGATACTCCGACATGTATGACTTCTGCAGAGTAAAAATATATCAAGTAGTGAATCTTAGAAAAATGCTCTGTTTCAAACTCACGCACACCAATGCGTGCTCTACACGCCATCTAAGAAAAAGTTCGGAGGAGTCACCATACAAATATCGGCACGGCGCGCGGCGTATAGAGCACGCGTCTGCATGTGTGAGTTTGAATCTGAGCGCTTGTAATAAGAGTCAATACTCGACATATTTTACTCTGACTTATGTTATAAAATGCAACTGCACATGATTATCATGGTACGTGGGTCAGGTCACGAGCAGTCAAAGGTTGGTGTTTTCTTTTGTGCCAAGAGACGAGCCGGTGGCATTTCCATTGACGCGACGGCAGGTTTCAGTCGGGGGAATGACCCGCTTTGCATCGTCTCGCTAACCGTAGTATAGTAAAGATTTTACCCTAACTACGTTGATCAACTGTCACAACTTTATTTCATGTTCCAGGTTAAAAGTCTAGAAGAGCAAAAGAACATGCTGTTGCAGATGCTGAATGAACGAGCAGTAGAAAAGGGGATGAGAGCCGAGAGACTGGCGAAGGTAGTAGACAACTATTAATTTAGTCCAGACACCATGTTTTTAAACTTCAATGAGAAGTATTTTAGTATTAACAGGAAGTGGCGTCATCACAATAGGTTAAATGGTCGGTTCCTTGTTAACTTTAGGATGCGTTCATAAAATAAAAGATGCCTATATAGGTAGAAATGTTTGGTGATGCCGTCACTGAAGCTCAAATGAAACAAAGGATATGCTATGCACGTTTATTTTAAAATATGTTTACCAAAATCGCTTAAGGAAAGCAATTCCTCGAAACGGTTTTTGAATCGTAAATATTGACCTAAAAAGAACAGGTCAATTGGCCTCATTTACAATAGCAACCTCTGCGCAAGGTTGCTTGACTTTCTTACGGCAAATACAAGCCGCAATTTTGCTTTATCTTCCTCCCTACATGCAAGCCTTAGAAATGGCTTCTAATGTGATGACCACTTACCAGCCTGTTGCCACACATACTCTGTTGTAGAAAGCAGCTCGATTTCTCCAATGTGCGCATTTCTCCAGATAAAAGCTTAATAATATGCACAGTGGGTGTACAATCGTGCTGCATTTGAAGATGATTCAGTTTCAAATTCATTTATTTTTCAATGATATACCTACATATAACTTCACAAAAACTATTCCACACATACAATAAAACTTAAATAATACACAATAACAATTAAATTAAGAGATGTCACGTTTTAAATCGTACCTATTCATAATTAATTCATATTAATTTCGATGTACAGATATTATTACATTATTCAGTAAGAAAGTCGTTAACACCGTAATAAGCTTTATTAAAAATGTTTTCAATTTATTTATAAATGATGATGGCAGTGTCTCAGATGAGGTGACTCTTTAGAAGAGGACGTGAATTGCTTCGATGGGTGATGGATGAAATCATTAAAAGTGCCTGAATATTTTTTTGTTGATAGGAATAACCTTCCCCATACGAGGAAAAAAAAACTACATTTTTTAGGTGGCTTTAATTACATTAAAAAATATAAAAACTTTTAAATTTTGGATATACGGAGCTATACAGCTGCATACGAATACTTCCTTTGCCTGCATATAAAAAAAACCGTAATTAATCTATGGTTACAAAATGACACCAAAACATAACCTCTCGTTTTGTTATTCTTTTATGGTATTTTGTTTAATTTTGCGACTGCTTACTCACACCTGACCTTTGAATTTGCCTGCTTCGACGACTACCTACGCCTTGTACCCTGGATTAGATCTTGATAGCCACTACGACGACCACTGGAACTGAAACTGGACTATTGTGTTTTTCTTCTGGTTTTTGTGTATTAGTTCTCTACACAATGGATACAGAAGAACACCAACGTTGGAGAGAACCCAATAAAACATGTTTTGTGCCATCATGTCATCATGTCACCATCAGGTGTGAGTAAGCAGTCGCAAAATTAAACAAAATACCATAAAAGAATAACAACACGAGAGGTTATGTTTTGGTGTCATTTTGTTACCATAGATTAATAACGGTTTTTTTATATGCAGGCAAAGGAAGTATTCGTATGCAGCTGTATAACCCCGTATATCTAAAATTTAAAAGTTTTTATATTTTTTAATGTAATTAAAGCCACCTAAAAAATTAGTTTTATTTTTCCTCTTATGGGGAAGGTTATTCCTATCAACAAAAAAATATTCAGGCACTTTTAATGATTTCATCCATCACCCATTGCTGTGATTACAGGAGATTATTTTTTGTACAACGGGCAAACTCCCGCATGAGAGAGGAGCTATCGTTGGAAATGTGTGGTGATAACATAACTGAAGGTCAAATGAAAGACATTGCATTTTTCATTTAATAATAGACCTGCAAGCTTTTGAAATCTGTGTACCCAAATCGGTTAAGGAAAGCTATTCTAACGGTTTTTGAATCGTTTATAATGGCGAGAAAGAGAAAAGGCCAAAATATGTTAATAAAATACTGTATTGTTTCACAAAAAATCAACATCAATCTTTTTTTCTCCAGATTGAGCAAGACACAAAACAATTCGAAGAGGAGCTCAAACATGAAAAAGAATTACACGCTCAAGAGAAACAAAAGCTTGAAGCAGTTTTGGAAGAAAACAGACAAACGAAAATACTGCTTCAGCAGAAGAAAAGTCACCGAGATGCATTCATGACAGAAGTAGCCAGGAAGAGGGCTATTAGAGTCTATGATGCTGATGATATCAAATCTCAAGCAGAGCAAGCAGCACTGAATGTTCAAGAAGCAGAAGAGAAACTCAATTCTTTGAAGGCAACTCTTATGCAGAAGGAGAACAGCCTGAAAAATTTGCAGAAGATCAAACCTAATTTAGATTTGGCAAATAATTTGCTAAGCGAAGTCATGAAGGTTTCTGAAAACTTGAAGTGAGTTCAAATTAATTTGATTTTTCTTGTGCTTGACTGCTGGTTGTAAATTTAAGTTCTTTCCTCTCTTAATTTATTTAATTTTAAAGACAGCAATTTTAAGCATCTCTGAACTATTGCGCGTGCAATTCGTGGCCTTCCTTTGGCGCACAACGTCTGCTATTATAACCCGGAGACTGGCTTTAATAAAGTTGAAAATCGCGTGCGCCAAAATGCGCGCAAAATGATTCCGAATGAGTCTGATTCAAGATTAAAATTGATTAATATTACAACAAATAATATATGTAAATTTTTTCCTATGCAGATTTTAATAAAGTTTGTTTTCTTGCTGAGTATAAATTTTAGACATAAAACTCAGCCGCATTAGAAAAAAATATTTAAATCATTCCAAAAAGCATCATTTTCAATAATTTAATTTATGCAGTGAAAATTATCCGATTAGTTAACTGGTTTTGCATTATCTTTATAAAGGTCTGAAAAAATATATATTTAAAATGTATATTGATCAAGTATGTAGTTGACTCAGCATATTTATGGATGGTTGTCATGACGAGATCAACTCAGATTTTTCAACTCAGTTGTGGGTGTGGCCAAATGTCGTGCTGTTTCATTTTTCATTTCGCTATAAGGTGCACGCTCCATGAAACTTGTGAGGGCAATACAATCGTGCCGATTTCGTCGCCGGCGCAAAATTGAAAGCTTGTTTCAGGAGAAAACACATTTTGGCACGACAGAAGTAATTCGTAAATGTATCTGAGTAATTTCTTCAGCTGCATTACAAATCCTAAACTGCATATTTAATTCACCGTTTCTCTTTGACAGAGACCAAAAAACTGGTGACCTTGACACAGAGAGCAAGGAAGGTGAGCTGGACGTACTCAACATGGAGCTGTCAGAGCTTCAGAGTCAGCTGTCTGAGCTGCAGGCCACGAAGCAGGAGTTGAACCAAAAACGAGCTGAGAACGAGACCAAGAGACAGATGCAGAGGACGCTCTTGCACAAGTAAGTGTTCTTAACTAATGACCTAGATACAGGGAGCAAGGAAGGTGAGCTGGACCTAATAGATATGGAGCTGTCTGAGCTGCAGGCCACGAAGCAGGAGTTGAACCAGAAACGAGCTGAGAACGAGACCAAGAGACAGATGCAAAGGACGCTCTTGCACAAGTAAGTGTTCTTAACTAATGACCTAGATACAGGGAGCAAGGAAGGTGAGCTGGACCTAATAGATATGGAGCTGTCAGAGCTTCACAGTCAGCTGTCTGAGCTGCAGGCCACGAAGCAGGAGTTGAACCGGAAACGAGCTGAGAATGAGACCAAGAGACAGCTACAGAGGATGATCTTGCACAAGTAAGTGTTCTAAACTGGTGACCTAGATACAGAGAGCAAGGAAGGTGATTTGGACGTAATAGACATGGAGCTGTTAGAGCTGTCTAAGATGCAGGTGGCGAAGTAGAGTTGGACCAGAAACGAACTGAAAACGACACCAAGAGGCAAACTGCAGAGTACACACTTGCACAAGTAAGTGTCCTGAAGCGGCGACCTAGACACAGAGAGCAAGGAAGTCAAACTGTTTATTAGGTAGAGCCTTGCTGTTCCCATTGCATCAATGATTCCATACCTGAAGCGACAAATCATGCGAAGGTCTACAAGTTTGTCAAGTAAACCAAATCAAAATCCAAACCTGGCTTTTATCATTCTTCCACCGCGCATGGTTTTTCGGCGGCTACTTATTATCTTAAATACAAAATCCGCCGGAAGGCGGAATCAATACGTCTTGAATAAAATTTTGCCGGTGGACGTTTAGCCACACTGTTTTTTCACTCTTTTTATAAAACGCATAATGTATGAAACTTTTTTCAACAGTGTACTAAGAGAAGCAGAAGAAAATGAGAAGAAGAATGAGGAGAAAGCAAAGAGATCACTTCTGATTATAGAAGAGATTAAACAGAGAACTTTAGAGTATGAAGCTGAGAAGAAGAAAGCACTCGAAGAACTTGACCAGATTAAGGAAGTCTTCGGTCTAACGGTAAAAAGATTTTTATTTTAGTAAAATAACAAAACTCTAATCGAAAATCTTTGGTGTCTGTCTTTTGTCTGCTTTTCGGCGCTTTTTGATTTTGATATCCAATGCCCTCACCTTACTCGTTAGCGCTCTAAAAAAAATAGTTGCGTGCGACGCTATCTTGGAAAAAAGACTTTCAAAAACTTCAACAAATTCTTGAATATTAAAATCGTCTATATAGAAAAGGTGTCAACTGTTTTGATGGAATTAAATGGCCTGGCAAGTTCGTACGTGAATGTGAAATCGAGTTTCATGGTGACACTCCGTGTATGTACTAAACTTAATTTAAGCGTTCTGTTCTTGTCTTTTCGATAAAGAAAGAAAAAGAGAGGACGCTTAAAATAAGGTTAGTCCTGTCAAATAAGTTAAGTCGTGTTACGCCGAATCGACATATTTATGTATTTTTCAGTTTTGAGACAAGCATTACAATCAACGAGAAAAAAAATCTATACACAATTATCTAACACTCGAACATACATGCCATTCCACGCTGGAAGAGAAATTGACTCACTTCCGGACTCTGTTTACCATAGAGCAAGTACCAACTGTTTACCAAAATGGTCACTGCGCTTCCTCTTTCTCAAAAAGTCGCCTCTTAAGGGTCCGTATAAGGTCAGATGCACAAATTCAAATGACCGTTTCACATTGTTTAACTTGGTCAATAGGTTTAGTAAAAGTAATATAGATAGTAGACTATAGGGCTGATCTAAACATTTTAGAAAAAACGCGAAAGCTTCAAGTTCGCTGGATAGAAAAAAATTACGAAGTTACCTCATATTTCATGTTTTTTGAGTGTTAAAGGGCCTTCCTTAAATTATATAATGAAAATATTAAAAAAAAGTGACTAATAACCCCGTTTAAACATTTTGGAATGTTTTAATAATTTCATCTAGAAGCCGAGTTATTAAATAAAAATGCAATTTTTCGTGGTCGAGAGCGCGCTATTTTAAAATAAAAGGAAACATCATTTCTGATTGATGCAACATGAGGTGCTCAATCTGACCTTATATGCACCCTTAAGTTAAATGCGAACAGACAGACAGATTATATTATTTATGTGTATAGAGAAGGAGAAGAAAATATAAATTGTAATAAATTAATATTTACATTGTAATTTTTGTTGCAGCTTAAATCTTACGAAAAAGCTTTACTCGAGAAAACGTACGAGGCAGAAGAGAAGATTATGAAACGATTACAATGTGGACGTTGATTACAATAATTATAATTACATTTCAATTGAATCGATTCTTTAGATTTATCATTTATCACAAAAACAGTTAATCAGTTAAATATAATGTACACAAATAATGCGCTGTAATATGTTACGGTTAATGTTCAGTTTGATGATAAACTTACGATTAGCCGGCTAATCTTCAAATAGTGGTTTTGTGGGCTTTTTAATTATTTCTCACGGTTTCGTTACAAAACTATACCTATAGAATCGACCCCTCGTAATAAAATAAATGTCTTTTCAATACTTGCTCGAAAAATTAATTTTAATGGAAGTAGAAATATGGAGTAAAAAGTTAATTTTAGTTAAAAGTAAGTTTTTTTTTTTTACTTTTAGAAGAGAATTTCATTTTTGCAGTTGTCCGCATATTTTTTTTAAATTGTTTTATTTCAAAAAACGTTACTGATAAATAATCTGGTATCACTAATACTTAAGTACTATATTGTAGCTATAAATAGTAATTGGTCAGTAAATAAATATTATGTTATCATTTTAATACTTTTATTTAAATTCTCCCTCTTATTATATCAATTTAAAGTTTTATATTTCTGAATTCCAAGAAAGACAATTTGTTCAAATACAATTCTTAATTTAATCTTCATTTCATTATTAACTTAAAAGGCTAACAATTCCTTTTCTTTTCTTTCTTTTGTTCCGAAACGAACCGAGTGATCCTCGTGAATACTCGTGAGCTGATCCTGACTGAGAGTCGGCGTTGTCACGTTGTGATATTTAATTATCATACCGTTCTTCTTAATCCCCACTAACCCCCTCTCTACCCTGCTCCCGCGCATGTCCCCGCGCGGCCCTCGAGTCATTTTTCTTTCGGCAGCACGCCAGTCGCTTCTACCACCTCAGCGCGACTCCACGCTGCCCGTCGGCGTGCCAGCCGCTATCGCGATAGCGATAGATTACGCTCTAAAATCGCAGTTCTTGTGTCCCCATACTTTGGGTAAGTGTGAACAACATTTTATAATATAACTGTGCTCTTTTTGACTATAATATGTGTGTTAAAATGTTCAATATTTTGTAATTATCTTTATGCGCGTACAGTAGATACCTACGCCTTTTTATTGCTGCTACGCTAATAGCAAACTTGTTTTTGTAACGGTTCGAAGACGTGACGATGCTCGTTACGTCATCGGCTTCGCTTGCCCGTTTGAATATCAACGGCTAAAACTTTCTTTGTTCTTATTCTTGTATTTCTCTCGTGCCTTTTGCCAACATCTTAATTTATCATGCCTACTCATTTAAATAAATCATTTAGCTTGCTTTGCCTTTGAATTTAATATAAACTGTAAATTATCTGTATTCTTCTCATCTTTTCTGCTTCCGTTCTGCTTAACTTTAGTGTACCACCACCCAAGCCTTTGTTGAGTATTTTCTAAAATCGGTGGCGTACACGGAAACGTTTCGATAGCTGTGTACTGAATATGTCGTCGACGCGTTTCAGGGAGCAAGTCTGGGACTCACCATCTGGCCAGATTCTCAGCCGGTCCACCTAATCTACGAGGCGTCATCTCTTCCCTTGACGGAGCTGACGCCTACATCTGAACAGGACTACTGGCTGAGCATCCTTGACCTCTGACCTAGAACTACGGCGGCTGCGGTCTCACTGTCGGGACCTCCAAGTACTTCCACTCGACTAGGGGAGTACTTGACCGTAACGAGCTACAACAAAGAACTGATCAGTGTGTAGGGACTTCGACCTACCGCGACCCTCTTTATCTCCTCACTTATTATTTTAAAATATATGTATTGAACTTTCTTATTGTTTTATTTATTCTTAATTAACTTAGTTTCTTAGGCCTCTTCTAGGCAACCTTTTATGTTACATAAAAACGTAACATTGGCGCCCCTAACGTGTGTAAACTGTTCAGTTCTTTGTCTTGGATCTTACGTGGCTTGTTGTGTGTGTGTGTTTTTTTGTGAAGTCTCTCGTTCTTTTGTTCTGTTCCGTGCTCATCAACTAGGGTGTACTGAGAAGAAATCTGTCTTGTTAATTTCTAAACTCTTGTTTACTGTATTCTCAGCTACCTCTTTACACACTAGTTCACTTTGTTTTCTCTAAATATTAGTAATATTTTTATCTGTAATATCTCATTTGTCTAGCTTAGCATATTTTTTTTGAACGAACAAAAGAAATCCGTCTGTTTTGTTTGTCTTTATTGTAACAGAACGAAGTATTTTTGTCTTGGCGTTTACACTTCCCTAAAGGCCGTTATATTTTTTTCGCGTCTACCCTCTTGTTTTTTTTACACTATGGTTGTGCGATTCTTCTCTTGTCTGTCTTCTAAATCTGTTCATTGGCATTTTACTAGTCATGACCGGTAATATCTCCCTGTTAGATCCCTTGACATTTTTATTTTGTTATTCTTCTATATCTAAATGACACTTCTTTAACTAAATTGAAATTTCTACTATTAATGTAAATCATTTATTTACAATTTTTTCTTTGAATTCCCTTGTGCTTTTATAACTTAAACCTTTTTGCCTAAAAGTTATTTAATTACTTTGCTAAATCCTTCTAGCTGTCATGTCATTTCTTGACACATTCTATAGGTACTGATACCCCTATCTTTTACTACTTCCCTTGATAATAAGGACTGTTCCTTATTTTGTGTCGAGAACCGATACCTCTCGCGTTCTCAACACCCTTGTAATGGCTACCCTCTCTTAAAGGTAGTCATTCCCTTAAACCAGCGGATTGTAACTGGATATAAACAAGCCTAAAACTATCTAACATCTGATTGGGGTGAGCACTACTGATAGGGCTCACTCTGCTGAATAGTAGTATTTTGGATCAGTACCTCCCTTGAGAATGTGTCCTAAAAGGATACATGACATTTTCGTTTCTTAACATCTTCTTGGGGTTTCATAGAGTATTTTGGTTACCTTACATCAAAATACTCATGAATGTCTGTTTAGGTGCAACAACACTCACTAACAGTGTTGTTATACTTTCGTTGTAAGGCTGTATGATTGATGCGAAAGGTAGAATTTGAATGTAGATTGCATATTTGTGTAATATGGAACCTCGAGTTATTCCTAGTGCAAAGTAATTTCTCCCTTGCTTTCATAGTTTTGTAACTACCTCCTAGATAAGTTTGAGCTTTCACGGATTTTCACTTAGGAAAAATCCTATTCCTGGAAGAGGGGTACTGTCACGTTGTGATATTTAATTATCATACCGTTCTTCTTAATCCCCACTAACCCCCTCTCTACCCTGCTCCCGCGCATGTCCCCGCGCGGCCCTCGAGTCATTTTTCTTTCGGCAGCACGCCAGTCGCTTCTACCACCTCAGCGCGACTCCACGCTGCCCGTCGGCGTGCCAGCCGCTATCGCGATAGCGATAGATTACGCCCTAAAATCGCAGTTCTTGTGTCCCCATACTTTGGGTAAGTGTGAACAACATTTTATAATATAACTGTGCTCTTTTTGACTATAATATGTGTGTTAAAATGTTCAATATTTTGTAATTATCTTTATGCGCGTACAGTAGATACCTACGCCTTTTTATTGCTGCTACGCTAATAGCAAACTTGTTTTTGTAACGGTTCGAAGACGTGACGATGCTCGTTACGTCATCGGCTTCGCTTGCCCGTTTGAATATCAACGGCTAAAACTTTCTTTGTTCTTATTCTTGTATTTCTCTCGTGCCTTTTGCCAACATCTTAATTTATCATGCCTACTCATTTAAATAAATCATTTAGCTTGCTTTGCCTTTGAATTTAATATAAACTGTAAATTATCTGTATTCTTCTCATCTTTTCTGCTTCCGTTCTGCTTAACTTTAGTGTACCACCACCCAAGCCTTTGTTGAGTATTTTCTAAAATCGGTGGCGTACACGGAAACGTTTCGATAGCTGTGTACTGAATATGTCGTCGACGCGTTTCAGGGAGCAAGTCTGGGACTCACCATCTGGCCAGATTCTCAGCCGGTCCACCTAATCTACGAGGCGTCATCTCTTCCCTTGACGGAGCTGACGCCTACATCTGAACAGGACTACTGGCTGAGCATCCTTGACCTCTGACCTAGAACTACGGCGGCTGCGGTCTCACTGTCGGGACCTCCAAGTACTTCCACTCGACTAGGGGAGTACTTGACCGTAACGAGCTACAACAAAGAACTGATCAGTGTGTAGGGACTTCGACCTACCGCGACCCTCTTTATCTCCTCACTTATTATTTTAAAATATATGTATTGAACTTTCTTATTGTTTTATTTATTCTTAATTAACTTAGTTTCTTAGGCCTCTTCTAGGCAACCTTTTATGTTACATAAAAACGTAACTTCGTCCTAGTGACTGAACTACTGCATCAGTTCCAGTTACTTTTTATGTTCCGTAAAAAAAAGCGCTTATTGCAAAATAGGTATATTAGTAGGTATTTGTCCGGCTGTCCGTTCATCTGGCAATGGTTAGACTTTTTTTGAGCTTTTTTATGTCGTCATTCTCTGTCATGATGATCCAGCTGCATGTTTTAGCAAGTGATATTTTCCATGCATTATTTTTTAGGGTTCGTACCATGTTCGTACCCAAAGGCAGAGAATATAAAAACGGAGTCCTATTAATGTCACTCAAGTTAAATTTGGTATTTGTATTTACACTTTATTGATTTTCATTTAATTTTACTCTATCTATTACATTTATCCCCCTTTTTTACTTTTTTAGTGACAATTTCTTCACCACCCAAAGGTTTGTATTTACACTTTATTGATTTTCATTTAATTTTACTCTATCTATTACGTTTATCCCCCTTTTTTACTTTTTTAGTGACAATTTCTTCACCACCCAAAGGTTGGCTGGAAGAAATCGCTTTAAGTGATAAATAAGCCCGCCTTTGTACAAAATTATGTTTTCAATACTCTGTTTTCTTTTATATGT
This sequence comes from Ypsolopha sequella, assembly GCA_934047225.1. Classification (NCBI taxonomy): domain Eukaryota; kingdom Metazoa; phylum Arthropoda; class Insecta; order Lepidoptera; family Ypsolophidae; genus Ypsolopha; species Ypsolopha sequella. Next base: position 16,019,563 of record OW203994.1, on the reverse strand, counting down.
CTTTTGTGTACAATAAAGTATCAATTCATTCATTCTGCTGTCTGTCTGTCCGTCCGTCCTTATATCACGGGTCTCTATTCTAGCTGTATAATCAATGATCTTCAAGCAGATTCTTCTTGCCTGTTTCAACAATAATACGTCGTAAATCGACAATATGATGCAATCCGTTTTCTACCTTAATGCATTAGCATAAAGGTGAAAGATATAAAAATAATTAACATTGAGCTCTATATTCGCTGGCTGGTCGATATGATTTACGACTTTTTGTGAGCTACGGAAGCAAAATAGAATTTCTGCTTACATCGATCGTGGAAAACAAATCTTATGCGAGAGCGGACAAGGTCTATTAACGAAACATCCTTACTTGGCTTTTATGTTGTTATTGTTTTGTTTCGATGTATAGATGTAACCACAAACTTGGGCCATGATTTTCAACTGTCTATATATGGAGTAAGATATCTAGGGCTGGAAGATCATTGTGTATAATATGTAAAAATGCTGGAGATGGTTGGTACCTTTGATTAAGGATGAGTATGCAGAGTTTAAATTTTCCAAAACGACAGGATGCGACGTATTTGACATTAAAAAAGTCGAATTTCACATTTTCACAAAGACAGTCTCCTTAATCATTTTGGATTGCTTGTCACGAATTGGACTGCGATCTAATGTTTTACGATTGTTTTAGCAACGGGAAATATCAAGAGGGTTAAGGCAACCCCATAAGGACTAAAATCGCTTGCATAAGTCGGTTTGTATGATAAACTTTGTAGAATTATAGCTTCTTATCACGGGGAATAACGCCACAACACAAAAGTACCTAAATAACCGGTGAGGTCAAGTGTTCGCCTTTATCATTGACCTGTGTCAACTGAAATAATTTATCATTTTTATATAAGTACTGAGGTATGTACTCAAAAATAAGTAACTGGAGGGTTCCTTCGGTAAGACTCGTGTTTTCCTCCGTCTGTTTATCACAACTACTTTTCTCTGAGAGAGATAATAGTAGTTTATGCTACAAGGGCGAAAAGGAATAAATTACTAGGACGATTTTTACGTAACCGAGTAATTTATTGCTCTTACGCCCGTGTATCATATTACGTTTTTCAATGCATAGTGTGAAGAAATAAAACAAATATAATCTTGTGAACTTTAAATTATTACTTGTTCATAAGGCTTAGCTTCCTCATACAAATTTACTTTCTTACATTACTTCCTCTGCAATTATTGATGCACTAAGCTTTACCGAAAAGTTTTAAGAAAAAAAAATCATATATATTTTTTAAATTTATTTACCACTTACACAAAATTATAACAGAAAATAATAATATCAGCTAAAAACCACAAAGGTTTAAAACCAAACTTGTGCTATCGTGAGTCACGTTACACTTAGCTACGAGAGCAAAATAATAATTTGGCACTTTGCTTACAATAAACAGCTAAAATTATAAATTTTTTATAGCACAAGTGCGGAAAATGCCGACTTTACGCACGCGCAGCGTTATCTTTTACTGGAGCTAGGTAAGCGAAAAAATTAAAAAAAACGTAGAATAGATAGTTATGATGAATTATTTGAATCGAGAAAAAGTTTTTTTAATAGTTAAATTATTATTCTCAATTATTTGAAAGTCTATTCAATATTACATAATAGTCCTTATCTATCTTTTTATAACAAAATTAAGTCTGGTATAGGAATTTGTGCGGAATTAATTTACGGAAAGGTTAAGGTCCTGAGTTATTAGGGTTCCTTCGCACTTGATCGGTAGGTTTACGTGTCGAGACTGAGAAATACATAGAGACCCGAAAAGGAAGTCGTCCCATTATTATCACTATGATATTATACAGGGTGGAAAAAATGAATGGGCCCTGGAGGAGAACTACCTTAAATCCTTTAGTTAGCTCATTTTACTGAAAGGAAACATTCCTTTATTTTTTAAAAGAAACAAAACTGCATTCAAAGATCTTCTAAAATTCGCTTGTCTCACTCGGGAATCGAACCAACTAAAAATGAAAAAAATAATCCCTCGCTATTTTATTATACGAATCGGTAGGATTATTTTTCAGGATAAAATGTGTCTAATAAACATTTGGTCTTACACTCATCTGTTGTACGAGATACCCACGAAATTGAATATTTATTACAAGTTATTTGTTAACAATACCTAATAAAATACTGTTCACTTGTAACAAGTAAATGACACGTTTTAATTTTCTTATCTCTCTAACATCCAAAGACATCGTATGAAGTAGAAGCTTGCTAATGTTATTTACCTTAAGTACCTTGTTGAAGACTTTGATAAGAAAATCGTTATAAATCTATGCACAGCACAATTCCATCTTGCACTAGGCGTACTGACGAAAAGTTTAAAAAGGGAAACTATTTTTTTTTGAAACGCGATGCAACAAATTTAAAATTCAATTGATAACTTTCAACATTTTTAAAATCGATAAAACTATTCGTTCGAATTTCAAATTTAGTTTTGTTTTGCTTTCATTCCGTGCTGTCAATGTGTAGTAATGGCGTATCAAGAACAATTTTATTTATTAGAAGCTTGTTTTCACTTTTTTTTATTTCAAAGACCAAATATTTATTAGACACATTTTATCCAGAACGATATTCCTACCAATTCGTATAATAAAATAGCGAGGGTTTATTTTTTAGTTTTTAGTTGGTTCGATTCCCGGGTGAGACAAGCGAATTTTAGAAGATCTTTGAATGCAGTTTTATTTCTTTTAAAAAATAAAGAAATGTTTCTTATCAGCAAAATGAGCTAACTAAAGGATTTAAGGTAGTTCCCCTCCAGGTCCCTTAAATTTTTTCCATCCTGTATAACTACTGGACTGGGTGCCTATCATCAAAAACATAGACAAAAACTGAACCTTCAAAATTGCCTTTAGTGGGTATTGAACTATTTATGAACTGTGTCGTCACGGCGCTACGGAAAAAAATTTACACTTTAAGAACTTGCATATCTACTTCAGTAAATAATGTATTATTTTGATAAAATTGTATATTATTTTTGGAAACTTTTTATAAGGATCTGTTAAAACAGAAACGCGATTGGAGAAATTCGGCTCGATAGAAATATTTATTGAAATGAGGTCTTTTTCGACACCAATTCTCCTGGTTTGACAATTTAGAATGACATATGGACTGCAATTATATTTTATTAGATGAGCTTTAACGGTAACTAGGACTGGTTAAACGAAATTTTGATAGCAACTTTAGTACATTTTATATTAATAAAAAACTGACTTTTTGCTACTTTTCCACGAATCTGTCCCTCTCGCACTGAGAGTTTTTTTGCATATGGAGTAACAGGAACGCTAAAACTTTTACATATCGCCTTTAGACCAGGTATAGGCAACCTTTTGAAAGATGCGGGCCAAAATTTTTGATGTTAACGAAATCGCGGGCCGTGCGGCCCATGTATGCCTTAGACAATCGGAATTCGATAGTAGATCTCTGTTTTTGATGATAGGCACTCAGTCCAGTTGGCAACTAAAGATACATAATGCTATCAGGTGTCTTTAAATGTAATTCAATGGCCAGACTCTCTATTCTACGGGTGTAATGTAAATCTTTAAATTAAACCACAAAATCTATCAATCATACTGAACAAATTTCGCAGTAATCATAAGTAAGTTTCCTTAGGAAATTTGTTCAGTATAATGAGTATAGAATTATATATTTTTTTGTAGATAGTACTTGTCCATGGCAATTAAATTGTGGCACTACTGGGTAAAGTTCTATAGTAAAAACCGGGCAAAAATGAGTCGGGCTTATACATAATATATTATGGAACAAATTAGTTTTTTAGGCTTCCGTACCCAAAGGGTAACCAACTACTAAGACTCCGCTGTCGGTCCGTCTGTCCGTCTGTCTGTCCGCCTGTCCGTCTGTCACCAGGCTGTATCTCATGAACCGTGACAGTCAGACAGCTGAAATTTTCACAGATGATGTATTTGCCGCTATAACAACAAATACTAAAAAACAGAATAAAATAAATATTGAAGGGGGCTCCCATACAACAGGCATGTCTTTTTTGCCATTTTATAGATAATGGTAGGGAACTCTCCGTGTGCGAGTCCGACTCGCACTTGGCCGGTTTTTAAAGATAATACTATAATTTAAAGATAATACACTTTTCCATTTACACCCGGATTGAATTGTGGCACTACTGGTAAATTTCAATACATAGTATAGTAAAAACCGGCCTAAAATGAGTCGGGCTCGCGCAATTAGGGTTTCGTATCTATAATTATGGAACAAATAAGTTTTTTTTCCAGCGTCTTTTACACAATTGAAAAGTCCTGCAGTTTTCCGGTAGGTAGGACTCAATATCTATAAATAATAAATTAATTTGTAACATATTTATTTTTAGCAGTTTAGTTTTTAATATTTCTTAGGATTATTCAGTTTTAAATTTAAGTTACTTTTTTAATTTAATTATATGTAATTTACTTGCATTTTTAACAAAAGGAAGTGATATTTTAAAACATATTTCGATTATTTATTGATAAATTAATATCTTAATTAACTCTATTAAAATCATAAATTTGTTTTAAAAACCTAGGAGGTCAAAGTGAGCGGTTTTTTCAAAATTTATAAAAACTTATTTTCTAAGTATCATTTATGGTACCTCACCCCGCCCCGTCACAAGATAGATTATTAATAAAAACTTCTTTTGACCAAACTAATTTGTATTTTTCAAAGTACAGAACCCTAAAAAGTACGTAAAAGCTTTTTTAGGGTTCTGTCCAAAAATGAAACCCCTATATAGCGAAACATCAATGTTTCCCTGTCGGGCCTCGGCATAACTTGATAATAGCTGGCCAATGAAACTGAAATAAAGTACAAACGTACGAGGACGTGCAGAAATCTAATTATTTCTTAAAGTTCAAAATGGTCAAGACTTTTGGTTAAGATGATGATGACAGATGGCCACTAAAATGACGAAACCGGTTTGGCGCGAAGCTTTATTGAGTTCAAAACGGTTCACGCAATATTTGCGGCGACAGTACTCGTTGCGGGATGCCCCTGGTCCCATTGTGATTCACCCACAACCCACAATAATAAACACCCAGAGACAACCAACCCATATATAAACAACTAGCAGCGTGAAAAGCACATCAGACTTATCAACTCCATTGCACTGTAAACATTTTAATAACATTATTTTTACATACCTAATATAAAAGTAAATGAAAATGATTAAGTTCCTTGTATTAGCTGTGTTTGTTATCTTTGAAGTGGAGGGCAAACATTTCACAAGATGTGGCTTGGTGCAAGAGCTGAGGAAGCAAGGATTCCCAGGTGATTTGAGGAACTGTAAGTACCTATTGACCAGATTGAAACCACTTATTTTACTGATTATACATTAATAAATCTAACCCTCTTAACTCTTTATTGTATGGTCGGATTGATCGATTATCCGTCGAGCTTGGAGAGGTCATGCGTGTGCCCCCCTAGCTGTATTTGCGTAGACCCCGAACCGAACTGCGTTTTGGTTTATGCTAAACTGCAGTCCTGCTGCTCTAACGCTTTTGTTTTTTAAATGTCTATCCTACTCTAATCATCTGCCGCGCACTCAAAACATCAGTTATTCTGAAATTCCGGTTACAATTTTTCATGTAATAAAGATATTTTTCAACTCACAAGTTCGGAAAGGTTCTATTTATCATTAGAAATCTGCGTGCAAAAGTGCTTTTTATTCGCTAGCGTGGAAAATGTTTTTAAAATTCGAACCTCTCTATTCAAAAAAGGTTTCTGTACCACCAGCCCAACCCACTGAAATACATTAAGAGCGGTTTCGCAGCCGGATTGTGAAAAACCCGCCTTTTTCTAATTAATCGAAACAGAACACTACTATATAATCTGTGACAGAACACTTAAATTCAAAATTCACAGAATAGTTATTCAACAAAACCTTATTACCTATGTATTGTGTATGTTGCCATTGCAAAGTTTTCATTGGTTTCTGTAAACCAGAAATTCAAAAATTTTGTAATGTTAATTGACTGTAATGTACCATTAATTAATAATAATTCTATCTTAATTTTTAATTTAAGTGTTCTGTTTCGATTAATTAAAAAAGGCGGGTTTTTCACAATCCGGTTGCGAAACCGCTTTTCATACATATTTCATGTAAGTGCGCCAGTCTCATTTTTAGAACGATTGCCCTGGCCAGCACGATGATTGTACGGAAAAAGAAAAAGGTTTGTTCTTTTTTTCTTGCGACACTAACCTCTAATAATACAAATAAAAATGACAGTTATTTTTTGTGCCGATTCAAAGCGAGCCTACCATGGGTACCGGGAACTAAAATTAACACTTGTTATAATAGGTAACGTCATTTTCTCATCTTTATCATTAGTTCCAAGTACGCTCACCTCACTCACTGCAGCAATCAGCGTCAAAATGGCGAGAATCATATTGCTTCATTATCAGGTTGTCAATAGCCAGTCCAGCGTTACTTGTATGTATTATTAGATGTCAGCGGTGAAAGAAAAACGCACAAATCTTTTTCTTTTTTCGTGCAATCGTCGTGCTGGCCAGTGCGATTGTTCTAAAAATGAGGCTGGCGCAGTGCACTGACTTGAAATGAGTATTGCTTATTGCTTTTTTCCTCTATGGTATTAATGCATTTTAGTGGGCTGCTCAGATAAAGAACATCTGAGGTAGGCTGGCTGGCAAACTTTTTTTGAATAGAAAGGTTCGAATTTTAAAAACCATTTCCACGCTAGCTGGTAAAATGCACTTTTGCACGAAGATTTCGAATGATAAATAGAGCCTTTCCGAGCTTGTGAGGTGAAAAAATATTTTCTTACATCGTACATCGGTCTGTCCCATTTTTCATTACCCGATAGTCACAACCATACTATTTTATACATATAGGTTCACATGAGGATCTGCTAACAACCTTCGATTGCAATAACCTGTTGTATTTCCCCAGGGGTCTGCTTGGTGGAGGCAGAGAGCTCCCGTTACACGGACAAAGTGAACACAAACAAGAATGGCTCCAAGGACTACGGGCTGTTCCAGATCAATGACAAGTACTGGTGCAGCAATTCCGGCACCCCTGGCAAGGATTGCAATGTCACCTGCAGTGGTGAGAGCTCCTCATTTGCTGTTTGAGCCGTTTGAGCCGTGTTTCTTGCTAGATAAATCTATGGGGGTCCGGTCCGGCCGTACCTTCCTAATACTCCTAATAGTCTAGAACACGATGAACAAAAAAATCACGTAATTTGTCATGAAAATGTTGTTCTTCTCCGTAATCTAAATCTAGTTTCAGTTACTTACGTCAATGTCTGGCTTTTAACAACTGTTGCGTTTATCTAGAGCGGGTGATTTGGTATTAAAAAAAAAACCCGGCCAAATGCGAGTCAGACTCGCGTACCTAGGGTTCTGTATTGTGGATGATAAATTTAATTTAGTAATTTTTTTTAAATTTCTCAACCGCTTTATTTTTCCTGTAATCTTTACGTAAACACATATTACCATGATTTTTTTCATAATTTTCGGTCCACCAGTTTTGGTGATAAGGGGGGTGGGACATAATTTTTTTCATGGTTTTTAAGGATTTCTCGAAATAGATGCAATTAAATATAGCCAAACTATATATGGTTTACAATCAGCTTTTTAAAACCTACAATTTAATACCATAATTAAATTTTTATAAAATATATTTTTTATTTATTTTAATATTTTTTTTATATTTCTCATTTGAGCTTAATTTTTTTTTAATTGCTATAGTTTTCCTGTAATTGGCCAGTTATGTATGATCTGTAATCGACATTTTTTTGTCTGTCTGTCTGTTCCGTTTTAACTCGAAAACCATTCACCGGATTTGGATGCAGTTTTTTTTATTATCATCGTAGCGACCTTTTTTCAACATATAATAGGCTATAAGGGATTAAAAAAAATAACGCCTAAACCAAAAACGTAGCAGAGATTGAACAAACGCGGGCGGATCCGTGGGCAAAAGGCTAGTAATCACTAATTTAAATATCCATAAAACAGTGGCTTGAACTTATTACTATTGAAAACAAGACTATAAATTTCACTAGATATGCATGCATTGCTAAAGATGTTTTCCTGGTGATTCATTAAGGCTGCGCCGAGCGTAGTACGATTAGACACTTCGCTCGTTCTCTCGTGGTCGTATTTTATCGTGGTCGTATTTATTGAATTTAACAGAAAAAATCGTATTTAATTAACCAGACAAAATTTAAAAAATGTGAAACGTCCCAATTGTATTTTATAACGTTTTTGATTGTCTGGAATTGTGGTTGAGACAAAATTCGACAGTTAAGTTATTGAAATCACTAAAACCCCAATATCTTTTTTAGATTTTGGGCCTACTTTAGATAGATTTTTTTTTTACACCATAAGTTAATTTTAATATTCGCTGCGGCGGAAATGTAGATACATTCTCTGTGATAATAAATACATGTTTTATTTATTTATCTCTTATTATTTTGCTCGGCGCCCTCTTAAACCGCTCGAGCGATTTTGGGATGACACTCGTCCGTAAAAAACCGGGTTTTGCATACAAAATTTTAAAACCGAGCGACGTACTTACAGTGGCAGAGCATAATAATAAATCTATTTGATTTTTTTAATGAAAGGTAAACATTCATAATTTCATAGTCCATTCTTATCGTATATAAATCGCATAAATAAATTAAAATGCAATAAACTTACCAGTTTAAAGCCTCCACGTGGAAATGTTATTGATAACACGCTTCTTAAGGCAATACAAAAAAAAAATTGGGTTTTTTCGGATCCATTTACTCCATTATAACGTCATCTACGTATTTCATTTTTGGGTAAATGTTTATTGAGTGTTTGATTTAGATTTTCACTGAAGAAAAACGCGATTGGATGAAATTTTTTTGATAGAATTTAATTCCGAAAAGACCTCTAAATTGTTTTATTTTTTCCTGTAATTCTGAAAACCTAACTAATTTCATTGTGAAATTGCATTCAAAATGTGGATATTATGTATTTGTAAAGTCTCCTTGAAAATCTTTTTGACAAAATAGCTTAGTACATTTTATATTAATAAAAAATCGACTTTTGCTACTTTTCCACGAATCCGTCCCACTCACACTGAGGGTTTTTTCGCATATGGAGTAACAGGGACGTTACAACTTTTACGTATCGCCTTAAAACACAGATATTGTGGCAGTGTGACTTCAAAATATTGCTAAGAACAGATAGCGCAAGCCGTGACATCTCGGGACCGCGGGGAAGTATAATATTATATAGGGTGCTTGGAAATTCGACCTATTCCTCGAAAGAAGTTATACTAGAGATCATTTCCAAATAATGCCTATCAACTAGGTGTCGAAAATAATACTCTATTTTCAAGTAAAACACGTCGATATTGCGAAAATTACTAAGCAAACAAGGTCTTCTTTCCACTTGAGACCTTTTATTTCTAAGATTATTGGAATTCAGGGCAGGTATTTTTTTTATAAATGGTCACTCATTTATCATTAATTAGAAAAATAAGAAATAAGTGCCGATAGAGGAGTAGTTATTTTTAAATTATTTGTTTTTGGTTATCAGTCTAAAAGTTTGGAAAATATCTTAAAAACCTCCGTAGCTCGGAGACCATTCATTTTCGAGCTCTGTTGATGGAGCTCAATTTGTTGGAAATGATCTCTAGTATAAATCCTTTCAAGGAATAGGTCGAATTTCCAAGCACTCTGTATATATAGTATACATGTCAGTATGAAATCGCTCACATCCTGCCTGTCGGGTAATTAATAAATAAAACACAAACCTTATGCCCATGGCTCTGCCTGCGCTGAGGAAGACTGTCTGCCCAAACCCCCTTTTCCCGACTAATTTCACTAAAATAGCGCTATTTGATCACAAAGAAAACTAGAAAACCCTATGCAACACCGTCTAGTAGATTCTGACTGCACTGTTGTACATTTGACATTTGTATATTATGTATATCCTTATTATTGCTTATGTTTTCATTTAATTTTCGTTGCAGCTCTGTTGACCGATGACGTCACAAAGGCCTCGACTTGCGCCAAGAAGGTCTTCCATCGCCATGGCTTCAAGGCCTGGTACGGGTGGAAGAACAAATGCCAGGGCGCTCTGCCTGATATCAGCAGTTGTTAAATTTCTACTGACCCACTTGTCGTCCTTATTATATGTATATACGGGCGAAAATTGGGTTTGCGCAAATTTCCCCAATTTTACATATGGTGCCGGAAACAAATTTCTGACCACCTAAAGAACCATTCACACTGGTAACGTTTACAGATGATGTTAGTGTGACGAGGTTTTCTAGAAGGGCAAAATTTAGTTTCCGCGACCGTCCATTCTGCCAAAGACGGTACGTGGTTTAAACTGTAATTGAAACTGCTTTTATTCTATCTGATTAATAAATCAACCTTATATGCATTATTTAAAATTACGTAGTTTCAATGTCATCCCCTATAGTTCATCACTGATTAACCTTTTTTTTGAAGGATTGTAAAAACAATAATTAATTAAGGAGTTAACATCAGTTAATTACAGACTGTAAAAGGAAATAGACTATATGAGACAGGTCGACAAAAATATACATATATGTGTTTTTCTTTTTTGCATTACCCTGACTTCCTGCATTCTTGTATTTTCTTATCTCTTAGTTAAATAGAAGTTAAATATAATTTAAATATATAAATATAAGTTAAATATAATATAATTAGTAGTAATTTGGCATAGTATAATTTATTTGTTAAAAAAAAGACCTGATCTTGCCAAGTTTCTTGCCCTTCTTCTTAGCAAGATTAATCGAATGGGCGGAGGCAGGCATGTATATATATATATATATATATATATATGTAACCTATTAGTATTTAGTATATAGGATAACATTTGGTCGGCCGCCTGGATTCATGCTGGAGACTCGGTTGGTGATCGTTGAACCTTGTTCCTGCCCCCCTATTCTGTATCTTTGGTTGCCAACTGGTCCGGGTGCTTATCATCAAATACATAGATAAAAACTGAACTTTCAAAATTGCCTTTGGGGGGTATTGAACTATTTACGAACTGTGTTGTCACTTCATTCCTTGGACAATCGGAATTCCATAGTACATCTTTGTTTTTGATGATAGGCACCTAGTCCAGTTGGCAACTAGAGATACATAATAGGCCTGCTGGTCCCTGGCCGGGTCTCCGGTATAGTATGGGTTCGGGCGGTTGATTGGATTTCACCTTGTATAATTATGGATTTTACCCTTATAGTCTGTCTGTCTGTCTGTCCGCGGCTTAGCTTAGAGGCTATTAGTACTAAAAAGCTGTAATTTGGCTTAATGAGTATACATATTTATCACGCCGATAAAGTGGTACAGTAAAATTTTGAAAAAGATTTTTTTTTAGGGTACCTCCGCTACACGTAAAGTGGGGATGATTTTTTCTCGTCTATCCCCTAGTGTGGAGTGTCGTTGGATAGGTAATTTAAAAATATTGGGGGTGTAAGAAGACCATTTTTCAATCCAGGGTTCAGTTTGCAAAATATTAAGCTTAAAAGTGTTAATTTTAAGCTTAATATTTTGCAGCGAAACGGTTGTATTTGGAGATGTGAAAAAAATCACGGCAGTAGTATACATAACGAAATTAAAAGGAAAACTATCACAGCTAAGTAGGCTTTACAAGTTAACGAGTACAGATCGCGCCAAACTTTTAGTCCCCTCTAAACACGGGGCGATTCGCATCAACAGGAACAGAATGTATGGGCCGTTCTGGGAAGAGCAACTTCCGAGCGTACTAGAAGTTTGTCGCGATCTGTATCATTATAGATAATGGTACGGAACCCTTCGTGTGCGAGTCCGACTCGCACTTGGCCGGTTTTTCTTAAATCTTTTCAAGGAACTCTCCACCCGCATCTTTACAAAGTTTACACCAATTTTCGAAACGAAATTTCAGTGTAGTAATGTGGTTGCAAGACTCTGAAAACCAATATAACTAATTCAGCGTTTCCTATAGACCCCATTCCTTTTCAGGGCTCTATCTATTATCTCTATGTCTATACTTGTTTGAAACTCCAAAACAGGAAGGAAAGTAGGCAAAATCTTATTAAAAATCCGCATTCTGTTAACACCCACAGCAGTGGCGTGCACAGAACTTTTTGCTGGAAAAGCAAGCAATTGGTCAAGAATAACAATAAAAAAAATATGAAAAAATGAAAATATCCCTTTGAAAAAAAAAAGTTTGGATTGGAAATTTTCACTCTAGGGTAGACATTGTCTACCCTGGCGTCATACAATTTTTTTTTTCAAAGTGATTTTAAAATTTTTTCATATTTTTTTATTGTTATTCTTGACCAATTGCTTGCTTTTACAGCAAAAAGTTCTGTGCACGTCATTGACCCACAGTATGCTAAAACAGTAACAGGTCAACAACGGTGCATTCAAATACTTGCACGCTTATCCTATTCTTATGTGCGAATGCGCATTTCAAATGAATAAACGTTGGTTATTTATATAGTCACGAAAGTAGTGGGTATTCTATTGGCCAACAAAATTATTATCATAATAATTAATTGTTTTGAATTAAGAGCAAAGTTATTAAGAACAACAAAGAACGATGATCGTGTAAGTAATGTATACTTGTTGTTTATCGGAATACTCGTGACTTTACTAAACTTGAAAAACATAAAATATATTTATTAATATAATAAGACAGGTACAGTGGAGACTGCATCAAGTAAGACACATTGGACTTTGTACCTATCCTATATTCTTCTCTGTAGGGGCTAATGTCGTACTGCAAGTGTATAGCTTGATGTGGTCTTCACTGTACTACTTATTACCTAAATAAAATTCGATAAATTATAACTTTGTGCTCAAGATTTCATAAGCTGTAGGTACGTACGAGGATTTGAAACGTAAATTCGATTGATTATACTGATGAAATTTTGTTCCATGGATTGGAACTACTTCCAATACAATCCATTACATTGAAATTACTTCAGAAAACATTTTTCCTAGAAACTGACCAGTTGACTTAAATTTTTAATGGAAAAATGTTTGTGACGAGTTATTTCAAAAGGTGATTGTTATCTACAACAAAGTTATAGAGTTCATGTCGTAAGAACATAATCGTACGTACACCTTGGTTGCTTTGTGGAGTGATTGGAATATTTGCGAAATACTTTGAGATCCGAGTCGGAGCATCGAATAGTAACTATTTCAAACCGCTCAACATTTCCATCATACTGTTTAGCTTAGCTCTTCAATACATAGTTGAACAGCAAGTTCTGAACGCAGCTAGAAAAGGAAGATGGCGGACATGGTGGTGGCGGTGCATTTCCCACGCATGCGCGTTCCGAATCGACTGTTTTCAGTGTCTCCTGCCGCGGCAGTAGCGCCCGTGTCAGGCAGTCAACCCTCCAGTGGCGTTGTGATGACGCGCGGATGGTGCGCGGCGCAGGGTGGGCGCGCGGCGAGGCGCGCGTCGCCGACGACGCTGACTTCGAGACTCTAAAGACCCTGCTCAATTCCTCAGAAGGCTGGACTTTAGAATACGAACGTGACGGCATTAAAGTCTGGACGGAGAACGCAGCTCACGGAGCGCTACGCACAGTCAAGGTTCATATCAAACAGTAGACAGGATCTTTTGATTCCCTAAATAAGCTATTTATATTCAAGTAGGCTAATTTTAATAGGCATTACTTTAAAAACGCGTAGTTGCTTAATTTTTCACTTTTTATGATATTGTAAGCCCGATTCTCCCAGGATTCTAAGTAGATTAGCTACATTGTTTACCTGTTTTGTTCTCATTTAGGCTAAGGTAGAGTCAGTCCTACAGATTTAAAAGAAAAATGAAACGAAAAATCATTACCTATGTAGAAAAATTAATACCCCTTAAAATACGCCCCTGGCTTGTTTTGTTTGGTTAGGTGGGTTTTGCAAACAGTTTGCTCGACAGCTCTCAGGTTCTCGCGATCGGTAGGCAACTTGGTAGACCGAGCTCAAATATTTGTTTAATTTCTGGACAGCAGTGATTGGATAGCTTTTTTGTTGCCAATTTCGACTGTACCTCATATGGTAATAAAAAAGAAAATAACGAAAGTAGAAAACGCTGGTGAAAAGTGATCAACACGCAGAAAACGGAAGACAATAACGAGTTTGATTTAGGCACGGTAAAAGCACGTTTATCAAAATTTTAATGCCTAGAAACCACAAATGTGAATAAGCTCTTAAATAAGTTACTTTACTAAATTGGCTATTTTATTATTAACACACATTTATATAAGTGTTAATGACAACCGAGAAATATTATACTTACTTATAATAAAGTAGTAGGTTTCAAATTTCACTATAACTTGAGTAATTTGTAACTAGCTGAAGGCTATATTATATAAATTGTTTTTACAAAGTTTAGTTAGGTACTTGTTGTTTGCAACGAATACTGCAGACGAAGCTGAACCATGGCAAGTATTTATTGTTTGAATTTAGCACCTAAATACATTTTTACCGACACGTTTTCTTAGTAAAAGACAAACCAAATAGATTAATAAAATTGGTTATTTATGTATGTGGTTACACCACAGCAAAACATGAATATTCCTATAGCAAAATTAATTTTCATAAACTGCCAAGTCTGTTCTACATTTCACAGATATATTTAAAGCAGTAACGAGCTTAGGGTGTCACAGAGATGTAACACTGCAGTAGTTGAGTCCTTGACCGGAAACACAAATCCCATACCCTGATGGACGTTTATGTATACTTAGTTTGTATGCTGCTAGCCACAGAACATTTAGTTCTGAGCTGCTAGCCACAGAACATTTAAATCAAATGTTCTGAGCTGCTAGCTATAGCTTTGTGTATTAGGGTTCCATAGTATTTTCACTGTATGTGTGCGTATGCATGTCTTCTTACAAGAAACAAGCAAAGAGAGCGATAGCACCTGCTACTTAGGGTCCGTTAGCGTCGTACTGTACCGCAATTTACTTACCTATGTTAAATAATTTATTGCACTAACCTTTAAAATTAATCAAAAAATATTCAGATTATGTTTATTTTGCGAAATCCATCGCTATGAATACTCTAAATATTATTAGAGTGCATTACAAAGTAGAAAATATCAATCAGAAACAAACACAGAGACAAGAATTTGAAAAAATACCCCGGGCCAGGATTCGAACCTAAGACCTCTTGTTGTCCTGGCCCGGGGAATTTTTTCAAATTCTTGTTTTTGTGTTTTTTTCTGATTGATATTTTCTAGTTTGTAATGCACTCTAATCATATTTAAAAAATATTCACTTTCCCGGAGAAAAAAAATTTTATATACTCGTAGTTTAATTTAAAACACGGCACATTTACAAAAAAATCTACAAGAAACAGTCAAGAAACAATCAAACATGCGGTGTACAAAGGTGTATTGCTAATAGCAATATCTTTCATGGAACCTTTGGAAGCATACAGAAAGATTGAAGAAATAACTATCTGGTAGTTTACGAGAATTATTTAATGGTCTAGGAGGCGCTGAACAAAAAATCATCTCATTTTGTTACGGGAATGTTGATCTAGTTTAAGTTACTTACGTTAACGTCTGGCTTGCTACAGCTGTTGCATTTACCTAGAACGGGTCATCTAAGTTTGATGTTGTATAGCGGCATAAAAGCAACGTGTAAAGGGTGTGTCATTTCAAATGTAGTAGAGTAATTATCACGTGACTGAGATCCAACCTATTGCAACTTTACTTCCTCTGGGTCAAATCTATGTGAAATTGCAAGAGGGGAGACTTCATGCAAGTGATAATGACAAGGCTGATTCTTTTATATGTTGCTGTACACTCACCAAATGTAGTGTGCATTTGACTTTACACGTTGCTTTCATGCCGCCAGACGAAATCAAAGAAACTTACGCCAGGGCCATAGCTTCAGGCTTCTGGGGCGCTTCTTGCTGCGCTTCCAGGCGGTTTTTGCGACGGGCTTTGCCCTGCCAAGACACCCGTCGGCGCATTCCACCACATCGGATGTATAGCGCGCTCGCTCGCTCAAAGCGCTCGACACACCGCCGTCCCGAGAGCACAAATTACACGAAGCCAGACAAGACGCGTGAGCGGCGATCCATGGCCGGCTCTATACAACTTCATACATTTGTTCTCTCCGCCGGCGCCGTCGCAAGAAGAACCGCTTGGCGCGCCTCTCGAAGCCTGAAGCTGTGGCCAACCGGTTACATTTGACTCGTTCTAAAAACTCGTTTGAAACTAGATTTTAGCACAACATTTCTATAACAAAATGAGATGATTTTTTTTTCAGCGCCTCCTGTACTACGAGTATGTAATATAATCATAACAAAGCGACACCTGTTACTTCGCGCAATAAATATTAAAAAGAAATTGTTAAGTATAGAGTTTTAATTATTTATGTGCGGTAAGTATCTACGTAGGTATAATTATAGCAACATATATTTCTCTACGTGCCGTAGGAAATGGGGCCAACCAAACAACACGAATTTGATTTTGAAAGACGGTGGCTTTGATATATTTTTATCTGGTTTTTATACAATTCTAGAGACATGAAAGGTCTCGATCGATTCGTAAGTCCTACAATTCTTTATTCTTTTATTATTTTATTGTACACACACATATACAGAAACAGGGATACATATAATATTTACATTTAAACAATATGCACATTGGCGTGCTTATCTCTAAGAGATTTCTTCCAGCAAAACCAACAGGAAATAACAAACAAAAAAAAAAAATTTTAACGAGTAATCATACAAGTGCACAAGGAGATTGATGCAAATTAAAAATATAAATATATATTACATAAAAATAGCAATAATATAGTATTCAAATACTTACTATAAATATCATTATTTTGTGTAATCATATCTTATGTGTAGGGTTGTAGTTTGCAATGTACTCAATCGTTTCAAACTATCGAATGAGATATAGAAATGGCGAAGAATTTAACAGATTCGCGTTCACTTTTTGCTACGGTGTAGCAAGTGCTACTAGATTTTTCAGTATTCCTGCTACGTAGAGCCGCTAGGGCGTATTCTGGATGCATATCTTTGATTAATTTAGTAATCAAAGTTGCATATGCGATACGCATCAGGTACGTTTCAAAGTATTCTTCAAAGTTTTTAGACGCTTTTTACACAGAAAATTGTCGAGTCTATTAAATAAAATCCTTGTCTATGTATTCTTATCATTTACTACATGCCTTTTAAGGTTGGTTACGTAGTATTTATCACCACATTAATCACGCGATAAAGAAAATTCGTATCAAAGTTGAAAAATATTGCCTGAATATTAGTCGCCGTAGTCCGAGAATCCTATCCAATTTAAAAAAAATATTTCTATATGTGTATCACCGAACCGAAAACAGTTTTATGATAAAGATGGTTTATTAAACATTTCTCGTAGATTGAACTTTTGACTACAACGTCAACTATGAATCAACTACAAGGTGGCATTTATTTATGCAGCCAAATTCATAATGAAGACTCGTTAAGTGCTCAGTATCAAGGTTCGATGACCCCTTTTAGTCAAATTCGTTTTTAGGGATCCGTAGTATCTAAAAGGGACAAAAGGAACCTTTATGGTAAGACTCCGTTGTCCGTCCGTCCATCCGTATGTAACAGCCTCATAACTTTAGCACAGTTAAAAATAAAGACATGAATTGATTTATTCGTCCAAGGACATGAAATTTAGAACAAAAATAGCATTAATTTGTTCACATATCACAGTGTAAAAAAAAACAATGAAAAATTTGAAATTGTTTAAAATATTTCCAAAACAAAAGTGAGGAAAATAAAATATATAAAGACTAGGGACTATTTTGGTGAGATCAGGGGTCTAATTATTTTGGAACACGGTCCCCTGGGGTACTCTGTCCCCACCGCTCCCACTTCCCTGAATTTGGAAGTCTGGATTCTAAGTCACAGTCTTCTACCCCATAACTCCTGACCTGAACCCACCGGGTACGGCCAGCCAGTTCGACGGTTTTGGTAAAAGGGTGCCTTTAGTTAAATATTATCGATAAGATATAAGCCAAGTGTTTCACTCGCGATAAAATTACCTTTGTGGTCTTCAGCTCTCAGTATGTATATCTTGATTTTCAGAGGGCACACAGGATAATTCAAACAGAACAAATAAGTTTGTTGGTATCACTCGTTCAGGCGTGGGTTTTGCGCTTTACTTCGCTCGTCTGTAGATCCACGCCTGCCATAAAATGCGCGCTCGCTAATAAAATCAGGACGCGCGTTATTTGTCGGTTCCTGCCTGCCAGCTCTGTATATTCAAAACAGCTTTTATCTTTGGCCAAACTATAAAATACTAAACCGTCTAGACCCAATCTGCACGGAATCTAATTGTTTTATGCACAACAATTTCTCTGTCCCAAGTGGACATTATTGTAATACTGATCAGCGGGTCTACCACGTAATTCTGATTTGTTTCTTTGTTGATCTGTTTGAAACTTCAAGCAAATGCATGCGAAATTCAACGCCTGCAAAAGAGATGGCATGTTAGGCGGGCGTCGTCGCACGCACGTCAAATTTCAATCTCAAGTTGATATTGATGACAATCAGAATTACGTGGTAGACCCGCTGTTTTGCTAGTTTCAATAATTACTACTATTAGCGCACCCCGTTTCGTTGCTCGCGTAGATTCCGTTTTGCCCGATCCCGTAGGAATTTCTTAGATCCCTTATGACAGAAATAAATTTCTATGTTTGAACACTTGGCGATTTATCCATCCCAAGGAGATCGAGAAATACGTATAAAGTTAGAGAAAATAAAAAAAATCTGTGAATAAAAAGATGAATGCATATTGAATAAATCAACGTTATATCATTGCAGTATAGAAACGCAGAAATAAAAGTAAATCTGGATGTGAGGAGCTCTGAACCGGGAATCGAACCTATTTTATAAAAACATAGTTTCGATAAGAGAAATGTGTATTCTTCACTACCCGATACTGTAACAGGTGACGGTAGGGCATAATGGTCTTTGACTAGCTTTGAATAAACTAGCGTCCTCTAGGCGCCAAGTGGCTCACTATAAAGTGGGTATCTATAAATAACATTGCAGTATGGGAAAGCTCATCGGTAAATTCACGAGTTGTGTTGAGACCTGGATAGCTCAGAGGTTAGAGTAATCGCCCGGCAAGCGAGAGGTCCCGGGTTCGATTCCCGGTTCAGAGCTCCTCACATTCAGATTTACTTTTATTTCTGCGTTTCTATACTGCAATGATATAATGTTAATCTTAGATCCCTTCGTTGTGGATGTCTACGTCATACAAGGAACCTACGGTCCAAAAGCATATGTTTCAAGGTCCAGCGCCTTTTTTTTTGGTCTGAGCATTGATAGTCAATCAGTCAGTCAGGGTATTCTTTCATATACAGTATATATATACAATATACATATACTCCATGTATGTATATGTGTGTATAGTATAGATAGATTAGTTTGTATTTTTATTGGTCATTGTTTGTAGTTGGTTGATTTTACTGTTCTTTGTTGTAAATTATTAAACAGATCTTTGATTCCATAAAAATTTCATCAACGAAACTCGTTAACCAGTTATAAGACTTTTTTAATCAATAAGTTTAAAGCGCCGCTAATAACACAACTATCCACCAGGTGGTCGCGGAGTTCGATGATGTATCGCCGGAGGCCTTGTACGACGTACTGCATGATCCTGAGTACCGGACCGTGTGGGACAGTCACATGCTCGCCGCAGAAGACGCGGGACATATCAACGTCAACAATGATGTCGGATATTACGCCAGTAAGTGATCGTTTGTTATGTTTATTTTTTCGTATGTAATAGATTTAGTCTAGACGGAGTGGAACCATGCTATAATAAGTATATCTTGGACCTTGATGATATATCCTGGGGTTTGAAAGTGCCCGAAGTAACTTTGTAGCGGCTGGGCTGATTTAATAAGGAGATATGTGAAAGTTTTAGCGTCCCTGTTACTCCATATGCGAAAAAATCCTCAGTGCGAGAGGGACGGATTCGTGGAAAAGTAGCAAAAAGTCGGTTTTTTATAGTTGCTATCTAAAGTTGCTATCAAAATTTCGTTTAACTAGGTCCTAGATTCCCTTAAAACCCATCTAATAAAATACAGCTGCAGTCTATATGTCATTCTAAATTGTTAAACCAGGAGAATTGGTGTCGAAAAGGACCTCATTTTAATAAATATTTCTATCGAGCCGAATTTCTCCAATCGCGTTTCCGTTTTAACAGATCCCTAGAAAAAGAATTCAAAAATAATATACTATTTTATCAAAATAATACCTTATTTACTGAAATAGATATGCAAGTCCTTAAAGTGTCGTTTTTTTTCCACTGGAACACTGGAACACCGGGAAAAAAGGAAAAATCTTCGAGGACGTTCTCTTTTGCAAACTCGTATGGGGTGTCAAATATATCTTGGCATCAAATTATTTTACACTATATTATTTTGTGTTATTCTTTATTTTAACGACCGAGTACCGAAATTTAGTGAACACCGGTTTCGCAGCCGGATTGTGAAAACACCCGCCTTTTTCTAATAATTCGAAACAGAACACTTAAATTAAAAATTCACTCAGTAGTTATTCAACAAAAACTTATTACCTATGTATTGTGTATGTTGCCATTGCAAGTTTTCATTGGTTTCTGTAAACCAGAAATTCAAAAATTTTGTAATGTTAATTGACTGTAATGTACCACCTTATGTATTAAGTCATACTGAAGATTAATAAATTACCTTATCTTATCTAAGCACAGAAGACAAAATAGACGTTGCACTTTCTATCTATTAGCAGAAGAGGCAATTTTCACTGTATTCCAAGCATACGGGTCTAGGCAAAACAAAATAACGAGATTGCAGTTATGCGGCTGACATCAGCGAATCGTTAACAATGTTTGCCTCTGTAGTTCGAGTTGGGTACCGTTATGGATCTTGTGGGCTCTTTACGTATGTCGTGGGCAGTAATGAAAGTATGAAATCGGAAATCTTTCATCAAAGTCACAAATAGATGAAAACTGTAAATGAAAAAATCTTTATTCATGCAAAATGCGACGACGAGCAGAGGAGCGTGTTAAGTTTACATGTAAATAATTTCGGGGAGCCGAGCGAAGCGGAGCGGAGCGAGGCAACCCTCCTGTTTTAACAGAAATATGATATGCCGAGGCAGATCATATTATGCCCAATTCTATGATGTGGAGGACGAGATATACAGATGTCCAAAAAGGTGCAAGAGGATTGAAAGTCAAATAAAAGTCATGTATTTGGTTGTTTATTTTAATTAAAGATACACACATATACTCAAGCCTAGCTTTAGGCAGAGACTACAGATTTTCATCTGCAACGATCTTGACACACCTCTTTCGCTTCTGTCCATCAATGCAGTCATACAAGCTATGCTACTCCAGATTTCCAGGTACTTATGATTATGACATTGCCCTTCTTCAGTATGTCGCCAAAGTTGATTAGCATAATTATACGTCCTTCTAGGGCGGCCTGGTCGAGCTTTATCTTCTACTTGCGCACCACACATTTCTTTTGTTACTCTATTATGATTCATCCTCTATAAATATCCAATCCACCGAACTGTGACCAATAGCTTTTTGTATTCTAGTCACTACATCCTTTTTCAGGCTGTATTTTTCACTGCATTCACTCTACTCCTATATCACAAATCCTAACTGTTACGCTGCTGACTTTATCTTATCGTGCACGAAAATTGTTAAAAACGCGTTAGCACATAGATATAGATGTAGATAGACGTCACCTCATCAATTCCCATAGCTTGATTCCTAAAAGATTTTTCATTTTCATTTTGCCATTTTAGATCATAGTTATAATATATATAATCGGGTCTACCGCGATCAATTTTTACCTTTTTACGAAAAGGGGGACACCCGACGTTTCGAGACAGTTGCATGTCTCGTGGTCTACGGGAAACTGGCAAGTATGGCGAGGCGCAGTGATGAGATGCAGGTGACGACCGAAGTATTTTCCTTGTACCCGCAAAAACACTTTAGTCTTTAAAATTAATTGTTATCTTATTCACGCACGGCACACAACACTCACAGTATCCGGAGATGCACTAAGAGAAGAAACCCGCGATTTAAATTTCCCGATGACTGGACTCCATGTGGGAGACAATTTGAAACCATCTTCCCTATTGAAATTATTTGGATGTTTCTTGATTTCAATCGCTTCACGCACAATTCTAGGGTAGTAATGGCGATCGCAAGCCATTTACGCACACCAAAGGATGTGATTCCTTTTCAAAATCCAGGTGTCTATAAGATAAAATGCAGCTGTGGAAGTTCCTACATTGGCCAAACAAAACGTAGCGTACAGGAAAGGGTCAAGGAACATATAGCAGCTGTGAAAAACCGGCAGATGTACAAATCAGCGATAGCAGAACATCTTTTAGAATCCGGGACCAACCACTGGATAGAACTGCATAACCCGAAAATTCTCTCCACCGATCGCCATTACTACCCTAGAATTGTGCGTGAAGCGATTGAAATCAAGAAACATCCAAATAATTTCAATAGGGAAGATGGTTTCAAATTGTCTCCCACATGGAGTCCAGTCATCGGGAAATTTAAATCGCGGGTTTCTTCTCTTAGTGCATCTCCGGATACTGTGAGTGTTGTGTGCCGTGCGTGAATAAGATAACAATTAATTTTAAAGACTAAAGTGTTTTTGCGGGTACAAGGAAAATACTTCGGTCGTCACCTGCATCTCATCACTGCGCCTCGCCATACTTGCCAGTTTCCCGTAGACCACGAGACATGCAACTGTCTCGAAACGTCGGGTGTCCCCCTTTTCGTAAAAAGGTAAAAATTGATCGCGGTAGACCCGATTATATATATTATAATGTGTACAAAACGCGAGAGTTTAAAGTTATATATTGCAAACCGATACGGGCCGGAAAATGCAAACAAAATCAGACACCTAGAATTGCTTCGTAAAAAACGGGCGTATTATGAAACATCGTTAGCATTTCTGACAAAATGTCGCGATTGGGACTTGATACCTACAAGTGTTCGAATAAAACCTCGTAGTGATATTGCGCATTCCGAAGCAATTCTACGCAACGCGAGTGTAAAGCTGATGAGAAAATTAATTCAAAACCACCGGCGAGATTTATTTCGTGTACAGAGTGAACAATATATGCTACATCTGGATTGCAGTGCGTGGTTATCTAAAAGTGATTTTGAATTGTGTGATCGCGTAACATTTAATCAAGCAGCTCGAAAATTTGAAATCTGTAGTGCTACACATGAGCGAAAATTCAACAAATTGATCTCAAAACAGAATCCTGAAAAAAGTCGTAATTTGTGTAGTGTATCAACAAAACCTGACGGTAAGTGGAAGCAACAGTCGGAGGTCAAAATCAGACTCGCAGACACAGTGATTAATTTGACAAATTCTGTGATAGATGAAGCAACCACTAGTGTACTTGCAAAAGGGTTGAATTTTGCACTAACACCAAAAAGGATTCCATATGAAAACATCATAGCTAGTGTTGAGGAAGCACTTATTCGTAACAAAGTAACATCGAGCGACGCGGAAACTTTGCGACAAGATGTTGCCGTGATTCTACGAAAATCGAAGCTACCGAAAAGTAACATTACCACAACAGAGCGTGAAGCACTTAAATCACTCCGTGAAAACAAAGAAATTTTAGTGTTAAAATCGGATAAGGGAAACGCTACTGTCGTAATGAATACTGCTGACTATGATGAAAAGATACAAGTTTTGTTGAGTGACAAAAATGTGTACAAACCAGTGACGTACAATCCAACAGCCAGGGTTAATCGACATATACGTTGCTTGATTAAAAACCATGAGGACCTCTTCACTGAAGATGAATTTCAAAATCTACACAGACCGAAAAACGTTCAGCCACCTAAACTTTATGGTCTGCCGAAAGTACATAAATCCAACGTGCCCCTACGTCCAATCGTGAGTCAGATTGGTTCACCCACGTATGATTTAGCGAAACACGTTGCGGGAGTACTGCAAACACTAGTTGGTAAAACTTCGTCTTACGTGAAAGATTCTCGCCATTTCGTAGATATTGCCAAGAATTTGAAACTGGAACCGAATGAGATTATGATAAGTTTCGATGTGGAATCCCTTTTCACTAACGTTCCAATCAAAGAGTGTCTTGATGTTATCAGACAAAAATTGAGGATGAACAATCTGTCAGAACAATACATTGTTTTGCTACAGCGTTGCTTGGATGGCAACTACTTCCTTTACCAGGGTCAATATTTTCTCCAGATAGATGGTGTGGCGATGGGAAGTCCTGTGGCTCCGGTGCTCGCCAATATCTGGATGGAACATTTTGAGGAGGAGGCTTTACGTACCGGTCCCTCAACAATCAGACTCTGGAAGAGATATGTTGATGACGTATTTAGCATTCTCAAGGGGGGTAACGAGGAAGCAAAACAGTATGCAGATCATCTTAACTCCATCCATCCAAAAATAAACTTTACGTATGAGATGGAATGTGACAGAACTTTGGCATTTCTTGATGTCAAATTAATGGTGAGATCTGATGGTTCTCTGGCCCACACTGTATATCGAAAACCAACACACACAGATAGATACCTGCACGCCTCTTCACACCACCATCCTCGTCACATCCAATCCGTCATGACATCACTAACAAACAGAGCACATGATCTCTGTGACCCTGACCATCTTAAGGATGAGCTGTCACATGTTCAGGAGGTACTCAGACAAAACGGATATCAGATGAAGAGGCGACATCCAAGACCAAAAAAGGAAAAGTGTCCTGAGGTTAACAGAAAACCAGCGTTTATGCCCTATATCAAAGGTATTACGGATAAGATTGGAACAGCATTAAATAAATACTCCATTAAGACTGTATATACTCCGTTATCCAAAGTGGCAAGCCATTTACGCACACCAAAGGATGTGATTCCTTTTCAAAATCCAGGTGTCTATAAGATAAAATGCAGCTGTGGAAGTTCCTACATTGGCCAAACAAAACGTAGCGTACAGGAAAGGGTCAAGGAACATATAGCAGCTGTGAAAAACCGGCAGATGTACAAATCAGCGATAGCAGAACATCTTTTAGAATCCGGGACCAACCACTGGATAGAACTGCATAACCCGAAAATTCTCTCCACCGATCGCCATTACTACCCTAGAATTGTGCGTGAAGCGATTGAAATCAAGAAACATCCAAATAATTTCAATAGGGAAGATGGTTTCAAATTGTCTCCCACATGGAGTCCAGTCATCGGGAAATTTAAATCGCGGGTTTCTTCTCTTAGTGCATCTCCGGATACTGTGAGTGTTGTGTGCCGTGCGTGAATAAGATAACAATTAATTTTAAAGACTAAAGTGTTTTTGCGGGTACAAGGAAAATACTTCGGTCGTCACCTGCATCTCATCACTGCGCCTCGCCATACTTGCCAGTTTCCCGTAGACCACGAGACATGCAACTGTCTCGAAACGTCGGGCGTCGCCTTTTCGTAAAAAGGTAAAAATTGATCGCGGTAGACCCGATTATATATATTATAATGTGTACAAAACGCGAGAGTTTAAAGTTATATAGATCATAGTTTATCAATATTATTATAGATTGATCATTATTTTTTCATGGTTTTTTGAAGAATTTTCACATATGACGTCACTTGGGACAATATTAGGCATTATACTGATTGTGGACCTTTGCCTTGGTGATGAAAAGTGGTTTGTCTGTGGCTTTTCATCTGTCATCCATTTGTTACATCAGTCGGAAGCAAATTATTATACATTTATCTTAATAGTAAAGGACACATTTCTAAATAGCCTTTTCTCACGTGACGTCACACAAATTTAAATGGAAGTTGCAGTTTTTTCGTAAAAGTATTCATCATCATGAGGTTTTTTAGACCAAAAGTTCTTAAATACGGCTTACTAAACCAAGCACACCAGTTGCGTCAGTTCTCATAAACCCTGCTTTTCGTACAACATAAAAAAATTATCCAGAGGACTAAGATCGGGGCTTCTAGCTAGCAGCAGTCTTGGCGAGTTAATGGTTCCTCTATGTGAAATCACTTAATTTTCAATAGATACTCCTTAGACAGAAGCTTTACAAGCCTTTAAGGGTCCGTTTCGCCAAACATGCTCTCGCGTTTGGACCATTTAGCATATTAAAACAAAATATTTTTAACAAATAAAATTTATTATAATTTTTCAGATTTCACACAACTATCACAAGCATCGGGAAAAAAAATCGGAAAGATCACTAAAATCACGAAAAATGTAATTTAGCGTTGCAATGCAAACAGAAAAAAAAAATTTCATTGTTCCAAATTGAAATACATTTTTTTTACGTAAAGAGTTTAAAGTACCTTATTCATATAAAATATTAATATTTTTTTCCTTTCGTTATTTAAAAAGAAATACACAAACTTTCAAATTCTTTTTGCGTAATTTTTCTGTACAGGAAAAATGTAGAATGTTTGAGTATTTCTTTTAAAATAACGAAAGGAAATAGAAAATAATAAAAATCTGTAAAGGCTACTTTCATTTCTTTGCTCTATAAAAAACATTTTAGTTTGTAGTTAGATCAGTAGACTGATCATACTAGTTCCCAAGCCAAATTACGTTTTCCGTGATTTTACTGATCTTTCCGATTTTTTTTCTGAATGATTGTGATGCTTGTGTCAAATCTGGAAAATCATAATGTAGTTCAACCCCTTAACTACCTACACAAATTTTATTTGTTAAAAATATTTTGTTTTAATATGCTAAATTGTCCAAACGCGAGAGCATGTTTGGCGAAACGGACCCTTAAGGACATTCGAGGATATAGTTTCAGCAAGATCAATCGAAGCTGTAAACGAATTATTCCGAACAAGGTATTTTCTCGCAGATGCACCTCCCAGCAGCCCCCATTCTCAATCCGTTCGACAATTTTTTATGGGGATACCTAAAAGGTAAGGTAAATGAAAACAAGCCGACAAATATATCGCCATGAGCTCGTCTCCTGAAGTGAAATATCAGTATATTTTTTATGGTAACTGATTAATTAGTTACAGCAAAGTACAAAACTTTTTGAATATTTGAAAAGTCCTATTAAGTATTACCGAAGTTATATAATAATAATAATAATAATAAGCTTTATTTCCCAAAAACAAAATTACAAAAGAAATAAATTTCATTGCATCCATTAATCTACAATACATAGAACAAATGTTAACAATAATTTTACATAAAATCCTTACAATTTAACAGTATTTCATTTTAAAATTTTACCATAATACATATTATATCTGATTGATTATATTTACAATAATTAAGTTAAAACAAAAGCATTTATGAATTACAATAAAAGTCAAAATTACAATTGGAATGATAATAACTCAGTATGATTGATTGATTTGATTATTGATTATTAACGTTTAAGTATAAAATTATAATAGATATACAAGAAAAAATAATAAATGCAAATTAAAATGTAAATGATACAATGATAATTACGTGAATGTATATGTCATTATTTAATTATATAATTGATTTTTATTTTCATTAAGTTTTGTTGGCCTTTTTGGGCACCCAGGACTGGGTAAAAGCCTCCTCCATAGCAGCCCAGTCTTTCCGGTTTTGGGCCAATCTCGTCCAGGTTGGTCCGGCTATCTCAATAATATCGTTGCACCAGCGCTGCTTTGGTCTTCCTACTGATCTTTGGCCATCTCTTGGAAACCAGTGTAGGACCCGTTCACTCCATGCTGTAACAGATCGGACCTCATCTGTTCACGTCTCAATTCACAAATAAATGTTCTTATAATGAACAGGAAGATTGTTGTATGTAATCAAATAAATTACGTTTAAATAAATAAAGCAAATTGAAATCGATCGCGTCAAATTACTGATTTTAAATAATAAATACAGTAAACTAAACCTCTGGCCCAAGCAATCGGTCCAATATTAAATAGATTAAAACAAACTTTCAATTTCAAACATGATGGTTTCCATTCATGCGTGAACCCTAGTAAGCTGTAAGTTATTACCATCTGTATACCCATCTCACTCGCTCTTATATCTGTTATCATTTTGTCTCTTTTGGTCGATTTCTTATTGGCGTCAAAAGGACTGCGAGGATTTCATAGGAAAATGGATCTTGTAACAATATGCATTAGGTTGACTCCAATAAGGTGTGAACAAAGAGTACGGTGAGAACGAAGAGAATGCAGAGATTGGTGAGAACAGGGAGTACAGAGAGTACGGAGAGTATGGAGAGAAGGAAGAGTATGGAGAGTACGGAGAGAACAGCACCGAGTATATAAGGTCATGGAAAAGCGGTTTGAGGATCAGATATTTTTATACCATCGTCGAAGTGCTGTCAAGAAGTCTCAAGGTGAAGTCTCATACCAAGTTCAGAGTATTGTTACGGGGTGGGTTTTCTTTGCTTCAATAGTAATTTTGTTTTCGGAACTTGCGATTAAAATACGGAATGTGTCAATCTATCTGTTCGTTTGACCACGGGGTCATTTCGCGTTCGCGTTAGCTTTTAGGTGGCTGTATGCCCTTTTATCGTAAGTAGATTCGGTTATGGTCAATAGTTTTTGACTTTTCCGACTCGGAGATTGACACAGACGCGTTTGAATTCGTATAGGGTGAACGAGGAACGAGCTAGATTCCGCGATATGTAAAGGGTTCGATAATCGTCTTTTCAAGTTCCGAAATTAAAGTACGTACTTAAATAATGTAGTAGTGCGTAGGTCGATTCAGGGGTTGATGGGGAGGGCAGGGAGTATGGTCTCTTCTTAGTATTGCCGGACGTGGAAACGGGAAGATGTACCAGGGTGACAATGTGGCATAGGGCTAGTCGCGGGGAAATCTTGAAGAGTCAGGCAGGGAGCTTACAGAGCGGAAGTCGCACTGGGCTAAGATTCAGGTCACCTACTGGTGTGAACGACAGAATCTAGTTTTAACCTCCTCTGGAGGGAAGCAAGCGTCTGGGATGGCCTTGCTCCAGTTTTACATACTGGAAACACATCCCCCATGAAAGGCGATGTTTATGGCAAAGCGTCCGTGCCGTGAAGAGGTTGCGATTTGTTCTAACCTTTGTCATCTGACTGAGCTGGTCATGGTCTCATATCTATATATTTATATATACACATGAACATATAGGCTATCCCAGCCAGCGGGGTGACGTCCTTTTTACCTACTGTATCACCCCCTGTCTGAGTAGGGCAAAGTTTTAGGGTGTTAGGCACACACAGGGGTTCCAACTTGCCCCGCGTCTTTCTGTCGATTAGTTGAGGGGTTGTATGGTGTTTGCTAGCACAATATACAACCACACACACGTTTAATTGTAAATGTGAGGTGATGGACCTCTAGCCTTGAAATCCACACATTTGAAAGCCTAGGAATACTTGATTTTAGGGCCAAATGTTAGGCAGGTAAATTCTACAATAAAGTCTACTGTTAGGGTATTAATAATTTATTTTTGAGAAATTATACATAGTGGGAGGTATCAGGTAACCTTCATCATTGTTTAGGAAAAATAGGTCAGTAAATTTAGGTTGGTTTAGGTTATAAGGTTCCAAGTACATAGGGATCTCTGAAAATTATATTTTAGTGGTTCAGGAATAAGTGTTGTTTGTTGACTAGGTTCATTATTTATCAAATATGGTTTTATAAACCCACAGAACCCTAATTTTTAATACTAAAGCATAAGGCTTTGATATTGGCAATAAATATGAAATGATATCAGTATTAGAAAACATTTGAGTTTCACCACTTAAGGATCTCTAAATATGATGTACTTACTTAGGTATCTCTTTTAAGAAATAAGGAGGCTTGAGTTTGGCACAAGAATATGCCTAAATAATAGAGAAAGCATACATAAGTCTTGATTTTGAATTCATGTTGATGAAATGTATTCTGGACTACAAAAGGTCATAACTGTGGTACCTACCAAACCCTTCTTAAGGTCAGTTCTTAGTGAAAACTAAATTGAAATGATTTGAATCTATATTTATCAATAAATAAGAACCTTTTACATATCAAATCAAATAATCTGATTGTAAGAGTCCAAAAATAGAGTGCAGTGACTTGACGGCATTGTTTGGTTAGTACTTACTATCCAGAAGGAAGTTCTTAGGTGAAATAAGAAATGGCTTTGATTTTAATACCCATTTGACTGTTAAATTATTTACTTACTGTGGAAATAAGTAGCTCTGGGAGATTTTATTCAAGAAATAAGAATAATTTCAATCTTTATCAATATTCAATAAACTTAAAATACAAATGATGTATTTGTTTGCATAAAAGTTTTCCATTGTCTGGCAAACAAGGCCTTAACTATTACTATACACCAAATATGGGGTAGTAAAAGTTGTATCTTCGTCATTGGAAATAAATAAATACATCTATGGAACAAAAACTAAGTTCTATTAGTATTATTATTACTATTTTACCTAGAGCAGGTTTCTCAATCAAAAGTACTTACTTATATTGAAATTATTCTATTCAGTAGTTATAAAATTGACTACATAAATGGCTGTGATTTGTGAAGGATTGAAAGGAATTCTTACCCATCATTTACAATTATATAAAGATAAAACTACTAGTATAAAGTAGCTAGTTGCCTATTAAATTCATATATATAAGGTAATTTATATTGGCTAATTTTCATGTAAGGGGTTCATTAAATGAAACCTATGTACACATGAATGAAGGTACGGTAATTAGGTAACTGGTATTGAGTATGGTAATGGTATAAAAAGATGTCCATATGATGAATTGTGTCTTTGGTATGATTAAGACACGTGCTGATGGATTCAACATCTTTTCTAATTTATTTTTAGTAAATTATGTTTATAATATTTTATAAAACATGTACCTTAATTCAAAGAACTAAGTTTCATTTAAAACAAACAACCGTCTAACTTTGATACTATGGTTTTGTTCGTACTATATTATGAACTTTACATCTCTAGTTTGGAAAGCCAATGTTAATTACTGTACATTATATTTGCTGAGAAATGCCTAAATGAGATTAAATAAAACACCAGTTATTCTAAAATATATTCAACCAAATATTTTTCATAAATTACAGCTGTTATGTCACCTCAAAGTTCTTTTAACTTTAATTCCTCAGCTAGAGATCTCTCTTTAGCTATCTAACCTTCTCAAGACACTAAAAGTTAATAGTGCTAGGGACTAAAATTGTTTCTGATTGCAATCATATATTGTACTTAAAAGACAGACAGATAAACACTCTTTATTTGGATTCATGCTCATAAGTTTTGAAGTTTGAACTCTTAAATTAATCTTTCAGTATAATGTGGACTACTGATGAGAGCACAGCTCTTAAATATTATTTCAAGTTAATGTTTATTCATTCAATAAAGTGAAGTCTCCTGGCTAGAGCACAGCTCTTAAATTGCTTCAAGTTAACGTTTGTTTATGATTGATAATAGGTAGTTATTATTATAACGGAATACAACTTTTAATAAGGGTTTGTCTAGCTAACTTTATCTCTGAATCACTTTTAAAAAATTTGGGTTCTACTTAAGGCGCGACGTAAGGTTCTAATCTGACGATCACACTTTGGCCATATATCTGTTAAAATCATTTCTATTAAGCACCAAGCGTTAAGCTATGTAGGTTGTAAGTGGGTTTGTTATTGGGAGGATTCGACGGAGTTCAGTATGAGCAGTAGTGGTTTTACAAGAGGTTTTAGTACAATCGTCCATCCGTGGCTCTAGCAATGTGGCCAGCTAGCGTTAAGTAAGAAGTTAGCGTTAGCGATATTTATCACTTTTAGTATGAAATCGTATTGGATGACGTTACGATACCATGCCGTTCAGCTCACTTTGGTACTACAACCTACAGTTTTGTTTTATTACAGAATAGATTAATTAAACATTAAACACTTACTTATTCGAGTACAGTACGTCAGTACAATAAATAAACACTCATACTATAAATTTATTCTAGGGAAGGAACAGGGAGCTATTTATCGAAGCAGTAAACTATTGAGTAAAGTGGTTTAGAGCTAGAGCTTAACAAGCTCTGTGTAACCACAGTATAACTACCGTACAGAACTACCGTACAGTAGTCCGACGACGGGGTCCAGACAGAGCAAGCAATCACTCTGGTGGCGCAGGTGTGGAGCTGGGTACACTCGAGTAGACTACCGCCATAGTGTAGCCATCTTACCCATCCGCATCCCCGATAACTCTTATTCTTGTAGGGAAATGCCCAATTTGATATTACTCAAACTTTTTTGTTACTGTAAAACTAGTGATCCAAATGCTGGTATGGGCGGACGAACTACAGTCAGGCGCGAGTGTGATTTCGCGCGCAGGAAATAAATAAATAGTACATAGTATAGGTAAATAGTAAAATTCCTCAATTTACAAACGGCGTCATCAGTTTCTAAACACTTGGCATTTTATATACTTTGAATAATAAAAACAATACTGCACCAATCACACTAAAATATATATATATGGTAAAGTTAAGGAATAATGCTAAACACACAATGTGGCGAAAACTTGATTCGATAAAATTTTCAAAAAAAATTGCGAAGTAACTTCAAAACCGGAAAATAAACCGTTAGTACTTAATGTATACTACAAAATTAAATCATCAAATTTTGCACAATAACTCAATTCAATATAAAGAACACTCAGAATGTTTTACATTTAAAAAATAACGATTATTTTCACCGAAAAAATGTTTTTTTCTTGGTGAAATACGCGCTTTTACGAAAACATTTTAAAAGTTGTGTTTTGTGCATGTTTTATGCGGGAGGGCGGGCGGTGCTTGAGTCTGCATTTTGAATAGCATTGTAATAGTGTGTAGCGGAATATTGCAAATTATTATTATATCCACAAATTTATAATAGACTTCCGCAAAGTAACGCCTTTTTCAATAAATTTTATTTTGTGCTCCTACTGCTGGCTTTGCTTGTGCATGTTTTATGCGGGAGGGCGGGGGCGGTGCTTGAGTCTGCATTTTGAATAGCATGGTAAGAGTGTTTAGCGGAATATTGTATATCCACAAATTCATCATAGCCATGGCTAAGAGCGCGCTATTTAAAACAAAAATAAAACGCCACAGAGTTCAGACTTGATGCAAAATGAGGTGCTCAATGTCAGGGACTATACACTCATATGGTTGAATTACCACGAGTGACAATAATAGAAAAAACGGTGTACGAGTATGTGTACTACTTCTTGTTCCTACTTGTTTAACTCTTGTTACTATTTAAAAATGCAAAGCTACACCCATAGCTCCCATAAGCAAATATTCTTATATCGATAATAAATATAATTAAATTACCTACCGATGAGTCACAACCCTAGCAAAAGCATCTGCTAGACGCTGTCGATATTTCGTTTGAAATCAAAGGCGTCGAACTACTGTTAGAAGTTACACTGTGGACTGTGGTGTAACAATGTTTGCAAAGTCGTCTCCCTCAGTTGCAGAAAATTAACAACGTAATCAACACAGACCTATATATAGCTATTGTATAGATCTATATATAGGTCTATTATATAGTTGTACTAACTTGTAGGTTGTAGTATCTAGTACATCACACACAGTTATGTACTAGTTAATACCACTATTTCTCTATAGTGATGGATGAACTAGTACTATTCCTCGCTTTGAGAGCTGCAAAAGTGCTGCCACTTTAGAAAAATTTAGAATTCAATCTTAGATTAAATGCCTAGAAATAGCAATGAACTGTTTTTGAAAAGCAAAGTTTTCAGCAACAACGTCTACTTATTTATCTTAAGGGGCTGCACTATGCTAAAATTCGGTCCCGCTCTAACACGTTTGTTTTTTAACTCTCTATCCTGCTCTAATCAGATGCCGCGCACGCAAAACTTCAGTTATTTTGAAATCGTGGCTCCATTAGGACATACAGAAATAAAGTAGTAAGGCTTTTTTGTAGATAATAATAAGATCTTTTATTGCGTGAAAGGTTCATTTCAAACGCATATTCCTTGTCCAAGCGAATTGAATGTACAGAATGAAATTAGGTGCCTACAGATATATATTTATTTGAGTAAAGATATAAAATTTCGATAATCTATAAAGGCTTAATTCGTCAGAAAAACATGATTAAGTACATATATATTTCCCAGAATTTTCTAGTAGCCAGTTTGGCCTACAAATCGTAGCTCGATTATATACGCAATTTTACCAAATCCACGCTTATCGAAGCCTTAAATCATAAGAACTGCAAAAGTCCAAATTTTAGCTCATCGAAGACGTTAGTTGTCTATGAAAAATATGCCATTTAAAAACAGTTGATTGCTATTTCTAGACATTTAATTGAGCAGACTTTCACAATACCTATGTAATGTTTTTTCTCTAAAGTGGCAGCGTTTTCGTAGTTCTTAAGTCCTGACTGTCCTGAAGTTAGTTTTAATGTGGTATAAACCGTCGGCCCATAAATAGATTAGTTGAAAGGGGAAGCTTTGTGTAACAATGTTTGTATCGACAGTTACCACAAAGCTCTCAGAGCTTTCTCTGATCAATAAACTGCTAACGGCCTCGCTAATCAGTTTTAGCCTTTATTTATCTCCCTTTTATCTCCTGATTGAATCATTGAATAAATGCTTTTGAACAATTTCCACAACTTCCCACTCTGCGAGATGTTCGTGTTATAGAATTCTGAACAAAGTTGCAAACAATAAAATAGCTTTTGAAACTTTATCTCTCGAAGAGCTAACTGCTGGTCGTTTTCAGGTTGTCTTTTAGCTTGTGAAATCTATATAATAATAAATCAGTTGTTTGAGTTCGTAAACACAATTGTGTTTTCGTGTCTTGTCTGTACTTTCCTTTTAAGGCGATATGCGAAAAAAATTCGGGTGTTTCTTTCCTGTGTATTTCATGAAATACACGGAAAATTATTATCAATTTCTGGTTTATGCATCTTGACTATATAATCTAGGGATTTGAAATTGGAAAACATGTTTGGATAAATTTTCCTCGATAGAAATAATTGTTGAATTGAGGTCTTTAAACACACTTTTTCTCCTCGTTTGACGAATAGGAACCATATACAGAACTCAAACATATTTTATTAGGTGTGTTTCAACAATATCTAGAGATTTGATATTTGAAATTTTGCTGGCTATTTTAGTATTTTTATAAAAATTATATAACTAACATTTTTCGCTTTCGTCTGAATCCGCCCCTCTCGCACTGCGCGATTTTTTGCTTGGAGTGACAGTGACAAAAATAAAATTCGCAAAGCCTCTTAAGAGCGGTTAATTCTTTGACAGTCTGGAATTTTTTAGCAAAAGGCCCTGCCCATCCGACACAACAATCTTATGAACTCAATTATATTGTCAGAAAGTCTACACGTAAGAACGGTCGCTTCGTGCGCTGCGGGCACGCATTATCAGTGAATTTGCGGGGGTTTTCTCTGGAACTCCTGAAAAAGTATTGAGAAATATCTTTGTTTATGTGTAAAGAAAATTCAGGAGCAGTTTCGGTTCGAAGTTGAACACCTTTGCTATAAACACATTTATTCGCAATTTGAGGAGCTTACTTTGCGATATTTTTCTATCGAGTGAAGTTAACTCTGTTACATTTTCAGGTTAACTTGTGTTTAGAGTATATCCTCCATTGTAACATACATTTTACTTCTATTTGAATTGAATGATATGGTGTAACACGACTTAACTTATTTGACAGGACTAACCTTATTTTAAGCGTCCTGTCTTTGTCTTTTCGATAAAGAAAGAAAAAGATAGAACGCTTAAATTAGGTTAAGTCCTGTCAAATTGTTACACCGAATCTACACTATCATGAATTAAATAAAACGCACATTTTGGAATGGCAGGGCCTTATGGTATGATTCTTGGTGTCTGTTTGTCACGCCACTTTCATCCGAGTGGGATCTTTATCCGTAACTAATAATAAAGTAGTAAAAAGGTCGTGTGTAGGGAATGCAATCTTGCAGAAAAATTGCAATCTCGATATTTGCAAGATTACGAAAACCGAATCTTGCGAGATCTTGGTATTTGCGCGATCTCGCAATTAGCGGGCGATTTTTTTTTTTTGCTAAAATGTGTCTTTTTGCCATATAAATTATATCAAAACTAATATCATTAAGAAAAAAATACTTTAGAAACAAAAACAGTAACATTATACATACTCGTACGTATTACAAGTGTAATCAAATCATACTTAATTGTATTTTATTTTAAAAGTAAATTATTTGAAAGTAATTCAGCTTTACTTGATGATACGAGTACATACATACACGTATAAAATTTTTCGCATAACAATATGGATGGATAATGGATATGCGAGTCATGTCTCCTCTGCGTGCGGCGATTGCCGATTGGTGTGTGAGGATGACGTCACGGGAATACCAGAACAGTATTATGCTATACCAGTACTCGTCGGCTTAAGATAAGATAAGGTTAATAAAAAAATAAACAATACAAGTTTTGCGGCTATATTTTCTATTCGAGTTTCGAGTTTCGAGTACGGTACAGTTACAAAAAATTATTGTTGTACTACACACGAGTTGACTGATTCTAAAATGAGAAAATAAAACTATACTCAACACTCCAAATCAAGCGACAATTAGAAAAGCAATAAAAAATAAAAATAACAGCTTGTAATAGTCTCATAAATCTTACAACTATTTTAGCTTTTTAATTTAGGAACGAGATGAAATTCGTCATCTCGTCCCATCATTGGCCCATCATTGGGTTGGCCCATCACTAAGCGTGGTAAATGAAGAAAAAGGTGCCTAACAATAACTCACCGCAAGAACTATGTGAAAGAGAAAGAAAATTGTCCTTTGTGAGAGAGAAAGAAAATAGTGCTGCCAACATTGTTTATATAAAAAAAAAAATACTTCTTAGTTGCTAATAAAACAAATATAGGCACAATCTGTGTCTGATTACTATAAAAAATAAACACTTTTCTCCCTGACTTCAAGCTTATTACCCGACTACGGCGAAGCAAAAAGGAGGGTTATGATTTTTTTTTATTGTTAAAGACGTTGAAATTCGTCAACTCCTCCCATTGGAACCCTTCGCTCGTCATCTCATAGATTTGTGGTCAGGAGATAATACTGAACCAAATACACCCCCACATCCGAGATGACTCGTGCCAAAAACGTATATCTACGCGTCTTTTTGAAATTTGCCGACCTATTTTTAGTTCCATATTTGACCTAAACAACTTAGCTTTTGTAAATCGTTTTACAGCATTTGTCCTGCAAGTGCTATATTTATATGATCTTCTTTATTTTATTCATCCTTTTAGCCTCTTTCGACTGCATGCTATACACTGTCTTTCAGTTGAAAGATTTTCGTGAATTGCCCAATGCAGTTGAGTCCTTTTAGAACCAAATCAACATAGCTTGGAGGGATTGTTAACATTTTTGTACAAAGTTAATGTGATGCGGTCAAAAATGGTACCATAATGTAATCAACTTAAAATAAAATGATAAAATCGGGTGCAGGAGAGAAATATCCTTTAAATGGCCTTTGTAGTATCGCTGCCGCTATTCAGGTCACACAACTTGCGAATTTAAAACATAAAAAATATTTACAAATGTAGTCATCCATCCATCAGCCTAGGTCGTCCACTGCTGGACATAAGGCGATTATCCCGGACAAAATGTGAAATTCGACATTTTAGAATTTCGAAGACACTGCATCCTGTCGCTTTAGAAAATTGCAGCTCTGCATAAACATACGTTGATTCTTATTCTAAGACCCCTTGGAATTCGTTTTTACATAATTTATCATTTAAAGCTACAATAAGCTTCACGCGTTACTACAAAGTCATAAAAATAAGAAACTGTTTATCATCAGTTTCTCACCAAATACGGGCTAAAATGCAGAAGACATCACATATTCAGGTATGGTTCAAAGAAGTAAAGATTCCTATGAGATTCTTTTTTTATTCAATTTGTTTTAGAAGGAAAAAGCTTGAAAATATTTAATAGCGCCTGAAAAAAAAAATACCAAAACAAGATCTAACGATTTTGATTATTGCTTTTAAATTTAATCAGGCACTTAGAGTCAAACGACACGCTCCCGTCACGCAAAAATAAAAAAATAAAATGTCTTTATTTCGGGCAATGAAAAACACATAGAAAGTGGAAAGAAAATTTTGGCTAATATCAGGTGTTTTTGTGGTAGTGTAGTGCATTTGACGATTCCGATTTGTTGTGTGTTGTGTATAGTAATGTAAATATTCCCTTTTGTTTTGTTTTTGTGCAATAAGTGTAAGTGTAATGTATAGGTTAGGTTAGTTTGCTGTATCATTTATTAAATAAATTAACATTGTATAAGACAATGATAAATGGTAAATAATGGGTAATAAAAGAATAATAAAGTACTACGGTTCTGGTAAAGCCAAGCGAGTTTACCAAAATAAAGGTCGACGACTCCTCGGTCTCAAGTGAGCACAGAGCATAAAATATAATCTTTACGTCAAAAATAAAATAAATCAAAATAAAAGGCCAATAGAGGCAATATTATATATTTATTAAAGTATTACTCGCACATGTGATTATATTATAAACTTATGAACGAATAACTCTTTTCGAGTGCAACAACAATAAAAAGATTTTATGCAACAAGGATTGAAGAATCACGTCGAGGTGCATAATTGAAAAACTGCAGAGACGCAACCACACGTGCATTTGTCCCAATAGCTGCAGTTGATTTCATACAGTGCATTGTGTGCGCAAGACATTCGAAGGCAGCCAGAGACTCAAAGGATTTCTCTCCATTCTTCAGAGGGCTATTGACGGTCTCCAATATCAATACGTAACTCGATGAGGACTGCTTGAAGCAGGCATATGGAACAGAACCCACACAATTATTGCTGCTCGTTTGATGGACTCTAATCTTGTGCTATATAGGTTACACTGTGTTCTTCTTACTGCCGTCTCAATTCAGCGTATCCACGTTTCAAAAACATCTTTAATTATTGTTATATGCTCCTTTGTGCATTTTTGACAAATACCAAAATCTTGATCATCTGTTACAGCCTTCTGTCAAAGTCAGTATAATTTTGATGAACATAAATACTCGCAACGTGCCAGTTAATCAAATTATAACCTTCTTACTTAAGTTTTAACGTAAATGAAGGAAATCGTAAATAAAATAAAAAATATAACAGCCAAACTTTCCCAATATTATACCCATTTACAATTTTTAGGAAAATGTTTGGAAATTGGTGCAGCACCGAAAGGGCTGATACCAAAAATTGCCCTCAGTGCAATACCACCAATAATCAGAAGCAAGATGATTATGGTTAACTACATGAACGCCTTACACTCTACACACATGCTCTACATACAATATATACACCTCTGCACAGATCAGAAAAATAAGCTAGATGCACTTTTAAAAGTCAGCCTTATCGCCTTTCCTCATCTGTTTTTAAAAATACAAACGCTCCTCTCAAAAGCTACGAGAAATATCTCTCAGGAGCAAATCAAATCACAAATAAAACTAAAAAATCTACAAAAATATTACAAACAAAACAACATTAATCTACCATTAAGATACCAACAAATAAATATTCCTGCAGATCTAAACCTAACTCCGATAGACCTCTCTAACCCATTCTCCATTCCTCCGTCTCCTCCGCCGGGATACTATATACATTATGATAAAACGCCCACCACTGACACTATAGTAAATCTATCTTCAGTTCAATTAACTCCTGAAGATAGAGCCATGTTGAACAAAGGGCTATCATTTTGTCCCACAAAAAAACTTGACAAGATTAAATTGTTGAACGATTTCGTGAGATTTGGGCGCAAGCTAAAATGGAAACATTACTGGGAAACTAACCCAGCTCTACAAAAATTCAAACCACCATCACCTAACGAACCACCACCACTACCTCCAAACCATCCTATCGAAACATTTTTAACCAGCCTTTTCGCAAAATTGTCAGATGACAGATATATAAATAGTCTACAAGACAAAACGCAAAACCTTACCTATAAAGAAAAAGAATCCCTAAAAAAACTTCAAAACAACAATGACATCATAATTGCCACCGCAGACAAAGGATCAACAACCGTAATAATGAACAAAGAAGACTACATTTCCGAAGGACTTAGGCAACTGACTGACTCGACCTTTTATTCTGTCGCACCAAGTGACCCATGTGAGCAGATTGTTGACTTGGTCTGTGACATGCTCCACACAAGAGGTGAATCTGAAGGCCTATCTGAGACTGACCAACAATCCAGGCCGTCCTATCGTTGCGTCCTATGACGCACCGACAGAAAGAATATCATCATTTGTACATTACCACATACAACCATTAGTCAAAGAATTATCATCCTATGTGAAAGACACCAACCATTTCCTCCAAATTATTAATTCAATACAGTTACCAAACAGTGTTGTTACCAACCACTTCTTTTAGTCACAATAGACGTTATATCCCTCTATACCAATATTCCGCACGCCGATGGCCTTGCAGCACTCCGTTCCCAACTAAATACCCGATCCCTACCACACCATCCATCAACCGACTTCATCACCACCCTCGCAGACATCATATTAAATAACAACTACTTTAATTTTGAAAATACATACTATCACCAATTAAAAGGGACGGCCATGGGTACTCGGATGGCACCAAGTTACGCAAACATATTCATGGGTACAATTGAAACCAGTTTTCTATCTACAGAACCGTTGAAACCTCTTGTGTGGAAAAGATTCATTGACGTCATCTTTATGATCTGGCCACACAGTAGCGACTCCCTCTGTAAATTCCTTGACAGACTGAACAATCATTCATCACTTAGATTCACCCACAACATATCCTTACATAAAATAACTTTCCTTGACGTCGACATCACCATTAATCACAACAACCAAACAATCACTGGCGTACATTTCAAGCCCACAAACAAATTAGAATATCTTGATTACTATAGTTGTCATCCATCACACATAAAAAAATCCATTCCATACTCACTTTCACTCCACGGCCATCAAATCTGCAATACCCAAACCTCACTTAACCACTACCATAACAAAATACACGAAGGTCTCCGCAATAGAAACTACCCCGAAGCATTCCTACAAAAACATATACATGACAGACCAAGATTTCATAACCCACAGAACAAACACAAGAACTCATCAGATCACCCAAGATTAATCACCACATATTTCCACGGTAGCCATAAACTTACACAACTTATCAAAGACTTCATACCTATACTCCGACAACACGATGACACAAAAAACCTACTCCCCTTAAATCCACAAATTTGCTACAGACAAAACCCAAACTTAAAGTCATCACTCACAAAAACAAGACCCACACAATCACTCCAACAATCAAAAACTTCACCTGGAACAACCCCATGTCAACAACCTTGCTGCAAAACCTGTCCCCTGATCAAACCAGACACACAAATTAACACATCACACATCGATTACATACAAAGCACAACCTAACTCCTCATGCAAAACAGCGAACTGTATATACCTGCTAGAATGTCGACTCTGCCCCGCATTCTATGTAGGTGAAACAAGAAACGCTCTCCACATCCACATGAACAATCACCGACACACAACAGACTCAGTACAAAATAACACTCTACCTATCCCGACACACGCCCGATCTCATAATCAAACCTTCAATAACTGCTTCACCGTTCGCGTCATTAAATCATTTCACCCTCCACTAACTGACATTGACCTTAGGACCTGGGAGTCGTCCTACATCTGGTCACTTGGTGCCCACTACAACCATGGACTGAACAGAAAACACTAACTGACAGACAAACTAAACCACCCTCTCATCACTTCCATCACGCTCTTCCACACATACCCTGAATACCCCACCAACCACAGAAAACTCTCTGTCCCTTTCAGGGAACACATATACCAGAATTGGGATGGCATGAGAAAAATTTATGGTGGTGATTGTTGGCACTTGAAGGGCTTGTACTTGTCCACAAAATTTTTAAAATTTTATAATTTTATTATTTGATAAAAAATTTGTGGACCAATACAAACAGGTTAGGTTAGTTAAGAAAAATATTGTCTTTTTTTTTTAAATTTCTTTTCCTGTTTTTATTACTATGGTATATTTTTCTTTTTTAATACTTGACTGATGACGGCCCACTAAGGGCCGAAATATATTTCAAGCTAAAAAAAATATTTTATTTATTAATTATATTTAAAGTAATATATGTATAATTACAAATCAATGATAAAATAGTATATGAATTCTAGGTAAAAGAAATACAAATTGTTAAGTTAATATTTTATATATATATTATTAAAATATTATATCTTTCATAGAAATTTAGGTGTCAGTAATGAATGACCATTCTGACAAAGAAAATATATATGTCCTACTGAGAGGACAAGATAATTTTAAATCAAGAAAGGGTAATGAGGGAGTACCTAAGTATCTAGCTGCTGAATCTTCATTCAGTAAAATATAAATCAATGCTTGATAACAGAACTATTGAAACGTTAGAGCCTTTAATGATTATTTAGAATAATTTGTTTGTTTTTTAGCTTTTAAAGAAAATTTTGTGTCAGTAACGACCATCCTGACAAAGAAAACATAAATGTCATACTGAGTGGACAAGATAACGTTGTGCCGTTCAGGGTCAAGGTCATTGTACTGCCAGAAGGACAAGTCAAATTTTCATACAAAATACGTACTGCAAGCAGGACAACATATTGATTTTGTCAGGATGTTTCGCACAAAAAACCCATCCTTCCAGAAGAGCTCCAAATAAATATCCAAATACGCTACAAATAAATTTAAATATCTGCGTAACTTTGCCCGTTCAATTAGTCTTACTAAACAACCAATCAACCCAAATTTTGGATTTATTTACGTATATAACATGTGTTATTATTTTACTCTAATTAATGATTCTTTCGCTAAACTCATAAACTAAACATGAAAATCAGAGGTGCGATTGTGTAAGAAAATAGTCATGAAATCGTATTCATTTGATAGCTTAAAACTAATCATTTCACTTGTCAAACGGCCAATTCGAATTGTCTATGGTATTCATAGATGCTTTACGATTTGCATTGTTATTTTAGACAATGAGTGAATGATTTGTTAAGATTGACAGATAATTCGAATTGTCTAAGATTTTTTTAGTTCATCGCTAATGTCAAATGATTGACGTTGGGTAACCAACGGGACCCTATTACTTAGACTCCG
Organism: Ypsolopha sequella; assembly: GCA_934047225.1. Taxonomy (NCBI): domain Eukaryota; kingdom Metazoa; phylum Arthropoda; class Insecta; order Lepidoptera; family Ypsolophidae; genus Ypsolopha; species Ypsolopha sequella. The sequence continues at coordinate 15,976,361 of OW203994.1, read as the reverse complement.
CTGTCCGTCTGTCTGTCCGTCTGTCAACAGGCTGTATCTCATGAACCGTGATAGTAAGACAGTTGAAATTTTCACAGATGATGTATTTCTGTTGCCGCTATAACAACAAATACTAAAAAACAGAATAAAATAAATATTTAAGGGGGCTCCCATACAACAGACATGTTTTTTCGCTGTTTTTATATATAATGGTACGAACCCTTCGTGCGCGAGTCCGACTCGCACTTGGCCGGTTTTTGTATTTTGGTTCGGTTGCTATTTCGTCATACTAATATAATAAAGAAACATACTATAAAATAAAACACCGACCGATTCAAAAATATTTTGCAGTTGCAGTTGACTTGACACTTGAATTGATTCGAAACTGACGCGTTATTATAACTACAAAACTCGGACGAAGACAAATAATACGATAAGATATAGCGCTGTCTCTTTCAGACATCACATCTAGTAAAAATAGTAATCCCGTGTCAAGCTCTTCAACTACATCTACTGTTGAGTAGTAGTAAACTTATGCCACCACCTGCCAAACTCGGTTTTCCTTCAATTGTTGCGTTTGGTTATACGAGTTGCATGGAGATAAGTTTCGATTGAATTCTATGTTTTAAATTATAAAAATTAATTTTTGTGGTGAATTTAAAAAATGTAATCAAAAAGATCTATTATTTTTGTGTTTGACATAATTTTAAAGTAAATAAATTATCAAATTTCATTTTACGTAGGTAGTACACAATAAAACGCAATTTCATTTCGCATTTTTTAAACCATCGGTCATTTCTAAACCTTCGGTTACTTTTCGGTCTTCATTTTATGGACAGTTTTAGAAAATTCGAATTTGCCCTACACGATCCTTGACAATGGTATAGATTTATCATCTATGACCAACCTTACACAATCGCACCTCTTTACATTACCAGAATACGGACGCCTCACAGAATAAGGTTGCGGTAAGCGCGCGGGGCGACTCGCTTGCAAGTGCGCCGCGCAGCAGGAATAAGACGGCTATAGTTTTTTCAAATACAGACTGTTCACAGGTATTTTACCTCTGACAGCTGTTCTATGTCCAATACTTAAGAAACATTTTCGATCAGCATAGAGGTAAAATAACTGTGAACGATCTGTACCTATCGCGGCCGCGGCCGCTAACTCAATGATTCCCATAAGCCTTTCCAGGACTTTGCCACTCCCAGCGGTCATCCTGGAAGAATTGCCCATACTCACACACGCTGGGCAGGCGGGTTGGTGAGCGCGGTGCCGGAACCCTCGCACCAGTGACGCCGCTGCCCGTCACCAGTCTGTTCCATATAAGGCCCGGCTATTAGGGATGGATATACCACCATCCATTGGTCCCAGGCATGGTGGGCCTCCTGGTTTTTTGCCTGTGAGCTGTCTCCCCCGAATTACTTCGAGGGGGTCTCCAAGTAAGATGGTGGTACCTCCACATTCGAGCCCGGCATCAGCTCTACCACGTAGTAATGTAGTAAATATAGTAAATAAATATATTCAATCAGCAAGTAAGTGAGCTGACTGTTTCCTACATTTACAATATAAAATCGTTGTAGAAACCACCCCTGTGAATATGGCATGGCATGCAGGAGAACATAAATATTTGTGCAATGCTCAGCAAATTCTTCGCATAAAATGTCCTGCATATTGTTGATTTGTTGTAAGGCATAATAGGAACGAGTTGCGTGACACGACAGCAAACTACGCGCTCATATATTTAATATAATATCATAGGTCAAAGAAAAAAAAAATGTTTTAATGTTGTAATAACGTTATTGTAGTATGGGAGTAGATAAACACTATTAGAAGTACGGGTTTGATTTTATATTTTTCATGCTTTATGTTCTCAAAGCCTGCAGGAAACAACCTCATGATGAGAAAGCTTTCAATAAAGGAAGCTTCAAAAGTAAAACGTTGGATATAAAATCAATTGCGTAATTATTTTATAATTCAGGGATTATCTGCTTGATTATGCCTAAAAGGGTCTACCTTCATGTTCCTGACAGCAAAATTGAAATTTACTGCTAAATTATACTGAGGTGGTTCCCTTTTGTCGCCAACAACTTCAATGGGTACTTCTTATGGGTATATTATGCTTATAGCTTTCTTGAATATAAGCGTGTTTAGTTGGTAAATTTTACGATAATTTTGTACGATTATTAGTATCTTTGGTGGCAATGAACATTATCTTTATAGTTTTTTCTCAAGTGGCATGCATCCACCAACGAAATTGAGTCGACCTGTGTCGGCACAAATATCGACAAAAAATATATTGAAATAACGGTCATATCAGCACGCATTGCATTGGACGATTGCTGCGTCTTCGGATAGCGCAAAATAGGAGAAAATTAAACTTTTCAATAGGTTGCGATGGAGGGACAAAAATTAAACAATAATTTTGTAGTAATTAGTTGAAAGAATCATTAAAATCGCTTCAGGCATTCGGAAGGAGTAAGAGGATTTTTGCGAAAATCATATGAAACATCGTTTTGTTTGGTCAAGAAAAAAGCAGAAAGTAAAATGTTAAACTTAAAATTTATTTTTGACCTCTTGGTGCCTATCATATAATTTTTAAAGTTTTTGGACCACCCGTGTGGGAGGAGTAGGTCTTCAAAAATAGATCCTAATTGCAGTTAGAGATGTTTCGGAGACACGATAATTATCAGCAACAAGGCCCATGACTCTATTTGCTAAATTCGCAAGACGGCAATGGGGATCCATACTGCCAAATTATCCCTGTAGATGGCGCATCGTCGATCCGGCCATTAAAATCTGTCATTTTAGTACACTATTATGGTTTTTGGGTAGTTTTGTGTGATTTACGATTAATTTCTTGGAATAATGCCTTTGTGTGCCATACCAAGTTGCTTTAATAATGGTGTCTCTTATTCCCGAATAGCCCCGTATTAAAAAATAATAATTTTTATTTTTAATTTTAAAATTAAATATACTACAACAACTTTTAAAGCTTTTTGTTTTTTTTTAATATAAATATACTGATAGATAGGATAATACAAATATAAAGTAATCTCAAGATATATTTCGGGTCCGATATTATAACATGTTGGAGCACAGGTGATAAAAGGAAGTAAAAAAATACGAGCTATTTGTGTCGATTCGGCGCAACACGACTTAACTATTTGACAGGACTAAACTTAACTTGAGCGTTCTGTCTTTTTCTTTCTGTATCAAAAAGACAAAGATAGAACGCTCAAAATAAGGTTAGTCCTGTCAAATTAGTTAAGTTGTGTTGCGCCGAATCGACACCATTGGAGAAAAACATTAGGAAAACCGGAACATACACAACAACAAGGAATAACTAAGATGTGTCGTTTCTTATTATCACTAACCGAGTATCCTACTAATTATTGTTAAAAAAAAACACCCTCACATTATCCAATTCTCCGGTAGTGTCGTGCCCAGCGCCCCTCACGTTTCTTATTAACACTAACCGAGTATCCTACTAATTTATTGTTAAAAAAAACACCCTCACATTATCCAATTCTCCGACAGTGTCGTGCCCAGCGCCCCTCACGTTTCTTATTAACACTAACCGAGTATCCTACTAATTTATTGTTAAAAAAAAAAACACCCTCACATTATCCAATTCTCCGGCAGTGTCGTGCCCAGCGCCCCTCACGTTTCTTATTAACACTAACCGAGTATCCTACTAATTTATTGTTAAAAAAAAAAACACCCTCACATTATCCAATTCTCCGGCAGTGTCGTGCCCAGCGCCCCTCACGTTTCTTATTAACACTAACCGAGTATCCTACTAATTTATTGTTAAAAAAAAACACCCTCACATTATCCAATTCTCCGACAGTGTCGTGCCCAGCGCCCCTCACGTTTCTTATTAACACTAACCGAGTATCCTACTAATTTATTGTTAAAAAAAAAACACCCTCACATTATCTAATTCTCCGACAGTGTCGTGCCCAGTGCCCCTCACGTTTCTTATTAACACTAACCGAGTATCCTACTAATTTATTGTTAGAAAAAACACCCTCACATTATCCAATTCTCCGGCAGTGTCGTGCCCAGCGCCCCTCGAGTTTCTTATTAACACTAACCGAGTATCCTATTAATTTATTGTTAGAAAAAACACCCTCACATTATCCAATTCTCCGGGAGTGTCGTGCCCAGCGCCCCTCGAGTTTCTTATAAACACTAACCAAGTATCCTATTAATTTATTGTAAAAAAAAACACCCTCACATTATCCAATTCTCCGGCAGTGTCGTGCCCAGCGCCCCTCGCGTTTCTTATTAACACTAACCGAGTATCCTATTAATTTATTGTTAAAAAAAAACACCCTCACATTATCCAATTCTCCGGCAGTGTCGTGCCCAGTGCCCCTCACGTTTCTTATTAACACTAACCGAGTATCCTACCAATTTATTGTTAAAAAAAAACACCCTCACATTATCCAATTCTCCGACAGTGTCGTGCCCAGCGCCCCTCACGTTTCTTATTAACACTAACCGAGTATCCTACTAATTTATTGTTAGAAAAAACACTCTCACATTATCCAATTCTCCGGCAGTGTCGTGCCCAGCGCCCCTCGAGTTTCTTATTAACACTAACCGAGTATCCTATTAATTTATTGTTAAAAAAAAAACACCCTCACATTATCCAATTCTCCGGCAGTGTCGTGCCCAGCGCCCCTCGCGTTTCTTATTAACACTAACCGAGTATCCTACTAATTATTGTCAAAAAAAAACAACCTCACATTATCCAATTCTCCGGCAGTGTCGTGCCCAGCGCCCCTCAAGAACCGGGACTTCGTGCTGCAGAGATCCTGGCTGGACACCGGCGATGAGAAGCTGATCCTCAACCACTCCGTCTACCACAAGGACTATCCGCCGAGGAAGGGGTTCGTCAGGTGAGTGACGTCACACTTGGTGTTGCAAAGATCCTGGCTGGACACCTGTAAACACACCGACACCCCCTCAGGAATATATGTCATGACGATATATTTTTTTATACAGTATTGATACTTATTATTTTTTAAAAGCAGTTAAGTCCGAAAAATAAAGGATTTTATTTTCTTCGTAAGCTATCAAGCCCAAGACTGAGATCCGATAAATTTGCATTATTAATTACATCTAATAATATAGTGCTGCATGCTGATGTAAATAAACTTTTAATGTTAATTAATTTTATATTCATACGCCTTTCGGCAGATTATAGAGCACATACATTATTTTAAGAACAAATATGTTACATTATTACATATATTACATTATTACATACCTACATTCATGAATAAACGCAAATTATCTTATCTTATCGTAATATTTTGCCAAAAAACTTGAAATTTTTGATCAAACCGGCAATTTGTTCAGTGCAGCTGAACATTAAGATGATGGCAACTTTTTTTATTACCCGTCCAGCACAATAAGTCTAATGGCAAAAACCTTATTTGCTTTTCATAAAGGCGATTATATGTTGGCTCTTTGGCCTCTTTTTCTTGGACGCGTAATACTAGTGACGCAGCGAAAATTAATACTGGATTATTTTGTAGGGAAAGAAATATTGGATTTAGGTAACATCCATTCATATTTGTATTGCTTATTTTATTTAAAAAAATCAAGTTGATCCCTTAATCGCGTTTTTAAAACGAACGTTTGAAAACCAAAAAGAAGAGGGTGGAAAGCATTTTTTTTTTTGACAAAAGTATAATTCTTAATACATTGTTTATAGGTGGAATCCCTAGATAAAAGATCGATAAATCAAATATATTTTCTTCAATATGAGGAGAGACCTAGTTTCTTCCAATGAACCCTTGAAAACCTGCGGGCCTATTATGTATCTCTAGTTGCCAACTGGACTAGGTGCCTATCATCAAAAACATAGATATACTATAGAATTCCGATTGTCCAAGGGATGAAGTGACAACACAGTTCGTAAATAGTTCAATACCAAAGGCAATTTTAAAAGCTCAGTTTTTATCTATGTTTTTGATGTTACGCACCCGGACCAGTTGGCAACCAAAGATACAGAATAGGGGGGCTGGTGTTGTTGATGTTCTAGCGTCAGGTGTCCCGTTAAGAACTGCGTCAACCCCCACTCGTGGGCCTCGAAAACTTTAAAAGCCTTGACATTCACCCTTTCAGAACGATCCCATACGTGCGGTCTATTAATATTTGTCTGACCTTAGCCTCAGTGTGAGAGACATCTAAAAGATGAAAGCTGTCCCTTGACCCGTGTCACGAACGGGTTACTGGAATCTGTTTCTTTCATCTAAGTTTTGGGGTAGAAAACTTTTACTACCGAAAAGTTATTAGCTAAAAAAATATATACATCATCACGACATAAATCCCCGAGCAGGGTTATCAGAGGTGTTTCCGGAGTAGACCCCCCTCGTATACCTAAGTTTTATTGACGATTATTATACGTTTCAGCGTGATGGGAAGTGGGCCCACGGATTTGGTGGGCCCTTTCATCGTATTTCTAACAGCTTAACGTCCAAAACACGCAGACCAAAAAATGTGCCCCTACGGGATTTGAACCCGTGATCTCAGATTATGGCCGAGACGTCTGAACCACTAGACCAGGGATGGGGAAACTTTTTCCTTCGCGTGCCAATATTTACTAACAAAATATATGGCGGGCCAAATTATATTATTTACTGAAATAAAAATATTAGTATGTATTTTCTGAAACACTAATTTATTGTGCAATATTACAAATTAACTATTGAAATAAGGAAGAAATTGCAAAGTGCAATTAAATTAAACATTCAAGCAGCTGCGAAATTTCTAACAATACGAAAACTTCACTTGATTTTTGTTTGATGATCGCGGGCCGGTTTATAACGCTTCGAAATTTCCCCATCCCTGCACTAGACCAAAGAGGTGGTCACACTTATTGGCTACAAGTATTAAATTTATATAGAGTTTTCCCCATGTATTTTACTCATTTCACCCATGTATTTTACTCAATTTGCGTACAATACTTCCTACCAAAAACCTAAAGCTACCTCATTATTATTCAGATAAAATTACCTAAAATTTTGGCCAAAGGCTTGGTTTGTTTTTTTTTCAGTGAAAACGCATTTTGGAGACGTTTGAGAATTTCCCTGTAGATTTACCTTTTAGCTTCAAATATATGTGTACGTAAAGAGTTAGACAGGCTCTCTACGTCAGTAAGCCGATAGATACAAAGTGGCTGGGTACGTTATTTACACAATTTGCGTCGAGTTCTCTATAGTGCCAGATTAGATAAGCGTCCGCCCAGCCGTGACCGTCAATCAATTCTCTCTTCAATTGCGAAATAAATTATGTTAGTTTTTTGCAAAAATAGCAAAAAACTCGGTCTGATGTCATGTGTCAGTAATTGTTTCCGTGAATGGAAATATTTGGATTTCTGCGTTTGTTAACAACATAAAAAAAAAGGAAAAATAGATTCAAACCACGATCTTGCCTGTTTCTACCTTGTATCTATCATGTTTCTTATGTTTATGTTTAATCTTTTGTTGAATTATTATTTTAGCGCTGAATAACATTATTATTTTCGTTATTTTAGCTTTTCATTTAATTTGATACTTGATACCGGCATCGGTTTGACTGATGCCGGCCCCAAAGTGGGCCGAAATATATATCAAAAATACCTTAATTGTGATTTTTCTCATGTTTACACGTATCAAATTATTATATTTTAGAAAATAAGAACTCCACAGTGGACACATTCGTTCGTATCTTAACTGGGATTGTGATCTGAAAGATTCCAATTGAATAATTTGGATCAGTGTCAAAAAGTCTTTGAACTAAAAACATTATATAGAATGGAACCAAATTCATGTTATCTTCAAAGCTTAGTTATAAAAACAACAGCTCCATATCAGACATAATTTTATTATCCATTATCGTTTACATTAATTATGCTGTCTGTACATACATACATACATACATAGATACATAGATAGTTATAACGAATGTATGCTGAAGGTTGCTGAAGGTTTATTGGCCATATTGAGAATTTTAGAATTGCTGAAAGCATAGAGGACATATTTTTCCTCTATGGCTGAAAGAAACAACGATGATATAATATATGATTAGATTGATTAGTCACATGATTTATTACTAAAAGTGACCTAGGTTGTTTTTCCAAAAAACCCGAAAAAACAACCAAGGTCAGTAATAAGTAATATTTGATATTACCAATTATTCATGACTATATTAATAACGTAATGATGATAAAATTTTCTCAAAGTGACCTTGGTTGTTTTTCTAAGAACACAATAAGAGAAAGATGACATGAGAGGTTTGAAAAAAAAATGGAGGGGAACAGGAGTCAAGGGTTTTTTTTGCATAATGCCTTTTATTATAATTGTCAAACTTGTATGGAACAGTTTTAGGTTATGAGTGTGTCAGCGAAGTTCAGAAACATTGAATATTTTACATGGACAGTTTCTCCTTAATTTCGACTTGTTTGCCTCCCTCCAATTCCAAACAGATATATAATCGTTAAATTATCGCTAGTTTTGACATTACTGAACCCCTAACTGATTCAGGGCCAGGGACGCAGGGAATGAGGAAAATCTTAAGGATCGCCAATCACAGACATCGCTGCATTTCATAGTTGAGGACAGATTAACTTCAAAGCTCAAAAAATTAAATAGGGGGTCACACTGACTAATTTTTATACAGAACATGGGCCATCCCATTTATGATATTCGCTATATATAATTTTTATACAGAACATGGGCCATCTCATTTATGTTATTAGCTTTATATAATTTTTATACAGAACATGGGCCATCCCATTCATGTTATTAGCTTTAAATATTTTTATACAGAACAGGGCCATCCCACTTATGTTATTAGCTTTATTTAAATTATATACAGAACATGGGCCATCCCATTTATGTTATTAGCTTTATATATTTTTATACAAAACAAGGGCCATCCCATTTATGTTATTAGCTTTATATAGTTTTTCATGATTTTATAAAAAATAATAGCAGGAAAACTGTCTCATTTTAATCCACAGGGCCTTAAAAGCTTTGTAATACTGTAGCACAAAGACAGGTGCGGGTAAATTGTTGTGGTGCATCCAGCCAGACTTCCGACCCGACAACAGCTGCCTCAGCCGACTGGAACATTGGATTGTCTCTCAGCTGTTGCCACTTTTTTTCCTTACTCTGTTAGGCAAACAGAAGTAAAAAGTTTATCTGTAGTTATAGTTTGCGTATGTATGGTATGTGACGTCATAATATATCAAGCGAATAGATAGCGATCGTGATAATAGAACGTGAGTGGGTCAAGTGAATGGTCAACACGAGTTAAGTTAGTGGATTAATAGACCGTAGGAAATTTTTAATCACAGACTAAATTATCGCACTCAAAAGGTTACATAGTTATAAAAACACACAATTTTTTTTCCTCTATCTACCACATCAATATATATGTATTTAATAATTTAGAACCTAAATATATAGCGCCACTTTAGTTTCCACGAAAAAATAAATTTTTCTACTACCTTTATGAAAAAGTTCCATTTAACACTCGAAATTAGTTTTGAAAATCGGACTTTCCGGGCCCCGTTGCGGAATGACTATCAGGTCAGTTTGAAATATCGTATTTAAATTTCATTTATTGCTAAATTAGGTTCTTTTTAACGTCCTTAGTTTGTCTTTACAATCGAAATTCCCTGCGTTCCGATTCACGACATAATCGATTATACCGCGTCTGACACTCTTTTTTCGCAAAATGATACTGGCCACAAATAAAAGCCACCGGCCGAAGCCTGAAAAAAAAAAGTTAAAAACCGCGCCGCGCTTTGCAAAGTCATAAAATACATTAAATGTGAAAGGAAAAATTAAATATTTAAACACATAAATCAGATAGTAGAAAAAGTATCGCAATGTAAGCTTTCGACGTTCGCTTTCGTCTCACATTGAAACTAGCTTCATTTCTCGGGTGAGAAAATCCACCATTTTATACTCGTCACGAAATATACTATTCTGTTTTATGCAATAATCTTCTGAATATCCAACCATTTAGAAAATTTATCACGCATGGATTAACTTTGTTTTTTTAACAACTACATTAGCAAAAATATGTACATTCGATTACCTTTTAAACCTTACGACAATATTATGCGATGATGAAATAAAAACAAACGATGCTAGTAAAATGTGTTTTTAATAAAAACTACACTCAACTTTTCCGAGCTTTGAATGTCTACCAACCAACATACACCCCCGCTGTGCTTTTGTACCCTTTGTGTAAAAACTTAATTAGCCTTTATCCTCAGGGCTCAATCCCTACTAACGGGCTTCGTGGTCCGGACTCGGGCAGAAGGGGGCAGTTTCCTGGGGTACGTGTCCCGGTCAGATCCCCGGGGGGCGCTGCCTGCTTGGCTGGTGAACCGGGTCACTGCCCAGTTGGCTCCAAGACTGGTTCACCAGCTGCACGCAGCCGCCAGGAAGTACCCGGGATGGAAGAACTTGACTGACACGCCGTACTACAAGCCGTGGAGGCATCCGGAACAAGTGCCGCCGCATAGGATCGACTTGGCGGACGTAAGTACGATGTTCAAAATTGTTAGGTTATGCTGGGCATAACTGGGCATAATATCGAATAACAATCTGTAGAATTAATAGTGGATAGTAGCATTTTATAAGATAGTACTTCATCATACGAGACGTGGAATCGATCGCGTCTGTGGTTTAGTGGTCGAGCTTGGGTTCAAATGGGTTCGAAATGGGTTCAAATACAAAATAAATATTTTCGTGTCCGGTACGTATGCCTCCCAAAGCTTATATATATTAGGTCTTTACATATGAAATTGCCGAAATTTTCTTACCGATTCATGAGTTCATAATTCCTGTAATTAAATGGCTATTTCCATCATTTGTTAAGTTGATTTCAAGGTATTATCTACGTATTAACTTTTGTTTTTATTGACAGTTTGTAACCAAAATTAATTTTCAAAAACAGTTCGTCCTAAATGCCATCCATTTCCATGATAAGATTCTTAATCATTTTTTACAGCTGACAGTTTTCAAAATTTGAATTAATGTTGCTGTTAGCTTATTGTTATCTCATTCATACACAAAAGAAATTACATAATTTGGATTTGTCATTCCTAAAAAAATGCAACATGTTGGTACTGAAAATTGAGTTTCCTTCAAATTCTCTATAGAAAGCGGCAATTTCATATGTAATACACCTAATATTTACTATCAACGGATATGACTGTCGTTACAAAAGAGAGAACTGCTATTGCTTGCATATTTAATTCCCTGTAGATATTGTCTATATAAATAGAGTTACCACTGCTATTATTATTACAACTTTTATTGTAAACTGTCATCTCATGCAAACAAAACATGCCGACCTAGATTAGCGTTAAGTCATATAGGTGAGCACTAAATTTTTGTCTCTCTTTGTATGTATGTACGTGGATCGCGGACGGCCCTCACACACGGGCAGGCAGAAGCGTGCTGTGTGTGCGGACCGATCGCGATTACCACCCAGCTATGGTTGTGAGATGCTTACCTATTGCTACTATAATTTAATATAAGTACCGAACTCCGCAATCACTGAAAACCCTATGGGTTTTTGTTGATTGTGCATTTTTGTAACTAGGTTAAGATTTTTGAAAATAAAGAAAATACTTTAAAAAAAAAATATATATATATATATATGCCTAGAGCGGTGGAAAATGCATACAACCTGGCTTGCTGTAACCGTGTTTTTTTAGAGTCCTCATATAGGTTCGAGTACTACAATAGAAATGCCACGATAAATAAAAAAGTTTACAAGTGAATGTATTTCTATCTCTGAGTAAATTATGAAGCCACAAAGCCTACAAAAGTAAATGAACTTTCCTGACCAAAACTTCTTGTATAATTAAAATATAATGATTTTTTTTGTATCACATGTAATATAGTATGTATAAACAAAGAAATTATTAAAAACACAACAGATTTTGTTATAGAAGTTTCTAAATAAGCATTTCGACCAATAATATGATCGGCTTCAGTTCAAATCAATTAAGAATCACAATATTGTTTGAAGTAAAAATATTCGATTTATTTTTGTTATTATTTAATATTGAGATATCATTATGATCACGTCCTGAGCAGCTTTATTAAGGTAAAACTTGAAAGTCTTACCTTAGAAGTTTCAGGTTGAGCGTTTGTTTCTACTTAAGTAATTCCCTTTGTTCTGTCGGATAGTTTTCTTTGATGTTGTTTATTGTTGATCTACTTATTTAATACCCTTTGTAAAGTAATTTTGAGGTTGTTAAATCTTACCGCATTGCAGTTAAGGGTATTTTCTCCAGATTTGTAACAAAATATTAAGAAATAATTATGACGGCCAAAATACAACTTTTAGCTAAGAGTATATATCTAATAGTTTATTATATGCATAAACGTATTTTTACCCGACTACGGCGAAGCAAAAAGGAGGGTTATGATTTCTAAACTACTTATCATAATTTGACAAATGAGGTATCGTTGGAAGCGTCTTGATCGTCCGCTGGTTATAGGATACGTGACGTTATATTAAATTGAATATAGCTCCCTCTAGAGGGCATAAAGTCAGGAACTAAAAAAATATGTCTTAATTATGCCGTATTGGGTATCAAATGAAAGGGCTTAATTTGCACATTTCAAAAATATGTATATTGTAAGCTGTTGCTTGCGGCTTTGCTTGCCTGCACCCGATAATTGGGAATAATTTCTATAAAATAAAGCTTCACTACAATCCTTCCCAAAATATAGATATAACAAATACGTATGTATATGTTAAGCGGCTCTGCATAGACTCTATATCACGAAATTATATCCCCAAAATAATTTAAATAAAAAATGAGTTCAAAAACTAAAACCCGACTACTGTAAAATCACGCTCTAAAAAGTATGAAAGAAGAAAATATTCTCATCTCCAATTGTTATGTACAAACTATTCAAAACTTATCGTCTATTAAATAAACAACTTACACTTAATACATTTTAATGTATTTAATAAATATTCATAGTGATGTTCAGAGGATAGCCGTGGTCGTATGCCCCCCCCCCCCCCCTAAAAAAACACAATACATTCGTCATCGATCATAATCTTTAGGGCAAAGTGGCATACGACCACGGCGATCCTCTGAATATCACTATGAATATTTATTAAATACATTAAAATATATTACGTGTAAGTTGTTTATTTAGTAGACGATAAGTTTTGAATAGTTTGTACATAACAATTGGAGATGAGTATATTTTCTTGTTTCATACTTTTTAGAGCGTGATTTTACAGTAGTCGGGTTTTAGTTTTTGAACTCAGTTTTTATTAATCATATGATGGTAGCTTCAATTTAATTAAATTTGCCATAAAAGAAAAGGTAGACAAACAAATAAAATTATTCAAATTCTATAATATTCTAAAATATTTGGTTTTTCAATTTCAATTTGATTAAAATTTCTAACTTCACTATTATAGAAAATCCAAATATTTTGAACGTACCATCATACAATTAAAAATAAGTTTATGCATATAGGTATAGTACAATAAATAAATGTATACCACATTGCTTAAGAGCAATGTATTAAGAAATCCGGAGAATCGATTCTTAAACGTAGGATATAAGTTCCGATAGCGAAAGAATAAAGGTGGATATTTTTTGAAAACTTATTCTATATTTTGTTTGCAGTGCGTGGACCCGGACGCGCCAACTCTGCCCCCAGAACCAGTGGTCAAGGCAGAGACTTCCACCTCGAAACTCGAAGTACCACACGTGAAGGAAGTTGAATGTCACAGCGTCGAAGACCTCGGAGACATATCCTCCGAGTTCAGTGTGGAAGTCGATGACGAGACTCCGGACCAACTCCTAGACCCCGTTAAGAGAAGGGGTAAATTCTATCGACTTGTCAAGTCCATGAAAAACAGAAGAAAAAGCGTCCAAGTGGCGAAAAGTGCTGACGATATTGCCCAACCAGCAGAGGAGAAACCGGAAAAAGCGAAAAAAGGCTTCAAGTTCCATCGGAGATTCAGCCTTAGCAGAGGAAGGGAAGATTGAAATGCCATCAACGTTGGAGTGTTCTTCTGTGTTTCTTTGATGAAACTACAAGATAATTGGCTTGAAATCTTCCAAGTTGTTAAATCACCGGCCAAAATAAATACATAAGAGGTTGTGCAGATCGGTGATATTTGTGGAGTGTTTTCGTTGTCAAGTCCTGCTTCGAGAGAATTAGAACATATCGTCCTGATATCCAATAATTTTCATGTAGTGTTCGTTTATTCCAACTCTTTTTAGAGATATTTAAAGTTTTTCGTAGACTACCCTTTACTGGTCCTATAAAGTTGTAATGTCTTACATAAATTAGAATCATGTTAAGAGCTTATTCAGTGGGTATGAAAATCAAATGGTTAAATTGTGTTTTGAAAAAAAAAATGCCAAAGATGTTGTTAAGTTAAAATTCGTAAAAGGTATATAGTGGAAGTTTCTTTTTATAATTGTGGATATAAGGTTGATTGTTAGATAAAGATGTATCTACTGACTTAGATGTTTGAGAAAAGTTATAAAAGATAAAGGCATTAACTCATCCTAAGATTTTGCAATGATTCTGTACCTATGTACATATTTGAATTGCGTGTTTACAAAGAATTATTCCCTCGTATTTTTAAATGTTAAATAGTTTTTACAGTTGCTAATATTTGACAATAGTCCTGACACTCCTGACCAAATGAAATCCAAGAAGTCAGTAATCCTAATCATTCTAAAATCCATTTTAAACAAAGGTACGTGGACACACATCCAATAACCTTTTTTCTTTTTAAAGTGGATACTTCTTTGTTTGCATCTCGTATAGGAAGCATGTTCAAAACTTGTGCGTCACTTCCCGAACGACATTTTGTAATGCAGGACAATTTCATTTCTGATTAATACGTTTTTTAACACTTCATTATTTGTTATAAGTATTAGTTAAAAATGCTTATTTTATCAGAATAAACACAAATTTAAATTTACCTCGAAGCGAATGCGCCGCCATATTGATATTATAGTCTGTGGCCGCTATCGATTCCTTCTTCTGTGATTGAGTATAGAAGCACCGTGGCCTAAGAAGTATCCATTTAAATTATTTACGGTTGTATCTCTGACACAACGCGCTGCTTTTTTCTTTTCTTTATTCGAGAGAATTCTGAGAGAAACAAATTGTAGTTTTTGCTGAAGTGTACATGATACGATAGTTGCTTTTGTTATGTTCCAAGTTCAAGGTGACCCGAGGTATACAAGTTAAATTCTGTGATTGCAGAAAAACTTGAAATTACAAGTTTTTGCGACGTTTTAAAGTTTTTATGTGAAGAGTCGATTCTTCGGATTTATAACAAAAATTCTGACGCTCAAAAACTACCTTGTAGTTAAGAACAATTTATACAAATAGTTTGTGGTCAAGTAAAAGTGTTTTATTACAACAAAGGTACAAATAGTTTACTATATTTTTAAAGTACCTTTAAATTTTATGTATTGAGGAACGCAAAAAAAAAATGGTGAAGTCACTTGAACTTTGCAAAAAGCTTTCCAAAGGTAACATTTTTTCAAAGTTTATTAATGTTTTGGACTGATAAATTACTAACAGTAATGAGCAGCATTTCTTAAATATTTTCTGAAGTTTCAATTCTCTCATGAGATAATCAAGAGTTTAAGTTCAGTCAACAATGTTCTTTTCATAAGTTTTCACGAAGGACTTAAATTTTTCTGTCTTATCTAGAAGTAATTCTGGTGAAATTTAGAAATCGTGTTTTCACTCGTGCGTCTGTGTTTCACAAGCATTTCTTTTTATCTGATGCACTAATTCGACCCAAATCTTGCTCGACTGCTTTTCTTAAGGAAAGCACAAAACGGAATCATAAAAAAAACCAAGTCACTAAAAAACTTGAATCGGCATTTTTCTTGCGTTCGATGGTCAGGATTTTTTCAAATTAACAGCTATGAAAATCTCTGTAATATTATTAAAATTGTGTAAACCGTTTATCTGTTTACCGAGGTCTATTCTGGTAAACTTAGAAATACTCGAGCTCCTTGCGCAAAGAGCGGATACACCCAGGTCTACCCAACGCTCTGGTTGAGTAATGTTAGGTGTTGAAGGTTTGCCTCGCTCCGCTCCGCTTCGCTCGGCACCCATATTTATTTACCATACCAACCTAACACGCTCCTTCTCGATCTGCTTCGCTTTGCTCGTCGTCGCATAAATTTTTGACTGATTTAGTATTTTTTATTTCCATATTGATCTAAGATTACTGAAAAAGCATTACTCAACTCCGAATTTTCGGACTTTACCCAAGGACCTTGGATAATTCTAAGTTTGCCCGAGTAAACCTAGTTTTACGCATTCTGCTAAAATTACCCGTGACGCTATGTATACATTGTTCATAACATAACTAAAAGTATTTTATTTTTTAATATTGTTATAAAACCGAAGAAATGAAAGATTGATTGGAACCGAGATTCCCACTAAATGTTTAAAGTGATGTGAGGATTGTGAAAACTTGCTGTGAGAGCGAAGGACGACCTTATTTAGAGCCGAGTTGTTATGGTATCGTCTCTGACTGAAACTTAATAAAATTAAACCTACACAAGTAACACACGTGGACAAGTATCCAGAAAATATTCCTATCTATTTAAGTTTGGTAATGATACGATCCGCATTAGAGACATAAAACGTGATAAATTAATTTTACTGATATCTTTTTTTTTCATATCGATTACTTATACATATATATTTTTTTCATTATTTCTGAAAAGCTTGTGTAAAATTGAATTTCCCAACGCCCACTTCGCTTTACAGGCGTCCCTGTACAAAGCTTAATGTTTGAAAATGTTAAATTGAATGAAAAGGGGGAAATGGTTTGGGACAAAGGAGTTCCTTTCGCACAAACTACGTGTCACACGTTGCTATTGTTGTTTAAGTGTATAATAAAGTTGTAGCTTGATGTTAAATAATTAATTAGGGTGTCCGTCCACAAAGGGGTACTCTGGGCTGGACGTACAGGTGTCGTTCTGAGAAAAGAACCTTCAAGTCTCGAAAAAGCAGGAGTTTTAAGGACGCTACTACAAAATGTTGAATTTTTCGCTGTTTTTCGACACGATTACCCAACAAATACACTTTTTCCGAAAAACACTGTTTTTTATACAGTAAATTTTTGATCAAAACAAAAATACCCTGGAGGCTACTCCGAAGTGAAAAATTTCGATCGATATCGTTCGATATGTTCGGTATCCATCTCTATTACATGTTACGATGGACGTATACTCAAACGATACGACCGACAGAATCCTTTGAGAGTACCGGATCTGTATAGGAAAAGTTTAGTCCATGGTTATATACCAACGTCTAAAAAATATAAAAGGAACTTCAGTAAGATTTAGTTTACTTGGTTATTTTCTCAGATTATCTAGTTGTTAACTTACGACCCATATCGCGGTCATTTCGTCTCTTTGATGAAACCCTAATTTAATGACTGTACGCATCATATGTTCTCACAATCCAGTTTCGACAAGAATATAAACATTGCATAAACTTGAGCTTAAGTTTATATAAGTTGTAACAATGTTTTATTAGATCCAGGGTACGTTTCAAAACCACACCCCGATTTGATGAATCCCTAATTTAATGACTGTACGCATCATATGTTCTCACAATCCAGTTTCGACAAGAATATAAACATTGCATAAACTTGAGCTTAAGTTTATATAAGTTGTAACAATGTTTTATTAGATCCAGGGTACGTTTCAAAACCACACCCCGATTTGATGAAACCCTAATTTAATGACTGTACGCATCATATGTTCTCACAATCCAGTTTCGACAAGAATATAAACATTGCATAAACTTGAGCTTAAGTTTATATAAGTTGTAACAATGTTTTATTAGATCCAGGGTACGTTTCAAAACCACACCCCGATTTGATGAATCCCTAATTTAATGACTGTACGCATCATATGTTCTCACAATCCAGTTTCGACAAGAATATAAACATTGCATAAACTTGAGCTTAAGTTTATATAAGTTGTAACAATGTTTTATTAGATCCAGGGTACGTTTCAAAACCACACCCCGATCATTTAACGATATTGTCGGAAATGAGTTCAGAACTAGACATAAAATAGAAATGGGTTTGTTCCGACTGAAATATATTTAAATAGCCATTTTCATCGACCATTGTTGTATATCAGTCTTCCAAATTCATTTGTATTAATTGTGTTAAGAGTTTTGAAAACAGTATCGAGCTGCTTTAGCTGGGCAGCAACCAATAAGTTTCTTACACCAGATAAATAAAAAGGACATACATACATATACTTAGGCCTGTCTCCCAGAGGGGTAGGCAGAGACTACATATTTCCATCTGCTACGATCCTGACACACCTCTTCCGCCTCTTCCACATCCATCACTCTAGTCATAGAAGCTCTTCTATTCCGGGATATAAAAAATAATCTAGACCCAAATGCTTTATTTCGGAACGTGGCCTTACTTTTGAAACTTGACACATCATCGCAGTTTTAGGTAATCGGTTAGGTTTCTAGGGCAGCTGGAAAAACATTACGCGTCAAAAGAAAACGGTACGTCAATCTCGTATTTTGGTTCAAACGTAAATAAAGCCGTCATCGACTTCTTCGGTGGTGTGAGCTTTTGTATACGACAGAGCCAAACATTGATCCTAATGAGGTTGTCACAGGAAAAGTGTTATATTAAGAAAATAAAGAAAGGCGCCCTACGTATTTACCGTTTTGTACGTGAAGCTTTGAATTTTATGACCGGGAAATGATCGTACTTATTTTCAAATTTACTTCAGGGCTTCAGCTAGGGAAAAAAGGTTATTATGACAACTCCGCCTTTTATCTTGTTGGGCGGACCCTTAAAAACGTGTTATTGTATATTAGCTGTTGTTTCACTTAAGAAAATATATCTTTAAATTGTAAAAAGGTATTTTGTATTTAATTCAGATAACCGATAGGTCTGTTTGGCGAAGTAAATGTTACTCTAGCTTTTAAATTATAAAGGTACATAATTATAAAAAATTACTTGTATTACTGTTTAAAGATAAGTTTATATACAATGTATTAAGATAACATTCTTTTTGTCTTTATTAAAGTTTCGTGTGCCTTGTGTGGACTATTCTAACCTTATATACTACTTTTACGGTATCAAAGTTAGGACGAAAGAAAACTGTGATTAAACCGGTCAACCATGTACCGGCGCGGCGGCGCGTCGGCGCGGCGTTTAATCGCGCGCGACGCCACTAGTTGAATCACAAGTGCAAGGAGCGCGACGTACTATTTAATCGCAAAAACATCGTGTCACGCTCCTCGCACTTGTGATTCAACTAAGCTGCGTCACGCGCGATTAAACACTATGGTACCAGCGCAGTACCAGAGATGCTTAAAAACAAAATGCCATAAATAACAACACATACAGAGATATTAAACAAAGTACTTAGGCTAGGTTATACCTTATCTTTCATCCTGACTTTGGTCAAATAACACAGGTTGTGAAAAGGATTTTACGTTAATTATATAAAAGATACACTTTGAATTCAATGCAGCTTGTTCGAATGCTATATTAGAATAGCGGACACTGAATCAATCACAGTAATCACGCTAACTGGGGTGATTGCGAGTCTGAAAGCCATTCGACTATGATGATTTAATCATTTGCTACACTGATTTCATTATCATCTAAAGAGGGCTTTTCAACTGAAAGAGTCATGCTTGCCTGCCACCGCAAACACAAAATAGCCACTTACAGGTTTACTCCGCATAACTAGCGAAAACAGGCGCACGCACAAATAGACGCGTACGTACGACGATCTCGGATGAAGTCGGTCTAATGCCAATACGAAATTCTGCCGAGATCATCATACTTACGCGTCTATGCATGGGTGCATCTGTTTTCGCTCCGTCTCGTCGAGTCGGCCTTCTGGTAGTATCTATTTTGTGCCGCAAGTCACCAAAATAGTTGCAACAAAGATTTATGGAATAATCCGAGCCGCATCCGCCAGTCCCATCGCGACTAAAGAGAACTGCTGTCACTAATAGTAGTTTATGCTACAAGGGCGCAAAGGAATAAATTACGAGGACGATTTAAAACACGAGCGTAGCGAGTGTTTTAAACGTAACCGAGTAATTTATTGCTCTTACGCCCGTGTATCATACTACGTTTTTCAATGCATAGTGTGAGGAAATGAAAACAAATATAATCTTGTGAACTTTAAATTATGATTGGCTCAAAAGGATTGTATCCAGAGCCGTTAAACAGTAGAAAAAAGTATAACATCTATGGTACACAGGAAAGGCTGCAGGTTAGCCAACCATTGCAAACAAATAAAAAAAATAATAATAATAAAGCCCTAGGGCAAAATAATCGACTTTCTGTTCGGTTTTGATGCATAAAAAGTGGGCCTTTACGAGCACATGCATTGAAAAAATATTTACTTTCCATGAAAAGTTTGAAGGTAATACTTTTCACAGCCTGTATCAGTATCTTTATATCTGCCGGCTGTGTCTAAATATATTACTACTATACTCGTGTAACGCCTTTATACATGTGTAAAAGGACTGGCGTCGTTCATAAAACCACATAGGCTACTAGTAACACTGTACAACTTTCCCTATGAAACTATAAGTGAAAAGGAGCACTTTTCTTCTTACTAAATGACAGTGGGCAAACTTGTATGGGAAATGGTCCAAGCGCCCCGCCGAGATTAAGATGTATGTAAAATAAAAGAACAATGTAGTCCTCAAGCAAACAGAACCACATCAAAATAAAAAAAAAAATATATATATATACAAGGTGACTTTTTGATCATCGTCCAAATTCATACTAGTGGTTTGGTAAGTGATCAGTATCATGGATCAATAACAATTTTGGTGAAATTCGTAAAATTAAATTTCGACTCCCCATAGTGATTCACTCGGGAGTGGAACTGAATTTCTATGGGAAGCCGAAATTTCAATTTACGAATTTCACAATAATTGTTACTGATCCAAGATACTGATCACTTATTAAGCCTCCAGTATGAATTTGGACGATGATCAAAAAGTGACCTTGTATACAAGGTATAACAGAAAGGTGTAACCATATTTGAAGAGCTTATTCAGTCAATGGTATAGAACAACTTTTACTATGGAGTCAACCCTTAAATCTCAAAAAAAAAATCTGCCCTTCCATACATTTCAGCCGAGCGGCATTGCATTTTTCTATGAAACAGTAAAATTTTTTTTTCGTGATACAGGTTTTGTTCCATAGTAAAAGTTGTTCTATACCATTGACTGAATAAGCTCTTCAAATATGGTTACACCTTTCTGTTACACGTTGTATACTCGTATTAACGAAGTTAATTTCGTTAAGATTTTTACATTTGTAAAAACTTTCATCGAGATCCCGTGTTAATTACAAGAACTGAATTACAGGAGGTTGGAAAACATAATAAGTTATATCTCGAAATCTTTCGGATAGATATTGATGGGGACTACATTATGTCCTTTCATTTAAAATATGTCTTGATCTTGGCGGCGCTTGGACCGCCCACTGTGATTTTAGGCGCTCTTATCCCAAAATCAGTAATTTCAAAGTCAAACAGAACTTTCAAATATCGTATAAAAATTCAAAAAAAAAAAAATACGCAATATAGTTCGAACCTTTATTTAGGTCTTTCACGCATGTGTTACACGATCAGATAAACTTTGCTCGATAGAAATAATTCACGAACGCAGCATGTAATAAGACCTGTCAAATCATGCCATTTCCATAATTCCACTCTTTTATTAACGAAACATATCTGGTAATATTGATCTTTAAATTCTCTAGGTCGACCACGTAAGTGGGTTTTAATAAACATACCCCTTATTTTTAAACAATTTAAAAACAACGAAAAAGTACAAAAGTGTGGTTATTTTCTTTACTCCTTACACGTGAAGAAAAAGACAGAGAGTCTCTCTTCTGGGATAAGAGCGTCTTAAATTCATACGAGTACAGTGAACAAAAGAGGTAGCCAAGAGTATCCAAGCCCAGCCCAAACAATTTGACCGTAAGACCCATAAGTGAGTGTTAGATGAGACGAGGAATACTTGATCCATACATACACATATGTACTATTGATCAACTATTCTTCACCAAATAAATCATTCGTCATTGGCTCTGATCAAAGTGTTTGTGCTTGACCTAGTTACTTATCTATTTTGTTGACCGCCTTACAAATACCATTTTAATTTTCAGGTGTTCGTTTCCTTCTGAAAGTTGCAAAGTGAGGTTAGTAAAGTGGTTTCAGTAAATATAGCAGCCTATTCGTACTTTGTATATTTAAAATTATATCAACTTATTCTGTACAAAACCGCAATAATAACATTCAATATTCAAGTGATTTTATGGTGCCTGCTATGATTTTGTCGTTACTATTTTTATTTAGGTATCAAGAGTATTATGAAATATTATAGTCTATTAAAAATAATTTTTAATATAAAATGTTACCTTACACATTCTAAAAATAAAAAATGTCTGTCGTACTAATTTCATGAAAGCAATAAATATATACTTCTGACTTTTCTCTTAAGAGATTTTGTAGCATGTTGTTCTTTAGTCAAATAAATACAGTTTTAACAAAATCTGTCTTCGATATCAATAGTAAGTTAAAATAAACTGTTTATATATGATTATAAAATAAAATAAGTGCTCAACTCTGAGTAGTCAACACAACAACGTACAAAATTATAAAAGTGCCGTAAAATTTCCACTCTCGCAAGAATTTTTCACCATTCCTCGCTGTTTTCCACCGTTTAGACAGTTACAATCCAACTTTTTACTTCAACCTCATCCAATTGATGCAAAACAGCAATTTCCTGTGCTGGCGGAAGCTCCCGTAGAAGCTTTCTGATTAGAGATAAAATATATTTAAAAAATCAAACTGGTCTGCACCACAATGACCATAGACTCAGAGCAATATCTTTGAGCCTGTGACATTTCAGATAGCAGACCATTCGAGTACAAATAGTTTTTCTGGAAAACAGAAACCCCTATAAGCAAGTCAGTGAACACTGAGATCCGGAAAAAATTAAGAAAATAATCATATTTATATATTTTTAAGTTGTGTTCCAAGCGAAGCGCATTCAAACAGATTACATTTACATCTACTTTGTTGGTTTGGAGCCCGTATATTAAGAGCACCGTGTTCGCCCGAACTCCAAATAAGCGCTCTTCACTGATAATGGCCTTATTTAATTAATATTAGCCTAAAATTTGAATTTGTGTAACTTATCTCGTACATTTATCTATGACTACCTATAGGTTACAAGCGTTTAAAAGTAAATAATTAATTTACAATCCCAAACTTTTAAAAGCTTGTAAATTTTGTGTGTATTTGATTTTGGTTAGTGTATTAGGTTTAAGGGGCTCCATAATGCTAAAACTTCAGTTTTGTTTTGGATTCAGTTCCGTCAATGTAGAGGGTAAAAATTTGAAAAAAATATGGCTTGTTTTGTGACTCAATGCAATTATTAATTACACTTTATAAATAAACATACTTTCAATCTTCTATTAATTATATAACTTTTAAAAAAGCATGAGTTTTACGAAAAAAGCGATTCAGTTTCCATGTTTCAAAACCGATTGAAACGAAACCAACACACGCAGATACTAAATAGAAAAAAACATATTTAATGTCGTAATGGAACCACGATTTCAAAATAACTGAAGTTTTGCGTGCGCAGGATCTGATTAGAGCAGGATAGACAGTTAAAAAACAAACGCGTTAGAGCAGGACTGAATTTTAGCATAGTGCAGCCCCTTTAGTCATAGATTAAGACTGTTCATGAGCTTAGAGCATGAACAACGCCAGAATTTCGAGGATTCGTTTGAAGAAATTCGAACTCTCATTGTATTGAAAAAAATATATTTGATTTTTTGTTTTTTTTATCTAGGGATACTACTTATAAACAATGTATTAAGATTTATACTTTTGTCGAAAAAAAATGTTAACCACCCTCTTTTTTTTGGTTTTCAAACGTTCGTTTCAAGAACGCGGTTAAGAGATCAACTTGTTTTTTTTTTTCATAAAATAGGTAATAGAAATGTGAAGTATTTTTTCCGTACAAAATATTTCAGTATTACCTTAAAAACACACCAAATTGTTGTTTCGCTGCGTGATCATTAGTATTACGCGTCCAAGAACGCGAGCTCTATCAAAAGCGAATCAGTTCTTTGCCATTGGACTTATTGTGCTGGACGGGCAATAAAAAAGTTGCTAGGGTAGGCCATCCTCTGAATGTACGAGATAAGTTTCACAAATTCAAATTTTAGGCAAATATTAATAAATAAGGCGAAAGCGAAGAGCGCTTATTTGAAGTACGGACGAAACGGTGCTCTTAAGAACGAACATGTACAAAACATACTTTCTGTGTGGTGTGGTGGAAAATGTTGAAATGGAATTATTAATGAGAGATATTTGGGGTTTTTGGGAATACTTAATATGAAGCCCAGATAATAATTAACAAATTAATGACTTATAATTTATTTTGTTTTATTAGGAATATATTTGAATCTAATGTGACTTTAATTATTACAACCAAATAATTTTACGAAGGGTAAATTTTTTACAAAAAGTATTTAAATTTTATTGCTGGCTTCTGTAGCCTAAGCATGAAAACATCTCCGTATAGATGCGTTTCAAACTACATCAAAATCGTATGGAATCCAGGAAACCGTATTGCAACCTAACTTTAGTTTCAAACGTAACGGTACGGAGATGTTTTCATGCTTATAGGCTACTGATCACACTGACGTTTCCGAGCCTCCAATTTCAAAATGGCGTTAGTAAATATTAAAACTTAATTCCTATAGTTTTCTTCATTTTAAAAAGTAACTTTTTCTGATTTGATTACTATGATTTGATTCTAGTACCTAGGTTAATATGCAAATCACGCGTTGTAACAGTTTATTGTCATGTTGGACAGTTTTGTTTGTTGAATAAATTATAATCGTATGTATTTACAAATAAACATGTTGGTTTTTGTTGTTAACGCACTTATAGGAATCATCACGAGTCCGATCTGAGAATACAAAAGTGAGTGATATACCTACACTGCATGACCGTCAATGTCAACGGTGCAGTGACCTGCCGCTTGTTTCAAAATTATTACGTTAGATTTACTAAGAAGACAAAAAAAATATACAATACCTACATAGCTGAGAACACTAAATACTTACTGAAAATAAAAATATAAGTTGTATCAGCAAAAATAAATTGCAATCTACCCTTAAAAACTAAGCTTTCGTAGCTGAGATCTCAATATTCTGAACGACAAATGGCATTTACTCTAATTTTATTAAATCAAAAACTGAGCACATTATAAAGGTCTTTTGGTGTTATTAGCACTGCCTTATAGATAGCTTAAGACACTTGCAATTTTTTTGTAAAATATTCAATAACAGGCTAGATTTTGGTAAACGGTTTTTGAGTTTAATTTTAAAACACAATATTTTCGAATCCATCTAAATAGCGTACCGGAAGGTACCAAAAAAAAATTGCATTTTTCAGCAAATATGTTAACACCATTTTTATGGTGAAAATGTATTTATGTAAACTAGATTCAAGGACCACAACCAAAATCCAAAAACATTTGTAACAGGAAATTAAAGTTTTTGAATTAAGCCTTGGCCCAGGCCGCTGAGAAATTGAGATTTCCCCCGCGCTTCCCCGCAAATGAATTTTAGTGCCACAAATCGGCACTAGAGGCGCTTGTGTGCGAAATGTTGCATAGCTATTGGAAAAGATAAATTGAAACAGAAAATTGGGTAATATGTATTAAAGTATTAAACATTTGTGGACATCAAGTATTTATTTAATTAAATGTTAAAAGGATTTATTTAGAACAAAACGGTAGTTAAAATATACATTTCGAGAATATAAGTTAAATTTAAAACTTTTGACCATAGTCACATTTGTTTACATAATAATACATAAATTTTTAGTATTTCCCTAATTAACTGCTACATTAGTACCTACTATATTTTTTAGACGTGGGCGCCGACTCGAATCTGCCGGCGGCGACTGTGCGCCGATCAAATTTGGTTGGCGTAGCGGCGCCGCACCTCGGCGTTGTTTAAATGTTACACAAAATGTATACGTTTATTATTAGAGTGCAAAGTAACATGAAAAAAAACCAGCCAAGTACGAGTCAGACTCGCGTACCTAGGGTTCTGTATTGTGGATGATAAATATAATTTTGTCATTTTTAGTAGGTAGTTATCTCATTAATTGTGCAAAATACTCCAGAAAAATCATAATGATAACTCTTTTGAGGCAATATTTAGTGAGAATTAATAAACTAAGCATTTTTTTTTCAAAATCCATCATTGTTTTTGTCTGGGTAGTAGGTATCTCATTTTCAAGTAATTACACAGACAGCAAAAAAGTAACAGTTATGAATTTTGGTAGACTTTGAATTTTAAGTCTACATAATATCATAAATTCGGAAATCCACTCAAATTTATACATTTTTGTAAATAATCTAAATATGCGCAAACTGATTTGGACTCTTACGACCTATAATTATAATAGGCAGGTATGTCACTACTCGGAGAGCGGTACCACATGGCTGTACGCTGTTGTTATTGTTAAAGTGGTGGATACTTTACGATGAATAAGGATTGGAATGTGCAATATAGTTACATCTTTAATTAGGTTATTCCATTGACACACAAGACATGTTGACAATATATGAAAATGTATCTATGGTAGGCATAGATTACAAAGAAGGCTTTGATGCCTTAACAGTTATATAGGTGGGTAGGTAGTACCTACCCATACGCGAAGCATGTGTGTGCGTGTACTTCCGCGCTGCGCTACACTGGTTTCATATCCAGAAATTGTGGACTTAGGGTTAAGTCAAGCTGAAGGTCAAGGAATTGAACTGTTATTTTTTTGGTGAACTACTGACGCCTTTATAAGTACCTTTTCAACATGTAATTTTTCTAATTACTCGCTGAGAAAAAAAAATTGAATTATTTTTTGTGTCAATTACTTGAACACTTCATATTAATTTAAAATGAAACTTACTGCAGGTGATAAAGGAAATCGCAGCCAACATTTAATTTGCTCACTTTTAACTGCGAAAATCTGCGCTTTGGGAACTACAGGCACTTGAAATACAAAATACAAATACAATACAAATACAAATTTTTAATATTTTATTTATACAAAAGTAATTTTTACAATTATTTGGACCGCTAACAATAACCTGTATTAAGAGGGACCGTTCTTCCCTTGTTACATTGTGAATATTTAATATGTAACGTAAAAATTAAAGGAATATTTAATTTGCTCGTCCGCCCGGATTTGTGCTGGGAGCTCGGTTGGTGATCATTGAACCTTGATCCTGCGGGCCTATTGTGTATCTCTAGTTGCCTTCTGGACTGGGTGTCTATCATCAAAAACATAGATATACTATCGAATTCCGATGTCCTAAGGATATTTTCGCACTTGAAGTGACGACACAGATTGTTAATAGTTCAATACCCACTAAAGGCAATTTTGAAATTTGAGTTTTTAGCCATGTTTTTGATAATAGGCACCTCGTGCAGTTGGCAACTAAAGATACACAATAGGGGGGCTGGTCTCTGGCCGGGTCTATTATTATTATTATTAAAAATTCTTTATTGCACAAATAAAAACATGTACATAGGCGAGCTTAATGCTAATTAGCATTTTCTTCCAGCTAACCTTTGGCGATGTAGAAGTTGTCAAGGGTATTGCTTCGATGAGGAAAAAGTATGGTCTACGGTATGGGTTCGGGCGGTTGATTGGATTTCACCTTGTCTGTTTGATAAACATTCCCCGTTAATAAGAAGAACGAGTCAATCAAAAGCCGCGTCCATGGCTAACTGAAGTGATAAGACACATGATGTCACTGCGAGACAAAGCCTGGAACAAAGCTCGTGCTACTAAAACTGATTATCACCGTCGATATTACCAAGATCTTCGGAATTTAGTAAACAACGCAATACAGAATGAAAAAACTGCCTTTTTCACGTTTTTCGTAAATAATAATTTTAAAAATCCCAAAAAAATGTGGCGCAATCTGAAGCAAACTGTCGGTGTAAATGACACAACATTACCATCCATACCCAGCCATTTAAATAACCCCAACGACATAAACACTTTCATTTTAAATGCTCCAGGCAGCGTAATTGTAGATGATGATCTAGTTAACTCTTATAAATCAAGAAAAATCAGTGATGATGAATTTAATATTAAAACATGTACACAACACAGGAAAAAGTAGAAAAATCATTAAGGGCATCAGTACTAATGCATCAGGACATGATTTAATATCGATAACAATGATAAGCTTGACTCTTGAGGTTACTCTTCCAATGATTACAGTAATCATAAATAAATCTATTTTGTCTAATATTTTTCCAGAAGCCTGGAAAATTTCAAAGGTTATTCCACCACCAAAAGATACAAACGTTGAGGATTTTAAGGACCTGCGACCAATAAGCGTATTACCTGTTCTATCTAAAATAGTTGAAAGGGTGGTATGCTTACAACTCACGACATTTATGGAAGCCGAACATATCCTTCCTGTTATGCAGTCTGGGTTCCGCAGCGGTCATGGGACGGGGACTACTCTTGCGCACGTTACCGATGAGATTATAGAAGCGTCTGACTCTGGCAATGGTAGTATCTTAGTATTGCTCGACTTTTCCCGGGCATTTGACTGCATTAACACTAGACTATTGTTGGCCAAAATGCATCACTACGGTCTTTCTGAGTCTGCTTGTGCAAGGTTTGAATCATATTTATCGAATAGAAGACAATATGTGACGAAGGTAACCAGAGAAAATCGGAAGTAAAGAATATTACTCATGGATGTCCACAGGGCTCAATTCTAAGTCCTTTATTGTTCATCCTATATACCGCTGATCTAATTACAAACATCAATCTCTGTAAAATCCACCTTTATGCAGACGATACTCAGCGATTGGCGATACTTGGCGATTTATCATGTTAATTTATATCTCCTTGCGTTGGATAAATCGCCAAGTGTTCAAACATATAAATTTATGTCTGTCATACTCGTAGTTTCGATAAGAGAAATGTGTATTCTTCACTACCCGATGCTGTAACAGGTGATGGTAGGGCATAATGGTCTTTGACTAGCTTTGTATGTGTAATACACATCGGTAAATTCACGTGTTGTATTGAGACCTAGATAGCTCAGAGGTTAGAGCAATCGCCCGGTAAGCGAGAGGTCCCAGGTTCGAATCCCGGTTCAGAGCTCCTCACATCCAGATTTACTCTTCTTTTTGCGTTTTTATGCAATGATATATTGTTAATTTATTCAATATGCATTCATCTTTTTATTCACAGATTTTTTTTATTTTCTCTAACTTTATATGTATTGTTTTTTTATATTTGTTGCATAATTTGATATTTATATTGGGTTTGTAGTTATTATGGTGATAAATAAATATTTTTTCAATGTCAATTTCAATAATTATAATGATTGAATGAATACACACTTTATTGTACACGGTCAAATAAAAAAATTAGTAGAGAGTTTTGAATACACAATGTTGTACAAGGTCGGACTTATCACTTAAAGCGATTTCTTCCAGCCAACGTTTGGGTGGTGAAGAAAGTATTATTTTACGTAATGTAGAGGGGGGTACCAAATTTAAAACATAAATAAATAAAAGAATAATCAAAACCAATAAAGTGAATATACATAATGCCTAATATATAATATACTCCTACCCAACTAAACTTACACAATATATTTTATGTCTGATATATAGGTACATATACATACATGTCATATCGTATACATACAAATAAATAAAAAATAATTACTTAATATACTATTTATATAAACTTATCAATAGACTGAGTGATGAAGTGAGACTATCAACCTAAAGAAACTTCATGATTCTTTTTAAATATCGCCAGTGAAGGCAGAAGATCTTACAACCATTATGATATAATATAATATACATCCGTTTTTGAGTTCTATAAATTTTTTGTGCTCCCTTCTGACTTCCGCCAATCCAAAAATGTCCCATTGTATTTTATCTATGTATTTTATCTACATAATTCTGTTACTCGGTCTTCTTCCATGAGAGTTCTAACATTTATAGTCCTAATGAAAATATTCTTTCTAAAACTAGTTGAATTGATTTCGCTTTCGCATTCGTTAATTGATTGCATTATTATATCAAACCACATTAATCGATTCATATTTGTACTGTCAATAAATTTTTTTGTAACTCTCTATTTCAAACTTGTTATCGATTTTGTCTCAGGTATCGCTTTTGCGATTTTGTTGTTTTTTTTTTTAAATAAAATTTGTGTGAGTGATATCTACTCATATTTTAAAAACCACGCTATTCGTTTCAAGAAAAGCAACCGATTTTTCCAAAATTACGTTAATTCACTGAACTTGTCAGAACTTGTGTCTTTTTTGCAAGCTTTCCCAAAGACATTGAAATTAAGTTTATAAAATAATATTTCGAGGAGCATCATATTTCTGCCGTTAAAAACTCAACAAAATGTTGAGTTTTACATTGCTATCCTAAAAAACAATACATTCTAACAGTAGTAAGCGATTATAAGCTTTAGGGCACAGTGGCATATGACCACGGCGATCCTCTGAACATCACTATAAATATTTATTAAATACATTGAAATGTATTACGTGTAAGTTATTTATTTTAATAGACGATAAATATTGATTCGTTTGTACATAACAGTTTCAGATGAGAATATTTTCTTGTTTCATAATTTTTATTACAGCAGTCGGGTTTTAGTTTTTGAACTCAATTTTTATTGTAATAACAACTTTAATAACAGTTTTTCGTAAAGAAATAATTGGTCCAATTTATTCTCCCGCAAGTGTAAAACCAGCTCAATGGGCGAAAGATATTTAAAGCACGGGTAATGGTGACAATATTATTATGTATCTGTAAGGGAGTGTCTGAAATGTTCCGAGTGACACTCAAACTCAGTGACTATAAATCAAACACTCATAAAACTACTTTTAGCCGACAATAATATATTACGTCCCAACGTGATAGCAAGTAGGACCAATGCCGTATAACGATGATCGAAATTAGATAAAATAAAATACCATTACTATTACATTTGCTATGGTTAGGGCTGCCATCCGTCCGGGTTTCCCCGGATTTGTCCTAGTTTGGAGGGCGTCCGGGGGCCGTCCGGGGAGGATTTGCAAAAAGATCCGGGTAAAACCCGGACACTATATGTGTCCGGGGTAACCACAATTAATTTAAGGATAATCAATAAATAAAAACAAATCTAAGCAAATAATTCATTCGTTCGTAAACCGCATCGAAGCCAACTCCAGCGCGGCAATATAACATATTCATTGTTTAATGAATAATTATTAATGTTGAATGAAAAATATTTAATGAATAAAATGTTAAATAAAAACTTCTTTTTTGTTAAGAATATTTGTTTTAGGCGTGTCCGGGGAAAAACCGCAATTTTACCTAAATGTCCGGGGTTTTTGAAGTTTTTGTCCTCTGTCGGCAATTTAGATGATGGCAGCCCTAGCTATGGTAGACGCGAGCGTAGAGAGCGGGACAAATTTCCTCCCGCGCGCTAACGTAAATTAAGTTAGCCACGCCGGCCCGCCCGGAACTGTTACATGTAATGATTAAAGATACTTATCAAACTAATTTGTTTTCCGAAGTACCTAACTATTTATCATTAATACGAACCGCTGGGGCTTCACATGCCTGTTGTGACCTAGGGAGTGTAGTGGTAAGTTTACACCTACGCCTGAAATCGATGCACTATCCGATTCAATTCAAAACTTTCCGAAGTGAGGTGATAATTTACCCCACGGATTTAGAACAGAGATTTACCCCTCTCCATCTCTACCCCATATAATCAACCAGAAGTGCGGTTAGCCAACTGTAGCGAATGGTGGATGCTCTAAACAGTCTAAACCCTTGACCGGAACTCAACATAGAATAGATACCCTTCACGATGCACTCAGATTGATTTCACGTCATGAACGCGGTTCGAAGATTGTTTGCTCCAGTGAAAATAAATCCTAAATATTGCTAAAAGAACAAAAATCGTTTCTACAGTAAGAAAAAACTAAGTATTAGTATTTGATTAATGTGAAGAAGTGTTATCAAGCCACAAAATTCGTTAATAATAGTGTTAAACTAAGAATTCATATCAGCCTAAATGGCTGTTAGAACGTGAAATTACAAAGCCTAGAATAGGGCGATAGTCAAAAATTAAGAAGTGAGAACACTAGATAAAACCATGAAAATTAATTTACCAGGTATGAGAGTGTCGTGTTATTATTTATCTGCTTAAAAGAACCAAATAAATAATATTCATCCCATTTGGTTAAGTAAACAAAATAATGACACCTGGCGAGCAAAAGTAGAAACCTCACCGAAAACTCTAATAGAAAAGGCAACCCTCCATGTAGTACAGCCACTTCCCGCAAGAGGACGCTTAACCAAATTAAGCATCGACTTAATCTGAATAAATAATTAATATCGCTACCGCATACTGGGGGACGCGATATTACTAGAGTAGCAAAGCTAGTAAAGATGAGAAATTGTGCGGCATGCGAAACACACATTATAATATCCGAACTACTAGACTGTACAAAATGCAAGGGAACATTCCACTTTTCATGCGTGAACATACAAAAAGCAGACTTCATCTCACACAAGCAAGACTTACAGCGTAAGTGGGTATGTCCAGACTGCACCAGAATTACGAGACGAAACAGAAACTACGACGCAACACCAGCAAGCCCCCAAATTAGTCAAATAATAAAAAATCCATCAAATAATACCAGCTTAAGTTTAGATGAAGAAAGTCTTAGAATCTTAGATAATACAATAAACGCAGAAAAAAATTCTCCTGAAAATACTTCAGTTTATCAACAGATAACACCAGCCGTAAATATAAATTTGGCCCAGTTGGAATCGCTGCTAGATAGAAAACTAGAAACAATGAAAAAAAACCTCATAGATGAGATAAAATCAATAATAGTGTCAATTACAACAAACGAAGTTAGCAAACTCAAAACAGAAATCTTACAAAATACTAAAACTCTGTATATGGACCAATCAAACATGAAAAATGAAATATCTGAAATGAAAACAAAAATAGCTAACCTAGAAGCTGAAAACTCAAAATTACAAACAGAAATAAACAAAATACAGAATCTTACGTCAAACTCATCAAAGATTACAAATGTAACAGAAAAGAATGGAAAAACTATTGTTTTATATGGGGTGGAGGAAAATAAGTGGGAAACTGAACAAAATTTATACGAAAGAGTGATATATATCTTTCAAGATATACTAAACATGAATATAACAAACTACATAGAAGAAGTAAAAAGAATTGGAAAAAATAAATACCGTAAACCAATTATCATCGAATTACTAAGCAAAAACATAACAAAATATATACTCCAACATATTCACCACTTTAGAAACACTGGTATAATGGTTTCTCGGTTCCTAGAAGAAAAAGACTTACAAGAACGAAAAAAGATGATAGAAATACTTATTGAATCACGTAAGCAAGGACATCACGCTAAAATAATAAATAATAAATTGATAGTAAATGGAAGAGAATACAAACCTACGCCTATACAGGAAAAACAACTTACACAGAATACTACCAAGATAATAGAACAAGTACCACCATCATCACCATTGTTGGATAATTTGTCAGGGAGAAAAAATACAGAGCCCCTATTAAACAGAAGGATGCATACCACGGAGAATAAGTTTTTTCGGAAATAAATGCCATATCCTATTTCAGAACATACAAAGCATTAGGAATAAACGACATCTATTAGAAGCGATAGCGGATGAAGACAGAGACATCTACGCTTTCTGTATAACGGAAACATATATAAATGAGACCACATTAGACTTAATGCAGATAGATGGCTTTAAAATAGCATCATCATATTGTCGCCCCACCCGTAAAGGTGGAGGCTCATCCATACTATTGAAAGAAGAAATAAATTATATAGAAAGAAGAGAATTAGTAGAGTTATCAGTTGAATTTATCATAGAAATAAGCGCGATAGAAATACCAAACATAAATTTACTTTTAATATGTTTGTATTGGCCAGACAGCAAGAGAATGCCGGATGTGTTC
This sequence comes from Ypsolopha sequella, assembly GCA_934047225.1. Classification (NCBI taxonomy): domain Eukaryota; kingdom Metazoa; phylum Arthropoda; class Insecta; order Lepidoptera; family Ypsolophidae; genus Ypsolopha; species Ypsolopha sequella. The sequence goes on along the minus strand of OW203994.1, from coordinate 15,942,178 downwards.
CATAATACTTTGTTAAAACTCTTGCAGCTGATACAAAAGAAATATAATAAAAAAGATATAATTATAGGAGGAGACCTCAATGTAGATATGCTAGTAAATACATCAGAGTCCCGAACTATATTAGAGTTATTAAGAAGCTTCAATTTTAAACAAAATGTAAATGAACCTACAAGAATAACAGCCACAAGTAAAACTTGTTTGGATCTTATATTTACCAACTTTCAAAACAAAAAAATCAATATAGGGGTAAAAGAGTTTGGTTTATCAGACCATAGGGGGATATTAATAAAAATACCGTCAAAAAGCTTAGATACAAGAAAAATTTGGTATACTCATAAAAGAAAATATACAGACAATAATATGCAACATTTTAAAACAGAGATATCTTTAATTGATTGGAATACAATAGTAAATAAAAATAATAATATAGAACAAAATTATGTATTATTTAGCAATGTTGTAAAAAAAATACTGGATAATAACTTGCCTATAACCAAAGTAAAAATAAAAAATATACAAAAAAAGGTTTGGTTAACAAATGGAATAAAACAATCATGTAAACATAAGCGCCTATTAAAGATATTTATATCTCAAACGAATGACAGCAGACTGAGAGATCATTATAAAAAATATGAGAAATTATTAAAAAGAACAGTACGGGTTTCAAAAAGATTACAAAATGTTACACGCATGAAAAACTCTACAAATAAAATGAAAACAATGTGGCAAATAGTCAGAGAAAAAACAAATAAACTTCGAAAAAAAGAGAGACAAAATATCAGCCTAAAAATAAATGACCTTATTACACAAGACCCAGAAAAGATAACAAATAAATTTAATAACCACTTTACATCCATAGGCTCAACACCAATCAAAAATAAAACGTTTCACTCCAAACCAACTTCATCCTCACCTCCAGCCGGCCCTCAAAGTATAATTAATACAATGTATTTACGACCTGTAAATGAAAGCGAGATCCTAAATATAATAAGAAATTTAAAAAATAAACGAAGTTATGGTCACGACGAAATACCACCAATTTTAGTTAAAAAATGTGCTGAAGAACTAGCGCCTGTTTTAACACTTTTAATAAATCAATCCTTTCAGGAGGGTATTATCCCAACTTCCCTTAAACTTTCAATAATAAAACCTATTTACAAAAAGGGAGAACACACAGATTGCGATAATTATAGACCTATATCACACTTACCAACATTTTCAAAAATCTTCGAAAGTACAATGTCAAAACGGTTACATTCATTCTGTGAAAAATATAATATCTTTAGCCATCAACAACATGGATTCCGGAAAAAACATACAACTACCTTAGCTATCTTTAAGTACATGAACGAAGTATTAAATATAATAAATGAAAAACACAACGCTATAGGCATCTTACTAGACATGAGTAAAGCATATGAGAGGGTACCATATAAATTATTATTACAACGGCTATATAATATAGGAGTAAGGGGTCCGGCACATAAATGGTTTGTATCATATCTGGAAAACCGATCCCAATACGTAGAAATTGAAAACTTTAATCATATGACAGGAAACATAACAAATTTTAGATCCCAAAAAATAAATACAACTAACTCTATTCCACAAGGCAGTGTCCTGGGATGTATTTTGTTTCTAATTTTTATAAATAATTTACCTAAAGTAATAGAAAACTCCTGTATGTGCACTTTATTCGCAGATGATATTTCTATAGTCTTACCATGTAAAAAGGATCAAAATGTAAATAACGTAATAAATGACATCTTAACAAAAATAGTAAAATGGCTAACAGATAACAACCTCCAAATCAACTTTGAAAAAACAAAATTAATTCAATTTAGACCTTTCCAAAAACGCCCACTAGAAATCAATTATACATTTAAAGATAAACAAATTGAAAATGTTACCAGTTATTCATTATTAGGATTGAATATAGACTCATGTATAAATTGGAAAAGCCAAATTCAAAAAACTGCCTCCAAATTGTCTAGGTTCACATATGCACTTCACGAACTTAAAAAAACTACAGACGTAAAGACAGCATTAAATGCATACTATGCCTACGCGCACAGCTGGTTACAATATGGTATAGTATTATGGGGAAACTGTACAGATATAATTATTTTATTTCGGCTACAAAAGAGATGTATTAGAATTATTTTAAATTTAAAAACAACACAAAGCTGTAAACATTATTTTAAAGACTTAAAAGTCTTGACACTTACTAGTATGTATATATTGGAAGTATGTATTTTTGTAAAAAATAACCTTCACTTATTCCCCCAGTACACCCGGCCTAAAAACTTAAGACCAAAAAACAGACTAGACAGACCCTTCTCTAAATTACAGATGATACATTCAGGTCCATTCGCGATGTCTGTAAAAATATATAATAAAATCCCAGATAGAATAAAATGTATTGATAACCAACAGAAATTTAAAAATATATTAAAAAGCATCTTAATTAAGAAATGCTATTATTCTCTGCAAGAGTTTTTACAGGATGAGTTTTTACAGGATGAGTTTTTAGACGTTATATGATAAATAATAAGTTCATAAGGAAAATTTTAATTTAATTTAATCTAATTTAATTTTAGATAAATATTAACATGATTAATATTATGTTAAATTATATTTAACTTAGTTAAACCTTAGACTATTAGTCTATGGTTAAACTAAAATTTGCAATGCCCTAACTGGGCCATGTTTGAAACTCTGTGATTAATACAACATCTATCTCCATACAACAACATGAGCAATAAAGATTTGAGATTTGAGATTTGGGTACATTACTATTTATGTACATTATTTATTTTTATTTTGTTTTACGTATGAGTATTTGTTTAATTTGGCAGAGTAACATTTTGGGCTCTCGTTTGTCCATATCTAATCGTAAAGCACGCCCAGTCCATTTTACATTTAAATACCATAACTTTCCGTGTAAAACTGTTTTTTGAGTCGAACACGTGCTTTTTGAGAGAGCGCGATGTTTCGGTTGTCGCAACAGCCACGGCTCAGAGCGCGCTATTTTAAACAATAATGAAACGTCATACGAGGGGAGGCTGAAAAGTAATCTACCTAACTATGAAAGAAAAGACGTAACTGGATAGTTTATTTTTATTTTTCTATATAGTCCCCTGCTAATAAAATGCACTTATTACATTTTTCAAATATTGAATTTAAGCCATTAAAAAAAAAACGGTTTGTCGTCAAAATAGTCAGAAACCGCTGCCTTCATTTCGTCATCGGTCATAAACCTTCGTCCCCTGAGGTCTTTCTTTAGAAGTCTAAACAGAAAATAGTCACAGGGGACTAGATCTGGACTATAAGGGGGGTGGTCAATGGTTTCGAAGCCATTGTCTTTAATTGCTAGCTTTGTTGTGCGTGCGGTATGCACTGGTGCGTTATCGCGCAAAACCAGAATTCCTTTGCTTAGTTTACCTCGCCGTTTTTCTTTTATTGTCTCTCTTAGTTGATATAATAAGTTTGAGTAATAATCAGCATTCATTGTAGTTTTCTTCGGTAAATAATCTATGAGCAAAATCCCTTCTGTGTCCCAAAAGATTGTAGCCATAAGTTTACCGGCCGATGGACAGACCTTGAATTTCCGAGGCGGCTTCTCATCCTTAAATTTCCACTGTAACGACTCTTGCTTACTTTCCGGGTCCCATTGTCGAATCCAAGTCTCATCACATGTTACAATTCTAGAAATTATTTCTTCCTCTTTCCCTCGACTCATGTCCAAAAACTCTTCGCAACATTTGACACGCCTCTCCATGTCAAATGCAGTCAACATTCTAGGGACCCAACGTGCACTAACCTTGGACATGTTCAAATGCTCATGAATTGTTTCATTGACTCGCTCTTTACTGACGCCCACATCTCTAGCTATCTCCCACTGCTTCACTCGTCGCTCCTCTAATATAATTTTTTCCACCCTAGCTACATTTTCATTAGTGACGGCCGAAACTGGTCTTCCGCTACGAGGATCATCTTCGAGGCTCTCACGATCTAATTTAAACTGCCTTGACCAAAACTTTATAAAAAATTCGGAAGAACACGAACTGCCAAACACACGTAACATACGCTGTCTAATCTCCGAAGGCGTATTCCCTTCTTTAGTCAAAAACTTAATCACCGCACGCTGCTCGATTTTATCCATTTTCACTTTTTCTACCGACATGTTCGAAACAATTGTAGGAGACAAATAAACGTGATGCAATAAACAAATGAATGTAATACATTTTGAAAATAGAATAACAAACGAATATAAATCCATACCAGCCAGCATTATTTTTGTATATATTTCTGACCAAGGAGATTACATGTCAGCCGCCCTAGGTAGCGGTCAGTTCTTCATGCAAAATTACGTGCTCAATGTTAGGTACAATAGACTCCTATTTATGAATAAAGTACTTATTTTATAATAACTAATTAATATGTATATCTGGAAGTAGAACTATATAGTCAACGTCACAGTATAGAATATTGGGTGGATGGCCAGGCCAAAAAAAAACTTTGCTCTATCCTGTGATTATGCATTTTGAGGGTTCCGTAGTCAACAACAAGGAACCCTTATAGTTTCGCCATGTCCGTCTGTCTGTCTGTCTGTCTGTCCGCGGCTTAGCTTAGAGGCTATTATTACTAGAAAGCTATAATTTGGCATGGGTATACGTATTTATTACGCCGATAAAGTGGTACAGTAAAATTTTGAAAAAGATTTTTTTTTAGGGTACCTCCTTTACACGTACAGTGGGGATGATTATTTTTTTTCTCGTCTATCCTCTAGTGTGGGGTATCGTTGGATAGGTAATTTAAAAATATTAGTGGTGTGAGAAGATCATTTTTCGATCCAGGGTTCCGTTTGCGAAATATTAAACTTAAAAGTGTTAATTTCTGTTAGAGTCAAGTGTCCCCCCCCCCCCTGCCGGCGAAATGGTTATATTTGGAGACGTAAAAAAATCACGGCAGTATATATAACGAAATTAAAAAGAAAACTATCACAGCTAAGTAGGCTTTACAAGTTAACGAGTACAGATCGCGCCAAACTTTTTGTCCCCTCTAAACACGGGGCGATTCGCATCAGCAGGAACAAAATGTATGGGCCGTTCTTGGGAAGAGCAACTTCCGAGCGGAATAGAAGTTTGGCGCGATCTGTATTATTATAGATAATGGTACGGAACCCTTCGTGCGCGAGTCCAACTCGCACTTGACCGGTTTTTTTATTTTTAGTTTTGTAATGTATTGTATTATCTTAGATAATGGCCATTAACCGATAGTGTTAGATGTTAATCATTTAGATGTTGCTAATCATCATGATGATGTTATAATTTTTCTGAAGACTGCAGGCTTATCATCAGTCAATTAAATAGTCTTATCATAATAAATTTTTGTAATTAACTAATTTGACTTTTAATCTAACTGAATACGAAAGTGAGGCCGTGCCAATTTATATAGCTGGAAACCCAATATTTCAGTTTTTACAAGCAACTTTTGATACGCTCTATCAAACGTGCCCTGCTTAATTGTTACTTAAGACGTGATTTTTTCATTAGAAAAAAAGTGTTCTTGTTTTTTGCTGACTGTACAAAACAAACTGTACTGATCCAGGTTGGGCTCAGACAACCCTGTTTATTTTAATGAAGTTTTTTTTTGCACATCTCCGAATTTGTCAAATCTAGTTAGGTACTCGATGCATAGAGTTCCCGCGGTACGCGCCTAGGAGTTGAAGGAGTCGAAATACTTTACGTGATGCGTAAAAGTACAATATTTATAAACGTTGTAAATAATTTCGCGCTACTTGAGACCGCATCAAGTAAGACACATTGGACTTTGTACCTATCTTATATTCTTCTCTGTAAGGGCTAATTTCGTACTGCAAGTGTAAAGCTTGATGTGGTCTCCACTGTACAGGTTTCCCTCTTTTTATTTTTGATGCCGTTGTATAATTTTATGTTAGGGGTTTTAACAATTCTGTAAGTGGACGCGACCGCACTCTAACGAAGTTGTACAGTGGAGACCACATCAAGCTATACACTTGCAGTACAACATTAGCCCCTACAGCAAAGAATATAAGATAGGTGCACAGTCCAGTGTGTCTTACTTGATGCGGTCTGCACTGTACAACGACTGACTTGAGAAAGGATTGCCAACCCCTACCAAAATTTACCCCCGAGATTGTTTTTAAATCCCCCTAAAAACCTCGAAGTGTTTTTATAATAATTTCAATACGCGATCTGCCTCCCAAGATTTAGTATACTTTTGCTGATATTTTTTTATAACACCTTTGACATTGTTATCAAATTTATCACTATATATATATTTATGTTATCACTTTTATCTTGTAATCAAAGCCTGGGACCAATTGATGACGGTATCTCCATTCCCATAAAACATACTGTTGAGGGACAGCTGTGTCACTGGTGCGCGAGGGTTTCGCCAATCCGCCTGCCTAGAGTATGTGAGTATGCGCATTTCTTCCAGAAGGACCGCCAAGAGTGGCGAAATCTTGGAAAGATCTGTCCAGGTCTCGTAGCACAGTGTCTAATCGCGCGCGATGCCACTTTGTTAAATTACAGGTGCGAGGAGCGTGACACACTGTTTAATCGCAAAAAACACCGTGTCACTCTCCTCGCACTTGTGATTCAACAAAGTGGCGTCGCGCGCGATTAAACACTGTGCTACGAGTGCTGCAGTGGACAAACCAGGCTGATAGATAGATGAATGAATGGAACAAATAACGTGTATGTAAAGTTCTTTTTATTAAAATTTTTCTTGTTATCTTGTTAATTTTTTCTATTTAACAATTAGTTAAATACGTAAATGCCGACTTCTTTCGTGAAAAGAACTTTACGTAGGGTTACCGTGTGGATAACGTAAATATTAGGTAGATATATACTCGTATATCTAAAGTACTACCTCAGCGTCAAAAAAATCGCACCTTTTAAAAAATGTACTCCAAACAACTTTTATTTCTATTTGACATAATTTTTGCGGGATTTTTTAGGTATTAATTAAAAGGTAATAAAAACAGACTATTGAAATATTGAAATAAATTGTATTTTTCATTACCAGGGCATAAAAAAAATACAGGTTGTAGGGAAAGAAAAATCATCTTTATTTACGCTCTATAACAAAAGGATTAATTATTCAGAAAAAAATCACTAAATCATTCTTAAAAGTTCTCTAAAACCTAGTGTTACCTCCTCTTGCCCTGATAACAGCTTCCATTCGATCTCTCATAGACCTGACCAATTTCAGGACTTCATCTTGTGGAATGCTGTCCCATTTCGAAATTACGGCCTCTTGCAGGGCTTGGAGGGTGGTAGGAGCAGGATCTCGTGACCTAACTCGCCGTTTCAGTGCATCCCAAAGGTGCTCTATCAGGTTCAGGTCTGGACTTCTCGGCGGCCACTGCATGACAGGGATCCCAACCTCTTGAAGGTAGTCACGTACAATAAACGCGGTGTGGGAGCGAGCGTTGTCGTGCATCAAAGTGAACCCATGGCTGACGAAACCAACATAGGAGACTACATGCTCTTCTAGGATTTTTATGATGTACCGGTGAGCAGTCAGCGACCCTTGCTCGCGAGCACCTCCAGTCCGGAAAACGCATACAAGGTCAGTTTTGCCGTCGCAAGATATACCGCCCCAAAACATGCAGGAGCCACCCCCGTATTCCACAGTCTCTTGAATACAGGCTTTTGCAAATCGCTTGCCCTGCCTCCTCCTTGCAGAAAAGGCACACCATCGTCTCATCTGAGAAGAGAACTGTGCTCCATTGGTCGAGCGTCCAATCGACGTGATCGCGGGCAAACTGCAAGCGGGATCTACGATGCTCTACAGTCAATCTTGGGCCTGTAGCAGCTCTATGGGCGGCTATTTTGTTCTCTTCCAATCTTAGAGTCACTTGCAGTTGGCGTTGCTGTCTTATCTCAACAGCATTGGAAAACCGATTTCTCAAACTCGTCGACACTATGAAGCGGTCACCCCTATCAGATGTGCAGCGTCGTTTCCCAGATCCATGTCTTCGAACATAGCCACCAGTCTCCCGGAATCGCTGGATTACTCTTCGAACAGCAAAACGGCTAAGGTTGAGTTGCCGGACAATATCACACTGCCGCACCCTTCGGCGCAGCAGTGCAGTAACTTGTGCAGCTTCTTCAGGAGTAGTATCCATGTTGAGGGTATTTTTTTTGCTTTTGGTTTGGATAGTGAATGATCTACATTTGACGTTTAATTACCTTTTTAAAGCCCTGTAATGTAGCGCAAGTAGCGACCGTTTGAACGCGTATTTGAGCAATACTTTTCTTAACACCACGTATTCGAGTATATCTGTATCGTTTATGAAATGAAACGATTGTTCATTTCAAGGTCGTTTAATGCTCTTTTAATTGATACCAAATAATTCTCTCATATTTTGTTTCAAATTTGAATTAAAATGGTTTAAAGGAAATTTTTCAAAAGGTGCGATTTTTTTGACGCCAAGAGTATATTAAGTTTGTTTACCTCTCTGCTTTGACCCTTCTACTTTTGGCACTGTGGAACTTTGTATTATTAGAAAAAATATTCTGCCATCATTAAGCCGTCCACTCCGGGAATATTCTCAGATTAGGCCTTATTAAAACCTGTTTCAGTCATATTTGTAAATGTTAACTAAAAGTTATTATTGCTTACTTATTAACATAATTTTTCAAACAATCCTCTTTACTTATACTTGAATTAAAATCATAAAAACAAGAAATACAGCACAAAATCTGTAGAACGCCCACACATGGTTGAGAACTGTGGCGTCAAAGGCGTTTAGGAGTACATTAATTCTACTTCAAATTTTGATTGTTAATATCTCTGTAAGTACTTAGTATTTTTCGATGATTTAAAAACTTTTATTCATGTAAAAATACTACCAACGCTATCTGTTTACCTATGAACACAAATAAGTTAGAGTGGATAAGTCTATTCAATATTTTTTTTCTCAGACAGTAATGGTCCACAACTTCTTGATATGGAACCAGTGTGCGCCACGACGACGACGATTCGATCGGCACGACGCAGTGTGCACGACAAGGTTGCCGCAGTAAGTGCATTCATAAAATAACCCTAAGCAGATAAAAACATTTGCGTGGCAACGCTAAGTTTAACGTGAATACGTCTTTTTTGATTGCATAGTGGGAGGTAATTCAGAAAACTGATGATAACAAAATTGGGTGGTATTTTTAATTTTTTTTAATTTTCATTTATTTAGGACACAGACAGTCATACATATTGTGTTAGCACATACATGAAACTCGAGCAGACCTGGAGGTCCCTTAGTAAAATACTATGATATAAATCTACCTACTGTGTTTACTATTAATATTGACAAAAGTTAAGACTGTAGGTAAATAACTAACTAAATTCATTTTATTTACAATCATATTGTCAAATGGTTTACAATTTCTCTTTTAAATGATGATAAAGATAATGAGAAAACATCGATATCGGAAAGGTTATATAATAATAATAAAATAAATTGAGCTACGGATGAAGAAAGTGTTCTTTAAATAATCTGTTCGAGCAAAGCGTACATAAAACAAGTTACGAGAACGTAATGAGACTCGAGGAATCATGAACGGTATTTTGTTAAGCAAAGTAGGAGAATCTATCTTATTATTTATTAATTTGTACAGAAAAGACATATCAAATAACAAACGACGATCTTGAAGTGACGGTAACTTATGATAAATTGCACTTTTGGCATAACTATGATGGTATCTGCCAGTCCTTTAGTCTAATACCTTAAATAATTTATTTTGAATATTTTCTATGCGGGCTATGTGAGCGTGTTGTTGTGGTGGCCACACTATCGAAGTAAATTCCAAGATACTTCGTACAAAGGCAAAATAAAGAGCTTTGTACGTAGTTGCGTTTCGAAAAGGTTTTCCAAGTCTGGGGATCATTCCCAAGTTCCTAAAAGCCTTTTTGATGATATTATCAATGTGAGCGGTGAATTTCATTTCTGAGTCCAAGAGAATATCCAAATCCCTGATTTGATAAACTCGTTTTAAGGCTGTGTCGCCGATAAAGTAGTCATGTACTTATAGCATTGTGTTTACGTGTGAAAGTAATAACGTTACATTTATCGACGTTCAGATACATCTTGTTAATTACACAAAAATTACCAAGCTTGCTAATGTCAGCAGGGCTAAACAGTCTGAAGGTGACCGAATTATACTGAATAATTTTGTGTCATCTGCGTAAAGGAGAAAGTTTGAGGACTGAAAATTAAGATCATTAATGTACAAAGTAAAAAGGAGTGGTTCTAGATGGGAGCCTTGGGGTACGCCAGAGGTTACAGGGAGAAAATTTGAAGTATAGCCTTTCAGCGAAACAGCTTCGCAACGATTCTCAGTGTATGACTTAATCCACCTAAACAGATCACCGTGAATGACTCTGAATAGTTTACTCATGAGGATGGGTATGCTGAATTTTATTAAATGCTTTTGAGAAATCTGTGTATATGATATCAACTTGGCATCCACTATTTATGGCGTACACATAAGTTTAAAATCTGAACAGGTCTGGCTAAGCGTAAAAATTCGTAGTACCTACAGTGTCTTATGCAAAAAACGCGTCTCAAACATATTTTGTAAAATACGGACAGTAAAATAGGCGGGTTGGATTTAGTATCGTTTGGCAGTTGTATGGGGGTGAAAGTGGTTAAAGCTGGTAGAGGTGAGGTCCCCGATTATAACGCTACCACACTTATTAAAAGGTAATGCACATTTTTCGAGAAATAAATAAAAATTGTTTCTAACCTCAAATCAGGTAAAAGGCGAAAACGGAACGTTAGAATGGGCGTTTGACAACCAAATCTGTCCTAGTTTATTGTCTGTGGTGTAAAATATTGTGCAATGTCATTGAAACGGAACGCAAAAAAGAAAAAAAAAACTGTGTCATATGTTACTGTCATTCGTAATTCGGTTTATTTGTTTTTACCTAGAAATCCTGCTCAAAAGGAGGTAAGTGTACCCCCACTTCATGGGTAAAATAGGTTAAATCTGTTTCAAAACCGACTCTATACAGTCTTGTGGCTACTACCCCTAGAGTGTATATAAAAAACCGAAGGCGCGAAGGGAGGGCAGCCCCCGCCCGCTGTAATAAAGCTTAGGCACAAGGGCGAAGGGGCTGCACTTCCCGCAGCGCCGTAGTCGATGCAGAAGTGAATTTGTGATATAAAAGTGACCTCATTATTGATAGGTTCAAATGGTTCAAAAATTGACTTCTGCACTGGTAGGTTCAAGGTTTCTGGTAGGTTCAAGGTTAAAAGAAGGGGGTTTCTGCACTCCCCCCTTATAAGGAAGTTCTTCCATCTCCCCCCACCTTTACTTCAAAAATATAATCTGAATTTGTTGATTATAATCTCAAAAAAGTAATAAATTAAATATAAAAAAACGGTTCATTACCTTTTAATGGGAGGGGTGCCAAGGGGTAGGGGGCCAAAGACCCCCTCCCCCCTCCTCCGCCTGCCAAACGATACTAAATTTTTACCCATTATCTTAACTTCGGTCAAAACAATAGATCTTTATTCTCATATTTCTTTTTGTTGAAATTTATTTTGCTTTTGAAAACAGCAAGGCTAAAGTTACACAGATGGCAAATAAAGTAACCGTTATATCCATGGTAGGAGATGGGAATTGTCTTTACCGCGCAATTGTTCATCAAATTAATTCCCTTATGATTTACCGGGCGGTTCGACAGGATCTAGCTACTTTCGTCTCTGAAAACCGCGACAACAGCAGAATATATTTAGCGTTACTGAATAACACCTTTGTAGGTCCGAACCCCACAAACTTGACCACATAAAGGCTAATCTCCAACTATATTGATCTACAATTTAACAAGTTCTGGAAGGGAGAAGGTATCATAAAAGCAGCGGCTGAGTTCCACCTGGGCAACGTAACGACAAGACAAGACAAGACAAATACTCTTTATTGTACACCAAAGTTAATAAAATAAGGTAAAAGAACAAACTTATGAGAGAAGGTAACAAATGGCGGCCTTATCACTTATAGCGATTTCTTCCAGACAACCTTTGGGTGGAAATTAATCGTTGGAAAAAATAACGCGAAGGTGGTGCACAAAATAAATAATAATAATCAAATGGATAGCAAAATACCTAAAATAAATACACAAGTATAACATTGTACATACAAATACATATAATACGATAAATATATACACTAATATATAACAAAAATAAATACTATAATACGTAAACCAAAAGTAAATAAATATTAGTGGCAGAAGTAGGGATTTAACTAACATTTACAAAGAAAGAAAATGATTTTTAAGTAATCTTTTGAAAACAGGCAACGAGGGAGCACGTTTAATAGCGATAGGCAAGTTATTCCACAATGTGACAGCTTTAACAGCAAAAGAATTTCCATAAAAAGTTGTAGTGTGAGATGGAATTGCCAAACGCAAATTTTCGGAGGACCGTAGAGTACGGTCATGGGTAGAGTGCAGGAATTTAAAGCAATCTTTAAGATATGATGAAGTTGAAGGATTGAATAGTACAGAATAAAGAAGAGAGAGAATGTGGGCGTCACGCCGAAGGCGAATTGGGAGCCACTGAAGTTGTAACCTAAAATCAGAAATGTGGTCAAACTTACGAAGACCGAAAATGAACCTTATGGCGAAGTTTTGGAGGCGTTCAAGCTTATTCAGCTGTTCCAAAGTTAAATCTAGATAACAAACGTCTGCATAATCAAGGATGGGCAAAAGAAGGGATGTAGCAAGCGCAATTTTGGTAGCTGTCGGGAGGAGATTTCTGAGCCTTCTCAAGGATCCTGCAGAGGCAAACATCTTCCGGCTAACTTGTTCCATTTGAGATTCCCAAGATAAGCAACTATCGATGAAGATACCTAGATTCTTCACCGTACTGCTGAAAGGAACTTGTATGCCATCAAACATTATTGGAGGCAAAAGTTGCCAGTCGACTCGAGATATAAAGTACGGGCTACCTACTATTATAACCTGTGTTTTGGTAGGATTGAGTTTAAGTCCAAATTGTTCACTCCATTCCAATACACGAGCAAGATCTGAATTAGTAGTGGAAACTGCATTTGGTAGTTCATCAAATTTAGCTTGAGTATAAATTTGGAGATCATCTGCATAAAGGTGGTAGGAAGAAGAAATAAGATCAGAGATATTGTTAATAAAAATAGCAAAAAGAAGTGGAGACAAGACGCCACCCTGCGGAACCCCGGCAGTAGTATTGCACCATTCGGACAGTGAATCATCAATACGAATGCGCTGCCGGCGTCCATGTAAGTAACTACGAAACCATTCAATTACCGTTGGAGATATGTTAAGAGAACGTAATATCCCCAGAAGAATGTCGAAGTCAACAGTGTTAAATGCATTGCTAAAATCTAACAATGTTAGGACGGTAAGTTTACCTGTGTCCATGCCCAACCTAATATCATCGGTAATCTTTATCAGTGCTGTTGTGGTACTGTGACCAGGACGGAAACCAGATTGGAGAGGACTTAGGAGCTTGTTTTTGGATAGGTATATACTCAGCTGATGATGAACAACACGTTCCAGGACCTTAGATAGGAATGGGAGTATGGATATGGGGCGATATTCAGAAAAAGAGGTTGGGTTGGCTTTTTTCGGCAAGCTATCTTTCCAAATAGTTGGAAAGACACTGGACGAAACGGATTTGTTAAGGATATTGGTGATTGTGGGAATAAGGATGTCAAGGATGGGAATAATCATGTTACGACTGATACAATCACTTCCCACTGCATTCGACGTTATTGATAAAATTTGTTTCTTAACATCACAATCGGTAAATTGACTAAAATTAAATGGAGGATGGTCGGGTGTTGCAATAGAAGAAAGATAATTCAATGTATTACTTTTCGTTCCAACATCAAAGATGGACGAAGAAGAAAAATGTTGGTTAAGGGAGTTCAAGTTTAAGTCTTGTGGAATTATATTTTGACGTGATTTTCCAACACCCAAAGACCTTAAAAATTTCCAAACCTTGGCTGGGTCACCATTGTCAATAGATTCATGGATGTGGCGTCGTTGTGCATCCCTACACACCTTGTTGCAGAGATTCCGAAGATGATGATACTTTTCTTTGTTTCTATCGGTTGGACGAATTTTAAATTTTGTCTTGGCAAGGGCCTTCTTTTGCATAATTTCCTTAATTTCGTCAGTCAGCCAGGGTGCAGGAAGATGTTTTATTTTAATTGCCCTAACTGGAGCGTGGGTATCATAGAGCTGTGTAAGGAAAGAGTTAAACAGAGATATTTGTTTATCTACGGTATCTGCGTTTTGAACCGCTGACCAGTCCATACCACGAGCATCTTTTTTGAGCTCATCCAACTTCATTCCACTAAAGTTACGCTGCATAAGTATACGAGCCTTAGGCTTTGGGGGACGGATTTTGTATGAAAGGAATATAAGATCATTGACCGTGCTTGACGACATGTGCTAATGATGAGACCATGATAAGGTCGAGAAGAGAGGGTCGACAATTGGGAAAATGGTGCGTAGAGTTTGAAGGGAGAATGTGTAAATTGTTGGAATTAATAATGGATTTTAAAGAAGAAGAACGAGAATCATTTTTAAGAAGACAGGTGTTGAAATCACCCATAATTATGGTATGATTATAGGATGGGACAAAAGTTTGAAGAAGGTTATCAAAAGAGGAAAAGTAGTTTATGGTCAACGAGGGAGGATAATACACCCCTAGAAGAATCTTTGTGTGGGAAAGAATCACTTCAATAAAGAGATGCTCACCAGCATCTACAGGTGGGGGCTGAGCGGACATACTAACAATAGAAAATGGAATGTGGGAGCGTAGATATATTGCTACTCCACCACACCTGAGACCAATACGGTCATTACGAATGAGGTGAAAACCTGGAAGAGAGTAGGAGGTAGATGGCAAACAAGGCTTAAAAAATGATTCAGATATAAAAATAGCGTGAATATTTTGAGCATCAAATGTTGCTAGCATGTCGGGGAAATGATTTGGGACACTTTGAGCATTGATATGAACAAAATTAAAGTTAGTTTGACAATCGGAGAAGTGAGAAAATAATGTATCATGAAGAGAACCTGTAGGCAGACTATGAAAACTGCAATCACTGACACTGTCCAATCCTTCATCAGAAGAAGAACAAGAAACGAAATCATCGCCACTCTGACTACTATTGATAAAAAGGTTACGAAGCATAATATAATTTAGTACCTAAATAATAAATAAACCGAAATATAACAAACTTAATATATAAAATAAATATATATATATATATGTTTAACTGGTAAAATGTGATATTCCACCCGCCAGCTTAGTGTTATAATATAAAATATTAGAAACATTGTACACTTGTCCAGGCAATACAATAACATTATGCAATACCTAAATAAAAATAACAACAAATATCTTAAGTGAACGTAAGTAAGTAAGTAACGACAACATCGCACCAACGGACCACCTATTTCTTACAAACCAACGGGTGATCCAGTTTCCGAAAACATTCACATTTTTCACGACAGAAACCACTACGATACCGTCTCAATCAACAGTAACTCCACGGAAACATTAATAACAAAACAAGACAAAAGTATAGCCTTAGCCAATTGAACACTACACGCTTAAAGTCAAAACTTTGAGAATTAAAACAAACAGCTACTACTACCAAAGACTCCGAATCGGAAATTACACTATGACGTGAGCACTGGAGCCGACCCCAAAGACAGCAGCGGCAGCCTGAAAGCCTTTTGATACAAATTATGACGTGTACTTCTGACACTCCACGCAGCCTACAACTGTGCAGAATCAAGAAGGAAAGCTGAACGACCAATATACACCTAACTTAATTCTATATTCCAAGATGTAAAAATGTTCGCGAAAAAACAGAGGTTTTTAGAAAAGCATTTCTGAAGATGGCTTCTCGTAAAGAAGACAGCAGAAAAAATCAACAATTTACCCAAAAAAGACACAGAAGCAGAACCCGAATGACAAAATAGATCCACACTTTAAAACACAGCTTCCAGTACACCCATATTTATAACACACGAACTATCGTATCTATTTAATGCTTAAATGCTCACTTTACGATGCCTGAATTCGGGTGGTGGTGAATTCCAATCTCCCTTCCTTCCTCATCCTGCAGCTGCCATTCGACAGTCCCCTCCTGTATACTACGTGGCTCACTGGTGTCTCGGGTCTTCGCACCCTTGCAACAGAACTGCTGGCTGGATGAGTCACCAGAACAGAACAGACCAGACTATTACAAATTCGGTAAAAGTTAACAAATTAGTTTCCACGCTACGACCTCTGTAAAAGCCATGCTGCTGAGGAATGATATAACTGGATAAATCGAAAAATAATTGATTCTTCCAAGATATACATAACTTAGAGATAGCACGATATCTAGTAACATCATGCTTGTCACCATTCTTAAAAATAGGTGTTACTATAGCCTTCTTCCACTTAGCAGGAAAGTGACCCTCGCGTAAAGATTTGGAAAAAAATAATTGTAATTGGACCAAACTGCTCTTGCGCATAGTTCTTAATAACGATAGGTGGAACCACATCAGGTCCTGAACCTTAATTAGCATCCAATGACTTCAATTCCTTTAAGACGATAGTTTCTGTGATATTTACGGATGAAACAGTATAGGAGGACTGTGAACGAGACTCCAGGGATACATCAGGTAAGTCAGTTTCTGTTCGTTCAAATACTGATTGAAAAAAGGCATTGAACATGTTGCTTATTTCTTGACCGTCACTGGAAGTAATACCACTGTAAACTAAAGCATCTCTGTCACGTCTATATATAAACTGTACCTGCGGTCGAAATGTTCCGAGTCCATAAAACTATCATTTAACCATGATTCGGTTGTGCAAATAACGTCGTAATCGGCTGATAAAACCCTAGAATGGAACTCATTAGTCTTCGTTCTGAGGCCTCGCACGTTCTGGTAATAAATGTTCAAATTACTTGACACTGCCATATTCAATTATTTTGATTAAAATTGCGGAGAAATAAATTAAATCATAAGCTTGCCTTATTTCATACCCAAACATTGATTTTTTGGAGTACATTGATTAGAGTTGAATTTTGTGTAACACAAACTAAGATTTCTCTGATGAAGAATGCACAACAATGTAATAAGTTTCACTAAGTGTCGACAATCTCAACAACCTTTGAGGTGTCGCTTGAACCTGTAGAATATTGTAGGTTAATGTGTACAATTATTGATTTTGGATAACAATTGAAGAACAACAGATATTTGTGGCCCCTTTACGGGTTAAGCGTGACGCTTGTGCAATTTTATTCTTATTTTGTGACCATTAAATAAATTGGCCATTAAATAAAGTTAAATAGAAATATATAAAAAAAAATGTTAGCTGTGGTGTTGACGTTACACATAAAATTTGCAATTTCCGTTCCAATTTCGAACTGGGACGAATTTATGGTTCAATTCAGATTTGCTGGCTATTCCCAATGAAACCTTTCATTTGAGGCTTTAAGCATTTGCAGTTTAGCTGTGGAAAATGAAACAGGCAGACAGAACAGACAGACGGACACATACAACAAGATCCATATCAATATCGATATTTCGTACCCAAACATTGATTTTTTAGAGTACATTGATTAGAGTTGAATTTTGTGTAACACAAACTAAGAGTTTTCTGATGAAGAATGCACAACAATGTATTTCAATATTTATGTTCCATATAAGTTTCATGTGTCGACAATCTCAACAATCAACTTCTATAATAACGACATTAACTTTTGAACTATTGTAGGAACCTACAGCTATGATTAAAGTACAACAATGGATTTATTATATCCTTAATTTTTTTTTATTGAATAAATAATATTTGTATGCCTTTTATTTGGCCTTTTATTGTTTTAAATAGTAAATAAAAAATGTAAATAAAAAGTATTAATTGGTTTCGAAATATATTTCGGCCAACTTGTGGTCGTCGTCAGTCGAATTAGCCGATTGAGCTGGACAAAAATAATATTAAATAAGTATTAATTGGTAACCAATTATTACTTTTTATTTATATATTATATATTTTTTTTATTTGTACGTAATCTTATTAACAAAATTACCTAGCAAAAATTTTCCTTTTTGTCCAGCTCAATCGGCTAAGCGAATATATAGCCTGAGACAGTTACGATTTCGCTCTATGAAGATACAACAATATATCTAAACAGTTATTTTTTTTTATTAAAAATTAGATTACCTAATTATTAGGGTTCCGTACCTAAAAGGTACAAAAGGAACCTTATGGTGAGACTCCGTTGTCCGTCAGTCCGTTTGTCACAGCCTCATAACTTTAGCACCGTTAAAGATAAATACATGAAAAATAGCATTATTTTGTCCACATATTAGGGTGTAAAAAAAATACGAAAAATTTGAAATTGTTCAAAATATTTCCAAAATAAAAGTGAGAAAAATAAAAAATATTAGCCTAAAAATACAATATGGATATCAAATTGTAGGTATTAAAAAGTTAATTCTAAAAATATATACTTTTAATATATTTACTCACATTGGTTTCGAAAAATCTTTAAAAAAACCACAAAAATATGTATGTCCCGCCCCCTTATCTCCGAAACTGGTAGACCGAAAAATGTGAAAAAAATGTCAATTATAGATCATAACTGGCCAATTACAGGAAATTTATAGCAATTAAAAAAAAATTCAGCACTAATGAGAAATAAAAAAAAATATGTAAAATAAATAAAGAAAACATTTTATAAAAATACAATATTGGTTTTCAAATTATAGATGTGAAAAAGTTGATTGTAAAATATATACTTTTAATATATTTACTGAAAATAGTTTTGAAATTTCTTTAAAAAAACCCAAAAATAAGTTTGTCCCCCAACCCCTTTTCTCCGAAACTGGCAAACATAAAATATGAAAAAAATATCAATTGTAGATCATAACTGGTGAATTACAGGAAAACTATAGCGATTAAAAAAAAAATCAGCACTAATGAGAAATATAAAAAAGAAGTAAAATAAATAAAAAAGATATTTTATAAAAATACAATATAGATATCAAATTGTAGATATTAAAAAGCTGATTGTAAAAATATATACTTTTACTATACTTACTGGCACTGATTTCGAGAAATCTTTAAAAAACCACAAAAATATAATCCAAAACTGGTCGACCAAAAAATATGAAAAAAATCATGGTAATATGTGTTTATGTAAAGATACAGGAAAAATAAAGCGGTCGAGAAATTCACGAAAAAAAATGACAAAATTTAATTTATCATCCACAATACGGAACCCTAGGTACGCGAGTCTGACTCGCACTTGGCCGGTTTTTTTAATAATAGAATTAATTAATTAATAATCCACCTTCGTTTATTACCACAATGCTAAAATTAAATTAAAATTAAATTTTTGTAAACGCAACAATAAAATTATGCCTTAAATAATTATTTAAATAAAATACAAAATTGTATTATACGAATGAAAGAAATGCTAACAGTTCAGTTTTGATATAATTGTGTTTTATTTATATCCCTTATCATATTTTGTACTGAATCTATACGTAACCCAAAAAATAATGATTAATTGAAAATGGTATGACCTTTAAAAAAACCATTGGTAAAAAGATAACAGTCAAACAAACTATGTAGACTTTTCTTGAAGGTCAAATTGGACTAGATTAAATAAAAAACCCAACATAAAAACATATTAATTAGCATTTAATACATCTTCAATAATCAAAGACGTGCGAGCAGTTCAAAAGTTAATGTCGTTATTATAGAAGTTGATTGTTGAGATTGTCGACACATGAAACTTATATGGAACATATATTGAAATACATTGTTGTGCATTCTTCATCAAAAAACTCTTAGTTTGTGTTACACAAAATTCAACTCTAATCAATGTACTCTAAAAAAACAATGTTTGGGTATGAAATAAGGCAAGCTTATGATCTTGTTGTATGTGTCCGTCTGTCTGTTCTGTCTGCCTGTTTCATTTTCCACAGCTAAACTGCAAGTGCCTTAAATGAAATATATAATAGCCAATAATAGCCAGCAAATCTGAATTGAACCATAAATTCGTCCCAGTTCGAAATTGGAACGGAAATGGCAAATTTTATGTGTAACGTCACCACCACAGCTTATATTTTTTAAAATATTTCTATTTAACTTTATTTAATGGTCACAAAATAAAAAGAAAATTACACAAGCGCCACGCTTAACCCGTAAAGGGGCCACAAATATCTGTTGTTCTTCAATTGTTATCGAAAATCAATAATTATAAGCATTAATCTACAAATTATACAGATTCAAGCGATACCTCAAAGGTATCGGCTCTTGCTAGATTCCGTGGGTTTGTATTAAAATGAATAAAATGACCCTGCCAATTTGGAGATAGAACAAAAAGAAAATTGAGTAACAAATTCAAAATTATGTAAATATATTTAAATGATGTATAAAACGTGTAACAGAAAGGTGTAACCATATTTGAAGAGCTTATTCAGTCAATGGTATAGAACAACTTTTACTATGGAGCCAAACCTGAAATCTCTAAAAAAAATCTGCCCTTCCATACTTTTCAGCCGAGCGGCATTGCACTTTTCTATGATACACTAATTTTTTTTTGTTTGAGATACAGGTTTTGTTTCATAGTAAAAGTTGTTCTATACCATTGACTGTCTAAGCTCATCAAATATGGTTACACCTTTCTGTTACATGTTGTATATTGTTTTATTTTTATTTATACAATATTAACAATAAACAGGTTTACCCCTGGTACAGAGTAGAAGCTAGAATGCTGGCTGAGCCTGTTCAACCGGTGGAGACATGGTTAACAGTAAACAAGAAGGACATTTCGTAGACCTCCCTAGCAGACCGATCAGTCTTGAATTGGCACTTGATGAACACAAGCGACTCTTGCGCATAATCTATTTGCTTATTTCGTCACTAAAGTGAATAATAGTCTACTCTCTGGCTGGTTAAAAGTTAAACCAAGTGCATAAGTAATGCTGAAATAGTATAGCAAATATTCCTCCTTTTGGAGTAGTGGTTTCATTTGTTTCCAAGCCTATTTAGCGACGGTATGTACAAAAACATATACACATAACGGCTGTGCAATTACAAAACCTAGCAAGGGATTAGGAATAAAATTCACAGGGAACAGTAAAAACGACTTTGTCACTTCAAGTGCATGCATTTTAAAATTATGTATTGTCGTTTATTTCTATTATCTTAGGGTAATGTTATGACTACAGCGATTTCTTACGAAAAATGGCCTTTGCTAGGTTTTGAAATTGAACAGCCGATAAGGTGACATCGATGAATACAGCATACTCATACTGAAGATTTGGTAAGTAATAAAAATATATTTGTTAGTGTCATACTTGTTTATAGTACAACCTCAACCTTAAGTCATTCAAAAGACGTGCCTTGGGATATGTCTAATCAAATCACTTACCATGTCATCACCATCGATTGTCTCCATGATCGTTTTGGCTGGATTCTGGATAAAAATAAAACTCACCCCTTCACTGCACGTACCCAGAGGGCAAAGCAGAGTCTATTAATGTGACGCTGCTGTCTGTCCGTCCATCCATATGTCACGGTTCTCTCTCTAGCTCATAAATGGAATAAGTAACAGACCTGAAGTTTTAATATTTTGTGTGGAATATTGACCCAAAGCCGAATGTTGAATTTAGTAGAGTATAAATATGTTTTTCATTCTTTTTTATCTTTGACAATAAAGAAACAGAGGACCATCAAACTTGTCAATTTTAGACCATTTTTGTTACGGGGTCTATCTAAAAAACTAAACTAGTTAGGTATTTGGAATTTCTGTATGATATGAACAAATATTCACTTGTTTAACAACAAATATTCACTGAAGTTTTACTATGGAAGAAACAATTAGTGACTAACTTAATTTTGCAGTATTTTCATAACGTTTTTCAGTAAATGTACGAAAAAAAAAGGCAAAATTAAGTTTGTAACTTTGTTAACATTTTATTTACGTCTAGGTACTAACTTACTAGAATGCTACGGAACCCTCAGACCGCGAGACCTACTCGCACTTGACCAGTTTTTTGTCACCTTCGCTCATACTACAACCATTGTCGTAAATGACTTATTATAATTTGTGACCCCGATGCAGGTTTTTCTACGGAGGAAAATGGAGCATTAGTTAAATCCGTCCAAAACAATAAGATTTACGCATAAGATAGGAGCATTCAAGTCTACAATACAAAAAAGCAAGGAAACCTTTGGCCAAAAAACAAGAAAACCTTCGGCCAAAAAACAATAACTTACATGTACATGGGAAAACCGCTCAAAATCACTGCATTTACCGCGTTATTTACATTTATCGTGTAAAAAACGTAAACTCACACGTTGTCGTTAACTATAATGTACATAATTTACTATTTATCTCAATCTTCCTCTTCTCAATACATCTTTTTAACTAGAGGTTTAGATGCGGTTTTCATTGTTTGATAGGAGTTAAATTGTTTTAACGCAGAATGTCACTGAAGGGAGCTACGCAGTGGCCATGTTTGTATAAGATGAAATTTAATCAACCGCCCGAATTCATACTGGAGACTCGGTTAGTGATCAGGAATAATCTTTAATGACGCTTCAGATGAAATTCGAAAAAAAAATGTATAGCTCCCGTACTGACTGTAATAGGAATCCTATTTGAACTTGTAGTCCAGTTCGTACGGGAACAAATTCCATTTTTAAGAATTCTTGCGGTTGATTAAATTGCACCTTATACAGGCTGATAATGAACCCTCTAAATATATCAAAATTCTATCTTCGAAATAAAAATATGTTTTGTAATTTTTATCTTGTTTCATAATAATAAAAAAAAGATATCGACCGTCAAAGTCGATCGCGAGCGGTAGGGTGGCTTTTGGGGTTGCGGGAATGTTTTTCATTGATGGCTGGGGATCAGAGGCTCGTTGCGGGGAAGGCCGTATGGTATATTGTCAGTGATACGTCGCGTCGCGTAGATTAGCCAATTATTCGTAATTTGGGAAATATTTCCCATAACAAAATTTGAAAAAATAACGTTTTTTTTATCGATTCTTTGTTCTATTTGTGATTCTGATTCATAAATTTCAATATAGCTGGGGGTTCATTTCCAAACTGTATAAGGTGACTTTGATTGATATTGATGCCGGGCTGGGAAATAAATCTCGATTTCTTTTTATTTATGTGTAGTAGGTATAATGTGTCTTATTTGTGTATAAATAATTATATCTATATAATGTGAATTGTGCTTATTTCAAGTTTTTTTACTTAATTGGTAGAGTTATTAACATTAAAAGAATAAAAAAGCCACATTAATAATATACAAGGCGACATTAATAATTATAGCAAAATTAAGGACTCGGTATGTTCGATGAGGTATCCTTTTTGTCAAATTCATGAGTATTTTTTTTCGTTTTCAATACAAACGCAAGCCCATCCCTGAATCAATTACCTACTATGGTAACTTGATTTAAACTTCGCCATAAGGTTTATTTTCGGTCTTCATAAGTTTGACCACATTTCTGATTTTAGGTCACAACTTCAGTGGGTCCCAATTCGCTTTCGGTGTGATGCCCACATTTTCTCTCTTTTTATTATTCTGTACTGTTCAATCTTTTAACTCCATCATATCTTAAATATTGCTTTAAATTCCTGCACTCTAGCCATAACCGTACTCTACGGTCCTCCAAAAATTTGCGTTTAACAATTCCATCTCACACTCCAAATTTTTATGGTAATCCTTTTACTGTTAAAGCTGTCATATTGTGGAATAACTTGCCTATCGCTATTAAGCGTGCTCCTTCGTTGCCTGTTTTCAAAAGATTACTTAAGGATCCTTTTCTTTCTTCGTAAATGTTTGTTAAATCCCTACTTCTGCTACTAATATTTATTTACTTTTTGTTTACGTATTATATTATTTATTTTTGTGACATATTAGTGTATATATTTATCGTATTATATGTATTTGTATGTACAGTGTTATACTTGTGTATTTATTTTAGGTATTTGCTATCCATTTAATTTTTATTATTTATTTTGTGCACCACATTCGCGTTATTTTTCCAACAATTAATTTCCACCCAAAGGTTGTCTGGAAGAAATCGCTAGAAGTGATAAGGCCGCCAATTGTTATCTTCTCTCATAAGTTTACCTTATTTATTTAATTTGGTGTTCAATAAAGAGTATATTGTCTTGTCCTTGTCTTGTCTATGGGAGGTCGAGTTTTTATTTTGCGTAATTAGCAAAAAGTTTTACCGATCCGTGATACTGATCACTTACCAAGCCTCCAGTGTGAATTTGGCTGCATAAATTTATGTTACCTTCGATACAGAATGAACCAAACGAATGCCCCCTGGGTGGAAAGTGCCTTAAATATTGAAGATAGCAAATTTTAGGAACCTTTATTTTGTTTTAAAGTAAAGTAAAACTGCATTCAAAGTATTTCGAATGAGCCGAGAATCGAACCTTTTTATGATACCGATCGAAAGAGTCAATCAATCATAAGACATATATGTATATTAGGTCTTTACATATGAAATTGCTGTTTTCTATAGATCAAAGAAGGAAACTCAGTTTTTAGTACTAACATTTTAGTACTGTGCATTTTTTTTAGGAATGACAAATCCAAACCTTTTCTTTTCTTTTGTGTATGAATGAGACAATATTAAGCTAACATCAACATTAATTTAAGTTTTGAAAAGTGTCAGCTGTAAAAAATTATAACGAATCTTATCTTGGAAATGGATGGCATTTAGGACGAACTGTTTTTGAAATTTTAATTTTGGCTATGAAACTGACAATAAAACCTAAATTTCATACGTAGATGTAAAACCTTGAAATCAAATTTCAAACAAAAACAAATAATGGAAATAGCTACTGAATTGCAGAAACTACGAACTCGTGAATCTGTAAGAAAATATCGGCAATTTCATATGTAAAGACCTATGATATAGGCATATTTATGTATGTATGTATACCTATAC
The DNA here is from genome assembly GCA_934047225.1 of Ypsolopha sequella. Lineage (NCBI taxonomy): Eukaryota > Metazoa > Arthropoda > Insecta > Lepidoptera > Ypsolophidae > Ypsolopha > Ypsolopha sequella. The sequence continues at coordinate 15,917,128 of OW203994.1, read as the reverse complement.
GTATGAATATGCTGATTACCTGACATTATCAGAAAATAGTGGCAATAAGCAAGCCAAATGAGAAGAAAACAAAAAAAAAACATTTAAGTAAAAAAGATACGCCACTGGTGGTGCTAGATACGAGTGTATCATGGTTCAATGTTATGGAAATGAAATTTCCCTAGAGTTATCGTTTATCTCTTTATAAGTACATGGTTAAGTAACGTTAACCTAAATTCCTATCTAACGTTTATTTGTTAAAAGCCTAATGACTTAATAGTAGTTTATGTTACAAGGGCGCAAAAGAATAAATTACGAGAATAACGTAGTAACCGAGTAATTTATTGCTTTTACGCCCGTGTATCATACTACGTTTTTCAATGCATAGTGTGAGGAAATGAAAACAAATATAATCTTGTGAACTTTAAATTATGATTGGCTCAAAAGGCTTGTATCCAGAGCCGTTAAACAGTGGAAAAAAAAAGTATAACATCTATGGTACACAGGAAAGGCTGCAGGTTAGCAAACCATTGCAAATAAATTAAAAAATATATATATAATAAAGCCCTAGGGCAAAATAATCGACTTTCTGTTCGGTTTTGATGCATAAAAAGTGGGCCTTTACGAGCACATGCATTGAAAATTAATTACCCCAATGCCAGCTTGGCGTAGTCTCTACCTAGATGGTATTAGGTGGAAACGTGCAGTCATAAAGAGGCAAGCAAACACCTAAAGTGCAACACGTAGAACATGCCATAGCAAAATTAAAGAAAACCGAATACTGTTCAATCAGATCCTTCGGTAAGTTTGTCATCTTTACTTTTTAGGGTTCCGTACCCAAAGGGTAAAACGGAGCCCTATTAATGTCACTCCGTTGTCTGTCCGTCTGTATGACAAGAAAGAGGCCTGAAATTTTGATATATTGTGTAATTGTTGACCCAAAACCGAATATTGTATTGAAAATGTCATTAAATTATTTTTCAGGTTATTTTACTAATTGACATACATGAAAATGGAGCCAATTTTTTTTTCTTTTTACCCTAGCACAGCGTTTCTTAACCTGTGGTCTGCGGACCCCTTGGGGGTCCCCGAACATATGTATGGGGGTCCACAGCCTAATATAAGGACCATTTAACAATCATAAATAAATGCCACCAAAAGTTTTTTGCCACCGAAAACCTTCTCATTAACGTATTTTATATGAAAAAGTAGTATATTTTTTTTGTAATTTGTAGAACTAAAATAAATGGTCCGAAATTTATTGCTGCTTTTTTATTAAGGGGGTCCTTAAAACTGTGCTCGATTTCCCAAGGGGTCCGTGGACAAAATAGGTTAAGAAACGCTGCCCTAGTATGGGGTGTCTATCTATATATCCGTCCGTCCGTAGGTCATTGGGTCTCTAGCTCTTAGACGGAATAAGATAGAGAATTGAAATTTTGATATGAAAATGGAGACGAAAAGAAAATTCATTTTCTTACCCTAGCATGTGGGATGAGTGAGTAGTCTAGACTCTAGAGCTCATTGAGTAAAGTATACAAATATTTTTCATTTATTTTACTTTTATCTTCAAAAATAAAGAAAAGAAGACTGTCAAATTTGTCATTTTTAGACCAAAAATGACAACTTTAATAGCCCCCCCCCCATTTCTTTAATTCTGAAGAAACAAAAATTCAATGAGCTCTAGCCAATTATACCCCACATGTCGGGGAACGAAAAAAAAAATGTTTTTTCTTATCCATTTTCATATATGAGCCCCCCTGAAAAAATATTTTATTACATTTTTAATTCAAAACATCATATTGAAATTTCAGCTCTCTATCTCATTCAGTCTAAGAGCTAACGACCCGTGACATACGGACGGATAGACAGACAGACGGACAGTGGAGTGATATTAATAGGGCTCCGTTTTACCCTTTAGGTACAGAACCCTAAAACGGACATGCAGGATATCTTATGTATTTTAAGTAGACTGAACCCAGATGACCCATCCTTTACAAACGGCCAAAAGCAGGCTCTGAATGACGAATGGGTAACAATAGGATAAAATTAAAATTGTAAAATATCTTCCGTATTATTTATTCATTGTGCAGCACGAACTTAAAAAAAAGGCGGACGGGGTCGCACCTAAGTAACTACTGAAGCATAGCAATGACGGCGGTTTGTAAGTGTGTGGGTAGACTTACTATGGCAATGAGCGTTTTTCCTTGTGTCAAATTTAGTGTTAAATAAGATTCCTAGAGGGCACTGTCGTGTACTTTAGCAACAGAATCTAAGACAAAATTTGCACAGATTCTAAACAAACCAAAAACCACTTTGAGATTGATTGCTCCGGAACATATTTTATCCATCATATCCATGGACGGTGACATGGACAGCGACATCTGGCGGAAAGTCAAGAACTAAGAAAAAAAAAAACAACGTGAAAATCGCTCATTGGCGTACAATGATGTGAACAACTTGCGGGTCGGCTTACTAGGGGTACTTAAATTGTTTGTTAGCGACAAGCACGTACCCAGCTTCGTTGGTCGGGGGGGGTCCGTCAAGGCAAATGATAAAAGAAATAGCAAATCGGATCTCACATATTTATTAAATATCTTTAAAAAATTATAAGATAATGTTACAGCATTTCAGTGGATGATATAATGTTATATTGTGACTTATATTCTGTAAGTTACAGCGTTAAATTTAATCGTCTTGGTTTTAAGGACATTTCGTTTAATACATCATCCACTGAAATGGTCTGATTTGAATGGACTGACATCAAGGCCAACCCAGTTAAACGTTCATTCCCCATTTTATTGCGTAAATATGTTTTTACTCTTTTCAATGTTGAAAATGATCTCTCAACGCTTGCGGTAGAAACAGGAAGCGACGCTAACAGCTTTAGTAGCGTATGCATATGAGGATAAAATGCAGCATCGCACTTAGCTAAAACTTCTATAGCTTCTCTTTCCATTGAAGTTTGATCTGCATTTTTCCATTTTTCAGCCCATAAGTGATATTCAGTCTCCAATGTGACCTCAGACACATCATTTAAATAAGGAAGTAGATTTGACAGATTTTGCGCATTCTCAACACATATTTTATGTGGCAATAACATTTCCAGCGTTGTCAAAATTTGTACAATGCTGCCTTCAAACCGACTTTTCAGGCTTCCAAGAAGATCATCTATACACGGAATGAAAATACTTCTTTTAAAATATTCCATCGGTGAATCCGCTGGATAATTTTCTCTGTGTACTTGTCTGCCAGTTACTCGTGGAATTGTGATAGATTCAATGCCAAACAGAGCACTGGAAAGATTTTCAGCTTTTCTGAATATCTTTCTAAATTCTTCGTCTAAGATGTTGCTTCGTAAGTTCTGGACCTGATGTATGACATCTTTTGCAAAAGTTAATGCTGAGCTTAGGTCATGCTTAGGACTTTGTAAGTACTGAGACAACGTCAATGTATAACTCAGTAATTTCTCACATACCAAAACAGATATCAAGAATGCTGGATTTTTCATTGCTGATACCAATTGTTCCGCTTTAGCTGTAATCTGTCTTCCTGTTGCCGAGACATCAAAGAGACTAATAACAATAGGTTCAATTAGCTCAACAAAAACGATAATGGCGTTATGACGCTCCACAAATCTCGTTTCACAAACACCAATCAATCGTGTCCTTTTTGTCTCTGGCACTAATGCCTGAATGTGACTTTTCAGTATATGACCATTTAACGAATTATTTCGGAATAAATTGCAAATGTCCTTTACGGTTTGTAGGCAGTTTTTAACACAAGGTGTTGTCATACCTGCACTAAGTGCAAGATTCAAACGATGATTGGCACAATGAACATAAATTGCTTTAGGGTATCTTTCTTGGATTCGTGCTTGTACGCCTTTGAACATACCACTGAAAGATCCGGCACCATCATAACCTTGCCCAATTAGTTTTTCTAAATTTAAGCCAAGTTCTCCGCATATTTTTAGCATCATATTTGTAATCGCATCACCTGTCATTTCCGTTAGTGGTATATAACATAAAAAATCATCTTTGATTACCACTTTCTTGTTCTTGATATCAACATATCGCACACAAAAAGAAAATTGTTCGATTCCTGATACGTCTAAAGTTTCGTCTGCAAGGATACTGAAAAACCCTGATTCGTTTACATCTTTAACAATTTTTGTTTGAATTATTTTACCGCAGATATCAATAATTTCGTTGACAATTTTAGGACTTGTATATAGTGAATTTTTTTTTGCATTTTCCAAATGTTCTTTGAGTTTGTTGTCACCTGATTCCACTCTTAATCTTAGTAAAGCTCTGAATTTTCCATCTCGACAACTTTGGGCATCTAACGTTTTGGAAAGATCAGAACTCTCATCATCACCACGAAGTGCGATTTCATTTTGTCCGCAAAATATTACTGTTTTTATTATCGGTTTAATAGCCTCTCTATTTTCTAAAATTTGCTTTTTTCGGTTAGAATCGAGTTGACTGATAACAGAAAGTGTCGAATCAGCTTGTTGAGCTAAAAAATTATTTGCTAATGTTATTGCTTCCTTATGATAGGCAGATTTTTCGTGATCACGGAATTTCTCCACTGCGTGCTTCCATTTAACGAACGGATTATCAACTAAAACACCTATTTTTTGATGTTGGCCCTTTCCAACGAAATCTTTGCCGAATGAGACACAATATTTGCAAAACGCACCATCAAAGTGTTTTGAATATAATAACCATTTCCATTTTTCAGTCCAATTGCTTTGAAATTTTAACATTTTTCCACCAACATTCTTAGCGGGGAATTTAAAATCTTTTTCTGGATTAGTGAGTCCAAGAATAGTCGTTTTCACCGCGTCTGGTACGATTTTGTTAGACGATTCATTTAATGTTAAAATATGATATCCAATATCGTGTTTATTTGGGACTTCCAGCGCAGTAACTGTTTCATTGAAACAAGTATTAGATAAGTCAGAAGTTGATGGGTGACTTGGTCCCGGTTCATTCTGTAGCGAAGCCAAATAATCAGTTGTCGGTAGAGATATACTGTCTTGTTTTGCAATATTTGATATTGATAATGATGGTGTTTCAGATTTGTTGATATTTTCCTCAAGTTTAGCAACTTTCGGCTTGAAAAAGTCGCTTATTTTAGAAATGCGTTTCATTTTTATGGAAAGTATCTTTTCGTCATTGAATGTAGGTACCCGTTAGATTCTGTAGACAATTATAAAAGAATTAGTATACAAATACTTATCAAAAAAATTTGTAAACGCGCAGCCAAAAAATAAAAAGATCGCAAAACCTAAAATGCAATATTTAACTACTAAGTGGCCTACGCGGTGTGGTGGTCGGAAAAATCCAATCGCCGCGCAGCACCGCGCTGCTTTAAGAGTGGTTTGACCTTAAATTCACAGATAACTAGAAAACAGTACCTTGAGTGATCAATTAACTTAGTGAAATTTCTATTCTTTTTCATAAGTTTTAAATTTTTTGCTACATTTTTGTCTTTGATATTTTTACTTTCACATACAAATAAACATTGCGTAATTAGATTAAGGTTAAAAATGCAACAATTTAAAAGTCTACCAAATAAAATAAACTTGTCCACCAAAAAAGGAATTTATTAAAAAGGCTCACCAAAACGGATGAAAATACGGATTTGGAGAGCATTTATCCTTTTTTTGGTGAGCACTTTAATTTTAGGTTAGGTTTTGTTTGGTGAGAAATTAAACTTAAGCCAAAAATATATACTTATACTTAGTAAAAAACCACCTAATCAGCTAGTTACCGTCGTCGTCGTCGGTCAACGTGGACCGTGGTGGATCAGCAGCCGAACGCGATGCGATGACACAAGCACACACGAACAATGCGTCGGGTGAACTGACCACTGGTTATTTTCGGTGTCGCTCGGACCAACCAGCCCGGAACGGCGTGGCGCGAGGAGGGGAGCGAGACGGGGCGGGCGGGACGCGGGATGCAGGCGGGGGTGTAAAGTTTGGTAGGCGGCCGCCGCCGGAGCGCGCGGAAACAACTCCCTGCTTTGATATTATCGCAATCAATGTATTCTATGCGACATTCGTCATGACGCCCGACCACCACCTGTACCCGCCTGCCCCGCAGATCGGAATATTTGTTTTTAAGAATTTATTTTGACATTAGAAATGTTTTTGGGGGGGGGTCCGGACCCCTAGGACCCCCCCCTTGGGTACGACCTTGGTTAGCGAAACTCTGTCCGGGATATTTTAACGTCCGTGTTGTGCAGAGAGAAACTAGCCAGTTGCGAACGGTCAGTCACCCACTCGCCTTTTTAGGATTCCGTATTCAGAAATGTGAAAGAGGAACCTCTGGGTGTAACTACCTATAAGTGTAAGGCCATCCGTTTGTATGTATGTCGATCTGTCTCTCTGCCTCGGCCACTTTTCTCCGAGACAAATATACCGATAACCTTCCAACATCGGTCGCACTGTGTCGATTCGATGTAACACGGCTTAACTTATTTGACAGGACTAATAATTTAAGCGTTCTGTCTTTTTCTTTCCGTATCGAAAAGACAAAGACAGGACGCTTAAGTCCTGTCAAATAAGTTAAGTCGTGTTATACCGAATCGACACCATTGTGAGCACAACATGCAGCGCGCCGCGTTGTGTTTGTGTATTTTCATGTCTGAATAAAACAGCTTTAGTCTCGTACTCACTCGTTCTATAGACTATTTGTTCATACATCCCAACGTAATAGAGGGTGAGCCAAAATTCACGCTTTACAGGGCATGCAGGTTTACCTCAAAGGGTTTTCGTTCAACGTCAGCAAATTGTTACTCGTAAAGCCTAGTTTACACGGGTAGAGTTGGGAGTCGAGTGCGAGGGTTAAAATGTACAATTTACATTATTAGCCAAATGTAAACGATAAGATATCTAACTTACAACTAAGAAAGAAGACGGACTTATAAGAAGTGATACGTCAAGCCAAAAAGTAAAAATGGGAATGGGCAGGGCATGTCATGAGACAGAAAGACAACAGATGGACCAGAGATGTAACTGAAAGATGCCCCAGAAACCTAGTACGAAGTAAGGGAAGGCCAAAAACGAGATGGCGCGATGAACTGGAGAAGTATGGTGGAAAACTGTGGACCAGATTAACGTTCAACAGGCAAGAATCGAACAGGATGGGGGAGGCCTTTGCTCAACAATGGGATTGTGTGTAGAACCCTTTTTATTTATAATAATACATTTTTTTGTTTGTAATCTACATTAAGGATAATAAATAAAAACATAATAAACGATTGCAAGATGGTACTAAAATTGTAGCTGAATATGTGCGTCTAGATGGTTCAGAGTCAAAAGTGATAAAAGAAGACAAGTTGAATGAATAGTAACGCATGTCACTCTACTATTAGTAGTAGCTAGCCCTAATGTAAATATGCGAAAAAAATACGGGTGTTTCTTTTCTGTGTATTTCATAAAATATATATGCATTTTGACTATATACTCTAGGGTTTTGAAATTGGAAAACATGTTTGGATAAATTTTCCTCAATAGAAATAATTGTTGAAATGAGGTCTTCAAACACACTTTCTCCTCGTTTGACGAATAGGAGCCATATACAGAACTCAAACATTTTTATTAGGTGTGTTTTAACAATATCTACAGATTTGATATTTGAAATTTTGCTAGCTATTTTAGTATTTTTATAAAAATTATAAAACTAACATTTTTCACTTTCGCCCTGAATCCACCCCTCTCGCACTGCGCGATTTTTTGCTTGGAGTGACAGTTACAAAAATAAAATTCGCATAGCCTCTTAATAGCGCTATGCACAAATTCCGAAAAACTAATTGATGCACGCTCGACTAAGATTGAGTTAGTTATATTGACTGAGCGGTTGCGAATTAGTTTCTCTTATTTATAGCCCGGGAGCTGGTGTCAAAAAATTGCAAGAGCTTAGTAAAGGCTCATGATGTCATATGTTGGTTATGATGATTGTGACTGATACTGCTCAGGATAGGGCCCGAAATAATAGGTCCTTACATATGAAATTGCCGAAATTTTCTTAAAGATTCGTGAGTTCATAATTCCTATAATTCGATAGCTATTTCAATTTTTTGTTTTTTACTCGAAAGTTTATTTCAAGGTTTTACATCTACGTATTAAATTTTGTTTTTATTTTCAGTTTTATTATAAAAATTAAATTTTCAAAAACAGTTCGTCGGCCTAAATGCCATCCATTTCCATGATAAGATTCGTAATCATTTTTTACAGTTGACACTTCAAGCATTAAATTAATGTTGCTGTTAGCTCAATGTTGTCTCATTTATACACAAAAGAAACCATAAAATTTGGATTTGTCATTCCTAAATGCAAAAATGTTAGTACTGAAAACTGAGTTTCCTTCAAATTCTCTATACAAAACGGCAATTTCATATGTAAAGACCTAATATGTTTCACTTAATTTTCTTATCATAGATGTTTATTTATTAAGTAAGTATTTTACTACAGAGCCAAAACAGAAATATTTTTGTTTCCAGCTAAAATTACTAGAGTCTATTTTTTTTTTTAAATGCGTGGTATATTTTTGTGCCGCGATAGTGCAAGTCCAAGTCACTGCTAAACTCAAAACAAAGCCAAAATTATTTTTTGCGAGTATTGCATTAAAAGAGTAATTGAACCTGTTAACTGAACCCGTCCCCAGTGTGAATTTAGCTCTATCAATTAAAGTCACTTTATACCATAAATATCTGCAACACAGACCACTTCTGTTTTTGGTAGTACGGAATGACTTTTATGATCTGCAATGTGCCTCGGAACAGAAACCATGACATACTAATAAACCCATTGCACTTGTCAAACTAAAATTTTAATACATCCACCCTCACCACTGGACGCGTATCCTGTAGTAAAATATCAGTATATTTTTTATAATAACTGATTAATTAGTTACAACAAAAGAGAAAACTTATTTTTGAAAAATTCTTATTACTACCGAAGTTAGCGATAGCGATATTTAAACTTTTAGTATTAAATCGTGTCACGCGACATGCCGTTAAGGGCCTTACTATTGCCAAATGGGTACTTTCTAAAGCCTACTCCTCGTTTATGGCCAAACCAAAAATAATGAAAAAATGTATTATAAATAATCAACTCTTAGACAACATATGCAACATTTTTCTTTTTCATACCACCAAAACTTCTACATGTTTTTTTTTTTTTTACTGAATGGTGTTTTTTGACCTCAAATTCCCTACTGCTCCTGAGTGGCTTGGCCGATTGAATTCATCTATGCTTTGATAAATAGATAAACTTTATAGCTATAAACATAACATAAGATTATTCAATCGAGTAATCACGTCCAAGTGAAAAGTATAATTTTCTCCTATTTCGCCCTATCAAGGACGCAGCGAGCGTCGTAACAGCCACTATGCATTGCGCGCTTATATGAACGTTATTTCAATGTCGTTTCCGTTGATATTTGTAGTGACAAATATCGAGCTGCTAATTTGGCGATGGTAATCGCCTTAAGGGAGTATATCGTCAAAATTTACACTTTTGAAGTTATTTATCTGCTGTTCAAAAGTAGTCTCAAGTTAAATAAATTAGTATAACAATTTTGAAACCTTTTTCAAGAATTTGGTCTATCAGAAACGCGATTGGAGGAATTTCACTTGATAGAAATAATTATTAAAATCAGGTCTAAATTTACACTTTTTTTTATATTTTGACAAATTAGGATAGCATACAGACTTCAAAAATATTTATTTAGATGGGTTTTAACAATACCTAAATTACTGGCTATGGAAATTTTCATATCTATTTTAGTTAATTGTTTTAATTTATTTTCCTTGATTCCGTCCCTCTTGCACTGCGGGTCTTTCCGCCTGGAGTAACGGGGATCTTTGCACGGACGATATAATTACCTTAAGTTTACTTTGATTGCCAATAACTTCGCCATTTTTTGAAATATCGAAAAAATTATTTGACTACTGTTTTTAGCTTTTTCAAAGCAATTAATTTTCATAAAAATATTCATGTAAGAGACGGGCTCATTGCTAGGGGAAGGTGTTTTTTTAGGGTTCCGTACCCAAAGGGTATGGGTCGGGACCCTATTACTAAGACTCTGCCGTCCGTCCGTCTGTCACCAGGCTGTATCTCATGAACCGTGACAGTTAGACAGTTGAAATTTTCACAGATAGTCTATTTCTGTTGCAACAGATAAAAAAAACAGAATAAAATAAATGTTTAAGAGGGCTCCCATACAACAGAATTGATTTTTTCGTCGTTTTTATAAATAATGGTACGGAAACCTTCGTGCGCGATTCCGACTCGCACTTGGCCGGTTTTTTGATTATATTATCGGTTAATTAAAGTAACTCAGTATGAACATGTGGTTTGAGTCACAAACAAGTCACAAACAACTTGTATTTAGACTTTAGAGTGACTCTTATGACTGCAGACTTTATAAGAGATCAATCGATAACAAAATTCAATTATCCTTTCTGTGAAAAACGCAAAATAAGACTTTGGCTTTCTATACTGATTTCCTCGGGGTTGTTCTTAAACAAGTACAATAATAACAAGGGCACAAATAATATTTTTTCATATTTTGCAAAAAAAGTCACTGAACCTTGGACCTGGCCACTTACCGAGTTTCATTATGAATTTAGCTACATCAAACAAAGTCACCTTACATATTCGCGTAATAGCCGGTAAATGAGGTTTGTCTGTAACTCAAATACCACCCATTTATTTCATTAGACACGAAATTAATATATCTATTGTTATTCTAATATATTTAAAATATTGTATTTTTGTACACAATTTGGTATTATAATATTCTCAGTGTTATAATGGTGAGTCTCCAGTGCGCTCGGTAAGGCTCGGTTAGGGACAGGTTCAATAGGTCGCTCGTCCTTGTTCCCTTGAGGTCACGCCCCATGACCAAATGACCATTGACCATGACCCGGTCGTGTCTCGGTTCGCGTCCCTCGGGTCAATACAGCCTTCCAGCTCTCATCACGTTAAGGGATACTTACATTATTATAAGTAAGATAGTTTTCTTGGCTGGTTACCATGCGTAGGTCAAGTGATAGCTTTCACCATCGCGTTTCATGTTATGACGTTATTTGTAGGTAGTTGCCAAGGTTGTAATTATAACCACAAAGCTTTTCTACCTGCGCAATGTAGGCAGGTATGCCTTGCGCGAAGTTAGTCGCACAACACACTACTAAATAAAATACGCGCTATTATAAAACATCAATGTTTTGTTGCTTTATTCCGGTTCTACTTGTTATCTTAACTAGTAGTGGAAGACAGGCCCTAATTTATGTGAAAAACCAGTTTTCTGGTTTTTATCAGAGTACGTTTTTTGAAGGGCTTACTCTGTAAAAGTACCACTAAATTTCGATTCAAAAAAAATTGTGTTCACAGATGGCTCCAAAAGCAAAGGAAGTTCTTTTGTCGGAAGTAACAGCGGAGAAGATAGTGAAAAAAGAATCAAAAGATGATCTCGAAGAACGTGTTTTTACGTTTCCTCAAGAAGATGTTGTGCCCACTAAATCTGGTTGGAGAGAAATAATATGTGAAACAGGTAAATTAATATTCATTCTTGATACAAAATAGGTAAGAACTGCCATGGTATACCGTGGTGATGTGTGATGTGTCTGGTACATATGCGTACATATATGAGAATGAAAATGAAATTGAATAATTTATTTTTCAATGCAAATGCTCGTAAATGCCAACTTTTTATGCATCAAAACCGAACAGAAAGTCGATTATTTTGCCCTAGGGCTTTATTTTTTTTTTTATTTATTAACGAGAATTTGGCTTACCTGCAACCTTTCCTGTGTACCATAAATGTTATACTTTTTTTTTTCCACTGTTTGACGGCTCTGGATACAGTCCTTTTGAGCCAATCATAATTTAAAGTTCAAAAGATTGTATTTGTTCTATTCCCTCACACTATGCATTGAAAAACGTAGTTTTTAGACGAAAAACGTCGCTACGCTCGTGTTTTAAATCGTCCTCGTAATTTATTCCTTTTCGCCCTTGTAGCATAAACTACTATTACATCATATACAATAATATAATTAATGTAACTTAATATTAGTAAAGAAACGGGGGATTATTTGGTGTTAGGAGGTTGGTAGCAAAACTATGTTAGTTTATTGCCCCTCCGAGAGGCAACAATTTTGTACTATTTATATAACTTGAGGCCATACCTATGAAATTGCCGTTTTCTACTACTGGCTAGTTTTAAGTTCGTTTTCTTGCATAAGACTTGGAATTAAGGTTTAAAATAAATGTCATATAAAATTCAAAATTCAAAAAGTTTATTTTGCAAAGTAGGTATATACTTGTACACGTTTCACAAGTCAAATTTTAATCTTATAAAAATATATGTAATAAAATAATAAATGTACATGAACTAGTTAGATTAAATGTTTATTTAATTTATGTAGCAATATACAAGGTGAATCTGTGAACACCGTCCAAACTCACACCTGAGCCCTGGCAAGTGATCAGCATCACGAACCAACTACGATCCCTGCAAAATTCACAATAAAAATATGTTATAGCTTTAAAAAACAGTTATTCATTTGTTTTCCCACTGTTTGCTTTTTCTTTGATTGCGAACAAGATGAAGTTGCGGAAGTTGCAAACTGGCGATAATACTCGTCCATACAAACAAATAATATGCTATGCAGTCAAACCTCGAACCGGGAAAAAAAAACAGCTGTCCCATAGAAAAGTTACAAGACCAAAATATCTGAAACAGCAGATTGCTTTTTCTTGATTTTTCTTTTTTAGGGTTCCGTAGTACCTAAAAGGTACAAAAGGAACCTTTATGGTGAGACTTCATTGTCCGTCCGTCCGTCCGTCCGTATGTCACATCCTCAAAACTTTAGCACCGTTAATGATAAATACATGAAATTTGGCACAAAAATAGCATTAATTTGCCCACATATCACGGTGTAAAAAAAATATGAAGAATTTGAAATTGTTCAAAATATTTCTAAAACAAAAGTGAGAAAAAAAAAAATATTATCCTAAAAATACAATATGGGAATAAAATGGTAGATAATAAAACGCTGATTGTAAAAAATACATACGTTTACTATATTTACTAGCACTGGTTTCGAGAAATCTTTAAAAAACCACAAAAATATGTACGGCCCCTGTCCTATCTCCGAAACTGGTAGACCGAAAAATATGAAAACAATATCGATTACAGATCATAACTGGCCAATTACAGAAAAACTATAGCGATTTAAAAAAGTTGAGCACAAATGGGAAATATATACAAGGTGACTTTTTGATCATCGTCCAAATTCATACTGGTGGCTTGGTAAGTGATCAGTGTCATGTCATGTCAGTATCATGGAAAAATTTTACCTCTCATCTCTCTGAATGACTTACTGACTAAGCTACTGTTTGTCTGTATATATGTATCTGTGTATTTATGTATGTATTTGTATGTAGTATATTTTTATGTTTATGTTATAGGTTTAAAATAACTTTTACATATTGTTATGCACTGATTAAGTTAAATTTTCAAGATAAAAATGTGTTTATGTTTTCCCAAGGTTGACTGGAAGAAATTTCTTTTAGGAATAAGTCCGCCCTTGCCTTCTATCTGTTCTTTGTGTGTATCTTGTCTTCTTATTTGTGTGCAATAAAGTGTTTATTCATTCATTCATTCATTCAATTATTCATGGATCAATACAATTTTTTGTAAAATTCGTAAAATGAAATTTCGACTCCCCATAGGGCCCATAGTGATCCACTCCGAACTGGAAGTGAATTTCTATGGGAAGCCGAAATTTCATTTTACAAATTTCACAAAAATTGTTATTGATTTAAGATACTGATCACTTACCAAGCCTCCAGTATAAATTTGGACGATGATCAAAAAGTCACCTCATATATATAAAAAAAATGTATTTTATAAAAATACAATATCGGTATTAAATTGAAGGTATTAAAAAGCTAATTGTAAAAATATATAATTTGGCTATATTTATTTGCATCTATTTCGAGCAATCCTTGAAAGAAAATAAAAAATGTATGTCCCCTTATCTCCAAAACTGGTGGACCGAAAAATATTAAAAAAATCATGGTAATATAACACATAAAGATTACAGGAAAAAAATCACGAAAAAAATGACAAAATTAAATTTATCATCCATAATACGGAACTCTAGGTACGCGAATCTGACTCGCACTTGGCCGGTTTTTTTTTTCATGGAAAATTGCCAGTTTTCGGCTTCCGCATCTTCATCTAAACACGGTGCGTTTTTTGTTTGATTGATTCTGTTCTGAAAATATTGATATCTATAACGACCTCCGTGAATTCGTTTGAAAGCTGTAGTGGAAGCAAATTCATCTCAAACCATGTGAGAGTTAGCAGCAGTCTTCAACCTAAGTGATAACACGATAATGATTAATTTGTTATTAAAGTGGGAAAGTAAGCAAGCTCGCAAAGTGGGTACCGTATATGAAACCTAAAAAGACCTAAGAAAGGGACCTAAAAAGGCCGACTTGGGTGAATCATAATTCGATTTGAAAGTAGGATAGAGTCAGAGCTTTATCACGCGTGCAAAAGAGACGGCATTAGAACAGAATCATAATGTGATTCATGCAAAATGGCTTTTTTAGAGGACCAGCAAGCGCGCATACACATGAGGGAATTCTGAATGGGATTTTTACTTCTAATGAAAAGTGAATCCCGTGTGATAATCGTTACAAAATGTCGCAATCAAACTGGTTTACAACTTTTTAAATGGGAAGAATTTCAACACCGATGAGGCGGTGAAAATGCACTTCTAATGAATTTCATTAATTCTCGTCCCCAAGATTTTTATAACAGCAATAGTGGCATCAACATCTATTAAAATAGCAAAAGTGCTTCAACAAACAAAAGCTATTTAATATAACGTTATAAAATAAACGTTTGAGTTTTTTATATAAAATCTAGTATTATATTAAAATTATCTGTGATGATAATGGTAATTTTATAGGTAAGGACCCATTTTTTGTAAAGATATTGCTTTTACTAATTTATATATTTTATGCGCTTTAAGATCGGGTGCAACATAATATTTCCTTTTCTTTCTCGTCTTCTGGTACTTATACCACAGATAATATAATTATAAAGACTGAATTTATCTCTTATTGACTGAATGGTTCACCTCGCCTACGGCTCGATTTTTAAACACACCCTCGAAATCAATCAAATCGAATCATTTATTGAAAGACCAACTATGGATCACAAATTTTGTTAGTAAACTTAATCTAGTCTTATGCTAAGTGTTAGTAACATTGAAATTATTAATTTTAGAGAAGACAGGTCTGTCTACTGCCACATGAATACTGCAGCAGTGATTCGTGTTACAGCAATCAAGCCTGTCCGCTATCATGGCCTGGCCCCCTATTCTGTATCTTTGGTTGCCAACTGAACTAGGTGCCTATCATCAAAAACATAGATAAAAACTGAAATTTCAAAATTGCCTTTAGTGGGTATTGAACTATTAACAATCTGTGTCATCACTTCAAGTGCGAACATATCCTTAGGAAATCGGAATTCGATAGTATATCTATGTTTTTGATAATAGACACCCAGTCCAGAAGGCAACTAGAGATACATAATAGGCCCGCAAGATACTGTTGTTGCTGCCGTGCACTCTGTGCACCAGGGACGCGCACCTTTTTCTCATAGTGGCATGAAAACAATCAACTCGCGCCTCTGCAAACCTATTATGTAACAGTTTCTTAATTTTCTATTTCAAGATTATATAGTACCACTTTGTCAGCGCAATTAATTTGTATATTACAATTTTCTAAGAGCCCCTGAGCTTAGCCGCGGACAGTCAGACAGACAGACAGACAGACGGACGGATACGGCGAAACTATAAGGGTTCCTTGATGACTGCGGAACCCTAAAAAGTCATTGCCATTGAACGGGTTACTACTCGCTACTAGATACTTCTAGCTAGCTAGCTACATGTTCAAGTAAGCTAATTCTCCCCTTTCTCGAATGAATAGCAACAAGTTGTTTGCTAGGGATTCTTATCTAAACCTGTCTCATGTATCGTAGCAGGCGTTCACGTTTGAAATATACCAAGATCATGTCAGAGGATTATTCTATTCGCTGTTTATGTTTTTAGGGTTCCGTACCCAAAGGGTAACCAAAAGGACCTATTTCTAAGACTCCGCTGTCCGTCTGTCTGTCCGTCTGTCACCAGGCTGTATCTCATGAACCGTGATAGTAAGACAGTTGAAATTTTCACAGATGATGTATTTCTGTTGCCGCTATAACAACAAATAATATAACATAACACCCATAACACTGGTGTGGGACGCAACATGTGTCGATACACTAGCGCTCTCCCATGTCAAACAAAGCAGTAGAGCCGCTGGCTTGGAGGCGACCGCCGCTGAAGACCTCAAGCGGCGCAAGTATGCTGTTCTCGGAAACAATTACCTATTTGCGCCGTTTGGGGTCGAAACGTTGGGTTCGTGGCTCGGGGGGTCCCGAGGCGCGTAGTCTTTTTAAAGAAATTTCTGCGCGCCTGGTCAGCGTCACGGGTGACCCATGGGCTGGCACATTCCTCGGGCAGCAATTAAGCTTAGCAATCCAGCGTGGGAATGTCGCCAGCATACTGGGCACTTCGCCGCAGAGCAGCGATGTGGACGAAGTATTTTATTTATAATATAGTTTATCTTTTAAGGTGTTTTAGTTTACAACAAACGTGATTTTTTTGCCGTTTTTATAGATAATGGTACGGAACACTTCGTGCGCGAGTCCGACTCGCACTTGGCCGGTTTATTTTTTAAATGCCGTTATTCGAATGAACGCTACCTTGTTGTACACGAGAAGGAGAAATCGTAACTCTCATAGTGTTACTTCCGTAGATTTTTTTTCTGGGATGATTAAAACTTAAAAGGAATAACCTACTTAGAGGATACACAGATACTCTAAGATCATTAGCTTATACTTAGTTCAGGAATCTATCGACTAGGCAACTATAGACCGACTGAACTGACATTTAGCGTCAGCTACTAGCAGGACTTATTCTGTGGGCCCGAGAAAATACGAAAACTAAGGAAAATCTTTGATGACGTCACACTAAACAAATATTAGTCGCTATATTTCGACCTCTCAGTGGGGCCGTCATCAGGTGAATAGGAAAAAATATTATATGACATATATGTAGGTATTTGAAGTAAGAAAACCGCTGACATCTATTGATATACATTTTTTATATCAATAGATGTCAGCGGTTATTGATATAAAATTTGTATATCAATAGATGTCAGCGGTTTTCTTACTTCAAATGCCTACATATATGTCATATAATATTTTTTCCTATTCGCCTGATGACGGCCCCACTGAGGGGTGGAAATATAGCGACTAAAACCATTTAAGTAAGCTAATTTATTCTATTTATGTGGAGTAAAACATATATATATAAAATAAAAAAAGGCCCTTGAACGGTGTTTTATAAAAATATTTTATTAGCAGATATTTATTAGCAGATATTTATTAGCAGATAATTATTATAAACAAATATTAGTAATTCGTAGCAAAAATACAACGTTCGGAACCCGCACATAAAGTTCGTCGTACTACACTTTACAGACATTTTATGAAAGTTTTTTTTTCTTCAATCAGGAGATGTTCTATTCGCCAGCATCGTTGTGGCGCCGCTGGTGGTGGGCATCTGGCGAGGAGTTTGGGGGCTGATGGACCTCCACCACCACCTGTTTCCTTACGCACAGACCTATTTGCTGGGAATTGTTATACATGTCAGCTTTGCGCTTGCAAGGTACGAGTAAGGGTCTTGTGACAAGAGAGACTTAAACCTCATAGATTAATCAAAACTTCTTTTTACCTCGCAAGCTCGGAAAGGTTCTATTTATCATTCGAAATCTGCGTGCAAAATTTATTTTTATCCGCTAGCGTGGAAAAGGTTTTTAAAATTCGAAACATTCTGTAAAAAAAGGATTTGTTTTTTTATCAAATCTATTACAATCCGGAATTATATGAGGCACTATTGTCAAACAAACATGGACGGAAAATTGTCCCGTATTAGTGCAACCGATGCGAGCTTCTATTTCTACACTCTAGATCTAGGGCTCTACCGCGTAATTCTCATTTGTATCAACTTCAAGCAAATGCATGCGAAATTCAACGCGTGCAAAAGAGATGGCATGATAGGCGGGCGTCGTCGCACGCACGTCAAATTTCAATCTCAAGTTGATGTTGATGAAAATGAGAATTACGCGGTAGACCCGCTAGATCTAATTTAGCGGAACCCGTTTAAATGTGGAAGGCGTACGTATGCGTTACATACTTTTTTCATGATTTATATAAAAACGGCTCCCCGCTATAGATACGTCATGATCGGGAAAGCCGACCAGTTTCAGCAGATTTAGACTGCCTTCATCTGGGCGAGTGAAGACGTTTACAGTTACAGTGTCACACAGTGTGAGGCGTAACGTCGTCGCGTAAACGTAATCACTCGCCCAGATGAAGGCAGTCTAAATCTGCTGAAACTGGTCGGCTTTCCCGATCATAATACGTATTGAGGTGAGCCGTTTTTATATAAATCAAGAATTATTTTCAAGTCTCATTTAATTCTATAATACTTTTTTCTCTAATTATTTTCTCTGGTCGTAGATCGTTCCTCCTGTGCCGGTCACAAGGCGCATGGAGTGACTTCGAGAGCGGCGGCGCGGGTCGCTGGTTGAGAGAACGGGTCATCTCTAGAGTCTACACCTGTATATTCATCATGGCCTGCATCATGCACTGGAGGGGTGGCTGGGGGATCTTCGATGCGACTGTCGCGGCGATACTGCCCGACGATGATGACCCTCACAGGTGAAAACAGGACGCGGGTGGTTGAGGAGTCTGCATTTACTGCATTTTAATGATTAAAAATTTAAAATGATAGTTATCCACATGAACAACTTTTACTATGCAGCCAACCCTGAAATCGGGAAAAGAATAATCAGCTCCATTCCATACATTTTGATCAAGTAAGTACCAATCGTCGGCGAAACGCGGGTATACCGAGTATGGACTGTGACTTGCATTTCACAGTTGACAGCCGGAACACCTCTGACACCCCCTCGGGGATTCATGTCGTGGCGATATATTTATATATATATTATTTGTATAAGTACTAAAGTTTTATATGGAACAGTTGATTTCCTTTTCACGATTTGAGACGTGGCCTCATGTAATGGGTAATGGGTATGTTAAATACGTAGATAGTAATGGGTATGTAAAATACGTAGATATTATAGCAAAACTTGTTTGTAATCTTCACTGGAGATTCTCCAGTTTTCGGAATTCATGGACATAAATATTCATCCAAAGAATTCGTATACCTAGAACCAAGAAGTTTTTTTATTTAAGGCCCAAGTGTCGTTTTTAGAATTCCGTCAAAAAACGGATAATCTTCAGGGTCCGTATAATGTCAAATCAAGTCAAATGCACAACCTTAAATTAACATTTCAGATTCCGTAACTCTGTCAATCGGTTCAATAAAAATAATATAGATAGTGGACTATGGAAAAAAAATATATTAATACTTTTGCGTTTTTTGGAAAAAACGCAAAAGATTTAATAGAAGAAAATTACAAAGTTACCTTTAAATTTAATTATTCCGAGTGTTAAAGGGCCTTCCTTGAATTATCCAGTCTTGAAATTTGTATTAAAAATAAATGAACAATAATCCCGTCTAAAAATATTAGAAAATTTTAGGCTTCTAACTCGGTTGAATAAAAACGCAGTTTTTTCGTGAGCGCGTGTTTCTTGGTAGTCGTAACAGCCACGGCTGAGAGCGCGCTGTTTTAAACTAAAAGGAAACGTCATAGAGTTCATGCAGTTCTGATTGATGTGCAATGAGGTGCTCAATCTGACTTAATATTTATGACGCCACAATAAAAAAATATATTGATGCGGCTCCGACCGAATTTATTCAATCTCGGCCCCGTTTTCGGCTTGGGTGTTATTTTATTAACATCCCTTGTAGCCTATATGTTAAGCAGGGTCACTACGATCCTTACTCAGAACATTTAATTTAATTTAAATGTTCTGTGGATCCTTAATATAATATTTTTTAACCGTTTTATTATATATATATATATATATATATATATATATATATACAGATTCTTACGTATATTAAAGTAGAAATTGAATAAAAAAGAAAATTTTCGATATATATTTCGACCCACTTGGGATCGTCGTCAGTCGAATATCGATTTTATTTTTATTATTAATATTCGACTGACGACGATCCAAAGTGGGTCGAAATATACATCAAAAATTTTCTTTTTTATTCAATTTCTACTTTAATATCCGTAAGAATCTGTATATATATATAATAAAACGGTTAAAAAAAGCTTTTAAAGCAAAAGTATTTATTATCATAATATAATATTTATCATAAAGAGTGCGATCTATGTGATCTCTCTATTTACACTGCCGACATCCCCACAGGCCGGTGCTGATAGCTGCGTTGGTGATGCTGATGTACTTGTCCCTCGCCTGGCTGCGGTCAACCAGGAACCTTCTGGCGGCGCCCTTCTTCCTGTTCACTGACGGGAAGGAGCCTACCTACATATTCTCCACCAGGTTCCGGACAACTGTAAGAGTTTACTACTTTAAGGGGGGGCTTATCTTGATTTCGTCTCTTTTCTAATTAATTTTAAACTATTGTATTGTGATCTTTTATGTCCAAAAATGGATATTTGTTAGATTAATATCTATTTGCAATACGTTATAATTTGTTCGATTTGAAAAAACCGAACTTTGATGATTTTTCAGCATCATTTCGTTAAAATATAAAATTTACATACACAAATTAGGTGAAAATTGCAGGAGTAATTAAAGAAAAAGTACTTTACTATGTTCTTTTGCGGTTACTTTATTAAAAATTTCGCCGTTTTTGAGAGAAAAATTCTTTTTTTGCGAGTGCACGATGTTTTGGTTGTCGTAACAGCCACAGTTTAGAGCGCGCTATTTTAAACAATAGTATGAATGTCATCGAGTTCAGTACCACCTGATGCAAAATAGAGTGCTCAATGTGAGGGATAAGGGGCCCTTAAGAGCCCGGTTCGTGACGACGACAACTTTGATGCAAAGCATTTTGTTAAACATTTTTCTGGCCTTTATCGCGATGTTTTTGGAAAAATCAAGGACATACACCACTTCATATTGGCCGTCTTAATGAATGCCTAAAATTATTTGATTGAATTGTTTCTCTTTTGCAAATTATTTTGGTACTTACGAGCCCGTTGCGAATAGTTCTTCATAATGTTTAAGTACCAAAATAATTCGCAAATGGGAAACAATTCAACTAAATAAATTTTAGGACTTCATTTATACGGCCAATATGAATTGGTGTATGTCCCTGGTTTTTACAAAATATCGCGGTAAAGATGAGAAAAATATTTAAAAAATACTTCTCATCTAACGGACGAAAAATACGGAGCGATGTATCTTAAGATAGGTTTATCGATTTGTCAGGTAATCTGACGCTGTATCTTGTAAACCAACCGGCTTCGCTCCTACAGGTACCCTCAAGGCAAGGCTTCCCTAATTTTCTCGGATAAACGTCCTCGTCGTTTAGTTTTTTACCTTTTAGTAAAACTTTTTTTAACTAGAATGTTCATGATTCACTCTTCGATCTTAATATTTCGGCCGTTCGGTATACGATTACTTGCATTTTCCTGCCTCCAAAAAAATCGCAAGGATTGGCCTAAACTGTGATCTAAATATCATTTAATTGGACTTATTGGTTATTGGTTGGACTTATTGGTTATTGGTTTTGGAAACTTATAATAAAATAAACTTCGTTAAAATTTTAAATAAAACGGCCGTCGTATTATTATTAAAAACCCATCCCTTTAACTCCAAAATAATAAATGAAAAAACCTCGAAATTGCGAGCTCTTTGAGTGACCCGCGTCCTCTGAGTAGGAGAGACAAATGTAAAAGGAAAGCGTTAGACCAGGATAGATTTCTCTGAATACCCTCGCCTTAAACCGAAGTCAGAATAGTGACTGTCTATCGCTGAACATCTGGGACCCCGCTTAAAGTACGATAAATCTTCGATGACTTTCGACTCTCAAAAGGGTTTTGAAACTCATGTGCTGTGTGCCTAATAAAACGTATTTTCAAACAGATGTTGAAACATCCATGTTGACGGAACCCGTACATTGTGTACGACGGACACTTGGACTTATACCATTTTACCTGGACAAAGAAAGCAAAAAAGGAAAGCTATGAACTATGTTGTTCTGGTTGTAGAGTTCCAATCTTAAAAATAAAAATAAGTAACTCTCGAGTGTGAATTTCGCACTTAAGGCACAGTATACTCGTTTTAAAATTGCTTCAAGAGTCAGTCTTGGATCCTAGTTCTTGGCTCTACATTTTAACAGTCGCGTAACATACAGATACGCCTTTGGCGCAGCACGACCGCCTGTTATATACTGCTGTTTATAAATAACTACAAATTTAACGCTACGACCACCATCTCTGGGGCCGAAAAGGATCTCAACAATGCGCCAATCTGTGAATGCAAGCATCTGTAACTTTCCACTTGCGATTCCTAACTGAACGAAGTTGTCAATATCAAGTACACCGAGCACGTACGTAACGCGCGTGGAGTTCGAATCGCGGGAACGCGCAATCATAATCCAATTATTAGTGGAGATTAGGGTGAGTAGCGGGCGGGTGAGACGCAGGCGCGGCGCATTCAGCCACCGCACGTCGACATGCGCGGGAGCACCGCCGGGCTGGCTGACACGCTCGCGGGCGGCTCGCGGGCCCACGCCGCTTTATTAGAGCTGGCTGACGCGCTCTTCGCTAGCGTGGTCGTCGCGCCCGCCGTCGTCACCTACTGGAAGAGTACCTGGTCCTTGCTGGACCTCTACGTCTTGACTGAGGACCAAGTGGCGAGCGCGGCTGCCTGCGCCGCCTTCGGCCTCCTCTACGAGCTAGTGACGTGCGTGTTCCAAACTGGGATCAGTTCGCGGTTGAGTCCTGACCGGGGAAGGTTGACGTACTATGTGTGTTCGAGATTGTATACGTGCCTGGCGGGGGTGGCGTGCGTGGGCGCCTGGAGGGGGGTGTGGAACCTGCTGAATGAGTGCACGGGCGACAGCGCTCGCACGTTACTGTCCACGACGGCGGCGGCGACGCTCTCGCTGGCGGCGCTGCGGGCGCTGCGGAACATCTGCGCGGCGCCTTTCGCCGTCGCCGTTGACTCGCCTCAGGACTACTTTGATGTGCCAACTATGTTCAGAACGGTAGGTCGCTCCACTTGAACCTGTAAGGCAGACCATGTTTTTGATGCTGTTTGCATCACTAGCTTCTTTAGTGGGCATAAATACGAGTATCTAGCATTGATAATTCTTGCTTACTTTATATCACGGTTAAAAAGGCATTGAACTGCATTGCGATGTAAGTAAATGACAAGCTTACCTTCACCTTTTTCAAGGCAGCGCGGGCCCATCTTCTTATTAGGAGAATATTAATAGAAGGAGGGGGGGGGGAGAGTCATCAGCTTTTAGAACAGCGAGTTTGGGTTTTAATTAATTTAATATTATCTTTGTTAAGATGAAAAACTGTTTAATTTATTAATTTTATTAGCTTAAATTTACTTAATTTAAAATTGTGTAAAAATGTATTCACTTTTCTCATTTTTACATTAAAAAGCAACCATCCAGGGGATATCAGAACCACCATGATCCCCTCTTTTGAGGCGGCGCATGTATACAAGTAATGTGATTAGAACTCGAATGTACATACATATTCATATCAGTAAAACACTATAACATACTCGTAAATATATGTCATAATAAAGAAATCGACAAACGAATAAATTAACATGTTATTTCACAAGATACCGCAAAATACTACGAGTTTACGTAGCAGGCGCGTAGTTTCGCGTAGCATTTGTAGCATTTTTGTAGAGCTTTTACGTACTGTGCGAAATTGCAAACCTTACTAAGTACTCCAATATCGACGACATAAAGATTTTGACAAGCACTAAGTTTAATGTCAAAAGAAAAAAATCCAAGTACGTATGCCCACGGGCTAATTCAAGGTTCCGTAGCATAGTAGCATACATTTCCGTAGTAACAAAAAGATTTCTGAAAATAAATAAAAATTTGTTACGGATAATCAATGTATTACAAGTCTTTGATGTCCTACTCAACGAACTGAGCCGTTTTATTATCGCTTCTTGAGATGAGTCTTGGAGTAATAATTTTTTCTTTACTTTGATCCTTAACATCATAGAAGTAATGAAAATGTATATAAAATGCATTTTTATAATGAAGTGGGGTTAATATCACTACTATTATTTTTAGATTAATTTAATAAATATATTTCAAAATACAAATAAATAATAAGTTTTAGTTACTTCCCTCTTCATAAAGGTAAATACATACTCCAACTGTAATTTGGACCTGTCTTTGAAGGCCTACTCCTCCCACACGGGTGGTTCGAAAACTTAAAAAATAATATGTGATAGGCATGATGAAGTCAATTTTTTTTAAAAGTTTTCCTGTTGTTATTTTTGACAAAATAAACTCGAAAGTTTCATATGATTTTCGCAAGAATTTTCTCCTTTCGAATGCCTGAGGCGATTTTAACGATTCATTCACCAAATTATAGACAATTTTTAGAACTACAAATTTATGTTTAAAAATTTTTTCTGTCCATTGCGTCCTAGTGAAAAGTGTATTTTCTCCTATTTTGTGCTATCCGGAGGACACAGGTCAACTCAAGGTCGTTGGCGGATGCATGCACCTTAAATTTATAAATTTTCTTAAGCATGGTAGAAACTGGAGCAGGAACAGAATCAACAGTTTTCCTCTCTCACTCTCTCTCTATCTTTCTTTTAATATCAACAGTTAACCCCTCTTTCTCTTCTTTTATTGCCCAATTGAGGAAGATCTGGTCCTCTAAAAAGGCCGCTTTGGATGAATCATATTATGATTCCGTTCTAATGCCGTCTATTTTGCACGCGTGAAATAACTCTGACTCCATCCTACTTTCAAATCATTTTATGATTCACCCAAGTCGGCCTTTTTAGATCCCCTGTTGATCTTGCCAGCTTATTATATCAGATTAAGTACATTTTAACTTTTAACTTTGAAAATAAGCATTTAATTGCGCACGTACTTGTATTTAACATACAACCATGTCATGTCATTTTTTAATAAGGATAATATTCTAAACTTAAAATGCACAGGATCCAAAAATAAATAATAATGAAAAATTATAAGTTAATACGTGCGATTAACGGCTCTTGGAGAAACATCATCATGGATGCATAAAACACTTATATAGGTACTATTTCACAAATTTCACTATTGCCCAACTACTAAGTTTCGCCTTATCAGCATTATATTTCTTTATATATGCGATATATGTAAATAAATCCTCCATCCATTGATAATGCAGATAAGGCGAAACTAGTTTGTCAATAGTGAAATTTGTGAAAGAGTATAAGTGTTTTATTCATCAATGATAAATTATATTAAATATACCTGCTTGTATATTACGTAATCTGTACGTAACGCAACATATTGAGTCTCGTGCTCGAGTTCAAAGTGATTATTTTATTCAGTGATAAATTAAATTAAATATATCTGCTTGTATATAATCTGTACGTAACGCAACAGGGTGAGTCTCGTGCTCGAGTTCAAAGTGATTATTTTATTTAATGATAAATTAAATTAAATATATCTGCTTGTATATAATCTGTACGTAACGCAACAGGGTGAGTCTCGTGCTCGAGTTCAAAGTGATTATTTTATTCAATGATAAATTAAATTTAATATATCTGCTTGTATATAATCTGTACGTAACGCAACAGGGTGAGTCTCATGCTCGAGTTCTAAGTAGTTATTTTATTCAATGATAAATTAAATTTAATATATCTGCTTGTATATAATCTGTACGTAACGCAACAGGGTGAGTCTCGTGCTCGAGTTCTAAGTGGTTATTTTATTCAATGATAAATTAAATTAAATATATCTGCTTGTAGATAATCTGTACGTAACGCAACAGGGTGAGTCTCGTGCTCGAGTTCTAAGTGGTTATTTTATTCAATGATAAATTAAATTTAATATATCTGCTTGTATATAATCTGTACGTAACGCAAAAGGGTAAGTATCGTGCTCGAGTTCTAAATGGTTATTTTATTCAATGATAAATTAAATTTAATATATCTGCTTGTATATAATCTGTACGTAACGCAAAAGGGTGAGTATCGTGCTCGAGTTCTAAGTGGTTATTTTATTCAATGATAAATTAAATTTAATATATCTGCTTGTATATAATCTGTACGTAACGCAAAAGGGTGAGTATCGTGCTCGAGTTCTAAGTGGTTATTTTATTCAATGATAAATTATATTTAATATATCTGCTTGTATATAATCTGTACGTAATGCAACAGGCATAACGCAACATTTTAGCATTGTACAGCCCCTTAAGACCCACTGACGAGTGTTTGATGAGATGAAGAATACTTAACCAATAGTGCGTATGTATTGATCATCTCATCTGTCACTCACCTGTGGGTCTTAGGATCGAAGTGGGCCTGGTTACCTATCTATTTTGTTGACTGTACCTACAGTAAACAGAAATTTCCGATTATCCTCTGTTTTGACCTGGCTTATTAATTTATCACTTTGTTGATCTTTGGTTGGTTGTTGATCTTTAAAGTAATAATAAAACAAACAGCGATGAGATTAAAAGTATTTCTAAACCATATTATTTGCATACTCTTAACCCTCTTAGTTTTCATTTTCACTGAAATGCATCGCAGTGCATAACGTTGCTCGAATCCGTCTTACAGAATAAGAATACGACCGCCCTTATTGAATTTTCCTGGAGAAATACTACTTATATATCAATTATAAATAAACCGAGGGTGTCATCTCTACGTAAACATAGAGATTACGTAGATTATTCCGTTATTTCCGTCCATTACGTGCATATGTGATCCAGAATTTAGCAACTCATTTTGCACCAAGTAGAACTAAACTCTATGATATTTCGTTATTGTGTAAAATAGCGCGCTCAAAGTGCAAGTACCGTAAGCTTTGATTCGAGAAATTTTACTCATAAAATCGATAAATTCTAAACGATTAATAATCATTATTGCCATTCCATCAACATGTTTTTTTTACAAAGTTGCTAGATATCATTCAAACAGTTTTTATAAAAAAAAAACACTTAGTCCAAAAATCGATATTGGATAGAAAAAAATAAGAAGTCTAAAATATTATCTATCTTTAATAATATCACTTAAGAGTAAAATAGACAGTTACAAAAGATTTTATTTACGGTAAATAAATTAATCGATTGACGCTATTTGTTCAAACTTACTCACGTTAGTATAACATATATTTTTTATAAGTATGGGTAGCCTGATTTTTGCAATAAAACCATCCAGTCTGTAATTTTATTTCTATTCGCATCATCTTCCTCCTTAAGTGACCTGTTGACCTGGTGACGCTGTCTACTTGTTTAATCTATGAACTAATTTAAACACTAACTGTAACATTATGTAAGTAAATGATCTGCTGCCCACATTCTTATTACAATCAAAACTAGAGTAAAAGTTAATATAAATAAAATAGGAGGACTTAAAGTGTGCCTTAACTTTTAGATTGTTGTTTTAAAATAAAGATGCTGAATGTTTCACTCAGGATATGCCATACTAAAATGAAATTGAAAACTCCATGAAAATCTGTTCATTTGGTAGGTTTTCAACGAAGCAGGGTGAAAAAAATCTATTATTTTACATTACGTTCTCTCATATCCTCCATTTCTAAGTACACAGCAATATATTATATTCAAGTGTTTTAGAAATCTTAAATCGATACGTTACGATTAGCACAGTCTGTGATCTACGGTGATTTTATTATAAAATTGTTTCTTATCCGATACAATTTTACACAAATCTACAATCTTGATGGAAATATATTCTACCACACAATGCAAATAGCACAATGATTTAGTGAATCCCGGTTCAGAGCGCTTCACATTCAGAGTTATTTCTATTTTTCATTTTTATACTGCATTGAGATCATGTTCATTTCTTCAGGGTGTTTCAATTGCAATATGAGGATTAAACAACTTTAGAGATTATACTGAACTACTTCCATAGAAACCATTCCACAGATCATTTGTAATATTGTTGATACCCCGCAGTTATTAAAACATAAACTTTCGTTGTCCAAAAAAAGTTACCAGAAACTTGAACTTATTCGCTATTCCATTTGCTTCTACAAATTATCTTCGAAATTGTTATTTAAACAGAGCTTGTAAATCTTATAATGAAAATTTTAATGATATAGATTTATTTAATGTGTCACTAAATTTAATCACTAGTTCCCTATTAACTGTAAAAAAAAATACTTTTATTTGAACTATTATTTTTATTTTTGTTGCGTTAGAATTAAGATATTATTGAACCTACTTTATTTTTTGTGATTGTCTACTTTACTGCTTTTTTTTCTTGTTCTTATGTATATCTATGTGTGGAAACTTTGTTGGTTTATGTTGTTTTTATCTGTGTGCTTTTTTATATGTTGTATGTAACTGTTTGTTCCCCTAATAAAAAGATAATAAATAAATAAATAAACAATTTTGAATAAAGCGAAAGAAAAATCACTTCCCCTTGGAAAATGACGGATAGGTATTACAATTTCTATGGTTATGTGATTTTTTCCGCGTTTTTTTTCAGCAGTATGAACCAGTCATGAGCGTTTTGTCCTTTTCAGTCTCTGGTGCCATTTTCGAATTACACTTTGTCAAACATACGTCTTCGATTTTTTTTTTATCGCCGTTTAGGATTATCTAAAACGTAGTCTAATTGTTTACAGAGTAGTCGTGAAACGGCGCTGTACATTCTGGACTGCATCTTCTCAGTGGCCGTGGTGGGGTCCCTGGTGGTGTTTGTATGGCGGGGGTCCTGGGCGCTGCTCGACATTTATCTGTACCCTGACGACCCCGCCCGCTCCTGCTGGACTTCCCTTGTAAGTTGACCCACGCTGTACAGTGGAGATCACGTCAAGCTAAACGCTTTATAGTTGCATAACTACTCCTCTACATTTTGAGTGTTAGAAAGATCATGCAATTAGCTCTCTCAGCTATATAAAAATACTTGAAGCGCGCGCGACAAACATATAACCTATTGTGCACATTTTCGCCTCTCGAAAGGAGGGCAAAGTTATAACTGTTTAACTTGACGACGTGATCTCCACTATACCACAGAGTGAATGTGCGAATTTCAAATCTTCGAAATTAACATTTAGCCAGGAACCTTATTCATCAGGGTGGGGTTTGCAATCCGGTTTGCGCATATAAATGTAAGCAAATCGGTAGAAGAAAATACTGCGCGTCTTTTTGACGACCCTAGAAAGAGGATGGATCTTGATAAATAGTGATTGAACATACTCCTTAAATTTAGCAACAGGTTTCTATCCGTGCCTATAAAACTCTAAATATCAAAATGCTGTATAAAAATAACCGTTCAAGTGCAAATGCGTTTTTAGGATACAAATTTTATTCCATGTACAGTTATGAACTACTAACTTAAGGCCCCAGACTCTCTTTGCAACATTTCGCTTTCATTTTACCTGAGGCTTTAGAAGGGCGCTCCCACCGCTGCATTAAGATGTTAGAGACCGCACCTGAATGTTGCTCTACTTCGTTAAATGAGTGTAATTTTTAATTATTCAAGTAACGGTAATTTACAAAGTTTGGTTTGTTTATCGGAACAAAAGCAAAAGCAAAATAAACAAAAGTAAATCTACCTGGAATAGGCAGTAAGAGTGATTAGTATTTAGACACAATACATTTTATAGGTCATGCAATTATTTGCAGATTATTACCGAAGGGGTGTCAAGAGGTGTTCCGAGTGTGAACTGTGAGATGCAAGTCATAAGTCCACCCATACGTGTACCTATAAGTACACCCGCGTTTCTCTGACGATTATTACGTCTCAACGTGATGAGCCCTATCGCTCTAAGGAAACCTGCATGCCCTAAAAAGCGTGTAGTTGTGCCCGAAAATTTCTTTATTCATCAAGATTTTCATTTAACTAATGCCTGACATAAAAAATACCTTTATAAAATTTGGAAATGTAGAAAATTAATAATCAAATCGTAACAATGAAAACATTTAAAATGATGTATTCCTTATACTCTCACACATATTACAATCAGTTCTTTAAGTAATATAATATCAAAAATAGAAACTCTTACGGTAATTAAGTGTCTGTCAGTTTGTGTGTCCATGATTATGACTAAGGTGCAATAAAAAAGGTAAAAAATTTAGTTTTAGAAATGTGATGTTTTAATGATAAGAACCGCAGCTGCGTACGTTCTTTTGTTTTGATGCATTATTGTCTAGCACGTTGTTATCTCGAATGTCGGTTTTAGTGACTTCGATAGCTTTTTAAGACATTTTAAATAAAAGTAAGTAAAGTAATAAAAACGATGTAGCTTCGGCTTTAGTTATTCCAAAAAATGGCGACAGCGGTGCTGGTATAAAATTTGTGTCACGCCATCCCCGTGGGTTTTTTAGACCACAACTTTTAAAATACGGCTATACGGGTTTTCGAATTAACACACATTAACATTACTTAATCTAAGCGAATTAGGGCATGCAATTATTCGCAGATTTTTACTATCCGGATAATGTATTATCCGGATAACCGGATACTTATGGTAAAAATTAAGGGTAGTAATAAAAGCTCCGAAAACTAAATTAAAACCGCCCAAAAAAACGGCCTACCGCAAACAACTTGAAAAAAACCGGCCAAGTGCGAGTCAGACTCTAGTCAGAACCTAGGGTTCCGTATTGTGGATGATAAATTTAGTTTTATCATTTTTTTCGTAAATTTCTCAACCGCTTTATTTTTTCTTTAATTCTTACGTTAACGCATATTACTAATTGTAACAAACTATTGTAACATTGTAGTAGCAGCCGTTCGACAAAACAATTTCTCTTGTCATCTATTGTAAAATTATAATATGTATGCAGGTAGCTATCAGTATCAGTATTTATTTGTTTCTACTTTTGTGGGCATATCTCATGCACGAATATGAGTAGTATTCACGAATTGTAGTATCAGGACAAAGTCATGTGAGTTTATTGATACTATTCACCATGTAATAAAATAGTGTAAAATTATGAATAAATAAATAAAAAATTAAAACTATGATTTTTTTCATATTTTTCGGTCCACCAGTTTTGGAGATAAGAGGGGACATAATTTTTTTTATAGATTTTCAAGATTTCTCGAAATAGATGCAATTAAATATAGCCAAACTATATATTATTACTATAAGGTTTTTAATACCTACAATGTGATACCCATATTGTATTTTTATAAATATTTTTTTTAATTTATTTTACTTTTTTTATATTTTTAAATCACTATAGTTTTTCCGGTTATTGGTCAGTTATGATCTATAATGGACATTTTTTTCAAATTTTTCGGTCTACCAGTTTCGGACATAGACATTATTGTGGTTTTTTTAAAGATTTCACAAAACCAGTGCCAGTAAATATAGTAAAAGAATATTTTTACAATCACCTTTTAAGTGTCTACAGTTTGATACCCATATTGTATTTTTAGGATATTTTAAATTTTTCTCACTTTCGTTTTGAAAATATTTTAAACAATTTCAAATTTTTCATATTTTTTACAATGTAATATGTAGGCAAATTAATGCTATTTTGTGCCAAATTTCATGTCTTTATCTTTACGGTGTTAAAGTTATGATGCTGTGAAATACGGACGCACGTAGATTAGACTTTATTTTATCGAAACAGGGATTTCTTAAAATATTCAAAAAATATTGTATCCATAGTTGTTTACTTATTAAATGATAAGTGCAATATTCAAGTAGAGCAACTTTCATGATACAGTTCGCCTCTCCATAAGAATCTACGCGAGGGAAAGGGAGCAACCGTGCGAGCGGGAGGTAAAATGACGTTGAGCTACACAACACACGTCTGAACGCTGCGATGTCCCAGCGAAACTGAGGGAAATGAAATATCGACGCGTTTTGTGTTTTAAACTCTCGATAAGTTTCGATTTGATAAATGTTCTTAAAATAATTTTTTAAATACCGTTTTTTGTTATTTCACTTATTAATAGTTCTATTCTACGTGTTTTAAATTTGACTACGCTAAACGATAGTTTTCTAGTAGAAAAACAATATTTTATCAGTGGTTGAATTCATAAAATCACAACTATTTAAAGCACTCGAAATAAGAAAACTAAAGTATTATCCAAAAAAGTAACCAGGTAAGATTATTGTTGAAGATATGGGAATAAATGTTACCTGAATAAATTTCTTGTTTTTGTCATAATTTTTACGTGACGTGTGCATGAATGAGACTCTCAACGCGTAGAACATAAATAAAGGTATATTTAAAGCCTAAAAAACCTATTAAAAGTAGCATTAAAGTAAATGAAAAAATGTGTTTTGAAATCTTCAAATTCCACACTATAAATTAACGTAAAATGTATTTTATTTATTGCTTTCCTACTAACTAAAATAAAATCATTCTTTTCTGATAATTCTGCAAGAATACTGATTTTTAGGGGACTGGAGCCTTAACTTGACACTTACGATCCATTATGCCTTGTTTACATTTGAACGAGTTTAGTAGCAAGTAAACTAGCGTACCTTGCGAGTTAAGCTACTGGCTTCGTTTGGACAGCAAAAAGCGAGTTCAGTAGTAAGTTACCAGTTAATCTGCGGGAAAAGAATCGCTTTCTATTTTTTGGACAGTTAAGTATGGAGAACTTCCTCTCGCACCTTCCCCAACCCCGCCAACTTTACTTGCACTGTGTTGCCGCGCATTTGAACAGCAGAGTTTAGTACAGAAAATTATTTTGTTGTCAAAGTGTAGACGCGCGCGTTGCATTTGTGGTTATTTTTTGAGGTTATTAACAAAACATTTAAAATTAAATGGTCCAAATCGATCACTTACGCATTTGTCAGTGAGTATTTGAAGCATGAGTGCTTGTGTAATACAAAAAGCATCACATCAACATGTTCAACAGGACAACCATCTATGAGTGTACTTGACAGCAAATGTAACTTGGAACTAAATATATCCAAAGATTGTTTGGACGGTACTTACTCCTTAACCAAAGAACGAGTTAACCTGCCAACTGCCTTCTGTCATTAACTTGTCCAAATGTAAACAAGCCTTAACTCGTCCAGTAAACAAGGCTTAAACTCAATATATCCAGGTTGCGCTCAGCCAACCCTGTTTATTTTGATGTAGTTTTTTTCTCTACACAACTATAAATAGGTTCCATCTGGGTACTCGATATACAGGGTTACCGACTGCACGCTCATAGTCTATGACTATACCCATAAAATGTACTATTTATTAAATAAAAAAAAAATTAACACAATTTTTTATGTTTTGAATTGTTTCTAACTACATAGAACGTGATTACAGGATTGACTTGATTTTTATTTTCACAAAATAGTTTATACAATTATAAATCTACAACCACCACTATTTATTTTTGCATTTAACATATTTAAGTATTAGCTAAAAATCCTCCAATCTATTGTTTCGCTGCTTGATTATTTGTTAGAATTACCCGTCCGACAAATAGGGCATTGAGCAAACCAATAATCGCCTCTATCAAAAGCTAATAAAGTCTTTGTCGTTGGCCTTATTGTGTTGCTAAATAACCAATTACTCGTTTTTATCCCGGCTTAGAGATCTTCACACCCAGATTTATATTTATTCTGCTTTTCTATACCGTAATTAATTATTAGTTCATGGTAATTTGCATAGCTGAAGGAATCCTTTTTCTGTGGTAATTTGTATACTCTTACGATGAAAAAACACAATTTCACAAAATAATGTCTTTGTTATTTTCATTTTAGTATGTTCTCTACATTAGTATGGAGGAATCGGTAATCGAATATAGTCATAACGGTCATAGACGAAGTGGCTATTTTGGCGTCACTTTACTTCATATCTGTCGTCGAGAAAATAACAAAATGGAAAGATTTTATGCAGTAGTATCATTTAAATATTGCGCATATCAATCTTCGCCACTTCGACACAAAGGTTACTTCATTACGCCTTCTATACAATCGATGACAGATAGTGCACGTCAGGTGGGTCGGTCGGCTATAGATTTCTATGCGCATTGTATCTCTATTATACTAATTTAA
The DNA here is from genome assembly GCA_934047225.1 of Ypsolopha sequella. NCBI lineage: Eukaryota > Metazoa > Arthropoda > Insecta > Lepidoptera > Ypsolophidae > Ypsolopha > Ypsolopha sequella. Next base: position 15,882,904 of record OW203994.1, on the reverse strand, counting down.
ATTATTCTATACCGTTATAGAGATATTCTGCGAAATATGTAAGTGAATGATCTACTTCCCACATTCTTATTACAATCAAAACCAAACAAAATAAGAATTTTCTGGAACTATTTGAACAATTAGATGATTGACAAATGCTTCTATAGCAACGATAATTAATTTCTTGACGTTTAAAATTTAACTTTACTAATAATGTGATGATAACCGTTTCTTAAAATTACTCATTTTGTGCAAAATGTTTTAATAAATAAATTTAAAATATTAATTCATTTAAATTTGATTCTGTAAACTGTACTTCTCAATTCATCTACTCGTAAAATATGAATACAAATACCAAAAAAAGTTTAGGTTTTTAAAACCCTTGCGAGTATCATTATCATTACATATCTGTGTATACATACCAAATGCGTTTGCAAAGACACCGTGAAATATAAAACTTTATGCAATAAAATTAATATAACAGCTACTTACGATATATTAGTATTGTCACGATATATTAGATAAATTAGTATCTTAAGTAACGGTTATATTAATTATGAATCTAAACCACGAATCTTTTAGTAAATAAAATTTGCAATGGTCAAGTCTGGAAACAAATTAGGTCTGTGACCTGTATCATACATGTAGCTAATAAATATGTGGCTAATACTTTCTCTGTCCCCCTCTAAAAAGACCTCAAAACGATAAAAATATAACAAATTCCCTCGTGGCACGAATCACGCCACCTGCTCTGACCTGATATGAAATGTTTTCGCATATGGGTCATAGTCGAACGCTATTGAGTCGTTGAACGTGCTCACAATAAATGGATGCTTCCTTTGTGTCCAGAGAGCCGTCTCAGGTCATTTGTGTCCCTCGTACTATGGCTCGATTGGTAGAATCCTTTTCAGATGCTTTCAGATTACCTTTTGCTAGGCCTCGAAGAATATTATTATCTTTAATAACATGCCAGTTATTATATAATTTAGTTTAAACTATATATTTCTATAAAAACACATTATTATAATAATCATTTCCAGATATATTTCGACTTGTAAAGTCGGCGTCAGTGGAATTAGGTAAATAATATGTTAAAATGTCATAAAATGGAGTGGATGATTGACAGACAAATGAAATGAATGACAAAAAAAAAAAAATGTATAATGTAATGTATTAAGTAGGTAGGTTTTTAAATAGAAGTGTGCAGATGGGTAGATGATTATTTATCTTTGTCTGTTAAGACCCGGACCGTAATGGGCACCAAGCGGCCAAATATTTATATTATACAAAGTTACAAAATATTTGGTCGCTTGGTGCCCATTATGTTTTTACAGAAATATATAGTTTAAACTAAATAAAAAACAAATAAGTTTTCTTTAATATTTAGTTATATTTAAATGATTTTCGTGATTTTCGTTTTCGTTTCAACGGATAAAGTTAATTAACTTTAGCTTTTATAACCTTGGTTACACCAACAGACGCCGCGTCGCCATATATTTAATAGCGATTCTTTAGTCGGTGTAGTTTAAATAAATTTCACTTCTCGACATCTCGTTTACGAAAAAATTATCACATTGCCATCTTCAGACAGTTAAAACTTTTATGAAAATTCAATAAACTTGCTAAAAAAAGTGCCAGAACATCAGACATATAAATTTGTTGACCCATATTGTACCAAAGTACTCGTATTTTTATGCATCACATAAATAAAAAATAAAAAAAACTTTAGTAAACTGATTAATGTCGCCAGTTAACTACTTTTTTAAATTAAGCATTATTAGAATCAATATTTCATGTCAGGAAAGCCTGTGATACCAATCGAATTCTCCTTTCATTTATTATTTTATCATAGATCCAAAAACATAATTAACATCCGCTCGCCGCTCTTTCAAACTTTTCTTCGAGTATATCGATTGTGATATCATTTATGGAAATATTAATATCTTCCTCCTAGTTACCCTTCTAAAACTTGACCATTTGTATTTTTTTCTGTCCAACTTATCTGTTTTATTTTTCACAATATCGGCGATCGAATTAAAACACCCAAATCTTGTTTGGCTCCAGCACACTGAAACAGTACCGTCAAATTTCCACATAAGTACTGGTCTATACTATTATGATTCCCTACGTTGTTTTTGATGCCACTGGACTGGGGTATAATTGATGGTTACTATTTCAAGCGAAGCTTGGAAGCTAAACAAAAACAACATGCCAATTTTAGTGGAATGATACCTTCATCTAATCAAGATGCAAGTGGCACGATACTTTCGTAACTTGGAAGCTAAACAAAAATAACATGCCATTATCGGGTTATAAAGAGAAACGCGTATATCAGATCCTACAAAAAACTTTGTTTAAATCGGATTTTTCGAAGAAATGTTATGATGTCATCCATTTACAGTGAGACAACGCTTTTTGTCGCATAGATGACGCTGACAGGGGGCGCGGCTGTGAAACAAGGGATACGTTTTATTAGGATAGCGGTGTTAGTTCTGATTTTGACCATCAGCAATCCACACGGCCAAAGAGCCTTGTCGCACGGTACTCAATAATCTCTACAACTTATGCTCGAAGATGGTCCTTCTAAGCCTTACGCTTACCAAAGTGAGTTAAAGAAATTGAGTAGCCCTCACCAACAGCGTAAGGCTTCGCTGTTGGTGAGGGCTACTCATTTTCTTTAACTCACTTTGGTGAGGATAGATTAGCTTTACATACAGAGGGTTGCTCTTAAACAATTTTGATTATGCCTAAATCATAGTCGATATGACTAATTTTTATAAACTAATTTTTTTCCACTTGACGTTACCCGTTTCTTCAACAAGATCTTTTTAGCTTTCTCGACAAGGGACCAAAACAACAACGTCATGGTTATTCCTGGATGATCTTCAAAGTTAATGTGATGATTACACCAGCAACTTCCTGGTAGTTTCCCTATTCTGGAGATATTCCTGTACATCCGCCGCCGGCCCACGTGGGTTCCAATTGACTCAATGTCGCCATTGAACGTGGACCAGGCGACGGCTTTGTGTCCCGCAAGTACTCATCTCGAGGCCATTGTGCTGTGTACTCCTCTTTATCCTGGCTGGCTGAAGAATCAGTTTCTAAGCTACATACTTAAATTTACATTGTAAAATAATCTATCGAAAAACATTAAATGTTTATTAATAACTAGATTTTGCCCGCGGCTTCGCCCGCGTTGATTTAGTTTTTGTGAAGACAATCGAATCTATCAATGTTTTTCGGGCCCTTAATTTTATATAACGTATTTATTTCGACTCTAGTTTGAACGAAACTATTTATTGTTCTCTAAATTGATCCTCTGTTAAACTGTCTTTGGTGAGGCCAGAGGCCGAGCCGCGTTTTCGAACGAAATTATTTCTTGACCTCTCGTTAAATCCCCAGGGGCAAAGTGTCTTTGGCAAGACCAAAGGTCGAGCCACGTTTTTGAACTAAAATATTTATTGTTCTCTGAATTGATCATCTGCTAAAGTGTTTCTGGCCAGGCCGATGGCTGAGCCGTGTTTCCAAACGAAACTATTTTTTGTTCTCTGAATATATCCTCTGCTAAAGTGTCTTTAGCAAGGCCGAAAGCATCGTTTCCGAACAAAATTATTTCTTGATGTCGTATTTGATTCCCATGTTAAGCATATTTAGCGATGCCGAAGGAAGAGCCGCGTTTCCGAACGAATCTATAATCTTGTTATCTGAATTTATCCTCTGCTAAAGTGTGTTTGGCGAGGCTGAAAGGCTAGCCACGTTTTCTGAACGAAACTATTTTTTGTTCTCTGAATCGATCCCCTGCTAAAGTGTTTTTTGCGAGGCCGTAGGTCGAGCCGTGTTTCTGAACGAAATTATTTCTTGATCTAGTATTTGATAGTCAGGTAAAGTTGGCGAGGCCGAAGACTAACCCACGTTTCCGAACGAAACTATTGTGATTCAGGACTTAAATTCTCTTTTTTCATATTTCAAAAATGCTGAAGCACGTAATTTTTTATTTGTAATTTTTATAGGCTTAATACCAATTTAGTTAAATCAAAAATGCGGAGCGTGACATACTGTTTAATCGCAAAAACATCGTGTTACGCTCCTCACACTTGTGGTTCAACTAAGTTACGTCGCACGCGATTGAACATTATACTACGGATGCTGGCGATGAACGCCTATAGACGTCACGAACGATTGTATAAAAGAAAAAAACAAGAAAACTTTGGTTAGAATTATGTATTGTATGTAATTATCTTTTTTAGACAAAAGTATATATATTTGTATGTACCTTAATACATTGCTTATAACTAAATCCGATTAATGAAAGATCAACAGATCATATAATTTTCAATTTAAGGAAAGTCCTTATTTCTTCCAAATAACCCCCAAAACTCTAGCGATATTGATGTTCTAGGCTCAGGTAGAGGCTTAAACAACATTCTTATTACCAAAATTGTGTGATAAAATTATTAATTACCACCAAAATTAAACTTCGCGTAAGACCCAATTAATTTCCGGCTGTGATTAATTAGTGTGATTAATTCGCTCGTAGCGTCGCGGCGTAGGTCGTGCTACGGCGTAGCACGTAGGCTTACACACGTTATTTTAAGTCGTTACCTCCATTATAATTATTTGAACAGTTCAAGGATCTAAATATTTACGTATCTATATTATGTAATAAAGTGACGTAATTAATATCAATCTTGTAATTACATAATGATTTCTTATCACAAAAATCTAGCCCGTTAATGCACATTTACGAGTGGATGAGTATTTAGAAATGCAGTTCATTTGACAAACTACAACTTTTTTTTTACCCGGCCAGAGCAAAGCTAAAAGGAGTCCATGTAGAAAGGGCAATTAAAAATTACAAATAATAAATTAAGGTAACAAAAAATTATGGATATCAAATCAAGGGCAATGAAAACAAGTCTAGCTCAAATGCAATATAACAAAAAAAAAAGTATAATAATGATTCTCTAAAACTTGATAGATACTTTGAGGTAAAGCCCAAGTAAAATGGGGAACGGGGGGACGACCACTTTCGTAAAATTATTTGACAACTTCAAAGACTTGTTCCCTGCTTTAGAACTGTGGCTAGGTTTAGTTTTTAAACTTGCTTATATTTTCCTATATATTTCAGTGAGGCAATAAGACACCATCCATGCTTCATTATAAGGGCATCCATTTTTCTAACAAAAGGAGAAGTTACCATTGTTTTTTTAAAGGAAAAAAATTAAACCATTGATTGAAATCGTCTTCAGGTATTTTGTATTCATTTCGTGAGCATCAGTCGCTTAGCGCAAAGTGCATTACTTAACTTTGTTTTTCTTGTTTAAAAATAAAAAATTGAAACATTATGGTATGTGGCAATTAATGCCAATTAATGCACATTATCATTGTTTACGTTGCTCAGAGCTAGTGCCTGGAGTCAGTGAAATATTTTAATTAACATCTTCCCTTGAAAATGGAGTAAAATCTGAAACCGGTTGGGAGTTAACATAAATAAAGTGAAACAATAAGTACAAGTGTTTTTAATTCAAGATGTGTTTCAAGTTTCACCAAGTGCCAACAATCGCAAGTATACATTTTATTAATGCTAATAGTTCAGTATTAGTGAGGTTTATAAAGCAATAGTTTGAAATTGTATACAAACTTGGTCTTGACACATGATCTTCTCAAAACCAACTTAAAATTCTGTTTTAACATTGTTTGGGTAAGATCATGACTAATTGTGTATTAAATTTCAAACTCATGTTTTATAAACTTCAGTAATATTGAACTATTCGCGTCAATCGCCACATACCAAAAAGTTTCTAAATTTTTAACTTATAAACAAGAAAAAAAAAGTTAAGTTGTGCACTTTGCGCTAAGCGATTGACGTTTAACCTTAAGGGTGTCTTTCATGGCGTCGGGCCTATACACTCCAGCAAGTCTATTTCCAATTTGTATTAAAAATTTGGAAAGAAAAAGGAAAAATATTACTATTTAGAAAAGTTATAAGTTATGATGACTTATGAGTTATGAGATATTAAAATCTCCAAAAAATATTTTTAAAAGCATAACTAAACATAACTTTTACACGAAAGTGACATCTGGATACTTCTTGCAACAAAATTGTTTAACACTTACGAGTTAATACAGTGTACAATTTTTGAACTGTACTCAAGGGCGAATCCAGCCTGCGATCCAGGAAGGGGGGGGGGGCGTCACAGGCTCCAAAATTACAACAAATATTTATTAAGGATGTAAATATTTTTAATTGCTCGTTATATAAGGCTCCGATGTCCGTCCGTCTATCACATTGGTAGCCAGTTGAAATTTTCACAGAATACGTGTTAATATGGCCTCTACCACGGCACAGCACGGCAAATAATAAAAAAATAATAAATAAATGAAACTCTTGGACCCCCATACAAAAAACCTCAAAAAAAAATTTTTTTACTTTATTTGTTTCAGTTTTATTTTAAGACGATAATACATACGTCATATTCTAAATATAAAAAAATGGATTTCGTATTCAGAATGTGCCGAATACGAATACCAATTTAGCGCCCTGTTTTTTTTTAGGCTTGAGGTTGCTTTGGCATCTGTTTTGTTCTTATTTACCGTAATGTTTTTAGGCTTCAGTAACCGTATTGTGTGGTGGTACGGAACCCTTTGTACAAAACGTTTTAAACATGTACAAACCGAGTACAATCGAATGGCAGTCATAATTATTTATTATCGTACACCCAGATGCCAACATCATATAGATCAGGCGGCCGCCTGCACCCACTGGTGAAGGGGTGCAGATTAAAATCAGTTATTTTAGTATGTGTGTATAATAAAAATTTTAAATGCAATTTATTTAAATTTAATGGGGTTAATAAAAAAAAAATAATAATAAAAGGCTGACCTAGGCCCAGGGGGGGTAATGACCACCATTACCTCCCCCTGGATCCGTCCTTGACTGTGGTCACATATTACTGAAGCTACAATGTAAAGTTATCACGTTTTCCTGGAAGTGGCAAAGCTTACTAGCTAGCTTACTATAAATTACTAGCTTTTGCCCGCGGCTTGGCCCGCGCTGATTTCGTTTGCATTTTCCCGAGATTAAAAGTAGCCTATAACACTCTCCGGCCCATATCTATATGCTAAAAATCACGTCGATCCGTTGCTCCGTTGCTGCGTGAAAGAAGGAAAAACCAACAACCAACAAACCAACAAACACACTTTCGCATTTATAATAGGTGTACGGATGATATTACATACTAGGAACGTTAATAAAACCAAATAAACGTGTTATGAATCATAACTCGAAATTTGAGAGTACTTTATGAATGAATTTTTAGAAAAACATGTGTAACTTGTTATTTAATTAGTTTACTTGTGTGAGGAAATTAATAGCCACGGACATTTCCACGCTATAGTAAATACTGTTTGTGTAAAGTTAACTCTACTCTTAAGGTATTAAGGTAGTATTCACGTTAATCACATTAATCTTTCGTCAAACGTTATTTGATAAGGCTTATTTGTTGAAGATGGCAGCTGGCGCCGCTTAAGGCGGGGTTCTCCCAATTCGTCTCTTTTCAAAATCACTTCAAATCGTGAAATTGTAAAAAAACTAATATTTCAGCCATTCGATAAGCGATTACTTGCATTTCGCCTCATCCAATAAAATCGTAAAGATAGAACTAAACTATAGATACGATATAAATATCATTTTAATCCCATCTATTCGAAAATAAGTGAAGGGTTTCTCGATAAATGCGAGCAAAATGGGTCATTCCGGCGCAGTTAATAACAGTGACGAAATGACTGTTGAATTTGGAACTTACGCGATTCGCTTCGATAAAGTACTGGCTGGTAATAAAAAAGCGTGCCTGCCGACACAGCATTGGTTAACGAAATAAACAAAAATACGCGGGAACTCATTATTCGTTTTTTTGATTACTTTTTATCAAAATATTACAGACAACTTTATTTGACTCACACAAAATTAATAAAAAATGAGTTCTAGCAGTCAAAGTCAAATATTAACACCAAAAAGTATACAATTAAATGCAGAAACTGTCATAAACAATTAACTACCAAACGAATGGAGAGAAAATTTATTTTCTCATAGATGGGGATGAAATGCAGAGTTCGCCATACGGTACCATAATTATTAAACCTCGAGCGACGTACTTTGAATTCCTCGCTACGCTTAGGATTCTACTCTAGAATCCTTCGCTTCGCTCTGGATCCAAATAATCGCTCTCGCCTTAAATACATTATTTTGGTCCCTTGTGACACAAACTACTATTTATTTGAGTTATATTAGGTTTTGAACAATAACATTTTTACCAAAATAAACGTGGTACAAAATGAGATATATAAAACGGCCGTCTTATTAAAAACCATCTTTCTCGTTATAAAATAATAAATATTTTTATTTGAAATCGTAAAATTTCTGAGCGGTCTCCTTCCACTGAGCAAAATTAAAGCCCGAACGATTTCTCCGGATACCCTCGCCTTAAGTCTGCTAGAACTTTGTTAAATCAGAAACAGATAAAGGAAAATCTCGCTCTCTTTTGATGCGTGGCTTAACTAAAAAAACAAAAATACAAATAATTTTACCCAACTACGGTAAATCCGAAGTTAAATGAGGTTATTTAGCTTTTGCCTGCGGCGTTGCCCGCGTTGTGTTCTTCTTGTGTTTACTTATATAAATCTGTATACTTTTGCGATTAATAGTTTTATAATGTATTGTGGTGGCGCATTGTCTAAAATATAATATAATATAATCTCTGCGCAAAATTTCAGCTTTTTTAGGTCCAAGGGCGTTGATGAGTCAATCAGTGAGTGAGTCAGGACTTTTCTATATACAAGGTGTAACAGAAAGGTGTAACCTTATTTGAAGAGCTTATTCAGTCAATGGTATAGAGCAACTTTTACTATAGAACAAAACCTGTATCTCGAAAAAAAAATTAACTGTTTTGATAAAAAAATGCAATGCCGCTCGGCTGAAATGTACGGAAGGGCGGATTGTTTTTTGAGATTTCAGGGTTGGCTCCATAGTAAAAGTTGTTCTACACCATTGACTGAATAAGCTCTTCAAATATGGTTGCACCTTTCTGTTATACCCTGTATACATATGTCGCAGAGAAAAGAGGAAATCAGAGGTCACGCTTAATCCCTAGAGACACTACGAAATCTCATGAGATGTCGAATATTCCAATCAATTACCTCTTCTTACTGAAAAATCTAGTGAAATGTGGAATACTCCAATTTTCACTAAACTCAATCTAGTAAAAAGTCGAAATAGTCGAATAATATCACGTTTGTATAAAATCTGCCAAAGATCTGCTTTTAATCTTAGATCTTATACATATTCGCGAGAACAATCAGTATTGCCGCTTTAGCCCTTTTCAGGCTTTTTACACTGGTTGATCTCTTTTTTTCACTGCTTTTTTAAGTTAATAAACATTTTAAAATCATTTTAAAATTTCAGTGTTGTTAGTTTTATGGTTAGCTGATAGTAGAGTAATAAATAGGCGTAAACGCTATGCAGTGACTGAGTATCTCTGTTTGGTTTAAATTTCGTAAACGATACGCAGTGACTGAGTTGCTCTGTTTGGTTTAGATTTTGTAAACGCTATGCAGTGACTGTGTTGCTCTGCTTGGTTTAAATTTCGTAAACGATACGCAGTGACTGAGTATCTCTGTTTGGTTTAAATTTCGTAAACACTATGCAGTGACTGTGTTGCTCTGTTTGGTTTAAATTTCGTAAACGATACGCAGTGACTGAGTATCTTTGTTTGGTTTAAATTTCGTAAACGCTATGCAGTGACTGAGTTGCTCTGTTTGGTTTAAATTTCGTAAACGCTATGCAGTGACTGAGTTGTTCTGTTTGGTTGAAATTTCGTAAACGCGACGCAGTGACTGTGTTGAGTTGATCTGTTTGGTTTAAATTTCGTAAACGCTATGTAGTGACTGAGTTGCTCTGTTTGGTTTAAATTTCGTAAACGCGACGCAGTGACTGTGTTGAGTTGATTTGTTTGGTTTAAGTTTCGTAAACGCTACGCAGTGACTGAGTTTCTCTGGTTGGTTTAAATTTCGTAAACGCTACGCTGTGACTGAGTTGCTGTGTTTGGTTTAAATTTCGTAAACGTTAGGTAGTGACTGAGTTGCTCTGTTTGGTTTAAATTTCGTAAACGCAACTCAGTGACTGAGTTTCTCTGTTTGGTTTAAATTTTTTAAACGCTACGCAGTGACTGAGTTGCTGTGTTTGGTTGAAATTTAGTTTTGTTAAAATAGTTATGTTTGTGTTTACAGATTATCTTTTTTCATTAAACTCGTTCAAATCTACAGTGCTACAAGGATCTGATGGCGCGTGTATGACAGTGACAGGGGGGCGCAACTGTGAAACAAGGAGTATGGTAGCGGCGTTAGTTCCGACTTTGGACACAACCAATCCATGCACTATAAGTTCCTTGTAGCACTGTCTATTGACAGAGTTTGGTGATCACGTGAACTTCAACGGCTGTAGTAATAAGGTAGATGGTAGCATAAATGTTAATCTATATAACAGTGAATATTTCATGTTAATTCATCAGTCAATTTTACAGGATTTAGGTAAAAAGCTTTTGTTTCTTTATAAATCCATAAGGATGAGGATATAAGTTATTTTTTTTCAATGATTTGGCCTATGCAGCTTTACATTGAAAGAGTGGGGAAGAGAGTACCCATACAGCCTCATTTAGAGTTCATACAAACGAAATACCAAAACCATTTGTAAATCATAGATATTCTTAGAATTGTGTGTTCCAATTGGATTACAGAATATATAGGTTTCATAATATATATTTTGAAATGACACTGATTTAAAGACGACTTATAAGCAATTTAAAATTTCTATAGAAAGCTTATTTTTCTCATATTTCATGTTTAAATCAGTGTACTTATTGAATACATATTTGGGTACCTAGATATTCTGTAATGCAATCGGAATAAATACACACTACCGAAAGAATATCTATGACTTACAAATGGTTTTGGTACTTCGTTTGTATGAACTAGAATTGCTCCGCAGGCCTTAGCTAGATCACGGGTTTTTTTTGTTAATGTTGTATTTTAGATAGAGTATGGTTTATTTGCGTGATGCGTAGAATGTTTGAGCTACGTAAAACACAAGACCTTAAAATGTATTAATTGTTGAAGGGTTAAGATATTTATTTAATTAATGAGTTGATAAGATTACACTATACAAACGGGTAAGAAAAATGTACACACATGTGTTATATGGACTAAAGTAGGCATATTGTCGGAAATAAAAGGATTAAAACGAGTAAAGAACTCTAATTCACATAATATAAGATGATTCTTATACAAATACAAATATATTTATTTGCCAGAATACACATTGAATGGTGGTAATATAAAATGGTATGTCTCAGTATTCAACCTTAACTAGGCATGCAATTTAAGTCTATACACAAACAAATCATCACACAATTTTCATAAAAAAGATCAGTTTTAATATGGATACAATGCCAATGTAAAAATTTTCAATATGTCAAAATGAAATATGTCAAGGTTTGAAAGCAAAAAATCACATATAGTATAAAAATGCGCTCTAATAGCCAATTTGTCAGTTTTGTTTTAAAAACTTTTCCTTCCAATGACCTCAGATATACTGGTAGGTTATTATACGTATATCTCAATACACATGTTAAATACATTTTTCCTATATTCCATTTTTTCTTATATTTGAATTAAATACATATGATTTATGGCATTTCGCGAACATAGTTTAGTGTCAGTTAGGCTTTTCCAGCAAAATTTCGTTATTTTATGCATTACGTTGTAAATGTATGGGCACACATACTAAAAACACGCTTTTAATTGTATGTGCCCATACATTTACAACGTAATACATAAAATAACAAAATTTTGCCGGAAAAACCTAACTGATACTAAACTATGTTCGCGAAATGCCATAAAATTTATTTAACACTTTTAATAAAAAAAAAATAAGAACCATCTTAAGTTGAGCTTTTCATAGATTTTCACACAATTCTGTATGTGACACAATTGTATCGGTATTACACGTTTTAACTTATTTGACTGGACTAAACTTAATTTATGCGCTCTGTCTTTAACTTTCTGTATCGAAAATACAAAGATAGGACGTTTAAAATAATGTTAGTCCTGTATATTAGTAATAAGTTAAGTCGTGTTACACCGAATCGACACAATTACTTACATATAATTTTCTCCTTTGTTGTATTAATGCATAATTTTGCATTAATGTACCGGTGCAATGTGTGCGAACCCTTAGGACTTTTACATATGTGTATTTGGACTACAACATGGCAGCGCGTCGCAGTGCACAACCAAAAAATATAATTACTAAACAAGCGAAACTCACTTCGTCGCTCGCAAATTCGAAGTACAACTAGGGTACGCACTACTATAGGTATGCACGCACACTAACTTACATAGACGGGCTGCTGCTCATGTAGTAGTAGGAGGTAATTAAATCGGTTTGTATTGGTTGGGTGTCATGTCGAGGGTTCCATTCGCCCGCCCATGAGATTTTTGTATGCAGCTCTGTGTTCATTAGAGCGTACAGGCCGCTTTCAAGGGGCTCCACAATGTTAAACATCAGTAATGCTTTAGATTCAATTCCATCAACAAATTTGAAAAAAATATGGCGTCTTTTTTGACTCAAGAAAATTATTAGTTACACTTTATAAATAAACATACTTACCATTAATCTTCTTTTAATTATATTACTTTTAAAAAAGAATGAATTTCACGAAAAGAGCGATTCAGTTTCTATATTTCAAAACCGATTGAAACGAAACCAACACATGCATATACTAACTAGAAAAAAACTTCTTTATTCCATAAAAAAATTATAATAATTAATGTCTTAGTCATAGTAATCAGTCACAGCTACGTGATTTCAAAGTAACTGAAGTTTGGCGTGCGTGGCATTTGATTAGAGCAGGATAGACAGTTAAAAAACAAAAGCGTTAGAGCAGGACTGAATTATAGCATTGTGCAGTCCCTTAATGTTCATGTTTGTTTCCCATCAGATCGGTGGTTACATTATAGTGGCTCTGACGTTCGGGCTGCAGGCTCCAGTGCGCTGGTCTACTGCCAGGCTGCACGGAGCCCCTCGGCTGCTGCTAGCTGATGTCTACCATCTGATGTCGTTCTTCGCGACCGTCAACGTGTGGCGCGGAGTGTGGGGCTTGATGGATCTCTTCTTGTTTCCTGGTATGTTTGACTTTTGTTCAGGCTAACTTTGGACACTGACTTATCGATTTCATCATAACTTGACTTAACTTCACATTATGGTGTCTGTAAAAGTCTAGTCCACGTATGATAATGCATGTTTTGGAATCCTTATTAAACAAAACCAAACAAAACAAAAGGCGGTACGTGTTTATAATTATATACCTAGGTATACGAACTGAATAAAAAACGCTATCGCGTCCTAATTAATGAAGTGTACAGAAATAGCAGTTTTTTAAGATATTTTTTTGTATATAGTATAGTGTGTTTGTTTCGTCTTTAGTATTATACCTAGGCTGCTATTTATGTATCCTGAACTGGCCACTTACAGAACAATATTTAAAAAGTAATTACAACATTTAAAAATGGAACTCTCTGGCTGTAGAATACAGTTTGTTTTATGTATTCTGTCAATGGAAGAATTTATTTATTACACAACAAATCGAATACATAACAATGTATTTGTTAATAATATTATAACAGTAACAATAACAATAACAATATTCTGTCAATTGTTTTCCATTGTGGCGTTATTTTGAAAATTTGCTTGTCTTCATCACCATGGATTTAACTCGTGAACATTTTCGTGCGATAATATATTACAATTTTCGACGTGGGTTAACTCATTTCGACTTTTGGGGATGAAGCACCATCGAAAACTACTGTGTATCACTGATTCAGTGAGTTTAGTCGTGGGCGGTCTATGCTTACGGACGAATTAAAAGAAGGTCGCCCTAAATCGGTTGCTGTACCACAAAATATCGATGCTGTGCGGGAACTAATAATGCAAGATCGTCATGTTACATATCGCAAAATAGAGGCGTCCCTGGGCATAAGTATGACAAGCATACATAAGATATTACACGAACATTTGGTTATAAAAAAAATTGTTCGCGTTGGATTCCGCACAACTTGACAATTGATAAAAAACAGGATCGTGTCGATTGGGGCAAAAAATTAAAAAAAAAATACAATCGTGGTGCGTCAAAAACTGTTTATAATATCTACACAGGTGATGAATCTTGGATCTATGCGTATGACCCCGAAACTAAACAGCAATCAACGGTGTGGGTGCTCCAAGATGAGCCGAACCCAACAAAAGTTATTCGTGCAAAAAGCACTTTGAAGCTGTCACAAAGCTGTCAAAGCTGTCACACGTCGGCCGAAACAACTCGGTTTTTGGAAGGTCAAAAGATCGAATTAACGGGTCATCCGCCGTACAGCCCCGATTTGGCACCCAACGATTTCTATTTATTTCCAAGCGTGAAGAATAAATTACGTGGTCAACGTTTTTCGAGCCGCGAAGAGGCCGTTGATGCGTTCAAAATGCACGTTTTGAAGATACCTCAATCAGCATGGAAAAAGTGCTATGAAAATTGGTTTCAACGTATGCAAAAGTGCATCGATCATCATGGCGAATACTTCGATAAACGATAAAACTATATTTAATGATAGATGTTTGTTTCTTTTTGTTATTCCGGATTCATAAATAGCAGCCCTCGTACCTACTTAGGTTATTATTCTATGAAAGAAAATTGCATTAATTTTCTTTCTGCTATTATGACGTTTGTAATAAGAGGGTAAATAAAGTGAAGTTTTATAGACGATACATTCTAATATAAATTAAATATAAATAATTAAATAATCTATGTGTGTAGGTAATAATTTTATGTAATAAATAATAATATGAGGAAATACACAAGGCAATAATAAAGGTTGGGTTTACTTTAATTTTATTAAAAAAATACACTTGAATAAAATAAAAATAAAGATATAAGGAATAAATAATATTATAAATATATGCAATACATATAATAAATATATGCCTAACTCCGCCCATTCGATTATAATTCATCAATGCTACGCCGTAGTAGATCTTAGATTAAATTATGTTAAGGTGTGTTTTGGAGATTTAGGTTTGATAAGTCGTAGAACTTGTGGTCCAAAAAATCTCAGGATGATGAATATATTTACGAAAAAGCTGCAACTGTCACTAGAGAAATGGCTGTTTAGAATTGTGTCCTTTGCTATCAAGATAAATTTATAATAATTCGCTTCCGACTGATTTGACAGATGGATGAGAGATAAGTAAACAGACAGAGACAGACCACTTTTTTATAAGAAATCACCATCACAATCAGTATGATGTCTAAAATTCTCAAGTGACGTCATATCGGAAAATTCTTAAAAAATCTTTAAAAAAATAATGGTTAATTTATCTATTAAAATAATGAAAACCATGTCTTAAAATGACGTATATTCGATGAAAAAAAAAAAAACTTTTAAAAATTAAGCTATTGGAATTGTATTTGAGATTGTTACACCGCGCCGTACTATATATACATAGCACATGTCAGAAAATGTTTCACATACTTATATTGGATATATTCATCAAATACTTCACTTATATCTCTGGTAATGTTCTTAATGGCAATCACATACCGGCCCCTCTATTATGTATCTTTGGTTGCCAACTGGACTGGGTGCGTATCATCAAAAACATAAGTAAAAACTGAACTTTCAAAATTGTATTGAACTATTTACGAACTATTTCGTCACTTCAACTGCGAACATGTCCTTAGACAATCAGAATTCGATA
Organism: Ypsolopha sequella; assembly: GCA_934047225.1. Lineage (NCBI taxonomy): Eukaryota > Metazoa > Arthropoda > Insecta > Lepidoptera > Ypsolophidae > Ypsolopha > Ypsolopha sequella. Next base: position 15,867,072 of record OW203994.1, on the reverse strand, counting down.
GTATATCTATGTTTTTGATGATAGACACCCAGTCCAGTTGGCAACTAAAGATACATAAAAGGCCCGCAGGTGTATCTGTGACTTGACATGTTGTTCAGTAAGCAAAATATATAGTTAAGTTTTGTAGTATACCTACTGATTTTCCAATAACACAAGGCATTTTTACCCCAGAAACCCCAAAGCTCAGCAACTGGTGCTCCCACGTGGTAAGCTTGGGTCTGCTGATGCTGCTGAACTGCTCCAACTCTGTGCTGGTGCGAGGGGTCTACATCGACGCTGAGGAACCAGCAGGCGAGTGCGTGGTCTTCCCCTGCCACTATCTAAGGCTATTCTTTCATAAGGAGCGGACAAAGAAGAGGCATAGACGGGCGCTGGCCGCGGCAGCTGCGGCGGCCACTGCAAGACATTCGCAAGACGCCTCCCTTACTCCATTACAAATATCAACGATTGAAGAAAAAGTTTAGCCAACGTAGTTTTTTTAGTGTTAGAAACGTTTGTGTTGTGAGTGTTTAAGTTTTAAGGTTGTTTTTAGTATATTGTAAATGAGATTGATTGATAGTTACCAGTGACGCCAAAATGGGAGTCAAACTCTTGTGATTGTGTATGTTTTAAATAGTACTTCTAGTGCATTTTTAGGTGCAAGTCTTTTATGAATAAATTCCACGTATATAAGATCAGTATTCAGAATGCATATTTGCAGACTTCGATCTGATTACAATACCTATGTTTACGTACCTCTAACTGTAGGTATATATATATTAACAGTATTTTACTCATAGTTTTATATTACGCCAAGCTTTTTTTCCTTCGACTTCGCCGAAGTGTATTTTATTTTTGTATAGTTCCTACGGAACTGGCTGATTTTACAAGATAGAAAGAAGCCTATGTGTAAGTCGACGGTCACGATCTATTCCGCTGAAAAAGATTTAAATAAAAAAAAAAATATTTATACCGGACATAAAAATTTTCATATTGATCGGTTGCTTAGTGGCAGAATTATATGGTTACAAACAAACAGACCAATTTTCACATTAAAATAAAGAACTAGATAATTAAATAACCGACAACTTTACACCTCAAAAAACCTATTCCTAAGGTGCCTTAAATATAAACGAAGTGCCTATATTGTTAAACAAACTGTTAACTTTTGAATGCTTTACCCAACAGCGGCAAGCAAAAAAAAATGCGATGCATTTTCCGTCTCTCAAAATGAACTAGTAATTTGATATAACCTTTCTTAGTAAAATACTATAACTAACAATAGAAGATAAAGTATCGCTTTATTTTACTTTTAGATATCTTTGAAATTCCATTCTACCAACAAAGGTTAATAATCTTATTATTATTGAACACTATAAATCAATAACTTTTTGAATAAATATGATTCTGTGCAAATGCAATGTATACATTATTAATATGATTGTGTTTATGTAGATATGTAATATATGTTCTGATTTATATATATATATTTCTTTTATAATTGTGTTTTTTTGTCTTTTAAATGATTATAATTACATAGAAAAACAGTTAAATGAAAATTTTTTGTGAGATACATTCACAATGAAATAATGAAATAGGTTATAATTATTAGTATTTCATTGTGACTGATGCCGGGCCCGAATGGCCCGAAATACGAGTATATCTCACAAAAATTTTTCATTTACTGTTTTTCTATGTTAAAAGACAAAAAGTCAATTTTAATTTTTTATAATTGTGTTAATATATAATCGATATCTACCTATTCGAACATAATATGTAAAAAATTAACATATTTTTATAACTTTGCATAAAAATATGGTCAAAACTGATTTAAGAATAAACTATGGCAGCATAAACCTACAATACCTGTGACTAAACCGAACCAAAGGAATACGGTTCGAGTAAAGCCTTAGAGCAAAGCGCGGCGAGGCGTCTTAAGTTTCAAAAAATTTGTTTATAAAAAAAACGGATTTTTACATACATCTTCATCAAACCCTGAGATAAAATATTTTTTATGTTTAAATAAACATATTTATAATTGTTTTCTTAGTGATGGATGACTAGTCATTTTGAGAAAATATTGCAATTTCAAAATAAGTTATATTTTGTAAATACACAGATGTAGATATTAATGTAAAAACTAAATTTTATTAAATATACTTTAAATGTCACGTTTGTTTTGAATCTTTTTTACTAACCGATCTTCAAGAATACTACCCAAACAATTCTATCAAGTATTTTTATATTTCTTATGAAATTATGTAATTCAATATGATTTTGTCGTATTGAATTATATTAAAGTGAAGCAAGAAAATAATAATAGCAAAACAAAATTAGATTTAAATTAACTGCTAGGGAAAAACCAGAAATAACTACTTCTATAAGTAATTATATATATATATATATATATACGAAAACACAAAAAATATAATTATAGGTAGTAAAATATATTTCGATTATATAAAAATAAATATTCAGTATCATAAGTATCTATAATTTATAATTATTAATTTTTAACTTTTATATATAATTGTGTAACTGATGCCGACCACAATTAGTGGTCGAAATATATTTTACTACCTATAATTATATTTTTTGTGTTTTCGTATATATATATATAATTTCTTTAATCGAAAAGACAAGAAAAGTCTATTATCATTTTATGTTACTTCTATAAGTACTTACAGCCGCACTCAGAGTCGTTCGTTAAGTTAACGCTAATGCGTATTTAGGTAATTGCCATTAAATGACTTAATGGCTGGTTCAACTCAGAGACGATTTTTTACCTGTCATTAGTTAATGATCGATTTAAGTAAACGTAGGGCTGCCTGTCACTATCGACTACCGTTTCGATAAAAACGAATTGCGGCTTTAGAGGAAGAAAAAGTAAAATTGGAGTTGGAGGAAGTAAAGAAAAGACTAGAAAAATTGTAATAATTTGTATTAATGTAGAAAGTAATTTACATTAAAATTAAAAATAAATGAAAAAAATTAATAATTTGTTTTAATGTAGAAAATAATTAACAATAAAATTAAAAATAAATACAAAATTGTAATAATTTGTTTTAATGTAGAAAATAATTAAAATTAAAATGGGAATGTCGCCAGCATACTGGGCACCTTGCCGCAGAGCAGCGATGTGGACGAAGTTTTATATTTTATAATATAGTTTATCTTTTAAGGTGTTTTATTTTATTTTCAAGGATATTTTTAGTTTAGTTTCGATGTATTTATTTTAGTCCTTTTTATTTTTATTTTAATGTTATTTAAGTTAATTATAAAATAAGTAAAATACCGGGAGTGAAATTCGGTAATAGAGTATTTTCTAAACGGATCCCCGTAATCACGTATACCTCCTCGGTCCCGGCTCCCTATGTCTTCTAGCGTAATCCACAAACTCATATTCTATGAAACTATAGGCGCAATGCGAAAACCAAATCCCATAATATTCACAACACAGATTCACAAGTTCTATTCTCACCTTTGGAAACGTCAAATTTAATCAGTCATTAGATAGTTAAGTAGGGGTGCTTCGACACTTAAAGTTAACGAACATTAAATGAAACTAATGAAGCGTTAACTGACTCTGAGAGTGAACTTTTTTAATTCTTTACTTAAGTCGTCCTTAATGGACAATTAAACGACTCTGAGTGCGGCTGTTACATTAATGTCGTACCTTACTCTATAGTAAACGCTGACTTTCTGTCGGTGCCACTTGATTTGCCGTTCTCTAGGGAGGTTATAGCTGTTTGTATTTTTTTCTTGTTACTGACAAAACCTGGTCCTCTAAAAAGGCCGCTTTGGATGAATCATATTATGATTCCGTTCTAATGCCGTCTCTTTTGCACGCGTGAAAAAACTCTGACTCCATCCTACTTTCAAATCATTTTATGCTTCACCCAAGTCGGCCTTTTTAGATCCCTGATCTTCAGTATTGGAGGCGTTTGAAGTAGTATCAACGTTTGTTTTGCGATTTGATTTGCTGTTTAGCTCAGAATAAAAGAGTTTGGATATATTTTAAGGATATATTTTCTCTTACACGCATCAATATAGAACAAGATGGCGTGGCGCGACAAACTGGATAAGTATAGTGAAAAACTGTGGAGCAGAGGCAAGAATGAAACAGGATGGGGGGTCCTAAGCTCAACAATGGGATGGTGTGTAGAAAGTTCATCTTTTATACATTGTATAATAATGTCTTTTTTTTGTTTGTAATCAACATTAAACCTAATAAATAAAAACGCTGACTTTTTTTGGAAAATTAATTATGGCATTTTTATTTATTCCATGAAAAGTGGTCACTATGCATATTATGTTTTTAGCCAAGTCGAGGCCAAATGAAATATGAAATGAAATGAAATATATTTATTTATGTAATGGAGGTATAACAGATACACTTATTACAGGTCAGTTTTAATGTAATATAAGTAATTAAATAATCTATGTGTATAGGTAATAAAGCGGTTGAGAAATTCACGAAAAATATGACAAAATTAAATTTATCATCCACAATACGCAACCCTAGGTACGCGAGTCTGACTCGCACTTGGCCGGTTTTTCTCAAGTGACGTCACACGAAGTCAGATGGAAGTTGCACCTTTTTCGTAAACATATTCATCATCATGAGGTCGTTTAGACTACAAGTTCTAGGAATAATTTTCGAATTACCACACCTTAAGGCGATATGCGAAAAAAATACGGGTGTTTCTTTTCTGTGTATTTCATGAAATACACGGAAAATTAGAATAAATTTCTGTTATATGCATTTTGACTATATAATCTAGGGTTTTGAAATTGGAAAACATGTTTGGATACATTTTCCTCGATAGAAATAATTGTTGAAATGAGGTCTTCAAACACACTTTATCTCCTCGTTTGACGAATAGGAACCATATACAGAACTCAAACATATTTTATTAGGTGTGTTTCAACAATATCTAGAGATTTTATATTTGAAATTTTGCTAGCTATTTTAGTTTTTTTAATAAAAATATAAATCCAACTTTTTTCCCTTTTGCCCTGAATCCGCCCCTCTCGCACTGCGCGATTTTTTGCTTGGAGTGATAGTGACAAAAATAATATTCGCATAGCCTCTTAACATAATTTAATCTAAGCGAATTTGGTGTCAGCGTTTGTATGGAAGTGTGCGTGATGACGCCTCTGATGTCTGTCTATCTGTCCCTTCATATGTCACTGGTCTCCAGCTGATAGATGAAACGAGTAACAGAGCTAAAATTTGGATAATTTGTGTTGAATATTGACCCAGAACCGAATCAGAAATTCAATTAAATTATTTTTCAGGCTTAGAATGTAGGTGTCATTGCTTACAGGATATTTCTTGCACCAAGGAGTACTGGCAGTACGTAATAGTGGGATATGCGCACTGCTTTGGTGTATAAGCCACTTAACATTGCAACAATCAAAAGTTCGCGACAATGTGAAATGTCTTATGCACGATAGGATTTCCAACTATCACGAACTTCAAGGTCCCTGAAAAATTTTAATCGAGGGAAAAAGTGGAATAAAAAAAAATTAAAAAAGCTATCACGAACTGTTAGTTTCCCCCTCCGTGCAAAAAAATATGCTTTCAAGCCCATTGAGAAGAGTATAAATACAGAGTGTTAATATGAAGTTGCGGAACCCGGAACCTGGCAATAGTACCTACTAGACAAAACGAAGAACTTTTCGTAAAAAAAAATTTAGGAGATCGAGAAAAAAGTTGTTTTATACATATTGTTCGGGTAGCTATATCACTTTTCTATGGAACAGCTGATTTTTTTTGAAGATTCGAGGGTATGTATCCATATTAAAAATTGTTCGTATGGACAAGTACTATCGCCATCACTTTCCAGCATCCGCAACATCATATTGACATTCGTCTTCAAAATAAAGAAATGGAGGGCATCAAAGTTGTAATTTAAGCACAGTTTTCAGTACACTACTATAACCTATCTCATTTAAAACTTCGCAAAAATATTCACAGACACGACTTGTTTAGTATCTTTATTATTTGTAAAGATTTAATAAAGTTTTAATTATTAAGTGCGAAATTAGTATATAAATAATCTTTTTAGGGTTTCGTAGTACCTAAAAGGTACAAAAGGAACCTTTATGGTGAGACTCCGTTGTCCGTCCGTCCGTCCGTATCTCACAGCCTCATAACTTTAGCACTGTTAAAGATAAAGATATGAAATTTGGCACAAAAATAGAATTATTTTGCCCACATATCACGGTGTAAAAAAATATGAAATATTTCCTAAGCAAAAGTGAGAAAAAAAATATTTACTGGCACTGGTTTCGAGAAGTCTTTAAAAAAACATAAAATATCTATGTCCCCCCCACTTATCTCCGAAACTGGTACACCGAAAAATTAAAAATATGTCGATTATAGACCATATCACTGGCCTGGACACTGTCATGGTCACTGGAATGGCCAATTAAAGAAAAACTAATAGCAATTTAAAAAAAGTTGAGCACAGATGAGAAACATAAAAAAATAAGTAAAATAAATGAAAAAAATATTTTATAAAAATACAGTATGGGTATCAAATTGTAGGTATTAAAAAGCTGATTGTAAAAATATATAGTTTGGCTTTTTTTTTTGAGAAATCCTTGAAAAACCAAAAAAAATATTATGTTAATCTCCAAAACTGGTAGACCGAAAATTATGAAAAAAATCACGGTAATATGCTTTTAAGTAAAGATTACAGGAACAATAAATCGGTTGAGAAATTTACGAAAATAAATTACAAAATTAAATTTATCAGCCACAATACTATATCAGCCACAGCCTAGGTATGCGAGTCTGACTCGCACTTGGCCTTTTTTTTTATTACTGTACGTTTCTTTGGTAAAGGGAAAACAAAATATTTAATTGTTAATATGTTATCCAGTTTAGCTAAAATGTGTTTTACGACTAAGATTAAAATTATTAGCTGTCTCGACATAGCTCTATTAATAAAATGGCGCCAATCTCACAACAAAATGACAACAAACTTGATAAGAATACTTCCTTCGAGAAATTGCGAGAATAGAGACAATTGTATCGGAAGAATCCTTAGGTTATTGTCCTCCAAGAAACCTATTCGATAACGAGGGCTGTGCTTAAACTTATTTAATTTATTATATTCTTATGGCAAAGACACAGAGTTCAAAATTCTTTGTTTTTTCTATGGATGTGACTTTAAACGACTGCGTTATCTACACGTTGTCTGTCTCTAAAGTATTAAGTGCAATATGTGATTTGTAGTGTCAATACAATTAAATAGTGATTGCGTAGTACATACACTCAATTCATAAATCAGAAGGAGACCTCTTCCACCTACTGCAATTATGAATATTTCTTTGAGATAACTGTGGCCCACCCAACTTGCAATTGATATTGAAGAGGAAACAGAGATTTCTTCCTGTTTCACTGGGATACTGTCAAGAGTAATTATATCGTCGCTATTAGTAACTGTCCTGTCTAATTTTTTGATGATTTGGGTTGGTACCAAAGAATGCAAATAACTAAGTAAATATAACGTGTGTAATGTATTTAGGACCAACGAATGCAAATAACTAAATAAATATAACGTGAAATATATTTAGGACCAATGAATGCAAATAACTAAGTAAATATAACGTGTGAAATATATTTAGGACCAATAACTGCAAATAACTAAGTAAATATAACGTGTGAAATATATTTAGGACCAATGAATGCAAATAACTAAGTAAATATAACATGTGAAATATATTTAGGACCAATAAATGCAAATAACTAAGTAAATATAACGTGTGAAATGTATTTAGGACCAATTAATGCAAATAACTAAGTAAATATAACGTGTAAAATATATTTAGGACCAATGAATGCAAATAACTAGGTAAATATAACGTGTAAAATGTATTTAGGACCAATTAATGCAAATAACTAGGTAAATATAAGGTGTAAAATGTATTTAGGACCAATGAATGCAAATAACTAGGTAAATATAACGTGTGAAATGTATTTAGGACCAATTAATGCAAATAACTAAGTAAATATAACGTGTAAAATATATTTAGGACCAATGAATACAAATAACTAGGTAAATATAACGTGTAAAATATATTTAGGACCAATGAATGCAAATAACTAAGTAAATATAACGTGTGAAATGTATTTAGGACCAATTAATGCAAATAACTAAGTAAATATAACGTGTAAAATATATTTAGGACCAATGAATGCAAATAACTAGGTAAATATAACGTGTAAAATATATTTAGGACCAATGAATGCAAATAACTAGGTAAATATAACGTGTGAAATATATTTAGGACCAATGAATGCAAATAACTAGGTAAATATAACGTGTGAAATGTATTTAGGACCAATTAATGCAAATAACTAAATAAATATAACGTGTGAAATATATTTAGGACCAATGAATGCAAATAACAAAGTAAATAAACAATGTAAATAAAATAAAATAAAAAGCGGCGGTTCGATCTCCGGTCGGGCATGCACCAATGAGTTTTTTGGAATTTATGTGCATTGTATTTGTTCTTACCTACCACTTGCTAAACGGAGAAGGAAAACATCGTAAGGAAACCTGCATGCCCTAAAAAGCGTTTTTGTGCTCGAAGAACGGCGATAGAGCTCACCATTCATCATGTTGGGACGTAATAATCGTCGGTGAAATGCGGGTGTACCGAGTATGGACTGTGACTTGCAATTAACACTTCACACTCTAAGCACCTCTGACACCCCCTCGGGGATTCAAGTCGTGACGATGTATATAATAAGTAAATAAATAAATGTGAAACAGAAGCAAATTTCGCTTTTTTTATTCTTGGTATTTTTTCAAATAAGTTTTCCTAAGAAACTTATTTCACTGTTTTCCAAAAACGGTAACGGTTTTCCCAGGGAAAAAATTAAAAATATAAAACTTGATCATTGAAATTTTTTCATCAACATTTAAAGGTCTGTGGTGTAAAAAAAATGTATCGAGACTTAAGTGCCCATCAGCTTAAAAAGTGTTATATTAAGAGCCAATCAAAATTATACTGAATGCTAGAAAATGATAAAACTTTCCATCCGCTATTGGTGGTTGGCTGATTTCAAATAGGAAAAATAACAATTTCAAAAAAATATGTTATGGGTTTTCTATCTTGTTCAGTGCTATCATAATATTTAAATAAACTGCATTTAAAGAAAGCAGAATCTCAAGGGGCATGAATCCACCAATGACCTTGACCTGTGTACGACCTGTGTTGATACAAATATCGACAGAAACTATATTGAAATAACGTTCATATCAGCAGCGCGCATTACTTAGACGATCGCTGCGTCTCCAGATAACGCAAAACAGGAGAAAATAATACTTTTCACTGAGACGGAAGGAAGGGAAGAAAAATTAAAAAAAATTTTGGAGATCTAAAAATTGTCTATAATTTGATGAAAGAATCATAAAAGTCGCTTCAGAAATTCGGAAGAAATAAGAGAATTCTTGTGAAAATCATATTCGATTTTTATTTTGCCAAAAATAACAAGAGAAAATAAAATTAAAACTATTTTTTTTGACTTGATTATACCTATCTCATATTATTTTCAAGGTGGCTAGCCTGCCACCAGCGGCCGTTTAGCAAAATAATATATTCTGCCACTAGCGGTAGAATAACAAAAATAATTATTCTACCACAAGTTTATGATTATTGAAATATACTTCCCAACGTCAACTAGATAAGGTACAATATTCAATACACGTTGGTTGAAAGTAGTGAGTATAGCTACTGGTGGCTGAATAGCAGAAACGGCTATCCTGGCGCAAGTTAATTACCGTTGGAACGTAATCCTCACCTGAATGGCACTTAAACTTTATGGATAAAAAATAGGTTGAATCTGTTTCAAAACCGAATTCTGGTCACCCCGAATCCACCCAGTCTTGTGGCTACTACCCCTAGGGTGTATATAAAAAGCCGGAGCCTTCGGCGACCAGCCTCAGCCGCTACGGCTCACACGGGTGCCTGCACTTTGTTACGCAAGGGTGGAGGGGCTGCACTTACCGCAGCGCCGAAGCAGTTGCAGAAGTAACTACAGGTCATTAATCGATTTTAGTCCAAAAAGTGAGGCAATGATTTTACAAAAAAAAATATACAACATCCAAAAACCTCTCCTCCACATAAATATAATAGTGGCAGACTAAGATGCTTAGTCTTGTTAAACGACCACTAGTGGCAGGATTTTATTTTCTACTAGACGGCCACTTGTGGCAGACTGGACACTTCATATTATTTTTTAAGTTTTCGAACCACCCGTGTGGGAGGAGTAGATCTTCAAAGACAGGTTCAAATTGCAGTTGGAGTATGTATTCACCTTAAGATGTAACCTAGCCACGATATTTGTTCTAGCGATAACAAATAAGAGGATTAATAAGTTTTTAAAATTTAATAACAAAACAATTTCCATACAAAGATCGGTATAAAATTAAAAGAAATTTGAAGCTCATCAGAATCGTATGGTAAAGTCGGTGTACGCCAGCCGTGCTACATGCTCAAAGTTGAGCAGGTCACACCGCTCTATTTTGCACCCAGGGGAACCAGTCGTGCTCAGCCAGTCTACCCTGGAAAAGATAACATTATTATTAAGTAATTTATATCGTCACAACATGAATCCCCGAGGGGGTCGCAGAGGTGTTAATGAAAAATGAAAAATATATTTATTGACACCAACAAATAACTTACATACTAAATTGTGACACTAGCCTCCATACTAGGATTCCCTGGTGACATGGAGACTAGGTCCTTCCAAAACTATATAATATAAAAAAAATTTAAAACATGCCAAACATTAAATTAAAAATTAGAAACAACAAAAAAAAACATTAGTTAAAATTAATAAATTGGGTGAACACTATGATTAATTACTTACATATTAGGTACATTTAATTATTTTACTTTATCCTAAGGTAAAATTAAACTAACTAATCTATAGTAATAAATATATTAATTCAAATTCAATTAATTACATGAATAGAGAGAAAGAAAAAATGATATTACCTATCACTTCATTACATTAATTAATTATTTTAAAATAAATATAGGTATTAGATAAGTTAATAAAGTTAATAGAACGAACTCGATTTACAGGAAAAACTTGCGTGTGGTGTGAGAGGGGAGGTGTGTGTGTTAGAGAGTGTGAGGGTGTGTGTACAATGGGTGAGAGTGAGTGATTGCATAATTACTGTTCAACGATGTACATAATTACTGATCAATAGTTTTCGTGAAGAAAACAAGGAAGAAGGTGTTATACTCTTATGCAGTTATAATGGTAGAGTTTTTGGTGTACAAATTTTTTTTTGTTACCCAGTGTGAACTGTGAAATGTAAGGTACACCCGCGTTTCACCGACGATTATTACGTCCCAGCGTGATGGGTGGTGAGCCCTGTCGCCATTCTTCGGGAACAAATACACGCTTTCATGCAATAAAGCATGCCGATTTCCTCACGATGTTTTCCTTAACTGTTCAGGAATTTCAGTATATAAATGTTACTAATAAAAATACTAAGCACATAAATTCCAAAAAACTCATTGGTGCATGCCTGACCAGGTTTCGAACCTCTCAAGATTGAGAGGCCAGCGTTCAACCGCCTGAACTACAATAGTATTTTGTGGAACTGTAACATAATGCGAGACATTGGGACACGAAACGAACGAAGTGAGTTTCGTAATAGTTTTGCACGAGTGTCCCAATGTCTATATAATTATGTCCAGTTGCACATAACACTTTATCTACGACCATCAAAAATACATTTCTAAAGTCATTTTATAATATTTTCAACTAACCATTTTTCGAAAACTGAGAAGAACACTCGTTCATGAACCAGAGGTGCGCTGTCTAGTAATGCTGCCTTAGGGCCAATCAGAAGCCACAAGTATGAAGCGGGCGTGGCTTAAGGTTGATTAGCTCTCTAGCGGTGTTGTAATAAATTTGGCCAGTCACAGCACAGAATCGCGGTGTTATAATGTAATACTAAAAAATCGGACAAACAATGTAGGTACTTATAAAACCGCTTTTGATGTTGTAATTACCTTATTGTAATATGAGAGTAGATAAACATACATATATCGCAACGTTATGGTACCGAGTGTAAGCGGACAGGTGTAAATGAAAATATATACTCGACTGATCATAGTGGACTTACTACTTTCCCAAAGAAACATACCCGATTCAGACATAAAAAAAGCTCACCTTTTTAAATACCTACCTATTGTAAATGTATAAGCTGTTTTTTTTTTCAACCGTGTTTGTTTCTTTGTTAAAGTTTTTCACTTTGATCATTGGAGTATTAATAACGAATTATAAATTTTATCTACAATTATATCGTAAAATCCTGATTATGAACTGAAAAATAGTGCATAATGACATTTCTTTTCACGAACGTCTCCAATACAGATTTTTTTTAAATAAAAGTGCAGTTTGCTTCACTAAATAATGCTTTTAAATAACTTTTTCTGCTGTAAAAGTACAATTACCCGAAGTAGGAAGGCAAAGGGAACTTAGCCCATACCGCCATGTCTGAGGTTTTACTAGGGAATGGTCCGAATGATGGTCATACTTGTGACCAAACCCGTTCGCGGTGGACTGTGATTGATTACAATGATGGTTGAACGTGTGATGGTAGATTTTGTGCATTATTATAGTTATTTATGATATTAGTGCGGTAAGTTGGTTTTTACAAACGTGTAGACGAATGTAAGCCCGAGACGAAGTGGGTGGATGTGGGTTGAATGACGATGATGATGAAAGTTGAATAGTTTAAGAGCGGTTTAGCAGCCGAATTGTTAAAAACCCGCCATTTTCTAAGCTATTTTTTTCTGAATTTTCTGTTCGCAGCCGGTTTGAGAAAATCTCGCCTTTTTCTAATTAAACGAAACAGAACACTTAAATTCAAAATACTATCAAAAGTTATCCAACAAAACCTTATTAGCTTATGTATTGTGTATGTCGTCATCGCAAAGATTCCAATTTGAATTTAAAAATTTTGAAATTCTAATTTATAGCAACCAATGGAAACTTTGCGATGGCAGCATACACAATAAATAGGTAATGAGTTTTTATTGAATAACTTTTGAGCGAATTTTGAGTTTAAGGCGATTACCTTCGCCAAATTAGCAGCTCGATACTTGTCACTACGAATATCAACGGAAACGACATTGAAATAACGTTCATATCAGCCCGCAATGCAAAGAGGCTGTTGATAGGGCGAAATCGGAGAAAATTATACTTTTCACTTGGACGTGATTACTCGATTGAATAATCTTATGTTATTTTTATAGCTATCAAGTTTATCTATTTATCAAAGCTTAGATGAATTCAATCGGCCAAGCCACTCAGGAGCAGTAGGGAATTTGAGGTCAAAAAACACCATTCAGTAAAAAAAAAATTCATTTAGAAGTTTTGGTGGTATGAAAAAGAAAAATGTTGCATATGTTGTCTAAGAATTGATTATTCATAATACATTTTTTCATTATTTTTGGTTTGGCCATAAACGAGGAGTAGGCTTTAGAAAGTACCCATTTGGCAATAGTAAGGCCCTTAAGTGTTCTGTTTCGAGTAATTTGATAAAGGCGGGTTTTTCACAATCCGGCTGCGACACCGATATTATTGGTATTATTTACCTAGATTTGTTATTGTTTTCTATCCACATCTTCCTACCTAATGAATAGAGATTAAGCGTAGAACAAATAAGTAGATAAATACAATTTAACATAACATGTTTATAATTTTAATTTCCTTATTATTATACTAACCTATAATTAGATATAACCTCCTCGTATTGTTATGGTATTATGGTATTTATTCATATTTATCACCTATTATTTTATAGCTTTGGCTTTGAGACAGACAGGAAGTAAAGATGGCATGTGATTTAACAATTGATTGCTGATAATTTTGGATTCGGTCCAAATTGGACATTGTTTATGTCACTCATTATTCTTTACCCTCTGCATGTTTTCCAGGTACCATCGAAGAAATTGTCGCAGACCCACTTTTCGCTCTTATAAACATTTAAATACGGACGAAAAGTGGGTCTTCGGATTTTTCCTTGGTAGTACATCTTATTATCAATATAAATAACAGTATATTTTGCACATTATAAGCTATTTATTAATGTGTGTATAATAGTGGTAATATTATAGTAAAAATTTGACTCCCGTATGGTGTCGAAAATAAACACAAATCATATATATATTTATTTGATATGACGAAATTACAATGAGTTTTTCGGAATTTACCCGCAAATTATCTGTCTGAACTCCAGACTTTTGAGGATTTGTTTAAAGAAATTCGGATTCTAATAGTAATTAAAAAAAATTGATTTATTGTTTTTTTTTATCTAGGGATAAACAATGTTATAAGATTTATACTTTTGTCAAAAACAAAATTCTTTCCACCCTTTTTTTTATTTTTGGTTTTCAAACGTTCGTTTCAAGAACGCGGCAAAGAGATCAGCTTGATTTTTTTTTTCATAAAGTATGTAGTATAAATATGAAGGGATTCTACTTAAATCCAATATCGTTTTTCCTAAAAAATATTCCAGTATTAGCTAAAAACACACCAATTAAAGTGCAAGAAAAACAGGCCAGTGAGCCAACATATAATCGCCTCTACCAAAAGCAAATAAGGTCTTTGCCGTTGGACTTATTGTGCTGGACGGGTAATAAAAAACCGGCCAAGTGCGAGTCGGACTCGCGCACGAAAGGTTCCGTACCATTATCTATAAACACGGTAAAAAAAACATGTCTGTGGTATCGAAGCCCCCTTGAATATTTATTTTATTCTGTTTTTTAGTATTTGTTGTTATAGCGACAACAGAAATACATCATCAGTGAAACTTTCAACTGTCTAACTATCACGGTTCATGAGATACAGCCTGGCGACAGACGGACAGACGGACAGACAGACGGACAGCGGAGTCTTAGTAATAGGAACCCGTTGGTTACCCTTTGGGCACGGAACCCTAAAAAGTTGCTAGGGTAGGCCATCCTCTTAAGTCTCGGTTTTCCTGTCATTACACGGTACAAAGCGGCGGTAGCTCAAACGGTAAGGTCCTGAGTCTTGAGAAAGACCCGGATTCCAATCCTACCAGTTCAGCATGCTCCAGTGACTATTGAGATATTTATGTGCAAACTCTATTGGTATGCATAAACTACCTATCTTTTTTGCTGATATACGGCCATGGACCCACTTTTTCTCACGTTGTTGGGCCAAATTATTCATCGGTAAAACATGGGTGTACGAGTATTGACTGTAATTTAAAATGCGAAAGACCCACTCTCTAAAGATATAATCTCCTTTAGGGATACATAACGATATACAATCGTTATTGGTTCATGGTGCTTATCACTTACCAAGCCTCCAGTATGTATTTGGACGATGTTCACAAATTCACCTTGTATATTTTATGTGGTAGGAAGGACTGGTGTAACGTCACAGAAAAATTAATAGTACAGTCTACTCACATCTGGTCAATTTGCGGCTTCAAGCCCTGTATTTTTCCAACGATGGTGCCCTTTTTGGAGTTCTTCACCCATCCGCTGATGCCCAGCATTTCCGCTACTTCTTTGCAGTACTTTGTGAAGTAGCATCCTGGAGATGTAGATGAAATACGGGATCATTCGCATTAGTTCAATTGCCGAGTTCGATGATGAAACTACTGCGAATTTTTAAAGGTTTTTACCCTCACTAGTTCTATTATGCATAAGTAATTGATTGCTAGCAATGAAACTCGCATAATTTTATTTAAGAGATATATTTACAAGAATTAATGTAAAAAGTGCAAATTTGCATTTTGAAAACTAAGATAGAATATAAGTATATGTTGTCGCCATATCGTAGAATTGGGCATATAATATGATCTGCCTGGGCAGATCAGAATTCTGTTAAAACTAGGAGGGTCGCCTCGCTCGGCTCCCCAAATTTATTTACATGTAAACTTAAGGGGGTATATCGTCAATATCGACACTTTTTGAAGTTATTTATCTGCTGTTCAAAAGTAGTTCCAAGTTAAATAAATTAGTATAACAATTTTGGGAACTTTTTCTAGATTTTGGACTATCAGAAACGCGATTTGAGGAATTTCACTCGATAGAAATAATTATTGAAATGGGGTCTAAATTTACACTTTTTTTGATATTCTGACAAATTGAGGTAGTATACACACTTCAAAAATATTTATTGAGATTTTAATAATACCTAAATTGCTGGAAATGTAAATTTTCATAGCTATTTTAGTTAATTTTTTATTAATTTAAAACCGACATTTTGTCAATTTTCCCCGATTCCATCCCTCTCGCACTGCGGATCTTTCCGCCTGGAGTAACGGGGACCTTTGCGCGGACGATATATCACCTTAACACGCTCCTCTTCGATCCGCTCGTCGTTGCACCTATTTTTGACTTTTGTTGAAAGATTTTAGATTTCATACTTTACGATCTGCCCACGACATCTGCCAATAAAAAAATGTATGATTTTCCGGTTCAAATGACCTTGATCATCAAAACCAGCTTTCTTTTATAAATAAAAGTACCCCTCGTTGTGACATCGACAGCCACATTGACACCGACCTAATTGCGCGCGCGCAAGCTTCTAATTATACCGGCACTGATCAGTTGCCGATACAAGCCGGCTTTTGTTTTCAGGTTCGGCTTTTACATTTATGCCCTCTTGAAGCAATATCTCTTGTAGCGAAATATCAGTATAATTTTTAATGTTAACTGATTAAATTGTTACTGAAAACCACAACAATTTCTTAATTTTTGAAAAATTCTATTTTGTAAAGGGCTAAGGGTAAGGGTTAGGGATATTTATCTCTTTTAGTATGAAATCATTACGTTGACATCATGATTTATCATGCAGTATTTTGGACTTTCAATGCTAATAACTTATTAATAACGTATTTCTCGAGATATCGAAGAAATAATTTTACTACTGTTTTTAGCTTTTTAAACTCGAACTAATTGTAACAAATGAAATAAAACAATCACCATTACTAAGATTTCGATATTATCTGGACACTATCAGATTCCCAAGGGATATATTATATAATATTATAATTACATAATATTAGTAGGTATTATCTTATAGTGTGGTATTATGTACTTTTAATACTGAAGTTTATATGAAATTGCCGTTTCCTATAGAGAATTTGAAGGAGACTCAATTCTCAGTACTAATATTTTTGCATTTTTTGTAGGAATGAGAAATCCAAAATGTGTGATTTCTTTTGTGTATGAATGAGACAACATTAAGCTATCAGCAACATTAATTTAACTTTTGAAAAGAGTCAGCTGTAAAAAAATATTACAAATCTTATCATGGAAATGGATGGCATTTAGGACGAACTGTTTTTTAAGATTTAATTTTGGTTATCAAACTGAACAATAAAACATAATTTAATATGTACATGTAAAGCCTTGAAATCAATTTTCAAACAAAAAAACAAATAATGGAAATATGAACTCATGAATCTGTAAGAAAATTATTAAACCTATTATTTGCGATTGTCGGCAATTGGTGAAACATTGATAGATCATTTTTGAATACTCTTCATAATTCCCAACCAAGTAGTTTCGCATTATCGGCAGTTTTAAGGGTTTCGTTCTTGGATAAAATGTTAAATTATCACACAAATGCTGTTCATGCATTGCAAGGAACGAACGACAGTCATTCATTTTAGTATGACTGTCGTTCGTTAAGATCTTAAGATCGACGTTAAAGCGAAACTTTTTGGGAATTAATTATACAAAAATTTTGTAAGACAGTTCAAGAGTATTATTCGACTTTTAAACCACATTTAACAAGATAAACAAATCCCCGTTATTATAACACCTTGTCTTGAAAATACTGATATTAACTCGTAAGCACTACATTAATAACTGTTCGGTTAATGTAATCATATATATAGGTACCCTGATTTATACATAGGTTGACCTATAGACAAAACAGGATACCTATATCATAATCATGAGTTATCTCTCTGAACGAACGTCGAGGTCTAGGCCGGCCAAAAAGTGGCATATGATTAACGTAATTTCGAGCACCTACACTAGCTCCTCGGTGTATGATTGGTTCCGTATATCGTTGCCTTGTAGAGTAATAAATTAATATAAGTTGAAGCGGCTCGTTACTGGCTGCTTGGTGGTCAACAATGGACAGACAGGATCTACGAAAAGCTATGTGCAATGTAGGTATAAAAATATTTTTGATTGAGTGTGAGGCTATCTGCTGAAAACCATCACTCCATTAAAACGTTAATTTTATTTTACAGCAAATACTCAGATTATTTTTATTCCTTGATTATTTGGGTTATTTCAAACTATTCAACTTCTATAGGCAAACAAATCGTACATTTTCCGCTACCCCTCATCTTGTATTTATAATACTGAAATTGAACCATGTACTTGTTCGGATTGGTACTCCCGGAATCACTTACCGTAAATTGTAAGAGCAAACTGAATTTTAATAAATTTGAAGAAGCAGCCATATTAGTCGAATTCTAAATAATATTGTAGAAATTTACACAAAACGAACATATTAAGTAGATATACATAACTGGCCCTATGCCGTTTACGATTAAAGTTAGTAGTAGTACTAACCATAAAACTAATTAAACTTAAGTATTCCATACCTTGGACTTGACCAAACACTTCAAATTCTGTAGAAACCAGAGCATTTGGATCTTCAGACATATTTTAAGAAGTTTTCTTAGTAAAAGCACAGCACAAAAAATAAAAACTTTGTTCACTGCGCAGATGGCCTGCACTGCCCTACGGTATGATGCAAAAACTATCGCCCGCCCAAGCGTCGATGCTATGCCGCCGCCCGCCCTCGATCTATACATTCATACGTATCGCGTAACCTAAGAATAAGTACGTGTACGATATTTCGGAAATCTACCAAATATAGATACATCCTGTCTCCCAGAGGGGTAGGCAGAGACTACAGATTTCCATCTGCTACGATCCAGACACATTTCTTTTGCCTCTTTGTATAAGGTTTCGCCTCTTCCACATCCATCAATCTAGTCATGTAAATTTTTCTATTCCGGGTACTTTTGAAATGGCCCTTCTTGAGTATGTCGCCAATTTGGTCAGCATACCTACTTCGAGGGCAGCCTGGTCGAGTTGTACCTTCCACTTGCGCACCATACTTCTTTCATTCATTCTCTCTACATGTCCAAACCACCACCAAAGCATTCCTTATTCCAATAAATACTGATCTTTAATAAAATTGAAAACCTCAATTTTAGGTGAGTTTTGTTTTATATTTATTTCCTTTTTTTTGGGCAAATAATTGCTACAGGTTAAATTGATAAGCATGGCCTTAAGAACAGTGGGCGCGTGTCCTGTCGTGAAAAATTCCTTTTATTACCGAAGTTGGCGATAGCGATATTTATCACTTTTTAGTGTGAAATCGTGTCAGATGACGTCACGCATCAAGCCGTTAAGCTCACTTTGATTGCCGAGAACTATGTAATTTTTTGAGTTATCGAAAAAAAAAAATTACTACTGTTTTTAGCGTTTTAAACAAAATTCTCCTTTGACCTCTGTTCTGAATCCGTGCAAATATGGACACATTTCTAAACGGCCATTTCTCAAGTGACGTTTCACGAAGGCAAATGGCAGCTCTTTCGTAAAAATATTCATCATGAGGTTTTTTGGACCACAAGTTCTACGGTTTATTAAACCTATTTCTCCAAATTGTTTTCGAATTAACACACCTTAACATAATTTTATCGAAGCAAATTCCCGTAGATCTGTTACGGCGTAGCATTGATGAATTATTTATGCGAATTCACCTAACCGTTATTGAAGAATCTTAGTTTTATTAAAACCTCTTATTTCATTTATATTCGAATGTATAGTCTATAAATCTAAATCTCGAAATGGTTTTCAAATTAACACACCTTAACATAATTTAATCTACCTAAGCGAAATATAAAAATCTTCATATAGGAGACGAGCTCAATTGCTTTTAACACAATTTGCAGCTTTTACACGGAAAATCGGTAGGACTAATATTTCTCCTGTTATAACTACAGACAGGAAATCCCGAAATATTTTGTTGCATCTCTGAATGCACAAGTCACTTGCTCCGTCAACCTTCGCCTAGATTTCAACCTGTCCATTCTAAAGTGAGTACTTACGCCCCCCTTGATTAGGAAGCGGATTGTTCAATCAGTGAATCAACGTAATTGTAATTGTAAAGACCCTAGCGCAGGTACGGAAACGACCACTCGAATGTCCGCTGGGTCCGACATACATTTAAACAATACTAGGTACCATTGGCGTAGTCAGGTAGGGGCATGGGTGGGCACACCCTCCCCCCCTACAGAAAACCGGATGCCCCGGTGCCCCTCCAGGAAATCGATCAAATATATTCAAGTTTCAACCAACACGTGTGATATAACGTGAGATTGGGACTTCATTCGTTTCGTAATAGACTTGCACGAGTGTCCCAATGTCTAATTACGTCCAGTTGCACACAATATGTACTTTGTGAAAAAATTAGAAAAATAACACTCTTCATGATATTGTAGTGATATACTCGCCATGATACCAGGGGATCTAAAAAGGCCCACTTGGGTGAATCAAAAAAATGATTTGAAAGTACCTAGGAGGGAGTCAAAGCTTTTTCACGCGTACAAAAGAGACGGCATTAGAACGGAATCATAATATGATTCATCCAAAGCGGCCTTTTTAGAGGACCAGAACCTCCATTTGTATGTAGAGGCCTCTATCAGAAGCGAGGAGAGTAAAGAGGGCATGGCTTAATAAATTAAGGCCCACTGTTATCGCTTGTGATTGGTTCTCTGTCGGTGTTGGCCAAATTTAGGTGTTGGCGCGGAATTGCGGTGTTATAATGTAATATTAAACATAATGTTGTAATTACCTTATTGTAGTAGATAAAAACAATTTTGTGCCAGGCTGGCCTCTACTACATAGGCCCCCTCCATAACAAAACCCTGGCTACGCCAATGCTAGGTACTGGACTTGATGAGCAATCTCAGTCAACCTTGTAAGAAAATAAGGCTGAGATGCGCGGTTCCCGTTCTGGTAAGGGGACAAATGTGGCTACAGTGATAAGTATAATATAACACATTGCATGGGCGTAGCGAGGGGGGGTTTTGGGGGTTCAAACCCCCCGAAATGTTTAAAATATTACAACCCTACCCCTGTTTCGACGTTTTCTGGGTCAAGTGCCACTTCTGCTAGCAACTGCTAGTAGCGTTTTTTCACAAACATAATGAATATTAATTTTATTTCATGCACTTTTTGTCGTTTTATTTTCTTGAACCCCCCCCCCACTCCTCTCCGAAACAAAAACCTGGCTACGCCCATGACATTGAATGTAATAGTAGTTTATGCTACAAGGGCGAAAAGGAACAAATTACGAGAACGATTTAAAACACGAGCGTAGCGAGTGTTTTAAACGTAACCGAGTAATTTATTGCTCTTACGCCCGTGTATCATACTACGTTTTTCAGTGCATAGTCTGAGGAAATAAAACAAATATAATCTTGTGAACTTTAAATTACGATTGGCTCAAAAGGACTGTATCCAGAGCCGTTAAACGGTGGAAAAAAAAGTATAACATTTATGGTACACAGGAAAGGTTACAGGTTAGCCAACTTCTCGTAAATAAATGGAAAAAAAAATAATAAAGCCCTAGGGCAAAATAATCGACTTTCTGTTCGGTTTTGATGCAGAAAAAGTGGGCCTTTACGAGCATCATCATATGCATCAAAACCGAACAGAAAGTCGATTATTTTGCCCTAGGGCTTTATTATTTTTTTTTCCATTTATTTACAATGGTTGGCTAACCTGCAGCCTTTCCTGTATACCATAAATGTTATACTTTTTTTCCACTGTGTAACGGCTCTGGATACAGTCCTTTTGAGCCAATCATAATTTAAAGTTCACAAGATTATATTTGTTTTATTTCCTCACTATGCATTGCAAAAGGTAGTATGATACACGGGCGTAAGAGCAATAAATTACTCGGTTACGTTTAAAACACTCGTTCGCCCTTGTAGCATAAACTACTATTATTTGTTTCTCTGATCATACATTATAAAGTTCTGCCGTCATTAGCAAGAAGGCTATATTTACTGTTGACATAGTTTTGAGATAAATCCTTGAATAACTTTTGAATATTCGGTCCTTACATATGAAATTGGCGTTTTGTATAGAGAGGTTGAAGGAAACTCAATTTTCAGTACTAAGATTTTCTATTTTTCTTAGGAATGATAATACCAAATTTTATAATTTCTTTTGTGTATGAATGAGACAACATTAAGCTAACAGCAACATTAATTTAAATTTGAAAGACTTTCGAATCTATGGAAATGGATGGCATTTAGGACGAAATGTTTTTGAAGATTTAATTTTAGTTATAAACTGAAAATAAAAACGAAATTTAATAGGGACATAGATGTACAACCTTGAAATTAAGTAACTTAAAACAAATAATGAAAATAGCAATTGAATTACAAGAATTATGAACTCATGAATCTGTAAGAAAATTTCGCCAACATAGGTAAGCAGTAAGTACCCAATATTTCGTCCCTTTGCTGCACAAAATCATGGTTTATCTATCTTTTACACAAAAATAAGGAAAAAATACACATGCCATCTTTTGTCTCTGAATATTAAGTTATTTTTATGAACGCATTTACTCGTAAATGACGAACTGGAATAAAAATTTCATAATGTCGTATTTTTATGACATTTTGTAGAAATTTAATATAAAAGCCGTTTTTATATAAATCATGAATTATCCTCAAGTCTCATTTAATTCTATAATTTTGTAGAAATACTGTAATTACTAAAAAAAAAACCTGTACATTAAATAAACAAATTCTAACTTCACTATTATGGAAAAACCAATTATTTTGAAGCTACCATTATATAATGAAACATACGTATAACATTGCTGTTAGCTAAAAGTTGTATTTTGGCCAAAAGATCATCCCTAAAGAAGTGAAACTGGGTGCAAGATTTTGTAAGGAAAATTGTATTCCGTGTGTATTAATCAACTTGAATAAGGGAATCTCGGCATAAAACTCTTGAAAAGAAATAACCAAACAAGTATATCTTACCTATTTTAGGATTATGGGTGCATCAAAGAAGCATGTATCTAAAATCAACCCCTTAAAGGTGTATTTGTATTGTGATTTGTATATAATTTTTTTATAAATTTCATTTTGCCTGACAGGAGGTTGAAATTCTGTAGGAAAAATTCGTGTGAATTTATATCCGAAACCCACGCGGACGAAGTCACGCAAAAGCTAGTGTAGAATAAAGAAAGAATATTGATACCTGAGATAACAAAATGGTTGTAATAGCCCTCTAGACATTGTAAGTTATATATTATACCCAATTATTTATTGCATTCATGTTGTAAATAATTATTATCTATATTTTCTCTACAAAATTGTCATGTTTCTAGCAAAAAGAGAAATTCAAATAATACAAGACGTTAAAACGATTGGGTGTTACGTCATTTTATAATGAACAACTTTGCAACCGGGGAAAAGGATAGAAATACTGAATGCATGGCCTTATACCATGACTGAATGGATCTATTTCTCACCAGTTTTTAAGAAAATAAATGTGATAATAAATATTTTTACTTAATAAAAGCTTTTTTTACTGTTTTATTATATATATATATACAGATTTTTATGAATGTTATAGTTGAAATTAAATAAAAAATAAAACTTTCGATATATATTTCGGCCCACTTGGGGCCGTCGTCAGTCGAATATGGAATAAATAGATAAAATAGAGTTAACAATAAAATTAAAAAAGAAAAAAACTTAACCTATTTTTTTAACCTATTTCATTCACCTTTTTGCTCTCATCTGGTGAAGGTGGAGAAGGGTGTGTCTGTCGGTCAGTGTTGTCTGTTTAGTCCGGCTCCGTAGTGGGCACCAAGTGACCAAATGTAAGACGATTCCCAAGTTCTCAGTTCAATGTCAGTCAAAGGGGGGTGAAATGATTTAATGATACGAACGGTGAAGCAGTTGTTAAATGAATGAGAATGAGAGCGAGCATGTGTGGGTATAGGTAAAGTGTTATGGGCCCTGCGGTCCGTAATAGAATTATAATGGATCATAAGCCATTCACTTCATACTTTCGTAATCGATTTTAGCGAAATAATTCTATTTCGGAACGCGGGGTAGGTATTGAGTCTGTAGTGTGTCGATGATGGTTCATTCTAATGCCGGACTAAACAGACAACACTGACCGACAGACACACCCTTCTCCACCTTCACCAGATGAGAGCAAAAAGGTGAATGAAATAGGTTAAAAAAATAGGTTAAGTTTTTTTCTTTTTTAATTTTATTGTTAACTCTATTTTATCTATTTATTCCATATTCGACTGACGACGGCCCCAAGTGGGCCGAAATATATATCGAAAGTTTTATTTTTTATTTAATTTCAACTATAACATTCATAAAAATCTGTATATATATATATAATAAAACAGTAAGAAAATAAATCAAATTAAATAATAACAGATGACTTTGACTTGTTAATAAATGATAAAGGATGTAAAATTAAAACAACAATTCACTTTATATTAATTTATTAGGAACAAGAGATTACATAGTTTTTAAATACACCACAGGATTCCTTCTTATAAAACACATATTAATAACTGATTATTCAAAAAAAAAAAAAAAAATGGAAATTTTGGTTACACTCCGCGCCGCGGCACCGACCTCGTTTCTATTGACTTCTGTAAAAGCAAGCGCAATAGCTTCGATTTCAAAAGTAAAGATAAGCCCTTACCGTACCATGACAGCTCCAAAATGTTTCCACCTTTAAATGGCTGACGCTCACACGTTTGGAATCAGTGCTCATCTGAACATAGTGGTAGTTGGACGCCTTAAGTGCACTTTAAGTTAATCATTTTAACAACTTTAGTAGTCTGATCAGTTTGCTGACCGTAGGTAGACTGATTGCGCAATCATAAGTGTGCGCCCGTCGGCATTATGTAAACGCACGCATTCAAAAACAATGCAATAGATTTTAGGTGCCAGGGCTCATCTAAACTTTTGAAATCTTTGTTCGTACCGGGGCCTATAACAGACCATAGCGGTTAATGCCCTATTTCCCTAATGGATATAATTTTGAGTGTTTGCTTAAGATGGACCATTAAATATACTACCGCTTCGAAAGTGACCTTTCGTGGAGAAGAAGCGGCGAAAAAACTCCACAGGTTTTTCATTCACTTTTACAGTAAGTAATAACAAAATAATAATTGAAAGGGTTATCAAGGATAAACAAACACATAACATATGAAAAAATAAAGGATGGTTACTAACTACAAGGACTTGAAGACAGCATAACACTAACATTAACATAATAATCTTGTATGTATGACTCAAGAGGTTCCACCGTCTAAGTTCGTAAACCGAAGTTTACCGAATCACAAACGACTACATCCAATCACATGCCAACCCAATCACAAAAACAACTGACTCGCTTGAACAACAAATAGACGCTAAGTCAGGAAATGCGTTTATTTCTATTGGTCCAGCGAGGAGGTACATCGTTGGAACCTCCGAGTGTTGTCATACTCCCTGCGTTCCGAAATAGAATTATATCGCTAAAATCGATTACGAAAGTATGAAGTGAATGGCTTATGATCCATTTTAATTCTATTAAGGACCGCAGGGACTAACTACAACTCATATTTTGACAAGTTCGTGCGCGCATGTATTGCGAGCGACGGGGGCAGACGATAGCGGAGGTGGTTAGAGGCGTGCGGGGCAACTGATTCTAGACTCATACATCCTTAACCCATTTTTTTATACTCCTTGCCGCCCCCGTCGCCGCCCGTAGACCGCGAGCGCATCGTGCAACTCAAGCGCAATATGGTTGGGCCTCATACAGCAAGCGTAATTTTTTTCGAAGCCTCAATTTAGTCTTAATGATAAATATCGTACGTAATTTGATAAATTGGTTCGTATAATTTAAAATAAATTACTTTTCTTTCTTTCTTTAAAATAATTGAAATCGTAAATCCGATCTTAAGGGACTCCGTTTAACATCAGTTTCGCATTGGATTCAGTTCAGTCAATGTAGACGGAAAAAAAATATAACGTTATTTTTACTCAAGACTATTATTAATTACACTTTATAAATAAGCACACTTTAAATCTTTTAATTATAATCCATTTCAAAAAGCATGACTTTCACAAAAAAAGCGATTCAGTTTCCATATTTTCAAACCGATTGAAACGAAACCAACACACGCAAATACTTACTAGAAAAAATCATCTTTATTTGCAATGTAGCCGCGATTGCAAAATAACTGAAGTTTTCGTGCGCGGCATCTGATTAGAGCAGGATAGATAGTTAAGAAACAAAAGCGTTAGATCAGGATTGAATTTTAGCATTGTGCAGCCCTTTAAGGTGCTCTTATCCCAGAAGAGTGACTCTCTATCTTTTTCTTTACGTGTAAGGAGATAAGAAAATAACCACACTTTTGTACTTTTTCGTTGTTTTTAAATTGTTTAAAAATAAGGGATATGTTTATTAAAACCCACTTACGTGGTCGACCTAGAAAATTTAAAGAGCAATATTACCAGATATGTTTCGTTAATAAAAGAGTGGAATTATGGAAATGGCATGATTTGAAAGGTCTTATTACATGCTGTGTTCGTGAATTATTTCTATCGAGCAAAGTTTATCTGATCGTGTAACACATGCGTGGAAGACCTAGATAAAGGTTCGAACTATATTGTGTATTTTTTTTTGGAAGTTTTAGACGATATTTGAAAGTTCTATTTGACTTTGAAATTACTGATTTTGGGATAAGAGCGCCTTAAATCTACATTTAAGATTTTGACTCTTTTTTACACAACTGCCGGAATAAAAAGAGTGTAATGTTTTATATTGACTAATTAAAAAAATAAAAGCTACGAAAGATAAATACCCCGAATAAGAAATTCTCCCAATTTTTATTCACTTAAATTTCAAAAACTAACGCATTAACATTAACTTACATCACTAGTAAATATATCTATACTAATAATAAGGTACATAGCCCTGTATAACCTGCAACCTTTCCTGTGTACCATAAATGTTATACTTTTTATTCCACTGTTTAACGGCTCTGGATACAGTCCTTTTGAGCCAATGATTAACTTGCAAAATTGTAACAATGTAACTTTCAACTTTGATAATTAAATTGTTTTCTTTGATTATATTTGTTTTATTTCCTCACACTATGCATTGAAAAACGTAGTATGATACCCGGGCGTAAGAGCGATAAATTACTCGGTTACGTTTAAAACACTCGATTATTTCGATGAGTCCTGTATTGCGAAACTTTTATTGAAAGTATTTGTATTGTACCGAGGCCAAAGCTATTTTTAATTAAATTAAAGCTGGCAAGTACGTACCCCGAGGGCGGCTTGCAAAAAAATCATCTAGATTCATTCATTAAGGGTCCGTATAAGGTCAGATGCACAACTTCAAATGACCATTTCACATTGTTTAACTTGGTCAATCGGTTCAATAAAAATAATATAGATAATAAATTATAGGGCTGATCTAAACATTTTGGAAACAACGCAAAAGCTTCAAATTCGCCTGATAGAAAAAAATTACGAAGTTACCTTTAAATTTCATGTTTTTCGAATGTTAAAGGGCTTTCCTTAAATTATACAGCCTTGAAATTTGTATTAAAAATAAGTGAATAATAACTCCGTCTAAACATTTCAATAATTTCATCTAGAAGCCGAGTTATTAAATAAAAACGCAGTTTATCGTGAGCGCGTGTTTCTTGGCGGTCTCGTAACAGGCTGAGAGCGCGCTATTTTAAACTAAAAGTAAACGTCATAGAGTTCATTCCTGATTGATGCAAAATGAGGTGCACCATGACTTTATATGCAGCCTTAAGTCGGGTTTACGATCTGTCAGTCGATACACGTCTGACAAAATTAAACTGTAAGTTTTGATTTAAATATTACTGCAAGCTGCCTGGAGACTTTGAAAAAAATATGACTTCGGTTCGATTTCGACACACATGAAAGATATATTTAGAAAACATGAAAAAAAATCCAAAGTTTTAATATAACATACCCAATACATCGTTTTTTTTAAGATCTCAGTTTAATACTGCTTATCTGAAGCTGACTTAAATACCTCTAACACAATTATTATATTTTACATAATTCATTAAACATGGAATTAAAACATTTGCCAATAAACATATTAGAAAAATACCGCGTTCTCGCTTCTAATTTTTCAAGTATTGTCAAACCGGTCGTAATTAGCGATTGGGACACTCGAGCAGCCTATTATGAAACGAAGCAACAAGCACTCTTTGCCCATTGACCCTGTCACAGTTGCCCAAAATACTTATTTTGATTAATCAACAATCATATTGTAAAATACAGTAAAAAGAACTGCGGGCCTATTATGTATCTCTAGTTGCCAACTGGACTGGGTGCCTATAATGAAAAACATACATATACTATCGAATTCTGATTGTCTATGGATATGTTCGCACTTGAAGTTACGTCAC
Organism: Ypsolopha sequella; assembly: GCA_934047225.1. NCBI lineage: Eukaryota > Metazoa > Arthropoda > Insecta > Lepidoptera > Ypsolophidae > Ypsolopha > Ypsolopha sequella. The sequence goes on along the minus strand of OW203994.1, from coordinate 15,838,514 downwards.
AGTTCGTAAATAGTTGAATACCCACCAAAAGCAATTTTGAAAGTTCAGTTTTTATCTATGTTTTTGATGATAGGCACCCGGTCCAGTCGGCAACCAAAGATACAGAATAAGGGGGCTGGTACATTTTTTGCAATACCAAATAACCAGGAGAGACGTTCACACAGGTCTCGCTCGCGCATCTGTGACTATGCTCACACTCAGTTATATTGTTGGCGACCATTGTACGGTTATCAAAAGACGCCGTATGTTTTGCACCAAGTATAACACCCGGCTGTGGGTTTTTTTAGTGACTGTACGTCATCGTATGGGTATAGTCGTGTTCCGTTTCGCGCATCTACTGCAGCAGTTGTTACAATCAAAACGGAACAGAATTAAATTTAGCTTTTATTTAATCTACAGCTTGGCAAGAAAGTCGTTCAATAGAACTAACATTTATTTTACTGGTAACACCTAATTTTCCCCATACAAAAGATCTCAAGGTGTTGACATATTGCCATAATGTTTTGGCACATAAAGTGGCGCCTCGAAGCTGTACATGCAGTGTTTAGGTTTGTTCTGTTGGTAATAAATAGATACCCATCGATGGCTCGATGCGACTGAAACGGAACACGACCTATGTAGCTCTAGTACTGTTGTGCTGTCTCTTTCCGTAGGTAGTACAAATAAATGCAGTGGTTATACAAAGAACATGCGGCTGTTGTCTTTCACCGCCGAGAGTACGTTGAAACGCCGCGGTTGCCGCTCTAGCTCGTGGTTGTCGAACCTCTCGTTACTGAAACATTACATATGTTACATTAATATATATTGCATAGCTATAAAACAGCTTGTGGAGAGGCAATAGATTAGGACAAGAGGCATTAGTAGATCAGTCTAGGATTTCATTCGAGGTATCAATATATAGTGCGCGCAAATCTTTTAGTCACCTCTGAAGATAGCCGCAAGAGGCGACGCAATAGCCGTTTTAGGGTGTCAGGGGGACGTTACAGGAGCGAGGGCGCGGAGCACACCCACCTGCGTGCCGCACCACACCCGCTGTTCGCCATTTAGCAGGTGTCAACACTATGCGTTAGTGTTAGTGCTACGTCCGTACTTTCGAAAAGTACCTTCGAGGAAAAAATTCTTTGATTCGTTAAGTTTATCGTTGAATCTGTTTGTTATAGTTTATCGTTTTTGTTGCCTTTATTTGTTGTTTTGTTGGTTTAGTTTGTAAAAGTTTATTGATGTTGTTATGCCTCGCAGACTTTAGCGTTTTAAGGCGACAATGTAGGATAATGGTGTTTATATTAATGCGTTTTATTTATATAATTAAGGGCAGGTTATCCGGGACCTGTAGGTATTTATCGCTACCTCAGCCCCCGCCAATTCACCGCGACGTATTTATTTACGATGCAACTGAGCGGCTAGAATCGTGACCTCACGTGACTCGCCACCGACCGCCGTACATTAAAATAGGTTCGGGGCCAGTAACTGTACTTCGTACTAATAAGAATTGGTTCCGATAAATGAACCAACATAAACTATTCCTACTAAAAAACCGAGTTAGTACAAATAGAGGGGAGTTTATTACATTGGATCATATGAGCAATATCTAAGCACGCTCTTGTAAAACATTTGGAAGTACAGCTAAAAATATTTAATACACTTGGTAACCATATGAGCTAACAAAGCTGACTCTGAAGGCTTTCATTGTAATCTAGGAGCTGTCAAAACTAAATTTTGTTTATTACAAAATAGTTCATAAGTATTAAAAATAGAAGCTAAATTACTTTGGAATAATTTAGGTTTCGACGGCACTAAAACTAAAATTATAGGCATAGTATTTAAATGAGCGAATATAAATTCAAATATATGGTGTCAAAAATACTGAATATAGCGTACTAAAATACTAAGTGGGCGAAAGATTGTGAGCGAATAAAAATGTTGTAAACGGCGACTTAAAATTACAAATTTGAGGTGAGTTGAGAATTCTCAGGCGAACAATTTTCTATTTTAGTGTCAATTTCATTTTAAGGCGCTACGTAAAAGTTTTAGCGTCCCTGTTACTCCATATGCGAAAAAACCCTCAGTGCAAGTGGGACGGATTCGTGGAGAAGTAGTAAAAAAGTCAGTTTTTTATTAATATAAAATGTACTAAGCAATTTTGTCAAAAAGTTTTTCAAAGAAACTTTACAAATACATAGTATCCACATTTTGAATGCAATTTGACAATGAAATTAGTTAGGATTTCAGAATTACATGAAAAAATAAAACAATTTAGAGGTCTTTTCGGAATTAAATTCTATAAAGAAAATTTCATCCAATCGCGTTTTCCTTCAGTGAGAATTTTAATCAAATACTCAATAAACATTTACCCAAAAATGAAATACGTAGATGACGTTATAGTGGAGTAATTGGATTCTAAAAAACCCCATTTTTTTCCGCAGTAACGTTATAGCATGCTTCTTGCAACAACGACAGCATTTTGTGTGTATCGACCTTCTAACTTTTTTCTTAAGTGGCGATTTTAATTTATTATCTTCTGGTATATCTTTACCATGCTTTTCCTTACTTATTTGGGAAACAGTTTTTCAACTGATAACGAAAGAGTGGACTACCATTCTGAAACTCACATTCAAAGTAATGTTGTAGGCGTACCACAAACTCCCGCGCTTGACTGCCCAACACTGTTCTTTAAGTGGTCAAGCAAGAAGAAAACACACGCACGCAACGTATACAAGGCTTCTGCACCGTACTGAACAGACAAACAATATGGCTGATCGTGATTGCCATGGTAACCATGGTGATTGCGAGGTGGACCATATTTTTAGTAGATTTTTATTTCCTACGACCTCGGTACACAAGAGAATAATCGATTAACTAACCGATTTTATGAGATTTTTTGAGCTACGACACTATGTTTAAAAGTAAAAAATAAATCATAGAACTTAAACGCGTATTTGCAGTAAAATATTATTTTATTTTAAAGTAATACTTATTTTGAGCACGATATCTAAAAAAAATACGTTGATTATGTTTGTGAATTAATTGTATAATGTTTTGAATTGATTGTGTTTTTTTCAAACGGTGATTTACTGTCATAAACAAAGACTATTTATTTTTTCAATTTATGTGAAACGTGCAGAGTTACGTTCTCAGAAGTGTCAAATGTAACCTCGTAAATGGAATAGACTGTAATTATTTTATTTGTAATTCTTTGTCAAATTAATTATTTTTTAGTGTGTTTTCAATATTATTTCAATTATTCAATATTATTTTTATGAATAAATTATTATTATTCATTATTTTCTTAGTCAATAGTATAATTGTACTAGTTAATATTCTTAATTATTAATTATTATGTTTTACTTCTATTTGCTATTGTGTTTTGTTCATATGTGGCAAACTGAAAATCAGAGCTGCAAGTTACTTCAACGTGTAGCATTTGATAAGCTTGCTCCTTTTTGCCATTTTGTTTTGTGTTGTACTGTGTCTTCTTTTTTTATATGTCTCTGGTATTACACATTTTATATAAAATTGTATTAGCCTCCTCTCCATCTTCGTCATCCAAAAATCATCATCTCTTGTAATGCGTTCAATATGTACAAGTTCATTATCTCCTACCCAAATGCCAAAGAGACATAATCGCCGTTCTGTCACGTAAAGCTGTCCTTGTACCTGGTAATACCAATTACTGTTTTTATCGAGTTTTGTCGTACTTGTTGCCTCTATACATTGTCTCGATGCGAAGGTGCCCTGCTCAGTACGAAGATTTGATAAGCTGAAGTTAAGAAATTTTATTTAATCACTTAGTTACATACGATTCATACTTACGCTTACAAAAAAATAATAATACGTAGATCCAATCGCATTATTTTTTATATATATATACATATTATATATTTACATAATATGTACATTATATATCTATACATTCTGTCTGACTGCAAGAGTAAGTACTGTTACATTTTACTGTTGTACAGTTATATTCGGACTCAAGAGTTGTTTACATTTTTTGCGTAATTTCAAAAGTTGGTTGTTCTGTATGATCAATAAAACATCTCGTTACAGTTTCAAAGAATTGTTTTCTTATATTCAGCACTCTCAAATTTGATGATTTGTATGGTTCCGTAGTACCTAAAAGGTACAAAAGGAACCTTTATGGTGAGACTCCGTTGTCCGTCCGACCGTATGTCACAGCCTCATAACTTTAGCACCTTTAAAGATAAAGACATGAAATTTGGCACAAAATAGCATTTATTTGCCCACATATCACGATGTAAAAAAAGATTGAAATTATTCAAAATATTTCCAAAACAAAACTGAAAAATGTTATCCTAAAAATACAATATGGGTATCAAATTATAGATATCAAAAAGCTGATTGTAAAAATACATTGATATAAAAAAATGTATGTCTTTATCTCCAAAACTGGTAGACCGAGCATTATGAAAAAAATCATGGTAATAGTGTTTACGTAAAGATTACAGGAAAAATAAAGCAGTTGAGAAATTCACGAAAAAAAATAGATTAAATTTATCATCCACAATACGGAACCCTAGGTACGCGAGTCTGACTCGCACTTGGCCGGTTTTTTTCTTCTTATTTCTAGTTTCCATTTTTATTTTTAAACATCCAAGCAAGATACAACTAAATGATTTTTATTTACATGTACACACAACTGATAGTTTGATGTCTATTTACACGATTATTTAAATAATGATAGTACACTCTATCAGAGCTTCGAGACGAGTGAGGGGGAACCAGGGCTCAGAAAATTGACATAGGTCTTGCCTCGACAGCCGCTGGCGGGCAACTGGCGGCCGCTCGCCGAGTAGTCGCGAATCAATTTTTCTTTTTAAATCAAGGGAAAAAAACGATTTTCATTAAAAAAAAAAGTAACCACAAAAGTTATTAGTACAATAGTTTTACTTTAATTATCTGCAATTTTCATGCAATTTGGTTAAGTACACGTTACATAAAACGAAAAAAATCTTAAAAATCGACTAAGTTTCGGATTTTTTTTTCGATCGAGCAAAGTGTAACGTCTCGCAAATTGAACCACAAAAAACACTGCACAAAAGATGTATCTGAAACATATATTTTTTTCAGATTTTAAAAATAACTATTTGATGCTTTAAAATGAGTTTGAAAACAGACAAAATTGGGATAAGCCCCCCTTAAGATTGCACTAAAATAATAAATCAATAATTAAATAGGTAGGTACAAGTACACCTTCCCACTTATAGTAAACATTTAATAATCAACCGTTGATATTATTGTTTCTTTCACTGTACCTGCGCAAGCTTGTACTCGTGTAACTCATACAGAGGCGACTAAAAGATTGGCGCGCACTGTACTAGAAGTATGACGATAGGCTCATCAACTATCAAGACTGGACGGATAAATCGTCGATGAAACGAGGGTGCACGATTGTCTGACTGGTAGGTACAGCGCACCTGCTGTATACAGAGCCGCATTATAGGACGTGGAGGCCCCTGGGCAACAACGAAGTAGAGGCACCATTTTTGATTCAAGATCGATCATATATCCGCTGTTTCCATAAGTGCTCATATGTATTACTATAACAAACAAAACTAAGAATACCCACAATAACATTATCTTATTGTTATAATTCGTGTTTTTTTGCAACTGTGTGTTAAAACTTGTTGAATAACAAGCTTTCCAAATGTTTATACTTGTCACGCCAGTATACCGCCTGTTTGACCCTTGACGCTTCGCATACAGTCCACTAAAATCAATATTTTTAATTTATTGGCGGAGCCACTATTGTGAGGCCCCTCTCTTGTGGAGGCCCCGGGGCTGTAGCCCCGGTTGCCCTCCCCTAAATCCGGCCCTGCCAGTACTTGTACAGCCTGTACAAGTGACACAGATAGTAGATTGTACGTACAGCGTGAGAGTCCTAGCTCTGAGGCAGGCGAGATGCGCGTAGTACGTGGGTGTCGGGTAGGACACGACTCTAGTACACCTGCTGTACAAGTGACACAGATAGTAGATTGTACGTACAGCGTGAGAATCCTAGCTCTGAGGCAGGCGAGATGCGCGTAGTACGTGGGTGTCGGGTAGGACACGACTCTAGTACACCTGCTGTACAAGTGACACAGATAGTAGATTGTACGTACAGCGTGAGAGTCCTAGCTCTGAGGCAGGCGAGATGGGCGTAGTACGTGGGTGTCGGGTAGGACACGACTCTAGTACACCTGCTGTACAAGTGACACAGATAGTAGATTGTACGTACAGCGTGAGAGTCCTAGCTCTGAGGCAGGCGAGATGCGCGTAGTACGTGGGTGTCGGGTAGGACACGGCTCTAGTACACCTGCTGTACAAGTGACACAGATAGTAGATTGTACGTACAGCGTGAGAGTCCTAGCTCTGAGGCAGGCGAGATGCGCGTAGTACGTGGGTGTCGGGTAGGACACGACTCTAGTACACCTGCTGTACAAGTGACACAGATAGTAGATTGTACGTACAGCGTGAGAGTCCTAGCTCTGAGGCAGGCGAGATGCGCGTAGTACGTGGGTGTCGGGTAGTACACGACTCTAGTACACCTGCTGTACAAGTGACACAGATAGTAGATTGTACGTACAGCGTGAGAGTCCTAGCTCTGAGGCAGGCGAGATGCGCGTAGTACGTGGGTGTCGGGTAGGACACGACTCTAGTACACCTGCTGTACAAGTGACACAGATAGTAGATTGTACGTACAGCGTGAGAGTCCTAGCTCTGAGGCAGGCGAGATGCGCGTAGTACGTGGGTGTCGGGTAGGACACGACTCTAGTACACCTGCTGTACAAGTGACACAGATAGTAGATTGTACGTACAGCGTGAGAGTCCTAGCTCTGAGGCAGGCGAGATGCGCGTAGTACGTGGGTGTCGGGTAGGACACGGCTCTAGTACACCTGCTGTACAAGTGACACAGATAGTATGTCAGCTGCTCCACTTCGTCGTGAGGAAGGCCTCCGTCGTTGCACACCGCGTGATAGCGGGTGGGGCGCGCCGTGCCCTTAATGGCTTGGTGGGATACCTGAAAAGGAAATTTTAATATGTCTATTAAAGAAGACGACGTATGTCCGTATGACGTAAGAGTCCAAAAAGAGTTTTTAAACCAGTAGTACTCCCAAATTACAATTTATAATTTGAAAAAAATAAATGTTACAAAGACAATGACAGAGCCCAAAACATAAAAGAGAAAAGGTCGCTGCATCGAAAAAAAAATACATAGTAAAGGCTGTTTTCTCAGTTCAAAATACACTTGCGAGCTTTAAACTGGGGTACCGTTTAGGTGATTCCAGTTTAAAGCTCGCAAGTGTAGTAGCACGTCTAAACTAATAAAGTAAAAATTACGATAATTACTGTTTTGAACATATAGGCCCAGTATATGAAACATATGAGAGCGATTTTATCAAATTTTGAATTTATGTAAAATGTATGTTTATGCATACAAAACAGCGATATCAAATAGCTTCTTGTATTACCGCACTACTCGTACACGCAAGTTACAGATATGTTTATTTCTTTCGTTATGCCTTATTATTATTGCGCCTTAATATAGTCTCACGACATTTTGCTAAGTGGTACAGTTCGGGCCAGTATAGAAGGAAATTACCGTTACTCGGGCGGACAATAGCACCAAATTTGGTATGAGGGAACTTTTGGGTGTACTGATAAATAAATATTAGACTAAAAGCCCAAACATAGTTATTTGTTATGCAAGGCTGCAAAGTTGTTATTTGTAGCGAGTACTTTTATTGATACCTGAGAAAGCGAAGGATTCTAGGATTGAACCACGAACGAAGCTAGTGGTTCAAAAATAGAATCCTGAGCGTATCGAAAGTTTCAAAGGTACGAGACGCAAAATAACTTTGTTGCCGAGCGAGACACACAATTTTCTCCTAAGTACAGCGAGGAAAATGGTAGATGCAAGACACTGACATGTAGTAACACAACAAGTATGCTGGACATGTTATGCCATATAGAATGACAGTTATTTTTTATGTCAATCCACCGAGCAAAGTATTCTATAGAATCCAGAGCGTAGCGAAGGTTTCAAAGGTACGAGACGCAAAATAACTAATCAATCTAAAACTGAGGCTGGCACACTGACATGAAATAAATATGAATGCCACGTGAGGGCTCACCAGCGCCGCTCTCAGCAGTGACAGACGCTGTGACCGAAAACGGCCGATAAGAATTGATTAATGTATTTTAGTGGGCTGGTGGCATAGAAAAAATTTTTGAATAGAAGGTTCGAATTTTAAAATCCTTTTCCACGCTAGCGGATAAAATATTTCGACGCAGATTTCGAATGATAAATATAATCTTTCCGAGCTTGTGAGAAGAAAAAATGATTTTTTAATAATATTTCTTTTTTCGTACTTTTCTTAAAGCTGTAATTGAAAATTAACAGTAACATTTTTGGACTATTAATTTAACCTACAGTTATAAGAAAGAAAAAACAAGAAAAGAACAAAAATATAAAAATACAGCTCCAAGCCACTAGACTATTAGTTAGTCATAGATGGGAGGAGTTTTGACGAGAAAGGGGGTGCGCGGAGGGATACTGCGCAGGTAACACCTAACTTTACGTAAGCTGTACTGGCTCGAAAGGTATATAAGTATTCATCTAGTGCGCCTAACAATGATAAGAGACAATAAGAGTCCCATGCATGAAGATTTTTAAGAAAAATCAATCAGGTTAAAAGGCCAAAGTAAAATATTATTTCGCTATCTCAAAAAATTACGAAGTTATTGGCATACAAAGAGAGCTTAACTGTCTAGATCGTGACGTTATCGTACACAACGGCGTACCAAAAGTAATAAATATCCCGGCTGTACTGTAATTACCTACAGTAATAATAATAAAAAAAAACAGATAGTTTTGTGCTTTGCTTTAACTAATTAATCAGTTACCATAAAAGAGATTAAACTGATATTTCACAAAAGTAGAGGAGCTGACTTTTCTTCACTTTTTGTTCCTCTTTTTAGTACCATTAACTTTACCGAATCAAAGCTCCGAAAAGTCCACGCCAAGACAGTGTCAAGCAGAAAGTCATCGCATAAGCCCATTTGCTTCAGAAAAAGCTGATCAATCTAAAACGAAACTAGTCAGGCACATTCTGACAGTCTAACGTGTGCGAGCTTTAAACTCACCAGATAGAAGTCCAGCTCCCGTGGGTGAACGATAACTTCATCAACACAGGTGCCTGGCTCCACATTGTACGGCCCGTTCTCCAGGAAGAATCTGCAACCACGTTTATTATTAGACGTCGGTGAAATAAGTGGGAGGAAACGTGGAAACATCTGAACACAGTCAATTAGAATAATATGGCAAATCTCCTGATATCTGTGGATCTAAACCTAAGTTTATTATTTAATCTTTAACAACTTACTTATTTAACAGCTTATTTTACTTATTTCTACATATAATCTAAGCTGTACCCAGGGAGTAGCCCTGTTCCCTAATCTAAGTAAACTTGAAACTTAGGGTAACAGTGTCGAAAATCTATATATATAAGGTGACTTTTTGATCATCGTCCAAATTCATAAGGCTTGGTAAGTGATCAGTATCATGGATCAATAACAATTTTGGTGAAATTCATAAAATGAAATTTCGGCTTCCCATAGAAATTCACTTCCAGTTGCGAGTGAATCACAATGGGGAGTCGAAATTTCATTTTACGAATTTAAAAAAAAATGATTATTGATCCATGATACTGATCACTTACCAAGCCACCAGTATGAATTTGGCCGATGATCAAAAAGTCACCTTGTATATAGGAAATCAAATAAATTAAACTAAATAAAAACAAAACAAAAAGCCTATACTGAAAGTTAAAATAAATGAAAGGGTGTGTTTTAGAGTGTGTGTATCGTGAGTAAATGAAACAAATGAGTAAATGAACAATGTCAACACTAAATATATACAATGGAGTTCGATCGCGGGGTTTGAGGAGGTTACGTTACCTGGTGTGATGTCTCTTCTGCACCAGCAGGAAGAGAACCTCTGGCTTCCTGCTGGGGCCGGCGATGCGGTGGTACGCGTTGTACACCGCTTGCAGTTCACTGTGCATCACCTATATTATGAAATTGTATTAATTTCAATAATGCGGCCATCGATACAAAAGTCAAAGATGACCCACTTCATTTATAATAATAATATACGAAAAATCTTGTCTCAAGTTTGCTACTACGCAATCTCAACCAGCCAGCTGTCAAATTAGACCGTCATCTCAGGGTATGGAAAAATTACCGAGTTGATTTTGGGTTTAGACATATATGGTGAGGTTCGCATTTTGTAGATGTCGAATTTAAAAGTCTTAGTTGCGAAGAAGGCAGCGTCTCGGAGTTATACCCGCCACTCTGAAGATGACTACAGATCTCAAAAAATAAAGAAGTAGATGCATTTTACAAATTCCGGTCGTGTACCAACTAAATTTGTCAGTATGTACCACAAAGTAACTAACCCTAAAGGGGCAAAAATTACACTTTGTTTGTTCGAAATAAATTTCGCTAACTTTTGTCGCGCTTTAACGCGCTCTGATTGGCTAAGATACATATAGAGATACCCCTGTAAGCGGGAGTAAGATGCATATATTCAAGTCTAAGCAAAAACACCGATTAGTTGGCGGAATCGGACGGACCGGCATTTCTCTCCCGGGGCTAGTTGCTCGATGATATGTGCAAATAGAAGGCATACCTGAGCAAATTGTCCTTCGGACACCCCGTCTCTGAACACGTAAATCTTGTTCGGCAGCGATTTTTGTTCCGCCTGGTACACTTTCAGGTGGTCGAACATCATATCTTCAAACTGCACTATCATTTCTAACTGGAAATAAAAAAAAACATGATTATTTGGTACATTCCCATTAGTTTGTGTTCGGTCTGCGTTTTAAAAAAGGTTGAGCGACAGGGCTCACCACCCATCACTTTTGAGACGTAATAATTAACGTCGTGGGGTGTACCAAGTGTGAGTTGTGACTTGCGTTTTCACAGCTCTGAACACCTTTGGGGATTCATGTCATGGTATATTTTTATGTTGAAAATTTTAACGCCTATGGCTTGTCAAGCTGATGCTTACCGCGCTCACGGGGTACAGGTGTTTGGGCACGGCCTCGGAGATGCTAGGGTGAGCGAGCTTGACAAACTATAGATCAGCCAGTAATGGTGGAGACGCGGATGTCCGTCTTGGAAACGCGATCTATTCCCACCCTCCGTCCGCATACCTTGGACGCTTATCGCGTAAGAACTTATGTGGTCATGCGTAGCAATAAATTTCAATTTAGGTGCGTAGTTTTTGTAAACTCAACACTTTATTAATTTATGAGCAAAACATTGTGATTATGCATGCCCAAAAAGCATGTAGTTGTGCCCGAACTACGACGCGACGGTAGAATCGCCCTTATCACCTTGTGACGTCAAAATCATAGGTGAATCGAAGGTTTGTAAATGTTGACTGTTTAAGTTAAGTAGATGCTCAGAAAAACACCTGACACCCTCGGGTTTACATGTAGTGACAATTGCTTTCAAGAGATGGATAAATACTAGGTATGTATGTATGTTGTTGACAAATCGTAAAGTGAAATCGAAAATCTTTCACTAAAAGTCAAAAATAGGTGCGACAACCAGCGGAGCGTGTTAGGTTTACATGTAAATAAATTTGGAAAGCCAAGCGAAGCGGAGCGGAGCGAGGCGATCCTCCTAGTTTTAACAGAAATATGATTTGCTCAGTCAGACTTTTTGGTTATCTTTGACTTTACAGAACCTTTTCGCCTATTTGAAAACATTACACCCAATTCGTGTGCTAAAGTTGATATTACCAGAGTCAATAAACCTTGAAAAAGTAGAGAATGCCACCCGCTTTTGCTGTACTGCTAGCATAGACCAGGGATGGGCAAACGTTTTCCAACGCGGGCCAATATTTACAAACAGTATCTACGGAGGGCCAAGATTTCGAATTTTTACCTATAATATAATTATTTATTTATTTTAATTATTTATTAAAATACAAAATTATTTGTATTTTCCGACATAAACATTAAAAGATCTCTTATTTATGCAAAATTAAAAGATATGAATATCAAATCAGGTACACTATGAAAAAGGGACATATTCCAATCTATAAAATTTGCCCATCTCTGGCATAGACTATACCATACGCACACCTGAATGATTTATGTGAGAGTATTGGATTTGAGCGATTCACAATAAACAGATTGACTGCTATATTTCCATGTGCGAATATAGACAGACATAGTGTGTGAGGTGGGAAGAATTTTCGATTTTTCTATATCCAAGGTCGTTCGAAATTCAATTATTTCCAGCCAATAGTTGGTACAGTAAATTTATTTGATAAAAGTTGTTTAGAATTTGGTTCAGAAATTTTGGTTTCGTTACTTAAAAGCTGTCTACTTACATACATCTATCTAATTATAAATTTAAAGGTAATTTATAAGTTGTAACAGAAAAGGCAAATCGATAAAAATCCCGTACCTTCGGCGTCTGGATACTAAACTCGATGTTGTACTTGAAGCAACGCTTGTCGATGGAGGCGGTCACGGCCGCAATACTTGGGATGTTCGACTGAAATACAAAGGCATGTATTTAAACACACAAAAAAAAATATTAAAAATGCTACTACAGTATTCTATCAAAAATACTAACTGTACATAAAAAAATACTCACACACTAACTGTGCTTTTATAGGATTTCAGGGTTGTCAAAAAAAAATAACCACGAAGTTTAGGTATAGCGGTCGCAGAATGACTCGCCATACCTAACCTTTTTACCCTTAGATAGTCTATGCTCTAACCTACCGGCTCTCTTCTGCGCTAAGGGATTTCTGTTGGCAATTTCACTGTATATTTAGTATTTTTGATGTGCAAATAAAAATATCCCAAATACAAATTAAATATAATACATTCAATTAGCACCTGTGTTTGCTATCCCGTGTTAATTGGATTGGTTGCTTACTATAATTATTTAATAAGTTCACAAGTTATTTCATATAATGTGCCATCGTGGAGATTGCCGCTGACCTACTTAACGCTGTTATTACTATTGCAGTGCGGGTGATGAGTGGGACGGCGGGCTTTTCTTCGATGGTACATTTTAATGTCTTGCTTTGTTTAAATATTTATTTATAATTCTGTTGAAAGAGCGAATTTCTCCTGCTACAGGTGAAAACTTAAAAGCAGAATTCGGCAACAAAAACTGTTAAATATGTTATAAATAAATGATTTTGATTTCAAATGTAATATGTACTAAATTGTTTATTAAACCGCAAAAATTTATTTAAAGTTTTCGTGTACTAAAAGCAATGTAATTGGTTTTCCACTGCTTTGCATTTTTTTTTCAATTCACAATATGCTTTCGCTCAGGGACTATATGCTTACCTACTGCAACCGCACTTGATAGAAAGCGTGGCCAGTTCTCGTCATGTTCCGGTATGACGTCACAAGTAGCCGGGGGGATTGGTCAACACCTTCTCTATATCAGGCCTTACAACTGAAATGGCTTTTAGTGATGACGTCATCACTCACATACATCACATACATGCGATTTTACTATAGGATTTTCAACAACAAATTTTTCATTCCCATTTTATTTTTAAGCACCGTATTTGTTCATAAGAATTAAGAAACTTATTACTTTTTAATTGTTTACATATTTATGTGTTATTTTTATAGTTCTTACTTTTTTTTTGTAATAATTATTAATTAAATTTAAAAAAAGTTGTGAAATTGCCTGTTAAAGTTAGAAATAGGATGTATATTATTAAATAATCAACGGCTTGGAATCGTATATATTTTTATATTTAGTATCCTAATGACAATCCATTTTCGTCACTTCATCCGGTCTGAAACGTCAAATAAAATAAAAATCAATAAATCTGCCAAACTCCCCTAAAGAATGTCTTCCTTGTACCACTAGTGATGACGTCACATTTGAGTTGTCAGACCTATACAGAATGTACACTGACAGGTGTTGCATTGGTTACAGGCAGTTGCGTTGTATCAGTCATTAATTCATTACAAACTTCTGTTATTTTTGCGGTTGTCCCTGGAAAGACTGATTAACGCCTCGCCTGCTGTCACACTCCTAGTTTCTAGGCGAGCGCTCTTCAACCCAGATCTTATCGCACTTTCCATTGAGCGCGGTAATGCCTAAGCGCAAGAACATTGTGGTAAAAAAAAAAACTAGAAACAGTTTTCGAATCGTAAATGTTGGCGAAAAAAAGGAGCCAATCGATTATACACACCTGGTCAGGCGAGGGATGTGTGACGTCAGCGCCGACGACCATTATGTCACCCCTACGCATACACTCGGGCAGCGAACTGGCCTCTATGGCGTGGTTCGTACCCATCAGCTTGCTGTTCACCTACGGAACAAAATGTTTTGTTAAGGTGGGCCATCCCGCTCAGCTGCCATATAATAGTAATTTATGCTACAAGGGCGCAAAGGAATAAATTACGAGGACGATTTAAAACACGAGCGTAGCGAGTGTTTTAAACGTAACCGAGTAATTTATTGCTTTTACGCCCGTGTATCATACTACGTTTTTCAATGCATAGTGTGAGGAAATAAAACAAATATAATCTTGTGAACTTTGAATTATGATCGGCTCAAAAGGACTGTATCCAGAGCCGTTAAACAGTGGAAAAAAAAGTATGACATTTATGGTACACAGGAAAGGCTGCAGGTTAGCCAACCATTGTAAATAAATGAAAAAAAAATAGTAATAAAGCCCTAGGGCAAAATAATCGACTTTCTGTTCGGTTTTGATGCATAAAAAGTGGGCCTTTACGAGCACATGCATTGAAAATGCTTTTAGGATTTCAATGAAACTTTCTTTATATAAATCTATCTTTATATATGTTTAACACTGCACTTCGACCCATCTCTCATCAACAGGTGCAAGATTTGTATAATTTTACAAGAATTTATAAAGTGGTTTCAGGTAGAAAATGTAACTGTTTGTTTGTGTTCATGAAACTGAAACTGTTTATTTATATAAAAGTGTATAAACTTAGTCTTCTTTACATGAACGACTTCTGTATTTCTCTCTTTTTTTATTTCCAGTGAAGATACAATTATACAACTTGCTAAACTTTGCGTAGAAACGATATTCTGACAGGTATTATGATGGTGTTTCATCAAATTTTGCTTTTTAGGCTGTATAGAGAAACCAAAATGGTTGACTTCACATTCAGTATTCACTTTTTGTATCAATCTTAAGGAAAATACCAGGCGTACAGGGGATCTAAAAAGGCCGACTTAGGTGAATCATAAAATGATTTGAAAGTAGGATAGAGTCAGAGTTTTTTCACGCGTGCAAAGGAGACGGCATTAGAACAGAATCATAACATGATTCATCCAAAGCGGCCTTTTTAGAAGATCAGGCCTCTTAAAGGTATATCCTCAAAACGTATGGATTCCTTTAATACGTGTAATCTGTAAAACACGCTTCATTCGGCACATTTCAATAGAAATTTAACGTATTAGGTATTTGTTGTCATAAAGATGGATTCTCAAAAACACAGATTCTCGTAACGACGGATTTTCAAAAGGACAGAAACTGATTGGGTGTTCGATTCTCTACCTACATAATTTCAGCTCAATCTGCGGAAACACTGCTTTTTATTGTTGTGTATTATTATATTGTACCTAAAGATTATACTCGTAATATATACAAGGTGAATTTGTGAACATCGTCCAAATTCATACTTGAGCCTTGCTAAGTGATCAGCATCATGAACCCATAACCATTTTTGTAAAATTCATAAAATGAAATTTCGACTCCCCATAGTGATTCACTTAGGACTGGGAGTGAATTACTATGGGAAGTCGAAATTTCATAATACGAATTTCACAAAAATTGTTATCGATTCATGATGCTGATCACTTACCAAGCCTCTGATATGAATTTGGATGATGATCAAAAAGTCACCTTGTATATAAGGTCTTTCAATTTAAATGGAAAGTAATTTAGGAGGTGATTCAGTATCGTTAATACATCACATTCCACTGCAATGTACTTTTTTTTGCGCGAACTTTTTCTTCACTTGTCCATACAAACTGAGTCAGCCGATCGCACCACTTTGTACTGAGAAGTGAAAAAAAAGTTCGCTCAAAAAAATGTACTTTGCAGTGGAATGTGATGTATTAACGATACTGAATCACCTCCTAAATTACTTTCCATTTAAAGTGAAAGACTTTATATACAAGTTGACTTTTTGATCATCGTCCAAATTCATACTGGAGGCTTGATAAGTGATCAGTATCTTGAATCAACAACAATTTTTGTGAAATTCCTAAGATTAATTTTCGGCTTCCCATAGAAATTCAGTTCCAGTCCCGAGTGAATCACTATGGGGAGTCGAAATTTCATTTTACGAATTTCACCAAAATTGTTATTGATCCATGATACTGATCACTTACCAAGCCACCCGTATGAATTTGGACGATGATCAAAAAGTCACCTTGTATATCTCATTGACACTATAATGGTCTCTATAAAATAGAGGAGCTGTAATTATGACCGAAATCAGATTTAGATAATTTTTTGGGTTCCGTATCCAAAGGGTAAGGGTCGGGACCCTATTACTAAGACTCCGCTGTCTGTCCGTCTATCACCAGGCTGTATCTCGTGAACCGTGATAGTTAGACAGTTGAAATTTTTACAGATTATGTATTTCTGTTGCCGCCATAACAACAAATACTAAAAAACAGAATAAAATAAATATTTAAGGGGGCCCATACAATAGACATGATTTTTTTGCCGTTTTTATAGATAATGGCACGGAACCCTTCGTGCGCGAGTCCGACTCGCACTTGGCCGGTTTTTTATCTTCATTGGCGTCGTCTTTGAAATCTAGTTATTATGATTGATCCTTCGCGGTAACAGGGTCTACATTGCTCTATTTAGTTGTATCCATGTATAAAGTTTACGTATTAGTTAATTATTTATTTGATATGCATTATATTAGTTTATAAAACTATTTTGTATAAGTATAATTGTGTAAGATTTGCTATACGATTCCACACAAAGGTTGTCTGGAAGAAATCGCTTTAAGCAATAAGGCGGCCAACTGTTACCTTCTTCTTCACTTGTAATGTTTATATATAATTTTTAATGAGGTGCACAATAAAGAGTGTTTGTTTATTTGTTAAATGTGTTTTTCAGAGCATATTTATACAAAAGGGGCGAAAGATATGTGTCAGGATCGTAGTAGATGGATATCTGTACTCTTTGCCCTCTGGGAGAAAGGCGTGAGTATATGTTTCTATGTATGTATGTATGTATTTATACAAAACTAAATCAAAATCAGATGTAGACATCCGCTAAGAAGCGATTTTGGAATTCCCACGGGATCATGGGATCTGCACTTATATAGTATATATATGCAAGTAAATATTGGCAGATTAGATAGGACTACACAAAAACTCAACCAACGCGGGTGAAACCGAGGGCAAAAGTTGGTGTTTTATAAATGTGTATAACTTAAATAAAAATAAATGTTAAAGATAAGATAAACTTATTTGTTTTTTTTTATTCAGTTTACATTATATATTTATATTAAAAACACTTATTAAAATAATTATTTCCAGATATATTTCGACATTTATAGTCCGTGTCAGTGGAATTAGGTACAATTCATTGTATTGTATTGTATTAATTATTGTACCTAATTCCACTGACGCCGACTATAAATGTCGAAATATATCTGTATCTGTATATAATATATCTGTATTGTATTAATTATTGTACCTAATTCCACTGACGCCGACTATAAATGTCGAAATATATCTGGAAATAATTATTTTAATAAGTGTTTTCATATAAATATATAATGTAAACTGAATTAAATAAAAATTAGTAAGTTAAAAAATTATAAAAGTTAGTTGACTTCTTACTCTATTTTATCAGGATTACCTGTACCAGCTATTAAGCTGTAATGTGTAAGTAAATAAATAAAACTTACTTTGAGCAGTATGTTGCGAACAGTCTGCGGGTTCATTCGCCGTGCGGCCGTGTTCTCCTTGATGCATTGCGTTAAAACACCTACTGTTCGTTCCGCCATCTTCTTCACCTGAAATCGTACAATCGTTATTAGTAGTTTATGCTACAAAGGCCAAAAGGAATAAATCACGAGGACGATTTAAAACACGAGCGTAGCGAGTGTTTTAAACGTAACCGAGTAATTTATTGCTTTTACGCCCGTGTATCATACTACATTTTTCAATGCATAGTGTGAGGAAATGAAAACAAATATAATCTTGTGAACTTTAAATTATGATTGGCTCAAAAGGATTGTATCCAGAGCCGTTAAACAGTGGAAAAAAAAAGTATAACATCTATGGTACACAGGAAAAGCTGCAGGTTAGCCAACCATTGCAAACAAATTAAAAAAAATTATAATAATAAAGCCCTAGGGCAAAATAATCGACTTTCTGTTCGGTTTTGATGCATAAAAAGTGAGCCTTTACGAGCACATGCATTGAAAAAATATTTGTGGAAGAAATGGGACTAAAATAAAAATTCATTGTGCACATTTGTAAAAACCTTTTTTGCTATGTACGAGCCACATCACCAACATGACAGGCTACCTACTGGCAGTTCTTATTGCGGCGTCGTAGCCGTTAAAATCGTTTACAAATAGTTTATGTTTACAAATAGTTTATTTTAGTTTATATTTACAATAACGTTTTCAAATAGCTTGAACTGCAGGCGACTTTACACATAAGAAAAATATAACCATTAAACTTAATAATACGATACACCAAAAGTAAAATAAATTCTGTGTTGACTGTACAAATTGTAGACCACTTATACAGGCCGTCCCAAAGTTATGGGACATGAAGGGAAAGTACCTTAAATATCGTAGATAGGGTATTTCGCTGAAAGAAGACTTTATGTTATTTTTAAAAGTTAGTAATTCTGCATTCAAAGGTTTTCTAAAAATTACTTGCCTCGTCTGGGAATCGAACCGACTTAACCCTTTAACGGGCAGAATTTCTTTTGTGAGGTATTAAAATTTTTGGCGTCGGTTATTGTTAATAGGTCTATTAGTATCTCAAAACAAGTGAAATTGACTACTTGTGTTTTGCGGTTTTGTCTGTAGGCCGTGGTTACATATGTAGCCGTGACCGTTTAGGGAATAAGACAAGTGACTACATATGTGACTATGACCGTTTAAAGAATAAGCTGAATATTTTGAAGTAAGTATGGGTGTTTGCGGTCTTTCTTAGTAAAGAATTAAATTAGTGAAACAATTAGACACGTTTTAGTAATCAAAACTTAATGTTTATTCTTTTTACTGTAATATTACAGTCTCATTATGTAAAATCAACAGAAACAATAAATTACAGAGAGGCAACTTCAACTAAGAGGCAACTTCAACTGAGAGGCAATGTCAACTACTCGAAATAAACTTCTGTGATGATAACTTGGCAGTCTTATTTCTCTTAAACACTTAGGCAACTTAAATCTCTAACTTCCCCACAGCTAAGTCACAAAAACCTATTCTATGTATCACATGCAAAATCACAAACAGTTATGCATTAGAGGCAGTCTTGAGTTATTCATTCCGGTGAAATATTTGCATCGGCGATGACACGTCCACTTCGGCATTTATTCCAGAATAAGAATTATATTTAAAGTTTTTGTATTCTTGAGGTTGTCGAAATACTTTGCGAAATTTATAGGGATTGTTATCAACTGTATTCAGACGTCTCCTTGTACCCCGTGCCCTGATTCCTCCTCTGGTGCGCCAGATTCCTCCACAACCACGACGTACTGATGACGAGGCTGGAAATGATGGTGCTGGAGAAATCGGAATAGGAATATTCCAATTACCTTGAAGTGGAATGATTTGAAACTCGTCTTCTGGGTCATCATTTTCTTGTCTATCCAGAGGCATGCTCTCATCGTCCGATTCGTCAGCACCTGGTGTAGCTGGTTGAACAGCAGGTCTTTCACATCCTGAGGATCTTCCTCTTTCTAAGCATCTTACTCTTGGTTTTCCTCTATTACTTACTTTGCCCCCATGAACTGATTTCTGGAACTCTCAATTGAATAGGACTATCACACTGCAAAGAAGCAGAGAGGGAAGGCGTAGCAGGTGGTTCTTCTCGTGACAACAAGGCAGAAGACGTAGAAAGCATGTTGTTAATTCATTCTTCGTATTCTTGGGATCGGTGACGAGGTGTAAAAGTACTCAGAGGGAGAAGATCCTCAGGGTCTAAGTCACCGCCAATTTCTGAATCTTCAGCCTGACTCTCGTCGATGCCCATCATCATGGCTTCGAACTCCTTTGCATCCATCTCCTCCAAGTCAAGGATTTTTTTTCGAGACATCTTCAACTAAAAAAAATATCATTTAGGTACAAAAATTAGGGAAATATTAATTTTTAATACCAAAATTATCTATGAGTCAATGCCCGACATCCCCTGCGGTCCGTAATAGAATTACAATGGATCATAAGCCATTCACTTCATACTTTCGTAATCGATTTTAGCGATATTATTCTATTTCGGAACGCAGGGTTTTATTAGCCAAACTTGCCTCTGAACGAATGATCGACTTTGAGGGACAATAACATCTTTATTTAAAATATCCTAGTTTTTGTGGAGTAATTATCGTAAAAACTATTAAAAATACTATACAAAACCAATAATCACATGTTGAAAATTACATAATTGAGAAAAATATGAATTGAAATAATAAGAGACCCGAAAACTAACCTAAAAGTGGCCGATATGTGCTCGTCATATTTAACACGTTATAAAAAGTTTAATTGAACAATAGCACATGTTAAAATTGTATCAGTTTATTGGGAAAATAATAAATTAATGATAAACATACCTTTAATTGCGTTTCTGTCACTAAATTCTTTTATTTTTAATTTAAAATCCGGAGAACACTGTGCCCGTGCATGTCGGAAGTTCTGAATGAACGAAAAGCACAAACGTAACCACATTTATTTGGCGCCACTGCAAATGACTTTCGCACACTTCAGACTTGTGGCTCCGTTTGAGCGTTACGCCCGTTCACGGACTATGATAAAAGCACATAAGAGCTATCCTATATGCAACAGTTTCAATAAAATCGACCTTATGGTCAAATACGTGATGTGGTTACAGACGCCATACTAATTTTCTTATGCCCTATAAAGGGTTAAATGTAAAAAAAAAAAACACCCCTACTTTTATGATGCCAATCGAAAGAATGGCCAGAAAATAATAACTCTTCTTAAGTAACATCTGTATATATAAAATTCAAAGTCCTGACTGACTGACTGACTGACTGATATATCAACGCACAGCCTAAACCGCTGGTCCTAGAGACTTGAAATTTTGCATATAGATACCTTATATAGTGTAGGCATCCACTAAGAAAGGATTTTTCAAAATTCACCCCCTAAGAGGGTGAAACGGGGGTCCAAAGTTTGTATGGGGAAACAAGATTAGTTAGACTATTTTATTCGAGACTTCACAAGAGTACTCCTATCTATAAATGAGTAAACATTTGTTTCAGGATTTTTCAGAATTCCACCCCTAAAAGGGGGAAATGGGGTGACAAAGTCTGAAAATCAACATGGGTATCGTTTGTATGGTTTATCGGGTCGCTGATTACGAAAACAACAACGATTTTAAAATCCAACGTAGTGGACGTAAAAAAGGCATTTCCAGAATTCAACCCCTAAAAAGGGGAAATAGGGTGACAAAGTCTAAAAACCAACATGGGTATCGTTTGTATGGTTTATCGGGTCGCTGATTACGAAAACAACAACGATTTCTAAATCCAACGTAATGGACGTGAAATACCATCATCCCCTGTTGGGGTGCGATGGGGTTGATATGTTGAAATGTGTAAATATCAATATGGGTGTCGTTTTTATGGTTTTTTGGGACGTTAATTATGAAAATGGCATCGATTTTGAAATTTAATATAGTAGACATGAAAATTCTTGAAAGTATGTGTGCCAGAGCAAATCGGCTGTAACAGACGAACAGACAGACAGCCAAACAAGTGATCCTATTAGGGTTCCATTTTTTCCTTTTGAGGTATCTATATATCTATATATCCACAATCATCTATCTATCTATCTGTCCATCTATACATATATCTATATATCTATCTATCTATCTATCTATCTATCTATCAATTTATCTATCTATCTATCTATCTTTATCTTTCAATATCCCAGCAAAATATCTTTGGAATGGAAGGTTGAAGGGGTTGGACCACGGGGTACCAAAAAAAGTTTTTTTTATGTGAAAACTTTGACGGCCTGTTTCTCCCATACGGCTAGACTTAGCCCCATGTTGATGGGTGTCTAGGAAAAGGTTTCGACGAGATCTACCTGCCGAAAGTGTCAAAACTTTACAGGCCCGTATCTCCCAAACAGCTAATGCTAGACCCATGTTCATGGTACTCTAAGAAAAGGGCTCGGCAAGATCTAGATGACGTTAAAAAAAAGTCGAAAAAAAAATTGCCAAACATTTGATCGGCCATATCTCTCGAACGGCTAATCGTATGAAGTTCGGGTTTCAACTATTGTGATCGGTCAAGCTGGGGCTACATGACCAATAAAAAATTAAATTTGGCAGGTTTTGACAGTTTTTTGACAGGTCCATAAATTATTCCGTTTTGCATAAAAGTCAAGGGGCATTCGGGGTCGTCAATTACGCTGCTGTATTCAAATTTGACATTTTTTGACAACTGATAGGGATTTTGACACTCTTCCGGAAAAACTTTGATCGGTGGCTCCCCGTGTTTGGCATTCTGGTGAGGCCGAAAAACGAGCATGTGAGGACGGAGAACGCGCCCGCGAGGCCGAAGGCCGAGCAGGGCGCGTTAGTAGTCTGAGCATGCAAGTTTTTCGGCCGAGCACTACACCTTGACTCCCAGAGGGAGTGAGAGCACTTATAATGTTTGTTTCTGAAAAAAGTGTAATTTGTTTCCTGTAAGCCACGCGGGCGAAGCCGCGGGCAGAAGCTAGTAGTATTTTAAAAGAAAGGAACAACGTAAAATGTTTGAGTCAAATTTCAAGAAAGTTATTTATTACCGACGACGACGTTCGAAAAGTAGCGATATTATCATTCCATAGATAGCATTGATTAGACAGTTCCATTTTCAAATTTAAGAACAACATTTAAAAATTTGTCTTCTTTTTAAAATATTTTAAAAAGTATGCATTCAAACAAACGCTCTCCTAAATTGTTACATTTTCAAATTTAACAACAACATTATTTTTGTTTTAAATTTGCCTTCTGTCTAGCTTACAGAGGACGTATTGAAATACTAAGTTTTATCATTTTATCTACACAACCACTTATAATAAGGAAAACTATGCTATAAAGTGGGTACTTATTTACGAATAATCAATGCTATCTATGGAATGATAATATCGCTACTTTTCGAACGTCGTCGTTGGCAATAAATAACTTTCTTGAAATTTGACTCAAACAGTTTACGTTGTTCCTTTCTTTTAAAATACTATGTTACTTAAGAAGAGTTATTATTTTTTGGCCATTCTTTCGATTGGCATCATAAAAGTAGGGGTGTTTTTTTTTTTACATTTAAGTCGGTTCGATTCCCAGACGAGGCAAGTAATTTTTAGAAAATCTTTGAATGCAGAATTACTAACTTTTAAAAATAACATAAAGTCTTCTTTCAGCAAAATACCCTATCTACGATATTTAAGGTACTTTCCCTTCATGTCCCATAACTTTGGGACGCCCTGTATATTAAAAGCACTGACAATGACCAAAGTAGGCATACTGCGATTGGAATACATTATAACGAAAAATTCTTGTCTATATGCAATTTTAGGCATAGTGCGATCTAATGTATGGTGGTTTCAAAATGATGGCATTGTGCTACCGATTACTTGAAAATACTGAAAAGTTAACTAAGCGCGAAAGTAGGCATCGTGCGATCTAATGTATGGTGGTTTCAAAATGATGGCATTGTGCTACCGATTACTTGAAAATACTGAAAAGTTAACTAAGCGCGAAAGTAGGCATCGTGCTACGAAATCGACACAATATGCTATTCGCCATACCGCGCATAAACCATGTGGATCGGATGGCTATAAATTCTTAAAAATGTAAGTAAATTTAACTATGAAAAAAAAAACTAAAAAAAAAAACCGCAGTATAACTACCATACAAGGTCTGAGGAAGGTACCCATCTGAGAAATTGTGTGGTGAGAAGAGGCGGGGTGTGGGAAACGCCCAAGTGCCAAAAAACGAACACTGGGTGAAAATGTAGTGAAAGGCAAGATGGCGAGATCGGCGAGAAAATTATCTTTTTTTTTTACACAAAGTCTCTCAAAAGCATCCTTTGTAAAACAAAGACCGCACAAAAACAATAAACAAGAATGGCATTTGTGAGCTATTATGTCAAGACTGTCACAAAAAATATATAGGACAGACAGGCAGGTCATTTGATACTTGAATCAAAGAACATGTAAGTAGCTGGCGCCGTAAAAAAACAATTTTGCCGATCACCTATTAAGTGAAAATCATACCTTTGACATAACACAAAACTTTAAAGCCTTCCACGTGTGCAAAAAAGGTAGAAAAATGAGATTATACATAAAAACCACGACAACATTTTAAATCAGCAGTTAGAAGTTAATAGACCGCCGCTTCTTCATTATTTCAATTAATTCCCTTTAACAATTTAAATTATTATTTATCTCAACAAATTTTACATTTATGCTTATTACAACTTATTTGACATTTAAAATGACATTAAATAAACATAATATATTATGGTAGTTAAAATGTAACACCATTAAAAAATTCCTATAAGATTCCCCATCTTTCGGGTAATTTTACCGTATGATATCCCTAATAAATTTTCGACTTAGATACTCAGTTCTATTTTCTGTCAACATTATCATCGTTTACATTGCTCAGAGCCTGCGCCTGGAGTCAATGAAATATATTTAAATTAACATCTTCCCTTGAAAATGGTGTAAAGTACGAAACCGCCTGGGAGAAAACATAAATAAGTGAAACTACTGTACAAGTGCTTTTAACTCAAAATGTGTTTCAAGTTTCACCAAGTGCCGACAATCGCAAGTATACATTTTGTTAACTAGTATTTAATACCTAACTGGAATTAATTAATACCTCATTAAAAACTATGAATTTAAAGACTAGCGACCTCGTCATATTGACTACTGTTGTTATTTGGAAACTTATAACGATGGGTGACTGTCGAAATACCGAAATAATTGTGCGGTCACAATTCTAGCACAAGAATTTGTAAGACGCTGTCAGCATTCCACCCCAGACCAAAGGCTTCACAGTAGATATACAGGGAAACCTGGTTAATTGGGATCTCAAGGGACCAAGGATTTTGTGCCATTTAAAAAGGTTTTCATTTATCCATAGTTGTCTCAGTTACAGAGGCCTCCGCTTATAGAGGTTGCAATGTAAATGTACCAATAATAGAGGTGAAAATGTTTATAAGTTAAAACCTGAGACAGTACTGCACTTGCGAAAGAAATTCAAATGTTTGCAAACAAACGTGTCGAAACCTGTTCCAACCTGATAAAATGTCTCACTTATACAGGGAATTGAGCTACAACGTCCCAATTATAGAGGTAAACATCGAAAAAATCCTAGAAA
The DNA here is from genome assembly GCA_934047225.1 of Ypsolopha sequella. Taxonomy (NCBI): domain Eukaryota; kingdom Metazoa; phylum Arthropoda; class Insecta; order Lepidoptera; family Ypsolophidae; genus Ypsolopha; species Ypsolopha sequella. Next base: position 15,812,873 of record OW203994.1, on the reverse strand, counting down.
TCAAATCTCCTTTAACCAGGTTCGAAAAGTATAGGCATGTATTTATATATGTAACCTTATTAGTATGCAGTATATAGGATGGGATTTGGTCGGCCGCCTGGATTCGTGCTGGGGGCTCGGTTGGTGATCATTGAACCTTGTTCCTGGTCCCTGGCCGGGTCTCCGGTGTGGGTTCGGGCGGTTGATTGGATTTCACCTTGTATAATATATATTTTACCTATAATTTTAATCGTATATACAAGTGACTTTTTCATCATCGTCCAAATTCATACTGGAGGCTTGGTAAGTGACCAGCATCATGCATCGATAACAATTTTTGTGAAATTCGTGTAATGAAATTTCGACTTCCCATAGTAATTCACTCCCAGTCCTGAGTGAATCACTATGGGGAGTAGAAATTTCATTTTATGAATTTTACAAAAATTGTTATTGGTTCATGATGATGATCACTTACTAAGGCTCAAGTATGAATTTGGACGATGTCCACAAATTCCCCTTGTATATTGCTACATAAATTAAATAAACCTTTAATCTAGTTCATGTACATTTATTATTTTATTACATATATTTTTTTATAAGATTAAATTTTGACTTGTGAAACGTGTATTTTATATACCTACTTTGCAAAATAAACTATTTTAATTTGAAGTTCCATTAACAGAGGTAATTCGATGAAAAAGTGCCGGGACCTCATTGGAATTCTCAATAATAGAGGTTTCCCACTTATCCAGGTCCCATTAAACCAGTTTTCACTGTACTACTATCGGAAATAGCTACCGATTGTCTATCATACAGTAAAATATCTGCTGCTTGTTGCACGTATTAATAATAATAATAAATTGCTTTATTTCAGGCAACAGGCCCATAAAAATTATTAGCTTAATTTTATACTTAAAAACTAAAGTGTCACTTTGGCACAACGTCACTGTGCCGGTCCGGTGTAGATGGTATTCTACCGCGAAAACGCCGGTATACCACGCCCTTCGGCCAGAAGTCCTCCTTCATGAAGGTTGGCAGCCTGCTTGTCGGTATTCGCGCCACGAACGCCTTAAAACTAGCATTGTGACGCGTCTCCAGCGGCTCCACTCTTAACAAGAAGTTGGTTTTATTCTGGATGTACTCGAAGATGTCCTGCGCCTTCGTGGTGTAGTGCAGGCGGGACAGGAAGTATTGCACTTACATGTGAATAGACGTCCCTGACGCGTCCCGACACCACCACCACCAACATCTGCAGTCGCTTCTGCACCGCGGTACGCATCACATTCTCAAGGTCACGGACTTGGACGTTGAACTGACGCATTATCGGCTCGGCGACTGTCATCCCCATCTGACGACCTTGGTTCTGGAACTGGGGATAAAAGTGAAAGGAATCACTTCATCTATGCATGAATAAACACTTTATTTAAATATATTTACTAAAGTACATAGTTTCGAATACACAAGGGCGGACTTATCACTTAAAGCGATTTCTTTCAGCCAACCTTTGGGTGGTGAAGACATTTTTATTTAACGGAACGCGCAAGTGTGCGTGCAATGTGCATATGCATATACACCGTGTAACAGAAAGGTGTAACCATATTTGAAGAGCTTATTCAGTCAATGGTATAGAACAACTTTCAATATGGAACAAAACATGTATCTCGAAAAAAAAAAGTGTACTGTTTCATAGAAAAATGCAATGCCGCTCGGCCGAAATGTATGAAACAGGATCCACGCGAGCATCTGCGCGCAGCATCCGCTAATAGTATTATAGATATGGTTTTTATTGGTAAATAGGCAAATAAAAATAAACAGTTCGATTAGGTATCCGAATAAATCGGTTTTCTGAATACCCATGCTCCCAATTAGTTCGGATAATCGACGCACTACTGCACATCAATACAGAAAGATAAGCAACCAAAGGAATTATCGAAGCTTACCATAGACACGATTGCTTCAGCATTTGCAGTACGTGGGTCTAGTTCTACAGCGATAATACCCCAGGCGTTCATAGCCATGCCTTGCAGGAGACTGTCTGAATTCCAGACTCCCTTGCTGTGAACAAAACGTTAATTTCAACATTTACAAACTAGAATAGAGAAAGTTGGAGAATCATGCAAGTATCCAGATTTTTTTGTTATATATTCGACATCGTATTTGTATAAGATATAAATATAATGCATGTGCAACTGTGGACTGCTATTGCGTTGGATGATGATGATGATGAATATGGCCTTGATAAATAATACCATAGACTAAGTATTACTACGTGTAGACTAGTAGTTCCCATACATCAGTTTGTAGCCACAAAAAAAGTGTAAAATTCTAACGAAATCTAGATGGCGCTGCTAAATCCTCTTACGAACACGATGCTAAAAAAGACCGATTGGTGACGCTAGGGGCACAGCGATGCCACGTAACATGAAAATAATTCCCACTTCTATAATAGATGGCGCTAAAATATTCACTGTTAGTGTTGCCAACTTAGCGCCATCTAGTTTTTCTAAGGAAAGCTATCACAGCCACATGTTTAGAGTTTACTTGCAGCCAATTAAACAAATGATGCTTATTTGCAACACTTGGCGACACCTAGTGTTGTAAGGACGAGTAAAAAATTTGCTAAGCCTTGATGTATGGGAGTTGTCAGTCTGTACGTAGTAATACTTAGTCTATGATAATAGTGCGATCCTCACCGCGGTTGCTGCACGCCCGCTTTCCCGCACTCCATCTTAGGCGCATACAGCACTTTGCCATTCACATTTGTAAACTGGTCCGAGATCTCAAGACCAAAGTTCTTGAAGTATGGGTTACGTGAGTAGTTCATCTGGAATGGCATAAGCAAATTTTTCATTAATTGACCATGACCATGTGTAATTTACACAAAGATATGCTGATCCAAACTAAAACAATTTCAAGACATTTTTTTTTCAAGTATTATCGATTTTTATTACACATTTAATTTCAACATTCTGACGTCATTTATAAGGCTGAACAGTTTTTTTAAACATAAAATTATTCAAAAAGTAAAATATTTATGTTATTATTTATTCTACCTAGAAATTAAAAGCCGTCATAAAACGATACAATTCTAAATACATACATACTCACGCATTCTCCCAGAGGGGTTAGCAGACACTACAGATTTCTATCTGCTACGATCCTGAGACACCTCTTAAGCCTCTTCCACATCCATCAATCTATTCATAAAAGCTTTTCTATTCCGAATATTTTTGACATTACCTTTCTTCAGTATGTCGCCAATTTGGTCAGCAAACGCGTCCTTCTAGGGCGGGCTGGTCAAGCTTTACCTTCCACTTGCGCCATAAATTTCTTTCGTCACTCCAATTTCATTCATCCTTTCTAAATGTCCAAACCTTAATGCTAAATCTTATTTAAAAAGCCTGCTTACGTTACGGATGACCTCCTCGATTTTCCTCTTTCTCTCGTCGGGAGGTGTAGCCGCCTCACGCACCATCGTCGATAGTTGCCGCTCGTTTAGTTGCCTATTGCGAACCTGGAATGCAAGATAATTATGGATGTGGGATTCACTGTTTCAGAATTTATCAAAAAAGATACAATACAAGTTTATTTTAATACATTTCTTTAATACTAGCTGTTGCCTGCGACTTCTTCCGCGTGGAAGAAGATAATGCGTTAGTCAGTATTCAGTGGATCAAATGGTTCCATTTAAAGATACCTGTCCATGTACAGACGCCAGCAGTTCAAGCTCCCTATTTGTAAACGAGTTATGTCGCCGCAATAAGAACTGCCTGTACGTAGTATGTCATGCTGGCGTCCGTACATGTAAAATACCTATAGTAAATTTTGTATGAAAAGAACGAACACGTTCTAGTTACCTGTCCATAGGCCACTTCCAATACTTCCATGGGGTAATAGATGCTCTTGTCCCGTGGACCTACCCACAGGCAGTTCAGGTTTGGATATTTCAACCTGTAATCAATCATATACATTTAAACAAAAAGTATTTTTCTAAATCAAACTAAATCATTTATTTTTGTAATATACTATTAGGTACATAACACGTTTAGGGAATGCAATTCCGGTATACCGGGATCCCGCATACATTCTGCGGGACTAATCTCGGTCGCAAATTTTGCGGGATCCCGCTGGACTGGCGGGATTACAGAGGAGCGTGGATCGTACGTGTTGCGCCATTGCCATTACGTTTTTGTGATGTTTACGTGAATATTTCAATTTATGTTAGTAATTTTTACGTGACAATTTGATAATAATTGTGATATCTAAGTATTACGTCAATTTATGTTTCTTGAAAATTATTATTAATTGAAAATTAAACAAGCCTATAAATGTTCACATAAATAGTGTAAAGTAAAAGGGAGCTTTTTCTGCCTACAAACTATTATGTAGTTTGGTAGAATTATACACAAATATGTATGAATGTTCATGTGAAATAAACGTTTATTTATTTATTTTTTTTAAATTACGTGATTTATTATGTCATTTTATGTTTCTGATGCTTATGCTGTTACCTAATTTTAAACCCCGACCAAAAACGAGGGATGATCAGGGATGTAATAAGTTTGACGTGTGTGTGTATCTGTCTGTGGCATTGTAGCGCCTAAATGGCTGAACCGATTTCGATTTAGTTTTTTTGTTTGAAAGGTGAGTTGATCGAGAGTGTCTTAGCCATGTTTTATGAAAATCGGTTGAGCCGTTTGAAAATTATTAACACTTTTATGGGTTACGTCGGGGGGTTTTTTGCTACAAAGAGTATTACTCGTATTTGTGTCTTACTTATTTTATGTCAATTTATTATTTAAAAGTATTAATATACCATTTCAAATATACCAAAAAGCTCGTTTAATTTGGGTAAAAATCAAAACCATGAAAACGAGGACTATTAGGTCTTTATTACGATTAATTTCAGATAATCCCACCCTGCTGGATCCCGCAAATACCTGGATCCAGCGGGACTGAGATGATTTAGTCCTGCAAATACCTGGATTGAAATTATCTTGTGGGATTGCATTCCCTAAACACGTTCAATATATAGTTGAAAAAAAAACAATAGAACTAAATAATCTATATCTAATAAACAAATATAAATATACCGTCACGGCATGAATCTCTAAGAGACTGTCAAAGGTGTTACTTCCGAGTGTGAACTGTAAAATGCAAATCAAAGTCCACACACGCGTTTCACCGACGATTATTACGTGATGGATGGTGAGCCCTATCGCCGTAATTCGCGCAGAAATACACGCTTTTTAGGGCATGCAAGTTTCCTCACGATGTTTCTTTCACCGTTCAGCAAGTGGTAATTAAGAAAAAATTTCTGGTGCATGCTCGACCGGGGATCGAACCTGCATCTCAAGATTGAGAGGCTAGCGTTCTAGCCCTAAGCTACCGATGCTTTTTCTAATTATGTAAAATAGTTTTTAAAGAATGGTTACAATCGATTCCATTATCCACGGATCTCCAATTGAAGGGAGACTGGGAGATACAAATCTGCAGCCCTTTATAAAGTAGTTACAGGCAGAGCAATGTTTATGCTAGCCCTGAGCACAAAATAGATACAACCAGAAGGCAGACTCGACGACGGAGCGAAAACAGACACACACATGCATAGACGCGTACGTACGATGATCTCGGCAGAATTTCATATTGGCATTCATCTGAGTACAGTGCGCGCCAATCTTTTAGTCGCCTCTGAATGAGTTACAGTCGAGGAAACAATAATATCAACGGTTGATTATTAAATGTTTACTATAAGTGGGAAGGTGTACTTGTTGTAACTACCTATTTAATTATTTATTTATTATTTTAGTGCAATCTTAACTATATAAATAAAACGCATTAATATAAACACCATTTTCCTACATTGTCGCCTTAAACGCTATAACGTCCGCGAGGCATAACAATTAACAACAACAATAAACTTAAACAAACTAAATCAACAAAACAATAAATAAAGACAACAAAAACAAACAGATTCAACGATAAACTTAACGAATCATAGAATTTTTTCCTCGAAAGTACTTTTCATGCAACGTGCGCGTGTGTAATGTACGGACGTAGCACTAACACTAACGCATAGTGTTGACACCTGCTAAATGGCGAGCGGGGGGTGTGGTGCGGCACGCAGGCGGGTGTGCTCCGCGCCCTCGCTCCTGTAACGTCCCCCTGATACCGTAAAACGGCTATTGCGTCGCCCCTTGCGGCTATCTTCAGAGGCGACTAAATGGTCGGCGCGCACTGTATCTTCGAGATCGTCGTACGTACGCGTCTATGTGTGCGTGCGCCTGTTTTCGCTAGTTATTCGGAGTAAACATTCTGTAAGCGGTTATTTTGTGCCCTGAGTGTCAGTCATCATCATCATTTACATTTGTTAATTGGCCGGTTTGGCAACTTATTGGCCATGTACTCTCACATAACAAGGTGTTTATTTATTTATTTAACATGGAACACCTACAGTACACATATTACACACAACAAATTATTTACAAAATTAAAATCCAAATATGCGGACCAGTTACAGGCGTTCACTACATTCATCATTAAATTATAAACACAAAGCAGACATATTATTTAAAGCAAGAATTAAAAATCAATATATAATAGTAGTTTTTGCTACTAGGGCGAAAAGGAATAAATTACGAGGACGATTTAAAACACGAGCGTAGCGAGTTTTTTAAACGTAACCGAGTAATGTATTGCTCTTACGCCCGTGTATCATACTACGTTTTTCAATGCATAGTGTGAGGAAATAAAACAAATATAATCTTGTAAACTTTGAATTATGATTGGCTCAAAAGGACTGTATCCAGAGCAGTTAAACAGTGGAAAGTTAGCCAACCATTGTAAATAAAATAAAATAATAATAATAAAGCCCTAGGGCAAAATAATCGACTTTCTGTTCGGTTTTGATGCATAAAAAGTGGGCCTTTACGAGCACTTGGATTGAAATAATATTTAAACAAATTTACATGCATACCTAACCTAATAACTAGCTTAAAATTATACAAAAAACATATAATACATGAGTGAAAGACAAAGCCAAATTATACTAAATAAAGTCTTAGCAAACTATTCCTAAACTTGGATAAGTAAAAGATATCAAGATCCGGGAAACTTTTGGCTTTTCTCTTTGTATTAGGTTTTGTGATCGCTCTCCACCGCTACAAGGTTTTCCTTTACCAACGGACCCCATAATAAAAGAAGATACAAACCTGCAGCCCTTCATCAAGAAATAGTCATATACGGAGCACTGCTTCTGCTTGCCCGCGGCGTCAGTCATCATAAACATTTGTTGATTGGCCGGTTTAGCCAACTCGTTGGTGATGTACTCTCGCTTGACTGGGCGCGCTGAATTGTCACCGCAGATACGAGCCACCACCTGTTAAATGTGTGTATTTCTGTAAGTTCATAGTAGTTTAAATACACTCGGCGTCAAAAAAATCGCACCTTTTGAAAAATTCGCTACACACAACTTTCATTCATATTTGAAACCAATTATAAGGGAACTATTTAGTATCAATTAAAAGGTCATTTAACGACCTCGAAATAAACAATTGTTTCATTTCATTAACAAAACAAATCTCTCGAGTACGTGGTGTTGCAAAAAGTATTGCTTAAATATTTTGTTGTTTGAAGTAAATTTTTTAAAAGGAGCGATTTTTTTGACGCCTAGTGTATAATGTATAATCCATCAATTTCTCAAACACCTAAATCTAGAATAATCTAGATTAATCTACTCCCATACGCATAAGGTAATTACAACATCAAAGTAGTTTTATAAGTAACCACATTGTTTGACCGATGGTATAATATTACATTAAAACAAAAAAAATCTGCGCTGTGATTGGCCCAATTAATTATAACACCGCTTAGATAACCAATCAGAACCCTTCCCCTGCTTTGATGTTTTCAGAGTCAAGTGCTACTTTTGCTGGCAGCTGCCAAAAGCTGCGAGAAATGATAGAAATGTGAAATATTTATATATTTTATGAATCTGCATAAAATTACCCGTTTAATGCTATAACTTTTATGTTATGATTTAAAAATCTAGTTCTCAAAACTACTTAATCTACAATCCTAGACACATTTGACACTAAAAGTTTGAATTAATATCGGGTTATTTCGAATTAAAACACAAAAAGCTAATAAAACTACATAAAATAACACTATTACATTGCCTAAATATTGCACAAAAACTAATAAATACAATATATTTAATGTAAATACTGCGAAGAACCTCTTACTAAAATTATTTTGGCGGTACGGCAGGTATATCCCGTCGCGTCTTATTAAACCATACTACTATTCAGCGCGCTCCCGTGTCGAACAGCAGGATGTTTTACTAAACGCTTTTGTAAAGTTTAGCTCCGTAAACAATACTCTATTTATGCGTTGAACGCGAGGATGATTTCCGAACGCTTATTATTTAAAATATCTTACGAAAACATCCTACGGCTCAACATGCTTACGTATTCAAAGACTTGAACTGACTTACTGACATATTTCGTACAATCTTATGCACAAATCTGTGAATCATTATATAGCGTTATATGCTGTTGGCATAGGGATAATTAAAATGCATTGAGAATCAATGAACTGATATAATGTGTCTGAAAAGAAAGATCACAAAAAAATGCAGCTAGGACAAATAAACCAAATAATTAAACCTTTATTACTTAGCGTTAGGCACATTATTAGAAACATTTTGAGAAAGATCGTGTTTTCTTTTCTTACTAACTATTTTGTCCCTTACTGTTGGACGGCCAGCCTGAACTCATAGTTTTTGTAATTCCGCGTAAGGGTCATTCAAATACAACGTAAGCACTACAGAGGGGCGGGGGGCTTTGCTTATTTTTGATGACATGGGGGATGACACTCCCGTCTGGATGGTGATTACGTCAGCGATATTTATTTTTTTACTCTTTCGGTTTTTTATACAATTTTGGGGGGTTGGTTAATAATGGCAAAAATCTGCTTACGTAATACTTGAACGGCCCCTGATCAGTTGTTCTTAAAAAGTAACGGCCATTATACTTTTCGCTACGCTACCGAAAGAGACAGAATATGAGGTATATGCAACAGGCGTTGGCGTCGAGGATGATTTCCGCATTTGCAATATTTTATTCGTCTATTGAATCCATCCGTAGCGTTCAACTCTTAGTAGCGATTCCGGACGTGCAAATTGAAATAAATCAGATGAAACCATACTGCATTTTAGTGTTGACACGTAGTAGGGATTCCGTAACACAGCGTCGCGAAAGCGTTTTGTAAAACATCCTGCTGTCCAACACGGGACCGCGTTGAGCCGTAGTATGATTTCATAAGACGCTATCCCGTCGGAAATATCTGGGAACCCAAAACCCCTTCCCGCGGGGGTTCAACCTTTGCCTTTGTTTGGTAAACTAGGGGCCGTGGATATTTCCGCCGGGTGGCCGCATCTGGTTTCTTTTTCTTATTTCTTCTTTTATAAAAAGGGATAAAAACAGTTCAATGTTGAAATTGCAGGTGCATGAATAAGAGATACTCTGTAACTTATCATCTCTTTCACTCCTTAATAATTATGATCGAATGAAAGAGATAGATATAAGTTACAACAAGAATCCTGAATCTCGCGCATTCTTTTTCTCTTATTCCGTGAAATTATTATAATGTTACGCGAAGACGATATTTTTGATGGTCGTAGATAATAGTATATTTCGTGACGAGTATAAAATGGCGAATTTCTTACCCGAATGAAGCTAGTTTCGACGCGAGCCGAAGGCGAACGTCGAAAGCTTACATTCCGAGGGTAAGAAAACCCATTTTTACTCGTTGCGAACGATACTTTTTCTACTACCTGATTTATGTATTTAAATATTTAATTTTTCCTTTCAAATTCAATGTATTTTATGACTTTGCAAGCGCGGCGTGGTTGTTACCTTTTTTTTTCAGGGTTCGGCCGGCGTCTTTTATTTGTGGCCAGCATCATTTTGCGAAAAAAGAGTGTCAGAGGCGATATACTCGATTATGTCGTGAATCGGAACGCAGGGAATTTTGATTGTATAGGTAAAGACAAACTAAGGACGTCAAAAAGAACCTAATTTAGCATGAAATGAAGACAAACGTCAAAAAGAACCTAATTTTGCAATAAATGAAATTTCAATACGATATTTCAAACTGAGCCGATAGTCATTCCGCAACGGGGCCCGGAAAGTTCGATTTTCAAAACTAATTTCGAGTATTAAATGGAACTTTTTCATAAAGGTAGTAAAAAAAGTATTGTGTGCAACTGGACATAATTAGACATTGGGACACTCGTGCAAAATTATTACGAAACGAACGAAGCGAGGTGAAGTCACTTCGTTCGTTTCGTAAACAAGCACTCGTGTCCCAATGTCCCTGATTATGTCACAGTTGCACAAAATACTATTGCTTATGCACAATTAATGTTATAAATATTAAACGTGGATTTCGTAATATATAACAATACCTGAATCTTTATTTTTTCGGTGAAGTGATCACGTAATAAAAAGTTTGCTTGCTTTCTTACAAAGCTGACCGTACCTTTAATCCCTTCAAGAACTGGATAAAAGTTTCAAGGGCAAACCCTCTTTGGGAGTCTAGTGAGCGATTCGGATCCAAGCGGAAAGTACCGAGCAGCGTTATGAAGTCCTGGTGTATGGGAAATCCTTTGTGGGCCACTGTAACAAGAGGTAAACATTTATTTACGACACAAATCCTTGAAAGGGTGTGAAGAAGAATTAACCTTTATCATTTTTACAGATACTTAATATTGTCAATATACCAACATATCGCCAAGATTCAATATTATCAAGTAATGTTCTTCGCACAGAATGGCATTTAAGGCACGTCAACCGGTCATTGAATCCCGAATTTGAATCCGCAACCTTTGGACGGGTAGTCCAAATCAAACCACTTTACTAAGGAGGTGGCCGAATTGATGTTTTTGAATGTTTGACATGTCTATTTACTATTATTTTTTTGTATGTGAATAATGCTTGAACTCAAGTTTATTAAATACTTTTATTTTAATGAAATAATGCTCCGGATAGCCAAAAACAACTTCTTCTTTTCGCGTCAATGATTCCTTTACAAAATCCTGAACCAGTACGCAGCCACATCTACAGCATTTGCCGACGCCTTCCATAGGTCATCCTACGTACAGGTGTTTGGGCACGCTGCCTGGGCACGAGAGCAAATGAGGCATGTTCTGCGCAGGAGCACCGCACTCGCACTGGGTGTGGAATGCGCTTATCACGCCCCATCTGCTTAGGGTCTCTTTACAGCGCCCAACCTGCGCTCGAAGTCGGTCGAGGGACTTCCAGACAACAACTACTTTTGCGCTACTTTCCGAAATAAGTAATAAGTGTTTCACTTATTCCATACAATACTTTTTTACCAATGGACTATATTTTTGCCATCTGATTGAAACTCTGATATCTACTGAAAACAGCTCAAAATCTGAACCCCTTACAGCGAAATTTGGCAAAGCGAAGGTGGATTGCGAATGAAGCAAATTAAGGTGGATTGTACTGAAGATAGATGATTGTAATTAAAAAAGATATAGAATAAATGGTTTGCTTATTCGATTCCATTTGATACGGTCTATTATATTTAAATCTTTTATTTTTTTTAAAACACCATAAAAATCGAGGCATGTTTTCAAAATTTCATATGAGTCTTCTTAATTTTTATCCCCTTAATAAACTTTATTAAATTTACCATCGATGTTGACGAAAGGCCTCGATGTAAATATCGCTGATTGGAAGAGTCCTGTCCACATCTCCAGCCCATCCCCAAGTAAGATAGGCCGGTTTGGTCTTCTGAAGAATTGACGACCAGCCTGAAAAATAACAAATCAATTGGAAACAAAACTAACTTTTGATCCCGCTGCCTTGCCTTGACCAGCGCCTAGATTATGTATGGACCTTTGAATCGGTTGCCATCTATCAAAAACATAAATGGTTGCCACCAATCATCAAAAATATAGATATGTACTATCTGGCTGCCAATAAGCATAACTTGCGATTTCTTTGGATTCACCAGGAGACCAAATGATTTAGCCCAGTTGCATATGCTTGACAGGTCATCCACCTGATCCACTGTGAAATTACGATAAAGCTTCAAATCGTCTGCATAGAGATGGTAGGAAGAAGATAATGTTCAGTAATGGAATTGATAAATACAGAAAATAAAAGAGGTGAAAGGATCTGTGATGAACCTTGTCAGAATGGCCGCCAAAATGAAATCCTGGATCCGCCTTTGCTCTCCGCTCTCTTCGTATACTCCGTAGATTGATTAGAATGACAGATATCGTTAGTTAAACGATTTACACACAGTGGAACTTAAAACCACAATAAAGCCGATTCTGAAGGCTTTAATTTTAGTTTTAGTGCTGTCAAGGCTTAAATTTTTCCAAAGTAATTTAGCTTCTGTTCTTAACACTTATGAACTATTTTGCAATGATGAAAATTTAGTTTTGACAGCACTAAAACTAAAATTAAAGCCTTCAGAATCGGCTACATTGTTGAATTAAAAAGTGTAAAAATATGTAAACTGATGAAACCTGTCATTGTAATCCAGCAATAATGTACGGAGTATAAAAACTGTATCTGCGCAGCCACTCAAGAGAGCAAAGAGCCTAACTTTGGACCGACCAAGTAAGATTGGGCGATATGCAAATCAGTGGATGTCCGAGGACTCCGAGGGATCATGACCCCCCCAAAATCATCCACGCTGATTCCAAAATCTTCTAAAACTTGACGGTTTAGGAACATTTTGAATAAATTATTAACTGCTGAAGTCTAAGCAATGAAATAAAAAATAGTCAAAAAGTAGAAAAACTCGAGATTTAATTAAAATAATTAAAAAATGCGTGGAATTGGGGGGCTATTCCGGAGAAACAGTCTAAGACTCGAGCTAAAAATTTATGGAGTTCGACAGATAAAACATGTTTTTACGGTCGAGAAGACTAATTCGATAGACCCGGAACTGCCCCTGTACTTGAAGCAAGATGAGTGGTTAACAAAAATGCAGGTAAAGTCAAAGATTTCAAAAGTTTTGATGAGCCCTGGCACTTAAAATCTATTTCATTGTTTTTGAATGTGTTTTAAATGTGAAATGTCACACTTTTGGCTTTATTCGTATTTCTTGAAATGTTAGTGCACTTTAAAAATGCACACGACGACGGCATATTGAGACCCTTTTCTCGTAAAAATTCATTAAAGCGTCCAACTATCACTGTGTTCAGATGAGCACTGATTCCAAACGTGTGAGCGTCACCCATTTAAAGGTGGAAACATTTTGGTGCTGTCATACTACGGTAAGGACTTATCTTTACTTTTGAAATCTTTGGGAAAAGTACAAACCTTGATGTAGGACTCGAGAGTGCCTTGTCGCAAGATAACGTCTACACACTGAATAGCTTCAGTTGGCGGGTTGAGCGATGTGCCCCCGGTTGTCATGTATCTAAAATAACATCAGGTTATTCATAAAAAAAATATTTTAGGTATTCAGACTCAGTGAGTATGAAAATATAAAATATACGTGGCAGTGCAAAATTGGTGGCTTTTCAGAAAAAATAATGAAGATCAAATTAGGTGCCGAGGTTTATGGAGGTTCCTTCAATCATACGTAACTGTAATAATGTACGTTTTTCACTTGTTTTAAAAGAATGCTTTTTGGGTTCCTGCTATTACCGAGTTCTACATATTCAGTAGCAAGGACCCTAACAAACTTTCTTTTTAAACAAGTGAAGAACGTTGTACATTATTACAGTTTTGACTGAATTTGCGAAGCCGACAATTCTGCATTGCCTGAACTCGGCCCTTTTTTCACATTTCTGTTTTTGATGGCATGTTTTATACCCGACCCCGAGACGCTTAGTATGCGGAGCTCCAATTTTATCCTTGTGGGCTTTATTTCTGACAAATTACCAAGCCCCCAAGAATTCAGCTGTATCAATTAAAACCTTTGTGTAAGTAATAATATATGGGATATGTCAGCCAGTTGTTTTCTTGGATTTCCTACTGTTCACGCGCAGCATGACGTGTGATTCGCGTGAGCACGCGCGAACGACCACCCCCTCCCCGCCGCGCGCCGGTCGAGGCGCGCGCGGGCGCTGGCTTCATTCTGTTTCGTCCGAACTCTCTAGAGAACGACACATGTGTACACATTCGTGCCGCCGATACAAACAATCTCGCGTATTCACCGTGTCTTGTGAACATATAAGTGCTGTGTATTACTTCAAGACATTCTGCACATCACTGCCCAAACCGCCAACTCAATCAGCCCAACGAGAGGAGACGAAACACGTCGTCTCGCCATAAACATACCAACCAGGTCAGTGCACCCACAATCTTTTCTTCTCCCGTGTCATATCCTCAAATCTCATCATCTCTGCATTTCTGTAGCCAGCGGCTACATTTTGGCCCTTCGAACCGTTAGAACCAGCCCCTTTTCAGCCCCTACAGTCCATTTTCAATACAAGAAAAATTTTGGTCCGTCGAGCGGAAAATTTTTGGTTTATATCACCCCCTGCCTATCCCCCGCCGGCCCGTAACTTTGTTTGAACCAGCCCCCGTCGATTTACTACAGTCCATTTTCACCCGGTTACATATTTTGCCCCCTTTCCCGGCAAAAAATATTTTGTGGTCTCGAATACCTATTGCGGGTAGGTAATTAGAACCGCCGCCTAGAAAATTCCATTTATCGGTATAGAACCGGCCCCCCCCCGCCCCTTTACAGAATAAACTCAGTTTGTTATTATTATTCAGCTCAGATAATATAATTATATTCATTCAGCCCAATTGTTTATTACAGTCCACTATACTTCTTTATTAAACCCAAAATAGTTTACGTATTTTGCGAGATATTTTTTTTTTGGTGCGAGTTTTATTTCGTTTTATTTCGTTTTATTTTGAGTACATACGTATACATTGCATCATTGGATTGTCCGCTCATTTAGATCCGATTTCTGCGAGGTAAACGCATTCTTTGTTGTTTACGAGTTCGAGGCAGTAGATAGGTATTTTAGTCTATAAATAGAATAGCATTTGATTCGTGTAAGCGGGAAGTAACATAATAACATAGGAGTGAACAAGGTCATCAGCCCTTTTTGATATCTTGTGTTACAGTAATATATTGCCGGACCGTTTATTTGTGTTATTGTCTGCTTTTTTTACCCGGGTATATATATATAGCACAAATATAGTAAACAATTTGTTTTTTCAACTCATCTCTGATCTTGTTGTTTGTGGTACACATATAGGATGTTCCAAGTTGGTGTATCAGCTCATATACAGGTTGTTTTAAAAAAAAAAAAAAATTTTTTTTCTCTCTGTCGTGTTTATTTTCCGTGTTCCGTTTGAACATAGCCTTTGTTTTTTCGGCCCGCGCAAGTTACAAGCTATCCGCACGTTGGAGTTGGTAGCGCTCAAGTTTTAATAACTCATTTTCACATATAGTCACACTCATCACACATTCAATCAGCACATACACACTCAGCTCATTTTCACTCACACATTCAATCAGCACATACACACTCAGCTCATTTTCACTCACACATTCACTCATCACATACACATTCAGCTCATTTTCACTCAATGAAACCAGCACTCAGCGCACTCAGCACACTCATCACACACACACTCATCACATACACACTCATCACATACACACTCAGTTCATTTTCACTCAATGACTTCAACTCCAACAAAGAATTCTTGTAACTCCGCACAACGTGTAGTGAACGTCACTAACACACCAATTTTGTTGCCAACCGTATCACTTGAAATAGCAGACGTACATTCACTCAATCACACTCAATTTCACTCAGCACGAGCCCTGTTAGGTTTTATCTCACGTCGCGGTACTCCAGTTCTCATTCGCTCAGACTGCGGCACAAACTATGTAGGTGCTAGGAATCAGCTCATTGAAGTTCAGAACTTCCTCAGGCACAAACAATGATGCAATCACTCACAAGCTCGCGAATCAGCACATAACTTGGTTACTGAACCCGCCTAAAGGGCCTTGGTTCGGCGCTCTGCACGAAATAAACGTAAAATCCACCAAGCAACTACTTTATCGTGTGATAGGTGAACAGCACCTCACTTTTGAGGAATTCTCTACTCTTTTGGCTCGAATTGAGGCTGTACTCAACTCAAGACCCCTCTGCCCAATTTCATCCGACCCTACGGACTTTGAACCTCTCACGGCCGGACATTTCATTATTGGTCGTCCACTCACCGCTCTACCTGAGCAGTCTTTTGACGACAGACCCATATCTGCTCTTAAACGGTTTCAACTCATTCAAGCGCTCTCTCAGCGCTTTTGGACTCTCTGGTCCAGATCCTACCTCCATACCCTGCAAACCCGCTCCAAATGGCTCTCCCCTTCTTCCCCTCCTCAAGTGGGTGAACTGGTCCTCATCAAAGAGGATGACCTGCCTCCGCTCCAATGGAAGTTGGGGAGAATTCTCCGCACGATACCTGGCAAGGATGGAGTGATCCGAGTTGTGGATCTGGACACAGCTCATGGAAATCTGCGACGACCTGTGTTCAAGATAGCCAGGCTGCCGTTGGATTCAACTCAAGAGGAGTCGCAGCCCCGGCCCCCCCAGGATGTTCACGCGCAGCATGACGTGTGATTCGCGTGCGCACGCGCGAACGACCACCCCCTCCCCGCCGCGCGCCGGTCGAGGCGCGCGCGGGCGCTGGCTTCATTCTGTTTCGTCCGAACTCTCTAGAGAACGACACATGTGTACACATTCGTGCCGCCGATACAAACAATCTCGCGTATTCACCGTGTCTTGTGAACATATAAGTGCTGTGTATTACTTCAAGACATTCTGCACATCACTGCCCAAACCGCCAACTCAATCAGCCCAACGAGAGGAGACGAAACACGTCGGCTCGCCATAAACATACCAACCAGGTCAGTGCACCCACAATCTTTTCTTCTCCCGTGTCATATCCTCAAATCTCATCATCTCTGCATTTCTGTAGCCAGCGGCTACACCTACATACGTGTGACTCTACGTCACAAAAATAAGTTGCTCCAGCTGTATGCATAGATAGCAACTTTGTTATACTGAAAATGTTAAAATATGTACAAATTAGTACTCACTTAATCAGAGTGGTAAAATCGACTACTCCTGTTGCTTTGAATGAAACCTCGTAGTTTATGACTCTTCCATTTTCATCTTTATATTCAATCTGAATTATAAAAAATATAGATAGATTAAATAACAATAAATACTGAAAAATAAGAGGCATTCATCAGAGTGGTAAAATCAACTACTCTTGTTGCTTTGAATGAAACCTCGTAGTTTATGACTCTTCCATTTTCATCTTTATATTCAATCTGAATTATAAAAAATATAGATAGATTAAATAACAATAAATACAAAAAAATAAGAGGCATTCTAACAAATACTCACCTTATCAACAAATCTTTCATTTTGCGATACATTTGGGAGGGGCTCAACTGTGTAGAAATTTTTCATTTGGTCAAAGGCAGCCATCGATGCATGCCGTGGAAAGTTTTTCTGTAAGGCTGCTATAAAAACCTTAGGTATAAACTTTTTTGGCTTATCCGGGACGAAACCGGCGTCATAACGGTACTGAAAAGTTAAAAGACTTACAGTAAATCTATACAGGGTGAATTTTTGAGACGGGACAGTAAGGGCAGGTACCTTAACCGTTATAGTTACAGGAAAACGCTTTTAGGACACTATCCATAAATTTTCAAGATATTCTGAACTGCATTTACAGATTTTGGAAAAAATGTACAGTCAGCAAGAAAATGGTAATTTTAAACAAAAACTTTTTTTGATGCCAATCGATCCTGTTTCTTATAAGGATCAAAAGTCTCTACTGGACCGACTGTAGTTTGAGTACTAGAAATGTTAAAAATCGCAAAAAACTTTTCCCATACATTTGTACGGAAATATAGGGGGCATAAGATAATTACAGTTTTTGTCAAGCTGGCCTCAAAAATTCACCTGTATAAGTCTATATGCTCGCGATTGACGTTAAAACTACTGAACAGATTTGAATGGGGTTTATCACGATACGGTCACTAGAACTAAAGATGCAACTTGAAATAGTTTAAAAAAAACCCCCAAGTCATTGGTAAAGTTATGATTTTTTTCCTTTACAGCTTAATCGGGATTATTAACAAATTTGCGAAAATTGGCACTTAATATGAAGTTGTACTATAGATAGTAGCATAAGTATATACCACAACGATATGTAAAATACTTACAATTTTTTTAGGTGTGATTTTCATTGCCAAGTAATTGGTGAGCAGTTTCACAGGCCTCGATGGTACCTTTCTTCCATTAATTCTATTTGGTATGGCAAATCTTGAGTACGATTGTACTTCCTGTGATGTAGCCCTCTGTGGGGTTGGCTGTATTGGGCCTTTTTTCTGTGGGGCCTGATCTGGAGGTGGCCCTCCCTGCTGAGGAGCCTGGCTAGGAGGTCCTCCATGCCATGGAGTCTGACCAGGAGGGCCTCTTTGCTGAGGACCTTGACTAGGCGGGACTCCTGGCCATTGGGCTTGACTAGGCGGGCCTCTTTGTTGAGGTGCCTGACCTGGAAGTGGCCCTCCCTGTTGAGGAGCCTGGCTAGGAGGTCCTCCATGCCATGTAGTCTGACCAGGAGGGCCTCTTTGCTGAGGACCTTGACCGGGCGGGAATCCTGGCCGTTGGGCTTGACTAGGTGGGCCTCTTTGTTGAGGTGCCTGGCCTGGAGGAGGGCCTCCCTGTTGCGGAGCCTGGCTAGGAGGTCCTCTATGCCATGGAGTCTGACCAGGTGGGCCTCTTTGCTGAGGACCTTGATCAGAC
The DNA here is from genome assembly GCA_934047225.1 of Ypsolopha sequella. Lineage (NCBI taxonomy): Eukaryota > Metazoa > Arthropoda > Insecta > Lepidoptera > Ypsolophidae > Ypsolopha > Ypsolopha sequella. Next base: position 15,794,047 of record OW203994.1, on the reverse strand, counting down.
GGGACTCCAGGCCATTGGGCTTGACTAAGTGGGCCTCTTTGTTGAGGTGCCTGGCCTGGAGGAGGGCCTCCCTGTTGTATACCCTGACTCGGCGGTCCTGCTTGCTGTGGAGCCAAGGTTTCAGAGGGATGTGCGGCAGCAGTTGGTATTCTCACTTGAGGCTCACCGGCAGCTAGAGATGGCTGGTCAAATTGAACTTGTCCCGCAGGCTGTTTCTTCTTTTTCGGCCGCTTACTCTTACTGCTGCCAAGTCCAAGGCCACTTTCTTCTTCCTCTTCTGCAGGTTTGGTAGCAGGAGGAGCAAGTGTAGGGGGTTTCATTTCAGATGTAGAAGGTTCAGTTTTACCTAAAGTAACAGACTTTAAGGATTCCTCCACCTCCTTCTCTTGTCCCTCATTTTTCTTTCCTCCCTTTTTCTTTCCTGCATTAGAAAATTTTTAGAATATTCAATATGGCTGTATGACTTTTGTTGGCTAAATAATCATAAAACTTTTATTGTTCAAGAATATTTATTTCACTTATTTTTAACTTGTTTATTACACCGCCACGCATGTGCTACCTTCCAACAGGGCAGCTAAATAAAAATTTTGTAAATATGTTGTTTGTAAATAGTTTGTTTTCTTTGTACACTAACATAGGTTTAAGTAAATTGTTACTAACACTTTATGGATGTATGTCCGAAATAAATCTAATTATTATTATTAAAAGACTCCGCTTACTCTTACTGCTGCCAAGTCCAAGGCCACTTTCTTCCTCCTCTTCTGCAGGTTTGGTAGCAGGAGGAGCAGGTGTAGGGGGTTTCACTTCAGATGTAGAAGGTTCAGTTTCACCTAAAGTAAGAGACTTTAAGGATTCCTCCACCTCCTTCTCTTGTCCCTCATTTTTCTTTCCTCCCTTTTTCTTTCCTGTATTAGAACATTTTTAGAATATTCAATAAGGCTGTATGTCTTTTGTTGGCTAAATAATCATAAAACTTTTATCGTTCAAGAATATTTATTTCACTTATTTTTAACTTGTTTATTAAAATACTTACCTTTACCCATCGCAGATGCGTGTCACTGCAAAGTAATAACATTGATAAAAATTAATCTAGGTATTTTTTCAAATAAATCTTGCTCTACAAAAGACCAAATGTAGGCCTGGCCTATGTTTTAGCATCAATGTCTTCGTTTTAAAAATCCATTACTTAATTTGATGGTATATTATAAATATACGAGGAACAGAAATTTTGATGCTATATTATAATTATAAGCCACCTCACTTTTACGCACACATCCACATCATGGTAAGCTAATTTCCATATTAAGTTCACTCACACACTTACAGACCACCGCCATTGCTATGCTTCAGTAGTTGCTTAGCAGTCTTTTCTAACCTGATAGTAACTTAAAATTATACGGGTAGGTGGTGCAGATAATTTTTTTGTTAAAAGGTGGCGCTTCATAAATAAGTTAGGGAAACCCTGCTTTAAATGGACACAGTTGACCAAAAATTGTGTAAATCACAGGAAAGACTACGAATGACCATTCAAAGTGCCACCTTTAATCCAACCATACATTATTTTAGCTTATCTCTAATCTTGTATCATCAATCAGAAGCATAAAACGTAGTTAAAAGTCTGTTCATACTCTAGGATTGGAGACATGCACTTGGTTATTTATTTAGGTAGGTTTTTGTACTTTTATGTGGTTGGCTCAAATATTTTCTTTCCGAAATTCTACTTTTTATTTTTAATAACTTTTAAAAGGAATGTTGAAAATAGGCTGGTCTCCCATAGAAAGTTTTTCAATGACTTCAGCAACAAGAGTTTATATTTACCAAGGTAAGTAAATTCTAAATCCTGTATTATCCTAAACACCTGGGTAAATGTAAAATTTAAATTTCAAAGTGAATTTTACATTTCTGACAAGGTTAAGGAGCTCCACTATGCTAAAGTTCAGTTTTGCAGTGGATTCAGTTCCATCAATATAGATGGTAAAAATTTGAAAAAAATATGCCTTATTTTTTGACTCAAGACAATTATTAATTACTTACACTTTATAAGTAAACATACTTTCAATCTACTTTTAATTATATTACTTTTAAAAAAGCACCAATTTCACGAACAAAGCGATTCAGTTTCCATATTTCAAACCCGATTGAAACGAAACCAACACACGCACATACCAACTAGAAAAAGCCATCTTTATTACATAAAGAAATTATAGTTAATGTCCTAATGTGGCCTAGAATTCAAAATAACTGAAGTTTTGCGTGCGTGGCATCTGATTAGAGCAGGATAGACAGTTAAAACACAAAAACATTAGAGCAGGACTGAATTTTTGCCTTGGGTAGCCCCTTAAATTAACGTCTTCAAGATTTTTACCTTTACCCCGGCATTTAGGACCGCTATCTAAAGCCAAATGTTTTAAGCTGTCAAATGAATACCATTTTCTTATACAATTCCATTGTTTGCAGAATAAGCATGGAAATAAATGTTATCCTGTGGAATTATTGATGATCGATAACAAATGATTTTCAATAGACTTCTGGCATGATCAAGCCTCCTGCCACTTCACTGGTTAAAGAGAGTCTACTGCGAGAACCGGCTGAGTGCATGTTTTATAATTTTAAGAAATTAGTTTTTATTGTTGACAACTTACAAGCTTCATAAGGTACCTATTTAGTTGGTAAAGAATCAAAAAATCTCAGGATCCAAAAGGCCTATTTAGTGTTTAGGTTTTACCAGATGAAAAAGCACAAAAAACTGGGTAAGTATAGTTTTTTTATGACTTCATTTTCAGCCATTTTGTACCTATCTTAGTTGGTTCTCTTCTCACAGTATATCCTCGATATTATGGTACCTAGTTTGTTTTAAAGGGAAATCATGCATGATTGTTTATTGTTTTGTACAAAGAGCCATACTGCAGCAAGATTTTTTAAATATTTATGAAATGATTAATGCAAATATAAGCAGCACGAAGTACAATCGCAAGAAATTGCTGTAGGTATTATGTGTTTCTGGGAATAGTGTCGAAGTAAACTATGTAAGAAATATTCTAGAAAACATAGGTACCTAGGTACTTACCAAGAATTAGATTCTGAATAATCCACAAGTTGAAATACAGTCCTCGGTTTTACACTGAACGACGATATGATGAAAAGTTATGAAATAGTATTGAATTATTGTTTGTTTGTGTGAAGTTATTCCCCGAATCCCCAGCCGTCTGTGCGTAGGGATGGACGACAACGATCCGAAACAAACATACATACAATACAAACAAGTAAAATACGAGTAAGTACTCGATAGTCGATACTTTCGTTTCGATACCGAGTACTTCTGGTATCAAATCCCTTCCATCGATACTTACTCGTTACCGGACAAAAAGTACTTGTATAGTTGTATCGAATAAATTCGAATCGAATCGCACATGCGACGTCAAATTCTGAACGATCCTTGCTGCATCGACACCAGCACTTGTAGCAAAGTGTTTAATCGCGCGTGACGCAACTTAGTTGAATCACAAGTGTGAGGAGCGTGACACGATGTTTTTGCTATTAAACAGTACGTTACGCTCCTTGCACTTGTGATTCAACTAGTGGAGTCACGCGTAATTAAACACTAAGCTGCATGACCAGCACCATGCTGCCTCCCATAACATTTCCAAACTTAATGTAATGCCTACCGTGACGGTAATGTCCCGGCCATACCACCGCCGCCCATGTTGCGTTCATAAACTAGCTTGGTTGCACGCAACACGGGTTCTTATGCCATATCTTTCACAAGCGTTGAAAATTGTATACGTTATCCTGCTATCAGTGTTATAACCTATCTTATCTATGGGACGGCACCATAAATTTAGAAAAACTACCGGCGCCAATCCTTCCATCTGCCTGGTTGAATGAATGAAACTGTGCAGTACTCTGATTTGTTTTAAGATTAAATATTGATGATGATTAATAAATAAATAAATACATTAATGTGATATTTAAATACTTGCATAAAATAAATAATTTATTTAAATATAACGTAATATAATGTCTCATTCCTAAAAAAAGTTGAAAAAGGTATTGATATGAGAAAGTTTCGATATTTTTCAGGTACTCATATAAGTAGTATCGCAAGACGGTTTGAGCAAGTATCGATACTTTGGTGGTAATGGTCATCCCTATCTGTGCGTCTGTCACCGACAGCTTTTTTTTTTCAAGTAGTGTGGCCATACTGTAATGATAGAGAATCTGCCACAGACAAGCTGAAAATATGCCAAAATCTGCCTAAAAATTCTAAATGAAAATGTCATAAATATGGGTGGGAAACGAAAATTAAACACTTAAGTATTTCAAAGAATTTGTTCAATTTTTTTTTTTTTGCAAGAACTTAAATCACTTAGGTACTTACTAACTAAAACCCTTTTTATACGTAGGTAGCAAAAGGTATAGGAACAGGCAAAGATTTTAAAAGTTTAGATGAGCCCTGGCACCTAAAATCTATTGCATTGTTTTTGAATGTGTGCGTTAACATAATGACGACGCGCGCACACTTATGAGTGCGCAATCAGTCTACCTACGGTCAGCAAACTGATCAGGCTACTAAAGTTGTTAAAATGATTAACTTTAAGTGCACTTAAGGCGTCCAGCTATCACTGTGCTCAGATGAGCACTGATTCCAAACGTGTGATCGTCACCCATTTAAAGGTGGAAACATTTTGGTGCTGTCATAGTACGGTAAGAGCTTATCTTTACTTTTGAAATCTTTGTTCTGAATACCATTTCAGCGAGGTACGATTCGCTACTCATTCGTCACCTCTGTGTAATTTTTTCTTGCCGGAGTTGCGCGGTTTTTTTTACCGAATTTTAAAAATCCTATGGAAATTACCATAAAATGTAAGATTGTTACTGATTTATGGGGGGAGGGAAGTGAGAGAGAGTAAGCGAGGGGAGGGGGAGGAACCCCCTGTGCTACTTTTTATTGCCGGAGGCGCGTGGTTTTTATTTTTTATTTCAAAAATCGTATGAAAATTACTTTAAAATATAAGACACAGATATTGATTTTGTTTTCACAGTTTTAAACTATTTGACCCTACCAGTAAAGATGTAAATTTTTGGACCATTTGAACCTATCAGTACTTACAGAAGTTCCTTTTTTGACACAAATTCACTTCTGCATCGGCTCCGGCGCGGCGCTTCGGGATGTGCAGCCTCTTCGCCCTTGCGTAACAAAGTGCAGGCACCCATTTATTACCGCAGGCGGGGGCTGTCCTCCCTCCGAGCCTCCGGCTTTTTATTTACACTCTAGGGGCAGTAACCACAAGTCTGGATAGAGTCGGGGTACGCTGAGTCGGTTTTTAGGGTTCCGTACCCAAAGGGTAGCCAACGGGGCCCTATTACTAAGACTCCGCTATCCGTCTGTCTGTCCGTCAGTCATCGTGATAGTTAGACAGTTGAAATTTTCACAGATGATGTATTTCTGTTGCTGCTATAACAACAAATACTAAAAACCAGAATAAAATAAATTTTAAAGGGGGAGCCTTGTACAACAGACATGTTCTTTTGCCGTTTTTATAGATAGCACTGGCTTGGCTTAAATATTATTTACCTACCAGTTCAGAAGTCGGCTTTTAGACAGTTTGAACCTACCAGTACAGAAGTCCATTTACTATCCACAAAACGCGATTTTCAGTGCGTGTTCGAAAATTTATAAAAGCGTGTCGGGCAATATTTTTTTTTACTGTGGATCACAGTTTGGGCCGCTAGACCCAAATACATTGTTATATACTCCAAGTTACGGTAGATGATATTAAAATAGGATAACTAATATCATTAGATTAATTAGAATAGGATTACTAACATAAGATAAGTTTAAGTACTAACTTTGACATTGAATTATATGACTAACAGAACTTTACGCACAACCATTGGTGGGACGGCTGGATCCGAGGCATGTGTCAACTTGGGGGTACCGACTGGGTCTGTGTACGGGCCAGTCGGCTACATAATGCATGTGAACAGCGTGCCGAACGTGGTACATAACTGTCAGGTATACGACATGTGCCTGCTTTACGCCGGTCAGGATATGGCAGACATGCTCAGCAATGTACAGGTAGACTTTGAAAATATATCTAAATGGGCACATGATAATGGAATTATTTTAAATATCGATAAAACTAAATGTATACATATATATTCTCCATATAATAAAAAAGCCAAAAAAATTTGCTCTTCGGAAATAAATATAATAGGTCACACGTATGAATGCTTTCACAAAAATAAACAAACATGTACTTGTAAGAGCATACAGCTTGTAGAAAAATTAAAATATTTGGGCTTATTAGTTGACAAACACTTTAATTGGAAGTTACATATTAATGAAGTAAGCAATAGATTAAGATCAGTACTCGGCCAATTCTACCACCTGAATAGGATAATAAATAAACGTACCCTGTACATTGTTTACCATGCTCTTGCTGACTCATTGCTAAGTTACGGCTTAACTTCGTATGGACTTACCTTTAAAACTTATTTAGACCAAATAAAACACATACAAATAAGAATATTAAAATATTTAGTGAATAAAAATACAAAAGAGAAATGTAAAGGTGAGTATGATAAGGTATTTTTAGTTTGTAAGATCCTTCCTGTTCACTGTAAAGTTAAATACTTAATTGCTTTAGATTCATATTTCACTCAAGACTACAAAACCCCAGCAGAACACCGCCATTACACTAGATCTGTTAAGAAAGGTTTGACACAGCCATCAGCAAAAAATTATTACGGGGAAAGAACTAGACAGTACTTGACTCCGAAACTATGTAACAGCCACCCTCTCTTGCTGGATAAAAACAAATTAAAAATAAGCACTATTAAACCAAAACTCAAAAATATATTGTTAAAATTAAAATAATAAACAAGGTATAAACAGGTAGATAAATGTACTCGTAGATTGTAAATTGCGATTTTGCTGTATTCGTAGTTACATTAGTTAGACATAAGTAAATACCCGGAATTATATAAGCGCTTCGCCAACAAACTGTATTGCAGTTTGGCGATCTTTGTAAAATTTTATAAAATGTATTATTGTAAAAATAAATCAAAAAAATATATATATTTGATTTGATTAATTTTTACGAAAATGGTACCAATTATCCTTGTGTGAAATCATAACGCGTTAGTATATTTTGTTTACGGAGCACAGCAGCAGCGTACTCCGACATCCATGCCCTCCACCCGAATAGTGTAACTGCTGGGGGCAGGCCTTAAGGGCCTTACTATCGCCAAATGGGTACTTTCTAAAGCCTACTCCTCGTTTACGGCCAAACCAAAAATAATGAAAAAATGTATTATGAATAATAAGCTCTTAGACAACATATGCAACATTTTTCTATTTCATACCACCAAAACTTCTATGTGAAAAAATGTATTAACTAAATGGTGTTTTTTGTCTTGAATTTCCTACTGCTCCTAAGTGGCTTGGCCGATTGAATTCATTTATGCTTTGATAAATGGATAAACTTAATAGCTATAAATATAACATAGGATTATTCAATCGAACAATCACGTCCAAGTGAAAAGTATAATTTTCTCCTATTTCGCCCTTTCAAGGACGCAGTGAGCGTCGTAACAGCCACTATGCATTGCGCGCTGATATGAACGTTATTTCAATGTCGTTTCCGTTGATATTCGTACTGACAAATATCGAGCTGCTAATTTGGCGATGGTAATTTTGAACCAGGCTACACCTGTACCAAGTTTCATGCTTCGGTCACTATTTGAAGGGTCTCCATACAAGAGCTGGCAAGAGAACCTCGTGTTAAGTAGTCGCTATGACCGAAAAACGATAAGAATGGATCATCACAGAAAAGCCCCTTAGCTTCTTGTGTGTCCTCGGAGTTTGTTTTACAGACCGCCTGACTCTGACCGTATATTATCTGTGGAAGCCGCATAACCTTAAAAACTGGTTTATTCAAGCTGATTGAATATATTAAGATATACCTACACAGTCTCTATGAAAAATTGAATGTAAATTTTTCATGGTGTTACACCTTGGACGAATAAACCAGTGTAATACAAAGCACCTTAGAAACAGAATTAAAATCGTTAAAAGTTATATGTACTTACCTACATCTATTTGTTAATTAAAAGAAAAATAAAGTTAAAATCTACATTATTTCAAACGTCAAACAATTGTTAATTTATCAATAACAACCTCACGTTGAGCAAGCTTTTTAAGTTTTTGTTCGGAATTTTTCCAAGCTATAATAATGTTGTGTCGCGATAGGAAAGTCAAACGAAAAAGTATACAACATAGTGATCCCGGGAAAATATTGGATCTGGTGATGGGTCTCACTGAGGCTAGTTGTGCTAATTTACAAGTTAAAATTAACTCATATGTGAGTTATCATCATTGTATTTACTAAATAATACCTTCATTTGTCACATTATATTTTTATTCCTCTTTTAATTATTATTATATTATCGCTTAAACAAACGTAAAAAGTCCCATCGATGAAGATCCATCCATCAGCCCGTATTCGTCCACTGCTGGACATAGGCCTCCCCAATATTACGTCACTCTTGGCGGTCCTCAGTCATCCTCATCCAGCCGCCACCCACAACGTCCTTCAGATCGTCAGTCCAGCGGGCACGAGGGCGCCCTACGCTGCGCTTTGCTGTACGTGGTCTCCATTCCAATGCCTTACGGCCCCAACGGTTATCACGTCGGCGACAGATATGGCCAGCCCACTGCCACTTCAACTTACTGATTCGGCAGGCTATGTCGGTCACCTTCGATCTCTGATGGATATCATCGTTTCGGATTTTATCCATCAGAGATATCCCAAGCATAGCCCGCTCCATAGCTCAGTTGGATTCATCAGTGATCAAAAATTTCATCACACCAAGGGACTCACCGGGAGACGCGCGTGTGACTCCCGGGCGAGAACTGGCAATTTTTTTTTTAATCAGTCGGTTTTACGTCATCCTTTTTCTTAGGGGAACAGTGATTTTTTTTCGGTATAAAATGTAGTCTTTTTGTTAATTCAGTTAAAAACGCAAAACAATGTTCTGAAACGTCCAATCAACAAGTTAATTATGTTGCCCGTAAACAACAACGTAATTGAGAAAACTGTTGACTCATCACAACCTGCGGAACCAACATCAACGCTAAGCTCAACAAAGAATAAATCCAAAGGACGCCAAAAGGTGCACGGAAATGCATTAAGGGGTTTATTCGCTACAGCATTAATATTTATGTCTCTGTTGTCACCGAGCATTCAGCAAACGTCAGCATCGTACAAGGTATCGCCACTGAATGGCAGTCAAACCTTTTACTTTGATAACATCTCAGATCTTCAACATATCAGAGACGAGTGGAAGCTGGTTGTCTACCATAATATAGTGGAAGATATAAGCCTTTACATCACTCATTTGAAGAAAGTTTGTCGCACCATGTATAATCATAAAAATAATCAATATGAAGGCGTGTTACTTCAGTTGGATGATTCACTACAATAACATACTCAAGTTTCAAAACAAACAACGATACAAACGAGGATTGATAAATGGAGTTGGAAATGTAGCAAGCTTCCTGTTTGGAGTACTGGACGATAGATTCGCTGACCAGTACAAAAAGGATATTGAGAAAATTGCATTGAATGAAAATCATCTTCAAAACCTCATCCGAAACCAGACACTAATTGTGGAATCGGAATATAATATCCTGCGACGGCATGAAGGCATAATTAACACTCAGTTTCATTTCATGACACAATCTCTTAAGAACGTATCTATGGAAGTCAATGAATCGCGGCTCGATAGTCAGAATGGCCTATTCATTACGTCATCGACTTTGTCCGCAAACATCATTTTATCAAACTTGCGAAGTATTCAACAAAGTTTGATCGCAGCTATAACCGACGTCACTCACGGGCGCGTCGATATTCACCTGTTATCCCCGGAGCAATTAGAAACGCAAGTCCAAACCATCACGCATCATCTACACTACAGGGTGATTTCATCGTACCCAATATGGAAAACATCCGAGACTTGTACAAGATATTGCGGGTCTATGCAAGAATTATCGACAACTACCTCATTATGGAAATCAAAATTCCTCTAGTCACCAATGAAGTCTACGAATTGGACAAGATCATCAGCCTACCATACAAGAAAGAACTGCACACATATCGTTTAACAACAGCATACCCGTACTTGGCATTCAACTTGAGAAAGGACATAGCCCTTCTGTTGTCAACGACATGCGGAGATGCATTCATTCATCACAAAAGAACATACTATGTCCCATTGATACACCAATCTACGATATGAGAACAAGACAATCTATTTGTGATCTGAAATTAGTAAACATGGATCAAAATAAAGATACCTGTACTTCCGAGCTACTAAGTTGCGCCGATAGATGGGTCAAATTACAAAACAAGCAGAATGACTGGCTATACACTTCTTGCGAAGAATGCACAGTGCGCATTTTATGGCCAGCTGATACAGAAATACAATCACTGTCGGGAAATGGCATCGTGAGTCTAGGTCAAGGCTGCACTTTGAAGGGTAATACCTTCACCATCTTCACACATAAAAACTTTTTCGACCATATCAACACAGAAGTTGAAAAGATGGAGACCCCACAAATGTCCATCTTAAACAGCATATTAAAGACCAACGTGCTTGACAACGCTACGCTACCAGTCTTTCAAGAAGACCATTCAATCAGTTGGAATAGACTAGGGGCCCAGATTGAGGAACTGAAGCAGCAATCCTCTCAATCTCTCACTGTACATGATGTCCACCTATACATCGTATCATACAGCGTTGGGGGATTGTTTATACTGGCGGTACTTATCGTGGGAATCATCTGCATTAGGAGGAGACTACGGAAGACGCCCGCTGTCCTGAACATACCGGTGCCGCAGCCGCGGACACTACACAGGACTACGGCATACAAGAGTACCTCACCAGAAGTGCAGTATAGTAAACTTTGGTGTACCTAAGACTATTTAATTAATTTGCAATATTTAGAAATTAGAAATGAAATAATTTAAGTTTCTAGATTTATATTCTTCTTTGTTCTCGGCAGCATGTACAGTCAACTGTCCAAAGATTATTATTTTGTAATACTTTAGCGTAAGCATTTTATAGTTTACTTATTTTGCAAAACAATCATCGTACAATCAGTGAAATATACGCACTCCACATTAGCGGTTGTTTTCTTCATAAATACGCCGCTCTTCATTCAATCATCTATAAAACAGTAGAGAGAAATCCCTACAACTACGAAGTAGGTAATCATCTCGACACAACGCTGGTATTCTGCTGCAGCCTAGCGTGTGTGAGTAGGGTTGCCAACTTTTTTTTAGAAGAAATAAAGTATATCTGATTTCAGGGAAGGTAAATAAAAAGTACGGTCCTTTAGAAAAAAGTATTCTTTATTCAAGGGAGTTCAAAGATTTTTTGAAAAAAATGTCACGGTAGCTGCGGGCGGTAGGAACTAGGAAGGCCAGACTACATACTAACATCCTCAAATCCTTTTGTGAAACTGTATTTTTTGTGCTATTTGCATAAACACAAACGCACAACATAATAATATCATCCACAATGAAGGAAGTCATACATTTTCCCTTGGATTTCTTTACGGCTCTGTTTTTGTTTTCAGTTTACGTCTAATTTTATGTAAATATTGAAATAAAGTATTTTCACGTACTTTATTGGTATTCAAAAGTATAAAGTACAGGGACCCAAAATAACGTAAGATACTTTTTTAATACAGTTGCTCAAAAAGTGGCGTATTGCAGGGACGTATAGCGTTCGGGATGTGGGCTATTACATACTTGAGCTTTTTCTTTACCTTTTCCGAACTCGTGCGTTCTCTTTCCCAACTGTCAAAATAATGTCTATTAAAAAGAAAAAAACAACCACGAAGTTTTTACTAAAAAAAATTCATAGAAGTTTTTATGATTCATGCAAATATTTCTAAAAAGAAGCTACTAATTTGTTTCTATATCAGATTTAATGATTTGATTCAATGAGTTAGGTTAGGTATCATTTCATTTCATCTCATTAAATTTCATTTTCATTTCATATCAATAAAAAAATTCTGCTGAAGACTTGGCTGTATGGGCATAGTTCCCTTTGCCTACCCAGAATGGGTGAAGAAAACAAAAAAAAAACTCTGCTTATATTCTTTTACGGTTGGCGCCATTTTCCAAAAAATTTCTTTGCGGGTTTAGTTGTCTGTTGCACAAAATGAGTAATTTCAACGATATTTTATTTGAATTAACACCACCGGAACTCAGTATAATTGCACAAAATGCTTCGGAGAACATTTTACCGGAAAAGTCAAAAAGTCGCTACATATCTACATACGACGAATTTATTGCGTGGAGTATTAGTTAGTTGAGTTTATTGTGTTTTTATTATTTTATTAAATTGCTTCATTTTTTCGCAACTGTATTAAAAATAGTTGTTCAGTCCACGTGCGGAACCGTCATTGCAACTTGTTCCGACTGTCAACCCTCACCTTCGGCTGCGCCTCGGCTCGGGTAGACATTTGTCGGAACTCTTTGCAATGACAGGCTTTCCGCACTCGTAATGTAATATATACTATATTTTAAAGAACGGTTGGCAAACCTATGTGTGAGTGACTCGCGGTTGTGGAAACATGTACACAAACAAGTTTATAAACTTTTTTCAGGCACTAGTGACCAAATATGCCATTTAGAGAGTCATAACATGAATGTAGATAAAGTCTAAAGTCTAAGCAATGAAATCAAAAAGTAAAAAAACAATTAAAAAATTCGTGCAGGAACAGTCCTTGAACAAAGATGACCCGCTCAAAATCGTAGGCTGCGGCGCTTGTGCAGGCTCATTTGACTCGTAAAATCTTGGAATGTTTGTTTCAGCTTATGGAGGAATGTGAAGCAGAGCTCCTCTTCCAGATAGTGGTCCACGAAGAACGAAAGGAAGCTTCGGTTGATGCTATAGGAATACAAGTTTTACCTAGAAAAGTTAAATTGAGCGTAAGATTATTATTTCCTTCTTCTTTTTAAGGGAGCCTTTCCTTATGGTTAAGTTTGGTCGTATGTTTTAGACAAATTATTTGAATTAGTTACTTACAACATTTGCTCACAGGGTTAAATGGAACCATCACGGTGATACTCAGTTGTCTGTCCGTCCGTCTATAGTATGTCACCGCCTCATATCATATATAACTTTTGAGCCGTACCTATAAGCTGGTCTTGAAATTTTTAACAAAAATAGACTTGCTACAAATCAGACTAGCTTACAATTTAGACAAAATATTTATGTAGGATATAGAGTTGTGCTATATTTACTTACTTAAATTTCGAGAAATCTTCAAATACCAGTCAAAACCGTGTGTGCAAACATACAGTTTCGGCAATATAATATAGCGGTTGGGTTTTGTTTGACAAATTCCAAAACAAAAAAAACAGGCCAAGTGCATGTCGGGCTACGTGCAGTGTAGGATTCCGTAATTGCCCTACACATTATGCGGACTTCTTCTTCGAGTACATTTTATAAGTTTGTCGACTAATACAGATCGCGCTAAACTTCTAGTCTGTCCGGGAGTTGTTCTTCCTAAGAACGACCCATATATTTTGTACCTGCGCCGTGCCAATGCGAATCGCCCCCTGTTTAGAGGGGACTAAAAGTTTGGCGCGATCTGTACTCGTTAAGACTATACATGAGCTTAGAGCATGAACAACGCCAGACTTTCGAGAACTCGTTTGAAGACCTTGTATTGAAATATACAACTTTTGATCATCGTCCATTCATACTAATGACTTGGTAAGTGATCAGTATCATTGATCAATGACAAGTTTTGTAAAATTCGTAAAATGAAATTTCGACTTCCCATAGTGATTTACTCGGAACTGGAAGTGAATTTCTATGGGAAGCCGAAATTTCATTTTACAAATTTCACAATAATTGTTATTGATCCAAGATACTGATCACTTATAAATCCTCCAGGATGAATTCGGACGATGATCAAAAAGTCACCTTGTATATATTTGATTTATTGATATTTTATTGATTTTTCCCCTAGTCAAAAATAAAATGTTTTCCACCCTTTTTTTGGTTTTCAAACGTTGTTTCAAAAACTCGGTTAAGAGGTCAACTTGTTTTTTTTTTTTCATTTTTTTTTCATCCAATATTTTTTTCCTACAAAATATTTCAGTATTAGCTAAAAACAATTTGTTGTTTCGCTGCGTGATCATTAATATGTCTTTGCCACTGGACTTGTGCTGGACGGGTAATAAAAAAAGTTGCTAGGGTAGGCCATCTTCTTAACTTGTAATGCCAACTTGGCTGTGATAGTTTTCCTTTTAACTTTGTTATAAATACTACTACCGTGAATTTTTTCACATATACAAAAACAACCGTTTAGCTGGCAGGGGGGGGGGGGGACAGTTGACTCTAACCAAAATTTGCATTTTAAAGCTTAATATTTCGCAAACGGATCCCTGAATCGAAAAATGGTTTTCACACACATACAACATTTTTGAATGACCTATCTAATGACATCCCGCATGGGATAGACGAGATTTCCACTTTGCGTGTAGCGGTGGTACCCTAAAATTTTTTTTAAGATTAAATTACCACATTGTGGGCGTGATTATACCCATGCCAAATTACAGCTTTCTAGAACTAAGAGTCTCTGAGCTAAGCCGTGGACAAACAGATAGACAGACAGACGGACATGGCGAAAATATAAGGGTTCCATGCTCATTATGAAACCCTAAAATCTGTAAACGAAAGTTGACTTACTAAAAGTGCCCTATAGGTTTTGATTCCTCTGCAAGTGTCAAAAATTTGTATGAAGTTGATTATGTTAAGTGCAATAACTTTTTTCATGTCGAGTTAGAAGCCTGATTTTTTACAGTACCATGAGGCCGTAGACTTCTGTAAGACTTCAGTTTCAACTTGATAGCTCATACGGGGCCTGAGCAAAAGGGTCGTGACAGATAGACGGACAACAAAATTATCCTATTAAGGGTTTCATTTTTTTATTTTGAGATACGGAACCCTAAAAAGTAGGTTTTTAGGATAAAGCGTAAGGAAAAACTACCTTTGCCGAAAAGTGGCGAAGATTTTTATGCACATTATTTAAATGGTACTACTGTAGCATTTTCAGGACAAAAATTAGAGCAAAACTGCGAACAGAAGAGTTAGAGAAAGACTCTCCTTAATTATTCAGAACATGGGAGGAGTCCTATATTTGGTCGCTTGGTGCCCATTACGGTCCGACAACAGACAAAGATACAAAGATAAGTGATCATCTACCCGTCTCCACACTTCAATTTAGAGACCTGCCTACTTAACACATTAAAATGTATATATATATATTAGTAGTTTATGCTACAAGGGCGCAAAGGAATAAATTACGAGGACGATTTAAAACACGAGCGTAGCGAGTGTTTTAAACGTAACCGAGTAATTTATTGCTTTTACGCCCGTGTATCATACTACGTTTTTCAATGCATAGTGTGAGGAAATGAAAACAAATATAATCTTGTGAACTTTAAATTATAATTGGCTCAAAAGGACTGTATCCAGAGCCGTTACAGTGGGAAAAAAGTATAACGTCTATGGTACACAGGAAAGGCTGCAGGTTAGCCAACCATTGTAAACAAATTAAAAAAATAATAATAATAAAGCCCTAGGGCAAAATAATCGACTTTTTGTTCGGTTTTGATGCATAAAAAGTGGGCCTTTACGAGCACATGCATTGAAATATATATATACAAGGTGAATTTGTGAACATCGTCCAAATTCATACTTGAGCCTTGCTAAGTGAACAGCATCATGAACCAATAACGATTTTGTAAAATTCACAAAATGAAATTTCACAAAAATTGTTATCGATTCATGATGCTGTACACTTACCAAGCCTCTGGTATAAATTTGGACGATGATCAAAAAGTCACCTTGTATATATATTATTATATATATGATGTGTTGAGTGGGTAGGTTTTTGAATTGGGGTGTGGAGATGGGTGGATGATTATTTATCGTTGTTATTGACGGTTTATTCGTCCAAGATCTAATTCCACTGACGCAGACTATAAATGTCGAAATATATCTGGAAATAATTATTTTAATAAGTGTTTTTATATAAATATATATCGTAAACTAAATAAAAAAACAAATAAGTTACCTTTAATATTTTTCAATGCATGTGCTCGTAAAGGCCCACTTTTTATGCATCAAAACCGAACAAAAACTCGATTATTTTGCCCTAGGGCTTTATTATTATTACTTTTTTTTATTTATTTACAATGGTTGGCTAACCTGCAGCCTTTTCTTTGTACCATAGATGTTATACTTTTTTTTCCACTGTTTAACGGCTCTGGATACAGTCCTTTTGAGCCAATTATAATTTAAAGTTCACAAGATTATATTTATTTTCATTTCCTCACACTATGCATTGAAAAACGTAGTATGATACACGGGCGTAAAATCAATAAATTACTCGGTTACGTTTAAAACACTCGCTACGCTCGTGTTTTAAATCGTCCTCGTAATTTATTCCTTTTCGCCCTAGTAGCATAAACTACTATAATTAACTTAATTATTCAGATGATTTATTTGATTGTACTCTCTTCACAGATGACATCCATGTTGTTGGAAGTTATGAAGTTTGCGAAAGATGAGTCTACCAATTTATCGAATTTGGGATCAGATATCCGAGCACACGTTGACCCAGTAAGAGATCACTGTAATAGACAAAATACATATATAGAAATCAAATGTAATAGAACATAAATCTGTATGATTAATAAGCGGCGGCGCGGTAGCTCAGGTGTAGAACGCTGGCCTCTCAATCTTGAGATCCAGGTTCGATCCCAATGAGTTTTTCAGAATTTATGTGCATATTATAGCTGATTCTGAAGGTTTTATTTTAGTTTTAGTGCTGTCAAAACTATTATTATTCCAAAGAAATTTAGCTACTGTTCCTATCTTTTAAGGACCATTTTGCAATAAACAAAATTTCTTTATTGCAAAATAGACCGTAAGTGTTAGGAACAGAAGCTAAATTAATTTGGAAAAAATTAAGTTTTGACAGCAACTAAAATTAAAGCTTTTAGAATCAGCTTTAGTCTTTGTTCTTACTTTACCACTTGCTGAATGGTGAAGTAAAACATCGCAAGGAAACCTGCATGCCCTAAAAAAGGGTGTATTTGTGCCCGAAGTATGGCGATAGAGCTCACCACCCATCACGTTGGGACGTAATAATCGTCGGTGAAACGCGGGTGTACCGAGTGCGGAATGTGACTTGCGTTTCACAGTTTAAACTCGGAACACCTCTGACACTCCCTCGGAGATTCATGTCGTGACGATATATTTATATTTTATTTATTATGATCAAAAAAGGGTGTCGAGCTGATGCCGGGCTCAGTATGATTAAAACTTGAGAATAACGGTAATTCCAAGGAATCAGTCTAGATCAGCGTTTCTTAACCTGTGGTCCGCGGACCCCTGGGGGTCCCCGAGCATATGTGTGGGGGTCCGCAGCCTAATCTATGAACCATTTAACAATTATAAATAAATGCCACCAAAAAAACTTCTCGTTAACGTATTTTATACGAAAAAGTATATTTTTTTGTAATTCGTAGAACTAAAATAAGTGGTCCGAAATTTATGGCTGCTTTTTTATTAAGGGGGTCCTTAAAATTGTGCTTGATTTCCTAAGGGGGACCCCCACGGACGTGGACAAAAAAGGTTAAGAAACGCTGGTCTAGACGAAACTTCTTGAGCACGACCAAAAATGTATTGATAGGATTGGACCCGGATTGGACCCGGATTTGACAGATAAGAATGAAATGACATATTCACCGCACCAGGATAAGGAACCGCGTACAATTTATTTTCAAATTCAAAATTTTTGGAATTCTAATTTACACAAACCAATATAATCTTTACGATGGCAATATACACAACACATAGGTAATAAGGTTTTGTTAAATAACTATTGAGTGATTCTGGCGGGTTTTTCACAATCCGACTGTGAAACCGCTATTAAACAAAACGGCTCACCTCAATATATTGGATGTTAAGATGAAGTTGGGGAAGCCGGAAACCGCGGCGATAGTAGGTACTCGTATTTTACTATGGAGCCAATACTCGAAAGGCGAAAAAAAAACTGGTCAAGTGCAAGTCACACTCACGTACTAGAATTCTGTTACGAAGATAAAAAAAATTTTTTCATTTTTAGCACATAATTACCATGATTTTTGTCTTATTTTTCGGTCCTGAAAATCACACCTGAAAATACCATAGAATGGTTTCGGGTTTGTGTGTAGGACCATTAAGTATAATTATATATATATTTATATATACAACGTGTAACAGAAAGGTGTAACCATATTTGAAGAGCTTATTCAGTCAATGGTATAGAACAAATTTTACTATGGAACAAACCCTGTATCTCGAAAAAAAAATCAACTTTTTCATAGAAAAATGCAATGCCGCTCGGCTGAAATGTATGGAAGGGCAGATTTTTTTTCGAGCTTTCAGGGTTGGCTCCTTAGTAAAAGTTGTTCTATACCATTGACTGAATAAGCTTATCAAATATGGTTACACCTTGTATATACAAGGTGACTTTTTGATCATCGTCCAAATTCATACTGGAGGCTTCATAAGTGATCAGTATCTTGGATCAGTAACAATTTTTGTGAAATTCGTAAAATGAAATTTCGGCTTCCCATAGAAATTCAGTTCCCGTCCCGAGTGAATCACTATGGGGAGTCGAAATTTCATTTTACGAATTTCACCAAAATTGTTATTGATTCATGATACTGATCACTTACCAAGCCACCAGTATGAATTTGGACGATGATCAAAAAGTCACCTTGTGTATTTAAATACATTGAGGTGAGCCGTTTAAATCAATAATTATCCTATTGTCCTTCTTATTTATAGTTTCTAAAGGACACCCATAAAAAACGTGTCATGCTGCTGCCAATAATCAGAAAACCGTTTTCTGTGATCGTATGCGTGGTCGCACCGAAGATCCTCGAGGAAAACGTCAGTAATATATGCGAAGAGTGTTTTTTGTGAGTTTAGACCAGAGTCAATAAACCTTAGGAATAGAAATTGCCGCCCGCTCTTGCTGTATGTACTATCAGCATCAGTTACGCCTGGGCCACAGCTTCAGGCTTCTGGCGGCGCTTCTTGCTGCGCTTCCAGGCGGTTTTTGCGACGGGCTTTGCCTTGCCACGACACCCCTCGGCACCTTCGAGTGCATCGGATGTATAGCGCGCTCAAAGCGCTTGACACTAGGTTCGTCCTGTGCGCTCGATCCCTGTTTCAACCACCCGCCTCCCCGCACACCGCCGTCGAGAGAGCGCAAGTCATTCGAAGCCGTACAAGACGCGCGAGTGGCGACCCATGGCCGGCTCTATACAACTTCATACATTTGTTCTCTCCACTGGCGCCGTCGCAAGAAGAACCGCTTGGCGCGCCTCTCAAAGCCTGAAGCTGTGGCCGAGGGGTTAGGATATACTGGCGTATAGACGAACTGACAGCCCAATAACGCGTTACAAATTTTGATTTGTAATTGTGTGCGTCAACTAATGATGTACATTTTACGTTCACGAACAATCGAAGTGTGTCAGGAGGATCGTAAATCTGTAGTCTCTGCTTACCTGTTTAGGAGACAGGCGCAAGAGCGGATCCAGCCTGCGAGCCAGGGGGGGGTCACAGGCTCCGAATTAGTCCAAATATATAATAAAATGTTGTGCAATTTTACGTAAATTTAGCGTGTCTGTATAGAACAAAAAAGTTGAACTAGGCCCAGGGGGGGGGGTCATGACCCCCATGACCCCCCCCCCATGGATCCGCCGTTGGACAGGCGTGAGAATATACGCCGTGAGAATATAATATACGTGAGAATAATAATAGTTATGATTATATGTATGTGCAATTCTATCCATCAGCCAAGTTTGTTTACTGCTGGACATAGGCCGGGATTTCGCCACCTTAGTGGTCCATTAATTACAAAAATGTGAGTTTTTACAATCTGCCTGCTAGAAGGCACTTAACCGAAAGTTTGCAATTATCCGGACCTTTTTGCAAAAGTCCTAGGATTTTCACGTTGATCCGTTTTTTCCCATTATCCTACGACATCGATATCGGTAACATTTTCGATGATTTCAAGCCCTAACGTACATGTAAATTATGTTGATGAAAAATATATCCACCAAAATCATGCAAACTATGAACGAATAAAAATTCACAATACGATTGATATTATTTCGTATTTTAAACAGAGTAGAACAGAAATTTAAATTAAATTAAATTAAATTATATTAAATTAAAATTAAAAAACCAAAAAATAAACGCGTCGCGTCGTAGCAGTGATGACGTCCTGAGAATTTACCTGTGAAATGCGCAATTATCAGGATTTTTACTCACAAAAAAAGGTACCCATTGTTGAATACCTGTAGTAACTAAGAATAAACACGAATAAACACAAAAAAAAACAAAAATCTAAAATTCTCTTGCGTGCCGACTTGTGATGACTTGTTATTCAAAAGCGGTTACAGCTCCATTATATTCGCTTTCCTGTTCACTCTCGCTATATTACCATAAGGGATTTTCTTATCCCTCGTACGCTATGTTTGTCTATACTATACGCCAGTATATCCTAAGCCTATGATACCTGCTCTCTTCTGTGCTGAAAAATTTCTGAAAAACTAGTTCAGCCTAGGCCAAACTAGTTTGTCCTAAAATTGGGTTTGGCTAGTAACATATATACAACAGACACAGCCCTGCGTTGACGACGGGGATGATTTCCGCATTGGCCATATTTTATTCGTCTATTGAATACATTTTAGTGTTCAACTCGAGTAGCAATTCCGGACGTGCAAATTGAAATATTTCAGACGAAAACCGTACTGCATTTTAGTCTTTGTTTATACTGTGTTTTAGTGTTGATACGTAGTATGGTTTCTGTAACACAGCGTCACGAAAGAGTTTAGTAAAACATCCTGCTGTTCAACGTGGGAGCGCGTTGATGCATATGAATTACAAAACAGCGGTTACGACCGATCATATCGATTAATCACATATCAGGATATTTATATGGTAAGGGAACGTGACGCTTGAGAACGTATGAGGCCAAAAATAGGACTCATGCGAGATCCAATGTCCATATAAATAGAGATATGATGCGTTGTGTTGTCCATGGCTAAAGCACAAAATAACCACTTACAGAAGGTTCACTTAACTAGCGAAAACTATCGCACACACACATAGACGCATATGTAGGACGATCTCGGTCGAAGTCGGTCGAATGCCAATACGAAATTCTGCCGAGATCATCATACGTCCGCGTCTATGCATGTGTGTGTTTGTTTTCGTTCGTTTGATGGAGTCAGCCTTCTGGTAGTATCTATTTTGTGGCTAAAGGTTGATGCGCCGCCATCTTTTTGCATATGTAATGTGTGCCGTACTTATAGTTTTTGCGTTTAGTGGAGGAAACTTAAGAGACATCTGACTGAACACGAATGAGTAAAGTAATAAAGCAAATGTCCTGATATCTGTGGATGTATGCCTCCTTTTTTCATAATCGATAGTCAGATTTTACCTGACATGTTTCGCTGTAGTAGTATAGCTTCCTATTTTACCACGGTGTAACAAACGTGCAGTGATATAACGCGCATATAAATTTATAGCCGAGCGACCGGACGTACCATTTGACCTTATTGATTGTATAGAAAGTGTAAGGAAACACGAACTTTGCCGAACAGTAGCGAAGATTTGTATGCGCATTATATGCTTGGGAGTACTGTATGTTGTTTTTGGACAAATATTTGTATGTTTTGTATGAAAAATAAACCTTGGGATTGGTCTTGACAGGTTCACTTGGCCGACGCTGCAGAAGTGTATAGCCTTGGAGTACGAGTGTACGTTGAAACAGAAGTGCCAACAACTGCTGAGAGTAGCGAGACTACTATTTACTAAGGTGGGTTCTGTGACCAATCTAACAACTTTACTTCTAAACACCAAAAATAGAACACTTGATAAAAGTGTACAGTTTTGGTTTCATCAGTTCCTCTCTGCGTCCCTAAAAAATTTAATCTCATCTAAAAATCTAGCCATTCTTCCCAAGGTAATGGTAGTGTCTTACAATACAAAACAACCATGAAGTTTAATCTGTTGAGTTCTCATTATTGCTAAAACAATAGGTATCAGGTCCTCTTAAAAGGCCGCTTTGGATGAATCATATATTATTATGATTCTGTTGTAATGCCGTCTCTTTTCCACGCATGAAGAAACTCTGACTCTTTCCTACTTTCAAAACATTTCATGATTCACCCAAGTTGGCTTTTTAGGTCCCCAGGCAAGATCTTAGCTCTAATATACTTGATAATATCGGTGACTTTGATTTATGCAGCCAAATTCATACTGAAGACTTGGTAAGTGGTCAAGACCAAGGTTAAATGATCCCTTTTAAACATTTTCACAGAAAGGGTAATTGAACCTTCTACTGATCACTTACAAAGCCTCCAGTATGAATTTGGCTATATCGATCAAAATCGCCTTATATTTGACGAGTTATATGCAGTTTAGTAGTTCTGCCAGCAGCCTAATTACCGTATTTCTCTGATGCGAACGCGAGACTGAAGCACAAAATAGACACTACCAGAAGGCTGACTCGACGACGGAGCGTAAACAGACGCACACATAATACGCGTACGTATGATGATCTCGGCAGAATTTCGTATTAGCATTCGACCGACTTCATCCGAGATTGTCGTACGTACGCGTCTATGTGTGCGTGCGCCTGTTTTCGCTAGTTAAATGAAAATGAAAAAAATGAAAAATATATTTATGGACACCAACAAATAACTTACATACTAAATTGTGACACTAGCCTCCATACTAGGATTCCCTGGTGACATGGAGACTAGGTCCTTCCATAACTGTATAATATAAAAAAAATTAAAATATGCTAAACATTAAATAATAAATTATAAACAAAAAAAAATCATTAGTTAAAATTAATAAATTGGGTGAACATGCTATAATTATGTTATGCGGAGTAAACCTTCTGTAAGTGGTTATTTTGTGACTGAAGTGTCTATACCACGGAGCAATTACGAAGAGGAGTTGCCGATAGGTCATTTCTCTAGGGAAAATTGTGTGACACTACGCGGGGTGGAATGTAGAGGTACGGGGAAGATTGGCTCCGCCGTTCCATCAATCACGGAACTCACAGAGCACATGCCACCATTGATCGTAACATGCCTCCATTACACCAACTTTTCGTAATTGCTCTGTAGTCTATACCTAAGAAATGACAGTCACCACGCTGGCACAACTTGGTAAGTATAACATTTTTTTTTTTTATTTATTTACCAAATAACTAAATAATCAAAAATTTAGGTAACTTCTTATTCTAGCACTATGAAATTTGGCACGTATGGATTGCTTTATATGGTATTTAATAAATTAATTAAAAACCGGTCAAGTGTGAGCCAGACTTTCGTACCTAGGGTTCCGTAATTCGACAGTTTTAGGAATTTTGTCATTTTGTTTTCGTGAATTATTTCTCAATCGCTATATTTTTCCTGTAATCTTTACGTAAGCAATATTACCTAACATGATTTTTTTCATATTTTTCGGTCCCCCATTTAGGAGATAAGTTGGGGGCATACATTTTTTTGTGGTTTTTCAAAGATTTCTCGAAATCAGTGCCTGAAATCATGTAGTTAATTAAGGTATATATTTTTACAATCAATTCTTTAATATCTACAATTTGATACCCATATTGGTATTTTTAGGATATATTTTTTCATTTATTTCTCTTTTGTATTAAACAATTTCAAAATATTCAAATTTGTTTTACACCATGAAATTAGAAATGAATTCTAGTTTTGTGCCTAAATTTCAAGTATTTATCTTTAACGGTGCTCAAGTTATGAAGCTGTGACATACGGACGGACGGACGGACAACGGAGTCTCACCATAAAAGTTTCTTTTGTACCTCTCAGGTACCTACTACCAGTGGCGTGCACAGAACTTTTTGCTGGAAAAGCAAGCAATTGGTTAAGAATAACAAAAAAAATATATAATAAACATAAATATTAATTTGAAAAAAAAAATTGTATGACGCCCATGTCTACATTTAAAATTTCCAATACAAACTTTTTTTTTAAAAACGATATTTAAATTTTTTCATATTTTTTTATTGTTATTCTTGACCAATTGCTTGCTTTTCCAGCAAAAAGTTCTGTGCACGCCACTGGGTACTACGGAACCCTAAAAATGTTGTACCAAGTTTCGCTTACGAAAATGACATCTATGACGTAAACATCAGCGTGATAGTACCATAGCATACGGTAATTAGGCTGCAGTCTGTTATCTAATTGTAAAAGCTCTTTTATCATCTGAATTTAATGTCCATAGGTGGCATCATTGAACACGCTTATGCAAATTGCTATGGACCAAGCGAAGCAATTGACGAAAGCTGAATATTGCATTGTAATGTTGATAGATATTGAGAAAATGGAACTAGTAGAGTCCCACTATGAAGGAATGGTAATCATTTACTTGACTTGAACCTGGTTATAAATGTGTACTACTAGGAGTTGATTTTACGTGGCCATCACTGAAGCTAATTTTAAACAGACATTACTGGAAGGTAGTTTTACAGGGACATATTATATCACTGGAAGCTAGTTTTACAGGGGCGTAAATCAATGGAAGCTAGTTTTACAGGGGCATATATCACTGGAAGCTAGTTTTACAGGGGCGTATATCAATGGAAGCTAGTTTTACAGGGGCATATATCACTGGAAGCTAGTTTTACAGGGGCGTATATCAATGGAAGCTAGCTTTACAGGGGCGTATATCATTGGAAGCTAGTTTTACAGGGGCGTATATCAATGGAAGCTAGTTTTACAGGGGCGTATATCATTGGAAGCTAGTTTTACAGGGGCGTATATCATTGGAAGCTAGTTTTACAGGGGCGTGTATCACTGGAAGCTAGTTTTACAGGGGCGTATATCAATGGAAGCTAGTTTTACAGGGGCGTATATCAATGGAAGCTAGTTTTACAGGGGCATATATCACTGGAAGCTAGTTTTACAGGGGCGTATATCACTGGAAGCTAGTTTTACAAGGGCATATATCACTGGAAGCTAATTTTACAGGGGCATATATTACTGGAAGCTAGTTGTTCAGGGGCATATATCACTGGAAGCTAGTTTTACAGGGGCGTATATCACTGGAAGCTAGTTTTACAAGGGCATATATCACTGGAAGCTAATTTTACAGGGGCATATATTACTGGAAGCTAGTTGTTCAGGGGCATATATCACTGGAAGCTAGTTTTACAGGGGCGTATATCACTGGAAGCTAGTTTTACAGGGGCGTATATCACTGGAAGCTAGTTTTACAAGGGCATATATAACTGGAACCTAGTATTATTCTTATATTATGAGATATTAAAGCCAATTCTGAAGGCTTTAATTTTAGTTTTAGTGCTGTCAAAACTAAACAAAATAGTCCTTAAGACTTACGATTAGGATCTAAATTTCTTTGGAAAATTTTAAGCTTTGACAGCACTAAAACTAAAATTAAAGTTTCAGAATTGGCTTTAATATAGATATAATTCTGTGCTCGAACCTTATTTTTACATGGACAATAAGACGTCGATAGATGATAGTTTTACATGGGCATCGCTCGAATATAGTTTTGCGGCGTCACGGAAACTAGTTTTAAGCGGGGATATCACTAGAAGCTAGTTTTAAATGCATCTCATTCCCCTAATAAGATTTCAAAATTGCACCAGAATTATTCCAGAATTAAAAAAGGTTAAGGCCTCATAGAGAACTAAAAACAAGAATATTGTTTACAAATGAAAATTTTAATTGACTCAACTAATGCTCTGGATTATCCCACGAGAGATATAAAACCTGATGTCTATTACTACTGGTATCTAGTTAATATAATAAGTCCAAAACTCAAATTAAATTTCCCAACACATCTGGCAACCCTACGTACAATACGACTTTTTTACTACTTTATTGTTAGCATAGGTATAGATAGATACTTTTTGGCTATCCTTGTCGAAACTACTATTCTGTTATTTAAAAGTACGTATTTTATATATTTCCTAGGAACATAAGGATGTACCCGAGCGCCGTTTCCCCATGTACAAGGGTATAACAGGACAAGTGATGAAAACTGGTTTCTTAATCAATGCAAAGGTCGCGAGAGAACACCCAGACTTCGACCCCGAGATTGACACAACAAGAACTGGGGATTGCAAGTATGTATGTGGTAAATAAAATAGTACATTACGATAGAATGGACTCAAAGTCACGATTATCGTATATAATTTTTATTCTTTATTGTAAGTACACAGAAAAACGTACACAAACAGTTACAGTAAAAGGTATGTATATGTCGTGCCCAGATCATAGAATTGAACATTTCATGAAATATTACATTGTTTGTTGACCATTTCATGATATGGATTGACCAAATCAATGAATAGAGATCGTTTGACGATAAATTCAATTAAACACAAGACCATTTCATAATCTGGTCAAACATAGTATAATCATATCGTAAAATAGTTACATTTATTCACCACTAGCGGCGCTGATGGCGCATTGTTATTGTTTGTGCGATGCATCATGGCGACGCTACAAAATTCTCTTGTTTTAAATGTTGTTAATAATGTAATAACTGAGGAAGAAAGTGCAGTAAATTGTAGTTAAAGTTCCTAAAACAACTAATTCATTATATTTAAACTAGAGATGAAACGGATAGTGATTTGGCCGGATACCGGATACCGGATATCCGGCGACGCACTAGGCCGGATAGCCGGATATCCGGCGGCCGGATATCCGGCTCAAGATATGCGTTTCGCACTTACTGAGCAAGTCTAAATATTACGCACCAAGGTGCGTGCGGGTGCAAGTAAGATTATTCGAGCATTTTTTAAATGAAGATCATTTCTAAATGATCGTATCACAATCATACAAATGCTGGTTTGCAAACGCGAAACAATTTCCGACCCTAACGAAATTTGTAAATATGTATCTTTTGTCTCCTTGGAGTGGTGTATACTGTATATAAATGGACAGGTATCTTTAAATGAAACCGCGTAATATACTGTTCATACTGAACAAATTTTCCAAATTTTTGTTACATATTGAAAAACCAAAATTGAACCTGCCCGCCCAGTGCCCTTTCAAAATTTAAAGTAGGTTTTCATAATGAGTATTTTTTTCATTTCCACAAGTATGTTTCTTTGGAAAAGTTGTTTAGTATGATTTCAGTATGACCATGTGTTTTTATTAAAAGATACATGTTGGTTGAGTTACATTCGGTACATTGTGAGAGCAAAAGAAGCTGGTGTAATGTATGAAGAAAAGCATAAACGTTTATTCCCAACAATTGATGTAAAGCTTGTCTTTATCTACCATAGCTCAATTCTTATTCACTTTATGTATTAGAATTTAGATCATTCAATTATTGATGCAACTATTTTGTGATTTAAACGACTTTTTGTATGTTGAGTTAAGTATCCGGTATCCGGCCGGATACTGACTACTATCCGGCCGGATACCGGATACCAAAAATATGGCCGGATAGGCCGGATACCGGATAGTAACCGGATATCCGTTTCATCTCTAATTTAAACCCAGATGGTTGTGATTATTATTACGTATTTTTTAGTAAACTAAGTTCCTTAAAAATATCTAATTTGCTAAATCCTTATTGATTTTTCTAAAAAATTAACCTAAGTAGGTGTTACTGATTTTGTAACATTCAGTAAAATAAGTTACTTGAAATACCTACATCCTAATTATTTAAAAGTTTTTGATTTTGTACTCTAAAGAACAATAAACAAGTTCCTAATACCAAGATTTCGAATTTTTAGTATCAACATTTGTATGGACACCCTGCATTAATGATATGGTCAAACGTCGCTGACCAAATCGTTAAACGTTTAACATCTAATGATCTGGTCAGCGACAGTTGACTATTTCATGAAATGGTCGACTATTTCATGAAATGTTCAATTCTATGATCTGGTCACGATATATATATGGGTTAGCTAATCTCTAATAAGAGATTTCTTACAGCAAACCATTGAGGAAACAATTAAAATTTAAATGAGAGTAATCATACACGTGCACAAAAATAAAGATTGCCTAAATATAAAAATAAAATATAAATAATATGTATACATTTAATAATTAATAATAATGTACTTACTTCAATTATAATTTTTTTCAATGCAAGTGCTCGTAAAGTCTTATTTTATATTTCGTAAAATCTATTTTACCGCGCTCGTGTTTTATTTTCATTTATTTGTTTACTGGAAGTCCGACCTGCAACCTTTCCTTGAGTGTGGTTATTAAAATAAACAGGTTCACCATGCTCAACTACCTTTGGTAAGTCGGTTACGTAAACAAAAATATTACTTCTATGCATGTAGGTACAAACGAACTAGCGAAGTTCTCCAAGTCTACTTGAATGTTCCCGCGTTTGTAAGTAGATGTATGTATGAATCTTTGTCCGACGATAAGTCTAGTACCATTAATCGGAACGTCATGAAATTTGGTAGGCGAGTAAATGAGACAAAAATAAATTTCAAGTTCGAACATGAGCCAAATCGGTCAAGGGGTTGTTGAGATATGGGGTTGGGGGTCCGCGAGTTCACAATTAGTTATTGCAAATCTATTTCTATTGGACTATTATTTATCAACAACAGCTCACTCCTCTGCTTCCCGATCCGTGACCAAACCGGCCTTATCGGTGTTGGACAACTGATCAACAAAATTGGAGACCCTTACTTCGATGCGATGGACGAGGAGATGGCCCTCGCGTTCAGCATTTACTGTGGAGTGTGTATCGTGCACTCGGTTGTGTATCAGAAGATTGAAGAAGCACACGTCAGGAGTGCTTTGGCTAATGAACTGGTCATGTACCATTTGAAGGTATGTGCAATAAACAATAAAAAAAAAAAAAACCTATTTATTTCCAAACACAAGCACAAATATATATCCGTTTACAAAAGTTGCCTTAGGTAGGTAGGTACTTTGTATTTTGACATTTTGTAATACTTACATAGTGTTCTTGTGGCCCCAGACTAAGCAAGCTTGACTCGTGGGTACCAACATAAGAGATTTCCAGTTGTATTATTTTCGCACAAGTAAGGATAGGCAATTGTTTGTCATTCAAAGTAAGCATAATATCAAACAAAAAAGCATCTAAAAATAAAAATACAAGAAATATTAATTATTTACACAAGGCATGCACATTTAAAATTTAAAATTGAACATAGCAAAGTTTGACAACAAACATATTATTTTTATTAATTATAAAATAAGATAAATAAAAAGAAAATAAAAAATACATATTTAAACAATAATATATAATTATTTATGTATAACTATTATTTTATTGATTATATTTGAATACTACGAACAAAGGAGCTTTATATAAAATGTTACTGTATAAATTATCAGATTTGGTAAGTAAATAGGATTTAATTGATACATATTATCTCATATCTATCTATTTTTATGGACATCTATGGCTTCTCAGTATGTTAGGAAGGAACATTTAGAATGTCTTCCGATTATTACCTTGCCTCTTGTTAATCCTTTCGAGTCCCTACTATTGAAATTGAAAATGATTTATTTGCGGCAATAACATATTATTTGTATACAGCACACATATGGAAATTTGCATCATAACATTTAGGAAGCAAGATAATGATGTTAATCTCATAATAACATGTTATTACTACTTACAAGATTCGTGGTTTAGATTCATAATTAAAATAACTGCTACTTACGATATATTAGTCAGATTTCGCCTGACTAGTTTCCCTAGGAATCCTAGAATATAGGAACTATATCCTTTGGAAGCAAAGAGGATTACGCGATGACTGGCCCCCATTTGACTTGAGTGACTAATTGTGAGTAGCCGTTACCTATTTTAATAATTCAAATATTTAATTATTTTGATATTAATTAATAATTTTAAAATAATTATTATTTTAATAATTAAAATAAGGACTAGGCTAGTATAGTACATTTCAAATACCATGGCCCGATTCCACTTAAGACGGTCATTAGGTGTTAACAATAGGATTAGTGATAACAAAAGATACCTGGCCAGACCCTTTTGCGGTGTTGCTTTTAGTTACATACAGATTGCACCGACGCGTGCCAATTTGAAGTGCTCCAAATTAGATAACAAAAGGCAAACATTATGAGCCCCATTGTTAAGTTTCAAGTGGAATCGGGCCATGGTATTTGAAATGTACTATACTAATTATGATATGTTACAGTAAAACCTGTTTTCAGTTAAAACCCGTTGTAACTATTAAAAACTAGGTCTAACTGAAAGCTTTTGTTACAACTAGTTTTGACTTGTTAATAAAACTAGAATTTATTTATAGAGAAATTTAGATTCGAGATAAAACTAGTTATATCTAAGAAAAACTAATTCTAACTAAATGATTCAGTTAAAATTGTAATGTAGTAATTCCGTTAGAACTATTGAGGGTCGCCTCGCTCCGCTCCGCTTCGCTCGGCTCCCAAAATGTGCTTACTTGCATGTAAACCTAACACGCTCCTATTTGCTCCGCTCGTCAATCCAAAACTGATGGACCAAAAATATGAAAAAAAATCATGGTAATATGTGTTTACGTAAAGATTACAGGAAAAATAAAGCGGTTGAGAAATTCACGAAACAAATAACTAAATTAAATTTATCATCTACAATACGGAACCCTAGGTACGCGAGTCTGACTCGCACTTGGCCGGTGTTTTTTATAATATTTTTATAGAACTTACTTTTGTAGGTAGCAGACAACGAAGTGGTGCGTGTACAAACTTGCACTGGCTTCCATGACCATCCCCATATAGTGACCCTCCACTTCAACCCTCGGGCGCTGCCGCTACGGGAACTGCCCTGCTACGTGCTGCGGATGTTCGCAAGACTCGGGTTTGACCAAAAGTATGACGTTACTTTGCTTAGATACTGGATGTATTAATGACGTGCGCAAAAATTAAACCACATGCTCTATTACACATAACCACTTCCAGAAGCGAATAAAAAAACACCGCAAACTAAAAAAGAAAAACAGTTCCCCATATATTATAGATTTTTAATACCTGCTCGTTATTTTCTATGGAATATGTATGCGCAAAAGTTTTAAAACTAAAATTTATAGATCAGTAGAACATGTGGTTTAATTTTCTGAGCCCGTCATTAATACACCCGGTATATAGTAGTTTATTATAATTTCAATTATTCCATCCATCCATCCATCAGCCTAGTTCGTCCACTGCTGGACATAAGCCTTTCCAGACTTTGCCACTCCTGGCGGTCATCCTGGAAGAATTGCCCATACTCACACACGCTGGGCAGGCGGGTTGGTGAGCACGGTGCCGGAACCCTCTCATCAGTGACGCCGTTGCCCGTCACCAGTGGATGGATACACCGCCATCCATTTAAATTATTAAATTAATATTATTATCATTCATTAGTCATTTGAAAGGCATTCATGGGGCTGAAGCCCACATTGAAGAGGCCTTTGATACCATTTCATCTAAATGTGAAATGGCC
The DNA here is from genome assembly GCA_934047225.1 of Ypsolopha sequella. Taxonomy (NCBI): domain Eukaryota; kingdom Metazoa; phylum Arthropoda; class Insecta; order Lepidoptera; family Ypsolophidae; genus Ypsolopha; species Ypsolopha sequella. The sequence goes on along the minus strand of OW203994.1, from coordinate 15,762,424 downwards.
GCATCTATGGAGGCCTCTCCCTCAATGTATCATTGAGATATACTAACAGACAGTCCCCCATAGTTGCCAAACTATTGCCAGGAGGGAAGCGACTTGGAGTGGCCTATGAGGATGGGTTGCTAAATAGGCCGGATAACAGGGCTATGGAGTGAGATAAAGGACATATGCCTCGAAAATCTCTCACACATTTAAGTATGGCAGATGGTGACTTGCTGCTTTATAACTACCCAGCAGGATAGCCGTTGTGGGCCCCCTATCTAGCCACCATGGGGCGGCCAGGGGGCAACACTAGGGGCGCAAGATCTTTATACAGTCAAGTAAACCCGGCGTTATTACATTTTATACTTTCAACCTGGAGCATAGGTTCCGATCTTGCATCTCCACCCTGGCCGGCTGGTTAAGGCAAGGGCAGAGGCGGGGATGTACAGAACTCGAATACCTATATATTATATAGATGGATTTTAATAATATCTAGATTTTTTAAATATGGAAATTTGGCAGATATTTTTTTTGTTTCAAAATATATACTTTTTTCTCTTTTGCTTGAATTCCGCCCCTCTCGCACTGCGCGTTTTTGCGTTTAGAGTGACTGTGGCAAAAATTAAATTTACATAGCCTCTTTAAATAAAAAAATGGTAGGTACTTTAAAAAAGTAACTTTATACAGGTTTAAAATTAAAGAACGTAAGCTTATCCGCTTCGTTCTTCAAGTGAAGAAAGGATATCGGGACGTGCCGTACCATAATTGGCAACATGGATTCAACGTCTGCCAATGGGCATTCGCAGCCCTCAACAATTACAAGTTGTTGCAGCAAGGATACTTCAGGTGATTTTATAACATTATTTTTAGGGTTCCATAGCTAGCCATAGGGCAAAACGGAGCCTTTAGTGATATACTTTGCTGTCTGTCCGTCTGTTCTTATGTCACAGATCTCTAGCTCGAAGAGAAAATGAGTTACAGACCTGAAATTTTGATATTTTGTCTAGAGTGTGATCCACAAATGAATACTGAATTAAAGATGCAATTCAGTTATTTCTATTTAGTTATTTTATAATTATTAATTTAATTTTTTTCTAAATATTTATAATACAAATATTATGTATTAATATTTTGTATCTTCAAAAATTAAAAAAACAAGAGTCCATTTTGTTACGGGGTCTATCTCAAAAACAAAACAAAAAAAATTCGAATGTCTGCATATTATGTACTATTTAACAAATATATTGAAATTTTATGAAATTTATTTATGGAAAGAGTAGTTTACCAACCTAATTTTTCATACGTTTTGTTGGTAAATGTATAAAAAAATTAGTCTATAACTATTGTTATAGTTTTATTCATAATTGCTATGTAGCGTTGCCCTCTGGGCAAGAGACATACTTGCACTTAACCGGTTTTATCCTCATTTTTAGGGTTCCATAGTACCTAAAAGGTACAAAAGGAACCTTTATGGTGAGACTCCGTTGTCCGTCCGTCCGTCCGACCGTATGTCACAGCCCCATAACTTTAGCACCGTCAAAGATAAAGACATAAAATTAGGCACAAAAATAGCATTAATTTGCCCACGTATCACGGTGTAAAAAAATATGAAAATTTTTAAATCGTTCAAAATATTTCCAAAACAAAAGTGAGAAACATAAAAAATATGATCTTAAAATATACAAGGTGAATTTGTGAACATCGTCCAAATTCATACTTGAGCCTTGGTAACTCATCAGCATCATGAACCAATAACGATTTTTGTAAAATTCATAAAACTAAATTTCGACTCTCCATAGTGATTCAGTTAGGATGGGGAGTGAATTACTATGGGAAGTCGAAATTTCATTAGACGAATTTCACAAAAATTGTTATCGATTTATGATGCTGATCACTTACCAAGCCTCCAGTATGAATTTGGACGATGATCAAAAAGTCACCTTGTATGTATATAAAAAAATATATCTGGCTTGCTCGAGGTATAAATGTGAACGGAGAGTACATTTCACATCATCGCTTTGCCGATGACATCGTCATAATGGCGGAATCGCTGCAAGAACTGGAGGAAATGATGCGCAGCCTAAGTGATTCTTGCAGACGAGTGGGCCTGCGGATGAACTTGGATAAGACTAAGGTCATGTTCAACTGTCATGTCATCCAAAGGCCAGTAACCGTCGACAATGTCAGCATCGAAGTTGTTCAAAAATATGTTTTATACTACACCTGCTCGGAAAGTACCTTCTTTCTTTGTTGAAAACGATGCAGAAAATACGTCATTACTGTCATACAAATATGCGGGTGGCAAAAGTGTATGAAAATTCATTGTTAACGTGCTTGAGCGGGCAGAAAAAGTATATGCAAATCCATTGTTAACGTGCTGTTTTTTTTTTAAATAACATAAAGAATGAGCAAGTGGCCAAGTGGCCAGTATTATTTTGCGAACTCGTACATAAACTCGAAAAATGATACTGGCCACTTGCTTTTCCTGCACATAATAAAAAATAAGAAGGAAATAAAAGTGACAATCGCACGCGAGTCAGTCGGCAAAGAGTATAGTAAGTGTCCTAGTCGGTTTCTTTTATTATCTTGATCATCGAAATATTATTTCGATGATCTTGATTAAAAGTAAAATTATACTATTTCCTCGCAGGTGTAGTATAAAGCACAATGTATCACTCGGGAGAAAGTGGGATTCCCAACCCGTGTGTATTGAGGCCCTTGGCTTCGCCTCGGGCCTCAAACTACACCCTCGTTGGTAATCTTTCCCTTTCTTCCCTCGGTGAACAATGTACTATACCTGGGTCAAGCTATCCAGCGGTGTAAAAACAACTTCGACTCCGAGGCTGACAGAAGAACATAGTTGGGGTGGGCAGTGTTTTCATTGAACAAACTTAATTATAAATATTCAGAGAATTATAAGCCCACACTTTCAGTTTTTGTTATAAAACCACTAATTTGGACACGCTGGACCCAACTGCTGAATTGGGTCCAAGTTCTGCTACTGCCACAAGTTGTGAAGTCTAATTAAATCGATATTTTGATCTTGAAAAAATCTTAATTTTTTTTTGTTTATTAAATGTTGACAAGTTGATAAGTGCAGGTAGGCAGCTCTGAAGTTTGTCTATGTCTCTGTTTATCTGTCATTTATTTCTCTCGCTGGAGCTAACTACACTCAATTTGACGCAAACTAATTTCACGCCCCTTCTTGGTTGGCTCGAACTGTGTTTTAGTGCACAAATAAATGGTGAAATTGTATCAGTGACCTGCAAGCTCTGATGTTCCTCATCGCCGGTCTGACGCACGACCTCGACCATCGCGGGACTACCAACAGCTTCCAGATACACGGACGTAAGTCTAATGATTATTAATTGTTGGTCAGGGCCGGATTTAGAGGAAGGCAACCGGGGCTACAGCCCTTGAGCCTCCACAAGAGAGGTTTTTTATTGCAAAACCGATTAATATGCAAACTTTTAGTGAAAGAAAAACAACAAAACACCAAGTTCCGATAAAAGAACAACTTTTTTTTACATTTTCCCTTCACATCATTGAAGATTTTGCTCCGGGAGCTATCTATATTTCAGTGAAATAATCAATGATTTTCCGTCAAAAAAAGCTCGCATGGTTCGGAATTATTTAATTTGGTTTATTTCTTGTATTTTGTAATACCTACGTATGTTTGTTGAAAAAATCAGATTTATCTCGCCATAAATTAATATTGAAACACTTGAATGTATAAACTTTTTTAACAACCTTGTTGCCCCAGGGCCTGCAGACCTCCGAATCCGGTCCTGTTGTTCGTAAAGATTGGATGGATAGGCCGATTATGTTGTGGCATGAGAAATATTGAAACACTTGATGACACATTTTGAATTACAAATTATTTTTTTGTCGTTAAATATGACGTCATTTAAAAAGCAATTTATATTAAAATATATTTATCTCTCACGTGTAACAACATATATTATATTACATGCCAACTGTTTCACCGATACATTTTCGTCATTTTCAAGGCAACGTTCACCCTCGTTGGCAAACGGGCGGCGCGGTGTCTTTGAAAGTGCCAAAATGGTATTGGTGCAACAGTGTTGTCATTTAGTTAATAACAATGAAGCGCAAGACACACCGCGAGCTAAGCTTACTTAGCCTAGTTCACGTGTACTGCTTGCATAATGTGCATAATAATGCACATCGAGCTAAAGAGGGAGATGCATTGACAGTAATCGGCTAGTTTCGGCTTCGTAGAGCGTGGTCTCTGTCGCACGGAGCACTAACGTCCTGGTATTTACTAGGAGCTGTAAAACTATTAAGTTTTTTAAATATTTGAATCAAATACCTACATCAAAATATTTTTTTAGAAACGATTGAAAAAAAAATACAAACATGAACAATTATTACGAAAAAATTACTTTAAATAGTTATTTCCACCATTATCCTCAAAATTTATGAATGTGTTTGCTGCTTTAACTAAAATAAATGTAAATAATTTCACGTTACTGACTGTGTATAGGTTGCCCTCTTTTTATTTTTGATACCATTGTATAAGTTTATGTTGGGGGTTTTAACAACTCTGTATTTTCGCACTCAAATATTACAATATTATACCGGAAATTATATGACCGCACTCTAACGAAGTTGTACAACGACTGACTGACGTGAGCGATCAAACGTCACATATTGCACTGAGTGACAGAGACGATGCTCTACGAAACCGAAACTAGCAGATTTTTTCGCTCTTTAGCTCGATGTGCATTATTTATGTCCCGTACTTGTAGTTATTAAAAGACAGCGCAGCTACGTGAGCTAAGTAGCTTAGCTCGCGGTGTGGCTTGCGTCTAATACGTGAGTGTTATAATATCAAGAGTACTATCGAAAGTACTATATTCTTTATTTATATCCATTTTCAAAATATCTTAGTATATCAGCTCACGTAAGTTTATTGTGTACGATTATTTATTTGCCTCTGATGCGTATATGCGTCCGGTCTACGGCGTAGCGGGTCTACAAAGCGGGAAAACTATGGGATCGTAGCACTTGCTACGTTGTAGCAAAAGGTGGATGCGATCTTGTTAAGAGCGCACCGTGCTTCCTACACAGTCAAACACATTTTTATGACCCTTGTTTGAAGTAGTAAACAATTCAATTAAAATCTAGGGAAATATATTGGATTTATTGGGTATATATACTAGACTGTATACACGATGGAAACACGATTTGATAAAGTTAGCTCGATAAAATAAATTCGCAAAGTTACCTCCTTTCGAGTAATTTTTTCCTCTATTTCCCTACTTTTTTATATAAATAAGTAATTTGATATTATAATTTATTTACTAAAATAAAGTTCATAAATGGCTGGAGCGTTTATATACGATGGTTTTTATTTAAGAACGATATAATGAAAATAACAACGAAAAACGTTGAAAAAGTGCAAAAGTTTGATTATTATCTTTACTCTTTACACGTAAAGAAAAAGACAGAGACAAAAGCAAACGCTCGGTGCGCCCTTAACTTAGTACACGGTGGAACTTTTTCTCACCAGAAACAAAATACCAAAATAAGACACCCGGGCCGCCCTCTATTCCAACTTGCTCAATACTAAATTATGGAATTTATTATGGAAGTTAATGGAATATTATGGAAAGGTTAGCCAACTTCTCATAAATAAATAAAAAAAAAAATAGAACCCTAGGGCAAAATATTCGACTTTCTGTTCGGTTTTGATACATAAAAAGTGGGCCTTTACGAGCACTTGCTTTGAAAATGGATTTATTTATTTACTATTATTATTATTTGTAGGACCACGCATGGGAGGCGGGCACCGTATCTTCTTCCTTTTGTTTCTATCTATACTCTATTTTAATATGGGAAATAATGTTTGTAAACAACTTTGTAACCTAAGTGATGAAATATGATGTAAGAAAGCATTTTTATACCTATACATTTTGGTTTAAACTAATAAAAGTGAACTCACGTAGTCAGTGGCGTGCACAGAACTTTTTGCTGGAAAAGCAATTGGTCAAGAATAACAATAAAAAAATATGAAAAAATTTAAATATCGCTTTGAAAAAAAAAAGTTTGTATAGGAAATTTTCACTCTCGGGTAGACATTGATTGTCTACCCTGGCGTCATACAATTTTTTTTTTCAAGGCTATATTTAAATTTTTTCATATTTTTTTTATTTTTGTTCTTGACCATTTGTTTGCTTTTCCAGCAAAAAGTTCTGTGCACGCCACCGTACATTAATATGTTTAATTGTGCAGCAAAAATTGCAGTTGAACATATATTTCATCACTTTTAGGTTATAAAGTTGTTTACAAACATTATTTGCCCTATTAAAATAGAGTATAAGGAGTTATGTATCTACCTCCGTTTATAACTTTAAACTCTCGCGTTTTGTACACATTATAATATATATAATCGGGTCTACCGCGATCAATTTTTACCTTTTTACGAAAAGGGGACACTGCGCCTCGCCATACTTGCCTGTTTCCCGTAGACCACGAGACATGCAACTGTCTCGAAACGTCGGGTGTCCCCTTTTCGTAAAAAGGTAAAAATTGATCGCGGTAGACCCGATTATATATATTATTTCAATGCATGTGCTCGTAAAGGCCCACTTTTTATGCATCAAAACCGAACAGAAAGTCGATTATTTTGCCCTAGGGCTTTATTATTATTTGTTTTTTAATTTATTTACAATGGTTGGCTAACCTGCAGCCTTTCTTGTGTACCATAAATGTCATACTTTTTTTCCACTGTTTAACGGCTCTGGATACCTAGTCCTTTTGAGCCAATTACAATTTAAAGTTCACAAAATTATATTTGTTTTATTTCCTCACACTATGCATTGAAAAACGTAGTATGATACACGGGCGTAAAAGCAATAAATTACTCGGTTACGTTTAAAACACTCGCTACGCTCGTGTTTTAAATCGTCCTCGTAATTTATTCCTTTTCGCCCTAGTAGCATAAACTACTACGAGTATAATGTCTACCTCCGTTTATTTAGAAACGGCCCTAGCAGCGTTATATTCAAGCGAAGGTAGCGTGATGGAGCGGCATCACTTGGCTCAAGCCATATGCATCCTTAACACCGAAGGCTGCGATATATTGGAGAAGTTGCCTCGAAGAGACTACGATCGATGTCTTCTGCTGTTGAGGGACTTTATCCTGGCTTCGGACCTAGCAAACTATTTTAGGTTAGTTTAAAAAAATACTATTAACACCACTTAACACCTTGTTTGACTAGATATGAGCAGGAAATAATTCTGTGTTGGTACAACTCGCAGAAGATAACTCGGCACCCAAAACCCCCCTCCCGGAAGGTCTCTGCCTTTGCGGGTAAAATGAGGGGCCGAGTTAACTTCTGCGAGTTGTAGTAGGTAACTACACCATTTAACAATCATAAATAAATGCCACCAAAAGGTTTTTGCCACCCAAAAACCTTCTCATTAACGTATTTTATATGAAAAAGTATATTCTATTTGTAATTTATAAAACTAAAATAAATGGTCCGAAATTTTTTGCTGCTTTTTATTAAGGGGGTCCTTAAAATTGTGCTTGATTTCCTGAGGGGTCCGTGGACAAAAAGGATAAGAAACGCTGGGATATACGGTTAAAAAACAAAAGAGCAGGACTGAAGATTATCTTTGAGGAGCCCCTTAACATATTAAATAATGTTTAAAGTACCAAAACAGTGCAGTTTAAGTAAATACCTACGATGTTTACGTCATTCACGTTACGTAAAAAAAAAAACTCAAGTATCAATAAACCCTGCGGTCCGTAATAGAATTACAATGGATCATAAGCCATTCACTTCATACTTTCGTAATCGATTTTAGCGATATAATTCTATTTCGGAACGCAGGGAAAATGTACTTGAAAAATAATTCATAATAAGTATGATGCGTAGATATTTCCTTACTAAACGGGAGGGATGTAGAAAAAAGTAAACAATAGAAGGCTGTCCCATCCCAGGGGTCTCCAAACTAAGGCCCGCGGGCCGAGTCCGGCCCGCGATCACTGGCTGGCAATGTCCGGTTTGTAGCCCGCTATTATGTAGTTTATTTAAAATTCACAAACTTGTACTAACAACGTAATGTTATTTATGATATATTAAAACTCAACCGATATTAATAAAAACGTTACCATGCGTATTTGTCTAAAAGTGGCGTTATTTTTAACATTTCAAGGTCTACGCACAGCACGCGCTTCAGCTAACTCCGTCTTGCCCGAAATATCTACCAAATTTGCGAATGGAGCGGAGCGCTCTTCACAAAAGATATCTCACTGACCGGCTAGTCCCAATACGAAAATTTGCGCGTCAATACTACAGTATGTTGGTATGATGAGCTATATAGGTCTTGGCGAATCAGTGTGGTCCTCGGGCTAAGAAGTTTGGAGACCCCTATTCTATAGTTTTAATATTGTTCTTTTTTTCCAGTTCTGTAAGGGCAGATATATCTTATAAGTAGACATCGGATTATATGCACTAACAAAGTGCCAAAATATGCATGCAAATATGCACTAAAAAGGCCGAAATATGCACTAAAACCGTTGATATGCCCAAAATATGCACAATACAAAATCAAAAAACCATTTTTATATTTATATATTTTAATTAAAGACGGTACAAAAACAGCAAAATATACCTTAAATTATGCATAGTTATTGTGACAATAAAGCCAATTCTGAAGGCTTTAATTTTAGTTTTAGTGCTGTCAAAGCTTGAAATAGTCCAAAGAAATTTACCTTCTAATCCTAACTCTTGAGGACTATTTTATACCGAACAAAATTTAGTTTTGACAGCACTAAAACTAAAATTAAAGCCTTCAGAATCGGCTACAATATACAATTAAGTATTTGTCCTAATTTTCGAGCGCAAATTTGTGACGTTTGTCACCCATTATCAATTTGTACGCCGAAAACGACCTCTCTACATCAACTGACGTCATTGGACAAAACGTCAGTTTACTCAGCCACTGCGATCGCGCCCTACACGTCTTCGTACCTAGATACCTATACGTACCTCCTGCTAGTAAACGAAATATGCACGACTGGGAAAAAAGGCTAAAATATGCATTAACGCCGTAATTAGAGAGTTATATGCAATTGCATATGCAAATGCATAAAATCCGATGTCTACTTATAAGATAATATTATTCTAATTGTAGGAGTAAAGAGAATAGGTACAAACGTAGATATGTGATATGACTAGAAAGTTTATGACTTTGTGCTTTCTCACCACAAGGAACCTAAACTACTACAAAAACATAGCGGAAGACTACCAGAAAGGAAACAAAATTCACATAGCAGCTTTGCAAGCTATGCTCATGAACGCTGCTGACATCAGCGACCAGCTTAAAGATTGGAGCAGCGTTAAGAAGACGGCTGTTAGTTTCTATATTATTATAGTTTTAGGATTCCGTATTTTATGTAAGTAGTTAACATATCAGTCTTATCATTTATCATTAAGGCGATTACCGTCGCCAAATTAGCAGCTCGATGTTTGTCTGTATGAATATCGACGGAAACGACATTGAAATAACGTTCAAATCAGTGCACAATGCGTGGTGGCTGTTACGACGCTCGCTGCGTCCTTGAAAGGGCAAAATAGGAGAAAATAATACTTTTCACATGGGCGTCATTGTTCGATTGAATAATTCTATGTTATATTTATAGCTATCAAGTTTATCTATTTATCAAAGCATAAATTAATTAAATCACCTAAGCCGCTTAGGAGCAGTAGGAAATTCAAGCCAAAAAACACCATTCAGTTGAAACAATTTTTCATATAGAAGTTTTGGTGGTACGAAAAAGAAAAATGTTGCATATGTTGTCCTAGAGTTGATAATCCATATTACATTTTTTCAATATTTTTGGTTCGGCCATAAAAGAGGAGTAGGCTTTAGAAAGTACCCATTTGGCGATATTAAGGGCCTTAATAATAAAATTCTTAATGTACCTACCTAATTCTAAGAGGAATTGCGGGTTATCTGTAATTGAGTCAATTCGGATTAAGAGGATAGGTTCCGCTTGCATACTAAAACTAATGGTGCTATGAAATATCTGCCCTGTTAAAAGTTTAATAAATTTTGTACAGAATTTAATCCATAAATAGTATAAACGGGTTTTTGCTCTAATAAATAATCTTAAACCTCGACATGAAAACTTTTTTTTGGAGCCATCTTTTGTATTTTATTTATCAATAAAATATGAATGGAATGGCTTCTGAGGACTCTGTTTCGATATAAGTGTGTATTATATTTCCGAAAGAACTTATAATTAGTAATGCTAGATTCTTCAAACCAGGAAGAATAACTTATGGTTTTGCGGAAACTATCCTCTTAACTTTGGATAACAATTGAACAATACAGGCACCTTGAACAATTGATACACGTACCGGCACAGTATAAATACTGTGGTACCGGTAAGTACCGACTCGCGGTATAAACTATGAAAAACAAATGAGACTTTTAATTCTTTAGAAGTAACTAAGAGAATTGTAAGAAAAAGGCCCTCATTTTTACCAAAATTTTCATTTACCCACACATGATTATGTACGAGAGAGAATATTATACCTATATTTAGAGAATATTAAATTTTGAAAACATTAAATAATGTGTTCATTAAAATGTATCAAAACCTTTTACATTAACATTATATCATTGCAGTATAGAAACGCAGAAAGAAAACTAAATCTGGATGTGAGGAGCTCTGAACCGGGATCAGAGCTCTTTACATCCAGATTTACTTTTCTTTCTGCTTTTCTATACTGCAATGATATAATGTTAATTTATATCTCCTTGCGATGGAAAAATCGCCAAGTGTTCAAACATACATAGAAATCTATTTCTATCATAGTTTTTTTAAAACCTTTTACTTCACTTACTTTTTTTGTATAAACAGGTGTTCTGATTTAATTACCGTATTATACAACGTGTAACAGAAAGGTGTAACCATATTTGAAGAGCTTATTCAGTCAATGGTATAGAACAACTTTTGCTATTGAACAAAACCTGTATCTCGAAAAATAAATTTACTGTTTCATAGAAAAATGCAATGCTGCTCGGCCGAAATGTATGGAAGGGCAGATTTTTTTTTGCGATTTCTGGGTTGGCTCCATAGTAAAAGTAGTTCTATACCATTGACTGAACAAGCTCTTCAAATATGGTTACACCTTTCTGTTACACGTTGTATATAACACAAAAGTTAAGCTAGTTGTCCCATTCTTAGACCAAAATTATATTTCCTGAACTATTACTTCTCTGATAATCACCGCGGGGCTCCACCCCGTAACATTAACTACGTAACATTATTTACGTCCCCTGTTAATTAGTTAATGTTGCATTAACTAATTAACAGGGGACGTAAATAATGCACATCGATCTAAAGAGGGAGATATTCAGTTATTTTCGGCTTCGTAGAGCATCGTCTCTGTCACTCCGTCCAATTGTGACGTTTTGTCGCTCGCGTCAGTCGTTGTCACAGAGTACTTATATTGTAAAACTTTCGTTAGAGTGCAGTCGCGTCCACTTCAAAATATTAAAACATAAATTTATGCAATGGCATCAAAAATAAAATTACGTCAGTAACGCGAAATTATTTACAATGTTTATAAATATTTCGTAAAAGAACTAAGAAGCCAACACATTCATACATTTTGAGGATGATGGTGGAAGAAATTATTTCAAGTAATTTTTTCGTAATAATTGTTTTATTCAAATACCTATTAAAAATCTTAATTGTTTTAATAGCAGGAATGTTAGTGCTCCGTGCGACAGATACGACGCTCTACGAAGCCGAAACTAGCCGATGTATTTCCCTTTTTAGCTCGATGTGCATTATTTACGTCGCCGCACTGTACTACAAGCTTCTATTTAACTTTACTTGTTAGTTATTTAGTACCGATGTCTGGGTCAAATCTTGCAACTGCCCTTTCAACCAGCCCCCCTATTCTGTATCTTTAGTTGCCAACTGTACTAGGTGCCTATCATCAAAAACATAGATAAAAACTGAAATTTAAAATTGCCTTTAGTGGATATTGAACTATTAACAATCTGTGTCGTCACTTGAAGTGCGAACATATCCTTAGGAAATCGGAATTCGATGGTATATCTATGTTTTTGATGATAGGCACCCAGTACAGAAGGCAACTAGAGATACATAATAGGCCCACAGGTTTTTAAACCGATTACGCATAAACGTTTGGTTCTTTGCCATATTTTCCTCCTCAAATCTTTTATTTTATACCCATGTCAAAAGGGTTGGTATAACAAGCTTTTTGAAAATAAATAATTCAACATAATACCATATTAAATCCGTTTCAGTGATCTAACTAAACTATATAGTCCAAAATATTCGTGTGCTGTCCCATCACTATTGCATTGCAAGTAGTCGGTCGGGGCATGTCCTTGAAATAGCCAATCACGTCGCTGCTGTCACGTTTCCCGTAACCCGCACCTTCCACTAAATTTGTTGAACTGGATGCAGAACTGGATGAATCTAATCTGTGTATTCAGGCGGCGGTTCTAACGGAGTTCTTCCAACAAGGCGACGAGGAGAAGAATCGCGGCGAACTGCCAGCCCTGATGATGGACAGAGACAAATGCTTCATTCCTGAATTGGAGATAGAGTTCCTCAACAATATCGCTGTCCCTTTGTTCGAGTGAGTTAATTATAGATAAACCATACAATCCACAACATTTCAAACTATTAACCCAGTAATTTTAGTAGCTGAAATGAAAGTAGGTAAAAAGCAAAGGGATATGTATTTTATCCTTCCCCAAAATTTGGATTTTTGTTTCTATTGAAAAAAAAAAACAAATAGGCGACCATAGAGATACCAATGATGCGCAGAAATACTCAGAATAAGCAATACTAATTCAGTGGACGTACTTATATGTAATATATAAGTAAGGTGCACCCACAGAAATGGTGTACCTCATACGCTATGTACGGCTTTCTTTCGTTAAGAGCACTGTGCTCCCCGATTGTCCCCGAACCACCGATAAGCGCAGTTCGCTGATAATATCATGTTTGCCTAAATGTTGTTTATTAAAGGGCCAGTAAATTTTCAATCTTTTTGTAGAAGTGTTTAATTTTAGGTTATTTTATTGAACTAGGTGCATTTTCTTTTTTTTTTTATTTCAGCGTGTTACAATATACGGTTCTCAGATTCTTTCTGCCTCAATTCGCTTCCTTTAGCAAAATATAACAAATAGTTATTAAATTATTTTAAGGTGTGTTAATTCGAAAACCATTTCGAGATTTAGGTTTAATAAGCCGTATCTTAGTACTTTGGTCTAAAAATTCTCATGATGATGAATACTTTTAGTATTTTCACGAAAAAGCTGCAACTTCCATTTGCCTTCGTGTGACGTTACTTGAGAAAAGGCTGTTTAGAAATGTGTCCTTTGCTATCAAGGTAAATTTATAATAATTTGCTTCCGACTGATTTGACAGACGGATGACACTGACAGACGAGTAGACAGACAGAGACAGACCACTTTTTTTTAAGCAATCACAATCGGTATAATGCCTAAAATGTCCCAAGTGACGTGATATCTGAAAATTCTTTAAAAAATAATTATCAAATTATATACCATAATAATGAAAACTGTGATCTAAAATAGCGTATGAATACCACTGAAAAAAAAAACTTTTAGAAATTAAGCTATGGGAATTGGAAACAACGATGTTACTTTTTCCAAAATGCTACATAACGAATTGTTTCTCAATCAGGATACTTTGGAAAATATTACCAAAAGCGGGGCTTTGCTTGCGAATTCTAAAGAGTCATATAGAAAAATGGGAAGCTGCCAAACCTATATTTGCTGAGGTATGTGCTATGGAGTATCAATATAACTTACCTTTTAGCTTTGACTAAAGCTTTAGCCAAAGCCCTTTAGCCAGTACAAAAACGGGGAGCCGCTATTGTAGGTCCTTCCTTAAGGGGAAACGAGTCGTATCCTCTACGAAACGCACAACTTAAGATGGTTCTTGTTATTTTTGAATTACAGATTTATTGCATTTCGCGAACATAGTTTAATATCAATTGGGCTTTTCCGGCAAAATTTTGTAATTTTATGCAATACGCTGTAAATGTATGGGCGGACATACTTAAAAGCGTGTTTTGAGTTTGTATGCCCATACATTTACAACGTAATGCATAAAATAAAATAAATTTGCTTAACAACCCCACCTGACACTAAACAATGTTCGTGAAATGCTATAAAGCACATTTTTTAAATATCAGTAATTCAAAAATAACAAGAACCATCTTAAGTTGTGCGTTTCGTAGAGGATACGACTCGTTTCCCCTTAACATCATACAAAAATATGCATAATGGCCCGTAGAAAAGCGGGCGATTTTAGTAAATAGATTTTATGATTTTCTTAAATACTAGCCGTCCAAGACAATTAAGGCAAATGTCAAACGTGACGTCATTGGTAGTACCGACAGCATAAAAATATATTTTTGATAGTCATCTTTTATGGTAAATATAAATTTCATATTAATTCAGATTTTACTGATTACTTATCTAAAATTAAATAAATATTAACTTTACATATTTTTACTTATTATTATTATGTACATTTTAATAATCATCCTCAACATCTAATAGGTAATTTTTCAGTGCTTAAATCTGAGTCTTCATTTCAACTGTAAAACTTTTTTTCTTCAATTTTACTTTTTTGTACTTGGTCAGCAGGAATTGTGAAATGGCGGTGTCGTTTTTCTTCTTCAAAAACATTAAATCACGAAATATCGTCGTAATAGGTATAACTACGAATATAAACATAAAAATACAATCGCGCGAGTGTACGAACTGACGGTGCGAACAACGAGGGGATTGAGACGGGAAGTGGGAGGGGATCTGCTTTCCAACCGTTTGCCTAATTGGCTTGGACAGATAGTACGTAGTACGTGTAAATTTTAAGGGTCCGTAAAAATTGTAATCCTTTCATATACCTACATATATAGATAATGAAAAGCTACCCCATTTCACCACGGTTATTTGCATTACAGCTTATTATGTTATGACAGCAGAGAGACTAACTAAATTCGAAGTTTTAATTCAATGGAATTATAACAGTTCAAGGAAAGGGATAGAGCCGTGCAAATAAGTGGGATTAACTGTACCGTTTTCTATTTTCTACAACAGCTCTATCCTTTTCCTTGAACTGTCATTGAGCGTTTTTCCTTGTTTCAAATTTAGTGTTAAATAAGATTCCTAGATGGCACTAACAGAATCAAAGACAAAATTTGTACACATTCCAAACAAACTATAAACTACTTTGACATTGATTGCTACGAAACATATTTGATCTATGGTGACATGAACAGTGACATCTGGAGGAAAGCTAAGAACTAAGAAAAAACAACGAGAAAAACGCTCAAAACTTCGACTTTAAAAACCATTTGGAGGAAGACATCCCAACTTTAAAAAAATGTTCTAGGATATTTTTCACAAATACTAAGAATACAAATAAACATTTTGATATTAACTCACTCCTAATTAAATTCAGACCGAAGACCTCTAAATCCCTAACCAACTTATACAACGTGTAATAGAAATGTGTAACCATATTTGAAGAGCTTATTCAGTCAATGGTTTAGAACAACTTTTCTATGGAACAAATCCTGTATATCGAAAAAAAAAATTACTCGCTTCATAGGAAAGTGCAATGCCGCTCGGCCGAAATGTATGGAAGGGCAGATTTTTTTTTTGAGATTTCAGGTTTGACCCCATGGTCAAAGTTGTTATATTCCATTGACTGAATAAGCTCTTCAAATATGGGTACACCTTTCTGTTACACGTTGTATACACCCTTTAGTATGGATATATATGTAGATATCTCTAGTTTTAATATTATTTGTAATATAGGTTTCGTTGCCTAGAATAAGATGGTATATTATTAAGAGTGAGTGAGTGGCGAAAGACATTTATGATGCGCAAGAAGAAGATAAAGCTCGACCTGCCCCCCTATTCTGTATCTTTAGTTGCCAACTGTACTAGGTGCCTATCATCAAAAACATAGATAAAAATTTAACTTTCAAAATTGCCTTTACAGTATTTAACTATTTACCAACTGTGACGACACTTCAAATGCGAACATGTCCTTAGACAATCGGAATTCGATAGTATATCTATGTTTTTGATGATAGGCACCTTGTCCAGTTGCCAACTAGAGATACATAATAGGTCCGCTGGTCTCGTAGCATAGTGTTTAATCGCGAAAGTTTAAGTGCGAAACGCATATCTTGAGCCGGATATCCGGCTATCCGGCCTAGTGACTCGCCGGATATCCGGTATCCGGCCAAATCACTATCCGTTTCATCTCTATTAAATACCATCCGTTTCCATGATGAGATTCATAATAATTTTTTACAGAAAAATTAAATTAATGTCGCTGTTAGCTTAATGTCGTCTCATTTATACACAAAAGAAATTATAAAATTAGATTTGTCATTCCTAAAAAAAATGCAAAAATGTTAGTACTAAAAATTTAGTTTCCTTCAAAATTCTCCATAGAAAACGGCAATTTCATAGGTTAACCTATTATTATATGTATGTATTAATAATATTATTATGAGTATTAACAGGTACCGCAAGCCGGTGGACTCGCTGTGCTACTGAGCCCAGAACTGGACAACCTGATAGAGATAAACATTCGGGAAATGGAACGCAAGCGGCTGGAGGAAATGGAAGAAGCCGCCGCCACCGCTGCTGAAGAGGCAGCCAACCAATAGGCAGTCAACATTCATACGGGCTCCACATAGATATATGAAGGGTGCAAGCAAAGAACAGGGGCCTTACTGTCTAACTTCAACATCTGTCGCTATCACTTTCAAAGGTACGCGCGAATGGCTAGAAACGATGTGTCACGTCATCTCTAGCCAATCACGTTACCTTTGAAAGCGATAGAAATAGTTGTTGAAAGACAATAAGGCCACAGGTCCATCTGAAAACACATTTAAAAGTTCAAGTCTATTCAACTTATTAATGAAACTATAAATACAGTTGAAAGATTACATAGGTACTTACATTATTTTCTATTAGTTTTTAGAGTTCCGTACCTGAAGGGTGCCAGACGGGACCCTATTACTAAGCCTCCGCTGTTTGTCTGTCTGTCCGTCTGTCACAGGGGTCTACAGCTTCAGCCGTTATAAGTAGCCAGTTGAAATTTTCACAGAATACTATGGCATCTACCACGGCAAACAATAAAAAAAAATTAAGACACACCGGGGGACCCCATACAAAAAAAAACTCAAAAAGTAGTATTTTTCACGTTATTATGTCCCCCGCCCCCCTTCCCCCTTTTAAATAGTATGGCACTACCCTCAACAATTTCCTCATTGCCAAATGTTAGTTGGTAGAAAATACTAATTAGTATTAAGCTCGCCTTTGTACGATAATTTTATTCTGTACAATAAAGAATTTTATTATTATTATTATTATCTCAAAACAAGACGGAAAATATATAAAAAAAATATTGGTGATTACGTAAAGATTACAGAAAAAATATTGTGGTTAAGATATTAGGGTTCCGTACTCGGTGGCAGCCGCGAATTGTTTGTCAAGCGCTACCATTTTATTTGTGTCGCCTTAATTTTGCTATGACATCTATATTAAGATTATTTTTATTTTGCGAAATGCATCGCTATGAATACTCTAAATATTATTAGAGTGCATTACAAACTAGAAAATATCAAAACATCTATATTGTTGTAATTTACCACGTTTTAGGGTTCCGTATTGTGTGGTGGTACGAAACCCTTTGTGCGCTAGTCCGGCTTGCACTTCCACAAATTATTCTAATTTGTTAGTTTTTAAAATACAAAAATAAAAATCGCAAAAATTTCTTTTGTGTGACACCCTTCGTCAGTTTTTTTTTGTGATTGGAAACGAGACTACAATAGATCATAAATAAATGTGTTTTCATTAAAAAACTTAATATTGAAAAAATGTGACATTCCTTGTTCTTTGCGTGGACCCTTCATATTATGTAAACCGACGCCTGTCTCCCAAAGGGGTAGACAGACGGCGAACTGCAATCTGCTGCTGTGTGGTAGGCCTCCACCTCCGATCTAACGCCAGGGCCACAGCTTCAGGCTTCTGGCGGCGCTTCTTGCTGCGCTTCCAGGCGGTTTTTGCGACGGGCTTTGCCCTGCCACGACACCCGTCGGCGCCTTCATGTATAGCGCGCTCGCTCGCTCAAAGCGCTCGATACTAGGTTCGTCCTGTGCGCTCGATCACTGTTTCAACCACCCATCTCCCCGCACACCACCGTCGCGAGAGCGCAAGTCACTCGAAGCCGGACAAGACGCGCGAGCGGTGACCCATGGCCGGCTCTATACAACTTCATACATTTGTTCTCTCCGCCGGCGCCGTCGCAAGAAGAACCGCTTGGCGCGCCTCTCGAAGCCTGAAGCTGTGGCCGAGGGGTAAGGCCTTGGTTTCCTTAAAACGTCGTACACGACTGACAGCAGCGGCTCGGATGCTACCACCGACAACGCCTCGTCGGACAAGCCGTCATAGTGCATTGTAGACGCCACGCGTCCGACTGTCGCAATATTCAAAATCGACTGTAGCGTCAGACGCGAAGACGCTGGCGTGCAAAAGAGACGACACTAATACATTAGTCCTTCTACACGAGCAGTCTGTGGGTGAGTTATATACAAAGACAGTACAACGCGCTACGTATAGGGTTTAGGGTGCTTTTGGGGCTGCCTCGCTTCTGTAGCGCTTCGGGGATGTTCGCGGAAGCGCATGTGGATTGCTTTTATGTAACCATGCGCGGGCGGTGCACATCCCTGTTGCGCAGGGTGCGGGCCAGCCGCAACGGTATCTTGAACGAATTCGCAGAACGGTTTGACTGTCAGTACCTGAATAATTGCAGCATGGTTTATGTACTGACTACCGTCAAAATACTGTTTTAGTTTCTTTTTGTAGTTTTTAAATTATTAATTATTGGTGTGTAATCATTATATAAGGTTAAATAATATTAGTTGGCGAAACTCAAAACATAGGTAGTACTAGTCTATATGAACAATTGTTTGTATGGGAGCTAAGCGAAATTCTTAAATTTTGTTTTCACCTTTCCATACTGGACCAGTCAGCTGATCGGGGCAATTTGTATGGGAGGAAGAGAAAAAAAGTTGCGAATTTCGCTTAGCTCCTATGCAAACAGTTGTTCATATAGACTAGTACTACCTATGTTTTGAGTTTTTTGATTTATTGTGTTCTTATGTGTATGTGTATTGTATATGTTATAATTATGATCCTTAAATTGGTCGAAATAAATGTCATTCTATTCTATTCTATTACTCTATGATGGTTCGTCCAACACGGCAGTCGAGAGCGACGTTTTGAAGAAACCCATGCCTAATTGCATTTCAAGTTAAATTTTAAAGTGCTCTTTTATATTAATAAATTATTAGCGGATGCCCCGCAGCGTTACGCGCGTGGATTCCGTAGGAATTTCCTAAATACTTTTTAATCTTAGCAGATGTTTACGTTCTAGTCCAAATTTCATGTTCCTAGGTCCAGCCGTTTGGTCTGGGCGTTGATAGATAAGTCAGTCGGGGTATTCATTTCTATACATTTTTTTTTAAATTTATATTTTTATTTATTTTCAAAAATCTTAACCTAGTTACGAAAATGCACAATCAACAAAAACCCATTGGGTTTATCAGTGATTGCGGAGTTCGGTACTTATATTAAATTATAGTAGCAATAGGTAAGCATCTCACAACCATAGCTGGGTGGTGATGACGGTCGGTCCGCACACACAACACGCTTCCGCCTGCCCGTGTGTGAGGGCAGTCCGTGATCCACGTACATACAAAGAGAGACAAAAATTGAGTGCTTACCTATATGACTTAACGCTAATCTAGGTCGGCATGTTTATAAATTATTATTAATATATTATATAGATAAATTTAAGAGGGGCGATAAGTTGGTCACAGATGACACCGCAGTTGCATAATCTCGAAGCGTGTCTTCGATGAGATACGGGGGGCTCGAGGGACACTAAGCAACTACAGGTCGCGTCCTGTTATGTATTGTATGGTTTTAATTCTATTTAGTGATATTCTATCTAATATATTGTTCAATGTACCTACCGATAACCAATATACGAAGTCGCGAGCGAAAGGCTAGTTCAAAAATAAAACAACAAGCCTGGTACTTTCGTGCGCGAGTGTACCCATGCGCAAACCTATCGCTTCCAGCGCGCGACCTGTACTTTTATGCCTGTCTTCTTGGTAGCCCCATCTACTAGTCTAGCATGGCAAACCATATCGAGCCCGATAGCGCGTGATACAGTGCTCTCTCTCTCTCTCACTCTGTTGATCTACCTAGAGAGGGAAAAGACAAGACAAGACAGTTACTGTGTTACTATAAAACGCTATTTAACTTTAGACAATGTTTAAATCTGTCGTTGTCATCCTTTCTTTCATATTGTAAAAGAGTGACAGCAACAGATTTAAACACTGTCTAAAGTTAAACACCGTTTTGTAGTAACACCGTTACTCTTTATTGTACACCAAAATAAATAAATCAGGTAAAAAACAAACTTATAAAAGGAGGTAACAATTGGCGGCTTTATCACTTATAGCGATTTCTTCCAGACAACTTTTGGGTGGAAACTATTTGTTGGAAAAAATAACGCGAAGGTGGTGCACAAAATAAATAATTATTATTAAATGGATAGCAAATACCTAAAATAAATACACAAGTATAACATTGTACATACAAATACTTAGAATACGATATATTCTTACTTACTTGCTTATTCTTTATTGTACACAGAATATTTAATTACGCACGTAAACATTAAAATTTGTGTACAGCGGCGAGCTTATCTCTATGAGAGATTTCTACCAGCAAACCGAAAGAAGATCAGGAATACATAAAAAGAAAACGGTAATCATATGTGTACAAACTTAATACTTACTACCAAATAATAAACATAATTTATACTTGCGATTGTCGGCACTTGGTGAAACTTGGAACTTGTACACTCACACACTTAATTAATAGTTATACACCCAATATTCGAAACCGGTTGGGTGTATAACTATTAATTAAGTGTGTGAAATAGTGTACAAGTGAGTTTTATTAAAGATGCAAATAATAAACGAAAACACACTAATTTAACTAACTACAACACCAATGTACAGTGGAGACCGCATCAAGTAAGACACATTGGACTTTGTACCTATCTTATATTCTTCTCTGTAGGGGCTAATGTCGTATTGCAAGTGTATAGCTTGATGTGGTCTCCACTGTACATAGATATAAATAAATAATTAATAAAATACACATTAAAATTACACCTATATGCTCTAAGATACCTAACAATTAAAATAAATATGAATTCATATATAAATAAATAATTTTAATATAAATAATTATATTAAAAAGCTCAATAATTTGTTAAACCTATTCAATTTAATTTATTTTTGAATGAGGAGTTATATACACTAATATATAACAAAAAATAAATAATATAATACGTAAACAAAAAGTAAATAAATATTAGTAGCAGAAGTAGGGATTTAACAAACATTTACGAAGAAAGAAAAAGATCCTTAAGTAATCTTTTGAAAACAGGCAACGAGGGAGCACGCTTAATAGCGATAGGCAAATTATTCCACAATATGACAGCTTTAACAGTAAAAGGATTACCATAAAAATTTGTAGTGTGATATGGAGTTGCTAAAAGCAAATTTTCGGAGGACCGTAGAGTATGGTCATGAGTAGAGTGCAGGAATTCAAAGCAATCTTTAAGCTATGATGGAGTTAAAGGATTAAACAGTACAGAATAAAGAAGAGAGAGAATGTGGGCGTCACACCGAAGGCGAATTGGGAGCCACTGAAGTTGTGACCTAAAATTAGATATATGGTCAAACTTTCGAAGACCGCAAATAAAACTTATGGCGAAGTTTTGGAGACGTTCAAGCTTATTCAGCTGTTCCAAAGTTAAATCTAGATAACAAACGTCTGCATAATCAAGGATGGGCAAAAGAAGGGATGTAGCAAGCGCAATTTTAGTGGCTGTTGGGAGGAGATTTCTGAGTCTACTCAAGGATCCTGTAGAGGCAAACATCTTGGGGCTAACTTGTTCCATTTGGGATCTCCAAGATAAGCAACTATCGATGAAGATACCTAGATTTTTCACCGTACTGCTGAATGGAATTTGTATCCCATCAAACATTATTGGAGGCAAAAGTTGCCAGTCGATTTGAGATATAAAGTACGGCTACCTACTATTATAACCTGTATTTTGGTAGGATTGACTTCAAGTCCAAATTGTTCACTCCATTCCAATACACGAGCAAGATCTGAATTAGTAGTGGAAACTGCATTTGGTAGTTCATCAAATTTTGCTTGAGTATAAATTTGGAGATCATCTGCATAAAGGTGGTAGAAAGAGGAGATAACATCAGATATTGTTAATAAATATAGCAAAACGAAGTGTAAATGTTGTATCGAGCGGTTATAGCTCAATATGGTCTGCTATGCTCTAGCATTAGCCCCCTGATTTATATGCCTTTTGAAATGGTTATTTTAACTCCACTTAGTTTACGTACTCCTAGTCATTGTATATATTTTATATTTATGAATTTTCAATGGACATTTTCATGTTGCGGTTATTAAATAAAACGTTATTTTCTCGTAGAATTTTTTATTGATCTCAGATCGATAACATAAAATATATTAGTTTGTACTAAGTACGCATACACATTGTACGATAAACAGCTTGATATTTTGTACGGTTATTGTTAATTATAACGGCCAAAATACAGTTTGCAGTTACCTTAAGGGGCTCCACAATACTAAACATCAGTTTTGCATTGGATTCAGTTCCGTCATTGTAGATGGTAAAAATTTGAAAAAAATATGGCGTATTTTTTGACTCAAGAAAATTATTAATTACACTTTATAAATAAACATACTTTCAATCTTCTTCTACTTATAATACTTTTAAAAAAGCTTGAATTTCACGGAAAAAGTGATTCAAAACGAAACCGACACACGCAGATACATACTAGAAAAAAACATCTTTATTACATAAAGAAATTATAGTTAATGTCCTAATGTAGCCGCGATTTCAAAATAACTGAAGTTTTGCGTGCGCGGCATTTGATTAGAGCAGCTAGGTTAAAAAACAAAAGCGTTGGAGCAGGACTGAATTTTAGCATTGTGCAGCCCCTTAATAGGGGACTTGTAGGAAGGTTAACGTGGAAAGGTAATTGATTTGGGTCCTTGTGATATTAATACCAAGTATTCACATTTTATCTAAGGATTAATTTCTTATCTATCACAGTGAAATATAGTTTGCACAGACTTTGGTATCAATTTCTTAAAATAGGTTTTCTTTCAAGCAGCACACTGATTATCCAATAAAGCTACAACACAACAAATATTGAGTTAAATGCCTCTATTTCACATTTCAAAATAAATCATTTGGAATGAAATTCTCATCAAGATAATAATAATTTGGAATGCTTTTTTACATACGTAAATATTAACCTAGAAGGCCATTTTCCTTTGGTTGCAGTAGCTCTTCCACGAACGCTTGCACCATTTTTTTCAAATCCGTTTTGATTTTTTCTTGCTCTCTAAAAATAGAAACGAACGAATTTATTAGCACCGTGTTCCGCATGGCGTTAAGGGAATCATTGAGTTAGCGGCCGCGGCCGCGATAGGTACAGATCGTTCAGAGTTATTTTACCTCTAGGCTGATCGAAAATGTTTCTTAAGTATTGGACATAGAACAGCTGTCAGAGGTAAAATACCTGTGAACAGTCTGTATTTGAAAAAAACTATCGTCTTATTCCTGCTGCGCGGCGCACTTGCAAGCGAGTCGCCCCGCGCGCTTCCCGCAACCTTATTCTGTGAGGCGTCCGTATTCTGGTAATGTAAAGAGGTGCGATTGTGTAAGGTTGGTCATAGATGATAAATCTATACCATTGTCAAGGATCGTGTAGGGCAAATTCGAACTGTGTAAAACTGTCCATAAAATGAAGACCGAAAAGTAACCGAAGGTTTAGAAATGACCGATGGTTTAAAAAATGCGAAATGAAATTGCGTTTTATTGTGTACTACCTACGTAAAATGAAATTTGATAACTTATTTACTTTAAAATTATGTCAAACACAAAAATAATAGATCTTTTTGAATACATTTTTTAAATCCACCACAAAAATTAATTTTTATAATTTAAAACATAGAATTCAATCGAAACTTATCTCCATGCAACTCGTATAACCAAACGCAACAATTGAAGGAAAACCGAGTTTCAGCTGCTCGACCCCAGGTGGTGGCATAAGTTTACTACTACTCAACAGTATATGTAGTTGAAGAGCTTGACACGGGATTACTTTTTTTACTAGATGTGATGTCTGAAAGAGACAGCGCTATATCTTATCGTATTATTTGTCTTCGTCCGAGTTTTGTAGTTATAATAACGCGTCATAGTTTCGAATCAATTCAAGTGTCAAGTCAACTGCAACTGCAAAATATTTTTGAATCGGTCGGTGTTTTATTTTATAGTATGTTTCTTTATTATATTAGTATGACGAAATAGCAACCGAACCAAAATACAAAAACCGGCCAAGTGCGAGTCGGACTCGCGCACGAAGGGTTCCGTACCATTATATATAAAAACAGCGAAAAAACATGTCTGTTGTATGGGAGCCCCCTTAAATATTTATTTTATTCTGTTTTTCAGTATTTGTTGTTATAGCGGCAACAGAAATACATCATCTGTGAAAATTTCAACTGTCTTACTATCACGGTTCATGAGATACAGCCTGTTGACAGACGGACAGACAGACGGACAGCGGAGTCTAAGTAATAGGGTCCCGTTGATTACCCTTTGGGTACGGAACCCTAAAAAGTAAGAAAAAATATTTTAATCTGTGGCCGAACTGCCCTAAACCTTTTCATAATATCTTTCCTACAAAAATATAACCCCAAACTGTGTTCATATAAAAAACAATTCTTATTTCTGTGCCAAAGCCAAGGGTTTTGACTAAAAAGCTCCACAATTTTAATTTATTGAACATCATTTATTGATTTTAATGGTAGAATAAAAATTGTTTTACCTAATTTTATTCCAAAATAATCAAAAACACTTACCGTTAAACGATTGTCATAGACAACAAGTCGCCGCAATCATTTGACATTAGCGATGAACTAACAAAATCTTAGACAATTCGAATTATCTGTCAATCTTAACAAATCATTCACTCATTGTCTAAAATAACAATACAAATCGTAAAGCATCTATGAATACCATAGACAATTCAAATTGGCCGTTTGACAAGTAAAATGATTAGTTTTAAGCTATCAAATGAATACGATTTCATGACTATTTTCTTACACAATCGCACCTCTGATTTTCATGTTTAGTTTATGAGTTTAGCGAAAGAATCGTTAATTAGAGTAAAATAATAACACATGTTATATACGTAAATAAATCCAAAATTTGGGTTGATTGGTTGTTTAGTAAGACTAATTGAACGGGCAAAGTTAGGCAGATATTTAAATTTATTTGTAGCGTATTTGGATATTTATTTGTAGCTATTCTGGAAGGATGGGTTTTTTGTGCGAAATTTTTCTGATCTGTGCAGAGGTGTATATATTGTATGTAGAGCATGTGTGTAGAGTCTAAGGCGTTCATGTAGTTAACCATAATCATGTTGCTTCTGATTATTGGTGGTATTGCACTGAGGGCAATTTTTGGTATCAGCCCTTTCGGTGCTGCACCAATTTCCAAACATTTTCCTAAAAATTGTAAATGGGTATAATATTGGGAAAGTTTGGCTGTTATATTTTTTATTTTATTTACGATTTCCTTCATTTACGTTAAAATGTAAGTAAGAAGGTTCTAATTTGATTAACTGGCACGTTGCGAGTATTTATGTTCATCAAAATTATACTGACTTTGACAGAAGGCTGTAACAGATGATCAAGATTTTGGTATTTGTCAAAAATGCACAAAGGAGCATATAACAATAATTAAAGATTGTCAGCTGTCAACTGATTCGGTGCACATGTGTTTTGCTTCCAATTCAAGTTTTCTGCAGTCTTTTCGTTAATATTACCTCTTTTATTCGTTTTTGTCATTAATCTCATCCTCATAATCATAATTAATATAGTTTTCGTGTAGTTTTTAACTCTCATTTCTCACCTGTTCCATGTTCTACAAATATGTCCCTCCATAACATCAATCCCAAACCTCCCAAACCTCCCGACCCCCTGGACAGGAATCTGAATTCTTCCAATTCAGAATATGAATCCGACAATAATATGGAATATGAAGAAGTTGTAACGAATCCTTCTTCTAATTCCACCATTTTCTCGAAACGTCAGGAGTTAAAACACAAAATTATCGCCAACGACCATGACTACTTTTCCAAAAAAACATTTAAGGCTGTTGATGGCGATGAACTTACCCGAAATAATAACGAAATCACTCCCCCTATCTCCCCCTCTTTACAAATACCGTTATCCCAAACTACCCCTCCATCCCTAACAAACCTCTCTACCAATAACTCAACCAATCAACAAAATCCACAAAGCCCACCTACACAATCGCGACAAATATATTACCCAGAAGACCTTGGTCCATATATAGCTTACGTCGAATTAGTACAATCAACACCTTCTTCCGGTACTTCCCTACATCCCGTAAAATTTGGATCATTTTTGTTCAAAAACAAAATGTTCAACATCCTAGAGGACGGAATTAAAAGAATTGGCAGAAACAGACTCTCCATTACTTTTAATTCTTACAAAGATGCCAACGAATTCCTGACAAATGATATCCTTCCAAAACATAACTTCAAAGCCTATATTCCCTCACATAACATCACGAGGATGGGGCTTGTTCGTGGCATACCAACTGACTGGACGGACCAAGAAATTATCGAAAGCATTAAACTCCCATCAGGCACTGGTAACATCGTTAAAATAAGACGATTAAATAGGAAAGTTGCCTCACAAGACTCCACTGTTCCCTCCTGGATCCCAACCCAAACGATAGTCCTAACATTTGACGGTCAAACCCTCCCTAAAAAAATATTCTGCTATTACTCAGCCCTTGAAGTTGAAAAATACATTTTCCCAACAATACAATGCTACTCCTGCTGTAGATTCGGCCACACTCGAGGAATCTGTAGATCCAAACCAAAATGCTACAAATGCTCAGGTGACCATTCTGGGGACTCATGTTCCATTGGAAATAACGAAGCAATTTGCCTTTACTGCTCCGGTTCACACTATGCCACCGACCGCACTTGTCCAGAACACCATAGACAGGCTAACATTAAGAATTATATGTCGTGTCATTCAGTTTCTTACATGGATGCGAGTAAAAATTTCCCCTCGGTCAAAAAATCATTCTCAGAAGTTCTATCTTCATCATCCCCTGCAGCTTCTCACATTATGCCTCAGAAACCTCACTCCGATTCCCTGACCATCATAAAATCACAAAACAACATTAAAAAAAACTATAAAAAGACAATATTCTCAAACCCCTCTCCCCGTCCCGTTCTTACCCCAGGATATGACCAACAAGCCCACAATAACATAATCAAGAGTTTCACGATCCCCCCTCCCTCTAATGGTTGTGCCCTTGAAAATAATTCGTCTGCCCCTTCTGACAAAACCATTCGTATTGAGGAAAATATACACTCACTGGTCTCAACCATAATAGAAATTATTTTCAAATGTAACTTACCGCACGACGTTGCTACAAAAATCATCAACTCTTTCACACAATCATTATTTATATCACTTAATCATGGACAGAATCCTTCAGTGGAACATTAGAAGCATCTCAAATAAACGTTCTGACTTCATCTACCTCCTTAACAAATTCAAACCCTTTTTATGTGCAATTTCAGAAACCTGGCTCAGCCCAGGTTCTATTTTTAAGATCTCAGGTTATAAATGCATAAGAGATGATAGAAGTGACTCCTACGGTGGAAGTGCTATCTTCATCAAAAGAAACATCCCCTTTTCTATAATTCCTTTACAATACAACAACCCCAATATGAATGCTGTAGCTATCATAGTAAATAACATTACCTACATATCTATATACCTCCCCAAAAAAGACAACTCTTTTCTTTCAGCTATAAGTAATATCCTTAACTCTGTATCTCAACCTCTTGTCCTTTATGGAGACTTCAATTGTCATCACCAATCTTGGGGTGCCCCTCAAAATGATATTTTTGCGAACAAACTTATTGAAATTATTGACGAATTTAATCTTTGTACTCTCAATGATGGCTCACATACCCGTAGAATTACCCCAGGTCAGAACCCTAGTTATGTTGACCTAACCTTTTGCTCATCATCATTAGCAAGCCTATTATACTGGTCACGTCTTCCTCTCACTCTAGGCTCAGACCATTATCCTATATCCATCTCTTTCCCATCCCAAAACAGATATATTCCATCACTCCCTCCCCTATTACCATATATCCTTAATAATGGTGATTGGTCTAAATTCAGTGATTTAGTCGACCTTGATATTACAAATCTTCCTACTCCCTCTTCATCAAACACCGAAGAATGCATAAAAAAATTCACAGATTCTCTGATATCTGCAGCAAACACTACTTTTAAAAAAAAGAACTCTGCTAAAGGTAAAATTAGTTCCCCACCTTGGTGGGATCAAGAATGTTCCGAAGCTATAAAAAAACGTAAAGAAAAAGAATTGATCTGCAATAATTTCCTAAACCTCTCCAATTTTCTTGATCTCAGGAACACCGAAGCAGCAACAAAAAGACTTCTCCGTAAAAAGAAATCCCAAGGATGGAAAAAATTTTGTTCCTCTCTCTCTCCTCAAACACCTTCAAGTATTGTCTGGAAAAACATTAGACGTTTTAGGTCAGGTCGTAATGAAGATGACTCCAATTCTGCTTTCTACACTTCCTGGGTAAATAAATTCATGGATAAACTCGCCCCAACCACAGTTCCTAACTATGACTCCATGCCATACAACTACACTTCATCTTCCTCTAGCCCTCTTGACTGTCACTTCACACTCCAAGAACTCTCTCTAGTACTAGACCATGTCAAAGACTCAGCCCCCGGTCCGGATGGTATACCTTATTCCTTTCTGTATCATCTTAACTTATCTTCCAGAAGCTACCTCTTGAATTTAATAAATCTAATTGTTGAAACTGGACACATCCCCCAATCCTGGAAGAGACAAATCATTATTCCTAAATTAAAACCATCTAAGGACCCATCTGACCCATCCGCCTACAGACCGTTAGCCTTATCTTCCGTCATCCCTAAAGTCGTTGAATATCTTACAAAAAATCGATTAGAATGGCACCTTGAACACCATAGTCTACTGGCAAAATCTCAATATGGCTTTAGAAAAGGGAGAAGTGTTACTGATAGTCACAGCATTCTTACTACAGATATCCATCTAGCATTTTCCAGAAACGAATCACTAGTTGCTGCCTTTTTGGATGTCTCTGCAGCCTATGATAACGTCAACCTCTTAATACTCAAAAACAAATTATTAGTACAAAAAATCCCATTAAAAATAGTTAATTTCATTTTTAATTTATTGATAGAGAGAACTATTGTCTTGAGATATCCCGGCATCGATATCCCCCCAAGACAGGCATGGAAAGGCCTTCCACAGGGATCTGTCCTCAGCCCCATTCTCTATGATGTTTACACAGCTGACCTTGAACGATCTGTTACCACCACCTGCAGAATTCTTCAATATGCTGATGACCTTCTGATTTATAACAATCATAAAATTATTCCTACAGCAGTCGATAATATTAATTCCGGTCTGGATTCCCTTTCTACATGGTTAACATCCCATGATTTATCCCTTTCTCCCTCTAAAAGTGTTGTTGTTGTTTTTACAAGAAAACGCATCATCCCACCGGTTAACATTTTTTGTGAAGGTTCTCCTGTTCCAATTGAAAAAGAAGCCAAATTCCTTGGTAAAATATTCGACTCCAAAATGACTGGTAATTCCCATATTCATCTCATTCTCAAAAAATGCGAACGCAATATAAACATTCTTCGATGCTTGAGAGGAGTCTGGTGGGGGGCCCATCCTTTCTCCCTCCGTCTTTTATATAATGCAATTATTAGAAGTATTCTTGATTTCGGATCATTCACCCTCGTACCCGCAAACAAACAATCATTAAAAAAATTAGAAGTTATCCAGGCCAAATGCTTACGACTAGTCATTGGGGCCATGAAAAGTTCCCCAATAAACGCTCTGCAAGTCGAATCAGCTGATCCTCCATTAAACATCAGAAGACAATTCTTGTCGGACCGTTTCCTTTTTAAAATTTGTCAATTTTCTAACCACCCCCTCATCCCAAAACTTCGTCTTCTGGATAATTACGTACATACAAACCCCTTCTGGTCAAACAAAACCATTCCCTGTTTAATCAAAAGTTTTAGGAAACTTGGTGCCATTAAATTTGACATCCACAAATTTTCTCATCATCCAAATTTTCACTTTGATTTCGAATCATTAATTTTCCAACCAAACATCCACATAACTTTAGATATAAATAAAGACTCCCCTAATACAGAAACTAAACTCCGGAACATTATACATCAAAGGTGGTCCGATTATGATATATTTTTCACAGACTCGTCAAAATTAAATCCGGAGGGTTCAGTTGGCTCCGCTTTTTATCATGAATCAGGCAATGTTTCGAAATTATTCAAATACCCATTCATTAGTACAGTCTTCACAGGAGAGTGCATGGCCATTCTAGAATCAATCAAATATATATTAGAACATAACTTAGATAAATCTCTAATACTTTCCGACTGTCACTCTGCACTCCAGTCTATCATATCCAACCCCTTCGATAAAAATTCAATATGTCCTATCGCCCTCGAAATAAAACATTTACTTAAATTAGCATCACTTTCTAGTCTTGACATAATTCTTGCCTGGATTCCTGGCCATTCTGGGATTAAGGGTAATGAAATAGCTGATTCCTTAGCCAAAACAGCCACCACTCACGGGGAAAAAAATAATTTCAAAATATACTCCCATGACTTAATTCTCCTTCCAGTTCAATACATTTCTAAATCATGGAACAATTCTTGGAAATCCAGCAGCTCCATTAAAGGAAAACACCTATTCAATATCCAACCTTCAATAAAATTAAAACCATGGTTCTCTAAAATTAAGTTCAGTAAAAAAATCACCTCTATAATATCAAGGTTACGTTTAGGTCATTGTTGCTCTCCGGCCCACCTTGCAAGAATAAGGATTCGGGACCACTCCCTTTGTGAATGTGGAATTGAAGATGGTACAATTGAACATATTTTATTTAACTGTCCCATAAATAACTCTCCTTCTTTATTAGACCTTTTAATTATTAACAAAGTAAACCTTCCAACTAGTCCTTCATATATCCTTTCCTTTTCTGATAAAGACGCCACTAGAGCATTAGCCTCATTCTTAGTCCTCAACAAAATCACACTGTAGCTAAGTAGACCACTATAAATCCATTACAGATGTCATCCAACCCTTCTTATTTACCTAACTGTATAATTAAAACAGATATACCTTCATACTAGTAATATTCTTTTGTAAGTTTATTCTTCCACTATGTATCTAACTTCACCATACGAAGCCAACTTTTATTTTACTCACCTTCATACGTATATTACATTTCCATCGATCGATATTTATATTTATTGTAATTTTATTTCTCTCAAGAGGTAATAACTCGTCCTTTCCTTCTTCTTATTATACATTATACTTTTCTTTTAATATCACTTGACGCTGGCAAAACTGACCTTTAAAAAAGGAGTCCGTACTTGCCATAAAAAAAAAAAAAAAAAAAAAAAAAAACAATAATTAAAGATGTTTTTGAAACGTGGATACGCTATATTGAGACGGCAGTAAGAAGAACACAGTGTAACCTATATAGCACAAGATTAGAGTCCATCAAACGAGCAGCAATAATTGTGTGGGTTCTGTTCCATATGCCTGCTTCAAGCAGTCCTCATCGAGTTACGTATTGATATTGGAGACCGTCAATAGCCCTCTGAAGAATGGAGAGAACTCCTTTGAGTCTCTGGCTGCCTTCGAATGTCTTGCGCACACAATGCACTGTATGAAATCAACTGCAGCTCTTGGGACAAATGCACGTGTGGTTGCGTCTCTGCAGTTTTTCAATTATGCACCTCGACGTGATTCTTCAATCTTTGTTGCATAAAATCTTTTTATTGTTGTTGCACTCGAAAGGAGTTATTCGTTC
This sequence comes from Ypsolopha sequella, assembly GCA_934047225.1. Classification (NCBI taxonomy): domain Eukaryota; kingdom Metazoa; phylum Arthropoda; class Insecta; order Lepidoptera; family Ypsolophidae; genus Ypsolopha; species Ypsolopha sequella. The sequence goes on along the minus strand of OW203994.1, from coordinate 15,730,145 downwards.
ATAAGTTTATAATATAATCACATGTGCGAGTAATACTTTAATAAATATATAATATTGCCTCTATTGGCCTTTTATTTGTTTTTTATTTTGATTTATTTTATTTTTGACGTAAAGATTATATTTTATGCTCTGTACCTATTTGAGACCGAGGAGTCGTCGACCTTTATTTTGGTAAACTCGCTTGGCTTTACCAGAACCGTAGTACTTTATTATTCTTTTATTGCCCATTATTTACCATTTATTATTGTCTTCTACAATGTTAGTTTATTTAATAAATGATACAGCAAACTAACCTAACCTATACATTACACTTACACTTATTGCACAAAAACAAAACAAAAGGGAATATTTACATTACTATACACCACACACCACTAGTTCACAATATTGATACAAAATCGGAATCGTCAAATGCACTACACTACCACAAAAACACCTGATATTAGCCAAAATTTTCTTTCCACTTTCTATGTGTTTTTCATTGCCCGAAATAAAGACATTTTATTTTTTTATTTTTGCGTGACGGGAGCGTGTCGTTTGACTCTAAGTGCCTGATTAAATTTAAAAGCAATAATCAAAATCGTTAGATCTTGTTTTGGTATTTTTTTTTTCAGGCGCTATTAAATATTTTCAAGCTTTTTCCTTCTAAAACAAATTGAATAAAAAAAGAATCTCATAGGAATCTTTACTTCTTTGAACCATACCTGAATATGTGATGTCTTCTGCATTTTAGCCCGTATTTGGTGAGAAACTGATGATAAACAGTTTCTTATTTTTATGACTTTGTAGTAACGCGTGAAGCTTATTATAGCTTTAAATGATAAATTATGTAAAAACGAATTCCAAGGGGTCTTAGAATAAGAATCAACGTATGTTTATGCAGAGCTGCAATTTTCTAAAGCGACAGGATGCAGCGTCTTCGAAATTCTAAAATGTCGAATTTCACATTTTGTCCGGGATAATCGCCTTAACGCTACTAAAACTACCATCAAACTACTCACGCCCATCAAGTCGTTCCGCATGGAAAATGGCGTCCATCACAGCTTAAACTTTTAATCGATTCGGAACTCTTTTGAACGCGACGTGGACGTTCATACTTGACAGTGTCAGAAAAACAAAACATACCCACAATTTGATGGTAATTTTAGTATTTACGTTCAAGAAGCGATTTCTTTGAACTAAACACAGTCGAAAAACAACCTCTGAATCGTGGTTAAATAATAAACTATTATGCTCCAATTAACATAGTTGTGAACAAAAATTTTCGAAATCGCCGCAGGCTGATCGCTCACAGTGCTAACGCTCTCAATCATAGGCGAAGATAACACAAAATGGGGCGGCGTTAATTATGCCATTTATGACGTCTTAGCAACTTTTTTCGGACTATCGTTATCGGGCTAACAGTGACTCGGGATGACTATAGATACGATATAATCGATTATGTTGTGACTCGGAACGCAACGTAAATAAGCAGCTAACCCAAAATTAGAACCATATCTGAGACAGCAGCGTATCGGTCTGTGACATTTAAACTATACAACTTGTGGGCCATGATTTATTTCATGGTTCATGGCCCATAAAGTCTTTTGAAATCGACTATCGTTAGTCATTTAAAGTTGGTGTTTTCTGTAGAAGGGCATATTATTGGTCTCAGGAATGGCTCATATAAAGTCTGGTAGCGTTTTATATATTGTCAAAATTCGTCTTAATCTATCTTAAGCGATTGGAGCTCATGGTTGCCCTCCTACAAAAATCATAAAAAACAAAAAATATCACTACAAAATATCAAAAGGGCACAAGAACTTTAATGTATATTTCTAGGGCAGCTGGAAAATCGGTCAATGACCTTTGCGCATATTGTTCTGGACCCCGTACCACGAAACGCAGTATTTTGCGTCAAGCGACAGATTGCTGCAGCTGCCCTAGAAACAGACTTTAGCAGATCTCATGGTCAAAAATATCGAAAAACGGGTTCAACACGGCACAGTCGACATGAGAAGTGGGATCACATATACAAGGTGAATTTGTAAACATCGTCCAAATTCATACTTGAGCCTTGGTAAGTGATCAGCATCATGAACCAATAACGATTTTTGTAAAATTCATAAAATTAAGTCGAAATTTCATTATACAAATTTCACATAAATTGTTATCGATTCATGATGCTGATCACTTACCGAGCCTCTAGTATGAATTTGGATGATGATCAAAAAGTCACCTTGTATAAAGTTAATATACAGCTTCTTTATAACATCCATGACATGGATACTTACTGAGCAGTTTTAGCCTCAGCGACGAGCTCAGTGTAGTACTTGATCTTGGGTTCCGTACCGCTGGTTCTCACTGTTACACTCAGACCGTTGTTGCATCGGAACATCACCATCTCACCGCTTTTGTAATCGGTCTCCAGACCCGTACCGATTGGCTCTGTAACGGGATAACTTACTAATTGAGGATCAGTAACAAAACGGGAAACTACATTGCAAATATTCTATGTCTCTCGATTTGTCTCTGCGTCTGCTTTAACGGTTAAACTGAAATTCTACAGCCATGGGGAATTAATATTGGCCCCGTAAAATAGTGAGTACAGCAGGAATTAATATGGCGCGTCGTGAATCTTCGTTCATCCAGATACGAACAAACGATTCCGATGATGCCCGAAAGCGTGATAAAAACTTACAATCAGATTTGCATCTTATAATACTTTTCCGTCTCACTCACGCAAGTCACGCCCCTTTCGTGACGTTTTCAGTATGCCTATCAAGTATCGTAATTATTCATAAGTAAGTGTCAACAAAACAATATTTATGCATTATAGAATTTATAACAAAATATAATATGTGTGGTCTACGTGACGTAGCAGTATACGTGAGTGCGTTGTTTTGACATTTGACAACCACCCCATTGTAACCCCAATTAAGAGCAACATGCAACAAAAATCGATATAAATACTATACTATCAATTTTAAATATTCATTTTATTTAATTTTATTATTTGTCAATATTTTCTTCCATTCAAACCGACGATGACGGCCCCACACCGACTGTGGGCCGAAATATGTCTAGTGAAAATATCTTTTTATTATATAATAACTTCATGGTAGTGGTGGCGCCTACTAATCAAGTTTTTTCGAGCAGATTATATGTCGTCATTGGTCGACGGCGTACACACAAGAGTTTATTTTGCTGATTTTTTTGTATGGGAACAAGAATTGTGTCAACTTACGCAAACTATGCACGTCGCCTGCGCTCTGCGTGTCAGGGATCTTGACTCCAGTTGCCAAGTCGTTTATCGCTATTATCTCACATGGACCCACCTTCTTAGGGTACTGGAAACGGGAAACAAAAAACGTTAGTCAAGTGTTTGTAGGGTATCGCCACAGATTTATTGAGGTAACGTGGCAGCAGTTCTGTAGGATATTGCCTTTAACAAATTATTTATAGAAATTTTAAAATAGTAAATTAATTTTTTATACAAACCATGACATTATTTATAGTAGAGACTATAAATTGACGTCTAAATTTCTTTGTTTAAGGCCCCAGACTCTCTTTGCAACATTTCGCTTTCATCTTACCTGAGGTTTTAGAAGTGGCGCTCCCCCCGCTGCATTAAGATGTTAGAGACCGTACCTGAATGTTGCTCTACTTCGTTAAATGAGTGTACGATTACTTAAAATTTGACATGTGAAGATTTTTAATTATTCAAGTAACGGTAATTTACAAAGTTTGGTTTGTTTATCGGAACAAACAAAATGAATTTGCAAAAGCAAAATAAACAAAAGTAAATCTACCTGGAATAGATGGCTTATTGGTAAGAGTGATTAGTATTTAGACACAATACATTTTATAGGTCATGCAATTATTTGCAGATTTTTACCGAAGGGGTAGAAGATGAAGAGGTGTTCCGAGTGTGAACTGTGAGATGCAAGTCATAAGTCCACCCATACGTGTACCTATAAGTACACCCGCGTTTCTTTGACGATTATTACGTCTCAACGTGATGAGCCCTATCGCTCTAAGGAAACCTGCACGCCCTAAAAAGCGTGTAGTTGTGCCTGAAAATTTCTTTATTCATCAAGATTTTCATTTAACTAATGCCTGACATAAAAAATACCTTTATAAAATTTGGAAATGTAGAAAATTAATAATCAAATCGTAACAATGAAAACATTTAAAATTATGTGTATTCCTAATACTCACACACATATTACAATCAGTTTATTAAGTAATATAATATCAAAAATAGAAACTCTTACGGTAATTAAGTGTCAGTCAGTTTGTGTGTCCATGATTATGACTAAGGTGCAATAAAAAAGGTAAAAAATTTAGTTTTAGAAATGTGATGTTTTAATGATAAGAACCGCAGCTGCGTACGTTCTTTTGTTTTGATGCATTATTGTCTAGCACGTTGTTATCTCGACTGTAGGTTTTAGTGACTTCGATAGCTTTTTAAGATATTTTAAATAAAAGTAAGTAAAAAGGATGTAGCTTCGGCTTTAGGTATTCCAAAAAGTGGCGACAGCGGTGCTGGTATAACATTTGTGTCACGCTATCCCCGTGGGTTTTTTAGACCACAACTTCTAAAATACGGCTTTACGGGTTTTCGAATTAACACACATTAACATAACTTAATCTAAGCGAATTAGGGCATGCAATTATTCGCAGATTTTTACTATCCAGATAACGGATAATGTATTATCCAGATAACCGGATACTTATGGTAAAAATTAAGGGTAGTAATAAAACCTCCGAAAACTAAATTAAAACTGCCCAAAAAACGGCCTACCGCAAACATCTTGAAAAAAAACCAGCCAAGTGCGAGTCAGACTCTAGTCAGAACCTAGGGTTCCGTATTGTGGATGATAAATTTAGTTTTATCATTTTTTTTTCGTGAATTTCTCAACCGCTTTATTTTTTCTGTAATTCTTACGTTAACGCATATTACCATGATTTTTTTCATATTTTTCGGTCCACTAGTTTTGGAGATAAGAGGGGGGACATACATTTTTTATAGATTGTCAAGGATTTCTCGAAATAAATGCAATTAAATATAGCCAAACTATATATTATTACAATAAGCTTTTTAATACCTACAATGTGATATTCATATTGTATTTTTATAAAAAAAAATTGTATTTATTTTACTTTTTTTTATATTTTTAAATTTCTATAGTTTTCCCGGTTATTGGTCAGTTATGATCTATAATGGAAATTTTTTTCATATTTTTCGGTCTACCAGTTTCGGACATACACATTATTGTGTTTTTTTTAAAGATTTCACAAAACCAGTGCCAGTAAATATAGTAACAGTATATATTTTTAAAATCATCTTTTTATTGTCTACAGTTTGATACCCATATTGTATTTTTAGGATATTTTTTATTTTTCTCACTTTTGTTTTGAAAATATTAAAAATAATTTCAAACGTTTCATTTTTTTTTACAATGTAATATGTAGGCAAATTAATGCAATTTTTGTGCCAAATTTCATGTCTTTATCTTTACGGTGCTAAAGTTATGACGCTGTGAAATACGGACGGACGTAGATTAGACTTTATTTTATCGAAACAGGGATTTATTAAAATATTAAAAAAATATTTTATCCATAGTTGTTTACTTATTAAATGATAAGTGCAATATTCAAGTAGAGCAACTTTCATGATACAGTTCGCCTCTCCATAAGAATCTACGCGAGGGAAAGGGAGCAACCGTGCGAGCGGGAGGTAAAATGACGTCGAGCTACACAACACACGTCTGAACGCTGCGATGTCCCAGCGAAACTGAGGGAAATATCGACGCGTTTTGTGTTTTAAACTCTCGATAAGTTTCGATTTGATTAATGTTCTTAAAATATTTTTTTAAATACCGTTTTTTGTTATTTCACTTATTAATAGTTCTATTCTACGTGTTTTAAATTTGACTACGCTAAACGATAGTTTTCTAGTAGAAAAAAAATATTTTATCAGTGGTCGAATTCATAAAATCACAACTACTTAAAGCACTCGAAATAAGAAAACTAAAGTATTATCCAAAAAAGTAACCAGGTAAGATTATTGTTGAAGATATGGGAATAAATGTTACCTGAATACATTTCTTGTTTTTGTCATAATTTTTACGTGACGTGTGCATGAATGAGACTCTCAACGCGTAGAACATAAATAAAGGTATGTTTAAAGCCTAAAAAACCTATTGAAAGTAGCATTAAAGTAAACGAAAAAATGTGTTTTGGAATCTTCAAATTCCACACTATAAATTAACGTAAAATGTATTTTATTTATTGCTTTCTTACTAACTAAAATAAAATCTTTCTTTTCTGATAATTCTGCAAGAATACTGATTTTTAGGGGACTGGAGCCTTAAATATTTTTTGGGAGGAGCCTAGTTTCCACTACACAAGGAAACTTTCTTTGGGAACTAGTGTTTTTATAAATTACTATATTTTGCCCGCGGCTTCGCCCGTGCTGATTTCGTTTACATTTACATTTCGTTTACGTTTACAAAAAGTAGCTTATGTCACTCTCCGGCCCACAAGCTATCTATATGCAAAAATCACGACTATCCATTGCTGCGTTAAAGAAGGACAAACCAACAAACACACTTTCGCATTTATAATGAATATTACGATGTACCTATTTTTAAAATAAATAAATTTTCGTTTTTCATTTTCATCAAACTCACCACGCCAGAAGAGTGATAATTCCTGATGCGCCTGAAGATGTTCTTTATGACGACAGGGTCATGGCACAAGTAGTAAGAGTTGTGGGACACGTGGTACCCATACTGCGAGTATAGAGCATGCAGTTGGCTGTCGAGAGATGATCCGTTGGCGTACAGGTGGGATGCTAACGATGCGACCTGTAAAAAGAAGTGTTTATTTATAGTTACTAGCTTTTTCCCGATGGCTTCGCTCACCTGCAGCCGTAGCACAGTGTTTAATCGCGCGCGATGCGATTTAGTTGAATCACAAGTGCGAGGAGCGTGACACGATGTTTTTGCGATTAAACAGTACGTCACGCTACTTGCACTTGTGATTCAACTAGTGGTGTCGCGCGCGATTAAACTCTATGCTATAGGCCCTGGAAGCACACCACCGACACTTCATACTGAGTGCTCAAGTTATTTACCTACACTCTCACGCGCGCACTGGCTTGTGTGTGTGCGTGAGCTAGTCTAGGGCTGGCTGCAAACGTGTGAGCGTCGTCGATCGAGAGGGACAACATTATAATTCAGCAACTTATATGATTCTCTTTCTAAATTTTAGCGTGGTTAATCCCTAGGTCCTAGTTCTGGTTCCCCATGGGTTATTTTTGTATTAAAAATATATACATCGTCACGACTTGAACCAAATGCTTGAGGGGGTGTTAGAGGTGTTCCGAGTGTGAACTTTGAAATGCAAGTCACAGTCCACACTCGGTACACCCGCGTTTCACTTACAAATATTACGTCCCAACGTGATGGGTGGTTAGCCCTATCGCCGTACTTCGGGCACAAATACATATTTTTTAGGACATGTTGAAATTTGCTCAGCTCAAACGGTCACACAAAAACATTCGATTTTAATGTTGAAATTCTTATCAACTGTTTGACAACTGTTTGAGAGTTGCAGTTAACGTCCTAAACCAATACATAAAAGAAAATGCCTTGCTTTAGTTCATCGGAAGGAAATAAAAAAAAAAACCGTTCTTTATTTTTTGCTCTGTTTTCAATGCATCCATAAACACCACAAAAACCAACCACATTAATTAAAAATCAGTATTTAAAAAAGACAAAAACCAAAATACGCGCGCAGTGAACGAGTGGTACTCGAGCTCTGCGTGCCACCAGAGTTGCCACTAACTTGCGGGGGACGATAATCTCGCGCGGGGAGGTGAGTGTCGCTTTTTTACGTAGTAATACTTTATATTCTCTGCTGCAAGTGTCTTTCAATTATCTACAGTTTTCGGCTTGGCGGATATGTTATCAACACCTGTTATAGCTTATATGTTGACCAATGTCACTACAATGATAGTAAAGAAAACTGCATCCAAATCTGTTGAGTGGTTATTTATCGGGGATATATGTCGTGACGTTAGGTATGCTTTATATCCATTGAAATCCATTGCTTTGGACTCCCAAACATGATTTAAATTCGGTGTGATTCAACGGTCTGGGATGGGTACCCCGATGGCGCAGTTGGTAGCGCACTTGCCTTGTAAACAAGAGGTCACAAGTAAATCTTAGCCCGAGGAAATTTTTCAAAATATTTGTCTGGAAATTTGTTACTAATCGTTCTTTTCTAGTTTGTACTGCACTCTAAATAACGTTTTTATTCCGTGACTAAATCCGCGTAGGCATGTACCGAAGCCTCGCTTCTCCGTTTCTGAACAAATGTTTCAACTGATTATTCGACAGTTTGAACTAACTCTCACCTTTTGCGGTGAGGATATTTTCTACTACACATTTCGTTTTCTCAAATAGTTTGCACGCTTTGATAGACGGCTCGTGCAGGAAGGCGGGGTCGGCTACTTCAAAGATATGACGTGTGATGTACACCCGCATACCTGCTGTGTTTTTGACAGTTTTGTTTTTTCATTCAATAAAAATGACTAAAGTTGTTAATTATGTAGGTATTTTGATTTTCCATAGTTTTACTTACTGAAATTTATAAATAATAATAATCGCAATCACCGCATCATCATTTTCACTTAGTTTCCAAAATACCGTGCGGAACTGCAAACTATTCGAGCAAACGAATTGTATGACAAAACATAGGATAGGAATGTTTCATCGATAATAAAACGTTACCTGAACAGCGGCAGAAACCCCATCCTTATCGGGTACTTGATGACTGCACATGTATCCGATGGCTTCCTCGAACGCGAAGAGAGGCAGCTTTTCTTGTTTAGTGAGTATCAGTGTAGTGTTACCTGTGGAACAGACCTGTATTGCAATATGATCTCTCGGTGAACGTAACACGAATACAAATTATTTTATACTACACCTGCTCGGAAAGTACCTTCTTACTTTTTTGAAAACGATGCAGGAAATACGTCATTACTGTCATACAAATATGCGGGCGGCAAAAGTGTTAGCGTGCTTGAGCGGGCAGAAAAAAAAAATGCAAATCCATTGTTAACGTGCTGTTTTTTTTTTTTAATATAGCATGAGCAAGTGGCCAGTATCATTTTGCGAACTCGGACATAAAAAGTTTTTGTCTTTTGGCATAATATGATTAAACTAGGTTACCTACCAAGAAGTTTATAACCAGGCTCTAGTATGTCAATTGTTACCTAGTGATGTTATCAAAAGAAATCAAAACGTTAAAATAACGCGCAAATCGCTTTTTTTGTTTATCTGAAGTTTAAATTTGTAAAATTACTAGCTAGCTTCTGTCTAATGAAAGCTGAGAGTAACTTTACCTGACACGTGTATATAAAGGAGGTACCTTTATTATATGTGGATACGTACAATTTGTCTTTTATTTTCCTCGTAGGTGTAGTATAAAGCACTATGTATCACTCGGGAGAAAGTGCGATTCCCACCTCGTGTGTATTGAGGCCCTTGGCTTCGCCTCGCTCGTACAAATATTACATTATAACACCTTGATTCTTAGCTGCGATTAGCCCAATTTTTTATAACACCACTAGACAGCCAATTAACAACAGGAACGAGAAATTTTCTTAAGCCCCGACCTATTTCTTAAGCCACGCCCTCTTTATCCTGATTGGCCTTCAAGGCAGCATTACCGAGACGACGCACCCAAGGTTCATGAACGAGTGTTCTTCTCATTTTTCGTGAAATTTATTATTTGAAAATATTACAAATAAAGACGATATTTTTGATGGTCGTAGATGTGTGTATTGTGTGTAACTGAACATAATTAGACACTCGTTAAAAAACTATTACGAAATATGTCAAATTATGTTACAGTTGCACAAAATTCTACTCATATATTGTGGTATGTTAAGTATGTACATAAAACTAACCTAATGTTAACTTTTTGGTTTGGTACTTAAATATTAGAGTCCGTAAAATAATCATACTCCTACAGAACGTGTGCCCGGAATAAGGGTCTATTTAAAACAAACAATCAAAACGCTGTTTTTAACGAAAAAAGGGTCTGTATCGCATTATGATCAGAAGATGATAGAAAAAGTTTTTTTTTTTTTTTCATATAGACCCTTATCCTGGGCACACGTTCCGTTATACAACACGAAGTCCAGAAGTCAAGAAGTGAGATAGTTCACGAAGTCCGTTTGGCCACAGTAGATAAAAGTAACAGTATTACGTCTGGGCTCGGGAGACGCACGCATTTAGGGCTGCCCACATTCATGCGTGGGAGTCAGGTGGCGTGGCGGCTCACACTCTCCGTGTCTGTACTTAACTGCGGGGCACCTCTACTACCGAGGTATGCCGAGATTTACAAGCGTGCGTTTCGGCCGTTTTATATGAAGACGTAATACTGTTACTTTTCTCTACTTTGGTTTGGCTATAGTTATAGTAGCGCGTGCACACGCACTTTTTAGGGTTCCGTACCCAAACGGGTAACCAACGGGACCCTATTACTAAGACTCCGCTGTCCGTCTGTCACCAGGCTGTATCGCAAAAACCGTGATAGTTAGACAGTTGAAATTTTCACAGATGATGTATTTCTGTTGCCGCTATAACAACAAATACTAAAAAACAGAATAAAATAAATATTTACGGGGGCTCCCATACAACAAACGTGATTTCTTGCCGTTTTTATGGATGATGGTACGGAACCCTTCGTGCGCGAGTCCGACTCGCACTTGGACGGTTTTTCTATTACGCGTGACCTCGGGAGTGCTACAAAATGCGCTTAGCCGTCTGCGCCTACAACCATAGCCAAACAGACTTCGTGAGATAGAATATATATATCTATTTTTAGACTCAATTGCTTATAATTGACAATTGGTCACTCACCCATCCACTTGAACCCAGTCAGCGTCTCGACGAAATGACATTTCTCCGCCTCGGCAATGGACCGGAGCATCTTTGAGCTGACCACGCTGGCTATGAAGTACACGTCAGAGGGCTCCACTGAGGGATTCTTCTTGTATTGCTGTAGCAGCCACCAGCCGAGTAGGGAGCCCATTTCGTTGCCGCTGAATACTTTCCATTCTTTGGATCTGGAATTAAAATTGGAATTAAGGATGCTGTTTCTTTTTTGCAGCCATGAAGTAGTTATCGCGACTGTTAAAAGTAGTATTTTATTACTCTTGGAGTTATAAAGGATTCCTACTACAGATACATAAGGTCTTTCAATTTAAATGGAAAGTAATTTAAGAGGTGATTCAGTATCGTTAATACATCACATTCCACTGAAAAGTACTTTTTTTTTTGCGCAAACTTTTTCTTCACTTGTCCATACAAACTGAGTCAGCTGATCGGACCACTTTGTACTGAGAAGTGAAAAAAAAGTTCGCGCAAAAAAAGGGCTTGCAGTGGAATGTGATGTATTAACGATACTGAATCACCTACTAAATTATTTTCCATTTAAATTGAAAGACCTTATATAGTAAAAAACAACGAGAACTGATGTGATGATTGATAATAATTGATGTATGATATCATTATCAGGTGTTAGAGCTGATGCCGGGCTCGACTGTGGAGATACCACTATCTTATTTGGAGACCCCCTCGAAGTAATTCGGGGGAGAGTAAGAAGACAGCTCACAGGCAAAAAACCAGGAGGCCCACCATGCTTGGGACCGATGGATGGCGGTATATCCATCCTTTATAGCCGGGCCTTTTGAATGAATTACCGCATATAAGGTGACACGTATTTATGCAGCCAAATTCCTACCGGAGGCTTGGTAAGTCATCAGTAACACTTTTTACAAATTTTGCAAAACAAAATAATGACCTCCCATAGTAATTGCCTCGCGGCTTGTGCTTGTAGGGAACACGTACAATATAATTTACGACATAAAAATGTGTCATCGAACTTTGATACTGAGCACTTACCGAGTCTTCAATATGAATTTGGCCCCATAAACAAATGCCACCTTGTATATAAACTTACGGAAAATAAACAAAAAACAATTTAATTTATGCAGCCAATACTGGAGGCTTGGTCAGTGATCAGTATCACGGATCAATAACACGTTTTGCTAATTTCGCAAAATAAAATGTTAATCTCCCATAATAATTGACTCTGGGCTGGGCTCGCGATTGTAGGGAACAATAAATAAATAATTTACGAATTTCACAAAAAAAGATAACCGAACCTTCATACTGCGCACTCACCAAGCCCTCAGTATGAATTTGGCTGTATACATTAATTTCACCGTATATAATTTAATTATACATCTGAATCTTCAGAATCGAATGAAAGAAATCTGTCATACACAGCGGGTTTACACGAAGCCACCTCCTTTACATCCTTTGTGTCGGCGTATCAAACCGTGTAATAGTACATTGTTCACCGAGGGAAGAAAGGGGAAGATTACCAACGCCAAGGGCCTCAATACACACGGGTTGGGAATCGCACTTTCTCCCGAGTGATACATAGTGCTTTATACTACTCCTGCGAGGAAATAGTATAATTTTACTTTTAATCAAGATACAATAAAAGAAACCGACTGACTCGCGTGCGATTGTCACTTTTTATTTCCTTCTTATTTTTTATTATGTACAGGAAAAGCAAGTGGCCAGTATCATATTTCGAGTTTTATGTACGAGTTCGCAAAATAATACTGGCCACTTGGCCACTTGCTCATTCTTTATGTTATAAAAAAAAAAAACAACACGTTAACAATGGATTTGCATATACTTTTTCTGCCCGCTCAAGCACGTTAACAATGAATTTTCATACACTTTTTCCGCCCGCGTATTTGTATGACAGTAATGACGTATTTTCTGCATCGTTTTCAAAAAAGTAAGAAGGTTTTCGAGCAGGTGTAGTATAAACTATTTGACTGAACGAGCTGTACCTAGAGGGTAACGACAATGCCTCACCTATCATCGAACTCAGCCACGGCGAGTCTATCCGCGTCGGGATCATTGGCTAGCACGAGCTTCACTCCCCTGTGCTCAGCCAACTTGCGGCTCAGAACCAAGCACTCAGCCTCCTCGGGGTTGGGAAACTTCACTGTTGGGAAGTCGGGGTTCGGGTCCTGTTGCTCGGTGACGCTTATCGGAGGCTAGAAAAGGAAGGAAATACTTGAAGATTTTTGTACTGAGTGTTAAATTTTACGGAAATTATTTATTCTACTTACAAAAATATATGTCGTGGGCAGATCGTAGATTTGGGCCGATCATAATCGAAAATCTAATTCAAATTTCAAATTCAAATAGTTTATTTGGTTAAGTAGGTATATAATACACATTTTACAAGTCAAATTTAATGTTATAATATTATATGTAATAAAATAATAAATGTACATGAACTAAATTAAAGATTTATTTAAATTATGTAGCAATATATATACGATCAAAATGATACGTAGAATCTATAATTAAACAAGGTGAAATCCAATAAATCGCCCGAACCCATACCGGAGACCCGGCCAGGGACCAGGAACAGGTTCAATGATCACCAACCGAGCCCCCAGCACGAATCCAGGCGGCCGACCAAATCCCATCCTATATACTACATACCAATAGGTAACATATAAATACATGCCTACCCCCGCCCATTCGATTAGTCTTGCTAAGAAGAAGGGCAAGAAACTTAGCAAGATCATGTCTTTCAGTAAAAGTCAAAAATAAGTGCGACGATGGCATACACTAGCATTTTTTTTTATTACCCATCCAGCACAATAAGTCTAATGGCAAAGACCTTATTTGCTTTTCATAGAGGCGATTATATGTTGGCTCTTTGGCCTCTTGTTCAGGGCGCTAAATCTTAAAATACGCCACTAGTTCGATTACCCTTTTTGTGCAATTCGTAATAGTACATTACTGCCGCGGTCTATAATGACTGCGTTGCTGGCGCTGATGGTGGCCGAAAGATAAAGGCCGAAACCGGTTTCGACCGTTTTCTTGCCCGCGGCTCCGCCAGCGTTTATTTAGCTCTGCCCCATTTTCGGTTTGGGCGTTATTTTATTAACACCACTTATAGCCTATATATTGACAAGGGTCACTACGATGATAATAAAGTGTTTCGAAGATGTGTGATGTGTCAAGAATTCTAAAAATCGCTGTTTTGAGTTCTATTACTCTTCTCTAGTCAACTCCTTTCTATTTTTATAACTTTTCTTCAATGTAGAGACACACCGGGTTTTACTGTTTTTATATGTATTGATGATATAGAACATACAAGGTCAAATTTCATCAGCCGCCCAAATTTATACTACAGACTCGGTTAGTAATCAGGAACAAGGTACGATACTATGACTATTTTCTTCACAATAATAAAAAAAAAAATTGAGACCATACAAACTGGACTAGTTCAAATACAATTCCTAGTATACGCAGTACGATAGCAAAACAATTTTTTTTTTCTTTCACCTGAATGGTCATTATAAACAATGTTCCTGATCACTAACCGAGTCTCCAGTATGAATTCAGGCGGTTGATTAAATTTCAACTTATATATAGATCGATGAGTAAATGATTTATGATAATTAGTGCGAGTATGTTTTTTAACAGTAAGTGGGTATATTGCTTCGTAAGTCGTAAGGTTATGAATGAATGTAATTTGTGAAGGTCGGTTTTTTTGTGACATCAAAATGTAAATAACTGTTCCACGGGGATGACAAGAACAAAGGATAGATATTATAAATAAAATTTTCAAGAATTTACATTATTATCTCTTACGTAACACGCGCAATTATTATGAACGTTTTCTGTGTGAAATATTGCAGCATTCAACTTTGTCGAGAAGCGATAATTTGCATTGAAGCACGTTTTCAATTTACACAAGTAGGTACCTAGTTAGTCAATAACAACTGGTACGCCTTAGAATATAATAATAGGTCTTTACCTATGAAATTGCCGTTTTCTGTAGAGAATTTGGAGGAAACTCAATTTTCAGTATTAACATTTTTGCATTTTGTTTAGGAATGACGAATCCAAATTGTATAATTTTTATGTGTATGAATGAGACAAAATTAAGCTTAAGTAGAAAATTATTACGAGTCTTATTCCGGAAATGGATGGCATTTAGGGCGAACTGTTTTTGAAGATTAAATTTTTATAATCAAACTGAAAATAAAAACAAAATTTAATAGGTAGATGTAAAACCTTGAAATCATCTTATAAACAAAAACAAATAATTAAAATAGCTATTTAATTACAGGAATTGTGATCTCATTAATCTGTAAGAAAATTTCGGCAATTTCATATGTATATTATATATAACACACGTACCTGTAAGTTGGCTGCCTCAAACGCGTTCAACACATATTTGTAACCGACGCCATGCATTGCTGTGTACACAGTTTTTATCGCAGCAGTCTTGTTTTTCTCTAAAACATCGGGCTGTAGACTGCTAGCTATGTATTTATTGTACTTTGTGGAGACCTCTTCGGTGCAATCTGTCACTAATTTGTGTTTCCTTATTTCGCCGATTTCCCAATGTTCATCTGGAATTCTGTAGATTATGTTGAGATTATTTATTTATTTGCAAAACTAACTGTTTTTAGGGTTCCGTACCCAAAGGGACACCCTATTACTAAGACTCTGCTGTCCGTCTGTCTGTTCTCATGAACCGTGATAGTTAGACAGTTGAAATTTTCACAGATGATGTATTTCTGTTGCCGCTATAACAACAAATACTAAAAAACAGAATAAAATAAATATTTAACGGGGATCCCATACAACAGACATGTTTTTTTTGCCGTTTTTATAGGTAATGGTACGGAACCCTTCGTGCGCGAGTCCGACTCGCACTTGGCCGGTTTTTTTTTTTGCACAGATATGGAAATAAAGAATATGCATTGCATTTTTGTACGGCTAGTAGCTTTACCGTTGTGCCACGAGTCGATGACCAGGCTGGCATTATTTTACATTCGCAATATCAGTCATTCGACTTTTGTTTACAGCATGATAAATGCCATGAGATGTAAACTGAAGTGGCTAAGCGTCATCAAATAAAAACTATGGAAAATAAGATATATCCAAAAAATAAATAAAATTTTAAGAAAAACCCTTTTAAAATCACTAGAAACCGGCCTTATCAATTTTTCCGCGCATGTCAGAATAGCCATCCAAACCTCGTTTCACACTAGACTAGATAAACAAAGTAAGTATTTGTAACGGACATAGTGCTAGGTTCAGAGTTTCAATATTGTCTGTAACCACATGCAATTTTTTATAGAAAATTTAAAGTTATAATTCAGAATTGGCATAGATTAAATTATGTTAAGGTGTGTTAATTCGAAAACCATTTCGAGATTTAAGTTTAATAAGCCGTATTTTCGAGATTTTGGTCTAAAAAACATCATGATGATGAATATTTTTACGAAAAGGCTGCAACTTCCATTTGCCCTCGTGTGACGTCACTTCAGTAATGGCTGTTTAGAAATATGTCCTTTGCTATCAAGATAAATTTATAATAATTTGCTTCAGACTAATTTGACAGCTAGATGACAGATGAGTAGACAGACATATACAGACCACTTTTTTATAAGCAATCACACATCTTCGTTTATAACGCAATTTAATTAAAAGTTTTAAAAAGAATTACACATCAGTATCATGGTAATTTTTACAATGTGTTAATTGGTAATGGTATGAACAACTAGATGGCGCTATACACTAACTCGAGTATCAGGAGATTCACGCGGACAAAGTCGATGGCAAAAGTCAGTAATAATCATCTAAAAATATCAGGTTATCTAGTCATGCATTACTTACTCCAAGTTCGACTTAATCTCTTCCAGGATGTTGTTCTCGTGCGGAGGTATTATTTGTGAACCATTAGCCCAGTAGACTTTGTACCCATTGTCTTCCTTCGGGTTGTGTGAGGCAGTTACCATTACTCCTCCTATGCACTTGTAGAGAATTGTAGCATAGGACACTAAAGGCGTCGGGCAAACGTCCGAGAAAAGATGCACGGGGATAGAAGCAGATACAAACACCTTGGCAGTGAGCTCAGCAAATCTGAAATAACAAATTTTAATTCTAGAATTTTTGTAAGTTATTTATTGGCTTTAGACAGGAGAAAAAGAGAAGTTTAAATCGACGGTGCTCGTTTGTGTCATTATCGATTTGCTGACGTCCTGATTCTAAGCTGATAACCTTTGGAATATCCAATTCTCCAAAGTAGAATGCTCACAGAACTGCAAGAAGCATCCCAGCAGGTCAAGCTTAAGAGCTGTGTGCTCGGTGCCTTGAAGTCAGTCGCGCACGTGGTCGCTTTGGCTTGCTATTTCATGCTACATTCACATTCGTAAACAGCGAAAGAGAAAGAAGCACGATCTATTGTTGTTTTCACGATTTCAGGAGAAATATCCCAAAAATCGAAACGACACAAAAATACGGGATAGATTACACAAAAATTCTGGCAAATACCAATAAATAAGAATTTTATCAGCAAGCCACGCACGTACATGTCCTGGCAGTAAATAATGCACATCGTATCGTAACGTCATTTTTGTCGCACGACGCACAGTCCCGTGACAGAGATGATGCGACGCTCTACGAAGCCGAATATAACCGATATGCAATATTTTCTGCCGGGTGCTGTACTACTATGGGACATACTACTAGTATGGGAGTTGGAGCGAATGTCAAGCGAGCGAGGTCGACTCTGCTCCTAGTCTCGTATATTTATTTTATTATTGTCTCAAAATGTCCGAGCTAGATCGGTGGAGAAAATTCCAAGATGTGAACCATTTGCATTTAATATATCTTGGACAATGTTTATCTTTCATCCAAAAATACCAGTCGAATGATATTAAAAATATGATAAGATAATTAAAGCATCCCTCAAAGCCATCTAGAATAATGGAGGCGCGCGCGATTTTAAACGGATATCGGAAAACAAATTGAAATATTAGACTGGCGGCAAAATCTCAAATTGCTTCTGCTTTCAACAGTTAACGGCATTTAGTGAAACTTTTTGCCACCGGGATTTTATAAGACTAATTCGACAAAATGTTACTATACTTAATAATTATTACAAAATGTATAACTTCGTGACGCGCGGCGGGGCGTCTGCGCTGTGACCTTTAAATTGTGAATGAATACTTGTACGACAGTAAGCTAGCTTGTTTTGTAGGTAAACGTATGTACATTAATTCACTTCTTGGCTACTTTCTCACAGCTTCGACCGTTTTTCGATAAATCAACTGTAGCTGCAAAAATATTGAAAAAAATTAAAATTTATACAGTTCGAGCAGACATTATTTATTAAATTATTATGCCTGTCAAATAGTTTATATACAAATGTTATAGAGAATTTAATGCACATTATTTTTGTCATGGACCGTTTTTTTCTATCTCTAATAGGTTTGGATAAAAATTGAAAAACCCGCAACTCGGGACAAGTTTTGGGGGGAAAGGGGGGGAAGGGAGTGGGGGAGCGTTTGACACCGGGCAGAATTGTGTTCAGCGGGGTCAAATTAGTCTAAAAAATCCCGGTGGCAAAAAGTTTCACTAAACGCCGTTAACCTAGGTTCTGTCCAAATTTTCCGCTAGTCTATATCTAAAAACATCGCGTCTTTGGGCTGATCAAAGGGTAAAAAAATTGGGCGGAAACATCCCCTCTACATCGCTTTTTGTTCAAGATGTTTGCCGGTTGTCTATACTAAATGAAATGTGATACATATCCTAATTATTTTATTGCTTTCTATGCATACTGAGTGTCGGGAGTGTGAATTTATTTCTTATACCAAAATGGGCGCAGAAACAGGCTAACATGAATAAAAAGAGTTATTTTTAATCTGATAATTGTTGTTAATTGTTCTGTGAACCTAATTCATTTAATAAAGTAAAGCCTTGTTCCTTAAATTAAATACTACTTTGTTATTCATTAAGTTGCATCACTTCTTCAAACGGTCTTGAGGTAAATAAATATCAAACTTTATCTTTGACCTTTGACATGAAGAAACACGTGTTTTATTTCGTTTAAGAAAATTATATAATTATGTCTAATGTTTACGTGATAGCACGATAACACTAAGTAGGTCGCGTCATACATAATACAAAACCATTGTAAGAACAGAAAAGTACAATTACTCCCGCGCCGCGCGAGACTTAAAAGCCTACTGTTGCAGGGTTGTCACTGTCTTTTGGCTTTACAAGTCTCGTTTAGTTTTATAGCTGTAATATTTACAAAATTAATACACACGGATACATGCATCATATTTGCTGCTTGCTATAAACTGCAAATAATAGCCGAGCATATAAAACAGTATTGATAATAAAGATATACTGTAATCATTGAATTTGTGTAGCTTGAGAATTAAAGATACTTAATTATTATTTTAATATGCATCAATTACCTTTTGCTGTTGTAGCGTCCATCGAAACCAATCACAAGTCCATTGTGTAGCTGACTTTTGCAGCACACTTTCTGTATGTATGAGCATAGACCCTAAAACAAAAATAACAAATGAGTAAATATGTAAACAGGTTTAAGGTTAAATGTCAGTCATTTGGTAAAAAGTGCACAACTTAACTCTGTTTTTCTTTTTAAGAATTTAAAAGTGAAAAAGATATTGGTCTATGGCAATTCACGACAATAGTTCAGTATAATCAAATAATTGACAGTCGAATCCCAGTAGAAGTAATTTACACAGACTTTAGTAAAGCCTTTGATAGAGTGAACCATGCTATTTTGATAAATAAACTCCAAGCTCTCGGTTTAGGTGGATCTCTGCTGCGGTGGCTTGGTTCTTACCTTAACCAGCGTACCTGTAGGGTGGTTGCCTGTGGCTACTCAAGCGAAGCTATTTTGGCCTCTTCTGGTGTGCCACAAGGTTCCCACTTAGGTCCTATACTTTTTAACATCTTTATCAACGATATTAATATTGCTTCCACAATTGTCAATTTCAATTATTTGCGGATGATTTAAAGATCTCCAAACCTAATTTATCGCCTGTAGACCCGAGTCTACTGCAAGATGATCTTAATAGGCTAGTACAATGGTGCAAAAGGAATGATATGAGTCTTAATCCCTCCAAGTGCTTTTCCATCTCTTTTATTATTATTTATTTATTATGTATTAGTTATCTGATAGATGTTTGTAAGAGAATGTTAGAGAGAAGTATGAAAGTAAGTGCTTTAGTTTAAGAACTATATTATTGTAATGATTTAGATTTATCTGTTATGTTACAATAATTTTGAATAAAAAAATTTGAATTTGAAATTTGAATTTACCAGAAACAAAAATACAACAACCTATGATTATTTCATTGAAGGCACTAAGCTCCAACAAGTGGAACAACTACGCGACCTGGGAATATTGATGGACAAGGATTTAAAATTCGCCAAACATATTGACAAGCTTGCCACGAAATGCTTTAAAACACTTGGTTTTGTTTTACGTAATACTAAGCATTTCAAATAACCATCTACCATGATTAAACTTTATAATGCCCTGGTCCGATCTCAGTTGGAATACTGTAGTACTGCCTGGAACCCTTACTATGAAGTGCATGCAAAGCGATTAGAGAGCGTCCAAAGTCGATTTCTTTACCATCTCTCGTACGGCGATCACAAAGCTAAGAAACTACCAAGCTATTCCTCAAGGCTAGCTCACTACCGAATGTGCCCTTTAGCTGATCGCAGAAAGGTCCACGACTTAGCTTTTCTACATAAGTTAGTCAACGGTGCACTTGACTGTCCAGATCTCTTAAGTAAGCTGTCATTTAATACCCCTAAAAGGCTACCAAGATCCAACTACATTCTTTTTAATATACCCTTTGCTAAGACTCACCTAGGTACCAACGCTCCTTTAACGAGATCTTGCCGCCAGTACAATGCTATTTCCAAATACGCCAAAGCAGATATTGATATTTTCTCCGGGCTCAACACCTTCAAGTCCTCTGTCAGTAAATACTTAGCCAAAAAAACTACACGCACAAATAAACACAAAGCATAAAATAAGTAGGTACCTACCCGGTTATTTTAAAAAATCTTCGCACAAAATTTGTTAACCTAGTTTTAATTTCATATTTTATAGAATATACGAGTAGTAAATGCTCCTATTAGTATAAGAATTTTTCATAATTGTCTTAACTGGTGCATGATGTGCATGCCTTTAATTAAGAAAACAAATAGCTGCATACATTTTAAGATTATTCCATTTAAGTAAGTTTATTGTATTTCTTGTTGGTGTTCCTAAATAAATAAATAAATAAATAAATAATTTGGGTTTATGAATCAAGAGCTTGAAATTTAATACACAATTAGCCATGACTTTGTCGAAACAAACTTAAAACATAATTTTAAGCTTGTTTGGACAAAATCGTGCCCAATTGTGCATTTTAATTGAAACTGTTGATTTATAAACATATACTGAACTATTGGCGTGAATTGCTACAGACCAATATGTTTTTAATTTTAACTTCTTAAAAAATAAACAAAGTTAGGTTGTGCACTTTTTACCGAACGACTGATGTTTAACCTTAGGCGACAACTACCGCTGACTCTTCATCACTCGTCACATGGCTCTTCCCGCCACGGAACACTTTTCGCACTGATCTCTACGTCATCGTCCGAGGGGGATCAAGCTTCGAATGCGCTTATTATATAATATATATACCTTAATAACAATTGTGGTTACAAACATTTTTCAGCTCATTGGCAGGTATAGGCACAGGATTTTGGTATGGTCACCTTTGGCTTCTGTTTTTTTTTTTCGTTATTTTATTTGGTTATTAGAATTAAACCCATTATTATCGATAGGAGGTACATTTACAAAAAGCCCTGGTCCACTGGTAGCCTAAAATTTTATACTTTCATATTCATATTCATTTATTCAGTAAATTACATCGTCAATATACAGTAAATACATCAAGGTACATTTTGAAGTAAGTACAATTTAAATTAATAATAAAATGGTGTTTTACAATTACAATTACAATTAAGGGGCGATTCTCCGGATTTGCAATAAAATATTAAGAAATAATTACAAAAGCCAAAATACAACTTTTCGCTAGACAACTTATTGTTAAAAGTTTGCTATATGCATAAACATATACAAATTCAATTTATTTTTAGGTAAAAATAAAGGTCAAGGAATACTACTCACAATTTTTTTCATTATTATTAGGTAGGTACACTTTTCAGTCACGGGCCCATAGGGGCCCGGTCATTTGAAAGGCATTCATGGGGCCGAAGCCAACACTGAAGAGGCCTTTGATAGCATTTAATCTAAATGTGAGATGGCTGCATCCATTGAGCCCTCTCCCTCAATGTATCATTGAAATACACTAACGGACAGTCCCCCACAGTTGCCAAACTATTGCGAAGAAGGAAGCGACTTGGTGTGGGCTATAAAAGGGTGTTGAATGAATACCTCGGGCTACGGGCTTACCGTAAAAGAACAGCACACCTCCTGAATGCTCGTTGAAAAAAATTAGGCTTCGTCGATCACGCGTTTTGTTGAGACGGTACGCGGGAAAAAATACACAGAAATCTTATTTTCAGATGAAAATTCAAAAATTCAATTCAAAATTATTTATATTTCAAAAACTATACTAAATAATTAAATTTACATTACAAAGAGAAGGCTTGGAGTGTCGTATTTGGGCCCCACTGAGATGTTTTTTTGTGAAAAAGGTGTGAAAACCAGTGCTCTAGTGTACCAAAATACGATTCTGCAAAACCTCGTAGAGCCTCTTAAACGAACAATGTTCGCAAATCGCCATTGGTTATTCCAACAAGATTCTGCACTGGCTCATAAAACCAAAAGTACGCAGTTTCTTGGACGCCCAAGGAATTGATTTCATTAGGCACGAAGATTGGCCGACCTCCAGCGCGGACCTTAATCCCTTGGATTATAAAATATGGCAGTATCTAGAGGAAAAAGCTTGCGCAAAACCCAATGAAAATTTGGAGTCGCTGAAGCTATCTCTCATCAAAGCAGTGGCCGAAATGAACCTCAATGTCGTGCGTGATTCTATCGATGACTGGCCTCGCATATTACGGACTTGTATCGAAAATCAAGGAGGTCATTTCGAATAAACTATTATACATGTAGAACTGTGTATTTTTACCTATCTTCCCATTTATAAATCATATATATAAAAAGAGAAGTCCTGACTGACTCACTCATTCACTGACTCATCAACGCACAGCCCAAACCCTGGACCTAGAAAGCTGAAATTTTGCACAGAGCTTCCCTTTGTAATGTAGACAAGTAATAAGAAAGGATTTTTCGAAATTCTACCTCTAAGGGGGTGAAACGGGGGTCCAGAGCCTGAGCCTGAGCAAATCGGCTGTAACAGACGGACAAACAGACAGCTACACAAGTGATCCTATTAGGGTTCCATTTTTCCTTTTCGCAATAACGATTAATAACTCTCTGGGTCAGTCACTGAAAACAGAAGGAATTGATCTTAGGGGGGACTGCTTTTCGCACGGCCAGTTTTACGTAGCCTGCCTGAGTGAGCTCACCTGCTGGTCGTGTTAACATCTGAGGGCAGAACTTCTAATGTAGTATATAAAGAGGTACTTTAAGTATGAATAAAAAAAAACAAATAGGTAATAAGCCCCGCCAAAGAGACTTTAACTGGAGATCAAATAATTGCACCAAAAACACTACAAACCAGATTTAAATACGTTCTATAGAAAGTACTACACAAAAACTAAAACAACGCGGGCGAAGCCGTGGGCAAAAGCTAGTTATTATAATAAAATTGAAACTGTGTCATTAATTTCACATTTGATATGTGACAGAACTTATGACCCGACTACGTACATTGTAATTGTAGTGATGACAAAGACATTACTCTCTTACCATGACCATGAGCCAACATTTTATACTCTTTAAGTATAAAAATAAAAAAATACTCATAATGCCCATACGAGTATACCATACCTGAGCTGTTTGGATGACAACCACATCATTCATGCAATAATATCCCGCAGCCATGACCCCACGGAGACCAGCTGTACCAAACTTTTGGCGGACCAGCATAGTCTTCTTTAATTTGTCCCATTTTAATTTTTTTATGTCATCTATAACTTCTTGTCTAGTAACAGGATTCTGTAAAATAAAAACATTACTTTTACAGATCATACCAAACATCTAGTCTACTCTGAACACGAGGTGATCCACATCCACAGGAACAAAATTTATGGGATGTTCTTCGAGCAACTTTAGAGCGGACTAGAAATTTGGTGAGTACCAGTAAACAGTTGAAATTTTTAACTGACCGTACAGGACGGTTCATATTGATTTTATGTATTGGACAGGGCTGTTCATAGGGATTAAAATTACTTATTTTTTTATTAAATTTTCCAAACTTTAATTGAGTCTAGGCCAAGGTTAGCGTCACAAATTGGTGTTTTCATTAGTCAACCAGTCTTTTCCACAAAATTGGTTTGGTTACTATGAAAGGTGAAACTGCGGGTCTACCGCGTAATTCTCATTTGTATCAACTTCAAGCAAATGCATGCGAAATTCAACACGTGCAAAAGAGATGGCATGTTAGGCGGGCATCGTCGCACGCACGACAAATTTCAATCTCAAGTTGATGTTGATGAAAATGAGAATTACGCGGTAGACCCACTGATTCTACTTAGGTAAGTTTTTTTAAATGCTATAACACCACATACACAACATTAAGATTAGTTGTATCTAGTTGTGCTAGCTGGTGTTTATCTCATTGCAATTTATGGTTACTACATGGTCTGTGTAGGGCTGCCACAACTCTGGGTTTCAACCAGTGTCTACAGGTTAAAGCAATATCAAAAAAAAAAGTGTTTTTTTTCGAATCCATTTATTCCATTATGACGTCATCTACGTATTTCATTTTTGGGTAAATGTTTATTGAGTATTTTATTAAGATTCTCACTGAAGGAAAACGCGATTGGATGAAATTTTCTTGATAGAATTTAATTCCGAAAAGACCTCTAAATTGTTTTATTTTTTCCTGTAATTCTGAAATCCTAACTAATTTCATAAAGAAATTGCATTCAAAATGTGGATATTATGTATTTGTAAAGTCTCCTTGAAAATCTTTTTGACAAAATAGCTTAGTACATTTTATATCAAAAACCGACTTTTCGCTACTTTTCTACGAATCCGTCCCACTTGCACTGAGGGTTTTTTCGCATATGGAGTAACAGGGACGCTACAACTTTTACGTATCGCCTTAAGTTGTTGCTTTGTCCAGGTTACAGATTGATATCAGACATCCCTGGGTCAAAATTGGAGCATAGACTTTAAGATGAAGCCATATCGAAGGGCCTGTCCATATACTATAAGGTTATCTATTTTTGCCGATTTTCAACCCCCGCTGCAATCATCCTATTGTCATTATCTATAAACCCTCTTACAAAAATAATGTCATTTTCTTTAACTGTAATACAAAATCAATATAGTTGGTTAAACAATATTTTATTGTCGTCTATGCTCATAATATTACCATCATCTGCAGAGCAGATAGGTACCCCTCCCAATCTCAAATATATCCTTAATTTGTAAAATCCAATTTCACAGAACTTCCAAAATAATTAGCATTATTTTTTTCAATCCTCAATATTAATGCTTTTGTGAAATGCTTCCTTAATGGGCGAAACTACTTATTGGTGAATTTGGAGTTAATTTTTGAGATTAATTATAATATGACCAATTAAGAATAATATGTATTTTAAGTCCTTAAAAACCACAGCAAGATTTGTTGCTGAAAAAATGACAAACAAAAATCAAGAAGGTCCGCGAAGCACTCTTAAATTTGTATTGTAAATGATTAAAAAAATTATATAGGTAATAAAAATAGTTACTTTTCTTAAGACTTCAGGATTGCTCTTTTTGTAAGGTGGCAGCCCTAAGAGTGTGCAAAAAAATATAAAGGGCTGACAATCAGTGTTGCCGTTAGGACAATCTAGTTTGTGGCTACCTACTTAAAATAAAAAAGTAGGCAGTTTTGTAAAAAAATTGGTTTCTAAATGTGGCTAAAAGTGGCTAAATATCCTAGTATTTTTGGTCTTCTTTTTAATATACCATTATTATTGATAAATATAATGTTATTATTATTATTCAAGGATAGAGATAAGTGGGTAAACTGGTTACAATAAAGTTAAAACTTGCGATTTTCAGCTCTTGGTGAAACACCATCATGAATGAATAAAACACTTGTACTGTTTTACTACTTACTATTTCCCAACTAGTTTCACCTTATAGGCATTATCATATATATGGTTAATTTATCGCACAAACACTGCGTAAAAATAGTAGTGAAACAGTACAAGTGTTTTATTCGTCCGTGGTTACAAATAAGTTACAATTAAGATAATGTTTTTGATAAATAATTTGATTGATAAAAAATTATTATTACTGCGGTGTGGAGGGTGCAGACCACGGTTGTGTTATCTACTCAGTTAAAGGCAATCCAAGCTGACAGATAAGGTAGCGGACAGTAAACGGCTTACTTGATAGACTCCTAATAGTAATCATTGAAAAAGTTATCAGAAGTAGGTACCTAGATTCGTTTTGGTGGCTAAAATAGATAATTTTTTGGCTAAAACTGTTGAAAATCCACTAGCTCTAGCCATTAAGTGGCTAAAATGGCAATAATTGTAATTTGTAATATAGGTACGTAGACTCATAGGCACCGACAGGGTGCAAGGGGATGCCCACGCATCCGTACGTACACCGTGCGCACGCACAAATACGTGTGGTTATTTAGTTAAATCAAGTTCTTACAATAAATATTTTTTTATTTTATATTTTTGTGTATTTTTCTCTCTTGCACCACTCTCTCGGTGCCCATGAACTTACGTGGTCAGAGTGTCGATAAGGGGGCACTTTATTGTTTCCTATAATTTTTAGGATACAAAGAAGTACAAATTAAGTTTATCATAAAAATATTTAAAGGGTCCTGCTGGCGCCCATACCAAGGTTACTTACTTTATCTACTTTCAACCACTGATTCACAACTGCATCTAGTTTTTTATCTCCACTGTCACATTCTAATGCCATTTTAAAACTATTCTCGCTCGTTTAATTCTAAATTATGATCTAGGTATTTATGTATGTATTCAATTTACTTGAATTTACACTTCCTATTATTGAATAAAATACGAAATTACGGTAGCGTTCATAAACGACCTGGGTAAATGAAAATTTAATTTAACTGTCAAAGTGAAATTAAGTGAATTTTACATTTCTGACAAGGGGTGCGGTCATCAGATCATAATAAATATAATACTATTTTCCACTATATAAACACCGACGATTCGGTCATGTACAGTGGAGACCGCATCAAGTAAGACACATTGGACTTTGTACCTATCTTATATTCTTCTCTGTAGGGGCTAATGTCGTACTGCAAGTGTATAGCTTGATGTGGTCTCCACTGTACCCTCAATAAACTTCAAAAATCAGTAAAGCGTCTCCGAACAGGAATATAAAGCTGCCAGAAAGAGATCGCACATAGCAATGTCAGTGAGAGGGAATACATCGGTGCAGTCCCTTGACGTCTTTATATACCTTCACTCGATTTTTTACTTCAGATATCTATCAAATCGTTGGTGCAGTGGGTAAGAGTACTCCGCTTAAAAAAACAGGTTTAAGGCCGATATTACCCTATCGTTTTCTTTGATCAATGTTTTGTTTTTAAAGACGTCGAACATTTTATGTAATTTTTTTCTTATTCCCTTATTACCACATGTTGTAATAATATACCAGTTTCCATAGACAATATTTGCCGAAGAATCCTTTTAAAGTGATAGTGTAATTTCGGCCTTAGGGTTCGATCTCTTTCTGGCAGCTTTATATTCCTGTCCGAAGACGCTCGTGCTGTTAGTGTTAGGAAAAGACATTATATAGACAACTAGACTGTTCACTGTTCAATGTCTGTTCAACTAAATTAGATTTTATTATCTTACAAATAAGGTTGTTATGGTTATGATAGAATATTCAAGAGTAAAACGTGCCGAGCGAGAGAAGCACCCGCCACTCGTGTGTCCTTGTTTAGCAAGTTGCCAGTATTTATATTTAACTACGTAAACATATATAATCTATTGCCAAACGTATGATCATATTAATAAAACGGGCCAAGTGCGAGTCTGACTCGCATACCTAGAGTTCCGTGAATTTCTCATTCAATTTATTTTTCCCGTAATCTTTACGTAAACACATATTACCATGATTTTTTTCATATCTTTCCGTCCACCAGTTTTGGAAATAAGGGGGAATTTTTTTCATGGTTTTTAAAGGATTTCTCGAAACAGATGCAATCAAATATAGCTAAATTGTATATTTTTACAATCAGCTTTTAAATACCTAGAATTTGATACCCATATTGTATTTTTAAAACATTATTTTAATTTTTTTTCTTCTTTTTTATATTTCTCATTTATGCTCAACTTTTTTAAATCGCTATAGTTTTTCTGTAATTGGCTAGTTATGATCTATAATCGTCATTTTTTTATATTATTCGGTGTACTAGTTTCGGAGATAATGGGAGACATACATATTATTGTGGTTATTTAATGGTTTCTTGAAACCAGTACAAGTAAATGTACTAAAACTATATCGGTGTAACTTCAAAACGGTGTTTAAACTTAGACAGTGTTTAAATCTGTTGCTGTCACTCTTTTACAATATGAAAGAAAAGGCGACAACAACAGATTTAAACAATGTCTAAAGTTAAACGCCGTTTTGTAGTAACACGGTATATATTTACAATAAAATTTTTAATATCTACAATTTGATTTCCATATTTTAATTTTCGGATAATATTTTTTATTTTTCTCACTATTGTTTTGGAAATATTTTGAACAGTAAACATTTTTTGATCTTCTTACAGCGTGATATGTCGGCAAATTAATGCTATTTTTGTGCCAAATTTCATGTCTTTATCTTTAACGGTGCTAAAGTTATGAGGCGATGACATAGGGACGGACGGACAATGGAGTCTCACCATAAAGGTTCCTTTTGACGGGACCCTAAAAAAGGAACAAACAAGTGCTTGCGCCCTTCCCGCTCGGCTCGTTTTTCATGTTGTAGTGGACGGTCTAGTTCGCTGTATGTCTTTGGTATTAGGCGGGCGTCGGCGGGTGCTCAAACTGAACGCAGCCCAGCTGTTAAAATAATTTCTTAATTGTACGGCCAAAATATTTAACCGAAAGTTCGACGCAAAAGTGTATAGCTCAACTACACAAACATTTTGGGAATCTTATTTGGTCGTACAATGTCAGCTGATCTGTATGTCTCAGTCAAAAAATGATAAATACAGATTTTATTTGTTTGACGTTTGATTACGTTTGTTTCATGTTTGACATGCGTACATGAACGTTGTTTGATTGTTTGTGTTGGTGGTGTACCTACTTGTTGTAAATTTACGTGTCAAATAATGGACTGTGAACTTTAATCAGTCACTTTTCAACAACAAATATAATTAATTGCTATAGGTAGTAAAATATAATGTCTCAACAAAGATCAGCTGTAATTAATCTTTATAAAACGGTAAGTAACCTTCTAAAATTACAATACCACTTAATTTGAATGTCCGCTAAGTACCTATTTTGTCGTCATTGCTGTTAACACATAAATATATGAAAATTACCTACCTACAATACATGACAGGCCTAGTAAGGGCGCCGCCGTCGGCAGAAATAAATTCCAACGGGTTCAGCCAAGGACGTAATAGTGTATGGGTACATTAATAGTTCTGTGGTTCAGCCTTAAGTTTTTCATCTAGATTAGTGCTATATAAACAATTTAAAATAGGTACTTACTTTTACAATTTATAATATTCGAATCACTCACAGTATATCATTGACCTAAAGGTAAGGACCAGGCCAACGAAGCGAGTAAATGACCCCAGTGCGTAAGTGCTAAAATGCCAATTTAGCACAAGCGCGACTCAGTGTTCCGCGGGAGATTGTGCAGTGTGTTTGTGTTTGAACTTCTATTAAAAATGCCTTGTTGCACAGTAAAAGACTGCAAAAACTATGAAAAAAATTTTAAAAAGCCAGATGGGATATAGTATCATCAGAAAGTAACCGTAAATCATGTTTTTTGCTTGTTTAACAACTAAATAAACCATTTTCGAAGCGATAATTATATTATCGAAGTCCATAATGGCGGCCATGATGTTCGCTACCACCTCACGCGAGTTTGAACAAAAGCAACTTTGTACGGGCGTCATTTTTATAAACCTGTATTTTATTTTTGTCTTAGAAACTTATGTAGGAAATTTAAAATTTTGGTAAGGGGAACTTAATATACGATACTAGGAAAATATAATAATCATAGGAAACTAAAAATTAGATGAAAAAAATAATGAAATGAAATAATGAACTTTATTTTCAGAAGTAAAATACCACGAAAACATTTTTCTGATGTCAATAAATCTAATAATAACTTCGGCCTGGATAATACTAGAGAGCTATTTTTTTTTAGGATAAGATTTGGTTAGCAGACTAATGGAATAAACTTAGTTTCATTTGTCTAGCTTTTTACCCGACCACGACGAGTAAGTAAGTAAGTTAGTTACATACATATATGAACCCTGAAAATATGTATAACTCTTTTTGGACGGTCGTGTGCCCTGAAATGAACCCTGAAAATAGAAAACTCAATTTTGGGCAGTCGTGTACATACCTACATACATACATAAAAACATAACGCTTTTTTATGGGAAGTCATGTAAAAAAATAATCGTTATCATTATAATCATATTAATCTAGGTATGCAATTCAGTAGCGGAATCTCAATTCGGCTCGAAACTGGTGCTATAGGGCCTTTATGGATTTTTGTAGCAGTCGGATTGAATGCCAATTGTATCTTAAAAAATATGTACACAAATAGCGAAAGTGATTATTGTAAATTGCAAGTAACATAATTAAAATTGTATGTGTATATCGGTGTGGAACTGACTTATTACCATAAAAAAGAAATTAAGGATTCATATACGCACGTACAAGGTTACATCGCACACCTACGCAACGCGGCATTCATGTTCGCGCCAAACCCGAGTGAAGTTAGTACCAGCGAGACAGAGAGAAAAATATGAAAGAAATATATGATGTATGAAAGAGAGAGATATACTAACGTCCGAGGCGTCATAAAGTGTGGTGCCGATTGTAGTTTGGGAAAATGTTTAGATGGGCATCTCCTTCCTTCTTGAACTCATTGCAGTATATATGATACAGACTCAGAGGTTCCATCAGAAAATTTACTTAAAAACTATAGGTATCTTGTTGATCCCAGGATTTCCAAGAGGTGCACTACCTGGCACCCCCCTGCCCGACGCCCATGGTATCTATTGCCTCCTTGGGAAACAAACGAAATACAATCATTAGGTACCTACTTAATTAAATATTGAAGATAACTTATTTGTTTTTTTTTATTCAGTTTATATTATATATTTATATAAAAACACTTATTAAAATAATAGTTTCCAGATATATTTCGACAAATAGTCGGCTTCAGTGGAATTTGATACAATTTATATATTATTTTAAAATGTCATAAAATGAAGAAAATAAAATAAATAAAATGAAAAAAAAAAACATAAATTTTTTTTATGACATTTTAAAATAATATATAAATGTATCAAATTCCACTGAAGCCGACTATTTGTCGAAATATATCTGGAAACTATTATTTTAATAAGTGTTTTTATATAAATATATAATATAAACTGAATAAAAAAAACAAATAGGTACCTACTTAGGTATTTTGTGAATACTTTCTGAAATAAAAAGAGAATTACACTTTAAGAACTGATTAGTCTTGTACCTACCTATGTTTAGTTAATAGTACTTTGACTTTATTTGTGATCCGTTTCACTAGGTACTTGTATGGTACTTTTTAGTGCTTATTTAGTTTTATACCTAGGTATGTCTTGTAGGTACATACTCACACTGTGTGTTACTTTACTTACTTGTATTGTAGTGGTATAATAAAGAGTACTATTGGTTACAAAAACAACTAATTTGGTATTATTTCAGCTTTTATACTTAGGTCGAGATTGGCCTCAAGGTTATGATATATTTAGAAAGCGACTTCATAAAGTTTTCACCAAAAACTGTGAAGAAACAGATCCAAAGAAAATAGAAATGATGGTCAAACATGGAGAGTTTGTTGTCAAAGAAATAGAAGCATTATACAAGTTGAAGAAGTACAGAACGATGAAAAGGAGATACTACGACGATGCAACACTCATTAAAAAAAATGTCTAGGTTTGTCTTAAATAAACTGACTAAATGTTAATACTACCAAGACACTTTATGTGAATTGTATTATAAAATGTTATTTAAAAGTTAGTAGAGGTGTATATATTTTTTTTAAATTACTTACCTATTTAGGTATTATATATTTTTATAATAAAAGTAAAATAAATGTGATGAAAGAAATTAAATATTATAGGGAGGCTCAAAGAGAACACACTGCTAACATTGACATAACAAAGAGGAAGATATTGTTTACATACTAACATTAAGTTAAGTTAAAAATAATTAAAAATTGTTTCAATGTTTTGTATGTACCTTTTTGGCTATTATTATAACAAACTGAAATTATGGGAATGTGCTGACTCCTAGCCTACAGTTAAAACTTTTTTTAGGAGTCAGATACTCACTGTATTTTATGATGTTTTATGGTCAATAAAGATATCCTCTTTTTTTGAACGAGCCCCACCGAATGAAAGAGATAGAGAAAATACTTTAGTTCAGCAAAGATAAGATTAGATACAGTGGGGACCGCATCAAGTAAGACACATTGGACTTTGTACCTATCTTATATTCTTCTCTGTAGGGGCTAATGTCGTACTACAAGTGTATAGCTTGATGTGGTCTTCACTGTACATATATGTACTTAGTTTAGAAGTTATGTTTATTTTTGCTTGAAAATTGGGTACCTAGTCATAAACTCATATAAAATGTACACTATAAATTTTTGCTTTGCCTAAGTATTTTTATATGGTAAGCTAGTGACAACGTAAAATATCTAAAAAAAAAAATGAGAAAAAAACATAGGCAGCTACGGGGATTGCCGATAGAAGTGAGAACTTTACTGACAAATTATCAATTTGAAGTTTCACGTCATCCTCATAGCTACAGATCATAGATAAACTACCCCTAAAGAGGTACAATGACACTTTGTAAGCATGTCAGTGACGCGAACCTATAATATTTTTCCCTATCAAAAATCGCTCAATGCGCCTAAATAAGCTTTCACTTCAAAAAATAATGTTGGACGTCTTTAAACGGGACAACTTGTAACGAAAAATATTGCAGCTAAGGTTTATAAGTTTTTTTTGTTTAAATTAAGATGTATTGTTGTGGTGTACACTGTACATGTCGTTGACACATCGTAGAACTGGGCATATCGTATTTCTGTTAAAAGTAGAGGAGTTGCCTCGCTCCGCGAGAAAGGTCTTCGCTTTGCTCGTCGTTGCACCTTTTTTTGACTTTTGGTGAAAGATTTTCGATTTCATACTTTATATACGATCTGCCAACGACATACATATAATTAAACACAGCATCTATTTAATTATATATTGTAGACATTTTTATAGTTTACATAATTCATTACTATAATATGAAATCTCTTGTTAAAATAATTATATTTTGTCTTTAAAATAAAATACCTTTATCGATATCTAAATTAATAGTAACATAATGAGTGAATGATTTTTAACAGGCGAGTGATATGACAATTTACTTTATCAATCAATTCATAAAATATACATTAGATCTAGTAATTATAACAACTTTTATAATGTTTCTAAAATAAAATTAAAAAAACATTTGACTACATAACTCAGAATGCTATGTGCATGAGAGAGCTATTGAGAACTTGTTAAACGTTTTCGTTAATATTAGTCTTAATTTTCATTTTTTTTACTTTAGGGATTAGGATACATGGTAACAAATTTTAATATCGGCAAAACTATTTTAATATTATAAATATGTTCATAACAAACACGTTTTATTCTATACAACAGCTCAACACACCTACAGGTTAAGAATAATCCCAACCGACAAAACTCTTACTGTAATCTTTTTTATTTACTTAAAGACCACAGATAACAGCATGAAATATAAATGGGTGCGTAGTACCAAGTTTTACTTAAAGTAGGTAGGTACCCTAAATATTATTCATGTTTGTAATTCATGGTCTTATGATTAAAAATTTAATATTAAATAGCATTGGGAAAGTCTATATTGTCATATACTACTGAGGCCTGACCGTTTGATGGGAACGATCTGAACTTTAGTATGATTGCAGATTCAACAGATTCACAGAATTATACTTATCTTATTATTTTTTTATTATATTCCAAAGCAAACATTTTATTTTGTTTCTTGACAGATCTGGATAAACCGAAGCATAGAAATGGAGTAATTAATCACAAACCAATACATTTTAACCCGTTCGATTAATGGTATATGAAAAACTATACAAAAAGAAAAATCCGTAGATGTTTTCTAAGACTAAGAAACAGGCTTTACTTTTTGTATAGACAAGTCACTTATCTTATTAACCTGTGAATCTGTTGCATTGTTATTCTTATAGTACAATAGTTAATCGATTTATACCGAATCGTAAGTTTATGTCTACTTTGTTCCGTGTTGGTGCACTTCTAAACTGTACTTGAAGCCCGACTTGTTACTTCTATAATTATAAAGTGATTGTGAAATTTAACATGTGGTTACATTATATACACAATTACACATAAGTTTGAGATCAACAACAGTCAAGCTTTAACTATTTTTAAGATATATTGGACTACTTTTTAAGTAGGTAGTTAATAAGTAAGAGCCACACAAAAGACGGTCAAATATTTTTAAAGCAACATTTCAACCAAAATTTTGACATCACATTTTTAAGAATTGATTCAATAAAAAAGGAAAGCAAAAACAATATCTAAGCCATTTGACTTTGGTTTTCAACTTTTGTTATTATTATGATTAGCTCAACTTCTATCTTTAATTGATAAAATAACTATTATTATAGCTTTACATAATAAGGGGCCAATTGTGAAAATAGTTCGATACGAAATACATTCACTCCGTTAAGAAAGCCAATTAATTAAAACGCGCAGGATTAAATATATTTAACCTCTCTTACTAAAATAGTGATTTATTGTTAGTAGAGATGAGATAGACTTGAGATATTGAATCGATGATAAACGTGTAATCTATCGATATTTCTATCATTATTCAAATGAAACTAGATAGTGCTTCCAGTGCCCGTTCTCTACCAAAGAAAAAACTAACCCTTACGAGCTGGAGGCACATGTTTTAGGTCAGCTATACATGAAAACATGCAAAGATTTATTTACACAGAAAAGCAAACACTATCGGTATTCACAAAATGGGTCATTATACTTGGAGACAAACGGAATCTAGATAAATTCATAAGCTATTTTAACATCGGTTCTCATTGTAACCAAATAATATTGATACCGGCAAAAGATATAAATCAATATGAAAACCTACTTCTACACACTTCCTCACAACACTTGCTCCTACGCTATATTGCCAAACCAATCGTTTTTTTTTAAATTACGGTACCTAACAAACAATGGAGTATTTTGAATAATAAATCGAAAATAAAGTGTCTTCCACCAGGATTTTATTTTTGTAGCTTAGATATGGTTATGTAATAAAAATCTTAGGTTAATGTCTGGCAAAACCAAAGCTAACTTATCGTAAAATTAATGATGGTGGAAGACGCTTTGATACCAGAAATTTTAGGTTATTTTGAAACTTGTCTAGGTTTTCACTTTTTTAGTAACAAATTATACTAAAATTAATAACACTTAATGTTACATCCAAGACAAAGAAGCAATCTGTAGTTAACGAATTATGAACCAATTTTCTTAGTAAAATAAATATCTCATTTGGTTCTTCTTCAACAAATACGCCTTGATTTTAAGCGGCTTCTCCAATCCTGAAAATTTGAAAAAATGTTATTAAATTCCACCCTTTACTGAGCAAGCCTTGGGTTCCCAGGTATTGAGTTGATAACAAGATTCAAAATTAAGTAAATCATTTAATACCTACAAAGGTAATCATTTATATCCACGGAGTTTAAACATACAATCTACTACGTAAACATAACATAACTACTCCTTATTGTGCACCAAAATAAAAGAAGTTATAAATACAATAGGCGGTCTTATCGCTTGAACGATTTCTTCCCGACAACTTTTGGATGGAAGATAGATAACGAGAGTAGCAAAGTCTCCATCTCCATTGGTATTTGTTTTTTATTTTATTAGAACAAAAAGCAATGAAATTCTAATTTACAGAAACCAATGGACACGTTGCGATGGCAGCATATACATGATTAAACTTCGAATTTTAAAATTTTTGAAATACTAATGTACAGAAACCAATGAAAAGTTTGCGGTTGCAGCGAACACGAAACATAGGTAATAAGGTTTTGTTGAACAACTATTGAGTGGATTTTGAATTTAAGTGTTATGTTTCGATTAATTAGATAAAGGCGGGTTTTTCACAATTCGGCCTCTTCACACAAAATGTATTATTTGAAGTTGGAATTTATTCAGGCGTGCAATATAAGCTATAAAAGTGGGTTACGGACTACTCTTACGAGTTTTACATGTTTTTTTTTAGCGTTGGTTTATTTAAGGTTTATTTGATAAACAAAGAGAGTGGGTACTCAGGACCGCGTCCATAAACTAGGGGTCGCGACATGGGTTCTAATACCATCTCTGTCGCATGCGTTGAAAATTGTATACGCTATCCTGCTGTGATTGTTGGAACCTGACGAAATTTCTAATTTAATGACGGCTATCAGGGCGTTCTGAAAGCAAACTATGTGTTGATGTTCAGTGCCTTTGACAAAATTATTAAATTTTTCAATTTAATCTCGAAGTATACACACATTTTTTGTTACGGCCAGAAGCCGAAGTACAGCCACAGATATTTGTTGACCAATGGGTAGTATATAAAGTCTCGTTTCAAAGGTAAGAAGCGTAAGCTGTTTTGAATGAGTGATATGTATTTTACTTTAGACGCTAATATAATTAGTACTGAGTACTGACGTTTTTCTGTCTGAAACAAATTTTAGCCGTTTAAAATAGATTTGAAAGCCCTAGAGAGAAGGTGCAATTGCTACCACATGACTCTTCGCATAACAAAACAAATTAGTGAAAAAACCGGGCCTATGCTTTTTCATATTCCTCACTGAAATTCAGTGTGTTTTGGCAAAGGGGTTCCGCTGTAATTTAAAGCTTTTATAAGGGTTTAAAAGGTATTGTCGGTATGAAGGTAGTCTGGTTGGTTGCGAAATTGACTTGATGATTTAAAAAGACCAAGTAGCAATTATTGATTTATACCGTTGCGTTGGTGCCACGCACGCAATGCAGTATTCAAGCTGCTCCAAAACTGCAATGTGAGTATCACGCAGAAGTTTGCATGAATTGAGAACCAGGCCACGTAATACGTTTTGCAAAAAAAAGTTTTTATGTACGGGACACTGGCCAGTTATAATTTACCAGATAGTACGTAGGTGCGGGTATACTTATAGGTTCTTACCTTAGTAGTGACTTCGTTTAATCCTTCTTTTCTCCATCTTCGGGGTCCTTGAGTGTGTGCCACTGCGCGATTGGGCGGCGCGGACTAGCCAGCATGTCTGACCAATGACGTAGTTCGGTTCCAGATGCGTTGTATCCCAGCACCACCTTCCCGATTGGCTCCGATGTTCCGATGCGATCGTAGTCCACCACGGTTACAACTAGGTTCACTTTCTGAAGTCCAATTCCAAATTTAAATGTGGTAGGGTTAGGTTTATGGTGAAACACAGAGATGAGGGTGAGCCCATTGAACCACTCGTACGGATGGAGATTTTATTTAGTCGTAGGTGACCTTGAAAAGGCGTTATAAACACGGTATTGAAGGTGACG
Organism: Ypsolopha sequella; assembly: GCA_934047225.1. Classification (NCBI taxonomy): domain Eukaryota; kingdom Metazoa; phylum Arthropoda; class Insecta; order Lepidoptera; family Ypsolophidae; genus Ypsolopha; species Ypsolopha sequella. Next base: position 15,692,188 of record OW203994.1, on the reverse strand, counting down.
TCTCCAAAGTTATAACACTGTAAAAAGGTTATTGTTATTGTAGTCATTTATCTGTTATTTATATCGATATGTATGGCATTATTTCATCTAAAATAGCACCAATACCGTTATTCAGTACTATTTCTTTCGTTTCAATTTTTTTTCTATCCTTAAAAACTTTATTATTCATGAAAAAAAAAAACAATTAAATTGTCACAAAATAGTGTGATGTTTTGACATAACTATATCAATTAAAAGCTAACCCTCAATTGATTTATTTACTTGTTCAATTACGTATATTGTTGAGTTGATAGAAATGACGTCCATTAAGGGTATTTTAAGTAAGTCTTATATTCGGTACATATTTATTTTAAAGGAAGGTACATTGATAATCTAAATAAGGACGCATTAAAAAAAAAGTTGCCCAGGCATCGAAAGGTAAGCTTTACGTAAAATACCAGCTACGAAAAAAAATGTCCGGAGAGATTTATGATTCCGTGTGTGTAGCAGGTAAGCTACGGCTACGCTGTAGCAAGTCGTAGCAAAAATTGTATTTATTATATTGGTGACTTTATAAACTTTATCGTAACATAAATGTTAGTTTTAAAATTATTTTTGTATTTCTTATACGAAATCCGCACCCCTATTAGAAATGGGAGTGTATGTTTGCTGGTTTTTGTTCTTCTTTCACGCAGCAACGGAACAACGGATCGACTTGATTTTTTGCATAGTATGGGCCGGAGAGTGAGACAGGCTACTTTTTGTCACGGGAAAATGCAAAAGAAATCAGTGCGGGCGAAGCCACGGGTAAAAGCTATAACTTATAAGGTACTTGTAATTTTTGTTAAATAGAGAAGTGTCTTTACGTATTCGTTGAAATACTCGTATGTTATACTGTTTATATACGCTGGGAATTAATAAAATACTTAGTATCGTGAAACATGTTGTGTGTTTTTAGTGAAGTCTGAATAAAAAAGTATTCTTTAATAATTATATTAAACGGGTACGAGTGTTCTTTAGGCTCAACCGCATGAATTTTGGTGCTAAAACTTTCTATTCAAGCATTTTTCATCCAAAATCTGTGTATCAAGTAGTTATGAGACGAGGTACGAGTATATTGATATGAAAAGATACAGGTACGATGCAGACAAACTATTTTTGTCTTCATTGTATCTGTAGCTCCTTCGTAGGCAAATTTTATGGTTGTTTGTGGGATCACGGATTTTTCCCCTTTTTTATCACCAGTTCGATCTACCACTGGTTTATTTTTCGATATTCTTTCGATTTTAATTTCTTTTGTACACGTCTGCTTTCAGAAAACAAAACTAAAACATAAAATTGCTAGATTAGTAAGACGTTTTTTATTTTAATTGAACGTTCTTTCGAGGGTAATTTAATTTTCTTGCCGTTTAACAAGTACTACATTTAAGTACCTACTTAATAAATGTATAACAGTTTACGTAAGTGGTTTAAGTTATGTGGGTTTTTATAGAGAAAGAGAAGTTGGATCAACTAGGTTATACTTTACAGAAGAATCATTTAGGAAATTTTGACTAAAAATAAAAACTCCTTACTAATACATTTTGGGCTAAATAAAAATATATGTGTACTAAAAAGCAGAGGGATAGAAACCGAAATTAACATCGGAAGAATGGGGAAAAAGAACTAGTGGTATAAAAACTAGGGATAAAATTGGACCAATCCGGAGTGTCATGTAAAGTACACTGAATGTTCGAAAGTTACAAGCAAAGTGAGCGTTATTATAAAGTTATAATGCAATAATTCATGTCAAATAAAAGTTAATGAAACTCTAATATTACACGTTTTATATATTAAAACGAAGAGCGAGACTACGTGTTACGTTCATAAACTTTTATTTGAACAATGCTAAAACAGGACCGGGTCCGATACCGGTTTTTCCCTATTTTAAAACATCTGTCTTAACTTTTTCATGCGCACCAAAATTTTGTCAATTGTACAGGAATCGAACCTGCAGTGGTAACTTAATTAAAATTTATGCACCCATTCCAAACCAATAACATAATTTAGAAAACTTACCTCGAGCGTACGTAAATATAATAGACAATTTCAAAGCATATTTACATGCAAAGTTCGACTTCATAAAGCGGGGGTGATAATCTGGGGGGGTGAAGTCAGAAAAGTAAAGGCAGAAGACAAACGAGGAGACTGGATTCCTCAAACCATAAGCAATTACAATTTGAAGTCACCAAATATGCAGTTACGAGGAGAGATTATTCAACACCACTTTAGAGGGAGCATCAAGAAGTTTGTAATAGTCAAAGCAGCAGACTGGCGGTGACTATGTCAATTCAATAGAGGTAACAGAGATTCGTTCATCAGTACAATAACTTATACTGACTTACGCCACTGTTACGGCACTGATAATGCATAGAATTTATAACGTGAATCTAAAGCTGTGACTAAAGGTTAAACCTAAGTTTTAAGTCGCAGGTAAAGGTCCACGTTTAGGCGGGCAAGTAACTGCTTTGAAAACTACAAAGTAGGAAAGGTAGGATTGGACGTAGAAATTAATCAAAGCAGATGATGGGATGCATTGCTTATAGAATTATGCTACGTTGAGAGGGGCTCATCACACATCAGAGACTTTTTGATTGAGTAACTGCCATTCGCTTTTTTTTCGCATTTATCAAGACAGGGAAACAACAAGAAAGAGTCCACATCAAGGAATGGAAAAGTTGTAATAGTAAAAGCAGAACGTTTAAAATTCTTATAGGAATCTACGGTACAGTTAAATAATTCCAATGATGTTAATAAGATTCCTAGGTATTTGCTTTTAAAATTACATCAGGAATATCGATACAGTAATTATAATGAACTAAATTCAGATGTTTTTCTCATATGCAAACAAATATGAATCATCTTTCATATGGGCAGAAACAAAATACACAAGGATTTATAAATTATAGCCTCTAAACAACATAAAATGACAACATTTACTGAGCCTCAGACAACAACAACACAATAAAACGCAAACACCAAACAATTTCATTCATGATGTTCATGGAAAATGTCGAAATGAATGATGAAAATGCAACTTTTTGTAATAGTTTGTACCAATCTGTGTCAGTTATGATTGTATATCCAACACTTACCTGCGTATATCAATTTAAAATTAAAGATATTGAACAAGTTTATGTACCTACTTTGTAACTAATAAACCGCACAAATTGTTACTACAGTTTTACCACACGTAATATCAAAACGATGAATGATGTTGATGAAAAAATGACGATAACAGATGATAATCGCATTTCGTTTAGTCCGGGGAAGATGGATAGGCGTGGAAGCAAGTGGTGTATTGGGTTTATATGTACTTAAATATATCCCAATCATTGACAACATTATTAACCATTTACACAACATCGACTCGCTCCCATTACGGACATATTCTGAGTAAAGTAACTTAGCAGCTTCGGGCTTTGCCTCGTGTACGATATGCCGTTGAACGTTACACAGAGTGCAGTCTGCACTGGGAGGTGGGACATAAATTTTCGTTTGAATCTCAGCTCGCACCTGTATTTGTTCGAATGGCACTTCAAAAGTAAATGACTCGTTGTAATAAGGATTCAGTGTACATTTCTTGATACTCGTTTTCTTCTTCTTGAGACGTTTGCCATTTTGCATGAGCGCTATCTTTACGTACGGATCTGTTGTCGACGACCGAAGACATCAGGGAGTCAGGATATGAAAAAAGTGGAAAAATGCTCATTAGCCAGTCTGTTGATTTCACTGACCTGAAAAAAAGTCTACGAATTTCAAACGTAATGAATGTGAAATATGTATAGTACACTATTTAATTAATGCATAAGCAACCACAAGTTGTTAAGAAATAATAGAAGAATTCTAACTAATTATTAAATAACGACTACAAAAGTATAAGTAAATTAGAAAGTCACACACAAAGACAATAATAAATTTTAAAAGGCTTTTAGCTCTGACTAAATTAGACCGCAACAACTAATGGTTGATTTGCAAATTTGTCTTAATATTAATGAAAACTCCTTTTGGTATAATTATAAAAAAAAGCTGAATGTTATACTCACATAATATAATACCCGAACTAAAAACCCAATTAAATTGCTATCAACAATTAACAAAAGACATTTTAATATAATTTCTAAAGAAATTTTCAATAATATGAAGCTAGCATGTAATGTGAGTATGAAAAATATGTTATGTTGGTATTAAAATCGCTAGAATAGAAAGTATAAATATGTAATTTAGAGTGTTTGTTATGTTAAAATACTAAGTCGTTAATTTATTGTCGATTACTTAGTCCTTTTTTATTACGTTTTCAATGTAAATATAAACAATTAAATAAAACTCCAAGGTACTCGGTTCTACAAATATAATTATGTTTAATTACCTTTTAAGGGTTTGCTACCGGTTTTGTCGTTTTACGACATCATCAAGCACTGTATTTGAGGTGTTAATAACACATTTTGTAAAACCACGAATTTTATGTGTTTACATAAACAGAATCCTGTTTATGTAAACATATAAAATTCGTGGTTTTACAAAATGTATTATTAACACCTCGTATTATTAACACCAAATACAGTGCCTTATGATGTCGTAAAACGACGAAACCGGTAGCAAACCCTTAAAAGGTAATTAAAATAATTATATTTGTGGAATAGAGTACCAAGGAGTTTTATTTAATTGCAAGATGTCGTTCCATCAAGAAGCAACAACATTCACCGTCAACTATGTAAATATAATCATTGTCAATAAAGCCGATTCTGAAGGCTTTAACTTTAGTTTTAGTGCTGTCAATACTTAAATTTTTCCAAAGTAATTTAGCTTCTGTTCTTCACACTTATGAACTATTTTGCAACGATGAAAATTTAGTTTTGACAGTACTAAAACTAAAGTTAAAGCCTTCAGAATCGGCTACATTAAAACTATAAAAAACGTAGTTGTAGGTACATATATCATGTGAGATTTGATAGGACTCTTACTACAATTTGCTGTGCCTTGCAATTGGTTATTGAACCTCACCCGAGTTATTTAAAATTGAAATACTTTGTATAGATAATACAAATATATGAAATCTGTGATTAGCGAGCCTTTTAGCAGCTGGATTGTGAAAAAGCCGCCTTTTTCTTATTAATCAAAGCAGAACACATAAATTTTAAATTTGCTCAATAGTTATTCAACAAAACCTTATTACCTATTAGCTTCCGCCCGCGGCTTTGCCCGCTTGGCTTACAAGAAACAATGACATATTTTTTTTCAGAAACAAACAGTGTTCTGGTTCGATAAATTAGAAAAAGGCGAGTTTTTCACAATCCGGCCGCTAAACGGTTTTTAAGTACTTAATTAGCTTGTATCATTCTAAAACATAGATGAGTGTGTATGTACACAAACTATAATTAAGTACAGTAAAATATATACAAGTGTGTTTGTATGTATATCAAGGGTGTTTTTAGTATAGTAAAATCTCGTTATTATCTTGGAGTAAGACTGCCAAGAGTAAGACTAACAATTCTACTTATTAATTAATTAACAAGCATAATTGTTCAATCTTGGTACACCCGCGTTTCACTGACGATTATTATGTGACAGGTGGTGAGTCCTGTTACGCTCTTCGCGCACAAATACATGCTTTTTAGGGCATGCAGGTTTCATTACGATGTTTTCCTTCACCGTTCAGCAAGTGGTATGCACATAAATTCCGATTAACTCGTTGGTGCATGCCCGATCGGGGATCGAACTTGGATCCCAAGATTGAAAGGCCAGGCACCTGAGCTACCAGGTAAAACGCGGGTGTACCAAGTGTGAATTGGTGACTTGCATTTCACAGTTCACGGCCACACTGGGAACATTTCTGACACCTCCTCGGGGATTCATGTCCTGAAGATGAATATAAAAATTGTTTAAAAGTTCAAATACCCAAATCATTATAAAGGCCACAATCATAATAAAGGCCATGGAATTTGTCTCAATTGTATATAAAATTCATATAAAAAAGAAAAAAGTCGTTTCAGACCGATAATTAATCTTTGTAATCATAGAAACCTACCGTGTGAACCTTCGCGCTTCTCTTGCAATTAACGAGATTCTACTATAATAGAAAATAGTTTCTACATACGAATAAATACGTGTAAACATATAGAAGCACAAAAGCTTGCATGCCATGTGTTGGAGTTTGTTACTATAATAAGAGAAGTGATGACAAAAGTGTTGATATTATGAAAGTGATAAAATAGTTTCTAGCTACGATTAAAATGTTCACGCCATGAAAGAAAAGAGAGCTAAAAATATATAGTCTTATAATTTTTACCCTAAAATACCTGTGGAATTAGATAGTGGTGTAATTAGTATAGACAAGGCGTAGACGTTCTCGTAGCACTGGTGGGGTAAGTTATTAAAAACAGTCAAAATGTCATGTTGTTATGGTTAAAACGTACATAAGGTACTTCATTTGATATGTTATTTTCAAATTTTCATAAAAACAAACGCTAAACACAAATCAATTCCTGATTTTTATTTTTGAGTATAGGTAGATAGAAGATTTGTCTGCGCGTGTGTGTCTGCAAATGTCTAAGTATCTAAGGTTATTGATGGACTATATCCATCCAACATGGGACACAGTTCAAATATAAATAGACACTCAGGGTCGCTACTGATGACGTCACAACATAGAAAGACGGGCTGGAGTGTTTGTGTGAGGACAGTACCTGACAATCCGCCCACGTCCATCTTCTTAAGGTTCTTAGCTTCCAAAATCACCACAGTCAGTTTTCCGGCCGTCGGGACATATCGCAGAGAGAAACATATATCGCCCAACTTGTTATCCTGAAATATATTCAACGTGTCAATTAGTACATACAGCCTCTATCTAACAACAAACCTTTGTTATTAAAAGGATAAATTCATTTTCATGCTTCTTAAACTTTGTTGTGTTGTTCCTAGCTTGCTTCTTTTTGACAAATCTACCCAACCCTTCCTTGACGAAACTGTGCGGTTAACGGACAAGAACATGGATTTTTCAGAAGATTAATAGGGATAACATCGTATGTAAGGTTCAGATATGGGTCTAGAAAGCTGACAAGACGTTTACAACGCTGCACAGCGCGGGACTGGGCACTCACATACATTTTCTTGTACAAAACAAAATAAATAAAAATACTAATAGCACCAGGTGTTCACCTAAAAGCGTACTCATGTTTATCTGGTTTGCTGCTACAGGCTTCCAGTATCGAACTAAAGTTTTTGACAAAACGTCACTAGATTTTGAAAGTTCGAGCCCCTTAACTTTGCTTGTCTACTTGTCATGAATAATTTCCTCGAAAAGAGATTGAACTGATTACAAGTTGGAGGTAGGTACCAAGCCTTGAAGTTCAAGTTAGAAGGCTCGACGTGGGTAGAAGAGATTTTTGTTAGCTGGTAGTCTACAACAGCGGTCGTGCTTGGAACATAAATATTTCACATGATAGAGATGCTTAAAAGTTATAGAGTTTGCGACTAATTCTTATGCACATTTGACGAACACTGTCATTACGTATCGTATAACGTTTTAGCACAAATACGTCATTTCAACTAAAACATCAACGTACACCATACATATTTCGACCAAACATAATAAACACGACAAAAAATAAACAGAAAAATACATTTTTATAAATTACAAGTACCTATGAAGCAGTTGGCACCGCTGGTATACAAAATTGTTAGTTTGTGTCAGTTTATTACGACCTGTTGCCGAAATGAAGCCAATTCGTGGTTTCTATTCATGTTACACCCAGTTCAGATCATTCCTAGCCTAGAATCTCTTACCTGAACTTTAATCTCTTTACTCCTAAGCTTTTCTCAAAAGTTCATTGACATAGTTGCACTCGTTTGGCTTTTCTCAGGACCGAGCATTTTAGTAACAGATCGCAATCGCATAGATAGCTGGATATTGAAACATATAAATAATTATATTACAGCCATGGTTGTTATCTACCGGAAAAATTGTCTAAATACTCCGGTATATGGTGAACCGAGTAGAGAGTATCATTGTACAAGTATTTTCGGTAGATAATGTAGTACGTACATATGCAGTAACACATACCTCGTGACATCCACTACCGACCGTGACGAAAGGTACAAAGACGACAGTTACCACACCAATCTAGGAAGAGCAGTACTAGCATGTGCAAATGGACATTGCTTTTATTGAGTCTCAAAATTGCTCACGGAAAGATAGCACTGATAAAAGTAGTGTATTTCAAAAACAATGTTCAAAGTAATGCTTCCAAACCAGAAAATCGATAAAACACCTTAAAACGAACGTTTTTAAATACAATACAGTAAACCAGAGGTTATAAGTTAAGCCAAGATTTAAATACATTTTATAGTGTTTTACAAGTTTCATAGACCTAGAACGTGCAACATCGATTTTAATTGTTGGACTGATCCATCTTTTATCTTGATAACCTGCAACATATTTTAAATTAGAATAAAATTATGTCACTTTTAACTAAAAATCTACAATTGTGTAACTTATAAGTTCTATGTTACTGTTTAGATGCCAAAAAGACAAGTTAAATGTTTTTATTATCAGTCGAACGAGTTCCAGCTACAAGACGTAACAATTGCTACGACGAGACGTAGCAGAGCCGCAGCTACGTCGTAGCACTCTCGCATTTGCTACAATGGCGTACAAAATTTATACGTTTTTGCAGTTTCAAAGCTAAAAGATCGTATCTTCAAGATCACATCATCATTCTAACGTATATATTTATGTATGTTTAACGTGACCGACAGGATACACCATTACATGCAACAGAAGGCGATAGCTATATTTTTCGTGTTCAAAATTGTATGTTAGGGCGTTTGTGCACTCACTCGTATTCAACTTATATTGATATGATATATCAATTTATATGATTTGTTACAAACAACTTAAAAACGGATCCAAAATTCATCTAGTAAAAAAAAAACACCAAAACGATTCGAACACGAGTTAGTGCACAACCGCCTTTACGGTCTACACCTAAAAACTACATAAAACTGCTACTTTATAACATTAAGAATATTCTGAATTATCAATTTCAATTTTGTTCTTGTCAATTATTTAGGATTTATTTACATACAACACTACAGTACCCGACAGAAAATAATGCACAACGGCTATCTTCAGCTTTGTTGAGCGTCGTCTCTGTCATCGAACTGTTAGTGCTTCGTGCGACAGAGATGACACACCGATATGATGTGCATTATTTACTGCCGCGACCTGTACATTACAGTGTCATAAAAATTGATAATTAAGAAGTGATGAGCGTAAAATGACAAACATGGAACATTCCACAGCCGCAACATAAAACTTAATTAAAAATGTTGGATGAAGATAAAACAAAACGACGAATAACAAAATGGTTGCCATGTAAGGTGACAGTTGGGTTCAGGTGATGAGGTTAGATGTTAACATAAATGTACTGCCATTTAACCTACCACCCTATAGACACTGCCTTTACCTAAATCTTCACTCAAGGTCCTTATATAAATATGAAATCATCCGAGTCTCAAATAAAAGACACGGTAATGTTATAACAAAGTGTATTTATACTGTCAATGTAGCAACTGTTTAGTCAAGTATGACTGGTATTAAACTTGGATGTGTCTCAAAAAAATACTTACGTGAATGATCATTTCGTTTTTGAAGCGGCATGCAAGATTGTTCAGGACACAATCATACACAGCCAAGCAGAGAGCAGAGAAAATATGGAGAAAAAGAGAAAAAACCAAGTAAATACATTTTGCTGTTTAAATTAATTCTGTCAGAAAATAAATGTTGATTCAATCAATCAGTTAGAGGTTTTTTGATGTTACATTGTTTCTACATCCATAAATTGTTTTTGTTTGATACAGCCATTATTAATAATAAAAATAACGCTTGGTAACCGTAAGGAATGTAAGAGACACCAAGAGACCTCTTGTAAAAAGTGCAGTTAAAATTGGAAAAAAGTCAGTTTTTCTGAACATACCACTTGTTTAGTGAGGATATAACAGTAACTTATAATGTGTAGAACGCAGTTACGACAAAATAGTGATGTTATACACTTGCTTTTTCAGAAACACTGACCTGTAAAAATAAACTACACTGTCAAAACACAGTTCAATGAATAATTTTCTGATAGCTAATATCAATAAAAATAAAAACTTTCTTCTAAATTATTTTATATTTGAGTTCTAAATATTTTGATAGAAGGTGTTGACATGTAATGGTTCTCAAAAAAAAAAAATACCAAAAATTTCAACAAAAATATAGCAAATTTAGGCAACGCATACGTCAGGGTCAGCGACATAATATTTTTAATGCTAAAATGTGTTTGAGGGTTGACAACACTGCGTTTGCTTTGTGGACAATTTTGAAAGCCATAACTTGTCAACGCCCTCTATCGATTAATTAAGAACTTTTTTTTTTCAAGTTTTTACTAAATCCATCATCAGGTTGAGGTGCCACGTTCTCTCTCTTATATTATGCTGTGTTTTGCCAGTTTAGCCTAAGCTAAGAAAAAGAAATACGATTTTCCTCGCACTCTGCTAAAAACTCGTATTAATGATTATTATTTACTTATCAATAATGCGTATTTATCTAATGACAAAGCTTCGAACGTGGTTAGTCGATCTAGGTCAATAATAAATTTTGAACTCTTTCTTTGATGTGATCTGGGTGTCACTCGTTTACTCTGTATTCCAATAATTATATTTTTCGCAACATTGGACATATGTATGTGTATTGTGTATTAGCAGCACAAGTTCAAATTGTGCAAAGCTGAACAGAATTGAAGCCAAAGGCCTAAAATGTGAACGATATTCCAGTAGGTTGAGCATCAACCAAAAGCTTAAAAGTAAAGATAATAAAATAAAATAAGGTAAAACATCATTGCAAGTACCCAACAAATTATGTAGGCTTGTGGATTGTTAGAACTTTGTACTTGGGAACTTACTTGACGTTACTCGTTCATGACTTAGCAAGTTACGACCCAAAGCTAACTAAAATGGTCCCTGTATTTACATTGTAACCTAAGCCAACTAAGTTAAGAGAATTAAGCATCTTAAATATTACTAACTGTTACTCGTACCTCAGCCGCTGACTTATTATGCTGAAAGTAAATCTTTAGAACAAGTACTCGAATACAGGGGGAAATTGCATTGTGAGAAACCTGTGGGACTCATCAAGGTTTTTAAGTAATTCAGTTGTGGTAGTGTTGGACTTGTAAAGCCGCCAGTGACAGTGTGTGAGTAGCGCACCTGTCCTCCCTCTCCCTCCACGCTCTGCAACTCACGCCACTCCTCGATGGTCTGAGCCAGGTCCACTTGGCACAGCGGAACCTTCACCTCGCCGATCTGGTCGTGCTTGGAGAACCGGTCGAAGTCGAAGATGGCAAACACTAGCGTTTTATTCATCGCATCCGCATACGGCACGTTCTGGATAAATAGGTTTGTTAACTTACACAAAAGATGGACAGTTTTTAAATGAAAAAGGCATGACATTTAATGGTAGATGGTACAGTCATTGACATAATCAGTCATTCTACATAATAAACGTGTCAATTTGAATGCATTTCCTTCGAGGAGCATTTTTTATCCTGGGTCACTAATTTGTCCAATTCCTAAGAAAATTAAACAGAGCTTTTTTACAGTTGGAATTCGTGGAAAGAAAATTATTGTGTTGAAATTTTTTGTGCTAGTTTAAGATGTATATTTGACAGATTAATCCTTGAGAGGGGAGTCAACAATTAAGTTGATAGGTTTAGAACATTTGCTTGCCTTAAAGACGAAGGTTTCGTTGAAGACGGGACTGAGGGTCTTTCGGTGGACTTTCGTTTCAAACTTTTTCTTCTTGTCGGGCAGAAGGTAGACCTTGACGTATGGGTCTGAAGTGCCTCCCATGTCAAGTGCCGGTAGCTCCTCGGCCTGGATAACTGTCACCGAGAGACTGTTGCTGTTGAAGTCATACTCCAGCTGCAGCGGAAAACAAATGATGATTGGTCTGAAAGTTATGACGTCACACGAGGTGTGCGCAACATAAGTTCAAAATGAGTACCTTGTACTGGAGTTTACCAAGTTTTTGCTCTTCCTTCTTGGCTTCTCCATCATCCGGTTCTTCAGCATTCTCCGTGAGCTCTTCCATGTCAGGCTGGACCTAGAATTGTATCATAAGCTGATTAATCAATCACAAGCTTAATTTCTTAATGAAAAACAGCGATGTTCAAGATGCAATTTAAAAATATACTAAAAACTAAGTAACTATTAGATTTTTATTTCATACTCCACGTACCTACAGTAATTGATAAAAAATGTAAAAAAATGATTGAAGCATAAAAATAATTCAACGTTTACCATTTACGTGTTAGGCATCCAGGTAGTATGCAATAAGGCAAGGATATAGTGTTTCTATGTATAACGAGAAAAATATATAAAGAAAATGGCATATACACGTAAATAAATATAAAGTTAATATAATGTATGCATATAATAATAATATATACAGTTTATGTAAGTATATTTTCTTACTAAATAAAAAATATATGCGATAAGTAACCTTTTCCTTATATGCGGATCCAAGTAGCTGGACGGATTTGAGATCGACTCCTTTCATGCCTTTCTTTCCATCCTTGGAGCGTCTCTTCCGGAAACATCGCCTGATGCAGCAAAAGCATACTCCAAGGACTACGACTGCCACTCCTGGTCAACACGATAATTGAAATGAAATGAAAAAAAAAATGAAAAAATCTTTATTGACGCAAAAAAATACAAGTACACAGAATAATTGGAACTCTGGCCATTAGGGTAGGCTGGAACCTGAATTCCAACGGCCAACGCTCTCCGTATAAGTTTACACATTTAAAAACTTAATTATGTACCGGCTAATGTTTTTTACTAAAATTATAAAAATTTGAATACATTTAAATTACATTACAATAAAATTAGATTTAGATTCAACATGAAATAGATTTTATATTAGCTAATGTTAAATGACACCAGTATTACAATCAAAAGATTAAGAATTATAAAAATTATTTAGTTCATAGATTTTGTATTTGTTAAATATATGTGAACACAAGAGCAGTCGTTTGGAGACTATTATGGAAACTAGACATTTTATAACTATACAACGTGTAACAGAAAGGTGTAACCATATTTGAAGAGCTTATTTAGTCAATGGTATAGAACAACTTTTACTATGGAACAAAACCTGTATCTCGAAAAAAAAATTTTACTGTTTCATAGAAAAATGTAATGCCACTCGGCCGAAATGTATGAAGGGCAGATTTTTTTTTTTGAGATTTTGGGGTTGGCTCCATAGTAAAAGTTGTTCTATACCATTGATGAATAAGCTCTTCAAAAATGGTTACACCTTTCTGTTACACCTTGTATAAGTAAAATGTTTCATTTCAGATATTTGGATATTGGTTACTCTTAAATCAATTTTCCCAAGATAATGATTGCTTATTGGTTTAATTGTATCTCAGAAAAAAATATATAATTTTCAACGTTTTCTCCACTTAGAGTTGACAAAATTGTAAGCACCATAAATTTTTTTTTTTTCAGTTTTGTTGTTATCATTACAAATCTGTATCCAACAGCTGCGCTGAAATTTTCATCTAACAAAATGTGTAAAATATTTAATTTAATTTATAAATGTTTAATGTTTAATTTACTTGAGCTATTTTACTCAAACATATTTTAACGTAATTTTTCTTTCTTATGCTGTTTGTTCTCAAGAAGTCGACTCACCAACAAGTATGGCGACCAGCTGCCATGTCTCCATATGCATCTTATGTGCCAGTTCCGCTGTCTTTTCCATGACCGACTCCGTAGGGACAGGTACTGGGGTCGAGCCCCCCTCAGTCGTCATTGCTTCTGACGATGCTAAAACAAATTTAGATGAAAAACATCTTAAAAGCGGCTTGCTAAAAGGTAGGTATTTCGTCTATCCCATTCAAAATCTGATTCATAACTTTATGAAAAGTATGAATAAAAACGACCTTCAAAGCGTACGAAATGAGAATGTTAGCACCCCAACTTTGTTCTCATTAAAAGTTTTTAAAGTGACTTTAACGACAGAGCGCTGAGAGTACTTAATTTACTTATCTTTAAGATAAATACGCTATGAAACTAAGATTTTATAGTACTTATATAAGATAAATAATTATTATTGCTTTTTAACTTGTAAATTTTGTGGCAGTATTTTTCCGTTCACTTGAACTACGAAAACAAACATGTGACATAAACAACGCAATTAACTTCCCGTTTCCTACACGTCTAGAAATGAAATAGGCATGCCGCTCACTCGGTGTACTAAATAAAAAATAAATTAAAAGATTTTGCACTTGCAAGGTAGGTGTCGAGACGATGTTTATGAAAAATATTTCCGTAGACATTCAACCGTACTCGAATCTGTATATTTTGGTGCCAGCAGCGATGGGCGCTGACCAACTTCGTAGTCTCCTCCGCAGTCTCTTGCCGCCGTCGCATGAGCGACTGCAGTATCGACGAAATTCAGAACACGACTGAAAGTGTAAATAACTGAAAGATTCACTTAAAACGCTGCGGAAAAAAATCGACACCTTAACTATAGAACTTGTATATCTTCTTCAGTAAATAATTATTTTGATAAAATAGTATATTATTTTTGGAATCTTTTTCTAGGGATCTGTTAAAACAGAAACGTGATTGGAGAAATTCGGCTCGATAGAAATATTTATTGAAATGAAGTCTTTTTCGACACCAATTCTCCTGGTTTGACAATTTAGAATGACATATGGACTGCAATTATATTTTATTAGATGGGTTTTAACGGTATCTAGAACCTGGTTAAACCAAATTTTGATAGCAACTCTAGTACATTTTATATTAATAAAAAACCAACCTTTTGCTACTTTTCCACGAATCCGTCCCTCTCGCACTGAGGGTTTTTTCGCATATGGAGTAACAGGGACGCTAAAACTTTTACATGAAAATGAAGTTCATTCCTTATACAGGTGGTTGATTTGGTCAGCAACTTTCGTCACATTGTAAGTTGTACCACGATACTGATGACGGAAAAATGTTGAAAAAGAACCTTTTTTTTACGTAAAACTATTTCCGTTATTTTGGGGGCAAAATAAAACGCCTAGTGTACAACAGGCATGATGATATTGACTCAGCACTGGCAGAGCAGCGGCAGGGTGGGGTGGGACCTCCGAGTTGGTAGGTATTAGCGCTTCTTTGCGCCCCATTTACCATTTTCAAGAGAATTTAAGGATATTTAAAAAAGAGCATACATCTCCTCGATCAATTGTTTTTTATTTTATGCTGTTTTTTTAAATTAAGCAACATATATACTAATATTTATATGACGCAAGTTGTCGACCAAACGGACAACCTGTATAAAGTAGGCTTAATGATGGCACCAACGGTGGCTGTGCCTATCACTGACTCCATGGTCTCCGCCGCGGACTCGTAACGCCACAACATCAGCGACTGCAGTGTCGGCGATATTTAGAGCTTGATGCGAAGTAAATGAATAAAGAGACACTTACACGTAGGAGGCTCCATGGTGGTGCTGGCGGTGGCTGCGGCTGTGACAGACTCCGTGGCCTCCGCCGCGGCCTCCCGCCGCCGTCGCAGCAGCGACTGCAATATCGGCGACATTCCTGAGGAATAACACGATTTTTTTAAAACCGTTGTCATGCCACGTAATGCGGTTTCTATCATTTTATTATTTTGAAATCTGACGTCAGTCACGGGGTCCTAGTCCTTAAATGTACAATATTGGCTAAATTAGTCAAGCTGTTTTTGAGTTGTGCCCAGTACGGACGTAAATCGAAAGTTCGAGTTTCCATTTTTGATGGAAGGAAGCGTCCTTAAACGCGACCTAGAAAATTATACTATGGCCCATAAAGCAGGAAAGTTATATTTGTACATATATTTGAAGCGCTTGCTACGCCGTAGCAAAAAGAGGGAGTGAACCTATTATAGTTAAAGATAGTCTTGGGGTAATAATACCCAACCATTTTTATTCTTGGTATGGTTGTGTACAACGAACTGTGAGTGAGGAGACACCTTGCCCTAGTCTCATATTTATTTAAAATTTTAATAGACAAGATCCACAATAGTGATATACTAGGCCAAATAGGGCTGTGTGTTCCCGACGGGTACGTGCAACGACGGCAACGACCATGGCTACTGGCGGTGCCACGTGCCAGGACCAACCTGCAGGCTGAGGCGCCGCTCACGCGAGAACTGCGCACTCCCAACCTCATAGCGGAACAACTTGACCTCTTTGTATATGCTCTGAGTGAATTCACCAGGATAGCTTTGTATCATCTATGTTACAGTCAGTTTGGTATATATATACCTTTATTATTGTAATAATTTATAAAGTATTATTAATGTTTTAACTGCACTATCGTATCGTATTTTCAAAAACTAACGCCACCTAGGGAAAATCTGCTGGTTGGTTTTACTTGTTGTTAAGTTGGTTTTCATGGAAGTAACCGGATAAACTTAAAACTGTTTGTTCTTATTAACGATAAGAATTTTCAAAATTGTATATATTCTATGCTAAATATGCTAATGCTATAATATGTTAAATTTTAAAAGATGTCTTATAAATTCATAACGATCTTAGATCTCACTATTTTTATTCTATTGGATCTATTTTAGAAATTATTATTAAAAAGATTTTAGAAAGGAAGACGTTTGTTTTGTTTTGTCACTCTCGTGCTCGGAG
The DNA here is from genome assembly GCA_934047225.1 of Ypsolopha sequella. Classification (NCBI taxonomy): domain Eukaryota; kingdom Metazoa; phylum Arthropoda; class Insecta; order Lepidoptera; family Ypsolophidae; genus Ypsolopha; species Ypsolopha sequella. The sequence continues at coordinate 15,675,453 of OW203994.1, read as the reverse complement.
GGTTCCATACCGTTATGTCAAATAAGTTAGAAGAATTGAATAATTTGAAAAAAATAAAACAAAATTCAAGTCATAACTTAGAAAATGGATGAAAGAAACTGCAAAATACATTTAGTCCAGCATAGGAGAGTAGAATATTTGTACGATTGCAGGTCACCTGTAAGTACCATAAAGGATTTGATGGTCAGTAAGTGAGTGGGATTTTTAGTGTGAAAATATGTTTTGAAAGGCTTTTTATTTTTATTGCGTAAGACTAGAAACATATTTTTTTATAGCAGTACATGGCTAACAGAAGTTCTCTTTTAATTTCAATTTGACACTTCTAGTCATATCTGAGAAGAAAGACATGGATAGACAACAAAGTGATCCTATAAGTAGTAAACAATAATACTACATGTTTCATAAAATATTACTAAAAGAAATACATAAATAGTTCGAACGCTCAGCTTTAGGAGCTAACTTAATTAATAAAATTTGTGCTTGTGATTGTCGGCACTCGGTGAAACTTGAAACACATCTTGAGTTAAAAGCACTTGTACAGTACTTGTATTTCAACATTATCATTGTTTACGTTGCTCGAAGCTAGAGCCTGGAGTCAATGAAATGTATTTTAATTAAAATCTTCCCTTGAAAATGGTGCAAAATCCGAAACCTGTTGGGAGAAAACATAAATAAAGTGAAACTACTGTACAAGTGCTTTTAACTCAAGAAACTTAATTAATATTACAATATTATTAAAAATAATGAAAGGTAAAATAAAGTAATAAAGACTCAAGGTCTTATTTTAATTATGCTAAGCACTAACATCATCTGGCAATATTGCTAAGCCTGTATTTGAAATCAAAAAGATAAATGTATGCATCAGAACAGAACTTCACGAAAATTTCACGAAGCAGTTTTAGTTCAAGTTGATCATTATAAAGTTTTTCCATATACGAAACCTAAAAAAATAGTTTTTTTACATATATTTTAACGCAAAGTAAAATTTTTTTTGCTCTCAAGCAGAAACCTGATTCGTTTTGTCCATTTTACAGTACGTCTGCAAAAATCAAAAAGCATTGAAGACAGAAAATGTAGTAGGAGAGGCTGCTAGTTTTTTTTTTTTTTTTAATAGATGTAAGTACAAATGACACAATAATATCAGATTGCTGTAAACAGTAAAGTGTGTACGACAAACATGTACGCTTTATACGGAAAACGAGCTTGAAAATAGGATATTTTGCCGCGGGGGAATAAATCTAATTTGTCTCAGTCTGGCTTGTTAAATGTACTAACGAGGTATAACGAGAAGAAATGTGTCGTCTAATTTCAAACGACGCCAGATCCAATAAAAAAAAATACATTTTTAGTCTATGGGCACGGTAGTTTTGAGTTCTATGTTCTCATAAATCGATTTCCTACCAAACTCCTTTAAATCCTGTGAAAATTCGGTACAAAAACTCCATTCAGTTTCAAACTCCGCAATGTAGTGTTCCGTAGTTGCCCATCACAATATGTGGTGTTAACGGTTTAACGGCTAATAGCGTTTAAAAACGGGCCCACATAGGTCGATGGTAACTAAGTAGGAATTATAGCTATTTAACTTGTGATACTACTTAACTGTGATAGTTAAGCCGTGCCATGATTTTTTTTTATCTATCCAAAAATTTAGCTCGCAGGGGGACACTTGAATTTGAATCGAAAAATGGTTTTCACACACCCGCAATATTTTTGAACGTACTATCCAACGTACCCACAACATGGGTTAGGCGAGAAAAAAAAACAACTTTACGTGAAGGGGAGCTATCTTAAAAAAATATTTTTACATTTTATTTTACCACTTTGTCGGCGTGATTAATATGTATACCCATGCCAAATTGCAACTTTCTAGTACTAAGAGTCTCCGAGCTAATCAGTAGACAGATAGACATACAGTCATAACATATAAAATATAACTACCTATGTAAGGGTTCCTTGTTGACTACGGAACCCTAAAAATAGACTAACGTAAGCACGTCACGAGTTGAACATAAATCGCTTAAAAGAGAACGCCAGCTCAACATCTACTTTGTTTTAAACGATAATAAAGTGCTTTTACCCATTGGATTTGTCACAGACCATCCACTATTTAAATATCTTGTTTTATGTTGATTATTTTATCCACGAGTTGTGTTTTATAACTCCGTTAAAAAGTGACCCATTTAAAAATAGCGTGTTGAAAATGATTTTTTATTTGTTGCATGCATATGAAACTGTACGAGTGCAGAATGTGTCGATTCGGCGTAACACGACTTACTTATTTGACAGGACTAACCTTATTTAAAGCGTCCTATCTTTTTCTTTCTTTATCGAAAAGACAAAGACAGAACGCTTAAATTAAGTTTAGTTCTGTCAAATAAGTTAAGATGTGCTACACCAAATCGGCACCAATATCTAATTTAAGACATCGTCGAGTACATCCAGAATAAAACCAACTTCTTGTTAAGAGTGGAGCCGCTGGAGACGCGTCACAACGCTAGTTTCAAGGCGTTCGTGGCGTGAATACCGACAAGCAGGCTGTCAACCTTCATGAAGGAGGACTTCTGGCCGAAGAGCGTGGTATACCGGTGTTTTCGCGGTAGAATACCATCTACACCGGACCGGCACAGTGACGTTGTGCCAAAGTAACACTTGAGTTTTTTTCAAGTATAAAAATGTATTAAGCTAATTATTTTTTCAATGCAAGTGCTCGTAAAGGCCCACTTTTTATGCATCAAAACCGAACAGAAAGTCGATTATTTTGCCCTAGGGCTTTATTATTATTTTTTAAATTTATTTTTAATGGTTGGCTAACCTGCAGCCTTTCCTATGTACCATAAATGTTAAACTTTTTTTTTCCACTGTTTAACGGCTCTGGATACAGTCCTTTTGAGCCAATCATTATTTTAAGTTCACAAGATTATATTTGTTTTATTTCCTCACACTATGCATTGAAAAACGTAGTATGATACACGGGCGTAAGAGCAATAAATTACTCGGTTACGTTAAATCGTCCTCGTAATTTATCCCTTTTCGCCCTTGTAGCATAAACTACTATTATGGGCCTTGTTGCCTGAAATAAAACAATTTATTATATTATTATTATTAGTAGCTGTCTTTCAAATTTTTTCTTTTGTTGAAGAACCTTTTGCTGTTAATCTTCTGGGATCTTTTTTTTAATGAGATATCTCATATAAAGTAAAGGGGTTCAGATAATTGAGACGGAGATGTTTTGATTCCTTAGATATATTCCGTACACAAAGCTGCAGAATCATTTACCAATATTTCAAAAAGTACAAATAAAATTCATGAATTGACCATCGTATAGATTTTAAATAAAAGTGTTATAGAAGATACAATTGCATATGTGTGTAGGATGCAGAAACTTTTGAATCACAACCCGATTCTTAGGGTTCCGTTCAACAGGGAACCCTTATAGTTACACCGTGTCCGTTCGCCTGTCCTGTCTGTCTGTCTGTCCGCGGCTTAGCTCAGATACTCTGTACTATAAAGCTGTTATTTGGCATGGGTTTACATTATTATAAATATATTTTATATATATATATATTTTTTTTTTTTATTGTACCTTCCCTTTATTTAAAGTAGTAATGAATTTTTTTCTAGTAGGTATATTCCTTGGTGTTGGGTGTGGTTAATTAGATCGTTAAAAAATTGCGCGGGTTTGTAAATACAATTTCTTTCAATTTTCAGTGATCCCTTTGTGATATATCAAGCTTTAAAGCGCTAATTATTGTTACAGTTTTGTGTCCCCCCTGCCAGCTAAACGGTTGTTTTTGGATATGTAAAAAAATTCACAGCATGTAGGCCATTTAGTATAGGTACACGAAGTTTGAAAAAAAAAAAACCATCATAGCTAAGTAGGCTTTACAAGTTTACGAGTAATAGTCGACCAACTTATGAAATGTACTTGAAGAAGTAAATAGGAAAATTTCGTAGAAATTTAATTGAAAATTACTTAGATGAAGTTGTTAGTTGTGTAAAACAGGTAGTTAATATAAGTTTATGAACCAAGTTTATGGAAAAATAAAATAAAATAAAATTAATACCATTATTAAACCGTGAACTCAATTAATTTGTTTATAGTATCAAATAAACAGCCCCCTCCTAAGTCCGGATATTGTGACGGGCAACTACGGAACCCTACATTGCGCGTGGCCCGACACACAGTTGGCCAGTTGTATTTCAATTTTTGTCGTCCCAAAGCACCTATAATATTCTCAAATCTTTTATATTTTTATAAAAAAAGACATGATCTTGCAAAGTTTCTTGCCCTTCTTCCTAGATCGAATGGGCAGAGTCAGGCATATATTTATTTATTGCTTATTTATCTATGGACTTTCATGGATTTATTGTATTATGTATTGTATATAATATAATTGTTTACTTAGGTAAGTATATAAGTTTATTTGATAAAATTCAAGTCATTCTAACTTTTTTATAATTGTATTTATTCATCTTTATGCCTTTGATTAATTTAGTGCTTTATGCTGTTCTATTGTTTTTTAAGATAAATATCTACTTGTAAAATTTTATTATATGAATTTATGTTACAAAATAAAGTAGATACCTATTTGAATTTGAACTTCATTTTATCTCAAAGAAGATTTTTAAAGTGAAGGACAGACAGAAGAAAAAGCTTTTTGATTAGACGTTCAACAATCGTTAAAAGTAAGGGTTTTTGGTAAATACCAAAAAGAAAATCTGAATTATGGTAAGGTTCACCCATTCCAAGGTCGTCAACCCTTAGTTAAAGCAAAGTTGTTTTACGAAGAAAACATATTTATTTTTCTTGAAAGGTTTTATTTTACACAAGAAATATTTGATAATTAAGTAAAAAAGCTTGTGAAGCAAGTACCTACTGTGGACGGTGTATACTTTTCAATCAAAGCAGTCTCTTTTTTTTTGTTTCAAAAAGAAAAAAAAAAGAAAAATTCAAGTGCGAGGCAGACTCGCGTACCTAGGGTTCCATAATTCGATAGTTTTGGGAACAGACGTTTTAATTTTGTCATTTTGTAAACTTTACGTAGGGATTACCATGATTTTTTTCATATTTTTCGGTCCATTTGATACCAATATTATATTTTTATAAAATATATATTTTTAAATTTATTTCATTTGATATGTAACATTTAATTATATAATATAATTAAATCTTTCGACTAGAAAAAAAAATACATAAAATTAAAACTAAATTATCCTAATAATTATAAACACATCCTAAAAATATTATTAAATTAAATATATTAATACATTTCTGCAAATAAAAAACTTCGTCCATATCGTTTTTCATTTTATTTTTGTTTCTTTTTTATATTTTTCATTTGTGTCCAACTTTTTTTATATCGCTGTAGTTTTACTATAATGGACCAGCTATGACCGATAATTGTCATTTTTTTCATATTTTTCGATCTACCAGTTCCGAAGATAAGGACATACATTTTTTGTGGTTTTTCAAAGATTTCTCGAAATCAGTTCTAGTAAATGTAGTTAAAGATTATTTCGATGAGTTAATGTATATATTTTACTATCACCTATTTAATACCCATATTGTATTTTTAGGATATATTTTTTTCTCTCTTTTATATTGGAAATATTTTGAAAAATATAAAGTTTTTGTTATTTTTTTACACCGTGTTCATTTTCAAGTCTTTATATAAAATTTTACAGTGCTAAAGTAATGACGCTGTGATATACGGACGGACGGACAACGAAGTGTCACCATACAGGTTCATTTTGTACTTTTTAGGTACTACGGTACCCTAAAAAATTACCAGCCGATCCAAAATTCACAAGGTTTTAAAAATAAGTAAGGAAACATGAAATTAATAATTCATTTTCGCCGGTATATTCCTTTGGAAAAGTTGTTCATTAAGATAAGAAGGTTATGTGGTTTCATTTAAACTCTGTATATTTACAAGATAATATAATTTTATTATACAAGTAAAATAACTCAGCATATACATAGAGAAGAAACATTTCCGCACCCAAAAGTATTCTTCCCACGCGCCTTGTTCAGTTTGTATTATATCATTTAATGTTGCTTATGTTCGATACCCAATTGAGAAGCCTTATTTGTTGGAAACAATGTTTACAACAATGTTAACAATGTTTGTTTAAATTATGTAATGTTATTTTGAAATAACAAGTTAAAATTAAATGTAAGTTTTTTTTTGTTTCCCTTAAAAATATATATAATAATTGAAACATTTCTGCAAATAAAAAACTTCGTCCATATCGTTTTTTATTTTATTTTTGTTTCTTTTTTATATTTTTCATTTGTGTCCAACGTTTTTATATCGCTGTAGTTTTACTATAATTGACCAGCTATGACCGATAATTGTCATTTTTTTCATATTTTTCGGTCTACCAGTTTCGAAGATAAGGATTATAGTTAAAGATCATTTCGATGAGTTAAAGTATATATTTTACAATCAGCTATTTAATACCCATATTGTATTTTTAGGGTATTTTTTTTCTCTCTTTTATATTGGAAATATTTTGAAAAATATTAAGTTTTTGTTCTCAGAAACTTTTCCGCACCCAAAAGTATTCTTCCCACGCGCCTTGTTCAGTTTGTATTACATCATTTAATGTTGCTTATGTTCGATACCCAATTGAGAAGCCTTATTTCTTAGAAACAATGTTTACAAATTATGTAATGTTATTTTGAAATATCAAGTTAAAATTAAATGTAAGTTTTTTTTTGTTTCCCTTATGGTACATAAATATAAGTTATTAAATTACCTTTAACAATACCACATAAATTAGAAAATTTATGTTAAATATGACATACAATAATTAATGTATGTTAATAAAATTAAAAGTCATCTTCTATCAGATTATTCTCATTTACAAGTAGGCACATATTTTAAGGTTTTTGGGGTACTTCCACGGTTTATTCTGAACATACTTGAATTTATTTGCAGTAACCACATCATACAGATGCGCAGGTTTTCGTCGACAGAGCCATTCACAAAAAAACTGACACTCCTATACTGAAAAAATCCTACTCAACCTTTATTTTGGCTTACTTGTTCATATCAAACACCAAATGTTTGTAATTTGGTCCTTGAAGGCAAAAAGAAAGAATACCAATTGAAGGTAGATGTTTAGAATCGTGTACTTACTGGACTGAAACTGAAACCGTACGAGGAGGTGCTTCTGAAATCGATTGCTTTGATTGAAACCACTGACCTTCTTTCTCACTAGTCTCTCACTGGAACAGACTCTTCGGAGTTCACTGTTTGAAACGATTGTCACTAGAAACGCGAATGTGGACCATTTCTATGGGAAAGGTTTTTGGCTCGGCTACCGCGGTGTTCTTTGAGAGAAATGGCGGAGCTGCGCGCGCATCCGATCGATCATGGTTGCGCGGTGCCCGCGATGCGCTTATGACCGAACCTCGAGCCGTTAATACGTCAGTACCTATTGCGTACATTGATAGAGATGACAAAAAGTCAATGGACAACTCGGATAACTTATGATTGATAATAAATTGGGTCGAATTGGGCAGCCTTTTTGAGCTAGATGACTAAAAAGCTATAATGTGGGATTGGAGATGGGAAAACATATCCATGAAGCCACGTTTGGTTATTCATTATTTGTACTATTACCTCCCACTGTACTTTAATGTGTGGTAATGCTGAGTACGGCAGAAGAATTATTAATTATTACAGTAGTTGTGGAGTAGATGCCTTTGAAGTACATTTTACGTAAAATCCGGGTGTTTGTGGTGTGACGATTGAAGGCAGTCAATCAATAATTCAAGAGCATAGCTCTAGTGTTTTAATAGCAATATCTTTTATGTTTTCAAAGGGCTTTACATTGATTCGTATTGCTTTTTTTGGCGTTCGCGGTACTCAATTACCTTTTATCTTTGCAATCCTGAATAAAACCGGTACTACAGGTGGCTACAGGCGGCTTCTGTATATATCTGCGGAAGTACCTGGAAAGATTGATTAACTTCTCGCCTGCTATCACTCTCCCAGATTCTGGGCAAGCGCGTTTTATCCTAGGTCCTATCGATGCTTCCCGTCAGGCGTGGTAATGGCCAAGAGTAAAGAATTTTGTGTGTAAAATAAAAAACCTTAAGGTTAAACGTCAGTCGTTCGGTACAAAGTGCAAAACTTAACTTTGTTTTTTTTGTTAAGAAGTTAATAGTGAAAAAGATATTGCCAATTCACGCCAATAGTTCATTATAAATTAGGTTTATAAACCAAAAGTTTTTGCAACAGTGCATTACATTTTAAGCTGTTCATTCATAAACCTTACTTATACTGAACTGTTGGCGTGAATTGCCAATCTTTTTTTCACTTTTACCTTTTTAACAAAAAAGCAAAATTAAGTTGTGCACTTTGTACCGAGCGACTGATGAAAACTTATAGGACTTTGCGCACTCAATATCCGAATGAATTGAGTACACACACACACACACACCCTCACACACCCTCACACACACACACACACACACACATTTCCGTCAGTATTGCTAGTACACAGGTATTATTCACCGCGCTCCAATCCAAAAGGTCTATCCTAATAGCATTTCGAACGGATAATATGCATGCAGTGACGTATTCTCCATAGGGTCATTCGGGCGATCGCCCGGGGCGGCCCTGTCCCAAGAGGCGGCCCTTCAGTTTCGTAATTTAGAATCTTTAGCACTTTTAACAAACTCAAATTAAAAAAATACGTATTTGGCGTCTCACCCGTACGCACTCCCTTTTTTTCCCTCGCCAGTTGGTAAAGGGGGGCGGCCCAATCGTATTCGCCCGGGGCGTAGAAAACCAAAATACGTCTCTGTATGCATGTTTCTGACGCCAAAAACTCAAATAACTACTAGTATTTTTGTCTGAAGAGGATCCACCTGGCAACAAGATTTCCACGCGCACCGTCCCACTCTCAATAAATCCGTATCCGTAGGAATCCGTACCTATTAAAAATGTGAAAGTGTGATTGTTGGTTTGTCCTTCTTTCCCGCAGCAAGGGAGCAACGGATCGACGTGATTTTTTGACAGAGATAGTTTATGGGCTGGAGAGTAGCATAGAGGTGCGTTTTTAAGTTCACGGAATGGGAGGTGAAGGGGGGAAACAAACAATTTTTCTTTTTCTATATTTTCACCTGCTAGCCTAACACATTTATCAGATCGTTCAATAAGCTTATGCAAACCATAAAAAAAAAGATTCATTTTGTCATATAATTTATACTGTAAGGTGTGACTCCTTGATGGAACTTCATTCTAACACTAATCAAAGTCTTCTTGTACAAGTTCCACTATTTTATTTCTTTAATTATTGCGACTAGTTTCGTCTATTTGACATCGTCGGGCTGATTGGAATAGGTTAACCTATTCCAATCAGCCCGACGATGTCAAATAGACGAAACTAGTCGCAATAATTAAAGAAATAAAATACCTATTCCAATCAGCCCGACGATGTCAAATAGACGAAACTAGTCGCAATAATTAAAGAAATAAAATAGTGGAACTTGTACAAGAAGACTTTGATTAGTGTTATTCATTTTGTCCTCAAAATACGCTGAAACTGCGTCCTTTACTTCTTCATCAGTTGTATCTTTTTTCATGTTTGGGAATAGATAATAATCGCAGGGGGCAGGTCTGGACTATACGGTGGGTGGTTAATTATTTCGAAGCCTGACTTGTGTAGAGCAGCCAGGGCACCAAGGTTTTTGTGAACAGGCACATATAGTACAAGAGCAAGACGCCTTTCGTAAATTTTCCTTGTCTTTTCTCTTTAATTGCTTCCCTCAAACGCTGTATAATTGACGCGTAGTATTCTCCGGTTATAGCCCTTGTCCTTACAATCAATCAGCAGGATTCCTTCAGTATCCCAGAAAACAGTCACCGTGAGTTTTTCAGCCGACTGCGACACCATGAATCTTCGTTAAATAGGTCCAAAAACGCACGTGCACTCTCTTCGCGCTGTTGTTAATTCTCAATTGTGAACGCTGTCTTCCCGATTAAGTTGCTTGGTTGATGATAGTTCAGAGACTAATGAGCCGGTAAAAAATAAAACTCGGTAATAGTAGTTTATGCTACAAGGGCCCAAAGGAATCAATTACGAGGACGATTTAAAACACGAGCGTAGCGAGTAATTTATTGCTTTTACGCCCGTGTATCATACTACGTTTTTCAATGCATAGTGTGAGGAAATGAAAACAAATATAATCTTGTGAACTTTAAATTATGATTGGCTCAAAAGGATTGTATCCAGAGCCGTTAAACAGTGGAAAAAAAAGTATAACATTTATGGTACACAGGAAAGGCTGCAGGTTAGCCAACCATTGCTAACAAATAAAAAAAAATAATAATAAAGCCCTAGGGCAAAATAATCGACTTTCTGTTCGGTTTTGATGCATAAAAAGTGGGCCTTTACGAGCACATGCATTGAAAATATACTAATAGTGAATGACTCAACACGTTGAGGTACTAATAAGACCCCCCACTCCTTTCTAACCCTGCCATTCCGCTAACATAAAATAGGCTACTTTTTATCGCGGGAAAATGCAAACGAAATCAGCGGGGGGTGAAGCCGCGGGTAAAAGCCAGTATATAATTATAAAGATATATTGTATTGGCGTAGGTTATTGCTATAAAGGGTGGGTTATACTATTTTATCGTCGTAGTAAACTGTAATTAGATTAATGCTGTTATTATATAGTATCAGGTTCAGCGTTCGACTCGTGGGGTGTCTTTTCCTAGAGCCTAGGACCTAAATAGGTACCTGAATATTGAATATTATAGTCAGAAGTAAGAATTGCTATTTAGGACAAGACGTGTTGGTTGTGTGTGTACTCGATATGCGAATGCATAACACCTAAGGTGTAAGACATACAATATACATATACATAACATGTAAGACACATACAACAAATGATATTGTAATATTATAAATTTTGTAGATGCAACCGACCAGTGAGCAGATTGGATCATTTGGTCCGATGCAATTCGCAACCGACCCGTGAGCCGATGGGAATAGCCCGCCGTAGCAATCACTCGCATTATGGCATGCGATAAAGTTAGTTAACCTCAGTGCTTTTTTTAATTGTTTGAAATATCAACGTAGCTATATCATAAAACCTTTTCGTTTTGTTATTATGAGTGAATATTATGACCGCCATAATCGTGAAATGAAGTATCAAATAGCACACGGTAAAAGTACTATCATGAACATTCGAACAAAAGTCTATTTTATAATTTATTACGCAGAAAGTCAATAAACCAGCAGTCCAAAGAAAAAGGTGTTGATGGAGTGATAGACGGACAACAAAATTTTTTATTCGAAATCCCGAGATACCGAACCCTTAAAATAAACCATAAATATACGATTACATCCATTAAATTATTCTTTCTTACAAGTCCGTCTATTTTATCCCTCGGTATCTTTAGAATCGTTTGCGAAATATGGAGCTTTCTCTATACATTATTTAAAGGTATTTTCACTATTTTTTATACACTACATTTACAAGAAATACTTAGCTCACAAGGGAATCAGTAAATCACTTAAGGCGTATGACCACGCTAAATAAGCAACTCAATGTGTGTCGGTACAAATATCAACGGAAACGACATTAAAACAATGTTCATTTCAGCGCGTCTAGAAAAGTGGCTGTTACGACAACCACGGCGTCTCCGGCAAGCGCAAAATAGGAGAAAATAATACTTTTCACATGGACGCCATGAACGGAAAAATAATTTGAACTTAATTTTTTTTGATCTAAACATTTCCTATAATTTGGTGAAATAATAATTAAAATCGCTTTAGGCGTTTGGAAGGAGTAAGAGAATTCTTGTATTAATCATGTGAAATTTTCGACGACGTTCGATTTTTTTTGTGAAAACTAACAATAGAAAAACAGTCTATGAAACTTAAAATTTATTTTTGACTCTATAATGCCTATCATATATTTTTATGAAAGTTTTTGGACCACCCGTCTGGGAGGAGTAGGCCTTCAAAGACAGGTCCAAATTGTAGTTGGCGTAATCATTCGCCTTAAGGGCAAGCCTTTTCTGTTTTCTGAATGTTAGGTTGGCGGATGGGCGAATGAGACTAGCGGAGCAATCCTTGTTCATACAAACGAAATTACAAAACCATTTGTAAGTCACAGATATTCTTCAGGTAGTGTGTATTTATTTCGATTGCATTACAGAATATTTAGTTCCCAAATATATATTAAACAAGAACACTGATTTAACCATGAGATATGAGAAAAATAAGCTTTCTATGGAAATTTTAAAATGCTTATATGTCGTCTTTGAAGCAGTGTTCTTTCAAAATATATATTTGGGAACCTAGATATTCTGTTATCCAATCAGAATAAACACACACTATCCTAAGAATATCTATGATTTATAAATGGTTTTGATATTTCGTTTGTATTAAGTAGGATTGCTCCACAGGCCTCTTAAGAACCCGGTCCGAATCGTACTTCATACATATCTAAAAACCAAAATAACTAGCGAAAGTGGAACAATTCAATCAAATAAATTTTAGGCTTTCATTCAGACGGTCAAATACTTTTCACGAAAGACGACACGCGGAAAGCGCGGCAGTGGCGGGGCGTTACGCCGCGCTTTCTGTGTGGCGTCTCTCATACAAAGTATGTTCGCTGGAATAGTTCCAGGGTCCAGTGCACACGCACGCTATTTTGTATCTACTATGTGAAAATAAATACTAATCCGGAAAAATAGCCGCGTTGCAGCCAAACGGAATTATGGAATGTAATATTAATAATATCCATATCTTCCCACGGACGAAAAAATAATTTTCGATGCACAAAATATCAAAACAAAATACCTTTCACTGAAATAAATAAATAAAATAAAAGATAATTTATTTGTCTTACAAATGTGCTAATACATATACACAAAACAATAAATACAAAAGTGAAAGACAAAAAGGTCTAAGCTCGGCATACAGCTAGCTGATACACATGCAGACAGCCGCCGATTTTCAGCTCAGCCTTGTAATACTACATGATGAAACACATATTAGATTAAATTAAAGTAACTACAATAAATATTAACTACAAAATAAATTGAAAAAGAAAAAAAAAAGCCTACAAAGTTTTTTGAAACCAAAGAACAGAATAAAAATAATAATTAAAAAAATAAAAGAATAAAGAAAATAATAATGTTTAGTTTTAGGAGGGAACACGTAGAGCCTGAGACTGCTTCAAGAGTAGCCATCTGCTACACTTAGTGCGGAAAGAGCCTAATAACTCGACATTTAATGCACTGATGAAGACTGACTGAAGTACGCGTGCACGCCGGTGTCGGCATTCTTTGAGCTCACGGCGGCAGGCGCCCGCTCTATTGCCGACATTTTTCAAAGGTGGAGCTATTCGAGTAGACAGACTTTATTCGCGCGCTGACATAGTCACTATCATCGCGCTCCGCTTCTTACCGCTGCAGCCCCGCTTTCTGTGTGCCGAAGCCTTTATGAAATTGACGGCCCTGTTGTGTGGGAGTTGCCCACGTAGACAATTACTTCACCAAAGCCTTCGCCCACGCGTTCCTGCTATGCCTTTCTATAAATGCGACCTCAAGAAAGCAGCTTCTGCTGTTTAATGAAAATTTCATGTTTTTTGTGCAAAAGCTATCAAAATATAACGTTGTATACGCATTGTAATAATATATATAATTGGGTCTACCACGATACATTTTTTTTTACCTTTTTGTGAAGTTTTTTTTTACCATTTTAGAATCGTGTCCTTTTTGTAAAAAGGTGAAAAATTTTGATCGCGGTTGACTCGATTATATACAGTGTGTCCCTCGTACAAGTGCACATCCGAAAGTGGGTGAAACTAGATCTAAATATATCGACAAAAACAAAGAAAAAACTGTTTTTGATTATTTTTTTTATCTTGAAAAAATACTCCACCTGGGTATCTTTGTATGGGACGCGAGCGCAGTGCCTATGGTTAACCGCTCGTAGAAAATATTGTATTTATGATAGAACGTTGTTTTTTTTTGTAAGAAAGGTAATAAAATAAGCAATGATAAATAGGAATAAAAATATAGTAATACGTGGACATTATTTTGAAAAAATTGACTATTACTGAAAAAAAGACGGAAAAATTAAATAAATAATCTTTTAGGATATTATTTTTATGGTAATGGTAGTTCATTATGTTTTGTTTTTGATTTGATATGCAACGTCTATTCTTAAGGATTATAACAGTTTAATTTCATTGCATTACTCGTGATAGATCAAAAGTTATGAAATATTTTATACATAGTCTCCATGGTAGGGAAAAAAAAATTAAAACGTAAATTTATAAAACAAAGATTTTCTAAACAAAAAAAAAAAACGATTTTTTTGTCGATAAAATAAGGTCTAGTTTCACCCCTTTTCGGATGTGCACTTGTACGAGGGACACACTGCATATTATAATAAAAACGATCAACAAAAAGAGAATATCTCGTCGTACCTACACACACAAACTCCATTAATAACATTTCGAGTCAAAATATTCTTTGCCAGGACATTTTATTATAGTTTGACTTTGTACCGAAACTAGACCACATTAGAGAGAAATATCGGAAAAAGCTTGGAAAACAGCCAAAAATGTTTTTGCTTAGTCCAAGAGGCGAGCCGTTTCGATCGTTTGACCTTCATATAAGGAGAAGGTGAAAAATAATGGATTTTAACCCTAATAATTCTAGTTGCATTATGTTAAAATTTATACATAAAACTGAATCTCTATGCGTTTCTTCAACCTAGGGAATTTAAGTGGAGTTCAAAAATCTAGTTAAAAGAATATGATACGAGTAGATTGCCTTTGGGATTCGTGCGATGGAAAATAGTAGATCTAAACTAAAAAGAAGTGTTGATATGCTTACTAAAAAGAAATTATTTCGTGACGAGTATAAAATGGCGGATTTTCTTACCCGAGGAATGAAGCTTCGGCTCACGTCGAAAGCTTACATTCCGAGAGTAAGAAAACCCATTTTTTACTCGTTAAATATTTTTTTACTATTTAAATATTTAATTTTTCTTTTCAAATTTAATGTATTCTATAACTTTGCAAAGCACGGCGCGGTTTTCACTTTTTTTTTTCAGGCTTCGGCTGGCGACTTTTATTTGTGGCCAGTATCATTTTGCGAAAAAAGAGTGTCAGACGCGATATAATCGATTATGTCGTGAATCAGAACGCAGGGAGTTTCGATTCTAAAGACAAACTAAGGACGTCAAAAAGAACCTAATTTAGCATGAAATGAAGACAAACGTCAAAAAGAACCTAATTTTGCAATAAATAAAATTTCAATACGATATTTCAAACTGACCTGCTAGACTAATATGGTCAGCTTTTAACACCCTCTAAACACCTTTTGACAGCCCAATTTGACATTAAACACATAGAATCTGGTGTTTTGTTGTGTTAAAAGGTGTTAAACGACGACCATGTTAGGCTAGCTGATAGTAATTCCGCAACGGGGCCCGGAAAGTTTGATTTTCAAAACTAATTTCGTGTATTAAATGGAACTTTTTCATACAGGTAGTAGAAAAAAAATATTTTCGCATGTGTTAATAATGTCCTTCATAATCATATTCCAAAATAAAGTCTTTGGAATGTTAAAAAAGTTACACCCTCTACGTCATGTTAAAATAGGCCATTGTTCAGGTAAATCAAAACATTCTTTAGGTAAATTAAAACATTGTTTAGGTAAATCAAAACATTGTTTAAGTAAATCCAAACATTGCTTAGGTAAATCAAAACATTGTGTAAGTAAATCCAAGTATTGTTTAGTTAAATCAAAACATTGTTCAGGTAAATCAAAACATTGTTTAGGTAAATCAAAACATTGTTTAAGTAAAACCAAAAATTGTTTAGGTAAATCAAAACATTGTGTAAGTAAATCCAAGTATTGTTTAGTTAAATCAAATCATTGTTCAGGTAAATCAAAACATTGTTTAGGTAAATCAAAACATTGTTTAAGTAAATCCAAACATTGTTTAGGTAAATCAAAACATTGCGTAAGTAAATCCAAGTATTGTTTAGTTAAATCAAAACATTGTTCAGGTAAATCAAAACATTGTTTAGGTAAATCAAAACATTGTTTAAGTAAAACCAAAAATTGTTTAGGTAAATCAAAACATTGTTTACGTAAATCAAAATATTGTTTAGTTAAATCAAAACATTGTTCAGGTAAATCATAACATTTGGTTTCTGGCAAGAAATTTTATCACATGTATGTGTATCAAAAATACACACATGCTTATTTTTCTACGGTAAATATTCAGTTTCCAAGAATGAGGTGTAAAATATTTATCTTTCTATTGTGAGTAAATATTTCTAAATGAGTAAAGTACATCAAAGCACGCTCGGTATATTTTGTATAAACATGATATCGTTGTGTAAATACTAAATCTGTTGAATACAAATATCTGTGTAAAGTGCAAAAATGTAAATTAATTACCTAGGCACCAGGTACGAATCCAGCAGCCGTAGCACAGTGTTTAATCGTTTAATGGGCTATACCGTGAAAATTGACACTTTTTGAAGTTATTTATCTGCTCTTTTAATGAAGTTCCAAGTAAAAGAAATTAGTATAACAATTTTGGAACCTTTTACTAGATTTTGGTTTATCAGAATCGCGATAGGAGGAATTTCATTCGATAGAAATAATTATTGAAATCAGGTCTAAATTTACACTTTTTTTGATATTCTGACTAATAAGGATAGCATACAGGCTTGAAAAACATTTAATTAGATGGATTTTAACTACACCTAAATTACTGGTTATGGAATTTTTTGTAGCTATTTTGGTTAATTTTGCATTAATTTAAAACCTACTTTTTGACAATTTTCCCCGATTCCGTCCCTTTCGCACTGCGGGTCTTTCTGCCTGGAGTAACGGGGACCTTTGCTAGCACGGTATATCACCTTAATAGTGGCGTCGCGCGATTAAACACTATGCTACCGGGCCTGGAGTTTGTTTTAGCGTGACCCATGAAAAAAAAACTACCGGTCATAATTTGTCGCATAATTTCAAAGGTCATACATTTTTATATATCGTCACGAAATGAATCCCCGAGGGGGTGTCAGATTTGTCCCGAGTGTAAACTGTGAAATGCAAGTCACAGACCACACTCGGTACACCCACGTTTCACCGACAATTATTACATCCCAATGTGATGGGTGATATTTTATTAGTATGTATTTATCATTATATATTAATACGTTTATCTATTAATATTAAAATATATCTATTATTAAAAAATAGTATACCACCATTTCAGCAATCATTCTAAACAGTTTCATCCACCCAAAGCTTGTCTGGAAGAGACCGCTTTAAGAGATAAGGCCGCCTATTTGTGCTACATAAAAAATTAGTTGAAAATCAAGTATTTATATTTCTGTTCCTTTTTGTTATGGTGTACAAATAAAGTTGTATTGTATTGTATTGTATGGGTGGTGAACGCTATCGCCGTTCTTCGAGCACAAATACACGCGTTTTGGGGCATGCAGGATTCAGTTCGATGTTTTCCTTCACCGTTCTGTAAGTGATAGAACAAATACTATTCACATAAATTTCGAAAAACTCATTGCTGCATGCCCGACTGGGGATCGAACCTGGGACCTCAAGATTAAGAGGCGTTCTACCCCTGAGCTACCGCAGCTAAAATATTTCTTTATTATTTACCATGTTTTGTATGGTAATAATTTCATGATTTATGAATATTTTTATATTCCGAAGCATTGTCAGGGGGGTCTCACTTGACCACGTGACCCGCGATAAATACCTACCGCGACGCAACCCGTCGTCGGCACTAGAGTCAGTCGAGTGTTACGCACGCTCTGTGATACATTCTCACTTGTACCTACGCGTCTCGACTTTTCATGTTCTGTTCTGGCTATGGATAGTCAAAGAAAGCTTACATATACTTGATACTACTTTTATTAGGTCCTCAAAATATAAATATAAATAATTTACTCTCAGTCAAGATGCATGTCAGGTCTATTTATTAATATACAATACAGTTGTCGTATATAATGTATGAGTAATAAAACAAAATATTACATCATTCATTTATAAATAATTTTACAAACTAAAATATACGGTGACATTAATTTATGCAGCCAAATTCATACTGAAGACACGGTAAGATGTCGGTATCAAGGTTCGATGGCCTTTTTTGGGAAATTCGAAAATTATTTCCTTATTTTAAAAAACCTTGTTCCCTACAAACGCAAGCCTAGCGCCGAGTCAATTACTATGGTAGGTAGGTCAACATATTATTTTGTGAAATTAACAATACATGTTATCGATCCGTGATACTAATCATTTACCAAGCATCCAGTATGAATTTAGCTGCATAAACACCTTATAAAATACCTCTTTCACGCGTGCAACATTTTAAACAACCCTACCGAGTGAACAGTGATTTATGACCTTGAGACCGTCACAGTAAAAGAAGCTCTAGCGCGTAGTAATTCCATACATTTTTGCTTGCACACACGTGTGGTACCTGACTGTAGGTAATTATAAAAAGTTGCCGAAGGGCGGGTGCGAGCTAGTTTGTACTTTATTGCTGCTTAGCGAGAGTAGCTATTTATTTCAATGTTTTTGCAAGGTGATTCTTCTGTACGTAGTATTTTATTCTGTGGCATTGTCCTATACCGAGTAGATAATATTTAAAAGGGGGCTCAAACCCCAGGACCCTTCCCCAACGTACGTGCCTACTCTAAGTTAGTATTAATGTATAAAGAAGCAATTAAAAAAAAATGCGTTTTGAATTTCAATTATTTATTACTTACAGAACCTACACCTCTAGAATCGATAAATTCTAGCTGTGACCTATTACAGTCAGACAGAACGGAAGCAATGACGTGATAGGACTTAGCTAGGTCGAGAGAACAAGAAAAGTTACTTAAATTAGTCTACATTGTAAGGCAGCTTTATTGAATAGTATTTGTTCTTACCAATCAGGATTTTATTAAGAAAATGTCTAGACTACAAAATTAATGATCTTTTATCCCAAAGATAACCAGTAAAATAAAATCCATTCGATTAGTATTTTTTCGAAACCCTATTACACCTCCAAAGCCTCTCATGGGATAAGATTTTAAATTTACACAGTCAAATAAGGAAAACGGGATTAACGGGATCCTATTCGGGATTCTGTATCTCAAAATTAAAAAAACCGGTCAAATGTGAGAAGGACTTGCGTGCTGAGGGTTTCATGCCATTTAAATAGGTTAATAAACTTAAATAATTCTAACAGAAATTAAAAACTTATCACTAACTAAAATTGTATGAGACAAAATTGCAAATTAAGTGGGTTGAGTATTCGGGGACGTAACCCTAAAACTACACCACTAAACCACACCATATCGGCATTTTCAGCTAAATGATGTTTAAATACAACACATGGTACACAATATAAAGAAATAAAAAAATCCTTACTACACTTTGGTCTTTGAGATAGACCTCGTAACAAGAATAGTCTAAAAATGACAACTTTGATAGCACCTCATTTCTTTATTTTCGAAGACAAAAAAAATACATTTACACTTTATTTAATGAGCTCTAGACAATGAAACTCCACATGCCAGAGAAAGAAAAAAAACATTTTTTTGGCTCTATTTTCAAGTATGAGCTCCCCCCTGAAAAATAATTTTTTATTACATTTTGGATCAATATTTTACGCAACATATAAAAATTTCAGGTTTCTAATACATTCCGTCTAAGAGCTAGAGACCCGTGGCTTACGGACAGAAAGACAGACAGACGGACAATGGAGTGACATTAATAGAGCTCCGATTTAGAATATAACAGAATGTGCTTTGGTACGGAACCCTTATAGGATCACTTTGTTGTCCGTCTGTCTGTCTGTCTCTGAATACCCTTTTGCTTCATGGAGTCAACCACGGTGCTGTAAAAAAATCAGGCTTTTAACTCGACGCGAAAAAAAGTTATTTCACTTTACATAATCAATTTCACACAACTTTGTGACACTCGCAAGGGAACCTATAGAGTACTTCCAACTGACTAAGGGCCTGTTTCACCACTTCCAGATAAGTGATATCCAGAAGATAAATTTAAAAATGGAACACATTTTGTATGCGTTATATGTCACATATAACTATCAGGCACTTATCTGGAAGTGGTGAAACAGGCCGTTATAGAAACCTAAAATTTCGGTCACAGATAGGTCTTATAGATAGGAAAATGTCTGAAAATTACAAATATGTCATTATTTAGGAAGTAATAATTGTCCAACCTAATTAGACCCTTTAGGTACATAGAGTTTAATAGATCGCAGTGTCAAATTTGTTTTCATAACTGCAAGTGGATTTATTTACCATAATGTTTTTAGGGTTCCGTGCCCGTATTGTGTGGTTGTACGAAATCCTTTGTGCGCGAGTCTGACTCGCACTCGGCCGGCTTTTTATGCAATCTTCATTTCTTTTACGTTTACCGTTATTATTTTACGTGTATAACGTGATCCACAAATCTTCTGTAAGGCCTCGGAAAAAGTTTTTTTGTTGTATATTCTACATAACTCGCGATAGCAAGCCTAACATAGCCGCCGTTTAACACCCTTTGCCACATCAAAACACCAAAATCCATGTGTTTAATGTCAAAATGGGCTGTCGAAAGATATTTAGAGGGTGTTTTACCTTTAATCGGCCATGTTAGGCTAGCAGATATGGATTTTACCTCACTACTGCTCGTAGTTTGGGCCAGTACAGAAAGCATGCGTAAATTTAGCTGTCTCTTGCGCGTAGCCCCCGCTAACATACCCTCCCCCTATCCAAACACACACGCACAACAAGCAATTGTACACTGTTCTTATTTTCAAATTTAATAAATAATAGTACATTACTGCCGAGAACAGTCAGTAAGCTATCCTAGTATTTTATATACGAGTTTAGGACGGTTACTTAATGATCAAAGCATTTATAGTGCTTTTCTCAAAAATAAAATGAGACATTTTCTGAACATGTTCCGGATATATGGCCAGCCAAAGTGTTTCCACAAAACTGTCAAAAAACCGGTCAGTTGCCACAAAGTACGTCAAAAAAGTCGGGTACATATTACTATGTCAAAGTGAAATAATGACAAAACCCGTCTCTAGTGTCAGCGACATCACTATGTCAAAGTCAAAGAATGTCAAAGCACATCTATAACGTCAGGGACATCACTATGAACTCGGAGACATCACTATTTCGAAGTCAATAAATGATAAAGCCCATCCTTAGCGTCAGAGACATCACTTTGTCAAAGTCAAAGAATGTCGAAGCACATCCCTAACGTTATAGTCTCGGACAGTTTAAAAAATAAAAGAAGCTTGTCTTTACGGTACGAAATTTTATTTTTTATTTATTTTGTTTTATTGAGAACACAAACAGTCACACAGAAATCTTAATACATTTAAAAATAGTAAAGAATAGACCTGGAGGTTCCTGAAATTAACAATCAAAACAAATACACTTAATTAAGAAGCAAAGTTACAAAAATACGTAAACAACATAAGACATAAACACAAAAGGCACATCACACAAACATCAAAATGGATTTTGAATACTAAATATTATGACAAAGTGAATATTGTAGTTTTAAGATAAGATTAACACATTATAGTTTAGATATTGCTTTAAGAGCATTTATTTTAAAACATTGGTGGCTTAGGGCGAACAAGTCTAAATCTTGTAAGTTCTTATTATAAAATTGTAAGCTGCGTCTGAAAAAGGTGTGTTTAGCGTAATTTGTACCAGCAAATTTAACATAAAACAGGTTACCAGAACGTGAGTAGGACTTAAGGCTGCGTATAAACCTGGACAAATTAGTGATTTTGCCCCCGCATCCCCGCACCTCAACTGTTTGCGCGACCGGCCGTCACCGGCCGCGAGCGCTATTTCTTAGCTCCCACGAGCGGTGTGGATCCGCGGTCATTAACCCGTGCACGTGCTAGTTTTCAATAATAAGTATAATGCATCTACGATGTATAAAATTCAACCCAGTTGACAAAATGGTTTGTTCGCAATGGCATTTTTTTGCGTAATTGTGTTTGCATCTAATTTTTATATTTCAAAATTTTATTTTTCGAAAGTCATACTTGCAAAGATAATGATAACGATGATGATACAACGATACGTCGATACGACGATACGTCGATACAACGATACGTCGATACAACGATACGTCGATACGCCGATACGTCGATACGCCGATACGTCGATACGACGATACGTCGATACGGGGATACGTCGATACAACGATACGTCAATACACCGATACGTCGATACGTCGATACGGGGATACGTCGATACAACGATACGTCGATACGCCGATACGTCGATACGGGGATACGTCGATACGGGGATACGTCGATACAACGATACGTCGATACGCCGATACGTCGATACGTCGATACGTCGATACGTCGATACGGGGATACGTCGATACAACGATACGTCGATACGCCGATACGTCGATACGTCGATACGTCGATACGTCGATACGTCGATACGTCGATACGGGGATACGTCGATACAACGATACGTCGATACGACGATACGTCGATACGACGATACGTCGATACGGGGATACGTCGATACGCCGATACGTCGATACGCCGATACGTTGATACGACGATACGTCGATACAACGATACGTCGATACAACGATACGTCGATACGCCGATACGTCTATACGTCGATACGCCGATACGTCTATACGTCGATACGACGATACGTCGATACGTCGATACAACGATACGTCGATACGCCGATACGTCGATACGCCGATACGTCGATACGACGATACGTCGATACGGGGATACGTCGATACAACGATACGTCAATACACCGATACGTCGATACGTCGATACGGGGATACGTCGATACAACGATACGTCGATACGCCGATACGTCGATACGGGGATACGTCGATACGGGGATACGTCGATACAACGATACGTCGATACGCCGATACGTCGATACGTCGATACGGGGATACGTCGATACAACGATACGTCGATACGCCGATACGTCGATACGTCGATACGTCGATACGTCGATACGGGGATACGTCGATACAACGATACGTCGATACGACGATACGTCGATACGACGATACGTCGATACGACGATACGTCGATACGGGGATACGTCGATACGCCGATACGTCGATACGTTGATACGACGATACGTCGATACAACGATACGTCGATACAACGATACGTCGATACGCCGATACGTCTATACGTCGATACGACGATACGTCGATACGTCGATACAACGATACGTCGATACGCCGATACGTCGATACGCCGATACGTCGATACGACGATACGTCGATACGGGGATACGACGATACGACGATACGGCAATACGTCGATACGACGATACGTCGATACGAGGATACGTCGATACGCCGATACGTCGATACGACGATACGTCGATACGAGGATACGACGATACGAGGATACGACGATACAACGATACGTCGATACAACGATACGTCGATACGCCGATACGTCGATACGCCGATACGTCGATACGACGATACGTCGATACGGGGATACGTCGATACAACGATACGTCAATACGCCGATACGTCGATACGTCGATACGGGGATACGTCGATACGTCAATACGTCGATACGGGGATACGTCGATACAACGATACGTCGATACGACGATACGTCGATACGGGGATACAACGATACGTCGATACGCCGATACGTCGATACGCCGATACGTCGATACGACGATACGTCGATACGGGGATACGTCAATACGCCGATACGAGAATACGTCGATACGTCGATACGAGGATACGACGATATGAGGATACGAGGATACGACGATACAACGATACGTCGATACAACGATACGTCGATACGCCGATACGTCGATACGCCGATACGTCGATACGACGATACGTCGATACGGGGATACGTCGATACAACGATACGTCGATACGCCGATACGTCGATACGACGATACGTCGATACGGGGATACGTCGATACGCCGATACGAGAATACGTCGATACGCCGATGGTGATGGTGAGATAAGGTTTTGTTAGTCTCCCAGAGGGGTAGGCAGCTAGGCAGAGACTACAGATTTCCATCTGCTACGATCCAGACACAACTCTTTCGCCTCTTCCACATCCATCAACCATATTTATTGTGATATTAAATTGTAAGCTAAAAAAAATACCTCAGACGAAAAACATAGCGATATTCATTAGTCCATTGAGACAACCTTTAGTTCAACATCTTTAATAAAACATGACCTATCTACTTATTTTGTTAAGTAATGGCGTACCTTTGCATTACTTTCATCCACTGCTTTATTTTCACTCGTAAAACATTTTTTACATTGGTTGCATTTATTTCCCATGTTTCAAATTACGAGATTTATTTAAATTACGAAACCGGGACGTCGAGAGCGCAAAAACGTAGTCCTCCCGTCTCAACGGAGCGATCACAACTGACCGACGGGTGAGTGACGAAACAAAGCATGGAACAAAAAGCGCGTGCGACCGAGATATCTTGTCGCCGCCTTGTCTCAGAATAAATCGACGTAAGCGCCAATTCTTAGATGTTAAATTAAATGAAAACGAAACACAATTATTCAAAATCCCCGTGCAATTATACGGGGTCATTTGTTTTCTTATTTTTAATACAAATTTCAAGGCAAACTGTTTTAAGAAAGGTCCTTTAACACTCGAAAAACATGAAATATAGAGGTAACTTCGTAATTTTTTTCTATCGAGCGAACTTAAAGCTTTTGCGTTTTTGCTTCTGCACGAATATCAGCCCTATAGTCTATTATCTATATTATTTTTATTAAACCGATTGACCAAGTTACACAATGTTTTATGCTCATTTGAAATTGTGCATCTGACATTATACCGACCCTTAAGAGGGACCTTAAATAGAACTTTCTCAAGTAGTGTAGGTGAGTCAACTTGGTTATTGACAAGTTTGAACAAAAACGAGACATCAAGTAATAATCGTCGGTGCTGTAAAGATGGCAAGTTATTTCGCTGGGCACTTTCAACATAACCCTTAAAGAAATGTCCAGTACGATAGTCCAGAATTTTCAGAAATTTATTTTGTACTCTTTCCACTCTAGTAATGTGCACTTTATACATAGGACTCCAAACAATGCAAGCAAATTCAAGGACACTACGCACGTACGCGAAATAAAGCATTTTATATGTCAATATCTTTTTAAAAGCTCTACCCAAACGAAGAATCATGCCAAGATTTTTAAAAGCCTTAGTAACGATATGATCAATATGGGCACAGAAATCTAGTTTGGAATCCAAAATTACACCTAAGTCTTTAATTTGAGATACTCGTTTAAGAATTTTACCGCATATCATATAATCATAATGAATTATGTTGAGTTTCCGAGAAAATGATATCGTATAGCATTTATCTACATTTAGGAATAAAACATTAAGGTTACAAAAATCAATAAATTTATTTAAATTTGCTTGGAGCATGATGCAATCACTAGGCTTAGACACTATTTGATAAAGTTTTGCATCATCAGCGTACAACAAAAAACCAGATGGGTCAATGAATTTGTCTAAATCGTTAAGGTAAAAAATATTGATAACATTACAATATATTTTTGAGAAAATAGACATTTTGTACAACTGTGACAGAATGTGAGACTTTGGCACACGAGTGTTTGTTTACGAAACAAACGAATTGTTTTTCGTAGTAATAGATTTGCACGAGTGTCCACTCGGAACACCTCTGACACCAAGATTCATGTCGTGATGATGTATATACAGGATGTTAACATTTATCATCCTGTTTTAAGGAAAAAGGTTATCATGTTAACTTAACATGGTAACCTTTTTCCTTGAAACTGGATGTTCTAACCATTATTATGTACAACTTTTGCTATGGGGCCAGCCTTGAAATCGCAAAAACAAAATCAGCTGTTTCATATATTTTGTTCGAGTAGGTATTTAACTTTTGTATGGAACAGCTGATCATTTTTTCATGATTCATTAATGGCTAGAAAAGCCTGTTTGAAGGAAAAAGGTTATCAAATTAACACCCAGCATATATTTTGTTATTTATTAAACACAAAAATTGTACGGGGAGCCTTAAACCCTGTTTGCCTAAGATGAATTTACAAATTTCTTACAAATCGTGAAAAACTATGTAATTTAATAATGAACTTTATACTTGCGATTGTCGGCACTTGGTGAAACTTGAAACACATCTTGAATTAAAACACTTGTACTTGTAGTTTCACTTTATTTATATTAACTCCCAACCGGTTTCGGATTTTACTCCATTTTCAAGGGAAGATCTTAATTAAAATATTTTACATGACTCCAGGCACTAGCTCTGAGCAGGAGTTAATATAAATAAAGTGAAACTACAAGTACAACGGTCTTACCACAAAACGGTGTTTAACTTTAGACAGTGTTTAAATTTGTTGCTGTCACTTTTTTACGATATCAAAGAAAAGGTGACAACAACAGATTTAAACACTGTCTAAAGTTAAACACCGTTTTGTAGTAACACAGCAAGTGTTTTAATTCAAGATAATAATGAACTCTTTTTCTCGTCGCACTGGCAGCGCTAAATAGAATCTCTGGATTCGGCATAACATTGACATCCTAACATCGAAATGCTCTTATCTGTTTACTGATATAAACGTTATCTTTCATACAATAATACAGAGGCCTCCCACGCCAGGCTACGTTCTTGTATGACGTAACCAGTAATAATAATAAGGCACGAAAAGGCGTAAAAAAATTTGTGATATAACTTCAAGGTTAAATAATAATAATAATAATAAAGGCGTAGGGATGTCACGACCCCATCGCCCTCTGGTATGTCCTGTACGTCCAGTGCAATCAGTCAACGCAGGGCGCCTTGTGGCGAGCCGATGGTGAGTGGCGACACCACGGACCCTACCTCCAGGGGACACTATCACACATGCGCTTACACACACACACATACACACAGCAAAACACCCCCCGCCTCTGCCAGAGTGGAGATGCAAGAGCGGAACCTATGCTTTGGAAGTGTAAAATGTCATAACGCCGGGGGCACTTGACTGTAGAAGGATCTTGCGCCCCGCAGACTCACCTCTCGACAGCCTTAGCTGCTTACATAGTGTTGCCCCCTGGCCGCCCCATGGAGGCTAGATAGGGGGCCCACAACGGCTATCCTGTTGGATAGTTATCAAGCAGCAAGTCACCATCTGCCATATTTAAATTTGTGAGAGATTTTCGAGGCAGATGTCCGTTATCTCACTCCATAGCCTTGTTATCCGGCCCATTTAGCATCCCATCCTCATAGCCCACTCCAAGTCGCATCCTTCCTGGCAATAGTTTGGCAACTGTGGGGGACTGTCCGGCAGTGTATCACAATGATACATTGAGGGAGAGCCCTCCATGGAAGCAGCCATCTCACATTTAGATTAAATGGTACCAAAGGCCTCTTCAATGTTGGCTTCGGCCCCATGAATGCCTTTCAAATGACCGGGTCCCTATGGGCTCGTGACTGAAAAGTGTACCTACATAATAATAATAATAATAAAATTCTTTATTGCACAGGATAAAATCATCGTACAAAGACGAGCTTAATACTAATTAGTATTTTCTACCAACTAACCTTTGGCAATGAGGAAATTGTTGAGGGTAGTGCCATACTATTAAAAAGTCGTAATCATGAAAATAGTACATACTATAAAAAGTGCATAACTTAATTTTGTATTTCTTGTTTAGAAGTTAAAAATTGTAACACATTTTGGTATGTGGCAGTTAACACCAATAATTTAGTATGAGTGAGGTTTATAAAGCATGAGTTTGTAATTTAATACATAATTAGACATGATCTGGTCCAAACCAACTTAAAATGCTGTTATAAATTTGTTTGGACCAGATTATGACTAATTGTGCATTAAATTTCAAACTCATACTTTATAAACCTCATTAATACTGAACTATTGGTGTTAACAGCCACATACCAAAATATTTTTCAATTTTTAACTTTTAAACAAGAAATACAAAATTAAGTTATGCATTTTTGCTAAGGGACTGACGTTTAACCATAATCAATAGACCTTGGGAATAAACATGGCGACCGTTCAATCCACCTCTCACTTACACACTATGTCCGTCTTTATTCGCACATGGAAATACAGATAGCATTAAAAACAATAAATAGTAGTCGATACAATACAATACAATACATTACAATACTACTTTATTTGTACACCATATAAAAAGGAACAGAAATATAAATACTTAATTTTTAACTAACTTATTATGTAGCACAAACAGGCGGCCTTATCGCTTAAAGCGATCTCTTCCAGACAACTTTTGGGTGGATGAAACTGTTTAGAATGATTGCTGAAATGGTGGTGTACTATTTTTAATAATATATATATTTTAATATTAATAGATAAACATATTAATATATAACGATAAATACATACTAATAAAATATATAAAAAACAATAAAAAATAATATACATGTGTATATGTCATGAAATAAATTGTCAACTGGAAAAAAATATAAAAATTATGATAATGAATGTGAATGTGTGTCGATGTATTATTGTCGATCCTTCCAATACCATATTATGATTTTATGTCAGGTATGCGTTTGGTCAATATATGCTGACGGTACAGCAAGAGTGGACGGCCATTTCTTTTCCCAAGGTCTATGGATTTGAGTTATATAGTGGATGAGTTGGTTTAAAATGAAGTAGCTTTATTTAATGTTTTAGAACGAACGGGTGTTAAGATTTGTTACTTACTAAACATCGTTAAAACTAAAAATTACTCAAAAATATAAAATGGATAATTTTTTTTAATGCAAGTGCTCGTAAAGGCCCACTTTTTAACCGACTTCAAAAAGGAGGCGGTTCTCAATTCGACTGTATGTTTTTCTGAACCGATTTGAACAATTCCTTTTTTGTTTGAAAGAGTGTACTTCCAAGTAGGTCCCATTTTGGGTTTGGTCATGATCTGATGAAGGTCTTCAGAGATAGGCAGTGGAACTCCTCAGAAAATGACAGCATACCTCTCGAAATTGAGGTAATCGCTTTGTACCTGGGTGCTGATTACAAGGTATTACTTGAAAATCATCATTCTTCCACCTGACCTTCGATCCTGGCTTCATCACCATATTCACCATAGAACTCCTCAACGGATCAGAGCACATAACTCGAGATTGCGGCAATCACTGCGTTAGGGTGCTAATTCAAGGGTATTACTTGAAGATTACCAGAATACCCCCCTGACCTTCGATCCTGGCTTCATCACCATAGAACTCCTCAACGGATGACAGCACATAACTTTGGATTGCGGCAATCAGTTTGTGTTATGGTGCTCATTGCAGGGCATTGCTTGAAAATTGCCAGTGTACTCACCTGACCTTCGATCTTGGCTTCATCACCGTAGAACTCTTTAACGAATGACAGCACATAACTCGAGATTGATAGTAGAAAGCTACTCAAACATAGCTACTTATACTCACTTGAACGTTGTTTCATATTAAAACCACGTTTGCAAGAACTACCTATACCTCACAATTTAACCCAGCAACACTAAAAAATGTGAAATAAAATAAACTTTTAACAAAAAAATAGCAACCGACTTCAATAGTAACAGCAGTCATTCACTAAAAAGTTAATAATAATTCTATAAAGACCGATAGTACCGAAGCAACACTTTTGCCGACTTCTTTCTTCCTGAAACATTATGTTATCTAGAAGTCGGCGTATTTCCTACGATATAGCAACATAAAAACCAATATAAGAACGCCGACTTCTAGATAACATAACGTTTCAGGAAGAAAGAAGTCGGCAAAAGTGTTGCTACGGTACTATCGGTCTTTATAGAATTATTATTAACTTTTTAGTGAATGACTGCTGTTACTATTGAAGTCGGTTGCTATTTTTTTGTTAAAAGTTTATTTTTTATGCATCAAAACCGAACAGAACTTCCCTCGGGCTTTATTATTATTATTTTTTTTATTTATGTACGAGAAGTTGGCTAACCTGCAACTGTATGTGTACCATAAATGTTATACTTTTTTTTCCACAGTTTATCGGCTCTGGATATAGTCCTTTTGAGCCAATCATAATTTAAAGTTCACAAGATTATATTTGTTTTATTTCCTCACACTATGCATTGAAAAACGTTGTATGATACAAGGGCGTAAGAGCAATAAATTACTCGGTTACGTTTAATCGTCCTCGTAATTTATTCCTTTTCGCCCTTGTAGCATAAACTACTATTGCCACACAATTTATACAACGTATCAAAGAACACAATCAACACGCGTTCAAGGGCGATTGCAATTTCGATGTGTTTTCATAATTTTATCCTACGTAATTATACTAAGTGTTAATTTTATAGCCTTTTTCCAACGAACAGGTTGTTCAATCCATGAATATGAACAACTTTTACTGTGGGGCGAACCCCGAAATCGCGAAATAAATTATTTCCATAGAAAGTTAAATACTCTACCAAAATGTATTGAAACAGCTGATTTATTTTTTGCGATTTTAGGGTTTGTTATGTTGTGGACTGTGTGGTGAAACTCACTGTTTGCTTTGAAATGTGAAAAGAGAGCACCAAAGGAAATTGGAGGGACTTACAGGTAGTTGATGATATTGATGTTCCTGGTTATCTCTGCTGCCTGCTGGGGGGCCCCATGATCAATCCTGGTGCTATGTACACGCATAGTTCACTAAATTATATATTATTTTATAATAATATTTAGACTGTATAACAGCGAGGTTTTAACATGTTGAGTTTGGATCGGTGAGTGAATGAGATCCCGAGGAATGAATGGATTGAATGGGAAAGGGAATGAAGTGGATTGGTGGTGCTTTTTAAATTTGATAAATGAAGTCTTAACAGGGTTGACCCCAAAGTTGTTCATATTAATGGGTAGAACACCCTGTTTTAAGGAAAAATGTTACCATCTTAACACTTTGTACAAATAAGGTCATACAATGTCAACAAAGTGCAACAAAGTCAAAAGGTGATTCATGTAGTTGATTTAATAGATTAAAATATTTAAAACTAATTTAATAATTTAATTAATACCCTTAAGGTGGGCCATCCCGCCCAACTCTCATATAAATGCTTTAGGTGTTTGTGACGTTCTGATGGCTTCGATCTCAATGAAAATTTGCACACATCTTTATAGATGTTTCCCTTCCCCCACACTACACTCTGACCCATATCTCAGCAAGAGGTGCAAGATGGCGAGATATACAATAAGCGCCGAATTTGTGAAAAGGTTTCAGGTAAAACTGTTTTCCATAAAACGGTAACTGTTGATTTATAGAAAAGTGTATAAACTTGGTCTTTTCTCTCTTTGGTTATTCCAGTACAGATAAAATAATACAACTTGCTAAACTTTGCAAAAAAACGAGGCAATATTCACGATATCCTGACAGCTAATATGATAGTGTTTCATCGAATTTTGCTTTTTTTGCTGTATAGAGATGTAGTTAGATATCGCTAGATAATACTTATTAACAAAATATGACGAAAATAAGCTGTTGACTTCACATTCAGTTTTTACCTTTTGTATGAATCTTAAGAAAAAATCCAGGCGTAAAGGGGCCGCCTCTTAATCGATTTTTGCTAGAAAAGCTCCTTAAGTGATATTGTAAAGCCTGATACTGTGTTTCATATTTAGAATAGTTTGATGTGTATAGATAGAGACCGCTTTATGTAAATTGAAATTTTAACTTTTTTTGTATGGGTGCTGCTAAATATTTTTAAATTAGAGAAGTGTCCCCAAAAATTGGTCTTTATACTAGTAATTCAAAATATTACACAGTTAAAACTTGTTTTTGAAGGACAGGTGTTCTTATTTATATATAATAAAATACAAATCAAGAAAAGTGTGTAGAAAATAATTCTAAATATTAATTTTACTCGATCATGCGTAAGGCTCCATTCAATCTTTAACTAGATCCAATTTTACCTAGAAAGATTTAATTATGTACTTGTAATTAGTTTTCCTGCAGTAGCGCTTATAAAACGTCTAGTCCAGATGGCTGTCTTTGAAATATACCTCGTTAAGCTTATTAAAGGTCGCTAACCGCTACTAAGTTGCATGAAAAAAATCTATTCTGCCATAGATTATTCTGCCGGTACAAAAAAAGAAATAACAAAAACAATGAAAAGTCTTTGTCAATATAATATATACGTAAATTGATATATTTTCTTCCTTTTTAAGATTCCTGAATGAAAAACAACACTCTCATTTCAGATATTTATAAATATATCTATTTATTTTTCACTTTTTTTGTCTTATTAGTTTACTGATTACCCAAGAATAAGATCAAAATCCCTACCCTCCCTTGATCATGTATAAAGTAAGGAAAAAACACGTATATACATATACATATTATACGTACATATCACCACACATTTCTCCTCCCGCACAAACATTTATCCGCTCCTTAAAATAAAAATATATTTACAAAGTAAATAAAAATCACAACATACCAAAACTATAACTATAAATATTTTTTTATGAAGGTATACTGCATGCGCTTCTCTTATTAAAATCAGCGAAATATACGTATGTCAACTGCCATGGTACATGCTGAAAACCAGCACTGTTTGTAATTTTTTACAATTCACAGACAGTATTTGCTGAGCATGCATCCATTTGCCAAAACTGTGTAAAGTATTTATATTAAATTCTCTTATTATAAAATTAACATGTGTTTTGGCAATAGATTTCCATTTTCTTTTTTTCTTTCTTTCATATATCACCCCAACAAATCCATCCATTCATCCATCAGCCTAGTTCGTCCACTGCTGGACAGAAGCCTTTCCAGGACTTTGCCACTCCCGGCGGTCATCTTGGAAGAATTGCCCATACTCACACACGCTGGGCAGGCGGGTTGGTGAGCGCGGTGCTGGAACCCTCACACCAGTGACGCCGATGCCCGTCACCAGTCTGTTCCTTATACCGCCATCCATCGGTCCCAGGCATGGTGGGCCTCCTGGTTTTTTGCCTGTGAGCTGTCCTCTTACTCTCCCCCGAGTTACTTCGAGGGGGTCTCCAAGTTAGATGGTGGTACCTCCACAGTCGATCATCAGCTCTACCAGCTCTACCACCCCAACAAATAGTTTGTTCCAATAGTTGAAACTACATGAAAATTATGTATGGGTGAAATGTAAACATTTATTTGTGACCTATAGAAAACCTCGACATTCATATTATTTATTGTGTAGTTACACACCCGAAAATATAAACATAGACAAAACTACTGAAAAGAGAGCACACATTGGTGAGCTTATCTCTAAACGGAGATTTCTGACAGTAAAACCTGACATATCATTGTATTTTGTATTTTTGACGTTCAGTATGTTTTATATATTTTTAAATTATGTAATGGTTTTTTTTTTCGATTCTTTCCGGGCCTCTGGACTAGTTAACGTAAGTTGAACATCTTTAAATAACTTTTTAATGCATGTGCTCGTAAAGGCCCACTTTTTATGCATCAAAACCGAACAGAAAGTCGATTATTTTGCCCTAGGGCTTTATTATTATTTTTTTTTTATTTATTTACAATGGTTGGCTAACCTGTAGCCTTTCCTGTGTAACATAGACGTTATACTTTTTTTACACCGTTTAACGGCTATGGATACAGTCCTTTTGAGCCAATTATAATTTAAAGTTCACAAGATTATATTTGTTTTCATTTCCTCACACTATGCATTGAAAAATGTAGTATGATACACGGGCGTAAAAGCAATAAATTACTCGGTTACGTTTAAAACACTCGCTACGCTCGTGTTTTAAATGGTCCTCGTAATTTATTCCTTTGCGCCCTTGTAGCATAAACTACTATTGTTTGTTTCAAAATTTAAAAAACTACAAATATTAATTATTTATAAGAATTTCAAACATTTTGTTGATTGTGGAAGCTGAAATTGTCTGGGTCCACTCACTGTGTTTATATTATGTTCGTGTTAACCTTTACAACTCCATTTAATTTAATGTGCACCGGCGAGGGTGGCAGAGGTGTTCCGAGTATTAACTAAGCAGTGAAAATCCTGTCACCCACATTTCTTAGGATTCTGTCTCAAAGGGTGCCAAACGGGACCATGTTACGTAGCCTCCGCCGTCTGTATGTCTGTATTTAACTTTTCTACGAAACAGCTGATATTTTTTTTACGATTTCAGGGTTGGCTCCATAGTAAAAATTGTTTATATGGACAAGTACTATCACCAGTTTTCGTTACAAAACAAAATGACTTAAATTTCACGTTGTATAGTCTCACGGCAAATAGCAAAAAATTAAGAAATTGAAACCCATATACAAAAAACCTCGATTTTTCAAAGATTTTGTATACCTACTTACATACTGTAAAGTAAAACAGCAAAAAACTTATAATTAGGCTTTCGTTCTTCGATGACGAGTTGTTTCATTTCATCGCCTTGTTTTTTGACATCTTTATGTTGCTATGGCATCTATGTATGTTGTTGTTATTTACCATAATGTTTTTAGGGTTCCATACCCGCATGGCTTGGTGGTACGGAACCCTTTGTGCTGAAGTCCAACTTGCACGTGGCCGGTTTTTACAATAAAGCTGTTCTTCAGGTTCTAGTTAATATGTACATCTATCTGTGAATAATCGAGATAGCATCTGGCGATAGTTCTGTCTAGGACTCGCAAACTGGACATAGTGTCTCTAAGGAATTGAACGCCCGATTTGAGGATTATTAGTCTGAAATAACAGCACTAGACCATGGACGCATTGGTTATTTTATCTTATCTAACAGTAGTTTATGCTACTAGGGCGAAAAGGAATAAATTACGAGGACGATTTAAAACACGAGCGTAGCGCGTACTAGTACGTACTACGTTTTTCAATGCGTAGTGTGAGGAAATAAAACAAATATAATCTAGAGCCGTTAAACAGTGGAAAAAAAGCATAACATTTATGGTACACAGGAAAGGCTGCAGATTAGCCAACCATTGTAAATAAATTAAAAATAATAATAATAATAAAGCCCGACTTTCTGTTCAGTTTTGATGCATAAAAAGTGGGCCTTTACGAGCACTTGCATTGAAAAAAATATTTTATCTTATCTATATCTTTACTAAACTAAATATTTTACCGATAGCAGCAGCAGTAGCTCAAGGGTAAAACGCTGGCCTCTCAATCTTGAGATCCAGGTTCAATCCCCGGTTCGGGCATGCACCAATGAGTGTTTCGGAATTTATGTGCATAGTATTTGTGCTTAACCACTTGCTGAACGGTGAAGGAAAAAAATTGTAAGGAAACCTGCATGCCCTAAAAATCGTGTATTTGTGCCCGAAGAACGGCGATAAGGTTCACCACTCATCACGTTGGGACGTAATAATCGTCGGTGAAATGCGGGTGTACCGACTTTGGACTGTACCTTGCACTTTACAGTGCACACTCGGAACATCTCTGATACCCCCTCGGGGATTCATGTTGTGACGATATATTTTACATATACAAGGTGTAACAAAAAGGTGTAACCATATTTGAAGAGCTTATTCAGTCAATGGTATAGTACAACTTTTACTATGGAGCCAACCCTGAAATCTCAAAAAAAAAATCTACCCTTCCATACATTTCAGCCGAGCGGCATTGCATTTTCCTATGAAACAGTTAATGTTTTTTTCGAGATACAGGGTTTGTTCCATAGTAAAAGTTATTCTATACCATTGACTTAATAAGCTCTTCAAATATGGTTACACCTTTCTGTTACACGTTGTATATATATATATATATATATATACATTTTTTTATTTATTAATAATTTAGTAATAAAATTATTGTATTCATGCTCGTATGTGTCCTATCTATACAATTAACAACGGGTATACGATTAGCATGGCAGTTTTTAATACGCCCGCTCAAAAGCGATTATCGAACAAAAAGGCATATCAAAGGTATGTATAAAGCCAATACTAGTGTGGTAGGTGGTATACATGGTCGTATACTCGTATTGTGTAAAACTATAAATATATAAACGTAAATAAAGCTCGGAGAAAATGGTTACAAAGGTCAGAGGTCCTTTATTTTTGTACCAAGCCGGAATAATTTTAGAATTACTTTGCTTCGTAATTAATGAAAATATGTTTCCGTATTAATGAAATTCGTATTAATGAAAGATTCAATATGTTTCCGCCATATTGACCGCCTCTGTGCCCCAGTGGTATTCTGGTATTCGTGGGTTCTATCTTGGTGTTGCACAATAATTTGTGTTCGGACTGCGTAGTTTGGAAGGCACCTTAGAAATAAAATGTTGATGGTTGTGATTGTCGGCACTTTGTGGAACTTATTATGTATAATAAGATATATCTTTGTTGAAATAAAACACTTGTACATGTCCACAAAACGTTGTTACACCCAACCGGTTTCGCGCATAAGCATTTTCAACGGTTATTGGAATAAAAATACGTATTTTGAAATTTAACAATTTTGTTTACGTATTTCTTGTGTGCGATACATGTTAAATAAATGTCAAATATAAGAAATACGAAAACAAATATGTAAACAAAATTGTTAAATTTCAAAGTATGTATTTTTTATCAAATAACCAATATCAATATAAGACCTTAGCTAAATAACCACAGGTACATGTGAAGGGACTTGGCATAAGATCAGGCATTGCAGAAGAGCTACATTTTTTTAAATTGAATATCTAGTAAATCCCTTCTCGCGAGATTCTAAAGGTCATATTCCCGAGATTGTTCTCAGTATGGACCCTAAAGACGGAACCCGCTGGGCATGCGCGGATTTATCCTTGACATCGCAACTTCGAGTGGACTGTCGTTTCGATTGTTACCTAATCTTTGAAAAGTGTAAATTTTCACACGTGTGACGTTTTCTGAAACATGAAAATTTCTATTGCGTGTTTTAAATTTACAAAACAAAAATAG
This sequence comes from Ypsolopha sequella, assembly GCA_934047225.1. Taxonomy (NCBI): domain Eukaryota; kingdom Metazoa; phylum Arthropoda; class Insecta; order Lepidoptera; family Ypsolophidae; genus Ypsolopha; species Ypsolopha sequella. The sequence continues at coordinate 15,638,496 of OW203994.1, read as the reverse complement.
CTATTTATATAATTTTAATTTATATAATTATATAATTAATGCCTTTTAAACAGGAATAACTATAATTATTTACATAAAATGTTCAACACTACTATTAATATATTACCCATTTTCCTTATTCATTTAATCTTCATTTAAGTTGCTTGTGTGATTTTATTGTATTTGCCATAGGGAGATGACGATAAATGAAAACAAAATAACTTGTTTTTAAATTAACGTATGATATTTTTTTACGAGAAACAGCTTGCTCCCCAAAGAATACTTCAAAATTAAAAAAGAAAATACATTTAACTTACCTAAATACCTTAATATGGTAAGAAGCTTCCAAAGAAATAAATGTCAAAAAATCAAAACGGACTCACCGCCTGTAAACGATTGACGACTAAACACTTGAAACACTCGAACTAACTAGTTTTTCCATTACGAGACAGTCTGTTTTTGTCACAAATTATGTATTCTCAGTGGAGGAATATCAGTACATATGTACGTGTTGAAGTGAAGCCTGGAAGTGACTGGATTGAGGTGGCGCTTGTGTCGCCTTCATACACTCTGACACAAGGTTGCAGCTGTGACAGCCTTTCTAGCGCTAAATGGCTTTGAAACTCGAAGAAAATATAATTAACACAAATACCGAGGCGGTATCCAAGGTATTTCCAATTGTAGACTGTAAAACGCAAGTTACAGTCCACCCTCGTACACCCGCGTTTTACCGAAGATCATTACGTTCCGGCGTGATGGGTGGTGAGCCCCATCGCCCTACTTTGGGCCTAAATAAGGATTCAGTGCATAAAGTGCCTTAGGTAAGGAAGCATGCTCGTCAAATACAAAAAATATATTTTTTTTGTACAGAATTCAAGTCAATATACTTGAAAATTGTTAGGATTTGATGAGCCAATTCAGAAAAAAAGGTGACTAAGCTTATGTATGATATATGTATGCGAAATTGCAAAAGGGGATGTTGTAATCTTGCCGCCTTTTATACATACGTACTTATATATACTCACGCCTTTTTCCCAGAGGGATAAGCAGTGGTTCAAATAATAAAAAAGACTTATTACTCGAATTATTTCGTGGTAAAATAATGATTCAAACAGAATTAGTGTCTTTTTTGTGCTAAAGCGTATATTTTTTATTATAAATCGACAAGACAACATTACGAATATTAGAGGCACAATTTTATCCTGTCAACCTGTACCAAATTTTCTATTTCAGCGCTAGAAAGCGCTCCAATTGCTTGATGTCACAAACAGCCCTCATGCTGCCAAACGTCATCGATTTTTCAACAGCTTTTATCTTTGAATCTATACCCGGGACCTTAACAAACCCTACTACACAATTACGTTAACTTCTATTCCTATGTAGCAGACGACTATTTTCGCATATTATTCAGAAATACAGGAAAATCAAATCAAAAAGTCTGATTTTACTCGGAAATGGAAATTGGTTGTTTAATTTATAAAGCAGCGTGCTGTTAAGACACCTTTATAAATCAGCTGTGTTATACTTTGACAGGAAAATGTACTTACATGCCCAACAATTGTTTATGTTAGCATTGGCTTTTAAATGTGTTAAGTTGGTTTTGACCCCAATTAAAATAGGCCAAATTGGATTTGAAATGTTTGACCTTTATCAAGGTTATTTCCGTTTTATTGGCAATGTTTTACTTTATGTACAGGAAAGATGATATAGTAAACAATAGCGATTACGTGCCATCCATACGAAAACATCATATGAAATATACGTTTTCACAGTTTTACAGTAGTAATGTATTTTCAGCATATTATTAAGTCAACAAAACTGCTGTTACCTTTATCGGAGATTGTTGTCTACAATGTTACGTAATTATACCAGTTCGTATTTATCAACATAGCGTACTACATGTTAGTATGTTTTGATGCAGCCTTTATTTCCACGCTAGAACTCATGTGCTGCCATCTATGAAAAATTTGCGATAACCCAAAGACTAGTACAGCAGACGACAAGTGAATGAAGTTCGTAGCTGACAATTGTTTGCTACGCTCTGTTGGGATGTGCTACGGTTCGTCGTAGAGGCTCTACAATGCTACGAGAAGATGTCTACGAAACAGACAGTTGATAAGTAAAATTGTTACCAGATGGCAGTACTGGTTATTTTTAAGTCTTTTCAAAAAGATTTCTTTAAGTTGTACGAGCTTGGTGATACTAAACTTTTTATTTTTTATCGTTAATTTCGTTTTTACTGACAACTTTACCTCACTAAATCCAGTGCCCCGGCGAGTCTCGCAAAAAAAAAAAAAAACGCGGAACGGCTGTACCATCCTTTTCTCGAAGCAACTCGCGTCACTTTCAACCCCCCTGTATCTTTGTTGTGGGTAAAGCTAGAAGTCTAAAATTTCAGTTATCAAAGTTTTTCATATTTCCATATATTATTCATTTACAACAATTTACCGATTAAAACTGTAAATTTAGTAGAAAACTGTATGCCCAAAAAATTGTTGTAGTACATTTTAATGATATACGTATTTAGTTCTGTTTTGAATTTCATATAATCTTTTTTGTAAATTAAAACTCTTTAGGCTCTATAAATAGAGTTCCGGAGATTTCATGGTGAGTGCGTTAGTAAGTGAGTCATATTTTGCTTTCTATAGGTAGTAGAGCTGATGCCGGGCTCAACTGTGGTACCACCATCTTACTTTCAGAAACCCCCAAAGTTCTTCAGGGGATAGTAAAAGGACAGCTCTCAAAGAAGGACAACCATGTCTCAAAACAAATGATGTTTATCCTGGACTTTCTTCCCTTGCACCGCACAATGTTCTTGTTTCGGTCGGCACTTCGCTTCGCAACAAAGTTTTTTCAACAAAATCCGCCAACACACGGAAAACGACTCACAAGTCGGGATTGTCACAAGTATCATTTATCATAAAACCGTTCATCGGTTGAATTAATGATATACAGTAAATTATGTTATTTTTATCACATTTTATTAACACGAGAAATTGTAACCTCAATTTCTTTACTGACTCATCCGTCAGTTCAAATCGCTATCTTCCGATTTATACACTAGCGGGTAGATTTGCTGAACGTTATACAAATATGTTTTATGCTACACCTGCTCGGAAAGTACCTTCTTACTTTTTTGAAAACGATGCAGAAAATACGTCATTACTGTCATACAAATATGCGGGCGGCAAAAGTGTATGAAAATTCATTGTTAACGTGCTTGAGCGGGCAGAAAAAGTATATGCAAATCCATTGTTAACGTGCTGTTTTTTTTTTATAACAAAGAATGAGCAAGTGGCCAAGTGGCCAGTATTATTTTGCGAACTCGTACATGAAACTCGAAAAATGATACTGGCCACTTGCTTTTCCTGTACATAATAAAAAATAAGAAGGAAATAAAAAGTGACAATCGCACGCGAGTCAGTTGGTTTCTTTTATTGTATCTTGATTAAAAGTAAAATTGTACTATTTCCTCGCAGGTGTAGTATAAAGCACTATGTATCACTCGGGAGAAAGTGCGATTCCCAACCCGTGTGTATTGGGGCCCTTGGCTTCGCCTCGGGCCTCAAACTACACCCTCGTTGGTAATCTTCCCCTTTCTTCCCTCGGTGAACGATGTACTATTCTGTAACGCACACCTGAGACGTCAATCGGTCCCAGGTATATCCATCTCCAATTGAGGGTTTCAGCATTGCGCTCATTAAACCCGCATGCCCAGCGAGTGTGAGTATAGGCATTTTCAAGAAGACCACCAAGAGATTCGAAATCTTGGAAAAGCCTACGTATGTCCAGCAGCGGATCAGGACCGGTTGATGGATGGAATTCGCTTTTGAACGAGTACATAGAGATTTAGAGATCTTAATTTAAAAAGTTTTGACACAATAGACGTTTTAAAGATAAAATAATGCGAAAAGTTTTTACTTTTTAATTTTTTATCGATAAATAAACTTTAGCCTTACGACTGATATAAAAGACAAATGAAATATGGAAAAAAATTAAAAGTATCTAAAGTATCTATGGATATTTTGTTTAAAAACAAAACAAAATATGGCTTAGTATTATTATTGTTTTATCTGTAAATGGTTTTTTATTAGCAAGCCTTTGTATAAATGGCCAGTTTTCAATTTTTCTGACAGACAATACAAACTTATCTCCTCTTCAGAACGTAAAATTGGACTCATCCGTTATATTTGTTGTCAGAATGGCAGCCATTTATATACCCTTTGTATTCCGTACGACAGCGGATTGCCTAATCTATTGAAAACAATTTAGCTAAAAGAGCAAATATTCGTAGTTTTCCGTGTATTCGTTGGATAAAACGAAAATGTTGTAACAAGTCTTTGCTTGGTATAAATATGTCTGAAAAATCTCTAAATCTTGTTTTTGAGGTTTCGCAAATTTTTAGGGTATAAAATTATACAATATGCCAATTACAAAAAAATACAAATAATATACAGCGGCCGTAGCTCAGGTGGTAGAACGCTGGCCTTTCAATCTTGAGACCCAAGGTTTGATTCTCGATCGGGAATGCACCAATGAGTTTTTCAGAATTTATGTGCATAGTATTTGATACCTAATACTTACTACTTGCTGAACGGTCAAGGAATACATCATGAAGAAACCAGCATGCCCTAAAAAGCATGTATTTGTGCCCGAAGAACGGCGATAGGGCTCACCACCCATCACGTGTGGACGTAATAATCGTCGGTGAATCGCGGGTGTACCGCGTGTGGACTGTGACTTGCATTTCAAAGATCACATTCGGGGACACATTGTCACCCTCTCGGGGATTCATGTCGTGACGATATATAAAAATTTATGAGCTTTGAGATTATGCGACAAATTATAACAACTGTAATTTTTTTTTCATGGGAATAGCGTAAAACATGCCTCGGACGAATTGTATTTTAACCAGCGTGGGTCCCCCTTTAGCCTGGAATGATGAGCTCGAGTGTAATCCTGCCTGAACCAGGACATTCCAAACAAATTCAAAATTTTTCCTCATTCACCGTCCCGGTACTATACCTATAGTCCGTGTTTTTATACTTGACTTAAGTGATAAACAACAATGGCGTACCAATAAAATTTGACATTTTGTAGGGATGGCTAGCGATGCGCGATCACGAATATTTTTATCGATTGTTTCGATTAATCGCGATTATTTTTTCGAAGTCAACAAAATATTTCGCCGTCGATAAACGAATGTAAGTCGAATTTTCTCATTGTAAACCTAACTGTATTTTGTTTTTGTGCAATATTTATAAAGTCATTGTTTTACATTTTATATACCAATTTATGTTTAATATAAGTAGTAGGCATCCGCTAAAAATCAGCGCCATGGCCCTGTCATTACATTAAACTGAGCGGAGACCTTTTTGGTACTTTCTGTGCTAATTTTAAGTTTTAACTATAATTTAATGTACCATATATAATAAAACAATTAAAAATATATATTATGTGCCAAGTAAACATGATTCTATTCTATTCTATAATCGACAAAAACATTTCGTCATCTCGCATATCGTTCTTTCATTCCCGTTACGTTATCCCATCCCTAAAACGAAATGTCAAACTCTTCTGTGAATTTATTTTGTCTGTGTACAGGAATTCCGTAAAAGTACGATTTTACCTAATAATGGTATTGAAAATGACAATTTAAACCATTTTTCAGTGATAATTAATGCATGAGTGTGTAAACTAGTGTCTGTAACTTACTGTGGTAATCTACGTTGCGTGATTGTTTCAGAATGTCGTGATATGTGATGGAGTGAGGTTTGTTTACCACTTTAGCCAAGTATAAAAACACGTACTTTAGACATTATACGGCGACGGTGAATGAAAAAAAAAATTCGTCATATATTTCGCATTGATATTTATTTCCAATCCTGCCCATTTCAACAAGATCGGCATTAATTATTAATTGAATTAGATATTAACGGGTAATTTAATACTCTCATTGCTACGAAATACATTTGGCGTATATAAATTGAACATACAAAAATATATATGTACGTATATACCTCTGAGTTATCGCCAGCGAAGTTATTTATAAGATACAAAGAATAATAAATTGTCTGAAGAAGAAAATTAAAAACACAAAATTCAACCGCACAAAGCGTCCTGTATTTAATTTACAGCAGCCTTACTTCCTCGGTTACCAAGAATAAGTACTCAGCAGTTAAAAGACGTAACATAAATCAGCAATCCTTGAAAATAGGGCTCTGGAGAGAGCATAATTTTTGCCCAATTTGTTTCAAATAAGACAGTTTAAATACGAAACCATACTTTAGGGGCTTAGAACAGAGATTAAACGAGATCTCAATTCCCTGGTAGAGGTCCAAAATTAAATTTTGTTTCTTATATATGCTTAACTTAAACGCCCAAGTTAAGTCAACTCTAAGCTTTAGCTATATATGCGTTAAAACTTTTCGTGTGAGGAAACAAATTTTGGTAAAATAAGCTCATGCTGCAAGCTGCGGTAGATCTGTAATGTACTATTGTAGCTACTTAAGAGGATGGTCTACCCTAGCAACTTTTTTTATTTCCCATCCAGCACAATAAGTCCAATGGCAAAGACCTTCTTTGCTTTTCATAGAGGCGATTATATGTTGGCTCATTGGCCTCTTTTTCTTGGACGCGTAATACTAATGGTCACGCAGCAAAACAACAAATTGGTGTGTTTTTATACTGAAATATTTTGTAGGGAAAAAATATTGGATTTAAGTAGTATGCCTTCATATTTTTATTACTTATTTTATGAAAAAAAATATCAAGTTACTCTCTAAACCGCGTTCTTGAAACAAAAGTTTGAAAACAAAAAAATAAGAGGATGGAAAACATTTTTTTTTGACAAAAGTATAAATCTAAATAAATTGTTTTTAAGTAGAATCCCTAGATAAAAGATCAATAAATCAAATGTATTTTTTTCAATACAAATAGAGTCCGAATTTCTTGAAACGAATCCTCGAATCGTCTTTAGGTCAAGCTACACAACTGCTTATGCTTTATTTCCATCTGCTGTGTCATGTTCATTTCTTGTTTATTTGAAGAAGTTGGTTATTATTTGGCTTGAAATACTAAAATTATTAGAACCAGTTACCGAGTGTTTCACAACGATCTTGTTTTTATAAAAAAATCGTAGAATTGTCTGATTAATGCGTATGAAATAATGCAAGATTGTAGCCGCACCAATAATTAGGCGTTTAATTTTCCCTCGTGTTGAACAATCATACAGATAGCGTTGCATGCCTTGAAGTTATTAGAAGTGATGTAGGTTTTTGATCAATCACCCAGTGAGTTATTAAATCAGTCACTCAGTGTTAAAAAAGCGATATTTGGACGTTAGTACAGTGGAGACCGCATCAAGTAAGACACATTGGACTTTGTACCTATCTTATATTCTTCTCTGTAGGGGCTAATGTCGTACTGCAAGTATATAGCTTGATGTGGTCTCTACTGTACGACGGGAACCGTTTTAGTTACTTTTATAGAACTGAGGGTTCTAGCTTAAAAGACAAACAAAATAACAAGTGCAGCTTGAAATTATTCATAATTATTATTATTTCGTAATACACACTGTTAGTCGTCCTTTTTTAACCGACTTCAAAAAGGAGGCGGTTCTCAATTCGACTGTATGTTTTTTTTTTTTGGGCGTTGTTACTCCGTAACTCCGTCATTTCTGAACCGATTTCAACAATTCTTTTTTTGTTTGATCTGATGAAGGTATCGCTTTGTGCCTGGGTGCTGATTACAAGGTATTACTTGAAAATCGACATTCTTCCACCTGACCTTCGATCCTGGCTTCATCACCATATTCACCATAGAACTCCTCAACGGATGACAGCACATAACTCGAGATTGCGATAATCACTGCGTTAGGGTGCTAATTCAAGGGTATTACTTGGAGATTATCAGAATACCCATCTGGCCTTCGATCCTGGCTTCATCACCATAGAACTCCTAAACGGATGACAGCACATAACTTTGGATTGCGGCAATCAGTTTGTGTTAGAGTGCTCATTGCAGGGCATTGCTTGAAAATTGCCAGTGTACTCACCTGACCTTCGATCTTGGCTTCATCACCGTAGAACTCTTCAACGAATGACAGCACATAACTCGAGATTGCGGTAATCATGTTGTGTCAGGGTGCTGATAGCAGGAAGCTACTCAAACATAGCTACTTATACTCACTTGAACTTCGTTTCATATTAACACCACGTTTGCAAGAACTACCCATACTTCACAATTTAACCCAGCGACACTAAAAAATGTGAAATAAAATAAACTTTTAACAAAAAAATAGCAACCGACTTCAATAGTAACAGCAGTCATTCACTAAAAAGTTAATAATAATTCTATAAAGACCGATGGTACCGAAGCAACACTTTTGCTGACTTCTTTCTTCCTGAAACAATATGTTATCTAGAAGTCGGCGTTCTTATATTGGTTTTTATGTTGCTATATCGTAGGAAATACGCCGACTTGTAGATAACATAATGTTTCAGGAAGAAAAAAGTCGGCAAAAGTGTTGCTTTGGTACCATCGGTTTTTATAGAATTATTATTAACTTTTTAGTGAATGACTGCTGTTACTATTGAAGTCGGTTGCTATTTTTTTGTTAAAAGTTTATTTTATTTCTGGACATGGCTGACACAATACCAACACATAATTAAGATACTTTCGCAACACTTCTTAATCCCATTTTGAAAATAGTGTTTCATTTAAAAGAATACAGTAAATTATACAACTTATTGTTATAAGGTTAAGCAAAGTCTAAAGAGATTTGTTAAATATAAATTCTGCTCTTTTCGGATAGCTATTTTTATATTTTCAAGCCAATCTTTGTTTTTGTTATAGCTTTTATAAAATAAAATGGTTATACCATAATTTAGTCAATAAATTCCGTTAAGTTATCTCAAGTTATCGCAGCCTAGGCTAGGTCTGAATGGTATAAAAGAAACTGTTATGTTATGTGCATTAAAATATATAATAAATTGCCAAAAGAGATGGTTGAGATTCCTCTAAATATAATTAAATATAAGTTAAAACAATGGCTATTAGACAAATGTTATTTTAGTCTGAACGCCTACTTTATATATTTTGTAGGATGTGACATTGTGTGAATGTAATCTGTTAATTTTTTATATTTTTAAGACCCCATTTGAGATTTGATATGCATGCTAAATTAATTAAATATATTAAGGTCTTAACTTCATTAACCAACATATTTGTATGCTAAATTAATATTAGATTTTTATGAATATTATGGTAAAAATTAAACGAAAAAGAAAACTTTCGATATATATTTCGACCCACTTGGTGCCGTCGTCAATCGAATATGGAATATTTATTATTATATTATTAAAATAATAAATATTTATTATCAAATTAATATTAGCTGATTAAGGAGCTCATTTTTCTTTATAATTTATAACACCTCCGTTTTGTACCCTTATCAATGCAAATAAAGACTTATTCTATTCTATTATATTCTATCGTTTCTGAAACTATTCAAATAAATGTAAGTACATTTTCCGATACAGAGAAACGACGCGTAACTGACCACAACACAACTGAGATTTAAATTTCAAATAGCCATCTGTTCTGTATCCAAACGGTTATCATAAAAAATGCCATAAAAAACATCCGTTTTAGTCCTGCGTTTTTTGGCGCATTTTGCAAAAACCCGGTGGCAAATTGTATTTTCAGGAATTGTTTATGTTTCGTTCTTATTATTTTAGTAGTAAAAACAAACAAAATGATAGCCATATAATATTCGTTAGGATTAACCCCCAAACTTGTTGCTGGATGTGAGGAGCAGAGTTACTCCTTAATGTACGTGAAGCATACTCGAACAGTTCCTGCGGGCCTATTGTGTATCTCTAGTTGCCTTCTGGACTGGGTGTCTATCATTAAAAACATAGATATACTATCGAATTCCGATGTCCTAAGGATATTTTCGCACTTGAAGTGACGACACAGATTGTTAATAGTTCAATACCCACTAAAGACAATTTTGAAATTTCAGTTTTTAGCTATGTTTTTGATGATAGGCACCTCGTGCAGTTGGCAACTAAAGATACACAATAGGGGGGCTGGACAGTTCAATCGTAGCCAAATGGCCGTCCGTTAATATTTGAAACGCGACTATTTGTGCCATATATGTGCTATAATTATTTCGATGTGCTATAATAATAAGTCTTTACCTATGAGATTGCCGAAATTTTCTTAAAGATTCATGAGTTCATGATTCCTGTAATTCAATAGTTATTTCCATTATTTGTTTTTTGTTTGAAAGTTGATTTCAAGGTTTTACATCTACGTATTAAATTTTGTTTTTATTTTCAGTTTGATAACCAAAATTAAATGTTCAAAAACAGTGGCATAAATGCCATCCATTTCCATGATATTCGTAATAATTTTTTACAGCCTGACACTTTTCAAAAATTTAATTAATGTTGCTGTTAGCTTGATATTGTCTCATTTATACAAAAAATAAATTACATAATTTGGAATTGTCATGCCTGAAAAAAATGCAGAAATGTTTGTACTGAAAATTGTGTTTCCTTGAAATTGTCTTTAGAAAACGGCAATTTCACATGTAAATATCTATTATTTATAAGAGCTATAATACCTTTGCCTTGTCTGTCAATGCCAAGTGTCATTGACATTTGATATATCATGCTCTATGGTCACGCCATTTTTTTTTACTGCAGGTTATAATATTTACTGCCAAAGGTACGAGAGCCATTATGCCCTCAAGGCTTTTCTGTAAAAATCCAAGATTAAAAATTTATTTATGTTTGTAAAAATACAAATTTTGTCCACACATTTAGATTATCTTAACATTTCTTAATAATTATTTCCTATTGACATAGTTTACTTAAGTCAAGGTTGCTAACACAGCGCCCGCAAGTATTGAGGACAAGTTAGTGCCTTCCGGATGACGATATGACTGCCAGCGATACATTGTAAAGTATTGTAGAAACGTTTATATTTAATTAATTAAACATTATTAACATAACAATTAACAATTCATTTCCACTATTATCCTGCCAAGGCACACTGGACTCGTGGTATCGGTCGGTCGTCGCGTTCGGATCTCGAGTACTTTCTGTAAGGGAGAGCTAGTCCGATATTAGTCCCTACTATTATACCTACTTATAATTTTAGCTATTAAAATTTACTAGTTTGAATAGTTGTGGAATGCCCCGCTCTAGTGCGGTTTCAGCAAATTTATCGCGCAAAAACGTTGCAATCAAGTAGTATCAAGTCCATTTTTCAGTGAAAAGGAATATTTCTATTATTTTTATAGGTCACCCAAAAAATGTGGAGGACAATTTGAATATTAATATTGTGGAACATTAAAACCATACCAGCCCGTTAACAAACTCAAATACATATATTGTTGTATGTGACCTGATAAGTAGAGGTACATAGGTACATAATATATTATAAGTATCAGTATATCTGTCATGAACTCATGATCTGCAAGTTGAATGTGTAATAAAGGAGGATGTGCAATCAGGACCCCACTTTACAGAGCGACTCGCTCAGACTGTTTGAATGGACGTGGCCTGAATGCTGTGTGATTGCTGACAAAACACCATTTTGTCAATACTAATCGTAGATATGTGTTGAATGCTTTCAGTTAGTCCTACGCTATGATCATTGGATTTACTGTGAAAGGCGCTAAATCACAGATACATTTCAGTTCGCTAAATAGTATGAGGTAATTTTGTTACCTGTATGGTTATGTTTGTTAATTTTCAGCATAAAATTCTTTACTGCTTTCAATTCGAATCCAGTAAAACAACAGGCAAAATAATAAAAATTGGGTAAGACCTGTTGAAATTAGTAAACATAAAAAATGTATCGCCTATATTTTTACATTGAATTTGAATGTAATTACAGCATTTTTTTCGGAAACATTTCGAGCCATTTCAACTATAGTTTGTAAGCGACAAAAATCCAATTTAGCAAAATGTAGCTTAAGGGCCATTCCACACTTATAGCCAGAAATCTAAAATTTCTAGTGCCTAATTTACTAACTTAAGGATGATTTTATACAGTTGAATGCATGATAAACATAGAGCAATTTTTCGTATTGACACTGATGTACCACATTTCCAAATATTATACTAAGTACTTTGTATTTTTTGTATTAGAGTGCATTACAAACTTGCAACCAATCAGAAACAAGTTTAAAAGAACAACTATTTTTGAAAAAATTCTTTGGGCCAGGATTTGAACCTGCCTTATGTACTTACATGTAAACCCAACACGTTCCTCCTCGCTCCACTCGTCATCGCACCTATTTTTCACTTTTTGAAGAAAGCCTTTCGATTTCGGCTTTATAGAAAATAAAGTTATTTTATAAACGGCGAGCATTTTTCAATTTGCCGAACGGCATAATAATCTTTGTCGTACCAGAGAATATAAAGTATTACTAGTCGTACTAAGCAATAAAACAAGAATGAAAATGTTGAGCGAAATCAGAGACAGATTGTTACAGATACCTCTTGATCATATCTTGATTTGACACTAGATGGCACTGCACGGTGTTACATCGCGATATCGATAGTCTTTCGTAAAACAAAACTGTACTGCGAGTCGGCACCGCCCTCTAACTAACTGACAAATTCTTTTACTTAATTTTTGATTAGTTTCGTCTATTAAGTTAGTCAGAAACTGAAGTTGATATTATATAGAAGTAAAGTTCGTACAATAGTAGCCCGTAGCCAGAGTTTTTTACGACTCAACGATTATTTGTTTTTGCCAGAGAGCGCTGTTGCTGACGTCCTATCCAAGCTGGAGTTGATAAACGAAACTAAGTTTTTTGGAATTACGATAGACTCTCGTCGTCAGTGGGGTCCCCACATAGAAGCACTATGTGGTAGAATTAGTTCAGCCACATACGTTGTTAGGCGCATAAGGTAAATAACTGATGTAGATACTGCTAGATTAGTTTATTTATTTCACCGCATTATGTCAAAGGGCATGCTGCTGTGGGGTAGAGCCGCGGATACAGACGCAGTCTTTGTTTTGCAGAAGAGAGCAATTTGGGCCGTTTATAATGTGAAGCATCAGGATTATTTAAAAGAAAAAATCAAAGAAGTTTATGTAGTAACGGTTCCTTGTGAATTTATTTACCAAGTTCTTAGATATGTCAGAAAAAATATAAAGTCTTTCCTAAGGCTTGGTGAGCAATAATGTAAAGAAACCAGAAATAAACGTAAACTGGCTTTTCCGAAAATCAGACTCGCCAAAGTCTTTTGTAGGACATGGTATAGGATTTTAGAATAAACTTCCAATGGAGGTCCTTACTTTGTCGGAGAATAAGTTTAAGATGTTTATTAAGCAGGGCCTATTGAAGAAGGCTATTATAAAATAAATTAATATTTAGATCTTTGTCATAATAGTAGGTAGTATTATTTCTTTACTTATGTTATGATTCCTCTGGAATTAACGATAATTAGTTAATAGATGAAATGACTGTAAAAGCAGATGGACTATTTGGGACAGGTAGACAATGGTATTATATGTATACTTTTTTCTTCATGACATAAATTTCTGCTGTCTTGTGTTTTTTCATCTCTTTATTGAGTTAAAGCTTACTTTTTAACTTTGTACACATTTATTTGCTAGTAACAAAAATTATGAAAAAAAAAAGACATGATCTTATAAACATTTTATGTAGGACCTAATTCCCATACAAATTTTTTATAAATTTGCCGAAATAAATTGCCAAAACATCGGACACACAAATTTTTTGACAAATAAAGTACCAGAATATGGATTATTAATAACATTGTTCGTAAAAAAAAGTCAATTTTTCCGATTAACGCCGCCAGTTTACCACCATTTTTTCAAAATATCACTTTCAAAATTTGAAGTCGAAATAACCCATCTTTAATTAATATAATACAGTAATTTTATTGAAAATCCTGTCATTTAATTACACCTACAAAAGTTATTAACATTACTCCAGATTCCAAGAAAATTACGATCCAGAAGAAAATTACGATTTTTAAAATTTGTCACTTACCTGCATAATGGCTCGATTTATCTATTCTATATCATGAGGCGTTTATCGCCAGAATAGCTTCAGAAATTAAAGCTAAAACAGTTACGGTAATACTTTTTGTTCTCTGGTTACGGTAGTCCAAGGGTAAAACGCCTCTCAATCTTGAAATCCAGGTTCGACCCCCGGTCGGGCATACACCAATGAGTTTTTCGGAATTAATGTGCATCGTATTTTGTTCTTGCTTACCACTTGCTGAACGGTGGAGGAAAACATTGCAAGGAAACCTGCATGCCCTAAAAAGCGTGTAATTGTGCACGTTGGGACGTAATAATCGTAGGTGAAACGCGAGTGTATCGAGTATGGATGTGCATTTCACAGTTCATACGTGAAACACCTCTGACAACCCCTTGGGGATTCATGTCGTGACGAATGATATACATATTTTTTATTAATATAAAAGTGAAATAACTATTGATTTACTGACTCATCACGGAATCTCCAAAACCATAGAGACTAAAATGTTGTTTGGTTGGTAGTTTTCATAAACCACGCAGGCATCCGCAAACGAAGGATTTTGTAATACAGCATGTCCAAGTTTGTACTCTCCCAGCGCAGGCGGAGCAATGATCATTGGCTATGTAATTAAATATTAGTAAATATAGGTTCACTGATGTCAGCCCCGTGGGCCGAAATATATCGAGTAAACCTATTTTTATTGTTTTAAGGCGCTCTTATCCCAAAATCAGTAATTTCAAAGTCAAATAGAACTTTCAAATATCATCTAAAACTTCCAAAAAAAAAAATACGCAATATAGTTCAAACCTTTATCTAGGTCTTCCACGCATGTGTTACACGATCAGATAAACTTTGCTCGATAGAAATAATTCACGAACACAGCATGTAATAAGACCTTTCAAATCATGCCATTTCCATACTGGCAATATTGCTCTTTAAATTCTCTAGGTCGACCACGTAAATGGGTTTTAATAAACATTATCCCTTATTTTTAAACAATTTAAGAACCGATAAAAACAACGAAAAAGTACAAAAGTGTGGTTATTTTCTTTACTCCTTACACGTACAGAAAAAGACAGAGAGTCATTTTTCTGGGATAAGAGCGCCTTAATATTGATAAATGAACAAAAGAAATAAATAAAGCATAAAAAAACAAAATATAATATATTATTAAGTATATAATATATATAATTATATTAGGAACAAACACGGCGCCCAGTGCATTGTATCAGCCCTAACTTTGCTTCAACTTTGCTTCATATTGCGATATCATATTTCGTGTATGAAATTAGCGAAACTTTCTTACAGATTCATGAGTTCATAATTCCTGTAATTCAATAGCTATTTCCATTCTTTGTTTTTTGTTTGAAAGTTGATTTCAAATTAAGTTATTAAATGTTCAATAACTACAATTAAGTCTTCAAAAACAATTCGTTCTAAATGTCATCCATTTCCATGATACAATTGTTTTGCGGCTGTCACTTTTCAAAATTTTACTTCAAAATTAAAATGTTGCTGTTAGCTTAATGTTGTCTCATTCATACACAAAAGAAATAATAAAATTTGGACTGTCAATTCCTAAAAAAAATTCTTAAATGTTAGTAATGAAAACTGAGTTTCCTTCAAATTCTCCATACAAAACGCCAAAACGCCAATAGTTCTAATTTCTAATTCAAAATATTTAAAGATCCATGATGTCACTGCTTAGCTGAACCACAGAAGAAAAACTGAACACAAAACATTTCTTATGACTCAACAATCTCACGTCTGTTTTGGTGGTTATCAATTTATTGAATTTTTTGATAATTAAAATATTATTATATATATATGTCACAGTCAAAAGTCATAAGTGGTCATAACTACTTTTGACTGCGAGAATGAGTCAGTCAAAACTAGTTTTGACTAAGGACGTAGTGTTGACCGATATTCGCAGGCAAAATAAGTTTTTCGGATGTCCTGCAACGCAGAAGAGAGCCGGTAGGTTAGGTATGGCAAGTCACGGAACGCAGTTCCGCGACCGCCATACCTGACTTTCGTGGTTATTTTTTTATGACAACCCAGAAATACTTTTTAATCAAAATTACTTCAGACCAACTTAGTCAAAACTAGTTTTGACTGATTTTCGCAGTCAAAACTACTTTTGACCGGCTATGAGTTTTGACTGCAACATATATAAGAAAAAGTCGTAAGTACTAACTTTAGAAAGTTTTAAAGAACTGTATATTTCTAATCCAAGTTAGTTTAATTTAAGTAAAATGCAACAGCCGCTAATAATGTCGTTCAATTCCGTGGTTTCGGAAATTAACGTCAGTTGCCATGTGACAGGTGACAACCAAGTTTTGAACATATCAACTCTACTCTTGTCACAGGTAGAGTAACCATTAACCACATGTCATGACAGGTGTTTACCGGTTTCCTTTCTGTTCGAGAAATGTAAAAACTGATAAAATGTGGCGAGATTTGTTGGATCGGTAAATCTTAAAAACAAATACACCTTTAGAGCAATAAAAAGGTCAAAAGATTTAAAAAGTTGTTTATTACTTTTAATATCTATTAAAATAGAATTTGTCACCGGCGCTATAAAACTAGCAAAAGAAAAACTGAACTCACTTTCATAAAGTATTCATATGCTAGTCTTTTTATGATATATATTATATTATTACATATTGTTTATATTTAATTTGTATATTTAGGCAAACTTTATTTTTGTGCACGTGTACGATTACTGTTGATTGTTGGCACTTGGTTACCTTATGAACAGAAAATCACTTCTATTATTACACAAATTTATTTAGAACTTAATGGCCGGTTTCACCTTTATGGCATTATTTTGTAAAAATTCCTTTGATAATGCCATAAAGGCGAAACCAGATAGGAAATTCTAATAGTAGTTTATGCTACCAGGGCGAAAAGAAATAAACTACGAGGACGATTGAAAACACGAGCGTAGCGAGTGTTTTAAACGTAACCGAGTAATTTATTGCTCTTACGCCCGTGTATCATACTATGTTTTTCAATGCATAGTGTGAGGAAATAAAAAAAATATAATCTTGTTCACTTTAAATTATGATTGGCTCAAAAGGACTGTATCCAGAGCCGTTAAACAGTGGGAAAAAAAAGTATAACATTTATGGTACACAGGATAGGCTGCAGGTTAGCCAACCATTCTAAATAAATAAAAAAAAAAATAATAAAGCCCTAGGGCAAAATAATCGACTTTCTGTTCGGTTTTCATGCATAAAAAGTGGGCCTTTACGAGCATTGAAAATACATTTGTGGGATAGTACAAATGATTTTCTGTTCATAATGTACGATTTATTTAAATTTTAATTGTTTCCTCAACGGTTTGCTGTAAGAAATCTCTTACTAGAGATAAGCTAACCTGTATGTACATATCTTTTACTGTAACTGTTTGTGTTTGTGTCGTACAATAAAGAATAAAAAACAAACTGATAAAATTCCTATTCTTTGTTAGAACAATGTTCTGCTGTTTTATTAATGTAATTTTGTGAAGTGTTTAGAGAACTTCAAGTTTTTCTGGGGTAAAAAAAGCTTATCTTGTTTGCCCGGTTTATCGATTATTTATTTTATTGAATAAAGTGATATGAAGTGATACCTACCTTTATGTGTTTCAATAACTTTATTTTACAAACAAATTTATAATACTTATTGTGTGAAGGATATCAGAGATACGTAGCGATTTAGAATGTTCTATCAAGTTCTATGCCGCACAGGTACACCAGAATTACAATGATTAGTAACAAACTATACATTATCATTTTGTAATCAGCATAAATTAGCATACCTACTATCATTTGGGTTCTCCTAAATCATTGGTTTACAGGTAATTATTGAGGGTTCAGTACAGGGATTAGCCAAATCAGGATTTAGAGTAGGTCATTTACCTGTTAAAAGTTGCAATCAGCCAAATTATATTTTGTTTTTACCATACCTACCTGATACCTGATGGATGGATGATGAAATTGAATAATAATGAGTGGTTAGATCAACGACATTTGTCATTGGGTTAGATTAAAAAAACCCGTTAAGTGTGAGTAGGATTCGCACCCTTGGGGTTTCGTATCATTTAAACTTTAATATAATTATAAGTTAATATACTTAAATAAATTAAACAAAAATTACAAAACTTATGAAACAAATCATAAAATTTATGAAACAAAATTGTTAAATTAGGTTGGTTGAGTATTCGGATACGTAACCTTAAAACTACATTATAAATCGGAGTTTTCAGTATTTGTTGTTTAAATACAGCATATGGTACATAATATACATACTCCTAACTACTATGGTCTTATGGTCTAAAAATGACAACTTTAACGGCCCTGCGACGTCTTTTTAGAATATAAAAAATGAAAAATAAATTTATATGCTACTCAATAATCGACATAGCCTGCCGAATCAGTAAGTTGAAGTGACAGTGGACTGGCCATATTTGTCGCCGGCGTGATAACCGTTGGGGCCGTGAGGCATTGGAATTGTAGACCACGTACAGCAAAGCGTAGCGTAGGCCGCCCTCGTGCCCGCTGGACTGACGATCTGAAGGACGTTGCGGTTGGCGGCTGGATCAGGATGACTGAGGACCGCCAAGAGTGGCGTAATATTGGGGAGGCCTATGTCCCGCAGTGGACGAATACGGGCTGATGGATGGATGGATGGTTTGTGCATCTGACAAGCCAGGGTAAGATAAATACCTTTTTTTTTCGGCTCCTTTTTCATGTAGACATGGCCCCTGAAAAATAATTGCTTTTTTATTGTTTATTCTTTTTTGTGTCAACATTCTACATAACACATGAAAATTTCATACTTTCTTATTCCGTCTAAGAACTAGAGACCCGTGACATACGGACGAATAAACAGACAGACGGACGGACAGCAGAGTGATAGGGCTCCGTTTTGCCCTTCGGGTATGGCGGAACACCGAATAACAGAAAAAAAAATAAAAAATTGATCCACCTTTTCAAATCAGGCGACAACAAAGTATTCAATGCAAAAAATTTCATAACTGTTAAGAACAGAAGCAGAATCAAAGCGATATGCATCGTAAATTGACAGTCAAATAAGGCAACTTTACACATTACTCGCAAATGGATACAAAACACAAAAAATTGTAAGTGTTTATTCTTAGTGTAGTTGAAAGAAAACTATATTACAGTGTTAAAAGGATCTAATGGTACGTGGATGACCGCGACAGGAGGGCGCATCTGTAAAACAAGGAATATGGTAGCAGCGGTGTTAGTTCCGATTTTGGACAAAACTAATCCACGCGCCATAAGATCGTCATAGCACTGTATGAGCCTCGCATGACGTGATTTGTCATTTACTCGCGTTTTTAGATATACTATAGTACGTATAATATAGCTCGAGCCCTGTGACAGCTGTCAGCGCTATACACATTTGAGCATGAGAAAGAGAGTAAGAAATACAAATTGTGTAGCGCTGTCCTGCTGTCACAGGACTCAAGCTATCTATACAACGTCCATGGATGTATACGTAAACTGGATTGAGCACTGAAGGATGTTACGCGTAGAAAAATAGACTCTATTTCATACAGTTAAAAGTTATTTTATTATGACACAACCAACTAGAGAAAACGTGCCGAGCGGGACAACACACAGTCGATGCCTGTGTCCTACTCGCACAGTTGCCATCACAAAAAAAACAAATTGCGATGGTAGGCTTGAGTTTTTCACGATTTAGTTTTTCAACGACTTTATAGTATTTAGCTTTTAGTAAATACTTTTTTTTTAACCGACTTGAAAAAAAGAGGAGGATCTCAATTCAACTGTATTTTTTTTTGGGTATGTTATTCCTTATCTCCGTCAATTCTGAACTGAATTGAATGATTCTTTTTTTGTTTGGAAAAATTTCCTTTGAGGTAGGTCCCATTTTAAGATTGACCATGATCTGATGAAAGTTTTCAGAGATAGGCAGTGGAACGCCTCATAAAGTAACAGCGTACCACTTGATATTAAGGAAATCGCTTTGTACTACGATGTTGATCGCAGAGTATTACTTGGAAATTGTCAATCTTCCACCTGACCTTCGATCCTGGTCTTATTAAGTCATTACCATAGAACTCTTTAACGAATGAGAGCACTTACCTCGAGATTGCGGCAATCACTTTGGTAGGGTGCTGATTGTCGGGCATTTCTTGGAAATTATCAGAATACCCACCTGACCTTCCATCCTGGCTTCACCACCATAGAACTCCTTAACCAGGGCCCCGTCACTCGAGCGTAGCTGCCGCGATTGGTAATAATAATTAGGCATAACCCGAGTGATTTCCCGCCAGTGGGCTGCCACGCGTCGTTCGTCATTCCGTGCCTGTCGTGCACGCCAAACGTACTTGTGTGTATTTATGTTCTCCCGGAAATACGAAAATTATGGCTACTGTACGGCATTGTGCCTTTTTCGGATGTCTTATAATTTTTTTAATTACCTGGAGATGAGGGAAGGTAAGCTGGACATTTCGTTTTCGTGTGCTTAGGTACGGCAAGTAATCTAGGATTGAGAATATTTATTTAAACTGAGCTGCTTATTAATATTATTAATTATATTAATTGATATTATTACAATTTGAATTTGTTTTAACGGGCCGAGCTTCCTTCACTCGCACGCATTGCAGGCTCGCCCGATTGAATTTCGCAACTATCTCTTTCTAACAAAAGCGTGTTGTGTGTAGAACAGAGCTCAATTATCTACGTTTAATTAAGATAATGTATTTTTTAGCTGGTATACGGAAAACGGTTAATCATTATAATTTTGAAAGTATTAATTTAAACTAAATGTTTACTATAACCCGAAGCGAAAAAGAAAGTATCATACACACCGTTCAGTTATTTTACCTCTGACAGCTGTTCTAAGTCCAATACCTAAGAATCATTTTCGATCAGCCTAGAGGTAAATAAACTGTTAACGATCTGTACACGGTAAATTAAATTTTATTTAATTTAAATTAAATTTTATTTAATTTATAATAATTTACAAAATATTGATTGATCTGTACATCAATCAATATTTTGTAAATTAAATAAAAGAACTTGCCTACCATAACTTTTTTTTCTTTCCGACTCGTCGCGACAACCCTATGGAAAGCGCACGGCGCGGCGTGTCGCGCCGCCGACGACGCCTCTATACCGCGCGCTGTACTTACTATTATCAACGCTAAGTCCAGCCCCTTAGATGCATTTTTGCATGTATTTCCTGACAGTAGATAGTGTAGCTATAGCGTAGCGTGCAATTTTGGTAGGTATTTTCGTTTTACAAGGGAGAGAAGTATCTGTTACGTAGTAACTACTATATAATCTGTGCCTTAACGGACGACAGCATACCACTCAAGATTAAGGCAATCGCTTTGTATTAGGATAGTGATTGCCGAGTACTACTTGTAAATTGTAATTTCTCCACCTGAACTTTGATCTTGGCCTCATTACCATAGAACTCCTCAACGGGTGACAGCACATAACTTGAGATTACGGCAATCAGTTTGTATTAGGGTGCTGATTACAGGGTATTTATTAAATATAACCAATTATTACTTGTCCTTCGTTTTATATCAACAGCGCGTTTACAAGAACTATCCACATTACACAATTTGACCCGTCAACACTAAAAATGTAAAATAATAAACTTTTAACAAAAAATAGTAACCGACTTTAAATGTAACTGCAGCCATTCGCAAAAAAGTTGAAAATAATTATAAAATGACCGATGGTACTGAAATAACACTTTTTCCGACTTCTTTGTTCCTGAAAAATATTTTCTTTAAAAGTGACCGCGTTCCCTTGGTTATAGCAACACAGAAACCAATATAAGAGCGCCGACTTCTAAAGAACATATTTTTTAGGAAGAAAGAAGGCGGAAAAAGTGTTATTTCGGTACCATCTGTCATTTTATAATTATTTTAAGCTTTTTAGCGAATGGCTGCAGTTACATTTGAAGTCCGTCACAATTTTTTTGTTAGGTTTATTTATGTTTTACATTTAGTTTTATCCGTAAATGTAAGATCAATCATTCCTTAATAAAGTTGGGATTATTCTTATGCTTGCAAACTGGTAACCCTTTTATCTAAAAATGGCGCCACGGCCGTGACATTTGAAAACAAAATTGTAAAATTAATAATTTTTTGCAAAAATGGTTAAAGCATGCAGCGTGAAGGGCTGCAGAAGCCAAATTTTTGGGAATTGTGGGATATCGTTTCATAGGTAAGGCATAATTACAACGTTTTCTCGGAGAAATGATACATGTTTACATTGATACCGCTAGAGTAACCATGATATTGGGTTTTACATTACAGTCTTCCAAAAACTGAAAATATCCGAAGAAAATGGTTAGAAGTTTTAGGAAACGAAGTAAAGTGCAAAAATCCAGTAGTCTGCAGCCGCTATTTTAAAGCAGAAGACTTTAAACCAATAAAATAAATGTTTTGAATACGGTTTTTACTACCTACGTGGTCTCAATCAATTATTTTTAAATATGGTTACCCTACTTAGACAGAGATGAAATTATCTAGTATGACTTCTCGTTCTTCACGTTTTTTGAAACAAGTACTCAGTCCGGTTAGGGTATAGGTTCATGACAACGTCACATTTCACGCAGGTTACACTGTATTTATGATACTGTCCATTGTGTACGACGCACGCGTCCTTGGCTTTTCTTCAGTTTCATTAGTCTCACGTCCCAGTGGTTCTGTAAAATATGTTATTTAAGAATCAGGTACGCTGACTGAGAACAAAGCTAACCGAGTTACCAAGTAGATGGCGGCGCGCGTCAAGAACAAAATATAAGTGGATTCATCAGACGGGAGGAAGGTGTTGCCATATTAGATTTGACAAATATCCCTTATAAAAAATTGTATAATTTCTTTTTAAATACAAAAAACAGAGGTCGGAATTCTGCCTGCCGGTCGAGTATGCACCAGAGTAGGTGTGTATTTATTTGTATACCTATACTTGCTGAACGGAGTAGGAAAAGACTGAGGTAAACTTACATGCCCTAAAAGCGTGTTTTGTGCGTGTAAGTAAACACTGTGGTAAACTTGCATGCCTTAAAGTGTGTATTTGTGCGTGTAAGTAAACACTGAGGTAGCCTTGCATGCCCTAAAGTGTGTATTTGTGCGTGTAAGTAAACACTGAGGTAGCCTTGCATGCCCTAAAGCGTGTATTTGTGCGTGTAAGTAAACACTGAGGTAGTCTTGCATGTCCTAAAGCGTGTATTTGTGCGTGGAAGTAAAAACTGAGGTATCCTTGCATGCCCTAAAGCGTGTATTTGTGCGTGTAAGTAAACACTGAGGTAGCCTTGCATGACCTAAATCCTGTATTTGTGCGTGTAAGTAAATACTGAGGTAACCTTGCATGCCCTAAAGCGTGTATTTGTGCATGTAAGTAAACCCTGAGGTAGCCTTGCATGCCCTATAGCGTGTATTTGTGCGTGTAAGTAAACCTTGAGGTAGCCTTGCATGCCCTAAAGCGTGTATTTGTGCGTGTAAGTAAACATTGAGGTAGCCTTGCATGCCCTAAAGCGTGTATTTGTGCGTGTAAGTAAACACTGAGGTAGCCTTGCATGCCCTAAAGCGTGTATTTGTGCGTGTAAGTAAACACTGAGGTAACCTTGAATGCCCTAAAAGCGTGTATTTTGCCTGAAGTGTGGCGATAAGTGGCGATGAAGTGTGGCGTATTTTCCCATTTTATGATGAATTTGTTTAATTGTTTATTAAAATGTTACGTTTAATAACTAGTAATAAGTGTATTATGTTGTACCTATATTACATAAATAAAGAACTTCTATCGGAATTAAATAATGTTGGCAAGTGTGAATCGGACTCACGCCTAAAGGGTTCCGTACCACCACACAATACGGTTACGGAACCCTAAAAGTATTATGATAAATAACAACAATAAATATAGATGCCATAGTGGCGACAAAAACAAGCCGCTAAAATGGTAGCACCTGGCAAAAAATTCACGGCTCCCGCAGAGTACGGAAGCCTATTAACCGTTATATTTTTCCTGCAATTTTAATGCAATCACCTATTAACTTGTTTTTTTTCATTTTCCAGTCCCCTTGTTTCGGTTATAAGGTCCCTCTAGGGGCATGATAAAGTTAATAAATGCTAGTTTTTTGTATGGGGACCCCCCTTGGTAAACAGTATTTTTTTATTTTATCGGTTACCGTGATAGAAGTCATAGTAAAACGTATTCTGTGAAAATTTCAACTGGCTACTGTAACGGCTAAAGCTTTAGACCCCTGTTACAGACGAAGTAATATATACATATTTTTTTCTGAAGCTTAATTTTTATATTATTAGTATTTAATTACAAAACTATATATCAGTAAATAAATGTATTTTTCACGTTTTATTTCTTGTTTAAAATTATAAAGCCTTTTTGTACACCTGTCTCTGTAATTTTATTGTACTTTCTGTCGGGTTGACTGGGAGAAAATGCTTCTAGCATCAAGTCCACCTGTTGTACATTAAACTGTGTTTTGTGCAATAAAGAATTTAGAAGAAGAAGAAGAAGTAAACTGACAGTTCGTGGTAGTGGGAAATGCACATTTAACTCCTATGGTGCATGAGCCATTTCACACTGTCGCGAATTTTTTTAAGAATCAGATTCCTTCGTGCAAAAAAAATATACTTTAGAGGGCGCTTGATTCCTGCAAACTTAAAAATTCTATCTTTTGTTTTTTTGGCACGTACCCGCGTTGGGACGTGAACATTGTCAGTGGAAAGAGTGTGTACAGGCGTTCATTGTAACATTTCTGACACCCACTTAAGAAAAAAAAAATTCTTGACGATATTGTTATTTTATTTAATATTGTTGAAACCACAAATATTCATAAAACAAAACTGGATAACACAGTTTTCGCCGATATTATTATCATGAATGTTTCGTTTTTAAACCAGACGTCAAATTTGTATAAAAGTAAGATTCTTTTTACGACATGTTATAATAATGAGTAATTTTCCATAGTCAATATTTGATGATGAATCCTTTAAAAATGATGATGTATAATCCCTGGAAATTGCTAATGAGCTCGAATGTCATTTGTGATATAGCCCGCGCCGGCGACGTTGCAGGGATGATTTCCCTTTGCCTTCTTCCCCGTGTCCCTGTAACGTTGCAGGCGAAGACTGAGTAAACCGCCCGGAGTTATAGTGCGCACCAATCTTTTAGTCGCCTCTGATTGAGTTATGAGTGCAAGCTTGCGCAGGTACAGTCAAGGAAACAATAATATGAACGGTTGACTATTAAATGTTTACTATAAGTGGGAAGGTGTACTTGTTGTACCTACCTATTTAATATATATTACTATTTTAGTGCAATCTTAACTGTTTAATTAAAACAAATTAATATAAACACCATTTTCCAACATTGTCGCCTTAAAACGCTATAACGACCGCGAGGCATAACAACAACAATAAACTTTAACAAACTAAATCAACAAATAAAGGCAACACAAACAGATTAAACGATTAACTTAACGAATCATAGAATTTTATCCACGAACGTACTTTTCATGCGACGCGCGCGTGGGTAGTGTACGGACGTAGCACTAACACTAACGCATAGTGTTGACACCTGCCGAACCGCGAGCGGGGGGTGTGGTGCGGCATGCAGGCGGTTGTGCTCCGCGCCCTCGCTCCTGTAACGTCCCCCTGACACCGTAAAACGGCTAATGCGTCGATTCTTGGGGCTAGCTTCAGAGGCGACTAAAAGATTGGCGCGCACTTCGTCACAACCCTGCCTGGTACAATAAAATAAATTTTATTTTTATAGGATAGCTGCGTAAGACTATTTTCGCCTAACTAAAAGTGTGACCTAAACTCGGCAAGTATAAATATAAACATGTACGTGCAGGTAAAATATTAGGTCTTTACATATGAAATTGCTGTTGTCTATAGAGAATTTGAAGGAGACCTAATTTTCAGTACTAACATTTTTGCATTTTTTTTAGGAATGACAAATCCAAATTATTTTCTTTCTTTTGTGTATGAATGAGACAACATTAAGCTAACAGCAACATTAATTTAATTTTTAAAAAGTGTTAGCTGTAAAAAATCACTACGAATCTTATCATGGAAATGGATGGCATTTAGAACGAACTTTTTTTTGGCAATTTCATATTTAAATACCATTTATATTTCTAACGATAACTTAAGTTGGTTCAGCGAAGTCACAAGAACATGTATGTGGTTTCAGTAAAGTCTGCACATAATTAAACTCTGTAAATTCTTGGAAGTTGGCAACACTTAAAGCCCCTCTCGCTATCATAATAAGCTTGCATCTTCCTAGTAACTTGGTTACCAACTTTAAGGTGCGGCTAATGATAAACACAGCGGCTTTACAACTCAACCGGTTATTAACTTATCTATTAGTCGCTTTAATGTGTTGCTAAGAAGATTTCGTGTTCCCCGAATACAACTTTCTGAAAGAAAACTTATTTCTTGTAAGAACCGCCCAAACAAAGTAGGTGTATATCCATCCATCTGTGTATGACTCGAAAATCATTAGAAGAGCTTTCTACAAATTATGTCTATTTCAGTGCTTAATGCACTTTGATGATGTAATTTTGATATTAAACCTGACACCCACTTCCCTTGGCTGTTTCAAGATAACGGAGAAAGACAATATATGTATCTATTATTATATGACATATTCAAAGGCCCATCGAATTAATTCTTCTCTTCGTAGTTATCTTCTCAATGTAATCTTGAGCTCCGTACAGCTGAAAGCACACTCTGCTTTGCCCTCGAACGTACTACCGTCCTTGTAGTTGCTTATTGTAGAACTGTGGGTTGCCAGGAGGGTCACGATCAGGGGTCGCAAAAAACTTTATTTAAACAACCGATTTTAAAAAACGTTATAATATGAAATTGTAAATATTTTGTATGATGTTTTGGGTTTTTAGGAGGTCGCGATACTAAAAAGATTGAGAAACGATTGCTTACCTATATTTACTCTGAGATCTATGTAACTGGTCTGACAGGCTGACATTGAAGCTTCATATACATATTCATATTCTTTATTGTACACAAAAACATAATATTTACACATTGTACTTAGAGATATCATGCACATAGGCGAGCTTATCTCTAAAAAAAAATCCGCAAACCCGGATTGATAAATAGAATTCATAATATAAAGTAGATGTACATACGTGTACACTAAA
This sequence comes from Ypsolopha sequella, assembly GCA_934047225.1. Lineage (NCBI taxonomy): Eukaryota > Metazoa > Arthropoda > Insecta > Lepidoptera > Ypsolophidae > Ypsolopha > Ypsolopha sequella. The sequence goes on along the minus strand of OW203994.1, from coordinate 15,611,282 downwards.
ATATGTTAGTATATATACACCATTAACTTCGCTATACGGGTTAATTATTTACTACGGAACACTAAAAATAATTCTTGTTAGATAAGAGAAATAATATACAAGTGGTACCATTTAACCCTTAACTACCTGACGTCGTCGGTCTCAGAGACTCCAGCGGCTTTTGTTTTCCAATTCCTTCGGCCAACGTAAGCCATAGGAATGAATCTGTGCGTCTACGTACCTTTTCGTCGACGCCTTTAATAATTTGCAAGCACTTGTCTGACGTAAACTTGCGCAAATCTGCTGCAGGTAATTCAAAAAAGTTTGCAAGTCAGCATATGTAAACCTCATGAGTTTTTACTTCACATTGAACTTACAATTTACAAGTGATTTTTGTTTTGTGTTTATAGTTTCTCAATTATTCAAGTAACATTGTATTTTATTTTTTTTAACTAAACAATATGGATTTTGAAACACGTACATGTATAAAAATAAGATTTGTTTTAACTAATTACTAATATTTTTGACTTTTTATAAGCGGTCTCCAGGACCGACGTCAGGTAGTTGTGTAACTGAAAAACACGTCAGGTAGTTAAGGGTTAAATAATGCGCGTAGGAATCTTCGCCATTCTTCGGCTAGCGTCGTATTTATAGTGCACGTCCAGTAGGCTAATAGACAACCAAAATGGCACCCTCATTTACTTCCGGTTCCAATTTTTTGCACGTATATAAGAAATATGATTTTGAATACAATTTTTTCTCCAATAAGTTTCCAAATGCCAGTGCAATGTTTAGAGCTTTTAAAGTTTATGATTTTTGCAAATATATTATTAGTTATTCGAGAATACAAACGTTGGCGAAGATTTCTATGCGACATATTTAAACTTATTTTAAAATTTAAATGGAAATTACAATAAAAAAAGTGATAGACAATACAAAAAATAATACACCTATAAATAAATATTACTACTTTAAAAATCCTTAAACATGTATAAATGTTTGCACTACAAACTTTTTGAAACGCATCAAAAATAATGCTCTCCACAACAAAATTATACACAACCAATAATTTTTTTCTCCCACTAAGTGGGAAGGCAATGGGAACTTAGCCCATACAGCCATGTCTGACCAAAATCGACATAATTTTATAATAAATTATTAACATGCCTATCATACTGATAACCAAGGTAACTGATAACCAAAGTATAATGTACTAAAGTTACTTTTGCAACTGCTGCGGCGCTGCGGAAACTGCAGCCTCCGCAGCTTCGGCTTAATGGCCGCTACGGCTCGCACGGGTGCCTGGTACTTTGTTACTGTGGGCGAAGGCTGATGCCCTCCCTTCGCGCCTCCGTCTTTTTGTCTATACACTCTAAGGGTAGTGAGATACTCTAAGGGTAGAGAAGATGACGTGGATTCAGGGTGATCTTATTTGGTTTTGGAACATGTTTAACATATTTTCTGCTTGGAGTCGGGGTGGAAGGCGAACTAACAGGACAGCGACAACGACAGGACAGACCAAGAAGTTTTGGAACAACTCAAAAATACCTATAGAGAATAAATTGACTGTATACAGATATTAACTGATTGTATATACTGTCTTGGTTTATTTTGTCTTATTTTTTCGTTTTGTATTTTTTTCTTTCTTATATAATATATGTATCTATCTGTTACCTATGGAAGAGCGGAGCCTCCTATTACAGGTATTTCTTACTTAAAAGGTGACTCCAAACACTGTCTACGAAACAAGTTTTAAAATAAGTAATTTTGTATTTTTTTTTGTATTAAAAACCTCAGAATATGCTGTGTATGTATAGGCGAAATTCCTTATGCTATTCTATTATTTTTAAGGAAGAGAAATTTTAAGCTGAAAGTATTAATATTATAGTGCGAAGTATTCATTTTAAACTAAGCTTTTTTAAGAGGGAATCATCTAATATATAAAATTGAGAAGCTGGAAAGGAACAAAATTCACGGAAAAGAGTGAGATGGCGCTCTGCACACATTTGTGTGCGCGTATCACTCACACGAACGCCAAAATCGCGAAAATTATGACAACAATGAACGGCATAAACAAATATTGGTTTGGATAAGTGATCGCTTAATAATTAAAGAATGTATTTTATGAAATTAAATGTTCCGGGTTTCAGAAATGTCAGATCTGTATGGCATGTCTAAACGGCCGTTCGCTCATATTGTTTTGGGTTTTCAAAAACGTAACATCATGCAACGCAACTTTAAACGCAAATTGAACATCTATTTATTTTTCCAGAGAATTAATTTTATAGTATAATATATTATACTATTTCCTTTTATAGTCTGTAATTATTTAATGTTAACTCATAACTACTATCATGACAAATATATATCACTGTAACACGTCCTTCACCGTCATCCAAATATTAATTTATTTTATAATATGCCTTTTTCAGTAGGTCCTGCTTAATTTACAGTTTAAACTTATTCTCTGACAATGTAAGGACTTCCTTTGGAAGTTTACTTTGGATGTAAAATGTCCTACGAAAGAGGTACTCCTTGGCAAGTCCGATTTTTGGAAAAGCCAATTTATTTTTATTTCTGGATTCTTTACAGTGTTGCTAGCCAATTCTTGGGAAAGACTCAATATTTTTTCTGACATATCTAAAAACTTGGTAAATAAATTCACAAGGAACAGTTACTATATATATATATATATATATATATATATTTATCTATCTCATACATACAACGTCACTCACAACCATCTCTTCTCTATGATTAAGTGTTTCGGAAAGTAATATCCGGAACACAACTCAGTTACTCTATGGAATTTAACTGTGTTTATTTTTAGTGGCACCTCTGGTGGCTGTCTTGTAAACGCTCTTGATTGAAGAATTTCAATAAACGAGTTCTTTTATGATAAATAAATCAGATTTTTATTGTGTATCACTATAACTCTGCAAGATAAAAGCTTTAACAGGTTTTTTATTTAACACGGGCAGAGTCACGGGCACATCTACGGGCACATCTAGTTATTATTAAAGTTCATTTATATATATCCCGGTTTATATATGCGCATTATATCTGTAGCAGATATTGTTTATGGTAGGTAAACAAAATAAATAATAAAATATTTAAAAAGTTCTCCATTGACGATTTCCAGTCGACACCGTGTTAAATATTAATCGGGTTTTCATTGAAAAGCAAAGTTGTTTAAAACATTGCGCAGCGCGCAGCTGGTGAAAGTTACTAACTTTTATATTTCATTTTATGTTATTTTCAGAACACAAAATATGAATTTTGTTTAAGGTGAAGAGAGACCCAAATTACGTGTTTCGACCGCTCAGGAAATACATTTTAAGACGCTAAACAGCAAAACCAACTTTTTTTTACTAGTAAGGAAATTTTTGTATAAGTACAAGTTAGCGAATTACGGTGCCCGAACCACGGTTGACAAAACTTGGCTTCATAGAAAAAAATCACGTCCTCAATATCTCCATTTTTAGTAATGGAAACATTAGAAAGTACTTTTTGAAAACTGAAAAAAATTATAATTAACAAATTTATCGGGTTATCTTTATTATCAAAATCTTTATTATCGAAATTAACTGTTCACCAAATTGTTCTCGCACTAAAGACGCTTGGAAATTGGAATTGCAGAATGGACCATGTTAACCGCAGTTACGGACAACATTTAAAAGAAATAATCTTTAAAAAATAAATGATTATTTTGTATGATAATAAAGATAAACCGATAAATTAGTTTATTTTTATTTTTTTTTAGTTTTGAAAAAACTACCTCCAAATGAATCACTCGATATATCCATCTAGAGAAAAAGCAGTTTCATTCGCTTATTACTCGAGATATTTTTTTTCCGTGTTCCTTAATTAATAAGTCAGGGAATATTTTTTTTTTTGCTATAATGAATTTAATTTAATTAAAAAGAAAGTTTAACCAAGAAACAGCATTACCAATTTATTTATTGATTCACCGCATTACTCGGAGACGCACTTATTCAGATAATACGTTTATCTCTTTCGTTTTGCGATGGACCCACTTCACCTTAAAGTTGTTTGTTTTTTCTATGTACTGCTTAAAAGCAGTCTCTATTATCATATCTATTACTTTTGAATTTATTACTTTTTCCACAGCAACGAATGATTTTATGAAGTGTCATTGTACAAATTAAATTATTTGTAATCTTTGTATTGTTCAGGCATGCAATGGTGTCGATTCGTTGTAGCACATTTTAACTTATTTGACAGGACTAAACTTAATTTAAGCGTTCTGTCCTTGTCTTTTCGATAAAGAAAGAAAAAGACAGGACGTTAAAAATAAGGTTAGTCCTGTCAAATAAGTTAAGTCGTGTTACACCGAATCGACACCAGTATTGGTGGTCTCTTCACGTGTAGACAGCCAGTTCTTTTTGTTGCGCTAAGGTTGCGCTGCTAAGGTTGTAATTGAGAGCCACCCTTCGTGCTTGTCACAAGTAGGTATTCATCTACGAAAAGTTCTAAATTGTGTAATATTAAGGTATATTTTACAACGTTTCGTATGAAGTAACAGGCTATAGTAACTGTAGTCAGACCCCGGTCTTCCATTGCCTGAAGTAGACAGTATCATTTATCCGTTCGCAACTTAACTCTGAGAATTCCGAGACTTCTACGAACTTTGAATACGTAATAAAAGTAAAGTTCTGTAAGTATACACATACGTTTGTACTAACTATATACTATATACTAATGTTTAAATGTATACAGAAAGCACGACCATCGATTTGGGATGTACACTTCTTGGTATAATAATATACGTACAAATTAAATAAATTCTCACAAAGACAAAAAAATATAGAGGGTATTAAGATGAAATAGTAAAAATAATATAGATGAAATATTAATCCATAGTAAAAGTTGTTCGTATGGACGAGTACTATCGCCAGTTTCCGGCTTACGCAACTTCATTTTAACACCCAGTATATGTTCAAGCAGGATATATACTTGATCTTTAACACTATCGAATAATTCGGTTTTTTTTGTAAAGTGATCAAGTTCGATATCCGGCTGAGGTCATTTTTCGAAAAGCTTTGAATGGAGTTATTGTTTACTCCAAAATCGATGACGGGAGTCCTTTGAGCAAACTCTGTTTTGTTCGCGCTATATACCTTAGTGCAAGGGTGTTCAACCTGTATGTAAGACACCAAGGGCCAAGGATATGTGCTTTTAGTTTCCTCCGACCACAACAAAAACATAAATTGGTAAAATAAACAAAAAAACAATAAAAGCTTTACAATACAATATAGCTTTATTGTCACACCACAAAAGAAAAATAAAACAATTAATTGAACTTAAAAATACGAGTACAAAGGGTAAGTACAAATAGGCGGTCTTATCGCTTAAAGCGATCTCTTCCAGACAACCTTTAGACCTTTAGAAAAAATACATTAAGATTGCTGAAGAGGCGGTGTACATGTAAAATAAGGTATATAAAGTAGAAGCCAAATTATATAAATAATAATACATACTAATACATACATATACCTTCATATATAAATAATTATTTCAAACATAATAAATACATTTTACAAATATTAATTTAAACAATGAAATATAAAATAATAAATAATTAATTCATTCATTTAATTAAATATTTAATGAGAAGTTTGACAATTTTTATCAATATCTGGCTTAATATTGGTTGTGGCAATTCTCAAGGTGATCATCAGTGATTCTGGTCCTTGCCTTAGATTTTACGTTATTCATTCGAGAAGACAACTGTTATTTATTAAATTAACATATCTAAAACTTAAATAACAATTTATATCTAAACTTAACACATTCAAAATTAAAATTAAGTACCTAACATAAAAATATTATATCATAAAACCTATAAATATAAATACAGTAAATTTAATCTTAAAATTATTAAAATAAATAAAAAATGTTGGCCAGATCACCACCGTCGTTCGGTAGTGTACCCAGAAGGCTGGCAGCATTGCCTCGCTGAATAGCGAGGCTAATTCTTTGACCGAAATAGGCTCCAGCCCTCGGGTCACTGGAAGCGTCGATCAGGCGCGATGATATGTCTCTGTAGAGACGTCGCGCATCCGGTCCCCACGGTCCGAGTGTCTCCACTCCAAAGGGCACAAACATGTAGCCCTCACCTAGGGCTGCATATTTGCGCCGTTTGTCCGATTCCGCCGACGTTGCCGCCGCGCCCGCTCTGGAAGCGGTCGCTGAAAGGTGGGATGGCGCCATCGTATCGACGCAAGTTGCATCCCACACCAACGGTCGCCCATTTTTCCATGGGATGAGCGTCATACCATCCGGCCTCTTGCCATCGTCACGTGCTAAACCATTAGGCTCTAAAATAGCCGGCACGCTGACGCTGGCAAGGGCCCGACGGATGACGTCATTTAGAGCGGCGTGACGCGGCAAGCGGCCGGCACTGCGCTGACATGCCAGACCGTGGTGACCAAGCTGATCGACGCTTCTACCGCAACGGCAGCGATGTGGCTCATTTATCTTAGCACCGAGTCTCAGACTGATGGCCAAAGAAAATGTTGTTTTGTCCAAATAAGTCCCTAAATTTGTCGAAGGCAACGCATTCAACCAATATCCCGACTCCGGTTCCGCAGTCGCCAAAAGACGAGCTCGCTCTGCGGGGTTTTCTGATGTGTCCAAAAGGTTCTTTTGAACCTGAACACAGAGCGGCTCGTCCCACAGTCTCTGCGAAAACGGAATTGTCGGGACACTTTGACCTGGTCCAGCAACATCTATCCAGGCACTCTTGGCCTCAGCCAAACACGTGATCTCAATATCACCAAGTGATGGGTTAATAATTTTACCACAGAGGTCAAGCGTGCTGTGAGCTGAGGACAGGAAAGCCGGTAGCGCTACGTTGGACACCCTTCGGATGCCCAGGCCACCGAATCGGATTGGGAGGGTGGCCTGTGTCCAACTCTCATTATTGAGAGGGCAATTTAAAATTTCTATTAGAGTTTTTCGGATTAACTCATCTAAAATATCTAATAGGGAGGCATCTTTCCAAAGGGTAGTACAGCGCAGCACATAGATAAAGTTTGGCACAAACAAACAGTATTTTAATATGCAGTATGCCATGTGGGGACTTATTTCTTTTAGACGACTGGATGATTCCTTGAACCTTGAAATTTGCTCCGAAACAAAACATTGTACGGAATCATCCAGTACTGGAGCGCCCAGGAGACGAAGCGAATCTTTGTTTATTATTTTTATATTGGGGGCTAATTTGTTAAATTTTGTAACTATGTTAATTTTTTCATGAGATGAGATAGAGTCACTAATATATAATTCGCATTTTGAGGAATTTAAATTAAGACCGATAGAATTAAATTTTGTCATGAGGTTTTCTAAATCTGAAAGAACCGTATTTGCTTCGCCTCCGAGCGTCCCATCGTCTAAATACCATACATTAAATTTTGAAGACAATCCTGAAATGTGTGGATGTATGGCCAAACTAAAGATTGCCGGACCCAACGGGTCGCCCTGCTGACAACCAACAGCTGAGTGTACAAGATGGTTTTTGTACACTAATTTAGTTGGTGCGCTGTAACATTGCCACAAGTAATGGTAGACCGCCGGGATGTTTTCTTTTACTTGTGTCAGCAGGGCGCCCCGGTCAACTGAATTGAATGCATTCTCTACATCCACCTTCAGCAAAACCTCCCCCCCGCCGCGCGTCAGAAAGGTGCGAGCCGCGTGCACTGCCGCTTCACACCCTCCCTTGGTTCCAAAGCCAAGCTGGATGGGTTGAAACTTTGTGGATAGGTCGGTAACAATGTGCTTGCAGCAAATCCTTGAGACCACACGGCGCAAGGTGGTACCAACTGCAATCGGCCGTATGCCCCCATCCTTTTTATTTAAGACAACTGTTACAACTTTGGGGTGCCAAAAAGTGATATTATTTTCGATATGTGTGAGAGAGAGCTAACAAAATTGAGGTGATAGCAATACGATTGGCGTGCGGCATTAAGTACCTGACTTCATTTAAACGATTAAATTCAGCCAAGCTATCGACGAGCCTCAGACGAAGCCTCCGCGGGTTACATGGCCCGTTGTGGCCCGCGGGTCGCACGTTGAAGGTATAGGTGCTCGATCAATAAGAAAAACTGAGTTCTATGCCCCTAAGTATTGACCTAAGTAATCTAGAGTTCTAATGTTGAATGCATTACCAACTAAACAACCATGTCAATCACTGAGTCAGTCAGTGAATCACCGTTTTGCAATTTACACACCGTTTTAACAATCACCGTTTTTAGTTGGAACCTACATGATAATGAAGAATGAATGAAATGTAGAGCATTTATTTGTGACCTAGGGAAAACCTCGACATTTTGTATTTTTGACTTTTCCAATTTTTCATGACTTTTATTATGAAAAAAGTCGGGTATTTTTCTGCAGGTTGTAAACATTTAAAAATAAACTTTTGGTGGGGAATTGAAAAGGTTTTTTGGAGGGGGTAACATATAGACAGTAACCTTCTATTGTTTTTGTTTTTTTTAGACCCGGCAGTATAGTTTATAGAAGACGTGACTTTTTTAACGTAACTAAGTATCGGTTAACGACCTGTAGTAAGCTCAACAAGGTATCTTATATCTAGCTATTTCAACAGCGGGCTTTTGAACTATAATGTAATTGAAAATATTTTAACCGAATTATTCAAAACCCATTCCCATTGGCACCCAACACTGAGTTTTCCAATTACCCGATTTATAATTTGGCACATGATTTAAGTTTACCCTCTTCGAAATTATTATTCAGCATCTGCAATGTAAACAACAACTACGCATTCCTTTGTTTATTTATTATTTTAACAGCTCCTTGATAATGCCGTAAGGGAAACCGGTTGGACTAATAAAACAGTGATATTGTGAAACAGTACAAGTGTTTTTATCAAAATTATGATGATGTTTCACCAAGTGCTGACAATCGCAAGTATTATTCATAATCAAAACCCCATGCAATACTAGTTTTACAATATTCCTGTGTCATGATTCCTTACACATGTAAAATAAATAAAACTAAAGATATTCATACTAGGAATCAAAGCCGTAAACAAAATGGCACAGATAAAACCGACGCAGGGTAAATTATTGCATTTCTTAAAGTATTTACATAATGTATGTAAACATGTAGTGAGTGCGAGATTCACCACTTTTTCGGCACATTACGTTTCTCTTTGCCGCGGAAAATGAGACAGCTGAAAAGGGCCGGACATCTATTGTATCGTTTGTTTATTCATCAATTCCAATTGCTGGTCAGCCATTGGGTTGTACCAAAACTATCCTTTGATCGTTTTATCTTGAAAAGCTTGGGGGATATTGTCGAAGTCCGTCTTTGATCTGAAAGGCCACTTTAATAATTTGGCTTGACAATATTGTTATTTTTTCGGATAAAATAATATCGTCATGACATGAATCCCCGAGGGGGTGCTAGAGGTGTTCCGAGTGAGAACTATGAAATGCTAGACACAGTCCTCAGTCGGTACAAATTTTTGAAACATATATTGACTAATCAGGAACTAGAATAACGTAGGCATAAAAGTAAAATCACCCATATTTTAAGGGAATAACTTTTAACGGGGGATGCGGCACTCATAACTGTGCTAAGCTCCTGCGAGCTTGGTATCACTAATAGGCAAGCAGATTACGACCGAGTTCGCAAAGCTTATCATAAGCTGAAGTGCCCGTGTTTCCAAAAGTTTTGAACGCACCGGCAAGAAGCAGTACCCCTCAACGTTTCGTGTCTTTGTTCGTCCATCCCGTCTGCGGCATAACTCGAAAACTACTGCTGGGCTACATCGGAGGTTGCAAACGTCCTATCAGCTACTATGTACCATCATCACCGAGAAAGACAAAGCTGTGTGCTCGGTAGCACGTTTTCTTTTCCTCTTCAGTCCAGCTGGGCCATCCATCCATCCATCCATCAGCCCGTATTCATCCACTGCTGGACATAGGCCTCCCCAATATTACGCCACTCTTGGCGGTCCTCAGTCATCTTCATCCAGCCGCCACCCGCAACGTCCTTCAGATCGTCAGTCCAGCGGGCACGAGGGTGGCCTACGCTGCGCTTTGCTGTACGTGGTCTCCATTCCAATGCCTTACGGCCCCAACGGTTATCACGTCGGCGACAGATATGGCCAGTCCACTGCCACTTCAACTTACTGATTTGGCAGGCTATGTCAGTCACCTTCGATCTCTGACGGATATATTCGTTTCGGATTTTATCCATCAGAGATATCCCCAGCTGGGCCGTTCAATGTCAAAGGCACTTTGGCGCAGATTAACACAAAAACCCCAAGGTTTATTAAAATATTTGAGATAATAAAGCATAATGAATTAGATAATACAGCTAAAACTCACTTGGATTTCACGAAAAAACCTCGACGTTTGGTGAGCTTCACCAGGTTTCCATTGTTATAAGGTGGATTAGATGATAAAACATTTTTTAAAGCAGATTCATACTTATATACGCCAGAATCCATACTTTATGCACGAGGTTCAGTCAACATATTATTTTTCAGGATTTGCACATTTTATTTTTACAGTAACATAGTTGCGTAATTAGGTTCAGCGACGTGCTGCTCATAACGAGTTCATATTATGAAGTGGTTTTAATTCAAAGTTGGAAGTGGTCCTAAAATAAAATATATCATCACTATATTTATCCCAGAGGAATACCAGCACTCGAAGCACAGTGTTTAATCACAAGTGCGAGGAGCGTGACATACTGTTTGAAAAACATCGTGTCGCGATCCTCGCACTGTGCTACGGGTGTAAGAATGTTTTTGAGTGTGGACTGTCACTGAAACAGGCAACACTCATTCACCCTCTCTTTATCAACGATTTTAAGAGGCTATGCGAATTTTATTTTTGTCACTGTCACTCCAAGCAAAAAATCGCGCAGTGCGAGAGGGGCGGATTCAGAGCAAAAGGGAAAAAAGTTGGTTTTATATTTTTATTAAAAAAACTAAAATAGCTAGCAAAATTTCAAATATCAAATCTCTAGATATTGTTGAAACACACCTAATAAAATATGTTTGGGTTCTGTATATCGTTCATATTCGTCAAACGAGGAGAAAAAGTGTGTTTGGAGACCTCATTTCAACAATTATTTCTATCGAGGAAAATTTATCCAAACATGTTTTCCAATTTGAAATCCCTAGATTATATAGTTAAGATGCATATACCAGAAACTGATCATAATTTTCCGTGTATTTCATGAAATACACAGAAAAGAAACACCCATGTTTATTTCGCATATCGCCTAAGTCCCAACTTTACTCCTTATCGCCGTACTTCCTTATTTCTTAAGGCCCAGTTTCAAGCTAAACTTCTGTCCTGCACCAACGCTTATGTTTTTAAATTGTCTATCCTGCTCAAATCAACTGCCTGGCATGCAAAATATCAGCTATTTTAAATTGGCGACATCTAATTAAAAACCCTTCTATACATGTCTTAAATCATGCATGTAGAAATTTCTCGCGAATTTTGAGTCTTAAGCTTTAAAAATACATGTCATTAACGCCATTATAAGACTTTTTTTAGACTTTTCGATTTTTTTCTATCGAGCGAAGTAAATGAAATCATATTTTCAGATCTACAACTATCTTCTAAGTATGTCGTCTTTCATAACATATATATCTTTTTTTATAATTTATGGTAAACAAGAAACTTAACTAAAAACTTAAATAACATTCAAAAACTTAACTAAAGATGACCTATAATAAAAAATCTAACAAAGTAAACCTAAAATATTAATAATAAACAGAAAATGCTGGCCAGATCGCTGCCGTCGTCGTTAGGAAGGGTGCCCAAAAGGCTAGCGGCGTTGCCACGTTGAATGGCCAAAGTAGCTTCCAGCCCTTCAGTCACCTGAAGCGTCGACCAAGCGCGACGAAATTGCATTATAAAGTCGCCGCGCTTCCGAACCCCACGGCCCAAGAGTTTTTACAGCAAAAGGTTCAAATATGAAGCCCACGCCAAGGGCTCCATACATGCTCCTCTTTAAAGACTTCAGCTTTTGTGGCTGCCGCCACGCCCGCCTCTATTGCGGTCACTTGGACATGGAACTGTGCCAATGTGTCAACGCACGTTGTGTCCCCTATATTTTTGTATTTTAATATGATAGTTGAAATATATTGCAAATTTTGAGATTTATAGTTTTAAAATACATGTCTGTAACGTCATTATAAGATTTTCTTAGAGCCTTTATTTATTACTTTTTACTAAATTTGTGTAAAATTGGTAATGTAAAGGGCAATAACTTTTTAATACGTTGTGTTAGAAGCCTCATTTTTTTACAGCACCATAGGACCGTAGATTTCTTTTATTTATTTTAATTTTATTTATAATACTTTTTGTACCTTTACAAACATAATTTACAACACATTTTCACATAAAAGACAGATATTGTGTACAAAAGCGGTGTCGCAAAATACGTTCTGCGAGATTTTTTTGCCTAGATTCTGTGGAGTTAACTCTATAATATAACCTTAATTGTAGAGTGACATTAGTCACATCTTAGTGTGATTGATTTTCTACTGTTATTGGGAGTTCTTGTCCCCACATTTCTATCTTGGCTTCTTGCCCTTATGTATCAGGTAGGACTTCTTGTCCCTATTAGTTAGGTGAGACTTGTTGTCCCTAAGAATCTTATACTTTGGTGGGACTTCTTGTCCCTAAGAATGGTCTCCTTCTTTCTTTCTGCCTCCCTTCTTAACCATCCCAGTCCTCCGTAATGCCTTTTCCTTGTGTGTTATATTAAGGACTTACCTGGCAAGTTCTTCTTGTTCTGATGTCCTTACCAACCACTTCTCCCATAGTCCTGTGTCCCGGCACAGGAACTTATTCTATTTTGTTCTTTGTTTTCTGCACCACTTTTCTTATTTTATTCTGCCAAACACGCGTTTCTTTTCTGACTCCATTATTTTCCACCATTTTACCAAGCTAACACAAGTTCTCGCGGAAAAAAGGATCTCGACTGCTAACCATAGACAATCTAGATTATTATTTTTTCTCTAGTGTTGCCAGCATTTACATTTACAGTTTCGCGAACGTACTCGTCGCGACAGGCGGCACTTATTGGTAATAGCAATATCTTCCAATATATTTCTGTAGGATATCTCACTCAGGGCCCGAGCAAAAGGGTCTTGACAGACGGACAGACAGCCAGACGAACAGACGCACAACAAAGTGAACCTATGAGGGTTTCGTTTTTTCATTTTGAAGTACGAAACCCTAAGAATTAACTGAACGGTAATACAGTTAGCTGGAATTAGGGAACAAAAACCGTAAGATAACTCCTTATATCCATCCATCAGCCTAGTTCGTCAACTGCTGGACATAGGCCTTTCCAAGATATCACAACTCTTGGAAGAAATGCCCATACTCACACACGCTGCTCAACGGGTTGGTGAGCGCGGAGCCGAAACTCTCGCTCTAGTGACGCCACTGTCTGCAATTGGGGATGGATATGTAGCAGGCAAATAGAAAAATTCCGAATAACTTCGGGGAGTTCGCGAGTGTGCTGGTGGTATCCTAATTCTCTTCACAATCGAGCCCTGTGTCAGCTCTACCACATAATAATCCTCATATCATCCATCCATCAGCCTAGTTCGTCCACTGCTGGACATAAGCCTTTCCAGGACTTTGCCACTCCCGGCGGTCATCCTGGAAGAATTGCCCATACTCACACACGCTGGGCAGGCGGGTTGGTGAGCGCGGTGCTGGAACCCTCGCACCAGTGACGCCGCTGCCCGTCACCAGTCTGTTCCATATAAGGCCCGGCTATAAGGCCCGGCTATTAGGGATGGATATACCGCCATCCATCAGTCCCAGGCATGGTGGGCCTCCTGGTTTTTTGCCTACGAGCTGTCCTCTTACTCTCCCCCGAATTACTTCGAGGGGGTCTCCAAGTAAGATGGTGGTACTTCCACAGTCGAGCCCGGCATCAGCTCTACCACCTATAATATAAAAATAAATCCTAATATACCACGTAAATATAGTGAAAAATATAAATAGCAGTCGGATGGATTAAAAATTAGCTTATAGCGAATTTACCCGGGTGGAATCACATCTCTAATTGTAGGTAATGGCAAATAAATCAACAGCGATGGAAATCAGAGACTTGTTTTATCAAAGGATAAAGGCTGAAGGATGAATGGGTCTAATGAGTATTCATATCATGAAAGAGCTTTTCCCTGAATTTTATGTACAAAGTGGGAATAAAATATTAAAATCAAAGTACTACAAATTGAATACCTCTAATGTTATAGGTAGTGCGATGTTTATTTAGGGATGATAGAGCGGGTAAAGGGTAATATTTATTTTATCCTAAGGGTTTTGTTTGTCGTTACTTTTGGTGCTTTATTTATGTAACGCTTCTAAGAGATTCATTTATTCGCAAATTGTTATTAGAAGAAGTTTATAAAAACAGTTCTATTATTTCCGCTGGGAAAGTAAAATTTTTGGGTTTACTTGAGTTCGGAAGGTTACTATTAGTGCATTTATAAAGCGAGCATTGTCCTAATTGAAAATCTGGAACTGAATTAAATTTTACCTTATCTCAAAAAGAGCTTATTTTTGATAGCATCTAAATCATTAGCAAATCTTGTACAAAAAGACAACTTATGAGGTAATATATAACAAAACTTATAAGATTAAAATGGTTTTATGCTTTTTCATTCCAAACTTTAGAATTAGGATATTTCGTATTTCTGTAGCCCTATAGCAAAAGGAAATCCCGAAGCAACGGATTTATCAAGATAAGTAACGAAAGAAACTAAAACTATTGAAACTTTATAATTAAATATACATATCTTCACGGCATGAATCCCCAAGTGGGTGTCAGAGGTGTTCCGAGCTTGAACTGTGAAATGCAACTTACAGTCCACACTCGGTACACCCGCGTTTTACCGACGATTATTACGTCGTAACGTGATGAGTGGTGAGCCATACTTCGGGCACAAATACACGATTTATGCATGCAGGCATGCAGGTTACCTTAAGATGTTTTCTTTCACCGTTCAGCAAGTCGTAAGTAAGTACAAATACTATGCACATAAATTTCGAAAAACTCATTGGTGCATGCCCGACCGGGGATTGAACCTCGATCTCAAGATTGGGTTCAAATAAGGTTTTTTTATGCCTAAAGGCATAATTAGTTCTACATTGTTCATCGAGGGAAGAAAGAGGCTGTTGACTGTGTCTTCTTGACATTAACAATTGATTTTCATATACTTTTCTGCCCGCATGATTTTATATCACAGTGATGATGATGATGATTCATCCGACCGAGTTCGGTCACGGCGACTGTTGCGGCTGTGGAGAGCGTCGGTCATGTGTCCTCATGTGACTTATGTATCCTATCTTGTTCGTGAAAGTGCGGTTGCACAGGCTACATGTAAGTTTTCCATTGTAGTAGTTGTAATGTATGGCAGCTGTATGCCGCCACACAGTTCGGTCTTCAGCCTGGTCCTGCCATGTCAAATGTTCTATATTGCAACTTCTCATGTGGCGTTTCTGCACGTCCTTAAACCTAAGGAACTGCCCGCCTTGTTTGCGTTTTCCACTGCGAAGCTCGCAATATAAAATGCGTCTCGCCATTCTATCTTCTGGCATACGTCGCATGTGGCCACACCAGCGCAGCTTGCGCCTCATCAGGTAAGCCTCGATACCATGCAGCGTCGCAGTATTTCCGTATTTCTGACACTGTCCGACCATTTGACGTTCAGAATGTTGCGGAGACATCTTAGATGGAATCTGTCTAGCGCGTGAATGGGCTTACGATATGGGCACCAAGTTTCAGCAGAGTAAAGGAGATTTGGGAGAACAATCGCCATGTATACAGCAATTTTGGTTGATAGCCTGATATCATGCGAGCGAAACACTTTAGACTGCAGCTTGCCGAAAGCTGCAGCAGCAGCTCCAATTCTGCTGTCGACTTCAGGATCAAGATCGTACTTTGCTGATACAGTACTACCCAAGTACTTGAATTGCTTGACTTGTTTAAGTTGATCCACGCCAAGCTTAACGCTGAGTGTTAAGTCGGTGCCTGCTTGACTGTCCATGGCCATAACTTCCGTCTTGCTGACACTGATTTTCAGGCCAAACCTTCGACATGCCTGGTCGAATACGACTAACCACTGTTGCAGCCCCTCCACTGAATCCGAAACAAAGCACAGATCGTCGGCGTACATTATTTCTCTGATGGTGTCACAGGATACTTTGCTACGCGCTTTTAATCGGGCGAGGTTGTAGAGTTTCCCGTCTGTTCTGAAGCGAATGTGGACACCAGCTGTTGATTCGGATATCGATTCCTTAACTACTGCTGCAAAGTATAGAGCAAACAAGGTAGGTGCAAGTACACAGTTTTGCTTCACACCACAGGTGACGGAGAAGAAGTCAGATTGCTCGCCGTTTGTACTGACACAGCACCTCATGTCATCGTGCAGCAGTTTGTTGGGGCATCCTAGTTTAGCCAGTAGCAGCCAGAGAGCTTCGCGTGGCACACAGTCGAAGGCCTTTTCAAGATCAACGAAACAGAGGAACAAATGTTGACCTTGTTCTCTGCTCTTTTCCTGGAGTTGACGCAGGCAAAAGATGGCTTCGCATATATGATAGTAATATGACGTAATTTAATAATAATGACGTATATTTTGCATCGTTTTTAGGGTTCCGTAGTCAACATGGAATCCCTACAGTTTCGCCAAGTCCGTCCGTCCGTCTGTTTGTCTATCTGTCTGTCTTTAAAGTGGGGATGTTTTTTTTTACTCGTCTATCCCATGTTGGGTGTCGTTGGATAGATCGTTCAAAAATATTGTGGAAGTGTTTTTGGATATGTGAATAAATTCACGGCAGAAGTATATATAACGAAGTTAAAAGGACAACTGACAACTTAGTAGGCTTTAGAAGTTAACTTAGAAAATGACTTTGAGAAGTAAAAAGGAAAATTTCGTAAAAATTCCATTAAAAATTACCTAAATGAAGCTGTTAGTTGTGTAAAACAGGTAGTAAATATAAGTTTCTGAACCATGTAAAGTTATTGAAAAAGCCGTTAAATGACGTTGTTCGTATGGACGAGTACTATCGCCAGTTTCCGGCTTCCGCCACTCCATCTTAACACCCAGTATATCAACATTATCGATAACTTTTCCAATAAATAAAATAAATAAAACGTTTTTATTTCAGGCAATGCAAAACCCATAAAAATTAAAATTAAAATTAAAATTAAAATTAAACTTAAATTCAAATTAAAATCACAATCAAAATTAAAATCAAGTTATGTTACACACTAATAAAAATTATACTAATAAATAATTCAACCATGTGAGAACCAGAATCTATTTCTGGTTCTCACACGTCTGAATGTGCAGCCAGTTCTTATAGAAATATGCAAATATGTAAACATTGCGAGTGTAAACACGTATTCAAACATTTTGTAGTGATCTCTAGAATCTGCAACTAACTACACACGCTTAAGGGGCTTGGTATCGCCAAATGGGTACTTTCTAAAGCCTCGTTTGTGGACAAACCAAAAATATTGAAAAAATTTATTATGAATAAAATAAACTTTATGACAACATATGCAACATTTTTCTTTTTCATAATACCAACACTTCTGAAAAAAAAAATTGAAAAAAAAAATTTTGGTTTGGTGTTTTTTGGTATTCTTTACTGCTCCTAAGCAGTTTAGTCGATTTAATACATTTATGCTTTGATAAATAGATAAACTTAATAGCTTTAAATATAACATAGGATTATTCAATCGAACAATCACGTCCATGTGAAAAGTATTATTTTCTCCTATTTCGCCCTGTCAAGGACGCAGCGAGCATCGTAACAGCCACTATGCATTGCGCGCTGTTATAAACGTTATTTCAATGTCGTTTCCGTCGATATTCGTACCGCCAAACATCAAGCTGCTAATTTGGCGACGGTAATCACCTTAAGACCTTCATGTATTTTGCACATACTCGAATATGCACTCTTTATTTTTAGGGTTTCGTCAAAAAACAACCCTTCAATTGAAGCCTGAGTTTTTCTTCAAACCTTAAGTTTCAATTTATAATTTTAATTTGAAGTCCAGCCCATTATCGAAATATATTTTACAATTACCTTTTTATTATTAAATACACGGCGCACCTGCGACTATATTAAAAATGGTAGACCTGATGCTCGACTGTGGAGGTACCACCATCTTACTTGGAGACCCCTCGAAGTAATTCGGGGGAGAGTAAGAGAACAGCTCACAGGCAAAAAACCAGGAGGCCCACCATGCCTGGGACCGATAGATGGCGGTATATCCATCCTTAATAGTCGGGCCTTATATGGAACACGGGCAGTGGCGTAACTGGTGCGAGGGTTCCAGCACCGCGCTCACCAAACCCGCCTGCCCAGCGTGTGTGAGTATGGGTAATTCTTCCAGGATGACCGCCGGGAGTGGCAAAGTCCTGGAAAGGCTTTTGTCCAACAGTGGACGAACTAGGCTGATGGATGGATGGATGGATCGACACTATTGTGATGCGGTTGTTTGTTCCCGCACCACCCCCGCACACCGCTGTCCTTGACAGAATGTTTTCGAAGCAAAATAGCTCCAATTATATCAATTGGATGTTGTCCGTGTACCGAGGCGTCCATCCGTAACATCTTGATCCTTGCTAGAAAATCGACATGCAACTATTTTTGGTGTAACCGCCCTGAATGGTGTCCTACTGCTCAGAAAGAGGGTACATATCCGTATGTTATTGTTACATAAAAAATTGTATAAGCGAGTAGTATGGTTATTTTAAGTTTTCAAAACAACGAAAATACGCTTTTCCCGGAACCGCCTGGGTTTAATTGTTCTTAGAACAGTTCGCCTAGATTTAATTACCTAAACTTTCATGACTGCCAGAAGATTGTTACCGTAGCTAACAATTCTCGGGTTTCTGGGCTCGGTCATCAACATTTTGATTACCGAGCCAATATCTACGGTACACGATTTCCAATCGTTTATGTTGGATCTGAGGTTAAGGCGGGCTTGTTCGAACGAAGCCGGCCAGACCGACTTTTTATTGCCGTTTTCTATATACAGGTTGCTCGGAAATTCGATCTTTTTCTTGAAATTATTTAAACTAGAGATCATTTCCAAAAAATAAAATGGTCTTCGAGTTACAAAGGTTTTTAAGATATTTTTCAAACATTCAGACTGGTCACCGAGAACAAATAATTTAAAAATAGCTACTCCTCTCTAGGCACATTTGTTATTGTTCTGATTAAAAGTAAATGAGTGATCATTTATACAAAAAATACATGCCCTGAATTAAAGGTCTTAGGTGGAAAGAGACACTTTTTAACGTAGTAATTTTTGAAATAACGACATGTTTTACTCGAAAAAAAAAAGTAATTTTCAACCCCTAGTTTATAGGCATTATTTGTTGAAAATGATCTCTAGTATAGCGCTTTTCAAGGAATTGGTCCAACTTCCGAGCATCCTGTATATTGCTAGCAAAATTGTATTTAAAACCCACAGCTTCACTCGCGTGGAAGTGTCTTTCATTCAATCTTTGAGTAGTATCGACAGTGTTTGGCTTTTATTTTATCAACACTCCTTATAGCCTGTATGTTGACGATGATAATAAAGAAAACCGAATCCAAATCCGTTGAGTGGCTCTTGAGTTAAAATGGAACATACTTATAGACAGACATACAGACGAAAATTCCAAAATTTTTGTTTAGGCCTTAGAGCAATACCAATAAATTACCCATTTAATTTAAAATTTATAATTAACTTATTTAATTGGGATTAGGTATTTTGACAGGAGTATGACGTGCGTAAGTAAGAAGTGGGATTAGGTATTTTGGCAAGAGTGTGACGTGCGTGAGTAAGAAGTGGGATTACATATTATAGCAGGAGTATGACGTGCCTGAGTAAGAAGTGGGATTAAATATTTTAGCAGGAGTATGACGTGCGTGAGTAAGAAGTGGGATTAGGTATTTTAGCAGGAGTATGACGTGCGTGAGTAAGAAGTGGGGTAGCAGGAGTATGACGTGCGTGAGTAAGAAGTGGGATTACATATTTTAGCAGGAGTATGACGTGCCTGAGTAAGAAGTGGGATTACATATTTTAGCAGGAGTATCACGTGCGTGAGTAAGAAGTGGGATTAGGTATTTTAGCAGGAGTATGACGTGCCTGAGTAAGAAATGGGATTACATATTTTAGCAGGAGTATGACGTGCGTGAGTAAGAAGTGGGATTAGGTATTTTAGCAGGAGTATGACGTGCATGAGTAAGAAGTGGGATTAGGTATTTTAGCAGGAGTATGACGTGCGTAAGTAAGACGTGGGATTAGGTATTTTGGCAAGACTATGACGTGCGTAAGTAAGGAGTGGAATTAGTTATTTTAGCAGGAGTATGACGTGCGTAAGTAAGAAGTGGGATTAGGTATTTTAGCAGGAGTATTACGTGCGTGAGTAAGAAGTGGGTTTAGGTATTTTGGCAAGACTATGACGTGCGTAAGTAAGGAGTGGAATTAGGTATTTTAGCAGGAGTATGACGTACGTGAGTAAGACGTGGGATTAGGTATTTTGGCAAGGCTATGACGAGCGTAAGTAAGAAGTGGGATTATGTATTTTGGCAAGACTATCACGTGCGTAAGTAAGAAGTGGGATTAGGTATTTTGGCAGTAGTATGACGTGCGTGAGTAAGAAGTGGGTTTAGGTATTTTGGCAAGACTATGGTGTGCGTAAGTAAGAAGTGGGATTAGGTATTTTGGCAAGAGTTAGACGTGCGTGAGGAAGAAGTGGGATTAGGTATTTTAGCAGGAGTATGACGTGCGTAAGTAAGAAGTGGGATTAGGTATTTTGGCAAGACTATGACGTGCATAAGTAAGAAGTGAGATTAGGTATTTTGGCAGGAGTATGACGTGCGCGAGTAAGAAGTGGGATAAAGTATTTTAGCAGGAGTATGACGTGCGTGAGTTTATTTCCAAACCGTTGGGAAGGCGTTGCTGGCTAAAGAGGTAATTACAAATGTGTGTAAAAGATAATAATAGGAACAACATCATCCACAATAGGGAATATCATGTCACTTTTATTATTTGCTTCATGTTCAGCATTGCATTGTTTATGAGTAAACTTTAAGCTGTAACTAGAACTTAAGAGTAGCGAACTGAAACAATGAGCAAGCACGTATAGAAGCGTCACTAGGGTAAGACGCTTTTGTCAGAAGTTTCAGTTTGATATGAATGTACTCTATTGAGTAACTTGGAATATTGGAACTAACAGGACGTTACATACTGGGCGAGTAGCTAGCAGATAAATCAAAGAGTAGAATAGTTTAAGAGGCTATACGAATTTTATTTTTGTCACTGTCACTCCAAGGAGGCGGGCGGATTCAGGGCAAAAGGGTAAAAAGTTGGTTTTATATTCTTATTAAAAAAACTAAAATAGCTAGCAAAATTTAAAATATCAAATCTCTAGATATTGTTGAAACACACCTAATAAAATACGTTTGAGTTTTGTATATGGTTCCTATTCGTCAAACGAGTAGAAAAAGTGTGTTTGAAGACCTCATTTCAACAATTATTTCTATCGAGGAAAATTTATCCAAACATGTTTTCCAATTTCAAAACCCTAGATTATATAGTCAAAATGCAAGTACTAGAAATTTATTAAAGTTTTCCGTGTTTTTCATGAAATACACAGAAAAGAAATACCCGTATTTTTTCGCATATCGCCTTAAGTTTAAGACAGCGACGCGACGTAGGTAGTAAAGAACGAGGTTTTGTACCGGTAATACTTCTAATCTACAATATATAGGGTTCCGAAAAATATATAATAAACCTTTTCCAAGACGATAAGACAGCCCAAAACGTGCTAGAGAAAAGTTCTCTTTATAGAAAAAAAAATGCAAAGTGAAGGCTGTTTTTTCAGTTCAAAATAGTAGTCAATCCAAACAAAATAAAGCAAAAATAACAATAATGAGTATTTTAAACACATAAACTCATTATGGCGTTATCATATATATATGACAGGCATGACAGCTTTCCTTTTTTCAAAAACTTTCTTGTGTGATTTTAAATTAAATTTTGTTCATTCATTAAAAAAACCGACAAAGTGCCAGTAGGACTCGAGCCCCAAGGGTTCCGTACCATTCAAATAAGTTAATTAATGTTCTTAAATAATTTAAACAGAAATTACAAACTTATCACTACTTACAATTGGTATGAAACAAAACTGCAAAATTAAGGTGGTTGAGTATTTTTTTTTTATTTTTTTTTTATTTTTTTTATTTTATTGATTGGGAAACAAACAGTTTTCTTAACACATAATACAAATGAAAATAAAATAATCTTAAAACCAAACAAGTTTCCACAAAAATCTTGCAAGTAAATAAATTTATGTGCACGGCATTATAACAACGCAACATGTACTTACGTTATAAGTTACTCAGTAAATTTATACAAAACAAAGCAAATTGAAAAGGGAAAAAATATATATAAATTACCAAATTAACAAAGCAAATTGAAGAGAGGAAAATGTACATAAATTAAAAATTAACACTAACACAAAGTTAAGTATCACTAAAAAATACATTTAGTACTTTTTTAAAAACGCTTTAAATAATGAAGATTTAAATAGACCCAGCGAAAGATGCAATATATCAAGATCAAGAAAATCTTTATTATAACAATCACAAGCACGAACCAAAAATCTATTTTTTGCATAATTTGTACCCGCATGTGGTATACTAAATAAAGACTTATTCCTAGTAGTAAAAGTTCGACATTTGAATCCAATTTTATTCAAAAGGTAAGGGGAATCCAAAATATTATTGACTATTTTAAAAAGAAATAATAAGTCACGGCAGATACGCCTTTCCTCCAAAGCAGCTATCGTATCTGGTTGAAATCGGAAATCCGAGCTACGACTTTGACGATAATTTAGATATCTCAAAAATTTATTCTGGATTCTTTCTATGGAGTTCACATGTGTTGCGTAAATTGGGTTCCAGACAGTAGAAGCATACTCTAGGTGGGATCTTACTAGCGCATTATAAAGAATTTTAAGGGTACTTGCACTTTTAAACTCCTTGCCCTGTCTCAAGACGAAACCCAACATCCGATAAGATTTCGTGACAATTTTCTCAACATGATTCCGGAATGAAAGCTCGCCATCTAAGAGAACCCCTAGGTCCTTCACCTCAGTCACTCTCTTAAGTGTTTTATCAGATAAGTTATAATTATACGTTAAACTATTCTTTTTCCTTGTAAAGCTAATCACACAACACTTGTCTACATTCAAATGAAGTTTATTTTGATTACAAAACATACTCAAGTCATCCAAATCTTTTTGCAATAGTATGCAGTCTTCTTCAGTTTTGACAACCGTGAATATTTTTTTATCGTCTGCATACAGTAAGACATTCGAATGATGAAGAGATTGGATAACGTCGTTAACAAAAATATTAAAAAGTAGAGGGCCGAGATGTGAGCCCTGGGGCACTCCAGAAGTTATTGGAATAAAAGAGGAAATGTAGCCTTTAATGGTAACTGCCTGTGTACGATGACGTAGATAAGACTCGAGCCACCGAAGAAGGTCACCGTGTATACCAAAATTCTCCAATTTCTGGACCAAAATAGAGTGACAAATTTTGTCAAAGGCCTTGGAGTAGTCAGTATACACGGCGTCCACCTGGAAGCCTTGGTCCATAGCCGAGAACACCCGATCTGTAAGTTCGCAGAGATTAGTCTCCGTCGAGCGTCCATTTACAAAGCCATGCTGATGTTCTGTTAGAGAAGATCTAATGCTAGGAAAGATGTTATCATAAATAATTTTTTCGAACATTTTGGCCATTACAGATAGTTTGGAAATTCCACGATAATCCGCAACATTTCGTTTGTTACCACTTTTAAAAATTGGAACTACAAAGGACCGTTTCCAGCATTTCGGAAATGTACCAGTATGTATTGATCTACTGAATAGTATTGTTAGTGGAGCGGCTAGTTGACTAGCGCACCGACTGAGAAACACGGGATGAATCCCGTCCGGACCTGGCCCTTTAGATAAGTTAAGCCCTTTCAAATATTTTTCTACAATATTAACGTTAATGTCCACCGAATTAATACTAATTTGATCATGAACACAGTTCGTGAATGTAGTAGGGCTTGAATATTCAGGCTCAAACACAGACCCGAAAAAGTCGTTGAATAATTCAGCCATTTTACTTCCATCATCGGCCACGCGGTCTAAAAAATAAACTGAATCAGGAAAATCAGATGAATTATTTTTCTTAGACTTAATATATGCCCAAAAATGTTTTGAGTCAGTCCGTATGTTTTGTTCAGCTCGTGAAATAAATAAGTTGTAACACAGTGCCTGGACATCTTTTTGTTGTTTACGTAGCCCAGAAAAGATATCATAGTCACATTGTTGGCCATAGACTTTCCAACGGCGGTGGGCTCTGATTTTCTGTTTTATTAATTTAATTAAGCCTTTAGAGTACCATATAGGGTATTTTTGGCTTGAGGAGGGAACCTTAATAGGTACATAGTCATCAATAATTATATTTAATAGATCATAAAATCTCTGTACAGCCATTTCAACATCATCTATATCAAGCTCAGTATACCAGTCTAACTGCTCTAGTGCGTCATTAATTCTATCGTAATCGGCTGCAAAGAACCTACGAATGACCTGCGCAGCGGGTGGTAAACATCGCTCAACATACGTAACCTGCGCTTCTATCTCAAGTGGTGGGTGGTGAGCATCCTCAGGGAGGGAGAGGGGCGCGCACCGAGTCACCAAACATACACAGTTGGAAATTACAAGATCTAAATACCGATTATTAGTGTTTGGGATATTATTATACTGACAGAAATCTGTTATGCTTAAAAATTCCAATAAGTTCTGCTCTAAGGAACCATTTAAAGGGTTAATAAGATCGTAGGAACCGATATTCCTTTTTGTGGAATGTGTCCATATAGCGTGAGTAATATTAAAATCGCCTACAATGATGTAATTGTCATTCATGTGAGATAAAAATAGATTAGATAGAAATTCGAAATATTCCATTTCTGACTGAACCTGTAAAGTTCCGTGTGGGAAGTATCCACAGTAGATTCTTAATAGTTTAGGTGATGTCGCATGGCTCGAATTTATAGTGACGTACGCGACCTCGGCATCGTCAAAATGCGGCGGCTCGGCGCTCGAGTCACCTGAGAGCACGGCGAGCTCACGCCGCACGGCGATCAGAGCGCCCCCTCCCGCCTTCATATTGCGCGCGACATAATCGCGGTCGCATCTAAACACCAAGTATCTGTCGTCAAACAACTCACTATCAAAAATTCCAGGCAATAGATAAGTTTCAGTTAAACAAATAACATCATAACAATCCTGCAATAACACATTATTTAGAAATAAGTGGGTTTTTGTTCGCAATCCACGACAATTTTGATAATACATTCTTAGGTTTAGTTTCATTTTAAAAGGTAAACACTTAATACACATAAACAATTTTCATCGTATAAAAATATAAATATTTGAATAACGAAGACTAATGCTAATTGTAAAAATAATTGTTTTAATAACGCGAACACGAAATATATTAATTTATGATAACGATTCACTGACAGAACAATAAACGATGATATTGCTTCGAATCTTGTAAATAATATTATCAACCACAAACCTTTAACAACGTTACGGGAACTATTATGATCGTAAATACAATATTTTTTACATACTGAACGTGTTTGTAAAAATGTTGAATAAACTTGTTCCTCTAAAGAACAATCGCAAATGTGAAAGAGCACTCTCTTATGTACTTGAATATGTTTCAAGCCAATAAAACTGTCAATGTAAAAATTTAAATATATCAAATAAGCAAAGGACAGGTAGGCTAACAAAACACGCGTCACAAATTCCACGATCCATAGAATATTCGATACGCACTGGCGGTTAGTCAGTCTAAAGCTATCAATGGTTCTCAAACTATGCTTTGATTTACTATGGTCAAAAAGAGGAATAGAATTATGATATTTAAATAATACTAAATGATACTGCAAGTTTCGCTGGGTTTCACAAGGATAGAAATATGAGACTTTTAATACATACAAACTAACATAATAATAGCATACAAGGTTAAGGAAAATTACAATATATAAAATATTACCTACTATTTTATCTTTTTTAGATCTTCCTCATTATTTATATGAATAACTGAAGAATCCAGGGTTCGCCGGACCATAATTGTGCAGTTCTTTACCCAACACGTGGCATAATTCTTCTCCTTGACCAGCATCTTGGCCTGGCGTAGAAGCCTTTTATTTTTAGCAGTCAAGTGATCGTTGGCAAAGATTCTGCTTTCATTACCGGTGAAGCCAATATTAGTAGCTTTCAAATTCTTAAGTTTTCGCAGTGCAGCCAGAAAATCGTCCTTTCTAAAACGAGCCTGCATTTTAACTAAGACAGGTTTTGGTCTCTTAGCTTTTGTTTCGTCTTCTGTTGACGTCAAATTTCCTCTAGCAGCCACCCTTGTTACAAAATCAATGTCCACGTCTGGTTGTAGTTTGAAGTTGCATTTTTCGGCAAGATTTTTAACGATCAACATTAAATTTTCTCCTCTTTTCTCCGGTATACCAATCAACTCAATATTAGATCGTCTCGCCCACTGATCATTTTTGTCAGTTTCCGCTATAACTCCATTTACAAGTTTTCTTAAATCTTCTAATTCCTCTCTGCACTTGCCGAATGCCCGTACTTCATCCTCCATAACCGTGATTCTGTTACTCAAATCATCCATCCTCTCGTTCAAAGACACCTTTATACAATTCACATCTTCTTTTACTTGCTTTAGGTCGTCTTGAACCTTTTGAAACGATTCCATTCTTTTTTCGATGCTCCCAACTTGACTCGATAGGCGCTTCAAAAGGGTAACCAAACTTTCATCATCCTCCGGTTTTGGACTCAAGTTGGTAGAAGAAGACCCTGCAGACTGGACGGGCGTTGTGTTCACCTTGTCATTCGGATTTGCAGCTGTTAATGATCCTGCTTTATCCTTAGAAGGTTTAGTCTTACACTGAGTGCAGAGCCACGAGTTACGCACAACTTCTTCAGAATTTAGTTTAAGGCAATCCACATGGAAGTGATCCTGGCATTTATTACACTTGAGCCGTTTTTGAGTTACCGCTATAATCTTTTTGCACTTAGCGCACTCCATTGCTATAAACACACGAATAAACCAATAGACCCCTGACTGATTGAGAAACCACTGATTTGCAGCAAGCCGGTCAACACGTATGAGTCACCGCTCGCTTCCGAGATTTTTAGTTTAACACCACTGTAGTTAAGTTTATTGCTGTTTACTTGTTGTCTGATTATATTTAACACAAGTTCGATAGCATTTTCACTTAGATAAAAACTTTAGCTAAAAGTAGATATCAGTTTAATGTTTAAAAAACTATTATAACCACGAAATAAAAATTGTATTGACGGAGTAACAATTTGGTGATGCTGACGTTATGCCGCGCGCACGTCGAATGTGCGTTCGGGGGCGTAATCCTAAAACTACATTATAAATCGGTGTTTTCAGTATTTGTTGTTCAATTACAGCATATGATGGTATCTACATAAGATATGGAAATTACAATCTCTTCTTGATTCACTGCACTATACGGATACGCAATTAATCTAATATGTTTATCTCTTTCGTTAAGCGATGGACCTACTATGGGTCGTTTCTCCACATTTGTAACAAAATATTATGAAATAATTAGAACGGCCTAAATAAAACTTTTAGCTAAGACAACTTTTAAAAAGTTTGTGATATGCATAATAGTAGTTTATGCTACAAGGGCGCAAAGGAATAAATTACGAGGACGATTTAAAACACGAGCGTAGCGAGTGTTTTAAACGTAACCGAGTAATTTATTGCTTTTACGCCCGTGTATCATACTACGTTTTTCAATGCATAGTGTGAGGAAATGAAAACAAATATAATCTTGTGAACTTTAAATTATAATTGGCTCAAAAAGACTGTATCCAGAGCCATTAAACAGTGGAAAAAAAGTATAATATCTATGGTTCACAGGAAAGGCTGCAGTTAGCCAACCATTGTAAATAAATAAAAAAAATAATAATAATAAAGCCCTAGGGCAAAATAATCGACTTTCTGTTCGGTTTTGATGCATAAAAAGTGGGCCTTTACGAGCACATGCATTGAAAACATATTTTTAATGATATTACAATAATTATAAAACAATTGGCTTTTCCATAGTCGTGGTGATACCTGCCTTAAATTCCTAAAATAATCTAAAATCACGCTTATGGTAAATCCAATTATTTTGAAGCTACCATATCATTAAAATATTTTTATGCATATAGCAAACTGTTGTTAAAAGTTTTTTTATCTAAAAGTTGTATTTGGCCGTTATAATTATTTCTTAATATTTTGTTACAAATCCGGAGAATCGACTCTTAACGAGTCGAGAGTAGCGATGTGTAAATAAGGTGCTGTTCTTCATTTGTCATTCATTCTTCATTTTTCTTCGGTGTCACTTATGTTTTGTTTGTTATTAATTATATTGTATTTTAATTGTGTGACACCAATAAAGTTTTTTCTATTCTATTCTATTCTATTTGATAGTTTTTATCTCTGGGCAGACTCGTGAAAACTTGCGGTGTTACTACAAAACGGTGTTTCACTTTAGACAGTGTTTAAATCTGTTGTTGTCGCCTTTTCTTTCATATTGTAAAAGAGTGACAGCAACAGATTTAAACACTGTCTAAAGTTAAACACGGTTTTGTAGTAACACCGTTGAATTTTATTGTACTATAGGAATATCACGAACGTGCTCTAAAATTGAAAACACTTCTATCAAGCAACTCTTGTAACAACAATTTGACTTACTCGAAAGATAAGCTCTTCGGTAAGTCTTTTGTAGGAAGATAGATTTATACGCAATTTGAAAACTTTGATGTAATTTTGATACATCACGCATAGTAGGGAAGACGTGACACGACTAGATTTCGACAAAAATAAATACTTTATTGATAAGAACCTTCTAAATCAAACACCCACACCATTTTTTTACAGTATGAGTACCTTAACTTGCACCCCGACGCAGCGAAACGCGAAATTGTAGCCAATTGATGACGAAACGCGAAAATTTACAAATAGAACGAGATGCAACATACGCGATATGCTTTCGTAATTTTAATGGGACAGAATTTATCGCAGTTTCGCGGCGTGGCGTCGTCGTCGGTCGGTGGGTGGTCGGCGTCACTCGCGTCCGTCCGTCTGTTTACCTTTGACGGACGCGTGATCGCCGAGTGGTGCAAATATGAGTGATAAAACTTTCTTTATTGATTTCGGGTTGGAGACACCCCAGCCGATACTACGGGTCTGGCTGGGTTTATTTGGGCACTACTATTGTTTCGACTTTTAACCAAGTGGTTTGAGTACGCTCGTCTCCGTGAGCAGTTAGCATTCTCTAGTAGCAGCATTGGGGCGGCCAATGTGAACGGGTTATGCGGGGCACGTGAGTTTCCCTCAAGTTGTGTCCGATGAAGACTATTTGCTTATGGACGCGCGCACTTGTGCGATCGTGCGCTCTCAGTTGGGAGGACTTCATCTCTGGCATTCCATCCTAGATAGTGGAGTAGACGACCTGACCCTAGAGGATATCGTCTGTTTGTAAACGTCAACACTCTTGCCAAAAGGTAGTTTCTCCTTAAACAAGTTTTAAATTTTGCACCCGCGACGAAATCGGCACGATTGTATTGTCCTCACAGGCGAATGGATACGCCAACTGCAATTTGGACCTGTCTTTGAAGGCCTACTCCTCCCACACGGGTGGTCCAAAAACTTTCATAAAAATATATAATAGGCATTATAGAGTCAAAAAACTGTTTTTCTATTGTAAGTTTTGACAAAAAAAATCGAAAGTCATCGAAAGTTTCACATGATTAACACAAGAACTCTCTTACTACTTCCAAATGCCTAAAGCGATTTTAATTATTATTTCACAAAATTATAGGAAATTTTTAGGTCTAAAAAATTTAAGTTCAAATTTTATTTTCCGTTCATGGCGTCTATGTGAAAAGTATTATTTTCTCCTATTTTGCGCTAGCCGGAGGCGCAGTGGTTGTCGTAACAGCCACTTTTCAAGGCACGCTGAAATGAACATTATTTCAATGTCGTTTCCGTTGATATTTGTGCCGACACACATCGAGTTGCTTATTTAGCGTGGAGATTGCTTTTTCGATGTCTGACTTACATTAATTTTTGATTTTATCTAAATCAATAAAAGCACATTCGGCTACACTTTTGGTAAAAAAACCGTCAAATTTATGTATTTTATGGATATTACTCAAATTTCAAGATTTTTAGATAACAAAACATAACATAAATACTCCTTATTCTGCACCAAAAAAAACTATAAAAAAGGACAAAAGTACAAGTTAGGAAAAATATGTAGCTAACAATGGGTGGTCTTATCGCTTATAGCGATTTCTTCCCGACAATAGGCGGTGTACATACCATAACGAAAAATACTTAAATAATGTTCAAAACATATATGTATCTATTAACTCAATACGTACATAATACATAATATATACATAATATAATACATGTAAGTACCAGTACAGTAATAAGTAGTGAGAAATTAAACTAAGAGGGATATGCTCTTTAATTAGTCTTTTAAAAACAGCTAAAGAAGGAGACCACAGCTGAACAGCTTCGACTGTAAAAGACTTGCCATAGAAAGTTGAAGTGTGAAGTGGTGTCTTTAGTTTCAGACTTTCAGATGACCGAAGTGGCCGTTCATGCGACTGGTGGAGGCAAAGCGTTCTTTGAAATAGGTCTTTGAGATAGGCATAGACACCCCAAAATGTGTTGACAGCGTTTGTATGGAAGTTTGCGCGTAACGGGGAAGTGGGGAAGTGATCACTCGAATTCAGATTTTTTCGAGTTCAGGTTAGAGTTACAGAGGACCTCTTTTCATAACCTGGAGTTGGTATCAGCACGGTGGTCCATCGACAGAGCTGCAAAAAAATTTTTAATTTTCGAGGAGATTATGGTTCACCTACATCCATTCTTTCTATCGTCAATTGGACTAACTTTTGTTTTAAAACTTTTAAGAATTCGTTTTGTCTTTCTTTCGAAACGAAAGTCCTGGTTTTCAGCTTTTCAGTAACTAAGTAGGTAGGTAAATAGAATGAGGTTTTATTAACTTTGGGAGAAGGCCAGGCCAGTTTTTGAGTTAATAGCCATTCAAAGAAAGATGCGGAACCGTCCTAGTAAAATAGGGTCAGCAAAAACGTTGGGTACTGTTCTTGATGAGCCTTATTATACGTAAAACTTGTTGTTTTTGCCAACCCTCGTCCCGGTATAAAACTCTGCTTTACCCGTTTAATGTTGTCATTTTGACAGTGAAAAAGGTCCACTTTTTGCCCCTGATTTTGTAAAGGAGGTAATGTGACATTAATTGGTACATGCTCTAAGGACATTAATAGCATTTAACATGATTTTATTTCGAATTTCTTGTATATAAATATAGCATCGGAGTGTTATTTATTTACAAGTGTATATTTTTATTTTTATAAAGGTACAAAAGGAACCTTTATTGTGAGACTCCGTTGTCCGTCCGCCCGTATGTTATAGCCTAATAACTTTAGATAAAGACTTGAAATTTGACATAAAAATAGCATTAGTTTGCTCACATAACATGGCGTAAAAAAATGGAAATTGTTCAAAATATTTCCTATACAAAAGAGAAAAATATAAATGGGTGTCAAATTGTAAATATTAAAGAGCTAATAGTAAATTTCGGGAAATCCTTATCTCCAAAACTGGTGAACCGAAAAATATGACAAAAAAAAATTATAGGTCATAACTGGCTAATTAGAGGAAAACTATAGCGATTTAAAAAAGTTGTATTATTGTATTGTATTTTATAAAAATACAATATGTGTATCAAATTGTAAATATTAAATAGCTGATTGTAAAAATATATAACCTGGCTATATTTACTTGCACCTATTCTGAGAAATAGCAGAAAAATCACAAAAAAATGTACGTCCCCCCTCTTACCTCCAAAACTGGTGGTGCTTTTGAAATTTTAATGCAGGTTTAAAATATATCGTTAAATATATATTTTTAACTAGCTAACCCGGTGAACTTCGTATCACTTACCTCTTAATATAAACCATATTAATTTAAACCATATGTATGTATTTCAGAGCCGGCAGCTTTATAAAATCATCATCAGATAGTCTAAGTATCGGCTCCATAGTGGGCGGAAAGAGTGGGCAAATCACGCACACATGTTCAGCTTAATGTTCATAATTATTTTGCATGAGACATTATATTAGATTATAGACACTTATATTAACAAATAAGGTACCAGCCTATTTTTTTTGTCTGTATCGATTACGCCACATTGCTAAACGTAATAGTAACCTGCCAACACTGACTGTCAGTGTCACTGTCACCGAACTTTCCAAGAAAATATAATTGATATTTCAAAACTATTTTTCAGAAGTTATAGTTAACTTTTAACAATGCATTGTCCCTTTTGTAAAAAGTGGATACAACGGCAGAACAACAGAAGTAACTTTCCTAGTTGCACAAAAAAATTGTAAGGATGCGACGAATGTTTCACAATAACCGCTGATACCTTCAAGTTTTGTATAAAGTGCGGTCACAATTTGAGCCGAATAATACGAATTAATAGGGCTAAGGAACAAAAAAATCGAGTGAATCAACAACTGTTATTCAAACCGAAGTTCGTCTCAACAATGCCAACATCATCATCTGTGTCATCATCTGAAGGAAAAATATTTTCAGAACTTAATTTAACTGCCGATGAACTAAAGGATTTGGATGAGATTTAAGAAAGTCATGAGCACAACATCGGCAATATTCTGGTTCTACCAGATTTGTCCGAGTCACCGAGGCCTTCCGCCACGCCGTCAAGTCCTGGCGAGGCAAGTCAAGACATCTTTAGCAAGCATGGTTCGCATTTGCTGTTAGATTAATTGATATGTTGCCGATTCAGGTGTCAATCGTGGAAATTTTAGAAAATATGGTTCCTATCGTAAAGGTTGATTTATATATCTTTAATAAAAAATATTTGAATTGTATCATATTGAATATTATTTCAGACATTTATGTATTAGTAACAACAAATATACCCAAAGGCACGACACCGTGGTGGCGCGGCCTTCCAATATAAGTGGCCGGCAAAATTGTAATTTTTCCCACATTGTTTGCATTGCCATCGGCATTAATAGCATCGCGAAGATGAATGTACTCTTCAGATCGAAGCTGCTGTTGGTTTAGACGGATGTACGTCAATCGTTCATTCTCAATTTTGACATACATGTCAACTGCAAACTGATGAAAAAGCCGTTGACACATCACAAATAAAAAAGTATGATTTACTTCACCTTCACGGATTCTGTTTGAATAAAAATTCATAGCACTGACTTTTTTGTTGGTTTCAGCACCTGTAATAAATTAATCAACCATCCCAAAAACTAATGAGTCTAATGGATCAGGTGGTGGGACTAATTGTGGCAATTTTACTTTACCAGCAGCACAACATATTCCTGCAAATTCACCGCTGTATTTTAAAGCTTTACAATGTTGACAAATGATTGACATTTCCCCAATAGTTACAGATTTGTCGGCACTATAATCTATTTCTTGATCGTAGGAGAATGCTCCTCGTGCCAGGTTCACAGGAACATTGCGTCTGCGGAATCGATCAAATTTCATTTTCCCGTGCTCGCTGCTGTTGTGATCGATGTGCCCGAACTTGTTCCATTCTACGCCTATTATCCACTTCATTGTAATTCACTCTAGAATGCAAATCTGCCATACCAATACGACTGTTATCATTATCAGTCTCTCGCTGGTCATCAGTGCGATTAGCGCGTGAGGTAGCTCGTCGCACATTCGATCGACTACGACGACCTATGTAAGGTCGTTTTCTCCTCGGCATTGTAAGCAATATCAGAATGACAAATCAAGTTTTGAATCTTTTTTCAGGTGTTAATTGGAATCAGGATTTTTTTGAGGGTTTGACAATTTTATAATTGCTAAAAACTAAGAAAAAAGGAAGCAGTTTTATCACAGAAAACTGTGACGTCATAATGTAAAACCTCATACAAATTTCATAGTATCGGGGCGTTTTGACATTTGATAAAGAATCTCTGTAGCCGCTGGCTACAGGAATGCAGAGATGATGAAAGAGGATAAACGGATGGGTTGACACGAGAGAATTGTGGGTAAACTGACTGACCTTTGATGTTGTTCTTGATGTTTTCGGTGAGCCGACGAAACGCGCCGCGTGTCGTCTCCTCTCGTTGAGCTGATTAATGCTGGCACTTTGGGCAGTGATGAGCTGGATGTCTTGAAGTATTACACAGCACTTATATGTTCACAAGACACGGCGAATACGCGAGATTGTTTGTATCGGCGGCACGAATGTTTATACACGTGTGTCGTTCTCTCGAGAGTTCGGACGCAACAGAGAGAGTCCAGCGCCCGCGCGCGCCTCGATCCGCGCGCGGCGGGGGGGGGGGGTGAGTGGTCATCCGCGCATGCGCACGCGAATGACACGTCATGTTCTAACGTCATGCTGGTAACGTAGTGTAGCGTGAACATCCTGGGGGGGCCGGGGCTGCGGCTCCTCTTGAGCTGAATCCAACGGCAGCTTGGCTATCTTGAACACAGGTCGTCGCAGATTTCCATGAGCTGTGTCCAGATCCACAACTCGTATCACTCCATCCTTGCCAGGTATCGTGCGGAGAATTCTTCCCAACTTCCATTGGAGCGGAGGCAGGTCATCCTCTTTGATGAGGACCAGTTCACCCACTTGAGGAGGGGAAGAAGGGGAGAGCCATTTGGAGCGGGTTTGCAGGGTATGGAGGTAGGATCTGGACCAGAGAGTCCAAAAGCGCTGAGAGAGCGCTTGAATGAGTTGAAACCGTTTAAGAGCAGATATGGGTCTGTCGTCAAAAGACTGCTCAGGTAGAGCGGTGAGCGGACGACCAATAATGAAATGTCCGGCCGTGAGAGGTTCAAAGTCCGTAGGGTCGGATGAAATTGGGCGGAGGGGTCTTGAATTGAGTACAGCCTCAATTCGAGCCAAAAGAGTAGAGAATTCCTCAAAAGTGAGGTGCTGTTCACCTATCACACGATAAAGTAGTTGCTTGGTGGATTTTACGTTTATTTCGTGCAGTGCGCCGAACCAAGGCCCTTTAGGCGGGTTCAGTAACCAAGTTATGTGCTGATTCGCGAGCTTGTGAGTGATTGCATCATTGTTTGACCTGAGGAAGTTCTGAACTTCAATGAGTTGATTCCTAGCACCTACATAGTTTGTGCCGCAGTCTGAACGAATGAGAACCGGAGTACCGCGACGTGAGATAAAACGTTGCAATGCCGCAAAGAACGCTTCCGTTGAGAGTGCAGAGACTGGTTCCAAATGAACCGCCTTTGTTGCGAGGCAAACGAAAATACAAAAGTACGCTTTTATGAGTTTCGCGTTCCTCAACGTGCTGGATTTAACGAAGAAGTGGCCAGCAAAGTCCGTCGTGACGTGACTAAAAACTGGCTGAGGAGTAACTCTGTCTGCTGGGAGATCAGCCATGAGCGGAGCCTTAGGCTGAGCGCGGCACCGGAAACATCTAATACATTTAAACACGCGGTGTCTAATAATACGACGAGCGGACAGAATCCAGTACTGCTGGCGTAATATGGCGTGTAATGTGTCAGCTCCAGGGTGGCAGTGTATTGTGTGATAGTGATCTATAATGAGATCTACGAGCGGACTTGAACTGGGTAGAATGAGTGGGTGTTGAGCGTCATACCTAATTGACGCGTGAGAGAGACGACCACCGACTCTCAAGAGGCCGTCCTTTATGAAGGGCGAGAGACGCTGGAGCCGAACGGGACAAACTTTATCAGTCTGGATACGATTAATGTCTTCAGCAAACTCATTGTGCTGAACAGAGCGGACCCAGTGCAACAGAGCGTCCCTGCGTTCACTAGCTGTCAACGGACCAGAGCGCCGTGCATCTGGGCTGTGCCGACAATTGAATATGAACCTTTTAATACAAGCCGTCACTCCGACGAGCTTGTCAAGTGAGCTGTAGCGAGTGAGCAAGTCCAGATCGATATCTGGGACTGCTATGTGTGCTGGTACCTTTTTGGGCTTAAGGCCTGGGAGAGCATGATGGCCTAGAGCGGGTGGCATCTTGGGCCAAGTGCAGGTAGGTTCTTTGAGCCAACTGGGTGACCACCAAAGGTCATGAAGTGAGAGAGACTGGGCAGACATGCCTCTGCTTGCACAGTCAGCAGGGTTGAGATTCGTGGGCACATGCCTCCACGTATGGCTAGTTGAAATAGCTGTGATCTTAGCCACTCGATTGGCCTCGAAAGTCTGTAATCGGTGAGGTGGCGTATTGAGCCATGCCAACACTATTGTGCTATCTGACCAGCATGTGTGTGTTTGAATGGCTATATGAGCTGACAATTGGGCTGACACTCGAGTCATGAGCTGAGATAAAAGAGTCGCGGCTGACAACTCCAATTTCGGGATTGAGAGACGAGTCTTTATGAGTGCGACCTTGGACTTGCCAATGATTAGGTGTACATTGACATGTCCAGTGATATTGCGCTCATGAAGGTAGATAGCGGCACCAAAGCCAGCCTCTGATGCGTCCGCGAACCCGTGAAGTGAGTAAGTAGACGTGGGCTTGTACTTACAAATGTGTCGAGGTAAACGGAGGTTTGAGAGCTGAGGAAGATCCTCTGAGATGTGTTGCCACTCTGTGTGGACTTCTTCAGAGATAGGCTCATCCCATCCTATTTTCAGAAGCCAAAGCTTCTGGAGAAGAATCTTTGCGCGGAAGATGACTGGAGTAACCCAGCCATTGGGGTCATAGAGAGACGCTACTGTACTGAGAATGGAGCGCTTTGTGACTTGAGCATGAGTGGGCAGAGAAATGCGATAAGTGAACTCATCAGATTGAGGAATCCACTGTATTCCCAGAACCTTAATGGAATTAGAGTCGGGACTGAAGTCAAAGTCCTTGGGCATGTCGCACTGGTCATCTGGGAACCGTTCAAGGAGCTGGGGCGAGTTGGAGGTCCATTTACTGAGCTGAAAGCCACCTAGGGCGAGTAACTCGATCAGTTCGCTTTGGAGCGACTGAGCAGATTCTACAGAATCTGCACCTGAGAGAATGTCGTCCACAAATATTGATTTGCGGAGGACCTGAGCAGCGTGGGGGTAGCGATGACCTTCGTCATCAGCCAATTGGAGTAAAGTGCGGATGGCATGGTATGGGCTGGACCTTAATCCATATGTGACGGTATTAAGGGCATACGTGAGCAAGGGCTGGTCGGGTGAAGACCGCCAGAGAATGAGTTGATAACGTCTTTGCTCTGGGTGAATGAGTATATTTCGGAACATCATTCGGATGTCTGTGCTGAAAACTTGTGAGTGGATCCTGAAGGACATGATAATGTCAACAATATCTTGCTGAAGAGCTGGACCTGTATGAAGACAATCATTTAGATTGACGCCGTTTGAACTCTTACAACTTCCGTCAAACACGCAGCGTAACTTTTCTGACCCTGGCTTGAATATGCCATGATGTGGGATATAGAAATGGGATTTATGAGCAAAGGTATTGGGGTGACACGGCGACATATGTCCCAATTTTATGTAATCTGACATGAATTCTACGTATTTCGAGCGGAAGGGCGGGTTCGCTTGCAGCTTCTTCTCTAAGTTGAGAAACCTGCGCAGTGCAATAGCGTGAGTGGAACCTAATGTCGGCGCGTTGTGCAGAAAGGGCAGTGTAACCACATATTGACCTGATGGTTCACGAGTAGTTGTAGTGCGGAAAATGTCCTCACACTGATCCTCTAATGGGCTGGTATGCTTGTAGGTTTGGGGTTCCTCGGATTCCCAAAACCTCTCAAGACTTTTGTGAATGTCATGAGTGGAATGCTCTGAGTCCGTGTGAGAGCCGACAATGTGAACTGAATTGACCTGATTCGTGGGTGAGGTATGTAAACTTTCGAAAGGTCCTATTAATGTAAAATCGAATATCGTGCCGAAGGCTATGGGCTTGCCAGGGCCGAGCGAAACCTTGGTTCCGTCTAACACTTGACCAAGAACGTCAGATCCTAGTATTAGATCAACCGGAGCTGGTGTGTGATATTCTCGATCAGCAAGAGGAATTGGTGGGTGACCTGTTAACTGAGCGAGATCTGGAACCTTTTCCAACGGTAGGTACCCAGTTACGTTCTTCAATATATGGGCTGTGGCCGTGATCATAGGTGTGTCACGGTGAGTAGGTCGGCATACAATTGTGATTGATGCCTTTGAGTTTTGTGTGTGCTGATTTCCAACTCCTGCGATTTTTAGAGATGTATGTTTTAATGGTAAATTTAAAATTGTGGCCATGCGCTGAGAACAAAGAGTCAGCATACTTCCACAGTCTAACAGGGCTCGTGCTGAGTGAAATTGACCATTTACGTCTGCTATTTTAAGTGAGACGGTTGGCAACAAAATTGGTGTGTTAGTGACGTTCACTACACGTTGTGCGGAGTTACAAGAATTTTCTGTTGGAGTTGAAGTCATTGAGTGACAATGAGCTGAGTGTGTATGTGATGAGTGAATGTGTGATGAGTGTGCTGAGTGTGCTGAGTGCTGGTCGTCCTCGCCTTCATAGTGCTCTGTTATTGTAGGTAGTCACTGTTGACTACCTACCCGAGACCTACTTGGCGATCGCGATTGAGTGGGCGAGTTGGGATGGGACGTATATGCCTGTGTAGCATGTGCCGAACGGTACTGAGGCTCATGCGCTGAGCGCTGTCTGGGCTGCTCACGTAGAGACGGAGGCAGCAAATGAGCAGATGAGCGTGTCGGAGACATGGCCCCATGGCGATGCAGTGAAGTATGGTGGTCAGACCGCCCACACTCCTTGCATGCACGTGTAGACCTGCACTCGTTCTCATAATGAGGACCCAAACAGCGTCGGCACCGGTTGCGTGCGTTCACAAAGTCCCACCGACCTTGAACCGGTTGGTTATTAAATCCTGGGCATGCGATGAGTTTGTGTCCCCTATTCCTGCAGTATGGGCATGGCATACCACCAGTAGGGGAAGAAGGTTGAGCCGAATAATCCTGTCGGCGAGTGGGTGATGGGGATGATCGGGCCGAGTAAACTGGCGCTGTCTCAAATGCCATAAATGGTTGACGAATAGGACGGGGGGAGCGATTGTCCTGCCGAGGAGCTATGGGACGGAACTCTTGATGAGCCTGGTAGGGCTGACGTGGAGTACCTCGAGTGGGTTGAAGCAACTTATTGAGCTGAGCGAGCCTTTCTGACGGGCCGAGCCGTGATGAAGAAGGAGCCTCCTGTGACGCAAGGAACGATGACTCATTCTCCTTGCAGCGTGCGTGCTCTTCCAGAAACTCAATGAGGTTCTTGAGCGTGGGCAGAGTTGCACGAGATCCGTACTTCCGCTCGAAAAGAGTGCGGAGCTCGCCTTGCAGTTTTCGCACCACCATGGACACGAAAACATAGTCGGAGTCTTTCATGGGCAGATCGAGGTTGCGGAGAGCGCTTTGCGCTGAGATAAGCGGAATTAAGAACGATGTGCGGATATCCGAGCGCATGTGGATGTGCGGAAGGTTCATTATAATGTCCACAAACCGGTCAATGAGTACACGACGATTGTCGTAACGCTTGGTGAGAATTTCCATGGCTATGGGATAATTCTCGTTGGTAGGGTAGAGGTGTTTCACCATATCGTGTGCCTCACCCTTTAGGGCGCCTAACAAGTAATGCAGTTTGACAGCATCCGAGACTGTAGCCATCTCACTGACGAGGCTCCTAAAAACGGCAATAAATGAGGGCCATTCTTCAACGTTCGAATGAAACTCGGGTATGGGTATTTTTGGTAGAACACCAACGGGTGTACCTGAGCTGAGGGGTTGCGACTTGTCCGGAAGAGCTGATTTTTCATTTAATTTTTCAAATGCCACTAGGATAGCATCATAGTTGCTAAGTGCCGACTGAAAATTTTTTGTGTAGGTTGCCTCAGTTTCGTCGGACAAATCCTCATCGTCAAGGATCTCGTAATATACGTTCTCTAACTTAGTTTTAACGCTTTGTATGTTTGCGTAACGAGCGGTGAAATCCGCCACAGAATAAGTTTTTCTGTCGCCTGCCTCTACCGCCGCACCGATCTCCTTTAACAGAACTATCGCCTTTACGGCCTCACGAAACATCGCGGCTTGTGATTTCGAAGGCATCTTAATTTTGTTAAAGTAGGTGGTTGATTACTAAGACAAAATACGCAACGATTTTCAGCTGAACTATAAGAGCGGACGTACAACCAAAATAATTAATGAGACAGATGAACAGAGCTGAGACACTTGCGCGGATGAAGTAACAATGACTATGTTCAAACGGAATACGGAACTCTTAAATAAACACGAAAGAGAAGAAAAAATATTTTTTTTTTTAAAAAAACAACCTGTATATGAGCCGATACACCAACTTGGAACACCCTATATGTGTACCACAAACAACAAGATCAGAGATGAGAAGAGAAAAAAAAAAAAAAAAATTGTTTACTATATTTGTGCTATACCCGGGTAAAAAAAAAAAAAAACAGACAATAACACAAGTAAACGGTCCGGCAATATATTACTGTAACACAAAATATCGGAAAGGGCTGAACTTGTTCACTAATTTAAACAACACTTGTAAAAATACAAACAGCTATGTATGCACTGTTCACTTTTATGTTATTTGCCCCGAAATCACGTGCCGACAATACGCGTTGGCTCTTGTTTAC
This sequence comes from Ypsolopha sequella, assembly GCA_934047225.1. Lineage (NCBI taxonomy): Eukaryota > Metazoa > Arthropoda > Insecta > Lepidoptera > Ypsolophidae > Ypsolopha > Ypsolopha sequella. The sequence continues at coordinate 15,570,411 of OW203994.1, read as the reverse complement.
ACGAATGTACCTTTACAACAACAACATCAGTCGTCGAAAATTCTATTTATAGAATAAAATATCTACCTACTGCTTTGAGAGCGAAAACAAACAAAGAATGTGTTTACCTGGCAGAAATCGGATCTAAATGAGCGGACAATCCAATGATGCAGATCAAGCTTTGGTAACGTAATAATTCGTAAACGTAAACGTTCGTTACGTAATAACTTATGTATACGTGGGTTTTACGTATGTGCACGAAATAAAGCAAATACTCGCACCGAAAAAATATCTCGCAAAATCTCGTAAAATTTGGGTTTAATAAAGAAGTATAGTGGACTGTAATAAACAATTGGGCTGAATGAATATACTTATGTTATCTGAGCTGAATAATAATTACAACCGTGATGAAAATGAGTTATTCTGTAAAGGGGCGTGGGGGGGTCGGTTCTAACCGATAAATGGAATGTTCCAGGCGGCGGTTCTAATTATCTACCCGCGATAGGTATTCGAAACCACAAAATATTTTTTTGCCGGGAAAGGGGGCAAAATATGTAACCGGGTGAAAATGGACTGTAGTAAATCGACGGGGGCTGGTTCAAACAAAGTTACGGGCCGGCGGGGGGGAGGCGGGGGGTGATATAAACCAAAAATTTTCCGCTCGACGGACCAAAATTTTTCTTGTATTGAAAATGGACTGTAGGGGCTGAAAAGGGGCTGGTTCTAACGGTTCGAAGGGCCAAAATGTAGCCGCTGGCTACAGGAATGCAGAGATGATGAAAGAGGATAAACGGATGGGTTGACACGAGAGAATTGTGGGTAAACTGACTGACCTTTGATGTTGTTCTTGATGTTTTCGGTGAGCCGACGAAACGCGCCGCGTGTCGTCTCCTCTCGTTGAGCTGATTAATGCTGGCACTTTGGGCAGTGATGAGCTGGATGTCTTGAAGTATTACACAGCACTTATATGTTCACAAGACACGGCGAATACGCGAGATTGTTTGTATCGGCGGCACGAATGTTTATACACGTGTGTCGTTCTCTCGAGAGTTCGGACGCAACAGAGAGAGTCCAGCGCCCGCGCGCGCCTCGATCCGCGCGCGGCGGGGGGGGGGTGAGTGGTCATCCGCGCATGCGCACGCGAATGACACGTCATGTTCTAACGTCATGCTGGTAACGTAGTGTAGCGTGAACAATCTCTGATTTGATTTTTAGGGAAGTACCCAATTTCAGATCGTATAGCGAACTTTACTGTTTCAAAGTATATTTCTGAACGCACCCAACCAAGTGTCATTATAGTGTCATTATTTTACATGTTTTAAATCTAAATACGCGATAATCAGACTATTATGGATATATGTTGTCGATTCCAAACCCTTATTTAATCTAGATCTACATGTTTTTATTCCTAAAATACCGAACCGACTGACGCGACGACGGGGCGAACATCAAATGTTTGACAGGTAAGAACAGTTTGTATGGGAAAATAAAATTGTCATTTTTAGTATGTTCCTCGCAATTTTTCCACATTTTCTCATCGTTTAAACCTTCCCTGGACTTCCACGAATATTTCAAGACTTAAATTAGCCGAATCGGTTCAGCCGTTCTCGAGTTTTAGCGAGACTAACGAACAGCAATTCATTTTTATTTATATAATAATATAATAATAATAGATAATAGATAATAGATATAGTACAGACCCTCGGTACGTGAGTTTCACTTAAACTTGACCGGCTTTGTTCATCGTTATAAACTCTAAGTTGATAAGTGAATATTTATGTCATAAAAAAGGTTTCTACACAAGATCCGACTGATGACGGCCTCACTGATGAGGCCGAAATATTTCGAAAAAATATAAAGTTTGTCTTTTTTTAATTATTATAATTGCTTAAAACTACAAATGAAAAGCTTATATAGCTGAGATTATATTTATTCATATTTCTACACAAGAGCAACTTATATTATATCGATATTAAAACCTAATTTGCTTAGTTACAACTTACTGGATTTATACAGAGTGGTAATACAAAAATAGATTTACGCCAATATTTCCTTTAAACGACCCATCACTCATAATCATAATAAATTATTCTTTTCATAGAGGGAGAGACCAAAATAAAAGGAACGTAAGTATTCATTTTCGATCGAATGATGTATACCTATTACGAGTACAAAGGTACTGTCACGCAATAAAGTCATTATTTTATTATATTCGATTTTGATCTCACGATTGCGTCGCACAGTGTGACATGCTTTCGTTAATCTGTACCTTTGTGAAAATATTTGTGTAAATTATGTACTGCAGTACACGCAGGCTCCTTTACACTATTTCTAGATTTCTTAGATATGTTAGGGGGCGTCCATAAATCACGTGACCCACCCATTAATATAATATATTTCTTCAATTTGCATTAATTACTAATCACAAATTAAATCACAAATATTTATTTACCAAAATAAGAAAATCAAAATTACAACTACACAGCGAGCCCCGCACTAGTAAGTCTGTTACGCGGGCTCCAGATAAAAAATTACACAAAAACACGTTTATTTACAATTGTTTTAAGCTACTAGACCTAAGAAAAACATATTTTAACTAATAATAAAAGTACAGTCATATTTAATTACAAGTAAAACTAAAACACGCACAAAGAAATAATTAAAAAAAATGTGTGTTAAGTGTAGTGTAAGTGTAGATATAACTAAATAAATACATGGGTGTTATAGATTACTATTTAATTAAAAATTATAAATTACCCATTTCCTCTAGTGAAGTGACATCTTGGTGACCCCCTCCTCTCCCCCAATTTAACGTGACTTTTACGTGAGAAATTCATTAGAAAGTGTAACATCAGGGAATTGAAACCGGCAGGTTTTACCTAGAGATAAAAGTCACGTGACGTTTGTTCAGACACGTGACATCTTTTATTCATCTTCATCTCTTACGTGTCACTGGATTACAAACCTCCAACAAACACTAAAAAGTGTCACGTGATTTATGGATGCCCCCTTATTTAGTTTTTTTATAAACATTATAAAGTTATAAAATTTATATTTTGTCACGATATGAATCCCGACAATGAACCAGAGGTGTTTCCGAGTATGGACTGCGAAATGCAAGTCACAGTCCACACTTGAACACCCAGGTTTCACCGTTTCATGGTGAGCCCTACCGCCGTACTTCGGTCATAAATATGTACAATGTGCCCGCCCGATTTGAACTCGCGACATTCGGGCCACAGATTATTCATGTGGTACATAGAAAAAGACCCATAAAATCTAACCAAGATAAAACTATGGGTATCGCTGGTTGTACATAATACTCTGAAACTCAGAAACTATGGTCTTGACAAGACCGCTTTGTTTGGTCACATGCCTTCTGTGGGATTTTTGTGGAGGGAAGTTGTGACTACGTGGAATCTCTTTACTGTAAGCTACATAATGCTTTAAGGTTTACCGGGTTTTTAACTTCAAATTGCGCTGTTTTATTTTTATGACGTCATCACATTTTTTTGGGTTATCCCGAGGCCTCCAAATTTTATTGTTCAAAAAATAAACTTCATGTACTGATTCCCGTTGCGATGTAAGTTTTAGGGTTCCGTTGTCAACAACAAGGAACCGTTACAGTTTCGCTATGTCCGTCTGTTTTTCTGTCCACGGCTTCGCTTTGAGACTATTAGTACTAGAAAGCTGTAATTTGAAATGGGGTATACATATTTATCACGCCAATAAAGTGGTACAGTAAAATTTTTTTTTTTAGGGTACCTACCCCTGCACGTAAAGTGGAGATGATTTTTATTCTCGTCTATCCTCTAGTGTGGGGTGTCGTTAGATAGGTAATTTAAAAATATTGGGGGTGTATGAAGACCATTTTTCGATCCAAGGTTCCGTTTGCGAAATATTAAGCTTAAAAGTGTTAATTTTTGTTAGAGTCAAGTGTCTCCCCCCTGCCAGCGAAACGGTTGTATTTGGAGACGTGAATAAAAAATCACGGCATAAGTATACATAACGAAATTTCACAGCTAAGTAGGCTTTACATGTTAACGAGTACAGATTCGCATCAGCAGGAACAAAACGTATGGGCTGTTCTTGGGAAGAGCAACTTCCGAGCGTACCAGAAGTTTGGCGCGATCTGTATTAGTCGACAAACTTATAAAATGTACTTGGAGAAGAAGTCCGCATATTGTGCAGGGCAACTACGGAACCCTACACTGCGCGTGGCCTGACACTCACTTGGCCGGTTTTTATTCTTTGAAAGTTGTCTTGTGGGTTATTAAATGAAATTGTTTTAAACGTATACTACATCATAACATTTAAGCCAGTCGTCTTAATAAAAACAAAAAAAAAACATAAGCAGTCATGGGGACTGCCGACTGCCAAAAGAAGTAAAAACTTTACTGTCAAATTATCACTTTATAGTTTCACGTCATATTCGTAGCTACAGATCACAGAAAAACTACCAATAGAGAGGTGCAATGACACTTAGTGCGCATGTCGGTGACGCGAACCCATAAGATTTTCCTTTACCAAAAATCGCTCAACGCCCCTAAAGAAGAAATTACTTCAAAAAACATTTTCAAATACACCAAGTTCGGGTTCCTCCAGGTAGTAACGTCAACTTACTCATAATATCCTCACGGCTAACGTCATTAAAGAAAACAAAAAAAAAAAAAAACGGAAATTACGAACGTTGACATTTTCAAAATTTCTTTCATGAAAGTTCCTTTCATTTTAGTTAACGAGCAAATTCTATTTGTTGTGAAATAAATTTTGAAAATATATACGTTTTTAATTTTTTTCTTGTTTATTTCATGACGTTAGTTGACGTATGTTTCACAAAAAAATCTTCAGCTTTTTCCTACTTAGAGGAGCCACTTGGTGGTGTGTTTTGCAAAATGATTTTTTTTTTTTAGTAGTACATTTTTGCAATCAGCTCATGAAGCCCTTTCATTTGTATATACTACACGATAGGTTTCAGAAAAAGAAATCTAGAATTGCCATACAAAAAAGGGATAACGTCATAAAAACCAACCAATATATGCCCAACAAAAAAAAATAACAAAATATGATACGATGGTGAAATTGTGAAAATGTCACATTGATAAATGATTACAAAGCATAAAGTATATCATTAATGCCAGTGTTTGAAATTAGTTCCTATGAAATTCCGCAATATGGCGCGGCATCTCATAATATTCGTCAGGCTTTACTCATAAATACATTTTCAATGCATGTGCTCGTAAAGGCCCACTTTTTATGCATCAAAACCGAACAAAAAGTCGATTATTTTGCCCTAGGGCTTTATTATTATTATTTTTTTTTAATTATTGACAATGGTTGGCTAACCTGCAGCCTTTCCTGTGTACCATAGATTTTATACTTTTTTTTCCACTGTTTAACGGCTCTGGATACAGTCCTTTTGAGCCAATTATAATTTAAAGTTCACAAGATTATATTTATTTTCATTTCCTCACACTATGCATTGAAAAACGTAGTATGATACACGGGCGTAAAAGCAATTAATTACTCGGTTACGTTTAAAACACTCGCTACGCTCGTGTTTTAAATCGTCCTCGTAATTTATTCCTTTTCGCCCTAGTAGCATAAACTACTATTTTAATTTGTTTATTAATAATCATATACAGCATTCTGATAACCCCTCGGGAATTAATGTCGTGACGATATGTAGTGAAAACCTAAGAAAACAGTGATATTTTTTTTTGTAAATGGCAGTTTTGCTACATTTATAACTCCGAATGATTCATTAGCTTTCCTTCCTAGCATTAAATCCAGTTTTGCTTTTCCTGTGATCGCTCCATTCTGTTGACCTACAAATACAATCGTCAAGTTCGCCAGAATGTTCCCTTTGCCTTCGCTCACCCTTATTTGCATTGGGGCGAAAATATTTAATCAGGCGTATAATCTTGGCTTACGTTTGTGAGTGTACCTACATACCCGTATATACGTACCGTTTGCACCTCCGCCTCCGCTTCTGAATTATTATTTTTTCTACCGAAAAATCTACTTCTTTGTAGATTTCCTTTATTTGTTAATGCTTACATACATAATACATATACATATGTCTGTGTGTATTTTATTCGTGTAACGCCGTTCAATTTTTATTTATGCAGCGGGGTGTAGTTTTTCAAATGAATGCTGCTTATTTCTCCAGTTGTGAATATTGTAAATAGGTCAGGCAATAGTTACTGTTGTTAATATCTACTGGTTGAAGTTGCCGATTTTGATAGATTTAAGCGTGAGGTCAGTCACCAGACAACTATGTGAGTCAATATTTATAAATAGGTAACAATATAATATTATTTTTTAATGACTTGGTTATTTAAACATTAAGAAGATCTTGCGGGGGAACATGGAACCTACATACTGACCTATTATTTTTAAGTCTTACCGAGTTTTTCAGAATATTTAATGGTTTTATTTGTGGACAGGGTTTTATTTATTTATTCAAGCTACTTATAGTGTTGATAACTGTATATCAATATCGATATATAAATGTCCCTAGTAAGATTGCACATCCGAAATGGGGTGAAACTAAATCTAAATATATCGACAAAAACAAAGAAACTATTTTTTTGATTTTTTTTAGTATTAAAAAAATGCTCCGCGTGAACATCTTTGTATGGGACGCGTGCGCAGTGCCTTTTGTTAACCGCTCGTAGAAATTATTGTATTTGTGATAGACCGTTACATTTTTTTTTTGTTAGAAAGGTAAAAGAATAATTAATGATAAATAGCAATAAAAGTATATTAAAACGGGCACATTATTGTGAAAAAAATTACTATAACTGAAAAAAAAATGACGGAAAAATTAAAGAAATAATCTTTTAGGATATTATTTTTATGGTAATGGTAGTTGATTATGGTTTGTTTTTGATTTGTTATGTAACGTCTATTCTTAAGAATCATAACAGTTTTATTTCATTGTGTTACTCGCGGTAGATCAAAAGTGATGATATATTTTATACATAATGTCCTTGGTAGGCAACAACAATTTTAAAACGTAAGTTTATAAAACAAAGATTTTTCTAAAAAAAAACCATTTTTTTGTCGATAAGATAGGGTCTACTTCCATTCCCTTTTGGATGTGCACTCTTAGAAGGGACACACTGTATTGGTAAAATATATTCAAATTGCATTTAAAATTGATTAGTTACCTAAAATATGCATTTAAAGAGACATTTAAATTCAGGGAAAAAGTATTTTTCCATTTTGTATTTGTGTGTATGAAGTTGTAGTAATAGTATATTTCATTACGAGTGCGGAAAGCCTGTCATTGCAAAGAGTTCCGACAAATGTCTACCCGAGCCGAGGCGCAGCCGAAGGTGAGGGTTGACAGTCGGAACAAGTTGCAATGACGGTTCCGCACGTGGACTGAACAACTATTTTTAATAAAGTTGCGAAAAAATGAAACAATTTAATAAAATAATAAAAACACAACAAACTCAACTTACTAATACTCCACGCAATAAATTCGTAGTATGTAGATATGTAGCGACTTTTTGACTTTTCCGGTAAAATGTTCTCCGAAGCATTTTGTGCAATTATACTGAGTTCCGGTGGTGTCAATTCAAATAAAATATCGTCGAAATTACTCATTTTGTGCAACAAACAACTATACCCGCAAAGAAAATTTTTGGAAAATGGCGCCAACCGTAAAAGAATATAAGCAGAGATTTTTTTTTTGTTTTCTTCACCCATTCTGGGTAGGCAAAGGGAACTATGCCCATACAGCCAAGTCTTCAGTAGAATTTTTTTATTGATATGAAATGAAAATGAAACCTAACCTAACTCATTGAATCAAATCATTAAATCTGATATTGAAACCAAATAGAATTTTTTAGAAATATAATAATAATAATAATAATAAAAGCTGTTTATTTGTCACAAAACACGATACAAAATAATAATAATAATTAACATTAGAAGAGACAAATCGGTCTAAGACTCGGCCATTGACTCTTTGTAAACACAAAAAGCCGCCGATTTTCAGCCTTAGCCTTTAATGAAAAAGAAGAAACACAAAGAAAAATATGAACAATAGACAAATTAAAACTAAAATGATAAATACAAGACAAATTAAAACTAAAATTATAGATACAATTATAGATACAATTAGAACTTAATTATAATTGTATTGTCAAAATAAGTTACACAATATAAAATGACAAACGAACGTTAATAGTAGTTTATGCTACAAGGGCCAAAAGGAGCAAATTACGAGGACGATTTAAAACACGAGCGTAGCGAGTGTTTTAAACGTAACCGAGCAATTTATTGCCTTTACGCCCGTGTATCATACTACGTTTTTCAATGCATAGTGTGAGGAAATGAAACAAATATAATTTTGTGAACTTTAAATTGTAATTGGCTCAAAAGGACTAGGTATCCAGAGCCGTTAAACAGTGGAAAAAAAGTATGGCATTTATGGTACACAGGAAAGGCTGCAGGTTAGCCAACCATTGTAAATAAATAAAAATAAAAAAAATAATAAAGCCCTAGGGCAAAATAATCGACTTTCTGTTCGGTTTTGATGCATAAAAAGTGGGCCTTGCATGATATTGCAAATATTTGCATGAATCATAAAAACTTCTTTGATTTTTTTTTTTGTAAAAACTTCGTGGTTGGTTTTGACAGTTGGGAAAGAGAACGCACGAGTTCGGAAAAGGTAAAGAAAAAGCTCGACTATGTAATAGCCCACATCCCGAACGCTATACGTCCCTGCAATACGCCACTTTTTGAGCAACTGTATTAAAAAGTATTTTTCCATTTTGTATTTGTGTGTATGAAGTTGTAGTAATAGTATACTTCATTACGAGTGCGGAAAGCCTGTCATTGCAAAGAGTTCCGACAAATGTCTACCCGAGCCGAGGCGCAGCCGAAGGTGAGGGTGGACAGTCGGAACAAGTTGCAATGACGGTTCCGCACGTGTACTGAACAACTATTTTTAATAAAGTTGCGAAAAAATGAAACAATTTAATAAAATAATAAAAACACAATAAACTTAACTAACTAATCATTTATTTCTTATAAAAGTTATAATTCACATATAGATACATTGAAATTGGTACAGTTTTTTAAACTAACTGGGGAAGTTTTAGGTTGCATATTTACTGTTTGAGACAAACTATTATTAATTTCGTATGATTGTTTTACTTTAAATTAATGGATTGTGTGATTTTTTTCCTAGTTTTTAGTTTGTTGTTTAATGAATCAGCAATATAGCCTTCTGCAACTTTGTCTGACTTCCAACCTCCTAGTCGCTTTAAGGACGTCAAATTGGCTCCTGAATCTGCCAATAATGTAGCAGAGGTCCTCCTGAAGCTGGGCCCAGTATAATACTCAGCATCCGGCAGACCAAGAAACGTAGCTATTTCTTTTGGCATATTACCAAATTTTTTATCCCGATTGCTTGAGCTGTACACTTCCCTTTTTGATAATTTTGCAATGCAATTATACTAAGTTCCGGTGCTGTTAATTCAAATAAAATATCGTCTAAATTACTCATTTTGTGCAACAAACAACTAAACTAGCAAAGAAAATTTTTGGAAAATGGCGCCAACCGTAAAAGAATATAAGCAGAGATTTTTTTGTTTTCTTCCCCCGTTCTGGGTAGGCAAAGGGAACTATGCCGATACAGCCAAGTCTTCAGTAGAATTTTTTTATTGATATGAAATGAAAATGAAATTTAATGAGATGAAATGAAATGAAACCTAACCTAACTCACTGAATCAAATCATTAAATCTGATATTGAAACAAATTAGTAGCTTCTTTTTAGAAATATTTGCATGAATCATAAAAACTTCTATGAATTTTTTTTAGTAAAAACTTCGTGGTTGGTTTTTTCTTTTTAATAGACATTATTTTGACAGTTGGGAAAGAGAACGCACGAGTTCGGAAAAGGTAAAGAAAAAGCTCGAGTATGTAATAGCCCACATCCAGAACGCTATACGTGCCTGCAATACGCCACTTTTTGAGCAACTGTATTAAAAAATCTTTTTAGTCGTTCTCTTTTGTATCTGGCTGGTTTTGAAAACATTAAAAATGTGACATAAAAAAAATAAACAAAAAATATTAAAGCATTTTCCCGCCATTTTTCAATTATTTTCCTGTCCACCAAAATGAGTGAAAAGAAATTCGATAAATTTTGAAGTCTTATTACAAAAAAGGAAAAAATGCGACACAAACCACGAAACTTTTTTTACGAAGTAAGTATCGTTAATTATGGACCAAATGCAGTGTCAGTAGGAGTAGGTATAAATTTGGTTTAAGCGTTTTCAGTCCGGGAATTTTGATGTCAAAGATACAGAGCTCGCTCTGGTCGCCCTTTTACGGATAAAATAGTAGCCATTTTTAAAAAAGTGGAGCAAGATCGTCATATTAGTAGTTACGAAATATGTACATATGTAGGTAGCTAAAGAACTGGGGATTGACCACAAAACAGTTTTACCGTACACAAAAAAGCTCGATATGTGAACCTAATGAACCGTGTACTCATTTGTGATTCACTATTTTGAAACGTAACGAAACCGAACCATTTTTGAAGAGATTGGTGATCACCTACGACAAGAACGTGCGACAAAGATCATGGTCAAAAACTTCACAGACTGTGGCGAAATCCGGGTTAACACGCAATAAGGTGAGAGGGTTGGTGTATGGGTTGTGTATGAAAATGAGTGTACAAAATAACAGGGTTTCTTATTTGTGTGCTCAAGCGAAAGTTGTAATTCTTGTAGAATACCGTAATTATCCTACAAGTATTAAAAAATATTACAAGATAAAATTTGCAAAATATTACGTATAATTATATTTTAGGTGTAAATGAGTATGATAGAGTTTAAACTTGTAACCCATTGACAGTTCTTATTGCGGTCCCATAGCCGTTAAAATCGTTTACAAATAGGGAGCTTGAGCTCCAGAACCATGGACCACACCCAATGGACACCTAATCAGGCTAATTTGCTTCGAAAATATTGCGGTGACGAATAACCGGATCACAATAGTGTCGATGACACTTTATTATTTATCGATAAATTATTTTTCAATGCATGTGCTCGTAAAGGCCCACTTTTTATGCATCAAAACCGAACAAAAAGTCGATTATTTTGCCCTAGGGCTTTATTATTTTTTTTTTTTTAAATTTGTTTACAATGGTTGGCTAACCTGCAGCCTTTCCTGTGTACCATAGACGTTATACTTTTTTTTCCACTGTTTAACGGCTCTGGATACAGTCCTTTTGAGCCAATTATAATTTAAAGTTCACAAGATTATATTTGTTTTCATTTCCTCACACTATGCATTGAAAAATGTAGTATGATACACGGGCGTAAAAGCAATAAATTACTCGGTTACGTTTAAAACACTCGCTACGCTCGTGTTTTAAATCGTCCTCGTAATTTATTCCTTTGCGCCCTTTTAGCATAAACTACTATAAAGATTCAGTATCAAGCCCAAACTCTTATGTTGTCTGTGTCCGGAACCAGTTAAATACGAATTTTACATGCACTAGTTCGATATTTTAAATAAAATCTGAAGATCTCTCTTCCTTCTGATGAAAACGTCCATATCTTTGTGTATGTATATTTTTTCAAGAAAAATGATTTGAGTAAATTTTTGCTTTGTAAATGTTACCACAACTCGATAAAAATGCAAAATGGTGTACAATAACCATTTGTTGTCCGGCTCGCTCGCTGTCATTCGGCGGTCTTTGTGGCGATCACTGGAGCAAGGAACGGGTCATGAGATAAGTCCACGCCACGGCTACGTGTACACGTGACTCTATTATGCTATAGATACGTAGGTTGTCACAAGAAATACGCATCACATTTCACATCGGTAACATATCATGGATAATCTCGCTGTTGTTCGGCGGTCTCTATGGCGGTCACTGGAGCAGAGAACGTGTGCACGTAAAGACGTAACTATTGTTCTTTATAAGGAAACAACTAGACACAAGACATTAACACCAATTAATTGACTTAATTTTAACTTAATTGACAGGACTAAACTTAATTTAACCGTTATGTCTTTTTTTTTCTGTATCGAAAAGACAAAGAAGGGCTCGGGTTAGTCCTGTCAAATAAGTTAAGTTCTGTTTGGCCGAATCGACACCATTGGCTCATAACTCTTTTATTATGATTCCATCTACACTAATTTTAAATGGAAGTAAAATTAATAAATTTTAAAATAACTGAACCGATTTTGAAAATTATTTCACTGTTGTAATGGTTAAACCCTTCACTTGGACAAAGACTATAGTTTGTTCCCTAGAGACGGGCAGTTCTCCAGGGACAAAGCTATTAATTATGTTCGCGTGGTAAAATATGGAACCACTGAACCGATTTCAAAGAATTATTTGACTGTTATTATGGTTGTAGACTTTTCATTTGGACATATTTTGTTCCCAGGGGATGGGCAGTTCTCTAGGGACATAGTCATTAACTATCGCGGTCCAGGGGTGAAAGACAATAAAATAATAATTTTGAATTAAAAGCATTTGGACTATAATTTCACAATTTTTTTATGCCTAGTTAAAAATTTACCTAAAATCCAAATGTATTCTTAATATCTTTCCTTGAAAATGGTGTAGAATGCGAAACCGGTTAGGAAAAAACTGGTTATAAATAAAAAGTGACACTACTAGTTCAAGTGCTTTTAATTCAAGAGAAGTTTCAAGTGTAATTATATATTTTTTTGTAAAATTATCAACTTGTAAAACAAAAGTAGTTTATGTCACAAGGGCGGAAAGAAATAAATCACGAGGACGATTTAAAACACGAGCGTAGCGAGTGTTTTAAACGTAACCGAGTAATTTATTGCTGTTACGCCCGTGTATCATACTACGTTTTTCAATGAATAGTGTGAGGAAATAAAACAAATATAATTTTTTGAACTTTAAATTGTAGTTGGCTCAAAAGGACTGTATCCAGAGCCGTTAAACAGTGGAAAAAAAAGTATGACATTTATGGTACACAGGAAAGGCTGCAGGTTAGCCAACCATTGTAAATAAATAAAAAAAAATAATAATAATGAAGCCCTGGGGCAAAATAATCGACTTTTTGTTTGGTTTTGATGCATAAAAAGTGGGCCTTTACGAGCACATGCATTCGTCCTCGTAATTTATTCCTTTTCGCTCTAGTAGCATCAACTAGTATTATTTACCCAGTCTTGGCAGATAATGCCCATACTCACACACGCTGGGCAGGGGTTGGTGATTGCGGTGCCGAATCCCTCGCACCAGAAATATACATACATACTTAATGTGATATATCATGCAAGGGTGGAGCCCCGTCTCGTGCTTATTGAGCTGGAACAATTTATTATATATATCATTATATGTCGCAGATGGCTGCTTTCTGTGCAGTCCTTGGCTGGTGGTAGGCCTATGGTGTAGCTATCGTATAATTATGTTTCTTAATTATAATTTTATTTAACGTTCGTTTGTACTTTTATATTTTGTAACTTATTTTTACAATACAATTATAATTTAATTTAATTTAAGTATCAATTGTATCTATAATTTTAGTTTTAATTTGTTTATTGTTTACATTTTTCTTTGTGTTTCTTCTTTTTTATTAAAGGCTGAAAATTGGCGGCTTTTTGTGTTTACAAAAAGTCAATGGCCGAGTCTTAGACCGATTTGTCTCTTCTCATGTAGTATACTTGTATATTATTATAATTTTGTATCGTGTTTTGTGTATTTTGAGACAAATAAACAGCTTTTATTATTATTATTATTATTATTATTATATATAGGTATGTAGAGCCAAGTCTAGCGATACTTTGTACGAAAATCACTCAAAAGTTCTACACCTCAACTTATAAAAACTTTTGTGACTCGGCAATAACTCAGCCATGGAAGTTATTACAGAGCACATTTATTTGCGGCAATATAGAACCACAAAACACTGTTAAACCCGTTTCTCTTACAGTGCGAATAGTGTGCTCATATTTTTCACTGTCTAGAATAACAACAAGCAACAGCCGTGTTTAAGGTTCCGTACCCATAGGGTAACCAACGGGACCCTATTACTAAGACTCTGCTATCCATCTGTCTGTCCGTCTGTCTGTCCGTCTGTCCGTCTGTCCGTCTGTCACCAGGCTGTATCTCATGAACCGTGACAGTTGAAATTTTCACACATGATGTATTTCTATACAAATACTAAAAAAACAGAATAAAATAAATATTTAAGGGACTCCCATAAAACAGACATGTTTTTTTTGCCGTTTTTATAGATAATGGTACGGAACTCTTCATGCGCGAGTCCGACTCGCACTTGGCCAGTATTTTGTTTTAAATATAACAATTACTTGAAAATAATCCTAAAATTTTTAATATTCACAAAAACAAAAACACGTTTCCCTAAGTATTAAGATTTTACTTTTAACTCTCCGTACTGCAAATAAAAAAAAAATAGAAGCCTTATAGGATCACTTATTTGTTCGTATGACTGCCTGTCTGTCTTTACGTCTGTGAAGACTCTTTTCCTCGGGCCCAGTGAGAGATATCAAGTTGAAACTAATATAAACGACTTATAGAAATCTACGTCAGTACATTACAAAATTAGCTATTACAAAATCCAGCTACTATATCAACGCGAAAAAAAGTTATTGCCCTTTACGTAATCAATTCATCTATAGGAATAAAACAGAAAATTACTTACCTATATATTTAATAATTCAAGAAAATATTTTTGTCCATCTTAATTATATTAGACCTACATATATCTATAAGGAGTTTAATGGATCGTAATTGTCAAGTAGTATTGATCCCTTTAATTACACGTGGAGTAAGTTTGTGTTATAAAGGAGGCTTATCAAAATGAAAACGTCATACGCTGTACTTTGCTCGATCGAAAAAAATCCCAAATTTCGTAGATTTATCGTTTTATTTAGAATTTTCAACACAAGAAATTAAGGAAAACGTTACTTAGTAAGTACCTAGCGGAAAGTTTTCTGAAAATTTCACCGTAAAAAGTTTTTTGAGTGAAAACGTGTTTTTTTGAGAGCGCGCGATGTTTCGATTGTCGTAACAGCCACGGCCAGTAAAATGAGGTGTTAAATGTTAGGGATAAGGACCCTATTGAACCCGCAGGGCATAAGTCATATTCTACTTCATCGGTTTTTAAACATTACTTTAATATATGTATAATATTAAGAGTCGGAGTTCCGAGATTGGGCAAAACAGGGTTCGGGGTTATGGCTTTTTAAGACGGTAAAAATTCAAATTTCTGAACAAAATAAATACCACTTGTTACCTTACAAGATGAAGTACCGGTTCATTAAAAAAAATCTTGGCACTAATGTATAGTAACTTCAGAAAAAAAAAAAACAGGATGTCAAGTTCAGGTTACACCCGTAGCGCTGCAATGCTATTCAAGAGATTTTATTGAAATTCCTGTTTTTTTTCTGAAGTTACTGTACATTATTGCCGTGATTTTTTTTAATGAACCTCCACTTCATCTTGTAAGGTAACAAGTGGTATTTATTTTGTTCAGAAATTTGAATTTTTACCGTCTTAAAAAGCCATAACCCCGAACCCCGAATCTCGGAACACCGACCCTTAATAAAACTCACATGAGTTGACATACTAAATTATTGTATATAATTATTGTGATTGTTGTTGACGTATAGTCAACTTTAATAATTCATAGAATAAAGGCATAGTTTAAAATAAGCTAATTAATTCAACTATAAAGGTTTATAGCACGTCAATATTATATAAAGGGCAAATTCAAAGACTGCAGCATACATTAAAAGTCTATGAGTAAACCTAAACAAACTATGTGTAACATAGTTCAATCTTGGTGCGAATCTACCTCACTCCGGCACAGTGCTCTTTGTATACCACTCTCAATATACAACTCCTCTAAGGAGAAGGGATCCTCGATTTTCCACGCCATTACTCATGTGACAAACGGTGGTTCCTGTTAAAATGTCGTTTTCACGGATAACGCGATTTTAAAGATCGAAATTTCTTTTAGTACGTACAGCTGGCGCGTTTTTCTCTCCGAGCAGGCCGCCGGAAAAGGTTTATGTTCTTATGGCTGTTGAATAACAAGTTACTTCGGGAGTACATTTTGAAAGTTATCTACCTTTCCATCTTTTCTAACTTTTGGTTTGTAAAGGTATATGCGTGGGAAAAGGAAAAGTTTAAATGGGAGTACTTACATACACGTACATAACGGGTTGGCTTAAAGTAATGAGAATTTTAATGTTCTTTATCTACTCCCATACTGCAATAAAATAATTGCAACATCAAAAGCAGTTTTACAAGTTACAAGATGTTATAATGTTACATTATAACACGGTATATATATAAGGTACGGGCCTTGATACATACCTAATACGTGCATACTACCTTTGCCCGAACATCATCTCCGCGGGCTTCAACCCGCAGGTCCGGGGGGGTGGGGGGGGATTTCTATATCCTGATTAGAGTTTTGACCCGGGAATTCTCGTCCCGGGATTTCCCGGGAATTTGACTTTTCTCGATCTCGAGAAATTCAGCTCGAGAAAAGTCGAGACAGCGAGACATTATTATTTTACAATAAAGCTATAAAAAATACCTAGTTATCGGCAATTTTGCCCTTTGACTCTTATTTGTCTTTTGCCGCGCGATGGCGGCATCCTTTGACAGGGCGGCAGGTGGCTGTCGGTGTCATTTGATACTGACAAGAGTTCTTTAATAAATATAACACTGCAAAAGCATGTAAAAGCCAAGTTTGGTGTAGAACTAGGTAGAATTCCATGTTAACGAAAAAAATGCCATCAAAAAAGCTTTGATTGATTTAGATAGCTCAAACCTATGGAAAGAGGACAATTTTGCTGTGCTACAAAAACTGCAAACGATATTGACGCCAACAAAACTTGCAGTGGAAGCATTAAGTAGAAAAGATGCCAATTTGCTAACGGCAGAGACTATAATCGATGTGTTGCTGAAAAAATTGGAGAGTATGAACGATCCTTTGGCTCTCAAATTAGTTAATTCACTTAAACTAAAAATAACAGATCGCCGTAATACATCTTTTATATCGCTACTGAACTATCTACATAGCCCCATGCACAAAAAAAGTATTTATTTTATTGGTAACAACAAAACATTTTTGATTGGATATGCTGAAGACGTATTTAATCGTCTTTACCCCACCGTCACAACATTTTCGAACAATGATGATCCAGAAGTCGTCCAAGTGAGCGTAAGTCAATCAGAACCCGACATTTTTGAAACTCAGTTAGAGAATGCTATCAAAGGTATTTTGAGCAATGAAGAGTCAGCCGCCGTAGCGCTCTCAAAATCAATCGTAAAAAAAGAGTTTTTACTATTTGAAAAATCTGGCAAAAGGTCCCCAAATTTGGAAACCTTATACAAAGCATTACTTTCAGTCAAGCCAACTTCAACTGAAAATGAACGAGTCTTCTCAATGGCGGGAAATGTGGTCACTAAAATACAATACATAAATAAAATAAATAAAGAAGTTATGTGGATTGTTTTTAGAGATTTTTAATTATTTGTTTGAGACAGAAGGTTTAATTATTATTTTATTTCTTATAATATTTTATTGATTAAAAATAACTGTTTTTAATAATGTAAGTAATGTTTTTTAACAATTTCTGTTTCAAAAATATCTGTTTTTATTGAAGTAATTTGAGAGACTTGGTTGATTTTTGTTCTTTTTAGTAAAACAAAATGTACATTACCGGCATTTTTAATTATTAAACTAAAATAAAGTAGTAAATACAAATTTCTCGATTTCCCGGGACGACCCGAGAAATCGAGGTCGAGAATTCTCGAGACCCGAGAAATAAAAAACCTCGAGAAATCATAATCCCTAATCCTGATTGGCCTTCACGGCATTACTGGCCCTGCGGTCCGTAATAGAATTACATAGATAAAAGCTATGAATGAATTAAAGTGTGAGCGATGACTGGTCCGTAATTTGTGAGCTAGCAAACGATGTGAAAGATAGCTTATGATTCGGACCGCATTAAAAAAGATACATCTTAACCATAACCTCTTATCACAGAATACAATACGATTATTTGATTTTATTCAAACTCTTCTTGTTCCATCACGAATCAAAGTGCCGTGATTCGTGATGGAACAAGAAGAGTTTGTAGCACTGTTCTTTAACGTAGACTCAGATAGCGACGAAAAAATATATATACATATAAATTCTTCCTTTTCGACGAAAAGTTCCACACGACTTTTTATTTGTTTCTCTCATGGCCGAATAAAACATATACTATGGTTTGTCTGATTTGAACTGCTGAAATAATGGAGCGAAAACAATTTTTGACATTCCATTCCGTTCAACGCTCACATCGCCTCACCTCCGTCGCATGAGCCATGAAAGTCATACGAATGAATGAACGCATTTGCTTCACTCATGGATTATTAGCCATTCACCTCATTCATTCGTAATCGATTTTAGCGAAATAATTCTATTTCGGAACGCGGGGTGGGACGACGCACTCGAGGTTCATGAACGAATGTTCTTCTTCTCATCTTGTGAAAATATTATAAATAAAGTCGATATTTTTGATGGTCGTAGATAAAGTATTGTATGCAACTAAACATAATTAGACATTGGGGCACTCGTGCAAAACTATAAGGAAACTCACTTCGTTCGTTTCGTAAACAATTAGTCGTGTCTCAATGTCTCAAATTATGTAACAGTTGCACAAAATACTATTTTTCAAGACCAAAACAGTCATTTCAATGGAATTTGTTTTATCATAAGCAGTGGCAACATCCATACAGGATGATCTTAAGAAGAAACTCAAGAACTATCAACAGAATAAATGAAAGTCGAATACTCAAATCTAGGTTATTGAAAATACATATTACTAGATGTGCCCGCGACTCTGCCCGCGTTGAAAAAAAAAAAAAAACCAAAACACTTAAATCATAGAGAGGCGATGGTTATGAGTGACGTTGGATGTAGGAGATAATCTCTGGAATGAGTGAATTAATATAAAAATTCAATGTTGAATTTGCGTTTAAAGTTGCGTCGCACGATGTTACGTTTTTGCAAACCTAAAACTGTATGAACGGCTGTTTAGACATGCGGTACAGATCTGACGTTTCTGAAACGCGGAACATTGTGATTTCATAATTTCATTCTTTAATTATTAAGCGATCACTTATCAAACCCATATTGTTTATGCCGTTCATCATTGTCACAATCCAAGGAATCGAACTGCATAATTTTTTTCACGATTTTGGTGTTCGTGTGAGTGATACAAAGGTGTGTAGAGCGCCATCTCACTCTTTCCCGTCAACTCTGTTCCTTTCTAGCTTTTCGATTTTATATAATAGATACATACGAGAATGGATGTACTTACATTTTCTCACACTTGAGTCCCAGAAGGGTATGCCTTAGATCACCATCTGCTACTGTCCTGACAAAGCTTGCACAGTAATACGACATTGAGTTTTTTTTTTATCGCTAAGGTTCTTTGGTTACGTTATGATTCATGTCTGCTACGAAACGCACAACTTAAGATTGTTCTTCTTATTTTTGAATTAAAGATAATAAATAAATTTCGCGAAAATTAGTGTCAGCTAGGCTTTTCCGGCAACATTTTAAATGAACTGGCACACAAACCTAAAACATGTTCCCTCATGTACAACCAAATATCAGGTGCAAAAATCATTCGTAAGGCTTTTAAGTTAATTGCGGAGTGCTCACATTTATTAACTCACACCGAAGGCATTAAAATTATTCCCTCTTTGTGTGGCGGCACCGGAAGTGACGATGGAGGCAGCGAGCGGAAGTGGGCGCCGGTGTGACGTCACATCCTTCCGGACCGCACTCTGCGCGGACTCTAGGCGGCTTTCATGGATGAGAAAGAATTTTCAACGTTTCGAGGCTCCTAATTCAAGTGGCTCTATTACTGCTTTCAGAACTCGTGTGACGGATGGGACCGTTTATGTATTTTTTATTCATTGGAACGTACGTTTTTTATGTGAAAATAATTAAATGTTAAACTTTATAGGTTATCTTATTTCATCGAAGGTCAGATGTTTGTACAATGGTAGATTGTTATACCAGTGCATAAAACGAGCCATATTATCCGAGATATTTTTAGTTTGAGGTAATTCGATTGCGAGGAAATGAAACATTATTATTTCATCATCACTGGATGACATATTTAACTTTCAGTAATACTTTATGCAAATTAAACAATCAAGCAAATATGTACTGCTGACTGAAAAAAAACAACAGCTCTTTCCCGCCACTATTTTTTTTTATTCTTCGAACAAGTGTGAAGGCAAAGAGAACTTACCTCATACAGCCGTGTCTAAATAACCTAAATAAATAATCAGACATGCATGTCTTTTTATTTTTTTATATGATCTCTTTTAAAGTCACTATATATCCTTGAGCATCATCTGAAGCTTCAGTTCCGTCAGTTCGCGGTAATATGATAGAATCTTAGCGCGAACATTATTAAGTTTCTAAAAATTTGTCTATGAAGTTGTACTGTGTAACTGGCTGTGTGGCCTATTGCCATAGTCTTAGAAGAAGTTAACACTTTTATGCACTAGAGCATAAAATCTAGTTTTAGTCCGCTTGTAGCAAGCATAAACCAGTACTTTTTAGAGCACGAGAAGTGAAAATAGTAGATTGTACAACAAGGGCATAAAACAATCCATTTTATCCGAGACGTTTATATGTCCGAGCCGAACGGCGAGGGCATATATTGAGTCGAGGATAAAATGGGTTTTATGCCAGAGTTATACACTTTGCTTTTCACTTCGATTGCGAGGAAATGAAATAGTGATATTGCTAGCAAATGACATGTTTAACATTCAGTGGGTAATATTTAATGCAAATTTAAATAAACAACTTAATATATGTACCTATTGAGAAAAAACAACAGCTCTTTCCCGCTACACCAATTTTTTTTAATTTTCCCGCGGAGAAGTGGGGAGCCAAAGGGCACTTAGCCCATACAGCCATGTCTAAAGAACCTAAATAAAAAATCAGACATGCATGTCTGTTTAATTATTTTATACTAACTCCCTTTAAAGTCACTGTATATAATATCATTCTTGACCATCATCTGAAGCTTCTGTCCTATCAGTTTGCGCTAATATAATAGAATCCTAGCGCGACCATTGAGTTTCAAAAAGTTTGTCTATGAAGTTGTACTGTGTACTGGCTGTATGGTCTATTGCCAATAGTTTTAGAAAAAAACTACTTTATGCCCAAGTAGATAAAATTCAATTTTATGCCGCTTATACCTAGCATAAACAAGAACTTTACGAGCATGAGAAGTGAAAAAGTATTTTTATAACAAAAGTAGGTATAATAAAGTATTTTATTCAGTAAGGTTAAACAAACAGTGTTTTGTTTGTTTTCCTATTTCATATTGTCTCAGGGTGTCATAATATGAACGAAATTAGTTTGGAATAATGATTATGATAAATAAATGGAAAATATAGTAAAGCTGGTATCTTATCAGTTTTTTGGCTGTTCATCAAATTGCACTGAAAGCAACTTTGTCTTTGCGTGTACTTTAATTAATTATGGTTATCATTTTAAAAACTTTGCAGTTTCAGTCAATATTGTAGCATGAAATTTTTGGTAAAGTAATGAAGAGAACTTGTAAACATATTACGTTGGTCACGCAAGACACTTTGAGAGCTATAGTATAGATGGGACTAATGTAAAGAACATCATTAATTAATTACATTATAGAGTAAAAATTGAAAAGTTTTTTCGGATATGGTTCATCCATACCAGCTATGTTTCCAGAACGATGATATCACTTTTTTCGCTTCATTCACTTTCATCAACCATTCTCTTGTTAATAGGACTTCTTAGTAGGCAACTCGATGTCGCGATGTGGATCTTTTATTAACGAAACATATCTGGTAATATTGCTCTTTAAATTTTCTAGGTCGACCACGTAAGTGGGTTTTAATAAACATATCCCTTATTTTTAAACAATTTAAAAACCAATAAAAGCAACGAAAAAGTACAAAAGTGTGGTTATTTTCTTTACTCCTTACACGTAAAGAAATAGACAGAGAGTCACTCTTCTGGGATAAGAGCGCCTTAAGAAAGATCCATACATAAAGGGGCCTCTTAAACAAATTTCGTTTGTATGAGAAACATCATGCCTGGTTTCTAAAAGGAAAAGTATTGTATGTAGTAGGTATATATGTCAAAGATTGTATGCAACTGCACATTAATTGAGGCGCTGAGCCCAACAATGGCGTTACCGATATTTATCCTTTTGAGGTTCTCTATGTACATTTTTCATTAAAAAAACTCAAAAGAATAAAAGTGAGTTACACACAACATTAGCGCTCAGAGCCCTGAGGCGCTTAGCGCAACAAAACTTGTTTTTTTTTTTTGAAGTGACTATCTTATGCTATCTTCCGTCTGGCCTTTACAGCTTTACCCGGACAAAAGGAAGGAACGCCGAGAACGTTCACCTCCTGTGGGATTTTAATCAACAATCGCTGAGGGCCCCCAGCTGGGGAACCTCGGTTCAGGACGTTGATGGTGTATGCTCTGTTGGAGACAAGCGACCAGGTACATACCTGTATATCTGTATCGCGTATCGAGTTGTCTGAGGTAGAGGCGTCGTTCCCGCCAAGCGTTTCCTGAGAGCTTAGTGGTAGTGACGATTGAGGCGGAGGGCCTCGTGTCTAAGGGGGATGCATGCAATGATGTTTAAGAGGATGGCATACCCTAGCAACTTTTTTTATTACCCGTCCAGCACAATAAGTCTAATGGCAAAAACCTTATTTGCTTTTCATAGAGGCGATTATATGTTGGCTCTTTAGCCTCTTTTTCTTGGACGCGTAATACGTAGTATCATGATGACGCAGCGAAACAACAAATTGGTGTGTTTTTAGCTAATACTGAAATATTTTGTAGGGAAAAAAATATTGGATTTAGGTAACATCCCTTCCCATTTCTGTTGCCTATTTTATAAAAAAAAATCAAGTTGATCTCTTAACCGCGTTTTTTAAACGAACATTTGAAAACCAAAAAAAAAAGAGGACGGAAAACATTTTTTTTTTTGACAAAAGTATAAATCTTAATACATTGTTTATAGGTGGAATCCCTAGCTAAAAGATTGATAAAACAAATATATTTTCTTCAATATGAGGAGTAGTTTCTTCTAATGAACCCTTGAAAACCTGGTGTTGTTGATGTTTTAGCGTCAGGTGTCCCGTTAAAGTGACCCGTCTCCTACGTCGGGGACGGTGAATGTAAACAGGGCGCAACAAAACCATAGCTTTCTGAGGCTTTATACATTTTATCATAGAAAGTCTCAAAACTAAATGTCGTGTATTGCTTATATTGGACAGTTTCTATAGTTAGGTATTTATTATCATTCTATTTGTTGTAGATCCATTAGTCAAACTTAAGACTGTACCTGAGCCTAGAGCATGACCAACTCCAGGCTATCTAGGATTCGTTTGAAGAAATTCGGACTCTCCTTGTATTGAAAAAAATATATTTGGTTTATTAATCTTTTCTCTAGAGATCTTACGTATAAACAATGTACTAAGATTTATACTTTTGTCAAAAAAAAATGTTTTGCACCCTCTTTTTTTTTGGTTTTCAAACGTTCGCTTGAAGAACGCGGTTAAGAGATCAACTAGATTTTTTTTTTCATAAAATAGGTAATAGAAATATGAAGGTACATCACCTAAATTCAATATTTTTTTCCCTCCAAAATATTTCAGTATTAGCTATTTGTTGTATCGCTGCGTGATCACTAGTATTACGCGTCTAAGAAAAAGAGGCCAAAGAGCAAAAATATAATCGCCTCTATGAAAAGCAAATAAGGTCTTTGCCATTGTCAAAAAACTCTGACTCTATCCTACTTTCAAATCATTTTATGATTCACCCAAGTCGGCCTTTTTAGATCCCCTGTTGGAACATGATACCTTCTTGGCAAATTTCCTTCCTTTGCTGCGTGATCTCGATGTTAATTTTATTAAATTATTTAATTTCTTAAAAAAGCTCGGCCGGGCCTCAGAATGGCTTATACCAATCAAATTGAAATACTGTAGAAGAGCAAAGCCAAAAATACCCGGAATAGAAGAGCTTGTATGACTAGATTGATGGATGTGGAAGAAGCGAAAGAGGTATTTCAGGATCGTAGCAGATAGAAATCTGCAGTCTCTGCCTACCCCTCTGGGAGACAGGCGTGAGTATATGTATGTATGTTCAGATGTGTAATTTCTTAACCGAGCATCTATCGAACGTTGATCTATAAAAACGGCAAAAAAACATGTCTGTTGTATGGGAGCCCCCTTAAATATTTATTTTATTCTGTTTTTAGTATTTGTTGTTATAGCAGCAACAGAAATACATCATTTCTGAAAATTTCAACTGTCTAATTATCACGGTTAATGAGATACAGCCTGGTGACAGACGGACAGCGCAGTATTAGTAATAGGGTCCCGTTGGTTACCCTAAAAAGCAGTGGCTTATGTCGGAGATACAATCGTAAATTGTTGAAGTGGATACTTCTTAGGTCGGCTCTTTACTCAGTAATAGAGGTAGGAACCAATGGTGGCCATAGATATCTAGGCAGCGCATTCACTTACGAGGTTATATAATTTTTTTATCATTTCGATAAAAATAATCATTAACTTACTTTTGAATATTAACTAAAAACAAATAATAAACGATTAAAAAGGTAATAATCAATAACCAGAAATCAAAATTATCCTTCATTAAAAAAAGTCGTTTCAAAAGTGGCATACAAGTTCTGAACATGCCCATGAAGTATCCACTTCAAAAGTAATATGCAGATATTACAAAATAGTAGATTTTGATTCTAGTGCAAGATATTCGATATTTCAAGTCGAGGCAAAAAACAGTCGGGACAAAAAATATCGACACTCGCACGTGTATCAAACGTTTTTTAATACATCTGAGAAAAATGTCATGAAACGATGCCAACATTACATACACAAGGAACCTTTTTGTGCCAAGTCTGAATTGTCTGTCAGTCTGACACTATTGCCAATGTTACAAAACAAAACATAAGATTGATTCAATAGAATATAAATTATGAAGTTGTCAGATTGCACGACCGGAGGGTACCCGGACTTTCCACCAGTCGTGCAACTGGACAAGATAAAACTAAACAGTGACCTAATTGTAACCTAATAGTTGTTAAAAGGTTCTGAAGAAAACTTCGAGGTACTTTACAATTAAGTTTATTTAATTTTATCAAAACAAAACGTCTAAATTTCACAAGTAAAAGGAAAGGTGTTAACGGAAAAAAATTATCTTAGTTACAAGTTTTTGGCCAAGACCTCCATTTGGCAAATTTCCTGCCAAGACATTACTAAGTCCTTAAGTACCTTTAAATAGTTGTGTTAGGTACCGCCTTAACATCTGGTAGTAATATTACATTGGAATTAGTATTGCCAAGACATAAATAAACATTTAAGAGATAACTAGGTGGAATTGTTACCGCCTTATCCACAGGTAACTATACCCCAAGCCACAAATCGAGAGTATCGTTTGACGTTTACTGTGATACCAGATGACGACGAAAAATAAATAGAGATGTCCTAAAGGTATTAATTAAATTCATTAACTTAGTAAACGAATGAATTATTTTTGTTTCATAAAATAATTAATTAACTTAGCGAATGAATCGATTGACATATTATTGGTTTTGTTTGTTTCTACATTTAATAACAATATGATAAATAAAACAATCGAGCTTTTAAGTGTCTAAATTTATTAATCTGAAAAATCTGTGTCACTGTCAGTACTGGTTTCATCATTAACATTGATTATAAAACTATCCACAACGCCATCAATTAGGTGGTCGAGACGGCACATTTTGTCCTCTTCTTTAATAACATGAATCACGTAGTCACTCCATTTTTGGGGTGTTACTTTTTTTATCCCTTTTTCTAACAGGCCTTTTACTTCCGCCATTTTAAAAGTTTTGTTATTCATGGCAACGTGACCTTTTACCTGCGCCCATACCAGCTCAATGGAATTGAGTTCGCAATGGTACGGAGGCAGGCGTAAGATTGTGACTCCGTGCTCCGCTGCCATCTCGTCCACAACATACTTGTTTACACATTGGTCTTTGTTCTGCCGTATGATATCCATTAGAGTGGCTTTTGGAGGTAAAGGTAGGAGGTAAGTAGGTTGCGTTTATGCTGGTAATGTATGATGATGATGTCTACTGTAGTGTAGATGTCCGTCTATTTTGTATTATTTTAAAAATAGGTTTAAAATATGGAATTCCATGACAGCGAACCTTACTCATTAAGTAGGAGTGAAACAAATATAAACTTGACACTTCGTTTTCTGAAACCTACTAGCGCCTTCTTGTTCATTTTGATGAAACTCAACTGACAGCTGTCAAGGAAAACGGCTCATTGACGCTATCTCAATGTTTGATTTTTTTCTAAAAACAAATATCAAACCCTTTCATTTGATATCCATATTGAGGAAGTAGTCAAAAAATATTTAATCCGCGATTTTGTAGGGCCGGCCATCTTGGATTTACAATGACAACGAATGTTTTAAATTATATTGTCATCAGAACTAAAGGTGCGTACCAAAATTTCAACAGGAAGGGGGTCAAATTTCAATTACTAGATTTGACCCAAATAAATAAACACACAGGGCAAGCTAAATAAAATCTTTGAATAAAACCATTCCAAGGAGGACGTATGCTAAGCATGTTGATTAATCACAAATATTATATTAGTCAACATATTATATTTCTGGAATCACGTCGCTATTAGTAAAATTTGTCTCTTGACTTAATGAATTTAGTCATTCTTCTATACTATTGAACGACTTGAACGAATTAATTAATCGAACCCATCACTTCATGCAAACACTAGTGAAATAAATCTGGCCACATTATTCAGGGAAATGACAATAGTGTCTGTCAAACGATACTCTCGATTTGTGGCTTGGGGTATAGATTACATGGAATCTTGTGAAAATTACATTAAACAAAAAAACTTTAAAAAGTAACAAAATTTGTAAACAAACAAGGGAAATAATTTTCTAAATAAAATCTAGCTCAGGGGAGCCGTAGATCCTACAAACAATAAATATTTGTCGTACATACACTTTAAACCAAATCGTCTGGTACTCCATTCAGTTCTACCAGGTAAAAAAAATATTACGGAACATTAAATTTTACAGTTTGGGTTATTCGGTGAAACAGGAAGAAGAATTTACCCTTGAATACTAATAGGACACATAACTATGTGTCCTGAAAACATACCGTCCTAGGTATCTTAACTGTGTGTGGATAAAAGTAAAAAATTCCAACACCTACTTGAATTTTTCCATTAAACTCCACGGAAATGACACGCCGTCCGCTGCCCCCTTCAAGGTCAACGATCCACGTCCACGCAGACAAAAGGAACTGCTTACTGCGTACACCACGCGGCGATCATACCTCTGCCAGCTGGTAAATCACGAAAACTGGTAAACTCGGAAACAAGAAGATCTTGTAAACACGAAGATCTTGAAAACAAAAACACCCTGGAATTAGAAGAGAAAAAACAATATTAAAACCTTTACCACACGGAACAATGAGAACAAAATTCCGGTGACTCAAAATACAAAGAAAGCAATACATACCATGCTCTGACGATAGTCAGAACTCCCTCCAACCCGACGAAAAAATTCCTTTTCAAAATCAATCCATACGCATATGTAAAATTTATCTGAAATACAAAAACAATAATATAGAACCATTCCACACAAATGAATAACCCAAATTTAAACTCAAAACAAACCTTAGAACTATCACGAAGTCGTGTTGGCAAAATCCGCCATTATTGTAAAAAAATAACTCAACACGAGCTGTCGGCATAAACTCCGGTTGGCAAATGAACGAGAAAAACTCCTCGGAATTGCAGCAAACACGCGATTATCTTCATGTCTAGAAAAGAGGGTAAACCGAAATTTACCATCAAGTTGTGATAACCGCAACTACGAAATTTGCAATGCTACAAAGTCTAAAATCATTATGAATTTTTAAAACATCTTTTACAATTTAACATATTTAATAATATACAAGTTTGAAAATACTCCTCCTTAAAAAGAGTACTTTTTAAGTTTATCTGGTTACTTCCATAAATACCAACATAACGATACGTAAAACTAGTACAAAGATTGCTTACTTTAAGCGATGTCGAAAAATAAAACACTTGCTTAAAATATCTAACTTTGCGTACGCTAAACAGGTACAGAAACTATCATGTTTGGAGCAGATGTATTAAAAAAATAATCAAGAAGGGCTTTGAAAAGAAGAAGTAGTTGTTGCCTCTATGATTTGAACCCGTGAACCCCGGACTAGGTTCATGTTATTCACCTGTAAAGTTTTTGTAAGCTCATAGTTTTAATTTTAGTACATGATAATTGAGTTTTCAAGTGTCTCTTAATTAAAATTAAATTTTAATTTACCAGCCGAGGACAATTTAAATTAAAGCCTGTAATTTAAAAAGATAAACAAAGCACTTTGTAAGTACAAATAAAACTTCGAAGGTCTCACACGTTTACATAAATTTTAGAGACGTAAATAATTGCGTTGAGATGCGAACAAAATCTGTTGAAAATGCTTTTCCTTTTAAATTACCATAATTATACCATTAGCAGTTGGCTGCTTGCTTTGTTTTGATGTTGATGGCTTTTGTGATGCCAAAAGTACTACATATTTTTGCAAAATGAAATGAAAGAGAATTTAATAAATTTTAATATTAATAAAATCTTAAACGCGTAGGCAGATATTTCACGGGTGAAAGTATTTTACGTCACATTACGTTTTATTAACGAATATATTTTATATTATATGACTGTTATATATGTCGTAGAAACATGGTAAATTACGCTGTTTTATAAAACCACTAGTTGTTTTACAAAATAGCTCCGTTATGTAAAACAGCTAAACAACCTTCAGCTGCTTAAGAAAATAACACGCAGGATAGTAAAAGCATTTTACGTTATTCAATTGTGATGGCTCGCCGGGCCCTCGCCCGCCCCCCCTGCCTCTATACACACGCATATAGCTATATATATATATGTATTGGCGTCTATACATACATACACATCCACATCCGTGCAGGTTCTAAACATGAAAGTCTAGACTCGGACTTGACTATTGAATTAATGTTCCCATTGTGTCTGAACTGATACCATGTTATTGATATCGGATATATATTAATCGATTAAGTTAATAAACTATTATTTACTTGATTCAAGATATCTAAGCCATAAAAGGAAAGGGTAAGAAGAGATAAACACCGGCATATGCTTTAAAGACTCTACTAATTTAATAAATCTTTTATCGTTGATCTCAAAATGGCCCAAAATGAATTTAATAAAGGGGAAAGACAACGACTACAAAAAACCCCTTTGGCCCTATTATCTATAGTTTATCTAGTACATAAGAATTACATTTTTAAGACAACTATACATTTATTTCTTTAAACGACTTCAAGATTCAGAATCGAACTGAATTATTCTTTGTATAACAATATATGTATTAAACAAGCCTACTTGTTTACATCACCAGTGAGACAATATTTACGCTACCAACACACAGCAATACATTTATTTCTTTAAACGATTTCATGATTCAGAATCGAACTGAATTATTCTTTGTATAACAATATATGTATAAACAAGCCTACTTGTTTACATCACCAGTAAGACAATATTTACGCTACCACCACACAACCATACATTTATATCTTTAAACGATTTCATGATTCAGAATCGAACTGAACTCTCTTTGTATAACAATATATGTATTAAGCAAGCCTTACTTGTTAACATCACCAGTATAGAACATATCGCATAACTAGGACATGATCACTGTGTCTTTCTTTATAAATAAATAATCCGTCGGTTCGAACGACAGATTGGCACAGGTCTATTAAACTGAGCCCTCTCCCTTGTATAACAAATATGTATAAACAATCCTCACTTGTTTATACTAGTATCATCAGAGACAATATGAACGTAAATATCTACTAACGAGTTGCCTCTGTCAGCTTTATGTCTCAAAAGAATTTTTAGAGCAATAAAGAACACATAAATAATTTGTCAGTGCATGCAATTTTTATGTTGCTTAGATGTCCGATTATATCATGTATCGGAATCTCTGTACATTTCGTTAAATGTTAAATAACATTGCGTTCTCTAACAAATGCAAGGTTTATATCGGTAAATATACAATATTGTGGAATATAGTTTCAACCCCTCGCTTTTAACTACTTTGCTCGAAAATGGAGCCAATGTTCCATAGATAACGTTATGTTACCACTTAACTTGAATTTTAATAGTTAGAAAAATTCAATCACAATATCGATTTTTAACCGAAAGTTTTATGTATGTACTTAGCTTTTATTTTGTGATCCCCGCATCGCTCTCGTCACAACATTTACAGCTTGTCAACAATTTTGATTTAAGATTTCACAATAAATAAAATTAGACAAACAATTATATTTGTTTATCTCTTGGACAAATCAGTGTCCTCTCCTTTACGTGTGAAAACCTCGACTGACTCCCTCTCCTTTTCTCATTTTACAACAAAGCTTCCCAAATATATCTTAACAACTAATTAATCTACTTTCACTCTTATCACTGCACTTATAATGTCTAATTTCACTTAAGCACAGATCCGCTATTATCGACTTCGACGCACGCCCATGCCTATGACGTCACGTTCTCTTGATTTGTGATTGGCTGGTCAAACGATGACGCGATTATTACCATTTTTCGCACGCTTTCTCCCGATCCAGGACTTCCCACCAAACAGCTAGGCCTCCTCCAACTGTAGTCAGCACAAATCTAGGTTTCAATCCCAAACCCTTGCCTTTGCGCAATAATCCACCTCGATCTCTCCTTTGGCTGTAATTAGAAGATAAATTCCCAGTACAATATCATTTGTCCTTGAACAAATTTATCCTTAGAATTTGAGTTGTTAAAGCTCAAATTCACACAATAATCAAAAAACATTGTCTACTACTCTTCGCCCATTTCCGTGATCCACATCTGTGTTGCATATCTCATTTAAATGCTGCCTATGCGTATGTGAACAAAAAATAATTATTGACAACCGACCCACCCGTAGTGCAGGCACTAATTTATGACTTCGTTCTTAGGAATAGCAAATTTATACTTTTATTTTTCTTTAAAATACTTATTTCGCTTTCGTGGTGCTTTATGAATGTGTGTGTGCAAAGAATTTGCATGCCATCACACAATGCAGTGGGTCAATGCTTAGCGGTTTTGCAAAACACTAAAGGGATTTTTTTGAGTTGCCTCCCTCCGCTCTGCTTCGCTTGGATCCATATTTTATCTTACATGTAAACCTAACACGCTCCTCGCTTCACTCGTCATCGCACCTATTTTGACTTTCGTTGAAAGACTTTTTACAATACGTCTAACCGTGAGTAGCAGTACCTTTTGTCGAACGTAACGCAATGACAATCGAGCTGAACCTAATTTAGCTGTTTTAGATAACGGAGCTATTTTGTAAAACAACTAGCGGTTATGTAAAACAGCTGATTGTACAATCTCAGACATATATACCAATTACACATGGTTTACATTGTATACAAAGTACATATATTTCAGTCAGAGCTTCATTTACTTTGCCATACCTAAAAGACGGGCACGGGTTCTCTACTCGAGTAAATCCCTACATTTTATAAACTAGTCTTTTGCCATTGAAAATGTAAGAGTAGTTGAAGTCAGCGGCAGCGGAGCGAAACATTTGGTAATGAAAGTTTTTCTCAACTGACCACCACCTGAAAAGGTCCAAAAATTGAGCGCTGTAAACAATGAAGACTGAAAAGTTCCCATCAATGCCATCTTGGCTACTCGTCAACCGTTCAGTCAAAACAGTTTCGAGGTAAAAATTCGTATGTACCTGAAATAATTATAATGTCAATTGTGTTTTATTCTACTCGTATTTGGATTCGGATTCCGACATAAAACTATCAATCCACTAATGTTAATAGCTAAAATGAAAGTAGGCAAAAAGCTAAGGTACTTGTATTTTTCCCTTTCCCTAAATTTTAATCGATTTTTTAAATCTTTTATTTTTAAACAAAAGCCTAGTGACTTTTACGGCTCTCGTACATGCCAGTAATTAAATATTTTTACTAGTATAATAAAAAATGGCAGTCAATGACGACTTGACGAGTCAGTATTGACATTGACAACTAGTATTTTATTTATTGCTAGGTTTTTAGTACATATCCTTACACACTGATTTTTTAAAAATATATCCACGATTAATCATTAAAAAATATATTGAAACGTGTTTCTAATAAGCATATAAAGATATCTCAATGGATTTTTTATTTTCTTACCTAACATGAAATGAAAACATGTGGACTGACATGAAATGAGACATAATGAGCGATTTTCTAGTTGTTTTTTTTCTTAGTTCTTAGCTTTCTTAGCTTTCTTAGTGGAGCATTAGTTAAAATGGGTGTCCCGCAGGGTTCCATATTAGGGCCCTTGCTGTTTTTAATTTACATAAATGACCTTCCATATTTAGTTAAAGACTTAACGAAGATAGTATTATTCGCAGACGACACGTCACTTATTTTTAAAGTTAATAGACGTAAAGATATCCTTGACGGCGCGAATACAACTTTATCACTGGTGCTTGATTGGTTTACTGTAAATAATTTAGTTTTAAACGCAAAAAAGACAAAGTGTATAAAATTTACGTTACCAAATGTAATTCAAGTGGATGGTAATTTGCTTTTGCAGGGGTCCAAGCTGGAGTTAGTTAACGAAACAAAGTTTTTAGGCATTACGGTAGACTCTCGTCTTCAGTGGGGTCCCCACATAGAAGCCCTATGTGGTAGACTTAGTTCGGCCGCATACGCTGTTAGACGCATAAGACAAATTACTGATGTAGATACTGCTAGACTAGTCTATTTTAGTTACTTTCACAGCATTATGTCATACGGCATGCTGTTATGGGGTAGAGCCGCGGATACAGACGCAGTCTTTGTTTTGCAGAAGAGAGCAATTCGGGCTATTTATAATATGAAGCACCGGGATTCATTAAGACAAAAGTTCAAAGAAATTAATATATTAACGGTTCCTTGTGAATATATTTACCAAGTCCTTAGATATGTCAGAAAAAATGTTGAGTCTTTCCCAAGGCTTGGTAAGCAACATTGTAAGGAGACCAGAAATAAGCATAAACTGGCTTTTCCAAAAATCAGACTCGCTAAGGTGAGTACCTCTTTTGTAGGACATGGTATAAGATTTTACAATAAACTTCCAAAGGAGGTCCTTACTTTGTCAGAGAATAAGTTTAAACTGTATATTAAGCAGGGCCTATTGAAAAAGGCATATTATAAAATAAATGAATATTTGGATGATGGTGAAGCATGGTGTTACAGTGATAATGATACTCGTAGTAAGTTATAATTTAATTAAATAGTATAATTTCTTAACTTATGATTCCTCTAAGGTGTAAACATTAATTGATTATAGACTGTAAAAGGAAAAGGACTATATGAGACAGGTAGACAAAGATATATATGTTTTTCTTTTTTTCATTAACCTGAATTCCTACTGTCTTGTATTTTCTTATCCCTTGGTTAAAGTAGATATAAGTCATATATTGTATAGTATAAGTTTTATGTTGAAAAAAAGACATGATCTTGCTAAGTTTCTTGCCCTTCTTCTTAGCAAGACTAATCGAATGGGCGGAGGTAGGCATGTATTTATATATGTAACCTATTAGTATGTAGTATATAGGATGGGATTTGGTCGGCCGCCTGGATTCGTG
Organism: Ypsolopha sequella; assembly: GCA_934047225.1. NCBI lineage: Eukaryota > Metazoa > Arthropoda > Insecta > Lepidoptera > Ypsolophidae > Ypsolopha > Ypsolopha sequella. The sequence goes on along the minus strand of OW203994.1, from coordinate 15,536,600 downwards.
CTGGGGGCTCGGTTGGTGATCACTGAACCTTGTTCCTGGTCCCTGGCCGGGTCTCCGGTATGGGTTCGGGCGGCTGATTGGATTTTACCTTGTATAATATATATTTTACCTATCATTTTAATCGTAAATATATTGCTACATAAATTAAATAAACCTTTAATTTAGTTCATGTACATTTATTATTCTATTACATATATTTTCTTTATTAGATTAAATTTGACGTGTAAAAAGTGTATATATCTATACCTGCTTTGCAAAATAAACTATTTGAATTTGAATTTGAATTTCCTCCAGATGGCGCTGTCTATGACACCATGGATAAAATGTGTTTCGTAGCAATCAATGTCAATCGAAGTGGTTTTTCGTTTGTTTGGAATCGGTGCAAATTTTGTCTTTGATTCTGTTGCTAAAGAATACGACAGTGCCATCTAGAAATCTTCTTTTACACTAAATTTGATATAAGGAAAAACGCTCATTAAAAAAAATGCTTTTATTCCAGTGCCGAGTGTTTAGTTTTGACAGGAAAAAACCTCGAGACGAGAATAGCGCGACGCAACATGAAGCCTGTACAGCAATTCAGTTTTATGTCGAAGCAGAATTCTGGAACGCATCTCATAAATCCCTTTTATATTTCAGAGATACACCGCCGAAGACTGACGAGAAAATCAAGGTAACGGTTTTTACGACGAAAAAGAATGAGTGAGCCGCGGTCTCAGTATCTTATCTGTTGATGACGTTATCACGGGGGTGCGACTAGGAGGGGAGGATCTGTCCATGGATCATTTATCAATATGGTCGTTTAGTGCCATTTGACGATATCGTTTATTTCACTTAGTGCAGATTCTATGTCAATTATGCAAACGATACTTAACGTAGTACATAAATTGTGGTGATATTAATACGCTTTGCCGTGCTACGCTGTAGCGTAATAGGCATAGATTATTTATGTTAATGTGTGTTAATTCGAAAACTATTTCGAGATTTAGGTTAATAAGCCATATTTTCGAACTTTTGGTCTAAAAAACCTCATAATCACGAATATTTTTACGAAAAACCTGCAACTTCCATTTGCCTTCGTGTGACGTTGCTTGAGAAATGGCTGTTCAGAAATGTCTCCTTTGCTATCAAGATAAATTTATAATAATTTGCTTTCGACTAATTTGACAGCTGGATGACAGATGAGTAGACAGACAGAGACAGACCCCTTTTTTTAAGGCAATCACACACCACAATCCGTGTTATGTCTAAAATTCTCTAGTGACATAAAAAAGTCACATAAAAAATAATGGTTAATTTATATATACCAAAATAATTAAAACCATGTCCTAAAATGACTTAAATTCTCTAATAAATTAAAAATAAAATCTTTTAAAAATGAATCCATGGGAATTGTTTTGGCTACGCAATTAATACCTACCAATAAGGTCAACCTTAAGTTTTTTGTAATCTTTTCTCATTGTGCCCATTTTTTTCTTGTTCCCAGCTTTTAAAAACTGTCCAGCCTATATCTATTTCTGACTTACATGGAGGTACCTCAATGTGTCGTGGTTCGTTTAGTAATTCATTTATTTAACTTCAAATGGTATTCAACACAGTTATTTGTTATAATAATAATTGTATAATATGTTGAAATTATATTTATTTGTTTTCATGTTTGGAGGGAATTAAAGTTTAACTGACGACCATATTTTCATGACAAGATATCATGACAAGACGATCCAAGCACGTGCGAAATGTCGCGGAAACGGAAATAAGGCGCGAAAATATGGGGCAGGTTGAAAAATATAAAAGACGGTAACGCAGTTCAACCACAGTTCTCTTGACGGGCCTATTTTCTTTTAGTATTGAAAACAAACATTTTGTGATTAAGTAAATTCGAGAATAAAATCATCGTAAAAAGCATCCTGAGAGTTTATTCTTAAAAAATGTGAATACGGAAAATTTCCTGTGATGTAACTTTACAAAACCATGTAGGGAATCAAATGAGAACGTTTGTAGCATCATATTAGTTTACATTAAAAAAGGTGTACATTTTATGCATAAAACGCAAGTCTTTTATTTTTTATGTTCTTTTTCTATTCGTGCCCGCGCGATTGCGTCATTCGTTATCTGCGTCGCGTTTCCCTCCGAGCAATTTTCTGTGGTTCACTTCATTTCTTCCTTATTTGGCAACTATCGTTTCGGGCGATTTTTTTCGGCATGTTACGTCAGCCTCGGCTGATATGGAGGGGAAAAGATTGCGGGTTTCTGCTTGTATCGTGAATTGCTTGACGTTTTGTTTGCTTCCGTTGCTAAATGGAAAATGGGTGTGTGTATCCTTTCTGTTCTTTGACTAAGATACTTCTAGTTAAATCGTTTGTTACATTGTTATCAGGTTTGTGAATAATGCTTTGTAAGGATATTGTGAATTTATATCAAATATACGGACTCCGTAAACGTATTTACAAAGTGCTTTAAAATACGTACCTTTTCATACTTATATATATTTTCCTTGAAATTCGACTGAAAAGTGTTTTTTCCAATAAAATATAATATAGGGTGAGAAGCACCCTAAAAATTTAATAACATCAATACCTTATTCGAGTATTTGACTGTTTATTGGATGAATCGTATTACCAAGCGGATCAAATTGGAATAAATTTTCTTTGAAAGACCCGATTAGGGTCCTCAAGCACAGCGGGAGGATCTTGAATAATCCAATTTAATAACTTGTCACTTTCTGACACATCATATCCAGGGCGTTTTGGGCACTATTAGGGACAATGTTTTGCCCACAGACATTGATCTAAATAGATGACGCAAGTACATCAAACTCTATGAAAAGCAAGCGTGTCACAATTTAAAATGAGAACGGTTGACAGCAGCGGTTTGAATTTTAGAAGGAATTCCCATAGCTAAATATCAAAAAGATTATTTAAATATTTTTTTTAGAGAATCGACGCCATTTTAGGACAAAGTGTTCATTATTTTGGTGTTTTTTTTTTTCATTATTTATGATTTTTTTAAAGAATTGTTGGTTATGACGTTACTTGAGAATTTTAGACATAATACTGATTGTGATGTGTGATTGCTTATAAAAAAGTGGTCTGCTTCTGTCTGTCTACTCATCTGTCATCCATCTGTCAAATCAATCGGCAGCAAATTTTTATAAATTTATCTTGATAGCATAGGACACATTTCTAAACAGCCATTTATCAAGTGACGTCACACAAAGGCAAATGGAAGTTGCAGCTTTTTCGTAAAAATATTCATCATTTAGACCAAAAATTCAAAAATACGGCTTATTAAACCTAAATCTCGAAATTGTTTTGGAATTAACACACCTTAACATAATTTCATCTAAGCGAATTGTAATACATGAGATGTAAGGTTCAAAGTTGTAGGAGTCCATATTTGTAAAGGTAGAGCATTGCTCTCCCTTTTTTGGCACGCGAAGTACATAAACTCGCGTCATCCATTTAGATCTATATCTGTGGTATTACCATAAATTTATTTATTTAAATAGAACACCCACAGTATTACACACTACAAATTAAACATAATTATACTTAAAACTACAGGCGTTCACAACATTCATAAAACAAATTGTAAACATAAAGCAGACATTTTTTACAGCAAGTACTAAATCTAAAAATAAAAAATATGAACATACAGAACTATTATTAACTAACACAAAAATATAATATACAAAATGGCAAAAAATTCAAAATATGTTTATACTGAACAGAAGCTTAGTAAACTGTTCCTAAATTTGATCAAGGATAAATGAAAAATGTTAAATCTAGGATAGTTTGGCTTTTCTTATTATACTCTCTCAACATTCTGGTGATTGGTGAATTAAAACCTAAGTTAGTTTTACTATTGGGGCAGCAAAATATCTATTTTGTATACATCTACGCAGTGGCGTGCACATAACTTTTTTCCGGAAAAGCAATCAGAAGGTCAAGTACAACAATAAAAAAAATATGAAAAAATTTAAAATACCTAACACTTTGAAAAAAAAAAGTTTGTATGAAAATGTTCACTCTACAGTGCCTGGCGTCATACAAACTTTTTTTTTTCAAAGTGTTATTTAAATTTTTTTATATTTTTTTTTTATTGTCGTACTTGACCTTCTGATTGCTTTTCCGGAAAAAAGTTCTGTGTACGCCAGTGCATCTACGTATGTCATTACTCATCGTTTATGTATACAACTGTAACAGAGCTTATTCAGTTATAACAACTTTTACTATGGAGCCAACGTGGGAGCCAACCCTGAAATCTGAAAAAAAAATCTGCCTTTCCATACATTTCGGCCAAGCGGCATTGCATTTTTCTATTTAAAATAAAACATTTCTATGAAACGTTAATATTTTTTTTTTCGAGATGCAGGTTTTGTTCCATAGTAAAAGTTGTTCTAGATACCATTGACTGAATAAGCTCTTCAAATATGGTTACACCTTTCTGTTACACGTTGTATACTGCTTAGATAAAGAACAATCTGAGGTATTACGGTACCAATGACTCACAGGAATGTCAATATGACTTACCATTCGAGAGGGGCGCGAATAGCTGATGGGTTATTTTACGGCAGGTTATTTTGGTAGCGTAATATACACTTCTGTTTAGTTGAAGAATGTTTTTATTATAACTATACTTCGTCTGATTGCTAAAATACAACGTCTAACAAAAATATTGTTACGAGCTGGGGTTCGGGATAAATACATTTATACCAATTTACGCCATAAACACTAACACTTTATTTAGACAGTCACAGATAATTACAAATAACAGTAATCGCTTCACTTTTGAACGTCCTTAACTAACTTGTACTTCGCTATAATTGTATCACATAATAAATTCATCTTCATGGTATCGAAATCAGAACACAAGTTGTGTTACACAACTGCCCCACAGCGCACGCGGCCCTGTATTTATACGCCGAGGCAAGATTTCCAGAAACCTCGGTGTGAATCGAGAACATTCTAGTATGGTCCGTAATGATCTGAAATATTCCAATACAAGACTATCCTTCTAGAAAACTGTGGAATGTTCTCACAAGTTCGTCGAGTAAGTAGTAGAACATTCTGGAATAGATGGGCCAGTTTCCGCCACTAACGCAGCGCAGCGTTTTTGTTCTTGTGTCTTACGTAACGATATGTAGTCATATTTGAAGAGCTCATTCAGTCAATGTTATTGAACAACTTTGACTATGGAAGTAAACATGAAAACACACAAAAAATAAGCCGCTTTATACTCGTAGGTATTATATTATTAGGTTAAGATGATTTTGCGGAAGCCGGAAACTGGCGAAAGTAAGACAAACAACTTCTCATCGAGAAATAGCGAAAAAAGAAAATAGTTTCATATATTTTGGTCGATTAACTTTTCTGTAGAACAGCTGGTTTTTTTTCGCGACTTTAGGTTTGGTTCCATAGTAAAAGTTGTTCGTATGGACGAGTACTATCGCCAGTTTCCAGCTTCCGCAACATATTTCAGCCGACGATACAAAAAGTATAAGTTTTAAAGAAAGAGTTGTGTCAGGATCTTCATTGATAGGGAACTGTCGAATCTGAGATAATTTGTAATCTGTACCCCCATTATAAAAATGCGAAAGTGTGTTTGTTGGTTTTTGGTATCTCCTTCTTTCACGCAGCAACGGAGCAACGGATCGACGTGATCTTTTGCATAGAGATCCGGTTTACGGGCCGAAGAGTGACATAGGCTACTTTTTACCCCGGGGAAATGTTAACGAAATCAGCGCAGGCAAAGCCGCAGGCAAACGCTAGTTACATATAATTTGATAAGATAATCTACAATAAAACTTATGCATGTGCTAATCGCTCCCATATTTCTGCCAAACACACAAACAGCTGTTTTCTTTTTGGCGCGATTTCGCTGTTGTCTGCATAGTAAAAGTTGTTGCCTATATGTGCTGTTCAGATATCACCATACCTTTCTGTTACACATTGTTTATTAAGTTTGTATGATCTTCCTGCCTTTGTCTCGGTATACTAATTCCGTAGGGACACAACTTGTGTCCGGTCTGCATGCCTCGAAAAGCACGTTAAACCGATAGTCTGGGCCACTGAGCCAGTTACTGTTGCCAGATTGAAGTTAACAAAGATGGGAAATACCTCGTCCCTGCACATTTCCCTCGGGGTGGTAGTAAAAGCTCAGCATGCGGCTTTTTTATTTGCCACTTCAAATTCTATATTGCTATGCCTATTTACATGTTTTCTAGCTTATTTTTGTATTTCCTAGTCTTATAGCTTACCTAAGTACCTACACTGACTTAGTACTGCCTATCTCGTACCTAGGCCTAGTTTATTCGTCCAACACCTAGGCGCATCTCTATAAAACGATAGCAAATGTCTTTATTTTGCAAGTTATTGTGCTAGCTAATAATATATCAGGACGAGTACATATTATTTCCTAAATTTTATAAAGTTTTTCTACTTATTTAAAGTCAGATACCTGCTCTACTCATTTATTCCTGTACTTACTTACGTTGCAGCTATCTGAGTAAATAAAACAGTCAAGAAAAAAAATATTTATTTTCCTAAACATAAATTATATAGATATTTAGATTAAAAAAAAAAAAACAAATAATGGAAATAGCTATTGAATTACAGGAATTATGAACTCATGAATCTGTAAGAAAACTTCGGCAAGTTTTCACTCAATATAATATCTCATCTATATAACATACACATTTTTGTGTAGGATTAAAAGATACAATATATAGATTCATTATATTTATTTTTATTGGTTTATTTAATTTATATTTGGGAAAAAAAACAGTTGATTAAACATAAAAAAAACACACAAAGAAATTACACAGACCAACAAAGTTTCCACACATAGACAAACAAAAGAAAAAGAAGCAGTACAGTTCCAAGACACACCACCAAGCTAAAGTTGAAAGATAAAAATTTAAATAGAATTCAAAATTTTACAGATATTATAAAATAACACAAACAATCTTAAAATTTAGACTCTAATAGATTTTTAAGCGAAAAAGGTGACATTTTTTAGAAATCTGCTCCAAAACTATTTTGCTTAATTTTTGAAAACTTCTTCGTATCTTATTCTGTCAAATAATTCTGTAAACTGTATGAACTTTAGACTAATATAACCAAATCTGGTCGCGGAGAAAATTGACCTTAACCACTGTTCTCTGAGCGAGGTCGTAAGGGCTGCTATGTGGGTTTTATGTTGCTGAAAAATTTATGTATTAGTTGTTATTTAGGTTTTTTATGTTAAATTAAGTTGGTTGATTTCTTACTCTATTGTATTAGCATTACCTGTAATAATAGCTTTAATATGTAAATAAATAAATAGAACGAGCCAAAATCAAACATTCAACAAATAAAATAAAAATCTCCACAACGAACAGGATACTTAATTGTTTCCTAACGTACACGCTAGGTCCAACATCCTCGCTAAACGGCTGTCACGTATACAGAGTGCTCCATAAATAAAAAAGGACGATTTAGGAAATCCCGACATGACTCCCCTGGATTTATACAGAGTGCTCCGACGAACTTTTCCTTGAGGTCATCAGAATTCGAGGCGCGTCCGCTCGATTGAATGTTATAGGCTGAAAGAAGCCTCTCTAAACCTTAAGTTATGGGTTGAGCGTTGATTTAGTTTCTCGATCCTCTAAATTATATTTTAATATAATTTTTGTTTGTAGCTGTGTTGGTTTGGGGACTATGTTTTGGTTTCAATAAATAATAGGAACTCTTATAGAAGTTGTGGGTGCCGAATAGGTTTTGGTAAAAGGAGATGGGAGTACCTTAGCGAGTATCCTTCGATGCTTCGATAGTCCAGTTGGGTCAGCACACCACAAAGCACTTAAAAAGTTAGATTTTCACACAACACAATGCATTCCTTGAATGCACGCAGGATAGGTATTTTTATTTGAGTCTATATAGTTATTTTGAATATTTAATTGATTTTATTTAGAGCGCTCGCGCAAGCCGGCAATTCGGATATTTTTCGGAAGAAGATTAGTTCTTGTTTTTCACGTGGTGGCGTAGTTGTCGCTTCTTGCGTCCTTTTTCTTTATTCAGCGAAGAGAAGGATGGGTATAGGAATATAGTAAAAATGAATAGTTTTTCGTTGTATGAGTGATTTGTGTGAGAGTGTGTGTGCACTTATTAAATGTAAAGTAATAAATATCAAATTAAGTAACGCGGCGCGTACAACTTCCCCCGGCCTGGAGGTTTCCTCCAGAAAAAACGCGTAAAAACATTAAAGTATTAAAGAAAACTAAAACTAATATTGACTCTTTCAAAGTAAAAAGTCAAAGTATGCGTGTACAATAAAATAAGCTATTGTAGAGGAAGTGGACAGAGACGCACGACAGGTCGCACGTAGCTCCCATTTATGGTTTTTACCTTTGCGGCTCTCACAATACTGTCCTTACCAGGATATACTTCTTCGACTATTCCCAGCGGCCAACACATTGGATGAGCTTTCATGTCTTTAATTACTACGAGGGTTCCTATTTTAATAGGATTAGCGGGTGTTAACCACTTCTCTCTCTGCTGGAGAGAAGTCAGATATTCTTGGCTCCAACGACGCCAGAAAGAATGCGTTATTTTATTTAATAGTTGATAACGAGTTAAGCGGCTATCCAACTGGTCAGTGTAATCCTCAGCTGGTAAATATTTAAGGGGCGTTACGTTTAAAAAATGACAAGGAGTGAGCGCGGAGAGATCTGACGGATCAGAGCTGAGAACGCATAGAGGGCGGCTATTTAACAGACCTTCTATCTGAACCAAGACGGTTGAAAATTCTTCATAAGTGAGTACTTGTGAGCCTATAACTTTGAATAAATGAGTCTTTACAGAACGGACATTAATCTCTACGAGACCGTTAAAATGGGGCCCAAAGGGGGGGCTATGCTTAAACTGAATGCGAAATTCGGCTAATTGTTGAGTTAAGTATGTATTATGAGCATCAGATTGTAAGAGGGCGTACATTTCATCTAGTTTGCGTTTCGCACCGATAAAATTGGTACCTCCGTCGCTATAGATCATAGAGACGGGGCCTCTTCGACAAATGAAGCGTTTAAAGGCGGCGAGGAAGAGATCGGAACTTAAGTCAGAGACCAACTCCAAGTGGAGAGCCTTTGTTGTAAGACAAACAAATAGGCATATGTAGGCCTTATGACTTTTAATGCCACGGCGGCGAATGTGCGTAATATAGAAAGGGCCACAATAGTCGACTGAGGAATAAACAAAGCTCTTAGCTTCTGAGACACGGAATGAGGGTAAATCTCCCATGAGTGGGTATGTAGATTTCGGGTTGAGTTTGAAACATATATTGCATTTGTGAACTCTCTGGCGAATAAGGTTCCTGGCTGCGAGAATCCAGAATTTCTGCCTTATAAGCGAGAGCAAGAGAGCAGGACCAGTGTGTAGATTGGTATAATGAAAATGATCAACAATTAGTTGCGTTATACGGTCTTTAGCGGGGAGTAATATAGGGTGTTTTTGCCCATAATCTAAGTCTGAATTCTTGAGTCGGCCTCCTACTCTAAGAATTCCACCGTCCAGGAACGGATTTAATTTAAATAAAGCGACACTACAGCGTTTATTTATATTAAGCGCTGAAATATCTTGGGCGAAATGCTTATTTTGTAAATAGCGTATGATGTACATTTCTGCAAAATCCAAATCTGATACGGTTATCAGACCGCGAGAGGCTAAGCGTTTGGAAAAGCGTAAGACGTAGACCATGGAGTGTAATAACTTCTTCCAGGTGGAGACACGATCAGCTAATTCCTGTATAGGGTTTAGTACATCAGACTGTGAAACTTCAACTTTAAGCGCGATAGTCTTGGCTTCGAGATGTTGTTTGTTGGGCAAGAAAGGTTTTATAGGCCACTCAGCGAGAGGAGATGTGGTCCACGCAGGAGAGTGAAACCAAAGATCATTAGATATGAGAGATTTAGGAGTCACTGGACGAGTTATAACGTCAGCGGGGTTTTCCTGTCCACTGATGTGAAACCAATGTTTTGCGGGAGTTTTAGCATTTATTTCTGAAATGCGGTTTGCGACAAATGTATGAAATCTAAAAGCGGGTGAGTGTATCCACGTCAGTGCGACAGTGGAGTCTGAAAATGCAAATATTTTGTTTATATGAATACGTTTGCCTATAATTTCACATAGAGCAGAGAGTAAGTTGGATAAGAGGAGACTTGCACAAAGCTCAAGACGAGGAAGAGACAACTTTTTGAGCGGTGCTATTCTTGACTTTGATGCGAGGAGCGCGACTGTACCTCCAAGATTCTCAGCGGAACCTACTCTGATATAGACGACAGCACCGTAACACTGCTCACTTGCGTCAGCGAAGCCTATGAGCGTGACATGAGTGCCTGCGGTTACGCCGTTGTGGCGCGGAATCTTTATCTGCTGAAGAATGTGAAGTTCAGAGTGGAATTGGTGCCACTTTGAGAGGATAGTTTTATTGAGTATGGGTGTGTCCCAGTCAATACAGAGTTTGCAACACTCTTGGAATAAGAGTTTCATCAAAGCGACAACAGGACTTATAAGACCCAAGGGATCGAAGAGGCGGGCGGTTACAGAGAGAACGGTGCGTTTTGTACATTCTTCATTCTCTACTTTAATTTTGAAAAAGAAAATATCTTCAATAGGTTTCCATTTCATGCCTACTATTTTAGCGTTAGCGTTAGCGTCAAATTCAACCGCTTCTGTGTTTTTCTGTGTAGAGGGAATTTTATTCATCATTTCCATATTATTAGAGATCCACTTGATAAGTCTAAAACCCCCAGCTGTGAACATGTCGACCATTTGACTATAAGTCTGTTCGGCTACATGTAGGCCATCAACAGAATTAACATAGTCATCCATGTACATGTGGTTTTCGGCTTCATGCGAGGCGAGCGGATAGCGTTCGCGTTCGTCAGCGGCGAGCTGCCGTATGACTCTCATGGCAAGGTAAGGGGAGCTGGATACTCCAAAAGAGACTCTATTAAACTCATATGTATCAATTTTTGCGGTTGGATCGAAGCGAAATAGGATGCGTTGATACTTATGGTGCGAAGGAGTGAGACAGACGCGGAAGAACATTTTTTCTATGTCTGCCGAGAGAGCGACAGAGAACAAGCGTAGGTTTACCAAAAGCTCGAATATTGTATTTTGTAAGTTCGGCCCTGTATAAAGCAGGTTGTTCAAAGAGTTACCGGAAGTAGTAGCGGAACTAGCGTTCAGAACAATCCTTATTTTAGATGAAGTCTTGTCAGGGCGATAAACAGCTCTATGCGGGATGTAATAACCTTCAGTAGAAGGATTGTCTACTTTCGAGAGGTAACCTTTATTTATATAATCTTTAAGCGTTTCGTTGTAACCTTCTCTGATTTCAGAGTTAGAGTCTAGACTCTTTTCTAGTTTAATTAAGCGGCATTTTGCGATAGCGTATGAATTTCCTAGCTCGGTAGGCTCATGTTTAAATGGTAGGTGCACGGTATATTCACCAGTGTCACTGCGGGTTGTCGTTGACTGAAATATCTCTTCGCATATCTCATCATCTCGGCTTATATGTTTCTTAGACGGGACATGTTCAAGTTCCCAAAAGGACTGCGTGAGTGTTTCTAAAGAAGGCTGCACGAAGGCACAGAAAGCGTCATCAACGGAAGATGTATAATTTTCTTGTAAGCAATTGGCTTTACCCATGGCGACATAGCCTAAGGTTGTCTCAATAGCGACAAGAGAAGAATTAGGGGACATAATTTTGCCACTTCCTAATAAAAGCGGGAATAATTCATTGCCTATAAGACAATCAATTTCAGCGGGTGAGTTAAAGCTTTCATCAGCCATTTGTAAGTTGCGTAAATGCGTTAAATCAGAGGTGTCAATCAGCGTGTTTGGTAAATGATCAGTAATTGTATCTATTACGCGAGCATTGACATTGTATTGACAACGCGGATCAAAGCGAGACTGCATGGTAAAACGAGTGAAACCGAGTGAAGAACTCTGTGAACATCCTATTCCTTTTATTGTAGAAGGCGCGTGATTTATTTTCAAATTTAATCGTTCACAACATTTTCGTGAAATAAAATGACTCATCGCACCGGTGTCCAAGAAAATCCGAACTTTAATTGGTTTTCCAGCGTTATTATTTACGTACACTGTAGCGGTAGGCAACAAAACCGTGGTGTTGTTAAAATTATTTGCACTAGGAGTGACAACTGACAACGCTGTGTCATTTGTATTTACGCGTGAAGCTTGCTCAACGTGGTTGGGCTGTGACAAAGCAGGCGAGTGCGGTTGTGGTGCGGAGAGCGCGGGGGGTGCGCGTGAGTTGACCTGTTGCGGCGTCTGTGCGGGAGTCGAGCGAGCGGAAGGTGCGATCGGCGGCGGGCCGGCGGCGACGCAGGAGCCCCTATGGCTCGGTGCGTGATGCGAAGAGGTTGCGGGTTCGATTCTCGGTTGAAAATTTGAATTCTCAATATGTAACTGAGTATGATGTCTGCGTCTGCAAACACCACAGCGATTTAGCGATTTACAATTTTGCGTAGCGTGGAAACCTAGACAGTTAGTGCAAAAATTATAATTTCTGACAGCGTGATTTTTATCATAAGCGTTGAGATTAATAAAATATGAACATTTGTATAGCGGGTGGACTTCACCTTTACACAAAACACAGGCGCGAGGTTGATTATGGTTTGGTTGAAAGTCTGAGTTTACAAGAAAAGTTTTAGTTTTACTAGAAGCGGGCAAATTGTAACATTTAGCGGGAGCGGGTGAATTGTAGTTTTTATTAGCGTTTTGAAAGGGTTTCGAAACGGATGACGGGCGTAGTAAGTGAAGTTTACTTTGTTCCTTTACAAACTGAACAACGTCTGCAAATTTAGGGATAGATACGTCGCGGTTCTTTTGTTCAAAGAGCGCTACAGTTTCGCGGTCGAGTTTTGAGAGGGCCAGATGCGTTATCATGAAGTCTGACAAATCTTTGATTTTTAATTGTTGGAGTGCGGCCTCAGCAGCGCAGAACTGCTCAAGAAAGTGATCTAATGATCCAGCGGAAGCGTTAAGATTGGGTTTATAGTGCAGCATTTGTTCGACATAAGTAGAAGCTTGGATTCTTTTATCGTCATATTTCTCGATAAGTGCGTTCCAAATGATGGGGTAGTTATCACCAGTAGGTGGTAAGCCAGAGCAAACAGTGAGAGCCTTACCACTCAATTTGCCTATTAGGTATTGTACTTTCTCAGCGTTAGCTAACCTAGCGTTGTTGTGAATGAGATTACGAAAGTTTTCGTAAAACTGTAACCACTTAGTCGGGTTTCCATCGAATGAAACCAAGTCTAGCGGGGGTAATTTTTTGTTTAAAAAATCATTGCTTGCGAGATTTGACTCGAGTGAACTTTGCACTGATTTTATAGAACAGTAAAGTCCATCAAATGCGTGTAGGACTTTAAAGTCGGGAGTAGCGTCTGCATCGACTTCCAAGATCGCAATGTTGAGCTGGTCTATTATAGCGGAGAACTCAGTTCTAGTTTTCTCTAATGACTGACATCTGCTTAAAAACTGAGTCCTTAATTGCGGTGTGGAAACGTCCAGGCTTAGATCGTAAATGCTTTGAACTAGCTCAAATAAATTTTCTTTTTTAGCTTCTAAAAATTTGCATTTAGATGTAAGTTTCGGCGTTTCATCCTTCTTGGGAGGCATTTTTCCAAGCTAATGAGAATGAGAAGGTAGGTGCGAAATAAAGTAAGCGCTTAAGAGAAACCGCGAATTAATCGGTTGGTATCTGTACCAAATATTATTTATTTATTTACTAGCGTGAAATCGTGATATTCAATAAAGAATTCGATACATAGATAAAGGAGAAAATATCAAATAAGAGTAGGCAGGGTACCTTCCTAGTGCGTTGTGTGTGAGTGAGTTTAAATGTAAGCGTATTAAAGGCGAGAGTTGCGTGAACGGTAACGCGTACCTTGAACGATGCAGGCAGCGCAGGCGGCACTATTTTGTGCAAGCGGTGACAAATAAACAAAAAGATGGCGGGCTACTTACGTGTAGGTTATGGAAATTAAGAACAAATACCTAGTCTACTTAATTTCCTTATGGAGGGAAGCGTGGAGGAGCGTTTTAAGCGTAAAATAGAAGCGGAGGCGTTATGTATTTAAGCCAAAAAGAAGATAATATCAGGTGATATCGGTATAAAAATGGCGGAGCCGCGTGGTTTGTATTTCGAGAATTTTGCGTATTTTGTTGAGTATGGTGAGTAAAGAGTAGATGTAGGATCGGGGAGAAGGACCAAAGACTTGTGGGTGCCGAATAGGTTTTGGTAAAAGGAGATGGGAGTACCTTAGCGAGTATCCTTCGATGCTTCGATAGTCCAGTTGGGTCAGCACACCACAAAGCACTTAAAAAGTTAGATTTTCACACAACACAATGCATTCCTTGAATGCACGCAGGATAGGTATTTTTATTTGAGTCTATATAGTTATTTTGAATATTTAATTGATTTTATTTAGAGCGCTCGCGCAAGCCGGCAATTCGGATATTTTTCGGAAGAAGATTAGTTCTTGTTTTTCACGTGGTGGCGTAGTTGTCGCTTCTTGCGTCCTTTTTCTTTATTCAGCGAAGAGAAGGATGGGTATAGGAATATAGTAAAAATGAATAGTTTTTCGTTGTATGAGTGATTTGTGTGAGAGTGTGTGTGCACTTATTAAATGTAAAGTAATAAATATCAAATTAAGTAACGCGGCGCGTACAGAAGTAAAATAGGAAAGTCTCAACATTCGTCTCTCTTATATGTAAGTTTAACAAGTAGTATCTAGCTTAACAAAAAAATAATCAATTGATAAAACCTGTGCAGATGTGTTAGCATTTACAACTGTCAGACTTTAAGAGGTATCAGTGACTTGATACTTCTTTTATGTTTTTCAACCTTGCTTCGGTAAGTAATTTAACTGACAAAGGGCTGACAATTTAAAATTAACAACTACATACACTTTAAGTTGCTTTTGACGTATTTGTGCTTCAACACAAGAGCGCGGCGGTTGTACCGTGTTCACGAAGCGGAAAATCTATCGAGTTGTTACCGGTTGCTACGCCGTAGCAAATTCCAGGATGAAGAACGTTAAGGGGGAACGATTCGTATCCTCTACGAAACGCACAACTGAAGAGGGTTCTTCTTATTTTTGAATTACAGATATTAAATAAACGGGATTTATGACATTTCGCGAACATAGTTTAGTGTCAGTTGGGCTTTTCCGGCAAAATTTTGTTATTTTATGCATTACGTTGTAAATGTATGGGCACACATACTTAAAAGCGTGTTTTAAGTTTGTGTTCCCATACATTTACAACGTAATGTAAAGATAATAACATTTTGCCAGAATAGCTAAACTGACATTAAACTATGTTCGCGAAATGTCATAAATCACAATACAATATAGCTTTATTGTCACACCACAAAAGAAAAAGAATACAATTAATTGAACTTAAAAATACGAGAACATGTACCGACAGGATTATCTACGATCTAATAATTTTGCCATGCACTGTAAATATTTCAAAATAAATTTCTATATTTCAAATGCTTGGCGATTTATCCCAAGTAAGTGTACCTATATAATTTGCAAAAAACTTCACTTATTGGACCTGAAATGGTGAGCCAATACTAGAGGGTAATTTCACGAAAAGGTCATTGACCTTTGTTACAGATCTCAGTAAGTATAAGTAAATTAATTTGGGTTTCAATAACGATCACAAAATTATTCTTTTAGAGTAACATACTCGTATATTATTTTCCCGCATAAAAGTATGAATTCATTCCAAGTTCATTCAGTTTTGTTGTTATGACTATGGCACGATGTAGCTAAATCACTCATACGCATATTTTGTTGAGTTTTTAACGGCAGGAATATGATGCTCCTCGAAATATTACTTTATAAAATTAATTTCAATGTGTTTTGAAGTAGTTTTGGGAGATATTTATAGCTTGCAAAAAAGGGCACAGGTTCCACGTCTTACGAGCGCCAACGCTAGGCGTAGACTGACAATATCTTGCTGCCGCTGACTGCATCAGTGGATTTACGTATTTTTGGAAACAGGGGGTGCTTTTTTTGACCCGAATAACGTGGTATTTGGAAAATGAATAGATATCATTCACACTAATTTTATAAAAAAAAAACCAACAAAATCGCGAAAGCGATACCTGAAACAAAATCGATAAGAAGTGTGCAATAGAGGGTTACAAAAAAATTCATTGACAGTACAAATATGAATCGATTAACGTGGTTTGTGGAACATGAATACCTTAAAGTTCAACCAAAAACATGTATTTTTTTTTATGACTATACGTAACCTAATTATTGCAACAAAATCATCCGAAAGCTGACATTTTATTTCTGTTTGTATTTTCGTTCCCCTTAAACAATGAATATATAAAAGCTCTGAAAACAAAATATGGTGCAGAAGAGTTAGAGTGACAAGTAATAACCCTTGACTAATTTTCTGAAGACAGGCAGTGATGGAGCTCTCCTTACTGGCAATAAGGAATAATAATCTCTTTATCACATTTCTTTAATATCTGTAATTCAAAAATAAGAAGAAGCATCTTAAGTTGTGCGTTTCGTAGAGGACACGCGAATCATTTCCCCTTAAAAAAGAAATACTATGTAGATTAGCTGTAAAGCTAGTGTATGTCTGTTCCCAAAGTTTATGCATGCTATGTCCGATTTGGTTTGCTAACTAACTGGCTGTGCTAGTTGGTGGCGCGTGGCGCGTAATGGATAGATTTGTGTGACATTCTCGGCGCACGTGGAGATTAACGAGCTACATACGGGGACCAAAATACGAGTTATTTTTCATTTTAACTGTAAATAAAAGTTGAAATTTACCATGTAACATGGATCCCAGCTATGGTCTAGCTAGCTAGACTGTGGCCTATTGTTTGAGTAGTATTGAAGTTTGAAGAGAGTAATGTAGTAGTTAATCGTGAAGATATTCCATAACGTCATAATAAGACTATTTATGTGGGGAAACTTAATTTTAATAAGATTAAATCTAGGCACATTCACAGAACCCATTTTGAATTGGCTTTTTAATAATTTTCTAGATATTTCTTCCAAGAAATTACATAATATATTATCATTTCAATATTGTTCAAGTTATTTGAAATATTTGCATATAAGGGAAGAAAATGATGAAAAATATCAAATGCTTAGAAAAGACAATCTGACAATTTATTTCGTTTTTGATAAATAAAGCTAATACGTTTTTTAATTCGTTTAAATGAAACAAAGAAAACGTTAAAATATTTATTAATTTTTGTAAGCATTTTTTTTTTCGAGATGTTTATTAATATTATCAGTTGATTATATGGTTTAATTGAAAGATACCTGTCCATTTACACCATACTAAAATACGTTAATTACAACATCAAAACATCGTGACATACAATAAACGACCTGATAATATAAATATTAATTCTAGGGTCGTGATAAAATATTGTATTTCTAAAACACTTGTGGTGTGTGTACATATCACTCGACTTTTTAAGCGGAATTTACATAAAAGTAGATTAAATCCGAGCGGTGAAAGGTAGGGTACCTGTCGAGATGAGTTAGCAGGCCGAGGCTTCGCCAAGTATTCATGTGTGTAACATGTATGAATGTATGAAACAACAGATTTCTTTTTCTCGATTTCTCAATTTTTTTTTCACGGAAGCTTGGTCGTTTGGACGAGTGCTATCGCCAGTTTTCGGCTTCCGCAACCTCATATTAACATCCTGCATAAATTGAAACACTGATGTGATGACGGATTCTCACAAAGAAAAGGCAGGTTGTGTGTACTCATCTATTTTCGGTCAGTTTCCCCTTACTATGTGTAGGTAACATTAAAAATGGCGGCCGCACAGTCTTTCTACCGCTTTCATGACCAGATTACATATCAAAAACGGACACAATATTCTGATATGCTAATTAGCATAATTTGTCAAGTTAATCATCTTGTAAATCATTACTAATTTAATAGATAATTTAGAAATATACATTACATTATGTCAAGTTGTTTATAAATATTATAAAATAAATATTATTACAAAACTATAAATCTAACAATTTGAATCCATGTATAAAAATGTATGAATAAATTAATCAATATCTAGACAATGAATTTATGTACAATTGCGATCAACACGTGGATGTCATGATATCTGTTACTGGCGGGAGTCATTCTGTAACAAAATGTTTGAAAATACGTTAGCCACAAAGGCGTAAATGAATTTAAAAAAAATCCCCTAGGGCAAGAAAAGGCTGGCCCTTGTTTGTTTTTCAAAAAGTGACCCATTGCCAAACATTTAAGAAAACATTTTCCAAAAAAAAAAAAACCTTCGACATCTGACATAAAGCACGAATAACAAGTTAAAGCTTTACCAAGTTTCTGGTATCCCTATCTTGGTAACGTAGTTTGAAGATTCTTCTTACTGCCCCTGATTGCGTTCACAAACTTGATTAGGAAATGTTTCTTGACAATCTATAAAAGAAGAAAAACGTTACTTGAGTACAGAAATATAATATTTGCAGATAAAACTATCCGGTACCTAGTTAAGACTGACATAAGCAAAATATTTTTTTTACTTCGTTGCTCATTTTGAAATTAGACTTTTTTAATCTTTTGTGCAGGTTTTTTTTATGCTTGGTTACTAACGTGGCTGATAGGAACAGTGTATTTACGGTATCAAATTATGAACTATTTGGAAGCATTTTACAAGACAAAAACCTTTGCTCTTTATAAGGCAAGAGTCAAGAAACGGCCTCAGCAGGCTTTTGTTATTCTACCCATTGTTGTCTTACTATAACAAGAGCAAAACTTGAGTGCACACTTAATAAAATTTAAGTAGGAGTTCGGAGCTACTTAATGCACTTTTGAATATAAACACCGGAAAGTTACTCTTGGCTGAATGCAGTACAATACCTTCGCAGCTTTAACGTTGAATTTGCAAAACTAACTTCCTGCCAGCCAACTCTTCGTGATTTATACTGTAACTAGCAATCGCTCGCGGCTTCACTTCGTCTCAAGCACGTTTTGTGTGAAGGTGGGGTCTTTCAATTAATCAAATCGTTGAATATTTTCAAAATCAAGTTATATTTTAAACGTTTATTCGTTGATGAATTTGAGTTTCTTGTTTCTTTTACAAAGACCCCCATTTCTTTTTTGTTCAGTTTATTTTGGCTCTATCTATAAGCAGTTAAAAGTAAAAATGACTTTGTTTTTGTTTGTAAAATTGCTTTTTATTTTCTACCTGCACGTATAGTGGAAATCACATCAACCTACATACACTGAACGTTGTACCTATCTTATATCATTCACTACAGGGGTAATTTAGTACTGTAAGTGCATTGATCTCCACTGTATATCTTTTATACTTTTCAATATTTTAGAGAAACAAAATAAAACTATATTCATACTTTGTTTTATGAGAAAGGTAATAAATATTGTTGCATCGAGAATATTGAGATTCAACGCAGAACCTACTTTTCTAAATTATGAAACAAGAATTCCATCCTCGAGAACTTTTATCAATATCGAGCATATTTGCTAACATTGTTGCTATGAAAAAAGTTTTAAAATGTTGTCTTATTATTAACTAAGAGGTCAGGGAAGATGGAAGAAAAGTCATAAATGAAGAGCTCTGCAAGATATTGCTGTTAGATGGGTTATAATGAAAATTATAATAATAAATACCCGTTTATCCAAATTCACATTTACTTTGTAATATTCTTTGTAAGTGATTGGTAAAGCAATATGACTTTTTGCTTAAACAAATTACATTTGAGCTTTCTCGATTGATTCGCCAAACAAGTAAGAGGGCACAATTTTTCTATCTCGGGCTCAGAAAAAATTGTGGTTGGACTTTATTTATGATCACTTACAAAGTGTTTAGTATAAATTTGGATACAATAATACGAGTATAAAGGGTAAGTGTAGGTATATCTGTAAATAGATAGAGCTGAGCTCAATCAGAGTCTCTTATATATTATAAAGGTTAGTAAATGAAAGTCACCTTCTCTAATTACTAATTAGTCGTTAGCACATCGGAGAATTGGGCATATCATGATCTGCCCAGGCAGATAATGTTTCTGTCAAAACTAGGAGGGTCGCCTCACTCCGCTCCGCTTTGTTCGACTCCCTAAATTGATTTTTAAGGTAACAGTCCCTTAATCCTTATATTTGTTAAGTGAACGTGTAAAAATTCAACATGTAAAGTCTACGAAAAATATTTCCTGGCGGGTGCAACCTACTTACTACAATTTCAAGTTTGAACGCTCTATAGTTCCTGAGATTTCATGATTAAATAGTAAATATTTTCACACAAAAATCCACAAAGAAGCGAAAGTATAACAGCTTCTTTCTAAGACTTTAAATAAATAGAATTTACTGTTTGTGGGAGTCTGTAGCTGACGTCGTCGGCGGTTTCTTTCAGTTCTCGTTTGGACAAAGTTTTCAGGAGCGTGACAGGAAAGCCATTTCAGCTAATAAGAGACCCAATTCCAGAGTTTCATGGACGGGCTTTCAAAGCGGGTGTGTGATCGCTCCACTAGCTTTTTAGTATTTTATGTGATGAAAGAGTGATTGTTATTTACAACAAAGTTTAGGCTAGCTATAGGGTTATTACCTCATAAGCATATAACTCGAAGATAATTGTTAGATAAAAAAAAACTAAGGGTTTTGTTATTAATCGTTTTTAAATTCTGTTGATGTTTAGAACATTGCTTGTATTTCCAGTTTTTTTAATATACTCCTCTTTATTAGATTCAAGTGAGAGTCGTAACGTCGTCGCGTAAACGTCTTCACTCGTCCAGATAAAGGCAGTCTAAATCTGTTGAAACTGGTCGGCTATCCCGATCATAACACGGATTGAGGTGAGCCGTTTTTTTATATAAATCATGAATTATCCTCAAGTCTCATTTAATTCTATAATCTATAAAATAGTTTCAGATTTTTCAGTTGCTTGGTTTCCTGGCGTTAAAAGTATAAGTTTCTTGAACAAGGTGGGAACAAATAAGCCTTACACGAATTTAAAATTTCAGGTAGTTTTAACAGTCTCGGAGAAAAATGTCTTTGTGAAACGTCTGAAGGTGGAGATCTTGGTCCTTTTTCTCATTTTTGAGTACGGAACCATCGAACTAGTTTTGGATATAGACATTCGGTAGTGTTTTGTAGTAGGCTGAGAAATGAGCGCTCTCTAAGGGTATGTGGATGGAAAAGTCGAAAGCAGGGTCTTTGACTTAAGAACTTTGTTTGGACTAGTTAGGAGATAAATATACTAAAAGTCCTTATCCCTCCGAGTCGAGCCCGAGGGGGGGGGGGGGGGGCACAAAAAAGATCCCGTTTTTTGGTTTTTTGCTTACATCTCGAAAACAGTGCGTTGTACGAAATTTTGTTGTAGTACATAATGAAAGCTGATAAAATTCTCTACTACTTTGGCTTTCATACTTTATATCTATCGCCAATCTTTGCCTAGCTACTCGTATGAGCTTCGAAAATTGCTCAATTTTCAAAAATGTGAATTTGCTTCATAACTTTTCTCAGCTGTGACCGTAGGTTTCAGGATACATATCTAATTAAAAAAATGTTCCTCCTGCCCATATATATTTACATTTAACAATTAATATTAATTATATAATCACAATAATCTGTATATATAAAATTCAAAGTACTGACTGACTGACTGATATATCAACGCACAGCCTAAACCGCTGGTTCTATAGACTTGAAATTTTGCATATAGATACCTTATATAGTGAAAGCGTCCACTAAGAAAGGATTTTTCAAAACACACCCCCTAAGGGGGTGAAACAGGTGTCCAAAGTTTGTATGGGGAAACAAGATTAGTTACACTATTTTATTCGAGACTTCACAGGAGTACTCCTATTTATAAATTAGTAAAAATGTGTTTCAAGTTTTTTCAGAATTCAACCCCTAAAAGGGGGAAATGGGGTAAAAATTTTGAAAATCAACATGGGTATCGTTTGAATGGTTTATCGGGTGGCTGATTACGAAAACAACAACGATTTTAAAATCCAATGTAGTTGACGTGAAAAAGGCTTTGAAATTTGACCATTTTTCGAAGCTCATAGCTAGGCAAAGATTGGAGATAGATAAAAAGTGTGAAAACTAAAGTTGTAGAAAATTTTATCAGCTTTCATTATGTAGTATATATATGTAGTTTTCGAGATGTAAGCAAAAAAGCAAAAAACGGGATCTTCTTTGTGCCCCCCCCCCCCCTCAGGCTCGACTCGGAGGGGCAAGGACTTTTAGCATGTTTATCTCCTAACTAGTCCAAACAAAGTTCCTAAGTCAAAAATCCTGCTTTCGACTTTTCCATCCACAAATTATTCGTTGCTTAAGCTATAGACCCTTAGAGTATTGTAGACCTACCTTTGGTTGAGTTTCAGAACCGGTTGAATGTCAAGTGCATTTAAAGAGCGATAACCACAGCCCAAATTGGTATCGGTATTGTCAGCTACCCTAAATGATTACGAAGTTGCTTCAGATAATTTTTTTAATATAACATTTTTCATGTGCCTTTGTGTCGTCTTTTCATATGTATTTCATAGGTTTAATCTTGAAACGCAAATTCGAAAAACAAAATATTTTTTACGTGGCCGATGACGATTATTATCCCACAGATGTTGATTCAAACTCTTAATAGTTTTGTCTTTTTAAGTTAAATGAATGAATCTGGCCCAAGATCAACTGTAACGATTGAAAAAAGCGCAGTCAGGTAACTCCACCAATGTAAGCACTGCACCACTTTGTACGAATAAACGTAAAAATCCGAATTGAATTTATCAGCGACGTCATCCATCAACGACGGTGATGTAATCGTTTACCGAGTCAGAAAAGTTCTCCGAGAAAGTAAAAAATAAATTAGCTTTCCGTGTGTACTGATTTTTAATACTTTGTAGGGTTCCGTACCCAAAGGGTAACCAACGAGACCCTATTACTAAGACTCCACTGTCCGTCTGTCTGTCCGTCTGTCACCAGGCTGTATCTCATGAACCATGATAGTTAAACAGTTGAAATTTTCACAGATGATGTATTTCTGTTGCCGCTATAACAAAAAATACTAAAAAACAGAATAAAATAAATATTTAAGGGGGCTCCCATACAACAGACATGTTTTTTTTGCCGTTTTTACGGATAATGGTATGGAACCCCTTGTGCGCGAGTCCGACTTGCACTTGGCCAATTTTTTTTAAAACACCGCAAATAGTATAGAGGTGTATTTAATATTTCATATCAGGCCTATAAAAATCTAAAACAAAACGGGAGCTTGTGTTGTCATAGCTGACTGTACCCCTTACATATCATATTGTCATAGCTGACTGTACCCCTTACATATCATATTGTCATAGCTGACTGTATCCCTTACATATCTCTTACATAACAGTATTTATTTTTGTGAAAATTATGGTATGAGTATTTATTTCAAAAAGCTGTCTAATACAATAATCCCGTATACAACGTGTAACAGAAAGGTGTAACCATATTCGAAGAGCTTATTCAGTCAGTGGTATAGAACAACTTTTAAAAAAAATCTGCCCTTCCATACATTTCGGCCGAGCGGCAAATTGCATTTTTCTATGAAACAGTTATTTTTCGAGATACAGGGTTTGTTCCATACTAAAAGTTGTTCTATACTATTGACTGAATAAACTGTTCAAATATGATTACACCTTTCTGTTACACGTTGTATATATTCGAGCCACGATCTCGCTTGTATCTATTTTGTTTAACGATAATGAGAACTTAACAGATCAATAGAGTTCTGGGGTCTTAGTGTCTAATTTCAACATCTATCGTCATGGCCTTCGAATGTATATCTTGAAGTTAGACAGCAAGGCACCTGGTTTCATATTAAAACGTACTAGGTGTTTACATCCCTTATTGAATTGCTAATCAAATATTATTTCAGGTATGAATATCAATGCGCTCTCTCTGATTTTATTTACGAGATTGTGAGCGAACAAGAAACCACTTATTCAAATTTGTGAGAAAATTATCAGAACTAAGCATGTATAGTAAACATTGGATGTACGAGCATTGACTGCTTCGTGATACTCGGGATCTCTTGTCTCTTTTATTGGTAATTTTCGATGATACTGGTATCCCTAGAAGCCAAGAAGTTTTGATGCCTTACCCACATACCTATATAATTATGATCACTACAAAAATAATATTGGTTTTTACAGCACGTAGTTGAAGTAGTTCGGAAATAAATAAATAAAACCCCTTGAAAATTAATTAATTATTCGAAACCGGTTGGGTGTATAACTATTAATTAAATGCGTGAAATAGTGTACAAGTGAGTTTTATTAAAGATACTTTCCAAGTTTCACTAAGTGCCGACAATCGCAAGTATAAATTATAATAAAATAATACATTCAAAATCAATAAATGTAAAAAAAAAACGAATACGTTGTAACAGGTTGTCTCCCTCTGTCTTAGTCACTCTGCTGCCAAAATAATGTGTTGATAATAAAATTGTCTTTGTGAAACCCCTCCCCATGTAAAAGCTAATATAATAATAGGACTTTATATATAAAATTGCCGAATTTTTCTTACATATTCATAAGTTCAAAATTCCTGTAATTCAATAGCTATTTCAATTATTTGTTTTTTGTTTGAAAGTTAATTTCAAGGTTTTACATCTACGTATTAAATTTTGTTTTTATTTTCAGTTTAATTACAAAAATTATATCTTCAAAAAAAAATTCGTCCTAAATGCCATCCATTTCCATGATAAGATTAGTAATAATTATTTACAGCTGACACTTTTCAATAATTAAATTAATGTTGCTGTTAGCTTAATATGGTCTCATTCATATACATAAGTTACATAATTTGGATTTCTCATTCCTAAAAAAAATACAAAAATATTAGTACTGAAAATTCAGTTTCCTTCAAATTGTCTTTAGAAAACGGCAATTTCATATGTAAAGACCTAATATACGCTCGTGCTTGGGGTACCTGCTCCTCAGGGAGATATATCATGAGGATAACTATTTCTATTTTGATTTATTTTCATATTAAAGTTTCAAAAGTTTCGGCTCAATCGACTTAAAAGACATTAAAGCACACTTCATTAAAGCACTTTAATCTCACTAAATCTCCCAGCGAGCGGCACTGGAATCCTCATCTGTCTCTGTAATGGCGTTAAAATGATGATATAACTCAGGCAGGTCTTCAAAAGATAATCAAAGAATCGTAAACAGTGAGATGAAACCACGGGTAGCTTTGATCTTGTAGCTAGGGTTTGTCTGACCGGAAATGAAATTTCGTTTTCAGTCAAATGTTTATGTTGGTTTTAGGATACCGTACTACCTAAAAGGTACAAAATTATTGGTGAGACTTCGTTGTCCGTCCGTCCGTCCTCCGTCCGTCCGTATGTCACAGCTTCATTCATAACTTTAGCACCGTTAAAGATAATGACTTGAAATTTAGCATGAAAATGGCATTAATTTGCTCACATAATACGGTGTAAAAAAAAAATGAAAAATTTGAAATTGTTCAAAATATTTTCAAAATTAAAGAGAGGAAAATAAAAAATATTATCTTAAAAATACAACATGGGTATCAAATTGTAGATAATAAAGGGTTGATTGTAAAAATATATACTTTTACCGTATTTACTGGCACTGATTTCCAGAAATCTTTGAAAAACCACAAAAAAATGCATCTCCGAAACTGTTAAACCGAAAAATATGAAAAAACAATTACACAAAAACTATAGCGATTAAAAAAAATAAACACAAATGACAAATATAAAAACGTAAAATAAGTAAATAAAAAATAATTTATAAAAATACAATTTGGGTATCAAATTGTAGGTATAAAAGAGTTGATATTAAAATATGTATTAAAGCTTGGCTGTATTTACTTCCATCTATTTCGAGAAATTCTCGAAAAGCCACAAGAAATGTATTTGCCAACTCTTATTTCAAAAAGTGATGGACCGAAAAATATGAAAAATAATAGCGCTTCAGAAATTCACGAAAAATTACAAAATTAAATTTTTCAACCACGATACGGAACCCTAGGTACGCGAGTCTGAGTCGCACACGCACTTGAACGATTTTTTCTATAAGTAGAAAAAAGCACACACAAGTTCTGAATTTTTCGGTGTCGTTTTTGTTTGTTTGATTTTTAGTACATCCTAATACTAGCGCGGTAAAAAGCTTTAATAAAATATCAACTCTCAGCTAAGCTCTTGCTGCAGTTTAAAGGAAGAAGTCCCTTCGAAAATCTAAAAACCTAGATATCATGATATTTGACAAACTCGTTGTGGCTTAAAATATTCTTATCCTTTAAACTGAATCTGACATTCGACTGATGACGGCCCCATACCGAGGGCCGAAAGATATCGAGTAATAATTTTTTTTAATTGTTTTAATAACACTATACTAATCAAAAGCTCATAAAAGTTAAATATAATATATTTATAAACGTTTTAAACTGAATCTGAAACTGAATCAAATATAACAAAAATTAAGAAAAATTGGCACAAAGGCGAGCTTACCTTTACAAGAGGTTTCTTACAGCCAATAAGTTGGTCCAGAAGAAGTGTGGACACATGATGAATAGACAGCATTTACATTTTAAATCAGAAATATTGCTAAAGTTTCGGTTATTTAGTGGACACTACTGCATTTAGCTCTCAGTAATGGCCTTTGTGTTCTCAAGTTTCCCGTTTTTATTAACAGCGAAAGTAAGGACATTTCAACAAACGTTTTTTTTTCAGTGTCTTAGACCGTGCATTCCCTTGTACAATCATCTGTCTGTATATACAGGCAAGGGAAAGCTGTAATAATACGCATGCTACATACAAAAATGTAATATTTTAATGAATGTATAATTAAGTGCAACCAACTACCAAATCATTTTATATGAGCGATCATATTTAGATAGTACGAATATTTTGTGCCACTATGATGTAGACAATGTAATTTAGGACACGAGTTCGTTTGAATTCAAATAGTTTATTTTGCAAAGTAGGTATATATAATACACGTTTCACAAGTCAAAATTTAATCTTATAAAATTATATGTAAAAAAATAATAAATGTACATGAACTAGATTAAAGGTTTGTTTAATTTATGTAGCAATATATATACGATTAAAATTATAGGTAAAATATATATTATACAAGGTGAAATCCAATCAACCGCCCAAACCCACTCCGGAGACCTGGCCAGGGACCAGGAACAAGGTTCAATGATCACCAGCCGAGCCCCCAGCACGAATCCAGGCGGCCGACCAAATCCCATCCTATATACTACATACTAATAGGTTAAATATATAAATACATGCCTACCTCCGCCCATTCGATTAGTCTTGCTTAGAAGAACGGGCAAGAAACTTAGCAAGATCATGTCTTTTTTTTTAACATAAAACTTATACTATACAACAAATGACTTATATCTAAGTAATAGGATAAGAATAGGATAATAAGGGATAGGAAAATACAAGACAGCAGGAATTCAGGGTAAATAAAAAAAGAAAAACATACATAACTTTGCCTTCCTGTCTCATATAGTCTATTTCCTTTTACAGTCTGTAATTAATTAATGTTTACTCTTTGGAGGAATCATAAGTTAGGAAATTATACTAATTAATTAAATTATAACTTACTATCATGACAATAAATTATCATTATGACTGTAACACCATGCTTCACCATCATCCAAATATTCATTTATTTTATAATATGCCTTTTTCAGTAGGCTCTGCTTAATATACTGTTTAAACTTATTCTCTGATAAAGTAAGGACCTCTTTTGGAAGTTTGTTGTAAAATCTTATACCATGTCCTACGAAAGAGGTGCTCACTTTGGCGAGTCTGATTTTTGGAAAAGCCAGTTTATGCTTATTTCTGGTTTCCTTACAATATTGCTCACCAAGCATCAGGCTCAAGCTCTATAAATAAATTACCTATATATATGTGTCTCTCTCTATCTATTGCTCATGAAACTTTTAGAATCGCTGTCTCTATGACTCTTAAAAGGTGAACTTGAAGTCCAAATTTTCATTTTTTGGCGTGGCTTTGTGGCCTTGTGTCTTACTCCCAAATTTACGTTGGGCATCAAACGAACTGCTGATGGATGACATCTGCATTAACCCAACCCGAATATATAACGCAATAGTCTTATTTAAAACCAGCAAGCTCAGCTTGCATTCTTGAGTAAGTATTCTGAGATAAAACACATTCTCGAGGATTATTCGGAATCTTTATATCATGGCGAGATCGCGGAGTCAATCAGCGGCCACTCGGCTGTGTAGCGGCAAATCGAAAATCTTCACATGTCAAAAGAATGAAATAAGAATGTTCTGTTTCCCGCTCTGTGTTTCAGAGGCCACTTCGTCGAAAGAGGAGTGAAGGAGAGAGGTACATGGTGCACTACTAAAATAGCTACTGATTTCCTACATGCAAAGACAAAGGTAGATAGAAATAACATTTATTTCCCAAAAACACGACACATACATACAAAAAACAAAGTAGAACTTAAATAAGAACTTAAATAAAAGAAAAAAATAAAACAAAGTTTAAACACAAAAAGAAAGTTAAATTTATCCAAGTGGTATGGGTGTCGCGGCAAAGAGAAAAAGCCTTCGACTTAGCATAATGCCGCAAACCGAAATCTGCGACGCTGTTATTCTGTCGTCACCTGCAGAGAGCCGCATGAATTCGGTAATCTGTAATGGATTTACAACTTTAGTTTTTATAAATCTGGGAACTCCACACATCTTGGTTATTTTAAGATCTAAACAAACACCACATCACAGTTGCAGTTAATTTAATTCCTTTTTAAAAATTTTGAAAAATGTGAGAGGCAAATAGTAAAATTCCGCCGTGTACAAAAGGCATCGTCAATTTCTAAACGCTTGCTATTTTGCTATTTGACGATATATTTTGCTATTCGTAAAATAGTAGAATTCGGCATTTTCTAATTTGCCTCGGCATATAGGTACATGGTAGAAGTTAGAAGTAAAAGCTCCGGTTTGCTTGGCTCCCAATATTTACTTACATGTAAACCTAACACAGCTCCTTGCTACGCTCGTCGTTGCACCTATTTTTCACGTTATTGGCAAATGAATTTTGGTTTCGGCTTTTTAGAAAATGACGAAATCATTTACAAACAGTGGGAATTTTTTAATTTGCCGAGCGTTTTGAAACTGACGACGCCGTTTGTAAACAGCGGAATTTTACTATTTGCCTACCATATTTGTCAAATATTATTCAGTCGATGATGTGATCACTCTGCTGAAAGAGTCAAAATATATCGCCTGAGGTTGTGTTATTATTAATTCCAAAAATTTGATCTATTAAGAAAATATAAGCAATTAGGAATAGAATGTTATGAGATCGAGAAGTGGCAAATTTCAAACCGATACCCAGTTGCACAATAAACTTAATACTTGCGATTGTCGGCTCTCGGTGAAACATCATCATGGATGAAAACAAACACTAGATAACTAAAGTATTATGTCAATCCCTTGAGAATTTATTTTATTTTTATTTATTTTATTGATTGGGAAACAAACAGTTTTCTTAACACATAATACAAATAACAATAAATTAATCTTAAAACCAAACAAGTTTCCACATAAATCTTGCAAGTAAATAAATTTATGTGCACGGCATTATAACAACGCAATATGTACTTACGTTATAAGTTACTCAGTAAATTTACACAAAACAAAGCAAATTGAAAAGGGAAAACATATATATAAATTACCAAATTAACAAAGCAAATTGAAGAGAGAAAAATGTACATAAATTCAAAATTAACACTAACACAAAGTTAAGTATCACTAAGAAAACATTTAGTACTTTTTTAAAAACGTTTTAAATAATGAAGATTTAAATAGACCCAGCGAAAGATGCAATATATCAAGATCAAGAAAATCTTTATTATAACAATCACAATGAATGACGATAAGGCGAAACTAGTTGGGGTTAATTGTGCTATAAAGTAAATTGTGAAACAGTACAAGTGTTTATTTTCATCCATGCACAATAAACATTAATTAAAACCATTAAAAAAGGAAAACCAACAAAAATGTTTCGTTATAAAACATTCCTTACAACATTTCTCTGTTCAGTCGTAATAGTAGTTAGTAAAACTGATGCATAACAGGGGTTATTAAAGTACGAGTTTGACGAATGTGTATTTATAATATTTAATCGGGTTTACCGCGATATGAATTGTTACCTTCTATTTGAGAAATATCGCGGCAGACCCGATTAAATATTGTAATCTATACATATGAGTGTGAGCTTAAAAACCGAGCCGTGCAAACATGGCTGTATGTGTTAAGTATCCTTTGCCTACCGACTTAAAGGAATGTAATCAATGAAAAAAATCAATTAAAGCATTATTTTGTTAAGAAAACAATGCTCCATTTTTTTTCTATTTGGAGACGATGAGGTGCTATATGCTGCAGAAGTGCTGCCACTTTAGAAAAACCAGCCAAGTGCGAGTCGGACTCGCGCACGAAGGGTTCCGTACCATTATCTATAAAAACGGCAAAAAAACATGTCTGTTGAATGGGAGCAGCCTTAAATATTTATTTGATTCTGTTTTTTAGTATTTGTTGTTATAGCGGCAACAGAAATACATGAAAATTTCAACTGTCTAACTATCACGGCTCATGAGATACAGCCTGGTGACAGACGGACAGACAGATGGACAGCGGAGTCTTAGTAATAGGGTCCCGTTGGTTACACTTGGGGTACGGAACCCTAAAAAAAATGTAGATGTAGCAATGAATTATTTTTAATAGCATAGTTTTCATAGACAACGTCTTTGATAAGCTAAAATTTTAACTTATGCCAAAAGCAGTCGTTTTTTTTTCTAAAGTGGCAGCATAAAGCGCCTTAAGCGACGTAGCGTGGCTGTCATCATGTAAATGGAGGTTGCAGGTTTGAATCCTGGCTCGAGGTATTTTTTTTTTTTAATACTTGGTTCAAGTTTGTAATACAGTCTTATAATAATTAAAGTATCCAAAGCGATGTATTTCGCTACAAAAATATATAAACTATTTATTTCTATAAGATTGAAATTTTTTTAATTAAAAAAAGAATGTTGTTATTATTTATAGTCCTAAAACTCACACACTGAATATTATAATAAACTATAATGTTACCATTTGGCTTTTCTTTATAAATATTGATATACAACGTGTAACAGAAAGGTGTAACCATATTTGAAGAGCTTATTCAGTCAATGGTATAGAACTACTTTTACTATGGAACCGACCATGAAATCTCGCAAAAAAATCTGCCCTTACATACATTTCGGCCGAGCGGCATTGCATTTTTCTATGAAACAGTAAATTTTTAAACAGTAAAAGTTGTTCTATGTCATTGACTGAATATACTCTTCAAATATTGTTACACCTTTCTGTTACACGTTGCATATAGTTTTTTTTTAATTATACATTATTATACATTATTAATGAAAGCAATATATATTTCGAGTCCTCTTGGGCTCGGCATACTTGAATGCAACTGATGCCGAGCCCAAGAGGACTGAAAATATGTCTTGCTTTCATTAATTAATGTGTATAATTAAAAAAACCACTATATATATCAATATTTATAAAGAACACTGAATATTAGTGTTTTTCCGCGGTTCTGCATGTTTTCACTAAAATACTTCCTATTGCCTGTCTTAGAAAATGGTAAGTAACTGTTTAACTTATAGCCAGTAATATTTCAAGCAGTAGCGGAGCGTTGCATAACATTTATAAATGTAGGTTATTTAAGGCGATATGCGAAAAAAATGCGGGTGTTTCTTTTCTGTGTATTTCATAAAATACACGGAAAATTATAATCAGTTTCTGCTATCTGCATCTTGACTATATAATCTAGGGATTTGAAATTGGAAAACATGTTTGGATAAATTTTCTTCGATAGAAATAATTGTTGAAATGAGGTCTTCAAACACACTTTTTCTCCTCGTTTGACGGATAGGAACCATATATACAGAACTGAAATATATTTTATTAGGTGTTGTTCAACAATATCTAGAGATTTGATATTTGAAATATGGCTAGCTAGTTTAGCTTTTTTATAAAAGTTATAAAACTAAAAT
Source organism: Ypsolopha sequella (assembly GCA_934047225.1). Classification (NCBI taxonomy): domain Eukaryota; kingdom Metazoa; phylum Arthropoda; class Insecta; order Lepidoptera; family Ypsolophidae; genus Ypsolopha; species Ypsolopha sequella. The sequence continues at coordinate 15,504,463 of OW203994.1, read as the reverse complement.
TTTTCGCTTTCACCCTGAATCCGCCCCTCTCGCACTGCGCGATTTTTTACTTGGAGTGACAGTGACGGAAATAAAATTCGCATAGCTTCTTAAGAGTGGTATTGCAGCCCACAATCCGGCTGCGAAACCGCTCTTTGATTTTGTATTATGTAGTTTTTTATTATTAAGTTTAAAGTTACTCTTATTCATATAATTTCACGATCTGTTACCTATAGAAGAGCAGAGCCTACTTTTACAGCAGCCGGATTGTGAAAAACCCGCCTTATTCTGATTAATCAAAACAGAACACAGAAACTAACTCAATAGTTATTCAAAAAACCTTATTACCTATGTATTGTGTATGTTGCCATTGGAAAGTTTTCATTAGTTTCTGTAAATTAGAATTAAAAAAAAAAGTTCTATGTTGTGATGGTCCAAAAAACATTTGTATTCGAGCCACGATCTTTGCTACGATCTTTTGTCTCAGTGATGATGAGAATTAAGAGGGTTAATCAGTCATACCCTTTTAGCACGTCTGTTTACAGATAGTATCTATGACGGTATGATTTCTTGGTTGAATTGATTATAGTAATCAACTTATCTGGCACTACCCTTAAAAATTTCCACATCACGAAAGGTTAACTGGCAGAGAATGCTAATTTGAATTAAGTTCGCCTTTGTGCATTGTAAATTATTTTGTGCAATAAAGTATTTACATACATACCTACAAATTACATGAGTAAAAACTAATTGAATAAATATTATTTTAAAGCCTTTTTTTCGGCTTTTTATTATTTTAAACAGATTATTAATATAAATAAAAAAGTATTCATTATTTAGAGATATATTTTCAAGAAAATTAATTTCGCGACCATTGGTCGAAATATATCTCAAAAATAATTAATACTTTATTATTTATATTTATAATCTGCTTAAAATAATAAATAAAAACAACACATTAACGACGAAAAGATTTTTTTAAATTAATTTTTAATACTGGTATAAGACTTATTTTTTTCTGAAACTACTGGACTGGTGTTTAACGTTGTTGTCACTGATCACCATGAAAGTAACTTTTCAATCCTTGAATTTTCTATTGGAACTAGCAAAAACCCTTTTCCGCATAGGTGAAACCGCAAGCAAACTATTAGTTTAGAGCTAATAAATAGAAACCTAGCGGGAAATTAATTTGTTCTAACACATTTAATAATAGTTTTAGTTATTATCAATTAATTCACTGCTGCTAACTTTGCAATTTCAGGACATTGTTGGAACAATTACCATAAATAGCAGCTATGTCCAAATTAAGCGTTTGTACGATAATTCAATTTAATTTGTACCTGTTGGTTAATTACAGGCAATACAAATTGTGACAAACGTTCCGATAAGATTTTGAATAAAACATTTAAAATTTAATTAACAAGCCTCGATTTCTGCAATTCAAACATGTATTCATAAATATTTTGGAAGTTATTGTGCGAGGCGCAACGTCGCGTCGTCGTGGAAGCGTCGTCACTCGCCCAGAAGAAGGCAGTCTGAATCTGCTGAAACTGGTCGGCTATCCCGCGGGTCTACCGCGTAATTCTGATTTTCATCAACATCAACTTGAGATTGAAATTTGACGTGCGTGCGACGACGCCCGCCTGACATGCCATCTCTTTTGCATGCACGTCAAATTTCAATCTCAAGTTGATGTTGATGAAAATTAGAATTACGCGGTAGACCTGCCGATCAAAAAGAGTTATTGAGGTGAACCGTTTTGCAATAATCATGTTTTATCTTCAAGTTTAATTCAATTCGATGATAAGTTACTTAAACTTGTTACTTTTGTAGGATGGTTACAGAAATAAAAAACACATAAAAAATATATGACGGATTTACTTACATAAAATTATCTCGCGATATATGCGTCAAGTTTCGAATGTTTCCGAATAATTTTTTAAGCGAGCTAGTAACGTGTCGTAAGTTGACGCAGGCTCTGAAAAAAAAAAAATCAGTTAAGGCAATATACAAAGTGTAACAGAAAAGTGTAACCATATTTGAAGAGCTTATTCAGTCAATGGTATAGAACAACTTTTACTATGGAGCCAACCCTGAAATCTCAAAAAAAACACCAACACCACATCACAGTTGCAGTTAATTTAATTCCTTTTTAAAAAATTAAATTATTGTGAGAGGCAAATAGTAAAATTCCGCCGTTTACAAATGGCGTCGTCAATTTCTAAACGCTTGTTATTTTGCTATTTGACGATATATTTTGCTATTCGTAAAATAGTAGAATTCGGCATTTTCTAATTTGCCTCGGCATATAGGTACATGGTAGAAGTTAGAAGTAAAAGCTCCGGTTTGCTTGGCTCCCAATATTTACTTACATATAAACCTAACACAGCTCCTTGCTACGCTCGTCGTTGCACCTATTTTTCACGTTATTGGCAAATGACTTTTAGTTTCGGCTTTTTAGAAAATTACAAAATCATTTACAAACGGTGGGAATTTTTTAATTTGCCGAGCGTTTTGAAACTGACGACGCCGTTTGTAAACAGCGGAATTTTACTATGTGCCTACCATATTTGTCAAGTATTATTCAGTCGATGTTGTGATCACTCTGCTGAAAGAGTCAAAATATATCGCCTGAGGTTGTGTTATTATTAATTCCAAAAATTTGATCTATTAAGAAAATATAAGCAATTAGGAATAGAATGTTATGAGATCGAGAAGTCGAAAATTTCAAACCGATCCCAATAAACTTAATACTTGCGATTGTCGGCTCTCGGTGAAACATCATCATGGATGAAAACAAACACTAGATAACTAAAGTATTATGTAAATCCCTTGAGAATGCCGATAAGGCGAAACTAATTGGGGTTAATTGTGCTATAAAGTATATTGTGAAACGGTACAAGTGTTTGTTTTCATCCATGCACAATAAACATTAATTAAAACCATTACAAAAGGAAAACCAACAAAAATGTTTCGTTATGAAACATTCCTTACAACATTTCTCTGTTCAGTCGTAATAGTAGTTAATAAAACTGGTGCATAACAAGGGTTATTAAAGTACGAGTTTGACGAATGTGTATTTATAATATTTAATCGGGTTTACCGCGATATGAATTGTTACCTTCTATTTGAGAAATATCGCGGCAGACCCGATTAAATATTGTAATCTATACATATGAGTGTGAGTTTTAAAACCGAGCCGTGCAAACATGGCTGTATGTGTTAAGTTTCCTTTGCCTACCGGCTTAAAGTAAATGTATTTCAATGAAAAAAATCAATTAAAGCATTATTTTGTTAAGAAAACAATGCTCCATTTTTTCTATTTGGAGACGAAGAGGTGATATATGCTGCAGAAGTGCTGCTACTTTAAAAACATCGGCCAAGTGCGAGTCGGACTCGCGCGCAAAAGGTTCCGTACCATTATCTATAAAAATAGCAAAAAAACATGTCTGTTGAATGGGAGCAGCCTTAAATATTTATTTGATTCTGTTTTTTAGTATTTGTTGTGATAGCGGCAACAGAAAGACATCATCTGTGAAAATTTCAACTGTCTAACTATCACGGTTCAAAAGATACAGCCTGGTGACAGATGGACAGCGGAGTCTTAGTAATAGGGTCCCGTTGGTTACCCTTTGGGTACGGTATACAAAAAAAAAAAAATTTACTTCCTAGAATAATTATTGAAAATCTGATCAAGTAAATCTGTAGATGTAGCAATGAATTATTTTTAAATAGCATAGTTTTCATAGACAACGTCTTTGATAAGCTAAAATTTTAACTTATGCCAAAATCGGTCGTTTTTTTTAAAGTGACAGCATAAAGCGCCTTAAGCGACGTAGCGTGGCTGTCATCATGTAAATGGAGGTTGCAGGTTTGAATCCTGGCTCAAGGTATTTTTTTTTAAATATTTTGTTTCATGTTTGTAATGCAGGTTAATAATAACTAAAATATCCAAAGCGATGTATTTCGCTACAAAAATATATAAACTATTTATTTCTATCAGGTTTAATTTTTTTTAAATATTTTTTTTTTTAATTATTATTTATAGTCCTAAAACTCACATACTGATTATTATAATAAAATATAATGTTACCATTTGGCTTTTCTTTATAATTATTGATATACGATATCGATATCGTACCTACAACGTGTAACAGAAAGCTGTAACCATATTTGAAGAGCTTATTCAGTAAATAGTATAAAACAACTTTTACTATGGAGCCGACCATGAAATCTCGCAAAAAAAATCTGCCCTTCCATACATTTCGGCCGAGCGGCATTGCATTTTTCTATGAAACAGTAATTTTTTTTTTCGGGATACAATATTTGTTCGATAGTAAAAGTTGTTCTATGTCATTGACTGAATAAACTCTTCAAATATTGTTACACCTTTCTGTTACACGTTGTATATAGGTTTTTTTAAATTATACACATTAATTAATGAAAGCAAGATATACTCGTATTTCGAGTCATCTTGGGCTCGGCATACTTGAATGCAACTGATGCCGAGCCCAAGAGGACTGGAAATATGTCTTGCTTTCATTAATTAATGTGTATAATTAAAAAAACCACTATGTATATCGATATTTATAAAGAAACACTGAATATTAGTGTTTTTCCGCGGTTCTGCATGTTTTCACTAAAATACTTCCTATTGCCTGTCTTAGAAAATGGTAAGTAACTGTTTAACTTATAGCCAGTAATATTTCAAGCAGTAGCGGAGCGTTGCATAACATTTATAAATGTAGGTTATTTAAGGCGATATGCGAAAAAAATGCGGGTGTTTCTTTTCTGTGTATTTCATAAAATACACGGAAAATTATAATCAGTTTCTGCTATCTGCATCTTGACTATATAATCTAGGGATTTGAAATTGGAAAACATGTTTAGATAAATTTTCCTCGATAGAAATAATTGTTGAAATGAGGTCTTAAAACACACTTTTTCTCCTCGTTTGACGGATAGGAACCATATATACAGAACTGAAATATATTTTATTAGGTGTTGTTCAACAATATCTAGAGATTTGATATTTGAAATATGGCAAGCTATTTTAGCTTTTTTATAAAAATTATAAAACTAACATTTTTCGCTTTCACCCTGAATCCGCCCCTCTCGCACTGCGCGATTTTTTGCTTGGAGTGACAGTGACAAAATAAAATTCGCATAGCTTCTTAAGAGTGGTATTGCAGCCCACAAACCGGCTGCGAAACCGCTCTTTGATTTTGTATTATGTAGTTTTTTATTATTAAGTTTAAAGTTACTCTTATTCATATAATTTCACTATCTGTTACCTATAGAAGAGCAGAGCCTCCTTTTACAGCAGCCGGATTGTGAAAAACCCGACTTATTCTGATTAATCAAAACAGAACACAGAAACTAACTCAATAGTTATTCAAAAAACCTTATTACTTATGTATTGTGTATGTTGCCATTGGAAAGTTTTCATTAGTTTCTGTAAATTAGAATTTAAACAAAATTTAAGTTCTATGTTGTGATGGTCCACAAAACATTTGTATTCGAGCCACGATCTTTTGTCTCAGTGATGATGAGAGTTAAGAGGGTTAATCAGTCATACCCTTTTAGCACGTCTGTTTACAGATAGTATCTATGACGATATGATTTCTTGAATTGATTATAGTAATCAACTTATCTGGCACTACCCTTAAAAATTTTCCACATCTCGAAATTCGACTGGCAGAGAATGCTAATTTGAGTTAAGTTCGCCTTTGTGCATTGTAAATTATTTTGTGCAATAAAGTATTTACATACATACATACATACCTACAAATTACATAAGTAAAAACTAATTTAATAAATAGTATTTTAAAGCCTTTTTTTGGCTTTTTATTATTTGAAACAGATTATTAATATAAATAAAAAAGTATTAATTATATCTGAGATATATTTTCAAAAAATATATTTTCACGACCATTGGTTGAAATATATCTCAAAAATAATGAGTACTTTATTATTTATATTTATAATCTGCTTAAAATAATAAATAAAAACAACAAATTAACGACGAAAATATTTTATTTAATTAATTTTTAATACAGGTATAAGACTTATTTTTTCTGAAACTACTGGACTGGTGTTTAATGTTGTTGTCACTGATCACCATGAAAGTAACTTTTCAATCCTTGAATTTTCTATTGGAACTAGCAAAAACCCTTTTTCGCATAGGTGAAACCGCAAGCAAACTATTAGTTTAGAGCTAATAAATAGAAACCTAGCGGGAAATTAATTTGTTCTAACACATTTAATAATAGTTTTAGTTATTATCAATTAATTCACTGCTGCTAACTTTGCAATTTCAGGACATTGTTGGAACAATTACCATAAATAGCAGCTATGTCCAAATTAAGCGTTTGTACAATAATTCAATTTAATTTGTACCTGTTGGTTAATTACAGGCAATACAAATTGTGACAAACGTTCCGATAAGATTTTGAATAAAACATTTAAAATTTAATTAACAAGCCTCGATTTCTGCAACTCAAACATGTATTAATAAATATTTTGGAAGTTATTGTGCGAGGCGCAACGTCGCGTCGTCGTGGAAGCGTCGTCACTCGCCCAGAAGAAGGCAGTCTGAATCTGCTGAAACTGGTCGGCTATCCCGCGGGTCTACCGCGTAATTCTGATTTTCATCAACATCAACTTGAGATTGAAATTTGACGTGCGTGCGACGACGCCCGCCTGACATGCCATCTCTTTTGCATGCACGTCAAATTTCAATCTCAAGTTGATGTTGATGAAAATCAGAATTACGCGGTAGACCCGCCGTATAAAAAGAGTTATTGAGGTGAGCCGTTTTACAATAATCATGTTTTATCTTTAAGTTTAATTCAATTCGATGATATAAGTTACTTAAACTTGTTACTTTTGTAGGATGGTAACAGAAATAAAAAACACATAAAAGATATATGACGGATTTACTTACATAAAATTATCTCGCGATATATGCGTCATGTTTCGAATGTTTCCGTATTATTTTTTAAGCGAGCTAGTAACGTGTCGTAAGTTGACGCAGGCTCTGAAAAAAAAAAAAACAGTTAAGGCAATATACAAAGTGTAACAGAAAAGTGTAACCATATTTGAAGAGCTTATTCAGTCAATGGAATAGAACAATATTTACTATGGGGTCAACACTGAAATCTAAAAAAAAACTGCCCTTCCATAAATTTCCACCGAGCAGCATTGCATTTTCCTATGAAGCGCGTAACTTTTTTTTCGATATACAGGATTAGTTCCATAGTAAAAGTTGTTCTAAACCATTGACTGAATAAGCTCTTCAAATATGGTTACACCTTTCTGTTACACCCTGTATTTTAGATATTTTTTGGTCCTTTGTATGAGGCTGCCATCAGTCATGTGGTATAGATAAATTATTTACACATGTAACAAAGCGTTTAGCAGAATTAATGTCTAAATATACGAGTAACTAAATCTTTTAGATATAACCAAGTAAGGGTATAGAGTTACAGAGATATTGAATGTAGACAATTTGAAACGAGTGACATAGCAATCAGCACCGGATGTACACGAGGGGGTGAGGAAATGGGGTGAAGGGGGTTCGTATTCACTAGAGAGACTGGTCTATGATGTCTATGGCAACTCGCTACTGCGGAGAAATGGTTCCTGATTTATACTCAAGCTTTAGTACGTAATGTGATCAAACTACTAAGGAATTTGACTTAAGATGCTATGTAAATTTTAATTTTTGTATTTTTCAGTTTAAGGGAAGAAACGAGCAGTGCGAGAGGGGCGGATTAAGGGCACATGAGAAAAAAATGTCTTACAAAAAAAGAAAAATAGCTGGCGAAATTTCCAAAATCAAAAATCTAGATTTTGTTAAAGTCCGTCTAATAAAATATGATTGATTTTGCACAATGATTCCTCAAACGTGGAGAAAAAGTGTGTTTGAAGACCTATTTTCAATTACTATATCTATCGAGGAAAATTAATCCAAATATGTTTTCCAAAATCAAAACCCTGACTATATAGTCAAAATAACAGACATAAATTGATGAAGCTTTTTTGTGTGAAAAATTAGCAGCCCTATTTTATTTACATACCCCCTTAATTAATAACTTCTTAAGAATCATGTTCATTGTGTTAAACTAAGGTACAAACTGACATTTATTTCGATTTTGATAAAAGTGTTATCATTGCACATCTTCCGATATCACATAAAGAGTAGCAGTATCTCAGTCGGTAGGATGCCGCACTCTCAATATTGAGACCCGTATTCGAATCCTGCCGGTCACGCAGACCATGAGTTTTTCGGACTTTATGTGCATAGTATTTGTACACATTGTGACAGTGAAAGAAAACACAACAAAACCGGTAAAACGTAAGATGAGTCCAAAAATATGGGAATTTAGGAATTATTATTATTATTTATAAAAAAAAGTTTTATTAGTATACAATTTCATTTTATTTAAGTAGATAAGTCTAATTTTTTTTTGTTGTGTTTCCCCGTATTACCTATATTCAATTTTTAACGTATTCTATTAGTGACGTGTAAAAAGTGCTTTTTGTACACTCGTCTAATACAAAACTACACGGAAAAAACTAAAGTATTAGTATAAATCAATTTGCTTCAGACACAGAATATATTGATTTCGATATCAGAAACAAATTTTGTGCTTTGAACACAGAATTTGATAGTTAAAAAGTTTACATTGGTTTAAGAATGCGTCAGTTTCAGTGAAAACTATAAAATTATTGAAAAGTAATCCTCTATTTTTAAGAGTTAATTTTCAGGATTAGGTGCTATTGAGTCTTTTGATAAGACAAACTATTTTAATATTACTGTTTAATATTTCAAAAGAAGAATAAGAACCTAAGATTTTGTTTCAAGTTACTTAAAATTGAATATTAGTTAATTTTGTTATATTGGCAGTAAAACAAACCTAAGTTGGAATTTCCAACTCTTGGAAATATATTTCGCACATTCCCGATGAATCAGCTTACGCCAATTACACTTCTTATAAAGGGCTTGATATGTTTCAGTACTATGTATGTCTGAGTACAGATGTGTTTGAGATACCGACGCATCTTAACGTAAATAACATAAATTACACAAACGATACTTCGATATTGCGATACAGAGTACCACCAACGCCATCTAGTATGTTGTTTAATTAAGCTTAAATTAATTAAATTGCTTCGTTCAAGACGATATTTAAATATCCAGATAAAATTAAAAATACTACTTTATGTTGCAGAATGCATTTTGTTAAATTGTTGACAAGTACATTGTTGAATTGAAAAATAAAGTAATTATTTTATTATCCAAAATGTCAATATAAAAGTTCTATCAAACAAAATACGAGCAGATAGTTCTTCTCACCATTGCTCGGATACTTTCGCGATTCTGAGCTGAATAAGTTGAGGCATCGAGTTTTCAACAGGCAGTGTCACTCCAAGCGGAAAAACGCGTAGTGCGAGTGGGACCGATTCAGGGAGAAAGATAAAAAAATTGCTTTTTTGTTTGTATAAAAAAAACTAAAATGACTAGAAAAATTTCCAATCACCAAAATGTAGATATTGCTAAAACCCATGTAATAAAATATGTTTGGGGTCTTTACATGATTATTATTTTTCAAACTATGAGAAAGTGTGTGTTTGAAGACCTCATTTTAAAAATTATTTCTATCGAGTGAAAGATTTTTAATCACGTTCCTGTATTCCATAATTTTAGGAAAAGGTTTCCAAAAGGTTATATTAATTTATCAAACTAGTAGCTTCTTACTGAACATAGTAAAACGACTCCAAAAAGTGTCGGTTCTTCGCCCTCGTGGCGACGTGTTGAGTAAAAAGTGATAAAATAGTAGTTTATGCTACAAGGGCGCAAAGGAAAAAATTACGAGGACGATTTAAAACACTCGCTACGCTCGTGTTTTAAACGTAACCGAGTAATTTATTGCTTTTACGCCCGTGTATCATACTACGTTTTTCAATGCATAGTGTGAGGAAATGAAAACAAATATAATCTTGTGAACTTTAAATTATGATTGGCTCAAAAGGATTGTGTCCAGAGCCGTTAAACAGTGGAAAAAAAATTATAACATCTATGGTACACAGAAAAGGCTGCAGGTTAGCCAACCATTCAAAACAAATTAAAAAAAATAATAATAATAAAGCCCTAGGGCAAAATAATCGACTTTCTGTTCGGTTATGATGCATAAAAAGTGGGCCTTTACGAGCACATGCATTGAAAATAATAATAAATGTATGTCCTGACCTCCTATTATTGAATAGAAGATAAGACTAAAAATCCTTTTAGAAGACAAGACCTTCCAATAGTACCTATCTTGAAGTGAATTACGTGTACTGTAAAATAACTACAAAGCCCTCAGTCTAGGTGCGAGAAGTCATTCAAGTTTGGCATCGCATTCTCTGATTCTACAGCACTTTACATTATAAACTGAACTAGCTCAGTTTGTATTGCTTTGTTGAAGGAAAACTTTGCAATAACGAAGATTAATGCTCACCGTGCTTCCACCCAAGAAAGTGCTAACTTAGTCATCGCCATTATAAATATTATGTTTCGAGGAGGAACTTGCTAAAACATAAATTCGTTATAAAAATAATAAAATAATGAACTTTATTTTCAGAAGTAGAAATACCACGTAAACATTTTTCTGACGTCAGTAAATTAAGGTGGTTGTTACAGCTGGTGACTAAGAAGGTTTTACTCAGATTATAGTAAAAAATTTTAAAAATACATATGAGACATCATTTCAGAAAATATGTTGAATGATGTGCTTTCATAATAATTTTAAATTTTTATCTATAATTTTACAAAATAAATTCCAAAACAGGGTCCAATTTAATACTTAAGATCCGATTTGAATAATTAAGTATGCAAAGAAAAAAATTTAAACTTGACCAAATTGACGATATTATTACAACAAATGAGTAGCTACAATTTTTTTACATCTTTTTGAAATATTATTTTTAAGCACCTATTTTGCGCTATCCGGAGACCCAGCGACGTAAGATAGTGCGCGCTGAAAACGTTATTTCAATATAGTTTCTGTCGATATTTGTACTGACACAGGTCAACTCAAAGTCGACTACAACACTTACAACAGCCTACAACAACCGTAAAGGTAAAGGTTCCGCCCGCGCATACCGACAACCAGACACCCCGCACTGTCTCAAGAGAGATGTTTGTGTGTCCTATTAAGTTAAGAAAGTGAGTCATAAAACAAGAGACATATTTTCGTTTTATTTTTTTCGATTTTACACATAATATTACCAAAGCTTAGGTGTGAGAACCCTTATTTGTATGGAACCCTTATAACGTTAATATTCATGAGAATTTTGACAATCCGACCAGAATCTCTGGAACGCTTTCGTTTTTGGAAACTGCCGATTTAGGATAAGCCAGTCTCATCTCAATATCCCGTTCTGAAATCCTAGTAACATTTCCAAATGACAGCTATCATACTGAACCTAACGTTCGAGTCTTAAAAAGTCTGTTAAGTGTATTGTAGAAAAGTGACGGGTTCTGTTGACGTAGATGTCTGTTACCTGTTTGAAAAACGGTTCATTATAAAACAAAATACAAATAGAAAAATATTTTTGATCTGTGACGTCCTCCAAAGATTTTATCGTAGTGTACCAGGTTAACTTTTTAGCTCAATTGGCTTGTAACATCACAGACAGATACCACGCGATGCTAAAATATTTTCCAATGGAACCCAAAAATTCTCGTTCTTTAGAGGGTTTTTATTAAATCCAGCGAGAGATCGAATCGGCATCCGTGCCCTTAAGCGGCAAACAAGTTCATCTCGCCGCATCAGTATGCAAGAACGACGTAATTTGACAACGGCTCTTAAGGCGCCATCATAGCTCAGGATAATCTGAGTCGCTGGGTGGAATGATAATCAACTTCGGAAACCGTTTAGAAAATCAAAGGGAATTATTCGAACGGATTTCCGTCGTATTCAGAAAGTTTGAGACGTTCGAGACAATATAAGTTACGTGGCTGGAACTTTTGGAGGCTACATTGTTACGAAAGTGCGTGCTTTTACTTTACAATGTTAAATACAATTTAATCTTGTCAAACAAAGGTTTTCATTTCAGCGGGCTATAAGAAAAGAGCCCATCGCTTTTATTGTTACATAGCTTAGTTACCTCAACAACATATTCATCTGTGTAAATTATTACTCCTTAGGCATATAAAATACACTTTTCATTTTATTTGGTGTGGAGGGTCTTAATTTAGAATGACGTCACGTATTCAGCTTGGCTAACCGTTTCATTTGATACTCATTGAGGTGGTTAAAGAAATTTAGTCCGCCATCTTAGGGCGACCATAAAATACACAATAACTACCAACAGGTGAACTTGAGCAAAAGTTTGTAAACTTTAATAAAAGTTTGTATGAGGTCAACTGTTTACCTTTTGATTAAAATTCATGTGCACTTGTCCACTGCTTAATTTCTTTTATTCACCTAACCGGTATAATAGCATCAGCAATAATCAGCACACATTCAGAATGTATATGTTACCGGCCAACACCGATTTAGGACAAAATAGTTTGGCCTAGGCCTAAGCCAAAGTAGTTTTGGCTTGTCATAAAAAAATAAGATCTCGCCATATGTAACCTTCTAACCTAACCTACCGGCTCTTTTCTGCGCTGCAGGCTACGAATAATAATTCTACAAATAATAAAATAAAAAATGGATCCACGAAATAGAACCCGCGGAAGGCGGGGCGTAAAATAGGGACAACGCGGCCCGCCAGTTCGTTATAACACCACAGAACACATCCTTAAGTCGTGTGTTTGTGCCGCGGGAAGTTTCGATTGTGCATATTATTGTGTTTTTGCGCTATTTGATTTTACAAATATGCTTTCGTGTGTCGTGAAAGCCATACAGATGTAACAAATCCTGGAATCACCTTTCATAAAGTGGAAAGTGTTACCTATGTTATGCTCGCTGCTAGCTCGCCGCCATGTTGACAGTGCCGGTGAAGACGTAACCTTGAGGCGACCAATTGCGTGCAAGCTTTGTCTATGAGAATGTGTGAGTGTTTCGTTGTAATTGCAGTTAGTTTGTTTGCGTAAATGGAATCAACATCGAAGCGGTAGTTGTAGGAGAGTTACTTTTCTAGAGAATTATTATTCGTAGGCTACAGGGCTTCCGAAAAATTAAATCGGCCTAGGCCAAACTAGTTTGTCCTAAAATCGGGTTTGGCTGGTAACATATAAGTGCTGAAAATAACAAGCATAAACAATAAAGGGTTTTCTTTAGAATCACATATTTGTACGCTAGGCCCATGGGGAACAAACAAGTAACAAACATTTTATTTTGCCGTCGGTCGGCAAACATTGTCGTTAAGGTTGCAAGACATGCACCTGGGACCTGAGGTAACAGGCAGAATATTGTTAGTTTAAAGTATAGATATCACCTTTATTTCGAAAGCAAACTTTCTAGTCCAGAAGCCCGCCGTTAAAATAGCTATCTCATAAGATACCTCGTTGAGCTTATTACAGGTCGCACACAGACACTTAGTAACGTAAAATAATCACGCTTGCCATAGATTATCTTGCCGGCTCAAAAAAAGTAAACAGCCTTAAAATAATCACGCTTGCCATGGATTATCTTGCTAGCTCAAAAAAAAAAAAAAAATACAAAAACTATAAAAGGTAATTTTAAATAATGTTATCCCTACTTTTTTTTCATGGTAATTTGTCATATATTTGTATTTGACAATAACCTTTTATTGCTTTTTTTTTACCCGGCATGATAATCTATGGCAGACGTGATTTTCTTAACGTAACTAAGTGTTGGTTTACGACATGTAATAAGCTCAACGAGGTATCTTATGAGATATTTATTTCAACAGCGGGCTTCTGAAATAAAAATGAAAAAAAATAATCTTCAAAAGCGTATAAGGCTTTAGTTTTATTGTTGCACATGTTTTTCTGGAAACTTCTCCTGATGGACAGACCTATATAAGTTTATAACGGTTTTCGAATAACTGAAGATAAAGAAAAAATCCCAGCAAAAACAGATAATTTTAATGTCATAAAATCAGTTTTGATTTTTCATCAGACATGAAGGGAGAAAAAACCGTGAGCCATAATATCGGCTGGTCCATTACAGGGCGGAAACGTCTGCAAGCTTGCTCAGTCGTTGCAGGAAATGAAAGCAGAGCCGGCTTTACCTATACCATCGGACACACCCAAAGTTACATATTTTTGTTTGACTTTGCACTCTGCGTGGGTAACATAAGAACTAGCATGATATAGAGTGTTGGTGACTGTACCAAGTTTGAACTTTTCAACTGCAACTGTCGTGCAACTGACAAGTCGTGGTAAAGACTTCTATCTACATAAATATCTATATAATAGAAGGGCCAAAAAAGTTACCAAGAAAATCAAATCAATACATCAACATCATATCAATATCAATATATATACCTAGGTAAGAAAAGAGTAGTACCCAGTGTGTCTGTAGGTACATTGAAGAAAAGTAATAAGAAAGGAGGTAACTTATAAGAGTAATAGAACCACAGAACTATATAGAACACACATCAGCGATTTTTAGAATTCTTTTCTGTCTGTCTGTTTGTTTGTTCGTGCATATCTCCGAAACTACTAAACGGATTTTCATGTAATTTTCACAGCTGGATAGAGCATAATTTGGGTTAGAATATAAGCTTTGTTACATTAAAATCGGTTGTCAGAAAAAAAGTTATCGTCAGTTAAAGATTTCTGGAATTTACTTTTCTACTTATTATTAGAATGCATTACAAACTAGAAATAAATCAGAAATAAATTTAAGGTCATAAAAATTTTTGAAAAAAAATTTCGGGCCGTGATTTGTAATGCATTCTTATAATAATTAGAGTATTCAAAGCGATGGATTTCGCAATAAAAACATATAATCTTACTTTTCTACTGTTAGAAGTTAGAATTATGCAGCGTTAACAATTTTTATTGTTAACGCTGTTCATTATTAGAGTATTTAATTATTTCGTTTAAATAGCGTCATCTATTGTGGTAAATAAAAAGTTTTGATGCGAAATTAGTTGCAGCAATTCTTCTTTGATGAAACGGGCTAGGTACTATAATAATAACTGAAAATTATATACGTAAGACTAATCGAATGGGCAGAGTTAGCCATATATTTATTATGTATTACTCAAATTCAAATTCAAAAAGTTTATTTTGCAAAGTAGGTATATATAATACACGTTTCACAAGTCAAATTTTAATCTTATAAAAATATATGTAATAAAATAATAAATGTACATGAACTACTTAGATTAAATGTTTTTTTAATTTATGTAGCAATATATATACGATTAAAATTATAGGTAAAATATTATTATACAAGGTGAAATCCAATCAACCGCCCGAACCCATACCGGAGACCCGGCCAGGGACCAGGAACAGGTTCAATGATCACCAACCGAGCCCCCAGCACGAATCCAGGCAGCCGACCAAATCCCATCCTATATACTACATAGTAATAGGTTACATATATAAATACATGCCTACCTCCGCCCATTCGATTAGTCTTGCTAAGAAGAACGGGCAAGAAACTTGGCAAGATCATGTCTTTTTTTTTCAACATAAACTTATACTATACATCAAATTACTTATATCTACTTTAACCAAGGGATAAGAAAATACAAGACAGCAGGAATTCAGGTTAATGAAAAAAGAAAACATATATATCTTTGCCTACCTGTCTCATATAGTCTATTTCCTTTTACAGTCTGTAATTAATTAATGTTAACTCTTAAGAGGAATCAATAGTTAGGAAATTATATTAATTAATTAAATTATTATCTACTATCATTAAAATCAGTATCACTATAACACCATGCTTCACCATCATCCAAATATTCATTTATTTTATAATATGCCTTTTTCAGTAGGCCCTGCTTAATGTACTGTTTAAACTTATTCTCTGACAAAGTAAGGACCTCCTTTGGAAGTTTATTGTAAAATCTTATACCATGTCCTACGAAAGAGGTACTCACTTTGGTGAGTCTGATTTTTGGAAAAGCCAGTTTATACTTATTTCTGGTTTCCTTACAATGTTGCTCACCAAGCCTTGGGAGAGACTCAACATTTTTTCTGACATATCTAAGGACTTGGTAAGTATATTCACAAGGAACAGTTAATATATTAATTTCTTTGAACTTTTCTCTTAATGAATCCCGGTGCTTCATATTATAAATAGCCCGAATTACTCTCTTCTGCAAAACAAAGACTGCGTCTGTATCCGCGGCTCTACCCCATAACAGCATGCCGTATGACAAAATGCTGTGAAAGTAACTAAAATAGACTAGTCTAGCAGTATCTACATCAGTAATTTGCCTTATGCGTCTAACAGCGTATGCGGCCGAACTAAGTCTACCACATAGGGCTTCTATGTGGGGACCCCACTGAAGACGAGAGTCTACCGTAATGCCCAAAAACTTAGTTTCGTTAACTAACTCCAGCTTGGACCTCTGCAAAAGCAAATTACAATCCACTTGAATAACATTTGGTAACGTGAATTTTATACATTTCGTCTTTTTTGCGTTTAAAACTAAATTATTTACAGTAAACCAATCAAGCACCAGTGATAAAGTTGTATTCGCGTCGTCAAGGATATCTTTACGTCTATTAACTTTAAAAATAAGTGACGTGTCGTCTGCGAATAGTACTATCTTAGTTAAGTCTTTAATTAAATAGGGAAGGTCATTTATGTAAATTAAAAACAGCAAGGGCCCCAATATGGAACCCTGCGGGACACCCATTTTAACTAATGCTCCACATGATTTTACCCCATTAATGTCTACCTTTTGAATACGATCACTAAGATACGACTTCATTAACGCCAAAGATTTGCCCCTCACTCCGTAGTGATCTAATTTACATAAGAGTGTTTCATGATTAACGCAATCGAAGGCTTTCGAGAGGTCACAAAATACACCAAATGCATCCTGCTTTTCTTCCCAAGCATCAAAAATGTGCTTAACTAAAGCAACTCCTGCATCTGTGGTTGACCTCCCTCTAGTGAATCCATATTGTTCACAGTGAAGCAACTTATTTAAATTAAAATGAAATAACAATTGATTAAAAACTATTTTTTCAAAAACCTTACTCAAAACCGGTAAAACTGACACAGGTCTATAGTTTGATGGGTCACCGTTGTCGCCTGATTTAAAAAGGGGGATCAATTTACTAAACTTCATTAAGTCAGGAAAGACACCATCATCTACACATTTATTAAAAATTAATGCCAAATAAGGAGCTATTAATGAATTAATATGTTTAAAAGCAAATACAGAAAGACACTGCGGTACGTTATCTATTAAAAGATCCTGCGCAAGCTCAGGGCTTGAATTTAAATCTTTAGTTTTAGTTTATTGCATTATATTTTCTTTTATTTATAATATTATTTATTCCTTTATTGTTTTTATTCAAGTGTATTGTTTTATTAAATTTAAGTAAACCTAACTTTTGGTTCTTTGTGTATTTCCCCATATTATTAACTATTATTATATAAAACTTTTAGACATAGATTATTTCATTATATTACATTAAAACCGACCTGTAATTAGTGTATCTGATCTGATTTATACCTCCATTACATAAATAAAGGGACACATTTAAACTTACTTTAAAATTAATGGAAATAACTGTAAAAAAGTGTTTCAGGCTACAAAAAATAAAACACCTATAAACAAATATAATATATATTAATATAATTTTAAACAAATATAAATATTACGTTTGCACTACAAAGTAGTGTTAATATTTGAAACGCATCAAAAATAATTCTCTCCACGCCAACATTAATATTTCGCACTACAATCAACTAATAATTTTTTCCCCACTAAGTGGGAAGGCAAAGGGAACTTAACCCATTTAGCCATGTCTGAGCTTTTAATTAATTGAACAAAAATCGACATTATTTTATAACAAATGATTAACATGCCAATCATACTAATAACCAAGGTAGAATAATGTACCAAAGTTACTTCAGCAACTGCTGTGGCGCTGCGGGAAGTGCACCTCCTTCACCGTTGCGTAACAAAATACAGGCACCCATGCACACCTCCAGCCTCCAGTCCTCGCTCATCAGTGTGGGCGAGGGCTGCCTTCCCTCCGCACCTCCGGCTTTTTTTATACACTCTAGGCGTAGTACCACAAGACTGCGTGGAGTCGGAGTGCTCTAATTCGGTTTTAGAAAAGATTCCTGTTTTTTAATGAAGTCGGGGTGGTAAGGCGAACTGCCCTCAGTGACAATGACAAAGACAGACCCTTCACATCAGCCTCAAAAATAAAGGATAAAGTGACTTAAAACAGATTTTAAAAACCTTGGACTTCGTGATATTCACCCATACACATAGGCTTACATTATTTTTAAGGAAAAGAAATTTTAAAACAGAAAGTATTGAAATTATAGTGCAAAGTATTATTTTTAAAGAACATAAATTTGAAAGCTGAAAGTAATAATATTATAGTGCAAAGTATTAAATTTAAAGCTAAGCTTTTTGAAGTCGGAATTATTATTATTAAAGTTCATTTATGATATCCCATAAATAAATATATTTTATTTTATTTAATTTCTAAAGCTAAGTATATTAAGTAGTTTTAAAAACTGCAAAAGATAGGAGCTGTATATTCCACAAACATAGCGGTTTACTAGGATACTGTAACAATAAAAAATCCTACTAAACGGGTTCTGATTTGGTTACCATTGTACGATCCTCAACAGTGAGATATGTATAACAAAGAAAGAAGTAAAGGAGATAACTCATCAATAAATTATTATCCAACTTAAAAACTGGGATACTTTTTATTTCGGGATTCCCACGGGATTACACTGCGGCCGCATTATTTTCTTCTATGCGGACGGAGTCGTGGGCAACAGCTAGTTTTTAGTAAAATTTCCTTGTTTTGCCAAGCTAAATACGTAGTAGCTTTTAGCAGGAAATCTCACCATCGATCGATCGATACACCTCCGTGTATCGCTTTGTCTTTAAGAGTTTATGTAAATAAAATAGAGGTGCTTTTTTCTGTGAATTTCATGAAATACACAAAAAATAGTAATCGATTTCTGGTATATGCATTTTGACATTATAATTTAGAATTTTGTTTTTGGGTAACATGTTTATATGGATTGTCCTTGATACAAATAATTATTGCATTAAGGTCATAAAACACACTTTTTCTCACGTAGGTACTTGGTACTTAATCTATCCGTGTAAACCAAGCATAAATATTATAAAAGTCTGTATTAATACTGAGTGCTAAGGCGCGTTTTACACAACTTAAAGTAACAATTCTCAAGTCTTTTCATTGGCAGTGTTTGGAATAACACTTGTAAATAGTTACTTGGCTTTAAAATTGCAATTTTGTCGAATGGGGCACCAGCCATTTGTCTCCATTTGGCTCTAAGTCTAGCCTTCTGAGGTGACTTGAAATGTTGTCTTTATTTGCATTTGCATCTCACGTTTTCTTTCTTATTCTTCCATGTATATGTATAGTTACGTAGATAGACTTATTCATGTCATAACACTATTGCGTTACTTGCAAATTAACCCTTAATTAGTCGCATGGGGTCAAAGCAGTTTCGCATTAAAAAATTAAGCACTTGCCGCTGCCCGAATTTCCCCGCACCCCCGCTAGCTTCATAACCCGCGTCGAAGTTTGTATTCTGGTAGCATCCAAGTCACGGGAGTAGAAGGATGCGTCTCTGCGCTCCTGAGCGGTGACCCCGTGCGAGTAATTACGTTACTTTTTTGAAAGAGGGGAGTTGTTTAGTTTATGTATTTTTCTTGTGTATTATTAATTCGATTTGTATTATTATACTCATACTCATTTATTCATAATTTATCATTACATGTCTAACATTATTATTACATTATTTCAATAGTATTACATTATTATTAAATTATTATTACATTATTAAAAAATTAAAGTAGGACTATATTTCAGTATAGTATTATATTTCAACAATACAGTTTTTATGTAACATCATCCGATAGGTATTCTTTTACAGAATAGTATGCTTTTTCTAAAAGAAATGCTTTGACTTTGCTTACAAATGTTCGCAACGTAGGCACTTTTTTAATGTGATCGGGTAGCTTGTTAAACAAAGACGGAGCTATGCAGTGCAAGGAGTTACCTGTCTTGCTGAGACGATGCTTAACGGCATGTAGGTCATTCGGTCTGCGAGAGGGGTAACGACGGTCACCAGATTCGAAGTTACGAAATTCGGCAGAGTTCTGCTTTACATATTTCAGCACCTCCAAAATAAATAAACTAGGTACCGTCAGGATACCCAGCTCTATAAAATAGGGTCGTGCATGCATGTCAACAGGAACTCGTGCGATACGTCGCACTGCACGCTTTTGAATTGTGAACGGTCTATCACAATCCGCAGCCTGTCCCCACAGGTCTATGCCGTAAGTAAGTAAAGAATGGAAGTATCCGTAGTAGGCAGTAAGAAAGTGTTCTTTAGACAATGTGGGAGACAGTCGCGAGAGACCATAGTACGCAGAATTCAATTTGGCGCAGAGTGCGTCAATGTGTTCCGACCACTGGAGACCTTCATCGAAGGTGAAACCCACGAAGCGGGCTGACTTAACGACAGGTAGCGGGATGTCTCCCACCACGAGCGGTACCCGCTGCGCATCGACCGACTGGCGCAGAGTGAACTTTATTATTTGAGTTTTCTCCAAATTCAGTTTTTTTTTTTTTTTTTATTTATTTAATAACCAAAAAGAAATACATACTTTACAATAATAAGGTGTATCAGAAACCTGTAAGGGTTTTTACGTACACCGTCATTCCCGTCTTATGCAAGCATATAGAAAATTAGATTTACAGGTAGATTTAGATTTGCATGCCGTTGGCCGTAAACCATCCAGTTAGCTCATTGATAATTGAGAGCAGGTTTTTGTTCAGATCGTCATCATCCTTACCTTCTACGAGAGCACATATGTCATCGGCATACATAACCATCTTCGCCACTCTCGACACATTAGGAAGATCGTTCATAAGGATGATGAAGATTGTATTACCCACATTGGATCCCTGAGGCACTGATCTATCACCCACGATACCAGGCTGTGAAGTCTCACCGTCCACTTCCGTGATCTGCGACCTATCAGCGAGAAATGAATTAAGAAGATCGAGCACTTGACCGCGAATACCGTAGTGTTCTAACTTTGCAGCGATAAGTTTGTGGTCGACTAGGTCAAACGCACGCGACAGGTCACAAAAGACGGCGGCGGCACGACGCCGACGCTCGAGAGGGTCAAGCACGTCGCGCAGGAGACGGCGCGCGCAGCACGCAGTGGAGCGGCCTGATCGGTATGCATATTGCTGTTCACTGAGTGATGGCGACAAAAATCCAAGGAGTCGCTGACATAGACCCATTTCAAAAATCTTGGAAGGGGCCGGGACAACAGCTATACCTTTTCATTTCAGTCTTACTACCTTTACCTTTATATACCGGAGCTACTTTAATTTGTTTTAGTGACGAAGGATAGATCCCATTACAAGCACTATTATTAAATAATTCGCATAAAAGAGATAAGACATTGTCTGGTATTTGATGTAGTAGGTCGCACGGAAATCCGTAAATGTCTTTAGTGGCTTTTTTCTTTATTTTGTTTATTATTGTATGTAGTTCTAAAAGTGTGAATGGTACCAGAAACATGGATTTCGATCGTGAAGGGGTGCTGTTCTTAAGCATTGCTAGTGCTGAACTAATGTTAGGGCGCAGCGGTGTGTCACGTACAATAGACAGATAGTAGTCATTCAACTTGTCAGCATGGTCACGAGCCGCGCAAGCGCCGGTCACGTTCGGCCCCACTACACTTTTCTGCAATATGGATAGCGGGCTCCTGCCCTTGCCCTTACATGTTTCCATCTTTATAGCATTCCAGAGAGCTCGGGACATGTTCGAAGCACATGCTATTGAATTGTTTATAAAATTACGACGGTTTTCACGCAAAGCTAAATTAAACTTACTTTTAAATTTTAGGAAAAATTGTTTGATGTCATCATTCTGTGGATATTTGTCTTTGTACATTTGTATTAAGGATAAAAAATGAAATTTTGATTCTAGGTCTTGGGTTTTCCATGAAATGTCATTAGTTTTTTCTGGGACCTTTTTTAAAGGACAGTGAAAATTAAATATTTTAATAATTATTGTAATTAGTTCATCAAAATTTGAAATTGTAATGTCATTGAAAAATTCCAAGTTATTATTTTGAATATAATCAAGAAATAAAGCTAGTTTGTTTACCGAAGTGATTCGTTTACTTACATGTCTGATCTCCTTTATTTTCGAAGGTAATGTAATCTGCACAATCACGCCCTTGTGGTCGGATAAGGGGGGCTCGACCGGTAAGGCTTGGAAGCTGTTGCTGTTATCCAAATCCGTGTAAGCATGATCTAGGCACGTCGAAGACTCACCCTGCTGACGCGTCGGGAACCAAACCTTCGACTTAAGATTGAATTCGGAGCATAAGTCAAGCAATCTCTTTTTTTCCGGAGATGGTTTTAATAAATTAACGTTAAAGTCACCCATTAGGACGATGTTACAGTGTTCATGTAGAACAGAATCCAACATTAAACGTAATTGCTTGATAAATATATTTAAGTCACCCTCGTTGCTAGAACGATATACACAAATAACTATGAGTTCAAGATCTACACACTCTATCGCGGTTATTTCACAGTGCATTTCAACAGAATAGGCACGCAGATCCGGTCTGTCCATGGCGTTCACCAGCTGATGCACGTAGACACAAACACCGCCGTGTTCACGTTTTGGGCGGCAGTAGCTCGATACTAGAGAGAAGTTCATGATGTTCACATGACAGAGTTCATCTTCCCTCATCCAATGTTCAGAGAGTAGGAGTATATCGCATTTGTAAGCAGTTTGCGTGTACTGTTCTATGTTAGCAGTTTTGTTCGATAATAATTGTATGTTTTGATGCCATATTCGCACACTATGACTAGGTTTTTCCGGCGGCGCCGGTGTCGCCACGAAATGTCTTCTCACCTCCTTTTCTTTCAAAACCTGGACGGCGGTTCACGAACCATTCCTGGAGAGAAGTACCTTTCGGCCAGGTCTCTGCTGACTGCAAGGTTTCAAAGTTTTCGTATGTCGCTTTTATAATAAAACAATTATGTTCGGAGTGTACTTGGCCTGGTTTGTCAATTTCACATTTAAAATTAGGGATCTTCTTCTTGATGTAGTTGTTGATGTGTGCCTCAGTAGCATCCTTGCAGAAATTCCACACATGTATGTAACGGTACCTCTGCTCGACGAGGAGGTCTGGGTCTTCACCTCCAGTCGCCCGAACAACATTACGCCGGGTTCGTGGCCGTCGGTGACTAACAGTCTTCCAGTTTTCTTGGCTTGAGGATGGAGGAGTCAAGGCGTCGATGGAGTTCGAAAAAATCTCTGAGTCAATAGGAGTATCAGAGCTCGCCTCTTTTTCCACTTTTGAGGTTTTATTTTGAGAGGCGAAAGTCGTTTTTTGCAGAATCTCTTTGTTAGGCTTTACAGAGATCTTTTCTTTCGCACGAATTGCTGCATTACGCTGCAACCGTTGGGTTATTGGCGGAGCAGTTAATAACGTACTACTTGCGGTCACCGTATTGGTCGGCGTCGTCTTGTCGCTGCTGGGTACTGGAGCGTTATTGACCAATGAGCGAATAATTGCAGATTCACTCTTGCCGATCACAGTGGTTTTAATTTCACGAATATCGGTTTTTATGTCCTTTACAGCTTCCAATAGCAAAGATAATTTATTTTCAAGCGGTAAGAGCGCACTTTGTATTGCATTTTGCACAAGATCACTATTATTTAGCGACATTTTCGCAATTATCAGATGTTTACGCGAGATCAAAAAATAAACACGTCAGGCTGCTACCAGTGTTGCCAGACCCAATTTTGTCTTGAGTCAAAAAACGCACCATATTTTTTAAATTTTAACCATCTACGTTGGCGGAACTGAATCCAATGCAAAACTGATGTTTAGTACTGTGGAGCCCCTTAAGGGTCCTTCTTACTTCCACCTTGTATGTATATTATATTATATGTTCAGTGTGTAAATTTATTTTATAAATATGTTTTTTACAGCTTGATAAAATGAAATTATTCAAATACTTCTAAAGTTTTAACTTTGATCTTAGTATAAGTACAAATTGATAATTTTTGATAATAATTTTAATTTAGCTTGTTTTTGTTTGATTGGATATTTAGTTCATGTTGTTTCCTTTTAAATATAATAGAATTAATAAAGCACTTTAATAATAATAAAGTTTTATTTACTTATATATTTCATAAATAATAAAAATTATTCCTACAATTTGGGGTCACCTGTGACCCCATGCGAGTAATTATGTAATTTTCTTAGTGCGCCTAATTAAGGGTTAAGAATAAAATTATTGCTAACTAAGAAGAAAACAAACATTTAATTAGCTATTCGTTTTGCTATTAAAAATCTTAATAAATCTGTGGTGTTATTTTATCTAATCGCTTAAAATTAGACACAAGACACAATACTTGTTTATTTGTTCACACAGGAAGGCGTTGGTGACTGTTTTTACAGTTATATACTATCACAGTTACCAACGATTCATTTAAATGTTATTTAACAATGTTCTATTTAGGTCGAATTTATTTGTTTAAAATATATAAAATTTTCAAGTAATCTAAGTTTAATTACCTATGTAAGTTATTTGTGTATTGATTTGTCACAATAAACAATTTTATGATTATGATCGTTTAAAATTGTACTAAAAGCAAAATCCATTGCACGCTTGGTCATAAAACTTTTTGAATGTAAAGACTCGTCGCCCAGCAAAATGCTGGGCTAGGCCGTTTCTTGCTTCCCTTTAACTCGTTAGTTGAAAGAAATTAAAACAAATACAAAACAGCAATTTTCTCCAATATCTCCCCGTGAAGTTTTATTAACCTTTTTTTTTTACTTTAAATACTTATAACTTAAGATATTTGATTTCAAAAGAATGACCGAAGAAAGAAATAATTATAGATTTCATGCATCTTCACCTCAAATTGATGTTATTTATTTTCGAACAAAACACTAATGGGTAGATAATTTAATTAGTAAAATACCAATAATTTTTTTCAAAAGACCATCGCGTCCATGTAAAAATTTTGACGAATAAACCATTTGAAAAGTATTATTGTCTCCTATTTTGCGCTAGCCGGAGACGCAGCGGTTGTCGTAACAGCCACTTTGCAATGCGCGCTGATTTGAACGTTATTTCAATGTCGTTTTCGTCGATATTTGCACCGACACACATCGGGTTGCTAATTTAGGTCAGGGAAGCACCTCAACACAGCGCAGCGGTGCCGGTACTGTAAAATTGATCAAAAACCTGTAGGGCAGTGGCGTGCACAGAACTTTTTTCCGGAAAAGCAATCAGAAGGTCAAGTACGACAATAAAAAAAAATTTTTTTTTTTTTTTAATAACACTTAGAAAAAAAAACTTTGTATGACGCCAGGGTAAACACTGCCTTTCCTAGAGTGAACATTTTCATACAAACTTTTTTTTTCAAAGTGTTATATAAATTTTTTCATATTTTTTTTATTGTAGTACTTGACCTTCTGATTGCTTTTCCGGAAAAAAGTTCTGCGCACGCCACTGCTGTAGGATACAGCACCGATGAAAATGTGCGGCTCCGCTCCGTAGTGTTGTGGCCAAGCTCTTACGTTTAATACTGTTACCCTATTTTAACTAATTCGCATAGATTATGTTAATTCGAAAACCATTTTGAAATGTAGGTTTAATAAGCCGTATTTTAGAACTTGTGGTCTAAAAAACCTCTTGATTTTGAATATTTTTACGAAAAAGCTGCAACTTCCATTTGCTTTCGTGTGACGTCACTTGAGAAATGGCTGTTTAGAAATGTGTCTTTTGCTATTAAGATAAATTTATAATAATTTGCTTCTGACTGATTTGACAGCTGGATGACAGATGAGTAGACAGACAGAGACAGAACACTTTTTTTACAAGCAATCACATATCACAATCAGTAGGTATAATGTCTAAAATTCTCAAGTGACGTCATATCGGACAATTCTTTAAAAAATCATAAAAAAATAATGGTTGATTTATATACATAATGAAAACTATGTCTTAAAATGACGTATTTTCTCAGTTTTTTTTTTTTAATTAAGCTATGGAAATTGGGTTAATATTTTTATTAAATAACTTTATTAATGTTTTTTTTATTAATTAATACAGTTACAACCTAACAGACTGAAAATTTGCACCTAAATTTAGAAAACCTCATCGTAGTTACAAAATTAAAATTTTGGTTGTCAGGAGTATGAAGCTAACCATGAAAGTAACAGGAGAGATTTTAAGTTCCTTACCCACTTCTTATGAAACTTATATCTCTCCTCCTACATAACACGTGCCTTAATAATATCAAACTTACGTTTCCCCACCGTGCTAGCAACACTTTATTCTCACATATTACGTTCATTTTCCTTTAACAAAGTTAGGGGCAATGTGTTGGAGTCAATATACGTACGTTACGCTCAAAGGATTTTTATATAGGTAAGTATATAAAGGCCCGCTTCCTCTTTGTATAATTCTGGCCTTGTTTATCACTATTACGTAACCACCAAAAAAAATCCAGCCCTTGCCTGACTTATATAATATTAGTTGTGTAATCTGTAGGTACATATATGCAAGGTATAATGAATAAATTGAAAGTGCTTGTTTTTCATTATCAGATATTATTTGATGCGTTGGCTCCTTTGTGATTTTTTTTAGTATGGTGAGCAAAGCATGTGTTTTAATTAAAAACTATACAAGTATATTTACACGCATAAGACTCCATCATAAACAATCACTGCCCACTACTTTAACGAATAATTAACAAATTGGTACTGGATATTACTGAAGAACATCAGGTAACTGTAAAAGTGAGAAATTAAAAGGTACTAGAGATATTTAAGAACACAAAAAAGGAAAAATAGTACAATACGTTACAAGAAATGCAAAAAAATAAAGGAGTAAGTAAATACCTATATAACATTACCTATATATTAAATAAAATATGGAAATTAGACATGATTAGAGATCGCTAATCCAAGTTGAGCAAGTATCCTAAAATATTGTATAATAAAAAGTAACAACTTTCCTATTTATTGTTAATGTGGCAGAAGATATATAACAGAGACAGAACTCTTCCAAACTCTCCAAATAATCTAAGCGTTGTGCAAGATCTCACTCCGGCGGATGTTTTAACATATAAATTGCTATCACTTTTTCTGATTTATATTTGTAGGGCTGTTCGCCACAGATAAGACGGCGGTCTCTCTCCCACTTGGTATTATTTCCATCCATGTGCGAATGATCTCTACGTAAGCCGAAATAAGTAAAGAATATTAACGGGCACAAAAATACGAGTTATTTCTACATCGTAAATGTAGCGTTCATAACATGTACGTGAAATGAGTTTTCAAATCGTTGTTTACTGAGATTCACAAACATGGAAAAATCATTTTCGATTCACTGTTAGCTCTATAAATTATTATAGGTCAGAGGTATACTTAACTATAGCCTACAGGTAGGATGGGTAAATATGGAACTTTTATTAGAAAGACCCTTAGAGATCCTGGGCCTTTATATTACATACACATCACACCCTTATCAAATCGGAGCGCGTAAATCGAAAACAAATTCAACATCGGCAAGGCTCTCATATTTGACTAATAGGCGGGCGACAGCGACGGCGTGGAGATTTGAAACGTAGAAAAAATACCCAGCAGCTGTTTCTCTGAAAAATAAGATACGATTAATCATAGCGTTGAAAGGAAGAAGGGCGACAAATATCTTCCTGTTTGAGCGCTCGTTGCGCCTCCTCGTAGCGACGAGAGCGTGTGAGCTGAAGAGAAATGGTCACATGCTGCGAGACATTACCGCGCATTTTGTCCCCTTTACCCGTGTAAAGGGGTGAGTTCCTTGTTACTAAAGAAATATGCACTGATGTACTCATATACTCGTAAAGTGTACCTTTGTCTACAACTCGTGCCCCAGTCCGTTGTTATCGTGGATTAACAGAATATTGTTTGTTACAATTCGTCAAGACATGTTTAAAGAGTCTTAATTGGTATAGATTAAATTATGTTAAGGTGTGTTAATTCGAAAACCATTTCGAGATTTAGGTTTAATAAGCCGTATTTTCGAAGTTTTGGTCTAAAAAACCTAATGATGATGAATATTTTTACGAAAAGGCTGCAACTTCCATTTGCCCTCGTGTGACGTCACTTGAGTAATGGCTGTTTAGAAATGTATCCTTTGCTATCAAGATACATTTATAATAATTTGCTTCAGACTAATTTGACAGCTAGATGACAGATGAGTAGACATACAGAGACAGACCACTTTTTTATAAGCAATCACAAATCACAATGAGTATAATGTCTAAAATTCTCAAGTGACAAGGTGATCGGACAATTCCTTAAAAGATCATCAAAATTATGGTTAATTTACTAACCAAAATAATGAAAACTATGTCCTAAAATGGCGTATATCCAATGAAAAAAAAAATCTTTTAAAAATTAAGCTATGGGAATTATGTGTGACACTGGTGTGACTACTTTTTCTCAGCCACTCCGAGACGGCTCGCTAGACATGTAAAAAGTTGGAGAGGAATTGCAAAACGTGCAATATACGTGCATTACCTTAAAATATCTTGCAGTGCTCATAAATATTGAAGTTTTGCTGGCTTAAACGATATTCCACCGTATCCAATAAATTGGTGCAACGCGTGGCGCATAGGTGATGTGAACGTTAAACTTTCGGCGGAACTAACAATATTTATAGCTACGGAACCAACCTTCAACTTGCTAGTTACGTACACTTCCATCGTTAGAGTTACCTCGTACACGCAACGTATATGCAAGTTTCGTTTATTTTTCCGTATCAGAATTTACAACAAAAATATGACGATGAAATCACCATAAATGGTTCCTTTCTCTATGACAACGACCAATTTAAACTTTATTCGGGGAGATTTATGCATAATTTATATGACACTGCTTACTTCTTCCTTACACAGTAATTTAGATTCTAAGACACTCATAAATCCTGGCCCATATATCATGCGGTCCACTTATATGTCCTAGGGGAAAAGGGTCATAATGTACAAAAACCCGGTTAACTGCGGACTAGGCCGGAAAACCCACCATTTTATTTTAGTTTTATACACTTTGCCGGGAACAGCCGCTGTGTATGTACTGCATTATTTTTATTTGTAGTTTTTAGGATTCCGTACCAGAAGTGTGCCAAACGGGACCCAATTAAGCCTCCGCTGTCTGTCTGTCTGTCTGTCCGTCCATCTGTCACAGGGGTCTACAGCTTCGCCGTAATAAGTAGCAAGCTGAAATTTGAAATCACAGCATAGATGTCACTAATCCTATATTGTAAAAATATGCTTCAAGACATCCCCATACAAGAGTTGCATCTCAAAGACGGTAACTTTCAAAATTGGTCAGATATACTCTAAAGTGAATCAACAAAAACAATAAAAATTTGGGTTCAGTTCTCGCTTAATTGTTTTTCAGCCGCTACCATTTTAGCTGCTTGTTTTCCCATAATGTTATTAGGGTTCCGTATCCGTAATGTGTGGTGGTACGGAACCCTTTGTGCGCGTTTCCAACTCGCACTTGGCCAAATAATTATTTTAAGGGTAACGATCTCATTCGATTTTATAACGGCGCCTTTTGGGTGTCATACACATAAGACAGTTTATTCGGAAATCTTATTCCACTTCGATACGTGACCGATACAAAAGTCGTTACTTTATTTGTATCATTCGAACTTGTCGTCGACAAGCAAATGTTTCCGTGGAACACAATTTCTAAACGCGTGACATGACAGACAATATATTGGCATCGTTCTCGGGCGCGCGCTGTGTCAACGTCAAACGCTAATCGAGTAGTACTCGAATCGGTGTTCTGGGGGTTGACTATGAACGAATATCGCAACAGCTACAATTGCGCGCCAATCTTTTAGTCGCCTCTGATTGAGTTACGAGTGCAAGCTTGCGCAGGTACAGTCAAGGAAACAATAATATCAACGGTTGATGTTAAATGTTTACTATAAGTGGCAAGGTGTACTTTTTGTACCTACTTATTTCATTATTTATTTATTATTTTAGTGCGATCTTAACTACATAAATAAAACGCATTAATATAAACACCATTTTCCTACGTTGTCGCCTTAAAACGCTATAACGTCCGCGAGGCATAACAACAACTATAAACTTTAACAAACTAAATCAACAAAACAACAAATAAAGGCAACAAAAACAATAACGAACAGATTCAACAATAAACTTAACGAATCATGGAATTTTTTCCTCGAATGTACTTTTCATGGAACGCGCGCGCGTGTAGTGTACGGACGTAGCACTAACACTAACGCATAGTCTTGACACCTGCTAAATGGCGAGCGGGGGGTTTGGTGCGGCACGCAGGCGGGTGTGCTCCGCGCCCTCGCTCCTGTTACGTCCCCCTGACACCGTTAAACGGCTATTGCGTCGCCTCGTGCGGCTATCTTCAGAGGCGACTAAAAGATTGGCGCGCACTTATACACGGATTTTGAAGCAAACTCACGGTTTCACATCTCCGTTTTTGGCTCTGGAATCAGATATTCTAGGTGCTGATAGTCAGCACCCGGCTCATTCGATACAAACTCGTTTAGATAAGGTTCCAATCGACACGCGCGCAAATTGCTTGCGCCCCGCAATAGATCGCTGCAACCGATGACTGATCATGTACGTTTTTACAAGCTGTGCCGTTTTGAATAATGACTTGATCCTGTTGTCTCCTGAACATGAAGATTAAACGTCAGTCGCTTAACATAAAGCGCATAACTTAACTTTGTATTTCTTGTTCAGAAGTTAAAAATTGAAAAAAATTTTGGTACATTATGGCATTTAACACCAATGGTTCAGTATTAGTGAGGCTTATAAAGTCATGATCTGCTCTAAACAAATTGAAAACAGCATTTTAAGTTGGTTTTGAGAAGTTCATGATTAATTGCGTATAAAATTTCAAACTCTTGCTTTGTAAACCTCACTAATACTGAACTGTTGGTGGTAACTGCCACGTACCAAAATGTTTTTCAATTTTTAATTAATAAACAAGAAAAACAAAGTTAAGTTATGCACTTTGCGCTGAGCTACTGACGCCCATAATAGAAATATTGTGAGTTCAAATTGAAAGATGGTATATAATGTATAAGATGGTAGGTTATGACTTTTAAATGTTTAAATCTTGTTCGCTGAAAAATCTCTTTAATTAACTTTTTTGTTATCATTTATCAATATGCCAAACTTGGGACAAAATGTAGAAGATTAATTTTTCTTAGGAAAATTTTGTCTCCAGCAATCTTTATTCTTCTCCATAATTAACCCTTAACTGTAGTCCTGGGTCCATTGGACCAATGTTCAAACTTTGAACGTGTATAAAACCTGCCACGGGCTCTGCAGCCCCTTCCGCTTCTAGGTACCTTCCGGCAAGTAAGCTGAAGCACGCGCAGTCGAACGAATATGTTTCGCTCGCTACTTCCAGGTCAGTATCGTCATACGCATGGGTCCATTGGACCCACCACTATAGATATTTCAGATGATTGATTTTGTAAAATAACGTTTTCATTTTCTTTTTCGATGCTTTTATTTTTTCTCGATACCATGTTTTCAAGTCTCCACAAGTGAAATATCTTTATATTTTTTATTGCTTAGCACAAAAATGTATGAATTTTTGAAAATTTTCTGTTATTACCGAAGTTAGCGATAGCGATATTTATTTATCACTTTTAGTATGAAATCGTGTCAGATGACGTCACGGTACATGCCATTAAGCTCACTTTGACTGCCAATAACTTCGTAAGTTTTTGAGATATCTTAAAATAATTTTACTACTGTTTTTAGCTTTTTAAACGCAATTGATTTTCATAAAAATCTTCATGTAGGAGACGAGCTCATTGACGAAAGTAATAATTTTTATATAAATAAATTTTGTCTCAACATGTCTGATGTCAGAAAAATTGACGAATTTTAATTTAAGATTTAACTCATTGAAGTTGACAATGTGATTATTCTTTCGGTAACGAGGTGTGGTAAAAAAAAAACAGAGTAGTATTTGTAAATTACATAAATTAACTATCAATACGAAAGATTCGTCTACTTGTAACCGTAAATAAGATTGTAAATTAGGCGCTTGAAATTTAAGAAAACTAACATGAAAACGTGAAATGGCTTTTAAGTCTCTTTAACGAAATTCTTTGGACCGAGCAAGATTTTATTTTAAAGAATCTGTAATCAGAATCTCTATTTGTTTACACATTCACATAGCACATAGATAGATACGTAAACATGGTATAAAATTAAAAAAATGTTCTTTTAGCTTTGGCATTGAGCATACAAATATTGACTTAAAGTTAAAGTTGTAAATTAGTATGAAATACACTTAATTGTTTTCTTACAAACGGCTGAAACCGGTCAACTTAACAGTATAGGTACAACCGTTCTTATATTTTTATCTCGAATTATATAATTTAATTTGTTCAGAAAATTGCAGAAATTTCATGTCCAGTCGCTGACCTCTAAAATTGATGATTAATTTGTACATTAACTTAACTTTACTTACATTTACTTTGTTATTTTTTTTCGTAGCGGAGACTTGTTCTCGTTCGCATTGCAGTGATATACGACTACCACAATATATGTATGTATAATATAAAAAAGAAAACTGATCGATAATAATGACATTATTTGAATTAAGTCAGTTGATTCTAATAATTTTAACCCTCAACTCTAGTGGTGAAAAGTAGTAACGCTTCTATAGTGTTGGGTCCACTGGACCCCATTAATGTTAAAATGATGATAAAAATAAAAGTTTTATAATATTGATGATTTTGTTTTTATTAAACTTTGACATCAAACATTCATGAATGTAATTAGATGCAAAATCAACAAAAGGAACCTATATTTCTAACACATTATTTAGCTTTTACAAATCAGTAATTTTTACCAGACTTGAAAACATGTTATAATTTTTCCGATTAATGTTGCCAGTTTACCACTATTTTTTGTATTGAATAAAGCATAATTACTAGTCTATATCTCAGCTTAGAACTTCCAAAACTTCTTAATGTTTTCACTAAAATGATCGGAATGGTGAAACTTTTCTTTCACTTCTTCCTTCCTTCTATTAACAATTTATTTTACTTTATTTGTTGATACATTCTACATTGTAACGTTCTTTTGCAATTTCAATTACCTCATTCAGAATAATTGACCCTTGTAATTTCTCTGTTGTATAGCTAATAAGTTTAACCACGCTTTCTTCTTCTCTTTCACAAATCAAAATTTCTTATCAGAATAATATATATGATCCAACCAATCGAATTCTGATATCTGATATTGATACAATCTTTTCGTTTAATTGGTCCTAAAAACATAATTAATATTACTCCCAAATTCAAATAACGAACATTGCTCAAACGCGTGCAATAATGTGGTGTGTAATTTAGTGAAATACCTCATTTTAATGCCATACAAAAATATTTTTTATCCCATTTGTACGCTGATGCATTACATCGAATAAAAATTAAAATAAACGTATCTATTGCCCAACCTTCTTATCCGTCTTAAAATTTCAGATAATCAACATGTTAAAAAAACACAACAAAGAACTCATATAACTTGTATTTTAATGTCCAAAACGTCCCATGCACAAAGATGTTTGTTAAATAACAACTTTCTTTTCTTGAAATTCGTAATATTTGAAAAATGCAGTAGTTGGTATGCAGAATATATAGAACGCAATGGATAGCATGCAAGAGCTACGATTCGAAATCACTGTAAAAAGTTACTGTTTAGCCTTGACACTGCCAGCCCTATAACATAGCGAATTTTTTCACATGTATCATTATTGAGACTGTCTATTGCAAACTGTTACATTCTTTCTGTCGTAAATAACAGCAACTGACGTTAACTGTTTCAGTGTTCAGAGCGTACCGCACAGTGAACCAACATGTCTGTTGTCCAGTATGATGGACATGCCATCAATAGCAGATGCTCTGCGTTAGACATGGTTCATTTTGACAAAACCTTTAGAAAAGTAAACCGCTGTCAATTGAGTTGAGCAGGAGCCAGACAGTAGCACTAGATTGAGCTGCTAGTCCACAGAATGGACGCGTGTCTTGGAGCCGTATTTTTGAATCGTTCTTTTTCAATTCACGTGCGAAAATATATACCTGTCTCATCTTGCAAATGACAAGTTCTGATGTGCTACGTGAGATGGGTATATACTTTCACGCGTAAATTGAAAACGAACGATTCAAAAATACGGCTCCTGGTCCTCTAAAGAGGCCGTTTTGCATGAATCACATTATGATTCTGTTCTAATGACATCTCTTTTGTACACGTGGAAAAAATCTGACTCTGTCCTACTTTCAAATCACTTTATGATTCACCCAAGTCGGCCTTTTTACATCCCCTGTAGTCATAGAGGAGAGGTTGTTTTTCTCTATGCCTGTGGTGCTATATAGTATATTTTTGTATAAAATGATTATAAATAAGCACAAAACTTTCAGAATTATTGAAAAATTCCTATTATTACCAAAGTTACCGATAGCGTTATTTAACACTTTTGGTTTATTCGTCCAAGCTTTTAGTATGAAATCGTGTGAGTTGACATCACGTGCCATGCCGTTAAGCACACTTTGATTGCTAATAACTTCGTAATATTTTGTGATATCGAAAAAATAATTTTACTACTGTTTTTAAAAGCAACTGATTTTCTTAAAAATCTTAATGTAGGACACGGGCTCATTCCGGACAGGTCGAAAGTAAGGCGATTGGTTCACTCAGTATTACTTAGTGTGTCTGCGAGTGTAAGTGGTCTGACTAGGCTGAAAAAATCAGTCAAGTGCGAGTTAGACTCGCGTACCTAGGGTTCCGTATCGTGGATGAAAAAATTATTTTGTCATTTTGTTTTCTTGAATTTTTCAATCGCTATGATTTTCCTGTAATCTTTACGTAAGCACATACTACCATGATTTTTTTCTTATATTTCGGTTTACCAGTTTTGGTGACGGTTATATACATTGTTTGGTGACTTTTCGAGGATTTCACGAAACAGGTGCAAGTTAATATAGTCAAGCTCTATATTTCTACAATCAGATACATTTTGATACCAATATTGTATTTTTAGGATTTTTAAATCTTCTTTTTTTCTCATTTTTGTATACCGTGTTATGTAGGCAAATTAATGCCATTTTAGTGCCAAATTTCAAGTCTGTATCGTTAATGGTGCTTGTTCGGTTTTATGCTGATGCACCGAACACGTGATATGCAAGCGGCACACGACGAGTTAACTAATTCTTAATTTGAACAAAACAGTGCATCAATCGGTGCCGTCGCGACCGGGTGCATTCACATAACATTTCTCAACATTTAAACTAATTAGAATAACATTGCATAAAAGATTAAATAAAACTTCTTTAATAATAATCTGGACTTTTAAATAACATTTACAACAGACATTATATCCGTTCCCGTTACATTGGTCCTTCGAACCTTTGGGACCTCTCGCGCGGTGTATAAAGAACAGTACAAAACGTGTGAGGTGTCAATGAACTAGTGAAACATTTGGTGAAACGGATCGCAGTGTCAACAACAAGGATTGCAGGAGGTGCGCATTGACGGCTTTCTACAACCAACAGCGGTAACATTAAAGGAGAAATTCAAGTAAGATCGATCCTTTTATACATTAACATTAAATACCTACACTTCTCGCATCATGTCGCTGGAAGAACAGTATGATCGCTTAGAAGAGCTTAGCAGATATTGGGAAAACTTCAAAAAGGACAGTCAGGAGAGGAAAAGTAGGCAGGATTATTATAAAAATCAATGGAGTAAGGTGGAAGCCTTGTGGAGTACGATCCAGTTCAACCATGATCGACTGCTTATGGATCTTAGTCAATCCGATACGTATTTTACAAACAAAAATTACGAAAAAGCTAAGGAGATTTTGGCGCATTACACCAGTGCCATAAAACAAGGAGGAACCAAATTATTAGGATCCAAAGGAGAGTTGGAGAGAGGAAACGGAGTGAAAGAAGCTGGAGATAATCAACCCCATCAACAACCCTTACAAAAACAGCAGGGAATCCACAGCAAATTGGACGAGAATAGACGTCAGCAACAGGCTAATTTTAAGGCATTTACAAGAACAGTGAAGAACATTAGTGTAGAGGAAATGACGGAGAAATGGGAGTTTGAGGATGCGTTAAAAACGCTGGAGAATCGTTGGTCTGTAGTGGATAAATTACATTGGCAAATTGAGAGTGAGTTGAATGAAGAAGGAGAAGACTCCCTTTATAACACTTTATTCAACCAGTATGAAAAACAATTTAATAACCTGAAAAGGGACATCAATAAAAAAATGTGGTCAGCTTCTTACAAGGACAAGGTTACACCGAAATTAGAAATACCTTCTTTAAATGGAAATTTCAATCAGTGGATGTCGTTCAAAGATTTATTCATGGACGCCGTTCATAACAACAGGATGATACCCAACACTCAGAAGATGCAAATTTTGAAGACCAAAGTTAAAGGGGAAGCTGAGAGATTGATACAACATTTACATATAAGTACCGAAAACTATGACTCGTGTTGGGAAATTCTTAATCACCGTTATAATAACAGGAGGATGATCTTCACTTCTCTTATGAACATGTTGTTTGGTTTGCCTAACATTCAACATAACTCCATAACATACATAAAAAGAATGCATGATGTGACGCTGGAAACATTGAATGCCATAAAAAATTTGGGAGTGGACACAACAACATGGGACTCTATCCTGGTCCATTTACTATGTCAAAAATTAGACCAAGAGACCTACAACGACTACTTGGAATCAGTAAAAAATCCACGTGAGTTACCTATCCTACAAGAGCTTTTAAACTACCTCGAGAGCAAATTTACTACCCTGGAAACAACCGCTCGTAGAAAACAGGAGACTAATCCTAATTCCCAAAAACAATATTTTCATAATTCCAATAACAATAAAAGGTTGTCTAATTTTCAACAAACATCGAACAGCACACCTAGAGGGACAGGAAATGGGCAAATTGCGAAATCATTCAACGTAACAGGGTCAGGAGGACACACGTGCCCACTATGCAAGAACCAACATGGCTTGTATAATTGTAAGACATTTTTACAATTACCTAACGACAAGAAAATATCGACAGTAAAGAAACTTGGAATTTGTATGAATTGTTTGTTTTCGCACAATGGCAATGACTGCACTTCTACACACACATGCCGAAAGTGCTCCAATCAACATAATACGCTGTTGCACGATGCATTAACTAGGTCAATGACTCGAACATCGGCACAGCACCAAACCATTGCCACCACGTCCAAAGACAATGAACCATGCACTTCTCATGTGTCTCAAGACAACTGCTCGGAGATATTATTGGCCACTGCGCAGTTAAAGGTTAAAGGAGCCGATGGTTG
The DNA here is from genome assembly GCA_934047225.1 of Ypsolopha sequella. Classification (NCBI taxonomy): domain Eukaryota; kingdom Metazoa; phylum Arthropoda; class Insecta; order Lepidoptera; family Ypsolophidae; genus Ypsolopha; species Ypsolopha sequella. The sequence continues at coordinate 15,466,892 of OW203994.1, read as the reverse complement.
CTATCACATCATGAGGGCCCTAGTAGACCAAGGGTCACAGAAATCCCTAATAAATGAGCATGCAGCTCAGGTGCTGGGGGTCAAGCGCCATCAGTGGAAAGGAGTGATCTTTGGCGTAGGCCAACGGGAAAACAATTGCAAGGGCAAAATGGAAATAACATGTGCGTCTTTGTATAATGAGTATCGTTTTGACACAGAGGTCTTGATCATGAACAGTCTTATAAAAAATTTACCTAACAAAACATTTATGAAACCATCATGGTCGAACATTAAAAACATTAATCTAGCCGATCCAGAATTCTACATCAGTCGTCCCGTGGACTTACTACTGGGGGCAGATATTTATTCAAACATTTTATTGAGTGGCCTAATAAAGGGCGAGGACGCAACACACCCTGTAGCTCAACAAACACAACTAGGCTGGTTGCTATGCGGCACCGCCCCAACATTTTATTGTAATGTTATTATGACCAACCTGGCCGAGGTACAACAGTTTTGGGAGAATGAGGAGATAATAGAAGATAGTGATTTGTCAGCAGAAGAGCTAGCCTGCGTAAAACATTATGATGAAACTACGAGAAGGACTCCAGATGGGAGATATGAAGTTCGCCTTCCCATGAAAGCAAACTTTGAGGAACACCGCGGAGATTCAAAACAAAAAGCAACAGCACAGTTGCTAAGTCAAGAAAGAAGGTTCAAAAGACAACAAAACTTGGCATTTGCTTATAAAACATTTATGAGAGAATATCACGAATTGCAACATATGGAACAAGTAAACATTAACTCGAAACCTGAGTGTTATTTAGCACACCATATCATTGAAAGAAAGGAGTCAATAACCACCAAATACAGGTTGGTCCTAAATGCCTCGGGAAAAACATCTACAGGATGTTCTCTCAATGACATGATGTATAAAGGACCCAACTTGCAACAAGATTTACAAATGCTGTTATTAAAGTGGAGACAATATCAGTATGCTTTTACTGCCGATATTGAGAAAATGTATCGACAAATCTTGGTGAACAGACAAGACACGCCGTTACAGAAGATTGTCTGGAGAGATTCACCTGAACAAGTTACTCAGTCCTACGAGTTGTTAACAGTTACCTACGGCACTAAAGCAGCCCCCTTTTTAGCCATGCAAACGCTAAAGAGACTAGCTGCTGACGAGAGAAGTTCATTCTCTGAAGCGGCCGAAATCCTGGAAAGTGCTTTCTATATGGACGACCTGCTGCATGGCGCACATACCATCGAACAGGGAAAACAATTGGTCCGGGACCTTACCCTACTATTACGGTCGGGAGGGTTCAATTTACGAAAATGGTCCTCTAACAACACAGAAATATTAGAAAACATTCCCGAACAACAAAACGCTGAACATATATTTCATTTAAAAACAGAAAACACCTCGAAAATTTTGGGCTTGGGATGGAACCCCATGGAGGATAAGTTTCAGTTCAAAGTTCAAATCTCAAATACACAGAAACTAACTAAACGAATCCTACTATCTGAAATATCTAAATTATTTGAGCCCCTAGGCTGGTTGTCGCCAGTGATCGTAAAACTAAAATTATTATTTCAAAAGGTATGGAGATCGAATAGTCAATGGGACGATGACGTCACACCAGAGGTTTATAAAGAGTGGACTAAGTTACAAGCGGACTTATCAAACTTAAACACCTACAAGATACCTAGATGGATTGGTAGTGGAAAATGGGACGTCATCGAATTACACGGGTTTTGTGATGCATCACTAGAGGCGTTCGCATGTGTCGTGTATATACGGGTCAAACAAACACAACAAGTAACCCTGATCGCTTCAAAAACCAAACTTGTACCACTCAAGAAAGATATAAAGTTACCAAGGCTTGAACTGAGCGGCGCTTATTTGCTAGCGAAATTAATCAAGAAAGTTAAGCAAGCTTTAGGTAAACAGGAGTGCGAAACATACGGGTGGACAGACTCTAAAGTGGTGTTGGGATGGCTAAACGGGGAACCAGATAGATGGAAACCGTTTGTAGCTAATAGAGTACGTCAGATAACAGAGATAATGCCTCCTAAACAGTGGCGATATGTGAAAACAGGAGAAAACCCGGCGGACGACGCAAGCCGGGGCTTATTCCCCTCTCAGTTCCTGAAAAAACAACTTATGTGGAAACACGGACCCGAATGGCTCCCCACCTTTGAGTCAAAACAAACAGAAAAGGAAACATTCAACACGGATCAGGAACAAAAACAAATAAAACAAACAAACATTGTCCAACATAATCCAAAAGAAACAATTATAGATAATAATCTATTAACAAAATATAGCTCATATACAAAGGTCGTGCGTGTATTAGCATGGATACGCCGAGCGCTGACTCAGAAAGATGAACGACCGCGAGCAAACTACCTAACATTGCAAGAATTACGCAATGCTAAGATAGCAATTGTGAAACATGTACAGAAAACGGAATTTGGAGCGGAAATTGAGCAATTGCGAAAACACGGCCAAGTTGAAACAAAAAACAAATTAATTCAGTTAAATCCTTACCTTGACGAAGGGAACATTTTAAGAGTTGGCGGTCGATTATCTCAAGCTAAGATCGGCATGGAGATGAAGCATCCCAAAATTATACCAAGTGGGTCACGACTTTCAACCTTGCTCATCGACCAAGCACATAAATTAACTTATCATGGTGGCCCGCGCCTTACGTTGGCTACTTTAAGACAGGAGTACTGGATCACCGGCGGTCAAAACATGGTAAAAAAAGAGATAAGGAAGTGTATTACCTGCCGAAAGCACGAGGGGCAAACCCAAAAACAGCTGATGGGAGATTTACCAGCGGCAAGAGTCAACCCCGCTCGAGCTTTTCAACATACAGGAGTAGACTATACAGGCTTTGTCGAAGTAAAGAAGAACAAAGGTCGATGTTCTACGTCCGTAAAAGGGTACATAGCCATTTTCATCTGTATGGTCACCAAGGCCGTGCATTTGGAAATAGTGTCGGAGCTGACTAGTTCGGCATTCCTAGCGGCACTAAGAAGAATGGCCGCAAAAAGAGGAACACCTCAACATATGTACAGCGATAACGGGACAAACTTTGTAGGAGCTAACAACGTTTTACAAAAAGAATGGGAACAATTGAAACAGATATTTGATAACAGCTTCCTTGCCGAAATAACAGAGATGAAGATGGAGTGGCATTACAACGCAGCAGTTTGGGCTAGTGCAGGTGGACTGTGGGAGCGAGCTGTTAGAAGTCTGAAGCACCATTTGAAACGGGTGGTTGGAGAACAGAAGCTCACGTTCGAAGAATACGCCACCCTGTTAGCTCAATTAGAAGCGTGTTTGAACTCCCGACCATTATGCTCGCTAACAGAAAATATCGAAGACCTGGAAGTACTAACACCCGCTCACTTCTTGTCGGGAGATGCAGGAGTAACGGTAATCGCAACAAGGGAAGATGCCAGAACACGCTGGGACATGACTCAAAAACTTTTCAACAACATCTGGAAGAAGTGGAAACTGGAATATTTGAGTCAACTTACATCAAGACACAAGTGGCAGGTCCCTCAACAAAACATTAAAACCGGAGATCTGGTGGTCATTCATGAAGATAATCTGCCGTCAGGAAAATGGGCCCTAGGAAGAGTAGTGGATGTCCACCCCGGAAAAGATGACTACGTGAGAGTTGTCACCTTGAAAACAAAAAACGGGAAAATAAAAAGGCCAATTACTAAGCTATCGGTTTTACCTTTAGAACAGAACCCAAAACAACATGATGAAGTGACAGCGAAACAGAAAACCCAGAGAGGTACAAGTGCAAGGAACAGATCCAGTTTCATAACATTGGCAATGACCTTATTATATTTTATATCTATTATCACAACAGCTGATGGATTCAAGTTGCAGAGTCTCGATAACAAACAAAGTATATATTTTGACCACGTCTCAAAAATGCAAATCATAAAAGATAAATGGAAAATAATAGCCTATTATGATTTAAACCCTTATTGGGAGGGAAACATTGCATATGTAAAATATTATAAACATTTGCAAATAGTATGTGAGCTAATAAAACAACAAACACACTGTGAGATTATCCTTTTACAGTTACATCATACCTACACCGAGTTAGAACATAACAACAAAGTATTATTGTCATCTAAGAACAGTAGAACGCGCCGGCGGCGGCGTGGGCTTATCAACGGGGTCGGGTATTTAGCGAACACTTTATTCGGCGTACTCGACGATAAATTCGCAGAACAGTATACTAAGGATATTATCCTAGTACGGGAGAATGAAAAACACCTGCTATTGTTATGGAAAAATCAGACGTCCGTAATAGAAGCAGAATATAATTTAATGAAGAGGATGGAAGTGACAGTACAAACCCAACATAAAATTATTAACAAACATTTAATGACACTAGATCAGGTGACCAACTCTGTAAAGAATAAGTTAAACGAAGCCGAAGTTATGACAGAGTTCACACTATCAGCTATGGCAGCAAACAACTTACTGACACATCTACGGAACATCCAGGAGAATCTGCTAGATACAGTAACAAGTATTTACAATGGTCATCTGAACGTTCATCTCCTTGATCCTCAACAACTGCAGACGGAGCTGAGCCTCATATCAGGACAATTATCTAAGGAACTCACTTTGCCTATTGATAACCTACAGACTAGCATGCATAACATTTATCATCTTTTGCAACTAAAAACAAAGATGACACAGGAGTACCTCATCTTGGAAATTAATGTCCCACTGACCAGCAGAGATACTTATGACCTCTTTAACATCATTGCTGTACCACAACCCAGAGGGGATAAAATGATAAGCCTCATCCCCATAAAAAGATATGTAGCCATCAACCTACAAAAAGACTCCTATTTACCAATTACTGTGGAAGAATTCCAACACTGTCTAATAAGAGACTCTACAACACATCTATGCCAATTAAACACTCCAATTTACCGATTGACTTCAGATAACGAGCTATGCCTAAAAGATAATCAAAATACACCACGGTGTAAGGCTGTTATCTCTGGATGCCAGAACAAAATTATACACTTAACAAAAGTTAACCAATATTTACACTTTTGTTGTAATGAATGTCCGGTTAGAATAATATGCCAAGAGAAGGTAACATCCCAGATATTAACAGGATCTAACATTATAAATTTGAATCAGGATTGCATGATAAAAACGGAAAATTTTACTATCTATGCACAAAAACAACTACAGAGTAATGTGAAATTAACAGAGAGTGTAGAGAAGTTAGAGATATCTCCAATAAATAACATTATGAATATTAGAATAGAGAAGATTGAAGAAGAAAACATTACCACTTCAAACAACCAACAGGCTTTGAAAGAAATTGAAGAAAAAATTAGATACATGAAGAACGAAGCGGTGCTTTCTGAACAGTTATCTGTACACGATGTGCATCATTATATCGTCATATATGCATCCTGGGGATTGGCGATCGTCGCAATAGGAGTGTACGTGTGTAGGCGGTCTCGCTGCCGCTGGCAGGCACCAGCCGCACCGGCGCCCGAGGTAGCTGCGGGACCCACGGAGCCCACGGCCCGGGCTCGCACTCGAGCCCCTCTCCGTAACAGTGCTGTTCAGAATAAAATGTATATTTCGGAACGCATCCATCAAGGGTCTATATAATTTGTCTATGGACTTGGAGCTGTCAAAAACGAGGGACGTGGAATTTTCTTGGTATAGATCGCGGACGATTTTAATATGTGTTATTAAGGGCTTAACCCAAGGGAAATCGGTGCGGACATCGTAAGAAACAGTATTCGATCAAGGGCTGAAGATATTTTGGCGTGAAGGCCACTTTTGAGTGTATTTCCTGTGTGTGTGAAATAACCTATATCCACGCGGTGTGCGACAAGTGGACTTGTTAATTACTATTTCTGGGTTCGGATGCATCCCGGGGTAGGAGGGTTGTGTTTAGATTCATCGTGGAAGGTGATCTACGTGTCACGGCACCGACACGCCTTGGTCTCCGCAGCGAAGGGTCTTCGTGCGAGGACTACTTGATGAGGTCATCATACAACTGTCTGGTAGGACATTTTATATTAAATATTAGATCATAAGATACTTGTATACTATAAATCTGGGACAGCTATGGGCCCCTGCTCCAGCTGCAAGTATCGCCCTTTAGCATACAATTAGTGGTGTCTGAGCGTGGTTATGGAATCCTCGCACCAGTGACGTCGATGCCCGTCACTAGTCAGTATTACTACTTTTTATATGCTACAATTTCTGGTAGCAACGAGCGTTTATATCAAACAATTTTTGGTAGCCAGTCCGTGGTTAATCCCAACTTTGGTTTATATACATATAAACAGCGGAACTGGGCGGCCCCAGTGTCATTGAACTGTTAACATAGCTAGGCTATTTACATGTACATGTAGCAATTACAAATTGGATTTGTTTAGTGCTTTGAGTAGATAATTGATTACCGGAGGGTACCACACTGATGTGGTTCAGTAATATCAGTATAAATTGTTAATTTAGTACATATCAAGTGTTCTTGTATTGCAATAACATTATATCATATAACGGTTTATATTATAGATTGGAAATCAACTTGTTAGCTAATATACGGTTATCTTGGCTTGAATTTATGTACTTACAAGCATGTATACAGTTGCATAGTGGAATGTGCATTCGGGTTTGTGTGTATTGTATACACCAAATATAATTTAAATTTGGTAATATAGAATTAGGTAGGAACCTATTTGTTTGTTTAGTATTGACGGACAGTACATACATTGGTAATTGGGAATTAATTTTGCTAATTAAATTCTATTTATAGGTAGGGTACCTATTGAGCAGTGCTTCTGTATTTTGTGCCGTGTCAGGGTGTTTGCTAAATAGTTTTTATTTATACATTTCCCGGTTCATTGCGGCATGATGTCCAAGTCTCACAAGGCTGCGTTGGCGAAAGAGCTCCGCTGGTTTACAACCGTCCAGGGATTGCTTTCTCGTTCGGATCGCGACAATGCAATCCTGGAGAGAGCCGAGCGGATGCATCAGCGGCTGGCTGATGCAGAGGCGGCTGTGGCAGCACTGCAGGAAAGTGACGGGCCTATGGATAGGTATGTTACTGATTTAGCCCAGATAAAAGGGATTTATGATGATATAACAGAGGCGGCCTCCATGATCAAAAAGCGACAATCGGGCAGCCCGGTTGTTAGCACACCTAGACCAATTGATGGCGCCACTGGTAAGACGCTGGTTATAACGTCGAATATTATTGCTGATGTAAAGAGGCAAAATTCAGGAGGTCCTGTAGTTGTCACGCCTCAACCGGTAGATGGCGTGTCTGGTAGTTTGGTTAGTTTAGAACTAAATAAATTTAATGGGAAAATTCAAGAATGGGTTTCTTTTAAAAATATGTTTAATTCATTAGTAAATTCTAGGGTAGATTTATCAAAGGGGCAAAAGATGGCATATTTGATGTCAACATTGGAGGGCGAAGCAAGGTCGCTCATCCAGCACCTCAGGGTAGAGGATGATCATTATGATATAGCGTGGGGCTTATTAAATGATAGGTATCAGAACATGCGCTTACTGGCTGATGCGCATGCGTCTCAATTGTTGACGTTACCTAGGGTAACTGACCGGGCCCAACTAAGGTTGCAGTTGCTGACCCCGGTCACTGTGGCGTGTAATGCCCTTAGAACATTAGGTTTACCGGTGGACGAGTGGTCGTTTTTACTCGTTCACATTATTTTAGGTAGGTTGCCTAATGATGTGAGGTCACGTTTTGAGCGGGTGTCCGCAGGAAAAGATGGCAGCACTGTGCCAAAATTTACGGACTTATTAACGTTTCTTGAATATGAAGCTAGGGTAGCAGAAACATCACAGCCGGACTTGGCGCCATCTGGGGCGCAATCATTTTCGTCTGCTGGCTCATCTGAATGTGGGGAGCCCAGACAACCGCAGCAGTCGCGGGGACGCGATATGACACGTTTGGCGGGGGTCGCCGTGATCGAGAGGTCATTGACCTGTTTACAATGTGGCCATACGGGGCATGACCTGCTGAGATGTCAGCAGTGGCGAAACCTGCACGTCACCGAGCGGCGACGCATAGTGAAGCGTAAGGGCCTGTGTTTCGGTTGCTTGGGCAATCATTTTGAACGTAATTGTCCCGAGCCACGACGTTGCAGTGTTTGTGAGGGGCCTCACCATTTATTGTTGTGTGCCAACAGATCTGAAGCGGCTTCACCGGTCCCGCAGCGACGGAGCCCTACGGGCGGGGGTGCTTCAGGGAGAACTCCCCCCCCCTTGGACAACGGGGGTGCGTCAGGGAGAACTTCCCCCCCCTCGGTCCAGGGAAGGCATGTTGTCGGGCAGAGCTCCCCTCCGTCGGAACGGAGGACTGCGGCGCGAGGCGCGCCCCCTCACCGGGAGGTGAGTTATGTATTTGCGCGTGGACCCGTAGGGGGCTTGCCTACGGGCTATCACACATATGGCCATGTAGTGAATTGGGCCCCTACGGGCGGGGGCCAATTGGAGTTGGCAAGGGCTAGGCCCCCCCTCCCCGCGCCAGTTTTGGTGCCAGCTGGCATAGAGCACCGTGTTAAGACGGAGTCACGTGGTTACTCACCGCCGTACCGCGAGTACCCGCGGTTAGAGTACCACCCGCCGTACTCAGGGAGAGTTGGAGGCTACGCTCCCCCCATGGTGGGGATGTGCACACACCAGCCGTATTATTGCCAGTGGACTGGTCCTGCACTCCACAGGTGGGGTAGCCTGTAACTAGCTTGTTCAAGCCATGAGTACGGAACCGCGGACGGTTCTGTTGCCTACCGCGATGGCTCGCGTCTAGGGCCCCAGGGGGGATTGAGTTAGGGTAAGGGCCCTCCTCGACTTGGAAAGTCAAGTGGCGCACCGATTAGTTTTGAACCTGGAGGTTTCGTCGGTGCCGCTCCTAGGTATTGGTGGACTGGAGTTGAATCAGCGGCTGCAGCCATGGTTATAGACAATATTGTCGGCTGGCAGCCTTCTTTGGACCTTCCTCCGTTCATAATCTCATGCACGTCAGGTCTGCATCTGGCAGACCCACGTTTTGTCATCCGGCCCCAGTCGATGTTTTCCTGGGCGCAGATTTGTTAGGATGGATCCTATTTGGTTTTAAAAGACTCTGGGTTCTTCTTCATTGGTGGAGGTATCCACAATTTTGGATATTCGATATTTGATTCGATACTTGGATTATTATGTTCGAACTTAGGAAATGGCTTTCAAATGAACATATACTGTTTGCAGATTTGGAGGATCCCAATATGATGGTGGTATTATGTTGAAATACCAACCAGTCAATGAAATTCATATATTTTGTCCCCAGCCGTGAGTGCAGAGGAGCGTTGGAGCGCATTGGTACACGGTACGTGTACTTCAGGCGGACCTCATCAAGTTTAGACTTCGAGTTCTGCGCGAGGATCACGCCAGGCTGAAGTGAGCGGTTGCTCGTTTGAATCCTTTCACGGATTATGAAGGACTTCTGCGTTTTGGAGGCTGATTTTGGAGAGCTGACCTGCCATACGGAAGTCTTCATCCTTTGCTTCTACCCAAGACGGACCTTTGGTAAATCTGTTGGTGTCGGATTGACACATACGTAATGCGCACGGGGGTTTTCAGCAATCGCAACGCTCGGGTTGTAAAAGCATACCTTGTGTATTTGTGTGCTTGGCCACCAAGGCCGTTCACTTGGCAGTGGTATCAGCTTTGACTACGGAGGCCTTCGTCGCCGCGTTGGATCGTTTCGTGTCGCGTAAGGGTTTACCTTCACTTATTCGCTCCGACAATGGCACAAACTACAAAGGTACTGCTAACTATCTAAAAGATATTGATAATTTTTTGTTTTGTAAATAACTATGCTAGTTTAAGTTAAATCTTCGCCCAGAAAGGGGTAACTTGGCGGTACAGTCCCCCAAATTGCCCTCACTGGGGAGGGAATTTTTTGAAGCTGCCGTCAAGTCGGCGAAGACCCACCTCCGCTGCGTTATTGGGGAAACTGTCCTAATTTTTGAGGAGCTTGCCACTGTGTATTGTAAAGTGGAAGCGGTCCTCAACTCTCGTCCTCTCTGTGGTCAGACAGGACTGAGCATCCTAGGGAAGGAAATTTAATTCTTTTGAAGGATATGAACTTGTTATCCTTGTTTTGGCGCCGGGGCCGTATATTAAAGTTGTTTTGGCGGAGACGGAACTCCACGCGTCGCAGAGGTGTTGGTCGAAGGTTCGATTTTGTGACGAGCCATGACAACTCTCTCCCGTCTCCCGGTTGTATGAGCTAGTGGACTGATTGCTCAGCCCAGAGCGGGGGACTGTTCAGAATAAAATGTATATTTCGGAACGCATCCATCAAGGGTCTATATAATTTGTCTATGGACTTGGAGCTGTCAAAAACGAGGGACGTGGAATTTTCTTGGTATAGATCGCGGACGATTTTAATATGTGTTATTAAGGGCTTAACCCAAGGGAAATCGGTGCGGACATCGTAAGAAACAGTATTCGATCAAGGGCTGAAGATATTTTGGCGTGAAGGCCACTTTTGAGTGTATTTCCTGTGTGTGTGAAATAACCTATATCCACGCGGTGTGCGACAAGTGGACTTGTTAATTACTATTTCTGGGTTCGGATGCATCCCGGGGTAGGAGGGTTGTGTTTAGATTCATCGTGGAAGGTGATCTACGTGTCACGGCACCGACACGCCTTGGTCTCCGCAGCGAAGGGTCTTCGTGCGAGGACTACTTGATGAGGTCATCATACAACTGTCTGGTAGGACATTTTATATTAAATATTAGATCATAAGATACTTGTATACTATAAATCTGGGACAGCTATGGGCCCCTGCTCCAGCTGCAAGTATCGCCCTTTAGCATACAATTAGTGGTGTCTGAGCGTGGTTATGGAATCCTCGCACCAGTGACGTCGATGCCCGTCACTAGTCAGTATTACTACTTTTTATATGCTACAATTTCTGGTAGCAACGAGCGTTTATATCAAACAAGTGCAATGCCCAATAACGAAAACAAAGGTGAAAGTGTTAAAGTTTTGAGTGAAAAAGGAACTTCACCAGTGTACCGAAGCACAAGTTTCCGTGAACACTTGTAAACATGTGTATACCTAGATTAAAAAAAAAAAAACATTGTTAGTCGTATATTTATAGTTATAGATCACATTCACTAACCGAACAAAGTCAAACATTGTTTATCCTTTATTGTATTATGGATTGTGTAATTATAAGTTACTAACATTATGGTAAGTTAAATTTAGTTCACCTCATCTCTCATCTTTTGCCCTCGGCAAGATGTTCGGTTTTATGCTGATGCACCGAACACGTGATATGCAAGCGGCACACGACGAGTTAACTAATTCTTAATTTGAACAAAACAGTGCATCAATCGGTGCCGTCGCGACCGGGTGCATTCACATAACATTTCTCAACATTTAAACTAATTAGAATAACATTGCATAAAAGATTAAATAAAACTTCTTTAATAATAATCTGGACTTTTAAATAACATTTACAACAGACATTATATCCGTTCCCGTTACAGTGCTAAACCAGACGGACAATAGAGTCTCACCATAAAGGTTCCTTTTATACCTATAGGTACTACGGAACCCTAAAAACAAAAAAGCCAAGAACAGTTGCGTTAGAGCCTTATTATGTGTACATTTACTGAAATATATTTCTTTATACGGGTATACTTTATACGGGCCTTAACGACACAAAGGCGCGTGAAAAGTGATTGTAGGACCTAAAAGATATATAATAAGGTCTTCTACCACCTTTATAGAATTTGCACACATACAAAGGCGCGTGAAAAGTGATTGTAGGAGGTAAAACATATATAATAAGTTCTTGTAGCACCTTAATAGAATATGTACATATACAAAGGTGCGTGAAAAGTGATTGTAGGAGGTAAAAGAAATACAATAAGTTCTTGTACCACCTTAATAGAATTTAAACATGATTGCGACGTGACTGTAACACTAAAATAAATCTCAAGTGTTTTTTTATTATATTTTCAATAGCATGAGTGAAAGGAATATATGTTCTTAGATGATTTAAAAGTGATCTGATAAATGTCAATAATGGACGAATAAATATAGGTAATTAATTGGAATGAATTTTCACTCACATACGTAAAAAACTAGTGCGAGCATCAGGTTACTGACAAAATATGCATTCATTTAGCTAAATATTTCATGCGCTTGCGAAACTCGTGGAATTTTTAGTCATTTATATTATTGAAGTGCAATATTTTTTTTAGGTTAACTTGTAATTTCTTCTCGAATGAGGCATTAGGTCTTTTTGTGATTTTATTACAGCATTACATGTAAAATGGGTATGTTTATTTTTTAAATTATGGCCTGAGGTAAGAAAAGTGATCGATTTTTTCTTTATCAAAAACTGTAATGGCGGCTTGCTACAACTGGCTTAGACGTTTACTATATCCATTTAAACGGTTTAAGAAGTAGAAAGGCGCTAGTGACCACTATCACAACGCTTTGGGATCAACAATTGCCGTACTATGGAGTATTTTTACTCTTTTTGGGGCACAGAAGCGCTTGAATTCTTCTTTTTAGCCCTTAAACAGTTACTATGGAGTTCAAGATATAACGTTGTACAACGTTGATGATGATGATGATGATGATGATGATGATGACGACGATGACGATGACGATGACGATGACGATGAAGATGACGTGACGAACACGATGACGATGACAATGACGATGACGAAGACGATGACCATGACGATGACGCTGACGATGACGTTGACGATGACGTTGACAATGACGTTGACGATGACGTTGACGATGACGTTGACGATGACGTTGAAGATGACGATGACGTTGATGATGACGTTGACGATGACGGTGACGATGACGGTGACGATGACGGTGACGATGACAGTGACGATGACGATGACGATGACGTTGAAGATGACGATGACGATGACGATGACGACGATGACGATGACGATGACGATGACCATGACGATGACCATGACGATGACGTTGACGATGACGTTGAAGATTACGATGACGATGACGTTGATGATGACGTTGACGATGACGATGACGGTGACGATGACGATGACGATGACGATAACGTTGAAGATGACGATGACGATGAAGATGAAGATGACGTGACGATGACGATGACAATGACGATAACGATGACGCTAACGATGACGTTGACGATGACGTTGACAATGACGTTGACGATGACGTTGACGATGACGATGAAGTTGACGATGACGTTAACGATGATGATGATGATGACGACGATGACGTTGATGATGACGTTGACGATGACGGTGACGATGACGATGACGATGACGTTGACGATGAAGATGACGTGACGATGACGATGACAATGACGATAACGATGACGCTGACGATGACGTTGACGATGACGTTGACAATGACGTTGACGATGACGTTAACGATGACAAAGACGATAACGATGACGCTGACGACGTTGACGATGACGTGGACAATTACGTTGACGATGACGTTGACGGTGACGATGACGATGACAATGACGATGACGTTGACGATGACGTTGACGATGACGGTGACGGTGACGATGACGATGACCATGACGATGACGCTGACGATGACGTTGACGATGACGTTGACGATGACGTTGAAGATGACGATGACGTTGATGATGACGTTGACGATGACGGTGACGATGACGGTGACGATGACGATGACGTTGAAGATGACAATGACGATGACAATGACGATGACGTTGACGATGACGTTGAAGATGACGATGACGATGACGTTGATGATGACGTTGACGATGACGGTGACGATGACGATGACGATGACGATGACGATGACGATGACGATGACGATGACGATGAATATGACGTGACGATGACTATGACGATGACGATGATAATGACGATGACGATGACGCTGACGATGACGGTGACGGTGACGATGACGATGAAGATGAAGATGACGTGACGATGACGATGACAATGACGATAACGATGACGCTGACGCGGACGTTGACGATGACGTTGACAATGACGTTGACGATGACGTTGACGATGACGTTGACGATGACGTTGAAGATGACGATGACGATGACGGTGACGATGACGGTGATGATGACGATGGCGATGACGTTGAAGATGACGATGACGATGACGATGACGATGACGTTGACGATGACGTTGACGATGACGTTGACGATGACGTTGAAGATGACGATGACGATGACGTTGATGATGACGTTGACGATGACGGTGACGATGATGGTGATGATGACGATGGCGATGACGTTGAAGATGACGATGACGATGACGATGACCATGACGATGACGTTGACGTTGACGTTGACGATGACGTTGACGATGACGTTGAAGATGACGATGACGATGACGTTGATGATGACGGTGACGATGACGGTGACGATGACGATGACGATGACGATGACGTTGACGATGAAGTTGACGATGACGTTGAAGATGACGATGACGATGACGTTGATGATGACGGTGACGATGACGGTGACGATGACGATGACGATGACGATGACGTTGAAGATGACGATGACGATGAAGATGTCATCGTCAACGTCATCGTCAACGTCATCGTCACCGTTATCGTCATCGACATCGTCATCATCATCAACAATAAATAACAACATATATTTGAGTTATATTTCTCAATCAAACGGTTTTAGGTGCTAATGTTGAGCTACAATACTCTAATACGGTAAAGGTGCTACAAAAGATCTTTACAGATCGATTCTAACGCTATAGACTAGATACAACTACCATGTAACTGCTTGAGTGTTATATGTGATATTTGTAACTCTTTTGAAGCGCTTTTACCTTACTAATTGCTATTTTAGATCTCATAGTGCTATTTAGTATATTTATAACTCTGCATTGTATCTAAAGCCTGTACAAGAACTTAATAACACACCTCTGTTTCTCCAAAGCCGTAATCGTCGCTACTCTACTTCTTCAATACCACCCTTCTCTTAAAGAGATATTACAATCTCTTATATATAGTCTAAGCAGTCTAAGGTATATACAAACTCTCTTCAACCGCTGTTATACAACAAAGAAGCGGTACAGTGCCTTCTTATACTGCTTGTGTGCTACTTGGGCCGTAATCATAGTTTTTCCTCCCGCTACGAATACTCGGGAATAATGTATATTATAACTAATATAAATTAGTAATAATAATTCGCAAATACCACCTGCAGTTACAATTCATTCGCATGTAATCTCCCGACAGTTCTTGATGCATGTCCCTCTTTGTACCTGTTACTACACAATGTCCAAAGTGTCGAGAGTGTCTCAAGTTGAAACATGTTCTACCATAACGTACGTAATGGATACCTTAGTACTAGCTTAAGAGCACATGTTGTGCATACTAAGTAAGGTTAACGATGCTCGTTTACTATGACAGGAGATGGAAACCAACTTTACTAAACTTTTAGATGCATGAACTGCTCCGTTATAGCCACTATTGCTGGTAAATAAGAATTGCGCTGTACACATGTCAAGGTATTGTTAGATACCTGGAACTTTGTAGATGTTATGGTTTAGAAATCACGTAAAAGCAACAGTAGTTCAGTCGGTGGGACAAATTACTCAAAATCTGATGGTTAGGGTTCTGTTCGGTTGCCCCCGCAGCGGTATGCAACTAAAATATTGGTGTGCGTGGAAACCTGGGGATCTAAAAAAGCCGACTTGGGTGAATCATAAAATGATTTGAACGTAGGATGGAGTCAGAGTTTTTTCACGCGTGCAAAAGAGACGGCATTAGAACGGAATCATAATATGATTCATCCAAAGCGGCCTTTTTAGAGGACCTGGACCAATATCAAACATGTAAAACGGAAAGGTGTGTAGATATGCTTGCGGTGACTGCTTGATTTACCGATCAGTTCTTGAAGTAAAATGTTGTTTGCTTAGTTTGTATTGGCAAAACATTAAAGGCTGATATCAAATTTATAATTGCTGAATGACTTTTTAGATGTGGTTTTAAAAAATGTTTAAATACTTATCACATAATTATGAAATTGCCGTAAACTCGATTTTTGGTACTAACATCTTTGCATTTTTTTTAGGAATGACAAATCCAAATTAGACAGGATGAGACAACATTAAGCTGATAGCAACATTAATTTTATTTTTGAAAAGTGTCAGCTGTAAAAAATTATAACGAATCTTATCATGGAAGTGGATAGTTAGTACGAACTGTTTTTTAAAGATTAAATTTTTATAATCAAACTGAAAATAAAAAATACATAGATGTAAAACCTTGAAATCAACTTTCAAACAAAAAATAAATAATTGAAATAGCTATTGAATTACAGGAATTATGAACTCATGAATCTGGAAGAAAATTTCAGCTATTTCTTATGTAAAGACCTATTATAACAAGATTAAGGGTACTCAGAAACTTATATTTCTACATTAGAAGTCTTCCATTCCAAGGATTTTTCCCTATATACTCTTATCTTTTAATGAAAATCATGATAATATTCCTGTTATAAGCACCAAGACATTAACCCCACGATAGTTAAGGCGATATGCGAAAAAAATACGGATGTTTTTTTTCTGTGTACTTCATGAAATACACGAAAAATTATACTCAGTTTCTGGTATATGCATTTTGACTACATAATCTAAGGATTTGAAATTGGAAAACATGTTTGGATAAATTTTCCTCGATATAAATAATTGGTGAAATGAGGTCTTCAAACACACTTTTCTCCTCGTTTGACGAATAGGAACCATATACAGAACTCAAATATATTTTATTAGGTGTGTTTTAACAAAATCTAGAGATTTGAAATTTTGCTAGCTATTTTAGTTTTTTTAATAAAAATATAAAACCATCTTTTTTCCCTTTTGCCCTGAATCCGCCCCTCTTGCACTGCGCGATTTTTCGCTTGGAGTGACAGTGATAAAAATAAAATTCGCATAGCCTCTTAATAAGAACTACATGGTATACTATGACCGGAATTAACTATTTAGCATATCATGAGAAAGTTAGTTCCATTTTATATCATCTTGGGTTGTAAAAATTTCTAATTTTTAAAATATAGAAATTTATTTATAGTTTGCTCCGCACAGACAGAGGTGTCCACGTTGGCTTTCTACCAACCAATCTGTTTCCACAGGGCCTTGACTGTATCTATATAGATAAACTGACATTAATCAGTTGGACCATGGTTCCCAGGCATAATACGTTTTGTCCCGTGAGATATCACCCCCTTCTTTATACGACGCTATCTACTTTCCCCACTTGGTGACATCCAACATCTGAATGTTGCCGCACCTACTGAAGACTCGAGCAGTTGTTATATCCTAAACAGACATCATCCTCACAGTACTCTTGCATCAAGGTCGTCAGCAGTCACTATAAAGCCACCATCTTCGAACCTCATCAACTCCAATGCAGCTCTCTTTCAGCTTCTTGATCCAACAGCTCACATCCTTTCTCGCCCAACCCGACTCAAGGGAATATTGAAGCATACATAATGTGATCTTTTTTTTTTCTTTAAAATTGAACACTACCCCCTGAAGTATTGGTACCCTGATATGGCTGCTTTTTCCAAATGGGTTGTCTGATTTATTATCATTTATTTGAGGAAAAATAATACAGTTTTCCTGTTATCAAATTCACAAAGTACGACGAAGAAGTTTAAGTATGCTTTTATATGAAATGTGCGGGAAATATTGAATATTCGCGATTTCAAAGAAAATATTTATGAAATTAAAAGAAACAACAGATATTTGGCAATGGTTATATAATTTTTTACGCTTAAGGATAAACGTCAGTCGCTTAGCGCAAAGTGCATAACTTAACTTTGTATTTCTCGTTTAGAAGTTAAACATTGAAAACATTTTAGTATTTAGCAGTTTTTTGACACCAGTAGTTCAGTATTATGAGGTTTATAAAGCATAAGTCTGAAATTTAATGCACAATTAGTCATGATATTGCCCAAACAAAGTTAAAACAGCATTTTAAGTTGGTTTTGAAAAGATCATGATTATAATTGTGTACACAATTTCAAACTATTCCTTTATAAACCTTACTAATACTGAACTATTGGCGTCAAATGCCACAGACCAAAATGGGTTTAAATTAAAAATTTAAAAACAACTTTCTTTTCTTTTGTATGCTTATCCATTTCTCTTGTGCTAGCAGCTGATG
Source organism: Ypsolopha sequella (assembly GCA_934047225.1). Classification (NCBI taxonomy): domain Eukaryota; kingdom Metazoa; phylum Arthropoda; class Insecta; order Lepidoptera; family Ypsolophidae; genus Ypsolopha; species Ypsolopha sequella. The sequence goes on along the minus strand of OW203994.1, from coordinate 15,448,654 downwards.
CGACGGTATGGTGCCAGTCCCAAGGCTGGACAAGGAGGAAGGCAGACCTGTTGGGCAGTTCATCTTCAGGAACGCGTTACTTGGATATGGGATGTCCACCATATACCGTATACGAGTATATAATAATGCATGTATTTATGATACTACTGATATTGTATACAGTAACATCCCACTAATATTATAAATGTGAAATTTTGGATGGATGGATGGATGGATGTTTGTTACTCTTTCACGCCGAAACTACTGAAACGATTAGGCTGAAACTTTGCACCAATGTAGTTCTAGACCTGGAATAGGACATATACTACTTTTTATCGCATGAATCAGTTCCCGTTGGAAGGCAATGGCGTGTCAAGTTCCTATAGAAAAAAATGTACTTACTGTTACTCCTTCACGCCGTTGAATATTAGTGGGATGGGTTAGTGAGGATGGGATGGGATGGGATAGTGGCATTAGTGGGATGGGATGGGATGGGATGGGATTCGATAGGACTATTCAAAAAATTAATCAACGCGGGCGAAGCCGCGGGCAAAAGCTAGTTTATATAAAGTTCCATTGTTCGTAGTATTCACATATAATCAATAAAATAATAGTTATACATAAATAATTATACAACGTGTAACAGAAAGGTGTAACCATATTTGAAGAGCTTATTCAGTCAATGGTATAGAACAACTTTTACTATGGAACAAATGCTGCATCTCGAAAAAAATAAATTACTGTTTCATAGAAAAATGCAATGCCAATCGGCCGAAATGTATGGAAGGGCAGATTTTTTTTTTGAGATTTCGGGGTTGGCTCCATAGTAAAAGTAGTTCTATACCATTGACTGAATAAGCTCTTCAAATATGGTTACACCTTTCTGTTACACGTTGTATATCATTATTTAAATATGTATTATTATTTTTTATTTATCTTATTTTACAGTTATTAAAAATAGTATGTTTCTTGTCAAATTTTGCTATGTTACATTTTAAATTTTAAATGTGCATGCCTTGTGTAAATAATTAATATTTCTTGTATTTTTATTTTAGATGCTTTTATGTTTGTAATTATGCTAACTTTGTATGACAAACACTTGCCTATCCTTACCTGTGCGAAAATGTGTAGTCACTGGTAAAAAAACACATGAGTTTTGATCAGTTTTCTTACGGTTTCCTGTTCAACATTATTAAATTGTTTTCTGTAATAGCAATGGAAAGCAAACTTGTTGTTTTCACGAGTAAGAAATTTCTTTGTGTGCGCATTTCTCAAGACAATTTCTTTAAAAACCTGGCTAGTTTTCATTGGGTTATTTTACGGTTTCGTCCAAAAACGGAAACTCTTCTCTCAACTCTGAGCAGATTTCGAACGCTAAAAATAACGGTAGCTTACAAAGATCAATTAATTTCGACATCACTTGACATTTATTACGGCTTAGGTTTGTAACGAGACAATCTCAAAGTCGTCCATCAAACGGCAAAATTACTCTCTGATATGGACCAATGGGCTATTAAGATAACGGCGCTATAAGTAATTGAACATGTAGGTATTATGAATAGAAATCATTAGTCTTAGCTTAACAAAGCACAAGGTCTTACGAGAAAAAAATGCTTATGTAGTACTGCCAGCGAAAAAAAGCATTTTATTATACAGGATGATTGGTAATTCGACCTATTCCTTTAAAGGGGTTATACTAGGGATCATTTCCAACAAATAATGCCTATCAACTAGGGGTCGAAAATAATATATTTTTTTTTAATTAAAACACGTCGATATTTCAAAAATTACGTAATAAAAAAGGTTTTTTTTCCACATAAGAACATAATCCACATAATTCTGAGATTATGGGAATTCGGGGCACGTATTTTTTTATAAATCACTCATCTATCATTGATCAGAAACATAATAAATAAGTGCTGAGAGAGGAATAGTTATTTTTAAATTGTTTATTTTTGGTTAATAGTCTGAAAGTTTGAAAAATAATATAAAAACCTTCGTAACTCGGAGACAATTCATTTTCGACACCTAGTTGATTGGACTTATTTTGTTGGAAATGATCTCTAGTATAACCCATTTAAAGGAATAGGTCGAATTACCAATCACTCTGTATACATTTTAACGTTTTTCTCTTGACAGCTTTGTAGTTTATTTCTTACACAGTCTATTGGTGATTACATCCGTACGGCGGATACGTGTTTTCATTTTTATTCCAAGCCCCAATAGATGTTGCAATATTATTGTGCAATTGCACAATATTACTTGAAACATCTCTCTCACCGCTTTATTGGGTAATATGATTCACTAAAGCCCAATAATAATGCGCAATATGTGAATATTGAAAGCTTGTCTATTTGTTTGCCTGATTGTACTCTTTTGTGCGTAGTATCAAGAAAGTAATACAACTAGGTAATGAGTTTCTTTGCTTTTTCTTGGAGGTAATAGAATGAGCGGATTTTCTCTTTTACGATCAATTTGCTTGTAATTAGATAATACCTTATTTCTCGAAATAAATAAATAATGTTACTTTACCTACTCCCATACTACAATAAGGTAATAACAACATCAAAAGCGGTGTTATAAGTAGGTACCTACATTGTTTGACCAATGTGATAATATTACATTATAATACCGCGATTCTGCGCTGTGATTGGCTAAATTTATTATAACACCGCTAGAGAACGAATCACATTTTGTGTATTAGGTTAGGAGTAAATAATATACATCGTCACGATGAATCCTAGAAGGGGTCTCAGAATAAAAAGTAATAAAAAGTTGAAAATAAGTCTGTGAAATGTACGTCGTCGTATACACAAAGAACACATACACACACAACAAATACACAAAGAAGATAAAGCGTTTTATCAATGATACAATTACTTAGATATCTAGATATGTACCAGCGGCACAAGTTCCACTGTTCCACTCTTCCTCTATTACTACGGCAGTATAGGTAAAAAGTTTGTTTCCTCAGTTTTCTCCGATAGTACATCTCATAAAACTCGCCTTTTTCTATTAATTGATACAGAACACTTATATTCAAAATTTACTCCATAGTTCCTCAAAAAAACCTTATTGCCGTTGTATAGTGTATAGTAAAGTTTCCATTAGTTGCTGTATTTTAGAATTTTAAAATTTTAAACTTTAAAATTCTAATTTACAGAAACCATGGAAACTTTGCGATTATAGTTTACACAAAAATAGGTATAAATAAGGTTTTGTTTCAATAAATTAGAAAAAGACGGGTTTTTCACAATCCAGCTGCCAAACTGCTCCATCCTGCTTCAACGATATCATTTGACACTTATTTATCCTGCTCAGTGGAAGTGGGCCGCTTAGAAACCTCGTGATTTTGATGTGTTTTTATTAGTTTTCAATGTTTATTTAAACTATTTTACAAATATTGTTTGCAGAAAAAACTACACATTACAATATAATAATAAAAATATTTTAAGTAAAATCCTTTTGATTAATATATTTTTACCGCGAAACAATACATATTCCTATACAAAAAATATTAAAAAAAATTTTTTTTGATTAAGTTATCAATACATTTAAGCGTTAGTTAATTAATTAACGAATTCTTATAAATGCATGAAGAAGCACATCATATTACTTTGTGGATTTTTATCCATATTTTAACGGCCTGGAAATTGATTTAAAAATAAGAACTTTTGGGTATTTACAATTAAATAAAATTAATAGAATTGAATCAAACCAGAATTCTGTTGATTTTTTTTACAGATAGAGGGTAAAAGTCATTTTTTAACATATTTTAAGATTGTCTTTAGTGGGATCATAAAAATATCTTTGTTATAATGGTTTATTGATGAAATACTGCATAGCAAGAAACTTAACTAAAAACTTAAATAACATTCAAAAATATTACTAAAAATGACCTAAATTAACAACCTAACAAAGTAAACCTAAAATCTGAAAAATGTATAATAAATAGAAAATGCTGGCCAGATCGCTGCCGCCATTAGGAAGGGTGCCCAAAAGGCTGGCGGCGTTGCGCGTTGCCACGTTGAGTGGCCAAACAAACTTTTTTGCTAAAGTAGCTTCCAGCCCTTCGGTCACCTGAAGCGTCGACCAAGCACCGAAGCCCTCGCCAATGACTCCATACATGCGCCTCTTTAAGGGAAGAGGATCATATTTTGATGCCGTACAAAAAGAATTGTCGTCTCAGTTGTACGCTAATGGATAAAATCTAACAAAAATTAAAACAACTTTATCTATCGCTCAACCTATACTTCTTATCTGTATTGAAATTTTGGGTAATCAACATGTTTCAAAAAAAAAACAAAACAAAGTACTCAGAAATCTTGTATTTTGTGCTCCAAACGTCTCATTTCCACATAGATTTTTCTCAAATAACAACATTTTTTTAAGAATTTGAATACATATTGACCTTGTGGTAGTTCATAAACATTTGAGAAATGCAGTAGTTTGGTATGTAGGCTAATTAAGATAGCAATAAAACGTTAAGAGCTAGGACACGAAATCGCGGTAAAAAGTTACCGTCTAGCCTAACCCCCGAGGGGGGGTTCAGGCTTCGAGAGGCGCGCCAAGCGGTTCTTCTTGCGACGGCGCCGGCGGAGAGAACAAATGTATGAAGTTGTATAGGGCCGGCCATGAGTCGCCGCTCGCGCGCCTTGTCCGGCTTCGAGTGACTTGCGCTCTCTCGACGGCGGTGTGCGGGGAGGCGGGGAGCCACGCCAGTGATCGAGCGAACGGAACGAACCTAGTGTCGAGCGCGCTATACATCCGATGCGGTGGAAGGCGCCGACGGGTGTCGTGGCAGGGCAAAGCCCGTCGCAAAAACCGCCTGGAAGCGCAGCAAGAAGCGCCGCCAGAAGCCTGAAGCTATGGCCGTTTAGCGGCTGCTGCGCCCGCCCTTATTGCGGTCACTTGGACATGGGACTGTGCCAATGTGTCAATGCACGTTGCGTCCCATAATGTAGTGACCGCCCATTTTTCCAAGGAATGAGCGTCATTCCGTCGGGCTACCTGCCTTTTTGGCCGCATATTATATTTTGCAACGAATATTATAAGCTTTTCAGATTGAAAGGGTATCAAATTAAAAACTCTCCGCTAACTCATTTTTAGGAAGTTCCGAGAAGCGATACTTCGTCGACAATATAAAATGAAAGATTTCGCCGCTTCGTCCGAGGAGCAAAGATTTATTACAACAACAAAATATCCCGAGTCGCCTCGTTCGGCTCGTAAATAATGTCCAGTTTATAGTCAATAACGAGCTCAAAATACGACCCAGTTAGATTTGATTGCTCTTCTACTTTAGGGTTTTTAAATTGAAAGATTTTTAGCTGGCAGAGCCATTAATGTGCACGCTAAATAGGTATATAAAAGTATACACTAATTTCGGTGACCAAGAAACTTAAGAAGATGGCATACCCTAGCAACTTTTTTACCCGTCCAGCACAATAAGTCTAATGACAAAGACTTTATTCGCTTTTCATAGAGGCGATTATATGTTGGCTCCTTGGCCTCTTTTTCTTGGACGCGTAATACTAGTGATCACGCAGCGAAACAACAAATTGGTGTGTTTTTAGCTAATACTGAAATATTTTGTAGGGAAAAAAATATTGAATTTAGGTGATATACCTTTATATTTCTATTACATATTTCATGAAACAAAAATCAAGTTGATCTCTTAACTGCGTTCTTGAAGCGAACGTTTGAAAACCAAAAAAAAAAGAGAGTGCAAAACATTTTTTATTGACAAAAGTATAAATATTAGTACATTGTTTATACCTAAGATCCCTAGAGAAAAGATTAATAAACCAAAGATATTTTTTTCAATACAAGGAGAGTCCGAATTTCTTCAAACGAATCCTAGATAGCCTGGAGTTGGTCATGCTCTAGGCTCAGGTACAGTCTTAAGCTTATAAATTTTTTTTATGACAGTATTTATATTTATTGCTAGGCAAAGGTATTGTAGCCTTACACTACGATTTTTCAAAATATCTATGAAGCTAATGAAAAATATATATATTGAAATGTGTTTCTTAATAAGGGGACGTCCATAAATCACGTGACACATGTTTGGCTAAGTTTTGACCCCCCCACCCCTTCTAGTGACATCTTGGTGACATTCTTCTCAACCCCGTAATGTCACGTGACTTTTATCATGAGTGAAAGGCAAATTTTATCAACGAATTATTTATTATACAAATTATATTACAAAGATACTTGTATTTATTAAATCGCAAATTGTCACGTGACATTTGTTCGGACCCCCCCACCCCTCTTCGTGACCCAAAGTGACACTGGACGACCAACCCCCACCCCCCTAATTAGCGATATCACAATGGATTTTTTATTTTCTTACAGCACGAAATGAAAACTTGTGGATTGTTGCTCTAGGGTCGTCTTGTCTCTCGTTGTTCAAAAGTCTTTATCTAAAACTATGAATTGTCGTCTCATGTGCATGTTCTTTACTAAAAAGAGAGAGATTACCTTGTTTCATTTATCATGAAAAAAAATTTCGAAACAAATTCAATCCCAATATTTTACGACCTACGCAAGTAGGGTATCATTTGACAATGTATTATTTAGGGCCTCAATCAAAAAGCGTTGAGATTTTTCTTTGCATCATTCTCCTTAGGGAATATACCTGAAGGTTTTTGTGCTGTCGGCCTAAATTAGAAATGTTTTGCTCACAACTCCGTGCTTGCTGAAGGAACTATAAACTTGAAAAATCTGAACTCCACCTTTGTAATTTGACTTAAAAACCCTTATTCTTAACTTTTAACTCTTACATTTTGTGCAACTGTGACATAATGTGAGAGATTGTTCGTTCGTTTCGTAATAGATTTGCACGAGTGTCCCAATTGCAGCAATCATTCTAAACAGTTTCATCCACCCAAAGGTTGTCTGAAAAAGATCGCTTTAAGCGATAAGGTCGCCTGTTTGTGCTACATAGTAAGTTAGTTAATAATTAAGTATTTATATTTCTGTTCCTTTTTTTTATGGTGCACAAATAAAGTTGTATTGTATTGTATTGTCTAATTATGTTCAGGTGCACCCAATAATTTATCTACGACCATCAAAAACAATTTCACGAAAAATTAGAAAAAAAAAACACTCGTCATGATACTGTCGTGATACTCGTCAAAAAAAGATACCTGAGACCAATCAGAAGCGAAAACAGCAAAGAGGCGTGGTTTAAGAAACTAAGACAGAACATTATTGTTTGTGATTTGTTCTCTAGCGGTGTTATAATAAAGTTGGCTAATCACAGCCATAGATAAATAAAAGGAAGGATAGATTGCTATCTCCTTGTACTATTCGCAATACTAAAAATAACGTTGCTAGATGGCGTTACTTGTCTCGCTGGAAATAAAATTTGTCTGAAATCGACGAAATATAGCATTTTACTGTTCTGGTTCATCATATTTATTTATGTTATGAATAAAAACACGAAATTTTCATAACATCGCATCAAAAAATAGTGAATTCTTAATCAGGTGTTTTTAACATTTTTTTCATTAAACTTTCGGTGGTAAGCTGGCAATCTAACTAAGCGTGCAGATGGTTATTCTGGATTCCGGTAGATGGCGCACAACGATCAATTAAACAAAATATGTGCATTAAAATACGCTTTATTTACCTAACACACACTACTCATACATACCGGTATATAACTTTACTCTTTCACTCAACTGTCATGCACGGTTGAGCGATTTATCCTCAGATTTATCGTATGCCATGTGTCGCGTTTTGTCGTATTCTAGCAAATTTTTGTTTTTGTGGACGCAGTATAGTTGCTACACACACACACATCGGATTTCGTTTCATCAACTGTTCGATAGATGGCACTAGGTATATCACAATTTATCTAGTATAGTAGCGACATCAAAAATAATAAGTCGAACTACTAGGTACCGGCGAAAATAATAAGTTTTACGCGGGCTTTGTTCTGATGTATGGAGTGAGCAATCTATCCTTCCTTTATTTATCTATGTCACAGCGCAGAATTTCGGTGTTATAATGTAATATTATAACATCGGTCAAACAGTGTGGTTACTTATAAAACCGCTTTTAATGTTATAATAGCTTATTGCAGTATGGTAATAGATAATAGTAGTTTATGCTGCAAGGGCGAAAAGGAATAAATTACGAGTAATTTATTGCTCTTACGCCCGTGTATCATACTACGTTTTTCAATGCATAGTATGAGGAAATAAAACAAATATAATCTTGTGAACTATAAATTATGATTGGCTTAAAAAGGCTGTATCCAGAGCCGTTAAACAGTGGAAAAAAAAGTATAACATTTATCGTACACAGGAAAGGTTGCAGGTTAGCTAACTTCTCGTAAATAAATAAAAAAATAATAATAATAAAGCCCTAGGGCAAAATAATCGACTTTCGGTTCGGTTTTGATGCATAAAAAGTGGGCGTTTACGAGCACTTGCTTTGAAAAGATTATTATTTCTCATTTATGTTTTAAAGATTCAATGATTTCATGTACAGAATGTGTTATAGTGTGGCTTTTTTTTCATTCAGTATAGATAGACATCGGAGATTATGGACACACCTTTATAATTTAAAACATAAACACAAAAAGCATATCGTTACAACATGAATCCCTGAGAGGGTGCCAGAGGTGTTACCAAGTGTGAAATGTGAAATGTAAGTCACAGTCCATACTTGATACACACGCTTTTCACCGACGATTATTACGTCCCAAACGTACTATGGTTGTTGTGAGCACTATCACCGTCCTTCGGGCACAAATATACCAACAGCTTTACGTGACTTCGGAAGCATGCAGACCGAACACACATTAATGTGCACCGCGGGGATTGAACCCACGACCTCTGGATTAGCAGGCGAGCCCTCTACCACAGAGACCACAAAGGTGGTCATATAATTAAAATTTCTAAAATTTTTCCCTTAGCAGGTCCTTGTTTGGTGCTGATTAATCGATCTGTCAATTTTAAAGATTTAAAAAGTTTTACAAAAGCCGATTCTGAAGGCTATAATTTTAATTTTACTGCTGTCAAAACAATTTTTTTTCCAAAGCAATTCAGCTTCTATTCGTTACATTAAAGAACTATTTTACAATGAAGTAAATTTAGTTTTAATAGCACTAGAACTAAAATTAAAGCCTTCAGAATCAGCTTTATTATATTAGTTTTCTACCACACATTGTATGTAGAGCTCTTGAAAACACTACAGTAAATTCCTAGAAAGAGTAAAATTGCGTAGCTATTGGGGTGAGTTATTTTGTAAGTACATTATCGTTATGTTAAGATAACCATCGGGAGTTTAGCCACGTCCGATACATTAATATTGTAAACCAGTTTCGGGCGACTTTGGATAAACTGCCTTCGTAAGACTTAAGCGCAAAATATCTATATTTATTCCACTAAGCTTGTACATTTAACTTCATAACTGCTTATGAACGCTAGTCGCGTCTCAGTTCGTTCTCGTTGGAATATTTCCGAGCTTTTAATAAATGTTATTTTTTAAATTATTAAGAAAGTATTAGTTGCAACATAAAATGGTGTTTTAGGTCTTGTCTCTGCTTCAATAGTTTAATTAATCCTATTGAGGTTCCAATTTGAAGGAAAAAGATTCCTTTAAGGCAGCGTTTCTTAACCTTTTTTGTCCACGGACCCCTTAGGAATTCAAGCACAATTTTAAGGACCCCCTTAGTAAAAAAGCAGCAATAAATTTCGGACCAGTATTTTAGTTCTACAAATTACAAAAAAGATATACTTTTTCATGTACAATATGTTAATGAGAAGGTTTTTTGGTGCCAAAAAACTTTTGGTGGCACTTATTTATGATTGCTAAATGGTCCATATATTAGGCTGCTCGGGGACCCCCAGGGTTCGGCGGACCACAGGTTAAGAAACGCTGCTTTAAGGTATCTTTTTGTTTTTCATTAACACAAGGCCCACTTGCAGCATGTTCTTAACTCGACTTTAACTCGGATTAAGTCAAAAAATAGAGGGTTAAGAAAAAGCTCTCTTGCTCCTATCAAAATCTCGGGTTAAACTAGGGTTAAACTAAGAGTAAGTCATGAGAATTTAACCCGACTCTCACCTTGAGTTAAACTCGACAAGGTGAGTCCCGTAGTTCTAATAATGTTTAGTGTTTTTTAGTTTTGCTGTCGACAGACGAACAGATATCGACGCTTTGCTACACATGATTTCCGTTTTTCCGAATAAACGTAAATACCACTTTCAACTAACCCCTTACGTCAGAATTATTTTCATGCTTGTATTATTATACCTAACTTTACTATTGTACCTAACTTTACTATTGTACCTAATTTTGTTAAAATATCGCAATGTCTACTGTCTACAAAAATTAATATGCTGAAAATTAACTGTAAGATACTGTACTCGTATATTCCCACTGCAAGTGACATATTGTCAAGACAATACATTGTGAATTCCTAATGCGCAGAAAATTTGTTTACTTGGATTCTCACAAGAAAATTACAACCATACTGTTTATGAATTTCTTGAATTCTCACATAAATAACTTCTCCATATGCATGATATAATTCTGAAATTTATAACATTAAACATTAAACAATATTAAATAAAATTAAACAATTTCTATAACATTAAATAACATTAAACAATATATAACATATATGGTCACGACATGAACCCCGAGGGGATGTCAGAGGAGTTCCAAGTGTGAACTGTGAAAAGCAAGTCACAGTCCAGACTAAGTCCAAACTATCCAGGCGCGTTTCACTGACGATTATCAACTCCCAACGTTATCTCATAAGACCTTTTAGTACTTTTGGAATTTTGGAATATAAATTGTTACCTATACTATAATACAGAACCAATACCACTTTTATGAGGGGTTGGACGGTGAAAGTTCCAGATTTCTTAATTTATTTGTTGTTTGTGTGCTAACCCTAGCCTGCATACCAAATTTGAGCTTTCTAGACTTTTGGAACTTTGAAAATAAATTCTTATATAACCGGATCCCCTTTATGCAATACCTATGTGTATTGTGTATGTTCACTTATAACTTGAAAACCACTGAACGAACTTGGATGCAGTTTTTACTTTTAGTTGTTAAGAAATTACTTAATTCCCAGCATAGCTTAATTTCTAAAAGATTTTTTTTTAAATTTATTTCAGAGAATTTACGTCATTTTTTGGACATAGTTTTCATTATTTTGTAATATAAATTAATCATTTTTTTTAGGATTTTCAAAGAATTGTCCGATATGACGTCACTAGAGACTTTTGGACATTATACTGATTGTGATGTGTGATTGCTTATAAAAAAAGTGGTCTGTCTCTGTCTGTCTACTCATTTGTCATCTAGCTGTCGAATCAGTCGGAAGCAAATTATTGTAAATTTATCTTGATACTCGTAAGTTCGCGTTACAGAGGGTCCAGCATAGCCACGCCAATTTCGTTTTTTCAAATCTACACAATGTGGCCTTTAGATACTTTACGATCGTAGCAAAGGACACATTTATAAACAGCCATTTCTCAAGTGACGTCACACGAAGGCAAATGGAAGTTGCAGCTTTTTCTTAAAAATATTCATCATGAAATGGTTTTCGAATTACAACACCTTAAAATAATTTAATCTAAGCGAAACACATTTCTACTGATGCTTATGAACCACTGCACTCGGTGGGTTTGAGTGCAGTTTTCCCTGTTATCTAGAGGATTTCTTTTAAAATGATGTCGAGTTGTACATTATTGCGCTAAATCTAAAGGAAGCTGAGCTGAGCAGTAACCATTTTGGTGGAACAAGTCGGGCAAAAGTGGCCGAGGGCAGGAATTGTATTCAGTGCAAGCGGAGTACAGGAAATAAACTCAAACAAACAAATACTCTTCCAGAAAGAAAACAAAGAACTTGTTTTCTAGAGTAGGTATACACAAAAAGTAGTAAACGAATAAGTTGTGCCACAGTGAAATAGTTGGCAAAACAAAATAGAGCATGAAGGAAACAGTCCATGTATTTCAGTCGGGTAACGTTACCATCCCGCTTGGCGGAATCTTGCTGTTACACACATCGACTGCGTTCAAAAACTTACAGTGCTATAAGAACTTGACGCCTTTGTTTTTTATTTTTGGTAATTATGGCCCAAACATTATTTTCATGTTGGCTTACAATTCAGTTAGATGCTGCGTCTTCTCTTCTCTGCTCATATAAATCAGATAATCTAGTCTAGAGTACTCTAGAGGTATCTCGAACAAAATACATTACTTACTAGTTTCCGGGGTATAGTACCGGATGTCAAGACAATAAATATTAAATGAGACAAGTATTGATCATACTAAGAATTATCATGTTAAACATTTTTTTCAAAGAAATACGTTCGCGAATGTAAAATATAAAACGATCTTGTATGTACCACAGTAGGTTTTGAAAAATTAGAAAGAAAAAGTGGAGTTTTTTTGTGCCTGGGGTACGAGTAGTAAGCTCAGGGCAGGCGCGGGCAGAACTGCAGGCAAAAGGCGAGTTTTATAGTTGATAGCTAGTTACATTAAGAGGTCAATTTTTGGAACATACCCTCTCATATAACGCGCACAACGTAATATTGAACAGAGTTTTTCCCTTTTTATGGTTTTGCACCTCATATTAGACATCAGAACCCTTATAGAATCACTTTGTTGTCCGACTATCTGTTCGTATGACATATCAAGACAATATAAATATATGTAGAATGTAGATATAGTATTTCATTTATTGACCTTCTGACAATACTTATTGTGGCTTCATATTCATTTATTACAAGTAAGAACTTATGTTATTTTATGGAATTTATTATGATATATGGATAATATAATATAAATGTAAGTTTATGACATAATATTATAGGTAAATTAATTTTCGTACCTAAATTGATGACTTGATACCGTGCAGAAGCATTTCTTGGTTTTGTCGTGAAGAGATTTTAAGCACAGAAAAGAAACACCCGTATTTGTTTCGCATATCGCCTTAACAGTTTTTTTACGCATTAATTATTCATTATTTATTTTAAATTAATTATTTTTTTTGCACGCAGGAGGGAACTGACAGTTCGTAATAGTGGGAAATGAGCTTTTAACCCCTATGGTGCGCGAGCCATTTCACACTGTCGCGAATTTTTGAATGATGCAATATATTTATTGGCTTATTAGGAGCTAAAAGCCCATTTCTCACTATCACGAATTATCAGTTATAAAACAACAACATCGCATAACCACCGTATCACGAACATATTCTACACAATAAGAGCAGTAATAGAAATAACCAACACCATGTGTAGAAAATCCAACTGATGAGACGGCACTATACCGAGGGTCGAAATATGTCGAATTTTATTTTTTAATACCAATTAATAAACAAAAGAAATAAATAAACCTTATAAAGACGAAATACATTATATTTATTAACAGTTATAAATATACTATACAACGTGTAACAGAAAGGTGTAACCATATTTGAAGACCTTATTCAATTCAGTCAATGGTATAGAACAACTTTTACTAAGGAGACAACCTTGAAATCTCAAAAAAAAAACTGCCCTTTCATACATTTCGGCCGAGCGGCATTGTATTTTTCTATGAACGGAGTAATTTTTTTTTTTCGATAAATATGATTTGTTCCATAGTAAAAGTTGTTCTAAACCATTGACTGAATAAGCTCTTCAAATATGGTTACACCTTTCTGTTACACGTTGTATAAGTACACAGAGGAAAAAATCCGAACGCAACTTCAGGCGGTACTTATCTTAGTCAATGTCGGGTTTCAAATTAGACGTCGCTGCCGGTTATCTTCCGGCGGGACCCGTCGCGTCGAGAGTTTGGCAAATAAACAGTTCGGTCTTTGGGTAAACAGCCTCGTGATTGCAGGATCGTATTAGCATTATTATCCCGCGACTCATTCTTTGGAAATGCATTATAAATTCCTCCAAGTTCTGGAGTTTTGGAACAAATCTACATCAAGATACAGAAGACGCTTTTACTGACAGATTTATTTATCACTCCCAGTTTTGAATACATCGGATGAATATTGAATGGCTGAGCATTCCTGTTAGGATAAATAATATAAACTTTTAAATATATACGAATAAGAACACAGGTACAGGTAGCGGTACGGTTTATGAGGTTTGACCTTGACTGCGATAATCATTTTTTCTCTATCGCACTTGGTAATTTTATGCGCGAATGATGCGCCCATGAATTTGGAGACCCTCTCGAAGTAATTCGGCGGAGAGTAAGAGGACAGCTCACAGGCAAAAAACCAGGAGGACCACCATGCCTGGGACCGATGGATGGCGGTATATCCATCCCTAATAGCTGGACCTTATATGGAACAGACTGGTGACGGGCAGCGGCGTCACTGGTGCGAGGGTTCCGGCACCGCGCTCACCAGCCCGCCTGCCCAGCGTGTGTGAGTATGGGCAATTCTTCCAGGATGACCGCCGGGAGTGGCAAAGTCCTGGAAAGGCTTATGTCCAGCAGTGGACGAACTAGGCTGATGGATGGATGGATGGAGGTTTATTTCGTTTAAGTTTTTTTTTTCTTTATATATTTTTATAATTGTAACATTTTAATTAATATAAATATACACGTTTTGTTTATATTGTAATATTTGAAATGTTAAAAAATGCTTTTTGTGGTAGCCATGCTTTTAGTGTAGTCTATCTTTATCTAACCGTCTACATTTTGTTATGGCTAGCTAGACCAACCTTTGAGCACCTTAGAGTGGATCATGTTACCATGAATTAAGAACTAAATTAAATCAGATAAACATTGGTTACGGGCAGGTTGGTCAGTCGGCTGTGAGCTATATACACCTACCTTTATCATCCATCACACTCAAACCGTGTTGGTTTAAGTGATGTGAACTATGTTAAATTAAATTCATGTAATGTATTAATGCTAAATAAATAAAAAAACATTAACAAGACCCTGCTTCACAAAGGCAAACCTCAGATCAAAACATGAGGCCAAGTTACGCATAACACTGACCCCAGTTCTGTAGTAAATTGAAATTAATCATAATTTCTAAACCTGCTAAAGATTTCAATTGCGGCCGCAATTAAGGAGACAAAACGGAGGGTCAAAGGCGAGGAAATAATTAGAGAAACTAGTCTGTTCTGTACGGACGATTAATGTTACTTCCTCTGTAGATTTACCGCGGGGCGCCGCCACCAACTTTGTTCTTCGTGTAGTGCGCTTTGATTTATTCCACTAACTTGATTTCCTTTGTTCGATAACCTGAAATAACGAACGGCTCGGCTCTTCACGTAGCGCCCAATGAAATTGGTTCTGATTGAGAATATTCAGGCGCTACGGAAAAAATCGACACTATTAGAACTTGCATAGGTATCTACTTCAGCAAATAATGTATTATTTTGATAAAATAGTATATTGTTTTTGGAATCTTTTTCTAGGCATATGTTAAACAGAATCGCGATTGGAGAAATTCGGCTCGATAAAAATATTTATTGAAATGAGGTCCTTTTTGACACCATTTCTCCTGGGTTGACAATTTGGAATGACATATGGATTACGATTATATTTTATTAGATGGGTTTTAACCACAGAACTATTAATAGGGATACAAAAGCCATGAAATCCGTGACTGCGACGCACCGATATGATCAATACGTCAAGACATAACCCACGGGCATCTCATTTCTGAACCGAACGCGTTAGAACAAACATATTGTAAAAATGGTGTATTGCAGCGTGGCAAATTGTTCTAACTCTTCAAATAACGCAAATAAGACATCCAAAGGAATTTCATTTCACTCGTAAGTAATTTAAACATGCATTTACTGTGATATTTATAGAATAAGCCTCGCGGTAAATAACATTTCAACCTTACCATAAAATATTTAGCGTTGTAGCGAGTAGCGTTGAAATTAGATATTTTGTACATTGCAGGTTATAAAGAGAGTCACACATTGAGTTAGAATATTAACGCCGCAATGTATATTTTTTCAAACATTATTAACACGAACCTAATTGTGTCATAGTGCGGCCGCTGGTCATGGTTCTTCACACACATTGGCACAGTGCCATAACGTGTTTGGTATTTTACATCTAAGCTTCATAGAAATACGATGTTATTTTGGCTGTATGAAGACGGATGAATCTTTGTGTGCACCGCGTATGTTTACTATCTAGGTGACTAAGGTAAGGTATCTGGGTGAAAAGTGGCGACAGAGGTTCTCGAATAAAATTTGTGTCACGCTATCCCCGTGGTTTTAACAGTATCTAGGACCTGGTTAAACGAAATTTTGATAGCAACTTGAGTACATTTTATATTAATAAAAAACTGACTTTTTGCTACTTTTCCACGAATCCGTCCCTCTCGCACTGAGGGTTTTTTCGCATATGGCGTAACAGAGACGCTAAAACTTTTACATATCGCCTTAAGTTTTAAAGGTAATGAGCCTGGAGTCCGTCCACCTGTCTGTCACATGGGTCTACATCTACACTGTAGACTCTACAGCTTCAGCCGTAATAAATAATCGGTTTAAATTTTAACAGAACACTATGGCCAAAAAATAAAAAATAAATAAAAAAAAGCCTAAGCGGGACACAAAAAACCTCGAAAAAGTATCTGGCATCTTTTTTTGTTATATCTTTGACAATTTTAATGCAAATTTTTGGGTACCAACAACGACAGAAGTATTTTTATTTCGTTCTGTTACTTTTTTCTACTCGTTCAATGAATTTTATACTTGCGAGTATTCAGTTTTTTTTACAAACAAAGTGTTTTTATAATCTACAACCCGCAAGAGTTAACTTGAGACTTCGCTCGGATGACGTAAGCGCGCGGTACTAACTGCAAAAAAGTATCATTTTTCGAAAATATTTTTTTATGGTTGATTGGATTGGAGGTGTTAAATAAAATAAAAATCTCTAATAATCTTTTTAATTATATATTGAAAAGCAGAAATTTCAAAAGTTTTTTTACATACAAAAAGGAGATTTATTTACTTTTTTTTTACACACTTTAACTATTTAGTGGTATCTATAGGTTTTATTCCAGATAATTCGCAGTCGATGTCACTTCCATTGTCTGAACACTTCTGGCTGGATTCACTTGGATATTAATTTATTTATCCTTTTCACATATCGTGACAACACGGCAACATAGAGCAGAGAGAACGGAAGTAACCATAGGCAATGTTATACACTTTTCTTCTAATTATAAAGTAATTATAATAGTACACTAACAAAAACCACCAAACTGATGCAATCAGGCGAAAAAACCAAACGAAACCAAATGCACGTAAGTCGATTGTGACATTGCTAACGGTACTGACGCGGAGTGACGCGTCGATGGCGAGAGCGGTAGGAAGCGCGGGGTCGGGAGGAGGGGAGCCCACATTCCGCTCGAGTCTCAAGTTAACTCTTGCGGGTTGTAATTTTGCTACTTAAAACTGTCATACATTGAAACTATGACAGAAATAAATTTCTGTTTGAACACTATCGCAAGGAGATATAAATTAACATTATATCATTGCAGTATAGAAACGCAGAAAGAAAAAAGATGTGAGGAGCTCTGAACCGGGATTCGAACCCGGGATCTCTCGCTTACCGGGCGATTGCTCTAACCACTGAGCTATCCAGGTCTCAACACAACTCGTGAATTTACCGATGTGCTTTCCTATACTGCAATGATATTTATAGATACCCACTTTACAGTGAGTCACTTGGCGCCTAGAGGACGCTAGTGTATTCAAAGCTAGTCAAAGACCATTATGCTCTACCGTCACCTGTCATGATTACGAAAGTTCTTACGGACGGAACCCTTTGTGTGCGAATTCGACTCGCACTTGGCCAAATTAATTTACTCTTGAATGTTCAGGAGTTGTTAATACAAATAAAGTAATCTGTCGTTTTACTGGATACATTAATAATCAGAAACGAGATACGACTTCAAGACTGATTGCAGATAAATCGTTGTGAAAAAGGGTTATTAATTTTATACAGAGTTGAAATTTCAAGTATTACTGAAATATTTTTGAAGTACCTACCTTAATCGGGTAAAGTGGTAATACAAAACACTAAATTGGTACTTATTACAAAAGATAACAGAGCCTGTATTAAGTAGATCGACAAACTCACGGTTTGGTTCTTCGATAATCTTTTTGTCGCTAAGTGTGTTCGAAGATCAAATTCACACGAAATATACACTTATATACGTAGTATTAGAGTACACACATTTAATACTGCTGGGGTTTCCAAACTTTTTTGCCTGAGGGCCACACTGATTCCTCCACTAAGTCCCGAGGGCCAAGACTATAATAGCTTATGATTCCAAAACACTGTAAAATAATTGACACGCAAATTTTCATTTTGGGACTAGCTGGTCAGTGAAATATCTATTACGCAGGGCGCAGGAGTGTTTGTACTTCGGGCAAATGGTTACATTGCAACGTAGTTAAACGTTAAAGTTAGAAGACCTTGAAATAGGGTTATGATAACATTCCTATGATAACGCTACTTTTAGACAAATACGCATTATAACGGGTTGTGAACTTTGATCATATTATAAATAGCATCACGTTAATATTATACGCTTGTGAATTTTAAATAAACTATAGCGAGATAGAAACCGGGCATGTCCTGCCAGCGACCGCGGGCCGGATTGGCGGTGCTCCCGGGCCGGTGTTGGCCCGCGGGCCATAGTTTGGAGACCCCTGAGTCTAAGCTTATATTAATGAAATCCTTTTGCACGAAATTACGTTTTTGAATAAAATTAAACATGAAATTGGATACTGTGTGTAAGATAATACAAGGTCAGTTTGCATGTAATAGCCAAATTCATACTGGAGACTCGGCAAGTGGTCAACCAATTGTCCTTGCTTGACTTTTTGTTGAAAATCGCAGTAAAGGACCATGTACAATTTTACACCTAGTATTCACTAGCGATGTGACGACACCGATGAAAAAGAAAAAGAAAGCTCTAGAGGTGTACTTTATTTCACTAACATGGCAGCTAAGTTCAATTCTAACGATAAAATTGTGTTTAACTACTCCCATACTGCAAGAAGGTAATTACAACAACAAAAACGGTTTTATAAGTACCTAGATTGTTTGACTGATATTATAATATCACATTATACATTACATTATATTATATTACATTATAACACCGCAATTCTGCGCTGTAATTGGCCAAATTTATTATAACACCACTAGACTGCCGTCATAACAAAGAAGGACTTAATTACAGAAATGGAACTTCCAAATCCGAGAGTCCTTCACAAATGAAAATTTTAAAAATTATTAGTTAAAATTGGTTTCATTTTCATCCAAGAAACATATTAAGATACAGTTGGTGAATGAAGCTTAAGTGTATCGAACGTCTGTAATATTAAGATCAAAAAGTAAATAATAAAAGAATACAACATATATTTTTTTCAATATTTTACGGTTTAAAATGAATATGAAAAGTGACAAAATCGGGAGAATCCCGCTTTAAGAAGTGGAACAATAGAAAACATATCAAAATCTTTTATTGTAGGTTTTTTTTTCCTTAACTTGGCCTAAAGAATTTAGAAAAAATAAACTTTTAACAAAAAAATAGCAACCGACTTCAATAGTAACAGCAGTCATTCACTAAAAAGTTAATAATAATTCTATAAAGACCGATGGTACCGAAGCAACACTTTTGCCGACTTCTTTCTTCCTGAAACGTTATGTTATCTAGAAGTCGGCGTTCTTATATTTCTATATCGTAGGAAATACGCCGACTTCTAGATAACATAATGTTTCAGGAAGAAAGAAGTCGGCAAAAGTGTTGCTTCGGTACCATCGGTCTTTATAGAATTATTATTAACTTTTTAGTGAATGACTGCTGTTACTATTGAAGTCGGTTGCTATTTTTTTGTTAAAAGTTTATTTTATTTCACATTTTTTAGTGTTGCTGGGTTAAATTGTGAGGTATAGGTAGTTCTTGCAAACGTAGTGTTAATATGAAACGAAGTTCAAGTGAGTATAAGTAGCTATGTTTGAGTAGCTTCCTGCTATCAGCACCCTAACACAACATGATTACCGCAATCTCGAGTTATGTGCTGTCATCCGTTGAAGAGTTCTACGGTGATGAAGCCAAGATCGAAATTCAGGTGGGTACACTGGCAATTTTCAGCAATGCCCTGCAATGAGCACCCTAACACAAACTGGTTGCCGCAATCTAAAGTTATGTGCTGTCATCCGTTGAGGAGTTCTATGGTGATGAAGCCAGGATCGAAGATCAGGTGGGAATTCTGATAATCTCCAAGTAATACCCTTGAATCAGCACCCTAACGCAGTGATTGCCGCAATCTCGAGTTATGTGCTCTGATCCGTTGAAGAGTTCTATGGTGAATATGTTGATGAAGCCAGGATCGAAGGTCAGGTGGAAGAATGTCGATTTTCAAGTAATACCTTGTAATCAGCACCCAAGTACATAGCGATTGCCTCAATTTCGAAATTTCGAGAGATATGCTGTCATTTTCTGAGGAGTTCCACTGCCTATCTCTGAAGACCTTCATCAGATCATGACCAAACCCAAAATGGGACCTACCTGGAAGTATACTCTTTCAAACAAAAAAAGAATTGTTCAAATCGGTTGGGAAATGACGGAGTTATGGAGTAACAACGCCAAAAAAAAAAAAAAAAAACATACAGTCGAATTGAGAACCGCCTCCTTTTTGAAGTCGGTTAAAAAACCGTTTGAAATTAAACCATCTAACAAAGGTTCTCTGTAACCTAAATGTTTTGTAAAGTGGCTCTGGGGGTTAGATGCTTTGATGAACGAGTCTCATAGCACCGTTTTTGTTTTATGATTTAGTACGGCACAAAAATATAAAAAGTCTTATCAATCTCAGTCTGTCATAAAAATACGCCTTTAACAATAATTAATACTTCATTTGACGTCCCAAAAAGATTAATAATATGTCTTTACATATGAAACTGCCAAAATTTTCTTACAGATTTATAAGTTCATAATTCCTGTATTAAAATAGCTATTTTCATTATTTGTTTTTTGTTTGAAAGCTTCTTTCAAGGTTTTACATCTACGTATTAAATTTTGTTTTTATTGGCAGTTTGATAACCAAATTTAAATCTTCAAGAACGTCCTAAATGCCATCCATTTCCATGATAAGATTCGTAATAATTTTTTACAGCTGACACTTTTCAAAAATTTAATTAATATTACTGTTAGCTTAATGTTGTCTTATTTATACACAAAATAAATTACAGAATTTGGATTTCTCATTCCTAAAAAATATACAAAATTGTTAGTACTGAAAATTGAGTTTCCTTCAAATTCTCTATAGAAAACAACCATTTCATATGTAAAGACCTAATAAAAAATTTCGTCATTGATTGAAATAAAGACAAAATATGGCATCTAGCATGCAAGTTTAAATTATGCTCTAAAGGTCCATACTCCACACCAATAACGGCAAACAATGAAGTACCAGATAACATAAAAAAATTAGAAAAGTACAAACATTTCGGAAAACAATTAAAATATCTTCTCATAAGAAAACATATTACTCGCTTAAAGAATTTATGGATGAGAAAAAATTTTGATCGCTTCTGTCTGCCTATGATATATTAAATAAAAATATGATTTTTTATTGTATAAAAATAATAATAATAATTGTGAAGATATGTAGATACAGGGGGCTTGAAAGTGCCGTGAGTTGCTTCGAGAAAAGGATGTTACGGCCGTTCCGCGTTTTATTTTTTTTTTGCAAGACTTGGCGGGGGCACTGCCGTGCCCCTAGATTATGTATAAGTTGCAGTTCCCGTCAGGGTTTATGCTTGGATCTATAATATTTTTTTGATGACACCGTTTAATTTTGGTAATAATTGTAATATTATTAATTATATAAATAATGTATTTATTACATGCCAAATAGCACAATATACTCAACTGCTTTTGAGTTACGCCGCAGACCGCAGACAGTAGGCAGAAGGTTTTACTACAAGTGTTTCCATTTCCATATGAAAGACAAGAAAAAAATATTATAATGTTAAATTTTTCATGTTTACAGACAGAGCATGTTTTATTTATCCTTGAGATATTAATTAACACGAACTGAGATATTAATATTTCACAAACTGCTATCGCCTCCTCTAGGAAGCCTGACATAAACTTCAACTTTCTGCTGTGAACAGAACACCCACTTTGAAGTTATTCAATGTTATCACGTCTTCAGAGAGAAGAGGCATAAGGGGGCAGTAAAGCCTTCTTGTTTATACAGGGGAACACCTGAGCCGTAGTGTCGATTCAGACGCACTCCGTGTATTTGCGTTCCTTTAGAAATAGGTGATGCGTTCCGTTCTACGTGTCAATAGCTTTAACGTCACGTTACAGAGGACGCTACTTTCCTCACTCTTTAACGGCTTCATAAAGGAAGTTTTCTATCACGCCTTGCCTTTATTTCTTCTAGTTTGCGAAATAAATTGAAAGAAACCTCAAAATCAAAGAGAAACAAACGTTAGCCTCTCAAAAACTCTCGTTCAAATGCACGAGAGTGATTCATAAGGCTAGCTTCGTTTGCCTCAACTCGTCTGCAATCTTGTATCTCCCGCTTTGAGTGTTCGAGCTCTCTTCGCCCAAATGAAGCTCACGAAACTGCCTACGAGGCTGACGATATAACTTTTCACAAGAACAACATAAGTGTCATTTTCCTCCGTCGAGTTGTACGAATAAATTTGTAGGTTTCGTCTTTTGTATTTCTTTTTTCAGTATACACACTCTGAGAAGAAAATCAGCCTGCCTCATTCCGATTTAGTGTTGCCAGTGGAATAAAACGGGTGGTTGGGTTTTCGCAAAGCTGCGCTCTATCTTACCCGTATTTTGTGGACAGTCAAATTTCTTTTTAGATAGAACTTTTGCTCTCCGCCTTAGATTAGACCCTAGAGACTTTTATGAACAAAAGAAAAACTTGTAACTACATGTATACAATCTAGCTGGGTTTGTATTACTGTGGCATTACAACAAAAAGTCTCAAGCGTACAACAATGAATTGGGATTCGTCAATTCGCTTAGATTGAATTGTGTTAATTCAAAAACGATATCGAGTATTTTAGAACTTGTGATGTATAAAACCCCATGATGATGACTATTTTTACGAAAAAGCTGCAACTTCCTTGCCTTCGTGTGAAGTCACATGAGAAAACGCCGTTTAGAAATGTGTGTCTTGCTATCAAGATTTTATAATAATTTGCTTCCGCACTGATTTAACAGATAGATGACAGATGAGAAGACAGACAGTGACATACCACTTTTTTATATGAAATCACACATCACAATCAGTATAATGCCTTAAATCTACAAATTCTTTAAAAAATCATTAAAAAAATTTTTACTAAATCATATACCATAACAATGAAAACTGTGATCTAAAGCAGCGTAGGTATATCCTCTGAAAAAAAAAATAAGAATTAAGCTATGGGAATTTATATGTAGGTTATTCACTTCAAATACATTAAAAATTTTAGTACCAGTACTGATACTTACATTTGTTTCTGTTCCTATATTACGAGTATAACACGAAACAGTTTTATTTATGAGTATGACATAGCCAAAACAAAAACCAGTTCCGGGCGTGGCTTATTCTATTTTACGATAGCGCGCGGGGGGAAATTCGTCCCGGTCTCTAAGCTCGCGTCACCATAGCAAAAATACGAATAGAGTGGACGTGGCAGGGTCAAAAGTAATACGTATTTTGTTTTATCTAATTTATTAGTGTATTTCGATCATCGTCACACGGCATTGATCCTACTTGCTATCACGTCGGGTCGTAAATTTATTATGGTCGGCTAAAAGTGGTTTTTTGAGTGTTTGATTTATCAGTTGACCCTCGGAACATTTCAGACACTCCTTTAGAGATACATAATAATATTGTGACGGTTAATTGTCACCATTATCCATTCTTTAAATATTTTTCGCCCGTTGAGCTGGTGTTACACTTGCGGGAAAATAAATTGGCCCAAAAATTTCTTTACAAAAAATTTTTACTAAAGTTGTTATTACAAAAAGTGGAAACTAACAAATATTCTCAGAAGGAATGCACCACGTCACTATCTATCTCACTGTAGACTATATCAATTATGCCTCTCTCATTCAACCACGTTTAACTGCGTTACTATCTCATTCCAACTCATTTTAAATAGCGTCACTATTTATCTCACTCTAACGCGTGTTAAATGGCATTTCTAATGAACGTCAAATATTTTTACTGCCCGCTACTCTTTCATTCTAAATTCTAATTATTTTAAAAAATACGCAGCTCCTTTGGTAGTAAAATAGCAATAACTTTTTTTTCAAAAGTAATACATAGAAATTGCCAGATCATTTGAAAAACAATATTTGATGAGCCGTTATTTAAGACAATTTGCAAAACTAACATAGGACATTTTTTTTCAGGGTGTAGTATCGAACTAACCTAATTACAAAAAATTGCTCATAAATTGAGTTTTTATTTTTTCTTCCTGATGTAACAGCATTTCAAGGTTTATTTTTGACTTTATCAATAGCATGACTATTCAGAGTTGCGCAACAAAAATTTTATTCTTAGAATTTAGAACTGGTTAGCTTTGACTCTCAAAAATCTATTCGAATTTATAAAAGTACCATCAACTCGAAGACTATCTACTTTTTGCTGAGGTCATAATTTGATATTCTGGGCAGTCATGAGCTGGCCTACCAGCCTTCCAAGGGAAAGCGTTGACTTTTGGGACACCTGTTTACCCTTGGGATAAATCGCCAAGTGTTTGAAATATAGAAATTTATTTGTATCATAGTTTGAAATGTTCAGGTCCCTTTACGCAAAATGAAAAAACAAAACTCTTTTAGGATTAATTTGTTGTCCCTATGTTTGTCTGTTTGTCCGTTTGTCTAGGCAATTTTTCTGGGTAAAATCAATAAATGCTAATATTTACAGCCCTGTAAAATATACATATTATAACGTTTTTATGGCCTTTTGTTTAACTTTTTCATACAAATTTTATATGAAAATATAGAGATCAATACTTCACATAATATTTTGCATTTGAAAGAAAGCACAGAAAGGAACTGTAGAACAAATAATGTAAAAAATATAAAACCATATCTTTCTATTCTAAAGGGATTAATAATTTACTGTTTGTACAATGTGGCGATAGCTTTGTTTATTATTTTTTTTCTTTGTTACAAAGATAACAAATATTTTCATACAAGGTTTTCCTTAAGGGCTATTTCTCCGAATTTGTAACAAAATATTAAGAAATAATTATAACGGTAAAGTACAACTTTTAGCTAAGACAATTTATTGTTAAAAGTTTGCTAAATGCATAAACATATTTTAATGATATTATGGTATCTTCAAAATAATTGGGTTTTCCATAAGCGTGATGTCAGATTATTTTAGAAATTTACGGCTGGTATCACGACGACGGATAAGCCAATTATTTTATTACTATTGTAATATAATTAAAAATATGTTAATGCATACAGCAGACTTTTAACTATAAGTTTTCTTAACTAAAAGTTGTATTTTTACTTATTGAAATTGTATTTCTCATCAAGAAGTGCAAGATGACAAGATATTCAAAATAAGTTAATTGAATTTGTGAAATGGTTTCAGGTCAAAACAGTTTTCCATGAAACGGTAATTGTTTATACTTAGCAAAGTGTGTAAACTTAGTCATTTTAACATGAACGACGCCTGTATTTCTCTCTTTTTTATTTCCAGTATAGATAAAAATATACAAACTTGTTAAACTTTGTGTAAAAACGAGGCAATATTGACGATATCCTGACAGCTATTATGATGGTGTTTTATCAAATTTTGCTTTTTGGGCTGTATAGAGACGTAGTTAGATGTCACTAGAATATACTCATGAAAAAAGATATGAAGAAAATAAGCTGTAGACTTCACATTCGGTTTATACCTATTGTATAAATTTTAAGAAAAATACAGGGGTAAAGGGACCTCTTAAGGAAAACCTTGTATTAAACTATTTGTTATCTTAGTAAAAAATAATTCAAGGAAAAAAATAAACAAAGCTATCGCCACATTGAACAGTAGATAATTAATCCCTTTAGAATAGAACAACATGGTTTTCATATGTTTACATTATTTGTTCAACAATTCCTTTCTGTGTTGAATTTTAAATGCAAAATATTATCTCAAGTGTTCATCCCTACATTTTCATAGTGAGAAAATTTGTATGAAAAACGTAAAAACCTAAAACGTAATATAAATAAAAACGTCAAAAGTATTTTTTTACAGCTCTATAGAGGGCCGTTTATAATGGTATTTATTAATTTTACCCAGAAAAAATTGTCTAGACAAATGGACAGACAGACAAACATAGGGATAACAAATTAATCCTAAAAGAGTTTCATTGTTTTCATTTTGCGTAACAGAACCTGAACATGTACCGACAGGATTATCTACGATCTAATAATTTTGCCATGCACTGTAAATATTTCAAAATAAATTTCTATATTTTAAATGCTTGGCGATTTATCCCAAGTAAGTGTACCTATATAATTTGCAAAAAACTTCACTTATTGGACCTGAAATGGTGAGCCAATACTAGAGGGTAATTTCACGAAAAGGTCATTGACCTTTGTTACAGATCTCAGTAAGTATAAGTAAATTAATTTGGGTTTCAATAACGATCACAAAATTATTCTTTTAGAGTAACATATATTATTTTCCCGCATAAAAGTATGAATTCATTCCAAATTCATTCAGTTTTGTTGTTATGACTATGGCACGATGTGGCTAAATCACTCATACGCATATTTTGTTGAGTTTTTAACGGTAGGAATATGATGGCCCTCGAAATATTACTTTATAAAATTAATTTCAATGTGTTTTGAAGTAGTTTTGGGTGATATTTATAGCTTGCAAAAAAGGGCACAGGTTCCACGTCTTACGGGCGCCAACGCTAGGCGTAGACTGACAATATCTTGCTGCCGCTGACTGCATCAGTGGATTTACGTATTTTTGGAAAAAGGGGGTGCTTTTTTTGACCCGAATAACGTGGTATTTGGAAAATGAATATATATCATTTACACTAATTTTATTAAAAAAAAAACAACAAAATCGCGAAAGCGATACCTGAAACAAAATCGATAAGAAGTGTGCAATAGAGGGTTACAAAAAAATTAATTGACAGTACAAATATGAATCGATTAACGTGGTTTGTAGAAAATGAATAACTTAAAGTTCAACCAAAAAAATTGCATTTTTTTTTATGGCTATACGTAACCTAATTATTGCAACAAAATCATCCGAAAGCTGACATTTTATTTCTGTTTGTATTTTCGTTCCCCTTAATTGCCCTGTGACTTTAAAATTCTGAATAAAATAAAAAACGGTTAAAATGTTGACTAACGCGGTGTTAGCACGCAACTTTGTTGGTTTTTTGTATGTGTAACACCGCGTATGTCGAAATATTAGCCGTTTTATATTTTATTCAGAATTTTAAAGTCAGAGAATAGAATAATAAAAATGACATTCGCGGTATTTGGTTTTTGTACGACGATATGCTATAAGAAATTATAACAAATAGTAGATTTTGATTCTACTGCGAGATGGTTGATATTTAAAGTACAGTCGAGGCAAAAAAACAGTCGGGACGAGAAATAACAACACTCGCACGTGTATCAAACGACGTTTTTTAATAAATCTGCGGAAAATGAGATGAAAAAATGAAGAAATTTCATATGCCGACATTACATACACAAGAAAACTTTTTGTGCTAAGTCTAAGCTGTCTGTCAGTCTGACACTGTTGCCAATGTTATAAAACAAAACAAACATTTCATTTTAATAAAAAGTTCCAAGATAGATTCAATAGAATATAAATTATAACGTCTTTTTTTGTGCCCTTAAATTAATTTGCAAGAGATCGCTTTTTAACGATAAGACCTTCAAACTGTTAATTTATTTTTATTTGTTGGTAATACATAAAGAATAAAGTAAGATGGTAGATAATGTAATCAATCGATTCAGCCATTCCTATGATTCCTATGCCTAGTTTTGCTATGAACATAAAGACGGACAAACATAGAGGCTACGCTAGTTTTCTATTTTTGACGGAACCCAAGAATAATAATGGTGACAAAGTTTTGTTGAATAACTATTGAGTGAATTTGGAATTTGAGTGTCCTGATCTGGCTGCGAAACCGCTCTTAATAAATTATAATTTTACTTATATGTGAAAACTTTGTATGGTTATTGTAACTTTTATTCTATTACCCATATTGTATAATAGAATAGCTGTTTGTTTTCTTTAAAAAAAAACTATAAATAAATACATAAATAAATGATTATTCGGCGAGGTTTCCAGGACGAACACAGATTCTGCAAATTTTAAATTTAGTATTTTTAAAATATAGGGGTGATGACCCAAGAGACCTTTCACCGAAGTGGACCCTTAGCATCAAAGCTGCAAAAATATCTCTTACAATATTGTGTTGATTTATTTTTCATATACTCGTACATTTTCCAATATTTTCCTTGGAAACGTCCTGCCCATTAGCAGAGGGATGTCATTGAAACCTGAATATATTTAGAGAGAAACGTCTACTTGGAGCTTTTTACTTTCGAGTATACTTTATTTTTATTATAATCGTGATTTAATACTAATTGCTTTTTTTATAAGTTAAATATAACTGCGTCCAAAAAATTGTCGAATTCGTGCAAACGCTAAATGCTTGAACTGCTTTTTCACTGTAAAACCGATCAAACTGATCAAAGCGAGATTATTTTAGAGATATGGCGATTTATTCTAAAAAAATTACGAAATTACTTTTAAGTACTTCAACAAATATGTACTTGAACATATATATATATTTTTTCGTATTGCAAGAACTAGAAATAATATATTTAAATTAAGCGACGACAGCGCCATCTGTTTCTAAGAACAAGGCGTGAAATCACATAACGCCCTCGTGAGCGTTCTATATGTGTTGTACAAGCTAGTATATCAAGCAGAAGCAAAAATAACAGTGGACAAGTATGATGGAAGAATTCACCGGTCCGGGTAGGAACCTCGGTGGCGCAATTGGTAGCGCGCTTGTCTTGATAACAAGAGGTCGCAGGTTCGAATCCTGGCCCGGGGAATTTTTTCATATTCTTGTCTTTGGGTTTGTTTCTGATTGATATTTTCTAGTTTGTATTGCACTCTAATAATATTTAGAGTATTCATAGCGATGGATTTCGCAAAATAAACATAATCTTAGTTAATGAGAACTGTGAATTTCTTAACTGTCTGAAGCAACAATATTGTAGCGACGACAGCGCCATCTGTTTCTAAGAACAAGGCGTGAAATCACATAACGCCCTCGTGAGCGTTCTATATGTGTTGTACAAGCTAGTATATCAAGCAGAAGCAAAAATAACAGTGGACAAGTATGATGGAAGAATTCACCGGTCCGGGTAGGAACCTCGGTGGCGCAATTGGTAGCGCGCTTGTCTTGATAACAAGAGGTCGCAGGTTCGAATCCTGGCCCGGGGAATTTTTTCATATTCTTGTCTTTGGGTTTGTTTCTGATTGATATTTTCTAGTTTGTATTGCACTCTAATAATATTTAGAGTATTCATAGCGATGGATTTCGCAAAATAAACATAATATGTTATCTCTTTTCATGGGCCGCACGGTGAGGCACTTGCCCCACACCTCTACCTAGGCCAGGTTTGTATAAACGTAAGGGATTAATTTAATTGGTAAAATTAAAAATTACAACGTGGAAAAATGCATTATAATATATATAATCGGGTCTACTACCGATCTAGACTCGATTATATATTTTATAATGTGTACAAAACGCGAGAGTTTAAAGTTATATATGGAAAAATGCAGTTTCTAACTCAAAGGTACATATTTTGTCATACATTATGTCGCATGTTCCTACTAATTATTGAGTTTTCTTACTTTTGCCCCACCCCTAAGCAAATCTTGCGTACGCAAATAATCTCTTTTGCATGAAAATGCTAGATTTTATATGCTTTTTCATGAAAAAACTAAATTATCTCGTATGAACCTGTAATGGGCCGTTTACGGCAAAATTTGGTTTTCCTCGAGCGCTTGAAAGTAAATAAAAGTATATTTTAAGGTACCCTACTAAATCAATAAAATCACATTGGATGGGGATTGAAACAAAAACAACTTCAAATAAATATCCTAGGACGCTACAGATTTGTGATTTTCATTTGATTTATCTGAAAGAAATTTAGGCTTTATAGCTTTTTTTAAAATGCTGCTTTTTTCCAGATTTTTGAATCTACATGCATACATTCATACATATACTCACGCCTGTCTGGCAGAGGGTAGGCAGGGACTACAGATTTCCATCTGCTACGATCCAGACACAGCTCGTTTGCCTTTTCCACGTCCATCAATCTAGTCATACAAATTCTTCTATTCCGGGTACTTTTGACTTTGCCCTTCTTCAGTATGTCGCCAATTTGTTTAAGGTTTCTACGAACGCCAACGACCTTGAACTAAGTAACTTTGTAACCATTTTATACGGTTACTATAGCATTTTTCAACAAAAGAAAAATACATAGTAATCTGCATGATACAAATAGTGATGTGGTTTTTCCTGAATTTCATTATAACATACAGAAGTGAAGCAAGAAAATGTTTATGTTTACCCTTATTTCTCGATTTTTTCTTCACTTGTAACAACATAACTGCTGCAGTTTTTATCGAAACAGTATCAAAATTTTTAAACCTCTAGACAAAATAATATAAAATGATTTGGTTTTCTCAGTTCTTTGAAATTAATTTTATTTTGGATAAAATCAATTAAAAACACACTTTTTTCGCACTTGTCAGCCGCAGCGACTGACGTAACAGCCATGTTGCAGTGCGAGCTGATAAGGACTTTAATATGGTTTTGTTCGAAATTTCAACCACTACGAATCAAGTTGCTAATTATTCCGACCGAGCCACCTTAACATACGTCCTTCTAGGCCCTAGAATCCTAGAATCTAGGGCAGTCTGGTCGAGCTGTACCTTCCACTTACGCAGCATAATTTTCTTTTGTCACTCTACTTTCATTCATGCTCTCTACATATCCAAACCACCGCAAAATTCCTTTTTCTATTCTAGTCAGTAGGTACATCTTCTTTCAGACCGCCACGATCCAGCATGAACGCTTGAAAAATTTGTCTTTCTGAACGAAGCCAAATCTAGATAGCGGCAACAAGTCCAGGGGCAAGTTAAAAAAAACCGGCCAAGTGCGAGTCATGTATTGTGGATGATAAATTATTTTTTTTCGTAAATTTCTCAACCGCTTTATTTTTACTGTAATCTTTACGTAAACACATATTACTATGATGTTTTTCATAATTTTCGGTCTACCAGTTTTGGAGATAAGGGGAGGGACATACATTTTTAAGGTTATTCAAGGATTTCTCGAAATAGATGCAATTAAATGGAACCAAACTATATCTTTTAACAATCAACTTTTTAATACCTATAATTGCATATCTATATTGTAAATTTATAAAATATTTTTTATTTGTTTTACTTCTTATTTTACATTTCTCATTTGTGCTCAACTTTTTTTAAATCGCTATAGTTTTCCTGTAATTAAATTGTATATGATCTATAACTGACATTTTTTTCCTATTTTTCGGTCAGCCAGTTTCAGAGATAAGAGGGGAGGGGAATACATTTTTTTGGGGTAAAGTAAATATAGTAAAATCATATATTTTTACAATCAACTTTTTAATATCTACAATACCCATACAACAATTTCGAATTTTTCATATTTTTTTTACACCGTGACATTGTAGCATTGCAAATTTTGTAGGTGCGGTTATCACAAAAGTTACGCGTCGTAGTTTTGCTTGATGGTAAATTGCGGTTTACCCTCTTTTCTAGACATGAAGTTGCTCGCTTGTCTGCTGCGATTTCCGAGGTTTTTTCTCGGTCATTTGTCGGCCGGGTCTTTTGCTGTCAACTCGTGTTGAGTGTATCTTCATTTTTTTATACCTATATAATGGCGGATGTGCCAACAGGAGTTGTGTCTTTAATAAAATAGGTGGGTTTCGTGTTAAATTTGGTTAATTATTCTTGTGTGGAATAGTTCTATAATATTGTTTTGTATTTCAGGAAAATATTTACATTCTTCGGATGGTTTAAAAAGGAATTTTTTTCGCCGGGTTGGTGGGAGTTCTGACTATTGTCAGATCATGGTATGTATTGCTTTCTTTGTATTTTGAGTCACCAGAATTTTGTTCTCATCGTTCTGTGTAGTAAAGGTTTTAATATGTTGTTTTTTCTACTAATTCCAGGGTTTTCAAGTTTTTCAAGTTCAAGTTTGAAGTTCAAGTTTTCAAGTTTCAAGTTTTTGCTGTATTGCCTCGTTGGTGATTTTATCCAGCTGGCAGGGAAATGACCGCCGCGTCGTGTACGCAGTCAAGCAGTTCCTTTGTCTGCGTGGACGGGGATCGTTGACCTTGAAAGGGGGCAGCGGTCGGCGTGCCATTTCCTGTTGTGAATATTGGAGAATTCAAGTATGTGTTGGAATTTTTATTTTTAACCTCACACAATAAGGGTACCTAGGACGGTATGTTTTCAGGACACTTAGTTATGTGTCATATTATTAACCAAGTGTAAATTCTTCTTCCTGTTTCACTGAATAACCCAAACTGTAAAATTTAATGTTCCGTAATATTTTTTCCTGGTAGAACTGAATGGTGTACCAGACGATTTAGTTTAAAGAGTATGATCGACAAATAGGTATTATGTTGTTGGATCCACGGCTCCCCTGAGCTATATTTTATTTTGGAAATTATTTCCCTTGTTTGTTTACAAGTTTTGTTACTCTTAAAGTTTTTTTTTAATGTAATTTCACAAGATTCCATGTAATCTAGTTACCTGTGGTTAAGGCGGTAACTAACCCATCTAGTTATCACTTAAATGTTTTATTTATGTCTTGGCAATACTAATTCCAATGTAATATTACTACCTGATGTTAAGGCGGTACCTGATACAACTATTTAAAGGTACTTAAGGTTTTAGTAATGTCTTAGCAGGATATATGCCAAATGAAGGTCTTGGCCAAAAGTTTGTAACTAAGTATAATTTTTCCGTAACACCTTTGACTTGTGAAATTAGACTTTTGTTTTGATAAAATTAAATACACTTCATTGTAAAGTACCTCGAAGTTTTCTTCAGAACCTTTTACCAACTATTAGGTTACAATTAGGTCACTTTTTAATTTTATCTTGTTCAGTAGTACGACTGGTGGAAAGACCGGGTACCCGCCGGTCGTGCTTTCTGACAACATGTGGGCAAATTAATCCTATTTTTGTGCTACATTTCATGTCTTTATCATTAACGGTGCTAAAGTTATGAGGCTGTCACATACGAACGGACGGACAACGGAGTCTCACCATAAGGTTCCTTTTACACCTATTAGGTACTACGGAACCCTAAAATGAGCAGGCCCGTAGCCTAGACGGTCATGGTCAATTATTTGCATGTGTGATGTAAACGTTTAAACTTTAGCTGTGAAAACTTGCCAAGTTCTACAAATTCAGTAGCAAGGACCATAACAAACTTTCTTTTAAAACAAGTGAAGAATTTTTACATTATTGTAGTTATGCGTATGACTGAAGGAACATTGACATCCAATTGGCCAAGTTGCCGAAATCGCTTTTTCGCATTTATGGTTTTGGTGGGATTTTAATATATCGCATGAATCAGTTAAGAAAACGTTGTTATTTACCCAAGTGGGTTAAAGTTCAACTTGTAAATCGTAAATGGCTAATTTTTCTTTACTAATCGCTATAACTACATACACGTTTACATATTTGCCACTGGGGAAAATCATGCAGGCCCAGTTTTCTCTCTTATTACGATAAAGTGGGTCTGCACAATTTGCCCTTATAGTACAGATTGCGTAAAACTTACCCTACGCACGATTCGCCCACACAGTAAGTCTCAGATCCCTGAAACTGCATAACATATGAGAGTATTTTTCAAACCCAAGCTCTTTATACTTTTTCTAACATAACCGTAACTTCTTCTTATAAATCACGCAGATGAATAAATATGTTGGGGTGCTTATGTGCCCCTACAAATCAGCGAAACGTGAGTTAAGTGACAAGGACAATTTAACTTCTGTACCCGTGGAAATGGATGCAAGAACCTGCTTAGAGTAACAGAGAGAAGAAATAAATAATTTTCAAAGTTCACTTAGTTACGTACTGTGAGCTAGTTGGTCTAAGTGGGACTTGTGGATGCAGAAAGCTAACCGAGAACTGTTAGTGGAACGCTTACAGTTCTTACTTCTTACAGTCGATAAAAAATTGAGAAATATTGTATTAACGAGACACCTGACGCTAGAACATCAACAATACCAGGTTTTCAAGGGTTTTCAAGGGAAAACTTGTGGATTGTCGAATATTTTTCGGCTTATTTCATTGATAAAGTAAAACTTCTTTTCACACGAGCAATTGACCGGTTTTATTCATAACTAAAAAGCTATATTATGTACCAGTATTGTCCAGTATACTAGCAGCTTCGCACGCAAGGGACCATACTGCGTGAGTATCTTATATTAAATCGCACCACGTCGCAACATTTCATTTGCTCGCCATAATACCTAAGACTACTTTAATGTCCTTTAACTGCTTAAGTAGAACCTATTAACCGAGTTAGACCTTATTCTTAATTACTTAGGTACGTTTATAATGGAAATTCTGTCCCCGGCACGGCGTGATCCTTTCAGACCAGGGCGTTTTACGTAATAGTTGGTCTGGACTATAGATAGTTAAGCTTTCAACGAATTTTGTAATAATCCTTAGAGCCAAAGGCCCAGTATGCATCTGTTAATCCGCAGTATGATAGAAAAGTCAATTATGTATAAGGACTGGGACATACCTCGGACAACGTCTGAGTTTAGTATTTATTCAACGAGGGAATTCCGGTAGCCTTTTAAGGACTCTGCCATAAAGCGGCGGCGATTTGGCCAACATTTTTTACTTAGTGTAAGTTTCTAATTATTAGATATTTTATGTTTTTTACTAGTAGTGTTCGTTTGTGTATATATTTAGATTATAAGGATTTTGTATTTAAATTTAAAAGTTTATGGTTATGATGTATCATGTGTCTATACGCTATCAAATCCTGTGTTTTAAGTTTAAGATGTGTGGTTGTTACAGGCTACGATCATTATTTTCCGATAACAGCTAATGCCACTGCGAGGCATGGAAGGATCCAGATGTTAATTCCACTAAAGAACAAAATACGAGCACAACACTGATTCGGAGTATTAGATCACGTGACCATTAACAACGGTTGTTAAAAAGTTTTTATATGAATTAACTCCCAGAAAATAGCTTACATATTAATCTTTAAAATGGTGAGAGTTTCATATTAATGCATGTAGGTAGTTTTCTAGATCATAGGTCACAAACCAACAAACTTTCACTTTTACATATTATAGGGAAGGGATAAGGCGCCAGACACACAGTGACCTGTCTAGAGTTCTGCGTTCTGCAAGCGATAGCTTGAATTTTTACACACTAGGCTGGTTCATATTTTAAGATTTTTCTGTTTTACCACGGGCCACCTCCTCGATGTGTTCTTGGTGATTAAAAAGGAATTAAGTTTTTCTTTCATATCTTGAAACAAAGTTTATGGGTTGCTACCACAGTTTTAAAATTTAATAATCCCTATGATTATTATTTTTACAACCATTCGTGTTGTTCGGTTTTAGTACTGAACACAGTAAAACTATTTTTCGAAAGTAAGTAGCATGTTCCGTTAATGAAAACTCACGAAAGTGCCGTGACCGCGATTTTGTAATGTAACTGTTATGGAGTATGGACCAAGTGATAAATTGGACATTATACATCATGCCCGGTCATTATGAAAAATGCCCAATATGAGAGTACAATTTGATAATTATTATTCAAATAATCAAATTGACCGGGCATTATACAAATTCTCCGTCACCTTTTGGGCAAAGTAATACAAACATATTAAATTACAATTTTTTTATTTGTATTGTCATTTAACTTAAAATAAACTAAATGTTAAATAATTTAAATAATCAGACTCATTATTTGGATTAATTAGCAAGGACTTCTACATTAAGAATCCACTAGTTTTTGCATTTAAAACTTAAGGAAAGTCATATTAAAAATATAAATAATATAAAATTTAAAACTAAAATTTCACAGCATATCTTTGTATTATAGAAGTTTTGACATGTTATTATGAAACATAAAATAAACTAAAGTTTAAGCAATCAGGCTCCGTATTTGGCATAATTAGCATCTAATTGGTTTCCCTCCCTAAATATAGCTTAATTATCAAATTGCCCAATTGTCACGTAGAAATATAATAACGACCGTGCAATGTGATAAATAATAAAGTTTAGATAGTAATTAATCACTTAGCCCGATAGAGCTAAACAATATTCATAATGCTCACACATTATGCATAATGCCCGTATTAATTACTTGGTCCATAACATAATCACCAACAAGCAAAATAGACCGCACTAATTAGACACTCGACTTTTTTCAATATAAATTGTGTTCCTTATGACCTACTATTCTATATAAAGCACTGAGAGTTTCATGCCGATTCATGAAGTAACAAAACAATAAACATTCACTTTTATATAATACGGAAGGGATAAGGCGCCGGATACACAGTGATTGTTTAGAGACTTCTGCGTGCCGCGTTCACTGTTCATGCAATGGCTTGGATTTTGATTTTTACACACAAAGACCATGGTTCAGGGAGAACGCTTGTACGATTGTTTGTCGGAACACAGAACTCTAGACCGCGCGCTGTCTGTCCAACGCCTAAAATCAAAATACCACTCGCTCACTTATCGTGAAGTCTCCGGAATTAGAAGCTTAAAATTTTCCTTATCTTAAAAGTTCCTAATATGACGACATATGCTAAGAAAGGATTTGTCTTATCTTGAAATTCAAATCAAATTTGGTACTCTACCAGGCAGATGGAGCCGTGAGCAAAAGGCTAGTTATAAATAACATAAAAAAAAATGATTTTTGAATACTGTAACCAGAAACCATTTTACAAAATTGCTTCTCAAGTTCTTGTCTAACAAGTTTGTACACCGACTTACCTTTTATAAAATCGGAATTCCTAGGAATTTTGATGTCCTTAGACCCGGAAAATACAGGAATAGAATTCCAACATACGACAGAGACATCAAATTTTAATTTCCTGTTGATTTCCCTCGCAAATATTGGAAATACAGGCAAACATACACCGAACAAGTACAGCCTGAGAACTTGTATTGGAATTTGCGCTACATCCATGTTAGATTACAATTTAAAATAAAATTACGATTGAGCTTTGACTAATGCCAAATAAACCATGACATGGATGTCGAATGTCTTCTTTTACATAACTATACTATCTTTACTTATAGACCGGTGGTTTATTGTGGGTAACCATATCTCATCGAGTATAGTACGTTTCAAAAACCAAGGCCCCATTGCACTTTAGACGGTCATTAGGCGTTAACAATAGGATTAGTGATAACAAAAGATACCTGGCCAGATACGCGTGCCAATTTGAAGTGCTCCAAATTAGATAACAAAAGGCAAACATTATGAGCCCCATTGTTAAGTTTCTAGTGCAATAGGGCCTTGGTATTTGAAACGTACTTTATCTTTTGTTATCACTAATCCTATTGTTAACGCCAAATGACCGTCTAAAGTGCAATGGGGCCTTGGTATTTGAAACGTACTATACCAGCATGATACAGGCATTTTGAGTATCTGTGAAAAAAAACACAGTAAATGTTATATACCTCTTTCAAAATCAATGTCAATGAATTCCACTTACTTGTTGCACTTCAAGTGATCATATTAGTTAGTGTTACACAGTGGAAGCATACAGGGAATGTTTTAGTGCAGTAAGGTTATGATTTGATCCAGAAACGACCATGTCACCCCAAGGGTAGAACGCTGGCATCTTAACGTTGAGATCCAGGTTCGATCCACGGTCGGGCATGTAACAATGAGTTTTTCGGAATTTATCTGCGTAGTATTTGTCTTACTTACCACTTGCTGAACTGTGAAGGAAAACATCGTAAGGAAACCTGCATGCCCTAAAACACCACTCATCACGTTGGGACGTAATCATCGTTGGTGAAACGCGGGTGTACCGAGTGTGGACTGTGACTTGCATATATTTCACAGTTTACACTCGGAACACCTTTGCCAATGAATTTTTTTTTTTAAATCGTCTTTTTAAGGTTAGATATAAGTATATTGAGACACATTTAAAATTTACAAAGCCGCCTCCTATCTGGAGAAGCCCAACCTTATTCTTCTTTCATCTTTACTGCACAAAAAGTTTAAATAATATAACATACACATAAATAAAATTGGTATAAGGGCGAGCTTATTTCTAGAGAAATTTCTTCCAGCCAACCTTCAATGTGGTGAAAAGGTAGTGAGAATGGTGGGCAAATAATTGTGCACAACTTTAAAAACAGAAACCTTGGTATGTTTTGAAAATATTTCTTGGATTTTTAGAAAACAGGTGGCCGGAAGGTACTCTGCTCCCAAAGTAATAATGCGCATACAAATCTATAGCCGAGCGACTGGACGTACCACGTGACCTTATTGCTTGTATAGCAAGTGTAAGGAAATACGAACTTTGCCGAACAGTGGCGAAGATTTGTATGCGCATTATTACTTCGCGTAGTATATTTTTAAAACCGGCTCATGAAGCCCTTTCATTTGAAATTAGGCTTCCGAAAAAAAAGCCCATAAAATAAATTAATGACGTCATTACTGCCCCCCATGGGAACATTTTTAAGAACTACCGGTCAAAATTATTGTTTTAACCTAATTTAAACTAATAACCTAAATGGCTATGCTGTACATTGCTTTGCGGTTTTGTTTATCGTAGCCCGACCACTAAACTGCGGTAAAGGATGCCCTGAGTCTGGAGCGGCTGGCAGTGGAGCTCTGAATCTTCAGTGACTGGATGCGAGATGCCATTAGTTTGTTGCGGTAGCAGATTTCAGCTGTTTCCCATACAGTTGATGACATGGACAACCGTGGCAGGCGGCAGTTTTTGCTGTTCCGGGGTGTCTCAGAAACTGCTGACCAAGATCTCCTAGCTGTGGTTACGCAGATCACACAGAAGCTAAAGCTAAGACTTCACTGTTGCCTTCTATAAGGGCCTCCTATCATTTCGGGAGAAAATCAGACCAAAGCAATAGGCCTGTCTTGATGAAGTTTGCAAATCTTCATGTCCGCTCAACTGTATGGAACAGCAAAAAGAAAATGAAAGGGTGCCAAGTGTCTATAGCCAAGTTCTTGACAGGTCCCCGAAGAGACTAAGGAGTCATCTCGGCCACATAAAACTCGGATGCGTGTCCGAGTTGACACCTTTCGATTAAACCAATTTTACTGGGGGTCAACTCGGCCTCACGTACAAAGTACAGTCAATTTAAAAAAGGATTGGATCCAAATACCTACTAAAGAAATTCGAACAAAGCTATTAAGAAAAATTAAAAGCAATATAGAGATAATAAGTGCCACATGCTTGAAACTTTGTTATACCTATCGGTGATTAGATTATTATTACGGTTAGGTATAGTATTAGTTCATATTAAATTTTTGTGATGTTGATTTTTATAATATATACCTATTTAAATATAGATATTTCGTTTTGTTTTGAAGCCACGTAGTTATTTGTCTTAAGAATTTAAATCGTATTACATTTTCTAAGGGCTTCTTGTGTTGACTGTACATAACTACCTTAAATTTTCACTGTCGGCCGAGTTGACCCCCAATAAAATTGATTTAATCGAAAGGTGTCAACTCGGACACGCGTCCGAGTTTTATGTGGCCAAGATGACACCCAAGTCCCCGAAGACAGGTCTTCGTTGAGGCACGCAAGCAGTATGGTGTCACCCGGTGCTAGTTACAGGATGGTATCAATATTTATATCAATACATATATTATAATAAAAGACTGGAGCCCGGTGTGTCTGTACATTAAAAAAGTAATAATTTTGTTTTTCATTTCATTCATCAAACATTTTTCGCTTTCGCTTGAATCCGCTCCACTCGCACTGAGCGTGTTTTCACTTGGAGTGACAGTGACGAAAATAAAATTCGCATAGCCTCAAAGGCAAACTAGGGGATTTCACAGGTTGGTCAAGGCCAAAATAATACATCGGTTGCATGCTGGTACTCGATGGGATAAAAACTACCACCAAATGCGCCCCTAAAATAACTCGGACTGATTAAGGCGCTATGGAAAAAAAATCGACACTATAGAACTTGCGTAATATATCTACTTCGGTAAAGAAGGTATTATTTTGATAAAACAGAATATTATTCATGGATTTTTTTTCTAGGGATCTCTTAAACAGAAACGCGATTGGAGAAATTCAGGTCGATAAATATATTTATTGAAATGAGGTAATTTTCAACACCATTTCTTCTGCTTTGACAATTGTATGTTATAGGACCTGGTTAAACAAATTATGATAGCAACTTGAGTACATTTTATATTAATAAAAAACCGACATTTTGCTTCTTTTCCTCGAATCCATCCCTCTCGCACTAAGGGTTTTTTCGAATATAGAGTAACAGGGACGCTAAAACATTTACATATCGCCTTAAACGGCCAGGCTGACTCGCGGCAGCAAGTGTTATTTAGAAGTAGTATGCAAGTAGTGAGTTAATGTTATTAAATAATCCAAAAGCTTGATAAATTATAATTTTAACCCTGTTAAGATGATTTAAATAACTTAACGCATTTTCCCGTAAATTGATATTCATTTAAGCTTTTAATAGCTAAATTCCTTGCTTTAATTATTTCTTTTTATGAATCTAAGTCAGCGTGTCCGCTAACGATCCGTGAATATTCCGCCATAATCATTACGATAAATTATACTAAGGAATCAACTTGGCAAATTTATGAATAAGGTTGAAACTAAAAACATGTTAGGTGTACTGTGGGATTTGTTTCTAAAAATACAGGATATACACATATCAATAAGTTTTTATTAAGCCCATGGAGCTTTTCTTTTTACAAGGTTTTGTCAACTTTACTTGTAAGTAAGTATGTCTGTTAATATGGTTAGGTAAGTGCCCGCTCCGAATCATTCTTCATAAATATCTAAGTACCAAAATAACTCGCGAAATAGAAAAAAAATTAACAAATAAATTTTAGACTTTCATTTAGACGGTCAATATGAAGTGGTGTTTGTCCCTGATTTTTTCACAAACACCGCGTTAAAGAACAGAAAAATATTTAAAATAATCAGTTTTCGCCCTAAGCTCATACACCACTTAGAAGTGTATTCTAATTTATCAAAATAGAATAAAAAATAACAAGTTATCTAGGCACAATTAAGGTATCCGGAAATAATAAACATTTCCAACGCAAAGGGCGAGGTTCGCTCAGCACTGTTCGAACGGCGCTGGGCGAAGCGTGAGGCGCTTGTTTAAGGCGATTACCATCGCCAAATTAGCAGCTCGATATTTGTCAGAACGAATATCAACGGAAGCGACATTGAAATAACGTTCATATCAGCGCGCAATGCATAGTGGCTGTTACGACGCTCGCTGCGTCCTTGATAGGGCGAAATAGGAGAAAATTATACTTTTCACGTGGACGTGATTGTTCGATTGAATAATCCTATGTTATGTTTGTAGCTATCAAATTTATCTATTTATCAAAGCATAAATGAATGCAATCGGCCAAGCCACGTAGGAGCAGTAGGAAATTCAAGCCAAAAAACACCATTTAGTTAATACATTTTTTCATGTAGAAGTTTTGGTGGTATGAAAAAGAAAAATGTTGCATATGTTGTCTAAGAGCTGATTATTCATAATAAATTTTTTCATTATTTTTGGTTGGGCTGTAAACGAGGGGTAGGCTTTAGAAAGTACCCATTTGGCAATAGTAAGGCCCTTAAATCAGTCAGCCAAATTTGCGTTTTATTGATCCGATACGTCTCACGCATTGGAGTTGTTGTCGCCGTGGACCAGCTTCTTAACATGCCTGTCATACTGATAACCAAGGTATGACTATAATGTACTAAAGTTGTCGTCGCCGCGGACCGGCTTCTTAATATGATGGACGCCCCAAGATGGTAATTTATCACTTCCATACCAACTCCCTTGACATTGGTATAAAAAAGATTTGACAAGGAGAATATGATAATTTAAGTGACGTCATTCTAAATACAATACGGAGGATGCCCGAAGATGGCGATTTATTATTTGTATACCAACCCCCTTGACATGGGTATAAAAACGCTATTTATAATTAAGCGCCCGAAAAGTATATAGGACAACACAAAAAAAAGCGAACAAAGCTGCGGGCATAAACTAGTTAAGTATTCAAGTAACACAAAAAAATGATTTTTAACTCTTAATGACTCTATATTTATTATTATTATTATGAATTATAGCAATGTTATTCTGTAACTCTTTTGCCCGGGACAAAGGGTAGGCTGCTGTATAAAAAAATATAAAAGCATGGTTTATTTTCGAATAGTATTTTGTCCAACTGTCACGAGGTGAGTTTCGTAATAGTTTTGCACGAGTGTCCCAATATCTAAATAAGTTCAGTTGCACACAATGCCTTATCTACGACCATGAAAAATATCGTCGTCGCGTGACATTATTTATAATATTTTCAACTTACCATTTTAAGAAAACTGAGAAGAACACTCCTTCATGAACCTCAGGTGCGTCGTTTAGTAATGCTGCCTTAAAGCCAATCAGAAGCCACAAGGATAAAGGGGGCGTGGCTTGAGAAAAAAGGACGGGACTTATTTCTTTTCACAGTTGTTGATTGGTTCTCTAGCGGTGTTATAATAAATAATTCCAATCACAGCGCAGAATCGCGGTGCTATGTAATATTATAACATGGTATCCCATGTAATAATGTAGTAGTAGGTACTTATAAAACCGTTTTTGTTGTAGTATGAAAGAAGATAATAGTACATTGTTCACCGAGGGAAGAAAGGGGAAGATTGCCAACGAGGGTGTAGTTTGAGGCCCGAGGCGAAGCCAAGGGCCTCAATACACACGGGTTGGGTATCGCACT
Organism: Ypsolopha sequella; assembly: GCA_934047225.1. Taxonomy (NCBI): domain Eukaryota; kingdom Metazoa; phylum Arthropoda; class Insecta; order Lepidoptera; family Ypsolophidae; genus Ypsolopha; species Ypsolopha sequella. The sequence goes on along the minus strand of OW203994.1, from coordinate 15,405,598 downwards.
TTCTCCCGAGTGATACGTAGTGCTTTATACTACACCTGCGAGGAAATAGTACAATTTTACTTTTAATCAAGATACAATAAAAGAAACTTTTTATTTCCTTCTTATTTTTTATTATGTACAGGAAAAGCAAGTGGCCAGTATAATTTTTCGAGTTTTATGTACGAGTTCGCAAAATAATACTGGCCACTTGGCCACTTGCTCATTCTTTATGTTATTTAAAAAAAAACAGCACGTTAACAATGGATTTGCATATACTTTTTCTGCCCGCTCAAGCACGTTAACAATGAATTTTCATACACTTTTTCCGCCCGCATATTAGTATGACAGTAATGACGTATTTTCTGCATCGTTTTCAAATAAGTAAGAAGTTACTTTCCGAGCAGGTCTAGTATAAAGTAAATTGTTTCATTCTTTAAGAATGTTATTCATGTCTTGTAATTTATTTTCTCAGAAATTTATTTATTTTCTCAGAAATTTATTTTCTTATTAACCACGTTTTTGAAACGAACGTTTGAAAACCAAAAAAAAGAGGGTGAAAAACACTTTTTTTTTTTTACAAAAGTATAAATCTTAAAACATTGTGCATAGGTGGAATTTCTAGATAAAATATCGATAAATCAAATATATTTTCTTCCATATGTGGAAAGACCTAGTTTCTTCCAATGAACCCTTGAAAACCTGGTGTTGTTGATGTTCTAGCGTCAGGTGTCCCGTTAAAGAGTAATTTAAATATTGGTGTATAGAGCTTAGAATAATAATTATTCTATGAGTGAAAGATAGTTCGGGATAGCCAAAACAGTTTATTTTCGATATTCCAGTCTGATTTTGTGAGCCGTACGTACGTAGCCCAATCAACGATTACATTGAAAAGAGTAAATATTGGCTTTCAATGTTAGTTCCTACAAAACGTTCACCATTCATTTTTAGCATGCATATTCAACCAACATTACAGTTCAGTTTCCTCTATCATCAATCGTACTGGAAACGGTGCATATCCATTCGTTCGTATTAATTAATATCAGCATGCCACAGATAGGGAAATAAGTTCGTAGATCCCAGTAATCTGGCAGCATTGCTAATAGCCCAAGAGCTAGTGTCAAGATACTACCTATAACAGTTTAGTAAGGCCCTTGTTTCAATATGGTGTAGTATACAGGGTGTTACAGAAAGGTGTAACCATATTTGAAGAGCTTATTCAGTCAATGGTATGGAACAACTTTTACTATGGAGACAAACCTGAAATCCCAACAAAAAAAATCTGCCCTTCCATACATTTCGGCCGAGCGGCATTGCATTTTTCTATGAAACAGTAAATATTATTTTCGAGATACAGGGGTTTTTCCATAGTAAAAGTTGTTCTTTGCCATTGACTCAATAAGCTCTTCAAATATGGTTACACCTTTCTGTTACACGTTGTATAGGGTGTATGTACAGTGGAGACCGCATCAAGCAAGACACATTGGACTTTGTACCTATCTTATATTCTTCTCTGTAGGGGCTAATTTCGTACTGCAAGTGTATAGCTTGATGTGGTCCTCACTGTACATGAATCAGCGGCCACTTGCAAGGTTAGGTAGCAGTACACCTGGCTTTGATGCGCTTTAAAGTATGTTCAATATTCGCATGCACTGAAACTGTTTCATAATAGTTGGAAATTGATCCCGAACTAGGTTGTAGTACAAAAAGCCACGAGAATGTGGTCAGACTGCATAGTTGTGGTGCGCCAGGCAGCAGATCGCGGAAGTTGTCGCAAAATCGACGTCGGCAGAAGAGTTAAGAGGATGGCATACCCTAGCAACTTTTTTTATTACCCGTCCAGCACAATAAGTCTAATGGCAAAGACTTTATTTGCTGTTCATAGAGGCGATTATGTGTTGGCTCTTAGGCCTCTTTTTCTTGGACGCGTAATACTAGTGATCACGCAGCGAAACAACAAATTGGTGTGTTTTTAGCTAATACTGAAATATTTTTTAGGGAAAAAAATATTGAATTTAGGTGATATACCTTCATATTTCTATTACCTATTTTATGAAAAAAATCAAGTTGATCTCTTAACCGCGTTCTTAAAGCGAACGTTTGAAAACCAAAAAAAAAAAGGGTGCAAAAAATTTTTTTTTGGCTAAAGTATAAATGTTAGTAGATTGTTTATACGTAAGATCCCTAGGGAAAAGATTAATAAACCAAACATATTTTTTTCAATACAAAGAGAGTCCGAATTTCTTCAAACGAATCTTAGATAGCCTGGAGTTGGTCATGCTCTAGGCTCAGGTACAGTCTTAAGTAATGGCTGAAACTTTGTTCACTGCTTATTAAAAAATAGTCAGACCCCAGCTAAGTCAGCAGTCGGATAAGTGCGGATATAGCGTAGGGATATTCGTAAAATAAATTGTCCTTATATATGAAATTAAATAAATTTATGCAAAATTATTTAATAATAATAAGTAAAATGGTTTTTATTGGTGATATTTTTTTAACTAGCTTTAGCCCACGGATTCACCCGTGTAGATATCGTTTTATAACTAACTTTATTTAAAAGGAGACAGACGTGGCAAAAGTGATAATTTTGCTACAAAGAAAAAACTTTTTATTCTTATATATGGCTTAAACCAGTCTGTCAGTTTGTTAAGATATATTTATATGTTTATTCTAGGTAATCGGCAGTAAGCATTTCCTTGTTTTTAGGTGTGTTCCATTTGATATTCCATAAATAATTTAGGTACATAATGTAGGTAATCTTTTCCTATTATTTGATTGATTTTGATTTTAAAAGTATTTATGTAAACACAAAACAGTATAACATTAACACACGGTCAAAATTAATAATATATCACATTTTATAGGCTAGCACACCTTTACCTTTGTTTATATAGCCAAATTCATACTGGAGGCTCGGTAAGTGGTCAGGACCAAAGTTAAATTACCCTTTTTGTGAAAAACGTAATATAAAATTAGGATAATACTAATTGACTCGGGAGTTGTTTGTAAATTAGTATATAGCGGCACAACATAACATAAACAGTTTTAGTGCCAGTGAAAATTGAACATACTTCAAATCGCATCACCGCCAGGTGCACCCCTACCTGACCTTGCAAGTGGCTGCTGACTCATATACGCCCTATACAGGGTGTAATCGTTAAAAGTGACCAGGCGATTATTCCGTAACTATTACAGATATCAAAAAAACTTAAACTGATATCGAAAGTACGTTACCTAATCAGTAAAATGATATCAATTACTTTTTGAAAAACAAACGAGAAGTATCCAAAATTTTGACATTAAACATTAAACATCTATCATATTGAAACTGTTATAGTATTTTGATACCAGCTCTCGGTCTACAAAGATAGCGTGTCCGTCCGTACGGCTGAGTACCGTTGGACGCAGTACGGTATATATACATATAATACAATTACAGAAGTGCGTTCATTAAGGTTCGTTGTTTGTAACGTCCTGGCTTTGATCTCAACGAAACTTTGCACACATCTTTATGTATGTTTCCTTCACTCGTCACACCGCCCTCCGACCCATCTCCCGTCAAGAGCTGCAAGATGGCGAAATAATCAAAAAGCGCCGAACTTGTGAAATGGTTTCAGGTAAAAACTGTTTTTCATGAAACGGTAACTGTTTATTTATAGAAAAGTGTATAAACTCAGTCTTCTGTACATGAAAGGCGTCTGTATTTCTCTCTTTTTTATTTCCAGTGTAGATAAAAATTATACAACCTGTTTAACTTTGCGTGAAAACGAGGCGATACTCCCGATGATGTTATTTCATCAAATTTTGCTTTTTGGGCTTTATAGAGTCGTAGTTAGATGTCGCTAGATAATACTTATGAACAATAAAAATGAAGAAAATAAGCTGTTCACTTCACAATCAGTTTTTACCTCTTGTAAAAACTAAACTCTTAAAGATACCTAGGCTGGGTAGGAACACTCATGTTGCAAGTTACTTAGTACACAACGAACCACAGACCATTGTTACGAACCCTGCTCATGAAACCGTAACTGTTTATTTATAGAAAATGTATAAACTCAGTCTTCTGTACATGAAAGGCGTCTGTATTTCTCTCTTTTTAAAAATTATACAATCTGCTTAACTTTGCGTGAAAACGAGGCGCTATTCCCGATGATGGTATTTCATCAAATTTTGCTTTTTGGGCTCTATAGAGTCGTAGTTAGATGTCGCTAGATAATACTTATGAATAATAAAAATGAAGAAAATAAGCTGTTTACTTCACAATCAGTTTTTACCTCTTGTAAAAACTAAACTCTTAAAGATACCTAGGCTGGGTAGGAACACTCATGTTGCAAGTTACTTAGTACACAACGAACCACAGACCATTGTTACGAACCCTGCTCAGAGTTGATCTTGAAAAAGTCTATACTAACGTAGTGACACTGCCATTTTTGAATAGTGGGTGTTGCGACGCGATTTGATTCTTGAACGGGTTAGTATTAGGCACCAACCTGGACACTATTCAACTGGGTTACCAACTGTAGCATTCGCTACAAGTATTCAACCTTTTTATATATTTTTAGTCTTTCTTTATCGTTGGCTGCTTTTCTGAATTTTCGAATTCAAATAGTTAGAATATTCTTGTCAGATTTTTTTGTTATTTTTCTCATATCAGAGAAGATGGTGACAGAGGAAAGAAAATCACTTTTGCAAAATAACAAATTTAATATTTAAAATATAGAAACAGAGCGCAATTGCCCTGAGCATTGTGTAAGCCAGTTTTCCTGCATTTCCCGCGACCCTTCGGGATTATTTTTTAAAGAGTTTCTGGGTCTCCCCAGTCTGATTATCCCATCCGCCATCTCGTACGGTTGTACCTATTGAGGCCTGATGTAAGGACCACGTCCCTGGTGAGCTAAAGCTTCCGATACTAAAATTGAAATCGCCAAGCTTCATCGACTGCTCCCGGGAACACCGGAAACTCCCAAAGTCACGAAGAGACCCTTACCAGGTTTTTAATATCTGTAGCTTAATATTCAGCATCGATTATTTTTATTCCTTAGTGTAAAGCTAGATAACGATTGCTCGTAACACCTTATTATTACGTTTTTCTTTCGGATCAAGAGTTATCAAAACTTCCGTGAAATCTTAGTTTAAAGGATCCTATAAACTAGTGTCGACAACCAAATTTAAAATCCATTATTTTATGAATAAATGCGTCGTTCAAGCTAAAAGGAAATTAAAATCCTAAATAAGTGGAATTTGACATAATAATTTTTTTTGATCTAAGAATTTCCTTTATACCGATACTCCTCTGATATTATTGTTCTTTTGTACCATATTTTTCTTACTTCGGTTTTGTTATTTTTGTGTTTTGTTATTTAAATTATACGGTTTATTCATCCAGGTTTACCTCTTTTTTTGGCTGTCACCAGGCTTGCCTGGTGGCAGTCCAAATTTAATTCGAAATTACGTTCGTTAGTATGTAGTGGCGGAAAATAATAAATAATTTTTTTTTTTAAAATAACGCTACACAACTCAGTGTGAATATATGAACGGCTATCTGTATCGCACTACCGTAGTAGTCCAACATGGGACACAGACAAGCCACTCGTGCCGTGGGGAGTGGGGAAGTGGGGGACGCCTGAACGCGTGCGGCTGAGTACGCGTGTACCCGTGTACGGTTCGCAATCACATCAGGCTTACAGCTTGTTTGTGGTGTGTACTACGCCTGCTCACAATTACTGCGTGCGGGATACATAGCTGTTTATTAATTATTTGTAGCGAATACGAGTACTTGTTAAATTGTATAATATATGCATAACTCTTCCTCTTTCATGTTCCTTATATTAAAATACAGGTTATATTGATAAGGAAGGGGATGCTTTTGCTCAGCAGCAAGTGGTTTGGGTTCAGCGGTGACACACAAAAGAGGTCACATAAAAAAATCATAAAACATCCTTAGTCCTTACCTGTATTTAATTAGGAATTTAAGGCGATTACCGTCGCCAAATTAGCAGCTCGATATGTGTCGGTACGAATATCGACGGAGACGACATTGAAATAACGTTCATATCAGCGCGCAATGCATAATGTTACGACGCTCGCTGCGTCCTTGATAGGTCGAAATAGGAGAAAATAATACTCTTCACATGGACGTGATTGTTCAATTGAAAAATCCTATGTTATGTTTCTAACTATTAAATTTGTCTATTACTCAAAGCATAAATTAATTAAATTCTCCAAGCCGCTTAAGAGCAGTAATGAATTAAAATATAATATAATAGAATAGAAAAAACTTTATTGGTGTCACACAATTAAAATGCAATGTAATTACAAACAAAAACTGAAGTGACACCCAAAAGGCCTCCACTCAGCATGTGTCATGGCACTATTTTGTACCACGACGCTGGTCTTCCGTCAATCTGGTCTTCCAATTCAAGCCAAAAAACGCCATTCGGTTGAAATTTTTTTTCATATAGAAGTTTGGGTGGTATGAAAAAGAAAAATGTTGCATATGTTGTCTTAGAGTAGAAAGTACCCATTTGGCAATACTAAGCCCCTTAACTTTGCAGCTGTTACCAAGCATTCGTTTCGGGCTTTGTTCAAAATGTACATTCATCTGATCGCCTCTGTGGCCGAGTGGTATTTAAAACGCTCACCTGCTAACCCAGAGGTCGTGGTTTTAATCCCAAAGGTATACATTAATTTGTGTTCAGTCTTCGTTGGAAGGCACGTTAAGCTGTTGAAAAGCGGATGACCAAGAGTGTACTATTTGCATTTTACAGTTCACTCTTGGGAACACCTCTGACACCCCCTCTGGGATTTGTCGAGACGATTTGCTTTAATGAATTCTAATTAAACGAGCAATCGTTCTATAAGTTCTGCTTGTCTCTTTGTTATTATTTTTTTTGTCTAGGCGTAAATTAAAAGCTCACTAACTTTAAATAATAATTAATAATATTTTTTTCATTCAAAATTTTTGAAATTCTAATATACAGAAACCAATCGAAATTGTACGATGGCAATATACACAATACCTGTAGGTAATAAGGTTTTATTGAATAACTTTTAAAGTAAAGTAAAAAAGTAAAGTAAAGTAAAAAAGGTTTATTGCCAAAAAAATACTTAAAACTAAACACATTAAAATTATACAAAGGTTAAAATAGAAGAAAAAACAAGTTTTAAACATTTCTGGCAAATGTTAGCATGCTCAGCAAAGCTGCCGATCTCATAGAAATCGAGCAGCGCTGATTTTCAGCATACCCCAGACAGAGGACATAATTTAGAAAAAAATCAAATAAAGGCGCAGAAGGACGTGTAAAATTCAACACAAAAAATAAAAGTGAGAAAAGGAATAATAATAATTACAAAACAGTGTACATTTTAAATTTATTAAAGTACAGAGGTATTTAAAGTAGTGTAGTGCGTGCAGTGTCTGTGATAAATAAATATATTTAAAAATATATAAGTATTTGTATAGGCATATATGTATATCTTATTGATATTGATGTTAGTAATACAATAAATCTATCATCACTTACTCATCGGGTACGTCAGCTAGAACTAACGTATATTTTTGATTTTCCATGTTTTATTTTGTATTTTGTCTTTGCTACTGCAATTTGTTTATCAAGTAAGGTGTATTTTAATTTAAACTTAAATGAATTATAGGGTATATTGTCTTTGAGTGGGGGTGGCAAATCGTTCCACACCTTTGACGCTGCAAACTTGAACCCTGCCTGAAAATTTGCGGTTTTATGTTTAGGGATACTCATTTTATTTATGACTTTGCTTCTTGTAAATTTGCTGTGTTCGTCTCCCAGCCATTTAAATTTACAAAGTAAATATTCTGGACGCATCGTATGCACTATTTTATGCACCATGCCTGCAAGATGTAGTTCTCGGCGACCTTCCATTTTAAGAATTTTCTTTTCGCATAGAAATGGAGTTATGTGTGATCGTCGGGGTATACCGTAACAAAATCTTGCACATGCATTTTGTACCCTTTGTATTGCATTGCTAGTTTTGCTGAAAAGTCTCGGCCCATAAACTGTATCGCAGTAATTAAAAATGGAGAGAACAAGCGATTCGGTTAAGATTACTCTTACTTCGGTTTTCAAGTAGTCTCGGATTCCATACAAAACCTTTAAACGAAAAAATGCCGTTCTTATTTTTAGATTTATATGGTCTTCAAATCTGAGTTCACTATCCATAAGCAGACCTAGGTTTTTGGCTTTAAGAACTCTCTCCACACTTTTCTCGTTAATTCGAATATCGGGTTTGTTTTCTACTATTTGTTCGCATTGACGTTTAGTACCAAGGATAATGTATTTAGATTTAGTTGGATTGAGTAATAAAGCGTTCTTTTTGGTCCATTGAAATACAACTTCGAGATCTTTATTTATTTTTTGTACTGCTTCGTTTGTATTTTGGTGCTTGAATGAGTGGTACAATTGTGTATCATCAGCATACATGTGAACTTTGCAATGTTTAAGTTTTGTAATCAGATCTGAAGTGTACAGAATGAATAAAATGGGACTTAAAATTGATCCTTGTGGGCATCCTCGTAGTATAGGTTTTATCTGTGATTGTTTAATATTAACTTGCTCATCTTCGATCACAACATATTGTTGCCTATCAGTAAGAAAGGATCCGAACCATTCACAAGCTGACTGCGAGATTCCATAGTATGACATTTTCGCCAACAATAAATCTGGACTAAGGCAGTCAAATGCCCGGGAGAAATCAAGTAGTACTAGGGTGCTACCCATTCCCGAATCTGACGCAGTTAGGATATCATCTGTGACATTTGCTAAAGCAGTGGCGGTTCCATGCTGACTACGAAAACCTGACTGTATTGCTGGAAGAATTGACTTGCTCTCGAGAAATTTGGTCAGTTGAGAACATACAACTCTTTCGATTACCTTCGATAAAACCGGTAAAATACTTAAAGCGCGTAAGTCCCTTAAGTCTTCTACAGTGGAACTTTTTGGTAGAGGTTTTACCCTTGCCATTTTCCAGGCATCAGGAAAACAATGTTCAGTTATAGACTTATTTACTATCTCGGTAATGATTGGCAAAGTTACGATTAGTGTCATCGTTACCATTTTTAAGGAGATAGCATCATAGCCAGATGCGTTGGTGTTTATTTTATTGATTATTTTTAATACTTCATCTTGTGTGCATTCTTGTATTTCAAAAACATTTGAGCTGTATTTGTTTTGTTTGTAAAAATCTAAAAGCTCTTCATCAATCTTAGAATCACCTGGCACGTCCAAAAAGAAGTCGTTGATTGCATCTGGATTATTTAAGTGCGGAGGAATAACTGGCAAGTTTTTGTTAATGAATTTTGTGAAAAGTGAATTTTGAATTTAAGTGTTCTGTTTCGATTAAGGCGCTACGAAAAAAAAATCGACACTTTAAGAACGTGCTTATCTACTTCAGTAAATAATGTATTTTTTTGAAAATAAATTATATTATTTTTGGATTATTTTTTAGGGATCTGTTAAAACAGAAACGCGATTGGAGAAATTCGGCTCGATAGAAATATTTATTGAAGTGAGGTCTTTTTCGGCACCCATTCTCCTGGTTTGACAATTTAGAATGACGTATGGACTGCAATTATATTTTATTAGATGGTTTTTAACGGTATCTAGGACCTGCGGGCCTATTATGTATCTCTAGTTGCCTTCTGGACTGGGTGTCTATCATCAAAAACATAGATATACTATCGAATTCCGATTGTCTAAGGATATGTTCACACTTGAAGTGACGACACAGTTCGTAAATAGTTCAATACCCACTATAAGCAATTTTGAAAGTTTAGTTTTTATCTATGTTTTTGACAATAGGCACCCTGTCCAGTTGGCAACCTAAGATACAGAATAGGGGGCTGGTTAAACGAAATTTTGATAGCAACTTTAGTACATTTTATATTATTAAAAAACCAACTTTTTGGTACTTTTCCACGAATCCGTCCCTCTCGCACTGAGGGTTTTTTCGCATATGGAGTAACTGGGACGCTTAAACTTTTACATATCGCCTTAATTAGATAAAGGCGGGTTTTTCACAATCCGGCTGCAAAACAGATACGACGATGAGCGGAACGGAGCAGAGCGAGGAGGAGCGTGTTAGGTTTACAAGAAAATTAAATAAATTTGGGGAGCCAAGCGACTTTCATCGCCTATTTATAGGGGTTGAATTCCATAAAAGTATGTACCAATTAATTTTATACGACAGTGATTTATTTAGCGGGTAATTACTTGTCGAAGGTGTTTGAAAACAAATACATACATACAACATAAAATATTAAATCAGGTTCAGCGATCTGAACTTTTATTTTATTCGTTTTAGTCTGTTTTCAAATAAAGCTTTTTAATTTATTTTGTACCCTTAAGGTACGCAACCTTAAAAACATGAAATTTTAATTCTTTAAATAGTAGGATATTTTAATAATCCGCCAGTGACTTCGAGTGTCACCGGTCTCAGACACCGGGTTTTTTCATGACTTGAAAGCTATACTTAAATTTTATAAAAAGACCTTGATGATCCACTCTGATCGTTTTTGGTCATAGCGACCACTTAGACTCAAGCACCTAGTCGATATGGTGCTGGTGCACTCGAAGATGGCTAAGTAACCAAAAGGTCGGCCGTCGTGGGTTGTCGGTGCGTTTGGCGTCGAGGTCATTTTCAAAATTGCGTACCTACTTTACTCCGTAAAAGCCTGCGCCATTTCAAGTGCTCGCTGTGCTGCCAATCGTTCCCATTTAGAGGGCTCGATATTACAACTTTTCATAATGTCGCTTCTGGACATCTTTGCCTGAAGAGTTGGCCGCCCTGTTTTCACTTGGCCTCCTTCAGTTCAGAATAAAAAATGCGCTTCGCCACTCGCTCCTCTGACATTCATGAGACGTATCCGCACAATGCAACTTATGTATTATATATGTTATATATTTTTGACAATGACTGTCACATAAATATTTGCTAAAAACGGGTCTCTGACTTCTAAACTTTAAAACGTAAAAAATAATTGTACGTAATTTGTGCTTAAAATACATCGAACAAAATCAACATTTTTATGCCACAAATAAAAATTGAGTAAAAAGTAAATCATCTGTCACTTTGAAATCTGTCAAAAAATTATGCATAAAAAGTAAATCATCTGTCACTTTTGACATATGTCGAAAAAATCTGTATAAAAATAAATTTTCTGTCATTTTTAAATCTAATTTATACTTGCGATTGTCGGCACTTGGTGAAACTTGGAAAGCATCTTTAATAAAACTCCTTGTACACTATTTCACACATTTAATTTATAATTATACACCCAACCGGTTTCGAATAATTAATTCATTTTCAAGGGTTTTATTTATTTATCTCCGAACTACTGCAACTACGTGCTGCAAAATCCAATATTATTTTTGTACTGATAAAAATTATATAGGTATGTGAGTAAGTCATCAAATTTTCGGTTTTCATTTTCGGTATCCCTAAGAAGCCAAGAAGTTTTGATGACTTACCCACATACCTATATAATTTTTATCAGTACAAAAATAATATTGAATTTTACAGCACGTAGTTGAAGTAGTTCGGAGATAAATAAATAAAACCCTTGAAAATGAATTAATTATTCGAAACCGGTTGGGTGTATAATTATAAATTAAATGTGTGAAATAGTGTACAAGTGAGTTTTATTAAAGATGATTTTTACATCTGTCCAAAAAAATCTAAGTACATGAGAAATAAATCATCTGTCACTTTGACATCGGTCAAAAATTATTTAGTTACCTGAAAACGCTGATTTATAAGATAGTTACGTCCCGGAATACTCAACCAACCCAATTTTGCAGTTTTGTGTCATACATTTTGTAGGTTTTTAAATTTTCTTTTAAGTATTTTAACTTATTTAAATGTTATGGAACCCTTAGGGTACGAGTCCTACTTATACTTGACTGTTTCTCTTTTTTTTGTGTGTCTTGGCGGCGGCTGCCATTTAAGGGGCTATACCGTGAAAATTGACAATTTTTGAAGTTATTTATCTGCTATTTTAATGAAGTTCCAGGTAAAATAAATTAGTGTAACAATTTTGGGACCTTTTACTAGATTTTGGTCTATCAGAAACGCGATAGGAGGAATTTCATTTGATAGAAATAATTATTGAAATCAGGTCTAAATTTACACTTTTTTTGATATTCTGACAAATTAGGATAGCATACAGACTTAAAAAAAATATTTATTTAGATGGGTTTTAACTACACCTAAATTACTGGTTATGGAATTTTTTGTAGCAATTTTAGTTAATTTTGCATTAATTTAAAACCGACTTTTTGTCAATTTTCCCCGATTCCGTCCCTTTCGCATTGCGGGTCTTTCTGCCTGAAGTAACGGGGACCTTTGCTAGCACGGTATATCACCTTAAAAAGCCACTTTTTGCCAGTGTCAAGTTAGATTCTGACATAGTTAGTTATTCAGACTTTCAGACGCCGTTTGTTCATCACGCATTGTATTTTTGGTTTCGGTATCATGGATATTATCAACCTCAAAACAAGAACCTGTGAATTAAAGAATGTGTAATGTTATGATAGTTATGTGTTATATGATCTAGGCTATAATATAACATACAATCCTTTTATGAATATGTAGCGCACCAAATGAAGTGTATGTATTTCTATGATAGTTACGTGTTATTATTACAGTTATTATGATACGTTATAATATAACATACAATGTATTAACGAATATGTAGCGCACCAAATGAAGTGTATGTATTTCTATGATAGTTACGTGTTATTATTACAGTTATTATGATACGTTATAATATAACATACAATGTATTAACGAATATGTAGCGCACCAAATGAAGTGTATGTATTTCTATGATAGTTACGTGTTATTATTACAGTTATTATGATACGTTATAATATAACATACAATCTATTAACGAATATGTAGCGCACCGATTGAAGTTTATTTCTATGATAGTTACGTGTTATTATTACAGTTATTATGATACGTTATAATATAACATACAATCTATTAACGAATATGTAGCGCACCAAATGAAGTGTATGTATTTCTATGATAGTTACGTGTTATTATTACAGTTATTATGATACGTTATAATATAACATACAATCCATTAACGAATATGTAGCGCACCGATTGAAGTTTATTTCTATGATAGTTACGTGTTATTATTACAGTTATTATGATACGTTATAATATAACATACAATCCATTAACGAATATGTAGCGCACCGATTGAAGTTTATTTCTATGATAGTTACGTGTTATTATTACAGTTATCATGATACGTTATAATATAACATACAATGTATTAACGAATATGTAGCGCACCAAATGAAGTGTATGTATTTCTATGATAGTTACGTGTTATTATTACAGTTATTATGATACGTTATAATATAACATACAATCTATTAACGAATATGTAGCGCACCGATTGAAGTTTATTTCTATGATAGTTACGTGTTATTATTACAGTTATTATGATACGTTATAATATAACATACAATCTATTAACGAATATGTAGCGCACCAAATGAAGTGTATGTATTTCTATGATAGTTACGTGTTATTATTACAGTTATTATGATACGTTATAATATAACATACAATGTATTAACGAATATGTAGCGCACCGATTAAAGTTTATTTCTATGATAGTTACGTGTTATTATTACAGTTATTATGATACGTTATAATATGACATACAATCCATTAACGAATATGTAGCGCACCGATTGAAGTTTATTTCTATGATAGTTACGTGTTATTATTACAGTTATTATGATACGTTATAATATAACATACAATCCATTAACGAATATGTAGCGCACCGATTGAAGTTTATTTCTATGATAGTTACGTGTTATTATTACAGTTATTATGATACGTTATAATATAACATACAATCCATTAACGAATATGTAGCGCACCGATTGAAGTTTATTTCTATGATAGTTACGTGTTATTATTACAGTTATTATGATACGTTATAATATAACATACAATGTATTAACGAATATGTAGCGCACCAAATGAAGTGTATGTATTTCTATGATAGTTACGTGTTATTATTACAGTTATTATGATACGTTATAATATAACATACAATCTATTAACGAATATGTAGCGCACCGATTGAAGTTTATTTCTATGATAGTTACGTGTTATTATTACAGTTATTATGATACGTTATAATATAACATACAATCTATTAACGAATATGTAGCGCACCAAATGAAGTGTATGTATTTCTATGATAGTTACGTGTTATTATTACAGTTATTATGATACGTTATAATATAACATACAATGTATTAACGAATATGTAGCGCACCGATTGAAGTTTATTTCTATGATAGTTACGTGTTATTATTACAGTTATTATGATACGTTATAATATAACATACAATCCATTAACAAATATGTAGTGCACCGATTGAAGTTTATTTCTATGATAGTTACGTGTTATTATTACAGTTATTATGATACGTTATAATATAACATACAATCCATTAACAAATATGTAGCGCACCGATTGAAGTTTATTTCTATGATAGTTAAGTGTTATTATTACAGTTATTATGATACGTTATAATATAACATACAATCTATTAACGAATATGTAGCGCACCGATTGAAGTTTATTTCTATGATAGTTACGTGTTATTATTATAGTTATTATGATACGTTATAATATGACATACAATCCATTAACGAATATGTAGCGCACCGATTGAAGTTTATTTCTATGATAGTTACGTGTTATTATTACAGTTATTATGATACGTTATAATATAACATACAATCCATTAACGAACATGTAGCGCACCAATTGAAGTTTATTTCTATGATAGTTACATTATTACAGTTATTGTGATACGTTATAATATAACATACAATCCATTTACAAATATGTAGCGCACCGATTGAAGTGTATTTCCGTAGCCGTTCTTGGCGTAATGGCGTAGTTTTTCGGTCGTTAGCTGCTGGCATTTGGCGGCAAATAAAAATAAACAGTTATTATATTTCTTCCTTCGCCGCCTTCGGGTTTCATTATATGCAAAGGCATTTATGATAATAGGCCACTTAATACATTTTTGGTGCTATATAATTGGTTTAAATCCTAAATTATAAGAAATTATACTGTGTTTAATTTACCCATAATATATTAGGTAGTATTTGTAAAAATATCAGTCTATTTAAACATGCTACAATTGCTAAATATTCGCAAATTGTTTTCTTTTTGGAGTTGCATTGTAAGGGGAATCCGTATTGAATAACTTATATACATGTTTGCATAGCTCAAGAACAGCAGGAACAATTTAGAAATTTCGGTAGAAAATGTGCAGTTGTTGTCCAGGGTTGAATCACTTGCGGGGAGCGTGACACGATGTTTTTGCGATTAAACATTACGTCACGCTCCTTGCGCTTGTGATTCAACAAGTGGCGTTGCGCACGATTAAACCTTATGCTACGGGTGCAAGAATAGAACTATCTTTTATGACGTCACACTTTATGTAGTAAATATGAGACTCCACGAATTAAAGTGTAATTTCAAGTAGAATTGCTGGGAAGTACTGCCACTTAAGAAAAAAAAAAAAACTTACTGGAATAATTATTGAAAATCTGCTCAATTCAATGCCTATAAATAGCAATGAACTATTTTACATAGCACTATTCAGAAACAACGTCTTTTCATAGCTAAAATTTCAATTTATGCCAAAAGCGGCCGTTTTTAGCAAAAGTTCAAATTTTAGCTCATCGAAGACGTTGTCTATGAAAACTTTTCTTTTTAAAAACAGTTCATAGCTATTTAATTTAACATTAATTACATTTAATCTTAACATTTAATTAAGCAGACTTTCAGTTATTATTCTGGTGGGTAAATAATATTTTTTTCATCACACCTATTCGAAAAATGGCAATTGGCTTTGGAGGATAGCGGGAGCCAAAGTCAATTTTATTCCCATGGGAGTTTGCGATTTCTCTCTACTGATTAGCCCGCGTCTGTGCTTCTGCGTCATTTAAGACTGTACATGAGCCTAGAGCATGAACAAAGCCAGACATTCGAGGATTCGTTTACAGAAATTTGGTCTCTCCTTGTATTGAAAAAAATATATTTGGTTTATTAATTTTTTATCTAGGGATTCTACTCATAAACAATGTATTAAAATTTATACTTTTGCCAAAAAAAAATGTTTTCCACCCTCTTTTTTTGTTTTCAAACGAATTTCAAGAACGGGGTTAAGAGATAAACGTGTTTTTATTTTTCGTTAAATGGTAAATAGAAATATGAAGGGATTAAATCCAATGTTTTTCCCCTACAAAATATATCAGTATAAACTAAAAACACACCAATTTGTTGTTTTGCTGCGTGATCATGAAAAGAAGGCCAATGAACCAACATATAATCGCCTCTATCAAAAGCAAATAAGGTCTTTGCCATTGGACTTATTATGCTGGACGGGTAATAAAAGAGGCCATCCTCTTAACCAAAGAGGTCAAACGCATAATGTATGAAGAAGTTACTGGCTGGTTAGGCAATGGCAGACAAGCGCGCTTAAAAAAAAAACTACATTTGTATTATGTGTAATAATTCACGCTAGTCTTCGCTAAGTTATTGCAAATAATAATAAAAAATTTCGAATAATGATAATAGTTACCTATATGTTAATTCCTGAAAATTATGCATCTAAATATGGTGCAACAATGATTACCACAAAATATCAGGTACCAGGTAGCCTTTTCTTTTTCTCATTAGTAGTGATGAAAAATATTGTGTATCACTCGGGACCTAGATGTTTTTTTCTCGGGTGGCGTATATTAAACTTCCTCGGCTTACAAAATATTACTTTGGCCCCTTGTACCGCATATAAATATTTTTCTGAAGTGGCAGCACTTTTGCAGCATATACCGCGGAACACATACATGCAACGGAACTTTACGGAACACGATTGTTAGACTCTTTTCTAAATAACTCTCCGGATAAATAATGCTTATATAATATTATATAATAAATAATATATAATAAATAATAAATAAATAATGCTCCGGATCTGCATGGTAAGCTGTGTCGATTTTTCACTCCCAATAATTATCTTCGCGGCCGTAAGCACAGGTTTTTCGCTGTGTCGTCGTGTCGCACAAAGGCGCGATCTAACTCACCCATACCGCGTACTCTTCTCTCCCTCAACGCTCTTCTAAACGCCAATCAGGACTGTGATCTGTTTGCTGATGGATGGCAGAAAATATAGCCAGAGTGTTTGTGTTTTTGTGAGAAGGACTGTTTCTGACTTTATGTGTTATTCTTATTTATTTTAGTTGATTGTATCATTTTGTGTTTGTGTTACTATCTTTAATTATTGTAATTGGTTTGTCCGTTTTAATTAAAGTAAATAAATAAATAAAATTAAAATAACATTGAACGTGATCTCTATTCGTGTGATCATGAGGCTCTTTATTTCAGTCGACGACGGCGCGGCCTGTCTGAAACCATAATACGGTTATTACTTCTGCCGCACTCTCTGCCGCGGCGCTGTCGCCGACATGGCGGCCATTTTAGCTAAATTATCACCGCTCAAGTCGAATCGAGGACCTCCTCGCAAACTCTTACAACGCATTAGCTGGAAAATATATCTTAAAAGAAAAGTCTAAGCATTTTTTGGGCGATAATTCAAAATAACTTGTTTTGGGAAAAATATTTCATTGTAAGTCAATTGGTACGGTCGTGGAGTCTTAGTTGGAGGGTTCAGGTTTGGTTCTACTGCGTGCAGAATTATTTTATCATTTGAAAAGATGGTACTGTACAATTGTCAAAAAGACATGCTGGGACGGATATTAGGTAAAGTGTGTCAATGGTACTCCTTGGGATGGAAATTATCAGTAAAAATTAGTCTATGGCACTCGATGGGACAAATATTATTGGCAAAAGTGTCTCTATGGTACTCCCTGGTAGGGATATCTTCGGTAAAAGTGTGTCTATGGTACTCTCTGGGAGGGATATCATCGGCAAAAGTGTGTCTATGGTACTCCCTACGATGAATATCATCGGTAAGTGTGTCTATGTTACTCCCTGGGACAGATGTAATTGGTAAAAGTGTCTCTATGGTACTCCCTAAGACGGACATCTTCTTAAAAGAGTGTCTATGGTACTCCCTGGAACGGATGTCTTCGGTAAAAGAGTGTCTTTGGTACGCCGGGTGTGTACTTTACACGTCATGACAACATACGAGGACGTTGGTATTTTATTTGTACGTGGCTTCATAAGTATATTTTTTACACAAAGGATGAAACTGATAGTTCGTGATAGTGGGAAATGCGCTTTTATTTCCTATGGTCTGAGCCATTTCACAATGGTGTCGATTTGGCATAACACGACTCAACTCAATTAACTCAACTAATCTTACTTTAAGCGTCCTGTCTTTTTCTTTCTTTATCTAAAACACAAGGACAGAACGCGTAAATTAAGTTTTCCAATAAGAGACACCATTGTCGCGAACTTTTGAATGTTGCCATGTGGATTGGCTCATGTACCATAGGAGTAAAATAGCATTTCAGTTTCCTCCTTCGTGCAAAAAACATACTTTTATATTTATATACGATATACGATAAAACTTAAAAGCACAGTTAACTTAGTGGTAAATAATTTTAACCACACAAGTAGACATTCAAGTGTACTTGTACGATGAAGAAAATAAACACGAATATTGCGTCCACAAACAGTCGGCTTAGGCTGCCGAGAACTCTCTCTAAATGAGGTAGTTACTTTTACTTAAAAACATATAATTCCCACGAGCAAAACAAAGAAACTTGTAATGACGAAGTATTTAAATACAATTGTTTCACAAATTCACCTCTTATTACAATTATTCATTTACTGAGCAAAGATTCGAAGTTTTTAAGTCAGTCTTGTGTGATGTCAAGAAGAACTTTTGTGGCATAAAGGAACATGTGTGTAATAAATTTTCCTAAGCTTGAGTGCTGAGAGCAATTAAATAGACATCATAAATCATTTCATAAGTGAACTTAAGGGGAAGCCGCTAACTTCTGTATGAAGAAACAAAAGCGTCGCCATTCCAAACATAAATAAGTAATTAAAGCATAGAAAGTGTTGTGATAGCACCTGCGACCCTCCCAACTCCAGGCGAAAATTAATATTGAGTTTTGCTAAAGCTTTTACCCAGCTAGTACAACGATAACTACCCTACCCATGTTTCTGTAGATTAATTTGATAAATTACTTAATAAAATAACCACATTTCAAACATTACAGCCGTTACAAGGACCAAATTCAATTGGGAAATGTTGCTGCTGAATTGAATAAAAACTTTTAAAATTGGCTTTCAAACAATAAATAAACCCCAGAGTACATTCGCGCCACTTCCTCAATAATCGGTTACAAAGAGACTTTCTTTTCAGAGTTTCTTAATTCACGAGGCGCAAGGAAATGAAAGCTGAATAAAAACTCGTTTTTACTGAGAAAGGGAACATTTGGGGTAGAAGGCAACTAAATTTAAAGAGAAGCTCCGAGATTTAGTGCTGTATGACGCCAAACGCAACGGGGCCGGATGCTGAAGGGGCGGGGCGAGGTACAGATAGCTCTCGGCGGTCTTGCCAAAACGCCGTGCCTCCTAGAAATAAAAATTACCATAATAGCCTCTAGGGAAGGTAAAAACGTTAGCTGCGATATTGTTTTTTTAGGTTAATATTTTATTTAATAAAATACTCAGGGTCCCGTAAGGTCTGTCTGTCTTATTAATTATTCTCTTTTTATTATAGCGAATGTAGACCACATTACGTAAAAATTGTGTAATATTTCACTTTTGTTTGTAGCAATTCTACTTGGCATTGTGGTAATACTATGTCTTTCTTGTTTATAAAAGATCTCACACCCCATTGGACAAATAGAAAGGTGAAATTAAGTAGCGGTAGGTCAGCTGGACGCTGAAATCTCTCTGAGTTCAAATTCTGCCAGGCGATCCAAATTTTTCGAAATTTCGATCGAGTTTTTCGAAATTTATCTGCATAGTTCTTTTATTATTAATTACTTGCTGAACGGTGAAGGAAAATTCTCTGCGGTAAACCTCCATGCCCTAAAGAGTCGTATATTTATAGAATTAAATGAGACTTGAGGATAATTCATGATTTATATAAAAACGGCTCACCTCAATACGTGTTACTAGTCGTCGTATATTTATATATACGACGACTAGTAACACGTATTGAGGTGAGCCGTCGTATACAACTAGTCGTATATTTGTCTCAAAGTATACAATAACATTACATAACTCTTTCGTTTGCACCGACATAAAAGAAGTTATAAAATATTTTTAACAGAAAGGGTATGGCGGTTTTATCGCTTAAGAGGCTATGCGAATTTTATTTTTGTCGCTGTCACTCCAAGCGAAAAATCGCGCAGTGCGAGAGGCGCGGATTCTGGGCAAAAGGGAAAAAAGTTGCTTTTTATTTTTATAAAAAAAAAAAAAAATTGCTAGCAAAATTTCAAATATCAAATCTCTAGATATTGTTGAAACACACCTTATAAAATATGTTTGAGTTTTGTATATGGTTCCTATTCGTCAAACGAGGAGGAAAAGTGTGTTTGAAGACCTCATTTCAACAATTATTTCTATCGAAGAAAATTTATTCAAACATGTTTTTCAATTTCAAAATCCTGAATTATATAATCAAAATGCATATACCAGAAATTTATTAAAATTTTCTGTGTATTTCATTAAATACACAGCAAAGAAACACCCGTATTTTTTTCGCATATCGCTTTAAACCATTTCTTCCTGACAACCTTTGAGTAGAAGACAATGTAAAATAGAGGATAAGGCGTATCTATACACCAATTTAATATAACGAAATTTTAATAATGAAGCTTACCTTACCACGTCGTGATAAGAGGGTGTTACATGTTTTGTCTGTCCTTGTGACAGCCCACACTCGGAGAACACTTGTGACATATACATGTGTTTTATTTAATTCGTATATATTTACGTGCGAGTCAGACTCGCGTACCAAGGGTTCCGTATTGTGGATGATAAATTTAATTTCGTCACTTTTTTTCGTGAATTTCTCAACAGCTTTATTTTTACGTTAACAAATACATTTTTTTAATGGTATTTCAAGGATTTCTCGAAATAGATGCAACTAAATATAGCCAAATTATATACGAGTATTTTTAGAATCAACTTTTTAATACCTACAATTTGATATCCATATTGTACATTTGTAAAAACAATTTTTTAATTTATTTTTCTTCTTTTTTATATTTCTCATTTGAGCTAAACTTTTTTTACATTGCTATAGTTTTCCTGTAATTGACCATTTATGAATTATTCAATTTTTTTTTTTTTCGATCAACCAGTTTCGGACATACGAGTAAGGGGGAACATACATATGTTTGTGTTTTTTTTTAAGATTTCGCAAAACCAGTGCCGGTAAATATAGTAAAAGTATATATTTTTACAATCATCTTTTTAATATCTGCGACTTGATACCCATGTTGTATTTTTAGGATAATACTTTTTATTTTTCTCACATTTGTTTTGGAAATATTTTGAACAATTTCAAATTTTTCATATTTTTTTAAACCGTGATATGTAAGCAAATTAATAGGATGGCACACCCTAGCAACTTTTTTTATTACCCGTCCAGTACAATAAGTCTAATGGCAAAGACCTTATTTGCTTTTCATAGAGGCGATTATATGTTTGCTCTTTAGCCTCTTGCTCTTGGACGCGTAATACTAGTGATCACGCAGCGAAACAACAAATTGGTGTCTTTTTAGCTAATACTGAAATATTTTGTTGGGAAAAAAATATTGGAGTTAAGTAACATTCCTTCATATTTCTATTGCATATTTTATTTTAAAAAGAAATCAAGTTGATCTCTTAACCGCGTCTTTAAAACGAACGTTTGAAAACAAAAAAAAAGAGGGTGGAAAACATTTTTTTTTTGACAAAAGTATAAATCTTAAAACATTGTTTATATGTGGAAACCCTAGATAAAAGATCGATAAATCAAATATATTTTCTTCAATATGAGGAGAGACCTTCTTCCAATGAAACCCTAGAAAACCTGGTGTTGTTGATGTTCTAGCGTCAGGTGTCCCGTTAATGCAATTTTTGTGCCAAATTTCATGTCTTTAACGGTGCCAAAGTTATGAGGCTGTGACATACGGACGGACGGACGGACAACGGAGTCTCAACATGAAGGTTCCTTTTGTACCTGTTAGGTACTACCAAACCCCAAAAAGCTAACAAATATACGTAATCTCAAATAATTAATTGTATTTTTTTGGAATGGAGTTCCTTATCGCTCATTACACTCCAGACATTGGTGAATGAGAGCTATGCGAAAAAAGTGCAAGACTTCCACCGCCAATTTACATTACAGCCATGCATGTAGTGCAGTATAGTTATAATACCTATTGTTAATTTATTTCATTGTGCCTATTATTTAATACATAACCCTTGAACTGATGGGTGTCCTTGTTATGACTTCGATCTACTACGCTTGAACTGATGGGTGTCCTTATTATGACCGCCCGCCGAGCACGAGTTCCGAGTCGATTTTTTGTTCCGATGTTGCTCTGTGGTTTATTTTGAGTGGTAAAACGAAAGTACTATCAGATTGTAGATAATTTATCTAGGAATAGAACGGTATGCCATATGTGTGGTATTTCTCACCAGGAAAGCCATAAAAACCATTATACTAAACCACTAGACGCGCGGCGCGCGGGGCGCGCGGAGCGCATCAGACGCGATAGGTAGCCTACGCTGAGAGCATGGAATTTATTTATGCAGCTAAATTCATATTTAATTCATAAGTAATCATTTTATGCGAAATTTTAAAATGAAATTTTTAGTTTATAGTTTGTAGGGTGAGTGAAAAAAACATCTTTCGAATTTCCCAAAAAGGGTTATTGAACCTTGATACCGACTTCTTACCGAGTAATCAGTATGAATCTGGCTGCATAAATAAATTACTTACACCTTAAAGGAACTTCGTTCCAACCGGGTGTCCCACACACGTCTCGTTTTTAGGGTTCCGTGTCTCAAAATGAAAAAAAAACAGAACCCTTATAGAATCACTTTGTTGTCCGTCTGTCTGTCTGTCTGTCTGACACTCGCAAGGGAATCAAAACGTATAGGGCATTTCCAGTTAACTTAGAAACTTGAAATTTCGTTACAGGCAGGAATTACAGCACACACAAACACACATAGGAAAAAAATCTGAAAATGTCAAATATTTAATTATTTAGGTACTCGTAGTTAAATACAAAATACAAATACAAATTATTTATTATCCTCATAAAAAATGCAGCATCAATAATGTAAGTATTAAATTTACCCTGAACTGAGAAAAAAACCCGCCTCTCAGGGTAAAGGTCCACATAAAATAAATATAATTGAAATTTTGATACATCGGCAATCATAAACCTAATCATAACATGACATTTTAAGTTAAGAAATTTACATTTACATGCACAACATTATATAATTACAACTAAAACTAAAACTAAACATGCATTATTTAAATATTTTTTCAATGCATGTGCTCGTAAAGGCCCACTTTTTATGCATCAAAACCGAACAAAAAGTCGATTACTTTGCCCTAGGGCTTTATTATTATTATTTTTATTAATTTATTTACAATGGTTGGCTAACCTGCAGACTTTCCTGTATACCATAGATGTTATACTTTTTTTTACACTGTTTAACGGCTCTGGATACAGTCTTTTTGAGCCAATTATAATTTAAAGTTCACAAGATTATATATGTTTTCATTTCCTCACACTATGCATTGAAAAACGTAGTATGATACACGGGCGTAAAAGCAATAAATTAATCGGTTACGTTTAAAACACTCGCTACGCTCGTGTTTTAAATCGTCCTCGTAATTTATTCGTTTGCGCCCTTGTAGCATAAACTACTATTATGCATCTGATAACACAAAGTAGTTGTAATGTTAACTTAATTAGACCCTTCAGATACATATAGTTTAATAGATCTCATGTTAAGTTAAGTTGGGCCTCTATGGCTGCAAATGGAATTATTTACCATAACGTTGTAAGGGTTCCCTACCCGTATTGTGTGGTAGTACGGAACCCTAGTGTGCGTGTCCGACTCGCACTTCACCGGTTGTTTCGTTATGTCATCGTGAGAAAAATATGCATATTTTATACATAGCTTCAGATATACATATATCTTTAATTTTAGAGTAGGTTCCCATCATAATTTATTCATAGGTGGGGTAAAATTAAAGCAGCTCTAACCCCATTACTGCATTACTGTGTAGAAAAGGGAGTCAGTTTTCTACACAGCAATGCAGTAATGGGGTTAAAGCTGCTCTAATTCTACCCCACCTATGATTGAAGCAGTATTGCCTAACTGAGCCATCATAATTTAACAGATATTACAGCTAAAGCTTGGTTTTATTTCGCAAGAAAATAATATTATTTCACCAGAGACTAGCTCGTTCCAAAATATTCTATATTATGAAATCCCACTTCCTCCCAGTAATAACCTACAATTCCTTTTACAGTTCGATTCGTAGGGGATTATTCAAATTTTCTCCTTCCAATTATATTTCATTTCTAAATCATAGCAGCCCTGCAAGGTATACTTTTTGCAACGATTTAATGAAATTTCCCCCGTAATTTCCTTGACGTTAAGGTTGTTTATTTTTCTTCAATTTTAAGGTAGATACAGTCTTGGGTGGAAGGTACATGTATGTCGTACTTTTTTTTCGGAATAAATTTGTCGCCTCGGGCTGACTACGAGATTTGTTCGAGCCCCTAATGGAAGCGCGATCAGATAAGCGAATGGAATGTAAACACATTTCATTTATGTTTGAATTACATGCGGGAACACACTTTCACTCTGTTAAACGTTATTTCTTCCTTATCCGATACAATTTCGGCTTTCGATTACAATTCGGTTCAGATGTTTCTACTTTTTGGAAGAATCTGCCTCAAGATTTTAGGAATTTAAATTATTTTATGTATGAGGTTTACGAAGCTGAGTGTATTTACATCGCGTAGAAATTAAGGATTGAGATGCTTAGTTCTTAATTAATACTTCCTTCAGTATAACTTTATTGGAACAAACTTTATTCAAGATGATAAGGTTTTTATTGTTCTACAAAATTTTTACGTGATATTTTTTCTGCGCCTATAATTTTGTTGCTTGAATGTAATATTGCTATGTTTTAAAACATAGCCGTTTCGTAAAAAACAATATAACTAATAAACGTAAAAAAATATGTAGTTAAGGTGGATGGTCCAAGGCAATCTTCATACAAACTTGGGGAAACCAATAACAACGACAGAAGTATTATTATTTAATTCTGTTACCTTTTTCCACACGTTCCATCAACCTTACACCCGCGAATAATAATTTTTTTCTGCTAACTAACTTTTTTAGAATCTAATTTTGTTATTTAAAACTTTGGTAATTCAATGTATGAAAGTTTTAAATTGCAAAATAAGACTGTTAAAACATTTTGTTTTTAAGAAAAACTGAATATTCGCAGGTGTAAAGTTGATGGAAGGTGTGGAAAAAGGTAACAGAATTAAATAATAATACTTCTGTCGTCGTTATTGGTTCCCACAAGTTTGTATGAACATTGCCTTAGACCATCCACCTTAAACAAGAACAACATACAGTCCAATCAATAGTTATACTAAAGGTAGTTACACCAAGAGGGATAACCTATGAATTTGAAGGTTTAAATTGGTTCTACCAAAAAGCGCACCTACAGAATTACGTTGTTTTGCTTTTATTCTCACGAAAACAGCTTGTGAAAATAACTTCCAGCTAGTGAATAAATTTCAAGATATGTAATTTTTAGCTTCTATTTGAGTGTAGATGCTTAGTTCTATTCATGTCCTGTTGAATCTTTGAAGTTTTAAGTTTAGTAGAATTATCTTCCAGCCCAACTAGTTCAGCACTAAACTTCCATTTAACAAACATTGAAATTCATAGGAGATCCCACTAGGTGTAGACACATCAAACGGCTCACCTGAATAATTATTACGATCGGGATAGCAGACCAGGTTCAGCAGATTTAGACTGCCTTCGTATCACGTTGGGCCTCCTCACGTCTCTTCAGGTTCACTTATTTCTGTAACTAATAGCAATAGCTAAAAACTAATAGTTAAGGCGAATGGATACGCCAACTGCAATTTGAACCTACCTTTGAAGGCCTACTCCTCCCACACGGGTGGTCCAAAAACTTTCATAAAAATATATGATAAGCATTATAGAGTCAAAAATAAAATTTAAGTTTCATAAACTGTTTTTCTATTGTAAGTTTTGACAAAAAAAATCGAAAGTCATCGAAAGTTTCACATGATTAACACAAGAATTCTTTTATTCCTTCCAAACGTCTAAAGCGATTTTAATTATTATTTCACCAAATTATAGGAAATTTTTAGGTCTTTAGATTTAAGTTCAATTTTTTTTCCGTTCATGGCGTCCATGTGAAAAGTATTATTTTCTCCTATTTTCCGCTAGCCGGAGACGCAGTGTTTGTCGTAACAGCCACTTTTCAAGGCACGCTGAAATGAACATTATTTCAATGTCATTTCCGTTGATATTTGTACCGACACACATCGAGTTGCTTATTTAGCGTGGTCATACGCCTTAAAGCGGTAGTAGATCAGGGGCAGAACCCTGGCCTCTCAATCTTGAGATCCAGGTTCGATCACCGGTCAAGCATGCACCAATGAAGTTTTTCGGAAATTATGTGCATAGTATTTGTTCTTGCTTTCCACTTGCTGAACGGTGAAGGAAAAGATCGTAAGGAAACCTGCATGCCCAAAAATCTTATACCACATGCTCACTACATACTATCACGTTGGGGCGTAATAATCGCCGGTGAAACGCGAGTGTACCGAGTGTGGACTGTGACTTGCATTTTACAGTTCCCACTCGGGGATTCATGTCACGGCGATGTATTTATTATTATTTTTATTTATAAATTTATGGACGAAGTATTTCCTTTACGAAGATCAATAATCTTATGCAAAAGTGTAAGTCTAACAATAAACTAATGAATTTAGTCCAAAATATGAATCCGTCGAATCAAATTGCAACTTCTTATCGTTTCGAAATCGTTTGTCGAATGAGGGGATTGGATGGTTTTTGTCACGCTCGAAGTTTCGACAGTTTTGGTATCCAATCACAGGCACTGGCGCTCACTCAACAACCGATTTCGTGACAATATCGAGTTGCAAATGGACCCCACTGATATAACAGTATAGCTGACTGTAAAATAATGTATAGTTCACGAAATATAATTTGGGCTGAGAATGGGACTGCTTGTCTATTGTGTTTTAATTAGGTCATTAAATCAGAAAACCAGTTTACACAAAAAATGTAAACGGAGTGAAAGGTGTTGATACATTTTAATGAGTACTGGTGTTCATTACACCTAAACCCAAAAGTGAATGTTTTCAAAATTTACTATTCTTTTACTATCTCGTCGATAACGCTGTATGGGTAGTTGTAAATAAAAATGTTGGGTATAAATGAGGGCCTTTTTCTTACAATTCTCTGAGTTACTTCTACAGAATTATAAGTCTCAATATTTTTTAAATTGCGCAATGTGTTATTTTTTGTTGTGCTTAATGCTGTAGCAGTAATTTGTCTATCTATCTATGCCTCTATTTTTTAATTGTTATCCAAAACTAATCCGAATAAAATTATATTTCCTGGACTATAATACGTATGTACTCCATTTTGGCTTGTCGTCCATTATGGTTAGTATTTGTCAAAGCCAATGTTGGAAGCAAGATGGTACTCACTGTACCTATACAAGATGTAATGATGATTTTGCGGAAGCAAGAAACTGGCGAATGTACTCATCCATACAAACAAAAAAAAATTCCGTGGAAAAAAATTGAGAAACCGTGAAAACGTAATTGGTTTCTTAAAACATTTTGGTCGAGTAGGTGTGTAACTTCCATAGTTGTTACATCATCACCAGTATCCGGCTTCTGCAACATCATCTTAACACCCAGTATAACTTTCTAGAGAAGATGCAATTAAGTTTATTGTTGGTTGGTAATTCTGCTTTGAGGTAGAAACTGCTAAAATGGGATTAGTTGACGTCTTGACGTCGTTTCGGTGCAAAAGTGTCGAGACTAGTCGGTCGCAGTTGTCGTACCTAGAAAATTAACAGAATCTCTTGGATTTAGTTTTCCGGTTTGAGATAATTTGTTTTGTTTGCAAATTGCGTTCAATTTAAGGCTTTAAGAGCTGCGAAAGTGCTGCCACTTTAGAAAACAAAAACATTTCTTGCTTACCTAATATTATTGAAAGTTTAAATGCCTAGAAATAGCAATGAACTTTTTTAAACTTTTCAGAAACAATATTGTTTATTGCTAAAATTTAAACTAATGCCAAAAGTGGCCGTTTT
Source organism: Ypsolopha sequella (assembly GCA_934047225.1). NCBI lineage: Eukaryota > Metazoa > Arthropoda > Insecta > Lepidoptera > Ypsolophidae > Ypsolopha > Ypsolopha sequella. The sequence continues at coordinate 15,377,180 of OW203994.1, read as the reverse complement.
TAGCCACAATATGATAGATATGCACCTCTTAAAATACTAAAATGTCATTAAAGATTTTTTTTTATCTTAGAATTTTCTTATAAACGTCATTATACGCGGTTATCCACGAAAAACCAGTACTCATTAAGGCGAATACATCGTCTCAAACGTAAGACAAGATTAATAACCACATATGATAAAACGTCAACCGCGAAAATATTGACACTTTTTAGGAGTCAACTACTTTCAAGGAGAACCTTCTCGTTTGATAAATAATTAGTTAAACATGTTTGAAACCTTTTTCTAGATTCCTGTCAAACAAAACCGCGATTGAAAAGCTTTGAACTTTAAGGTTGAACGTCAGTTACTTAGCGCAAAGTGCATAACTTAATAGACGCCAATAGTTCAGTGAGGTTTAAATTCAAATTCATATAGTTTATTTTATTAAGTAGGTATACAGAATACACTTTTTACAAGTTAAATTTAATCTTATAATATATATGTGATAAAATAATAAAGTACATTAACTAAATTAAAGGCTTATTTAATTTATGTAGCAAAATATATACGATTAAAATTATAGGTAAAATCTATAATTATACAAGGTAAAATCCAATCAACCGCCCGAACCCATACCGGAGACTCGAGCAATATAATTTATAAAGCAAGAGTTTGAAATGTTGTACCCGATTACTCATATTCTTTTCAAAATCAACTTAAAATGCTGTTTTAACATTATTTGGACAAGATTATGACTAATTGTGCGTTAAATTTCAAACTGATGCTTTATAAACGTCACTCATACTGAAATATTGACGTCATTTGCCTATGACGTCTTTGTATTATAAATACGGAGTCTTCTTTGCGAATCATTTATGTAATTTAACCGTTTTATAATTGCAACTTCCAATTTTAATTAGTATGTTTAGTTTAGCATAATGAAATCCGTTATTGGCACAATAAGATGATATCATGTTCAAGTAATCTGAATGTACTTGCTGTGGATTTTTGTTTATGAATAAAATAAATAAATACCAAATGATTTTTCAATTTTTAACTTTACAAGAAAAACAAAGTTAAGTTGTGCTTTTTGCGCTAAGCGACTGACATTTACCCTTAAAATTAAACTACCACTGGTGGTTGAGTAGAAACTTTCTTATGTAGGTAAATGGCGCACAATTACGTCGATTCATTGTAACCACAGAATTATTGGTGTAACATTACTTGATTTATTTGACAGAACTACACTTATTTTAAGCGTTCTGTCTTTATCTTTTCGATGCAGAAAGAAAAAGACAGAACGCTTAAATTAAGTTACAAGGTTACGTGTAAGTCCTGTCAAATAAGTTAAATTGTGTTACACCGAATCGACACAAATGTCCAGGTTACCTGACAGCATCGCATATGACGCCCGACCAGCATACTCGGCACACATATTACTATAAATATACTACTAAATTACATCTCGTTCTCATTATCATTGAACAAAGGGGTGTTAGGGAGTGATATCCCTATGATGATGATGGGAGTGAGCTTTATCGCCGTTCTTTGGGCACAAGTACTTATACACGCTTTTATGGCAAAGGTTTACTCCACTGTATTTGACAAATAGGAAATCAATTGCGACCATCTTCCAGCGGGCCTATTGTGTATCTCTAGTTGCCTTCTGGACTGGGTGTCTATCATCAAAAACATAGATATACTATCGAATTCCGATGTCCTAAGGATATTTTCGCACTTGAAGTGACGACACAGATTGTTAATAGTTCAATACCCACTAAAGGCAATTTTGAAATTTCAGTTTTTAGCTATGTTTTTGATGATAGGCACCTCGTGCAGTTGGCAACTAAAGATACAGAATAGGGGGGCAGGTTTAAAAATGTTATGTATGTATTGTTTTCTTGCCTACGACGCGACGATTGCAAGATGGAACGAATAATTTACATTCGCAGGTTTTTTTTTCACATCTTTGTATAACTGTACGTAAAACAAGCACAAATAAAAACTAAAGCTTTGCTCTCATACTCGTACGCAATTCCTAGAACAGTGAACAGAAAGCAACGCCAAGGAATTGACAATTACATCGCTCAGTTGTGGAAACAAGCCCCAACACTCTCTACACTTTTCTAGTCCACAACTAGGATTTACTGCAGCTACCACAGTTTGTTATTGTAAGACTGATTTTGTTCCATAATTATTTATTTCAATGCAAACATATAAATCTTTAAATAAATTAATTGTTGCTGTTTTTTCGTGAGTCTGTCTGTTCAGTGTGCGAGTACAAGTTGCAATTTGTCAATACAATACGTAGGTACATGTTATTTACTTGAAATATACTCTACCTAAATATATTAATAAATATATAATATGCCTCTAACAGCTTTTTATTTAGAATTACACAATATAACTTTAAATATATACAATAAATAAAAGAAAATTTAAAACTTGAAATATATTTCGGCGCTTAGTGGGCTTGTTGATGATGACTTACTTGACTGATGACGGCCCACTAAGGGCCGAAATATATTTCAAGTTTTAAATTTTCTTTTATTTATTGTATATATTTAAAGTTATACTACCTAAATACATATAAAGTCGCCGTCAATAGAAATTGTGGACTATGTAAACAAACCGTTTTCTCAATTTTTCTCAAGGTTCTGTCACGGAGTCTCATTGAACATTATTCCAAATCATGAAGCATCAAGTCTTACAAGTCATTCACTGTATTTCATCATGAAATATTCAGTAATCACCAGTTAATTACGGAAAATCATAAAATCAATAGTCAATTCTGTACTGCGTCGAGATTGCTGTCATATTTTTTTCTCATCGAATCTGTTTTGTCTTTGAAAATTGGTGATGTACGAATCTATTTGAATATAAACGTATTTTATTCGTGATGTTATTTTATTCCGTCATTTTTTTTTAACAGCGTTACTTCATAATCTTTGACATAAACGTGTGTGTGATTCTATCGAGAGCTGTGTGATCTTCCAGCGATGCTCTAAAATGTGTAGCTCATGTCCTAAAAGTAGAAGAAAAAATGAAAGAACTGGATGGGATAATAGATACGGCCAACAACGCTGTGACGGAACCATTTGTAATTAACGAGGGCAATTTGACTAGCGATTCATCAGAATATTTTAGCGATGAATCAAATAAAGAAAACTAATTAAGCACCTAACATATTTTAATCACATACTTACCCATCTCTAGATAGTTCACCTATTCATAGACAAAGACAACATGGCGCTTTGTTTACATAGTCCACAATTTCTATTGACGGCTACTTTATGTATACCGTTTTGTGACATTGTTAAAAAATATGTTACTTGCCTTTCATCCAAAAATCAGCATTGCAGAAATGGCAGTACCTAACTGTGGCTTGTAGGTACTGGAGAGGGTTACAATAGCACCGCAGGCTACTGTTCATAAACCTCGCTGAGCTAAACTAACATACCACCCACTCGTACCGCGATGTGGAGTTTTATTCTACGTTTTAGACATTTTAAATGGCAAATTATAGCTACCTATATATAATAAAAGAGAGGTAAATATTAATCGCCTTAAAAGCTAAATACCAGTTTTTAGGTAACTATACAAAATTATTAATTCGCCTGAAATTTAGGTATCTATAAAAACTTAAAGTATCACGATTTCTTCAGCATACTTTGATATAATATAGTACGAAGTATTCTTTACACTATTGCCGTTTTTTAAAACGTTTTATTTTTACATATGTATAGGTAAGAAACAATAGTTTAGACGTACCTACTAAATTTACAGAACTAGTTGAAAAGCAATATTTTTTTGTAACCAACCTTCTTAAATCAAATTATTCAAATCATTTATTTTTGTAGCATCGATAAATAACATAAACGTATTACACGTTCAATATAATGTAAAAAAACAAACTAAATAATCTATATTTAAATAATAAATAATAATACGAAGAAATACACAAAAAAGTTATAAAGGTTAAGTTTACTTAAATTAAATAATATAATACTCTTGAACAAAATAAAAAAATAAAGGAATAAATAAAATTATAAATATAGGTAAATATCACGCAATTAATACAACAAAGTTGATAGTTAAACAATACGCTACAAATAGATATAATTATGCCTAACTCCGCCCTTTCCATTATTCTTGCTAAGAAAAAGTTTGGCTCTAATTTATAAATTTTTTTACATAATCCGGTCAACAAAACAATGAAAATTAGTGTGGGAGCTATTGCACCTTTGTGAATAAATTTATTTATTTAATATACGGAATACCTAGTGAAAGCTACTAAAGATGGTATTGAATTTTATATGCTTCAGATTTGTGACCGAATCATAATAAATATAGGTAACTATACCGCCTAAAAACTGTTTCCCAGATAAAAACAATATATTAGGTAAGGGTAACGTAGATATTTTAAAAATATTTTTAGCTTCATAACAATTTCACTGGCCCTTAACGTGAATTTAGCTAAGAACAAAAAAAATTACGACTGTGGCAAATATAACTGTTTTCAATCTACTATAAATACCTATTTGTCGGGAATTATTACTTGGAAATTTATTACCGGAAAAACCGTCCTTTAACTTTGAAAGAGTAGTCTTGAACATCGTTTTCTTATTTAAGCGCCATTGCCCATCACTTAAGTAGTGCAGCACAAGTAAAGTTGACTTTGATCTGCGAGCTCTCTTGCAGCCCCTTTGTTGGGTCTCTGAGACCTTAACAAGGAGTTGGACCCTCGCCAAAATAAGGAAACTCGGGCTCTGACTGCACTGAGACTCAGCATTGTCAGCTACATCTCGGTACCGTTCGTTTTTAGCATTTTGTCACAAAGAAGTTCCTGAAAAGTTTGCTCGTTTCGTAATGTACAAAAAAGCTTTACCAATTTTACAGCTTTTTCAGAGTGAATATAATAGCATTTTGTGCAACTGTGACATGAACATGAGTGTCTCAGTGGGTCACAAATTATAGAGGGATACTACGTACAGTGGGTTATATCTAGAGATGCGCCTAGTACTCGTTTTATACGGCATACTCGGCAATATTTTAGTACTCGTATTCGGCCGAATAATTCTGCTTTAGTGACGAGTTACTCGGTAAAAAAATATAGTGTAAAAATCATAAAATAATCTTCAAATAAAAAGGTCGTACCTGTACATTGAATATTTTTGCGAAATTTTAAATGAAATTGGTTATTATTAGTATTGTACTGAGCTGCTGAGCTGTGTCACGAACATTTTGAAGTTTCTCTAAATGTCATGTTTTGAGCTAATTCGCTTTAAATTTAAACCATGTCCAGGAAAAATCAAAAAATGTACGTGTTTCCGCCGTGTCAGTTTTGTGAAAAAAAAAGTCAATGATGTCTTTACTTTTTATCTTTACTTATATGGCCTAAACCATTTTTTTTTACAATGCTGTCTATCTCTCTGTATGCTCATCGGATATGGCTGCGGCTCATCGTGATTATGTTTAAACGTGTTTTCGCACCCGATACGTGTGTAAAACTGAACCAAATAACCTAGATAAACTGAATCGAATAACTCGGCAGAGTACTCGGTTCGGTAAAAATAAAACCGACCAATACTCGGTACTCGGTTACTCGGTAAAACTTGTACAGGGCGCATCTCTAGTAATATCTTACGTTGGATACAATCATAGACTTATAATAAGAATTATTCTGAGATATATCCTAAGTCTATGGATACAATCATAGACACCATAGACTTAGATCTCAGAATAAGGAATACAAATAGAAACCTGGCTAAAATAATACGCGGAGTAACACACCTATCCTTGATTTTCTTACGACATTTTAGTACGTTAGAGAGAGATGGATATGCATTAGTTTTTTCTTAATTAGGTAGGTTGTCACTAGTTCGTTGCTTTGCTAGTGATGTAACAATGTCGATTTTTGACTACGATAAATAAACCAAATCGAAATGAACCGCGACCAATCTCCTTACCACACATTATATCGTATCAAAGTGTGAAAAAAAAGAGAATGCAGGAGGCACCGACCTTTCTGGTGACAGCCTCTTGCTTTGGAAGGAGGCCAAGAGAATTAATAGCAAAGTGGGACACATGTTATATTGTGTAAATAAGGAATTAATAAAAGGATATCTTTCGTTTAGCATAATATTTTTTATTAAGTACAAATTACTATATCGTAGGCAGGTAGGTACATAAGTTAAGTCCAAAATTGTGCTTGTTTCTAGTACAAAAAATGCTGTAGCTTGTATCAGACATACAACCGTAAACTATTTAAGTGGATACTTTTTAAGTCGCCTCTTAACTCAATCAAATAGATGTTCGTTGATGTCGCGTCTTCGTTCAATCAAGGAGGAAGGAATTAATCGCAACAATAGAAATCATAATAATCATAGACTTATAGGATTCGTAATAATAATATTATGTCAATGATGAGCGATGACAGCGCAATTACTACAGAGGTAATTTCAATTTTTTTTTTATTTCTATCAAATAAACATCAACTTATCTTGAATAAAAACTAATAACAAATAATGAACGATTAAAATACCTAATAACCTGTAATAAGAAATCAAATTATGCGCAGTTCAAGTCAATAAGCATTCCCAAAATTCATTTCACGATAGAACTACCCTGTCAAAGTACTTTTATTGTCAACCACTAAGTACGAAAATGTCTTGATCTGCGGAATTTCTTCGTGAAGTCGATCACGGCAGTAACGTGAACGAACAGGCCTTTCAGAACGATTTGCGAACATAGAAGTATGCACTTTTCTAAACCACAGACATCCATAGGTACTGGTTCTGTTGCCTAAAATTTAAAAATTATCGAGTTAATATACTATAGTATAGTACAAGCACGTACCTACAAACAAGATTGATAATGCAATTATACATAATTATTTAAAGGTTACCAATGTGTCTGTATCTGGTAAATATAACGTTGGTAAGGCATCTGCTTTTAAAAGTCTCCATTTTAAATTTTCGTTTGGTCCAAAAGAATCCGACGTAAAGTGTTTCGAACAAATATGACTGCTTTTTTTAATTGCCCAATTTGGTCAAATTATTCGTCTAAGCCATTCACTTTTTAATTCTTCCCTTTTTGGAAATCTGTAACAAAAAAATATAGCGATATTTATTCGGCATTATTTTTCTTTTAACTCGCGCTGCAATGAGGGATTTTCTTTTCTTTTTTTTTTACTCTTCCCTAGTCGCTGGATAGATGGCGCTGAACGTGGTAAGTTACTGCAAGGAACAGAACGTCACATAATTTTTTGATTATTGCACTTGGATGTAATTTTGAGATCGTTAAACGAAACGTACATAAAAAAGTAATTAATGTCATTGTCACATCACATCACAATGACATTTTTGAAAATAAATAAATAATAACAACAAGGAAAAAGAAAAAAATAATTAGCAGTCTTTTTATGAGTTTTCTACGCCAGAAAGAAAATGTCCCAAGAGAAAAAGAAGAGAAGTCTGTGCCTTGTGGATTTGTATAAAAATGGAGGCATACATCTTTTTCCTAAAGATGAAAGTCGTAAAGCGCAATGAGTACAAGCCATGGTACATACATTTTAAACCTGGACGGACCATAACAAAGCATTCGCAGATAATATGCTCAGCACACATGTCATCAACCAACGAGCGTATGTGACGTGACGTGACTTAACGCAATGTTTTTTTTTTTTCAATCGTTTTGGCTTTGGCACCTAGCAACGTAGTCAGTTCAACACCATCTACAGAGTTCTTGGAAACTATGTTTTTTTTTTAATACTCAAAAAGAAAACCTCTCATTAATCTATTATGCTTTATGCACGGCTGCCGCGGGAACCAATGTTCGATAGTTTGCCACACGGACTTTAGTACATCACTATACGAAAAAACATAACCTCTCATAGTCGGCAGAAAATCTATATAAAACAGGCAAATATCGGTGTAGAATTGAACACGAGTATGATTTACAAGAACTACTATTATTGTTACTGAGTTTTAGGTATGATCCTGCAACTTATTAAAATAAAAACTATCAGAACTCACCGATGAAATGATATTGCTTCATTGTTGTTTTCTTTTCTTCCTGTATGCGATTTACAGCCTTCAATCGCACAAGACATTTTATTACAATGTTAAAAAACAATCAACACAAACAATAATAAATCACACTTTCACGAATTTTGAGAGGAAGAGCACCAAAATATTTAATTTCTCTCGGTGAAGCTGTAAACTTTCGCAAAATGCATTAGACATTTCGATGCCACCAAATTAAGATGTGATGCACGCAACGAACGATATTACAACAAAACGATACAATGATGAGACGTATTTAATTTGATGGTATTATAATTTTTAAAATACATCCAAATTACATCCAACTGACATTTGCTTGGTTCAATCTAGTGACACACCAGGAAAAAATATAAAGTAAGTGCGGTCCGCTGTTTCATTCACTCGTACACAGGAGTAATTTACGTTAGATGAGTACAATGGCTAATGCCCAGTTCTTATTTTAGTCAGGCTTCTATTTGTATTCCTTATTCTGAGACTTAGATGATAGATAAAATATTTATCTCTTAGAATAAGGATGAGATTTATCTACGATCTTCTTTTGTGAACGCGGGTTTTTTTTATTCTCCCAGTTAGTGGGAAGGCAAAGGAAATTTTGCCCATACAGCCAAGCCTGAGGTTTTAACATTTTAAATACGTATACAGTCACCATCTGTAAGCATCCTCTTGAGGATCATCTAACTAAAGGATTTGTCTTGTTGCTGTCCTGTCAGTTAAGGCTAAAATTATAGAGCGCAAATACACAATATATTATTACAAAAAACACACAAAAAGGCACAACCTCACTTATGTTTCATTAATCAACGTACTGCAACGGTTACGGCGATTTTAATATAAAATATTCTATCACTACTGTTGATTAAAACACCCTAAATGCAAAATCTTTTCAATAAAAAGAAAATCGACGCCATTTGCTCTTCGCACCTTTTTTCCAACCCTTTTTTTATTTTGTTCTTTAAGGGTCGTTTCTCCTGATTTGTAACATAATATTGTGAAATAATTATAACGGCTAAAATACAATTTTTGGGTAAAAAAGAACTTATTGTTAAAAGTTTGCTATATGCTAAAACATATTTTTAATGATATTACAATAGCTATAAAATAATTGGCTTTTTCGTAGTCGTGATACCAGCCGTAAATTCCTAAAATAATCTAAAATCACGCTTATAGAAGATCCAATTATTTTGAAGCTACCATAATATCATTAAAATTATTACTGCGCGTGCGTAAAGTCGGCATTTTCCGCACTTGTGCTATAAAAAATTGTACGAAACTCGTGCGAGAAACTTTTTCTCGACTCGTGTGATTGCAGCACTCGCCTTCGGCTCGTGCCGTAAACTCACACTCGTCAGAAAACGTTTCATCGCTCTCGTATCGTAATGTACTATTTATGCATATAACAAACTCTTAACAATAAGTTTTCTTAGCTAAATGTTGTATTTTGGCCGTTTTAATTATTTCTTAATATTTTGTTACAAATCCGGAAAAACGACCCTTAAGCTTAGCTGTTCGCCCTAATCGTCGGTAATTTACGGAATAAGAAAGAAGAAAAAGTCAATTGGTTAGCTTAGTGATGTTATAATAAATTGGACCAATCACATCGCAGAAACACGGTGTACATTATAACGTCGGTCTTTGCGATACTGACAATCAACGCAGGTACTTGTAAACCCTTATTGTAAAAAAAATTGTGCAGATTTATACATTTTCAGCACTGCATAATTTGAAGAAATTAGCAAAGTATAATATTATATATACCTACAAGTTAAATAAAAATGGTCGAGTTCAAGAGATCCTGCGGAACTTTAAAACTAATAGTCAAGTTTGGAAATTTCTTTTTGGTAACCCCAAATAAAATTAAGGCAGATTGAAGTAACTTATTCCGACTACTAAGCAAAAACGTACGTACATATGTACATGTGGAAGTTTAATTGTAAAATTCCGCCGTTTACAAACGGCGTCGTCAGTTTCTAAACGATCGCTGTTTTACAGTTTGCCGTTCGGCAAATTGAAAAATGCCAGCCAGTTGTAAAATGACTTTGTCATTTTCTGAAAAGCCGAAATAGAAAGTCTTTTACCAAAAAGTGAAAAATGGGTGCAACGAGAAGCGGAGCGAGGTGGAGCGTGTTAGGTTTACATGTAAGTACATATTGGGAGCCGAGCGAAGCGGAGCTGAGAGAGGCGACCCTAAATATTTCTAACAGAATTACTATATGCCGAGGCAAATTAGCAAATACCTAATTCTACTATTTGACGAAGATTCGTCAAATAGCAAAATAGCGAGTGCTTAGAAACTGACGACGCCGTTTGTAAACGGCGATATTTTACTATTTGCCTGCGACATACATGCATACATCTACGGAACGAGTAAAGAACTTATTTTAGGGTTTAGTACCTGAAGGGTGCCAAATTGGACCCTATTACTAAGCTTGCATCCCTGTCACAGGTTTCAGCCGTAGTCTCCATTTGAAATATTCACAGATTTCATGATTATATGGCTTCGGCAAATAATAAAAATAAATAAATATTGATTCCAAACAAAAACAAAACGTTCTTTGTTTCAGCTCAATTTTAAATAGAAGTTTTGAATTGGTCAGATTGTAGGACGTACTCTAAAGTAAAACAACAAATAATACAAATTAGGGCTCCGTGCCGTAAAAATTTATTTAAATGTTTTAATTTAAGTTTAAAACAATAAAAATAATGGTCTTTACATTGACACGATTATGTAGTGATGATGTTTTATTTTATTTATATGTTTATTTGTTATGGTTGTCTTTCCTATGTATATTTACATTAGTTCACAATCTTATAGAAAATTAAGTATCTTTTAAAAGATCATGTTAAAACATCTCATGTGACGGTTCAATGAAGCTAATAAATAATTTGTCAGAATTTTATATTTCTCCTTTATATAAATTCTACTTATATAAACACAAACCATTTAGTTGGGTGGTTCCCATTTGTTTTATAGAACTGACGTCAGCAGGACAAAAAGGAAAACGAAAGTCTTAAATTTTCCGTAAAACATTTAATTCTTCTTTTTCTCATTTGTTCTATAGAATTGACGTCAGCAAGACAAAAAGAAAATCGAAAATCTGAAGTTTTCTGTAGAATATTTAATACTTCTTTTTCTCAAATGGTTCTATAGAACTAGGTAACATGACTCCTTGATGATAAAGCTAAATTCCTCCTAAATCCATAGATTGAGCGTATTTTGAGGTTAAGTTCTATTTCCTTTTTTAGGTTTTTAATTGAAATATGTATGGATTGACATTTCATCAAGGTACATGCGACATGCGACACCTGGTGGGAGCGATTGGCAGTTTCCCTACCCATTGAATTGTCAACATTACATGGAAATTTTTTGGAAATATTGATTCCCAATAAGGGTGAAAAGGCTTGTATGTAGTTCTATGTAAAAAAATGAGACAAAGTTGTCCATTTTTGTCCTGCTGACGTCAGTTCTATAGAACAAATGGGAACCACCCTTTTAGTTTGAGGTTTATGTGGTAAACATATGTTAAGTTGCACGTAATTGAATAAAACTTTTTCTTTGCATGATCGTTTCCAACAAGTAAAGAATTGCCATCGTCAGACTGTAGCTACAATATTGCAAAAGTGCAATTAAATATTTAATTTACTTTAAACCTTTCCAGTCGTTTGATGTCTCTCCCGTATATTATTTCTTTTGCAATTATTACTTTCTTTAGAGAACTTCTGTATTTCTCAATAATCGTTAAGAGAAACAAGTTAAGACAACTAATTTGGAACTTTAATTAAAAATATTTCTTGAAGAGGAAATTTTATAAATTTTATAAAAATATTTTACTCTTTATTCTAAACAGTTCATTAATTTAACCAGGGATCTTAAATATGACCGTGAAGAACAGAGCAAAGCTTATCTCAGTAGAGATTTTTCTCAGCAAATCAAGCCTGACAATGAAAAACTATTGGATTCAAAATTGGGTATGCACACACCCGCAAAAACGTGATCACCATGTTAATAATTAACAAATATAAAAAGATATTGTAATTAAGTACTATTTACTAAAAAAACACTATTGTTTATTAAATACATTTAAAAAACTAAAATACGCCCTGCGTGATTAAAATCATAGATTTGCGCAGCGAATCCTCTATGATTAATACAACGCTTGATAATGAATCACTCTGAAATCAATTTATCAATTTTCTTTTTTCATTTTGACAGTTAAAAATATGTTCAAAAAGTGCCGCCATTGTTGAAGTAATTTTGCACCTTCGTTTTATATACAATAAATTTTAACCATAAAATAGTTTTGGGCGAAATAAATCACTTAGTTCTCTTTACCAAATAAAAAATCGGGTGAATTTTGTTTTGTCAAATATGTGTTTTTCTTTGTTCACTTCTCTTATGGACTAATTCGGTTTGTCTGTAAATATCAAACTTTAAAAACGTCCAATCTGATCCTGATCTATTATTAAATTAGATTATACATATTATTATAAGTAAATTTAGAATATTGAACCTAATAAACATATGAAGTAATAAACCGTCTCAAAAGCTTTTCGTTTCCTTTACATCGAGTCGAAACTACACACCCCAATGTCCAACGTAAAGTTATCGCGGCTATTTCTTAAAGTTCTCTCTATGAATAGGGCCAATTTGATCTCGTGCCGTTCTCCCCCAGGGCCTGTGTCTAAGTTTGACCGTGATAAATCTTGTCCGGCATTAGGCCCTGAGGTCTTGTTATAACATTGTGACCGAAACGTCCCCAGGGCGAATTCGCGTTGCCCGAATACTACCCTCTGTTGGTCGTTATCATTGTTTAGATTGTCTTTCTGTTGTTCAACAGTTTGTCTGAAACGATCAAGATGTTTAAATTGTATCTAAATTATTTTTGCTGCGTCGCTATACTGTTATATAGAAATCTTCTAGCTAAATTTATCAATTGTTACATGTTGCAATAAAGTGCTAAATATAATAAATTGTAACCAGCCCTCCTATTCTGTATCTTTGGTTGCCTACTGAACTGGGTGCCTATCATCAAAAACATAGACAAACACTGTAATTTCAAAAAATTGTCTTTAGTTGGGGTTGAACTATTAACAAACTGTGTCGTCTCTTCAAGTGCGAACACTTCTTTAGACAATCGGAATTCGATAGTATATCTATGTTTTTGATGATAGGCACCCCTATATTATATACATAATATAGCTGTTTATATATGCGGCATGACGTGTAAAGTTAACTAATTATCTACGTAATATTGTGATGGTGATTAGTTAATGTACGTTTTAGTTTCGTTCGGGATTCGTTTGGATATATTTTAAAACAAACTATCTGTTATCGTAAACTCTTATAATTTTTAAGATTTTTTAACCGTTTTATTATACATATATAAATGTATATAGATTCTTACGAATATTAAAGTAGAAATTGAATAAAAAAGAAAATTTTCGATATATATTTCGACCCACTTGGGATCGTCGTCAGTCGAATATGGAATAATATCATAAATAAAATATTTTATATATATATATAATAAAACGGTTAAAAAAGCTTTCAAAGTAAAAATATTTATTATCAATTTTTAAGATTGTTACAAAAAACAATAATATACTTGTTAGCTAGCGCAAAAGTCAATCTGTCACTCTCTGTATCTTGTCGGCAGAATGCCTCTAGTTGCCCGTAGGGGGCGCGCGTGTCTCGCACCAGTGTAACCCGCTACAACGTATATTAATTTGTTCGATGGCGTTTGAAGCTGTTTACTTGCTTGCTCCAACATGTTGTTGTCCTTCAACAAAACGTTAACATGCTTATAAATAAACTAAAACCTTATCTCCGAACGGACTGGAAAATTAAAATTAAAATTCGTAATAAAAACTACATTAAAAAAGCAGTTTAATTATTAAAAATCAATTGTGTTCAAAATACATTACGGGTTTTATTTTAATACTGTTTTTACAATATTGTATAGGTACATTTAACTAAAAACAAATATTACACATAATAGAAAATCTTTAAAAACATAAAAATATATATGTCAAAGGTGGTATGTGGAATCAGCTGTTTAACAAAACCGCTAGTTATTTTGCAAATCAGCGCCGTTATGTAAAACAGCTAAATGAAGTTCAGCTGGATGGTCATCGCATTACGTTATATTGAACGTATATCGTATACGTATTTAAACCTCACGTTGTTTTTAAAATGTATAAAACTGCTAAAGTTTGAACCAATGCACTGAATCACGCAAAAAATTTAAGCAATCCTGCGTGCTAGTTTATAAAACAGGTGAACGTTGTTTAGCTGTTTTAAACACCGGAGCTGTTTTGTAAAACAACTCGTGGTTATGTGAAACCGCGGATTTTATATTCTATCTGCGACACATACATTACATCAGTAATTCAACACACTTGGGAGATTTCTTCTTCCAGCTGTTTATATAATGTAAATACGTTTTAAGAGGCCGCAGCAATCCTAGTTCACGCAAACGAAATATCAAAATCACAGATATTCTTAAGATAGTGTGTATTTAATCCGATTGGATTACAGGATATATAGGTTCCCAAATATATATTTTGAAAAGACACTGATTTAAAGACAACATAATAAGCAATTTAAAAGGACATCATTCAGCGTTCATACATTTTTGGGCTAAATCTGAAAGTGCCGGCCAAAAAATAAAAATATTATATTTCGATAAAATGTGACATTATATTCATTTGTTGCTATGAGACCTAAGGTGTAGGGTCATTCTCTGCTTAGTTAGATGATTTCGAAAATTATTATTTTTGTATTAATTTTCGAGAAAATATCACAGTACTGATGATTTGTTGTGCAGAAAAGATGTTTTGAACATATTTTACTATGAGATCAATGCACTAGGGTTATTCTTTGTACTCTTTCACCCGCTAAAAATGGTCATATTCATACTTTTTCGATAAAATAACCTGAATTTTACTTATCTTACTTAAAAGATAATTAATTAATTGGTTCAAATCTGAATAAAAAACGGCAACATGAAATAAAACATTCATTTGACAAAAAAAAGAAACAGTACAAAGGTTAATATTCGTTCGGTCTGACTATTATATTTTCCAGACCATCTGCCGGTGGAACTATGTTGGGATCATGCCGCGCAAAACCTATGTACCATATCATGGTCATAACGTGTGCACAGCATCCTAATGTACGTCTTCCAATATTGCAGCTACAGTAGTAATGAGGAATTGCTTCTCTTCCAAGTAAAGTAGGCTCAACGGTGATGTACACGTAGTAAGTTTTGGCTTGAACGTATCTTGACTGTATGCAACCTCTTATAAGCCAAAGGTCTCTTCCATCCAGTTCCCGAACCTCTTCAGCTGGCACGTCCCCACCAAGCTCTATGATAAACACACCATCAGATTGAATATGCTCCCCATAATAGCTTCGAGCCTGCTTTATTTGATAGCTGCCCAAGGTAAACAATGTCAGTTGCTCTTGCGTAAATCTGGGGAACTGGTCAAATTCCGCCATATTGGCTGTCATCAACTAGAAATGTACTCTCCTTCTACTGTAGTTACTAGTGATGACAAGATCTGCTAATATATTAGGCAGAGTTATTCTTTCATTAGTAATTCTTAAAAACTCATTAGCATGCACATTATTGTCGATCAGGACAAGGAAGTCATTTATAAGAGCTGCAGCAATTCTAAAGTAGTCCATCATATGTCTTAGTGATCGGTTACCGTGGACAATTCTTAATAGGCGAAAATCTATTTTGAAACGTCCATTTATGACTTTGACCACCCAACGATAAATGGTCACAAGCCGAGACTTGATCAGTGGTAAGCTGCAGTTTCCTTCGGTTCTTTGTCTCCGGCATATGTACTACGTAGCCGTAGTCTTCAAGGGGCCTCACCAAGTCCCTGAATCCACGGTCTAAAATAAATACGTCTCCCAGCCTAAAGAACCACTGAAAACCGCCTTCTTCGTTATCTACCGTGTTGTTCATAATCACCGCATCAAAAATCGTTGCAGCATGAGGTCCAAAAACCTCTATTATATGACCATCACAGAATACATATAACATTGGTTTGAGAAGGTGACGATACTTGTGACTGCTATATGATTTCCGTTGGTAGAAATAGTTAGAGCTCTTTTGGTGATAGATATAAGTACCATCGCACATTGTCACAGCTTTCCTTTCATTGATTGGACTGTCTGGGTTGCCGAAAAGTATTTCTGGGACTATCAAGTTTCGTTGTACCACTTCCTCACGGGTCATGTGGTCGAAAACAATTCGTGACGGCACATAGTCCGCCATCAATGCTTCACGACCTTTCTTCAACATCCTTTGAAAAGTTGATTTGGACATTTTGAATATTGAGGCTAATCTTACATTGGAATCTCCGGTCCGCGTTTTTGTTAATACCGCTGCTCACAGAATAAAGCAAAGAATGACCCTACAGATTTTGTCTCATCGTATCAAATAAATACAATTACATATTCTAACGAAACATAGCATTATTTTTGTTTGACCGGCACTTTCATATTTTGCAAAAAAAACAATAGATTTTTTCGAAATCATATAGTAAAGCAGAGAATGGCCCTATAGATTTGGTCTTGCATTAACAAATAAATCTAATTACATATTCTAATGAAACATCACATTATTTTTGTTTGGTCGGCCTTTCATATTTAAACCCAGAAAAAAATATCGATTTTTCAAACTCATATAATAAAGCAGAGAATGACCCTACCGCTTTGGTCTCATAGTAACAAATAAATATAATTACATATTCTAACGAAATATAACATTATTTTTAATTGGCCGGCACTTTCAGATTTAGCCCAAAATGAATGATGTCCTTTCCACAGAAAGCTTATTTTTCTCATATTTCACGTTTAAATCAGTGGCTTCATTTAATATATATTTGGGAACCTAGATACTCTGTGTAACATAAGTAATTTTTTATATTTTTTCTTCATCAGTATCGTGAACATAACCCTACTCTATGACGGTTGTTGCTGACCATCAACAAACAACCTTCATATTGCCTCAGTTTATTTTTTCATTTTAATATTTTGTAAAGTAGTTTA
Source organism: Ypsolopha sequella (assembly GCA_934047225.1). Classification (NCBI taxonomy): domain Eukaryota; kingdom Metazoa; phylum Arthropoda; class Insecta; order Lepidoptera; family Ypsolophidae; genus Ypsolopha; species Ypsolopha sequella. Next base: position 15,360,071 of record OW203994.1, on the reverse strand, counting down.
ATGTCACTCCCTTAAAACATATTTTTTTAATTCAAGTATTTTTTTGGGTGAATATAAGATATTATTTAAGCAAAATATTATAAAATATATATGAGCAAAATTTAAAGATACTTTATCCTTTTGGACAAAATTTAAAGTTTTTTTGCAAAGCTAATGTACTCGTATTATTGAAAACTACGATCCTCTTGTAAATGTTTATTCTTTGAACAATTTCCATTGTTTTTTGGTGGTCCCCAAGTAATACTGTACCTACCTTCTTACCCCCGGCTTAGCAAGCAAAGCCTTGTTTTAAATGCGATATTTTTATTTTGCACATCAAAAATACAATTTTGCACACTAATTTTGCCATCAGAAATCCTTCAGCGCAGAAGAAAACCGGTAGGTTAGGTTAGAAGATTAGGTATGGCGAGTCGAGGAACGTCGTTTTTATCATGACAACCCAGAGATCCTATTGTGCAGTTAGAATTGTTGATAGAACACTGTAGTAACATTTTTAGTATTTTCTGATGCTGTTTTAAATTAATAATAATAAAGCCTACGAAAAACAAATTAAATCCCAGCGAATTGCTGCACACTGTTATACTTTCTGAGCAGCGGCAGAATATATCGAAAAATATACTAATTGGACTGTCTAACAACATCTACTGACAAAATAAATTGAAATTTTTTTTATTTATTTATTTAAGCCACTTGTAGTGCTACTACATCGGTAATAACTTATTAGATAATTCTAAAAAATAAAAAATTTCAATTGAATGATTACTACACACATACATAACTATAAAATAAACATGCATTTAAAAATAACTAAGATACACATTCAATTAAAAGACATTTGAAGTACTTTATGTAATAATTAAACATAGCAAACTAAAATTTCTCACAACCACCTGGTTTAAATAATAAACCCCCGAATAAATTACTAAACTTCCGAAAGAACGTTTGAGCCAAAAGTCAAAAATAGGTGCGACGACGAGCGAAGCGAGGAGGAGCGTGTTAGGTTTACATGTAATATAAAATAAGGAGCCGAGCGAAGCGGAGCGAGGCGAGGTCTATAGTTTTAACAGAAATTCATGAAAAAAAAAATACAAAATTCGGAGATCTACGATAAAAATAGCTGACAGTAGTTTTCAGAATTAACAGTATTTCATTCGATAGTTTTCGTATATTTATTAGCACAGCAGTTTTCGGTAGATTAGTATTTAAAGCAGTAATATTCATACATTGAACATCCTTATTTTTTATTTAGTTTTCAGAGTTTTTATAACGACCCGTTTTAAATCATAATTGGACGGACAGCCAGAAAAAGCACCTAAGCAGACGCAAAATTTTAAATCGTTAAGTGAATTAACTCATTCCTGTATACACATGTAAGTTATAATTAACTGATATTCTTGTACCTTCCAGTATTGTGATGATTGCTAAATGCGCGTTCACGAAATTGTTGAAATCAAGTTATTTTGAACCGGAATGCAATAGCATGTGAGGCAAATTCACTAACTCCAAATAGAGCAATTTCTAGAAATTCAATTTCACCATAAGTACCAACCATCCAAAATGCATTCGCAATTTGCATAATCCTTATGTCAGGAGTTCGAGAGAACGTCAAAACATGTAACCAACAACACCCACTTCGATTACGTGTTGTACATAAATAGGAACTAACTAACCCCATCAAAGAGCCAAAATGACATTTGGTTGTTCGAAATAAATTTCGCTAACTTTTGTCGCGCTCCAATTGGCTTAGCCACGCGGTGATAGAAATAGAGATCCCCTGTAAGCAAGTGAGATGCATATAGTCAAGTTATAGTATAATATTCTCTACTGTGGTCAAGTCTATGCAAAAACATTGATTAGTTGGCGGAATCGGATGGACGGCATTTCTTTATCGGGTCTAGGTGCTCGACATGTTCTCACCATCTTCTTCACCGAAGGAACGGATTTTTTTTAACTCATGGGTTTTAAACAGTTTTTTTTCTTTGTGTGCACTTATGAGATACTCACTTTTTGTTAAATCGATTCTATCACCAAGGGTTTGCTGGTAGAAATCTTTTTCAAAGATAAGCTCGCCTTTTGATTAGAAAGTAAGATTACTAATCATTGTAATACGTTTTATTCTTGTGTACAATAAAATTTAATTGAATTTTCCGTATACTTGTTTCATTTTATCCATTACATTGGTTTCTTTGAGTAAATACCGACTTCGAGCACAATCTGGTTTCATAAAAAAAGTACAATCTTACTATTTGCTAAGGTAAATTTAAAAGCAGCAACGTTCTTGTTTCAGTAAATAGAGAGGCGCGTGGAAACCAATCCAATACCTATAACTACATACACCCAGAGACAGTGCGAATAAAAAACGAAAATGGGGTAATGAGGGCCAGAACCGGTCGCAGGCCGGCGATATCAAATTATTCATACGAAGTGGAGTTACGTTACGAGGCCTGCATTTCAGTACGAAACCTCACCTTTAAAATGAAACGTGCTTTCCAATCGATGCACGCTTTTCCGCTTTTCTCGGACACTGAACTAACTGAAATTCGCTCCAAGGTTTCCTTTGAGTATCGGCAGGATTCGCCCTATATAATTTCTTCACTAAAAACTGGGGGAATTTTCAACCGGAACATAAATAGCCGGTTTAATTCTGCAGTATAACGAGTCTAGCTAAAGCGGGGCAATTTGGATTAGCAGTTTGCGGAAACGTTTGCATATGTATGTACGACCTACCTACGTACTCGTTTCTAAAGATAAATACACACTAAGGTAAGTGTGAGATCCAGTGATTTATCGTTGCTTCACTCTCTGCATTACACGTACGAGTATTAAAGTGTGACTTAGGTAAAATGTATTATGGGAGAAAATTTTCAGAGTCTCACAGTAGTGACAATATTTACATTTCTCTACATACTCGGGATAAACTCAGTCTGTTAAGTCGTTTTTGAGTCCTTTGAGCCGTTTAAAGACAGATTAATGGATATATAGAAAAACTGAAGAATGGAAATGTGGTAGACAAATCAAAAATCGTTTTTTTTTCTAGATTCGGCTTCTTTATTATTTTTGAATACTCAGAAAGTGTCTCTGAAAAAATGAATCAGTTTTATGCCAAATTGAGTAAATTTAGAGGATATTCCCCGCAAAACCATAATTTATTCATTCTATACATATTTATCACAAAAATTAATTCTACCAAAAATATAATGCACACTCTTAACGAGACAGAATCTTTGAAAGTCATTCCTATATTGAGAAATAAAAGTCCAATTATTTCTAACATTTCAGATTATATGAGCAATTTTTTTCAAAATTTCACCAACTCCCCTTGAAGCTTATATGTTGACCAGAAATGGTACTAAAGAAAAGCACATCTAAATCCGTTGAGTGGTTCTCGAATTTAAACGGAACTTTATTTTTCACAACTTTTTTTACTGAGGTTTAGGCCGGGCTCAGTTAGCCGTCCGTTCTCGGCGTGCATACATTCATCATAACATCATGCTCGGATTAACTACCGATACTGGCCCAGTTGATTAAATCGTCGTCGAGCTGTCAGGCGGTGACCACAGTTATTTGTACCCTTCCGCCTGAAATCCTTTCAAGTTCGGTCGAAACGGGCGGTTTGTTAGGCATGCAGATCCTTTTAGCCTGTACGGTACAAGTAACTATATTGTAGGCGTACTACCTCAGGTTTTCACGTTCGGAAATTGTTATTTGGGAAAGTCATTTTTATTGCATGTACAATTTTTGAGATACGTACAGACTGGGTAAAAAAAGACACGGTGCCAAAATAGTACATAAATTACGATGTGTGATTATTGCGCCCGAGCGTAGCGACTACTAGTACTTGTAACTAAAATTATGAAAAAAAAAAACCTGTTCTTGCTAAGTTTCTTGCCCTTCTTCTTAGCAAGACTAATCGAATGGGCGGAGTTAGGCATATATTTATTATATGTATTGCATGTATTTATAATATTATGTATTCCTTATTCCTATATTTTTATTTTATTCGAGTGTATATTTATTTTTTATTAAATTTAAGTAAACACAACTTTTATTATTCCTCTGCATATTTCCCCATTAATTATTATTTATGACATAAAACTATTGCATATGGATTATTTAATTACATAAATTACATTAAAACTGACCTGTAATAAGTGTATCTGTTTTACATTACATAAATAAATATATTTCATTTCATTATTTAATTAACTTCCACACTTTGAAAAAACTCTTAAAATGCTGAAATTTGGTATGCAAGCTAGGATATAGAACGCCTAGTGTGTAAGAAAACATTACCAGTCTAAAGTTTTAGGTGTTGTCAATAGAAAATTTATAAGGAATTGAATATTTTGGGAAAAAGCCTTTGCTGTGCAAATATGGGATATGGCAAATTTGCGTTAAGGGTCGATTCTCCGGATTAGTAAGAAAATATGAAGAAATAATTATACCCATTTTAAACATCGGTGGTTTGGACATGTAGAGAGGATGATTAAAAGCAGAGTGACGAATAGTACTTAGATTATGCACTAAGGGAATAAAGCAGTGTCTTACGTCACGGGCGGCATATTGAACCCTGAGCGTAACGAGGGACTCTAGAGTTAACTCCTGAGCTATATAGAGCTTATATAGAGTCCTGAGTAAAGCGAGGGGTTCAAGCTGCCCAAGACAAAGACAGGCTTTATTCCAGAGTAGCATTCTCTACTTTTCACACCTTCTGCGAGACAATAAAAAGCTCGACATTTTTTATCAACATCAATAATTCAATAAAATTCACTGACAATCACAGCACCAAACACCGTCTTTTGTTTCACATTCTTTGTAAACGCTTTTTTTCTTTTTGTTGAATTCTGCTTATGGTGGCCAGTTCGATTTTCGAACAAACCTCTTTACAATCACATACGGGCATTTGTTTTCCACGAGTTTCCACACGAATTTGACGTTCCCCTAGGGATTTTCATATAACTTTATATCCCTTGAGATATAATGCGTTACTTTACGTTGAGGTTGCATGATATGTAATTGAACATTTTCGAGCAGGTGGTGTGAAAAGAAATCTATGGTGCGCAAGTCGAAGGTAGGCCGCCCTGGAAGGACGTATGCTGGCTAAATTAGCGACAAATTGAAGAATCTAACATTGCAAAAGTACCCAGAATAAATGAGCTTGTATGACTAAATTGATGGATGTGGAAGAGGCAAAAAAGGTTTGTCAGGATCGTAGCAGATGAAAATCTGTAGTCTCTGAACCCCTCTGGGAGAAAAGCGTGAGTATGTATGTTTAATATCCTAGAACCAATGATTGTCAATGCCTATATCCCAGAATAAGGCTATCTTACTACAAAAATAGAGACATAGAAGCAATCTTTTAGCTACGTCCCCATGTGTTTTAGCCAGCGAGCGTGGCTAATTTGCAAACGCTGCAATCGCAGTTACCCAACGGCTTTTAGCCTGTCTTCCCACCGGGGCGCGTTCGTAATCCTACTCTAGAACTACTAAATCACGTCACACTGACAGACTAAAACTTTATCCGTTTACGGCCGCAGCGATCGACAGAAGGCAGCTATTGTTTTTTGAATGCTCCGACCGCTTGAATCGATATTATTGTCGCTGATAGGACGATTTATTTCTATGTAATCAGTAAACCCTTATTTAGTCATTAAGATCGCATAACGTAAGCGATTTTTAGAAGTATCACTTACTGAATCATATAACTTATGTTTTTTTTTACTGAAAATTAAGTAGTACTGAGTTCATTCATAATTATTGCATGGCTCATATAAGTATTTATTTAATGTTTAATTATGCAACGTAAATTAATAAAAACAAACATGTCTTTCTAATGACACCAATTTAAAGTACTTCAGCAACAATCGATCGATTGAGAAGACGTCATTATCCTTCGGGTACCTACCTACCGATCCAAAATATATCGCGTAGGTAAATTCATTATTCATTCAAGTATTTGGGGCCTGCTTTCCATTCAGGTGTCAGGCGTGTATCTCAGACTGAGTAGCATCTGAGCATCAAAATAAAGGTCAGGTAGCCTCATTAACAGGTATTGACAGACAGGGTCTAAAACTGAGCAGACCTCACGCGACGCGAATGTAGGGCTGGCGTCAGGGCCTCACTTTACGCGCCACGGACGGAAATGTGAGGGCACTTCCACTTAATGACGGTCGCCATTTTCAACTACCTAGCAACCGACGCGACGTCGACGACGACAGCGGCGCACTTACGAATGACAGCCATGTTTTTAGGTGTACCTACGTCTGTGATTCCGTCACGAATACTGCTCGCAACGTAATTAACGTGAACTGAAAATGAAAAATGAAAGCTTGAACGGTTTTACAGTTTCTGGCCTATTTTAATTTATACCATTGGATGTGGTAGATATAGTTCTGTTGACTGTAGCTTAAGGCGATTAGTGTCGCCAAATAAGCATCAGCTCGTTGTTTGTCAGTAAGAATATCGAAGGAAATGAGACTGAAGTAACGTTCATATCAGTGCGTCAATGCATATATACGAGTATAGTGGCCGTTAAGACGCTCGCTGCGTCCTTAATAAAGCGAAATAGGAGAAAATAATACTTTTCACATGGACGTGATTGTTCAATTAAATAATCCTATGTTATTTTTAAAACTATTAAGTTTATTTATTACTCAAAGTAAAAAATTAATCGACCAAGCCGTTTAGGAGCAGTAAGGAATTCAAGCCAAAAAACACAATTCGGTTGGAATTTCTTTTCATATAGAAGCTATGGTGGTATGAAAAAGACAAATATTGCATATCTTGTCTTAGAGTTGATAATGCATTTACATTTTTTTCAATATTTTTGGTTCCGCCATAAACAAGATGTAGGCTTTAGAAAGTACCCATTTAGCGATATTAAGCCCCTTAAGTTTCATTTTGTTAATTTTCGAAAAGGAGTATTGAATTCAATAAAATACTAAGTCTCATTATTGAATTCTGTTTAGTATTTAATACTAAAATAGATATATTCTGTGCATAGTCTATGCGAATATAACTCATGAAACTCATGTGAATATTTATTTACAAATACCTAACCAAACGTTATTGCTTAAATAATGGTTTATGTAATAAAAAAAATTATGATCTGAATAAATCAATTTGTAAGTAATAAAGGAAATAAATAAAGCAAGTCAGCAAGGCCTTATTAAAAATCGGGGAGGTATTTTGCCAAGAGCACAACTAAAATCGGTATGTTTTTTCTGTACTTGGTATAATCAAAACCTGTATGTTCTTCTGATGCAATCTGAAGAGTGTGTTAAGCTGTCCATTAACCCGGAATATGCCAATTAATTTGCCCGTTAATTTAGGAAAGTTTTAAGATATCCATTTTTCAGCCTAACGAACATAATAAAGAAGGCTTTTCATTACTAAAAGAAATCCCAATATCATCACCTCAGATCAAATAATTGGGTAGAGATCATCACAGAAAATATTAATTGTCGTAAATTGGAAACCTGATTTATTTACATCGACGTTCGGAATTCAATTCTAAATGACATCGACAACAAGCCAATTAGCGAACCTTGTAAATTAAAACACAATTTTCAGATGTACATCATACTAATACAGAGTGTAAAAAGACTGCATCCTTTAAATATAACCATATTATCTAATCATCATACTGAACAACTCTCCAGAGATACCACTTCGTGCATGACATTCACAGAATAATCACGACGATCATACATTTTTGTGATTGACCAATTGACCGATCACGAAAATGTGTGAACATCGTGATTTTTCCGTGAATTTCATGCACAAAGTGGCATCACTGCAACTCTTTGAAGAAAAGTACACGCGCAAAAGATCAGAGAAGAAGATATTCAACTGTAACTTAAAGACTTTAACTCACAGGAAGACGGTTTATTTTAGAACGCTGCGCGTGAACAGATGTTTCACGGATGACGCTGCATCAAAAAATGCCCGTATCTCGTAGCGTTAAGATTCACGCGTTTTGTTTGAAACTCAAATATTTCCTAAATTAATGGTTTGCGCGGTGTTTCTTGGGAAAAGTGGTTCAGTATGATCGGTAGAATATGTAGTTTCATTTGAAGGTAGCAGTCTGATTTCAGACAATCATGTACTTTGCTACACGTAATAACTGGTCATCAAAGACATGCATAAACTAACAATTGTAGAACGTTTTCATCATTATACAACGTGTAACAAAATGGTTTAACCATATTTAAAGAGCGTATTCAGTCAATGGTATAGGTATAGGTTCCGTACCATTATCTATAGAAACGGCAAAAAAACATGTCTGTTGTATGGGAGCCTCCTTAAATATTTATTTTATTCTGTTTTTTAGTATTTGTTGTTAAAGCGGCAACAAAAATACATCATCTGTGAAAATTTCAACTGTCTAACTATCACGGTTCATTACATACAGCCTGGTGACAGACGGACAGACAGACAGTGGAGTCTTAGTAATAGGGTCCCGTTGTTTACTCTTTGGGTACGGAACCCTAAAAAGATACGATGGATAAGTTCTGACCGTATGTGTTCATTTTAATATATTACCTATGATATATTATCCTGAAACAGCTTTTACATTTATCTTAATATTTTTATTGTTATTTGTTTTATCACATTTTTTGTTATTTGAATTTCTTCAATAATGCATGATTATCAAATGTTTAATATGTTTTAATTTTAAAAAACCATTGTAGCAACGCGCTCTATATACATGTAACATCTAGTGAGAACAGGGACAGCTGAAAATCAGCGCTGTGCAGATGTACGCACTCACAGCATTTTGCTGAGCTGCGTCCTTGTCGCCTGTTTAATGTTAAGGTTTTGTGTAATTGGTTGTTTTTTGACAAATAAATATAATTTCTTTCTTTCTTTCAAATTTCGAAATGGAATCTGCAATTTCATATCCCAGTCGGGTTGGTGAGTGCGGTGCCGGAACCCTCGCACCAGTGACGCCGCTGCCCGTCACCAGTCTGTTCCATATAAGGCCCGGCTATTAGGGATGGATATACCGCCATCCATTGGTCCGAGGCATGGTGGGCCTCCTAGTTTTTTGCCTGTGAGCTGTCCTCTTACTCTCCCCCGAATAACTTCGAGGGGGTCTCCAAGTAAGATGGTGGTACCTCCACAGTCCACAGTCGAGCCCGGCATCAGCTCTATTACCTGTTATACGTAGATGTAAAACCTTGAAATCAACTTTCAAACAAAAAACAAATAATTGAAATAGATATTGAATTACAGGACTTATGAACTCCTGAATCTGTAAGAAAATTTCGGAAATTTAATATGTAAAGACCTATTATTTAGTCTGTTTTTCTCCGACTGAATTAATTTGTGAATAACTTATTCTTTTTCAAACGTTTACTCAAGAAGTTGAGCCAACATCGACCGATTTTGTTCTTTATACGACCATTTGGCTATATAAGGAAGTTGCGTCACTTGAGCCAGGATTTGGGATGGCAAATTGAGTTGTAAGCTTCAGGCATACTCAGCGAGAATACACCCGCTCACAAAATAAGCTTTAAGATATTTCATGCCGCGTCTCTTAGTTCTTTTGTGTGGGTAAAAACGCGACGCAGTGATTTTATCGTCCCAAGTCTTTGTCTTGACGACTCGAGAGCTCAACTGTTTTGTTTCCTTTATCTTTCTATGTAAAGGAGTTTCGCAGAGCGATGTTTTTGTGAGTCGATTTCCTTTGAACCCTAGTGTAACATCATCGATCAGGGCGCAGGTTGGACAGTTTTCAACGAGTCTAATTAAACCGAATGCTAATGCGACTCGAACTGTTACAATGGTTCTCGAAGCTGAAATTAGTAAAGTTTGTCCCAAGTTGCACTAAGCCGTAGCTGTGAGTCGCCTCCGTATAAAACTTGCAATAACTTAAATCGTTTATGGACACTTTGAAAGGAGAAGTTGACCTTTAATAAGACTTCCTCCAGAGTATTATAATAGCTTATCTTCTTAGTTAAGTTTGGTGTCTGTTTTTTGTTTGTTTGCGGCACTTGAAATTCGGGAAAGTGCGAATTTGAGTCGAACACCCCGGGTTTCGTACCTCAATCGTGCCATTTGAAATGATAGAATAGAATAAGTCTTTATTTGCATTGATAAGGGTACAAAATGGTGGTGTTATAAATTATAAAAAAGGGGCACCTTAATCAGCTAATATTAATTTAGCATACAAATATTTTGGTTAATGAAGTTAAGACCTGAATTTAATTAATTTAGCATGCATGTCAAATCTCAAAAGGCTTCTTAAAAAAAAGAAAAAATTAACAGATTACATTCACACAGTGTCACATCCTACAAATTAGATAAATGCTTTAATTTAAGTAAATATTATCATTTTTTATTATTCTTTCAGACTATAATAACATTTATCTAATAGCCATTGTTTTAACTTAAATTTAAACATATTTAGAGGAAGCTCAACCATCTCTTTTGGCAATTTATTACTTATTTTAATGCACATAACATAACAGTTTCTTTTATACCATTTAGCCCTAGGCTTACAGTCAAGAACTAATCTGTTGGAGTTTCTTGTATTTCTGGGATACAGATCACTCGCTTTGTTAAACATATGAGGATTTTTTTTCACAAATGATGCTACTTCAAAGGTATAGAGGCTCGGAAACGTTATAATTTTTAATTTTTTAAACAGTGTCTGACATGATCCATAACATAACATGTGTTACTCCGCATATTGCCCTAATACACTTCTTTTGTGCTATAAAAGCCCGCGTACTGGCAACACCGTTGTTGCCCCAAATGATAAGACCATAACGGAGAACAGACTCCACATAACCATAATAGGCGACTACAGGTGTTTTCTGCGAAGATATTTGTCTAAGCCTGCCTAAAACAAAACTAGATCAATCCAGTTTCGTACAAACTTTTTCAATTTGGCTGTTCCAGCTTAGCTTTTCATCTATGATTATACCTAGAGAAGTAGTTTGTTCTGCTTCTTGTAAAACATATTTTTGTATTTAATATTAAATTTATTGTTATTAATAGAATTATTAAAATTAGTATTAAATGTTTTTTAGAGATGTAGACGGAATACATCGTATTCCAGTCTAACTCGATTCAATTGCCAAGAGGATGGAACTTCGGCACACCAACCAAAGTTGACGTAATTTTGTACGGTTGAGGACAGAAATCTGATTTTCGTTAATTTTTATAAACAGTGATTGTGTATGTATAGTTATTTTTATTTAGGTTTGTTCATGAACACATTTCAATTTAATACCAGTAAAATTATTGTGGTTTGATATCATAAACGTTTTGTTGCCGTTCAGGTAGAGTAAATATATTTAAAGAGTAGTTAATCCTAGTCAAACGCTCTGATTCTAACTCACGCACGCATGCGTGCTATACGTGCCGTCTAAGCGAAGTTCGGGGGAGTCTCTACACAAATTATGGCGCAGCGGCGCGTGTGGAGCATGCGACTGCGTGTGTGAGTTCGAATTCGAGCGTTTTGTACTAAGATTCACGACTCTATAAATATATTTACTCTGGTTCAGGTGACGTCACGCACGCCTTTACTCCCGTAGAGTCCTGTTGATGTGTATGTGTCGTAATCTCATCAAAAGCTTGACCGTGTCTTCTTGCACAGTTAAACAACTGAGTCCTATCCGTAACAAAACAATTATCATTTCAGATTGCTCTTACATTAATCATAAAATCAAATAAAATATATACAATAAAAACAATAAAATTGATATTTCAGAGATATATTTCAGCCCACTTTGGGGCCGGCATCAGTCCAACTAATGAATGACAGATGATAGAAATGACAGAATTTGTACAGTAATGAGATGACATAAAAGTATATACGAGTATAACCTTTTGCTTATTAATATAACCAATTTATCATATTAAATTAAAAAAATATATACAACGTGTAACAGAAAGGTGTAACCATATTTGAAGAGCTTATTCAGTCAATGGTATAGAACAACTTTTACTATGGAACAAACCCTGTATCTCTAAAATAATTTACCTGTTTCATAGAAAAATGCAATGCCGCTCGGTCGAAATGTATGGAAGGGCAGATTTTTTTTTTAGATTTCAGGGTTGGCTCCATAGTAAAAGCTGTTCTATACCATTGACTGAATAAGCTCTTCAAATATGGTTACACCTTTCTGTTACACGTTGTATAATATATCGTCACAACATGAATCCCCGAGGGGGTGTCAGAGATGTTCCGAGTATGAACTGTAAAATGCAAGTCACAGTCCATAATCGGTACACCCGCGTTTAACCGACGATTATTACGTCCCTGCGTGATGGGTGGTGAGCCCTATCGCCGTACTTCAAACACAAATACATGCTTTTTAGGGCATGCTGGTTTCGTTACGATGTTTTTCTCCACCGTTCAGCAAGTGTGGTAAATAAGAACAAAAAAAATTAATCATAAAATAAATATTTTTATTTTGCTATAATAAGCTTTTCATTTCATTAAATACAGAGAGCAGGAATAACAAGTTAAACTTTTTCGAGATATATTTCGGCCCACTTTGGGACCGGCATCAGACGAATGAAAGAAAAATTTGAATAGAGAATGACATGAAATAAAAATATATAGTGAAACAATCTTCTATTTGCCCTGGACTTATACAACGTGTTTCTTATGGCAATGACTTAAATATTAAAATCGCTTGCACGAATCATCTGAATGGTAAACAAGCTGTGGTTAGAGAATACATAACTTTACGATGACGGATGACTAATTAGCGTAATCTACTTATTTGTGTGTGTATAGGTAAAAAAGCTATATATGCACCGTAGTCTTCATATATATGTACCTATATATCTAACTGTCCTATTTGTGAATAGTCTTTGTGTACATTTGAGATGTGATGACAATTGTTTGTCATGTTTGTCATCACATCACAAATGTAAACAAAGACGAACAAAATATTCCATCTTATGATTCGTACCCATATCATAAAAGAAAGAAAGAAAGAAAATATTTATTTCAGACCGAAATCCATATCTTAGTTAGTAACACTTTATGCTTAAAAACTATGTTAGTATCCTTATCTATAGGTACACACAAAAATAAAAACACAAAAAGGCAGCAGAAGTCGCTGTTGCAGACATCACACAACTAAATTGAGTGATGCCTGTCTACAACAACATCCTCCTGGTGAAGAACTGTTAATAAAAGCCTAAAGATGTTATTTATACGAAATCGGTCGCTAGTCTAATAAAAAAACAGTGGAACACTTAGCTAGAATTAGTTTTATTTACAATATGTTGCAAATGTTCCATCAAGAACTAACAACGACAAGTATCAATTTCTTTACTGTCCTATTTGTCTGGTGGTAAAAACACATCGCGTGGACATGCGTATTCTATGATCAGCGTATTGGCAGGGCCTTACTATTGCCAAATGGGTACTTTCTAAAGCCTACTCCTCGTTTATGGCCAAACCAAAAATAATGAAAAAATGTATTATGAATAATCAACTCTTAGACAACATATGCAACATTTTTCTTTTTCATACCACCAAAACTTCTACATGAATTTTTTTTTTTACTGAATGGTGTTTTTTGACCTCAAATTCCCTACTGCTCCTGAGTAGCTTGGCCAATTGAATTCATCTATGCTTTAATAAATAGATAAACTTTATAGCTATAAACATAACATAAGATTATTCAATCGAGTAATCACGTCCAAGTGAAAAGTATAATATTCTCCTATTTCGCCCTCTCAAGGACGCAGCGAGCGTCGTAACAGCCACTATGCATTGCGCGCTGATATGAACGTTATTTTAATGTCGTTTCCGTCGATATTTGTAGTGACAAATATCGAGCTGCTAGTTTGGCGATGGTAATCGCCTTAATCACATTTATTGCTTAATTTATAAAATTTTCTTACTCGTATATATAATATTTACGTCTTGATTATTCTGGATAATAACGTTATTTACGTTTAATTTTACGATAATTACGTTTAATAACTAAGCTTAAAAAGATTCGATTACAGTGATAATCATGTATCTTGTTAAAAAAAGCAAAATTACTTTTTTTTATCCCGACACCGACAGTAAAAAATATCATCCTTTATTTTGTTAGGGTCCCCGAATTTTGGTTATTAAATCATTTGACAGACTAACAATGGTGTTGACTGTAAAAAGACTTAACTTATTTTATTTGATAGGTCTAATCTTATTTTAAGCGTCATGTCTTTTTCTTTGATACAGAAAGAAAAAGAAATTGTGCATAAACTAAGTTTAGTCCTGTCAAATAACTGTTGCACCGAATCGACACCAGTTAAGGTTACAAAACGCTTTAAAAAGTCATAATTAGGGTAATCTACCTGGGGGTAATTTAAAACCTTTTGGCCCAATACAAATTAAACCAACCAATAAACCTAAACATCGACTTTTCCCAAGGTTTAAATTAGTCCGTCCAAAAAGTTTTGTCACCGTTATTACTTTTATTCGGATAGTATAGTGTAGTCCGTGCACAAGGAGCAATTTAATTGTGAATGTTAATTTATTTAACACTGCAGCGTTGCTCGCCTGTATCCCATTTCTCCCGATCCCTTTGGAATTTCCTGAAATCCATTCTTAGTGGATGTTTACGTCATGCAAGGAACCTACAGTCCAAATTTCATGTTGCTAGGTCCAGCCGTTCTGTCTGGGCGTTGATAGATCAGTCAGTCAGAGATAATGACGTTGGCTGACGCACATTACAGTTTCCTCTTTACAACGTGAACGAATAAGCCTACATCAAATCGGTCTAGAGTCTTGTTACCATTTATATATCACACATTTTAGTAAAGATCCTGGAGGCACGGCAGTGCTCCCGCCAAGACGAGCCAAGGAAGCAGGGCAATCGTGTTTTACTCGAAAGTGTTTATTTATAAATCGGTTTTCGGGCTATTAAAATTAGATTAAAATTCTCAAAATAATGTATGTCCTTCTTCATGTGTTTATCTAAATTATTATACGAATTAATGAAATTTATTTAACTTCATTGCATTTCGTTAATTCTTAAACATGTAATTAATAGGATATACAAGCGTAAAATGAAAGCGTTGGACCATGACAGATTTCGATGACTATGTTAATGTATGTCAATGTTAGATTTCAACAATATTGTGAATTAACGGTATTATTCAGAGCGACGAACTTCGCTCCAAACTTATCATCTCATCTGATTAATACTTGCGATTGTCGGCACTTGGTGAAACATTATTAATGAGTATCTTGATAAGTAAACACTTGTATTATTCCACCAATAAAACTTCAAAATCTCCAACTAGTTTCACCTTACGGAATCACAATGAAATGAGAAGGGAATAGCTTCGGTCCTTCTTTTTACTCTTTCGCTAGCTCTTCCATAGTCCAGCGAAGTGAGCTCTGACAACACCATTATTTTGTATTTATTCTCATCGTGTATCTCTTCCACGTTTGTGTCAGCTTTCCTGGTTATTTGTTTTATCAGTTTCATATTAAAAATATGTATATGTATATTTTCAATGCATGTGCTCGTAAAGGCCCACTTTTTATGCATCAAAACCGAACAGAAAGTCGATTATTTTGCCCTAGGGCTTTATTTTTATTTTTTTTTATTTGTTTGCAATGGTTGGCTAACCTGCAGCTTTCCCTGTGTACCATAGATGTTATACTTTTATTTCCACTGTTTAACGGCTCTGAATACAATCCTTTTGAGCCAATCATAATTTAAAGTTCACAAGATTATATTTGTTTTCATTTCCTCACACTATGCATTGAAAAACGTAGTTTTACCTCGCTACGCTCGTGTTTTAACTCGTCCTCGTAATTTATTCCTTTTAGCCCTTGTAGCATAAACTACTATTATTACTATACTGTACAACTGTACATAGCCTAAATTTGAAATTGCAAATTATTTCTTATTTTGTAAATTGAATCAGACTGCCCTTTTTATCCTTTATCACGATTATACTACAGAGTGTAACGGAGGAATCGGCGCGGTCGGGCCATGATGATTCGCTCCCCTAATGGTCACACACTCAATTAGGTTTTATTACCGTCGCCGCCGCCCCGCTTCGTTCAATTTGACGCCCGCCACTCCGCCGCCGCCTCCGCGCCGCCACTCTTCTTCGTGGCCACAGCCTTCCGACAAGTGATTAGAATTCATTTTATTACTGACTAGACTTTTCCTGGTGGCTCCGTGCTGTATAGTTATCTAGTAGTCACTGCTACTGGCTTAGTTCCTTTTAGTCTCTTATGCCGCGCCGACACCCTGAGGCACAGCCTTTTTACTTATTAGTATTTCAATAATTAGACTAACTAATTGTTAAGCATTTAAATAGCTGTTATTTGTTACCTAAGTTATATATAATAAATATGTATACATACATAAAACAAATATATATTTATATACATAAAACAGTCCCGTGACTGTCTTATTCCGGGCAACGCACAGCCTAAATCGGTAAAGATCGAAATATGAAATATGACCATACATATATGTTCATAGGAGAGTACAGGGATATTAGAGCTTGTATGACCAATTGATGGGTGTGGACGAGGCAAAAGAGGTGTCTGGATCTGTAGGCTCTGCCTACCCCTCTAGGAAACAGGCGTGAGTATATGTGTAGAGGACGAGGGTGCATCAATAAAATATTTTCGAAAATCAACCCCTAAATTGGTGAAAAAATTTCATTGAAAATTGTATTCCCTGTGTGTATCAGTTTGAAACTTGATTCAAATACTAACTGTTATTAACAAATATAATAAAACAAGTTTGACTTCTTTTTTAAAAAATCATCTCTTTAAAGAGGCTTCAAAAGTTTCTATGGCAAAGCGAATTTCGTGTGTATTAAAAAATTGTCATTAAACTCTTGAAAATCAACCCCAAAAAAGGTATTAATGTACTTTTATATGAAAAATCTTCAGCCAAACGAGATGTTGAAGTTTTATGGGAAATTCTGGTAAGAAATTTATATTCGAAAACCAAGCAGACATAAGCTAGTAAAGTATATAGACGCTACTACATAAGCCTAGAGCATGAACAACGCCAAACTTTGGAGGATTCGTTTGAAGAAATTTTGACTTTTCTGCTATTGGAAAAGATATATTTTATTTATTGATCTTTTATCTAAGGATTCTACTTATAAACAATGTATTAAGATATATATTTCTGTCAAAAAAAAAGTTTTCCACCCTCTTTTTTTGGTTTTCAAACGTTCGTTTCAAGAACGCTGTTAAGAGATCAACTTGTTTTTTTTTTTCATAAAATAGATAGTAAAGATGTAAAGGGATTCTACTTAAATCCAATATTTTTTTCCCTACAAAATATTTCAGTATTAGCTAAAAACACACCAATTTGTTGTTTCGCTGCGTGATCATTAGTATTACGCGTCCAATAAAAAGACGCCAGTGAGCCAACATACATACAATCGCCTCGATCAAAAACAAATAAGGTGTTTGTCATTGGACTTATTATGCTGCACGGGTAATAAAAAAAGTTGCTAGGGTAGGCCATCCCCTTAAGGAAAGAAACTGTTTTTGAATTGTAAATATCGGTGAAAAAAGTAGAGGTCAATTGGTTTTCATCTTGTCTTACATCATCAGTACTGAAGAAATTAGATGAGAGGAAATTTCCGGATCTCCAGCACCAAATCAATGGGCTTGGACAGATACAATGAAATTTTTCGGTTGAGAAGGCTTTTTTGATATGATGAGAATTGGATTCCAGATGACTCAGCAACAATATCTGAAAAAGCTGCATGTAAAGATCTTTGAGCCTGGTAGTAGTAGATACAAATATCGACAAAAACTATATTGAAATAACGTTCATATCAGCGCGCACTGCATTACGAAGGATAAAATAATACATTTCACATGGACGCGATGGACGGAATAAAAATTCCATAAATATTTTTCTGAGTAATATTTTCCTTGTATTTTAGTGCTAAAACCACGGGGATGGCGTGACACAAATTTTATTCGAGAACTTCTGTCGCCATTTTTTGGAGTAACGTAGTATTACCTAGTTAGTAAACATACGCGGCGCACACATAGATTCACCCGTCTTCATACAGCCAAAATAACACCGTATTTATATGAAGCTTAGATGTAAAATACCAAACACGTCATGGCACTGTGCTAATGTGTGTAAAGAGCCATGACCAGCGGCCGCACTATGGCACAATTAGGTCCGTTTTGATAATGCTTGAAAAAATATAAATTGCTGCATTAATATTGTAACTCAATGTGTGACACTCTTTATAACCTGCAATGGACAATAGTAGTTTATGCTACAAGGGCGCAAAGGAATAAATTACGAGGACGATTTAAAACACGAGCGTAGCGAGTGTTTTAAACGTAACCGAGTAATTTATTGCTTTTACGCCCGTATATCATACTAAGTTTTTCAATGCATAGTGTGAGGAACTGAAAACAAATATAATCTTGTGAACTTTAAATTATGATTGGCTCAAAAGGATTGTATCCAGAGCCGTTAAACAGTGGAAAAAAAAGTATAACATCTATGGTACACAGAAAAAGCTGCAGGTTAGCCAACCATTGGAAACAAATAAAAAAAAATAATAATAATAAAGCCCTAGGGCAAAATAATCGACTTTCTGTTCGGTTTTGATGCATAAAAAGTGGGCCTTTACGAGCACATGCATTGAAAAATATTATCTAATTTCAACGCTACTCGTTACAACGCTAAATATTTCATGGTAATGTTGAATTTTTATTTACCGCGAGGTTTATTCTGTAAATATCACAGTAAACACATGTTTAGATAACTTACGAGTGAAATGAAATTCCTTTGGATGTCTTATTTGCGTTATTTGAAGAGTCAGAACAATTTGCCACGCTGCAATACACCATTTTTTCAATATGATTGTTGTAACGCGTTAGGTTGAGAAATTAGAGGCCCGAGAGTTATGTCTTGACGTATTGATCAAATCGGTGCGTCGCAGTCACGGCTTTCATGGCCTTTCTAGGCCTATTATAGTTCTGTGGCTATAACCATACAAATACCATTAGTGGTTTCAAAGAAATAACCAATTTTACCAAGTTTTAGTTTAAAATGGTACATGCTCTAAGTCTAAAAGCAGCTTTATTTTGAACAATATTTTCATGCTGTTTCTTATACGCGAGAATAATTTTCTAAAATGAAGTTGTTTTTTTTAGTGTAACCAACAATATACAATATATCTTTTCGTAATTTTTAAATAAACCGTTTCAGTGAATTAAATTTTTCAATAGAGTCATTTTTGGATGACGCTGGAAGAGGCGCCTTAACGCGATCAAGGTAGGCATTTGTTACGCGCCCATAATTCTAGTTTGACCTACATATAGCCGGAAAATTATAATTTTCCTAGTGAAATTATAATTTCACGGTAGTTGTTTGTTTGGTTTTTTTATTATCTAACCTAACCTAACCTTGTGAAATTATAATTTCACGGCTTTGACAATTTACCTGCGACATACCTAGATACGACATGAGGTACTTTGAAATAGCAAAAAGAATAATAGGTATTCTTAGGCCTATCTAAAACTCTTACATTTACCCGCAAAATATCTTATCCGCCTTTAAAATCTACGTCAGCAAATAGAAGCATAATTAATAATCTTTATTGCACATAAAAGCTCCACTATACAAAGGAAAACTTACTGCTTATTAGCATTTTCTTGCAGTTAACCTGTGGAGGTGTGTAAATATGTATACTGGGGATAATGGACTAGAATTAATCAACTATGAATTGTTTTGTATTCACACTTAACTAGTCTTATCACCTTAAAAACCTTTAGGAAGGTTATCATCATAAAAGGGAAAAATATCTTGATTTTCATTTGACGTTGTGTAATCCCAAGTAATTGTAAGTCACATAGCCGGCACAAAGGGTAACAAACATGCCAGCCAACCATTCTATACAAATTAACAACGGAACTCTTGTCTTAAAAGCTTTGGTCGAAGTGGGACGAAATCACGGAAGGATTTTACCGTTATACTGATAAACAAGTTGGACTATTGTCGCTTCAGTGGTGTGGAAGGCTGGGAGTGTAGATTGTGGAATAATTCAGTGAGAGCTTTGCATCAGAGCAGAGAAAGGCCACAGACCCTCTTAGACTCATAATACTCAGCCGTTAGTGCTCTATAATATTTACTCTATGATACCCAGTACAAGGCTCAGAGGGACAGATAGATGCATATCAGACTAACGAAGAAACTTACGTTCAATTTTTATCCCAAGATAAATGTATAGGTATACTATACACGCACAGAACGGACGACCACCCAAGCCCAATTTGTAGTACAAAAAGTAGCTATTATATTATTCTAAAGGCTTTAATTTTAGTTTTAGTGCTGTCAAAACTCAAATTTTTACAAAATAATTTAGCTTCTGTGTTAAGAAATATTTTGCAATGAAGAAAATTTAGTTTTGACAGCACTAAAACTAAAACTAAAGCCTCCAGAATCGGCTTTATTATCTGTGCTATAATTTAACCACAAACGTGAACACTAAACAAGCTCAAGTTCCCATTGCTGTCGCAGCCGTTGAAGAAAGACCGAATTGATATGATTAAAAATAACAATGATGATAGGAGCTGGAGCCAGGCTACACTCCCAGTCTGTTTCGGTGGCCTGGGGTTAAGAAAGATTTCAAGCACTCCCTGCTTAGCTGTCTTTCGTTTACAGTACGCGCGACCTCTATGGTACAATCATAAACCCGTCACTTGGTGACATAAAGGCGTCTTACTTGGTGGAGGCCAGAAACGCTTGGACGCTTGTTTGTTCAGGCGAAAATCTGCCCATCGTGTTGAAATATCAAAAATCATGAGACGAGCCGAGCAGGTCCAGAAGCATCTGCCGGACACAGCTTCCAGTATCACAGACCGTGCTCTTCTTCTGGAAATCGGTAAACGAGAGGCTGGTTTCTGGCTGCATGTACTTCCATCTGCACACATTGACATACTTTTAGACAAGATCATGTTTAGCCTCTTCATCTGTCTGCGACTCGGAGTTAGAAATAACGAAAGTCATCGCTGCCAGTGTGGCACAAGCGTCGACCAGCTGACCTATCATGTCAGCGTAGTGCTGTTCGCTGATCTAGCCACGCCAGTCTGAATGACGTCATTGCCCTTGCAACCGTCAACGTGCCCGCAATCTTAGAGCCAAATGGGAAAATCTGGACGCTGATAATCATCAAAAGTTAGTATATTGCAATGATTAGTTACGATATCTGCTATTAAGAAAAGTCTAAACCCTCTTCAAGTAGGTCGTGCCTTGAATCATAATCATAATAAATTATCGTAGAAAGGCATAGATAAGGATTTTTTGCAAGGTCCTGATTTATTTATTAACACAAAAGTTTGTACAACATTACAGATAATATCCAAATTATCCAATGCGTTGTACAAATGAAATTAATAATGATTTGATAGCTAAACTAGTTCAGCTAAATATTGATTAGTGGCACTTGGTGGAATTTATTAAACATTGTTTTAAAAAAACACTTTTACTTAGTTATAAGTAATATGTGGATAAGTACAAGTGTTTTTTTAAAACATCATTATCAAAAGTTAGTACATTGTCTTTTGTCTTTGTCTTTGTCTTTTGCAATTATTAGTTGCGATATCTGTTATATATACCTATAGATGTTTATTAAAAGTGGTATTCACTAAATTTTCACGAGACTAGAAGTCAGTATTTGCCTTAATTGTGTGGACGAGATAAGGAAAGAAGCATTGTAAGTAAAATGTTTCCGTCAGTCTCAATGCTGACTGGCTCATGCAATTTTGAATAGACAATAAACTCTAAGATACTACTGGCCGAAGAAACAAACAAAAGACAACATTGTTAACGAATGTATACATGTTTGACAAAGTAATTCACTGTATGCACTTGTATTCACATATATGCTTAAACTAACACAAACTTTAGTCATTGAAGGTTTTTATTTATTGGATTGTTTTACAAAGCGCGAGTAATTGATATGGTTCAGACCTTAGCTCGTTACATGTAGGGTGCTTGCTTTCCTAGGATGAACCTTAATAAACTGAATATGAAGCAACAAACCATAACATTACAGATAAACCTTGTTTCCATTTTTATATTGACAAAGGCTTTGCTTAATAGTCATTACATTTTGTCCTCCATAAAAAAGCGGTCTTAGTTTTTTCATAAAAATGAAAAAAAAAACACATTATACTTTTATACTTATCAAGGGCAAAAGAGATTTATGTAAACTAAAGGCAAGTTAATAAATTTTTTATCATCAGATTCGTTTACCTGATAGATTGTCTATACGTGAAGTGTTCCAATTATGAATTTTTTAATGCAACATCGCTTGTGTGATATACCTGATAATTGATAAGTACAATATAACTTAAGTAAATGATTTAACTTTAATGGCCATAGTTAGGCAGTCTTTCAAACAAATATACCCCTTCACATCAATAAAATTTGCCCAAAATACCTGCTTCCTTAATTTGCCACTACTAGAAATATTTCATATTAAACATTTTTGATAAAATGAATTTTTCTTAGCTCTGGTAAACTCAGTTATTTAGAATTTTGTTGGGACGGAAAGGGTTGAACAAAACAGAGTAAAGAAGAAAGAGAATATAAGAATTCCAACGAAGACGGATAGGGAATCACTCAAACTGAGAACGATATCGTGAGACATGGTCATATTTGCGTAATCCAAATATAAACGTAATAGAAAAATGTTGAAGACGCTCAAGTTTATTAAATTGTTCCTCAGTAAGATCAAGAATAATAATGTGAATTCAAAATCTTTTTTTTTTATTTAAAAATATCGTGCAATTGAATTTCTTAATTGTATCCCGGACAATGTAATGCGGTTTTTTATTTATTCCGTTCAATCGGCAGCGGCCACAGCTTCCACTTTGCCTGAAACACCCCTCTTTGCCTGAAATACCCCACTTTGCCTGAAATACGGTCCAATTAAATTGTGCAATTACCCACGCCCGCCGTTATTGTCCCTAGACTAGAACTTTCTTTAAGCACTACAAATACAAATTGGCTTTTTTTTCTGAAGGCTTTTGCATTAAATAATTTCCTTCTTCAGTTGGCCGTATATAGCGCAGTTATTGAAAAACCCAAGTTACTTTTCTATTGAATTTCATTCATAAGAATGCCTACCTTTAAGCACAAAAAGGAAATTCTCTCGGCTCCATAATCAACAATTGCCCTAAGCAGTTCTTCTCCGGTCCTCTTTGCTACGTATGGGGTGCCCTAACAAAGCCCTTGGTACGGCGGCGGCGGTGGAGGACACAACGAAGGGCTCTCAAAATCCTTCTAAAGGTTCTCCATGCCTGAAAGTTGAGTTTATAGTGATAGCGCACGCACTGGCGAAGACCAGATACAAAGCAGCGGGCAGTCTCACACCTTAGTCGTGCATGAACACTTTTTAGTAGTACAAAAATAATAAATTTTTAAACCAAGTTTTTTTTTGTTATTCTTTTCGATGAAATGAAACATCAACAATTACTTTGGTCGACTAAAATACTTGGTATTTAATATCTTTGAAGACAATAGGAATTAATAGGATAAGTGAGAATCCCTTTTTTTGAAAATCATATCACAGCATTTCTCAGACTCATGTTCCCTTTTAATACTTACAAGCTAGTAAATCATGCAAAAGTTGCTTTGAATGCTGTCCTAAGAAGCTGCAAACCTTGCTACATAAAACAAAGATAGTTACATTTGAGTATACATATTTTTGTTAATTATCAAAAACGATTTAGACATGAATTAGATGAGTTTTCGAATATGGAATGTGAAAATGTCTTGAAAAATCTTAGAATAATAACATAATAATAAATCCATATATCACGTGACGCTTATTATTGGGAGAGGGAAGGTGTCATCAATTGTTACTCAAAATCAGGGAGGGGGGTCAAATAAGTGTCACGTGATATTTCCACATTAATAAAACAAATTATTGATATTTTATGGAAACATAGAGAAACTACCCCTTGAGAGGTGCAATGACACTTGGTTTGTTTAAAATAAATTCCGCCAACTTTCAATGCGCTTTCACGCGCTCTGATTAGCTAAGCCAACACCACGCAGTGATAGAAATACAGAATTCCGGTAAGTGGGAGTGAGATGCATATAGTCAAGTCTATGCAAAGACACTGATCAGTTGGCGAAATCAGACTGTACATCATTTCTCTTCTCGGGGATAGTTACTCAAAGGATTGAAAGTACCCCTTATAATTGCTTTAAACAAATTTCAAGTGATATGGTTAGGCGGGATGGTGTCAACAAGAATTTCACTAGTGCTAGGTAGTAATAACTACTTAAGGCTGCGCCGAGCGTAGAACGATTAGACACCTCGCTTATTCTCTCGTGGTCGTTCTTTATCGTGGTCGTATTTATTGAATTTAACAGAAAAAATCATATTTAATTTACCAGTCAAAATTTTAACAATGTGAAACGGCCCAATTGTATTTTAAAACGTTTGTGGTTGTCTTGAATTGTGGTTGAGACAAAATTCGACAGTTAAGTTATTGAAATGACTAAAACCCCAATACCTTTTTTATATTTTGGGCCTACTTTAGATATTTGTTTCTTACACCATAAGTTATTTTTAATATTCGCTGCGGCGGAAGTGTAGATCAGTGGCGTGCACAGAACTTTTTTCCGGAAAAGCAATCAGAAGGTCAAGTACGACAATAAAAAAAATATGAAAAAATTTAAATAACACTTTGAAAAAAAAAAGTTTGTATGACGCCAGGGTAGGCACTGCCTACCCTAGAGTGGACTTTTTCATACAAACTTTTTTTTTTTCAAAGTGATATTAAAAAATTTTCATATTTTTTTTATTGTCGTACTTGACCTTCTGATTGCTTTTCCGGAAAAAAGTTCTGTGCACGCCACTGGTGTAGATACATTCTCTGTGATAATAAATATATATTTTATTTATTTATCATTGAAATATTATTCAATAAATCAATTTAACAGTGACTGTCGTTTTAGAGTATTTGGCTCGGCGCCCTCTTAACTAAACACCCAACTTTCTCCTACACGCAATGATGAAGAATTTTTCTGCTTATTTATCAAAAATTTCTTGTTAAAAACACTTATTTTATAACTTGCTCTTTACACAACTCTTCCTAGAGTATCAACCTACTCATATTAAAAGCGGTTTCGCAGCCGGATTATGAAAAACCCGCCTTTTTTAAATTAATCGAAACAAAACACTTAAATTCTAAATTCAATCAATAGTTATTCAACAAAACCTTATTACATATGTATTGTATATGTTGCCATCGCAAAGTTTCCATTGGATTCTAATTTACAGAAACCATACTGTAAATTTGAATTTAAAAAATGTTGAAATTATAATTTACAGAAACCAATGGAAACTTTGCGATGGCAGCATACTCAATACATAGGTAATAAGGTTTTGTTGAATAACTTTTGAGTGAATTTTGAATTTTAGTGTTCTATTTCGATTAATTAGAAAAAGGCGGGTTTTTCACAATCCGGCTGAAAAACCGCTCTTAAAATATTATTTTTTAGTAGCTATTCTAAGAGTACACTCTCTTGAACGTCATTGCAAACAAAACTGAGACTAGGTCTCAAAACATTATGACCAATGTCCAAGTCTAGTCTATTAAGGGTCGGTAGCGCCAAACATGCTCTTGCGTTTGGACAATTTAGCTTATTAAAACTACATATTTATAACCAATAAAATGTAAGTAGTTAAGAATTTGAACTATACCCCAAGCCACAAATCGAGAGTATCGTTTGACAGACACTACTGTCATTTCCCTGAATAATGTGGCCAGATTTATTTCACTAGTGTTTGCATGAAGTGATGGGTTCGATAAATTAATTCGTTCAATAGTATAGAAAAATGACTAAATTCATTAAGTCAAGAGACAAATTTTACTAATAACGACGTGATTCCAGAAATATAATATGTTGACTAATATAATATTTATGATTAATCAACATTCTTAGCATACGTCCACCTTGTAATGGTTTTATTAAACGATTTTATTTAGCTTGCCCTATTTATTTGGGTCAAATCTAGTAATTGAAATTTGACCCCCTTCCTGTTGAAATTTGGCACGCACTTTTAGTTCTGATGATAATATAATTTAATACATTCGTTGTCATTGTAAATCCAAGAATGCCGGCCCTACAAAATGATAGTTTTATAATCAATGTTGATGATGAAACCAGCACTGATAGTGACACAGATTTTTCAGATTAATAAATTTAGACACTTAAAAGCTCGATTGTTTTATTTATCATATTGTTATTAAATGTAGAAACAACAAAAACCAATAATATGTCAATCGATTCATTCGCTGAGTTAATT
Source organism: Ypsolopha sequella (assembly GCA_934047225.1). Lineage (NCBI taxonomy): Eukaryota > Metazoa > Arthropoda > Insecta > Lepidoptera > Ypsolophidae > Ypsolopha > Ypsolopha sequella. Next base: position 15,333,752 of record OW203994.1, on the reverse strand, counting down.
AATTATTTTATGAAACAAAAATAATTCATTCGTTCACTAAGTGAATGAATTTAATTAATACCTTTAGGACATCTCTATTTATTTTTCGTCGTCATCTGGTATCACAGTAAACGTCAAACGATACTCTCGATTTCTGGCTTGGGGTATACATTATAATTTTTCAGATTTGGCAGAAGTATCACAATCATTGAGAAAAAAAATCGGAAAGATCATTAAAATCACGAAAAACGTAATTTGGCTTTGGAATGTAGTATGATCAGTTTACTGATGTAACTACAAAATAAAAAAAATATTAGAGTAAAGAAAAGAAATTAGCCTTTTCAGATTTTTATTATTTTTTATTTCCTTTCGTTATTTTAAAAGAAATACTGAAACATTCTACATTTTTCCTGTACAGAAAAATTATGCAATTATGAATTTGAATGTTTGTGTATTTCTTTTTAAATAAAGAAAGGAAAAAAAAATTAAATAATATATGAATTAGGTACTTTGATATCTTAAAGAAAAAAAAATTTCAATTTGTAACAAAAAAAAATTTTTTTTTCTGTTTGCAACGCTAAATTACGTTTTTCGTGATTTTAGTGATACTTCCGATTTTTGTCTCGATGATTCTGATACTTGTGTCAAATCTGAAAAATTATAATGTAGTTCAACTTCTTAACTACTTACACAAATTTTATAATTAAAAATAATTTGTTTTAATATGCTAAATTGTCCAAACGCGAGAGCATATTTGGCGTAGCCAACCCTTAATAATGTATGTTACAATTTATATTATTTATATTTACACTAACATAATAAGTTGCTTGCATTACTAACACTTATGGCCTAGTGTGAAATAAAAATATTCGATTTGATTTGATTTGAGGCTACGAAGTGTAGAATGACCCTAAACCAAGATCGAGTTATTTTAAAAATCTCAACAAAGTATTTCGCAAAAATCGGACAATCTAGGTCTATGGATGAATTACTGGGTTAACGTTTACCCACAGACGCCCTACGCCCTTGACTGTCAGCGTTCCTGTGGTGGGGGCAGTCGAATAGATAGAGAGTACTTTTCAAGTACTTTACACCATTGTGAAATTTACTTATAGACGGTGCATACACAATTTAGTACGTCTTTCTATGTGTCTGGTGTTTTGTTTTTATTATTGTTCCGTACCTCATAAACTTATAATAGAAAAAATGGAAACCTTTATTTTCCGTTTGTCTGTCCGTGTGTCAAGGCCACTTTTCTATCAAATATTTACGTTGACTTTGGTTCCACTTACAATAAATAAATTGCCAAAAATAGAATAAGATCCCTATTACAGGTAGATTGAAAAAAACTTTCCCTTGGTTTCTGTAAATATGAAAGTTCCATCCATCCATCCATCCATCAGCCTAGTTCGTCCACTGCTGGACATAAGCCTTTCCAGGGCTTTGCCACTCACGGCGGTCATCCTGGAAGAATTGCCCATACTCACACACGCTGGGCAGAAGGGGTTGTGAGCGCGGTGCCGGAACCCTCACACCAGTGACGCCGCTGCCCGTCACCAGTCTGTTCCATATAAGGCCTGGCTATTAGGGATGGATATACCGCCATCCATCGGTCCCAGGCATGGTGGGCCTCCTTGTTTTTTGCCTGTGAGCTGTCCTCTTACTCTCCCCCGAATTACTTCGAGGGGGTCTCCAAGTAAGATGGTGGTACCTTCACAGTCGAGCCCGGCATCAGCTCTACCACTTGTTATATGAAGGTTATCCAATGTAAATATTGTATTATTTTCATGAATACTATTTTCAAATAAAGGCTTTATCTTAATGAACAGGAAATCACTTGTACTATCCCACAAATTTATTTAATACTTCCTGACCGGTTTCATTTGTGGGATAGTACAAGTGATTTCCTGTTCATTATGTTTTGCAAGTTCCACCAAGTGCCAACAATCAACAGTGTTAACATTCTAAATCTCTACCCAGTTTACCTTTATGCAAGGGCCTAGGCCAAGTGCATATCAGGACACGAATTCGGGAGGTTATGCGGATTAGGAGGCTGCGAGAAGGGACCCGAGGCGACAGCCCGGGGCACAGACATACTTTCGTTATTATTATTAGAAATTAAAAACTTTTTTTTTAATGATATTAAAATCTACCGGAACAAGAATCTACAACCTTGAAATAATGATGGACACTTTTCGAAGGCAACTAGATCCGTATCCTTATCCAGTACACTGCCGTCCTTACACGATCTGCCGTATTTGCATTCGATTAGCCAAGCAATAATCGCCTCTATCAAAGGCTTATTAGTATTTAGTAGCGGCTATTATTGCTTGGCTCATTGAATTCACATACGGCAAAACGTGTAAGGACGGCAGTCAGACTGCACGCGTACCAAATGAAAGCTTTTAATATATGTTGAAATTTTCCAAAAAGGCTTGAGTATTGTAAATTTTATCAGACATGGTTTAATTAAGATTGGCGACACTTATAAAAAAAACGCGCCAACCTTTCCTCCCCCTACCCCTGACCCTTCCCCAAATTTGAAAGTCTGGAAACTAAGTCGGAGCCAAATACTTTAATAAAGGTTGTCTGAAAGAGATCGCTTTTTAGTGATAAGACTGACAAATGTACCCAGCTTTATTTATTTAATTTTTATTTTGTTTTTCGGTTTTCAATAAAGAATTAATAAACCGTTATTATTAAATTTTTTATTCGTTTGAGGGATAAAATATTTTATTAAGTAACTGGAGGCTAAAATCAATGAGGTAACATAAACATCATTTATATGATCAGGCCAGGTTTCATACAAAAGTACCCACCATTCTTTGTCTGGTAGCTTTGTTACACAATGTAGGCATCCGAATAAAAGAATGAGCTCTAGACCAGGAAAGAAGTCTCGAAAATATACGAAAATTTTTCATTTTCGGGGGGTAGGCTTGAACTCCGAAAACCCTCCCTGCCTACGGCCTTAGCTATTCAGGCTCGGCATCAGTCACAATAATTTGGGCAAGTGCAAGTCGGTTTGTGAATCCAATGGGATTTCAAATTTTATATATTAATTTTCTGTGGCAAATTTTGTATTCTTTTTACGACTATCTTCTTCGATATCAGAAAAAGAACAAAACAATTTGACAACACGTTCTAAATTTAAAAATTTTAAAATTCAGTAAAGAAATCAAAGACAACGTAAGACTAAAATAGATGAAAAAGGTTGAATACCTGTAGCGAATGCTACAATGTGTGCGTCTGTTTTCGCTCGTTGTATGGAGTCGGCCTTCCGGTAGTATCCATTTTGTTTTTATAGTAAGCTGAGCGTGGCAGGCCCGTCGCCAGGATATGTATTCAGGGGGGATAAAACTTTTAGAAATGCTTGTAAAACACAAAATAGGTGTCGTGTTCATCGTTTTTTTTAATTGGTTGATATATCGCAGTAGAGTCAAATAAAGATTTTTCGTGAAGTAAAAGTTACATCGAACCAATGTAAACATGTGAAGTTATTTCCGATGTCTTCTATCCAAAGATTTTGGGGGGATAGGACATCCATATCCTCACCCTTTTTTACGGGTTTGCAGCGTGGTGAACTATTTATTTATGTAATGTAGGTATATCAGATACACTTATTGCAGGTCGGTTTTAATGTAATATAATTACATAATCTGTCTGTAGGTAATAGCTTTATGTAATATGGGGAAATACACAGGGAAATAATAAAGGTTGGGTTTACTTAAATTTAATAAAAAATACACTTGAAAAAATATAGGAATAAGGAATAAATTAATATTATAAATATATGCAATACATACTCGTATAATAAATATATTAGTGAAACATATAAACAGTTCTCCGACCTTAGAGCTGAACTTAAATTACGTACCGAATCAGCCTACAGTTCGTACATGGGATGTATCGAAAACAACATTAAGTCCAATCCACGTGATTTTTGGCGTCACATCTCTAGCTTGCGCACTAAGGGAGGATTCGAACCTAATGTTACATACCATGGTCAAAATTTTTCCGGAGTGGATGCAGTAGAGGCTTTCGCTAGTTTCTTTGCTAGTGTATTTTTGTGTGCAATACCATTATTAGATGCCGACGCAGCAAACAGCTCCGATAAAAGTTGTGACAGTAATAATGTAAATATTTCCCACATTACACCTAAGGATGTGATAAGTGCAATAAACAAGCTGAAACTAAGTAGTTCCATGGGGCCTGACAGTATTCTATCTACAATACTCAAAAAGATCAAAAAATGTATGTGCCTTCCTCTATGCCATATTTTTAACCTCGCATTGAAAACTGGAAAGTACCCGCCTCAGTGGAAATTGTCAAGAGTCTGCCCGATACCTAAAAGCTCCAACAAGTCTAAGGTAGAGGATTACAGACCGATTGCAATATTGTCGTCTCCTGCAATGGTGTTTGAGAGCATAATCCATGAATATATATATGCGCAGGTGGATAAATACCTTTGCAACGAGCAGCACGGCTTCAGACGAAAGCGATCTCTTGATACCAACCTTTTGACCCTAGTAGAGTTTGTTTCAGCTAAAATGGACCGAGGCTCCCAAGTAGATGTTCTTTACTTCGACTTCCGGAAGGCGTTTGATAGGGTCAATAACGACATCCTGCTGACAAAACTTAGCACCATTGGCTTTGCCCCAGGACTTCTTCGGCTATTTGCGGACTACCTTCGTGATCGCCAGCAGTATGTCAGACTTGGAATATACGAGTCTAGTCCTTATCATACGCGTTCCGGCGTGAGTCAGGGCTCAATACTTGGGCCTCTCTTATTTTTATTGATGGTAAACGACCTTCCTACCGTTCTAGAGCACTCCCACTGTTTGCTTTACGCTGACGACCTTAAACTTTTCATAGAAGTGAGGTATGACGCAGATTGCATAGCCCTGCAGCAGGACGTTGATGCTGTATACCAATGGAGTAATGACAACGGGATGGAATTCAATGCCTCTAAATGCTACGCAATGACCTTTGGTCGAATGTGGCACCCAATAAGTTATGGCTACGAAATAAATGGGGTTAGCATAACCCGTACAACAACTATAAAGGATTTGGGAGTCATATTTGATCAAAAGTTGACATTTCACGACCACATAATTGCGTTAGCAAAAGAGTGTTTCAGGCGGTTGGGCTTTATCCTAAGAAATTCTCATGACTTTAGGAATGAGCAAGTAATACGGCTAATTTTTGGGGCTTTAGTACGGAGCAAATTAGAAAGTGCAATGTGTGTGTGGAATCCACACGAGAGCACTTATGTCCTTTTGCTTGAGAAGGTGCAAAAAGCCTTCTTAAGATACCTTTACAAACGTGTTAAAGGATATTATCCTTTCATGTATCGCACGAAATTTTTATTAGGTTGTCTTGGGTACAACTCACTGGAAATCAGACGAGGAAAGCACCAGCTTGCGGTCATGTGTAGAATTCTTCGGGGAGATATTGATGCTCCGGATCTGCATGGTAAGCTGTGTCGATTTTTCACTCCCACTAATTATCTTCGCGGCCGTAAGCACAGGTTTTTCGCTGTGCCGTCGTGTCGCACAAAGGCGCGATCTAACTCACCCATACCGCGTACTCTTCTCTCCCTCAACGCTCTTCTAAACGCCAATCAGGAATGTGATCTGTTTGCTGATGGTTGGCAGAAAATATTGTCAGAGTGTTTGTGTTTTTGTGAGAAGGCCTGTTTCTGACTTTACGTGTTACTCTTATTTATTTTAGTTGATTGTACCATTTTATGTTTGTGTTACTATCTTTAATTATTGTAATTGGTTTGTCCGTTTTAATTAAAGTAAATAAATAAATAAATAAATAAATAAATAAATAAATGCCTAACTCTGCCCATCGATTAATCTTGCTAAGAAGAAGGGCAAGAAACTGAGCATGATCATGTCTATATTTTAGAGAAGAGAAGTTACTATAGCGGCAGTTCCGTTTAAGGCGATATGCGAAAAAAATACGGATGTTTCTTTTCTATGTATTTCAGGAAATACATGGAAAATTTTAATAAATGTCTGGTGTATGCATTTTGACTATATAATCTAGGATTTTGAAATCGGAAAACACGTTTGGATAAATTTTCCTCGATAGAAATAATTGTTGAAATGAGGTCTTCAAACACACTTTTTCTCCTCGTTTGACGAATAGGAACCATATACAGAACTCAAACATATTTTACAACAATATTTAAAGATTTAAAATAAAATAAATGAATTTCATTTAATTCGGATAACAAAGATCCATGTTTGTTTACATGCCATTTGTTTCAAATTATAATTTCAAAATACAATAATAACTATTTGATATTTTGCTAGCTATTTTATTTTTTTTATAAAAATTATAAAACTAACATTTTTGGGCGGCCCTCTCGCTGCGCGATTTTTCGTTTGGAGTGACAGTGACAAAAATAAAATTCGCATAGCCTCTTAAACACCATGAGTTATGCCTCGCAAAAGCTTGCCGCAAGCGTCCTGTGATTCAGGCCAAATTGAGGACACTGTACGGAGCGCCTGCAAAACTTAGCAAGTCCTGTCTACACTCTCGCTTGTGTGAACGCTGGCTTTACTTGACAAGTATAATGCCGCTTCTCGTGTGTGTACCACGTAACAATGAACAGATAGTAATTGTTCCCCACGGAATTAGGTCCGTCGACAATGGGCTGAACACATAGACACCCGGTAGTCTAGTGCCCGCACGGGCAGTTTACACGTGTTGCATTGTATTGTATTGGGGCACAATGTTGTGACACCCCGGAATTAGGGACCCGGGGAAACGTAAGCTGATGTTTGGGTTGATATGGAGGTGATTGTCAACATTATGTGTATATGGCAGGCAAATTGTATAATTGTCAGTTTACAAACGACGTCGTTAGTTTCTAAACGCTCGCACTTTTGAAATTTGTCGAAGGCTATTTTTTAATTTTCTAAAAAACCAAAATTGAAATGGTTTCTCCAAAAAGTCAAAAATAGGTGTGACTACCCACGAGTGGAGGAAAGCGGAGCGTGTTAGGTTTACATAGAAATACATTTGGGAGCCGAGCGAAGCCGAGCGAAGCGGAGCGGATCGAGGCGACCCTCAATAGTTTTAACAGCAATTGCAATAATTATTCTTAGGCAAATTTTTAATGTTGATTTCCACGATTTGAGGACGACAACGCAAATTGCAAAACAGCGAGCGTTTAGTAAACTGACGACACCGTTTGTATACTGACGAATTTTACTATTTGCCGGTGACATATACCAGGACCTGTCCGTAAGGAAAATTTTTCGTGAAAAAAAAATCGACATAAAAATCTGTTGTTACATTTTGGTCGGGTAGCTATATAAGTTTTCTATGAAACATGTGATTTTTTTTGTGGCTCGACGTTTGTCTCTGTATTAAAAGTTGTTCGTTTCCGGCTTCCGCAACTTCATCTTAACACCCTTCTTCATATTAAAGGAACTTATATAGCACAATATCAATAGAAACAGTGCCACTAAAAATGTATTTTACATTTATTTTAGGTTACGTTATTGTATTGATCAGTGTGTATTGATCCTTTGTGGTCTAGTGGTTCGAGTACTCGACTACCAATCCGTAGGTTGTGGCTTCAAATCTCGTAAGGGCACATTTGTATTTGGTCTGCACGCTTCTGTGGGTCCATATTTGCAACCGAAAGTTTCGGCTCTCATTTCAAAACTCACATCAAATAATTGTTTTTCTTATCTTTTAATAAAAGATTATAATATTTTTTTACGCAATCATGCGCAAAGAAGTTGCCTCTCTTATGTACAGAGTGTGCGGCAGCCGCAATACCATTCTGAAAGTAGTGGGAGGTAGGTGCGGGTGTCCTATCAGCCATCAGTGGACGACATTACACGTTAAATAATGTTTAATCATCAAAATTGTTTTATCCTGGTTTTCTATGAGTTTTAATTTTAATTTTATTGACATACTGTTTCTGACATTTTTGTAGTTTTCTTTTTCTCATTTTCCTGTGTAATATGATGTTGTGTTTTTTATGGAACCCAGTTCTGAAATAAATGATTTTTATTTTTATTTTATTTTTTATTATTATTTTTATTAAATAAGTAGTTTATGAAACTGGTTACATAATGGAGCCTATTAAAACACGAGCCATAGGCGAGTTTTTAAATAGTATCACACTGGTATTTTAACACCCAGTCATGTGCACTTTACCATTTTGGTCCTTACACTGTTCTCTATTGCGTAATATCGTCAAATGTTACAGAAACCACGAACATTGTAATTTTGAGCATATAAAATCAATCATTCTTCCCAGCTTGACAGTTCAAATGAAATAACATGGCTTTTTGCAGCAAACCAATACTTCACGGAGTGAAGACAGTGAAACTAGCACTTAAAATTTTGGGATAAGAACCATTTTTGCTTTGCGGATCAGTGTGGGCACCAAGCACCAGAGACACAGCGTCTATCTTATGTACTTTGCGCTCTCACACATACATATATGTCCTACGTTTGTCAATGTGTGAAAGACCAAGTATGATAAGAAAAACATTGTCGGCATGCTAGACACGCAGTACAGAGATAATAGTATAATTTGTGCCATAAAATGTATAGTTTAAGAACAATTTGCTGATGTGCCTTTTCTGATTTTAAAAATGATCGATGTCTTCGAAGTTATTCAGCAAAAATACAAAAATTTTAGGTACAAATTAAGCTTATTAAAACGATTTTGATGAGTTTTATAATTTGCTTTTGTGTTATATTGATATCTGTTTTCTCGCTATCTAAATTATTCATCAATACCGAAAAGCTTTTATTAGGAAAGCCGCGCGGAAGTCATAACTTTATTTTTGACCTTTTAATAGAAACCGAAGCAGCTTATAGACCACTTACTTAAGGCGAATTAGCAGATAGACCTTCTGACTGTATAATTAGTCTTCACCTTAGGTATAGGTACCCAAAAACCTTGAAAATTCAAATCACAAGATTCACAAGTAATACGACATAAAAATAAAACCTTTTCGATGGTTTTCTAATTAGTTGGAAACTGCACGCAGGAACAGCCAAAGCGGAGGGTAGGGTGGGGTGGTGGGAGCAGGTTAGAAGCCAATATCGAGTTAGAGCGACCAAGTCCCATCGCAATCGCCGCACTCTGCACTCTATATCTGCTTCCTAGCCTAGCTCCTGCGTCTATTATTAGCTTTCTGAATAACTTTGACGGATGTTTTGTCATACAAGAGCAAGGCTCCTAAATTAATACTTATATGTATGTACAAAGAATGCAGTGGAAATGCATTCCTTACGGAGTATGTGTGGCATAACATTAAATGATAGAGTGAAAAATATCGACACGGTACGGGATCAGTGCTACCTGAGAGAAGATGTAGTGACTAGAATAGAAAAAAGTATACTTCGGTGGTTTGGACATGTAGATAAATTGGATAAATGAAAGTAGAGTGACGAAAGAAATTTATGGCAAGCGTAGAAGGTAAATCTCGACCAGGCACGCTAACCAAAACGATAAAATCTGAGCTGTCAAAATTGCCTTCAGTGGATATTAATCAACGCACTGTGACGTCACTTCAGATGCGAACTTATCCTTAGACAATCGGAATTCGATCTTTTGACAGTTACAACTATACATTTTAGGTAGTTGGACACTGATTGAAAGATACACAATATAGCACCACAAGCCGACCTAGAAGAACGTATAAATTGGCGACATACTGAAGAAGGGCAATGTCAAAAGTACTCCGAATAGAAGAGCTTGTAAGACTAGATTGATGGATGTGGAAAAGGCGAAAGAGGTGTGTCAGGTTCGTAGCTGATGGAAATCTGTAGTTTCTGACAGGAGACAGGCGTGAGTATATGTATATATATATACAAAGACTGAAATTAATCACCACATAACAAGCCTAAAATGTGTACAAAGTCTCTGAAGGCTGATATGAAAAGTTCAAATTACGTACTCGAAATGTACATCAACATTATTTTTTCTACGAGTAACATCACTATAAAGTACTCATTTAAAACCTCCTTTAGCGGCCAAAGTAATATTCACATTGGAATTTCAAGCTTTCCATTCTTGCATTAGTTTTCAGTAGGAATACTACACTGACATAATAATTATTATCACGGCGGCGGCGCTAAGAGCTGAGTGCCGGAGCAGACTTGCGGAAATTAGGGTAACGCAATGCAATGTAGTCCTATTACTGAAATTGTAACACAGAAACGCTTTAAACCTGTTACTTTAATATGCACATAAAACGTTTTTCCCTGATCAATTCAAATTTTAAGGGGTTAGCCCTTGAGCCCCGACAAGTGATCCCTTGGTGGTGTTAAACGAGTGTTATCGATTTATTTATCTATTTATTCTTTATTTACTCACTCAGATGTAAAGGGAAGAGGATCATATTTTGATGCCGTACAAAAAGAATTGTCATCTCAGTTGTACGCTTATGCAAACAATCTAATAAAAATTAAAATAACTTTATCTATCGCCCATACTTCCTATCCGTATTGAAATTTTGGGTAATCAACATGTTTCAAAAATACAACAAAGTACTCAGAAATCTTGTATTTTGTGCTCCAAAACGTCTCATTTCCACACAGATTTTTCTCAAATAACAAAATCTTTTTGAGAATTTTAATACATATTGACCTTGTGGTAGTTCATAAACATTTGTAAAATGCAGTAGTTTGGTATGTAGGCTAAATAAGATAGCAATAAAACGTTAAGAGCTAGGACATGAAATCGCGGTAAAAAGTTACCGTCTCTAACTCTCGAGTTGGAGACACATCGGCTGGGCCTACGGGTCTGTCTGGGTTCTTATGGGAACTACGAGAGGGAGTCAGACTTGAGCCGACCTGAAGATTGTTATTCGCTCGCAGATGGTTTTTAACACGCATTTGGACTATTTATGTTATTATTTTCAATTTTTAACTAATTGGTTTCAGCTGCAAGAGTGTAGGCATTTTTGTTTGGCTAGTATTGCTTGTAATCAGACGCTTGTCTCTGTGAGCAGCTAACATTTCCTAGTAGCGATTTTGGAGCGGCCACCAATGCGAACGGGTAACAGAGGACCTCCTTTCATAACCTAGAGTTGGCATTGGCGGTCCAATAACTTAAACTAAATATACCAGCCAGTGGCAGTTTAAGCAATTCAAAAGTAACGCACACATTGAAACCATAATCTTTAGCCTATAAATTAGTGCGAATTAAGAGAGCCTGCCGAAAAAAACATGACGTGATGACCTTTTACACCGATTAAAATTGATGTTTGTCAAAATTCAAAAGGTTTTTTAAACATCTTTTTTATTATTTTTTAGTATAATAAAATGCCAAAGTATAATATAATAAAATACCAGGGGATCTAAAAAGGCCGACTTGGGTGAATCATAAAATGATTTGAAAGTAGGATGGAGTCAGAGTTTTTTCACGCGTGCAAAAGAGACGGCATTAGAACAGAATCATCGTATGATTCATCCAAAGCGGCCATTTTAGAGGACCAGATCTTGTACTCATACATATCTAACGTTCTTGTGCACAGATTGGTAGATAGTCTCTGAGCTCGCATGGACGAGTAGTATCGCCGGTTTCCAACTTCTGCAACATCTTCTTAACACCCACTATAAGGTGAAATTTATTCATGCAGCCAAATTTATACTGGAGGCTTGGTAAGTAATCAGTATCACGGATCAATAACACCGATTACACTTACCGAGTCTTCAGTATGAATTTGGCTATAAATTAGTGTCACCTTGTATAGTTGGTTTGGTTTCTTCCAAAAGTCACTTTTCCGGAAGATAATTTAAAAGTTAAATCAAGATTTAATAAGAGTGGAGAGTGTCCCAGCAAAACCTTGCTCGATAATGCCTCCTTGGAACAGTCATAGAATTAAAATGTGCCATGTCACTCGTCGTAACACATCACTGGAATATCAAAAGGAAATGTTATGAAATTAAAGCCAGCAATTAAAAAAGAGATAAAAACTTTCTCTCAGTATTTATATTTCATAATTTGAAATTATTTTTATTCACAAATTCAGACGCAAAACAAAAACCAAGTTTGACGGCCATGTTTGCTTACAATCCTACTCCAAGCGCACACAATATTCAGAAACTTAACACCACAATATCCAGAATACGGCAGAATAGAGTCGCTGGAAATCCGCCAGTGTAATCATCGTTGAATAATATTTGCTAAACGTTTGCGTTATTGCCAAGAGTGTTTACATGCAATTACAGTTTAAGATTAAATTGTAATTGGACGTAATCTCTCGTGTAAAAATGTTAATGTAGGATTTAATTATTATAGCGACAGGCAGGTAGAGATGAAAATGGTTCACCATAACATTACAGTTTTCACTTATCTCCCGTTTCATTACTTGCCATGTGCTGGAATGATTTCACAACAAATTTGTAGAATAAATGTATGTAATGTATAATCTTTATCTTTAATCTTTATCTTTATAATAGGTCTTTTTAGCTATAAAATTGCCGAAATTTTCTTACAGATTCATGAGTTTATAATTCCTGTAATTCAAAAGCTATTTCAATTATTTGTTTTTTGTTTGAAAGTTGATTTCATGGTTTTACATCTAAGTATTAAATTTTGTTTTTATTTTCAGTTTGATTATAAAAAAATCAATGTTTAAAAACAGTCCTAAATACCATCCATTTCCATGATAAGATTCGTAATAATTTTTTATAGCTGACACTTTTCAAAAATTAAATTAATGTTGCTTTTAGTTTAATGTTTTCTCATTCATTCACATAAGAACTTACATAATTTGGATTTGTCATTCCTAAAAAAAAAAGCAAAAATGCTAGTACTGAAAATTGAGATTCCTTCAAATTCTATATAGAAAACAGCAATTTCATATGTAAAGACCTAACAATGACTTTAATCTTTATAACAACTGTGTATGTCCACACCACCAAAGCTGCTGACGCATCAGGTAAGACTCAATGCCACCATCATTTATCAGACCATCACTGGTAGATCTCCATGATGCTTTGCAGGCATTTAAGGCGCTACGGAAAAAAATCGATACTTTTAGAACTTCTATATCTACTTCGGTAAATAATGTATAATTTTGATAAAATAGTATATTATTTTTGGAATTTTTCTTTAAGGATCTGTTAAAACAGAAACGCGATTGGAGAATTTCGGCTCGATAGAAACATTTATTCAAATGAGGTCTTTATCGACACCAATTCTCCTGGTTTGACAATTTAGAATGACATATGGACTGCAATTATATTTTATTAGATGGATTTTAACAGTATCTAGGACCTGGTTAAACGAAATTTTGAAAGCGTTTTTAGTACATTTTATATTAATAAAAAACCGACTTTTTGCTACTTTTCCACGAATCCGTCCTTCTCGCACTGAGGGTTTTTTCACATATGGAGTAACAGGGACGCTAAAACTTTTACATATCGCCTTAAGGTGGAAACGGCCCAGCATGCGTATGTGGTGGTGGTACACGCACCACGTTTCAGCTAAATAAATGAGGTTTGCCAGAATAATCACCATATAAACCGAGATCTTGGTGGCCAAGCTCAAGTAGTGTAAGCAGAAGACCATGTAACTCTGCTTTCCGAAAGCTGCGGCAGCAGTACCGATCATGCTGTTGATCTCGGTATCAGTTAGATTTGGATTTTAACCAGTCTTGTTATGACAGTTGCATAAATAAGAAATATTTGTTATAGTCCAGTAAATGAAAGATTTGAGTTCTAATTAAGATACACTAGTAAAATTACTTCGAAATAATGGTTGTGAGTGCCGAATAGGTTTGGTAAAAGGAGATGGAAATATTTCAAATAAAAATAATTAGAGAAAAATATCTTAAAAATATAATATGGGTATCAAATTGTAGATATTAAAAATCTTATTGTAAAATATAAATCTTAACCATATTTACTGGCACTGATATTGAGAAATCTTTGGAAAACTACAAAAAACTTCGATTGTAGGTTAATTACAGGAAAACTACAGCTATAAAAAAGTAATACAAAAAAATACCGATTTATATTTTATAAAAATACAATATGGGTATCAAATTGTAGTTTTTAAAGAGCTGATTGCAAAAATATATAATTTGGCTATATTTACTTGAGTCTATTTCAAGAAATCCTTGTTAAACCACTAAAAAAAAAATTGTTCCCCCCCCGCCAAACCGGTGAACCGTAAAATATGAGCGAAATTAGGGTGATATGTGCTTATGTAAAGATTACACGAAAAATATAGCGGTTGAGAAATTCACGAAAACTAAATGACAAAATTCGCAAAACTGTTGGATTACGGAACCCTAAGTACGCGAGTCTGACTCGCACTTCACCTTTTTTTTTTTGCTTTGGCGTAGGAAAAGCTACCATTTCGTAATTTCCTCAATTCGTGCATCCGCTACGTAAGTGTAATGCTTTAAGGCAGGGGTCGGCAACCGGCGGCCCGCGGGCCGCATGCGGCCCGTGTACCTCTTCGGTACGGCCCGCAACTACTGCATGATAATTATATTCGGTAGTACATATTTGAGTGAGCAGATTTTCCATTCTGAACTATCCAAAAAGCAAGCATTGTTTTCGGTTAAATAATGCACAATTAGACGCAATACTGCGCATTTCCACATTTAAAATGCAAGTGAAATACAAAACCTTGTAAGTTAAATAAATGCAGCCGCAAGAATCGCATTAATTATTTTATTAATTAATACTTAAAATGTTTGAAACTACAATAGATATGATATTTATTTAAATACAAAAATGAGATGCGGCCCTCGCTGATCCCCTGGTAACATTTGTGGCCCTCCTATATCATAAGGTTGCCGACCCCTGCTTTAAGGGATGCTTCCGTGTGAAATAAAATAAAACGCAAGCAGCGGACATCAACGAATCACAATAAATCCAACAGAATCATTCGACTACCCAACCCTCTAATTGGCGATTATTTTGGGTGAAGAAAATTAATATTAAACCCCGACGCCAGTTTCTGGGGCCCAGAATTAAGTAAGTAGCCGAATTGTTTGCGAACTTGGTCTCAACAAACACAATTAAAACAGCATCCCGCGTATGCCCGGCTCCGACAAGCTTAAGACATAATTTTGCGTAGTAAATCCCGGCTTTAAGAAGGCTCTTAAAACGGCCCTCGGGAGTCTACTGCGAAAGTTGCAAAGGCTTGGTTGAAAGGAATTTTGAGGAGATAACGAAGTAAATCAAACTATGATTTATTACCTAATACATTTAGGTTTGTTACTCTAATAAAACACCCATTAGGAAATTCTTCATAACTGATTTGATAACCTTATTTATTATTCAAATTCAAATTCTTATAAATTAACAACTGAAATATTTAAAAATCCCAACACACTTTTTAGGGTTCCGTACCCAAAGGGTAACCAACGGGACCCTATTACTAAGACTCCGGTGTCCGTCTGTCTGTCTACTAAAAAACAGAATAAAATAATTATTTAAAGGCTCCCTTACAATAGACATGTTTTTTTTGCCTAACTAAGCCAGCAAAAACTATTTTTAAATGCGAAATCTGGAGAAGATTAATAAAATTAAAAGAAGATTTATTAAATAATTTTAAAGATACAAGGAAAATACTATACAATTTTAAAATAACGTCACTTTGTTACGTCGGCGAAAAGCTCATATCTAGAACATAAAAAACGGCAGACTTTCAAATATACGTTTGAAGAAGTTATGATTCTCCTTAAATTGAAAAAAATATACATGATTTTTTTATGTGAACTTACCAAAAAAAATGTTAAGATATATAATTTTGTCAATAAAAAAATATATTTCAACCCCTTTTTTTTTTTATTTTTTTTTAGGTGTAAGATCTACAGGATCGACTTGATTTTTTTTTTCATAAAATGAAGTGCAGTTATCAAAACTAAATAATTTTTTGCTCATAAAATATTTCATAATTGCTAAAAACCCCTTAAATCTGTTGTTTCGCTGCGTGATTAGTAGTATTACCCGTCTAAGAAAAATAGCCGAGTGAGTCAACCAATAATCGCCTCTATCAAAAGCTAATAAAGTCTTTGCCTTACTGTGCTAGACGGGTTATAAAAAAGTTGCTAGTATATGCCATACCCTTAAATAGAAATTAACATAAAAGAAAAACCTAAAGTTCAGGTTTTCGTTTTACTACGGCTCAATATTAATTATTTATTAATAGCTATAATATGAATCTAGTCTGACCCACGTATTTCAAAGATCAGGAGAAAAAAATGTTTTTTTTTTTTTTTCTTTTTTTATCTTAAACATACGATACGATATACATTACTTTAATTTTCTTAGCTTTGCCAAAAATTTATAAAATTCTAATGATGATGATGATGAGTTAAATTAATTGTCACTTTCCTGACACTGGCGAAAAATGAGAAAATGAAACGAAAAAATATAACGACTTTTAATTTTTATTGTAATTTGTTTCATCACATTTTTTGTTGTTTGAATTTCTTTAATAATGCATGTTAATCAAATTTTTTTTAATTAAGTTTTAATTTAAAAAAAAAACATCGTACCTACCCGATCTAAATGTAATATTTAGTGAGAACAGGGACAGCTGAAAATCAGCGCTGTGCAGATGTACGCACTCACAGCATTTTTTGAGCTGCGTCCTTTTTGTCTGTTTAATGTAAAATTTTTGTTTCTTTCTTTCTTTAAATTTTCGAAATGAAATCTGCAATTTCATATCGCCATTTCGATTTACCATTTTCATTACCTTATGATATATTTCTAATATAATCTGAAATAACTTCCAAAAATGGCAAGTTGGGAAGTATGATCAGTTGAACATTTAGCACGTCACTATACCCATTATATAATCAGAATTTCGCAGTCGTCCCCCGCACAGACATTAGATTTCACTCGTTTGAATATTTGAAGGCCATCCCTGTCTCTAGTTGATAAGCAGAAGTGGGGTAAACCAGTTTTAGTAATACCTACCCTCGTGGAGAACTTTGTATGACGATTGTGACGAATGAACGAGGATCATAGAGGAAGCATAAAGTACCTAGAAATACACATTCTGCCATTTATTTATAAGTTTCAAAATCTTTAATTTCGCAATATCAGGTTGGTTTTTAAAATTATATTTTTTAATAACGGATTAACTCACTTTTGACGTGAATTTGATGAAACTCCGGACGGGATTAATTTACAACATTTAATTGCGGCATCAAATTTATGAATCTCCAAAGTTAAACAGCCGTGGCTTTGACACAGCTCAACTCCCATTTTTTTTTTACTGTGCAAGGAGGCATAGGTCGAGCTTTCAATGAGGTTGTGCTTATGACTCATTCATCATCATTCTTTTCGGGAGTACAGGATGTTCAGTCGTGTGCTGGCGTCCCCCCCTCCTTCGGGTTGGTTTTATTTCTATACTCATTGTATCTTCTTGTGATAGATAAATCACCAAGCATTACCTCCATATAATATATAATCCAATAAAAAAAAATGTATTTATGTTTAAATATGCTAAGCCTATGTATTTATGATTTTCACATACTTATACTTATTTGTGATAACATATTATGTAATACCATCACACTCGAAACTCAAAGATACTTTAAAACTTTGCTTAAAAATCGAAGCATCTGTTCGTTTGTGGCTTTGTAGCTCTAGTACTAAATATGCTGGTATGTCTATGATTCTGAGAGCGGGTATATGAGAGTGCTGTTGAATTGCATGATAATAATATCATTGAAACGCGGAATTACTTATTTATAGAATTTTTTTGAGAATCTTTGTTTGAAGCGTGGTGGGGGGAATCGCCGTGTTTGCTTATGACTTATTTTATGTTTTTGGAACTTTTTGCATAATTTCATCTACCAGGGTTAACTTTAAGCTACAATATTTTATTTCAAAAACTTAATACTGGGTATGGACTCATTCAAAAATACAGTTTCTTTTTCTTCTCATGCAGCTTTTGTAATTTGAAATGTTGTCATTCAAATGCAAGGCCTATTAAAAATTAAAGGATTACACCTACCACGCAGACAACTTAAACAAAAAAAAAATTTAATGCTATGATTTTTACTTTTATTGAAACAAAATATTACTTAAATAACATTAAAATACTTAAAAACATACCTACAAAATAAAGCTTATCTAAACATAAATACCCTTATTAAACCTATACCTAATAAAATAAAACTAATCTAAATAAAAAATCCTACCTAGGGTCGCCAACTTCCTAGAAGGCTGGCAGCTTTTCCTCTTTGAATGGCCAGACTAAATTTCTGGCCAAAATACGCGCCAGCCTTCGGGTTCCCACAAGCGTCGATCAGCCGTGCAGATTACTCTTATAATAACTAATAGTAGTTTATGCTACAAGGGCGCAAAGGAATAAATTACGAGGACGATTTAAAATACGAGCGTAGCGAGTGCTTTAAACGTAACCGAGTAATTTATTGCTCTTACGCCCGTGACTCATACTACGTTTTTCAATGCATAGTGTGAGGAAATAAAACAAATATAATCTTGTGGACTTTAAATTATGGTTGGCTCAAAAGGACTGTATCCAGAGCCGTTAAACAGTGAAAAAAAAAGAAAAACATCTATGGTACACAGGAAAGGCTGCAGGCTAGCCAACCATTGAAAAAAAATTAGAAAATAATAATAATAAAGCCCTAGGGCAAAATAATCGACTTTCTGTTCGGTTTTGATGCATAAAAAGTGGGCCTTTACGAGCACATGCATTGAAAAATTATTTTTGTTTGTTCTGGTCTGAAATTGTGAAAACTGAAGACCACATAATGTATTATACCGTGTTTAAATAGATAGGAATATTACAATGCACACACATAATACACTATTATATTAATACTGAACAATTTTCTGAAAGGAATATACCACAAAGGTGACCCTGATCGGGTGCTTATGGTCGACCATGTGTGTAGCAGGCCTTTTACTCACCACAGTGCTTATAGTGTTTATGATTATTAATAAACAATTAATAGTGAAAGTGAAAGTAGTTTGAGTAATCAAGCTCTTCTATCAACAAACCTGGAAATCTCACTCTGGATGTACCAACTATTACTCTAATAATATCAGAAACATTCCAGCGAGATATTAAATTAAAGTTTTAATAAATAAAAATATTATTAAATTAATAATATTAAAGTCTCCTAGGCCGTTCAAATAGAAATGGGATCGGACCAGCGTACAAGAGAGAAACACAATGAAAGTTACAGTCCTACCTTCGATCAACAATTCTCTTAGATTAAATTATGTTAAGGTGTGTTAAATCGAAAACCATTTCGAGATTTAGGTTTAATAAGCCGTATTTTCGAACTTTTGGTCTAGAAAACGTCATGATGATGAATATTTTTACAAAAAAGCTGCAACTTCCATTTGTCTTCGTGTGACGTCACTTGAGAAATGGTTGTTTAGAAATATTGTGTCCTCTGCTATCAAGATAAATGTATTAAAATTTGCTGCCGACTGATTTGACAGATTGATGACAGATGAGTAGACAGACAGAGACAGACCACTTTTTTTAATAAGCAATCACACATCACAATCAGTACAATGTCTAAAATTCTCAGGTGACGTCATAACCGACAATTCTTAACAAAATCAAAAAAAGGTAATGGTTAATTTATATACTCAAATAATGAAAAGTATGCCCTAAAGTGGCAAATATTTTCTGAAAAAAAAAAATTAAAAGTTTTTGAAATTAAGCTATTCGAATTGTATAACTATTGTTGATCGAAGAGTTCTCGTAAGTTTGCCGGTGGCGAATTAACGCCGAATTCATGTGAAACGTCACTTTTTGACAGTTCGCCACGTTGTACCAGCGCCCTTGCTCACCAGCAACTTCACGTGTGTAGATTGGCAGTTGATCTGTACCTTTAAATAGTGTACATAATGCATGCCTAACTCCACCCACTCGATTAGTCTTGCTAAGAAAAAGGGCAAGAAACTCAGCAAGATCACGTCTTGATTGAAAATACGCGTTACTTTGCGGAAGTCTATCATCAGCTTATGTATATATAAATAATTTGCAATATTCCGCTAAACACACTTGCCATGCTATTTAAAATGCAGACTCTAGCACCGCCACTCGCCCTCCCGCATATAAAATGTACATGCAATGCCTCGATCAGAGGCGAAACACGTGGCGATAAGTTTTCTTGCTTTAAGGCGATTACCGTCGCCAAATTAGCAGCTCGATGTTTGTCTGTATGAATATCGACGGAAACGACATTGAAATAACGTTCAAATCAGTGCACAATGCGTCGTGGCTGTTACGACGCTCGCTGCGTCCTTGAAAGGGCAAAATAAGAGAAAATAATACTTTTCACATGGGCGTCATTGTTCGATTGAATAATTCTATGTTATATTTATAGCTACCAAGTTTATCTATTTATCAAAGCATAAATGAATTAAATCACCTAAGCCGCTTAGGAGCAGTAGGAAATTCAAGCCAAAAAACACCATTCAGTTGAAATAATTTTTCATATAGAAGTTTTGGTGGTACGAAAAAGAAAAATGTTGCATATGTTGTCCTAGAGTTGGTAATCCATAATACATTTTTTCAATATTTTTGGTTTGGCCATGAAAGAGGAGTAGGCTTTAGAAAGTACCCATTTGGCGGTATTAAGGGCCTTAAGATTGCTTTATATTTATGCAGTACGCTCGCATGTGCATGTGTGTATATGCAGGAGGCGGTGCTTGAGTCTACATTTTAGCGGAATATTGCAATTTATTTATATATCCATAAGCTGATGATAGACTTCTACAAAGTAACGCGTATTGATCTTTTTGCATTTTGACTGGCATGGTAAAAGTGCTTAGCGGAATACTGCAAATTATTAATATCCATAAATTGAAGATCATCTCTATTGAAGTTGATGTCTATTTTTTATTTATTGTTAAATAACATTTTGAAAAAGAAAAATTGTAAAAGTCTTAATTAACTTACTGTTTAACCAAAACAAAACATTTTCCGGTATTTCGAAGCATGAAATTAATGAATAATTGTTTCTTATTTAAAAAAAATAAAAGCATGAATTGTTTTTATGGTCTGTTTGTAGAAAAGAAAATTTAATTAAAATTCTTATATAGATACGGACACTTGAGTTTATGAGCTAATTAAGTCAGTGTAAACGCGAGCATTAATATATTTTTTTTCATTTTAATGAGACTTTTTTCATGGAAAATGTCATGGGGCTTGGATTTTGTTTTGATTATTATTTTGTTAAGTTTATACAAAAATTAACGCAATAAGTGACAACAAAAACATCAAAGGAATTGAACCTTTTGGACTATGGTTTTGATTTCTTAGCCCCAACTTAGTGATGAATAACAGGCATAATATTAAGTAAATACTAATAGAAACTATAAATGTAAATAAACTATAAATGTAAAAATTCAATATGTACGCTTTATTTAATCTAAACTTCAAAATGTAGATAAATTATGTACAGAATTATTAAAAGTTATTGTATTATTCTTGACTTTTTATAAAAAATATAATCAGCGATTTAGTTTATTTTCTAACATTCTTACAACATTATGTAAAACTTCTTTTGCCCAGTGCTTCCCTCGTTTTAGTTTTCCCTTTCAGTACATGCAAACTGCACATGCGATTTCATGTTGAAATTTGTACTTATCCACCCTTAATTATGAAGATATTGAAAATCTTTTTCATATAAAAATATTTATTTCAAGTTATATTATTATAATAGTTAAAAAAAGACAAACTTTATATTTTTTCGAAATATTTCGGCCTCATCAGTGAGGCCGTCATCAGTCCAAATAAAAACTACAAATAAAAAGCTTATATAGCTAAGGTTATATTTATTCATAAGTTATATTATTGAAATTATAAGAATGCCTAAAATTAAAATTAAATTAAATATATTTATTTATGTTATGTAGCTATATATCAGATACAGTTATTAAAGTTGGCTTTATTGTTACATAAAAAACAATATAAATACATAGTCTATATTTAAAAGTTTTATATAATAAGTAATAATATGGGGAAACACACAAAAAAATAACAATGGTTAGGTTTACTTAAATTTGAAAAATGATTTACTTGAATAAAATAAAATAATATGACTAATATAGGTAAACAATATGCTAAACATATAATAAATAAATACATGCCTAAATAAGCCCATTCGATAAAATTCCATGTCAGCATGTTTTTACTTTTAATGATTTTTTTTCTAACAAAGGACCATGAGCTATTTTGCCTTAGACAGTGATAAAACTATATCGTATCAAAGCTCTTGGGGTGTAACTCATATTTTTCCATGGCAGCTAAGTTTAAATCCAGCGCAAAAATGGTGTTTTGGAACGTTTTAATAGTAGTTTATGCTACAAGGGCGCAAAGGAATAAACTACGAGGACGATTTAAAACACGAGCGTAGCGAGTGTTTTAAACGTAACCGAGTAATTTATTGCTTTTACGCCCGTGTATCATACTACATTTTTCAATGCATAGTGTGAGGAAATGAAAACAAATATAATCTTGTGAACTTTAAATTATAATTGGCTCAAAAGGACTGTATCCATAGCCGTTAAACGGTGTAAAAAAATTATAACGTCTATGGTACACAGAAAAGGCTACAGGTTAGCCAACCATTGTAAATAAATTAAAAATAATAATAATAATAAAGCCCTAGGGCAAAATAATCGACTTTCTGTTCGGTTTTAATGCATAAAAAGTGGGCCTTTACGAGCACATGCATTGAAAAAATAATATTGATTGAAATGAGAGTCATAAGAGTTATTTTATATCAATTTTTGCAACATTTTTCAACCGTGATGAAAACGAAGGCACATGATAGTATTAGGGTGTACTTCATTTATTTATATATGACAGCTCAGTTTAAATCCAGCACTAAATTGCTGAACGATGGTATGGGATAAATGGATGAACTTTCATTTCATATAAATATTTTCTTAAAAACGTACCAATCCAATTTTGGGCTGGATTTGAACTCACCTGCCATATAACGAAATGAAGTCCACAAAATGAGTTGAATGCTTTGAGTCCATATAAAAATGGGGGTCCAATATAATAATGCGTTTACTGTTGGGGCTGCCGTGGCGGTGTATTGCGTCAGAAATGTTTGCGGAGTTGCAGACCGATAGCTTCGCCGCGATCATGAGAAAGAGGTGCGCCTCTGCACTTGTTCACCTTCGCGGTAGCACCAACGGGATTCTGAAGGTATTTTCAGATCGGTAGGACTCTCCTCTCTTACGGAGATAGATGCAGCTCCACACTATATTATAATCAATTGAGAATTTTGTACCTACTAAAATTCCAATTAAGTTTGTTACTATTACTCTGTGGACATTTGTCTGAAATAAAAATATTGAATTGAATTAATGTTATATAAGTATGTCAGTCTTATATGTTTTCAATACAAACAAAAATATTTACTGCCAAAGGTAAGAGAGCCATTATGCCCACAAAGCTTTTGTTTAAACATCCAAGATTAAAAGATTGATTTATGAATGTCAGATGTATGTAAAAACCAAAATTTTGGGAAAGGGTAAAAAAGTCCCTTAAGTTAGCTTATACCTACTTATATTTTAGCTAAAAAAAATTAACGGGTTATTAGTTTGAAATGTTAAAATTATAATGAAATTTTCTGCTCTCCAAAAATTGTTTTTTCATTTCGGATGTTTCTTCGAGATACTACACCGCTTCAATGATCCTCGGCCAAAAAGCTGGCATACTATGTGAAGGTTGCGACAGAGGGCCCGGTCGTGTTTAAGGCGATTACCGTCGCCAAATTAGCAGCTCGATGTTTGTCTGTATGAATATCGACGGAAACAACATTGAAATAACGTTCAAATCAGTGCACAATGCGTGGTGGCTGTTACGACGCTCGCTGCGTCCTTGAAAGGGCAAAATAGGAGAAAATAATACTTTTCACATGGGCGTCATTGTTCCATTGAATAATTCTATGTTATATTTATAGCTATCAAGCTTATCTATTTATCAAAGCATAAATGAATTAAATCACCTAAGCCGCTTAGGAGCAGTAGGAAATTCAAGCCAAAAAACACCATTCAGTTGAAATAATTTTTCATATAGAAGTTTTGGTGGTACGAAAAAGAAAAATGTTGCATATGGTGTCCTAGAGTTGATAATCCATAATAAATTTTTTCAATATTTTTGGTTCGGCCATAAAAGAGGAGTAGGCTTTAGAAAGTGGCGGTATTAAGGGCCATGAAAGTATAGAATACAAGTCAAGCGATTATAAATTATTTTTAAGAAAGGGACCTTTCATCATATAGCACTCTGTGAGTTACACACACAGAGAGATAAAAGTAAGATGGCTACTAAGGAAGAACTGGGGCTCTACCGCGTAATTCTCATTTGTATCAACTTCAAGCAAATGCATGCGAAATTCAACGCGTGCAACAGAGATGGCATGTTAGGCGGGCGTCGTCGCACGCACGACAAATTTCAATCTCAAGTTGATGTTGATGAAAATGAGAATTACGCGGTAGACCCACTGGTTAAAGTTAAAGAGGTGTTGTTTGATTGGCTTATGGTTCCATGGTTCCAGACCACACCAATTTTGAACAGAAACAAGGTGATTTTAGTAGCCGTGCTTTTCAAAGCTTTTGTGGTTCTTCAAATGGTTATAAACGGTGAAGTTTATATTGACGTCGATTCGGTGTAGCAAAATTAAACTTATTTGGCAGGACTAAACGTAATTTAAGCGTTCTTTTTCTTTCTGTATCGAATCGACATTATTGTTAACTAAAATTATACCCAGATCTAAACTTTCTGTACATTCTTAGGGTTCCGTACCCAAAGGGTAACCAACGGGACCCTATTACTAAGACTCCGCTGTTCGTCTATCTGTTCGTATGTCTGTCCGTCTGTTACCAGGCTGTATCTCATGAACCGTGATAGTTAGACAGTTAAAATTTTCACAGATGAAGTATTTTTGTTGCCGCTATAACTACAAATACTAAAAAATGGAATAAAATAAATATTTAAGGGGTCTCCCATACAACAGACATGTTTTTTTGCCGTTTCTAAAGATAATGGCACGGAACCCTTCGTACGTGAATCCGACTCGCACTTGGCCGGTATTTTTTTATATAGTATTACTTCATTGCATTTGATGATGATACGGTATACATGCCATACTTATCTTATGTATCTGTGGAAAGCTAGTTGAAAAGTGTTATTTTATAATCCATTTAAATAATTTCTAATAAGCGATAAAAAAATTCAGAGAACGGTGATGAGTTTTGTTGGTTTTATTTGATTCTATACGAAAAAATTATAGAAAATACGATTACAAATCTGATTCCGAAAAACATTTAAATGTTCAACATTCGAAATGTTTTTACCTTTTCAAAGCGTGTCTAATTGGCGGACAAAAACTCGCTGGAAATGTCAAAAGTACGAAAAATACGTTGCAGCTGTTTCGCTGAAAAATAACGTACCATTAATCATAACTGCTGAAAAGAAAGCTCGGATGGAGGCAGCGAGGCGACAAGTAGACGCTTCCTATAGGGAACATATATCCGTGCATTTTGTCCTCGTTTCAAAACATAGAGGTAGCATTATATACGTTGTATACAGTACAACAAGCAAGCAAGACAAGCTGAAAACCAAACTGGAGCGCTGTCTTCATTTTAAAACATCAAGCAAAAAAAAAGCACCTTGAATAATCTTTTTATAATAATTTATTTATTATTTCAATTTTCCTTAAGCTAACCTAATGCGATTGGTAACAAATTATATTTAAAACAGTTTTTGCGAACTCCGTCAAAAAACAACTAAACAAATCGGTATCCGTAAGGTTGTCGATTCTGTTGAAAAGATGGAGTGCCTTTACAACAGGTGACTCTTTAAGAACATTAGTGCGCGCATGCTGCACGCAAAACAACTTATGATTTCTCGCGTGAAGATACTTATGATGGTTATAAGATAGTTATAATAAGGTAACTATAAGTTTTTGGCAACAATGTGGATATATATATAACTATAAGTATAACTATAAGTTATATATATCAAACCTTTCATGAGTAATAGAGATAGAGATAATATAATTAATTAGAATATAATAAAGGAAATTTATTGTTTTGGATTTCAATAGAGGTCGTCACTCCATCAGTTTGGTTATGAACTTCTTGGCGACAAGGCTCTTTTGGCGCGTAAATGACATTGACAGGGGGGCGCATCTGTGAAATAAGGGTTATATTGTATTAGAATAGCAGCGTTAATTTCGATTTTGGCTAAGAACAATCTACGTAGCTAAAGAGCCTTGTCACACATAGAGGGATAATGGGTCACCATTTTTCTATGCGTTTCTATGTTACCATTTCATGGTCATGAATAAACCAAATGGTTTTTATGATTTTTTTCATTACTATTTTGATGCTTCTGTATTAATACGATTTGTATACGTTTTAAAGTGCAACACACAAAGTTCAAGGCTACTTATTCTGTAAAGGGGCACAACCGTGCCGGAAGTCTATTGTAATTCGATTGTTATACAGGTAAATTGAGAGTGTTAATGTATTTATTTGTAGCTCTATTACTTATGCACTATTACTAGCTCTATGTTTCAAACCGGAGCTCATACAAGATTTGTTTTCAACTTACTCCCGTACCGAGGAAAGCTCATCAGAGATCGTACTGCCAGATTTTGTTGAGCAAGTCGAATAAAACGTAATCAAATATGAGCCGATTTACGCTTGAGCGTTTCCCAGTTAAAGACCTTGCCTTTTACGGAAAATGGTTTCGCAAAGTCGAAATAGAACGCCATTTTCGTTGAATTTGAAATTAGGTACGCTAATGTCGCTCACCCGTGTTGATTAGCTTTCGGTCTTATACCGGATCAAATTGGTCCTAAGTACATAAACATTGACCTAAATCTGAAAATCGTTTCGAACAAAATCAACTGAGAAGTAGAAGATAGCTGTAGCTTGCTGGCAGCCGTCCACGTCTGTACCTGCCTGTTATTATATTACCTTCGCAGACTATTGACACGGCCCCGGTGTGACGTCACTACCTGTACAGAAGATACAGTTTTCAGTTAATTGCAAAGAAAACGTTTTACTTTCAACTACTATAGTAATGTTATAATTGAATGTGTGCCCAGAATAAGGGTATATTCAACACAAATGGTTCAAAACGCTGTTTTAACAGAAAAGGGTATATAAGCATTACGATGTTTTTTATAGACCTCTATTTCGGGCACAGTTTCAATCATTTATCCGGGTTGACTTTTAATATCATCTACCGTAACTTGGAGTATATAACAATGTATTCGAGTCAAGGGGCTCAAACTGTGATCCATAGTAACATTTTTTATTGCCGGACAGGCTTTTGTAAATTTTCGAACTCGCACTGAAAATCGTGTTTTGTGGATCGTAAATGGACTTCTGTACTGGTAGGTAAATAATATTCAAAAATCGACTCAGCGCACCCCGACTCTATACAGTCTTGTGGTTATATAGAAAGTAGTTAAAGTAGAGTGTACATAAAAAACCGGAGGCGCGGAGGGAGGGCAGCCCCCACCCGCGGTAATACAGTGCTTGCAACCAGCAAGCCGTAGGCGACCAGCAAGGCAAAGCTGCGGAGTGAGCATGGGTGCCTGCACTCTGTTACGCAAAGGCGAAGGGGCTGCACATCCCGAAGCGCCGGAGCCGATTCAGAAGTGAATTTGTGTCAAAAAAGAAACTTTTATTTTATTTATATGAATATTCGGAGAGATATGCGCTCTTGAAGGCATAAAAATGAGGTCCCCCCTCCATGGGGGACAAAAAAATCTGAATTTACGAGGAATACATTTTACCACCTCATTGTTTATAGAACTGCTTATAATGAGATTTCTTACCGACTAATTCTGATTTGTCAACTGCCCACTCGTAACTGCCTATTTAGCTATTTCACTGATCAGTATTTATTAAATGGTCCATTTTTTACGACTCATTTTTGTTTACCTTACTGCTAAGTTTTAACTGCCGAACTTGTTAATAAATATGCATTTTGTAATTTTTAACTTACCAAAACTTCTGATTTGTCAACTGCCCACTCGTAACTGCCTATTTAGTTATTTCACTGCTCAGTATTTATTAAATGGTCCATTTTTTACGACTCATTTTTGTTTACTTCACTGCTATGTTTTAACTGCCGAACTTGTTAATAAATATGCATTTTGTAATTTTTAACTTACCAAAACTACTATATACAACTGCCGCTTTAAATCAGTGCCGTTTAATTTTTTCATCTGAACAGTTGTTGAAAGAGAGGACGAATGAAAGTTGTGTGACGAAAGAAATGTATGGCCCGGCCGCCCTAGAAGAACGTATGCTGACCAAATTGGCGAGATATTGAAGAATGTGTAAGTACCAAATATGTCAAAAAGTACCCGGATTAGAAAAGCTTCGAAAACTAGATTGATGGAAGAGGCGAAAGAGGTATATCAGGATCGTAGCAGATGGAAATCTGTAGTCTCTGCTTACCCCTCTGGGAGACAGGCGTGAGTAGGCAATAATATCTCTTTCACAGCCCAATATCTTCTACCTTCACTTAAACTTGAGAGTTGGAGTTCAGCAACTTACACTCCCATCTTCTGCTAACGTGTTGACTGACTCTGAACTAACTAACCAGTGCCAGCAATTACACCAAGCACACAGCAGAACCAGCTGTATTTTAATGGCACAGGTTACATTTTATCTTGAACAGGTCAAATCTCAATTTGCCAGATTCCGGGTTACCTTTAAAGCTGTCGTCTGATTCGGTCAGAACGGCGAATGTGGCTCGTGCAGATTTTATAAAACGCTTTACACGGAACTTTATTATTTTTCAAATAAAAAAATTATTGATCGTATTCTTAACACTACGTATTTATTTATTTCAAGTAACAAGTAACATTACAAGCTAACCCTAAAGCGTTAGTGCCACAGATATCAAAAGATTTGCCTCATTACTCTTTTTTTCGTAAACAGATGTCTCCACGTTTCCTCCCACTTATTTCATGGGAATAAACACAAAAATTATAAGTACGGTACATATATTCATATTCCTCAGGCACAATGAATGAAAGAATGAATGAATACACACTTTATTGTATACGGTTAAATGAAAAAATTTAGTACAGAGTTTGTACAAGGGCGGACTTATTACTTAAATCTATTTCTTCCAGCCATCCTTTGGGTGGTGAAGAAAGAATCTATTATTTTACGTAATGTGGAAGTGGATACCAAATGTACAAAATAAATAAAAGAAGAATCAAAACCAATAAAGTGAATATACAAAATGCCTAATATATAATATACTCCTACCCAAATAAACTTACACAATATATTTTATGTTTGATATTTATACAATCATACCGTATACATACAAATAAAAAATAATTACTTAATATACTATACATAAAATATCAATAGACTGAGTGATGAAGTGAGACTACCAACCTAAAGACACTTCACGATGTGATCTTAAATTCTTGTGATCTTAAATACACTTAATAGTACACATGCAAAAAGGGTAGCATGGCGCATCATCCTGTAGCCACGGCCAACACAGTCTCTATTGAGATTGACATTGGGTCTCGCATGAGGGCTATGTTTGGCCTCATGCGTTCGCAAGCGCCACGCCCTGTTACCATATCTCCTGATATGATAGATAGATAGACAGATAAATAAATGTGTTTAGTGTTTATTTGATGAACTTCAGTTATTAAATTTTATTCAACACGCGATAAACAAAAATTCGCATGACTGAACTTTTGAAATATCAACAGAATTGCCGTCCGGGTTGCTAAAATTTCGGCACAAAAGTCGAGACGAGATTCCGTGATCTTGAGTTAAAATTATAAATATACGTAGAATAGGCGGATAAAATAACGAGTTCGATTAGAATAACCATTTCAACCGCTAAGGAACTAGGGCCAAAAAAGCCGCTTTGAATGAATCATATTATGATTCCGTTCTAATGCCTGACTTTTGCACGCGTGAAAAAACTCGGACTCCATCCTACTTTCAAATCATTTTATGAATCACCCAAGTCGGCCTTTTTAGATCCCCTGGTCCCTAATTCCCATAGCTTAATTCCTAAAAGATGATTTTTTTTTAGATATGAGTTTTCATTGTATAAATTTGATCATTAATTTTTAATGATTTAAAAAAAAATCACTTGGGGCGTTTAGATATGATACTGATTGTGGATCTTTGCCTCGGTTATAAAAAAATGGTCTGTCTCTCTATGTCTAATCCTCTGTCATCCGTCTGTCAAATAAGTCGGTAGCAAATTATTATAAATTTATCTTGATAGCAAAAGACACATTTATAAACAGCCTTTTCTCAAGTGACGTCACACGAAGGCAAATGGAAGTTGCAGCT
This sequence comes from Ypsolopha sequella, assembly GCA_934047225.1. Lineage (NCBI taxonomy): Eukaryota > Metazoa > Arthropoda > Insecta > Lepidoptera > Ypsolophidae > Ypsolopha > Ypsolopha sequella. Next base: position 15,303,428 of record OW203994.1, on the reverse strand, counting down.
TTTTCGTAAAAATATTCATCATAATTTGGTTTTTTAGACCACATGTTATAAAATACGGCTTATTAAACCAAAAATCTCAAAATGGTTTTCGAATAAACATACCTTAACATAATTGAATCGAAGCGAATTCGAGTCTGTTAAAGATGTTTTTTTAAGTTGTATTATCGTGCACAATAACGTCTTCTAAAAATCTGCTAAAAAACAAATATATGAGTTAAAAAGCCGCTTTAAATAATAAATTTCATTGCCTAACACAATATTTGCTTATGGTTCACTGTGCAATATTCTATTATTATTTTTAAGTATTCAAAATTTTTTATTATTTTTAATCAATTATGGAATACATGTTCTGTATTATTATTTCTATTTTTAAATGTAATGCATGCTAATACTATATACATCATAATGTTTAATCTTTTTTCCCAATTTTCTACCCGCAAATATGTATATTCTGTGAGAACGGGGGCAAGCTGAAAATCAGCGCTATAAAGATCATTTTACTTTTCTATCACAGCATATATATATATATATACATATATATATATATAATATATATATATATATCTGAGCTTATTCCTTTTTGACGCATACTTTTTTAAAACAAATAGTTGTTTTTTAAATATGTTTTTAAGACAAATAAATAATTTTATTTGTTACCTACCCAGTTTGGGAACTTCTTTACTATCCTTATTTGGCGCTAATGAATAAATAAGGTTAGAAGAAGAAGAAAGAAGAAAAACAGCTGAATAACAGCTCAGCTTAAGAGCGGTATCGCAGCCGGATTGTGAAATACTCGCCTTTTTCTAATTAATCGAAACAGAACACTTAAATTCAAAATTCGAGCATGCAGGTATCCTCACGATGTTTTGCTTCACCATTCAGCATGTTGTTAGTACTAGGTGATATATTTTATTATAATATACAACGTGTAACAGAAAGGTGTAACCATATTTGAAGAGCTTATTCAGTCAATGGTATAGAACAACTTTTACTATGGAACAAAACCTGTATCTCGAATTTTTTTTTTCTGTTTCATAGAAAAATTCAATGCCGCTCGGCCAAAATGTATAGAAGGGCAAATTTTTTTTTTTTAATTTCAGAGCCATTGGCTCCATAGTAAAAGTTGTTCTATACCATTGACTGAATAAGCTCTTCAAATATGGTTACACCTTTCTGTTACACGTTTTATATTATCTCAGAAACAAATATTATTGGTATGTAGATATTAAAATACTAATTGATGTTTTTATCCTCCCTGAAGACCAATCGAAAAGTTATTTTTCATCTAATAAGACACTTTTATTAAAGAGCCGTGTGGGTGGACCATTACCGGGCCACCTCTTGTTATAAATGAGAAATAATGAATTTACCCCGTAATTACTTACTTTATCCCATCCCACTAATATTATAAATGCGAAAGTTTGGATGGGTGGATGGATGGATGGATGGATGTTTGTTACTCCTTCACGCCGAAACTACTGAAACGATTAGGTTGAAACTTTGCACAAATGTAGTTCTAGACCTGGAATAGGACATAGGCTTCTTTTTATCCCATAAATCAGTTTTCATTGGAAGGCAATGGGGTGTCAAGTTCCTATAGAAAAGTGATGTACTGTTACTCCTTCACGCCGTTGAATATTAGTGGGATGGGATCACAGAACTATATGGGATAGTGAGGATGTGATGGGATGGGATAGTAGCATTAGTGGGATGATGTTCTGTGCTGGGATGGGATGGGATGGATTCGATACGATTATACAAAAACTTAAACAACGCGGGAAAAACCGCGGGCAAAAGCTAGTTATTAATAATTAAATAACTTACGTTACTTGTGCAACAAGAGAGCAAAGTTTTTTTTTCTTGCGAGTTCCGTGTTTGAATCCCGAGTAAGCGAAGGATTCTATAATTTAGAATCCTGAGCGTGGTGAGGGATTCAAAGGCACAAGAAACAAAATAAATTTGCTCTCGTGTGACACATACAACTTTTCACCTCCCTAGCGAGAAAACACAAGATGTAAAGACATTATATTTTTGAATGAACTTATAAGAATTCAAAGGTTTTTTTTTTTCTTTAAGAGCGGTTTCACGGCCGGATTGTGAAAAACCCGCCTTTTTCTAATTAATCGAAACGGAACACTCAAATTCAAAATTCACTCAATAGTTATACAACAAAACCTTATTATCTATGTAGTGTGAATGTTCCCATCGCAAAGTTTCCATTGGTTTCTGTAAATCAGAATTTCAAAATATTTTAATCAACAGTTTTGTAATTCTAATCATCTCGGTTGGAAAGATGTATGTGGGAGTTTGGGGCCGGCATCAATCGAATCGGCCAAAGTGGGCCGAAATATATCTCAAAAATACCTTTAATGTGATTTTTCTTGTTTTCAAGTATCAAATTAAATGAAAAGCTTATTATAGCCACATACAAATATTTATTTCAAGTTCAAGAAGATTTGCAATAATTAGACCGTACATTGAGATCCACAATAGATAGACCATACAAAAGAACCACAATAATTAGACCGTACAAGAGAACCACAATAATTAGACCATCACGATGTGCCAAAATAATTAGACCATACAAGTATAACCACAATAATTAGACCATTCGAGAAGATCCACAATAATTAGGCCATACCAGAACATCCACAATAATTTAGACAACCTTAGCTGCTTACATAGTATTGCCACCTGGCCGCCCCATGGTGGTTAGATAGGGGGCCCACAACGGCTATCCTCAGGATAGTATCCTGCTGGGTAGTTATCAAGCAGCAAGTCAGCATCTTCTGCCAAGCTTAAATTTGTGAGATAGTTTCATGCAGCCATCTCACATTTTAGATTAAATGGTACCAAAGGCTTCATCAATGTTGTCTTCAGCCCCATGAATGCCCTTCAAATGACGGGGTCCCTATGGGCCCGTGACTGAAAAGTGTACCTACATAATCATAATAATAAAATAATACATAATTTATTTCAAGCAATTACACTCATATTAATTACAACATTCTTACATCACATAGAATCACACTTTCTTATATAGGTTTTAAAACCAGTCAGACGGAAATTTGAAAATATATTTATAATAATAAAAAACAAATATTTTTCCTATGATAAAAGTTTACAATTTAGCACGGCCGAATAAATTAAATTATGTTCTTTCGAAATAATTTACTTTTTGTTCACAACTCATACAGCTAAAATACTAAGTTTAAGTAAAACTAAAAATAGTTTTAATATTTTTGTATGTACCTTTTTTGCTTTGTTAAAATTATAACAAACTGAAATTATCGGAATGTGTTAATGTTTACACATTTTTAGGAGTACGATATTCATAGTATTTTATGCATGATGTATTATGAATGAATTATAGCCAATAAAGAAGCTTGGGGTCATTTGGGGATGAATACAAAAAAATAAACAAATTATTAGCATAGTTATTTCGATTGCGCCGGTAATTTATCGATAGACTTACAAAGTAAGAGTACATATCTACTGAAAACTAACAATTCTTTTCGTACGCAAATCTCTAAAACGCAATATTTATGATTCTTGCACTCTATAAACAGAAAAAATATAATTTATAACTAAATGCCCCGAATGTTCCCGATTTCCTACTCACCATTTTATATTGCCCGACCGCCCATGCCCATTTTTTTAGAAACTCTAGAAAAAGTATTGCAGAGACTGAAAAACAATAAGAGGTACCTGTCAGTTATTTTGCACATTGCCATTATGAATAATAACTCTATTCCGACTTTGCCTACAACAAGCATTTTTTCACTGGACACATCCCATATCAAATATTTAAAAATGCTTGTAGGCATATTTATTATAGACCTTGTCTAGCCATTATGGATACCTAATTACTATATTCGAATTTTGCCAACTACAACTTTTTCCCCGGACATGTCACATAGCAAGTATTAACAATACTCGTAGCTACCTACATATTTAATAATATCTATGTATATCGCAAGTTGCGCATATATATCGATTCGCAACTCGTCCGCAATCATCTTTTTTAGACAAGTTATCTATAAGATATACGTATAGCGTGCCGCGCGAAAAAGCGCGCGACGAAAACGACGAAAGGGGTAAGGTTTTACGCGGGGTGAAGAGCGTCAAATTTCGTCTGCGCTCACGAATTCTCTCGCCTTAACAGACTTTTAAAATCCTAATATATTTATATACGCAGATAGATAATACAAGGTTGTCCATTGTGCGAGCTCCATTCATACATAAGCTAGTTCATAAATGTCTGGGTATTATTCGTATCTCTAGCTGAAGGATTCATAACAGAAAATCTAGGTTTTACATCATTCCCGAACGACTCCATAGGGTTCACGATTTTATTCTAATATTTATTTGTATACTTTTATTTAATTACAACGTATCTTGACATTATTTTCACATCACACTAATAAGACCAAGCGGCATTTACATATTTCGAAGTTAGTAACTCAGTACTTACCTTAACTCTTTATGTGTGTTTGTACCATTGGTATAACAAAAGGAGGAAGATACGGTACGTTATTCATCAACTGAAAAATGGGCCTGTTGTATAATACGAACAAGCGCCACCGAACGACAGAGATAGAGCGACGAGCTTCGACAGTAGCTCAAGCGAAACAAATTAATCTAGTTCACATCACTTTAAATAAAATAAGACGAATTGAAATAAACAAATCCAAAAACATACAAAGCACTATAATGCGGGATAAATATAATAAGGACAATGATATACGGTTTCAAACATATCGTCACAGTATAAGGTTATACTGTGATATCGTAGAGCCTGCTAGGCCCGTCGCTAATGGCAGTGAGTGTGGGAGTAACATCTTAAGACGAGGCCTTCCTAAGGTGCACAGCGGCTTTGCAATTACAACCCGTAGACTAACTTTCATAAAGTTGAAAATCGTGTGCGCTAAAATGCGCGCAAAACGATTCAGAACGAATCTAATTTTAAGTCATTTTTGAACTTACAACGGTTAATAAACAAGATTTTCGTATTGATAGTAAAATATGACACATGAAAATCAAATGAATTATACACAAAACCAAAAAAACACTAATAAAGAGACTATTTTCAAAAATAAAATCTATCGAGCGAAAGTTTTCCAATTATATAATGTTAATTTTCCAATTAGGTATCGCTACTTACAACGTAAAGATAAAGGTATGAAAAAAACATCTATATAAGTTTCACATTGATTGCGTCTGTGGTTGATTCAGTATAATCGTTCAAAAACTGTTGAAAAAAGAAGGCCTCCTCTTAATCAGCAATCTTCCTGTTTAAGAACCATTTGATCCAAACAATATTTACATATTGTTTATGCAAAACTTTATCATCTGTTAACCGGAATAGTTTGGAATTGCCCGTCGATTTTATTGCAGCTCAGCTGTCGGTTTCAATATGCGTTTTGCCACGTTTTCGCTTGCCACCGGTAACTTTTGTGGCGGGTTTCATTTTGAACCCCCACTTCGGGCTGAACTCGTTGGAAAGTGAATTTGTTTGTCGACGAACAATAATGCTGTGGAGATTTATAGTCCAGTAAATGAAGGATTTGAGGTTGAATTAAAAATGGACTAGTAAAATGATTTCGAAATAATAGAACTTTCATATTATTTTTTAAATACATCTAACTAAAAAATTATTGACACTATTGGCGGGGCCCTCCCAGATGAACATTAAAATTTTCTATAATATAGACACCTGATCTTACTAATATTGTTATTAGCCATGGTCTAATTAATGCGGATCTTTAAAAAAATATATTTATCAGAGATTATTTTGAATTTGAATTTTACAGTTAGCTTACTGATATATTGCTCTTTACATATGAAATTGCCGTTTTCTGTAGAAAATTTGAAGAAACCTCAAATTTCAGTACTAATATTTTTGCATTTTTTTTAATCCAAATTATGTAAGTAATTTCTTTTGCGTATGAATAAGACAACATTAAGCTAACAACAACATAAAATTAATTTTTGAAAAGTGTCAGCTGTAAAAAAATATATCGAATCTTTTTAATATTTAATTTTTATAATTATACTGAAAATAAAAACAAAATTTTATACGTAGACGCAAAACCTTGAAATCAAATAATTGAAATAGCTATTGAATTACAGAAATTATGAACTCATGAATCTGTAAGAAAATTTCGGCAATTTCATATGTAAAGACCTATATTTCCAGTATTCACCCAGTGTACATTTAATTCGACGTTCTCCATACAAATATTTTTAGATTGACTGGACTATTGTTAGTAAAAAATCAAAGATTATAAGTGAGTAAAAAATCTAGAACTTGAAGATACTCGTACAAATTTTTTCGCTTTCAAGCAACAATAGGAGTAAAAAAGTATTGTTAAAATCCTAAAATCGTTGGAAACATACGAGTATAAGCCTAGAAAATCGACGCCCCCACTACGAGTCTAAAAAACCGGTCAAGAGCGAGTCAGACTCACGCACCTAGGGTTCCATTTTAGGTAAATTCAGGAAAATGGTATTTAAAATCTACCCATCACACTTATAATACCTAAAAAAAAATGGTTTTGCCAAATATAACTAGAAGTAAGTGTCGACTTATCGTGGTTACGTTTCGTAAGGATTTTTTTTTAATTCTTAGGTTTTCTTATTAATATTAAAACATAATAATAAAAAAGTAATTAAATTTGTTTTCGTTAATTTTCTATCAATCAATCAATCAAAACGTTTATTTGCTTCAGAATTTGGTACATTAAAGATAACAAAATTATAATAATAAATTGATTCACAAATTCTAACCCTTTATTTCTCCTATTATCTTTACGTAATAAACTATTAACGTGATTTTTATTCATATTTTTTGGTCCTCTAGTTGCAGAGATCAGAAAGTTTTCCGTTTCACCGATACAATTTCGGCATTATCAAGGCGAGTGTCGTTCTTAGGACGACGACGCGGCGTTCACCGTCATTGTCAAACGGGCACTGGCAGAAACCGATCGGCAGGCTGATAATGCCGAAATTGTATCGGTGAAGCGGTTGGCATATAGTCAACAACAATCACACGTGAGTGTTCAAGTCACATATTTCAGCTGGCGCCGAGCGAGGCAGGTGTTACATTCAGCCGTGACTTATCACCACCCTCTACTTCCGTAGATTTTGCAAAAGTTCCTTGCCACTTTCCCTCTCTCACTTTCTGGGCAAAGTTTTCATTGTTTTGGTATATAAATTAACTATTATATATTTATGATTTTTAAAAACTTGTCGGTTATGACTCTTATGACATCACTTGAGAATTTTAGAGATTATATTGATTTTGATGTGTAATTATTGCTTATAAAAAAGTGGTCTGTCTCTGTTTGTCTACTCATCTGTCATCCATCTGTCAAATCAGTCGGTAGTAAATTTTTATAAATGTATCTTGATAGCAAAAGACACATTTCTAAACAGCCATTTCTCAAGTGACGTCAGACGAAGGCAAATGGAAGTTGCAGATTTTTCTTAAAAATATTCATCATCATGAGGTTTTTTAGAACACAAGTTCGAAAATACGGCTAATTAAACCTAAATCTCAAAAAGGTTTTCGAATTAGCACACCTTTACAAAATTTAATCTAAGCGAATTCATGGGTACTATAAATTTCATTGAAGAAAGTTAGATTTATTGATTGTTACGGACCAAACACTCTCTTCTTAATATAAACGAGTTTAGAAACGCGCCCTGTCAGGTTGCCTCACACTCGGTGAAAGGAGACATACATCATTTACTTGAAAGCGTAGTCTGAGAATACACCGCCTGCTCTTCGGTGACTGTCACGACCTACATCACTAATCAATAGATATTTTTTTTATCTTTTGAATTTACACAAGACTCTTATTTTGACGGCCAAATTTAACGGCCTTTGTGTTACAACCAAAGTCATTGCTTTTTCATTGTGTATTGGAAAATACAAACTCAACCATGAATGTGTTGGTTGGTAAGACGAAGTATGACTTTTCGGGTTTTTACCACTAAAGTTTGGTACTTGCTAATTACCATTACCTACCTACTAACGATGATTGGTTAATGTATATAGATTTTGGGAATAAAACAAGGACTTACCAATATGGTCAGCAGTGGCGTGCACAGAACTTTTTTCCGGAAAAGCAATCAGAAGGTCAAGTACGACAATAAAAAAAATATGAAAAAATTTAAATAACACTTTGAAAAAAAAAAGTTTGTATGACGCCAGGGTAGGCACTGCCTACCCTAGAGTGAACATTTTCATACAAACTTTTTTTTTTTCAAAGTGTTATTTAAATTTTTTCATATTTATTTTATTGTCGTACTTGACCTTCTGATTGCTTTTCCGGAAAAAAGTTCTGTGCACGCCACTGATGGTCAGGATGTATTTATTATTTAATATAATACAAGAATGAAATCAAAATTCAACACGAGTAACTGCAGATAAGTTACAAAGTATTTTTTTATATTTTTGAATTGCCTAAAATGCTGTTTAAATATTTTTTCCCAGTTAACTCTACCTCCAGTAATTTTCCAACATTATTGTTAGAAATCTTCTCCAAGAAGATCAAATAATCTTCTAAACATGTAGTAAATTGTTTAACTTAAAAATCGTTTTTTGTAAAACCTTTTACAGCAGCAATAATGCTTTTCCGCTTTTTTCAACATTTACCGTGTCCCCAAGGTAAAATCTAAGATAAAAAAAAAACTGGTAAGAGACTTCACACAATCTTGCCTACTTCGCCATGACACTATAGTGGCATGTACAGAACTTTTTTCCGGAAAAGCAATGAAAAGGTCAAATTTGACAATTAAAAAAAAATGAAAAATTTTAAATGACACTTTAAAAAGAAATGATTGTATGACGCCAGGGTAGGCACTGCCTTCCCTAGAGTGAAAATTTTCATACAAACTTTTTTTCAAGTGTTATTTAAATTTTTTCATTTTGTTTTTATTGTCAAATTTGAATTGTTTTTTAGTTATTAATGTTAATATTTCTTTAAAGACTTAATTTGTAGTGATGACGTAGGTCGTGACAATAAATTATGATATGAAGAAGAGGAGAGGAGCAGTACATTATTTACTATACCATGGTTCGGAGGAAAAGCGTCACGCCATGTTAAGATTTAGGATTTTTCCGATAGGAAATGCTCCCCTTAGCAGAGGTTGGCAAACTTAACATATCGGCAGTCTACCGGTATACAGCATAAAAATTGGGCGGTAAGCGATCGACTAAGCGCTTTAAGCGTACAGGCAAAAGATTTTTTTAATAAAGGGAATTTCACAGACCACTTATTGGTCTGTAGAGCATATATTGTACACACAAATTGTTTTGAATGTACATAGTTCTACACTTTTATAAGGTTTACCATAAAAACTGCTGTGATCGACCGGTCGATCACGATCTGACGTTTGCACGCCCCTGCCTTAGGGTGAGACTCATTTTTATTCTTGAGCGAATTTACTCTTCGTAAGTTCGTTCTTCTTGGAATTGGATCTTCTTTTAGTTTTAGAGTTAAAATGTAAAAAATACAAGTTTTATCCCCATCCATGAGCCTAGTTCGTCCACTGCTTTTTAAGCCTTTCCAGGAATTTGCCACTCCCGACGGTCATCCCGGAATAATTGCCCATACTCACACACGCTGGGCAGGCGGGTTGGTGAGCGCGGTGCCGGAACCCTCGCACCAGTGACGCCGCTGCTAGTTACAGTCTGTTCCATATAAAGCCCGGCTATTAGAGATATCCATCGGTCCCAAGCATGGTGGGCCTCCCGGTTTTTTGCCTGTGAGCTGTCCTCTTACTCTCCCCCGAATTACTTCGGGGGGGTCTCCAAGTAAGATGGTGGTACCTCCACAGTCGAGCCCGGCATCAGCTCTACCACCTCCTTTATCCCCACCTTAGTGATATTTTAAAAAGATACGAACGATTTTTCTATAATATGTCATGTTTGTTCATGATTGTTTAAAATAAAAAGTACAGTGGACCGAATCCTGTCATACCAGTAAATTGCTGTAAAAACTCTTTTCACGAAAGAAGCCGTGCGGTTTAATGCATTTTCGTCTTTATCTTTTGACAATTTAACAATGATCTTGTATTATATTAAATAAAAACCTCATTGCAATATAAGTATTTTGACAAGGGATTTCTTTCGTGAAAAATTCTTCGCTTGGATTTTAACGATTTCTGTATGTCAAAAATAAAACTCAGCAAGGAAAAGGACTAGAATTTATTTTATTTACTAATAGTACAAAATATACAAGGTGAATTTTTGATCATCGTCCAAATTCATACTGGTGGCTTGGTAAGTGATCAGTATCATGGATCAATAAAAATTTTGGTGAAATTCGTAAAATGAAATTTCGACTCCCCATAGTGATTCACTCGGGAGTGGAACTGAATTTCTATGGGAAGCTGAAATTTCAATTTACGAATTTCACAAAAATTGTTACTGATCCAAGATACTGATCACTTATTAAGCCTCCAGTATGAATTTGGACGATGATCAAAAAGTCACCTTGTATATCAAGTGCAAGACCTTTACAATATCGAGTTGGTAAAGCAGACATGAATTTGGTTGTTCTCATGAGCGGTCATGAGCGGTGAGATTATATAGGGCCTTGTCTTATATTTTAGTTACATGAAGACAATTAAAATAGACGTAGTTTCGATATGCATATAAATTTTCAAAAATATTTATATTAGTTTATTAATAAAAATATTCTCTGTATAGTAAAAATGTAAAATTCCAGTTAAGTTTAAAATTACTACATTTTATGTTTCGAAAGTAGGTATACCTATAATTTTTTTTTTTACTTATTTCGTGTTATATCTATCCGTCATCCGTCAAAAATTGTTTGTTCGATTAGGATTAAGGTTGGCTTTAAAGTAAGGAATAAAGCTTGGTTCCCATAAACAATTTAGGAAATCGTGGATAACATCTCATTTCGGAAATTCAATACAGTGTGAAATGTATAGTACTTTAGTTTTTATATACAAGTCACATCGCTACAACTTTATTTATGGGAAGCGTAAAATGTGTGTGACATACACCTGACATTTTTTTTGATTTTATACTAAAAATTCTCATGAATATCAATCGTATTTTTCAGTTTTTTTTTCTTCTTTTTGTAAGCAATGAAACGAGAACCGATATCAACAAAGTACTGTTTGGAAACCAAACAAAAACACTCGTTGGGAAAAAGAATGTCATTGGAATAAACTCGGCCAGCATCACTTTTTACGAGTACCTACTCGAGGTTCGGTCGCCGTAAAAAATTATCACTTCATCGAGTAGGTGTCGTGGAAATAGGCGCCGTTCGGGGAAACTCGGGGGCGTTCGGGACGCGGGCGGCGCGGCGGGACGCGATGGGCGGGAATTCAGTTCGAAAATAGAGCCCGTCGTAGTGCGCCGCTTCCCACCCCCGCTGTACACTTCGTGAAACGACTAAAAGTAAAACGATAGAAACTGTGAAATCGCATGAAAGTGAGTGCTGAAATTAAAACTTTTTCGTAGGAAAATTATCTTTAGTGGTGTTGCACAGTTTCGTTAGTGTAATTGGACTGTGAAAACATTAATTGACATACCTGTTTGTTCGCAAGGATTTTAGGTCTACCAACTAAAGGGATGACTCGAAATGAGGTAAGTTGTGAAAACGAAATTATAATAACGTTTCGGGTGCCCGACAAATTCAGGGTTGTGGTGACAGGCGGTCGTTGGGCAGCTATTATGGAGCACACATCACGTTATTGTTATATTTACCTGAACACAGGACAATATATTTTACTTTTGACAATATTTTGGCGCAGTTCATGCTGTTTTTCATCCTATATCCGTATTATTATATTAGTAATTAGTTTTACAATAAAATTGAATTGAAAATTAAGCAATTGTCTAAAGACTTGAGGGTAAAAAACTAGTCAGGTACATAATGAAGCATATCATTTACGCATCTCCGTGTACATAATCTTCAAATAGAAGTAAATAATCACAACAGTTTATTTTCCATGGCTACAACATAGAAGATAGATTTTCTCTGCGATATGAGTCTTTTGATGTGTCGTCAGAATCCCATAAAAATGAACGTCTTAATAACAAAGTTATACTTGCGAAGTAATTAAACCTGGAAAATTACACACAATAAGTGGTTTCTAGACAATTTTGCAGATTTAGAATGTTTGGTAACTGGATACGTCTTAAAACATAGAAGGTTTTCATTAAACGACATATAGGTATTCTTATGTGTGCTTTAGTAGAATCTCCTCCTTTTTCACAAACCTTCCTCACACTTAATTATTAAGTTTAGTAGCTAATAAAAAGAACATAAAGTATTAATATGCAGTTCCCTTTTCCGTCCCGTCAGTTATTCTGCAGACAGAATAACTTAAAAACTACTAGCCATATAAATAAGTTAAGGTTAGTGAACAAGAAAGAGACAATAACGAATATTAACCGTATTTTTTTTTTTTTCACTTTTTGTGTACTGTGAGTTTTGTTTGATCAAGTCTACATTGTTTTTATTTGTTCAATAGAAACAAACTTACCTTATTATGGGAAATTGGGTAAGTTGCGGGCTAATCAGTATGTATAAAAATTATTACAAACAATTTAGTAATTAGTTTCTCACTGTATGTGTCTTAAGATCTATCTAGGGAGCTCCAAGTCCCATTCTATGTAACTTTATTTTATTTCATTTTGTAAAATGACTGTTTTGTTTCCTGAATGAAGAAAAAATGAAAAAAAAAGAAAAATGTTTATTTAGACCTTTTTATAATTTTGAATAGGATGATACGTAAATACTACTTTTAAGTTCCACTTTAATTTTCAAGCAACACAAGAAGTCAAAGATGTTTTTATTTTTTTCCGGGATCTCTATGTATTGTTCTACCTAGAAAGCAAAATTACTGAATTGACCCAGCTTTTTATCGGTTATGATGTTTTGTAGACATAAAGACAACAAAGGTTTGCTTTAATGGTTTCCATTTAATGTCGGGCTCCTAAAATAAAGAACCGAAAGTTATTAACAAGGACCAGTACGATTACAGTGAAACTAGTAATAAATTATGAATCTAAAACATGAATCTTTAATAAAAACTAAAAGTTTTTCTTCTGTCCAAGTTAGGTAAAATTCATAATTCATATAATTCATGTTTAATATAGTAATATAAATGAAAAATATTTTCAAAGTAATGCTCAGAGGAAAGTTTCTTGTTTTAGCAAATAATTTAAGCAACTATACATACCTCAAGTAGAGTAGGAGAGTAAGAAAAAGATTAAGCCAACTTAAATAAAAAACAAAACTAATTACTAGTGAAATATATAAATAATAGTTACATATATTTTATTTACAGGTGTAGACTTCTATTTCCATCGGCTAAGATCCTTCCATGTGTATCGGCATCTACACGCTCTCTTATGCCGGGTGCTTTTGACTTCGCCCTTCTTCAATATGTCGCCAATTTTGGTCGGCACACGTCTTTCTGGGACGGCCCGGTCGAGTCTTACCTTCCACTTGCACACCATATTATATTTCTTTCATCATTCTTCTTTTGTTCATCTTATCTCCATGCCCAAACCACCAAAGCATTGCTTAAACTGTTCAAAATAAAATTTCTATAAATAAAAGAATCCACACTGTGTAAACATTATTGTCCACTTTTTAAAGCCGATTTTTGTAAAGCTGATTGTTTTGACCTTCTTAAAGCTGACATGGATTAAGTTTTTTAAAGCTGATATGGGTTTAGCTCTTTTAGAGGTGATATGGGATTAGTTTTTTTTTTAAAGCTGAAATGGGCTTATTTTTTCTAAGGTAAGTAACAAGAGCAAATTTTTATAAACCTAATAAGGGTTAAGCTTTTTTAAAGCTGATGTGTGTTTAGATTATTAAAGCTGGTATCTATTTTTTGACTTGACTTAATTATTTCTAGGATGCGGTTTAGTTAAAAAACAACTGGAGTAAAATTTGGATATAAATGACTTTACGATAAAAATCAACAACTTTAATGACCCTTATTCCTTTATTTTTGAAGATTAATTAGAAGTAGGCTAGAATCGACTTTCCAGATTTATTTACATACTTACTAGTTAGCGTGTTGATAAAAAAGAAAAGAAAAATATTTTTTCTGTACTCAATGAGCTTTATAAAAACAATGACATCTCACGTGCCAGGGCTTTTTTGGCTCTTTTTATATATGGGACCTCCCTGAAATAAAAAAGCAAATAACAAACTAACTCAAATTTAAAAAAATAATGAGTCCATTATCAAGCGCGTCTTTTTAAGTAAGAAAAACTCTACCATTCAGTAAAATGTTTTCACGAAACTAGTCCCGCGGGTTAACGCATTTTCGTTGTTATTCATAGACAAAGAGTAGTTTGACAGGGGACTTCTTCTCTGCATCACAAACGAGTCGCCGAGTGGCGTCGTCGTACACATCAATATCCAATACAGTGCTACAAGGATCTTATGGCGCGTGGATTGGTTGTGTCCAAAATCGGAACTAACGCCGCTACCATACTCCTTGTTTGACAGCTGCGCCCCCTTGTCACTGTCATCCACACGTGCCATCAGATCTTTGTAGCACTGTATATCATCAGCACTGATATGTATAATAATATTACTAGTATGATATCCATGATGTGAATTTAAAACATTTCTATGCTACAAAAATTACAGTTTCTATATGTTTTCAAACAGTTCTATGTTTACTAGGGTCCCGAAAATCACGTTCACTCTCGTCATTTGCTACGGCGTAGTAAAAGTGCTACGACTTCAGTGCTACGACACCAGTGCTACGAGTATATAATTTTCCCATTTGGTAGACTCGCTAGTGGCCATTACTGTCCGTAAGCCAACCCGTTTGCCTGTCCCGTTCATCTATAATTTCGCTTATTTTAATTGTTTCAAATCACATGTTCTACGGATAAACTGAAAACTTTTCTTCTATGTTTGTAAAATAAGGCGAAAAAAAAAATCTTTTTTACATAAAATTAAATTTGTAACGCAAATCATATTATTATTAATATTTCAAATTAATATTATTAAAATTTCAGTGGTAATATTATTATTGTTTACAAAAGTTGCTTCATGCGATCGGAGGAACATGCGGTTCAAATTTCAGGGCAGGTCACAAATACACCTTGTGTACCCCACATTAAACAACGTTCTTACAGCACATGACAAGCAAAATAGTGTCGTGTCACATGAACGACCTTGACGAAACCAAATAAAGAGATCCTACGATCCCACTAAGACTGCAGCATTATTACATGAATGCACTCAAAAATTAGGATTCGTCACTATTTCCTGGTTAAAAATACTTCACTAGGCCTAGAAATCGTAGAGAGATGATAATAAGTTTTAGTAAGTGAGTGATTCATGTTTATTATTTTATTACATATATTCTTATAAGATAAAGAGATCCTACGATCCCACTAAGGCTGCAGCATTATTACATTAATGCACTCAAAAATTAGGATTCGTCACTATTTCCTGGTTAAAAATACTTCACTGGGCCTAGAAATCGTAGGGAGATGATAATAATTAAATTTGACTCGTAAAAAGTTTATTATACCTATTATACCTACTTTACAAAATAAACTAATTGAATTTGAATTATTTGTATTTAATAATAGGTCATTAACTATAACATTGTCGTTTTCTATGGAGAATTTGAAGAAAACCCAATTTTCAGTATCAAATATTGATTTTCTGTAGAAAGGACAATTCCGAAGTTTATACAAAGATGGTGTATGAATGGGACAATATTAAGCTAACAGCAACATCAATTAAATTTTTGAAAAGTGTCAGGTATAATAAATATTACGAATCTTCTCATGGAAATTATGGCATTTAGGACTGAAAATAAAGTTTAATACGTAGATGTAAAACCTTGAAATCAACTTTCAAACAAATAAAATGCACTTTTAACAAAAAAATAGCAACCGACTTCAATAGTAACAGCAGTCATTCACTAAAAAGTAAATAATAATTCTATAAAGACCGATGGTACCGAAGCAACACTTTTGCTGACTTCTTTCTTCCTGAAACAATATGTTATCTAGAAGTCGGCGTTCTTATATTGGTATTTATGTTGCTATATCGTAGGAAATACGCCGACTTCTAGATAACATATTGTTTCAGGAAGAAAGAAGTCAGCAAAAGTGTTGCTTCGGTACCATCGGTCTTTATAGAATTATTATTAACTTTTTAGTGAATGACTGCTGTTACTATTGAAGTCGGTTGCTATTTTTTTGTTAAAAGTTCATTTTATTTCACATTTTTTTGTGTTGCTGGGTTAAATTGTGAAGTATGGGTAGTTCTTGCAAACGTGGTGTTAATATGAAACGAAATTCAAGTCAGTATATGTAGCTATGTTTGAGTAGCTTCCTGCTATCAGCACCCTAACACAACATGATTACCGCAATCTCGAGTTATGTGCTGTCATTCGTTGAAGAGTTCTACGGTGATGAAGCCAAGATCGAAGGTCAGGTGGGTATACTGGCAATTTTCAAGCAATGCCCTGCAATGAGCACCCTAACACAAATTAATTACCGAAATCCAAAGTTATGTGCTGTCATCCGTTGAGGAGTTCTATGGTGATGAAGCCAGGATCGAAGGTCAGGAGGGTATTCTGATAATCTCCAAGTAATACCCTTGAGTTAGCACCCTAACGCAGTGATTGCCGCAATCTCGAGTTATGTGCTCTGATCCGTTGAGGAGTTCTATGGTGAATATGGTGATGAAGCCAGGATCGAAGGTCAGGTGGAAGAATGTCAATTTTCAAGTAATACCTTGTAATCAGCACTCAGGTACAAAGCGATTACCTCAATTTCGAGAGGTATGCTGTCATTTTCTGAGGAGTTCTACTGCCTATCTCTGAAGACCTTCATCAGATCATGACCAATCCCAAAATGGGACCTACCTGGAAGTACACTCTTTCAAACAAAAAAAGAATTGTTCAAATCGGTTCAGAAATGACGGAGTTATGGAGTAACAACGCCAAAAAAAAAAAAAAAAACATACAGTCGAATTGAGAACCGCCTCCTTTTTGAAGTCGGTTAAAAATAACTATTGAATTACAGGAATTATGAACTCATGAATCTAGGGGAAATTTTGTCAATTTCATAGATTAGCATCTAATACTTGGTTAAAAATACCACACTCAACTGGTACCTAGAAGTCGTAAGGACATGAAAATAATAGATGTAGTGTAGATGATACTCATAAAGACCTTTTTCATGCATATTTAATGTAAAAAGATAAAATATTCAAGTTAATAGAATTGTGAGAACAATAAAATAATACGACAAGATCTACCCCAGAGATACGTTTTGCAGAAATATATTTCTTACAAATGAATGAATTCAGGTCACGGGAGAGTTCAGTGATTTTCTTTTGTTACATCTTTGACAAAAGCATAATATTTTGATTATGTTAAGTAACACAAGAATTATATTGTTTGAATTTATGGTAAAAAATCGGACAAGTGCTTGAATTTATGGTCAAAAACCGGGCAAGCGCTAAACCGTGTTTTTGTAAATTATATAAATGCTGGAAACATCGCTATAGGTTACCTGTTTTATTCACATACATTCAAATTTATTCACACATGTATATATATATATATATATAATATCATAGACGAACAATCCATGATAATATTAAGTTAATTTACCGTAAAAATGTATTACCCCGAAACAGTATTTTAATTAGCATGCCTTTGCATTTATAAACTTCCCTTACTGAGATGTGTATCAATAGAGCTGTATATCAGGAAAGCTTTCTTTTTTTTCAAGGCATGATTAATATTATCCAACAAAGGATTCATGTATGGAATATGATAGCTGCAGGTGAAATGTATAACATTATATATGTTACGGGTAGTGCTAGAAAAATAGTTAAAACTAGGTTTACCCGGGTTAACTTGGAATTACTTAAGCTCCTTGGGTAAAGTCCGAAAATAAAGCGGTTATCTGTAGATCAAGGTCTACCAACGCTGTTTGAGTAATTTTAGGTTTTGAGGGGCCACTTTGCTCCGTTCCGCTTCGCTCCCGAATTGATTTATCATAGCAACCTAACAAGCTCCTTCTCGCTCTGCTTCGCTTCGCTAGTCGTCGCACCTATTTTTGTCTCATTCGTTTTTTTAATTTCCATATTAATCTTATATTTCACAACAAGCGTTGGGTAAAAAGTAGGTGTAAAACCTCCGAATTTTCGGACTTCACCCAAAGAGCTCGGATAATTCTAAGTTTACCCGGATAAACCTAGTTTTACCCATTTTTCTAAGATTATCCGTGACATACTATACATCACTACAGCAACCAGCTCATTATTATCGGATAAAGCATTGATCTGAATTTAATAACCCATACAATCATTCTTTGTAAAGGTTTTAGCGGTTTAAAACTGCGTACTGCGGTTGAATAAATTAATAAAGTTCACTCAATACTTCTCACCTTTTATTAGAATGTTGAAAAACTATTTCCATTTGCAAATCGCGCGATGAGGTTCCTTTGTCACCGACAGTTCATGAATAGTGCAACAGCTGCAATCAAACTTTGTGTCGCCAATGGAATAGAAAACCGGCAAGAATATGCTATTTGACGGTATAGTACAGGGCATGAACGGTTTTTGACATTCTCAAAGAAGTAGCTAGAAGAAAACTGAGTAGGTACTCTGCAAATTTTTATTTTAGGAGCCATTTTGAAACTAAGCTGCTTTTTGTAATTCACAAAATTAAATGGATTACTAACAATGATAATATCAAGAACAAAAACCATCATTGCAGTTTGCAAAGTATATGACATTTTAGAAGAAATGTCAAAAGATTTGAAAATGTTTTTATATAAAGGGAATAAGCGCCAAATAAATTGTTCTAAGGTATAGCCGTAACAAAAATGGGTAAATTGTTAGTTACCTACCTAAGTTACATTTTCACTATTAATAATATTGATAATGGGCATGGACGAATGTTCGTCCATGATAATGGGTGAGTAAATTTTTTTTCTCAATGTCCGGGACAATACACTAAAATGATATTATATTATGTGTTTGGAGGGCTACCTGATATATAATAGAATATGTTGTTTCATTTAAAGGTAGCAGTTTATATACACCCGGTACGATAAGCTTTCATTTCTAATGAAACATGCGTCTAATAGTAGTTTATGCTACAAGGGCGCAAAGGAATAAATTACGAGGACGATTTAAAACACGAGCGTAGCGAGTGTTTTAAACGTAACCGAGTAATTTATTGCTTTTACGCCCGTGTATCATACTACATTTTTCAATGCATAGTGTGAGGAAATGAAAACAAATATAATCTTGTGAACTTTAAATTATAATTGGCTCAAAAGGACTGTATCCAGAGCCGTTAAACAGTGGGAAAAAAAGTATAACGTCTATGGTACACAGGAAAGGCTGCAGGTTAGCCAACCATTGTAAACAAATAAAAAAAAAATAATAAAGCCCTAGGGCAAAATAATCGACTTTTTGTTCGGTTTTGATGCATAAAAAGTGGGCCTTTACGAGCACATGCATTGAAAAGTAACTTACAACTGTAATTGGTTTTATTAGTAAAACAATCGTTCAGCTGGCATGAGGACGATGACCGCACGAAAAAAAAAAGAGTCGTATAAAATTTGGCGCTTCACAAATTTTACTGTTGAAAAATTATGTGACTGACGTGACAGACTTTTTAAAATAAACAGTTAACAGTTTTAAAACAGTTTTAAAATAATTACATTACGTACCATTACAGAAGAAAATTGATCTGGACGTGAGGAGTTCTGAACCGGAATTCGAACCCACTTAACGGGCGATTGATTTACCAACTAAGGTATCCAGGTCTCAACAGTAATGATATGCAAATATACTCATTTTAATGTAAGCCCCTTGGAGTCTAGGTTTGAATTTCCTTACTACGAGTTTAAAATTCTCATTGCAGTAAATTTTGTATGGACAGATACAATATATTTTTAATTTTTGCAGATTTATTAAGTTTAGGAAAATCGTTTCAATTAAAGATAACTAAGCTGTCTATTAACTACCGGTATATAAGTAAAAACAAAAAAAAAAACAAAGCAATAAACAAGACTTGAAAAATATCTAAATAAACAAAGAAATAATATTTCAAATCAAACAGCACAATAATTGAAATTAGAACGTCTATTGTGTAATAACTACAATTATTGATATCGGCATCAATAATTATGATCTGTGTGATGTGATAGTTATGACCTGACGCTGGAATAATAGCATCCATTTCAATAATCAATGACGATCTAACAGTCTGTTTAATAAGGACGAATGTGGTGGAACATTCAGAGGTGCGTTTATTAAAGAACCCTAGGCTGGGTAGGAACACTGGGGTTGTAACGCTGAGATATTGAACGGGTTTCGTCGTGTAGCGACACTCCAAGCGTCAATTGTCATTTTTGCATTATATTTAGTACACATAATTATCATTGAGAAGTTCCCCTCTGTACGAAATTTAACGCAAAAATATCAACTGATGTTTGGAGCCTATACGAACCTTGCGAACCCAGGTCCGCTAAAAAGGCCGCTTTAGATGAATCATATTATGATTCTGTTCTGATGCCGTCAATTTTGCACGCGTGAATAAATTATGACTCCATCCTACTTACAAATCATTTTTAAATGCAAGTGCTCGTAAAGGCCCACTTTTTATGCATCAAAACCGATTATTTTGCCCTAGGGCTTTATTTTTTTTTTTTTTATTTATTTGCTATGGTTGGCTAACCTGCAGCCTTTCCTGTGTGCCATAGATGTTATACTTTTTTTCCACTGTTTAACGGCTCTGGATACAGTTGAGCCAATCATAATTTAAAGTTCACAAGATTATATTTGTTTTCATTTCCTCACACTATGCATTGAAAAACGTAGTATGATACACGGGCGTTAAAGCAATACATTACTCGGTTACGTTTAAAAAACTCGCTACGCTCGTGTTTTAAATCGTCCTCGTAATTTATTCCTTTTCGCCCTTGTAGCATAAACTACTATTATGATTCACCCAAGTCGGCCTTTTTAGATCCCCTGCTCTAAATTAATGTTGAAAAAGTCGACACCGGTGTAGTGACACTGTCATTTTTAAACGATCAGTGTTGAGACGCGAGTTGATTTTTGAACGGGTTAGTGTTGCAATCCGGGTAGGAAACCCAACCCGGTGATAGAACGACTATCTACGTGACGAACGCACGTATACAGATGAAGAGATTCAGATCAAAATGTTTTAGTGATTATACTAAACGAAATTTTTTATACGAATTTGAGATTACTGATGTGATAAATAAAATGAAGACTGAGACAAATTTTTTTTTTATCACGCCGCCATGAAAATCAACAATTGACCTGTACAAACAAATGTACTTGTATGGTAACGATGCGACGGTATTGTTCGTTCTGTAGTACAGGGTGTTTCTGTACAGTATTACCAGTCTAATCCCATTACTGTCCGCTATGAGCTCCGTCCGAGCAGAGCCGGTCTTTGCAAGGGTAATGAACCTGCAGCTAATGCTCACTGAAATACCATCAATATCGGGATTCTTGTTAGCCCTGCTTACTAAACAGATTGTTAAAGAAACTGCACTATATTCTAGAAATTGGAGTTCTGAGCAAAAGTTGTGTAATAAACATGAACAAAATACCGTCTTTTAAATGAAACCTACGGGCTTTAAAACTTTAACAAACACTTTTTAGGGTTTCGATTCGTAATTATTATAACTGTTATAAGTCATTAGGAAAAAAAAAATTTTTTCTCAAGTTTAATTAGGAGCGGTTTAAGGGCCTTAGTATCGCCAAATGGGTACATTCTAATGCCTACTCCTCGTTTATGGCCGAACCAAAAATATTAAAAATAATGTTTATAAATTATCAACTCTAAGACAAAACTTCTATTTGAAAAACAATTTCAACCGAATTTTTTTGGCTTGAATTCCCTACTGTTCCTAAGAAGCTTGGTCGATTTAATTAATTTGTGCTTTGAGTAATAGATAAACTTGATAACTATAAACATAACATAGTATAATGCAATCGAACAATCACGTCCATGCGAAAAGTATAAATTTCTCCTATTTCACCCTATCAAGGACGCAGCGAGCATCGTAACAGCCGCTATGCATTGCGCGCTGATATGAACGTTATTTCAATGTCGTTTCCGTCGATATTCGTACCGACAAACATCGAACTGCTAATTCGGCGCCACTAATCGCTTTAACAGCTGGATTGTGAAAAACCCGCCTTTTTCTAATTAATGGAAACAAAACACTTCTATTCAAAATTTACTCAATAGTTCCTCAACAAAACCTTATCACCTATGTTTTGTTTAAGCTGTCATCGCAAAGTTTCCATTGGTTTCTGTAAATTTGAATTTTAAAGTTTATAATTTTAAAATTCTAATTAACAGAAACCAATGGAAACTTTGCTATGACAGCATACACAATACATAGGTAATAAGGTTTTGTTCAATAACTATTGAGTGAATTTTGAATATAAAATATGTTCTGTTTCGATTAATTTGAAAAAGGCGTGTTTTTCAAAATCCGGCTGCTTAAAGAGTATTAAATAATTTTCTGCTTTTTATCATAGAAGTTAAGAAAATAAGGTATTCGGTTTTTTTAACACGTTGTTTTATTTGTGGTTTCAAAATAGAACTCAAATTCACGATACGATACATTATCGTGTGAACTCAAAGATTTTATTTGGATATTTTAGATGTATTTTATATGAAATAAATTACTATTTCGGTGCAAAACGTATACTTACTCTCTTACTTCTATTTGTGGAGTCGCGAAAAAATTCCGATCTCTAGAGTCTTTTGACTGTAAAGATTCTCACATGGTCAACAATTGACAATTTATTTGAAGATAACATGTTTTGTTGCCACGTTAACTTCGATAAAATTTTCTATTGGGATTCTAAAGGAATGACTTTCCGCGACTGTTATTCTATTCTCGTAGGTGGTAGCTAAATACAAAAACGTTAAAACCAGAAACATGTTCGAGTTTTAGAGACAATATTCCGCAAATATTTGAACTAATATTAATGCAGTTCTGACAATATTGATAAAATATTTCATGAAACAAATATCTGACGTGTAGTTAGAATGAAAAATGTTGTAAACTAAAACGGTTCTGTCAGGTGATGGAAATAGAATATTATTTTTTCAATGCAAGTGCTCGTAAAGGCCCACTTTATATGCATCAAAACCGAACAGAAAGTCGATTATTTTGCCCTAGGGCTTTATTATTATTATTATTTTTTATTTATTTACAATGGTTGGCTAACCTGCAGCCTTTCCTGTGTACCATAAATATTATACTTTTTTTTTCCACTGTTTAACGGCTCTAGATACAGTCCTTTTGAGCAAATCATAATTTAAAGTTCACTAGATTATATTTGTTTTATTTCCTCCCACTATGCATTGAAAAACGTAGTATGATACACGGGCGTAAAAGCAATAAATTACTCGGTTACGTTTACATTTAACGTACGTATGGGTTTACGTTACTCGTTACGCTCGTGTTTTAAATCGTCCTCGTCATTTATTCCTTTTCGCCCTTGTAGCATAAACTACTATTATACCCACTACGCCGTGAAAAAGGTCCTTAAGGCGATATGCGAAAAAAATACGGGTATTTCTTTTTGTGTATTTCATGAAATACACGGAAGTATATAATCAGTTTCTGGTATATGCATCTTGACCATATAATCTAGGGTTTTGAAATTGGAAAACAAGGTTGGGTAAATTTTCCTCGATAGAAATAAAGGTCTTCGAACACACTTTTTCTCCTCGTTTGACGAATAGGAGTCATATACAGAACTCAAACATATTTTATTAGGTGTGTTTTAACAATATCTAGAGATTTGATATTTGAAATTTTGCTAGCTATTTTAGTTTTTTTAATAAAAATATAAAACTAACTTTTTTCCCTTTTGCCCTGAATCCGCCCCTCTCGCACTGCGCGATTTTTTGCTTGGAGTGACAGTGACAAAAATAAAATTCGCATAGCCTCTTAATAAGCGTATTTTATCAATAATTTCTACTAATTATCAGCAGGACTATTTAGGAGAAATACATGTACTAGAATGCTCATGGGATCAGAGAAAGAGGCAAAGTTATATTGCGTCTTACTATAAGCAAATAGCGCCTTAGCCAGTTTATCTCAACAACTCTAAATCAATTTCTTACTCAAGCTGAGACTAAAATAAACAGAATAACGTGGACCAGGTGGTAGATCTGATGCCTGGGCTCGACTGTGGAGGTACCATCATCTTACTTGGAGACCCCCTAGAAGTAATTCGGGGGAGAGTAAGAGGACAGCTCACAGGCAAAAAACCAGGAGGCCCACCATGCCTGGGACCGATGGATAGCGGTATATCCATCCCTAATAGCCGGGCCTTATATAGAACAGACTGGTGACGGACAGCGGCGTCACTGGTGCGAGGATTCCGGCACCGCGCTCACCTACCCGCCTGCCCAGCATATGTGAGTATGGGCAATTCTTCCAGGATGACCGCCGGGAGTGGCAAAGTCCCAGCAGTGGACGAACTAGGCTGATGGATGGATGAATGGATAAGTGTGGAAATTCACAGGTAATGATAAATAAAAAAAGTTCTGTCTATATCTAACTACTTTCCCAGAGAAGAAGAAGAAGAGAAGAATATTTTTTCCACATTTCCTCAAACATACTTAGAAGCAGGCAAGTATATAAATAGCATGTTTCTTTGTGAAACATGTTGAGTATGATCAATAAATTTTGGTTTTATTTAAAGATATCTGTTGTTCATTTACACCAATTCAAATTAACTTAAGAGCTGTGCTCTTGTCGGTAGTGTCCTCAATAACAAAACTTAATCGATTGCTTAGTGGCAATATCTGCAAGACAAGCATGTAGACCAATTGACCCATCAATACCGAATATGTGTCACAAGAGTTTATTTTTTGTGACGGAACCCTCAAATGCTATTATACTTTTATTTGACCTGAATCTTTGTAGCGTAGCCAGAGTTAATAACTCTGTCAGTTTTCCCGCAATGACATTAGGTCATGTCTTTCTGCGTTTGGACGAGGATTTGTCAGCTTTCCGAGGATTAGGGTACACATGATAAACGTACTCCAGACATAAACCTGCTCAGCGACCGATGACGTAGACATATTCTTGGCGGATCAACGTCTTGTCTTACCAAACTTATTAGGTCATATTATTACATATAAAATTGCCGTTCTCTATAGAGAATTTGAAGGAAACTCAATTTTCAGTACAAACATTTTTGTATTTTTTTTAAGGAATGACAAATCCAAATTATATAATTTAATAATTGTATGAATGAGACAACATTAGGCTAACAGTAACATACATTTCATTTTTGAAAAGTGTCAGCTGTAAAATATTATTACGGATCTTATGGAAATGGATGGCATTTAGGACGAACTGTTTTTGAAGATTTAATTTTTATAATCAAATCGAAAATAAAGACAAAATTTAATACGTAAATGTAAAACCTTGAAATCAACTTTCAAACAAAAAACAAATCATTGAAATAGGTTTTGAA
Organism: Ypsolopha sequella; assembly: GCA_934047225.1. NCBI lineage: Eukaryota > Metazoa > Arthropoda > Insecta > Lepidoptera > Ypsolophidae > Ypsolopha > Ypsolopha sequella. The sequence goes on along the minus strand of OW203994.1, from coordinate 15,277,866 downwards.
TTACAGTAATTATGAACTCATGAATTTGTAAGAAAATTACAGCAATTTCATATGTAAAGACCTATTATTAAGTAGGTGCCTACTCAAATAAGTATTGGATCAATCATTGTATATAAGGCGACTTTTATTTGTAGAGCCAAATTCATACTGGAGACTCGGTAATTGTTCAGGACCAAGGTTCAATGACCGTTTTTGTGAACAACGTAAAATAAAATTTTAAACAGTAAACTTAACAAACCTTTGATATGATCACAAATATCAAAATGATTTTGTGTCGTTGTAAACTTATAAACTTTGCAAATTGAAAACTTATACAACATTATACATACACAAGTCATTTTATTCGGACCTCGTTTCCATATCAAGTACTCTTGAACATTTCCGCGTCTTACAAGTCACATTGTAATGATCCCTTAGGAACAATCTGGAAATGAAGCACGCGTCCAGAGCCGTACGGGCGCAACAAACAGAGCCGCAACGGGGGTGCCCCAGTTTGCGCCTTTAACCAATCAAAACAGATGTCGCTGCAGACGACATTGTTGCTGCATAGCCTTTAGGCTAAGCGCCAAGGTAGCCTTCCCGTAGGTTAGGGGATTTTCGTCTTATTTGTTTGGGAACTTGCATTGCCTCCACGAAAGTGTCGCAGTTGAAACTTAACTGGTGCTTCACTTTGAGGACATGGCATAATAATAATAACGAATTCGTAGTGCATAAAACAAAAACTAGATAACTTTTATACAATTTTGCGAAAAATTAATTTTCGCTTGTTATCTGAGCACTTTGATTGAAAAAATGTTTTTTTACTTGCCTGTCGTTTCACATTACGTGTAAACAACGTGTAACAGAAAGGTGTGGTCATAAATTTTATTCAGTCAATGGTATAGGACAACTTTTACCATGAAGCCAACCCTGAAATCACGAAAAAAAATTAACTGTACTACTTGGCCGAAAAGAAGGGCAGATTTTTTTTTTGTGAGATATAGTCTTGGTGCCATAGTAAAAGTTGTTCTATACCATCCATCCATCCATCCATCAGCCTAGTTCGTCCACTGCTGGACATAAGCCTTTCCAGGACTTTGCCACACCCGGCGGTCATTCTGGAAGAATTGCCCGTACTCACACACGCTGGGCAGGCGGGTTGGTGAGCGCGGTGCTGGAACTCTCGCACCAGTGACGCCACTGCCCGTCACCAGTCTCTTCCATATAAGGCCCGGCTATTAGGGATGGATATACCGCCATCCATCGGTCCCAGGCATGGTGGGCCTCCTGGTTTTTTGCCTGTGAGCTGTCCTCCTTCCCTCCCCCGAATTACTTCAAGGGGGTCTCCATGTAAGATGGTGGTACTTCCACAGTCGAACCTGGCATCAGCTCTACCACCTGTTCTATACCATTGACTTAAAAAGCTCTTCAAATATGACCACACCTTTTTGTCACACGTTGTATGAAGAAGATGCTTTTATAACTCATTTTACTCATCCATGTGTTCTAGTGCTTTAATCATTTATCACATTGCATACATTCACATTTTTCCTGGATGTGTTGTAATTTTTTCGTAAAAATTAGCATACAATGCTACAGGAAGATTTCGAGAATATACAAGGTGACTTTTTGATCATCGTCCAAATTCATACTGGAGGCTTGATAAGTGATCAGTATCTTGGATCAGTAACAATTTTTGTAAAATTCTTAAATGAAATTTCGGCTTCCCATAGAAATTCAGTTCCAGTCCCGGGTGAATCACTATGGGGAGTCGAAATTTCATTTTACGAATTTCACCAAAATTTTTATTGATCCATGATACTGATCACTTACCAAGCCACCAGTATGAATTTGGACGATGATCAAAAAGTCACCTTGTATATTCATCAATTTCTAAAGATCAGAAAAGAAACACAAAATATTCAAAGAATTAATTTCCAGCCTGCCTTTTTTCCTTGAAACAAACTTCAGATTAAAGTTCAGGAGAAAACCACTTCAATATGAATCTCAGCAGATGAATTCATTGTAGCAAAAAACGTGCCCTCTTATAGCTGCAAAGTGCATACTCTACTGTTAAATTGGACTTTACTTTGTAGCTAGTTTTACATCCAAACTCCTTAGTTCTTGGTTCCAAAACACAATTTTGTATACTGTCCGAATGTAAATGATTTGACTTACTTGCTACCAACAAAATAATTGAGCAGAGAAGTATTTCTTGCTTTATTAGTGCAATCCTAACCCCTATATATCTAAATGTTGGTAAGCGCTATCTGTATAGATGAAAGTTTCAAAACTCACTTTAAATCTGTGTATTATTCATTATACTTTTTGACTCACATCGCAAGGAATCAATTAGTAATAATATCCATTAGACCTTTCTATACTATAAGTGATTGATGAAAATCTTTTCATTTCCTAATTTTTAATCTGAATTGAATATTCTGACAACTAAATTGTTACAATTTTGAATATAATATAATAATATATATATTTTTTTTTAATAAGTAGAGCATTTTTAAACTTATAATTTATAAAATATTAATTTCTGTCATATTAATTTCTTGTTCGTAAATCTTCTTGTTGCTATGATAATTATTATTCTTATTATTACTAAGTACCTGACATATTTTGAATTTTATTTAATTATTACATTTTTCTTATACAAATTTTGACATTTAATAAAAAAAAAACTGTGTACCTATTCTATAAAATGATTTGTGTGCCAGGTGTGGCTTTAATCTGCAAATAAATGATATGATTATGATTATGATTATTGCTTCATGGTCCTTACCGTACTATGACACCACCAAAATGTTTCCACCTTTAAATGGGTGACTCTCACACATTTGGAATCAGTGCTCATCTGAACACAGTGATAGTTGGACGCCTTAAGTGCACTTAAAGTTAATCATTTTAACAACTTTAGCAGTCTGATCAGTTTGCTGACCGTTGGTAGACAGATTGCGCACTCATAAGTGTGCGCGCGTCGGCATTATGTTAACGCACGCATTCAAAAACAATGCAATATATTTTAGGTGCCAGGGCTCATCTAAACTTTTAAAATCTTTGGTTTTAAGATGAAGTTGCGGAAGCCGGAAACTGGCGATAGTATTCGTCCACACGAATACTACGAGTATTTTAGTGGAAAAAATTGAGAAGAAACACATCAGTTGTGTCATGCATTTTGGTGGGTTGCTATGTATGTAACTTTTCTATGGAACAGCTGATTTTTTTTCGCGATTCAAGTGTTGGCTTCATAGTGAATAGATGTTCGTATGGACGAGTACTATCGCCATTTTTCAGCTTCCATAACTTTATGAACCCAGTAAGTATATCTTTTTATATTTTCAAAATAGCCAATTTAATAACTTATCTGATGATAATAAACCAAGTCTTAGATAAACCAAAAAACTGGTCAAGTGCGAGTAGGACTCGCGCCCTGAGGGTTCCGCGGCATATAAAATTTTAATTTATATTAAAAATAAAATTTTAACACTTATATAAAATAATAAAAAATTTAAAGAAATAGGTACAAATATTTTACAAGCTAAATATATTAATTTATCATAACGATTAATACTTAAATAATGTGAACAGAAATTACAATTTTTAATTACTAACTACAAATTGTATGAAACATAACTGCAAAATTAACTTGGATGAGTACCTTAAAACTTTAACCTAAAACTACATCATACAAACGGCATACACAAATTACTAATTCCTATCTACTTTGATCTTTGAGGTAGTCCCCGTAACAAAAATAGTTTAAAAATGACAACTTTGATAGCCTCCCATTTCTTTATTTTCGCAGATAAAAAAATATACTTTTGATAAAAACACTTGTACTGTTTCACAATATCACTGTTTTATTAGTCCAACCGGTTTCGCCTAACGGCATTATCAAGGAGCTGTTAAAATAATAAATAAACAAAGGAATGCATAGTTGTTGTTTACATTGCAGATAGTGAAAGCTGTAAACAACAACTACGCATTCCTTTGTTTATTTATTATTTTAACAGCTCCTTGATAATGCCATAAGGTGAAACCGGTTGGACTAATAAAACAGTGATATTGTGAAACAGTACAAGTGTTTTTATCAAAATTATGATGATGTTTTACCAAGTGCCGACAATCGCAAGTATTAATCATAAAAAAATACATTTACACTACTTAATGAGCTCTAGACAATGACACCCGATTTCGGGGTATGAAAAAAAAAATTTTTTCGGCTCCGTTTTCGTGTATAAGCCCCCCCTGAAAATAATTGTATTTTTTTTTTATTTAATATTTGGTTTTGGGTCAAAATTTTACACAACATATCAAAATTTGAGGTCTCTATCACATTCCGTCTTAGAACTAGAGACCCGTGGCATACGGACATACAGACGGACAGCGGAGTGACATTAATAGGGCTCCGTTTTGCCCTTTGGGTACGGAACCCTAACAAATGAACTCTATCTCTCAAAAGAGAATAAACAAAGAAAGTAGAAAACCTTTTATCTACTTTTACTCATACCTTCTTACCTGTTCCAATCTCTTACCCGTTGGAACGAAAACCTCAGCGTTAAAGGGGTTTTATCTTTGTAAATAACAAAGATACCTTCAAACTATTCAGATTCTAATGACCAAAACCGTATCACGTAACAAATAAAATTATAATATTTCACTATTATTACCATTTTATGTGACAGTAAACACATATTATTAGACCGTGTACGGCTCTCCTGTGCCTTGTAAATCTAACATCTACGCATTTTGTTTGTTGTGTGTAATTCCCTTAACAGCTTGTGTATATACACAAAGTATGTGATGTGACTATCTGTGTAAGTTTGTATATGTAAGGCAAACGGTATTACAGTAGCGAGCAATGAAATTGGGCCCTCTTATTGTGCGTACGGCCTCGGGGATTCGTGCTGACTTTGTAGGCTCGGCTCTGTTTTCAACTGTTTGGGCGACACGCAACCTGAATTATCTTGATCATTATCAATGGTTCTATCGACGAATAAGTGAAATGAAAGCTTTTTTTATCAACTAATTGATTCCGTGGTAAAACAGTTTCTCACTACAAAAAACCAGATTCACCGCAGCTTCCATTTCAAATAATTGTAAAAGGTAATTTCTTTTTCGACTGTGGCTAAAAACAGTAAAAGGTTCTGATTAAAATGGCCGCCAGTATCCTCCACAACAAGTGTTAATAGTATGCTTACATTGTAAGCAATGCCTACCTCCACTATCAACACTATCGCGGGTAGTTTATTGTTAAATTAATTAATTTTCGAGGTTTGTTTATCGAGTATACGTAGTTGAAGATAGTTTCGTAGAGCCTAACGATAAATAATAATTTTGTACGTTCATGTTATTAATAAAGTTTTTTTTACAAAACCAAATAGTTTGCTTTATATTGGTAAATTAATTACCAACTTTATTACCAGTTACGAGAATATCATTTATTTTGGCTGAGATTGAAACGTTACTCTTCTCTAATGTTTCTTTTTATTTATGACACTTTTGCACATTTACATAAAAATATTAAACTAAGAAAAAATTAATAAAACTACTTAATTATAATAAAAAACGAAGCCATCGCAAAGTTTACATCGGAACCGCTCTTAAAGCACGGCGGGGCTTAATCATCAACCAATCACAACGTATTCCGTCACTTCTTGCAAGTTTTATGGTACTTGTAAACAAAGCACTGGTGTCCACGTTGACGCCAGGCCAACCTCGGTCGCTGTAGCAATTCGGATGCCTACTGATTTCGAATTCCTTCATCACTTGGCGAGGAATTTTTGCCGGTTTGGTTAAAATCGAACCAAAATCCTTTAAGGTGGCTCCGTCGGTTAAATTTGCGACTCGATTCGTGATGGTTGAAATTTCGAACAAAACCATATTAAAATAAAGTTCTTATCAGCTCGCACAGCAAAATGGCTGTTACACCAATCGCTGCGGCTGACAAGTGCGAAAATAGTGTGTTTTTAGTTTATTTCATCTAAACTAAAATGAAATTCCAAGAACTAAAAAAAACATATCATTTTATATTAATTTGTCTAGAAGTTTATAAATTTTTATACTGTTTCGATAAAAACTGTAACAGTTATATTGTTACAAGTGGACAAAAAATCGAGAAATAAGGGTAAACTTACAATTTTCTTGCTTCACTTTTGTATATGAAAATAAAATTCAGAAAAAACCACATCACTACTTCTATCATGTAGATTATTATGTATTTTTCTCACATTCAAAAATTCTATAGTAACCGTATAAAATGGTTACGAAGTTACTCGGTTCAAGGTCGTTGGCGTTGGGAGAAACCTTAAGGCGATTACTGTCGCCAAATAAGCATCTCGATATTTGTCGGTACGAATATCAACAGAAACGACATTGAAATAACGTTCATATCAGCGCGCAATGCATAGTGGCTGTTACGACGCTCGCCGTGTCCTTGATAGGGCGAAATAGGAGAAAATTATACTTTTCACTAGGACGTGATTGTTCGATTGAATAATGTTATGTTATATTTATAGATATCAAGTTTATCTATTTATCAAAGCATACATGAATTCAATCGGCCAAGCCACTTAGAAGCAGTAGGAAATTCAAGCCAAAAAACACCATTCAGTTAAAAAACTATTTCATGTAGAAGTTTTGGTGGTATGAAAAAGAAAAATGTTGTATATATTGTCTAAGAGTTGATTATTTATAATACAGTTTTTCATTATTTTTGGTTTCGCCATAAACGAGGAGTAGGCTTTAGAAAGTACCCATCTGGCAATAGTAAGGCCCTTAAGGCGCTTCACTGACCTAAATTAGCAACTCGATGTATGTCGGTACAAATATCGACGGCAACGATATTGAAATAACGTTCGTATTAGCGCGCAACGCAAAGTACCTGTTACGACGATCGCTGTCTCCGGATAGCGCAAAATAGGAGAAAATAATACTTTTCACATCGGCGCCGGCATCGTCTTCCGAAAATAAATACTTGTTTAATATTACAGTTATTAAATTATCTGACCATTAGAGTGTCTCGAAAAGAAATAACGTCAATTTGAGGTGTAGATGCATGAAATCAGTAATTATTATTTCTAACTTTAGTAGTTCTTTTGGAGTTGTTTGTTAGGTAAAAAATAATTGATTTGTGAAACTTCACGGCGACATACTGGAGGTAAGTGCTGTGTTTTTTTTCTATCCGTTAACTATTAAAAACGAAGCAAGAAACGGCTCACCACAGTATATTGCCCCCTTAAGTGTATTCCTAAAATCTCTCTAGATGATAAACTTATAAAAGTTAAATTTATTTTGTTGATTTTAAAATATATTAACCCAAATATATTAACCCAATTGTATTAAACAAGATGTTTATCTTTTTTTTTAATATATTTGGGTTCATATATTTTTAAAAAGTACGGGTATGTAGTAAATGCTTTTTTACGCTGTATCGAATATTTTACAACAATGTAAGTTAGTAACGTACAGGTACTATTGTCTTCAGTGAAAAATAATGCTGTGGACCACTGTGTTAATAAAACGTAAAAGGAACATAAAAAGCCAATCAAAATCGTTTTATCGAACTGCGTTAAAACAATTTGATTTTATCCTCTAAAGAGCCATAATTTGGAATGTAATGGCTCTAGAAGGCCATAAAGTGTCCCTGTATCATTTTTACGCGCCACAATGTGATATATTAATGTTTAGTTACAGCGTAATAAAATAACAATAAATAATTTATTACCTAGTACAAATCCTTTTTATTATTTCTTTCAAGGGTTACAAAATGGTTATATTCGTTGTTATATGTACTTATTTGTTTGACATATAATATGCATAGTTCAGAAGCTTTGATGATTTTTTTTCTTGCTTACTGCTCATATACCTAGGTACTTGTATACCTATTTCTTTATTTAATTTTTCGGACAAATATACATATATAGAAAATACACATATATAACTTTAAATATATATAAAAAATAAAAGAAAATTTTAAACTTGAAATTAATAATGGTAACAAAAAAAATGAAGAAAAAAAAAGACAATATTTTTCTTCTAGTGACGATGCTGTGAGTTCGTTTTGTTTAATAACCGCCCCTAATAACAAACAATTGGAACAATTAAAAGAATCAAGTGCATCCACCATCCCACCTCCCTCGACGACACAGCCAACGCTCAGCGCACGAGCAATGCGTGCAGCTCGCCGATCGGCGGCTACCAGTGCCCGTTTGACAACGACGGTGAACGTCGCGTCGTCGTCCTAAGAACGACACTCGCCTTGATAATGCCGAAATGGTATCGGTGAAACGGTTGGCATATAGTCAACAACAATCACACGTGAGTGTTCAAGCCGTATGTAATAATAATTTAGTATGTCAGCTCACACGAGTTTTAATAATATTGTAATATTTTTCTTAATTAACTTAACCTACTTGTAGTCCTGACTGACTGACTGGTATATCAACGACGCCCAGACCAAACGACTGGACCTGTATAGGAACATGAACTAGGTTCTCTGTACACGACGTAGACAGCTAAGAAGGGATTTTAGAAAAGTCCCATGGGATCGAGAGCAACACTGCGGGGCGTTTTCTTGTAAAATATATGCAGATAAAAATCTTCCTACAAAACTAAGTTGTAATGATGGAATTTTCGCAAGCCATTGCTTTTCTCTACTTCGGTAGGCTGTGTATTTTTTTAGGACAGTTTAACCTCACCTATATTTATGAGGAGATTTGGTCTATTCTTTTTTGATAATTTGTACAGAAAATTAATTATTCCTTGAGCAGTTTCTGCTTAGTCTTCTAAATACTGCACCAAAAAAGAAAAATAAAGGGTATTATTATGATACCATTTCGTTATTATTTCATCTAACTACTTTTCCAAAACAAACTTCTCCTTTTACAACAAAAACACGCCTAAGAAGCATTTGATCGTTCATCTGTTGTTTGGATCGCGAGATACCGAAAACAATCTGTTTACTCCTTAGCCCCTTGTTTTGGTCCAAAATAATGCCAATAGCCTCACATTTCGGCCGAATCAATAAAAAATAACGATATCCTCCGTGGAATTAAAGGTAGCAACGTAGTTTATATCCCCGCATCGGTTTTGAGAAGAGAAAAAAACGGAATTTGTATTCGGCACACGTAAGAGTTAGGGCGTGCTTCGGATTCGGATATATTAAACAATACCACACAACCTGTATTCAGATAGGCCACATTCGGCAGCTCTCGTAAAATTTTAAGTCCACGGTAGATAAGGGATACAGGAATTCGGAGAGAGAGACGTGGTTTTGGAAATTAAAAATTACACTAAATGTATGCAAATTAATTTTGGTTTGTTGTGCTCTCCTTTATGAAATAGTAATTCATTTTCGCATGACGAATTCATAACTCAAACTGCCATAAAATATGGCGTAATGAATGGATACCACATAATGTAGGTGAATTTTTCTGGCAGCTGTACTTGTAATTTATGATAGTCATAGAGCTCTTTCAGCTCGGGAAAATTTTTAACATATTAATTTATATTAAATGCAAAGTTTGCTGTACGTACACATTTTCCACTAGACGAACAATCCAAAAGCATGGAGCAGAACCAGATTAAAAATTTATTCTGGAGGTACTTAAAACAACAAAAATATAAAGTTGAGGTAGAGTAGAGTTTGTTTTTTTATACTCTGGTTGTAATGTGGTATATTTATTTGACCTCGTGGGAAATGTACAAAAAAGAACTTGCCGGGGTTAAGCTGAATTCCATCAACGTTAAAATTAATAAGTTCGGAGTTTTTTTTTTCATGTGGCCTCTTAATTAAGTACCCCACTGCTAGGCAAAGGCCTCCTTTTACTGAAAAATATTTAAAAAAAGATTTAATCATTTCATTTTAATATTCTTTTTGATCGTTCTTCAAAGCGAATCTGAGGTCTCATATTGGTTGAAACTTTATATGGTTTCCTGCTGTATACATCAGCACTTAAGCGACTTCTTAGGAGTAAGATATGTATAAAACAGGGCTGTTGAAAAAAATACAATAAATTGTATAGGTTTACAAATCTAAAAAAAATAAAAAAATATTAATCAGAAATTAATAACGTAACGTAAATAAGCTTTAACAATATTTACAACCATTTACGCGTAGACTGTCGGCGCACAGTTGGTAACAAGATGTGACCAATTTTGTACTGGAGTAAAAAAAAAACTACATCAAAATAAATGGGGTTGCCTAGGCGCAACCTGAAGCATTTTGTATAGTCATCAAAAAGATCATAATTTTTCTGAAAAAATCACGTCAGTAAATGACAAGAAGGGTTTTATACTACATGTTCGATACATACAGCGTATCAAAAAATGTTTTTAAAAAAATAGGTTTGCGCGTCCTATGTTGGTACTATCGTGAGTCAGTCAGATTTTATCAAAGATCGTATTATCAGTTCGGCATCTTTTTATAGGATTAATACTGCGATTGTCGGCACTTCGTGAAGCTTGGATATAGCAACATGATGAAAAACACAGCGCTTGTACTCGTTGAATATATATACAGTACTGTAACAGTACAGTACAAGTGCTGTGTTTTTCATTATCTATTTTATATAGGACATGATTAATCAGTAAACGATTTAAAATCAACATCCTCTAGCATATAGGTAAGTACGAGAACTAAATCCGAATAACCATAAAAAATTTCCAGGCTTCGGTGTTCGAACTTATACAAGTACAAGGGATATCAATTTAATCGAAGATTGATTAATCATGTCCAAAAAAATCGATGCCAAATCTTTTCAAAAACTTCGATGAATTGATTATTTAAATACGACCTTCGATAAAATGAGACTGACTGACGTAAGTACCAACATAGAACGCGCAAACCTCATTTTTTGAAGCACCTTTTGATACGCTCTTTCGATTATGGTATAGTAGTTTAGTAGTAGTTGTTTATTTTGGTGTAGTTTTTTTCATACACTGCTACGAATTGGTCGCATCTTGTTACTCGATGACGTAGGGTTTCCGACTGTGCACCGACAGTCTAGCGTAAGAATGATTCACACACGGCGCGCGTAGCAAAACTATAAAGCACCTCCGGAGTTGCGCCCCACTACGACGACGACGTAGAACTTATTGAAAGTTTCTATGTTGAAGTGTACATCATCCCATAAGCCTTTGGTAATGATTCAAAATATTTAAACCGCTTGGGTTAAGTAAAAAGAACCTCAGTAATAAAATAAAGAATATATTATAATAATCAATCATAGAAACATGTTTGTAGATAGCTGAATTTCATCCTTGAAATGACTAATTTATATAGAATTCTGTAATATTTTCAAAATTCTATAACCTATATGAACTCATTTGTCTTGAGCTCAGTAGAATAATTGACCTAGAAGTTTAAATATGGTAAAAATATCACTCTATTTATTTTTCGTATGATTTATACCCTACAGTTCTTTATAAAAATGGCCTGTACTTGCATGTGCTACACAGATCACGGATCCTCATTTATCTCTAGGGAATGGCATTTGTGTAAAGCAATGTTTCCTTTTGTGCACAAAAAGAGGCACGGGAAATGGGTTTCACACGTATGAAAATTGCTTTCTCAGTCCTTTTAGCGTCGATGTACGTATTATGTATCAAAAAATGACTAGATTTTAGATAAATAGTTTTTCAAAGTATACCTGCGTAGGTTATTTTTGTGATTACCATCAACCATCAAGGTAAAGCTTTTTCCGTACGGAATACCCCTCAAAATAAAACATAATTTAAATATCCAATTTAGTATATTGAGTACATGTATTTAGTTATTTGTGTTTATACCATTTATTTACATTTATGTTTTTGTGTTTTTTACCGAGTATGTCTATGGTAAAACAATTTGGTATAAGTATTTATTGCAATTTAAAAAAAAGTTACATTTTGCATTCTATCATTATTTTACTATCGATACAATTATCATTTACACTACCCTCGCATAATTTCATGATTATATATCTTTCTTTCACCCTAAGGTTGCCTGGAAGACATTGCTATTAGGAATAAGTGCCGCCTTGCATGCAATGTTTTTTATTATAATTAAGTAGTTTAATTTTTTGTTTCTTAGTAAACTTTTTCTGTAAATGTGCAAAAGTGTAATAAATAAAAAAAGATAAATTACCTGTATTTTTATGAATCCAGTCGGTCAGTTCACTTGTATATGTTAGATAACAGTTGAAGGACAATACGAGTTAGCAGCGCGATAACCAACAAAAAAGGTGAATCTATTTTCAAATGAGGTATGTATATTTGAGAGTTCCGTACCTCAAAATGAAAAAACGTAGCCCTTATAGGACCACTGTGTTGTCCGTCTGTCTGTCAGGACTCTTTTGCTCGGGCCCCGTATGAGATATCAAGTTGAAACGAAAACCTCGTACAGGAGTCTACGGCCCCATGGTGCTGTTAAAAAAATCAGGCTACTAGCGAAAAAAAGTAATGCACTTTAAATAATCAATTTCATACAAATTTTTTCACCATAAAAATCTATAGACCACTTGCAGTTGACTCAGGAAACTTGAAATTTCGTTTACGCGTAGGCCTTTTAACACACACATGAGAAAAAATCTGAAAACTACAAATATTCAATAAGGAAGTCATATATTACCAACTTAATTAGACCATTGAGATGCATAGAGTTCAATAGATCGTAAATATCAAGTTCAAGTTAAGTTCGTCTTTTATACGTCGAATTATTATCCTAATGTTTTTAGCGTTCCGTAACCGTATTGTGTGGTGGTCCTTTGTGCGCGAGTCCAACTCGCACTTGGCTGGTTTTTTTCGTTTGGCTAGGATATTGAATTCTTTTTTTCACTCTCAATTCTCATCAACAAGAAAACCTCTTAAATTAAAGATCATCGTAGCCCTCTTAACTTAAGTAAGAGGTGTTAAAACGATTTTAAAATGAAATTTCAGCGGCAGATTGGAAGGAAATTGGATTACGCTTCGGGCAGAATTTTTCGACTTACAAAGGGACTGAACATGGCACCATTAGGAAGCCATCTTTGTTAAAGTGCTATGCGTATTCTTTAAGTTGATAAAATAAACAATTAAGCGGACCCAAATAATTACGAATGTAAGAACGTATTTCAAAAGGGCCGGGTTATAATATTCAGGGTACAAGATGGCGCGCTGAGACTGGAATGTACGGAAAAATTCTTTGCCTTGCGGTTATTCTTTCATTGTTAGTTCTTATTTTATTTTAATCTTTTACGAGAGTTAAATGATAATTGAACTTACGTTTTAATTAGCAAAGTTTAAAAGATGTTAGAATTATACAATAGGTACATAGTAAATGTAAATATACTGGACAAAAGGTCATTGTTTTTCTACTGTCTATTTAACGCTTGGACTTATTCGTCCAAGACTAAGGACAAGCCCTAGCTTTATAATTTTTGATATAAACCAGTGACCGTCTTTTTTTTCATGGTATTCTTATTTTGAGTTCTGCCTCGTAAGTTTTATATTGGTTCTGCTGCAAACTCGAGCTTCTCTCTTTAGTACTACTTCAATATGTCAACGAAAACCTGTGGTCTTCTGATATACAGTTAAACTATCATTTATTGTATTTGCAGAAGAAAAACATTCAAAAAATAAAAAAAAAAAGGATTCCAAATAATGATTCGGATGTGTACGACTCAGAATGCACCTCATACGTAATATAATGTTTTCTGGATGACGAATTCCGGTGGTTAATTTAGGGATAAGAAACCGGATGAGAACTGGATATTGGTACAGAAAAAGCGGCTTAAAAACAAGTTTATTGGAATAAAAGGTCGGGTCATAGACCCAACTGGTAAATTTAAAGCAGCAGATATAAAAGTTGCACTGTTTATAAAGAATGTCGGATTGGATGTTTCTAGGCTAACCTTGCAAAATAAATTATGAGTAAAACTAATGTACTTGTGAATCTGGGCCCGTAGCATAGTTTTAAATCGCGCGCGGCGCCACTTGTTGAATCACAAGTGCAAGGAGCGTGACGTACTGTTTAATCGCAAAAACATCGTGTCACGCTCCTCGCACTTGTGATTCAAGTAAGTCGCATCGCGCGCGATTAAACACTGGTTGAATTAGGAAAAGGAAGCGCCAAAGGGACTATAAAGCGTATAAAGTATTTGTTCCTTAGCACAAGATTTCTACGTTTTTAGATGAAAATCTGAGGGCATTTCATTTCGGCGTTTAATTGATTTTGGGACGAACTGATAGTGGCGAAAACGGAGGCAACGAAACTCAATCAAATGAAAAGTAACAATCAAACTTGAAAACAGCTGGCTAGTTTCAATTGCAAGTCTGTTACAAGATCAGTTGACGGTGTTCGGAAGTTATGCAAGACAGCTCATGTGATTGCTCTTCAGGAGACGTGGCTGTTGCCTCACGATGTGGCATTTATTGGGATTATGGATCAGGTTTTTGAATATACGAGCAAATCAGCGGTGAACACGTCGGCTGGTCTATTGAGAGGCCGACCATACGGTGGTGTAGCAATTATGTGGCGGAAAGGAGTGTTTTCGTCCGTATCAGTGATTCTGTGTAATAGTGTTGGATTAACTGCGATTAAGGTTTGCGTGGCTGGTCGTTTTTCTTTGACCTCCTCTGTGTTCATATGCCTACAGACCATGCGGAAAACACAACTGAATTTACGGAGGTACTAAGTGAAATAAACGCAGTGATCGAAAGTAGTGAAGTTTTGTGAAATTTTAGGTGACTTTAATGCACATCCTAATCAATACATTTTAAGGAAATATCTAGCTTTTGTGAAGAGCGAAACAGGTGTAGTGACGTAGATTGGCTGGGGATATCGTCAGATACGTATACTTTTAAAAGTGAAAGCCATGACAACTGCAAATGGTGGCTTGATCATCTAGTTTTTTGCGTCAACGTCAACTTTTTGGCATTTGTAGTGCGAGTGCATCTGTACCTCGTCATGGAGGAAAACTTTTGGCCGCAGGGCGTAGTGTTCCGTCGCTTCCGTGGACAAGTGCCACAGGACAGTACAAAGTAAAGATTTAGATAATTTTGTAATGTATTTGTATATATTTTAGTTTGTAAGGTATCTATGGGCCACAGATGCCTGATAATAAATGATTTGATTTGATCTTACTATGTAGGCAGCTTCGCAGTATGTGTCTGATATCAGGGAACGTTACGATGTTTATTGGTCGGACCACCTTTCTCTCGAAGTCCAATGTAAATTAGGTAACTTAACATCTTCTTGTATTGTTCTCAGAAAATGTTTGTGATAAAGTGCAATGGGGTAAAACGGACACTGAACAGATTAATAAGTATACTGAAGAGTGCTGTATCAAGCTCAAAGACATTGACTTTCCACAAGAACTTAGGCACTGTTCTGACCATTTGTGAAATGAAGTAGAGCATAGAGTAATTATAAATACATTGCATCTTGAAATTGTTAAAGTTTTGAAAGAGAGTGCTGAAACCAGCTATGATGTGTCACAGCAAGGCAGGCAAAAGCATATTTTAGGCTGGAATAGATATGTTAGGGAGGCTCAAGAGGCTCGAGAGCTCGAGAGGCTCGACTCAGATTCCAGATTTGGATATTTAATGGTAAACCTAGTACTGGTGAAGTTTACCAAAATCACAATCACAATGACAATCAAATAAAAATGGACATACTAGCTACTCACCATAACGCGAAGGACTTTCGGGGCTTCTGGAAGCAAACTAAGAAGCTAGAGGCTAGGAAATGTGTGCCCGCGAGTGTGGAGAGTCTATGTCAGCCTAGTCAAATTGCCGAAATATTCAAAGAACTTTTTGAAGTCAAATCTCCTTTGGGATCAGTGCAGCTGCAGCAGCTCGATGCTGGGACTGTTTAAGGTGGTAAAAATTCTCGCTTTTCTTCTAAGGATGTTGCGTGGATAATAAGAACTATGACGCGAACTATGATTCGTATCATAATTTATCATACCAACAATAGTACCATAAGTATTTCATAATAATCCAGCTTCCATATAACATCCTTGTTTAGTAACTACCTCAAGTCAAACACATTAATGGTCGCTGAAAACTTTCACAATAATATTGATTATTTTTACAAGTAATATTTATAAACCTTACAAACTTAGCTTTAAAACTATTACAGCCAACTCTACACACATAAATATGAATATTCTATCACGTGCGTCCATCCGGTCATAACTTCGTGTCTCTAGTCACGACTACCATACACGGAGGACCCACGGCCCTAAACACAAATCTCTGAAGAATACAGATGAAATCCTCGCTCTGACGACAGTAAAAAGGCCCTAAAGATGCCACTTGACCTAAGTGTGGAAGAACCAACTAAGCCTGTGCGAACTAACCTTTTTCCATGACATTACTAAAATCACATACATACATACATACGAGTACATTATGCCCCAAAGGATGTTTCAATAACCACTTGAAGAGAAACTATCAGAGAAGCAACAGTACCCGACTACCACAAGGCACATAACGTAACGTGTCCTTCAACAATGTAATTTTACACTCATATTGTATTTATTTTAAATATTTGAAATAAATATATATATATTGCTACATAGGGCACTTATTTTATTTTATTTTTTGTTTAATTAAAACATTAAGTATATAAAAATTATTTTCGAAATATATTTCGGTCACTTTGGGGCCGAAATATTATTTTAAATATATTATTTTTGTCCAATGTGATATTAAATTTTTAAACAATTTCAGAAAGGGCTCTGTACTAAAGTAAAATTGGGCTTTCATTTAAAATATTTCATCTACGAGTATTTTCAAAGTCAAACTTTAATCTGAAAATATTTTCTAAAACGGAATCTTATTATCCTTTATTATGTCTCGAATATTTCAAAATGTTCTCCATCTCTATCAATATCCAATTATAAGTAACTTTCTTGCAAAAACATCCTTTTACTTGACTTTTTTTTGTTAAACTTGCTTCTTTATTTTTGTATTTTTATAAAGAAAAATTGGCGTGGATGTCTCGAAAGAGTAGAAAACGATTTTTTCACAAAATAGTTATTTAAGATACACGTGCGGAAAGTAAAGTTTTATACGAATAAGTGCGAAATTGAAAACACGAGCGCAGCGAGTATTTTCATTGGCACGCATTCGGATAAAAACCTTTTATGCTCAAGTATCTTACAACATTTTTCAATGCATTTTGCGAGGAAATACAACAAAAAAATAAGTATAATAAAGAATGGTGTTTATCATCATTCAATTATTGCTAGAGCGCGCATAATATATAACTGTTTTTTTTTGGACAGCAAAACCTCCTTGCATCTTTGTAATTTTTAAATTTTATGACTTGCACCATGCACCACAGAGTCAAAAACTTGAAAAAATTACTTTATTTCACGCGTGAAACTAACACCTCCTACAGAAGTCTACCCCCATGGTGCTGTAAAAAAATCAAGCTTCTAACTCAACGCGAGAAAAGTAATACAAATTTTTGACACTCGCAAGGGAATCAAAACCAAAACAAAAAATATAGGGCACTTCCAGGTGACTTAGAAACTTGAAATTTCGGTTACAGGCTTACACACACATGGGAAAAAAATTGAAAATAACAATTATTTCATTATTTAGGAAGATTTCATTGTGCAACTTAATTAGACCCTTTAGAGACATAGAGTTTAATAGATTTAAGTGTAAAGTTAAGTTGGTCCTAAATAACTGCAAGTGCAATTATTTACCATTATGTTTTCAGGGTTCCGTACCTGTATTGTGTGGTGATACGGAATCCTTCGTGCGCTAGTCAAGCATTTATCGATCTATGATTAAGGCGACATGCGAAAAATATACGGTTGTTTCTTTTCTGTGTATTTCATGAAATACATGGAAAATTATAATCAGTTTCTGGTATATGCATTTTGAGTATATAATCTAGGGTTTTAAAATTGGAAAACATGTTTGGATAAATTTTCTTCGAAAGAAATAATTGTTGAAATGAGGTCTTCAAACACACTTTTTCTCCTCGTTTGACGAAGAGGAACCATATACAGAACTCAAACATATTTTATTAGGTGTGTTTTAACAATATCTAGAGATTTCATATTTGAAATTTTGCTAGCTATTTTAGTTTGTTTAATAAAAATATAAAACCAACTTTTTCCCTTTTGCCCTGAATCTGCCCCTTTCGTACTGCGCGATTTTTCGCTTGGAGTAATAGTGACAAAAATAAAATTCGCATAGGCTCCGGTGAACGCAAGAGTTATTTATTCGTAGATGATTAAAATGGCAAAAACCTGTTCTACCATGTTCAAGTCATGAAGACAGTTTTTATTGCTCACAGTAATTCCATTTACTGTGAATTTGATGAAAGGTACGCAAAGATGATGACGTTTGCCCCAATAGCAGAGTTTTACATCTCGGGCCAACATTTTACGAGCGGACAGTACGTTGCCTACTAAAACGTTTCCCAAAACATACCTAATAATCGAAAAAATATCAGTCGCGATTAGTACTTCAATTAATGTTTCATTAGCAAACATAAATGAATAAACAAAAATACATACCATAATAGACTAATTGGTTCTTTAATATATGTTTTTAAGCGTAAAGTTGTACAGTACTGTTAAAAGGACGGTGACTTAGCATATTATGTTCCTATACCAAAGGCATTATGAAAAACGTTATTCTGTTATTGGCTAACATGCTGTCAGTCTCTAATAAGAAAAAAAAACGACAAAAAATTTGAATTCTAACTTGCAGAAACCAATGGAAACGTTGCGATGGCAACACACACAATACATAGGTAATAAGGTTTTGTTGAATAACTAAATAAGTGAATTTTGAATTTAAGTGTTCTGTTTCGATTAATTAGAAAAAGGCGGGTTTTTTAAAATCCGGCTGCGAAACCGAAATGGCTTATAACAATTGGTACAAAATAATGCTCCAAACACCAGGGGTGATTTTTTTGTAGTCTTATATTTGATAAATGAAATCCTGAAAATTATTCAGAATGAAGAAATGTCTCTCTAAGTCTTAATTTTCCTGCCTTTGAGCGACGACTGGAGCAGCTGTGAAATTCAGTTGTAATTTTTTGTACAATTTATCATTTTGCAGGGAATCCGAGTTTAGACACTTTCTGTTGACCATTTCAAGTTTCTGTCACCTTTCGTTAGGGTTTTCTTTTTGTTTGAACTTCTGGGAATGGGTAGAATTTTTTTTTAGAAACCTTATTTCTTTAATTCATGATAAATAGAGATAAAATTACACTAGAAGAGAATAAAGTTTCATGAGTAAAAGAGAACGAGCTACCTATATACCTCACAAGAAAATGAAGGTCACTAATTTTAGTCATCACTCCAGTTTGGTTATAAACTTCTTTCTTGTCGCACGGTATTATGTGATTTAGGAGTAGATATCATAAACTCAGGGGTAGAACGCTGGCCTCTTAATCTTAATATCAAGGTTCAATCCCGATTGGGCATGTATGCCGCATACACCAATAAGTTTTTCGGAATTTATGTGCATAGTATTTGTTCTTACTTACATCTTACTGAATGCCGAAGGAAAACTTCGTAAGGAAACCTGCATGCCCTAAAAAACGTGTATTTGTGCCCGAAGAACGGCGATAGGGCTCACCACTCATCACCCTGGGACGTCATAATCGTCGGTGAAACGCGGGTTGTGACTTCCATTTGACAATCGGAGCATCTTTGATACCCCCTTGAGGATTTATGTCGTGGTGATATATTTATAATAATGATTTTATTCTAAGGTCAGTGATATGTATTATTACAGTTCGGGCCAAGAAGCTTAAACTTAATCCATCCTGGAACGCTAATTAGTGAGAGAGTAAATGGTTTTGCATTTAAATTGAAACCATACTGAAGTGCTAATTAGTAGTGAGTATTGCACTTAAATTAAAACCAAGCTGGAGCGCTAATTAGTGAATGAGTAACTGGTATTGCACTTAAATTAAAACCATACAGGAGAGCTAATTAGTAAGTAAGTAAATGGTAGTGAATTTAAATTAAAACCATACTGAAGCGCTAATTAGTGAGTGAGTAACTGGTATTGCACTTAAATTAAAACCATACAGGAGAGCTAATTAGTAAGTGAGTAAATGGTATTGCATTTAAATTAAAACCATACTGGAGTGCTAATTAGTGAGTGAGTAACTGGTATTGCACTTAAATTAAAACTATACTAGAGCGCTAGTTAATGAGTGAGTAAATGATATTTATTGCTCATAAATTAAAATTTACTAGCTTTTGGCCGCGGCTTCACCCGCTGTGATTTTGTTTGCATTTACCCAGGATAAAAAGTAACCTATGTCACTCTCCGGCCTATAAACTATCTCCATCCAAAAAATAAAGTGGATCTGGTGCTCCATTGCTGCGAGAAAGAATGACAAATCAACAAACCAACAAACATAGTTTTTCATTTATAATATGGCACGGATTTTTCACCTTTTTTCATGTCACACTTTATCCAAAATCAATACTTATACAAATATTCGTCCAAATCAGACTTACCTTTTAAGTTTTTAAGATAGGTTAACCAATTATTCTGTAATTTTATATATTGTTATATGCTTTTGATCCGTTTTTCGGGGTTAAAGCATGGAAAATTAAGTAATTACCTTCTATGTTGGCAATCACTTTTCCTTTTTTTTAACAGCTAAGCAAGAATTTAATAGAAAATGTGGTATCAGAGTACCAGAGGTATAGTATCAATATACATTTAATAAAAGAGTAGAACCCGGTGTGTCTGTACATTGAAAAAAAGTTATAAAAATAAAAAGTAATAGAACACAAATCAGCGATTTTTAGAATTCTTTTCCGTCTGTCTGTCTGTTTGTTCACGCACATCTCCGAAACTACTGAACGGATTTTCGTGTAATTTTCACAAATGAATAGAACTTGATTTGGATTAGAATTTAAGTTTTATTTCTTTAACATCAGGTGTCGGATAAAAAAGTTATCGTCATTTAAAAAGTTTTTGAATTTACTTTTCTAATGTTAGAAGTTAGAAGTTACATAGCAAATAATAATTCCTGGCGATGAAGGCCTATAGAGGTCACGAAAAGAATACTTTGGTAAAAATTATGTATAGTTAATAATTTTAGTACGTAGAAAAACAAAACAGGTGGCGCTGTTCATAATTAGAACTCGCATAAATAAATATTAAATTTTTTCTTTTAAATATCGTCATCTATTTTGATAAATAAAAAGTTTTAATGCGAAATTAGTTGCAGCAATTGCATAAGAGATGGTGATACCTTTTTTGATAAAACGGATCGGTACTATAATTGCAGAATATTGTAAAGCTAGTCTGTCTGTACGTTGATGATACTCCAAAAAAATAGCGGTTTAGGATACTGATACAAAAAGAAACGGAATTTTTGTCGGTATTTCATGCATCACACAAAAATACTGAACGAGTTTTGATGCGGTTACCACTACGACCTTCAGCAGTAAGACATGGATTACAAAGAAAGAAGAAAGGGAAATCACTGTTCCATAACTTATTATCCAACTAAAAACTGGGATACTTTTTATTGCGGAATTCCCAAGGTATTACACTGTGGCCGCATTATCTTCTTCCACGCTGACGAAGTCGCGGGCAATAGCTATTGTATTTATATAAGTAGAAAATAGAGAAAAAAATCCTAAATGAAATAGACAAACTCCTGCTATTTACGTAATTATCTTGCACAGTCGGTAGTGGCTCGTTATGAATCCTCATTCTCGGAAGAACAAATAAACGGCCGATGATTACCATGACCAAATTCAACGAGTGACTATACAGACCATGGTACTTATCACACGATAAACGGAAGTCGCATGAATAACATATCGCATTCGAAATAATGCCAGAATAGCTGCTGAGAGTCTAATAAATCCCTGCGTACAGACGGATGGAGGACGAGTGGTTTGACGAGGGTCGTTCGGGAAGTATTTGCTCAAACTTTCTGGGCCGCTAATCCAACTCACGCCTACTAGTGGCCGCGAGTGACTTTGGCCAAACTGTAACTGTGTAGACCACCTGCACCCGTAGCACAGTGTTTATTCGCGCGTGACGCGACTTAGTTGAATCACAAGTGCGAGGAGCGTGACACGCTGTTTTTGCGATTAAACAGTTTGTCATGCTCCTCGCATTTGTGTTGTGATTCAACTATGTCGCGTTGCAAATTTAACAATTAATCCATTTGAAACAGCGATTGTGACACAAAATACTTTTTTACTCGAACTTAAATAGCGCCGTTTTAAAGAAAAATAGAGTCAAAATATTTTTGAAGTGGATACTTCGTATATTCAGAACGTATAGGTCACTATACCGGAATGAGTTTTAATTATATTTTTTGTTATTGGATAGATTATTAAGTTTTAAAATCGTTCTTTAACACTTATTTCGGAATAATAAAAATGTTGAAATAACCTCGTAAGCGAATGAGCTGCCAGTGACACGATGATTATTATCCTTTTGCATGCGGCTCAGTGCGTGTTCATGTCGTTACACATCGTATAATTGTGCATATCATGATCTGCCTAGGGGTATCATAATTCTGTTAAGGCGATATTTAAAAGTTTTAGCGTCCCTGTTACTCAATATTCGAAAAAACTCTCAGTGCGAGAGGGACGGATTCGTGGAAAAGTAGTAAAAAGTCGGTTTCTTATTCATATAAAATGAACTAAAGTTACTATCAAAATTTCGTTTAACCAGGTTCTAGATAACTTTAAAACCCTTCTAAAAAAATATAATTGCTGTCCATATGTCATTCTAAATTGTCAAACCAGGAGAATGGGTGTCGAAAAAGACCTCATTTCAATAAATATTTCTATCAAGCCGAATTTCTCCAATCGCGTTTCTGTTTTAACAGATCCCTAGAAAAAGAATCCAAAAATAATATACTATTTTATCAAAATAAGACATTATTTACTGAAGTAGATATGCAAGTTCTTAAAGTGTCGATTTCTTTTCCGTAGTGCCTTAAAACTACACAGGTGTCGTCGCATCGCTCCGCTCCGCTTCGCTCGGATCACCAAATTTATTTAAATAAATTGGGCCCAGCTTTTCATAATTTTTTTCTTAAAAATTGTCAATTTACCTTTAACCTTTCTGAAATTTGATTAAACATTAATTACTCACCAGAGGATCTAAGTTTAATATAAAAATATTTTCTAAGTACGAGTTTATCTTGAAAAAATTACATTAAGAGCCATTTCACGTTTTCATGCGAGTAATCTGAAATTTTAAGCTTTCACTCACAAGATTTTTAATTCACACGGTCACTATAAATATTTTTTCAATGTAAGTGCTCGTAAAGGCCCACTTTTTATGCATCAAAACCGAACAGAAAGTCGATTATTTTGCCTTAGGGCTTTATTATTATTTTTTTTTATTTATTTACAATGGTTGGCTAACCTGCAGCCTTTCCTGTGAACCATAAACGTTATACTTTTTTTCCACTGTTTAACGGCTCTGGATACAGTCCTTTTGAGCCAATCGTAATATAAAGTTCACAAGATTATATTTGTTTTATTTTCTCACACTATGCATTGAAAAACGTAGTATGGTACACGGGCGTAAGAGCAATCGTCCTCGTAATTTATTCCTTTTCGCCCTAGTAGCATAAACTACCATTAGGAGCACGAGACCCTCACCCACCTTGTTTAGTTACTGTACTCCCAATAATGACTTTTATAATGTTGAATACATTTCTTATTAACAGTTAATGTATCAAATTTATTATAAACTAGCTTTTGCCTTCTGCTCCGCCCACGTTGATAAAATTTTTGTGTAGTCCAATCTAATCTATCAATATTTACCTACTTACCTACCCTAATTACAGATTCTATGATAGATATCAATAAAAAGTCATTAAAAGCATCAAATAATCTCATAGGAGCTGATTAATGGGATTAAAAGTAGCCCATGTACAATTCCAGGTCTGAACAACATTTGTGCAAAGTTTTATCCTAATCGGTTTAGTAGGTACGGCGTGAAGGAGTAACAAACATACATCCATCCAGGTACATCCATACTTTCGCATTTATAATATTAGTGGAATAGTACTTTTTTTTTGTAATGATCATTTTCCCTATTGTCAACTTCAAACAGCATAATTCAAATTGCCATAATATCAGACATATTAATGAGTTGACACTAAAAGTACCATCCATAAGTACCATATTATCCATCACATTATTTGCTTTAAAAAAAGACTCCCGTAAATTTTCGGTTAAAGGCCCGTTATCCCTGACATTGAGCACCTTCTTTTTGCATCAAGTAGAACTAAACTCTATGATCTTTTATTACAGTTTAAAATAGCGCACTCTGAGCCGTGGCTGTTACAACAACCGAAACATCGCGCGCTCTTAAAAAACACGTTTTTCACTCAAAAAACGTTTTTACGGTGAAATTTTCAGAAAACTATCCACAAAAGTACTTACTTAGGTATATTTTCCTTGATTTCCTGTAATTATCCTAAAATTTGGTAATGTAAATTTTATATAAAACAAAAAAAAACGTGAAAAATCGACCAAGTTTCGGAACTTTTTTTGATGAGGCAAAGAATAACGTACCGCGTTTTTAAACCGCAAAAAAATGCAAAAATAATGTTTCTAAGATATTTTTTTTTTCAGACACAAAACATCACAGTTTTGTGGTTTAAAATGAATCAAAAAAGAGATAAAATTAGGATTAATGTCGCCAGTTTACCATGACTTTTTGTATTAAATAAAGCAACAATACAGTAAAAATTTCACGTCACAATAACTTATGATCTTTAACCAATCAAATTCTGTAATTCTACTGATAATTATTACAAGAAAATTAAATCCAAAAACATAAATAACATCGCTCCGAATACCAAGGAATTACGTTGCACAAACTCGCTTCCTTTAGGTTTTGTAAAATTGCTCTTAAAGTGGTACCACGAACAGTTGAATTTCACAACGACGAAGTAATTTTTTTTTTTAAGTGTTAGTTTGTTCTATGACGACAGACAAACAGATGCAACAATCGACATGGCCAATGAAGGTTCAGATTTGTGTGGAATAAATTGGGTATTGATTCAACTCGAAAAACGGATTAGAGCGCTGTCGCCTACGCGCCTCCCGCCGCCTCCTTCCCTAGAGAACGTTAAGCACTTGACAGGTGACCTGCTTTACTTTTATGGCTTCTTTGTACCATAGACCGCCTATTAGAACGAGACCAAGTACTACAATACTAATAGTTGGCGCCGAACTGTGAACCCACGGACCCTAATCCCATATCTCGGCAACCCCTTGACCAATTTGGCTCATGTTCGAACTTAAAAATTCTTTTTGTCCCATTTACTCACCTACCAAATTTCAGCGATACTTGAGTTATCGTCGGACAAAAATTTATAAATACATACATACACACAAACGCCGGTCTGTTCAAGTAGACTCGAAGAACTTCACTCGCTCGTTCAAAAGTTCAATTCAAAAAATCACGAGCCCTTTCTGATCAGCGACCGCGGCCATCTAAATAATAGGTCTTTACATATGAAATTCTTACAGATTCATGAGTTCATAATTCCTGTAATTAAATAGCTATTTCAATTTGTTTTTTGGTTAAAAGTTGATTTCAAGGTTTTACATCTATTTACTAAATTTTGTTTTTGTTTTCAGTTTGATTATAAACATTAAATCTTCAAAAACAATTCGTCCTAAATGCCATCAAATGATAAGATTTGTAATCATTTTTTACAGCTGATACTTTTCAAAGATTCAATTAATGTTGCTCTTAGCTTAATGTTGTCTCAATCATACACATAAGAAATTACATAATTTGGATTTGTCATGCCTAAAAAAAATGCAAAAATTCAAGTTCAAAATTCAGTTTCCTTCAAATTATCTATAGAAAACGGCAATTTAGGTAAAGACTAAATATAAAATTTTAAAAAATACGTGTAATTTTAAAGGTAGTACACAAAGATGTTAAAAAAAACAATATTTTTTGTGTTATTTTATTTTCTAGAGACAGTTGAAAAGTAAGATAAAAAAATGTTTTATTATCGAATCAAAAGATCATTCGGAACGTTTAAATGCCTCAGCCACATTATAACGTTTGACCAACAATTTGACCAACTTGCCGGCCGCTGTAGTAGTCTACTAATCATGGAAAATTATGCTGTAATTTATAACACTTGCTTGTCACGGATTACCAAATCCAATAGGCCTACGAGATCGAATATCACGAGTACAAAAAGATCCAATGAAAAGACACAGGCCGCATAGAAACATCCCTCATATTGTCACGTACATACCACTGGCTTTTACGTTCACAAATCATTCCTATATCCCCTATACCCATACTTAAGCCAACTTTTGCAAAAACAGGGTTCTTTTACGTACACTTTTACGTGACTTTTGTATAAACAAAAGTAGCCAAAGCCAAATTCATACAGGAGACTTGGTAAGTGGTCAGGACCAAGGTTCAATTACCCTTTCTGTGAAAAACGAAAAAAAATGTTTGAATGCCTATCAAATTTACGAACAATTCCGAGTGTGGGAAGGCTAATTCTTATTTTTCATTTTACACAAAAATGGTCGTAGAACCTTTGTCCTGATCACGTACCGGGTCTTCAGTATGAATTTGACTATATAAACAATCACCTAATATGCATTATAATTATAATATGACATTCCTATAACTTTCCTAAGGGAAGAGCCGCAAATATTCCGGTTCCGCTGTTTGCTCTGTTCCTTTACGAATAACATTTTACTTTTAAAATTTTCCTTAAAGTAAAGTTTTCAAACACAGCTTGAAAGCCTCCCCAGAAATGTGTTATGCATAAGCTACTTAACTTATATGATGAAAAAGTTTTTAATTTAGGGACGATTAAAATTCGTTTTGTGTCAGACGATCGTATTCAAGTAGCACAACCTTATCTTATAACAGTATCCAGGATAATTATGCCGAAACAATCCAATAACCATCCTGAAGAACGACTATAGACAGACTCTAGTGCAAATGGGTACACCACTAGCCCTCTCGCATTCCAAATCGTAGCCTCTATCCATGTTACAGACTAGACTCAACTTTCATTACATATGCTATGTATTATATTGCTAGATGACGCCCGCAACTTTGTTTGTGTGAATTTGGGATATACATATACATAATAATAATACTTTATACAAGTCCACAAAAATGTTGAAACCCATAATTAATTAAGTTATTTTTAGCCATCGAAATTTTTTAGACAATTTTTATTTAGTGACATTGCGATTAAATGTCATGATGACTGACGTATCTATACTGTGTAGTTCGTTATTGTTTATGATAAACAATAGAACCGAGAAAAAATATATAAACTATTTTGTACTTACGTACATTTTTTACTCATAGCAAAATGTATTTTGAACTCAGAGATTTTGAACGCAACTGTACTAAAATAGACATAGTGCTATCGTCGGATTTGATTTTTCATAAAGTTGGCAAACTGCGATGTAATTGCGATAAAAATAAAAAGTAGGCATAGTGTGATCTAATGTATGGTGGTTTCAAAATGTAGGCATTGTGCTACCAATTACTTGAAAATATTGAAAAGTTAACTAAGCGCGAAATTAGGCATCGTGCTACGAAATCAATACTTTTTACTCGTTTCTAATTCCGTTCCAAGCCAAAAATTTTAACGGGACACCTAACGCTAGAACATCAACAACACCAGATTTTCAAGGGTTCTTTGCAAGAAACTAGGTGTCTCCTCATATTGAAGAAAATATATTTGATTTGTCAATCTTTTATCTAGAGATTCCACCTATAAACAATGTTTTAAGATTTATACCTTTGTCAAAAAAAAATGTTTTCCACCCTCTTTTTTTTTGTTTTCAAACGTTCGTTTCAAAAACGTGGTAAAGAGAACAACTTGATTTTTTTAAAATAAAATAGGCAATAGAAATATAAAGGGATGTTACCTAAATCCAATATTTTTTTCCCTGCAAAATATTTCAGTATTAGCTAAAAACACACCAATTGTTGTTTTGCTGCGTGATCAATAGTATTACGCGTCCAAGAACAAGAGGCCAAAGAGCCAACATATAATCGCCCATATGAAAAGCAAATAAGGTGTTTGCCATTGGACTTGTTGTGCTGGATGGGTAATAAAAAAGTTGCTAGGGTATGCCATCCTCTTAACAAGATGTGACCCGTTTACCCTTTGGGTACAGATTCCTACAAATTTTATTATTACACATGTTAAACATTTCATCAAAAGAATAAAATGACACTAGGGAATTTCATAAGAATGTTTACTGGTTACAGTCATGGTCAATAGCCCTTGTAGAACAGTTTTAAATGAGAAATCTAATTGAATTATATTGAAATTCTAAAAATTGTAATCGTAAGAACAAATACATCCTATCGTACGAAGTGATCCTTACGCTATGCAAAAATCTACGAGCATCAAATGTTTGAGATAGCCCTGACATAGTCATTTTTACAATATGGGTTGTAGATGTGTCAGGTTGTTATTTTCATGTTTTAAACAGCAATTTTTTTTTATCATAAGTTACAGTGTCAATTTATCATATTTACTATATCCGTGCTATGAGTATATAAATATCTCAAGGTTCTTGGGGTTAAGAACGAATAGTTTGTAAAATCTAAGATGGCTATCATTTTCACGATATGGGTACCGTTTTCAAGGTACTCGGGGTGGCTTAGTATGAATTTAAAATTTGTTTATGATGGCGACCGAAAATTTCAGTTTTGCTCACTATTTTTATGCTTTGCCCAATTTTATTTTACGTCCTGCAGACATCACGTCACTAGATATGTTCTACAAAAGCCAGGCTAAACCAAATTGACAATTATAAGAACAAAATATGCTACTAGACGTTATTGCTACAAAAATGAATCGATAAGAGGATATGAAAGATTTTGTTCAAAAATTACGTTTTTAGGGTATTATAAGACTACTTACTCTTAAAAGCTCTCTATGAACATAATTATCTTTAAACAATAATATCTATCTATCTACCTAGTAGATAGACTTCATTGAGTCTATGAAGATCATTGTCAATACATTTTATCTATACCACAATAAGAAATTTCATAGAACTAAACGATTTAAAATCAATCGGCTGTGCTACTTGGCTACCCAAAGGAACTATTAAACTGCTTTTCAATCACCCTTTAGGAAGGGAAGGAGACTATAATTAAATTAAATATAGGTAGGACGTGAATGAAGAAATATTACTTTTAACACTTAGCAGACGTAACTTTCATAAAAATTCTTTAAACATATACATAACCTTTCCGATTAATCTATCTACAGCAGGGGTGGCCAACTTGATTAGACTCAAGATCTACTGTTTACTGACGAAACAACGTGCGATCTAGCTATTACTTACTTCTTGAAATTTTAAATGCAATTATAAATATATTTTTTTTGGCTTGCCACCATCGACTGGATTATTAGCCGCGATCGACCGGTCAAAAAAACTATGATTGCCATTTAAAAATAACATAGCTTAGTTAGCTAACAAAAAGCAACTAATTTCGACCACATCGATGGAACTAGCTAATAGTGTGTAATGTTCTTTGCAGACTTTTCTCATTCTGTTTGTGGTTTAATGTTCCATCCCGGTGGATGAAAGGGGCTAGATTCTAGCTGCAGAGGAACTGGAGTTACTTAGTTTCCCACAGCTTCCGTCTACGCTGGCTGGATTTATTCTAAGTTTGGTCTTTCGCAGAGGCAAAAGTTTCCATCTTATGTCGACTCTTAGAGTCGGCAAATATTATATTTTCAAGGTTTTAGTTTATCAGAGTTGCACAAGCGTTTGTAGGGCTTAAGCACTTTGTGTATTTTATTAATTTGTCTATCTGATTTCTAGTTTAATTTTTAGTTGACGGTTCCGAGTAAAAGATAGTCTAATTAAAATTATATTAACGTCCAACAAACCACTCGTGATATTAATTTGAGAAATTTAAGGCTTCAAAATGAAGAATTAAAACTATAAAAGATAATTTTTTCTTTGCAAAGAAGAGAGCGTGTTCCGAGAAGACACCGCTTTCTACTCGTACCTAGATTAATAAAATTCAAACGCTAAATAACGACTACAGAATTGTGCGGCATAAAGTCGGCCAAGCTTTTTGTCCATTTTGTTTTGTAAAATATTCTATCGAAATCCAGAGTAGTGGAATAAAATTTAATGAGGGTATGAAATTAATAATAAAAGGTATTCTATTAATAAACATTGAGGGCTTGAAAATATTGTGGCAGATTACATTTTCGTGGAGGAATCTCTTGATGGTACTAAAAAGCGGAGAGAAAATATTTTAATATCTTGGTGCCTCGTAATTTGGGTTTTAAGGTTAAACGTCAGTAGCTTAGCGCAAAGTGCATGACTTAACTTTGTTTTTCTTGTCTAAAAATTCAAAATTGAAAAGCATTTTGGTCTGTGGCATTTGACGCCAATAGTTCAGTATTAGTGAGATTTATAAAGCAAGAGTTTGAAATTGTACACACAATTAGCCAACCAACTATAACCAACTTAAAATTCTGTTTTAACTTTGTTTGGACAAAATCACGACTAATTGTGCATTAAATTTCAAACTCACTCATATTGAGCTATTGGCGTCAACTGCCACATACCAAAATGTTTTTCAATTTTCAACTTCTGAACAAGAAATACAAAGTTAAGTTATGCACTTTGGGCTAAGCGACCGACGTTTAACCTTAAGATCACTCTTTACTTTAAATCCTTGAACTATGATATTTTGAATAAAAATGTTACATTAGGTTTCAGGATTTGAAGTGGTTTTCTATCCTTTGTCGACACATTTATTAGTACGATAATCCTTTGCTTCGTTCGCATAGTTTTGTTATTTGTCATTATATCCCGGTTCATAAACTATCCAATTGAATAAATTTCATTGTGATAAGTTCATTATTATTTGCAGTATAATAGGAAAGAGATTAATCGGTGCAGGGATTGGTAATGTTGGTAAATAAATATAAAATAATAAATTAGGTATAGTTTTCTAATATGGTTACATGACGCAAGGAACCATAACGTACATTATCGAAACTAATATTACAAATTAATCATTCCTTAACCTAAACCTCCAAATTGACGACATTGTTATATCATTAACTAACGAACCATTTCACAACTGGTTAACCCGGGTTACGTTACCATAATTTTGAACAAAAAGCGAAGCAAAAACATAACAGAAAACGAAATGAACGAATCTGACAATATAATATTCATCCCTATTAACATTTCACTGAAAGAAAAGCATTAGTAAATTAGCCGAGTTTTGACGAAGGGATGTCAGAGTTGTTTCTCAGTTTGGACTGTCATTGAGAATGAATAATTTATTTATGCATTATAGGTACATCAATACACTTATTAGAAGTCATTTTAATTAAACAATCAAACGTTTTAAATTTAAAACGGGTAAACACACCACATGAACTAACTCATATCAAAAATAATAAAATATTAATAAAATAATAAACATACATTAAAGGTACTATATACAGTAACGTATATAGGATACAGATGAAGGTACCTATGAATATACTAAATAAATACTAATATGTATACGTAAATACATGCCTAACTCCACCTATTCGATAATTCTTGCTAAGAATATCATGTCTATTTTTCTCATTACTCGTATATACCCTCTTTTCACGAAGATTTTGACGTATGTACCGTACTTATTGCCGCACTTCGGGCACAAATACACGCTTTTTTGGGCAAGCAGGTTTACCTCACAGTTTTCCTTTACCGCACCGTTCAGCAAGTGAACGTATGGGTAAATATGTAGTTCAATACCTACGAAGGCAATTTCGAAAGTTCAGTTATAAAATGTTTTTTTCTACTACCTTTATGAAAAAGTTCCAAAATTTGCGGAATGACTATCAGATCAGTTTGAAATATCGTATTGAAATTTCATTTATTGCAAAATTAGGTTCTTTTTGACGTTTCTCTTCATTTCATGCTAAATTAGGTTCTTTTTGACGTCCTTAGTTTGTCTTTACAATCGAAATTCCCTGCGTTCCGATTCACGACATAATCGATTATATCGCGTCTGACACTCTTTTTTCGCAAAATGATACTGGCCACAAATAAAATTCGCCGGCCGAAGCCTGAAAAAAAAAAAGGTAAAAAGCGGCCGCGCTTTGCAAAGTCATAAAATACATTAAATTTTAAAGGAACAATTCAATATTTAAATTCATATATCAGGTAGTAGAAAAAGTATCGTTCGCAACGAGTAAAAATGGGTTTTCTTACCCTCGGAATGTAAGCTTTCGACGTTCGCCTTTGGCTCACGTCAAAACTAGCTTCATTCCTCGGGTAAGAAAATCCGCCATTTTATACTCGTCACGAAATAAACTATTTTTTTCTTGTTTGGCAACCAGTTGGCAACCTATTCAAAGATACATAATAGGCACGCTGTAAATTATTAAATTTCCCTGTTGTCAATCACATTCGTGTAATAGAGTCAGGTATTTAGTTCCATTTTGTGTGTAATTGAGTCACATGTTCGCTGGCTGTCGCAATACTCGCAACACGGGCAAAAAGCTCTTTCAAATAAAATTATTTATTGCTCGTGCAGGTGCTAGTTTATATAACATGGGCTATAGGTGCTATATTTTGTACTTTGTACCTAGTTAGTTTAATGATTGGTTTTCTTACAAACGAATGAATTCGTTTAAGGCGCTACGGAAAAAAAACTGACACTTTAAAAACTTGCATATCTACTTCGGTAAAGAATATATTATTTTGATACAATAGTACATTATTTTTGGAATTTTTTTCTAGGGGTCTGTTAAAACAGAAACGCGATTGGAGAAATTTGGCTCGATAGAAATATTTATTGAAATGAGGTCTTTTCCGACACTAATTCTCCTGGTTTGGTAATTCAGAATGACGTATGGACTGCAGTTATGTTTTATTTGGTGGGTTTTAATAATATCTAGGACCTGGTTAAACGAAATTTCGCTAGCAACTTTAGTAGATTTTATATTAATAACTCTCTTTGCTACTTTTCCACGAATTCGTCCCTCTCAAACTGAGGGTTTTTTCGCATATGGAGTAACAGGGACGCTAAAACTTTTACATGTCGCCTTAACGTATCTATTACGGTAATCATTGCAATTATCCATTTATTAGTCAAAGGTATGTGACTATCGGGGAAAAGGGGGCCTGCAGAATTTTGCCCGATTGTAATTTGGGTTTACGAAGTCCTATAATACAATCGACGTATTTCGAAAATATTTTTTTTGCTTTCATTGCGTTAGACATAAGAATATTTCGAGTAATTTGACGTATGATATATAAAAATTCCTTCAGCAGCTTCCTAAACAGAGGAGCCAAATCGTTTTTTTTTGTTTTCAGCAAACTGTGCCTTAAATATAATGATGTAGTATAGTTACAGTCAGCTCATGAAGCTCTTTTCTTTGATATCCCACAATACATAGTATTCAAAAAGTCCATTAAAAGAAATATCACAATAATCAAACAGCGCAATTTTAATCTATGTACTCGTATTTCGTTTTGTATCTAAAGAAAAATACAGGTATATGTGCAATTGATTTTATTTATCAAAGGCCCTAAAAATGGTGAATAAATACGATGAAATAGCAATTATAATCTACATTTAAATTATAATATACACTTTCGAACCAAAGAATAATTATACAATTTTAGTAAGCAAACGAATGAAATCTCAAAAGAAAACTGATTTGTTTTGTTCCATCGTAAATCCATTAAGTCGTTTTTTTTTTCTCTCTTTGACATTCGTCTTTGTTAGAAAACACTTAAATTTGTAGGGGTTTGTGATAAAAGTAGCATTTACAATAATAACAATACAACCTATCTTACTTTACTTAGATAAACTCGCATTTTTTGAATGATTTTTATGTACATTTTTGTTGAAAATTTATTTTACTTGCGATTTAACTAGAATTGTGTCATTTAATTAAACCGTATTATTCAAAAACAATTTCTCCATTGCTTATTCACCCTTTTAATCTTTATTATCGCTAAAACAATAGATCATGGCTTGGATTCTTTTCACAAATTAAGATATCCCAGGTTAGAAATAATACAAAATGTAATTTTAAACAATATTTGACTTACATCGATTTTTAGTAGACCACCCAAATAAGTTCGCAAAAAGATGCTTTGTTTCTGATTACATTGATTACTTACCCAGCAGTGCCTAGAATTAATTTGGCTGCAAGGTTAAATAAACTGATGTTTAGTCCGAGTTGTTCATACGACAAAAGGGAAGTATAATCCAACGAAATCCCTGGTTGTACCTTTATTTCAGACCACGGGAACCGCGAGTGACCCTTAACTGCGGTGAGAGGGGTCAACGACAGAGGGTTTTGCTCATGTTTTTAGAGTTAAGTTGTAACAAAGACCATTTCAGATTTTTCAGATTGGTTCCAAAATCATACGAAATTACTGAAACGTGGAAAAAACAGCGCCTAGCTAAAATATTTAATTATATTCTACTATAATGAAAAAAAAGGAAGGAACAAGTTTCTGATGATTATTAACACTAGAGTACACGCGCGGCCTACTATAGTAGACCAGGGTTACTTTTTTTGTAGTAACTTTTTAGTTTTGCGCGCTAGAAGCTAGCGATTCCAGGTAAGCCTCGTCTAGTATATTTGTAGCAATCTCAGTAACTTGGGCGATCCCTGCGCGAACGCACTTGCGAGATATTTGGCGATAAAAGCGCGGGCCTACTAAAGTAGTCCGCGCGTGTATTGGTGTATCAAAATCAGGTAAGTAGTTTTTCGTGTATTATCGATTTATAACGCTAAAATAATGATCTCGAGTTATAACATGTATATATATTTGTATGTTTATCAAATAACTGTTATTTTAAATTTATAAAATGTATATTATTTTTGTATTTTTTATAGATTTATAACCAATTACGTCATGGATGATTCACAAGTGGAAAGGTGGCTACATGAGCTAGATACTGATGATGAAGATGTGATTGAGAGTAAAGATGATGAAGTGGACCCATTACAGGCCCTAGTTCGTAAGTCAGAACTCCAGCAAGATGAAGAGGAAAGGTTGGGTGAATCTGACGAAACATCAGATTCAGATAACGCTCCACTCTCGGAACTAGCATATCGAAGGCGGGGTCCAGTCTAGTTCTAGTCCAGTCTAGTCTATAGTGTTCTGCGTAACAGCCGTCGATAGCCACTAAAATTATTTTTTGATTTGATGAACATTGTTAGAATCAAAGCTCTGGTAATCAACCAAGTGAATGCCTGACCCGAAAAAATTATCAGGCGTAACTTTTTGAACGAACTGTCCTTCAATTTGATAAAACCACTTTTGATCCGTCGGGCATCCATTGAAACACTTCCACGACAACTTAAATTTAGGATTGGAGCACTTTTAGGCAGCACAGCTCAATAATCCCGAAAGTCTCAAACACTATTTGACACCAAAGACAGGACGAGTCGTTCGATGTGCACTCTGCTATCTTAAAATCGGTCGACAAAAAAGTGGTTCAAGACTTGCAATAAATGGATTTGTCCCGATTACCAAGCAGTAGTGTGTCCTGAATGCTACGAAAACAAATAAAATAGTCATTAAATTTAGTGTTAATAAAAAAAAAATATGCTGATCTCAGAAGTGCCATTTTTGTAATTTTTTTTAGATATTTGCTAAATTGCTGATTGTTCACTATTTTAAATAACATATCTAAGTTTTAATGTTGTAGTACTAAGTTAAATAAATAATTTTTCCATTCCATTTATTATTTTAATCAAACAATTATAAATAAACAATTTATTGACATTTCAAAATGGCCTAATATAGTAGGCCACGCGTGTACTCAAGTAAAAAAAAGGTGCGCGTGTACCGTAGTGTTAATATGTTCTATTTACCTATGATTGACCGTTAAGCTTTCTAGGTCAATTAGATTTTGAGATGTATATGTGTTAAACTGTTTATTTTCTTTTAATTTTTCATTTCATTTAACGCAATAAATTGTAGGTAAAATCTTATAAAATATTCGTCTTATTAACTTAAATAAAATAAAATAAATTAAACTTATAAACAACATAAACCATGCGCTATTTAAAATAAAACTTACCAATATTCTAAGATTAAAGGGATACTAACTGTTATATTAAATTTATTGATAAAAGTATTGCACCAAATAATTAATCATATTATTTATCGTACTTATAAAATTCCATAGGACTAAACTTTAAGGTACCGTTTAAGTTCATAAAAAACGTTAGGCCTAAAATTAATTTTATATTATCAGGCAGTTTAATAAACACCTTAATTGCAGCATACTTAGTGGATCGTGTAAATGCGTTCTACTTTGGGGAACTTGCAAATTAAATTTCCCTGTTGTTCTAGTTGGGAATTAATCTGGATAACGTGTGTATCTTCAATTTAATAAACATAGGCCTACAAGAATCTCTATTTGAGCCCCCCAGAATTCTAATACATATCTTCTAGAGAAGAAATATTTTTTCATTGTCCACACTGTTAGCCCAGATGGCAAGACCATAAAGTACTCTAGACTGAAAAAAGATAAAATATGCCTAAAGGGCAGCTTCTCTTGTGGCAATAGAAATAACAAACTTAGTGCATAACAAAACCTCCTTATTTTAACTTCCAGAATCTCAATATGCTTTTCCAACTCAAATATACTTTAATTTAATTTTGCATGTTAGAAATTAACAGAAACATAAAAACTTAAATAAAACTAAAATTAAACCTTACAAATTTACCTATAATACTAAAATGTCTCCTAAAGTAAAATTAAACTAAGTAAAAAATGTTTGCCAGATCGCCGCCGTCTTGTAGCAGGGTTCCCAGGATGCTGGCAGCATTTCCTCTTTGGATTGCCAAACTAAGGCGTTGTCCAAAGTATGCGACAGCTCTTGGGTCCCCCGAAACGTCAACCAGCCGCGAGGAAATTTCTTTAAAAAGACATTTAGCCTCTTGACCCCACGGCCCAAGGGTTTCGACTCCAAAAGGCGCAAACATGTACTCAGAACTGAGCTCTGCATATTTGCGCCTTTTGGATCCCTCGGTCGCTGCCGCTGCTGTGCCAGCCCTGGCAGCCGTGACTTGGATGTGGGACGCAGCAAGAGTGTCAACGCATGTTGCGTCCCACACCAGTGACTTGCCGTATTTCCAAGGAATGATTGTCATACCGTCGGGCCTCTTGCCATCGCTGCGTGCAAGGCCTTTCGGCTCTAGGATAGCTGGCACGCCCACGGTGACAAAGGCCCTCCGGATGACATCATTAAGGCTGGCATGCCGCGACAAGCGACCAGCACTACGTTGGCAAGATAGGCCGTGGTGCCCAAGCTGGTTGACGTTGGTGCCACACCGACAGCGATGTGGCTCGTTTGTCCTTGCGCCGAGCCGCAAGCTGACTCAAATATTATATACATCGCTTTGAATTCCTTGAAATTTTTCTTCTGATACCAGCTTTATGGTGATCTTATTATCAATGTTGACATCTGGTTTTATATATTTTTTTAAATAACTATAATATTAAAAAATGTTATAAGTCTTGCTTATTCAGCTTTATGTTCGTTGACTCATCATATTGTTAGCTATTACAGGTTTTTATTACATGTATTTGTTATTTTAAATAATCATAGTCAAGTAAGGATATTCATTGTGAGACAGCTGGCAACACACAGCTGTCAATTGGCAGTTTTGGCGGTATTATTGTAAGACTCTGTAAGAGGTGATAGTGTCCCCAATAAAACTATATCATAATATCTTATCCACCTGTCTTATTTATAGTATATCATTAGAGAATATTATCAATTCAGAAGTGCTATAAATACACCTAAAAGCCCAAATAAAACCGCTCAGAAACAAAAAGAAAGATTGCGTTGTAAAATGGTGGCGTGACGTTTTCAGTTGTGTTTTCAAGATCAAAATGGGCTGCATAAAGTGAAATAATAGTTTTTCATAGCCCTATTAGACGATAACAATAACTTTTAAACAAAGTTAAGTGTAATTAAGTACTTAAACCTCATCTACTTTAAATTGTGAAACAACCAGAGCGGTCATTGACCCCGCTACAGGACTATCAATTTGCATCAGAAAGAAATGGAAAAATGTTCAGAAAATGATGGAAAAACAAACAAATGGAGGCTAAACTCTAGATTACGGAACGCTGGTATCTAAGAAAAACTGAAAAATGTGATATTATGCTGTGATACCTACTGAAAATTATTCTAAATCAATTTACTGATCGAGTAACACTAGGCTTGTGTCTTTGAAAGGAATGTTATACAGAGATTGTATGTAATGGAATGTTTGATCATTATATTTATTTTCTTCGGTGAAATAAATGCATGGACATAATTGAGCCAGTGACCATAAGTTTATGCAATAATGTTACTTGGAAAACAATTTTGGAGATACACATACAAAAATAAATAAACAAACATGAGTTATTAAGCAAGTGAGTATTGAAGGAAATCTGTGACTGGAATCTGGAATATATTCACACTGTGATATTATGCTGTGATACCTACTGAAAATTATTCTGAATAAATTTATTGATCGAGTAATACTAGGCTTGTGTCTTTGAAAGGAGTGTTATACAGAGATTGTATGTCATGGAATATTTGATCATTATATTTATTTTCTTCGGTGAAATAAATGCATGGACATAATTGAGCCAGTGACCATAAGTTTATGCAATAATGTTACTTGGAAAACAATTTTGGAGATACACAACAAATAAGGATATTGACTAGAAGCTACAATTTAATATATAATGTGAACACACATGAAATAAGAGTGAAAAAGATAAATGGAAATTTATAATATACAGTTATGGTGCAAGGATCACACTTGCAGGAAATAACTTTCAGGTTTTTCTTAATGTCAGTAAAATAAAACTGCATGGAGTTTTTGATTGGAGGAAATTCCTACTAACCACTGTGAAGGAGTTGAGAATGATTATTTTCAGTATATTGGCTTTAAGTTGTAATTTTTCAGAATTTGAATGCACATTATAAGAGTGAAATCGAGGAAATTCAATAATAAAGAGGGAGTGCACAATATCATACTTTCAGGGTTTACTTTCAGAAAATTATTTTCAGTTTTGTTGAAGTACTGCCAAGGAGGGTTACAGCTGTAAACAAAAATACAAATATTGGAAACAGTAAGGTTTTGAGAAATGTGTAAATCAATGTGAAACCGACCAGATGACATGGTGGTATGGGTATATGTTTATATTTTCATAACTTAGTGTGTCCAAATGCACAAGGAAGAGTGAGGTAATACCATTCTTTATTATTATTATTATTATTATTCTGGCTATGGATTTTAATCCATTGTATTGATTAATTCTTTATTGAGGACCAGTAAACCTTGTATTTGTTAATGAAGTTATGCTTTTGGACCCTACAGTTACACTTTCAACAAGTAATTTCAAGTTAACTTTTAATGGCTGACTCACCTGTTATGATATAACAAACAGTAGCAAATGTCTTGTAATAAAAATAAATAAATAAAATGGTGAGTGAGGAATGAAAGTATTGGAAGTTGGTTTGAAGCATATATTGGATACACAAATATTTACATAAAATATAGGCGATGGACAATGCAAAAGTTTAAGGGTTTAGCTCTGTTCAGTATAAGTAATTGATTGTTTTCTTACTAGATTTTGCTGTTGGTGCCTGAGGCCGATTCACAGTGTGAACGCGGTATTTCATCAACTACAATCTGAGACCGACCCACCTTGTGTGCGAACGCGGTATATGTTTAATGAATTTTATCAATCTGAGACCGACCCACCTTGTGTGCGAACGCGGTATATGGTTCATGAATTTTATCAATCTGAGACCGACCCACCTTGTGTGCGAACGCGGTATATGTTTCATGAACTTTATCAAGCTGAGACCGATTCACATTGTGTGTGAACGCGGTATATGTTTCATGAATTTTATCAATCTGAGACCGATTCACATTGTGTGTGAACGCGGTACATGTTTCATGAATTTTATCAATCTGAGACCGATTCACATTGTGTGTGAACGCGGTATATGTTTCATGAATTTTATTAATCTGAGACCGAACCACCTAGTGTGTGAGCACAGTATATTTCATCGACTACATATAGCAGCATGAAGAGTTCTGTCTGCACTGAAGCAGCCTGTGGACGCCTACAATGCTTAAGAATATATATATATATCCTACTGATAAATCTATAACGTAACATACATGCTCTTTATTGTGCACGGAAACAAAAGAAGTTATAAAATATGTTAGAGAGGGTACAATGGGTGGTCTTATTGTTTGACAGATTTCTTCCAGACAACCTTTGGGTGATAGATAATGTAAAATAGAGGATGGTGCGTAGGTGGTGTAAAGAAAATAGATAAGATAAAAATTTATTTAGCTTGTTGTACAAAAGGTGTCTTGAATAATAAGTATCAAACAAGGACCCTGTAAGGGCGCTGCTAAATTTAGTCAGTGACTATAATATAATAAATAACTTATTTCTTATGTTACCTAAATATTAAATTATCTACATGTCAAAATACATACTAATCTATATTGATTGATTGAATGTGTTTTAATGTATGTGGTACAAACAAATAAAATAAATATGTATATAGATTACTTACTTAAGGGGCTTAGTATAGTCAAATAGGTACTTCCAAAGCTTACTCCTAGTTTATAGTGCAAGTATAGTTTGTATTATGAATTATCAACACTAAGACAACATGCAACATTTTTCTTTTTCAAACCACGCTTAGCCTATTTAATACATTTATGCTTTGATAAATAGATATAAACTTGATAGCTATAAAGATAACATAGGATTATTCAATCAAACAATCACGTCCATGTGAAAAGTATTATTTTCTCCTATTTCGCCCTATCAAGGACGCAGCGAGCGTCGCAACAGCCACTATGCATTGCCACTATGTTATATAAACGTTATTTTAATGTCGTTTCCGTCGATATTTGTAACGACAAACATCGAGCTGCTAATTTGGCGACAGTAATCGCCTTAAGTAAACCTTTCGTTTTGCATTGTTAATTTTTAAGTAGAATATTTATTTTGTTAACAAATACCGAATCATTCATATTTTATATCCTTTATTGTACACAGAAACATAAACTAAGACAACAAAATAAAATATATATATATATATATATGTATATTTATACATAAAAGCGGGCTTACCTTTACAGGAGGTTTCTTCCAGCCAACAAGTGTTGTGGGGAAAATTTATACTGAACAGCAGTGGGGAGAGGTAGAATTTTATTATGACGTTGACAAACAAAAAAAAGAATATATATAATAATAATAATAAGAAAAACACCGCGTGATGCAAGAGCCAATTCTAAGAGTTCTTAATTAAGATAAGGCCCCCCTTTCATCATACAAAAAGAAAAAGCATTGATAATTTTATGATGACAGTGTATTTGAATGAAGTATGATAAAATCAGTTGAATGAACTGGTTGGCGGCAAGCATGTACAATTTATGACTCTGACACTGAGGTAACACTGGTTGAAATAGTTTACCTGCTTATCAGAAGAGGCCATCGGTTTTATAAATAAGTATATTAATTTTAGGTACATTTTCCTAGTTTCCGATTGAAGAAATAACTATTGAAATGAGGTCTTTATCGACACTTTTCTCATAGTTGTGACAAATAGGAATGACACGCCTTAATAATATTTTATTATATGTACTTGCCAGTATTTTTAGTTAATTTTATATTAATTTAGAACTGTAATTTCGCTGTTCTTCCGGAGTCCGTCCCTCTTACACTGCGACTTTTTCCGCATCGAGTACCGATGAACGTTGCAACCGTGACATATCCTCCTAAGTACCGATAAACGTTGCAACCGTGACATATCCTCCTAAGTACCGATGAACGTTGCAACCGTGACATATCCTCCTAAGTACCGATGAACGTTGCAACCGTGACATATCCTCCTAAGTACCGATGAACGTTGCAACCGTGACATATCCTCCTAAGTACCGATGAACGTTGCAACCGTGACATATCCTCCTAAGTACCGATGAACGTTGCAACCGTGACATATCCTCCTAAGTACCGATGAACGTTGCAACCGTGACATATCCTCCTAAGTACCGATGAACGTTGCAACCGTGACATATCCTCCTAAGTACCGATGAACGTAGCAACCGTGACATATCCTCCTAAGACTGTCAACTAATCCACATAAGTAATTTGACTTTCACAACACAATATTTATTCTTATAGACAATAAATATTATAACGTATATATACAAATGAACATTGTAGGTATGTACATTATGCTTGCAATAAAAATATTGAGTAATGAGTATGTAAATATTGTATGATTGGATTTAAAAAAAAAAAAAATTAAATATGACCTAATAAACACAAAGCTGCAACTATAATTAAGCTTCACACAACTCCATCATTATAATTATTCCATAATGTTAAGAATAGTGATGAAGTGAATCTTGCTTTTCTATTGCAAGATAACGTTAATTGTAAGGTTATTATTATTACAACTTAAATTTAAGTAAACAACTTGTAGTAACATTTCAAATAACTCAATAAGTAACGAGATTACATTTTAAATGCATTTTATAATTTAATACCTATATGTTTGTGTTGTGTTCGGTATCGATTTTATTTGCTCAGTGGTATCGATTGGTCAAACCAGTAAAATTACTAATTTTGTGAAATAAATTAAACATATCCAAGAAGACCCTTCATTGTTACGATGTTGTAAGCCTCGCATATTCTGTTAATTTTCCACGTGGTCAAATCAGTTTGACAAAATAGTTTGACTACGTGGAGGCAGCGATTTTATTTTGCTTTTTGACCCTTTAAAAATAAATGTTTTAATTATTTGACAACTAAAGATGTAATTTGTTGACCTAAACGGACTCACCAAATTGTTGTATTTAAATAAAATTATGATGATGAAGTCCAGGAATAGGGACATTCCTCATACAGGATGGCCGATGCGCACTGCAAGGGTGCGTGTGATAGGTATCATGTATCATGCATGACGAGCGCTGTCCGCGGCGCCAGCGTCTGCGCTGTGCCTCTTGTCAATTTTGAGCAGTCATGCTTATTTATTTATTATTTTTTTTTGTACAAAAAGCAAATTTCATAAGTACTTATAATTATACATGCCTTGCAAAACTACCTATATAAACAGTTGGTCTGCAGGAATGAGTCACGAGATTTGCGGAAAGGAAATAATTTGTGGGAAAGTTACTTAAATATTTTTCTTTAGATGATCAATTGTGTGGTGTCTCTAAAAGATATTGTTCAGATGTGGTAGGTAATTGTAATTATTAATTGTAAATAGGCCCTTAAAATTCATCCATTAACCATGGATGTCAATTGCCAACCTTACACCATTATTCACGTCATGCCTTTGACTCAGCTGTATTAGTTACTTAAAATTATAATGATAAAAAAAAAATCGTTAGCAAACAATATAAAAAAATATATATATATCTTAAAATAGGGTTACAGAAACTAGAAGTTTACAAATAAGAAGGTAAGAGAATTTGAAACGCAGTGTCCAATACAACAGAGTTGCAAAAATATAGCAGCATCCTTAAAATTACATTTTAAAGTGTAACATTAGTTTAGCAGACTCCTCAATCTTTGTTAAGAAGGGGTATGATATCTCAACTTTCTGGTTATCAGTCTTTCTGGGAGAGAATATAATATACTTATTGTTATTATTTTTAATTAATAATTACCTACTAATAAAACAATTAATTAGTTATTAATTCACAAGTTTAAATTATGATTTTATTTGATTGTTTTGG
The DNA here is from genome assembly GCA_934047225.1 of Ypsolopha sequella. NCBI lineage: Eukaryota > Metazoa > Arthropoda > Insecta > Lepidoptera > Ypsolophidae > Ypsolopha > Ypsolopha sequella. Next base: position 15,234,103 of record OW203994.1, on the reverse strand, counting down.
ACACCATGCTATCTTAATCAATTTACATAACTAAACTTTACAAATATCACTAGCTAAAAAAAAAAAAAAAAAAAAATCTAAAGAAAACAAAATTCAGACAAATACGAATATAATAAATACGAATATTTTTATGCACAACACAAAATGTTGATGAATAAATGTTCAGATGAAATGTTGAATGTTCTATATTCCATAACAAAATTATTACAAGAAATAACACATTATATGTTTATAATATATTATATTAGTTTAAATAAATTGTAAAAATGAGATTATATTCGTTTAGGTATTTCACTTAAGTACGTAAATAAAAATTATTTACTTACAACGTACGTGACATTGACAAAAGGAAGTAGGTACTTGTGTGTTATGTTCTATTAGAATAATATTATTGTGATATCTATGTTTGTTCCGTACGTATTATCAATAATCTTGTAAAACGACTTTCATTAATACACACAATTTAAAGGAACTGATAAACCTACACTTAATTAATTAATTAAATGAGCTTAAAATAAAGTAGAAAAATGTATTTTGAGTTAAGTATATAAATTGTACTAAATTGTATTCAATTCAATTTCGTTTAAGACTTAATTATACTTACTTATAATCGCATTGAGTTTTGGCAAAAGACATAATAAGATAATTGTAGATACGAGTATTGTTAAACTATAAATATACATGTCAATATAAAGTATGTACTCAATTTGATGTTTGAACGCTTATAACATCTATTAGAAATTGTGGATCGATTAGTGTATTTCATCGTTTTTATACAATTACCGGGTGTTTTGATTATTTTGATACCTATGTGTAGTGATTATCGATATAGTAAAACCTTAAAAATGTCATCTTAATTTAAGTTACGATATGAAATGTTAGATATTCCGATATTAAAATATTATTATATAAAATATTGGGATATTCGGTCAAGTTACAGTCTATTAAGATATTAAGTATGAGTAGTATTTGGTCTCTATAATTTTGCCTGAGGTCAGGCAAGGGTCAGGATGGCCGACTGTTAGCTATTACAGGTTTTTATTACATGTATTTGTTATTTTAAATAATCATAGTCAAGTAAGGATATTCATTGTGAGACAGCTGGCAACACACAGCTGTCAATTGGCAGTTTTGGCGGTATTATTGTAAGACTCTGTAAGAGGTGATAGTGTCCCCAATAAAACTATATCATAATATCTTATCCACCTGTCTTATTTATAGTATATCATTAGAGAATATTATCAATATGGATTTATGGCTGTATGGGAAATACTAGCATTTTTCTAGTTGGGATCATAAGAAGCATAGACAATACAGCCCAGAAACACGTCTATTGTTCAACATCTTGCGTACAAATAATTCTTTTAACAATCGAAACGGGATGCTGCAATCCTATTGGCTCTTCCAATCTTACGTATAGCGCCACAAACTTATCTTTTCTGAAGACCAAGACTCTAACGTAATGAATATAGAAGCCATTTTGGTTTGGCATACAGAAACATATAATTTTGGAGTGGCGAATTGTATCTGCTGGTTCAGTCAGATGTGTTGACAGAAATCGATCGCCTGTTATGAGGAGTCTGTAGGCTGTATTCGTCTATGATAAGAAGAAATAAAAATCACTCAGTGGATGAAAAACCGAGATTTTCTAATCGGAATATTGAAATAACGATGATATTGGTATATTGTTTGGTTATACTGATGGATAAATAAATGCCAAAGTAAATTCGTTTTGATGATTTAAGTAACGCAAAAAAGTGAAGAAGTAGAATAATAATAATAATAAAAAAGATAATTTGTTCCTTAATTTTATCATTTTTGGTTTAATCTATCAGTTATCGTATTTATATTATTGGCTTTTCTATTTAATTTTTCATTATTTTCCTGTCCCCATTCTCACCAGGCTTAAAAACTTTTATTTCTATTAATTTGACGTCTGCTTTGAAGTTTTTATTAAAAGAAAATGCAACTTTCACGCTTCTTTCAATGACAGAATACTTTTTAGACACGAAGGTTATTGTTAAAGTATCAAGATTTAAGAAAAAATACATTTTCATCCGTCTTTCTGTATTATAGAAAGTTTTAACGAGGGTATCAAGGAAAATTGGGGGTTGTGCTGATGTAACGATAAAGCTCCGTTAACAGAAATTTATGGACTTTTTGCGGTGAATTGTTTCTGTTCTGAGTTGTATCGTTAAAATTATTATTAGGCAGACAATCGCTTTGACGGCGGCTGTGATGATTAATATGTATTAAATTATCATGTTACTCATCTTATAATTTTGTAATAAAGAAGCATATTTTATATCAAATAATGAACAAAGAATACATATATGCTTTTAAAATGTTAACTATAAGTTTGGTTATATGTTTGCTGCATTGCAGGAGCATTATGATAAAATAAACGATCAAAACTGTTAAATCTTATCAAATTTTATTTTATTACATTTCTCTCGAGATTTTTAATGTCTATAAATCTGAAACTACAAAATATTATCAAATAAATGTTATTATCCTAAGCTTTAGCATTAAGGCTCTACCTGAAGTGAGTGTCAAATGATTAAGATGACTTGTAGTTGTTCTTCGTTGTCCTTTCTTTTATTTAAAATACAAATTTGGACTATGGTTGTTAATGTATTTTGCTTTCTAATGTCATATCGTGTACAAGGGTTTTTACTCACCCCAGCAAATTGAATACATTTCAATCTTAATTACTCCAAGATATACCTCCATATGTACGTTTAATTTGTATGCATGTACATATCTTAACAGGAACAGATTTATTATTACTTCCGTATAAGGTTACCAGACGACAGGATTTTTCGTGACTTGTCTGAAATTTTGTCCGCCCACCAGGAGTTAGAATAAATAAAATCAAAAATTTAAAAAGGCAATCGACCGCACACATTGTAAAATAAATTGTGAATATCTGCGTTTTTGTATACAGATAAAATATAAGGAAATAAGAACCTGTAAAACAAAAACACATTGATTTGGAATGTAATTTGATTTTAATCAGAATTATTTGGCATTTGCATTCTTCGTTTGCTGTATATTTAGTTTCAATTAGGTAGATTCTTATTTGTTTAGTTCATAGATAATTTTAATTTAGAATATTTTTTTTTTATATTCATTTAAGTTTTAATACTACTTCTCTTTTTTAATAAATAAAAATTTAGTAATACATATTTTGGCCAATCGACAAATGCAATTAACTTAGTAAAGTTGCATAAACATTTCTGCCATGGAAAGCAAGACACAAAAAGTCGGTAAATTTTCTAGATAATCTGTGATTTTGTAGCAAACTTCACATTCGGACCTGGTAACCCTACTTCCGTAGTAGGTTGTCGACGTCGTGGCACACCACGAGCTAAGTAATTACGCTGAAATATATCGTGCTTACGTCACTCACTAATTCACGTAAGCCTTAAAGATGCGACGAAGCCTTAAATAAGTTCGACTTGTTATGCATTGTAAAATGTTGCATTAAGGGGAATTTTGGGTTTCTTATCTTTGTATAATGAACAGAAAATCACTTGTTCTATCCCAAAAATTTATTTAATACTTCCTACCCGGTTTTGTTTTTGTGGCATTATCAAAGGAATTAATATAAGATCTTAATTCACAATAAATAGTTGACACCAGCCAGTGCGATCAATGACACTCAGATTTTCTGTTCATTATGTATTGCAAGTTCAACCAAGTGCCAACAATCAACAGTGTAAACATTCTTATCTTTGTAGTTCCACTTTCATTTAAATCCTGTGATCAAATTAAGTTTTAAGGCGCTCTTATCCCAGAAAAGTGACTCTCTGTCTTTTTCTTTACGTGTAAGGAGTAAAGAAAATAACCACACTTTTGTACTTTTTCGTTGTTTTTATGTTTTTAAATTGTTTAAAAATAAGGGATATGTTTATTAAAACCCACTCACGTGGTCGACCTAGAAAATTTAAAGAGCAATATTACCAGATATGTTTCGTTAATAAAAAGTGGAATTATGGAAATGGCATGATTTGAAAGGTCTTATTACATGCTGTGTTCGTGAATTATTTCTATCGAGCAAAGTTTATTTGATCGTGTAACATATGCGTGGAAGACCTAGATAAAGGTTCGAACTATATTGCGTATATTTTTGTTGGAAGTTTTAGACGATATTTGAAAGTTCTATTTGACTTTAAAATTGCTGATTTTGGGATAAGAGTGCCTTAATTTTAACGTTCGCTAAGGATTAAAGTAATAGTCTCGATGCCAATTTGATTTTGCAACTACGCAATAAACTGCGTACCAGCCATATACAGACTGACAATTGATGCGACGGATCGCGTTCCCAAATGCAAAAGCACCTGCCCCAGAGGGGCAGGCAAATTCTACAGATTTCCATCAGCTACGATCCTGACACACCTCTTTCGTCTCTTCCACATACATCAATCTAATCATACAAGCTCGTCTATGCCGGGTACTTTTGACGTTGCCCTTCTTCAATATGTCACCATTTTGGTCAGCATACGTTCTTCTAGGGTGACCTGATTGGCGACAAATAATTCTGCAATACCTTCGACTTGCGCACCATGTCACTTTTTTCAGTTTTTTTTTTCTATTTTTATTAATTCTCTGATGATTTAGTTTCTTTTCCGACCACGGTAGAGGAATGCGGCTGTGCAATCGCAAAACATTAGCACTTCCAGAAGCAAAAACAGATTTTTAAAATGATTCATTTACTTTTCATGCTGCACGACTCTGGAACCGATTACCACTTTCTGTACAAAAGTTAAGAAATGTGAACTCATTCAAGATCAAAGTGAAGCAATTTTTTCATTCCGAATACCCATCGAAATAAAACTTCATCTAAATATCCCGCCCTAATTGTTTCATATATATTTAAATTTCAGGTACGTTTATGTATTTCTTGTTTAGTAGATATGTAGGTACATGTTAAGCAATAAAAATATATATTCTATTATTATGTTAACATTATGTAAGTTTAGTTTAAATAGCCCTCAGATAATTTATTATCATTTACAGTACCCCTTTTTATGTTAGTTTTTTATTATCTTTTCTTTTTACCTAAAGGTTGCTTGGCAGATATTGCTATAAGCAATAAGTGCCGCCTTTGTACACAATGTCTGTTCTCTTTGTAAAACTGTGTTGTAAATATATATTTTATAAAATGTAAGAAATAAAAAAATGAAAATAATCCTGCGCTACAAGTTTAAACACGCTTTAATGTCGTAATGCAGAATAATTTACAAAGTAATGCATACAATAACTAACGTGACCATTTTTATATTTGCTCAAAACGGGACATAATGACGGCTACAGAATAAGTGGCATAGTGAAAAAACGTACTTTTTGCACTTGAAAATCAAAACCATTTTTGCAAACAAATTATTTTCTTTCAGTAGGTACTTGAACTAAATAATTCACAATTTTATCTGAACTTTCACCAAACTGATACTGGGGTTCAAAAATGTTAACTTGTATCTCTTCGTATAGTATAAAATAGCGCACTATAATAGGAATATCTTCGGTGCTGTCGTTTTAAATCGTAAAACAATACAACTGATGCCGAGTCCAAAAGGACTCGAAATATATCTTGCCCATATTAATTAATGTGTATAATTTACAAAAAAAAACACTATATATATCAATATTTATAAAACAATGTAATGTGAGATTTCCCCATTTCGCCCAAAATTCAATCCAACTCAAAAAGAGCAGCGCGGGGCGACGCAACGGAAGCGGGGAGTGAAATTTGAATTTTTGCGGTGTTATAGCATAGCATTCTCAAAACGGGACAATTCTGTGTCCGGAAACTTTCCACGGGGACACCGGGACGAAAAAAAGGAACTGTCCCGTCCAAAACTGGACATATGGTCACGTGAACAATAACACAACTTTGATAGAAAAACCTATTTGACATTAAGAGGCTATTCGAATTTTATTTTTGTCACTGTCACTCCAACAGTGTTTGAGTTCTGTATATGGTTCCTATTCGTCAAACAAGGAGAAAAAATGTGTTTGAAGGCCTCATTTCAACAATTATTTCTATCGAGGAAAATTTATCCAAACATATTTTCTAATTTGAAAACTCTAGATTATATAGTCAAAATGCATATACCAGAAATTTATAAAAATTTTCCGTGTATTTCATGAAAAACACAGAAAAGAAATACCCGTATTTTTTTCGCATATCGCCTTAAACTATGGTCGCCTTATGATCCAGTCTTTTTGAAAGTTTTGCCTTACAAAAGCTCATGGAGTGTCCGAATTTGGTGGATTGGTACAGTTTGGTGTCCTAACTATGCTGAGTTTGCGACGTTGAGCGACCGCCGCACACGCCGACATCTCGGAAAAATGTTACCAAAAACCAGTTTTTCGAGAATATCTTATCTTCAGCGCCATCTAGGTCAAAAATTGTTATTAAAATTTCCTACAACTTTTGTCTGTAATATATTTGAATTAGATAAATTTGTTCAAGAGTTACAGGGTAAAGCTTAGCAAATTTCTAAAAATCGCAAAATCGCAATCTTTTTATTTTATTTTAGTAATTTATTTTTTTATCGATTACTAAATTTGGTGTGAGTGTCCATCATAATGAAATAGATACGAGTATAATATTATTAAAACTCGCGTCTGCTGACATACTAAATTATTAAACTAGTGACCCGCCTCGGCTCCGCACGGGCATGTATTATACATATAAACCTTCCTCTTGAATCACTCTATCTATTAAAAAAACGCATCAAAATCCGTTGCGTAGTTTTAAAGATCTAAGCATACATAGAGATAGACAGACAGCGGGAAGCGACTTTGTTTTATACCATGTGTAGATTGTGTAGTGATGATGATAGTGATAGTGATAGGTATATGCTAAATGTTTCACCAATACGACGTGACGTTCACCGTCATTGTCAAACGGACACTGGCAGCCTGTCAGTTTTTTGCTTTCGTTATTTTAAAAGAAATATGCTCAAACATTCAAAATTCTTCCTGTGTCTCGGACATCACGCAAAAAAGTTTGAATATTTGTGTATCTCTTTTAAAATGTCGAAAGGAAAAAAATATTAAAGTAAGTACTATCTGAAAAAGGAAACATTCCATATTTCCGATTTTTTTTAGTTTTTTTGCAATGCCAGATTACGTTTTTTCTCTGAAATCTGATAAATACGTAACGCAAACTTTATTTGTGAAAAATATCCTGATTTAATATGCTAAATTGTCCAAACGCGAAAGCAGGTTTGGTGGAGCCGACCCTTAACGAAAGCATTTAAAACTGAAAAGTCACATTGTGAAAATTTTACCCAACGAATCAACGATGTAATAATTAACTTATGAAAAGTTTCGAAACATTCGTTTATAGCTGCCATTCCATCAGCTGAAGTATTTCCTTCGGCCTGAATATGTCAATCAGTGTAACTGCGGTGGACACGTAATGAAAAGTTCACCAGAGTTCCGTCGTGAACGAGTGAACCCTTCAGAGCGGTCACGCGATTGCCTCGTACCTCGAAAAAGCATTTCACACTTTAGATCCCTTCCTCTTATTTAGGTTTCATTAACTCGCATTCCCATCTTACTCGAAGCCTTTAACTTTGTTGAAATATAACACAAATGTTTTTACGAAGCGAAATTATTTCACTAGTGTAGGTAATTATTGTAATTAATTTTCCAGCAACTGTTTAATTAAAACCAATGTTATTTTTAGAACAAAAGTTGTGAATTACTCGGGCCTACGTGTCAGTCAGCGTTCACGTACGCTAATTAGGCGAACGACGAACAACAACGGCAGTTTTTTTTTTTTTTTCGACAAATAAATTATGTCGAAAACGCGACGTTGTCGTGGGGTCTTGAGGTTGACCTTTACCAATCACCACGCAAGGTTCTCTAATAACAATGCTGTTTAATGTAAAAGACCAGCCATTTTCCCCCTACTACACCCACACTTAATATAACGTTTTCGTACCCGAAGGGGGGTCCCCTTACTAAGCCTCTGATGTCCGTCTGTCCGTGCGTCCGTTTATCATAGGGGTCAACAACCACAGCCGTTATAGGTAGCCAATTGAAATTTTCACAGAATACGTTTTACTATAGGGACTGCCGACAGAAGTAAAAACTTATTCGAAATTTTTGCGCATATAGTAAGTGCGCATTAGGATGGCGGTGGCGGTAATTCACTCCTTCTACCACTGTACTCGCTTTTGCGGTAGCGATACTTCCATATGTTCCACATAACGTGCGAAGGTACTGTCTCTAGCGGGTCCAATATGGCCGCCCAAAATGGCCGCTACTTGAATACGATAGTACAAAAGGGGTGAATGACCGCTATTGCCATACTAACACGCACCGAGTATATACTATTTGTTAACTTACCACTTGCTCAACGGTGAAGGAAAACACGTGAGATAAAACTGCAGGTCCTAAAAAGCGTGTATTTGTGCCCCAAGTACAGCGATAAGGATCCCCCCCAATCTCGTAGCTATATACGTTAAAATCATCGGTAAAAAGAGGGTTTACGAGTATTGACTGTTTTAGTGCATTCCACACTTATTCGACAATCTATAATGTATTCGTGACGAAATGTATGTGTGAAGTACCAAAAACCCAGCTCGGTTCTTGCTCAGTTCCTTTTTTGTCATAAAGTAATAAAAACGTTATCTATGGACAAAACAACAAAATCCGTAGAAAAGTCAAACTAAAGTGTTTTCTGTAAGCAATTACTGAACCGAATCACGTGATTTTTTTGTATCGGTAGACCGTAGACAAGTTTGTATCGGTAGACCGTAGACAAGTTTGTATCCGTAGACCGTAGACAAGTTTGTATCCGTAGACCGTAGACAAGTTTGTATCGGTAGACCGTAGACAAGTTTGTATCGGTAGACCGTAGACAAGTTTGTATTCGTAGACCGTAGACAAGTTTGTATCCGTAGACCGTAGACAAGTTTGTATCGGTAGACCGTAGACAAGTTTGTATCGGTAGACCGTAGACAAGTTTGTATCGGTAAACCGTAGACAAGTTTGTATCGATAGACTGTAGACAAGATTGTATCCGTAGACCGTAGACAAGTTTGTATCGGTAGACGGTAGATAAGTTTGTATCGGTAAACCGTAGACAAGTTTGTATCGGTAGACCGTAGACAAGTTTGTATTGGTAAACCGTAGACAAGTTTGTATCGGCAGACCGTAGACAAGTTTGTATCGGTAGACCGTAGACAAGTTTGTATCCGTAGACCGTAGACAAGTTTGTATCGATAGACTGTAGACAAGTTTGTATCCGTAGACCGTAGACAAGTTTGTATCGGTAGACGGTAGATAAGTTTGTATCGATAGACCGTAGACAAGTTTGTATCGGTAGACCGTAGATAAGTTTGTATCGATAGACCGTAGACAAGTTTGTATCAGTAGACCGTAGACAAGTTTGTATCCGTAGACCGTAGACAAGTTTGTATCGGTAGACGGTAGATAAGTTTGTATCGATAGACCGTAAACAAGTTTGTATCCGTAGACCATAGACAAGTTTGTATCGGTAGACGGTAGATAAGTTTGTATCGATAGACCGTAGACAAGTTTGTATCCGTAGACCGTAGACAAGTTTGTATCGGTAGACGGTAGATAAGTTTGTATCGATAGACCGTAGACAAGTTTGTATCGGTAGACCGTAGACAAGTTTGTATCCGTAGACCGTAGACAAGTTTGTATCGGTAGACGCTACATAAGTTTGTATCGGTAGACCGTAGACAAGTTTGTATCCGTAGACCGTAGACAAGTGTGTATCGGTAGACCGTAGACAAGTTTGAATCGATAGACCGTAGACAAGTTTGTATCGGTAGACTGTAGACAAGTTTGTATCGGTAAACCGTAGATAAGTTTGTATCCGTAGACCGTAGACAAGTTTGTATCGGTAGACCGTAGACAAGTTTGTATCCGTAGACAGTAGACAAGTTTGTATCCGTAGACCGTAGACAAGTTTGTATCCGTAGACCGTAGACAAGTTTGAATCGATAGACCGTAGACAAGTTTGTATCGGTAGACCGTAGACAAGTTTGTATCGATAGACCGTAGACAAGTTTGTATCGGTAAACCGTAGACAAGTTTGTATCCGTAGACCGTAGACAAGTTTGTATCGATAGACCGTAGATAAGTTTGTATCGGTAAACCGTAGACAAGTTTGTATCAATAGACCGTAAACAAGTTTGTATCAATAGACCGTAAACAAGTTTGTATCGGTAAACCGTAGAGAAGTTTGTATCCGTAGAAAAGTTTGTATCGATAGACCGCTGACAAGTTTGGTGAAAAATAAAGAAAACCACTTAAAAAGATGATGGCCTCTAAAACGTTAAGGTATATGTTCCCAAAGAAAGGCAATAATAACAAATAAAAAAAGAAAATAAATTAGTGGTTTATGAAACTGGTGCATAACCGAGGTTATTAAAACCCGACTTTGAGTGTTTTAATATCCAGTTATGTGCAATTTCATTATGTAATAAATTGTTGTCTACCTATTTTCTAATCTATAAAATCTTGCTAACATTTGTCTTAGATCTTGATTTTGCTGGAAAAAGATTCTCCGTCGTTCTTAGTGCCTGGAATTAGTACTGGTGGAAGGGATTAAGTCAATCTTTTTGCTGGTCATTTGTGTTATTTTAGACGACGTGTGTAGTCTTTTTTCTACTTTCATAAACCAGCTCAAAAGAATTATGCCAGACTTCAGATTAAACCTGAAAAGGGCTGCTGATGAATAACGGAGTCTAAGTCTAGACTTAAAAGATATAGTCTGAGTCTAGATTTAAAGGATAGACTAAAAGCTTTCTAAGTCTCCTTTATTTATGGTTCCCTTCAATTTTAGATTATTTTCCGTAAGATTTTTTTTTGGTGCTGTTTTATTCTTTGATAAACCTAAAGAAGAAAAAAAAGTTGGAAGTTAACGTAATTAAGGTCAGTTAATATAGAGCTACCGCCTTTGTTTAGCTGAAGGAAATTGCATTGTCATCTAAGGCCTCTGAATATAAAATACCTGTGACCTGTGCTCGTAAGTATAATACTCAATTCATTGATTTGCAAATTTCCATGATTTACGAAAAATTGAATAAAAATTAAAATCAGTCACTCGGTGCAAAGTGTTCAACTTAACTTATTTTTTCTTGTAAAGATATTGGTCTATGGCAATTCACGCCAATAGTTTAGTGTAAATTAAGTTTATGAATCAACAGCTTAAATTTAAATGGACATTTAGCAATGATTTTGTCAAAACAAACTTAAAACAGCATTTTAAGCTTTTTTGGACAAATTGTGAATTTTATTTTAAACTGTTGATTTATAAACCTAACTTACACTAAACTTTTGGCATGAATTGCCATAGAGCAATATCTTTATCATTTTTAGCTTAACAAAGTTAAGTTGTCCACTTTGCACCGAGCGAATGACGTTTAACCTTAATCTAAAAAAAACTAAAATAATTAAGAAAACGTATATTAAATATTTAATAAAAATTATATGAGTATATATGTATTAATGCCAACGTTACCCAAACAATCGGTTTGTATATCACTTGAATAGTGAGTTTTAAATGTTAGAAAATCTAACGTTTAACAATACTGGGTGTTAAGATGAAGTTGCGGAAGCCGGAAACTGGCGATAGTACTCGTCCATATAAACAACTTTTTATTACGGAGACAACCCTTGAATCACGAAAAACAATGACCTGTTCCATAAAATAGTTACATAGCTACCCAACCAAAATGTAATCAAAATCACGGAAACTTTTTTGTATGTCTGAGTACTATAGCCAGTTTCTGGCTTCCGCAACTTTATCTTAAGGGCCTTACTATTGCCAAATGGGTACTTTCTAAAGTCTACTCCTCGTTTTTGGCCACACCAAAAATAATGAAAAAATGTATTATGAATAATCAACTCTTATACAACATATGCAACATTTTTCTTTTTCATACCACCAAAACTTGTACATGAATTTTTTTTTTTACTGAATGATGTTTTTTGACCTCAAATTCCCTACTGCTCCTGAGTGGCTTGGCCGATTGAATTCATCTATGCTTTGATAAATAGATAAACTTTATAGCTATAAATATAACATAAGATTATTCAATCGAGTAATCACGTCCAAGTGAAAAGTATAATTTTCTCCTATTTCGCCCTATCAAGGACGCAGCGAGCGTAGTGACAAATATCGAGCTGCTAATTTGGCGATGGTAATCGCCTTAACAGCCTGTATATTGCATCAAATCTGTTTTATCACAGGCATGACTAAAAATCAGCGCGCCGCAGTTCATTCAAACCCAATATTTTCAGGATTGTATATTTTCGCTGCTCCACCATTATAAGAATTAGCAAATAGTTATTTGTGCAACAAGAGAGCAAAGTTAATTTTTGTTGAAAGTGCCGAATTTGAATCCCGAGCAAGTGAAGGATTCTTTAACTGAGTCACTCGTGTGACACATACAACTTTTCACCTTATTAGCGAGAAAATACAAGATGTAAGAAAAGATGTTTTCGAACGAATTAAGTGACATACTTGTATTATTATGATATCTATTGCCGCTATTGATAGAAGGAAGTGGCATAAGAAGTATCCACTTAGATAATTTACTTAAAGCTTCCTTTTATATGGAAAAAATGATTTGGCTCGAAAGAACAAGTATCCAGAGCCGTAAAACGGCATTTAAAATGACAATTGTGAAATTAATTGAAATAACGTTTTGTCACTGAGTGAGCAAAATTGACTTTGCTTTCTGATTTTAAGCAACAAAGGCTCACTTTTTGAGCTAGTGAGGTGAAAAGGTTATTTTATGTAAAATAATATCTTTTTGATTTTAATATGGATTTTAAATTTAATATATAAGCATTGTTAGTATGCAGCAAAAGTTTTAATTGATCAGTTTCCCGCTGCTTGCTTGAAATTTGATATAAGGTACATAGTTTTAGTTGAAAACTTTTGCCAATAGAGGTATCTTACCGTTACATCTTTGGAATATGCCGGATATATTATTAACCTATTAAATTTAACCATGTAACATACTGATTGATCATCCATGTAAAAGTGTAATGGACATTTAAATTGTGAAGAAGAGTAAAATTTCGTTGCATGCCTCTGCTTTATTGTAAAATTTATACAGCGAAAAAAGTCCAGTATAATAAAAAAAAGAATGTGTTTTATGTATTGTTTGTAGCACATTGCTTGTAAAGTCAGAAACAATATTATTATGACTGTGAATAATTTTCTTACAATATACATTTCTTACAATTAATATACACATAAACAAAAAACTAGATACATAAAAGTAAAAATCTCGGTTACTTGATAGTTTTAAATATCGCTTCCCTGCGAATTTATGATTTTTTTATAAATAGTAATTGGACTTTTAGGCTAGATTTTATAAAAAAATTAGGGATCCTATAGTAAAATGTTGATGGTCCTGATTGTCGGCACTTGGTGGAAATTATGAAACATCTTTGTTGAAAATGAAACTCTTCTACTTGTCTACAGATATTAACTTTATTAAACTAAACCCAACCGGTTTCGCTTATAAGCATTCTCCTATGAGATTTTTTGACATTTTTCGCATGTGTCAAACAGTAGATTTCGGTAAAACATGTAAACAATCTTTGATTGTTAATATTTTGTAATAGCTCAAAACCCTCGAGAATGCTTATTAGCGAAACCGGTTGGGTTTAGTTTAATAAATTGAATATTGGACAAGTAGAATAGTTTAATCTTCAACAAAGATGATCCTTCAGTAATCCGCCATCAAAATCAGCGCTATCTCTTGATATGTGGAATGAGGATACGGAATTAACGGATTTGTATTTTCACTTATGATTAAAGAACCACTGAATATGTTGTAGTCCGGCTTTGGCCCATGCTATTAAGACTGTACATGAGCCTAGAGCACGTACAACGCCAGACTATCGAGGATTCAGTTTAAGAAATTCGGACTATCTTTGTGTTGATAAAAATATATTTGATTTACTGATCTTTTATCTAGGGATTCTACTTATAGACAATGTATTGTTAAAAAAAATGTTTTCCACCCTCCTTTTTTTGGTTTTCAAACGTTCGTTTCAAGATCCAAAATACGAAATTGCTTGTAGATTATATTTAAACTGACCTCGTTTACAAATTTGGTACCTACTCGAAGTATCTTTTAAGGTCATTTAAAGCGGTTCGAACGTAATTCTGAATTAATACGAAATAAATAAGCGAAATGCGCGCGGGAAAATAAGTAATGGCTGTAAGAAAATCCTTCTTGGAGGTAGATCGTAATTCAGGAACCAGTCGGGGCGGCAGGCCACAGCGAAGCGGTTCGGATCGCGATCCAATTCAACAATACGATCTATTTCATAACTTGGAACGATCTACTCCGGACTAGTCCGGACTATTCCTTAGTTTCTCGTCTCCTAGTCGTAATATTTTATTGGAAGAATGGAGTCCGTTTGCACGGTTCCTTTTGTGCTTTGTGTCTAAATTGTTTTCTGTAACGCTGATTGTTTCCGAGGAAATTTAATAGTATTTTATCTTTATTAGGAATTGTTGTTTAATTGTGGCAAACTTCATCTTCGTGAATTCGTTATAAAACTCTTTTTACACAAATTAATTTAAAAAATAGACAAAAAAACAACCAACATGGTGTACAAAGGCGGAACTAATTGCTAATAGGAAAATCTTCCAGCTTTGGAAGCAAACAGAAATATAGTTAACGAAATCATGAAGGTGTAAATGCTAATGGGAAAAAGTATACTTAAATAGACATATCGAAGACATAAACTAACATATAAAATACATGAACATACTTAAATGAAACGAATACCTATAGAATATATGTATGTATAGGTAATATAATATTAATTGACTGCGGTAATAATAATTAATTACGTAACACATACTAACATTGCGTAGCAAATATGTTCACAAAATAGTGTAGGTCTATTTACAGTATCAAATTCAAATTTAAATATTTATTGCATTCATGTTGTACAATATAGGGTGCTACAATATACATAAGTGGTATCAAACATGACCCTGCAAGGGCATAGCAAATTAAAGCAAATTAATTCTTAAATAATATCACATCATAATATTATCTTATCGCATTACTAACTTATGTTAGATTAACTGACAATTATTATTTTAATATTATATATTAAGTAGGTATCTATAGCGAGGTGGCTTAGTGAAATGACCGTGCTGGCGGATTTTTATTTTTATGCTTTTGCACCAAATTTGGAAGAAAAGTACTTAAGGGTATAAGAACAAATGTCTGGAATTTAAAAAATATATATTAGGTCTAGTAAAGAGTAAAATAAATATTTTTTCTTAAACATACGCGGAAATATTATCATTACTTTTGAATAAAGAACACGCAAAGTATCATATTTACGTAAACTGATAAACAAAAATCACTTCCCGGCGCATTCTTTGAATTTGGAACGAAGAGCGCACCGGCAATGTTGTATGGAAATGGTGTGCTGTTTGAATTTAGAACTCTTTCATCTATCGTACACATTGCGTTCTCGTGGCTGTATAGATGCGTTTACCTTTCGGCACAAACTGTAAAAAAAAAAAAATTGGCGGTAAAGTAGAGTTCGTTGTTATTTGGTTAATAATAAATTAAAAGCGCTTTATTCAAAAGTAATGATAATATTTCCGCGTATGTTTAAGAAAAGCACTATATATGCCTCGGCCGAAATGGCAATTGCCTGTCTCGTATCATTGAAGTCCTCGCCTGCGGCTCGGCCTTCAAACGCATACTCGACCTGCAATTGCCTATTTCGCTACCTTTGCAATAATGTACTATTACTGTTAATTTTCAATGGGGTCTACTTTTATAAAGGCCACCAGTTGGCGCCACTGGCACGTAAGGTATATGTCAAAGGTTTGTTAGGTTAGATTTACATAGAAGTTCGATTTTTTGTTTTGCTTATCCATATAATATTTTTTTTCTTTCTTAAATGCGAATAAACAATGCCGCAATGATGTGCAGTTCCGTTATGTTCGAAAACGAAAGGAGGACTTAAGTTTTGTTTTAGCCCCTCTTTTCTTTAGCTCTAATCTTAATTCATTTACTTTCATTGCACCGTACCTTGAATAATAAACCTGAAACTATGAATTTATCTCGACTAATACACAAATAACTAATAAAAAGCCATAGCTTTCGCCGTTTCGCGGGCATTTGACGTTTCTCTACACCTGTCGCCTCAGTGGCGCCACCTGACGTCGATAGTAGCCCTCATTACTGCTTCATACCAACGGAGAAACAAAAAAAAACTTAAGAAAAGAAAGTCAAAATATATTTTTTTATTCCATAAGGGTCCTCCTAGGCTAATTTATTATTATGTTTACATAAAGGTACTTTTATAACAAATTTGATGCTTTTATCCGGCAGGTAACCGTCACCGTTACGGTAATCCTCTAACCAACTTGACTACTACTGATATCCAAACAAACATAAATTTATTAATTTACTTCTATTGACAGATCTCGTGTGCATATGTCATGGACTAAGTTATCAATAGGGCATTATTCATAATTTCCGGATAGTATGAAAAATGGCGAAAACGAGAGGACAATATGATAATAATTAATTACTGAAGATATTATATTGACTTGGCTTTATGAATAACTTAAGGCAGGACAATAAAAATATGTTTTATTTGAGGTTATATTATAAAATAAGGTATGGTGAGCCGCGTCACGACCGTCATATATGACCTTCGTGATTACTTTTTTATGACAATCCAGAACAACTTTGGCCTAGGCCAAATTAAAGTTAATGCTTGTGATTGTTGGCCGTTTGTGGAACTTACAAAACATTGTGTTTGTGTAACATACATAATAAAAGAGTGAACAAGTACAAGTGTATTTAATTCACAATGGACCACCTAGTTATTAGGAAAATTCTTTATGGCAGAAGACAACCGGTAGATTAGGTTATACTAGTTTGTCCTAAAATCGGGTTTGAAATCGTTCTCAGCATCCCGTCTCCTGTTAAAAGTACTTTTATTATCAAATTTCTCAACAATCACATAGCAATATTTATAATGACAAGACACTGTGATAAATAATGAAGTTTAAAAAGTTAATAATTATATTGCCTGATTTCACTTGTCGTTATTTATACTGCCCCGGCATTTTAAACAATGCCCTCATTTATCATTTGGTCAACAACATGAACACATATTACAAATACATCATATCGTTCCGAACATGAAGCAACAAGCCAGTGGAGAGCGTAGAGACACATTCTCCTTCAAAACACAAGTCACCAATATACGGCGGGGGACGTGACAGCTTAGCGAGCTGTGATTGGACAGCTCAAGGTAAAAATTTGATGCGTAATTTGTGTAGGGATGTCATACAAGTGAAACGAAAAATTATCGATATCGATAAAATCGAAAAAATTAATTTGGAATTTTCGAGTTTGTCAAAGATATACCAATGAAAGTATTGTTGGGTAATAAATAAAACAAAATTATTTATTTGACAAAGTAGCTACTCACTGATTTTTGAAATGAATTAATTTGGAGTATATTTTTCTTATATAATCCTTCGGGTTTTGATTATTTTTTGTAATGAAGGTTAGCCGGGCATCCACATATTTTTTTATTACACATGAAGCTAAGTCAATCAAGTGATTTGTGGATTCTGTATCAAATTGGTGAAAATTTATGTCTGAGAACAGATCGTATCCCAAGAAAGATTTCAACACAATCTTTATGAAATAATCGGAATTATATTTCGAAGATAAAGTCTTGTGAATGTGAATGACCAACTTAACTTGACACTTACAATCTTTTAAACTCCATACATCTAAAGAGTCTAATTAAGTTAGTAATAATAACTACCTTCATAACTAAATATTTGTAATTATTAGTATTTGTTGTTATAGCGGCAACAGGAACACATCATCTGTGTGATTTCAACTGTCTAGCTATCACGGTTCATGAGATACAGCCTCAAGACAGACGGACGGACGGATGGACGGACAGCGGAGTGTTAGTAATAGGGTCCCGTTAGGCACCCTTTGGGTATGGAACCCTAAAAATGGTATCAGATGCACTGACAGACACTACTGATAAACATAGGCACTTCTGACGCTAAACAAACGCGTATAAAAATATCCCTACATTAAGTACTTACCTTACATACATTACATATACTTACATGCATACAATGTATGTAAGCAACAATACATTGTTCGATAAATTATTAAACACGTAGTAGGACAGCACTATCGAAAAAAAACGAGACAACTGTTGTGCATTTCACCGTGCGACAGAAAGAGAGGACGTGAAGACATCAACGCAAAGCGCAAGTTCAATTGAAATATTTAATTGTTATATTTTGAAGATTAAAAGTATACGAAAACACTTACTTATGAAACGTTACTCCATCTTTTGTGGTACTTGAAGTAGAAGTATTCTTTCCACACCATTTTATTGCACAAGTAGGCATATTTACTGTAAATTTCGGATTTTTTCTACAGAAACACGCTATGTTTTCACGGACACAGCCAAACTCTGACTAAAACCAATGGCTTCGCTTCAAGCGCCTAAACGCTTTGGGAAGCGGCTGTTTGGCGAGTCGCGTTACCCCCGCATACGCTCTCCACTAGTACTCCATGGTTCCGAATAATTACATAGTTAGTTAAGCACAATGTAAAAACTGGTTATAGGCAGTGCTGAACCTAAAAATAATTGTGGAAGTATGCACTTTATTAGAGCCAGAGATGTAAAAAGTAAAAAAGTTTTTGTTATTTGGAATCTATGTACCGGTATTCAAGTAAAGTAACTATAATAGTACCAAAATGATACCTACATCCGTGTGACGGCGAGAAATTAAATGTCAGGAACAGATTTCTTTGTAATATTTTATACACTAAAAATTATTTTGTGTCCGAGGATTTCTATAAAAATACGAGTGAAAATAAGTGAAGCTTACGTTCCATTTTCGCGGAAATTTTCGGATTTTGTATACTTTTAGCTTAATAAAAAAGCTATATTTATAAAGTGTTTATATTTAGCCTGTAGATTTATGGACGATTTTTTTCTCGCCAATTTTTCCCACAATTTTTTTTTGGCTCTATCTCCTAAAGTAGTTGTTAAAATCTAATGCGGTTTTCTTTTTCTAAAACTAGATAAAATTTTCTATAAGTTAAAAAAAAGAGAATGTTATATTTTTTATGAAAGGAGAAAGTATACAGAAACAAAGTTTTGGTTATATAAGGTCTTTCAATTTAAATGGAAAGTAATTTGGCAGGTGATTCAGTATCGTTAATACATCACATTTCACTACAAAGCACTTTTTTTGCGCGAACTTTTTTTCACTTCTCAGAACAAAGTGGTCCGATCAGCTGACTCAGTTTGTATGGAGAAGTGAAGAAAAAGTTCGCGCAAAAAAAAGTACTTTGCAGTGGAATGTGATGTATTAACGATACTGAATCACCTCCGAAATTACATTCCATTTAAATTGAAAGACCTTATATATATAAATATATATCTATATAGTATATATATATGTCTAATCAAACATTATAATATTATTAAAAAATACAAAGAAAATTACAAAAAAATGAAGGCGTAAAATTAAGGTCAAAACAACTACCCAAATTTTTTTATTTTTTTATTGTTGTTTGTCTTTCTAGCTTTCCTAAAGAAGCTCATATTGTATGTAACATAATATAAATACTACTAATTTTTAACACTTGCCATGACCTTGACTTAGGCGCTCCGATCAGAGCTTGTTTGATTCAGCTTTGGGGCCAGCGGATGACTGAGTGTACAACGTGAAAAACTGAAAACCAATGTTTTACATATAATATCTAGGTCTTAATTAGTTTTACCAAATATATAATAATATGACACGTAATTAATTAGTTACTTCCTTCAATGTTTTTGAATTAACAGCCTTTTTAATCAACCTCCAGATTGCTTTTGAAATAAGAAATGTAGGAAAAGAAACTGATAGTCTAAAGTTCTTAGCTCGCTCAATCTCTTCAATATCCTGGAATGAAATTTTACTCTGCGCAGTAATCACACAAATAAAGTTATACTTAATAAAATTATACTTTCAGTTATACCATGACAATTCCGACAACTGAAAAATATGAACACTTCCATGAGAAAAATGAGCTAAGTTATTGCCAAACTAAAATTAATGGACAAGAATTAAATATGCCCAGTTTTCAATTGAATAGATTTTAGAAAACAATTTTGAAAATGAACGAAGTCATTTCCCGCGGCCCCACCAAGCAGCGCTGCACGAGCCCCTCGCCCCGCCC
Source organism: Ypsolopha sequella (assembly GCA_934047225.1). Taxonomy (NCBI): domain Eukaryota; kingdom Metazoa; phylum Arthropoda; class Insecta; order Lepidoptera; family Ypsolophidae; genus Ypsolopha; species Ypsolopha sequella. The sequence continues at coordinate 15,213,818 of OW203994.1, read as the reverse complement.
CGCTGCCCGTGTCTGCAGCTCTGGCGAAGCCTCATCATCGAGATTTCGCCAGCGTCACCGCGAGCGCCCCGGCCGCTCCCAGTACGAAGCCCGTGCCAGAAAAGGCATTGAACCGAGCTAGTGAGGATCTTTTCGTGAAGGTGCAAAGGAGGAAGTGCCAACCTCGAGCGACCCAGAACCGCTGTGGCAAAGCTCCTATAGAGTCTAACCTTAAGTTGCGTGGCGCTAAGCCGAACACGCTGGTGTAAATCTCCCACCTGCACTTCACCACTAAGGCGGATGACATCGCGGAGTACGTGTGCCAAAAGACAGGGTATCCGCCGAGGGTTCAGTTGCTGAAGTCGCACCACAACGTCAACTTTTTGGCGTTTGTGGTCCGAGTACCGGACTGCTTTCTGCACCTGGTCATGGAGGAAAACTTTTGGCCGCAGGGCGTGGTGTTCCGTTGCTTCCGCGGATAAATGCCACGGGACAGTTCAAAGTGAAGATTTAATTTTATAATGTATTTGTATATATTTTAGTTTGTAAGGTATTTATCTATGAGCCACAGATGCATGATAATAAATGATTTGATTTGATTATCAACTAGAACTCGAAACTTTTCTATTCCTATAATTCAAAAAGATTCCGCTAGAAGTGCCCTATAGGTTTTCATAGAGAGCAAATTTGTAAGAAAATTATTATGTAAAAGGCAATAACTTTTTTTGCGTCGAGTTAGAAGCTTGATTTTTTTCACAACACTATTGGGCCGTCAAATGTGGGTGGTATCAGTTTCAACTTGATTACTCACATAGGGCCCGAGCCTAAGGGTCTAGACAGACGGACAACAAAGTGAACCTATAAGTTTTTAATTTGAGGTACGGAACTCTAAAAAGCTGTTAAATCAAAAACAATGATGGAATAAATATAAAGTCATATGTAATTTTGGCAGAAAAATATATATTTACGTAATACGTACATTTGTTTTTTTTATATTATGACATATCCGCTAGGTATAGACACTTATGGAAAAAGTAGAGCCCGATTCGAGTCACGATCTGGACTGCAATGTTTTGTGTCACTATTGTTTAAGCAAACTTTGCCGAATACGTACCTCATAGTTTTTTTTTTTTTTTCAGATATCACCAACAACAGCGTCGCCATACTTAATGAGACTTTGAGGTAAGTTAATATAATTCCGTCCATCCATCATTTAAACGAGGACGCAGCTTCTCGCTGTAGCTCCTTAATGAATTTGTAATTGTGTTTAATCAAAATTCCCCTCTTAAATATATACTCCTCCAGCCAAATAGCTCAATTTAGTTTGTCGTGTCTGGCCGGAAGCTTCGACTTAGACAGCCACCGTTTAAACGTGGCGTCTCTAAAAACTCTTTTTTAACATAAATAATTAACTTTTTCCCTTTATCTCTTTGATAAAAATGTTTTGAAATTGTATGAAAACTAAGAAAAAACTTAGAGTAAAACTGAATTTTTGTATGTAGCAGATTTTCCATAAAAACGAGACTTCTTTAATTTATGTTTTCAATTTCCACCACGCTAAAAAAGGCATTGATCATTTGTAAAGTCATCATAAAGGTCGTCGCACATTATAACGCCCGGCACGTGACCAGTCTCAACTCTAACTTAGATTTGCCATCGACGAGCTGCGGGTCTACCGCGTAATTCTGATTTGTATCAACTTCAAGCAAATGCATACGAAATTCAACGCGTGCAAAAGAGATAGCATGTTAGGCGGGCGTCGTCACACGCACGTCAAATTTCAATCTCAAGTTGATGTTGATGAAAATCAGAATTACGCGGTAGACCCGCTGGTTGTGCAGCACAATGTCGACTATGTAGTCGGCCCTGCATCCACTAGTTAAGATTATGGAAAACTTCGACCACAGATATACCAATAGTGATAGGGGCAACAGGTATAGTGGCAAAAAGTCTACATAGATACAGCGACATGTTATAATATGCTAAATTAAACTTACATATTATACAAAAATAAGCTGCTATTCTTATATCCACAATAGTTTCGAAATTTTTAGGGAATTCTGTTTTTACCAACGGGGACGCTAAGCTTCCTTTTCCCTAAGGGTATTGGGGCGGGAAGTTCGCGAAGACAAAACCGATCCCTAGATCAAGTAATAGCTGCACAAATCCATAATTATATAATAATATATTATTTCATTAATATACTATTACATTTTTCAAGAGTTTGATAAAGTGAATCGATTGTAATGAACATCTCTAAACTTTAGAGTCTAAAGGTGCGTCAGTAACGAAAACTACCTATACATACAAAACTACCTATACATACAAAACTACCTATACATACAAAACTACCTATACATACAAAACTACCTATACGTACAAAACTACCTATACGTACAAAACTACCTATACATACAAAACTACCTATACATACAAAACTACCTATACATACAAAACTACCTATACATACAAAACTACCTATACATACAAAACTACCTATACATACAAAACTACCTATACATACAAAACTACCTATACGTACAAAACTACCTATACATACAAAACTACCTATACATACAAAACTACCTATACATACAAAACTACCTATACATACAAAACTACCTATACGTACAAAACTACCTATACATACAAAACTACCTATACATACAAAACTACCTATACATACAAAACTACCTATACATACAAAACTACCTATACATACAAAACTACCTATACATACAAAACTACCTATACATACAAAAATACCTATACATACAAAACTACCTATACATACAAAACTACCTATACTTACAAAACTACCTATACATACAAAACTACCTATACATACAAAACTACCTATACATACAAAACTACCTATACATACAAAACTACCTATACATACAAAACTACCTATACATACAAAACTACCTATACATACAAAACTACCTATACATACAAAACTACCTATACATACAAAACTACCTATACATACAAAACTACCTATACATACAAAACTACCTATACATACAAAACTACCTATACATACAAAACTACCTATACATACAAAACTACCTATACATACAAAACTACCTATACATACAAAACTACCTATACATACAAAACTACCTATACATACAAAACTACCTATACATACAAAACTACCTATACATACAAAACTACCTATACATACAAAACTACCTATACGTACAAAACTACCTATACATACAAAACTACCTATACATACAAAACTACCTATACGTACAAAACTACCTATACATACAAAACTACCTATACATACAAAACTACCTATACATACAAAACTACCTATACATACAAAACAAACTATAGAAACAAAACTACCTAAACATACAAAACTAAACATATATGTACATACGAAACTACCTATTCATACAAAACTACCTATACGTACAAAACTACCTAAACATACAAAACTACACATATATGTACATACAAAACTACCTATTCATACAAAACTACCTATACGTACAAAACTACCTAAACATACAAAACTAAACATATATGTACATACCAAACTACCTATTCATACAAAACTACCTATACGTACAAAACTACCTAAACATACAAAACTAAACATATATGTACATACAAAACTACCTATTCATACAAAACTACCTATACGTACAAAACTACTTAAACATACAAAACTAAACATATATGTACATACAAAACTACCTATTCATACAAAACAAAGTTCTTATTAAGACTTAAGTGACTTAAAAATAAGTATTAAGTCTTGTTTTCTAGAGTAAATTAAATTATATACTTATAATATTGAAACAAAAATGTTTTATTTGAAACATGTGCAAATGAATAGGTCGTTATGGAAATATTTCGTTTAACGGCGACTAACTTAACAATCTAAGCGTCAATTCAAATACCCTTTTGCAATGAGACTAATTCTTACTTAAAAATGCACGCTTCGTACCTAACAATAACAGAGAAAGGAAAACAAAGTAACATAAATAGAGAAAGGTAAGAAAATACAAAAATCTCGCACATTTACGAAGCGACTCTACCAAACGTAGGTAGTCATTAAGCTAGACTGTTAAAATGAATGCAACTTAATTTTAACGGTAAGCAAGAAGTACAATGAAAAAAGGCGTTTACATTTTCCTTGGAGGCTCTAAGGGTTGATGCTGGAAAGCCTGGTCGTAAATAATTGGGACATTTAACCTCGGAACGTATTCAAAGGGAAATTTACCTCATAAATGGGGAAATTCGGTGTGCTTGTGCTCTCTTTTGTGTACAAAATGGGTGAAAATTTGTATATTTTAGTCTGAGGAGTTTCTTCGGCGATGGTTCGTGTGAGCTAAGCATGTCGGTAATCGCTTTAGGCGCTGGGAATAAGGTGGAAGAGGGATATGATTGTGTCAGTTAATATTTTGTACAATAGTTAAATTCCTAGATAAGATATATGAGTAAATATAATTGTAGCTATATTAGCCTTTCATTTATAGTTGTAAGCATCAGATATTAATAACAAAAGCAAGCTTTATATTTTGCGACATATTTCGACATCTTCAATGAGGCCGTCATAAGTCGAATAATTTTGTTATTAATTATAATTATTAGTATTTGATGCTAACAACTATAGTTAAAATATAGATCATTATAGCATGACTGCTACGTTAATCGGTTGTTGAATCTGTAGGCACCAGTACGCCAGTACGAGTAATAATGGATATTTATTTGTTGTGCAGGGGGATCGTTATCGCGAGGTCAGCAGGCGAGGTCATGGTTGGATGGCGGAGCGAGGCGCGCGGGACGGGAGGGTGACAGAGCGCGTGCCGGCATGTGGGCGCTGCTGATGCTGGCGCTGGCAGCCGCCGCGACAGCCGACTGTCCGCGCCACTGCGAGTGCAAGTGGCGCAGTGGCAAGGAGTCAGCGCTGTGTGCACGTGCAGGCCTCGCCGCTATCCCACCGCGGCTGCCCTCCACCACGCAGCTGCTCGACTTATCAGAGAACAGGCTCAACACGCTCCGAGACGATGCCTTCGCCACCGCTGGCCTGCTCAACCTCCAGCGTCTGTACCTCATCTCCTGCAGCGTCCGCAGCGTCCGCCAGCACGCCTTCCGCGCCCTTGTTAACCTCGTTGAGCTCGATCTCTCCCGGAATCGCCTCGAAGCCGTGCCTTCACACGCTTTTGCTGAAATAGTCGAACTTCGGGAACTGCGCCTCGACGGGAACCCCATCACGAAGATCAAAGATGAAGCTTTCGAATCATTAACGCATTTAGTTAGATTGAGTTTGAGGTCTTGTAAAATAGCAGAAATAGAGCCGCGCGCCTTTGTCGGTGTAGAAGGAACGCTGGAGTATTTAGAAGTAGACAAGAATCGTCTTCAAGTGTTGCACGCTTCTGTGTTGGCGCCATTACGATCCCTGAAAGGTCTTGAGCTGGCAAACAATCCCTGGGAGTGCACGTGTGCACTTAGGCCGATGCGAGATTGGATGATCCGTCGAAACGTTCCGGCGACTGTGGTGCCGGAGTGTGCGTTGCCTCCGAGACTGATGTCACAGTCGTGGGATAGACTCGACCTTGAAGATTTCGCTTGCACGCCGGAAGTCAGCGCAGCCGCTAAACATACAGTTGGAACAGAGGGTGGTGATATAACACTCATGTGTAAAGTGAGCGGTGTCCCAGCACCGAGATTGAGATGGTTACGCGGAGGGCGTCTTCTTGCGAATTCAACGAGTGCTCATAATGTAAATTCCGGGAGATCTTTCTTTTTACGTAGTGAAGGTCAAACTAGTAATTTAACAATAAAATCTGCTGACATGCAAGACGCTGGATCGTATTTTTGTGCGGCTGAGAACAGAGCAGGCAAAGCGGAGGCAGTGTTAACATTAGCAATACAAAGACGACCTCCAGATAAAGGTTTTGGTGGACGCGTTCTGCTAGCAGGAGTGGCGGTTTCAGCAGTGATAGTGTTAAGTTTGTGTTTAGTGGCATTGTGCGCGTACGAGACTCGTAAGAAGCGTCAGCTAGATAGGTGGAATGAACAAATAGTGACAACAAACCGTCGCGCGGAGAGTTACGAAAAGATAGAGATGAACTTTAATAAAAGTGCTGCAGATGATGCGCGGAGGGTGGGGATAACGTGTGATAGTGGTAGAAAGAGAGGAGACTATAGGAATGTGCCGTCTTGTGACACGGAGGACGAGTGCGAGGGGTATGTGCGGGGTCTACGGGACGAGCGGGAGGCGGAGGCGGCGGCGCGGGAGCCGAGCTGGCGCAAACTGGAGCTAAGCCCGCCGCCCGCGCAGCAGACCATGTGGACCACGCATCGGCGGGAGCGCGATCTTCACATACCCAGGCTCAACAACTATGACATTAGGTGAGGGTATTTAGATCATATCTAGGTATATTTCATATATGTATATTTTTAATGTTAGGTTTTTTTTTTGAAGTAAGTATATACATTAGGTACAATTGCTGTGCTTTTACAGGGTTAATGTTTTGCACTATACCCAATTAGGAATACCAACATATGTACACATTAATGCAATAAACGATATGAATATGAATGTGAATTAATATGCAGCCTTATGGCTTGGTACCCTGAAATCTGGCTTAATTTTGTATGAATGGCAATCTTGTATAGTACTTTGGCTTAGGCCTGAATATGTACTAGAAAGACAAATGAATCAATTTTCTACTAATTATCTATAAAGACTAGACAGTTTAATTGTTGAATACTATTCGTAGCTAATTTGGAAAAATTGTTCCAACTTCATAGTACGTCAGCAAAATGAGGTTTCAGAACTTTCCGTTTAAGTTATTTCGGATATGGTGTCATCATGCGTTTAGTATGACCTCCTGAATACAAATTATATGAGATGACAAGCGCGCAGACTGTGGGGGTAGAAACTGTGACGTCATAAAGATACATATATACATAGAAGTACATAAAAAAGAAAGAATTATTACATATATCATGTGGGGTCTCAAATGAAAGGTATATATCTTTGTGAGTAGATTACAAATATATACCATACTTTAACATTTTTACTACTTAGTCACACAAATTATTAGAAAACGTCCAAAAATTATACAAATTTAGAGTTAGAATATTTGTGTTCAGGAGATCGTACCGAACGCATTGATACCATATAAATCAAATCAAATCAAAATCGAATTAAAATTTTATTTAATTTCCGTACAGTTTTATGATTAAAATGTTTGGGTCTCTCCTTTTAAGTTTTACTAAAACTTGTATTAGAAGAGGCCCCTCTCTCTTATGTGCCTTAAATTTTTGTAAGGTTATCATTATTACATATAAAATACATTTATTTTTCTTAGTATCTGTTTATTCAATAACTATTTACTAAATAATATTTTAAACAAACATGCTATTTTGATAACATAGATGTACCTATATTAAAAAGTTTGAAAGGGTGTCTGAGTGTGTGTCTGTGTAGTGTCAGTATTTGATTGTGGGTGTGCTTTATTTTGTATATTTTAAGGTAGGAACTGTTATTATAACGTTATGTTATAATTTTATTATTTTGGCATTAATAATATAATATAAATAATATTATACGATAATTTTAATACAGGAACCTCGGTAGCGCAATTGGTAGCGCGCTTGTCTTGATAACAAGAGGTCGCAGGTTCGAATCCTGGCCCGGGGAATTTTTTCAAATTTTTGTTTTTGGGTTTGTTTCTGATTGATCTTTTCTAGTTTGTAATGTACTCTAATAATATTTTGTGTATATATATTTTTTACATAAATATATATATATATATATATATATTATAAACCTATATACGAGACGACTTGTACCTAAATCGTAGTTAAGCGTATTTTTGTACTGCTTTCGCCGACCTACTATATTATATGGAACCCGTAAATAATAAAATAGGATACAATTTCATACACCATAATCTGAGAAATGTATGCGTATACTTTGAAATTAAAATCATCGACTGTCGTTGGTACGAGTACAAATTCATGTATTTGTTAAATGTTTTTATAGCCTGTAAAGTGTCCCACTTCTGGGCAAAGGCCTCCCCTTGATACCAAATATCGCGGGCCTGCGCTACTTCCGAACACCCCGGTAAAAATGAAAGGAGATCGTCCCGCCATATCGTCTTTTTGATCTGCCTGGCCGTTGTTGATAGCAGCCATTGTTTTAGTTAGCTGGTACATAATTATAAGTATACTATATTTATCTAAGTTGATTAAAATTCCGTGATTCAAACGAAAATTTCTTTGAAAGTCTCAGCAATATAAAGTCGAGTTTTTGATTGAAGTTGTCGCAAAATTGTCACCAAAAGAAATAATAAAGTAAAGGAATTTTAATAATAATGGTTCCCACTTCAAGCTTAGCTTTAAAATTAATACTTTGCACTGTAATAGTAAAATTTTTTGCTTCAAAATTTATCTCCTTTAAAATAATCGTTTGCACTATATATTTATTACTTTTTGCTTTAAAATTTATCTTCTTTAAAAATAATAGTTAGTAATAGCAAAGGGAATTTCACCCATATACATACATCCTACTCCGAGGTTTTTAATATCTGTATAATGTCACTTTATCCTCTTTTTTAGAGATGATCTGAAGGGTCTGTCCCAACAAGCTACAAGTAATAATTATAAACTTCTTGGTCTGTGAGTTTGACTCACCACCCAGACTTTACGCAGAAAATAGGTTTAATCTGTTCCAAATCACCCCTAGAGTGCAGTATATAACAAACCGGGGGTGCGGAGGGAGGGAGTAACAAATTATAGGCACCCTTGCGAGCCGTAGTGGCTGAGGCTGGTCCAGCAAGCCCAAGCTGCGAAGGTGAGCATGGGTGCCTGTATTTTATTTATTACGCAAGGACGTAGAGGCTGCACATCCCACAGCGCCGCAACAGTTGCAAAAGTAACTTTGATTAAAGAAATTATATATATATATATATACGAAAACACAAAAAAATATAATTATAGGTGAGTAGTAAAATATATTTCGACCACTAATTGTGGTCGGCATCAGTTACACAATTTAAATAAAACTTAAAAATTAATAATTATAAATTATAGATACTTATGATACTGAATATTTTATTTTTGTAATGATGACAGTAGCAGTGATTGATAGGAAATGGAAGAAGGTCTTATTAAGAAGTAGTCAGTAGGAGATACTTTTTCGTAATAAATTATTTAAACACTCTTCGTTGTGTTATTTTTATAATTATATATATCGCTATTATATATAATTATATATATATGTTGTTTCTCGCAAAAGCGATATATATAATTATAAAAATAACACAACGAAGAGTGTTTAAATAATTTATTACGAAAAAGTATCTCCTACTGACTACTTCTTAATAAGACCTTCTTCCATTTCCTATCAATCACTGCTACTGTCATCATTACAAAAATAAAATATTCAGTATCATAAGTATCTATAATTTATAATTATTAATTTTTAAGTTTTATTTAAAAAGTAACTTTGGTACATCATATCTACCTTGGTTACCATTAGTATGTTGGCATGTTAATCATTAATCATAAAATGACGTCGATTTTTGTTTTGAAAACATTGCCCCAATTGGTGGGGAAAAAAAATTGTTGCTTGATTTTATAGTGTGAAATATTAATTTTGTTTTGAAGATGCTTTTCAATATTATGTAATATTTTGTAGTCGTTAATATTACTTTGTAGTGCAAAAGTGTTATTTATACCTATATATGTATGTATATAATATATGTATAAGGTTTTTTAAAGTGGTCATATCTATTTATAAGTGTATTATTTTTTGGTAGTCTCTAACACTTTTTTATTGTTTTTTCCATTAATTTTAAAGTAAGTTTAAATGTGTCCCTAAAACAAAATAAGTAAAATTAGTGATACAACGAAATAACCGTTTAAATACTCCATCGTATTTCAGTTTGTACTACTCACCCCAACACTGATGAAAGTTTTCTTTATTTAATATTTCGCTGATGGAAATTTTCACAGCATAAGCAAATATTTATTCAAATTTAACTCAGTTGTTTATCTCCATTATAATCAGTTATGCAAATACCGTGACTTTGTTAAGCTGGCGACTCATCACTAAATTCCATTGTTCTAGGGCTGACACAACGCCAGAGTCCATAGCAAGCTCCGCATCAACTGGAGTGGTGGCCTCTCACATTAAGCACATCTCTGACGACAATAGAATAAACAATAACCCTCAAACCAGGCTCAATGTCAGGACGCTGCCCCGGGACCGCCTCGACAACGATCTCTCTGGGAGCGACAGCGAAAAAAACTACCCGGACCTCATTGAGATGAGCGCTTTAGGGACCTCTTACTTAAGAAACGACAAGAAACGTGACCCCTACTTTTACACTATTCCTCGTAGAAAAGACACAGACAGTCGAAGTCCACTCTTAGGGAGCAGAAGAAACAGCTCTGGGGGTGACTCGTTCTCTTCTTTCGAGAGAGGATATGATGCACGGCCGAAGCCTGCTGGTAGACGCTCAAATAGCTTTCTAGACCTGGCGACGGGGAATAGCAGGCATCGTCGGAATCCAAGTCTGCCAGCCTCTCCGACCACAGTCCCATCAGCAACGCCATTACTGGATCTATCCGGTCTCAGAGACTACTCGCGGATAGACCAGCCGCTTGAAGACTACGACTTCCGAGCCTCTCAACTTGAGAAGTTTCTGGAGGAGTATAGAAATCTGAGAGATCAACTGTCTAAGATGAAGGAAACGCGAGAGAATTTGCAAAGGAATAGAGCGGCGGAGAATGAGGAGATGAGATCAATTATGAAGGGGAAGCCGAGCATAGCTGTGACAGAAACCTCGTCGCTGGTAGCTTTGGCTGATGCGGCGTCGCCCTTAACCCTCTCATCAGAACCACACTCTCGGCCAGAGTGGATCTCGACGCTAATGTATCGTAATTAGAACTTTTTGTAAATATTTGAAGTGATCTTATAGTAATATCGTATTATAAGGAAATTGTTGGGATGCAAGGATGTCTCATGGAGATATCTCAGAAACAGTGTTCTTTAATGTTGAATAAATGAAATTTGTCAAAACTAATATCATGTTTTCTTGTGTATACATCTGGAGAAGATTTCCATTCAGGGAAATAAAAGTAAATGCTTTGAAAATAACACAATGGAGTTATCTTAATAAGTTACATTTGTAAAATGCAAAACACGATTTGGTAACGGAATGAACTGTTTTATGAAAGACTTTTCCGAGAATTTTCTTGTTTTTATTTTTTATAAAGTTACAAAATGAAATATGACCACTTATAAATAAGGATGAGCAACAAAAACCAACATCAACATAATTTAGAAGTTGCCCTCCGCTGCCACGGATTTATATTTTCTGTTTTTGGCTCGAGCCGCGCCCGCCCTACGCCCTGCCGCCTTACCGCCCTGAGAATAAATAGCCAACTCATGCCTTTTCTCTATTAGCAGTATGATGGAGATGAAAGACGGATTCCTCTCTTATTTTTTTTATATTTTTTGAATAAACCGAGATCTAACAGGCCAAAAATGTGTAATATTACTAATATCACACAAAAGACACATTTTTCGTTACCTTTTTTGAACAAAGTCAAATCTCAAAAAAAACAAAACATATAGTAAAACAAAATCTCTAATAAAAAGGGTAAATACCTAACCTCTCATTAGTTTTACCGCATAATTGATTCACAGTTCACCCACGTAACCAAAATCACTGAACCAGATTCCCGATAAAGATTAATTCTCGGCCCAACAATCAACAAGGACTAGTTAGCTACAAAACAAGATTCAGGTAGACATTTTGTGTAAAAACTCGCGTGACCGTCGACAGTTAAACAACTCCCGAAGTTGGCGGGAAAAGTTTTTCTACCCGCAAAAGAGATCGTTAACTGCCAGAGTGCTCAATGCTTATATACATGCGATGCCTGTGAAAAGGCACTATGCCTTTTTTTAGATTCTGTCAAAAAGCGGAAACCATCAGGTGGGCCTTTCTTCAATTGCCATTGAAAATGACTTCTTGCGCATGCATACCAGGTATGAAATATATGAATTTTCAAGATATGAAAACTTTATCAATGTACTTAATGAAAAAATACTTTATCTATACTGATATCGTAAAATCGTGATTTTGGACTCAAAAATATGTAGTTCAAAATTACTTTTTTTTACGAAAGTCTCTAATACAGAAAAAAGGAATCAAAGTGAAGTTTTTTTTACAATTTAATGCTTTTAAATATTTTTTCTGTTATAAAAGTACAATTACACGAAATAGGAAGGCAAAGGGTACTTAACTTAGTCTGTACAGTCAACTGTCCAAAGATTATTATTTTGTAATACTTTAGCGTAAGCATTTTATAGTTTACTTATATAGCTAAACAATCATCGTACAATCAGTGAAATATACGCACTCTACATTAGCGGTTGTTTTCTTCATAAATACGCCGCTCTTCATTCAATCATCTATAAAACTGTAGAGAGAAATCCCTACATTATGGTCCTTCGAAACTACTACGACTTGGTGTTTGCTGTTTGCTCTTAGTGTGTTAGCAATCGGTTAGCTGGCCTCCCACAAGCGGGTCTCCCCAGTTAATTGAGAAGGTGCTTGAATCACACGAAAGGGCTGCGGTAGCGCTCTGTCGTACGGACCATCGCGAGTGACAGTGATCTGCGTTCGAGAGGTGGTTCACCAGCATCTATAGACATCTACAGTCCATAGCATCATTCACTCAAGCATTCATCAGGTAGCTGCAGCATTCAGCTAGCCTACCTGAACATTCAATCAAAGCAAGCCACGTACAGTCAGTCGGGCTTCACTCAAGCATTCGTCAGGTAGCCGCAGCATTCAGCTAGCCTACCTGAACATTCAATCAAAGCAAGCCACGTACAGTCAGTCGGGCTTCACTCAAGCATTCGTCAGGTAGCCGCAGCATTCAGCTAGCCTACCTGAACATTCAATCAAAGCAAGCTACGTTACTTCAGCCGGACTTCAATCCAGCATACATCAATCAAAACATCATCTTGGCGGCAAGCTCAAGACATTCACTCAATCATCATGGCAGATGTATTATTCAATCGTCAAGGTGAAATTCTTCGAGAGATTGAGAGCGTCAACACCAATTTCAAGAAGGACAGTGCGGCAAGAAAAACCACCGAATACCTCATCAAGCGGGTTGACACACTGGATCTTCTGTGGAGAGAATTTGACCTCAATAACACTAAACTGCAATCTTACGAAGACAAAACCTGCGACTACTTTTCCCGCAACATCTATGAGGAGTTGAAAAGTTATTATGAAAAAACGAAAATTATGATTTCGTCATACAATAAACCGATTGAGCCAAAGTCAACGGTACAATTTCATCTACCGATCTTCACGGATACAGATGAAGTAGGACAGCTAATCAGTCAACAAGGCACAAACTTCAGAGCCTTCGAGCGCCTCATAAACAGGGTCAACGACAGCCGCATGGAGGAGAAGTGGGAGATAGAAGATGAGTTGAAAAACCTACAACGTCTGTGGAATAGCATTGATCACCTTAATTTGCGCATAGATAACATCTTGCAAGGTAGCAATGAGGATTACGAACACGATTTTGAATCTACAGAGCGTCGGTACCTGGAAATTAAGAAGAAGCTTAACAGGAAACTATCTTCTTCCGATCATCTTCGTATTGCGACTCCGCAAATTGATATTCCTGACTTTTTTGGAAAGTACACTCAGTGGCCCACGTTCTATGACCTGTTCAACGAAGGTATTCACAAGAGCAAGTGCTTGACCAAGACTCAGAAGATGCAGCATCTCAAGAGTAAAGTTAAGGGAGAAGCCGAACGTCTCATACAGCACTTGAACATTACAGCAGAAAACTATGACACGGCATGGAGTCTTTTAACAAATCGATTCAACAATCCCTTGGTTCTATTTACCAATCATATTGAAGTTTTTCTGAACCAACCAGTCATTCAAAAGCAAACGTCATATGAACTCAAGAAGTTATACGACACAACAATGGAGTGTATTTTTGCCATTCATAACCTGGGAATAGACACATCCACATGGGATCCTATTCTGGTGCATCTGGTATCAAAGAAGCTGGATGCAGACACTTACACCGATTTTCAAATATCTCGCTCGTCGCCGAGAGATTTACCTGTGTTTGACGATTTCATGGCTTTCATTGAGAGAAAATTTATGGCTCTCGAACCTAATCAAAGGAAGGGCAAGAAACCTGCAGCATCCGTCAAACAACCTGACCAACAACAATCGTGGTATAAAGGGAGCAACATCAACTTGCGAAAATCAGTTACAAAAAGCTATCAAGCAATTGCGACATCACACAAGCATAAATGCCTACTTTGTGGCCTAGATCACAAATTGTTCCAGTGCAAACGATTTCTCAATCAACCTGCTGACACAATCATAAAGACGATTGAAAAACTTCATATTTGTCAAAATTGTCTTCACAAGCATAATGACACAATATGTCCATCGAAAAAAAAATGCCAGATTTGCAACGGAAACCACAATACAATTATTCATGACGCAGCGGTTTCCGTGTCTGCTAACCCAAAACCGCCGTCCGTACCTACAGCCACGGCGTCGTCATCGAACTCACAGTCCCGCCAATATAATGTAAATTATGTTGCGAACGAAGATGAAGAAATTCTACTTACAACGTTGTCACTCAATATCAAGGCTTCCGATGGTACATTCATCAACTTCAGAGCTCTTCTAGATCAAGGAAGCCAGATATCTTTAGTTTCTGAAAACGCCGCCCAGTTGTTAGGGTTGAGGCGTCAACATTATCAAGCATCAATATCAGGCATCGGCACAAGCTCAAAACAGAGCAAAGGCAAAGTAACTCTGGAATGTCAATCGATCTATGGCGACTACGAGTTCACTACCGAAGCTCTAGTCGTATCCAGAGTTATCAACAACCTACCCAGTACCACACTAAGAAGAACGTCATGGGAACATCTTCAACATACAAGATTGGCAGATCCTCAGTACCATGTGTCTAAGCCTATAGACATCTTACTTGACGCGAGTGTCTATTCCGAAATTATTATGAGCGGACTCGTCAAGGGTGCACATCAATCACCTATATCTCAACAAACTAAACTGGGCTGGATCCTGTCAGGTCCAGTTCAGACATTTGCGTGCAATGTCGTAATCAAAAATCTCGATGACATCAAGAAGTATTGGGAAGTAGAAGAAATCAATCAATCATCCGGTCATTTAACAGTAAATGAACAATACTGTGAGGACCACTTTCAAGCAAATACCCAAAGACTGGAGAATGGTAGATACGAAGTAGCCATCCCCATGAAACCAGGCTTTGAGGAGCAGCTAGGACATTCAAAACCTAGGGCTGTTGCACAATTTATTCAACAAGAAAAGAGGATGTCCAAAAGTTCGTTATTATCAGAGAGGTACAAAAAATTCATGGATGAATACGAACAATTGGGTCACATGCGGCCGGCTGACTCACAAAGCACCGGTGCAGCTTGTTATTTACCTCACCACGCCGTACTAAAGTTGGACTCAACTACAACTGCCCTGCGTATTGTATTCAATGCCAGTTCAAGGACATCATCAGGACTAAGTCTCAACGACCTGATGGAGAGCGGACCCAATCTCCAGCAAGATTTACTGTCACTCATCTTAAAGTGGAGACAGTTCAAATACGTCATCACAGCAGACATTGAGAAAATGTTTCGTCAAATACACGTCAGAGAGGCTGACCAGCATCTTCAATCAATCGTATGGAGAGTCTCACCTCACGACCTACTTCGGGAATATCATCTCACTACAATCACTTACGGCACAAAGGCCGCACCGTTCCTCGCAATGAGAACGTTACAACAAATAGGCCGAGATAATGCCGCCACATTCAAACTAGCAGCTTCTGCGTTAGAGAATTCCTTTTATATGGACGATCTGTTGGCAGGAAGTAACTCAATCAATCAAGCAAAGAAACTGCAACATGAACTATCAATTGTTCTGAAAAAAGCCGGTATGAACCTTCGCAAATGGTCCAGCAATGAACCTAAACTCATCAAGGATCTACCATCAGAGCTACTAAATGCCCCATTCGAATTTAGAGACTCCGAATCAAGAAAAACGCTGGGACTACAGTGGAATGCTTCGTCGGACACTTTTACATTCTCAAACAACATCGATTGTAACACAGACAAGACTCAATATACTAAACGACAGTTGTTATCCGACGTAGCTAAAATATACGATCCTTTGGGCTGGTACCAACCACTAACAATCAAAGCGAAGATTCTATTTCAAAAAACATGGTCGTTGAATATCTCATGGGACGACGAACTGCCAGAGAGCTTCTCAAAAGAATGGTTACAAATAAGAGATGACCTGAAAAACATTCCAACTTTCTCAATCCCAAGATACTTGGGCTGTATGGATCACTCATTTCAAATACATGGATTCTGTGACGCCTCGGAAAAGAGTTACGCATGTGCAATATACATAGTAACACTCAATCATAAA
Source organism: Ypsolopha sequella (assembly GCA_934047225.1). Lineage (NCBI taxonomy): Eukaryota > Metazoa > Arthropoda > Insecta > Lepidoptera > Ypsolophidae > Ypsolopha > Ypsolopha sequella. The sequence goes on along the minus strand of OW203994.1, from coordinate 15,197,325 downwards.
GGAGAATCTACATCAAAATTAGTGGCCGCTAAATCAAAAGTCGCGCCACATAACAAGGAAGTCTCTCTGCCCAGGCTTGAGCTCCTAGGTGCAGTTTTGCTATCGCAGCTGATGAAAAAATTTCTGGAGACCGTCTCTGCAGAATTATTCCAGGTTTATGCCTGGACCGACTCTATGGTCGTCTTAGGATGGCTACATGGAAATACTTCAAGATGGAAACAATTTGTAGCCAACAGAGTAAACCAAATCAAGGAAGTCATCCCGTCTTCGGCTTGGCATCATGTGAAATCTGGAGACAACGCCGCAGACTGCGCCACACGGGGAATGAGCGCAGCTAATTTGCTAGAGCACAATTTATGGTGGGAAGGGCCAAAATGGCTACTCACTTTCAATCACAATAACATTCAGTTGAAAACATTTCCAGACCCCACACTCGAAGTTAAAAGAGCTAGTGTAAACAGCGCCTTACTACAAAGTCAAGATTCATTTATAACGGATTTATTAAATAAAAATAGCTCCATAACAAGAAGCGCAAAAATTACTGCATGGATATTACGTTTCATAGCGCGAGTACGTAGTACTCAGGTTTCGACGCATAACAGTACATTGAGTCCGGCTGAAATACAAAGTGCCTACAACCTCATTATCAAGAATGTGCAAGAATGCGACTTCTATGACGAAATTAAACAATTGAAGAAAAATGGAAATGTTATCAGTAGCAGCAAACTCTCATCGCTTAAACCATTCCTTGATAAACAGGGAGTCTTACGAGTCGGGGGACGACTTGAGAATGCCAGCATCAGCTACGCGGCAAAGCATCCCGTTATATTGACGTCTACGAGTCGTCTCACTGAATTAATCATACATCAAGCACACGTGACTACATTGCATGGAGGTCCAAGACTGACTTTATCGTTCATCAGAGAAAAGTACTGGATAATTAGCGGCATCCGAACCGTAAAAAAGCAGATTAGACTATGCGTGAAGTGTAGACGATACAGTCAAGAATGCTCTCAGCAACTAATGGCAGATCTACCTGGGCCGAGAGTCATACCCTCCCGTCCATTTTCAAACATTGGTGTCGACTTCACAGGGCACGTAGAAATCAAAGCAAATAAGGGAAGGGGAATCAAGACGACGAAAGGATACGTAGCAGTATTTGTTTGCTTAGTCACCAAGGCTGTTCATCTGGAATTGGTGTCAGATCTAAGCACACAAGCCTTTCTCGCGGCATTACGAAGAATGTGTGCCCGTAGAGGTACTCCATCAAATATCTACAGTGACAATGGTACAAACTTCGTTGGCGCTGCGAAATTGTTGAAAAAAGAGTATATGGAAATCATTCATTCAATCAACAACGATGTCACCATCATGGATGTAAACAGCATGGGTATCTCATGGCACTTCAATTGTCCTTTATACCCTAATGGGGGGGGGGGTGTGGGAGGCTGCAGTCAAAAGCATGAAATATCATCTTAAACGGATAATCGGAGAGCAAAGTCTGACGTACGAGGAATTTATCACGCTGTTACAACAAATAGAAGCATGCCTGAACTCACGCCCACTCTGTACACTGACGGAGAGTCCTGACGATTACTGCCTTACTCCTGGCCACTTCCTAATTGGAGGATCGTTACTGTCTAGGCCGCAAACTGATCCTGAGCACATGAACTTATCAACGCGGTGGCGACTCATTCAAGCCATAAACAAGCAGTTTTGGAAAAACTGGTCCAGCGAGTACCTACAGCAGTTGCAAGCCCGCACTAAGTGGAGAACCCCTAAGGAAAATCTGAAAATCAACGACGTAGTCATCATCAAGGAAGACAACCTACCACCGGGCAAATGGGCAATGGGACGCGTCGATGAAATTCACCCCGGAAAGGATGGACATGTCCGGGTCGTTACGTTAAAAACACAAAACAATGTTCTGAAACGTCCAATCAACAAGTTAATTATGTTGCCCGTGAACAACAACGTAATTGAGAAAACTGTTGACTCATCACAACCTGCGGAACCAACATCATCCTGCGACGGCATGAAGGCATAAATTAACACTCAGTTTCATTTCATGACACAATCTCTTAAGAACGTATCTATGGAAGTCAATGAATCGCGGCTCGATAGTCAGAATGGCCTATTCATTACGTCATCGACTTTGTCCGCAAACATCATTTTATCAAACTTGCGAAGTATTCAACAAAGTTTGATCGCAGCTATAACCGACGTCACTCACGGGCGCGTCGATATTCACCTGTTATCCCCGGAGCAATTAGAAACGCAAGTCCAAACCATCACGCATCATCTACAGGGTGATCTCATCATACCCAATATGGAGAACATCCGAGACTTGTACAAGATATTGCGGGTCTATGCAAGAATTATCGACAACTACCTCATTATGCAAATCAAAATTCCTCTAGTCACCAATGAAGTTTACGAATTGGACAAGATCATAAGCCTACCATACAAGAAAGAACTGCACACATATCGTTTAACAACAGCATACCCGTACTTGGCATTCAACTTGAGAAAGGACATAGCCCTTCTGTTGTCGCAAAACGACATGCAGAGATGCATTCATTCATCACAAAAGAACATACTATGTCCCATTGATACACCAATCTACGATATGAGAACAAGACAATCTATTTGTGATCTGAAATTAGTAAACATGGATCAAAATAAAGAAACAACCTGTACTTCCGAGCTACTAAGTTGCGCCGATAGATGGGTCAAATTACAAAACAAGCAGAATGACTGGCTATACACTTGTTGCGAAGAATGCACAGTGCGCATTTTATGTCCAGCTGATACGGAAATACAATCACTGTCGGGAAATGGCATCGTGAGTCTAGGTCAAGGCTGCACTTTGAAGGGTAATACCTTCACCATCTTCTCACATAAAAACTTTTTCGACCATATCAACACAGAAGTTGAAAAGATGGAGATCCCACAAATGTCCATATTAAACAGCATATTAAAGACCAACGTGCTTGACAACGCTACGCCACCAGTCTTTCAAGAAGACAATTCAATCAGTTGGAATAGACTAGGGGCCCAGATTGAGGAACTGAAGCAGCAATCCTCTCAATCTCTCACTATACACGATGTCCACCTATACATCGTATCATACAGCGTTGGGGGATTGTTTATACTGGCGGTACTTATCGTGGGAATCATCTGCATTAGGAGGAGACTACGGAAGACGCCCGCTGTCCAGAACATACCGGTGCCGCAGCCGCGGACACTGCACAGGACTACGGCAGACAACAGTACCTCACCAGAAGTGCAATTAGTAAACTTTGGTGCACCTAAGACTATTTAATTAATTTGCAATATTTAGAAATTAGAAATGAAATAATTTAAGTTTCTAGATTTATATTCTTCTTTGTTCTCGGCAGCATGTACAGTCAACTGTCCAAAGATTATTATTTTGTAATACTTTAGCGTAAGCATTTTATAGTTTACTTATATAGCTAAACAATCATCGTACAATCAGTGAAATATACGCACTCTACATTAGCGGTTGTTTTCTTCATAAATACGCCGCTCTTCATTCAATCATCTATAAAACTGTAGAGAGAAATCCCTACATAACGTATCGGCACCGTTGTCCGACTAGGCTCCTGTATGCGACCGCCCAGTATTTTTGAAATTTGTAACAATATCCCGCGTCAAATAAGTGAACAATTGCTTGTCTCTTATAGGCCAATTCTTAAATTACCGATGAATCATGATTGGTTCTAATTTCCGCTACGTTCAATTTTGTTATTAATTTTGTTGTCACTGTGCATCGGTTTAGTTCGAAGTCGAGCTTTGCGGAACGTAAAAAGTTTGTGGAGGTTGTTTTTCATTTTTTGTTCGATTCTACATATTTTGTTAAAACTGACATATTTTTTTATGTAATTTAGGGTTCCGTTCATATATTAATGCAAGATTTTTCAGGATTGATAAAATATTAATAGTCTTATCATCTTTTCTATTTCGGTCGGAATCAGGAGATCCGGTAAAACGATTGTTTCCAGATACCGTACAGTGGACGGTATCAGATGTTTTATAGACTTTCATACTTTTGTTAATTTTCATTATAAATTGTGGATAAAAACTATAATTTGAATATACACATATTTTTGTGACATATACATTTGCTTAATATCCTGATTCCGTCCTAAGTTTAGACTTTTAGATTGATTCATAATTTACTTAAAACATTCCGTTCTTTCTCAAATGTATTGGGATATTAAATGTACGTTAATGGTTTTAAAAAGTTATTTTATATTAAAAATTGACATCTGAGATATTATTATAAAATTTTTAATGACTATATATGTCTTTAAATTTCTATAAAGCTCACTCTTTTTTTTCATCACATTGGATAAATAATTAAAACACATAATTATTGTAATTGGACGGTAATGAGTGGTGATAAATTCAGTTTTGCTTGTTACCGACCACAATAAATATACCATAAACCGGAGTCTGGTCATCCGTTTGTGTATCAAGACAAAATTTTAAAGTACTTGCAAAAAATGTACGGTGCTCAAAAAGAGTGTGTTTGTATAGAAAAATACAAATAATGAGCAACAAGTAACACCTGTCATGAATTTATTTTAGTATGGCCTCAGGAACAAGTGTCACAAAAAAAATGAAACTGGAATTGAAATAAAACAACACATTACACAACAAGAACCAAACTGCTATGAAAATATGATGATATGAAAATAGCAGTTTATACAAACAATTGTGGAATCTTTTCAGTTTCAGTTTAAAGGAACATAGAAAAACCTCACCAAATGAAAGAAAAGAATGTCAAGTTAAATATGGAATTAATTATTCAGTACTTTTAAAGCTCGACCACAATTATAAAGTTGGCAGAATAGTTCCTAAAAATGAAACAATTTATTCCATGTATTCTGTAATATTATAGAAACAAGATAAATAAACCTAAACCTAAGAAAAAAATTGCCACATAAATTGAAAAAAAAAATTTGTAAAGCAAGTTAAACTTATTGAAAATGAAGACGATGTTTTCAAACTTTTTATTAGCAAGGACTGAAATTATTTTAATTTGTAAATTTTATAAATAAAGTACAAGCTCTTAACCTTTTCTTTATCTTTGAATTCTTAGAAGTTACGAATTTCATTCATTAATTACTCAAAAAGAAAAAAAAACACCATTATATTTAATCACAGTTTAAAAATAAAGAAAAAATCGAAAAAATAAGTAAAATAACATAAAAACTTGATTGAATAATTATAGACGAAAAGAGAAATATCATACGACATATATAGGCGTTTGTAGTTAGAAAACTGCTGGCATCTATTGACATAAAAATATAAAAAAGTATATTTTAAATCATGGTTTTTAAAATCCTGATGACGACCCCACTGAGGGGTCAAATATAGCACCTATAACTATTTAACGAAGTGTTTATATATATGTAAAATACAACATACAAATAATAAAAAAGCCGTTCAACGGTATTATACAAACAATATTTTATTAACATATTGAAATAAGATAAAATACAGTTGGCCAAACATATGAAGTATATATTGATAGCGACGAACATGAAAAAATGTAAAATATATACTATTAATAAAAGTTAATTAAAGCCTAAATTAAAAAAATTATTAATTGAAACAAACCATCTATACATTTTGATATCTCCAGTAACTTTTGACCCTATTTTTATGAGATAATGGCATTTTTGGCAATTTTTTGAATGGTGGTCGGAAACGGGTTACTTGCTGGACGGTATCAGGAAAACTTCAACTAAGCGGTCGGTAACTGGAGCTTTTAAGAAGGACAGGCAAACATATTAATAATATTTTTTTTTGTATACTCTGACAACATAAATATTGATAATTATACTTTATAATGAAAGTCTCAACAATAAGGTTTAAAGTAAGCTATATATATAGTTTATAAATCAGTTTACGTTTATCTTTGGACGGTTTATTTGAAAAAAGGGCGAGAGTGGTCGGACTTGGGCGCATTTACGTTAGTCCATACAGTCATGAGAGTCATGACTGAGGTTTCAATTTATTATACCATTGAGTTTTATATGAAATTGGCATATACAACATAATACATATGCCTATACGTACAAAACAATACACTCCCGACAAAGGAGGTTAAGTGTTATAGTCCAAAAGCCCACTCTTGAAATACCTATTTCATAAGATACCTCGTTGATCTTATTACAGGTTGTTTACCGGCTCTCAGCTATGTAAAAAATCACGTCTGCCATGGATTATCCTACCGGGTCAATAAATAACAACAATAAACGTTATTGTCACATAATTCCCATACAATCCCATACATATTTCCCATACAATCTCTTTTGAGAGATAAGCTCGCCTTTGTACATACCTTCTAATTTATTGTATGTCTAATATGTTTCACTGTGTAAATTAATTGATGATCAGTCAGTAAGTGAGATTTTTTGTATAAATGTACTCTTTGAAAGGCCGTATCTTTTTATTGCCAATAACTAAAATCTAGTACGAGGCTATATACCTTGGAATTTGATACATCAAGCCGTTTCTGAGAAAAAGGGCCTTGAGGCACGGACAGACATACAAACAACTCTGCTTTACCAGATTTTAAAAGACCAATACGTACCGTATTTTGAAATACCGTGAAGTACCATATACAGGCATCGGCACGGTTTCAGAAGTCCGAGCAAAAGTAGTGAGGGATACGTACACTCGCGCACGTAATTGCTTAGCCGAATTTTATGAATAAACATAACTACATTACCTACTAATATTTTATTGTGTAAATAGAATTGGCAAGTTGTTTGTTAAAGAAAAGATATAATCCTGATGGATAATGAATATGTTAAATATGAGATAGTGCTGCATGACTCAATTGATTAATATGAGAAAAAGGTACACGAATGAAAAAAGGCTATAGTTTAACTGCTCACCAAATGGTATACTAAAACTTTACCTATATATGGTGAGTTTTATTTATAAAGCCAAATTCATACTTTAGACTCAGTAAGTGGTCAGGACCAAGGTTCAATGACAGTTATTGCAGTATACGAAAAAAAAAATTGTGCCTCTTTACTAATTTACAAACAACTAAAAGTCAGTTAGTATAGGAAGTCTTAATTTAAATTTTTCACAAGGGTTTTAATAGTTAATTGAACCTTAATTCTGACTACTTATCATGTTTATTACTAATTCTTTTAAACGTTCAACTATTTCTACAGTCTCCGTTTTCACGTCGTATACCATTTTCCTTGCCTGTCTAGTCAAAATTTTGTGTTTCGGCATCTTCGTTACTAAATTGCAGGTCACAAACACAGAAATTAATAAAATAATACGGTCTACTAAAAATATTTGTGTGCGCAACTCCCGTCGCGCCCCCCTCTGTCCTCCAAACAGTCCCAATAAATGACTTCTGCGCATTCCCCCACTACTTTTGCTTCAACATCAAAAACCGTACCGATATTTTGAAAGACCGTGTGTTACAAACGGCACCAAACTTAATGGCGCCTTTGAAGTTCGTCTACTACTTCTATCTCTCTCTTCGATCAACTTCTCTCTTCTGATCGAAGACTTCTCTCTCTCTGTCGCCGGAGCTAACTTCAGCGTAAACTAGCACATTGCTTGTTTATTTTTGGGTTCCGTACCCAAAGGTTAACCAACGGGACCCTATTACTAAGACTCCGCTGTCCGTATGTCTGTCCGTCTGTCCGTCTGTCACCAGGATGTATCTCATGAACCGTTAGACAGTTGAAATTTTCACAGATGATGTATTTCTGTTGCCGCTATAACAACAAATATTAAAAAACAGAATATAATAAATGCTTACTTTCGCTACTTTGTGACGTAATAGATTAGCAGACTTGACGTCGTCGCTTTTATTAATATAATTTTCATATAAGATGCCGTATAAAAGAAAATATCTGTTTTCCGGACAGATTATCTCACGTTCAATCATAATTATGAAGAACATATTCTCATACATTATCTTCTCTTCATTATATTTGTAACATTCATTCATCACTCATCGCATATAAACCTAACCGAGAAATATCTTATCATGGGAAAATATCATTGGTCTTTATGCAGGTGTAATACTTGTATGTGACATCAGTGATGGAGGATGGTCTTTAATAAATACGGAGTGTCCTTTGGTAAATAGGTAACGTAGCCACTTCAATGACGTACGTCCTAGAACAAAATTTATGCAGTATTTTCAGTAGAACATCTAGTCTGAATTTTGTTATACGGTACTTGTATACAATACTTATAAACAAAAGTAATAGTAGATTATGCACTAAGGGAATAAAGCAGTGTCTTACGTCACGGGCGGCATATTGAACCCAGAGCGTAACGAGGGACTCTAGCGTTAACTCCTGAACGTAGCGAGTGAGTTATATAGAGTCCTGACTAGTCCTGAGTAAAGCGAGGGGTTCAAGCTGCCCAAGACAAAGACAGGCTTTATTCTAGAGGAGCATACTCTACTTTTCACACCTTCTGCGAGACAATAAAAAGCTCGACATTTTTTATCAACATTAATAATTCAATAAAATTCACTGACAATCGCAGCACCAAACACCGTCTTTTGTTTCATATTCTTTGTAAACTCTTTTTTTCTTTTTGTTGAATTCTGCTTATGGTGGCCAGTTCGATTTTCGAACAAACCTCTTTACAAACCCATATGGGCATTTGTTTTCCACGAGTTTCCACACGAATTTGACGTTCCAAATTTAAATCACTTTAATCCCTAGGGATTTTCATATAACTTTATATCCCTTGAGATATAATGCGTTACTTTACGTTGAGGTTGCATGATATGTAATTGGACATTGTCGAGCAGGTGGTGTGAAAACTTTATTTAAAACATAATAAATTCTAGGAAAATAACGACAATGCCGCGGCGCCGGGGCGCCGGCGCCGCGCCGGTCTCGAACGCGCGTCAGGTTAATTAATTTCTTTAACGACAGAAATGAATACAAAAGTGGTTCTATTTGTAGAGTAGAACCTGTTTCACACTTTGCCGCCAGATTGTCTGCTCTCCTTGCAAAACAGAGATAATCGTGTCTATAAAGTTTTAATTTAATCCTTTATCCGTCTTCTCTGGCGCTTAGAAGGACTTACCCTTAACACCAAAGAAAATCGAACGACATTTTGAATGCCGCATCTATCTCTATACTAATATTAAAGTAGTAAAAATGTCGTGTCTGTACATTGAATACTTATGTGAAATTTTGTATTGAAATTTACCTAAAATTGGAGTAAACATTATAGGTATTCTTAGTGTGTTTTGGAATCGTGCAAAATATAGGTAAATTTAAAATTTAAAATGAGACGAAAAATACTGACTGTAAAACATAGTCGTACAGATAGCGGCACGGTTTTTGAGTTCTGACCTTGACTGTGCTAGTCATTTTTTCTCTATCGCACTTGGTAATTTTAATGCGTGAATGAATACATGCGCTAGTCCCCCACCACTTTCGCCGATTCTTTACTTAAACAGCACGCTGCGACGTGGCTCAAACTCCGACGAAAAAGTATTTTGTACGAAAACCTACATTTTAACGTGGATATTTGATTTTTGATTGAATTTGGGATGTTTTTTCGAAAAAAAAACGCCTGGCGAGAAACCTGAACATACACCTGAACATCTTTAAGGCGCGGGTATTCAGAGAAATTTGTCCTGCTCCAACGTTTTCATTTTACACTTGTCTATCCTGCAATTTTCTTGGATGTAGGAAAATGCAAGTAATCTTGTATTGAAAGGCCGAATTATTAAGATCAAAAAGTGAAATAAGAGACATTTTTCAGCCATCACAATTTTATGTTTTTGAATTAATTTTAAAAGAGACAAAATCGAGCCAAACATCATTATTCGTGATGACCCGTCCTTTGACCGAATTCCTCCGTTTCAAATCATTTGGATTTTTCCATACTGCCCCATCTCAAAGCGCCTCCAGCCTTCCAGCATACAGCCAAAGTTTTTAACCCTTTGTGTTACGGTTGATTTCAGAATGAGCAGAAAATCTCTTGGAATAGTATACTAGTACGGGATATTTTGCACAAAATTGCGAATTGCCGTCCAGAGAGATAGAAAAGAAGACCGTCGTTTTGTTAAACGAGCAACACTCGAGATGGTCCGTAGAGGAATTACACGCTGGTGATGCTGTTTTAGACTTTGTAACCTGGTTATATGGTTCAGTTTCAATTGAATGGTTAGTTAGATAGGGGATACGCGGTCACTACTCAGTGGTCGTTGAGACAGATCAGTGTCATATCACTGGCTTTATCTAGTAATGTTTTACACAGATGCTATCAATGAGTGCGTGACGGCGTATAATGGTTATACACACCACCGACAATAAGGAATTCCAAGGCTAAGTCTCCTTTTAAAACAAAACTAAAAGTTTCACATTTATTTATGAACGCGGGCGTGAAATGCGCTCCTGCAACAGTCACAGGATAGCTATTCCAGAAAACAGTAGAGAATTTTACAGTGACTCATTTTCGGTACACGCTGCAAGACTCTGGAATCGCTTACCAGTGTCAACTCAGGCATTGAAAAATACAAATCACTTTAAAATAAAAGTGAAACGATTTTTCTCAACAGAGTACCCATCTTAGAACTCCAATATCCAATATTATTATAATTTTTGTATGTTTATTTATTATTTATATATGTATGTGTATATGTTATAGGTATGTATTCATTTATTTCAGTATGTTCATGTATTTTTATATGTAAGTTTATGTCTTATATATGATATTTAGGTTTATATTTTAATCTTGATCTCCCTATTATTTTTTTATTAGTATTTACACCTCAAAATGTTATTTTGTTCATCTTTCCGTTAGCTACCAATGGTTGCCTGGAAGATATTGCTATTAGCAATAAGTACCACCCTTGTACACCATGTTTAATTGTTTTTTTTTTTGTCTTTAAGTTATTTGTATAAATGTGCAAAAAGCGATATAAATTTGAAAAAAAAATTGCCGCAGGCTCAAATTCAAAACCAAAACTAAATTGTGTCAGTTTAGTTTAAGAATTCTTAAAACACTTTCCTGTTTATTATTTTATTTTTTATTTTATTTATATATATTTTTCTTCTTTTCTTGTATTAAATAGACTATTTCAAAACCAATTTTATTTTATTATCTTGAATGTACTTTTTATAACTCATACTTTGGCACTAGTTTCATTGTTATACGATAATAATTGACGAAGTTAGAGAAGTTTAAAGTTCATATCTTTAATGCGCGGGAATAAACGATAGCTCCAGGTAACCGCCCTGAGAGTGACGTCACACGACTTGTCCCAAGCTTGTGCCTGCGTTTGTACACAAGGAAACTACTACAGCACACCCGGAATAAGCAGTCCGTAAAAATGTTTCTATCTTAGCAGCAGTCTTATAAATATTGTGTTGTTCCAAAATGTCAATCAACAACAATATTTACACCTAAAAAAATATTTAAAATGGTCCTAGTCAGGTGATAATGTTGTCGGTCACTTTTTTAATGTCTTTTCTCGACATTAAAAGTTGAGTCATGAAGAGTCGGGTCAAAAAGCCAAACAGTCTCAAAGAAGTCAGATATCTGAGTATCTCAACATTAAATCAAAAATATTATTTTAAGGGTTCCGTACCTAAAAGGTACAAAAGGAACCTTTATGGTAAGACTCCGTTGTCCATCCGTCCGTATGTCACAGCCTATAACTTTAGGAGCGTTAAAGATAAATCCATTTTTCGCAAAAAAAAAAAGCATTAATTTGCCCACATATCACGGTGTTAAACAAAATATGAAAAATTTGAAATTGTTCAAAATATTTCCAAAACAAAAGAAAGAAAAATAAAAAATATTATCTTCAAAATACAATATGGGTATCAAATTGTAGATATTAAAAAGCTGATTGTAAAAGTATATAGTTTGGCTATATTTAATTGCATCTATTTCGAGAAATCCTTGAAAAAACAAAAAAAATTGTATGTACCCCCCCTTTATTTCCAAAAGTGGTTGACCAAAAAATATGAAAAAATCATGGTAATATGTGTTTACGTAAATATTACAGAAAAAATAAAGCAGTTGAGAAATTCACGAAAAAAATTACAAAATTAATTTTATCATCCGAAATACAGAACCCTATAGCTTGACCGCCGTAAAGTTGGCCTTTTCTAGGTTTGCGGGACGTAGGAGGGGGAACACGCTGGGTGCTTCCAATCTCGAACCGCAACTTTCAACCTTCGAAAATTTTGTGGCGTGTTCATTTTATTGCCCAACATTATTGGGTAATTTATCCAGACTGCAATATTGGTAACAGATACCTGTATGTATTCTTGATATTTTTTGGGATTTCCATACTAAGTTTAATAAGAAAACAAAAAAAAATCATTGATAAATATTTTTAGATCTTTTTTGCTATCATTGCTATCTCAATCAGCCGAAAGTGTAGAGATCGGAACGAATTTAGTCGAAGTTAGAAACGGAAGAATTATTTTTGGTTATGAGTAGTTATGAGTCATGGGTTGAACATTTTGTTTCAGGTTCGGAAGTACCCAGCGCGTTTGCTCGCGCACGTGCTCACGGATACACAAGGCATTGCAGTGGCATGCAGGAGATATCTATCCGTTTCGTTGCTAAGCAACGCTTTGTTTTTAAATAAACCTATGTGCCTGCTACACATTTTGTAAACATGGAATTACCGACTCTGCGTTATAAAAAGTTAAACCATCAAGCATATATTGGGTATGGAATATAACTGGGTATGGAACCCTTCGTGCGCGAGTCCGACTCGCACTTGGCCGGTTTTTTTACTTTTAACCTCCTTGGAAGATGATTTTCTGAAAAAAATCATTCTTAATGTCTCCAAAAGGTTCAAAACCAATTTTCATTGTTCTTTTTATCTTGTATGTTTAAAAATATAATGTTTGTATTACAGTGTATGTATGCGTTTACTATTTATTATCAAACTCTCATACGGTAGTCATATTTTTAAAATTAATCTTTAGACACATCATGACGTGGAAATACCGTGTGTACCCGCGCGCACCCGCCCCCTTGCGTCCTGAAAATCTAGGAAAGGCCAACTTTACGGCGGTCAAGCTATAGGTACGCGAGTCTGAATCGCACTTGGCCGGTTTTTTAATGTTTACGCATGTAATTATTGCCAAATGATTAAATGACAGTCCTCTTTGTAAACCCTTTGATTTAAACTCCTAAAAACGAGAAACAAAGCGTAAAATCTGTAGAGCGTCCGCACACGGTAGAGTCGTGTGACGTCAAATCGGTCAAGTGGGCAACGCGCTCATTTCGGCGGGCGTTTAGCAGGACGTTAATTTTAGTTAGTACTTGGTATTTTTCGATCATTTAAAAACTTTTATCCATGTAAAAATACTACTAACGCTATCTGCTTACCCATAAACATAAAGAGTGGATAAGTCTATTATATTATTGACCCAATAAAACACATTTTCTTACAGTGAATTTTCTTATGTTTGTAAATTATTAAATTAGTAAATTTTCAGACAGAGACAATCTTCGTTTTAGGATAATCATTAAATTTTGTTACATCGCATTTGTCATAACTCGTGGCCTCTGACGGAAGATCAGCGTCACAGTTCTGCTGTGGCATTTTGCTGAGTCAGAAACCTTTTTGTTGGCTGCATCTTATAAACTACCTCAGGCTGTATAATAATTATATGTATAATCCTTAAACTGTTTTTTTTTTATAATGGTGTAGCTCTCAAAATAAACGCCTTTTCTTTCTTTCTTTCTTTCTTTCTTACTAGTAAATTAAATATTTAAGGCGATTACCGTCACCAAATTATAGCAGTTCGATGTTTGTCGGTACGAATATCGACGGAAACTACATTGAAATAACGTTCATATCAGCGCACGATGCATAGTGGCTGTTACGACGCTCGCTGCGTCCTTATGGGTGAAATAGGAGAAAATAATACTTCTCACATGGACGTGATTATTCGATTGAATAATCTTATATTATGTTTATGGCTATGACGTTAATCAATTAATCAAATCATAAATTAATTAAATCAACCAAGCGGCTTAGGAGCAATAAGGAAATTAAGCAAAAAAACATAGTTATGTTCAAAAATTCTTCATGTATAAGTTTTCGTGGTATCAAAAAGAAAAATGCTCCATAATATATTTTATAGCACACTGTGCGTAAAATGACCGCTTTACGCACGCTGCGCGTGCGTAAAGTCGGCATTTTCCGCACTTGTGCTATAAAAGATTATACGAAACTCGTGCGAGAAACTTTTTCTCGACTCGTGTGATTGCAGCACTCGCCTTCGGCTCGTGCCGCAAACTCACACTCTTCAGAAAACGTTTCATCGCTCTCGTATCGTAATATACTAATGTTGTCTAAGAGTTGACAATTCATAATACATTTTTTCAATATTTTTGTTTTGGCCATAAACGAGGAGTAGGCTTTAGAATGTACCCATTTAGCGATACTAAGCCCCAAATAAGGTGTATCAGTGATTTCCGGGAATATTTACAACCAAAAAAATCCGTTTCCGTAATACACCGATTCCAATCGCCGGCCGGATGATTTTGTACGGATCTAGTGTTAGTTTTAAAAACTGCACTATTGCAGGGCAAGAATAGTCTTTATTAACCAAGTAACTAAGGCGAAACGTAAAACCCCGATAGTCGGTCAAAGGCACTTGAGTGGAGATTGGACGTGACACTTAATACATAAAGTAATATTGAGAGGTTATGAAGCGATCAGAAAATACCGACGATGTTGTTTTTGTGTGCACAATAGCAGTTGTGTAAGTATAGATTTCTGTTTGGTAAGCTGATATTATTGTGTGCACTGTGAGCTTGAGTTTTATCTCGTTGGTTTATTTTCTTGTCTATGAATCTTGTGGACTATATACTAAGACTATATACGTCTTGGATATTAATACATGTAATTGTAAAAATAAAGTAAATACAAATCATTAAAACCTACAGACATACTTTGGGATGGATATAGTGTTTAAATTCTAGGCAATCCATTACAAAAAATTTATGGTAACAAAATACACAATGCGACAATAAATTTTTGCATTCTACTTTAAAATATGGCTTAATTTTTAAAAGTTTTTTTTTTTGGAATTTATGTCATTTTAGGACAAAGTTTTCATTATTTTGGTATATAAATTAACCATTATTTTTTGTGATTTTTTAAAGAATTAAATAAATAAAGACATTACAAAATAAAGACATTACACTGATTGTGATGTGTGATTGCTTATAAAAAAGTGGTTTGTCTCTGTCTGTCTACTCATATGTCATCCATGTGTCAAATTAGTCGGAAGCAATAAATTTATCTTGATAGCAAAGGAAACATTTCTAAACAGCCATTTCTCAAGTGATGTCACACAAAGGCAAATGGAAGTTGCAGCTTTTTCGTAAAAATATCCATGATCATGAGGTTTGTTACACAAGTTCTAAAATACGGTTTATTAAACCTAAATCTCGAAATGGTTTTCGAATTAACACACCTTAACATAATTTAATCTAAGTGAATTTGTGAGACTGTGTTATAAGAAACGACACACCATTATATTTTTTTGAAATTTCGAAAAATAAAATATTTCGCTTCCAGCTTATAATGTCTTTCTATGAAATTGCCGAAATTTTCTTACAGATTCATGAGTTCATAATTCCTGTAATTCAATAGCTTTTTCTTTTATTTATTTTTAATTGAAAGTTGATGTCAAGGTTTTACATCAATGTATTAAATTTAGTTTTTATTTTCAGTTTGATTATAAAAAATTAATCTTAAAAGACAGTTCTTCCTAAATGCCATCCATTTCCATGATAAGTTTTGTAATCATTTTTTACAGCTGACACTTTTCAAAAATTCAATTAATGTTGCTGTTAGCTTAATGTTGTCTCATTAATACACATAAGAAATTACATAATTTAGATTTGCCATTCATTAAAAAATTGCATAAATGTTAGTACTGAAAATTGAGTTTCCTTCAAATTCTCTATAGAAAACGGCAATTTCACATGTAAAGACGTAACGAATAGGTATTCATATAGGATATAGGTACATATCTTATCTTATATATAATTGAAATAGAATGGAAATTGAGTTGAAAAAAATACGGGTGAAATTATTTATAATGAGTCTAATTTCAAGATTAGAATTGATTGAAATTACAATAAATTATTTCGATTTTTTTTCCCGCAGATCTTAATAAACTATGTTTTCCTATGGCGGGTATTTGTTTTAGACAAAAACCTCAAGCCACTTTAGAGAAAAAATTAAAATTATTTCAAAAATCATTTTCAAATACTAAATCTGTCGAGTGAGAGTGATCCAATTAGGTTTTGCAACGCAAAAAACGGCCTGGAAACGGTCTGAAAAAACGTTTTTTTTATGGGAGTTTACTCTACCAGCTAGCGGCACGTTAGAGCACTATTATGCATAAAATTAATAACTTATTGCTTTGTCTGGCGACTATAATATTAGGAAGCGTTTAGAGAACAGCACCCGTAGCATGATGACGTGCGACTTCGTTTGTCACGCGTTTTATCGCACACAATCGCTTATTTTGATTCGATGAGCACGATAAAATGCGTGACAAACGAAGGCGCACGTTATCACGCTACGGGCAAGTGTTTTTGCGTTATAGAATGACACCTTAACGGTTTTTACTGTCTTAACGCATGTCTACAAGTATAGACGAGTTTCTCCTATTAAACATAACAATACCGCCTATATACAGTATACTAGCTTTTGTCGGCGACTTATATACCTATTTCTTGTCAATGATATTATATAATAATTTCTTGTACGATATTAATTGTTACGTTTGTCAGAAAATAACAATCCAACGGAAAAAAGGGTTTACGGATAAAGATAATTTGAGGATTTAATTTCTTATTTTGCATGAAATTTTCACAACGTCCAAAATAGTCAAGATAATACAGGATAGATCTAATCCTATCTATTTTTATGTTTCTGGTTTTAAAATATTGATACTTGCGATTGTCGGCACTTGGTGAAACTTGGATAACAACATGATGCACAGCATTTATAAAAATATAATATTACTTATTATAATAATGAAGCACTGCATGAACACAATAATTTAAGGCAGATACTTATTTTGGATTTGTACGCCCTGGGCGAATACGATTGGCCACCCCCATAACCCATTGCCGAAAGAAAAAACCTAAAATTAAAAAAGTATTTGCAAACACGTAATTAGAAATTTACAAAGCATACCGACGCCTTATTTGAACTGCGAAACATCAATGAAATCTTCAGGGTTAAGTGACTTTGTTATGTCGGCGTTTTTCCCGTTTTTTTTTTTTTCGTAGTTCCTAGCCACCTCCGGATGTCGGTGTCAATGTGGTGATATTAGATAAAATATGTTTCATAGCAATCGATGTCAAAATCGGTGGGATTTAGTTTGATTGGAATCTGTGCAATTTTTGTCTCTTATTCTGTTGCTAAAGTATACGACAGTGCCATCTAGGAATCTTATTTAACACTAAATTTGACACAAGGAAAAACGCTGCTCGCAAGGAATGCAAACTTAACATTTATTTTATAGCATGCTACTTTTCACCTTTTTAACTCTCCTAGAAGCTGATCACAAACGGCTAATACGTTAAACGAAATTAGTCGTGTCGTATCAAGCACACTTTTTCTTCTCACGATTCGTAGTGTAGCCAATCACGTACATTTGTATGTGAAATTATTAAAATTAATAAAAGTTCTAACTAATTTGCTGAACTGGAGGGCCACCCCTTGAAACAGCGCATCCCGGGTGATCGCCCTTTTGACCCTATGGAGAAAACGTCGCTTGTTGAAGGTCACCGAACGACACAGAAGTCATGAATTTCTACAGTTGCGCGAGCAAGGAACGCGCGCTCTTTCGAAGTATCGTTAGCAAACAAATTAGTAAAAATTATTATACAGCCCAATGTTTTTCAACTCATAGTTAGGACAATTATTATACAGATCGCCAATCATCCGTCGCATTTATTCGATATTTGCAGTACCTACTTAAATACACCTATAGATAAAGAAGTTTATTGGTTATTTAATACACATAGCTACACCTCTATTACATCTCGCCTGTTTCTCAGAGGGGAAAGGCAGTTGCTTCCCTCACTCCCATCACTTCATTTGTAAGCATGAATGCCCACCCGTCTGTTATGAGTACCCACTCGTGACATGAGCCTACCTACTTATTTTGCAACTAAATTCAAACTCATATTGGATGGCCGCTAGAGGGGCGTCGATGAGGTGCTTGCCTAGGGCACTGTCAGCATTTAATTCACCTCTGTGTTCGTGGAAGACAATGTATCACCAGTTTTCGTTTCAAAAACCACTTGAATTTCACGGTGTATATCCGATATCTTTGCAAATCGAAACGCCTATAAGAGAATTGGGACCATTGGGACACTCTAAATCTGTGTGCTACGACAAGCTCAGTACGCATGCGACGACGAGCAGACACGAACCGAATTTACAGCAACAATAAAAGTATCGCCTTTATTGTCGACTCGAACACACAATTCGTTCGGACAGTTGTAATTGCTGCGGACTTCGCACTCTATTGGCCCGCAAATTAAAGCGGTACTATTTTAGTATTACGGTGGAGCCCCGGCTTGCTTTTATTCGCTTTTATCTAAGTTAGTGAGCCACAACTCACGTCCGGGTCTTGGGAAGTGGCTTCCTGTTTCGATTGTCAACAGTTCAGGTAATTCTGTTTTCAAACCGCCTTTGTTTGGTCTGAAGAATTTTATTGAGTTGCGATGCGAATGTTACCGGCTATGAATAGTTATTATTTGTAGGCTACTGGATATGTCATGAAAACTAAAGCCGTTCTCAAGTGGGATTGTACTGCATTATTGTGAGATATAATTCCATAAATAAAGTATTTTAGGTCTTTTTATCGCGTCATGCGTAGTAGACGGCGATGATTGCATTAAAAGTGAGATTCGTTATCATATTTAATTAAAATTAAGTAATCTACGCACCACGGTTTCATACGATGTATTTCCGATCATACGTGCGTTGATTCCGGCTTGTTTGACTTCCCATTTAGCTATCGATTCTGATAACTGACCTAAGTATTTTATTCATAATTCTCGTATAGCGAAGCCTCTCTGAAGTATAAAGTAAATTTTACCCCGGTCTATTTGGACAAGTGATCTGAGTGTCAAACTTTGAAATTTCACTTAAGTTTCAGACAAGTAAGTAAAAAAAAAACAATTTGAATTTTCCTCTAATAGGATTACTTTAATAATAAATAATAAAATAGCTTAAGCATTAATTTATTAAATGCAGGTGCAAACTGGAGATAAACTACAGGCAAAAAGCGTTCATTAATTACTAACAGCGTCGACGTCGACGATGCAACAGCATCGCTGAATAAAACAAAAACCTACTAAGTTTTCCGATAAATAGTTCGAGAACCTACAGGAGATTACGTGTGTTTAAAAATAATATACTTTTCTTGCCCATATTTAGCTACGCCGTAGCAGTCATCTGTTGTAAAGGCACTCCATCTTTTCAACAGAATCGACAACCTTACAAGATTCAAGATTCAAGGTCAAGATTTGTTTAGTTGTTCTTTGACAGAGTTCGCAAAAACTGCTTTAAATATAATTTGTTACCAATCGCATTAGGTTGGCCTGTACGAATTATATAGAATAAACATAAATAATAAATAATAAAAATATAAACTTTTGCCATAGTCAGTATAATGGTATATAGCATAGCGTCTCGCAATATGCTTTATTACGCCCTAAATAATTTAATCTAAATGTTTTATTTAAAAAAATGCAAAATGTGTGATTATTTAATGAATAGAATCTTCTTCACCGTACTTGCCACTTGGGAATATTGAACTGCTATTTAAGGCGATATGCGAAAAAAATACGGGTGTTTCTTTTCTGTGTATTTCATGGAGTAAACGGAAAATTTTAATAAATTTCTGGTATGTGCATTTTGACTATATAATCTAGGGTTTTGAAATTGGAAAACATGTTTGGATAAATTTTCTTCAATAGAAATAATTGTTGAAATAAGGTCTTCAAACACACTTTTTCTCCTCGTTTGACGAATAGGAACCGTATACAGAACTCAAACATATTTTATTAGGTGTGTTTCAACAATATCTAGAGATTTAATATTTGAAAATTTGCTAGCTATTTTAGAAACCAGCTTTTTGTCCTTTTACCCTGAATCCGCCCCTCTCGCACTGCGCGATTTTTCGCTTAGACTGATAGTGACAAAAATAATATTCGCATAGCCTCTTAATATGTAGAGGTAAAGCTAGCAGTGTCGGTGGACCACAATTTCCTGCCATACTCGACCGAAGCCGAGAAATGTACAATTAAATACATGGCCGAGACGAAGATGAATGAGGCTCATTTATTTTTTCCTCCTCACGCATTAGAGTGAAGACATCACTCGATCAGTACGTTCAACGGAGATGGGATTTTTTTATGTCGAGTTTTGTTACGTATACAAATTTTTAGGTGGGATCTCTAAGTAAAATACTCGTACACAAATTTTT
Organism: Ypsolopha sequella; assembly: GCA_934047225.1. Lineage (NCBI taxonomy): Eukaryota > Metazoa > Arthropoda > Insecta > Lepidoptera > Ypsolophidae > Ypsolopha > Ypsolopha sequella. The sequence continues at coordinate 15,176,770 of OW203994.1, read as the reverse complement.
CATTGATCATTATTCTGTTCCAACGCTTTCGTGACTATTCTTGTGAAAATGTGAAATTCAACATTTTTGAATGTCGAAAAGATCGCATCCTGTCGATTTCGGAAATTGAAACTCTGCATACACATTCTTACTCTAAAGTAACATTTCCAGTGTTTTTACATATTTATCTTTTTTTAGCTATAGTACCTGCGCTTAACGCCTCTAACTACAAAAACAAGCGAAAAAAATATTTTTTTTCTGCTTCTCGTCAGATACGAGATAAAATAAACAGATGTGGTTTATAAAAATGAAAAGTGCCATCTGAATATGTTTTCTTCAAATTGTTATTGTTATTGATTTATTTTTTATATAATTTTTTATTTATTTTAATAATATACAAGTGGCATGTTGGAATATATCAAAAATACAATTACAATTCCAATATTTTGAAATTAATTTACATGTAATTGAAACATTGGCACTACTTTGGAGCTTTGAATGTAATGATTAATAAATCACGTTAACGAAAAGTAGTAGAAACAAAATATTTCCAAAAAAACACTTATTTTACGATTTTCCTACCAATTACCGCCCTAGTAACCGCCCTAAAACGACTAGCACTGCGCACAGTGAAAAAAATCATGGTAATATGTGTTTACGTAAAGATTACAGGAAAAATAAAGCGGTTGAGAAATTCACGAAAAAAAATTTCAATACGGAACCCTAGGTACGCCAGCCTGACTCGCACTCAACCGGTTTTTTTTTTGCTTGAAAGGTGACTTGATCGACAGTGTTCTTAGTTACTAGCTTTTGTCCGCGGCTTCACCCACGTATGTTTAGTTTTAGAGAACTGGCCCTCTAAAAAGGCCGTTTTGCATGAATCATATTGTGATTCAGTTCTAATGCTGTCTCTGGTGCACGCGTGAAAAAACTCTGACTCTATCCTACTTTCAAATCATTTTATGATTTACTCAAGTCGGCCTTTTTAGATCCCCTGCTCGTCCCCAGGGAACAAACTATAGCCTATAGCACTCAGAGATAATGTAACGTTATATTAGTGAAAGAATTTTCAGAATCGGACGTGTTGTTTCAGAAATTTTAGGCTGATTCAAGTGTGTCGGGGGTTTGCAATATATATATCTCTCGCGTTTCATACACATCGGGTCTACCGCGATAAATTTTTACCTTTTTACGAAAAGGGGGCACTCTACGTTTCGAGACAGTTGCATGTCTCGTGGTCTACGGGAAACTGGCAATATGACGAGGCACAGTGATGAGATGCAGGTGACAACCGAAGTATTTTCCTTGTACCCGCATAAACACTTTAGTCTTTAAAATTAATTGTTATCTGATTCACGCACGGCACACATTTTTAATTTTTAATTTGTACTTGATGTGATTGGTCGTAGTCGCTTTTGTTCGGTTTACGAACCAAGCCGATGGACCTCTGAGTCAGTGGTACTGTAAGCTGTGATTTTTATATACTGACAGTCTACACTCAGCAACACCTCCGACACCTCCTGGATAATGTTGTGATGACACGTTTTCTTTTTTTTAATGGAATTATTAAAATAAAATGCTAAATTGTAAGATTTTTACAACTTTTTCCGACTTATTAAAAGTAAATAGCCTTCTAACTCGCAATTTCGGCGAACCTTTTTAAAGCTGTACCAACGTAATTATTTGAAGGCTTTACAGCTGTTTCCATGGAATTAAAAATGGCTTCCTGTTAAACCTTCCGGATACCAATTAGTCCTCTGTGAGGTCCTTTTTCAACGTCCTTAAGCCAATATGATAAGACCGAATATTCCTTGACAATTGTGATAATTTTCTAGACGCAATTCAAGAGGCTTCGGAATGTAATTTTCAGATGGGCTAATCTAATCATGCATCTAATGTACGGAGCGCTGCGCAACTTTTGTTCTGCCGGATAATAAAGAGAAGCAAAGATCCATAATGTTGAAATTTTAAGTGCATTAATACAAATTAGCTTTTCTATTTCAGAGAATATGGATTCCCTCGGGCCGAATGTTAGCTTAAGATATTGAGCTCCAGTGGGTATTTAAGTGACTGTAATTATTATGATTTTAAAGTCAAAAGTCTTAAGACAGTTACTTTATACTTTCGTGGAAAAGAACACAAATATACACTGAGAAAGGACTAAAACAATAACATAAAACTAAACTATTAATATCAAAACATTAACTTGTTAATAAGCAAAAGCTTTTTGTTCAAATTTGATTTATGCAAAAAGTTGATCTTGGTAAGTAATGTATCACATACAATTATATGTATCAATTAAAATAATTGTGTCAAATTTACGATAAATTTATAATTTTGAAAGCATATTTTTCTAATGTTTTGTTCAATATTTTCAGTTGATTATTTATTGAATAATCAGCTGAAGAGCTTTTAAATTATTAAAATAATAAAAAAAAACGATTATAGGATATACTAGTAAGAATAATATTTATTTATTGAAACAAAATAAAACTTTAATAACATAAAAAACTAGACAATATCTATAAAAAAAACTACCTATCAATATGAAAGAATAGATAAAAAAGGAATACCTTAAACTAAATAAAAAATTAAAGCCAATTCGCTGCCGTCACCCGGTAGGGTACCCAACAGGCTGGTGGCATTGCCTCGCTGAATCGTGAGGCTTAATCTAGAAATAGGATCCAGCCCTTGGATCCCCCGAAGCATCGACCAGGCGCGACGATATCTACTGTAGAGGCGTCGCGCTTCTGAACCCTACAGCCCGAGGGTTTCCACAGGAAAGGAGACAAAATGGTAACTTTGTCCCAACGCAGCGAATCCGCCTCTTCGTGCCTTCCGCTTATAAAAGCTATAAAGCCGCCGCGCCAGTCTTGACGGCAGTCGCTGGTAAGTGAGACGGCGCCACTGTATCGGCGCATGTGACGTCCCATACAAGCGCCCGCCCATTTTTCCACGGAACGAGCGTCATTCCGTCAGGCCCCCTGCCATCGTCACGTGCCAGACCGTTTGGCTCTGAAATTGCTCTCTCGCCGGCGCTGGCAAGGGCCCACCGAAAGACGTCGTTTAGTGCAGCATGGCGCGATAGCCAACCTGCGCTCCTTTGTTTACACGACAGGCCATGGTGGCCAAACTGGCCACTTTTGCCGCAACGACAGCGTATCAAAGTAAAAGTGGATCTGTCCAGCAGTGTCCCAATATTACGCGAAGGAAGTGCGTTTGACCAATACCCCGATCTTGTTGCCAAGAGATAGGCTCACACCGCAGCGTTATTAGCAGTTTTCTCACCAAGTGACGGATTAAGTATTCTACCGTAGAGGTCAATGGTGCTGTGACCTGAGGACAGGAACGCTAGCAGTGCTACGCTGGATGGTTTGTTGATTGGAAGCGTGGTCTGTGCCAAGTCATAGGTATCATAATACTATTATTTTTCGATACACCTAAGTGCGTTTATTCAGGGGGCAATTTAGAATTTCAGTCAAAACTGTCCGTAACATATATCGTCTAATTGATCTAAAAGTTGTATATTTCCATAGAGCTGAACAGCATAGCACAAATTTGGGTACAAATAACCAGTATCTAATAATAAACATAGCCGATAATATTAATCTAATTTTATCGGGTTAATTTAATGTAGGCAGCCGGATGATTTCAACAAAAATTATATTTTTATACAGTAAGTAATTTACTACAGTAAATTTACAAAGTATAATTTACAAAGTTATATTTAATATAACAGTTTTAAATAAAGGAATTGTAACTGTCGGTCATTGGTAAATGCCTATTTTAATCTTAAATCAATTAGAGTTTAAATATTTCTAGCAGTTTATGAACCGAAGACCTCGCCACTAGCAGAGAATATAGAGTATTACTACGTCCACTAGTAAAATTTCAATACATTCGGCTAATTCAAAAAACTATGTAATCAAACAGCATTACCTTTCACTTTGATCATATAGTTTGTATGTTGTATTATATAAGTATATTTTCGTTACAAATGTATACATGTATATATAGTTATAAAGCATAGGGTCGTTTTTGCCAAAGGACCGTACATCCGCGCTTCCAGGTAACGTCGCCACCACCATTTATCGTTGCTTTGATTGTTCGTCCGCGCGCGCCACGCGCCACCGCCACGTCACTTGTGTGGGACTTGCGCTTTAGGTTACAAACAAACAAACCAGTAAACCAACAAATTTTTACTTTTATATATCAGTTGGGGTAGGATAGGGATATAGGTAAGTAGGGAAGGGATCAATATGTTTATTTTTCTCAAACTCGTAATATACCTAACCTACATAAAGTAAAATTTCTGTTACATAATATTCACAAAGACAAAACATTACATAAGTCCGTTTTTTTTTCTCTAACCTTTCTCCACACTGTTAATACACAAAAACTCCATTTTATATCGCAACAGTCTCGTAACAGCATGCGAAAATCAGAACAAAACAAGCCTTTTGCCTACAATTCAGGGTTTACTTTATTGAAAGTCCAAAAATGCAAGTGGAGTCCCGGACAGATCCAAAGTAGTAAATTTTTGATGAATTTAAACCCTTAAGTAGCCGAAATAAGAGCTGCTGTGGTAGATTTTAGGCCTGAACCAGGTAATGCAAGAGTAGATGGTATAGAATGTGAGGAATTTGTCCACACGGGGAACTAGACGGAATAAAGAATGGAAAAAGTATAAAAAGACAATGCGACCCGCCACTACTCGACGACTCGTCGCCACTTCTTTTTTTATACAGGTACGCATTTTAACTTAGAACATTGTTGGTTTCCACACATTTAAAGGATAAAAAATTACGTGGTTTGTATAAAAAAACTGTTTCTAAGCGCAATGGTCAGTCTACTAAGAGAAATAAAAAATATTAAATTCCCGGACAGGTACCGAAATAACAAACACTTGAAACGTTTTTCTATTTTTTCTATTTTAGTATTTTACTAACCCTAGGATAGGCCTAATTAAGTTTTTCTGTAATACGTATACTAACCATTTAAGTAAATAAATAAAAAATAAATTAAATAAATTTGTTTTAAAATGGGTTTTAGTACCTGTATATGGTATAGGTTCAAACCATATTCAAACGAGATTTACCAACCACAATCTCCGTTATGATATGACCAAGAAGCTTGTTATAAATTCCTGGCTTAGAATAATTATGCGTAGAAGTAGTGTAAGCGCAGAAAATATGCGACGGTTTAGTCTTGGCCAAAGTATGACATTGAACATTGAAAATATTGACATTGAAAGACAGTTAAATTATTTATTTTACAAGATAGTAAATTTAAACAAAACTTATTGTGACCAAATAATTTCTTATTACTACTCTTTCTTGTAATTGGCACCTAGATTTTTATAAAATTTGAGGTTTTTCACTGTAGGAGTAGATTATCTGTCTTTATCATTGTAAACGATTGAGAAGTTATAAAACAGCCGATATTACGGCACCGCTTTTATAGGAAACCTTTGCCATAGTATATGCCCTTGCCATAGTAAAGTTTTACTATACCCTTGCTTAAGATGCTAAAGTCGACGACAGAGAGTGTGCTAGCACCTATAGGATAAACACACCAAAAGAGGAAATTGTATGCGCAGATCCCAAGTGTATCAGCAATATGCCGAAATTGCCAGAAAAAGTAAAAAGCTCTACACAAAACAGCACTCTCTAGTTAAACTTTTATAGTATATACTTATTGTCACGACATCTAATCTATCCCCAAAGGAATGTCAAGTGTGCACTATCACAGCCAACATTCGTACATTATCCTCATTTCACCTTAAATTTTTAACGTGTCACTCAACGTGCTGAAGGGTGGACCTATTGCCTGTCTTCAGGCTTTGGACGAATAAACCAGCTTCTGACACAAAAACTTTATAGGGAATGCAAGTTTCATCACAGGTATTTTTAATTCACCCTTCTGCAAGTGTTAAGTATACAATTACTTGTAGTTACTATGCACAAAATATACCGAAAAACCCATTGGTGCATGTTCAAATATCGACAGAAACTATTCAAATAACGTTCAATATCAGCGCGCACTGCATTACGACTTCGGCGAAGTCCGGAGACCGTCTCCGGATAGCACAAAATAGGAGAAAATAACACTTTTCACAGAGATGTGACAGACAGAAAAAAAAATCCATATACGATTTTTCTAAGCAATGTTTTCCTTGTATTTTAGTGCAAGAACCAAACAAATACCATTAGTGGATTCACAGTAATAACCAATTTTATTTAATTTTAGTCCAAAAACAGCTTTAATTTGAACAATATTTTCATGCTGTTCTTAATTGCGAGAATAATTTCCTGAATTGAGATTAACTAACAATTTTTTTTTTTCATATTTTTTAAACATACGGTTTAAAATAAATAACATTATCAATAGAGTCATTTTCGGATGACGCTGCGAAGACATAATATGACGCACCCAACTCAGTTTTGGGCCAAATGTCATGCTGTTTCATTTCGCTATAAGGTGCACGCTTTTTGAAACTGGCAAGGACAATACAATCGTGCCGATTTAGCCGCGGGCTTGAAAACTTGTTTTTAAGCATTATTTTTGGTTATTTTTAATCTAGATTACAGTTTCGATGTTTGACTCGTATTATTTTTTGATTTTATCTATACCAATAAAAGCATACATTCGGTAAGCATACCTTAGGTAAAAAAAACAATGAAATTTACGTATTTTAGGGGTTTGTGGTTAAGATATTACTCAAATTTCACGATTTTTAGTTTGACTTAATTAGATCTTAGATCTAGATAATTTTAATGAACTCAGCCTAAAATATTATAATTACATTTCCTAGACACCGCACAGTTGTGGTGACAGCGTTTCTATGGCGTAACGACGCATCTTAAGAGTATGGCATACCCTAGCAAAAAATGTGAATATCAGTCCTACACAAAAAAGCCAATGGCAAAGACTATTATTAGCTTTGTTGGTTGGCTTATTGCTCTATTTGTCTTCGACGGGTAATACTAATAATCACGCAGCAAAACAACAGAATGCAGGGTTTTTAGCTTATAGATACTTAAATATTTTATAGGCAATATTATTTGGATTTAAGTAGATTCCTTTTATATTTGTATTTGTTATTTTATGAAAAAGTATTAAGTCGATCCCGTAAACGCGTTCTTCTAGGGAACACTTCAAAACCAAAAAAATAGGGTTTAAACATATTTTCTTAAGAAAAATGTATGTATCATACATCATACATTTTTTATTATTTCTTGATTAACGTCGTATTTCACTGTTTACAACATCAAATCAGTCTAAATCCTTGATGATGGTGTAAAACCTAAACTAGTCGGGTTAAATAAACGAATAAACTGTGAAACGAGTGCAAGTGTGTTTATTCATCAATCATCATGCCCTTTAACAATACAAATACATATTTTTCAATATAAGGAGGCTTCTAATTTGTTTTAACGAAGCCTCGAAAATCTGGCGTTGTTCATGTTGTAGGCTCAATGGGACTATTGCGGAGAAACAGTCGATGCGAGATTTCTAAAACTCGAGCTAACAATGTATGGAGTTTGACAGATAAAATCAATCCCAGTTTATACAAACGAAATACCAAAACCATTTGTAAATCATAGATATTCTTAAGGTAGTGTGTATTTATTCCGATTGTTTTACAGAATATCTAGGTTTCCAAATATATATTTTGAAAGGGCACTGATTTAAAGACGACATAATAGGCAATTTAAAATGTGTATAGAAAGTTTATTTCTCTCATATTTTTTGTTTAAATTAGTGTTGTAAAGTTGCACGACCGGCGGGTACCCGGTCTTTTCCACCAGTCGTGCCGCTTAACAAATAAAGTTAAAAAGTGACCTAATTGTAACCTAACAGTTGGAAAAAGGTTCTGAAGAAAACTTCGAGGTACTTTACAAGTAAGTGTATTTAACTTTATCAAAAAAAATTTATTATTTCACAAGACTGAAGATGTAACTGACAATATTACATTGTTACAAAATTTTGGCCAAGACCTTATTAAAACTTTTAGAACCTCAGATAGTTGTGTTAGTTACCGCCTTAACATCAGGTAGCAATATTACATTCGGCATAAATTCTGCCAAGACATTACTAAAACTTTTAGAACAACAAATAGTTGTGACAGGTACCGCCTTAACAACAGGTAGCAATATTACATTCGGCATAAATTCTGCCAAGACATTACTAAAACTTTTAGAACATCTAATAGTTGTGTCAGGTACCGCCTTAACAACAGGTAACAATATTACATTCGGAATAAATTCCGCCAAGACATTACTACAACTTTTAGAACAATCTGTTGGGTTAGGTTCCGCCTTAACCACAAGTAACTATATTACATTGTATCATGTGAATCTACATAAAAAAAACTTTAAGAGAAAGAAACTTGAAGAAAAACAAGGAAAATAATTTCCACGCAAAATCTAGCTCAGTGTAGCCGTGAATCCAACCAAATAATTTTTGTCGAACATTCTCTTTTGACTAAATCGTCTGGTACACCATTCAGTTTTACCAGGAAAAATTACGGTACTATTAAATTTTACATTTTAGGTTATTCAGTGAAACAGGAAGAAGAATTTACACTTGGTTTAAAAAAATCATAAACCTAAGTGTCCTGGAACATCCCGTCCAAGCCACCTTTTATTATGTGAGGTTAAAAATAAAACCTACGACACATACTTGAAATACGCCAACATTTTCTACGAGAAATGGCACGCCGACCGCTGACCAACCTCAAGGTCAATGATCTCCAACCTCGCTAACAAAGGGACTGCTTGACCGTGAACACCACGCGGCGGTCATCTCTCAGCCAGCTGGACAAAAATTCACGGAAACAGCAAAACACCCTGGAATTAGAAGAAAATAAAAAACATATTAAAACCTTTACTACACGGAACGATGAGAACAGAATTCCGGTGACTCAAAATACAAAGAAATGCAATACGTACCATGATCCGACAATAGATCAGATCTCCCACCAACCCGACCAAAAAAACTCCAACAATCACCTCCAAAAATCCTTCTGAAAATAGAAAACAATATTACGGAAACCATTCCACGCAAAATAAACACACTAAATAAAACTCGAAACCAACCTTCTTTTATTAATTTAAAACAACTCCTGTTGGCAAATCCGCCATTTTCCAAACTAGGAACCAAAAAGAAAGGTAAAAAAAAACGACACGACTTGACAGCCAAAAGACTGACCGAGCAATCCCCGGACACTGACCCGCTCTCGCACCAGACAAGCGAACGAACTTCATGTCAGCGAATAGAGGGTAAAACCGAAATTTACCGACAAGCAAACAACGACGCGAAAACTTTGAGATAACCGCACCTTATAAAATTTGCTATGCTACAGTGTTCTTATTTAATATATATTTGGGAACCTAGATATTCTGTAATGCAATCGGAATAAATACACACTACCTTAATAATATCTATGGTTTACAAATGGTTTCGGTATTTCGTTTTTATGAACTAGGATTGCTGCGCCGGCCTCTTAAGTTTCATTGTCCTGTCCTATCTACAACGATACCACCGCCCAAGCTACCATAGTACAATTTCAAGAATATTTTTTACTTTCGGATGTTTGCAATAAGTATTATTACTCTTATTTGTTTAAGTACTTTCACAAGAAACCACCTGCGGAAGTTACTTTAAAACTTCTGAAGAAGAATAAATCTCTCTTTCCATCGGAATTTGTTTCCATAGTGTATATTAATTTAATGGCGGGCGTAACGAGATGGATGCGGATAATAAATCTAGTGTAGCCTTAACGGTATTTTAACGGATCACTTCAACTGGTTAAGTTTTGCACATCATCTACGTCTTCTACTAATCATTTACGAAAACTTTTTTCAGACGAAGACACAAAGAAGATATTTGAAGATGATTTAATATAGTTTTTCCTATCTGTAGTTTTCAGGAAACCAAATTTTTCTATACGCGTTCGGTTATATGGGATTTATTTACCTATGTTTATGGTTTGTTTCACTTACAAACATAGTTTGGCCTAGGCATCATCTATAAATATATAAAATGGTAAACTGACTAAGTTTTGGCACAGCCCAAACCGCTGGACTTAGAGACTTGAAATTTTGCACATAGATACCTTATACAAGGTAGGCATCCACTTAAGAAAGATTTTTGGAAACCCTATCCCTAAAGGGGTTAAATAGGGGATGAAAGTTTATATGAAAGTTAGTCAGTTTCGAAGTTAGGATCTTCAAATTTTGTGTTTAGGTTGACAATTGATATAACTATCTCAGCGTTTTTGATAATTCCACTCCGAAGGGGTGAAAAGGGGGATGATGTTGTGTATGGAAAGTCCTCTAAGTCCTCTAAAGTTGGAAACTAACGCAACGTATATCGGTGTTGTTGGAATTTCAACCCTAAAGGGGGCGAAAAGGGAGATGAAATTTTGTATTTAAGTGGTTCATTCACTAAATTTTGTATTCAAGTAAAAATAATGTACACGTGTATCGTGTTACTACTAAACCGCCCGTCTTTCACCTCACCATACATTGACCCTTATCAGCTGATCGGACAATGTATGAAAACGGATTTTTTTTTCTGAATATAAGTTTCTTTGGGAAAGGTGTGCAGTATTGTTGACTGTTAAAGTTTGGCCTACTTATTTCCAGTAAAACTTCAACGCGTAAAAGAAAGGTGTAACCATATTTGAAGAGCTTATTCAGTCAATGGTATAGAACAACTTTTACTATAGAACAAACCCTGTATCTCGAAAAAAAAATTAACTGCTTCAAAGAAAAATGCAACGCCGCTCGGCGGAAATGTACGGAAGGGCAGATTTCTTTTTTGAGATTTCAGGGTTTGCTCCATAGTAAAAGTTGTTCTATACTTATACTTTTCTATTACACGTTGTATATACCCCACTAATATTGCAAGTATTAGGAGTGTGTTTACTTTCGTAAGAACTTTCTCACTCCAATAAATGAATAGGTAATAGGAAATATGCACTACTCTCATGTTAGGTACGTATAACACAAATATTGCAAGTATAAGGAGTGTGTTTACTTTCATAGGTACTTCCTCACTACAATAAATGAATAAGTATCAATCAATATATAGGTATATCAAAGATAAGTTCTGACTCACTCACTGACTCAACAACGCCCAGCCCAAACCCTTGCACCTAGAAAGCTGAAATTTTGCTCAGAGATTCCATTTATAATAGAAACAAAGAATATGGGCGGATTTTTAGAAATTTAACCCCTAATGGCTTCAATAGGAGATGAAATTTCGTACGGAAAATAAGTTAGTTTTGTAGTTAAAACCATAAAAACTGGTATTTAGGCTATTGGTTACAAGTAGGGTATAAAATAAAAAAAGAGAAGTCCGACTCACAAAAGTTTTTGTTCGGAAACGTATGAAACAAAAGATTTCTTTTCCTCGATTTTTTTTTTAAGGAAAGTTGTTAGTATTAGCGAGTACATCGTCATCTTAACAGCCTGTAGATATATATTAAAATATAAATGATCAGCTGGGACCTATCCAGGCACAGTATTAACAAAAGCAGTAGGGAATGTACTGTAAACGCTCCTATTTGAGCTCACACACACAGACGCGGTATTCTTACATCTCAAAAGAAAGTTCATTATATCATTATAATCTATTTTATAGTTAGTTTATTATTTCATTTTTTGATGGAAAAGTTATTTTACCGAAAATGTATGAGCAGCTCCTGTACATTCGTTCATCTTTTAGAAGAGAATATCAGGAGCTGGTTATATTTCTGCTAAAAAAAATATTAAAGCCGCCCGGCATTGTATAAAATGATCAGGCATTATGTTTGCCAGTGGCTGATACATATGTAATACTCGTTAAGAGCCCTCTAGCAGGCGGATTGTAAAAAACTCGCTGTTGTGTAATTAATCAAAACTGAACACTTAAATTCAAAATTTGCTATATTATTTTCCTAAAAAACCTTAATACCTATGTACTATATAATCTATGTATACTGTCATTGCAAAGTTTGAGTTTTAATTAATTTCAAAAAGGTGGATTTTATTTACAATCTGCTTGCCAAATGGCTCTTAAGTACTTGAAAATGTTGCGATGAAACATTGTTGTCAGGCGCACAGAAAATGCCTGTCTAACAATAATACATCAAAATTAATTTCATTTCATAAATCAATACTGTATCTAACACAGCTTCATCTATTCATAATTAATAAATTAAGTATTTTCAGGTGATATATTTTTTTCAATAGTTCCTTTGATTTATTTTAAAATGCGAGTTTTTAAATGCCTCTCTAAGCCTAAAAATTGCGGCAAAAATGCGGCAAATAACCCTACCCGCACGCGTCGTCGTTCATAAGTCCACCGGCAGGGTTTTAGGAGAGCCGTAAGACCTGGATAGCATCGGCTACGGACGAGCATAGCTCGCTGTAACTACCACCTTCACAAATGGGGCCTAAAAAGCTCACTAAGCTGCGACTGTGGTGCACCAAAGCAAACCGAGGCTCACATAGTGGACAAATACCCAACACGCTGCTTTCTGGGAGGCCTTACTGAGTTACATAACCTCACTCCGGATGCAAAAACATGGATTTCGCAACGTAATTTAAAACCCTAAGTAAAAAAATGCAAGAACAAATAATTGCCATACGATGTCGATGAAGAGTCTTATCGTATCTTGAAAAACCCAAGTTATGATATGAGAGAGCGACAGCCCTAACGCTTCGCTGGCGCGTAGGTATTTAACTCGGGAATTCAGTCCATTTTCACTACTGCTTTTGTTATACTGTGATCCAGGTTTGTGAAGCTGCTGTAATCTGCTTATTAGCTATCAGTCAGCCAATGGGGCACCATCAATCCTGTCCACTGCTGGATGGATCACGGCTTACACTAGTTTATTTCTCCAAGATTCTACACGTTTCAACATCGTTTAAAAAGGAAATTTTACGATTTACGCCAGATACGATTTACGTACAATTTAGATGTGACTTCGGTAACTCATTATTTTTTACGCTTTCTTGTGACCGTATATACATTCTAGTCTTATACAAGGTGAGATTTAATCAACCGCTTGATTTCATACTGGAGACTTAGTTAGTGATCAGGAACAAGGTTTTATGACCCTTATTATAAAAATCATTGAACATTTTTTTTTCCTTATGATCCTGGACTAATTCAAATATAATCCTATAGGCAGTAAAGACAGCAAAATTTTTTTTTCGAATTTCGCTTGGGGGATCATTAAACTAAACATTGTTTCCGATTACTAACGGAGTTTCCAGTACAGATTCGGGCGGTATTTCACCTGATACAACTTTATTTATTTGGTCGGGTATATCGTGATTGGCTAGAAATGACATGACACATAATTTCTAGCCAATCACGCGTACCTTTGAAAGCGACAGCGATAGACGTTGAAGTTAGACAATAAGATCCCCAGTCACATAAAATTACAAGTAAAATAAAATAACGTATCTCGTCGATGGCAGTCGGTGCTACAGCGGTCGTCCCCTCCCCCAAGGAATACGAAAGACTTCGTTACAATATTGCTTTTCTTCCAACTCAGCTCTATGTATGGTAGGTATAAAGGTAAATCAGTACCGATCGATATGTTGATAAAAGCACTTGTACTGTTTCACTAATATTATCACGTTAATTACTCCAACTGGTTTCGCCTTACGGCATTATCAAGGTACACTAAAAGCACAATTATATAAAAGCTGCAAATGGTGTTAAAAGCGCGAAAATCAATTAGACCTGTAGCAACAATTAAACAAAAAAAAATCTTTGAGGTAATAATAATTAGTTATTTGTTTTATTATAGATCTGTATTTATTGTGTAAACTCCGGCCGTTCATTCGAGAGAATGGTGACGTTTGCAAATGTCAGGGGATAAAACCTTTTTTTTACTGTTTTGCATTTCAATATTTTATATTTATCATGATGATTTTAGGGTAGATTGTATATCGTTAAAAGGTCCCATTTGTTAATAAAAAGTATTTTTGTCGTATATATTTTCCACTTCCTAGTACAAAACTTAATGAATCAGCTGACTCAATTTCTACGTAAAAGTAAAAAAAAAGCGCAAAAAATATTATTTTTGGCGAAAAGTTGTCTATTAGCGATACTGTGTTTACTTGAATTTAAGAACCTTATATAGAGGTTGTCATTTTATTTATGTAGCGGAAATCATATTGAATTATGACTCTGTATCTAAGTGATCAATGTTCTATTACCCTTTTTATGAAACTCTTAATTTGTTTTATCGTTTTCCCGAGTCCAGCACCGAGTCAGTTACTATATGAAGTCAACATTTTATTTGGCAAAATTAGCAAAAAGTATTACGATCCGTGTCGCTGATTTATTATTATTACTTGCCAATATGGTAGTTTGGCTGTATAAATAAATGTCACCTTTCAAAGAACTCGTGCTATAACTAAAATTTCCTTCTGCTCATTATTTCTGTCAAATTAGCAATCATAATGCCTGCAGTATGAATCCTCGAATTTTTGAATCGACATTTCAGAAAAAGGTTTATAATATCTGCGGTGTAAGGCAGTGTTGTCGTATTATAAAACTGATATACCTTACCAAATAATAAGATCGTATATATATATTCTATTCCAGGGTTTTATTTATAAAAAAAGTTTAAATAATCATGATTTGGATTTATTTCGTCCCATTTGTTGTACCGTTGATATTTTTTTAACGTGCCTTTATTTATTTTTGTCGTGAAGAAGCTCTTGTTGACTTGTAGTATTTTTTCGAGATATCGCCACACTCCATCTGTCATCATTCTCTCGAATTAACGGCAGCAGTTTAGTAGTCTCATGAGATAGCTCTATATTATGAATCTAGTCTTACCTTTAGAAGTACGTTTAGATCACGACAATTCTTTTTTTTTCGGATATATACGATACAACTTTAGTATTTTGTACATCGGCAAAAAAAAACAAAGAATACTCTATAAGAGGCCTTTTTACGCCTGAATTTTCCTCAAAATTCATACAAAATGTAAAAACTGAATGTTAAGTCAACAGTATTTATTTCATAATTTTAATAAAATCGGACTAATCTGAACTAATAATGGCACTAAAAATATTTCCATAGCATTTCAAATGAATTAACAATGAATTTTTGAAGATTTACAAATAGGCCACGCCCCCTTCGATATCGCCCGGTCGCAGAATTATGCGTGCTACGTCATCCTTGCCCCAGCCGCTCATTCGCTTTATCGCTTTCTACGCAAAAGTACATTACGCGTCGTAAATTTTCAAGTTTTAGCGAAATGTCTTCTCAAAAAAGAAGATACAAATACTGTTGATTGTTTACGCTTAGTGGAACTTTGAATACATTATGAACAGAAAATTACTTATACTACCCCAAAATTACTTGTACTATCCCACAAAATTTAGAACTTTCTGACCGGTTTCGCCTTTATGGCATTATCAAAGGAATTATTACAAAATCTTAATTACAAAATAAATAAATAGTTTCCATCAGTCAGTGCGATCAATGCCTCAATTTGCCTCAATGTACAAACACAACAATCACTTCACCAAATAAAGAGCTGTTACCATGCCGCGAGGTAAGAAAATTCGAAAAAAATGGTGTAATGCAATGAATCGTGACCCGAAGAACAATTAGTATAGGTTAATTATAATATATAATCAAAAGAGAAAAAAATAACGGTCAAGTGTGAGTCAGACTCGCGTACCTAGGGTTCCGTAATTCGACAGTTTTGGGAATTTTGTTAATGAATTTCCCAACCGCTATATTTTTCCTGTAATCTTTACGTAAACATGCATGCTTACCATGATTTATTTTCATATTTTTCGGTCCACCAATTTTGGAGATAAGGGGTGGGAGATACAATTTTTGTGATTTTATAAGGATTTCTCGAAATATATGCAAGTAAATATAGCCAAGCTTTATATTTTTAACAATTAGCTTTGTAAAATATTTTATTATTAAACCTACAATTTGATACCCATATTGTATTTTTATAAAATACTTTTCTTATTTCTCATTCGTGTTCAACTTTTTTCAATCGCTAGAGTTTTCCTGTAATTAGTCAGCTATGAGTTATGACCTAATATAATCGATATTTTTTCACATTTTTCGATCCACCAGTTTCGGAGATAATAATTTTTTTGTGGTTTTTCAAAAATTCCCCGAAATCAAAACCAATAAATATAATTAAACAACTTTTTAATATGTACAATTCGATGTCCATATTGTATTTTGAACCAAATCGCATTTGTTGTATTTTATTTTGAACAATTTCAAATATTTCAATTTTTTTACACCGTGTTGTGTGGACAAATAAAGCAATTTTTGTACCAAATCTCAAGTCTTTATCTTTAAAGTTACTAAAGTTATCAGGCTGTGACTTACGGACGGGTGGACGGACAACGGAGTCTCGCCATAAAGGATCCTTGATAATCGCAAGTATTAATACAGTATCGGTCGGTTGGCTAACACCGTAAACCTTAACAATTTTAACTCCAAGCCAACATCAATCATCTGGTAATAAAATATTCAGGCTGGAAGAGCTTTCGTACCCTGAATTTGTTCCTCTAGCTTCCGGGATGTCTCAGCTTCATCTTTAAGCGACGACTTGCATTTCACGGAAAATATCTATTTAAGTTTCTTCACAGCTATGTATAGAGTATAAAATGTTGGCTGCAGCATGTGCCACTGAGTTATGAAACGTCAAACTTTGAAAAGGAACAAATAATAACTTTGGAAATGCGCAGATCTTCCGATTTTTCATTCATTTCGAAATGCAAAACCGGAAATTACCTATAAAATGGTTTTAGCTGAAACCGTACAAACAATGCGCTTGAATATTTGTTCAGAAGAGTGTAATAACATGCGACCCGAACCCTTTTTGTGACGAACAGGTAAGTAGTTTCTGAAACAAATTTACTCTTGCAGCCCGAAATGGAGTGTACAAATAGGTTGCGCCGATTCAGATCTTGAAATGAATCAGTCCGAATCGTTTTTTACCGCAACCCTACAGTGCGACCCTTCTGCTGGCCGGTCGTTTGCCAAAATGACGAACGGTCCTTTTTTTATCTTACCCAACCGCAATTCGCTAGCGAACGATCCCGACGAACGATACAAAAAAAATCAACGATGTCGTCGACAAAAAAAAACAACAAAATAAAATTCATTCCCGATAAATATTCAGGTCCTCGTTGATGTTGTTCCATTAACATTTTTATTTCGATAAGATGTCACTTTGAAATCTCGTTCTCATTTAAATTTCATCAGATACCTTCTTGTTACAGTAAGAATAATAAATAAGAAGAATAATATGCCTAATGGTATTTTTCCATAAACGAAGGTCAATAACGTATTTCAGTTTCCTTTAAAACTCCTTGTGTTGCTAATACGAATTAATGTACAACACACAGGTTTACACAACATCTAAAATCATACGAAGGTATTTACCTACATAGAGAGACTTCTATCTACCATGGAATGTACACTGCTTCGTCAATACTTGCTTCATTTCCATGCATATCTACCGGATATTGTAAATATTGCAATACATTCGTAGTTTAGAAAGTCAAATATCGAATTCTAAAATAATTTTACTACGAGTTTCATTTGAATCCAGACTACGTTATCCAAGCGCTTATTAGTAGAGCGAAAAGCTCTATTTCAAATAATATTGTATATCATAACGACAGGAATCCCCGAGAGGGTGTCAGAGGTATTCCGAGTTTGAAAAGCAAGTCACAGTATTTTTTTAAATAAACGTTCAAAGATAAATCAAATTCAATTAATGTCAATTACCCGTGGTGCACGAATATACGGTGCAACAACGATCTTATGGCCAGTGGATTGTTTGTGTCCAAAATCGGAACTAACGCCGCTACCATACTCCTTGTTTCACAGCTGCGCCCCCCTGTCATGTCATCCATGCGTCATCAGATCCTTGTAAATGTAGCTCAAAAATTAACTATTAAAGATAACTAACTTGTTTTTTTGATTCAGTTTACAATATATATTTATATAAAAACACTTATTAAAATAATTATTTCCAGATATATTTCGACATACAGTCGGCGTCGTGCGCAAGTTATAAAAACTGTGACAGAAGAAAATTGTTTAAGCGCTAGGGAATCTTTTTTCAAATTCTTATATAGAATATTATTACATAGAATGAAATACAGAATGTTACTAAAGCAGCCAGAAATGCAGGTTATTACAAAAAATTTTCAAATCCTTTTACGGGACGAAAAGATGTTCCAATAGCTTTTAAATTTTTGTTTTAAATAAAGTAACTGCATAGATTTTATTTTCCAGTGATGCGATCTCGCTCGCCTCACTAGTAACAATAGTTGCTCTTAAATTCAAACACAACCTTCAATGACTCTCTATGTTCCTCCTGCTTCGGGTCTTGTCTTCAAGTCATAGGAAAAGACGTACTATCGGCCGTAATGTCGTTCAGGTATGGTTCAGCTGGAGATCTTGATGGCCTAAGCCCTCAACATTTTAAGGATTTACTTTGTGGAGTGACAGGCCAAACAGGTGAGTCGTTGCAGAGCAGCTTTACGGTCCTAGTCAACATAATGCTGTCAGGAAAAGTGATTCCAGAAGTTACCATAAGCTGGGACACCATGGGCTGTCTTGTCAATAAAGTGCAGGTCAGTGCTCTCGCCATGCGGTCCTAAATGAAATCATCCGAACGAAGGGTTCTTGCTACCTGCAACGTGCCTGTCAACGTGCCTGCTATTCTTAAGCCAACAGGCATTGCACGTAACGATGGCAAGAGACCCGACGGTATGACTCTAATACTTTGGTGACAGGGGAGGCCACTAGTATGAAATGCAACCTGCGTCAATGCGCTGACGCCCTCCCGTGTCTCCCAATCCAGCAGGACCGCTGCTATGGCCGCCGAAACCGCTGAAAAGTCCAAGCAGCGCAAGGGTTGAAACTTTCGGCCCGTGGGGTCCCGGTACCCACAAACTTGTAAAAGAGTTATCCCATCTCTTAGTGGACTCTGACGCATATCCTCGTCCAACGAATAAGTTTCGCCATTCAAAGAGGAAATGTGGCCAGGTTATTAATTTAGATTAACGTTGTTTTTTTTATTGCTATTTATTTTATGCAAATAAAGTTATATAATTTTTAAAGTTGCTATGTTTTAACTAGGTGACATACTTTGTCATCGAAAATTTCCCTAAAAGAGACAAAAGTTTCATAAAAGAGACAAAAAAATAGAACTTGACTGTGTAGTTATGTTATTTTTTACTCTTTCAAAATTCAAAATTCAAAAAGTTTATTTTGCAAAGTAGGTATATATAATACACGTTTCACAAGTCAAATTTAAATCTTATAAAAATATATGTAATAAAATAATAAATGTACATGAACTACTTAGATTAAATGTTTTTTTAATTTATGTAGCAATATATATACGATTAAAATTATAGGTAAAATATTATTATACAAGGTGAAATCCAATCAACCGCCCGAACCCATACCGGAGACCCGGCCAGGGACCAGGAACAAGGTTCAATGATCACCAACCGAGCCCCCAGCACGAATACAGGCGGCTGACCAAATCCCATCCTATATACTACATAGTAATAGGTTACATATATAAATACATGCCTACCTCCGCCTATTCGAGTGAGCCTTTCCTCTGTACCATAAATGTTATACTTTTTTTCCACTGTTTAACGGCTCTTGATACAGTCCTTTTGAGCCAATCATAATTTAAAGTTCACAAGATCATATTTGTTTTATTTCCTCACACTTTGCATTGAAAAAAGTAGTATGATACACGGGCGTAAGAGCAATAAATTACTCGGTTACGTTTAAAACACTCGCTACGCTCGTGTTTCAAATCGTCCTCGTAATTTATTCCTTTTCCCCTTTGTAGCATAACTATTAAGCAAGCTTATTCTTCGTTTACTTTCCGGAGCTTAAATTTTTATCCAAATAAAAATAAACAATTATGTAACCCTTTAAGAATATTTATAAACACTCAAAAACAGCGTTTTTTTATTTTATGTACGAAATTAATAAGAACTTCATTTAAACATCGCCTTCTACGCTACGAAATGTGTTCCTATTTTTTATGTAGCAATTCGGTAAGCAACATTTAGTGCTTGAAATTCATAAATTATAAGACTTTACATATTAAAATGCCGAAATTTCCTTACAGATTCATGATTCCTGTAAATCAATAGCTATTTCCATTATTTGTTTTTTGTTTCAAGGTTTTACATTTACGTATTAAATTTTGTTTTTATTGTCAGTCTGATAACCAAAAAAATCTTTAAAAACAGTTTGTCCTAAATGCCATCCATTTCCATGATAAGATTTGTAATAATTTTTTACAGCTGACACTTTTCAAAAACTAAATTGATGTTTCTGTTAGCTTAATGTTGTCGAGATTCATACACAAAAGAAATTCCATAACTTGGATTTGCCACTCCTAAACAAAATGCAAAATGTTAGTACTGAAAATTGACTTTCCTTAAAATTCTCTATAGAAAACGGCAATTTCATAGGTAAAGACTTAATACATATACGGACACCAGCATGACAGGCTACCTATTTGCAGTTCCTATTGCGGCGTCGTAGCTTTTCAAATCGTTTACAAATAGGGAGCTTGAACTGAAGGCGACTGTACATACATATCAGCATACGGACAGCTCAATATGAAGATCACAGGACCCCAGGCAAGGCATAATATTCCGCAAACCGGGACGGGTGTCCAATGTCCAATACACATATGTAAACTTATACATACGTAACCTACACGTATGAAGGAAAAAGAGAACAAACGCAATTTTAAACGCAAACATGAGACAATGTCGAAAATGCAAAGGATTTTTCACAAAAGAAACCATTTTTATAATAGACCGTAGTACAAAAACTTATACATACCTACACAATGCAAACAAAACACATATATGAACGTGTTACTATCAAAGTCTCAAGCATGGATAATCCTAGGTTTCACTGGTAAATACCACAAAACATCTCTCGAGCAACCAGTCTATTACAATAATATAAGTATTAATTCCTTCGGTGTTGCCCGACGGTGACTAAATTTATCACGATTTCGAAGTTTTAACATCGGTATCAGCAAAACCTATAAATCCCGTAGAATGTTGCAGTAACATAAATGGTACAGCTGCCTACATGAAAGTACTATGTATGTAAGTAAGTGATCACGCGACGTGCTCTGTCTAGACAAGACTAGAGAGTTTCCTCGTCACAAAAAAGCGTCGCTCTGAACAATAAGGAAGTTGTTCGCGTCATACGGAGTTTCATCGCCGGGAACTTTTTCAATTCATGTCGTGTTTCATATTTTCTCACAAAAGAACTGCCGATCTTTGACTCGGCAAACTTTTCGCACTCAAACTTTACCGGCTCTGTAAGGAAATTGGGGGCTTTCTCAGTCACCATGAAAATCAATTTAGCTGCAAACAAAAACATTTTACAACTTTTCTTTTTCTAATGTAACACTGTCATGCAAACGCCTAGGAACGTAAATCAGTTTGATATATGACACTTTATATACAATACCTACTAAGTATATGCATTTACCGCCATTATTTACCTCAAGCTCCCAAAGCATCTTGCTTCACTCGTGTTAATTTAGAGCGATTATCTTAGGATCTGCAGATGCAAAAGCTCATTTGCATCCTTCACTTGCCTCAAATTACAATTTAGCTAGCATAACACCGAATTCGAGAGTCTTGTTCCATTAATATTTAATCCCTTAATTTCCGCTTACAAATAAAGCGGTACAGTGACATCCGCTAGACAGTGCACCTAGCGTTCCGAGGAGCTCGTTTGTAATGTAAATTTACCTTCGCTCAGTTAGCCACCCCGCCCGCACTTTGCCAGCTGCGCCTTGTGCTGTTCTAGCCATTTCTAGCTTATTCACGGTCGCATTTCTTCATTAGGGTTGCAATTCTACGATATACTAAAGCATATATACAGTAGTGGTAGTTAATCTTTTTTCTTATTTCGGTACTTCAGTACGAAGGGTTATGGAATCTCTGTGTCTGTCCGTCCGTCTGTTATGCTTTTCTCCCCAGCTTATACAAAAGCGATCAATTCATAGCTTCAAGTATTTTTAAATCGTTAACAAAAATAAATCTAAATCATTTTTAAGACCTATCCCTTCTGTCAGGGCAAGAAAATTAAAATAAAAGAAATATTATAAAAAAACATATAAAATTGTAAGTAATGTTAAGGTTAAAGTAATTAAGTATTTATAATTAAATTGAAAACAAGGGGTAGAAATCGGTGGAATGGTATTTTTTATTTGTGTTGGATTGAGCCTGGTGGGCTAGTTTATTTAACCCTCTTTATTCTTATTTTCACTAAAACAATAATAAACAACAATTGGTCGCAGTCCAGACCGTGGCTCGCAAATATCTTACAGATTAATGAACGCTGAAAATAAGTGCAAAGGCACACTTCTTTCTAAAACGGTAGAAAATATATAAAATCCGTTTCGAAATTGTGTACTCTAATTTCTATTAATATAACCCAAATTTTTAAATTAATTTTTATAATTGCTAACAGATTTATTTCCGAATATGAAATAAGGGTCGCTTACACAATATTTTTTTTTTGCTAAAATTTATGGTAGTTAGAACGGAACACTCGAGCCTGAATCTCTCTTTACCGGTTTATTTACATTGTATGTAAGCTAAAAAATAAAATATTTAAAAAATCACATTCCAAAACAATAATCTATACTAGTAATAATAATAAAGTAGAGTAAAAATGTTGTGTCTGTATATAAAATAAATTTCTCAAATTTTTTAATTTGTCCACTATCTGGACTGCAGTCCAGATTACTTCAGCGATAGTGAGAATTATAATGGTTAAAGAATACAAAATACCTTGAGATTAATTTTCTAAAACTTTATCTCTAAAACTCCTAAAATTGGAACACACGTTTTTATAACTATTTATTACCATTGCTCAAATAGTTACTAATGTAAATATAATTATATGTTTCCATAATCAGTTTTTAATAGTTTTTTTAGGAAAGCCCTATTTGTGCTAGCCCTTGCCCATCCCTATTGAAATCTAACACCACATACCGGTCGTCCTCATTTTAATCAATTTGTACAACGGCATCCTTTTAACTGCCCATACGACTTTTCACAGAACAAAGAATCGTTCCGTTTTATCTCTTACATTTTCAATTAGCAAATACATTTGTACTGAGAATTTTCAAATGTAAATTACTGTGCGAGAAATGATATCGGCTGCATGTACTTATCCAAATGTGTTTTTGATGACCCAAAGACTGTCCTTATTTTCGCATCTGAGAGGGTTTTTCTTCTGAGATCCGTATCTCACAAAGGAAAACGATGTAATGTAGCATACAATGTAGAGCGAACTCAAGAAATTTATGAGAAATAAAAGCACTGCTATTTGCAGGTTTTGTTAAGGCAACGCTAGGCGTGATGCTCTTAAACAAATCTTTTTCCAATAAAACACAACAGTTTACATTGCAGCTTTATTTTGCAGCTTTTTTGTTTCTTAACTATTTTCGTATCAAATATCTATGAAATAAACGAAAAGTATTCTCAGAATCAACTTGTAAATAAAAGTTATGAGCTTTTTAAAATTTTACATGGCTATAAATGTCGCTAAAAGTAATTTCAGTATATGTTTTTTTTGGAACTTTTAAACGAAAATTGTTTTGAATTAAAAAACGTATTTAAGCCTTTAATTTACATAAACTAATCGAATTCTACTGGATGTAGACTTTTTATGATTCCTGACTACGCAGCCTTTCTCACAAAGCACATTTATCTGCTTTCGTCCTGGCTATTCCTGACACAACCAGCTTTATCCACATTTATCAGATTCAAAACATACTGAACAAATCTTTTTCACGTCTTAAAGTAGCAAGACTACACCGTCTTAAATATTTTAGAAGCGCTCAAGCACGGTTTAACTCTTACGAGCCGCGGCTCCATTCAAAGCCTCCCGGTCCTTAAACGATAAAAAAACTTTGAGGAGACGAGCAAAAAAACACTATGGGAGGAACTAGCTGTATACAGGGACCTCATTACCAAACTCCTTGAGGTACTATTTCGGTTGAATAGTGAGCCGGCAGACGAGATAGCGGCGCTTATGAGCGATATCGCAACAAACTAAGTGTACCCTTCCTCGCTGTACAGCCTTTGGTTTTAGACGAGCTCAATAGGAATGTTCGTTCAGGTTTTAATGGTAAAGTGGGGGTTTTGAGTAGCTTTTCTTGCCTTAACAGTTAAATAAGCAAAAATATATATACTTAAATGTGTTTATATAACAGGATAATGTAGTTTCATTTTTAAGGTTCTGTAAAATCAAAACGCCCGTCCGCAGCATTAAAAATGTAGGAATAAGGAATACATAATATTATAAATATATGCAATACATTTAATAAATATATATCTACCTCCCTCCATTCGATTGGTCTTGCTAAGAAGAAGGGCAAGAAACTTAGCAAGATCATGTCTTTTTGTCATAATATTAGTTACAAGTAAATGTAAAAAGTAAGCATATAGTTTAATTGAATAAAGAGATAAAAAATACAAAGAGATAAGAAATACAAAGAGTTAAGAAATACAAAATTCAGTTATGCACTTTGTGCTAAGCGACTGATTTAAGCAGGTAAACTTAGAGAACTCTCTGTCTGTCATGTCAGCTGAATTCGAATCGGATTCGAATTGTGAGCCCGTCTCAGTGAACGCTCAGTACTACCGCTTATTGAGGATGACATTATTAACTTTTATTTCTTCTTTTGGTTTTAGGGTTCCGTAACAAAAAATGAAAAAACGGAACCCTTATAGGATCACTTTGTTGTTCCGTCTGTCTGTCTGTCATGACCCTAGCTTTCGGTGGGCCACCGTTTGAGATATGAAGTTGAAACATACCTACATAACTCCACAAGCAATGATGCTGCGAAAAAATCAGACTTAATGCATTTTACATAATCAATTTCATACAAATTTGCTCATCATGAAAACTTATAAGTTTTTCACTTCCAGTTGACGTAGAAACTTGAAATTTTGTCGACAGGTAGGTTTTATAGAACACATGGGAAAAAATTTGAAAATTACAAATTTTTGACGCGAAAAAGTTATTGCACTTTACATAATCAATTTCATACAAATTTTTGGCACTCGCAAGGGAATCAATATTTATAGGGTACATTCAGTTGACTAAGAAACTTGAAATTTCGTTTAAAGATAAGTCTTATAGCACACAGCCACACAAATGGGAAATTTAGGAAGTTATCAACAACCAACTTAACTAGAACCTTTAGATACAAACCTATATTGCTTTTTAGGGTTCCGTACCTGATAATTAAAAAACGAAACCCATATACGTTCACTTTTTTGACCCATGTGAGATATCAAGTTAAAACTGATACTGCTACAAAAATCTACTGCCCCATAGTGCTATAAAAACATCATGCTTCTAATAGTAGGTACGCGACATGGTTGACTTAGAAACTTGAAGCTTCGTTTACAGGTAGGTCTTATAGCACACACATAGCAAAATCTAGTAATTACCAATATTTAATTATACAAGAAGTTATTTGTAGCCAACATAGATAACATAGAGTTGAATAGATCGTAAGTGTCAAGCTAAGTTGGTCTTATATATAACTGCAAGTGGAGTTATTTACCATAATGTTTTTAGGGTTCCGTACCCGTATTGTATGGTGGTACGGACCCTTTGTACGTAGATCCGACTCACACTTGGCTGGTGTCTATAGCTAATTTGTTTTAAGTGTAATAAATGTTCGTAAACTAACACGTAGCTGCGTGATTTACACAGAAATAAAAACTATTTTTGGCACATATCGTAACATAAATCGTATCTTTACAGCCTATAAAAACCTAGTTCCATTTAGCGTGTTCAACAAATACGAGTTTTTAATACTATGTTCATACGAACAAACTCATGTTTGCTTACGACAGCATTTTGTTCATTTGAAAAGCTGCTTTAAGGACCGGCTCCGCCTAACATACTTTTGTGTTTGGACATTTTTGGCAAATTAAATCAAAATATTTTAACCAATAACATTCTTGTAATCAGTTAAGAAGTTGAACGACATTGAGTGAAATAAGAATTACAATCAACGAGGGAAATATTCGGAAATATCACTAAAATCACGGAAAACGTCATTTGGCGTTGGAACAAGTATGATCTGTGTACTGATCTGACTACAAAATAACATATTTTTTTTTAGAGTAAAGAAATGAATGTAGCCTTTCCATATTTTTCATTTCTTTTCGTTATTTTAGAAGAAATACTCAAATATAAGGCAATTTTTTTTATGTTTTTGTATTTCTTTTAAAATAAAAAAATGAAAAAATAACGAAAACATTACATGAATATGACTTCTCTACGCTAAAAAAAATCATTTTGCAACAAAAAAATTTATTTTTTCTTGTTGCAACGCCATATTACGTTTTCCGTGATTTTAGTGATATTTGACATTTTTTTACTCAATGATTGTGATACTTGTATCAAATCTGAAAAATACGTATAGTAGTTTAACTTCTTAACTAATAACACAAACTTTATTTGTTAAAAATATTCTAATGTAATATGCAAAATTGTAGAAACGCGAAAGCATGTTTCGCGGAGCCGACCCTTACAGCTAGCTTGTTTATTTTGGACGTCATTTCCACTCGTAGAACTTTCATAACAGTTTTAGTAATAGACTTTCCAAAACATACTCGTAACCATGCACCACTTTGATGCCTTTCCGTAGCAACACTAATTACGTGGATGCAATTTCCGTAGCAATACTGTGACGTAGCACCTCGTACACATTTTGTAGAAATACAAGTTCAGTGTTTGTGACTGATGACGTAGCTTGTCGTAGACTTTCCGTAAGTAGCAACACTGGTGACGAGCACCTCGCTTACCGTAGCAAACCAAGTTACTACTACGAAATGTCTTTGGAACATTTCGTAGCACATACTCGTAGTTACGTACAACGTAGCACTTTGTAGCAACGTAGCAATTAGTAGGCTTTCTGTAGCAATAATAATAATATTCAATTATTTAAGATAAATGAATCCATATTACTTACAAATTAACATTAATATTATAAATATTAGGATTTAGGAATTTAGAATTTAGGATTGGTAAATTCTAAATTCAATAAAATTACTAAATTAAAAACCCAAACAGAGAAATTTAAAACACACACAGAAAAACACAGATACAAAAACACATATAAAATCACGTGTAAACGAAGCCAGTGTCTAACAGTGGGGAGTCCCATATGTCAGCCAATGCCCTCAAGATGCTGTTGGTGCCGGTACGAACTCGATTCAACAGTGACGAGCACCGCTTTCTGACAATGGCATGGAAGCCATCGACGCGCGCATCCGTGAACATACCGGAAGCACTGCTGAACCAAATGCAATACAGCTGATGTAGGACTTGGTGAGATTTCCGTTGGAATATTGAGTTTATTAGGGTTAATATCATACCCGAGGTTTCTTAGGAAAAACACTACTTCTTATGAAAAGTCTACCAAACTGGCTGCCATTGAAGTATTCAATATCCTACCAATACATATCAAATGTCTTTCTCGTATCAAATTTATGAATACCCTTATTGTAATTAAATTTTATATTGTTAACGAATAATATATGGTGTCAATTTTATACAATGATTATAGTTTAAGTTTAATCAATGAGAATTGGTAAATTAAAAATAAAAAAGTAAGTTCAAATAGATAAGATTAAGATAGAAAATTTATTTTATGAATTTCAGTGCTAAATCTCATTTGTAAAATCATGTTGAGACTTATGTTTTTATAATATCTCTTTTATGTGATTTATGGCAATAAATTAATGGAATGATTGATTGATACATTACATTAGTGATGTAGTTTTCGCTTTCCAAAGCAGTTAAACCTATCCTCGGTTTCATAGCACACTCTTTTGCGAGTCTAGAATGATGTCTTGGATTTAATAACGTTATATCGAATGGGCGGAGGTAGGCATGTATTTATATATGTAACCTATTAGTATGTAGTATAAAGGATGGGATTTGGTCGGCCGCCTGGATTCGCGCTGGGGGCATCTGTTGGTGATCATTGAACCTTGTTCCTGGTCCCTGGCCGGGTCTCCGGTGTGAGTTCGGGCGGTTGATTGGATTTCACCTTGTATAATATATATTTTACCTATAATTTTAATCGTATATATATTGCTACATAAATTAAATAAACGTTTAATCTAGTTCATGTACATTTATTATTTTATAACATATTTTTTTTTATAAGATTAAATCGTGAAAAAAGTATTTTATATACCTACTTTGCAAAATAAACTATTTGAATTTGAATATATACCACAGAAGTTTAAATAAAAGAGGTTTGTGATCTATCTTATCTGTTAGAAAAAAGCTGATTTCATCATTTAGTTTTGACGGAATCCTAAAACGTAATGTACCTCTGGAATTTAGCTTCAAATTCCCTTACTAATTGACGCGCTTAGCACATGGCGTTTAGAAGCCGCAACTTTGAAGTGGTGATTGGCATTCTAGACGTGTTCATATGAACACATCTACTCCTTGCCACCCTCCACCGCAACCCCGATTCCACGCAAAAACCTCGCTCCACATTGATTGATTGAGCTGTTCGTAGAAAACACACATCGCATTGCAGGTGCGGTTCGCTTGGTTTTGTCGATAGAACATTTCACTGTAAGGATTTTCTTTCTACCTATATATTTTTTGATATTAGTTATGCTACATGATATTTTATGTAAAGTTGAGTGTTGTACAGACTTTGCGGACTATTTAGAAGTTCTTGCTTAGGTTTTGTAGTGGGTAGAGGACTACCTAGAAGATAAGTACAAATCTAGATCGTATGTATACTTTATGTATACTTGGACGAATAAACCAGGGGACGAAAAACAAGAAAAATGTAAGAAATCACGCTCGACCAACCTATGCGGGGCGTGGGAAGAGTGCCTTGTAATTTTTTCCCTGAACTATTGACAATAGTGCATGAAAAAGTCAATATTAATATCATCAATTCAATACATATAATAAAAGAGTAGAATCCGGTGTCTCTGTAAATTGAATAAAAGTAATAAAAATAGAAAGGGGGTGAATAAACAAGAGTAATGGAACACAAATCAGCGATTTTTAGAATTCTTTTCTGTCTGTTTATCTGTTTGTTCACGCACACCTCCGAAACCACTGAACGGATTTGAATGCGGTTGTTTTTATTATCATCGTAGTGACTCTGTTCAATATATAAGCTATAAGGGGCGTTAATAAACATATCACCCAAGCCGAAAACGGGGCAGAGTTAAATAAATCTACTATAATACTTTACACACTAACATCTGAATCTATACGTTCAGTGAGTATTTGTGATACTTTTGTTTATAATGTATTTTTAGGGTTACCTCCCCGAATACTCAACCAACTAATTTTACAGTGTTTATGTCTAACAGAATTAGATCATTACCTAAAATTAAATTAAATATCTAGTTTGAAATAATTGGTCATATGTACGAAACCCTAAAAGAAAGAGTGGGGCCCGACTCGCACTTGGCCGGTTTTTGACCATCGCTACAGCTAATTACAACATTGCTGGACCAATTAGTGAAATAGCGATACTATGAACGAGCAGTACGATGTTCAGTTCAGTGCACCGTCTACTGCCCTCGTTAGCTAATTCATGTGAAATCGTTTATGCCTCGACCGCATTCACCGCGTTGACTATCAGTCAGTAAGCGTGATTCCAGCTTGTGAGGGGGCTGATTAAATAAATAAATAAATCTTTAAATAAATAAATCTTTATTTATACTTGCAATTGTCGGCACTTGGTGAAACTTGAAACACATCTTGAATTAAAACACTTGTACTTGTAGTTTCACTTTATTTATATTAACTCCCAACCGGTTTCTGATTTTACTCCATTTTCAAGGGAAGTATTTTACATGACTCCAGGCACTAGCTCTGCACTAGATATATGTTATGTGATTTTAATATAAATAAAGTGAAACTACAAGTACAAGTGTTTTAATTCAAGATATAAATCTTTATTGCTGAATATAAGTATTTACAATGGTGTTAAAAATGAAAGGCACATACATATTCGACCTTGTCGGTATTGCAAATAATTAGAACATGCATGACATTATTGTCTATTTACAATTAAATCTAATATCAGTTACAATGTAATGCAATTAAAAATAAAATAGTACATAATTAAATAATT
Organism: Ypsolopha sequella; assembly: GCA_934047225.1. Classification (NCBI taxonomy): domain Eukaryota; kingdom Metazoa; phylum Arthropoda; class Insecta; order Lepidoptera; family Ypsolophidae; genus Ypsolopha; species Ypsolopha sequella. The sequence continues at coordinate 15,146,541 of OW203994.1, read as the reverse complement.
TAACAATTCAATTAATTGAATAAAATATCCTTATCATTTAAATAATCGACAACAGAGTAGTAGCATTTTTTAATCAAAAACATTTTGATTTTGTTTATATACAGACTATCACTAATTATATTTTTAATGTCATTAGGCAGTTTATTATACACTTTAATTGTCATCTGTTGGGTGTTATCACTGAGGGCCTTAAAATTATAAAACGGTCAACTAAAGACAATCCGGCTTTAGCAGTTGTTATGACATTTCCTTATAATAAAAACTGCCTTAATACATTAGCATGCAGAATTTTTACTTGGTATGATCAAAGTGTGTTTTCTAGTCTTTTTAGGTTTCTGTAGTCTTCTGCTGCCTGTTGACGACGGCAAATCATAAAAAAAAACTGGCTAAGTGTGAGTCGGACTCACGCGAAGGGTTCCGTACCATTATCTGTAAAAACGGCAAAAAAAACATGTCTGATGTATGGGAGCCCCCATAAATATTTATTTTATTCTGTTTTTTAGTATTTGTTGTTATAGCGGCAACAGAAATACATCATCTGTGAAAATTTTAACTGTCTAACTATCACGGTTCATGAGATACAGCCTGTTGACAGACGGACAGACAGACGGACAGCGGAGTCTTAGTAATAGGGTCCCGTTGGTTACCCTTTGGGTACGGAACCCTAAAAATTTAAATTCAGAGATGTTCTCTATACAAAAATACTCAAAAAGTATCATTTTTAACGTTATCATACAATATGAGTCTCAAATTTGTAGGTATTAAAAAGCTGATTGTAAAAATATGTAAAGGTAGTTTGGCTATATTTAATTGCATCTATTTCGAGAAATCCTTGAAAAACCATACAAAATAATATGTTTCCCCCCCTTATCTCCAAAACTGATGGAACGAAAAATTTTTAAAAAATTATGCTCTTAGGTAATTACCTAAAGATTGCAGGAAAAATAAAGCTATTACGATATTAGAGTTCCGCGGGAGGCGAGAATTGTTTGCCAGGCGCTACCATTTTAACGGCTGTTTTTGTCGCATTAATGTTGCTATGGCATCTATATTGTTGTGATTGACCATATGTTTTTAGGATTCCGTACCCGTATTGTGTGGTGGTACGGAAACCTATGTGCGCGAGTCCAACTCGCACTTGCCCAAATTAACTAGAAATAAAATATCGCGAAATTTTGCGACTTGTGAAACTTCAAAGTCTATGTATAAATAAATAGAATAGAATATTAAATAGAGCTACATATTATTTTCATCATACTGAACAAAGAAACATACCATCGCAAATGAAAAATGTAAATTCTCCTCATACTAACTTTAAGAACCTACAGAAAATGTTCTCGATACTAACTTTATGAACCTACAAAAACTGTTCTCCTCTCCATGTAAACTTTAAGAACCTACAGAAAAAGTTCTCCTCACCATACTAACTTCAAGAACCTACAGAAAATGTTCTCCTCTGCATACTTACTTAAAGAACCTATAGAAAATGTTCTCCTCTCCACACTAATTTTATAAACCTACAGAAAATGTTCTCCTATCCATACTAATTTTAAAAATCTACAGAAAATGTTCTCCTCTGCATACTAACTTTAAGAACCTACAGAAAATGTTCTCCTCTGCATACTAACTTTAAGAACCTACAGAAAATGTTCTCCTCTCCATACTAACTTAAAGAACCTACAAAAAATGTTCTGCTCTCCATACTAACTTTAAGAACCTCGAAACAATGTTCTCCTCTCGATTCTAAATGTAAGAACCTACAGAAAATGTTCTTATCTCGATACTGACTTTAAGAACCTACAGAAAATGTTGTATGAGCAAATGAACTTTGTTTTTCGTTTGTTTAGTATCTTTGGGACAGTTTTTCAGGATAATCAGTAAAGTACATGGTTTAATTTAAATGTAGCAGTTTATTTACTATCTTCACTTCGTAACATACTGTTACTGCTTCAAGTTTGAGTTTACATATAATATGTAATATGTAGATTATATAATATGTAGTAGCCAGTATTTGATTTATTTCATTCCATACGGAAATTCTCCTGTGACTAAACTAAACTAAATTAGTTAATAAGTAAATATATTTATTAGCTGTAACAATTCATGTTACTTGTAAACATTCAGAAACCATTTTATACAAAATTAGATACACAAAAATATCCCAATTCAACTTTTCACACGCAATCTATTCTAAGCCATCGTGACCACAATAAAAAACCTTATCATAAGGTGTCCAGTCATGAGTTGATCATGAATCACCGCCATGCTCTGTGACCCAAAGTTAATTATGCAGAAACGCTCAACTACGGAGCGCCCTGACCTCGCACGATCCACTGGCACTTTTTAATGCTCATCTAGTTCAGTGAGCGAGATGCCACTACGTGATGAATGAATGAATGAATGTATCTTGTTTTTAAATAGAAGCATAAATTAAATACTTACAATATGTAAATTTGGATCCGCAGAAAGAGCGGGTCTCCCTTAATACAGGTTTTTAAAAACTTAAAAGGGGAGTCCCACCCCAGAAAACGACCATTTTATAAAGTAAATAAAGAATTTTTGTATTTGTTTTGTATTTTTGTAAGAACACTTTATTGCACAAAATAAGAAGATAACATGCATACAAAGAACAGGTAGAAGGCAAGGGCGGACTTACTCCAATAAGAAATTTCTTAAAGTCAACCTTGGGAAAACATAAAAACACTGTTACCCAACTAACACACAAGCTGCTTTATTCGCTTCTGTAAATCCTCTTGGACGCAAAAGAGGGTTATAAAAGCGGTGAAATTTACTTGAAGACATAGAAAAACGTTAGCTAATGCTCTCAGCAATTGTTGAAGCTTTGAGGTGCAGAAAAGAGTTAGTAAATGCTATTTTAGCGATTTACAACTCCAATAGGCAGTAATAGTATGCTTAGGAAATATAAAGGTGTAATCATAACGGCAATGTATGGCAGCCATATATCCGATATTACTAACTCCGATATAAGAATTAAGCACGTACAGTGTAGTTTAAATACTCTCGTAGAGTTACATATTGCTTAAATGGAGTCTATTAGAGTTTATGTTCTCCTAATTCAGTTAGCATGATTTCCCAATCTTCCACGGACTCCACCTTCATGAACCGCATGAACTGACGACGAGACATGGGTTCGTGAGTACGATATGCAAACAAGTCAACAGTCTTCAGAATGGCGTCTTGAAAACGAACCAAAACCCAAAAAACCGCGTCAAAGCCGCTCGAAAATCAAGGTTATGCTGACAGTTTTCTTCGATTGCGGCGGTGTAGTGCACTATGAATTTCTTCCAGAGGGACAAACGGTGAATAAATAATATTATTTAGGCGTCATGAGGTGTTTGCGTGAGAATATCCGCCGAAAACAGCCAGATTTATGGAACGAAAATTCGTGGATTTTACACCATGATAAAGCACCATCGCACAAAGCCATAATAGTGCAAGAGTTTTTAGCCAAAAACTCGACGAATGTCATCGACCAAGTGCCGTACTCACTTGATATGGCTCCGTCTGACTTTTTCCTGTTCCGGAGGCTAAAGTTACCACTTCGAGGAAGACGTTTCGAGTCGATTGAAGCTATAAAAGAAAATTCGCTGAAGGAGTTGAACACCATACCCCAGTCAACATACAAAAAATGTATGGAGGACAGGGTCAAGCGCTGGCGTAGCTGTATTGCAAGCGAAGGGGCCTATTTTGAAGGCGACAAAATAAATGTTGACGAATAAATTACTTTTTTGGTTTTATTGACCAATTCCCGATAGTTTTTACACAGAATGTATACCTAAAGTTGGAAAAACTGAGAAAGTTTGTAGGTGTGGAGTCGGCTTCTTATAATATTATTTTGATAGTAAATATCCCGGAATTACGGAATTACTTAAAATTAATTACTTAAAATACTATAAATTACTTAAAATACAACATTTTTCTATACCGTGTCTAAATAGACAAGGATCTTTAAATGAAACCAGATACTACGCCGCTTCTCATACTAGTGGTACAGCGTATATCTGCGCAACCTCAAATCAAACATGCTAGTCATTTTAGTTTAAAGTAATATTATTTTAATACCGTTCACGCTTTACGGAGATACTACGCCAGGGCCACAGCTTCATTCTTCTGGCGGCGCTTCTTGCTGCGCTTCCAGGCGGTTTTTGCGACGGGTTTTGCCCTGCCACGACACCCGTCGTCGGCGCCTTCCACTGCATCGGATGTATAGCAAAGTGCTCGACACTAGGTTTGTCCTGTGCGCTCGATCACTGTTTCAAGCGCCCGCCTCCCGGCACACCGCCATCCCGAGGGCGCAAGTCACTCGAAGCCGGACAAGACGTGCGAGCGACAACCCATGGCCGGCTCTATACAACTTCATACATTTGTTCTCTCCGCCGGCGCCGTCGCAAGAAGAACCGCTTGGCGCGCCTCTCAAAACCTGAAGCTGTGGCCGACCGGTTAAAGCTGATTCTGAAGGCTTTAATTTTAATTTTATTGCTGTCAAAATATTCGTTTTTCCAAAGTAATTTAGATTCTGTTCATAACACTTATAAACCATTTTGCAATAAATAAAATTTAGTTTTGACATCACTAAAACTAAAATTAAAGCCTTCACATCAGAATCGGCTTCATTATATCAGTCTTGTAATAAAGGACGGTGGTTGGTCGCTGGATCCGATTTTAGATGCCTTCATTTGTAGCTTTCAGTAGTGTGTACATCAACACAGATTTCTTTCCACATCTCGGTAAGATTTACTCGAGCATATATACCACAGACATAGACAATACAACCAAGAAAGACGTCTATTGTTCTATATCTTGCGGACAAAATTTCTGTCAACAAGCCGAGGCATAAAGAACGGTATACTGCAATCCTATTGGCTCTTCTAAGGTCATTCTATCTTACGTATAGCGCCACAAACTTGTCTTTCCCGAAGACGAAGACCCTCACGTAATGAATATAGAAGCCATTTTGGTTTGGCCTACCGAAACAGATCATTTTTAAGTGGCGAATTATATCTGCTCGTTCAGTCAGATGTGTTGACAGAAATCGGTCGCCTGTTATGAGGAGTCTATGTGGGCTGTATTTGTCTATGACCACAGATATACCAGATACATTTTTATGAAAAACAATACACGTTCAATGAGCTTTCATCGCGTTAATAGGCAAATTCCACCAAGTGCAATTAGAAACATGTTATCAGTTACTTTTTTATAAATATCCTGTTCAATGTCCCGCTGTTGGACAAAGGCCACAAAACAGATAAAAAATGACTCCCCTTTCTGGGTCCATCATCCTAGTCCTGCGCTACTTCCGTCTATGTTGGTATGAACTTTTCAAGATACATGAATATCTTATATTCGCCACATTCGTTTAGAACTATCTGGCCTCAGAACATAATGTTCTGTGTATCTGGCCGCCGCTAGCAGGGGCGTATTTTAAGATTTGGCGCCCTGTGCCTGTAAGGTTTGCTGCCCAAAATAAAAGCAAAAATATTTCAATAATAAAATAAAATTGAATCCAGTAGTGTGTTGATTTGGGGTGAGAATGATGATAATGAATGAAAAAACTCAAAAGAACATACAAAAAATAAACAGCATTTATTCAGTACTGATATTATTTTACGATGAACAATTTTTGTTTCATAAAAGTATAAATTCAAAATGCAATATAAATTAAAAGATACGAAACGATTGATTATGAAAGGCGCCCAAAGCTGAGCGTGAGGTGTGGCTTGCGCCGCCCCTCGCAGCCTGCCGCCCCGGGCCATGGCCCTTTTGGTCCTAGGGTAAATACGCCACTAGCCGCTAGCCGTCGTTGTCTGGCACTCGAGCAAGCGGTGATAAGTTTTGTTGACCTTATCACCACCGCTTCCTGCAGTATAAATTATGTTATATTAGGTAATGTATCAACCATTTTCATTGCGCAAGACCATAATTAGGTTTCCCTGGATTGTCAATGCTAGAATATCTAGACTATGCTCATGGTTTGATTGATTTATCTAATTTAGACGATGTAAAGGTTAAATTACAGGATCTCTAGAGAGGAACAAACACGGTTTACGCAACGATATTAGAAGAAAGTGTAGATAGGTTACTTACACAAGAATCGAACTTCTAAAACTGCACACAGCATAAAAGACTTCAGTTAATTACATAGTATTGCAATGTCACATTGACACGTGGAAGCCATAATTATCGTGAGCGAAAAAGAGCCAAGACTGTGCGTTGTCCCGTGCAACGTCCGTCGTGCAATGACACCGCGCCGACGCGATACTGAGTTCAGGTTGGCAAATTAGCCAAGTTTTAACGTGCCACTCGCGGATCATAACCTCTTTACCCTTTCTTCACTTTCTTCTAATATCATTGGGTTTACGCATCAACTTTCATAAGACTGTCCACATAAGAGTCGTCTCGCCAAATATTTCCCCATTAATACTAGGAAACTCGACTGTCAATCTAGTAGATTGCTTCTATTACTTGGGAAGAATCATTCATCACTAATATAGGAGGGGCTGACAACAATTTAGAAAACAGGATAAAAAAAGCTAAGGGTCCTTTTGCGCAATTAAAACCATGTGGGCTAACAAAACCCTGTCCCAGTGCATCAAACTTTCAGTCTTCGAGTCCATCCTGCTCTATGAATGTGAATCTTGGTGGGTTACGTAGGCACTAATGGAGATAATCTAAGTCTTCGTCAGTAAGTGCCTGATAAACATCCTTATCAGCTCCTCTAGCCCAACTTAATCCCCAACGTGAACGTCAAGCCAAGATATCATGTGAGGTAATCGTGCAGTTGGCGCAAAACAGACCAGAATGGAGGAAAATTGTTGCAACTGTATGTGGAGACATAGGAGCCTAATTAAGTAATAATTGTGATCCGTCAAATGTAAGCTGAAAAACAAACGATCTTTAAGTAATGTTAGTACGACAAGTTTCCATAGCATAGGATTATCAGGCTAAGTTTAGAGTTAAATCAATCGATTTTCTAGAAACCGAGCTGGCAACACAGGTTCGCATAACTCTTCTTATACGGTGCATCTATCAAATGTATGTAAATGAATTAATGCGGAGCTGCCCGTTCCGGTCGGACGGAACGAGGATCAATCACTGATCCGATTGCATACCATTGTGATGCTATTTGTGACTTAGCTACTTCACGCGTAACTTTCTATTTGCAACTTGGATACTGGGTACGTGCTACAAAACTTAAGTCATATCTTCTACTGATCTGCTTAACAATTTTCGTTCCATGATTTTTGAAGTTACTTGATAAAAATCACTTCTAAAACATTTAAAAACACAATATTTTCCGGGAAGATGTTTTTTTGCAAACGATTTTCTACGTGTTCAATATTAGATATGCTACGAGCACGAACGTAAAAAAAAGGCGGACGGAGTTGCAGCTACTTAACTACTGAAGCACAGCAATGGCGGTGGTGTGTTAGTGTGGAGTGATCTTACTATTTAAATTGGCTTACTATGATGTGAATGTGTGCATGCCCGGGCTCGTGCGTACAAGCGGGTCGGCTTACTAGGGTGTTTCAGTTTTTTGTTAGCGAAACTCTGTCCGGGATATTTTAACGTCCGTGGCTATGAGTATGTTTATCACTTTATGTGTAAGTTATTCACTTTTGAAACAATTTTTGTTAAAACATACATACATATACTCAGGCCTGTCTATCAGAGGGGTAGGCGGAGACTACAAATTTCCATCTGCTACGATCTAGACACACCTCTTTAACCTCTTCCACATCCATCAATCTAGTCATACATGCTCTTGTATTTCGGGTACTTATTACATGACCCTTCTTCAGTATGTCATCAATTTGGTCAGCATACGTCCTACTAGGGCGGCCTGGTCGAGCTGTACCTTCCACTTGCGCACCATAAATTACTTTCGTCACTCTACTTTCATTCATCATCTCTACATGTCTAAACCACCGAAGCATTCCTTTTCCTATTTTAGTCACTACATCTTCTTTCAGGCCGCAACGATCCCGTGGGTCGATATTTTTCACTCTGTCATTCAATGTAAAACCACACATACTAGGTAAGGAACGCATTTCCACTGCATTAACTCTACTTTGATGTTAATCTTGCCATACCCAACATTTACTACCAGAATTACCTAGCAAATTATGTGTAACTATTATCATTTATACGTTGACTAAGTAATTAGGCATTCTCAAGTTGGTCAAAATAATCTTCTGGTGATAGTAAAAAGTGCAGGTACTCGAAAATTCTGTAAAATTTTTGGTAAAATTAATCTGATGAAGCTGACACTTGGGCGATCGAAGAATGAAGCGAATGTAACGACCGAAATATCAAAAGGTAATTTTATCATATTTTAATTTATTGTACCTTAAAGGCTTAGCTAGTAGATTGTAGTTTACTTTACTTTATATACTTTTTTTACTATTTTTTTTTCATTTCAATAATTGTGAAATTCTGTATTCTCTTCGACACGATGGCGCGGGTCAAAATATATCGAGTGTAAATATGTTCTATTGTTTTTTATAATCATTAACTATCCCTTAAAAACAAATAAAGCTCAAAAAGAGTATACAATTTATCTTTATTCGAAATAATTTTTATTGAAACAAAATGACACTTAAATAACATTGAAAACCTACCCAACTACCTACCCTTGTCTAAACTAAAACACCAATCTTAAGCCCTTATAAAACTTATACCTAATAAAAATAAACTAAACTAAAGAAAAAATCCTGTCTAGATTGCCACCGTTTTTTATCTTATTAATATTGTTGTTTTTTTTTCAAGATCGGTTTTAGTCATTTGAACAGTTTTGAACAGAAAATCTGAATCAACTAATCACAGCGCTGCATCAACTAGAAATTCTCAAATGTGAAATCGGATGTTGTTTTGAGTAAAATTGGTCACTTTAGAGCTCTAAATTCGTACTCAAAAATGACAGTAAATTGTGTCGATTCGGCGCAACACAACTGACAAGACTAACCTTATTTTGAGCGTCCCGTCTTTGTCTTTTCGATACAAAAAGAAAAGGACAGAACACTTAAATTAAGTTTAGTCCTGTCAATTAAGTCAAGTTGTGTTGCGCCGAATCGGTGTTAATATCAACCTAGAAGTGGCTTTTTCATTCTAATCTCTTCTGTGTTTACTATCTACTATACTATTCATAACGCTTGTGTAAGGTAATCATGTCTTTTTTTTATAGTAAGGGCTTCTACAATAGCAAGTTGATGTAATTCCTTTATAGGTAAATGTGGTGTATAAAATGTTTGTACTCGTAGTCAAATTTCGTTCCAATTCATGCGTACATTTTGAATTTATCAAGCAATTAGCTTTAGATAGAAACTAAATCTATAAGGGAAGAAGATTAATACTTTACAAGTGCATTTACAAGTGATATAGACAGTTTTCATTCAAGATATATTAGCATAACAGCTGCTTTTAAACGTCTAAAATGTAGCCTTTGGTGGCAAATAAAGTCGACGCCACGTAAGATGTTTATTTTATAGACGAGTATATAATAAAAAACTTGTAATTTGAATAATGACAGAAACTCGGGATTTGAAGTATATTCAACAAAACTGGTACATTTTTCTCAATGGTTTACAGTACAAGGGATATTCAAAATGGCGGATGTCGGTTTGTGGTCGGAGGAAATAGAGAGAGAAACAAATTGCAAGCCGACTAAGATAAAAAGCGGCCGTCATTTTGTTAAACGACTCACCGCTCGGGTACCATTAGATCGGGAGCCCAGGGGAAAACTTTTGCCTAATCATAGAGTAAAAAACCGATCGACGCGGTCTTAAGGGGCTTAGTAATAAAATATAAGTTAGTTTTAAATTTTTATAATATTGTTATTGTTAAAGATGAGAACACTAGAATAGAAACGCAAGACGCAAATTTCATCGACTATTAGTCATACTAAGAAGACGTTATGACGCTTTTCATAACACACATGATATCAAACTTTATAAATTCATATAGTGTATCTAATGAAGTGTTTTTAACGCGTATCGAAACTGCATTGACGATACTCATATATATGTACAGTTTATACGTAACAGCACTTTTGATGTTGACTGATTAGGTACAAAAACTGCCCTAGGCTGCCGGGCCACATGTGCCACAGTGCTGATAACCCGGCGTAACCGTTTTACATCTAACCATGCGGAGCGATCTGCCGGTACGAGGCGGGTGGCGGAATAACATACTGTGTTACACTTTGTACCTTCATACGTTGCACACTTTGTGGTTATTTTACTGCTCTATCAAACGTCAAAGAACTTAAATCTCTACAGTGAGCGCTCTGTAAACGAACTTTACTTATTTTATAATTATATCAAAGATACAAAGAAAGGTGCACCCGATAAAATAACATAATAAAAGAGATAGGGTAAGCCTATAAAGGCGGTAGATCGTTAAAATACCAAAACGTCTGAAAATATCTGCAATAAATGAAACCATTAAATAAAACACAATACCACAAACCATTACAATACGAAACAGAGCCCGTAACAGATTTCAATAGGACATAAAGAAGCTTTAACAATTTTGGATGAACAAACAGGAATGTACCGGTTTTATATTTATCGAGGCATGCGAGCGGTTTTCCAAAGCCGAAACGTACAAGGAACGGATATGAGTCTTTTTCAACGGACACTCTTTCCCTATCCCCGAATCGTGCGCGTAGCCCACCAAATTTCTCATACAGCCGCTTTAAACTTTAAGGTTTTGCATTAGAGTGAAAATTTGATTGTAGTGAGTCCGAGCATAAGTTGGTGGGTCTGTAATGTATCGCTGAGAGGTACGCGCTGGATGGACCTGGCACACCTACGGATGACTAAACTGCGGAGTGCCTACAAAAGTTTTTGAGCCAACATTTTCGTTTGTTTGAACAGTGCTTTTTACGTTTGTGGCTGCAAACTAGACTGGAAATGGTAATTGTGTATCTACTCGTACATTTTGTTTTTTTACAGAATTTCTAAACATACTCGTGCATTTTTAATTGATCGATATGTACATTAGTTTATTTGGGACCGGTTGGTTTCTACTTTAATCCTTTTATTTTTCTTTATAGGTATTATTTATTCGATGGTATTATCATAAAATAATAAGGCCTAATGTTGACAAAGTTTCTTTCTGTCACTTTGAGGGGTAATATCCTTTAGCTAAACAAAAAGTCCCCTTGCTTTGATGTGGCTGGCGGCTATTACCATAAGTACTTTGATACACACGTTTTAATAGGGTATTCATAATTATATATTCCGTGCACCGAAAAGTGGTGAAGTATAATTAAATAATGATTGTAAAAAACGTGTTTTAGGATATAAATTAAACGTGTTTTAGGATATAAATTATACAGAATTCCATAAAAGTAATGATTATAGTTTCTACTTTTTTTAGTTTCATGAAGTGAAAGTCGCAGTTAAGACTTCGAAACATCATTTAAAATGGTGATGAATTACAAAATATTAACTGGTTTATTCGTCTATTTAAGTATATTAATGTTAATTTATTTTTTTAGAGCAGGATATAGATTATATTTATCTTCTTTTACTCATGGGGGGCTTGTCCCGATTTTTCCTTTTTTCTAATTCATTTTAAACCATGAAAATGTGATTTTTTACATCTGAAGAAAATACATGTTTTAGAGATATCCTTTCTGTAGATTTTAACGGTTTAATATGTGATATGTTATGATTTGCTCGGTCGAAGATATTAAACCGAAACTGTATCGATTTATCAAGTTTTTTCCGTTTTGTATAATTTGTAAACCAAATTATCTGAAAATTGCAGAACAATTAAGAAAAAGTACTTTAGTTAGTAGTTTTGTACTGTAATGGATACTTTCTTGTATTTTTTATCGTAAAAACGTTTATTTATAAAAACGTGCTTTTTGAGAACCAACGATTGTTGTTTCGTTGTTGTAAATTATTACGCGCTATTTTAAACAATAATAATGCAGAATAGGGGTCAGTTCTACTTGATGCAAAATGAGTTGCTTAAGAGGCCCCTTTACACCTAGATTTTTCTTAAGATTTATACAAAAGGTAAAAACTGAATTTGAAGTCAACAGCTTACTTTCTTTTAACTACGTCTCTATACAGCCCAAAAATAATAATAGCTGTCAGGATATCGTGAATATTGCCTCGTTTTTACGCAAAGTTTAGAAAGTTGTATGATGTTTATCTGTACTGGAAATAAAAAAGAAAGAAATACAGACGTCGTTCATGTAAAGAAGACTAAGTTTATATACTTTTCTATAAATAAACAGTTACCGTTTTACTGAAAACGTTTTTTACCTGAAACCATTTCACAAATTCGGCGGTTTTTTAAAATCTCGCGATCTTGCACATATTCATGAGAGATAGGTCAAAGTGCGGTATGGTGGGGGAGAGGAAACATATATAAAGATGTGTGCAAAGTTTCATTAAGATCAAAGCCATCAGAACGTCACAAACACTTAAAGCATTTAAAGGGCAGCTGAGCGGGATGGCCCACCTTATTGTCAGGGATAAGGGCTCCTTAAGGCGCCTGTTCCAGTGTCATCCGAAAATTACTCTTACTGATAACGATATTTCTCTTAAATGAGGTATTTAAAAATTATGAAAAAAATATATATTGTTATATAAAGTATAATAAAAAAACAAATTTCTGAAAATTATTCTTGCGTTAAAAGAACAGTATGCAAATATTATTTAAAGTCAAGCTGTTTTTAGACTTAAATTAAGTAAAATTGGTTATGTCCTTGGAGCCACTAAAGGTTTTTGTATACTAAGAAAATATTGTTTAGAGAAACTATTTATGTAAATATTTTTCTTCCATCTGTGAAAAGTATTATTTTCCCCTATTTTGCGCTATCCGGAGACACAGCGACGTGCGCTGATATGAACGTTATTTCAATATAGTTTCTGTCCATATTTGTACCGACACAAGTCGACCTAAGGTCGTTGGCGACTACCTGCCCCTTTATAGACAAAAATGTATTTTATTTTTACTTTTATTTTATTCTACGGTATTAAGAGGCTATGCGAATTTTATTTTTGTCACTGTCACTTCAAGCGAAAAATTGCGCAGTGCGAGAGGGGCGGATTCAGGGCAAAAGGGAAAAAAGTTGGTTTTATATTTTTATTAAAAAAACTAAAATACCTAGCAATATTTCAAATATCAAATCTCTAGATATTGTTAAAACACACTTAATAACATATGTTTGATTTCTGTATATGGTTCCTATTCCTCAAACGAGGAGAAAAAGTGTGTTTGAAGACCTCATTTCAACAATTATTTCTATCGAGGAAAATTTATCCTAACATGTTTTCCAATTTCAAAACCCTAGAATATATAGTCAAAATGCATATACCAGAAACTGATTATAATTTTCCATGTATTTCATGAAATACACAGAAAAGAAAAACCTGTATTTTTTTCGCATATCGCCTTAACGTCATAAAATATTTAAGGAAACAGAAACTGAAAACTGCTTTTCCGACATTTTCGTATATTGATCTCTCAAAATATGTTTATTTGCGCTAAGCTAAGTTACGTTTGTAGATTTTCCTTAAAGACATCTGAGAACAGTTTCCTTATTTTTATATCATCACAATATATTTCTGTTGTTTTCTTATCTGCCTTCAATTTAATTTTGAGACTTTGAATTGGGTGGGCAAAAGAAAACAGCATTTATAATTGAACGAGTGAGCGAAGCGAATAAGACAAGACAAGACAAGACGAATTCTCTTTATTATACACCAAAATAAATAAAACAGGTAAAAGAAGAGTAAACGAGACAAAAAGAATTTTTAAGTCCGAACGAGCCAAATCGGTTAAGATCGAATCGCGAGTTCACACTTCGGAGCGAACTACTGGTTATTATTAATAACAGCTTTATGACTCACATACAATTGTATCAATATGTGTCACATACAATTGACTCGCATATTAGAACGTAACTCACGTAACTACGTATGAATTATTTTCGATATAATGCCAACCGTTTCACCGACACAATTTCGGCATTTTCAAGTTATAAATCTGTTATTAATAATATAAATATAAATCTGTTTTAATAATTGAAGGGTTTCGAGGAAAAAGAATACTTGTCAAAAAAATACTGAATACTTTTTGTAACCTGAAACTGATATTTATCTTGAAACTTGATATATTCTGAAATAAATTCTTAAGTCACGAGAATATAAAATATTAATTTATTTTCAATGCTCGGAAAGGCCCACTTTTTATGCATCAAAACCGAACAGAAAGTCGATTATTTTGCCCTAGGGCTTTATCTTTATTTTTTTATTATTTACGAGACGTTGGCGAACCTGCAACCTTTCCTGTGTACCATAAATGTTATACTTTTTTTTCCACTGTTTAACGGCTCTGGATACAGTCCTTTTGAGCCAATCATTAACTTGCAAAATTGTAACAATGTAACTTTCAACTTTAATAATCAAATTACGAGTATTTTCTTTGATTATATTTGTTTTATTTCCTCACACTATGCATTGAAAAACGTAGTACAACACGGGCGTAAGAGCAATAAATTACTCGGTTACGTTTAAAATTGGCCATTGGAAAAACAACACAAGTCAAGCCTCTTATTCGAAAAACACACGTAACTTGTGTTGTTTTTCCAAAATAAAAACGCAAATTGCATACTTATTCGTTCCGTTTGATAAAAAAATAGAAATCTTTGTACTCTAACAGGTATTATGGAAAATATTTTTAGTCTGTGTTGTAAAATTTGCAACACCTGAAATTTGTTGTTTTTCCTCGAAACCCTTCAATTATTATAGCGTTTATAAAATCTATTACATATAACATATAAAATTATAAAAAGGATTTTGTCCGTACATAGGAAAAATTTACAGATGTAATTTCCTTGGGCGCCCAAAGACCCGACAAAACAATGAAATAAAAAACTTACAAGTGCGATTAAGTCTCGTACCCTTAGGGTTCCGTACAGTTATATACGTCAGTCTAGCTAGAGTCTTTACTATAGACAAACCACAAACGCACATTAAGAGGCTATGCGAATTTTATTTTTGTCACTGTCACTCCAAGCCAAAACACGCTAAGTGCGAGAGGGGCGGATTCAGGGCGAAAGCGGAAAATGTTAGTTTTATAATTTTTATAAAAAAACTAAAATAGCTAGCAAAATTTCAAATATCAAATCTCTAGATATTATTGAAACACACCTAATAAAATATGTTTGAGTTCTATATATGGTTCCTATTCGTCAAACGAGGAGAAAAAGTGTGTTTAAAGACCTCATTTCAACAATTATTTCTATCGAGGAAAATTTATGCAAACATGTTTTCCAATTTCAAAACCCTAGATTATATAGTCAAAATGCATATACCAGAAATTTATTAAAATTTTCCGTGTATTTCATGAAATACACAGAAAAGAAACACCCGTATTTTTTCGCATATCGCCTTAATAAACATAACCTATACTGAAATATTGGCGTGAATTGCCAAACGTCAATATCTTTTTCACTTTTAACTTCTTAACAAGAAAAACAAAGTTAAGTTGTTCACTTTGTACCAAGCGATTGATGTTTAACCTTGAACTTTTTTCGGCCCAGCTTTCATTCGTCAAGTGCCTGAAGTGTAACGGGCGATAAGGAATTTACTTACAAAAATTTAGTTACATGTATATGCCATAGATTTTACAGAATAACTTGTCGCTTAATTTTATCCCCACAATAACTTATAAGATAAGCGCTTTTAAACTTTACCTCGGCATTTACGTTGACATTTCAAAATGAACTATTTAAAGTTTGTATAACCTTAAAATAGTATATTTCGTGACGAGTATAAAATGGCGGATTTTCTTACCCGAGGAATGAAGCTAGTTTCGATGTGAGCTGAAGACGAACGTCGAAAGCTTATATTCCGAGGGTAAGAAAACCCATTTTTACTCGTTGCGAACGATACTTTTTCTACTACCTGATTTATGTATTAAAATATTTAAGTTTTCCTTTCAAAGGACATCATTCATTTTGGGCTAAATCTGAAAGTGCCGGCCAATTAAAAATAATGTTATATTTCGTTAGAATATGTAATTATATTTATTTGTTACTATGAGACCAAAGCGGTAGGGTCATTCTCTGCTTTATTATATGAGTTTGAAAAATCGATATTTTTTTCTGGGCTAAATATGAAAGTGCTGGCAAAAACAAATATAATTTTATATTCCATTAGAATATGTAATTAGATTTATTTGTTACTACAAGACAAAATATGTAGGGTCATTCTCTGCTTTATTATATGACTTCGAAAAATCTATATTTTTTTTGGCTAAGTATGAAAGTGCCGGCCAAACAAAAATAACGCTATGTTTCGTTAGAATATGTAATTGTATTTATTTGTTATTATGAGACAAAAGCTGTAGGGTCATTCTTTGCTTTATTCTGTGAGCTCGAAATCGATATTTTATGCTTTTTATAAAGGCGTATGATTGATGGCATAAAATGGATTGTTTTTAGTGTAGAAAAACATAATCACGAGTATGTAATACTATAATAAGTCTCTAGAGTATTGCACATTTATAATTGAACTAAAATATTACTTTGAGTAACAAACAAATCAGTGTCTAAAACCCCGTTTCTGCGTAAACAAGGATAATTATAGATTGGGTTTGGGTTTTTTTACCTGACGCAATCAGCCTCGCTACAGGTGAGATAGAAATATAAGCGCAACCATAGGAGGGAGCGAGACGCTAAATCCTTATCTACACGTAATTGTCACACAATTAACGGTGGTAAGTACAAGTAAAAAAAGGAGAAAGGGTTAATTAACATTTAGTTATCCATGGGACTTATGTTACATCGGACGGCTATCTCTAAGCACGCGACCTCTGGTTAGTGGACAGTTACTGTTTTTACATCATGGACGAACAATTGTGTATAAGGTGTCGTGAAATAATTGGGGGGAGGCGCTGGTACACCTGGGTTTCTCGAGAGCAAGAATTCATCGATATTGCTCAGATTGTTTTAGAAGAATTAATGGAAAATCAAGTAAGTATTGACCTACAGTTATTTTTGCACTAAAGAGTGATATATTATATTTTATTGTTAAAACGATGTTGTCGTCATTAATTTTGAACCCTGCATTGCATTTTGAGTCAGATCAACACTGTTGTTTAATCAGAATGACATTCCTATATGTCTAAATGTAAGGATGCTATGGACTGCCCTGACCAGCTCAACGTGTGCGTAAAACTTGCAACAAAAGAAGAACGTGTCTCTTATATGAGTCTACTACAGAGATTCTGCAGAGATGATTCTTGGTTTCTTAAGAACTTGCTCATACTTATACGTACATACAAACACTAAAGTATGAATATTAATGTGTAAGGAACAGAAAGGATTCCGTTATTGGCCTTTGTTTTAGTAGAGTTACCATTTTTCTTACTTGTTTTGTACAGTGCTGCGCATTTAAGTTTCATTGATAAATAAATAACGTGGCTATGTCTATGAGATAACAATATGATATGTATATTTTTTTGTTGTTCTAGATGCCACCAACGGATTTCATTTGCCGAGCTTGTTGGCAAAGGGCAGAAAGGACACATCAACGAATTTTACGGGAAGTACGCCAGGACAACGTTGCTGAGGAAAATAATAACGAAAACCGTCAAGCTGCAGGGTCAACATTAGCACTACCTGGTTTCAAGCGTACTCCCAACACTACTGTAAATTGTGTTTTTGAGCATTGTCAGAATATGTCCAGACTCCGCATACCACAAAACATTATTTGTCGTATGTTATGTCGTTACAACCTCATGATTCCTGAAAATGGCCGCGTTTGTGAAGAACACTTGCAACAAAATGTTTGGCATGAACTCCCACTGCAAAAGAACTTAATGGAAGAGTTCACTGCAAATCAGATTGTTTACACTCTCACCATAGCGAAAAACCACATCACATCTGAGTTTTTAAACTTCGAGGAGTACGAAGACATAAATCCAAGTGAATTCCGCACGTGGACCAGTATTACGAAAGAACAGTTCTCTTCTTTGTTAGAAAATGTGCCCAGCCTCAATAATAATCGATGCAAAAAAACTATGCTCGCAGCGGTATTAACAAAAATGCGGACCGGAGATTCCAATGTAAGACTAGCCTCAATATTCAAAATGTCCGAATCAACTTTTCAAAGAATGTTGAAGAAAGGTCGTGAAGCATTGATGGCGGACTATGTGCCGTCACGAGTTGGTTTCGACCACATGACCCGTGAGGAAGTGGTCCAACGAAACTTGATAGTCCCAGAAAGACTTTTTGGCAACCCAGACAGTCCAATCAATGAAAGGAAAGCTGTGACAATGTGCGATGGTACTTATATCTATCATCAAAAGAGCTCTAACTATTTCTACCAACGGAAATCGTATAGTGGTCACAAGTATCGTCACCTTCTCAAACCAATGTTATATGTATGCTGTGATGGTCATATAATAGAGGTTTCTGGACCTCATGCTGCAACTACTTCTGATGCGGTGATTATGAACAACTCTGTAGATAACGAAGAAGGCGGTTTTCATTGGTTCTTTAGGCCGGGGGACGTATTTATTTTAGACCGCGGATTCAGGGACTCGGTGAGGTCCCTTGAAGACTACGGCTACGTAGTGCATATGCCGGAGACAAAGAACCGAAGGGAACTGCAGCTTACCACTGACCAAGCCAACAAGTCTCGGCTTGTGACCATTTGTCGTTAGGTGATCGAAGTCATAAATGGACGTTTCAAAATAGATTTTCGCCTATTAAGAATAGTCCACAGTAACCGATCACTAAGACATATGATGGACTACTTTAGAATTGCTGCAGCTCTTATAAATGACTTCCATGTCCTGATCGACAATAATGTGCATGCTAATGAGTTTTTAAGAATTATTAATGAAAGAATAACTCTGCCTAATAGATTAGCAGATCTTGTCATCACTAATAACTACAATAGAAGGAGAGCACATTTCCAGTCGATGACAGCCAATACGCCGGAATTTGACTAGTTCCCCAGATTTACGCAAGAGCAACTGACATTGTTTGCCTTGGGCAGCTATCAAATAAAGCAGGCTCGAAGCTATTATGGGGAGCATATTCAACCTGATGGTGCGTTTATCATAGAGCTTGGTGGAGATATGCCAGCTCAAGAGGTTCGGGAACTGGATGGAAGAGACCTTTGGCTTATAAGAGGTCGCATACAGTCAAGACACGTTCAAGCCAAAACTTACTACGTTTACATCGCCGTTGAGCCAACTTTACTCGGAAGAGAAGCAATTCCTCATTACTACTGTAGCTGCAATATTGGGAGACGTACATTAGGATGCTGTGCACACGTTATGACCATCATATGGTACATGGGTTTTGCGCGGCATGATCCCACCATAGTTCCACCGGCAGAGGGTCTGGAAAATATAATAGTCAGACAGAACGAATATTAACCTTTTTACTGTTTTGTTTTTTTCAAATAAATATTTTATTCCATGTTACCGTTTTATTCAGATTTAAACCAATTAATTTATTATTTATTAAGTTAGATAAGTGAAATTCAGGTTAGTTTATTGAAAAAGTATGAATATGACTATTTATAGCTGGTGAAAGAGTACAGAGAATAACCCCTGTGCATTGATTTCATAGTAAAATATGTTCAAAACATCTTTTCTGCACAACAAATCATTAATAATGTGATATTTTTTCGAAAATTAATACAAAAATAATAATTTTCGAAATCATCTAACTAAGTAGAGAATGACCCTACAACTTAGGTACCATAGCAAAAAATGAATATAATGACACATTTTATCGAAATATAACATTATAATTTTTTGGCCGGCACTTTCAGATTTAGCCCAAAAATGTATGAACGCTGAATGATGTCCTTTAATGTATTTTATGACTTTGCAAAGCGCGGCGTGGTTTTTACCTTTTTTTTTTCAGGCTTCGGCCAGCAGCTTTTATTTGTGGCCAGTTTCATTTTGCGAAAAAAGAGTGTCAGACGCGATATAATCGATTATGTCGTGAATCGGATAAAGACAAACTAAGGACGTCAAAAAGAATCTTGTTTAGCATGAAATGAAGACAAAAGTCAAAAAGAACCTAATTGTGCAATAAATGAAATTTCAATACGATATTTCAAACTGACCTGATAGTCATTCCGCAACGGGGCCCGGAAAGTTCGATTTTCAAAACTGATTTCAAGTATTAAATGGAACTTTTTCATAAAGGTAGTAGAAAAAGATAATTAAAACATGTCTCTCATCAATCTTTCATACCAAGGTAAAAGCTCCCCTAATAAAGAGCAAAAAGCAACATTTGGTTGGTTTATTTGTTTCGCAACTTTTCTGGTTACTGTTACAAAATAAAACATTTATCCATTCATCATAAAACATTGACATGTCATAAAACGCCAGTGTAGGTGGCGTTGGCAGCTTTTTCTAATTTATGTCACTTTTTTAAAGTGAAAACTTCTTTAGTAGGTATGTTGCGGTTTTTCTCTTCACGTTGAGCGATTTTTGGAAGGGGAAAAATGTCATGGGTTCACATCACCGACATGCTCTGCCCGCGTTGAACATATTAATAAAAAGTGAAAAATAAACCGAAACACTTTAATCATAGAGAGGAGGTGGTTGTGAGTGACGTCGTATGTAGGAGATAATCTTTGAAATTAATTTATTAATATAAAATATTCAATATAAATTTAATGAGAATTTATTTATCTGATTTAAATTTATTAATTTCATAAACATTTAAGATTACATAACTTAAGGGGTTAAAATAACAATTTCTCTGGAAAAAAAAATTGATGTTAAATTTGCGTTTAAAGTTGCGTTGCATGATGTTACGTTTTTGTAAACTCAAAACAGTATGAACGGCCGTTTAGACATGCCATACAGCTCTGACGTTTCTGAAACGCGGAACATTTTGATTTCATAATTTCATTCTTTAATTAATAAGCGATTACATATCCAAACCCATATTATTTATGCCGTTCATCATTGTCACAATCCAAGGAATCGAATTCGCTTAGATTAAATTATGTTAAGGTGTGTTAATTCAAAAACAATTTCGAGGTTTAGGTTTAATAATGCGTATTTTAGAACTTGCGATCTAAAAAATCTGAAGATGATGGATATTTTTACGAAAAAGCTGCAACTTCCATTTGCCTTCATGTGACGTCACTTGAGAAATGGCTGTTTAGAAATGTGTCCTTTGCTAACAAGATAAATTTATAATAATTTGCTGCCGACTAGTTTGACAGCTGGATGACAGATGAGTAGACAGACAGAGACAGACCACTTTTTTTTTTATAGGCAATCACACATCACAATCAGTGTAATGTCTAAAATTCTCACGTCATATCAGACAATTCTTTAAAAAATCATTCAAAAATAATGGTTTATATATATACCAAAATAATAAAAAGTTTTCCCCAAAATGACGTAAATTCTCTGAAAAAAAGTTGAAAAAAAATCTTTTTTTCGCGATTTTGGCGTTGGTGTGAGTGCAATGGTGACTAGAGCGGCATCTCGCTCTTTCCCGTGAATTTTGTCCCTTTCTAGCTTTGCGATAGATTAATAGATTTTTATATAAAAGTTATGCTGACAATGCAAAGGATATTGATCGGGTCAGGAAACATAGTATTTCAGCGAATTTAAGTTTTTAAAAGGATGTCTCATTTTAAGATGTTTCATTCATTATGTAGTATAATAACAAAAAGCAGTTTGCAGACAGAAACTTGTTAAGATTGCATGTCAGCGCCATCTGGTGCACTCGTAAAGTAATTTGAGTAGTTTGTCTCCCGCACTATGACGTCATGGCTACGGAACCAGCGAAAGGGCGGGAGTCTTACAAGGTTCCATCAAAAACTTCAATCTCTTTTAGTGAAGCTTCGGTGTCCGTATGGAGCTCCAACACGGCTAAGACAATTAAGGCGCTCTTATCCCAGAAGAGTGACTCTCTGTCTTTTTCTTTACGTGTAAGGAGTAAAGAAAATAACCACACTTTTGTACTTTTTCGTTGTTTTTATCGGTTTTTAAATTGTTCAAAAATAAGGGATATGTTTATTTAAACCCACTTACGTGGTCGACCTAGAAAATTTAAAGAGCAATATGACCAGATATGTTTCGTTAATAAAAATGTGGAATTATGGAAATGGCATGATTTGAAAGGTCTTATTACATGCTGTGTTCGTGAATTATTCCTATCGAGCAAAGTTTATCTGATCGTGTAACACATGCGTGGAAGACCTAGATAAAGGTTCGAACTATATTGCGTATTTTTTTTTGGAAGTTTTAGATGATATTTGAAAGTTCTATTTGACTTTGAAATTACTGATTTTGGGATAAGAGCGCCTTAACAGAAATTTATCATGTAGGTAAAAAGTAAATTTTTGAATGTCGACGCGTTTGGTGTGTAGACTCCCGAAGTCTAACTTCACGTTTTAGAAAACGCATGGTTTCAACCGACTTGGCTTAACCAGTCAAATGTGATCAACTAATTCCTGTCCCCCCCCCCCCCTCTCCAGCACAAACCGTAGGTCCAAGAACTTGGAGTATGTTTACCTTCTAAATACCCTGAAATGAAAAATCTCGATCCAACCAGAAATATTTCAGAAATATTCATTGACAGGATCAAACGTACAATTGAGACTATTTCATTTATAAAAAGAGCTCGGGGTTTGATATCCGGTCGGACATGCACCAATGAGTTTTTCGGAATTTATGTGAATAGTATTTGATCTTGCTTAACGGTGAAGGAAAACATCATCACGTTGGGACGTAATAATTGTCGGTGAATCGCGAGTGTACCGAGTGTGGACTGCAACTTGTGTTTCACAAGTCAAACTCGGAACACCTCTGATACCCCCTCGGGAAATCATGTCGTGACGATATATATATTTCATTTATTTAACGATTTGATCCTATATTATATATAAAAATATATAAAATTATATATATATCCTATATAAAAATCACAAAAAAGCAGCGTGTTGTGTCAAATATGCAACCAAAATTATTTGAGTGGATACTTCTTATGCCGCATCTTTACTTAATCACAGATAAAGTAATATAATGGTTGCTCAAAATTTATATCATTCCGACCAATTATACGCATTAAGCCGTCATGAAGAACGATTAAAAAACGTAGTACTCCATAATCATGAAATCAAATTATCCTTCATCAAATAAAGTTGTTCCGGAAGTGATGTAAAAGTTCTGAACATACCGTCCCCGTCCCCCCCCCCCCCATATGAGATGCAAATTAAAAAGAGTCCAGACCAAAGGAAGTTGTAAGCGTGTTACTTTAAAACGTGAAAGTGATTTCGACAGTTTTCGACTTGGCTCTAGGCGGTTATTTTAACACCTCTTATAACCTATATGTTGACCAGCGTTACTTCGATGATAATAAAGAAAACCGCGCGTGTTAAAACGGAACAGACAGACAAATAGACAGACAAAAATCTAAAAGTTATAGTTTTGGCCTTAGTACAATACTTATACGTAATAACTAATAAGACATTTTTGCAGAATCCGGCAAATTATAAAGTAATCGAAGATTTCACCAAAAGGACAAAAATAAGTGCTACGTTGCTGAGTTCTAACAGAATTACGATATGACTTGGCAAATTGTAAAATGGCGAATTCCACGATATGGCGACGACGAATTTGCCAAAGATAATGATAAAGAAACCCGCCAACTATACTTTACCTTCGACGGACGGCAAGACTCCATGGAATAAATAAAAAGGAGTTTTATAACATACCAAAATGTAATTACTTAAATTATACATATTTTAAGGACCCAATTTGACTTGAATATATTTAACTCGAAAAAGTCACGTTCGAAATTCTGGCTTTGGCACTCAACCTAACTAAATAAGCCTCTTTCAAAATATATATTTTATTATCTACTCCCATACTGCAGTAAAGTAATTACAACATCAAAAGCGGTTTTATAAGTCCTTATATTATTTGACCGATGTTATAATATTACATAATAATAATATAATGTTATAATATTACATTATAACACTGCAATTCTGCGCTGTGATTGACCAAATTTGTTATAACACCGCTAGACAACCAATCTCAAGCAATAACGGTCTGTCTTAGTTTCTTAAGCCACCCCCTCTACTCGTTCTCGCTTCTGATTGGCATAATATACATAGTAGGTATCATGATGAGTGTTCTTATTGTCATTTTTCGTGAAATTGTTTCTTGATGGTCGTAGATAATAGTAGTTTATGCTACAAGAGCGAAAAGGAATAAATTACGAGGATGATTTAAAACACGAGCGTAGCGAGTGTTTTAAACGTAACCGAGTAATTTATTGCTCTTACGCCCGTGTATCATACTACGTTTTTCAATGCATAGTGTGAGGAAATAAAACAAATATAAACTTGTGAACTTTAAATTATGATTGGCTCAAAAGGACTGTATCCAGAGCCGTTAAACAGTGGAGAAAAAAAAAGTATAACATTTATGGTACACAGGAAAGGCTGCAGGTTAGCCAACCATTTTAAATAAATAAATAAAAATAATGATAAAGCCCTAGGGCAAAATAATCGACTTTCAGTTCGGTTTTGATGCATAAAAAGTGGGCCTTTACGAGCACTTGCATTGAAAAGTACTGTTTATATTATCTGTGGTATTGCGTACAACTGAACACAATTAGACATTGGGACACTCGCGCAAAACTACGCAAAAAGCGTATCCCAATGGCTCACACATTTCATGTTACAGTTGCACAGAATGCTATATAATATTATCTATTGTCCGTCCACGTGGAGTACGTGGCTTGCCAGACCACCGTCCCGCTCTGAACCAAGTGACGTACCCTTAATTATTTACCGCGCGTGGCCCAGCATAACAAATATGTACCAGAATTAATTTATGCTTCCGATCTTACGAGTGGGACATCAAAAGCTCCCGGGAAAAGTGAACCTTAATATAATTTAATTTAGAAAGTGTACGCACAAATTATTTTGTACGAACAGCCCTGTCTGTTGACAGAGCAGTTATCCAAATAAAAGCCGTATCATTCTTGAATGAATGTCATGGGAGTTTCAGTAATGGCTTCGCTGTGAGGTGGCTTTCGCGCTTCCACGGTTTTTGGGACAGTAGTTTAGGGGAGCTTTGATGAAGCGTTGACAATGGGCGGGCAAACGAGTAAATTATGATTTTAAGCTTCTGACAAATTATTCCCTGTGCGACAGTAATGTAAATGAAATATTTGTCACGTATTAAATTGCTCAAGTTATAAAATAAACTGTAAACGCACAAGCAATGAAAAAAAAATGAAAAAGTGTTTATTCAGTAACCAGTAATACATTAAATTACAATGCTGGGGCCTTCTTTTAAGTATAGAATACTTGTTCCAGAAGACCTCGCTCCTTCAAATCCATAGCTTAAAGTTAGTACAAGTACTACAGTTAGTGTCTTATTGTGTGAGTGGAAGTGTCTGTGTCTCTGTGAGGGTGTGTATGTGTTTGAGTGTGAGGGAGGGTGTGTGCGTGAGGTGTGTGTGTATGTGAGAGGAAAAAAAGGTGCGTGTGTGTGTGGCTTTGCCTTTGTATTGTATATAAATTAAGTATGGTTGTAAATATGTATCGTGTGATAGGTATATGATTCCAGTATTGTTATTATTTGTGTTGTATAAATACATTTAATATAAATATATATGTATGCATACATACACTGATAAGTGATATTTATAATAAACGTTAGACTATCGGCTGTAGTAGTGACTCAATTTCGTCATGGGTTTTATTTAGAATCCAATATAATGACAGAATATCTGATGTGATGAATAACAGAAAGTATTACAGCAATATAAAATGAAATATAGAGGAATTTCGAGTCATAAAAGAAGGTAACCGAGCCCACCATCAATAATGACATTAACATAATGGCTATACTGTATAAATAAAACGTATAATGTAATTTATTGAGATCTCGAATAGTTGATGGATCGTTTTGTCCCAACATAATTTGTGACGTTAAAGGATGGAAGGATCCATTTTTGGATCAATCCAGTTACTCCGCTGAAGGTTTGCACAAAGAGGGTTAAAGAGTGTTTTTAATGATTTTACGGAAATGTTCACCATATTTAATTTAATATTGTAATAATAGGTCTTTACATATGAAATTGCTGAAATTTTCTTACAGATTCATGATCATAGTTCCTGTAATTGAATAGGTATTTCCATTATTCGTTTTTTGTTTGAAAGTTGATTTCAAGGTTTTACATCAACGTATTAAATTTTGTTTTTATTGTCAATTTGATAACCAAAAATAAAATTTCAAAAACAGTTAATACTAAATACCATCCATTTCCATGATGAGATTCGTAATGATTTTTTACAGCTGACACATTTCAAAAATTAAATTAATGTTGCCGCTGGCTTAATGTTGTGTTACATAATTTGGATGAATCATTTCTAAAAAAAATGCAAAAATGTTAGTGATGAAAATTGAGTTTCCTTCAAATTCTCTATAGAAGACGGCAATTTCGTACGTAAAGACCTAATATTTAAGGTTTACATTTGTGTCGATTCGGCTAACTTATTTGACAGAACTAAACTTAATTTGAGCCTTCTGTCTACAATACGCACAAAATAACTATTTACATTCACTCACCTACCCTTTACTTACTTACACACGCACCCTCACACACTACACACTCACACACACCCTTATATTCTCAGATTTCACACATATGCACACATTTACACACACTCACGAATAAGACCGTGCATTTAACTTTAATTGTCATGTAAAAATATTTTAATTTTTGTTATAAAGTTTATTACAATTATTTGTTTTGGTATAAATTTTAATAATTTATGGCTATGGAAGAGTGGGGTCTTCTGTTACAAGTATTTTATACTTACAAGAAGGCCTCAACAATGTTTTTGTTAAAATGTGTTTTTTTTTTACCGAAATAAATATATATATTTTTTTTTTGTCTTGTTCTTTCCGTATCGAAAAGATAAAGACAGAACGCTTAAAATAAGGTTAGTCCTGTCAAATTAGTCAAATTGTGTTTAGCCGAATCGACCCACTGTCACTACAAAAACATGGTCGCTACGTTTCTTAGACTGACATCATCGCTGCACCTTACATTTTATCCGTGACCATGGCAGATGGAACTTTGCTGACAATTAAACATAAAAAGCATGAAAATTAAACACCGTGAGTCAAGTTCTCCTAGCAATGTTAAGAGGAAGCCTTCCATCGGGGCACAGCAAGCCGCTAATATAAACCGGAGACTGACTTTAATAACGTTGAAAATCCTAAGCACCACAGTGAACCCAATTTTTTTCAGAATCCGTCTAATTTTAAGAATTAAATTGATTAAAATTACAATAAATTTTGAAGGTTTATTTTTTTCGTGAAGATAAATAATAAACTATGTTTTATTGCTTTGGGTATTTATTTGAGACATAAAACTGAAGCCACTTAAGAGAAAAAATTTTAAATCATTTTAAAACGCATCTTTTTCAAAAATGTATCTTTACATCGCATAGATAAAGTTCTGGAAAAACATAAGAAAGTTTTACACTGATCAGCACCTAGTATTAGGTTGGGTTATTCCCATCGGCTCACTGGTCGGTTGCAACTACAAAATTAATGTATTTTTTTCTCAACCGACTACGTGAAAATTTTCAAAACTCGTAACCGACAGTGAGCCGGTGGGAATAACCCATTAGGTTTAAACGCGCGCGACAAAACTTAGTTGAATCACAAGCGCGAGGATCGAAACACGATGTTTTTGCGATTAAACAGTATATATGTCACATTCCTCATACGTACTTGTGATTCAGCTAGTGGCGTCGCGCGTGATTAAACCTTATGCTACTGGTTCAGGTCCTGTTTAATCACAAAAACATCTTATCACATTCCCCACACTTGTGATTCAACTTAGTTGCATCGTGCGCGATTAAACACTATGCTACGAGTGCAGGTATGTACTTGAATCAACATATTTATGCAAAAGCTCTTGAAATTAGGAAATCTTAATAATCATATTAAAAAATTAATACTTAATTAAAATAATAATCCAACTTCACCTTCCCTAGCTAGGGTTCCTTGTGAGATCTATTATTCCGGCACCAGACACAAATATGGCGCTTATTACATTTTAAAAAATTCTGACGAGCTTTTTACCGAATATGGTACACTAGGATGTAGCGTTAGTAGTAATCCATAGATAGACGCAAAAAACAGGTAAAAGCTTTGGTCATTAGGGTGCGACCACATGGCGTGATGCCGGCCCTGTTTGCATATCTCCTCCATTTGCCGACTGGAGATGCAAATGCGCAAAATGCATGCCCAATCGGAAATGAATAAACCTTGCTTTCCCAGATATGTACCATGCTTATCTAGATATGATGAGATAGATGAATATATCTAAAAAAAGTACAAAAACAACAAAATATAATAAAAGCTAAGGTATTTTTTTTTACCTTTTAAAAATTATCGACTAATAATATTGAACATTAAACATATAAATGTTGTCAAATCAATTATTTGTGATGTTTTCATTCAAGAAAATTGAATTAAGTTGCTCTGAGCTTAAAACGAAGTAATAGTATATTTTGATGCTAGTGCGAAATAGTAACAAGGTAAATATAAAAAAATGTAATAGCCATGCAAGAAACAACATTTTGAAATATATAAATTTCACGTTGGGTGGTATTATTAATATAATATAGGTAAAATATGTGCGTTGCCTGCCACCCAGTCAGTCGCGGAATTGCAATGTTTTATATAAATACAAATATTAAAAAAAACAACTAGAGCCAATAATAGTGATGTCTTTTTTATTTACATTTAGGTACTCGGTACCAGGTTTTCCGCACCTTATGAGCCTCTTCAACTTATCTCAACAATCAATAGAACTTTTTTTCAAAAAATTTTAATTCAAAATCATGTGATTGGTAGGTTCTTAATTGCATAAAATTTAATTAAATGAATGTTTAGACTATTATTCTGTAACCCTTGAAGCTAAAATGCTAACTTGAGCTAAAAAAGCATTATTTAATTTTTTTCCAACGTATTTTTTTGCTTAAATTTTATAATGACATGTGCATAAAACTGTTCAGATTGTTAGCAAAAAATTGGGGCGGTAAAAAACAACAGGAATCAACATCCTTCCGAAGCGTCTCTGAAACTTAAACGAAAGATTTATGACGTCCAAGAAATAAGCACTGACGTGAAATCGTTTCCGAGGAAAACCGACTTAATCCGAGCTAGTTTGATTTGCTCAAACCAGAATATCTTGTTAAGTCATATACAGAGAAACACGAGACAGCGGCAGAAATAAAGCGAAGAGAAAATAAAAGAGGCCTCTGCCTATTTCAAATGTAAATCTCAGTCAATGTAACGGGTCTACTCTGGTAAAAATAAGACGTACCGAAGCGAGATCGACGCCTCTAGCTTGCCTCAGCGCGACGAAATTTCTGAAACGACGCACTCTAACCTTCGAAAGGATTTGCGACGAGTTTATATGCCATCTGCCGCCAAGAAAAATACTAACTCTGTACAATAGAATGTGCAGAGAAAAAAATGGCGAAGTTAACTCGAGATCGACATTTGCAAGAGAATGTCGGGTATTACGGCCCTCCGCTTTTTAAGGTGTTAATATGGTTCTTTTGTTCTTTGTGGACTTTGATTCGTTGCTGTAAACATTTTAGTGAAGACTTTGTGGGGACATTCGAGCGTGCTTTCCCTTTGACATATAGTGTAATAGTTTCCTTTAGTAGCTTATACTGTATACTGTAGTTTAATGTATTTTATCTGTACTCATGTCTTAAAATCCTTATGAACTCAAAAATAATAAATAAATAACCACGTACTGGGTGTAAAAGCAAAGGCAAAAATACTTTAAGGTTAAGTTAGTATGACTTATAAAGTGTTGAACAAAAATAGCGGCGATTTTAAATAATGTAGATACCCACATAGGTACCCTACAATATCACGATTTGTTGAACTTAAAATACACTAATCTTGTGGACACTTTCCCTGGTCGTTGACCTCTGATAGCGCCAGTAGCATTGAACACTTTACTCAATGGGATTGGTCGAGACCGCGCTACGGGGTCAATAAACTTTGTTGATAAGAGTGCGTAGACATAGCTTGGAAAAATAATATAAATTTTAGTAAAAATTTACAGTCTAATACCTAATTTTGTTTCACAGATGTTCGGAATAGTTAGAACGTGTATGGAATCTACCCGTTGTAGAAATCGGAACACAGCGACGGCTTAACAATTACGTTTTTTTTAACTGAGGGGTTATAATTTACCCGTGGTACGGTCTGCACCCGTAGCACAATCTATAATCGCACACGACGCGACTTAGTTGAATCACAAGTACGAGGAGCGGAACGCTTTTTGGATTAAACAGTATGTCACGCTCCTCGCACTTGTTATTCAACTAAGTCGCGTCGCGACAAAACACTGTGCTACGGGTACTGGTGCTGAGAAAAAAGTAAAACGAAGCAAATGGATTTATTGTGACTATTTATGGATAATATATTATATATATTAGTGATATAAAACCGTCGCGAGGACGCAACAGTGCTACAAGGATCTGATGGCGCGTGGATGACAGTGACAGGGGGGCGCAGCTGTGAAACAAGGAGTATGATAGCAGCGTTAGTTCCGATTTCGGACACATGGTTGTCCACGCGCCATAACATACTTGTAGCACTGTATATTGTTGTGACAATCCCACCGTGTGGAATAGTTCCCGTGTGTTGGCGGATACCTGTTGATTGAACCAAACTTGAAGGTGACCGATCGGAACTCTGCTGCTTGACACTGGCAACTGTTTAGGGATATTCAACTTCCTGTGTTTCCATGAAGCAAAAAATATGAATATTCTTTTTTAACGTTATATCAGTGTTACAAAATAGTAACAAAAATATGGTAGAAAAAATATTTGTTTAGACAAGGCCGTTTTTAAATAAAAGAATAATGGATTAATTATTTTAAGAATAAATCACTTTTAAGTTAAATTCATAGCAAAGCAATAAGATAAACTTTATATTAGGGAAGGCGGACTTCACAATCTATAGGCGTTTTAGTAAAACTATTGTGAAATGGACACAAAAACTACATTTATTTTGAGAACAACCCAAAAACGTGTTTGTGCGCTGCCAAAGGAAGACCATCAGGATAAATATCATTTCTGGGGCTGAACTCAGGGGATAGGAGGGTTGATAGTGCGTCAATCTTCAGCCCCCTGGACTTGATCAATGCGCCGCTCGGAAGCTACAAGTAACACCCACTGAGCATTGGTTTGAGAACATGGGAGTACATGCTTCCTTTAATACTAAATGAAATACCTACCCATACATTAGATAGACTAAAAAACTTAAATAATAATAAAAAGCGAAAAAGTGCCATAAAGCATTAATTTCTTCAACATCAGCAGTTTGTGGCTGCGTGATGTTATATAACATAATACCTATAGTTTAGTTAGTTTAGCATAAAGTTTGCGATCTCGCTATACCGCGCATAAACCATGTGGTTTTAGTCGGATGGCTTTAAATTCTTAAATATGTAAGTAATTTTAACTATGAAAAAATAAACTAAAAAAAAAATGTAATTTAAATTAATAACTGTAGTTTGATTTGATATACAAGGTGACTTTTTGATCATCATCCAAATTCATATTAGAGGCTTGGTAAGTGATCAGCATCATGAATCGATAACAATTTTTGTGAAATTTGTGTAACGAAATTTCGACTTCCCATAGTAATTCACTCCCAGTCCTGAGTGAATCACTATATATGGGGAGACGAAATTTAATTTTATGAATTTTACAAAAATCGTTATTGGTTTATGATGCTGATCACTTACCAAGGCTCAAGTATGAATTTGGACGATGTTCACAAATTCACCTTGTATATAATTTCATAGTCCCGTTAGATTGTGACGCCCAAAGAGTTAGTAGTAAAGGTCGCCTGACGAGCGGATTCATTATTCACTGAGGCGATAATCCGCCCTGGGGGCGGATTTATTGCACAAAAGATGTATCTATAAAATTAAGTTGGTCACTAATTACTACTTCCATAATTAAATTTTCGTATTCGTTGTTTAAACACAGTTGTATATGGTACACATAATATAGAGTAATTCCTAATTCCTAACTAGCGGGCGCGGCGGCGGCGACGTCAGCGAAGTCCGCCAAACGGCACAGATATGCAGCCCTGTGAGGGTTACCTGTTTGTGCCCTTTGGTGTGGAGAGATTTGGAGTACTCGGACTCTGGGGACCGGACGCGCGACGTCTCTACAGAGACATTTCATCGCGCCCGATCGGCGCTTCCGGTGACCCGAGGGCAGAGCTTATTTCGGTCAAAGAATCAGCCTCGTGATTCAGCGAGGCAATATTACCAGCCTTCTGGGTACACTAGCGAACGGCTGCGGCGATCTGGCCAACATATTTAATTTATCTTGATAATAAGGTATTATTAAAAAAAATTGTATGTTAGCTTTAAGTAATGATTGTATTGTTTGTTTAACTTTTTTGCTGGTGTGTTTTAAATAAAAAAACATTTTGGTTTTTGAGATAAACCCCGTAACAAAAATGGTTTAAAACTGGCAACTTTGGTTTTGATAAAATAATAATTAAAAAAAATATTTGTGATCTACTCAAATAACACCACATATCAAGAAGCTTATAACCATACTATGTTCTACAACAAGGCCACGCCAAATAATTCAACTTTCAAAGTTCAAGGTTAATAATAATAATAATAAAAAACCAGCAGGTGATCAAGACGCGTAACTACCGGAAATACATTATCAAGGATAGGACCCAGGACATCTGCCGGGCATGTTCCGGTTGTTCTGCTCTTACCATCACTAAGTATCTGCACAGACACAACCAAGTGGCCAAAATCCTTCATCAAGAACTCGCCCACAAGTACGGCCTCGTAAATCAGAAGTTGCCATATTACAAGTACTCACCGGCGCCAGTACTAGAAAACGACCGTGCCAAGCTCTACTGGGATCGGTCTGTCATTCATCACGGATAGGACTATTCTCACGAATAAACCTGACATCGTGTTGATGGACCGGGCGCAGTCTCGGGTATCTTTGGTGGATATCAACAATCCCACACGATGAGAACCTCGTGAAAGCCGAAACCGAGAAGAGGAGGAAGTATCTTGACCTGTCTCAAGAGGTTACCGACATGTGGGGCGTGGCATCCACCGAAATAATCCCAGTTGTTTTATCCGCGAACGGGTCAATACCTACCAGCCTCGAAACCAACCTGAGACGGTTGGGATTCCGCGGCAGTTCGCTTCCAGCGCGGATGCAGAAGGCGGTTCTGCTCGATACTGCTCGCATCGTTCGCCGGTTTCTTTCCCTGGGGTTCTGAACCTCGGTTGACTGACTGTGCTTCTGCCGAGGGATGTACCGTCTCTCTCTCTTTAAATTCTTTTGGCCTAGAGGGAGAGACGAGATCAAAAATTTTCGAAATAATAACAAAAATAATAACGATGCAGAAAACGGTTCTGCTCGATACTGCTCGAATCGTTCGCCGGTAAAAATTTGTGTATAAAGTTATATCGAAATTAATAAATTGTTAATGTCACATGAAAGCATGTATGAAAATATATAAATAAGTGTGTTTAAAGTTACCATGTTTTTTTTTCTCAATCTTTAACGTTAGAGATGTAAAACCAGTAATTGTCGAAAGGTTGCGTTCAGTTTTATCGTCGGACGACGAAGCGACGCCTGCCTTACGCTGACAGCAGGATAGAATAAAATTGAATTTTAAGTGTTTAATGGTTTTAAATCATCAACAAAATTAATCTATTTCCGTTATTATTATTGCAATTACATAATATAGCAAACGTTTCTACATTCTGAGCAGGAAATTGCAATTCGTTTTATTTTTTTTCTTAAACTGGCCGCTTAAAACCTTATGATCGCCAATCAAACTCCTTAGTCTCCTAAGAACATAGACAGAATAGACACGGATAGTTTTAAAAAATAAACACACGGTATGTATGAGTCTTAGAATAAGAGATAATTAGAGGTATGAGTAGAGTGCGAGGCGCAACGTCGTCGCGGATGCGTCTTCACCAAAGATTACAGTATGTCTGCACTTGCCCAGAAGAAGGCAGTCTAAATCTGCTGAAACTGGTCGACTGTCCCAATCAAAAAGAGTTATTGAGATGGATTTTCATACGAATTTACAAGACACTTATTGAGTTTTACTGGTTTTACTAATCTACTATTAGAAATAGCTAATAGGAAGAAGCAATTCCTGGCTTGTCTTTGCAGTATGAAATTACAATATATTTTTAAGAAAATAAATTTTTATTTGAGTTAAGTATACGAGTATTAAGTTTTGAACCATAAAGCTTATACGAAAATAAACGTGGCACAAAATGAGATATAAAACGGCCGTCATATAAAAACTTATCCTTCTCATTACAACATAATTAATAAAAAAACACTTTGAAATCGCGAGATTTTAGAGCGGCCTGCTTCTACTGAGCAGGCCCTGGCACAGGCACGATGCGACTTAGTTGAATCACAGGCACAAGGAGCGTGACAACATTGTGTCACGCTCCTCGCACTTGTGATTCAACTAAGTATTGTGCTAATACAGTGCATGTTAGTCAAGTGTAAAATGAAAGCGTTAACATAATAATATTTGGTCTGGATTCCAGGCAAAATTAAATCAAAATTATAATAGGTTTTCCAAAAACTTATATATTCAATATATTATTATACAAGCCTCCTTTACAACCAGCTATCTGCTTCGAATAAGTACTTTAGCAAAAAGCGAATGACAGTTTAAAATGTGGGCAAGGAATTAAATAAATTTTTCGTCGACTAGTTCGCCCGTGCTAGGTCGCTCAATGAACGACAATGCTTTGACATCCTCCTGTCTGACTTGAACAAGATTCCATTAAGGCCCTTACCGTTGCCAAATGGGTACTTTCTAAAGCCTACTCCTCGTTTATGGCCGAACCAAAAATAATGAAAAAATCTATTATGAATAATCAACTCTTAGACAACATGTGCAACAGTTTTCTTTTTCATACCACCAAAACTTCTACATGAATTTTTTTTTTTACTGAATGGTGTTTTTTGACCTCAAATTCCCTACTGCTCCTGAGTTGCTTGGCCGATTGAATTCATCTATGCTTTGATAAATAGATAAACTTTATAGCTATAAACATAACATAAGATTATTCAATCGAGTAATCACGTCCAAGTGAAAAGTATAATTTTCTCCTATTTCGCCCTCTCAAGGACGCAGCGAGCGTCGTAACAGCCGCTTTGCATTGCGCGCTGATATGAACGTTATTTCAATGTCGTTTCCGTTGATATTCGTAGTGACAAATATCGAGCTGCTAATTTGGCGAAGGTAATCGCCTTAATGGACGACGCGGGATTCGAGAAATACGAGTAAGTTTTACTCCATTTGTTATTCTTCTGCTTGTAAGAATCGAGTCTTCGAATTTGTAGCAAAATCTCGAAAAATTATTACAACGCCCAAAATATAACATTAAGCTGAAAAAAATTTATGCAATGTCTAATCTAAATATGTCTAAACAAGGTCTAAACTTGTAATCGAATGAGTCTCATTAATAAAAACTCGACGCATATAGGACTCTAGTCTCAATCAGGCCGACAAAAACAAAAACCGGCCGAAAAACTTCTTTTTTTTTTTTTCAATTTTTAAATTTGCTTTTCAAAACGTACTGACCGAAAGGTTTTACTCTGCTGGGTTAAAAAATAGGTGGGCATATCCTTTCAAGCACTCCGATTCTTCCCGATCCAACATTGAAATGGGTATTGTCAATAAATCGGATAGTAATAAAAACAACGTTACCGCTGATATTGACTTGCACACTTATGTAAAGTGTTAGAAGCTTTGGAAATATGTGCAAACAAATTGTTTGTTTCTTTGCGTATTTATCGTATGGCATTTGCGTGTCCACACAACAAAATACGAGAAGCGGGAAACATATATTGTATAGTTTTTCGGACTTTAATTTTGTATCAGAAAATATTTTAAATTATACATAAAACCTAATTTCTTAATTTTTGAAAATTATTTCAGCCAGTTAAAAAGTTTTTACTACTATTATTACATCTCCAAATATCTAAATCAGTACTTGGAAAATCAGTTTCCGGTTAAAAACCTAAACTAAAAATGCGAAAACGCAAAAGCAAAATGTCTTCCTTGTGTAAAGTCCATGCTACAATTTAGCTAAAGTGGTATAAATCACTTTTATCTTTTTGAGATTCTTTTATAAAAATGTATATCAAGAACCTCAAAAGGATGAATCTTTATTTATAAAAATCGAAAAAAATTAATGAGTAGACAGATAGAGACAGACCACTTTTTTTATAAGCAATCACACATCACAATCAGTATAATGTCTTAAATTCTCAAGTGACGTCATAAACGACAACTCTTAAAAAAAACATTAAAAATTTATGGTTAACTTATATACCAAAATAATGAAAACTTTGTCCTAAAATGGCGTATATTCTCCGAAAAAATAATAAAAAAATCTTTTTGAATTTAAGCTATGGAAATTACGAGTATCAGACATAATCATATCATATCAATACAGACATAGTGAACTATGTGTGCTGTTATTTACAAAATCGACCTAACAACAACCACGTATAACTCAGACCATCAAGCTACCTGACCCTATACCTTTTTCCGTCATATAGGTATGTATATTTATTTATATATTAAACTCGTACCACCACCGAAAACAAATTCAAAACTATTATTATCCCGGACTTATCCTTCAACTTAAAAGCCATTCTATACTGATAAAACTTTCATACGTAAAAGTTCTGTTGTGGTATCACTTGGCAAAGTGTTTTGATATTACAAACCTATATTTGCATAACAAAACTTTGCTCCCGAAAGGATTGTGATGAGCTTGAAGGTAAACCCCTTCTCTTGAACAAATCTCTGGGGGATGTAATCGGAACTTTCCAAGGTTTGAAAAGGGAAAAGGGGCCAAATCCTAAATGTCTCTAACCATTTGTGGAAACAGATTGCTTTATTTAAAACCTAATTCTTTTTATTTTCTTTAGAACTATCTCACTGTGGTACAAATTGATTATACGCATCAAGATTACACACTTATTGACTGTAAAGTAGATATGATATGACGTGTCTTACTGCACGGAGATCGTCTATAGCGCTGTTTTTTTTTGAATGTCTGCGACTGATATAAGCATTGTTTGACTTTTAATAAACTTGAAATGAATTTTAAAATTTTGCTATAAACAGCTTTTTATTTCATTAGATATAAACACACTAAAAATAATAAATCAATAATAAATAATCTATTTATTTTTATATAACAACTTCAATAATGTCATAACATATCTAAATAAGTATAACTAAAAAACTAAACAAATAAGAATCTACTATAAAAATTAAATTAAAACTATCTAAAGCTAAAATAATTAAAAAACCTTGTCAAGATTGTGGCTGCCGCATGGTAGGGTGTCCACGACGCTAGCAGCGTTGCCGCGCTGTATGGCCAAGCTTGTGCGTTGGCCAAAATAAGCCAGCTCTTAGGTCACCTGACACGTCAACCAAGCGCGACGAAATTTGTTGGAGTGATCGTCGCGCTTCTGGACCCCATGGCCTGGACGTTTCCATGTCAAACGGCACAAACATACAGCCTTCACTGAGAGCTGTCAATTTGCGCCGCTTGTTGCGCTCAGCTATTGCCGCCCGCCGCGCCGCGCCAGGCGTGACAGCGGTTGACTGGACATAGAACGCAAGTGTCAACGCAGGTTGCATCCCACACCAGCAGGGGACGACCGTTCTGCCACAGAATTAGCTTCATCCCGACGGGCTTCTTGCCAGCGTCGTGTAATATGTAAATTCAAGACGAAAAATAATATTTAAAAAAAAACAATTATTTTTGAGATATATTATATTTCGGCCTACTTTGAGCCGAATGAGGGATAAATTTGAACAAAGATGAATGAATAACATAAAATACAAAATATTTATATTGACTTTTAATACCTATCTACTATGAATGTCGCAGGGTCATGATATCAGAGCCGTGAGATTATAAATTCCCTAGTACGTGTATTACTGTAGTCTTTTTAAATTTTGGTCTTTGAATATTCGACTTTAATTGGATATTACCTATATTTGAATCACAAAAAAAGTTAAAAGCTGTTATATTAATAAAATTCTTCTTGTACGAGTTCCACTATTTTATTAATATTAGAAGTTCCATCAAGGAGTCACACCTTACAGTATCAATTCTTAAAAGCTATTTACTTATAGTAATTTATTATTATATTATAGTAATCATATCTTGAAGTGCCAATCTTAATTCTCTGAATTAAAAAAATCTTCATTATTCGAAACACGCAAAATGTTTTGAGAAAACAAGTTTTTATTTACGAGACACTGCCCAGTTATAATTTATTTTGAAAACACATTTATTTACAAGTAAAAAAACTTCTTTCATTCCGCAACGATCCCGTAACTCGATATTTTTCACTCTGTCATTTAATGTAAAACCACACATTTCCACTGCATTCACTCTACTTTGATGTATATCTTACAATACCCAACATTCACTACTATATTAAGTGTAGGAGCCAGCCAGATTTAAGGTCGCTCAACGAGCTATGGAGCGGGCTATGCTTGGGATATCTCTGATGGATAAAATCCGAAACGAAGATATCCGTCAGAGATCAAAGGTGACCAACATAGCCTGCCGAATCAGTAAGTTAAAGTGACGTGATAACCGTGGGGGCCGTAAGGCATTGGAATGGAGACCACGTACAGCAAAGCACAGCGTAGGTGGTCTCGTGCCCGCTGGACTGACGATCTGAAGGACGTTGCGGGTGGCGGCTGGATGAGGATGACTGAGGACCGCCGAGAGTGGCGTAATATTAGGGAGGCCTATGTCCAGCAGTGGAACGTCAGGCTCGCAGCAGATGGTGATCTGTAGTGTATATCTCTCGGAAGATAAACGGAAATTTGTACCTCTATGTACGTCGGGCTATCATCCGATTCTCTCTATGCGTATATGTTTATTATATTCAGAACTGTCAATACTTAGGTCATTATCGGTGAAAGCCCTGCAAATCGAACCTTCGCTGATATCGAGTCCTAGAATAAATACTACATAAAAAGGTCACGTTTATTCGCCAGATTATTAAGCCCGCTATCACCGAATGGTCCAACCCACGGTTTGTAAAGTACCTCCTCGTATTTCGGTGACTCGTCGAAGCCTAATTGACCGTAAGGCACTTGCGGTATCATTAAAGCCGCACTTTGATCCTGATCAATACGAACGACCGGAGAATTTAAATAGAAATAAAAATGCGACTTTTAGCCATTTTGGCTTGAAAGCCTTGTCGCCATATCAGATTTTTAAGGTTTAAAAACGGAAACCTTTTTAGCAAAGCCTTTGAGAACATATTTTTTGTGTTGTACTTGTATTGTAGGTTTTGTATATTTATTGTGAACTTATACAGTTATTGTATATTGTTTAACAGGTATGTAGTGATGTAGTTTATTTATTTAAACAAAATAAAACTTAAATAACATTAAAAACTAGACTACCTTTAAATTAAAATTACAAATACAAATACGTTTAGTGAAATAAAAAAGAGTTACATCATTTATTGAATTACAAATGTACCCTGGACTAAACTATTCTGATTTTCAGGTTACAGTCCATGTTATACATAATTGACCTTATTGGTACGCTACTGTTTCTTTATACTTTAATTAATCTTATTTACTTAAACCTGGGCTGTTCTGGTATCCCTGCAGTGATGCCTCATTGACTAGGGGTACGTCGAGGTACTGCGATGTCAGTGTGACGCCGCGATGATGCTCGTTCAAGTTCACGATTAGAAAACCTGACCCATCCAACGCAACGTGGCGTGAGACAGTCTTAAGGCGTATGACCACGCTAAATAAGCAACTCGATGTGTGTCGGTACAAATATCAACGGAAACGACATTGAAATAATGTTCATTTCAGCGGGCCTCGAAAAGTGGCTGTAACGACAACCACTGCGTCTCCGGCTAGCGCAAAATAGGAGAAAATAATACTTTTCACATGGACGCCATGAACGGAAAAAAAGTTTTGAACTTAAATTTTTTAGATCTAAAAATTTCCTATAATTTGGTGAAATAATAATTAAAATAGCTTTAGGCGTTTGGAAGGAGTAAGATGATTCTTGTGTTAATCATGTGAAACTTTCGATGACTTTCAATTTTTTTGTCAAAACTTACAATAGAAAAACAGTTTATGAAACTTAAAATTTATTTTTGACTCTATAATGCCTATCATATATTTTTATGAAAATTTTGAAAATTTTTGGACCACCCGTGTGGGAGGAGTAGGCCTTCAAAGACAAGTCCAAATTGCAGTTGGCGTATCCATTCGCCTTAAAGTCTTAAAGTAAAAGTCTTCTTGTACATGATACTATGTTTATTATCGTAATTGTGACTGGTATCGTCTATTTACGACATCGTAGGGATAAATAAAAGAGTTAAAAAAAACATGAAGTATCTCCAAAACTGTTCACCATGTCTAGGAAGATTTTTTCAAAACATTGGGCTCATCTGAACGAGTCTCCCACTTACGGTTTGTCAACGACATAGTTATAATGGCAGAATCGTTTCCGGATCTCAGTGGGATGCTCCACGATCTCAACACAGCCACTCGACGAGTGAAAGTAGTTCAATTAGGTAGAGGCAACTTCGACAACGAAAGCAGGATTTGACTAGGTTGGCTTTCGTTGGGTAAATTACGTCAGGTGTTCTCCCCGGCCATTCCGCAGTGTTTAAAGATGAAGGTCCTCAGACAATGCGTCATGCTAGTCATTACTTACGCTGCTGAGGAGGATTTTGACCACAGAAATTAAAATAAATACAGTGAAATCCGTTTAGTACGACTCTGTTTAAAACGACCAACCGTTTTCAACGACGTAGACGCAACCTTAAGTTAAGTTATTGTACAATTTACTATGAAGGGATATCAGTTCGTTTTGTTCGTCGTCCGGTTAGTACGACGTAATATCATCGGTCCCTTGACCGTCGTTATATCCGGATTCTACTGTAATTGTTCTGTAATACTGACGGTGGGACTAGTCCCTCGATTTAAAAATGCTCAGCGAGTTATGGAGCGGGCTACCTTCGGAGTATAATATCAAAAAAGAGCTGATTCGGCAAAGAATCAACATAACCTCTAAGATTAGAAATCTGAAGTGGCAGTTGGCTGGTCACAAAAAACGGCAATGGCAAAATGGGGGAAAAATTATAAACCACGAACCGGCATACTTAGTGGACATCCACCATCTCGCTGAACTGACGATCTAGAAAAGATTGCCAGTAGTGGCTGGATGAAAATGGCTGAAGATAGAAAAATGTGACGTGCCCTTTGAGAGGCTGATATATATAAAAGAGTAAGATAAAATTAAATTGAAAAAATTGACAACCCCTTGTGAAAGTTTCAAATCATATTTTTAACATGAAAGTTTTATAAAAAATTACATATTGATTTCTCTTATCTTCGAAAACAATGTTTACTTTCTTATCAGTTCTGTATTAAAATCTGATTTTCTGAAAAACTTGTCTAAAGTTGGATTTCCCAACGCCCACATCGCTTTAATTAGAAAGTTAAAGTGTTTTTAGGTTAAAAAAAGATCAGGGGCTCTACCGCGTAATTCTCATTTGTATCAACTTCAAGCAAATGCATGCGAAATTCAACGCGTGCAAAAGAGATGGCATGTCAGGCGGGCGTCGTCGCACGCACGACAAATTTCAATCTCAAGTTGATGTTGATGAAAATGAGAATTACGCGGTAGACCCACAGGTCAACTTTATATTCAAAACTTTAACTACAAGTACACTTTATTCGATTGCGGCAGAACTCGTACGTTAACAAATAAATAACTTACTAACTGACTAGCAGAAGCTTTTAACTTACTCTAAGCCGAGGTGAAACATTCAGTAGGATTAAAAATATGGTAGCAGTCAGTGAACTAAAACAGTGAACTAAATACAAGCATAATTTAAAAACAACCAGTATCTAAGAAAACTAAAAATAAATTCTGCATAGTTTGAAAGTCTTCTTTTTTTCACACCATATACGAATTTTAAAAATATTACTACTTAGAAGTTTTTCCGTATTTTCTCAGATATTCCAGATGAATTCTCTAGCTACATTATAGTACAGAAAGTAAAGTTTTATCCAAACTTGCATTTTGTTCTGCTGCGATGCAACTTGGTAAGATTCAGTCATTGCGCAGAAATTATCTTAGCAAAATTCATTAGATCTGGTATGAACATAGCAATCTGAAAATGTCACTAATTGTAATGTACTCTTGTCTTTAATTAATTATATTAATATTGTTTTATGTAAGTAGTTTTTATCTTCTTATATTGATATTTCTTTCTGAAGCTTACTTTTTACATTATTAGTATTTAATTACAAAATTATATATCAGTACATAAATGTATTTTTTTACGTTTTATTTGTTGTTTAAAATCTAAAATTATAAAGCCTTTTTGCACACCTGCCTCTGTAACTTTCTTGTACTTTCTGTCGAGTTGACTGGGAGAGAATGCTTCTAGCATTAAGTCCACCTGTTGTACATTAAACTGTGTTTCGTGCAATAAATAATTAAGAAGAAGAAGTACATTTATACAGGGTGTCGATTTGGTCCAGAACTTGCGTCAAATGAATATTGGTACACATGATGCTTATAACATAAAATTAATACCACTTGAAGAAGGAATTATGCCTTTTTTGATATGTTCTAAAATTATCTTTGATAAACGGTTACTGCGGCGTCCAGCACTAGTACATACCTACTCAGGTGCCCCTCCCCAACTCGCCACCTTCCAACAGTACTGAGTCAATTCCATCATGTCTGTCGTACACTAGACGTTTTCTGTCACCCCAAAAATATCACAAATAAATTTTAGAAGAAAAAAAGTAGTTCTTTTCAATTTTTTTCATCATTCATCAGTATCGTGAATATAACCTACCCTGTGACGGAAATTGCTAACCAAATCCACACCCTGTATTTTTAGGTATACAGGGTGGAAAAAATGAAAGGGCCCTGGAGGGGAACTACCTTAAATCCTTTAGTTAGCTCATTTTACTAAAAGGAAACATTTCTTTATTTTTTAAAAGAAAACAAAACTGCATTCAAAGATCTTCTAAAATTTGCTTGTCTCACCCGGGAACTGAACCAACTAAAAATTAAAAAAATAAACCCTCGCTATTTTATTATACGAATCGGTAGGATTATTGTTCAGGATAAAAATTTTCTACTAAACTAAAGTCTTACACTCATCTGTTGTACGAGATACCCATGAAATTGAATATTTATCACAAGTTCTTTATTAACAATACCTAGTACTGTTCACTTGTAAAGTAATAATTATACGCCATTATTACACAATGACAGCACGGAATGAAAGCAAAACAAAACAAAATTAAAATTTCGAACGAAATTTATGGTTCGAACTTCAAATTTGTTTCTCCGCGTTGCAAAAAAAATACATTCCTTTTTTAAACTTTTCGTCAGTACGCCTAGTGCAAGAAGTAATTGTGCTCTGCATACATTTATTATTACCATTTAACGATTTTCTTATTGAAGTCTTCAACAAGGTACTTAAGATAAATAACATTAGCAAGCTTGTACTTCATACGATGTCTTTGGATGTAAGAGAGATAAGAAAATTAGAACGTTGCATTTACTTTTTACAAGTGAACAGTACTAGGTATTGTTAACAAAGAACTTGTAATAAATATTTAATTTCATGAGTATCTCATACAACAGATGAGTATAAGACCAAATGTTTATTAGACAAATTTTATTCTGAACAATAATCCTACCGATTCGTATGATAAAATAGCGAGGGTTTATTTTTTTAATTTTTAGTTGGTTCGATTTCCGGGTGAGACAAGCGAATTTCAGAATATCTTTGAATGCAGTTTTGTTTCTTTTAAAAAATAAAGGAATGTTTCCTTTCAGTAAAATGAGCTAACTAAACGATTTAAGGTAGCTCCCCTCCAGGGCCCTTAAATTTTTTCCACCCTGTATATGTGGCAGAATAGGTACTAATCAATAACACTCATAACTTCAAGAAATACTTACTTATTTATTAAACAAGTTATGTGGCTATTTGTAGACATATTCGCAAAGGCAGAGAGGGATACCATAGACTTCATAGACGTTGGGTGTGTTCGAGAGAAATGCTTAACAAATATCTAAACACCCCCCTTCAATATTAATTTTTTTATTTTTAATCGTTGCTCGATAGATATCGAGATATACCTATAGATATCGGTAATATTAGAATAGTAATGTATATACTAGTATTTTAATAAATATTTATGTAGTAATATACTAGTATTTGAATAAATGCAATAATTTGCCCGTTTGAAAAGTAAAAAAAAATATTTGCCGGTCTGGGAGCACAACTTCTTAAATGTTATCGATATAGATATCTGTATCAGGACAAGTTCCATCCCAGCAGAATAAAGTGCAAGGTTGGATCCACTCACCTCCGTACCACATCCATTAGACAGATGAACAGACAGGCACTGAAGCATCGCTATACGAGTTCCCATTTTTATGGAACCCTAAAACAACTTTTTACCCTGCAAGCTTTAAGTTTTCAAAGCTGTTTGAAACTTG
Source organism: Ypsolopha sequella (assembly GCA_934047225.1). Classification (NCBI taxonomy): domain Eukaryota; kingdom Metazoa; phylum Arthropoda; class Insecta; order Lepidoptera; family Ypsolophidae; genus Ypsolopha; species Ypsolopha sequella. The sequence goes on along the minus strand of OW203994.1, from coordinate 15,101,825 downwards.
AGAGTCTTATCAATCAAAAGAGGTCACCTATTTATTATTGGCATAAGAATATCGTACACGGAACTTCTTTCATGTTTTTGAGTCCATAACAAGAAACTTAGAAGTTCCTTGGTCCATAATGAGGAGTAGTATTATGTGACAAGGTATTTCTTTGCTCTGAGAATGCAGTAGCAAACGGCAGGTAGCAACACAGTTTATTAGGTCTGACCTTGACGGCGCCAGTAATTTTTTCTCTATCGCACTTAGTAAATTTGTGCGCGAATGAACACATACGCCAGTCCCCCACCACTTTCGCCGAGCGGTCAATTATTCTTGTTATTACATTATAATTCTATGCAGCGCAGTTTTTGTGCAGTTTGCGTGCAGTTTTTTTTTACCTAATTGGGTAGCTTGTTTTAGTCATGGACAAAATTAGAGGAATGCAAAAACATGGAGAAGTTACTAGATAGAATTTTTCATGGTTTTTTTTCTTTGCATATTTAAATTCTTGGCATTAAGCTTACCAAAAGTAATATTTTTTCTAACTTTATGAAAGTTTTGGACTCATATTTTACTTAAATTGAATCGAGTAGTGATGGGCAACATTTTTTCAATATTTTCTGAAGTTTCAATTCTCTCATAGGATAATCAGAAACTTATCAATTACAACTCTAATATGTAAACAATATTCTTGTATTAAGTTTTCACTACGGCCTTAACTTTTTTGTTTTTTGAGGAAGTAATTTGGTCCCATCGTGTTTTGATTTGTGCGTCTGTGTTTCAGATGCATTTGTCTTTACCCGGTGTACTAATTAGACCCAAATCTTGCGTAAAAATAGCAAAGGGACTGCTTTTCGAAAGGAAATCACAAAACGGTAACATCCCGTAGGAAATACCTTAGCCACTAAAACCTTGAATCGAACCTTTTCTTGCGTTCTTTTAAATATGTCCATCAGTGTAGTTAATGTTTTTTGTTTTTTTTTAAATGTAAATATACTGATAAATATGATAATACAAATATAACGTGATCTCAAGATATATTTCGGGTCCGACCTGGACCCGGCATCAGTTGAGTTTTAATAAAAATAAATAGACATTGACATAATATATGATAGAAGAGCACATGACATAATGACATATAAAACCTAGACTATTTACAATCTTTCTTAATGTTATCTTATATGATGATATATTATCATATATATGTATATATATGATTATGGTGATGATGATGATGATGATGATTGCTTGTTTAAGCCGTCGCCATAATGTGCACCAAGTGTAGTTAAAATATACTTCTCCGTAAAGAAATGTTCTCTTTGGTTAGGACGATAGCTAAACAAATTTGCACGTATTAGGTATTCTCAAATTAAACAATCATCTACAGTCACACATTCACACACCTCTTACACTCACACCTTCTACACCCTTACACACCACCTTTTACCCATTAATATACACTATTACACGCCCTTACAAATTAAAAAAATATATTTGTGCGTTTAAAGAAATGAAAAATTATTATTATTTTTGTATTCAGACATCAGCAGAAAAAAATGTAATTAGTAGTAATTACATTTTTTTCTGCAACTGTCATGCTGCAGGACGGCTATGTAGTAGAATGTAGCCAACGCAGATGCCAGGGTCTGATTTTTTTTTTTGTAATAAAATTATTTTTATTTTCTATTTTACTTAAGATATGTTGTCTATGATTATTACCTATACAACGTGTAACAGTGTAACAGAAAGGTATAACCATATTTGAGGAGCTTATGTAGTCAATGGTTTAGAACAATTTTTACTATGGAACAAATCCTGTAAATATCGAAAAAAAATATTACTTGCTTCATAGGAAAATGTTCGGCCGCTCGGCCGAAATGTATGGAAGGCAGATCTTTTTTTGAGATTGCAGGCTTGACTCCATAGTAAAAGTTGTACTATACCATTGACTGAATAAGCTCTTCAAAAATGGTTACACCTTTCTGTAACACCTTGTATAATGTATGCAATTTCTACATCTCTTATGTCCAATAAACGGTTTGTATTTGTATTTTGTATTTGTATTATGTATTTGTAGGTCACGAACATGAACTAATGCTGAACCGAGCTTCTCATTGTTTAGTAAATTCCATCATTACATTCTCATTGAAAATGCTATGCATCACAAAACACTTCGAATTGGACAGAAATAATGTTAGCCAAGATTGTACTGTCAATCAAGATATTCATGAAGCCTTTCTTCCACCGAACTGATGAATCAAGAAAATGTATCATTCATTAGTACTAAAAGTTGTTATAAACAGCTTTCCTCTCTCGGGCATTTGGAATATTTTAATAAATTCAAAGGGCCTTTGTGTTTTCCACTCTTTCTGCGCTTGACATTTATAAGGAGTTTCGTCAAAATGTTCGCTTTTTAGGGTACCGTACCCGAAAGGTGCCAAATGGGACCCTATCATCATTCATCGTCTGAGTCTCGTGGTGATCGTACGTGTTACCTGTTTAAAGTTAACCAGTGGTTATCAAAGTTTTTCTTTTACTCCCAACATCATTCGAAGATGGCTGTGTGTGGAATATGTGAATTGGAAGTCACGAGTGGACCCCATTGTTCAGCATGTGACCAGGACTTCCACTTCAATTGCGTGCCAATTACTGAAAAGGGGTTTAAGAAGCTGGGTGACCGTAAGCAAACCTGGAGATGTAAAAAGTGTAAGCTAAGTGCCGAAGATACAAATGACTCGGATCCTTCCGAAGGAGTTGTAGCTACTGACAAAGTTACTAGCCCAGTTACTACCCAGCCCATGAACTCTGAATCATACTCCCAAATAATGGCTGAGTTTAAAGCTCTCAACACTAAGCTCGAGCCACTCCAAAATTTATTGGATGAAGTGAAGAAACTGAAGCTTGACTTTGTGGAATACAAATCAACTGTCAAAGAAATCAACACGACTATGCAGCAGTTTTCAGTTCGTGTGCAGGACATCGAAAATAGACTGGTTAAAGTCGAGAATACGCAAGCATCAGTCAAACCACTGCAAGCGAAGATTGACAAATTGGAGCATGAGCTTAATTCCAAGGAGCAGTGGTCACGAATGAACAATATTGAACTTAAAGGTATCCCATACAAAAATGGTGAAAATCTATTCAACGTGATAAATGATATTGGAAAATTTGTTCAATGCCCAGTCTCTAAGCAGCAAATTAATTTCATAGCCAGAGTGCCGTCACGTGATCCAGAAAAATGCAAACCTATTGTTGCATGCTTCATCAATAGATACGCGAAGGAGGACTTCGTTGCTGCAGCTAGAGCCCATTTAAAAAACAATGTCATAACTCCCAAGGATCTTGGACTGAGCGGGAATGACAAAATATTTGTAAATGACCACCTGACGCTGCAGAACAAAACTTTATTGAGTACTGTCAAAGTAACTGCGAAGGAACGGGGGTTTCAATTCGTTTGGGTGAAGTACTGCAAGATAAATGTGAGGCGAAATCCTACTTCACCTGTTATTACTATTACAAACGTAAAGGATCTATCCAAACTAAAGTAATTGCCATACTATTGGTTCTGCTCATCTACTTACACGTGTTGTGTTTATTTAACTTAACTCCGCAATGTTTAAGAACCACTGTTAGTGTTGAAGCTCTTTGTGTGAGGTTTCTGGTATATTTTGTTAAAAAGTTATATTTTCTACCCATCACAGTAATCATTGCTAGTGCTAAATTGGATCCTGGCTGCATCATATTAAGGTACATTTCTTTTAACTACAATTGTCTCTTATCGCTTCCTATTCAATCTCTTTGTCCGTACCCTAATGAGTTTGTTTACTTCTCGCATCTATACTCTGACCTAATTAAAATAAAACCATATCCGTTATGCTCTTTAGAACTATTTTGCTTTAAATTTAAATATGTGCATATTACCTTTTGCTATTTATTTTATCGTATTCTTTACGCCTTTGCTTTCCGTGTTATGGGTAAGGTTGGTGTAAATATAACGAGTTTTTATCTTGATATTGTCACTGTTTTACATTCGCTATGATAAATATTTATTACCAGAATGTACGTGGTCTACGTACAAAGTCAAGTACATTCTACAGAAATACAAACTTAAATGATTATGATATTATCTCGGTAACTGAAACTTGGTTGCTCGACAGTATATCTAGCAGTGAGTTGTTTGACGATCGTTATTTAGTTTGGAGGCGCGATCGCGACTATTCGAAAACTGATCAGATTTATGGTGGGGGAGTTTTGTTGGCCGTAAAACGTCATTTTAATGTTGTAGAACGAACGGAATGGCGATCATCTGCCGAGGATATCTGGGTTACACTTTCATATAACCAAGATAAACCTTTAATCTCACACAAAATCCATATCTGTACTATTTATCTATGTGCCGAAGAGAATGGTAATTCTTTTCAGCAACAATTAAGTAACTTTAGTGAAAGGCTTATGGAAATTGTCTCTTCTCACCCGCTAGACAAATTCATAATCATGGGCGACTTTAATATGAGTAACATCGTGTGGACTCTGCCATCTGACTCATCTTGTCTTTTACCTTCGACTCTTGTGAACAGTGAATACCTACTTGATTTTATAGATGTACTTAGCTCGTGTAATCTAGACCAATTTAATGGGGAAGTTAACTTTATGGATAAGATTCTGGATTTGGTTCTATGCAATGGATGTGTCGACGTGACATCTTGCGAGGATCCTATCTTGTCCGAAGATAAATACCATAAATCCCTTTGTATTCAAGCAAATTTTACTGAATTAAAAACTTTAGATGAACAACCTAGATTAAAATACTTGTATAGTCATGGAGACTACGCATCAATATCGTCTGAGTTGAACCTTATGGATTGGGATGGTTTGCTTTCATGTTCTACATTGGATGAAGCGGTTTCCTGTTTCTACGCTACCCTATATGAGCTCCGTGACAAATTCATTCCCACTAAAATGGTAAAACCTACTTCTTATCCTGCGTGGTTCAATTCAGCTCTGGTAAAGATTCTTCGGGAGAAAAATAAATATCATCGCAAATACAAAACTTATAATAATCTCTCTGATTATCAAACATTTTCCTTATTAAGAAAGCGAGCAAAAGCACTGGAACGGGAATGCTTTGACCTTTATATGTCTAAAATTGAAGATTCTTTAAAAAAAAATCCAAAATCATTCTGGTCTTATATTAAGAGTAAGAGACAGGCCAACAGCTTTCCTAAAGTCATGAAACTCAACAACGAACTGGCCGAGTCTGGTTGTGACATTAGTAATCTTTTTGTTAGATATTTTCATTCCACATTCCAACAACCTAATCATCATGATCAAGGTTCAGGTTTGGAGGAGTTCGCTAAATACAATAGTTCCTGTCATATAGATTCGGTTGAAGTGAATGCTGAAATCGTACTTAAATACCTTAAGTCCCTCGACCTTTTTAAAAGCGGAGGTCCTGATCGTATACCACCAGTTTTCATAGTTAAACTGTCCGACAGTCTAGCTTATCCGCTTACAATCTTATTTAGACGATCTCTTTCGGAGGGAGTGGTTCCTAAAGTATGGAAGGAAGCATTTGTTACCCCAGTCCATAAAAAAGGTGACAAAGCGAATGTCGAAAATTATCGGCCTATTTCGAAACTATGCCTGTTCGCCAAAATACTGGAACGCATTGTTTACAATCAAGTCTACGCTGCTCTTAAATCTTCATTTAATCCCAACCAACATGGCTTTCTCAAGAATCGGTCCGTAGTCTCCAACCTAGTAACAGCTAACGAATTTATAACACGTAGTATGGATGAACATTCACAGGTTGATGTTATTTATACGGACTATAGTAAATGCTTCGATCGGATTGACCATCAAATTCTTATACAAAAGCTAATTAATGCTGGAATTCATGGTGACCTTCTTAGATGGTTTACATCTTATATTGAGAAACGAAACCAAGCTGTAGTATTAAATGGCTTTACATCTATTTGGACAACTATCCCCTCTGGTGTACCGCAGGGTTCTTTGCTTGGTCCTCTCTTGTTTATTATATTTATACAGGATATTGATATCTGTTTTCTTAATGCTAATAAAGTCTTATTATTTGCTGATGATATGAAGATCCTAATGCAAATACGCACACTTGAAGATATATATAAACTGCAGTCCGATCTAAACAGGTTTCAAAGTTACTGCTTGGCTAATAAGCTGGATTTAAATGTTTCCAAATGTTTTTATATTTCATTCTCCAGGAGGCACTCTTCTCTAGACGTTGGCTATTCACTTAAGAGCATCAATTTAAAAAAAGTTACAAGTATACGAGATTTGGGCGTAATTCATGACTCAAAGCTCTTATTTGATGAACATATCAATAACATCGTAAGCAAAGCCTCAAAAGCATTAGGGTTTGTTATGAGGACATCAGGTGACTTCAAGAATTTAAAATCCATAAAAATACTATACTGTGCCTTTGTTCGGAGTCATCTGGAATACGCGTCTCAGGTTTGGAATCCACAATATGAAAAATATAGATCACGTATTGAGGGTATTCAGGCAAAATTCCTGAGGTTCCTTGATTACAAGGCCCATCAATTTTCTATTGACTATGAACATCGCTGCTCACGATATCATTTTCTTCCCTTATCTGTAAGACGCGATATCTCAGATATCTGCTACCTTATGAGCATTGCCAATGGATCAGTTGATAGCCCTGAATTATTGTCATTACTAAACCTCAGGTCTTATAAAAGGACTATGAGACACCCTGAACTTCTATACGTTTATGCATGCAATACTAGACATAGACAGAATGCATTCTTATCAAGAGCAAGTTCTCTTTTCAATAATATTCCGCTTGATATAGATTTGTTTTGTTCAAGCACATCATCAGTTAAAAGAGCTTTAACACTTTTACACTTTAAAAATGAGTAGGTAAATTCTTTCAATTTATCTATTCTTAAATGTTAATTGTTTATTTCTAATTAAACTAAAATTTAATATTATTTATATAGTATTTGTAAGCTAAAACTGTTAGTTAAACTGTTATGCCCCTACGGCTCACTTATTTGTAATCTAAAACTGTAAGTTAAACTGTTATGCCCCTACGGCACACTTATTTCACAGTATAAGAAATATACTGTGCTTATTTGTAAGTTAAAACTGTAATTTAAACTGTTAAGTTAAACTGTTCTGCCCCTATGGCTCACTTCTATTTAATTTTGTCATCCATTAGGTGAAGATTTTTTATCGGCATTTAGTTATTTATTCATAATTTTTACTGTACCTATTTGTCTGTTAATCTTCCTATGAGTAAATAAAAAAATAAATAAATAAATAAAAATTACTAAGGCTCTGCTATCTGTCTGTCTGCCCGTCCGTCCGTCTGTCACAGGGGTCTAAACCTTCAGCCGTAATAGGTAACCAATGAAACAACGCTTTACTATGGCAAATAAAAAAAATCGAAACACAAGGGGTGTCCTAATACAAAAACTTCCTTATTTCCCAAACAAGAGGACCAAAAAATAGGAAAAAAATCATGGTAATAAGTGATTATTACATAAAGATTACAGAAAAATATAGCGGTCAAGATATTAGGATTCCTACTCAGCTGCAAATCAGGCAGTCAGGCGCTACTATTTTAACGGCTTGTTTGTGTCGTCTTAACGTTGCTATGACATCTACTTATATTGTTGTAATTTTAGTAGATGTCGTTTGTAATTTTGTAAGTTTGTAGTACGGAACCCTTTGCCAAATTTGTACATAAATATAGCACAAAAAATTGAGATCTTCATAACATAGAACCGATACTTAGGGTTGTACAATCTTGTTAGCAATACAAGGGTCAAGGGACAAATTTAGTACAATAAATGTAGAAAAATAAAATTATGTTAAAAGATGTTTCATTGATTTATTTCCATGGTAATCATAACAAAATTGTCAGTTTTTAACCCCTGAAGCAAACAGAGTTTTCAAAATCGGTTCAGTAGTTACTATGTCCTTAGGGAACTGCCCACCTCTGTCTCTAGGAAACTGAACCCCCACGAAATAAACTATATATAGCTTGATTCAAATGTGTCGAAGTTTTTTTAATTTAAATTTATACTTATACATTTTAAATCTACACACACTCAGAGCTGAAGTTACCTGACCCGAAAACTAAAATAGGTTTTGGGACACGCTTTGAATGCCACGACAAGACTTCACACAAGGCAGTAACTGACCAAATTAATAATTTAAGGCTTGGTAACTTTCTTATTGACAGGATTTAGGTCTGCTGTTTAGGTTCACTGTGCCTTATTATCAATTTGTATCAAAGAAATTTGATTATTCTCGCAGTTTAGTTCTAAGGCGCTAACTACACAGGGCCGTGTCACAGTTTAAAAATATGTTTTTACACTGTGGCCGTGTTCGGCGTTCCGCTGTAATTGTTAAGGTGGTTCTTACAGCTGGTGACCGAGAAAGCCACAATTAAGGTCGGGTTTTACTAAGATGTTAATTTAGTAAAAGCTTTCAAAAAAAATATATGACATTCTACAGAATATGCGGAATGATGTCCTTTGATTAGAGTTTTAAATTTTTATCTATAATTTAACAAAATATAAATATAATAATATAAATTATAAATATTTTTTTTATCTATGATTTAGTAAAAAATTTGGAAAAAATATATAGCATTCTATAAAATATGCGGAGTGATGTGCTTTGATTAGAATTTTAAATTTTTATCTATAATTTAACAAAATAAATACCAAAACAGGGTCCAATTTTAATAACAAGGTGCGATTTAATGAATTAAGTATGCAAAAAAACAAATTGAAACTTTGTCAATTTTATGATATTATAACAACAAATTATTATTTGTGAACAATTTTATCTACAATTTTTTTTTAACATTTTTTAAGTATTTTTAAGCGCCTATTTTGCGCTATCCGGAGACACAGCGACGTAATGCAGTGCGTGCTGATATGATAACGTCATTTCGTCGATACTTGTACGGTCGACTCAAGGTCATTGGCGGCTACAATTAGCCTTCATCTATGGGACGGCTTGGATCTTTACACAGAAAGACCGCCAGAACTCGCTTTCTATTTATTTGTTTATTTAAATAAATTGTACAGCATTACAGTTAACACCAATTCGCTATACAATTCAAACAAAAATAAAAATTTAACTAAAAATAAACACTAGGTATGTACGTATAGCCTGCAACGTACCACGCACTTGCGGAGTGTCATTGTCTGGAATTCTTCCACGGAATTGACGAAACACGACACTTTTCGGCCAAAACTTTTCTATTCTTTTAGACTAGGAACGTACAGTCGGCAACCCTATGTATCGAGTTACAAGATGGGACTAATTTGTAGTAGTGTAGAAAAAAAACTACTTCAAAATAAATAATGTTGGGTAGGCGCAATCTGGAGCATTTTATTTTTGCCAACCAACCCTGTTTATTTTTATGTAGTTTTTTTTTCTACACATCTCTGAATTGGTCACATCTTGTTACTCGATACATAGGGTTAGCTATAATACAATAAGTTTTTGAAGCTATTTCGTGGGAATAATTTAGTAAACGACGAAATGGAAACACATGGTCGTTGGAGTGTCTAACCCCCGGTTTCTGAAAGGCCAATCAATGTTAACAGTAGATTAAAAAATAATTATCTGCGGATTAAGCCAGAAAAAGTGGGAATTTTACATTGAAATCAAAAATTAACTAAGTTAATTATTGATTCATCACTAATCAGACTTCATTTGTGCTTTATTTTCACCGTTATTTGCGGTTAAAGTTTTTTTAATCTACTGTTAACTTTGATTGGCCTTTCAGAAACCGGGGGTAAGTTTGACATAGATTAGCTTTTCCGTTGTAGTACCAACACCATGAACTGTTGCTAAGCGCAGATGGTTGGTTCTGTAGCGGTTTCCCAGAAATTTCTTATTTAATTAAGAAATTGTTACTTGAAATTTAATATGTGGAACTGGGCTTCCGGGAAATTTGAAGGCTCAACATTCATTCCACTATGATACAAGCTGAAATTTAATCAACATATGGAGACTTGGTTGGTGATCAGAAACAAGGTCCAACGATCTTTTATTTCAAGATCATTAAAAAAAAAATTGTTCGTGTACGAATTGGATCAGTTCGAATACAATTCCTAGTATAGGCAATATGGGAGCAAACAATATTTATTTTAGAATTTCATCAGAAATTAATGACATTGTTCCTGATCACAAACCGAGTCTCCAGTATGAATTCGGGCGGTTGATTAAATTTCACCTTTTACATATCCACAGAAGCAGCTTCATAACTAGCGGACGCCTTGCGGCATTGCTCACGTGGAACCCGTTTGGAAAATCTGGCCTTATTCCTTGTCTATACGCGTATATTATAAAGGAAACCTATGTGAAAATTTTAACTTACAAGGTCCAAGGGCTTTGGCTGGGCGTTAATAAGTCAGTCAGTGAGTCAGGACTTCTCTAAATATGGAAATATAAAGGTGATTTGTTTGTTAACAGTATTCTCATAAAACAACAAGAAAATATCGAACGATTTAAAATTATTCCGTTGTAAATTTTGATACCTCGCCGATTTTCGCCGAGAAATTTTAAATTTATTTTTATTTTATGTACAATTTAATGGTACGGCGCCAAGATTTACCCAACAGTTGTTAACCTGTTTAACCTTCAGTTATTTTTATTGGAATCAAACAAAATGACCACCAAAATGAATTTTGATATCCCGAAAACTCCTACCAAAAAATAATAGTGTACATCAAAAGTAAATGTACAAATCTAGCCGTGAAGAATATTCGGAAATTAGTTAGGTTTTTTTTTTGTGACAACCCAGAACCAATTTAGCCATTTAAAACATGAAAATTTGGGTTAAAATTTTGGTGCAGACTTTACTTAAACTTTGGTGCACATTTACTGTTTTCTGGTTGTCAGTTAAACACAAGCCATTTTTATTTGCCTTTGATTCGTAAAAAGATTGAAAAATTTCATTTTCTTGAGAATATGTTTTAGGGGCTTCAGAAGCAAAACTGCGTTTACAGACGTTTTTAAATTGGTTTAAACTTTCGATATAAATATTACAAAACTTAGAAAAAATATATCACACATATTAACCCATGTCCCGTAATTGTGATGTTTTAAAATCTTAAAACGAGAAAATAAATACCTTTAATAACCTTTAAACTTTAAACTTATAGTTTAAACTTTTTAAATTCAAAAGAGACAAGGTTAAAACTTATACACACACACGAGCAATACAAAAATCTAACACAATGATGTTTAAAACTTTTAAATATCAAACTTAACACATGTGAAAAGCGTTATTTTCTCTATTTTTCGCTACCCGGCGACACAGCGATCGTCGTAACAGCCACTTTGCAATGCACGTTGACATGAACGTTATTTCTATTTCGTTATTGTCGATATTTGTACTGACATATTTCGAGCTGCTAATTTAGCTTACTGAAGCCTCTTAAAACATTTATTTATTTATTTAATAAATATATAGTATGCCTTAATTAGCTTTTTATTTATAATTACACAGTATAACTTTAAATAAATACAATAAATAAAAGAAAATTATAACTTGAAATATATTTCGGCCCTTAGTGGGCCGTCATCAGTCAAGTATTTATTTATTTAGAAACTTCTGCAAGTCGTGTAAATTTCCTAATCACGCATCAATGGCGATGTTTCTCACACCCATCCTGCGTATCACAAAATCTTGTCACCATTACCATTAAATTTATTATCAGAGTACACAATAACAGTGCTGATAAAGTGGCATGTAGTTATCGGAAGCACAAGGGTAGTAAAAGCTAATTGGTTGGGAGGCATTTACGGAGTCCCGGACATTAATGGTGTGCCATCCGATTGAGAAAATTGCCGGCGCCCTCCGAATCGATTGCTGCTCGATATACTTACAAGTAGTTGATCGAACACTACCGTTTTTTAGGGTTCCGTACTCGAAGGGTGCCAAACAGGACCCGATTACTAAACCTGTCTATCTGTCTGTCCGTCCGTCTGTCTGTCTATCTATCTGTCACAGGCGTCTACAGCTTCAGCCGTTATAGGAAGCCAGAAGAAATTTTTTACTATAGCCTCTACACAAAAAGAAAACGTCGAAAATGTTGCATTTTTAACGTTATCATGTCCCTCCCCCTTTATCTCCATAGGTACTCGTACTTTATAGTTTTCATTTCTTATTATGGCGTCTTTTTTAGGGTTCCGTACCGAAAGGATGCCAAACGGGACCCTATTACTTAGCCTCCTGTCTGTCTGTCTGTCACTGGAAAAATAAAAATGTCTTTATTACAAAATCTTGTTACAGTATAAAAATATAATATGTAAGTGTGTAAATATAAATATGTAAAGTATTAAATTAGATTTAGGCTATGGGTGGAAAGATGGAGATGTGGAAAAGTAAAACTTATTTATAATACTTATAATCATAATATAATAATTTATTATCAGGCATCTGTGGCCCATATATTCAAACTAACATCAGTATAAAATAGGTATTTAAATTACAAAATTGTGTTTGTGAATAAGGATTATAACTAAGTATGTTAGCATCACTTCACTTTTGCACTAAGTACGTTAGCATCACCACACTTTTGCACTAAGTATGTTAGCATCACTTTACTTTTGCACTAAGTATGTTAGCATCACCACACTTTTGCACTAAGTCTTTGTGCTGTCTCGTGGCACACTGTCCGCGGAAGCGACGAAACATCAGTTACGAATTTAAAACATGTATTATTTCTTTAAACATAAGAACCGAAATTTAAAATGTTCTTTGAGATGTAAAAACTGTACATTGTTAGGTAGAAAAACACAGTCACGTATAAATATCGAAAATTTGCACCTTAGTTAGTGCATTTGTACTTCTAAAAACATATATGCTGGGAATATCTCTTATGGATAAAATCCGAAACGAAGATATCCGTCAGAGATCGAAGGTGGTCGACATAGCCTGCCGAATCAGTAAGTTGAAGTGGCAGTGGACTGGCCATATTTGTCGCCGACGTGATAATCGTTGGGGCTGTAAGGCATTTGAATGGAGACCACGTACAGCAAAGCACAGCGTAGGCCGCCCTCGTGCCCGCGGGACTGACGATCTGAAGGACGTTGCGGGTGGCGGCTGGATGAGGATGACTGAGGACCGCCAAAAGTTGTGTAATATGGGGGAGGCCTATGTCCAGCAGTGGACGAATACGGACTGATGGATGGATGGAAACATATATTTTATAGTGAATTTGAATTCTGAATATTCGATTCACTTACAAATCGTACATAAAGAGAATTCGGCTAAAAGCGCTGTATCAGTATTATGTTCAGATTCAATCGTATTGATTGTAACACTTTACAACACAAGAGACAATACCTTCTGGTAACTCTATACTGTTGAAGCTGGATCTACCTAGAAGCGTCACAGCCTATAATAAACAGGATGGGAGCAATCTGCCTCTCACTTTGATTACTCCGAATAACGATTATTTTTGTTCAGGATAAAGGAAGTTTTACTTATCTTTTACTTAGGGCCGATTTTCCAATTGACAGATAAAATTTATTCCTATGAATAAACTACGTTGTTTTCACACTAACACCTTTTGTTTTATGAAATCGATAAAGTTTATTCCTAGGAATAAATTTTATCTGGCAATTGAAAAATTGGCCCTTATACGTATAACCAAAATATCATCCATTACGTATAACCAACATATTACGTACTAGCTTCCGCCCGCGGCTTCGCCCGCGTGGCCTACAGGAAACAAATTATTATTTTTTCAGAAACAAACATTATAAGTGTTCTCACTCCCTCTGGGAGACAAGGCGTAGTGCTCGGCCGAAAAACTCGCATGCTCAAACCACGAACGCGCCCTGCTTGGCCTTCGGTCTTGCGGGCGCGTTCTCCTTCCTCACATGCTCATTTTTCAGCCTCACCAGAGTACCAAACACGGGGACTCACTGATCAAAGTTTTTTCCGAAAGAGACAAACTTTGGACCCCCGTTTCACCCCCTTAGGGGGTGAGTTTTGAAAAATCCTTTCTTAGTGGATGCCTACACTATATAAGGTCTCTATGTGCAAAATTTCAAGTCTCTAGAACCAGCGGTTTAGGATGTGCGTTGATATATCAGTCAGTCAGTCAGGACTTTGAATTTTATATATACAGATATATTAATAGAAGAAGTGTGTCGATACTTTAGCGCCGTCCCACACCGGTGTGACTGCTGTCAGAGCTGGTGCAGCCGCGGCAGCGGCAGAAGGAAACAAGAGGCGCGGGTATGCAGGCCCCAGTTTGGACTGCATATTTGCGCCTTTTGGCGTTGAGACCCTCGGGCCGTGGGGTCCAGAAGCAAAAATCATCTTCAAGGAATTAACTTCGCGGCTGGTCGACGTCTGTGGGGACCCGAGGGCTGGCGCATATCTTGGCCAGAGAATAAGTCTGGCTATACAAAGAGGAAACGCAGCCAGTCTTATAGGTATCCTTCCACATGACGGCAGCGATCTGGCTAATATTTTCTATTTAGTTTAATTTTAATAATTTTAGTTTTAATTTTACTTAATGTTTATTTTCTTTTTTTTAAATCTTTGTATGTATTAAATAAAATTACAGGGTCAAAAAAAAATAGAAAAAGACATTGTTCAAAATTAAACCAGTGAATGGATGAATCGACACTTTATTGTACACAAAAAACAGTTAAAAGAAAAATTCAGTTTTGAAAAAATAAATTTGTAGAACGCCGGAGTTATTACTTGAAGCGATTTCTTCCAGCCAACATTAATTTTACCATATTAGCAAAATAAATTTTTGCAATTATTAATGTTCATACGCTACTAAGTTTAACGAGCCTAAGCAATATGCGAGACTATACGATCAGTAATAATTTTATTGTGAAGCAATGTTTATCCATGTGATATGAAATTATTGAAATTAAGGCGCTACGGAATAAAAATGTACACTTTTAGAATGCATATCAACTTCACTAAATAATGTATTATTTTGATAAAATAGTATATTATTTTTGGAATCTTTTCTAGGGATCTGTTAGACAGAAACGCGATTGGAGAAATTTGGCTCGATAGAAATATTTATTGAAATGAGATCTTTTAGGACACCTATTCTCCGGGTCTAAAAATTTAGAATGACATATGGACTGCAATTATATTTTATTAGATGGGTCGTTAAAACCCATAATCCAGGACCTGGTTAGACAAAATTTTAATAGCAACTTTAGTACATTTTATATTATTAAAAAACCGACTTTCTGCTACTTTTCCACGAATCCTTCCCTCTCGCACTGAGGGTTTTTTTGCATTTGGAATAATAGAAACGCTAAAACTTTTACATATCGCCTTAAGAGTAATTAGGGTAATTCCCACGGTTAAAGTCCCTTTCAATAGAATCCGGCAATAATGTAAACAAGATAATTATTAGACAGTTGTCTATGATCATAGTGTTGTACCTACACTGATGTCAAAGTGAGTGATTGTTATATTGTTAGATTTTTGGGCATTTTTCGTTTTTTGGCAGGCGGAGGAGTCTTCGACCCTGATGTACCGGGTTGCAGCTCACTCATTATAACCTAAAAATACCACGTAATAATTTTTCACATTATTATTATTCTTGGATTTATTCGTAGCATCTTTACATTTAATCTGTGTATGTAAATTATTTTGTGAAGTAAATAAATAATTTTTGTATTTTGTATTTGTATATCTTTATTACATTTTGAAGAATTAATAGTTTAAAAACATTTTTACCTCCTTGTTTCTTGAGAAAGAGATCCAATCGTAAGCAAAAACAAAGTCCGTGATTTCACGCAGAAGTCATCGTTCCAAGAATAAGTCGAACCAAATCGCGAAGAAAATGTCCAAAAACCAAAATACAAAAAGCAAAGTCGTCGATAAAAGGAAACAGAAAAACGCACAGAAGTCGGAACAATACCCACTAATGAATAAGCAAGCCAAACCCATACCTGACCAAATCAGCTGTTGCGGCCGGTCAGCCATTACAAATTTTCATTTCAGCCAGTACAAAAGAGGTTTGTGAAAAGACATCACTAACTTTCCAAAGACAAATAAGACTTCGATGATAAAAAAAATAATATGGCATCTTTACAAACTATTGAAATTATCTTATTACCTACTTTTAAAATTACTTAAAAAAAAAAAAAAACTTGACATTGGCGGAACTAATGTGCGGAGTCCACATTATCGGAAGCCAGATAAAACGGCATTGAATTGAATTGAATTGAAATTATCGTCATCCGAGTATTTTTTATTAAAATAACTGTCATGAAGAAGTTAGTTGGTGTATAAATGATTGTAAGAACAATGCATGGTTCCTTGAAATGTGAATATGATCAGAATTGATATTCAAATGTAAGTAATTTCTGAGTAATCGTGTTTAAATTGGTTTGTTTACATTATTGCCGGATTCTATTGAAAGGGACTTTATGTATACTGGGTGTCAAGATGAAATTGCGGAAATCGAAAACTGGCGATATTACTCGTCCACACGAACAAATTTTTGATACGGAGCCATTTCATAGAAAAGTTACATGCCTACCCGGCTAAAATGTATGAGACAACTGTTTTTTTTCTCGATATCTCGATTTTTTTCTCGAAAAGTTGTTTGTGTGGACGAGTACTATCACCAGTTTTCGGCTTTCGCAACTTGTATATACAGGCTGTTAAGATGATAAACTTTTTCCTTAAAACGGAGTGTTGTACCCATTATTATGAACAACTTTTACTATGGGTTCAAAACTGAAATCGCAAATAGAAAATCAGTTGCTTCCACAGAACTTGCTTCATACATTTTGGTCGAGTAGGTATTTGACTTTTCTATGGCACAGGTGATTTTTTCTTGAGATTTCAGGTTTGGCCCCTTAGCTAAAGTTGTTCATATAGAGTACTCTATTTGAAAGAAAAAGGTTATCAAATTAACAGCCAGCTTAAACGAATGTCCTGACTGACTGAATAATTAACTAACAGATCTATCAACGCATAGACAAAACGGCTGAACCTCTAGGAACATGAAATTTGGACTGTAGGTTCCTTATATGATGTAGACATCATGTAAGAAGAGATTACAGAAAATTCCCAAAATTCGGGAGAAATCGTATCCACCTGAGCAACGCTACGGGGCGGTTGCTAGTCAAAAATAAATAAATCTACCTAGTCCAAAAATAAATAATCTACCTAGTCCAAAACAAATAATCCACCTAGTCCAAAAATAAATAATCCACCTAGTCCAAAAATAAAAAATCCACCTAGTCCAAATATAAATAATTCACCTAGTCCAAACATAAATAATCCACCTAGTCCAAAAATAAAAATCCACCTAGTCCAAAAATGAATAATCCACCTAGTCCAAAAATAAATAATCCACCTAGTCCAAAAATAAATAATCCACCTACTCCAAAAATAAATAATCCACCTAGTCCAAAAATAAATAATCCACCTAGTTCAAAAATAAATAATCCACCTAATCCAAAAATAAATAGAATCTACATATGCATATAGAAGGCTTTTATTGCATCTGATGGCATGATGGTCACGAATTTATGACAAAAAATATAAATATACGTATTTATGACTGCATTGGCGTGATCGGTACATTGTATACAACCTACAGCCGACAAAGCTCGTATTGAGTCCTTAATAGCCTACTTCCAGAGACAAATATCCAAACTGCGCAGAGCTTTCACAGTTTTCCCCTACTAAACCACCAAAGAAACTCTTATGAAATGGTAATAAAGATGATTTTTGATGACCTCTGAACAATATTTTACGTTGTAACATTGTAGTTCTTATTACAGCTGGGTAAAAGTCTAAATTGTAAAAAAAGACTAGCGTACAGTGTCGTTGATTTTACTATTGTTTACAAGGAAAAACGACGCCGTGTCCAAAGTGAGTTGCAAAAATAAACTAAGTTTTTTCACACTGCATAAAGAATTTTAAGCGCTTATCCTGGTGCTTACGTTTATCTTTTCTCGGAAAATAGAGTCTGGTCAGCGTCTTGTCATAGTTCCTCTTTACATGGAAATGGGAAATCGTACATTTTCGTACATTTTAGTATGGCTAATACTGTATTAGTAGTGCCATTTCATGATGGTCGGACTGTTTTGTTGCCAGAGACTGCGTTATGTCGTATCCGTTCGTATAAGACAAATTATGTTACTTGTTTTGAGAGCGGTTTTGCTGCCGGATTGTGAAAAACCTGCCTTTTTCTAATTAATCGTAACAGTACACTTATATTCAAAATTTACTCAATGGTTCCTCAACAAAACCTTATTACTTATGTTTTGTGTATCTGTCATCGCAAAGTTTCCAATGGTGTCGATTCGGCGCAACACAACTTAACTAATTTGACAAGACTAACCTTATTTTGAGCGTTCTGTATTTGTCTTTTTGATACAGAAAGAAAAAGAGAGAACGCTCAAATTAAGTTTAGTCCTGTCAAATAAGTTAAGTCGTGTTGCGCCGAATCGACACAATTGGCTTTTGTAAATTAGAATTTCAAAAGTTTTGAATTAAAAACATTTTTAAATTCTTATATACAGAGACCAATGGAAACATTGCGATGGCAACATACACAATACATAGCTGATAAGGTTTTTTTTAATAACAATTAAGTTAATTTTGAATTTAAGTGTTCTGTTTCGATTAAGGGCGGTTTCGCTGCCGGATTGTGAATAACCCGCCTTGATCAAATTAATCGAATCAGAACAATTAAATTCAAAATTCACTCAATAGTTATTCAACAAAACCTTGTTATCTTTGTATTGTGTATGTTGCCATCGCAAAGTTTTCATTGGCTTCTGTAAATTAGAATTTCAAAAATCCTGAATTTAAAAAATGTATTAGAAAAAGGCTGGTTTTTCACAATTTGGCTGCGAAACCGCTCTTAATTAGTAAAAGGCGGGTTTTTTACAATCCAGCTACGATACCGCTCTTAAAAACCAGAATAAGCCCTATTACATGGTTAGTTTGATCGCATCGCGTGTACCGGCATTAGACACATGATTTTATATTATTTTCTAAAAATATACACTAATTGGAGATCCTTCACAATTTGAAAAGTTTTATGCAGTCAATATACAAGATGAACCAAACGAATGCCCCCGGGAGGTAAAGTATCCAAATATTACTTAAATTAACCTTTTTTTTTTTTCGAATAAAATAAACTTCATTTAAAGATGATTTATACTTGCGATTGTCGGCACTTGATGAAACATAGAAAGCATATTGATTTTGAACACAAACACTTGTACTATTTGTTTCATTAAATATATTTGTTGCACACTTCCCAACCGGTTTCGGAAATCAATCCATCATCAGGGGATACAAAATACTTATTATTTTAATAAACCTGTTTTTCCTTACAATCTTTGTTGACATACGTTTGTCGTTTTATTGCTCGTATATTAAAGGATATATTTCAATTTCATATTATATGACAATTCTGTCAATATTTAGCATTTGATTTTAACGATACCGAATCATTGGATCATTCGCAGTAGTTCCATTGCATGTTCCATTGCCTTGTTCCATGATGTAACTACTGCGAATTTTTAAAGAATTTTATTCGCACTAGTTCCAGCACGTACCGATATTGGTTTGTAGAAATGGTTTGTAGATATTGGTTTGTAGAACTGCGAATAACCAAAATAATAATTTGCTTAGTTCCACTGAAATATGATTTTACTTTTTATTCTGTTTTGTGACAGATATCAAGTGACAGGTGATTAATTTTTTAAACAGACCTTATGACAGTATTTTTTTTTTTTCATATTTTTTAGCAGATGTCAGAGTAACTGATGGTTTTATACACAGATGTCAGTGACAGGTGATTCATTTGTTAAACAGATATGTGACAGTATCTTTTTTTTTTTTATTTTCTGACAGATATGAAAGTGACAGATGATTAATTTTATACACAGATTTTGTGACAGATGCCAAAGTAACAGGTGATTAATTCTTTTATACAGATGTTGTGACAGTTTTTATTCACTATTCAGTATATATTAAGTTTCCCGAAAAAAAAAAGAAAGAAAAGGTCTTGAGTTTTTTTTCATACTGTTAGTAACTGTCATTTCACACATGCGTAAAGTTGATGTTTATGCTTTTTCCTCTTCTGATCGTGGAACGATAAAAAACAATACGATTTCCAAAGGCTCCTGAGTATTGTAAGGAGTGTTCGCCATGATGTCTCAATAGCAGGAGCCCCGGCGCGAAGCCCTGAGCCCAAGATCCGGCTTTACGATCCTCAATATTGAGCCATAAACCATAAAGGCCTCCAGTGCCGGCTCGAGGGGCGGACACGGCTAGACAACTGCCCAGGGTTCGGTCCAAAAAGGGCGGTGATTCGTTGACTAGCCGCCATTTGCCCCAAGAGCGGTCGTACCCAGGGGGAATTTCACCTAGACTCCCTTTGCCCGGCACTGTAGGCTCCCTTCCTTTATAAAAGCTAAAACAAAATACATCACAACCACATATTTCTTGTTTATACACTCCATGGAGCTATAATTGAGTAAGGGAACGAGTCGTGATTTACTTTTATATTTATGACTTTCTTTTAGGGCCTTGATTTTTCCCGAGCGAAATAAAGTGTTCGTCTGTGATAAAAAAATACTTTTCAGCAATTTTTAGTTTCAAGGCAAGTTTTTACACTCTATATAGGTATCTGCAATGATTATTTTTTTAATAAAACAACACACCCATCATATTCAGTTTTCATGAAATAAATGATAAATTGGAACGAGTATTTAACGGAAACGTTCTAAAATTCATGCATGATTCATGAAATTATTTGAATTTTTCATGGCACCGTCATAGCAGCGTGTAAATATCGAGCGGGTAATAAATAAAACATCGCTTGTATCCATTATTTTGTTATGAAAATCATAACTTACTGAACCTACCAAAAAACACAAAATACGTTCGTAGCTAATTAATTGTTAAGATTGCGCCATGATTATTTGTTCCCTGTGAATTTATTTACCAATTTCTAAGATATGGTGAGCTTGGTGAGCAACACTGTAAAGAAACCAGAATAGTAGTTTATGCTACAAGGGCGCAAAGGAATAAATTACGAGGACGATTTAAAACACGAGCGTAGCGAGTGTTTTAAACGTAACCGAGTAATTTATTGCTCTTACACCCGAGTATCATACTACGTTTTTCAATGCATAGTTTGAGGAAATAAAACAAATATAATCTTGTGAACTTTAAATTATAATTGGCTCAAAAGGACTGTATCCAGAGGCCGTTAAACAGTGGAAAAAAATTATAAAATTTACGCTACACAGGAAAGGCTGCAGGTTAGCCAACCATTGTAAATAAATTAAAAAAAATAATAATAAAAAGCCCTAGGGCAAAATAATCGACTTTTTGTTCGGTTTTGATGCATAAAAAGTGGGCCTTTAAGAGCACTTGCATTGAAAATAAACATAAACCGGCTTTTCCCAAAAATCAAACTTGCCGTGAGTACCTCTTTCGTAGGACATAGTATAAGATTTTACAATAAACTTCGAAAGGAGGTCCTTACTTTGTCAGAGAATAAGTTTAAACTGTATATTAAGCAGGACCTATTGAAAAAGGCATGTGAATATTTTGATGATCGTAAAGCATGGAGTTATAGTGATATTTGTCATGATATTAGTTCATAATTTAGTAGAATTGCCTAACTTATGATTCCTCTAGTGTTAATTATGCTGATATACCTATATATATACTGCCACTGGTTTCGAGAAATCTTTAAAAACCACAAAAATATGTATCTCCGCCCCCTTATCTACGAAACTGGTAGACCGAAAAATATGAAAAAAAGTGGGTTACAGGAAAACTAAAGCGATTTAAAAAAAGTTGAGTACAAATGAGATATATAAGAAAGAAGAAAAATAATTTAAAAAAATATTTTATTAAAATACAATATGGATTTCAAATTGTAGGTATTAAAAACTTGATTGTAAAAATATATAGTTTTGCATCTATTTCGAGAAATCTTTGAAAAACCATTAAAAAAAAATTCCCCCCCCTTATCTCCAAAATTGTCATTTTCTATTTATTATGAATATTTCAGATTTTAGTTTTACTTTGTTAGGTTTTTATTTTAGGTAATTTTTGTTTAAGTTTTTAAATGTTATTAAAGTTTCTTTGCTTATTAAATAACTATATACATATATTTCTAATATAAAATCCAAATAAAGAAGTATTCATAATGCAGCGCCACCTCGCGCACCTTCCTTCAAGCACCAAATAAATGTAGAATTTTTATTTTAGCCACCAAAAGCTAATAGGTACTTTAGATTAGGTAGGTAGGCAGTAATTCCTTCCCACGATTACGCCCGAGAAATCCTCAATTAGAAGGATTTACGCAATTGTCCATTCACTGAATGTAGTTGTCGGTATATTAAAGCAGAATCCTTGGGATTTAGAAAGTTCTTTGTAGAGTTGGAACAAAACATCAACGAAAATAAGTGTATGAAATGTATGTAGGTAGGCCGTACAGAATTTTCGGATTCTTTCAATGTCAGGCACGTTCCCAGGGCAGGGTCAATACCGAAAAAAAAATATCGTTCTCAGAAATTTATTAAAATATAACATATTTCCATACGATTATGTTTATTTTGCGAAATCCATCGCTATGAATACTCTAAATATTATTAGAGTGCAATACAAACTAGAAAATATCAATCAGAAAGAAATCCAAAGATAAGAATTTGAAAAAATTCCCCGGGCCAGGATTCGAACCTGCGACCTCTTGTTATCAAGACAAGCGCGCTACCAATTGCGCCACCGAGGTTCCTACCTAGACCGGCGAATTCTTCCATCATACTTCTCCACTGTTATTTTTGCATCTGCTTGATATACTAGCTTGTACTGCACAAACAGAACGCTCATGAGGGCGTTATGTCATTTCACGCCTTGTTCTTAAGAAACAGATGGCGCTGTCGTCGCTACAATATTGTTGCTTCAGACAGTTAAGAAATTCACAGTTCTCATTAACTAAGATTATGTTTATTTTGCGAAATCCATCGCTATGAATACTCTAAATATTATTAGAATCCTGGCCCGGGGAATTTTTTCAAATTCTTGTCTTTGGATTTTTTCTGATTGATATTTTCTAGTTTGTATTGCACTCTAATAATATTTACATTTCCATACAATTAAACTGATTTTCTCAAAACTACAAAACTTGCACTTAGCTGGTTCTACGGTAAACAAAGAGTAAATTTCTCTATTGTGCTCGATCGGCTTAATCGGAATTTAGTTGGCGTGTACAGATTTTAACTACCCCTTCTCCAAACTCCATCTGCGCCAGGCTTGAGCCGTAACTTCACTTTGTTTAGAAGTAAAAGTGCATTAGGCAGTTACGGCCTTTCACGTTGGCACTCATACAGACATATACTGTGTACATATCTATGTACGTGTATAAGCAAAAATATCAGAAAATTTGTCTTATTAATAAATAATAACTCTAATTGTTATTAATTAGAGTCTAATTCAGATGGGGCGGAAAATCGACCTGTAGCCACGGATAACACAACACATCACATATTGACATTTTGTCTCGCATGAGAATTAGAATTTTAATTTTTTTTTAATTCTAATTTACAGAAACGAATGGAAACATTGCGATGACAGTTTACACAAAACATAGGTAATAAGGTTTTCAATGCAAGTGCTCGTAAAGGCCCACTTTTTATGAAATGAAAACCGAACAGAAAGTCGATTATTTTGCCCTAGGGTTTTATTTATTTATTTATTTACAATGATTGGCTAACCTGCAGCCTTTCCTGTGTACCATAAATGTTATACTTTTTTTTCCACTGTTTAACGGCTCTGGATACAGTCCTTTTGAGCCAATCATAATTTAAAGTTCACTCGCTACGCTCGTGTTTTAAATCGTCTTCGTAATTTATTCCTTTTCACCCTTGTAGCATAAACTACTATTTGTTGAGAACTAAGTATTGAGTAAATTTTGAGTATAAGTGTTCTGTTTCGATTAATTGGAAAAAGGCGGGTTTTTCACAATCCGTCTGCAAAGCCGCTCTTACATTAAAAAAGAAATTTAAGTCATCGCCTTGGGGGAGGATACCCAATTAATTAATTAAGTTATAATTATTTTTACATATATTTTCTGTGTATGTTTATTTTACTGAGGTATCATCGGGCCCTATTCCGGCAATCAAACTTTTGTTTACTCTGAAAACAGCCCTGGACGGCGATTCTGGCGCGTGCGCAAAAATTGCGAGGGCAGAAAAATCAATCATTTGCGTAGAAAATCTTTTGTAAATCCCTCGAAATCTGCCGTAGCAAATTTAACGCACTTGCCAGAATCACCATCCTGGGAGGCAATTCTAACACATGGGATGTTTGCGAAGGTGGAAGGTGGGTGATTTTAACATATTTTTATTTTAAAATACAATTTCCGTACAAAGAGCTTCTTAAAAACACCCACCTCTGGTTTTTGCAAATTGTCGCATATGCCAGAATTGCCATCCTGGATTACAGATCAGGCTCACTATTCACTTCACTGGATTGTTAAGAATTAAAGTGAGGCGAAACCGGTTTTAGTTATAAATACATCGTGAAACAGTAAAAGTGTTTTTATCAAGAAAATTTAGAGAAGTAAAAGATAAGTTAGCATAAATCTAAATTTAAACGCCTAGAGATGATATCCCCAAAATGAGGTTTTAAAGGCTCAATACCAGTATATCTCTCGTGGCCATATCGTAGAATTGACCATTTCATGATCTGGATGGCCATATCGTATTTTTGTTAAAATTGGGAGGGTCACCTCGCTCCGCTCTGCTTCGCTCGGCTCTCCAAATGTATTTACATGTAAACCTAACACGCTCCTCCTCGCTTCGCTTCGCTTTGCTCGTCGCTCGTATTTTTTACTTTTGGTGAAAGATTTTTGATTTCATACTTTACGATCTGCCCAACCAGATCATGAAATGGTCAATTCTACGATATGGCCACGACATATCTACCTGGTCATAAACTGAATACTGCGCCGATTATATGTTTGCTCGTTTATATGACAGTTCCGGCACAGATAATAAAATACTAGTTCCGGAAAATATGCATTGACAGAAATGGACAGATTAATATTATTTTATAACTAGTTGACCCGGTGAACTTCGTATCACCTCTTAATATAAACCATATTAATTTAAACCATATGTATGTATTTCAGAGCCAGCAGCTTTATAAATGCATCATCAGATAGTCTAAGTATCGGCTCCATGGTGGGCGGAAAGAGTGGGCAAATCACGCACACATGTCCAGCTTAATGTTCATAATTATTTTGCATGAGACATTATATTAGATTATAGACACTTATATTAACAAATAAGGTACCAGCCTATTTTTTTTGTCTGTATCGATTACGCCACATTACTAAACGTAATAGTAACCTGCCAACACTGACTGTCAGTGTCACTGTCACCGAACTTTCCAAGAAAATATAATTGATATTTCAAAACTATTTTTCAGAAGTTATAGTTAACTTTTAACAATGCACTGTCCCTTTTGTAAAAAGTGGATAGAACGGCAGAACAACAGAAGTACCTGTCCTAGTTGCACAAAAAAATTGTAAAGATGCGACGAATGTTTCACAATAACCGCTGATACCTTCAAGTTTTGTATAAAGTGCGGTCAGAATTTGAGCCGAATAATACGAATTAAGGTGATATACCGTGCTAGCAAAGGTCCCCGTTACTCCAGGCAGAAAGACCCGCAGTGCAAAAGGGACGGAATCGGGGAAAATTGTCAAAAAGTCGGTTTTAAATTAATGCAAAATTAACTAAAATAGCTACAAAAAATTCCATAACCAGTAATTTAGGTGTAGTTAAAACCCATCTAAATAAATATTTTTCAAGTCTGTATGCTATCCTAATTTGTCAGAATATCAAAAAAAGTTTAAATTTAGACCTGATTTCAATAATTATTTCTATCGAATGAAATTCCTCCTATCACGTTTCTGATAGACCAAAATCTAGTAAAAGGTCCCAAAATTGTTATACTAATTCATTTTACTTGGAACTTCATTAAAGGAGCAGATAAATAACTTCAAAAAGTGTCAATTTTCACGGTATAGCCCCTTAATAGGGCTAAGGAACAAAAAAATCGAGTGAAACAACAACTGTTATTAAAACCAAAGTTCGTCTCAACAATGCCATCATCATCATCTGTGTCATCATCTGAAGGAATAACATTTTCAGAACTTAATTTAACTGCCGATGAACTAAAGGATTTGGATGAGATTTAAGAAAGTCATGAGCACAACATCCGCAATATTCTGGTTCTACCAGATTTGTCCGAGTCACCGAGGCCTTCCGCCACGCCGTCAAGTCCTGGCGAGGCAAGTCAAGACATCTTTAGCAAGCCTGGTTCGTATTTGCTTTTACATTAATTGATATGCTGCCGATTCAGGTGTCAATCGCGGAAATTTTAGAAAATAATGGTTCCTACCGTAAAGGTTGATTTATATAGTCTTTAATAAAAAATATTTGAATTATATCAAATTGAATATTATTTCAGACATATATGTATTAGTAACAACAAATATACCCAAATGGACGACACCGTGTTGGCGCGGCCTTCCAATGTAAGTGGCCGGCAAAATTGTTATTTTTCCCACATTGTTTGCATTGCCATCGGCATTAATAGCATCGCGAAGATGAATGTACTCTTCAGATCGAAGCTGCTGTTGGTTTAGACGAATGTACGTCAATCGTTCAGTCTCAATTTTGACATACATGTCAACTGCAAACTGATGAAAAAGCCGTTGACACATCAAAATGTGATTTACTTCACCTTCACGGATTCTGTTTGAATAAAAATTCATAGCACTTACTTTTTTGTTGGTTTCAGCACCTGTTATCAATTAATCAACCATCCCAAAAACTAATGAGTCTAATGGATCAGGTGGTGGGACTAACTGTGCCAATTTTACTTTACCACCAGCACAACATAATCCTGTAAATTCACCGCCGTATTTTAAAGCTTTACAATGTTGACAAATGATTGACATTTCCCCAATTGTTACAGATTTGTCGGCACTATAATCTATTTCTTGATCGTAAGAGAATGCTCCTCGTGCCAGGTTCACAGGAACATTGCGTCTGCGAAATCGATCAATTTCATTTTCCTGTGCTCGCTGCTGTTGTGATCGATGTGCCCGAACTCGTTCCATTCTATACCTATTATCCACTTCATTGTAATTCACTCTAGAATGCAAATCTGCCATACCAATACGACTGTTATCATTATCAGTCTCTCGCTGGTCATCAGTGCGATTAGCGCGTGAGGTAGCTCGTCGCACATTCGATCGACTTCGACGACCTATGTTAGGTCGTTTTCTCCTCGGCATTGTAAGCAGTATCAGAATGACAAATCAAGTTTTGAATATATTTTCAGGTGTTAAAAACATAATGTGTGCGGGTAATAGATAAATTGAATGCAATTCCGTGCATTTTGAAACTTGACTGCTGTTAAAGTAAAATAACTGACACAATCCAATGTGATCTTCTAAAATAATCGTTAAAACATTTTTACGTATTTTTTTGAGGGTTTGACAATTTTATAATTGCTAAAAACTAAGAAAAAAGGAAGCAGTTTGATCACAGAAAACTGTGACGTCATAATGTAAAACCTCATGCAAATTTCATAGTAGCGTTTTGACATTTGATAAACAGTCGCTGATTTGACTTTTAGGGAAGTATTGGGTACGTATAGCAAACTTTACTGTTTCAAAGTATATTTCTGAACGCACCCAACACAACAACCAAGTGTCATTTAGTGTCATTATTTTACATGTTTTAAATCTAAATACGCGATAATCAGACTATTATGGATATATGTTGTCGATTCCAAACCCTTATTTAATCTAGATCTACATGTTTTTATTCCTAAAATACCGAACCGACGCGACGGAGCGAACATCAAATGTTTGACAGGTAAGAACAGTTTGTATGGGAAAATAAAATTGTCGTTTTTAGTGTTTTCCTCGCAATTTTTCCACATTTTCTCATCGTTTAAACCTTCCCTGAACTTCCACAAATATTTCAAGACTAAAATTAGCCAAATCGGTTCAGCCGTTCTCGAGTTTTAGCGAGACTAACGAACAGCAATTCATTTTTATTTATATAGATAGATAGATAAATATCAGAGAGCACACTTGTATAGATAGATACGTAGATTTCACGGAATATACGCAGACGATGTCATGTCTCATTTTTTGTTTGTATACTTTGTGAAAGATCACAAAAAAAAAACTAAAATAATTCTTAATAATCACAACATAGTTCCCCTATAAGATGTGTTTACAAGTGTAGACTGTCACTGAAGTAGTCAACCATCGTACACCCTCTTTTTACCGACGATTTTCACGTTTCAACGTGAAATTTGAGGTGAGCCTTGTTGCTGTACTTTGAGCACCATTACATACTTTAAGAAATCAGTTGTTTCATACACTTTGGTCGGGTAGCTATGTAACTTTTTTATGAAACAGCTAATGATTTCGCGATTCGAGGGTTGCCTTCATAGTAAAAATTGTTCGTATAGACGAGTACTGCTAGTTACCCGCTTCCGCAACTTCATCTTAACACCCAGTATACATAATTTAAGTGTTCCCGAATGTGAACAAATGTGAAATGCAAGCCACAGTCCACACTCGGTATACCAGCGTTTCAACGACGATTCGTGATGGGTGGTTAGCCCTGTTGCCGTACTTCGAGCACATAATACACGCTTTTAGGGCTTAGACAAAACATAAGGGAAGACACGGTACTCAGCTTACCGCGCGTGGACCTACAAATATAGGCCCATGGACCTGTATTTACTAGCTTCGTCTCGCTCGCGCTGCTATCAAAGCTCGTTACTCTATTTCTTTCGTTCTGTGGCTTTCGTTCACAAAAGAGGTTCATTTTTCGAGTTGAAAATATAAGAACGTACCGCATCTTCCTCTTTATTTATATCAATGTTTTAGGGCAAGTTTTTCTCATAATGCTTTCCTTCACCGTTCAGCAAGTGGTAAGTATTAGGTAAGAATACAAATACTAAAATAAATTAATTCCAATAATAAACAAACAATGTATAAAATATTAACAAAATTTAACGATAAACAAACGAAGTGGGAATCAGGCACGAAGAGTCGCAGTCTAACTTTGGGGAACTCTAAACCGGTAGCGGTTTACCGATCGAGTGGCTGCCCGTAACCAAAATCCGCTACAAACTTTGTTCAAGGGGTAATTCAAATCCATTGGCCGCCTTCCACGTCAATACCAACAAAATTCTACCTACATTTAACTGAGTTGAAATGAAATAAAATGGATTTAAAGTTGTTCGCTTCATTAATAGTTCGGAGTTGGATTTAATCGCTGATGGAATAGATTTGTGAAAATTAGCCGCGGGGTTTGCTGAAATCTTGAACACAATTTAAATTATCTTTGTGTTAATGGAACGTCGAGTTTCAAAGAACTGAAGGCGCGAGGAAGGTACGTCTTGGCTTTGTTAACTGCTTCATAGCGGGGTTACATTTAAGTTATGGAAACCTAGTAAATAAAATAGAAATTAAGATGGCAACGAAAACTGTGACACTGACAATAGCAAAGCTCTAAAATTTTCTTTCAGATTTAAATAGTTTCTTTTAAAATTAGCTTATTGAGGGTATAGACTGCGAGAACCGGCTAAGTGTCAAAAGGCCGAAAATGAGTTAATAAAACAGCTACAATCAGTTTTTTTTTTGCTCTTTCTTCTAGTAAAACCAGTTAAATGATGGGCCTTTTAGATCCTGAGATTTTTTGATAAAGGTTTGAAACTGTCAACATTACAAACTGATTTTCTCAAAACTATAAAACTTGCACTTAGTTGGTTCTCGCGGTATACCTTCGTATATCTTCTAAAGGCGAGGGTAGTTATTCAGGGAAATAATATGTCCTGCTTCAACGCTTTCTTTTTTACTTGTCTATATTGCCCAGTGAATGTGGGCCGTTTTCCTTCACCATTAAGCAAGTGAGAATAATATAAATACCATCCACATAAATTCCGAATAACTAATTCATGCTCGATCAGCAGATTTCGAACTCCAGTCTCAAGATTCAAAGTTTAGCGTCTTACTTAGCTACCGCTGTTTTATAATCCCAAAAAAGATTTGTAAAATGGTGCATTTTAACATACGCATTTAACAAATATATGGAATTATTTATCAATGAAAAACACGGGAATAAAAAGGACAAAATGTGGTTTCAAATGAAATCTGAAAGCTCAGCGCTTTTATTCTTTATTTTCAATGGCAACGCGGTGGTTTATATTATTTTAGATAAGAGGGTTCGTTTTCTAATATGATTGCTGTTTTATATTAGTATATTTAGTACAAGTTGTATTGTTGTAATTTTAGTATAAGTTGTATTGTCTAAAGCCTAATACTAATCCAAATGAAGTGACATTTACATCATAGTTTTATTGGATGCAGAAAAATGCAAGTAACCGAAATATTAAAATCAAAAAGTGAAATAAGACATATTTTTTGAAATTTTAACTATCACAATTTTACGGTTTGAAAAAAATTTGAAGAGAGACGAAACCGGGATAACACCCCCTTAACATTAATATTATCATTAAGGGGAATCGACTCGTCTTCTGTACGAAACGCACAACTTAAGATGTTTCTTCTTATTTTTTAATTACAGCTGATATTAAATTAATGTGATTTATGGTATTTCGCGAACATAGTTTAGTGTCACTTTGACTTTTTTGGCAAAATTTTGTTATTTTGTTTGCATTACGTTGCAAATGTAATGGGCACACATACTAAGAAGCGTGTTTTAAGTTTAAAAATAAGAAGAACAAATAAGTTATGCGTTTCGTAGATGATACGACTCGTTTCCCCTTAAGGGGGAGTTAAAAGCGTGTTTTAAGTTTGTGTGCCCATATATTTACAACGTAATCCATAAAATAACAAAATTTTGCCGGAAAAGCCCAACTGACACTATACTATGTTCGCGAAAAATAAATCACATTCATTTTATATCTGTAATTCAAAAATAAGAAGAACTATCTTAAGGGGAAACGAGTCATATCCTCTACGAAACGCACAACTTAAGATGGTTCTTCTAATTTTTGAATTACAGATATTAAATAAACGTGATTTATGGCATTTCGCGAACATAGTTTAGTGTCAGTTAGGCATTTCCGGCTAAATTTTGTTATTTTATGCTTTACGTTGTAAATGTATGGGCGCACATAATTAAAAGCGTGTTTTAAGTTTGTGTGCCCATACATTTTAAACCTCATGCATAAAATAACAAAATTTTGCCGGGAAAGTCCAACTGACACTAAACTATGTTCGCGAAATGCCATAAATCACATTTATTCAATATCTGTTATTCAAAAATAAGAAGAACCATCTTAAGTTGTGCGTTTCGTAGAGGATACGACTCGTTCCCCCTTAAGTTGTGCTTTTCGTAGAGGATACGAATCGTTCTCCTCTAACATTATCGACTACGACGGGTGTGTAGCAGTTGGCTGCTACGCCGTAGTACCTGTTTACTACGCATAGGTTGTCTTGCCCCGCTGCTGCTGTGGGAAATAACTTCCAACGCAGTTATATTTTGTTGGAAATACAGCATAGCTAATCGGTACAAAAAATATTTTTCCTGCAATGCTGATATCATAAACCTCTTTCGTAAAAGCGGATTTACTTTATTCTGCGGTCAGGGCAGGTGCTGGGAAACTTTCAACAGGCCAATTAACAAAGGAAAAAATATTAAATATAAAGATATAAATATAAAATCTTCCTATCCTTTAAACGTAGTTCCTTTTATAATAATTTTATCCTTGGTACTTTTTATTCATATCATATCATGCGGATTCATATCCATTGTTCGGCTTATAGCTATCGGTTTATAGCAATCAAAGTATGTATGTAATTAAATTACCCAAGCCACTTATGAGCTGTAGGGAATTCATACCAAAAAAAAAGTTCTGTTGAAAATATTTATCTTAAAGAAGTTTTGGTGATACGAACAAACAAAATGTTTAATATATTGTCTTAAAGTTAATAAATTCCTACACATATTTTTTTGAGCTTTTTGGTTTTTTATAAAGTACCCATTTGACTGTATGTACTTAAAAACAAAATGACACAAAATAAAACAACTTGTACCGACACAAATTTATTTGTTCCTATGGGCCAAACTAAAATGACTTCTAAATTCATTATGTCACAGTCACCGGAACAGATAAGTTTGTGGCGCTGTAACGTACAGTCATTTACAAAAGTGGATGAACTTGTCCGCTATCACTAGTACAGTAAGAGTCAAAAGTGTTCAGCAATTTTAGCAACTTACCTACTTTATCCCCTAAATTAGTTCCATCATAGCACGGACCTTTACATTAGTACCGGGCCGTTTAGTCGGACACTTTATCCTGCGGTCCGGCCAGGTGTCGACAAACTTTCGCCCGAGTAATTAACAAAGGATCTCGGCGTGAAGGATGCACTGCTCTCTCGTCACACTGAGGACAAACCGTAGCGTCGGTCGTTTTTAGGGTTCCGTACCCAAAGGGTAACAAACGGGACCCTATTACTAATAGTCTGTCCGTCTGTCCATCTGTCACCAGGCTGTATCTCATGAACCGTCATAGTTAGACAGTTGAAATTTTCACAGATGATGTATTTCTGTTGCCGCTATAACAAAAATACTAAAAAACAGAATAAAAGAAATGTTTAAGGGGGCTCCGATACAACAGACTTGTTTTTTTTGCCGTTTTTATAGATAATGGAACGGAACCTTTCGTGCGCGGGTCCGACTCGCACTTGGTTGGTTTTTTGATGATATTGGTGTCATGAATAAGGTTACAAACCTTGAAATAATATTTTCTTATACTTACGTACAACGATTCTTAGTCAATATCCTGAATGGTACATTTTAACCATGAAGATAATTCAACGTGACCGGACCTGCAGGCAAAGGCTTTATTAAAAAAGCAGATCATCTAGGATATTTTTGTTACCGTTTTTGTCAATGTGATGACCAAACCGAAGAATTTCGATACAAAGTAAGTGCAAGCACGAAATTCAACAAACCAAATTATTTCTCGAACAATTCAAATCAATATGGAAATCGGGCATAATATCCTACTTGAAATACAATAGGCCGGGCTTTCAAAGCTTTGCCATTTACTTTAAATAGCCGGTGGACCTAACGGCTACTATCTATTAATCTTGTCACCCGAAAATGAAGTGGTCATGGCCGCACCCATCCTGATTACAGGGTTGAAGATTATTAATTACACCCAAACTATTTGGGTGAATCACGAACTCCGCGGAACGAAGAGAACTCTGATTTTCAACTATTTAACTTAACGTTTTAGTGAAGCGAAGGCCTTTCATAGCTTTTTGTGACGAAGTGAAATTAATGTCGGAATTATTCCGGGGCGTTTTCATTCAAACAGTTTTGGGGGGTTGTTGGGAATTTTACCAACAAAACGAAGTACATTGTTATTGACCTCTTCTTTATTTCATCAATATTTACGATTCAGATTACGATAGACAGATTTTAAAATAAGCTTACTTGATTTAATTAGAAAAGTAATGTCTTTCATTTGACCTTCAGTGACGTCATCACCATATTTTTTTTTCTTGAGCGCTTTCTAAAGTCTGGCAAGGATCCGACTTTATTCAACCTAATAGGCTAATATGATGATGTTACTTCCTGTACATAATAAAATATATATACAATATATACTTACAGAATTATACTTTTATATCTACTAGTCCCTGGTTTAAAAGCACAGCAAAATGTATCAATGAAGTTACGTACCTAAACTGATCTATTTATTCCAAAAAAGAGACACAAATAGCACTTCCATTTTTAAAAAACGACTGATTTGTCTGTTCCAGAATAATAACGGAAAATGTTAGGTTCGTGGCAAAATAGTCTTGTCTTCTTTTATCACGCTTCAGCTTAATTGTGAGAAAAGAGGAAGTATAACTAAAATCCCAACTGTTTTTTGTTTTTTATGCATAATGGGCTTACGCTTGACCACAACCTCGCCTGATGAAAAGCGTCGATGAGACGTAGGGTGAAGAGCACTCATCCAATAAACTGGGATATTGAAAGGAAGCGAAATGTTAATCAGTCTGTCATCAATCATTATATTCGTCATGAGAATGATGACAACTTGACAACCCACGGCCGGGGCACAAACTTACGTACGTAGGTATATTCAATAGAGAATTACAAAAATACTTTCAATACAACCCGCTAC
Source organism: Ypsolopha sequella (assembly GCA_934047225.1). Classification (NCBI taxonomy): domain Eukaryota; kingdom Metazoa; phylum Arthropoda; class Insecta; order Lepidoptera; family Ypsolophidae; genus Ypsolopha; species Ypsolopha sequella. The sequence goes on along the minus strand of OW203994.1, from coordinate 15,067,555 downwards.
AAATAAAGAGATAGACTTTAAAATAACAATAGAGCCACTCGTAGTGAAATATATCTTTCAGCAAACCGTTACGTTGGAAGCAGAGTGGCACTATATAGAATATTGTGCGGATGCCGTATTTTTGCTGATGTTATTATCTTTCTCCGATACGGATGCTCTCTCTTTAGATTTACGTCCACAAAAGGGTCTGAAAGAACCCTATTAGGCTCCATCGTCTATCTAACGCACTCTACTTTCTATGTTTGTATATAACTAGAAGGCATTTAGCTGAATATTTAGAGTGTAACGCTGAGAGCTTTGGAATTTTAGAGAACTTTGTTCATAGGTAGTTTTTAGAGGCTATTGTAGGTTTATCTAGGTTATCTGAAATAAATATATTAGCAACTTGTTCTGTCCGTCTACTACAAAAAGGAATGAATTTTTTTTTACCAGAATCACTTTAACCACACTGAAAAGTTGTCAGCCCCGATTTTTTTTGTATACTTTTTCGGCAAGTTATAAAGAAGAAATTGTTAAAAAAAATTTAAGTAATCGGGAAAAGCCCACTTGATAATCTTTCAAGTAATATTGGCCACAAAACCCTAAAACTGTAAACGAAGAAGCAATACCCGCTAAACAAATAACATTTTAGTTTTAACTATTACAAGTAACTACACTTTTATTTATTAACCTTTGTTTAAGGAATTCATAGTAATATGTTGATATAACTATTTCTTATATTCACTTGTTTCGTCAGCCAAATAAATAAATCGGAATATAAATTTTTATCATCAGAACCCAAATGCTTTTTATTTACGTCAATCAGCAGCTTATAGGTGAAGCATTTATTTGACAAACAAGTGTATAAGAAGTATTTACTTACAAAAAACTCTTCAATACTAAAGCCAATTTGTAACTTTAACTGGTATAAAAATTGTTAACAAACATAATTTGTGTTTATGAGAGCACATCCATAACTATGTTGTATTGTTTGTTTTCTTTTCTTTTATTTTTTTTTTTATTTCTTATATTACTAGCCATTGCATGTTACAGTTTTAAAATAGTAGATTATTAACCAAGGGCTGTATGACATCAATTGCATACGAGGTTTTTGGCGCCTGAGCGAAGCGAAGGCGCTAATTAACCCGAGTATGCAATTGATGCTTACGCCCGAGATAAATACTCTGCTTTACATATCGATTGTGAGGTAAGTAAACAACAAGACAGCAGGTTTCAATGAACATTTATTAAGAAGAAAAAAATGTGTATTTAATTAAAATTAATAGTAAAATTATTACAATTTGTAAGAGATATGGTCACGTTCTTTTTAGGAATATTTATAGTTTGAGTATGAGTTTGTGATGATAAGACTTGAGTTTGAGTGACTTGAGGTTCTTGCATCGTAAATGGCGGCAGTTGACTGGTACTATTTTCTTCATTAAAAAATGGCTCAGATGATGTGCTTTGACGTGGTGATTTCAAGTTTATATTTTCTGTTATTTTAGAAGTAATTTTGCTTTTGTTTGCCACCGAATCTTCGATATAACCTTCGGCCACTTTGCTGGACTTCCAGCCGCCGTGCCTTTTTAACAGAGTGAGGTTGGCTCCCGAATCAGCCAATAGAGTCGCTGATGTTCTGCGAAAGCAATGCCCGGTGTACAACTCTACGTTACTCAGTTTTAAATATGTGGCTATTTGCTTTGGCATGCCTGTAAATTTGTTTTTTCCTATTACTTGTCTGTGGCATTTTCCTTTACTGTAATTAAGAAAAAAACGATTTGTATCCACGTTTTCAGGCCGAAGAGCTTGATATTTTTCAACATAATTTGCAAATTCTTCATGCACAACAAATGACCGGTCAATTTTAGTTTTCGTGTTAGGCAGTTTTATGAGTAGTAATTTGTTATGTTTTTCTACATTTTCTATTGTCAAGTTTGTCAATTCCACGGTTCTGCAGGCTCCCGATATCCCAAAAATTAGAACAACCTGTAAAAAAGACATAAGTTGTATTAAAGGCACCAAATTCGCATAGTATTTTTGTGAAATATTTTGGTAACTTATTAAAAAGGGCAAGTAAATACGTAGGTACCTTTATTGCTAAATAAATTTCATCCGGAGCTTCATTTAAGAATTTCTGTAATTCTTCTGCAGTAAATACCTTCGATTTCTTGCTTTTAAAGCCGTCAGACTGCCTTTTCAAGAAAGCAGTAAGTTTAGAAAAATCTTTCAAATTCACGTCATGTTTTGTCATCATTGTAGATTTTAGCATGGAATAAAAGCACCATAAACTGGAAGGTTGTAGCCTCTTAGATAATTCATCAAAATATGATATAAAAACACTTTCAGAAAGAGATTTCACTTTTTTTTCTGACCGCCATTTCATAAATTCGTCGTATGCCTTTACATATCTTTCTTTCGAGTTCGGCGGTAATATATTTTCGACAACTGTTTTTGCCCTTTCTTTAATAAAATCGGGCGTTAGATCTATGTCTTCGTCACTAGACATGTTTAAAACTTTTGAAAAAGAACTCAAACAAGAAAATTAATTACTTTCGCGATGCTTTCGCACCTACTAGTAGACTGCCTTTTTTTTTTTTCACGCACGCAAGCGCGTCAAATCTTGCTGGCCAGTTTGATTTTTAAATCGATTCCATCTAACATACGATGTGGAAACAAATTGTTCCATATTTAAAATAAAATCTTTGTTAAATCAATTGTCTAGATTCCGATTCGAGTAATTAATCGATACCGAGAAAAAAAATATTAACTTTTTAAAAATATTCTTCGTGCAGTATGAGTATGACAGTTCTTTTTTCAAATTCCAAAACCTATGCTGTAATGATAGTCATACACCCCGGCATTCAGGGGTGTAAGGGTGTACTTACAGAGCAAGAGATATGTAAATTAAATTTATTGATGCTAAGATTCATATAAATAAAATGTAAACGTCGTTTTGTCAATTAGTTCCTACTGATAATTTCAAAACGAATTCTGTCTCGATTGTTCATATTCATACTATCTTTTTATAAACATACTTCTACGGTACGCAACCGAACATTATACTAAGTGCTTGTTTTATACTGCACAACGGGAGAAGCACTGATGCCTTTATTACTGTTTTTACTATATTAGGCATCAGTAGCCATCTCATTAGTGCTAATAGTCTAAGAGCTAGCGACGAAATCGGTCATGTGGCTTCAGCTGTATTGAAACTCCGTTAGCTACTTCTCTGAACATCATTTTCCGATAATGTTCGTGCTGGCAGGCCGCGGGCGGTGGGTGCGGGTGTAGTGGGGTGGGGAAAAAATTGAAAAAAAATGGGGGCTCAGCGACTTTAATTTTTTTTTCAAACAGTTGCTCTGTACTCCCTGTGCACCCAAAAAAAATTTTAAATCAATCGGGTGGTGGGAAGGGGTTGCCAGCGCTAATTAAAAGTACCAAAATAATAATAATTTTCATGTGGGCTCAGATATCAGCCGGCGAACGCGTCAGCGCGCTCACGGCTCACGGCGACTTGGTACTTTTAATTAACGCTGGCAACCCCTTCACACCACCCGATCGATTTAAAATTTTTTTTGGGTGTACAGGGAGTACAGAGCAACTGTTTGAAAAAAAAATTAAAGTCGCTAAGCCCACATAAAGTTTTTTTGTAAAGATTTTGTATTGTGTATGTAATACACATGTATGTTATGTTACACAGCCCAATGTTTTGTTTATGTTGATGGTATCAATAAATATTTTCATTTTCATTTATGTAAAGGTATTTTCATATAAACTGAAACACTCAAAAAGGGGCTCTATTCCTAAAAAATATTAATAATTGGAATATTTTGTAAATGTGTATTAGGAACTCTCATACACATATACTCACGCGCGTCTCCCAGAGGGGTAGGCAGAGACTACAGATTTCCATCTGCTACGATCCCGCCACTCCTCCAAATCCATCAATCTAGTCATACAAGCTCTTCTATTCCGGGTACTTTTGACATGGGCCTTCTTCAATATGTCGCCATTTTGGTCAGTATACGTCCTTCTAGGAACTCTCATAATCACATATTTATTTACGACGATGACTAATATTATCAAATATAATTCTAGATGACATTCAGGTCCTCGGAGGCGTCCCTTTTATGTTGGCGAAGGGCTGACGTGTCACCTATGAGAATGAAAGCTTTTTCTGACCCATGGATCGGCTGTTTGATATGTTGTTATTGCTTCTTTTGTATTACGTATTTATGTTTGTGTATGCTTGTGTGCCTATGTATCTGGGTCTTAATATTGAATACATTTTATACAGGCGGTTTCCATACAGTTTAACCATAGATATTTTGTAACATTAGATCAGTGCCTTTAACCCAAAATCTCACGAAAAAATCTGACAAATTATTCTTTTTGGGAATATAAAATATCGCTCAATGTATGGGAATTAAAAATTTTAAAGCTGTGTGAGCACGCCTTAAATTTCTTTAAAAAATTTTTTTTTTTTATTATAGCTAAACTGTAGGGGTGGCTAGTGGAAAACTCGTAAAAGGTGACATGTAGCTACGGAACCCTACAATGCGCGTGGCCCGACACGCACTTGGTCGATTTATTTTTAGGTATGATTGACAAGAATTGGAACTTATGACAAGTTAAAGTTATCATTATCAATCAGCAGTGGCGTTCACAGAACTTTTTTCCGGAAAATCAATCCGGAGTTCAAGTACGACAATAAAAAAAATATGAAAAAATTTAAATAACACTTTGAAAAAAAAAGTTTGTATGAAAATGTTCACTCTAGGGTAGGCAGTGCCTACATACATGCCTGGCGTCATACAAACTTTTTTTTTGCAAAGTGTTATTTAAATTTTTTCATATTTTTTTTATTGTCGTACTTGACCTTCTGATTGCTTTTCCGGAAAAAAGTTCTGTGCACGCCACTGTCAATCAGACTGCTATTTATTTATTTATTTGACACTATTTTTACAATACTGACCTTAGTGGACATTCATATATAGGTATAATACATTACTCAATGATAGTCTGAACCTTTTCCGCATAAGATCATTTAAAGTACATACTTGTCTCCACATAAACTTTTAGACAAGTACTTGAATTTTGATAGGGGGCCTCCCTAGACAAAAATACTAGTTACGCCAATGATGGAAGTAAACGACGCCGTTAGACGTACGTCTACGAAGATATAATACGAGTATGTCTACAACGGTGTCAAGCACAGAACACATTCGTGTCAAGTATAAGACTTTCGTAATATATTATGTTATTTACGTGAAACAAATATTTCAGTTCGGGGTAATAGACCGCCATTACCTCAATTGTTATTTATCTCGTCCTTAGTAAAGAATTTGTATTCTGTAATAGTACGTTCCACTTTTTAATTCGTTTAAAATAAATTAACAAACAAAAGGTAACGCTTTGATGTTTGTTAATGGACAGACGGTTGTGTAATTGAGTTTACTAATTCCTTTTTATTTTTTATGGAAATTTACATTTAATTCCTACTTACCAGTTTCTTTTCTTTTTCTCTAAAATTATATGTACATATTTATAAATTATCAGGTAGGTATGCCCACTGGACTGACGATCTGAAGGACGTTGCGGGTGGCGGCTGGATGAGGATGACTGAGGACCGCCAAGAGTGGCGTAATATTGGGGAGGCCTATGTCCAGCAGTGGACGAATACGGACTGATGGATGGATGGAGGTATGTAGTTGATTCAACATACATAATTATGCAGAAACTCTTGAAATTGATGAAGTTTCGTCTGTTATGAAATTAAATAACGAAATTTATATCATGAAAAAACAATCATATCTAAAAACGTTCCTTTACATATCCCAAGAAAAGGATATGAACGCTTTTAGCTCGATGTGCATAATTAATATGAAATTTTGAAACTAACAAACCAACTAAAACTTACAAATGTTGAATAAACGCGGATAACCACACTTTTAAATGTATTTTTTGAGGCATAGGTCGTTTTAGACCACTTAGCTCACCTTCCACTGCGAAAGGGCAATGAGCAGGAAAAAGCTAAGCGTAACGGAGTCTTGCCTTTCCACCAAGAAAGGGTTTCACAGAAAAGTGGTATTTTCCTTCCATTGCCAGCTAGCTAGGCGGGAAATAGGATGAGTCAGATGAGCGAATTGTTAGACTTCCATTATCAGCATTGTTTGCGGAGTGAACTAATAAGCGGTAGGAGATGAGACACGGGGACGTCGCAAAACCATGCCACGGCTACATTTTTATTGAAATTTTTTGTTATGTTGTCAGACGATTCTAGTAAAGATGAATATTTATAAACGATAAGTAAATGCTTGCTAATCTACAGTTACTCTTACCAGAAAAACAAGAAAAGGACGCGTAACAAACCAAGATTTGGATCTAGCAACCATATTATATAACATAGATCAAGGATGGTCTTGTCATAAAAAAGCCCGTAGCTGTGCACTTTCGTGCCCGTGCCAGCAAGAACGTTGAAGCCAGACGCAGGGGTCACCACTGTGGTTTTGGTAAAAGAAGAGGTACAGCTAATGCTCGTATGCCACAGATGGAACTCTGGGTATAAAAACAGCGAGTATTACGTAAACTCCTCCTCAAGTACAGGACGGCTAAGAAGATTAACAGGCATCTGTACCAGGCCTTGTACATGAAGGCGAAGGAAAATGTGTTCAAGAACAAGCGTGTGCTCATGGAGTACATCCACAGGAAGAAGGCAGAGAAGGCCAGGACTAAGATGCTCAGTGACCAGGCTGAGGCTCGCCGCAACAAGGTGAAGGAAGCCCGCAAGCGGCGTGAGGAACGTATCGCTGCCAAGAAGGAAGAGCTTCTCCAAACCTTCGCGAGAGAAGACGAGGCCGCTGTGACGATGGCCAAGAAGTGATCTAGCCTGATATTAGGGAGAGACCCATCAAAGGCGATTTAATACGAATCTTCTATGATTTACAATACGAATATTTCGAAAGAGGCTTGCAGACTCCGTTCAAAACTAGCACGCGATACCATGAGGATTTCGTGAATGCGATTACAAACGAATGTCTTTAATACTCTAGGTTGAGTTTTTAACCAACTTAAGACCACAGTGGAATCGGTCCAAAAAACTCTTCTAGAAATGTCGCAGCGTAATGCTCTGGAGACTCTATCTGTAAGCCGGGCTCCCGTTAATGCAGCTAGGAGCTCAAGGCGGGGAATTGTTGTGGGCTTCAGGGGAGCGACACGAGCCTTTGAACATAAGAGTTGTATAGTCACGTTATCGGAGCTATCTACAGAACGTAGATAGACACACGCTCCGTAAGCATTCTGCGAGGCGTCCACGAAGCAGTGAAGCTCGATTGAAGTCGGCGAGATGCATACTGCATGTCTCGGAACTGAAACGGTACCCAAATGGTGAAGATTTTTAGAGACAGAATGCCACATTTTAATTATGTCTTTTGGAACGGGATCATCCCATCCTAATTTTAAGAGCCACAATTTTTGTAGCAAAATTTTAAGAGTTATGGTACATGCACTTAGCATGCCCAGTGGGTCAAATATTTTGCATGTTTTTGACAAAATATTACGTTTAGTAGGAGTTTGCATTTCGGAATCAATCTTCACTGAAAATTTTAACGTATCGGTATTGGGAAACCATAAAAGACCCAATACACCCGCTTGTTTGTCTAAATTAAGAGATTGAGACTCCGTTTGCTCAGAAAATATTTGAGGACAGTTAGTGCGGAGTTTATGAATAGGAAAACATGCAGAATTCAGGATTTTAATGACTGACTCGCTTGTTTTACGTAATTCATCCTCAGTCTCACCCCCAGTTAATAAATCGTCGACGTAGAAGTCATGCTGTAATACCTGGGATACTGATTCATCTGTACACTCCTTAGCAAGTTGAAGTAAACATCGTGTACTTAAGAACGGTGCCGAAGCCGTGCCGTATGTAACTGTGTTAAGCTGTAATACCCGTAATGACTTGCTTTCGTACGAATCATCAATGTGAGGTTCCTGATCTCTCCATAAGATCAGTTGTAGATGCCGTTCTGCTGGATCTAAAGATATTTGTCTGTACATTTTAAGAATGTCCCCAGTCAGTACATATCGATGCTGGCGAAACCTAACAAGAATATCGAACAATTCATCTTGAACTACTGGGCCTACGTGTTGTATGTCATTCATTGATTTTCCGGAAGTAGTTTTTGCCGAACAATTAAAAATAACTCTTATTTTAGTTGTTTCGCTGTTGTCACGAAAGACAGCGTGATGAGGCATGTAATACCCGAATGGGGGTCTATCTACTTCGGTTAAGTGCCCTAAAGTCTCATATTCCTTTATGAAGTCTGAATACTGTGATTTGAGAACAGCGTTTTTATTGAGCCGTTTCTCTAAACTAAAGAATTGCCTTTTTGCCATCGTGAATGAATCTCCTAATACTTTAGGGCTTTCACGAAAAGGTATTGACACCGAAAACCGGCCATCTTCAAGGCGCTTTGTGGTCTCGGTAAAGTGTTTTTCACAAATTTCATTGACGGGTGACGTTAGTATTGGTGATTTGGATGAAGGGATTTCTTCGAGTTGCCAAAATTTGGCTAATGACTCGGATATATCTTGACTAAAGTTACAATGAATTTTACGTTTTTGTTTATCTTTATTGCTGCCAAGAGGCCCTGCTACTATGAAGCCCAATTGAGAGTCTTGAAGGATTGGTTTGTTGGGACCTAATTTTATTTGTTTTGGCATCAATATCTCATAAAATACCTCAGCACCCAGAAGCAAATCGATTTCTGAAGGATGATAGAAACCAGGATCAGCCAGCTGGATATTGGATGGTAAGTTCAAGTCAGAGACATTGATCTCGACGTTCGGTAAGTACCCTGTAATGTTAGGTATAACCAAACAATTTAGTTTCATGCTAAACGAACTTGTCAAGGAATGTACAGATATCTCACATTTTTCTGTTGAAGCAAATTGAGCATTATTGACCCCTGATATGCAGATCGAACCAGTATTTTCTCCAATTAAACCCATTTTATGTTTCAGGTTACTGGAAGCAAACGAGGACTGAGAGCCGGCGTCAAGGATGGCCCGGGCCAGGTAAGTATTATTATTTAATGTGTTCTTTACCCTTACTAAAGCTGTTCCAAGAAGCACCTGCCCGGGAGATGAAGCTGAGGGTGAAACAGGTAAGGTATGGAAGCATTTGTTAATATCATTACTCTCATTATGATTTTGAGCATGTTCATTATGTTTATTTATGTGCAATAATGTGTTATGTTTCTTTTTACAGATACGACATGAGCCCAGTCGACAGCGCGAAGCCTCGTGCCCTCTGCGAAGACAGTTCGAGCAAAGGTTTAACTTTAAGATTTCGCTCGATCTATCTTCTGGCGACATATCTTTGAATAAAGGGCATTCTATAATGCGATGACCTTGATTACACATCGGACATTTGATGGCATTTGTGTCAACAGAAGAGACAAATGATTTTGTCATTTTATTTTGTTCTTTATGAATAAATGATTTACGATTATCATTTTTATCGCTTCTGTTAACCTGCATCATTTCAAGCATGTCCGCACGACTACGTAAATACTGTGTAAAGTCTGATAGTGAAGGTAAGTTGGTTAGACTATTTTTATGTTCCTCCCATTTTCTACCAGTTACAGAATCAAGTTTGTTTGAGAATATGTAAATAATTAAAACATCCCAATGATCAGTATGTTGGCCTAAAGATTCAAGGGCCCTAAGGTTTTTGATCATGTGATCGATAAGATAACGAATCGATTTATGCGATTCTTTTGTCAAGGAATCAAAATTAAGCAATGCCTTTAAGTGATTGTTAATTAAGATCTTTTCGTTATCATACCGCTCACGCAATAAATTCCATGCAACCTTATAGTTAGGAGAGGTAAACTCGAGCGACTTGATCACAACAAGGGCACCTCCCTCTAAAGATGAACGAAGGTAATGGAACTTGCTTATGTCTGGAATCGATTCATTCGAGTGGATCAACGAGTCGAAGGTGTCCCTAAATTCAAGCCATTTAAGGTAGTTACCATCGTAAGTAGGTAACTTTATTGTTGGCAATTTTACATTATTAAGCAATTTGTCACCAGTATGAGATGAAGTTGAGTTAAAAGCATGAGAATCTTCGTCTTTTTGATCCTTGTTATGAGGTGAAGAATCTATAATGTCCCGAGCTACTGAGAGAACAGAGTAAAAGGTATTTTCAACAATTTCTCTTTCAGATAATTGCTGATCGGCATCGAGAGAAATCATTTCTATTTTTGCTTGAATAGAATCAAAATCACAAAACAAAGATTCCATTTTTTGTAATCGAAGGGTTAAGTCTTTAATTTCGATTTTACTGACGACATCACAAGGAATTTTAGATATAATCTCGACACGATCTTTGAATAAAGTTAACCGTCCCTTTATGGACCCTCTTTGTTTAATTAACTCCTTTAACGTCCTCTTCTCAGCCTCGGTTAATGATTCCTTTTCTTCGTTATCACTCATCGTAAAGGGCAAATAACAAACAAATAAATTTTATGCAAACCAATCCGGTTCTGAACGGGTAGATTCTCCGATCCGCCGCGCTGCCGCCGCAGGCCGCTTGCTGTGTGACGTAACAGCCAGTCAGGCAGGCTAGCGGCTAGAGGCGCGCGCGCCACAAGTTCACGCAGAGGACACGTGATCTTGGTTTGACCGAGGTTTGACCGGTCGGTGAAAACCTGAAAACGGTCGGCAAATCTACGTAAAATAGATGCACTCGCAAATAGTAATGAAGCTTGAAGGAAGAATGCTTGAAGTAGGCGATGATGAGCGTTTTGCTAAGAAAAAAGGAAAGCAGATTGACGTTTGGCACTATTTAAGCCGGCGAAGTCTCAGTATTGATGATAACGTCGAAAGTTTTATAATTGAATTGCAATTGTTATGAAATGGGCCATAGAAAGCTGAATAATACAATTTTTAAGTACTGTTGCGTACATACGTAGCCATGTAGGTTTCTTTAAGGCTGTGTAGATAATGATTATGCACTTATTACTGCTATTGCGAAATAATTGTAAACAATATGGTGGCTAAAATACAATTGCCTTATAAATTTAAATAAATGCAGTGATTGCGAGGCAAAAGCGGTAGGTACGTACTGTTCACACAAAAGAAATGGAAGGATTGGAAATAAAGAAAAGGATTGGGCTACTCCCCTCGGTGAATCCTTGATAATACTCCCGGCAGCTTCCACTTGACTCGAACACCTCCAGTATTTCTTTGTTTGCCACGCCACGTCAGAGTTGAGATTTCGTTCTTGGAATTTCCTTTGTACTGCACAGAGTTCTGCACTAAGGTCAGGAGCACAGCACAGAGTTTTTGTCCTGTCACGGTCGCCAAATTGGAAAGACTTTATGTTTTCTTGTTTAATTTATTTGTACTAATTTATTGTTTACAATGTTATGAGCGACGCGCACTTCGCCGTAGGCCGTCTCTCCAGCTCTGCCTGCGTGTCCGCCGCACTGGCGCCACTACGCTTGTCCCCTCCTCGCCCCGCTAATCAGTCGGGCCGCGACAACGCCGCGGACTCCTTTTAACCCGCTCTGTCCGCTACGCTCACTCCGCTTAAATATGGAAGCACTTCTATGAAAACGACGAGTGCCAATCAAGCGGAGTCTGCGCAGAGTCCGTTCCGCTCGCGGTGAAAAGCTGTCTAACTAATCCTAATTCTTATTTTAGTTATTTCTAGAAATCAATATACGTAATGGAACTAGTGTGAATAAAATTCCTTGAAATTCGCAGTAGTTCCATCATGGAACTTGGTAATGAAACTACTGCGAATTATCCCTTTTTGTTACAGAGTCTATCTCAAAAATTAAACTAGTTAGGAATTTGAAATTTCTGTATATTAAATATACCAAACTGGTGTATGGTTACCGGCATAGAATAGGGCCACACCATTTCTTCCCGTGGGTGTCGATTTTAGGAGCAAATACCAGTGGATGGGCAGCAGCGTCTACCTGAGTAATAAAAACCAATCTGCGATACCCAATCCTCCTGCCAAATCTGGGGATTACGGCAAAATCCCTCATTTGCGAAGGAGATCAATGTCCCAGCAGTGGACTGTTACGGCTGTATTGATTGATTGATGTATTGCGTTTCTCGCGTAGATCCCTTTTCTCACGATCCTGTGGGAATTTTCTAAAATCCTTTCTAAGTGGGTGTCAACATCATACAATTAACACATTCCAAATTCATGTTCCTAGGATCGGCCGTTTGGTCTTTGTCTCTTAGTATTTGTATTTGTCTCTTAACTTATTTGAATGGTAGGAAATCCTCAGGGCGTGAGTCCTACCCGCACTTGACCAGTTTTATTGTAAGAAGTAATTGCGAACCAAATTTTTTTTTGTACGAAATATTGTATGCCTATTTGACTAACTTTTTATTCCATACAATAAATACATAACATTATATTAAAAATAAAGGATTGTTCTATGGAAATCTAGTATAACTATTAACTACAGGAAATTTTAGTATCGTAGGATGAATTTTGGCCAAATAAATATTATTATATCAACGTATTGTGTAAAGTATATTATTATTATTATATATTAATAATTTATGTCTAAACTAAACACATTCAAAATTAAAATTAAGTACCTAACATAAAAATATTATATCATAATACTAAAATTAAAATATACTTAAAATATAAATATTACTAACAAATAAAAAAATAAAAAATGTTCGGCACCTATTAAAAATCAAGTTATATATATATTATATATATTATCATACATTATTATACAATTTTATAAGTTCATCGTCTTAATTTGATTAACCAACATAGATCTTTTTAAGGCATCAGAATATCAGTGTCACAGTTTATTCTGTGGCGTATGCTGAGCCAGCGCCCTTTCAGCTTGTGTCAAAGATTGTAATTATTCTAAGGATTACAATGTATTTGTTATATTTTAAGCTAACTTCGTGTAGTACTTTTTGTGTTTTTTCCGTAAGATGCATTGAATTAAGTTTTTATCTATCTATCTATCTACCTACCTATCTGGGGACTATGTAGTCCCGGACCTTTAGGAGGCGTGTGTGGGGCCGAAGCCAACACGTAGAGGCCCTTTAGACAATTTTATCCAAATGTGATGAAACACCAACCGACGATTATCCCTGTACGCACTGTAGTAGTGCACCCAAAGACAACCCCCGGCAAGTGTAGGGCTATTGTACAGAATGAAAACAAAGGAAATCAGACTATTGGGTTGAAGTGCTAAGACTGGATATCTGGGACTATGGAAGGAATTATAGCACCTGCCCGACCTATGTTAATAACACGGAAAAATGGGCAGGCGGAGATTTGCCAACTCAATTAATCTGACAACACTAGATGCTTTTGATTTTGACACTTCATCTTTGCTACGTCCATTTTTATGGTTAATCCATGCTTTACATGTATTATTGCTAAGATCTATTGTTCTTTTCATAATGAATTCTTAGGGAAACTGTGTGTTCCTATATTTTTACTATTAGCCACAACGCATGTGCTGACCATGTTGAAAGTTAAATGAAACACCAAGTAAAAAACAACATCATATATACACAGCAAAATAAGAATATCTTTGTGAAGGGTGTTGTTGGGTTTGACACTGAACTAGAAAACTATCTAGCCCACAAAATATTGCTGCCCACAGATTAAAAAATAATCTTAATTTTTTGACACTTGAAAGCAGGGTAACGCCATCTATGTTTACCTCTGAAAGCTTGATTAAGGTCAGTCTGGAAAACTGCTCTGACAAAAACGAATCTCGCAAAAACATTAACCGCGTTCACACTTGACCGATCACTCACACCCCAATTGAAATTCTTGCATAACAAAGTTTTGCCGAGCACAATAGATAATTTATATCCCTTTGACATTTTTTAAGATTATAATTGTGGTAAAAGGAAAGTTTCAGTTACGTAAAAAGCTTTGGGATTGATTGTCCGATGTCAGGGCGGGCAGGCTAGCGGTGGGCATTGTTTCACGCTTGCCGTCGTTGGGCACTTTTCGTGCTCGAACTTTTCTCATTAGGCCGATCTGTTACTCAAACCATCGACGATTCGTTATAGCGCTCACGGACTCTTCAGAGCTGTGGCCTGCGTCCGTTTTTAATGAATATTGCTTTCAACTCCGAGAACTACACGGAATTCGATATGGGAGTTTTTGCTACAATTTTGTTACAAAGTGTTCTCATATATTCGTACTACAAAAAAAGTCATACAAAAAACAAAGATAACATTTTTATTACAAATAAGTACGTTTTTTTAAATACGAGTATTAACAAAAGTAACAACATTATGGGATGAGCTGCTCTGTATTCAGGTTCAAAATAACCTATTGGATACCTCACTAAACCCTGCAGAGCGAGCTCGTCTTTTATAACGTCTCGTCCAATAACCAGACTCCGGCTCGACGGAGACGCTCGTCGTCTCCGTCGAGCCGGAGTCTGGTTATTGGATAAACGCTCTTCCATCGGCTAATATCCCTATATTAACAGGACAAGTTTTACTATGGCCACCTGTCTGGGACTCGGCACCCGGATGAATGAGCCACGTTGCTGCCGTTGTGGTAGGGTCGTCGATCAGCTTGGTCATCATGGCTTGGCATACCAGCTTAGTGCCGGTCGCCTGCCGCGTCATTACACTCTTAATGACGTCATCTGTAGTGCCTTAGTAAAAGGTCTCATCCGTGACGATGCCGAGAGTGGGAATGGGAGGAATGGGAGGTCACTGGTGTGGGATGCCACATGTGTTGATACGATGGCAGCGTCCAAAGCGATCTCGCTCAGGTCGGGTGTGGCTGCGGTATCGGCGCGGCGGAGGGCTCCAGAGGCGCATATATGTGGCCCTTGGAGAGGGTTACACTTTTGTACCCTTTAGCGTGAAGACCCTCGGGCCATGGGGACCAGAAGCGCAACGACTCTCTAAGGAGGTCTCGTTACGCCTGATTAACACCTTGGGTTACCCAAGGGCTGGAGCATTCTTTGGTCTTGCTGCGATCCAGCGAGGCAAAGCCGCCAGCCTCTTGGATACCTTTCCCAATGACGGCAGCGATCTGGCCAGCATATTTTATTTAACTTGAATTTTAATAGGTGCCGCAAATTTTCCTTTTTATTTTATTTGTGAATAGTATTTTTATTTAGTTTTATATTTAATTTTGTAGTTTATTATGTAGTTAATTTTAATTTTGAATTATATAGCTTAGTTTACATCGTTATTTAAGTTTTAATTGTTATGTAGTTAAACTACAATAATATGAATTAAATAAATTATGAATATAAAATAAAAAAGTCTTGTAGGACATAAATAATATAAATAAATATAAATTAACATTACAAACAAAAACATAGATCGTTTTCATTAAACTTTCAATTTCTAATTTCTACCCTCTAATTTATTCTTATTTGTATTTCCTGTGAAAATAAGAGTCCACAGAAGGGTCTTTTCAAAGTAAAATTAACAGCACACCGATAGTTTTTAAGGGTAGTAAAGTAGCTGTTCTAAGGACATATTTAGGTGTAGAGAACAGTTTTGAGGGTCGAGTAGATAAAGTTCAACATACCATACTCGCAATGGCCAGAAGAGCACAAACTATATTCATCAAGAAGTGTTTACGAAACATCTGGCTCCAAAAGTTTACCGTCAGATGTTCGCACTTAGTATTACGCTGCCATTTCATTATCGTCACTCTAACCCCTCGGCCACAGCTTCAGGCTTCAAGAGGTGCGCCAAGCGGTTCTTCTTGCGACGGCGCGGCGCCGGCGGAGAGAACAAATGTATGAAGTTGTATAGAGCCGGCCATGGGTCGCCGCTCGCGCTCTTGTCCGGCTTCGAGTGACTTGCGCTCTCGCGACGGCGGTGTGCGGGGAGGCGGGCGGTTGAAACAGTGATCGAGCGCACAGGACGAACCTAGTGTCAAGCGCTTTGAGCGAGCGAGCGCGCTATACATGAAGACGCCGACGGGTGTCGTGGCAGGGCAAAGCCCGTCGCAAAAACCGCCTGGAAGCGCAGCAAGAATCGCCGCCAGAAGCCTGAAGCTGTGGCCCTGGCGTAAGGACGGCCCGGTGTCTTTATACCAGGGGTGGCCAAGAGATCGACCGCGGTCTACCAGTCGAACGCGAAGGCGATTTAAGTAGCCCAAGTGTATTAAATAAATAAATAAATTTAATAAAAAGTTCTCTATTAGGTAACAAAGACCCATTGAAAAACACACATGAAATAACAAACATTAAAAAGATAAAAAATAATATTCGATTTAAACTATTTACAATTTAAAATTATGTTTTTAAATTATAATAAATTAAGTTAAATTGAATTATTCATATTTTTTTAACATTTTCCACTATGGACGCAGCAAAAACCAAACTTAGTTCTCACTTAAGGCGATACGTAAAAGTTTTAGCGTCCCTGTTACTCCATATGCGAAAAAACCCTCAGTGCGAGTGGGACAGATTGGTGGAAAAGTAGCAAAAAGTTGATTTTTTATTAATTCTAAGCTATTTTGCAAATAAAATGACTTTGCAAATACATAATATCCACATTTTGAATGCAATTTCACAATGAAATTAGTTAGGATTTCAGAATTACAGAAAAAAATAAAACAACTTGGAGGTCTTTTCGGAATTAAATTCTATCGAGAAAATTTCATCCAATCGCGTTTTCCTTCAGTAAGAATGTTAATCAAATACTCAATAAACATATTGTACCCAAAAATTAAATATGTAGATGACGTTATAGTGGAGTAAATGGATTCGAAAAAACCCCATTTTTTTTTTGGTGTCGCCTTTACAGAAGCCCACTTAACTTCCTGTTTGCGGAGGATGAGTGTAAAATGCGAATTGTGTACGTCAATCAATTAATAAATACTTACTTTAGTAATTTAGCACAAAAGTGTTTTTTTGTTTCACCTTTTAAACCCTACCTTGCAGTCGACCGCATGAAATATTTTTGAACACAATTAGACCTCATAGGTAAAAAGTTTAGCCACCCCTGCTCTATACCGTCTTCTTTAACTACGAGTATGTAGGTAAATGCGAAAATGTTTCCTTCTCTATATTATTCTCGCGGTTTTGTTTATTCGGAGACTGTGCAAGTATCCAGGAACAAGAAATATTATAAATATTTTTTATAACCCTATTTCTTTATATCCAAACCAACACCGACGTAAAATTTCATTTTGCGAATTTCGCAATAGATTTCATGGTCACCGATCAGTTACCGTGTCTCCAGTATGAATTTGGCTGCATAAATCAGTCACTTTTTTATATTTTAATTAAATGTATCCAGTTTACCTGGAACACAAAATATTCTACTCCAAAAGTACCTGAGTGTTGTGTGACCGTTTTTCTAATACTACTTTATGAAACTCCTAAGAGAATACAAATTATATATTTTAAAAGATCACCGGTTGATTTGATGATTGAACGGCTGATATTATTTTCTTGAAAAGTATATAGTACTGATCATACTGAACTTTGTAAATTTCACGCGCATTTCAGCGCACGCGATTTTCAACTTTTTTTAAGGCGATATGCGAGAAAAATACGGGTGTTTCTTTTCTGTGTATTTCATGAAATACACGGAAAATTTTAATCAGTTTCTGGTATACGCATTTTGACTATATAATCTAGGGTTTTGAAATCGGAAAACATGTTTGGATAAATTTTCCTCGATAGAAATTATTGTTGAAATGAGGTCTTCAAACACACTTTTTCTCCTCGTTTGACGAATAGGAACCATATACAGAACTCAAACATATTTTATTAGGTGTGTTGTAACAATATCTATAGATTTGATATTTGAAATTTTGCTAGCTATTTTAGTTTTTTAATAAAAATATCAAACCAACTTTTTTGCCTTTTGTCCTGAATCCGCCCATCTCGCACCGCGCGATTTTTCGCTTGGAGTGACAGTGACAAAAATAAAATTCGCATAGCCTCTTAAGTCAGTCTGGCCCGGTGCTATAATAGCAAAGCCGCTGTGTGCCGTAGGAAGGCCTCCTCTTAAGGCGAATGTATACGCCAACTGCAATTTGGACCTGTGTTTGAAGGCCTTCTCCTCCCACACGGGTGGTCCAAAAATTTTCATAAAAATATATAATAGGCATTATAGAGTCAAAAATAAATTATAAGTTTCATAAACTGTTTTTCTATTATAAGTTTTCACAAAAAAAATCGAAAGTCATCGAAAGTTTCACATGATTAACACAAGAATTCTCTTACTCCTTCCAAACGCCTAAAGCGATTTTAATTATTATTTCACCAAATTATAGGAAATTTTTAGATCTAAAAAATTTAAGTTCAAAATTTTTTTTTTGTTTATGGCGTCCATGTGAAAAGTATTATTTTCTCCTATTTTGCGCTAGCCGGAGACGCAGTGGTTGCGTAACAGCCACTTTTCAAGGCACGCTGAAATGAACATTATTTCAATGTCGTTTCCGTTGATATTTGTACCGACACAGATCGAGTTGCTTATTTAGCGTGGTCATACGCCTTAATAACGCTCGTGTGACAGAACCAATGAAATCGTGCAACAAATGAAAGCAGGTGCACTGGTGACGTAAAAAAAAAATGATGATACGATCAAAATTGGTGTTGTGCCTTTTTGCTTAATGTGGCTTTATAACATTCCGTTACCTATACATGGTGTTTCAGTGTTTATCTTGGGACAAAATAGTTTTAGAGAGACAAAGCTTTTACTCTTTGTCGTTCTAATGAAACTTACAGAGCAAGCTTTTACAGTATCACATTGTTCTCGTTTTGGTCCCGAAATGCATCTGGTTGCAAGATAAGAGCGCGCTTCAAGATAATTAACTTAACTTCGCATCTGCATATTGTACCAGTCGGGTAAGTAATGTTTTACGGTTACGATGAACAACGGAAAACCTTACATCTACGTTTTAGTTTAGTTTGTTTATATCCGCAGTGTACTGAAAAACTACTAGGCTGATTGTGGTATTGACTTTTCTTTCATATCTAGGGGTTTAATATAATATAAGCTGTAGATCTATGTGACAGACGGACGGACAGACGGAGAGCGGAGGCTTAGTTTGGCACCCTTCGAATACAGAACCCTAAAAAAACACTTATAATCATTTAATGTATCTCAAGTTCCCCGTAGTGTATTCGTACTTCCTTATTGTTTAGCAAAATGACTTTACTACTTTCGTCTAACAGTTTCATTAGTTAGTTCCCTCACAGAAGAATTGTTACAACTTACTATTGTTCTTTAATTGTTATCGAAAACGATAAGGGAACTGGTGAAGGCGGTGTCAATCCCTGATTCTCGCTCTTGCTTCTACTAGGTTGAACTTCGTATGGCACAATGTATGAGGCTGCGGGGCCACGCGCGAAATAGTACATTACGATACGTTCGGCTGCGAGTGCTGCAATCACACGAGTCGAGAAAAAATTTCTCGCACGAGTTCCGTATAATTTTTTATAGCACAAGTGCGGAAAATGCCAACTTTGTGGTCATTTTACGCACGGTGTGCTATAAATATATTTTCATGATTTTCACCTCCCAAACTCGGAAAGGTTCTATTTATCATTTGAATGCTGCGTGAAAAAATGCATTTTATCCGCTAGCGGGGAAAAGGTTTTTAAAATTCGAACCTTTCTATTCAAAAAAGTTGTCTATACCGCCAGGCCAGCCAAGTGGCGTGCACAGAACTTTTTGCTGGAAAAGCAAGCAATTGGTCAAGAACAACAATAAAAAAATATGAAAAAATTTAAATATCACTTTGAAAAAAAAAAGTTTGTATTGGAAATTTTCACTCTAGGGTAGACATTGTCTACCCTGGCGTCATACAAAATTTTTTTTTTCAAAGTGATATTTAAATTTTTTCATATTTTTTTTATTTTTATTCTTGACCAATTGCTTGCTTTTCCAGCAAAAAGTTCTGTGCACGCCATGTCGCGAATATCGCGAGTTAAATTTGCGTAAAATCATTTCTCAATATCAATTCAATAATTTTTACCTCATTGCACTTAAGGTGGCTCCGTCGGAATAATTAGCAAATCGATTCGTGGTGGTTGAAATTTCGAATAAAACCATATTAAAATAAAGTCCTTATCAGCTTGCACTGCAATATGGCTGTTACGTCAGTCGCTGCGGCTGACAAGTGCGAAAATAGTGTGTTTTTAATTTATTTTATCCAAAGTAAAACTAATTTCCAAGAACTGAGAAAACCAAATCATTTTATATTATTTTGTCTAGAGGTTTATAAATTTTCATACTGTTTCGATAAAAACTGCAGCAGTTATGTTGTTACAAGTGAACAAAAAATCGAGAAATAATGGTAAACTTGGAATTTTCTTGCTTCACTTCTGTATGTTATAATGAAATTCAGGAAAAACCACATCACTACTTGTATCATGCAGATTAGTATGTATTTTTCTTCTGTTGAAAAATGCTATAGTTACCGTATAAAATGGTTACAAAATTACTTAGTTCAAGGTCGTTGGCGTTGGTAGAAACCTTAACACGGCACCGGCAGGAGGAAGGTGGCAACACTGTTGCGTTGATTGACTGTCAGCCATAATTTGGAGTTGAAGGAAAAACCAATGATTTTGTGTTTCAATGGTAAAAGGATCATTGGTGAGTCAGAACATGTTCACTCTGCTTTGTGAAAAGTATATATCCAGGAACAGATAGATTAAGATCGAAAGGTTGTATCTAGCAGTAAAAATGAGTATGATATCGCTGCGGCGATTGTATCAGTGTTATCAAGACAATCAATTTTTTATCAGACCAGCTGTGAGGATTGGGGTGACTGTAAGGGGAGGTTGGAGGTCACAGGGGTTTTGGAAGCCCGATTCAGATTAATATAATCAGAAAATTTTAGAAATACCAGTTTTGACCAGACAGTCAGATACGTGTGCACCACAAAATGCAGGTACGTATATTATATAAATAAGTTAAATTCGCAAGCCAAGATAGGCTTTGCGACATGGTGGAGGAGCTGCTTTATTCCCTTTTTTCCTTACGTTTTCATCATTTAAACATACAATGGTAAAGAGAAACTCGCTACAATAGAGGTTTGATAACCACTCCTTTTGTTTTGGTTACTTACTACCATAGACTGAGGATATTGTAAGTCTATGCTTATCAAAAAAAAGTGATCAGAGACAAACGATAGGGTTGTACCCTACACGATAATAATTTTCGTGTACGGAGTCGATTGCATCAAGATCGAGAAAAGAAAAAATGATTTCAGTGCCGATTTGAGTAGGCATCGATATTACGGATTTTACTCCTTATAATTTACATCGTGCACATTTAGTTCCAGGGAACAGCCCTGGATTTAGTCATAGCCCCAGGGAACAGTCCTGCATAACAGTTCGAAAAAACAGTATTGGATTCAGTGACAGTCCCAGGAGGGTCTATCAAAAGATAGATTAACAGAAAATGATCAAGAAATATTGATAGACCGAGACATACAAGACCAAGATATGCAAAACAAAGACATGCAAGACCGATACTTGCAAGATCAAGACATGCAAAACAGTACAGATTAAAAGAGATAGTAAGATATGCAAAACAAAGACATGCAAGACCGATACTTGCAAGACCAAGACATGCAAAACAGTACAGATTAAAAGAGATAGTAACAGAGCCTTTTGGAAGGTGGAATAAATATCAGCAGTGTTAATGGGTTCGGACGGAAAAATCAAACTTAGCTAAGATAACTATGCCCTCAGTTGAGACATTGACCAGATCAATCAGATAGTTGTACCCGCTCTCGAACTAATGGATGACAAGGATAAGACATCTAAAACTCCAGATCATGCAGAACAAACTAATTGAGAAAACAAATCAGACGTTGACATGAGTAATTAAATAGTAATTTTTTTTATACACAAATACAGCTGACTTTTAATTACGCACTAATTTCTGGCCGGCAGTGTCGCGAATATCGCGAGTTAAATTTGCGTAAAATCATTTCTCAATATCAATTCAATAATTTTTACCTCATTGCACTTAACACGGCACCGGCAGGAGGAAGGTGGCAACACTGCTGCGTTGATTGACTGTCAGCCATAATTTGGAGTTGAAGGAAAAACCAATGATTTTGTGTTTCAATGGTAAAAGGATCATTGGTGAGTCAGAACATGTTCACTCTGCTTTGTGAAAAGTATATATCCAGGAACAGATAGATTAAGATCGAAAGGTTGTATCTAGCAGTAAAAATGAGTATGATATCGCTGCGGCGATTGTATCAGTGTTATCAAGACAATCAATTTTTTATCAGACCAGCTGTGAGGATTGGGGTGACTGTAAGGGGAGGTTGGAGGTCACAGGGGTTTTGGAAGCCCGATTCAGATTAATATAATCAGAAAATTTTAGAAATACCAGTTTTGACCAGACAGTCAGATACGTGTGCACCACAAAATGCAGGTACGTATATTTTATAAATAAGTTAAATTCGCAAGCCAAGATAGGCTTTGCGACACGCCACTCAGCCACAGAACCTCCAGCACAGAACATTAAAATCTATTTCTAAATCTATTTTAATGTTCTGAGAGGCCAGCCCACTGAAATGCATTAATACTTGTTTCATGACATTGCGCTAATCTAATTTTTAGAACAATCGCACTGACCAGCACGAAAAAAGGAAAAAGTTTTTTTGTTTTCTTTTGATATTTTCTTGCACCACTGACCTCTAATAATACAAGTACACTGCACTGGCTATTGACCACCTGATAATGAAGCAATATGATTATCGCCATTATGACGCTGATCGCTGAAGTGAGTGACGTGGGCGTACTCGGAACTAATGATAAAGATGAGACAATGACATTATCAACAAGTGTCAATTTTAGTTCCCGATACGCTCGGTGGGGACGCTTTGAATCTGCACAAAAAAGAACCGTCATTTTGTTTGGCACAACATGTCCAGCGTACTTGTGACAGGGTCTTGCACCTAGCATTTTCCTCGCGGTAGTGCGGTAAAAAATTGTGTGTTTTGATCGGCAGCAAAGTTATTTTGCATCTCGTACCTTTGAAACATTCGCTACGCTGAGAATTCTATTTTTGAACTACGAGCGAAGCGAATCCTAGAATCCTTCGCTTCCTCAGGTTTCAATACAAGTACTCGCGCCAAATAACAATTTTGCTGCCTTGCATAACAAATAACTATTATTTTGTAGGTTTACTTTTTATTATTTTAAAACTACTCCTCAAATAAGAAAAGTAATCCGGTAAGACTTTATTACCATATAATAATTATTTGATTTAAGGTGATTACCCACGCCAACGGCCTTGAGCAATCGGCCTCACCTCCGGGGAGTTACAGGCGCTGCTCCCCGCATGCCTCTGCGCAGACGCCCCGCGCCCCTCTACAAAGATCGCTAGCGTCAAAATGATTCACACCTCGTAGCGAGGTAGAAATAAATTTATGTAGCATTGTTTTATGCGTAAACCTATAACTATAACTTTTGAAGCTCAATAGGCTGTGGTGCTGTAACAGAGAGATGTGACCATTCTGTACCTACTACTACACGGTGATATTTTGGTAGTTTTGAAAACAAACTAGTGATTATAGTAATCGCGAACTAGTGGTGATACCTAGTTACGTCCGCGAAGCCCTTGCTGTTGTGCGATTCAGCAGGAATGGGTGGTCGTTCTTCTCAGAACCCAGTAGTTAGTTTAGATAAGGATTAGTAAGTAAGAGTTTATTCTTTGTATTATTAAAATAAACCAGTCGTGTTTCGACATCCAATTCTGTCGCACGTCTCGCCTTTAATTATATTTTAATTTTTAAAAAGCCTTTTCCAAGCTCCCTGAACTTGTCTGGCGCAGCCGGAGCGGATTTTTCTGTATTACTGCAAGTGCCGTTTTTACGCGTCTGAGGAAACTTAGCTATACAACTCTAGCTAATTGTGCGTGTTTACGGAGACAGTTGGAAAATCCGACGAACCAAATAAATGTGACAAAGTTCGGTACTTTAAAGGTGAATTATGGAAGCAGCCGGGATCGGACGGTGAGTAAAACCCTTCACTTTCCCTCCTATGTGCACTCCCTTCCTCATTATTGTAGATTAATTATTGATACATTTTGTTCTAGAGATATTACTGTATTCATAGAAATAGGATTAAGGAGTGATTTTTATAACAATTTTATTGTTTATAATTTTAAGAGTATAATATAACTGTAAAAATGCCGGACACAGTGCAAGGGCAAGTACAGCCGGCCTCGAGTGTTCCCACTGAGATGTTAAAACTAATTCCGATATTTTCCGGTGAAACAAAATTATTAAATTTTTATCTGAGAAAATGCGAATATGTAATCTCAAAATATCAAGGCGATGCCAACCGAAATGAATTTCTTATGCAACACATTACCAGTAAATTGTCAGGTAATGCTGCTACTTTAATCAGTGAACGCGCGGACTTTGAAACGTGGGACGCCTTGAAAAGTCTATTAATCCAACATTTTGGAGATCCACGCAATGAAGAGTGCGTTGCGATCGAGCTCGAATCACTCAAAATTAAAAATGGAGAGTCTTTCCTTGATTTTTGCGGCCGGATCCAAGAAATTAGAGCGGTTCTTTTATCAAAAGTAAACGTGAATCAAGGCCATACTGCAAATCTAAAAGAAGCAAAGAGGGTTATATATAATAATATGGCACTAAATGTGTTCTTATATAACATGCCAGAAAACATGGTGAGATTAGTAAGATTGAAGAATCCCAACACTCTAGAGGAAGCCCTTACATTCGTTCTGGAAGAAGTAAACTTCCAGGAACAATATAACCTAAAAAGTAAAATGCACAATTACAATAAAACTCAAAATGTCTCTCAAATAAACTCACCCCAGATAAATACACCTCTGAAGTTTGGCATTCCCCAGCAACCCATGGCATTTAGACCTGCTGCACCATTTCAACCTACAGGTTTCAGGCCAGTATTGCCAAATACACAATTTAAATTTGGCATTCCAAGTAAGCCACAAGGCTTCACACCAGTTCCACTACGTCCTTCACAACCACAAAATCAATTTGGCTATCGACCACCACAACCATTCGGGTACCGTCCTCCACAACCATTCGGGTACCGTCCTCCACAACCGTTGGGGTATCGTCCACCTCAACCCTTTGGCTACCGTCCACCTCAGCCGTTTGGCTATCGTCCCCCACAACAATTTGGCGTTCAGCAAGCACCAAAGATGCAATCAAATGATGTGTCAATGAGGACTGCTGCTGCTCCAGTAAAACCACAACAGGGTTTCCCTGTAAATGAGATATTTTATACCATTGACAACGATGGTCAGGCGTACTATTATGAACCGTATTATGAACAACCAGACATGACTTATGACTATAGCAATATATGTTACGAACCGGACGTAGAGACAACTGTGACAGTAAATAATTTTCCTGAAAATGAGAGTGTAGAAAACGCGGAAAATACTGAAGCCCAAGAAGCTTCAAATTTTTACATAGACGTGAAGCAAAGTCAGCAGAAATAATAGAGATACAACTCAATTACACTGAAAACTTAAAATTGCCCTATATTTACATCCCAGAAATTGACGGTAAATTCATGTTAGACACAGGTAGCACTAGATCTTTTATTAGTCAGCGAAAAGCAAATGAATATTTTGAAACCGCAAAACAGTATGAAGAATTTCAAGTAATAAGCACTCATGCTTCAAGTACCCACAATGAGGTTATAGACATTCCCCTTTTCCCCATATTTAATACCAATGAAAGGCATAAATTTTACGTTTACAGTGTAGATGATAAATACGATGGACTAATCGGACTTGATCTTCTAATGCGATTAGAGGCTGAAATTGCATTAAAAGACAAAATATTAAAGACGAAAACGACAAGTATACCTATATCTTGTGACTCACAATATGTAATTGATTTAGCCCCACGTACCGAACAGAGAGTGCAACTTCCTACAAACTTACTAACGGGTGACGCAATAATTGACTATAAAGAGTTTTGTCAAGGTGTGCGAATGCCTTCTGCCATAGTTAAATGCCAGAATGGTTTAGCAACGACTGTTATACAAAATAATACAGAAAATGAAATGACCTTAACTATCACAGCTCCTTTTAAAGTAGCCAAACTTAATTGTAACACTTGTTTAATAAATTATACAAATGACCACAAAAATGTAGAGATTGACAAAATGCTTGAAGATAACCTTTCAAAATTAAGACTCGATCACATGAACGCAGAGGAACGTGAATCTATCCTTAAGTTATGCAGAGAATACAAAGACATTTTCTACTGTGAACATATACCTTTAACCTTCACAAATCAAGTCAAACATAAAATACGCACAACCAATGAAGATCCCATTTACGTTAAGCCCTATCGACAGGGACAGGCACAATCCGAGGAAATTAAAAATCAAGTTCAAAAGCTGCTTAGAGACAATGTCATTAAAGAATCACATTCGCCTTGGAGTGCGCCTGTACACTTGGTTTCAAAAAAATTGGATGCTTCCGGAGAGGTTAAATATAGGATGGTGATAGACTACAGGCGGCCAAATGAAATTACGACTGACGACAAGTACCCACTTCCAAACATCACAGACCTTTTTGATAAGTTAGGTAAGAGCATATATTTCTCAAGTCTTGACCTTGCAAGTGGGTACCATCAGATTGAAATAGAAGAACAGGATAGACAGAAAACTGCATTCAGCACTGAAAATGGGCATTATGAATTTTTAAGAATGCCTTTCGGGCTAAAAACCGCGCCAGCAACCTTTCAAAGGGCTATGGACAATGTCTTGCGCGGCCTTCAAGGAATTCATTGCCTAGTCTATTTAGACGATATCCTAATTTACTCAACTAGCTTAACAGAACACTTACAAAAATTACGAGCCGTTTTTGACCGACTTCGACAAACTAACCTCAAGGTACAACTTGACAAGTCAGAATTTTTCAGAAAAGAGGTGCTATATCTAGGCCATACGATAACAAATGAAGGATTAAAACCCAACAGTGACAAAATTCAGGCAGTAATTGATTATCCGATTCCACGAACGCATACAGAAATAAAACGGTTTCTAGGGTTCGTTGGATATTATAGACGATTTATCAAAGATTTTTCCAAAGTAACACAGCCAATGACAGCCTGTTTAAAGAAAGGTCGAAAGGTCATTCTTGAAGAAAAGTACGTTGAAGCTTTTCAAAAATGCAAAGAGCTTCTTATAAATGCACCAATTTTACAATTCCCTGACATGACAAAAACATTTGTTCTAACGACAGATGCTTCAGATGTCGCGATAGGCGCGGTTCTTTCGCAGGGCCCAATAGGAAGTGACCGACCAATTGCTTATGCCAGCAGGACGTTGACGGACACAGAAAAGAGATATAGTACTATTGAGCGTGAGTTGTTAGCCATAATCTGGGCCGTGAAACATTTTAGACCTTACCTATACGGACAGAAATTTGACATTTACACCGACCATAAACCCCTAAAATGGCTGTTCCGACTTAAGGAACCAAACAGTAAACTAGTTAGATGGCGTCTACATTTGCAAGCATATGATTTTGATGTCGTGTACAAAAACGGAAAACAAAATACAAATGCCGACGCCTTGTCTCGTATACACGTGAATGCATTAGCCGACGACGACAGTGACGATGATGATTACCCAGTGCTAGTTAATGCTTTAGGCAATGACGACAATGATAACACTTCAGTGCAAGTTAATGTTGATCCTAAAGAACAAAGACTACAAGAGTATCTCGACGACGTTACTGCCGAGTTAGTTAAAATATCTGATAGACGAAAAACCGATGATTCCAGAACCTTGACCGTTTCTGACCTTTCCCAAACAATAATAATTTCCGATGACTCTGATCAAGAAGAAAATGTATATCCAGTTCGATCCGCCAGTACTACCACTGCCACTGCACATTCGGCTAGAGACATGGAAACAAAAGGTATACCCATACTAAATGAGGCTATCGATACAAAACCCAGACAGATATTAGTATTTACATGGTTCAAAAACCAAATACAAGTAAAGGATATTTCAAATAAAACACAAACAATCCTTGAAGTATTCTTGCCGACTAACAATGATGAATTAATAAAACAGTTCCTGAAAGAATACGTTAAAAATAAGACAAAATATTTTATCTATTTCGAGGACGAACGACATCGTAGAGACTTTAGTAACATCATAGTTAGGTTATTCAAAGAAGGGGAAGTTATGTTTTACGAATGTACTGAGCGTGTAGTATACATAGAAGACGAAAATGAACAAAAAGCTATAATAAAAAAACTACATGAAGGTAAAACGTGCCATAGAGGTATAAGGGAGACCTTGACCAGGATTCGTCGCAATTACTTCTGGCCGAACATGCAAGTGACCGTACAGGCAATGTTAAATATGTGTGAGCCCTGCAAACGCATGAAATATGACAGAAACCCTATTAAACCACAACTGCAGCTTACACAAACTCAGACAGCCCCTTTTCAAGAAGTATTCATTCACTTGTTCACAATACAAAGCAAATACTATCTAACTCTAGTGGACGCTTTTAGCAAGTTAGCACAGGCTATTGAAATTAGTAATCGTTCAACCCCAGAAGTTATTAGAGCCCTTATTAAATATTTCTCTTATTACGGAACCCCAAAGAAAATCTCATGTGACCCCGGCGCTGAGTTTAATAACGATCTCTTTAAAGAACTTCTCTCAATGTATAAAATTACTTGTCACATAGGAACACCACATAACCCTAATTCTATGGGAATTGTTGAGCGGTTTCATTCCACCATCACTGAAATATATAGGCTAGCGCAATACGAACAGAGGTTTACGGATGCAGCTTCCGTTATGACATATTCAATAATGGCTTATAACCACACCATACACTCTGCGACTAATATGACTCCGTTCGAAGTAGTATTTGGCCACACTGATTGTAAGCACGCTTTTGACATAGATTTCGAGAAGGCGTATTTACAACAGATTTTGAAAGACCACACAAAAAGAACGAAATTTTTATATAAACACATAACAGAAAAATTACTGACTGATAAAGAAAGGATAAGACAAAAAGCAGGTGGAGAAGAAGTTAGAATTTTAGAGCCAGGACAAGTCATTTTTGCAAAAGACATTAACACTAGAAAAAGTAAAGACAAACCTCGCTATAAAAGGGCGGTAGTTACCGGTGAACCGGAATGCAATGTTGTGCCTATAGAAATAAATAAAGATAGACCAACCAAAACTCATTTAAGAAATGTTAAACGTCCTCCACAGGTGGTGCATCCTCCTGCTGCTCTTGATCCACACCAACCAGGCCCTTCAAGTAAATAAGATTGATAAAAATCCAGGTATCCTACCAGTAAACGAAGGTAAAGCATATATACAGCAAGATAGGTGGTTACTAGTGAAGGTATTAGATTTAGAAGGCATTAGTAGGGATCTCTTACTCACGACGCAAAAGTATAATGAATTTGAAAAAATTGTACAGACAGACAAACCATTTTTGTATGAGTTTATTGGAATAAAAACCCATGTGAACTATCTTAGAGACATAGCTTTAGAGAAGATACAACAACTAATTCCAACCAGACGGTCTAAACGTGGTCTCATAGACCCGCTTGGTTCTATTATCAAAATTATTACGGGGAACTTAGATCAAACCGATGCAGTTCGATATGATAAATTGATATCTGGCCTCAAAGATCAAGAAACAGCAAATACAAAGAAGGTCACTCTGATCTCTGAAATGATGGACCACTTCATAAACTCAACTGAAACTATGAATGAAAATATTATA
This sequence comes from Ypsolopha sequella, assembly GCA_934047225.1. Lineage (NCBI taxonomy): Eukaryota > Metazoa > Arthropoda > Insecta > Lepidoptera > Ypsolophidae > Ypsolopha > Ypsolopha sequella. Next base: position 15,037,792 of record OW203994.1, on the reverse strand, counting down.
GTTATGGATACGCGTTTAAGACGCATAGAGAAAATGATCAAGGACATAGAAACAAAGGAAAATAATTCAATATATTCCACGTACGTTTTAAGCTTGTATAATCTATTCATTGTCAATTTTCGTACAATATATGTAAAACTAAGCGAAATAGAGACAGCTCTAGCTTTTAGCAAGGTTTCTGTACTTCATAAGTCAGTGATTAACTCTACGGAATTATTAAAAGCATTGCAACACATCGATAAGTATGATAATCTTATGTACCCTGTCACTGAACAGAATTTGATAGCTTTAGAAGAAACCTTAACTGTTAAAACCTATTTAAAACAAAACCAGATAACATATATTATTGAAGTACCACTCACTGATAATGTTACCTATAATTATTATAAGTTATATTCCCTTCCTATGTCCAATAAATCCGATAACCAAACCCACATAGTGATCCCTAAATACCCCTACATCCTAGTGAAGGGAATGAAGTACCGTCCGATTACACAGCCGTGCATGGAGATTGCTAGTAACCAGTTCCTGTGCACCGAGAATGATCAGGCGCTCTATTCGGAGAAGACATGTATCCAGCAACTAATGCAATATGACAACAACGCTTCGTACTGTTATCAATTTCCAGTGGAAATAGAAAATGTGAAATTACAGCGGATAGCTCCAAATAATTGGATTCTCTACACGAAACTTCCTCTTGTGCTATCACATAAGTGCGACAACGATATAACTCAAATACCAGTTCATGGTACATACGTATTAACCATAAATGAATTATGTGATATCTCAATAGATAATCTTCATGTACATGGTAGCCGCATCACGTCTGGAAGCCTCTCGTACGAAACAGTTCCCGTTATTAACCTGTCCGAATTTCACATACCAAACTCAACATATATACAGCCAGTCAATCTAAGAAATATAAACCTGGACGATATGAAATATCTGAACTACGTAATTAAGAAAACCAGCAGTGATAGTGAACTAAGCCCTGAAAGTAATAGTGTAGTGAAAACTCAAAGTGTTAGCCTAGCCACCTTAATATTGTACATGATTGTTGTACTCACTTTTATATTAATTATAGCATATGGTTATTACAAATCAGTTTTTCCAAATCCATGTAAAAAACGAAATCACCAGAATAGTGACCCTGGTAATTTCGTACTTAAGGGGGGAGGAGTTACGTCCGCGAAGCCCTTGCTGTTGTGCGATTCAGCAGGAATGGGTGGTCGTTCTTCTCAGAACCCAGTAGTTAGTTTAGATAAGGATTAGTAAGTAAGAGTTTATTCTTTGTATTATTAAAATAAACCAGTCGTGTTTCGACATCCAATTCTGTCGCACGTCTCGCCTTTAATTATATTTTAATTTTTAAAAAGCCTTTTCCAAGCTCCCTGAACTTGTCTACCTAGTACTGAAATCGCGAAAATATATAAAACATATACAACAAAATCCGCTATGTGAGGATACCTGAAAGTGACCAAGTTGATATTGGGGTCAGACCTTTATAAATCTTGGGCTTGAGCGGTAACAGACGAGCGTCACTTTGCAGTTGGTAACCGTCAACAGTAGGCCCACCATGAGTTTGGCACTCGATATACGTTAGCGACTGCGTAAAATATAATGTATTGGAAATTCTGGTTCCTCTCGTATACCGCTAGAACCGCTAAACTCATACAAATGTTTTACGCTGTCGCTAACGTGTATCGAGTGCCAAACTCATGGTAGGCCAGAGGCACAGTATTATACTGTGCCAGAGGATTGAGGTAACTTTAGACGTCGAACCTTGTCGGAGGTAACCGTCTAATGATGGTAGCGTCAGCCGTCGTCGGTTGCAGTCAAACAATTTTTCATAAAAAGTTTCTGTTTTTATATTTGAATGATTTTTGAACGGTAATGACGAAAAAAAATTTATATTGATAAAATATAATTTTGTTACAATTTTTGTTAATTTCGGTGCTTTTAGAGACTTGAGTGGTATGTATCGCTTATTTGCGGGTCTCATAATAAAACCGATAGTATGTAATATATTTGGGTACTCAGAAACGGTTTCAATGATGTTGATGCAACTTTTAGATTTTATTTTTATGAAGATTGTATTCGCACGTAAAATAAACAAAACATATATTTTTTTAATCTGTAAATTTTAATTATGTTACGTAATCTGTACCACAGTTTCACCTCGCTAACACTTGTAAGCTCTGATCTGCAGGTAAAACCTCAATATGTATATATTTTCTTGATCATGAGTCTTCTGCTTTTTATTTGTTCTTCACTTGAGATAAGTTAAATTTTTTGTTGTGCTCTTTGTTCTTCATTTTCTTGTTCTGTACTTTGTTTATTTCATTGTTCTGTACTGCGGTCTTCATTTTCTTGTTCTATTATATTGTTATACATTTTCTGTGTGTTTTCGTTTTTGTAATTTTCTTTTTTCCTTTTGTAACTTTTTTTTTTTTGCACTTTGTTTTTCATTTTATTGTTCTGTACTGTGGTTTTCATTTTCTTGTTTTATATTTTGTAATACATTTGCTGTAAATTAAAACGAATCTACCAGAATCGAGTCTTTAATCGTCTTTTGTTCAGAGGCTGTCGGATCATTGTCTTTGTCGTTCATTTCTAATGCAATGAAAGAGCCTGGAGATGGTGGTGGTCCAAAAGATATTTTTCTCTGAAAAACATAATAAATAAGTTTGAATTTACCTAAGTACATAGTATAATTTTTAACCTACTATAAATTATAAAATAATGCAAACCCATTAAAGAAAAATACCCAAGTTTCACAAACAAATATAAAACATAATATTAATTCCTAAATATTTACCTAAATTCAAGGATATTACCACGTTATAAAAAAAGATTGGTAAATTCTCAAACCTACCGGAATCGGCTCTTCGATAGTCTTTTGTGCACACATTGTTGGATCATTGTCTTTGCCTTCCATTTCTGAAGCAATCAATGAGCTTAGAGATTGTGGTGATCCAGACGATGCTTTTCTCTAAGAAACATAACAAATAACGCTGAATATGCTTTAATACGGAATATAATTTTTAACGTACTAGGCTGTCGGGTGACAGTTGGTAACATTATGTCATTAAATAACAAGATGTGACCAATTCGTAGTGGTGTAGAAAAAAAACTACATCAAAATAAACAGGGTTGGCTCGACGCAACCTGAAAAATTTTGTAAAGTCAGCAAAAGCAGCACAATTTTATTGATTAAAAAAAATCACATCATCAAGTATATATCATCGACAGAGCGTATAAAAGGTGCTAAAGAAAGCTTTTTTTCATATAAAAAGATATTCGATAAAATCAGGCTGATATTAGTACCAACATAGGACATGCAAACCTTATTTTTAAGCACCTTGTGATACGCTATACCGAACATAGTACTTGCTACTTATTGACGTAATTTTTTGTCAGAAAATTTGCGTTGTTTTTGCTGACTGTATAAAACGCTCTAGGTTGCGCCTAGCCAACCCGGTTTATTTTGATGTAGTTTTTTTTCTACATCACTACGAGTTGGTCACATCTTGTTACTCGATGAGATAGTGTTCCCGACTGTATTCTGACAGTCTACTATTCTATACCATAAATTGCCACCGAATGACGCTAGCGTCAGCCGTCGGTTGCAGTCGACCATACAACGCTGACAATACCATCAATCGAGTACAGTCGGCGCTGTTTGGCAGCGTCAGCGCGTCAAATGCAACCAATAGCTGACGCTCACTTCCATTGTTCGATGGTAGTCGATGGCTATCGCCAACATGGTTCGACATGTGCAGTTACCTACCGTTGTCTACGGCTACCGTTTTGAAAGTGATGTTCGTTTGTTGGCACCCTAAATATTTACAAAATTTCAATGACATTACATAATTTCAATGACAATGATATTTGATAGGTGGTAGAGCTGATGCCGGGCTCGACTGTGGAGGTACCACCATCTTATTTGGAGACCCCCTCGAAGTAATTCTGAGGAGAGTAAGAGGACAGCTCACAGGCGAAAAACCAGGAGTCCCACCATGCCTGGGACCGATGGATGACGGTATATCCATCCCATTGCCGGGCCTTATATGGAACAGACTGGTGACGGGCAACGGCGTCACTGGTGCGAGGGTTCCGGCACCGCGCTCATCAACCCGCCTGCCCAGCGTGTGTGAGTATGGACAATTCTTCCAGGATGACCACCGGGAATGACAAAGTCCTGAAACGGCTTATGTCCAGCAGTGGACGAACGAGGCTGATGGATGGATGGAATGACATTACAGGTTACATGCACAGATTATTTTGAATTAATATATTGTCAGGTCTTGGTCTTTTTTGCAGATTTTGTCGGATTATTTTCTTTGCCTTCTGTTTCTGGTGGTCTCTTTTTAGATGCCCCTGAAATAATATATCAACTATATGTATTATACCTACAATTCTAGTTATTCAACTATCTCTACATAATATTACAGGTATAAATACCACGGCTTTGATATGCCTGCCTGGGACATATTTTTCTGAAATGAACTAAAACAAGTATTTCAAATAGTGCTCCGGTCCAAAAAAACAGGTCGGAAGCGGAGCTAAACCATATACATAGTCCGAGCCTTGATACTTGGGTAGTATATTTAGCTGGATAGAAGTAAAAACAAAATTTTGAGCAACGTTTTTTGCGTGAATTGTTGCTTACAGCTGTTTATAATAATAATTATACCTATATATTGTCACTATAGGAATCCCCGAGGGGGCTTTGGAGGTGTTTCGAGTGTCTCCGCACTCGGTACACCCGCGTTTCACCGACGATAAGTATGTCCCAACGTGGTTGGTGGTGACTTCGGGCACAAAACATTCAGCAAGTAGTAAGTATTAGTAAATACTATGCACAAAAATTCCGAAAAACTCCTTGGTGCATGCCTTGAACCTGGATCTCAAAATTGAGAGGCCTGCGTTCTACCCATGAGCTATTATAATTGTTACCAGTAATTATTCATATCTACTCTACTATGGATAATGATTGTGTAGGTAGATTATGTTAGGTACTTACTTACTTTACTGCATGTATTTTCAAAACTTTTGTAGCCGCTTCTTTATTGTTTTAGGTTTTTCTCATTTTTCTCAATCACATTATATATTTATAATTTTTCTAAAAAAAGTTCCTTGCTAACTCGTCAAACTTCTAGTTTATTACAGCGTCCACGCGCGAACTTCACAGCACAATTTATCCTCTAAATAACTAAGTCCAATGCCGAAAGTACTATCTGAACGCACACAAATAAAAATCCTTATAAATATTTTCTCAAACATGTCATCAGACGCCAGGGTGCGGTACGTGGCAACGAGTGACACAGCCTCCCCGTCTGAACGCCACTGCATGACTGATGCCTGCGCCCGCGGCCGCGCAGAGCACCTCTTAGCCTTTGACCTTGAAATCTTACATATTTCGATATTTTTAATAGAAAAAGTTACTGGATATACTTGAGATATGTTGCATTTAAAGTTCAACAGATTCTTAATTTTTTGGCGTGTAAATATTTCCAAACGTCATAGCAGATTAGGAGGAGTAGGGAATTTAAGCCAAAAAAACATCATACAGTTGTTATTTTTTTTTATATAGAAGTTTTGATCGTACGAAACCAAAATTTGTTGCAAATATTTTTAAAGAGTTATTAATTCATATATATTTTTTTCAAGCCATTTGGTGCAGCCGTAAACGAGGAGTAGGCTTTGGAAAGTGCCCATCTGGCTGTATTTGAAGGATCAAGCGCCTTAAAAAATACATAGGTAGTCAAGGGGACTGCCGCCAGAACATTAGCATGTCGGACTTTGAAAAAATAATTCTTTTGAAAATATTAAATTTTAAGTTTCATGGAACCTCAAAACAATTTTAGAGACTTAAACGAGCCTCTATTCAACAAGTAGAGACGATTTTTTTAAATTAAATATTCTGCGGTTATCTTGAAAAAAATTGGATTTTTCGCACGTTCAATAAGTATTTAGTTACCTAAAGCTCTTTAGGTCAATTGGATTTTGAAATGTAAAAGTGACAGTGACAGTGACAGACATGAAGAAATTATAAGGGTTTCTAAAAATATCTTTGTGTAACATTTTTTTATGCAAAAAACATATACTTATTTTTTTGATACTTTTTAATGAAGGTACGAATAGACAATTTGTAAAAAAAGAATGCTCCGTTGCCAATTATGGGCAATGCTCGAAAAGAGCATGCTTTCCGAACTGTAAACATTTGTTTGTGTTTTAGCATGCTATGCAATCAACAAATTTCATTCACCGATGCTATGTGCATGCTTATATTGATCATTTGCTAAAAAAAATTGGTACCTTGCTCGAAAACACTCCCCTTTCACTCGCACCTCGGGTAGTATGCTCAAAACTCAAACTCTGTTGATTTATAAGTAGACATCGGATTATACGCACTAACAAAGTGCCAAAATATGCATGCAAATATGCACTAAAAAAGGCCGAAATATGCACTAAAAACTGTTGATATGCCCAAAATATGCACAATGCAAAATAAAAAAAACGGTTTTTATACAATTAAAGACGGTACAAAAACAGCGAAATATGCAAAAAATTATGATAGTTTTTGGGACAATATACAATTAAGTATTTTTTCCAAACTTTCGAGCGCAATTTTGTGACGTTTATCACCCAATAGCAATTTGTACGCCACAAACGACGTCTCTACATCAACTGACGTCATTGGACAAAACGCACGCACTGGTCTGTCAGTTTGCGCTCGCGCCCTACACGTCTTTGTCACCTAGGTCCCTATACGTACTTCCCGCTACTAAACGAAATATGCACGATTGAGAAAAAAGGCTAAAATATGCATTAACGCCGCCATTAGAGAGTTATATGCATTTGCATATGCAAATACGCAAATGCATAAAATCCGATGTCTATTTATAAGCATATTCGTTAAGCATGCTCATTCCTAGCAAAGTCTATTATTACACGAGCTACTTGGTAGCATTAGCTTGGTAATAGCAGGTTAATAGCATGCTTTCGTGCTATAGATAGCATGTCTATTCCCGGCTTTACTGCTATTTTTACCGAAACATTAAATAATATCAAACAAAGGTTAATCATATTTTATGTTGGCACATGGTTGGCACCGTGCCGTCTCAAAACCTCCAAATGTCAACAAAAATAATAACTAAAACGAAAATAACCCCAAACTGAGCACATAAAGCGTCGTCAGAAATTCGTCAGCATTCCACGTAGCACCTCATTTCCCCAGTAATGGGGTCCTATTCCGTGAGCCGCCGTTTTCAATTTCCTAACCCCCTTTTTACATTATATCCGCTTGTTCTGGTGCTGGTGCCATTTTTCTGATATGAGCACGTAAAGTTTTCGATCGGACGAGTCGAATGAAAGGATTTTTCGTTCAGTTTCCATTTGCAATATTTTGATAGAAGCCCGTGATTAAAATTGTAGGACTTGCGCCCGGAGGGTTCAGTTTCGTTCTTTCAAATAAGTCATTATTTTTAATAAAGTTGCAAGCTTATCATTACGTACAAAATGTATGAAAAATAAACGCAAAATTATATCACTCAAGTATTGGAATTAAGGACTTTCCGATTTATTGTGCCAAAATACTCTTCGTGCCTTATTTCAAAACTGTAGGTCATGCACCGGGAATTAAGTAAGTATTCTTTATGCCCTGTTTACACTGGTTGAGTACCAGCAACTTACTTAAAAACTAAGCTTAAAAGCGGTTTTGCAGCCGGATTGTGAAAAACCAACCTTTTTCTAATTAATAGAAACAGAATACTTAAATTCAAAATTCACTCAATAGTTATTCAACAAAACCTTATTACCTATGTATTGTGTATGTTGCCATCGCAAAGTTTCCATTGGTTTCAGCAAATTACAATTTCAAATACAATAAATTTGGAGTTCTCATTTATATAAACGAATGGAAACTTTAAAACTTTTTGTTAAATAACTATTGAGTGAATTTTGAATTTAAGTGTTCTGTTTCGATTAATTAGAAAAAGGCGGGTTTTCCACAATCCGGCTGCGATACCGGTATATGTTACAAAATGGTACTAAAGACAGCTCGGAGAGAAGAGTGGGTAAATCATATGGGAAAGTAGTCAGCTAAATAGTACACAATGTACTCTATACATATACTCCTAACTATCTAAAATGTAAACCTTGCTTTATGTTTGTATGTATAGCCAGGGACCGAGGGCTTCAGAGAGACGTTTTTGAATCGCTTTAAACTTTTTTTAATATTATTACAAAATTAAAAAATAAATATATGACATTTATTGACTAATATCCTGTACGTACGTAATTTTTAAGTTATAAAACATAAAAACTTTAATCTAATAAATATATAAATGTCTTTTAAACGCATTAAAATGCTCGAAAAAATTAATAATATGTTAAAGCTTTTTAAATTCAAAAGAGACTAGGTTAAATCTTTTACACACACGAGCAATAAAAATGTAACAAAATTATGTTTAAAACTTATAAAATGAACTTTTAACAAAAAATAGTAACCCGACTTTAAATGTAACTATGTAATGAATAAATTTACAGATTGTACGTCTCTGGTGATCTATAAATAAAGACCTGCACATCTGCACCACCTCTTTTAACGAGTTAACATTCATCATTACATCATTCTTTCTTCCTGAACTATATGTTATCTAGAAGTCCACGCATTCCCTGCTATATAGCAACATAAAAAACAATATGAGAGCGCCAACTTCTAGAGAAAATATTATGTGCTCTCATCCGTTAAAAGTTCTATGGTGATGAAGCCAGGATCAAAGGTCAGTTAGGTATTCTAATACTTTCTAAGTAATAACCTGCAGTCAGCACCCTAACTAACACAGTGATAGCAGGAATCTCGAGTTATGTGCTCTCATCCGTTGAGGAGTTCTATGGTAATGAGGCCAAGATCGAAGGTCAGGTGGAGGGATGACAATTTCCATGCGACTGCTTCAATTTTGAGTGGCAAGCCGTCTTTTCTGAGGACCTCTGCCTATCTTTAAACACCTTCATCAGATCGTGATTAAACTAAAACGGGACCTACTTAGAAGTGAAGTCTTTCAAACAAAAAAGAATCATTCAAATCAGCTCAGAAATGACGGAGCTATCGTGTAACAACGCCAAAAATTTAATAAATTTGAGAACCTCCTCCTTTTTTGAAATCGGTTAAAAATATACTAAGTACTAACCTTTTGCCCGCGGTTCAAACCGCATTTATTCTGTTTTCGTCCCGTTCTCGATTTTTATCAACACCCCCTTACAACCTATATATTGACCGGGGTCGCTATGATGATAATGAAGAAAACCGCATGCAAATCCGTTGAGTGGTTCGCGAGTTAAAACGGAACACATACATACAGACAGACAAAAAACCTAAAAATTGTAGTTTTGGCCTCAGCACAGAATAAATAGTAGATAATGACATAGTATAGTGATCTAAGTATAATACTAACAACCTTTTATTCCTAACAACCCATTTCATTCAATATTTCGCATAAGTCTATTCTGGGTGTTAAGATGAAGTTGCGGAAGCCGAAAACTGGCGATAGTACACGTCGTATGCACGTGCCGTGAAAAAAAATGTATAAATCGAGAAAAAAAAAAATATCATTTCGTACATTTTGGTCGGGTAGCTATGTAACTTTTTTTGGAACAGCTGTTCCTTTCGAGGCTTGGCTCCATAGTAAAAGTTGTTCGTATGGACGAGTAAAGTTGTTCGTATCGCCAGTTTCCGGCTTCCGCAACTTCATCTTAACACCCAGAATAGATATTTCCATAAAAACCGACGCTGGCGGTTGACCGGTTGTGATTTAAATTTATTTTGGACGGTATTTTATCGATCCATATCGACATGGACCGCATACTTCTAATAAAGTTTGGCAACCCCTGATTTCTATCTTGTGGACTGACGGTTTATATTATTAATTTTGAAATAGTAGACAAAAGATGTTAAAATAACGAAATAGATAACACAGCTAAGACTCACTATTATTTATGCGAGAAAAACTCGACGTTTCGGTCAACTTAAGAGTGGCCTTCATCAGGCTTCGCGAGGTGCTAGGCGCGTGCGACACCCTCACGAGGACTGAATATCCCCGCTACCCATCACCACCGCGCCCGCGCCCCCGCCACCGCTGCTGCCGCGGTTAAAATAACAGCCAATCGTTCTACTCGAGTGCAAAAAGCCTACAACGTCCTGCGTGTGCAATATAACAAAGCCTTTACAATGCTGTTGCGGCTGCCGCGATTCTGCAGTACATCTGGGATGTTCGCGGAGGCGCGTACAGATGATTTCTACGCCATAATGCGCAAGAAAACTGCCTCTATGCTACTCAGACTACGGGGCAGTGGCAACGGCATCCTGAAGATGATTGCGGACCGAATGGATTGTCCCATTCAGAAATTCTGGATGGAACGATCCATTGGGTTATTTAAATAATCAATTTTGTATGTTTCCTTTGTTTTACTAACCTAGTTTTAAGCCTCACACTAACGTACCTTTAGTTTTGTATCTGAAAATAAATATCAATGCAGTATGGGAAAGTACATCGGTAAAATCACGAGTTGTGTTGTGACCTGGATAGCTCAGTGGTTAGAGCAATCTATTATTTATAATTATTTACATAAACATATAGACACCTATTATTATTATTATTATTCATTTATTTATTAACTGCTATCTTTAAATAACCTTTAATAACTTAAGTAACTTCCTAATGGTAGAAATTTTGTTTTTGTTTTTAACTTTAATATTGCCACCGGCTCTTAACAATTGTTCACCTATTTTGTATATAGCATAAGGTCGGTTTTGGAAACGGGCCTCAACTGAAAATCAGCGCAGTGGCTTGCCTCTGCATTATGCTGAGTTGAGGACCTTTTCCACTACCACAGCACTTACATTATTTATTAGTTTTAGTTGTGTTACTATATTTTTTCTTTTTTAATTGTTAAATGTGTATTTTTTGTTTTCTTTGTCGTGTAATGCTGTGGAAATGGAATAAAGAAGTTATCTATCTATCTATCTATCTATCAATCGCCCGGTAAGCGAGAGGTCTCGGGTTCGAATCCCATTTCAGAGCTCCTCACATCCAGATTTACTTTTCTTTCTGCGTTTCTATACTACAATGAATATTATGTTAATGAAAATAAACAGTCATTTATTTATTACAAGATTACCTACTAATGAAAACCTCTAGACATCAAGACAATTTTTCCTACGTTTTCTTGCGCTACGCCACCACTAGTACTTATTACTTACCTCAAGTCTCAGGAAGGATTTTGTACAATTGTATTAAATTCCTTGAACATTTCTCGTTCAGTGGACCAGTTTCAATTGGAAATAGCAAAAACTTATGAAAAATGTTCAGCTTTAATAACACGTTATCGTTCGAAATAAAATTCTTTACAAAAACATATGTAATTTCATTAATTCTCTGGATTTACAACAAAACAATAAGAAATTATTATAACGGCAAAAATACAACATTTAACTAAGAAAACTTATTGTTAAAAGTTTGCTATATGCAGAAACATATTTTTAATCATATTACAAAAGGTATAAAACAATTGGCCTTTTCACAGTCGTGATACCAGCCGTAAATGCTTAATATAATCTAACATCACGCTTATGGAAAATTCAATTATTTTTGAAGCTACCATAATATCATTAAAAATATGTTTATGAAAACTTTTAACAATAAGTTTTCTTAGCTAAAAGTTGTATTTGGTCCGTTATAATTATTTCTTAATATTTTGTTACAAATGGAGAATCGTCCCTTAATGTTAAGTCTAAAGTAAATTATTCTCTATAAGATATCTCCTTCTGCTTCTTCACTTAATAACAAAATAACTTAATTTGGTTACTGTATTTTCGTTTGTTTCCTTGATATTATAGAAACGAATCCAATTTCATAACTTGTAATGGAAACCAAGTTTATTAATACATTTACCTACTATTTTTGTCCCGGGAAGATCGGACAGGAAAGAAACGAGCCGGGGCCTTTTTATCTAACTGCAATATCTATAGCTATCGCTTTCAAAGATATCGTGATTGGCTAGAAATGATGTGTGACGTTTGTCGAAGCCAATCACGATATCTTTGAAAGCGATACCTATAGATATTGCAGGTATTGAATCCATCAAATTCAAATTCAAATGGTTTATTCTGCAAAGTACACTTTTTAAAAGTCAAATTTAATCTAATAAAAAATATATATGTAATAAAATAATAAATGTACATGAACTAAATTAAAGGTTTATTTAATTTTTGTAGCAATATATATACGATTAAAATTATAGGTAAAATATATATTATACAAGGTAAAATCCAATCAACCGCCCGAACCCATACCGGAGACCCGGCCAGGGACCAGGAACAAGGTTCAATGATCACCAACCGAGCCCCCAGCACGAATCCAGGCGACCAACCAAATCCCATCCTATGTATATACTACATACTAATAGGTTACATATAAAAATACATGCCTACCTCTGCCCATTCGATTAGTCTTGCTAAGAAGAAAGGCAAGAAACTTAGCAAGGTCATGTCTTTTTTTTTTAAACATAAAACTTAAACTATACACGACTTATATCTACTTGAACTAAGGGATAATAAAATACAACACAGCAGGAATTCATCATCATCATTTATTAATTCACAAACAATATAAATTGTATTTGAATAAAATTACTAAAACTAAAACCTTAATCTTAGCTAAAATAAAAAAAATACTAATAAATTATTGTCATTAGGTTAATAGTTAACATATCGGAATACAGTTTTAAAATATATGTCAGGAAATGTAAAAAATTAAACAGCTAAAACGGGTTAAAACATACAAATCTGCCTACAAATCCTTAATTGAATAAAGACACTGTTTTAATAAAAACTTCTTCAATTCCATTTTAAATTTATTATGACTTGTTATACTTTTTAGCTCTGTGTCTCGCACCATGTTTAACTATTTCCAATCTTGGATACAAATCAGACGACAAATCTTTGCGTTGAGAACTTAATCTTATCTTCCGTTCATCTTTGTTCTCAACCTTGTGAAGATATTTGACGAGATCCGATAGAAGAACCAATATAATAAGGCCCCAGTTTCCTATATAAAGCCTAAGGACTTGGCAAAATACATAATCAGTTGAAACCAGCTATTTTTATTCCTGGAACAAGGGACAAGCCGTTTCCAAGTCGTCGGAAAACTGCTTAACCACCCGACTAGTACAGCGGACTAGAAGCTATTACCCCTCGGCCATAGCTTCAGGCTTCGAGAGGCATGCCAAGCGGTTCTTCTTGCGCTGGCGGAGAGAACAAATGTATGAAGTTGTATAGAACCGGCCATGGGTCGCATCTCGCGCGTATTTTCCGACTTCGAGTGACTTGCGCTCTCGCGACGGCGGTGTGGGGGGAGGCGGGGAACCGCGCCAGTGATCGAGCGCACAGGACGAACCTAGTGTCGAGTGCTTTGAGCGAGCGAGCGCGCTATACATCCAATGCGGTCGAAGGCGCCGACGGGTGTCGTGGCAGGGCAAAGCCCGTCGCAAAAACCGCCTGGAAGCGCAACAAGAAGCGCCGCCAGAAGCCTGTAGCTGTGGCCCTGGCGTTATAAATAAATGAGTTCGCGGAACTGTTAGTTGTTTATTCAGACGGGAACTTCTGCAGTGAGTTATGTGATAGCTAACATAGAGCCTAGTGGCAAAATGTAATTAGTACCTGAGTTCAATTCAGTTGTTTTAGGGTTCCGTACCCGAGGGCTAAACGGAGCCCTCCGCTGTCCGTCCGTCTGTCTGTCTGTCCGTCCGTCCGTCTATATGTCACGGGTCTCTAGCTACTAAACGGAATGAGATATAGACCTGAAATTTTGATATGTTGTGTAAATTGTTGACCCAAAACCGAATATTTAATTAAGGTGTAATAAGGAATATTTAAAGGCTTGGCTCCATAGTAAAAGTTGTTCGTATGGACGAGTAAAGTTGTTCGTATCGCCAGTTTCCGGCTTCCGCAACTTCATCTTAACACCCAGAATTGATATTTCCATAAAAACTGACGCTGGCGGTTGACCGGTTGTGATTTAAATTTATTTTGGACGGTATTTTATCGATCCATATCGACATGGACCGCATATTTCTAATAAAGTTTGGCAACCCCTGATATCTATTATTAATTTTGAAATAGTAGACAAAAGATGTTAAAATAACGAAATAGATAACACAGCTAAGACTCACTATTATTTATGCGAGAAAAACTCGACGTTTCGGTCAACTTAAGAGTGGCCTTCATCAGGCTTCGCGAGGTGCTCCGGCGCGTGCGACACCCTCACGAGGGCTGAATATCCCCGCTACCCATCACCACCGCGCCCGCGCCTCCGCCACCGCTGCTGCCGCGGTTAAAATAACACTATTTAAGGGCCTTACTATTGCCAAATAGGTACTTTCTAAAGCCTACTCCTCGTTTATGGCCAAACCAAAAATAATGAAAAAATGTATTATGAATAATCAACTCTTAGACAGCATATGCAACATTTTTCTTTTTCATATCACCAAAACTTCTACATGATTTTTTTTTTTACTGAATGGTGTTTTTTCACCTCAAATTCCTTACTGCTCCTGAGTGGCTTGGCCGATTGAATTCATCTATGCTTTGATAAATAGATAAACTTTATAGCTATAAACATAGCATAAGATTATTCAATCGAGTAATCACGTCCAAGTGAAAAGTATAATTTTCTCCTATTTCGCCCTATCAAGGACGCAGCGAGCGTCGTAACAGCCACTATGCATTGCGCGCTGATATGAACGTTATTTCAATGTCGTTTCCGTTGATATTTGTAGTGACAAATATCGAGCTGCTAATTTGGCGATGGTAATCGCCTTAAAGCGTACTGCCAATCGTTCTACTCGAGCGCAAGGAGCCTACAACGTCTTGCGTGTGCAATATAACAACGCCTTTAGAATGCTGTTGCGGCTGCCGCGATTCTGCAATACCTCTGGCATGTTCGCGGAAGCGCGTACAGATGATTTCTACGCCATAATGCGCAAGAAAACTGCCTCTATGCTACTCAGACTACGGGGCAGTGGCAACGGCATCCTGAAGATGATTGCGGACCGAATGGATTGTCCCATTCAGAAATTCTGGGTGGAACGATCCATTGGGTTATTTAAATAATCAATTTTATACATGTTCCCTTTGTTTTACTAACCTAGTTTTAAGCCTCACACTAACGTACCTTTAGTTTTGTAATCTGAAAATAAATATCAATGCAGTATGGGAAAGCACATTGGTAAATTCACGAGTTGTGTTGTGACCTGGATAGCTCAGTGGTTAGAGCAATCGCCCGGTAAGCGAGAGGTCTCGGGTTCGAATCCCATTTCAGAGCTCCTCACATCCAGATTTACTTTTCTTTCTGCGTTTCTATACTACAATGATATAATGTTAATGAAAATAAACAGTCATTTATTTATTACAAGATTACCTACTAATGAAAACCTCTAGACATCAAGACAATTTTTCCTACGTTTTCTTGCGCTACGCCACCACTAGTACTTATTACTTACCTCAAGTCTCAGGAAGTATTTTGTACAATTGTATTAAATTCCTTGAACATTTCTCGTTCAGTGGACCAGTTTCAATTGGAAATAGCAAAAATTTATGAAAAATGTTCAGCTTTAATAACACGTTATCGTTCGAAATAAAATTCTTTACAAAAACATATGTAATTTCATTAATTCTCTGGATTTACAACAAAATAATAAGAAATAATTATAACGGCAAAAATACAACATTTAACTAAGAAAACTTATTGTTAAAAGTTTGCTATAATTATGCATAAACATATTTTTAATCATATTACAAAAGGTATAAAACAATTGGCTTTTTCACAGTCGTGATACCAGCCGTAAATGCTTAATATAATCTAACATCACGCTTATGGAAAATTCAATTATTTTTGAAGCTACCATAATATCATTAAAATATGTTTATGAAAACTTTGAACAATAAGTTTTCTTAGCTAAATGTTGTATTTTGTCCGTTATAATTATTTCTTAATATTTTGTTACAAATGGAGAATCGTCCCTTAATGTAATGTCTAAAGTAAATTATTCTCTATAAGATATCTCCTTCTGCTTCTTCACTAATTTACAAAATAACTTAATTTGGTTATTGGATTTGCGTTTGTTTCCTTGATATTATAGAAACGAATCCAATTTCATAACTTGTAATGGAAACCAAGTTTATTAATACATTTACCTACTATTTTTGTCCCGGGAAGATCGGACAGGAAAGAAACGAGCCGGGGCCTTTTTATCTAACTGCAATATCTATAGCTATCGCTTTCAAAGATATCGTGATTGGCTAGAAATGATGTGTGACGTTCGTCGAAGCCAATCACGATATCTTTGAAAGCGATAGCTATAGATATTGCAGGTATTGAATCCATCAATGCCTGCAATATCAAGGTTCATCATCAAATTCAAATTCAAATTCAAATGGTTTATTTTGCAAAGCAGGTATATATGTATAATACACTTTTTAAACGTCAAATTTAATCTAATAAAAAATATATATGTAATAAAATAATAAATGTACATGAACTAAATTAAAGGTTTATTTAATTTTTGTAGCAATATGTATACGATTAAAATTATAGGTAAAATATATATTATACAAGGTAAAATCCAATCAACCGCCCGAACCCATACCGGAGACCCGGCCAGGGACCAGGAACAAGGTTCAATGATCACCAACCGAGCCCCCAGCACGAATCCAGGCGGCCAACCAAATTCCATCCTATGTATATACTACATACTAATAGGTTACATATATAAATACATGCCTACCTCCGCCCATTCGATTAGTCTTGCTAAGAAGAAGAGCAAGAAACTTAGCAAGGTCATGTCTTTTTTTTTTAAACATAAAACTTAAATTATACAAATGACTTATATCTACTTGAACTAAGGGATAATAAAATACAACACAGCAGAAATTCATCATCATCATTTATTAATTCACAAACAATATAAATTGTATTTGAATAAAATTACTAAAACTAAAACCTTAATGTTAGCTAAAATAAAAAAAATACAAATAAATTATTGTCATTAGGTTAATAGTTAACATATCGGAATACAGTTTTAAAATATATGTCAGAAAATGTAAAAAATTAAACAGCTAAAACGGGTTAAAACATACAAATCTGCCTACAAATCCTCAATTGAATAAAGACACTGTTTTAATAAAAACTTCTTCAATTCCATTTTAAATTTATTATGACTTGTTATACTTTTTAGCTCTGTGTCTCGCACCATGTTTTAACTATTTCCAATCTTGGATACAAATCAGACGACAAATCTTTGCGTTGAGAACTTAATCTTATCTTCCGTTCATCTTTGTTCTCAACCTTGTGAAGATATTTGACGAGATCCGATAGAAGAACCAATATAATAAGGCCCCAGTTTCCTATATAAAGCCTAAGGACTTGGCAAAATACATAATCAGTTGAAACCAGCTATTTTTATTCCTGGAACAAGGGACAAGCCGTTTCCAAGTCGTCGGAAAACTGCTTAACCACCCGACTAGTACAGCGGACTAGAAGCTATTACCCCTCGGCCATAGCTTCAGGCTTCGAGAGGTATGCCAAGCGGTTCTTCTTGCGACGGCGCCAGCGGAGAGAACAAATGTATGAAGTTGTATAGAACCGGCCATGGGTCGCATCTCGCGCGTATTGTCCGACTTCGAGTGACTTGCGCTCTTGCGACGGCGGTGTGGGGGGAGGCGGGGAACCGCGCCAGTGATCGAGCGCACAGGACGAACCTAGTGTCGAGTGCTTTGAGCGAGCGAGCGCGCTATACATCCAATGCGGTCGAAGGCGCCGACGGGTGTCGTGGCAGGGCAAAGCCCGTCGCAAAAACCGCCCGGAAGCGCAGCAAGAAGCGCCGCCAGAAGCCTGTAGCTGTGGCCCTGGCGTTATAAATAAATGAGTTCGCGGAACTGTTAGTTGTTTATACAGACGGGAACTTCTGCAGTGAGTTATATGATAGCTAACATAGAGCCTAGTGGCAAAATGTAATTAGTACCTGAGTTCAATTCAGTTGTTTTAGGGTTCCGTACCCGAGGGCTAAACGGAGCCCTCCGCTGTCCGTCCGTCTGTCTGTCTGTCCGTCCGTCCGTCTATATGTCACGGGTCTCTAGCTACTAAACGGAATGAGATATAGACCTGAAATTTTGATATGTTGTGTAAATTGTTGACCCAAAACCGAATATTTAATTAAGGCCCCAGACTCTCTTTGCAACATTTCGCTTTCATCTTACCTGAGGCTTTAGAAGTGGCGTTCCCCCGCTGCATTAAGATGTTAGAGACCGCACCTGAATGTTGCTCTACTTCGTTAAATGAGTGTACGATTACTTAAAATTTGACATGTGAAGATTTTTAATTATTCAAGTAACGGTAATTTACAAAGTTTGGTTTTTTTATCGGAACAAACAAAATGAATTTGCAAAAGCAAAATAAACAAAAGTAAATCTACCTGGAATAGATGGCTTGTTGGTAGCAGTAAGAGTGATTAGTATTAAGACACAATACATTTTATAGGTCATGCAATTATTTGCAGATTTTTACCGAAGGGGTGTCAAGAGGTGTTCCGAGTGTGAACTGTGAGATGCAAGTCATAAGTCCACCCATACGTGTACCTACACCCGCGTTTCTCTGACGATTATTACGTTTCAACGTGATGAGCCTTATCGCTCTAAGGAAACCTGCATGCCCTAAAAAGCGTGTAGTTGTGCCCGAAAATTTCTTTATTCATCAAGATTTTCATTTAACTAATGCCTGACATAAAAAATACCTTTATAACATTTGGAAATGTAGAAAATTAATAATCAAATCGTAACAATGAAAACATTTAAAATTATGTATTCCTAATACTCACACACATATTACAATCAGTTCTTTAAGTAATATAATATCAAAAATAGAAACTCTTACGGTAATTAAGTGTCTGTCAGTTTGTGTGTCCATGATTATGACTAAGGTGCAATAAAAAAGGTAAAAAATTTAGTTTTAGAAATGTGATGTTTTAATGATAAGAACCGCAGCTGCGTACGTTCTTTTGTTTTGATGCATTATTGTCTAGCACGTTGTTATCTCGACTGTCGGTTTTAGTGATTTCGATAGCTTTTTAAGATATTTTAAATAAAAGTAAGTAAAGTAATAAAATGGATGTAGCATCGGCTTTAGTTATTCCTAAAAGTGGCGACAGCGGTGCTGGTATAAAATTTGTGTCACGCCATCCCCGTGGGTTTTTTAGACCACAACTTCTAAAATACGGCTTTACGGGTTTTCGAATTAACACACATTAACATAACTTAATCTAAGCGATTTAGGGCATGCAATTATTCGCAGATTTTTACTATCCGGATAACGGATGATGTATTATCCGGAAAACCGGATACTTATGGTAAAAATTAAGGGTAGTAATAAAAGCTCCGAAAACTAAATTAAAACCACCCAAAAAAACGGCCTACCGCAAACATCTTGAAAAAAAAACGGCCAAGTGCGAGTCAGACTCTAGTCAGAACCTAGGGTTCCGTATTGTGGATGATAAATTTAGTTTTATCATTTTTTTTCGTGAATTTCTCAACCGCTTTATTTTTTCTGTAATTCACGTAATTTCTGTAAACGCATATTACCATGATTTTTTCATATTTTTCGGTCCACCAGTTTTGGAGATAAGACATACATTTTTTTATAGATTTTCAAGAATTTCTCGAAATAGATGCAATTAAATATAGCCAAACTATATATTATTACAATAAGCTTTTTAATACCTACAATGTGATACCCATATTGTATTTTTATAATTTTTTTTTATTTATTTTACTTTTTTTTGTATTTTTAAATCACTATAGTTTTCCCGGTTATTGGTCAGTTATGATGTATAATGGACATTTTTTTTCATATTGTGGTTTTTTTAAAGATTTCACAAAACCAGTGCCAGTAAATATAGTAAAAGTATATATTTTTACAATCACCTTTTTAGTGTCTACAGTTTGATACCCATATTGTATTTTTAGGATATTTTTTATTTTTCTCACTTTTGTTTTGAAAATATTTTAAAAAATTTCAAATTTTTCATATTTTTTTTACAATGTAATATGTAGGCAAATTAATGCTATTTTTGTGCCAAATTTCATGTCTTTATCTTTACGGTGCTATAGTTATGATGCTGTGAATACGGACGGACGTAGATTAGACTTTATTTTATCGAAACACGGATTTCTTAAAATATTCAAAAAATATTTTATCCATAGTTGTTTACTTATTAAATGATAAGTGCAATATTCAAGTAGAGCAACTTTCATGATACAGTTCGCCTCTCCATAAGAATCTACGCGAGGGAAAGGGAGCAACCGTGCGAGCGGGACGTAAAATGACGTCGAGCTACACAACACATGTCTGAACGCTGCGATGTCCCAGCGAAACTTAGGGAAATATCGACGCGTTTTGTGTTTTAAAGTCTCGATAAGTTTCGATTTGATAAATGTTCTTAAAATAATTTTTTAAATACCGTTTTTTGTTATTTCACTTATTAATAGTTCTATTCTACGTGTTTTAAATTTGACTACGCTAAACGATAATTTTCTAGTAGAAAAAAAATATTTTATCAGTTGTTGAATTCATAAAATCACAACTACTTAAAGCACTCGAAATAAGAAAACTAAAGTATTATCCAAAAAAGTAACCAGGTAAGATTATTGTTGAAGATATGGGAATAAATGTTACCTGAATAAATTTCTTGTTTTTGTCATAATTTTTACGTGACGTGTGCATGAATGAGACTCTCAACGCGTAGAACATAAATAAAGGTATGTTTAAAGCCTAAAAAACCTATTAAAAGTAGCATTAAAGTAAATGAAAAAATGTGTTTTGGAATCTTCAAATTCCACACTATAAATTAACGTAAAATGTATTTTATTTATTGCTTTCTTACTAACTAAAATAAAATCTTCCTTTTCTGATAATTCTGCAAGAATACTGATTTTTAGGGGACTGGAGCCTTAAGGTGAGGCATCGAGTTTTCAACGGCCAGTGTCACTCCAAGCGGAAAAACGCAGTGCGAGAGGGACCGATTTAGTGAGAAAGAAAAAAAAAACTAAAATTACTACAAAAATTCCCAATTAACAAAATGTAGATATTGTTAAAACCTATGTAATAAAATATGTTTGGGGTATTTACATGATAATTATTTGTCAAACTATGAGAAAGCGTGTGTTTAAAGATTTCGTTTTAATAATTATTTCTATCGAGTGAAAGATTTTTAATCGCGTTTCTGTATTACAGAAATCTAGAAAAAGGTTTTGAAAATGTTATACTAATTTATCAAATTAGTAGCTTATTACTGAACGTAGTAAAATGACTCCAAAAAGTGTCAATTCTTCGTGGCGTCGTTGCCTTAACAATGTAATTATTTTTCAGGGTGGTCCTCTTCCATGAAAATGTTTTTTTTTCTTACCCTAGCATTTGGGGTGTCATTGTCTAGAACCATAGACTAAATAGTAATACTTAGTCTATGCTAGAACTCATTGAGTAGAGTATAAATGTATTTTTTAATCTTCAAAAATGAAGAAATGAGGGGCTATCAAATTGGTCGTTTTTAGAACATTTTTGTTACGGGGGTTGAGATAGTCAAAGAACCAAAGTTGTAATTTCTGTATATTATGTACCATATGAAAACGGCGATTTATGGTGTAGTTTTAGGGTTACGTCCTCGAATACTCAACCTACTATTATATTATCTGCGACTCAACCAACTTAATTTTGCAGTTTCGTACAATTTGTAGGTAGTGATAAGTTTCTTTATGTATAAATTATTTAAGCATATTAATTATTAACCTATTTAAATGGTACGGAACCCTTAAACTTCAATGTGCTATTTATCTCTATTTTTGGAGTACAAAGATCAATTTAGGTATGTAATTTCAAAAATGGATTTTTTCGTAATTTTATACCGATTTTATAAGTATTTTAGTATTTATTGGAAGTGACATCATAATATTAAATCTATACCTATGAAATTGCCGTTTTCTATAGAGAATTTGAAGGAAACTCAATTTTCAGTACTAACATTTTTGCATTTTTTAGGAATGGCAAATCCAAATTATGTAATTTCTTTGTGTATGAATGAGACACAATTAAGCTAACAGCAACATTAATTAAATTTTTTAAAAGTGTCAGCTGTAAAAAGTTATTACGAATCTTATCATTTTAGGACGAACTGTTTTTGAAGATTTAATTTTGGTTATCAAACTGACAATCAAAACAAAATTTGATACGTAAATGTAAAACCATGAAATCATCTTTCAAACAAAAAACAAATAATTGAAATAGCTATTGAATTATAGGAATTACGAACTCATGAATCTGTAAGAAAATTTCGGCAATTTCATATGTAAAGACCTATTATTAGGTTAAATGGTCGGCTCCTTGATGCGTTCAAGAACAATTAAATATGTCTACGGAAATGTGTGATCGGTGACTGAAGGTCAAATGAAAAACATCGCTTTTTAGCCGCCCGCGTGTATTCAATGTTTGCACCGTTCTTGGCTTGGTGGTTATTTTATCAATACTCCTTACAGCCTAATGTCAACCAAGATCACTACAATGATAATAAAAAAACACATCCAAATCCGCTGAATGGCTTCTGAGTTAAAACGGAACATACATACATACAGACATACAGACATACAGAGACAAAGATACAGTAGTGTACTCGGGATCTTATAGGGATATTTCTGAATCACACCACTTTATTTTTAGTTTATCTTCTTTTATATTTTCTTTTTTCGTTTGATATTTCCTATTTATCAATTGTGCATTAAGGGAGGGGAGCTCCAAATTTGGTAGAGCACTCGCTTCTTATATTTCTTCAATAATTTATGGATGGAGAAGATTTTTTTTTTAAATTGATATTTAAATTTTTTCATATTTTTTTTATTGTTGTTCTTGACCAATTGTTTGCTTTTCCAGCAAAAAGTTCTGTGCACGCCACTGTGGAGAAGCACATCCGCACTAATCGGACTCTCCAAGGAATCTTGCTCGTGTTTTGTCTGAAAGATCTTTTATACTCGATCTGTATTTATTTTTGGAAAACACGAAATAATTCAGTCAATGCGACGTATGTCGATCCATAAAGGTTATCGATTGCCAACTAAACACGAACAAATAGTCCTTTAACCTACCTATAAAACCTAGCCTTACCTAAACCTAACATATTGCCTAGCTATATGTTACAGTACAATATTATTAAACCATTTCATTTAAAATATCGAAAAAATATTCAATCTATAGAAACGACCTTTTTACTACTTTATTATTAGTAGATATATAGATATTCGTTATGAAATAGTTATACCTATATTAAACTTAACTAAGTATACAAAACTCAGAAATAAATTTTATTGAATAAAATAATACTTAAATAATAGTCAAACACTTAAAAATCTACCTACAAAATAAAACTTACCTAAAACAAAACACTAACCTAAATAAAACCCTTGTAAAACCTATACCTTATAAAAATAAACTCATAAATATATTTATAAAGTTTCGAAATAAGCCGCCTTTTCACACAATATTGCTGTGCCCAACAGGGTGAATAATGATCTAAAATTTTTATGTAACATCAAAATTCAAAAAGTTTATTTTGCAAAGTAGGTAGGTATATATAATACACGTTTCACAAGCTAAATTTTAATCTTATAAAAATATATGTAATAAAATAATAAATGTACATGAACTAGATTAAATGTTATTTAATTTATGTAGCAATATATATACGATTAAAATTATAGGTAAAATATTATTATACAAAGTGAAATCCAATCAACCGCCCGAACCCATACCGGAGACCCGGCCAGGGACCAGGAACAAGGTTCAATGATCACCAACCGAGCCCCCAGCACGAATTCAGGCGGCCGACCAAATCCCATCCTATATACTACATAGTAATAGGTTACATATATAAATACATGCCTACCTCCGCCCATTCGAGTAGTCTTGCTAAGAAGAACGGGCAAGAAACTTGGCAAGATCATGTCTTTTTCATCTATAATGTACATTATGCTTGCAATAAAAATATTGAGTACATACGGGTGTTAAGACGAAGTTGCGGAAGCCGGAAACTAGCGATAGTTCTTGTACATACAAACAACTTTTCGTGAGAAAAAATTGAGAAATCGAGAAAAAAAGCCAGTTGTTTCATACATTTTGGTCGGGTAGCTATGTAACTTATGGAACAGCTGATTTATTTTCGCGATTCGAGGGTTGTCTCCATAGTAAAAGTTGTTCGTATGAACGAGTATTATCACCAGTTTCCCGCTTCCGCAACTTCATCTTAACACCCTGTATAGATATGAACGCTTATTTTAAAATCTGTCTACAAAAAGCAGTTTAGGAGTTACTCCTCGAAACCCTTATCGAATCGTAGATAAAAGAGGCCATACCATACGAACCCTACGAAAACCTTTATATCATAAGTAGCTAAATCTCGTACGATTCTATAAAATTCCTGTAACATTTTCCATTTCAGTGTTCGAGTTCCAAACGTAAGTCGTCTTGATTGCTCGACGACGCGTTATCGTTGAAAATAAAGTCACCGATGCGATGTGGAGTTCGTACGGAGCACAAAGTGGGCGAAATGTGGAAGTCACGAAACAATGTTGGACTTCCAAGATTTTCCTTGTTTGTGGAGGGAAAAGCGAGGTGAAGGACCTTTTGGACCGATTAGACTCTGAGGAACATTGTTAAGGCAAGGTTTTTGGTATTTAACCCACAATGCTTGCTTTTAAATACATTTTCAGACCAGTAAAATAAAGATAAAACTCTCATGTGCTTCTTCATGTCTTAACTTCAATTATTCCAGGATTTTTATGCAATTTAAATATTTTTTACTCCATTGAATTAATTCTGAAACATATAGGTAATTTTCAGGTAGAAACAGTTTAATTTATTGTTACCGCGATATACCTGTCCCATTTCAATGGGCCTTGGAAGGAAGATACCTCAAAAACTGAAGGTAGAAAATTTCACTTATGGAGACTTCATTTTATTATTTTAAATAAGTAATTTATCATAAATAAATATAACAATAAATTTGTAGTCATTAAATTGTTAACTTTCATGGTCTTCCTTTAATTTAATATACTATGTTATTAAGAAAGAATTAGTCCATTTAACCGACCAGTTCGATAAAAACATAAAAAATAAAGATAATTTAATTAAAATTTTTAAATTAGAATAAAATAATTGATTAAGATAAAAAATATTTATTAAATATAAAAGGAATTGAATCCCTTGAATTTTTTTATTAAAAGTAAAAGGTAAAATAATTAAGATTATAATAGATATAGAATAGAGAAAGATAGAATAGACCCAGGTTGCTTTTTTTTTCAAATGTAGCCGGTTCGGTGCCCTGTTCAGGCAGGCCATTTTTCAAGCAGATCAAGTAATTTTAAACAATATAATTATGTTTCCATTAAGGTTATAAATCGTCCGTGCAAAGGTCCCCGTTACCCCAGGCGGAAAGACCTGCAATGCGAGAGGGACGGAATCGGGGAAAATTGACAAAAATTCGGTTTTAAATAAATACAAAATTAACTAAAATAGCTATGAAAATTTCCATAATCAGTAATTTAGGTATTTTTGGAGTCTGTATGCTATCCTAATTTTTAAGAATATCAAAAAAAAATTTAGACCTCATTTCAATAATTATTTCTATCAAGTTAAATTCCTCCAATCGCGATTCTGATGGTCGAAAACCTAGAAAAAGGTACCAAATTGGTATACTAATTTATTTGGGACTTTTGAATAGCAGATAAATAACTTCAAAAAGTGTCGATGACGATATACCCCCTTTGGAGGAAAATCGGGTAAAAATAGGGTTCGGCATTATAATTTAGATAATAGTAAATATTAAGATTTCTAAACCAAATAAATACTACATGCTACTCTATAAAATAAAGAATAAGGTCATTAAAAACAATTGCTGTAAATTTTTATAGTATTTTCAGAGAAAAATCAGGAATTTCAAAAAAAACTCTCGAATAGCAGTATCATATCATCGCTAATGTGATTTAATTAGAGATATAACAATGACAAAACATATTTCAGAATCATAATCAAACAACAAACAACAATGTTAAAAATACAGTTTTCAGATACGTTTTATAGATTTTCCACACTACGCGAAAATGTTAAAAAAAAAATCAAATAACTGAGGTTTTTCATGCGCGGCTGTTGATTAGAGCGAGACAGACAGTTACGAAATAAAAGCGTTCGAGCAGGACTTATTTCCACGAAGCGCCAACCTTTAAGTGAAATTGTCTACCTTCAATATTTAAAGTAATTTACCTCCAAGGCCCATTGAGATGTTGTTTTGCGATGAAAAATATATCAAAAGAGTATATATTAAAGTATTACCTAGTTTTTCCGGAAACAATATACGAGTATGTAAAATGGTCAAATAAACATTGAAAATTAGCTTTCGTTCACCGTTGAAAACTAATAAAAACGCCCGGAAATTGGAAGTTTTTTTTAAACTGTCCGCTTCCCCTGAGCCGGATAGACAAGAGTAAAATAAAAGTAAAAAAAATAAGACAGATATAAGGGAAGGGCCTTAAGTTAATCTTATAATTGCTACTAATCTTTTAATACCAACTAAATTCAGTGATTGTAGATATTAAACAGCTGATTGTAGGAATATATACTATAACTATATAATTTCGAGAAAAATTTTAAAAACCACAAAAATAAGTATGCCCCCCTTATCTCCGAAACTGGTAGACCGAAAAATATGAAGAAAATTTCGATTATAGGTCACATAACTGGCCTTACGATTTAAAAAAAGTTGAACTGTTTGACAAAGTTTTAAAACATCACAACTATTCTTTGACCCGATATCTAGTTACTACAACTACCCAACTTTCAACTTTCTTTCATAATAAATCCATTGTCGATAAAATATAAAAGGCTAGCTAGACAGAAGGCGAAGCGCTACTAACTTTCCAAGGAGTCTATAAAAAGAAGATTTATAGTTAATTGATTCAATATAATAGATGAACGCTTGGTTTTAATACCTATTTATGTGCCTACTTTATTGCTTAAGACATCTACAAAATAGAAAATTTAAGTTTCTAAACAATGAAAAGGTGCTTGCTTACATTGGTTTGAAGGTAATATTAGGTCTTTACATATGAAATTGCTGTTTTCTATAGATAATTTGAAGGAAACTCAATTTTCAGTACTAACATTTTTGCATTTTTTCTAGGAATGACAAATCCAAATTTTGCCATTGCTTTTGTGTATGAATGAGACAACATTAAGCTAACAGCAACATTAATTTAATTTGAAAAGTGTCAGCTGTAAAAAAAAAATATTACTAATCTTATCATGGAAACGGATGGCATTTAGGACGAACTGTTTTTGAACATTTCATTTTTATTATCACACTGAAAATAAAAACAAAATTTAATACGTACATGTGAAACCTTGAAATCAACTTTCAAACAAAAAACAAATAATTGAAATAACTATTGAATTACAGGAATTATGAACTCATGAATCTGTAAGAAAATTTCGGCAATTTCATATGTAAACACCTATTATTAACCACAAAAGCGCAACCCTCACCAACAAACATATGATTGAAGCATTAGGTAAATATACTTCACTCGTATGTACATATGCGTAGGGAGATGAATAGTGCTGATCGAAGCAGGGCCTTCCCCCGCATCTGCCCCAATCTTAGATGTCGAGATTCCTTTAAGGATGCTTCTCCACAATTCGCTTCAAAAGCCTCGTGACACTCGACCTTTTTCAAACTTAGCTCCTTCAACTTTGGTAGATATTATTGATAATCAAAGAAACTGTTTACAAATACGGATCGGATACACAGTGAAAGGTAAATTTTGTTGTATGCTTTTATGTACAATAATTGTGACCTTTTATAATGTTCGATCCTTATACTTACAACATACGAATAAAACCGCAGCTTCTTATGTTTAAGCTACACACGTCCATAGTGCAGTGGTGTGCATACAACTTTTTTCTGGAAAACAATCAGAAGGTCAAGTTTGACAAAAAAAAATGAAAAATTGAAAAAAAAAAGTTTGAATGAAAATGTTCACTCCCTGGCGTCACACAAACTTTCTTTTTAATTTTAATTGTCAAACTTGACCTTCTAGTTGCTTTTCCGGAAAAAAGTTATATGCACGCCACTGCCATAGTGTCCGTCCACGAGTTTTGTATCGGAAGAGAATATAAAATAAATTCAGGCGCTTTATGCTGCGAAAGTGGTTCCACTTTAGAAAAAAAAAACATTATTTACTTACCAGAAATGAACTATTATGCATGGTTTTCATAGACAACGTCTTTGATGAGCTAAAATTTTCACTTTTGCTAAGTAAGTAAATAATGATTTTTTAGGGTTTTAGGGTTTATGGTACAAAAGGGACCTTTAGGTGAGACTCCGTTGTCCGTCCGTCCGTCCGTACGTCACCGTTAAAGATAAAGACAAGAAATTTGGCACAAAAATAGCATTAATTTGCTCACATACCAAGGTGTAAAAAAATGTGAAAAATTTGAAATAATTCTAAATATTTCCAAAACAAAAGTGAGAAAAATAAAAAATATTATCCTAAAAATACAATATGGGTATCAAATTGTAGATATTAAAAAGTTGATTGTAAAAATATATGCTTTTACTATATTTACTGGCACTGGTTTCGAGAAATCTTTAAAAAGCCACAAAAATATGTATGTCCCCCCCTTATCTCCGAAACTATAAAAATATCGATTATAGATTATAACTAGCCAATATAGGTAGGTAGTTAAGAAAAGTGCATGATAATATGAATATATATGTGACAGTGCAAGCGTTAAGAAGAAGAAAAAAGCTTTGTAGATAAATCAATACCTTTTTTTATGGAAGATACTTAATATTTATAAAGTGTAAGTAGAACTAAACAGTTAGGTACTCACCCATATTTAGCCATGGGCATAGCCAGGTACAGGTAGAGGGGGCAGCTGAAACCCCCCCCCCCCCCCTCTCCCAGCAGAGGCTCGGACTTACGAACTAAAATTGATTGATTTTGGTAGGTACTCTTCGGTTGCACATAATTAAACATTAATTCAAATATTATAGTTTTTGTATATAGCTTTCCCTTGGCTGTCCCCCCCTAAACAAAATCCTGGCTACGCCCTTGCATCTATTCGTCGCCCTTACCTTATCTGACTGGAAGGGTCAACACAAATGAACTAAATAAGTAATGTCTAGGGTAAATACTTGAAACGAATAGATACGAGTATAACATTCATTCATCCGTGATAATTGAATAGAAATATTATCCTGAATATACAACAAAGACAAAGAAATTAGGTAGGTATAATAATAACATAAGGTAAGGTAATGAGGTGAGTAGGTTATACAGATTGTTAAGATGATAACCTTTTTGAAGTTGATGGTCGTGATTGTCGGCACTTGATGGAACTTATGACACATTGTGATTAAAATACACTTGTACTTGTCCACTTTATATTATTATTACTTTTAACCTGACCGGTTTCGCTGTATAAGCATTTTTAAAGGTTATAATAAAATTAAATAAGGTGTTATTGTTATTGTTATTGTTCCCGTACAATGTATGATTCTTTTAACCTTTTATAATAACCTTTTTCCTTAAACGGGGTGTTCTACCCATTAATATGAACAACTTTTACTATGGGGCCAACCCTAAAATCGCAAAAAAATTAATCAGATGTTTCATACATTTTGGTCGAGTAGGTCTTTTAACTTTTCTATGGAACAGCGGATTTTTTTTTCGCGATTTCAAGTTTGGCCCCATTGTAAAAGTTGTTCATATTCATGGGCAGAACAACCTGTTTGAAGGAAAAAGGATATCAAATTAACACCCAGTCTATACATAAAATAAATAGCGTACTGCTAGCTCTACTGATTGAGAGCAGCAGAAAACTAACCTTTTTGTGAAATTTCAGTTTTATGTCATTTCGCGTGCATTTCTCATTCTCGAATTATGTTAGAACGTATTACTTATTTAGTCCATGGTATAGAACAACTTTTACTACGGAACGAACTCTGTACCTCGAAAAAAAAATCGACTGTTTCATAGAAAAATGCTATGCCACTCGGCCAAAAAGTATGGAAGGGCAGATTTTTTTTGAGATGTCAGGTTTGGCTCCATAGTAAAAATTGTTCTATACCATTGACTGAATAAGCTCTTCAAATATGGTTACACCTTTCTGTTCCACATTGTATAAGATCAAATAGTAATATATTTTTTTACTTAATATCACGTAGGTGATATCCATCCCTAATAGCCGGGCCTTATATGGAAAAGACTGGTGACGGGTAGCAGCGTCACTGGTGCGAGGGTTCCGGCGCCGCGCTCACCAATTAACCTGCCCAGCGTGTGTGAGTATGGGCAATACTTCCAGGATGACCGCCGGGAATGGCAAAGTCCTGGAAAGGCTTATGTCCAGCAGTGGACGAACTAGGCTGCTGATGAATGATCACGGAGGTAGCTGGTACTTAACTTATAATCAGTCATAAATTGCTAAGATCCTTGCCTAAAGTATTGTGTCTAAACATGACATAATTTGTCATTGAGACACTCGTGGAGGGTATTAGGAAACTTATTTGCTTTGTCTCGTGTCCCAATGCCCCTAATAATTCTCAGTTCCACATAATACTTTTACAAACTTGGCGCACTAATTAGAATATGTACATTGAAATAGGGTTACCTTTTGTCTTTTATTGAAAAAATATGAAGGCTATACTGGTATTCGATTTTCCAAGCTACGATCTAAACAACATCGTTGATTGTTGAAACAAGCAGTGCTTCCCTAATTAAAAGCTACTTAGATTTTATCGACAAGAGCAAAGTTCGGTCGTTATAATACAATAGAGCCATTACCTACGATTCTGGCTCTAATATTGCTGAAACTGAAAGCTGAAACATAATCGCTCGGCATTGGGTTCAATTCTGTAATGTTCCATTCGAAATGCCGCTCATCTACGAGCCATAATCGAAAGCGGTTAACGCACGGTTAAACTTTAATTTCAGTTTAATTTTGCAATTATTAGTATGGTACAACTATAGAAGATTGTACTTTGTTTCATACATTTTGGTCGGGTAGCTATGTCGCTTTTTTTTAGAGGGTACGCTCCATAGTAAAAGTTGTTCGTATGGACGAGAACATACTATCGCCAGTTTCCGGCTTCCGCAACATTATATTAACACCCAGTACAATTTATATTTTACACTTATGGTGTGTGAAAATTAATAATTTGACATATAATGTGGGCTGTGAAAATGTTCCTGCGTTTATATCACAGATTTAATTTCAATGGGCCTTGAAAGGAAGTACGTTAAAATTTTGAATATTGAATATAGAAAAGCCCTCTTACTAGAGTTTTTTTTTTAATTTGAAGTCGTTATCTGTGTACACGGACCGAAAACTAACTTGTACAAAACAAGGGGTATCTATCTACGACGATATACGTACGTACATAACTTAAGGCGCCTCTTGCCAGCGTCATCCGAAAATGACTATATTGATAAAGTGTGAATAAATATAATTTTAGCTGTATTAGCTTTTTATTTTTAGTTTGATATTAAAGCCAATTCTGAAGGCTTTAATTTTAGTTTTAGTGCTGTCAAAGCTTAAAATTTTCCAAAGAAATTTAGCTTCTAATCTTAACAGTTAAGAACTATTTTGTATCGAAGAAAATTTGGTTATGACAGCACTAAAACTAAAATTAAAGCCTTCAGAATCGGCTTTATTGATAAAGTTATTTCTCTTAAACAGTATGTTTAAAACTTATAAATATATAAGGTCTTTCAATTTAAATGGAAAGTAATTTAGGAGGTGATTCAGTATCGTTAATACATCACATTCCACTGCAAAGTACTTTTTTTTGCGCGAACTTTTTCTTCACTTGTCCATACACACTGAGTCAGCTGATAGGACCACTTTGTACTGAGAAGTGAAAAATAAATTCGCGCAAAAAAAGTGCTTTGCAGTGGAATGTGATGTACTAATGATACTGAATCATCTCCTAAATTACTTTCCATTTATATATACAACGTGTAACAGAAATGTGTAACCATATTTGAAGAGCTTATTCAGTCAATGGTATAGAACAACTTTTACTATGGAACAAACCCTGTAAGACGAAAAAAAAAATTAACTGTTTCATAGAAAAATGCAATGCCGCTCGGCTGAAATGTATGGAAGGGCACATTTTTTTTTGAGATTTCAGGTTTGTCTCCATAGTAAAAGTTGTTCTAAACCATTGACTGAATAAGCTCTTCAAATATGGTTACACCTTTCTGTTACACGTTGTATATAGTTGGATAACTTATAAAAAACAACTTCATTGTAGAAATTTATTCTCGCTTACAAGAAACAGTTTAAAAATATTATTCAAAGTCAAACTATGTTTAGACTAAAATGTAGTAAAATTGATATCTTTGAAACCTTTAATATTATTTCTTTGGTTCTTGCACTAAAATACAAGGAAAATATTGCGTAGAAAAATGATTTAGTTATGGCATTGTTTTAATCATGTGAAAAGTATTATTTTCTCTTATTTCGCGCTATCCGAGACCCAGCGACGTCGTAAAGTAGTGCGCGCGGATATGTATAGTTATTTCAATATAGTTTCTGTCGATATTTGGGCCGACACGACACAGGCTGACTCAAGGTCGTTGGCGGCTACCTGGCCCTTAAGGCGATTACCATCGCCAAATTAGCAGCTCGATGTCACTACAAATATCAACGGAAACGACATTGAAATAACGTTCATATCAGCGCGCAATGCGTGGTGGCTGTTACGACGCTCGCTGCGTCCGTGATAGGGCGAAATAGGAGAAAATTATACTTTTCACTTGGACGTGATTACTCGATTGAATAATCTTATGTTATGTTTTTAGCTATGAAGTTTATCTATTTATCAAAGCATAGATGAATTCAATCGGCCAAGCCACTCAGGAGCAGTAGGGAATTTGAGGTCAAAAAACACCATTCAGTAAAAAAAAAATTCATGTAGAAGTTTTGGTGGTATGAAAAAGAAAAATGTTGCATATGTTGTCTAAGAGTTGATTATTCATAATACATTTTTTCATTATTTTTGGTTTGGCCATAAACGAGGAGTAGGCTTTAGAAAGTACCCATTTGGCAATAGTAAGGCCCTTAAACATATGGTTCATTGATCGTAAGTAACAACTTTTAGGTATTTACGACTAGAGAAATTACGTAAAATGTCACCTTCTCATGAAAATTTGCCAGTACAGCTATTAAAACTTTGTATGAGTTAGTGAAATTATTAGTAAACATGAGGTCTCAGTTTTGTACTACGCCACAGACTACTGGTAGATAGAAACAGGCCAACAAGGCACAAAAAGGTATTTTAAATTTAAAACAAAATGTAACAGAATCGGAAGCTCCAGCGAGTCACATACGACTGATAAGCGTAACGACAGTTCCGATTTATGAAATCGATATCGGAATTAGTGTCTTTTGTGTGTGAACTGGTCCTCCCCCATCCCCCGCACCACATACCATGCACATACCCTACCTACCGCAGTTCAGTCAACTTTCCAAGTATTCGTATCAACCGATGATATTAAACCTCATTGGTTTCAACAGTTACAATGGTTTTTGCAGTACCTATCGCATTGTTGGTTATATTTTTAACCAATTTTAAATAAGTAAGGAGTCTAGTAAAAGACGTTAATTGAGCGAGTTTAGTTAATTTTTTATGCCGATTTTAGTTTTTATATAAATTTAGTATAATCAAAAATATTATAAGCAAGACGAAGATAAATTTATAACAATTTGTTTCAGACTGATTTGACAGATGGATGACAGATGAGTAGACAGACAGAGACAGACCATGACACATCACAATCAGTATAATGTCTAAAATTCTCAAGTGACGTCATATCGGACCATTCTTTAAAAATCATTAAAAAATAATGGTTTAATTTATGTACCAAAATAATGCAAACTTTGCCCCAGAATGGCGTAAAATTTCTGAAAATTAAAAAAACATGTTTTAGAAATTAAGCTATGGGAATTAGGTAATTACAACATTAAAAGCGGTTTTATAAGTACCTACAATGTTTGACCGATGTTATAATATTACATTACATATTACATACATAAATTACATTACCTATAACATCGCAATTGCGCGCTGTGATTGGCGAAATTTATTGTAGCACCGCTAGATAAAGAACTAATCACAAGCGATCGTCCGTGGGTCTGTATTAATTTCTTAAGCCAAACCCTCTTTACTCTTGTCCCTTCTGATTGGTCTCAGAAGCGAGAAGAGTAAAGAGGGCGTGGCTTAAAAATAATAATGAATATAAACGTTAATATTTTCAAAATTCCTTTCATGAACTTTTGCATACAGGATCTGAATCTTCATGAAAGAAAAATGAAAATGTTAAGGTTTAAATATATTATTTTTTTGCTTTCATGACATTAGACATGAGCATAGAGGAAGTTAATTTCCTCTATGGACATGACGATATTACAAGTAAGTTGACGTATGTGTCACAAAAATTCCTTCACTCGTTTTCCGCCTGAAGGATCCCAATAATCCCAAACTGTCCCAAACTTAGTAAGTATGTATTGAAAAAGCATTTTTGTTTTTTAGAAAACGAGTGTCGGAAATGTTATCATGTCAGTAGTACATTTTACTACTTTTACTAGCCCTTTATTTGATATCCCACACTATAGGTTCCAGTAAAAAAAAAACAAGCAAAAAAAGATCTACAGAACCCCGTCCAGAATTTGATGATGTCTACCCACTTTTTCAGACTTTCCTAAATGAAATGTAACTTATTATTACATACGGCTTGAACACTCACGTGTGATTGTTGTTGACTATAATATCAACCGTTTCAACGATACAATTTCGGCATTATCAAGGCGAGTGTCGTTCTTAGGACGACGACGCGGCGTTCACCGTGTTCAAGCCGTATGTAATAATAATTCAGTATGTCAGCTCACGCGAGTTTTAATAACTTCCTAAATGTACTCCACTCGATTCTGTTGGGTAGACAAATAAGTATACTTATACTAAAATGTTTACATTAAAAAGTCCCTGTAGTAGAGTCCCGCAAACATAAAAAGAAATTAAAAGTACATTTAAAAACTAAATTAAAAAAAGTAAAGTAAAAGTACTTTAATCTCAATAAGAGGCTATGCGAATTTTATTTTTGTCACTGTCACTCCAAGCGAAAAATCGCGCAGTGCGAGAGGGGCGGATTCAGGGCGAAAGCGAAAAATGTTAGTTTTATAATTATTATAAAAAAACTGAAATAGCTAGCAAAATTTCAAATTTGAAATCTCTAGATATTGTTGAAACACACCTAATAAAATATGTTTGAGTTCTGTATATGGTTCCTATTCGTTAAACGAGGAGAAAAAGTGTGTTTGAAGACCTCATTTCGACAATTATTTCTATCGAGGAAAATTTATCCAAACATGTTTTCCAATTTCAAAACCCTAGATTATATAGTCAAAATGCATATACCAGAAACGGATTATAATTTTCTGTGTATTTCATGAAATACACAGAAAAGAAACACCCGTATTTTTTTTCGCATATCGCCTTAACCCATCAACCTGTCTTCGACCACTGCTGGACACAGGCCTTTCCAAGATTTCGCCACTTTGGCGGTCCTTTTGGAAGTTATGCCCATACTATCACACACTGGGCAGACGGGCTGGTGAGCGCGGTGCCGAAATCCTCGCACCAGTGACACCGCTGCCCGTCACTAGTCTGTTTATATAAAGCCCGGCTATTTGGGATGGATATACCGCCATCAATTGGTCTCAGGCATGGTAGGCCACCTGGTTTGTGCCTGTTTGAGAGCTGTCCTCTTACTCTCCCACCGAATAATTTCGGGGGCATTTGCGAGTAAGATGGTGGAGGTACCACCATTATAAATAGATGGTCTAATTAAACATACATTTTCCGGGAAAGAATAAAATAGGTACTTCATACCTACATTTTTATACGTTCTTAGAATTAAGTTTCGCAAAGATAATGTCCCTGTTTTTTTAACATTGCTCCTTACAATATAATGTACCTACTGTAGACGTCGGAACGAATTTTGAATAATGTTAAGATTGAATCAGGATGAAGATAATCAAATTCGTTGCGGGCCGGCCGGGCATAGGTAGGTACCCGGCCGCATATTTACATTCCCATATACAGCACGACGCCCATAGTCTGTGCTTCAATATTTTGTGTAAATGCAAAACTCTATACCCGTCTTACAATCTCAAAGCGGTTACAGCGTAAGCGATTTAATTATGAAGATTTAACAAGAAGTATTTTTGCCATTTTTTCGGATTTATAACTAAATATTAAGAAATAGAGCGTAAGCGATTTAATTATGAAGATTTAACAAAAAGTATTTTTGCCATTTTTTCGGATTTGTAACTAAATATTAAGATATAGTTATAAAGGCCAAAATACAACCTTTAGCTAAGACAACTTTTAACTATAGTTTGCTATATGCATAAACATAGTTTTAATGATATTGTGGTAGCTTCAAAATAATTTGATTTTCCATAAGCGTGATATTAGTTATTTTAGGATATTACTGCTGATATGACTATGGAAAAGTCAATTGTTTTATAGCTTTTGTAATATCATTAAAAATATATTTATGTATAAAGCAAACTACGCTGCGCTACGCTATACATGTCAACCTAACGGCTCCTCCTCGCTTCGCTCGTCGTCGCACCTATTTTCGATTTTTCATTAAAATTTTATTAAATTTCGTAACACCAATGAAAAAAAAGGGATTTATTTCTGACGTGGATTCGAACCCAGACACCTGGTTTTCTTAAGCTAGGGCTCTACGACTACACCAACTAATAGTGACGAATCAAAAGCTCTGAATAGCACTACAGACAAGAACTGCGCTGTCTTCACTAAACTTTGTAAGGGAGTGATAGGCGATTTAACCTTACAAAGTTTATGTGAAGACAGCGCAATTCTTGTCTGTTCTGTATATGGGATGGTAAATATACGCTACCCGGCCAATGTTTATGTTTAATTTACAAATTTCATTTTGTACACAGAAAGGACGGTTTGAAACCGAGTAAACCAAGTCCTATACTTGCTAGAGATTTACAGACAGATTCTGAAACCGAAATTGGATATACCTAAAACCTGATTAAGATCAAGTGGGACATGACAAGTTTTGAAGTGGGTACTTCTTTGTTGGTATCTCGTATTTGTCAGCATTTGTATGTAGAACTTATTTTTTCGAAGTATAATTTTGATTCCTGATTATATATTATTAGGTTTTTTAATCGTTTGTTATTTGTTTATTCATATTATATTAATGCTTATTTGATCGGTGAAATAAAATGAAAAAATTACCTCGAAGCGAATGTGCCGCCATATTAAAATGTGATATCTATGGCAACCATTGATTCCTTCCTCTGTGATTGAGTAAAGAGGCGGCATAACAAGTATCCATGTTGGTATCTCTGACACATCGCGCTGCATGAAATAGGGATGACTATCAACATCAACGTCAAATCAACAACCCTTTATGAAACGTCAAAAACGATTTTTCTATGAAAATACTTAGGAGTGACGTCATAACTTTGTATTTTGGCAGATGGCAAATGAATAACTTCTACATAGTTTCATTGTATTAAAATTTTTAAATTGAACTTCGTGCAAAATGATGAAGTAGGCACTATTTTTGAATATTAATTTTACGCGTACAAGTTTTTGAATTTATTGACAACCCTGGCATCATCCCTATTGTTGAGAATTTATTATACATCCTGCGGACCTATTATGTATCTTTAGTTGCCAACTGGACTGGGTGCATATCATCAAAAACATAGATATACTATCGAATTCCGATTGTCTAAGGATATGTTCGCACTTGAAGTGACGACACTGTTCGTAAATAGTTCAATACCCACTAAAGGCAATTTTGAAAGTTCAGTTTTTATCTATGTTTTTGATGATAGGCACCTATTTAATCCTGTTGCCAACCAGAGATACAAAATAGGGGGGCTGGACTGCGTCGTCGAACATAAATACTCTCATTTCTGTCTACCAGAGGGGTACGTAGGCACTTAGGCAGTGGCTACAGCTACAGATGTATATTTACTACGATCTTGAAACACCTCATAAGGCACCGAAGCATGTTCTATGCTAGTAGTACTATTCTTGTATAGGTCGATTACTTTATTCATAAGGGCTAAAACTATCTATGGTAAGATATCACGTTCCAATGGAAAAAATCCCGAGCTAATGGTTTTTTACTTTTATATTTAGATATGTACTCTTTGCTTGTATAGAAAAGCATTGATTAAGTTTGCAAAAAAATAGGACTAAGCCCTTAAAGGATTAAACAAAAAGTATAATGAAATTACACCAGGTCCTCTAAAAAGGCCGCTTTGGATGAATCATATAATGATTCCGTTCTAATGCCGTCTCTTTTGCACGTCTTTTGCCGTCTCTCCATCCTACTTTCAAATAATTTTATGATTCACCCAAGTCGACATTTTTAGATCCCCAGTTCACCAAATATTTCTTCAGAAACCATAATCCCTAATGTTTTTTACTATGGCAAGTTCCCAGAATGGGTCTAGTCAAGACTCAGTTCACGTAACCCTACTAGACTATGGGCGTACAGTCAGTAACCCTATGTATCGAGTAACAAGATGTTATGTTCAGTCAGCAAGTACAAAATGCTCCAGGTTGCGCTCAGCCAACCCTGTTCATTTTGATGTAGTTTTTGTTTCTACACAACTATGAATTGTACACATCTTGTTGAAAACGATGATGAATAGATTTTTTCTCATAAATCGACCTTCGATAAAATCAGGCCGACAAACGTCAATACAAACATAGGACGCGCAAACCCTATGCACCTTTTGTTACGCTATGCTGGACATAGTAGAGCCCTACTTGTTACTAATTTATAGTCGATTTTTTTTATCAGAAAAATTGTGATGTTTTTGCTGACTGTACAAAAAGGGCCCAGACAACCCTGTTCATTTTGATGTTAGTTTTTTTCTACGCATCTACGAATTTATTTAGTGTTACTCGATACATGGGGTTACAAGACTGTACATCCATATCCAAGTATACATTTGTACCTCTAATTTTACATACTCTAGCTCTATGGTTTGAAATCTCTATATACCTGCTTGATTTAGAAGCCAATTAAAGAACAAAAACCTCAGTGGATAAAAAAATGTATTGCCAAAACATTACTGCCTAATAGGTATTGATATCTACTAAAATAACAAATTCATAATATAATCCGACCCAAAACAGAAAACTCTGATAATATCTCTAAGCGGTGGTTTACAAAGTTAGTCAGAAAATATATATACTATTTCTGAAATAATTCTAATAATAATTATACAAACAGGGAGATAATTTAACTTTTATATAATAAAAATATTTTATATAATATATATATAAACTAATTTAATTAAGATTAAGATTAATGCCCATTTTCACTAACCTTAGATGACGCCTAAATCGGATGCCCTAAATATTTATGAGTTAGACGTACGATTTAGGCGTCCTCAAAGACACAGAATTAATAATTGTACAGAAGATCCACTGTTCAAAGAAATTTCAGACGACGACGCATTGAATATGTTGGCGGCACGGATCTCAGCCATTACAAAACATTTGGAACTGATATTTATACATTTCATTTATCATGTCTTTGAGAAAACAATGTCATAAACTGCTCAATAAAACCAGAGACTTTCATTTTACAGGGACAAGTCTCCGGATTTGTAACAAAATATTATTAAGAAATAATTACAACGGCCATAATACAATTTTTAACTAAGAAAACTTATTGTTAAAAGTTTGCTATATGCATAAATATATTTTAATGATACCAGCCGTAAATTCCTAAAATAATCTAATATCACGCTTACGGAAAATCCAATTATTTTGCAGCTACCATGACAT
Organism: Ypsolopha sequella; assembly: GCA_934047225.1. Taxonomy (NCBI): domain Eukaryota; kingdom Metazoa; phylum Arthropoda; class Insecta; order Lepidoptera; family Ypsolophidae; genus Ypsolopha; species Ypsolopha sequella. Next base: position 14,997,715 of record OW203994.1, on the reverse strand, counting down.
ATATGATACATACATATCATTAAAAATGTGTTTATGCATATAGCACTTTTACAATAATTTGTCTTAGCTAAAAGTTGTATTTTGGCCGTTATAATTATTTCTTAATATTTTGTAACAAATCTGGAGAATAATCTAACTTATTTATGTTTATGGGTAAGCAGATAGCGTTGTAAGTATTTTTACATGGATAAAAGTTTTTAAATCATCGAACAATACCAAGTACTTACAGAGATATTAACAATCAAAGTTTTAAGTAAAATTAACGTACTGCTAAACGCCCGCCGAAATTAGCGCTTTGCACACTTGACCGATTTGACGTCACACGACTCTACCGTTTGCGGACGCTACAGATTTTACGCTGTTTCTCGTTTTTAGGAATCAAAGGTTTACAAAGAGGACTTTTTGAGAAAGTCATTTAATAATTTGGCAATAACTACATGCGTTACTAAACATTTAAAAAAATTCAGACTCGCGTACCTAGGGTTCTGTATTGTGGATGATAAAATTAATTTTGTAATTTTTTTTCTTGAATTTCTTAACCGCTTTATTTTTTCTGTAATATTTACGTAAACACATATAACCATGATTTTTTTCATATTTTTTCATACACACAATTTTTTATGGTTTTTCAAGGATTTCTCGAAATAGATGCAATTAAATATAGCCAACTATATACTTTTACAATCAGCTTTTTAATACCTTCACTATGATACCCATATTTTATTTTTATAAAATATTTTTTAATTTATTTTACTTTTTTATATTTTTCATTTGTGCTCAAATTTTTTAATCTCTTTATTATTCCTGTAATTGGCCAGTTATGATCTACAATCGAAATTTTTTTCATATTTTTCGGTCTACCAGTTTCGGGGATAAGGGGGCGGGGACATACATATTTTTGTGGTTTTTAAAGATTTCTCGAAACCAGTGCCAGTAGATATAGTATAAGTATATACTTTTACAATCACCTTTTTAATATCTACAATTTGATACCCATATTGTATTTTTAGGATAATATTTTTATTTTTCTCACTTTTTTTTGGAAATATTTGGAACTATTTCAAATTTTTCATATTTTTTTAAACACCGTGATATGTGCGCAAGTTATTTTTTGCCAAATTTCATGTATTTATTGTTAACGGTGCTAAAGTTATGAGGCTGTGACATACGGACGGATGGACAACGAAGTCTCACCATAAAGGTTCCTTTAGGTACGGAACCCTAAAATCAATATTTTTGATTTCATGTTGAGATACTCAAACATCTGACTTCTTTGAGACTGTTGGACTTTTTGACCTGACTCTTCATGACCCAACTTTTAATGTCAAGAAAAGACATTAAAAAAGTGATTGAAAAAATTATCATCTGAAGAAGACCATTTCAAATATTTTTTTAGGAGTAAATATCGTTGTTGATTGACATTTTGGAACAACGCAATATTTATAAGACTGCTGCTTGGATCGAAACATTTTTACGGACTGCTCATTCCGGGTGCTCTAGTATTATCCCTGTGTACAAACGCAGGCACAAGCTTGGGACAAGTCGTGTGACGTCACTCTCAGGGCGGCTCCTGGGAGCTATCGTTTATTCCCGCGCATTAAAGATATGAACTTTAAACTTCTCCAACTTCGTCAATTATTATCGTATATGAAACTAGTGCCAAAGTTCAAGTTATGAAAAGTACATTCAAGATAAAAAAAAGAATGGTTGTGGAATAGTCTATTGACCCTTAAGCCTTAAAACTCTCTATACAGATTAGTATAAGTACACGCTTCAAAATGGTTATTGGATTTTGTAACATTAGCGAGTCTTTAATTTAAACGACAAATACTTTAAAGAGTTTTTGGCGCATACGACCTTGCGGCATAAGCTAGTTCGCGAGCGTATAATTTGTAAGGAGTCAGTACCCCTCAGTCCGCTCCCCTAAGGCGCCGATTTGAGATTAAAAGTTTAGTCCCTCTCGTCCCGCGGCAATAAGGTGCAAGTCAGATCGCACTGCGCTGCGTGGCTACCCTTCAAGACGCCTCGCTGCGCCTCTCTTTCTATCGCGTAACTCTAACCCTTTTTCACCTACTGAATAGTTCGCACCAGGGCGGACCGCCGATGTTTTTAGCCTAGATGAAGTGAAACAGGCCTGCCTAAGGTTAGTGAAAATAGGCAAGAATCGCAAAATTTGTACTCGAGTCAAGTCCGTAAGTTTTAACAATACAGTTCGGGTAAGCGCAGAAGAATTCAGTCTCCTCCGAGTAGACTTGATGGTTACATTCGTTTCGGAATTTTATTGATATATTAACTTTATATGCGGGTGGGCGTTATTCTTAACTGCACTTCGTGGACTCACCCTTCAGCTCAGATTCAATTTTTTCAGAACCAAGTTAAAAATCTAAAATTGTTAAGTCTTTGCTTAGCTGAGTATACGTACAAACTTTGGGACTCAACTTCTTAGCTTAACAGCTATGTTTACACAAAATTAAAATTTGAAATGAAGCAACGATGTTAACTAAATAAAGTAAGGTAAGGTAGAATAAAGAATATTATAATTTTAATACCAACAATATTCCTAGGACCTAGCACCATGAATGTTCGGCCGGAAACAAATATTTTCTTTAATTACCATTTATTGTTTTTATTTAAACAGTACAAAATGAAATTGAAATGGCAAGTGTAAGGTTATGAAAAAGGAGATCAAAAAATAGCAAAATTTTTGGAATGGAGTGCATTTTTTTTATTACTATCGATTGCCAGTGTACATCCACAAACGCAGAAACATATAAACAAACAATGTTCAAATTAGTAGAGCACAAGACAATATAAAAATATAAAATTTATCACTTTTCCATAGTGACATAAATATCTCTACAATATGATGCTTGATAATGTACTAGGAATAGAATATAGAGTTACCTAAAAGTACTCTACTCTAGGCGAGTAACACCCAAACGCTTTTCGTCACAACAGTTATTTGTAACCCGTTATATTCGAGTGTAACCTGAAATAAAAAAATAAATATCAAACATACAACAAAAAAACATAAAATGCATATAATTTCTGATCATACTTAAAGATGGAACATGAAAGTTTGGTGAATTCGAGCAGATAACTCGTGGTATCTATTTAGGATATTGGGTAGTTCAGAAAACATAAAATAATACAAGGATTAATGTAGTATATAAGGTCTTTCAATTTAAATTGAAAGTAATTTAGGAGGTGATTCAGTATCGTTAATACATCACATTTCACTGCAAAGTACTTTTTTTTGCGCGAACTTTTTCTTCACTTGTCACTTGTCTTGAAGTGAAAAAAAAGTGCTTTGCAGTGGAATGTGATGTATTAACGATACTGAATCACCTCCTAAATTACTTTCAATTTAAATTGAGAGACCTTATATACATGGTGCATACAATTTTTATAAAATGAATTCATGTATTATGATTTGCCATCACAATATTTACAAAGTGGTAAAGATGGCGGCGTCTCAAAATACTAAAATAGCAATTTACTGGTACGACACAAGTTAAATGTTTTCGTGTTCAATAAATTTACTCATAATATTTTTATGCCTAATATGCCTAAATATATATTTTTAAGCCTTTTTTTGGCCTTTTATTGTTTTAAATAGATATTTATATATTATAATCTATTTAAAACAATAAATTTATATTTGTTATTTACTTAAGTTTTCCCAAAAATATCTAAGAAAATATGCTATATTACGTCTATAAACTGAGTAAGCACACTAAATACAAATTCAAGCACTATTTACATACATATGTCATGCTATAACTTAAGAAAAACCAAAGGATATGATTTATTTTGATACTAAATAAATTAACCAATAAGAATCAGTGAAAACATGCGCGAGTAATAAACAAAGAGCCAAAACCCAAAGTGAACTACCTAAATAGGTATTATTAATTAGATACAAAATAGAACATGTGCTTCAGAAATTCATATCTAAGCCTATTTGATACATAACTTCGTCCGCATCAGCACCGAATACGTTGGCTCCGTTACCATCATCATGTTTACCATTAACTAGTAGATTGTTGTTCGAGGTGGTCGGTCGATCGTCTCGGCCATTTATATCAGTTTCGGCATCACTATCGGAATGCGTCGACGTGGACGTATTCAGGGTAGGTAGACCGAGAATCACTCGGATTTGGTCGGACAGGTGGGGAGCTGATATTACTTGGTGGTATATGCCTTCAGCAGAGCTCAGTATGTGGTCGACGTCTATGCTCATCGAGAGGTCGTTTACGTGCTGGAAATAGAAATACTATCATTGTTTTGTGAAGATTTGAGTAGGGAACTAGTGAGTATTTAAAAAATGATGTTTTGGCCTTTAACTCATTCGTGATCTACAGGTAAATCAAACCAAAACCCCCTGGAGGAAAAGTACCTTAAATATTGAAGATAGCATTTTTACTTAAAGGACCCTTTATTTTATTTAAAAAACATAAAAAGGGCCGCAAAAGACATACACACTTTTAGAAAAAATGTTTGGCAACCAGCGAATAAAAATATGCCAATCGATAGAAAAAAATATTAAAAATAAAAAACACTACGTGATAAAGTGTCTTAAGGCGATATGATATGATACATTTTCATGAAATACACTGAAAATTATAATCACTTTCTGGTATATGCATTTTGACTATATAATCTAGGGTTTTGAAATTGGAAAACACGTTTGGATAAATTTTCCTCGATAGAAATAATTTTTGAAATAAGGTCTTCAAACACACTTTTTCTCCTCGTTTAACGGGTACGAACCATATACAGAACTCAAACATATTTTATTAGGTGTGTTTCAACAGTATCTAGAGATTTAATATTTGAAATTTTGCTAGCTATTTTAGTTTTTTTATAAAAATTATAAGACTAAAATTTTTCGCTTTCGTCCTGAATCCGCCCCTCTCGCACTGAGCGTGTTTTCGCTTGGAGTGACAGTGACAAAAATAAAATTCGCATAGCCTTTTAAGTGATATACTTTCAGAGAAACCATAGTTTGAAAAACGTAGGAAAATAATTATAAAATTTAAACCTCTATATCTCTGAAAGTGTATCACTTACGTCATTTTAACAAAAAGTATTTTTTATTTGTAATTACTTTAACCGTCGAGTGGCATACATTTTATCACTGGTGGCAGAAACGTGTTTTTTTTTTATGTTTACGGCATGTATGCCAGGCCCCATCCAAAAATCTTCGAACCCTTTTATAACGCCTCGGCACCGGACCACCTCAAAGTACGCATTGAAATGTGAGCTTTAAATACGAGTAGTGTTGCGCACGTGACATTTTTCAAGTGTACGACGACGCGCGGGCCACGCGCCGTCCACTAGTACAAAAATGTCACGGACGTACCACGATTTAAAGTTCATATATACCTATAAAGCTAATTAAAACTGTAAATTAACGTCTAAATTTGTTTAGGCTTTATATTTTTTGGCAGGAGCTTAGTTTCCACTACACAAAGAAACTTTCTGTGGTAACTGGTGTTTTATACATGATGTACCAACCTATTTTTGAAATAGAGCTATTTTCATTTTAATGCTTTACTCTGAGGTAGTCTGGTGCCGATCCATTGTAATGTGCGACGACCATAATTGCTAACGTATAAGTGGACGCACTACAACAAAGCCTGACGTGCCATCGTGAGCTAAAAAAGTTATACCTTCAGTATTTCAGTAAAGCCATAATCTCTGCTAATAAGGATATTTTTCTCAGCGTCGAGGATGGCAACACATATTAGGAGATGGAAGTTGGTGCACGGCAGACCAGTCCAAAGAACTTCCCATAGCCTGAAATAACATAATTCATGTGAGAGATGTTTCTTTTTTTCCCAACTTCACGACTTAAGGCCCTCAGTGATAACACCTAACAGATGACAATTAAAGTGTATAACAAACTACCTATTAACATTAAAAATATAATTAGTGATAGTGTGTACAAAACAAAATCAAAATGTTTATGATTAAAAAATGTTACTACTCTGTTGTCGAATATTTAAATGATAAGCATATTTTATTCAATTAATTGATTGTTAAATTATTTAATTATGTACTACTTTATTTTTATTTGCATTACATTGTAACTGATATTAGATTTAATTGTAAATAGATAATAATGTCATGCATGTTCTATTATTTGCAATACCGACAAGGTCGAATATGTATGTGCCTTTTATTTTTAACACCATTGTAAATACTCATATTCAGCAATAAAGATTTATGATTTTGACCATGCGATAGTTAAGGCGAGGGTATTCGTGTTTTCCCGGATAAACGCCGTATTCTTTTGTGTTTTATTTGTAAATAACAAGGATTTAAATTGAAATAAATACTTTTCGTCTTTTCACTTTTTGATCCCAATTTTAATTTGATTTCACTTTAAGGGGAAACGATTTCGTATCCTTTACGAAACGCACAACTTAAGATGGTTCTTCTTATTTTTTGATTACAGATATTAAATAAATGTGATTTATGGCACTTCGCGAACATTGTTTAATGTCAGTTGGGCTTTTCCAGCAAAATTTTGTTATATCATGCATTATGTTGTAAATGTATGGGCACACAAATTTAAAACAAAATTTTAACTTTAGTACTAAATATATATATACTTTTTATAAAAAAGTGGTATGTCTCTGTCTGCCTTTTTATCTGTCATCCATATGTCAAATCAGTCGGAAGCAAATTATTATAATTCTAAACAGCCTTTTCTCAAGTGACGTCACACGAAGTCGAATGGAAGTTGCACCTTTTTCGTAAAAATATTCATCACCATGACGTTTTTTAGACCAAAATTTCCAAAATACGGCTTAATAAACCAAATTCTAGAAATGGTTTTCAAATTAATATACCATAACATAATATAATTTAAGCGAATTCTATAACCTCATAATATCCCTATGTGAGAACTCTCTCTTGAACCAGACTAGAAGCCATCGGAAACAAAAGTACATGTTCCCGGAGTCTTTCTGTGCCAAATGCTGCGCCAGATCTGGCGATGCGAAGGTGAGGAGTTGTTGTAAGTGTAGTAGTTGCTGCTTCATGCCCGCCTGGTCCATGTCGAAGTTCGATGCCTGGAAATTAAAGTTTTGTGTAAAGGATCAAATATTTCAAATAATTTTATTATAATGAATTTCATTAAATTTGTATAGGCTATTTTGGCAGAAAAATGTAATGATTTTAGAAATCATAAATATATATTTTATTATATACAAGGTGACTTTTGATCATCGTCCAAATTCAAACTGGAGGCTTGGTAAGTGATCAGCATCATAAATCGATAAAAAAGTTTGTGAAATTCGTATTATGAAATTTCGACTTCCCATAGTGATTCACTCCCAGTCCTGAATGAATCACTATGGGGAGTCGAAATTTCATTTTATGAATTTTACAAAAAACGTTATTGGTTAATGATGCTGAACACTTACCAAGGCTCAAGTATGAATTTGGACGATGTTCACAAATTCACCTTGTATATAGTAAATGATTTTAAAAGATTACATAATGATTTTTATTGTGATTTTAATTTTAGTAATTGGGGTATTAGTAGGGGTTGCTTTTTTAACTTTATTGGAACGTAAAGTTTTAGGTTACATTTAAATTCGAAAAGGACCTAATAAATTAGGGTTAATTGGTATTTTACAGCCTTTTGCTGATGCTTTTAAATTATTTACTAAGGAGCAAACTTATCCTAATTTTTCAAATTATTTTAGATATTATTTTTCTCCAATTGTTGCTTTTATTTAAAAATAAAGAAATAAATTTCTATATTTGAACACTTGGCGATTTATCCATCGCAAGAAGATATAAATTAACATTATATCATTACAGTTTAGAAACGCAGACTCTGCTCTGCAGAACGCTCTGCGTTTCTATACTGCAATGATATAATGTTAATTTTATGTAGGAGTTTGTCAATTTTTTAAAGGAAAACTAAATACAAAATGATAAACAGTATGTAGCATGTATGTATGTATGTATCACACTTAACATATTCTGAGATTGAGAGTATAGTTAACCTGCGGAAATCAAAGCAAACTTTTCTTTTATGACTTATGATTATGAATTATGTATTTTCAGAGTTTCTTATACGTAAATTACCATTGTTATAAAACTCGTTCACAACTGTTTACAATTACCCCTGATTGCCCTGCCCTATTGCAAAGTTGTTTTAGTCTGCAATTAAAGAAAGTTGTTTTACTAAAGTTTAATTTAAACTTACGATTTTGTCCATAAATCCAACGAAACACCAAAAACTGTCCACCTCATTGCCTAACAACAGCAGAAGGGGCGCTAAAATGTCGCTCATGCCTTGCACATAGCCCAAATCAAAGTTATACATGACATACGTCATTAAAATATCTTGTAAGACGACCAAATTCGGGTTATTATCCCCGGCGTAAAATGGATGCGTCCTGTCTGTTCTATTCACATCCTTTTCAACCAAACTTTTCCTGTCTCTATACTCTGAAAACCTCGATTCTTGTCCTTCAGTCATCGATCTCCATTGTAATTTCATGGAGAAGTATTCTTCAGTCTTTCTCTTTTGGAGCCCTTTCAGTTCTGAATGCGTCATATTCCATGGATGGTAGTCTAGGAGGTATTTCCATACTGATTTTCTTATGGAATGTGCGACACCCTATTGGAAGGAAAATAGATTAATTTATTAGTAACATTTTAGGGATGCGTCTACGACATAGTCTAAAACTAGTTGTAAGGTTAAAAGCGAGATTTATCTATGGGTTTTACTTGTCAATGTTCTGTTTTAATTAGAGAAAGATAAAGCACTTACTTTCATACTTCTCTCTAACATTCTCTTACAAACATCTATCAGATAACTAATTCGATCCACAAAAATATCACACTCTGGTGCTTCAGCGAGCAGGGAGCAGAATCTGTCGAGTGCTCGCGCGACGGGCGAGTACCGATAAAGGTTAGTGCGCGAAAATGGCGCCGCGAACAACGTATGACTCCGCGCCCTGAGGTACCTATCGGGCACAAACAGTTTTAGAATTTTCTCAACAAGATCCACACAGTCGATCTTATTTCGAATAACGCCAAGTATAAACTTTGCCAAAGCTAAGTTTCTTCTGAGCTCAATTGACTCATAGCCCAAATGACCTTCAAGAAATCGAGTTGGGTACATAAAAGGATAGTATTTATGATTCTTCTTATACACATATCTTAAAAAGCGTTTTTGGACTTGTTCCAACATGAGGATATATTTATCTTCATGTGGACACCAGACCACTGCATTCGTTTCTACAATACTACGAACTAGAGCTGCAGATGCATCTTACCCCTCTAAATATAAGTTGCTTGACACCTTCAACTTCTGTGATTCTCCCCTCAGTGTCCGCTAGCCCTTCCCATTTTTCTGTACTCAATGGTGTGCCTCTGTAATAAATAATTAAAAATACCAATTCAGTTAGATTAAATTATGTTAAGGTGCTGCTGAGTGGAAGCGGGTCGCTCAGAAAAATTGCGATTTCGAGGTATTTTTATTCTATTTTGGATTCCTATATGACGGCCGTTTTGTATCACATTTTTTACGCAGTTTATTTTGGTACAAGTTTTAATGCGCAAAACCTAATATAACATTAAGATCAGTTTCGGCCTAGCGTTGCGATTTTACTGGATGCATGAAAATGGAATTATTAAAATCAAATTTAATACTTCAAAAATAAAATCAATATTAAAATCAAAGAGTGAAATATATCATATATATTTTTTTATTATTTTAGATCCTTGTTATCAATACATATAACAAAAGAGTAGAAAAACCTGCATGCCCCAAAACAGCGTATTTGTGCCCGAATAAAGGCGACGGGGCATAATTGTTGGGACATAATAATCATTGGTGAAACACAGGTGTACAAAGTGTGGACTGTGACTTGCACTTTACAGTTCACACTCAGGAACACCGCTAACACCCCCTCGGGGATTCATGTTGATGACATCAATACATATAATAAAAGAGTAGAACCAGCGGGTCTACCGTGTAATTCTGATTTTATCCCCCTTTATCCTGATTGGTCTTCAAGGCAGCATTACCAAACGACGCACCCGAGGTTCATGAACGACGATATTTTTGATGGTCGTACATAAAGTATCGTGTGCAACTGAACATAATTAGACGTTGGGATACTCGTGCAAAACTATTACGAAACTCCCTTCATTTCGCAAACAAGCACTCGTATCTCATTGTTTTACATTATGTTACAGTTGCACAGTAGATTATGCACTAAGGGAATAAAGCAGTGTCTTACGTCACGGGCGGCATATTGAACCCTGAGCGTAACGAGGGACTCTAGAGTTAACTCCTGAGCGTAGCGAGGGAGTTATATAGAGTCCTGAGTAAAGCGAGGGGTTCAAGCTGCCCAAGACAAAGACAGGCTTTATTCTAGAGGAGCATACTCTATTTTTCACACCTTCTGCGAGACAATAAAAAGCTCGACATTTTTTATCAACAATAATAAATCGATAAAATTCACTGACAAACACAGCACCAAACACCGTCTTTTGTTTCACATTCTTTGGAAACGCTTTTTTCTTTTTGTTGAATTCTGCTTAGGGTGGCCAGTTCGATTTTCAAACAAACCTCTTTACAATCCCATATGGGCATTTGTTTTCCACGAGTTTCCACACGAATTTGACGTTCCAAATTGAAATCACTTTTCATACAACTTTATATCCCTTGAGATATAATACGTTATTTTAAGTTGAGGTTGCATGATATGTAATAGGACATTGTCGAGCAGGTGGTGTGAAAAATACTATTCTAAGCATTGAGATAGAATGTAAACTATATAGTTACCTCGGTATGCTAGGCCTAGGTGGCAACGTAGGTTTCACACTAATAACTTCATACTCGTCGCTCCTTGTAACTGTTGTGGCGTCCTCCAAGGCACTCATGCTTTTTGTCAGTAAATCTGCTACTTCTTCTGACACATCCCGTTTGCCGTTGCCGTTCAGTCCTTCATTGCCGTAGTACACTGGAATATTGTAGAAGTTGTTACTTTTATTAAATGGTTCCCTAAGTGATTGTCACTTCGAAGTCCCTACCAATCTACTGAACTCTACAGAATGATCAGATTAGCAAATCTATCTGCATACAAAATACACCAATTATTATCAGAATGCATTACAAATTAGACATCAATCGGAAACAAATTTAAAAGCGCAAATATTTTGGGAAAATGATTTTGATGTACGGGTATGGTGGAAAAGCACACAACGTGCTAAGATCCTCGGTGAACCGAGGACTCTCCGCCAGTCCTGTGGCGATCTAGTTCGCCTCTTGGGATTTTGGCGTGAGCTGGGCTGGCTAGAATAGACGGCCCCACACTTTTCTACGCACAAAGGTCCAAAAAAGAGACTAGGTGCGGAAACCGAGCCGACCAAGAAGAAGAAGATGGTGGAAAAATTCGTCGTTCCAGATACGAACGCCTGTCATGTGAAGAGGTCGCAGGTGCAAATCCTGGCATGAGGACTCTTTTCAAAATATTTTTTCTTTTAAATTTGTTTCTGATCGATGTCTAGTTTATAGTGCAATCCAATAATAATTAGAGTATTCAAAACGATGGATTTCGCAATAGAAACATAAAATAAATATTTATATTTGGCTATTATAAGCTTTTCATTTAATTTGATACTTGTAAACACAAGAAAAATCACAATTAAAGTATTTTCGAGATATATCTATTTCAACCCACTTTGGGACATCAGTCGAATAAGTGAAACATTTGAAAAGAGAATGACATGAAGTAAAAATATATAAAATCTTATGACTAATTAAGTAGTGTAACCTAGTTTTGAATAAAAAGAAAAGAAAATAAAAAAAAACAAAAAGCATTTTGTTATAAAAACATATAATCCTATTATACACAGTGTTATAGAAATGGGCCAAGGTCGGGTTAGTATTTTTTCGTTGAGAGAAGCAACGATTAATTTCTATGCATTACAAAAAATGTTAGAGATGCCGAAATTTTTCGCGGTTTTTCACAGATTACTCTAAATTTGTACAACTAATTAGTATATTATTATACAACTAATTACAATATTATATTTTTACAATCTGCGTTTTATTACCTACAGTTGGTTCTTCATATTGTACCTACTTTTAGGAGTTTGTTTTTCTTTTGTAGTGGCAACATTTTGAAAATTTTAATGTTTTTTACTACACCATATTATGTGGGCAAATTAATGCCAAATTTGAGGTATCAGTTATGGGCTTATGTGACATACGGACGGACGGACAACGGCTCACCATAATAATTCCTTTTGTACACTTTAGGTACGTCGGTACCCTAAAAAATTACTGCAGTGAGATTGAAATCATTAATATAGTGTCTTTATACACTCACCTATATCAGTAAGCTTCGAAAAAGCTTCCATTGTTGTCTCATACGGCCTCTGCTTAAAATTCGACACCAAATTCCAAACGACGTCTGTAGTATTTTCTGTGAAGATATCTAGCTCTGCGAAAGACCTGTTTAAAGCTTGTGTCTCGACATTTGGCTCGACTACCAGATATGTGTTTCTGTCATGCCTCGCTTTTGCCGTTTTGACATGATTCTTTAAATAAGCTACAAATATCTCTGCATTTCCATGTTGGAAGAAGAATGTGGTCTGCCAAACTCCGGGTTTCGTTGAGAGCTGCATCTGCTGATTGTTTCGAGAGACACGAAAGGATTTCAATTCGTCTATTGGTATCTTGATGATTCGAGCTCTGGCTGTCATGTAGTCTGATGTTAAATTGCCGCTAAGTGTTCTTTGACGACGTCCTGTAAAATGTAAAATAAACCGTAAGTGCCCAAACTGTATGGCCCTAAGCTTACTACATATTATTATATTGTTCGAGTTCTGCTACACTCGTACAGGGACTCATTTCGGTACCATTGAAACGGTTAATCACCGTATATGAATTTCGGTATAGGTTAATACAACCGAAATCTTTCTAACCCTTATTTGACCGGTTATTATTTGGGTAGCCGAAATCAGGCAACTGCATCGCGGGTACGGGGCTAGCGGGGCGAAGACTACTTTGATTCGCCGGGCCCGCCGCGCCGTGCCGCGCCGCCTGCCACCGCACCCCGCGCCCCGCGTCTCTGGCGGCGGCCACGCAGCGCGCATTTATGAAATTGTTTTATATTGAAGAAGTCCTCATTTCCGAATTTTTGTAAAATTAAGATATATAGGTTATTATATAGAAACGTGTCTTAGATTTCATAATTTTTTCTTTTACTATTTTTTCTTTTACGTCATAATTTTTTCTTTTACTTTTGCCTTTGCCCTGTATAAACTCAAAAATTGTTGATCATAAAGCGGTACTATCCGCCTACCATGGCTATGTGTCCTCGATATTGCGTTTTGGCATTATTTTCTGGGGAAATTGTACTGAAAAAGAGACATTATTTAAGGCACAAAAAAGGTTTATTCAAGCCATATGTGGACTTAAAACCGATCAGAGTTGCAACCCATATTTTAAATCACTAAAAATTCTAACATTGCCCTGTCTTTTTATCTTTGAGACATGTGTTTTTGTCAGACTAAATAAAAATCTTTTTGCAAAGGTATCTGATGTAACGAGCAGAAACCTCAGAAATAAAGACAGATTACGCTTTGCTAAATATAGTAAAGAGCTCCTACATAAAAGTATGCTTGTTATAGGACCTAAAGTATATAATAAAATACCAAATAATTGGAAGGAATTAAATTTAAATTTATTTAAGAATAAACTATTTAATTTATTAGTTAATAAATGTGATTATAAGACAAAATACTTCCTGAATGATGATATAATCTAATTTATTAATTTCAATTTTAAGTTTATTATTAGATTTTGTAACAATTTCTGTTTAGTTTAATGTTATATTTAATTAGATAATTCTAACACTAACACTTGTACATATTTTAAATGAATTATCTTTTTTTTTAATGTGTACACATTCATACGCTTTTGGGCAGACTGTAGCGAACTAAAAATAATTTGTAGCACCAATGTATATACCTACTTTCATGAATAAACGTATCTTGATTCTTGTACTAATATGTAATTCCATTGCAAATAATCTGTCACTTCTATTTTGCTAGAAAGAGCGATAGTATGATGCCGACGCAACATCTCCCGAAAGTGTGGTACGTGACAAAAACCAGTGGAAGGTGGTTGAGGGTTAAACTAATAAGGAATAATTCTATCGGAGCAGCTCCAAAAAAAAGAGCTTAATCATTTTCAATGTTTTCCGTTTAAAAATATTTAATAAAATTTTTTAATGTTTTAATTTTATCCAAAAATAACAGTTAATTTGCCCTCGGTTTCACTCATGCCAATTTTTGAACTCTGTGGGATTAAATTCACAACACTCCAAGTGAAAATCTTGTTTTGAAACGAGACACCATATACTGCAAATATATGCAGTTTGGGCAAATTTACCCAAACCACATCTACACAACATGAACCAACAACTTTAATTAATATAATAATTTATATTAAATTAAAACCCTGAAATTTTATCTCACCAATAGTGTTAACAACAGCCCACTCCTGGTCTTGCGTGTCTGAATCAATGGTGATCAGGTCCAGCGGCCTCCACTCAATACACTTGGTCTTGTCCGGAGTTTCCACGATACAGAGCATGCCGATGGAGTTGAGGTCTGTGATAGGGCGGCCGATGCAAGCCTTGAGAAGCACTCCATCTTGGGTGAACAGGTCCTGAAATTTATCATGGATATTTTGTTACTAGAATCGTTTGCCTGTTTTTGCTTTTCATACAATTTTAGGATCCTGTCAAAATTAGTTAAACCAATTTGTTTAACTGTTATAGATAAACCATACAATTGGCGGATCGCCGGCCGTACGTTTAGAGGGGAGCGTCTGACGACGCGGAGTTACACAGAGTTAGAAGGCCCTGTGATCTACAAGGGGCATGCCAAAAGAAGTTAGGTACCATGAAATCTTACAACTTTGCCTGCATTTTTTGGGTTTTTGAAGATTAAACAGTTGTTTAAATTATTCTATGTATCACCAAGTCAGGTTTCATTTTATTCAAACAAATATGTGCTGAAAGAAAGGCGATAGGGCATAATGGCGATAGGGCATAATTGTTAGGTAGGACATAATAATCGTTGATGAAACACAGGTGTACAAAGTGTGGACTGTGACTAGCATTTTATAGTTCACACTCAGGAACACCTCTGACACCCCCTCCGGGATTCATGTTGATGACATCAATACATACAGGTTGTCCCAAAAGCCAATTGATGCCTTTGGAAAGCTGATAGGCCGGCTCATGACTGACCAGAATATCAAAATATGGCCTTAGAGTAAAAATTCAATAGTTTTTGAGTTAATGGTACTTTTATGAATTTTGTGAAATTTGACAACTTCAACTAGTTTTTAGACACTTTTGAGGGGCGATGATGGCTTTGAACTGCGTAAACCATAGTCGGGGCTGATCCCTCCAGAACTCCGGAATCCGGGATATGATGGAGGTTGTCGCGATTTCCAATGTGTCCATGTTGGAGTTTGTTGTTGCAGCTGGCCTAGTAGGTGTCATCACGTTTCGTCGGGTTGCTTATGCGTGCGCCCGGGGTGAGGTGGTGGCGGGTTCCCGGTGATTACGTCCAGTTCAAGTTGGGTGTCGCCATGCGCCCGGGGACCACGCCCGGTCCCCGGCGATAATGTTCCAGTCGGGTTTTCCTGGTGTTCACGTCGGGTTGCTTAGTTCACACTCGGGGTCACCAATTTAGGGGAGGTATAAAATATAATAGTTACTGCTAGTATGATGGTTTTGGGGGCGGTATAAAATATATAGTTGTTGCCGGTTAGATGGTTACGTATGTAATATATATTGATGAAAGATGAATCCTTATTTATACTTAATTGTACGTGATTATTCATATCTAAAAGGAATGCGGCAAACGTGTAGACGTGCCGCCATAACACCCAAAGCCCCCCAATTCTAAATTCTAAAGTAAAATTTTTGTAATGCAACCCTGAATAGCTCTGCTATTGATAAAGTCAAAAGATGTTATATCCTAAGGAATAAAAAAAAAAATTTTTTGCCCGGTTCATGAGGAATTTTTTGTAATTAGCTAATATTAACACCTCACCCTGAAAAAAAATTGTACTATGCTAGTCTGGCACATTGTTTAAAATAATCACTCATTCTAAAATGACGTGACAATTTCTGTGTACCACTTTTGGAAAAAATTATTGCTATTTTACTGCAAAAGGAGCTGCGCATTTTTTCCAATAATTAGGCGTTAGAATAAAAGAGTGGCTTGCATTGAAGCCATTTGATGTGAATTAGACTAAGATGGAAATGCCATTTGACATGCGTTAGAGTGAGACAGATAGTAATGCCATTTAAAAGAGTTGGAATGATATAGACAGTGATGCAGTTCGAACCGGGTTACAGTGAGACAGATAGTGACGCCATTTGAGTTAGTGGGTAGAGTAAGATAGACAGTGATGCGGAGCATTGGATACCTCTGAAAGTTTGTATTTGACAGTATGTTAAGCTACTTCTAATAAGTTTTTTAGTTTTAATTAGGTTACGTTTCGAAACGTGTGATCTTCATGCGAAAATTCACTCGTTTTTAAGAAAGAGACAGAGCTATATACTAGAAAGGGAAAGAAAGATCTGGTTTTGAAACGCTTGTGAATGATTCCTGTGAGAAAAGCGTTTTGGAACGGTCTGGAGTAACAAACGTCAAGTAAATACATAACCTCAACTCAAAATAAATAAATAAAGTAAAGTACCAATTAAAGAAGGAATTGAACACATACCTTTTGCTCTTAATAGTTTCGAAAAATGTTCGCCTTATTTGTACAGAAATGTTGAATTCTATTTTCAAAATTTGTCTGAATCCTGAAAAAACTCTGAAATGACAACTGCCAGGCGAATTTCATCGATACCCAGGCAGAGTTAGAAATCGCACTTGTCAGTCAGGTAACAGTTTGTTTACCCTCGGTTTTACTCGGGTCGATTCTTAAACGCTGCAGGGTAAACTTCACATCACTCTGAGTGATAATCACACGTTTCGAAACGTACCCTTACTGTGGATATTGGTATCCCTATATGGAATTTAATTATTCTCCTGCATTTTTATTATTATTATTCTCTGCAAAGTATTCAATGTACCTATTTAGCAATTAACTTAATGGCAGTTGCTACTCACTAAACTTTTGTAAAACTAAATTTCCTTGTTTGTTGTAAAGGCAGAGTTGCCTCTAAAAAGAAAAACTTCCTTTTGAACAAGTTAGCAATACCTATTATTGGCTTTGTGCAAAGTAAGAATTTGTGTTTTTATAATACCTATGTAATGCT
Organism: Ypsolopha sequella; assembly: GCA_934047225.1. Classification (NCBI taxonomy): domain Eukaryota; kingdom Metazoa; phylum Arthropoda; class Insecta; order Lepidoptera; family Ypsolophidae; genus Ypsolopha; species Ypsolopha sequella. The sequence goes on along the minus strand of OW203994.1, from coordinate 14,980,373 downwards.
GTTGGTGTTGTAAATAATGTTTTTTTTATTTAAGCATTATAAAAGGGCAAAGCAGATATTCCTGTAATAGTGAATTAACTGATCTTGGGAACCCCACCTATTCTTGGTAGCTTTAGACATGGTCCCGTAGTTTAATCTAATTATTTATCAAACAAAGACAGACAAATAGGCGATTCCATTAGCCGCACTATAGTATGAATCTTAGAATAATCTTATTCGTTTTTGTGTCAAGCTTATCGCTACCGCGATTAATTAATCGTCTCCGCAATACAAGTAGCTCATAGAATTTCATAGTTTAAATACAAGGTCACAATAAAACAAAGCGCAATAGATTCTACATGTAAATTTCAAAGCCATTGCTTACCTTGTAATGGTCCGGTATATCTTCAACCGAGCTGGACGACATTATTCCCGATTGCAACGCGTAAATTTAACAAAATTTAACCAATTTTACAACACTACACCGTGATTTTCATCATAATTTAGTCAACAAACAAATCCAAAACCGCAACCAACACAACAAACAACACGACGAGCTCAAACTTCAAACATCTCATTCGTTTTCGTTTCGTTCATTTCTAAAAATCTTCCACTGAGTTCCACCAGACTCTTGCCGACCCTGCGGTTCTTGCGGTCCGAAATAAAATAACATTGCTAGAAGCCATGAGTAAATATTAATACCGATAACTGCTGCCCCCCTATTCTGTATCGTTGGTTGCCAACTGGACCGGGTGCCTATCATCAAAAACATAGATAAAAACTGAACTTTCAAAATTGCCTTTAGTGGGTATTGAACTATTTACGAACTGTATCGTCACTTCAAGTGCGAACATATCCTTAGACAATCAGAATTCGATAGTAAATCTATATTTTTGATGATAGACACCCAGTCCAGTTGGCAACTAGAGGTACATAATAGGCCCGCTGGTCAGTAATGACTTTAATGAGCCGTTGTCCACGCTACCTTCCATTAAATTTGCATAGATGGCGCTGTCTATGGACTTGAAAAATTATTTAATCTTTTGCCTAAACGGGCCTTCCCAAAAGATTAAAAATAAATCGAAGTAAATTTTGATTGATCTCTGAGTGTCAGTTATAACATTCTATGCCTCCACTGTGTTTGTTTTTTTATAATTTTTGCTTGAATAACTTTAATACCAATGCTATCTGGCACCGATTATTATCTTGACACCGATTTACACTGCTTCAGAAGATTTAACTACGCAACTATTTGGAAACTGATAACGACAACGATTTTGGACTTGGGTTTAGCGACACTGATTATTGAACTGATCTCCTCAAAGCTATTACTACTGTGATGGTATCCCCCTGCTGTCCCCCCCCTGATTGGTGTCGGTATATATGATGTGAAAGTCTAGTACAATAATAGTAATTGAACAACTACGATCATCTGAGAAACAACGAGATTATGTTCTATTTATCGTGTTAAAATCTAAATTAATGATGGGACAATAATATGTGTATATGTATATATCTATATATATATCCATATACCTGTGCGAATGTCCTATATTTATAATTTGTGATTTATCAAATATCAGCATCCCCTTTATCCAATCCAGACAGATTTGACTCCGTATCCCTCTGAGCACAGAGACATCAATAAAACTACCTGGAATCTTCTCAGGATATCTAGGTTACAAAATAACATAGGTTACCTGTAAATATCTCCAGATTTCGAGAGCACAGAGTAGCTAAATGAATTACCTGGAATAACCCCAAAGAGAGTGCTATGTGTTAACCCAACATAAAATGTACCTTTTTGTGTATTTAACCTTTTATATCGTCGAAATCAATTTGCTTTGATTGAATTGTATTAGCTGATCCTTTCGTTGTCGAATACACAGACTTTTGTGTGTATGAATAACTTTTACCCCCCTTTATGAATGCATTCAGTAATCAGTTTGATAAATATGAGCGGCCGCTCTGATCAGCTAATCAATAAGGTTTTAATTAAGGTACAATGATATGTTAGGAACAGCACGCTGGCTTGAATTAAAGGATATACTATACTATTGAGTCCCGTTTTTCGGTGACTCAATTTGCCAATAAAACTCGTCACCCACTGTTCAACGAGTGCATAAACAACTCGGTTTATGATATTAAATATTTAAAGTGGCAAGCAATACGAACCAAAGTTGCTACGTTTTGTTTCATTAAATGAGTATAAAGTGATAATTAATCAAGTTGTGATTCAGTATGCAAAGTTTGTTCAATTAGGTATTAGAGTAGGACCTGTCTAAGTGTTCTGTCTAACTTTATTTGAATCTCAACTAGGAAAATCTCTAGATGTAGAGTTACTTGATTACGAAAAATAAAGTATACTAAATTCTTTATTCCTACATGGGTAAAGGAAAAATAATAAATGCACAAAATTAGGATAAATGAAATATTTATTCCTTGAAAAATTATATGTTTTAAGGCGCAGAATTGGGATGTTTGGCGCTTTTTTTTGTAATCGTTTTGACTACAAAACTTGAAACTACTAATCTGATAATTTAATAAAACGTGTTTGGAACCTTTTCCTAAATTTTCGTATGCAAATCAACCAATCAACAACAAATCAAACACTATGGAAAAGGTTTCCACTCAATAGAAATATAATAATTACTACCAATATTTTTAATATAATAGTAGCAAATTTAACTAGATATAATTAGTTAAAATGAAATGGAATGAAGGTTTTGTTAGATTAGTACAATAAACCAAACAACAAGCTACCTTCGTCAATTTCGGTCTGAATTCTGTCTCTCCGCGTATAACGCTCGGAACGACACAGTGACCGTATAAAACCCAATTCCTCGCCTTAAATTTGAATCTACGTTAATCGAAACTCTTTGATTATTTAAACCGGTCTTAACGATCACTAAAGATGCGATAAAACGGTTTCACGGCGTTCCTAGGCCCAAACAAATCTATAAAAGAGGAGAACGTCTTGTGAAATGCAACAACCTCTTTTGGCCATCAAATTACCTAAATTATACAACACACACACATACGTATAAAATGTTAATTTCCAACCAATCCGGAAAACTATCTCAATACAAAGAATAACACATAAAGAAATTTAAAAGAAGGAAAAAAAACAAAAGAACACACACAATTTGTGAGAGTACGCAATTATTGCTATTAGGTAATTGTTTTATTTTTAGATATTAACTTGGACACTCTGTCATCTGGCTAAATGTTAAATATCCTTGCGTACTCCAACAGACAATACGAATACAAGGCAATTACCGACAAAATTACAATATTGTGGAATTTTATTTTATAAAATTTTGCCCTCCCTTTGCTCGAAAAAATGGACCAATCTCTCTTAAATGATGCTATGACGCCATTTAACTTCAATATTAATTTTAATAGATAAAATTATCCCACCACAATATTGACCTTCGATCGATATTATAAAAGAAACTTAGCTTTGTCATTGATCCCTCGAACAGATAGCCTTTACAGCTAAAATTTATAAACTTTATTTATTTAACCGAACTTCACATTTCTGATTTCACATTAAAGATTTATGATCTCTTTCTCTGTGTCCATCTGACCAATTTCTTCCGCGTACAAAATTCGAATGCCTCCTCAAACTCCCGTTCCTTCCATTTTAAGGGTCGGTATAATGTCAGATGCACAATTTCAAATGAGCATAAAACATTGTGTAACTTGGTCAATCGGTTTAATAAAAATAATATAGATAATAGACTATAGGGCTGATATTCGTGCAGAAGCAAAAACGCAAAAGCTTTAAGTTCGCTCGATAGAAAAAAATTACGAAGTTACCTCTATATTTCATGTTTTTCGAGTGTTAAAGGACCTTTCTTAAAACAGTTTGCCTTGAAATTTGTATTAAAAATAAGAAAACAAATGACCCCGTATAATTGCACGGGGATTTTGAATAATTGTGTTTCGTTTTCATTTAATTTAACATCTAAGAATTGGCGCTTACGTCGATTTATTCTGAGACAAGGCGGCGACAAGATATCTCGGTCGCACGCGCTTTTTGTTCCATGCTTTGTTTCGTCACTCACCCGTCGGTCAGTTGTGATCGCTCCGTTGAGACGGGAGGGCTACGTTTTTGCGCTCTCGACGTCCCGGTTTCGTAATTTAAATAAATCTCGTAATTTGAAACATGGGAAATAAATGCAACCAATGTAAAAAATGTTTTACGAGTGAAAATAAAGCAGTGGATGAAAGTAATGCAAAGGTACGCCATTACTTAACAAAATAAGTAGATAGGTCATGTTTTATTAAAGATGTTGAACTAAAGGTTGTCTCAATGGACTAATGATAATGAAACGAAATGTTTTTCGTCTGAGGTATTTTTTTTAGCTTACAATTTAATATCACAATAAATATGGTTGATGGATGTGGAAGAGGCGAAAGAGTTGTGTCTGGATCGTAGCAGATGGAAATCTGTAGTCTCTGCCTAGCTGCCTACCCCTCTGGGAGACTAACAAAACCTTATCTCACCATCACCATCGGCGTATCGACGTATTCTCGTATCGGCGTATCGGCGTATCGACGTATCGTTGTATCGACGTATCCCCGTATCGACGTATCGTTGTATCGACGTATCCCCGTATCGACATATCGACGTATCGGCGTATCGACGTATCCCCGTATCGACGTATCGACGTATCGGCGTATTGACGTATCGTTGTATCGACGTATCCCCGTATCGACGTATCGTCGTATCGACGTATCGTTGTATCGACGTATCCCCGTATCGACGTATCGACGTATCGACGTATCGGCGTATCGACGTATCGGCGTATCGACGTATCGGCGTATCGACGTATCGGCGTATCAACGTATCCCCGTATCGGCGTATCTTCGTATCGACGTATCGGCGTATCGACGTATCGGCGTATCGACGTATCGTTGTATCCCCGTATCGACGTATCCCCGTATCGACGTATCGACGTATCCCCGTATCGACGTATCGGCGTATTGATGTATCGTTGTATCGACGTATCCCCGTATCGACGTATCGTCGTATCGACGTATCGGCGTATCGACGTATCGGCGTATCGATGTATCGTTGTATCGACGTATCGTTGTATCGTCGTATCCTCGTATCGTCGTATCCTCGTATCGACGTATCGTCGTATCGACGTATCGGCGTATCGACGTATCCTCGTATCGACGTATCGTCGTATCGACGTATTGCCATATCGTCGTATCGTCGTATCCCCGTATCGATGTATCGTCGTATCGACGTATCGGCGTATCGACGTATCGTTGTATCGACGTATCGTCGTATCGACGTATCGACGTATCGGCGTATCGACGTATCGTTGTATCGACGTATCGTTGTATCGACGTATCGTCGTATCGACGTATCGGCGTATCGACGTATCGGCGTATCGACGTATCGTTGTATCGACGTATCCCCGTATCGACGTATCGTCGTATCGACGTATCGTTGTATCGACGTATCCCCGTATCGACGTATCGACGTATCGGCGTATCGACGTATCGGCGTATTGACGTATCGGCGTATCGACGTATCGTTGTATCGACGTATCGTTGTATCGACGTATCGTCGTATCGACGTATCGTTGTATCATCATCGTTATCATTATCTTTGCAAGTATGACTTTCGAAAAATAAAATTTTGAAATATAAAAATTAGATGCAAACACAATTACGCAAAAAAATGCCATTGCGAACAAACCGTTTTGTCAACTGGGTTGAATTTTATACATCGTAGATGCATTATACTTATTGTTGAAAACTAGCACGTGCACGGGTTAATGACCGCGGATCCACACCGCTCGTGGGAGCTAAGAAATAGCGCTCGCGGCCGGTGACGGCCGGTCGCGCAAACAGTTGAGGTGCGGGGATGCGGGGGCAAAATCACTAATTTGTCCAGGTTTATACGCAGCCTTAAAACTTGGACAAAACAAAAACTTATAATCTAATTACTCTATTTCCACTTTTATCACTGCACAAATAATGTCCAATTTAGTTTGGCACAGAACCAAATGAAACACTCAAACACATCTTCGTGCCTGTGACGTCACGTTCTCTTGATCTCTGATTGGACGGTGAAACGACCGCGAAGTAGTTTCGCGCGTTGACCGTTCCCGCCAAACCACGAGCCGTTGTCCACTGCAGTTAACGAAAGGCCTAGGTTTTCATATCCCAAAACCTAGCCCCTACGAAATAAATTGCTCCATCACCTCGACCTGACCTTTGCCTGCATCTCTTTCTAAAGTCCTTGTTTGTTGGCAATTAGCCTTTCTGAAACACACGTTTTCACAAGTACAGTATCCGTTGAGCATAAATTATACCTTTTTGAAGACGTCGCCTTTAAGGTTACAATTCGCATGAATAACAATGAATGTCGTTTACGTCTCTACTCGAATTCGTTTCCTAGGGTTTTTTCCTTTGCTTCACATCTGTATTGCATAATTTTATTTGCTTGAGGCATCTATTACCCCATTCTGAGAAAGCATTGACTATCTTTACAGAGCGTGTCGAGTTACTTAAGCGGATGCGAGAAAAAAAATATGATTGACAAAACCAACCCCCTGTTGTGCGGATATTAAATTTATGACTTCGTTCTTAAGAATAGCAAAGTCTCTCAGAAGTGGACCACCACACTACTATGACCAAAGACTACGGTTCTTGGTTCCTAGCAGCACTTAAAACAGATTTAGAGAAGCGAGATGATAAGGGAAAAGAAAAAAACTATAACATAAGTTACTATGAGATTTTTACAAAATAGCTAGGTAGCTTGGAAAACAGCTCATTTGTGAGCTAGCAAACAATGTGACAGCCAGCTTACGATTCGGACCGCGTTAAAAAGATGATTTTTTATCTAATTAGTAATACTGACCACCGTTCCTTAATTAACACTTTCGTCTGGTACCAACCCTGACAGCAGGATAGCTTATACAATTTACAACGCGTGCGACAAAGATGGCAATAGAACCCGTGTTGCGACCTCTAGTTTATGAACGCGCCTCTGGGTGTTAAGATGAAGTTGCGGAAGCCGGAAACTGGCGATAGTATAGTACTCGTCCAAACGAAAAACTTTTACCATGGAGCCAACCCTCGAATGACGAAAAAGAAATCAGCTGTTCCATAAAAAAAATTAATATCTACCCGATCAAAATGTATTAAACAACAGATTTTTTTTCTCGATTTCTCGATTATTTCTTTTTCACGGAAAGTTGTTCGTATGGACGGGTACCATCACCAGTTTTCGGCTTCTGCAACTTCATCTTACAACCTATATAGTTCATTTTAGCAGAAACCGACGCACAGTGATCCCAATTTGAAATGTTATGGACATAGGGCCTTAAGTTCGAATATCGATTATTATTAAAATTACCACATCATTACATTTCAGCCATGCATCTCTATAAAAAAAAAAAAAAAAACAATATAAACAGAAAACGACTGCAGGAATTTTTGTGAAACATACGTCAACTTACTCTTAATATCCTCGTGTCTAACGTCATGAAAGTACATTTACTTATATTTAAAAAATTCAATTCATGAAAACTCCTTTCATTTCAGTTGGTACTGATTCTATATGGAAAACTTCATGAAAGTTATTTTGAAAATATTAATGTTTGTAATCATAATTATTTTTTGTTATATTGTAGGGTCAACCTGGGTAATTGTAAACAGGGGTAGTTGTAAACAGCATTAATAACTTTTGTATCTTGCACGTTTTCGGACGGCTACCAAAACGGAACGCACCTTGAGTCTTTTGTCTATGACGGAAATGACAGATTTCTAATGGCGTTCGCATAACTTCACTTTAAAGTGTGTGTCAAAAAAGCTCCAAAAAAAAAACAATTATTAATTAGTCATATAATTGAATAAACTGGTTGACTATATATAAAGCTACATAACGGTAACTGACTCACTCACTCATTGACATGGTAGTTTAGTTGGAAAGAGTGTTCTGGGGTGGTAGTGATGTATGTATGGAATGTTGGGTGTCTAATACTGAGTGGGGAAAAAATCAGACATTTGACATTTTTTGACATTTGACATGGTTTTTTGACATTTTAGTGAGGCGGGTCGTTGTATGGGATTTTGTATGGGAGTTTTGCGAGTGAGTAGGCGAGCCCGAAGGGCGAGCCTACGAACGAGCACGAACGAGCCCGCGAGCGCGAAGCGCGAGCGGGCGATGTTCGTAGTGATGTACCTGGGTACTAGGGATGGGAAAAATTGACATTTTTGACATTATTGACAGAAAGTTGGCCGGAACAAGCCCGCGAGCGCGAAGCGCGAGCGGGCGCAGTTCCTAGGGATGTCCCCGGTCACTAGGGATGGGAATTTTTTTTTTTCTAAAATTTGTTACAAAAAAATTTTGTTTTGGCCATATCTTCGGAACGGAAGGTGGTACATCCCTAGGGGTCGGACCATAGGGTGATAAAAAAGTTTTTTTTTTTTTTCAAATGTCAAAACTTTAACGGCCCGTATCTCCGAGACGGCTTGAGTTAGACCCATGTTGATGGGTGTCTAAGAAAAGGTCTCGCCGAGATCTAGCCCCCCCCGGTGTCAAAACTTCAAAGGCCCGTATCTCCCAAACGGCTGGAGCTAGACCCATGTTCATGGTACTCTAAGAAAAGGGCTCGGCGAGATCTTTCTGAAAATAAAATTAAAAAAAAAAAGTCGAAAAAAAAATATTTTTTTTTTACGAAAACTTTGGTCGGCCATATCTCCCGAACCGTAAGTCCTAGCGAGTTGCGGTTTCGACTTTAGTGATCTGTCCGCCGAGCGCTACCCGACCGCATAAATAAATTTGGCATTTGACATTTTTTTGACAGGTCCAAAAAAGTGCTCCGATTCGCTTGAAACTCGGTATTCAGGAGTAAATGGGGTCGCTGATTACGAATCCACTGTCAAACTTGACACTTTTTGACAATCAACAGGGATTTTGACACTTTTTCGAAAAAAAAGAATGGATTGGACATTTTTTCGGATCTAATGGCGAGGCCGAAGGCCGAGCCTTCAAGTGTCTTTCTAGCGAGGCCAAAAAACGAGCATGTGAGGACGGAGAACGCGCCAGCGAGGCCGAAGGCCGAGCTGGCAGCGTTCGGAGTCTGAACATGCGAGTTTTTCGACCGAGCACGACACCGCGGCGACCAGAGTCATATCTGATGTCATTCTAGGGAGGCCGAAGGCCGACCCCGGAGGACGATTCCGGAGGAATCGTCCGGAGGCCAAACAGTACCAAGCGGCGAGGCCGGAGGCCGAGTTCACTTTACCCCGAGAGCTTTACAAGACAGTTTCACTTGGACGTATCTCCCAAACGTTTGAGATTGGGCTTAGCGGGATTCGACTACGTTGAATTGGTTCAAGCACATTTAGACCGTTGACAGTTTTGACACTTGACAGCTGTCAGAGGAAACATTTCACGTAACGGATCCCGGCGAGGCCGAAGGCCGAGCCTACAAGTGTCTTTATAGCGAGGCCGAAAAACGAGCATGTGAGGACGGAGAACGCGCCAGTGAGGCCGAAGGCCGAGCTGGCAGCGTTCGGAGTCCGAACATGCGAGTTTTTCGGCCGAGCACGACACCGCGGCTACCAGAGTCATATCTGATGTCATCCTAGGGAGGCCGAAGGCTGACCCCGGAGGACGATTCCGGAGGAATCGTCCGGAGGCCAAATAGTACCAAGCGGCGAGGCCGGAGGCCGAGCCTGTGAGGCCGAAGGCCGAACCGAGTATAAGCGAGGCCGATGAACGAACATACGAGGCCGAAGGCCGAGTATGTGAGTTCATGAGGCCGAGTTCACTTTACCCCGAGAGCATTACAAGACTGTTTCTTTTGGACGTATCTTCCAAACGTTTGAGCTTGGGCTTAGCGGGATTCGACTCCGTTGAAAGTTGGTTCAAGCACATTTTGACCGTTTACATTTTGGACTTTTGACAGCTGTCAGAGTACACAATAGCAAAATATTAGTACACTTCAATTGAATCAAAGTTACCACACGTATTTCAACGCGCTATTACGGTTACGACGATGACAATTTTGAAAACTGATCATGAGCGATGACTTTTTTTCCCACCCGATCATGACCGATGACATTTCGTGATACAATTGACTTCTGCCCATTACTTGAATGTCGTCTGATCACCTGTTTCAACTCAATTTCAGCTTCCAAACGTGTTTTTAACTCCTAACCTCCTCAATCCTGTCACGTAAACGAAAAAGTTACAACAAATTAATAACAACCAGTAACAATAAGTAACAATAGCGTTTACCACACACGCGGGCTGCCTGCAGCCCGCGCACCACGCAAAACACTAGTGTATTGTATAAAATTACTGGGTAAGTTCACTTGTTTCATGTTTTAATGGATAGGTAAAGGAATGTGCTTTACATATTATACTTGTTTTAACCAAAAACATTCCCATACACGTGGCAAAACGACGTTTACAATTACCCATAAAAAAAATGTTTATGGGGAATTGTAAACACAAAAAGGGGTAATTGTAAATATTAGGGTAATTGTAATATATATATGTTGCCACATACATTTTAGTACAATAGAATAGTGGGGTGAAAGTGAACTTTTTTTCAGGTCTTCAGTATGCCACGTGTTTATGTCAGAAGGCGAGAGAATAAATACTCCTTGGAAAATCTAAAGAAAGCGGTCGAGGATGTTAAAGAAAATAGAAAGGCTTATAGAAAAGCAGAAGAAGCATATGGTGTCCCCATTTCAGTGATTTATCATCGGGTTATCTTTCCCGGGTATCGGGAGGTTCGGGCAGAGAATCTACTAGTGCTCTTGCGTGTGTATCTGCTGATGGAAAATATCTCCCTCCTCTAATTGTCTTCAAAGGTGCAGCTGTTCAAGCTAGATGGATATCTGAACATGCTCTCGAGGGCACACTATATGCAGCAACAAAAAACGGCTGGATGGAGGAGCCAGTGTTCTTCAATTGGTTGACCAAATGCTTTATCCCATTCGTCAATAAAGTACGTGAAGGTCGAAATGAGCCAAACCATAAAGCTCTTCTGATATGCGATGGACACACTAGTCATATAAGCATTAGAATTGTGGAGGCAGCAGATAATGCTAACATAATTTTAGTGAAATTTCCTAGCCATTTGACAGACCGATTGCAACCATTAGACAAAACAGTTTTTGGACCGGTAAAAACGTTGTGGGAGAAGAAATTAGTTGAATATGGGATTAATCAAATGGGAAAGGTCAGTGGAAGATTGTCACGCTCAGAATTTAGCGAGTTGTTGGGCCAGGTATGGGTCGAATCTTTCAAATTAGATATAATCGTTTCTGGTTTTAATACTACAGGAGTATATCCAGTTGACGCCTCAAAATTTCCAAAAAAAAAATTTAATCCCGAAGAGTACAAAATATATCAAACTATGCTGCAAAATATGTCTAACATGATATCTAAAGATACTATACCTACAAGTGGTGGAGATATATCAACTGAATCTACATCTAGAAATGAATCAGCGTCAAACGAGGTACCTAAACACCGAAGCTCTAAATAATTGCCGTGCAACTTCACAGCCAGAAAAAGCGATATATGCAAACAATCCAACCACATATGCTCAAACAGCGATAAATTTCGATTCAGCACAAATTCAAACTCAGGAGCGACAAGTACACATTAGAGATAATTTACTAAATGATTGTGAGCAAAGAAATGACATGGCTATGCCATCTTCTTGCAGTGCACCTCAGGATTCTAGTTGTGTCAATAGCCGTAGTACCATGGATGAAAATAACATAGTGGCTCCTTTAGTCAACGACATTCTGAAGTTAATAAGCCTAGATACTACAACCAGTGAAATCGTGAAACAGAAAATAATTGGATGCTTTATAAATTCTGTTACCGCTGATGAAGAGATTCCTTCACCAAGTAAAAATACTTTAGAAAACATTTTTGGCATCAATAAATCTCCTCGAAAAGAGAAAAAAGTTGTAATACCACGCCTCAAACAAAGTGCGTTTGGTGAAGTTCTCACATCAGACGAAGTAAAAGAAAAATTGAAAAATGCTGAAGAAGAAAAACTGAAGAAGCAATCTAAAAAAAAGAGTTCTAATATACAAGAGACAACGAAAAGGAAAGGGAAAAAGACGTCACGTACAGATACTACAAAAAAGATAAGAATAGAAGCAATAAGGAAAGAATGTTCTTCATCAGAAGATGAGATGATAGTACCCTATGCTGAGAGTGAAGACAGCGAATATGATGCAGAGAATGATCAAGAAGCAATTGAAGAATATGAGGAACCTTTGCTAACTAATCCTGATCGTGGCAATTTTATATTAGTGCATTTTAAAGGAGGTAAACGATTAACTACTGTTTATACATATGCGTGTATTGTGGATGATGTAGATGAAGATGAAGGGGAACTAAAAGTTACATGTCTCAAGTGCATGGATAACACCAAAATGCTATTTTCCGTACGAGAAAATGACACAAGATGATGTGATAGGGGTGTTGAGGGAACCCACCCTATTTTTGAGAGGCGAGAGGATGTATTATAAGTTCCAAAAACCTTTAGATGTCTTCGAAAAACCTTAGCCTTACTCTTGTATTTTAAAAACTTAATAAAGATATTATGTGATTAGTTCATCTCATCGTTTGTTTTTATTTACCCCTTACAAAACTCATATCATTATTTTAACTATTAAGAATTTGTTTACAATAACCCCACTGTATCTTGATTGTTTACATTTCCCCCAGTCTTATTTATATGAATCATTTAGGAGCTAGTTTACAATTTTTACAAATACCCCCCAGTTGAGTAAACAACTTGGTATCATTTGTACACATTTTAAAATTATTGCATTTCAGATTCACACTACGAGAGAAGCGATAACTATACTAGATTCAGATTTGTGTGTTTCCATTTACCCCAAAATGTGTTTTTTTGTGAAAATGTCTAGGGCAATTGTAAACACCTATTTTTTTAACTTCCTGGTGGTGCAATATTATTAAATATTGTCTCAAAATTGGTATACACTCGCATTCAAAAACACTCCCAAAACTTATTGCTATGGTGACACAACTTGATAAAATATCAAAAATAAATGTGGAACAAAGTTGTTATTTTTTCACTTGCGTTTACAATTACCCTGGTTGACCCTATATTGTATTATATTGTATCGTAATAGCTTTTGTAATATCATTAAAAATATGTTTATGCATATAGCAAACTATTGTTAAAAGTCTTCTAAGCTAAAAGTTGTATTTTGGCCGTTATAATAATTTTTACTATTTTGTTACAACTCCGGAAAATTGACCCTTAAAACATTAACATTAACTTCCCCGAAAGTAAGTAATCGTTACGGTTTAATATATTGCATAAATTAGGCTATAAATTAAAAAAAATTATGAATAAGCGAACAAACCTCGACAAGGACGACAGTATGGATGGAATAAAAACCTTATCGTAGGGTGAAGAATGCATAGATTTTGATTTTGGTTATTGCGAATAATGACTGTTCTTGTAATACGTCTAATATCGTGTTATACGTCTCGTTTCGTTATTACAAAAAGTTATAACGAAACGAGACGTAGTTATTACAACAAACTTAAAATATTTTCCTATAACTAATTTTAGTTTATTTTGACCTGTCTTATTTAAATAGGCTCTATATAACTTTGCCAAAATACATGGCTCTGTAAGTAGAAATGTAAACATCATTGTCTAGTTATTTTGACACTGACCTCAACATAAATATGAAAGGTTCATTAAATTAAAATAAATTTTATTATAAAGAACATTTTCAAGAAACAACCAATTCAAAATCTGTGCCACAAATTATAGAGGGATACTACGTATCTGTGCGCAGTTGCGCACCATAGACTTTGGATATCCTAAGTCTATGGTGAATGTTGCTATATTCATTTCAAAAGTGGGTTCCTCTTGACAGCTCTCCTCATTATATTTCTGGTCAGGCGGTCAGGCTATAAATTTTTGCAGTAGTTTTTGATCTAGGGTCTGGTAGATTTTGGTTGGATTATTTAATGAGCGTTTTTCCTTATGTCAAATTTAGTGTTAAATAAGATTCCTAGATGGCACTGTCGTATTCTTTAGCAACAGAATCAAAGACAAAATTTGCACTACGAAACACATTTTATCTATGGTTACATGGACAGCGCCATCTGAAGGAAAAAAACAAAGAGAAAAGCGCTCATTAATGTGGCCTGAGTAGATTTATTATTTTATATGTGGTCACCCTCAGATACTATGTTCCTTTCAACGCAAATAATTTTTGACATAAAATAGCTGCTGCTAATACATACAACATAAACTAAACAAACGAAACGTTTATTTACCACGGGCACCACGATTTTCAGCACATTTTATTATGTTTTGTCTAAAATTCTAATATAAATATGCATAGGCTCCCTACAAGTGACTGTTTCATTTAATTTTTGCTACAAAAATATATCTTTAAATAGGTAACGTTAAACGTTAACGTGGTAGAACGGAAGCCTCAAAATGACGAATCTCAAAGTAAGCTTTCTATAAATTTGTCATTTAAATTGCCTGTAATTTTGCGTAACCACTTTCTTCATGCAGTATTGTACTTTCAGGCGAGCAATAGCAGCACAGATAGTAGTTCTGGATCATCATCAGACTCCAGCAGTAGTGGTAGTTCTTCCTCCACGTCAGGATCAGGCTCCAGCAGTTCCGACTCCGAGTCTTCAGCCTCCGACACCGCGGCGGTAGCCGCCGCACCGCCGGAACCTAAGCCACCCGCCAAACAAACCGAAGAACCGACCACTAACACCAAAAAGAAAGAGGAAAAGGCTAGAAGACCTTCGGTTAAAGTCCTTTCATCCAGTGAAGATGAGGCACCCAAACCAGCTCCAACTAAACCTGCACCTCCTAGAAGGCGTTCCTCAGCCAAACCCAAAGCAACAGCCACTGTTACGCCAAAACAGGCTAAAGCAGCTGCACGACCTACTGAGAATAAAACAAAGCCAGCTCCTAAAACAACTAAGTCTGCGAAGAATGACAACCAATCATTGAAAAAAAAGAGTATTTTTTCACCTGATAACAGTTCAGAATCTGAGTCCGAAAATCAAAAGAGCAATAAATCACCTCCAAATATTCCAAAAGTCACACCACCACCTCAAAGAGGCAAAGGAAGACCACGCAAATCTAGTCGAGACAACAAGGAGAATAAAGAAAAGAATACTGTTGTGAAGAAAGATGATCCTCCACCAAAAGAGAACATAAAACGAAGAAGCGGTAATGGTGTCAATGGACCTCCACCTAAAAAAGCAGTTGAAGATAAACACAGTGCCACATCTGGCACTACCAGTCAATCATCAGCGGATTCTGATTCAGCAGACAGCTCAAGTGCTCCTGAGACTCCCAAAAAACCCGAACTGAAGACCGGTAAAACCAAACCAGCATCTGCAAGTAAAAACAATGTTAATACTAAGGTAAATAGGGTGCAAAAAATGTTCTTCAAAATCAATGTAATACTTGTGAAATGTACCTCACAGAAATTGTTGTTCACTATTCTTACAGGCAGAAACGGCCAGCAAAAGCAGCAACAATTTGGATGATGCAGTGGCGACCATGCCCAGAAAGCTTACCCGTTCACTCTCTGCCCGTGTGTCTCGGCTGGCAACAGTGTCTCGGAGGAATAACAACACCGACTCCGACTCGGATGCTGATGACAAGCGGACTGACCAAAATAACAAAAAGTAAGTTTAAGTATGCAAAAATATCTTTAGCTCTCTCACAGTAAGGAAAAATATGCTCTTGCTCAGGGAACTGCTTCAAAACCTTTTTTGTCCCCCTGAAATGATTATAGTTAATCAAACTTTATTTGAATAATTACTATATTATATCATATATCACATAAAATTGAAATTGTTCCAAAAACAAAGTCACATTACAATCTCAATTTTATGTGTTTATATAAGCATGCTATGCTATGTTCCTTCAGACTTTAACACAAAAATATCAAAATGTAATGATCTCTAACGTATCTCTTTTTGTCTACAGACATTAAATGCAACATCTGTCAGTTTGTCTGTATTTATGTTACCTTATAAGTTATATGTTTATAACTTGAGAACCAGCTTATTTTGATGACGTTTTTGCTGTTTGTGTATGACTAAAGAAAGCTTAGCAGTAAAAGACCAATAAAGAACTAAGACAGAACACTTAGGAGGCCCTTTTCTGCCCGGATTTTTCTTAAGATTCATACAAAAGGTAAAAACTGACCGTGAAGTTAGCAGCTTATTTTCTTTAAATTTTTTTTCATAATTATTATCTAGCGACATCTAACTACGTCTCCACACAGCCCAAAAATAAAATTTTATGTAACACCATCATAATAGCTGTCAGGATATTGTGAATATTGCCTCGTTTTTTTCGCAAAGTTTATCAAGTTGTATAATTTTTATCTATACCAGAAATAAAAACAGAGAAATACAGATGTCGTTCATGTAAAGAAGACTAAGACGTAAGACGTAATTTATTTCCTTTAAATGTTAGTTTTACACCTGCTTAAAATCTAGAATAATACAAGAAAAAAAAAAACAAATTTTAAACCAACTTACATATTTAATTTGATCCCATACTAGAATTTCTCCATTCAATGGAATCTTATATTTAGTTTTCGCCAACGGGCACCTGGTGCTAAGTTAACACACTTTTCTATAAAAAAACAGTTACTGTTTCATTGAAAATAGTTTTTACCTTAAACCATTTCACAAATTCGGCTCTTTTTGAATATCTCGCCATCTTGCACCTCTTGATAGATAGATGGGTCAGAGTGTAGTGTGGTGGGGAAGGAAAACATATATAAAGATTTATTGAGATCAAAGCCATCAGGATGTCACAAACACCTAAACAAGGCCCGCCGAGGCATTTGAATTTGCCCGCCAGCACTTCGGTCGGCTGGCTAGCCAACAAATTACCCACTTTACAGCTCACATTAAATAAAAAGAAATATGTTATTTCTTTTCATTTACAAATAAAGTAACTTCAAGCATATTTTGTCTTTTTTGTGTATAAATTACCTTATGAATATGGTAGTAGTGGTGGCCCGGCGCCGCCACAGTCTAAGAAATTTTGCTCACCTATAAAATATATTGGCCAGCCTTGCTAGGTCATTTATATGGCAGCTGACCGGGATACCCCACCTTAATGAAATATTTTCTCTAAATCTTGATTGATATAAAAATTCGCCTTATCCTTTAGGACCTAAAAGGACATGAATTTTCAAAAGAATACTTTTTGTATGTTCCAGCATGGATCTGAAGAAAGGCAGGAAAGCTATCAAGTCTCCGGCCGTCCCATTACTGCAACTTCCAGATCCCAGTGAACCACAGGAGCGGCGCTGTCCCGTTCGGGGATGCGACTCTTCAGGACATTTAGGTATGCGTTAGTTATCATATATAGACATCGGATTATATGCACTAACAAAGTGCCAAAATACGCACTAAAAAGGCCGAAATATGCACTAAAAACAGTTGATGTGCCCAAAATATGCACAATGCAAAATCAAAAAACCGTTATTATTTTTATACATTTTTATTAAAGACGGTACAAAAACAGCGAAATATGCTTAAAATTATGCATAGTTTTTGTGACAATATACAATTAAGTATTTTTCCAAATTTTCGAGTGCAATTTTGTGATGTTTGTCACCCAGTAGCAATTTGTACGCCAAAAACGACGTCTCTACATCAACTGACGTCATTGGACAAAACGCACGCACTGGTCAGTCAGTTTGCGCTCGCGCCCTACACGTCTTCGTCACCTAGGTCCCTATACGTACGTATCCCGCTACTAAACGAAATATGCACGATTGGGAAAAAATGCTAAAATATGCATTAACGCCGTAATTAGAGAGTTATATGCATTGGCATTTGCATATTTGCATATGCAAATAATAAAATAATATGCAAATGCATAAAATCCGATGCCTAGTTATCACATAAAGCAATCTAATTTTGCTGTACTGATAGCAAAAGGTGCTAGATTAAAAAATGATAGTTTTTGATATTACCCATGCCATATTTTCAATTGTATCCTAGCTGTCATATCTCAGTAATGCTGTCAACCCGCCAACGACTGGACAAAATCATCTTGTCAAGTCTTCCTCTGTTTACATTCCATAATCTTGGAAATAATTCCAGGAGGTAAAGCCGAGAAGCATTTCACGTGGGACGCGTGTCCCATGTACCACAACGTGACGGGCGCGTGGTGCGTGGCCGCCAGCGAAGAGCGGTCGGCCGCTGCGTCCGCGCGCCGCCGCGCCGTGCTAGCCCTGCAGCAGCGTCCACGCTTGCAACCCACCATCGAGCAGCGAGCCTATCAACTCAAAGTTAAGGTAAACACGTCGTTATTTTTGGACAAATACGCATGAAAGTCACGTTGTTTATACAAAAACCACATCGTCATCAGATGTTTTCGAGTATGGACACAGAGGCGGTCTATATCTCTTGTTATTTACGGTAGTATCTCGTTTTGATGTTACGTCATAACGTTATTATAACGAAACTAATCAAAACCCCATTAAACACTGGGATTTTTATACGGTTAAAAGGTTTGCGTGGGACCGAAAATAAAAGATTCATGTACTGTTGGTCTATTGCGATTCTGTGTATTCGCCAAGTATTTTGAAATCCTACACAACATAATTCAACCTTTCTGAAGTTTGTTTCTGTCAATACTAAACTAACATACTGAAAATGGGAGACTACGAGTATATTTCGATAAAAAATACCTATACAACGTGTAACAGAAAGGTGTAACCATATTTGAAGAGCTTATTCAGTCAATGTTATAGAACAACTTTTACTATGGAGCCAACCCTGAAATCTCAAAAAATAAATCTGTCCTTCCATACATTTCGGCCGAGCGGCATTGCATTTTTCTATGAAACAGTAAAAAAAATTCGATATACAGGTTTTGTTCCATAGTAAAAGTTCTATACCATTGACTGAATAAGCTCTTCAAGTATGGTTATTTTATCTATTCCCATACATTATAATAACGTTATTTTATCCATTACTTTATAAGGTAATTACAACATCAAAAGCGTTTTTAGGAGTACCTACCTACATTGTTTGACCGATGTTACAATATAAATATACAATATTACAATATCAAATAACACCGCAATTCAGTGCGATGTAAAGATTATCCATTACTTTATAAGGTAATTACAACATCAAAAGCGTTTTTAGAAGTACCTACATTGTTTGACCGATGTTACAATATAAATATACAATATTACAATATAAAATAACACCGCAATTCAGTGCGATGATTGGCAAAATATATTATAACGCCGCTAGAGAACCAATCGATAACCAAGCGATAACGGATTGTCTTAAATTTCTTAAGCCACGCCACTCTTTACTCGTTCTCGTTTCTGATTGGTCTCAGGCATGCACATTATAATTTCATGGCCTCCGGTATCATTACGAGCATTCGAGATTCGGTGTAACACGACATAACTTATTTGACAGGACTAACCTTATTTCAAGCATCTTTGTCTTTTCGATACGGAAAGAAAAAGACATAACACGTAAGTTAAGTTTAGTCCTGTCAAATAAGATAAATCGTGTTAAACCGTATCGACACTATTGTTAGTTGAAAATATTATAAATAATGTCAAGCGAAGAAGATGTTTTTGATGGTCGTAGATAAAGTATTGTGTGCAGCTGGACCTAATTGGACATTGGGACACGCGTGCAGTTTATTACGAAACTCACTCGTTCGTTTCTCGAACTAGCACTCGAGTCCTAATGTGTCACATTATGTCACAGATGCACAAACAAAATACTATTATCGTTCAGGACATGCGATCAAAATGGAAAGGCAGTCAGGAGCTCCGCGACAAGCTCGCCGCCGCGGGTACGTCCGCCGATGACGTCAGCGAGGAGCGGGAGCCGATCCTGGACGGATTCGTTCCGGATTACGATCTCAGACTGTTCAGGGAAGCGCAGGCGCTGGCGGCCATCAAGATTGAGGAGGAACTAGGCGATATACCCACTGATAAGGGGACTAGGTATGTCCTATATATAATGCTTAGTTTACACAGGTAAAGTAAGAAGTAAGCCAAAAGTAAACGATTGAAAAATGGTACTAAAAATTGTAGCTGGGTATGTAGGTGGTTGAAAGTCGAAAGCGATAAAAGAAGACTAGTTGAATAAATAGTTACGCAAGTTACTCTACGGCAAATTTCATACAAATTTTTGGAACCAACAATGACGACAGAAGTATAATAATTTCGTTCTGTTACTTTTTTCTACACGTTTTATTAATTTTAAACTCGTGAATAATCAGTTTTTTTTACAAACCGAATAGAATAGAAAAGAATATATTTTATATGCGTAATTAGGTACATAATGTTCTTATATCGAGATTATCCTAGGTAAAGTATTACAATGTACTTAAATAATAACTTAATATTTATTCTTAAATATGCGAAGACATTTTAAGTGTTCTTAAGAGCGACGACAGTTTTGATGCAAAGCATTTTGTTAAACATTTTTCTGGCCTTTATCGCGATGTTTTTGTAAAAACCAAGGACATACACCACTTCATATTGGCCGTTTAAATGAATGCCTAAAATTATTTGATTGAATTGTTTCTCTTTTGCAAATTATTTTGGTACTTACGTGCCCGTTCGGAATAGTTCTTCATAATGTCTAAGTACCAACATAATTCGCAAAGGAGAAACAATTCAATCAAATAAATTTTAGGACTTCATTTAGACGGCCAATATGTACTGGTGTATGTCCCTGGTTTTTACAAAAACATAGCGGTAAAGATGAAAAAAATATTTAAAAAATACTTCGAATCAAACGGACGAAAAATACGGAGAGGGTTCTTAAAATATAGTTTTAAAGAGTAGGTTACGTCATACTGGAGGCTTGACAAGCGATCAGAATAACGGATCAACAACACGTTTTGCCAATTTCGCAAAATAAAATCTTGTCCTCCCATGGTAATGGGCTTGCGTTTGTAAAACAAAATGTTTTTACAATCTAATTTTGCTATTTAAAAATTTTAGTATTTTGGATTACGAAAGTTTTAAATGGCCAATCGCCTTGGACCATCGACACAAACAAAATACAGATTATTAAAACTCGCGTGAGCTGACATACTAAATTATTATTACATACGGCTTGAACACTCACGTGTGATTGTTGACTATATGCCAACCGTTTCACCGATACAATTTCGGCATTATCAAGGCGAGTGTCGTCCTAAGAACGACACTCGCCTTGATAATGCCGAAATTGTATCGGTGAAACGGTTGGCATATAGTCAACAACAATCACACGTGAGTGTTCAAGCCGTATGTAATAATAATTTAAAATACAGATTGATTACAATTGGCGCTCTTATCGTTTAAAGCGATTTCTTCCAGACAACCTTTGGATGGAAATGAAGCCAAGTTGGATAAATCGTAAAGGCGGCAGTATTATATACTGCAATAATATACTGTTTGTGCATGGGGATTCTATATAATATATTTGAATACTTCTACACCCTTTTTCTGATCATTAACCCAAGTATTTTTGACAAATTTTCAAGAGTGACAGTCCGAAGTTACATTATTTTTTGCATTATTGCAATTAAGTTTTGTTACTCTTTCCGCCAGATACGTAGTAATGGGCAAATACATGATGGAAGTGTGGTACCAATCTCCATACCCCGGTTCAGCGGCGCGCGTACCAAGATTGTACGTGTGTGAGTTCTGTCTACAACATCAGAAGTCTGACTCTGGTGCACAGCGACACGCCGTCAAGTGTGTATGGCGACATCCGCCTGGCGACGAGGTAACTATATACAACGTGTAACAGAAAGGTGTAACCATATTTGAAAAGCTTACTCAGTCAATGGTATAGAGCAACTTTTACTATGGAACAAACCCTGTAAACCCCTCGAAAAAAAAAAAGTACTGTTTCATAGAAAAATACAATGCCGCTCGGCTGAAATGTATAGAAGGGCAGATTGTTTTTTTTTTGAAGTTTCAGGTTTGGCTCCATAGTAAAAGTTGTTCTATACCATTGAATGAATAAGCTCTTAAAATATGGTTACACCTTTCTGTTACACCTTGTATATCCTATTTCTAGTACTATAGTCTGGAACCGTCACGAAAGTGCGTGTACTTTAATGATAGAAAAAGTTCAGAAAGCCTTCCTAAGATACCTTTATAAAAGGCAATTCGGATCTTCATGTCTCCAACCCTTTATTGGAATTCTAGTCTTTAATCATTTAGACGCAAAGCGCAATACGGATCTCTTACTTTATGTAAGTCATGTTCTGAGATGTGAATCCGACTGCCCACAGCTAAATGAGGCCGCTCTTTGTTCGCGCAAAACTAAACACGGTGAGTTCCGAGCTGCTAATAATGTTTATTGTTTAATTTGTTTTTAAATTTATTTTGAAATATTATTATTATGTTTTGGAGGTACTGTAATTTAATGTTTATTCAAATAATAATTATTTGAATAAACATTAAATTATAGTACCTCCAAAACATAATAATTAATTATTAAAGAAAAGGCTCAGAGCAGAAGTTAATGGAGAGGACTCCATCGACAAGAGCACAGCTCTTAAGTTAAATTGAATTGAATTCGAATATATAACTTTAAACTGTCGCGTTTCGTACACATTATAATATATATAATCGGGTCTACCGCGATAAATCCCCTTTTCGTAAAAAAGGTAAAAAAATTGATCGCGGTAGACCCGATTATATATATTATAATGAATTCGAGTAATTGAAATGTATAGCGTAATAGAATTATATGTAAAGCTGTACTTTTATGTAATAATAAATAACGGTGTCGATTCGGTGTAACACGATTTAACTTATTTGACAGAACTAAACTTAATTCAAGCGTTCTGTCTTTTTCTTTCTGTATCGAAAAGACAAAGACAGGACGCTTAAAATAAGGTTAGTTCTGTCAAATAACAGTTAGTCCCTGTGTGACTCCGAATCGACACTAATATCGCGACTTGTCACAGTTCTTCAATCATGGGAATGTCGCGAATTTTTTTCGTGGCACGAACTCTAGTTAGTACGCTATATGCCCAAGGTTTGCAAAGGGCGGTAAAAGATGTTCTTCTTCGTCAAAAAATGCAAACTTTACAGCAAATGTGCGGTGCCATGTCTGTCTTTCTGCGGCTAAACACATCGTGGCTATCTCTGAAACCATATGAGATGCGCGATAATGTATAAGAATAATATTTTAGGAAACTTTATAAACTTAATTTTATTCTTGAACAATTTTTAGCTACAGGGCATCGCTTTTGAGATAGAACCTAAAATCCAAAAATTGGTACCTTAACCGCCACCCTCCCCCCCACCTCCAGCGCGACCCGTAGATCCAAGGACTTGAGTATGTTTACCTACCTACTACTCTAAATACGACCCTGAAGTCAAAAATCTTGATCCAACCATTTCCATCTAGAAATGTTTCGTTGACAGAATTAAAAACAAACTTTCAGAATTATTGTAGTTGGTTATATTGTCTTTGGTTCAGTCTTTCGCGGTTGCGCAATATTAGTACTTTAACAAAATTTATACTTGCGATTGTCGGCACTTGGTGAAACTTGAAACACATCTTGAATTAAAAACACTTGTACTTATAGTTTCACTTTATTTATGTTAACTCTCAACCGGTTTCGGATTTTACTCCATTTTCAAGGGAAGATGTTAATTAAAATATTTCACTGACTCCAGGCACTAGCTCTGAGCAACGTAAACAATGGAGTAAATGGATGGGGTAAATGAAAATGGAGTAAAATCCGAAACCGTTTGGGAGTTAACATAAATAAAGTGAAACTATAAGTACAAGTGTTTTTAATTCAATATTAGTACTTTATCCATCATCTATCTTACACTTGATTTCTTTACCAGGTGTACCGTAAGAACTCGCTCAGCGTTTGGCAAGTGGACGGTAGGAAGCACAAGCAGTACTGCCAGCAACTGTGTCTTCTAGCGAAGTTCTTCCTGGATCACAAAACATTGTACTACGACGTAGAGCCGTTTCTGTTCTACGTGATGACGGTGTCAGACCACGAGGGGTGCCATGTGGTCGGATACTTCAGTAAGGTCAGTCCATTATTGCAGAAATGCTATACGGGTACGTTCCGTTTTGATCGCATCAAACAATGGTATTAATATCATTGGCATCAAAGCATTCCGCGCTTCTATTACCAACGTAAACAATCGTAACACCGCATCTCGTATATGGGATTATATTGACAGCTGTCTCATTGTTTTCAAAACAATAAACAAAGATAGTGACAAGTTAACATCCAAACTATTTCGTTTTGATTGCAAACACTGGTGTAGTCAAAGCGCTAAAGGGTCAACTGCTACGGCGGGTGTGAATAGCGTCGCAGTTGCGCGTTCTCGGAGAATGGTGAGTGCGCGGCGGATACTGTCCAGCTGACAACTAACTTTGCTCCATCTTGGTTAAACATTATAACTTCCTTCTACACATCATACACATCTAACAGCCATCTGTTTCAAGTTACTTTTTTACTACCATGAAAAAAAAAGACAAGCGACAGTGGTCCAAAAAGCTGTTTTGTTTTTCTAGACTTTGAAGTTAGTATAGATCTACAACGATATCATGCGCCGCCTAGCCCCTCTAAATTACTAATTTAAAGTGCGTAGTTTTATCGTTACGAAGGAATTTGTATGTAGTTGTAATCATTCCCTACAATTGCAGTTTAATCCGATTTGTTGGTCAACTTATCATAAACATATTGGCTGCGAGAATGGACGTGCCTCTTTCAAAAGGCCGCTCTACATTCTCGCCAAGATTCTCGCCTGTAAGGGACAAAGCTATACGAGTAAGGCGAAACGCAATAGAGTTTTTCTCCTTTACTCATAAAGCTTTGTTCCCGTCATGGCGTGAGTTTCGGCGAGAATGTAGGGCGCGTTATAGAGTGCATTAGTGCAGCGCGTCATACTGAATAATGGTGAGCCTCTCGTGACGGCGCTAGTTGACCAATAAATACGTGTATTTGTTTTTGTTTGATGTCTGTCTCAGCACTCACACATGCGTTATAAGACTTGCAGCCACTTTTACAAATACTGTTTCTTATAAACTGCTGTTAGGTAATTTGGAACAGGGGCCCATCAGCTGTCCCTAGTCTACGTCCACGTAAACAAACCTATCAGCGACAATTTACTTATATACTAAAGTAGGTACAGAACTTTCCTACCAATCCAGTGATAGGTGACCGCAGTCGAGTCCCTCTCGAACACGCGGTTGAAACGGCAGCCAAAGTGCGTGCCGGCGTTGTGCCACGTCGCTCACCTCCACGGCGAACCCTAAACGTAATCCACCTATTCCCTGGATGCATCCAAAACCCCAGAAGATATTGTAGCCGGCCAATGTCTTTACACTTGTACAAAACCGCGTGCTAGCAAATTCCAAAATCCATAAAATCGACCTCGATCTTTCAAAGGATGACAGCCCAGTCTTCAGGTCAGTGATACCATCCACAAAAAAACCAAACGTCGACAGACCACCGTCGGACGCGTTCCAAAATATACTTATTGTACGTAACAAATACATTCAACCGATTTGTGTTTTGAAGGGGCGGGACATATTATCGTAGTAGACTTCTATCGTAAACCGATACACAAAGATTCCTTATAATCGATCAGTTGCGCTTTTTTTGAGATGAAATGAAAAAGCTTAATTGAAAATACTTAAGAAAAACGGCCAAGTGCGAAAAGGAACCGTGTCCTGAAGGTTCCGTACTGTTATCCGTATCCCTCCGCTCCGCGCCTTAAATCATATTTCAGACCTAACTGATATATTTCATGTTGCTCGGAATGAGTTTAGGAGGACACCGTTGTTTGTGCTGTGCTGTAAGGAGCTTTTGTAGTTGGAATAATTGTATATATTTGTTATTTATTACCCTTTGTTTGTTTGTTTGTTATTATTTGGTGTTGCCGTTTTGGGGCAGAGAACCAGAACAAATTCTCTTAGAAAAGACGGACTTGAACCCGTATTTCTGCCTATCGCGGGCCAGCTACTTATCCAGTTTGTCTACCGAGTTCTACGAGATTTTTTCGAATTACTTGATACACCAGGTAGTGATACACATATTGAAACCACACGAGGGCGTTTGTCCGTAGTCACGCTTTGTTCTAAGGAATCCGATTACAGTTTAATTTGTTCACATTATTCAAGTCTACTAACTTATTTGATACTAGCTTTTGCCCACAGCTTCGCTCGCGCTGATTTCGTTTGCATTATTCCAGGATAAAAAGTAGCCTATGTCACTCTCCGGCCCATAAACTATCTCTTGGTTAACTGGTTTCACTTGTATTATTTCGCAATCACCAACCGGTTTCGGTAATTGTACCATCGTTTGGGGACAAATTAAAGATCTTAAGTAAAAATTTTTTCAATGCAAGTGCTCGTAATGGCCCACTTTTTATCCATCAAAACCGAATAGAAAGTCGATTATTTTGCCCTAGGGCTTTATTATTTTTTTTTTTTATTTATTCACAATGGTTGGCTAACCTGCAGCCTTTCCTGTAAACCATAAATGTTATACTTTTTTCCACTGTTTAACGGCTCTGGATACAGTCCTTTTGAGCCAATTATAATTTAAAGTTCACAAGATTATATTTGTTTTATTTCCTCACACTATGCATTGAAAAACGTAGAATGATACACGGGCGTAAGAGCAATAAATTACTCGGTTACGTTTAAAACACTCGCTACGCTCGTGTTTTAAATCGTCCTCGTAATTTATTCCTTTGCGCCCTTGTAGCATAAACTACTATTACACACAATCACACAAGCCATGAACGAAAGCCACACTCGTTTTACTGAAGATTATGACCTCCCTGCGCGATGGGTGATGAACCGGTATCCCTGTACTTTGGGCACAGTACACAGCTTTTCGTACCTTCCGAGTCACGCAAACCAAATGAAATGAAATATATTTATTTATGTAATGTAAGCATACATCACATACACTTATTACAGGTCGGTTTTAATGTAATATAATTAAATTATACAGGATGTAATCGTTAAGTGTGACCAGGCGATTATTCCGTAACTATTACAGATCACAAAAAAATTTAAACTGATATCGAAAGTACGCTACCTAATCACTAAAATTACATCAATAACTTTTTGAAAATCAAACGCGAAGTATCCAAAATTTTGAAATGTTTAATGTGACTGTGAATGTGACATGTTAAATGTTTAACTCCTATACATTGTATCGCACAACAAGGATGTCACTTTAAACATCTGTTTTGAATACAAAATTTTGTACTTACTAAGAAATAAATATTATTCAATTAAAAGATAGTTTTATTACTTTGTTATGTTCATAAACAGTTTCCTTTAATATCAGTACTAAGTTAAAACAACCTTTTAAAATAAGGAAACTAAAACCTTTCTACTAATCTCATACTAAATGTATGGGAATGTTTAATGTCAAAGTTTTGGATACTTCTCGTTTGATTTTCAAAAAGTTATTGATGTAATTTAACTGATTAGGTAACTTACTTCCGATATCAGTTTAAAATTTTTTGATATCTGTAATAGTTACGGAATAATCGCCTGGTCATTAAACCCTGTATATGTAAAAATAATAAAGGTTAAGTTTGCTTAAATTTAATAAAATAATGCACTTGAATCAAATGAAAAATAAAGTAATAAATAATACTATAAATATAATTCAATACTTATAAACAATAGCTTTTGCCTACGGCTTCGCCCGCGCTGATATAGTTTGATGTCACTCTCCGCTCCATAAACAATCTCTATGCAAAAAATCACGTCGATCCTTTGCTCCGTTGCTGCGTGAAAGAATGACAAACCAACAAACACACTTTCGAATTTATAATAGGGGTACCGATATATACCTAACTCCATCCATTCGGATATAATAAGTAACCCATTTCATTTAAAATTTCGCAAAAATATTCAATGTACAGGCACTTTCTTACTACTTTATTATTGGTATATATAGATTTGCAATACAATTCCCATAGCTTAATTTCAAAAAGAGCTTTTTTTCATTTATTTTTTTCAAAGGATGTACACCATTTTAGGACATAGTTTTCATTAATTTGGTATATAAATTAACCATTATTTTTTCATGGTTTTTTAAAGAATTGTCGGATATGACGTCACTTATGAATTTTAGACATGATACCGATTGTGATGTGTGATTGCTTACTTATAAAAAAAGTGGTCTGTCTCTGTCCGTCTACTCATCTGTCAAATCAATCGGCAGCAAATTTTTATAAATTTATCTTGATTGTAAAGGACACATTTCTATAAATTAATCATTATTTTTAATGATTTCTTAAAGAATTGTCCGATAAGACGTCACTTGAGTGTTTAAGACATTATACTGATTGTGATGTGTCATTGCATATAAAAAAGAGTGATCTGTCTCTGTTTGTCTACTCATCTGTCATCCATCTGTCAAATCAGTCGGAAGCAAATTATTATAAATTTATCTTGATAGCAAAAGACACATTTCTACACAGCCATTTCTCAAGTGACGTCACGCAAAGGCAAATGGAAGTTGCAGCTTTTTCGTAAAAATATTATCACCATAATTAAACCTAAATCTTGAAATGGTTTTCGAATTAACACACCTTTTAACATAACTTAATCTAAGCGAATTGTATCCATACAATCAATTTCATTTCGCAATCACATACACAAACTACTTTACTATTGCTTGTGTAAAAACTGTCATAAGTAACATGAGGAAAAATCGTTGTCCATTCCAACATATTTCCATTTCAGCTTTACTGATTAAATCAGTTTTTACCATCACCATCAATAACGCTCATATTTCACACCCGATCAACAATGGTTATAACGCCAGCGGTACAACCAATCTTTCATTCGATTTTAATCTCAAAGAGTTCGTGATAAGGACTGCCTTTGTGTTGGTTGGCGTAGCGTACTACCGCTCCCAGAATCAAGTACCCGAGTACGCAACGCATACATAGTACCCATTCACCTCCAGTCTAGTCAGCTGGGGGGTCGACGACCCAGACTAACCCCCAGACACCCCCGAAACACACCCCTCCCCTTTACAGCCAGACGCAGAGATGCACTGATGAAAAATTGAATATTTATTTATTTTACGTGCGTATATTTACGCCTCTATTTATGTAGAGAGATAAAATTTGTGCAAACTAATTAAAATTTACTCGAAGTAACTGTATGGTCAGAGTGATCAGTTCTGGCCGTACGATTGTTGTTGTCGTTAGATGAAGTGGAGTGGTGTAGAAAGTGGAAACAGACTTGTAATTTGAAGATGGTTTAATAAAGAGAAAAGTAGTTTTCTCTAGCTGTGATCTCTACGGTAGCTAAGTAGGTACTCACTTGATAGATAAATAAAATGTATAAAGTAAAGTAATAACATCACGTACACGCTGGACATAACTAGGTCGCAACGTAGCAGAATGTACGGAAGGTTGCCCGTACATGCTCCCAAACCGGGAAGAAGAGAGACGCTAAGTTAAGATTTAGTTTAAGATAAGTTGAGATCACAACTAGAAATTTAAAAGACACATTACAAAAAATCAAAGTTATAAAGTCATTAGTGTAGAGAAGTACAAAAAATGTAAGTTAAAATCAATACCCAAAATTTAATTAATTCACTTGATTAAAGTTCATATGTACGTTATAAAAGTCCATCACTTTCACTTAGAGTTCGTAAAGTTTACAGTCCTTTCACATTACACTAAGTTTTCTTTCACTAGAGCTTCTTTCACTAGAGGAGGGGGCGGCCATTGTCGCATGGGTTGTAGTTCAAAGTCATCAGACCTCCTCGCCGTCCCGTGGCTCGTCTCCGCCGCCCGCGCCCCTGCCGTCGCAGTAGTCTCCACCGCCGCCGCCGCCGATCGGGGCTCCGGCCCAGTTAGTCGTTGTGACCGTCTGTACCGCCTTGTGATGATCCATGCGAGTACTCCGATTGCCGCTGCTCCCCAGAGCGAGTACGACACGAAATATAAATGTACATCGTGTGTAGAGAGCTCGTTTGGTAAATTCTCTCGTTGTCGTTGTAGCCGTAATTTCTCGTCTACGTCTTTAAGTTGGCTATCTAAGTTGGCGGACTCTTTGTAATGGATGCCATGTAGAGTCACATCTGCGATGTCGTTTATTGACGTTTTCAGAGATGGCACGTCAATCTCGCTTTTCATAAGCAGCCTGTTCTGGAAGAGGTTGTGGGCGTATATTGTCGAATCTCTTCCTTGAAGTATACAACCCTGACCTAGGGTAACAATGCTGGAACCGTTCGTCGTCACCGATGTAATCCGATCTTCACATATTATTCTGATGACGCATCTATCGCAGCATGTGCTAAGCCAGGAGTTCGCTGTGTGTAGTTGTACCCACTGTTCCTCGCACCTCTCAGTTATCATGTTACAAGTTAAGGCCGGCCTATGACTTATTAATTTTGCTTCGCACGGCGAATCT
This sequence comes from Ypsolopha sequella, assembly GCA_934047225.1. NCBI lineage: Eukaryota > Metazoa > Arthropoda > Insecta > Lepidoptera > Ypsolophidae > Ypsolopha > Ypsolopha sequella. Next base: position 14,949,892 of record OW203994.1, on the reverse strand, counting down.
TCAGTATGAACGAATAAATTATGAATGGGTCGGCTATCAGTGCATACAAAATTGTTACTGCTTTTTTGAATACAGTTTGCTATTTCTTGCGCTTCCATATTTAAGTAAGTATTTTTTCTAAAGTTGACGGCCATGAATTCTGACGACCGTACAATTTTTCTTGTCTCCTTCTCATAGTATATCGGAAGTGGAATAACTCTGTAGATGGTAAAATATTCATCACTCGTTAGTGGAATGTGCATTTCAAATAAAAAATTATTTTCCGTGATTCTAGCTTTCACGTACAGCAATTTATATACATCTCTTATGTCGTTTTGCACATTTTCAATGGGTAAAAACAATCTCTTTGGTAGCCGTCCAGCTATATTTTTTAATTGTCTCATCATATAGTCTGGAGTAAAGAGGTGTGCATCGACGTGTCCTTGATAGATGCCGGATAGAGTGCTGAAAAGCGTTTCTTGCGTCGTTCTCAAGTTTGTTAAAAGAAGACTTGCAGTTAAAGACACTGAGTTAAAATAATTCGCAGTTGTCATAATTTCGAGCTGTTGCTCCATTTTTCCAAATGATGAGTTTGTTTGCTGTATGACCGACTGGATAGCTTCAAATTGTTGTCTCATTCGTATTTCGTTCTTCTTCATAGCATTATTTTCAATTTCGACGATGGACGTTTGATTTTTCAAGAGACCAAGTAAATAGTTTTCGTTCGACTGGATAGCTTTAATATCATTTTCATACTTGTCAGCAAAGTTTTGATCCAAAATTCCAAACAGACTTCGTGCCAAGGATCCCACACCATTGATCAATCCACGTCTTCTTCTCTTAGTTAAGTGTTTTTGAGGTGTAAGAAGCATAACATTGTAGTTTTTGATCTGATCCATTTCGTGATCAAGTTGATTGGTAGTAGCCTGACACAGCGTCTTTTCCATAGTTTTGCATATACTTCTGACATGCTCCAAGTTTTTCTCCATAGTTTGTATGCCTTGCCAGTATGATGTCAGATTGTAATAAACTAAAAGGACCCATTCATCGTGGACAAGTTGCATGTTACCGATTTTATCATAATAAATCGGTTGCTCCTTCCCCAACGATGTAATATATACATCTGATGTTTGATTAGCGTTGGACCCAAGAATTGCAGTAAATATCCACAGCATCAAAGTTAGCAAAGTCAGGAAAAGAGATCTCTTTCCCGGCTTCTTTCTCTCAGTTTTCCGCTCAGTTTCTCTCTCAGTTTTCTGCTTCGTACTCTTCTTAGTTTCCTTCTTCATAGTCTTCTCAGTTTTCTTGTTTTTGGTGTCTTGCCCCTCTCTTGATATTAAAGTTGATGTTGATGGTTGTTCTTCTTCTTTTGGCAGTGGAGATAGTTTGACTATAGGTCGCTTCATTATTCCATTCTTAGTTCTTAAAGTTACTACCCGGACGTAACCATCTTTGCCCGGATGTAGCTCCACCACGCGACCCATAGGCCATTTTCCTTGTGGCATTATACTATTTTCCCGTATCAAAACCACATCACCTTTCTCAATATTTTTGGTGGGTTGCTGCCATTTGCTCCGAATTTGCAGCTGGTGTAGATAATCATGTGACCAGAGTTTCCAAAACTGTTGCATCATTCTCTCAGTTAGCTGCCATCTTCTTCTTAAGTCTATGCTTCCATCTTCTAAGTAGTTGCCTTGAGGAACTGCTAATGTAGGACTCCCCGTGAGAAAGTGTCCAGGAGTCAGACTACTTCCTAGTTCATCTGGATCCTCAGTCAATTGACAAAGTGGCCGCGAGTTTAAACATGCTTCTATCTGATTTAACAACGTAAGAAATTCTTCGTACGTGAGTTTTTGTTCCCCAAGCACTCGTCGCAAGTGATGCTTCATAGACTTTACCGCGGCCTCCCACGTCCCTCCCCCGCCACTGGGCCAAGAAGGGACGCTGAAGTGCCATTCTATCTCCAGTTTGCTGAGCTCATCAAAAAATTCGTTGTTCATCAGTTGTTTGAAGTCTACGAACTCTCTCTTCAGTACTTTAGCCGCTCCAATAAAGTTTGTTCCTTGATCCGAATACATATGGCGTGGAGTGGATCTTCTGGAGCACATCCTTTTCAGTGCAGCGATAAATGTTTCAGTGCTGAGGTCTGAAACTAGCTCCAAGTGGACTGCCTTAGTTGCCAAACACACAAAGACGGCAATATAGCCTTTGCAGGTACGGACTCCTCTTCCTTTGTTGAGCTTGATATCAACATGCCCCGTATAATCAACGCCGGTGTGAGTAAATGGCTTACAGGGAGTGACTCGGTGCGCAGGCAAGTCCCCCATAATTTGATGATTTTCCTTGGTACTGAAGCGGTGGCATCGCACACATTTCCGTAATAGTGATTTTACTGCTTTATTCCCACCTACAATCCAATACTTCTGGCGAATCAGCATTAATGTGAGTCGCGCTCCTCCGTGTAAGGTTTGTAAGTGTGCATGTTCAATAACTAGACGTGTTAGCCGCCCAGTGTTTGGTAGGGTTATCGGGTTCTTCATGTTGTAGGGCAAGGCAGAGTTCTTGAGACGTCCCCCCACCCTTAGTACGTCTCTGTCGTCTAAAAATGGATTTAATTTATATAAACAGCTGCTTTTTGACACCAATCCATTTCGTCTAAGTTGCATTATTTCATCGGCGAATGCTGATTGTTGCACATATTTTATTAAGAATGTTGTTGATTCGTCGATTTCCAGTGTTGCTAGGTATTTTGTATTTGTTTTGATTCGACGAGTAGCCTTGTAGAAACGCAAAATCCAGGTCATTATTCTAGTTAATCGAGTAAATGAACTGCATTTATTCAATAAGTTTTGAATAAAATGATCTGTATTTTTCAGCGACGCGCATGACAGTTTCATATCTTCAGATCTTTCATCTTGACTCACAGTTCCGTTATCTGTTGCATAAAGACAAATCTTCACCTTAGTTTCCTCAAAGTTTTTAAGCCAAGCAGGTCCTTGCCACCATAGGTCAAAGGTAGCCAGTTTTATCGGTGAAAGTCCTCGCGATGCGCAGTCCGCGGGGTTTTCTTCTGACTTGACGTAAGCCCACTGTTTACCAGGGATTATCTTCGTTATCTTGGCTACCCGAGTAGAAATGTATTTTTCCCACCTTGACTGTTCTCCTTGAATCCAGGCCAGGACTACCTTGGAATCACACCACCCAAAGATCTTCATAGTTTTTCCTTGTAAGGAGTTAATAATTTTTTCTATTAACTTCGCCAGTAACAAAGTGCCACAGAGTTCCTTTTTCGGTAAGCTAGTTTTTTGTTTCAGCGATACCACTCTTGTTTTAGCAGCAATAAGGGTGATTTTTGCTCTGCCATCCTTATCTATACTTCGGCTAAATACGACCGCCGAAAACGCTTTTTCGCTCGAGTCGCTGAATCCATGTAATTGCATATTGCTGTCTGAGCTTTCTATCCATCGTTCTAATTTCAGTTTTTTAATACTGAAGAGTTCGCTTCTTAGTTTTCTCCACTCCGTACATATACTCTCAGATAAATCTTCGTCCCACTCAGTTTTGTTTCGCCAAACTTGTTGAAATAAAATCTTGGCAGCTACCGTTATAGGGGATAGCCAGCCAAGTGGATCATACATTTTGGAGATTTCTGATAATAACATTCTCTTAGTAATCCGTTTCTCATAGTTATCTCCCATATCCCAGTTAAACATGAAATTATCAGTCTTCGGATTCCAGATTAATCCAAGCGTTTTCATCGAATCTTGTTGCTTGAAATCAAATGTTGTTGATGAAACTTGATCCGCTGATAAATGAGTCAGTAGTTCGGCTTCGTTACTAGACCATTTTCGTAAATTAAAGCCACCGCCTCTTAGTAAATGAATCAATTGTTGTTGTAGTATTTTTGCTGAACTTAGCGAATTCGTCCCGCTGACTAAATCATCCATATAAAATTCGTTTTGAAGGATGTCAGCGGCTAGCGGGAACTTATGTCCGTCGTCTATTGCTAGCTGTTTTAGGGTTCTCATAGCTAAATATGGCGCACTCTTGGTTCCGTACGTGATAGTACAGAGTTGCATCTCCTTCAAGTTTTCGTAAGGGCTGTCGCGCCAGATGATTTTTTGCAATCCTTGCTGTTTTTCATGTATCAGGATTTGTCGATACATTTTTTCGATGTCGGCAGTAAAAACGTATCGATAGCTTCGCCATTTGATAATTAGCGACTGGATATCCTTTTGCATGTTAGGACCCTTTTCCATAAGCGAATTTAAGCTGTCTTGTGACTTGGGACCGCTAAATTTCATCGATCCATTGAACACCACTCTCAGCTTGGTCGTCATAGATGATTCCCTCAGGACTCCATGATGAGGTAAAAAACATTCCAATCTTTCGTCAGTAGTTGCAGTAGAAGGTTTCATGTGTTCCAGTTCCATGTATTCATGAATGAACTCCTTATACATCTTTTCTAGCTTCGGCTGTCTTTGTAGTCGTCTCTCTAATTGAAGAAATTGTGAGATACACTTGGATTTGGAGTTTCCAAGTTTCTCTTTAAAGTCTTCATATAAAGGCATTTGGACTACATATCTCCCGTCGTTGCGTCTCTCAGTAGTTTGTTTATAAAAATATTCACATCTGTCCTCCTCAGACGTCTCCTCAGTTTCCAAAATATCTTCATTTTCCCAAAACTTCACTAAGTTATCAGTTCCTGTCAAGGTTATGTGACAGTTGAGTGTTTTAACATTTCCACATAACACCCATCCTAGTTGAGTTTGCTGAGCGATTGGATAGTGTGAAGACCTCTTAATTACACCTTCCAGGATAATGTCAGAATACACGTCCGCCCCCAGGAGTATGTCGACAGATCGTGATATATTGAACTCTGGATCGGCGAGCTTCAAGTTATGGAGATGAGGCCAATTTCCAGTATCAAAGGTTTGGTTCGGCAACTTGTTTATTAGCTTCGGCATTATTAACGCCTCAATTGTTAAAGTGTAATCTGAGTAAATGGATTTACACTCAATCTGAAGCAAACCCTTACAGTCGGTGGAAGTCACTCCCACTCCTGTTACCGTTGCATTTAGTTTTCGTCTCGGCAGCCTCAGTAGTTGCGCGGCATTTTGGCTGACCAAGCTTATCTGACTTCCTTGGTCGAGCAAACCGCGTAAGTTCACATAAGTTCCATCTACAGTTTTCACTCTCAGTATTACCGTAGCCAACAAAACTTCTTGTGTCTCACCCGACACGTGACTAGACTTGGGGTAATTATACTTCCGTTGACCCGATTGTTGATTATGGCGTCTTACAGAATCGTTACTATTTCCGTATGGATGAAGTAACGTGTGATGCAGCTGATGACATAGTTTGCAGTTGTTTGTTGACCGACATTCGCTGTTTCCATGGCTGTATAAGCAGTTTTTGCAAACGCGAAGTTTTGCAACCGTTTCGTTCCGTTTTCCTGAATCCATGTCAACAAATTGGCGGCAATGCATCAACACATGATCTTTCTGACAAAGGGGGCAGTTTTTGGTGGTAGCATGAAAAGTTTTAGAAAATCCCTGCTGCCATGCCTTGTTTTTATAATTGTTGCCCCTAGATGTTGACGGCTTCGGATTACTTAACTCCGTTTTCTGGTGACTCCTCGCAGCTTCCAGTGCCATGAACTTGCTTTCCAGAAAATTGCTGAAGTCATCGAAGTTTGGTAGTTCTCGCGGGTCTTCCAGCTCCTTGTTGTACTCGTTATATGTTACAGAGTCGAGCTTTTGCAACATCAAATGCACGATTATTGGATCCCAAGTAGCTATGTCAATTCCTATGTTGTTGAGACCGTTTAAACACTCGATTATGACGTCATGCATATTTTTTATGACGTAAGCAGTCGCTTGCTGAATTACTGGAAGATTCAGCATCGTATTCATGTAAGAATTAAACATCATACGTTTGTTGTTGAAGCGATGATTTAATATTTCCCAACAGGAATCGTAGTTTTCAGCGCTAATAGTCAAGTGCTGTACTTGTTGTAATGCTTCCCCTTTTAGTTTAGTTTTCAGGTGTTTCATCTTCTGAGTTTTTGGTATCAATGGGTTGTTATGAATAGTTTCCGTGAATAGATCCTTAAATGATACCCATTGATTATAGTTACCCGAGAATTCGGGAATCTCCATACGCGGCGTTGATTCATGGTAGTGAACGTTCGCCCAGATTTTGCTGTTCAGCTGTCTTCGTAATTCGTCATAGTGTTTTTCTAGCCTTGTATAGTTTTTCTCGTACTCATCATCATGATCTTCTTCCTGGAGCAAACTATCCAACTCCCAGTGTCGCTTGTCAATAATTTCCCATTTCACCTTCAAAGTTTTCAGATAATCCTCCATTTCCCATCTCTCCACAGTGTTCTCCATATTTATTTTCGTCATAGTTCTCTCGAAAGCCTTAAAATTAGATCTTTGTTGCCTCAGTATCTCAGTTGTCTTGTGTGTTGTCGGATTTTCAACACTTGTTTCCTCCTCCATAGTTTTTACAGCCTTCGAAGTTGATTTAAGTAAAGTCAGAATAGCTTTCCTTGTTTTCTGGTACATATTTCTAGTCTGCTCAAACACCTGTTTCGTAAAATATTCATGAGCCGGGTCAGTTTTTTGTAGAAGTTCCACGTGCCTGACCTCAAAATCTTCCCATTGGTTTTCCAGGGACACAATCCGCGTTGTTAAATAGTCCACAGTTTTTCTCGCCTTCCCGTCCTTCCCAAAGTTCTCGCACAGTCTCTTAATATTCTCATACACTTCTCCCTGAATACGTAAATCTTCCATCTTTCCTCACAGTTAGTTAATGACTCTGATTAGTTAGTTAAGTAGATGTGTTCGAACACGTAGCTAAAGTTCACTCCCCAGTTAGATTTTTTGACGTCAAATTCTGTTAAAGTTCAATCTCACAGTTCAAGTTACTTCGTAAAGTTTTTCACTGACACAGTTCCTCTAACCCACAGTTAATTAACCCACAGTCTAATTCACAGTTCTTCTCAGTTTATAATCACAGTTACAGAGTCACTTTAGGTAGGTACCGTACCTCTTTTAGTTACACAGTTAATTTTTTCCGCCGACGGATGGAGCCCTACAACGTAGTAGATCACAGATTCCACAGCCTGCTAGTTCCAGTCTTCTTTCGTACCTCGACGTATTTCCCCGAAGAGTCCCGAAGAAGTCCTGGTGCTCGAAGGACCAAATTGATGTATGGTCAGAGTGATCAGTTCTGGCCGTACGATTGTTGTTGTCGTTAGATGAAGTGGAGTGGTGTAGAAAGTGGAAACAGACTTGTAATTTGAAGATGGTTTAATAAAGAGAAAAGTAGTTTTCTCTAGCTGTGATCTCTACGGTAGCTAAGTAGGTACTCACTTGATAGATAAATAAAATGTATAAAGTAAAGTAATAACATCACGTACACGCTGGACATAACTAGGTCGCAACGTAGCAGAATGTACGGAAGGTTGCCCGTACAGTAACAATGTTTTTCGTCTGTAAGGTTTTTGAAACGCTCGTCCAATCTAATTAACAAATCTGAAATTGTGAAATTAAAAAAGAAGTGATTTGGAACTAACACATTATAGAAAAAAAAAACATTAAAAGTACCCAGAATAGAAGAGCTTGATGGAAATGGAAGAAGCGAAAGAGGTGTATCAGGATCGTAGCATATGGAAATCTGTAATTTTTGCATATCCCTCTGGTAAACAGGCGTGAGTATATGTTCTATGTATGAGCATGTTAGAAAAAAAAAGACGCGCGACGGCAGACAACATTCGAGTGTACACTTTTTCGTAGAGGCTCGTAGCATGTAGCTAGTAACGTGCTACGCCGCTGTCTCTACTACGCGCCTCGTCGGCGACCGCTACGAGAAACCGCGCCCAAAATAGTAGTTTATGAAAATGCCACATAAAGAGTTTGTTAAAACACTAGTGTGCCTAGGGGTCGTTTTTTAATAGTAAAACGAGTGTTTTAATATCTAATTATGTGTAAAACAAAAAAGCAATAAATATTAAATTAATAAATAACGCACAAAATCTATCCAGTAGTTCACCGCGCATGTGACACAAGGGTCATGAATTCTACCATGATTAAAATCATTCATAGCCCACAGCGCATTGGTTTGGTCATAAATATACATGTATTCAAATTATTCCCTATTAAAACCTCAGACATGGCTGTATGGGCTGTGTTCTCTTTGCCTTCCAATTTCGTGTAACTGTACTTTTATAGCAGAAAAAGTTATTTAAAAGCATTATTTTATTAAGAAAACTGTTCTTTTGAATATATTTTTTTCTGTACAACCGACGTTTGTAAAAAATGTCATTACACTATTTTTGAGTTCATAATCTGGATTTTACGATACATAAATGTATCAATTGCTCTAGCTTTCCTCGCCCTTTGAGAATAAAGTCGAGCCGTTTTCATTTGAATTAGCTCTTTGCGTAGTTTACACCGGTAGAGTAACTGGTAGAGTACCAGGGATAAAAACATTACTAGGTAATGTAAACAGTTACAAAATAGTATTAAGGCGAGGGATTTATAAACTTTTAATCTCAAATTGGCGCCTTAGGGGAGTGGACTGAGGGGGATTGACTCCATATGCTCGCGAACTTGCAAGGTCGTATGTGCCAAAAGAATCGTTTAAGAGGAGCCCTCTTTTTTCAACAGTTTTTGAACGATTTTACTGAATCTACCACAGACGCAATCAACATGAAACTTATATATATGTTTTTCAAACCTTTATCTTTACGTTTTAAGTAGCGTTACCTAATTGGAAAACTTTCGATAGATTTTATTTTTGAAAATAGTCTCTTTTTGAGTGCTTTTATGGTTTTGCGTTTAATCCATTTGATTTTTATGTGTCATATTTTACTATCAATACGAAAATCTTGTTTATTGACCAATGTAAGTTGAAAAACACTATAATGCAATATTGTAATTTTAGTCGATTTTAATCTTAAAATTAGACTCGATCTGCATCGTTTCGCGCGCATTTTGGCGCACGCGATTTTCATGTTTATGGAAGTTAACCTACGGGCTATAATTGCAAAGCCGCTGTGCGCCTAAGGAAGGACTCGTCTTAAATTAAAGACTATCGCTGATGATACAAAATCCAATTACCATTCTGAAGTGTGTATTTATATTAATATGTACATAGAGTTTTGAGGCTTAAGAGGCTATGCGAATTTTATTTTTGTCACTGCCACTCCAAGAGAAAACACGCTCAGTGGGAAAGGGGCGCAATTAGGGCGAAAGCGAAAAATTTTGGTTTTATAATTTTTATCAAAAAACTAAAATAGCTAGCAAAATTTCAAATTTCAAATCTCTAGATATTGTTGAAACACACCCAATAAAATATGTTTGAGTTCTGTATATTATGGTTCCTATTCGTCAAACGAGGAGAAAAAGTGTGTTTGAAGACCTCATTTCAATAATTATTTCTATCGAGGAAAATTTATACAAGCATGTTTTCCAATTTGAAAACCCTAGATTATATAGTCAAAATGAATATATACCTGAAATTTATTAAAATTTTTCGTGTATTTCATGAAATACACAGAAAAGAAACACCCTTATTTTTTTCGCATGTCGCCTTAAATTGGTCACGTGTCCCTGTAAAATGAAAATCTCTGGATTAAAAGAGCAGTTTTTGACCTTTTTTTGTGCTGTAAAAGTTAACCAATCAAGAAAACGAATTAAAAAATGATTTCAAAGACATGATAAATGAAATACATAAATATTAGTTCCAAATGTCTTGTAATGGCTGAGAAATATTGAGATCCGTGCCGCCAACATTTTCAATGAGTAGCTGGTAGAGTAGATAGTAGATAACGCGGGTGGTAAAGTAGTCGGCTAAATAGTGCGCTAGTTACACTACTTCTAACTGGCCTAAATGTAAACCCTGCTTATATGACTGACACTTTCACGACGGCCATTTTTCTGAAAAAGCTTGTATACAAATATAATTAAAGTTATTTATTCGTAGCAGCGGTAGCTTAGGGTTAAAACGCTGGCCTCTCAATCTTGAGATCCAGGTTCGATCCCCAGTCTGGCATGCACCAATAAGTTTTTGGGAATTTATGTGCATAGTATTTGTTCTTACTTGCTGAACGGTGAAGGAAAACATCGTAAGGAAACTTGCGTGCCCTAAAAAGCGTGTATTTGTGCCCGATGAACGGCGATAGGGTTCACCACTCATCACGTTGGGATGTAATAATCGTCGGTGAAACGCGGGTGGACCGAGTGTGGATTGTGATTTGCATTTCACACATTGAACACCTCTGACACCCCCTCGGGAGGATTAATGTCGTGACGATATATTTTGATTTATTCGTGGTTACCCATAAGTATATGAAAACATGGTGTGCATTGTAATCCTATTTAAATTTCCCTGTGGACCCTGTAAACAAACGGGAAAAGATTGCAAAACTGCAGTTGCTGTCTGGGCTTCATTCAATGTAAAACACAAGTATGTTTACTTTTACACAAACTGGGCATAACAGGGGATCTAAAAAGGCCGACTTGGGTGAATCATAAAATGATTTGAAAGTAGGATAGAGTCAGAGTTTTTTCACGCGTGCAAAAGAGACGGCATTAGAACAGAATCATAACGTGATTCATGCAAAATGGCCTTTTTAGAGGACCAGGGGATCTAAAAAGGCCGACTTGGGTGAATTATAAAATGATTTGAAAGTAGGATAGAGTCAGAGCTTTTTCACGCGTGCAAAAGAGACGGCATTAGAACGGAATCATAATGTGATTCATGCAAAATGGCCTTTTTAGAGGACCTGATCATTATTCTCATAATATATCAAGCAAAACTATATTTTTATTGTTCTATAATTAATAAGTCAAGCAAAGAAATAAATAAAGCTTAAAAAAGGAAAATATAATATTTATTAACATATTGTTTTAATATTATTTTTAGTACATTTTAGTTTGGCCTAAGAACCCAGGGTCCGTAGCATAGTGTTTAATCGCGTGCGATGCGACTTAGTTGAAACACAAGTGCGAGGAGCGTGGCACGATGTTTTTGCGATTAAGGGGGTATATCGTCAATATCGACACTTTTTGAAGTTATTTATCTGCTGTTCGAAAGTAGTCCCAAGTTAAATAAATTAGTTTTACAATTTTGAGACATTTTTCTAGATTTTGGACTATCAGAAACGCGATTGGAGGAATTTCACTCGATAGAAATAATTATTGAAATTAAATCTAAATTTACACTTTTTTATATTCTGACATATTGGGATAATATACAGACTTCAAAAATATTTCTTTAGATGGTTTTTAACAATACCTAAATTACTGGATATGGAAATTTTCATAGCTATTTTAGTTAATTTTGTATTAATTTAAAACCGACATTTTGTCAATTTTCCCCGATACCGGCCCTCTCGCACTGCGGGTCTTTCCGCCTGGAGTAACGGGGACCTTTGCACGGACGATATATCCCCTTAAGGCGCTACGGAAAAAAATCGACACTTTAAGAGCTTGCATATCTACTTCAGTAAACTATGTATTATTTTGATAAAATAGTATATTATTTTTGGATTCTTTTTTTAGGGATCTGTTAAAACAGAAACGTGATTGGAGAAATTCGGCTCGATAGAAATATTTATTGAAATGAGGTCGTTTTCGACACCAATTCTCCTAGTTTGACAATTTAGAATCACATATGGACAGCAATTATAGTTTATTAGATGGGTTTTAACGGTATCTAGGACTTGGTTAAACGAAATTTTGATAGCAACTTTAGGACATTTTATATTAATAAAAAACCGACTTTTTGCTACTTTTCCACAAATCCGTCCCTCTCGCACTGAGGGTTTTTTCGTATATGGAGTAACAGGGACGCTAAAACTTTTACATATCGCCTTAAACAGTACCTTACGCTCCTTGCACTTGTGATTTAACTAGTGGCGTCGCGTGCGATAAAACACTATGCTACGGGCCCAGGGGCCCTATTGTTTAACTTCAACACGCAACACATTATTTCTAGTCAATCACGGAAACGATAACGATAGATGTTGAAGTTAGAAAATGAGAGGGCTGGTTTAAGGCGCTATGTTAATAAAATAGGGCCGCTTCTTTGTATTTTATGAAATACTTTTTTAATGAATTTCTAGTTTATGCATTTTGACTATATAATGTAGGGTTTTGATTTTGGATACAGTTTCCTCGATATATATAAAATAACTATTGAAATGAGGTCTGCAAACACACTTTTTCTCCTCGTTTGACGAATAAAAATCAGTTACAGAACTTAAACATATTTTATTAGTTGGATTTAACAATATTTAGCTTTTTGATTCTGGAAATCTTGCCAGCGTTTTTAGTTTTTTTTTTCCATAGAAATAAGAAACATTTTTTTTTATTCGCCCTGGAACCTCTAGCCCCCTCGTACTGCGCGTTTATTCGCTTAGAGTGACAGTGACAAAAATACAATTTACGTAGCCTCTTAAGTGAAGGGGACTCTTGTACAAAGCTCTGGGCAAAAAAATCTACCAAAAAGAAATGGTACCAATAATTACTTTATTATAATATACATGCCATCCGATGCCATTACTTGGGAAAGAATATTAAAGCGCTATCTGTTGCAAAAGAGCTGCCACTTTAGAAAAAAACAACGTTATTTACTTACTAGAATAGTTACTGAAAATCTGCTCATGTAAATGCTTAGATATAGCAATGAACTATTTTTAAATAGCATAGTTTTTATAGACAATGTCATTGATGAGCTAAAATTTTAACTTTTACTCAAAACGGCCCCTTTTGGCATAAGTTAAAATTTTAGCTCATCAATGACGTTGTCCATGAAAACTATGCTATTTAAAACTAGTTCATTGCTATATCTACGCATTTACTTGAACAGATTGTCAATAATTATTCTAGTGTTAATAATGTTTTTTTATCTAAAGTAGCAGCTCTTTTGCAGCATAATGCGCTTTAAAGACTAGTTACCTATTATTTATTTGTAATTATATTCTTGAAATAGATAAGAACATATATCCTAATAGTAGTTTATGCTACAAGGGCGCAAAGAAATAAATTACGAGGACGATTTAAAACACGAGCGTAGCGAGTGTTTTAAACGTAACCGAGTAATTTATTGCTTTTACACCCGTGTATCATACTACATTTTTCAATGCATAGTGTGAGGAAATGAAAACAAATATAATCTTGTGAACTTTAAATTATAATTGGCTCAAAGGGACTGTATCCAGAGCCGTTAAACAGTAGAAGAAAAAGTATTACGTCTATGGTACACAGGAAAGGCTGCAGGTTAGCTAACCATTGTAAATAAATAAATAAAAAATTATAATAATAAAGCCCTAGGGCAAAATAATCGACTTTCTGTTCGGTTTTGATGCATAAAAAGTGGGCCTTTACGAGCACATGCATTGAAAATAAATATACAGCCTTCGTCTTCGTATAAATCGACGATATCAAGTGATTATAACCCCTCTATATGTTGAATACTTGCATTTAATTATCAATTAACATCATCCTTACGCGACCACCTATCCGGAAATAAAAACCAACCATTCTACCATGAACCTTGTATACATAGAGATAGACAAAAATAATCCCTTGAGTTTTCCGAGTCAACGACCCTGTCTGTATCCATCTGTCTACCAGCCACCTCCAGAAACGATCCATTGTCCTAAGACGAAGCGTAAAGGTATAATATAGCAAGAGACGCAGACAAATGATTCGCTGTGGTTGTCGGTCTGTCGGTAAAACAATCCATAGTGTAAACGTGAACATCTTAATTGGGAAAATGACGCCAATACAAATAAAATGACGCGAACACAAATAAAATGACGGACTTTGAATGATTTTATTCCAATAATCAGGATACCCAAAGTTATTTACAAAATATACCTAAGTTCTTCTAACGATTATGAAGTAATTTTGAACAAACCGCGTCAATTGATTTATTTATTTACTCTATTTTAGACTTCTTATTGATTTTCTCTCGAGTATCGATTTCGGGATTTAGTTTGTTTTATCTTTATTTATTTATTTATTTTCTTGAATTATATCAAGCGATTTTGAAAAAACCGTGTTATTTCAAGTAGAAGCCGAGTTATTTATAAAAACGAAGTTTTTCAAGAGCCCGTGGTAAATGACGCCAATACAAATAAAATGACGGACTTTGAATTATTGTATTGCAATAATCAGGATACCCAAAGTTATTTAAAAAATATACCTAAGTTCTTCTAACGATTATGAAGTAATTTTGAACAAACCGCGTCAATTGATTTATTTATTTACTCTATTTTTGACTTCTTATTGATTTTCTCTCGAGTATCGATTTCGGGATTTAGTTGGTTTTTTCTTTATAATATTTGCTTGAATTATATCTAGCGATTTTGAAAAAAACGTGTTATTTCAACTAGAAGCCGAGTTGTTTATAAAAACTAAGTTTTTCAAGAGGCCGTTATATTTCGGTTGTCGTAACAGCCAAGGCTCAGGGCGTGCTATTTTAAACAATACTAAAACGTCATAGAGTTCCGTTTTCCGGTCACCCATGCACTTAAATTGATCTTGATCTTGCTATTGTCGGTAATGGTATTGGCAAATGGCAGGTTTTGAGTCTTCCATAAATCTAGGATTCGGTCTCAGAATGACCGTAAATAATGAAAAATCACAAGACATCAGATGAAAGAACTTATTTTTTCTTTAAGTCGAACGTCTTCGATATCTATTTACGATTGATATAAAGAAATATAGATATTGATGCCTTTGTTTATTAATCTTGTGAAGTAATTATTCCTGTAAAAAGAATTAAAACTCTAAATGAGAATCTTTAGTAATGGAAAAACAAATAAAAAATCAAGCCTTGTTAAACAAAACATTAAAACGATAAAGAATGTTTTGGTTTGAATCTAAATCCTTAAGAAAACAATTTTTCCCATAATTTAAATTACGGCGAATGAAAAAAACAGAATACTCATTTCTAGCAAAGTGTCGTTCGAAAATGGCACCAGAGACTGAAAAGGCTCATAATTGGTTCGTACTGTTGTCATTCGACACTAGTTCAGCCGTGATTGGCCGACTCAAAGACACTAAACAAAACAATAAAACGGTAAAGAAGGTTTTGGTTTGAATCTGAATCCTTACAAAAACAATTTTTCTCTTATATAAAAAAAAATTACGGCGAATGAAAAAATCATAGAATACTCATTTCTAACAAAGAGTCATTCGAAAATGGCACCAGGTACTGAAATAGGCAAAAGGCTCATAATTGGTTCGTACTGTTGTCATTCAACACTAGGTCAGCCGTGATTGACCGACTCAAAGACACTATTGGGGCCATCGTCGCCATGCAAAATTGTGTTCAACACACTTTATCGTGGTGTCATTTTTTAGCTCTAATCAGACTTCTTTGTTTTTTTCGTTCACTAGTAAATTACATAATCGGTTAGCCAAATCATAATGTCAATTGTACTAGTACATATTTAAAACGACTACTGAGAAACATTTTCGTAAAAGTTCATTGTTCCCACCGAACCCCAAAAAAGAGATTACATCAAAATTAAATAACTCCCTACACGGGGCCCACGAGCGCCCGTGGTGACAATTTCACATAAGTAAACAAGTGATTTAGACGTCTCGCCACGACCTCCAGAACAGACGTCTGAAGTCTAGACACTCGGAATATATCTAGGTAGGCTAACCACCTATCTACGGGGAATAACGATTTAACCCCCACCACTTGGTAACTGAAATAAACTTGGGGAGATTAGAGAAAAATGGTTGTCGAAGCAACTGGCGTAGACGTCTTTTACCTCGATAAATAAAGATCCTTATCTTTATTCTTATCTTTGTTTTTATTAGAATGGAACTTCCCGATATTTGGTCAAGCTGCATCTGATCTGTAATTTTTCTTAAAATAAATAATTGTTGAATAAAATTTTAAGCATCAACATTGGTGTCGATTCGGTGTAACAGGACTTAACTTATTTGACAGGACTGACCTTAAGGCGATTACCGTCGCCAAATTAGCAGCTCGATGTTTGTCTGTACGAATATCGACGGAAACGACATTGAAATAACGTTCAAATCAGTGCACAATGCGTGGTGGCTGTTACGACGCTCGCTGCGTCCTTGAAAGGGCAAAATAGGAGAAAATAATACTTTTCACATGGGCGTCATTGTTCCATTGAATAATTCTATGTTATATTTATAGCTATCAAGTTTATCTATTTATCAAAGCATAAATTAATTAAATCACCTAAGCCGCTTAGGAGCAGTAGGAAATTCAAGCCAAAAAAACACCATTCAGTTGAAACAATTTTTCATATAGAAGTTTTGGTGGTACGAAAAAGAAAACAGTTGCATATGTTGTCCTAGAGTTGATAATCCATAATACATTTTTTTCAATATTTTTGGTTTGGCCATAAAAGAGGAGTAGGCTTTAGAAAGTACCCATTTGGCGATATTAAGGGCCTTAATGGCGAATAAGTTAAATCGTGTTAGGCCGAATCGACACTATTATCAATAAACACTAGCGAAACTCTATAAGTTTTCTGTGTTTTTATTATAGTTCTATATTTATTTGTTGAACTTTTTTAGGAAATATGATACGGAACGCTTCTCTTAATGCGGAGCATTAAAAGAGGAGAAAAAGTGTGTTTGAAGACCTCATTTCAACAATTATTTCTATCGAGGAAAATTTATCCAAACATGTTTTCCAATTTCAAAACCCTAGATTATAGTCAAAATGCATATACCAGAAATTTATTAAAATTTTCCTTGTATTTCATGAAATACACAAAAAAGAAGCACGTCTATTTTTTTACATATCGCCTTAAGGCAGTGTGTATTTATTCTGATTGCATTACAGAATATCTAGGTTTCCAAATAAACATGAAATATGAGAAAAATTAGCTTTCTATGAAAACTTTCAATTGCTTATTACGTAGTCTTTAAATCTTTAAGTGTCCTTTGAAAATATATATTTGGGAACCTAGATATTCTGAAATCCAATAGTTATATCGCTGGTCGAGTACATACACTGAAAAATAATTGTCTAAATAATGCTCTAAGATCGTTTATCCGTTAACATCAAAAGTGACTATATAATAAAATGTGACACTTAACTAAACCTAGAAGCTATGTTGGATTAGAGCTATGAAAATTTGAACCAAATTGCTTTTGTCGTGTTCTGCAGCTGCAAAAATAAATCTACACCGCGAAAGATATATTGGTGTCGATTCGGTGTAACACGACTTAACTTATTTGATAGGACTAACCTTCTTCCTGTCTTTTTCTTTCTTTATCGAAAAGACAAGGACAGAACGCTTAAATTAAGTTTAGTTCTGTCAAATAAGTTAAGATGTGCGACACCGAATCGGTACCATTAAACATTTAGTTAGATCACAAATAAGTTCTACGGCAACGTCTTAGTTACATCTTGCATTAGCAACGTACAGTCAGTGAATTGGTTAAGGCGATATGTAAAAGTTTTGCATCCCTGTTACTCCATATGCGAAAAAACTCTCAGTGTGAGAGGGACGGATTCGTGGAAAAGTAGCTAAAAGTCGTTTTTTTATTAATATAAAATGTACTAAAGTTGCTTTCAAAATTTCGTTTAACTAGGTCCTAGATACCTTTTAAACCCATCTAATAAAATATAATTGCAGTCCATATGTGATTCTATTATTTCTCCAATCGCGTTTCTGTTTTAGCAGATCCCTAGAAAAATAATCCAACAATAATACATTATTTACTGAAGTAGATATGCAATTTCTTAGTGTCGATTTTTTGTTCCGTAGCGCCTTAAATAATGTCGAAGAATTATTTAAAACTGAACGGTTGAGGTGCATGTGTTCTGATCTGATCAGATTGTTTATTTGGGTTTAGAATTACCAATTGAAAATTTTATTTCAAAAAACCATATTGAAAATGAAAAACCAGTTTAGTGGTTAATAAATTAACCAGTTTTGCAAATTCAAGTGAACTGTGATAAAACTAATTTTCTAAACAAAGTTGGGCTTTTCCTAAAATGGAAGAAATAGTTCAGTTATTTGTTTGCTTCAGTGTAGCTAAACTCGTTTAGTTCAATTTGTTGACATTCGACGCGTGAAGCTACCGTCAACCGTCCCCCTGAACGTTACCTAGCAGCACTACCCTGCCAGACAACGGCATTAATTAGTGCCTACTGCATTTGTGATGCGGTATTTGACTTGTGGCCGTTTGGATGCTTAGTTAGGAATCTACCGTATACATGATTTAGAGCGCATCAAAGAAATGTGGAAAACAACGTTTTTTAGGGTTCCGTACCCAAAGGGTAACCAACGGGACCCTATTACTAAGACTCCGCTGTCCGTCTGTCACCAGACTGTATATCTTGAACCGTGATAGTTAGACAGTAGAAATTTTCATAGATGATGTATTTCTGTTGCCGCTATAGGAACAAATACTAAAAAACAGAATAAAATAAATATTTAAGGGGGCTTCCATACAACAGACATGTTTTTTTGCCGATTTTATAGATAATGGTACGGAACCCTTCGTACGCTAGTCCGACTCGCACTTGGCCGGTTTTTTTTCCAGGTTGTAACGCGCTCTTGTACATTTGTTGTTTTATTTGACCTGACACACTATTCGACAAGGTCTAATATTAAGCTTACTTACAACAAAGTAATAAATAATATATATTTATTATTATATATATATTAATATAATATAGTAGTCTGGACAAAGAAATGTTTAGTAATAGTACATAAATAGTTTTTGCATAAACGAAAACTGTATTCAGAATATACTTATGTCCAAAAAAATACATAAGCCCAAGTTGGCATTCTCATCTCAACATGTAAAATAAAATAACAAAAACCGGCCATATGCGTGTCAGGCCACGCGCATTGTATGGTTCCATAGTTGCCTGTCATAATATGCGGACTTCGAAGGTTCATAAACTTAAATTGCGTACCTGTTTTACACACAGAACAAAATTTTTGTTGTTTTACACCACTAACAACTTCATAAGTAATTTTCAATGTAATTTGTACGAAATTTTCATTTTTAGTTGGTCATCAATTTGTAAAGCCTACTAAGCTGTGATAGTTTTCCTTTTAACTGCGTTAAATATACTACTGCCGTAAATTTTTTCACAAATCCAAAAAAAATAGGGGGGGGACACTTGACTCTAACAAAAATTTGCACTTTAAAGCTTAATATTTCGCAAACGGATCCCTGAATCGAAAAATTATTTCCATAAACCCACAATAGTTTTGAACGGCCTATCCAACGACATGAATCCCTGAGGGGGTGTCAGAGATGTTACCAAGTGTTAACTCAGTGGCGGATTTGCCCTAAGGCCCAGTAGGCCCGGGCCTAGGGCGGCCAGATATTAGGGGCGGCCAATCGTGGCAAAAAATACACTGATGATAACAATAAACTACCCAAAGTAAGCAGGTGCCTATTACGTTGTTGTAAGTATTATTTTATTTTATTATTAACCTGACAAAACTAAGCGCGTCAGAAATCTAAGAAAAGGCCAAAACATTACAAACGGGTCTCCATTTTCGTGCTTACTGAAATATAAAAAACCGGTCAAACTCGCGTACCTAAGGTTCCATAGTTTAATTCCATAATTTTTTTTTCGTGTATACCTCAACCGTTATATTTTTCCTGTAATCTTTACGTAAGCACATTTTTCGGTCCACCAGTTTTTGAGATAAGGGGCCTTAAGGGGGGGATACATTTTTTTGTGGATTTTAGCCAAGCTATATATTTTTACAATCAGCTCTTTAATACTTACAATTTGATACCCATGTGACTTATATTCTATATACGACATGAGCATTATTAAATTTCTGAATTTATTTCGATAAAAGTTGACAAGTAAATTCATATGTATTACCTAAATGATAGGAGCTAAGAAAGGGGCCGCTGGTACTACATGGCCTAGGGCGGCCAAGACTGCAAATCCGCCACTGTGTGAACTGTATTATGCTAGTTACAGTCCGCACTTGATACACCCGCTTTTCACCAACAATTATTACGTCCTACTCGTGGTGGGTGGTGAGCCCTATCGCCGTACTTCGGGCACAAATGGACCTAATGTAATTGAATGTTAACAACCTTAAACGCACTCAATTTTGTTGTCTTAAATCTTGCGACGACCAGACAACAAAGAACAGATCAACAACAAGCGTCTATAAAAATACACTTGCATCGAAAATCACACTCCTGTAAAATTGTAATAGTAGTTTATGTTACGAGGGTGAAAAGGAATAAACTACGAGGACGATTTAAAACACGAGCGTAGCGAGTGTTTTAAACGTAACAGAGTAATTTATTAGAATGTTTACACTGTTGATTGTTGGCACTTGGTGGAACTTGCAATACATAATAAACAGAAAATCACTTGTACTAACTATCCCACAAATTTATTTAATACTTCCTGACCGGTTTCGCCTTTATGGCATTATCAAAGGAATTAATATAAGATCTTAATTACACAATAAATAGTTTACATCAGCCAGTGCGATCAATGACACTAACACATTTTTGTAGTGAGGGTAATAGTTCATTTATCCGTTCTAGTAGATACCAATCGAAAAATTTTTTAGTAATTTTTTGCATTTACGCCCGTGTGTCATACTCGTACTACTTTTTTCAATGCGAGGAAATAAACAAATATAATCTTGTGAACTTTAAATTATGATTGGCTCAAAAGGACTGTATCCAGAGCCGTTAAACAGTGGGAAAAAAATATAAAATTTATGGTACACAGGAAAGGTTGTAGGTTAGCCAACTGACAAGACCTGCGGGCCTATTATGTATCTCTAGTTGCCAACTGGACTAGGTGCCTATCATCAAAAACATAGATATACTATAGAATTCCGATTGTCCAAGGAATGAAGTGACAACACAGTTCGTAAATAGTTCAATACCCACCAAAGGCAATTATGAAAGCTCAGTTTTTATCTATGTTTTTGATGATCGGCACCCGGACCAGTTGGCAACCAAAGATACAGAATAGGGGGGCTGGTTTAACGAAATTTTGATAGCAACTTTAGTTCATTTTATATTAATAAAAAACCGAATTTTTGCTACTTTTCCACGAATCCGTCCCTCTCGCACTGAGAGTTTTTTCGCATATGGGGTAACAGGGACGCTGAAACTTTTACATTACATTATTTTTCCGATAGTAATTATGTATCAGTTTATGGTGAAACCAACCCTGAATCAGTCAAACTGCAGACGAGGTCTTTGGCCGCGTCGCTCCGGGGCGGGATGCGGCGTTTTGTTTACGTACGAAATTGTCGCGCGAGCCCGATACACTATTTATAGCAGATACGATAGAAAATAAAATATATACTACCAGAAGGCCGACTCGACGACGGAGCAAAAACAGACGCACACATGCATAGACGCGTACGTATGATGATCTCGGCAGAATTTCGTATTGGCATTCACCCGAATATCTCCGAGATCGTCGTACGTACGCGTCTATGTGTGCGTGCGCCTGTTTTCGCTAGTTATCCAAAGTAAACCTTCTGTAAGTGGTTATTTTGTGGTCTAACCTTGAAATAGAGCGGCCTGTTCAGTGAACCTTGATTAGTTTAGTTATTATAACTTAGCCGGATGATCAACCTCTGATGAACCTCTAAGAAACATCCGAAGCCGCCATTTTGAAAAAATCCGGTCATGTGCGAGTGGGATTCGCGTTCTGAGAGTTCCGTACCATTCAAATAATTTGAACAAAAATTGTTAACGTATTAGCTTATTACCTACAAAATTTATAAAACAAACGTAACCCTAAACTACATTATAAATCGGCGTTTTCAGTATTTGTTGTTTAAATACGGTATAGGGCACAAACCGTTCAAATAATTTAAAATTCCAGGCAAGTTAAGTTTTCGAGATGGGCCACGTAACAAAATGGTCTAAAACTGACAACTTTAACGCTGCCTATTTCTTTATTTAACAGAAAAAAAAATAAAAAGTATTTGAACTCAATGAGCTCTAGACAATCTAGACATCAAACTCGACTACAAATCCGGAGATCGCGGATTCAAATCTCACGGGTACATTGTTCGAGTCTGCGTGCTTCAGGTGGGTCCATATTTGTATCGCGGATTCAAATCTCATGGGCACATTTGTTGAGTCTGCGTGCTTCAGGTGGGTCCATATTTGTGCCAGAAGTACGCCGATAGGGCTCACCATCCATCACCCCGCTCGGTGAAACGTGGGTGGACGAGTGTGGACTGTGACCTGCATTTCACACTCCATATGCGGAAACACCTCTAACATAACATGATAACTATTGATAACCACTCAGTTATTAATGTCGTGAAGATGTATTTATTTACACATGTATATATATACAAAAATACAATTTTTTTTTTCATTTATACGCAAGTAATTTTTACAATTCTATGGACCCTCCGTTTAAGCTAACAATAACCTGTATTAGGATTAGTTTTAGTATTTGTTCTTCCCTTGTTACATTGTTTTTGTGCTTTTGTTAGTAGGAGAAAGGGTGAGATGGTGTATGTGTTTGAGAGGATGTGCGCGCGTGTGTAGTGTATGTGCTGAAATCTGTGTGGTGTACATATGTGTATGGATATAATAATAAAAATATGCATGGATATACTTATATAATAAGATGCCGTTTTCATTTAAATCTTATGTATACCTACATATTCTCGTGTCTACATAAATAATACTAGGTATATATTTTGGTTATAATTTAGATACAAGTAACTGTTAATTTATATATATCATACTTCACACAGCATGGGGGGTAGGTGGCAAAAAATATTAACTATTCTAAGGTGCAAAGAAGGAGAATAGATAATGGAACCAGTTCATAAAAGAGTTACCGATGGAGATTCACTCTTATGAGTAATACAATAAAGATTAAATTTGTGGATATATTATTAATAATTTGCAATATTCCGCTAAACACTCTTACCATGCTATTCGAAATGCAGACTCAAGCACCGCCCGCCCTCCCGCATAAAACCTGCACAATCAAAGCAAGCAGTACGAGCACAAAATAAAGCAATCTTTACTTGCTTTGATTGTGCATGTTTTATGCGGGAGGGCGGGCGGTGCTTGAGTCTGCATTTTGAATAGCATGGTAAGAGTGTTTAGCGGAATATTGCAAATTATTAATATATCAACAAATTTATGATGGACTTACGCAAAGTAACGCCTTTTTCAATAAATTTTACAATAAAGATTGTGTTAGATACACAATAGACACAACTAAGTAGGTTAGTAAGGCCTGTCGATGATATAGGTAGGCATAGATGACAATAATCATAATACAGACTAAATGAACAAAATAAAATGTATAGTAAAATGCACAAAATACCTAAGTTCAATACAAAACCCACACGTCAAAAGGAATATATAATCTGCCATTTTGTCAGTCGACGCAACACAGAAAACACCCGAGGTCATACGAACCGACAAAACACTACGACTAAACTCTAGGTTCCCTTCCCCGCACCACCCCGCACACCGCAATCCGACCCATCCCTCATCGAGAGATGCGAGATGGCCAGAAATTTAAACCGATATTAGGCCGGCAGCGAACGCCGAGTTTGTGAAATGGTTTCAGGTAAAAACTGTTTTCTATTAAGGGTCGGTATAATGTCAGATGCACAATTTCAAATGAGCATAAAACATTGTGTAACTTGGTCAATCGGTTTAATAAAAATAATATAGATAATAGACTATAGGGCTGATATTCGTGCAGAAGCAAAAACGCAAAAGCTTTAAGTTCGCTCGATAGAAAAAAATTACGAAGTTACCTCTATATTTCATGTTTTTCGAGTGTTAAAGGACCTTTCTTAAAACAGTTTGCCTTGAAATTTGTATTAAAAATAAGAAAACGAATGACCCCGTATAATTGCACGGGGATTTTGAATAATTCTGTTTCGTTTTCATTTAATTTAACATCTAAGAATTGGCGCTTACGTCGATTTATTCTGAGACAAGGCGGCGACAAGATATCTCGGTCGCACGCGCTTTTTGTTCCATGCTTTGTTTCGTCACTCACCACTCACCCGTCGGTCAGTTGTGATCGCTCCGTTGAGACGGGAGGGCTACGTTTTTGCGCTCTCGACGTCCCGGTTTCGTAATTTAAATAAATCTCGTAATTTGAAACATGGGAAATAAATGCAACCAATGTAAAAAATGGAATAAAAATGTTTTACGAGTGAAAATAAAGCAGTGGATGAAAGTAATGCAAAGGTACGCCATTACTTAACAAAATAAGTAGATAGGTCATGTTTTATTAAAGATGTTGAACTAAAGGTTGTCTCAATGGACTAATGAATATCGCTATGTTTTTCGTCTGAGGTATTTTTTTAGCTTACAATTTAATATCACAATAAATATGGTTGATGGATGTGGAAGAGGCGAAAGAGTTGTGTCTGGATCGTAGCAGATGGAAATCTGTAGTCTCTGCCTAGCTGCCTACCCCTCTGGGAGACTAACAAAACCTTATCTCACCATCACCATCGGCGTATCGACGTATTCTCGTATCGGTGTATCGACGTATCGTTGTATCGACGTATCCCCGTATCGACGTATCGTCGTATCGACGTATCGTTGTATCGACGTATCCCCGTATCGACGTATCGGCGTATCGACGTATCCCCGTATCGACGTATCGACGTATCGGCGTATTGACGTATCGTTGTATCGACGTATCCCCGTATCGACGTATCGTCGTATCGACGTATCGGCGTATCGACGTATCGGCGTATCGACGTATCGTTGTATCGACGTATCGTTGTATCGACGTATCGTCGTATCCTCGTATCGTCGTATCGACGTATCGGCGTATCGACGTATCGTTGTATCGACGTATCCCCGTATCGACGTATCGACGTATCGGTGTATTGACGTATCGTTGTATCGACGTATCCCCGTATCGACGTATCGTCGTATCGACGTATCGGCGTATCGACGTATCGTTGTATCCCCGTATCGTCGTATCGACGTATCGTTGTATCGACGTATCCCCGTGTCGACGTATTGACGTATCGACGTATAGGCGTATCGACGTATCGTTGTATCGACGTATCCCCGTATCGACGTATCGACGTATCGGCGTATTGACGTATCGTTGTATCGACGTATCCCCGTATCGTCGTATCGACGTATCGGCGTATCGACGTATCGGCGTATCGACGTATCGTTGTATCGTTGTATCCTCGTATCGTCGCGTCCTCGTATCGACGTATCGTCGTATCGACGTATCGGCGTATCGACGTATCCTCGTATCGACGTATCGTCGTATCGACGTATTGCCGTATCGTCGTATCGTCGTATCGTCGTATCCCCGTATCGACGTATCGTCGTATCGACGTATCGGCGTATCGACGTATCGGCGTATCGACGTATCGTTGTATCGACGTATCGTCGTATCGACGTATGGTTGTATCGACGTATCGTTGTATCGACGTATCGGCGTATCGACGTATCGGCGTATCGACGTATCGTTGTATCGACGTATCGTTGTATCGACGTATCGTCGTATCGACGTATCGTTGTATCGACGTATCCCCGTGTCGACGTATCGACGTATCGGCGTATCGACGTATCGTTGTATCGACGTATCCCCGTATCGACGTATCGACGTATCGGTGTATTGACGTATCGTTGTATCGACGTATCCCCGTATCGACGTATCGTCGTATCGACGTATCGGCGTATCGACGTATCGGCGTATCAGCGTATCGACGTATCGTTGTATCGACGTATCGTCGTATCGACGTATCGACGTATCGTTGTATCATCATCGTTATCATTATCTTTGCAAGTATGACTTTCGAAAAATAAAATTTTGAAATATAAAAATTAGATGCAAACACAATTACGCAAAAAAATGCCATTGCGAACAATCCGTTTTGTCAACTGGGTTGAATTTTATACATCGTAGATGCATTATACTTATTATTGAAAACTAGCACGTGCACGGGTTAATGACCGCAGATCCACACCGCTCGTGGGAGCTAAGAAATAGCGCTCGCGGCCGGTGACGGCCGGTCGCGCAAACAGTTGAGGTGCGGGGATGCGGGGGTAAAATCACTAATTTGTCCAGGTTTATACGCAGCCTTAAACTGTAACTGTTTACTTATAAAAAAGTATGTAAACTTGGTCTTCTTTACATGAACGACGTCTGTATTCCTCGTTTCTTTTTCGTTTTCATTATAGCTAAAAATTATAGCACTCGCTAAACTTTGCATAAAAATGAGGCAATATTCAAGATATCCTGACCGCTAATACGATGGTGTTTCATCAAATTTTGCTTTTTGAGCTTAAGAGACCTGGTTAAATGTTGTTAGATAATACTTGTGAAAAAAAATATGAAGAAAGTTATCTGTTGACTTCACAATCAGTTTTTACCTTTTGTATGGAGAATTTAACGGATTGAGGCCTCTTAAAACAACAATTGATTACATCCTAACATTTAAAGCAGATTACATATATACATATACTCACGCCTGTCTGTTCCATCTGCTACGATACAGACACACCTCTTCCACATCCATCAATCTAGTCATACAAGCTTTTCAATTCCGGGTACTTTTAACATGGCCCTTCAGTATTTCGCCAATTTGGTCGCATACGTCCTTCTAGAGCGGCCTGGTCGAGCTGTACCTTACACTTGCGTACCATAAATTTCTTTCATCACTCTACTTTCATTCATTCTCTCTACATTTTCAAACCACCGAAGCATTCCTTTTTCTATTCTAGTCACTAAATCTTCTTTCAGGCCGCAACGATCCCGTATGTCGATATTTTTCACTCTTTCATTCAATGTTAAACCACCATACTACGTAAGGAATGCATTTCCAAATAAATAAGATTCTGAAGGCTTTAATTTTAGTTTAGGTTGAATTTTTCCGAAGTAATTTAACTTCTGGTCCTATCATTTGAGGACTATTTTGCAATTATGAAAATTTGGTTTTGACCTAAAAGTAACATTTAATATCAAATTAACAGGAGGCCTTCTTTTGGCGCATAGAGGCTTTGCTGTACTAGTATTAATTATAATAATAATAACCCGAAGACTGACTTTAATAAAGTTGAAAATCGCGTGCGCCAAAATGCGTGCGAAATGATTCAGAATGAGTCTAATTTTAAGGCTATGGCATAGGCTAGGAAAAAATGTTTTTACCCGTCCAACACAATAAGGCCAATGGCTACTAACGTCTCATTAGTTGGCTCGTTGGCCTATTTTTCTTGGATGGACAAAACTAATGATTATGCAGCGATATTCAGAGTGAAGTAAAAAAATATTTAATTTGGATAACCCATTTATTATTTTTAAAAAAAACAAGTCGATCCCGTAACCGCGTTCTAGTAAGGAACACTTGAAAACTAAAAAATGGGGTTGAAATATATTTTTTTAACATAGGTATAATATATTAGCCATATCGTAGAATTGACCATTTCATGATCTGGTTGGCCATATCGTATTTCTATTGAAATTGGAAGGGTCGCCTCGCTCCGCTGCGCTTCACTCGGCTCCTTATTTTAAATTACATGTAAACCTAACACGCTCCTCCTCGCTCCACTTCGTTTCGCTCGTCGTTGCACCTATTTTTTACTTTTAGTGAAAGATTTTTGATTTCATACTTTACGATCTGCCCAACTAGATCATGAAATGGTCAATTCTACGATATGCCCACCACATTTCTTTATGTCCACAGGAAAAGAACTATTTCCTGAACTACAGCGTGTCCTGTATATTGATTGACACATTTCTCTTTGTCCACAGGAAAATAACTCTTACCTGAACTACAGCGTGTCCTGTACTGATTGAAACATTTCTCTTTGGCCACAGGAAAAGAACTCTTTTCTTAACTACAGCGTGTCCTGTATATTGATTGACACATTTCTCTTTGTCCACAGGAAAATAACTCTTACCTGAACTACAGCGTGTCCTGTATATTGATTGACACATTTATTTTTGTCCACAGGAAAAGAACTCTTTCCTGAACTACAGCGTGTCCTGTACTGATTGAAACATTTCTCTTTGGCCACAGGAAAAGAACTCTTTTCTTAACTACAGCGTGTCCTGTATATTGATTGACACATTTCTCTTTGTCCACAGGAAGATAACTCTTTCCTGAACTACAGCGTGTCCTGTATTTTGATTGACACATTTCTTCTTGTCCACAGGAAAATAACTCTTTCCTGAACTACAGCGTGTCCTGTACTGATTGAAACATTTCTCTTTGGCCACAGGAAAAGAACTCTTTTCTTAACTACAGCGTGTCCTGTATATTGATTGACACATTTCTCTTTGTCCACAGGAAGATAACTCTTTCCTGAACTACAGCGTGTCCTGTATTTTGATTGACACATTTCTTCTTGTCCACAGGAAGATAACTCTTTCCTGAACTACAGCGTGTCCTGTATTTTGATTGACACATTTCTTCTTGTCCACAGGAAGATAACTCTTTCCTGAACTACAGCGTGTCCTGTATTTTGATTGACACATTTCTTCTTGTCCACAGGAAAATAACTCTTTCCTGAACTACAGCGTGTCCTGTATCTGTATATTGATTGACACATTTATTTTTGTCCACAGGAAAAGAACTCTTTCCTGAACTACAACGTGTCCTGTATATTAACACTGCCCCCGTACCAGCGGCAGGGATACGGCAGGCTTCTTATAGACTTCAGTAAGTTGGCAACCTGCATGTACAGACAACACCATGACAGGCTTATTTGTTGAGAGTTCTTATTGCGGCGTCGTCGTCGTAGCCGATAAAATCGTTTAACTGAAGCTGACTGTACCTACTTTCTATAGCATCTGATAGGTATGTAACTTACATGAAGTCATATACAAGTACGTACCATTGTACTGGTATTTGACCCACGGAGAACATTTCCAGACTACACAACTCAAATAATAACAGTCAAACAAAGCAAACGTATTGAGTTTAAAGGCGATATGTAAAAAAATACGGGTGCTTCTTTTCTGTGTATTAAATGAAATACTCGGAAAATTGTAATTAATTTCTGGTATATGCAAATTGATTATACAGTCTATGGTTTTGTTTTATAAAAAAAAACGGCCAAGTGCGTGTCGGGCCACACGCAGTGTAGGGTTCCGTAGTTGCCCTGCACAATATGCGGACTTGTTCTCCAAGTACATTTTATAAGTTTGTCGACTTATACAAATCGCGCCAAACTTCTAGTACGCTCGAAAGTTGCTCTTCCCAATAACGGCCCATACATTATGTTCCTGTTGATGCGAATCGCCCCGTGTTTAGAAGGGACTAAAAGTTTGGCGCGATCTGTACTCGTTAATTTGTAAAGCCTACTTAGCTGTGATAGTTTTCCTTTTAATTTCGTTATGTATACTACCGCCGTGATTTTTTTCACGTCTCCAAATATAACCGTTTCGCTGGCAGGGGGGGACACTTGACTTACAAAAATTGACTTACACTTTTAAGCTTAATATTTCGCAAACGGAACCCTGGATCGAAAAATAGTCTTCTCACACCCCCAATATTTTTAAATTACCTATCCAACAACACCCCACACTATGGGATAGACGAGAAAAAAAATCATCCCCACTTTACGTGTACGGGAGGTAACCTAAGAAAAAACTTTTTTTTAATTTTACTGTACCACTTTATCGGCGTGATAAATAAGTATGTATACCCATGCCAAATTACAGCTTTCTAGTCTCTAAGCTAAGCCGCGGACAGATACAGACAGACGGACATGGCGAAACTATAAGGGTTCCTTGTTGTTGACTACGGAACCCTAAAAATGAGGTCATAAAATGAGGTCTTCAAACACACTTTCTCTCCTCATTTCACGAATAGGTACCGTGTACAAAACTTAAACATATTTTATTAGATGGGTTTCAACAATATCTAGATTTTTGATTTTGGAAATATTATTAGCTATTTTGTTTTTTTTTTAATATAAATATGAAACCAACTTTTTTCCCTTTCGCCCTGAATCTGAACCTCTCGCACGGCGCGTTTTTAGGGTTCCGTAGTACCTACAAGGTACAAAAGGACTTTATGGTGAGACTCCGTTGTCTGTCCGTCCGTCCGTGTGTCACAGCCTCATAACTTTAGCACCGTTAAAGATAAAGGCATGCAATTTGCCACAATAATAGCATTAATTTACCCACATATCACGGTGTAAAAAAATATATAAAAAATTTTAAGTTGCTCAAAATATTTCCAAAAAAAAAGTGAGAAAAATAAAAAATATTATCCTAAAAATACAATATGGGTATCAAATTGTACATATTAAAAAGCTGTTTGTATAAATATATACTTTTACTATGTTTACTGGCACTGGTTTCGATAAGGGGGGGGGGGGGGGGGGAGGACCAGTGCCAGTAAATATAGTAAAAGTATATTTTGACAATCAACATTTTAATACTTATTTTTACACCGTGATATGTGGGCAAATTGCTATTTTGTGCCAAATTTTATGTCTTTATCTTTAACGGTGCTAAAGTTATGAAGCTGTGACATACGGACTAACGGACGGAGTATCACCATAAAGGTTCCTTTTGTACTTTTTAATTACTACGGAACCCTAAAACGTAAAAATATCTCAAAACCGGTGATTTTTATAGAGGTCGAATTGCGTTATTTAGATACGGAATGAGGCCAGCTATCATCACTCCTCACGATGATTCACTCATTAAGGGACACCCTGCATATATGGCCATAGGGTTATTGACCAGACCAGCCAGGATAGTTTAGACCACATTGTGTCGCTCAACACATCAACCGTTTCTGTGAACAATAAATAATAAAATCGACCGCGTGACGAGATTCAGTAATGGAATGCCGATCGCAAAATGAGAACCGCCGCACAGTGACAAGTGACACCTGACCGGTGAATATCAAAAGGGGGCATCGTAAATCGAGTAATGACGGACGGCGGGGTTTGTTTTGTCGGTGTACCCTCGCGTACCCCACGCACGGGGTGCGACGCGCCGCGCCGGCCGTCGACCTCGATCGATGCACTGCACTATGGATCCGTCTGGCGTCTAGACGAAGCCGCCCCCGCCCGCGCTCGCCCCCAGGGTGGCGCCCCGCTCGCCCCCTAGCTGCCCAGACATTGAGACGTTCGGATTGCCATGCGTTACTCTTTTGTACTCTAATTAATGGTCGCGACGCTTGATCATTTTACATTTCAGCAAAATATTTACGAACGTTTTATAAATAAATACAGTATCTGCAACATATATAATGCGCGAAGAAATCTTTGACAGTTTCCGTATTCTCGAAAACAGCCAAGCCAAGTGTATTTGGAAACTTATTTATTAGAAAAAAATTAGGACTATAAGTCATTTTAGAACATTTGCAAACAAACCGGAAGCAATTCGGGATGTCATTTTGGTTGTCTATAATAGAATAACCTACCGGACGTGCATATTATCTGTCATGGATTGTACGGAAAGCGTTCGGAAATATGACCTTTGCTTTGAGTGACGAAGATTCCCTTGTCATTATTCATATGGTACAAATATGTAAGAATGTAAAAAAAATCATTATGAATGCGATTTATAGAAAATTGCGGTTAAAACAAGTGTAGCGTAACCGCAAGCATAAGATGAAAAATGGAATGGTAAATTAATTACTGGTACCCTTATAGTGCAAATGAAAAAGCTTTCATGGTCGGTGGTGATGGCATGCGCTCTTGGAAAACAAGAATCCGTTAAGTTATGTTTTATGGATGTTGAAAAAATACGTGGAACTTAGTCACGCTAAAGTTGGATCCAGAAAAAAGCTATTATTGTAGCTGACCGCAATCATGCGAGCTAATAACAGTCCGTAAACACCAAGCGCACTTTTTAAATTATGAGCAATACTGAACTTTTTGCAAACAACTATGTAAAATACTATACATAGGCCATTTTTTTATTTCTTGACAGTCGAAATCACAGCACGAAACTCGAAGCGATAAAAACATTCCGTCATTTTCAACAAACAGTCAATTAGGACACGCAATTAAGAGGCTATGCGAATTTTATTTTTGTTACTGTCACTCCAAGCGAAAAATCGCGCAGTGCGAGAGGGGCGGATTCAAGGCGAAAGCGAAAAATGTTAGTTTTATAATTTTTATAAAAAATCTAAAATAGCTAGCAAAATTTCAAATATCAAATCTCTAGATATTGTTGAAACACACCTAATAAAATTTGTTTGAGTTCTGTAAATGGTTCCTATTCGTCAAACGAGGAGAAAAAGTGTGTTTGAAGACCTCATTTCAACAATTATTTCTATCGAGAAAAATTTATCCAAACATGTTTTTCAATTTCAAAACCCTAGATTATATAGTCAAAATACATATACCAGAAATGTATTAAATTTTTCCGTGTATTTCATGAAATACACAAAAAAGAAGCACCTCTATTTTTTTACATATCGCCTTAACATTATCTAGATCTATGTTTAAGTTGAACTAAAAATCTTGAAATTTGAGTAATATCTTAACAAAAAACCCTTAAAATACGTAAATTTAACGGTTTTTTACCAAAAGTGTTGCCGAATGTGCTTTTATTGTTTTAGATAAAATCAAAAAATTAATACAAGTCAAACATCGAAAATGTAATTAATAATAACCAAAGATAATGTTTCAAAACGTCCACAGTCTTACCAAAAGACTGTTTTAAATTTTTCAAACAAGTTGTCAATTTTGCGCCCGCGACGAAATCGGCACGATTGTATTGTCCTCGCAAGTTTCATGGAGCGTGCACCTTATAGCGAAACGAAACAGCATGACACTTGGCCCCGCCCACAACTGAGTCGCGTCATGCATGATGTCTGTTCTTAAAAGGTAACCTGACAAACATATCGTCACCAACACGCTTCTATTTTAACCCAAGTATTCCCTCAACAGGTTACCTGCTAACAAAAGTGGAAGGCAAAGTGGGGTCTCCAGAGACGCCATTATCAGACCTCGGGCTCATATCGTACCGGTCGTACTGGAAGGAGGCTTTACTAAGAAGGCTATGCTCTGCGCCGGGCCCAACGCTATGCATCAGGGACCTAAGCAAGGACCTCGCTATAGCCTCCTGCGACATCGTATCGACACTCCAAGAACGAGGCCTCATGAAGTACTGGAAAGGAAAGCACATAGTTTTAAAGAAGCAGGTCAGTGACTCCGTTCGTGTGTATATGATCGTATCGTCGACTATCTCGCAACGGTCCAACGCACTGAATGAATACTGAACATTATCATCACTGATTTAAGTGCAAAAACTTGTGGCCATTCCTGGCTTTCCGTAAACAAGCCCGGCATGGCACGCAATCTTTCTAATGACTGACACACGGCTCGAATTTTATTGCTCGCTGCTCAAGTGTGCTTCGGTGATGAGTTCTGTGCATTGTTCAGTTAATCGATTAATAGAAACTTCTCCGCTGTCTCTGATATTTAAAAGACCTATGTATTTCACTCCCGTATGTACGAATGTTTATTTATATAAATACTAGTAAAACTTGTCGTTTAGTAAAAAAAAATATGCAATAGGTACATTATAGTTAAAAATCTATTGATTGTTATAAACATCTTATACATGAACTAGCTGTTGCCCGAGACTTCGTCCGCGTGGAAGAAGATAATGCGGCCACATTGTAATCTTGGGAACCCCGCAATAAAACGGTATCCCAGGTTTTAAGTTGGATAATAAGTTATCGAACAGTGATGAAGGAAGGGATTCCTTCGTTCTTTGTAATCCATGTCTCACTGCTGAGGATCGTACAGTGGTAACTGCATCAAAACCAGTTCAGTAGTTTCTGCGTGATGCATAAAATACCAACAAAGTTCCGTTTTTTTTTGTATCATTATCCTACACCGCATTTTTTTTTAAATATCATCTATGTACAGACAGAATCTTTTTGCAGTTTTTTAATAGAATTGAATATACTTAGCTTTACAATTTTCAGTTATTTTATTATAGTACATCTGTTATGCAATTGCTGCAAATAAATTCGCATTAAAAGTTTTTGTTTAGCAACATAGATGTCGCTATTTAAACTGGTTTATTTGTCCAATGATTTAAACGAAATAATTACATATTTATCTATGCGTGTTCTAATAATGAACAGCGCCACCTGTTGAGAATTTTTATTTTATACGCTAACCAAAGTTTTCTTGTTTTTTTCTTATATACAATCGTTGGTGACGTCTATAGGCTTTCATCGCCAGGAATTATTATTTTCTACGTAACTTCTACTTCTAACAGTAGAAAAGTAAATTCCAAAAATCTTACAATGACGATAACTTTTTTCCGACATCCGATTTTAATTAAACAAAGCCTATATTCTAATCCAAATTAAGCTCTTTCCACCTGTGAAAACCACATAAAAATCCGTTCAGTAGTTTCGGAGATGTGTGCGAACAAACAGACAGACAGGCAGAAAAGAAGTCTAAAAATTGCTGATTTGTGCCCTATTACTTTTTTTAGTCACCATTTTTGTTACTTTTCTTCAATGTACAGACACACCGGGTTCTACTCTTTTAATATATGTATTGCTTTGTGAAATTATTTAAAAAATGTTAATATTTGCAGAAAGTAGGAGTAATGACATCATTATCAGTTATCAGATGATAGTCATAATATGGACTTAAGGGCATGGGTGACTTGAGATTGAGCCGAACTCTATGACGGACGTTTCATTATTGTTGAAAATAGCGCGCTCTGAGCCGTGGCTGTGTTACGTCAACCGAAACATCACGCGCTCTCAAAAAACTGAGCTTTTAGTCAATTACTCGATGACGTCTAGTTAAAATAAAAACGTGGTTTAATTCAAAATCGCTGGATACGAGTATCATTCAAACAAATTTTATAAAGAAAATACCAACTATATTCCGATATCGTTACTTGAGAGAAAATCAATAAGAAATGTAAAATAGAGGGATACAAAAGATTTTATTTACAGTAACTAAATAAATCAATTGAAGCAAAATTATAAAAAAAAAAATATTTTTTAATTACTATTAATTAATTATTTCTTTTTTTCATTTATTAATAGTAAAATAATAAAAATGGTACTCGATATATTTCGGCCCACGGTATTGGGCCGTCATCTGTCCATATTTTGTTGCTATCGACTGATGACGGCCTCATACCGTGGGCCGAAATATATCGAGTACCTATTTTTATTGTTTTGCTATTAATAAATAAAGCTTAAGAAAGCTCAATATAATATATTTATTAACATATTAATTAATTAACTTTATAAAAGAACTTACGTAGAAGAATTTAAGTATATATTTTTTTAAACTATGGGTATCCCGATTATTGCAACAAAATCATCCAAAGTATGTAATTTTATTTCTATTTGCGTCGTCTTCCCCCTTAATAGCTACATAGTCATATTGTAATGAGATCACCTGATGTGTCGTCATTTATGCTGATCGATTATACAGTCCGTATAAATAAAACCTTATTTGCCTTTTTAACAATTACATTTTTCAACTTGTCTGTGTACACAATACTCGGATATTCGACCTATTCCTTGAAAGGGGTGATCCTAGAGACCATTTCCAACAAATAATGCCTATCAACTAAGAGTCGAAAATTATACTGTATTTTCAAGGAAAACATGTCGAACTTTTATTTCTTAGATTATGGGAATTCAGGGTATGTATTTTTTAAAATTAAAATAACAAATAAATGCCGAGAGAGGAGTAATTATTTTTAAATTATTTATTTTTGTTTACCAGTCTGAAAGTTTGAAAATATCTTAAAAACCTTCGTAACTCGGAGACCATTCATTTTCGACCCCTGGTTGATAGGGTTTAGTTTGTTGGAAATGATCTTTAGATCCTATTCCTTGACTACTTTCAAGGAATAGGTCGAATTTCCGAGCAACCTGTGTATAATAAATTTTAAGAAGGATTTTGTCCCCATAAAAGAAAAAATAAAACAGAATTCGATTCCTCGGGGCCAGTCGTAAAAATAATAAAAATATACCGATTCGTTTTTTTTCTGCCTGTATGCTTGCTATTTACGTAAAAACCAATGAACACAATTAAGATGGATTTATTCACTGTGTAGCGAAATGTCTTGTGGTGACTGTAAGTAATTAAATACACAAACAAAACATAAAATAAAAATATAAAAAAGAAAACATCAATATGGTTCCCCCATTATACCACTCGATGGAGATACGTACACATAAATTATTGGGTTACGTTTACATTGTTTTAATTAGTTATTAAATGAACTACTAGATGGCACACACAGTACACTGAGAGTGATTTATCAAACGAAGTCGCGGGCAAAACGTAGTATCATATCATGTCATATCATATTTCAAGTATAAAAGAAGTTACATAAAGGAAAAATACAAGTGACGCCCTGTAGGGGCGCAGCGAAAACAAGAGGGGCAACTAGCTGCCATTTTACAAATATGGTATATACAATAAACTTTGGTAACACACACAAACAAAAAGAATATAATAATTTTATATATAATAATAATTATTATATATTATTATTTTTCTCCTCGCAGAGCCATTGAAGTATTTTATTTTGTAATGTTATATAATCTTATCGTTAAAAATTCAGTGATATTGTAATAGCACTTATTTGTGAGGAACTGTTTTAAGTTATTGTTGAATAAGGTGGGCTTTTCAATACATTTTAGATAGTTAGGTATATGATTGTATATTTTTATAATGCAATGTACACTGTCCACAAAGGCAAACCACAAACCATCATGTTCTAAATGCCAAAAATATTGTAGAATAGATACTACGGATTTAAGGCGCTACAAAAAATCGACACTTTAAGAACGTGCATATCTACTTCAGTAAATAATGTATCATTTTGAAAAAAATATATATTATTTTTGGATTCTTTTTCTAGGGATCTGTTAAAACAGAAACGCAATTGGAGAAATTCGGCTCGATAGAAATATTTATTGAAGTGAGGTCTTTTTCGGCACCAGTTTGACAATTTGAAATGACATATGAATTGCAATTATATTTTATTAGATGGGTTTTAACGATATCTAGGACCTGCCCCTCTATTCTGTATCTTTAGTTGCTAACTGGACTAGGTTCCTATCATCAAAAACATAGCTAAAAACTGAAATTTCAAAATTGCCATTAATGGGTACTGAACTACTTACAAACTGTGTCGTCACTTCAAGTGCGAATATATCCTAAAACAATCGGAATTCGATAGTATATGTATGTTTTTGATGATAGACACCCAGTCCAAATGGCAACTTGAGATACATAATAGGCCCTCTGGTTAAACGAAATTTTGATAGCAACTTTAGTACATTTTATATCAATAAAAAAACCGACTTTTTGCTACTTTTCCACGAGTCCATCCCTCTCGCACTGAGGGTTTTTTCGCATATGGAGTAACAGGGATGCTAAAACTTTTACATATCGCCTTAAGGGTTAACCTGTAAAAGGGTTGATGCGGGTAGGGTTACCAGGGGTTAAAATTGAAAAGCCGGCCGCAAGCAATAAAAAATCCTGATTTCTGTAAAAAAGTCCGGTCTTTCGCTGAAAATAAAACTCAGGAGATTATAATTAAACTTTATTAACTGAAATTACATTTTTTGCACTTAATACTTTTGTCCACTGGTAACGGCTTTCAACAAGTTTGTTTTTGAAAAAATTCACGGTTAAATTGTGCATATGTCATATGCACAATTTAACCGTGAATTTTCTTTAAATTAATATGAGTATGCTTCTATTGACTCAACTGCCAATGTATGTATTTCTTTCCTTCGTCCATTGTTGAATGTCAAAAAGCCGGTCTTGATTAAAATCCGGCCGGAGTCCGGTCTTAACTCTAAAAAGCCGGTCAAGACCGGCTTTATCCGGTCAGATGGTAACCCTAGATGCGAGGGACAATATTTTATTAAGTGTTCCAGTTTTCTTTACATGTTACCGGTTAAACCCGATTTTAGGACACTAGTTTGGTCTAGGCCAAAGTAGTTCTGGGTTGTTATGAAAAAATTACTACGTATGTTATGTATGGCGGTCGACTTGCCATAACTAACATTCTAATCTTACCTAACCTATCGGCTTTCTTCTGCGCTCAAGGACTAGTTTGTCCTAAAATCGGGTTTGATTGGTAACATAAGACATTTCAAAAAAGGACGTAAACTGTACAGTACCTGTTTTGTGACAATAGACAGCTGCGCTGCGTTTCAAGACTGAAAACAAATTTCCTGAAAATTATCTTATAAAATGCTCTTGAAATATTAGGATCATCAAAGCGATTCATTACGCTCAAACGTATGCCGAATTTTGTAATTTGAATATAATTTTAATTTATACTTGCAAATTGTCGGCACTTGGTGAAACTTGAAAAGCATCACCATATTTTTTATAAATTTTATTAATATAAACATTTTTTAATAAGTATAAAGTCATAGTGAAACTGTGTACAACCCGCAAGAGTTAACTTAAGACGTAATGAGACGTCGCTCGGATGACGTAAGCGCGCTGTACTGACTGCAAAAAAGCATCATTTGTCAAAAATATTTTTTTATGGTTGATTGGATTATATAAATAATATCCAGTATTATATAAATAAAAAAATCTAATAATCCTTTTAATTAAACATTTAAATGCAGAAGATTCAAAAGTTTCTTATTACATTCGAAAAGGAAATTTATTTACATTTTTGTTTTACAAACTATTTACTGGTTATCTATAGGTTGTATTCCAGATAATTCGCAGTCGATGTCACCACTGTCATTGTCTGTACGCTTCTGGCTGGATTTACTTGGATATAAAATTATTTATCTTTTTCACATATTGTGACAACACGGTAACATAGAGCAGAGAGAACGGAAATAACCATAGACAATGTTTTACATATTTCTTCTAATTATAAATTACACTAACAAAAACCACCAACCTCATGCAATCAAGTAAAAAAAACCAAACGCACATATTTCGATTGTGAGATTGCTAACGGTACTGACGCGGAGAGACGCGTCGATGGCGAAAGCGGTAAGAAGCGCGGGGGTCGTGAGGGGAGCGTGCATTCCGCTCGAGTCTCAAGTTAACTCTTGCGGGTTGTACAAGAGTGTTTTCTTCAAGTTGCAATTAGAAAAAATATTACTACTAAAGTCATCTACCTTGTTTAATTTTAAATTTCTCATGACAGGAGGTGTTGGAAGAAGTATCTCGCCGGGCGGAGCGCGTGCGCTGCGTGGAGGCCGGTTCTCTCCGCTGGACGCCCCCCGCGCCGCAACCGCCGCGCTGACGCCGCGCCCCGCGCGCCCATCGCGCCCTGCGCCTACGCCCCGCCTCCCGCGGCGCGCGCGCACTTCTCTAGCCGAGAACTGTCACGATAAGTACCTCCTTACCTCTGAGGTAGTGTGATCTAATGGACTTTAGTTATATTGAGAGGTACTAAGAGTTTAGGATTATCGACTAGTACTGTAATTTAAGTTATCGTTCGATGTGGTAAGAATGTGTAATTCTTGTCTGTGAATAGTGGGCTAGTGTTGGACGAAGCGTCAGTGTGACGTTTCTACTTTAACCGAGCATTTAAACAAGCATTCAGTTCATTTTCAATTGTGACTATAACAGAAGCAAATACAACGTCTGCTAATTTTACAGCAATGTGTATTGCAGTTAAAAGATTATCATCGTTGGCAAAATGACATTATGCGATATATTATATGATTATTTTGCTTATCATCGCTCGCGTGAAAGGTACCTGAAAAAAAAAAAACACTTAAGGAAACGAAATCTGGAATGCATACATCCAAGAGTCTAATTGTAAAGTTACACAAGTATCAATCTTTTACGGCAGACTTAGGTAACCATTGAATCAACGGTTGATTGGACATCAAAGATTTTTATGTTGATAACGAAATGAACTATGCACAAATAACTACGGGTCAGGTAGTCCGCTTGTAAACTTTATTTTGTTTATGACATTTGTCATTAATAATTATATATCTTTTCCAGGTTTGTTTTGTCAGTTCTTAGTATTTTATAAAACCATGAACATTATCC
Source organism: Ypsolopha sequella (assembly GCA_934047225.1). Lineage (NCBI taxonomy): Eukaryota > Metazoa > Arthropoda > Insecta > Lepidoptera > Ypsolophidae > Ypsolopha > Ypsolopha sequella. The sequence goes on along the minus strand of OW203994.1, from coordinate 14,909,909 downwards.
ATCAGCAAAATAAATAACTTTGGAAATTGTAATGAAAATATAAGATAGAATACCCGGAAAAATTAAATAATGTTAGCGAAAGCAGCGACATCTATCCTGAAATTTAATTTCATACAGGACCTTTCTTAAGCGACAAAAAGAAATGGTAGGAAAATTTTACTAATTCCATGTCCCAGGCAGTTTTTGAATATATCAGACTAAAATGAACTTAACGTTACTATTAACTCGCTTAAGTGCACATATGAATTTGGGTAAAACTAGACTCAATTTTATCGACAGAAAAAAAAATATATAAAAAAAAGTTATTGTTGTAATAGACCTTTATACTTTGCTATCAGCAACTGAGGACCCTTTATGAAGGAAAGGTTGTAATTTTGAACCAAGTGCCCTATTGAGTTAAAACAAAAACGGTAATGATTGTTAACAACGGGCAGTGATTATTTAATTACAATTAACCTAAACAAAAATCAGCAGCAATGAAAAATAAGAAAGAATTTACTTATAATGTTTTTTTTTTTCAATAATAGCTAAAATTCTTAGAATAATGCCCAGTTAACCCCCAATTTTTATTACTTTAAGTTAAACTGTATTATATAAGGTTTCATTCATAAAATAAAAGTACCACGTTTCTATCCCAGACAGAACATTTTCTATGACCGGTTAAACAAATTTACTTCCAGAAGTCCTAAAAAGTGCGCGCAGAGTACCTTTTACTGCATCAGCGGGTCTACCACGTAATTCTGATTTTCATCAAAATCAACTTGAGATTGAAATTTGACGTGCGTGCGACGACGCCCGCCTAACATGCCATCTCTTTTGCACGCACGTCAATTTTCAATGTCAAGTTGATGTTGATGAAAATCAGAATTACGCGGTAGACCCGCTGTTTTATTACCCAAAGGTCGTAATAAAAAGAAGCGACATACAGGTACCTCTTCATTATTTTTGGCAAAAAATAGTATCTGCTTTAATTTTTACGGTATTTAGGATCAATTTTTCCAATTCTTGTGCACTTGTGGAAAAATTACGACGTAATTCATATTTGATATTCCCGTATTTATTACACATACTTTTCGTTCTTCTAACGTAAGTGATCCACATCTTTTTTGCACGCAAGTTTCAGATATAAAGAGATATTTTATTTTATTTTTGTTTATTACTTCTGCTTCAACATCTAATGTTTCCATAGTTGATGGTTAACATCAAGTTAACACCATCTCTACTTGCTGCTGAGGTAGAAGCATGGCATGTGGAGCTATCTTAATACATTTCCTTATCAAATTTTGACAATCTAATTGGATTTTTTACAATTCTTATATGTTTTAGCCACCAAAATAAATTTTTACATTCCTATTAAATTTCATTTTTGCATCAAAATTATTATTAGATTATTAGGGCAAGGTATTTTTGTCTCTCAAAGGTTTTGGTGTAAACAAAATCATATGGAACAGCAGGGCAGCAGGCTATCAAAATTCATATAAGCTGTGCAAAATCTCTAATCGCAAGAACCTTTCAAGTAATATGTTGATTGTTTCTTTATATATGTGATAGAGAGGGTGATATCCAAAGCGTTAACCACATATCCTAAACATTCAACAATTTTTGAAGGCAACAGATTACTTTTTTCTTTATTTATAATGAAACCAAGGCATTCAAGAATTTTATAGTCTCTTGGCAGTTTTTTAGACATTCAGTGTATGAATTCCCTATACAGTTAATGTCGCCAAGATAAATTACTGATTTGAGTCCTCTGCTACGCACGCATGTATGACATAACTGGCTTCAAAATCTTGGTGAAGGTTAAGGGAGCAGTAGAAATACCAAAATAAAATAGAAATACAAAAAGGCATACAGATAAATTCAAATTAAAGTATTTTGAAAATTGAACCTTAACAGGAATTAAAAAATATGCATATTTAATATCTATGGCACACATGTAATTATGGTGTGAAATAAGCTTACACAATGATCTTAATGTCTTTAATTTTAAAATTTTCAGTTGATATAAACTTATTCAGGCATTTTAAAGTAAGTATACTTACATTGCCATTTGGTTTTGGTACTGTAAACATTCTGGAAAGAAACTGTTCTTTCATAGGTTGATACTTTGATACAACACCCAGTTTTAATAATCTATTAATTTCTTGTACGAAAGTTGATATTTCAGCTGCTGAGAAATTTGAATTTGATGATATGGCTAGTTGAAAAATAATTTTATAGCTCATAACCCAAGATGACTTCATCTGGGCAAACCTTTTGCCAACGTTCATAAAAGTTTCTAAGTCGACCAGTAAAAACATTTACCTTTAAGTTGTCGTACAGGTCGTTGCCGATATGGTTTTGTTTGTTGCTGGCCGTGCTGTTGAGGCCTCACCGAGGCTTTGTTCCGTTGATACTTCGGAGCCCTTCGGTATCTGTCTTCCTACCCGCCTCCCCCCGCACTTGTTTGAAGTTCTGACGAGAAGAGGCCTAGAAGTTTTCCTGTTTCTTGACAGGCTGCCTTGCATTTTTCAAATTTGGTTTCATTATGGTCAAAGCAAACTTCCTTAAATTGCTTGCAGCTTTAATATTATCATAAATTTTTTCTCCATATAGGTATGAGTCTCTTGTTTTGTTTTCCACAGATTTTGAAGTATTTTTGTCCAGATTTTGAAACACAAGTTTTCTACGACTGATAGTGTCCTCATAATGTAAGTCGCTTAGCAACCTTGCTGCGTCTGTCAGGGTACCTATCATTTTGACTGGGTTACTCTCTCTTTTAATAAGGTCATGCTTGACCGACAACAAAGCAGCCAATTCTGTTTCCAATTGTTGTTCAACCCTCGTGTAGGTCGTTGCCGATATGGTTTTGTTTGTTGCTGGCGCTACTGTTGAGGCCTCGAACAAAGCAGCCAAGGCTGTTCCCAATTGTTGTTGTCGTTTTACAACCATCAGTCAGGTCGTTGCCGATATGGTTTTGTTTGTTGCTGGCGCTGCTGTTGTTGTTTTTTTATGTAATTATAATAATTCAGTAGTGAACAGATAAAACAGGATTCTAAGAGCGAAAGTTCCCGTTTTGAAAGCCCATACAGCGGGTCTACCGCGTAATTCTGATTTTCATCAACATCAACTTGAGATTGAAATTTGACGTGCGTGCAAAAGAGATGGCATGTTAGGCAGGCGTCGTCGCACGCACGTCAAATTTCAATCTCAAGTTGATGTTGATGAAAATCCGAATTACGTGGTAGACCCGCAGGCTTCGACCAAAATAAAATAAATGGACGGGCCACAGCGTAACGATTTTTGAAGTTTGTAAAGTGAGCGCCGGCTCTCACTTCATCTCAGTCGGTCTTTGTTAGAAGAGTGACAAGTACGCTTATTATTACATGCCATCCAAATAACTGACGAAAAAATGCCTTCTTGTGCATTTACAAAGTGCAAAAAGCAAAATAAAGACTTACAATTAGTTATTGAAGTATAATATATATCCAATTGCTTAGACTCGTTATGAGTGAGCAAATTGTAAAGACAAGGCCCGTCCATTCATTTTATTTTGGTCGAAGCCTGCAGGTTTCAATTGCGCAAATGCACCCTTAATAGCCTTCTTGATGAAGAGGTGACAACATTCACCAACCATCGATCGCTTCTCGTTTTCTACATCGTTGCACTTAAAGCTTCGGCACATAGAAAGCGGGGCAGAAGCGGAGCGCGATGACAGTACGGTCAACGGGCGAATTACTATGGAAGTATATGAGAGACGCCACAAGCGGGGCAGTTGCGGGGCGTCACACCGAGCTTTCTGTGTGACGGGCGTCTCTCATAGACTTCCATAGTAACGCGCACGCTATGATCGCGCACTGCTGCTGCCCCGCTTTCTGTGTGCCAAGGCCTTTATGAACTCGCAAGGTATTATTTATAATTTAAAAAAAAAATGTAAATGTTTTTAATGTATGGATGAAAACAAACACTTGTCCTGTTTCACAATTTACTTTGATAACACATTACTAACTCAACTAGTTTCGCCTTATCAGCATTCTCAAGGAATTTTACATAATAATTAAGTTCTTAACATTAGTTTTTAATGTACTTACGTAAGATAAGATTATTATTTATTTTGATATGTTATTTAAATACCTAAAATAAATTAAATGTTTTACATACTTTACATCTTGACTTTGGTAATTTTGTAAATGTATTTTAAGTACAAACTTCGGGTTATAATTATTTTATATTCTTAATTTTCAATAGAAATGTTGATATGTAAATAGTTATTCTATGTAAAATTATAAAATAAATTCTAAAATAAAGTAAAACTAAATACTTATTTGATTTCCAAGCCCCTGAATTTGACAAAATGTCCTATCTACTTAAATCTAAACATGAAATAAATGCAGATGTGAACATTTATAATGATAAGGGATATCTGTTTAATAAATCAAGATAAAATTAGGTGTCAATAATTACAAAGTAAGTGGTTATTTTTGTATATATTTTTTTAAATATTTAGGTTCATTAAAAACAACCCTAGAAATAAAAAAGGTTTTTTAAAATAAGTAATTAAAACTACTTAACCTTTCGTCAGAATCTTACCCCAAAAAGGTATGTTGTAAGGAATCGGAACGTCTTACGCGGAATTATACTCGCATTTTTTTTTTTATTCTACTCTTTTCTGAAATGGCGTTAACCGTCATAATGTTCAAAGTGATCGTGCTGGTCTCTGGATAATCTACATTGTAATTTTGCCATGTGGTAGGAGTTGTACATCTACAAACTTTAACAACCAACTTATACTATAACTTTGTCTCTAGATAACTCGTTTGTTTGTGTTGATATAATTTTAAAACCTTTTTAAATAATACAACTGCTTAATAATTGTATGTTGGTACTCTATGACGTTAAAGTTAACAACATTTAAATCCTAATCCACTGCTATTAAAGAAATAAACTTTCGATCAAGTCACAAGAATTTTCTAAAAATTTGCTACATACAAATGTCCTCTGTATTTATAAGAAACGTCTTATATTGTAGCTACGAAAAGCTTTTGTCGTTCGTCAAAACCCTGCATCTGCAGCGAGCCTTTTTATAGCCCAAGTTAGACCTTTCTTTGGAAAATAAAATAAAAGATTGGCTGTTGCCCTTGCGACGTGAATGTCAGTGCTAGGTCGCGCGGGCCGCGTGCAGCCAATGCCTCCTCAACCTGAACCTGTGACTCCTAGGGTACAAACTTGTGACCTAACCTCTTCTGCCCGTTTGTTCAACCCTGACTTTCAGGGCTCACTTAGTATTACAACTTTTTCGGGATTATTAGTTGACCCTTAGATACCTACTGATGGGTTTAATTTCATTAATATTTCATTGGCTTTTATTGATCGGTAAATAAAGACTATGAATTATAACTGAAAATTAAATCATATAAGAACAAATGCTGCATGCGTCTGTAGTCGCTGTGGGTCCTGAAATATTTCTGCAAGCAAAAGGATTTGTCGCCGGCATGCCAGATTGCTGTACCCTACATGCAGTAAGTATAGCGACATTCGCGGTCCGCGAAAATAGCCGACGATGACAGACTTCGGCGGCGGCAGAGGTGCGGAGGTGGAGGGCGCTGGCGAGAAGAGGCTTCCGCGGGCGACGGCGGCGACGGCGGCAGCGGCGGGGTCAGCGACCGCGCCCCCCGCGCACGGCTTCGGGCGCGCCAATGTCAGGGCCGGTGCAGCCGCGCGCCGTCAGCTGACGTCTGGCGGCGCGCGGGGGACGAGCTGGCCGCCTCGTGAGATCGCTGCAGTCGAACACCGCGCGTCCACAGCGACGGTCGCCTCTCCGGCGCTCCACGATCCGTTCGTGCTATAAATAGGAATCGCCGGGCGGCGACGCCGCGCGCTACTCGGGCGCCGAGGCTGTGCCGATCGAGTCAGGTACCTGAAGTAGCGCGCGGGGTGGCCGCCGCCACCGCCAGCATGCCGCAGCACCAGCCCACTCCGCCGAACACGCCGCACGCCCATTGTACTTCATCAGGTGCTCTGGTGATCATCGTTCCAGGCGCTTGTTGGAGTACACTTACCGTGTCGGCGATAGGCGCTTCGTGCCCCGAGATAGGATAGTGCGATGGAGACACGTGGTTGAGTGAGAAGAGCACGTGGTGGCGAGCGGCATCGTCGGGAGAGCTCCTGTAGGGAGGTAAGTAACCGTGGGTCGCAGCAGGCGAGGCGTGGGTGGCGACAGGACAGAAGACAAAGGCGTTCGCGCGGTGACCGGTGACTCACGCGTTAATCACGACGAGGCGGCCGCAGGTTGGTGACCGCTGCAGGCTCCTGCAAGCGCCCCCCGCCGCCCGCCTGCGGCTCCACGCGGCCACACCCTCACGCCAACCTAATTTTCGCACACACGCACGCATAGGAATCTACTTATATCTGCGTTCATCGAACTCCTGTTGTCCAAACTTACTTAGCAGAAGCAGCTGAAACTGGTTTTGGTTCGATGTTAACGAGACGAAGAGTGGCAGCCGCATGTCGCAAAATCAGAGAAAACTATTTATAAAACAGCAAAACAAAGCATCCACTTGAACTCGAAATGAAATGAGTCCAAACAAAATGATCAGACCACGGGTCTGTGGATCAGACATTTATTAGTGGAAGTCATTCAGCCGCAACGGGTTTTTCGAATACGTTTCGCACCAGGTTTTCCTGCTAAAACTGTTTTATGTAGGTAGTCTGTCTCTTAAAGTACATTTATGGCAAATATCTATCGATTCGCAGAAAGACAATCAATAGAAGAAATAGCGATGCGATAAAAATGGATAGATAGATGACAAGATATCGATTCCTGGAATGGACAATCTACTGTTAGCATTTTATTGCAATTAACTGCTTGGTGTGCTCAATGGTATACATACCTACTTACCTAGCTTTACCTAGCTTAAATTATCAAAAAACTTTTGTGTCCATTGTTTGCTGCTTGTATGGACCTCAATGATAATAACCTGTGATAGTTACTTGTTGCTTATTACTTTTTATTCGCATTTAATGAGGGCGTATCATATCAAGGTTACATTAATTAACTGACGTAGGTGATTCGTGCGTCGACATTCGTTTATGTCTTGATAAGAACTCTTCTTGAGCTCTTTTATTTCGAAGGTGACTGGCAAACAAATGATTTGAGTTTGTTTTGACTCTCATTTTTCACAGAAAGAAAGTCAAATAAGGAATGAGTCAGTGGAATGTCCCACACCGCGTCATGTCATGGCGCCTCGTCGCGCTACGTAGCGAAGACATAAAACAGTATGTAATCGCAGCCGTTCAAATGACAACTAAACATTATATGAAACCAAACCGATGCTTAGCAATGAAAATACCGTCTGTTTTCTTTGCTTGTTATTAATACGAACGAAGTAAAAAAAAATAAGGACAAGGATCAGACCAAAATCGAACCTATTCCTCTTGATTACTGTGATTGATATTATGCACTTGGCATTAACCAGTTGTTGTATTGCAAATAAAGTAACAATAGAAGAACAGTAAATGTGTGACGAAATCTTGGCAACCTCTTGCCAAAAGGTTAAATTGTTTATCCTTCAACCAAATCAAGGAAAAATTGTTCTCCGGCCTATTCAATGAAGAATTTAAATTCCTTGTCTACATACACATGTGCTGCTCGTGCTGCGTCTAGGCTCTGCTTAGTATTTTATTATTGCCTTGGCGCCCTTTATTTCTATTATCCCTTGAGAGGATGGCCAATATTTTTCTAATCGTCACTGGACAAAATAGTCAGTAGGAAATTCTTAGAAAAAATATGTTCATGCTCGATCCATTGAGTTATTAGCTCGATCTTATATATTTTATTTTCTAACCCGTTGCTTTGATATTTTTTGAGTCAATTCTAATATTTTTTTAAACTCGAAACCCTTTGAAAGGATCGCTTTGTTGTCCGTCTGTCTGTCAACACTTTTTCCCGGGCCCCGTGAGTGAGAGATATCAAGTTGAAACCGATACCTCCAATAGAATTCTACGCCCTTATAGTGCTGTTGAAAAATCAGGCTTCAAAATCAACACGAAAAAAGTTATTGCCCTTTACGTAATCAATTTACTATATTACTTATTATATAAGTTCTCTGTCTCTGCTTACCCCTCTGGGAGACAGGCGTGAGTACTATATGTATGTATGGATCAGTTCGCTATGAAAACCTATAGTGCACTTCCATTTGACTTTAAGACACTTGAATTTCCGTTCACAAGTAGGTCTTAAAGTACACGTACAGGTAAAAATTAACTATACAAGGTGACTTTTTGATCATCGTCCAAATTCATACTAGAGGTTTGGTAAGGGATCAGCATCATAAAACGCTAACAATTTTTGTGAAATTCGTATAATGAAAATTCAAATTCCCATAGTAATTCACTCCCAGTCCTGAGTGAATCACTATGGGGAGTCGAAATTTCATTATACGAATTTCACAAAAATTGTTATCGATTCATGATGCTGATCACTTACCAAGCCTCCAGTATGAATTTGGACGATGATCAAAAAGTCACCTTGTATATATATATATTTATATACATTTCATTCAAGAAATTATGAATTAACAACTTAATTAAGCCCTTTGAATACATAGTTTAATGGATCGTAACGTAAGTATGTGTCGAATTAGGTTGGTCGTCCATAACTGGTACGTGGAATAAGTTTGCGTTTTAAACGGTATGTACGGAACCCTCAGGACACAAGTTCTATTTGCACTTGACCAGTTTTTTAGACCTGCTTTTAAATATACAGGCTGGTATGTCAAGTAGTTACGAAAATTCGGTGTACAGGGTGAAAAAATTCGCCAGTTCAGATGAGAACCTCAGTAGCGCGCGCCTGTAAGCAGGAGGTCGCAGGTTCGAATCTTGGCCCGAGAAATTATTTTTCAAATATTTAAATACCTTCTTTAAATTTGTTTCTAGTTGATATTTGCTGGTTTGTAATGCACTCTGATAAAATTTAGGTTATACAAAGCTATTGATGTCGCTATAAAAACATATGTAATTTTTGTAACTATTCAACGGCGATTTAATATAAATAATACACTAAAATAGGGCCACTGAGTGATGGCACTTATGACAGCTGCATTTAGTGACGGGGTACATTTCAAATTTCGGCTAAAAATTAAAATCAAGGTTGAGTTTACTCAACATTAGACACGTCAATCAACATTCAATATAATGATACAAAAGGAAAATGTGCCAAAACCAGTGGCGTAGCTATCGGAGGGCTATGCGGTGTAGTGCCCCCGGGGCCCCCAAGAGATGTTTAAATATGTAAATCAAAAAAAGTATTTTACTATCATTTATTTTCGTTTAGTTTAACTTCGTCATTGTTTTGTTTTTAATTAAATATTATTGCGTAACTTGGCGACCTCAAACACGACCTATAAAAAATGAGAAACTTTAAAAAAAAAACATCTTTGTTTTTATACGAATTCTATTGCACAATAAAGCAACATTCAAATCGAAAAATAATAACCGAAACAAGTAGTACATCACTATCAACAATGAAGTATTAAATTTTTTAATTCACACTTGCTTATAAATAATTACGATACTTTATAGGTATTTAAACGTCATAGGCGCCATCACTCAGTGGCTCTACTGTAAGGGCCTGTTTCACCACTTCCAGATAAGTGCCTGATAGTTATATGTGACATATAACGCATACAAAATGTGTTCCATTTTTAAACTTATCTTCTGGATATCACTTATCTGGACGTGGTGAAACAGGCCCTAAATGGAATGTTTCAGTAAGCTGCTATAAAAGTAAAACGCTTACATCAAAACATTGTAAAAAAAAAAAAAGTATTTTTGTAGTACAGTAGGCTGTTTCTTTATACTCGAAGAAGTAACCGAATGACTCACGATATTAGAAAAATTCATATAAGATTTGAAGGTAATATGTGTAAAAGCGTAGTTTTATACGTTAGTATTTAAGTTTAGTATAAGTTTACTGATACAACAAGTTCTTATCTATTTTAGATGGAGTTATTCCAAAACAATATTTGTAATGCCTCTGACACAAAATAGATACTACCAGAAGGCCAACTCGAGGACGGAGCGACTGCACACATGCATAGACGTGTACGTATGATGATCTCGGCAGAATTTCGAATTGGCTTTCGACCGACTAAAGTCTATGCCTTCGAAGTCTATGACCGACTTCATCCGAGATCGTCGTACGCACGCGTCTATGTGTGCGTGCGCCTATTTTCGCTAGTTATGAGGAGTAAACCTTCTGTAAGTGGTTATTTTGTGCTTTTGATCATTAAAAACTAAGAACTCCGTTAGTAGGTATCACAGATAAAAAAATATTAAATTGTACAATACAAAGCACAGATTGGAAGGCGCACAGATTACTCTGCTAAATACCAACAAAGATCACAGACTAACAAATTTTCAGTTACGGTGTTCAAAACTATGCTTGAAATATGATAAAGACTAGACAAGCTGATAGATAGAATAAAGAAAACGAAGGTCCAACTAAATTTATGATAATTTAACATTGAGGTACCTATGTAAAAGCTGTTTTGATTAAAGAAAGCGCTGGACCTTCGGAATCGCTGCGATTAAAACAAATACTTACTTACATTTGGTCTAAAGAACAAGGTGAGACCGTTGTCCGTCCGTCCGTTCGTATGTCACAACCTCATAACTTTTGAACCGTTGAAGATAAAGACTTGAAATTTATCACAAAACAAAAACAGCATTATTATGCTCTCATAATGTGGTGCAATATTTTTTTTGTTAAATTCAAAATTGCTCAAAATAGTTTTGCCTCCTAAAAATCTAATACGGGTATCAAATTGTAGGTATTAATAAGCAGACTGAAAATAAATATTTTTCTATAAGTAATTACTTGTATAGATTAAGAGACATAAAAAAAATGCAAAATGTTGTAAGCCTCCCCGCTTTACCTTTTACCTGAAAACGAATCTGATCATCTTATTTATATTTGTATTTGTTATGTCCTAGGTTACCTTAGCAATAAATAACTAGCCTCTTTCTATGAAAAATTACAAAAAAAAATGTTCTTTAGCAAATCATAATTAATTCCTAAGATGAATTCATTGTATTAGGTGACTTTAATACTCCTGACCTTAATGGACACGGTCCCCATTTTTATTACGAGGGCGGGATGATAAGTAATCAGCCTAGCAATGAATGACTGTCATTAATGTAATCAAAATATTTTTAATTTTCGACGCAGTCTTCTTAAAGCTTTATCGATATCGATGTTCGAAACCCTTATTGTCATCTCTATAAGTAATGGTTTTCCTCAAGACCTGTAAAATAGCTATCCATCGCAGACATCAATCACTTCATAATTGGTCTAAAATCTTAGCCCGCCTATAAAAGTTTCGAGCTTGGGAAATAGGTGATCAGACGGTAATAAGTCAGGTGAATAAGTCAAGTATAGAAGCAAACTGTAGTAAAGGCGCTCTTATCCCAAAATCAGTAATTTCAAAGTCAAATAGAACTTTCAAATATCGTCTAAAACTTCCAAAAAAAATACGCAATATAGTTCGAACCTTTATCTAGGTCTTCCACGCATGTGTTACACGATCAGATAAACTTTGCTCGATAGAAATAATTCACGAACACAGCATGTAATAAGACCTTTCAAATCATGCCATTTCCATAATTCCACTCTTTTATTAACGAAACATATCTGGTAATATTGCTCTTTAAATTTTCTAGGTCGACCACGTAAGTGGGTTTTAATAAACATATCCCTTATTTTTAAACAATTTAAAAACCGATAAAAACAACGAAAAAGTACAAAAGTGTGGTTATTTTCTTTACTCCTTACACGTAAAGAAAAAGACAGAGAGTCACTCTTCTGGGATAAGAGCGCCTTAAATTCCTGAAATTTGGCCGTAGTGTTGATGCAAGTGTGCAGGCGCGTATTTACTTCGTGAAAGATGATATTCTTTCTTGGCAACTTCCCTTATTCCCTTATTACCTTCTAGATCAGTGTAATTAATTAGATAAAGATTTAGTTTTAAGTTAATTTTTGCATGCCAATTATGGCAAAATATATATGAAATTATTATTTATGACATCCTTGTACTTTTCTTCAGATCCTTGTAGGGTTACTTTGTTGTCTGTCTGTCGATATCCTTTTTCTAGACAACGGTTAAAGGGTTTAAGTTAAAGTTATTATGTTAGTGTTGGTCACATAGATTATACATTTTATTTGTAAGAATCAGTAATCATTAAAACCGTTTTTTTTTTCAGTGCTTACATGTTTATAGTCTTTGTATTTACATTAAGGGAACCTCCCTGGACCACCGTTTGGATACCAATTAAAAGCGAACGGTGATATTACACTAAATCATCGACATGAGTAACTGTTACAGTTACGTGTGTGATGTGACTAATCATTATCATCTATCCGTGAATCAGCGTGAAACAAATGATATGGGCTATAAGTTTCACCTTTCTCTCGTCATACTTATGACTAACATCGTTGATATAACAAAGAGGAAGATACGGTACGTTCTTATATGTCAACTGAAAAATGGACCTCTTTTTTGAACGAGCGCCACCGAACGAAAGAGATAGTACGACGAGCTTCAACAGTAGCGCGAGGAAGATGAAGCGAATAAGTACAGGACCATGGGCCTGGCATTTGTAGGTCCACGCGCGGCATTCATGGGGCCGAAGCCAACATTGAAGAGATCTTTGGTAGCATTTAAGGCGCTCTTATCCCAGAAGAGTGACTCCCTGTCTTTTTCTTTACGTGTAAGGAGTAAAGAAAATAACCACACTTTTGTACTTTTTCGTTGTTTTTACCGGTTTTTAAAATGTTTAAAAATAAGGGATATGTTTATTAAAACCCACTTACGTGGTCGACCTAGAAAATTTAAAGAGCAATATTAACAAATATGTTTCGTTAATAAAAGAGTGGAATTATGGAAATGGCATGATTTGAAAGGTCTTATTACATGCTGTGTTCGTGAATTATTTCTATCGAGCAAAGTTTATCTCATCGTGTAACACATGCGTGGAAGCCCTAGATAAAGGTTCGAACTATATTGCGTATTTTTTTTTGGAAGTTTTAGACGATATTTGAAAGTTCTATTTGACTTTGAAATTACTGATTTTGGGATAAGAGCGCCTTAATCGAAATGTGAGATCAATGCATCCCTTAAGCCTCTCCCTCAATGTATCATTGGGATACACTAACGGACAGTTCCCCACAGTTGCCAAAATGGGAAGCGACTTGCATTGGGCTATGAGGATGGGATGCTAAATGGACCGGATAACAGGGCTATCTCTTTATCTGAATACTTTTAGATTTTTGGTTGCTTACTTTCAGAAATTAATAGGAGAAATACATTTTCTCAAAGTACTCGAAAATTACGCAACGCTTTTTTTATAAAAATTGATTTTAGAATCCTGAAGCAACGCACTTCCTGTGCATTATTTTGCAACCTACTAATTTGCCTTCCTTTAAATAGAGATAAATAGTTTTTGAATATGTTTTATATCAAGTAAGCTCTATAAGTTTTTAAGTGATAGTTTTATCCGTTAGACCGACTGACACAGTAGTCATACTCTCCTTTTCAAAAATGAAAAACAGAATCCCAAAAAATGCTAGATTTTAATATTATTATATATATCTATTCTAATAATAAATAAAGATAATCTAATACAATTAGAAAAATATAATCCGCGGGCAAACTTTTTATTGTCAATCATAATAACTGGAGCGCGACTTAATTGATATTTCTCTGGCCTGTTCTGATGCAATTTGCAATAAAGGGGGTGTTCGGATGGGTGATTCTGAAACAATCCTAATATAAATATCTCTCTGATCTACAATATCATTATACATGCCTACCTATATTAATACTTATTAATATTATAAATTTAAGGCAGCATTTTCAAAAAATGCCTTAAAACGGCCTCATCGAAATTTTAAATGTAACGAAACATTGTATTTATTAGAAACCTTTCAATATAAAGACGCTTATTCACTAGACATCGCTATTATGATAAGAAAAATCAGATATAATCCTAGCGGTACGCAAAATAATAATGTAAATGGTGTTTAAAACATGAAAATCGGTGCAATTGATCTTTAGGACATACTCGTACTTATCAAGTTGAACCGTAAGTAACAACTTTATTTAAATAAAAAAAAAGGTGTAATTTTTTTTACAAATCGGTATTTATTATTAAACAACCTCATAACATGTATATAATATGAATCAAGCCTTACCTACATAGCTCATATAGTTCACGAATACAAAATATGTTTCTATTTTTTCGTTTTTTTTTTTGCTGATGGCCCGCGTTGTAGTTAAACGGCAATTCTTAAGCTAAAAAATACTTTGTTTAATTTTTAGTAATGTTGATAAAATTTAAGTTGTATTGCATGTATTAGAAAATTTATAAAAACTTTTTTTTTTCTTGTGAATTTAATGAGCTATGTAGATAAGACCAGATTTATATTATAGCTATGTTATATTATAAATAACTTATATATGTACTGAATAATAAATACAGATTTGTGATAAAATTAACACCTGAATCTTGGGATTGTTTTTTAATATATTTTTTATATTTTTTTTATTTCTTGTAAAAGCATTCAAGATCAATTGTACCGATTTTCATGCTTTTAACATCTAGGACTATTGTCACAGTGTAAACTGTGGTATTGTTTTGTATTGTCTACGCCAGCCATACTCAAAGTGCCATACAAAAAATCCAACTAGTTTGGACCCAACTTGCAAAGGCCCGAAAGTATGTCAAACAAGATTTTAGATATGATTTTAGATTATAGATATATACAAATGTTAATGTCAAGTAATATGATTATTAATAAAGAATACACATAAAACCAGTTTTTGACTATTTTGGGGTTCCGTCATTTGACGGAACCAAAAGTATTTACTTTGTTTTCTAAAAGGGTTCCGTCGCCAAAAATGTTTGAGAACCACTGGTCTACGCTACGGCAATGCGGGAGGCGACCAAAGGAGTGGAGCCTAGGAATGTTGGAAAGCGGGCCGGATCGATATTACACTACGCTAAAGAAATTAATTCCGTCACGTGCGACTTATTTCGCGAGAAGTTGCTAACAAATTCGCCGCTCCACTGCGTTTCGTGCAGCGTGCCCAGACTTTTCTTCATTAGCCGCCTGCACATGGAATGCTGACTTTTTCAGTGGTGAAAAACTAGAAATAGCATGGATCCAGCGTTCCACGTCACGACGCCGGACTTTGATATTAGCCTGTCCATTATTTTTTTTTATCTGCTTTGTTGATTGCTGTTATCGAACATTTTATTATGTCTACCTATATAAGTAAGTACCAAGTTTTTTTTTCATTGTTTTCTCTACCTCGTTTACCTAGTTAGTTTCTTGTTTTTGAACCCATCTTCCCGCGACTACGTAACGTGAAACTGCTACTAAACTTCGAATATCAGACAAAATAGGTATATTTTATTTATTTTTCCCACTTTTTATGCATCAAAACCGAAGAGAAAGTCGATTATTTTGCCCTAGGGCTTTATTATAAATTTTTTTTAATTTAAGTTGGCTAACCTGCAACTTTTCCTGTGTACCATAAATGTTATACTTTTTTTTCCACTGTTTACCGGCTCTGGATGCAGTCCTTTTGAGCTAATCATAATTTAAACTTCACAAGATTATATTTGTTTTATTTCCATGCATTGAAAAACGTAGTATGATACACGGGCGTAAGAGCAATAAATTACTCGGTTACGTTTAATTTATTCCTTTTCGCACTTGTAGCATAAACTACTATATTTATCACACTTTTTTTCTTGAATTGTTTATCAATGAAAGTCACAGTCCATACTCGGTATACCCGCGTTTCACCGACGATTATTACGTTCCAACGTGATGAGTGGTGAACCCTATCGCCGTTCGTCGGGCACAAATACACGCTTTTTAGGGTTTTCCTTCTCCGTTCAGCAAGTGGTAAGTAAGACAAATAATATGCACGTAAATTCCGAAAAACTCATTGGTGCATGCCCGACAGGAAATCGAACCTGGATCTCAACATTGAGAGGCCAGCGTTCTACCCCTGAACTACCGCTCAATATTAATTATACTAATCATCGAACTACACATGTAGCATATGTCTCTGCTACTAATAATAGTAGTTTATGCTACAAGGGCGAAAAGGAATAAATTACGAGGACGATTTAGAGCATAGCGAGTGTTTTAAACGTAACCGAGTAATTTATTGCTCTTACGCCCGTGTATCATACTACGTTTTTCAATGCATAGTGTGAGGAAATAAAACAAATATAATCTTGTGAACTTTAAATTATAATTGGCTCAAAAGGACTGTATCCAGAGCCGTTAAACAGTGGGAAAAAAGTATAACATTTATGGTGCATAGGAAAGGCTGCAGGTTAGCCAACAATTGTAAATAAATAAAAAAAATATATAATAATAAAGCCCTAGGGCAAAATAATCGACTTTCTGTTCGGTTTTGATGCATAAAAAGTGGGGCTTTACGAGCACTTGCATTGAAAATACATTTGCTATTTCAGTGTACGCGACTGTACCAACACAACATGTACATAGAAGTTTACATGTTGTTTTAAGGCGATATGCGAAAAAAATAAGGGTGTTTCTTTTCTGTGTATTTCATGAAATACACGGAAAATTATAATCAGTTTCTGGTATATGCATCTTGACTATATAATCTAGGGATTTGAAATTGGAAAACATGTTTGGATAAATTTCCCTCGATAGAAATAATTGTTGAAATGAGGTCTTCAAACACAGTTTTTCTCCTCGTTTGACGAATAGGAACCATATACAGAACTCAAACATATTTTATTAGGTGTGTTTCAACAATATCTAGAGATTTGGAATTTTGCTAGCTATTTTAGTTTTTTTATATAAATTATAAAACTAACATTTTTCGCTTTCGCCCTGAATCCGCCCCTCTCGCACTGCGCGATTTTTACCTTGGAGTGACGACAGTGACAAAAATAAAATTCGCATAGCCTCTTAACATACTTCTACATAGTAAACCAGGCACACGCAGACAAAACATAATTTGAATACGTACTAAAAATACCTCAATAACATTCAGATTATTATACAGGTTCGAGCTAGGTTTTATTATGGCAACGATCATAATTTACCATGAAGACCTGCCTGACGCTCGCTAAAACCGACCAACGAAACTACGTCTTTTATTATAATTATTATGACAAATAACAACCGTGCAAAATACCAGTATTATGAAATATCGAATTAGCACTGTGAAATTGGCGGGAAAATGGTAAAATGCATTGAATCACTAAAATTTTGCAAATATTTTTTTCTAGTACAGCTACTTGCCAATATTCAAATTATTGGGAAATAAATTTTCAAATTATTGGAATTTAAATTGTAATTTTGAATTATTACAACTTACCAATTTAATAATACTAAAATAAATTATAAAAAAAATATAAAAAGAATTTAATTAATTAAATAAAAATAAAAAAATTAAAGAAAAAACATTCAGATAAACCACATCAGCTTATGTAATAGTTCTGCATTTTACCCCGTATTTGAAGAGAAATGAAAGAAAAACGAAAATTTTCTCTTGTTTTTGTAGTTAGGCGTAAAGCGCCTATATAATATAGCTATATAATGATAAATATGTAAAAACGCCGGAGATGGCGCTTAAGATTAAGGATCAAGGTATGTATGCAGAGTTTCAATTTCCCAAATCGACAGGATGCACGTATTCAACATTCAAAAATATCGAATTTCACATTTTTAGAGGAGGTCTTCCTTCGGCGCACATCGGCTTTGCTGTTATAACCCGGAGACTGTATTTAATAAAGTTGAAAATCGCGTGCGCCATAATGAGCGCGAAACAATTCAGAATAAGTCTGATTTTATTAAGTCTGATTAAATATTAGAAGCGATAGTAAATAATATTTTCGTATTGATCGTAAAAAATGACACAAAGATCAAGAGAAGTAAAAGCAAATTCAAAAAAAGAACTATTTTCAAAAATAAAATGTCGAGCGAAAGTTTTTGAATTAGGTAACGCTATTTACAGCCGAAATATAAAGATGTGAAGAAACATACGTAAAAGTTTCACATTGATTTGGTATGTAGTAGACTCAATATGATCTTAAAAAAGCTCTTGAAAGAAGGCCTCCGCGTTGGCTTCCATGTTGCTCGACCGGACGAGATGAACCAACCGTTTTCATTCACTGGTTTTTATTCTATATACCTACCTTTAATAATTACAGTTTGAGCAACTGTCCTAATTTGGTAATTAAGAGAACCTGCGGCTCTTTATTTCTAAATACAATAGCTTTAAAAGATAAGGAGCTAGCAATTTAATAAGTTTTATGTTGTTGCTAAGACTGGTTTGCGCAAAAAATTATTTATTATTTGGCTATGGTAATTGGCTGTAACCTAACTAGTTTTATTATTATACTGGAAGGAGTTTTAGTCCCTGAAACGCTGTAAACTAGATATAGTAGATAAATTATATATATGTACAACGTGTAACAGAAAGGTGTAACCATATTTGAAGAGCTTTTTCAGTCAATGGTATAGAACAACTTTTACTATGGAACAAACCCTGTATCTCGAAAAAAAAATAACTTTTTCATAGAAAAATTCATTGCCGCTCGGCTGAAATGTATGGAAGGTTTTTTTTTTGAGATTTCAGGGTTGGCTCCATAGTAAAAGTTGTTCTATACCATTGACTGAATAAGCTCTTCAAATATGGTTACACCTTTCTGTTACACGTTGTATATAAATTTCAGTATTTACTGAAATCGCAAAAAAAGACCGGTTGGTGTCTACATTTTAGTCAAGTTGTACCTTTTCACCTGATTTTTATTTATCGATTTCAGGATTGGCTATATGGTAAAAGTTGTTCGTAAAAACAAGCACTAGTTTTCGGCCTTTTCGGCCGGCTACCTGGATAGCTCAGTTGGTAGAGTTTGAATCCTGAAGCCTATTTATTATCTAACTTCAACATATATCGCTTTCAAAGGTAGGTGTTATAGCTAGAAATGTGATGTCACGTCATTTCTATCCAATCACGATACCTTAGAAAGCGATAGATGTTGAAGTTAGATAATACGGCGCCCGGTTCAGAGCTCCGCACATCCATATTTACTTTTCTTCTGCGTGTCTATACCGCAATATTATAACATGTGTAGTTATATATCTTCTACCCTTGTCGTCACCCCAATTTCAGACGTCTACGTGGGCCCGCCCCAGTCTAGGGGTGCTGAACGTCTCCTGACCTACCCCAACGTCCTTACTAGCTGTAAGGTCGACTACGCTTTGCACTACCACTAGATTGGTATTGTGGAATTTATTTGTAAGAATTATTTCTATACTATATCTAATTACTATTATGATTAAGTACATATTATCTATAATTTATTATACACGATTATAATTTAAATATAAATTGCCTTTACTTTACTGTATATCGTTATACCAAATAAAAAAACCTTGTCTTTTGTTTCGAGGCTCTGTAACTAAATGAGGCTTATAGCAAAAAGGTTCATTGTCTTTAAGTGAATAATTAAACTAATCAGGGGTGCTAGATTTTTTTTATTAATGAGGACATAGTATTTTGGAAATTACTAAGTTTCCAGTGAATTGACGAAACCTGTGTATTGTTATATTCCGTCGGAAATATGTCGGTACCTCAATTCATCCGCAAAGGTAGGTGGAGCCCATAGACCAAGGATATACTCCTTCCGAGAGGAGGTGTCAGGTGCCTAGATATTTACGACGAGTTATATTTCTATATTAAGGCGATATGCGAAAAAAATACCGGTGTTTCTTTTCTGTGTATTTCATGAAATACACGGAAAATTTTAATAAATTTCTGGTATATGCATTTTGACTATATAATCTAGGGTTTTGAAATTGGAAAACATGTTTGGATAAATTTTCCTCGATAGAAATAATTGTTGAAAAGAGGTCTTCAAACACACTTTTTCTCCTCGTTTGACGAATAGGAACCATATACAGAACTCGAACATATTTTATTGGGTGTGTTTTAACAATATCTAAAGATTTGATATTAGAAATTTTGCTAGCTGTTTTAGTTTTTCTTATAAAAATATAAAACCAACTTTTTTCCCTTTTTCCCTGAATCTGCCCCTCTCGCACTGCGCGATTTTTCGCTTGGAGTGACAGTGACAAAAATAAAATTCGCATAGCCTCTTAATAAGGTACTTTGTGGGTCATACGTATATTTTTTTGTACACTCCGTTGCTTATTACCTCGTATAATACAGAATGGCGGAAACCAATTCTAAGACGTTTTCTTTTTACAATTGGATAGCGTCGACTGGACGTTTAATAGTCAATCATTACACAAAATTAAGGTCATGTCGGAGGACGATTGTTATTAGAGAACACCGGTGATGGATTTCTTTAAAATGTTCAATATATTTGTACAGACGTAATAGGAAATATCATGGTATTACCGTAACGTGTTGAATACGGTAACTGAGTATAACTACAGTACTTATAACAGTTATATAGTACGTTCATAGGTCAACTTAATAGTAGTTTATGCTACAAGGGCGCAAAGGAATAATTAAACGTAACCGAGTAATTTATTGCTTTTACGCCCGTGTATCATACTACATTTTTCAATGCATAGTGTGAGGAAATGAAAACAAATATAATCTTGTGAACTTTAAATTATAATTGGCTCAAAAGGACTGTATCCATAGCCGTTAAACGGTGTAAAAAAGTATAACGTCTATGGTACACAGGAAAGGCTGCAGGTTAGCCAACCATTGTAAATGAATTAAAAAAATAATAATAATAAAGCCCTAGGGCAAAATAATCGACTTTCTGTTCGGTTTTAATGCATAAAAGTGGGGCTTTACGAGCACATGCATTGAAAATTCTATTAAGGGGACACTACTTCTGGTGACCGTGAATTTGCCACTTAATTAGCATTTTTAAATTATCATTCTTTTTTATATGTCGAGCAAGAAGTTTAACTAAATAAATACAAGGATTTGTCCAAATATTTGGCCAAGGTCCAAGTTAAGACTAAGATCCGATTTAATTAATTAATTATGCAATTAAACTTAATCAAATTGAAGATAATATAAGAACAAATGAGTTCGCTTGGTTATTTTAAAGATTTTTGTTATAAAATTGTAGCTAAATGAAGAAAAATAAAAAAAACCTACTCAGAGCTATCGAGCTCGATATGGTTTGATTTGCTAGACTAGTAGGAACCCGTACGGATTCCAAATGACCCTACCTAATAATAATTAATTTACCAATTATGTACCTTCGTCAATAGTAGTTTATGCTACAAGGGCGCAAAGGAATAAATTACGAGGACGATTTAAAACACGAGCGTAGCGAGTGTTTTAAACGTAACCGAGTAATTTATTGCTTTTACGCCCGTGTATTATACTACATTTTTCAATGCATAGTGTGAGGAAATGAAAACTAATATAATCTTGTGAACTTTAAATTATGATTGGCTCAAAAGGATTGTATCCAGAGCCGTTAAACAGTGAAAAAAAAAGTATAACATCTATGGTACACAGGAAAGGCTGCAGGTTAGCCAACCATTGCAAATTAATAAAAAAAAAATAATAATAATAAAGCCCTAGGGCAAAATAATCAACTTTCTGTTCGGTTTTGATGCATAAAAAGTGGGCCTTTACGAGCACATGCATTGAAAAAGATATTTATTACATAAATACTTTTTCTTACAACGTCTACTGTATCTCGCTCAACCCTACAGATTTCTCTCAGATCATGTAATATTTAAGACGAAAGAAGGTCACATTGTGCCAGAGGCGGACCCAGCCGAAGTTGGGAGAGGGGGGAGGGCGGTCGAGTCAAGGTTAAAGCTGATCTAGGTCGTTGCCAAGCAAGCTCCTCAAGGATATTTCTTAATTCGCGCGCCGATTTCCCATTGCCGTCGATCTTTTATCGATAGCTACATAGTTACAAAAATAATGTATATTTTTTTTTATTGAAAAGAAACTGCTTGTAATTTTAAGAAGTTTTTGAGGCAAACTTTACACTGTTGAAGTTGATGTGCATGTTATGTTAATGGCCTTGATTGATCGCGAATACAAAAATGCTTCATGGTAAATTACCCTAATTTGCTAAATCGTAAAATACGAGTAGAGCATGGAAAACAGTACTTCGACAGTACACTTCTTTCGTGGCATTTTTTAATGCTTTTGAAAAAAGTTTTACACGCTATAAAATACTTAACTTATTTTAAATAGCATTGCTAAGGTTGCGTTCCTAAACACCCGGGAAAATGTAAAATTGAACTGTCAACCGTTCTACAACCACCCAAAACGAAGCCCTCCGAACAATTCTCGAAGCGTTCCTAGTCAGAAATGTAAAATTCGCTTTTGACAGTTAAATTTTACACGCCGTAAATTCAGGGGTAAATTTTCACTTGCCAATTTGTGGTGTCTAGGTTATAGAATTCTTCTGATTGACTTGTAAAGCCATTTTATTTCGGTAATAATTATACATATAAAAATAAAGCCTTTGCCACGTAAATAAACTGCCTTTACAAAGTGGCCGTTCCAAAACGATTAGTAAATAGATTCCGTCTCAGGCTTATCTCTTTCACTTTTACGAAGTAATTTTTACATTTACCCCGGCATTTAGGAACGCAGCCCTAAAATCTTCAATTCACACATAAGTTTTTCAAAACTAAAGTTGTAGTTAAAATACGTGATATTTATTGAGAACCACATGACAAAATATTCTAATTGATTTGTTGTGTAAAATTCAGTTGACGTTGATTCGTCGACAGATTGAAGCTATAAATTATATAAAACCGCTTCCTGTTAAAAAACTTTATTGCAAATAAACTGGTAGAACAGACAGACACTCAGTGATACAGGTGTTTCCACAATAGACACGAGTTCAAGGCCACTGAAGTCAAATTTTAGGTAGGTATAACGAAAATAATATTGTAGTCGATACGTCATGCACAATATACCAGTTTAGTTTAGTTTGCACATACGAATTTATATCATTTTGCCAGCTTGGTAAGAACGCTCACATTCAGTTAATTAACGTGTAGCGTATAGAATTTTCTTACTTCTATGTCATAAGAATAAATAAATAAGTAATTTATTAGACAAAACTTTTAAAATTCAATTCAGTTTTGCTAGTACAGATTTCAATCAAATTTTCTTGAATACGAAGCTCGTAAACTTGATATTATTTTGCAGGTTAGAAGGTGAACTCTTAGATTGCGACAGGCAGGAGTTAGAGGACATGGGCACACCCCCGTCACTTCATAGTCAAGGCTCAAGTTATTTACCTACACTCTCACGCGCGCATCTGGCTTGTCTGCACACGCTTGTGTGTGTGCGTGAGCTAGTCTAGGGCTGGCAGCAATCGTGTGAGCGTTGTCGCCCGAGAGGGACACAATATAAGTCAGCAAATTATGTGATTCTCTTCCTAAATTTTAGCGTAGTCCAATTTCTGGTTCCACGTGGATTAATCAGTATTAAAAAAATATATGTATATATATATATATATATATATATATATATACAAGGTTAAATTCAATTAGTTGGCGAAATTTGAAACATATGTAGAACATGTCCATATGAATAACTTTTTTTAATAGGATAGTGAAAAATTCTTAAAATTCGTTTTCACCTTTCCATACTGGACGAGTCAGCTGATCGGAGCAATTTGTATAGGAGGAAGTGAAAAAAAGTTAAGAATTTCGCTTAGCTCCCATACAAACAGTTGTCCATATAGACTAGTACTACCTTTGTTTTGAGTTTCGCCAAATAATGTTATTTAACCTTATATATGTATATAAATCGTTACGACCTGAATGCCCCGGGGGGTGTCGGATGTGTTCCGAGTGTGAACTTTGAAATGCAAGTCACAGTCCACCCACACTCGGTAAACCCGCGTTTCACCTGCAAATATTACGTCCCAACGTGATGGGTGGTGAGCCCTATCATCGTTCTTCGGGCACAAATACACTCTTTTTAGGGCATGCAGGTTTCCTTACTATGTTTTCCTTCACTGTTCACAAGTGGTAAGTACCTATTAGCAAATACTATGCACATTATGTAAATTCCGAAGAACTCATTGGTGCATGCCCGACCGGAGATCGAACCTTAATCTCAAGATTAAGAGGCCAGCGTTCTACCCCTGAGTTACCGCTGCTTTTTCGTTACTTTAAAAGTAAATATATATATATATATATATATATATATATATATATATAGTATGCCTAAGCTTAGTAGGTACCTATATAGTTTCGTATGCATAAATGATCATCATATAATTAACAACTACTCAAACATAATTTTGGAAAAAAAATGAAAACTTGTCAAAACATGGAAAGTTATAAATACTGATTTTATTGTTCCAAATGCGTTACTGAACGAAATTGTAAGGTTTGATCACGCAATTCTAATTTTTGAAAAAAAGTTTTCCAGGCATCCATAAACACTGCAATAACGCACCATACTGATTAAAAATCAGTATCGTGATAAAACTTTGTAACAAAACACGCGCGCAGCAAACGAGTGGTAATCGAGCTCTGCCTGACTCCAGATTTCCACTAACTTGCGGGGGACCGCGGGGGCCGTTAAATTCGCGCGGGGAGGTGAGTGTCGCTTCTTTACGTAGTAATACTTTATATTCTCTGACATGGGTGCGATTACCTCCGTCCTTGGCTACATCAGGTCGACGGGTCCGATGACCTTGCGCCCGGCGGGAAGGGGACAGGGGGGACGGCTGCTGGGTCTGAATCTGCACCGAAGTGAGCTAAAAGGGTCGAATAAACGACCAACCTGAAGATGATATGAATTCGTTAGTACCTACTTTTTTAAGTAAATTATTAATTTTGAATGAGATAGCCTATCTATCTTTAGGTGTATTAATAACGTGCTCAGAAAATAAAACCACATGCTCTTCTGATTATGCTGAATCACTTCCATAGAAAAACTTTGGAAGCAATAATGTCCCTGTAGAAGTGAATATTTTTTTTGCATTGATCCATATGTTTTTCTATGCAAAACACAGAGTGGTTCAATGTTATCGATAAGGCATATGGTAGGTATAATTTTCTGAGAACGTTATTAATACACGGCTTTTATTTGATGGAATTTATTATTCCTTTTTCGTTCTTTCTATCAACATGGTCTTCTTTTAGATTTTACTTCTGCTATTTTGTCAATCAGTCCATCATTCAATAAAGAATAAAGCTTTTTATGAAACATCAAGTAAATTGCCAGAACTATTACAAAAGTACCATGATGTCTAATATATCTTTGATACGTAATATATTGTTATTATAAATTGAACATTATGGCATAATTTGATTTTATTATTTGGTACTTATTTTTCATATTTGTGTATATGGAACCGTAAATAAACCTGTTTTAGGGCGAAAAAAGTTCGGTTAAGGTGGGCCATGCGCTCAGCTACCATACAAATGCTTTAGGTGTTTGTGACGTCCTGATGGGTTGTTCCCAGCGGGCTATGATCTGAATGAAACTTTGCACACATCTTTATATATGTTTCCCTTCCCCTTAACCGCACCCCGACCCATCAAGAGTGCAAAATGGCGAGATATTAAAAAAGCGCCGAATTTGTGAAATGGTTTCAGGTAAAAACTGTTTTCCATGAAACGGTAACTGTTTTAATTATAGAAAAGTGTATAAACCAAGTCTTCTTTACATAAACAATCAGTTTTTACCTTTTGTATGTATCTCGAGAAAAATCCAGGCGCAAAGGGGCCTTTTAAGGGGTTATAATTATTTCTTTTAATGTTGAAAAAGTCGCTGTAGTTCTACTTTTTTCTAGCATTTACTTAATACTCTTTCTTCAGAAGACAACCATACTTTCACAATGAGGGTTACTTTAGTACTATAGGTATGTAATATGATAATAATTGTCCTTTCATCACAAGCAAAGCGATTCAGTCGATTACGTCAATAGGTGAAGCAGAAGGTGTTACGTCGATGAATTATGTTGCAAAAGCAGTGTCGTTCCACTTTCTAAAAGTACAGGTTTTGCTGATAAATTAGACCTTGGCTAGGACACGGGTCCTTCCGCTCCGATAACCTTACAACTTGCAAGCTCTTCGTCAGATAACTATCTGAACTTAACATCATATCAAGGCCGGATTATCCTAATATGCTGCCTATGGGCTCATCTCTGCCTTGGGGCCCGTGGCCGGTTAGAAAAATAAGTCAAAGTAGTTTCATTTTATGCTTTCGTTTTAGACATATATTTTAAAGGACTAACAATTTTACAATTGGATACTGTTACAGCTTATAAGTTTATAACTTATGAGAACGTACTTATTTCTCTATAGTAAAAGTTTTACTATAGAGAAATAAGTATGTTCTCATAGTAAAACTCAATGACATTGACATGCACAGACAACGTTAATTAGAAAAGGCGAAAGGGGCCCCGCGGGCCACGACCTAGGGGCCTCTGCATGGCTTAATCCGGCCCTGTTTATTTAGATCTTGGATCTAAGGTGTCGAGTTATTTACACCCTAAACCCCCCTCCCGCAAGGTCTTTGCCTACTTTTGCGGGTAAACTGAGATGTCGAATTAAGTTCTCCGAGTTGTAAAAATAATATCAAAGAAACATTCCTTAGCCTGTGTCGCTGTCTTGTCGGTATGTCACCAGCCAGACAAGAGGACAAGAAACTGATAAAAGAGCAATCGAAGGGTGACATTCTGCTCAGTCAGTCCAAGTTGAATCAACTGAAGGGCAATTTAGTTCATCTTGTGTATGTGTTGGTATAAATTTAATTTTATTGTATCAGTGGGCGAGCGGCGCGGCGCGTCGCGGTTGCCGAGGGCGGCAGACGGCAGGCGACGGCGACCTTGCAGAGCAGACGAACCGACCAGTGTCCCGATTTCGCTACGACTTTACACCACCGTTCACTTAAACATACACTGCTCGCTGGTAAAACATTATTTATAACCAGTTGCACGGATTATCGGCAATGTACAGGCAACTGAGAAAAGTAGCGGTGGATCAAAGCATGTATTTCTGATTTAGAACAGGCAGCTCGCGCCATGGACGAGCTTGCCAATTTCGCGTGCGATAAGGTCGACGACTCGCATAGACATAGTAGCTGGGAAACGAGTCTGGTATATTTGATCATCAAATTTTGATGGGATGTGGTTTGATTGATAGACATAAATTTGACTTCTGAAATCATACGGAACCAAGCAATGTGGTATCAGGACAAATTAAAATCACTGGAAGGCTTTTAGGTTATAAAATTTCGAAATATTTTTTTCTACCCTAAAGCCATAAACTACGCAATAATTATAGTAAAAAAATCGTACATTAGATTTCTTACCTTGTCCAAGCCCACCGTGGCGTGGAGGAACAGTTGGTATATGCTCTAAGGTTTTATTTATTGTTTTGTTCAAGTGATATAATTAATATAGGCATTGGCGTAGTCTGCGTTCATGAATATAAGTCTGAGTATTGGCAACGATCGTCTACGTTCTTTGTTATGTATTTATGGCTAAGAATTCTTCATTATATTTCACAAGATACAGATTATGCTTATTTGAAAACAATGCTCTCCTATCCATGGTGTCGGCATTATTAGACATTTTCCTATATGTAACGTACGAATCTTTGTAAATTATATTACAAAACTTTGGAAATAAACCATCATTTCATTCACGCATTTTAATATGGGTAGTAATAAAAGCTCCGAAAACTCAATTAAAAATGAGGATGTTCAATTTATGAATGTTACTGCTTTAAATACTAATATACTTACCGAAAACTTCTGTGCTAATAAATATACGAAAACTACCGAATGAAATACTGAAAATTCCGAAAACTACTGTCAGCTATTTTTATCGTAGATCTCCGAATATTTTTTTTTCTGTGTCATGAATTCTGTCAAAACTAGAGACCTCGCCTCCCTCCGCTCCGCTTCGTTCGGCTCCTCATTTTATCTTACATACAAAACCTAACACGCTCCTCCTCGCTTCGCTCGTCGTCGCAACATTTTTTGGCTTTTGGTTCATAGTTTTGTTTTTGACTATGTTTTTTAAGTAATGTGTAAGTTAGTATTTCTTTCGGAAGTAGGTACAGTAATTTATTCAGAGGTTCATTTTTTAAACCAGGTGATCGTGAGAGATTTTAGTTTGCTATGTTTAATTTATTTTGTCGGTAGATCTTACACAGTTAAATTAGTATATTTTTCGATAACTAATTTTGTCGCTGCTCAGATACTATAACCACGAATAACAGTATGCAGCAGTTCGCTGGGATTTAATTTGTTTTTCGGAGGCTTTATTATTATCCTCTTTTAATTATGCAAGTGTATCATTTTATTCAATTTAAGTAAGACTTAACTTTTAATTGTTTATTGTATTTCTCCGTAAGTAATTATATCTTTTTATCGTATCTATTATTTTTTCAAGATAAAACTGATGTGTAATTTTTTTTATTTTATGTACCTATATTACAAATTAAATTATTTAAATTTGAAATATTTTAATTTGCCCATGTTTGAAAAAAAAAAGACTGTTGTTTTGTCTGATATCAACAGAAATTAATTTATTATTAATTCGATTTATGAATTTAAGCTTTGTTCTAGGTATGCGTTTTACCTTGAATCTCTTAATTACTGTTCATAAATAAAATTAAGTGTTCTCGGTTTTTTGTGTGTTAGTTTGAGAATGGTATTTAGCTAGGTTCACCCTTTTAAATTACTTATTTATTATAATCCACCGGCTCTAGTCCCACGCAAACTGGTCTTATAAAATAAATGTAAATAATCATAGCATATTATATTATGCATTATATAATGCATCATGTATGAATGAAAGACATATTCATAAATTAACATCATACATGTAAGTACTGTACCCCTTCCCAAAAATACCCTGGATACGTGCCTGTCTGTCTAAGATTTTTGACAAGACAAGTTGGTAAGCTACGGTTGCTACAACTTAAGTTGATTATGTATATGGTTGTAATCATTTATTGAATTGACACCTTATTGTACACAAAAGACATATAAAAGATAATTTTTCATAAATATTTGTTCTAACTTTAATGTTGTGACAGGAAATATTTTTAAATACAACTCTTAAATAGCCGCAAATTCAAAATAACTTTAGTTTTGCGTGGGCAGTAGTGTATTAGAGCAGGATAGACAAATCAAAAACAAAAGCGTTGGTGCAGGACGGAAGTTTAGCTTGCTGAGCGATTGCACGCGATCTTGTTATTACATTGAAGAGCACTTTGACACAGACCCTGCGGTCCGAAATAGAATGACATCGCTAAAATCGATTACGAAAGTATGAAGTGAATGGCTTATGATCCATTGTAATTCTATTTCGGACCGCAGGGTTTGACTCGCATAGGAGGACGCGTGTAGGGAATTCAATCTCGGTATACCGAGATCTCGAAATACCGAGATCTCGCACATATATTGCAAGATCAATCACGCATCGTTATCAGTGCGAGATCTCGCAAGATTTGTAGATATAAATAAAATCGTATACTCTACTCTACTGTTCACACTAAACAAATTTTCCAAAAAAACATAACAAAGCAAATGAAAAAAAAAACACATGCCCATGCTACATTTACAGTTGGTTTTTTAAAGTTATTTTGTAAAGGAGAATTTATTTTTTCATTAACGCTGGTATATTTCTTTGGGAAAGCTTTTCAGTATGGTCAGTACAATAATAAACTATTATAAGTATGTTTAAATACATCCCTTTAATTGGATTGATATCTTGTTTTAAGTTTTTTACTAACCAGTAGTTCAAACAATATTTTTTCGAAATAATTTTTATGAGTGCAAGATCTCGCTAATACCGAGATCTTGCGAGATTGATTTTTTTAATCTTGCAAATACCGAGATTGACATTTAGGCGCAAAATTGCATTCCCTAGACGCGTGCCTCGTTTTAAATTTGACACTTTTCAGTCTTTTTTTCCTAAGCATTTAATTTAAAAGTAGAACACAATTAATTATTGAAGTACCATACAAAGTTTATCAGTTTAATTCAGTTTTGAATAGATAGCGTCCATTTTTAAATAATCTAAGCCAAAAAAGAAAAATTTCTTACGAAAAATATATATTATAATTTGTTGCTAGCAATAGACAACTGCACACCACGTTCCAATATATGCATTCTAAACCCAAAGTTCATCCCAAATAACTAGAAAATACCCTAAATAATTTCATAGGTACCCAAAGAATCTTACTTCAAAAACAGGCCTCGGCCTCGGCATGCTATCTCACCCCGACAGGCAGTACCCTTCTTTCCACCGCTCGGATATATTATAATGTACCATCGAAGAAATTGCCGCAGACCCACTTTTCGCTCTTATCTCTATTGCAATACGGGCGAAAAGTTGGTCTGCGGATTTTCCTCGATAGTACCTTAGTACAGGGGTTTTAACCTGTTTGTATGTCATAGTAGGAGATTTACGAGTACCAATATGTATTATTTATACTCATGCCATTTTACTTACAATACCTACTATAAGATGATAATAATATATCGTCACGACATGAATCCCCGAGGGGGTGCCATAGGTGTTGCGAGTGTAAACTGTGAAATGAAAGTCACATTCCATACTCGGTACACCCTCGTTTCACCGATGATTTTTACGTCCCAACGCGATGAGTGGTCAGTCTGGTTAGCCCTATCGCCGTACTACGGGCACAAATACCTACACGCTTTTTAGGGCGTGCAGGTTTCCTTACGATGTTTTCCTTCACCATTTTCAGCAAGTGGTAAGTAAGAACAAATACATAAGGATAAATATAGGTATGTGACTGGTCACGCGAAAAGGGACCTGAAGGGATACAATTATCCAGAGAAAAACGTATTCCTGAAAGCTCTGATTTGCCAAATTCTTTCAGGTCCCTTTTCGCGTAACCACTCCCATATTATAATTTTGATCGCTTAGTTTCGGAAATAAAGGATCGAGACAGATTTTGTTTGACAAGCCCTAATGCTTCCTTCCTCCACATTTGGCGAACATCAATTCGGCCATTCAAAACAACCGATGTAGCTATACCTACGTGCGTCCGCGCAACGAATTAAAATACAAGTTTACCATCGACACCAGACAGTGTCAAAAGCCTTATTTTCATGTAAATAAGCGGCATTATTCCTCGCATGTACTAACAACTGGAAGTTGTACCCGGGCGCGTCAAGTTCATTGCCCTATATTGCTAAATTTAAACTGGTGATCATCGGCGAAGTCGCGCTGTTTGTGCGATTCCGTACCACAGTATATAATATATATATATTGTGTCCGTACCGTAGATGGCAAATATAAAAAATA
The DNA here is from genome assembly GCA_934047225.1 of Ypsolopha sequella. Taxonomy (NCBI): domain Eukaryota; kingdom Metazoa; phylum Arthropoda; class Insecta; order Lepidoptera; family Ypsolophidae; genus Ypsolopha; species Ypsolopha sequella. The sequence goes on along the minus strand of OW203994.1, from coordinate 14,878,583 downwards.
TATTTACTCTGTATAGAGTCCCGAGGCCATGATGGCAATTAAAACGTGTAAAAAACTCTCCTAGATGACAAAAGACTAGAGTTGTGAAGTTAAAAATAATGAGGAACAAAGTGTCTTGTTATACGAGTAGTCTTGTTTATTTATTTACCTAGCTTATAACTACTACGAGTATTCTTCAGAACTCTTAGATATTATTATTAAGTATTATAATTAATTGTATTTACACGCGTGTTTCTAGAAAAGTTGAAAAAAAAAGTCAAGAATAATATTTTCCGAGTTTCCCTGAAAGAAACGCTTTTTGTATTTGCATGGAGTGATGGAAACATGTAAACAAACTAAGTTTTGTATTTCTTACCACACGTTGAGACGTCCAGTGGCCTTGCAAGTAACCAATGACGTAGAAAATGTGGTTATGTATTCATTTTCTGCCGATATAGGAAGGAAAGGAAATCCGCCTACGTAGGTATGTGATGTGACTCACTCACTTGATAACGCTTGCTGTGTAACAGTGTTGCCAGACCCGATCCAAACTTTTGCCCACGCAGATTGTAAAAATTGCCCTTTCCGACACAAAATCGCCCATAATCGTTAAAACAACGAAGTGTAGAAGAATTTGTATGTAGTACCTTGACACCATTTGAACCAACCTAGAACAAACTAAATTTTTCGAAAACTCCCGCCCTTTGAAGAAATTTTCTCTATGGCATCAACATACTTTGACAACTCCAACGTGTTACATGAAGTTAGTGTGAAAGGGAACCGCGACGCGAACGGACGGTGCGATGCCAACCGCTGACATTGTACGAGTACTAAAAGTTAAAATATTCCGTGTTTTTCATTTTACTTGATGTCGTTTTATTCACTATATTACATACTTACGCGAAACCTTTAATATGCTATCTGAACTAAGTTACATTTCTATTTCTATTCTAGTTCATTTATTAACGTTAATATTTTTCCAAAATTGCCCATATTTTACCGTATTCAAGACCTTTCCGCCCTTTTCCCAGAAAAATCCTAAATTTGCCCATGGCGTGGGCAATTGCCCACGGTCTAGCAACACTGCTGTGTAAGCACTGTACAAACATAGGTACCTATTTGGAAGTGTTCACCATGCCACTGGCGGCAACGTAAATCGTTTGATTTACTATTTTGCCGATAGTTACGTCATTATGTCGTATACGTTCGCTTGATTCGTCGCTATTGACCGATATCGAATCGTTTGTGTAGTGGTAGAGCACTATGTTTTGGTAACCAGTTTTTGGGGTTAGAATACACAAGTTTTTTTTTAACCGTAGTCTTTCATTTCAGCAAAATCGAAGCGGAGAGAGGAGGAGCGTGTTAGGTTTACTGTAAATAAATTTGTGGAGCCGAGCGAAGCGGAGCGGAGCCAAGCGACCCCCCTATTAAATCGGTACACAATTATTCTTCTTGTTTATACAACAAAATCACGTGACTGTCGCTACAATAGCAAATCGAACATTTTATCAGAGTAAATTATAAATGTTTTACACTCGCAAAAGTGGCAAGGTAGACACTTCCAAACATTGTACAATAAATAAGCAAAGGTGGTAGTACTAAGTTAGTACAAATACAAATTTTTAATAATATCAAATGTTTATTATTTATGGTTACATTATAGAGTACCTATGTTCTATAATCTGACCAAATTTGATTTACATTAAGTATTACCGTTTTTAAGATAGAGCTGAAACAAAAAAGGTAAAAAAAAATGCATAAATGAACACAACAAAATCATTGTTCGTGCTTTTTTGTATAGGATTAGGATTTATATTGTAGTTTAGTTACTTGACTTTTTATTATTTGCCGTGATAAATGCCATAGTAACACCTGTAATAAGTATTTCAACTCGCTACCTGTTATTACGTCTAAAGCTGTAGGTAAACCCTTGTGGACACTTGCGGTTGCGACAGACGGACATAAACCGGAGGCTTAGTAATCGGGTCCCGTTCAGCATCCTTTGGGAACGGAACCCTGGACATAGGTGCGACGACGAGCGAAGCGAGGAAGAGCGTGTTAGCGTTGCTGGACATCATGGGAGCCGAGCAAAGTGGAGCGGAGCGTGGCGACCCCTTTAGTTTTAACAGAAATCATGATATGGCCGGTGAGACAAATGGTTAATTCTACGACATTTCCACGACATATACAATTACAATACATAAGCACAAAAAGTTAACCTCGGTAAATTTTCTTTGTACAGGTACCTAGGACTAAGATATCGTACCGCGTATGATACTAATAATAATAGGTGTAGTTCTATTGTTCCTTTTAATTTAATTTTTTGGCACACGATTACGCGTACGGCATTTCAAATTCAAAGTGGAGCTGAATCATGCCGATTCTTTTATATAAAAATACATATGTATGGGCTGTTAATAAAAAAACTTACTTCCGCTTTGTTTGAATAACTTCGATCTTTGTATAAAATCGCAAAATGAAATTGAATTCTACCTAATCGTTCACCGACCTAATATAAAGGGACCCGACATTAAAGTGAAATATGTTACAACTGCTGAATAGTTTTTTTGTAAATTGACTGAAATAGTGCAGTTTCGTAGGTATTAAGTATTAAGATACGTGGACAGTAATATCTCTTGAATATTTTTTTTATTATTTGTTAATGTTTTGTGTATTTGTTACCTGCCTGAAATTCCAAAACCCCGGTATTCTCTTCCTAGATACCAGCTTTTCAGGACATCGCACATTATAACAGATCGACCCAGACCACCACAAAGTATAGCACTGAAATGGACCGGCCCCTCTAAACATGCTTTCGCGTTTGAATTATTTAGCAAATTAAATCAAAATATTTTTAACAATTAAAGTTTGATGTATTTTTCAGATTTGACACAAGTATCACAATCATTGAGAAAAAAAATCGGAAATATAATTAAAATCACGAAAAACGTCATAGCGTCGGAACTAGTATGATCCTGATCTGACTACATTTTTTTTCTAGCGTGTAGAAATGAAAATAGCCTTTCCATATATTTTTTTCCTTTCGTTATCAATAAATACTCGTATACTGAAACAGTAGAACCCGGTGTGTCTGTACATTGAAAAAAAGTAATAAAAATAGAAAGGGGGTGACTAAAAAAGAGTAATAGAACACCATCAGTGATAATTAGAATTCTTTTTTGTTTGTCTGTCTGTCTGTCTGCCTGTTTCTCCGACACCACTGAACGGATTTTTATGTAGTTTTCGCAGGTGGATAGAACTTAATTTGGATTAGAATATAGGCTTTGTTTCATTAAAATGGAACGTCAGAAAAAAAAGTTGTCTTGATTTAGAGATTTTTGGAATTTACTTTTCTCCTGTTAAGAGTTAGAAGTTATATAGTAAAATAATAATTCCTGGCGATGAAGGCCTTTAGACATAACGAACTATTGTTTAAAAAAAAAACGGCCAAGTGCGAGTCGGACTCGCGCACGAATTGTTCATTATCTATAAAAACGGCAAAAAATACATGTCTGTTGTATAGGAGCCACCTTAAATATTTATTTTATTCTGTTTTTTAATATTTGTTGTTATAGCGGCAACAGAAATACATCATCTGAGAAAATTTCAACTGTCTAACTATCACGGCTCATGAGATACAGCCTGGTGACAGACGGACAGCGGAGTCTTAGTAATAGGGTCCCGTTGGTTACCCTTTGGGTACGGAACCCTAACTAGAAAACTTTGTTTAGAATTATGTAGCGTATAGTGGCGCTGTTCATTATTAGAGCGCGCATAAATAAATATTTAATTATTTTGTTTAAATGGCGTCATCTATTTTGGTAAATAAAGAGTTTTAATGCGAAATTTGTTGCAGCAATTGTATAACAGATAGTGATACATTCTTTTATGAAACGAAACGGGCTAGGTACTATAATAAATAACTGAAAATTGTAAAGCTAAATATATAAAATACTATTAAAAACTGTAAAAGAAAAGAGCGGATAGATACAAATAAAATATCGGATTTTCTGTCGGTATTTCATGAATCACGCAAAATCTACCGAACGGGTTTTGATGCGTTTACCACTGTACAATCCTCAGCAGTGAGTGAGACAAGGATTACAAAGAGAGAAGGAAGGGAGATCACTGTTCGATAACTTTATTATCCAACTTAAGAGCGGTTTCACAGCTGGATTGTGAAAAACCCGCCTTTTTTTAATTAACGGAAATAGTTTTATTTGTTGAAAATATTCTGATTTAAGGCGCTACGTAAAAGTTTTAGCGTCCCTGTTACTCTATATGCGAAAAAACCCTCAGTGCGAGTGGGACGGATTCGTCGAAAAGTAGCAAAAGGTCGATTTTTTATTAATATAAAATGTACTCTAACCTATTTTGTCAAAAATATTTTCAAGGAGACTTTACAAATACATAATATCCACATTTTGATTGCAATTTCACAATGAAATTAGTTGGGATTTCAGAATTACAGGAAAAAATAAAACAATATAGAGGTCTTTTCGGAATTAAATTCTATCGAGAAAAGTTCATCCAATCGCGTTTTCCTTCAGTGAGAATCTTAATCAAATACTCAATAAACGTTTACCCAAAAATGAAATATTATAGTGGAGTAAATGGCTTCGAAAAAACCCCATTCAGACGTAATACCCACCGTATTTGGATGCGGTTTTCTTTACTGTAACTACGATGATAATGGTCAATAAGCTATATACAAGGTGAATTTGTGAACATCGTCCAAATTCATACTTGGTAAGTGATCAGCATCATGAACCAATAACGATTTTGTTAAATTCATTCAATGAAATTTCGACTCTCCATAGTGATTGACTCAGGACTGGCAGTGAATTACTATGGGAAGTCAAAATTTCATTACACTAATTTCACAAAAATTGTTATCGATTCATGATACTGATCACTTACAAAGCCTCCAGTATGAATTTGGACGATGATCAAAAAGCCACCTTGTGTATATATATACAGGCTATAAGGGCTGTTGACATAATAACAAGCCGAAAACTGTCGATAATTGAAAGACACTTCCACGCGAGCGAAGCCGCGGGCAAAAGCTAGTTTTATAATAATAAGTATACGTATAGATAAAGAAGGTTTGGTTCCTATGCAGACCACCTACTTAGAACCCGCAAATTGTGTAAAGACGTAAAAATAAACAGACTTGGCGAAATATTTAGCACGAGGCAAAATCTAGACTATCCAAAAACGTTATCTGTTTCAGGGCGAGTTAGGAGATCTGGGTTACACGTGGCTAATGCGATGACGTCATAGCTCCGGAGCTAAATTCGCTGATATGACAGGGGTGGTCAAACTTTTGACCTGTGAGGTCTAAAAAAACTTTTGTGATAAGTTCGTAAAGTAAGTATTTGTTAATTGAAAGTACAAAATTCGCATATCTGACTCTGTCTTGCGTTTTTGGGTGGATATTTAAAATAAAGAATAAAAAAGATTTATTACCAAAAAAAAGATAAAGAACACAAAAATAACAATATTAAAAGAGATAAAAATATTTACAAAAAACTCATTTAAACTAATATAAGAGGTGGTAGCATTTCCAAGGTAAAAGAAAGTACGCGATCAGCGTATGCTGTTGGAAAACGAGGTTCCGAACAGGTCTGTTTTTGCAGCGTACCCCTTTGACATGACATAAAGTATTTAAAAATGGTGCAGTGAAAGGCGCGCAGAATGTTTTGACACTGCATATGCTTTTTACGCTGCCAAATTTATATGAAGTTAATCATATTTGGCAGTGTAAAAACTAGCAATTTTACGTCTTTATTATTTTAACTCGCGCCGGTCGAACGGTAGACCGTGGTCGACCTCTTGGCCACCCCTGCTATACGATAATGTATACGTACTGATTTTGGTTTGTTTGATTATCCTTTCTAGTATTATAAATCCGAAAAATCTCATTTTTAGGGTGCCGTACTGCAAAATGAAAAAACGGAACCCTTATAGGATCACTTTGTTGTCTGTCTGTCTGTCGAAACTGATACCTCGTATACAAATCTACGGCCCCATGGTGCTGTGAAAATCAGGTTTCTAACTCGACCCGAATAAAGTTATTGCACTTTACATAATCAATTTCATACAAATTTTTAACACTCGCAAAGGGAATCAAAACATATAGGGCACTTCCCTAGTTGTGAACTAAGTGCTTCAAAGTCTAGCTGACTTTAATACTTGAAATTTCTTTTACACATAGGAAACAATCTGTAAATTACAATTATTTAATTATTTAGGAAGTTATCATTGATCAACTTAATTAGACCCTTTAGATACAAAGAGTTTAATAGATCGTAAGTGTCAAGTTAAGTTGGCCTTAATTAACTGCAAATCGAATTATTTACCATAATAATTTTATCTATCCTAATAAGGGCTCGACTTTGTAGGTACCACCATCTAACCCGCATTCGGGGAAGAGTAAGGGGACAGCTCTCAAATTTAAATTTAATTCTTAAAAAAATTAAAATCTTTAAAAAGTAATGCTAGATTGATATACCAAAATAATGAAAAATGTCCTAAAACGGCGAATATTCTCTGAAAAAAATAATTAAAAGCAATCTTTTAGAAATTAAGCTATAGGAATTGCAGGCAGGACATGGCAAGCGACGAAAAAAACTGCAACGAAATGGCGTCAAATGAGCCTGCACTCGGGTCGTCTTGCAGTCTACGAACAACATAGTGCTACGGCGCGGCTCGCGCCCGTCTACGAAGTCGTTTATAGCTACGAATGCGCTAGCTTCGACGCTACGTCCCAAAATACGAGTGCAATGGCTACGTGTCTACCTAGAAATTTTCCCGTGTATTTTATTGATTTTGTGCAATAGACTGCATGGCAAGTTAGAAAAACCGGGCAAGTGTGAGTAGGACTCAGGCCCTCAGGATTTCGTACATGTATATCGTTGAAAAGACAAACTTATTCCACTTGCAGTTCTGATTCATAACTTATGAATGACAAACTTAACTTGACACTTACGATCTATATACCTATGTATTTAAAGGGTTTGATTAAGTCGGTTCATCATTAAATATGGTTAATTTTCAGATTTTTCCCTATATGCGTGCTATATTGTAAAAGTATAGTATAATATCCGTTTAATATCTAGAAATACACTAAGTATTTTACAGTTCAGTGTCAGACAGATAAAATATAAAACTACCTAGGTAAATGCGTTGCATACAAACATTTCATTTTCACACGAGCAACTTGTGTTCAGACATATGTACTATCGAGAAAAAATCCGCAGACCCACTTTACGCCCGTATTGCAATGGTAATAAGAGCGAAAAGTAAGTCTGCGACAATTTCTTCGATGGTACCTGTGAACGAAATTTCAAGTTTCTAAGTCAGCTGGAAGTGTCCTGTAGGCTCATGGTGAGCAAATTTGTACCAAATTGATTATATAATGGGCAATATAACTTTTTTAACGGTGAGTTAGAAGTAGAAGCCTGATTTTTTATAGCACCATGGGGCCGTAGACTTCTGTAGAAAGTATCAGTTTCAACTTGATGTCTCACACGGGGCCCAAACAATAGTGTCTTGACAGATGGTCAGACAGACGGAGGACAAAGTTAACCTATACATTTTCTGAATATCCCACGTACAATGTAACCGTGAAAACTTGCCAAGGTGACTTTTGTTTACATACATAGTACATAATCATTGACAAAATTTATAAACTCTGAGCTGTTTGTCAGACAGAAAATGAACCCATAACTAAATTACAAAAAAAATGTAAGTATCTGACTTTGCCGCTAACTAACTTTAGTCTATGACAGAAATAAATGTTGATGTATGTTTGAACCTCAGAACAATATTTACATCAATGGTTTGAACACTTGGCGATTTCTCCATCGCAAGGAGATATAAATTAACATTACTTATATCATTGCAGTATAGAAACGCAGAAAGAAAAGTGAATCCCGGTTCAGAGCTCCTCACATCCAGATTCACTTTTCTTTCTGCGTTTCTATACTGCAATGATATAATGTTAATCCATATTTAGTCAAAAATGCCAATTCAATGCTTACGAAAAGTGTGTTTGCTGATTTATTTCTCTTCGCTAGCAGGATAGGAGTAGGTAGATATACAAAAAGGCTCAGTGAGGTCTATAAAGCTTGACCACATTCCCCGCCGCCGCGCCGGTTGCGGCTCAAGGCTGAGTCACCGAGCGGCGCGTGAGTCACTTCCGACGAGGCGGATTCCTGGTGACGTCACAGGGATGTGGTGCTGCTGGTTGCGGACGTGTGCGGTGTGCCAGTGCAACTTGTGCCCGAGTACACGCTTATCTATTCATAGACTCTAACCCTTCGAATAATAACGCGTAATTATTCTAAGGGTTAACCATTCGCTTTTACGGACGATGCTAACAAGTTACTAACATAACATATGCAGTACATGGATGTACTTATACAGGGTGGAAAAAATGTAAGGGCCCTGGAGAGGAACTACCTTAAATCCTTTAGTTAGCTCATTTTGCTGAAAGGAAACATTCTTTTATTTTTTAAAAGAAACAAATTTGCATTAAAAGATTTTCCAAAATTAGCTTGCCTCACCCAGGAATCGAAACAACTAAAAATTAAAAAATAAATTCTCGCTATTTTATTATACGAATCGGCAGAATTATTGTTCAGGATAAAATTTGTCTTATAAACATCTGGTCTTTCAAGTGAAAAAAAAGTGAAAACTAATATTATTTTATTTTATTAAAGCTTCTAATAAATCAAATTGTTCTTGATACGCCATTATTACACGATGACAGCACGGAATGAAAGCAAAACAAAACAAAATTTGAAATTCGAACGAATAGTTTTATCGATTTTAAAAATGTTGAAAGTTATCGTTCGAATTTCAAATTTGTTGCTCCGCGTTGCAAAAAAAAATACGTTCCCTTTTAATCTTTTCGTCAGTACGCCCGGTGCAAGAAGGAATTTTGCTCTGCATAGATTTATTATTACCATTTAACAATTTTCTTATCGAAGTCTTCAACAAGGTACTTAAGGTACATAACATTAGCAAGCTTGTGCTTCATACGATGTCTTTGGATGTTAGAGAGATAAGAAAATTAAAACTTGTCATTTACTTGTTACAAGTGAACAGTACTAGGTATTGTTAATAAAGAACTTGTAATAAATATTAAATTTCATGGGTATCTCGTACAAGAGATGAGTGTAAGACCAAATGTTTATTAGACAAATTTTGTCCTGAACAATAATCCTACCGATTCATACAATAAAATAGCGAGGGTTTATTTTTTTTTATTTTTGGTTGGTTCGATTCCCGGATGAGACAAGCGAATTTTAGAAGATCTGTGATGCAGTTTTGTTTCTTTTAAAAAATAAAGGAATGTTTCCTTTTAGTAAAATGAGCTAACTAAAGGATTTAAGGTAGTTTCCCTCCAGGGCCCTTGAATTTGTTCCACCCTGTATATTATGACGATTACAAAATCTTTACTAATAAATTATGTAATTACTTCGTTCGTGGCTCATTGCCCCCCCTTTGTATACAAGCCTTGATCTTTCTCGCCTTAAAATTAATGCAATTGTTTGTAAAAAAAACTGTTGCAATCCAGAGCGCTTACTCTTCCGGACAGTATACGCTTGCGATTACAAAAACAGCACGAGCCGTCCGTCCATTGCTGGGCCACAGCCGTGACGCCTTTTTCTGTTTAATTAGAATTATGAGCATCGCACGCGACTGTTTGCATTACTTTGCAGACCTTATTCTGTACATATTTTTATTTTATTTTATTTAGCTGCCTCTGTGGTTCAGTAATTCAGAAAACGTCTCGATCACTAATCTGAAGGTCGTGGGTTCAATCTAACCCGTTGGCAACCTAAAGAGTACGAGTGCTTGTTTGTTTATTGTGTCGAGTCATAGCCTTCTTTATGGTCGAGTGGTACGGAGGGTAAGAGACCCAACCTTGCACTTTAACCTGCTGGGATGAAGCTTGGCACGATTCAGGTACTTACATTGCGTTCCTAAACGCCGATGTAAAGATAAAATTTTAACTGTCACCCGAGTGAAAACTAACAGCTCCGAACAATTCTCGAAGTCGTTCATAAACCATGTCAGAAATGTAAAATTCACTTTTTTTGACAGTTAAATTTTAGGACCCGTAAATTCAGGTGTAAATTTTCACTTTTTGACATTTTTCATCACATTACACGCCATTTTTTGTTTTCTGTGTTATAGAATTCTTCGGAATGACTTGTAAAGCTATTTAATTACGGTAATAATGATAAATAAACAAAAAATATCCTTTGGCACGTAAATAAACTGCCTTTACAAAGTGGCCGTTCCAAAACGATTAGTAAATATATTCCGTCTCAGTCTTATCTCTTTCACTTTTACGAAGTAAACTTTAAATTTACCCAGGCGTATTGGAACGCAACCCTAGTATAGGCAGAGAATATAAAGTATTACTAAGGTATAGGTAACATTTAAGAAGTAGTGCTCCACTGGTCGGTAATGCAGGAGAGGGTAGGAACATGGTAGGAAAGAAACGGATATTAGAGTGGGGTTCAAAAAAAACTCAGGATTTTTCAATGGAAATAACGCTTATGTCCGGACTTTTAAATTTTCTATCTGGTAACCCTACCTGAAGCCCCATTTTTTATGGGACTACCTACAGTACAGGCTGCTTTTGGCATAAGTTAAAATATTGGGTCATCAAGGACGTCTATGAAAACCATACTATTTAAAAATAGTTCATTGCTATGTCAACGCATTTACTTGAGCAGATTTTCAATTTGGTGTGAGAGGGGGGTAGTCGTGACAATTTACATTTACTGCTTTTTGCTACTTTTCAACGCTTAAACGAGCTCTGGCGAAGTAGCATAGTGTTTAATCGCACGGGGAAATTCGGGTTAAATTAATTAAGGCAAGAACTTTACATTATTTTAATGGCTAAAATCTATGAAACACATTTAAATAAAGGGATTTTGTGGCAGCTCATTTCAAAAAAATACCTTCGTTCCAAATGAGCGGTTTTCGAGATTGACCTTGATCAAGCTTTCAGAGGTAAACATAGATGGCGTTACCCTGCTTTCAAGTGTCAAAAAACAAAGATTATTTTTTAATCTGTGGGCAGCAATATTTTGGGGGCTAAAAAATTTCAAGTCAAGTGTCAAACCCAACAACATCCTTCTCTTATTTTGTTGTGTTTATATGGTGTTGTTTTCTACTTGGTGCTTCATTCAACTTTCAACATGGTCACCCCATGCATTGTGGCTAATGAGCGGTTTTCCAGACTGAACTTGATCAAGCTTTCAGAAGTAAACACAGATGGCGTTACCCTGCTTTCAAGTGTCAAAAAGCAAAGATTATTTTTTAATCTGTTGGCAGCAAGATAAAAATTGTCAATGAGGGGTTTTCAAAGTCAAATTAAAAAAGAAAAAGTAGTACCGAACGACTCAATAGATGGCGCAGCCTGTACTAAAAGTGTCAAAAAAATGTCTTCCTGGCAACACTAGTTTCTTTTGATTTTGACACTTCGTCTTTGCTTCGTTCTTTTTTGTGGGCAATCCATGCCTCACATGTACATATTATTGCTAAGATCTATTGTTTTTTCCGTAATTAATTCTTAGGGAAACTGTCCTATATTTTTACAATTAGCTACAACGATGGGCTGACCATGTTAAAAGTTGAATGACATACCAAGCTATTTTGTTAACGTTAACAATATAGATAGAAAACAACACAATATAAACACAACGAAATAGGAATGTCTTTATGAAGGTTGTTGTTGGATTTGACAATTGACTTGACAATTTTTATCTTGCTGCCCACAGATTAAAAAATAATCTAAGCTTTTTGACACTTGAAAGCAGGGTAACGCCATCTATGTTTACTTCTGAAAGCTTGATCAAGGTCAGTCTGGAAAACCGCTCATTCAATTGTTAAATCCAACAATGTTGTTTTCTATCTATATTACTTACGTTAATAGCTTGGTATTTCATTCAACTTTCAACATGATCAGCCCATGCGTTGTAGCTAATTGTAAAAATATAGGAACACACAGTTTAACTAATTACGGAAAGAACAATGGATCTTAGCAATAATACATTTGAGGCATGGATTGACCATAAAAAAGAAAGAAGCAAAGAAGAAGTGTCAAAATCAAAAGAATCCAGTGTTGCCAGGAAGACTTTTTTGACACTTTTAGTACAGGCTGCGCCATCTATTGTGTCGTTCGGTACTACTTTTTCTTTTTTAATTTGACTTTGAAAACCCCTCATTGTAAAAATATATGAACATACAGTTTCCCTAAGAATTCATTACGGAAAGAACAATGGATCTTAGCAATAATACATGTGAGGCATGGATTATATCAAAAGAATCTAGTGTTGCCCGAAACACATTTAGGTAGCGTTCCGAAACCAAACCCCTATCATCGAGCAATTCTAGTCGGATGAGCAATACGTTTTGGAACCGGTCATAATGGAACAATCTTCGGACTAACTTTGGTGAGATTTGGAACGGACATAGAGTAATATGTCAAAACAAAAGTTTGGCGGGAAGACGAAAATGTTTAAATGATGGATGAGATTTTATCTACGATATTTTTTATTTTTCGCTTAAAACAATTATTGGCGGAACTAATGTTCGGAGACACGTTTAAAGAAGCCAGATAAAACGGTTTTGAATTGAATTGAGATTTTATCTACAGGTTTTATAATTATAGAGATAGCTAGCTCATAATCAAGTTTCAGACTTGTAGGAAATAACAAAAAACAAATTCAAATAAAAATGTCGTTCTAGACGAGAAAATAGGAATAGTTGATACCATGTAAACGTATAAAAATCATACGTCAAGAATCATGCTTTTGACAGGAGCAATATATTCCCGGTGATTTTCGCAGAGCAAAATATTGGTCGTGTCAGTAGAAAAAGTTGCTCGGGTTTGATCGTTCCAAAACGATCTCATTTGTGGTTTTGGAACCAGCATAGAGCTACTTTTATCTGACAGATAGTAATATCTTCTACTTCATCGGACAATCTAAGGTGTTTCGGAACGCTACCTTATTAACACTTTTAGTACAGGCTGCGCCATCTATCGAGTCGTTCGGTATTACTTTTTCTTTTTTAATTTGACTTTGAAAACCCCTCATTACCCGACAGATGGCATTGACAATACGTGGTCTGAGTCAGTGTTGCCAATGGGCGATTTTATTATTTCACTCGGTAACGGCACAGCACGATATTTTTTACCGTCACGTTTTAACTTTTAACATGGATTGATGACATGACTCGTATGCTTTATGCTTATGTCATTTTAAGATATTTTTTTGTTACGACCCCCCATTGAATATTCAACATTTTTTTGCACATATCTCGTTAGGACAATGTTTCCGATATCACTAATAAATCAGTTTTTTTTTTTTTTTGAATAAATTCGTTTACATTTACATCAAACGTGTTTTGGGTTGGCAACTCTCACCATGTCTCGTCAACGCCATCTATTGAAGTATTCCGAACTTTTTTTTTTAGGGTTTCGTACCCAAAGGGTAACCAACGTGACCCTATTACTAAGACTCCGCTGTCCGTCTGTCTGTCCGTCTGTAACCAGGCTGTATCTCATGAACCGTGATAGGTAGACAGTTGAAATTTTCACAGGTAATGTATCCTGTTGCCGCTTTAACAACAAATACTAAAAACAGAATAAAATCAATATTTAAGGGGGCTCCCATACAACAGACATGTTTTTTTGCCATTTTTATAGATAATAATCCGACTTGAACTTGGCCGGTTTTTTTTTATCAGCTGTCAGTAAATCCTTCATTTAAGACAGGGTCTAATAGGGCATTGCCGTAAAACCCATGAACAAAGAAAAGATCAGTTTGTCCGACTTGGTCGGTCAGTCAGTCGATCAAGTAGTCGTTGAGAACAGTTTTTAGTAAAATTAAATGAAATATATTTATTTATGTAATTTAGATAAATCAGATACACTTATTACAGGTATTAAATGAATAATCTATCTCTATAGTTAATAGTTTTATATAATAAATAATAATATGGAGAAATACACAAGGAAATAAAGGTTAGGTTTACTTAAATTTAACGAAAAAATACACTTGAATAAAAAAAAATAAAGGAATAAATAATATTATAAATATATGTTATACATATTATTATTGTATTAATAATAATTTCTAACTCCATTAGGAATACAATAATAATATGCCTAACTCCACCTATTCGATTAGTCTTTCTAAGTGATTAGTCAGCAAGAAACTTAGCAAGATCATGTCTTTTTTTTCATAATACAAACAAATAAATGTAATAAAAAATTAGTTCAAAAACTAAAACCCGACGATGTAATATCATGCTCTAAAAAGTATGAAACAAGAAAATATTTTCATCTGAAATTGTTATGTACAAACGAATCAATATTTATAGTCTATTAAATAAACAACTTACACGTAATACATTTCAATTTATTTAATAAATATTCATAGTGATGTTCAGAGGACCGCCGCGCCGTGTTCATATACCACTTTGGCCTAAAGCTTATAATCGCTTACGATATGATCGATGTTAGAATATATTGTTGTAGGTGGCATAAGACCATGGCTATCCTCTGAACATCACTATGAATATTTATTAAATACATATACATAAGACCGGCTTGAAAAGCCACCTCGGTTTTCCGGTAAGTTTTTAGCTTATAGTCTAGAAGAATAATCTGAAAAAATTGTCCTTTTGATGTTGAACGGCATTTAATGTAACAGTTTGACACCGGGTTTTTTTAGACTAATTCGACCCTGCTGAGCTCGATTTTGCCTGGTGTCAGACCAATTCCTCCCCCCTTCACCCCGTTTTTATTGAAAATATGTCCCTCGCCATATTCCATGCCGTTCAAAGTTGTAAAATTCAAAAATTCTTCTAGATTATTAGTCATAAAGCGATCTTTTGATAAAGCCGTTTTATTACCAGAATTTAGGATGAGGGTTAAGATGCCCTTCATTTTAGATCTGGAAACATGTTGAATTTCTTTTCTTTATTGTTTCAAGCGGGTTGCAGAAAACAAGACTGTTCTATCCATAAAATTAAAAACATAATTTTAAGGTATGAATAGATATGATGTCTAAGATATCTTTTGTTTTTTCTCTGTTAATTCCGCCAAATCAAGTTTGGGGATTATTAAATTTATTTTGTATGTGGGGAAATTTGAAAAATCACATCTGGCAACCCTGATTTTTGCGAACAGACAGAATAGAAGAAAAAAGAAAACAATAACTACGGGCTCAAAAGGACAAGAATCCAGAGCCGTTAAAATATTAATAAAAAAAAAAAACGAACAGACAGACAGAAAATAACTAGCCTAAAGAAAGTTAAGGCTACGTTTCAGAACGTGTGATCTTCGTGCGAAATTTCACTCGTTTTTAAGAAAGAGACAGAGCTATATACTAGAAAGAGAAAGAAAGATCTGGTTTTGAAACGCTTGTGAGTGATTCCCGTGAGAAAAGCGTTTTGAAACGGTCTGGAGTGACACACGTCAAGTAAATACATAACCTCAAATCAAAATAAATAAATTAAGTAAAGTACCTAAATACCTATTGCTTTTAATATGGATGGCATTGCAACCTTTGCATTTGCAAGCCATAATCCTGTCGAAGCAGTTTCGAAACATTTTCCCGTATTCGTACGGAAATGTTGAATTCTATTTTCAAAAATTGTCCGAATCCCGAGAAAACTCCGAAATGACAACTGTCAGGCGAATTTTAACGGTACCCAAACAGAGTTAGAAATCGCAAGTGATAATCGCACGTTACGAAACGTACCAAGGGTACGTTTCGTAACGTGTGATTATCACTCGGAGCGATGCGAATTTTACCCTGCATCGTTCAAAAATCGACCCGAGTGAAACCGAGGGTAAACGAACTGTTACCTGACAGTTGCGCTAAGTGTTTAGAAACGCTTTCGGGGAATGTGAATATCGCACTGACAAGTGCGATTTCTAACTCTGTTTGGGTACCGTTAAAATTCGCCTGACAGTTGTCATTTCGGAGTTTTCTCGGGATTCGGACAATTTTTGAAAATAGAATTCAACATTTCCGTACGAATACGGGAAAATGTTTCGAAACTGCTTCGACAGGATTATGGCTTGCAAATGCAAAGGTTGCAATGCCATCCATATTAAAAGCAATAGATATTTAGGTACTTTACTTAATTTATTTATTTTGATTTGAGGTTATGTATTTACTTGACGTGTGTCACTCCAGACCGTTTCAAAACGCTTTTCTCACGGGAATCACTCGCAAGCGTTTCGAAACCAGATCTTTCTTTCTCTTTCTAGTATATAGCTCTGTCTCTTTCTTAAAAACGAGTGAAATTTCGCACGAAGATCACACGTTCTGAAACGTAGCCTAAGAAAGTGTTCTGTGGTGGCCTAGCCAGTTGTCACTCCAATATTTTTAAACTAGGTATTAATTAATTATTTGTAGTTTTGTACCAACCAACAACCACTTATCATTATCACATATGTAAGCAACTTCAACATTAATTTAAACAATGAGTAAATATTATCTATTTCTCATCACAATCGTTCTGCTTTTGAGGTAAGGAAAATTTTGTTTTTATAAACATTGTACGTAACATGAACTAGTGTGAAAGTTGTACCTATTTGTTTCTTGTGTTTTAGCTGTGAATTTGTTAAAACTACCAACGAGCATGATGTTCCTCACTGGGATTTACTAATTTTCACTCAACGATGGCCAATAACGGTGTGCCGCGAGTGGAAAAACAAAAATGATTCGCACAAGTGTTTAATGCCTGCCAAGCAGGACTCGTGGCTTGTACACGGTATTTGGCCAACCAAGATGGGCTCTTTAGGACCAGGGTTTTGTAATAAAACTTGGCACTTTGATCCTGAAGAGATAAGGCCAATTGAAACAACTCTGAATGAATTCTGGACTAGTGTTGAAATTGGTAAGGTCTACAAATTTTGAGGCACTGAGTGCAATAGTGGTGTATCCTACATTTATCCTTTTCAGGTTCTTAATATAAATTTATCATTAACAAAATCTCAAAGATATGAAAGTGAGTTGCACCACTTTTAAATTAGGGGTCGCGACACGAGTTCCAATGCTATCTCTGTCGCACATGTTGAAAATTGTATACTCTATCCTGCTGCCAGTGTTAAAACCTGATGAAAGTGTTAATTTATGAACCGCTATCAGCAGGGTTTCTCATACTTATAGCCGCACATACACTTATTAAATTTCCTAATAGACTACGAACCCCTTTAAAAAAACTCGCCATAGAAGGATTTTTATTTAAATATAAAAGATAATACAGTTACAATGTAATGATGTGATAGGTGAACTTGTTTTTTGTCATAAATTGAGTCGATTTTAGGAGCAATTTCGATCAATTTTAATCTTAATTTGTGTTGCCCGTGCGACCCATAGCAGCCGCCATAGTGAAATCTTGTTACAAACTTCTTACGATCAACTGGTGAACCCTAGGGGTTTGCGTAACCCACTTTGAGAATTCCTGACTTAGAACATAGATATATATATAATACTATTGTTGTTTATACACATATCAGTGGCTCAGAGCCTTGAGGTGCTGAGTGCATTAGTGGTGTAGCCCAAATTTTGCTTTTTGAGTTTTTCTTTATAAATTTATAATACAAATCTTAAAAATATAAATGTGGATCATAATACTTTTGCACTCTCATTTTTGTAGGCAGGGTACAAAGCAATTTTCGCATTTAACACACACGCATCACTGCAGCAATGGGTTGCGGCGATGGATGTACATTAAAAGAGCATTTTTTTACCTATCAAAATGATATTCAGAGCCACAAACTTATCTGTTCCGATAGGCCAAACCAAAATGGCTTCTATATTCAGTGTGCGAGTCTTCACCACCGGAACTGTTGCTCTACAACATATACATTACCAAGACCATCGGAAATTATTTGTGACGCTCAATGTTTGTCAAAGTCATGCGAAATGGTTGTTTAGAACTCTGCACAGTTCATCTCTGCAGCGATGCGTGCACGTTAAACGTAATAATATTGGTTAGGGTGTAGCTAAGAAACACCAAAGGAAAGTAGGTGCAAAACTGGCAGGCTGAGCTGTTGAGTCTATATGTATATTTTGTTTTCTACTGCCCCCTATTTGAGATGATATCGCTTGACAAGTTGACAAGCTATAGCCATTGTAATCCACACATACAGTTTAAAGTGATAGGGCATACATACATCTGTTTATGTATAGGCGGCAAACAGTTCAAAATTGTAACATCCCTAATGTATGTACGCAATGATTTATACATCCTATATTACGTAACACCATCCATATATTACGTCATTTGAAATGAGGGTTGGAGTTCAGGTCGCGATGATTGTAAAGCCATATCTAACTATTGTTTTAACAACAATATTTATTTTGTAATACAGATAATGAGAACTACATCAGTTTTTTGAGACCCCATCAGGGCCTTAAGATGATGAGGAATTGACGATAGGATGATTGTAGGGGGATCGAAAATCAATGACATAATATATGGACAAACCCTAGCCTGTGGAAATGATATAATATAATATGTTATACATTATAATATGTTGAATAAAAAACTTAAATGTTTGTTCCTACATATGAATACTAGTCATAAACAGTAAAAAATATAATATTTACCTTTTCAGAGGGCTCAAGTTACTCGTTTTGGGCACATGAATGGAACAAACATGGCACCTGTGCTGCCCCAGTCGTTAAAGAACTCAACTCTCAGATTAAATACTTCACTCAAGGTCTCAAGTGGCTCAGCAAGTACTCCATGGATGATATCCTGAGCAGTGTATCAATTGACCCATCGAATGATAAACAGTACTCCATTCTTGATATTAACAGAGCTATCAAGCAAAGTTTAGGAGTTGATCCTGTTATAGAATGTCGGCAGGAGGGTGGTAAAAATGAATTGTTTGAACTCCGTATTTGCTTTGATAAGACTTTGAAGTTGGTTAACTGTGATGGAGTTGTACATGTAGGTAGGACATTAATAGATGGAGAGTCTGTACTGACTAACTGTCATACGGCTGACGGTATAATCTACCCTCTAGATGTTATACCACAAATGCCACCTATGAAATTGTATGTACAACTCTTTAAGTTTATAACATGGCTTCAGTGGTTCACTTTGTAAAAATAATTTTAGGAATTAAAATTAGTTTTTGTAAGTACACTTAAGTGATGGAACATCTGATTTGGTGTAACACGATTTAACTTTTTCGACAGGACTAAACTTAATTTAAGGGTTCTGTCTTTTTCTTTCTATATCGAAAAGACAGACAGGTCGCTTAAAATAAGGTTAGTCCTGTTAAATAACTTAAGTTGTGTTACACCGAATCTACACCATTGTATGTGATTCGAAATCGAGCCAGAATTTAAAATACTCTATTCTGTGGCACGGCATGAAATACTTAAGGCTTCAGCCCTTGGATATTTTTCTGCTAGTGCTCATAGGTAGCTTGTGCTAGAGACAATAAAGACAGCAATAAATTGGTTTTGCTTTTTCATATTTCTGTGTTTCTGCAGGTCTGCAAATTCCTAGCATCTTATTTTCAATATCCAAAAGAGAAGTGTGTCGATCACATAATGGTATCTGATATCAAAATGTAGATATTAAGAGCAGACATGACGCGACCAACTCTGGCACGGGTGTAGATACAAATGTCATGCTGTTTCATTTCGCTATAATATGCACGCTCCATGAAACTTGCGTAATACTACCTGTTTTACACAACTAATAACTTCACCTAAGTAATTTTCAATGGAATTTTTGCTATTTACTCCTCCAAGTACATTTAATAAGTCGGTCGACTGTTACTCGTTAACTTGTAAACACTTCTTAGCTGTGATAGTTTTCCTTTTAACTTGGTTATAAATATTTTAGGTATACTGCTGCCGTGAATTTTTTCATATCCAAAAAAAACTGTTTAGCTGGCAGGGGGTCACTTGACTCTTAACAAAAATTAGCGCTTTAAAGCTTAATATTTCGCTAACGGATCCCTGAATAGAAAAATGGTTTTTGCACACCGCAATATTTTTAGGTTAGAGGAGGTCCCCTACACCTAGGGTTGCCATCCGTCCGGGTGGGCTGTCCTGTAAATCGATCTGTATTGCCTGAGTAATGCATGCATAATGCGTCAGTCCAGTTTCATACGCGTATGCATTTTGTGTGCATGCAGCGACCTTAAGGGTTCCTTGTTGAACATAACAATTTTAAAGATTAAAGGAAAAATAATAGCATGAAGAAATTTACGAAAACAAACGAAATTTTAAAATAAATTTAAATTGTCCTTACTAAATGTATCCAAGCCTTAAAAGAGAGGAAAAGAAATGAAAATCTTAAAAATACGGGTATCACATTGTAGATATTGAGATGAATATTGGCGTCAAATGCCACAGACCTTTTAAAAACATGCTTTTAAATTTTTATTTCTAAACAAGAAAAACAAAGTTAAGTTATGCACTTTGCGCTAAGCGACTGACGTTTAACCTAGAGCTGCTTGTAAAAATAACTTAACTATATTTACTAGCACTGATTTCGTAAATCTTTGAAAAACCACAAAAAATGCATGTCCCTCCTTATCACCGAAACTGGTGGACGGAAAAATATGAAAAAAAAATATCGATTTTTTTGTTATAAACAATTCTGGGCAAGATTTTAAATACCATTTTCCTGACTTTCCTCAACCGACGAAACACAGAACCTTAGGCGCGCGAGTCTGACTCGCACTTGACAGTTTTTTTTTTCGGTTTCTTTGTTTTGCTCTGGTCTGATGTACTTCATTAGTTAATTACCAATTTCAGCTCAATCTGTACAGTGTTTAAAATGTATAGTGCAGTAGAGACAACACGCTTTTTTATTTTCCACTGCTTGACGAAACCACAAAAAATTTTGGATGCATGAACAAAATTTATAGGTACAGGATAATCAAGAGAAGATACAAGTAAAATTAAAATTTAATAATTAACCTAAACAGACAATACATGTAATTTTAATAATTGAATGATACCCCAAAGTGCCGCAAGGCAAACCATTACATTTGTCAAAGTGCTATGTCTATTGACCCTTTGATACGATAATCACGGATGACGGCACCAGACCTGGAACATAAAAAAAATCTGTCAAACATATATACCTACTTCAGCACCCGTAGCACAGTGCTTAATCGCGCGCGAGTATGTCAAGCTCCTCGCACTTGTGATTCAAGTAAGTCGCGTCGCGCGCGATTAAACCCTGTGCTACGGGTGCAGATATACGTAAGTAAGTACGTACTCTATGTACGGGTTTCCTCAAGAAGTTTATAACCAGACTGGAGTGCTAAGCTCTATTGAAAGCCGCACGCTAAAATAAATGATCTTTGTTGTGTCTCTATCTCTGTTACTAATAAAACTTTTTTTTCTGTTAAGGTATACTTCTTTTATTATATTATATTCTTCATTAATCTTAAAAGATAAAGTCGCCTTGTAGCGCTCAAGTATGGTTATATTATAAGGTTATCTTCAATGCAGTTATGATTTAAGCCTCGAATTCACTATGGGATAAGTTGTGAGACATGTTCCAGAACATCTACGGTGCGTGTTCTAACATGTTGTTAATGTTATATAATATGTCGCGGGACATTTTCCTTGTCCACACCAGTAAGTCGTCGCTGAGATGTTGCCCGAGAAAGTCGCGGCAGTTTGTGCTGCGTCATATCATATACATATGTATAATATATTCTATTGAGTAGTTTACCGAAACGTTATAAAAAGGAAAGGTGGTGGGTGCGTAACCACTTATTACAAAGAAAAATCCGGCCAAGTGAGAGTCGGACTCGCGTTCCGTACAGTTATCTATGAAAACGGCAAAAAACTTGTCTGTTGTATGGGAGCCCCCTTAAATATTTATTTTATTCTGTTTTTTAATATTTGTTGTTATAGCGGCAACAGAAATACATTATCTGTGAAAATTTCTACTGTCTAACTATAACGGTTCATGAGATACAGCCTGGTGACAGACGGACAGCGGAGTCTTAGTAATAGGGCCCCGTTGGTTACCCTTTGGGTACGGAACCCTAAAAAGCAGAGTTCATATTCTATGTGATCTAACCCCTCCCACGCGTCATTTTTCTTTATTTTATTTTTGTAGCTTTCGTAAAGTTGTAGTGAATACGAGGCTTATGTTTACAAAATAAGCTTTACCCATACAGGCAGATAAGGCAATTGCAACATCAAAAGCAGTTTTATAAGTATCTAGATTGTTTATCCGATCTTATAATATAATATTAAATTATAAAACCGCGATTTTGCGCTACGATTGGCCCAATTTATTATAAAACCGCTAGAGAATCAATTAACAACTGAGACGAGAAATAAGTTCGGACCTTATTCCCGAGGTTCATAAACGAATGTTCTTATTTTCCGTGAAATTGTTTGTTGAAAATATTATAAATAAAGACGATATTTTTGATGGTCGTAGATAAAGTATTGTGTGCAACTGAACATAATTAGACATTGGGACACTCGAGCAAAATTATTACTAAACTCACTTCGTTCGTTTCGTAAAAAAATATATTACAGTTACACAAAAGTTATTTATGGAACAAGAGAGCAAAGAAGTTTTTTTTTTGTAGCGAGTGTCGAGTTTGAATCCCGAAATCCTGAGCGTGGTGAGGGATTCAAAAACACAAGTAACAAAATAAATATGCTCTCGTGTGACACAGACAAC
The DNA here is from genome assembly GCA_934047225.1 of Ypsolopha sequella. Taxonomy (NCBI): domain Eukaryota; kingdom Metazoa; phylum Arthropoda; class Insecta; order Lepidoptera; family Ypsolophidae; genus Ypsolopha; species Ypsolopha sequella. The sequence goes on along the minus strand of OW203994.1, from coordinate 14,855,861 downwards.
GTTTCACCTCACTAGCGAGAAAACACAAGATGTAAAGACACAATATTTTCGAACGAACTTATAAGAATTCAACGGTTTTTTTTTTCTTTAAACAATACACCATAACAAAAATATTGCACATGAAAAAAAAGTGTAAGGAATGTTAATTGAATCCCAAAAGCCGTAAAAATCGGAAAAACTGATAAACCGAATTCATTGATTTATAAGGAGTCCATCGTCAATGGTACATATTCCATACCCACTGGGAGCCTTTACACCTTGTCTATGGTATCTGACAAGCTGCAGAGCTGTGTATAGCCTCCCAATGTGTATGGAAGCCTTATAGAGTGAAAGAGATAGTCACCATGCTGATGTTTGCTATCCCTTTTTCCCTTGAGCAGTATCGTGAGCTAATGAAATATGAAATGTCAATTCACAGGTTCTTAATTCAAAACACTTTTTCTTCACTGAGTGAGCAAAATTGACTTTCGCTCACTGATTTTAAGCAGCCGCGCTTTTCGAGCTACTGAGGTGAAAATAGTACATTGTTCACCGAGGGAAGAAAGGGGAAGATTACCAACGAGGGTGTAGTTTGAGGCCCGAGGCGAAGCACAATACTCAATACACATGGGTTAGGAATCGCACTTTCTCCCGAGTGATACATAGTGCTTTATACTACACCTGCGAGGAAATAGTATAATTTTACTTTTAATCAAGTCAGTGGCGGCTGCACTTTAAGTGCGCTCGTGCGCCGCACTACCATTTTAAATCTTATAAATTGAACCAACTTTCTATCTATACCATACACCTATGTAAAAAATATAAACTTTCAAAACAATGACCTATACATATAACAATCCATACATTGTACACAGAAATTACATATCTGATTACAAGGTTTTGATATTCGAGTTAAATAAAATTAAGCTGACCTGTTTTGCTTTCTACTGCAAAAGAATTTGATCTTATTTTTGCTTGAACAAAAACGACCCCGTGCGCTCGGTAAAGCGCACGCAGAGATCTCAACAACTTCTATGAAAGACGATGTAAACCGCCCGGCGCGTGACACCGAAGATGCTTAGTACAAATTGTATGGCGTTTTTAGGATAGATTCGTGCGCCGCACGGAGCCGTTAATTGCCGAGAGAATACGAATACTCTCGCTTGGGCGACGCGACGTTTGGCTCTCGGATGCATTACCCGACGCCTTTTGTTTGACCTACGCACTTGTTGTTATTTTGATTAATTTGTGCGTGATTAATTATTTGTTAATCTAACAAAATAGTGAATATTAAGTAAAATTATTTGAAAATATTTACTAAACCCATGCAGTGCACCACCGGTTCTCTGACACACCAGCCGCCACATATTGTCTTTGCCACTGATCAAGATACAAGAAACCGACTGACTCGCGTGCGATTGTCACTTTTTATTTCCTTCTTATTTTTTTATTATGTGCAGGAAAAGCAAGTGGCCAGTATCATTTTTCGAGTTTTATGTACGAGTTCGCAAAATAATACTGGCCACTTGGCTACCTGCTCATTCTTTGTTATTTAAAAAAAAATAGCACGTTAACAATGGATTTGCATATACTTTTTCTGCCCGCTCAAGCACGTTAACAATGAATTTTCATACACTTTTTCCGCCCGCATATTTGTATGACAGTAATGACGTATTTTCTGCATCGTTTTCAACAAAGAAAGAAGGTACTTTCCGAGCAGGTGTAGTATAAATACTATTATTTGATTAGTGACGTCATTTCAGATTATAGGTACACATGCGAAGCAGCTCAATTGTCATTCAGTTATGCTATGCCGCAGACACACAGACACGGACCGAGGCTTCTTATTGTTGTAGTTTTATTTAACAAATATTTACCTAACAACTCCAAGGGCTTCTCGTAGTCTTCACTTGTGAACACCTTCTTAGGGAAGTTAGTCATCAGCTTGAAGCTGCCTTCTTGCGTGTATTCCTGAGCGTTCATCTGAAGAAACAGTCTGACCGCAGCCAGTTGCTCCTTAGCGCCGAATGTTTGTGAGAATGTGCGTCCATCGGGCAGTCGCAGTTGGATCCTCGCCTGGTCGTAGGAGACGACTGGCGCAGGGTTGGGGTTCGTCACTGGGGTGGGCGGCGGCGGCGCGGGCGCAGCTGCTTCTGCTGTTAGCCCTGATGCGGCTAGCCTGTAATATGGAAGTAGATTCATTAAATTATATAAAAATAACCGCAATTCTTCAGTTACGCTGCGGTGGTCAAACAGATTCTGAAGCGTAAAAATCATTACCTAGGAAATGCAAAAATTAAGAACCTATCCTTTCAATATCTGATAAGAACTTTTACTAAGAGCATTAGTCATGTAGTTTGAATTTATATGAGTACTAGCATTTCGCCCGTGGTTCCGCCCGCGTTTATTAAATATTTGCCCCGTTTTCGGTTTGGCAGTTGTTTTATCAACACCCCTTATAGCTTATATGTTGATGAGGGTACGATCAGGGCCCCGTCACTCGAGCGTAGCTGCCGCGATTGGTAATAATAATTAGGCATAACCAGAGTGATTTCCCGCCAGTGGGCTGCCACCCGGCGTCGCGCGTCGCGTCGTGCACGCGTGGTGTGTGTGGAACAGAACTCAATTACCTACGTTTAATTAAGATAATATATTTTTTAGTTGGTATACGGAAAACCGTTAATCATTATAATTTTGAAAGTATTAATTTAAACTAAATGTTTACCACAACCCGAAGCGAAAAAGAAAGTATCATGCAGACCGTTCACAGTTATTTTACCTCTGACAGCTGTTCTATGTCCAATACTTAAGAATCATTTTCGATCAGCCAAGAGGTAACTAAACTGTGAACGATCTGTAAACGGTAAATTAAATTTTATTTAATTTACAAAATATTGATTGATCTGTACATCAATCAATATTTTGTAAATTAAATAAAGGAACTTGCCTACCAAAACTTTTTTTCTTTTCGACTCGTCGGTCGTGTCGACCCTATCGAAAACGCACGGCGGACGTGTCGCGCCGACGCCGCTATACCGCGCGCTGTACTTAGTATTATCAACGCTAAGTCCAGCCCCTTAGATGCATTTTTGCATGTATTTCCTGACAGTAGATAGTGTAGCTATAGCGTAGCGTGCAATTTTGGTAGGTATTTTCGTTTTACAAGGAAGAGAAGTATCTGTTACGTAGTAACTACTATATCATCTGTGGTACGATGTTAATAATAAAGAAAACCGCATCCATATCCATTGTGTAGTTCTCGAATTAAAACGGACCATACATATAGACAAACAGACAGACAAAAATTGTAGTTTTGTTTTGGCCTCAATACAATAGGTAGAAATAACCCATTTCATTTAAAATTTCGCAAATATATTCAATGTACAGTACAGACACGACTTCTTACTACTTTATTATTATTAATTTCAATGCAAGTGCTCGTAAAGGCCCACTTTTTATGCATCAAAACCGAACAGAAAGTCGATTATTTTGCCCCAGGGCTTTATTATTATTATTATTTTTAATTTAATTACGAGAAGTTGGCTAACCTGCAATCTTTCCTGTGTACCATAAATGTTGTACTTTTTTTCGACTGTTTAACAGCTCTGGGTATAGTCTTTTTGAGCCAATCATTAATTTGCAAAATTGTAACAATGTAACTTTCAACTTTAATAATTAAATTGTTTTCTTTGATTATATTTGTTTTAATTCCTCACACTATGCATTGAAAAACGTAATATGATATACGGGCGTACAAGCAATAAATTACTCGGTTGCGTTTAAACACTCGCTACGCTCGTGTTTTAAGTCGTCCTCGTAATCTATTCCTTTTCGCCCTTGTAGCATAAACTACTAATATGAGTATATCAGGAACCTCACTTTCTAGCCTGTTTGTCAGCCTCAATTTGTGCCCTGACGCGTTCCCTCGCCTTTTGTTCTTCGACCTTCTCTCTACGTCGTTGTTCAACAATTTTCTTCATTTCCTGCTCCTGCATCCGCAATCTCGCATCTTGCAGATCCTTACCAGCCTTAATGCGGAGTCGCTCCCGCTCTAACGCTTCAGCCTGCAAGGGAATTAGAGGGTACTATCAGACTAGGCTTGTGTGACCAATTTGGAACTCCTAAAGGGATTTTTGTCATCTGAGCAGGCAATTTGGATAACCCTGCCCCCTGAGCTTGGGGGCACTGCTGCGCTTAGCCCTCTGATAGCTAAACCAATAGTAAAAAAATTGTTTCAAAATTTTAAATGGAATGTGGTAATAGTATTGTACTGAAGCCATAACTACCATTTTTAGAATTTTTGTCTGCCTGTTAGTACGTATGTTCCGTTTAAACTCGAGAACCACTCAACAGGTTTAAATGCGGTTATTTTATCAACACCCCTTATAGCATATATGTTGACCGGGGTCACTACGATGATAATTAAAAAAACCGCATCCAAATCCGTTGAGTGGTTCTCGAGTTAAAATGAAACATACATATACAATACATACAGACAGACAAAAATTGCAGTTTTGTCCTCAGTCAGTATAATACTGATAACCAGAGGTCAGGATTAGGTAGTGTGATTTATTTATGTACTTGAGCTATGTTGAGCTAAAACTAAAACTGTGTGGAAGAGCGGGGTCTCCTAATACAAGTATTTACGTACTTAAAAGGAGTCTCCAACCCAGCTATGTTAAACCGCTTTGAATGATAAATAAAGATTTTTGTATTTTGTATTGCATGTTGATTTTAATATGGATATTCTTGGAATTACAATAATTCTGATCAAGTTGTTATAGTAAAGCCGATTTCGAAGGCGATTTTAGTGCTGTCAAAACTAAAGCTTTCCAAAGTAATTTAGCTTCTAAATCTAACACTTAAGGACTATTTTGCATTGAAGAAAATTTAGTATTTACAGAACTAAATCGATTCATCCATATTAATTAACTATAGTAGGTACTTTTATTCTCTAAATATTATTTATTTAAGTAATTAATTGTCGATGGCATCTGCTACTATATAAAAAGAAGAGAGTGACATTTTATTTTAAAAAACCGGTCAAGTGCGAGTCAGACTCGCGTACCTAAGGTTCCGTATCGTGGATAAAAAAATTAATGGATCGACAATGGAGTTTCAGCATAAAGGTTCTTTTTCTACCTTAAGTTCTAAGGAACCCTAAAAAGGTGGTATAAAGAGATTGTAATAAATAAATTATATTAGTTGTTACTTAAAATTTGAAGTAATATACATTGTATCCATATTAACATCAACATTTATTAATATTAACAACACCTAATTCTGAGCTCTGCTAATAATCCATTTCATTCAAAATTTTGTAAAAATATTCAATGTACAAATACATCCTACAGACTCCTCATAACAGGTGCCCGATTTCTGTCAACACATCTGACTGAACCAGCAGACACAATTCGCCACTCCAAAATTATATGTTTCGGTACGCCAAACCAAAATGGCTTCTATATTCATTACGTTAGAGTCTTCGTCTTCGGGAAAGATAAATTTGTGGCGCTATACGTAAGATTGGTAGAGCCAATAGAATTGCAGTATCCTGTGTCGATTGTTGACAGAATTAATTGTACGCAAGATGTTTAACAATAGACGTCTTTCTGGGCTGTATTGTCTATGATGGACAGACATGACTTTTTCACAACTTTATTATTAGTATAGAATATATAGGTAAATTGCATGGGGGATTTTGTTTAGACAAGGGAATATTTATTTTATACTAGGTAGATTAATAAATATAAATAATAAAAATTGATGTAATTTTACAGTACGTTCAATTGAAATCAAAGCCGTTTTATCTGGCTTCCTTAAACATGTCTCCACACATTAGTTCCGCCAATTGTGTTGATTCGGTGCAGCACAACTTGTCAGGATTAAGCTTAATTTAGGCGTTCTGTATTTTTCTGTCTGAATCCAAAAAAACAAAGATAGGATGCTTAAAATAAGGCTAGTCCTGCCAAATAAGTTAAGTCGTATTACACTGAATCGACACCAGTATCTTGTTGTAAATGAAAAGAGTCACTGGAAGGTAAACAGTTGAAATTTTTTCAAACTTGAATTCTTAAGCGTGAATCTACAACAAAAGAAAATTCATGATTGATATTAAGGTAGCATTCTTAAATGCCAGGTAAAAATTTCCACGTTACCCAAGTGAAAACGAAGAGCTCCGAACAATTCGCAAAGTCGTTCATAAACCTTGTCAGAAATGTAAAATTAACTTTTGTTAGTTAAATTTTAGAGCCCGTAAATTCAGAAGGATATTTTCACTTTGACATTTGTCATCAGTTCACCACATTACAGGCCATTTTTTTCTGGGTTATGGAATCCTTCAGAGTGACTTGTAAACCCATTTTATTTCAGTAACATGGTACATCAAAAAAATATCCTTTGCCACATAAATAAATTGCTTTTACAAAGTGGTCATTCCAAAACAATTAGTAAATAGATTCCGTCTGTCTTATCTCTTTTACTTTTACGAAGTAAACTTTACATTTACCCTGGCGTTTAGGAACACTACCTAAAACTAGTTTTTAATGGGGTTTTTGCAGTAGTATAAATTAGTGTAACAAGAATAACTTGGGCTTTGAATTATCACAATAGTAAGCAAAACTAAAGTTATGGCTAGTCCTATTCCTTTCAAAGAAACCCCTCATCGCTTGTGCTATTTTTATTATAATTTAAAATTCAATGTAATTAATTGTAACTATATAATTTATTGTAGCTTTATAATTTTGTATAATCAGCAAACTAGCAGCATGGAACACCAAAGTTATGCATGTAAGAGACGAGTAAAGGAAGCTAGTCCCCACCACCCAGGGAATCCTACTGTGGGGACTAGAGAATGCCAATCTTTGTTTTTGTCCTGTTAATAAATAAATTTGAATTTGAATTGAATTTATTTAAAGCTTAATTGGTGTTCAGTGCAGACAAAGTTGCAGGCAAAAGCTAGTAAATAATTAAAATTCAACAAAATATAAACTACCTTTTCCCTTTCTTCTCTCTCCTTTCTCTTTAGTTTCATCCTCTCTTCTAATAGTGCCAGTTGAGCTTTTTTCTCTTCCTCGGTAAGTGGTTTCTTCTCTTCTGTAGATTCAGAGAAATTACTGTGGTTGGTCTTAGCAGCGTGGAACTCTACTTCATCCTGGTTTTTGAACAGTTTTCCGCAGTCGTCACACTTGAGAGACTTGGCTTCTTGATCAGCTTGTTCCGTGCTAGCACTGGCGGTAGGACTCGGCTCCACGGCTACTGCAGGTGCATCAGTACCAATGCTGGTCCCAAGAGACTGTCCCGATTCTAAGGCAGGATCATCTGCATGAGCCAGTAGCCATTCCATTGCAGGCTCCACTCCTTTATGGTTGGTTATAGCCAAAGCTTTCTCCCTGTTTTACAATGCATAACATAAAAATTTGTAACCTAACCTTTTGACCAATACCAAATCACAAAAGTACTACTACTTACGCTCGCTCCTTAGAGAATCCCATCTCTATTAACGTATTTATCTCTGCCATTGTAAAAAATTAGTTATTAGTTTGAGACAAATTCACAGTAATTTACATACAACAATTAATCAGCTGTTTTGACTGAAACTGAAACTAACTGCGCTGCGCTGCCGCTGAGTGCGCTGCAGCAGTCCGCTGCAGGGCTGCCAGATATCAGCTACCTAAATTCGCCTAATTTTGACTACCGAGTAGCCTAAATCGCCTAATTATTTATTATTGTCAAGTAGCCAAATTCGCCTAACATTTTGAGCTATGTAGCCTAAATTTGGCCCAAATAAAGAAGAAACGTACAGTGCAACTAAAAAGTCATGAAACAAATAGGGGCGCCACTTTCTTAAAATGTGAGTTAAAATGAGTTAGAAAGAGTTAGAAAGATTGTTTTCTCTATGATAAACGCGTTTGTCTATCTCACTCCAACAAATTTAGTGGATGCAATGGAACGCAAGCAGCGTGAAAGAACTGCGGACGTACTATATTACGTTTTGTTACAAGCATTTTATGGAATTATTCAATAAATTTGGAGTAATCCTAAAATAGCCTAAATCGCCTGTTCTTTTTTCCTAGGTAGCCTAAATGGCTACTGGTAGCCGATCTGATTTTTTGGTCGCCATTTGACCCCCTAAGGTAGCCTAAATGGCGATAATTCGCCTATTCTGGCACCACTGGTCCGCTGCACATGGAATAGAAATGATTTTTTTTTTTTTTGTTTCATTTTCCCACTAAGTGGAAAGGCAAAGGGATCTCAGCCCATACAGCCATGTCTGACGTTATAGTTATTATCTGTTTATATGCACTATCCTCTTCTGTTGAGGATCATCTGAAAGGTCTGTCCTGTCTAAGTCACTGTCCTGTCGTTTCCGCTATAATGATAGCCTTATAACGCAATTACAACAGGGTTAGAAAAGACACACGAAAAGGCACAGCCCGCACTTTTGTTCCATTGAACAACACACTACACAGGTTACGGCGATTTTAATTCACAATATTCTATCACTATTGTTGATCAAAACACCCAAAATGCAATATTTTTTCAATAAAACAAAAAAACGACGCCATCACATTCTTCGCGCCTTTTTTCCAACCGAATAGAAATGAATAGAACACATACATTTACTCCACTTTTTTTTAAACTGGTTTTACGGCTCTGGATGAAAGTCTTTTTGAGCCAATCGTTTTTAATATTTACACTTTGTGGCTGCCAGTGCTGCCAGATGACCGACTCGCGTTCCCTCCAAATATTACCCAGAGTCCCCCCAAAATTCTGGTTTTGAAGAAAAAACCCCCACAAAAGAAAAAGCATTTGTTTCTTATTCCACTTAATTTCATGCTTCTTTCAATATAGCTTATATTACTGGATCAGCATATTCACACGCGTCGTCTGAAGTTCCGTACATTTTCTCTGAGTTGAATCTGTTTAGTATGTTTGAACTTGTTTTCAAATTAACACATACTTCTGGCAATGTATATGTACCCTATTCTCAAAATGTATAAGGCAGTGTGGGTGGTCCATATATGTTTCATAGTTTGTCTTTAATAATTACTACTTGAGAGAAGGCTCTTTCACTTTCCACAACTGCGTTAGAAAATGGCAATAACAAAAAATCCCAATGCCAATTTGATAACATGTCCTTATGTTATGTTCTACCACAGACTGCATTTTTGAAATTATAAACTTCAACCCAGAACCAGAGAATATAAAGTATTACTACGTAAAGAAGCGACACTCACCTCCCCGCGCGAATTTAACGTCCCCCGCGGTCCCCCGCAAGTTAGTGGAAATCTGGAGTCAGGCAGAGCTCGATTACCACTCGTTTGCAGCGCGCGTGTTTTGTTACAAAGTTTTAGAATTGCGTGATCAAACCTTACAATTTCGTTCAGTAACGCATTTGGAACAATAAAATCAGTATTTATAACTTTCCATGTTTTGACAAGTTTTCATTTTTGTTCCAAAATTTATGTTTGAGTAGTTGTTAATTATATGATGATCATTTATGCATACGAAACTATATAGGTACCTACTAAGCTTAGGCATACTATATATATATATATATATATATATATATATATATATAGCTAGCTGCAGTGCTGCCAGATGAGAAAATTGAATATGTGGTAGCGGTGCTTTAAATACGGGGATTTTCACAAAAAGCGGACATTCTTTATTTAATATTTTTAATATTTATATAGATGTTTCTCTCTCAATTCACATGCTTATGATGTTTCTAATAGTTTATTCATGCAAGGTCAAAGAAATTAACAAAATAAAGAATGAAATCACAATAAAGCCGATTCTGAAGGCTTTAATTATAGTTTTAGAACCAACGACATTCTTGTTTAGAACTCAATTAGAACTGTCAAAATTTAAAATTTTCCGTAGTTATTTAGCTTCTGTTCCTAACATTGTTTTGAAATCAAGAAAATGTTGTTTTGGCAGCATTCAAACTAAAATGAAAACCTTCAGAATCGGCTTTAATGTTTTATATTGGTACTTGGTAATATTTAATATTGGTACTGGACGCAATAGTTAAACACCAGTGCATTCTCTGCGCATGCTTGATTAAAAGTTCTAGTAAAAATAAATAATTAAAAACACGACTGCCGTTATAAAAAGTGAACTAAAAAGAACAAAACAAGTTGTAGTAGTTAAGACTTACAAGATGTTGGAGAAATACTTAAGAGTGCGCTGCCGAACGCTCGCAACTACGATTCGAGGCGAGTGCAAAATTGGTCGGAATATTGCTGTCTCTATCAGGCGAGCGGTTGACGTGGTGCGTAGCTATGTGTGTGTGTGTGTGTACCATTCATTCATAACCCCTCGGCCATAGCTTCAGGCTTCGAGAGGCGCGCCAAGCGGTTCTTCTTGCGACGGCGCCGGCAGATAGAACAAATGTATGAAGTTGTATTGAGCCCGCCATGGGTCGTCGCTCGCGCATCTTGTCCGGCTTCGAGTGACTTGCGATATCTCGACGGCGGTGTGCGGGGAGGCAGGCGGTTGAAACAGTAATCGAGCGCGCAGGACGAACCTAGTGTCAAACGCTTTGAGCGAGCGAGCGCGCTATACATGAAGGCGCCGATGGGTGTCGTGGCAGGCTCAGATTGGTATGAGGTGGCAGAGCAAAGCCCGTCGCAAAAACCGCCTGGAAGCGCAGCAAGAAGCGCCGCTAGAAGCATGAAGCTGTGGCCATGGCGTAACGTCTCGAAGGCACAATGTTCATGATTGGCTTTTTTTTGTTATCTACTTCGGGGAATCGTTAGTAAATACACATACTAGTAATGCGTTTTATTGAAATTGCTCTACAAGTCAATATCTGGAGATCGAGGCTTTGTAGAGAAAACCTATATAAAGTAAGTACCAAGTACGATTCGGACCTACGCACCGAGGGTTCAGTACAAACTTATAGGTTTAGAAAAAGGGTATTGACAGGGTACTAAACTCTAAAAAGATTATGATAAATAATTCCACTTGCATTTATGAGGTACCAACTTGACACTTACGTACGATCTATAATTTTTCTTCTATGCTGTCTTATAGATACTACGACCGGTGGTCAAAATAATATAACGCTGGCCTCTCACTCTTGATCAATCCCCGTTATCCCTGTGGGGCCCCCGAAGGGCCACCGTCTGGTCCGTCTGTCACCGCGCCGCGAATGTTATAATATGCACCAACGCTATAATGATATACTCTGTCAAGGCTATAATATGTGTCAATCGTCACTTGACATATTAAGTCAAAGTCGATCGTCATTGATCCAGACAAGGAAAGAAGACTACCATGCCAGGTACGTATGTACATACACATTTTGTTATGTCTTTTTTGTTGGTATAAATTTTTACTAGCACTTAGAGCGAAGTCTATGATTAAAAACCATGATTATGTATTACAACATAGATATAGGTTCGTGTTAAAAACACAATAGATAAACTGTAAATTTAATTAAAATATTATTGTAAAAGTGATAAAACGATGTGTTTTCACACAGTAAAAATAATAAAAAAGATTGGTTCAAAAGGACGTGCATCCAGAGCCGGCAGGTAAAGAAATTCTGGCTGGGTTGCCTGTAAAGATGGGCGTTTATAACTAATTTTGATAATGGAAAGGTTCAAAACTACTCATTTCAATAATCGACTACAAAATAAGTCAACTACTGATACCCATAATCGAAAGAAACCATTCGATTATTCATTCATAAAGCCACACAAAATTGACCTTTATATAGTTGATATAAAGTTTAATTTTTGTTGATGGTGAGTCATCAATCGAGTAGTTTTCGATTATGAGTACACATGAGTACATTATGAGTACGAAAACACGCACACAGCTAGACTTTTTACAGGACAGACGTGCACACTAATAAACCAAGAAACAAACGAAAATAGGCGAGACTTTACGAACGAAGTAGAGTGAAAAAGATAGCATGTTTGTTTGTACCCTCAGAATAAGGAATACAAATAGAAACCTGACTAAAATAATACGCGGAGAAAGACACCTATCCTTGATTTTCTTACGACATTCTAGTGCGTTAGAGAGAGATGGATATGTATTAGTTTTTTCTTAATTAGGTAGGTTGTCACTAGTTCGTTGCTTTGCTAGTGATGTAACAATGTCGATTTTTGACTACGATAAATAAACCAAATCGAAATGAACCGCGACCAATCTCCTTACCACACATTATATCGTATCAAAGTGTGAAAAAAAAGAGAATGCAGGAGGCACCGACCTTTCTGGTGACATCCTCTTGCTTTGGAAGGAGGCCAAGAGAATTAATAGCAAAGTCGTCTCTGTCTACCCCAGTGGGACACATGTTATATTGTGTAAATAACGAATTAATAAAAGGATATCTTTCGTTTAGCATAATATTTTTTATTAAGTACAAATTACTATATCGTAGGCAGGTAGGTACATAAGTTAAGTCCAAAATTGTGCTTGTTTCTAGTACAAAAAATGCTGTAGCTTGTATCAGAGATACAACCGTAAACCATTTAAGTGGATACTTTTTAAGTCGCCTCTTAACTCAATCAAATAGATGTTCGTTGATGTCGCGTCTTTGTTCAATCAAGGAGGAAGGAATTAATCGCAACAATAGAAATCATAATAATCATAGACTTATAGGATTCGTAATAATAATATTATGTCAATGATGAGCGATGACAGCGCAATTACTACAGAGGTAATTTCAATTTTTTTTTATTTCTATCAAATAAACAACAACTTATCTTGAATAAAAACTAATAACAAATAATGAACGATTAAAATACCTAATAACCTGTAATAAGAAATCAAATTATGCGCAGTTCAAGTCAATAAGCATTCCCAAAATTCATTTCACGATAGAACTACCCTGTCAAAGTACTTTTTTTGTCAACCACTAAGTACGAAAATGTCTTGATCTGCGGAATTTCTTCGTGAAGTCGATCACGGCAGTAACGTGAACGAACAGGCCTTTCAGAACGATTTGCGAACATAGAAATATGCACTTTTCTAAACCACAGACATCCATAGGTACTGGTTCTGTTGCCTAAAATTGAAAAATTATCGAGTTAATATACTATAGTATAGTACAAGCACGGACCTACAAATAAGATTGATAATGCAATTATACATAATTATTTAAAGGTTACCAATGTGTCTGTATCTGGTAAATATAACGTTGGTAAGGCATCTGCTTTTAAAAGTCTCCATTTAAAATTTTAGTTTGGTCCAAAAGAATCCGACGTAAAGTGTTTCGAACAAATATGACTGCTTTTTTTAATTGCCCAATTTGGTCAAATTATTCGTCTAAGCCATTCACTTTTTAATTCTTCCCTTTTTGGAAATCTGTAACAAAAAAATATAGCGATATTTATTCGTTACTGCAAGGAACGGAACGTCACATAATTTTTTGATTATTGCACTTGGATGTAATTTTGAGATCGTTAAACGAAACGTACATAAAAAAGTAATTAATGTCATTGTCACATCACATCACAATGACATTTTGAAAATAAATAAATAATAACAACAAAAAAAAAAAAATAATTAGCAGTCTTTTTATGAGTTTTCTACGCCAGAAAGAAAATGTCCCAAGAGAAAAAGAAGAGAAGTCTGTGCATTGTAGATTTGTATAAAAATGGAGGCATACATCTTTTTCCTAAAGATGAAAGTCGTAAAGCGTAATGAGTAAAAGCCATGGTACATTTTAAACCTGGACGGACCATAACAAAGCATTCGCATATAATATGCTCAGCACACATGTCATCAACCAACGAGCGTATGTGACGTGACGCAATGTTTTTTTTTATCAATCGTTTTGGCTTTGGCACCTAGCAACGTAGTCAGTTCAACACCATCTACAGAGTTCTTGGAAACTATGTTTTCTTGATAGATGGATTATCCTTTATGCACGGCTGCCGCGGGAACCAATGTTCGATAGTTTGCCACACGGACTTTAGTACATCACTATACGAAAAAACATAACCTCTCATAGTCGGCAGAAAATCTATATAAAACAGGTAAATATCGGTGTAGAATTGAACACGAGTATGATTTACAAGAACTACTATTATTGTTACTGAGTTTTAGGTATGATCCTGCAACTTATTAACATAAAAACTATCAGAACTCACCGATGAAATGATATTGCTTCATTGTTGTTTTCTTTTCTTCCTGTATGCGATTTACAGCCTTCAATCGCACAAGACATTTTATTACAATGTTAAAAAAACAATCAACACAAACAATAATAAATCACACTTTCACGAATTTTGAGAGGAAGAGCACAAAAATATTGAATTTCTCTCGGTGAAGCTGTAAACTTTCGCAAAATGCATTAGACATTGCGATGCCACCAAATTAAGATGTGATGCACGCTACGAACGATATTACAACACAACGATACAATGATGAGACATATTTAATTTGATGGTATTATAATTTTTAAAATACATCCAAATTACATCCATCTGACATTTGTTTGGTTCAATCTAGTGACACACCAGGAAAAAATATAAAGTAAGTGCGGTTCGTCGTTTCATTCACTCGTACACAGGAGTAATTTACGTTAGATGAGTACAATGGCTAATGCCCAGTTCTTATTTTAGCCAGGCTTCTATTTGTATTCCTTATTCTGAGTTTGTACCTATTTTTCGTTTACACTCATCTTTTATCTCACAACCAGCATATCATTCGATTATATAAGCTACTCTATCGTATTGTTTTATCATCAAAATTATCTCTAGAATCTTATTGTTTGAGTAATAAAAGCTAAAATTTCGACAAAATCAATTATATTTTCAAAAATAATCGAACCCTTCAAATGACTGCCATAATCGAATAAATCGATTTCTGTCATTCATAATCGCCCATCTTTAGCTGTCTGACTGAATGACATTTGTAACACCGTAGAAGAAATTTAATATAAAAGAAGAAAATATTTTGGTGTGAAATACGGGTGTTTCTTTTCTGTGTATTTCTTGAAATACAAAGAAAATTATAATCAGTTTCTGGTATATGCATTTTGACTATATAATCTAGGGATTTGATTTTGGAAATCATGTTTGGATGAACTTTCCTCGATAGAAATAATTGTTGAAATGAGGTCTTTTAACACACTTTTTCTCCTCGTTTAACGAGTAGCAGCCATGTACAGAACTCAAACATATTTTATTAGATTGGTTTTTAACAATATCTAGATATTTGTTTTGGAAATCTAATCCAAAAGTTCTAAGCCCGACCTACAAACAGGTATCAAATCTTTGTAAATCTACCGTCATTTGTTAGTATGTTTTTTCGTGATTGATTGTGTGAAGTTGAAGTTCGATACTGCAAGCTACTTGTATTATTTTTTTGTGATATTTTGTTTAACGCAGTCTGACGGGATTTTTCACAATGGAGAAAATTGAACACCGTGCTGTGATTAAGTACCTCAATAAAAAAGGTCTTTCGCCTAAAAAGATTCATGAAGATATGGAAACAACATTAGGGGAATCTGCTCCATTGTATTCCACTGTCAAAAAGTGGGTAGCTGAATTTAAACGCGGTCGGGAGACCATTGAAGATGACTCAAGGAGCGGAAGGCCTTCAACGTCCACCACTAAAGAAAACACTGACAAAATTTGTGATCTCATCCTAGGAGACCGACGATTGACCATTAGTAGGATAGCTGAGATCACAGGCATCAGTTATGGCCGAAAGCAAAACATTATAACTGTAGAATTGGGGTTCCGTAAGGTTTCTGCTCACTGGGTTCGAAGATTGCTTTCAGCTGACCAAAAACGAGTTCGATTCACAATTTCGCGTGACTGTTTGGAACTTTTTGAGGCAGATGCTGAGGATTTTATGTCTCGTTTTGTTATCATGGATGAAAGCTGGGTTCATCACCATACTCCTGAAACAAAACAGGAACCCAAACAGTGGAAAAGATCTGGCTCACCCACGCCAAAAAAGGCCAAGTGCGTTTTGTCAGCCAACAAAGTCATGGCATCTGTTTTTTGGGATTCGAAGGGAGTTATTTTATTGGATTATTTACTTAAAGGTGAAACTATAAATTCACGCTATTATTGTAACCTATTACGAAAACTTCGCGAAGAAATAAAAGAAAAATGGCCGGGGATGTTGCGTAAGAGAGTTTTGTTTCATCAAGACAATGCACGAGTTCACACCTCGGTTGAAACGATGGCTGTGATCCATGAATGTGGTTATGAGTTGCTGCCCCACCCACCTTATTCGCCGGATTTAGCCCCCTCTGACTATCATCTCTTTCCAAATTTAAAAAAACACTTGGGGTATCTAAATATTCGACTAGAGAAGAAGTGATAGTCGCAGTTAATGACTATTTTGACGACCTTCCGGAATCATTTTTTTTCGAGTGTATAAACAAGTTGCAGGTCAGGTGGAAGAAGTGTGTTGATCTAGATGGAGACTATGTCGAAAAATAAAAATAATTTTGAACCCACTTTTCTTCCATTTTCACGGTCGGGCTAAGAACTTTTGGATTCACCCTCGTAGCTAGTTTAGTTTTTTTAATAAAAATATAAAACCATTTTTTTCCGTTTTGCCCTGAATCCGCCCCTCTCGCACTGCGCGATTTTTCGCTTGGAGTGACAGTGACAAAAATAAAATTCGCATAGCCTCATAAAGCCTTAATAATTAAAAATTAAGGACATGGCCTTTCGGCCTCATATTCAAAAAAGATATAATGCTATGCTGCAGAAAAGAAAAAAAAAGACTGCCTATTGTTCTTCAATGAATGAAAATAATAATAATAATAATAATCAAGCCTCAGAAATGGCTTATGGCCTTATATTATTTAATAACAAAACAGATAGAATAAGTAAACAACAGACAAGGCAGTATGGCTTAGTTCCTTAGCCTTTCCCTATTGGGATAAAATAATCAAAAAAAAGCAAGCTAGAAAAAAGGCGCGAAGATGTGATGGCGTTGTTTTTTTGAAAATATATTGCATTTTGGGTATTTTGATCAACAATAATGATAGAATATTGTGAATTAAAATCGTCGTAACCAGTGTAGTGTGTTGTTCAATGAAACAAAAGTGCAGGCCGTGCCTTTTCATGTGTTTTTTCTAACAGAAAAGGAGAGAAAACGACAAAAAAAAATGACAGGCAGTATGGGCTTAAGCTCTTAGCCTTTTCCATAAAGGAAAAAAAAATGGCTGACTGACATTGACATTTGTTTTTGGGTTGGAACTTTTGCTTTTGACTATTTCGATGATTATTATAACAGTGTAATTGAATAAAATCGTGACAATTAATTTGAAAGAATACAACAGTAGGTCAGAGTGTCATCAAGGAGGCACGATCCAGGACTTATCGCTTGAAGGGATACTTCCATTTATATTCATAACCTCTCGATTTCAAGTGGTAAACATGAATACCCTTGCAAAAAGTAGAAGCTATTATTCTCTTTATCGTGCATTTACCACAACGGCGGTAAGAAACTGTGCAGTTCCTCCCAAAAAGCAACCAAAAACTATGTTTGCTATAACTTGGAAGTCCATGATGGGGACTGCAGCGGTAGCCGGTGGTTTGACGGCATTTATGATGTACTTAAAGAAAGAAAAGCAAGAAGCGTTGGACAGAGAGAGAAAGAGACAGCTTGGGAAAGCGAAGATCGGCGGAGGATTTGAGCTAGTAGATTCAGAGGTACCTAACTTATTACCTAAATTACGAATTTTTATCTATGTGTTCTTATCAATATCTTATGATTGATGCCTAGCTTGATATGTTTATAATACTTCAAGAATACACAATCTCTTTTAGGGAAAAGTGGTCAAAAGCACTGACTTCTTGGGCAAATGGCTCCTCATCTACTTTGGTTTTACACATTGTCCAGATGTTTGCCCTGATGAACTTGAAAAACTGGCAGAAGTTGTAGATAAGTGTGGTAAGTTAACAACGCTATACATAGTTATTAATTTTATTATCTAAACATTTATTAAAAACTGATCAAGTGCGTGAAGGACTCGCACCCTGGAGTGTTCTGTATCCTTTATATAAGTTAATAATATATATAAACAATGTAAACAAAAATTACAAAGTTATCATTACACAAAATTTATGAAACAAAACTGCGAAATTACGCTGGTTGGTTATTCAGGGAGGTAATCCTAAACCTACAGTATTTGTTGTTTAAATACAGCATATGGTACATAATATACAGAAATTTTAAATTCCTAACTACTTTTGTCTTTGAGATTGACCCTGTAACAAAAATGGTCCAACACTGACAACTTGATGCCCCCTCCCCCCCCCCCCATTGCATTATTTGCGAAGATAAAAAAACATCTACTATATCTAAATCTTGCAAGATCTTGTACGATTTATGTTCGAGATTCATCTCGTAAACATCGGCGACATCTCACCAAAACAAGCTCTCGCGAGAACAAGATTGCATTCCCTAATAGCGATCATAATACAGATCAACTATTAGGTCTATTGCACATTTGGTCTGGAATGGTGTAGATTCGGTGTAACACGCTTTGACTTATTTGAGCAATCTTTCTTATCAAAAAGACAAAGACTTAAAATGAGGCAAGTCCTGTCAAATAAGATAAGTCGTGTTACACCGAATCAACACCAATATTTTACAAATTTTCCGCAAGGAAATGAAGTTTGCTGAGTTACCAATTTATATTTACGTTTTCAGACAAGGACCCAAATTCCCAACCTTTGCAGCCCATCTTCATATCAGTTGATCCTCAAAGAGATACTCCAGAATTAGTTGGCAAGTAAGTTTCATCCAACACTTGTCAGCTTTTCTTTCTGAACATGTGCTAAAGGGGTTTGAAAATTTTGGCCTCCCATCAATTTTCCACCACATATATTTTCTTTTCAAAATTGCAGCTACTGATAAGCTGACATAATACAAAGGAAATTATGTATGTAATCTTCAAAACATGACACTTTATGAGGTTTTGTCAAAGAATGTCTTCAAAAAACCTCATAAAGTGTCACATTTCGAAAATTTAAGGAATCAAAGTTGTACAGCACCTGTAGTATAAAGTTTAATAGCGCGCGACGCAACTTTGTTGAATCACCATTGCGAAGAACATAGCACGATGTTTTTGCGATTAAACAGTATGTCACGCTCCTCGCACTTGTGATTCAACCTACGGGCGCTGGTAGCACTAGAAATAAAACGTTTTTAGAGCAAGGGTGGATCCAGAATTCGATTTTGGGGAGGCCATTCTGACGATATATATATACCTTTTAAACCTATGCTGTGTAAAAGTGCACCCAAATCAAATCAAAATGTTGAGTAAAATAGTCGATTAACCATTACTTACCCATAAAAAAACCGGACTATTGAGTCTCAAGGCCGGACGCTAAGAAAAAAAGGATTTTTGACAAAAATATTGAATAAAACACACATTTAATAGCCGGACTTTTGAGTCCCAAGGCCGGACACTAAAGAGTTTGACAACAAATTTTAATAAAACACACAGTAAATAAGTTTTTAGGTAGTCTTGAAAATGATATTTTTAGGAAGGAATAAGAAAGCTAGAAAAGTAGTATTCGAAATGTATTAAATAAGAAGGAAATAATAAAGAAAAAAATTCTTTTTTTAATTTTCTGTTAATTTATAGCGATTCTAACAACTTTTTGATTTACCCTCGTATGTTTAAAAAATGTAGAAGTTATCTTTTAAATGAGTTTACAAAACCGGGCTACATAGATACACTTGTAAACCTTTTATATTATGATTGTATTTCAGATACTGTAAGGAGTTTTCGGCGAGACTCTTAGGGCTCACGGGCAACAAAGAGCAAGTGCAGCAGGCGTGCCGTTCTTACCGCGTTTACTTCAGTGCCGGCCCACAAGATGGTGACAGTGATTATATTGTGAGTACATACATTCGTATAGTTTAGAAATTTATATAATAGTAACCGGCAGTGAATAATGCACATCGGACATCTTCGGCTTTGTAGAGCGTCGTCTCTGTCACTGTTATTGCTTCGTGCGATAGAGATGACGCTACGATACGATGTGCATTATTTAATGTTTAGACTTTATTACATCTTCATCGTCAGTGAGTTTACTAATCCGGAGGTCGCGGGGTCAAATCCCGGAACATGTGTTCGGTCTGCATGCTTCGGAGCTCACGATAATTTGTGGGTACATACTAAAGCTCGAAGTACGGCGACAGGGACGCTGAGACGTAATAAGCGTCGGTGAAACGTGGGTGTAAGAGTGGGGACTTTGACTAACTTCGCTACCCCGATTATTTCTGAATGGAAACGTCATTTTAAGAAATAATTTGGTATTGAACCCATAATTGGAGATACACAAACAGACACGTAATCATCGGTGAAAAGCGGGTGTACCAAGTGTAAACGGTGAGTTGCGTTTTACAGATCACACTTAGAAACACCTGTGAAAATCTCTCGCGGATTCGATTTTCATAATTTATTCCTTTTCGCCCTTGTAGCATAAACTCTTATTATTATATTTTTATAAGATTAAATTTGTCTTTCAGAAAGTGTATTATGTGTACCTACTTTACAAAATAAACTATTTAAATTTGGTTGCCCGGAAGATATTGCCGTTAGCAATAAGTGTCGCCTTTGTACACCATGTTTAATTCTTTTGTTTGTATTTAATATATTTGTGTAAAAGTGCAAAGTGTTATAAATAAATATAAATAAAATAAATTGATTTTGATTAGGGTGTGTTGTGTGCAATAAAGCGTGTTCTCTAACCGATTATGTACATCTATTGAGAGACTGAATGTTTCCCTTCTATTGCAGGTTGATCACACCATCATCATATACCTAGTAGACCCAGATGGTCAGTTCGTGGACTACTACGGACAGAATAGGAACGCCAAAGAAATATATGAATCAATGCAGGTCAACCTAAAGAAATATGAAGATTCAAAGAAAACAGCATGGTTTTAAACAGAGATATACGCATTTAATTCCTTTGTAGATATAATGTAGTAGTGCTTACGATACAAATTAATTTTTGTTAAGTTCAATAAATGTGTTATTTAATGTTATTTTATGCAGCTGGTTTTACTGTCTTAAAAATATGGTAGCAATCGTTCAACTCAATAACTTATTTTTTGGCATTAATTATATTCCTATAAAAAGTTTTAAAGATAATTTCTAACAATTAATTTTAAACAATGATCCTAATAAAATTACTCTTATTATATGGTGTGAAAAGAACATCTAAAAGGGTGCCAGTACCCGTAGTATAATGTTTAATCGCGCGCGACGCAACTTAGTTGAATCACAAGTGCGCGGAGGCTGACACGATGTTGTTGCAATTAAACAGTACGTCACGCTCCTCGCACTTGTGATTCAACTAAGTCGCGTCGCGCGTATTAAACATTGTGCTACGGGCGCATACAGAGCTGTCACATGGTCTAAAAAAAAGCCGAGGTTGAGCCGTTTAAGTAGGACTCGGAGTCTGCGATCTCGGTAAAAGACGGTCCGGTCCGAGTTTGTCAGAAAAAGTCCATTATGCAATAAATACAATGTTACAATTTGATATTTTAACGTCATCACATCCAATAATATTATTTTTTTGCTCACGGTTGAATAAGTCCTATTTAACGAATTTAGGACTTTTTAGATGTTTTCGGTTTTATTTCGGACTTTTGTCACTCCATGTGACAGGTCTGGTGCCAGATAGAGATTAAAAGGTATCATGTAGGGCATTTTATTAGGGATTTTTTTGCTGGAAAAGCAAACAATTGGTCAAGAACAACAATTAAAAAAATATAAAAAAATTTAAATATCACTTTGAAAAAAAAAATTTGTATGACGCCAGGGTAGACAATGTCTACCCTAGAGTGAAAATTTCCTATACAATTTTTTTTTTCAAAGTGATATTTAAATTTTTTCATATTTTTTTTATTGTTATTCTTGACCAATTGCTTGCTTTTCCAGCAAAAAGTTCTGTGCACGCCACTGGGCAGGCGTTAAATATCATTGACGATTTTTTCAACAGCAAGCCCCTTTTAAAAATCGAGCTTTTCGTTTTAAATTAGCGAGAAGAGGAGAGCAAGCCAAGAAAACCAACTCTTGAACTTGTCACTCAAAATTAGCAGTCATTTTACTTGTGATCTTACTAATAGTAACGTGGCCTCCAGAGCTGTGTATTTGTACTAAACTTTGGTCTAGTTGATATAACTTGACGCTAGCGCCATCAAGCGTGGCATTCGCGGCGGCTATACTCATCTCTCCTTCACTCACCGTTACTATATTCATCTGATTTAAATCGCTTATGTAGGTATTCATGCTGCTGTCCGTCAAAACGACATCATCTTGGCAACTATCCTGTAAACCTTCCACGACAATAAGTTCCGTGTTAGATTTATTATCCTCGTGTATTTCAATAGGAACAACGGACCCGTCATCATTGGAGATAACTTCACTAATTGTACTATCTTGCTGCGATATAACTATTTCTTCGGCGCAACCAGTTCGGTCGTCGCTAACGATTATACCATCGGCTAGGACGAAAGGAGTTTCATCACTCATATGATGGACCGACATAATTGCTACAACGTTTTGGTTTTCTCTCTTGTCTTCTTTTCGTTTCTTCTTTCTTGCGTGCGTTTTGATGTGTTTGACTAGATGGGATTTAGTTGCGAACCTCTCGTGACACTGCGCACATTCGAATGGTTTGTCACCTGCAATGAAAATTTAGGGATACATTAAGTGGGAACGGCTCCTAATTAAGTTTGGTCTTCACAACCTGTGTAGCGCAATATGGCGGGATTGATTATGGTCAAAGAGTTAAAGAAACGAAGATATCCGTCAGAGATCGAAGGTGACCGACATAGCCTGCCGAATCAGTAAGTTGAAGTGGCAGTGGACTGGCCATATTTGTCGCCGAAGTGATAACCGTTGGGGCCGTAAGGCATTGGAATGGAGACCACGTACAGCAAAGCGCAGCGTAGGCCGCCCTCGTGCCTGCTGGACAGACGATCTGAAGGACGTTGCGGGTGGCGGCTAGATGAGGATGACTGAGGACCGCCAAGAGTGGCGTAATATTGGGGAGGCCTATTATCCAGCAGTGGACGAATACGGGCTGATGGATGGATGGATTTAAAGAAGACGTCTTTGCAGTTGCACATTTCGCAAATAGGAAAGGGGTTGCATTGCACGGGGCGATACTGCGCAGCTTTTTTAATACACAATGATTAGTTTCCGAGCAAGCTCGATATCAAGGGGCTGTCTCTATATTACGACATAAATTTTTGCAGATTTTCGACCCTCCTACAACATCCTATCGTCATTATTCAATGACCCCACTCTCTCACAAAACTGATCTAATTCTCGTTTTCTGTAATACAAAATCAATATTGTTGTTTAAACAATAGTTTTTTTTTCTTTTAACAAGACCCTCCCATTATTGCCACCTAAGCTCATGACATTACCGTCATCCGCAGACCAGACCCCCTCCCTAATTTGAAATGACGTAATATATGGACGAGTTTTGAATGCAATCCCTAATTGGTTGAAGTTTTGATGACGATGATCCACTCCGACTGTTTTCGGTCATGGCGACCACTTCGAATCCTATAGTCGGTACGGCACTGGTCCGCCCGAAGATGGTTAAATGTAGCCGATCTTCCTAGTAAACACCCGTGCGCACTGAGCGCACGTGAATATTCCGTCTATATAATTTAAGTGAATAGCCGCGGTTGGTAGAGCTTTTAACTCCTTGCGTTTGGGGTCAGGGCTGGTTCTGCACTGTACCTCAAAATCGCGTACTTGCCTGCACCATTCAGGGCGCTGTTCTGCTAATCCTTCCCATTCAGAGGGCTCGATATCACAATCTTTCATATGTTGCTTTTGAATATCTTTGCCTTAGGACCTGTTTATGCTTGCCCTCCTTCAGTTCAGAATATGTACGGACTTTGTCCACACATTTAGATTATCTATTATTTATTAACATTTCTTAATAATTATTTCCTATTGACATAGTTTACTTAAGTCAAGGTTGCTAACACAGCGCCCACAAGTATTGAGGACAAGTTAGTGCCTTCCGGATGACGATATGACTGCCAGCGACACATTGCTAAGCCTAAAATATTGTAGAAACGTCAGTTGGTTTCGTGCCACTCATGAACATTAACATAATTTATAACATAACATTTTATATTCCTTTCTCTCTTGCAATAACACAACAGTGTAACATTTATATTTAATTAATTAAACATTATTAACAGAACAATTAACAATTCATTTCCACTATTATCCTGCCAAGGCACACTGGACTCGTGGTATCGGTCGGTCGTCGCGTTCGGATCACGAGTACCTTCTGTAAGGGAGAGCTAGTCCGATATTAGTCCCTACCCTTACAGAATAAAAGATGCGCTTCGTCACATGCTCCTCTGACGTCGAGTCCGCACCACCGAAACTGCTGACGCATCAGATAAGACTTAATGCCACCAACATTGGCTCGCCACAGAACTTCAGTATGTCGCATACGATCAGACCATCTAATCTTCATGATGCTACGCAGCCAGCGTGCGTATGTGGTGGCGCTACACACACGAGGTTTCAGAGGAATAAAGGAGGTTTGGCAGCACTTGCAAAGAGATCTTGGTGGCCAGTCTCAAATCGTGTAAGCAGAAGACCTTGGGACACAGTTTCCCGAATGCTGCGGCAGCAGCACCGATCCTGCTGTCGATCTCGACATCAAGGTCACAGCGGAAACTTTCAACCTGCTTCAGTACATTCTCACCAATTTTGATCGGCAGTGTCTGATGACCATGAATATCCAAGGACAAAAAAAAGATGCGTGGAAGCGCATTGAAAGTTGGTGGAATTTATTCCGAACAAATCAAGTGTCATTGCACCTTTATAAGGACAATTTCTCGATGGGAAAGAGGCTATAATGTACCTGTATGCATCACGATGCTATGCTCTTTGAGTCTGGATCTGGTGGGGAACCGTCGGTTGCACGCGTTGCACTCGAAGGGGCGCTCGCCTGTGTGCCGGCGCATATGTGCACTCATATCTGACCGACCGAACCTGATGCAACAAATTTATTGTATGAAAACCATATTATATGGTTTTACATATACATGTACAGGATGTTAAGATGAAGTTGCGTAAGCCGAAAACTGGCGATAGTATTTGTGCATACCGACAACTTCCCGTGAAAAAAAGTTGAGAAATCGAGAAAAAGAAATCTGTTGTTTCATACATTTAAGTTGGGTAGCTATGTAACTTTTCTATGGAAGAGATGATTCTTTTTTCACGATTCGAGGGTTGGCTCCATAGTAAAAGTTGTTCGTATGGACGAGTACTATCGCCAGTTTTAGGTTTTCAAGATTATTTTTTTCTACTATTTGAAGAAGAGAGATGGGCAGAAAGAATTCGAGGAAAACAAGGTAGATGTAAGATAGAGAAGTTGGCTGCTCGGCAGCGTTGTTCATTAGTTTTCTAATCACATTATCAATGGTTAAGTTATGTAAAATGAAAATAAAAAACGGTCAAGTGTAAGTATAGGTCCAGCGCTCTTGGTGTTGCCATACCTGTCTAATAAGTAAGGGGACTTGAATAAAATTTCAACAATAATTAACACTAGAGTGGACGCGTGGGCTACAGGTGTAGACCAGGGTATATTATTGGTGCTTCTTTCTCAAACGCGTCACACTACTGCGCTATTCTTCCGTGTATTCCTCTACTATGGACCCCCGCGTCGCTCAGTAGCGTGTCGCTACCCTCAGCACACGGACTTCAGAACAGAACGACTAATAAAGTGAATGGGCTGCGTATGTAGCCCGCGCGACCGTTCAAGGAATGTGATAAATCCCTATTATTTATGTAAAAATTGTACTAATATTTTAAGAGTACTTCATTTTCGTGTAATTTTTGCATGTTACATACCGTTTCATAACAAATATACTTAGTATTAATATCTTTTTAGGAAATCATGGCGGCGTCTGCGTCTCATGTTGAGTATTCTATTGTTTCGTTAAAAAGTACCTAAAAAATTCATGTTTTTTATTTTTTCATTATTAAACGATAAAAATAAAGATGATTATTCATTAAATTAAAAACTTTTTCATTCTACCTAAAGATGACCCACAAAATTTGCATTTAAAATGGGATACACATGTATCCCGCGCGACCGTTTTAGGGTCAATTTGGGCGCGCCTACTCTAGTGTTAAAGTAAACAAAATGTATGGAGTAAAAGTGAAAAACTCATTTGGACATTATTAACTTCTTAAATAATTAAAAATAAGTAGTTTTCTGATTTCTTCCAATAAGTGTGCAATTAGACCAACTTGTGAACGGAAATTCAAGTTTTTGAATCAACTGGAATTGCCCTATAGAGATTTTTATGGTGAGCCAATTTGTATGAAATTGATGTTAAGGGCTATAATAATTTGTTTGTTGAATTAGTAGCCTGATTTTTTAATAGCGCCATGTGGCCGTAGCTATCAGTTTTAACTTGATATCTCTCACGGGACCAGTGTAACCACCTACGACTAAGCGTTAGTAGCTAAATTTAGCTCAAAAAGTTGCCAGATCTGTTAATTTTACTACGAAAAGTAGCTAAATGTATGGAGCTTCAGTCCTCAAAAAGTAACCAGATGTATGAAACTTCCAACAATTTTAGTAGCTTAGTTGACCCTAAAAGTTGCTAGATCTAGCTACAAAGTAGCTAAAGTGGCAACATTGCACGGGACCCGGGAAAAATGGTCTTGATAGACGGACAACAAAGTAGCAGGGTTCCGTTTTTTTATTCAAAGGTTTTATTCTAACTCTAAAAATAACAGCTATATGTGTGCGTAAAGAAAACCGGTCTAGATATACTCTATCTTGTAATTTGGTGCAAGTGAAATATATAACACTGGGATTAAAAAAAAAAAGGTGCAATTGACTTTAAGGTTGATGCGACGGAACGCGTTCCCAATGCTTTAAAGTTGTTGTACAGGATAATTTGAAGTAATGCATAAAATACTGTAAAAGGAAATAGACTATATGAGACAGGTAGGCAAAGATATATATGTTTTTCTTTTTTCATTAACCTGAATTTCTGCTGTCTTGTATTTTCTTATCCCTTGGTTAAAGTAGATATAAGTAATTTGATGTATAGTATAAGTTTATGTTAAAAAAAGACATGATCTTGCCAAGTTTCTTGCCCGTTCTTCTTAGCAAGACTAATCGAATGGGCGGAGGTAGGCATGTATTTATATATGCAACCTATTACTATGTAGTATATAGGATGGGATTTGGTCGGGCGCCTGGATTCGTGCTGGGGGCTCGGTTGGTGATCATTGAACCTTGTTCCTGGTCCGTGGCCGGGTCTCCGGTATGGGTTCGGGCGGTTGATTGGATTTCACCATGTATAATATTATTTTACCTATAATTTTAATCGTATATATATTGCTACATGAATTAAATAAACATTTAATCTAGTTCATGTACATTTATTATTTTATTACATATGTTTTTATAAGATTAAAATTTGACTTGTGAAACGTGTATTATATATACCTACTTTGCAAAATAAACTTTTTGAATATTGAATAAAACAACCTTGCTAGGAAAGCATAACTGACATCAAACTATTGTCGCGAAGATCCATAAATCATATTTATTTAATATTTTTTATAAAAAAATTACGAAAGCAATAATAAGTTGTGCGTTTAGGAACGAAAACTGACGCAACCACCTTAAAATAGAAATCTGACGTACCGTTTCCCACAAACGGTGCAGCTGTACGGCTTTTCCCCTGTGTGCGTACGTTCGTGCGCGCGCAGCGACGAGCTTGACGTGAACCTGTGTCCGCAAGCCGCGCATGCGTACGGCTTCTCGCCTGGAATTGTTTTAAACTTTCATGTATATGCTACGTGTAAAGCCGGCGCCAGACATGTGTCCACATATTTGCACACTCGAGTGGACACACTGTGTGGCACGAGACTTTGTCTATGTGTTCCAAAGTTTGTACACAGATTTGCACTTTGCCGAGCGGTATCGGTTTTTTAGCGCACATCAAAGGAATGTGTTTAAATAAGTGCGTAGCCTGCCACAATATTTGGCCTATTTGCAAAGACCAGTTGCGCGAGCGCTGTTATACGGAACGGTTGTGTAAGACACTACGTGCTTGATCGTTCAAAATGGACTGGAGTAACGAATGCGTCCTAGAATTTATTGAGTTGCTGCAAGGGGAACCATGTATATATATTTTCGATATATTTTGTTGCACATGTAAAAAATAATTACATGCACATAAATAATATAAGCACACTGCGTCCACGAAATCGTCGTCCATCTCCTTTGTTGTCTACCAGCATACTGTGGAGAAAAGAGTTTGCGAAGCATGTGTGGCAGGTGCGCCAAATGTGTACAAAGTCGTCGCAGAAGTGTGCAAATAAGTGGACACATGTCTGGCGCTGGTATAAAGACCAACTTAACTTGACACTTACTACCCTTTAACAGTTCTCTATGCAACCAAAGGGTCTAATTAAGTTGGTTTTTATACCTTCTTAAATAAAATTAAATATAGGTCATTTTCAGATATATTCCTATATGTGCCAGTACCAGCGTTGGGTAGACCTAGGTTTATCCAGGTATAATCCGAATTTTCGAACTTTACCCATGGAGCTTGGGTAGTTTTAAATTTACCTGGGTAAATCTAAATTTGCCTATTCTTCTAACATTACCCGTGCCGAGATCTATATTATTACTAATAATAAATATTTATTAAAAAATAAATATTTCTTAATGCGACAGATAAGTTAACACTAATATTATATTTTTATATTTTGACATCTAATATTTTATGTTTTAAATATACACAAGCAACACAATAATATATACACTTTAAAAGAACTAAGATATATTTCGGGCCCCACTGGGCATATAAAACAAATAAATACCTAGCATCTTAACAAAAAAATTAAAAAGTAGTAAAAAACACCGGCAAAGTGGGAGTCAGACTCGCGTACTTAGGGTTCCGTATTGTGGATGATAAATTTAATTTTGCCTGTAACCTTTACGTAAACACATATTACCATGTTTTTTTTTTCATATTTTACATGCATTTTTTTATGGTTTTTCAAGGATTTCTCGAAATAGATGCAAATAAATACAGCCAAACTATATATTTTTACAATTAGCTTTTTAAGGCGATGTAAGATGACGATCTTCACGTTTTAGAGGGAGTGAAACAGGGGAACGATGCGAGGAGCTCCGCCCGTAGCGGCACGCCCTAGCTCGCTCTCGCCCAGCGCGCGGCCTTATTCTGAAGCCATCCGTATTCTGGTCAACACTACTGCAACGAGGACGAAATAATGCAGGAGGCGGTAAGAAGTGTGTGGGACCGGTGGGACGGGACCGTATCGCGGGAGCGTTAGTCATAGGTGTCTCTCGTGTTGCAATACCGTGTCATATGTAGCGGTCAACGGTGCGCCGTTTTTCTTAGCAAACCCCAATCGCTCGCGGTCCATGGGAGTGTCAAGTACGAGCATGCCAGGCTATAGCTACTCACCGGAATGAGTCCTCATGTGCTGCGTGAGGTTGGTGCTCTGCATGAACGCGCGCCCGCACTCGGTGCAAACGAAGGGCTTCTCTCCCGTGTGCGTGCGGTGGTGGGCGTTACGGGTCGACTCGTGACGGAACCTTAAAACAAGGTATGTAGGTAAGTATAAGTTATGGATTCTTTCATATCAACTCCAATTATTAGTCAATCCATAACATTTCAAACTATTAACCCGCTAATGTTAATAGCTAAATTGATAGTAGAAAAAAGCTAAAGGGCTTGTATGTTTCCCTTTCCCAAAATTTAGATTTCTACATAATCTAAATGATTTTTTTTAATATTGGATTTTATAAAAAGGCTTGTGTGCATAATGGCCCTCGTGCCTATGCCAGTAACAATTTTTTTCTGTATAAAAAAAATGGCATGACCACAGTGACACCTGACATAGATAGTTAGTATTTTTTTTATTGCTAGGTAAAGGCAGGGCCCCGTCACTCGAGCATAGCTGCCGCGATTGGTAATAATAATTAGGCATAACCAGAGTGATTTCCCGCCAGTGGGCTGCCACCCCACCCGTCGTCATTCCGTGCCCGTCGTGCACGCCAAACGTACTTGTGTGTATTTATGTTCTCCCGGAAATACGAAAATTATGGCTACTGTACGGCATTGTGCCTTTTTTGGATGTCTTATCATTTTTTAAATTACCTGGAGATAAGGGAAGGTAAGCTGGACATTTCGTTTTCGTGTGCTTAGGTACGGCAAGTAATCTAGGTTTGAGAATATTTATTTAAAGAAAGGTACCTAACTGAGCTGCTCATTATTTTTGTTAATTGATATTATTACAATTTGAATTTGTTTTAACGGGCCGAGCTTCCTTCACTCGCACGCATTGCAGGCTCACCCGATTGAATTTCGCAACTATCTCTTTCTACCAAACGCTCAGAGCTCAGAACAGAGCTCAATTACCTTTATTACCAATTAGATTTTATTTAATTTTACTTTTACTTAATTTTACCTTTATAGTTAAAAATTTCAGGTACCTATGTGAAATGTAATTATTCCAGCCACAAAGGGCGTCGAGCCAAACAGTACATAAATACTGTTAAACGAGTCACCTGGCTCTCAAGTGCCAAGCCTTAGCTTAGTTTGAGAACCGCCGTATAAATTGTACTTAGTTAAGACTTTTTATGGAAATAAAGGAATTTTTACTTTTACTTTACTTTACCTACGTTTAATTAAGATAATGTATTTTTTAGTTGGTATACGGAAAACGGTTAATCATTATAATTTTGAAAGTATTAATTTAAACTAAATGATCATACAGACCGTTCAGTTATTTTACCTCTGACAGCTGTTCTAAGTCCAATACCTAAAATAAATAAATACCTAAGAATCATTTTCGATCAGCCTAGAGGTAAATAAACTGTGAACGATCTGTAAACGGTAAATTAAATTGTATTTAATTTACAAAATGTTGATTGATCTGTACATCAGTCAATATTTTGTAAATTAAATAAAAGCACTTGCCTACCATAACTTTTTTTTCTTTTCGACTCGTCGTGTCGAGTAGTGTCGACCCTATGGAAAACGCACGGCGGCGCGGCGTGTCGCGCCGCCGACGACGACGCCGCTCTACCGCGCGCTGTACTTAGTATTATCAACGCTAAGTAGAGTCCCTTAGATGCATTTTTGCATGTAATTCCTGACAGTAGATAGTGTAGCTATAGGGTAGCGTGCAATTTTGGTAGGTATTTTCGTTTTACAAGGGAGAGAAGTATCTGGTACGTAGTAAACTACTATATAATCTGTGGTAAAGGTATTGCAGCTTTTCAGCCCATATCCTTATTCTAGTTTAGTCAATAAAAAATTATATTGAAACATCTTTTATAATAAGCATTTGAGTATATCTCAATGGATTTTTAATTTTCTTACCTAACACGAAATGAAAACTTCTGGATTATTAGTTAGTGTGTCTTACTCACCCCTTCCCGCAGTAGAGGCAGGCGTGCGGCTTGGCGAGGTCGTGCGTGAGCATGTGTGACGTAAGCAGGCGGCGCGACGCGAACCGCTTGGGGCACTCTGAGCACGGCCACGGCCGCTCGCCCGTGTGAGACCGCATGTGCACGCGAAGGGGCGCCCTGTCCGTAAACCTGTCAAGACCGCAATTGGTACATCTGTTTTATACTGTCAAATGTATGCGACATTATTTTATTATTTTATTAAATTATCGTTGGGTAGACCTAGGTTTATCCAGGTATAATCCGAATTTTCGAACTTTACCCATGGAGCTTGGGTAGTTTTAAATTTACCTGGGTAAATCTAAATTTGCCTATTCTTCTAACATTACCCGTGCCGAGATCTATATTACTAATAATAAATATTTATTAAAAAAGACTTGAGAACTTTAAATAACATATTCTTAAAAATATAATAAATAATAACATATTCATAATAGAGTGGTGAAAAGCATCTTTGCATCTTTTTTATAATATTGCAACAAATAGTCGGTAGTATAGTATCACAGAATACAATTATAGTAGTACTTATCTCATTTTGATAATGATCAATGGAAATGCTGTAAAACACTTTATACTACACCTGCTCGGAAAGTACCTTCTTACTTTTTTGAAAACGATGCAGAAAATACGTCATTACTGTCATACAAATATGCGGGCGAAAAAAGTGTATGAAAATCCATTGTTAACGTGCTTGAGCGGGCAGAACAAGTACATGCAAATCTATTGTTGACGTGCTGTTTTTTTTTTAATATAGCATGAGCAAGTGGCCATAGTATCATTTTGCGAACTGGGACATAAAAACTTTTTGTCTTTTGGCATGATATGATTAAGTTAGGTTAGAAGTTTATAACCAGGCTCTAGTATGTCAATTGTTACCTACTGATGTTATCAAAAGAAATCAAAACGTTAGAATCACGCGCGAATCGCTTTTTTTTAGTTTATTTGAATTTTAAATTTGTAAAATTACTAGCTAGCTTCTGTCTAATGAAAGCTGAGAGTAACTTTACCTGACACGGGTATGGAAAGTAGGTACCTATATTATATGTGGATACGTACAAGTGTTTTTAAACATTATCGGTGTTACTACAAATCGTTGTTTAACTTTAGACAGCGTTTAAATCTGTTGCTGTCACTCTTTTACAATATGAAAGAAAAGGCGACAACAACAGATTTAAACATTGTGTAAAGTTAAACACCGTTTTGTGGTAACACGGAATTTGTCTTTTATTTTTCTCGCAGGTGTAGTATAAAGCACTATGTATCACTCGGGAGAAAGTGCGATTCCCAACTCGTGTGTATTGAGGCTCGTTGGTAATCGTCCCCTTTCTTCCCTCGGTGAACAATGTACTATACAAGTATTTTTTATAATGTTCAAAAGGTCTGCTTGAGAGCTAAACATTTCATCTGTGGAGACGGGCTTTTCCTCGGAATAATCCTCAGAAAAAAGATTACCGAAAGGAGGACGACGTAGGGAAAAGTGCACTGATCTATCTTTCTCCTTGATGTTTCTTCAAATACCTCTTTTCACAGAGAGTGCAAGCATGTTTCTTCTCCTTGGTCTCGCCAGTATGCACGCGGCGGTGTCGGAACACGGCGTACTGCTCTGTGAACGTCTTCTCACACAAGTCACATTTGTACTTCTTGTTTTCCATATGCCGCCTGATGTGACGGCGAAGAGCCGTTTTAGCTGGAATTAAATAGGTCAAATCAAATAAGTTATTGGATCATTCATGATGAATCGTGAAAAATCGAGCTTTATCCTAGTCCTTCACTCATAACTTAATTACACAAATCCACAAGATTGTTTGTTAGTACAGCACCGGCACGGGTTAAGATGCGGGAACAAAAGTAGTGGAGGTATGTTTTCGCACGTACACTCGTGGACGTAACTGCTTATCCTGATTTTATGAATAAACATACCTACATTACCTACTGATATTTTATGTGTAAATGGAATTGGCGAGTTGTTTGTGTATAGTTAAGACATAATCCTGATGGATAATGAATATGCAAAATATGAGATAGTGTTATGTATGACTCAATTGATTAATATAAGTAAAAGGTACATGAATGAAAAAGGGCTATAGTTTAACGGATTACCAAACGGTATACTAAAACTTTACGTATGATATAAGGTGAATCTTATTTCACACATTAATTCATACTGTAGACTCGGTAAATAGTCAGGAGCAAGGTACAATGACCGTTTATTTACAAACAACTCTGAGTCAATTAGTATAGGAAGTCAATACTGCAATTCTGAAATGAAGTTCAATACTGCATTTTTTACAAAAAATATAATTAAACCTTAACCCTGACCACTTGCAGAGTTTACAGTATAAATTTGCCCATATAAATAAAAGTCACTAAGGTGAATTTGTGACCTTCGTCCAAATGCATACGTTTAACTATTTCCAGTCTCCATTTTTGTGAAACAGTGCACGTTGTATACCATTTTCCTTGCCTGTCTAGTCAAAACGTTGTTTTTCGGCATCTTGGTAACAAAATTGCAGCTCAAAAACAGAATTTATTAAAATAATACGCTTTACTCAAAATATTCGTTTCCGTGACTGTACTGAAGCGCCCGGAGAACAACACGTCAAACAGAGAGCGACTAACAAACCAATCACAGCCGCACGGCGCCTGCCCTCCCGTCGCGCCCAGTGGCGTGCACAGAACTTTTTGCTGGAAAAGCAAACAATTGGTCAAGAACAACAATAAAAAAAATATGAAAAAATTTAAATATCACTTTGAAAAAAAAAAATTTGTATGACGCCAGGGTAGACAATGTCTACCCTAGAGTGAAAATTTCCTATACAAACTTTTTTTTTTCAAAGTGATATTTAAATTTTTTTATATTTTTTTTATTGTTGTTCTTGACCAATTGTTTGCTTTTCCAGCAAAAAGTTCTGTGCACGCCACTCGCGCCCCCTTCTGTCCTCCAAACAGTCCCTTTATATGACTTCTACGCATGCTCATGCCAATTTTGCTCGGGACTCTTAAACCGTGCTGGTGCCTATAGCCACAGATTTTGTAACCAGTAACTCTTCAACCACAGACTGCTAAGCTATTAGACGTCGCGTCGTAAGGGGGGCAAATCTTTTTCACAAACATATCAGTGCAATTTCACTACTATGAAAATGTCATTCCATACTATTTCCCATCTCTATTTCCTTGTTGAGTACCCTCCCTGCATGACCCCGCAACACCTTTGCAGTGGCGGAAAAAAATCTTTTTTGTCACGTGGTTAATAAGATGTCTGTGTCTTCAACCAATTAACAGATAGTGATGAAACTTTAAGTTTCAACCATAGATAAGTATAATGGTTTCAACAGTAAAATATTTTGGCAAGCACCAATATACAATGTGCTAATATTAACTCTGGGGATCAGTTTCTTATCCCCCCTGGCATTGCATAGTCAGCATGTCAAAAACGTGTTTTGCGTTCGTAACACTGGAGGGAATAAAGACTTACACTTGAATTCCTTTTGACATTCTTTACAGCACCACTTCCCCCCTTTCATATGTAAAGCTGTGTGTAATTCGTAATCACGCTCTGATGTGAATGTTTCTTTACATTTAGCATTTGTACATCTTATAGTCTTGTCTGCAGAGTGGCCTAGCTTTATGTGAACTTGCAAAGCTTTGGGTTTCGGAAATGTCTGAAAAAATATACATTTATTTTAGCCTAAATATGTTGCTTTGGAAACTGTGTACTGTTTATCTTCTTTAAAATGAACTTACTTTTCCACAAATAGTGCAGGTATATACACATTCACTTGAAATACTGGCTTCTGTAACTTGGTTGAGTATGCATAGTGAATCTGACACAGAGTATTTTCTCTTTTTTCTGTAAAATGTAAAGAATTTTAGTAATGTAATTTAATAAATTTTCATCTAAAGTGTGCTAATGCTAATTTCTATGCACTTACTTTTCTCTTTTCTTTACATTTGTAATAATGATATTCTTCAGTTTATTTTGTTCTTCTGGATCAACTTGATTTGTACCTAAAAGCATTGATGTATATTTATTTATTTACAGGGTATAACTATAACACATAACTACAACTACATTAAAACAGGGCTTGGCAAACAATTGATTGTGAGTGACCTTACTTACAAAATTGTAAAACCAAATTTAAAGTAATTTCAATGTAAGTACAAAAAATCTTTTTTCTATCTGCTAGTTGATTGCTTGCCACCCAATTTTTTACTGTAGACCGCGAAGAGTATAATTTTGCCCAACCCTGACTTAAAATAATATAAATTTACCTTCAGATTTGATATAAGTTATCTCTCCAACATCATCATCAATATTGGTATCTCTGAAAGATTAAAGTAATAATTCAGATTAATGTACACACTATATATTTAGGTAACGTTCCTAAACACCAGGGTAAAGGTAAAAATTTACTGTCACCCGTTCCACAACTACTCGAGTGAAAACGAACAGCTAAAAGTTGTTCAAAGACCTTGGCTGAAATATAAAATTCACTTTGACAGCTTTTCACATTTACCGAGGCAATAAGGAACACTACTATACCCTATTGTAAGACGAAAGTGTTAGCAAGCTGCCCCTTCGGCTTAGCAAATTTTATTATAGTTGGGGTGTAGATAAAAGGGCACTGGGAAAAAAGAATAATAAAATTTTCCCTTAGGATTGTCCCTTATCAACAGTCTGACCAAATACTATAATTATCAGTGGCATGCATAGAATTTTTTTCCGGAAAAGCAATCAGAAGGTCAAGTTTGACAATAAAAAAAATATGAAAAAATTTAAATAACACTTTTTTTTTTTCAAAGTGTTATTTAGGTAGCGTTCCGAAACCAAACCCCTATCATTGAGCAATTCTAGTCGGATGAGCAATACGTTTTGGAACCGGTCATAAGGGAACAGTCTTTGGACTAACTGGTGAGATTCGGAACGGACATAGATGTGTCAAAAGAAAAGTTTGGTTTTGGAACCAGCATTGAGCTACTTTTATCTGACAGATAGTAATATCTTCTACTTCATCGGACAACCTAAGGTGTTTCGGAACGCTACCTTAAATGTTTTTATTTTTTTTTATTGTAAAACTTGACCTTCTGACTGCTTTTCTGGAAAAAAGTTGTATGCACGCCACTGAAATTATAACAAAGTATATCTTTAAGATTGCTTACAATAACAGTTCCAGTTCCTCTGATGGCTCATCTTTGACATATTCTCCCTTCAACAGAGACTTGAGGGTGTAGTCTGATTTCTGACATTTTCTTCTGAAATCATTGAATTTCAGCAACAGATCCATGCATGTAGTACAGGCATGACAAGGGAGCTCTTCATCTGGTGTTATCTGTCGAAGGAATTCTTTTTAAGTATGTTATCTGTACCTTTATCTTGATTACAAAATTTTCTTGTGTGCAAATAAGACAACAAAAACCTTACCTCCAGGGATGTTAATGATAAGATATTACCATTTTCGAAAGAGGGCAATAATGAAACCATAGTTGTATTTAAGTTTACAGACAAACATAATCGACAAATTCTTTGAATGTCACAATCATTTGAAGATAAATATATGAAGAAATCCGACTTTGCTTCGCACTCCTTATGTACCTCTGTTGTTTCACTCTTTGTCGTTTTCACATCGCATGGAATACTTTGATGCTGATTGGTAGCCATAGTTGAAATATAATCTACAATTTAAATAATGAAAATACGTGCCATTCCTGAAAAAAATAATATTTAATTATGTTTTTCAACGTTTCGTATTATTCGTAAATTTCGTAGACCGGCTCGCCGATTTTGGAAGGAAGTGTATACGTTGCCGCTAGCGGTACTCTAGTATGTTCGGATACGGTGCAGTCAAAAACAAGAAGGATTATTTACATGTAAACTAACGCGCTTCACTCGTCGCTTCTTTGCACTTGAATTTATATAATAAAATACTGAAAGATTTGCAACCCAAATCCAATAAAAAAAAAGAAAAACAGTTTTTTACGTGTATTTAAACCCCAAAACCTAGTTACTAACTACACCTAGTAGTGCGCTTACCCATTTAAAAATGTGCGCTTGCCCATCTGAAAATGGCAAATAAAGCCAAAGTTGAGCACAGCATACTTTTTATGTAATTTTTTGTGAAGGGTAGTTACGACTAGGTATGTGGAATTTCTTTTTTGTACGCTACATAATGCTGGGTGTTTAACTTTGAATTGCGCCGTTACATGTAGTTTTTTATATACAGTGTTATAGCACATTATAAAATTTCAGCCACTCGTTTTCAAAAAACAAAAAAATATTTTCAAAACATACAAAGTTTGGGCTACTCCACGTAGGAATCGGCTGAAGGAATTATTGTGAAATATACGTCAACTTACTCTTAATATAATCATGTATAAAAAAATACGGTAGTATTTTCGAAATTCCTAATTTGATAGGTACAAGAAAAAAGATCCATACAAAAAATGATCACGTCATCAAAATCTTAAAGTTAAACATTATATTTTATATATTATTATGTAGCTTACAATAGAGAGATTCCACATAGTCGTAACTTCTCTTCACAAAATGGAGAGGTTGTGTCGGAGATACAATCATAGGTATATTATTCTTGCATCAACTTCGGGGTCATTTAATTTTTTTTTATAATTTTGATAAAATAAAATAAGCATTAATTTACCATGAATGATAACAATACATGAAATAATAAACGATTAAAACACGTAATAATATCTAATAATAAATCAAATTATCCTTTTAATAGGTATATTAAGTCAGTGTAATTGAGTCAAATTCTTTTCTTATAAGAGCTTCCCTGTCAAAAAACTAAATACGAAAATCCCTTTTTGACGCCACACCTTAATCTGTGGAATTCCTTCCTGTAGTGGATTGCGGAAGTGACGTACAAGTTCTGAATTGGGCCCCCATACGAGGTACGACAAAGAAGCATCCGCTTCAAAAATCCCACAGCATGCAGTATGCTCCCCAACTGCAACGTGTAGAAGTTTTTTCTTTCACTTGACGGTCAAGTGACCTCCCGCGGCACCGCATCCGATCCACAAATTATAGAGGGATACTACGTATCAGATAGCCCTCTCGCCTGTAGTTAACCTCAGACACGTCTTCTGCCTCCTGATTGGCTGGGGGAAAACGATATATCACTTTTTTTATTATTCACATCTTATTGTGTAGGCCAAGACACCAACTCTAAACAGCCATATTAAAAAAAAAAGCAGGGAGGCAGACCTTTCGTTTTTCATAGGACTAAAATTGCACAAAAGTTGGAAAACCTTACGATTTTTCCTACTTTTGTGCATTTTAGTCCTTAAATGAAACAAAATTAGATACGAAATAAAACAAATCTATCTATTTTATTACCTTTTTAATTTTATATTTAAGTAAAGCTTTTGCTTGCATATGCTGCAAGTTTTTGACATTTTCCAAACGAAATACATCTGCGCCTCTTAATATTTTATTAATGAATGACATTACACCAGCTAAAATTTGCCAGTCTGACTGTTATTTCCAATGATTTTGATGTTGAGGGTTCTGAAAATAATTGAAAATTGTTAATAAATTATAATTTATTTATTTACACACGCAACAATAATACACAAAAGATAACAAATAAACCACAAGAAATGAAAACATATTCAAAAAAACAAAAACCTGACGGCATGAAAAATTATGAACTTAAAATTTTCGAACTTAATAAATGAACTGAAAGGATAGAAACAAGTAAAAATCAAATATTTAATTATAATATTAATCAATAAGTATATCATCAGGGAACAGTGCAAATGGGGAGTTCGGGTGAGTGCTCTTAATTAAGAAACATGCACATGAAAAAACCTACATGATAAATATAATAATGCTATATAATATGGTATAAAGATTTTAAATATAATAAGTCAATTTAACTATACCTGAATATCGATAATCGTGTTGAAAACTTGTAACACCTTTTTGGTTCTTCATAATTGGAAGAGTTTCAATAGAAGTCACACTCGGTTCAAATTGAGCAGGCTCAAGTGCTTATAATGGTGTGTGATCTAAAAATTATAAAAATTCTTAACATCTTCAGTTCAGCCAGCACTATAATATAAACAAGGTGGCTTAGGTCACATAAATTAATGTATATAATAATAATTCATAAGCCGCATAAGTCCGTCTTCACCCATACCATTGCAGAACAGGGAACGGAGGTAAGCTTATTTTGTACAGAGAGTGTAAGAGAGAATGAGAGATACATACTCTCTCAAAAGCCTGCTGCTGCTCCCCATGCAATTCTTTATCCCTATATGTGCATATTCACCAATCACTGTGATACTTAACACAATTACAATTTCAATACAAAATGCCTGGATTAGTTAATCCACTGTCACTGTATAACAAGATTAGCACCTACAACAATTACTCTGACCAAAATAAATGTAAGTAGGTAGGTACCTGTTGAAGTTCCCATGGTATGAATAGTTTTTTTTTTGTGGAGGTTGTTCATGATTTGACGCGGCATATGAATGTTCATTGTGCCTCTTCCTGGCATAGCTATGATCAGCTGTTGGATAATAATTCTCTGTGGACATATAAAGATAACAATGAATATTAGTGTTAAAATGAGATACCTATTAATACTACACATAATAAGTAGGTAGCAAGTTTATTCTTACTAGTCATTCTTACCAGAATGAACTGGTTGGCTGGTTGATGGACTGGTTATTTCTTTACCAGTAAATAATGCTGTGTAAGCATCGTCCAAAAGACGTGATTTCCATTTGTCTTTTGAGTCTTCTCTCAGAATTTGGGAATTTATGCAATTTAACGTCCTTTCGTGTATTATTGCATCCCGGCACACAACACTTATCATAACGCATTCCTACAATCACAATGTCACAGAGAAACAGTAAGTATTTAATGTAAATGGCACGAAAAAATATTTTTACGCCAATTTCTCGATATTCTCAACGACAACAAACAAACAAAATGGCGTCTTGATCTAGAGGAGAAGGCCGGGGTAGGAGAGGAGAGGAGGGGGAGAAATGTCATGTATCATTTTCCCAAAAAAAAAAAAAGTCAAAATACGTGTCCGAAATATTTTGTTCCTTGATTAGGGCCCGTGATCCGATCATACTACTACAGTACCACTAGCGGCAACGTAACACTTAATAAAGAAAACTTCTTAAAATAATTTTACTGCTCTGAATACATGTTCTTTGAGTTAAAGTAAATATTTTTAATAATGTTTTGTCATTTTATTGATTAATCTATTATGTATCTTTAGTTGCCAACTGGACTGGGTGCCTATCATCAAAACCATAGATATACTATCGAATTCCGATTATCTAAGGACTTGAAGTGACGACACAGTTCGTAGATAGTTTGGAGCCCACTCAGTTTTTATCTGTTTTATATGATAGGCACCCAGTCCAGTTGGGAACCAAATCTACATAATAGAGGAATTAGTTAAAAAGACCTTCAACTTCGCCACCTCTTCATTTTTGTGTTTTTTTTTGTTAGTTATCTACAACCATAGATGTATCTGAGGGTATACCTTATTAATATTTATTAGGTAAATTATTGTCAACGGTGGATCCAGGGGGGGGCCATGACCCTGGGCCTAGTTTTTTTCTATACAGACACGCTAAATTGACCTATAACTGCACAAAATTGTATCATATATTTGGACTAATTCGGAGCCTGTGACCCCCTCCTGGCTCGCAGGCTGGATCCGCCCTTGATTATTGTTCCCCATTAATACACATAATCGTAGAGCGAGTAAAATTAATAAAACACATATTCAGTGCTGCCAACAATAAACTGAAAATTTATCTGACAGTCGTTCATAAACTCACACCGGGTTGGATTTCATGGGTTTCCTATTTCCTACCAACCCGTTCAAAAACCAACTCGCGTCTCAACACCGTACGTTAAAAATGACAGTGCCGCCCGTTTATATTCACAGTACTTTTTGAGTGCCGCTACATTGCGGGTAAAGCAAAGCCTTTCGGGGCTCATTCGTCTCGTCTTCGGCCTTAGACTCTTCGACAAACTTTAACGACAAAAAGGTCAAACCTACACGATTTCGCTGGATAAATGTTACATGTCTCGCTTCGTTTGACGAAGACGATAAACCTCGAACGGTTGTGCTTCTAGACCTGCTGGGTGTAACTAAAGTAGATGACATCGCGGAGTACTTGCGCCAAAATATGGGGTTGGTACCCACCCACCGAGGGTACAGTTGCTGGAGTCGCTTCGTGGTGCAAGTACTGGACTGCTTTCTGAACCTCCTCATGGGAGAAAACTTTTGGCCGCAGGGCGTGGTCCGTCACCGCTGTGGACAAGTGCCACACCCACAGGACAGCACAAAGACATTTAGTGCAAAGTGCGATCTAAAATAAGTTTAGATGGCTTGAGTTATTTGTTTCCAAAAAGCTTGTCGCTCGATATTTAAAGAAAATACCACTTCAGTGGCATCTCAGCCCGCAAACTTAATTATTTGTTTCAGTCCATATGACATTTATGTACGGAACTAAACGACATTCCATCCATAGTATGGAATGTCGTTGACGGAACTGGCAAAAATAGTGTTGGTTAGTTTTAAAAAAAGTCATGGCTTTGAAAAATCCGAGAAAGAATGGGAGTGCAGCAAATAAAATATAAAAATAATTTGGCCTCACGAGACGTAAAGGGAATTATGCAGAGCTGACTGCCAACTTGGAGTTTGAGAGGTTGGAAAGGCACTTCAAGAAGAAGAAAAGTTACGGAACCCTAAATCATAAGACGCAACTGGTATAGGACCAGAAATGGTGTTTTGGAAGAGGAAGAGAGCAGAAAACGCAATAGTGGGTGGATGTTATTGCTGCTTAGGCAGATTGATAGAGGGCATTTGGTAGGTGGTAAGTTTAATTACCTGCATAATTGCATTTTCGCCCTAGGGTCAAATAAATGTTGATAGGAGCATAATAATAGCTATAATATGATGATAATATTACGACAAGTATAAAGGTCACTTAGATCGTTAGTATTTATATTAAGCTCATAACGCTTACACCGTTAAAAATTATCAGATCTCACGTAGAGCCAAGCCCCTAACTCTACAGGGTCTATGATAATTTTTCTTAGTCCTGCGGAAACCAGGGCTGTCCTCCTCACAGCGCCCATGTTGGTGAAACCAACATTTCACGTCGCAAACTTACTCCCAGTCATAGGCGTAGCAAGGGGGGGGGGGGGGGGAGGGCAGGTGGGCCCGGCCCACCCCAGAAATCTTCTGGCCCACCCCAGAATAAAAGTAAAATATTAAATAAAACCAAAATACATCAGCAATATACGTAAAACAATGTTAATGTTTTTAATAATACCAACACCACCTTCCTATGTGTATACTAACATCAACTAACATGCATAAATAAAAACAAAAAGTTTTGTATTCGTTGTCTTTAACATCTATCTGTCAGACCTGTCAGTAGTCGGTCGGCTGGGTAATTAAATCTGCCCCCCCCCCCCCCCCCCCCAATGCGTGTAATACTGATGCACAGCACAGCAGCATTCCACTTCCACTTTGCTGAGCATGGAGTTGCAAGTTTGCAACGGCACCGACTCGCAGTTTTTAGGGCACCCTCTGTCCAGGCGAAGGCTAGTTGTGTCCTTTTATCAACCACCGAGTCACAAAATAATTATTCAATTATTACATTTGAAAATTGTTTGATGACAATGACAGTAAAAAATAAACTTCCTGATAGCGTTTCAATTTTTTTATTATTCCGATCAAATAAGCATTATAATTAATTATTAATAATAACTAATAATAAATAATAAACGATTTAAACACGTAATAATCTGATGGAAGAAATCAAATAATCCTTCTTCAAAAAAAAATAAGTTCATCCAAATTCGTTTCAAGAGAGAACTTCCTGACAAAACTTTTATTGTTAAGCCTTGATCATGGACGTATGCCTTGAT
The DNA here is from genome assembly GCA_934047225.1 of Ypsolopha sequella. NCBI lineage: Eukaryota > Metazoa > Arthropoda > Insecta > Lepidoptera > Ypsolophidae > Ypsolopha > Ypsolopha sequella. The sequence continues at coordinate 14,812,460 of OW203994.1, read as the reverse complement.
CTGCAAAATTCTTTCGTGAAGTCGATCACGGAAGTGACGTTCAAATTTTTAACAAGTCTCCCATACGAAGCGCAAACATAGAAGTATCCACTTCAATATACTTATGTTCTTCTAACGTTTATGAATTAAGTTTGAACAAACCACGTCAATAGATTCGTATATTAACTGTAAATACAATATTTTGTAAACCTCTATTTTACTGATTAAAGACTTTATATTGACTTTCTCTCAAGTATCGATTTCAGGATTTAGTTGGTTATTTCTTTAAAAAAAATTGTTTGAATTATTATGATTTGCATGATTATTTTTAAATTTTGATTTTAATCTTAGATTTTATTTAACCCACTTTTCTCGCAATTTTACACTGTTTATTGAGGACAAAAAAATTACATGATATTTGCTGAGACCCCCCCTCTCCCCAATGTGAGATTGGGTGGGTGAGATTCAACTCGACCTCCTCTCCCCCCTAAACGCCTCGCGTAATTAATGGACGCCCCCTTATCACGGAAACTAGATTGAGCTGGTTTCTAGACTCTGCACTTACTGACGAAACTATCCATAAATACACATATTAAAAAGTACTTGTACCTACACATATTCATACGAATAAATCTACTGTGCCGCCGGCGGCGGCGGCGCGGCGCTACGATATCGAGGATCCGCTCTAAAAGAACTTTCTTGTAGGCGAAAGAGTTCTAATTATGCACTATTTTATCCAAAACAAAAACATAGAGTCCACAATATTCCACTGTCAGCTTGATACGATGTGATTCGCAAAGCGTTGTGTAGGTGATATTATTATATTGTTTGCCCTCGCGATAAGGGTGACCCAAGTGATAATGCCGCTGGAACCGTCTCGACCCGATGCAGCTTCACATGGGATCCGATCATCAACTGGAAAAGACTTCTGGACGCGGAGCCAGGCGGTGAATTTGAAAACTTTTCTCTTCAATATGTTCATTGGAGTGACCAGTGGAGGCAACGTAAATTCACATTACGATTATCTGATTTGAACAGCGAGAAGGTAAGACATGTTTTGTTTATTTACACTAACATTATCTTATACTTAAGTAAAGTAGAGTTTCCTACCGCTCAAGTACTAGACTTGTCGATTTGATTCTTACTTAAAGTCCATAGTTCATGATCCTCGTCTTCCACAATCATGTCGGGCGAGAATGATATTACTATCAGTAAAAATGATGTTATTAAAGTAAACAAAGAATAAAAAATATATATATATTTACAAAGTGACATATTTATAAATCCAAATTCATACTAAGACTCGGTAAGTGCCCAATATCAAGGTTCGATGACCCTTTGTGTGAAATTCATAAAATATTCTTTTCGTGTTTCATCAAATGCAAGCGCAGATCTAAGTCAATTAAGTACTATAAGACGTCTATCAACATGTTATTTAGCGAAATTAGCAAAAAGTATTATCGATCCGTGATACTGATCATTTACCCAGCCTCCAGTATGAATTTAGCTGCATAAATTAATGTAACCTTATAAGGGCCAGCCAAGTATATACACATAGTTAGCTCAATATCCGTAATATCTTGTTTCTGCTGCCAACACCGACGACGACGCGCGCAGAAAAACTTACCCCCAATTTCAATAATTATAGTAAACAATAAACAATAAATACCGGGTGAAAATAAATTGCTATCTTTAAATGAAACCACACATATATTGATATATGACCATATATATTGATCATTCTGATCAAATTTGCGATATACTGAAGAAGAGCAATGTCAAAAGTACCCGGAATAGAAGAGCATATATGACTGGATTGATGGAATTGGAAGAGGGGAAAGAGGTGTGTCTGGATAATAGCAGACGAAAATCTGTAGTCTCTGCCTACCCCTCTGGCAGGCGTGCGTATATGTATGTATCATACTGAACAACTTTCCTAAAGAAACAAAGCCGTGCAAATACATGCATACTCATATGTATGATTTTTTGAAAAAGTTGTACAACATGATCAGTAGAATATGTGGTTTAATTTGAAGATAGCAGTCTAAATAAATAAATAATGATACTCGTAATATATAATTCTGAATCACAGTATTTTTTTTCTTTAACCTAAATTCCATATCTAGATTTTGTAAATCTTAATTATATCTAATACGCATATGGCGAGTTTAGACTTGACAGAAAACCAAAGGGAAAATACTTAGGTATCGGTTTCAAACATGATTTTATTATATCACAATATGCATACACATTACGACTCTGGCTAGAAAGTTTTATCAGTCTTTAACTATTAGTTTTTTATATAAATCCATAAACAAACCAGATGGTATTTAAATCCGTGTAAGTTCATTAGTTTTGTTTTGAAAAGTCCGTCTTATTTATCTGAGGTCACAACAGAGAGTCATGTCGAATATTTGCAATTAAAAACTTACTGATAAAGCCTAGCATGTCTGTGATAACAGTTATTATTTAAAATTCTTAAATCAGTCTTGTGTCTCACCCCACGAGATCGACAGTCATTCGGATTTTTAATCACAAAGAACGTCAGTTTTCCAAAATGTGGATACTTTTAAATTTAGTTCACCTTATAAAAAGAATGGTTGGTGGCACCTAATTGGTTTTTTGGTCAAATAAACTCATCTGTCATATCATCATAGGTAGGTGATATTTTTTTTATATTTTCTTCTTAGTAAATACCATTTTCACCAAATTGTATTTTGTGATTTGCAGATCTCACTGAACACCTATCATCGTAATCATGGCACTAGATTTTGTAGCAGGATGCATTGGAGGTAATGATCAATCTATCGCATTGTCACATACAGCAAAATAAACTAAAGTAGTTCTGCGATCAGTTTCTAACTTCTTCTTGACTTTTAGGTTGTGCCGGTATCCTCGCCGGTCATCCCTTGGACACTCTGAAAGTTCACGTGCAGTCAGGACGAGGTAGCGCACTGGAATGTGCCAGGACTCTGCTAAAAGGTGGAACATTATCGACCGTCTACCGCGGAGTTGGGGCCCCGCTGGGGGGCATTGCAGGAGTCAATGCCATTGTCTTCGGAGCCTACGCGAACACGCGACGAGCTCTCCCTAACCCTGACTCTCTCTCAACACATGCCACAGCTGGGGCAGCAGCAGGCATGATGCAAAGCTTCGCCTGTTCCCCAATCGAGCTAGTTAAAACACGCCAGCAATTAGCGAAGCCTGGTGATGGCATGCCGACTAGGGCATGGGCTGGAGCTCGCCACATTATGAGAACGGGCGGCTTCAAAGCGATATTCAAGGGTCTCGGAGTGACAATGGCTCGAGACAGTCCCGCCTTCGCCATATACTTTTCTTCATACGAAGCGATGACGCGTGACGATAGGTCCATGGCGACGGTGTTCCTCGCCGGTGGCATAGCAGGAATGTTATCGTGGGTCCTCCTGTACCCTGTCGACGTGGTGAAGTCGAGACTGCAGGGAGACACCATCGGACGGTATTCGGGGGCGTGGGATTGCTTTAAGAAGTCGGTACGGACGGACGGCTGGAGGTGCATGAGTCGGGGCATGGCAGCGGTGACCTTACGTGCTTTCATCAGCAATGGAGCTTGTTTCACGGCGGTGGCGTGGACCGAGCGGGCCTGGCAACTGTGCACAGCCGACACAGCTGTCAACACCCTGAGACAAGCTGCGGTCATTGGAGACGTTGTTATTCACGACAACCCGGACCGATATTTTGACATATAAATGTGATAAAATAAGATCAAGAGGTCTTCAATGCACGATGTACTCTAAAATAAACATATTATGCGCAGAGATCGGTGCCTGTCTTACTATTCCTACTTCTATTTTGTATCATCGTACAACGGGTATGATTGTGTCGATTCGGTGTAACACGACCTAACTTATTTGACAGGACTAACCTTATTTTAAGCGTCCTGTCTTTGTCTTTTCGATACAGAAAGAAACAGACAGAACGCATAAATTATGTTTAGTCATGTCAAAACGTTATGTTAGTTAAAATTACACCAAATCGACACAATTGTTTGTTTTATTTATTTTGCTACTTATGAGAAAGAAATAAACAAGAGTTAAGATTCTTAATTATTATATACTTGTCCGAAAAATTTCATACAATTTTCATAAAAAAATATTCTAAAAATACAGGTACGATTCACATTATGAAAATATCACAATATTATAAATATGCCAAAAACACTAAAATCAATGTAAATTGTTTAAAAAACAAAGTTGTGCTACATGTTAATTTTTGATTATTATTTAATTCGCTATTATTTTTTCCTAAAATAAGTTTACTATTTCGCATTATCTTGTAAGTTTTTTTTTGTGAAGGCATGTCATCGATCAACAGTTTTCGATTTTCTGAAATAAAATATGATTAAATTAAATAATTAATCATTTCAGATGAAAGAAAATTGCGTTAATTTCATTCATAGCGAAGTAATTTTTAAGCCACGCCCTATAATAGTGTGCAATATAGTTCTGTGTGTGCAACCAATCATAGACAGTCAGTTCTCTAAAGCTCCAAATGGACTATCATTTATTGGGTTTTAGTTTTTATAAGGATTCCGTAACCAAAGGGCAAGACGGAGACTGCTGTCAATCTGTCTATCCGTCCGTATGTCACGGGTCTCTAGCTCGTAGACGGAATAAGTTACAGTAACAGACCTGAATTTTGGATATTTTATGTAGAGTGTATTTTATGTAGACAGTCGATTTATAAATTCAATTGAATTATTATACAAGGGAGGTCCTATACTATATTTGAACAACAAATACCTACTGATAACGCCGAATTATAATGGACTTTTAGGGTTCCGTACCGTAACCGATTACCTGACCAACTTGATTTTGAAATTTTGTAGGTAATGAAAAGTTTGTAAATTTAATTTAATTTAGATAAGTCTTATTAAACTTGTAAGAATTAAGGAACCCTCAGGGTGTGAGTCGGTTGATCGCACTTGACCGGTTTTTATACTATTTTCATAAATATATTATGTGCTATCTCGTTAAATTGTTCATACTCCAGAAAAAATATACATCATAAATTAGAAGGTCAGCTGAGGTGAGCTTATCTCTGAAAAGAGATTCTGTTCCAGCAAACCTTACAGGAAAAAATAAATTTTATTAAAATAAGTAATTAAATACAAACGTGTAGTATGTGATACAAAGAAGATAATATAACAAACGATATAATCTAAACAAATACTAATAATAATAATAATTTTATATAATAATAACTAAATAAATATAATATCGTACGATACCCTTACAAAGTACTTACATACCATGCATAATATAATACATAAATACACACACATACTTATGTATATAACGCAAATCTTTCTGTGGACAGCGAGAGGTAGTGCTCTTTTAGCTTTTTCTTGAAAAGAATGGCAGTGGGACAGTCGCGAATATTTTCATAATGAGGTGCACAATCTAATAGCTGTAACATTATATGAATTGCTATAAGCCCCAGTTAGTAGGTATGAATTTCCATATAAAAAAATCACGGGAGTTACGATCCGTGATAAAGTTTGCATATGTGTTTATATCTGTTCTTTAGGATGATCTTAAACTATTTTGGGGGGGGGGGCACTGCCAATTAACAGAAAAATAAGATATTTCAGCCTGATTTTCTTGATATAACTCAAGAACTGAAAGCTCTAGAGGAAATATGCATAGGATAAAAAAATATGTATAAAATTTAAATATTTTATCAAATATTTTATAAAAAAATATCTTTTACTTTGTATATAATAATGGTTTTTAGGGATAAATCAAGGGTTTGCAAGAAAATGACCTCACAATATGAAAGTTTGTAAACGATTATTAATAAAACGGTTTACGTTTTCATTTTCTGTTTTATTTGTTAGATGTGTGGTTTGTCTACTTAAACACGATGTAAGTGTTGTGGAATTTTTGACTTGCTATAGAAGTGACATCTGACAAAATAAAAATTATTCTTCTTCATCTCGATATTGGAAAACATAATCTTTCATTCTTCCTTTCCTAATCTTTAATGTGACAAGGTTCGATGCGGGATAAGATTTATTTTAGGGACTCTTCGAAGTAGGAACCTTGTATAGTATTACCTTCGGCGGGTCACCCAGTCACTCTTGCGGCAGTGGCGGTGGCGGCGGGGGAGGGGCGGGCACGTCCTCGTTGCCAGGGTTCTCCATCAGCCCGAGCTGCTCCAGCATATCATCATTATCTTCCATCAAGTGCACCTGTGGAAGGGAAAGGGATCAAATGTTGTAAGAAAGTGGAGGGCAGGACGCAGAAAAGTAGGAAGCTGTATCTGAAGAGACAAATTAAATTATTAAATTTGGGTGGTCAAAGGCTTTTGGGGTTACTTTTTTTTTGCGTCCGCAATCGCATATCGCTCCCAACCTTGCTGTAACAGAATACCAGCGTTGTGGCGTAATATGCATACATTATGTTTGTAAAAGTATGTATTATTGCGTCTCAGCACCATGCTGAGTTATGGCCAATTTGGTGACGTTGAATGCATAGGATAGCTTCATATCTTTGACTATTGTGTTTAATATGTTAATTATAAGTACTATTTTTAAGTTAATAGTTATTATGTACCTATATTTTGCTTTTCCATGTATTCTTTTTGTCCCCAAATAAATTTCTTTCTTTCTTTCTTTCTTTCTTTCTTACTTGGTTTACACATTCATAAACTCGCGTTTTCGGTATTCGAATACAACAAACTCACTTAGCAGATTTTGTCCTCGAGTCATCGTGATGAACGCGGCAAAATCAAGAAATCTTCTCACGTTAACACTGGTTGCAGTATACAATACATTGATGATAAACGGATCTGCTAAGCAATCATTTCGTGTCAATTTTTCTGTTGTAAGAAAAGGCATGCATTTCACGACATTTGTTACCACGGGGTAGATTCGGGGTTGAAGGGGCAGCCACATAATATATTTGCAGAAATACTAAGTGGTTTTTTGAACGAAGTTCACAAGGTTTTAACCCGGTCATAGTCAGATACTCAACAGACTCATAGAGGACAATTTTTCCTCTATGGCCAGACTTAACTATAACTTGGTTTTGTTCCTTATTGTTTTACGCTTGCTAAAGTTGCTACAATTTTACTTGTAGCCAGTTGTGGCACGTAAATTCTCGTGCAATACTTCTCGTAGAGAAGATGTCGGTATACGATGTTGGAAAAGTAAAAAGTCTCAGATAGGATTTGTAAGATCGGTAAACGCTTCTCCTTCATCAGTCACTCACTGTGCTTGTGGATATAGTCGTACAAGTTCGGGAGACCCATGATGACGCAGACGGAGAGATACATACATTGACATCAGGCAGTGTGGTGCGATGTTGGCCATGTCGCGCGGTTTCAGACAGCAGGATCTTCTGACGCTTCTCTTCCATCAGTCGCTCGCGGTGCTTGTGGATGTAGTCGTACACGTTCGGTAGACCCATTATGACGCAGGCTGAGAGCGCAGATCGATAGATATTCATGTCGGTGGCTTCGTACCTAAATTGGGAAAATAATTGATTTTTAGGTGCAAAAGGCCATACTTATACTAATTCAAAAGATCGTAACCTAAAACTGAAGACGGAGCTGGCCGTCTATAAGGCAATATCCTGCCAATATTACTATATGCCTCCGAACCATGGTGCCTCTATAGCAAAAACGTTAAAAAACTGGATGCTTTCCACATGAGGTGCCTTCGTAACATCCTGAGGATAACCTGGCAGGACCGAGGTCCAAATACAGAAGTTCTGAGACGGACACAAATGCACGACGTGGAAGCAATGCTGATGAAAACTCAGCTTAGGCGGTGTGGTCATGTGGTACGCATGGAAGATGCGAGACTGCCCAAAGAAGTCTTCTATTTTCAGCTGTCGTACTGACTGCGAAAAGCCGGTGGACAGCATCTTCGTTACACAGATGTCCTGAAAAGGCATCTAACCGCCTGTGGCATTACGCCTGGCAGTTGGGAGGAGGCTGCTCGCGAGCGCAATGAGGGCGCTCGGTCATCCATGACCGTGTAAAGGAGTTCGAGGAAACCAGACTCGAGACCCTAGTCTCCAACCGGCAGCAGCGCAAGACTCATCCGAAGCCCACATATACCTAAACGTACAACGGTCGCAGTGAACTACACTGCGGTCGCTGTAATCGGACTTTTAAAACAAAGCTGGGTTTCGCGAGTCATATCCGCGCTCATCGCCGTAAAAGTACAACAAACCATGAGGTCGCTGTCGTCGGACTACGATGAGGAGGACATCATCCTCACTGTTTGTGTGAAAGTTTAAATGTGTGAGCGTGTAGGAGATGATTTATAATAGCTTTTAGGTTGTGTAATAGACAGTAAAAGTGTCGGTGTGTGTGAGAGTTTGGTTGTGTTTAAAGGGTGTAGATGTACCCATGTTGTCCTTATATTGACCAATATGTGGCAGATCTACTTAAATAACAAATTTTCAGCAATTCCTCAGTTTCATTTAAGTTTAGTTTAAGTGGATATTCATGTAATTTTTGTGAACACTCTTTTCTAGTTAGATGTATGAAAGGTCTGCAGGTGCCAGAAAAATGTAAAAATGTTGACCAAAATAAGTGCGGGTGCGTGGTGTCTTAAATATACAGTCTTTTCTGCGTTTTGTTTTAGTTTTATTGCTTCATAATATAAAATCATAAGGTTACAAAGTTTTTATCCACTTGTTGAAAAGGGAGGGCCCGTATTTAAAATAAAATTACGTGGAACAAGGTACCATTTTTACATCCAAAAGGAAAATTGTAGTTTTTTCTGCTACTTACCATTCATTGGTCCTCTCATCATAGCACTCGACATGGTAGATAGTTGTAACGCCATTGAAGCCTCCAATAGCAAAGATCATGTCGTCAATGACTTCAATGGCGAAGTTGCTCCTCGGGTTGTACATGTCAGGGACCGGAGCCCAGGTGTTAGTGATAGGGTCGTACACTTCACCACTGCACATGCGAGATATACCGTTGAACCCTCCGATCACGTAGATCTGCCAGTTAATAAATGTTATCAAATACAATTTGGGACGTCGATATTCTCCAACTGTGTGTTTGACATACTTTACTGTGGTAAGCAATGCAGGATACTCCAGAACGACGCGAGCGCATTGGGGCCAAGTTTGTCCACTGGTTTGTGTCAGGATCATACATCTCTACGCTGTTCATACATTCTTGTCCGTTAAAGCCGCCTGTTATATAGATCTTATCTAGAAAATTAGAATGCTTATTTAATTTGTATATTTTGTATTACATATGTTCAGCAAAACGACCAAGCACACATTGAAGAATTAAGATGTTCCTAGGGTTTAGTTGTAAATAACAGGTAAGAAAACGTTTCATATTCAAAGCCTTTTACTAAGACTACTTACTGTCTAAAGATGCAGCACTAGCATCTGATCTCTGAGCATTCATCGGCGCCACCAAAGACCACTGGTTTGTGCGGTGGTTAAACCGTTCAGCGGTGTTCTGACGATGATGGCCATCATAACCTCCCATTGCATAGATTGTCTCACCTAACACTGCGACTGATACATAACAACGGCGAGCATTCATTGGTGCTACCTAGATTTAAAAAAAATGCTTCATATATTAACCCGCAAAAGACACCACAATTTTGCAGTTACTTAGCATTTTACAGTTCATACTTCTCTCCATGTCTTGGTTACAGCATCAAAACATCTGCAAGAGTTGAAGTAGTCCATTCCATCAAATCCCCCGATAACATAGATGCAGTATCCCAAAACAGCAGTTCCGTGGTATGCCCGAGGACCAGCTGTATCAACTTCTTCCACCTGCATTCAGAAGGAGACCTTAATTTCAAGATGAATAGAAAGTCTCTGAAAAAAAGAAAAGTTTTGAGACCTTTATCCAACGATCAGCTCGAGTATCATAGGTTTCAATGAAAGCAGTCGGAGATCCACCACTCCAGCCCCCGATTGCGAAAAGCACCTGAAAGAAAAATAACCCTTAAACTTAAGCGGTATGTACTTTTTTTTCATGTCGTCATACTTAGATGTGAACAGACCTCATGCGGTACTCGAGGGCGAGCGATTTCAGGTGTAGCCACTTCACCGTCGCGTTGAGCAATCATTTCCAGGTCGTAAAGGAACTTTAGCGTTTCAATAATGATAGGACGCGAGCCTTCGTTCCCGGTCACGTATGGGTGATCCTTTACGTTTTCTAGAAAGAACTGGAAAATAAAACTTTATTTGCACCTTTGTAAAAAAATCTTTGATTCCTAAATGTTACAGATGTAGTGTAAGTCGATACTAACTTGGGTGTCTAATAATCCAAGTCGGATGCTTCCCATCAGTTTGACGGTATTCTGCCAACGGGTATCAGGTTCGTGGTTGACCCAACGCAATACGGCTTCCCAAACCACCTCCTCACTCTTCACATTCAATTCGTCTTCCAATATGATCGAGTTCAACTCTTCCAGTGTCAGATGCAGAAACTCATCGCTTTCGGTTGCTACTGTGACAAAGTAACGCAAAAGGTATCTTCGGGCGTCCGCTTCGAGTTTATAGCAGAAGACACGTCTGAAAAGTACCATACTTTGATTCTTTTTATAGAACCAGCTAGGATATCAAGAATAAATAAACAAACAGGGAGATATTCACCTAGCAAAGGTCATGATGCCAAGACAGTTGCGTGGGTTGAGCGAGGCACGTAGGTGTTCACAACATAGCTGGAGGACGCCAAGGAAGGCCAGGTAGTCGGCCGTCATAAGCAGCTCGTGCACATTGGTATCCGTGACGTCGATACGCCGGAGATATGCATACTCTATAAGCAGTAGCAGGATCTCGGAGCGGACGCCAGATATTTGCACGTCGCTCTGCTCACGGGAATGCAGTGTAGTCGTAAACAAAGCCCTACATTCAAATAAATTAAATAGAATATTAATATTTTTAGATTTTTGCAACGATTTAAGAAATCTCCTCTCATCCCATACAAAAAATTTCAAGCGCCAGCAGCTAATAACTTCAACGGACTTGCTTAGTTAGTGGGAGGAAAGGAGGTTCAAAGCTTTGTGAAGCAGTTTTGGTAAGCAGTATGTAAGTAAATAAATAAGACGTACAGGAAGTAAGGGCTGCAAGCGGACAGGATGGCGCGGTGCACGGGGAATGCTGCTCCATCATCAGCGCGCACAATGGCGTCGCAGAGCAGTCGGCACTCGCGCAGTCGGTGGAGTGCCTGCATCGCAGCCACCGACATGCACCGCCCAGTTTCGCGACCCGCCGTCTAAGTACAAGATGAAACCATTAACTTTATTGCATTTGCATTAATTACTATACAGCTATAGTGTCAGTGATGACTTGGTAGCGGGAGCAATAACGCCGCTTATATGCTTGACTTGATATCTGAACCTGTGACACCAATCTGAACCAAACTTGTCGCAATGAAAGCACCGGCTGGATTCTGCTTTTATTCTTTGCCCCGTATTCACTACTTAGCATGTCATCATTGGAAGCCATCGATTGGCAGCTAAATTCCGTTAATGGAAAGCATATTGCTGACTTGTTTGATGCATCCAGCTGATCCTAATACCCTGAGTTTTATTAGCAATCTTACTTATTTATTCTATTAGCTCAAACAACCTAGCGAAACTAAATCATGAATTACGGCAAGAAAAGCTAGGACTAAGATATAACAAGAAAGGGATATTGCCAAAGGGTTATGTTATAGTCCTGATGATAAAAGTGGCTTTGGGTAAATTTGATGGCTGAAACTAACCCTCCAGTTGCGGAAGCTATCAAGATTGAAGCGGCTACCATCATGAATCCAAGGCATGCATGCAAATATATAGGGAAAGAGAAAATGACATATTTTTCGTGTTTTAAGTTTTTATGGCTTGGTTTTGTTTGTTTGATCTACTTGCCATCTATGACAGAAACGAAATTGTCCATGAAAGAAGAACGATCAAAATCACATGTGTTTGACACTGACAGATTCGAGGTTTAGTTTTCCCAAGAGTTTTTCTGCAACAATTCCAAAACATTTTATCCCAGGATTCAAGATTACTCTCATCACAAAAGCTATCTCATTAATATAATAATATAAGGTATTTTCTTTGAGACACTATTCCGATATATAATGCGGATACAATCGTTAATTTGTCTAACTTATAACGGTTTTCATGTTACAGTCCAAAGTAAATTAATATAACCAAGACTACGCCAAAAATAAGCTACAAAAGGTCGATAAAATTAGCTGTTGCTCTGTTAATGGGATGGAGGGATGATCAAAATAAGGTCTATTAATCTACTTCAGGAAAATTATTTTTAGGTAAGTACCTGCTGTTGGAGTATTTGATCAATCTGGACAACTTACATATACAGCTGAAGATTGTCTTCATGAGTCAGAAACATCGTGTAACCGAAACTCTAATCATCAAATTGCTTTTTATTACACTAATAATGTATTGTACTTACACACGTATCATTTTTAAAAGTATTTTATGTTTTATTACAAAGTTAAGCATCACGTAAAAGGGTTTAAAAGTTATAAAGTTTTTAAAGACTTAACATTCAGATCTATTACTTTTTTTCTACTAGAAATCGGAAAAGCAGAAATAAATAGTAAACAAGAAGAGAACAACTTTGTTTCAGATGTCACAAAGAAATAAATTTTGGCAATAAATGTTTTGTTTTTCTCAAGAATATGTAACTATTATTAAAATTAAATAACACTTTACTCACTGTGTTAACCGGGTCGTTGTTCATTTCTAAAATATGACTTTACGATAAGCCATCGTTGAAATATTGGTTCGCGAAAAAAATCAACGGTTAGTAAGTCACGCCAAGACACAAACGAGATTTAGCCAAATTAATTTACAAAAAATAATCATAAAAAAGAACTAAAAAATAGCAAATCAAGTCATTTGCGAAAACATTTTAGGTTAGCAAAAAAATGATATAAGAATGACAGACATGTCAACAAACCTTTTTTTTCCACGTGACATAACTCGGCAGCAATATTCTCATTTTGTTTGTGGTTGCCTCGTTGAAATCAAAAATGTTTGTCATCAAAGTTTTTATTTCCGTTTATGCTTTTCGAATGGCCAGTGCTTTATAAAATAAACAACTGACATTGAATGAACGCACACTGTAACAGAGTAGCATCTTGCACTGCCTGCACAACCGCCGCGCCGCGTGATTCAATCAACGCCGCCGGTGTTCACGCACGTTTTGTCGTAGCAAAATTAGGCTATGTTGCTACGAGCGTAGCAATGGTCGTAGAGCTACGCACTATGCACCGTTCTACCAAACAAAAGAATAATAAACTATGTGCTACGCCCTTCGCTCTTGTCTCGTAGGCTATTTCGTGTTTCCGTAGCTAGGCTGGCGTGATATACGCCTTCCAGCTGCTGCAAATAAAGTGAGAATTTTAACAATGAGGTATGAAATAAAATAAATACTCAAGTTTTACTTTGACTTTTAAGAATGTATGCACTCACATCATAAATATTTTAAGAATTTTAAGTCTAAAAATTTTAATGCTTAACGGGCTAACAATATTAATTATAATTTGCATCTTTGTAGGATTTACTTTTGAGTCAATATTAAGTCCTCCGATCTATGATGCGAGCTAGATCATAATTTACTGAATTAATAGCAGTAGAAAGATCCTTGAGTTCAGCCCGAGTATAAATTTGGAGATCATCTGCATAAAGGTGGTAGGAAGAAGAAATGAGATCGGAAAATTATGATTAATGAAAATTGCAAATAGAAGTTAAGACAAGACGGCACCTTGCGGAACACCGGTAGTAGTGTCATACCAATCGGATAGCCAGCGTCCATATTAGTAACTACGAAACCAGTCAATTACAGTTGGAAGTATGTTAAGAGAACGTAAAATCGCTATCTGAATGTCGAGGTCCACAGTATTAAAAGCATTACAGAAATCCAGCAATGTCAGGACGGACAGTTAGTTGACCTGATTTATACCCAGCCGTATTTCATCAGGAATCTTGACCAAGGCTGCGACGGTGCTATGACCAGGACGGAAACCGAACTGAAGGGAATTTAGGAGTTTATTATTAGACTTAGTTGGTAATGTACTAGACCAGGGGTCGGCAACCGGGGCAGCGGCCCATAAAGTTCACAACTGCTGCATGATAACTATGTTATCATAGTTATGTACATATTTGTGTGAGCAGACATTTTCCATTCTGAACTATCTAAAAAGCAAGCATTGCTGTTGTTTTACGGATGCATATTTAGATGCGATACTGCGCATTTTCACATCTAAAGTGTAAGCGAACATACTAAAACTTGTCAAATGCACCTGCAAAAATCGCATTCGTTTTTTACTAATTAATATTTAAAATGTGTAGAACTACAATAAATTATGATACGAAATTGACTAATGCGTTTTAAATTTGTGGATATACTAATAATTTGCAATATTCCGCTAAACACTCTTACCATGCTATTCAAAATGCAGACTCAAGCACCGCCCGTCCTCCCGCATAAAACATAATGCGTTTTATTCATAATATTTATTTATTTACAAAGACGAGATGCGGCACTCGCTGATCCCCTGGAGACAGTTGTGGCCCTCCTATATCTTAAAGTTGCCGACCCCTGGACTAGACGTCTAAGCACTTTGGATAGGAATGGGTGGATGAAAATAGGAAGGCACTCAGAAAAAGAAGAAAGATTTGCTTTTTTAGGCAAAGGAGTGATCTAGGTATCTTTCCAGATAGTAAGAAAGATGCCAAGGAAGACGGATTTATTCAGGATATTAGTAATTACCAGTGGCGTGCACAGAACTTTTTTCCGGAAAAGCAATCAGAAGGTCAAGTACAACAATAAAAAAAATGTGAAAATTTTTTAATGACACTTTGAAAAAAAAAAGTTTGTATGAAGCCAGGGTAGGCACTGCCTTTCCTAGAGTGAACATTTTCATACAAACTTTTTTTTTTTCAAAGTGTTATTTAAATTTTTTCATATTTTTTTTATTGTCGTACTTGACCTTCTGATTGCTTTTCCGGAAAAAAGTTCTGTGCACGCCACTGGTAATTACGTATATTATTGATACTCGTAGGTACAATCATATTGTGACAGAAACGATCAGTACCCACGGCATTGGATGATATTGACAGAATGTAAATTTAAAAAGTAAAGTAAAATTTTATTTGCTTAAACATGCGTTTTAAATAACTATAGGTCTTATTACAACTTTTTGTTATTGGGTACAGCACATTTTACTTGATTTTACCATAATGCAAATATTGACTGTTAAGAACTAACATGCTATAACATAAGTAAATTTGCTTATCATGTATTAATTATTATTATATAGAGTGGAAAAAACTTTAGGGGCCCTGGAGGGGAACTACCTTAAATCCTTTCGTTAGCTCATTTTACTGAAAGAGAACATTCCTTTATTTTTTCACGCGTGCAATAGAGACGGCATTAGAACAGAATCCTAATGTGATTCATGCAAAACGGCCTTTTTAGAGGACCTGAAGAGACATACCCATGGTAGGCGGTGACCGCTGCTGTTTGAGATATGGTATTTCTTAGGCGTCTCAGAGCAGATACAAATTTATCTAGTTTACTACAAACAGCCTCAACATGCTTTTTCCGATTAAGATTTTTGTCAATCGTGACACCCAAAAATACCGTGTGATCAACTTCATTTACTTTTTCATTATTGTTTTCGATCTTCAGTCCAAAATATTGAGCTTGGTAATTTGTGAATTGCATAAATTTATTTTAGTTAAATTAATTTTAAGATTATTATTTTTTAACCATTGTATAACTTGAGCTAGTCCATCATTAAAATTTTCTTGAAACGTATCTTTTTGTTCACATTTTATAATAATCGAGGTGTCATCTGCAAATAACCAGCATTCATGTATGGTGGCTTTTGGTAAATCATTGATGTATAGGAGAAATAAAAGTGGACCCAAGATACTACCCTGTGGGACTCCACTTCCATTCAACCTATAGTCAGATCTAAAGTTTCGTTTTAATGCATTTTGTGACTCTTGCAAATATTTGAGATCTCTGTGCATTGGTATCTTTCACTGAGATAACTTTTTAACCAATCATGAGCCAGACCCCTAATCCCATGCCTTTGCAATTTAGATAGCAATATTTCACGTGATTCACGAAGTCAAAATCTTTGTTCATATCTAAAAATATTCTTACTGTTGGTGTACCTTTATTTAGATTATTCAGATTTTCATATATTTAGATTTTCAATAACACCTTTTTTTTCAGTAACACACTAAGTTGAAACATGCAAGTGAAGTTGAGCTGTTTTTTCTAAAGCCGTATTGTTTCTGAGTTAGATTAAGATGTTATGCGTTTATTTAAAAAACTTATGTTATAAGTCGTTTTTGCATAGTTCGTTCAAATACCTTTGAAATGACGGGAATCAGAGTTACTGGTCGGTAATTGTTAAGATCTGATTTGTCACCTTTTTTGTGTATGGGCTTAACAATGCAAAGTTCTAAAGCTCGTGGAAAGCTCCATTCAGAAAACCACAGATTTATAAGAAAGCTGATTGGTATACACAGAAAGTATGCATAAAATTTGAGAAATTTATTACTAATTTCATCATAACCCACAGAATTACTATTACTTAACGACATTATTATCTTGAACACCCTCTTGTGGATCGGTTGGTTGTAAGAACATTGTACCTTCATTGTTTTTTATGTCCTTTAAAGTATTTTGGTTACTATTACTATGATTACTAGATGAATTTACATTTGTTAGATCATTAAAGAAACTATTAAATATTTTGCATATGCCATTAAGATTTGTAGATAAGTTATAAGTCCTAAATATATCTAAATAAAAAATGAAAAATAAGTTGTCATTAAATTTGATATTATCAATATTAATATTAGTTATATTTAGATTAAATTTATTTTGAATTGTATTCCAGATTGCTTTGCATTGCATTTGCATTGTTTTTTAATGTATTTATCGTTTTGCCGTCTTTGACTTGTTAAGTTGCACTTTTTTTTAGTAAATTTGAGTATTTATTGTACGTATTTTTTTTCGAGTAAGTACATATTTTTATTAGAGTTTCGGTATTTAAAATAGTGATTTCTCTTAATCTGTGTGCATTTTATTATCCCTTTAGTAACACATCTTAGTTGGTCTATTATTAAATTTTACTTTTATGACGGGAAAGCATAATTCAGAAAATAGGATTACAAGATTTTCGAATCCATTGTATGCGTCTTCAACGTTTTCATTGTTGTGTACCTCGGAAAAATTAAGAGCAGCCATGCATTCATAAAATTTACGGATTGTATCATCATTATAATCTCTCCTGTATTCAAACCAGTCAGAGAAGATTTTTTTACTGTTAATTTTAAGAGTTAAAGTTTGGCCGTGTGATCTGAGAGTGCTAAGTTGTGTGCCTCACCCTTAGCACTTAGTTCGTTGCTGGCAAATTGATCAAGACAACATTTATTCCGGGTTGGTTTATTAATATTTATATTTAGATTGTAGTTTTTAAGAATACTAAGAAGTGATGCCGAAAGTTTATCTTGTATTAATGTGTTTATATTCCAGTCACCGCAGACAACAATTTTTTTTCTTGTTTTGTCTTTGGTTAGGGAATGTAACATGTTGTCTATACAGCAAAAAAATTTTTCAATACGTTCTTTATTTGTTCCAGGCACTCTATAAATACATACAATAGTTAAATTTAAATCAATAATTTCAACACCACAACTTTCAAAGTCGGAAAAACATTACAAAACATTTTTTTACAAAACATTAAAGGAGGAGAAGGATGTTGGGAGAGGCAAAGATGACTCAAGGTATTGGTTTTCGTAGCACCATCAAAAGTGGGCGAAGACTTTCATAATTGTTTTAATTTCGCTTTTTTGGGAAAATGTCAAATTTATCTGCTTTTAGTCGAATTATGTGAGATCCCGAAATGTGTCGGCCCTTACACCATAATTCGGTTTTACACGAAAAAGCGCGCTCTTAACTACTCAGTGACTCATCAAGAAAATCTGCGAAACAATAGAGCTTACAAACTTGAAATTTGTTCATACACCACATAGACACCCACTATATTAAAAATAAAATCCCACGTTCATATTACTATATCTATTTATTATCTGGTTCTGATAAACTGAGTTAAGGTCTTGAGGGCTTTTCCACCTTTTGAAATATTTTGATTTAATCTAACAGTAAGTATAACATTTAGTCAACAGGACTTATATATATTTTACTTTATATTTACATAAATTATCATACTTCTCTCGGGTTTGTTCTTACAATCATAAAATCACAAGTTTACAAGTCATTTTTTCTACAAACTCAATCTATGGTTAATTAATTAAGAGGCGTGGTAGTTTCCTTGGCGTCGATTCCGTCAGCTCTCAATCGGGACAGCAGAGATCGGTACACGACTGGGGAGAATGGCAGCACCACACCTCGCTCTTGAATCTCACCTGTTATAATACCACAAGCCGTGAGAAGGAGATTACGGCATAATTTAGGGAAACGATGGGCACAATGGACTGGGTGTTTAGTTGGAGAAAAAATATAAAATCGTCTTACTGTGCTAATCTTACAAAATAAGAACTAAGGTTTGTTAATAGTTACCATCTAGCAGCATCTTGGCAGCTATAGCAGTCGGCAGTCCAACGGTACGGGCCATGGCTGTGTGAGAGGTAGGATCGCCTCGCACCGTCATAGTGACGTCACGCCGTTCCCGGCGGCCGTCACTCCACGTCACGGCCACCTCATGACGTAAGACCACCAAGTCGGTTTCTTCTGCTTCTGTACATTAATAAAATTTATTAGAGAAATTTAAAAGGTAAATGCGGGGACAATTTCATGTCAGTGTTAAGAATTTCATGCTTTTCTGAATCTGCTTTCGTTGTGATTAGCTGGTGCCAGGCTGAAAAATATGAGCTTGCTGGCAACAAAGATAGCGATAAACTTACGTAGTTGCAATTTCTTGCTCAGGTAGTAACTAATGGTGTCCAAAGGCGTGACTTTCTTCGCGATGGCTACGTCATCCAATAACCCAAGTGACTCCAACGCGTGCATTCCCACACTTCCGATCCTCTCCTGGAGGCGACCCTTGAGATTCTCATAGAAGATCGATGAGTCCGTCAGACCGAGAAGTTCACAGGCGAATTGACGCTGGTAAAGTAGATAAAGCACAAATTTAGATTCAATAGATGAAACTTTTGTAAAGTAGTATACAGATAGCAAGTACCAAGATCAAAATAATTAGTATAATGGTTACCCAAGTAATTTCTGGTCCTTCAGGGTGAAGTAAATGGTGGGGATTGGGGTCTATGAAACCAAACAGCTGCATAGCTATCATGCACTCGGCAAAACCTGTAGTAAGTAACAAATGAAAAAATTATAATATATTCACCATAATAATGTAAATGTTGGTAACCATGTATAGTGTATGGTCATATGAAGGAAGAGGGTAAAAAAGTCGTACCTTTGTACCGGATTGTACCACGGAAGATGGTGTGTGCGTCCTCAATACCATAGAGCTTGGCATATTTGGTGCTGTCTCTGTTGGGGAACCCTTCGAATGCAAACCCTGGCAGGAAATCCAGCTCACGAGCTACTGACATCAGCTCTCCACCACTTAAAACTTCTACTATCTGTGGATTTGAATAAAATTCCTCTATTAGTTTTTATGCTGTAAGCATCAAGGGAATCTTTTGTGAGTATATGTATTTTACCTGTCCTCTGCTGAGGTATTTGGCAGCTGAAATGGTGTTTAGAAGAACACCTCGAGGGTTCCACGAGAATTTGTACCTGAGAGCATTGTCACTGAACTCGGGAGCCGGAAGACCTGCAAAAATAAAATACTAATGAGTTTTTGGATTCAATTTGCTGACACGAAGAACGGTCACAAACGTGTTACTTACTTACCTCCACAATATGAAACAAAAGAGTCGATCCGTCCTCCATGGCTCTGAACATCATGGATGCACTCCAACGCCAGCAAGTGATCAATACCAGGATCCAGACCCACTTCATTCAAAAGTGTGATGCCTTTGTCTTTTGCCCTGAAACAGGAGATTATAACTCAGATGCTAAGTTACGTAACTACAAAAAGAAAGTTATACAATGTGGAAATACTAACAATTTATGTAATTCCTGGACCTGTGGTGTCACATATGACGCTGTTACCATGTGCACGCCAGCATTCAAGCAAGCTCTGGCTGCAACACCGTGCAGTTCGTATGGCAACAGAGAGATGAGAAGGCGGGATCGCGAGGCCAGAGCTTGAAGGGCTGACTCATCATTAGCCTCCAGGTAAACTGCCTCCACTCCGTATCGCTCTGCTAGGGCGTCGGCTTCCTCTTTTACTTGTGATGCTGGAGGATATATATTATTTTGTTTTTATTTTTTATTTTCTTTATTATACATATACTTAGGTGTCAAGGAAGAATTATTATTATCTAAGAAATAGACATTAGCATTTATACCATTGGAGATTCAGAAGTATTTAATATAGTTACGTTGTTGTTATCCTTACCTACAGTAACTGCGATATTCTTTTCTCTCGATAAATATTCGACGACCGGAGCAGAGACCAAACCACTTCCCAAGATGACGACAGAGTTCTGTGGCTGACTACCCTCCACTTTGTGTCTTGAGCGACTGCGACAAATTGGCAATTAACATCGGGATATAAAAAAAAAATACTATTTTGCACACTAAATTTGCTATCATAAATCCTTCAATTCAGAATAGAGCCGGTAAGTTAGGTTAGAAGGTACGTTAGAACGTAGTTCCGCGACCGCCGTACCTAACCTTTGCGGTATTTTTTTTTTATGACAACCCAGAAATCCTATAAGAGAACAGTATTTTAATGTCCCATCCATCCATCAGCCTAGTTCGTCCACTGCTGGACATAAGCCTTTCCAGGACTTTGCACTCCCGGCGGTCATCCTGGAAGAATTGCCTATACTCACACACGCCGGGCAGGCGGAATGGTTGGCGCGGTGCCGGAACCCTCGCACCAGTGACCTGCTGCCCGTCACCAGTCTGTTCCATATAAGGCCCGACTATTAGGGATGGATATACCGCCATCCATCGGTCCCAGGCATGGTGGGCCTCCTGGTTTTTATTTTAATGTGCGAGTCAGTATTTTTTTGATGTGCAGTTAGTATTTTTGATTGAACACTAGTAGCATTTTTAGTATTTTCTGTTGTGCGTTTAAAATTACATGCCTTTAAATTTATCTGTAGAGTTTATGTAACTATTAAATAAAAATTCCAGCAAACAAAAATGTTTAAGAAACTACTTACATGTTACCCATTCTCAGTTCGTTAATGTATTCAAAAGATGGTGTTAATTTTCCGTTGCTAGTGATTATCGCCTGTAAATGTGAATAAACAATTTTCATATTAGTTATGATATTATACATATATAGGTATATATCATATAAGAGATATGTTTAATTGCAAGATTTGTAAGTAATATAAGCAAGCACAGCTGTGTCACTGATAATGATAAGATATAAATGCGAAAATAATACTATAAACGAATCAATCACAAACGTATTAAATGCTTTAAACCAAAACTCCTTGTTTGATTATTTAAATTTGCATTAAGTATTACTGAAATACTGAATACTGAATACTGAATACTGAAATATGGCATCCAGTGATGATGAAATAATACTGTTTAATTTTCTCGCAATCGAAGTGAAAAGTAGATTGTTGAACTCAGCTACAAACGAGCCATATTACCTCGAACTAAGTATCTCGGGTAGTATGGCTCGTTGTATGCACTCGTATAACAAACTACTACTATTACTGTCCAAGCAGTAAAAAATAAACAAACAAATAAGATGTTTATATACTGTTTGCCTAAAACTGTAAATGAGCTTCCTAAGGATATGCAAAACGTATACATAAACAGTAATAATTTTAGAAATAAGATAAAAAAATACTTAATGGAAAATTGATAGACCTAAGTACTCTGTTTAAGATGTAAAATTAACATTTATAAGAACGTCCGCTGCTATCAGGTAAACCAATAGGTTTCCGATGGTAGCTGTCTAGCACAACTGTTTTTTAATGTAAAAATTATACGATATAAATAAAAAAAAAATATATATATTTTTTTATATTTCCAAAATTTTCTTACCCCTTGGACTACGGGCGAGAATTTATGTTCATCTAAAGGCTTAGTCGCATCAGATCTCATGATGTCATCAGCGTATGGATAGAGGAGGTCACCAAAGAAGTCTGTCGACTCTCGAGGCAGCTGGGTCGGCATGTTGTCTATTGAGCACACCAGCACACCTGGGCCTTTGAAACTAAGGAAAAGACCACGAAAGACCAATTTACATTGGGGAAGCTCATGTTAGTATAACGATGTAAATATTCTGCTCCCTAGTTTTGACCTACATAAGTGAAAGCCTGTTCTTGTCTATATCCATCCATCCATCAACATGTGTTCGTCCACTGCTGGACATA
Source organism: Ypsolopha sequella (assembly GCA_934047225.1). Lineage (NCBI taxonomy): Eukaryota > Metazoa > Arthropoda > Insecta > Lepidoptera > Ypsolophidae > Ypsolopha > Ypsolopha sequella. The sequence goes on along the minus strand of OW203994.1, from coordinate 14,790,013 downwards.
GGCATAGTAAAACTTACTATGACACAGGCCTCTCCAATATTTTGCCACTCTTGGCGGTCCTGCGCAGGGCCGGATTTAGGGGAGGGCAACCGGGGCTACAGCCCTGGGGCCTCTACAAGAGAGGGGCCCCCAAAATAGTGGCTCCACCAATAAATTCAAAATATTGATTTTAGTGTACTGTATGCGAAGCGTCAAAATGGCGAACTATACTGGCATGACAAATATAAAAATTTGGAAAGCTTGTTATTCAACAATTTTTATCACACAATTGCCAAAAAACACGAATTCTAACAATAAGATAATGTTATTGTGGGTATTCTTAGTTTTGTTTTTTGTTATAGTAATACATATGAGCATTTATGGAAACAGCGGATATATAATCAATATTGAATCAAAGAAGGTGCTCTACTTCGTTGTTGCCGAGGCGCCTCCACATCCTATATTGCGGCTCAGGTCCTCTAAAAAGGCCGCTTTGAATGAATCATATTATGATTCCGTTCTAATGCAGTCTCTTTTGCACGCGTCAAATAACTCTGACTCCATCCTACTTTCAAATCATTTTATGATTCACCCAAGTCGGCCTTTTTAGATCCCCTGGTCCTACGTCATCCTCATCCAGCTGCTACCCGCAACGTCCTTCAGTTCTACCTACCTCAGGTCGGCCTACGCTACGCTTTGCTGTACGTGGTCTCCATTCCAACACCTTTCGGCCCCAACGGCCATCGTGTCGGCGACAAATATGGCCAGCCCACTGCCACTTCAACTTACTAATTTGGCAGGCTATGTCGGTTACTTTCGATCTCTGACGGATTTCCTCGTTTCTGATTTTATCCATCAGAGATATCCCAAGCATAGCTCCATATCTCGCTGAGCGACCTTAAATCGGCGGATCATGCCCTTGGTTCTTGTTCGATAAACAGAAAATGTTCTCATTTCTATATCTTAGATCCACCCTCGAACATCGATCTGTCCCCGTAGTATAATGTTTAATCGCGCGCGATGCGACTTAGTTGAATGACGGTGCAAGTGCAAGGAGCGTGGCATACTGTTTAATCGCAAAAACATCGTGTCACGCTCTTCGCACTTGTGATTCAACTAAGTTGCGTCGCGCGCGATTAAACATTATAATACGAGGCCTGGGGCCCTATCGTCTAACTTTAAATCTATCGCGATACCTTTGATTTTGACATTTGACGTACGGTTCCAATTTGAAGTATGGTACGAATGTAAATTTCAAAGGTATCGCGATATATTTAAAGTTAGACTAGGCCTACGGCCCCGTATCGTGTGTCAAAATAATTTATGAATTTATATTTAAGGTGGATGCGACGGATCGAGTTCCCAAACGCAAAACTTATGATTGTCTTTCTTATAAAATAAAATAAAAAGTATTAAATAAATGTGATTTGTGGCATTGGGCTCACCAATTTAATGTCAATTAGGCTGTTTTAGCAATGTTGTATTATTTTATTCTTTACACAACAACTATAAACACGCTTTAAAGTTGTTGTGCAGGATCATTTACAAAGTAAATCATTAAGTAACACAACTTTGCTTGAAAAACCTAATTTACATTATACTAATGGTAGCATAATACCATAAATCTACTTATCAATAATAATATTATAAGACATTATCTATGCATAAATCAAGTTATTTAACCCTTGTTTTTTAAAACAATCGTAAATTTTACGATTGGGAACGTGATCTGTTGCATCCACCTTAAGCCATTGTAATTATTACCTACACAAAGTCGACTGATTATGTCGTAGTTTATAAATAAGAAAAACGAAGAATTAGGTATTCATCGTAGTTTACCTCTTTGTGTCCTTATTGCGATCGGCATCGTAGAGACAGAAGGGTGTGTCGATGGTGGTGCACTCATTCATGAACTCGATGGAGCCACCCGGGTCTGCAGAGATGTCACAGATCGCCAGCATTCTGGAACAAATGTCTAAAATAGAGGAGGGGGGTGCTTGATGATGGACAACAACAGTTGGTCTTTGTCAACGGTTCTAGGAACACACAAAACCGAAAGTTGTCCAGTATGATCACATGTGGTTAATAGACTATGGGCGCATCGTGGTTTCACGATGCGCGGATTCATCAGGTTGCGACAAGCCAACCCTATTTATTTTGATGTAGTTGTTTTTCTACACAACCACACATTGTTTAAACAAATCGATCAATATCTTATTATTCGATACATAGGATTACCGACTGTTCGCTCCTAGTCTATAAGTTTTGTGTTTGGTAGCACATCATTGTTACTTGTTTACCTACCTCGAAAATGTTAATTTTGGTTTTTTTTATTTTATTTTTAATTTAATTTAATTGTGGTTCTGTTAATCTGTTACCAAATCACAAGAAAATAACTATAGCGCGTCCAAAAACTAGCTCGCATACCTCTATATAGTATACTTAGGAAAAAACAGTTTTCTTATATATTTTTGTGGCTTCAAAGCTGTTAAATTTGCTACAAACGCGACTAAAGCAAATCTAATTGTTTTAAATATATAATCTGTATAACATTAGGTACCCGGATAAATATCGTATTCTTTTGTGTTTAATTTAAATAAAAAGGATTAAAATAAAAATAAAATATGTGTCGTATTTCACTTTTTGATTCGTTCGATACGCACTTGCATTTTTCTGCATCCAATAAAATCGCAAAGATACGTTACGTTTTGAACAATAAAAACATGTAAAACCTTAAAAAAATAAACGATGTAAAAATTTAATAACTATACTTAAAACGGCCGTAATATTAAAAGCCCTAGAAGGGTTTCTAATTCCAAAATAATAAATAAAAATATTTAGAAATCGCGAATTTTCTGAGCGGCCCACTTCCACTGAGCAGGATAGACAAGTGACAAGACAGATTTCTGCGAATACCAATGTCATGAGTATCTTTCATAATTCAATTATATTCATAAGTATTTATTTATATAGTATATATAGTATAACGATTTTTGTTAAATTCATTAAATGAAATTTCGACTCTCCATAGTGATTGACTCAGGACTGGCAGTGAATTACTATGGGAAGTCAAAATTTCATTACACTAATTTCACAAAAATTGTTATCGATTCATGATGCTGATCACTTACAAAGCCTCCAGTATGAATTGGGACGATGATCAAAAAGTCACCTTGTATATATATATATTTATGTAGGTATATTATACAATAGGTTAATTTTACATTAATGGTACCATATTATATTTAAATAAATTATTATTATTTTATCTATGTACACGTATGTATGTCTACTTTTATATAAATTATATTCTATTATCCCCAGAGGTAGACTGGAAGAAATCTCTTAATAGAGATAAGTTTGCCTTTGTACATGTCAACTTATTTATAGTATGTTTGTAATTGTTTGTTTTCTGTGTGCAATAAAGAATAAGAATGTAAGAATACCCTTGCCTTAAGCTTTATTCATATTGACACCAACCTATGAGGTAAAGCAGGCGCGCCAACACTCTTTGGCAGCCAGGGCGTGTGCGAAGGAATAAGCAGATGCTTAGCGTCAGGGATGGTCAGCAGCTTCGGACTGTCCACCGCCCAGTAGATGCAGTTCACTAGCACCGAGGTGAATGGTGCTATCTGTGAACATGACGATGTCACTCAGTAGAATATAAAAGAGATGGTCAAATGACAGGTTTTCTTTTTGAGTATTAAAAAAAAACATAGTTTCCAAGAACTCTGTAGATGGCGTTGAACTGACTACGTTACTAGGTGCCAAAGCCAAAACGATTGGAAAAAAAACACTGCGTCACGTCACGTCACATACGCTCGTTGGTTGACTCATGGCCGAATGGTTGACTGACATGTGTGCTGAGCATATGTGCGAATGCTTTGTTATGGTCCGTCCAAGTTTAAAATGTACGATGGCTTGTACTCATTGCGCTTTACGACTTTCATCTTTAGGAAAAAAATGTATGGCTTCATTTTTACACAAATTCACGAGGCACCGACTTCTCTTCTTTTTCTCTTGGGACATTTTCTTTCTGGCGTAGAAAACTCATAAAAAGACTGCTAAATATTTTTTTCTTTTTCCTTGTTGTTATTATTTATTTATTTTCAAAATGTCATTGTGATGTGATGTAACAATGACATTAATTACTTTTTTATGTACGTTTTACGATCTCAAAATTACATCCAAGTGAAATAATCAAAAAATTATGTGACGTTCCGTTCCTTGCAGTAACTTACTAAGTTCAGCGCCATCTATCCAGCTACTAGGGAAGAGTAAAAAAAAAAGAAAAGAAAATCCCTCATTCATAGAGACAGTTATTGAGAATCTTATTAAAAGAAAAGTAAAGGCAAAGACAAGTAAACAGGAAGAGATAGTGTTATTGATGAGTTGATAACCGAATGCTCGACCTGGGCCTCCTTGCACAGATAATAAAAGTGAGTTACAAACTTGTCACGAAATGGAACTAAAATAGTTTTTACTGGTAACACCTAATTTCCCCGTATGAAAGATCTCAGGTGTTGACATATTAAAACAGGTCCTCTAAAAAGGCCGCTTTGGATTAATCATGTTATGATTCTGTTGTAATGCCCCATCTTTTTTGCACGCATGAAGAAACTCTGACTTTATCCTACTTTCAAATCATTTCATGATTCACCCAAGTTGGCCTTTTTAGGCCCCCTGTTCTGACAAAGAAAGTGGCGCCCTTATTTGTTTCACGACTTTCTTGACAAGCTTGTAAATCCGTTTTTAAAATATTAATGATGTCAACTCACCCTAATTTTAATGAAATTATCACTTTATGGTGTAACTAGACCACGATACAAGGGCGGATCCAGGATTTGACTTTTGGGGAGCATTGTGACAAGGTTTATCACAAAGTTAATAAAAAATAGTTTTTAGACGCCTATCCTTGAGCCATGAGGCGCTTTTACCATACCTATCAATAACTTGTATGTTTACATGCTGTGTATAAAGTGCATCCGACTCAAATCGAAAAGTCGACGTTTGACACGATGTATGGAATTCCTGGGTTTTTGGGAGGGCATGGCCCCAATTCCCCCCCTCCTGTATCCGTCAATGCCACGATAGTAGACTAGGAATTAATTAGTAGAACTACCTTTTGGGCGAAAGTTGAAATGTATCGTTCGGGATGCTCCTCATACTCCTGAGGATCGTAGCCACCTCCGTTCTTTCTCTCCAAATGATGTCGTCTTCTTACTTCGCAACCGTATATTTTGTTTGGACCTTCGAGACAGATACTTCTATTACAGATCGACAAAGTTTTACTTTTATTATTATTATTGCAGATGTTTTTATTAAAATAAGTAAAATAACATTTATAGCACAAAACACAAATGCGTATTACAAAAGTTAATTTATTTTAAGTAGCATCGTCCTCAGTATTTGATGAGAGTGGTGCGATATCTCAACTCCATGGTTACCAGCCTTTCTGGGAGAGAATATAAATACTTTTTGATTATATTTTTACAATTATTCATTACTAATAAAAAATAATAAATTAGTTACTAATTCACAATTTTAAACTACGATTTTTTTGATTTGATTTTTGGGATACCTACTTCAATCATTGCATAACAATGTTTAAAAAAACACTTACTTCCGTGTTCAGCGACCTTCCTCAGCATCTCTGGTGGCACATATTCATGTGGTAATTCATGGAATATTTCTTGACTTCCCTGAAAAATGGAAAGTTAAATAGCATGTAACAATTTAGTATTTCATAACATCTAACCAAAACTATGGACGCGACGAGTAAACACTTTTTTAAGTTAAATAAAATTTAAGGCGTATGACCACGCTAAATAAGCAACTCGATGTGTGTCGGTACAAATATCAAAGGAAACGACATTGAAATAATGTTCATTTCAGCGTGCCTTGAAAAGTGGCTGTTACGACAACCACTGCGTCTCGGGCTAGCGCAAAATAGGAGAAAATAATACTTTTCACATGGACGCCATGAACGGAAAAAAAATTTTGAACTTAATTTTTTTAGATCTAAAAATTTCCTATAATTTGGTGAAATAATAATTAAAATATATCGCTTTAGGCGTTTGGAAGGAGTAAGAGAATTCTTGTGTTAATCATGTGAAACTTTCGATGACTTTCAATTTTTTTTGTCAAAACTTACAATAGAAAAACAGTTTATGAAACTTAATTTATTTTTGGCTCTATAATGCGTATCATATATTTTTCTGAAACTTTTTGGACCACCCTTGTGGTATTTAAGGAGTAAAAGAAGTAGGCCTTCAAAGACAGGTCCAAATTGCATTTGGCGTATCCATTCGCCTTAAGTGTAATCTCAAACCAAATAATTCAAGACGCAGTGCTGTTACCATTGAAAAGAGACCGGTTTTGTAAACATGTGTGAGTGCGTTTCAAGACGTGTACGAACACAAAACTGTCACTTTTGGCCTGTTTCACCCGTTACAAGGAGTGCGCTCTTGATTTTTTATTTTGCCAAATTCAAAAAAAGTCTTTATCTTTAACGGTGCTAAAGTTACGAGGCTGTAACATACGGACGGACAACGGAGTCCCACCATAAGGATTCCTTTTGTACATTTTTTAGGAACTACGGAACCCTAAAAAGCCATCCTGGAGGTGGTCTCTCTACCTGTGAGACGTTTCCTGATCCAGTGAACACGAAGGTCAGAGGCCCTAGAGACTTGGGCATCATGCCCAATGCCACCTCGTAGCCGGCATCTCTGATGGCCTGCCGCGCCATGCTCGAGCTGCGGTAGTTGTGCGCTGGACCTATGTGCTGCAGAAGAAATTCAATTTAGTACGGAGCAAACACTTAACCGGCTTAATAAGACCTGCGGCCCAATTGCTGTATCTATCCAGCAAATGCCATTTTTGCCGAAAATATAATAGTGCTTTTCTCAAGGAACAAAAAATTTTGTAAATCGTAGGTTAAGAACATGCGACCTATTTTATAAGTTATAAAGTTGGGAAGCGCAAATGACTGGATTGGATCGTCAATAACATCGTCGGCCGCCAGTTTGAGTTTTTATTATGTTAGTTATAACTAACACCTCCTAACAGCTTCGTCTCTAAAATAAAATACTTCGCGAGATAGGCACATTTTTTGCAAATTCAAATAACGTCAGCATTTCCGGACGGATTGGAGAAAAATGCATTTTACTTGCCTTCTTATTTGGGATCGTTTTTCTTCTATTATCTACCTCTCTTCGATCAACAACATAAAACTGTTGATCAAAGTCTACACTAGATAATTTCTTAAGTCAACACAAGGTGTAAATTTCTGAACGTGATACCATGAAAGGAGTGTGATGCCCAAGAGCCAGCAGCCTCAACCCAATGCCATGAAGTATGTTGATCATGCCGGCCACACCGGCGTACTTGCCAAACGCCACTACGCGGTTGCCAGCATCGTCCATCAACTTCTCGTAGTCTAAAAGACGAATGTTCTGGAAAAGATGAAAAATAATGTGAGTTCATAACACTAAGCCAACTAACTATTGGGTTCGATAGGATTAGTGAATGCAAAACCGGCCAAAATTAAAACATGTTATTTTTTCGGGTTTCATATCAAAAACCAGGTTTTCGGTGAAATCGGTTTGAAAATTGGATTTTTTTCATTTCAGGCTGACTACATCCAAAGACTATAAAATTTATGTTACACCTACATCTTGCATCTTTTTAATTCTAAAATAGAAACGTACCTAATAAAAGGAAATACATTTTAAAAATTTCAATGATAATGCAGAAATTTGTTTAAAGAAAAGGTTTATTTGCTTTTTAGTACAATATTAATCAACAGTATCAAAGTGAATAACTAACCAAAATCACGCTGAATAAAATGTTACAAAATACAAAACCAAAATGTCAACCGAACATTAACTAAATTAAATAATAACGCTGAAAATCTGTAAAGGTTAAACGTCAGTAGCTTAGCGCAAAGTGCATAACTTAACTTTGGTTAACAAACCAAAATGCTTTTCAATTTTTAACTTCTAAACAAGAAATACAAAGTTAAGTTATGCACTTTGCGCTAAGCGACTACTTAAGCAATTGTAGGCATCTATAAAATTGGAGTATATATTATTGCAACTGTATTCTTGTGCTGAGGACGGAGAAACCTATCGATTTCAAGTCTTATTCACGAGCTAAAGATGAAAATAAGGCAATAAGAGTTATAATTATTTTTAATAACGGTCTCAAACATGAAATTGCGCCTGTAAAAACAAAATTTGAAATAATTAATAGATCATTTGTACACCGTGAGCAGTTTACGATCTGTAGGTACCGCGTATGCCATCACTATCCATAAAAGCCAATAGCTAAGTTTAAATAATACTCTCATTGACGACGTTAATCGTCATCGACGTTTTCTTGTGGGCATACTTATGTAGCACTTTCGAGGGTGACTGGTTTGATAGGGGTTCACCTTATTAATATTGACTTTGCAACAGTCAGCCATACTTGAATATAATCGCTTAATAATTATGTACCGCCCTGATCCGTTTCATGAAACTATTGCATGACATAGTATTATATTACATGAGAGTGTCTGTTTGGCGGCCACGAAACGGCCAAGCCATACTTGGCAAATAGAAGTTGCGGCTTTTTCGTAAAAATATTCATCATCATGAGGTTTTTTAGACCACAAGTTCTAAAATACGGCTTATCCCATTTCCCACTAATATTATAAATGCGAAAGTTTGGATGGATATATGGATGGATGTTTGTTACTCCTTCACGCCGTAACTACTGAACCGATTGAGCTGAAACTGCACAAATGTAGTTCGAGACCTGGAATAGGACATTAAGAAGATGGCATACCCTAGCAACTTTTTTTATTACCCGTCCAGCACAATAAGTCCTACGGCAAAGACTTTATTTGCTTTTCATAGAGGCGATTATATGTTGGCTCTTTGGCCTCTTTTTCTTGAATGCGTAATACTAGTGATCACGCAGCGAAACAACAAATTGGTGTGTTTTTAGCTAATACTGAAATAGTTTGTAGGGAAAAAAATATTGAATTTAGGTGATATACCTTCATAATTCTATTACCTATTTTATGAAAAAAAAAAACAACTTGATCTCGTAACCGCGTTCTTGAAGCGAACGTTTGAAAACCAAAAAAAAGAGGGTGCAAAACATTTATTTTTGACAAAAGTATAAATCTTAGTAGATTGTTTATATAAGGTCCCTAGAGAAAAGATAAATAAACCAAATATATTTTTTTCAATACAAGGAGAGTCCGAATTTCTTCAAACGAATCCTAGATAGACTGGAGTTGGTCATGCTCTAGGCTCAGGTACAGGCTTAATTACTTTTATCCCATAAATCAGTTCCCATGGGAACAAGAAATAGTGTCGTTCAGAGACGCGGCTCGGCCTTCAGCCTCGCCAAACATACTATAACCACAGAATAAAATACTACGTACAGAAGAATCACTTTGCAATAACATTGAAATAAATAGCTACTCTCGCTAAGCAGCAATAAAGTAGAAACTAGCTTGCACCCGCCGTTCGGCAACTTTTTATAATTGCCTACAGTCAGGTACCACACGTGCGTGCAAGCGAGAATGTATGGAATTACTACGCGCTAGAGCTTCTTTTACTGTGACGGCCTCAAGGTCATAAATCACTGTTCACTCGGTAGGGTTGTTTAAAATGTTGCACGCGTGAAAGAGGTATTTTATAAGGTGTTTATGGAGCCAAATTCATACTGGATGCTTGGTAAATGATCAGTATCACGGATCGATAACAAGTATTGTTAATTTCACAAAATTATATGTTGACCTACCTACCATTGTAATTGACTCTTCGCTAGGCTTGCGTTTATAGGGAACTGGGGATCTAAAACGGCCGACTTGGGTGAATTATAAAATGATTTGAAAGTAGGATGGAGTCAGAATTTTTGCACACGTGCAAAAGAGACGGCATTAGAAAAGAATCATAATGTGATTCATGCAAAACGGCCTTTTTAGAGGACCAGGGTTTTTTAAAATAAGGAAATAATTTTCGAATTTCTCAAAAAAGGTTATCGAACCTTGATACTGACCACTTACCGTGTCTTCAGTATGAATTTGGCTGCATAAATTAATGTAACCATATATTTTAGTTTGTAAAATTATTTATAAATGAATGATGTAATATTTTGTTTTATTAGTCATACATTATATACGACAACTGTATTGTATATTGATAAATAGACCTGACATGCATCTTGACTGAGAGTAAATTATTTATATATTTATATTTTGACGACCTAATAAAGTATCAAGTATGTATGTAAGCTTTCTTTGACTATCCATAGCCAGAACAGAACATGAAAAGTCGAGACGCGTAGGTACAAGTGAGAACGTGTATCACAGAGCGTGCGTAACACTCGACTGACTCTAGTGCCGACGACGGGTTGCGTCGCGGTAGGTATTTATCGCGGGTCACGTGGTCAAGTGAGACCCCCCTGCTATAACTAGGGGATTAAATCAGTTATCAAAGAGACATTAACAGAGGATTGATTCAGAGAACAAAAAATTGTGTCGATCAGAAAAATTCTGAATCACAAACGTTTTAATAAAGAAAAATATAAAAAAAAATAGTAAATGTTATTATATTTAAAATCACCTTTTTGAGGTTTGAGATGGATGAGTATATAAGGAGACATTTGGATTATGTTTTATAAAAAAATACTAAGCCATCTCCTACCTGGAGGTGCCCAAACTTGGTATGTTTTGAAAATATTTCTTAGATTTTTAGAAAACAGGTGGCCGAAAGGTATTGTTGTAGTATATTTTTGGAATCGGCTCATGAAGCCCTTTCATTTGATACCGCATTCGATAGGATATGAAAAAATAAAACAATTCCCATACAAAAAAATTTATGACGTCATTAATCCCTCCCCCGAAGGATAATATTTTTAAGAACTACCGCTCAAAATGATTGTTTTAACCTAAAGTACCCGTGTACCAAATGGCTATCCTGTACATCGATTTGCGATTTTCTGTCAATATTTGCTTTGTACATGTTCCACTAGTAGAGAAAGGACATAACCAAGTGGCAACGCAGAAAATGGACGGTTGATTGATTCAGTACATAAATGCATAGGAAGTTTTTATTTTAGTAATGTACAGATATTAACGATACTTAAGTAAGCGATATGAAAATGTTTGACTTCTTAGCTTCGAGTGCAAGTACCTACGGATTATTAGTAAAAGGATTGTCACTGGCTTTGATAAACAAATTCATTGCCAGGAATCCAGGAATGCATTAAGAGGCCGGCGGAGCAATCCTAGTTCATACAAACGAAATACCAAAACCATTTGCAAATCATAGATATTCTTAAGGTAGTGTGTATTGTATTACAGAATATCTAGGTTCCCAAGTATAGATTAAATAAAAACACTGATTTAAACATATATTATGAGAAAAATAGGCTTTCTATGGAAATTTTAAATGGCTTATATATCGTCGTAAATCAGTGTCTTTTCAAAAAATATATTTGGGAACCTAGATATTCTGTTATCCAATCGGAATAAACGTATCTATGATTTACAAATGGTTTTGGTATTTCATTTGTATGAACTAGGATTGGTCCGCAGGCCTCTTAAATCGACAGATTAATAACAAGTTAAACGTTCTTTAACTGATAAGAAAAGTCAAGGAACTGCACTGCACTTCATAGGGTACTTATACTGTGGGTCATTAAAGTTGTATTGATGTACTGTTTTTAAGGTCCATACCCAAGGGTAAAAAATTAACCATTATAGTTGCAATCCGTTAACGGCGTATGTGAGTATATCAAAATCTCATAACTTTTATTCTGATACTTCAAAATTGTACTTTACAAATAATAAATAATAATAATAATAAAAAATATCTTTATTGTTACAATCATCTTATCTTAACTTTTGTAGCCCTAGCTTCTGTAAAAGGAAACACCGTTAGCTTCAAATATTATTTTTTTCTAAAAAATAACTCTAGATATCGCAGATTATTTTAAGTCTTATAGTCAGTACATAAACGCTTAGCTATATCAATAGGTACAAGACTTTGATACTTGTTGTTGATACTTGATGGAACATTTGCAACATATTGTAAATAAAACAAATTCTTGGTCGCTAGTCTTATAAAAAAACAGTGGAACAGTTACCAAGAATTAGTTTTATTTACAATATGTTGCAAATGTTCCATCAAGAATCAACAACGACAAGTATCAAAGTCTTGTATACAAGACTGGGTAGTTTTGATTTGATGCGTTTTTATGCATTTGCATTAAAAATCGAAAATATTGCTGTTTTGGCTTCTTTTATATTATTGTAAGTGTAGCGTAAGTCAAGTAAACAATAATAATTATAACTTTTCTAGGTATACTTCTTCAAGTCACAACTTTGGTCCGCTTTGTTTTATGAACTAATTACCTATTATATTATATGACTTTGAAACTTGTTTTATGTGTTATCTTGCGATAGTAGTAGTTCTGAGATTACCTAGTTAGAATAGATAATTTCCATAAGATAGTAATGAATCGCACAGAATTAACAATAATAAGGCAATATGCCAACGACTGATTACGCGTTCAATCATCATTGTAACTATAACTTTCTTACATTGTGCTATAGTTAATAGCTAGATAGAAGGCTAGTTATAAGGAATACTATTAACATAGTCAATTTTACTATGCTATTAACGTGTATATTTGTGCTTCTTTTCTGTGTATTTCATGAAATACCGGAAAATTGTGATCAATTTCTGATGTATGCATTTTAACTATGTAGGGTTTTGTAATTGGAAAACATGTTTTGATAAATATTCCTCTATAGAAATAACTGTTGAAATGGGGTCTTCAAACACACTTTATCTCCTCGTTTAACGGATATAGGATTCATGTACCGAACTCAAACATATTTTATTATTCACTCAAACAGGTTTCAAAAATATCTAGATTATTTTGATTTTGGAAATTTTGCTAGCTATTTTAGTTTTTTTTTATTAAAATAGAAAACTAAATTTATTCAAATAAAAAATTCGCATATCCTCTTAAGGCGCACAAATACCCTAAATTAGAACCCGTACAGGAGGAGTAGGCCTTCAAAGACAGGGCAAGTATTGCAGTTTGATATGTTTCCACTTTAAGGGGTTGTGAATTTGTGATTGCTCAGTCAAAGTAATCAGTTGAAATTCAAACTGACGCGGTGAAACTCCCTCCGTACAATGTGAAAGTTAATTTACGGCCGTGAAACAATGTTCACGATTTTGAAATTTGTTTCACTACGTGACGTCACAAACACAACCTCGAACAAAACACTTTTCTCAGAATAATTGAAACAGAGAAGAGCATAGCATGTGTATATTTACATAATATTTGACGAAAACGACAGTAGCGTGTGTAGTTACACAAACCGTATTTTGCGTGGTCACCCAAACAGCTAAACATTCTCTGTCAAAATACGTCTTAGGCACAAACAAAAATATAATTGTTTACGAAAAATAGTAAAACACTCTAAATAACAGTCTAAGCAAAAAACGCCTCTTGCCAATTGGGCCAATGCCAAATTCAGTCGTGTTCTAACGCTTTTGTTTTTTAACTGTTTATATTGCTCTAATGCCTCTAATCAGATGCCGCGCACGCAAAACTTTAGTTATTTGGAAATCACGGTTACATAAGGACAGTAACTATAATTTCTTTATGTAATAAATATGTTTTTTTCTAGTAAGTATCTGCGTGGGCAGGTTTCTTTTCAATCAGTTTTGAAATTTGGTAACTGAAACGTTTTTCTTGTGAAATTCATGATTAAAAGAAGATTAATTGTATGTTAATTTATAAAACGTAATTAAAATTTCCTTGAGTCAAAAAACACGCCATATTTTTTTCAAATTTTTACCATCTACATTGACGGAACTGAATTCAATGCAGAACTGATGTTTAGCATTGTGGAGCCCCTTAAACTGTTTTTCAAGATAATTCTTCCCAGTAAGGATCTCTTACCTTAGCCAATATCGCATCGAGCATGGGCATGTTAGCCTCCTGAGCCTTGATGGTGTGAGAGAAGAAGCAGTAGGTCTTGTTGGGGATGAGCAGATCGACTGGGGTCTGCTTCACTCCGAAGATCACGTTGGCTTCGCTGATGTCTTCCTGGACTATGGCCCCGGCGCTTATATATGACTGAGAAAAGGAGCACGTACTTCACCTTCTACCAGTGGCGTGCATAGAACTTTATTCCGGAAAAGCAACTAGAAGGTCAAGTTTGACAATTAAAAAAATATAAAAATATGAAAAAAAATTAAATAACACTTTGAAAAAAGAAAATTTGTATAACGCACATTTTCATACCAATTTTTTTTTTGAAAGTTTGTTTAAATTTTTTCATATATTTTTTATTGTCTATCTTGACTTTCGGATGGCTTTTCCGGAAAAAAGTTCTATGCACGCCACTGTCTTCTACATACATTATGTAAAATGCAATCGTGTGTCTAGTGCTGACAGTGATCAGTTTAGTCTGTATATATTTTTACTTATACTTCAGAACTACCGAACCGAATTGGATGCGGTTTTCATTGTTCGCCTAGGGTTTATTCAGAGTTTTAAAATTATATATCATTGTGCTTTGACTAAAGGGAGCTGAGGCTGCGAGCGAGCCGCGGGCATTAAGCTAATAATTTATATATGTTACCGTAAACAGCCGAAATCAGTAAGAACTCGTTTTTACTAGTAAATACCCGAAGTAGATATGTGTTTAGTAAGAACGGGTTTTACTTAACTGCCTTAGTAAGAACGGGTTCTTACCAGTGAACACGCGTTGTTTCTGATGCTCTTAGATACTTCGCGTGTTTACTAGTAAAAACGGGTTTTCACTGATTTCGGTTGTTTACGGTAACATATACACGGTGAAATCTTAGGCTGGTTTTTAGGGTTCCGTATCCAAAGGGTAACCAACGGGACCCTTTTACTAAGACTCCGCTGTCCGTCTGTAAGTCTGTCACCAGGCTGTATCTCATGAACGGTGATAGTTAGACAGTTGAAATTTTTACAGCTGATGTATTTCTGTTGCCGCTATAACAACAAATACTAAAAAACCGAATAAAATAAATATTTAAGGGGGCTGCCATACAACAGACATGTTTTTTTGCCGTTTTGATAGATGGTACGGAACCCTTCGTGCGCGAGACCGACTCGCCCTTGGCCGATTTTTTTGTCACGCGTACCACGCGTCAATACAAAGCAACTCAACTTACTGCGATCCAGCTTACTGTGTTGTTTGAAACAAACAAATAATAAAAATAAAAAATTTATTTGTTCATAAAATTTTATAATGGAAAAAAAAAATCCTGGGCCTGAGGAGGGTGTATACCTATTTTATCTACCGTATGTATGTATACCTACTTGCATGGGGTAAGCTCGCCGGTTGGAGGGCTGTACGATGACCTTGACTCCTCGTCGCACCAACTGGTTTACGTTCTGTGGACTGAACGGTGCTCGTCTCTCCCATACTGACTGGTCTTCTCTACGGATCGCTATTATTCTACGGGTCTGAAAAAAACAGATTACATTTTAGTATTTTGTGCCAGTTATTATTATTATTATTTTGTTTTTATTCTTAATTTCTCTCTTTTTCTAAGAGGTAAAAGTGGCACGAACCGAGGCCACGTGCAGAGTAGTTTACATGACTATTCATGTATGACATGACATTCATACGTATGTATGTGTTTTGGGATGAGTTAGACTGTAGGAATTTTCTTGTGATACGACAGGTGTTCAGAATTACAGCTTTTTGCAGAAGATAAATTGTATGAGTCGGGATATCCAAAGTATTTAAACTAGTCACAAGATTTTTAGGAATAACACCTGTAGTTGATAATACGATAGATTATTATTTATTATACACAGGTATTAACAGGTGGTAGAGCTGATGCCGAGCTCGACTGTGGAGGTATCACCATCTTACTTGAAGACCCCCTCGAAGTGATTCGGGGGAGAGTAAGAGGACAGCACACAGGCAAAAAACCAGGAGGCCTACCATGCCTGGGACCTATGAATGGCGGTATATCCATCCCTAATAGCCGGGCATTATATGGAACAGACTGGTGACGGGCAGCAGCGTCACTGGTGCGAGGGTTGCGGCACCGCGCTCATCAACCCGCCTGCCCAGCGTGTATGAGTATGGGCAATTCTTCCAGGATGACCGCCGGGAGTGGCAAAATCCTGGAAAGTGGACGAACTAAGCTGATGGATGGATGGATGGATTACACACAACCAGCTAGAAGCTGATGCTGTGTCACTGCACTTTAAGTCTTAGTTATTTAAAAAATTATCTAGTCTATTTTTAAAACAGTTCACTGATGTAGCACTTCTCGGGAACAGTCTCGGGTAGTTTATTCCACTCGGGAACAACACGGTTGGGCTAGAAATGTCTGCGTGGGTTGCTTGCTTGACGAGTTGATTTTAAGATGATGACCTCTCAGTTGACGATTTTGGTTCATCTTGTAAAGTTTTCCCAGTGTGGGAACATCATAGTTACATTGTGAATACATTTAGCTGTACTGTCACCTACTCGTACGTATGTAATTAAATCACTTATAGTGGAGTATTTATAGCCAAATACCAATATTTTCGTCATTAAAGCATGAAAATTGGTATACTTGTTACTTAGGTGTACTGGAGTAGAAAACGCCCCGGTTACAGCGGAAAACACTCTGCTGGGGGGGGGGGGGGGATTAGAGGGGGGAAAGGTTCCTTACTTTGCGCCCTCTTTTGAGTCCCATCTGCTCATTTATACTTATCAAGCGTAGTATCATTTTCAGATAAATAAAGGATGGCCAATCATTTTCTGGTATATAAAACACACCTCTACATGGAAAAAAAAAGAAATACGCCGCAAAATATGAAATATTATGAACAAAAAAAATTTAGGAATGTCAATAAATTTCAAATTAGTAAAGATATCTACATAAAAAAAATATATTTAGAATGCCACATTCATCCAAATTCCAACAATATAAATTTTATTGGAATGATTAATAAAAAAATGTAAAAAACAAAAACGCAGAGCAACGCACTTACTTTTTCTGGAAAAACATTGACAACAAAAACTACTTTTTTAGTCGGTAGGTTACCGTTGCTAGTAAAAATGGTGTTTTTAAAAAGAAGACATATTTTTGGATAAACCTTGTGTATAGTAGTACGTACATAATTTTTTATTTATTGCATTTTCCATCACATTCACATAACTCAGTGCACTTTGGGGTCGTGCATTAATCACGTGAGGCTCGAAAGGGAAGGAGGGGGTTCGGAAAAAATCACCAAATATCACTAGGGGGGAGGGGGGTGTAGTGAATGTCACGTGTATTATTTTTTTTTGCAAATAAAATAACAAACATAAATGCTTAAGGAAGTTGCATAAAAATCGTAATTAACATTTCATTGGGATTTAAAGTTTTATACAAGTACTAACCGATTGAAAGACTTATAATAGGGATTTATACAACATGTTTACGATAAGAAATGGTATAACAGGAAAAGCCTAAGTCTTTTTGTCGTTATTTAAATTTACAAACGCAATGTTTTTTTATGAAATGCATTAAATAAACTTTACAAAAATAAATTATATGACCCTTTTTCACAGTTTTTGGTGGAATATAATATTCAGGCAGTACGTAGCTCCGCGTAGCGCTCGAGTTTATTCTAGGCAACTCATTTTCTCCTCTCTTGTTGTCATAAATGTTTCTTTACACATAAGCTATCAAATTAATCTGTTAGTAGGTACATCTACCATTCCTAATCTGCAAAAACACTTATCTTTACTAATAATAAGTAGTAAAATATTCGTGTCTGTACACTGAATATTTTTGCGAAATATAAAATGAAATATTATTTTACTGAGGCCAAACTACAATTTTTACTATTTGTGTATGTCTGTCTGTTCCGTTTTAACTCGAGAACTACTCAACGGATTTGGATGCAGTTTTCTTTACTATCATCGTAGTGATCCTGGTCAACATAATTATAGTCTATAAGGGGTGTTGATAAAATAATCACCAAGCCGAAAACGGGGCAAAGATTAAATAAACGCTAGTTGTTAATTTTAGGTTTAAACGGTCACTATATTATTATTAGTACGGGCTCATCGTCTTTAGTTTTAACTAAATTTTCCCGAATTTTCGGCAATAGAACTGCGATGGTCACGGGATGACCAGTTGTTGTGGCAACTGTTATCATTATCATAATTTAAGCAATAAATTATTCACGTAACAAGATAAACAACGACGATTAAGGCGCTGCTGCAAAAATATTGGCTTCAATTTGCTTATCTTAATATCGCTTTCAAGAAGAAGCTACTATGTGATAAATTAATATAATATTTTTGAAATCTTTATCTAGATTCCTGTTGTACAGAAACGTGATTAAAAACTTTTACTCGATAGAAATAAATTATTGAAATGAGGACCTGCAAATACACTTTTTCTCCTCGTTTGATGAACAAGCATCACGAATGAACAGAACTCAAACATACTTTATTGGTGGTTTTGAACAATATGTAAATTTTGATAAAAGGATTTTTTCTGGCCATTTCAGTTCTATTTTTATGTAAGTTAAAAAAAACCTTTTGCACAGAATTCATCCCTGTCGCACTGCATTTTTTTCCGCTTGGAGTGACAGTGACCATCAAAAATTCACACACTATACCATTTTGAGAAAACAGAAAAGGGTTGATAAAATATTCCTGTGCCATCGGTGCTTTAGTGCCATTATACATACACTTCTCATGGAAAAAATCAAAACACTACCAGGTTTTTTTTTCTGGTAACAAATAAACAAAAAAGAGGGTTAATTCCTAAAAAAAACGTCATTTTATTAGCTGGCAGTTTGGTCTTTTCAGTGGTGTAAGAGAGTTCCAAATTTTATTGAACTATTTAATTTATTACTGTATAAGCATCATATTCATTTAAATCATAAACTTATCTTATGCTATTGATAAAACTTAATCAGTATGAGTAGGTTAATCAGAAAAAACACGCCTTTAACAAAATAATAATAAGTGATTAATATCTCCATGTGGCTATCAATAATTTAAATGTATTACTTACTACATTGAATGATTGGCGTTCCGGCTTTATTGTGACGTATTTTAAAATATCTTCTTTACAAGAACCATATAAAATTTTGCAAAGAACATGGTGCAAAACCTCTGCGAATCCCTTCATTGAAGTTGCGATCTGCATCAAAAAATATTGATATCCCACATGCAATGATGTTACGGTTTAAAAGAACTAATGTGTTTAAGTAATAGCTATTCTTCAAGGTGTCATTAGTTCAAATTTAGCAGGTCTACTTATTAGATATTTATTTCAGCTGCAGGATGACAAACATATAATTCATCTAATGTAATAGAAATAGAAATTCATTATTAAATTGTGACCTATTTACAACAAGTTACATTAAAATCTGTTGAATTCCTATTATCGCTAAAACAATTTAAAAAAATATTACTCGATATATTTCGGCCCTCGGTATGGGGCCGTCATCAGTCATGATTCGACTGATGACGGCCCCATACCGAGGGCCGAAATATATCGAGTAATAATTTTTTTAATTGTTTTAATAACACTATACTAATCAAAAGCTCATAAAAGTTAAATATAATATATTTATAAACGTTATTATCGCTAAAACAATAGTTCGCAGTCCAGATCGTGTTTTAGAAGCTTTTGGTCACATGTAATCTCGTAGCAACAAACGGCTGCCTCAGACCAATCTGCTACAATAGTTGTAACTGGCTACGAGCGCGCGTTGATATCTAATCATTTGGTTTCTACGTTGGATGCTACCGTGACATAGCTGTTGGGGAATTTGAACAAAATGGGCAATGATAACCTTGAGCGATCATTTCGAGGATCAGTTTTTATAATCACAAAATATTTTGTGATATAATTATTCTACTAGTGTAGTTCAGGAAATATAATTTTCACCAATTCGGATTATCGGATTAACTTTGGGTAACAATTATTGAACAATAGAGGTACGTACCGGTAAGTCACCTCTGTCCATAAAGTGTGAATAGTTGATGTTGATATTTATACTAATTATGATGTTTTTTATTTTTTATTAATCAAATTTTCTGTATACACTTTCGATTTATTGTTTGCATGCTTTTTACAATTTAAATTAGTATAAGAAGAATCCTTTATTGGCCACTGTTCAGGTAATCTTTTCTGTTATTATTTTTTTTTTGTTATGTGCTGTGGATTTCTGTGTGAATATTAAAATAAAATATAATTGATTCTCTTAAGGCCGCTCCACATCCTCGGCGAGCTTCTCGCCTGAAAGGGACAAAGATATACGAGTAAGGCGAAACGCAATAGAGTCTACCTCCTTTACTCATATAGCTTTGTTCCCTTCATGGCGAGAGTCTCGCCAAAAATGTGGAGCGGCCTAGTAACTAAGAGAATTTATTGAATAAAAAGAGTATAACTACCCACACAGGGTTATGTAATTTGTTGTGAAAAAAATATTTGTAGTTTGCATCGTGAATCGAATTTTCCGCCTGCAAGTGTTCGACTCGAAACGAATCTTTTTTGGATTTAACATTTTGAGGTAAGTTTACTATAGCGCTTCTTCATACCCTTTCACAAAATTTTGCCCCAATTTGAGCAACGTGACTTTCAATATAATGAGTTCATTTAATTTTATATAACTCCTTATCCTTATCCTATAGAATATAAATTGTCTCTTTTTATTTAGAAAAGCACTGTACACACTTCGACCGTACAGTAATCCCAAAGTAATAATGCGCATACAAATCTATAGCCGAGCGACCGGACCTCATTGATTGTATAGAAAGTGTAAGGAAATACGAACTTTGCCGAACAGTGGCGAAGATTTTTATGCTCATTATATGCTTGGGAGTACTGTAATTAGCCCTTCTTAGCCTCGTATATAAAAGTCCTCGCCCTGCGGGCTCGGACTTAACTTACTCGGCCGGGATAGCTCACTTACTTGGTCTCAGCAGTAATGTACATTCCTGAACTATACCTAATTACTATTAAATTATCATTATCAGTTTATATAGATATAGTACAATTATAACTTTTTGAAGAATTGGCACTTAGATATTAATGAATGAGAAACTTACAGAGCACCAGACAAGGCTGCTTAAATGTATCACCAATCATCACATCAGTCAAAGATGATTCACTGATTATAAAATAAACAACTAAAGTTTAAGGTCACAAAATGACATTATAAGTTATACTATCATATATATTTATATTTATATCACAATAATTTTATTACCTATTTTATTTTGTCGACAAAACAGAACCCTGATAATCAGTAGGTATATGTATGTAAATAGAAGTGAAAAAATAAATCATCTGTCAATGGAACCAATGTTTTGATAATCGCAGTATTTTCATCCCTAGAAATCAATGTGTGTAATGAAACTAGTGCGGATAAAAATTGCAGTTAGTTCCATCATCATGGAACTCAGCAATCGAACTACTGCACCACCGAGTCCACCGAGTGTAAACTAACTAGAGCAGGGGTTCCCAACCTTTTACCATACGCGTCTCCCCCAATTTTATTGTAAAATGTTAGTTTGCGTAGGGCGCGGGGCGCGGCGCTCAATGCTGCTCATTGTTCAGTTTTTACCGACCTATCTCAATATTTTTTACTATAGTAAGTTAAAAAAAACGATTAAAATATAAATGGGCATGTTTTAATCAAATGACAAGAGGTAATCAACTAACAAAAGTAAATAAAACATAAAAAGAGTCGCAATGTCAAGTAATATACAGTTTATTTTTGATGCCACCTCGCGCCCCCCCTTGGGTCACCCTACGCCCCACTTGAACTAAAGAGTCAAACACCTTGTTGGGTTCAATTCCAAGCATGCACTTTCTACGACGATAACCCTTGGCCTATTATCTACGAGAAAATTAACCTAATTTTAAAGATAAATAGAATACCTACCAACCAATCAGATAAATAAAATGATTTACCTTAGCAGTTGAAAAACTCGCAAACTGGTATCGTTGACCGGCACGAAAGCGCTGTGATCTTAACATGATAAAAAAATACTTAACAAAAAATAAATATCAGTCTTTTAAATTACATTAATAAATTATAAAGCACACATGCGTCGTGGAAGGAGATTGTAAATAATGTGTTTTGAATTTACTTTAGAAAACAAGGCTCCTTTGAGAAAACAATAATGACGTTTTATCTTCAACTAAAGATAGCCCAGTCGACTATGGTTGTTGTTTATTTTAATAATCAACACTGAGTTCCACGTCCCTAATTTATTTATCTATTTCGATTGATAAGTTTGTAGAGTTCCGTCACTTAAAAATGTTTAGGGTTCTTTATTATTTATTCTTTACTCTTTAATTGTACCATCCATCAGCCCGTATTCGTCCACTGCTGGACATAGGCCTCCCCAATATTACGCCACTCTTGGCGGTCCCCAGTCATCTTCATCCAGCCGCCACCCGCAACGTCCTTCGGATCGTCAGTCCAGCGGGCACGAGGGCGGCCTTTATTGTACATACACAGAAATATAAACATAAACAAATTTACAGTGAAAAAAAAAAGATGCACATTGGCGAGCTTATCACTAAACAGAGATTTCTGACAGCAAAACCATCACAATAGGAAAAAGTAACATAAACCAAGTAATCATACACGTTTACACAGATAAGAAGAACATACAAAGAATCATACAAGTTTAATAACAAAATGAAAATTTATATCAATACTTACTATAAATAGAATCTATAAAATATTATAAATATACATACTGTGTAATAAACTACATAAACATAAATATATATAATATTTACCTATTCAGATTGTGAGAGTCGCGAATGCTATGTGGAAGAGCATTCCATAGTTGGACTGATTGGACACTGAATGAGTTTCCATAAGCACAGGTGTTATGTATAGGGGTTTTATAAAAATGTTCACGAAGGTAAGCCGGAGAAAGAGGATTCTTAATTATATTAAAGAGATAGGACAAAATGTGAACATTGCGGCGAAGACGGATCGGTAACCATTTTAATTCTTTACGAGAATGAGAGACGTGATCATATTTACGTAGACCAAAGATAAATCGGATTGCTAAGTTCTGAAGTCGTTCGAGTTTATCAAACAACTCCTCGTTAGCATCAATGAGACAGACATCACCATAAATCAATGATGGAAAGAAGAAGCGTCTGAGCAAGCATGATTTTGGTTTTAAAGGGCGAAAGTACTGGAGTTGCTTTAGAGAGTGAAATGCGCTATAAACTCTTCGGCTGGTTTCATTCACATTGGCGACCCAGGACAGGTTGCTGTCGAATATAACACCTAAGTTTTTTACTTTGTCGTAAAAGACGATTGGGGTCCCGTTGTAAATTATAGATGGAATCGTTTGATTATTGAGCCAGATTATTACCCAGCCAGTACCTGTGGGTCTACCGCGTAATTATCATTTTCATCAACATCAACTTGAGATTGAAATTTGACGTGCGTTCGACGACGCCCGCCTAACATGCCATCTCTTTTGCACGCGTTGAATTTCGCATGCATTTGCTTGAAGTTGATACAAATGAGAATTACGCGGTAGAGCCCCTGCTCCCTATCAATAAAGCTTGTGATTTCCGAGGGTTTACAAGGAGGCCAAACGTCTTAGCCCAGTTATAGATACAGTTTAGGTCATGGTTCATTCCTTGGATAACTGTTTCTACATCCTCCACAAGAAGGGTTCTGTTGAACCATAAACACTGCGATAAGACATAATAGTTATACAGTTTATGATGTATGGTACACAGTTCGGGCCAGTAGAGAGCGTGCCCCGGTGCAGAAATTGGCCATGTTTACCAGGAAAATTTAACGTAATTTGATTTTTTTTTTAATCAGGGGCTTATTAGTGCTTAAAATATATACTAAAGCCGATTCTGAAGGCTTTAATTTTAGTTTAAGTGCTGCCAAAACTAAATTTTGTTTATTGTAAAATAGCCCTTAAATGCTAGGAACAGAAGCTATATTACTTTGGAATAATTTTAGTTTTGACAACACTAAAACTAAAATTAAAGCCTTCAGAATCGGCTACACTATTTAGTGATCTTAATTTTATGAAGTCCAAAAATTTCAATTATTTTTTATAATTGCTTTGCTTGTGACGTCATTTACTTCCTTTATGCATAATATAATAACGATATTCTTTGGATTGGTACAAAAATATACATTTGACATTAATGTTCATTTTGTATGTCAAAGCATAGAGCTAATCTGTGTAATAATATTTGTCAAAGAGAAGAAAGACACAGTTACATTTCATACGTGGCTTTATTTGTTCAGCCATTGCATAGGTTAAATGAAGGTCATAAGTAAAATTATTAAAATAGTATAATAAGCATTGCTGCGGAAACCATAAAATATGGCCAAAAAATGTATTATCTGGAAACAGTTTTTCAATCAGCATGCCTTGGCATTTTAAACCCCATTCTTAGAAACTATGTCAAATACAATTAATGTTTACTATAAGTAGTACTTGTATATTTTTTAATGAGTTTATATTTTGATGAATCAATAATTAACTTAAATAACATATAAATAATTATAATAAAACTAACTTAAAATATTATATCATAAAACCTGTAAATTTACCACTGATTATTAAATTAAACTTGAGGATAATTCAAGATTTAAACAATCTTTGTGTGAGGCGTTACGTCGTCGTCGCGTAAACGTCTTCACTCGCCCTGATGAAGGCAGGCTGAATCTGCTGAAAATGGTCGGCTATCCCGAACATACATTTTGAGGTGAGCCATTTTTGTTTAAATCATTATTATAATTATAAGATTTCTATAAAATTAACCACTGATCGTGTATTAGAATAAATATTACAATAATTTATCTATGATATTTACACAAAAACAAGAAACAGGATAATAAAAATCATTTTACAGTTACCTATTTATTAGCATTATCTTCCAGGCAACTTTACTTCGTAAGTTGCAAAAGAAGATGAGAAAATGTAAATGTAAAGAAATAATAGTAGTTTATGCTACAACGGCGCAAAGGAATAAATTACGAGCTCGTGTTTTAAACGTAACCGAGTAATTTATTGCTCTTACGCCCGTGTATCATACTACGTTTTTCAATGCATAGTGTGAGGAAATATAATCTTGTGAACTTTAAATTATAATTGGCTCAAAATGACTGTATCCAGAGCCGTTAAACAGTGGAAAAAAATAAAAAAACTGTATGGTACACAGGAAAGGCTGCAGGTTAGCCAACCATTGTAAATAAATAAAAAAATATAATAATAAAGCCCTAGGGCCAAATAATCGACTTTCTGTTCGGTTTTGATGCAAAAAAGTGGGCCTTTACGACCACTTGCATTGAAAAATACACTACATAGACTTATTATAGTTATTAGTAAGGGGTTCCTGGCATTATAATAAATAAATGGTTTTTCAAGTATTTCTCGAAATAAATGCAATTACGAGTAAATATAGCCTAACTATATATTTTTACAATCAGCTTTATAAAACCTGCAATTTGATACCCATACTGTATTTTTATAAAATATTTTTTTTATTTATTTTGCTTATTTTTTATAGTTTTCATTTGTGCTTAATTTTTTTAAATCGCTAAAGTTTTTTTGTAATTGGCCATTTATGATCTAAAATTGTCATTTTTTTCATATTTTTCGGTCTACCAGTTTCGGAGATATACATATTTTGTGGTTTTTTAAGGATTTCTCAAAAGCAGGGCTAGTAAATATATTAAAAGTAAATATCTACAATTTGATACCCATAAAGTGTTTTTTTTTTATATAATATTTTTTATTTGTCTCACTTTTTAAAATATTTTGAACTGTAGTCAGTACTGTAAAAACCGGTCTAGCGGACGCTCCGTGCTTCAAGCCGCTTTGCTCTCTACACTGTAGGTGTGCACGCACACAAACGCAATTCTCAGGTCTCGCCTTCTGCAGTGTACCTAAACAAGTCATACCTCCAAACACATCAGTAAATATCAATTCAGCAGTGCAAACTGCTTGAAGCTGAATTGCGTGTTTTTTTTTTGCCAGTTCTATAGGCAGCCGGATGTTCCTGAATAAGAATTGAGAGAAGCGAGATAAGTAAATTTTAATTATTATTAGGTTGAAACTAGAAACAAGGAATTAGATTAACGGGATACCTGATGCTAGAACATCAACAACACCAGGTTTTCAAGGGTTCATTGGAAGAAACTAGGTCTCTCCTCATATCGAAGAAAATATTTGATTTATAGACCTTACATCTAGGGATTCCACCTATACACAATGTTTTTAGATTTATACTTTTGTCAAAAAAAAAGAAATTTTTCCACCCTCTATTTTTTTATTTTCAAACGTTCGTTTCAAAAACGCGGTTAAGAGCTCAAGTTGATTTTTTTTTTATAAAATAGGCAATAGAAATATGAAGGGATGTTACCTAAATCCAATATTTTTTTCCCTACAAAATATTTCAGTATTAGCTAAAAACACACCAATTTGTTGTTTCGCTGCGTGATCACAAGTATTACGTGTCTAAGAACAAGAGGCCAAAGAGCCAACATATTATCGCCTCTATGAAAAGCAAATAAGGTCTTTGCCATTAGACTTATTGTGCTGGACGGGTAATAAAAAAAGTAGCTAGAGTATGCCAAGAGATCGCTGGACACCCTGCGCGTCCAATATAATAATGTATTTAGGATGTTGATGGGTCTGCCCCGCTTATTTAGTGCGTCAAGGATGTTCACGGAGTACCAAACTGATGGCTTTACAACTATAATAAGTAAAAAGACCATATCCTTGATCCGCAGGACACGGGACAGTCCCAACAGCATCCTGGAAACCATAGCCGACAGATTTACGTCGCCACTATGGAGGTGTTTTGTGCGGAGAGATCGTGGAGACCTCCTCATCTCCTTGATCGCTCCTAATTTTCTTTCTTTGCTACTAATCCAATTATTAATAAGTCTTACTAACATGCTATGGATCCAAGTTGTCCAAAATAAAAGATTTTTATTTTATTTTTATTTATTTTATTTTATTTTATGCCATCCTCTTAAGGCTTAATACAAGTAACACGATGAAAAGTGAACAACTTTGTATTTCTTATTGAAAGCAAAAATATTCATTATTCAGTATTGTCATGGTTGATTTCACCAGTCTCTAAATAATGGTGCGCATTACATATTTGACAAAGCTTTATTTAATTACATAGAAAAACTCAATTATTGTAACTGCACAATATTCTTAATTTTTTACCTTCTAAACAAAAAATACAACGTTAAGTTTTTCGCTTTGCTCAGCGTTATCACCCGCCTCTCACCCGCCGCCCACATAGATACATACATCTTTCTTTTCAGCCCGGAGCACCCAGCAGGATTGTATATCTTTCTTTTTTTTTTCTTTTTTTTTTAATGGCAAGTAATCTTGCAATCAGTCAGTGTCCAACTACCTAAAATGTATAGTTGTAACTGTCAAACGATCGAATTCCGAATTTCGCACATAATTCAAGTACCTACATTTTTGGTTATCAAACGAACCGAAAGAATCGGGATCTATTTTGAATCCCGGTTCTTTTTTTACTGCGAAAGAACCGGAATTTCCCGGTACTTCCGGGAACGTGATTTCCTGGTTCTATATCCCAGTGGCGAGCAAAACAATTGGATAATTATTCATGCAGGTTTATATGTAACTATTAATTACAACTTTGATATAAAACAACATTTAAGATTCATTAGATATTATATTATTAAATATTTTATTCGTTTAATTATGTATCATAAATCTATACTTACTAATATAAAGGACCTACTAAAAAATCTTGGACGAATAAACCAGTAAAAAATTCGTGTCTGTACATTGAATATTTTAACGAAGTTTTAAATGTAATGGGTTATTAGTAGGTAATCTAGCCTCAGCCAATTTTTGTCCGTCTGACTGTATGTTCCGTTTTAGCCATGAGAACCACTCAACGGATTTGGATGCAGTTTTCTTTATTCTCATCAAAGTGACCAGGTCAACGTAACATAGTAAAACTTTACTATGGTAATAGGCTATAAAGGCTATTAATAAAATAACCACCAAGCCGAAAACTGGCTATAATTGAAAGATAGTTCCTGCGACCGAAGCCACAGGCATAAGCTAATTATTTGCAAAATTCTCCCATTTTTTTGTTTTGTTTTTGTTTTATTCGTAAGCGCCAGAAGTTTTATAGGTAAATAACTCGTTTATATAAATAAGGCGTTTGATCGTGTAGACAACGACGTCCTTTTGGATAAGCTCTGTTCGATCGGATTTGCTCCAAGTTTATTGCGTCTTTTAGCGGATTACCTTAGCGACCGACAGCAGTATGTACGGCATGGATGCTACATATCAGAACCATACCATACTCGCTCTGGTGTTAGTCAGGGTTCCATTTTAGGCGCTTTGCTTTTTCTTATTATGATTAATTACCTAAATCGTGTCCTAAAACATGTTAAGTGTCTGCTTTATGCAGACGATCTTAAATTATTCATTTCTATTAAGGATGTGTCTGACTGTCGGTTGCTCCAGGAAGACCTTGACGCAGTGTTCAGATGGAGCATCAAAAACAGGCTTCACTTTAATGTGATAAAATGTAACATTTTATCTTTCACTCGAGCTAGAGCACCTGTTCACGCAGTCTATACACTAGGTTTAGATACAATTGCTCGGCTGGATTGTGTTAAGGATCTTGGCGTCATCTTCGACACAAAGCTCACATTTCAAGACCATATAAGGAGTTTAGCCATGGAGTGTTACCGGAGATTGGGCTTTGTCATCCGAAATGCGAGAGACTTCCACGACACAAAAATCATTCAGCTCCTCTTTACTGCTCTTGTAAGAAGCAAAATTGAGACTGGCTCTATTATATGGAGCCCTCACGAAAAACCTTATGCTCTTATGTTAGAAAAGACTCAGAAAGCATTCTTGAGGTTTCTCTTTAAGAAAAAATATGGATACTATCCTTTTCGTTATCCTACTATGTACCCGCTAGGAATGTTAGGATTCAACTCCCTTGAAGTGAGATGTACTTGTGAGTTAATGGTGACCACATGTCGCATATTACGTGGCGACACCGATTGCCCAGCGATGGTGGAGCAAGTCTGTAGGCTGTTTGCTCCTAATAAATACACCCGAGCACGATCGCATCGACTATTGTCAGTGCCTACCACCAATACCGTAGCACACCTCGAGTCTCCCGACTACGAAGCTTAACGCTCTCTTGACCTCAGTGCCAGAGTGTGACTTATTTTTTGACAGATTGATGGATGTATTGCGAGAGTGCTTAAGGTTCTGTGAGAAAGAGGCTTCTCTGACTATGTCCCTACATTTAAACTGTTAGATTAATTATTTTGTATTGCCATATGACGAATTTTAATGTTATTTTAATGTTATGTGTAAACTATATATATGTGAATGTTTTTATTTGTATTTGTAAAAACTTAATTATACAGTGCAATGGATATCTATCTGTAATGCTGTATAAATAATAAATAAATAAAACTCTTGAAATATTGTCGTGTTTATGAAATCCCGTCTAAGGGCTCTGGTTTATATAAACGTGATATTGGTACCGATTCGGCGCAACACAACTGACAAGACTAACCTTATTTTGAGCGTCCCGTCCTTGTCTTTTCGATACAGAAAGAAAAGGACAGAACACTTAAATTAAGTTTAGTCCTGTCAATTAAGTCAAGTTGAGTTGCGCCGAATCGGTGTTATTATTTACCTAATTTTTTGCTTTGTAATATGCACCATGTTAGGTACAGTGGAGACCACATCAAGCTATACACTTGCAGTACGACATTAGCCCCTAAAGAGAAGAATATAAGATAGGTACAAAGTCCAATGTGTCTTACTTGATGCGGTCTCCACTGTACAAATTAGAGGTAAGTACCTAACTTCTGGATTTTTTTCTATCAAACCAATTTTAGCCTTTTACGTTTTGAACGTCAGGAGGCTCTTGCAATTATAATCTACTACCCAAATTAACTTAATTTAGCGCTCTGAAAATTACAATAAAATTGTCACTTTTAGGTACAATTTCTGACAATTATTTTCAATATAGCCGTGAATCCTTTGGTGGTCTTTGTTGGTTTCGCCGGTCCCTACTGTACGCAGCGAATCCTAAGTATATGACTGAACGCGTCTAGTGCTGAGAAAGTAGTATTCTTCTTCACTGCTTACTTTATCTTCCGAGTTATTTGCAATGATTGCATTGTTAATGTAGGTTGAGTGGTTAAACGCCAACTAAACAACACTAAACAAACTAGGTATGTCTTCTGTTTCAGAAGAATCTTCTGTTAATATTTTTAATTCAAATAATAAGTAAATTTTCGAAATACATACTGAATTAAATATTTAAAAACTTTCGTCTTCCCGCCATTTTTTTTTTACGTATTACTCTATGTTCCGAATCTCAACAACAGTTAGTCCGAAGACTACCCTCAAAAATTATTGTTCTGAGACTATTCCATTACTATGACCGGTTCCAAAACTTATTGCTCATCCGAATAGAATTTTGTGGAACGCTACACAACGCTTTTACCTAGGTACCCACAACAAAAGTTTTTAATTCGAGGAACTGCTTTGTTTTTTTTTTTTTTATATTTTAACGGCTCTGGATTCTTGTCCTTTTGAGCCCGGGAACTGCTTTGACAGATAGAGTGTTGCCATTATTGGAAAAATAAAAATAGGGAAAGATATACGTCGATATGTCGATATCGATATTTACTGCAGCATGATGTATGGTAGTAATGCGCGATTACGAGATATTTCAACAATCGAGATAATCACAATCGATCAAATTTACAATCGAGTCAAACGTCTATCTTGTTGATCGGTTGAATGATCGAGGTATGCTCCTTAACCCGAGTCAACAAATTCAACAACGGTCAGCGCGTCCGATTACAAAACTATACTTATAATTACGCGATTTTGTATTTACATAGTATTTCCTTGAAATTACTTGCAAGTGTCCGTAACGAACGACGACGTAAATATAAACGTAAAATAAAAACCCCTTAGATTAAAAAAAATGTGTTATACAAGGTGACTTTTTGATCATCGTCCAAATTCATCCTGGCGGCTTGGTAAGTGATCAGTATCATGGATCAATAATCATTTTTGTAAAATTCGTAAAATGAAATTTCGACTCCCCATAGTGATTCACTCGGAACTGGAAGTGAATTTCTATGGGAAGCCGAAATTTCATTTTACAAATTTCACAAAAATTTTTATTGATCCAAGATACTGATCACTTATCAAGCCTCCAGTATGAATTTGGACGATGATCAAAAAGTCACCTTGTATAAGGTCTTTCAATTTAAATGGAAAGTAATTTAAGAGGTGATTAAGTATCTTTAATACATCACATTCCACTGCAAAGTACTTTTTTTTGCGCGAACTTTTTCTTCACTTGTCCCTACAAACTGAGTCAGCTGATCGGACCATTTTGTACTGAGAAGCGAAAAAAAAGTTCGCGCAAAAACAAGTGCTTTGCAGTGGAATGTGATGTATTAACGATACTGAATCACCTCCTGAATTACTTTCAGTTTAAATTGAAAGACCTTATATAAGTATGGAGTTTTATTCGTAATGACTTTACGAACAATAAATTTAAAATAGTGGGTTTTTATTCTAATCGATTCAAATAATAAGCCACTGAGAATGACAATACTGAGATTTCGTTACGGTTTTAAAAGCTTCGTTACATATTGATTGATTTTTATAAAATTGCAAGTTTTTATTTTCGATAATAACGGTGAAGTAAACTTAAAAAGGCCACGTGGAAATAATTTTCGAAAAGTATAAAGTTATATTTTTGTTAAATTTTGCGTCAGTTGATCGAATGAGTTTTCGAGTATAAGAAACGCTATCAATTTTATGATATCGATAAGAGCAGCACTGGCTGAAAAGTGGCATTATTTTCCTTTCGAGTTGTCAAAGCAGTTCCTCGAATTAAAAACTCTACTTTTAATTTCTCCTAACGGCAACACTGACTGGGC
Organism: Ypsolopha sequella; assembly: GCA_934047225.1. NCBI lineage: Eukaryota > Metazoa > Arthropoda > Insecta > Lepidoptera > Ypsolophidae > Ypsolopha > Ypsolopha sequella. Next base: position 14,757,994 of record OW203994.1, on the reverse strand, counting down.
AAAACGAACGATCGACTCCCCCCTCCTTAATACAACAAAACAAAGCGAGTTGTAGATGTAAATAAAACAATTTTAATTTTATTTGGGATTCTTACGGTGTATGAGTTTGATATCAATAAATTTAGTATTTGAATATTATTCTGTTCAATCGTCCGCCAACTTACCGTGCAAAGATTTCTAAAGATAGTACTAAAGACAGCTAATCCAAAGTTGACTCCTTAGATTATATTTTAATGACCATGGATGGTCTACTAAATATTGAGCCTCGCGAGGATTTTGAAGACGTAAGTATAGTCTTGTACATATGTTTAATATAATCAAATTATTATTTAAGTACCTACCATATTTATGTAGGCTTACAAGTCTCATACCCACCTATTCACCTAGGTTGCGAACGCCCGAGTAAATATAAAATTTAACTCTCAAAGTGAATTTTACCATTCGGACAAGGTTTATTGATAGACTTCGAGCTGTTAATTTTCACTCGGGAGGTTGTGAAACGGGTGACAGTTAATTTTTACCTTTACCCCGGTGTTTAGGAATGCTACCTTAATAGGTTTATTTATTTCAGTCTGCTGAAGAAACCTTGCTCACACTATACAGTACTGGCACGACACCCACAACTGATGTAATCAAAGCAGCAAAGGATGAGCTAAATCAATTGTTACGAACAAACAATTTTGATATAACAAAAGTTTCCGAAGCTTTACATAATAAGGAAGCTGATGCAGACAAGATCAACTTTTTCATAAGGAAATTGAATGAACGAAAAATTGAACTGCTTTACTCAGCCCTTATTAACTATAACACTTCCTATGGAGAATGTGTAACAGATTTTGACTGGGATCTAAAATTGGTTTTAGGTACAAGCGAGTTGAAGACATTAAGGTATCCATACCTTCAACTTGTTTTATGCAGTATTTCTTCAGATGCTACGAAAAAGACAGTGTATAATGTGAAGAAAGATGTTTTGGCAAAAATTATTAATGCATTAGAAAATGTTGAATAAAGTTTTAACAATTATTATTTTGTTTATTTTTTTGGTAGGTTCTTTTTCTTCAGGCCACTGAATAAAAACTCAAACTAGACTACATATATATAAAAACTCATGTATACATATCAATGCATAAGTTGAATTCTCACCTATGTATAGTTTTTTTAATAATCTACTTGTTGGATTACTTCAGCAGATACAGGGGGAGCATGGCCCTCCCCAAATTTGACTAGACTTTTCAATATGATTCAGGTGCACTTTTACACAACATATCGTCACCTTAAAGGGAAAATTAAATAACCAACAAAAAAAAGTTCCGAAATAATAGCAATATTGTGTTTTTTTTTTTCGGTAGAAAATTCATATCTCCGTCATTAAGAAAGTTAAAAATTTTAATTTTTTTATATGTTGTGGGCTTTAGAAAGTTCTTAAGTTGTACATTTTATAATATTGGAAAATAATTTTCTATATCCATGATTTAAGTACCGTTTATTCATTTTTGCCAAAATACTTTTCCAAAATTATGCCCAGTTATTTAGTTTTACATGTTTGTTATTCAATTTTGCCGTTCAATAAAGTAAAAATTGTGACTTTTTTGTATTATTTAAGTACCCTTATTTATGTTTGCCATTTTTCATGGTTGTTGAATTTGCCAATGGACCTTTTCTGGTACTTAGTATGACTTTAGAATTAACTTCAAAGCTAATATTTTAATAAGAGCCGTTCTAAAATTGAAATCTATCACTAGGGAGCTAATTAACATACATAAAGTCTTTTTATAATTTTATTTAAAGAAGTTTTTACGTTAAAAAGACAAGAAAAATAAATTTATTTTAGAACCTGATAAGCGGAATCCTGAATACTCCGAAGTGACAAAATTCGATCGAATATCGTTCGGTCGTATATCCATCTCTATCACACTCTGTATGCGTGCGTCAGAGATGGACGTATGCTTGGACGATAAACGATCAACCGAATATTTTTGGGAGTACTGGGCCAGTACCCGGTTGGGATATACGATTAAATAAATAAATAAAAACTGCAGAACCTTCGTGATATAATTGTATAAATTATACCTATAGAAATTGCGCAATATATCAGTCATAATCTCTTTTATATACTAATTTGAACCAATCAACAAACATATACTAATCAACCATTAATTTGTTAACTACAGTACGCGGCGATAAATAATGCACATCGAATCGTAGCGTCATCTCTGTCGCACGAAGCTCTTAGTCCGGTGACAGAGACGACGCTCTACGAAGCCGAAGATAGCCGGTGCGCATTATATATCACCGCGTACTGTAAGTTCACTGAAAGTTGCATACAGTAACATGCACGTATGTGGATGGAGAACATCACCAGTGCCACATCGACGTGAACAAGTAGAATTCTGTAAGAAAAGCGGATTTACTTGACAGCTCGAAAAATACATACGGGTTTAATTGTCAAACGGGCTAATTTGTTCCGTTTGAAAATTGAAATCGCACGTCATCACATTAAGCTGTCATGGATGGATACTATATTCTGACACAATTACACCATAAAGTCTTGTGGTTATAGCAATATAATTTTATTAATATAGGAACAACAAAACAAATCAGTCATACATAATCTTTTTTATAAAATAATACATGAACCAATAAATAAACAACAATCAACTCGTAGTTTCTTAGGTAAGTTAATTGAAAGTTGCATACAGTTACATGCATCGAATGGATGGAGAACATCACCAGTACCACATCGAGGTGAGAAGATCTTTTGGTTATAGAAATACAATTTTATTATTATAAGAATAACAAACAAACCAGTGATAAGCTCGGAAAAACCTAATTTTTTAGGTTATCTTCCAAAGTTACATTGCAGAAGCGGTTTTCAAATTTGATTAGGCCTTCCGCATCCATTGCTATGCGGCCTTCGCCAATCTCAAGGTTGTAGAGCTGGACTCTCATATTTGTTGTGAGGTGCAATCTCTTTACCTTTGTCCACATTGGCGAAGCCTTGAGACAAGCGTTGATCTCGTCTGCTGCAGTGCCTCGTTCGATGACTGGCAGCGTCTGCTGGAAGTCACCTGCGAGCAAGACGACAACTCCACCCATCAACATTCGGTTGCCGCGGATGTGTTGCAAGCTGCGATCGAGCGTCTCAATTGCACGCTTGTGAGACATCGTGCATTCGTCCCAGATGATAAATTTGCACTGCTGCACCAGAGCACCGAGACCACTGCTCTTGCTTATATTGCAGGTGGGCGTTTTTCACCCGCAAGTTTTAGTGGAAGTTTGAAGACCGAGTGGGCAGTTCTACCTCTACTGAGCAAGTTCGCGGCTATCCCAGAGGACGCAACAGCTAGCGCGACATTAGCAGGAATTTATTTAGCAGGAATGTCTTGCCTGGTGCGTCTTAAGAAATAAAGACCCCTTCTCCGGTCTTCACCCGGCTCACAATTTTATTGAAAATTTGCCTTTGCTCTTGTAATAGCTGGGGTTCAGTTTAGGCGACTTGAGCCCCCAAGGCTGCGGTTTCATAACTGAGCTCCCTGAACAAATCAGTGGACTACTTTCCTGTTTGTTGCGGAGTAGCCATGCCGAAATTAGGCAGCCGTTTACCCACCATTGAGAAAACTTTGTCCTCAATAAATTTTAGCGCTTCGTTAAAATATATATCGTCGTTGGCCTGTGCTGTCCCTTGGTACTTGTGTGCGATATCTTCCAATATAGCAGTTTATACTTGTCCCAAAGTTGCAGGGGGTTTGAGAATCCGCAGGAGCTCAACATGTTAACAAAAAGCTCTCTCAACTTGGCCGCTGATCTACACAATACGGCATCTTCCATCGTACCAGTGGCCGTCATCTTCCAAAAGTCCCATTGCCTAACACGCTTCTCGGAACGTAGTTTTTTCCTATCCTTGGAAAGTTTTGAGGGCCTGAAAACTGATGGGGCCTTGGACGCGGGTCAGTAGCAACCGTAAGCAGTAACACTCAAAGTGTGTTAAGTGCACGGTATCAATTCTGCCCAGGGCATCTGACGTCTTCACATCATGCCAGCCTTCGACGGGGTTGCCTTGCACACGACGATTCCACGCTTTCCGTGAAGCGTTCCTTGCGTAATATTTTGGCACTTCCGCATATGGCAAAGTTCTGGCAAACTCGTCCGTCTGGCACAGACGGAAAAACTCGGTGAGTGTGGTAGTGGGCGGTTCACTACTCAATCGCACAGGTGAGCCTCCGTGAAGTAAACGCGCTCGCCATTGGGAAGGTGCACCGTAAGACGTGTCACTGTCGGGTGCCTCTCGTGAAGCGGCAAGCCCAATATCCACCATGCCGCTTCGTTGCTGCTCACGTAATGACGTTATTTCAGGGTTCCCTGCCCGAAAACTTGACCAACTTAGTATTGCAGCTTTGTTTTATAAAATTTAAATATTTTTGCGAAATTCCAATAATAAGTTATTAATTACTTAAGCTCAAATATAATCTGCTTACTAAATAAACACACAAAAAAAGCTCAATTGCATCTATCAAGATAACCTTTACAAGCGAAATATAAATAAAAAGACTATTATTCGTTTTTTCCTTAAGGTACGGTTAACATCGATTTAAATGTTCGTTTACACCATTTCAATAAGAGCCGATATGTATTTTTGCCTTTCGGTTATTATCATCAGTTCGAAATATGTTTATTGCCAAAATTCAATAAGGCGAGTTTTTTTTTTATCCTAATGAAAAAACTACAGGTAGAGTCAATCTCTTTAATCCTTTTTGTATACTTAAGTGATTTTAATATAGTTTTCTAGTAGTTTTTCGGATTAACCCGTTTGGCCACAAACAGCTATCTCAGGAAATAAAGGGAGTAGGAAAACGATTCCCACACCAAAAGATAGAGAAAAAATTTGACTTTTAGAAATTGCAATAAAACGTGTTTTGGAAAAATGTTAGGTACGTAAGTATTTAATTTTCCATTTAAGGTGACATTAAAGCCAATTCTGAAGGCTTTAATTTTAGTTTTAGTGCTGTCAAAACTTAAATTTTGCCAAAGTAATTTAGCTTCTGTTCCTAAACTTTAAGAACTATTTCGCAATGAAGAATATTTAGTTTTGACAGCACTAAAACTAAAATATAAAGCCTTCAGAATCAGCTTTAATATAGGCATTAACTTGTCATATAGGTATTAGGTTTGCCAAAAGTGCCTTTTTTTACTTTGAGATAATCCTTTTCAGAATGGCCTCCTCAAATTCAAATTCTGGATACGCCCTTGCAGGGTATTAAAGAAACTTTATGATTGAATTTCAACCTACCAATGTAAGAAACCCTAAAGTGACCTACAAAAATACTGAGAAATCAAATGTAAAACAACATTTTACAGTCTTAGCTATTTCATTATGATCGGACACATTGGCTTATTTCCCTACCCGTCTTTGAACTAGACTTTAGTGAAGTCATAGAATAGAATACTTTTTTTTTCTTATATTTATGAGAACATCAACTCTTTTAACCCTTAATAAGGCAAAGGGATATTATTTCCCACCAAGTACCATTTTAAACAAAATGTTTGTTTACGTGACAGATAGCCCATAGATTGAACGCAACTATACAGTGCAGTTCTTTAGTAGTTTTTTTTTTTAGCTGGCAACAGTTTTAGTAATATGGCGGCAACTTGAATTGAAATGTCAATAGCAAAGTTCAGTCGTGTGATTTCATTGTCAAAAAGTGATCCTTTTTCGGTAAATTCTGTGAAAAATAAAAATTTTGTTCTACGAATAATCCCGTAAGTAGATTGTGGTTACTATTTCATGTAATATCTATATTCAAGCGGTACTGTATAGTGTTTTTATGTCTCTGTAAGTGATAAAACCCTAAGAATGTTCGAATTTCAAAGTGGGAAATTATATCCCTTTGCCCGATAGCGACTTGTAATTTCTTTCAAATTACATATATAAAAAAGTATCGTGACTGCGTGTGGGTGATTTGCAACGTACAACCAAAAATACTGGGGATAGAAAGCTGATATTCGGGAAATAGGTTTTTATAAGGTGTTTTGCAAAATTCATATAGGTATGGCAAAATATCACAAATTCTTTTTGAGACCAAATTTTCCTCTTTGTCTGTGACACTAATTACAGATTTTCATTTATTTCTAGGCTAAATAGAACATGAACAAGCGTAAACGGCAAATAAAAGGGCAGCAGGAGTTGTTGATATGTTTTTTTATTTCGTAATAAAGCGATAATTGCTTAGTTTTGTTTTTAATTTGCTAATTTAGTAATGAAATACATAGAACATAATGATACATCGAAAATAAAGCTTGGTTTTTGTAATAAAAACAATAGAGAAAATATAATTCATAAAAAACATATATCAAAGAATCAAAATCCAGGGGCGAGTACTAGTATCTCAAAAACAACAAAAGTATACTAAAAGTACGTTACATAAACGGGCAAAGGGAATTATTTTCCCACCGTTTGGGACAAATCACAGACCTAATCGGGCAAAGGGAAATAATTTCCCACTGAAAAAATGGGGGGAAAACCACGTATCCCCCCTCTCAAAAAATTATTTTTGGAATCTACGATGTCTATTTACCCTATATCCACGATCAATTTTAAGCTAGCTTTCACACAGGCTCGCGCCTTATTAAGGGTTAATTGTTAACAACTGAAGAACCTTATTTGTTAAATTGAAATTTTTTACGTTTTGTTTTTAAAACTAAGTATTTATTTTGTGATTTGGCGCATTTCAACATCTCTTTTTTGGAACGAAGTTCCATATCGCACATTGCACTCACACTTGGTGAATGAGACTTCGACCGTCACGAAGTCACAACACTTGCTAAACTGCTGCCGTTAATTCGAGAGAATGATGACAGATGGAGTGTGGCGATATCTCGAAAAAATACTACAAGTCAACAAGAGCTTCTTCACGACAAAAATAAGTAAAGGCACGTTAAAAAAATATCAACGGTACAACAAATGGGACGAAATAAATCCAAATCATGATTATTTAAACTTTTTTTTATAAATAAAAACCCTGGAATAGAATATATATACGATCTTATTATTTGGTAAGGTATATCAGTTTTATAATACGACAACACTGCCTTACACCGCAGATATTATAAACCTTTTTCTGAAATGTCGATTCAAAAAGTTGAGTATTCATACTGCATTTGCATTGCTGATTTGACAGAAATAACTTGACACATTTTATTGATTAAACAAATAACTTCATTCGGCTTCTATCTTTGTATAATAATAATAAAATAAATAAATAAAATGACAACCTCTATATAAGGTTTTTAAATTCAAGTGAACACAGTATCGCTAATAGACAACTTTTCGCCAAAAATAGTATTTTTTGCGCTTTTTTTCAACATTTACGTAGAAATTGAGTCAGCTGATTCATTAAGTTTTGTACTAGGAAGTGGAAAATATATACGACAAAAATACTTTTTATTAACAAATGGGACCTTTTAACGATATACAATCTACCCTAAAATCATCATGATAAATATAAAATATTGAAATGCAAAACAGTAAAAAAAAGGTTTTATCCCCTGACATTTGCAAACGTCACCATTCTCTCGAATGAACGGCCGGAGTTTAGTAGGTACCTATGCGTATGTCTTGGACGAAGGCGTATATAGTATGTATATTACTGCAGTATAAACGTGGGCGTCAGTAGCGAAAGGAACGTAGTTCCAATCGGGTATCCCACGACGACACCTCTCGTATTTTTTTTGTAAAGCAAAGTTTTCAGTATTTTAAATAAATAAATAATAATAATTAATAAAATTTCTTTATTGCGCAAAACTTACTAATCACATCCGTTGAAGGGCATCCTTTTAAGTACAAGATACATGTGCCAGGATACCACGCTCTTCCATATGACAGGTAGGTTCCTATTGATTTGCAACAAATTTAAAGTATAATACGTTACTATATTATCTTTACTTAATAAACAAAAAGAAATAAGACTTAGGTGGAAAAGGAGATAGGTTGGGTGCGCGTTTACAACTATAGGTACATAACAATTAAACATAATTCTATTAATACTTATTATACATAGATAAGATTAAGATAAATAAAGGCTTAAATTATATTAATAAATAGTTAATATTTTGAATATATACCAAATAATAAAATATGATTTATGCTTACTTGAAAATATTATCTAATAAAAGTGTTTACACAATCACTTTAAGAGCTTCACATTATTTTAGTTGAAATTCATTGATTTCCGGGACAAAAGACGTCGCGCAACAAGGGGTTTCCACAGGACAGCCCAAAAGTTCTTCCGAAGCAGGACGTCTCGGAAAACTTGGGGCGGGTGGCAAGCCTAGTCAGGACGGTTAGACCAAACGAGATATGAAAATCAAACAATTCGCATCATTAACCATGCTTGACCGTAACCTTAGGCGCCCCGCGGCGAGGCACAGCGGTTACGGTCAAGCTATAACTAATTATTACTATTTGCAACATATAATATGCCTCTATTGATGGATGAACAAGCAAGAGCTGTCAAGATCGTAGGAGATGGAGATCCGAGTCTGCCAATTGGTGAACGAACTATATCTGTAATGTGCAAGGGTTCGAGCACGAGTTTTAATCCTTTACAGATAGGGCGACGGTACATAATTTTGGAATCGTGTATCGATCGACGTCATGATTCCAGTCGACGGTTTTCATTTATTTCTTGTACGAATGCTACAAAACCCTGACCTAAGATAGCAAATTAACTCATGTAATATAAAAAAAAGGAAAATGATGGTCAATAATAACAATCCTCAATTTTAAATTTATTTATTGATCAGAGACATTCACACATCGACATGTTTCATACTGGAATATTATTATTTAAATACATATTGAACTATAATAAATTCCATTATGGCCATTAATGCAAATTACAAAATGTTACAACTTTTATAATTTGTAGATTAAAAAATATTTTTTTGAATAACTAATATAATAAAAATGATAAGACACGAAGTGCATGGGTTTGTAACTTGTAGGTTTAGGGATAGTAACAAGCCGAGGTACATACTAATATGGAATGTCTCACTCACATATTTTAATTCTAATATATATGGAGCAAGTACTCCCAACCATGCAGAGGTCCACTTTAAATTTTTCTCGAAAAATTGTATAAAATTACAAAAATTATGATGAAATTATACATATTATAATATTGGACGCATAATTGTCACATTATAAAATAGTATCAAATCTATTGTATATTAATGTACGAGGTGAAAATGATACATCATAAATGTATTTTATAGTAGCAGTAGGACAAATACTAACCTTCACTAGCTTGTTACACCAAACTACATCTCTAAAGATTACAATTTATGTATGTATATGCATAAAAATTGTATAATATCAAAAACTTGGCCGCTGAAAGGTATCCAAAAATTTTGGCAATGTACATTCTTCCATCACTTCGTATTATACATGAGGAAGAATTAACAGTACGAGTGTATCATCGATGGTCGAGACTAAAGATATTTGAGTAAAAACTACCAGAATGTAACTAAATTTGAATCAATTTCATTTTTTTTTTTCGTACATTAAGAGATGATAAACACTTGCTAAATTTATACAACTTAAGATATTACAGGCAGAATATAATCGTGCTTATAAACTTAAATTATACACTAACGAGATATCATGAAATTCATTCATTACATTAAATCAACCTTAAACATTTACAATGAAATTTTAAACTTCAATTCGACGCAAAGTAACAGAGCACGGATTTTTTTTATAGGAAAACTTAATTTTCATATATACATAATATACCACACTTCTAGGATATCAAATGATACTTTATCGGTTATACAATACAAGTTATCTGGATTATTTTGTTGAAACTCGGTATGAAAAAATATTGTAGTATGCTGCTCATAACGTTCTTATGTAAGTCATAACATTAACTTATAATATAATTGTGAGTTGTTCATATAAGGGAAAAAAAAACAATGTTTAAAATATCGACCCTTTGGGTATCAAATGTCATAAAAGCCATTGAAAGTCTCCGCTTTTCATTACATTTGATACAAGAAGGGTCGATAAATCAGACCTTTTTGGTCTTTCTATATGCATGCTCGCGATTCACGTTAGCACGTGAGCGTATGAAAATGTGGTTTTTACATTTGTGTAGGTAAATGTCCTGGGGGTAATTTAGGATATTTATATACATATAGAAAAAAACTTGACCCAAAAATCACGACAGTATAGTTCATTATTTCCTCACAAGAAAGCGCCATATGTATCTACATCACATTTTTTACCATGTGTTAATTAATTCAAAAGGGGAAAATCTAGATGGCGCTATACTAAGACGTATTAGGAGGCCAACGCGAATGAAGTCGCGAGCAAAAGCTAGTAATACATTAAGAAGTTACCGCTTATCTCGATTATGTCGTTCGAAAGATAGCAAAGAGCCCAAACTAAGTTTCACATAATTTTATTGCAAATTGATCATTAATCAAGTGCCTGTATCTGACAAATATACATAATATCCTGAGTGCAAGATACAAAATGAATAATCAACAAACAATATCAGGTAAATTTTCATATATAACAGTATTCCACGAATAATACTTTAGAAATTTCGGTTGTTCATCAAATTGAGCCAAAATAGAGAAGAGAGCTGCGTATCCGAACTAATACCCCTGTAAAAATGGCACCAACTTATCGCACCGTATACTGCCTACATAACATTTGATACTGTATATAATAATCATTAAAACTCCATCCTAGCAAATAAATCGTATAAAATCTTAACTTTACAGAAGCGAAGCACACTAAACTTACACTATCATCGTATATGAAAGGTCACATTTGAAACTGAAATTCAAATCTTTGACATAAAATAAAGTCGAACTTAGTTCGATATTAGACCACGACTCCTAGTGGGAATAAATTAAAGGCTCATTAATTAGACTTGATCCGGAGTAAGGGAGTTAGTTTTCCACCGCGACGTCACTCGCTGTTTCCTGCAACTAAAAGAAAATTCAATTATTAGCAACGAGTTTACGCGCTTACTTTTCATAGCTTTTCTCACAAGTATCAGAAAAATAGAGTTCCTTTTTTTCCGGTTTCCTATTATAAGGTAACACTGAAAACTATTGGAACTTGAACGCTAATAATCATGGTGATAAAAATAAATAATTTAAACAACGAAAATAAAAATATATAAAGCAACTCTTGATGATGCATAGCATGACATATCGGGCAACAAGGGTTTTTGACCCCTCATTTAAATTTGGCTTGTTTTCTTTCCCTTTTGCAACACTTACATATACAAGGTGACTTTTATTTATAATAGCCAAATTCAAACTGGAGAGTAAGTGGTCAGGACCGAGGTTCAATGACGCATTTTTTAAAAAACAAAAAAAAATAATTACGAACGAACGAGTAAATTTTTAGTATAGAAAGCCTACATTTTATTTTGAGTTTTTTTTTTAAAGCTGTCATTGATCCTTGGTCCTGACCACTTATCGAGACCACTTATTTAATTTTAGTTTTAGTGCTGTCAAAACTAAATTTTATTCATTGCAAAATAGTTTATAAGTGCTAAGGACAGAAGCTAAATTACATTGGAAAAATTCAAGTTTTGACAGCACTAAAACTAAAATGAAAGCCTTCACAATCGGCATTTTAGCTACATAAAAACTGGATTCGCATGAATGATTGCAAATATTTATTTTGTTGAACTTAGTAGCCTGATATGGGATAGTATGCAGCAGCACGAAAAACTGTGTGGCAATTATGGGACTGTTTTGAGAATGACACCATATTTGGGATAGTATATGCAAGTGTTTGTTCATTTGCATAATATGTTACGTAATCAAATTACATATGATATTCCATGTAACAGTTTCAGTCGATTACGAAACATGATTACAACAAAGTTTAGTATTTAGATTAAAGGTCCAAGTTCTTAAGGTTCAATTGTCCGCATACAAACATTGCATAACAAAATATTAAGAAATAGTTATAACGGCCAAAATACAACTTTTAGCTAAGAGCAATGTATACCAATTATTTGTTATATGCATAAACATATTTTTAAAGATATTACAATAGCTATAAAACAATTTCCTTTTCCATAGTCGTGATACCAGCCGTAAATTCCTAAAGGAAAATCCAATTATTTTAAAGCTACCATAATATCATTAAAATACTTTTCTGCATATAGTGAACTTTTGGTATACATTACTCTTAGCTAAAAGTTTTATTTTAGCCGTTATAATTATTTCTTAATATTTTGTTACAAATACGGAGAATTGACCGTTAAGTGTGTTTCGCATCCTCTATCAGCATAAAACTAATACAATATATCACCAGGCTATGCTAGCCTTCATACTACACCCGGAATACTTTCTGATATTGATTTTATATTGCTCACTGCCGTATTTTTCCAACTATTTCTGCATACAATGCCATATTTGGCGAACCCGATTAAATACATGGATCTGCAGACGATGCCATATTTGGGCAGGGATTGTTTTTTTTTTTCAATACTTCCCAAAAATACTTGACATAAAGTTTTTTCCATTTTATGTGGTCTTTCTTTAGGGTACAGTAGGTACGTCGTATTTTTTTCCATCCCAATATAAAAGTTGGTGTACCCCATTAAAATGAATTTAAGGCGAGAAAATTTCTGTACATAGTGGTATACTGATCTCAGCTGTCATTTTTTCAATTATCGTTTTTTTCCTTTTCTTATCAGGATCTAGGGAGCACAATTTTGAAAGTCCACAATGTAATATATGTTTTTTCTGAGTATATAGACGTGTGGTATAAAATAGGAAAAGCAGATGATATTTTGTTTAACGTGGATGTGATGGATCGCGTTCCCAAACGCAAAACACAAATTGTGATTTATGGCATTATGCGACCATAGTTTAATTTCAATTAGGCTTTTCAAGCAAATTTATGTTATTTTATGCTTTACGTTTTAAACGATCCTGCATAACACCTATAAACACGCTTTAAACCCTAATTTGAAATTAAACTATGATCGCCTAATGCCATAAATCACATTCTTTAATCAAAAATAAGGAAAACAATCATAAGTTTTGCGTTTGGGAACGCGTTCCGTCGCATCAACCTTAATAATTGACTGGTCTCAATCACAACAAAGTTATAATAGATTTTGATTGGCATTTCATGATAAAGTCCTTTAATTACAACTGTTTTAAGTGTTTTCATACCAATTTAAGCTTCAAGGTTTAAGTTATAGTTTATTATTTCATGATTTAGTAGTAATTTATAAAATTTAGCATGTTTATATTTTGTTTTTTCGTTTGTTAACATTGTAACATTATGCGAGGGCTGTGTGATCCTATAATTTGTATAGCTCTGCAGGACTAATGTATAGTCAATAAATAGATGATTGTAATCGGAGTATGCAGTTAGAGCTCCTTAATAAACAAATAATTAAATTTGATTGATGACCTGCATGAGGGTAGTCTTTCAACAGCGACAATATCTTCTCTAAAGACATTCATACAAAATTGAAGAGAGGAAAGAATACCGTATCGTATCGGCTGGTTGGTTCAGCCACGTCATTAATAAACATCCATTTAGAAAAATAAGAAAACACTCCGCAAAACGAACCGGAAAAAAATTAAAACAAACGAATTCCACAACATCTGGTGTAAATTGTTGGTTCATCCATCATACAGTCTTGACCTCGCACCATGCGATTTTTAATTACTCCAAAAAGTTAGTGTGTGAACTGCTTCTCCAAATAGTTTTATCGAACGCAATCATGGAAAGAGAACAAAGACATACCAAAATTTAGCATACTTCAACCCCAATCATTATTGCACCCGTAAATATTGCCTATGCGCATAACCCTTGGTTATCTTTGTGACTATTACCCCATTTCAGTACGTTTCCAAACTTACAGGGTCCTAACATACTAAGCCAAAATGTTTCGGAGTAGATTGTATTATTAACTGACCACATGCCAGCAGCAACTAAATTCTAGGTTCCAAGTTCCATCAGCCGACTCAAAATATTTATTTAAACTTCTAAATAGATTAACTATACTGCATTTAGCGAGACGATGCAAAGCGGCCCTCACCCCTCAGTATTATACTCAAATTTTAGAAAACGGTACTTTCTACTAGCAGGACTTCTGTTATAAAATGCAACTACACATGACTATCATGGTACGAAGGTCAGGTCACGAGCCGACGGTTTCTTCTGTATCGAGGGTCGAGACGGCGGCATTTCCTTTGACGCGGCGGCCGGTTTCAGTCAGAGGATTGACCCGCTTTGCATCGTCTCGCTGAACGTAGTATAGATAGTTGACATTGAAAAACATTAACGTATACATGAAACTGACCGTCGCTATCTCTGTGGGTAATTCTGGAACTTCGGGGATCAGATCTGCAATCTTGTCCATTACAGGCAGGGGGTCCTGTAACATTGTACAACAGTTATACATATTTGTTAAAAAAAAAAGTCACTTAGTGCACAGTGGAGTGATTTGAGAAAAACAAGTGTAGTGATTCGCGTGAGTTATAGATGGAAATATTTTCAAAATGAGCTAAGATTGCGGCAGCAGAAACTGCAGAAAGTACTACGTAATCAAGAACGATTGTTTTAGGCAGTCTATAGAGTTTGTACTAATTATAAAATCTAGTAAATATCTTGTCTGCTTTTGATCAAAATTAGTTACGATCGAAACTTCGAGCACACATAATTCATCGATTATGTATCCAGTGTCTGCAAAGTTGTCTATTAAGTTTTGCGTGTATTTAATTGCAGTGATCTATTTTTGTTAGCTAATCCAATATATTTTTTGCTAAATAACTACGCAGTCTGCACCACAACGTGCGAGACTTTAAAAGCCATGTAATTTGGCACGTATATCATTCGACAGGAGTCCAGAATTTATTAACTATTTATAAGTTCATTGTTTGCGATAGCCGGGTACTATGGAATGCGCTACGCACTATTGTTTGATAGTGTAAGAGCATGATTCATGGCATGGAGTACAATTAATGATATTGTTAGAACAAATAAACAACTAAAACTGAAGATTTCCGACTGTAATGTGCAAAAGTCAATTGTCTCGGTGAGTCAGATAAGCAAGTCAATCTCCATACTTTGAATCTTAATCACAGTGTTAGCACTAAAGCAATCATCATGCCGGAATATTAATTTCTATATTGTGCAGAAGTCACAGCCCAAGTTTGCAGTGCAAGTTACGCAAAATACAGATTAGGTACCTGTTTCGCTCCCAAAATAGCACTATAAATAAAACGCAAACGTAAGTTGTGTCCTCATAGAAAATTCAAGCAAAAGGGAGTGGGATAGGAAAGGTAGAGGTCCTGAAGTCGCTATGTACACTGTCGCCTCTTCTTCGCCGCACATGCCGGTATACATGAAACTACATATAAAAAGGTCCACTACGGCGGTATTCACCTGTGTGCTGGCGGGGTCAGGTTCTGGGTCGGACAGCTCACTGGGCGGCGCCGGGAACGACTCCGACGGCTCGGACCCCGCTGGGGACTCCGGCGCCGGCGGCGGCAGCGGCGCCTCTTCAGACAGCGATGCCGGAACCGACTCTTCAGGCGTCGACGTTTCTTCTACGGCCTTCACTGCCTCTGCGATGATCTCGGACACTGGTAAAACTAAGTCAGCCTTGATGGGTTTGTGGTCGTCTCCGTTGCACTCTTGTAAGTCTTTGGTTTTGTTTTTTAGGTTCTCCTCCTCGACGTTTCCGTTTAACTTTTCGGTTTCGACGCCGTTGAGTTCGGTTTTTTCTGATATGTGGTTAGAATTGACTACGGTTTTGTCGATAATTTCAACGTTTTCTTCTTTGATAATGCTGTCAGTCTTCTCGGTTTTTGTTGTCACGTCGCATCCGTCGCCCATGGGTCCCTGAGGAGGAATCCTTTCCACTTCAGTCTTGTCGGTTATCGGTTCGGCGATTTGATCAATATTGCATTCGGCAATTTCGGAAATGCTCGGGATGTCACGTGTTGCCACTGGAAGTGCTTCGGATACTGTCAGTGCGGATTCGATTACTGTCGGTGCATCTTGTACATTTGTTACTGGTGCAGGGATTTCCGGGACCTCAATCGCTTTGCTGATTTCAGGTTCTGAGGTTTCGGAGACCTTAATAGTTTTGCCGGTTTCAGGTTTAGGAATTTCAGCGACCTCGATAGCTTCGCACACTTCCGTGATTGCGGCTACCGGGACCTCTTTAATGGTTTCATTTTTTTCAGCGATAGGGACTTCAGGGATGTTTTCCGGTTCGCGTACATCCACAACTGGCGGTTCAATTATTTCTTTGACTTCTGGTTCAGGTACCAGGACGTCAACGGTTAGTTTGGGTTTCTCGATCGGTTCATCTTGGACTGGTGGTACGTTAGTGTCTGCGGGGGGTGCGGGTGCGAGGGGTGCACTTTGCTGTGACTCGACTGTTATTGCTGCTACGGTTTCAGTGACAGGAACCGGTACATCGGCGAGCTCCGGCGCCATGGTGCTCGCGGCGAACGAGGCCACGGACGAGGGAGGGGGATTTGCGGGGAGAGGCGGAGGCGTGGATTCTACCAAAGGCACTTGTTCAACACAAACCTCTGTTTTGACAGGAATTTCAGGAGCCGGGACCGGTTCGGGCTCCGCGACGGGTTCGGGGACGGGCGCCGCTACTTCGGGTACCTCTACTTTGGGCTCTTCTAGAGATAGTCCGTTGATGGGAAGCTGTTCGGGTTCCGTAATGGGTGCGGGGCTGGGTGGGGTCGCTTCGACCGCGGGTGGTTCAGCGGGTGTGGCCTCTTTGGGTGATTCTGGCGTGCTGCTTCCATTGGTGATGGGTTCAGTTACGGGAGTCTCGGGGGTTTTGTCCTCTTTTGCTTCGGGTTCAGTCTTTGCATTTTCCGTCGCTTTGTTCTCTACGGTCTCGGGTGTCGCCTCAGCCGCCTGCAAGAAAAACAGTTTTTCTTATATACTGCTTAAGTAAATGTTGTACAATTAGTTTTAGTTTCCAAACACCACACTGCACTGAACTGACCTGGTCAGCCATCGCGGCGATAAATAGATTAAATGCGACTGTACGATCTAAGAAATCCTTACGACGACTGAGGGGATATATCAATGCGCAATGTAATTTATAGCGCCATTTTTTGTTACGGAAGATTGGCGCCCGCTTTTATGAGATACGTAGTCACCCTTCAGTGACCGTGATCGAAGGCGTATTATGTTGCAAATATCATTAGTAGGGTTGTCACAGGAATTAGTTGAAAAACATATTAAACGTAAAAAAAAAAACTAGGTGCATTGTAAGCAACATAATTCGGACTTTGGTTTTCTCACAATACTAAATTTTTTGGAGAATCATATACTTTTAAACGTCATGCGAAAATCTTGATGCTATAACTTCCTGTTTACTTACCGACATAAAAGTTCGAGTGTTCTTTTAAAATTTATAGAACAGCTCTCTATTGTTCCTGAAATATTTACATTATGCTACTTTCTAGCAGAGTAATAATTCAAGACTATGACAGATCTCTAGTGACAATAAAAAGAAAGTGCTCCTAAAGCGGTGAAACAGAAGTGCATATGACTTATCAATCCTACTGAGAAGCTCTCCAACCGCAATGGCTGCGGCCGCCAATAAAACGATACCCGCAGACAAGGCCGCCTTTGTTTACTGATGTAGAAAGACTCGTGGGTCGCGACGAGATGTATGCATTGGCGGAAACAGGGGGGGAATGGGACTTCCATATATTGGACTATTTGACTCGACTTTTCGATTCGATTTGGGTGCACTTTCACACAGCATAGGTATATAAGGTATAGGTAGGTTTCCCAAAAGCACATTAAGACTTAAAGCCTTGACAAGATAAACATTGTCAGAATGCCCCCCCCCCCCCCCCCAATTAAATCCTGGGTCCGCCTTTAGATGTATGTATGGAGATAAATTACGTCATCAATATCTACTATTGCAAGTAAAAACGGATTTAGTAAACGAACGCTGTACCTACTCCAGGCAGATTATAGCATTAATTGAAAAAACAACAATGTAAATTTAGTTTGCAAATAAGTTTGAGATCAACAAGCTTTGCTCTCCTCTTTCCAGTCCTCCAAATATAAACTTTCTTCATAAAATATTTAGTAAAATGACATGCATCACACCCGTAGGTCTCGAACTGCAAATGTTGCTAATGCAGTGCCTTCACAAACATAATTGGCAGAACTCCTCCACTCTTGTGATCCACGTTCTGCCATTAGTCGATAATGTTGATTATTTATTGCATTTTGACTAAGATTGAGTGGCGCTTCTATAATTAGCATTGATAGCTGACAGACTGTTTACTGGCTTGAAGTGAGCCCTTTAATTTATCAAGTGACGGATCCAAAACCACAGGGATTTTGGACATAGATTATAAATAATTAAAATTGACATTATATGTATAACGAATTAAACAATCTTAGGAACACATAGGACTATAAATAATAATAATTGACATAATATAACGAATTAAACAATCTTAGGAACTTATTATTTATTTTATTACGGAATAAACTCCGGCAGATCGGTGGGACGCCATACTCTCAATCTTGTGAACTGAGTTCGAACCCTCCCTGGCTGTAGAGTGGGCATAAATAAGTTTTTCGGAATTCGCCTGGTACATTATTTGTTTAGCACTTGCTGAACGGCGAAGGAAGACACGTGTAGTAAACCTGCATGCCCTAAAAATCATGTATCTGTTGCTTGAACTACGGGATAAATAAGGTTAACCTCCTGTCATGTCAACGCAAAAATCATTAGTGAAAAAAGGATGTACGAGTATTGACATTTCAGTGACAAACAAAACTCGTAATCACCTCTACGGATCGGGATATACAGGGATGTAATCGTTAAGTGTGACCAGGCGATTATTCCGTAACTATTACAGATATGAATTTTTTTTTAACTGATATCGAAAGTACGTTACCTAATCAGTAAAATGACATCAATAACTTTTGAAAAATCAAACGAGCAGTATCCAAAATTTTGACATTAAACATTCCCATACATTTAGTATGAGATTAGTAGAAAGGTTTTAGTTTCCTTATTTTAAAAGGTTATTTTAGCTTAGTACTGATATTAAAGGAAACTGTTTATTAACCTTACAAAGTAATAAAACTGTCTTTTAATTGACTAATATTTATTTCTTACAAAATTTTGTATTCAAAGCAGATGTTCGAAGTGACGTCCTTGTTGTGCGATACAATGTATGGGAATGTTTAATGACAAAATTTTGGATACTTCTCATTTGATTTTCAAAAAGTTATTGATGTCATTTTACTGATTAGGTAACGTACTTTCGATATCAGTTTAAATTTTTTTGATAACTGCAATAGTTAAGGAATAATCGCCTGGTCACACTTAACGATTACACCCTGTATATATGTTCTATTCGAATATGATGCAAAGTCTGCGGATTTTTATCTGGACCCTTCTGAAATAAATACATACATAATACTCATGCCTGTCTCACTGAGGGGTAGGCAGAGACTACAGATTTCCATCTGCTACGAAATGTCTAATGCAATGAGAAAAACAATACACTTCGGGGAAAATGGGCCAAAGGAAAAAGATTCTTGAAATTTCGAGTAGAGCAGCGAACTTTAATATGTTTAAAATGCAACATTGTCTGTCTTAACCACATACTACTTACCCATTAGATATCTTATCAACCACGGACAAGTAAGAATTGTTACGCTACTGCCGGAGTGTTACGAGGAGGGTACTAAGCAAGGAAATAGAGATGGGACAGTATGGAATGATATTTGTATACCAGTGAAATTGCACTGATGTGTTGGCGAAGAAGGTTTGACCTCCTTACAGCGTCTAATGGGTAAGTCAACGAATGCTTGATAACCAGTAGGACATGATGCAGTTTTTACCGGAACATAGAGGGTTTCTTAACAGAGGATTTATGATATTTGTGCTGCGCTAAGACTATCCCCTATTCTTAATATTCCTAAAATAAAAAGTTTGTTGGTTTATAGCTGAGCATTACGACGTGAGCTGGGGAAAAGGCAGTCGAGGAGGCTCCAATCATCCACAAAATGCTCTTGACGGTGGAGTAACCGCCTATCTTCTCCCCTCAACGCCTCTTCGATACATTAGCTAGGTGTATAAATATGACCATTGCGAAAAGTCGGGAACTAAAGTCGGAATTAAATCGATTTCCTTATAGGGCCTTATCATCAAAGTTAGTCATTACTCCGATAAATATCTTACTGGTACTTCCTATGACCTTCCACGACTGTGATGACTAATTCAATTATAACGAACTTCGCGATTTTTAGAATACGTGTGTCATTAATTTATGGTATGATGACTACTTCAGTACGTCTATTGGAAAAACATATAATAGACATTGCTAATAAATTCCTTGATTAGTCTAGTTATTTTATGTCGGCGTAGACTGAATATTAAATATTATTAAAGCACAAGGTAAGGTGGGAAATGTTATTCATTGCAATAAACTGTCTTTTATACCGCAATTATAACTTTTTTTTATGTTAGGTACCTACTATAGTTAGGATGCTTAATGTATTTAGTTAACGAATGCATTTTTAATAAACAATTCATTATAATCGTTATAAAATAAAACGAAAACATTTTATTATATAAATTGATCCAAAAACTTGAAAAATTCACCATCACGGACATAACCATTGACAGACTGTTCCATTACATGTCACGATATGAAGAGATGACGTAAAAGGAGTGGTTTATTGTAGTGAAAAGGACATGATACAATAAAGATTAAAATATATGCATGTATAGAAATTGTTTGCTGCAAGATCATCGACCCGAGCCACCCTGGGTGAGGCGTGAGCGGGAGGCGAGGTCAGCGGAGACAAAACTGCACAACATACTTGTCCTTTCACCATTTCCGAGGTCCAATGACCTTTAATAAGTCGGAATAGAGACCAGAATGCATAGTAAATGTTGAAATGTTAATTTGGGTGAACAGTACTCGATCCGGAACAAGAACAATGATTCCCCCATTTCCATGGTGTTTGGAAGCCCACAGGAAGTGACATGGCAGCTTTGTTTGACTTTACCACCTACTATATTTACTCTAAAATTTATATAATCAAACTGTGTTTGAAATTATGAGCCCTGTTGTGGAATATGTCTTTATTTAGATTGGTAACGATCCTCTGAAGAGGGTTGAATGTAATGAATATTTGCATAAAAACATCAACAATCCAGTATCATATGGGACTGCGATAACGAAGCATAAATGACCTAGATTTAGTACAAGGAAAAGTGTAAACAGAATTATGTAAATAGAAGTTAATGAATCATTGTATTGTCAAGTTACAAACAGTAAAACAAATGTGCCCGAATGCTTGCTGCCTTATTTCTATAGGTATACCCGTCCTAGTTGATAGCGCATTATCTTTTTTGCAAGCGCTCATGTCGCTTCCATTAAAGCTAGCACACGGTGTTAACGGTAAAAGTACGTCGCAACACGGGCGTCGGTGACTCATGGTGGTTGCCGGTCGCTTACACCATGGCCGGAATTGATTTTCCGCTCTAAAACCCTCTACTATGGAACGTGTTTGTCTGCCAGTTCGAATTTCTGATGGGCTACTGTCTCTCACACTCTAGTACCATTTCATGGAAGGTTACAAGCTAGCTGTATCAGGTACATTATTAACGGGTAATCACGCCAAGCTCGGCCGCGATAAGTTAGGTATTATTATGAAGGGATAGGGCGTCGTCGTTTCACGCAGAACATAATTTACATGCGCAATAAATAACTGGGGAGATAGCATCTTGCGGCTCAAACGCACTGCCCTCTGTCGTGATACCTATTTCTCTATCAGACCGGTTGAATGGCCGCAGGCAATCCTATTACAACCTGTTATGTTTCCATCCTGTTAAGTCCAAGATCGTGTTCCATTACTACCCCACACAGGACGTTTACGACAGGACGCCCTATGAACGAAGCGTTGAAACGATACTTTTAACTTTAGTAAAGCTAGTAATTGTTGCAAATGGAAGAATTGAACTACCGACGACGTCGTCCGTGCACTTACTACGCAAATCTTAAAGCTATTGTAGACACAATGCTCACTTCATCCGGTACTGTGAGCTGAGGAGTCTAAGTTCACTTATTAGCGTGTACTATATTGAAGGGAATTTTGTAAATTACCTTCATAAAGCCCTTTGTTCTTCCACAATACTGCGATTGTCGTTGTGTTAAATGTATTAATTTACGGACAATGCATAGAATGTGAGCAATTTACGATGAGTTCTGTCCGTTAACAATATGCGTACATTTTGGTATTTGCTTCCGTTTATAAAATAGGAGCCGTATATCATGTGGATGCAGAATATTATGAAAATATACGGACTGAGGAGTCGTGTAGACGTGTGATAACATGTAATCGGAGACAGCAATGCCTCCTGTTACTCTATTGGTGCTGTAATATGCCATATCAAACAGTATTCAGACACCGAGGCATTGTTTCACATGATACTTCGGCGAATTCAAAACAATTTGTACCGTCAGCGAGCGACATAATCTCTACAGTGCGACATTCAAATGCACCATTGAAACGCAGCATCTAAACTCAAAGAGCATTGACGCCGATGTTGTATAAACTAGGGGCAAGTTAGATATAATATTTAATCTGACTGAACCGGTTTGGTTACCGAGGGGTAATAGAAGGGATCTGTCGACCTCCCACGTAAACTCCGTGGTTTACGGACCGACCCTGTCACCCACCCACGGTTCCGAATCTTGCAAATCCTCTTTCACTACAATCCTCCTTTAAAACGTTTAAAGGACTCGTAGTCGTATGGACAAAGAAGCGAATGTGGGTTGCTCAGAGATAGCTCATGGGTATCTTGGAGTGTCTCGGACTAATACAGCGCATTGCACATGTGTGCAATTCTGACTGGCAGCCGGTCTTCTGCTAATAATCAACGTCAGAAATTATCAACAAACGCAATATTTATAAACATTGCTCAAAGCGTACAAGGGAATTTCCCAAAAGCATGCACATTGTTCTAGCAAATGAACACCAACAACATTGTTTTTATTTAACAAATTCACGTTTCATAAGTACTGTACATTTCGAGATAAAGGAAGATTTACAGTGCTGCTGATTGGGCACACTTCACGCACTGCTGCGGAGTGACAGAGGAGATTCCGCTTAATTCCGCTGTAGCAGACACCATGTTTAATATTTACGTTTGCGTCATGAATTTTCATATGTCGAACACTGCCGTATACACAATGGTAATGGCATCGTCGAAGCTGTTAACGCACAGTAATGTCGTATAAACGCGTCATTCATCGGAGGTGTCGTGTGGCAGCGAAGCGCGGATATAGCACCACTTTGAATTCTAATGCTCATTGTTCCCGACGTTCGGGTGCAATGTACTGCATCGCAATCACTTGTCATAGAAATCGGCGGTTTCTAATGCCTCGGAGGCTACAAGGTCGCCTCAGCACACGATTCTACCTTCCTCTCGGATCCGCTGCTAGGCAATCAATCTTGGGCTAAATACGCTTGCACAATCCACCCAATTTGGTACGAGTTTTATAAATGCAGCTATCGGAAAACGGTCACATTCGACCTATGTAACCGCAAAAAAAAACTTTATTAAACCTGAGATGAAAACACGAATCGTAACGTGTAGTTGAGAGATATGTATAACACGTTTACGGTGCAAACATTTCAATGATAGCGAGACCGAAGATTTCCTTTTTAGGAACGTCAATCATGAGGCTGTCATATTTGAAGCTGACGTGTTAACGGTATGATATGAACCGTACTCCGTATAAAGAGTGATGGTAACAAAGCTGAATATCACCACCGGATGGGCATGTCATGGTACGTTGCATAGACTAAACAAGATTGCAAACATCATCGGTATGTATGGGTTAAGTGGAACCGGTGCTTAGCGACGAGTGCCAAATAAGCGCAGTTATTGTTTTAAAGACTTTTATATTGGACGAAATAGCAATGGAATGTACTCTTTCATTAGCTGTGTCATACATGCCATTAATTTATCATGCGTACAAGCACTCCGTCTATTTTGAGCTGCAAAGTTCCCAACCTAAATAAACTAACTGGGCGTCTAAAGTTCAATGTTTACGAGTTAACTAACCCTTTGAATCTCGCTTGTGGTTTGAAATTTCCTAACGTTCAACATTTTCTTGGTAAACAATTATGTAAAATTTTCGCAAACAGAAAAGAAAAATGGTAAAATCAAAAACAAAGAGCCCAATTTATTGAAATACATTGCCCGTTTCGATTGTAAATACACATAAAATCGATCGCATGTAACATGACATGTGTGCATTGTTGGCGCCCCAAAATGCGTTCAGACCACGTGTTCTTCGATTTCACAGCAAACAGTTTTCGCACGCCGAAGGTCAATGACTTACGATAAAGTATCCAAAATAATTAGCTTTATTACAAATAACGGGCGCATGTGCTTAACAGACGGTCGCTCCACACTCCAATGGTACACTCGACAAAAAACGAAAGTAGGACAAATCATATTCATGATGAGTTTCGTCCATCAAACACTCGCCTTATTGTTATGGTGTACAATGTGAACGGAATACTGAATTTGAATTATAATAGGTGTCTAAAATAGAAAGCATCAGTTATTGGTAGCTGTCTGGTTACTGGAAAGACCAGTTCAATGGAAAAGAGCTTAGAGGGGATGTCAACCTGTCGAAAATTCAAAACAAAGAGTTCGCTTTGAATTAATGGGCAAAGTTTGTTGTTGATTTTAGAGTTAGAAACGTCCTCGATTTGCAATGGCAGTATTTATTTATCTCAAATCTGCATTATATATAAATATACAAGGTGACTTTTTGATCATCGTCCAGATTCATACTAGAGGCTCGGTAAGTGATCAGCATCATGAATCAATAACAATTTTTGTGAAATTTGTATAATGAAATTTCGACTTCCCATAGTAATTCACTCCCAGTCCTGAGTGAATCACTATGGGGAGACGAAATTTCATTTTATGAATTTTACAAAAATCGTTATTGGTTCATGATGCTGATCACTTACCAAGGCTTAAGTATGAATTTGGACGATGTTCACAAATTCACCTTGTATATTGTACATTTGGTGATGATTGCTACAAGTAACGGACGTTTGTTTTTTATAATTTCTTTTAGAATAAAAGACATGTTTCAACTTCCGATTTTGATTTTTGTTAGTAACTTTAATTCCTTCATGTGAGATCATGTGACTTAATCTATCTAATAAAGTATACTAGGGATATACTGTGACTTTTGTATTTCAATATGTGTATGAAGCACTTACCTCCTCAGGCAGTTTATCCGTCTCCCCATTAACCTTGGCCTCGTCTTCTTTATCCTTCTGCTTCTTCTCCTGTTTGGGCTTGTCCTTCCTGCTGAAACTGATCGACCTCAGCGACCATTTCTTCTTGACCTGTCCGGTGACGTCATCATTAGTACCACGCACACGCATGCACTACACATACACTAACACACACGCGATCGTTATGTGTTATAGACATCAATTACAAAATGGATTGATTTGATTAGTTTCGCTAGCCGCAGCAATTCTCTGGATGTTACAGTCACAAAAGATGAACGATATTTCATTTCGATATGGATTTACGTCATATTGAGATGCAAATTAGACGTGAATAAAAGAGTTTTCCAGTCAGTCAAATTTTTAAACATCTATTTTTGTTTTGTTGAATGGAAAATTTTCATGCTGTTTCACTAGTTTTGTGAATGAAGGACATCTGTAAAATAGGATCCCTCAAAAGTTGAGGTGCGTGTAAATGATTATTTATCTATGGATTTTAAAGGTCAATTCTCCATACCTTCTCTTTCTTGGGTTTCTTGCCGTCCTGCTCTGGCGTGGCGCTGTCCCCACTTTCCTTATCTTCTATCTTCTCACTCTCGCCATTAGTCACAGGGGTCGCTTCTTTGTCTTCTTCTTTGTTCTCTTTCTCTGTGGTTGCATCTTTCTCGTTCTCAGGTGTTCCGCTGTCCAGTTGCTTTTCTTTGTCCTAAAAGAACAAGGTATATTTTAAAATCGGTACGCATTTTAAAACATATGTTCGTATAGTGCCAACTACGTCGAAGATGATTATTACAAGTTTTGCGTCGCAGCTTGATCATCTCTTTGTCTCAAGATGCAAGTACTAAAACTAGATTAAGTGCGATCGCATTAGAAGTTGTTATGAGTTTATTAGAAGTTGCTATCTATACAGGAAGCAGTGGGACGACCGGTCTAGACTAAATCGCAAGCTAGCTCAGAATTATTGCTTAAACGAAACATTGTTTAATGCCTCGCACAAAGTCTAAGATTAAATACGCCACTTACACGTGACCAGAAAGATAAATAATTTTTTGAATCCATTTCCGACGAATAATGGCTGCCATTTGCAAGCAAATGCGGGTTACTGTTTTTGGGGGTTCGTGGTTTAAGACAAAAGATGCGCGCGATAAGGTTTACAACGTTGCAGGCCACTTTGTGCATACTAAATAACGGAACGGATATAAAAGAAAGGAATTTGTGTTCGCTGAAAAGAAACGTGGAAGTTACCTACCTACCTAAATTCTCACGAGTAATCTGGGTTAGCCGTTGCATGACAATGACTTCTTTAGAAAAGCCTTTTAGGATTAAAACAAAGAGATTTACTCTAACGAGTGCACAAGCTTAGTCCATTCGAACATGATTCATGTTTTATGATTTTAGACTGAACAGAATTTTGTTATCAGACAAAATTACTTAGCTTACTTATTCTTTGGAACATACAAGCGATATCTATATTTAGTCGTCCCGGTTGATATTGTGAGCACAGGGTCAACATTAAACATCTCTTCTAAGAAATGTATTTATTGGAGCTTATCACGTCACTAAATCAATAAAACTACAGTCATAATACGCGTTAAGAGACTGCTAGTATTTACTGACATTTTACCGTAAAATTTGTGTGGATGAGCCTAATTTCTGTAATTTACACGAGGAAAAAAGCATGATGGATTTCAGTCAATTCTATCGCTGAATCCCACAAGTTCTTGGTATATTAATTTTGCAGCAAGCAAGATAATCGAATAATAACAAAAGAGCTTTGAAAGTTTTCGTTTACAACTTTTTACTGTGTTTGTTTGTTACTTCCTCCTGACCGATGCAAATGTACATACATTATTTCGTAGGACCTACAATATTTGGGTGCCCCAATTCTTAAAATCCCAAAGTACAAGATTGTTGTTTTGAGATATTATACCTATATTAGACATTGAAGTTTGATATAAGAGCTTATGTCAAAAAAGTCCCGCGGTAAAGTTTATTCACGTTGAAATATGAACCAAAACGCCATAATTCAAGAGACATCTTTCGTGGCGCCACTTTGTCCATTATTTTGTACTTATGCTTTTTACACACTTACGGACTTCTTAGGTACGGAAAAAAAAACGTAAAAGAAATGTAAAACACGGAACTTGATGGTAATCTCAGATAAAAATGGACTTAGGTTTGTAAATAACAGAGTGAATTTAATAAAGTCGGCCGGGAATATTACCAGTTTAAATTACCAGTGACATCTGTATGCGCGCTCTAACATTAGTCTGATTACGGGGCGTGACGTACCGTTTGCTCCTCCGGAGGCTGTATGTGCTGTGCGTCTCCATTCAGCTGAGGCTTGAGGGTGTCAGCATCAGCGATGGCCTCTAGCCGACCCTCGCCACCGGCCCCGGCCGCGGCCACCTCCCCCGCGCCTTCTGCCTCCTTGCCGCTGATGTCCACCGAGCGTTTGCTCTGCTTAGCACCCATGCTCACTGCTGACCTGCAATACCACATTCCTCAAGGCTTTTGTCTTTGAATTCTTGAAACCGAAACAATAACGAAACATTTTTATACCATGTAAACAATATTAATGGAATTCTCTTATTTGAAGCACCATACATGGACGTAGCCAGGTTTTAGTTTCGGAGGGGGGGGGGGGGGGGGTCAAGAAAATAAAATGTCAAAAAGTGCACGAAATAAAATTAATATTCGTTGAAAATTTGTTTGCAAGGCACCATATATACATTGAGTTCCGGTAGTCCTCCACTTGAGGGCATCAAGCATGTGGTAGCCGACAATTACGAGTATCTCTACCTACTTCTAAGTTACTAGAACTCAATTTTCAATTAGGGACTTCTTTGAAAAAGCAAGATAAACTTTATGGACATGTCATTACTGACAGACACGTGGTCAACGAGATGATATTGGCTTTTTACGACTAATCGAATAAGTACATAATACCGAGTACCGAGTGAATGGACTTGTGAACGACAGACGAGAAAGCTAGTCAACCTTCGGAAGACATAAACTATGTTTATGACGTTCATTAGGTCAACATCCAGACAGCCGTTCAAACATAACGAATAGAGTATGAGAATAACTCTCTCTTCATATATAATTTAACAGTGTAGGTACTAAATTAGAGATGCACCGGGTACCCGGCTAGGGTCCGGTACCCGGCAGTTTCGGCACTTTTTCAGGATCCGACCGGATACCGGATTATTATGCCGGGTACTGGATAATGCCAAAAAAAGTTCCTTTCGAATAATCCCCGTTTAAATTCCATGGGAATAATTATGATAGAATTAGATGGAACCCCATCCTTATTTTGATCAGAATGGGCCATCCTTATTTTGTTCAGAATGGGCATATAGAAAGGGGGGAAAGTGTGTAAAACGGATCATAAAATATTCAAGTTTTATAGTTTTATAGTTTCAAGTTGTTTAAATTAAAATTATAATTTTATTATATTTATGTTGAAAATTGTCAAAATTTGTTTTGCTAAATTTTGTAAATTAATTATGGGTCTGAATAAGTGCCTGAAATAAATGAATGAAAATGAATTTTATTAATTTATTTATAGTATAAAATAAAACCCTCCCAACTTCTTCAAGAGGTTGTGTATGATGGAAACCTAGAAACGAGTGAAAGGTGAAAAATTGTAGGCCTGGTAGTCAAAGACTGTATTTCTCTGAACTAATTATCACAAAGCTTTTCCATATATAATCTCGCATGTAGAGTATGTGTATACGGGTGATTTGCCACTAAACAGAAAATCGCTCATACAAGATGTCCGAAACATAACTTTGTAAAAAAAATCTATTAAAAAGGTATAAACATATTTATGGACAGCAGAGTAACATTAATAGAGCTCCGTTTTGCCCTTGGGGTACGGAACCCTAAAAATGCTTATTATTTATTCCAACGGTATTTCTATGTTAGGCCTCTAACTTTTTACCTACCCTACCTGTACGGCAGTTCAGACTGTCTTTGTTATACGAAAAGTGAAACCCTAAGAATATTGCCACTTCAATACAAAATTTCCAACTAGCTTGGACATCTAAAGCAGAGCCTTATATTAGGTCTTTACATGTGAAATTGTCATTTTCTATAGAGAATTAAAGGAAACTCAATTTAAAGTATTTATTTTTGCATTTTTTTAGGAACGAGAAATCCAAATTATGTGATTTATTTTGTGTATGAATGAGACAACGTTAGGCTAACAGCAACATTCATTTAATTTCTGAAAAGTGTCAGCTGTAAAAAATTATTATCATCAATCTCTAAATCATAGAAATGGATGGCATGTAGGACGAACTGCTTTTGAAATTTTAATTTTGGTTATAACTGACAATAAAAACAAAATTTAATAAGTAGATGTAAAACCATGAAATCAACATTCAAACAAAAAACAAATAATTGAATCACAGGAACTATGAACTCATGAATATGTAGGAAAATTTCGGCAATTTCATAGGTTATTATAATCTCTTACTTTTCCATTGGCAATGACATCTAAGTGGGAGTGGGACTATAAAAATGGGGGGTTTCAAGCCAGAAACAGTTAGTTGATCGTTTACGTTCATGAATGTTTATAGTTTCCTACGACCCTGCTCTATGAAACCGTAAGTATGCCTCATTAAGGCTTGAATAAGCGTGGATTTGGTAAAATTGCGTATATTTAGTTCGATTTGTAGGCCAAACTGGCTACTAGAAAATTCTGGGAAATATATATGTGCTTAAACATGTTTTTCTGACGAATTAAGCCTTTATAGATTATCGAAATTATATATCTTTACTCAAATAAATATATATCTGTAGGTACCTAGTTTCATTCTGTCCATTCAATTCGCTCGGACACGGAATATGCGTTTGAAATGAATCTTTCACACAATAAAAGATCTCATTATTATCTACAAAAAAGCTTTACTACTTTATTTCTGTATGTCCTAATGGAGCCACGATTTCAAAATAACTGAAGTTTTGCGTGCGCGGCATCTGATTAGAGCAGGATAGAGAGTTAAAAGACAAACGCGTTAGAGCGGGACCGAATTTTAGCATAATGCAGCCCCTTAATTCGTGAAGTAGATACGTGATGAAATGAATGGTATTAAACAATTATTGTTTAACTATTGTTTAAGCTATAATGAGAACTATTGAGAACTCAACAAATTAAGGCCACTATTAATTTATATCCAAGTAAGAAAGATGAAAAAAGTCATTATCATTCATTTCATCACGTATCTACTTCAAGCCATATCAGGCAAGATCGTGGCTCGAACCCATTTTAGTTGTTTCTCGCGGCTTTGATGAAGATAAGATTGAATAATACTTAATTTAATCAGTAAATTCGACCACAATGAAAGATGAATCGTAAAATTAATTCGGCGCCTGTATATTGAGCAGTTATGTAGATTTATATTAATGGCTGTCGTCGTTAGTCTTCTTTTACTTAATTAAGTTTAAGGCGCTATATGTTGCGAAAGTGCTGCCACTTTAGAAAAAAAAACATTATTCACTTACTAGAATAGTTATTGAAAATCTGATCAAGTAAATGCTTAGATATAGCAATGAACAATTTTTAAATAGCGTTGTTTTCATAGACAACGTCATTGATCAGCTAAATTTTAACTTTTGCTCAAAACGGCCGCTTTTGGTTAAAATTTTAGCTCATAAAAGACGTTGCCTATAAAAACTATGCTATCTTAAAATAGTTCATTGCTATATCTAAGCATTTACTTGAGCAGACTTTTCATAATTATTGTAGTAAGTAAATGATGTTTTTTTTTCTAAAGTGACAGCACTTTTGCAGCATAAAGCGCCTTAAATCTAAATATAGATAAAGATATTATAATATTATAGACATTATATTATAAATATAAAGGTTTAACAATACTATTTGACGGATACCAGGGATATAAAAATAATTAATTTAAGTTATCTTATCTCTGTTTTTTAATGAAACAATCCATGCTCTGTTAGCTAAGTTAAACCTTCACCGTTATGGTGAGGTGAACCGTACATATTGGAAGGGTACCGTCTCTTGTACTAGACCGTAATTCCGTTGCAATTATTATATTTTGTTTGATCAAGGATGTAGACTCAAGGACATATTTAGAGTAACGCAAAAAAAAATGGTAAAGTTACTCAAATTTTTCATGTGTTGTACTGTGTTAATTTTTTGCATTACGTTTTGAGAATATAATCTTTATTCTAACTTTTCGATAGTTTTGGACTCATAAATTAGGTACTTTCAATAATTGAGTAGAGCAATAGGCAACATTTTCTGAAGTTTCAATTCTCTCATGGGATGATCCAGAGTTTCAGCTACTTAAGACATTTAAAATTTTAATTTATAATAGTACATTACGATTCGAGAGCGATGAAACGTTTTCTGACGAGTGTGAGTTTGCGGCACGAGCCGAAGGCGAGTGCTGCAATCACACGAGTCGAGAAAAAGTTTCTCGCACGAGTTTCGTATAATTTTTTATAGCACAAGTGCGGAAAATGCCGACGTAAAGCGGTCATTTTACGCACGGTGTGCTATAAACAATATTCTTGTATTAAGGCGATATGTAAAAGTTTTAGCGTCCCTGTTACTCCATATGCGAAAAAACCCTCAGTGCGAGAGGGACGGATTCGTGGAAAAGTAGGAAAAAGTCGGTTTTTTATTAATATAAAATGTACTAAGGTTGCTATCAAAATTTCGTTTAACCAGGTCCTAGATACCATTAAAACCCATCTAATAAAATATAACTGCAGTCCATATGTCATTCTAAATTGTGAAACCAGGAGAATTGGTGTCGAAAAAGACCTCTTTTCAATAAATTTTTCTATCGAGCCGAATTTCTCCAATCGCGTTTCTGTTTTAACAGATCCCTAGAAAAAGAATCCAAACATAATATACTATTTTATCAAAATAATACATCATTTACTGAAGTAGGTATGCACGTTCTTAAAGTGTCGAATTTTTTTCCGTAGCGCCTTAACCCTCTGAGATGGATAAGGCAGACATGTCTGCAAGTAACTAAAAGTGACGTCCACTCGGATAGGGCAGACATGTCTGCTCGTACGCGCACACTTTAGAAATTCTAAAGTGTGCGCTTAGGGCTTAGGTACCTTTTTTATCCTAACTAGGAATAGATCTGGTGCAATTTTAAAATCGTGTTTTCACTCGTGAGTCTGTGTTTCGCAAGCATTTCTCTTACCTGATGCACTAATTATAATTTCACCCAAATCTTGCATAGACATAGCAAAACCGCTCCTAGAGAAGAAATCAGAAAACGGTAACGCCCGATAAGAAAAAGCCTAAGTCAATAAAAACCTGAATCGAACATTTTCTTGCGTTCCATGGCCATAGGGTCCATGCATCAATAATAATCGATATCTAATTTCAGGGCCCATGAAACTAATTTAACACTGTAGGTACTAAATTAGAGATGCACCGGGTACCCGGCTAGGGTCCGGTACCCGGCAGTTTCGGCACTTTTTCAGGATCCGACCGAATACCGGATTATTATGCCGGGTACTTGATAATGCCAAAAAATTAAGATACCATTTTTTTTTCATAGGCAAACATTTATTAAATAAAAAAATTAAGTTTTTACTTAAATTGACTTTTAATTTTAATAAACAGTCTAGTATCAAATCAATTCAATTCCAGCCGAGCGGTTCAGTTTGTGTATTTTATGTGAATAATTTGTGTTTTTTGTGCAATGGATGAAAGGAAACAAATTTGCGCTATCTCATGAGCGGTAGGTTTTAAAAGGCATTTTAATGCCGGATGATTTTGCCGGATACTCGGCAAAACCAGGATCCAGCCCATCTCTAGTATAGCAAATTACTCGTTTTGCTACTTCTTAGTTCGGTAAAAACTGATCGAGGTGCGATAGTGCTACAACTCGCACTAATAGGTATAATTTTACACTACTACAGAGCCGATGATTCACTCTTATTCACCACAGATTAGGAGTACGCGGTGGAACTTGAAAATAATCCACTACGTGTATTAAAAGAAACAAAATTATGGCTTGTGATTCACCACGCGGAGGGCGTTTTGTATTCATTACACTGCGTTTGTTTGTAAGAACGGTGTGTAGATAGTTATATCCGGCCTTTTAGAATATTTATGAATAGTTTCTTTGTGGTGTAAGCAAATCTGAAAGGTACCGGCAACAAAAAGCATATTTCTTACACATTAACCTAATTACAGGTAAAGCATGCTGTAATTATCGCAGTAAGCAACGATGGCGATGGAATGCGTTCGTTCACTCGAAAGTGCCTCAGATTAGTCTGGCGTTCCAATTCACGGAAAAGAATTAAACTTGTGAAGAAAGGGTATTCTCAGAGGACGACCGACAATAGAAACAACTTTTGTTGATAACTTTGATAAATTCGCGGAAATCTTAATCGTCCCATTAAACTTTTGACTGCCTACTGTCGGGAATTTGTGTGGAACATTAATTTGATGGGCGTACTTTTAATAGTTGTACCATCGCACGAAAGCTCTTATGCGAGGTGATAAACATTCAGAATCTAGACAGCTATTCTGGCATTATTTTTCACTCGCAATATCAGTCGACTTTTGTTTACAGTATGATAAATGCCATGCGATGTTAAGTGGAGTGACTAAGCCGCATGAAATGAAAACCATTGTTTACCTGAAGACGCCAATTATACTAAGGTGCAAATAAAACCAACCAGCACATGCGCAAAAACTGCCAAGGCAGATTTTGGGTGCTTAAAAATGTATTTTCCATGGATATGTAAGGTTTTATAATTAAAACCTTTTATTTATTTAGAATATAATAGAAGGTCACTGTAGGTTTTCAATTAAAAAACCTTACATATCCATGGAAAATCCATTTTTAAACACCCAAAATCTGCCTTGGCAGTTTTTCCGCACGTGCTGGTTGGTTTTATTTGCACTTTAGTAATTGGCGTCGCCAGGTAAATAATGGTTCAATTTATTGTACCCGAGCAATTAGTTAAAAATATAAACGATCCAGGTACAGCGAGGATGCGCCTCTGAATACAGATCAAGCCACTGGGTCACGATGCTGCTCAAAATAATGTCCCACTGTCAACCGCCAGCCGATCGACGATACACGAAAATAACTTGTCTCAACGAAGGTGCAACGCAGCTGCATTAGCCCGCTGCGCTTGCGCCGAGCCTCGGCCATTTGTTGACATGACACGCTCCGACAGACCGGGAACCGTGAAAGTTGCCCGTACGATCTCTCACACTAGCATAAAAGTGGTTTCTAACATGCAAGATCTTCATCTCGAGCTTCCCACTTAATTTTATGGTTCTACTATTTTTTCACGGCTATTTTATTCTCATTTTTGTTACACGATAAACAAATAAAATATATACCTTTTCACACTCCGCGTAAGCAATACAAACACACTATTAGGTAAGGGTTAATTTTTGTGAAAATTATTATGATAAGACGTCGCTACGAAGACGTCCAAAACGAAACTGAGTGTAGAGCACCACATAGTTGAGTGGTCAACAATTATCATTAGTGGACCGAATTCCTTGTGCATCGTTATTATCGTTCATTATCCTGTCCCTTCACAGCAATACAAATATAAATACCTATTAGTGACATTAGTCACGCAGGCTCTGCTCTTATCTTGCGAATGGTCTCGCAGACACAAATAGCTGTTCAGAAATCACGTAAAACTACTATTAAAAACAATGCACAGCAGCGTTATCAATTTGTACAAAGCGGTCTACTACAGTGATTTGCGATTATCATAGTTACGTAGGAACCCACATTCTGTAAATCCACGAATACTATAATTTCTTATTAACCGTCATCAACAGACAATTATTTTATCTAACGCTTGAGTATCGAGTGTAAAGAGCTTCACGATTATTTCAAATTGGATCAGTATAGAGGTGATTGACCTGTATTATCCCCCACTACGGGCGGCTATCGCCCGTTTTTTTGGGCCCAAGCAACCAGCCCGAAATTGATGTCTGTGGCCGAAGGCACACAATGGGAGGCACTTAAAGGCCGGCAGGGTATATCGTCGATTTAAATACGATTCGAAGTGTATCTTTGGCCTTGACTCGAATGTATCCAATCCAAGGTCAAAAGCACGCCAGGATAGTGAACGTTAGAGCACGAGCAGCACTGGATGTTTTTTGAACGCCACGTGTTCAACGAATTTTTGGTTGAGTTTGAGTAACTGCCTGTTGAAAAGGTAACGAAACGTGTCCAATTTACAGCGAATTTGTGCTCCCGCATGAGTTCACTGCCTCTAAAAACGTAGTCTATAACAAACACATGCCTCAAAAGAACTGGTTTCGGAGTCTAGACGGTTGAATAACGATGTATTTATTACGGAAGGATATAATGAGGCTATGCGAATTTTATTTTAGTCACTGTCACTGAAAAAACGCGCAGGCGTTCAGGCAGGCAATCCCCTCTGAAAAAAGATCGTTTTATATTTTTTATTAAAAAAACTAAAATAGCCAGCAAAATTTCCAAAATCATATTTCTAGATATTGTTTAAGCCCATCTAATAAAATATGTTTGAGTTCTGTACATAGTTCCTATTCGTCGAACGAGAAAAGTGTGTTTGAAGACCTCACAACAATTATTTCTATCGAGGAAAATTTATCCAAACATGTTTTCCAATTCGTTTAGATTAAATTATTTTATGGTGTGTTAATTCGAAAAATGTTGGTTTAATAAGACGTATTATTTTAGAACTTATGGTCTAAAAGACCTCATTAATATTTTTACGAAAAAGCTTCCATTTGCCTTCGTGTGACGAGCTTGAGAAAAAGCTGTTTAGAAATGTGTCCTTTGCTATCAAGATAAATTTATAAAAATTTGCTTCCGGCTGATTTGACAGATGGATGACAGATGAGTAGACAGACCACTTTTTTTATAAGCAATCACACATCACACTGAGTATAATGCTTAAAATTCCCAAGTGACGTCGTATCCGAAAATTCTTTAAAAAATCATAAAAAAGTAATGCTTAATTTATATACCAAAATAATGAAAACTGTGTTCTAAAATGCCTATATTCTCTGGAAAACATGTTTTAGGAATTAAGCTATGGGAATTACAAAACCCTAGATTATATAGTAAAAATGCATACACATACCAGAAATCGATTCCAATTTTGCGCGTATTTCATGAAATACACAGAAAAGGAGCATCCGCATTTTTTTACATATCGCCTAAGCATTAGCATGGTTGAGTAGGACCTAGTTGCTGTACAAAATATTAGTTATAATCTTAGAATGTTATAATGTACAAAATTGTATAGGAGAGTAACTTGCGTACATAACTATTTATTTCACTAGTCTTCTTTAATCGCTTTAGACTTTTAACCTATTATAACCTACAATTTTTAGTAGGTATCATCTTGCAATCGTTTACATTTGGCTAGAAATGTAATGTAATGGTGCTTTTTACCCTCGCATTCGATTTCCTACTCTACCCGCGTAAACTAGGCATTACCAATCGTGTATAGTGAGTAGAAAATCGATAGTCCAGTTGCGGATTGCGACCGCAAGTAACAGAACCCACGATATTCTACACGCCGGCCACGCAACCCACCCGCATACGAGCTCAACCCTATTGTTAAATGTTTAATGAGAATGATCATTGCTTTTGTAGATAAATCTTCACAATCATTTAATAACTTTATTGTACTTTGTCGGTGAAAGGCGGTATTAATGCCAATTAAAAGACTGGATATTACGATATATTATCTTTTTGAGTTAAAATTATTACCGTTATTTTTTAACTAAAAATATGTGTGTAGAATCTTGTGCCCTGGGTCCTATGATAGATAAAATTTAATGAGGGTGTCAGTTCTAAACTTCGGAACTATGTTTTGGGGGGTCTATCTTTGATTTTGATAATCAATAAAAGAGAGTACGTAGTAGTATTATTTCGATGATAATGGTTCAGTCGTTACGCATTTTAGTTTTCAAGTAGGACCTAGGTATTCTAATTATTATTAGAGTGCATTACAAACTAGAAATCAATCAGAAACCGATACCTAGGTATTATACACACAAATAACATGTT
Source organism: Ypsolopha sequella (assembly GCA_934047225.1). Lineage (NCBI taxonomy): Eukaryota > Metazoa > Arthropoda > Insecta > Lepidoptera > Ypsolophidae > Ypsolopha > Ypsolopha sequella. The sequence continues at coordinate 14,720,590 of OW203994.1, read as the reverse complement.
ATGTTTTTTCGAAAGCAAACTCAGCTTGGTTTTTACTTAAATAAAGATTAAATCAGATTTTGAAAACTTTATAATGAAAGCAGTATCGAAACAAGAGAAAATGCTAAGTGATGTAAACTACGCGCCTTCTAAATAACTAAATAATGCTTAGATTAGAACAGTATATATTTGTGAGGATGTACTATATAGGTTATTAGTTAATGTGTTGGTGAAACTGTTCAATTGAGCATGAAACATCCATTAGAGATATTGTTCACATTTGTAAATAAGTAAACAGACATTAACTAAGTATGTACATGTTGTTGTTTATTATGTATCACTAATTTATTGGAGACAAGGAATGTTTTTAGTTTACCTAATCATTAAGATGCATACCCAAACTAAATTACCTATGTGATAAGATAAGCAACAAAATGTTTTTATTTGTGATCGACTCGAAAGGACATTGATCAAAATAGGCCACAATCGCTTGTGAATGCATTAAAACCCAAGATGTTTGTATGTTTTCCTTAACAATATTATTATTGACATGATGATGGTATATTATTAGTGCAAAAAATTTCAAGCAAACCAATGTTTGTTATGTTAGTGCACAATGTTTGAGGCCAAGAAGACAGGCACTTTTCAAGGATATAGGACAAATATCATAAATCCATAATAAATGAATCTTCTCAAGAGAATCAAGAAAAATAATAAGGTAGTTAGTTACCCAGATTGATACAATAAAGGTGAGTGCCAATGGAAAAATAGCCAGCCTTTGTTACAGGGACCATTTATTATTAATATTATTATATTGTTTATAAACCATGGATAGATTGTATTATAGGTTCTTGACATATAGAAAACATTGGCTCTTGTAGTCCCAAGGCTGATAACTTTAACCTCCCGAGGCCCAGGATATTTTTGTTTTCATTATTATATTTAGACTGTTCATAAGAACAAATTGATATAAATGCAAACTGGGGGAAAAATATCAGAAGTATGGAAGCTGGATATATTCTCCATGGAATAATCATACTAATTGGTTAATTAGCTTGCCATACGCTAGATGGCCCTCAAAAGATTGTCAAAGGATTTTTTTTTGTTTATGTATTATATATATGAAGAGGTTAAGCAAGCCCAGCTTTACACAGTTGTAATTCTTAGTTATCTGAAGAAGAAAACTTAGGACAGACTGAGAGGGAGGGGCTCCTTTGCCTGCTAGGGGTCCGAAAATGGCATTATTTTAGATCTGGATGATTCTTTCATATATGTATAATAAACGTTTTTTTTATGCTACTTTGTGACCCCCTACAACCAAAGCCTATTTTCTCTTAGGTAGTTTTTGTTATTCACGTTCAAATAACGAAAAATTACGACCGTGAGAAAGCTGGGTTTGCCTCAAGGGTTTTATTTTCACCAGCTCTAAAACTATTGCCAGCCAAAGACATTTTAAAGATAAGAAGACAAAGTTCAAAGTTGAAAACAGTGATAAGAGTTATTTGTAGTAGACCATAAAAGGGACAGTACTGTTATTGGATTACGAATTGATTACCCCTCCATTATGCACAATTAATCAGATTTTAACTTTTATTAATTACCTACCTCTTGAATCAGAGGATGTAAGAAAGTTGGTTATTTTAAAAGTACGGGGCTAAATGAAATATTGACAGAGTTACGACCAAATAAATAAACGAAGACAAAGCGGATGTATTAACACACCCTTGACATGCAAGTTGCAAGTTTTCTCCCCCAAGTAACTTGACGATGAATCATCGCACAAACTTATTCACAAAGACCGGACTTTCTTTGGCGAAAACCATCCTACTCATCGTCACAAGCATAACTTTAGTAGGTATTAATCCATGCCTATTACTAATACTCTTACAATGATGTCAAAAATGCTAAAAATTGAATGCTTTTATGTAGATTCATTGTTCTCGAGCATATTTCGTAGACTACAAAATAATCCATTTTCGAGATATCAAATAAAATACAATTTCTTTTACAAGACGTTCCTTAAAATACGTAATAAAGACTGTGTAAATATCCCATAAAACTACCAGTAGGGTATTTTTTTTATCTAAACGAATATTTCACCGAAGCTGCATTGATCCTGTCTAGCCGGTATTCGGTTAGAATAGTCAAGTAACTAGTGAGTTGTACGAGAATCTATGACAAAAACATGCCTTAATTTTAGTTTTACCTTCGATTCCTTCAATCCAAAATGTAATATCAACTCAATTAGTGAACACTACAATTTAGGATAATTTATTCACTTCAAGCACTCACAGCCCAACACAATATGGCGGCAGGACGATCCCCCACCTCGAACAAATTCAAAATTCGGACTGTTTTTTGATTGGTTAGATTAATCACGACGCTTCAAGGCTGCCAACATGGCAAACTTAATATCCATAGACAACGTACTCTAGACCATGCGAATCCTAAGTCTATGCTGTAGACAAAGATGCGGATGCCTTCGGGTTGAAATATTTTGTTTGGGGTTTGTTTGTAGTGTTCCTAAACACCACGCCGACGCGGGCAAAGGTAAAAATTAACTGTGACCACCATAAACTTAGGATATACAGACAAACGTAGCGTGCGAGGGAGAAGAAAACCCCTTATGACAATATAGCAAGAGTGAAAAGGAAAGCGAATCTAATGGAGCTGTAACCGCTTTTGAATGACAGGTCATCACAAGTCAGCACACAAGGAATGAGCTCTTTAGATTTTTTATGTTTATTCGTATTTATTCTTAGTTACCTACTACAAGTCTTCAACAATGGTTACTTCTTTTGTGAGTGGCTGTGGGGTTATTATCCTAAAAAATCTTAAAATATATGTATAGTGTAAAACTGTCATTGCAAAGTTTCCATTGTTTTCTGTGAATTTGAATTTTAAAGTTTTAAATTTTAAAATTCCTTCCCTTCGCTTTGCTCTTCATCACACGACACCTATTTTTTAAATTATCTAAACCATTCTATTTAGGGTTTTCGTAACGATCCGCTTTTTTCCGATTATCCTGTGACATCGATATTGATCCCGAATATTTATAATGAAATTAATTATATATTTGCGTTTTCTATCTAATATCTGACAAATTTTGTCAAAAAAGTTAATTTTATGGTCATCTTGTCTAACAGATTCCACTAAGCTGGCGAAATCTCGGAAAGGCCTATGTCCAACAGTAGACAAACTTGGCTTAAGGATAGAATTGCACATACATATACATATACTTAAACTGGCGCCTGTCTCCTATACTTCTTACATTATAGCTTGAGCTCTGTGACAGCTGTCAGCGCTATACATATTTGAGCATGAGAAAGAGAGTTAGAAATACAAATTGTGTAGCGCCGTCCTGCTGTCACAGGGCTCAAACTATATTATACGCACTATACAGAGGTAGGTAGAGACTACAGATGTCCATCTGCTACGATCCTCCTGACACACTTTGAGAGTTCTTGAACGTAAAATGTACAACACTAGTTGACGCACACAATGACAAATAAAAATTTGTCCGTGTGATTGGGCTGTCAGTTCGTCTATACGCCAGTATATCCCAAGTCTATGGTGATCACTTAAATGAAAATGAACAGCTCATTTAAACATTGTCAGCAAATTCACTTTGAGTGTGATCATCAGATTCAACAGAATAACACGCTCAGCTATCGTCGGTAAGTCGGTTACGTAAATAAGCAGAATTAACCAAATAAACCAACCACCGTAGTAAATAACATAATATTTTATAGTGGCCTGAAGTTAGCTGCACAATCACGTTTGACAGCCAATTTGTTCCCATGATTTTAGACGTTTGTTGAGGGTTATGACCGAATCGTGGGTGTTTATAGTGGAAAATAGTAGTTTATTGTGATCTGATGTCAGTACCTACCTAGCCTTTAAAAAAATTCACTTTATCAGTTAAATTTTACATTTACCTAGGCGTATTGGAACGCTACCTCAATGTGTAAATGTAATTTCCAGCCGCTGCCGGCCGGCCGGAGCTGGCAATGACGAAGGAAGTGTCTATGAAGTGAAGTGGCACCGATGAAAATATTTTATCTTTAGGCCGGTGCGCACCGTTTAACAGCACATTGGTGCACTGGCAACTGGCAACGTGCTCGCAATTTTATCTTTATTTGTTTACAGGGCTTCAAGGCTCTTTGGGCTCATGGATTGGTCTTGGTCAAAATCAGAACTAAAACTGTTATCCTATCCGTTATTTTTTGTTTCACAGCTGCACCGCTGCACCACTGCGCCACTCTGGCACTGTCATCCACCAGTACAGTGATTTAATATAAGGATCTTATGGCGCGTGGATTGGGTGTGTGCAAAATCGGAACTAACGCCGATACCATACTCCTTTTTTCACAGCTGTGCCCCCCTGTCACTGTCTTCCATGTGTCACACTCATAAGCATTAACTACGCTATTCCTTATTCTGAGAACTACGCAAAACTATGCATAACATAAATCTAGGTATGCATTTGCATATAAAGATTTCGATTAGGGGCCAATATAAAGGTGACTAATTCGCCGCTATACTTGTTGGCTCAAATGAACCGAGAGAGGGCTTTCTTCTCCGGTTGTATTAGGGCATTTTCACTTTCGGTTGCAAAGACAAAAATCTAGCTGTCCCATGACTTTGATCAACTGTTGTTGTAAAACTATTAAACCTGTGCACTAATTATCAGATATTTCTGATAATTTGTATAATTTTCTAACTGTTCAGTAACAATTCATCGTTTCTGATCTTAAAATCAATTAATAAATGCAGTTTTTCGTGTTAAAGATTGGCTTTTTTTTAATGTCCCACCCATATATTTAAAGTTTCAGCGCGAGTTTCAAAATATTCTCGATTTTATAGGCTAAGTTGGTAGCATTTTTTTGGAGGATTATACGCTTAAAAATTCAATTCTGAACCTTAAACATCATAAAATAGGCTATAAAATAGAATAAATTACTTAAATACGTTGTCCCACGAAATAGCATGAAGTGGAATTCCTTAATAACGTCACGGGCTATTTTTACAACTTCTTCTATGATTTCTACCAAAACATTGTTGTTTTATAATAATGGCAACATTTATATGATCTAGTCAAGCCGCCATTTTGTTCTAGCGCGTTCAGTGTCAAAAATATGTGGTGAAGAGTGCTTGTGTTTCGTCGGGGTCAAAATCTACATTCCACGCATTTACGCAGTTCTTCAAAGTAAGTAGTGCTTAATGCATGTAATACAATATTTTATTACGATGTTGCACTATACAGCATGCAAAACTGTGCAGGCTGACTGTCTATTTGCATGATTTATATATTTAAATCATTTTTCAAAATAATGTGGACTAGTTCGTCACATCCACAACGTCACGTCACTTATATGCGGATAACAAAAAGTGACGTATTGGAATTGTAAGGCATAATTCACATACATGGATTTCGTATTAAATTAATAATTTGATTAATTAATGAATAATGAATGCCACTGTTACACAACAAATGTTAGCTTTCTAAATTCACAAAACGAATGCTCTCATCTACAATTGCTAGTTAATCTCAATTTATTATTGTTTTTTATTTTTAAATGTTGTAAGATCTCATTACCTAGATATAAAATATATATATATATTTAACGTCACAGATGATTCAGACTGATTAGATTAGATCAAGGAAACCTAATTTTGTTATTTGGTGTTATAAAGTGATATAAGTGCCTTATGGAAATCTCATTTTGTTATTTTTATACTAGATTTAAGAAATAAGTGTAATTATTAAGCTCATGATAGAAGATTCAGACTGATTAGCTAAGTAGCTTACATCTCTTTGATAATGTGATGTATCCAAAGGAAACCTAATATTGTTACTTTGTGTAGATGTATAACATAATTTTAGGTAAGACTGTTTTAGTATAGAAGACTGTTTAAGCTCGTCACAGACGACATTAGTTTCCCACAAAGAAGCATTAAATTATTGATAATTTATCATGTTAGTCGTCATCTCATTATCATTATATATCATATTTTAAGACTGTTAGTGAGACTCCGATACCTATACATTTTGATCACTATGTAGAACGTGCCTTACCTTTCCACTAACGTAACATAAGATTCCATTAACGTCACTGTCCCAATATTTTAGGGAGTGAAAATTTAACGTGATTGCTTGAGTATTCCAGGTACTTTAAATGTTTCTATTCTATCTGGATTTGCTTTTAATTCTTTATATTTAAAAATTGTAATTGCTTGTGTAAAGTTTGCCGTATAAATAGCGTACAGAAAAACAAGAAGTGGTTTGAATCGAAAAGTGACGTTATGGAACAATTGCACGTAATATTTTCGTACTTAAAATGGTTTTCTTTCATTTGATTATTATTTTAAAATAGTGTTTAAGTTTGCATTCTTTTATAATAAATTCTTTGCCTACTTTAAACTCGCCTTATCAATTTACAGCCTAAAACATTTCGTGACGTAACGGAGCAGTGGGTTTCATACTTTCCACAAAAAAAACAGTTTTGTTCAATACTTTAAAATATTTATGCCGACATATATATATATTATGAATCCTACATATATCTTCTACGTTACTATCTATATTTAAGACACAATAAACGATTTTTTATTTCGTCACTTCCATATACGTCACGCTGCAACCGAAAGTGAAAATGCCCTACTCCGTTGATGTCTCGTCTGAGTAAGGCACTAAATACGAGTACATGAATATTATCGTCTGCCATTTTAGATCCTGTCAAAGTGAGAAAACATATGTAAACATTGCAGGAAATGTAAATATTACTCAAAAAACTCAAGAAAATAAATAATATCGGAGTTAGTCAATAATGTGTTTTCTCTCCGCCTGAACGTGCCAAGTACGATTATAATTCTTTACAATAAAATTCACAGTGGCAATAATTGTTGCTGCAGCCAGCTGCTTTTGAAATTACTTCAAAGTGTTTCATATTCATATAAAATAACATACGTAATTCAGTCAGTAATTAGATTAAAACTCAGATTTGGGTCTGAGTATCGGTAAGGGGGCATGATGTTCAATATAATATTTATTTCTCTTGAAATTTTTCGACGATCGAGTAAAAACCCATTTTGGTTGTTTTGCTATCACTTCACTATAACTTCACTATCACTATCTCTATCACTGTCACTATCACTATCACTACATAATATAAAACAAAGTCGCTTCCCGCTGTTTGTCTGTCCCTATGTATGCTTAGATCTTTAAAACTATTTTTAATATTGATTAATCGTCTTCATCGTTATCGATTATTATTGTAACTAGGGACACCTAATCGATTATTATTGTGTCTAGGGACACCTAAACAATAATATTGATTAATCGTCTTCATCGTTATCGATTATTATTGTGTCTAGGTGTCCCTACGACGACGTCCCTAGACGATTAATCAATGTTATTGTCTTAGTTTTGTTAACTGACGAGTTAGTTGTATTATTAATATAAATTATGCAATCCAAAAATTAAAATACAACTAATTAATTAGTTAACAAAATTAAACAATAATATTGAATTTATTTATTAATCTTCTTCATCGTTATCGATGAACTGATTGATACCTAACAATTATGTACTCCAACATCAAAATACAATTATAATTGAACGCACAATAACTGTTTTATAGTTGGTTTTGCACATTTGTTGCTATTAAGTGAATTTTTTTCAATTAAAATTTTCAGAACAAGAGACTGTTTTTCTTTGGACTCCTGGGATAGATTTTTATGCGCTTTGAAATACAGATTAGTCATGGTCTAAGAAACAAAATGCACTATGTGAGTATTCTAGGCAGCACTTGGTCCAACTTCCATACAAAATTAGGCAATGTCTTTTTGTTTCAAAAAATTAACGCTTTCTTACTCTAACATGACCCAAAATATTGGATGATAATGCCTGTGCTTAGTGCTCTAGTCTGAGCCCTCTAATGTCACTATACAACAATTCCCATCGATAAATTTTTAAAAGATTTTTTTTCGTTTTTTTCAGAGAACATACGCCATTTTAGAACATCGTTTTCATTATTTTGGTATATAAATTAACCATTATTTTTTTATGATTTTTTGAAGAATTGTCCGATGACCTTATCACTTGAGAATTTAAGAAATGGATTGGATTTAGTATCGTTTGGCAGTTGTATGGGGGTGAAAGTGGTTAAAGCTGGTAGAGGTGGGGTCCCCGATTATAATGCTACTCGTACCACACTTATTAAAAGGTAATGCACATTTTTCGAGAAATTCATAAAAATTGTTTCTTACCTTAAATCAGGTAAAAGGCGAAAACAGAACGTTAAAATGGGCGTTTGACAACCAAATCTGTCCTAGTTCATTGTCTGTGGTGTAAAATATTGAGCAATATCGATGAAACGGAACGCAACAAACAAAAAACTGCGGCATGTGTTACTGTCATTCGTAATTCGTTTATTGGTAATTTTGGATTGAATAAATTAAAAAAATATGAATATTTTGTTGTTTTATTTTTTTACCTAGAAATCCTGCTCAAAAGGAGGTTAGTATACCCACACTTCATGGTTAAAATAGGTTAAATCTGTTTTAAAACCGAATCAGAGCACCCCGACTCTATACAGTCTTGTGGCTACTACCCCTAAAGTGTATATAAAAAGCCGAAGGCACGAAGGGAGGGCAGCCCCCGCCTGCAGTAATAAAGCTTAGGCACCTGTGTGAGCCGTAGTGGCTGAGGCTGGTCACCGAAGGCGACCAACAAGCCGAAGCTGCGGAGGTGAGCACGGGTGCCTATGCTTTGTTACGCAAGGGCGAAGGGGCTGCACTTCCCGCAGCGCCGTAGCCGATGCAAAAGTGAATTTGTGATATAAAAGTGACTTCAGTATTGATAGGTTCAAATGGTTTAAAAATTGACTTTTGCACTGGTGGGTTCAAGGTTTCTGGTAGGTTCAAGGTTAAAAGAAGGGGGGTTTCTGCACTCCTCCCTTATAAGGAAGTTCTTCCATGTCTCCCCACCTTTACTTTAAAAATATAACCTGAATTTGTTGATTATAACCTCAAAAAAGTAAAACATTTAATATAAAAAAACGGTGCATTACCTTTTAATGAGGGGGGTAACAGGGGGTAGGGGCCAACCCCCTTCACCCCTCCCTGAACTCCTCCGCCTGCCAAGCGATACTAAATTTTTACCCATTATACTGATTGTGATGTGTGATTGCTTATAAAAAAAGTGGTCTGTCTGTCTACTCATCTGTTACCCATCTGTCAAATTAGCCGGAAGCAAATTATTATAAATTTATCTTGTTAGCAAAGGACACATTTCTAAACAGTCATTTCCCAAGTGACGTCACACGAGGACACATGGAAGTTGCAGCCTTTTCGTAAAAATATTCATCATCATGAGGTTTTTTTAGACAATGTCTTCAAAAATACGGTTTATTAAACCTAAATCTCGAAATGATTTTCGAATTAACACACCTTAACATAATTTAATGTATGCCCTCTATGGTCTCGCCCTCTATTGTATCACCAAATTTTAAGAGAAGAAAACGATATCATGATGTAGGTTAAATTAAAAGTCCTGCCATCTGTTAATTGGTCATACAACCTCGTTTTCCAATTTTTAGGTGGTATGAAACTGTCGTGTCCCCCCCCTCTGGTGTAGTCTGTGGATGGATGGATGACAGATTTATTATACACTTGCTCTGCTGCGGGTTTTCTTTTTTTTGTATGGTGTGTTGGTGTGTAGCGTATTTACGTATTGTGAATTTCTTTTTGCGGTTTTCCGTAAATACCAAACATACTTATGATTTTCTAATTACTTATCCACAAAGTAACTTAAATAAGTAAAGCACGATGTGGGACGACATTATAGAATGTCTCAAAGATCCACTTCTTGTGGTGAAGGTCCAAAACTTTTTCGGGGTTGTGTATAGAAGCAATCCACGGCCTCAAGAGAATGAGCCTTGTAGTGCTGAAGTGATTCATTCAGACAGAAAAGAATTTGAGAATGAAGCTTATGATATTCGACAACACAAACGGATACCGAGTAATATCTCTACAAGCAGTTCGCAATCCTCATATGAAACAGATTCCTCTGCAGACACAGCCCGGGAGGAAGTAGAGTGTTTAATTAGTAACAGATTCTGGTATTATCTGTTTGTCCTGGGGACAGCACTTGGAGATGAGATATTCTATGCTACATTTATCCCATTTTGGTTTTGGAATGTTGATGGAGCGGTTGGTCGCAGAGTAGTACTAGTCTGGACAGTTGCTATGTATATAGGTGAGTGTTTGGGTCAGATTGTCGATAAGGGAGCAAAGTGAAAATTTTCTAAGTCTTTTTCCCATAGTGTCCCATTATCTACACTCCAGCCAAATGTTTGTTTCTATTTATGATAATCTAACTATTGGGGGCCCGCTATGCTGAAAGCATGATTTCAGCTTCAGATAGAATACAATTATAATGTATGTTCAGCATACATTAATACAGGTGGTAGAGCTGATGCCGGGCTCGACTGTGGAGGTACCACCATCTTACTTGGACACCCCCTTGAAGTAATTCGGGGGAGAGTAAGAGGACAGCTCACAGGCAAAAAACCAGGAGGCCCACCATGGTTGGGACCAATGGATGGCAGAATATCCATCCCTAATATGCCTTATATGGAACAGACTAGTGACGGGCAGCGGCGTCACTGGTGCGAGGGTTCCGGCACCGCGCTTCCTAACCCGCCTGCCCAATGTGTGTGAGTATGGGCAATTCTTCCAGGATGACCACCGGAGGTGGCAAAGTCCTGGAAAGGCTTATGTCCAGCAGTGGACGAACTAGGCTGATGGATGGATGAATGATGTTGAGCATGGGGCTAGAATTTGGAAAACCACATTCTTAACATCATTTTATGATACAATTTTAACTTAGGCCTCAATAAAATAATAGTTTGACGGGAACTGCTGTACTGCGCCTTAGGCGAGGTGGGGAGGAAAGGAAAGAGTAGCATGAGTCACATGAGAGTAGGATGAGGGTCATTCCACGCTAATTGAAACCATGAGCGAAAAAAATAAATTCATTAGATACTATTAATTTGAATCACATTTTTGAGTAAAAACCCCATGTTTAATGAAATAGCAAAAAATTAAAAAAAAATCCTATCATTTTCTTCGTTTTTATCGAACTGAAACATTGACTTTCTCGTATCTTCAAGTGGTACGATTTTTGCCGATAAATTAGCAATACTGTTTGCGTCTATTTTGTTTACGACACGGCGTGTTTTGGGAACGAGATTTCACGGAAGGATTTATGCTTTTACTTGGCGAACAGAAAATTGCAATATGTAGGTAAATTACCAATTTATAACGCCTCAAAGTTAGGTATGCCTTATGTCCCGACCGCCACGGAAAAATAGACGTTTAGTTTTCCTAACCTAAAAGTATTAGAACTGTAACATAAATAACTTGTAGAAGTAAGAAGGCACTGGGCAGCTACCCTTCAGGCATATTTGCGAGCAGCAAGGCATTAGTTATAATATTTTGTGGGGAATCAAAGTTTGATCCCGACCGCCACCAGTATGAGAGGTGACAAATGAATCGTAAATAATACGTACAAATACAAAAAAAAAAAAAAAATACAAAAATCTTTATTTATCATTAAAAGCGGTTTAACATTGCTGGGTTGGAGACTCCTTTTAAGTATGTAAATACTTGTATTAGGAGACCCCGCTCTTCCACACAGTTATTATATAAAGTTAACATTGACAAGTAAAGATTGCATTAAATTAATTAAATTAAATTAAAGTAACTTAACTTAACTTATTCTAGTTACTTTGTGGTGAGTGTGAGGGTGCGTATGTAAGGGTGTGTGTGTGTGTGTGTGTGTGAATATTAGTTATTTATATGTATACTAAATAACAATAAACGATAATTATTTAAACTCTTCTTTCCTTGTATGTATATATATATATATATATATTTCAATATTAATACAATTTCTAATTTGATTTACGTAAATCGTATATATTACGAATTTAATGAGAACATTGACGTTTTTGAGAAAATGTAAGTAATATTCATGACATCGTTTTTTAACACCATGAATACTTATAACAAATTCACAGGTTCCGTTCTGTCCATAAAAAGTCTAATTAATACCTTTTAATGTTGATCTCTTATTATGTTGTGATTGTTATTACTTAATTATGTTGCTTGAGTAAAAGTATTAGAACTGTAACATAAATAACTTGTAGAAGTAAGAAGGCACTGGGCAGCTACCCTTCAGGCATATTTGCGAGCAGCAAGGCATTAGTTATAATATTTTGTGGGGAATCAAAGTTTGATCCCGACCGCCACCAGTATGAGAGGTGACAAATGAATCGTAAATAATACGTACAAATACAAAAAAAAAAAAAAAATACAAAAATCTTTATTTATCATTAAAAGCGGTTTAACATTGCTGGGTTGGAGACTCCTTTTAAGTATGTAAATACTTGTATTAGGAGACCCCGCTCTTCCACACAGTTATTATATAAAGTTAACATTGACAAGTAAAGATTGCATTAAATTAATTAAATTAAATTAAAGTAACTTAACTTAACTTATTCTAGTTACTTTGTGGTGAGTGTGAGGGTGCGTATGTAAGGGTGTGTGTGTGTGTGTGTGTGTGAATATTAGTTATTTATATGTATACTAAATAACAATAAACGATAATTATTTAAACTCTTCTTTCCTTGTATGTATATATATATATATATATATTTCAATATTAATACAATTTCTAATTTGATTTACGTAAATCGTATATATTACGAATTTAATGAGAACATTGACGTTTTTGAGAAAATGTAAGTAATATTCATGACATCGTTTTTTAACACCATGAATACTTATAACAAATTCACAGGTTCCGTTCTGTCCATAAAAAGTCTAATTAATACCTTTTAATGTTGATCTCTTATTATGTTGTGATTGTTATTACTTAATTATGTTGCTTGAGTAATAAAACAATTATTTGATCTTGTAAAATATCATGATTTTGGAACTCGTCCCGACCGCCACGAATCCTTGTCCCAACCGCCGCACTTTTCAAAAATTTATATCTAGACATTCCTTTTACAAATTACTGTATGTTTTATCTAGTTATTTAGACCAACTATCTAGACATTATATAAAAATATACAAAGCTGTACTACGACCAGAAAGGCTGAGTATAACACTTGTTTGCACAAATTTGAAAAGGGTGGGCGCGTGCCTGTCCCGTACGCCGCGTTTTTTCAAGGAGGGATTTAATATGATAAAATGCCAAAATGTTAGTATTTTACTAAATGATGTCCATACACTAATATTTATCTACAATTCTGTATATTTATATTATGTAAAAAGAGTATAATTATAGATCTACAGATATAAGTATGTCGAAAAATGGAGTAAAACTGTCCCGACCGCCGCCATGGAATGACCCATGAGTCACATGAGAGTAGGATGAGTCGGTTTACAATATTTTTTTTAAGCAATAGACCATTGTTTCTCAAAATGTGGGTCATGCAATCATGCTGCAATTTGTCAAAAACATATGTTCTGTCTATGAAAACTCTTTGTTTAACTAATTTTAATCAATGTTTAAATAAAAGGAAGTGAGGGGGTCATAAATATATTTATTTTATATTTTGGATTTTTAGGAGGTTGCGATACTAAAAATATTGAGAAACGATGCTATAGAGCTTTGAACATATATTAGAAAAAATGATACTACTATAATGTTAAGATAAACATATATTAACACTATAGTAGTATAATTTTTCTAATAAATTTACATAGTTCTATAGATATAGATAGATATATTTAATATATATATTAAATTGAGATTTTTATTCAAATATTTTTTGTTTCATAAAAAAACTAAACTTAAAATACAAATCAGAATCAAAATCAAATAAATTCAAAAATATTTTTATTAAGTAAACACTTTTATTTTCATATAGTTTCTTCTTCAACTTCTCTTCCATTTCGCTATCGGAATTTGAATCAGAGTCGTCCTGCAAATTTATTTCATTAAATTTAAATATCAATCTAAGTTATTTCCTCTCCTGCCCTGCCTCGCCGCACGGCGCTGTACAGAGGTTTTGGTCGAACTATAGTTTACATCTATTTGACCCAAATATCAGCATTCAGTGATGATTGATTATTTCAGTGATGTTCTTTTTATTGCAAAAAACAAGAGTTTACTTACAAGAGAAACTCTGGCATTGATACGGTTTCTATTTTTTTTATAAAAAAAGTAAGTTACCCTATTTTTGGATTATGAAAATCATAAAAATATGTATTAAAAAAGAACTGGGGACCTAAAAAGGCCAACTTGGGTGAATCATGAAATGATTTGAAAGTAGGATAGAGTCAGGGTTTCTTCATGCGTGCAAAAGAGATGGCATTACAACAGAATCATAATATGATTCATCCAAAGCTGCCTTTTTAGAGGACCTGGGGCTCTACCGCGTAATTCTCATTTGTATCAACTTCAAGCAAATGCATGCGAAATTCAACGCGTGCAAAAGAGATGGCATGTTAGGCGGGCGTCGCGTCGTCGCACGCACGACAAATTTCAACCTCAAGTTGATGTTGATGAAAATGAGAATTACGCGGTAGACCCACTGGACTACTTATTTGAGTTCTGAATAAATACAATAATTACACACATAATAATAGACCTTCTGACAAGTTTTCGCTGTTTTACTGTAAATAATGAAATATTTGTCTTTTTGTCGTTTTTAGGGTTTTTGCCCAAAGAGCAAATCAGAGACCTTGGTCTATAATTTTCGTACATTGGGTCTTATTAATTGTATATTGGGCCTTATCTAAACATATGTGGTTTAGAAGGCCCCTATTGGGGGTTTCAAGGCCCTGTAAAATTCAGTACTGAGATGTAGTTTAGTATTTGTATTAGTTTATTATTTAATATTAAGTGAGGTAAAAGTAAAAAACAATTATCAATACATATAATAAAAGAGTAGAATATGGTGTGTCTGTACTGTACATTGAAGAAAAGTAATAAAAATAGATAGGGGGGGTGACTAAATAAGGATAATAGTAACACAAATCAGTGATTTTTAGAATTCTTTTTTGTCTGTCTGTCTGCTGTCTGCTGTTACTTATTTATCTCTCTTTTTATTAAACAATAAGGGGCCTTATAAAACTGCAGTAGGGCAAGCAACAACTTTGTTGGGCCTTCCTAAACGAAGTGGGCCTTGCAACTTAAATTGCTCCACAATTTCCTGCGTTCCTATTGGTCTGTTTCATACGTACTATGAAGCTGGCGCGAATCAAATTAATTTTCATTATGTTGAGTCTCTCCCAAGGCTTGGTGAGCAACATTGTAAGGAAACCAGAAATAAGTATAAACTGGCTTTTCCAAAAATCAGACTCGCCAAAGTGAGTACCTCTTTCGTAGGACATGGTATAAGATTTTACAATAAACTTCCAAAAGAGGTCCTTACTTTGTCAGAGAATAAGTTTAAACAGTATATTAAGCAGGGCCTACTGAAAAAGGCATATTATAAAATAAATGAATATTTGGATGATGGTGAAGCATGGTGTTATAGTGATACTGATTTTGATGATAGTAGATAATAATTTAATTAATTAATATAATTTCCTAACTTTTGATTCCTCTTAAGAGTTAACATTAATTAATTACAGACTGTAAAAGGAAATAGACTATATGAGACAGGTAGGCAAAGATATATATGTTTTTCTTTTTTCATTAACCTGAATTCCTGCTGTCTTGTATTTTCTTATCCCTTGGTTAAAGTAGATATAAGTAATTTGATGTATAGTATAAGTTTATGTTAAAAAAAAAAAAGACATGATCTTGCCAAGTTTCTTGCCCGTTCTTCTTAGCAAGACTAATCGAATGGGCGGAGGTAGGCATGTATTTATATATGTAACCTATTACTATGTAGTATATAGGATGGGATTTGGTCGGCTGCCTGGATTCGTGCTGGGGGCTCGGTTGGTGATCATTGAACCTGTTCCTGGTCCCTGGCTGGGTCTCCGGTATGGGTTCGGGCGGTTGATTGGATTTCACCTTGTATAATAATATTTTACCTATAATTTTAATCGTATATATATTGCTACATAAATTAAATAAACATTTAATCTAAGTAGTTCATGTACATTTATTATTTTATTACATATATTTTTATAAGATTAAAATTTGACTTGTGAAACGTGTATTATATATACCTACTTTGCAAAATAAACTTTTTGAATTTTGAATTTTGGTTTTCTGCGCTTAGGCCTTGCAAAACTGTGGGCATTGTCACCCGGTGTTAACATACATAAAACTAAAACATTTATAATAACATCATCATTATTAAAACTATGGATATGCTCTTGAACTTCCAGACTAAAAAAAATATTTTTTTTTTGTAAAAATATACAATCAGCTTTTTAATATCTACAATTTGATACCCATATTGTATTTTTAGGATAATGTTTTTATTTTTCTCACTTTTGTTTTGGAAATATTTTAAATAATTTCCAATTTTTCATATGTTTTTTTACACCGTGATATGTGGGCAAATTAATGCTATTTTTGTGCCAAATTTCATGTCTTTATCTTTAACGGTGCTAAAGTTATGAGGCTGTGACATACGGACGGACATCGGAGTCTCACCATAAAGTTCCTTTCGTACCTTTTAAGAACTACGGAACCTTGAAAATAAAATGATAGAAGGACTGTTTTGAAGAACTTGTAATTTTTATGGGTTAAATAAAACCACAAAATTCCTATCAATAAGGATAAATTAACTAATAAAACATCTAACTAAAATTTTTCTTTACACTTATACTTTTAACTTTGTTTAACTTTTTGTGTTGGTTTTTCAGGCCAAGGATTCAAAGACATTATTCGTTGGCCAAGGCCTGGATACCCTGTTAAGAAATTACAGAAGAAATGGGCAATAGAATATGGAATGCCATCAACACATGCCATGGTTGGAGTTTCCATACCATTTTCTGTACTGTTTTACACAATGGACAGATACCAATATCCTATACATTGGGGTATGGTCATAGCTTTCTCTTGGTGTATATTGATCTGTGTCAGCCGGGTCTATTTGGGCATGCACAGTGTTTTGGTAAGACTAATTTGTTTTCTAAGTTATGTTGATTTGAATTATACTTTTAAGAGGCCCCTGCATGCCTGGATTTTTCTCAAGATTCATACAAAAGGTAAAAACTGAATGTGAAGTCAACAGCTTATTTTCTTCATATTTTTTTCATAAGTATTATCTAGCAACATCTAACTACGCCCCGATACAGCCTAAAAAGCAAATTTTGATGAAACGCCATCATAATAGCTATCATGATGTCGTGAATATTGCCTTGTTTTGTTAAAAAACACTAAGTATATACACTTTCCTATAATGAACATTTCCGTTTCATAGAAAACAGTTTTTACCTTAAAACCATTTCACAAATTCGGCGCTTTTTGAATATCTCGCCATCTTGCTTCTCTTGATGAGAGATGGGTCGGGGTGAGGTGTGGGGGGAAGGGAAACATATTAAATATTGTATAAAGATGTGTGCAAAGTTTCATTGTGATCAAAGCCACCTGGACGTCACAAACACCTAAAGCATTTATATGTTAGCTGAGTGGGATGGCCCACCTTGACTGGGCACATAGTGAAACAGATTCTGAAGGCTTTAATTTTAGTTTAATTGCTGTCAAAACTTAAATTTTACCAAAGTAGTTTAGCTTCTGTTCCTAACACATTGAGAAATTACGACCGCATTATCTTATCGTAAGTGATAATTTTTAGAAAATTAATTTATCAAATGATAAGCCACATTTTTAGCACCTCTTAACTGATTCTCATAACTGAAAAAAATACCAATTAAAAGTTATTGTAAACACCAATTTTTTCATAAGTATTTGTTTATCCAAGATTTATAAAGTACCTAGGTGACATAGCCATCCACAGACACTTTTATCGTATTTGTTTATCCTTGATATATAAAGTAACCAATATAGGCGTCTGTAAATATTAGCATAAGCGACACTATGTGTTATTTATCGTAAGCAACATAGTAAATTGTCGCAAACGCCATAATTTTTTTTTGCTAAATATCAATTTCAATATGAATATCTACGAAAAATGTATATACGCGTACGTAATTTCAGGTTTTTAACAGATATCATTACAAAAAACCTCCTGTAAAATTTGATTTTTGTTATTTAATAAAAAAAAAAAATACTAAACTTATTTGCAAAGAAGAAAATTTAGTTATGACTAAAGTTAAAGCTTTCAGAATTTGCTTCACTAATTGGGTATATTATTTACGCTGTGCTGTGCTGTAATTACAATGTGATAACATTCAAATTTTAAACAATACAGGAAGTAATATTATTTTAACTTTACATGATTTTTTGTGCAGTGATATTATTTAAATTGAATATTCAAATTACTATGACAACTATGAATAATGTCCTCATCAATTCCATTGTGTCAATATTAGGTCTTTACATATGAAATTGCCGTTTTCAATAGAGAATTTGAAGGAAACTCAATTTTCAGTACTAACAATTTTGCATTTTTTTTAGGAATGACAAATCCAAATTGTGTAATTTCTTTTGTGTATGAATGAGACAACATTAAGATAACAGCAACATTAATTTAATTTTTGAAAAGTATCAGCTGTAAAAAATTATTACGAATATTATTATATGTATTATCATGGAAATGGAAAATAAAAACAAAATTTTATACGTAGACATAAAACCTTGAAATTAACTTTCAAACAAAAAACAAATCATTGAAATAGCTATTGAATTACATGAATTATGAACTCATGAATCTTTAAGAAAATTTCAGCAATTTCATATGTAAAGACCTATTATTCAAATAGAATAGGATAGAAAAAGCTTTATTGGTGTCACACAACTAAAATACAACATAATTAATAAACAAACAAGAGTGACACCAAAAGGCCTTCACTCAGCATGTGTCATGGCACCAATGATCTTGTATTATATAGTATATAACACCTCATTGCATATCACCATTCCGTACCACGACGCTGGTCTTCCGTGGGCACCTCGCAGGGTAACGCTACATAGAAAACTTAAAATCAGACTATAATATATTTATTATTATATTTTATATACTTATATAAAATAATATGCAAACTAGCCTTTCGTCCGCGGCTCCGCCTGCGTTTATTCATCCTCTGCCCCGTTACGGCTTGGGCGTCATTTTATTAAGACCCCTTGTAGCCTGTCTGTTGACCAGGGTCACAGGGGTCATAACTCCCCCCAAGTTCCCAAAATCCTAAAACTCCTAAAACTTGACAGTTTAGGAACATTTTGAATAAATTATTAACTGCTAAAGTCTAAGGAATAAAATCAAAGTAGTCGAAAAGTAAAAAAAGCTCAAAGTATTAAATTGAAATAATATGACTAAAGAGAACCCCATCCAAATCCATTTAGTGGTTCTCGATTTAAAACGGAACAGACAGGCAGACAAAAATTTTAAATATGGTAGTTTTGCCTTCAGTACAATACTGGCAACTCAATTCCAATTAAAATTTTGAGAAATATGCAATGTACAGACACGACTTTTTTACTAAATTTATTATTAGTAAAAAATCATACTTCCAGTTGTATGGCTGGCCCTTTTTTAATACGATTTTGTAGTTCAATTCATAGAGTCGTTTGGAACCCGCGCGGGTTTCACCCTAATCTAGATGTAGATTTAATGAAAATGGTCCTAAATAGTTAATTTTTGGGATTCCGTACCCAAAGGGTTCCAAGCGGGACCCTATTAACACAAAATAGATACTACCAGAAGGCCGACTCGACGTCGGAGCGAAAACAGACGCAACAAAGCATAGACGCGTACGTATGATGATCTCGGCAGAATTTCATATTGGCATTCGACCGACTTCATCCGAGATCGTCGTATGTACGCGTCTATGTGTGCGTGCGCCTGGTTTTGCTAGTTATGCGGAGTAAACCTTCTGTAAGTGATTATTTTGTGCTATTACTGAGCCTTCGCTGTCTGTCCGTCCGTCCGTCCATGCGCCTGTCAGAGTTACAGGGGTCTACAGCTTCAGCCTTAGTAGGTAGCCAGTTGGAATTTTCACAGAATGCGTGTTGGCCTCTATGACAGCAAATAATAATAAAATAAAAAAAAAACAACCCTATCCAAAAATCTCAAAAATACGTATCTACTTATAGCATTTTTCAACATTATCTATTTGAGATCTCTCATATTCTAAAGTAATTCAATGAATAATAAAAATTTTGGTTCTGTAATCATCTTTAGCTGAATTGTTTGTCAGGCGCTACCATTTTAGCGCCTTGTTTTTTGACGCCTTAAAGTTGCTATGGCATCTATATTGTTGTTATTTACCAACACGTTTTATGGTTTCCGTACCCTTATTGCATTGGTGGTACGGAACACTTTGTGCGCGAGTCCGACTCGTACTTGGCTGGTTTTTCAGATCAAATATTAACCAATATATTCTATAATAAGTAATAACTGTACAATATTATAAATAAAATATAAAGCTTTTTGTCTTTCTTGCTAAAACTGTTTGAAATCTGGAAATTGCAGTTTACTTGAGCGGTTAATTGCCACATGCCTGTGTTATGTAATTTATGTATTGCTGCCACGCACGCCACATTTTATTGTGTCATTTAATCCTGATATAAACAAAACAATCCTCTTCTTCTAGTATATAGGTACATTCTCTAAGATAGGTACAAAGCAATAAAAGGCTTATGCGGCTATTTAACTTCGTAATAACGGCAAACCCCTAAGTTTCTCATTAATTATAATTAATCCGGTACCATTTACTTGAAAATAATTACGTGGACCATGACGCTGGATCCCAATGGCCCAAATTTTGTTCGTCATATTGTTTATTATTATACTTGTATGTAGGTATAATATGATAATTTATTATTGATAGATAACAGATTAATTTTATTGTTTATTTACTTAGGTTTTTGTGTATGTCGTCGGCATATCATAGAATTGGGTATATCATAAATAATCATGATAATATTTCTGTTAAAACTAGGGGGCTCGCATCGCTCCGTTCTGCTTCGCTCGGCTACCAAAATTTATTTACTACATGTAAACCTAACACGCTCCGCTTGTCGTCGCACCTATTTTTTACTTTTGGTGATAGATTTTTGATTTCATGCTTTATGATCTGTCCACGACATGTACAATGCATCCATGACGTAACAATGAAAATGCTTATGTTACGCCTAATGTTAGGTTTGATGATAAACTTAAGATTAGCCGGCTAATCTTTAGATTAACCTCTAATTAATGGCTAAAAATGTAAATAAGAAAAAAAAATGTATGAATAAAGGAAACAAAGGAAAAAATAAACTCAAGATATATTTCGGGCCCCCATGCGCCCGGCATGAGAATTATTCCTATACAGGTTGTTAAGATTATAACCTTTTTCCTTACAACGGGGTGTTCTACGCATTATTATGAACAACTCTTACTTGGGGGCAACCCTGGAATCGCAAAAAGAAAATCAGCTGTTTCGCACATTTTGGTCGATTACGTATTTAACTTTTTTATGGAACACCTAACTTTTTTCTCGCGATTTCAGGGTTAGCCCCTTCATAAAAGTTGTTCATTTTAATGAGTAGAATACCCTGTTTGAAAAAAAAAGGGTTATCAAATTACCATCCAGTATAACATAATAATTCAACAAAAAGACAAAAATTGCAAAGCGATAAACAAGAAGAATTTTTGCGTATATCATGAATTCTGTTCAAACTAGTGGCCTCGCTCGGCTTCCAAATGTACCTAACACGCTCCGCTTCGCTTGTCGTCGCACGAACCTCTATTAAATTTTGTTAAATTATCTATTAATGTGTTTATTTCATTTTTCCGTTTGCTTTTACATAGCTATTAGTTAGTGGTTAATCTAAACATTAGCCGTGACATTATATATTCATTCAATATAAACCAAAAGTTTCGTTTTTTTTTTTTCAGGACATTGCAGCAGGCCTGCTTTTGGCATCTGGTCTGCTAGCTGTTCTTGTACCAACAGTTGATTGGCTGGATGGTGTTCTACTGACTCATCCTTGTTCACCTCTATTGGTTTTAGTGATTTCAATATCGGTCATAGTGTTCCATCCGAATGCTGATAAGTGGACTCCTACAAGGTGATAACCTAACATTTTCCTTACATTGTATTATACAGAATGGTTATGATTCATCTTCGAATAATGCTCTAAGTTAGACATACTATCCATTCACCTTTGTATATCGGTTGGGATGCATACAAATTTAATTTTTCTTTACTTAAAGTTAAACATCAGTCGCTTTGCGCAAAGTGCATAACTTAACTTTGTTTTTCTTGTTTAGAAGTTGAAAATTGAAAAACGCTTTGGAATATGGCATTTGACGTCAATAGTTCAGTATTAGTGAGGTTTAATAAAGCATGACTTTGAAATTGAATGCACAATTAGTCATGATCTTTTCCAAACAAAGATAAAACAGCATTTTAGCATTGATAAGATCATGACTAATTGTGTATACTATTTCAAATTCTTGCTTTATAAACCTTACTAATACTGAACTATAGGCGTTAAATGCCACAGACCAAAATGCTTTTCAATTTTAAATTTCTAAACAAGAAAAACAAAGTTAAGTTATGCACTTTGCGCTAAGCTACTTAACCTTAAGATGAGTCTGACTGAGATTCTGGCATCTTTCCAACTGAATTGTATATTTTTAATTGCCATAGTACTATTAATTCATTTAGTATAAAACTCTGTGCACGTGCTATGCGCGCACGCTACACGGAGAGAACGGACAACTAACATTTCAAAAAAAGTTGTTCTTCAACTAAACAAGTTCTTCAGCCGTTTAAAAATTGCAATAAAGTACACCCCTCTATGTTTTAATGATAACAGAGATGTAATATTAAAAGTACCGTTTTCTAATTTCACCATAATGAATTTGGGTAAAATGTAGTGTAACTAACTGATGGCTAAATTTTATGCTAATTTAATTTCAGCAACGATTACCTTGGTCTGTGAACTATGACAGTAAGTATTGTTCAAAAGCAAAAAGTTATAAAATTTTACTGAATCGTTTTCTGCGTGTATTGTTATGCAACAAACAATTAGCGTGCCATGGAAACGATGTTAATTAATCGTTATTTTATAAACTGTTTTTATTGCTCTTCTTACATTGGAGTTAAAGTTGCCTTCCAAAATCGGAAACTTTATAGAAACATTAATTAATTATAGCATAAATATGTAACTTTACCTTGGAGTTAAAGTTGTCTTCCAAAATCGGAAACTTTATAGAAACATTAATTAATTATAGCATAAATATGTAACTCTGAAACGACTGTGCCGATTGTGCTGAAAGTGAAATTTAAGGCGACGTAGGTAGTAAAAAACCGGCCAAGTGCGAGTCGGACTCGCGCACGAAGGGTTCCTTACCATTATCTATAAAAACGGCAAAAAAAAAACATGTCTGTTGTATGGGAGCCCCCTTAAATATTTATTTTATTCTGTTTTTTAGTATTTGTTGTTATAGCGGCAACAGAAATACATCATCTGTGAAAATTTCAACTAACTATTACGGTTCATGAGATACAGCCTGGTGACAGACAGACAGACAGACGGACAGCGGAGTCTTAGTAATAGGGTCCCATTGTTTACCCTTTGGGTACCGAACTTTAAAAATGAGGTTTATTAATTCCCGAACTGCAACATATAGGGTTAGGAATAAGGAAGCCTAAAACGTGATAAGTCGAGAAAAGCTCGCTGCATCGACAAAAATACAAAGTGATTGCAATTTAACTGGTTGGTTGGTAGGACCGTAGGACGACAGTTTTATAATCTTGAGATCCGTGTTCATATCCTGCCGGTCGAGCTTGCACGCCATTGGGTTTTGGTGAATTTATGTAGGTATATGTTACCGACTAAACCCGATTTTTGAACAAACTAGTAGGTTGCCTAGGGCAAACTAGTTTTTTAATTATTCTTTCACCAAATTATAGATAACTCTAGATATGGAAAATTATATATTTTTTTCCGTCCATCCCGTCCCTGTGAAATGTATTTTTTTCTCCTATTTTGTGCTAGCCAGAGTCGCAGCGGTTGTCGTAACAGCCACTTTGCAATGCGCGCTGATATGAACATTATTTTGATGTCATTTCTGTCGATATTTGTACTGACACACATCGAGTTGCTTAGTTGCACCTTAAAACAACGCGGGTGAGCCAGTACTGTGAGTCGATTTTTTGGCGATCGTGCAAGGTTTGCCGAGCCGAGTCTAACCAAAAGGCCATGAGTTTGGGTCTCGATAATCGTTAGCGAATGCGTAAAACATTTTGTATTGAAAATTTTCGTTCTTCTCCTAAATCGCTAGGGGCATTGTAAAATTTCTCATCTAAATATTTTACACTGTCGCTAGCGAGTATCGAAGCCTAAACTCATGGTTAAACAGCGTACGGCTCTGCGAACTTTCGTTCAGCTCGCGCCATCACGCGCCTGTTTAACTGCACCTTTATACGGCGGCGCGGGCAAAAATTTAGGCGTATTACCACGCTAAATAAGCAACTCGATGTGTGTCGTTACAAATATCAACAGAAACGACATTGAAATAATGTTCATTTCAGCGTGCCTTGAAAAGTGGCTGTTACGACAACCACTGCGTCTCCGGCTAGCGCAAAATAGGAGAAAATAATACTTTTCACATGGACGCCATGAACGGAAAAAAAATTTTGAACTTACATTTTTTAGATCTAAAAATTTCCTATAATTTGGTAAAATCATAATTAAAATCGCTTTAGGCGTTTGGAAGGAGTAAGATAATTCTTGTGTTAATCATGTGAAACTTTCGATGACTTTCGATTTTTTTGTCAAAACTTACAATAGAAAAACAGTTTATGAAACTTAAAATTAATTTTTGACTATAATGCCTATCATATATTTTTATGAAAGTTTTTGGACCACCCGTGTGGGAAGAGTAGGCCTTCAAAGACAGGTCCAAATTGCAGTTGGCGTATCCATTCGCCTTAACCGAGCCGATGTTGGCGCGCGTTACTTTGTTTGTGTCAAAAAACCGACAACATATAGATCGTGCAGATTTGCCGCGCCGAGCCAGGCTGCTTAAACGGTGCGTGGCTCGGCGAACTTTGGCTTGGTTCGCGATATCACGCGCTTCGTGGTTATTTTTTATGACAACCCAGAAACCCTTCAGCACAGAAGATTTTGCCCCCATATCGACTCTGACCTGTGTAGGAAAACACTGTGATAAAACTGATATGCCAGCTCTCGGCAATATCTTTGACCCTCCCTTTAGGATACATTTCAAGATGATATTGATTATTCACGACTATAATGTTCAAATATCTATACAAACACCTTTTATTACATTTCAGGGGAGACACGACCATGATAGTGAGCGTGTGTGCGGGCATCCTCATCGGATCTTGGACTAACTACCAGCTCGGTAACATGGTGGCCAGTGAACAGGATCCTCCTTACGAGATCATCTGGCCTTCAACAGATATGTTGGGAATGACCATTCTGAGAACTATTTTAGGATTCTGCGGCGTCATAGCCACAAGAGCGATAGGCAAGTCGGTCTCGTACGCGTTCGTTTGTGCTCTCCTTGGCAAGGACAAAAACGAGCTAAGAAATTCCGAGGACAGCTTAGACAATAAGAACAAAATAATCGTTGAATTATGCTACAAATACTTTACGTATGGCATGATCGGTGTCAATACGACTTATGTGTTCCCAAACGTGTTTTATCTTTTGAAAATCAATCGACCTACTTACTACACCGAAATTTGATAAAATCTAGTCAATCCATCACAATTGATAATTGTCATAATTCTATGAAGTAGAGATTTATTTTTGTTATAATTGTGAATTCTAATCTTAAATTTGTGAATTGTGTTGCCATTAAGAGCACAATTAGAACAAATTATCACAATGTTAAAAATTACTTATTATAAAGCACTTAAATGTAAAACATGAGAGAAAATGATATTTAGTAAGTTCCTACTAAGAGAGCCGTCCATATATTACGTCATCGAATTTTTGCCGATTTTCGACCCCCCCCTACAATCATCCTATCGTCATTATCCAATGACCCCACTCTCTCACAAAACTGATGTAATTTTTGTTTTCTGTATTACAAAAGCAATATTATTGTTTAAACGATAGCGGTGTTACTACAAAACGGTGTTTAACTTTAGACAGTGTTTAAATCTGTTGTTGTCGCCTTTTCTTTCACATTGTAAAAAGTGACAGCAACAGATTTAAACACTGTCTAAAGTTAAACACCGTTTTGTAGTTACACCGTAGTTTTTTTCTTTTGACAAGACCCCCATTATTGCCATCTATGCTCATTCATTCATTCATTCATTACCATCCTCCTCAGACCAGACCCCTATTTTTTAAATAAGGTAATAAATGGACGGCCCCCAGGGAGGTGGCATAGCGAAGGGTCTTAATGAAATTGGTCTTACGAGGGGAGGCTGAAAAGTAACCTACCTAACTATGAAAGAAAAGACGTAACTGGATAGTTTTTTTTTATTTTTCTATATAGTCCTTTGCTAGTAAAATGCACTTATTAAATTTTTCAAATATTGAATTAAAGCCATTAAAAAAAAAAAAAAACGGTTTGTCGTCAAAATTGTCAGAAACCGCTGCCTTCATTTCGTCATCGGTCATAAATCTTCGTCGCCTGAGGTCTTTCTTGAGAAGTCTAAACAGAAAATAGTCACAGGGGGCTAGATCTGGACTATAAGGGGGGTGGTCAATGGTTTCGAAGCCATTGTCTTTAATTGCTAGCTTTGTTGTGCGTGCGGTATGCACTGGTGCGTTATCGTGCAAAATCAGAATTCCTTTGCTTAGTTTACCTCGCCGTTTTTCTTTTATTGTCTCTCTTAGTTGATATAATAAGTTTGAGTAATAATCAGCATTCATTGTAGTTTTTTTCGGTAAATAATCTATGAGCAAAATCCCTTCTGTGTCCCAAAAGATTGTAGCCATAAGTTTACCGGCCGATGGACAGACCTTAAATTTCCGAGGCGGCTTCTCATCCTTAAATTTCCACTGTAACGACTCTTGCTTACTTTCCGGGTCCCATTGTCGAATCCAAGTCTCATCACATGTTACAATTCTAGAAATTATTTCTTCCTCTTTCCCTCGACTCATGTCCAAAAACTCTTCGCAATATTTGACACGCCTCTCCATGTCAAATGCAGTCAACATTCTAGGGACCCAACGTGCACTAACCTTGGACATGTTCAAATGCTCATGAATTATTTCATTGACTCGCTCTTTACTGACGCCCACATCTCTAGCTATCTCCCACTGCTTCACACGTCGGTCCTCTAATATATTTTTTTTTCACTCTGGCTACATTTTCATCGGTGACGGCCGAAACTGGTCTTCCGCTACGAGGATCATCTTCGAGGCTCTCACGACCTAATTTAAACTGCCTTGACCAAAACTTTATAACAAATTCGGAAGATCACGAACTGCCAAACACACGTGACATACGCTGTCTGATCTCCGAAGGCGTATTCCCTTCTTTAGTCAAAAACTTAATCACCGCACGCTGCTCGATTTTATCCATTTTCACTTTTTCTACCGACATGTTCGAAACAATTGTAGGAGACAAATAAACGTGATGCAATAAACAAATGAATGTAATAAATTTTGAAAATAGAATAACAAACGAATATAAATCCATACCAGCCAGCATTATTTTTGTATATATTTCTGACCAAGGAGATTACATATCAGCCGCCCTACGTAATATAAAAATTGTGTTGCCATTAATAGCACAATTAGAACAAATTATCACAATGTTAAAAATTACTTATTCTATAACACTAAAATGTAAAACGAGAGAAAATAATATTTAGTCAGTTCATGTAGGTACTACACTGACATAGCGAAGGGCATTGGATGGCCAACACTGCGCTTTTTCTCACAAATTTGCATGTGATAACTATGTATTAACGATAATATTAATTCGTATCTTTTTTTATTTAAAAAGTATGATCAGCTTTAAGAGTCAGACTTCCTTTTTATATTTGAGCGACGACGGTATATACCTATAACAGAAAGTATTGTAATCGTGAAAAAGACTATATATTGAGATTTTTATAAACATCAACTCTAGCACTAACATAGTCTGAAAAAGTAAAAGATCAACGTCTTTGGTATTTTAAAAGTTAATTTTAGTTTTATCGGGCTGTTTTTCTCTTTTTACGGTTTCTTACCTCCAAGGAAAAAACATATTTTGATGTAGAGTTTGGTTTATATATCTATATTTATGTATACTTTACGATTATAATGCAATACTTGGTAGTACAAAATATAATAATTAAAACAAATTGTTATTATTGTTATTCAAGGATTTCAATTCTTGTTATTATTATTTTTAATGTAACTAATTATCACCACCCAGTACTATTTTGTAGGACTGTTTCTTTTTTTGTATATTATATCAGAGGATAAAATTCTTCAGGCCCATTTTCACCAATATTGTAACAATATAATTAGTGCGAAGAGGGTCTGAGGCACTCTTCGTTACATTTCTAGTTTTAGGAATTCGTTTATTATGAGGTATTGTATAATATTTACTCAACAGAATGTTTTATGAAAATACAATACATGTGTACTATGCAATCACACTATTAATTTGTTCTTTTTGCAAAACACAATATACATTCCGTATTTATTGAATCGTTCTAAGTAAACATTTCCTCGGTCTAAAGAGAATGAATTTATTGACAACTTAATAAATTCCTTGAAATTATTATTGTTATTTTACTTAAAAAGTAGTATTTATCTTCAATATTCAGTGAACATCTAACCGTGCTCCGGAACTAGGGGACACTTATCCTCTAGCTCAAGGCTGGCCAATAGATTTTCCAAGGGAGCAAAATTTCTTAGACCGTGGCGGCGGCGCCGGGCCACCACTACTACCATATACATAAGGTAATTTATACACAAAAAGACATAATATGCTTTAATTTACCTTATTTGTAAATGAAATAACATAATTCTTTTTATTTAATGTGAGCTGTGAAGTGGTTTTCCTGATAGTAATTTGTCGGCTAGACGGTCGATCGAAGTGCTGGCGGGCAAATTCAAATGCCTTGGCGGGCTACTTGGTGGCCCGCGTGCCTGGGTTTGGCCGGCCTTGCTCTAGCCATAGATAAACTTTATTTTCAATGCATGTGCTCGTAAAGGCCCACTTTTTATGCATCAAAACCGAACAGAAAGTCGATTATTTTGCCCTAGGGCTTTAATATATATATATTTTTTTATTTATTTACAATGGTTGGCTAACCTGCAGCCTTTCCTGTGTACCATAGACGTTATACTTTTTTTACACCGTTTAACGGCTCTGGATACAGTCCTTTTGAGCCAATTATAATTTAAAGTTCACAAGATTATATTTGTTTTCATTTCCTCACACTATGCATTGAAAAATGTAGTATGATCCACGGGCGTAAAAGCAATAAATTACTCGGTTACGTTTAAAACACTCGCTACGCTCGTGTTTTAAATCGTCCTCGTAATTTATTCCTTTGCGCCCTTGTAGCATAAACTACTATTATCTATGCTCTAGCTAGTCCCAGATTTAAATGAACAACTGCTCCCGTGAAGTATAAATGTATATACAATTCTGGTAAATACATACTGGTATGTAATATGAAAAGTTATTTCGCATTTTAAGAGGCTGGCGGAGCAATCCTAGTTCATACAAACGAAATACCAAAACCATTTCTAAATCAAAGTAGAGTGTATTTATTTCGAATGCATTACAGAATATCTAGGTTCCCACATATATATTAAATAAGAAAACTGATTTAAACATGAAATATGAGAAAAATAAGCTTTGTATGGAAATTTTAAATTGCTTATTATGTAGTCTTTAAATCAGTATCCTTTCAAAATATATATTTGGAAACCCAGATATTCTGTAATGCAATCGGAATAAATACACAATACCTTAAGAATATCTATGATTTACAAATGGTTTTGGTATTTCGTTTGTATGAGCTAGGATTGCTGCGCAGGCCTCTTAAGAAGTCTTCACATGGGCGTACGCAAGATTTGCATAGGGGTGGGGCAAAAGTAAGGTAAGTTGATAAGCAATAGGAACATATATAATTATGTATAACAGACAGGTAATTTTTAATTAAAAACAGCAATGTTTCGCGCTGCAATTTTAAATTCTACTAAATAAATAATTTTGGTATTTTTGTTACTTACATTTTTTTAAAAAGGAGAGGGTGGGGCACACAGAAAATAAATATGTGGAGGGCAAGTACTCCACCGTGCGTACACCCATGTCTTCACTACCTACTTATGTATCTTTATCTGAATTATTGTGAGTAGAAAAGGAGTAGAAATTAAACCACCTTCTAAAATACATTATAAACACTATATTAATGGAACATAATACATTTTTTTTTCAGAAAATACATAGAAAATTCGAGGCCAATCAAGCAAAATCTAATAAATAACATAGTAGGTAATAAGGGAAGAAGTCCGAACTGTATTGCACATGTACATAATTTTATATTATTCTTGTAAAAGGATTATAATATTTATATAAATAAAAAAGTAATAATAAGCTCAGTTATATACATATTTCGACCAACGTCATTCAAATTCATATTTCGTATTTCGTCACTCGACAGACGACGACCACAAGTTGGTCGATATTTATTTTATCGATTAATGCTTTTTTATTTATACATATTATAATCCAATAATTAAATGCTTAAAAATAATAATTATTGAATTTAGTTTTATATTATTATTATATGTATGACAAAATAGGCTAAGGCGCCGACCACACAGAGCCGGGTTCTGCGTTCCGCAGTCACTGTAATCTAAGCGACGACGGCTTCGATCCTGACACAGACAGAACACGCGTTCTATTGTTTGAACCCCAGAACGCGCTGTGTGGCCGGCGCCTTAGCCTTCTTTCTCAAATTAGATTTTTCATAATTCACTGAACATATTCTATATGCAGACGTCAACAACGATAAAATAATATCAGCAATCACATTATTCCTAGAAGTGAATTGCTTCATACATATTTTCTTTTCAATGCCAGCTAATAAAGCTACCTATTTTTGCAACAAGTCCGAAATTTCGGTCGCTGTTTTCACATAAATAATAACATTAAATATGAAGTGTGATTGTGCTAAAAAGTTTACACCAAATACCAAATAACGGTCAAGGTGGGAAGTATTATTCGAAAATATATCTCGGGATTAATGTAGATAAAGTTATATACGAGAAGAGTGATAGAAACATTCTGATGTATTGTAACTCCTTTCTCTTCAGGGCGCGAGTTCAAATACTTCGTTTATTAGAAATGACTTAACTGCTGCTTTCATATCAAAAGTAAGAGCAAGACCAAAACTAATAAATGGGCAAACCAAGAAGCTTCTAATGTGGAGCGCCAACTTCCTATAAAAAGGCCACCAAAAAATTTGACCAAATAGAAAAAAAGTTTCACGAGTAATAGAGATAGGTACATTTAAAGGTTATTTATTTTATCTTGCGGTTTTCTATGGAGGTGAGCGCTCAGTCTGGCTATAAACTTCTTGGCCTAAACATTGTAACATTACAAGTTTGTTATTGTCATGAACAAGGTTATATATACCAATGAACGAGAAATTTAACCATCTCCTTTTAAATGTACTAATTGTAGTATTACTTCAATTCGATTAACAAAGATGTACGTTTTTTTTTTTAATAACAAGTAATATGCATCTAATCATAAAAAGACTTTGAACATTGAATTTTTAAATCCATGAATGTTAGCACCATAAGAGTTTTCCCATTAATAATGGTATTTATTATTTTAAGAGTAAAATCTTAAACGTATTCACTGAAGGAATACAAACATATGTTATTAAAGTACCTATATATTTCATACAGATCACAGAAATATTTAAAGAAATGATGTGACAAGCCTTAGGCTCTGCATGCCATAATTTTTTCTTGCAATGGATCACCGCAATAACGAAAAGTTAGTTAGTTACAATATAAATTATGATTATATGTTAAAGAAAACATGAATAGTTCTCGTTATGTACATGACACTTTTGTATGTACAAGAGTAGGAAATAAGCCATTTTACATCTCCTACAAAGAGAAAATACATTTAGGAAATCACAAATTTTACGTTTTAAAACTTACAAGAATGGCAGAAGTAAATTATTTGGCAACCGTGTGGATATACATATGAATATAAACAATTGCACAATAAAGATAAAATTTAACTTATAATTAATCATGTAACCAATATTTATCGTTTTACAATGGGCCCACACGATATGCAGCGCTAGAAACCACATGTTTTGCACAACTTATCTCAAGCCGACATTATATTCGAGCCTAATCTATTATGAAAAGAGAAGTCGTATCACTGACTCATGACGAAATCTCTGAAACTATATAGCCTGGCCTAGAGACATGAAATCTAGCACGTAATTCCTTTACGACGCAGGTAGGCACTCGTTAAGAAATTATTATACGAAATTCACGTTTGTTTACCGACAGCGCAGGCAGCCGTGAGCAGAACGCTAGTATACCACGAGTACCGTGTATTTCTTTTCAAAAGTTGTACAACATAATAATAAAAATGTGAGATTTAAGTCGTAAGTAATTGACTATTTACATGATGGTAGGTGCCACGCGTCGTGTGGGACCCAAAGTAAAATGTATCTTATATTTGTGGTTATTCTTTCACAGTTGTATGATTGAGTTAATCTTATCTGTGTCAGGCGACGTTGATTGCGTTCATTCCGTCTCGGATGCGATCGAAAAGGCTCTCCTCACTGTCGTGTAACATCTGAAATTAAAATATTTTTCGTTAGCAAATTATGTTTTCAATGGAAGAAAAGCATGGGCATAGCCAAGGGCTTGGGGGTTCAAACCAATCCCCCGAAAAGTTCAAAATATTACAACCATTCCCCTGCTTTGACGTTTTCCTGGTCAAGCGCCACTTCTGCTAGCAGCTACTAGAAGCGTTTTGCGTTTGCAAACAATTGTTCACACAACACAACATTAATTTTATTTCTTGCACTTTTTGTCGTTTTATTTTTTTGAACCCCCACCGAAACTAAAACCTGGCTATGCCCGTTAAGAAAAGAGTACAATTTCAATAGTGCGGACGTATTCTATGGTGAAAATTTGGTTGCAGAATGATAATATGTATTAATTTCCAAGTAGCAAGCATGTAATTATAGGCTAAACTCAACGGCAGACAGAAAGCGGGGCGTTGATGGGGTGGGACGCTGGTTGTGGGGGTTGCGTGGGATGGTTATACAGCACTGATCACGACAAGAAAAGCGTGGCTGAGTGATGAATATCGCACTTTCCTTAAAGCCCGCATCGATTCTTTTGAACAGCAACAAACAGAAACCGGGGCGTTGTTGGGGCGGGATGCTAGTGTGGGGGTTGTGTCGGATGGTTACAAAGCACTGGTCACGACAAGAAAACCGTGGCTGGGTCACGTGCATCGATCTTTTTGAAGCGCCATGTCCAGCGATTCAGACTTGAACAAATTTGCATGACGATACCATTTTTTCCGTATTCATCAGTTTACTTATCGAGGCCACTAGCAAAAAGAAAAACACAACAGACACCTACCTCATCCTCGGAATCGCTTTCATCATCAGAACTATCCTGGTATCCCACAAAGGCCGTGCTCGCTGCGTTCTTAGCCGCGAGTTTTTTCGGCGTCCTGCCAGCGTAGTCGCGCGCAGCGCGGTCAACTCCTGCGCACTTCTCGATTAGATAGCGCACCGTGGTGACGTCACCGCGGGCCGATGCAACGTGCAGGGGTGTCCAGCCGCAGAGACCCTCCTGAAATAGACATAACGGTTATATTTGAGCAGCTGTCCTATGAAATCAGGTATAACAAAGAAAAAAACACGGTCTAGTGACTGGAGCTCGCACAATTAGGGTTTCGTACCAAATATTACCAATACTACAGTGTGCAAATGCAGCCAATATACCAAATTTTTATATAAGTATATAAGTAACATACATGTTTTGTTCATATACTTTTACACTACGGAAAAATACCTGCAGTTTCCCGGAAATCTATAGCTCTATCTACTATCCCTATTAAAATCTATTAGCTTTAAAAACCTGGCAGATCAGGGTAGTGTTATAAACTTACAATTATAATACGACAGACCAACTTTAATTTGGTTATTTTGTTTGCTCCATACGAGTACGCAGAAACTGTATGGAGCAAAAATGAAAAATAAGTTGGTCATTAATAATTTCCTAAATAATTAAATAATAATTTTCTGATTTTTTTCTGCTTGTGAACCAATTTGTATGATTTGATTACGTAAAGGGCAGTGACTTTTTTACGTTGATTTGGATGTATGATATAACATTACCATGGGGCCGTAGACTTATGTAGCCTGAGGTATTATGTTTCAACTTGATATCTCTCCCGGGGCCCAAGAAAAAGGGTCTTGCTTGACAGACGGACAACAACAAGAGCAGATTTGACTTTGGAGGAGACATTCTGACAAGATTTATCACAAAGTAAAATAAGTAAGTATTGGCACTTTTGGCAAAACTGTGTATACCTTATATACCTATGCCGTGTAGTAAAATGTAGCCAATTGTACGGAATTCCTAGGTGTTTTTGGGAAGGCATTTGCCAATGAACAACAAAGTGATCCTATAAGGGTTTTCGAGGTACGGAATGCTAAAAAGGACGAAGATTTGGTTAATGGGGTCTTTGAATGAATGAGAAAACCAATAATCGCCTCCATCAAAGGCTAATAAAGTCTTTGCCATTGGCCTTATTAGCCTAGGCCGTACCGTTAAACGTCAGGGGCGTCTGTGTTTCAGATTTGCGGTCTTCTTTAAATAGCACTACCAGAAATCAAAATAAAAGCAAGTTATGACAAAATTATCTTTTGGAGAGTATTTATTATACTCATAGATAGAATAGTTTGAATGCATTTATGTCTTCGGTAAACAAGATTGTTGATCGAAGATTTATGTATACTGTTTTGTTTATGTTTAAGTGAACTGACTGCAACGTATGTTCTCTTTATTGAGTCGAGGTCAATGTTTACAATCTACATATCGTCGTACAAGAACGAGTACCTACCGCGAATGTCATTTTTTATTATTAATTACCCTGTGACTTAAAAATTCTGAACAAAATAGAAAACGGTTAAGTTTTGACTTACGCGGTGTTAGCACGCAAGTTTGTTGTTTTTTTTTATGTGTAACACCGCGTATGTCAAAATATTTGCCGTTTTATATTTTATTCAGAATTTTAAAGTCAGAGAGTAAAAGAATAATTGTTTCTTGTACGAAGATATGTAGTTTGTATAAAAAAATACGTATATCAGGAAAACCACAAAATAATATGGAAATAACGTGTTATAAAATACCGCAAATTCTATTACAGGTTAGCAATTTGTTTAAAAGGCGGTAAAATCCAAAAAAAAAAAATACGGGGAAGATCCTGCTTTCGCTGCGATTTCTTTATAAACAACCGCCATTAACGGAAAGTCCATACGGAAAAACTGCTCATAATAATGTTGCGAACGAGGAAACGGCTGAAATAACTACTCATAAAATGTAATGCTAAGTCCTTTAGAAACACAATAGAGTAAGTACATTTAAATTGCACCTCATTACATTATTACATTACGTATACCAGGTGTAAATAGAGTGCTTATTTACTGACGGTGCTGCCAACCGTTTTCAAAATTCGTTAACATGATTTGTTTGAAATCACTAAAAAGCCCATAAATTTCATGATACTAAATTAATATTATCGTTAATTAAAAATCAAACTAAATCAAATTTTTTAGAAAAAAAAAATGTTGCTTGATAAAGCATCACCATATAAATTTTTAAAGTCATACATTTTTACATTTTGACATTGTTGCCCCAAAAAACCCAAATAAAATCCTGCCCCTAACAAAGCCCCTTTTGTCACTTCGTTCCCCTAAATTTAGAGGGAAACCCTCAACTTGTCACCATTGTTAACTGAAAGAGCTTTAATAAATAAAAATATGCACAGAAATGAAACTATAATATTGGACAAGCCAATACACAATTCATGGTAAGTACCTAATTAAAAGTAGTTAGGAAAGGCAAGGTATGAAAAGAATGCGCCGGTATATCTTTTTGGGAACAATGTTCAGTATGATCGGTAGACGACGTATCAGCATGCCATTATAAAGGCATAAACAGCCGCATACCAAATTGTAATAACTATAGGAGTATGATTCAATTTTGTCGTGGTCTTTCCCATGATTAACTTTAGCGTTCTCAAAAGAACGGATGTTTCATTCGAATACCTTTTAACAATCATTAATACCAGTTTCTTGTCATCTTGGGACTTTTGTTTGATATTGGGGACTAAACCTTTTCACACAATCAGTTTTTTACTACCTACCTAAACTTGCTATTTATTACAATCGTATTTTCATTGGGAGTGTCACTTTTATCAGTTGTAAATTGATAAAGCACCATTTGTCATTTACCTTGTACTTCCGAATCACAATAGATGATGAGGAAAAACTAATAGAAACTACATTTTGTAAACAAGCGAAATGTTATTGTATGTATATGTCACAGTCAAAACTCATAACTGGTCAAAACTACTTTTGACTTGTGAAACGTGTATTATTTTATTATACCTACTTTGCAAAATAAACTTTTTGAATTTTGAATTTTGACTAAGGACGTAGTGTTGACTGATATTCGCAGGCAAAATTAGTTTTTCGGATGTCCTGCAGCGCTGAAGAGAGCCGGTAGGTTAGGTCAGATGTTCAGGTATGGCAAGTCACGGAACGCAGTTCCGCGACCGCCATACCTGACCTTCGTGGTTATTTTTTTATGACAACCCAGAAATACTTTTTAATCAAAATTACTTCAGACCAACTTAGTCAAAACCAGTTGTGACTGATTTTCGTAGTCAAAACTACTTTTGACCGGCTATGAGTTTTGACTGCAACATATATAAGTAAAGGAGTTCCAAAAATAGTTTTACTATTACTAATCTACAAGTAGACGCCTAGTATTGTTAGTTTTGTTATTTAAACAATACAACAGACAGATAAACGTAACGAATTCCTTCATTGTTTTCACATGTCTAACGGGGTCCAATGAATTTGTCCGCGACGACGACAGTTTTGATGCAAAGCATTTTGTTAAACATTTTTCTTGCCTTTATCGCGATGTTTTTGGAAAAACCAAGGACATACACCACTTCATATTGGCCGTTTAAATGAATGCCTAAAATTATTTGATTGAATTGTTTCTCCTTTGCATAGTTCTTCATAATGCCTAAGTACCAAAATAATTCACAAAGGAGAAACAATTCAATCAAATAAATTTTAGAACATCATTTAGACGGCCAATATTAATTGGTGTATGTCTCTGGTTTTTACAAAAACATCGCGGTAAAGATGAGAAAAGCATTTAAAAAATACTTCGCATCAAACGGACGAAAAATACGGAGCGGGTTCGATACATTGCTTTCCCTTTATTGCAGACAAAATAATAATTGATTATTGGGTCAAGTAACGAAACTAACATTTGTAGTCTCTGTCTATCCCTCGAATCGGAGTGGCATTGAAAATACACAATAAAACCATCACCAATTCGTCCATGAGACTGCATTCGAACCTGCATCATATGCTAAATATACAGTTACATTATGTACTGTAACGTCTTTATCAGTATCAACAACAGAGGTGTAAACAAAGCATTAGAATCATAGTGTCCTACTTGTCATGAAAAATATAGAAAA
Source organism: Ypsolopha sequella (assembly GCA_934047225.1). Taxonomy (NCBI): domain Eukaryota; kingdom Metazoa; phylum Arthropoda; class Insecta; order Lepidoptera; family Ypsolophidae; genus Ypsolopha; species Ypsolopha sequella. The sequence goes on along the minus strand of OW203994.1, from coordinate 14,682,782 downwards.
AACCCAGATAATACATTTACATTTGTACAGACCGGCAAGGTTCTTTTGCGTCGCGGCTTTCCCCAAAATATGGGAAAACCGTACTGTTTTGTTATCTTTAAGCATCGACTTATCAATGTCTTTAAGTAATATTCTGTTTCTATTGTTTGTTAATGATAAGAACCAGGGAACTGTACTATGTAATTAATCTTTAAAGTATGAAACTTAGTTCACTCGACGACTTCGTTTTAAAAAATAATTTGTCCAAGTGGAGGTCGCACTCGCGCACTAACGGTTCCGTACCACCACACAATACGGGTACGAAACCCTAAAATCATTATGTTATATAACAACAATATAAGTATATTCCATAGCAACATCAAGGCGACAAAAAACAAGCCGTGAAAATGGTAGCGCCTGACGAACATTTCCGGAAGCGAATAAACTTACTATACATACGTAAAAGTTTATTGAGTGAATTTGAGTGTGAATAAAAAAAATCCAGACGATATTATTATTTTATTAGTCACATAACTTCCGTTACTCTCATAAAATAATGACGCACAATACAGGTTATTATTGACAGATCTTCGTGATATCATCATCATACCATTCGCAGAAGTATAAACACAATTCACAGAAAACTTTAGGGACTCCAAGAGTGAATTTTGCATGGTCCTCAAACCAAATAAAACAATCAAGACAGGGTGCACTCTTTGTAACGGGTGAAGCAGGTCAAAAAAGAGACAGTTGCATGTTCGTACACGTGTTGAAACTCACACATACGCAATCTTTCTCAGTTTTTACGACGACGTGGTAACAATCACTAAGCGCATGTTTAAGTACAAAACCGGCGGCCTCACTTCAATGTTGACAGCACTCCATTTCCATCCATCTTTTGCATTTTTATTTGGTCTGAGGCATGTTCGAAAAAAATTGTATTGAGGCTATGATTTCTCTCAATTTTTGTTGGGATTTCTTCTCGTGGGGCTCAAAAAAGAAATATTTTGTCTTATGAAAAATGTACTTTGATTTTAAATAGGATTTCGCTTGTTAAAAAACTTTAAATGGCATTTAGGAACAAAAGACCTTCCAATGCACCCATGTGCAAACCGCTACTGCCGCTGGTATAACGAATTATAGAGCGGCCGGCCGCTCTTTTATGACTGCTGCGAAAGAAAACTTACTGGCATTGAAAATTTCAATTAAATAAAATAGGCGAATTGCCTATGACTACTACTACTATGACGAGAGATTAGTACTATGATGTAGATTGGAGTGTGCATGAGATTCTACATCGTGTAAGGAAGACAGTTTCGCGCTGGGTACCGTAGTTTATATTCTTTGGCCTTACCGAGGCTCTGAAGCAGGCTCAAGTGGAATGATGCCGTGGCTGGCTCGTCTCGGCGCGTTTACGACATCGTTGCTGCTGTCGAGTCTTATTTTCCACTATGATCCAGAAACGAAGCGACAGTCGACTTTTTGGCTGTTTTAAACATGAACCGACTACCTACTCCTATACGAAAGTGAAGCGAGAGAGAAGCGCAGCCATGATTTTGATTGATTTTCCACTTAGACCGGGCATTATGCTGAATAGTAAGTCATAAAATGCTTGCCAGAAGTTTTTAATGCTGTGAGCAACAAGCGACCAAACACTGCCCCACGTGTGACTGCTGTTGCAACAACAATGCGCCCATGCACTCGGCGCTCAAAAAGAGACACTTTCTGGAACGCAACAGTCAAACCCTCCTCGAAATCCCTAATTGGCATCGTGCGTCTTATTTTATTCCCCATAGTAAAAAATCTACAAAAAAGAAACAGTTTTTTTTATTGTTTAGACACTGCACTGGTGGACCGTACTTTGAAAGGATGTAATATAACTTTTTTTCAATTTAATTTAAGAGCTCAGCTCTTATCGTTGAAATCTTCTCCATCCATATCTGCACTTTATCTTTTCTTTAACACTTGATACGGACATTTACTTTCTCTTTCACCTGATTCATGAATGTTCTCAGAAGCCTTCCTCTCTTTCTTTTTCCCCTCCACTTTTCCTACAATGACGGTTTTCTCAATCTTTCTGAGTGTTCCATTTATGTAGATAAAAAGAGATAACATAATACTTACGGATGCGTTAACGTTGGCTCCGTAGTAGACCAAAGTTTGTAAGGCTTCTACATGGCCTGCCATCGCTGCCAGGTGTATGCATGATTGGCCTGAAAAGTACAAAGATACGATTATTGTGATGAAATACAAAGTTTGATCCCTTACATTCATCAAATTTAAATTCTTCAACTGTAGATAACAATTTTACAATGATTTGTAATTAAATAAGTACGAGACATTTACTGTTAATGCTTATGTAAGTAAATATACACACGTATGTATTTACTTGTGATATGATATGACATGGATGTTTTTATCATCTCTATCTAATTATTTTAATGCTAGTGCAAGTAAATATTCATTAATAAGATGACTTAAAGTCTATAACTTTCATCACAAGTAATTAGTAACCATATCAAACCCTACAAAATTACATAAGAATTTTCGTGGTTGTGAAATTTTGTATGTTATTCAACTCTGCATTGTTGATAGTTCTAAGAATTGGGCCTAAAATAAGAATAATTATTGAGACGCGCTAAGTGTTTTTTGATTATTTACAAAAAGGTAAAACTTATACCCGTTAAAAATCAATAAAACGAGTGATTATTCTAAAACCGAATAAAAATAGATTTAAAACAGAGCAGACACAAACAACGTCAAGGACAGCTAGCTAACATTAAAATAAACGCGAAATGTACAGTTTATTTATACAATTTCCAAAATCAAACGACTTGAACAAACTCCAAAAGTATTTCGGTTGTGGTAAAAATAATCCAGTATTTGTCGAGCATGTTTTATTTAGAGTTAAGGAATTTGGGTTAATTTGTTTTAAATGGTCTCGTCTAACAGCCACGGACTAATCTTCTGGGTTTTCCGTAATTCCGGAATGCGCTTTGTTTCTCAATAATTCGTCGTCCTGCTGAGATCTAACCAGGTGGTTTTAATATAGGGAAATAAAAATGTGTGCGAGTAATTTAGAATTGTTTACAGTAATAGTAATCTAGTATCCCTCAGCCAGGAACAAGCCCGATCCGGTACAGCGGCCAGTACGCCGAGGGTACGGTATTTATGTAGGGACAAGACATGCTCAACGGAGAGGTCAGGGAAATTATTGTAATCGACAGAGTGTTCATGGAAAGCGGAAAGACAGGATGGGGAGTTAGTATAAGCTTTTTTTCACCCCACTCATTGATTCAGCGAGGCCGTAGGCAGAGCTTTGATGACGAGGCTTCGCGAGGCCGTACGCTAATCTTGTTTATTTTCCTAGCTAAAAGTATTTTACCACGAAGCATTATTAAATTAATTCATCAATATTTCATCAAAGCTCGCTCGATAGATTCATCAAACGATGGTCATCCAGCACTTATCGTGCATTTTTATCGAAATATATCGCCATTACGGTAAAGGAGTGTGCAAAGATAACAAGTCGCAGAGGGGCCAAATTATATTAATCGGTGAGTAAAGAAGGCCAGGTTATTATGTTTGAACCGATTGACGCTTTTCCAAACGTGATAGAGTTAATTTTCGATCGGTAAACTAGAACACCAGAATTTCCGACACACGTTGCTATAAGAGCTGAGATCACACCTGATATGCTATGGAGATAACTACGTTCTACAAAAAAACCGATAAATGTACGTCATGTGCCAAGTACGACCACGGACATGCGTGACCAAACTACTGTTACCTTTGATAAATCAAAGACGGTTACGTACGTAGGTATTGCCGTTGTTGGTACTCTTCGTATTGAGAAGGTTGTACGAAAATAATTAAAGGTTAAACAAACTTACCTGTAAGTGAAGTTTGACCATAATTATACGAGACGTTGGATCCGAAGAGATTTATTCACCAGGTAGTACACTCTTTAATGTACTAGGCATTGCACACATTTTAGAGTAATTAGAACAATAAAATTAAAAATCGATTCGGTACACGATACACTACTTCCCATCCCTAAGCGCCCACGCATACCCGTGCTCGTCGTTCAACCGTCATTCTTTTCAGAGCTCCTATTTCGCCTTACTTTGGGACACATGAACTATCATAGAGGGGAGGGCGGGTAATAAATCTCTTCGGATCCAACGTCTCGTATAATTATGGTCAAACTTCACTTACAGGTAAGTTTGTTTAACCTTTAATTATACTTCGACGTTGGATCCTCAAGATTTATTCACCAGGTAGATGTTTAGAGTTATTGCGAAATAGACTAAGAATGGAAAAACACAAATTTTTCCTTTTTTAAATAAAGTTTGATATATTCTTTTAATCAATAAACAACCATTAAAATATTTACTTTTCTAGATTACAAAACAATAAACAACTAAGTAATTACATAACTTATTAAGTCTTCATTACAATTATGATTATTCTCAGAATCAAATATTGCTTCAGCGAAAGCACTATCATTAATAACTATAACAGGCCTATTATAAAAACGGCCAAAAACATTGGAATCACTAGTCCAGCCAGCAGCTTTTCTAATGACATCAACTAACAAACCCCTACGATCAGCCGCCGATGTCGCGGCGTGTCGGGTGCTATGCGCCGAGAATATAGAGGTGTCTACTCCGCTATCGGACATCACGTGCTTGATCCAACGACTGATCGTCGAAGCGCTGACATTATGTATAGGCTTTTTAATAGTAAGTAGCAGCCTATCAGTCTGAGAGTGAGTTCTTGTGGCCTCCATGTTACTTATCTATGATGTTACATATTAATGCAACAGCGGGACAAATTTGTTCTTTATCCGGAAAAAAAGGGTATTATTAATCGCGGTAAGTATGGGTAGTCCTGGTGCTGAAGTCAAAATTAAATAATTTATAGTAATGTCCATATGTGAAGCGTTAACTTTAACATTCGACAACCAAATTAATGATAGCGCCTGTATGCGTTGTGCACTCAATAACGCTACAAAAGCTACCAACTTCTTTGTAAGCGAGTCCAATGACAAACTCTCATTGTCATAATGTCGAAAGATATAATTTAAAACTAAATCGGGATTCCATGTAGCTTGATATCTAGGAAAACAAGGCTTACTTTTATAAACACCTTTTAAAAACCGTAATACACGATCATCGTCACTAAACGTTTTACCCATAACTAAGGCCAATGCTGAACGGTGATTATTCAAAGTAGAATAACAAGCGCCTGATCCATTTAATATAATTAAAAATCTACGTATGTGAGGTATATCAACATCAAAACAGTTGAAATTATTTTCAGTACAGAATTGTGACCATTTTTTATATACACAATCATACTGTTTCATAGAGGAATCAGCCAGAGATGAAATCATGATTTCAACCGTTTCTCGAGTGAGTGACTGCCGCGTAAACGCTTGCCTGACAAATAAGCTACCACCAGGGTAAGCTGCCTCCAAAGTGGGTGTTCCGCTCTGAAAGGTGATAGTAGAAGAACACGCTCAGATGTCGAACAAATAATGTTTGAACAAGACAATGATACGAAGAGAGGATACCATGGCTAACTAGGCCAATGAGAAACCACCATGATACCATTTGCTTTGTCTTCAATTATCTTTCGAATACTTTTCAAAATTAATGAAAAGGGAGAAAACGCGTAAAAGAAATCCGTTCCCTAATCTATAGTGAAAACATCTATATTACAGGCTTGGGGGTCTCGTTTCCATGAAATATACTTATGACATTTAGCGTTTATCCTGGAAGAAGGAGGTCAATGTTGGGTTGACCGAGAGATTCGGTAATCTTTCTGAAAGCAGCAAAAGACAGGCTCCACTCAGTTTCAATATTGGAGCGCCTCGATTCCTCGTCAGCATCAACATTATCGTTTGACTTTTTATATGATGCAAACACATATAGTCGCCGCTCTTCACACCATTGCCAAATTTCTCTAGAGATACCATTGAGATGCTTATGTTGCACTCCACCCATTCTGTTTATATATGATATTGCAGTCGTTTTGTTGATCCGCAATAAAATATCTACATTAATAAGGTCGCGAGAAAAACATTTTAAACCTATAAGAGCTGCTTTAAATTCCAAAAAGTGAATGTGGCTATTCTGCTCTTCTGCGTAAGAGAAACCGTTTGAACGCTCACCGTAGATGCCCCAGCGTGACAATGAAACATCCGAAAATATTTCCAAAACATATTGCCTGTTACAAATCGAGGTAGTACAAGATATTATTTGTCCACCAAGTAAAATCCGGTTATAAATAGTGACTATCTATTGTCATAATCATCATTTGCATTTTTCAAAGCCAGAAACTTCTCTCTTTCAAATCGCTTAGTGCAAACCCAACCATAACAGATGGCTGGATATGCGCAGGTAAGTAATCCTAAGAACTGTGCAAACTCGCGAATAGACAATATTTTCTTCCTGGAAATCTTTTCAACTAAATCTAAAAATTTTCTACGTTTTTAAAGCGGCAATTTTAAACGCATTTAATGAGAGTTAAATTCAAAACCTAGAAAGGTTCGTATCCGATCTGGGATTAGATTACTCTTTGAGTAATTAATGATAAAGACTAACCTTTGTAATAATTCCACAGTTTCTGAAACACACTTCTGAAACACACTTTGCACATTAATTTGATGAATGACCTATACATAAAATATAATCTAAGTAAGATAACTAATAATAGACCTTTATTCACAACTGGTTTAAGCAATTTCGTAAATACAGAGGGCGCCAAAGATTCACCGAACGGAAGACATTAAAATTCATATGTCTTAGCCCTTTGTTCATGTCCCTGAAATTTAAACCTCAAATATTTTTTACTGGCACCGTCGAAAGCCAATAAAAAATATGCCTCTTTGATATTAATAGAAGCCATGTAACTATCTTTTAAAATTAATTTTGTGGCGGTACGATAATCCTCCATTTTAAAATGTTGAGGATCAATGAAATTATTCAGTTGTTTCAAATTCAAGATAAATCTAAATTTACCGTCACTTTTAGGGGTTAGGAAATAACTCGATAAGAACTGATTTGAAGTATCAGTACATTCTCGCACTGCTCCTAATTTACATAAATTTGAAATGGCTGAAGATAAACATTCAAGATAGGCCGTATTAAACCTTCGTTGAATAGGTTCTTTATATTGAACAACCAGAGAATTAAACAGAATCTTTAGTCCTGTTACATAACCCAACACTATAAGGTCATTCGTGATTTTTCTCCAAGTAAATAAGAAATGGTGAAGTCTACCAGCTGGGGACTCACCTCTACCGTTTCTGAGACCCTGGCCTCGCCTTCGACGATGATTGTCGAAAACGATGCATTGTCGCGGCTGGTCTCCTGAACGACTGAGGTCGTTTGTGCCCACCCTGTCTGGGACCCCTCTGGCCATGCTGTTTAGGTGGGCCCTTCCAGTTTTCCTGGTCTATAGTATACTTATTGATTTTTTTTTTTTTTTTTTTCTATACTAGTCATCAACAATTTTCTCCTTGTTTTTGTGTTTTCGAAATGCAAGTGCAAAATATCGGAAACTTTCTTAATAACATAAATTTTGTTCAAGTCACTTTGTATCAATGATGCAATAAGGTGGGTTAGACCTGCAATTCCCAAACCAAGAGTATTTTGGTCCTTTTCAAGTACTATGTCTCGACTTCTAACAGAATCACTTAAAATAGGCGAGATTTCCGGGTTCAGAGTTGGCGCTCTAACCAAATGGAAATTGTTAGAGACAAGGGTTTTCTGACTAATTTCTAATCTCTGCTCCTTAGTTAAGCCATCCACCAGAATATGACCCCAACGTTGAGAGATCTTTTCTGGAATGTTCCATCCAAAAACCTTCAACCTTTCCTTTTGGATCCCCTAGGGCCTCCAAAATGTCAGCAGGTAATGAAACTACAGTTACATACCGAGACACTGCTATGTCAGACAGCGAAGGCGCCTCTGCATCACACGGAATCGCCAACATTGCGCTAGTATTGGGGGCCGCTACTGTACTATCGTTACTAGAACCCGGCAGCGGATCATTTGTACTTGGTCCAGATAGTGCTGGTACCTCATGGACGGCAGGTCGAACATTTTGAGTATTTCCCGTCGAGTCTGTGTCTGATAAATTAACCGCTGGTTTGTCTGAGGCAGGTGACAAAACCCTGGTATCTTCATAATAGCGACGGCGGTACTCTAAAAAGAGTATTGCCCAAACATGCCATAAAATCCTCATGAAATGAGATATTTTTAGATTTTAACGTCACTGCATATAATCGCGTTATACGGCGGGACTGATTTGTTATCAACCAACGTGAGCGCGTCACGGGGAATAACAATAGGGCACTAGGTATAGTTTTTCCTGGAAAAAAAAATATGCAATAACAAAAGTGGGTAGAAAATTATATAAAAGACTAACCTTCTTCGCTACTCGTACTTGAAGATTCATCAAGACGTTCCTGAAAACGTCTAATCTTTCTTTTTATTTCCCTTTCTTTACGTTTTCTTTTGCCCATGATGCCTAACACACTTTTAAAACACTTTAAATTTAATACAGCCGATGTGATGTGACAATGCCTGCACACAAAAAGTGAATGACGGTTGAACGACGAGCACGGGTATGCGTGGGCGCTTAGGGATGGGAAGTAGTGTATCGTGTACCGAATCGATTTTTAATTTTATTGTTCTAATTACTCTAAAATGTGTGCAATGCCTAGTACATTAAAGAGTGTACTACCTGGTGAATAAATCTTGAGGATCCAACGTCGAAGTATAATAGAAGATTTTGCAGATTTCCAGTCGAATGGAAGTGCGTGTACCTAAATATCATACATCTTAAATTAGAACGAGACTAGGCGAGCTTGATATTTTTAGAAAGCAAGACGAAAGAGAGAACGTAAGATACGGGTGTGTAAGTAGGTAAGACAGAGCTGCAACGCGTCTGTTGTGTTGTGTGTCACGTTTGTGTGTGTGTGCCAAGGGGCGCCGTTCACCAGTCTGTCCAACTGATGGGGTTTTCCCAACAATGTGGTGCGCGTGTCGAGCGCTTGCGCATCGCCTCCGACCACTCCAAATATGGCTGCGCTGAGCTACGGTCAACAATATTTCTTCAGATTTAAGATTACTCAGCTCGGGTCATTTTATTTTACTGCTGATCGTAAAATAATAATTTATAGCTCTCAGGTCATGCTCTTGCTTGACGGAAACGGTTTCGACCTGTGATTGGTTAGTTGATAAATTTTGTCGAATTCAATTAACGTATTCTGTCTAATGGATTTTTGGCGAAGGATGGATGTAGTCTCACATTTCAAATTAGAAGGATTACATTTTGTGTTTTTTATCTTGGCGTTTGCTTTTATTCATGTGGGTATTTTCATTTAAACACTGTTAGCAATATAGCAAAGTAATCGCATAATATGACATTGAAAAACCCGTGGATTGATGGGAAAACCAGAATCCTACATAACAACTGTTCGATACTGAATTTCCCAAGTCAACCAGCATATCATCACCATATTATTATGATATGTATGTATGTATGTATGACAATACAAATGCGTCGCGCTTCGCTTCAAAACTGAATTCCGATTTCAACTTGAACAATCTTATATTTCCAAAACAATAGAGAATAGTACAACATTATTTAAAGAAATATCGACTTTCGGTTTCAATCAGTATTGGATGGAGTTGATCTGAGTCGTTGATTAAACCCACGACCTTTTAAAAGAAAGAGGTAAGTAATCGTGAATCATGATGACTGGAAGAACTCATTCAATTTTGCGAATATAAAAATATGTAGCTTTCTTGCTTAAAAAAAATTACTGACAATGGTTATTTGTCCCTCCTTCGTCATTCCTGACACTTTTGACATTAACCTATTAAATTCTTCCTCTTCCGACGGCGAAAATTAGGTGACTAATCTATCAAATAGTAACTACAAAGCTTTGGCACGTGAAACGATACTATTCAGATAAATGTATAAAAGAGTCTTGAAACTAGCCATCAACATATTAGTAGCATGCCCCGTCACAGAAATATGAGAGCTTTGATTATAATCAAAGTATGAGAGAATCTTTTAAAAATTAATTTAAATTAATTGGGAATTCGTCCGTTTGAAGAAAACAGGTAAAGACAAATCTTTATAAATACAATTTGATCTGAATCAAATAAATCAGTTTTTCTCATTTCGTCTGATCTTATCAATATCCAATCAAAAAACCAACAAAAAATCGATAGACGAAATAAACCTACAAAGAGTAACGGGTATTTCCGCATATTCATAAAAACTTTAATGTGTAATCATAACCATAAATTCAAGTGTAACGAAACAAGAAAGCCAAAACGTTAACTGCACGCCAGATTCTGATATCACCTGCTGAACCAGCCAAATTTAAAAAACCCAAAAAAACCTGATATTTAAAAGGCGCAACGGAATCAGGAACTGTTTGAATTTAAATACTCATTCCATGTTCGGAAAAAGTTCCGTATCTTCAATGCCGTAAAAGGATCTCATATTATTATAGGTATTAAATTATCACAAGACAAAGACCTCTGAAACCGTCATGGAATACTATTTTATTTACCAACGATTTACTTCCCACCGTTTCAAAGTACGGAACCATAAAACCTCTCTGATAATGACAGCCAGCATTAAGAAGAATTGTTGGGATTTCCGTGGCTCGTATAGTCGTATATTATCTAACCGCTACAGGCCGACGACGGTACACTTTCACACCGGGGATAACCCAAATGGGTACACTCACATAGACTTGTATGGAGGCGCGTTACGTTATTCTATAGAAGCGATAGCCACAGAGCCTGGTTTGTGTTTGTGGTCGTCGGGTTTTTCTGCCGCCGTTTGAGGCCGAGGTTTTCCTTTATTTATATCCTCACATGTTTGGGTTTTCTCTAAAATAAAACATGACCATCAATTTTCAATAACCCTTCTTGCGGTCGGGTTCTATTCTCTATTTAAATGTTTTGTTTTGGTCACTTTGCCATTAAAATTGGGACGATTCGAATGAATCGCGAGTATCATTCGATAACGATTACATTAGGTTTGGCCAATCGGACGCTTTCACTGCCGTGGTGTGGCCGGTCTTTGCGCACGTAACTGCGCTAAGATCGAATGCCTACGTCAGTGGGGTTTCCCAAATTATGTCCGATGGTATGCGCGCTCGCTTCTTGCGTCGAAGAGGTCATATGACCTGCCTGCGAGTAGCCTACGATTTCACAGTATAATATAACTAAGAATTTCGAAAATTATTCGCTTGGTTCGTATTCGATGTTGGGTGTCAACTTTTTTTATTTATCTACCTATAATTTTATTGAGTTATGTATCTATGAAAATAAAATATACCATTTATTTTATTTATACACTTTGTAGGTACAGAAACGACGTTACTTCTTTTTTAGTGCTCCTGAGAAAATTATCCACAGCTAGGGATATTTTCTGTGCTTGGCATTACTTTCTATTATAATATAAACGTTATCTTATTAAAAAAAGATTATAAACAAAGGAGAATGACCAAAACCAGGCTGTAGATGCGTTACCACCATTCATGTACGAACAATATTGGTCTAAATTATAAATCAATTAATTTTTTTTGTAGCACTTTAGGAATGGGGGTTTAAAAATAAAATTTAATTGGTAATGCAGTTGATTATTTTGTACTTCTATCCGACCACAAAGCAACTGACAACTTATAGGGAGGTTGAATATGAATAAAGACTCGATACTTATGTTTCGATACGAAGTATTTCTAGCATTGAATCATTCGAGCGATGCTTACTCGTTATCGAATGAAACTGTACTTTGTATCGAATTGAATCCGAGTGGCAGAGTAATCGCAAATGTACTGAAAAATGACGTATGATGCTCGTACTCATTGGCTGGCTTGCATAATAATGTAATATTATAGTAAGAATACACACGATCGTAAAAAAATCAAGCAATTGTTATGTTACCGAAATACCATTAATCGATTTGGTTAATCAAAGGAATAGAAAATCACCATCGTGTTTATCACGTCACTTCTTGGTCACGTCAATCTTGTGTGGCGATGTGCAATGACAAGATATTTTATAAATTAATTAATAATTATTGAAATATCGAATCAAGTCAACTATTGACTCGTTGACCGACTGAATAATCGAGACATTTTTAGATTGTTCCGAGTCCCCTGTCCTAGTAATAGGTAACGTAACGTAACGTAAGTTTTGACCAAAACTTACGTTTGTGTAGGTACAGGAATCTTTCATTCCTTTTGTCTTTTACAATGCAATGCGTGATAATTTAGTCGATTGTTCATCGACTTAGAATTCATCAATTCATTCATCGAATCATTGAGATATTAGAGTAATCGAAACAATCGACTCAAATCTCTCGCATCGCTAATGTCAGTTATTTAATCTATGGCAACCAAATGTCAACAGCACTTTTTTCTGTTTTCTCTGTACCTTACCCGTTTTTTGCGTTTTCGTAATCGGCAGAAAAAATATTTTATTTATAAAAATTTTATTCTTAGGACTCTTTTACTTCCTTTTTGTGAAAGTAGGTAACAAAGCTAAGTAATATGACGAAGGAATGTTTTTATTGTTTTTGCCTTTGTTTTCATAACCTATCTATATTTAAAATTAAGATTATTCAAATTTCCCTTCAATTAGTTTAACGATTTTCTGTTTATAATAATCCTAGTATATTTCCTGTCCTTTGATGACAGTTTAGTCGAGACGCAAGTTCAGCCTAACTTCCATAGAATGTTGGTCATTCTCCTTTCAGTTTATTTTAAAGAACTTCTTGTAAAAGGTTGAAAGTAAAACGGAACCCTACCAAGAAATACCCAATTATTAGCTGGAAAATACCAAAATACCTAACAGCTCGGTGCGGAAAATATAAAAAACCCAATGATAGATAAACTAGGGTTCACTGTGGCACAACCAAAGTTTTGGTACCTACATTTTGCATACAATAACAAACAATCCATGTACTTATATAAGTACTTGTGACTGGCACGTGTACGATGTACCAAGCAAATATATCTATGTCTATTATAAATGCAACGGTACACAAGTAGATACTTATCTATTAACTTTATAGAAGAAGGTTTAACGGAAATTATGATAATAGCTCATCATTGAACATTCATTATGATACAAGGCAACATAATCCCATAAAAAAAAACATATCAGTCAATCGAAATTGACCTCTGGTTACCAACGTTATAATGGAACTGTACTTCCTCCTTCGTTTAATGTTGACTGTTATTTATTTCATCATTACTTTTGAGGTAATCTTTCTGCAAACATGCCTCTGTTGAATCAAAGATGCCTCTTTAGAATCAAGTTTTTATTCTGACGTAATCACAGCCATCAGCTACGTCAATGGTAAAGGTACATTCACATGTAAACAATCCCTACGAGGAAATACCTAGCATCTTTATCAATAAACGTTGAAAATTATAGAGTGTGAGAACAGTAGACATCCTAGAGCTCTTCCGTGTTTTTGTACATTTTAGAAAGACACGCAACCCATTGAGATTACTCTAAGTACAGGCTATTGTGGTTAGAGTAGATTATTATCTTCTTTTTAGAAGGTTAACCGCATTTTTCAATGATATCCTTATTTATTCACTGTTGCTGTGATGTCATGCATAAACAAACTGGGTTGTTTGTTGGTCGAAATACCCGTTGAATTTAAATATAGGAAAAATCCTATTAAAACCAAAGATAAATTCCATAGATTGTTTTTGTTTTGCTATAACTTTGCTATAATTTTCATTGACCTTGTCATTGTCATGCAATATGCAATAAAACCATGTCATATGTGAGAAACTAGTACATTGTCTATGGTAAGAAAATCGTGAAGTATCTAAAGGCCACATTGTGTAGATTTGAAAAAACGAAATTGGCGTGGCTATGGTGGACCCTCGGGAACGCGAACTTATCTGTTCCGATGGGCCAAACTAAAATGGCTTTTATATTTGAATATTTACTGTATGACAGTCTTCGCCACCGGAACAGATACATTTGTGGCTCTGTACTCGCATTTCTTTCTCGACATCTTCTTAGGGACTTGATATAGCAAATGCTTTAATTTTTATCGTAGGTAAATATCGTGTCACGTAAGCACGCCTTCAATGGGTCACCTATATTTAATTTTACCGAATACGATTGGTCAACAATTTCGAGGTAGATCTACTCTCTGAAATAATATTAATTAATTGTTTTTAATCTTTAATTGGGTTTTCATACTTGTGGAATTGTGGTTGCCTCCGCAAATGACTTTATTATTAACTAAATATTTTTATTTCAGTTAATGTGCTTGAAACTCCTGGCTGGAGTAACCTACGTAAGGTGCCAAAATGGGGCAGAATTTCTACTCGAATGCGTGATACTGGCGAGGGCAGCATTATGAGCTAGGAATACATGGCGGCTGACGGGATCGGGGGAATGTATGTATGTATGCGTAGGTCGGAAAAAAGTAAATTAATGTCCTCGAAACGGCTTTTCATCCATTTAAATCATCCGGCCTAAGGATAGTTGCAGTAATAAAAACTAAGCGTGGCACCACTAAATATTTATAATTTTGTATGAAATTGAACATACTGGTTGTACAGTGGAGACCACATCAAGTAAGACACATTGGACTTTGTACCTATCTTATATTCTTCTCTGTAGGGGCTAATGTTGTACTGCAAGTGTATAGCTTGATGTGGTCTCCACTGTACTACGGGTCGGGATCGGAAATAAATTGGTTTTAAAAGTAGGTATACAGTTTTATTTTACTTGAAGACAGATGATATAATATTAAAAAAAAATCAAGGCAGGCTATAATAATTTTGGCCCATGTTGCCCGTGCAAAAGGGATAATTATAGAACTTCGAATTAAATATTTTAAGCTACTCGTACACACCACGGGGATGGCGTGCGTGACACAAATTTTATTCGAGAACCTCTGTCGCCACTTTTTGGAATTACGTAGTATTACCTAGATAGTAAACATACGCGGCGCACACATAGATTCACCCGTCTTCATACAGCCAAAATAACACCGTATTTCTATGAAGCTTAGATGTAAAATACCAAACACGTCATGGCACTGTGCCAATGTGTGTGTGAAGAGCCATGACCAGCGGCCGCACTATGACACAATTAGGTCCGTGTTGATAATGTTTGAAAAATATACATTGCGGCGTTAATATTCTAACTCAATGTGTGACACTCTTTATAACCTGCTATGTCTAATTTCAACGCTGCTCGCTACAATGCTAAATATTTTATGGTAAGGTTGAAATTTTATTTACCGCGAGGTTTATTCTGTAAATATCACAGTAAATACATGTGTAAATTACTTACGAGTAAAATGAAATTCCTTTGGATGTCTTATTTGCGTTATTTGAAAAGTTAGAATAATTTGCCACGCTGCAATACACCATTTTTACAATATGTTTGTTCTAACGCGTTCGGTTGAGAAATGAGAGGCCCGTGGGTTATGCCTTGACGTATTGATCATATCGGTGCGTCGCAGTCACGGCTTTCATGGCCTATCTATTCCTATTAATATTTCTGTGCTACACACAGTCTCGAAAACAGGTCATTATTATTTATTCCAAGTTTTTTTAATGAGATTTCTTCATGGCGAGAATAGCCATCGAGCCTATTAACGCATTTAAATGATATTTCTTCATGGCGAGAATAGCCATCGAGCCTATTAACGCATTTAAATGATATTTCTTCATGGCGAGAATAGCCATCGAGCCTATTAACGCATTTAAATGATATTTCTTCATGGCGAGAATAGCCATCGAGCCTATTAACGCATTTAAATGATATTTCTTCATGGCGAGAATAGCCATCGAGCCTATTAACGCATTTAAATGATATTTCTTCATGGCGAGAATAGCCATCGAGCCTATTAACGCATTTAAATGATATTTAGAATGCATGATAGTTTGTACTTTAATAACAGTAAACTCACAGATAAACGAAGGTCAAATATTACATAGACAAACAATTAAAATGAGATATGCTTGTTGTAGTTTAAAGCAATTTATTTACCCTTATTACATGAGACTTGAGAATCAACAAAATCTTATCTAAATAAACATAATGTGATCCTTTTCTTTGACCTTTCATCCTAAGAATTGAAGAGTATGTTATTTGTGTCTATTCCTTTAACACGATTTAACTTATTTGACAGAACTAAACTTAATTTAAGCGTTCTGTCTTTTTCTTTCTGTATCGAAAAGACAAAGACAGGATGCTTAAAATTATGGAAGTCTTGTTAAAAAAGTTAAGTTTACACCGAATCAACACCATTGTCATAGAAAAGCTATAGGTAACACTTGTAATAGTAATGCTGTTTTAATTACTATTTACTTCATAAAAGCTTCACAATGCCCGTAGCATAGTTGAATCAAAAGTGCGAGGACTGTGAAACCATGGTTTTGCAATTAAACAGTACATCACGCTCCTTGCACTTGTGATTCAACTAGTCGCGCGCGGTTAAATACTATGCTTCTGACCCTGAAATTGGTAAAAACATAAAACTGCCATGTCTCTGATAAAAATGAAAATATATTTATTTAACTTACACGAATTTTTACAATACATGCGTATAAAACAGTGGTCCCCACGCTTAGCCTAACTTGTCCTGCAGGGACCGCATCGCAAAAAGCACCATGTGTATTGTGCAGTTTGAAGTTAGGTGAGTAAACATGTTAGATGCTTATATTATATGGCGGCCTGAAAGACGGACATCATTGGACCACTATACAATAAGGAGATTAAAATGTAAAAGATATTTAAAATTTCTTACCATTATAGTTTCTCTGGTTTAATGTTGCTGCTAGTCTTCTCTGTGGATGTTCGGGGACTGGAGCTAGTAACGCTTGAAGACATTCAACATATCCTGATGAAGCTGCTTTGTGTAATGCTGTTTCTCCAATTAGGTCTCTTATTCCGAGCGTTGCCCCTGCTCGTATTAACATTCTGGTTACAATGGCATGTCCGCTCATAGCTGCTAAGTGTAATGCAGTTTGACCAAAGTCATTAGGTACATCTAGCCATGCTTTCTCTGGGCATACCCTTACTAACGTTCCTACAGACTTTTCACATCCATGTACAGCAGCAATGTGTAATTGTCTGTGGGAGAATAGTTTTATGTTATTCTTAAAATATTGTCTTAGAAATTAGTTGGGACTATGGGAATATGTTGTTGTATACCAAATACTTCAACAAAAACAGCTACATTTAAAAAAAGAAATGTGCGCCGGGAGGGGTGTAAGGGGCTGCAAGTGCACCCTCTGTCTAGGACAAAAATACACAAAGATTAAAATTTTTATTTATTTTTTAATCAGTTTATAAAATAATGTGACATGAAGTGACGTAAATGCCCTAAAATATTATCTTGTTCCTATAATCGTATGAATGAAAAGAAGTATTATACCAGATAATGTATTGGTTGATGCATTCTCCTGATAATAGTCCTGCCGGTGCCCACGATCATGCCTAGGGGAATTATTTACTAAGCACTGTAGTGCACTCTCAAATTAAAAATATAAAATGTTTACTTAGAAAATTTGCTATTTTTATATGCGATTTTTCAACAATTGTGGTAATATAACACAACATATTGAATGTATTTCAACAGGTTCTTACAAAGGTTTTAATTATATTTGTTATAAAATATATTTCATGATCAAGTCATTACCAGCACATTAACACACAAAAATAAATAATAAAATAACAAAAAATAAACTGTGGTAAGAAACCACTAAAATTTATTAATAATTAATAATATTTTATGTAGTGTATTGTACAGATTTGTACATCATAAACCTTAAAACCTGAAAAGTGTAAATATTCTCATTTAAAGAATGTTTAACAAAACAATCTAAATAATACAATAACAATCAGTTTTTGAAGTTTGAGTTTCAATACCTCTTCAACAGAAATTAGACTTGCCAGATGGAAATTCACCATGACTTTCATTAAAGAAAAGGCGGACTACAGAAGTGAATGGAGAGTACTCCACCAACAAGAGCACAAGAGCTCTTAAGTTAAATTGATTGATTAGTCAATGGTTTGTAGGCCACAAAGATTTATCTGCCAAATGGACATTTAACATCAAGTTTGTGAAACAATGTTATGTCCAAAGATTTTCGCAATTTTAAAATTGGCACGTAGGACACATGGCAGGTTAAAAAGTTACTGAGAAATATTTCTTTAGAAGAGTATTGATAATATTGATAGTTTGTGATAGCCATGTAGTTCCTTTCAATGTAGCCTCATTCACTTGTGTCTCATAAGATGGGAAATGTTCAACATGGCTTTTCTATAATTGAACATCGTCTTTAGCATTTTAGTGCATTGTTACAACTCAATTTTTAAGTCTTGAAAATGAAAATAACCTTGAAACTTAAGATGCATGACTCTAGTTTGTAATACAAAAATAGCTCAATATAACTTACGTGTCTCCTTCCTCATCTTGCTGGAACAAGATAGCAAGCGGTGGGATATCTTGGCTCTTCTCATCAATCCTGATTGCAGGAGTAAGCGTATACACTGAACTATCACTAAGCTTAATATTAGAAAGGAATTCTGATAAATCTAATCCACTGTCTAACTGAAGTGGCTCTGGGTCTTCTACATCTACTAATTTAGTATCACTTTCTTTTTCCTC
This sequence comes from Ypsolopha sequella, assembly GCA_934047225.1. Classification (NCBI taxonomy): domain Eukaryota; kingdom Metazoa; phylum Arthropoda; class Insecta; order Lepidoptera; family Ypsolophidae; genus Ypsolopha; species Ypsolopha sequella. The sequence continues at coordinate 14,664,098 of OW203994.1, read as the reverse complement.
GGCTAAATCACAATCTTCTGATGTAAGTTGATCACTAAGAGGTCCAGACAGGAAACCAGAGTCAGTGTTTAGGTCCTCTTGGATTTTGGTATCGAAATCCTTGTTTGAACTCATTTTGTCTTTTGCACTAAAACCACTAACGTAATATGTATTATAAATTTATAACCGCTTTGTCTTCTAGCAAGACATTTTTATGAATTTATTCGCGTGTTCGGTTTTTAGTAAAACACAAACGTTTCTTCTGCGCCCAACTACAGAAATAAATTATGAATGAAATAAAAAATTCCTTTGCGCAGCAGCAATCGTTGCGTGACAGTGGCTAGTGATGGGTATTCTATCAATCGGACATTTTTCATCTTGTATCGATAGAGTGGGGACATAAATCTTTAGCGTTATGACTGAGGTTTTAGTAAGGTTTTAGACTGTGGCTCAGCTGCCGGAGCCGGCAATAACGAATTTATGGGACAAATGACGGGAGAGATCATCATTTGAACAAGAAGGATTTTAGAAATATAATGAATGAGCGTTTTTCTTTTTCTCGATGTTTTTTTTTTCGGGGTTTCTATAGTGGACTGCCGCACGAATTATAGGTTTGGGGGGGAGGGGGAGGGGGAGGGGGGGAAGGGGGTATACCCCCTGTACCACTCCCCCCCCCACGGAAACCCATAATTGCTGAGATATTGATGATCAAAGTTTTGAGGTTAAGTCACCTCCGATCAATCATTTTCTATCATTTCCTATCAAAATAGTGTCGAATTAAGGACTTACTAGTGAACAGAGGCAGATTCGGTTCTGGCGCTACTAGTGAACCGAGGCAGATTCGGTTCTGGCACTCGCCGGCCGCTGTCGCGGCACGCTCGCTTCGCTCGCTCGGCTCGTGTGTTGTGGTTCACAGATAACCTAACCTAACAACTTGTTTTTGGGACTTACTAGTGAAAAGAGGCAGATTCGGTTCTGGCACTACTAGTGAACCGAGGCAGATTCGGTTCTGGCACTCGCCGGCCGCTGCCGCGGCACGCTCGCTTCGCTCGCTCGGCTCGTGCGTTGTGGTTCACAGATAACCTAACCTAACCTGATTTGTTTTTGGGTCTTACTAGTGAACAGAGGCAAATTCGGTTCTAGCATTAGTGGACTGCCTAATGCTAGAAAAGAACACAAAAAACAACGGAGCACATTCCAAGTACGCAAGCGCATAAAGAATGACGCTATATTTTTTTCATTGCAAAATCCCTCATTACGTTCCAATTTATGACAACTAAAAAAATATCACATCACAAACTTACATATATTTTGACGCATCAATGCACTAAAAAGTCAAAGTACAGTGAAATGGAACGTCGTGGTGCGCTTTTTATGCAAAATTATAAACAACAAAAGGGGTAAATGCGCTTTTTTTGCACAAAAAATTATAAACTTTAAAAATTAATATCTAAAAAACTACACGTTTCCTAACGATAATATTTTAGAATTATAATCTTACATCACCTGGCTAACTACCAATATAATTATTTCTAACAAATTCGTGCGGCAGTCAACTATAGCCAACCCTTTTTTTCTTAGTTCTTAGCTTTCCTCCAGATGTCAATGTCTATGTCACCATAGATAAAAATAATAAAATAACAATCAATGTCAAAGTGGATTTTCGTTTGTTTGGATCGGTGCAAATTTTGACTTTGATTCTGTTGCTGAAGAATACGACAGTGCCATCTAGGAATCTTATTTAACACTAAATTTGACATAAGGAAAAACGCTCATTCTGTTAATACAAGCGAAGTCACCTCGCTTCGCTCAACTTGGCTTGCTCTTCCTCACTCCGTTTTGCTCCGCTCGTCATCGCACCTATTTTTGAGGTTTTATTGATATTTTGTTTACATAATTCCATTAAAAGAAAAAAACATATACAGGTGAAATTAAATCAACTACTCGAATTCATATTAAAGACTCGAAGTGATCATGAACAAGGTACAATGACCTTTTTTCGCATTTTACCTCAAGGGTCATAAAACATTGTTTCTAATCACTAACTGAGTCTCCAGTATGAATTCAGGTGGTTGATTAAATTTAACTAACCACCCAAATCAAGAAAAAGAAAAGAAAACTGTGAAATCACTAGCGCACACAAAACGAAGTAGACGAAATTTTGCAAATGCCTGAAAAAATTTGAAAAAAATAGTATCCAATGTTGCCAGAAAGACATTTTTTGACACTTTTAGCACACCCCCGACACTTCATAGTCAAGGCTCAAGTTATTTACCTACACTCTCACGCGTGCATCTGGCTTGTCCGCACACGCTTGTGTGTGTGCGTGAGCTAGTCTAGGGCTGGCAGCAATCGTGTGAGCGTCGTCGCCCGAGAGGGACACAATATAAGTCAGCAACTTATGTGATTCTCTTCCTAAATTTTAGCGTAGTCCAATTTCTGGTTCCCCGTGGATTAATCAGTATTAAAAAAATATATGTATATATATTTTTATATTTATATATATATATATATATATATATATACAAGGTTAAATTCAATTAGTTGGCGAAATTTGAAACATATGTAGAACATGTCCATATGAATAACTTTTTTTAATAGGATAGTGAAAAATTCTTAAAATTCGTTTTCACCTTTCCACACTGGACGAGTCAGCTGATCGGAGCAATTTGTATAGGAGGAAGTGAAAAAAAGTTAAGAATTTCGCTTAGCTCCCATACAAACAGTTGTCCATATAGACTAGTACTTACTACCTTTGTTTTGAGTATCGCCAAATAATGTTATTTAACCTTATATATGTATATAAATCGTTACGACCTGAATGCCCCGGGGGGTGTCGGATATGTTCCGAGTGTGAACTTTGAAATGCAAGTCACAGTCCACCCACACTCGGTAAACCCGCGTTTCACCTGCAAATATTACGTCCCAACGTGACGGGTGGTGAGCCCTATCATCGTTGTTCGGGCACAAATACACTCTTTTTAGGGCATGCAGGTTTCCTTACTATGTTTTCCTTCACTGTTCACAAGTGGTAAGTACCTATTAGCAAATACTATGCACATTATGTAAATTCCGAAGAACTCATTGGTGCATGCCCGACCGGAGATCGAACCTTAATCTCAAGATTAAGAGGCCAGCGTTCTACCCCTGAGTTACCGCTGCTTTTTCGTTACTTTAAAAGTAAATATATATATATATATATATATATACAGTATGCCTAAGCTTAGTAGGTACCTATATAGTTTCGTATGCATAAATGATCATCATATAATTAACAACTACTCAAACATAAATTTTGGAAAAAAAATGAAAACTTGTCAAAACATGGAAAGTTATAAATACTGATTTTATTGTTCCAATTGCGTTACTGAACGAAATTGTAAGGTTTGATCACGCAATTCTAATTTTTGAAAAAAAGTTTTCCAGGCATCCATAAACACTGCAATAACGCACCACACTGCTTAAAAATCAGTATCGTGATAAAACTTTGTAACAAAACACGCGCGCAGCAAACGAGTGGTAATCGAGCTCTGCCTGACTCCAGATTTCCACTAACTTGCGGGGGACCGCGGGGGACGTTAAATTCGCGCGGGGAGGTGAGTGTCGCTTCTTTACGTAGTAATACTTTATATTCTCTGCTTTTAGTATAGGCTGCGCCATCTATTGAGTCGTTCGTTACTACCTTTTTTTTTTTTTATTGAAAACCCCTCCTTCAGATATCAAATCATTAGTGTAGTCGTAGAGCACTAAGTTTTGATAACCAGGTATCCGGGTTCAAATCTATGTCACAATAAAAATTAAATTTTATCAACCACCCGAATTCATACTGGATACTCGGTTAGGGATCAGGAACAAGGTCCAGTGACCTTTATTTTCAAAAACATAAAAGAGGCAAATATTGGCAAAATTTTGTCTTTGTTTAGTTTTGTGTGCGCTAATGATTTCACAGTTTTCTTTTCTTTTTCTTGATATTACCCAACGAACCTTGCTATATTTCGGATTCTGACAAACCTTGTCATACAGTGTGACCCCTGTGATATCTATGAAGATATCATAATACTATTAGTGGCCTTGCTTGAAAACCATTGTTTTTTCCGTAATGAATCCTCAGGGAAACGTTGTGTTCCTATATATTTTTACAATTAACTACAACGCATGGGATGACCATGTTGAAAGTTGAATAGAACACCAAGCTATTTAATGTCTTGTAATTTAAGTAATGTACATAAAAAACAACACAAAATAAACACAACATGTTTATGTTTGACACTCGACTTGAAATTTTTTAGCTCACTGAAAATCACAGCCCTCAGATTAAAAAATTATCTTAGCTTTTTGACAATTTAAAGCAAAGTAACGCCATTTATGTTTGTCTTTGGAAGCTTCATCAAGGTCAGTCTGGAAAACATGAAAACCGCTCAGTGATGAATAAACAACTTAATCACGGGACCTCCGGCAGCTGTCCTAAATACCGGCTCCAGCACGGCACTCGTCTCAAGTGCCGGATCCGGCAGCTGAGGCACTGCCGAGGTACAGTGGAGATCACATCAAGCTATACACTTGCAGTACGAAATTAGCCCCTACAGAGAGAGATATAAGATAGGTGCAAAGTCCAATGTGTCTTACTTGATGCGGTCTCCACTGTACCTATTGTTTGTATCTATGGGATGGGAGTATAGAGTAGTAGCCTAGGGGGGAGGACAGTTTCTTATGGGCCAAAATTTAGAGACGGGATTGTCTGACCAGACAACAGATGGCAGCACCTAAATCCTATATCGCGATATCGTTTACATCTACAATTATACCAACTCTTAAGTTTGACGATACCACGGAGACAAAATGTAATGCGGTAATACGTACTAGAATTCCTAGAGACAAGACAGTCTTAAAAGCACTGTGCTCACCCAAACTCCCAATATGCACTGTTTGCTGATGATGTCCTTGTTTATTAATATTTGAATAAATTTTGAATTTTGTACCTTATCCCGCAGGTACAATCTATAATGAGCTCGTCTCCTGTGGTTGAATTTTTCGAAAATTTCTCTTACCACCGAAGTTATGAGTAACGATATTTTTAATACCTAGCGTATGTCGTTACGCAAAACGACGTCACTCACGCGTTCTTACTGCGATACACTGTCTAATTCTCCTTGCGGGAATATCTCGAATAAATACAGTCATAGACTAATTAGTCTATTATACAGTGTTTTTATTAATTTCGTATGTAAAGATGGATATTGGATTTGTACGGGGTCGATCCACTGATATGTGTATATGGATTGGATATCAGGGCTTTGACAGCGTACCGGTTTAATTTTTGAACAGCTTATTTTTTTTCGTGATTAGAGGATTTTCTACATAGTTAAATTCTTTCGACAAGTTTCCGGCTTCCGCAACTTCATCTTAACATTAGTATACATACACATTTACGTATTTGTAGCGAATATATTACGTGTACTTAATTTTTTCAGTATTATAGAATTCCTCAAAAATAAAAATAAAACTGTGCAAGTCATAGTTATTTATTATACCTATTATAATTCATCTGACACTGTCGACTATGTTGACTCCACAGTAAGGTCTTATAGCACAACTACAGGGAAAAATCAGAAAATTACCTGTATTTAATGATTTCATAAATTATTGGGGACCAACTTAATTAGACCCTTTAGCAACGACATTCCAAGCCCCTTCATACAAAAACAGTTTAAAATCATGGCCTAAGTTTGTGATACAATTATAATTAACATCGAACGAAAAAAATAAAAACATATGCACAAAATAAATAACTAAATAAAAATTACGACATATCATTATTATAATCATAATTCTGGAATAAATATTTTTTTATGTAGGTATACTAGATGCGCTTCTATAATTAAAATCAGCGAAATATATAAAAGCGAGGCGGAAATTTCAATGCCTCTGATTTGGTCGTCAGAAGTATGTTGTTGACCAATCAAAGGCCGTAGATTTTGAAAATAAAGTCAGATTATCCATGAAAAAATGTGAGACCGCCTCGCTTTGACAGGCGCCTCACTTTTGGGTCTGTAGACGGACAAAACGTCCCACATTTAGGATCACACAAACACACACCTTCACACCCTCTCCCTCACTCACAATCACTCACATCTTATAATATTAACTTTTCCTATTGAACTTAACCACATATACAGATTCACTTTCAAATACATACATATATTCTGAAGCAACTTTATATATTCATTATATTTTTTATTTATTTTTTGTAATTTTTTTTAGATGTAAATTGTTACTTGCTCTTTTAGCACTCATAATTATAATATTCTTTTGTTCTGGGTAGAGCCTAGTTTCCACTTCACAAGGCAACTTAATGTGGGAATTAGTGTCGTCTTGTATATTGTAACATGTTTTTGCAATAAAGAAATTTTCATTTTCATTTTTATTTTCATATGTCAACTGCCATGGATGCTGAAAACCAGCGCTGTTTGTTTTGCTGTACATTTTACAGACAACATTTGCTGAGCACGCATCTATTTGCCATAACTGTGTACAGTATGAATGTATATTAAATTATTTTATTATAAAATGTACATATCTGTTCTCTTTGAAGTTGAGTTTAAGTTTATCTTTGTTTTGTTTACCTTTTAAGGTGATATGTAAAAAATAGAGGTGCTTCTTTTTTGTGTATTTCATGAAATACACGGAAAATTATAATTAGTTTCTGGAATATGCATTTTGACTATATAATCTAGGGTTTTCAAATTGAAAAACATATGTTTGGATAAACTTTCCTCGATAGAAATAATTGTTGAAATGAGGTATTCAAACACACTTTTTCTCCTCGTTTGACGAATAAGAACCATATACAGAACTCAAACATATTTTATTAGGTGTGTTTCAACAATATCTAGAGATATCTAATTTGAAATTTTGCTAGCCATTTTAGTTTTTTCATAAAAATTATAAAAGTTACATTTTTCACTTTCACCCTGAATCCGCCCCTCTCGTACTGAGCGTGTTTTTGCTTGTAGTGACAGTGACAAAAATAAAATTCGCATAGCCTCTAAATGTGTTTTGGTAATAAATTTCCATTTTCTTCCTTTCTTTCTTTCATTCATTTTAAGATGTACATAATTACTTAAACATTTAATTTTGCTACATTACAATTAATGTAAATGCATACCTAATGTTATCATTAAAGAATTGTCGGGCACTCTGGTGTCAGTCTATAACATTTTTTTTCCCATGATATCGCTAAAGGGATGCCAGACGAGGGCAAGTGATTTATCGTACCTATGTTCTAAAATTATCATAACAAATGAAAATTTATCGTATATCTGCTATGCAAAGAGCGCAAACCTGACCAAATCCAATGAGTTTTTAATCTATGGAGAGATATAAAAAAAACAAACAATTTTTTTTCATTTTTAATGTGAAATACAATGGTGGGCCAAACTAAAATGGCTTCTATATGTGACAGTCTTCGCCACCGGACCAGATGAGTTTGTGGCTCTTTACTGATGTTATTCATGACAATTTCTCGTTTTTGTCTTTTTACCCGCCAAAGTCAGAGGGTTGCAAATTATCACACTTATGCGTATGATAACACATACTGTACAGCGTACCGGAGTCGAAATTATCGGACATGTACGATAATTACATATCGGATGTCTAACATCCCTGCCAAACTTGATGTAGGTAGAAGTCGCTCCACATTCTCGGCGAGACTCTCGTCATGAAAGGGAAAAAGCTATATGAGTGAAGGAGATAGACTCTATTGCGTTTCGCCTTACTCGTACAGAGTCTCGCCATAAATAGCGGCCTTAATCAGAGAAGTGATTGATATCGTCATGTGCTGCCATCTATTGTTTGGTCAAACAACCTCGTTTTCCAATTTTCGCCCCGTATTAAACTGTCCCCCTCTGACCCTCTGTCAATGTCAGTCAGTCTAAAATCAATCATATATGTAACAAATTTTAGTCCATATTCCACAATACCCACAACCACAACATTTATACATAAATTATTTTCTAAAGACAATTTGGTTGGTTGTTTTATCTTAAAGATTTGCATTATCTTTGAATATGTTTTGTGAAAAAGTTGCTGAATTAATAAAAGAAGCGGAGAGAAACCCTGATACGATTGACCCATTCAATGTACGTATTTTTTGCATTATTTGGCCGAGACTGGTTTTTTAGTTGCCGCATTACATCACGAAGATATTCCTCTTTTCGTGGTTGTATCTTTGTGTTGGTAAGAGTGCTGACAAGGGGACACGGTCCAGAACTTGAAAATTATTCGTTTTTCGGTGCCGCCCGTTGGTTTGGTTTATTACCTACATGTACCATCAAGGAAATGAGCTATGTACCCACTTTTCGCTCTTATCACCATGCTATATGGGCCAGCGTATTTTTCGCTGATAGTACTTGGCACTACAGGGCTATAATCTTAAACTTCTTGATTCTTAACACTTAGAGTTTTGTTGTTTTTCATTTTCAGGATGAAAAACTAAGACAGATTTTAGAAGAGATGCACCTCCTGTTTAAAATGAACATGAATGATGCGTTAGTAACAATGTAACTTTTTATAACTGAACTTAACCTTTTACCTAGCATAATTAAAAACTTATTTTTGCAGTAACGCAACCAGTGAAAACAGATCATTATGGACTACAGTACAAGTTCGGCATGCTGCTCTAGAACGTAACAAGAGATGCCTCCTCGCTTATCTCTACAGTCGTATGACCAAAATTAGGACATTACGATGGGAATTCGGTTCAGTCCTGCCAGCGGATATCAGAGAGTTATTGTCAGATGAAGAGTACCGGTGGTTTTCAAAATACTCTACAAACTTGGCAACTTATATGAGATCTATAGGCCAAGATATAGGTTATAGTGGGATAGATCTAACAGAGAACCTGAAACCCCCAAAATCTTTGTTCATAGAAGTATTATGTATAGTTGATTATGGTAAATTAGAATTAGAAGATGGTGATGTTATTTTATTGAAGAAGAATAGCAGACATTTTTTACCGACTTCAGAATGTCAAACTCTAATACGACAGGGAATTTTAAAGCAAATTGTTTAAATTCGTAACATAGATAGCTCAATTTTAGGTAAGTATAATAAATTTTTCATCAACATTTTGCTATATTTTTTTGAAATTATGAAACCAACTTTACCACTAAAAATATTAATGCAAAGAGCAAATTGGTTTCCACACTCATTGTTATTAATAATAGCTTAAGCTATCAAACTTTACATGGTTCTGCCAAAAAATAAGTTATAAACAATCATTTGCTTAATTTCCTGAGGTCACAGTTTAAATCTTGCACCTCCATCTCAGATTATAGTTCAATCAGTCTGCAAAGCTTTGCTAAATAGTTTTCTGTTGTTTGAAAGAATCATGATGATGCTTTAAATTATAGCATGTTACTGGTTGCGGTCATCAGTTTAAACAAAATAAACACACTCAGCTATCGTGAGGAAGTCGGTTATTAAATAAGCAGAATAATAAACCAACCACCATAGTACATACCATGGCTATGGCCTGAAGTTAACTGCACAAGCATGTTTGACAGCCAATTTTCCCCCATGATTTTTGACATTTGTTGAGGGTCATGTATGCAACAAACTAATTTAGTTCGTTGCATGTATGACCAAATTGTTGGTGTTTATAGTGAAAAATAGTAGTTTATTGTGATCTGATGACCGTACCCACAGAGCCCTGTTCAGTTGGATAAATTTATGCCACATTATATTATTATCTGTTCTGGTGTACATGCTCTAAGGTTGTGGCACTGTACTTTATCACTCGTTTGCGGGTGTTAGGATCAAAGTGTTTAGACTGGACCTGGTACTATCTCTTGTTGACCATTATACAATTTGCGTATAAATACGTAATATAACATAATACGTATTTTGTGCAACTGTGACATTGGGACACGAGTGGTTCCTTCTGTGAGTGGTCTTTACGAAACGAACGAAGTGAGTTTTGTATAAAATCTTAATACACTCGGGGACAAAATTAGAGATAAGTACGCAAAAAAAAACAGTGAAGTTACTAAAGATTTTCATGCTTCCTTTTTTTTGAAGTGGATACTCCGTTCGCGCCTCGTATGGGGGACTTCCGTGATCGACTTCACGAAAGAATTTCTCAGATCAAGGCATTTTTGTATATAGTACTTGACAATAAAAGACTTCCGTGATCGACTTCACGAAAGAATTTCTCAGATCAAGGCATTTTTGTATTTAGTACTTGACAATAAAAGGATTGACAGGGCAGTTCTCTCTTGAAAATAATTTTGGATAACCTTATTTTCTGTGACGAAGGGTATTTGATTTCTTATTACAGATTAATACGTGTTTTAATCGTTTAATATTTATTATTCATAATAAATTTATGCTTATTATGAATAATATTTATTGCGCGCGCCGCCGCCATCCGGAAGTTAATACTTGGCCGCCAGCCTGCCATTGACGGCCTTCTCTATGATTGACATTAGTGTGACCTTGTGTTGGTTTCGATCTCAGAATAAGGAATATATTCTGAGGTTTCGATAATAACAGGGATGATGCCTGAGTTATCAATTAATTTAAAAACATGTATACGCAAAATTATATTTAAAAATAATGCCTACTTATTTCACCGATTTTGCATAAAGTTCAATTTAAACTTTTTTATACAATGAAACAATTTAGAAGTTATTCATTTGCCTTCTGCCAAAGTACAAAGTTATGACGTCACTTCTAAGTATTTTCATACAAAAATTAGTTTTTGACGTTTCATAAAAAGTTCCTGATTTGATTAATAGTCATCATCCCTATGGTCCATGTCCATGAAGCCTAATAAAAAAAAGGAGAATCAAAATTTTATTATTAAAGTAAGGAATATCGATACCATGATTGGTACTTACCAGTTTAATTGCTTAAACGAAACATTGAAGTGAAAAATGAAAATGCGAGCAAAAATTTTGCAAAATTCCCAGAACAGATTTAATTACTTAAATGTATAACATTTTATTTATATTCGAGGCGGCATTCGAAGTATCCACTTACTTAATTTACGGTTGTATCTCTCACGCTACCCGCTACTTTTTAGGGTTCCGTATTTAAAAGGTACAAAAGGAACCTTTATGGTGAGACTCCGTTGCCCGTCCGTCCGTATGTCACAGCCTCATAACTTTTGCACCGTTAAAGATAAATACATGAAATTTGGCACAAAAATTGCATTAATTTGCCCACATATCACGGTGTAAACAAAAATATGAAATATTGGAAATTATTCAAAATATTTCCAAAACAAAAGTGAGAAAAATAAAAAATATTGTCGTAAAAATACAATATGAATATCAAATTGTAGATATTAAAAAGGTGATTGTAAAAATATATACTTTTACTATATTTACTGGCACTGGTTTCGAGTAATCTTTAAAAAACCACAAAAATATGTATGTCCTTCATCTTATCTCCTGTAAATATAGTAAAACTGTATATTTTTAAAATCAGCTTTTTAATACCTATAATTTGATACCCATACTGTATTTTTAGGATAATATTTTTTATTTTACTCACTTTTATTTTGGAAATATTGTGAACAATTTCAATTTTTTTTACACCGTGATATGTGGGAAAATTAATGCTATTTATGTGAAAAATTTCAAGTCTTTATCTTTAACGGTGCTAAAGTTATAAGGCTGTGACATACGGACGGACAACGGAGTCTCACCACAAAGGTTTCTTTTGTATCTTTTAGGTACTACGGAACCCGAAAAACACGAAGGTTCAGTATGTAGTGGCGCGACACCTTCTAAACAACCTAGCAGCTCTTTTCTGCGGTGAAAGATTTCCGAAAAACTAATTTCTCCTAAAATCGAGTTTGGCCGGTAATATGTACAAACTGACTCACTCTCAAAACCTAGTCCAGTCAATCTTAAGATTGTTTTAGTAGTGTATCTCTAATTCGACCTCAAATCTTTTATTTACTGGATTATAGAGGGTACTTCCGGTTGACCTAGAATCTTGAAAGGCGCCAACGAATACCAAGACATTATACTGGAACAACTTAAATTTGCAACTTTTTCACACTCAACTGTTACTAGGTAATGATTGGTGAATCATTATTTAAGGTTTCGTAGCTCAGGTGTAGCCAAGGTAAAAAACCCTTACCTATCCATCCCTTATCACAGAATTTGGCTCAAGTAGGTAACAAAATATAAAGAATGACGGCGGTTTTTTTTCTACTTCTTTTTTTGACCGCTTATGTGGTTGTGGTTCGAATATTCCGGGTGTAAATAGACTGCTACCTTTACATAAAACCACATATTCTACCGATCATACTGAACCACTTTTCCCAAGAAACATACCATTAGTTTAGGTAATATTCGAGTTTAAAAAAAAATGCGTGAGCCCTAACGCAACGAGATACGGGCGTTTTTCGAGGCAGCGTCATCCGTGAAACAGCTGTTCACGCATAGCGTTCTAAAATAGACCTTACTCCTGCGAGTTAAAGTCTTTAAGTTGAATATCTTCTCTGAAATTAGCGCGTGTATTTTTCTTCAGAGAGTTGTTCAGTATGATCACTAGACTATGTGGTTTTATTTAAAGGTCGCAGACTATTTAAACCTTGTATAAACGACTACTAATCTCTTAGGGACACATTTGTATTCAGTCTAGACTGAAGGAACCTCCATAGAACTCAGCACCTAATTTCATCCCAATTCTATTTTCGGCGAAGCTCTGCCTTTGTACTGAACTGGGCCCCTTTTTCACAATGATGTTTTTGGTGGGATATAATATGGATATAATATACCTAGGCAAATATAATTATAATTTTATTTTGAAAATACAATCGTGGACATAACTGTATGTTATCAAAGTACTACATAGGATGATATTTGGAAAATAAACTAACCCTAAAAAATAAAATCATGCTTGACGCATTTGGCCAGTTATTTGAAGTCTATCTTATCTTTGTACCTATTCTATTTTACTTGTTTAATGCAGACATAACTTTACGGCATCTGCAGAAAAAAAAACGGTTACATAAAAACAATATTTTGGTAATAAAAACTTAATTAATGTAACATTATTCGTGCTAAAATTGGATTAAACTTGTACAGAAGACGGTCTCGAGGGATCAGTTACCCAGCTTTTTAATATTTTGATATTACAGCGACATAAAGCTTAAGTCTCCAAGTTATTAATTACCTTTTCCCTACTTAGCCGGCCGAAATACCTCAACAACTTCGGTTGTAAAATTTTACGTTATTACATGTGATATGACCGCTCGAGCCGCAGCAAAATACACGTTTCTCGAGATAAATTCGGGAGAATTAGGAGGAATTGCTGTTTGTGAAAAATGTTACGGCATCGTTATTTGATATTCCAGACCGTCGAGATATTTTTTTCCCGGGGATATAAAAGAAAGTTGGTGGAGTGTGAAGCAAGGTTCCGTCGTCGGCGTAATGACGATCACCGTAATCCCGTTAGATATAACCTCACATTTGGGAGGCCTACATGTTTCCATCGAGCTTATTCATCTACCTATTTTTGCAATTGTATGATTTGTGTTAGTACCTACGTATGATTGAACATTTATGGCAATAGGTATACTTAAAATGTTAATGATATGTTAATAAAATATTTTTTACAAAATACCGTATAAGGCTTTTTATTTTTTGTATTCTGTACTTTACACAAATATAATAACTTAATTAAACAGTTTTAAACGCTATATGACGACCCCACTGAGGGGTCGAAATATAGCGTTTAAAACTGTTTAATTAAGTACTTAATAATTATATTTATGTAAAGTACAGAACACAAAATATAAAATGTAAACATTTACACAGGAACACTGGGCTACTGGATATAAATAGTTATGGTGTACAAAATAGGATTTGGTACAAGATCACTATTATTAACTCACATAGTAAATATAAATACCTAATGTGAACTACTTCACTGGATTGGCCTGAAACCAACAAAATTACACTAAAACCTAGTATAAATCTAGTTTGTTCCTGGCCAATCCATTGAAGAACTCTATGGATTGGCCTGGTTTACTCTATCTCATTCATAAACTACTTAATAAAAAGAAAATTAAGGGGGGCTTATCCCAATTTTGTCTGTTTTCAAACTCATTTTAAAGCATCAAATAGTTATATTTAAAATCTGAAAAAAATATATGTTTCAGATACATCTTTTGTGCAGTGTTTTTTGTGGTTCAATTTGCGAGACGTTACACTTTGCTCGATCGAAAAAAAATCCGAAACTTTGTCGATTTTTAAGATTTTTTTCGTTTTATGTAACGTGTACTTAACCAAATTGCATGAAAATTGCAGATAATTAAAGTAAAACTATTGTACTAATAACTTTTGTGGTTACTTTTTTTTTAATGAAAATCGTTTTTTTTCCCTTAATTTAAAAAGAAAAATTGATTCGCGACTACTCGGCGAGCGGCCGCCAGTTGCCCGCCAGCGGCTGTCGAGGCAAGACCTATGTCAATTTTCTGAGCCCTGGTTCCCCCTCACTCGTCTCGAAGCTCTGATAGAGTGTACTATCATTATTTAAATAATCGTGTAAATATACATCAAACTATCAGTTGTGTGTACATGTAAATAAAAATCATTTAGTTGTATCGTGCTTGGACGTTTAAAAATAAAAATGGAAACTAGAAATAAGAAGAAAAAAACCGGCCAAGTGCGAGTCAGACTCGCGTACCTAGGGTTCCGTATTGTGGATGATAAATTAAATTTACTATTTTTTTTCGTGAATTTCTCAACTGCTTTATTTTTCCTGTAATCTTTACGTAAACACTATTACCATGATTTTTTTCATAATGCTCGGTCTACCAGTTTTGGAGATAAAGACATGCATTTTTTTTATATCAATGTATTTTTACAATCAGGTTTTTGATATCTATAATTTGATACCCATATTGTATTTTTAGGATAACATTTTTCAGTTTTGTTTTGGAAATATTTTGAATAATTTCAATCATTTTTTACATCGTGACATGTGGGCAAATAAATGCTATTTTTGTGCCAAATTTCATGTCTTTATCTTTAAAGGTGCTAAAGTTATGAGGCTGTGACATACGGTCGGACGGACAACGGAGTCTCGCCATAAAGGTTCCTTTTGTACCTTTTAGGTAATACGGAACCATACAAATCATCAAATTTGAGAGTGCTGAAGATAAGAAAACAATTCTTTGAAACTGTAACGAGATGTTTTATTGATCGTACAGAACAACCAACTTTTGAAATTACGCAAAAAATGTAAACAACTCTTGAGTCCGAGTATAACTGTACAACAGTAAAATGTAACAGTACTTACTCTTGCAGTCAGACAGAATGTATAGATATATAATGTACATATTATGTAAATATATAATATATATATATAAAATAATGCGATTGTATTGTATCTACGTATTATTATTTTTTTGTAAGCGTAAGTATGAATCGTATGTAACTAAGTGATTAAATAAAATTTCTTAACTTCAGCTTATCAAATCTTCGTACTGAGCAAGGCACCTTCGCATCGAGACAATGTATAGAGGCAACAAGTACGACAAAACTCGATAAAAATAGTAATTGGTATTACCAGGTACAAGGACAGCTTTACGTGACAGAACGGCGATTATGTCTCTTTGGCATTTGGGTAGGAGATAATGAACTTGTACATATTGAACGCATTACAAGAGATGATGATTTTTGGATGACGAAGATGAAGAGGAAGCTAATACAATTTTATATAAAATGTGTAATATCAGAGATAGTGAAAGTGATAGTGAAATGAGTTTATTTGCCACAGAACATATAAAAAAAGAAGACCCAGTACAACACAAAACAAAATGGCAAAAAGGAGCATGCTTATCAAATGCTACACGTTGAAGTAACTTGCAGCAAAGGAAAAGCATGGTAAAGATATACCAGAAGATAATAAATTAAAATCGCCACTTAAGAAAAAAGTTAGAAGGTCGATAGTCACACAAACAAAATGCTGTCGTTGTTCCAAGAAGCATGCTATAACGTTACTGCTGCGAATTGGAATAGTGTGGTTTTACGAACATTAAATCTAAATTTCGCTGATTGGGACCGAGATATGCATACAGATGCCCTAATAGATAACCAAATTATAATAAATACAGTGGATCCTACAGACGATGGTGAGGGTGATGACGACGATGGTGACAATGAATATGATGCAAAGATTTTGAATAGCGAGCACGCATAAGTCGCATGCTGATAAAATTGAAAAATAATAGTATTTAATCAAATTCAAAAACTTGACTAAGCAACTTTAACTCATAAATGGAATAGACTGTAACGGATGTCATGCAAAAAAAATTAGCGAGAAAAGACATGTTCAGAAATGGAATGGATAAAAATAGAAATTTACAAATAAAATAATAAAATAAAACAACAGCATGGTATATTAAACCCACGGTATACACGTGGGATGCCTATAAGAACTCTGACTTTGCATGATAATAAAAATAATATTTAATAAGAAAACGTGGATCCTTCACCTATCTCAGAGCAACAATCAAGCTATGACACCTCGCAACCGGGTCTTAGCACTAGCACACATAGTTACAACTGAACAAATCGTGCGACTAAAAATACCGAGTGGGCGAATTTAAAGTATGAAATCGAAAATACTTCACCAAAAATCAAAAAATAGGTGCGACGAAGAGCGAAGCGAGAAGGAGCGAGTTAGGTTTACATGTAATATAAAATAAGGAGCCGAGCGAAGCGGAAAAAAATGGGGTTTTTTCGAATCCATTTACTCTACTATAACGTCATGTACGTATTTCATTTTTGGGTAAATGTTTATTGAGTATTTGATTAAAATTCTCACTGAAGGAAAACGCGATTGGATGAAATTTTCTTGATAGAATTTAATTCCGAAAAGACCTCTAAATTGTTTTATTTTTTCATGTAATTCTGAAATCCTAACTAATTTCATTGTCAAATTGCATTCAAAATGTGGATATTATGTATTTGTAAAGTCTTCTTGAAAAACTTTTTGACAAAATTGCTTAGTACATTTTATATTAATAAAAAACTGACTTTTTTACTACTTCTCCACGAATCCGTCCCACTCGCACTGAGGGTTTTTTCGCATATGGAGTAACAGGGACGCTAAAACTTTTACGTACATAGCACCTTAAAATGAAATTGACACTAAAATAGAAAATTGTTCGCCTGAGAATTATTAACTCAACTCAAATTTGTAATTTCAAGTCGCCGTTTACAACATTTTTATTCGCTCACAATCTTTCGCCCACTTAGTATTTTAGTACGCTATATTCAGTATTTTTGACACCATATATTTGAATTTATATTCGCTCATTTAAATACTACGCCTATAATTTTAGTTTTAGTGCCGTCGAAACCTAAATTATTCCAAAGTAATTTAGCTTCTATTTTTAATACTTATGAACTATTTTGTAATAAACAAAATTTAGTTTTGACAGCTCCTAGATTACAATGAAAGCCTTCAGAGTCAGCTTTGTTAGCTCATATGGTTACCAAGTGTATTAAATATTTTTAGCTGTACTTCCAAATGTTTTACAAGAGCGTGCTTAGATATTGCTCCAATGTAATAAACTCCCCTATTTGTACTAACTCGGTTTTTTAGTAGGAATAGTTTATGTTGGTTCATTTATCGGAATCAATTCTTATTAGTACGAAGTACAGTTACTGGCCCCGAACCTATTTTAATGTACGGCGGTCGGTGGCGAGTCACGTGAAGTCACGATTATAGCCGCTCAGTTGCATCGTAAATAAATACGTCGCGGTGAATTGGCGGGGGCTGAGGTAGCGATAAATACCTACAGGTCCCGGATAACCTGCCCTTAAGTTTTTAACATTGTTACGGCACGTGGCGGATGCTGTTACGTCGTTGCAAAACTATTGGCTTACTTTATTGCCTCAACTATTCATAAGTTAACCCTTAATCTCAGTATAGTGCATTATCTGTGTATTGAAATGAAAGAGCGCATAATCGGGTTCCATTTAAAAGAGGGGTAAAATCGGGATTACGACGCCCAATATATCAAGGTTTATGGAGTGACGACGCCCATTTTCGCGTCACTCTAGGAAAGGACTGAAAATGGCCGAACTATAACTGTATTCAATTGGTACGAATCGGTACGCTCGACGGAAGCAGGATTTTTTTTTTGTCGACACCGTAATTGCGGGTGAGAACAGACGTTCAGAGTTTTGTAACATAAAAAATATAGGTAACTATGTATGGAAAGGTGGAAGAAATTGATGGGGCTTCCATTAGCAGTCTTATGTAATTATTTCGAACTGTTCGCAAGAATTGCAGGATATAATGGGCTTTGATAATGTTTTTGCATGAAAACTTTTACTGTTGTTCGTTATCGCGTATATATTTAACATTAGTTGACTAAAGACAATAAAGTACAAAATAAACTAGCGCCAACCAATCAAAAAAAAAACTCGATAAATAATAATTGAATAAATTACTTTTATTGTTTTAAAAAAGTATTAGTTAGTTTCGAAATATATTTCGGCCAACTTTGTGGCCGTTCGTCAGTCGAATGATACACGTCGACGGCTACAAGTTGGTCGAAATATATTTGGAAACCAATTAATACTTTTTATTTCTATATTAAGTATATAAATAAATAATATTATCTTGATAAATAATATTCATACCAAAAGTAATGTTCCGTAAAATAGCATATTCGTAATAGGTTAGGTAACTCAGGGTTACCACCTAGGCCCGTCTGTAGCTTGATTACTGTAAGGTCAACAGAGCACAAATGGGTTACGAGCATAGACAATGTCCGTGGTTACGAGGGATGCTTTGTACAGTGCTGGAACATAAATAAAAGTTTTAGTTTTATGTTGTTTAGGTGAAGTAAAGATCCCTTTAAATTTCCATAGCCGCTCACCTTTCCCCGAATTAAGAACGGTTCTTGTATGAGTGCTGAGTATGAGTGCGTCCTCCTTAGGGCGGCAAATCCCGTGACACTGTGTTGAAGGTTGACTTGGAGGATATTTATAGAGCAGATGCTTTGTGATTCCCTACCTAGATCTAAGTCTTCTCCTGTTTTAGTGAGGAAGAGGTGGTAGGCTTTTTGGCGTCCGGGCCGGTAGGGTCAGGAATGTTTGATCTATCCGGTAAGTTAAGTTTAAAGGTTTTTTTACATGACAGCCCAGAACTTCCTTATATCTAATTTTATAACAGAGTTATACAGAATTTTCATAGAAGCTAACAGTAGGTAGACAAATCAAAAATTCAGATGCTATAAAATTATCACCATCCTGAGTCATATTGACTGTTGCTTGTTTTTGTAACATTAGGTATTTACATATGAAATAGCCGTTTTCTATAGAGAATTTGAAGGAAACTCAATTTTCAGTACTAACATTTTTTTTTTTTAGGATTGACAAATCCAAATTGTGTAATTTATTATGTGTCTCATTCAAGACAAAATTGAGCTAATTAATTTAATTATTGAAAAGTGTCAGCTGTAAAAAATTGTTACGAATCTCATCATGGAAATGGATGGCATTTAGGACGAACCGTTTTTGAAGATAAAATTTTTATAATCAAACTGAAAATAATAACAAAATTTAATACGTAGATGTAAAACCTGGAAATCAACTTTCAAACAAAAAACACATAATTGAAATAGCTATTGAATTACAGGAATTATGAACTCATGAATCTGTAAGAAAATTTCAGCACTTTCATAGGTAAAGACCCATTATATGGTCGGTCGGCAAAACAGTATTTTTAGACACCTGTATGTATATGGTCGGTAACCTAATATGTCGCGGAAATACTTAGTTATTTAGAAGACAGAAGTGCTATTTAAAGTAAGGCGTGCCAACTAAGACCCAAAATATTTTGCCTTGACAAGTAAAGTTAATTCTGATAACAAATATATTGCTAGAATATTTATAGCTATTAGGTAATATTGAATATACCTATACTTCTAGTTTCAATATGCTTGCTTGTATTTTGTGAAAACTCATTCTTAATTTGAGAAAATATCTATACTTATAAAATTATAATAGTAAATAATATATAATAGTAGTTTATGCTACTAGGGCGAAAAGGAATAAATTACGAGGACGATTTAAAACACGAGCGTAGCGAGTGTTTTAAACGTAACCGATTAATTTATTGCTTTTACGCCCGTGTATCATACTACGTTTTTCAATGCATAGTGTGAGGAAATGAAAACAAATATAATCTTGTGAACTTTAAATTATAATTGGCTCAAAAGGACTGTATCCAGAGCCGTTAAACAGTGGAAAAAAAAGTATAACATCTATGGTACAGAGGAAAGGTTGCAGGTTAGCCAACCATTGTAAATAAATAAAAAAAAAAAATAATAATAAAGCCCTAGGGCAAAATAATCGACTTTTTGTTCGGTTTTGATGCATAAAAAGTGGGCCTTTACGAGCACATGCATTGAAAAAAATTAAATTTGTTTACTCGGGACCTCCTTAAACTTACAAAATTTATAAAAATCCGGTCAAGTGTGAGTATGTCTCGCGCCCTGTGGATTCTGTAGCGTTCTAATATATCTACACCTGAAAACTATTTAAGGAAATTTACAAAGATAATTTTGCAGTTAAGCGCCAAAATTTTCCGGTAGTAGATTATTAATAATCTCTAAAGCGTATGTTTTGATAAACTCTGGAGTAGAATCACTATCGCTCGACATCGACGCTCGAGTCAAGCTTAATAAATATACAACGTGAAATTTAAGTCATTTTGTTAACGAAAACTGGTACTATTACCAGTTTTCGTTAAAAAAAATGTTTAAATTTCACGTTGTATACTTAATTTATGGAGCCCTGGCTTTTTATTGTCTCGCAAAAGGTGTGAAAAGTAGAGTATGCTCCTCTGGAATAAAGCATGTCTTCGTCTTGGGCAGCTTGAACCCTTCGCTTCACTCAGGAATCTACATACTAGAGTCCTTCGTTACGTCCAGGATTCAATATGCCGCCCGTGATGCAAGACACTGCTTTATCCCCTTATAAAACTTTATTACCTATGTATTGTGTATGTTGCCATCGCAAAGTTTCCATTGGTTTCTGTAAACTAGAATTTCAAACTTTTTAAATTCTAAATTTTAGAAACCAATGGAAACTTTATATACATACACAAAACATAGGTAATAAGGTTTTGTTGAATAACTATTGAGTGAATTTTGAATTTACGTGTTCTGTTTCGATTGATGAGAAAAAGTTGGGTTTTTCACAACCCAGCTGCGAAACCGCTCTTAACGACTTACTTTACAAAATGAGGATATGATCGCTAGAGAGACCTATCTTTTCCAGACACAATCTTTATTATAAGACTTATTAAAGTGGTTTTCTATTATTTCTGAAAAAGATAGACCTCTTAATCTCTAACGTCGTAAGGCTTACGACCTTACGATCTTATTTTAAGATAAGAGCTTTTATAAAATTATGCAATATAAAAAATAGCCGTTACATTAAAAAAAACCATTTCCTTAATTAAAAATAATAAAAAAATGCCTCAAAATCGTGAATTTTCTAAGCGTCCCGCTTCCCCTAAGCAGGATGAAAAATTAAACCGTTGGAGCAGGACAGATATCTCTGAATATCCTTGCCTTAATAGGGCTCCGATTTGACCTTTAAGTACGGAACCCTAAAAACCAAACATTTTTGTCTATCGGTTTGTATGCTCGTGTTTCACATTAAAAGTACTGGACTTATTCGAATGGATTTTTCCTGTTGTGTGGCTGGGAATAATGTAGGGTAGGTTTATATTATTTTAAAATATTAAATACAAAACAGTATACGTACTTACGAGTAGTTCTTTTGTCAAAAATACATTGTAATGTTGTAACTTCGTACCACAAAGACAAGCCAGGAAATACTTCATACTGGATAGCTACTTATTTCAAGTTTCCATCTCTACAAGTATCGAGGAAATTCGTATGAAAATCCATTACATACCATTTTTTTATTTTTTAAGAGATTGGCAATCAAAAGGTTTAAAGAAGATAATTAAAAAAAAAAAAAAATAATTGCAATTTCATGTTCGGAACGTAGAGATGTTTGCTATATTTTATAATTGCAATAATAATATTTTTTATTGATTTTATGTAGTATAAAACCATTTAACACTTGAAATTTATGTATTAACTATGTTATCGTGCTGTCAAACGAAATCGCGGGCAAAAGCTAGTATACTTATTCCATCCATCCATCCATCAGCCTAGTTCGTCCATCCACTGTTGGACACAAGCCTTTCCAGCGGGCCTATTGTGTATCTTTAGTTGCCATCTGGACATGGTGTCTATCATCAAAAACATAGATATACTATCGAATTCCGATTGCCTAAGGATATGTTCGCACTTGAAGTGACGACACAGTTCGTAAATAGTTCAATACCCACTAATGGCAATTTTGAAAGTTCCGTTTTTAGCTATGTTTTTGATGATAGGCACTTAGTCCAGTTGGCAACTAAAAATACAGAATAGAGGGGCAGGACTTCGCCACTCCCGGCTGTCATCCTGGAAGAATTACCCATACTCACACACGCTGGGCAGGCGGTTTGGTGAGCGTGGTGCCGGAACCCTCGCACCAGTGACGCCGCTGACCGTCACCAGTCTGTTCCATATAAGGAACGGCTATTAGGGATGGATATACCGCCATCCATCGCCATCCCAGGCATGATGCACCTCCTGGTTTTTTGCCTGTGAGCTGTCCTCTTAATCTCCCTCGAATTAGTTCGAGGGGTCTCCAAGTAAGATACTTATACTTACATAGCAGTGGCGTGCACAGAACTTTTTGCTGGAAAAGCAAGCAATTGGTCAATTAAAAAAATTTGAAAAAGTTTAAATGTCACTTTGAAAAAAATAAGTTTGTATTGGAAATTTTCACTCTATGGTAGACATAGTCTACCCTGGCGTCATACTTTTTTTTTTCAAACTGATATTTATATTATTTCATATTTTTTTCATTGTTATTTTATTACCAATTGCTTGCTTTTCCAGCAAAAATTTCTGTGCACGCCACTGTTATATAGTACACTTGTTAATAACGTTAAAATAGTTTAGATTTATCATTCAAACCGAAGTCAACTTGCCTATTAGATCAAAGTACCTTTTTTTCTTCTCAAAACTTTGATATTAAACATAGGAGTAAAGTATCCTTTTTCTCAGATGTCACGAGAAAATATTTCAAGGGCAAAATGTAGTCGGGCGTTGGGTTCCCTTTCCATTTTACTAACTGGCAACATAATATTTTATAGCAATTTTTCTTCGGGTTGCCATACTTGCCACGTCAATATTGCAACGTTCAAAACGTGGAACCCGTATTTCGCTCGATTGGTAGGTATTGGGAAAGAGCATAAGATATTGATTGATGGACTTAGTTTTTTATGCGTGGTAAACGTTCCGGAAAATCCCGGGCAAACTCTTCGATGTATTCCTGGAAACAGTTTCAATCCTTAAATGCTATGTTAGCCTTTCGCCCGCGGATCCGTCCGCGTTTATATTCAATCTTTGCCTCGTCTTATTCTATTAACACCCCTTATAGCTTATATGTTGACCAGGGTCACTATGATGATAATAAAGAAAACAGCATCAACAAATCCGTTAAGTGGTTCTCGAGTTAAAACGGAAATACATACATACAGATTGTACTTTTGGCCTCAATACAATACTAAGTGCTGCTAGATCAGCGCATTTCGCGCCAGATCTAGCGCTTTTTTGACCACTTAGCGCTCAAAATTAGTTTTTTGCGCCTAGCGAAAAATCTAGCGCTATTTCGGAATGAGTTTTGTTTCATTATTTTTAGCGCTTTTTCGGAATAATTTTGGGAAATCTAGCGCTATTTTGGAATGAATTTTGTTTCAGTTATGATAATTCTACTTGCTTGATTTATTTTGGTTTAAAATTTCATTATCTTCTTTTAAACATTCTTTACGGTTCTATAAATGACGTATTTTTCATAAAAAGCCAATTAATTTGCAATCAGCTAACCAATAAGGCCACCATTATACAATATATAAATAGTGCTTCTTCTAGCGCTTTTTATAAAGATGTATGTTAAGCGGAATCTAAGCGCTTTTTTACATTGGAGTTAGCGTGCAACACTGAATTGGACCTGGTATCCCTTTTAAAATATCGCAAAAATATTAAATGTACAGACGCGACTTTTTGACTACTTTAATATTAGTAATAGATTAGTTAATACATTATTTGTTTCAGCTGTGCTACACAGCAAATATTTCATTATTTTTGCGAGTAAGAAAAGATGCCAATAAAAACTTATCGAACCTTTTAAGCGGAGCCTTTTCTCTATAGGCTGTTGTTTCAAACGATTTAGGTTCCCTCTATCAGGAGATTGTCTTGTCACACGCCAGCAAGCTGGAATCCGGGGTCAAAGTGGCTGACGTGAAATATTTAAATAACGTGACCTTTTATTTTATCTTACAACTGTAGAAAAATGTACATCTTTTACATAATTGAAAGATTTTAAAAACTTATAAAGAAAATTTTCCCTTTTGGTTGATATTGTGACGGGCGCGGGATTTAGCGGGTAGCTGCCACATGTTGGGGATTCAGTGAGACAATTTTAATATCAATACGTTATTTTATAATAAAACGGAGCTATTTCAACTTGTTAAAAAATATTTGAGGTTATCTAAGATTGACAAAATGTACTCACTTTTCTACTAAAATCAGTCGTAGATCCGGAGACCTAGGTCTGATCTGGACCCCCTAAACTCCCCGCTTATGTGTGACATTTGTCTATCCTTTTCATTGTGTTCCAGTTTCAAACTAATCCTCTGCATCATGTTTTTTTGAGGCTTGTTTTATTCATTTGTGTTATTTACAAAGAACTTAATTTTTACACAAAGTAAAAGTCTCCTTTATTAACTGCAGCGGACGACGCCATACATCAAACAACTGAAAGCAGTTGAGAAAGAAATCCCATTATTTGAATCTAATTATTTACAAGATACTTTTTAATAAAGAAAGTTTTATTAGCCAGCTTTATCTGGAAGGTCATGCCCAAGGGTGGTCTATTTAGAGGAGTGGGCATTTATCGGCCCGGGCACGTCTTTGCAGGGCGGGCCTCCGCCCGGCATACAAATACACGATGGCGAACTTTGCCGGTCTTCCTACTATTTGAAACCGATATGCTGTATCGCTACTTGCTTAACTACTCGTACTGTATCAATAATAATGTTTTCTTTCATCCAATTTTGTTATCTACTTACATAAGTAGGTATGTAACATTATTTTGTAAGCTTACTGGTACGAAAAGAAAGGGGAAATGATTTTTTGGGTCTAGATTAGATTTTTCTCGACATACAAATCGTTAAAACTACTGAATTGGAAAACTATATTGGAAAAATGATTAATTCAAGCAACTGCGGTCTACATGTTTTTTTCCTGAATATTTTTTTGTAATTCTTGCAGAAAATTGTGTGCTTAGACTTTTTCTATCGGCTCTTGAAATAAACTTAAAATATTAAAATTTCGTTTTTTTGATACTTCTCAAGAGATTTTGCACTTATTTAAATCATTTCCGGCAAAAGTGGCGTATGGTGAGTTTTAGCAATCACGCATTCACTTATTACCATTTATTTTTCATCATTATATGTCCTTCTTACGGTGGGTTAAATGTCAGTAGCTTACCGCGAAGTGCATAACTTAAATTTGTTTTTTTTGTTAAGAAATTTTAAATTGAAAATCATTTTTATCTGTGCCATTTGACGCCAATAGTTCAGTATTAGTTAGGTTTATAAAGCAAGAGTTAGAAATTGTATATACAGTCATAATCTTCTCAAAACCAACTTAAAATGCTGTTTTGACTTTGTTTGGAACAGATCATATACATTAAATTTCAAACTCATGCTTTATAGACCTCACTAATACTGAACTATTGGTGTTAATTACCACTTACCAAAATGTTTTTCAATTTTTAACTTCTAAACAAGAAATACAAAGTTAAGTTATGCACTTTGTGCTAAGCGGCTGACGTTTAACCTTAAAGGAAATTTGTGATTGAGCATTATTTTTCAAAATAAACAATATTCTGTAAAAGCTAGTTCTGTCCGTACATTTGATAATAAGTTTTTACTATGTAAAGTTTGGTGTGATTGTTTGGACTCATTAAACTAAAAACTACGCATGGTCTCATAAATATTTTTAAAAATACTATTGAGGAGAAGTCACGGATTAAGAACAGGAAGTATTATTAAAAATTAGAGCCGAAAAAGTAATTGCTCTAAGCGTAAAGCACTTGGACGACACCACCAAAAGTAGAAATAAAGGTAAAGCACCACCAAAAGTAGTAAAAAACACGATTTTTCACAATTAAATCTGTCTTAGTCATATATTACGAGATGATAGAGAAAATAGTTCAGATTTGGATTTAGCAAACAATTTCCCATAAGAATAACAATAAATTATTAATATATTTCGGCCCACTTTGGGGCCGGCATCAGTCGAATTATAAACAGTAAGTAAAAAATATATACAACCTTATGACTAATAAGTCATGAGTTATGACTAATATGACTAATAAGTCATGAGTTATGACTAATAAGTCATAAGGTTGTATATATTTTATGTCATTTACTTACTGTTTATAATTCGACTGATGCCGGCCCCAAAGTGGGCGAAAGATATTTCGAAAATAAGTTGTTATACACTGTTTTAATTATACAAAAAATAAAAATAAAATAAATGCTCTAAGTAGCAATATATATATATTTACTTCAAATAAATTATTAAGGACAAAAAGCCACCAGATCGGTGCCTTGGGGATGAAATTTTGATGAAAACGCACCCTAACATTAATTTCTGTTGCTTTCTGTTTTAACTATTCCTTTCAGAGTCAAAAGGCTGAAAGGAAATGCTTAATACGCACTACATTACAAAGAGTTTAGTAAGAAACTAAAGGTACGAGATTTTTCCTTATAAATAACAGTTACACAAGGAAACGACACGGGAGCCCTGTGAAAACCCCAAGGCCCCAAAGGGAAAAACGCTGACAAATTATAAAAGATTACCTGCAAGGTTAAGCGATTCGACTCGCCCAGAGTGCGAAAGGAAAAGGTATTTTATCGCTTTTCTTTGATAACTTTCTAGATAAAAATGTTATAAATTATTCAAAATACCAAATCGCATTTTTTACGAAGAGTTTATATCTAGCTAGATATTTTATCTTGTTTTGTTATGTTTAATAATGTACGAGGCTGCACAAAGCTAAAATTCAGTCCTGCTCTAACGCTTTTGTTTTTTAACTGTCTCCTGCTCTAATCGGATGCTGCGTACGCAAATCTTCAGTTATTATGAAATAGCGGCTACATTCTTAATGTAATAAATATGTTTTTTTTCTAGTTAGTATCTGCGTGTAAGTTTCGTTTCAATCGGTTTTGAAATATGGAAACTGAATCGCTTTTTTCGTGAAATTTATGGTTTTTAAAAGTATTGCAATACAAAAAGCGTTGCATGTTTATTTATAAAGTGTGATTAATAATTGTCTTGAGTCAAAAATACGCCATTTTTTTTCAAGCTTTTGCCATCTACATTGACGGAACTGAATCCAATGCAAAACTGATGTTTAGCATTATGGAGCTCCTTATGTGAGGTAGTGAAGGTACGACACTTAGGTAACAGACTGTACAAACTATGTATTTCACTCTAACTTCAAATCATTTGGACAGTGTTAGAAAACTAGTGCCATATTACAGCTTCGTATACGAAGTTTTAAAAAATTAATTAAATAACCGGCCAAGTGCGTGTCGGGCCACGCGTAGTGTAGGGTTCCGTAGTTGACCATCACAATATGCGGACTTAGAAGGGGGTTTTTTGTTTGATACTATGAAAATATTAATTGAGTTCACGGTTTAACGTTAACTTGTAAAGCCTGCTTAGCTGTGATAGTTTTCCTTTTAACTTCGTTATATGTATATACTACTGCCGTGAATTCTTTCCCATTTCTAAAAACAACCATTAAGCTGGCAGGGGAAGGGACACCTCACAAAATAAAAAAAAATCATCCCTTCTTTTACGAGTTTGTGATTTTTTTTCAATATTTAATTTTACTACTTTCTCGGCGTATTTAATATGTACATCCATGCCAATTTACAGCTTTCTCTCTCTGAGCTAAGCCGCGGACAGACAAACAGATAGATTTTTTTTTGGACCTAACTAACTCCCCATGTTTATCTACTTTTTTTCTTTTTCTGGCGATACATGTGCGCGTCATCAAAACCTAATATTATGCCAAATTTCAAATTCCCAAGTTACACAAAGTTTGCGAAAACAACCCCTGTGATAGACGGACGGACAGGTGACTGATCTTATAATATAAGGGTTCCGTTGTTTCTTTAGGTACCGAACCCTAAAAAACCTTTACGGGTACTGGCCCCATAATATTATTAAGATGGCATTGTTTGGTATTTTTGGTATCATTTTCTGAAAGATGAGAATTATAAAATTAATTCGGTCCCTTCAGACAAATTAAATTGAAATCAACGAAGGTTGCAGTTAAAAAACGCGCATTTTATTCCAGGCTAATTATATTTCTCTTGAAGCATCGTAAAACTTCTAATAACTCTCCCAAATTGAGATTGGTGATACTTATGAAAATGAAACTGCCGATGAAGCGCGAAACGCCTTGGGTCTCGTACTTCTGAATCGTTCAGACTCGGTAATTTCATCAGAAAAGTACTTTTCTAAGATTATATGTTTTAAAGTGACAACGATCTCTTTGGATAAGAGTGCATAAACTTTCAAGATAAGAAATATTTTGAAAAATTTCCTTTTAACCAGGATTTGAACCTGCGACCTCTTGCTTTCACTACCGAAAATTTTTGTCTGTGTAATTTGTTTCGAATTGATCTTTTCTAAAACTAATAAATTTTTATGTTTGAACTGGTTTGAACACTTGGCGATTTATCCATCGCAAGGAGATATAAATTAACATTATATCATTGCAGTATAAAAATGCAGAAAGAAAAGTAAATCTGTATGTTATTATTATTATTATTAAAAATTCTTTATTGCACAAATAAAAACATGTACATAGGCGAGCTTAATGCTAATTAGCATTTTCTTCCAGCTAACCTTTGGCGATGTAGAACTTGTCAAGGGTAGTGCTTCGATGAGGAAACAGTATTATGACTAGGTATATTAATATAGTACAATTCATTTTAACTAAAATTATTATATAGGTAAAATACATAAATAGGTAACTTATAATCAAATACATATATGATGTGAGAACCTCTGAACCGGGATTGGAACTCGGGACCTGTCGCTTACCTGGCGATTGCTCTACCAACTGAGCTATCCAGGTCTCAACACAACACGTGAATTTACCGATGTGCTTTCCCATACTGCAATGATATTTATACCTAGATACCCACTTTACAGTGAGCCAGTTGGCGCCTAGAGGACGCTAGTGTATTCAAAGCTAGTCAAAGAACATTATGCCCTACCGTAACCTGTTACAGCATCGGGGAGTGAAGAATACACATTACTCTTACGGAAACTATGATAGAAATAAATTTCTATGTTTGAACACTTGGCGATTTATCCATCGCAAGGAGATATAATGATCTTTTCTAGTTTTTAATGCAATGTTTTTAATACAGTTCGACCCTCTTCAAGCAGAGTGACAGCTCGGGAGACTTGTATTTCAGTCAGATAACCTCTAAACCAAATTAACAGTCACTTCAATCTACGAGTATAACAACACTCAGAAGACTTGAAAGGCCACTTAAATATAAACGTCAGTCGCTTATCACAAAGTGCATAACTTAACTTTGTATTTCATGTTTAGAAGTTGAAAATTAATTTTTTTTTGGTATGTGGCAGTTAACACCAATAATTCAGTAATAGTAAGGTTTATAAAGCATGACTTTGAAATTGAATGTACAATTAGCCATGATCTTGTCCAAACAAACAAAAAAACAGCATTTTAAGTTTTTTTTAAATTTATTATATTTCAAACTCTTACTTTATATTATAAACCTCACTAATACTGAACTATTGGCGTCAAATGGCACAGATCAAAAAGCTTTTCAATTTTAAATTTCTAAACAAGCAAAACTAAGTTAAGTTATGCACCTTGCGCTAAGCTACTGATGTTTAACCTTAAAATGAGTTTTCTGTACTTAAAAAGTTAAGAAAATTCAACGGTGTCACTTTGTTTTTAAGTGTACTCTTGGCCACCATATTAAGACCTGCTAACAAAACGCTGATGTTCTTTTGTTTTTTAATTTAGCTTTAATATTTGGTGGGCAGAGCTATAATTAAAAACCAAATAATTTTTTAAATTCCACTTTGAAATCCGAATTGTTTTGAGCAGTATATATCTGTGGGCTTACCTGTGGGCTAATTAGTACCGTCAAACGGTCCAACTTTTTGCTAATTCTCAATTAAGAGCCAACAAGTAGGCGGATTGTAAATAAAATAAAATAAAAGTCGGTTGGCTTTTTATAATTAACCCAAACAGAAAACTTCAATTCGAAATTTTGCTCTTTATTATCACACAAAACCTTCCCAAAATACCCATGTATTGTGTATACTGTCATCGCAAAGTTTCCATTACCATTGGTAATGGAAACTTTGCGATGATAGTATACACCAAGCATCGGCAAACTACGGCCCGCGGGGCATCTCCGGCCCGCGAACGGCCCAATCAGGCCCGCGACCATCGACACTTAAATAGTGCACTTGCTTACACGAATAAATCTTTGTTTCTATTTTATAAATTAACTGCAATTACCCTATTTAATAGTGTACCTGATTTGAATGTCTATAGTTCATATAATTTAATTTTTGCATAAATAAGAGACCGTTTAACGTTGTTGAAACCTATACGAGTCAATAAATAAACTTTCTTTCGGAAAATATAAATATTTTCATTTTAATAAAGAATTATATTAAAGCCAACAATTCAAAAACCTTGATTGATACTGTTCGTAAATATTGGCCCGCGTAGGAAAAAGTTTGCCCATCTCTGGTATACACAATACATAGGTATTAAGGTTTTGTAGGATAATAAAAGAGCACGCTTTGAATTAAGATATTGATCAATTACAAAAAGGCGGTTTTTTTACAATCCGCCTGCTAAATGCCTCTTGAGTAAGTACAACGAAATATTTCTTAAAATTGGCTCAATTTGCTTAAAATGTAACATGTACAAGCGTTTAATTTCACGTTTATTTATTTTCTATTTATTAAAAATTATATAATTAATTATTAGGAAGGTGTATCACAAACCTGCAAGGGTTTAAATAAGTACATACAGAGTTGTAGAAACGTAAAAAATATTGTTCATTTCCGCAGATATGTTTCTTTGTCATTGATGTATAATAACCAGCTAATGAAAAAAACATGGAAGACGCATTTCTAACTAAGTGTAATTCGAAAATGGCGCCAGAGATTGAAAAGGGCAAATGGCTCTTGATTGGATCGTACTGTTGTCATGCGACAAGCCGTGGTTGGCTGACTCAAAGACACAGTAGATGCTATTCGAGCCGTCGCCATACAAAATTGTGTTCAACACACTTCATCATGGGGTCATTTTTCAACTCTAATCAGACTTCAATGTTTTTTTCGTTTACCGATAATAACTATTTTGTGAAACTTTATTGTATTTTCATTTAAAAATACACTGCATTTACACCCGGTATGTATAACTCACCAAATAAAGAAGACACTGTAACAGAATACGCAAGTCTTGTCCACAAATAATAAAGGAGAGGACTTCAATCCCTAAATTATTTAAGTCAATTGAACAACTAATTGCTACAACAATTTGCAACCACTTTAAAGGTCTTTGTCCAGTTGCCAGCTCTGCCCTACTTTAGACAAGATTAATACCTTCCACTCTAAGAGAAGGCTTCATCAAGGATGTGGTGTGGCTCCATCCACGCCTACACTAGACCCTTGAGATTTCACTCTGAACGATCTAACTCTGTCTTCATTCATAATAATAGGTTGTCTGAAAACTAAACTATTTGACATCGTGCTATGTGCTTGGCTTTTTTTAAGTAAATTTATTGTTTGATGTTTTTATGTCTTATGTATGTGTTAATTGTAATATTATGGACCTGGTCTGGAATTAAATTGATTATATATATAAATATAGAACCTAAGGCCGATATTAAACTATCAGTTTTCTTTGATCAATGTTTTGTTTATAAATTTGACGTCAAATATTAAATGTCAATTTTGTATGAAAAGGGATCCCTTATTACGACATGTTGTAATAATGGATCAGTTTCCATAGACAATATTTGACGAAGGATCCTTTAAAAGTGATTGGCATTAGTTGCTTGAATACCCAAACTGTAATTTCATTACATTTTTACTTATTGTTGTATATACTATTCGGCTCTACCAAATTTTTGGTATCCCCCTCAGATAAATAATTTTCATCCTTATGGCCTTATAATATATTTATTTTGTAGGTTTTCTTTTTATTATTTTAAAACTTATTCTCAAATACAAAAACTTTATACTATAGATATTTAATTTCAAAATTCTGTCGTTTTTATCGATCTAAAAATTGAGTCATCTTGAACAAAAAATATATTAAAAATTAAAGTTTTTGGCACATGTTAGACCAAATAACTTTTTTGTAATCTACTCCAGTTACCTAGTAGCTATCTAGAGGTCAATGATCTTGATATTTAATCGCATGGCTTATAAAAGTTTACAAGTCGTTCATATTATTATTGGGGATGTCTTTAGCCATTCAGCTGCGTCTTCTGTAAGGATGAACAGGTCAGAAATGTTTCCCGTTGGGCATTCTCGGATGATGTGGTCCACATTTTGCACCTCGGCACCGCAGTCGCAGGCTGGTGATGTTCTCCACTCACATCGGTGCATGTATTATACTAAAGTATAGATACGTATTCCGATTGCAATGAAGATTATTTTATAGTTGTGGCTTCAAGGCGATACTACTTACCATACATACATACAAATACTCACGCCTATCTCCCAGAGGGGTAGGCATGCTACTTACCCGTTGATACTTTATGATTTATGGTTAAACACGTATTATCCGTCAAAGTCCAAGTGCAAAAAAATATGAAATACAAGGTAAAATCATGCGTTTCTTGGAGTGTAAAGGCTAATTACGATCAAGGATAACTTTTCACAAGTATGTAATCAATAGTCAACATTATTTTAAAAGACTATACTTAAAAAAAATATGAATTTTAATGTTTACCAGTTTATTTTAAATAATATGTTGCAACCAAATATATTTAGAATTTTCCCTAGATTTGGTAAATTTCTAACGTTATTGAAAATACGTGTACAAAATGAAATTATGCCATAATTTAGACAGGTATTAGAAAAAACATCTTCTTTGTGAAGAATCACCCACTCTATCGTTTTTTAGGGTTCCGTTGCCGAACGGTGCCCGTACAATTTGATGAAATTGTTGTACATACTCTAACAGTAAGAAGTAATTCAGTAAGAAGTAAGAACTTACTTATTTACTTGCTTGCTTAGTACAGTAAGAAGCTATTTCTATTCAGATATTGACTATTTATTTGGTTGTTATTTAATATTAATTTTCTCATTTTGTTTTCTTTGTAGGTGAAAAAAATTGAGAAAATAATAAAGGTGTTACGACAAGAAAAGAAGGCTATCTTTGTTTGATTTTAAAGTAGCCCAATTTATGACCAAGAAGTCTGAATGAGACAGATATTTAATTTCGTTATTCTGACAGCTCCGTCATCAAACCGTGTCACAGGTTACTAATTTTGAAAATCAGTATGCTCAGAATCCTTATTCTGAGTCAGTATGTATGGAATTGCTTCTCTAGTAGAATTGGATGATGGAAAGGCACTGCGTACCCTAGAGTGAATATTTTCATACAAACTCTTTTTTCCAAAGTGTTATTTAAACTTTTTTCATATTTTTTTTATTGTCTAACTTGACTTTCTGATTCCTTTTCCGGAAAAAAGTTCAATGCACACCACTGGTTATAGCTATAGGAGACTATAACTATAACTTTTGGTCTATTTTGCTTCTGCTGATCTCAGAATATAGAATTTTTCACAAAAAAATAAACTTTCGTCCTATTGCCACGCGCGCAAACGTGCGCAGTTGCTACGATTATTATTACTCGTAATTGCTATAGTCAGCAATCTCATGACTACATAATTTAATATAATGTTCTAAAAAAATTATATCCCGGTATTTGCTTTGACAGAATAGCGATTGCTGGATCCATATCATAGAAATCTTGGCATCCGGCTCAGATTTCTAACTTATTCTTTTTCAGCAAACGCTCACTTACTAAAAGCAGGTCAGGACAAAAAAAAAGCCGGGTAAGTGCGATTTAGGCTAGCGCACAAAGGGTTCTGTACCACCACACAATGCGGGTACAGAATCCTAAAAGCATTATGGTAAATAATTCCACTTGCGTTTATTGAGGACCAACACAACTTGATAACTTACGATCTATTAAAGTATTATAAAACTAAAGGGTCTAATTAAGTTGGTCATTTATAACTTCCTAAATAGTCGAACATATTTGTAATTTTCAGATTTTTTCATATGTCTGTGCTATAAAACGTACCTGTAAACGAAATTTTAAGTTTATAGGTAAGTCAACTGGAAGTGCCCTATAGGTAGGTGTCAAAAATTTGTATGAAATTACTTTTGCAATAATTTTGTGTAATAACTTTTTTTCCCGTCGAGTTAGAACTTAGAACGAGTTAGAACGACTTTTGTAGGAGGCATACTGATACTTGATAATTCAGCTTGATAATTCAGCTTGATAATATCTTATACGGGCCCGAGCAAAAGTTTCGTAACAGACATACAGACTGACAAAAAGTGATCCTTTAAGGGTTCCGTGTTTTCATTCGTACGAAACCCTAAAAACAACAAAGATAAGAATTGCCCCAAAACTCCATTTACGTAAATATTCGGCAAAGATTATTGCCGCAAGTCAGCGCAAGCTATAGGAATTACAAACAAAAGTGACACAAAATGTTTTTCGTGTTATGATTACAGAATCGTAGCGACAAACCCCGCTATAAAAGCATATTTCGCCTCGGGGAGATTTCAAAACTGTTTATGTATCGACCAGCGGGCCTATTATGTATCTCTAGTTGCCTTCTGGACTGGGTGTCTATCATCAAAAACATAGATATACTAACGAATTCCGATGTCCTAAGGATATTTTCGCACTTAAAGTGACGACACAGATTGTTAATACTTCAATACCCACTAAAGGCAATTTTGAAATTTCAGTTTTTATCTATGTTTTTGATGATAGGCACCTCGTTCAGTTGGCAACTAAAGATACAGAATAGGGGGGCAGGTCTAACAAAACGTTCGAAGCGTGGTGCTAGATCCGTTCTCTTCTAATGAATGAACACTGACTCTGCGGAACCCAGTCCATTGTTCCAACGCAAGCAGTACAAAATTAAAAAGCAAAATGCTAACAAGTATATGCATACGTGTACAGATCTGCTAAACTAGTAACTAGTTTGGTCTAGGCCAAAGTAGTTTTAGAATAGAATAGAATAGAATAATTATTTATTACAAGCATCAAAGGCTCAAACTTTGTTAGTACAACTTATAAAAAAAAAAAGGTAGTAAAAAATTACAATAAAAAAAAAAAATAGAAATAAAGATACAAGAAAAAGACAAATTTAGGGAAAGTGGTGTGTTCGTTATTTCCTCACCACTCCCCCTGATGTTTCGCAGCAATGACTCAAGTACTTACAGTCTAGTCTATTCAGAATGCTATTGGTGCTACCAGCGAAGCGCATCTTTTGCGCATCGTTGCATAAAAACAATCTACTCGCACCTCCGCGAACATCCCTGTTTTGGGTTATCATAAAAAAAACCACTACGTGGTACGACTGGCCATATATAACCTAATCCTCCAAGCTTATAACCCTCCGGCTCTCTTCGGCCTAGATTCCGCAATCAACAATCTGTTATGGATTGTATAGAAAGCAGAAATACGAAGACGGAAATACGGCTTTTGCCGAAGAGTGGAGAACATTCCTACGCGCAATATTTAAGGCGATTACCATCGCCAAATTAGCAGCTCGATATTTGTCACTACAAATATCAACGGAAACGACATTGAAATAACGTTCATATCAGCGCACAATGCATAGTGGCTGTTACGACGCTCGCTGCGTCCTTGATAGGGCGAAATAGGAGAAAATTATACTTTTCACTTGGACGTGATTACTCGATTGAATAATCTTATGTTATGTTTATAGCTATAAAGTTCATCTATTTATCAAAGCATAGATGAATTCAATCGGCCAAGCCACTCAGGAGCAGTAGGGAATTTGAGGTCAAAAAACACCATTCAGTAAAAAAAAAAAATCATGTAGAAGTTTTGGTGGTATGAAAAAGAAAAATGTTGCGTATGTTGTCTAAGAGTTGATTTATTCATAATACATTTTTTTATTATTTTTGGTTTGGCCATAAACGAGGAGTAGGCTTTAGAAAGTACCCATTTGGCAATAGTAAGGCCCTTAAATGGTACTACTGTACTTACGAATATTAAATCAGTTTTTTTAGGGTTCCATACCCAAAAATTAAAAACGAAACCTTTATAGGATCACTTTGTTGTCCGTCTGACTGTCTGTCAAGACCCTTTTGCTCAGCCCCCGTATGATATCAAGTAAATAATATAATGATACCTCTTACTGAAGTCTACGGCCTTATGATGCAGTAAAAAAAATCAGGCTTCAAACTCGACGCGAAAAATAGTTATTGCACTTTACATAATAAATAACATACAAAATTTTGACATTTGCAAGGCAATCAAAACATGCCCTGCGTTCCGAAATAGAATTATATCGCTAAAATCGATTACGAAAGTATGAAGTGAATGGCTTATGATCCATTGTAATTCTATTTCGGACCGCAGGGATATAGGGCACTTTCAGTTGAATGAATGAATTGATACTTTATTGTACACAAAAGATTTAAGAAAACAGAGTATTGAAAACATAATTTTGTACAAAAGCGGACATCACTTAAAGCGATTTCTTCCAGCCAACCTTTATTAAAATTATTTTAAGTAAAAATAGGGGGATAGACGTAATAGATCGAGTAAATTAAATAAAAATCAATAAAGTGTAAATACAAATAACCTACTAATTTAAACTTAATTTTAATAGATACCCATAGACTTACATAAACAAATATACAAGAATATATTAATAAATACATCTATAATATATATACATATATATATGTATATACATTTAAATATCAATAGAATAAGGGTAAATAAGTGACGAGACTACCAACCTAATGAAACTTCATAGTAAGATCTGACTTTCCCAAAGAAGACGACATACGAATTTCAGTAGGTAACTCGTTCCAAAGACACACAGCCTTGACCGCAAAAGAATTCCCATATGCAGTAGAAGTGTGCTTAGGGATACTAAGCAGGTGACTTTCCCTGCAGCGTAAGGAATTGACGTAATTGAATTTGTCGCGAAGATATTCAGGAGCAGAGGAATCGTTTAAAACGTTATATAGTGAGTATTCCTCCGAAGGTAAATTGGGAGCCACCTCAGTTGACTTTAGAATCTCTAAATTACGTTTACAGACATTACACATGTGACAGATTCCTCGGTTCAGTCAATTCTAAAAATATACAGTGTGTCCCTCGTACAAGTGCACATCCGAAAGTGGGTAAAACTAGATCTAAATATATCGACAAAAACAAAGTAAAAAATTTTTTTTTTAATTTTTTTAATCTTGAAAAAATACTCCACCTGGGTATCTTTGTTTGGGACGCGAGCGCAGTGCCTTTGGTTAACCGCTCGTAGAAAATATTGTATTTATGATAGAACGTCGTATTTTTTTTTTGTTAGAAAGATAATGGAATAGGCAATGATAAATAGGAGTAAAAGTATAGTAAAACGGGGACATTATTTTGAAATTACTGAAGAAAAAGACGGAAAAATTAAATAAATAATCTTTTAGGATATTATTTTTATGGTAATGGTAGTTGATTATGTTTTTTTTTTGATTTGGTTAGGATTATAACAGTTTTATTTCATTGCATTACTCGTGATAGATCAAAAGTTATGACATATTTTATACATAGTCTCCATAGTAGGCAAAAAACATTTAAAACGTAAATTTATAAAACAAAGATTTTCTAAAAAAGAAAATATTTTTTTTGGCGAAAAAATAAGGTCTAGTTTTACCCCTTTTCGGATATGCACTTTTACGAGGGACACACTGTATATGATCTTATTAATTTTGCTGCAGAATATGATCTTATTAATTTTGCTGCAGAAACAATGAATTATATCAAAAATATTTATTATCTCGAAACGGTTTTTCAATCGGCATGCCTTAGCATAAACTTCCCATATGTAATTGAATGGGTCACCTGGAAAAGGTTGTAAGCAACAAAATGGAACTTTTAGGAAAACGACATTTTTAATGTTATTTCAGTTATTTGTTATTAAATATATAACAAAATACTTAGATAATTAAGTTTATACTATAATGAACCTCAAATAAAACAGTAATAACCAAATAAGCAAATTAGCACTGAAAAATAAACAAAACTGTTCCTAAATTTATGGAAAAACGTTGCAGCTTGCATGGTTGACATGTTTTTGGTTGTCACACAATCTTTGTTAAAACGTTTTACCACTAACCAAAACAGGAGGCAATTTCATTGATATAGTGTAACCTATTCTGCTCGGATATTCCTTTCTGGCATTCCTCAGCACCTCATTCATTACATCTCGCCACTACTAAATGTTAATCTTCAATTTTTTCACCTTATTTACTTGCTTTGCAGCACCAAGACTCACGAAAAGATCACCTTGCTCCGCCATCTTACAACGTGTTTCGCCTAACTGGCAAACTTTCGGTCGTGATAGTCGAAAGATACTGACAGTATAAAAAAAACCGAGAATAGTGTTTATTAAACCAAACTGCCCATGGGCTCAAGTAGAACGTTTTTCCATCAAAAAGATGACATGGCAAAATATGTTGGTTACAACGTTTTCCAGGTGACCCATTCAATTAGAGTTGAAAGACACTGTTCCACACACTTTTTCCGTACACCAACCCTTTTTTATTACTATGTTCTCCGAAAACCCTAGAGTAAATGGGTAATTAATCCTAATGAGATGGTGTACAGTATTTCTTACCGCAGTAAAGTAATTGTAAGTACCTTTCTTTGATATTTATGAGCGCCTGTCAACGCTTAGGTCTCGTTACATGAGTGTTTACTTAGGTTGTTTTTATTTAAGGTACAAATAAAGGCATAATTTGCTCGTTGTGAGCTTTTGAAGTAGAGACTTCTATCACAGTGTAAAATGGATTTTAAACTGTGTTTCTATGGTCGTATTTTGTATAGGGGGGCCAATTGAGAACTTGTAAGTCACTTCCATGATCGACTTCAGGAAAGAATTCCGCTGATCAAGGAATTTTCTTGTTTAGTGCTTGACTATAAGAGTATTTTGAAATGGGACCTCTTTTGTGAATAAAAAATTAGGATAACACTTATTAAAATAAGCACAAAATAACCATTAACAGAAGGTTCACTCCATATAACTAGCGAAAACAGGCGCACGCACACAGACGCATACTTACGACTTTCTCGTACATATTCGGGCGAATGCCAGTCACGAGTGCACGTGATTTGGCAATACCTGTGATTATTGTTTGGAGTGATGTGTTTGATGGTATAAAAATGAGTAATGCATATCGAAATCGTTGCGTATATGGTTGTTTGAATACAACAATAAACCGAAAGAAATTGTTTGTTTTTAAATTACCCATCATTGCGGAAAGATAAGAATGAAAATGATTTCCTATTTATTGTAGGTAACTAATAAATTGTGTTTGCTTTGCTGTTGTATAAATAACTCCCAACTTGAAACTTTCACAGATTTATCGTAAACTAGCCTTTCGCCCGCGGCTCCGCCCGCCTTTATATATTCTCTTTTCGGATTGGGCTTTATTTTTATTTACCACCGTTATGACTTATATGTTGAAGAAGGTCACTACAATGATAATAAAAAAAACGCATCAAAATCTGTCGAGTGGTTCTCAAGTTAAAACGGAAAATAGATACAGACGGACAAACATTCTTGAAATTTTAGTTTTGGCTTCAGTAAAACACTAAAAACCCATTTCAGTAAAAATTTTGAAAAATTTTTAGTGTACATAGTACGAAATTTTTACAACTTTATTACTGGTACCTACATAGATGACAACAGCCCTAGCGTTACGGTCGAGCGTAGGTAATTAAAATCAAGGTCACCCGGAGTAGGCCTTCTGTAAGTGGTTATTTTGTGGCCGAAGTCTACCACCAGTAAAATTAGGGGCCTACGTGTCGTATTCACGTATCACAGGTTGCGCTAGGTCTGGTTATCTATCTCTTTTGTTGACCGTATATACATATTTACCATATATCTACTTGAGATAGGTCTCGTCATATATACAGAAAGAAAGAAAGAAAAAATATTTATTTCGAGTAATCAATCGGTCGAGCTTACTTACTATTTACAATACAAGTAAACCCGCGCTGGGGTATACTACAACTATACAAGGTGTAACAGAAAGGCGTAACCATATTTGAAGAGCTTATTCAGTCAATGGTACATTTCCATGGTGCTTTCTGTTACGCGGTGTATACTTATGTTTCGTAGGCATTTTATTATTCATTTCAATTGTCCCAGTCAAACACGTATACAAATATACAAGATTTGTCAATATAGACGTAATCTGTGTAAATACGCTTTAACAAAGCACATAAAGTATAAAGCAAGGTATTTAAAAAATCCTTAATATTACCTTTACAATTTTCTAATTTTCATACGAAATTACAGATCTTTCGGCCCAATCTTCTTTGAGCTATGCTATAGACAAACAAACACCTAGGTTTCAATTTTTTTTACGTTACCACTAAACCAATGCGATCGTACGTAAGACAGATTTACACTCTCGATTACATCCAGCGGCGTTACGGACAGAGTGATGGGCAAAATGTAACAAAGCCCAGGGAGGTTATTTTTCTTTGTGGAGGTTTATCTCAGTTTTTCCCGTTAAAGGGCGAGCGGGCAAGGGAACAAAAGTGCTAAGCAGTCAACAAAAACACTGGCGGCGGCGGTAGCAGATAACAGGGTGGCAGGGCCTCATTGTGAAAATTCCGTGAATTTGTTGATTAAGGGCCTTACTATTGCCAAATGGGTACTTTCTAAAGCCTACTCCTCGTATATGGCCAAACCAAAAATAATGAAAAAATGTATTATGAATAATCAACTCTTAGACAACATATGCAACATTTTTCTTTTTCATACCACCAAAACTTCTACGTGATTTTTTTTTTTTACTGAATGGTGTTTTTGACCTCAAATTCCCTACTGCTCCTGAGTGGCTTGGCTGATTGAATTCATCTATGCTTTGATAAATAGATAAACTTTATAGCTATAAATATAACATAAGATTATTCAATCGAGTAATCACGTCCAAGTGAAAAGTATAATTTTCTCCTATTTCGCCCTCTCAAGGACGCAGTGAGCGTCGTAACAGCCACCGTGCATTGCGCGCTGATATGAACGTTATTTCAATGTCGTTTCCGTTGATATTTGTAGTGACAAATATCGAGCTGCTAATTTGGCGATGGTAATCGCCTTAATATCTAGTCTACCATGTAAAAAATTGCAAAGTTAAAAATACACTTGCGAGCTTTAAACTGGAATCACCTAAACGGGGGTTGTTCAAAACAATTTTAACAATTTTCATGCTACAAAATTATAGAATGTGGTATGTCATTTGAAAGGTAATTTTATTGGCTTTCGAATGCTAGTATAGACAATAATTTTGTTTTTTATTTCCTACTTAAATTTTAGGAATTAGTGCAACAGTTGGCCATAGTTAGTGTTTACAGACCTCCTGAAATAAAAGTCAAGTAATTCTGTTTAAATCTTAATGTGATGACGTCGCTTCCTGTAAAAACTATAGTATTTTGTGCGAGTATGTCCAGCTGCACACAATACTTTATCTACGATCATCATACAAAATTTCACGAAAAATTAGAAAAAGAACACACGTCATGATATTGTGGTGATACTCGTCATGGTACCCTAAGTCCATAGGATGTATATGTATAGGGCGTTGCTTAATAAATGAAGACAGACTTATCGCTCGTGATTGGTTCCCTAGCGGTGTTATAATAAATTTGGCCAATCACAGTGCAGAATTGCGGTGTTATAATGTAATATTATAACATTAGTCAAACAATGTAGGTACTTATAAAACCGCTTTTGATGTTGTAATAACTTTATTATGTATGGGAGTAGATAAAAATACTTGTAGAATCTATTTAAGGTGATTACCCACGCCAACGGCCTTGAGCAATCGGCCTCACCTCCGGGGAGTTACAGGCGCTGCTCCCCGCATGCCTCTGCGCAGACGCCCCGCGCCCCTCTACAAAGATCGCTAGCGTCGCAATGATTCACACCTCGTAGCGAGGTAGAAATAAATTTATGTAGCATTGTTTTATGCGTAAACCTATAACTATAACTTTTCAAGCTCAATAGGCTGTGGTGCTGTAACAGAAAGATGTCACCATTCTGTACCTATTACTACATGGTGATATTTTGGTAGTTTTGAAAACAAACTAGTGGTTATAGTAATTGCGAACTAGTGGTGATAGTACTGAAATCGCGAAAATATATAAAACATATACAACAGTTACATACAGAAACATGTCATCAAAATCGGTTATGTGAGGATACCCGAAAGTGACCAAGTTGATATTGGGGTCAGACCTTTATAAATCTTGGGCTTGAGCGGTAACAGACGAGCGTCACTTTGCAGTTGGTAACCGTCAACAGTAGGCCCACCATGTGGTTGGCACTCTATATACGTTGGCGACTGCGTAAAATAAAATGTATTGGAAATTCTGGTTCCTCTCATATACCGCTAGAACTGCTAAACTCATACAAATGTTTTCTAACGTGTATCGAGTGCCAAACTCATGGTAGGCCAGAGGCTTGAGGTAACTTTAGACGTCGAACCTTGTCGGCGGTAACCGTCTAATGATGGTAGCGTCAGCCGTCGTCGGTTGCAGTCAAACAATTTTTCATAAAAAGTTTCTGTTTTTATATTTGAATGATTTTTGAACGATAATGACGAAACAAAAAAATACATTGATAAAATATTATTTTGTTACAATTTTTGTTGATTTCGGTGCTTTTACAGACTTGGGTGGTGTGTATCGGTTATTTGCGGGTTTCATAATGAAACCGATAGTATGTAATATATTTGGGTACTCAGAAACGGTTTCAATGATGTTGATGCAACTTTTACATTTTATTTTTATGAAGATTGTATTCGCACGTAAAATAAACAAAACATATATTTTTTAATCTGTAAATTTTAATTATGTTACGTAATCTGTACCACAGTTTCACCTCGCTAACACTGGTAAGCTCTGATCTGCAGGTAAATCCTCAATTTGGTAAATATATGTATATATTTTCTTGATCATGAGTCTTCTGCTTTTTATTTTGTTCTTCACTTGAGATAAGTTAAATTTTTGTTGTGCTCTTTGTTCTTCATTTTCTTGTTCTGTACTTTGTTTTTTTCATTGTTCTGTACTGCGGTCTTCATTTTCTTGTTATATATATTGTTATACATTTTCTGTGTGTTTTCGTTTTTTTTAATTTTCTTTTTTCCTTTTGTTCCTTTTTTTGTTGTGCACTTTGTTTTTCATTTTCTTGTTCTGTACTGTGGTTTTCATTTTCTTGTTTTATATTTTGTAATACATTTGCTTTAAATTAAAATTAATCTACCAGAATCGAGTCTTCAATCGTCTTTTGTTCAGAGGCTGTCGGA
Organism: Ypsolopha sequella; assembly: GCA_934047225.1. Lineage (NCBI taxonomy): Eukaryota > Metazoa > Arthropoda > Insecta > Lepidoptera > Ypsolophidae > Ypsolopha > Ypsolopha sequella. Next base: position 14,620,237 of record OW203994.1, on the reverse strand, counting down.
TCATTGTCTTTGACGTTCATTTCTAATACAATGAATGAGCCTGGACATGGTGGTGGTCCAAACGATATTTTTCTCTGAAAAACATAATAAATAAGTTTGAATTTACCTAAGTACATAGAATAATTTTTAACCTACTATAAATTATAAAATAATGCAAACCCATTAAAGAAAAATACTCAAGTTTCACAGACAAATATTAAAATAAAATAGAAATAAATATATATATATTGCTACATAGAGCACTTATTTTATTTTATTTTTTGTTTAATTAAAACATTAAGTATACAAAAATTATTTTTGACATATATTTCGGCCCACTTTGGGGCCGGCGTCAGTCGAATTAAAAACGATTTACCGTTTTTAATTCGACTGACGCCGGCCCCAAAGTGGGCCGAAATATATTAAAATATAATATTAATTCCTAAATATTTACCTAATTTCAAGGATATTACCACGTTTATTGTTGGATCATTGTCCATGCCTTCCATTTCTGAAGCAATGAATGAGCTTAGAGATTGTGGTGGTCCTGACAATGCTTTTCTCTGACAAACATAACAAATAACGCTGAAAATGTTTTAATACGCAATATAATTTTTAACGTACTAGGCTGTCGGGTGACAGTTGGTAACCCTATGTTATACCCTATGTATAACCCTATGTTACCATGTTGGCGATAGCCATCGACTACCATCGAACAATGGTAGTGAGCGTCAGCTATTGGTTGCATTCGACGCGCTGACGCTGCCAAACAGCGCCGACTGCACTCGATTGATGGTATTGTCAGCGTTGTATGGTCAACTGCAACCGACGGCTGACGCTAACGTCATTCGGTGGCAATTTATAGTATAGAATAGTAGACTGTCAGAACACTATCGGTATACAGTCGAGAACACTATCTCATCGAGTAACAAGATGTGACCAATTTGTAGTGGTGTTGAAAAAAAACTACATCAAAATAAACAGGGTTGGCTCAACGCAACCTGGAAAATTTTGTAGAGTCAGCAAAAGCAGCATTTTATTGAACAAAAAAATCACATCATCAAGTACATATCATCGACAGAGCGTATAAAAGGTGCTAAAGAAAGCTTTTTTCATATAAAAAGATATTCGATAAAATCAGGCTGATATTAGTACCAACATAGGACAAGCAAACCTTATTTTTAAGCACCTTGTGATACGCTATATCGAACATAGTACTTATTGACGTGATTATTTTATCAGAAAATTTGCGTTGTTTTTGCTGACTTTACAAAACGCTCTAGGTTGCGCCTAGCCAACCCGGTTTATTTTGATGTAGTTTTTTTTCTACATCACTACGAGTTGGTCACATCTTGTTACTCGATGAGATAGTGTTCCCGACTGTATACCGATAGTGTTCTGACAGTCTTCTATTCTATACTATAAATTGCCACCGATTGACGTTAGCGTCAGCCGTCGGTTGCAGTTGACCATACAACGCTGACAATACCATCAATCGAGTGCAGTCGGCGCTGTTTGGCAGCGTCAGCGCGTCGAATTGGTTGCATTGACGCTAGTGACAGTGACGCTCACTGCCATTGTTCGATGGTAGTCGATGGCTATCGCCAACATGGTTCGACATATGCAGTTACCTACCGTTGTCTACGGCTACCGTTTTGAAAGTGATGTTCGTTTGTTGGCACCCTAAATATTTACTAAATTTCAATGACATTACATAATTTCAATGACAATGATATCTGATAGGTGGTAGAGCTGATGCCGGGCTCGACTGTGGAGGTACCACCATCTTACTTGGAGACCCCCTCGAAGTAATTCAGGGGAGAGTAAGAGGACAGCACACAGGCAAAAAACCAGGAGGCCCACCACGCCTGGGACCGATGGATGGCGGTATATCCATCCCTTATAGCCGGGCCTTATATGGAACAGACTGGTAACGGGCAGCGGCGTCATTGGTGCGGGGTTTCCGGCACCGTGCTCACCAACCCGCCTGCTCAGCATGTGTGAGTATGGGCAATTCTTCCAGGATGACCACCGGGAATGTGAAAGTCCTGGAAAGGCTTATGTCCAGCAGTGGACGAACGAGGCTGATGGATGGATGGAATGACATTACAGGTTACATGCACAGATTATTTTGAATTAATATATTGTCAGGTCTACCCGAATAAACTTTTCAGTACTTAGTCTTTTTTGCAGATTTTGTCGTATTATTTTCTTTGCCTTCTGTTTCTGGTGGTCTCTTTTTAGATGCCCCTGAAATAATATATCAATTATATGTATTATACCTACAATTCTAGTTATTCAACTATCTCTACATAATATTACAGGTATAAATACCACGGCTTTGATATGCCTGCCTGGGACATATTTTTCTGAAATGAACTAAAACAAGTATTTCAAATAGTGCTCCGGTCCAAAAAAAAAACAGGTCGGAAGCGGCGCTAAACCATATACATAGTCCGAGCCTTGATACTTGGGTAGTTTATTTAGCTGGATAGAAGTAAAAACAAAATTTTGAGCAACGTTTTTTGCGTGAATTGTTGCTTATAGTTTATAATAATAATTATATATCGTCACGATAGGAATCCCCGGGGGGGGTTTCCGAGTGTGTCCGCACTCGGTACACCCGCGTCTCTCCGACGATAAGTATGTCCCAACGTGGTTGGTGGTGACTTTGGGCACAAAACATTCAGCAAGTAGTAAGTATTAGTAAATACTATGCACAAAAATTCCGAAAAACTCCTTGGTGCATGCCCAACCGGGGCTTGAACCTGGATCTCAAAATTGAGAGGCCTGCGTTCTACCCATGAGCTACTATAATTGTTACCAGTAATTATTCATATCTACTCAACTATGGATAATGATTGTGTAGGTAGATTATATTAGGTACCTACTTACTTTACTGCATGTATTTTCAAAGCTTTTGTAGCCGCTTCTTTCTTGTTTTAGGTTTCGTGGCTTTTTTCTCAATCACATTATATACTTATAATTTTTCTAAAAAAAGTTCTTTTTGCTAACTAAAAAAGAGTTGCTAACTCGTCAAACTTCTAGTTTATTATAGCGTCCACGCGCGAACTTCACAGCACAATTTATCCTCTAAATAACTAAGTCCATTGCCAAAAGTACTCTCTGAACGCACACAAATAAAAATCCTTATAAATATTTTCGCAAACATGTCATCAGACGCCAGGGTGCGGTACGTGGTAACGAGTGACACAGCCTCCCCGTCTGAACGCCACTGCATGACTGATGCCTGCGCCCGCGCAGAGCACCTCTTAGCCTTTGACCTTGAAATCTTACATATTTCGATATTTTGAATAGAAAAAGTTACTGAATTTACTTGAGATATGTTGCATTTAAAGTTCAACAGATTCTTAATTTTTTGGCGTGTAAATATTTCCAAACGTCATAGCAGATTAGGAGCAGTAGGGAATTCAAGCCAAAAAAACATCATACAGTTGTTTTTTTTTTAATATAGAAGTTTTGATCGTACTAAACCAAAATTTGTAGCAAATATTTTTAAAGAGTTATTGATTCATATATATTTTTTTCAAGCTATTTGGTCTAGCCGTAAACGACGAGTAGGCTTTAGAAAGTACCCATCTGGCAGTATTTGAAGGTCTCAAGCGCCTTAACGGCATGAAAAAAATTATTATTGAAATTACGAGTACATTCCTAAATCGATCTATTAATTCCAAAAAGCAGACAAAATAGCACATTGAAGTTTTGATAACAACCGACTTATCGATGAGGTATAGAACTTGATATATGTATGTGTGCAGGGACTAGTTGATCTATTCTAGTCCCTGCATACGTAACGTTTTTTTGGGTTCCGTACCCGAAGGGACCCTATTCACGAGCCACCGCTGTCTGTCAGTCTGTTCTTCTGTCACAGTTTCAACCGTTATAGGTAGCCAGTTGAAACTTTCAAAGAACACGTATGGCCTTTATCATGGCAAATAATAATAATAATAATAAAAAAAGTTGAAACCCAATATAACATCCCTATATAAAAAAACCTCGAAAAAGTTGCGTTTTTTAACGTTATCATTTCCCCCCTACCCTTATTTCCGAAACAAAAGAACCAAAAAAAATCATGGCCATAGGTGATTAGTAATTACGTAAAGATTACAGGAAAAATGTGTCGGTTAAGATCAAAGACGAATATTCGTCTATGGTTAAGATATTAGGGTTCTGTACATAGCGGAAGCCGGGAACTGTTTGCCAGGCGCTAGAATTTTAGCGACTTGTTTTTGTCGCCTCAATCTATATTGTTATTATTTACCATAATGTTTTTAAGGCTCCGCATTTTATGGTGGTATGGAACCGTTTGTGCGCGAATCCAACTCGCACTTGCCCAAATTATCAATAGATAAAGCTTTTACTGCAGTTCTCACCTCGAACGATGCAATCTGTTGAATATCTTCCATAGATTTTGTAAATAATTCCCTGGAAGGACAAGTTCAAATTGCCCCAACAATTAAAGTCCAGCTAGATATCAGCTCAGAAGAGATATCCAGAGCCAAGCTTCACTTTTGATGCACTTTTCCAACAACTTCCTTCGCAACTTTTCCAATAACTTTAAAATTCAGACAAGATTAACTTTAAGGATGGGTTCTCCCAATTTTGTCTCTTTTCAAAGTCACTTTAAACCCTGAAATTGTGAAAATAAAATTTTGAAAAAATATATGTTACTCTTTACCGTTTTTTCATTACTTCCATTTTCATGCATCCAGTAAAATCGCAAAGATAGGCCAAAGCTATGATGTAAATATCATTTTATTTGAGTAATGTTAGGTTTTCAAATATAAAACTTTTACCAAAATATACGTGGTTTAATAAATGAGTGTTTAATAAGTGGCTTTATTAATAAATTTAATTAATAAATGAGATATTTAATTTGTAAAGTTCCATTTTTATTCCATTTCTGAACATGTTTTCTTTCTTTTTTTAACATCCTTTAATTGTTTTATTTGTTATTATTTGTCAAATTAATTATTTTTTTGTTAAGTTTAAAATATCATTTCAATTATTCAATACTATTTCAATTATTACTAATTATTCTCTTAGTCAATAGTATAATGTACTAGGTAAAATTCTTAATTATTTATTATTATTTTTTTACCCCTACCTGTCATTGTGTTTTGTTCATGTTTTAAATTGGGGCAAACTGAAAATCAGCGCTGCATGTTGCTTCAACTAGTAGCATTTGCTGAGCTTGCTCCTTTTTGCCATTTCATATTGTGTTGTTCTGTGTCTTCTACTTTTTTATATTTTCTGTGGCAAATAAAACCCATCCTTCTCATTCCAAAATAATGAAAAATAAAAACACTGCAATCGCGGGCTTTCTGAGCGGCCCACTTCCACTGACCAGGATGGACAAGTGTAAAATGGAAACGTTGGAGCGGGACCAATTTTTCCGGATACCCTCACCTTAAGGGGGTATATCATCAAAATCGACACTTTTTGAAGTTATTTATCTGCTGTTCAAACCAAGTCCCAAATTAAATACATTAGTATAAAAAATTTGGGACCTTTTTCTAGATTCTGGACTATCAGAAACGCGATTGGAGAAATTTCACTCGATAGAAATAACTTATGAAATGTGGTCTAAATTTACACTTTTTTTGATATTCTGACAAATCGGGATAGCATACAAAATAGATAGACTTCAAAAATATTTATTTAGATGGCTTTTAACAATACCTAAATTACTGGTTATTGAAATTTTCGTAGCTATTTTAGCTAATTTTTTATTAATTTAAAACCGACTTTTTGTCAATTTTCCCCGATTCCGTCCTTCTCGCACTGCGCATCTTTCTGCTTGGAGTAACGGGGACCTTTGCACGGACGATATATCACCTTAAGGATTCTCGAAAACAGTATCTTTTGAAGATTACATTCCGTTACATTTCCTTCTATGTTTATTAGGTGATGATTTTCTCTGTGTTCCCACTTTCTAAGGTTTGTATAATGTGTTTTTCGACAAGAGTAGTAATTAAGCAATACATTGCACAACACGTTAAATCGTATTTAATCAAACTAATCGTATTTAATTTGACAGGTATTGACTGAACGATTGCTAATAATAATTTGTGAGGAAATTTTTTGTTGCAGTGACCCTAAGAAGTCGTTGACGTGTAGTACGTCAATGCTAGAAGTCTATTTACACGGGTATTTCCATTAAGTTTTAAGGTTTTTTGCTAGACTACCGTGAACCTAGTCGGTTTTAGACTTTATTCGGAACAAAATGAAATAAGAAAATGTTTTTGTACCTTTGCAATCTAAATTAAATCCAAAATTCACTAGAAATGCTATAAGATATCCTAGTTTTCAGCAAATCCTTCAGGATGGCAACCCTGAGGCCAACACAGTGAAAGCCACAGAGAGGCAAGTGTTTTTGTCATGGAAGCGTCGCGGGCCGGCGATCAATCATATCTCACGCCGGTACCCTAATGCTATTTGCTTTTTATGGTCCACAAAATCTTTTTGTACACACACATCTATATTTCGTGTGAAGCAAATATCCATGACAGTTTGTAGGGTTTTCATTGAGAAAAGTTCATTTTGTTTGTGTTTTGCACACTAGTTTACATGATAAATAAAAAATACTTAAAGCTAAATTGTTTTTTTAGAGCATCATAAAGAATGCTATTATTAAATGTTTGATAGAATTTGTCATTCAAAGTTAAAATTTGAGCAGTTTGGTGTACACAGTGATCTTCTGGGTTGACTGGAATCGTCAGGCCTCAGGCATCCCCCAGGAGTCTCACCTCGGTCCCCTTTTGTTTAACATATTAATTAACGACGTTGTTCAATCGACTTCAGTTGACTGCTTATTGTAACAAAGAGATCTAGGTCGATTGGGCAGATACTGCGAAGATAATAAACTGCATCTAAATATTGATAACTGCTGTGTAATAAGTTTTTCGAGAAAGGTTAGAGAAATTGACTTAAATGATTCCTTAGTTTATGAACTAGCTTCTGTATGAATGGAGCTCGCACAATGGACAACCTTGTATTATCTATCTGCGTATATAAATGAATTAGGATTTTAAAAGTCTGTTAATTGTATGCCGCGCCTCTTTAGAACGCTCGCCTGCTAAACCGGAGGTCGTGGGTCGTACGAGGCTGTTTGGGCGAGGGTCCGCTTCACCCACGCCTAGATACGCCGCTGCATCTTACATACCATGGACATGGTGTCAACAGCCACTAAAACCACAGTCACCAAAACCAAAACTATACAACTAAAAAATATACTATATAATTAAAATATACTTATTTAGTTCTGTATTACCATCTGGTTTTCTGAAAAACTTGTATAAAATTTCCCAACGTCCGCTTCGCCTTAAATATCTTTTTCGGCACTTCAGTGACACAAAAGTCAGCCAGTTTACATACTAAAGAATATAAAAGGTGACTGTGATTGATACAGCTAAATTCATACTGGAGACTCGGTAATTAGTCGGGATCAAGGTTCAATTATTAAACTATTATTTGTGCCTCTATGCTACGAACTTTAATTAGAATAGAAAGCCTAAATTTTAAAATGTGTTTTTTACAGATAGATAGATAGAACATTAAAAATTGTAACTAATCACTTACAAAGTCTCCATTATGAATTTGGTTATATCAATCAAAGTCACCTGATATTAGTATTATACAATATAATGGGCCGCACTATATTGGGTCGAAGTAAGAATTCCACCATCACTATAAGTTATTAATAAAAGTCTAGGGAAGAGAACACACAATAATCCTTTTTTTATCAATTCGTAAGGAAAGGCATACTTTACAAATAAATTGCGTTCTGTCAATGTCGGCGAAAGCGGGTAGTCAGTGGGACTCTTACTTGAAAGCTAACAAAGCACAGCAGTATCCCAAAGGCGAAATAGGCACTCTCCAGGATTGGAGAAAGAGGAAACGTGCAATACTCTAGGACGATATGGAGGTTTTCTCGACCTGTTGTCGTCGGATGCATGCACAGAAACTAACACGTTAGACTGTTAGACAAACTAGTATACAATGAACTGAGCTCATTGTATACTAGTTTGTCTAATAGAGCTCATTGAGCTCGCCTCCTACATACATGAAAATTTTTAAGAGAATTGCGTTTAAAAAGCTAAAGACATTTTGTAAGTAAAATATTTTTTTCGATATTTCAAGAAATTACAAAGTTATTGGCAATATTGAAATGAGCTTAACGGCACGATTTCATATGATAAATATCGCTATCGCTAACGTTAATAATAGGAATTTTTAAAAAATTCTAAAAGTTTTGTGCTTTTCAACAACTAATTAATTCGTTTCTTGCCATAAAAAAAATATTGATACTAGTTATTTCACTTCAGGAGACAAGCTCATTATGAAATTCCGGATTATAAACTTGTACATACTGATAGTGTTTTGTTGATTTTGACAATTTTTTGTCGATATGAGAGTTAGTGTTTGATTTAAGTATATTTTCAATGCATGTGCTCGTAAAGGCCCACTTTTTATGCATCAAAACCGGACAGAAAGTCGATTATTTTGCCCTAGGGCTTTATTTTTATTATTTTTTTATTTATTTACGAGAAGTTGGCTAACCTGAAACCTTTCCTGTGTACCATAAATATTATACTTTTTTCCACTGTTTAATGGCTCTGGATACAGTCCTTTTGAGCCAATCATAATGTAAAGTTCACAAGATTATATTTGTTTTATTTCCTCACACTACGCATTGAAAAACGTAGTGTGATACACGGGCGTAAGAGCAATAAATTACTCGGTTATGTTTAAAACACTCGCTACGCTCGTGTTTTAAATTGTCCTCGTAATTTATTCCTTTTCGCTCTTGTAGCATAAACTACTATTAAGCTACCGGTAATTGCGTAAAAAACATGCAGTTTTTTTACTTTATTGCGTCTGTGTTTGTTATTGTGTCAAATATACATATACTCACGCCTGTTTCCCAAAAGGGTAGGCAGAGGCTACAGATTTCCATCTGGTACGATCCTGACACACCTCTTTCGCCTCTTTCACATCCATCAATCTAGTCATACAAGCTCTTCTATTCCGGGTACTTTAGACATGGCCCTTCTTCAGTATGTCGTCAATTTGGTCAGCATACGTTCTTCTAGAGCGGCCTGGTCAAGATGTACCTTCCACTTGCGCACCATCAATTTCTTTCGTCACTCTTATTTCATTCATCCTCTCTACATGTTCAAACCACCGAAGCATTCTTCTTCACTACATCTTCTTTCAGGCCGCAACGATCAACGAACGTTATATGTCGACAATTTTCACTCTGTCATTCAAAGTTAAACCACACATATTACGTAAAGAACGCATTTCCACTGCATTCACTCTACTTTGACGTTTATCTTGCCATACCCAACATTCACTACCATACATAAGAGTAGCAAATTATTTTCAATTTCAATTAAATTTCATAAGACTCGCAGAAAAAAAGGGTGATGTTTCAACAAAAGTTAAAAAATAGCTCCCTTTTAGAGACCGCGTGGTAAAGATGCTAGTAAGTACAGTATGTTTTATCGAGAACATTCTTTCATTGTTACATATAAGTGATTGGGGGGAATTCTGCCAGCCCTGTCACAAGACAGCGGCGTTTGATTTTGGCGAAAATTTTCATTTGTTTTTTTTTCTTTTGTGTTATTTTAATTTAGATTAGATACCTATGTAAGTTAGTTTTATATATAAAATAGATTTATCATGTTGTGTGTTTAAAGATTTTGTGTTTATGTAATAATAAATATAAGTATAAAAAAAAGCTTTAAGATAAGTATTTCTATATAGTGTATATCTACTATGTAGATCATGTCTACTATTGGGTTAGGATAGCATGCCTGCAACTACAATACATAATTCAGAAGCAGTCGACTTCGCGATATCGAAATTTAAATTGGTTTAGCAGTCACGAGCCCTTGTGCTGTCCTCCAGGACCATGACCATGGAGATTCTCCTAGAAGTGAAAAATCTTATATACTCACGATACAGGCGACTTTTGATAGGCAGAAATGTCTAATTGCCTTTGTCGGGTATATTTAGCACTACATATAAACTTATTCTATGGCTTCATTCAAAGCAAAGTAATATTAGCCTTAAGGATTGGGAAGAAGTTCTCCTACATCGAATATTGGGACAGATATTGGTTAATTCATGCCTGTATGTATAGGAAAATTACAAATACATGTCCATAACAGAGCATTAATCCTCTTAATCTAGATACACGGCAGTATGTCCAGCCAAGTTCCGAAAAAAAAAGAACGGCGCACCAGGCGTGTGTTACTACAATAAACTAGTTTTTCGGAAATCCTTCAGTGGAAAAGAGGGTCCTCTTTTCGAAATTTAAATTGGTTTAGCAGTCACGAGCCCTTGTGCTGTCCTCCAGGACCATGACCATGGAGATTCTCCTAGAAGTGAAAAATCTTATATACTCACGATACAGACGACTTTTGATAGGCAGAAATGTCTAATTGCCTTTGTCGGGTATATTTAGCACTACATATAAACTTATTCTATGGCTTCATTCAAAGCAAAGTAATATTAGCCTTAAGGATTGGGAAGAAGTTCTCCTACATCGAATATTGGGACAGATATTGGTTAATTCATGCCTGTATGTATAGGAAAATTACAAATACATGTCCATAACAGAGCATTAATCCTCTTAATCTAGATACACGGCAGTATGTCCGGCCAAGTTCGGAAAAAAAAAGAACGGCGCACCAGGCGTGTGTTACTACAATAAACTAGTTTTTCGGAAATCCTTCAGTGGAAAAGAGAACCAGACGGTTAGGTTAGAAGGAATAGTTTGTCCTAGGCTATTATTAATGCAACTGATGCCAAGCCCAAAAAAGCTTGGAATATGTATATCTTGCGATAATTCATTTATATGTTTATTTTAATAAATACTCTTATATATATAAAATAAAATTAAATACAGTTAAATACAATGTTACTGGTTTGTCCTAAAATCGGGTTTGCTGGTGACATGTTATTTATTTATATTAAATTATAAAAAAAAATATTAATTAAACTTTTACAGTGATTGAGAAAATGACATTCAAAAATCACGGTTTTTTCACTAAGTCACTCAAATAAAACCTTCCAGGTAAAAGAAGTGAAGAACTTTGTACATTCTTGGTATGCTATGATTTAAATATATCTGTTATTTTTTCGGTGAATCCTGCACTACCTTTTGTACCGAATACATCCCCTTTTTCACATTTATGTTTTTGGTGGGATTCTTTTTATCGCTTTCTATTAAATCTATCAGAATACAGTCTAATACTCGTAGTTCCCGAGGCGTTAAACCTGAGAACCTAACATCATTATTTTCCAAGATGAAACCTATGCTGGTTGTTGGAGCTGTTCAAAAGCATTCATAAAATTTTCATCTTATTTAAGAAGCTGGCGGAGCAATCCTAGTTCATGCAAACGAAATACCTAAACCATTTGTAAATCAAAGATATATCTGATATGATCTTTATATATTTCTGATATGTTCTTATCATTGTAACAAATATACAATACAGCAAATTACAGTACAAGGTATGATTTCAACTAAGAAAATATTTCATTATATTTATGTGAAACTATTTTAATATTATTCCCATAAGTTTTGACAGGTGCATGTAAAAGCCTTAAAAAGCAAAGTAATATTATGTTTATGTGCTTACTGATTATGTTGTAAGTTTTCATACCATTGTATTTATTCTGTTAAATAAAGAACCTTTAAAAAACAAAAACAAACAGAATGTCTAGGTTCCCAAACATATACTGAATAAGAACACTGATTTAAACATGAAATATGAGAAAAATTTCTATAAATTGCTTATTATAAATTGCTTATTATGTCGTCTTGAAATCAGTGTCCTTTCAAAATACATATTTCGGAACCTAGATATTCTGTAATGCAAACGGACATATACACACTACCTTAAGAATATTTATGATTTCCAAATGGTTTTGGTCTTTCGTTTGTATGAACTAGGATTGCTCCGCAGGCCTCTTAAGTACTGTCTTAACCTGCGAGTTGGTATAAAACTGTAGGTAAGTTTAAAGTTCTTTTATAAATAATAAATAAAAACATATGATTTTGGTTGATTTAATAAATTAATGAGATCATTATCCTAAAAATCACATCTGATAAATTCCCGACAACCGCTATTCAAAAGAAATTCGGAAACCACGTGTTATGTTACAATTCATACCAACGTCGGAACGATTTCCATCACACATAACATAATAATCTTCAAAATTACATCGAGAATGATTTTTTTCTTTGATGTGACGCTTATTTCCGTCGTCGAATATCTACCAAAAGTTTACATTAAAACATAATTTAGTCAGTAGATAAGAGTGTACTTTATCATTTATTAAACGAAAAAAACGATGTCTTTCATTTGACCTTCAGTGACGTCATCACCACACATTTCCATAGGCATATACAAGGTGAATTTGTGAACATCGTCCAAATTCATACTTGAGCCTTGGTAACTCATCAGCATCATGAACCAATAACGATTTTTGTAAAATTCATAAAACTAAATTTCGACTCCCCATAGTGATTCACTCAGGACTAGGAGTGAATTACTATGGGAGGTCGAAATTTCATTATACGAATTTCACAAAAATTGTTATCGATTCATGATGCTGATCACTTACCAAGCCTCCAGTATGAATTTGGACGATGATCAAAAAGTCACTTGTATGTATTTTTTTTCTTGAACGCATCCTAGCTGACAAGGGTCCGACCATCCAACCTAATGTGATGCACCACTTCCTGTAAATTCTCAATTAATATCTTTTTAGAATCACGAAAAAATGTAATACTGGAATCACATACCTAAATTGATCCATTTATTCCAAAAAGCAGACAAAATTTGCTCATTGAAGTTTGAAAACCAACTGAATTTGCCGTAAGTGAGACTCCTTTTAACGATAACAAAAAAATAAATCAGGTCTTAAACATAAACATAAGTTTATAGGATAAGATGGAACTGTACTATTTATTGTCAATAGTTCTTCGAAAAGCCTTGTGTATATATTTGTGCCCGAAGTACGGCGAACTGGGCTTACCACTTATAACGCTGTTAATGGTTGTAAGTGAAACGTTGATGTACTGTGACTCGCGTTTTACAGTCCATATTCCGAAACACCTCTGAATTCCTTCAAGGATTCATGTCATGACGATGATGATTTATTTTTTCTTTCTTGTTTTAAACATTTTCACCGGACACCTGATGCCCGTCGAATCACCACTATTCATCACAGAATCCCTGGCCGCTCCACATTCTCGGCGAGACTCTCGCTATGAAGGGGACAAAGCTATATGAGTAAAGGAGATAGACTCTATTGAGTTTCGCCTTACTCGTATAGCTTTGTCCCCTTCGGGCGAGAATCTTGCCGAGAATGTGGAGCAGCCTTTGTCCTTAGTCCACGAGGTTATCACAGCGCAGCGTAGAGTGTTGAACTCGCCAAGGCATAAGCAGCTAAGTATCTCGGGTAATATGGCTCGTTTTATACACTCGTATAACAATCTACTATTTAATAGTAGTTTATGCTACGAGGGCGCAAAGGAATAAATTACGAGGACGATTTAAAACACGAGCGTAGCGAGTGTCTTAAACGTAACCAAGTAATTTATTGCTTTTACGCCCGTGTATCATACTACGTTTTTCAATGCATAGTGTGAGGAAATGAATACAAATATAATCTCGTGAACTTTAAATTATGGTTGGCTCAAAAGGATTGTATCCAGAGCCGTTAAACAGTGGAAAAAAAAGTATAACATCTATGGTACACAGGAAAGGCTGCAGGTTAGCCAACTATTGCAAACAAATTAAAAAAGAAAATAATAATAAAGCCCTAGGGCAAAATAATCGATTTTCTGTTCGGTTTTGATGCATAAAAAGTGGGCCTTTACGAGCACATGCATTGAAATAATATTTTAAGACCACCACGAGAGGCGTTTGGGAAAGGCCTATGTCCAGCAGTGGATGAAGAGGCTGATTGATGGATGGATGGATGTATTGTGTCTGTAGGGACGAAATTTGGTGTGTTATCAAATAAAAGCCGTATATTTTGTCAATAGTTGATCTTAAATTAAATAAAAAAAAACATACTACTAGATTTTGACCGGGGCTTCGCTCGCGTGGCAATGACGACAGTTCTCGACTCGGTGGTTATTTTGTCAACACCTTTTATAGCATATATGTTGACCCCCGGTCACTACAATGATAATAAAGAAAACCGTATGCAAATCCGTTCAGGGGTTCTCTAGTTGAAATGGAAGATACAGACAGACAGAGAGGCTGACAAAAATAGAAAAAAATGTAGTTTTGAGCTCAGTATAATAGTCATAACCCGTTTCATTTAAATTTGCAAGATCATTTTATGAACAGACGCGACTTTTTTACTACTTCATTGTAGATGTAGAATTTATATTTTCAATAATAAAACTACCTACAAATATATTCAACACGTCTCCGTCTCCTTACAGACTACGACGTAGCGGGCCCACAAAGCGGGAAAATGTGAAGCCGTAGCGTTTGCTACGCCGTAGCAGAAATGGCATAATGTTGACTGCACTGCATATATGGTATTGGCTATGATTTTTGGTAATCTACTGTTCTGGTTTAATTGAATGCGTAAGGGCTGTACAAAAGAAAATGTTATACTGGAAGATGATTTGAATAATGCATTTGAAAAATAAACAGCCAGTTGTACCCGTCGGAAACGCATTGTCGACACAAAAGTTTACACCCCTTTTCAGCCCCTTATGGGAAAAATTAAAAAAAATCTTAGTACATCTTAACTTACATCCCTTAAGGTGGATGCGACGGATTACGTTTCGAAAAGTACAATTAATGTTTTTTTTCTTATTTATAAATAAGGCGAGCATAGTTTACTGTCATTTAGGCTTTTCCAGTTAAGTTGTGTCCTTTTCTGCTTTATATTTTAAACGATACTGCACAACAATTTTAAACGCGTTTTAAAGTTGTTGTGAGAATCATTTTTAAATAACACAACTATCTAGTAAAGTCCCATTGACCTATAAATCATAGTAATTTAATGCTTTTTATTAAAAATATATATAATCACATTCATAAGTTATGCGTTTGGGAAAACGATCCGTCGCATCCGCCTTAAGTAACATATTCCATAATATAATGTTCCAAATTTCATGTTTCTATCTTCAGCAGTGTGTTGTCTGTCAGTCACGTAAATGTTTTATACAACATAGACAGAGAATAAAAACCATCGACCTGCAAAAATAGATAAACATTGTATCTAGAAACAGCCCTGAACATGTAACCATAAACAATGGATCAGGAAACAGCCGGAATATGTATGATACGAGTATGTTCCCAAATATTTCCAATATTCAGACAGAGAGGTACATTTTATATATTATTGACCGTGCTTTTAATTTTGAAAGGGTCGTCTATGTCTATTAATGGATAGACATATTGTAGAGCGAAAATAATGGTAGCATAGGGAAAATTTTAACCAGTTGTTTTTCCGAGAATAAAATAAAACGAAAAAAGCAATTATGATTATGTTTATTTTGCGAAATCCATCGCTATGAATACTCTAAAAATTATTTAGAGTGCTAAATTCCCCGGGCCATTTTTTCAAATTCTTGTCTTTGGATTTGTTTCTGATTGATACTTTCTAGTTTGTAATGCACTCTAAATAATATTAAGAGTATTCATAGCGATGGATTTCGCAAAATAAACATAATCTTAGTTAATGAGAACTGTGAATTTCTTAACTATCTGAAGCAACAATATTGTAGCGACGACAGTGCCATCTGTTTCTTAAGAACAAGGCGTGAAATCACATAACGCCCTCGTGAGCGTTCTGTATGTGCAGTACAAGCTAGTATATCAAACAAATGCAAAAATAACAGTGGACAAGTATGATGGAAGAATTCGCCGGTCTAGGTAGGAACCTCAGTGGTGCAATTGGTAGCGCGCTTGTCTTGATAACAAGAGGTCGCAGGTTCGAATCCTGGCCCGGGGAATTTTTTCAATTTCTTGTCTTTGGATTTGTTTCTGATTGATATTTTCTAGTTTGTAATGCACTCTAAATAATATTTAAAAGCAATAATGGTTGTTTTAAAAGCGTTAATCCAATGAACGTTTATTCGGCTCTTTTTAGCTGAATGTTTTAGACCGTTACGAGTATTTTGTATATGCGAAACCAGTATACCTATTTTCATATCGCTTTACGGATTCCTTTCAATTAAAATATCTTCAGTAACAATGTAAATTAATTTAAAATTATTGATAATTGTCCAGATGTAGCGTGGGAAGATGGTATCTGATACTTTAAGAAAACAGGACATAATTATTATTTCAATAAACAAACTAAACTTAGCACCCACAATCTACGCTCGAGGAGCTTACAAAATTTAATCCCTCCTTAGTATGCAAATATCCAGTAATATCTTCAAAAGAGGCTTTATTAAAGAATTGCGTTCTGTTCGGTAACAAAAGGCGCAGTACCTGTTTTAATATGAAACGAGTTTTACAAAGTAATTCCATGTTTACGATAACGTTTTGTGAATAATTTTGAAAGTTCAAAGTATCGCAATGTAGTGGAGATGAATTATTCAGCAGCGGATTCAAAGATTCTTCTGCCATCTTTGAAGTAAAATCGTTTGCGAGTTACAAAGTAAATGTTGTTCGAGTAGAGAACCACTAACTTACCAATTAATGATTATATGAATAATGGAAGATAACGAAACTGTCTGATGTTTTTTTATTACATAAAATGACGATTAAGCAAAGATTCGACAACAAAGTTGTTACAGTTTTATCATGCGTCGCGTAGATTTAGTTTTTGCGTAGTTACGGTGTACATACGGATTGAAAATTTGTCCATGTGTTTATCCAGATCACAATCTACCCCGATCATTATATAACTGATTATTAATAATAATAGTAAACTGAAATAACATTAAAATGAACTATGAAAATAATACTTGCCTAAAACAGTATTATCCTAAAACCCTTACCATATCCGTAAATTGGTTACAGAGTTTTAATGTAACAAACAAAGCAACTAACAGATAATTGCATCAGTCAGAAATATCCGTATTTTCCTGGGATTTTACCCTTTTTTAATTTTTTTAATTTTTTTTATTTATTTACCATTTACAAAAAATTGTAACAGAAAATAATAATAGCAGCTAAAAACCACAAAGGTTTAAACTTGTGCTATCGTGAGTCATGTTACACGTAGCTACGAGAACAAAATAATAATTTGGCACTTTGCTTACAATAAACAGCTAAAATTATAAATGTATACATAGTAATTTGTTATCTTTTACTGGAGCTAGGTAAGCAAAAAAAAAAAAAAGCGTAGAATAGACAGTTATGTTGAATTATTTGAATCGAGAAAATGTTTTTTTAATTTAGCCTTGATAAGATCGGTAGGTAAGCTTACTCTTACTTTTTTGAGAATAGAATAGAATAGAATAAGCTTTATTGGTGTTACACAATTAAAATACAATATAATCAATAACAAACAAAACAGAAGTGACACCCAAAAGGCCTCCACTCAGCATGTGTCATGGCATCATTATGTACCACGACCATTATGCAACATAAGTAGCACCTAATATCTTAACCCGTGGAATTATTGAATTGAGATGATAATTAAATACAATAGACTCGCGGTACAATCCTACCTTATATAAGCAGACGGGTTAATTACAAAAATCTGAATACACATCTATTGCACATGTTTACAGAAAAACAGAAACATAAAGAAAATATTACAAACAACAGGATAGTATATTTAAGTTACCTAATTATTTTCTGTGAGTCTAAGTATTTTTTATATCTCAACTTAAAACAGCTGTGAGCTGTTGTTGTTCCTTGAAAATCCGCTGTGAGTGCACGAATATTCCCGATATTCGTAATCCGGCATTTCCAATATGAAACTAAGAATTTTCGAGAATTCTAATTAAAGCTATTACTGAGAACGGAAAGCATTTTCCGTTCTGGCCCGCTTGAAATGAAAATGAAAAACGAGAAGCATGATGAAAGCATCTTTCATCACCTAAATGGTTCATGCCGTTATAAGTTGGAAAATTGGCTATTCGGTGAGGTACGATGGGCCATACACAAAGATGCAACTTCCTATTTGATTATAACCTTTGCATAGGCGAAATAAGAACCACGTGAAGTGTTGGTCCCATACGAGTACTGAGAAAAGTATTTAAGATGAACGTTGTCCTAAAAAAAGTCCCCTGTTAAAAAGTTGGTTGTTGTGAAGAAAACTGATACTGAAAATTTGATACTGATAATTCGAATCATACGCGTTATAAAAAAACCTTTACATAATTAGTCTTAGGAATTATATTAACTTTTTGTAAAAAATAAAACATTATTAAACAAGATAAACATGGATAAACGGATAAACTGGATTAACCATAAACTCATAATTTTAATGTTTATATTAAATTATGATATTAGAACGTATCAATCATATCATATCTGTAATTACCTAATTAGTTGTTAGTATTTGATTTTAAAATGATAACAATTTGAATAAATTAATAAGGGGATTTCTGAAACTTTTGGCTGGGAATCCCCTTTGCATCCCCTTTGAACGTCGGAAGGGGATTTCTGGACTAAAATCCCCATCACAGGGGATATCGCAGGAGAATAGAATGTCCTGTGGTAAAATATCAGTATATTTTTTATAGTAACTGATTATTAATTATAGCAAAGAACAAAACTTTTTGAATATTTGAAAAATTCCTGTTATTACTGAAGTTAGCCTTAGCGATATTTATCACTTTTAGTATAAAATCGTGTCAGTTGACGTCACGTGACATGCCGTTAGGCTCAGTTTGATTGCTAATAACTTCGTCATTATTTGAGATATCGAAAAAATAATTTTACTACAGTTATTAGCTTTTTAAACGCAATTGATTTTTATAAAATCCTAAAGTAGGACGCGGGCTCATTATGGAATAAACCCTTATTGAGTACCTAGTTATTAAAGGATTAGAACAATAATTATAGCAAAACTACAAAGGGAAGAATCACCTCAAGACTCCTCTTAAGCTAATGAAAGTACATGACTTAGCTGTTTTCAGGTTGGTTGCAGTCGTTGCTCGTTATTCGTTGCTACACACTAAGTATTTTGTATTGGCAACTCGGAGAACCATTAAGTAGAAAGTCTAACCTAGTTACGTGCTTGGATTGAGCGGAATTTACACTCAACGGAAAAAGGCTATTGAGACTTTTATACAACATTGTCTTTCTTCACGGAAAATTCAATCTTTGAAACCATGGTATGTATAACAAGTGGAAACGAAATATGGGATACAACCAGGGTTGCCAACTTTTTTTCTATATAGATTGTAAAAATCTTATGATCAAAGAAGCTAAAATAATGGGATTATTTTTTTCCCGAGATAAATATAATGAAATATTTATTTATATATAATATTTATTTTTTTAACTTTTCAATAAATTATAAATATAAGTGAAAAAGTATTAATTATTTTCGAGATATATTTCGACCAACTTGTGGTCGTCGTCAGTCAAATTAGAAAAATAGATATTTGACATATAATATATATATGTCGAATCTCAACATGTGGGGCCACGAGTTGACAACAATTATTTTAGAAATAATTAAGAATTAGATCTTTCGTACTTAGTTATTATATTGGTGGAAACGCAAGCGTGGGCTTTTTACCGCGCTTGGATATAGCTCTTTGTAGGGGTTACGAACGAATCCCAATTTTGAGAGGGAATTTTCTAGTTACTTTTTCTTAGGTCGTGGTTGAGGTGACTCCATTACAAAGGGACTTGTCGGTTCCCACTTGTACACGTGCTTTATTCTTGTTGTAATTTTACGATCTGAGAACTAATTAAAAAGTGATTTGTGATTTGAGATCAAAATTAAATTTTATTTTTTTTGTCTACGCGTGATCATCATGTCCGGTACCCATAATAGCCTGCAAAATCCAGCCCCGGACCTTCCTGATCCGTCATATATATAGAAATATATTGACATTTACATGATGAAAACTTAAAAAAAAACTTTATTCTAAACTATTGGAAAGGGGTGGGAGAATAATAGGAAGATAAGTTGCGAGAGTAAGCGTGAGTGAGTGTTTGTGAGGAGTTGGTGATAGTGTTTGTAAGGGGTTGTAAGAGATGGCGGATGTACGCTATGTATGTTGGGGAATATGTATGTTATGTTTGTCTGTTGGTCAGTGTTGTCTGTTCAGTCCTGGTCCGTAGTTCATCCCCCGCTGACTGACATAGAACTTAAAACATGGGAGTCCTCATACATCTGGTCACTTGGTGCTCACTACGGGCCGTCTTACAATCGTGACGTGTCAAAGGATCTAGGGCTTTATTTAACTTATTGTAGACAAATGGTTCTAGAAATGAAAAGTGACGTTGGGCAAAGGAAGTTTTACACCGTTCTGAATTAAAAACCAAGTAATTTCTTCTCTTATTTGTATGTAAATATAAGTGAAACGAGGTTTTTGAATGTTGTTTGAATATGAGCTGCTGAATATATAGTTGCCAAATAGTAAGAACTTTACATTGGGTACATAATAGCTCGGTGGGGTATCTGAAAGGCCGAAATTACATCACTTTTAGTATTGATCTTTGGGCTCTCTCGAGTTCAAGTGGCCAAAACCCGTAATTTATGAAAACAAAAAATTATAACTTTTTATTGTTATTATCAATAACTAGTATAATAAAGCCGATTCTGAAGGCTTTAATTTTAGTTTTAGTGCTGTTAAAACAAAAAAAAAATCTAAAGCAATTTAGCTTCTATTCCTAACAATAAAGGTCTATTTTGCAATGAAGAAAATTTAGTTTTGACAGCACTAAAACTAAAATTAAAGCCTTCAGAATCGGCTATATTATCTACCGGACTAAGACTTATGGCATTTAAGTAAATGTTTTGTTTATATTTAAATTTACAGCAATAATACGGGACGTTTCGAGATATACGGGATGGTTGGCAACTGAACGAATGCCAAAAAATATCCCAATAACATGCGTAAATTATACATCAATTAATAGGGGTGCAAGATTTGTGCCGAGTCAGTATAATACTTTAATATTAACACATATCGAAATGTACATCGATATCGGGATGTAGAAGACAACAGCGCCATCTACAATATTTCTTACAAACTAAATACTTAGAAGTCTAAACATCAACCCTAGAGATATCAGACGAGAATTCTAAGAATTTACGTCAAATGTACCTGGGTACTTTATTCAATACATTATAATAATCTGTAAAATATATCCCGTGGGATCAGCGATGTGCAAAAGCGAGTTGAAACGTGTTGTTTTGTAAAGTTGTCTATGGTCGTCTATGTTTCGTCGTCGTGTGTAAATTCACCTTCATCACATTTTCTTTGTAAATAAAGTATAAAGGTAGTAATGGGTGAAGTTTTGAGAAGTTTCATCACAATAAAATTATAATTGTAATTTAAACGAGTGATACGTATGTTAAGGGTAATGCTAGAAAACTGGGTAAAACTACGTTTACCCGGGTAAACCTAGGTTGATGGGTAATTTTAGGTTTCGAGCTGCTAACTCGGAGTTTACCCGGATACACCCAAATTTACCCAACACTGGTTGGGTAATGTTAGTTATAATTGTGGGGTTGCTTCGCTTCGCTTCACTTCGCTTGGCTCTCGAATTTATTTATCACAGGAACTAACACGTTCCTTCTCGCTTCGCTCATCATCGCCTCTATTTTTAACTCATTTAGTTTTTTTCATTTCCATATTAATCTAACATTACCAAACCAGCGTGGGGTAAACTTCGAATTTCTCCCAAGGAGCTTGGGTAATTCTAAGTTTACGTGGATAAACCTAGTATTCACTATTCTTCTTACATTCCCTTAACATATTACACTTTAATAATAAAAATATGTTATCAATCATAGTTAAATCCTATTTGAGTTGTAAGGGACTGTTTGTTATTATTCATATTTATAACATATAGATACGCAGTGTCGTTATTTTGTGAAACGAAGCGTGTTTCATCTAACTAACACAATTTCAAACCAGTCGACAGTAGAATCTCGTTAGCCTTCCGCCGCAATTCAACTGAAACTCCTAAAATTTAACTTAGTACTATACAAATAAAGAAGTGTTTCCATTGTAATCATTGTATGAAGTTATATAGCTGCATATAGAAATAAGATAATTTTTTTAAAGAACGAGGTAACAAACAAAAAGAGAAGCAGACATACTATAGGTATATGGTAGGGAAGCCCAGCGGGCTCGATAAATGTGATCACCAGGGCGAAAAAGCGATAGCTATGCCGATGGAGATTGATGAAAGATTACTGAAAATATATCTAGTAAGTTCCAGATAGGAGCCCTTTCTACGGGGAGGGGGGAATAAAAATGGCCGTCAATCGTCAAACTTGTCATTTATCAACATTTTGAAAAAGATATTTAAAGCCGCGTGGTTGCGGCACCTATAACAATGGTACGGATATTGGATTTCTGTTCTTTTATTTTAATTTATATCATAAGAATGCAACAGGCACTTATATTGAACCGATGTATTTATGAACCGATGATGTAGAACTCATTTCTGGTATTTTTTTCCTACTTTTAATATAATTTTTGTAAAAAATCTAAAGAAAATAATGTTTTTCATTGTTCATCTTCTTTTGTGTGATATTAATTGCAATTAGAGGCTTTGAAATTTAACCGTGTTGTGTAATGTAATTATATGTTAGACGTATTTACATATTATTTATTGTTCTTTATGTTATTTTAACTAACATTAATTTAATCTTTGAGGACAAAAAAGGTCATTTCATGATAACTGTAGACCTTAGGGCGCAATGTGTTATTTTTCTTTACACTTTTTCTGCGTCAGCTACTTACTGCCACCCGGTTCCGAAAACTCCCGCACGCCTGTCTGTCATCGCCAATCTCCCACCCGCCCCGCGATCAACAGTCAGCGACCTGATCACCACATTTTACGAGCCCCCTGGGCTCTCCTACCATGTAACTCTTGAAAGGTTAAGAATTTGAAGGTAAAATTTTTTGGCATGGTCTTGTTTGATCAACAATTTTCTTACAGGAAATTCGCACTCCAGTATGGTTTAAAGCTTCTTGAATATTGCCTAAAGACAGATTTTTATTAAATGCTTATGAATAGATAATTGCGGTAGCTACTGTAGTACATTATATTTTACAAGGTCCATTTATTTTATGAAGTCCAATTTTCCGGGAATATTAAATTAATTCTGAAAAAGCTCTAAAGCAAGCGACAAAAAACTAATATTGCTGCTGCTTAGAAGATTTCGATAAAACATGCGGAAAAACGTAAGAGGGCAAAATTTGTTAACTTTTATGTTAGAAATATTATAAATAAATTTATTTATAAACTTGGAAGATTTTTCCAACATAAGGAATTTAACAAATAACTTTAATTTTCACATCCAGATTTTGCTTTTCGTTTGAGTTTTTATATCTATAATATATTAGTAAATTATACTTTGATAAGTGTAGAATCTCTGTAATTTAGGAAATAAAGTAAAACAAATATTATTCTATCTTAAATATATATTTTAATTTAAATCCACTAAGTAAAGTTTTAATAAATCAACCAATCAATCAAATCATTTATTTAAGACTAAAAAAATACTAATATTTAAAAGTCAACCCGAAAATTTTATAACAATGAAAGTAGAACTTCATGTTTATTGAAACAAAATAAAACTTAAATAACATTAAAACCTATGCCTTTAAAATAAAACCAACCTAAAACCCTTATCCTATACTAAAAATAAAAATCTAAATCACCACCGTCATGTGGAAGGGTACCTAGAAGGCTGGCAGCGTTTTTTCATGGCCAGACTGATTCTCTGGCCAAGATATGCGCCAGCCTTCTAGATAACTCTTTAAAAAGAAGCTTAGCATCTGGACCCCACGGCTCAAGTGCCCGAACCCGAAAGGCGCAAATATGCAATTTTCCTCACCAAATGACGGGCAAATTATAGTACCGTAGAGGATATACGTGCTATGGATGGATGACAGGAAAGCTGGGAACGCCACACTGAAAATTTTGCGGATTCCCAGGCCACCAAACCGGACTGGGAGGGTGGCTTGTGCCTTGTGGCAAGTGAACAGTTTAGATGGTAACAAGTGTTTACTGGAGAATAAAAGTGAAGTAAATTTCCAAAGTATGCAGCATCGCACAACGTTTAATTTGGGTACAAAAAAGCAGAAACGGTAATAAAAAGTGCAATGTGAAAAAAACTGAATTTTTGTCGGTATTTTATGCATCACGCAAAAACTAGCAGATCGCCAGCGTCATGTGGAAGGTTCCCTAGAAGGCTGGCAACGTTTCCTCTTTGAATGGCCAAACTGATTTTCTGGCCAAGATACGCGCCAGCCTTCGGATCCCCACAAGCGTCAATCTGCCGTGCAGATAACTCTTATAAAAGGAGCTGTATGTTGTACGTTGTTTACGAATACTTGTAAAATAATAATTACACAAATTTTACACTTTACATAAACTTTACACAAACTTTGTTAACTGTTTATTCAAATCATATATCTTTGTGCTTAACAAACTTTTCTGTGGTTGGTACTTTATTTACGACTAGCTTCTGCCCGCGGCTTCGCCCGCGTGGCCTACAGGAAATAAATTACATTTTTTTCAGAAACAAACATTATAAGTGCTCTCACTCCCTCTGGGAGTCAAGGTGTAGTGCTCGGCCGAAAAACTTGCATGCTCAGACTACGAACGCGCCCTGCTCGGCCTTCGGCCTCGCGGGCGCGTTCTCCGTCCTCACATGCTCGTTTTTTGGCCTCACCAGAATGCCAAACACGGGGACTCACCGATCAAAGTTTTTCCGAAAGAGTGTCAAGATCCCTATCAGTTGTCAAAAAATTACAAATTTGAATACAGCAGCGTAATTGGCGACCCCGAATGCCCCTTGAGTTTTATGCAAATCGGAATACTTTTTTTGGACCTGTCAAAAAACTGTCAAAACTGTTTAATTTTTTTTTGGTCATGTAGCCCCAGCTTGACCGATCACAATAGTTGAAACCCGAACTCCCTACGATTAGCCGTTCGGGAGATATGGTCGATCAAATGTTTGGCAATTTTTTTTTCGACTTTTTTTTTAACTTCATCTAGATCTTGCCGAGCCCTTTTCTTAGAGTACCATGAACATGGGTCTATAGCATTAGCTGTTTGGAAGATACGGGCCTGTAAAGTTTTGACACTCTCGGCGGGTAGATCTCGTCGACACCTATTCCTAGACACCCATCAACATGGGTCTAAGTCTAGCCGTTTGGGAGAAACAGGCCGTCAAAGTTTTCACATAAAAAAAAGAACTTTTTTTGGTACCCCGTGGTCCAACCCCTTCAACCTTCCATTCCAAAAATATTTTGCTGAGATATTGAAAGATACAGATAGATAGATAGATAGATAGATTGTGGATATATAGATAGATAGATACCTCAAAAGGAAAAAATGGAACCCTAATAGGATCACTTGTGTGGCTTTCTGTCTGTTCGTCTGTTACAGCCGATTTGCTCTGGCACACATACTTTCAAGAATTTTCATGTCCACTATATTAAATTTCAAAATCGATGCCATCTGTATATATAAAATTCAAAGTCCTGACTGACTGACTGACTGACTGACTGACTGACTGATATATCAACGCACAGCCTAAACCGCTGGTCCTAGAGACTTGCAATTTTGCATATAGATACCTTATATAGTGTAGGCATCCACTAAGAAAGGATTTTTCAAAATTCTCCCCCTAAGGGGGTGAAACGGGGGTCCAAAGTTTGTATGGGGAAACAAGATTAGTTAGACTATTTTATTCGAGACTTCACAAGAGTACTCCTATCTATAAATGAGTAAACATGTGTTTCAGGTTTTTTCAGAATTCCACCCCTAAAAGGGGGAAATGGGGTGACAAATTCTGAAAATCAACATGGGTATCGTTTGTATGGTTTATCGGGTCGCTGATTACGAAAACAACAACAATTTCTAAATCCAACGTAGTGGATGTGAAATACCATCATCCCCTGTTGGGGTGCGATGGGGTTGATATGTCGAAATGTGTAAATATCAATATGGGTGTCGTTTTTATGGTTTTTGGGACGTTTATTATGAAAATGGCATCGATTTTGAAATTTAATATAGTGGACATGAAAATTCTTGAAAGTATGTGTGCCAGAGCAAATCGGCTGTAACAGACGAACAGACAGAAAGCCACACAAGTGATCCTATTAGGGTTCCATTTGTTCCTTTTGAGGTATCTATCTATCTATATATCCACAATCTATCTATCTATCTATCTATCTGTATCTTTCAATATCTCAGCAAAATATTTTTGGAATGGAAGGTTGAAGGGGTTGGACCACGGGGTACCAAAAAAAGTTCTTTTTTTTATGTGAAAACTTTGACGGCCTGTTTCTCCTAAACGGCTAGACTTAGACCCATGTTGATGGGTGTCTAGGAATAGGTGTCGACGAGATCTACCCGCCGAGAGTGTCAAAACTTTACAGGCCCGTATCTCCCAAACAGCTAATGCTATAGACCCATGTTCATGGTACTCTAAGAAAAGGGCTCGGCAAGATCTAGATGAAGTTAAAAAAAAAGTCGAAAAAAAAAATTGCCAAACATTTGATCGACCATATCTCCCGAACGGCTAATCGTAGGGAGTTCGGGTTTCAACTATTGTGATCGGTCAAGCTGGGGCTACATGACCAAAAAAAAATTAAACAGTTTTGACAGTTTTTTGACAGGTCCAAAAAAAGTATTCCGATTTGCATAAAACTCAAGGGGCATTCGGGGTCGCCAATTACGCTGCTGTATTCAAATTTGTAATTTTTTGACAACTGATAGGGATCTTGACACTCTTTCGGAAAAACTTTGATCGGTGAGTCCCCGTGTTTGGCATTCTGGTGAGGCCAAAAAACGAGCATGTGAGGACGGAGAACGCGCCCGCGAGGCCGAAGGCCGAGCAGGGCGCGTTCGTAGTCTGAGCATGCAAGTTTTTCGGCCGAGCACTACACCTTGACTCCCAGAGGGAGTGAGAGCACTTATAATGTTTGTTTCTGAAAAAAATGTAATTTGTTTCCTGTAGGCCACGCGGGCGAAGCCGCGGGCAGAAGCTAGTTTTCATAATAAACGTCCCAAAAACCATAAAAACGACACCCATATTGATATTTACACATTTCAACATATCAACCCCATCGCACCCCAACAGGGGATGATGGTATTTCACGTCCACTACGTTGGATTTAGAAATTGTTGTTGTTTTCGTAATCAGCGACCCGATAAACCATACAAACGATACCCATGTTGATTTTCAGAATTTGTCACCCCATTTCCTCCTTTTAGGGGTGGAATTCTGAAAAAACCTGAAACACATGTTTACTCATTTATAGATAGGAGTACTCTTGTGAAGTCTCGAATAAAATAGTCTAACTAATCTTGTTTCCCCATACAAACTTTGGACCCCCGTTTCACCCCCTTAGGGGGTGAATTTTGAAAAATCCTTTCTTAGTGGATGCCTACACTATATAAGGTATCTATATGCAAAATTGCAAGTCTCTAGGACCAGCGGTTTAGGCTGTGCGTTGATATATCAGTCAGTCAGTCAGTCAGTCAGTCAGTCAGTCAGTCAGTCAGGACTTTGAATTTTATATATACAGATATGAATGTTTATTCTATCTGCTTCTCTAAAAATTTACAAAAAGGTAAAACTTTTTCAGATTTGTATCAACATGAAATGAGTATTAATTATAATTTTAAATAACTTTTTAAAACGCCGTCACAGACTGTAGGCGCCACCGTAGTTGACGTTATTTCGTCGGGTAACAAGGTGTGACAAATACGTAGAGGTATATAAAAAATCTACGTCAAAATAAACAGGGTTGGCAGGGCGTTTTGAACAGTCAGCAAAAACATCGCAATTTTCCAGATAAAAGATTAAGTAACAAGATAAGACCAACAAGTAACAAGTGCACGGCCCTACTCTGATAGATAGATCTGATAGATAGTCTGATAGAGGGTTTCAATAAAATAAACTTAATGTTTATGACTTCCATTTATTAACACCATTATCAATAATCAAATTCAGCAATAAAGAATATTTATTTATTTCTTTTACATCTATCATTACAGCGGGTCTACCGCGTAATTCTGATTTTCATCACCATCAACTTGAGATTGAAATTTGACGTGCGTACAAAAGAGATGGCATGTTAGGCGGACGTCGTCGCACGCACGTCAAATTTCAATCTCAAGTTGATGTTGATGAAAATCAGAATTACGCGGTAGACCCGCTGGTCCTTAACCTAATCCGACATTAATGTTTCCATACAAAGGATACCAAGTGTAACTCGCTTAGAAAATATATGAAAACAAAGATTAAGCCTCGCGATTCAGCGAGGCAATGCCACCAGCCTATTGGTATTGGGTACCCTACCGGGTGACGGCAGCGATTTGGCTTCGATTTTTTATTTAGTATAGTTTTATTTTGTTTATACTTGTATATTGATAGGTAATTTTAATTTATAGTTAGTTTTTATTTAGTATAGTTTTATTTTGTTTATAATTGTATATTGATAGGTAATTTTAATTTATATCTATAAAATATTATAAATATACATAAAATAAATTATACTTTATTGGTTTTGAAAAAAAAAAAAATGAAAACAAATCGATTATCTATATTTATAATAATAAATAATAAATATTTATTGTTATTTAGTATTTTTTAATAAATAAATAAATAATACTAAATAACAATAAATATTATTATAAATAATATTTATATAAATAATATTTATATTATCCGGCTGCTTGCATATGTAAAGAGTGAAGTGAAGACCGTTATTTTCGATTTGAGAGTATAGGCGAAAATTAAACATCCGAGAGGGTGTCAGAGGTGTTTCCAAGTATGTGAAATGCAAGTCACAGTCAATATTTGGTACATCCGCTTTTCACCGATTACTATTTCATGGCAATCATGATGGGTGGTGACGGGTGAGCCTTATTACCGTACTTCTAGCACAAATGGACCAACAGCTAAACGTGCTTTCCAAAGCACGCAGACCGAACACAAATTATTGTGCGCCTCAGGGATTGAACCCACGGCCTCGGGGTTAGCAGGCGAGCGCTCTACCACTCGGCCACAGAGGTAATAAAATATAGGTAAGTTAGTGTACGAGATATACGGGATACGTACTCGTATGTATGAGATTCTCTGTGAATTCGCAGATAACGTCTTTGAGAATCAGCTTGACTCAGAGCGCACCCTACCTGCAGACCGATTCAGGTATTGGCATTATATATTATTAATTTTATATATAGGATGTAGATTTGGTCCACACCTTGCGTCACATGAATATTAGTATACATGTTGCTTATTTTAAAAACCAGAATTAAAAAATATAATGCGACTTGAAAAAGGAGTTATGCCCTTTTTTATATATCCTAAAATTATCTTGATAAACGGTAACAGCGGCGTGGAGCTTACTCTTACCTACTCTGGTACCCCTCTCCACCCCGCTGCCGCTCCGCCAGAGCTGAGTCAATTTCGTCATGTCTATCTGTCTAGACGTTTTTTGTCACCCACAAAATATAGTAAATAAATTTTTGAAAAATACTTAAACAAACTAAACTAAAAATAAACAGAACCCTAAACCTTAAAATAAACCTACTATAATAACAAAATTAACTTACAAATAAAACCCTAACTATCAAAAAGACCGCCCCTCATACTTTGAAAAAAAGGAATTATTCTTTTTCATCATCGGTATCGTGAATATAACCTACCTTTTAATGAAAGTTGCTGACCAAATCAACACCCTGTATATGTTAAAAATGGAATACGTACGACACTATTAACAACACATACCATTATTTTGTGCGTATTTATTGATATAAATAACCTATGCCTGCCATAACGTTTTGTAATTTTATAACGTTAGCAACAAACGGCGTTACTACAAAACCGTGTTTAACTTTAGACAGTGTTTAAATCTGTTGCTGTCACTCTTTTACAATATGAAAGAAAAGGCGACAAAACAGATTTAAACACGGTCTAAAGTTAAACACCGTTTTGTAGTAACACCGAAAATGTTTAACAGCTTTTTATAACGCCATTTCCAAGATACGCTGGTATTTCTGATAACGTTAAAAAGGTCTGGTATTGATAAATATAATCGGATCGTAAGTTAATGTTATCGATCACGCTTGAATCAGCCCCCTGAATGTCATTAGCAGTAGTAACGAAGTTATCTGCGCCCTAAATGCCGTGTGTATTGCCGTAACACGTGCTGAAACACGGTTCTGATGCCGACGTGTTTTGTAGAGCTGGGATTTGGTAGGATGAAGTTTACCATTCTATATGTTACTAACAAAAAATGTATACGGCAAAAGAACCTCTGGCTGTATTTTACCCAAATTAATTAACAGTTTACCAAATACCCTCAGAGATTCAATTAACGAAAGTAATGTAAAAGATAAATTAAAACGACATTTCTTAGAGGTTATTTAAGCAGCACTATGTATCTATTATGCACTGCATTTATTTATTTACATATAATTTCTACTACTATATACCTATTATTGTTCATTTACTTATAATTTCTATTATTGCATTCCTATTATTGTTTATTAAATATGTAAAAGTAATTGTATCAAACACGGTAGGCTAATAATATATCATCCTGTATAGCAGTTAGCAGTGTAAATCCTTATCTTATATCCAATAAGGCAAACTTATTGTAATAAGCTGGTGGTAATCTCAACTAGTCCTTAAATTAGTAGCATTAAGAATGAATGTAATTGATATCTACAAAACATGCCTTATTTTGTTATTCTGCATTCCAAACAGTATGCGACTGTGTTACGGTTTGTGTTAGTGGTGTGTAGTTCTACCCTCGATTTTGTATTTGTGTTTTATAAGCTAAGTTGATCAATGTTATTTAAGTAGCTAGGAGACAGTCAGTTGAAATAATGTTGAAAAAACCTCAAAAGGTTTCCGATACACTCTTATGTACCTATATAATTGATATATATATATTTTTTAATAAAAATAAATAAATAAATAACTATCCAGTAGATACATAGCTACTCAAGAAAAAGAAGGGAAGAAGTACATAATATAAGAACAATAGAAAGACAATACAAACAATAGCGGCGCGGCGGTAGCTCTGTGAGCTAGTGGTGGGTTGCCCGGTTTACTTTGATAAAAGCTACAAGTAAAAGAAATAAAAAAAACTAAATCTACCTACCTAAGACAATGTGAGTAGTGGGGTAAATAATTTATTGAACAACAACTAAATAAACTTCTATTATTTAGCTACTAATAATTATGATCACACATTGAAATATTTAAAATTACAAAAGAAAATCTAAAAGTGAAAGTCTAGCGAAATCCGAAAATTGTCTTTTACATTCCTTACAACAAACGTTGGTTACTAAAACATCTTCTACAAAAAAAATTACAATTTCATAAAATTGACCAAAAGGGTCATACAACTCCAAAAAATTAATTTTACGATTTTTACAATTTCAATATTAATTTAATTCCAAACGTTCATAAAGATCTCCGAAGCCTCAAATAAAAATGTTTAGCTTTAAACAACAAAATAACACATCTAATACCCAACTTCAAAATTATAAAATACAATATTAAATCTAACTCATACGGTAAAGCCGAGAAGGTACATATCCCATAACCTTTGCGAAGAATTTATTTTATTAGAGGGGACTAAAAGTTTGGCGCGATCTGTACTTGTTAACTTGTAAAGCCTACTTAGCTGTGATAGTTTTCCTTTTAATTTCGTTATGTACACTACTGCCGTGATTTTTTTCACGTCTCCAAATACAGCCGTTTCGCTGGCAGCTTAATATTTTAGCAGCTTTTAAGCAAACGTCCGACTCGCACTTGGCCGGTTTTTTATGTTCACGTTGGCTAAAACTTAAAATTTTTCTCAATAAGCCACGTACAAACGTGACAACCACTAACAGTCCGGTGACAGAGACGACGCTCTGCGAATCCGAAGATAGCCGATGTGCATTATTTACTGCGGGGCCATACGTTTTCGTAATGAGTTGCCACGCAGCCGCCGAAGCTTCATTATAGAATGATATTAAAAATTAATTATTAAATTTAGTCGTAATAAATTAAATGGTGGTGTAAAAATGTGCTGAATAGCTTCCCGACTTGTAAAAGGTGAAATTTTTTGTTGGAATTAAGTTAACTTGAATCACCTAAATAAATTCTTCGCAAAGGTTATGGGATATGTACCTTCGCGGCTTTACCGCATGAGTTAGATTTAATATTGTATTTTATAATTTTTAAATTTTGAAATTGTGTATAAGATGTGTTATTTTTTTATTGTTATTTGAGGCTTCCGAGATCTTTATGAACGTTTGAAATTAAAGAACTATTGAAATAATCCTAAACTAAGCGTGGAGAGTAGAAAAATTTTGATCAATTGCGTATGATCATAGTATGATCTACAGAGTATGTGGTTTCATTTAAAGATAGCAGTCTATTTACACCTCGTTTAATCTTTTTTTAAATATAATAATAGCCGAAAAGGTGGTTTTGCACCCTACATTCAAATCACATTGAATTATGAACGATACTTACGTAGATACTCGCAGAAAAGATCGATGCCTGCGAAATGATCAGAAAGATATCGAGCACATAAGTGAAAAGAAAGAAAAGCCTCGGACTAATGTGCCTTTTGTGCGATTTCTGGGTAGATTGCTATTCACAGAGTATTTTGTGTAAGAGGCCATTGGCAACGGCCGGATGGAAAAATTAGGTCTTCATTTTTAGGGTAAAGTTTTGACCGTTTCTTCGTTCAAGACTTGATTGAAAAATCTTTTGGCAACTCTCCGAGAGAGTTTTGCTCTACATAGCTACAATATATAGGTTGCCGAAAGCAATTTCAAAACATAACTAGCTTACTGTAGTCCTCTTTGACCGAACTTTTTACAATACTGTGCTCGCGGAGCTCGAAGAAAGAGACTTTAAAGTTAAGTACTTGTTACAAAGATAGCATAGTCACTCTTACATTTTTAACTGACCACAAAAACTACACTCTGGGACATAATTAGATGTTCGATTCAAGTTTGTAGTGACTAGGGTTTTTTTTATCGAATCTTACCGTTTGGTGATTTCCTTTTGAAAAGCAGTTCCTTTGCTATCTATATACAAGATCTGGGTCTAATTAGAGAATCAGGTAAAAAGAAATGCTTGTGAAACACAGATGCACGAGTGAAAACACGATTTCAAAATTGCGTCAGAATTACTCCTAGGACTCCGAATTATCCCATTAGAGAATTGAAAGTTTAGAAAACATTGAAAAAACATTGCCTATTACAACTACTCGATTAATTGTAAGTAATTTATGAGTCCAGAAGTTTCATAAGGTTAGATTTTTTTTTATTTTTGTAATAAATTAACATATATACTAAAAAAAAGGAGCCATGAAAAATTATAGCAATTTTTTTCGAGTTTCTCTAATTTTGTCGCTGAGTATATATTTTGAATTCAACGCATTTTTCATTGATAACAAGGCAATTTTTCAAAACAGATTTGTGTATATGTGCTATAATTTACAGAAGCATTGAAGTTTGTATAAAATTACCTATTTTTGCTTTTTTGTTGAAATACTTTCTTACATTTCTTGATTATCATATCAAATCAAATTCTACGATTAGGCTACGACATATATGTTGTCGTTTATAACTTAAGAACCATGAATTGATTTTTATACGGTGTTCACTTGAAGTTTGGTGGTTTCTCAAACAATTTAGGGTATGTATTATTGAGCTATACCTATAGTTAAAGCGATTTGAGCCTTGAACATTTTAGTGAGAACAGTCGAAGAATAACAGAAAATGAGCCGAGGGCTATCTCTTAGTGTTGATCCTGTTCAATTTGAATACGGTTTCAAAATTTAAAATTGCCGTATTTTAAGGAAAATAACGCTGAAAATGACACTTTTATTGACCAGAAAGGTTGCACATTGTTTCTCCGTCTGTTTCGTTCTAATCTTTATACATGGTTGTAATTTTTTTTTTCATTTTACGCATAATCTCGTAGGGCACTTTCGTTTCAAATAGCTTTATTTAATTATACACTTGTCTATCATGCTCAAAGGAAGCGGGCCGTTCTGACAACTCACGATTTCAAGGTGTTTTCTAGTAGGCCTATATGTTTATTTAAATATATAACCAATATTGTTTCCATAAAAAACTACTTGATACTACTTTTATAAGTATAATGATATAATGAAACTGCTTTTTAGCTGAAAATAAGTTTTTTTTGTGTTTAAGAATTAAAAACATGAAGAAACACATACTCGTACTTATTTTATTTTGAGAATTTTAATAGTCCGGAAATTGATCTAAAAGCAAGCAGTTTTGGGTAAAACCATAGACATAGTTTCTAGTGATTTACATGTTATACATTGCTCACACGGACACTTCTTTCTATAGGTACCCACATACATATAAGCGAAAACTTCATTTATCACTTATACAAAAACTATTTCCCATTAGGTAACACATTTACACTTAATCGTATATTTATATATGATATCATAAACTAATCATACACTTAGGTACAATTTACAAAATAAAATAACTGTTTATATTAATTATAGCACTGGGCGCCCTTTGGCGAAAATAACTTCATAGTGCTTCCGTGTTACGGAGAACTCTAGTATCGGAGCACACATATTCGAAACTATTATTATGTGCTAGGTTGTTAGTTTTACAGTCTGAGAAAGAATCTGTTAATGTGTCGGAAGCCTGCTTTGGGTATTATTAGTCCCAAATTCTTTTTGTTCTCTATTTTTGTATTTTACTAACCCTAGGATAGGCCTAATTAAGTTTTTCTGTAATACTAACCATTTAAGTAAATAAATAAATAAATAAAATAAAAATAAATAAATAAAATAAATAAATAGATTTTATTCTATATTTACGGGTAAAATACGAATAACGTCGCCTTAATCATAAATTAACGTTTCTTTTATAGCGTGAAGTTGACATATTTTTTCATCACGGCTTAGATTGAAGCTAACGAAACGTAAATTAAAATTTAAGAAAGTTATGGGTTGGTTGGTAAATTGTTATATAATTGAAAACGGTTTTAGAATTACTGCCGTGTACCCTATATCGGCTGAAAGCCGTATATTATGACCATTGGCATAGATTAAATTACGTTAAGGTGTGTTAATTCGAAAACCATTTAGAGATTTAGGTTTAATAAACCATATTTTCGAAGTTTTGGTCTAAAAAACCTCATGATGATGAATATTTTTACGAAAAGGCTGCAACTTCCATTTGCTCTCGTGTGACGTCACTTGAGTAATGGCTGTTTAGAAATGTGTCCTTTGCTATCAAGATAAATTTATAATAATTTGCTTCAGACTTATTTGACAGCTAGATGACAGATGAGTAGACAGACAGAGACAGACCACTTTTTTATAAGCAATTACACATCACAATCAGCATAATGTCTAAAATTCTCACAAGTGACAAGGTCATTGGACAATTCTTAAAAAAATAATGGTTAATTTATATACCAAAATAATGAAAATTATGTCCTAAAATGGCGTATATTCTCTGAAAAAAAAATAAAAAATCTTTTAAAGATTAAGCTATGGGAATTACCGTATCAGGAGTTTTTTTTTTGGAACAACGCTGCTTTCTCCTTCGGCTGGGGCTAGGGATTATGATTTCTCGAGGTTTTTTATTTCTCGGGTCTCGAGAATTCTCGACCTCGATTTCTCGGGTCGTCCCGGGAAATCGAGAAATTTGTATTTACTACTTTACTTTAGTTTAATAAATAAAAATGCCGGTAATGTACATTTTTTTTTACTAAAAGGAACAAAAACCAACCAAGTCTCTTAAATTACTTCAATAAAAACAGATATTTTTTAATGTTAAAAAAACTTTACTTACATTATTAAAAACAGTTATTTTTAACCAATTAAATATTATAAGAAATAAAATAATAATGAAACCTTCTGTCTCAAACAAACAATTAAAAATCTCTAAAAACAATTCACATAACTTCTTTATGAACTAAAATAAATAGTTAGATAAGTGGGAACTTATCTCTCTCCAACAACAAAAACAAAAATAATCAAATAACTTTTTGAACAAAATACAACAAATTTAATACAAATCTGATCAATATTTTTTTTATGATCTATTTAGGTTTTAAAGTGATTAATTACAAAACCTTTTTTTTTTATTTTCAGCAACTACTTACTTCTAATAAAATATGCCTTTAGAAAAACTAAAGCATTAATGGTCTTATCTGATAGCCGGCTCCGTATTTTAGTGACCACATTTCCACCCATTGAAAAGACTCGTTCATTTTCAGTTGAAGTTGGCTTGACTGAAAGTAATGCTTTGTATAAGGTTTCCAAATTTGGGGACCTTTTGCCAGATTTTTCAAATAGTAAAAACTCTTTTTTTACGATTGATTTTGAGAGCGCTACGGTGGCTGACTCTTCATTGCTCAAAATACCTTTGATAGCATTCTCTAACTGAGTTTCGAAGTTGTCGGGTTCTGACTGGCTTACGCTAACTTGGACGACTTCTGGATCATCAAATTGCCGATATCTAGGTATTTTTTATAGCTTTATTGTAAAATCATAATGTCTCGCTGTCTCGACTTTTCTCGAGCTGAATTTCTCGAGATCGAGAAAAGTCAAATTCCCGGGAAATCCCGGGACGAGAATTCCCGGGTCAAAACTCTAGCTGGGGCGGAACTGCGGGAAAAAGGCCTTTTTAGGTAAAACTTCTCAATTTCTAGTTTAGTCTTGTACTCTGAACATATGGTATAAAAATGTCGAAATCTGGTTGTTAGTTTAAATAGGAAATATTCCCGAAAATTGTCACGGTTACATATGACTATGAGTAATTGTTATATATTTAGTATATACTACATCTATGG
This sequence comes from Ypsolopha sequella, assembly GCA_934047225.1. Taxonomy (NCBI): domain Eukaryota; kingdom Metazoa; phylum Arthropoda; class Insecta; order Lepidoptera; family Ypsolophidae; genus Ypsolopha; species Ypsolopha sequella. Next base: position 14,583,244 of record OW203994.1, on the reverse strand, counting down.
TAATTACAGCCTGCCCTGAAAATTGAAAGGTGTTTTATGCAGAATTTTGCTAGGTACTCGTTATTTTGACAAACAATAACATAATTACATAACAGTCAGTGTCATAAAATACAAATATAGTTTAATTGAGAATTTCCGTAATAAAAACCAATAAATCCACTTTCCGTATTTTGCAGAAGTAAGAAATTGTATGATTCTCGGATTTTGATCCGGCTGCCCATCTTTGGAGTCTAATATAGAGCGACAAAAAAAATCTCTTAAAGTGGATTTATCAGTTTTTGCTCTAGAGTTCCCCAATTAAAGTACAACACTACTGTATCACTAGTATCAACACTACTTTGTTGTGGGAATTTTGAGAGACCTGACATGTGTCGTACATACCTATCTATAAATATCTAATAATAACACATTAATAATGACTAATAATACTCGTATACATTAGGAGATTCCCAAAACTGTACCAATTTGGTAAAACCCCACGATGAATGGCATTTGGAATGTCCAACCAAATTATAAATACCCAACTAGTCTTGTGACCGCGTTTCACCCGCACTGATGAAGACAGGAAATTCCCAAGTTTTTTTATATAAAGTTCAAGATTTATCAAGTAATAACCGCAAAAACCTTAATTGTTCTGTAATAGTCATTAATTTTACATTTTCAAGTTTTACCTGAGAGACAAGTTAAGGTAAAAAAAACGAAATTTGCTCTAGAACCAAATTTGAAGTACTGAAGCAGCCTATAGTACTTAAATTATCGATTTTAGGAATTAAATTTGGTATTTTTATACCAAGAATACGTTACTTTATAAAATAAAGATATACTGGGCGAATTGATTTTCAACTAAACTATGTACTCATGTTGCACTATATTCAGTTCGTCTTCTATTAAAAACGGAAGTTGGTAAAAATCATCTGAATTGGAAATACCCGCAGACATTTATGCAACGTCGCTACGAAGTTGTTCGAAAGTTATTTGAAAGCACTTTAAAATTGAAGATCGTCCAACCATGCGCAAACGTTCAAAGTTTTCACGACCTACCTATTATTTTTATTAAAAACTACGAGAAAAAGCTTTTTTTTTCTATATACAGAAGAGCATGGCGCAAAAGGACATTTTCACATACCTATCAATGCATTCTATTTTTGAGAACACGCACCTCTAAAGGTATGCATCATGTCGCTAAACCTATTGCCGTTAATTTTTTTTGGTATAGGGAAAAGTAACGTAGGCTGTAGCAAACCCTTGACTGTTCATATATTTATTCATATATTTTGTGTTTCGAGTAGTTCAGGTTTTATCCAAATACGGAGAAAGTAAAAGGAAGTATACTCTTCACGTTTCTGCAACTACATTTGTAATATTGTAAAAAAACACCAATCCAACAATAATAACAACTACTTGACGTAAATTTGAATAAGAAACCTAAATTATTATGAGAGTGCGTTAAAAACTTGAAATCAATCAGAATAACATTTAAAAGCACAAATATTTTGAAAAAATTTCTCTAGCTAGGATTTGCGATTGCGACCTCTTGTTTACATGACAGGCGCGCTACCGACTGCGCTGCCGATGTTCGTATCTGGAACGATGAATTTTTCAACCATAACTGTACACCGAATTTTTTGCAATTACTTGATATACAAGCCTGTAATGCACATACAATACCCATAAAATTTAGAAGCATATGTAACAGACGGACGGACAATACGGACATACAGCAGTAATTCCAGTGTAAAAATAAAACTATTAGCAACCCAACTCGGCTAAACTTGGCACAGTAGATTACAGTTAGAAACTTAGAATACCAATGCTTTTGAATTAGCTTTGTTTATAGGGTCATGCTCTCTACCCAGTGTTTTAGTACTATTTATGTGCCGAGTGGTTCTGTACATTAGGCAGAACTACGAGTGGCTGGCCAGATTTACATTAATTTTGACACGATAAAATTTCATTTAGTTTTTCATTTCAGAAATGAAATCGGACCTGAAAATATATATGAAAAAGAAACCTGAATTATCCTTATCGCTAAACAATCAGTCTAGATCGTGGCTGGGATCCAACTTACAGATAATGTCTTAGGATTAAAGCCTGATAAAAAGTTCAATTATAGTAACGAAATAGATAGATAATGGTACCGATTCGGTGAAGCACATCTTAACTTATTTGACAGGACTAAACTTAATTTAAGCGTCCTGTCCTTGTCTTTTCGACAAAGAAAGAAAAAGACAGGACGCTTAAAATAAGGTTAGTTCTGTCAAATAAGTTAAGACGTGTTATGCCGAATCGATACCAATCATCTGATACTAACCCAATAATATGTACCCCTATTAAACGTACGTAAATGCGAAAGTGTGTTTGTTGGTTTGTCGGTTTGTCCTTCTTTCACGCGGCAACGAAGCAACGGATCGACTAGATTTTTTGCATAGAGATAGTTCATGGGCCGGAGAGTGACAATCAGTGACATAGGCTATTTTTTATCACGAGAAAATGAACACGAAATCAGCGCCGGCGAAGTCGCGGCCAAAAGCTAATAGACAATGCAGCTAAGACACACGTTGATTTTTTGGTCAAACCTAATTGGTCATTGACCTTCATCAGTCATCAAATTAAGTGAATTTAAAACGTAATGATGGACACGCACCTAATTTTAGTGATATAATTGATTTAAAGTATTCGTACCATATCGTATAGTTCTGTATAAGTACTAGGTTTTTCTGAAACAACAGCTTTTACGGTGTGCGTTCGATGATTAAAAAGGGGAAGAAAAAATATCATGTTAAACGGGGAGTCCATCCTCCTTTTCTTGTATCGTTTATGTTGGCGGTGTATGACCCAGATCCTCACTATTTATCATCTTTCCCACCTCTGAGTAAACATAAATATAAACAGAGTCCGGACACAACGGGGGTGACAAACAAGGGTGGTAGCGACGCAGATGCGTTCCTAATTATGTAACGAACCAACAATGTTACCCATTCATTATTTATAATGATAATTTCTCATTAGTCACTCTTCAAAGTACAAGCGACGAAAGAAGCATTAATCATTTACTCTTATTAACCTCTTCAGTCCCACTGTATCTATCATAAATGATACCTTCGGGCTTTACTTTACTAGTCGATAAGTTATTTTGTATTACTAACACTTTATGGGACCCTGCAAAATAAATGATTTTATTATTATTATTATATTTTTTTTTCTGCGCAGCACGCATGTAAAATAGTAGATTAAAAAAAAAATTATAGTAGTCTTAAATATTAAAATGTGCAAATATTGAGTAGTGATGGCAAAAAAAGACAATTGTCAAAATTGGTCAAAATTTTTATGCTAACTAGTAAACAACTAAACTATGTCGTTTTTTTTTTGCAAAAGTTACTATGTTTACAAACTAAAAATATACTGTTTATTTTTTCATGTTTTTGAGTCCAAAAATGATGTGATACCTTGATATTTGATTTACTATATAATATATATATATACCTCTTCAGTCCCAAGACCAAATAAACAAATTATTTGATACATTTAATCTTTTTCTGATTTTTACAAGTCAAAATTAGACAAAAAATTATTGAAAAATATAAATGATAGTAGTTCTGGAAATAGAGTAAATCAAAATTGATTGATTTTGAATTCAATTGATTTACTCTATTTCCAGAACTATTATCATTTATATTTTTCAAAATTAGACAAAAAATTATTGAAAAAAAATAAATGATAATAGTTCTGGAAATAGAGTTAATTAATTCAATTCAAAATCAATCAATTTTGATTTACTCTATTTCCAGAACTATTATCATTTATATTTTTCAATAATTTTTTGTCTAATTTTGACTTGTAAAAATCAGAAAAAGATTAAATGTATCAAATAATTTGTTTATTTGGTCTTGGGACTGAAGAGGTATATATGTATATTATCATTTATATTTTTCAACAATTTTTTGTCTAATTTTGACTTGTAAAGATCAGAAAATGATTAAATGTATCAAATAATTTGTTTATTTGGTCTTGGGACTGAAGAGGTTAAGATGAGAGGGGAACAAATTAACTTAGTTTAGCATTTTTCGTGGGAGAGGATTATAAATGGTAAATTGTAATTTCACTTGGTGATGATAAATACCAAACGTAATACGTGGTATTTACTAATAGGTCTTTCTTTACCTTTGAAGTTGCCATTCTGCGGTACTGGCCATTTCAAATCAAAATTATTTTTGTTTGGCTAAGAATTCTATTATCAAAATAATTTTATTTTAAAAATATTGAATTCTTTTTTCAAAATTAGTCATTTGTTTGTTGATTAGCGGTATGTTTTCATCGCATTTGAATCTTTTTCGTCATCATGAATACGTTAAAAATTCGAGTAATTATGGAATAAATGCATCGATTGCATGGCTGATTACTTTGATTAATAGAAATAAAAAATGTAGAAACAAAATTACGTTAACTTATTACATAAAAACGGCAATTTCATAGGTAAAGACCTAATATATTCTTGTAGAATGCGTTTCTCTTAGGAAAAATACAACTTGTATTTCCTTGGTGTTCAGGGTTTCATACCCGAAGAGTGCCAAACGGGACCCTATTAATAAGCCTTCACTGTCTGTCTGTCCGCCCATCCGTCTGTCTGTCCGCCCATCCGTCTGTCTGTCACAGGGGCAACAGATTCAGCCGTTATAGGTAGTTACTTGAAATTTTCACGGAATATGTGTTTATATGTGTTAAAAAGATTAAAACCGAAGGGGACCTCCCTCAAAAAAGTAGCTTCTTTTTAATCTTATCATGTTCCCCTCCTTATCTCCGAAAAGAGTCAGCCGAAAAATATGAAAAAAGTGATGGTAATAGGTGATTACGTAAAGATTACAGGAAAAATATAACGGTTAAGGTATTAGGGTTCCGTACTCAGCGCGAGCTGCGAATTGTTTGTCAGGCGTTACCATTTTAGCGGCTTTTTTGTGTCGCCTTAAGAGGCGTCGTTAAGTGCAAACCTCCATACGAATGCTATCACCACATTGTGGGGTGTCTGTGGAATGTTATTGTAATATTTTAGGCTGAGTTCATTAACATTGTCTAGATCTATGTTTAAGTGGAATTAAAAATCGTTAAATTTGAGTAATATCTTAACAACACACCCCTAAAATACGTAAATTTAAAGGTTTTTTTACCAAAAATGTAGCCGAATGTGCTTTTATTGTTTTAGATAAAATAAAAAAAATTAATACGAGTCAAACATCGAAAATGTTATTTCTGATTAATAATAACCAAAAATAATGTTTGAAAACGTCCACAGTCTTGCCAAAATGTAGTCCTGAAACAAGTATTCAATTTTGCGCCGGCGACGAAATCTGTACGATTATATTGTCCTCGCAAGTTTCATGGAGCGTGCACCTTATAGCGAAATGAAACAACATGACACTTGGCCACGCCCACATCTGAGTTAGTATGTTCTGAGGAGTTAGTCGCGTCATGACGACCATCCTTAAGGGTCGATTCGTATTTGTTACAAAATATTAAGAAGTAATTGTAACAGCCAAAATATATCTTCTAGATAAGAGCAATGTATAGGTAACAGTTTTACTAATGATTAAACGTATTTTATGGTAGCTTTACAATAATTGGATTTTCGATAAGAGTGAAATTAGAATATTTTTATTTAATCCGCAGGATCAGTAGAGCGGCCCCCCCGGCCCTTATGATCTAACCAAAGAGTAAAGTAATACAACCAGAGAAGAGAGCCCTCTCTCTTTCGCTTCTTTTGTGCCAACAGGTACAGCAGCGAACTGGCCACCTATATTTTCTCCTATATTTTTAAATGTAAACGCATACAGACCTAGAGTTATTTAAAGAATTTACAAGTGCTGCCATCTGTTGATGGTCAAACAACCTCGTTTTCCAATTTTCGTCCGGTATGAAACGGTTCCCCCCCGATCTAACTTCAACTTGGCTCCCTATTACAAGGTTATTTGTTTAAATTGTAGTATTTATTGAGTTAGGAATTATACAAGGTTCTGTGTGACTTTAGCTATTTATTTAGGTAGTGTGATTTTGTAGTAGGCATTATGTTGTCCTACAATACAATATCAATAATCAATACAATAATATTAGGGGCAAAATTACAAAGTGTAATTACTGAACTTAATAAAATTAGAATAGAACCTTGCCATAGTGAGCCAGCGATCTGTCGCTATTGCCATAGTAAGTTTTACTATGCTATTGCTTTCAAAGGAACTTCGTTCCAACCAAAAGTGCGTACGCCTATATTCTGTATTAAATGTGTGGCGACACAGCCAAGTCGAACACTATGCTTTTCATCTCAACTTCGAGAATATTTTTTTTTATTTCTCTTGTTTTGAAATTCGTGACAGACGCAAATGTTGTTGCGTAACAGCGCTTTGCTGTACTAAAAATCAACAAAACAAGTTATTTTACAGTGCTGCCAATATTTTCAGACCATATTGTGTTATTTTTAGAAGAGCTATATTGGAGCCAGTTCTATCTTTGAAATAAAGCGGATAGGGCTTTTTTGTTTGTTCAATGTTTTATGTTGTTAGATAAGTGACATTAGTAAAAAATTTGATTCGTTTAAAATTATTCTTCGGCTGATTAAAGTGCACTTTCTTCCCTATCTTTCCACAAAAAATTACCCCAATTCTGAAAGAGTGGTATAAAGTTATTTTGACAAATAAAAAAGACGATAAGGGCTTCATGAAATATCTTTTTAATGCGTAGTCTCCTTCCAGATTAATTTGCGGGATGAAGGAGAACTATAAATCAATGTTAACTTCTCACATTTTTTCCGAGCTCGTTAATCATGCCGGGAAAAGGCGGAGGAGTTTTTTAGACACACTTACTCGCACGTTCTTTAATTATGCAACAATCTTTTATTTATCCCTCGATAACATTATATTATTATTACTCATTCTTATTACACCTGAAATTTTTAACGTTCAGTTTTTATTTAAATATTCAGCAAAACTTGTAAAGATTGACTTCAACGAATTTTTTCAACAAATTTCCTAAAATGATACATTTTGATGCTAGTGCGAAAAATGGTAGATATTTCAAGTCACAGCTGTAAAAACAGCACGTCTATCAAACGACGTTATTTTAAAATGGAACCAAATTTTAAAGGTTTGCCTTCAGCACTGCGAACGTAATAATATTGTAAATATCTCTAGTTGTGTTTAATCACATATTGATTTGTATTATTATATTGTTTATTAATTACTGTAACAGGTACATCCAATGTCATTAATTAGTTAAATAAATAAATACATTTGCGAAAAATTATAAGAAACAATAAAACAAGATTACAAGTCGACACAAAACCCACAAGAAACCGCGGGCGCGGCAGTTTGTTTCTCGACAGTCTGACACTGTTACCAACGTTACAAAACAAAATAAACGTCATTATCCTCCTCGCCATTTTCTATTTAGGGTCAGCCAGCTCTGTACCTATGTCATTTTCTTTCTGTCTAGTGCCATAGCGTAACGTTGTCGACAACACACTATGGACGGATGTAGTATTAATTCGTCCATGGTTTCTTTGATCTTACTTTACAAAATATACGTATCTTCTTAATAATAAGTTCTGGGCACAGACATTCAATAAATTAAAAGTCATTAAATTGAAAGCTGGTTCTTATTGTGGTTCTAAGATAGATTCAATACAATTGTGAAGTCTCAAAATTGTTATGAATTTATAAAACATCTTTTACAATTTTACATATTTAATAATATAAAAGTTTGAAAATAGTTATCCTATTAAATTTTATCCGGTCACTTCCAGGGGTTTTAGCAAGCGCTGTCGATAACTTTTACCTAAGTACGATATTTTACGGTACCTACCTAACTTTTCGCACGCTATAGGTACAGGCAAAGAATTTAGCATGTTTTGTGCAAATGTATTAGAAAATTAATTTGCGATTTGATAAGAACATCTCAAAAGGATATCATTAATTTTCCGCGACCTCGATGAAACCATTTTGGGAAATTAAATTAATGGCTGCCGATATTTGATTACGCCAGAATTTTGCCAATTTATTCCTGACTAAGTAAGTAATAAAACTGTTTTGTTCGCTAAAATGCTCTTTTATGACTTTTACTTCAATATGTTACCCCGAATAATTATTACCGTGGAAGTCGTTAAAAGCAAACTGAGTTTGACTATTTAGTGTGCAGTATGGTGTGATTTATAATGTTCATGATTTAGGAGCCAATTCTCTGGATTTGAAACAAAATGTAAAGAAATAATTATAACACCCAAAATACAACTTTTAGCTAAGAGCAATGTATAACAATAGTTCACTATAGGTATGCTTAATAGTAGTTTATGCTACTAGGGCGAAAAGGAATAAATTACGAGGACGATTTAAAACACGAGTGTAGCGAGTGTTTTAAACGTAACCGAGTAATTTATTGCTTTTACGTCCGTGTATCATACTACGTTTTTCAATGCATAGTGTGAGGAAATGAAAATAAATATAATCTTGTGAACTTTAAATTATAATTGGCTTAAAAGGACTGTATCCAGAGCCGTTAAACAGTGGAAAAAAAAGTATAACATCTATGGTAGACAGGAAAGGCTGCAGGTGAGCCAACCATTGTAAATAAATTAAAAAAATAATAATAATAAAGCCCTAGGGCAAAATAATCGACTTTTTGTTCGGTTTTGATGCATAAAAAGTGGGCCTTTACGAGAACATGCATTGAAAAATAATTAAATCTTCCATAAGAGTGAAGGCAGAGTTTTTAAATTAAATTTTTCATACTTAAAGCTCATATCGCGGCAGCACCTCTATCTAAGGCGACGGAATGTACGGGATTGAATTGAAACTGGTGTCGCAAGACTTTGTGTAGATGTCGCAACCATATCGTATAGGTACGCTGTGGTACAAGTAGGCGCGCTGGATTGAAAAACGTCGCTGTTTTGTAATGCGGCTACCTCACGGCTGAAATAAACTACGCCGCATTGTATGAGCACTTTGCGTTCATCAAAGCCGCTTAGTCACCTGGCGTCCACATACAAACGGGCGCAACGGTTTTAATAATAAAAGGTGTCATATCACATTTGGATTAAATTATCTAAAGGGCCTCTACGAGTTGGCTGCGGCCCCATGCACGCCTTCCAAACGTCCGGGACTACATAGTCCCGAGATATAATAAATATTACAATGATAATAATAATAAAATTCTTTTCAATGCATGTGCTCGTAAAGGCCCACTTTTTATGCATCAAAACCGAACAAAAAGTCGATTATTTTGCCCTAGGGCTTTATATATATATATATTTTTATTTATTTATAAAGGTTGGCTAACCTGCAGCCTTTCCTGTGTACCATAGATGTTATACTTTTTTTTCCACTGTTTAACGGCTCTGGATACAGTCCTTTTGAGCCAATTATAATTTAAAGTTCACAAGATTATATTTATTTTTATTTCCTCACACTATGCATTGAAAAACGTAGTATGATACACGGGCGTAAAAGCAATAAATTACTCGGTTACGTTTAAAACACTCGCTACACTCGTGTTTTAAATCGTCCTCGTAATTTATTCCTTTTCGCCCTAGTAGCATAAACTACTATTATTGCACAAGTTAATTTTTGTACACAGGCGAGCTTAATACTATTTAGTATTTTCCACCAGCTAACTTTTGCTAAAAGGGAATTTGTTGGGGTGGTGCCATTTGTAAAACAGCGTCAACATAAACGCTGGATTGAAAATTTTGTTAAAAACTAGGGACGTCGCCTCGCTCCGCTCCCCTTTGCTCGGCTCCTTATTTTATCTAACTGCAATATAGACGCCTGAGTTGGGACACTGACTCTATGGACCGATGTCGACACCTCAAAATTGCTCGTCGTGTATATGCTATGTTCGCACCTGATATGGGGGCCCAATTCAGAACTTGTACGTCACTTCCGTGATCGGCTTTAGGAAAGAATTCGGCATATTAGAGCATTTTCATATCTATTACTTGACAATAAAAGTGCTTTGACAGGGAAGTTCTTATATAAAAAGAATTTGCTTCAATTACATTGACTTGATATGCGCATTAAGGAAGGATAATTTTATTTTTTTATTGATATTATTACGTGTTTTAATCGTTTTTTATTTGTTATTAGTTAATATTCATGGTAAATTAATGCTTATTTCATCAAATTAATAAAAAAAAATAATGACCTGAAGTCAAAAAAGTACCCGGAATAGAAGAGCTTGTATGAGTATATTAATGGATGTGGAAGAGGCGAAAGAGGTGTGTCTGGATCGTATCAGATGGAAATCTGTAGTCTCTGCCTACCCCTCTGGGAGACAGGCTTGAGTATATGTATGTATGTCAAGAATTGTCAAGAAACAATTCTTTATTCAAACTTTTTTACTGTAGTATGGAAAGCTCTTGGCGCGAGTCAACGTTGCAACGTTGCAACGTAGTCACGTTCGTTACGTTGCAACGTTTTTCCGTACTAAACCTTTTTTGATAGGAAACATTTTTATGAAAGCGCATCTAAACGGATAGACGTAGAACGTTTCTACGCATGACACGAAAACGGATTTAACCTTGAGGGTGAACTGTTAGCGTAAACCGTGAGTAGTATGTATGTATGTCAAAAAATGTCAAGAACAAATTCTTTATTCAAACTTTTTTACTGAAGTACGGAAAGCTCTTGGCGCGAGTCAACGTTGGTACGTTGCAACGTAGCCACGTTTTTCCGTACTAAACGTTTTTTGATAGAAAACATTTTTATAACAGTACATCAAAACGGATAGACAGACGTAGAACGTTTCTACGCATGACACAAAAACGGATTGAACCTTTAACGTAAACAGTGAGTAGTTAAAATAGATTTTCCAACCTGTCGAAACACGTCAAAACTTCTACTTTGTGGTTTAACTCAATCTTAAACGCTTATTGTTGTGGGAATAAGAAACATTTTTATAGCACACTGTGCGTAAAATGACCGCTTTACGCACGCTGCGCGTTAATATACTATTAACCTAAAAAATTAAAAAAAAACAATTTTTTGACCTAATTTTAAAGTATTTTCGTGAGTAATGCTAATATTTTTAATGAGCTATGCTATGGCTGTCAAACATGTTTTGCTAAGCAAATCTAATTCTTTGTTACTAAGTGGATCCTTGATAAAATAACGTGATAGCTTGATAACAAATAACACTTGCAATTTATTATATTTTCTGTTCTTTTCAAAGAGAGTGCAATATTTACTAACTGGTAATTGGAGCTGTCTAGAAATATCACGTCTCTGTATTTTATATTCTGCTCAAAGATAAACTATTTTGCGAGGTTTCATAAGAGTGGTTAGTTGGGATTGTATGAAATACGAATTATGAGTGTTATGTACGAATGAAAACTAAAAGTCGTATTAGTTTCGTGGGTTGATGAATGGGGTAATTATTCCAAATATTCAACATAAAATCATCTACTATTAACTATTTTTTTATTTATTGGAATGAACCAAAATACAAACAAAAGATTCCCCTGTCTCCAATTTGGACTTAATCCTTTGATTGTTCTCTCAGTAATAGTTGTCAATGATCTGAGATAACTTTGCGAAATTAAAGCAAGTATCTGGGGTGCAATTGTGTAAGAAAATCATATTCATTTGACAGCGTAAAACTTACTGTTTCAACTGTCAAACTGCTATTCGACTAAGCAAATTAGCCAGTTTTTACGGCGTATGTTTTTTATACAATTCCACAACTGTTTTGTGGTTGTGTCCTAAGTTATTGTATTCAGAAAAGTCTGTCCTGCTCCAACGCTTTCATTTTACGCTTATCTTTCCTGCTCAGTGGAAGCTGACCGCTCAGAAAACTCGTGATTTCGGGTGTTTTTGTTTATTATTTTAGAAAAAGAGGGATGGGTTTTTAATATGACGGCCGTTTTACATCACATTATTACGATTATTATTGTTCAAAACTTTATTTATTACAAATTAAATTAAATTTAGATCATAGTTTAGGGCAAGCACATCTTTGCAATTTTATTGGATGCAGAAAAGCGCAAGTAATCGTGTATCGCATATCTGAAGTATTAAGATCATTACATAAAAAAAAACACAATATCATGGTTCAAAATGAATAATTTGAAAAGAGACAAAATCACATGTCGGTATTGTGAAAATATGACAAATGTTATCTGGCTTTGTCGCTCGTGCTTGGTGTAGTTGTGTGCGTGTGTGTCATGTATTCGTCTAGGGATTCCTTAATCTAAGGTCTAGGGTTTGTGTACATGCGTATTTATGACTGTCAACCGTATCTATGCGCTGAATTGTAAATTAAGGGGCTCCACAAGCTAAACTTCAGTTTTGCAAATTTGGTAAAATTATGTCATGTTTTTTGACTCAAGAAAAAACAATTAATTACACTCTAAAAATAAACATACTATCAATCTTCTTTTAATTATAATACTTTGAGAAAAGCATGAATTTCATGGAAAAAGCGATTTAGTTTCCATATTTCAAATCCGATTGAAACGAAACTAACACACGCAGATACTTACTAGAAAAAACAATCTTTAGTACATTAAGAAATTATAGTTGATGTCCAAATGTAGTCGCAATTTCAATTTAAATGAAAAATTTGCACGCATGGCATGTGATTAGAAAAGCGTTAGAGCAGAAATGAATTTTAGTATTGTGCAGCCCCTTAAAATCTTGTGCCGAGTATTTTTTATTAGCTCACAAAGATATTAAGGGGGGAACAAACGCAAATTGCGTATATTTAGCTCGATTGGTTGCCCAAACTACCTACCAAAAAATTTCGAGAAAAATAGTAAGTAACCATTTCTTTATTCAGGGTTGAAAGTTTTTATAGAAAGTTTTAATAGTTTATACTTTCACCACAAAAAACTTCGAATATCTAATTTCAATCTAATAATAATAACTAATTCCGCTTGGAGACGTAATATATGCGTTTGATAATCTAATCCCTCACACAAAAAAGATCTCATTATTATCTAAAAACGTTAGTTTTACTTAATTTTGAAGTAAGTTTTTATTGTCACAATTTGTCGACTCCATCTCCTTTTATCGCCTGTGACCTTTGCGCAGGCAGCGAATTTAAATGTTCATGGTGATTTCGTTAACCTAATTTCTAACCGATTTGAAATGTCTATAATACTGTCACAAAACTGCTGCCACTGCTAAAAAGCCTTCATTCTATTATAAAGGAATATCTGCATTCTCCATACTGAATAAGCTGTTCAGATATGTATGGATTAGCTGTTTAGGTTCAAACGTGACTTTATTTTCGGCCTTCCCTAAATGGCATCTATTAACGCTATACATTACGCAACAAAACAAAACGTCAACACCCCTTAAGCGTCCATATAACTTTAGCGTGTTCGACGTTCCTCCCGCCAAGTGGAAGTTACTACGCGCCCCTTAAGTCACATTAAGTTAGAGTTCACGAGGCTAACTTTTTATCTTACAAATGCCGTATTTTCCCAAAGTAAACTTTGCCCTCCCTTCTTTCTTTATTTGTCAAGTGAAAAATTCATCTTAGAACTTTAGTCCGGAGATAAGAATTTACTTTTATAGCGTCGCCTCTTTTGTTAATTACAGCTTTTTGCGAGGTTCTTATGAGAGGAAATATGTGATTTGCTTGACAAAAATTTATTCATTATAATTTTTTGGCATTATTCGAGTTTAATCCGTCAAATAAATTCAGCGACGATATTGCTTTAACTATTCCTTAACGACAACAAATTTAACTTGACATATACTTTTTACATAAACTTTTTATGTGGCTCTACAGTTAAGCATATATTATTATTATAGGCATATAACTACAAGGCGTTCAAATTTTGAACTTCAAACACCCTCTATATGAACGCAAGTTAAGTATTTTATACATCCCAGAGGAGAAGGCGATGATCAGATCACATATCTTTATTTGCTATGTTCATGACATCATCATGACACTGCTTTTATCATTTAGGAAGTATAGTAATATCAATATAACTTCCAAAAACTTGGTGCATATCCGACAAGTAGGGTTCGAGCCTGGAACAAAATATGAGTCTGAGTTGAGCTTGCATTGCTCATTTATTTAATCTTGTTAAGATTTTATTCGGGTGTCTAGACTTATTTTCACAACACACGTGGGGATATCTCATACAAGAAAAAAATTATCACTAATTGCAGACGTCTGCAGACTTAGCGTTGCCTAACTAAAAGACTAGCAAAATTACAAAATTTTTGATTAACCATACATTATCAGAATCGAAAAGTTGATGATAGCCTCTTAACAAACACCCTCGAATATTAACTTCTAAATTAAAAGGGAGAGACCTTAATCTATCCCATTAATACTGAAGAGATTATAAACACACTCAACTGTGCGGATTTCAGAACAGGTGTAGGCTTTTTCTCCGAAATTTACCTAATGTACGGTTCTATCAAATTCTCCCCTCCTGTTTAAATAATTAAGTAGAAATTATAAAGAACAATAATCATAAATTAGCAGGGAGCTGCCACGCCGCACCGCCTCGTTGTGACGGGTGTATGCTATTTTAACGATTTATTTTGTGATTGTATCTGCACCAAGTGTTTTCTTGTAATGTCGTGCCAAATAGATAAGATAACATTGTGCAGTTGTGAAATATTATGAAAATTAAATTCGCCTAAAATGTGTTTTATGGAGACAGAAAGATAAAATAAAACATCTTTGGTAAAGTAAAATTTAACGACTTGTGTAACTTGTAGACTTTATGGAACAATATTATAATGTAACAATAATTAATTTGTATGTACATTCTTGAAACTAATAATTTACTGTCTTTTGTAAATCAATTGGTGTCAAAATACTGTTATTACTAAATAAGGAGTATGGGCACAGTGGAAATATGGATTTTTAAACTGTGGTATGAGTATGAGTAGACTGCTAAATTTTTAAAGTTGGTAAATATAAGGTAATAAAAAATTATAGTAAGCAATTTTTTTATATTGTTGCTGCATATTTAGATAAGATAATAAAGTTTAAGAATAAAATAGAATAATTATTTATTAAAGCATCAAAGGCTCACTTTGTTACGCCTTTGGTATTTCAATTGAATTTAATCCATCTAACAGCACCAAATTTGTTATTTCAGTCGAGTATGTGTTAGAAAACGACGACATAGTCGCATGAGAGCGTTTGATCCGGGATCGTTAAAATGACATCCTGCCAAGTCCAGAGTTGTGAGACAGAAGAGCCGTAGCTCGCCGCTTGGAACAGTTAGACTGCTTCCATTGATATTAAAATTTTATTTATCATTGTCATTCCTGGTCGAATATTTGCCACTTCGCGAAACTAACCTTAATTCTTAAGCCGTTTGGAATTACTTTAGGCTGCATTTGTTTGAGAGAAGTTTAAGTTGCGATATGAGACGGCTCTCGAAGTTGATAATTAAATTGAAATTAATATCTTTCAGCTGTAGTACGTCTTACGGGGAGAAAGTAATGGGTTCACGTTAAAGATAATAATTATTTAGAAATATTTACAAATTAATCATACATAAAAGAACCCAACTGTAATACCAAAGGGCTCATTTAAAAGCAGCATGTATAACTTTTTAAGTAGTAGGTAACTAATAAACAGCATTTTGTCTCTATTTTGTGTTTATTTTTATATATATACTGAAGACAAAATGTTCTGAGACTAGATCTTTTCGATAGTAGCTGCTAGAGTTCTGTTTTAGATAAGTCTTTATATTATGTAAACTTATCGTAGCCTATCTAGCCTATCGTAAACAGAATGTTTGTATGCTATACGAGAGTTACGAGAAAGTAACAGCAAACTACTAGATCACGTTAGTTGTATTCTTCCTCGCGATATAGCCTTTTTTCTGAACTATATAGTTTTAGTCCTTGGTGGATCCAAGATCAAAGTATACTTGCGGTCTCTTATTATTGGTTTAGTACTGTTTGTTATCTGGACAAGAAGTATGCAGCACGTTTTTGGTTTTTGATAACTGTAATTTTTATTTTCTATCACTAAAATTCTGGTAATCTTTACAAAACATGTCGTTATAAGAACATTATTCATTCAGTATTTATTTAAACCCGATCTCTTGTTAAGTTAAATAATTTTAATAAGTAAAAGGCATAACCATGTGTTGTACACGGTGCACATCAGTTATTAAAGTGCACCAAACCTTTGTTTAACATACCAAAATATTAATGTTGTTAGAAACTGTATAAGTATTTCTACTGAAGTTTACAAACAGTTTAGTTGCCACATATAATACAAATAATTCTAGTGGACAACATGATGAATAATACAGCACTTGTATTCGTTTCACAGTTTTTTCGGTTTTACACAATTATCAAGGGTTTAAGGATTAATTTGATGTTATTTTACGTGCAGTAAATGAGTAATACATAATAAAGTATGTCGATAATAATCAACTAGTACAAGTGCTGTTTCATTCACCATGTTATCCAAGTTTCACCAAGTGCCAAAAATCCCAAGTATTAATCATGATTCTAGACAAGACAAGACAAGACAAATACTCTTTATTGTGCACCATACAAAAATATTTAAAGGAAAAAACAAATGTACAGTGAAGGTAAAATAATCTAGCAAAAATAACTGTTTTTTTTCTCCGTGTGTAAGTTACAATCCAAAACGAATAACAACTGATTCTGTTTTTTACGAATAACTAATCAACAGACACGTGGAAGCTAAAAAATATATTAAAGGCAGAAAAAAGGTCTTTTGAGTCTCATTACATTTCAATACGGTTTCAGAATTTTCATTTGATATCGACAGTAAAAAGTTAGTCGGCTATCCGCAGGAGGTTTCCCCTCATTTGTGAAATGAATATTGAAAGCATTGAAACTGGATTTCATTCATAAAGTGGCGGCCGAGATCTTTATTTAAATGCGGAGGCTGAGGCTCACGTCCGTCCGCACGTTTCATGGAATCATTTTGATTTGATGGTCTCTAAATGTAAGCCAATAAATAAAAGTGGAGGGAACAAAGGTAGACTGTAGACATTGTATTTCGTTTACCGGTTCTACATTGTAATATACGTCGGCGTCAAAGATAGTCACCCCTCTGGAAACGTCGTTGATAAACGAATAAATAATAATGATTCTTTTATTTTATCTAAGTAAGGATGTAGAATCGAAGCAGGTACACATTTGTAACCAAATAGAAAAAGAGTATAACTATGTAATAATTAATCCACGACATTTCCAGAGGGGTGTTTACACTGTCTCTGACGCCAAATAGACACTGACTTTTTATTGAATAGAAACTGTATAGCGTGATAAAACGAAAATATCGTTTAGGGAAGCTTGGATGTCTGTCTGTCCAATCGCACCATAACTCTAGAACGACTGCGCTAATGGAGGTCCTTAGCATAAAGGGGCACGAATAATTTTTTGAAATGTGTTTTTATTACAACCTACACTTGGCAGATTTATTTAAGAGAATGAAGTAAAGGTATGGATACGATTTTCGTGCCTATTGTTGCTTACGCTTCAACTTTTGTTTCCTACTTATTGTCGGTCGTAGCCATAGATTTAGTAAATATTACCGTAACAACCACTTGTACTAGTCAGTACGTGTTGTAGTAAAGTCGAACAGCTTGGTCTCTTACTAACTCATAGGACATTGTAGCAAATTCGAGCTGCTACGAGTACGTTGTAGCAAACTTGGAGCCGCTACATCTCGTAGCAATTACTTGTACTTTGTAGCAAATTCAAGCTATACAAGTAGATAGATTGAGATGTTTGGAATATCATGGAATCGGGTTACTTTTGTAACCGCTATAAATGTTGAATTGATTAATGTACGAATTATTCAGTCATCTATAGTTGCGTTCACACAGACGTTTGGTATTTGATGCGGAGAGAATTGGGCAGATTTGGCGTAGACGTTTTTGCTTTGGTAGAGAGAGTCTGTGTTTTTTGAAATTTTATTAAAGCATCGAAGTTTTAAGTGG
Source organism: Ypsolopha sequella (assembly GCA_934047225.1). Taxonomy (NCBI): domain Eukaryota; kingdom Metazoa; phylum Arthropoda; class Insecta; order Lepidoptera; family Ypsolophidae; genus Ypsolopha; species Ypsolopha sequella. The sequence continues at coordinate 14,565,297 of OW203994.1, read as the reverse complement.
TTCTATGGTTCTTTTGTTTTGAGATTTAGATTTTTAACGCTAATGAGCTATTATAATATCAAAATCTTTGGAGATTCTCTTTCTTTTCTTCTAAGACCGGGACCCTGGACAGGTGGTCGTCCTGTGGTTCAGACAGGATTACCAGCAGAGTGCCACCGGTCTGCACGGTAAAAAATATTTCTTCGAGCAATAATCGTGTTATTCTCAGGGACAAAAGTATATTTATACTTGCGATTGTCGGCACTTGGTGAAACTTGAAACACATCAACGTAGCAACGTAAACAATGATTATCATTAAATGATAATCATTGTTTACGTTGCTCAGAGCTAGTGCCTGGAATCATGTGAAATATTTTTATTTAAGATCTTCCCTTGAAAATGGAGTAAAATCCGAAACCGGTTGGGAGTTAACCAAAAATAAAGTGAAACTACAGTACAAGTGTTTTAATTCAAGATACAAAAGTATATATTTTGCGTCTTCAAGAAAATCTCGTTAAATAAAGAAAGACAAAGACATTGCATGAAGAAAACAACATTGTTATGTTTTATTTTTAACATAAGACAATTAGTGTGTATAAAAGATTTTGATATTATTAATAGAAAAAACAAGACATGTAATATATTCATGTATTAAGAAGAACATTTCTAACATTATGATTATAATTTCGTTTTAAAATGTATTGAACTAAAATATATAAAATAAATTCTTAAAAAATATTTCCATTCTTGAATTATACTTCAACTATGAAATAATAAAACTATTTTTTAATTCAATATTATTTTTAACGAATCTGGATATTTAAATATTGTCTTGAACGCAGGTTGACTTTGAACACTATTTTCATGCTTTTTCTTACAAGCGAGAATAATTTCCTTAAATAAAGTTGTTCTTTATAGTGTAACTAATACATACAAATTTTTTCATCATTTTTAAACACACCGTTTAAGAGAAATAACTTTATCAATAGAGTCATTTTTGGATGACGCTGGGAAGAGGCGCACAAAAGACAGTTCAGTGGATCTTCATTATACTCAGACACACAAAAACATAATTATATTAAAATAATTTATAATAAAAGAGAATTGTGCAATCACATGTGTCTCCATTCTACTCGTATTTTCTACCGTAATTACAGTAGACCAAGCTAAACTATAGTTTGAAACCAGCTTATATTGATCGAATTTCGAATATCGTCGTAGCTAAATATGCTCAAATTCAGTTGGAGACTACACTTCTTACTTATCTTTGTTAATACTTACCTACTAATAATAATCGATACAACAGCAAACATAAATTAAATAGGTTACTTACCGATTCTAGGGGCTTTAATTTTAGTTTTAGTGCTGTCAAAACTAAATTTTCTTTATTGCATAATAGTCCTTAAGTCCTTAAGTAATAAATCCTTAAGTAATAATAGTCCTTAAGTATTAGGAACAGAAACTAAATTACTTTGGAAAAATTCATGTTTTGACACCACTAAAGCAAAAATTAAAGCCTTTAGAATCGGCTTTAATGATAGGTAATTTAAAAAAGCTCAAGTTATTTCGGTTTAAATCGGTTCAATGTAATATTATACAACCAAATACACATAAATTTTGATATGATCGTTTACTACGTTTTTAAATCCAGAACTACGTCACACTAAACAATAATTACATGTATTGCCAAAGCGCGTGCACTCGTGACTTGGCATTAGATCCGACCGTGGACCCGACTTCTTCCGAGATCGTCGTACGTACGCGTCTACGTGTGCGTGCGCCTGTTATTGCTGGTAGTATGGAGCCGGCCTCTATTTTGTGTTTGAGGTATCACTTGTGCCGTATCATATCACCCCGCGTAGCCCATACCTTGTTGACTCAAGGAGAGTGCGCCTGCAAGGCCTTCTGCAACTTACTTCACGCCTGCGTTCTTAGCTGCGTTTAGTATGATCATTGGGTGACGCCCGCCTAACATTGCATATCTTTTACACGCGTTGATACTGTGTATTGCTATCCATGTTAGGTGGGCTTCGCCCGACGATAAAGCTGAATGCAGCTCTTGATTCAAGCGGAATCTTGTACTTCAAATGTTTGGATCTACCACTGTGACTTTTCCGTATTTCCAACCTAAAAACAAAGTTATCCTTGGCCTAATTTTCAAGTTACTAGTTCAAATGTATTTATTGTCAGTTCATCACTGGTAGGCATTTGTAGATTGCTTGTTTGCTAAACAAACTTGGACAAAACTCAGTACATGCGAGGAAACTTCTACCTCCACACACAATACACATTGCTTAAAACAATACAGCCACCTTTCATATTTGCCAAGTTTATATGACATAATGATTTTAGATAGAGTTTGTTATTTGTTGTTTGGTACAATCAGTACATAGAACATAGGTAGTTAGTAGCGTTAAAGAATTCGGCGGTGACACATTTTCCGCTCTTATTACCCATACAATATGGGCAAAATGTGGGCTTGCGGATTTTTCTTTAAAAGTACAAGTAACATGAAGTCACAGTCTTTATATTAACTTGGCATTGCACCAGTCGTGCAGTCTTCTTTCCTTTAGCCAATGTGTAGACACGATTTAAAACATATGACCTTTCTCTCCTCTGATAATGTAAGGAATTCATTTTTAGGTGTATAACTATGGTTTTTTTGGGGTTCTAGTAAAATCTGTACCCACGTACCAAATTACTTCTAAATCAAGTTGAACTTTTTGGGCTATGTTGCGGACTTATCATTATTACGTCCCAACGTGATGGGTATTGACCCTTATCGCCGTTCTACATTCACAAATACACGCTTTTTAAGGCATGTAGGTTTCCTCACGATGTTTTCCTTCGACGTTTAGCAAGTCGTAAGTACTACGTATAGGTAATGCAAATATGTACTATGCACATCAATTTCGAAAAACTCATTGGTGCATGCTCGACTGGGGATTGAACCTGGGTCTCAATATTGAGAGGCCAGCGATCTACCGCCGCTTCAAAGTTGGAAAGTATATGTATTTATATAAAAAGAGACGCGCAGATCAATTCTTGGCGATCGCCATACTTCATGTATATATCCGCGTATACACGGCTCAAACGCAAGTAGCAAAATTTGATCCTGTAAATGTCCTAGGACCATGTATGTTGTTGTTCTGTAGAACTCCTAAAAAAGTTTAAAGAGTGGCGTTTTGGCGTAGTTTATAGGAGTATTACGCCCTATAGTTATTTTGTTACAGCCAGAATAGTGAATAGTCGGAAGTGCGAATAGTTCTGTGACGATCTAGTGCAGGGGTCTCCAAGCTTTTTTGCCTAAGGGCCACAATGATTCCTTCACTAAGTCCTGAGGGCCAAGACTATGATTCCAAAATACTGTAGTTTTGACGTGCAAATATTCGTATTGGGATTAGCCGGTCAGTGAGATATCTATTGTGCAGGGCGCAGGAATGTACCCCGCGTTCGCAATTTTGGTTGGTACTTCGGGCAACATTAACCATTGCGACGGAATTATCCGCAGCGCGTGCTGTGCGCAGACCTTGAAATAGGGTTGTAAATGTCATTCTTATAATTACGCTACTTTTAGACAAATACGCACGATAACGGGTTGTGAATTTTGATCCTATTATAAATAGCATCACGTTTATATTATATGTTTGTGAATTTTAAATAAACTACAGCGGGATAGAACCCGGGCATGTCTCGCCAGAGACCGCGGGCCGGATTGGTGGTGCTCACGGGCCGGTCTTTGCCCGCGGGTCGTAGTTTGGAGACCCCTGATCTAGTACATGCCGCTACTGGTGTAATTTATCCAACAATGATCTGTACCATAACATGTTGGTGTATGATAATAGAATATTATATTTGCAAAAGGTAATGAACCCGTATTAATATCTCTTAGCGTAACTTAATTGGTAGGTTACTTTTGTTTTTTGACTGTTGTTTTTAAAATGCCTACTCAACTTGCAAAATTAATTTTATTTATACAGTGTTCGATGATAATAAACATTTCTTCATGCCATTTAAAAATGAATCATATTTATTATCTGTTTATTCCATAATAATTAACAAATCAACGTTTCGGATCAAATCGGATCAGATCACGTGTCATAATATTTGCATTTGTCAAAACCTTTATGATGCTATTTAGTTAAGACTATTACAGGACATACCTAAGTCGTCACCATATTTAAGATTAGAGTTCCTTTAAAAAAATACAACAGAAGTAATCGCATGCCAATACATTTGGGGTTGGTTTATTTATGGAAGGGTTATTTTTAATCAATTCAAATATTTTGAAACACTTTCAAACATTTGTAACATTTATCTTCTATAGAATGTTACCTATAAAAGTCCGAGTGCGTGCAAGTTTGGTGCTAGCAATCCATTAGAGGACATGGCTACGACAAATCTACCCTTTAATATTTTTTACCAATAGCAGCTATATCTAAGACGTTTATAAAATAATGAAATATGACGTTTGTAAGAGTAAATAATCTTATTAAATGCTAAATCTCATTATACCTATATATTGTAAGATAACAAGTGTCACTGTGCTAATTAGTTTAATAACATGCACTTATAATACTAAAAGGTCTAATAAAAGTAGTATAAAGTAAACCTGTAAACGTTTATAAAACTAAGAAATAGGATCGAAAGTGCTTGTAGCACAAATTGTCTTATAAGATGCTGTTGTAAGATCAGTGATTTAAGTCAATGCGTCTATAAGATTACTATAAGACGTTTAGTCTTATAATTTTATTATTATAGGACTATTTTGCTACCTGGGACATTGAGTTTAAACCATTGTCAGATAAGACAAAGAAACTTCATTATTTTGGCGTCTGTTTTCATGCGGAGCCCTAATATCTCGAAAACATTCACAGCTTCGTTCCTGGAACAGTTTGTGACCGCCTTTTCCTCAGCGGTGCGTGAAAAACCGCTCTGATTTATGTGAGCCCGCCGGCTATCTGGAGATAAATTATAGTCCATCGCATTTCGCGAATGCATACATGTGAGAGAGTGAGAAATGACTGCGGGACCCTCCACGGCTCACACGACCTCTATTATAGGACGTTCGTTTGGTTACCTGCGTTTTATTAACATGAATATTTTTCCTTCCAGCGCGGTATTTATTTTCGTTGAATTTTCAGGATATTCTGATTGAACTGCTCCTAAATTTTGTCTTCGGAAATCCTGGGTGGATACAAAAATGGGTAGGGTTGACAAAAAACTGAACTGGAATCTGTTCAAATTCCAACGAAAGCTGTTAGAAAAATAATAAACTTTCCATTAACCAAGCAGCTGTAGCTATGAAGGAGAATACTCGTATGTTTGGAATTAAAAATTATTGGCGATATGACTATGCTGCAGATGGATAGTAAAATCCGTGGTATTACAAAAAAGCTAGATGTTTTACAAAACAGCTCCGTTATGTAAAGCAGCTAAACGTTAACTTATCTTATTATACGCTTATTTTATCTTACAATGTAAACCTGACACGCTCCTCTCGCTTCGCTTGTCGTTACATTACGTCTAAGCGTAAATTGTGGAACATAACGCAATGACCATCCAGCTGAACCTAAATTAGCTGTTTTACATAACGGAGCTATTTTGTAACACAGCTAGTGGTTTTGTAAAACAGCTGATTCTGCAATCCAACTTCGACAACTCTATGACATCATTGTCATGATGAACTAGAAATTCTGTAAGTTCGCATTTGTTGTAGCCTTGAACAAATTACAATTTACCTTCTAGTTCTGTCTAAAAAGAAACTGACCAAGTGTGAGTCAGACTCGCGTACGTAGGATGATAAATTCAATTTTGTAATTTTTTTCGTGATATTCTCAACCGCTTTATTTGTTCTGTAATCTTTACGTAAACACATATAACCATGATTTTTTATATTTTTCGGTCCACCAGTTTTGGAGATAAGGGGGGATATACATTTTTTTATGGTTTTTCAAAGATTTCTCGAAAAAGATGCAATTAAATAAAGCCAAACTATATTTTTACAATAAGATTTTAATACCTATAATTTGATACCCATATTGTATTTTTATAAAATATGTTTTTATTTTTTTACTTCTTTTTTATATTTCTCATTCGTGCTCAACTTTTTTTAAATTGCTATAGTAATTGGCCAGTTATGATCTATAATCGACATTTTTTCATATTTTTCGGTGTACCAGTTTCGGAGATAAGGAGGCACATACATATTTTTGTGGCTTTTTAAAGATTTCTCGAAACCAGTGCCAGTAAATATAGTAAAAGTGTATATTTTTACAATCAACTTTTTAATATCTACAATTTTATACCCATTTTGTATTTTTAGGACAATATTTTTATTTTATTTTGGAAATATTGTGAACAATTCAAATTTTACACACATTTTTTTTTGCATCGTGATTATGTGGGCATATTAATGCTTTTTTGTGCCAAATTTCATGCAAGGCAGAGTGTCTTTAACGGTGCTAAAGTTATGAGGCTGTGACATACGGCCGGTTCATAAAGGTTCCTTTTGTACCTTTTAGGTACTACGGAACCCTAAAAAACGTAAAATTATCGTTGCGCTTGCGCAGCACGAAAAGTATAGAGGCTCGGCACAAATTTAATTATAATTTGCTTAGATTAAATTATGTTAAGGTGTTTTAAATCAAAAACCATTTCGACATTTAGGTTTAATAAGCCGCATTTTTGAAATTTTGGTCTAAAAACCTCATGATGATGAATATTTTTACGTAAAAGCTGCAACTTCCATTTGCCTTCACACTTGAGAAATGGCTGTTTAGAAATGTGTCCTTTGCTATCAAGATAAATTTATAAAAATTTGCTGTCGACTAATTTGACAGATGGATGATAGATGAGTAGACAGACAGAGACAGACCACTGGTTTTATAAGCAATAACACATCACAATCAGTATAATGTCTAAAATACTCAAGTGACGTCATATCGGACAATTCTATAAAAATAATGAAAAGTATGTCCTAAAATAGCGTAAATTCCCTGAATAAAAATTTAAAATATATGTTTTCGATATTAAGCTATGGGAATTGCATCGGTAGTCTGATATCGTTCAGAGAGTGGTGTTTCAAAGTCTAAGGTCAGGTGGACAATTGGGCATAATGACAATTTCAAGTGATGTTATAACCTTAAACTCTCACGTTTTGTACACATTACGATCATGGTAGACCCGTATATATATATATTATAATTTCAAGTTATGCCCTTTAATCAGCACCCTAACACAAAGTGACTGCCGCAATTTCGAGTCATGTGCTCTCATCTTGTGAGGAGTTCTATGGTAATGAGTCCAGGATCTAAGGTCAGGCGGCTATAATGAAGATTTTCAAGTAACATCCTGCAATCAGCATCTTGGTACAAGCTTGTACTTGAATTGTGTCAAGTTTCATCTCAGCAGAATAAAGTGCAAGGTTGGATCAACTAACTCTCCGTCCGTAACACAGAACATGGTCCGTACCCATGTCACAATATAGATAAGTAACAGTATTACGTCTGGGCAGTGTCCTTGAAACAACGCTCGGTAGACGCACGCATTACCGGTCGGCCATAGCTTCAGGCTTCGAGAGGCGCGCCAAGCGGTTCTTCTTGCGACGGCGCCGGCGGAGAGAACAAATGTATGAAGTTGTATAGGGCCGGCCATGAGTCGCCGCTCGCGCGCCTTGTCCGGCTTCGAGTGACTTGCGCTCTCTTGACGGCGGTGTGCGGGGAGGCGGGGAGCCGCGCCAGTGATCGAGGGCACAGGACGAACCTAGTGACGAGCGCTTTGAGCGAGCGAGCGCGCTATACGTCCGATGCGGTGGAAGGCACCGACACGTGTCGTGGCAGGGCAAAGCCCGTCGCAGAAACCACCTGGAAGCGCAACAAGAAGCGCCGCCAGAAGCCTGAAGCTATGGCCGACCGGTTAGGGCTGCCTACATAAATGCGCGGGAATCGGGTGACGTGACGTGACGTCTCACACTCTCCGCGTCCGTACACCCCTACTATGAGGTGTGTATCGAGATTTGGAAGCGCGCGTTTCAGCCGTTTTATATGAAGATATAATACTGTTTTACTAATGTATACTGTGCCCATGTCATGCTTTAATAACATATGAGTAATCAATAATATGCCTTCGACTATAAAATCTCCTGTAAAGCATACATTTATGAAGGAAATTTAAACGTCCAAATTTAATTTGGAATCTTATTGTAAAGTAGTATGGCATTTCCTTAAAAATATTTTAAAGAGAACTTTTTTTAGTCTAGTCACTGTATAAATTATTGTTACCCGTCCCCAACCGCCTCACCCTAACACACACTTTACCTAGTAGCTATAAAGGCGTATGACCACGCTAAATAAGCAACTCGATGTTTGTCGGTACAAATATCAACGGAAACGACATTGAAATAATGTTCATTTCAGCGTGCCTTGAAAAGTGGCTGTTACGACAACCACTGCGTCTCCGGCTAGCGCAAAATAGGAGAAAATAATACTTTTCACATGGACGATACGAAAGAAAAAAAAAAATTTTTAGATCTAAAAATTTCCTATAATTTGGTGAAATAATAATTAAAATCGCTTTAGGCGTTTGGAAGGAATAAGAGAATTCTTGTGTTAAACATGTGAAACTTTCGATGACTTTCGTTTTTTTTTGTCAAAACTACAACAGAAAAACAGTTTATGAAACTTAAAATTTATTTTGGACTCTATAATGCCTATCATATATTTTTATGAAAGTTTTTGGACCACCCGTGTAGGAGGAGTAGGCCTTCAAAGACAGGTCCAAATTGCAGTTGGCGTATCCATTCGCCTTAAACGCTAATACCATGCAAGACTACCAGAAGCCGCAGTGGCGTGCACAGAACTTTTTGCTGGAAAAGCAAGCAATTGGTCAAGAATAACAATAAAAAAATCTGAAAAAATTTAAATATCACTTTGAAAAAAAAAAAGTTTGTATTGGAAATTTTCACTCTAGGGTAGACATTGTCTACCCTGGCGTCATACAATTTTTTTTTTAAAAGTGATATTTAAATTTTTTCATATTTTTTTGATTGTTATTCTTGACCAATTGCTTGCTTTTCCAGCAAAAAGTTCTGTGCACGCCACTGCCAGAAGGCCGACTCGACGACGGAGCGAAAACAGACGCACACATGCATAGACGCGTACGTATGATGATCTCGGCAGAATTTCATATCGGCATTCGGCCGACTCTGGACCGACTTCATCCGAAATCGTCGTATGTACGCGTCTATGTGTACGTGCGCCTGTTTTAGCTTCCATACCTTTCGACCGAGCGGCATTGCATTTTTCTATGAAAAAGTTTTTTTTTTCGAGATTCATGTTTTGTTCCATTGTAAAAGTTGTTCTATACCATTGACTGAATAAGCTCTCCAAATATGGTTACACCTTTCTGTTACACGTTGTATGCACCCAGCAAGCACAAACACCTTCAACACTCAACATAATCTCACACGCTCACATAATGACTTACTACGTATTATAAATTGAATAAGGTTACTTTGTAAAATCATGGATAAGAAATAGCGTAACAACAGGTACTCGTAAACTCGTCCTAAAATGTAATGTATATTACGGTACAATTTTGTACGGATAACTATGCTTCGTTATTGGAAATCCGTTCCAGCGATCGATACCACCACGCGGTAATCGACCGAGACTCGCTTCAGCTTTCGATGCTGGAGGCCTTTTTTTCTCGGTTTGAATTTATGGTTGTTTGATCGGCTTTTTGATACCTATCTTTGTTTTACACTATGGTATCAGTGAAGAAGGAGTGAAGTGACTCTATTTTACAGTTTTTAGTCACCAAATACAACGGGTGCGTTCTAATTTTCGACGAGAAATACGCGCTTTTTGACATGTCTATTTAAAGTGAGGTTAACAAATTGAAAGTATCTAATGAGTTTTTAATGAGAAAAACTAAGATTTTTGTTACGGTTCAAAATAAGGTATAAATAAATGCCAAAAAACATATATTATTGCTTTAAATTACGATCAGACGTCAAAAAAGGCGGAAAAATTGCTATATTTTGCAAAATATTCGATGGGCTGGTTAACAAATTATAATATTAAATAGCCGCGTTAAAGGCGTTACCTACAGCCTATTATTCAAAAAGTAAAAAAGAAAACTTTCCTTTACGAGTTTGAAAACTTTTCCATTGAAATTGGTCGTAAAATCCGATAATTTTACGTATATTTCAAAGTACCTGCAAAGTTTGTATTTTTAGCGAAGACTAAAACTGTAAATGAGTTAAGTTAAAGTAATTTAAAAAGAGCAGTTGGTGTGAACATTGAACACCGAACGCTGACTTTATGTTTCACTTTTTAGACGAATACAGCCGCAAGCGGTTTTAGAAACCCCAATTTGTGAGTCCTTTGTATATGTCTGAAATCCTACTTGTTTTACACGTAAAGCTGCAACGTTCGGAGTTCTAAATCCATCTTCAATTTGGAACGTATGCAAGTACGCAAGCTTAAAATCTGCAGCTTGGAACAAATGGTAGATTACTGTCTTGCTTTGCCAAATCATGAACAACGCAGGCTTTTCATTGTGCTTTCATTTTTCACTTGTCTATACTGCTCAGGCTCGGAAAACTCGCGATTTCGAGGTATTTTAAATTAGTTTTCAAATAAATATTTATTTGAACTAGTATACAATTTTTTCTGGGAAAAGTTAGACAATGCTAATTGCTTTCACATGATATATTTTTTATTTTGAAACAATACGAAATATAAATGAAACTGTTTTTTAGCTGTAAAACTAAAAAATTGCTTTACTTTTGTTTCAGAATTAATTCCTGGAATAAATCAAATAAAGATATGAAGAAGGCCATACTAGTTTTAAGACCTATATTTTAAGGGCCAAGACAAGAATGATTGTATTTTCAGGAAAAACACGAATACCCTAGCCTTAATTAATGAATAACAAAATATAGAATTAAAGAAACTTGAGATTCATGATTGAAACAAGAAAGGCTCACCTCAATATGCACTATTGACCAGCCCATAACTTATTTCCTATTGGACCTACGACATTTTGCGTGCCTTCTTTTCTGAACTCGGCTTTGGACACCATATCTGACAATGAAGAAATACATTTTCGCCTACTTTTCTTCTTTTGTGTCGCATAAACTAAACGAAAATTATTTAGGTGTTTAGTTAAGTTTTTTGTTTATAGTATTAACATATTTGTTTATATTTCGTGTTAAAATTCAATTTTATGTATATAACTTCATTTAAACGACAAAAAACAAAAATTAAAGTTATTGTTAATTCCGGAAAAGTACCAAAAAGATTAGTCCTTACGAACTACTTTTCGTGAAAAAAACGAGAAATGAAGAAAAAAAAAACATTTGTCTCATACATTTTGGTCGAGTATAGCTATGTAACTTTTCTATGGAACATTAGGACAATCGCAACAAAGTACAGAATTTAATCTTTTGTTTTAGCACATAGACGGGCTTGGCATGAAAGTTCAACATTTATAAAGCCCTATAATACAAAAAAAATAAATTTAGAAAAAAATTACATTTCAGCCATTTTCTTCCACTGTCGTCAAAATGTAGTTGGTACATGCTCTAATGCTACAAAGATCTGATGGCACGTGGATTACAGTGACATGGGGGCGCAGCTGTGAAACAAAGAGTATAGAAGCGACGTTAGTTCCGATTTTGGACACAATCGATCCACGCGCTATAAGATCCTTGTAGCACTGTAGTAAGATTGGGCGTGGTCGCAAGTAAGGAGATGTACCAAGTAATTTGTAGTGGGATACAAAACAGTTTAAACGAGAGCTGGCTACGTAAATTGGATCTGTCTGATACACCGTATCTCGAGTTGCTTTTGAGATACACGCCTTAAAGAGCAATTCAATTAACAAGCTGTAAAGGGCAGATACAAAATTTGAAGCCAATACATGAACTGAGCTTCAGTAAGGATTCAGTAACAAACATAGTCTTCGCTCCGGGAGCATACAAGTCCTTTACTCGGGAATTTTGACACAAGAGGACTATTCACGATTGGATTTTTCTCTAGATTCATATAAAAGGGAAAACTGATTGTGAAGACAACAGCTTATTTTTATTTATTTATTTGATGAAATACCGTCATATTAGCTCTCAGGATATCGTGAATATTGCCTCGTTTTTAGTTTAGCAAGTTGTATAATTTTCATCTATATTGGAAATAAAAAAGAGACACATATAGACGTCGTACATGTAAAGATGACTAAGTTTATACACTTTTACTTAAATAAACAGTTACCGTTTAATAGAAAACAGTTTTTACCTGAAACCATTTCACAAACTCGGCGTCGTTGTCGGCGTATATTCATATCTCGCCATCTCGCACCTCCTGATGACAGTTGGGTTGGAGTGCGGTGTGAGGAGGAAGGGAATATATCTTTCTTTAGATGTGATCAAAGTTCATTGAGATAAAAGCCATCAGGATGTCATAAACACTTAAAGCATTTATATAATGGCAGTTGAGCGGGAAAGGACCACTTTAGAGGCCCCTTTGTGCTTGGATTTTTCTCAAGATACAAAAGGTAAAAACTGAATGTGAAGTCAATTTATTTTTTATTTTTTATTTATTAACTTCTAACATCGTCTTTATACAGCCAAAAAAACAACATTTGATGAAACGCCATCGTAATAGCTGTCTGGATATCGTGAATATTGCCTCGTTTTTACGCAAAGTTTAGCAAGTTGTTTAATTTTTATCTATACTGGAAATAAAAAAGAGAGAAATACAGACGTCGTTCAAAAATTCAAAAAGTCTATTTTGCAAAGTAGGTATAGATAATACACGTTTCACAAGTCAAATTTTAATCTTATGAAAATATATGTAATAAAATAATAAATGTACATGAACTACTTAGATTAAATGTTTATTTAATTTGTGTAGCAATATATATACGATTAAAATTATAGGTAAAATATTATTATACAAGGTGAAATCCAATCAACCGTCCGAACCCATACCGGAGACCCGGCCAGGGACCAGGAACAAGGTTCAATAATCACCAACGGAGCCCCCAGCACGAATCCATCCGGCCGACCAAATCCCATCCTATATACTACATAGTAATAGGTTACATAGGTTCATGTAAAGAAGACACTTTTCTATAAATAAACAGTTACCGTTTCATGGAAAACAGATTTTACCTTAAACCATTTCACAAATACGGCGCTTTTTGAATATCTCGCCATTTTGCACCTCTTGATGAGAGATGGGTCGTAGTGCGGTGTGGGGGAAGGAAAACATATGTAAAGATATGTGTAAAGTTTCATTGAGATCAAAGTCATCAGGGGATCTAAAAAGGCCGACTTGGGTGAATCATAAAATTATTTGAAAGTAGGATAGAGTTAGAGTTTTTTCACGCGTGCAAAAGAGACGGCATTAGAACAGAGTCTTAATGTGATTCATGCAAAACGGTCTTTTTAGAGGACCAGGCAGGATGTCACAAACAACTGAAGCATTTACCTATATATGGGAGCTGAGCAGGAAGGCCCACCTTAAGAGGCGTCGTTACACGCAAACCTTCATACAAACGCTATCACCACAATGTAACAACAAGCGCCTAAAATACGTAAATTTAACAGTTTTTTACCAAATGTGTAGCCGAAGGTGCTTTCATTATTTTAGATAAAATGAAAAAAATTAAAACGGGTCAAAGATCGAAAATGTTATCTAGATTAATAGTATATTGTTTGAAAACATCCAGTCTTGCCAAAATGTAGTTACTACTGAAACAAATTTAAAATTCTGTGCCGGCGACGAAATCGGCACGATGAATTGTCCTCGCAAGTTTCATGGAGCGTGCACCTTATAGCGAAATGAAACAGCACGACATTTGGCCACGCCCACAACTGAGTTGGTCGCGTCATGACCTCTGCCGAAAGGATTGAACGTTCCTAATTTATAAATCATTTTACTTTATCCTAAAACTACAATATGTTTATTTCATTTCATTTATTTATTTCACAAGCAATATACATCGCATTTGAATTTCATAACTTAACACTAATTAAAAGATAAAAAACTCATTTCTACAATAATATACATTTATGTTAATGTCAATTATAGTAATTTAAAATATGTAATCATTTGTCACAATTCGTTAATTTAGTACAGATTCCTCTCCAACAAAAACTGTTTTAATTTGTTTTTAAACAAAGTATGACTAATAGTCTTTAACTCCGTAGGCAACTTGTTGAAGACAACACACTGATACAGTGTGCAGTGTTTAGAAATGTCTAGTTTAGGGTTGAAGTTATTAGTTAAGTCTTTGCATCTAGAGCTAAGCCTAATTTGCCGTTCATCTGCCGTTTCAAACTTGTGCATATTGTTAGAAAAATCCGTGAGAAGCACGAATATATACAGACTTTAAGCAGTTAGTATTCCTAGTTTTTGTAAATATTTCATAACGAAACCCTGAAAAAAGTCAATGACGAAATGATCTCAAATTTTCTGAAACGTGTGGGACGATCGACCTATAGTAGTCTGCATGGAACCTTTGACGCATTGAATACGTTTTGGTTTGCTGGCTTCACTCTAATACATTGACTGTCAATTACGAGATACCGAAGTCTTTCAGTTATATGTTATTGGAAGGTAGGAACTGGAAAGATTTGGTACCGAAATTTGCTCGATACTCGTATTTTTGTGTAATTAATTGGCTTTTAGAGAAGCTAAAGATGATATTAATAAAATATATTCGTTGCGGAGTTTATTAGTACCTACATTATTGTAGTGGCCAGAAAAGTAAAATTGGCTGACTAGATTCGAGGTATGAAAACAACCTGAGATCTTAGAGCATTATTCAAAGGAGGAAAAATAAAAAAATGCAAAAAAAAAGAAATAAATACTTGCAATTCCCATAGCTGATTTCAAAAAGTTTTTTTTTTCGGATTATATACGCCGTTTTAGGACATAGTTTTCATTATTTTGGTACATGAATTAACTATTATCTTTTTATGATTTTTTATAGAATTGTCGGTTTTGACGTCCATTGAGAATTTTAGACATTATAATGATTGTGATGTGTAAAAAAATGTGGTCTGTCTCTGTCTGTCTACTCATCTGTCATCCATCTGTCAAATCAGTCGGCAGCAAATTTTAATAAATTTATCTTGATAGCAAAGGACACATTTTTAAACAGCCATTTCTCAAGTGAAGTCACAAATGGAAGTTGCAGCTTTTTTGTAAAACTATTTATCGTCCTGAGGTTTTTTAGACCACTAGTTCTAAAATGCGGCTTGTTAAACCTAAATCTCGAAATAAGTTTTCGAATTAACACACCTTAACATAATTTAATCTACGCGAATTGTCGACACTTGGTGAAACTTGGAAAGCATTTTGAAGAAACACAGTAGTAATCAGGTAATTCAAAAGATCAGGTAATTTAATGAAAATAATACATAAACTTGGTTATACATTTACTTCGATTTATCGGGAAGCAAGTTTGCTATAACCGAATTGACCTCTTCTTTAAAATAGGCAGACAGTACTTTCTTCACTTGGTCTTGAAGGAAGGGAGATCACTGTTCGATAACTTATTATCCAATTTAAAAACTGGGATACTATTTATTTCGAGATCCCTAAAGGATTACACTGTGGCCGCATTATCTTCTTCCACGCGTTACATAAATCAATTTATTTTATTTCATATTTAGTTTATCTACTCCCATACTTAGACCAGTAGTACGAGTACGAGTCGTGCTTTTGATACAATTGGTCCAATTTTTTTGAAAATTGAAACTTTTTCATTTTGCTTATCATCCAAGTTTGCAATCTTTCTAATAAATGAATTACAACATGTCTTATGTCAGATAAAATCTAAACTTTTAACTCTAACTTTGTAATAACGCTTTTAATTTCAAATACTTACCTAAATCATACATAAAGCAAGGTTCTAAGATTTCAAACTTTTGAAACAAAGCTTTAAATATGCATAACATAATCCACTGTCCAAAAACTGAGCACTCTAATTATATCAAAACTTACATCGCAATTAAGCTTACAGCGCCCGGTATCAGTCTAACTACACTAACATAAAAAACAGTTTTAAAATTATGTCGTAACTTATAAATGTCTTTAAATGAAACCACAATCTACGGATCATACTAAACAACGTTCTCAAAGAAGTTATGTAACATATGTAAATATATAAATTGATGTAAAAAATAATCAAAAAGGTTTGAGTTTTGAGTGAAAAGTCTATTGAAAAGAATAACACCCAAGTATTACACAATTATAGAGTTCAGTGTGATAATTTTTGTGAATTCAAGATGAACAGAAAAATATCCGGCGATTATGACCCTTCCGCTTCCGCACCATATAAATTTTATGCTTTCTAACGTAAATTCAGAGAGTTATAAATATAAATGTATCAGCATTCAGCACCTAATACCAATTTTGCTTTCTGTAATAAAATTTAACTAGTTAACTAAGGTAAATTGCGTGGGGCTGGATATATTCCAAGATCTTTTACTTATTGAGTTATTATTACGCTTTCTTTTGAAGTTGCCAACTGAAAAGTTATTAAGAAGATAGGCTTCCAAAAAAGCTCGTTCCCTGGTAAATTCGGCACAAACGCATAGACTCGTAAAATATCTTATAATAAAAATATTTATATTTTTAAATAACAAATACTGAAAACTTCGATTTGTAATGTTGTTTTAAGGATATTCTTGTTTATTACGTATACAAATACTTGACCAACTTAATTTTGCAGTTTTGTTTAATAAACTACTTAAGTGGGTAATGATGTGTCTATCTATTGTCTATTGATTTGTTTAAATCTTTTGGACGCAACTCCTACTCGCACTTTATTGTTTTTTCAGATTACCTATCAAAATTACCAGATTACAATAACAGCAAAAGTTTTTTTTAAATTACAATTTCATGACAGAATTGAAGCCTGATTACTTAAAAAAAACAGGTGCCTGCTACCGGTTAACCGGGTCGCGTAAACTCAATACTATGTATGAGTTACGCTTGGAAATGCTGAATAGTTTACAGACAATGTTGTGCACTCTTCGGTAAATAAGTATAAGTATAATATGTACATACATTAATCTGTTTTGAGTCAGCACCTTGGTTATTATTATAATATATATAATCGGGTCTACCGCGATCAATTTTTACCTTTTTACGAAAACCTTGGTTATGTTGTAAATTTCTATTGTGTTGTTTCGTGTACTGTATGTATTAATAAACATTTTTATATTCTGTTCCATTACATGTGTATAACTAATATCGTGGTCGCGTCTATTTTCGTAAATACTTAAGAAGTTTCTACAGATACGCAAGAACTGCAACATGTCCCATAAAAGAAAATACAGAGATCAGCCACGATCTTCAAAGAAAAAAAAAAAATTACAGCCATAACGGCTCAACGCTTAAAGCGCAAATTAAGTGTCCTGAAGTGATTGTCAGCTCTAGGTTGAATTTCGTATTGCACAATTTCTGAGGTCGCAGGGCCACGCGTGAAAACGTATTTATTTTGTAGGTTTTATTTTTATTATTTCAAAACTAGCCCACATATATAAAAAAGTAATACAGTAAATATTTATAAGGTATTTAATTTTAAAATAAAACGAGGTAGTTGTCGGTCTAAATTACGAGTTTTCGCGTACGAAAAAAAATACTTGAAGGTATAACTTGCAATTCTTTTTGCGCATATTATATGAAAGCTCTTTGCTCTGGCAATAATTATTATTATTCTTAGAATTCTTAACTAGCTACTGTATTTTTTAAAGAATCAGGATTTGTTTGGCATATCAAACAAGATACCAAAAAATTGCATTTTTTAGAGCGAGACGGAGGGAGTCAGGGCCTGACAAGGTCTCAAGAAAATTCATTACAGCCGTAATGGTAATAACTTGATAAGATAACGCAAAATGTTGCGGCTTAGCCTAATAATTCATTCAGTTATTGAATTTACGCAACCGGCAAGCTGGTAGATCGGCGTCGGGTACCTGCATTTCTACATGAAAGCGCTCTAATATTAATCTTTGGAATCAGGTCACGGCAAGGGCATCCTTGATAGGGTTAGAGAAGTTATCAAAGGATTAATGGACCGTAAAGTTGCCTACGGATACAATGTTTCAAATGCCATGGATGCGTTTGACTTATAAAGAGTTTGTAAATTGTTATGATAATATAATGTACTGTTGTGAAAAAAAAATAGTTCTGCTTCATTATCTGCAATTGAAACAATGAATATTTACCAAGTAATTTTTAGCAACCCGGAAGAAAAAGAAATTAGAGATAGGTATTTCATGTTCCAACTAGTTAGAAGCGGTGTGCATTTGTGCAATGCAATAGCCGCTCGATGCAAAGCGCACAACTTTACTTTGTTTTTCTAGTTTAGAAGTTAAAAGTGAATTTTTTTTTGTGGCAATTCACGCATATAATTCAGTAAGTATAAATTAGATTTATAAAGCAACAGTTAAAAATTTATGTCACCATTAGAGTTACATTTTTCCATGATGTGGTGTGAAAAACCTGAGAACAACTATATCATACATTTTGGGGTACTGTCATCAGATCACAATAAAATACTAATTTAATTTCCACTATAAACACCCACGATTCGGTCATGCATGACCCTCAACAAGCGTAAGAATCGTGGGGAAAAATTGGCAAGTTATTTTCGAAGCGACTAACAACTTAAAGGGCGACTAACTATTTTGTTTCTAAAAAATAACTTGGCAGCAATTAAATATTTTAGCAATAATTATATTAGATGAGCTTTATAATGCGGGGATTTATAAAAACTAAATAATGGCTGCTACTTTAAGGTAGCAAACATATTAAACAGGGCCAATAAAATCATAGGCGAGGTACTATAAATAATGACATGGCGACTAATTTTAACAGTGGGAAAGCAAACATTCTATTATAGGCAACTATAGGCTTGCATATAAAAATACACATTCGGGCTGCGATTTGCAAGCAGCTGTAAAAATTAAAACGGGTACTATAATTAAGTATTAGGATTTCAGTATTTTTGTTTGTAGAATCATAATTGAATGAAAACGGCGACAAGCGCGCTCGTTGCATAGAAGCAAATAGGTTGAATAAGTTCCAAAACCGAATCAGAGCACCCCGACTCTATACAGTCTTGTGGGTACTACCACTAGAGTGTATATAAAAAGCCGTAGGCGTGGAGGAAGGGCAGCCCTCGCCTGCTGTAACAAGGCATAGGCACCCGAGCGAGCCGTAGCGGCTGAGGCTGGTCGCCGAAGGCGACCAACAAGCCGAAGCTGCGAAGGTGAGCATGGGTGACTGTGCTTTGTTACGCAAGGGCGAAGGGGCTGCGCTTTCCGCAACGCCGAAGCAATTGCAAAAGTCATATTGGGTCTTTAAAGTTAGGTTATGTTCAGTTTATTTTTTATTTTTAAACTTAAACTATTTTTTTTGCATGTCACTATTTGTTTTATTCAGAGCTCTAAAAATGTCGCACAAAGTATGTTTTTCATGACCATGGTCATATTTTCTTCACATCTCAGTTAACTTTATATACAACCTCATTGTATAATTTAAGAAAGCCTGTTTTCTACTTTTTATCCGTCGTCAAATGTTCGCTTAATAATAAATTCAGTTACCAAAACAAAAAATCAATGCCAGTTTAAGTTAAAACAAAGCCTATAACCTGATTATAAAGCTGCTACTTTCTACTTAAAATTATCCTTCAATGTAGCTGCCAACCTATTATTTTTGCTACCGGCTTTAAATTTTTTTAAATCCCTAATTCAGATTAATTTGTCGCCGCGTTAAATACATGCCAATATAAACCACCATGGTATATACTATGGTAGTTGGTTTATTCTGCTTATTTATATAACTGACTTACCCACGATAGCTGAATGTGTTTATTCTGTTTAATCTGATGACCAAACACCCTTTGTAGGTATTAAAATTTGCTACAAAACTTTTTTTTCGCTATTTCAGGTTAGGCCCCTTGGTAAAAATTGGTCGTTTGGACCAAGTTTGGACGAAAACAATTTATTATTGTTTCAAAATCCAATTACATTTTTCCGTGTATCTATTGTTTATTTTGCAAATTATAACTTTAATATATATTATAACAACACTAAATTGAATATTTGTAGCACACGAATATTATATTAATTTGTGTAAGGTATTTTGTCTACCCCATTTTGTCTACACAGCTGGACTTAGAGCATGTACTAACAGCTAGAGAACCTATCAAAAGCAACAACGGTCTATCTTAATTTCTTAAGCCACGGCTCTTTACTCTTCTCACTTCTGATTGGTCTCAGGCATCTACATACTCAGGTATCATGACACTATCATAACGCGAGTGTTCTTTACTTCATTTTTCGTAAAATTGTTTTTGATGGTCATTGATAAAGTATTATATTATCTGTGGATAAAGTATTGAATCAGAGGATGACTGAGTACCGCCAAGAGTGGCGTAATATGGGGGAGGCCTAGGCAGTGGACGAATACGACCTGATGGATGGAAAGTATTGTGTGCAACTGAACATAATTAGACATTGGGACACTCGTGCAAAACAAGCGCTCGTGTCCCAATGTCTCACATTGTTTAGATAACAAATACGGAACGCATCGTGATCTCCCTGCGCCCGCGCCCCTGTATCTCCACTTAGCCGTGTGACGCACACATATATTTTATACTTAATCTGTAATTTACAAGGATTAAAACAAAGTTAATCTAAAAGTATTTGGATTTAATTGAAGAAGACCCTAATCATCAACACACATTATGTTACAGTTCCACAAAATACTATTTTGTGGCGTGAAAAGGGTAGTTCTATCGCTATGCCGCCGGATGCCTATTTAAGTATTCCTTGCGCACGCTTGAATGTAGCATATATCCGCTACGTGTGAACATCACAATATCCTGGTATTCCCGGTATTACAGACGAGTCAACAACTAAAATTGAATATTTTACATGATTCGCGTGAATAGAGCGCCGACGCGACGTGGTTCCGACAATGGCACGCAAATGCTGACGCGTTATTCCCAGCCAGTAATTTTCACGGTCTATATTCCCGTTTGAACTCACATTAATTCCAACCTCGATGGGTGAGTTGAAATGATCAAACATTCTTCTTGATGGAAGAGTTTGTGTCTGATTGTAAAAATATTAAATATATTGAAATATATCATGATAACTTAAAATTGTAAAAAGACATAACAATTTGAGGTAAATAGCTGAAATTATGTTTAAGTAAGATATTGAAAAGTTTTTATCGTTGAAGTTGTAGCATTCTATTGTTGGACATTATTGTTGCCAAAGGAGCCACAACATTGTAGGAGTATTAATACAAGGGAGTAGCCAGGACTTTGTTTAGGGGGAGGGGGAGGAGCCATGCAAGAGAAAGTTGCACCAACGCATGAAACATACAAAAAATAGAATATTTGTATGAATGTTTAATGAAGTGCAACCGAAGAGTATCTATACAAAATAATTTTATACGAGCGATCATATTATAGTATTTTGTGCAACTGTAACATAATTTGAGACATATTGACACGATTTGAAACGAACGAAGTGAGTTTTGTAATATCTTTGCACTAGCGTCCGAATGTCTAATTATATTAATGTTTAGTTGCACAAAATAATACCATCAAAAAAATCGTCTTTATTTATAATACTTCCAACCTTAGAATAAGTTTCCAACTAACAATGTCACTAAAAATGAGCAGAAGAGCACTCGTTCATGGACCTCGGGTGCGTCGTTTCGCTAATACTGCCTTGAAGGCCAATTAGGATAAAGGGGGCGTGGCTTAAGAAATAATCTCGGAACCACGTCGAAACTTATTTCTCGTCTCTGTTGTTGATTGGCTCTTTACAGGTTTTTAAATAAATTGGGCCAATCGCAGCACAGAATCACGATGCTATAATGTAATATTATAAAATTGGATAAACAATCTAGGTACAGTGCTCCCAAAGTAATAATGCGCATACAAATCTTCGCCACTGTTCGGCAAAGTTCGTATTTCTTTAATTTCTTACACTTTCTATACAAGCAATAAGGTCACGTGGAACGTCCGGTCGCTCGGCTATAGATTTGTATGCACATTAATACTTTGGGAGCACTGTACTTATAAAACTGCTTTTGATATTGATAGAGGGGGGGGGCACCTGCCCCTCCTACCCGGACCTGGCTACGTCCATGGGCATTTATGAAGTTTTGCTGTAATCACCATGCGACGCCGCGACGACACGACGCGACGGGCGGGCTGGTTAGTGATCGCAGATACATTAGAACACAGCTTCTACACTGTGCTAGAACACTATATGAGTTCTACAAGGTGTAACCATATTTGAAGAGCTTATTCAGTCAATGGTATAGAACAAATTTTACTATGGAGCCAAACCTGAAATATCAAAAAAAAAATCTGCCCTTCCATACATTTCAGCTGTGCGGCATTGCATTTTTCTATGAAAAAGATTTTTTTTCGAGATACAAGGTTTGTTCCATAGTAAAAGTTGTTCTATACCATTGACTGAATAAGCTCTTCAAATATGGTTACACTTTTCTGTTACACGTTGTATATGCTGAAGTATGTTTGTATATATCTGAAGATATAACAATTAAATCGTTGAAAGTCGATTAATAATTGTGAATCATTCATCAGTAGGTTTTACGTCATACCAAAACTGTTGTAAAATGAAGGGCATGATTTTGTATTTATTGAATTCGAAAATGGAAAGTCGTGGAAAGTTCCGCAGAATCACCCTCACGAAGGCGCCTCTATGGCGCCTATAACAGCCGGCGACATATCATGTATCGGGTGTGTGTGTCTCACTCTCTTACAGGACTCGTCCCGTCTCCGTCGCGTCGTCGTTCAAGGGGGAATCAAGCTGCGAACCAAAGATATCAAAAGTAAGGATAAGCCCTTACCGTACTATGACAGCACCAAAATGTTTTCACCTTTAAATGGGTGAGGCTCACACGTTTGGAATCAGTGCTCATCTGAACACAGTGATAGTTGGACGCCTTAAGTACATTTAAAGTTAATCATTTTAACAATTTTAGTAGTTTGATCAGTTTGATGACCGTAGGTAGACAGATTGCGCACTCATAAGTGTTCGCGCGTCGGCATTATGTAAATGCACGCATTCAAAAACAATGCAATAGATTTTAGTTGCCAGGGCTCATCTAAACTTTTGAAATCTTTGCTGCGAACGAGCTCAGATATTCTCTGTAGTTTATCATAGTTTATTTCATTTTTTTTACTAACGTGACTGATATAAACCGGAACTCTTATCGCGGATTCTCGAGGTTTTTGGCAGTTATAGCGAAAAGTGTAGGCGCTATTTTCCGGCATGGTCCTTCAACGTAGTCAAAGAGTTTTGTATTTTGTAAAGCTATAATTTCAAGGAAAAGGAAAAAGACTATCCATTAAAACATTATAAACCGAAATGATTTTGTAAGAGTACTTATTGTAGCCCTTAAATTTTTTCATACAAATCTTTAAAAGCTTATAGCTGTTGAATGATAAATAAATAAAATAAATATCGTCACGACATGAGTCCCCGAGGGGGTATCAGAGGTGTTCCAAGTGTGAACTGTGAAATGGAAATGAAATGAAATTCAAACTGTTGAATGATATTATCACAATTTTACAGTGTGATAATATTATGTTTACGCGTTTTCCTAAGAACTAGCTTTTGCCCGCGGCTTCGCACGCATGTTTATTGTTTTGTGACTGACTATAGCGGATACCCCACGGTGTTACTCACGTGAATCCCGTTCCTCACGATCCAGTGGGATGTTCAAAAAAATTCGGCCCTGATCAATTTATATGATTAATACATGCGGCACTTGGTGAAACTTGGATAACAACATGATGAATAATCACAACACTTGTACTTGTTTCACAGTATGTTAACTTATTTTTACCCAACCGGTTTCGGTTTTATACCATCATCAAGGGTTTAAGGACTATGTCATTAATTTTATTTACTAATTTAGAGATCGTAATTGGAATTTTGAAAAGAATATTGGATAAGATATTTTGGCCACTTCTCTAGCAGAGTGGTAGAGCGGTCGCAGCGCTCGTGGTACAGAGGTCGTGGGTTCAATCCCTACGGTGCACATTCTTGTAGTTCATGTGTTCGGTTTACGTTCTTTTTACGTACTTTGTGCCCAAAGTACGACGATAGGGATCACCATTCACAACCCATCACGAGTAATCGTAAACATAGCAATCGTCAGTGAAAAGCGGGTGTACCAAGTGTGAACTGTGACTTGCATTTCACACCTTTCACATCATATCGTTTTTATACATCGATCTTTTGTTTAATAGTTTTGCATTCACTATCTAAAACAAAGACCTTGTTACAAAATAACGATATTTACAAAAAACAAAGCGGTATTTATGTAAACCTAGCTCTGTCTACCGTTACCTCTGATATCCGTTCATAAATTAACAATTTCGTCAGGTTCCAACACTGACAGCAGGATAGCGTATACAATTTTCAAGGCGTGCGAAAGAGATGGCATTAGAACCCGTGTCGCGACCTCAAGTTTAAGAACGCAGCATTGGCCCGAGCGCGGGGCACCAGGGCTGCCATCTTTCAACAAGGGTAGGCCCGGAGATTTTAGGAGAGTCGCAATTTTGTAAAATAATACGTTTTTTTTTAAATATAACTTACGATACGGTACAAATTTAACAGCACTTAATCTGCTGGATTTTCAAAATCATATATTTGCTCGAGTTTTTACCAATTTTTCCTTGCTCTGGTTTTTGAAGAATAAGAATAATAATAATTGAATAAAAATTCTTGGTAGTCATATTATAATTTACCTTTACAATTAACTCTGACTTCACTATGTCAACGAATACTACTGACGGACTGTTAGTGACCGTGCGGCGTCTTTCACGATCATCTCACCGCCCGGGTTGACCCGGACATATACTGTGTGTGTTAAGGTGATACGTAAAAGTATTAGCGCCCCTGTTACTCTATATGCAAAAAAACTCTCAGTGCGAGTGGGACGGATTCGTGGAAAAGTAGCAAAAATCGATTTTTTATTTATATAAAATGTACTAAGAAATTTTGTCAAAAAGATTTTCAAGGAGACCTTACAAATACATAATATCCACGTTTTGAATTCAACTTTACAATGAAATTAGTTAGGATTTCAGAATTACAGGAAAAAATAAAACTATTTAGAGGTCTTTTCGGAATTAAATTCTATCAAGAAAATTTCATCCAATCGCGTTTTCCTTCAGTGAGAATTTTAAAGAAATACTCAATAAACATTTATCCAAAAATGAAATACGTAGATGACGCTATAATGGAGTAAATGGATTCGAAAAAACACCATCTCATTTTTGGTATCACCTTAACTCTTAGCCCGGACATGTACTACTCAAACCTGGAGACCCGGGTTAAACCTGAGGGGTGGCATTGTGGCAGCCCTAGGCACCACCCTCAAATCAAAGGTTGGTTCGTTAGAAAAATCAAGCGCCCCCATGCATCTGGCTCTGGCTCTAATCGAACAGTCTTGCTCGACTTGAATTTTTAGGGTAACTTTTAAAACGGAAACCTTTTAAGTTTTGGCCGCGCATATTTTAATATGAGTACTTTATATAAAATATGAATAAGATATAATATACTCTTTTTAGCCTTATTTATTTATTGGGCATAGTTAATAATTTTAGAAACAATAAAACATATTTAAATAAAACATATTTTGGCCCATTTTTTCACTTTAATTATGTGGGCGGTATACTCACGTGCGCTCAGTGCGCACGGAACTAGGACGGACGGTTTACTAGGAACATCGGCTACATTAGCCATCTTCGGGCTTATCAGCATCGTACTGACTAGGAGTCCAAGTGATCACAATTTACATTTAAATCGTCTACGCCTTAGCAAGCAACCCATAAAATTTTTTTTTTTTATTTACGACGCGATTAACGCGTATGCTGTTTAAATTATAACTATACCTATTTTCACGTTTATTTACTTTTTCTCATGTAAGGAGTTGTAAATCTTTTTGAGAAATAAATGTCTTTCCTTTCATGTCGTGTCTTTAATTAAACCTTAACCCTTAAAATCTTCAAAAATACTTTGTCTTGTGTGTAATGAAGCGTTCAAGCAGATCACCTCCGCTTTGACGAGTCTCGTTAATTGTGCTCAACGTAAAACTAGACAGAGTTTTTTAAAGCAGTCAATCAGTGCGGAAGTGGGGTGAGGCGCTGAATTCAACGACTATCGATCGACGTCTGGGCTGCGTTCACTTTGATCGCCCGCCTGACACTGACAGCAGGATAGCATACACAAATTCAACGCGTGCGAAAGAGATGGCAATTTTGATGGGCTTCACTCTACGATCAAACTGAACGAAGACTTGGGTCCTCGAGATGAGCTAAGGCAGGCTCGTATCCAGGATTTCGTTTTAGGAACAATTTCTATCAATTTCCGTAAAAAAACGATGTTATGTTTTTTTGTTTGATTTTATAATATAATATTTATATGATATATGATATTGATGACAAATACAAAAGAACGGTAAACACAAAAAAAAAAACTTATGCCGAGCGTCTGTTGTGGAATTGTGTAAGAAATGTACCACGTAAAACGTACGATTTTAATTGTAAAACTGGCTAATTTTGATTTGACAATTGAAACAGTACGTTCTCAATACGATTTTCTTACGCAATTGCACCCCTGGGCAGTCTCCTGGATACATGTCTTGGCGAAGGAGATTATTGCCCTGATTTGCGACTTCGGGTAGTTAAAGGTTCCGCTAAAAATAAAAACCTCATTGTTCATTCAAACCATTTTGTTCTTTCTCTTTCCGTCGGCCTGTGTAATAGTTCCGGGGCCGTTCTTAACCAGTAAAAATAAGAAAAGTTTCTTCTACGCGGCCCCATTATTATGTTACAAAGAATTTAACTTTTAAATTTAAAAGAAGCTGTTTCGAACGCAAGTGGTAATAATTTTGCAATGGTGATTTCATCTCGAGTTTCTTTGTACGTTCGGGCAAACTGACATCCATCCGGTCCTTCCCGTTTTCAGCACGGTGTGCCGCTGCCAAGTCTATCACAATCAGCTATTCAAGAAGCTTATAACCACATACTGGAGCGCTTTCTTCCTACATACGGCCACGCCAAATTTGACCTTCAAATTCTTTACCTTTCAAGAGTAATAAAAACACTATGATACCCAATTAACCACCCAGAGAAAAAAGTTTCATGGGTAATAGAGATAGAGATAAATAAACGTCATTTATTTAAGAGTGCGGCTTTCAATGGAAGTTAGCGCTCCAGTTTAAAATTATAAATTTCTTGTTTTCGATGATATATTAGAAATAAACTGTGACGTTAATAGCCCACAAAAGGATTTTTTTATCTTTATTTATTTTATTTTGTTATTCACACAGAAATCCACAGCATATAACAAAACAATAATAAAAGAAAAGATTAGTTGAACAGAGGCCAATAAAGGATTCTTCTTGTACTAACATAAATTGTAAAAAGCATGCAAACAAGAAATCGAAGGTGAACAGAAAATTTGATTAATAAAAAAAAATGTTTATAAAAAAAGGACAAATATTACTTATTTTGATTATTTATTGTGATAGGGATTGACTTCTTTGAGGTGTGACAGGGATAGCTCGTTTTGTAGTAATGTCACTTAAAATGTTAAACAACCGAACCTGGAAGGAACCAATACATTTTTTTATGCTGTTTTATGTGGTACATGGACGCGATCGACGGAAATAAATTTCCATAGATGATTTTTCCAAACAATATTTACCTTGCATTTTAGACTTTTAGTGCAAGAACCATACAAATACCATTAGTGGTTTCAAAGAAATAATCGATTTTACTTAATTTTAGTCTAAAAATAGCTTGACTTTGAACAATATTTTCATACTGTTCTTTAAACGTAAGGATAATTTTCAGAAATTCATTATTTTTCTTATACTATAAATAACACTATATATTTTTTTCATATTTTTTAAACACCTTTTTTAAGAGAAATCGTTATCAGTAAAAGTAATTTTCGGATGACGCTGGAATAAATTCTTACAAACTCGTAACATGGAACAAAAATAGTCCTTCAATTGTTTTTGAAAATCTAACAGATTATTCAAATATCAACCCTTACAAAACCGCTTTTCCAGGAATACTCCTGTACTATCGCCATATCTGATTGAAGTAGGTAAAAGGTTTCAGACAAGAGATTGGTGGGTCGTGCCAACTGAAGGTGATGTTTCTCTAGGCAATTGTCGTGACAAGAAAATGTTTCAGGTGTAATTTTAACGACATCGGGCATTAGGGCCCACCTTAAATAACGAGGTTACGATAACGGGCGAGATCCAGAAGGGTTGTATTCGTACCAACACCCTCGTCATGTTGAAGCATTTGTTGGGTAAAGAATCATCAAGTATAGTATCTTAGAACTACATAATAAATACAGGGATACAAAAGAGGAATTCCCTTAAAATTGCTGTATTAAAATATATTGTAAACTTGGCACATTAGTCTTCCACCGGAAGGTGGTACTAATTCTTTTCAACGTTTTTATACAGATGAGCGGCCAAGTAACCTTAACAAAGAATGTTTATTGTATGCTGACGAATTGGTGCGTATGGGCAAACATCTAGAAGTTCTTTAGAAGAACTAGGAAGATTCTAAACTATTTAGTCTTGCGGTTTCCATCTGCAGAATCACAAGACCAACACTCTTCTTAAGGGACTGCCAAATCAGAGAGTCTGTTAAAAAGGTTTTTAGGGTTCAATAGTATCTAAAAGGTACCAAAGGAACCTTATGGTGAGACTCCGTTGTCCGTCCGTCCGTCCGTATGTCATACCCTCATACTTAGCACCGTTAAAGATAAAGACATGAAATTTGGCTCAAAAATAGCATTAATTTGCCCACATATCACAGTGTAAAAAAAAATATCTGAAATTGTTCAAAATATTTCCAAAACAAAAGTGAGAAAAATAAAAAATATTATTCTAAAACTACAATATGAGTATCAAATTGTGGATATTAAAAGTTGATTATAAAATATATACTTTTACTATATTTACTGGCACTGGTTTTGAGAAATCTTAAAAAGAAACAAAAATATGTATGTCCCCCCCCTTATCGCTGAAACTGGTCAACCGAAAAATATGAAAAAAATGTCAATTATAGATCATAACTAGCCAATTACAGGAAAACTATAGCGATTAAAAAAAATTGAGCACACATGAGAAATATAAAAAATAAATAAAAAAAATATTTTATAAAAATACAATATGGATATCAAATTGTAGGTTTTGAAAAGCTGATTGTAAAAATATATACTTTTAATATACTGACACTGGTTTTGAGAAATCTTTAAAAAGCCCCAAAAATATCTATGTCCCCCCCCCCTCCTTATCTCCAAAACTGGTGGACCAAAAAATATTAAAAAGATCATGGTAATAAGTGTTTACGTAAAGATTACAGGAAAAATAAAGAGGTTGAGAAGTTCAAGAAAAAGAATGACAAAACTAAATTTATCATTCACAATACGAAACCCTAGGTCCGCGAGTCTGGCTCGCACTTGGCCGGTTTTTTTTATAACAGTTTATCTATTATTACGGTGGCATATTAATACTTTAAAATATATATAACATTTTAAAGACTTGAATGCATCGATTTTCGGGTTCAAAAACGCAATTAAACGTAGTTCTCCTTTGCATTAAAAAAATTCGAACATACCTTAATGGATAACATAAAATAACATAATAAACACAACATGAGTAACTAAAGGAAGTCCCAGACCACAGATGAAGTTTTTTTTTTTGCATTTTTATGGCCTGGTTACAAAGACCTTTAGGCAAAGATGAAGTAAAGCGGATGCAAGGTTGCCATTTCAAAATTGGGTATTATATTTCAATATGGGAAAAATATTTTAATTTCGTGAAATACTGTGAAAAACTGCCAGATTCATAAAACGTTAACATATTCTGCCATTTTCTTCTGTGTCAGAGTTTAAATTACTGGACTTATACTGCCAAAAAGGCAGGAAACTGCCACATATGGTCACACTTGGCGGCACGGGCATGCCCGCATCCTTCCCGCCCACACCGCCTGCAACGCTTTTTTCTGTGACCTTCATCGCCTCGTCCCTGCCTTCATCTCCGTCTCGCAGGCGTCCTCAGCACTTGTTTGGAGGCCTATAACACAAAACAGCCGCGAGCTAAATCCAAATTGCGAGTACATAATTCATACTTTGCTATCAATTCTCACAAAATCTAAACCAAAATATTTCCTTGTTTTTAGGAAACTTAATTTTATATTAGTTTTATGCCCGTTTTCACTTACCTTAGGTAACACCTAATTCGGATACCTAAATATTCAACAGTTCTAAAGATAAAAGAAATAAGAGTTCTTAAATATTTAGGCATCTGATATAATTTTAGATCAATAACGTTATTTATATATATATATTTTGTTATTATCTAAATATGAAACAAGAAGTGAAAAAGTATTTTATTTTGTATATTTACGAAGTTCAGTGACTCTTTTATAAGTTTCAGCGTCACAATCGAGCATCAACCGAAGTGCCGCGTCGGTTTCTTATCTGGTAAATACATGGCGCTCAAAGTTTCCCTGCAAAGCACACAAACAACGCTTGCTGACGAACTCCCGACTGAATTGAACTGAACATCGCATTGCAGATTTGGAATCTCCTATTTACGAAGTCCAAATAAAGAAAATATATTTCTGAAATTCCGTACAAAGTACATAAATAGGTACCATTTCTTTCTGACACAGCAGTTTTGCTGTGATCCTAAGTACTTTTTTCGGATGTTTTATGCATCGACGAACTAAGGGCGACATAACTCTTTTTATTTACTTACTCGTTACAGACTTTTCACTTACTTAAGACTGAAGAGATGGAAATCATAGTATTTCAACAAATTGGATCTAAGTTTTCTTATTTTAAATTAAGTGGATGTAACAGCGCCTTGGCTGCTCCAAACTCAGAAGAATCTTAGATACTGCTGAAAATAGGAAAGATTCGTATATTCGTAGTAGTGAATACCTATTTTTAATTTGCACAATTAGGGTGACATAATCACATCGTGACCAAACCCTCCAATAAAGATGAAAAAAAAAAGTTTTCTTATGAAAATTTCAAAACAAATAAAACTTTAACTAAGAATCCGAGCCACACTACGTTCCTGGACTACGTTCTTTTATTTTAGCGTGTTACTTCTTTGAGGCATTTAGAACTATGATATATTACAAACAAGTTGTATCAATGTTATGCTAAACTTTGGTCACACACGCAAAAAAAAATTTGGTACAAAATTTGATAAAAAGATACAGTACGTAGTATTTTATTCTGTGCCTACAGCCAAATTTGAGTTGCAATTAATATAAAAGTTAAGCAAAGTAGTGACTGAAATTTTATATATTCCGTAATATCTGAACTAGTTGTTGAGTAGCACTTCATACATTTGTTTATGAAAGTGTTTTTAATAGTATACACGAGTGTTTTAGTACCTAGTTTGTAGTTTCATACACTACTTTATCCACACTCATGCAATAGGTTACCTACCTATTTTCCAATCCATAGGATCTTGATAACATTTGTTGTAAGCTTTTCTTGATTTTGCTTTCAATCAGTCCACCGTGCATGGGTTTAGTCACTAGTATGACCATCATTCAAACTATTCCCTATTAAAACTTCAGTAAGTTCCCTTTGCCTACCTACTTCGTGTAGTTGTACTTTTATAGTACAAAAATAATTTATAAGCATTATTTTGTTAAGAAAAGTGCAAGTAATTTAATTTAAAATAATTTTTCTGTATAAGAGACGTTCGTAAAAAAATTCATTTTACGATATGAATGTAGATAAAAGGTATTCTTGCATCACAAAAGAGAACGATTGAAGAGTTTAGTGAACTAGCTGAACTATGTGATTGTTGACTACTGAATATTCAGTGAAGTGAACAACTGTTGGGTTTTAGACTGTTTAGGAGTTTAGTGAGCTAGCTGAACTCTTTCATTGTTGACTTCTGAATTAACTTTAAAGCGTGTTTATAGTTGTTGTACAGGATCATTTACAAATAATGGCATAAAATAACACCACTAGGCTAGAAAAGCCTAATTGATAATAATTTTAATCACATAAATTTTTTGTTCCAAAATAAGAAAAACAATCTCTAGTTATGCGTTTGGGAACGAAATCCGTTGGTGATACTAGCAGCGAAAAATATGCTGACCCACTTTTAGGCCGTATTGCATGGTGATAAGAGCGGAAAGTGGGTATGCAGCCATTTCCTTGACGGTACCTACCAAATCCTCCTCCCAATTTTGACAGAAATACGATTTGGCACCAGATCATGAAATGGTCAATTCTACGATATTGCCACGACATATATAATATAAGTATATATTTATGGTCCTGGCTGTACAGTGCTACACGGATTTGATGATGCGTGGATGACGTGGTAAATAAATGAATAAATATTGTTATAAAATAGTACTGATTTATCTACGTTTCTCATGAAAGTAGTCCAAAATAAATTGAAGTCGTCATTGAAGAAATGAAAAGCAGAATAAAAGTTATTTTGTGTTGTTTGTGTACATAACAACTGCTACGTCAGTTTGTTTAACGAGGGTTCGTTTGTCAAGATTAGCTTTGTGTTTGTGAGGCAAATAATATTTTATTTATATACTGGGTATTTTGAGATGAAGTTGCGGAAGCCGGAAACTGGCAAAAGCACTCGTCCATACGAAAAACTTTTACTATGGAACCAACAACCAACCATCGAAATGTAAAAAAAAAATTGCTTTTCTATAGAAAGCTACATAGCTATCGGACCAAAATATATGAAACAATAGATATTTTTTTCTTGATTTCTCATTTTTTTTAACGATTTTTTTTGTCGACGAATATTACTGCCAGTTTCTAGCTTCCGCAACTTCATCTTAACTATCTGTATACTTCTATCAAGTTAAATTCCTCCAATCGCGATTATGATTGACCAAAATCAAGAAAAAGGTCCTAAAATTGTTATACTAATTTATTTAACTTGGGACTTCTTTTGAACAGCAGATAAATAACTTCAAAAAGTGTCAATTTTGATGATATACCCCTTAATTTGCCTTCCGAAGCATGCATTCCATACACAAACATGACTCTACATAAATGGATCCACGCTTTCTAGAATTGAGTGGTCGAGACCATCAAACCACTAAAATAGGGTGGTCGTCGTGACGTAATAAACGCGAAAAGTGGTTCTGCGCAATTTTCTTCGATAGAACATTGTACAAGAATAAACTTGCAGTAATTACATGTTAATCACATGTTAATTTATTATCTCAGCGTCCTAAGTACAAAATCCTCTAAGACGGCGTCGTACCAATATGTTGTCACAACATTGTTGTGTGATTCCTTGTACGGCTCATTGAAAGAACCCGCACATTTTCTGAAACGTAGATTTATCTAATTTAATTTTAATTTCTTAACCGTTATATGAACGAGATATAATCTTAAATCTTCATGCCGTCGATCTGAATTAGTCTTAACGAAGTAAAAGCCAGCATAGTTGATGCTCACGATTGCTGGCACTTGGTGGAATTTACTACATATTATGTTTAAGAAAACGCTTGTAGTTATCCACATATAAAATAAAACTTCATTATGCCCGACAGGTTTCGCTATTCAGAACATAATAAAAGCCTGTACATAAAAAAGTCACAACAAAAACTGCCAATTAGCCTATTGCGCTGGCGTCCGTACACTTCATTTCACACTACTCGAAATTTAAACATTCACAATGAGACGTCATGGGTGATTTTTTTTACCTTTTTTAAGTATTATACCTAACAGAATAATTCTCAAACCACGTGCCTTTCAGCTTTTGTTCAAGCCGTTTTTAGACATAACAGACAAAATATTCTTTGTGTGACAAAACAGATGTGTTATGAAAATGTTATTATTTGTATTATTTAATTGTATGCTCTTGCTCAGCAAACTTGGGACACAGAGCAAATAATAATTACGTGACACCACGTGAATTTACGACTTATACATTCCTAAAAAGGATTGCCTTTGAAACGGATATTACATTAACATAAAATTACCGAAAGCAAAAGCGAAACTTTGCCTGGAACCTTGTATGTATAATAAATCAGAATTTCCCGTCCAGTATCAAACAAAGCCACACAGAGCAAGGTCTGAGAAAATAAACGTGTTCGTGAAATGCGAAGGCTTTCTGACAAATCAATAGGGGGCCCTCGACTCTCTCAACAAACAATCGGGAATAGCGTATTCCCCCATCCTTGCTACAGAAAATAGGCAGCTGAGCTATTGGAAAATCATCTTTATTCAAAACAAATTAAAAGTGTGTTCTTCTAGACCGACTGTTCTAGGAAACTGGGGGAGGCATGGAGGCAGTGATAGTGAACGTTTTTTGTCAAGTTGGCGAGTGACTTCCTAATCGTCTTTCCTTTCGCAAGTTATTAGATAGAACACTTGCGGGGTAATTAGTGAAAAACATAAGATAGATGAGAGATAATGCTTTTTTAACACGTTTAGAACGAAATGTTTCTAGAAAAGACAACATTTTTCGCCTAAGCGGTTAATTTTAAGAGTTCAGAGCTCCTCACATCCAGATTTACTTTTCTTTCTGGGTTTCTCCTTGCGATGGATAAATCGCCAAGTGTTTAAACATAGAAATTTATTTCTGTCATAGTAATTTTAAGAGTTTGAATAACAATAAACCGGTGTAAGAAAATCGTATTCATTCAATTATTGTCAAAATGCTTGACAAGTTTGACAATTGAAATCGAACGTTTTACGTCTTACGTTTCTTACACAATTCCTGGACAGGTACGTGGAATATCGTGTAGTAAATTATGACTGAAAATTCTTCAGGGCTTGCTGTGACATAGGCTTATTACGTAAACAATTCGTATAAGTAGAATTACTAATTATTTATCAGTTTTACGGTAAGAAATCATACACAAATGATGTACATTTTATTGACTTTATTAAGATATACTTTTTTTTTTTTTTTATTCATTTACCATTTACACAAAATTATAACAGAAAATAATAATAGCAGCTAAAAACCACAAAGGTTTAAACTTGTGCTATCGTGAGTCACGTTACACTTAGCTACGAGAACAAAATAATAATTTGGCACTTTGCTTACAATAAACAGCTAAAATTACAAATGTATACATTATAACATATTTGTTATCTTTTACTGGAGCTAGGTAAGCAAAAAAAAATAAATAAAAAAAAAACGTAGAATAGATAGTAATGATGAATTATTTGAATCAAAAAAATGTTTTTTTAATTTAGCCTTAAGTTAAACTGTTGCAAAGATCGATAGGTAACCTATTGATAAGCCAAGGCACCATAAAACCGGTTGAAATTGTAATAATGCCAAAAGTAATTACGTAAATAAAATAAATTGGGGAAGGGCGAGTTGCACTCGTACACAAAAGGTTCCGTACCACCACTAAATACGGGTACGGAACCCTAAAAGCTTATGGGAAATAACAACAATATACATGCCATAGTAACAATAAAGCGACAAAAACAAGCCACTATAATGATAGCGCCTGGCAAACAATTCGTGGCTCCCGCAGAGTACAGAACCCAAATATCTTGACCGTTACATTTTTTGTTACACTGATTACCATGATTATTTTCATAGTTTTCGGTCTTTTTGTTTCTGAGACTTTAAAGATAAAAAAAAGCTATTTTTTCGAGGTATTTTTGTATGGGGTCTCCCTTCAGGTTCCAATTATTATTTTATTTTATTATGCCTTGATAGAGGCTATCACTCTGTATCAATGTACTAACAAAACGTATTGTGTGAAAATTAAACGGTATACCTATAACGGCTGAAACGGTAGACCCCTGTGACAGACGAACATATAGACGGATGGACGGACGGACAGACATTAGACACAGTGGAGGCTTAGCGGGCTTAGTGATTGGGTCCCGTTTGGCACCCTTCGGGTACGTAGCCCTAAAAATAAGAAATCTGTAAACAAAATCAAAACAGTACGGAATTTTGTAAAATTTGTAAACATTACATTGAGAAAACTAGGATACAAGATAAAACTTGATTTAAAAGTAAAGAAGTAGCTAATGTTTTTGAGAAATACTTTACTAATGTACCCGTCATCACAAAAAGTAATGTACTTTATACGTCATATTATATTATAATATTGACAACAAACAATTTAAATTCCTCCCCAGAAAATTTATTTAAAAGTTATATTCTAAAATTTAATGCCTGTGCATTGTTTATTTTGAAATGGATTGGGTCTCCTTGTAGTGGACTGTATTGAAACTCTTGTAGATTTTTCTTCTTTTATTTTTCTTATTATTCTTCTTGTAATGCTGAGTACTGAATGACAAAATGCGGGTTAGGCCCGCCTTTTATACTTGCCGTTTTGCACACGGCACTAATCTTAAACCTATTTCTGTCTAACATATATGTGCGTCCTTGTCTAAGGGTTCTATCTAGAAAATTCGTCATAATTTATTTATTTTTATAACTAGACATAATACAATATTTTTCCCTAATTCTATATGATATTCCTAATCTATTTACATTTATTTTTGCTGCATCCGTCGCTAACACTCCTGGTATTTTATTCTGTGCTCCTGGCCCAAATATGAGTTGGATCGAGTTGGGGATGCGTTCAGTCGACTCACTATGGTCAAAATATTTGGAAAATATACTTTGGATGACACTTTTAAAATTGGCGGCCATTTTGAAATAAAAGGGCATAAGAATCAATTTCCGTCGAAAAAAAAATGACCACATCGGACAATTATTTTTCTTATGGGACCCTAGAAAATATGCACAAAGTTTCAGAACGATAACCATCCGTGTCACCATAGACTAAGTATTAACTTAGTCTATGGTGCCGCTAGCCAAAAGTCCGAGTTGTTTTCTTTGCAAATATAAATAAATTTGCACATACAAATAGGTCGCATTCTGAACAGAATTATTAAAAAAAAATTGGGTGCTTGGGACATTAAACTCAACGTCTCAACTAGTAAATCTCCCAAGTGCTGATAATTTTCCGAATATTCTCAAAAAATTCTCAGTGGTTCCAAAGAAAAAAGGTAATAAGTCGAAAAAATCTAATATTTGTATTCTCCAAATCTAACCATTATTTTTGAGTGATTTTCACAAAATATTTATTTACTGACGTAGATGTGCAAGAGTAAAAAAAACCTATCTTTAATAGTTATGAGCAAAAAGATTATAAATAACGCGCTTAGTGCAAAAATGAATATGTGTAGCAATTCTTTCAAAAAAATATGCTTAAAGAAGAGCTACTAAGGTTTATTACATTTTCGCAGAAAGATACGTGCTTTATTTTTTATCTATGTCAGTAGATTAATATTTATGAGAACCACTCAGAAACTTTCTACTCTGGCCTTTTTTCTTTAAAATCACTGGGAATTTTTTTTGGGCAACATAAGGAATATTATGAGTACTAGTTGTGAGTACATTCCTTTTCTTATTCTGAGGTGCATGCGTATAAAAAAACCGTCTAAGTGCGATTCAAAGTCTCGCACAAAGGGTACGGTAAATAATTCCACTTGCAGTCATGGAATACCAACTTAACTTGATGCTTACTATCTATTCAACTCTATGTTTCTAAAAGGTCTATTTAAGTTGGTCTCAATAACTTCCTAAGTAATGAAAAAATTTTAATTTTCAGACTTTTCTCTATACGTATGCTATAAGACCTATCTGTGAAGTCAACTGGAAGTGCCTTATAGGTTTTCATGGTGAGCAA
Organism: Ypsolopha sequella; assembly: GCA_934047225.1. Lineage (NCBI taxonomy): Eukaryota > Metazoa > Arthropoda > Insecta > Lepidoptera > Ypsolophidae > Ypsolopha > Ypsolopha sequella. The sequence goes on along the minus strand of OW203994.1, from coordinate 14,527,503 downwards.
ATTTTGTGTGAAATTGATTTTGTAAAGAGCAATTCCTTTTTTTCGCGTTGAGTTAGAAGCCTGATGTTTTATAGCACTATAGAGCCGTAGACTTGTAGTAGGTGGTGTCAGTTTTAATTTGATATCTCACACAGGGCCCAAGCAAAAAGGTCTTCACAGACGGACAGACGGACAAAATAGTAAACTTATAAGGGTTCCGTTTTTACATTTTGAGATACGGAACCCTAAAAATCAACTCTCTGAGCACTCTCAGGTACAGCCTATGCATGTGAAGCGCTCTGGACCGAAATTTTAACTCAGGACCTCTCGCTTATCAGGTTCTACCAACTGAGCTCTTCAAGTCACAAGCCAATTTGTCAAGGTGACACAAGTCGTGAATATACTTAAATGCCTTCCCAGACTGCAATAATATGTGATATGCTTATGTGCCTTCTCAGACTGCAATGATATGTAATATACTTATGTGCCTTCCCAGACTGCAATGATATGTAATATACTTAAGTGCCTTCCCAGACTGTAATTATATTTAATATACTTATGTGATTTCCCAAACTGCAATGATATGTAATATACTTATGTGCCTTCTCAGACTGCAATGATATGTAATATACTTAGTGCCTTCCCAGACTGCAATGATATGTAATATACTTATGTGCCTTCTCAGACTGCAATGATATGTAATATACTTAGTGTCTTCCAAGACTGCAATGATATGTAATATATACTAACTTAAGGTTAAATGTCAGTCGCCTAGCGCAAAGTGCATAGCTTAACATTGTTTTTTTTTTGTTTATAAATTTAAAATTTAAAAACAGTTTGTTCTGTGGCATTTAACCCCAATAGTTTAGTATTAGTGAGGTTTATAAAGCAAGAGTTTGAAATTGTGTACACAATTAGTCATGACCTTCTCAAAACCAACTTAAAATGCTGTTTTAAGTTTGTTTGTACAAGATCATGACTAACTGTGTCTTTTTTCTTCAGGTGATCATAATTTCTTTGTGGCTCTAACTTTTTTTAGACGAACGAAGTGATGTTTGAATGGTTATTGTAAAACCAGTTTTTATTCTTCTACAATTAATTTAAATTATTGGGTTACATTTAAAGTTACTCTGTATATAATAGGTCTTTCCATATGAAATTGTCGAAATTTTCTTACAGATTTATGAGATGATTCCTGTAATTCAGTAGCTATTTCAATTATTTGTTTTTTGTTTGAAAGTTGATTTTAAGGTTTTACATCTACGTATTAAACTTTGTTTTTATTTTCAGTTTGATTATAAAAATTAAATCTTCAACAACAGTTCGTCCTAAACGCCATCCATTTCCATGATAAGATTCGTAATAATTTTTTTACAGCTGATACTTTTCAAAAATTAAATTAATGTTGCTGTTAGCTTATTGTTGTTTCAATCATACACATAAGAAATTACATAATTTGATTCGTCATTCCAAAAAAAAAAAAAATACAAAAATGTTTCTACTGAAAATTGAGTTTCCGTCAAATTCTCTATAGAAAACTACAATTTCATATGTTAAGACCTAATATAATTTATATAGGTATATAAACAGTATTTCACATATTACAGTCCGGACACATGTCCGTACTCACATTGTTCATTGCACAGTAATTCTGACGTGAGTTACATTCGAAATGAGAAAATATTTTCTAAACTTGCTATAAAAGGTTTAAATCTATAAGCAAAAGAATACTTGTGAATAAAATACCAATAACAATTGTAAGAAAAACGAAATGAAAAACCACTCAACCTTGCAAAGTTAGATGTTCACAATATCAAAATCAGAGGTCGCAAAGTTATTTACATTCCAGACAGAATGAAACGCGGCTAGAATGCTAAATAAAATCAAAATGCCATCACTTGTGAAAAAAAAAAACAAGAGTTTTGGGATCACAAAGTTCTGACTGACAAATTCTCGAGCTACGTTTTACTTAAAGTTCAGCGGAGGATGCGTAGTTCATACAAACGAAATACCAAAATCTTTTGTAAATTAAACACATTCTAAAAGTAGCGTGTGTTTATTCCGATTAGTTTACAGAATATCTAGGTTACCAAATACACATTTTATAAGAACATTGATTTAAACATGAAATATGAAAAAAAATAAGTTTTCTATGGAAATTAGGAATTCATTACATTTCGTCTTGATATTAAATAAACATTTGAGAACCTAAATATTCTGTAATCCAATCGGAAAAAATACGCATTATCTTGAGAATATGTATAATTTACAAATGATTTTGGTAACTATTCCGTTCCGTTCCGTTCCGACTCTAGAAATTCTGATGAACGAGTAATTTTATTGTATCTTAGCCTGTGATATGCCGACCTAAAGGAAAAATTGTGAATTATGCGTTGATGTAGATAATAAATAAAAATGTTTAAAATAAAGTTATTTTGATTTTAGTGTTTTTCTTTTGGCTCCGGATGCATTAGACAGGAATTCTTTTCTCCGACTTTCTTCTCCCTTTTTTATTTGTTTTTATGTATTTATTGTATGTACCTATTAATTATAGTAGTTTAAACGTAACCGAGTAATTTATTGCTCTTACGCCCGTGTATGATACTACGTTTTTCAATGCATAGTGTGAGGAAATAAAACAAATATAATCTTGTAAACTTTAAATTATGATTGGCTCAAATGGACTGTATCCAGAGCCGTTAAACAGTGGAAAAAAAGTATAACATTTATGGTACACAGGAAAGGCTGCAGGTTAGCCAACCATCTTAAATAAATAAAAATAAAAAAAATAATAGAGCCCTAAGGCAAAATAATCGATTTTCTGTTCGGTTATGATGCATAAAAAGTGGGCCTTTACGAGCACTTGCATTGAAAAATATACATTCATTCAGGCTTAAGTGCTTTATTTCTTGAATTTCGTGGACATGAGCTGTGTATACCAAGGACAGGTAAATAAATCGATAAATTCCTCGTGGTCGCTAGATGACGAATCTGTCAAAATCCGGGGACGAGAGGTACTCGTATTTGTGACGTAATAAAGATGGCGGCTGAAGATTCCCGCACCACAGCTACCACTCTGTGCGTGGTTTCCGCATTTATGATGCTCTGATGAATCACTTGGTCCACAACATTATATGCCGTCGTCATTTTATAAAATCCGGCAAATTGTAAAGTATGAAAGCGAAAGTAGTTCATAAAAAAGTTAAAAATCTGTGCGATGATGCGTGTTAGCGGAGCGTGTTAGGATTAAATATAAATACATTTTGGGAGTCAAGCGAAGCGCAGCTGAGCGAGGAGACCCTCAACAGTTCTAACAGAATAACAACATGCAAGTTGTAAAATGCCGAATTCTACGATATGATGACGACTTAACTTATCACGTATTTTTGATTTGGTTTCTCTTTGTACTACAAGTTGGATAGTTGTGGTCAAACAATGTTATCTTCGCGCGAGAAATCATAAGTTGTTTTGCGTGCAGCATGCGCGCACTAATGTTTTTAAAGAGTCACCTGTTGTAAAGGCACTCCATCTTTTCAACAGAATCGACAACCTTACTGGTACCGATTTGTTTAGTTGTTCTTTGACGGAGTTCGCAAAAACTGCTTTAAATATAATTTGTTACCAATCGCATTAGGTTAGCCTTAAGATTGTGAAGTTAAAGATTGTGAAGTTAAAGTTTGTGTAGTATAAATGTAAATAATAAATAAAACAAAAATAAATAAATGGTTTATCAAAAGTTTCAATTACTTAAATCGGGGGAAAGTGGATTTAAAAAAAAATTACTATAGGCAAATATGTTGGTACACATTTTGAAAAATCTATCTATAGATTGTCGATCTGCAAGTGGTTAGTGCCATGCTAGAAAATAAAAGAGTCATAATCTGTTATTTAGAATAATGGTAGATTGTTATACAAGGAAGGTAATTGATCACTTACACCCGAGTGCAATACTCTACTTTTCATCACTAATGCGAGGAAATAAAAAACAACTTACAACAAGTACACTTTCCGACGAAGATTTTACTTTCTTTTCAGTCCGCCACTTGATAAAATCGCCATAGGTTCTCAAATATCTCACTTTTGAAATCGGAGGTAACATCTTTTCCACGATTACCTTTGCCTGAAGTTTTATCGATTCAGGCGTCAAAACAAATTCATCATTAACACTTGAATGCATCTTGATTTTGAACATAACACTTGAATGCATAATTTTTTCGTTAAAAATATATTTCCAACAAAAGATTTCAAAAGTTTAGATGAGCCCTGGCACCTAAAATCTATTGCATTGTTTTTGAAATGCCGATGCGCGCACACTTATGAGTGCGCAATCTGTCTACCTACGGTCAGCAAACTGATCAGACTACTAAAGTTGTTAGAATTATTAACTTTAAGTGCACTTACGGCGTCCAACTATCACTGTGTTTAGATGAGCACTGATTCCAAATGTGTGAGTGTCACCCATTTAAAGATGGAAACATTTTGGTGCTGTAAGGGCTTATCTTTACTTTTGAAATCTTTGTTTCCAACAACGTTTTCAACAACATTTGCATGGCGCTAATTTTTGTTTTTTCATGCAATTTTCTTGCGCCAGCAAAAATTTTCGTCAAGTTTCGTATCTGGAACGAAGAATTTTTTCACCACACCTACCTGTACATCGATTTTTTTTTGTATCTACTCGATATACTAGCTCGATATACAAGCTGGTATATCGAGTAGTTACAAAAAAAAATTGATGTACAGGTATGGTGGAAAAATTCTACGTTCCCGAACGGAGGTCGCAGGTTCAAATCCTGGCCCGAGGACTTTTTTCAAAAATATTTGTGCTTTTAAATTTGTTTCTGATTGAATGTAAGTTTGTAATGCACTCTAATAATAATTTGAATATTCAAAGCGATGGATTTCGCAATAAAAACATATAATCTAAACAGTAATAGTGTGGAAAATGCGCGCAGTAGTAGGTGTATTTCGGGATCGTCATAATTTGATTGTTTAAGACTGTACCTGAGCCTAGAGCATGACCAACTCCAGTCTATCTAGGATTCGTTTGAAGAAATTCGGACTCTCCTTGTATTGAAAAAAATATATTTGGTTTATTAATCTTTTTTCTAGGGATCTTACGTATAAACAATTTACTAAGATTTATACTTTTGTCAAAAAAAAATGTTTTGCAGCCTCTCCTTTTTTGGTTTTCAAACGTTCGCTTGAAGAACGCGGTTAAGAGATCAACATAATTTTTTTTTCATAAAATAGGTAATAGAAATATGAAGGTATATCACCTAAATTCAATATTTTTTTCCCTACAAAATATTTCAGTATTAGCTAAAAACACACCAATTTGTTGTTTCGCTGCGTGATCACTAGTATTACGCGTCTAAGAAAAAGAGGCCAAAGAGCCAACACATAATCGCCTCTATGAAAAGCAAATAAAGTCTTTGCCATTAGACTTATTGTGCTGGAAGGGTAATAAAAAAAGTTGCTAGAGTATGCCATCTTCTTAATGCTTAATAGTTGTTTTATATGTAAATGTATAGCTTTTGAAACGTAAATTTTTGATGATTGCAAATGCGTCAATGAGGAGTTTTATTGGAAAATATGTATATTAATTGCGTCGAGATAGCCGACCAAATCGGTTTAATGGAATTCGATAAATTAGCAAAATTTGACTAAGTATTCTATTATTTTACATATGGCACCGAATACTTTTTTTTATCTCGTTGTGTTATCATTGTTTGAACCTCCTGGGGTCTGGCGTCGTATATAATATATAATACATAAACAAAAAAACTCATCACATATTCACTAATTTTATATTTTGCGTATGGCAAGCCAATTAAGGCCCCAGACTCCCTTTGCAACATTTAGCTTTTATCTTACCTGAGGCTTTTGAAGTGGCGCGCCTCCCGCTGCATTAAGATCTTAGAGACCGCTCGTGAATGTTGCTCTACTTCATTAAATGAGTGTACGATTACTTAAAATTGACATGTAATGATTTCTAATTATTCAAAGAACGGTAATTTACAAAGTTTGGTATGTTTATTGGAATAAACAAAATGAATTTACAAAAGCAAAATAAAAAAAAAATATACCTGGAATTATAGATAGCAGTAAGAGCGATCTCATATTTAGGCACAATTTCCATGGCTTAATTACGAAATGATTTTTTTAAATATTTTTTTTCAGGGAATTTACGTCATTTTAGGACATAGTTTTTACTATTTCATATGATTATTCCAGCTTCTGTACTGCCGAATTTTTTTCCCTAGTATGTATTATATCGATTTGTTTATACAAACACTATATATGAATTTAATAATGAAAACAAAAATATCTTGTGCCTCAGGAAGTTAAATAAGTGCCTAATACTTTGACCAAGGCTGTATAAATATCAATTCAATGGATTCAAGTAAATTTTGTGGCAAATTAATCTAGCTATACTCAAATTAATAAATTAATAAAGCCCTCGTTCGGTAAAAAATATATTCCGTTTTCGCTGATACCCATAACTTCACGTTCCAGCCTTCGCCAAGACAAAATAAGTCGTTAAACTAAGTTATAGATTACTAAGTAAAATCTCATAACGGAGCTCAATTTTTTCGGTCCATAAACTGCAATATTTATAACACCCTTCCTGCCCTCAGGGATATATAATATCGTACCTTAAAAGGTTCTTTGTGTTAATCCAGCCCGTTTGCGAAATGACTAAGGTTAACTTTCGTAAATTTATTACTGTTTTAGTGGGATATTACGGTGTTCAATTTAGCCACAACACAATTTCGTTTTAGGAAAACGTTGCTTTGGGCAGGAAATTTATATGGCGGGAGTTAGTTGTGATGCAAGCATTAGTAAATTATAAATAATTTTAAATTGGAAGAATGCATGATGTACCTATATATTATTTTTCAATGCATGTGCTCGTAAAGGCCCACTTTTTATGCATCAAAACCGAACAAAAAGTCGATTATTTTGCCCTAGGGCTTTATTATTATTTTTTTTTTTTATTTATTTTCAATGGTTGGCTAACCTGCAGACTTGCCTGTGTACCATAGATGTCATACTTTTTTTCCACTGTTTAACGGCTCTGGATACAGTCCTTTTGAGCCAATTATAATTTAAAGTTCACAAGATTATATTTGTTTTCATTTCCTCACACTATGCATTGAAAAACGTAGTATGATACACGGGCGTAAGAGCAATAAATTACTCGGTTACGTTTAAAACACTCGCTACGCTCATGTTTTAAATCGTCCTCGTAATTTATTCCTTTGCGCCCTTGTAGCATAAACTACTATTATTTACTCCCTACACATAGTTTATCCAATGTTATATATCACATTGTAACAGCTCAATTGCGCTGTGATTAGTACAATTTATTATAACACCGCTAGAGAACTAATATTTTTTTTAATTTCAATTATTTCTTAAGCCCCGCCCATATCTCTTGTTCTTGCTTCAGATTGGTCTTAGGCATGTACATACTAATTCTCAGGTAGCAATACCGTATCATGACGAGTATCATGACTTTCATGACAATATGATGACGACTGTTCTATTTCTCATTTTTCGTGAAATTGTTAGGTGAAAATATTATTAATATTTTTTGTTCCGATATCAGGTGACATAAATAAACTTTTAACAAAAAAGTAGTAACCGAGTTCAAACCTAAACGCAGTCATTTATTTAAAAAATAATAATAACTGTATTATGAATGACCGATGGTACTGAAACAACACTTTTGCAGACTTTTTTCTTCCTGAAACAATATGTTATCTAGAAATCGGCGCTCTCACATTGTTTTTTTTTGTTGCTATGTCGTGCGGAATACGCCTTCAATCAGCACCCTAATACAGTGATTGCCGCAATCTTGAGTTATGTTATGTGCTCTTAGGAGTTCTATGGTAATGACGCAAGGATCGCCAGGTAGATGAATGTCCAAGTAATACCCTGCAATCAACATCCTGGTACAATGCCATTACCTCATTCTCGAGAGGTATGCTGTCATTTTATGGAGATTTGTACTGCCTATCTCTGAGCCATAACATAACATAACATAACATAAATATTTTTTATTGTGCACCGAAATAAAATAAGTTATAAAATGTTTTTAATAGAGAGGGTACGATGGGCGGTCTTATCGCTTAAACGATTTCTTCCATAAGACCTTAATCAGATTATGATCAAACTTAAAATGGGACCTACCTGGAAGCACACTCTTCCTTACAAAAAATAATCATTCAAATAATTTCAGAAATGACGGAGTTATGGAATAACAACGCCAAAAAAATACAGTCGAATTGAGAACCTTCTCCTTTTTTGACGTCGGTTAAAAGAAAAGCCAAGAAAGATGAGAACTTTTATAAGGTTGAAGATAAAAATAATTCTATGCTTTCCTGTATTTTGTCTGATAAAGTAACCCTTTATTTGATTAAAAGGAGTAAATTTGCTCCAACCAGAAATGGTTTCTTGACGTCACATGTACATACATGTGACATTCCAACAATAACTCAAATTGCGAAACAAAAAAAAACTTTCTTACATTTTAAGGCGCTACGAAAAAAAATCGACACTTTAAGAACTTGCATATCTACTTCAGTAAATAATGTATTATTTTGATAAAATAGTACATTATTTTTGGATTCTTTTTCTAGGGAGCTGTTAAAACAGAAACGCAATTGGAGAAATTCGGCTCGATAGAAATATTTATTGAAAGAGGTCCTTTTCGACACCAATTCTCCTGGTCTGACAATTTAGAATGACATATGGACTGCAATTATATTTTATTAGATGGGTTTTAACGGTTTCTAGGACCTGGTTAAACGAAATTTTGATAGCATCTTTAGTACATTTTATATTAATAAAAAACCGACTTTTTGCTATTTTTCCACGAATCCGTCCCTCTCGCACTGAGGGTTTTTTCGCATATGGAGTAACAGGGACGCTAAAACTTTTACATATCGCCTTAATTTCTAAGTCCTATAGATCCTTTGATATTACTTTTTAGAGGGCATTGATTTGAGTAATGCCTCTAGGCTTCGTTTAATCTACACTCTTTCAATCCAATATTTAAATTCCAACGTTTTCATCTATATTGTTGTTATTTACCATAATGTTTTTAGGGTTCCGTACCAACATTGTAACCGTTTTGTGGATGGTATGGAATTTAACCCTTCGTGTGCCAACTGCGACGAGGCCAACTCGTCGTTGCCAGATTTTTATAAATATTACATTTACGTATTTCCTGAATGAAAATTCTGTTCACAAAATATTTTAAAACATAAAATTCGAACTTGTAATATGTTATTGATATTGTATGCGAATTATGGTAATATAAAAGAAATCGGCAGGGTTTGTCCGGTTTTGGTTACGGATTTTCGATGATGTCGTCTAAAATAAGTAAGCTTTTTTTTGTCTTAAATTAGGTAACATTTAACGTCACCAAAATAGTAGTACAAAAAAAGGATATAAGCAAACCTTCAAACACACATACATACACGGTGAATTAAAAATCTCTTTTTTTGAAGTCGTTTAACTTATAGGTAAGTTGATGAAAGTTCAACTCTATAATCAGGTTCCTAGATGGCTCTGCGCCAACAACTAGATCAACTTAATCAAAGTAGGTAGTTGGGAAAATCTTTCTCAAGTTATTTGATATCATACCATATATATCTGAACCGAAGACCGATTGTCTGTCCGATTGACCTTAGATCGAGATAGATAGATATAACATTTATTCTCAAAAACACGACACAAACATACATACAAAAATAAAGTAGCGAGAAAACAACTGAAATCTTAATAAACTCACTTCTAAATCTAACACAAATAAAGAGTAGACACAAAGAAAAATTAATTTATTCTGGTGGTATGGGTGCCGCGGCAAAGAGAATAAAACGCCTTTAATACAATACCTTCGTATGTATTGAAGAACGAAGAATAAAGTTTTTGCAAACGTATGAGATGCGTTATTATATTGATGTACTAGCTTTTGCTCGCTGCTCCATCCGCATTGAAAATATTTTTGTGGAAATAAGGTAAACATGATTTTATGATATTACATGATTTTTAGGAGAGCTTATGCTAATGTTTTCTATATTCTAATTAATTTTTAACCATTAAAATCCTTTCTGCAGATTTTTTTGCTGTTCAAAACGCGATCTTAAACTTGCTTGATTGAAAAAAATCCAAAACATGGTCGATTTTTCATGTTTCCTTTTTATTTATATAAAATTTACTTTATCGAATTGTATGAAAACTATAGGACAAGTAAAGTGACCACGGAAGAGTCCGGCAGAGGATGCATAGATCATACTTGACAAACAGAATAACAAAATAATTTGTTAATTATACGTATTCTTAAGGCAGTGTATAATTATTCCGATTGGGTTACAGAATATCTAGGATCCCAAATTTCAATTTTAACTACTACAACACTAAATTTACTTTAAAAAATTTACTTTACTGAAGAAACAAATCGACTTGCTCGCAAAATACTCTTCAGAGAAGACCAAGAAAAAGAATTGGTAGTACATATATATATGTATATACGTACGTACGTCGTACGTACCATATTAACCACATGTGCCTGGATTCGTGCTGGGGGCTCGGTTAGTGATCGGGAGCGGTGTTTAATGACCCATCGTTGAAATTCGAAAAGGTTTCTTTTGTTTCTTTTTGTTTCTGTACTGCCTATACTAGGATTTGTATTTGAACTAGTCTAGTGTGAATGGGAGCAGATTTCTATTTTATGATTTCGAAAAAAGAGATCATTGAACCTTGTTTCTGGTCGCTAGCCGGGTCTCCGGTATGGGTTCAGGCAGTTGATTAGATTTCACTTTGTATAATTATAGATTTTTACTTATCATTTGAATCGTATATATATTGCTGCATAAATTAAATAAACCTTTAATTTAGTTCATGTACGTTTATTATTTTATTAAATATATTTTTATAAGATTATATTTGACTCCTAAGAAGTGTTTTATGTGTAACTACTTTACAAAATAAACTGGTTGAATTTGAATATGGTTATTTTTCCATTGTTGATTTTTTGAATTGTTATCTACTAATTTCGCCAAAAATTATTTGTATGTTTTTATGTTACTAATTAATTTATTCAAGTTAGGCTGTGTATTTTTTATCTTCTTCAGTCTCTTTTAATTTCTTTGATGTTGCGTTTAAGGCCTGATTCATGGTATACAACAATCTATTGAGTGATTTTGAACTTAAATATATTGTCAGAAAGTCTATATTAGAACGCTCACTTTGTGCGCTATCGGCACGCACAATCAGTGAATTTTCAAGGTTTTTCTGGATATTCTAAAAAGCATTTGATGTAGGTATTTTTTGTCTTGACCACGGAAAATAAACCATGTTTTCGTATTTAAGGAGAAATTTCAAACATAGCATAAACTGGTTGACCGAAAAATATGAAAAAAATGTCGATTATAGATCCTAACTGGCCAATTACAGCAAAACTATAGCGATTTAAAAAAAAAATGAGCACAAATGAGAAATTCACGAAAAAAAATGTCAAAATTAAATTTATCATCAACAATACGGAACCCTAGGTACGCGAGTCTGACTCGCACTTGGCTGGTTTTATTTATCTAAGCAATCACACATTGCAATCAGTATAATGTCTAAAATTCCCAAGTGAGGTTTCAATTAACAATTCTTTAAAAACATAAAAAGATTAGGACACAGTTTTCATTGTTTTGGTATATAAATTAACAAAAATAATGAAAACTATGTCCTAAAATGGCGTATATTCTATTTAAAAAAAATACGTTTTGAAATTAAGTTATGGGAATTAGGTAACTGCCTTGACAAAGAAAGATAAAAGGTCTGAAAAATCATGTCTGCGACCTTGATAGGGTCAGTAGTTGATTCAGCATATTTAAGCAAAAACCCTTGGAATACCAAAGGCAAGGCCTTAAGTTTAAGGTGCCCATATTTTTTACTCCATTCCATGTACAGAGGAGATCAAATCAAGTTAGCACTTGCAGTACTTATTTTACATATAAGATAGGTACAAAGTACAATTTATATAGTTTATTGTGATTTCCACTGTACCTTATATTTACATTCAGTATAATTATGCTGTTCCAACTTGCAGAGTAAATTAAAAACTTCACAGAACCAACATTATGTGCCGAGTGTATGTGTTCACTCTAATCTCTAGGAACTTTGACGGCTTAGTGTAGTCGTGTAATAAGAAGAAAGGTATGCTCGAGTAGTTTGTGACCAGACTAGAGCGTTTACCTCTGTATAAATCAGCACGATAAAATAAATTATCTTAAAATAAATGATCTTGATTACTCATAAAACTTTTTATTTTCAGTCGCTATCGATGTCTCTTTACTCTTGAAATGTAAAGAATTTGAAGGTAATTTTTTTGTCGTGGCCGTGGCCTTGTTATACGAAGAGAGAGTATGGTTACAGACTTCTTGGGTATGATCGATCGATCCCCTACTCCTTGTTATAGGAAGTTAGCGCTGTAGTATGGTTACAGGCTTCTTGGGTATGATCGATCGATCCCCTACTCCTTGTTATAAGAAGTTAGCGCTACATTATGATTATAGGCTTCTTGGGTATGATCGATCGTTCCCCTACTCCTTGTTATAGGAAGTTAGCGCTGTAGCATGGTTACAGGCTTCTTGGATATGATCGATCGATCCCCTACTCCTTGTTATAAGAAGTTAGCGCTACATTATGGCTATAGGCTTCTTGGGTATGATCGATCGATCCCCTACTCCTTGTTATAAGAAGTTAGCGCTACATTATGGTTATAGGCTTCTTGGGTATGATCGATCGATCCCCTACTCCTTGTTATAAGAAGTTAGCGCTACATTATGGTTATAGGCCTCTTGGGTATGATCGATCGATCCCCTACTCCTTGTTATAGGAAGTAGCGCTGTAGTATGGTTGCAAGCTTCTTGGGTATGATCGATCGATCCCCTACTCCTTGTTGTAAGAAGTTAGCGCTACATTATGGTTATAGGCTTCTTGGGTATGATCGATCGGTCCCCTACCCTTGTCATAAGAAGTTACCGCTACAGTATGGTTACAGGCTTCTTGGGTATGATCTATCGATCCCCTACTTCTTGTTGTAGGAAGTTAGCGCTATAGTATGGTTATCAGCTTTTTTCGTATGATCGATCGATCCCCTACTCCTTTTTGAAATTAAAACCTGATAAGGCGAAACAGGTTGGAGGTATCGGAGGATCGAAGTTTTATTGCGTGAGCTGGCGTATACAATAGTATTTTGGGCAAATGTGACACAATGTAAGACATTGGGACACAAGTGCTTGTTTAGAAAACAAACGAAGTGAGTTTCGTAATAGACTTTCAACGAATGTCCCAATGTCTAATTATGTCTAGTTGCTCGCAATACTTTATCTGCGACCATGAAAAATATCGTCCTCGCATGACATTATTTGTAATATTTTAACCAACAATTTTACGAAAAATGAGAAAAAGAACACTCGTCATGATACCTGTGGAATCAGTATGTACCTTGTACAGGCCTGAGACCAATCAGAAGCAAGAACGAGTGAGAGGAGACAGACCGTTAGGTATCTCATGTGATTGGTCTAGCGGTGTTATAATACATTTTGCCTATCACAGCGCGTATTTGCAGTGTTTTAATGTAATATTACAACATCGGTCAAACAATTTAGGTACATACAAAATCGCTGTTGATGTTGTAATAATCATATTGTATTATAACAGTAGATAAAATATATATTTGTGCAACAATGTACAAGAAGCTTCAATATTTTTCTATTTTTATTTACTTAAGGCGCTTCTTCTCAGCGTCATCCGAAAATGATTCTATTGATAAAGTTATTAAGTTTGAAAATTTTGAAAAAAGTGTAATTTGTTAGTTAAACTGTAAAGAACAACTCCATTTAATTAAGGAAATTATTCTCGCATATTAGAAACAACATGAAAATATTGTCCAAAGTCAAGCTGTTTTTAGATTAAAAATACATAAGTAAAATTGGTTATTTCTTTGAAACCACTAAAATACATGCACTAAAATGCAAGGAATATACAACGTGTAACAGAAAGGTGTAACCATATTTGAAGAGTTTATTCAGTCAATAGTATAGAAAAACTTTTACTGTGGAACAAAACATGTATCTCGAAAAAATATCCGAAAAGTATGGAAGGGCAGATTTTTTTGAGGTTTCAGGGTTGGCTCCATAGTAAAATTTGTTTTATACCATTGACTGAATAAGCTCTTCAAATATGGTAACACCTTTCTGTTACACGTTGTATTGCTTAGAAAATCATTTCTGTTTTTTTTCCAAATTCAAATTCAAATTTAAATAGTTTATTTTGTAAAGTAGGTACACATAATATACTTTTCACGAGTCAAAAATCTTATAAAAATATATGTAATAAAATAATACTATTATGTTGTAAAAAATATATATAATATGTTATAAATTCCGCTTGAGTTTAGGGCTTACCATAAAAGTCCATCGGCCCAGGTCCGAGTCCTATTTGAACGGACCAACTTAGGGCTTTTATTTGGTCCATGTGACAGCTCTGCCGGAGACCCAGCGACGACATCGTCATGCAATGCGCGCTGATATGAACGTTATTTCAATATAGTTTATGTCGATATTTGTACCGACATAGGTCCACTTAAGATTCTTGGCCACGACTGCCCCTGCCCATTTATATAGTTAGCCATCGGCTTTGTTCTCGTCTCATTATAAAATATATAGAAGAGAGTTGCTACTGAGAGCCCAGTTAACGGAATAAATGTTCTGCATTCGGGCAGATTCTATCCGCATCGCTTCACATAGTAAATAGGAGCCAGTTCGTAGTTTTATAGACTTCTCCCAGACAATTTTGATTAACATTTGGCGAAATCGTATGTATAATTTGTTCAACATTATTATGTATTTACATTTTTTCCTTTAGATTTCAAATCAATAAAATAACTATAACACAGATTGAAAGATGGTTTTGTTGTTTTTTAAGCAAAAATGCTGAATGTTCAAGCTGGTGTAGAGATGGATAAAAAAAGAAAGTAACAGCAAAAACGTTACAATTCGGTTGAAATATCTACGTTAGTTTATTTGTTTATTTTCAGAGACCGCTGAGATAAAAAATATATCATGCAAAAAAACTATTTATAAACTTTGTTCAATTTTTTTATTAATAGTCCAGTCAATTTAAGATATCTGTCAATTGACTAGAACATTTTATTCAAAAGAATCACCGATTTATATATTTTTTAATTGTCTTCATTAATTAGACTATGGCTAAGAAAAATATTAATAAGATCAGGTGTCTTATTATTTTGGTAATATATAAAAAAACATTATGTTCTTTCTGAAGGGGGGGCCAATAATATGAAAATACTATAATTTCAAAGTCACTTTAATAGTGGATCTTTATTTTGATTCACTGGACTATAAAAATACAACGAATAAGAACAAATAACTTATAATTGATTACAAATCTAAACCAAAGAGTTGAAAAAGCCATAAAATATATACATTGAATATACACCTCTGATTAAAAAAAAATCTAAAGAGAAACCCTACGGCATCGTAATTTTTTTATTTAGATTTCTGATTTATACTTTGGCCGTCCAAAGTATCGGTTAAACGGGCCGTTAAAAGTTTAAAGTTCTATATAACGTTGGCGTTGTGTATTAACTGTATGTATTCAAGGTGGAATAAAAATAGTTTGGAAATCCGCTCCTGGTCTATTTCGTATTCTAGATTCTGCTCATTCAGCACCGAGCTAAGCATCAATATATCTCAGCCCAACACACCTTTTCTCACATTCAATCGAAATCCACGTCAAACAACATTCAGGCAAAATACCTTACAAAGTGCTCACAAAATCGTGCTGTTTCATCCCGTGAAGTTTTGAGAAAAGGCCCCCTTCTGACCCGCCTCAATGCTTTGCTCCCATATAAAACATCCAGTATATTTATTTACAAAGGGGTACAACGGCGAACAAACAGAATTTGCATATCTTGGTAAAAAGATCCAAGTTACCAAAACATGAAATATTGTACGCTTCAATGTTGGATAACGTTGGTACGTAAAACTGTGCTATATCTATAATTCTTAGTTCATTGACTATGATGATGATGTCCTTCTCGACGTATCTGTCGACGGCGACCCTTATTGCTTCCTGGCATGAGCTCGGATGTGGCTGGAAAATCCGAGTTTCGTCAGAAATATCCTGTCACATGAAATACAGTGCAGTTGTCCATACCAATTGTAAGTGGGCTTGGGGCGAGTCTTGCGGGGTAAGCCTTTAGCGTCGAGGACTTCCAGTCGAACTGTTTCAAAGTTCTCGGTTCCATCGTGCACAGATTTTCGTCATTCAGGTCCCATGTCTGCAAGCTTTTCCCAGGAGTTTGATGCGATGCCACTCGCAGCCAAATGACGTTTCAGGACATCCTTGTACCGTAAGTATTGGCCTCCAGGCTTGCGTTTCCAGTGGAGATCTCGGAGTAGAAAACTGCCTTTGTGAGTCGAGAGTCATTGACTATATTGAATATACAACATGTTACAGAAAGGTGTGGTCATATTTCAAGAGCTTATTCAATCAATGGTATAGTATAACTTTTAATAAATCACGCAAAAAAATTCAACTATTTCGTAGAAAAATGCAATGCCGCTTAGCCGAAATGAATAGAATTAAGGGCAGATTTTTTTTTCGAGATTTCAGGCTTGGTTCCATAGTGAAAGTTGTTCTGCTAATGACTGAATAAGCTCTTAAAATATGGCCACACCTTTCTGCTACATCTTGTACCTATAGGTATATATTGAATTTCGTTCATCTAACAAGACATTCGTTTGATGTTTAGAATAGGGACTGTTATCAAAGAAACGTAGTTGTAAATTCAATCAACTTCTGTTACAATATCCAGCCCTTTTATTAAGTATCTTTGGTTGCCAACTGGACTGGGAGCCTATCATCAAAAAGATTAATACACAACTGAAATTTCTAAATTCTTTAGAGGGTATTGAATTATTAACGAACTGTGTCGTCACTTCAAGTGCGAACATATCTTTAGAAAATCGGACTTTGATAGTATATCTATGTTTATGATGATAGGCACCCAGTCCAGTTGGCAACTAAAGTTACATAATAGGCACTCTGGTCTAAAATTGGTAATCATCACGTCACAATGTTTTTTTTACAGCTACAATTGCATTTTGTGCAACTTTAACATAATGTGAGATGTATGTAATGAATGAGATACAATGACATGTAGATGATTGAATATTAAGGCATTATTAGAAATTAGTTTATTTATTACGTATATATTTTCTTTACACCATTACGGCTTATCTTTAATTTTACATTATCTTCCACTCAAAGGTAGTCAGGAAAAAGACCACCCATTGGACCCCTCTATTAAAATATTTTATAGCACACTGTGCGTAAAATGACCGCTTTACGCACGCTGCGGCATTTTCCGCACTTGTGCTATAAAAATTATACGAAACTCGTGCGAGAAACTTTTTCTCGACTTGTGTGATTGAAACTCACACTCGTCAGAAAACGTTTCATCGCTCTCGTATCGTAATGTACTATTATAACATCTTTTATTCCGGTGCACAATAAAGAGTATTAATGCTATTATGTTATGTTAGTATATAATATAATATAATATAAACAACAAAAACAATGCCCGGCGATAGCGATGACTTAAATAATGTCTTTTACTTGTTATAAATTATTCGCATTTGTATTTCGTTTGATAGTTTAGTTTGTAATATGTTTATTTTTAGGCGTTTAGTTTGTTTAAGTTTTAATTATTTTTTAGGTTTATCTAGTTTTAATACAAAGTTAATTTTTTTGTTATTTAAGTTTCATAAAAATGTATTAACAAAATCAAATAATACGATATATATTTTCGATATATGACGACTCCGTAGAAGGAGTCGAAATTTATCGTATTATTTTTTGGTTATACGGTTGCGTCTTATATAACATAACAAAAATAAATATATTTTTTAATATTACTTACCTTTACACGGCTTTTTATTTATGAATTATAGAATATAATATATTAAAAAAACAAATTATATGATATAATTCGACTATGGAAGAATATATATAATAGAATGCTATGGAGTCGTCGTTAGTCGAATCAATGGATGACGACTCCATAGAAGGAATCAAAATGTACCGTATTACTTATTTGTTTTTGTTGTTTATGTAATAATATATATTGTATAATCCATAAATAACAAGCCGTTTAAAGGTAATATTAAAAATTATATTTATTTATGTTATGTTATGTGAGACCCAAATGTGTCCCAACACGAGAGCTTGTTTACGAAACGAACGAACTTAATTTCGTAATAGACAGATCGAGTGTCCCAATGTCTAATTATGTTCAGTTGCACTCAATACATTTGCACACGACCATCAAAAATATCGTCTTTGCGAGACGCTTATTGAATATTTATAACATTTTAAACTATTAATTTCACGAAAAAATGAGAATTGAAAACTCTTTTATTCAACACTCTCAAGTGCGTCTGAAGGTATTGCCGCCAGGGAATCAAAGCGAGAACGAGAAAAGAGGGCGTGGCTTAATTTCTTAATCCACGTCCTCTTTACTCAAGTCGCTTGTGATTGGTTCTCTAACGGTGTTATAATTAATTTCGCCAATCACAGCGCAGAATTGTGAAGTTATAATGTAATACATTGGTCAAACAATGTAGGTACTTATAAAACCGTTTTTGGTGTTGTAATTACCTTATTGTAGTATGGGAGTAGACAAAAGGTTTTTTTCTTCTTTTGGTGAGATACATTTCTTAAATTTCAAACGTAAAAAAAAATAATTGCCGAAAACATGATGAGAGTGGAGCAATGATACGAGTAAGTAGAAGCGGCAGATATACGAAATGCTTGATTACGATTACCACAATTTTATATATTTTTTTAATTTGAAGCTATTTTTTTTTTTCATTTTGAACAGGCGCAATAAGACTTCGCTTGGCTCTCAATCTTGGAATCCACCTTAGTTTTAGGGTTCCGTACCTAATCATGGAAAAATTTAACCCTCATAAGATAATTTTATTGTCCGTCTGTCTATCTGAGCGTTAATGCCTCTTTATTCAAGGACGGCTTAAGGTGTCAAGCTGCACTCATAGCATAGTGTATAATCGCGTGCGACGCCACTTAGTTGAATCACAAGTGCGAGGAGCGTGACACGATGTTTTTGCGATTAAACAGTATGTCACGCTCCGTGCACCTGTGATTCAACTAAGCCGCGTCGCGCGCGATTAAACATTATGCTACCGGGCCTGAAGTTAATATACAAGGCCTTTCAATTTAAATGGAAAGTAATTCGGGAGGTGATTCAGTATCGCTAATACATCACATTCCACTACAAAGCACTTTTTTTTGCGCGAAATTATTTTTCACTTCTCAGTACAAAGTGTTTGTATGGACAAGTGAAGAAAAAGTTCGCGCAAAAAAAGTACATTTTAGTGGAGTGTGATGTATTAACGATGCTGAATAACCTCCTAAATTACTTTCCATTTAAATTGAAAGACCTTATAGAATACTAAGTTCTAAAGACTCATATTGCTGTACAAATTTACCGGGTTGTGCCTGTTAAGGGGCTATACCGTGAAAATTTACACTTTTTGAAGTTATTTATCTGCTATTTTAATGAAGTTCCAAGTAAAATAAATTAGTATAACAATTTTGGGACCTTTTACTAGATTTTGGTCGATCAGAAACGCGATAGGAGGAGTTTCATTCGATAGAAATAATTATTGAAATCAGGTCTAAATTTACACTTTTTTTAATATTCTGACAAATTAGGATAGCATACAGACTTGAAAAATATTTATTTAGATGGGTTTTAACTACACCTAAATTACTGGTTATGGAATTTTTTGTAGCTATTTTAGTTAATTTTGCATTAATTTAAAACCGACTTTTTGACAATTTTCCCCGATTTCGTCCCTTTCGCACTGCGGGTCTTTCTGCCTGGAGTAACGGGGACCTTTGCTAGCACGGTATATCACCTTAAGGCGCCTCTTCCCAGCGTCATTTGAAAATGAATCTATTGGTAAAATTATTGATCTTAAACAATATGTTTAAAAATTATAAAAATATATATATTGGTGGTTAAACTATATTCAACAACTTCAT
Organism: Ypsolopha sequella; assembly: GCA_934047225.1. NCBI lineage: Eukaryota > Metazoa > Arthropoda > Insecta > Lepidoptera > Ypsolophidae > Ypsolopha > Ypsolopha sequella. The sequence goes on along the minus strand of OW203994.1, from coordinate 14,507,361 downwards.
TTAAGGAAATTATTCTCGCGTAGGTATAAGAAACAGCTTGAAAAAAATTCAAGCTGTTTTTGGACTAAAATTAAGTAAAATTGGTTATTTCTTTGAAACTATTAATAGTATTTGTATGATTCTTGCACTAAAATGATACTTTGAAAATGGAAATTTTTTCCGTCCTTCGCGTCCATATGAAAAGTATTATTTTCTCCTATTTTGCGTTATCCGGAGATCCAGCGATGTCTTGATGCAGTGCGCGTTGATAAGAACGAGAAAAGTTATTTCAATATAATTTTTGTTATTATTTGTACGAACAGAGGTCGACTCAAGGTCGTTGGCGATTACTTTCCCCTTAGAGAACTGTCTTCTTACTCTCCCCGAAGTTATTTTTCAGCTCTACCCAGTGGCGTATTTTAAGATTTTGCGCCCTGGGCCTGTAAGGTTTGTCGCCCCATAAATTAACGAGAAAAAAGCAAATAATATTACAAATTATGAAATAAAATCCAGCAGTGTGTTGATGTAAGCTGTGATGAAAAAGAATGAAAAAACAAAACATACCTTACAAATAAATATACACCATTTATTCAATATTTACATATTTTCCGATGAACAATTTTTTTAATGACAGTATGAAGTCAAAAAGCTGTATAAATTAAAAGATAGGTTGGACGAATAAACAAGAAAGTACCTAAAGATTGATAACGAAAGGCGCCAAAAGCTGAGCGCGAGATGCAGCGCCCCTCGCAGCCTGCCACCCCGGGCCATGGCCCTTTTGGCCCTAGGGTAAATACGCCAATGGCGTACCACCTTTTACTGAAGTCCTAAATTAAGTTATTTGTAACCGTACGGAATACTCTGGGCATGATTGCTTTATATTTGTATCATTTACCACTTGCTAATAAGTACGACGTTAATATTGTGATGTGGCTTGCGTCCCCTTAAAAACATTAAATATATAAAATAAATGTCATATATGTAGTTGTACTGTGTATGTTTGTTTCAGTATACTTGGATAGTATGATAGTATGATATTTAGGTTAGTGTACGTACACGTATGTATGTCTACTTATTTATTATGATCTATGTTTATCAAAGGGGTATGCTGGAAGAAATCTCTACTAAGAGATAAGCTGGCATATGTACATGTTATTTCTAAGTGCAATTGTTATTATATAAGGTTAAATAATCTTAGTTGGCGAAACTAAAAACATAGGTGGTACTATTCTATATGAACAATTGTTTGTATGGGAGCTAAGCGAAATTCTTAAAATTTGTTTTCACCTTTCCATACTGGACCAGTCAGCTGATCGGGGCAATGTGTATGGGAGGAAAGAGAAAAAAAGTTGCGAATTTCGCTTAGCTCCCATATAAACAGTTGTTCATAACTCGCCAACTAATATTATTTAACATTATATGACTGTATCGTGTACAATAAAGAATAAGAATAAAGAATAAGGATATATTTGTGTCAGAAATACGGAGAACATGTATTTGTGCTCGGCTCTACCTCCGTCACCTTTTGGTTTTTAATTATTCATAACTATTCTACTATTATTGGTAACGCTAACTAAATAAAAATAAATATTGTCGATCTCAAATTCATTGTACCCTACCTTTTCCACCGTGTACTACTTTGACGCACGACCAGCGCCGCAACATACATGCGCGCGCATCATCGATTCCCAATATGATGGAACAATAATATCTGACAAGAAGTCAGTTGCTCTTCCGCCCGCGCTGTGATACCTTCTAACACACGCGTCGTACTTACTACAAGTAATTACCGTATGTAAAGTGTACAGCTGTAGTTCATGACCAGCTTCACATTTCGCTAATCCGCTAAATGAACTCCCTATATAACCTGTGATAACCGTGTGTGGTGTGTGAGGACTTGATTACGGGAAGAAGAAGCCGTCATTTTGGATGCTACCTAAGGATCGTAGCTAATTGCAGCAGACACCATCAGGTTAGTGCACGGTTTCCCGTTTCCTTCCTCTCAAAGTCACCCATTTTTAAATTGAGATCAAAATCAGCAAAACTTAAATATAGGCGAGATCATTGTTGGTCCTTCGAACTTGGATATTTCCACCCGCCCTTGTTAGGATTGCCCTAATAAGTGTTTATCATAATTTATGTATTTATATCTATGTATTTGTATCTTTATAAATACATAAGAAGTAAATTCATATAATTATAAATATACCGCCCCGATAAATAACTGCGTTACGCGCTTTCCCGCTCATTTTAGACACGTATTATATATTTATACTTATTACATACATACTTACTATATTTATTTACTTATAATACTGTACTGTTCCAATAATATTTTAACATATTTCATAAATATTCGATATCTTACGGCTAACGTTCGCACCCGGTCACTTCAGGGTCACGCTCGCTCGCACCTTTTTTGTCATTTCACCCGCAGATTGTGATTATCGTACTTTGTGTAACAGACCATATCCAAAATGCCCAAAGCCGAAGTGTCTGATCTTGAGCTTTCCATGTTAGTGGCAAAACGCAATGCCATATTTGAATGTTTACAAAGTATGTACGATTTGTCGACGTCTTTAAGTATAGACGCAGATACGAAGGACAAAGAAGTAGGTGTTTTTTTGGACGCTAGCAGTAATGTTGATACTCTTCGGGCTGAATTTATAAGTATACTGGATTCATATAACAAACGATTATTAACTCTAAATGCCGCCGCGAATCCTGAATATAAGAGCTTGATTTCATTCGAACGATTGTATAGTCGCATTAAGCGGCTTACTATTCAATACAGTCGCGAAGTAAATAGCTCAACGCAACCCAGTGATTTACCGCAAAAAAGTAAACCTCGGTTGCCGGCTATCGAATTAATGTCATTTAATGGCGAGTTTCACTCATGGCCGCTGTTTTACGCGAGTTTTAAATCAACGATACACGATAATGCATCGCTGACTGATGCTGAAAGGCTTTATTACCTTTTAGGAAAAATATCAGGCAAGGCTCAGTCCGCGTGTTCAGGCATTACGCCCTGTGCTGAAAATTACCAGCTTATGTTTAAAACGTTGGTAGATAAATACGAAGACAAACGGATGCTCGCTTCTACATATATGAATCAAATGTTCGAGTTCAAGCCGATACCTAACGCCTCCGCTAATAATTTTGATTTATTTGTTGATACGTATGTCAACGCTGTCCAAGCGCTTAAAAACTTGAAAATAAAAGATTTAAGTGACTTATTTATTTTGCATGTCGCGCTTAAGAAACTAGACTCGGACACAGTACGTGCGTTCGAAATGCGCAATAACTCTAACGAAATACCTACTTTCGATAGCTTGGTTGACTTTATTAAGAGTCAGTCAAAAATCTTTCAACGCGCGCCAGTTACGACGACTACCCCCAAATTTCAGAGTAGCACTTCGAAGAAAGCTAACGACCGCGATCGTCTTCACTCGAATAATAATAATCTAGCTTCGCCGCCGAACTATCAAGCTTATGTTAGTACGGTCGATAATAATTCCGCGCAAAAATGTTTGTGTACTAATATTACCCACCAACATTTATTTAAATGTACCGAATTTAATAATATGACACCGCAAGAACGCTTTAAAGCGATAAAGGAGTGCAATGGTTGCGTGAACTGTTTAAGTATTAAACATAGGGTCTCTTCGTGCAATTCTAGCTCGAGTTGTCGGGTCTGTAAATTAAAACATCACTCGTCGCTTCATTTTAACCGCGAACCCGCGACCCTCCGGCGCACCACCGCCGCGGCGCTCACTACTACGTCATCGACACCTATCGCCTCGCCCGCTCCGCCGATACCGACGACGCACGCGGACGTAGCGCTGTGTGCAACATCCATTGCCGCTCCACATCTAATGCCGCATGACCCGCGTATTGCTAAAGAGCAATGTACTACTGTGTTATTGGCTACCGCTCAAGTTTATACCCGCGACGCCCACAACAATACTCAAAATGTTAGAATAATATTGGATTCGGCCAGCCAAGGAAGTTTTATTTTACGGGAGTGCTGTGATCGCTTAGGTATTCACGTTCAGAAAGTCAAAAGCGCAGTAGTGAAAGGCTTTGGAGGCGCAGAAAACGTAGTAAGCGGTTCTGTTAATTTCGAGTTCGCGTCCCGCTATAATTCAGAGGTTAAATACAATGTTAACTGTTTAGTCGTAGATCAAATTACGGATAATTTGCCAACCGCTTTCGTTGATAAATCCGCTTTACCGCACTTGAATAATTTACCGCTGGCGGACGATACGTTCGCGACGCCTAATAAAATTGATGTTTTAATAGGTGCGTCCTTATTTCCACATTTGATATTGCCCGGTGTAGTACGCAGTGACTCATCGGCACCACCAGCTATAGAAACCGTACTCGGTTACGTGATTATGGGTTCAGTACCTACCGCTCATTACAATGCAGCATCTTTAACGTCATGCTGCGCCACAGTGCTGGAGCCTGTAGATGTAATTATTAAAAAATTCTTTGAGCTTGAAGAAGTTCCCGGCCCGCCCATTCAGCGTTCAGAGGACACTGAATGTGAAGAATTTTATCGCTCGACTACGAAAAGAGATCCAATAAGCGGTCGTTACACTGTCGCATTACCGTTTCGTGAAGATGTTTACTCGTTAGGTGACTCGCATGAAATCGCCCGCAAGCGCTTTTTGTGTTTAGAGCGCAAACTAGAAGCGTGCCCTAAATTGAGAACAGCTTATGATACCGCCATTAAGGAGTACCTAAGCAAAGACTACTTGTCTCCCGCACCTCCGGACGACTCTCTTTTACCATCATATGTCATCCCGCATCACGGTGTCGTTCGTGAGGATAAACCCTTGCGTCCTGTTCTGGACGCCAGCTGTGAGTCGACCTCTAAGGTATCTTTGAACCAAATTCTTCACAGTGGTCCGAACCTCCAGGGCGATCTCTTTCAGATTATTCTAAACTTCCGCTTGTATCCTATCGCTATGACTGCCGATTGTTGACAGATGTTCCTTCAGTTAATTTTACGAGATAGCGATCGTCGCTTTCAAAGAATATTTTATCGCTTTGACCCGCAGGACCCTCTGGTCCTATACCAATTTAATCGTGTCTGCTTCGGTTTAAAATCGAGCCCCTTCCATGCACTACGCACGGTAAAGCAGCTTATTAGCGACGACGGACATAAATACCCGCTTGCAAGGGAAATTGCTTCCTCATCACTATATATGGATGACATTGCATTTTCTGTTCTTGATGAAAGTCTTGCACCCGTCATCTGCAAGCAGCTGATCGATCTGTTCAAGGGAGCTCAATGGGACATGATTAAATGGAACAGTAATTCACAGACTGTTCTCGATAGCATACCCGACTCGTACAAACTTCTCTCAGGTGTAGAATTCGATAAAGACGTACAGCATAAAATACTAGGCTTGCACTGGTCTACTGAAACAGACGAATTTTTCTTCAAGCTGTTGCCGCCGGAAGATAAGTGCACTAAGCGCTCTATCTTGTCCACAATTGCTAAGCTGTGGGATATCATGGGATTCATTGCACCCACAGTCTTGTTCGCAAAGCTTCTCATCAAGCAACTTTGGCAGCTGAAGATCGACTGGGACGATGCGCCGCCTCCTCACGTCGTCAAGCTATGGCATCAGTTCTGCACTGAGCTTCCATTACTGAACGAGTTCCGTATTCCACGACATTTAGGTGTGACTGATAATTGTGTCATCTCTGTGGTTGGGTTCTCGGACGCGTGCGAGAGTTCCTACGGAGGAGTAGTATACCTACACGTAAAATGCAAAGGTGAAATAACGGTGCAGTTGGTTTGCGCTAAATCTAAAGTCGCGCCCACTACACCACTTACCATCGCACGCATGGAACTTTGCGCCGCTGTGCTGCTTTCAAAATTGATGCGCACAGTCTTAAATAATTATGCACCCCGCTTTACCGTAAATGTTTACGCGTTCATCGACTCTAAAGTCGCACTTTATTGGATAAAAAGCTCACCCCATCGTTGGCAGACCTTTGTCGCAAATCGTGTAGTTAAGGTGACGGAGAATGTATCCGCTGAGAATTTTCATCATGTCTCTGGATCAGAGAATCCAGCAGACTGTCTGTCCCGTGGTGTCACCCCTCGAAAACTAATTACTCACCCGCTATGGCTTCAAGGGCCTTCATGGTTATCTATGGAGTCCTCTGAGTGGCCCATTAACGATGGAAATAATCTGTCATGTGATGAGATACCAGAGCAGAAATTATTAGCTCACCCGGTCTTTACGCCCGCAACTACGAGTAACTCTATTTACGAGCTTGCTCTTCGCATGTCCTCGTGGAGTAAACTTTTGCGAGTGATAGTGTTCATTTGTAGATTTATGAATTTACTACCCCGCCGCGATTCCGCGTCTATTACATCCGCAGATTTAAACTTTGCAGAAAATAAATTACTCCAAGTTTTGCAAAATAAATACTTTTCCGATGAAATCGCAAATTTACAAAATGACAAGCCGTGCTCTCCCGCCTTTAATAAATTGAGACCATTTTTAGATGAAGGAATCATTCGAGTTGGTGGCAGACTGTCCAACTCTGAACTCGATTTCGCCCAAAAACACCCTATTATTTTACCGCGTCACGATCATGTCGTTGATATTCTTATTGACTATCACCACAAATTACACTTGCACGCAGGTCCGGAGCTCTTAATGTCGCTGCTTAGACAGAAGTTCTGGATCATGTCCGCGCGTCGTGTAGTGCGACAAAGAATACATAAGTGTAATAGGTGTTTTAGAATGAAACCGCAAGCTACTTACCCGCTCATGGCTGACTTACCTGACAGTCGTACCCGCCCCGCAGTGAAGGCGTTTACACACTCAGGTTGTGACTACGCCGGCCCTATCGCGTATACTCCGGTGAGACGCAGAGGAGTCAAAAGTGAGAAGGCATATATCTGTGTCTTCACGTGCTTAACCACCCGCGCTGTACATATTGAGGTAGCTACAGATCTAAGTACTCCTAGCTTCTTGGCAGCTTTAAAAAGATTCCTATCGCGTCGCGGCCCCGTTCAATATATGCATTCCGATAACGGAACTAACTTTGTAGGCGCAAACACTTATCTAAAAGAACTCTATCGTTTTATAAATGACGAATACCGCCCTCGTTTCGAAGAGGAACTTACTATAAACCGCATAACTTGGAAGTTCAATTGTCCAGCATCAGGTCATTTTGGCGGCTGTTGGGAAAGTATGGTGAAAGTAATAAAGAACCATCTCTTCAAGGTTATCGGTCAACAGCTTCTATCCTATGAGGAGCTCGTTACAGTACTCGTGCAAGTCGAATGTCTGTTAAACTCGCGCCCTCTCACCGTACTGAGTCCTGACCCTGCAGAGCCCGCTGCTTTAACGCCAAGCCATTTTCTGCATACCGCGCCTTTATGTTCTTTGCCCGCGCCTGAAGTAGAGTCAGACAATGTGTCCCTGCTTCATAGACATTCGCTTCTATACAAATTGGTTCAGTCTTTCTGGAAGCGATGGAGTGTGGAGTATTTACATAGTTTGCAAGTTAGGCAGAAATGGAATACGCCTTCCACGCCCATTACTCCAGGGACGGTCGTAGTAATCATCGTTGACGGCGCTCCAATTCTATCTTGGCCGTTGGCGATTGTAGAGCAGGTTCACCCCGCTAAAGATGGAACTGTACGAGTAGCGACGATAAAGACCGCGAAAGGTACTTATCTTCGTCCTGTCGTTCGCTTGTGCCCTCTCCCCAATCAATAGTTTAAATATTCATCATACGACTTGTAATTATTGTCTATGTATTTATGATAGTTTTCCTATATTTATTATATACTTTATTCGTGACCATAAACTGTCACAAATTATACTATATTCCGCATATTTATATTATAATATTCCCGCATTATTATGGTTGTTTTTTAAAGGTGACCCTTTAAGGGCGGCTGGAAATGGTAACGCTAACTAAATAAAAATAAATATTGTCGATCTCAAATTCATTGTACCCTACCTTTTCCACCGTGTACTACTTTGACGCACGACCAGCGCCGCAACATACATGCGCGCGCATCATCGATTCCCAATATGATGGAACAATAATATCTGACAAGAAGTCAGTTGCTCTTCCGCCCGCGCTGTGATACCTTCTAACACACGCGTCGTACTTACTACAAGTAATTACCGTATGTAAAGTGTACAGCTGTAGTTCATGACCAGCTTCACATTTCGCTAATCCGCTAAATGAACTCCCTATATAACCTGTGATAACCGTGTGTGGTGTGTGAGGACTTGATTACGGGAAGAAGAAGCCGTCATTTTGGATGCTACCTAAGGATCGTAGCTAATTGCAGCAGACACCATCAGGTTAGTGCACGGTTTCCCGTTTCCTTCCTCTCAAAGTCACCCATTTTTAAATTGAGATCAAAATCAGCAAAACTTAAATATAGGCGAGATCAATTATTTTACAAATTACAATATCGTCACGACATGAATCCGCGAGGGGGTAACATAGGTGTTCCGAGTTTGAATGTTAATTTAGGTCACAGTCCATCCAACGATTGTTACGTCCGGCGGCGAATGAAAGAAACCGGCCAAGTACGAGTCGGACTCGCGCACGAAGGTAGCCGTACCATTATCTATAAAAACGGCAAAAAAACATGTCTGTTGTATGGGAGCCCCCTTAAATATTTATTTTATTCTGTTTTTTAGTATTTGTTGTTCTAACAGAAATACATCATCTGTGAAAATTTCAACTGTCTAACTATCACGGTTCATGAGATGCAACCTGGTGACAGATGAACAGACGGACAGACAGACGGACAAAAAGCCAACATATAATCGACTCTATGAAAAGCAAATAAGGTCTTTGCCATTAGACTTATTGTTCTGGACGGGTAATAAAAAAAGTTGCTAGGGTATGCCATCCTCTTGCGACTTCCGGTTCAGTAGTAGAGACGTTTAAACCACTGCATAGCTAGCAAAGATCAAACTAATAGAATAAATGTATATAAAGGCTGTTAATATGAAGTTGCGGAAGGCGAAAACTGGCGATAGTACTCGTTCACACGAACAACTTTTCGGGAAAAATAAATTGAGAACTCGAAAAAAAACCCTGTTGTTTTATATATTTAAGTCGGGTAACTTTTCTATGAAACAGCTGATTTTATTTCGCGATTTGAAGGTCGGCTCCGTAGTAAAAGTTATTCGTTTTGACGAGTACTATCGCCAGTTTCCGGATTCCGCAACTTCGTCTTAACACCCAGTATACAATGTGTAACAGAAATATTTGAAGAGCTTATTCAGTCGATGGTATAGAACAACTTTTACAATGGAGCCAAAACAGAAATCTCAAAAAAAAATCTGTTGTTTTCATTTCGGCCGAGCGGCATTGCATTTTTCTATGAAACAGTCGATTTTTTTTTCATGATTCAGGGTTTGTTCCATAGTAAAAGTTATTCTATACCATTGACTGAATAAGCTCTTCAAATATGGTTACACCTTTCTGTTACACGTTGCAAAGGTATACTTATATAAAAATTATAGAGAAGTTTAATCTCTCGACGAAGCGTTTGAGCAATGTAAACGCGGGAAAGCCACATCACGTGACAATCGCCTCGACAAACGACTTTTCCTGCGTTTCCATTGGTCAAACGCTTCGTCGAGAGACAAAACTTCTCTATACTTTTTTATCTATACTACCTATGTTGGACCACAGAGGCGGTTCCTGCGGTTTATAATTTTCATTTATTTCTGTAAAACCGCAAGTTATCCAACTTTTCATGTTTCGTTTGTACAAAATAAACTTTTCTGTTTTCACAGCAGAATACAAATAAACTCTTCTGGCAATCTAAAAACAAACAAAACTGGTTGATAAAAGATAAACACCAGTTTAAAACTGGCAATAAACAAATAAATCTTAATTCAAAAATCACACTCTTCGAGTCAATAGATTGAGAATATTTAATTAATGAAGGTGATAATTTGGACATAGGCATGTCAATTTCATAACAATACAACGTGTAACAAAAAGGTGTAGCAATGAACGTATTCACTGGGTGTGGTCATATTTGAAAAGCTTATTCAGTCAAGTATACATCGTGGTTTCATGATTGGCTCCATCCATAGTACAACAACTTTGACTAGGGATGGAACCACTTTACATATGATATTGCCGTTTTTATAAAGAGAATTTGAAGGAAACTCAATTTTCAGTATTAATATTTTTGCATTTTTTGTAGGAATGACAAATCTAAATTAAAGGAATTAATGGTATATTTATTATATTTCGTGATGAAACATTTTAACAATATTATGTTCTACTTTTCAATTTGACTTATATTTTAATTATATTACCCGTATTTTTCAATTTTATATCAAATTTAAATTATGTTATTTCTTTTGTGTATGAATGAGACAACTTTTAAGCTAACAGCAACATTAACTGAATTTTTGAAAGGTGTCAGCTGTAAAAAATTAATACGAATCTGATCGTGGAAATGGATGGCATTTAGGACGAACTGTTTTTGAAATTTTAATTTTGGTTATCAAACTGACAAAAAATACAAAATTTAATGCGTAGATGTTAAACCTTAAAATCAACTTCCAAACAAAAAAAAAATGGAAATAGCTATTGAATTACAGGAACTATGAACTTATGAATCTGTAAGAAATTTCAGCAATTTCATATGTGAAGACCCATTATTTCACAAAAAAATGCAATGCCGTTCCGCTTAAATTAATTTTACCTGTCCATTAACACCCGTTAAACAGATAAAATAAAAAACACAACTTTATTCATAAACCAAACTGCCAAAGGTCTTCTTAATGTGGTCATGGTTCAGTTTCCGTGACCCTATACTTCACTGGGTGTCCATGATATTCCGCAGCCGTTTTCCAACTAGTAAGTAAATCCGAACGAGTTATCACACACAATTTCCTTGGACAGAAAGATGGATTCCAGCCATCAAGTATCTTTCAGCGACTTGACCATTGTTCCAAGAGAAAAACAAGATAATGGCGTGACTTTGTTTTACGTGCCTAACAACTTTAAAGTGAATAAGAAATGGCAGTTATAACGAGTTATTATGATGATAGGGAACTATTATGCTCTTCAGCACACACTTATTTATTCACTTCTCATGCTCTAAAAATACTGGTTTATTCTTTGATGCAAGCGGACGTAGTTTTAACGTTTTATGCTCTAGTGCATAAAAGTGTTCACTTCTTCTAAGTCTATGGCAATAGGTCATACCTCAGAATAAGGATACAGCCAGATACAGAGTACAATGAGCGTTTTTCTCGTTGTTTTTTTTTCGTAGTTCTTAGCTTTCCTCCAGATGACGCTGTCCATGTCACCATAGATAAAATGCGTTTTGTAGCAATCAACGTCAAAGTGGTTTTTCGTTTGTTTGGAATCGGTGTAAATTTTGTCTTTGATTCTGTTGCTAAAGAATACGACACTGCCATCTAGGAATCTTATTTAACACTAAATTTGACATATGGCAAAACGCTCATTTCGTAGACAAACTTTTAGAAACTCAATAATGTTCGCGCTAAGATTCTATCATATTAGCGCGAACTGACAGGACAGAGGCTTCAGATGATGCTCAAGAATATATACAGTGACTTTAAAGAGAGATAATATAAAATAAACAAAATGACATGTACAACTTTTAAAACTGTTTGTTTCCCTGAGAATAAATAAATAAATGTCTGACTATTTATTTAGGTTAGGTGTCTAAATAGACATGGCTGTTTGGGGTAAGTTCCCTCTGCCTTCCCACTTGGTGGCGGGAAAAAGCTGTTATTATTTCTCAGTCAGAAGTTCATACAAAGTGTTCTGTGGTACATACTTAGTTGTTTGATTATTTAAATTTGCAATAAGTATTACTCCAAGTTAAATATGTCATTCAGTGATGATGAAATAATACCTACTGTTCCATTTCATCGCAATCGAAGTAGTATATAATAAAAGTAGAGTGTTGATCTTAGCTACAAACGAGTCGTTTGTAGCTAAGATCAACACTCTACTTGTTCTACGCTCGTTTGAAACGAGCCATATTACCTCGAAATATCTCGGGTAATATGGCACGTTTTGATGCACTCGTATAACAATCTACTATTATATAGGTACCGCCTAGTACGGGTGTTGAACACACTACAGTCCTGAGAAAATATTTTTTTTTGGAAATGTTTTACTTTTTAGTTTTTAAAGCTGTCAAGCGGTCGAAGTGATTGGACGTGTGGATGGAGTTCATTTTTATGTAACCTCTCTTTTCCTCTCGTACTCGTATGAGTAGCAAAAAAATTCAAGCTCCATAGTTTGCACAGCAAGAAGCAAGTTCGAGGAGAATAAAAAAAACTTCTACATCCCTATTATTAAATATTACATACAGTGTGTCCCTCGTACAAGTGCACATCCGAAGGTGGGTGAAACTGGATCTAAATATATCGACAAAAACAAGGAAATTTTCATTTTTTTTATTTTTATTTTAATCTTGAAAAAATACTCTTTTAATTACCTTTGGTTAACCGCTCGTAGAAAATATTGTATTTATAATAGAACGTTGTATTTTTTTTTGTTAGAAAGGTAATGGAATAGGCAATGATAAATACGAATAAAAGTATAGTAAAATCGGGACATTATTTTGAAAAAAAATGACTATTACTGGAAAAAAAAAGACAGAAAATTTAAAGAAATCATCTTTGAGGATATTATTTTTATGGTAATGGTAGTTGATTATGTTTTGTTTTTGATTTGGTATGCAACGTCCATTCTTAAGGATTATAACAGTTTTATTTCATTGCATTACTCACGATAGGTCAAAAGTTATGACATATTTTATACATAGTCAAAATATGGTAGGCAAAAAAAATTTTAAAACGTAAATTTATAAAACAAAGATTTTCTAAAAAAAAATACATTTTGTGGTCGATAAAATTAGGTCTAGTTTCACCCCTTTTCGGATATGCACTTGTACAAGGGACACACTGTATATTATAAAACTAGCTTTTATGAAATTTTCAAATGTAACTGATTTTTATAGTACATTAGCTACAAATTTCAGTATTGTCAAAATCGAAATTTATAAAATTTATTGAAGATCTCAATAAAGGCTTCGTAGTAGGATATGCAACGATAGCAATTTGAATTTTTCTAAATTAACAAAGCATTTCATTTTGGAAAAAAACCTGAAAGTATGTAAAATTAGAGCGAGTAAGCTTAAGCGGCAAAATAGTTTTTAGGTTTTAATTTTAAAAAGTTGTGCTTAGTGATGTGAAATTTTCAAAATGCTACGGTGTTTTTCTTGTTTTAATAATAATAAATAAAATTTAGAATAGTGCAACATCTCGTTATACGAAATTATTGCGCAATTTTAGGAAAATTGCGATGCGATCAATCTTGCGATGAAAACGCTAGATTTAGTTTAGGGATATGACAAAATGTTTTGCATGGATGAACCACAAGCGGGGTGAGATTCGAGAGAGTGGTTTCCCTATAGACCTGATTTAATTTACGTATTTTTGCGTATATCTCGAATTCTGTTAAAACTAGGGCGTTGCCTTGCTCGGCTCCACTTCTCTCGGCTTCCCAATCTTATCCGTATCCCTATTATAAATGCGAAAGTGTGTTTGTTGGTTTATTGGTTTATCCTTCTTTCACGCAGCAACGGAGCAACGGATCGACGTGATTTTTTGCAAAGAGATAGTTTATGGGCCGAAAGATACATAGGGTACTTTTTATTCAAGGAAAATGCAAACGATATCAGCGCGGGCAAAAGCTAGTCTATATATAAACATAACACGCTTCTCCTCACCTTACTTTGCTTCGCTTGTCGTCACATAAATTTTCGATTTAAAATATTTCGTCATATTTCTAAACTAATATAGCTTTTTCGTGAAAGTGTCAGATTTCATCTGATTTTTAGTATGATCGCGTAATGGATCGACCTTTAATAATTGTTTTTTTTGCGCCAGTGACATTACAATATAATTTATGTTATATATATGTTTTACCAACGTCCTATATTAATAATGAAAATATACCTAGTTATTAAAGTGTTTCTGTATTGTGTAGTTACTTATGTACTTTGATATTCTTTGTGTATACGTAATCAGAAAATAGTCAAATTAAATAGGAATAGAATAACAAAGTACACTTAACCCGTTCATTAATCGATTTAAAATAACAATTACCTATTATTGAAGATCAAACAGATATACCTAGAGCGCGTTTGAACCTTGTGGATAAAACGAAAAACTGGTTAATAGATTCTTTACAATAAATAAATTAAGCGACAAGACTTCCTTCCTCGTACAAATACCATAAGTATAGAAAAGAAACAATTTTATTACGTGGACTGAATCTTATTTATTCCGGCCAAGTAAGTAAATAAATTACGATTAGAGAAAATAGTCCCTATTTATTTTACTTCGCACGAATCGTTTCATACATTGCTTTCAAGGGAAGCAATTTATATAGTTTTGTTGTTGTCGAAGACATGATTGCTTCCATAGATAACCGAGCTCACGATTCATTAGGTACGTAATTTTGGAGAGGAGTTTCCTTTTTTTGCACGACTTAGCCGATATAGGCAAAGTTGATTGAATGGTGTTGACAAAATGATTTCGATGTTTTGTTATGAGTCCTGGTCCTCTAAAAAGGCCGTTTTGCATGAATCACATTATGATTCTGTTCTAATGCCATCTCATTTGCACGCTTGGAAAAACTCTGACTATATCCTACTTTCAAATCATTTTATGATTCACCCAAGTCGGCCTTTTTAGATCTCCAGGAAGCGGATATTATGCATTTGCACAAACCAGAATTTTAAACTTTCAATATTTTTGGGAATGTTTCTTCGTCATGCCTTTCCATGATAGTTTTAGTTTTATTTCATCCATAGATATCATAATAAAATCATTGGTTCCAGTTCCATCTTACTGTCATAGATAATTTATCATTTTGTCACGTTACATTCCAGTGAAACCTTCGTGTCCCAGAGATGCATACAATGTGTAACAGAAAGGTGTAACCATATTTGAAGAGCTTATTCAGTCAATGGTATAGAACAACTTTTACTATGGTGCCAACCCTGAAATCTCAAAAAAAAATCTGCTCTTCCATACATTTCGGCCGAGCGGCATTGCATTTTTCTATGAAACTGTAAATTTTTTTTTGAGATACAGTTTTTGTTCTATAGTAAAAGTTGTTCTATACCATTGACTGAATAAGCTCTTCAAATATGATTACACCTTTCTGTTACACGTTGTATATTACAAATATTAAGGAACACGGAAATCAAAACATGATAACAATAAAATGGCAACCACCTTATGGCACAAGCAGACCTATACACTATATATAAATAACTAATATTCACATACACACACACACACACACCCTCACACACACCCTTAAATACGCACCCTCACACTCACTACAAAGTAATAGAATAAGTTAAGTTACTTTAATTTAATTGCATTGTATCTTTACTTGTCATTGTTAACTTTATATAAAAACTAAAAAACTGTGTGGAAGAGCGGGGTCTCCTAATACAAGTATTTACGTACTTAAAAGGAGTCTCTAACCCAGCTATGTTAAACCGCTTTGAATGATAAATAAAGATTTTTGTATTTTTTTTGTATTTTTTGTATATACACACAATCATTTGTGATATTTAAAAATGATTTTACGGTTGCACGCAAGGTGAAAAAGCTAAATTTATACAAGAGATTTGGCAAGTGATTAGTATCACGGATCGATAAAAGTTGTTACTAATTTTACAAAATAAAATATTAACCACCCCTAGCGATTGACTCGGGGCTGGACTTGCGTTTGTAGGGAACAAGAAAAAAATAATTTGTGAATTTCACTGTACGGGTAATTGAACTATTGAGCACGAGTTTTCAATATGAATTTGACTGCATAAATTAATGTCACCTTGAACACAAATAATGGGTTTAAGGGTTTAAATAGACAGGTATAAGATATATGGATTAATATTTTAGGTACTCACCAAAGCTTACAGTTAGAGAGAGAAGATATGAGAAAGTTATTATGCGGGACTTAATAAACAACGCTAGAAATAAACCAAATGCATGAAATTTTAGACGGAACAACCGTAACCAAACGCATCAAGAACCACCGAATGTGTTAACTCGCACATGTTTACAGGCGCTGCGAGCCACACCTGCTACACGCAGCAATTCAGTACAAGGCCAAATTTAAGAAAGTCGGCCGACCAATATGTACTTGGCTTGACAACCTAAAGCATGACATATCTTACTTAGATATGAGCATTCGGATGGACACGGCTGAAGACCGAGATAAGATCAAGGACGCTGCCAGCGAGATCTACAACAAACCAGAAACCGACAGCGAGGCCTCTGATGAAGACAAAATATCAACATGCAACACGGCTTAGCAACAACATATGAGGCAGACACCTACATATTTGCAACCACCTGTCCTACAGGAATACTCAAAGTATAATAAATTTAATAACAGTCGCACTCCAACAAGAAAAATCCGACCAACGTTTAGTAACAAAAATCGAGAACGCAGTTCAACCTTCAGCGTCAAGTTAGCCCTGACAAAAGATTCACCACACATCCATGGATACGTGATCGAATCTCGCTGATTCGACGTCTTCAAAAAGATGCCCACCCATAAAAAATATTACCCGTCTCTCCACTAATCCATGGCGTACTCTAGGATGCGCCCGCAACGAAATCGGCACGATTGTATTGCCCTCGCAAGTTTCATGGAGCGTGCACTTTATAGTGAAATGAACCAGCATGACATTTGGCCACTCCCACAACTGAGTTGGTCGCGTCATGTTATCTGTTCGTAAGGGTCGATTCTCTGGATTTTTAACAATATATTAAGAAATAATTATAACGGCCAAGAATCAACGGGTGGGTATAATAGCATAACAATAATGATAATAGTGTCGTGTCATCCCGGCAGACAATTTATGCATGGATTTATTTTGGATTAATCCTGAAATTCTGGTAGAAATGACTTCTTAAATTTTTATTGGGATTTTGAACTTAAGGTTAAAGTCACGTTAATTATGCATTTCAGCCATTTCGTCGTCAGCATCTTACGTTGTAATAAACAATATTTAAAAACTTATATTCATTACCTTATAAAACATTTTTTGGATAAAGATGAAGCGGCCACACAAAAGTTTGTTCCAAGGAAGCATCTGGCCGAAAGTGTTGAGTGAGGAGATATTTCAAACCTTAACGCCATCGAAAAAGTCTTCTTCAGGAAAGTTCTGATTAGTTTACATCTCAAATAATTCTAAAGGAAAACTTGTTGCTCTGGTGCTCAGCGAGAATAATAATTAAAACCATTATATTGGGCTCTAATGAACTTTTTGGGGAAGTAAAGCTAAGAATTGGTAATCTTGCCTAACATTGCCAGTGCGGTAACCTTACTAAATAATATAGGTGTTAATTATAATAACTATAAAACGGGTACTCACAATTATGTTAGTCAGATATCACCTGACTAGTTTCGCTGTAATAGTACAGTGCCAAACGGGTCACCGCCGCGTAATCCTGTTTGCCTCTCAAAAACTGTACTTAATATTACAGTGAAACTAGCCAGGCGATATCTGACTAACATAATCGTGAGTAGCTATTTTTATTGTTATTATGAATGGAAACCACGAATCTTTGAGTAACAAAAACTAGCAAAAACGTCATATAGTAAAGATGCTGTACAAAATTTTAGGTTTATAAGAGTTTCTTAACAGTTTAGTTACAACCGAACAGTTTTCTATAAGGTTTTAGTTTTTGGACCAACAAGTAACCAACAACATTTAAGTTAGTCACGAAAACGTCTTGTCGACTACTTTATATAACGATTATACAGAAGTGTCTGCGATGACGTTTACACTATGACATTTTGTGTGGTAATAACATTTCAAGCGCAAACGATTTCATTATTTTGGAAACTTTTATACAATACTTATATAACAATAGCATACTTGTTTTAATTACAACACATTATAATATATATAATGTTTATGTTATAATCAAATACATGACACTTTTATTAAAACAACGTTAAAAAAAATACAAATTTTAACATTTGACCATAACAAACGTTTATACTACTACGTCAATACGACAATTATGTAACTTATCAGTCATGTACAAGTATCAATGGATACAATTACAAAACTAATTGACTATATTTGTAACGTCTATGTGACTCCTACGCAACTGATTGATTGCTCATACAACCTTAAAACGACCCTAACATGATGGTAACGTTATGTAATTTGGGCCCAAATCGCGTTTAACAGACGTATATATAACTGTTATATGACCAAAAAATATGACTAGGAGGAAAATTGAAAACGTTTTCCAAACTATTACATGGCGTTATTTTACAAGGTGGGGCATGTTTACAGTCGTTGTTGAGCTAACTGATATCTATAACGTAGTTTTGATAATTCATACATAACATTGAAGTTATTATTTAATAGATAACAAAATAAAACTTGACTTGTCTAAAATTAAGTCTGTCATTTAGATTTACAAATTTTTAACCAAATAGAAACTAAAATACTAAAAAACAAAATTCAATTGAAAATAGAGTTTCCCTTTAGCTGCTAAAAGTTGTGAGATCTCACGTAGAACTAAGTTAAATCTTATTAACTCTGATACTTTTATTCATAAATCAATATTTTTTTTACATTTTTAGTTACAACAAATTTTGTGATTGGTTATTACGTCAATTCAGTTTTCAATAGTAGAAACAATATCACTGTTTTCGTTCACCGCAACGGTTGGATTTGTAATCAGGTTTGCGTGGATTACCCTGGTTTATTAGTCCAAGGGATTACCCCATTGTGATCTGAATGAATGTATAAGTGGAGTAGGATAGCTTTTTATAGGACAAGAATTATATGTACTCATTATATTACCTACAACTGTAGGTAATAGGTTAAAGAAATGGATTGAATCTAACATCTATCTGTTAGATCGGATCATTGATGACTGGTCTAACGAGGCCCATTTGGTCAAAGAACTTTGTTTGTAGGTCAAAAGATCCGATAGTTCTTCGCTATCAGTAAAACAAATTGTTACCCTAATGTATTCATTCAGTGGAATTGCGAAACTTTTCTTTGCTACTACAATAAATTCTTTTATGTGGGACTCATGTAAAAACAAGTTCTCGAAAGTCGAGTAAAAATAGAGCAATAAAATAGTTTACAGCATTCAAGAACTCGGAGCCGTCTACTATTGGTCTGAAATTCAAATTTTATGGGTCACTTTTAAATATTTAAGAAACAGAGTATCCAAAGCGATACGTTTCTAGTCGTGTAACTTTAAACGTTTGAAATTCCTTTTTAGATTACTTTTGGTGCTGGCAGGAAGCCGGCGATGTTTTCAAATTAACACAACGTACACTTATAAGTGTATCTACTATGTAAGTAATTTAAGAGTTCCTAAGGTACATAATTAAGAAAAAAAAAACTTTGTATAAGTGGCATATCAGTGGTGATAAAAGAAAAGCAAAAAAAAAATGTTGCGTCTGCTTTTTCCGAATAGACGGCGGGCAGGTTGACCCAAAATGTTAAAATTCGGTTTATGTTGTGTTTTGTCAATCACTAAATCTACATTTGATTATTGGTGCTATGGTAGAAGGCTTTGTTATCAATGGCATATATTTTTTATCCAGTTTAAACTATGATATCTACTGAAAACAGCTTAATATCCTTCCTTACAACGAAATTTGGAAAACGGCTTTCAAATTATGGTGGATTGTTAAAAAAAAGAAAGGTATAGAAAAAGTAGTTCACTTATTTGATTCGATTTGGAACGGTATTTTATACCATGTATGAAAACTAAATTCAAATCATTTCATTTCTTTAAAAACACCGCAAAAAGTGATAATTTTAAAATTTCATATGATGCCTCTTAAGCTCATCCTTTGATGTGTAATAAATAAATGTAATAAAATACAATTACCTATATCACAGTAGATATACGCATATAGACGATCAGACGAGATTCGAACAACCCATATTCAGTATTTAGTTACCAAAACGGTGGATTCCCCTAGTGTGCACGCTTGTAACTTCGAAACGTGTGTTGCTGCATTTGCACTGTTTGAAACGTTATCCCGTGGCTGAGAAACCACATAGTGAGGTAGTATAGCACTAATTAAAACATAAAATTTAAACAAACGAAGTTGATGGTCGTGATTGTCGGCACTTGGTGGAACTTATGACACATTGTGATTAAAATACACTTGTACTTGTCCACTTTATATTATTATTATTACTTTTACCCTGACCGGTTTCACTATATAAGCATTTTCAAAGGTTTTAAAGATAATAAAATTAAATAAGATGATATTGTTATTGTTCCCGTACAATTAAGCAAACCTTCTTAAACAAAGAAATATAATCTTTATAACATGTCGTGTTTTTTCCCTACTGTTTCATTAGGCTAAATAAAAAGCTTAAAAACAATAGTATTTTATGTAACTGTAACATAATTTGAGACATTGGGACACGAGTGCTTTTTCATAACTTTGCACGAGTGTCCCAATGTCTAATTCAGTTGCACACTTATTATTGTTTTTTAGCTTTACAGGTTCTTTTATCCACGACCATCGAAAATATCGTCTTTATTTATATTTTCAACTAACAATTTCACGAAAAATGAGAATTCATTCGTTCATGCATCTCGGGTACGTCGTTCCTGTAAAGCTGCCTTGAAGGCCAATCAGGATAAAGGGTGCGTGGCTTAAGAAATAAGATCGAGATATATTTCTCATCTCTGTTGTTGATTGGGTCTCTAGCAGTTTTATAGTAAATTGGGCTAATTGCAGCGCACAATCGCGGTGTCACATCAACGGAAAATGGCAGAGTTTATACGAGTCCAGGAGGGCTACTCAATGGTCGAAGCATGTATAGTGTTTTTTTTTTTTCAAAAATAAAACGAGACTTTTTTCGGGTTTATTGTTTCGAGGATATGGCCAATCAAAGTTTTGCTGAAAAACTGCCAAAAACCAAAAAGTTGCAAAAAAATGTCAAAATTGAATACGGTACGGTAATCGGTGATCCCAAATGCCCCTTGATACCGAGTTTCATGTGAATCGGTTCACTTTTTAGTAGCTGTCAGAAAACTGTCAAAACCTGTTAAATATATATTTTTTTGTTTTAAGCATGTAGTCCTTATCAAACCACTCATTATAGTGTAAACTGGAAGTCTCTAGCACCCGCCATTCAGGAGATACGGTCTATTAAAATTTTGCCAAAAAGAAAAATCATTCTTTTCAAAGTCAAATTGAAACAATGGCAAAGCCCATCTCTAGTGTCAGGGGTATCACTATGTCAAAGTCAAAGAATGTCAAAGCATATCTGTAACGTCATGAACATCACTACGAACTCGGGGACATCACTACTTCGAAGTCGAAAAATGTCAAAGCTCATCTCTAGCGTCAGGGACATCACTATGTCAAAGTCAAATAATGTCGAAGCACATCCCTAACGTCATAGTCTTGGACAGTTTTAAAAATTAAACATATGGTATGAAAAGTTTTTCATATGAATTTACTGGACACTTATTGAGATACTTACTGGAGACTTGAAATAAGATGAAGTACTTACTGGCTTGTCTTTAAGGTATGAAACGGTGACATTACAATTTTTTAAAAAGAAAATATTATTTAATGATAGCGCAATACCTTTGTATTTACTGCGTACTCGTAAGGAGCCGTTTGAGTTTCTTTTCACACATCGAATCTCATGATTATGTATGATTTTACCTGCGCCGCCGCCGTTTAATCCCAGTAAAAACCTATAATATGAAATGGGAGACAGCAGTCTTTTGTTTTCTTCAGCCTTTTGTTAACGGTATTGTTTAATTAAATATTAAAGTTAAATGATATTCCTTTCCGATGAAACAAAGTAAATTTATTCAAAATCCCGGCTAGGTAATTTAACTTATATTGATGGGTCTTTGTCTTTTCTATACTGTTTTGATATCATATTCGCATTTAATATTATTAAGGTGGCGAGCAGTCATTTAAAAAGGTTGACATTTTCGAGTAAATTTTTCGATCTAATTTAGTATGTATATCGGGTGTAAGTGTATCTCTTAAACAAACACACTGTATGTGGTTTGATAAACATATACTAGTATATAATATAAATAATATAAAAATGTATTTATTGGTCACTAATTGACAAAGTCAGTGTACAAATATCTTAGACTAAATGTTTTCGAACAACATAGTAGCAGAGATACACTGGTTTACAAATTGTCTAATATTAGAGACAATAAAAATGTTGCGTTGGCAACTGTTTTAATTTAAACTGTATTACAGTGACCAGCGCCTTCCTATAGTTGTAACAATATTATTGGTCATAACCGTGTTTGAACACGTAGATTTTTTTTTCATATACTTATACAATACAATACAATACAGCTTTATTGTCACACCACAAAAGAAAAATAATACAATTAATTGAACTTAAACTGTACCTGTTGTAATATAATAAAATAAATCTTCCAACAGACACTCTTCGACTATATGGTTACGAGAATCGAAAAGCCTCATGGTTTTGAGACAAACAAGTTTTTCTTTGATATGATCCAAATGTTTCATAATAAGTTAATATAAGGGATGGGCCGAAGTTCGTTTCACATTCGGTATTACCGAAGTACAAAACCTTTTGCCAATTACAAGTAGGTACATAATTAAACAGCAAAATAAGCTCAAGATACGGAGCAATGCTCTCTTATTTTTGCTCTTTTATTATAAATTTCTTAAATAACATCTAAAATATAGTAAAATAGCTTTTCTAATCTTAAAAGTATATTATTTATTAGTATTTTGTATAGTACATTACTGCTGAGACCAAGTAAGTGACCTCTCCGTGGCCAAGTAAGTTAAGTCCGAACCCGCAAGGCGAGGACTTTTATATACGAGGCCAGGGAGGGCTAATAACGGTCGAAGCATGTATATTGCTTTTCTCAAAAATTAAACGATACAATTTATAGAACATCTATGGATAAGGTGTTGAAAAAAATTAAATGAACTCATTATATTAAAAGTTAAGTTGGTCATATTGGGGCAAAATTTCGTGAAGGGTTATAAGAAAGCCCTATTATATAATAAATATTCGTTTCGAGTCAAGCACTTGCAGGCGGAAATTTGATTTACGAAGCAAATTACAATTATCTTTTTCACAACAATTCGCATAGATTAAAATATTTTAAGGTGTGTTAATTCGAAAACCATTTCGAGATTTAGGTTTAATAAGCCGTATTTTAGAACTTTTGTTCTGAAAAACCTCATGATGATGAATATTTTTACAAAAAGCTTGCAACTTTCATTTGACCTTCGTGTGACGTCACTTGACTGAAGGCTGTATAGAAATGTGTCGCTTGCCATCAAGTTAAAAAATATTACTGTCAGAGTCACAGAACAGAACATGAAGTCCATGTCTGGGTCACAGTATAAACATAACTGAACGCAGTAAGTGTTGCTGTCTTGTTACGAAATCCCAGATTGATCGGTTAATTTTATTTGTTATGAAGTAATGCATTATTAAAATAAATATAATTTTTGATGACAACAATTTCTGTGATGGATTAATATTGACAATCATACATGAGAGATTCCAAATATAATTATGTATGTATGTATGTATGTATGAATTGTTGTGTGTTTGTCCGACCATAACTCGAGTATCGTTGATCGGAACGTCATGAAATTTGAATTTTTAAGTTCGAGCCAAATCGGTCAAGATCGAATCGCGAGTTCATAGTTCGGGGTGAACTACTAGTTTATTTGCCTTTTAAAATTTAATAATCGAGATGGTAGGGCGTTAAATTTCAGCCAAATATACGTCACGTGATTAATAGGCACCTCTTGTGACTGACAAAGTACAGTTTAGGGTTTTTTTTTGCAGACGTTGGTAACACTCAACATAGTTTCGTTGTTGATGACAGATTTTTTTTTACAAGCAAGGCAAAAGTGCGCATTCAGTATCAGGCCTAAAAGGAGTCATGTGACGTAACATCCGGAAATTCTTTAAAAAATCATAAATAAATAATGACTAATTTAAATACCATAATATTGAAAACTGTGATCTAAAAGCGCGTAAATTCTCTAAAAAAAAAATAATAAAAAAACTTTTTTTAATTAAGCTACGCGAATTATTTGTTGCTTATGCGCCAGGGTTTTTTTTTTTCTCAAACTTGGACGTTAGTGTATGCTGCGTTTAGGTTGATTGTCGGACGACGCCAACGCCCTCCTTACACTGACAGCAGGATAGTATAATTATAATAAAATGTCAAGTGTTTCATAAGTTTAAATGTATAAAATCAAGAAATTTAATCTTTTTTTGTTATTATTATTGCAATTCTGAAAGCGAAATTTTATTTATCATTTTATTTTTCTTTCTAAATTAGCCGCTTTAAACCTTATGATCACAAAATTCCTTAGTCTCCTAAAAACATGGACACGGATAGTTTAAAAAAATAAACATAATGGTATGTAATGGATCATACGAATTTACTGGACAATTATTGAGACACTTAGTGGAGACTTGACTACATTACATTACAATATATTTTTGAGAAAATTACATTTCCATAAAATTTATTGACACTGAAATTTTTTCTTCTTCTATGAGCGCGTAATGAAATAAAACTTGTCTTTATAGTTAGGTCGTAAAATTTCTAAATTTTACTCAGAGCTCTAACTAGTTATCTTTATGAGTGTTAAACATTTTGCTTATTTAAAGTAATAAAAGTATAACAAATAACTTTTTATCTCCAAATTTCAGTTTGTTTACAAATCTAATTATAAATTTATTTTATTATTCCCAACGCTAGGCAGATGCAACTTTATGTAGAAAATACAAATAATTTGTGGGAAATTCCTTGCTCAGTATTTGAACCTTGCTCACCAGGCAAGTGCTTTCCCAAGGTTTACTGGATCGTTGAATTTTTCCACCCTATACTTGTCTTTTTTGTTTGTCTAAACAACGACGATTAGTAATTGAATAATACTAATCGATCAATGCATTTGCAATATTGACGAAGTTGACTAATGACTGTGGACATTTTAAGCCGAGACTTCATTCTACAATATAAAATTATACAATCTTTATTTTACAATCACAATATACTCTTAAATTAAATCATTTTAATCCGGTCGTCGCCTGAAAATCTAAACTGGCTCAGAACTAATTCCAAAACAATTAACTCATTAATCAAGGTTATTCAGAGTAAGTTTGGAAGCGTTTTATTTGTATTTTAAAAGGTTTTGATTTTGGAGAGTTTTGATTGGAAGTGAAGTTTAACAAATTAATTAAATTTACAGCAGTTCTATTATTTACAGGAGGGATTTTCAAAACGTGGACAGCTTTGCTGAGTTGTTTCAATGAATTTTTAGAATCTCATTAAAGCCCTATACAATACTATTCACAAAGGGGCGTAAGAAAATTTTGGGATGACGGTGTCCGGCCATTGCTTTTGCCATAAAAAATTGCAACAGAGGTATAAATGAACCAAGCTGAGAAGTGATTACGATTCGCCCACTATAGGGCGAGAGTGAAAGTTGAGACAGCGCTTAGTCACGATCAACCGAGTGCAGTTCCACCTGGACCACGTTTTTGGAACGAGAGGTAACTCAAATCACCCAAAGCTTCTGAGGGATGGAATGTTTGTTGTGGGAACAGGAGTGTGTTGATGAACTCACCCTTTCATTCCAAATAGTATACAGTGTAAAGGCTGCCCTGTTGACTGCAGGGCGGTGACCTTAGTCAGTTCGCGAGTCTTGAACTTGGCGACGTGGGCCGTACGCTGTCTATTCTACAGCCGAAGCGCTTGCAGGAATGGACGGCCTTCCACTGTTACTGTCTTTTGATAGGTATTAGCCAACTCACTGTCTTATTAATTTACTGACTTATGGAAACACCCGTGTGGTACCAGTGCCAAAGGGCAGAGGAAATCTAAAGGCAAGTGAATTAGGGCCGGTGGCTGTGTTATTCACGTTGTCAAAAGTGTTCGAGTTTACCATACATTATTCCCTCTACTCCCAGGTAAGCCACCACGTGTCAGACGTGCAGCATGGGTTTCGTTCCAGACGTGCTACTTCGGAAAAATTTATGGATTTAATGAAGCGCTTGAAACCGGCAGTGACTGTGGAGTTCAAGTGTATGTCGCATACTTTGATTCTAAGAAGGCTTTCGATACAGTCAATAATTGAAATTGAAATTAAAATTGAAAAATAGTTTATTTGTCACATAAAAATTCACAAATACAGTACAGGAAAAAGAAAAAAATTAAAATCATAATCTATAATTAATAAAAAAAAAACATAAATATTCATATGTGATAAAAAGGGGTAGACTCAGCATCAGTTGTGTGAGCTGAAGATCAGCAATACAACGCTGGTTTTCGGCCTGTCCCTTTTCAGACCTCAGTTTAATTTTCAAATTGCAGGTAGGTGTCCAGCTTACATCATGCTACATTTTCAGCTATCCATAATCACACATATTTTTTTTTGATAACAGTTTTTAAACTAATTAATTTACATCATTCTTCGCAAATTAGCGAGTGTTTGATATTTAAAAGTTATAGAGACCTGCATGGTTGTACCTTAAAGGAATACACGAAAACTAAAATTATTTAAAAAACTCCAATGAAGATGGCGCTAGCTGTAAAAATGTATCACATATGGACTCTCGGCGCGTGAGTTATTCTTCAGCTTTAATAAAGGTTCAAATTTGTCGATGGAACGCAAAAAAATTTAATACGCAATATGTACACAATAACTTGAATGCCAACCCTCCATTGTGTGCGTAGGCCTCATTTTATTAAATCACCCTCCCGACTCCAACAAAGTCAAATGTTTTCATATAATTTTGGGCTCGCACTAAGCTGCTGCTAGTAAATGCTGATGGGATTGGTATGTTGCTCGACTTGGTTCCGTGAATTAAATGTAATTTATTAATAGGCACTTAACTAAAATAAATAATACTAAATTATAAACAATAATTAAAATAAACACTAACTACAAAGAAAATAAAGTGAAAAATGAATTGAAATGCATAAAAACCTTTATATATACAGGATGGAAAAAATTTAAGGGCCCTGGAGGGGAACTACCTTAAATCCTTTAGTTAGCTCATTTTACTGAAAAGAAACATTCCTTTATTTTTTAAAAGAAACAAAACTGCTTTCAAAGATCTTCTAAAATTCGCTTGTCTTTTTTTTTTAAAAGTAAGCTCCTAATAAATCAAATTGTTCTTGATACACCATTATTACACAATAACAGCGTACTGACGAAAAGTTTATTTGAAATTCGAACGATTACTTTCAACATTTTTAAAATCAACAAAAGATAAAGTATTCGTATTCGTTATAAAGTATTCGTTCGAATTTCAAATTTTGTTTTGTTTTGCTTTCACTCCGTGCTGTCATTGTGTAATAATGGTGTATCAAGAACAATCCGATTTATTAGAAGCTTATTTAAAAAAAAAAAAGACAAGCGAATTTTAGAAGATCTTTGAATGCAGTTTTGTTTCTTTTAAAAAATAAAGGAATGTTTCCTTCCAGCAAAATGAGCTAACTAAAGGATTTAAAGTAGTTCCCCTCCAGGGCCCCTGAAATTTTTCCATTCTGTATATGTACACATATATGCAACATAAAGTAAATTTCATTTATACGATAGCAGTACTAGTAAGTAGAGCTACATACCTAGTCGTACAAATATGTTGATACCAAAGTTTCATACAATCCGGGGTATAGATTCAACTAGTAAAGTAAATAGCGTTTGATTAAAATAGTGACATCATCAAAAAACGGACAGGACGGACACTGTGAAGACAAAATGTATGGCGCTCATTTCATAAAACGAAATACAACAATCGTCCACCGCGCTCGCTGTAAAGAAATTCATTCAATTTTTAAGGCCCTTACTATTGCCAAATGGGTACTTTCTAAAGCCTACTCCTCGTTTACGGCCAAAACAAAAATAATGAAAAAATGTATTATGAATAATTAGCTCTAAGACAACATATGCAACATTTTTCTATTTCATACCACCAAAACTTCTACATCAAAAAATGTATTAACTAAATGGTGTTTTTTGGCTTAAATTTCCTACTGCTCCTAAGCGGCTTGGCCGATTGAATTTATTTATGCTTTGATAAATAGATAAACTTGATAGCTATAAACATAACATAGGATTATTCAATCGAACAATCACGTCCATGTGAAAAGTATAATTTTCTCCTATTTCGCTCTTTCAAGGACGCAGCGAGCGTCGTAACAGCCACTATGCATTGCGCGCTGATATGAACGTTATTTCAATGTCGTTTCCGTTGATATTCGTACTGACAAATATCGAGCTGCTAATTTGGCGATGGTAATCGCCTTAAACGCAGCGCCCCCGCGCTCGCCCGGGTCTCTAGTTCCTTATTAAGAGGCCGGCGGAGCAAGCCTAGTTCATACAAACGAAATACCAAAACCACTTGTGAATCATAGATATTCTTAGGATAGTGTGTGTTTATTCCGATTGGATTACAGAATATCTAGGTTCCAAAATACATATTTTGAAAGGACACTGATTTAAAGACGACATATAAGCAATTTAAAATGTCCATACAAATCAGATTTTTCTCATATTTCATGTTTAAATCAGTGTCATTATTCAATTTATTTTTGGGAACCTAGATATTCTGTAATGCGATCAGAATAAATACACACTACCTTAAGAATATCTATGATTTACAAATGGTTTTGGTATTTCGTTTGTATGAACTTATGGTCCGCCAGCCTCTCAAGAGGAATGCATCCGCCAACGATCTTGAATCGACCTGTGTCGGTACAAATAACGACAAAAAATTTAAACAACATTTATATCAGCGGGTATTAAATTGGACGATCGCTGGGTTTCCCGATAGCGCAAAATAGGAGAAAATGTTACTTTTCACTAAGACGCTATGAAGGAAAAAAAAATTAAACTTAGATTTTGTGAAAGTATATTTAAAATCACTTCAGACATTCGGAGGATTAGATAATTATTGCGAAAATCATATGAAGGTTAAACGGTAGTGCCAATTTCCATACAAAATCAATTAACCAAGATCAGCTGAAGTACAAATTTTAGCTTGTATTTATCACTGTATTTTATTACATTTTAATACAAGAATGTCGCGAATTTAAATAAAAGTTATATTTTACAACAATAATTGGGTTATTTTAGCTTTTAAAGTTCAGTTAAATGTCCATCATTTTACGTGTGTAGTTGTGGATGTCATACTATAAAACTGTTAGATGTGTGTGAATATGCTTTACGTGTGTGCGGTTTAACTACATGGCGGTTTCGCATGATTAGATTGCGTACTAAATTGTACTTAAATTTCACATAAATAAAAAATACTTCAATAGCATAAGTGATATACTGTCTGACTACAAATCATAAGGTTCAGAGTTCGATTCCTGTCACATGTATTTATTTTGTTTTTGTTTTGTCTATTATTATTGATTCCAGAATTGTAAATATAAATAAAAAATATTTATTGGATTTATTCCTTCACTTGTGCCAAAATAAATTCCTTCGTGCCCAGGCGCTGTTCGTGCCTAATTAAAAACCGACAGATGAACAACAAAGTGATTTTACATATAAGGGTTCAGTTTTTCGTGATGAAATAATGAACCTTAAAAAAACGGTCATGTGCAGGTGAGACTCGTGTACCTAGGGTTCCGTATTGAAAATAGTAGGTAGGTAGTTAAAGTTTTGCCAGTAACTGATTATGAAGACAAAAAAAAGATTTGATTGCAAGTAAGTACATACCTACCAATTATATTTACAAAAGAAAAAAAACCGCGGCTAAGTTTTTAAATAATAAAAAAAATATAGGTAATAAAAGAAAAAATGTTTTTTGTGAATTTCTTTACCGCTACATTTTTTCTGCAATCTTTGCAAAATAATCTATTATTGTGATTTATATTTTATTTTATCACTAGCCTTTTGCCCGTAGCTCCGCCCACGTTTATTCAACTCTTCCCCGTTTTCGGCTTTGGCGTTATTTTATGAATAAATAAAATAAAATAAAAAAAACACAAAAAGTGACGTTGTCCTCGGAGATTAGAACTTCCGGCTTCTTGCGTCCTAAACGAACGCTTTTCGTTCCTAGCTGAAAATAACGTTCACTAGCCCTGCGGTCCGTAATAGAATTACAATGGATCATAAGCCATTCACTTCATACTTTCGTAATCGATTTTAGCGAAATAATTCTATTTCGGAACGCGGGGTAGGTATTCTCTCATCAGGATAAATACTTACTTACTTATCACGCTTTATTTCGCATTTATATCCTAGGTATATCGTAACAGGGAGAAGGGTATTCGCAGATAAACAGGGCGGCAAATCGGTATCCACACGGGTGTTCAAATAGGTAGCGGCGACCCTGGTTACATGCAGCAGGGACAATCGTCTTTCATTCAAGCCGCCATTATTGAGCAATGTCGGCAAATATCAAAGGGACGGCACGCGCGGCCGGCGACGACTCTGTGTTGCCATAAACATAGATTTATCTGTACTTGTAGGGATTTAGGAACATTTACAGAAAACAGATTGGACCAGTTATGTACGGAGAAACGAGTTTGTACGGAGGTTTTTTTATTTAGCGCTAAAAGTTTTGGAAGAGATTCGGACGCTTCATAGAGGTAGGGACTTTAATTATCCTTTTTGTACCTAAATGTAGAATTTTCAACATTATTTTCAGTTTTTTTGTTAAAAATAATCGCTAATCTTGATAGATTTCATAGTTATTTACTCGTATAAATATTGTTTCTATGGTACAGAATTTTTAGGTCAGTCAGATTAATAAGTTTTTCGATTAATAAGTTTGTTTTTTTGTTTGTGTTGTAATAAATGAGTATGAGTATGGCAACACTAACTTCGTACGCTTTCGCTACGTTTGTTCGTTTTTGTTTCCGATTGCAAAGGTTTTAGGTACCACATTTTGGCTAGGTAAGTAAGTAGGTAGGTAGTTAGTTACTATCTTTCAGCACGGACCCTACACAGACCGAATCCCTACTAACATTTTATTTTTCGAAATTCGTCATACTGATTACTTACCAAGCCTCTAGTATTAATTTATATATTATTTTATATTATAAATATATATAAAGTAACTATGATTTATATGACCAAATTCATATTGGAGACCAGTGATGTAAAGTAAGTACCTATCATAAATATTTTTTTTATTCATATCGCTGTTGGAGACACGATAAGTCGTCAAGATCAAGGTTCAATGACCCGTTTTACGAAATACGAAAAATATTTTTTGTTTTCCTATACAAATTCATGGTCTACCCCGAGTCCCGAGTCCCCGACTCAGTATAGAAAGCCTAAATTGTATTTTCTGTATTTCACAGAAGGTAGGGTAAGTAATCGAACCTTGTTACTGATCTGATCACTTATAAAGTCTCCAGTATGCATTTGGTCAATATAAAACAAAGTCACCTATTCACCTTATTATACAGGCAAATTCATAATGAAGACCCGGTAACTTCAGCGATTTATACAACAACAACATATCGTCACGACATGAATCCCCGAGGGGGTGTCAGAGGTGTTCCCGAGTGTAAACTATGAATTGCAAATCACAGAACACACTCGGTATACCCGCATTTCATCGAACATTATTTTATACTTTTAAGTATATAGATAGACACATAGATTCCAAAACAATTAGATGAACGGGCCAACCAATATTCACCTCTGTAACAAGGCAATAAAGTCTATTCGTCTCATTAGCTTGGGCAGTTTATAGATATTGCCGTATTTCGGGGACAAAAACACATGTTTTAGGGCATGCCGGTTTACCTCACAGTGTTTTCCTTCACCGTTCAGCAAGTGGTAAGTAAGAACAAAAGAACAAATACTATGCACATATATGTCGCCCGACCGGGGATTGAATCTACTAACGTCTAAACTAATTAGACGAATGGCGAAGACTTTATTACCTTTTGACAGAGGCGATTATTAGTTGGCCCATTTGTCTAATTGTCTTGGACGGATTATTGATCTCAAGTACGTAGTATTGTATTCTGTGTCTCAAGCAAGACTGAGAGGACAGCGTTCTTTCTGCCCCTAGATACCGCCACGAACTTTTTTTTTAAATTTCGCATATGTTATTGATCCGTAATACTGATTACTTACAATCCGGTCTATGTACTTTTACGCATTGTATTATGAAAATTAGAGTGCATTATGTTATGTTTATGTTGTTCAAGAACAACCCCGAGAGTCTCCAGTATGAATTTGGCTACTCAAATATCAATCAGTCACCTTATTTAGCGAGATGGAGTCGTCCCAGTTACGACGAAGTTATGATAGGTTCTAACAGATGGCGCTAGTTTATTTAGTATTTTTAAAAAAATTGCAGCATTCGTTCGTAAAATTTATTAGAGCTTCATTAGAGCTTTTTTATTTTTGTATGATTTTATAATGGATAAAAATGTGATTATACTCTTATTATGCTTATATCATTGCATATATCAACAGCATTATTTATGTAAAATAATTTGTTTATTACCTGTAAATATTATGAATTAAAAAAAAAAAGTTTGGTACATCATCTCTCTCAATTCGCGGGTTTCTCCCATAATTCAATGTTTTTTCCAATCTAAAAGTAGTTTGCTTGAAAGGATGTAATTGTAAGTACACCTTACATGATTCTTCAGAAAGTCACATCATCGAATAATTTTCTTGAATTTGATGGAAAATAATCATTTTGATGGATCAAATAAAAAAACAAGTAGGTAATTTTGAAATATTTCACAAAAATAGAAAAAGAAAACGTTTGTAGTGATGTGGGATCGATCCCTGCCCGAGCAGATCGAAATTCCACAGGTGTAACCATTAGACCAATCAATCTCTACACCGCGTCTTGAAATTAACAATTATTTTATATATAAATTCATTGTGTATGTGTGCGTGCATAGCTACGACAAAACAGCAAATTTTAAGATTGTTTGGGCCCGATGTAGAAACATACAACAGAAAATGACACAATTCTGCCTTTATAAAATAATTAACACATTAAAACTGTCGCATCATACAACGGAGCGAAATATTTTGTTTGTTTACTATTTTTAAATACAAAAACCAAATTATAGTAATTATAGTACCGCAGCGCCATCTATTGACAGGAAACTTAGAATCAGGCACTAGTGTTTAACCTGAAGCTCGGTTTTTTTTTGTCAAAAATAACAACAGAAAATAAAATGTTAAACCTAAAATAAATTTTTGACTTCTTCATGGTTATCATATATTATTTTTAAAATTTTTGGACCAACCGTGTGGGAGGAGTGGGCCCTCAAATTTATTATTTATTATTATTATTATTTATTTATTTACTTTAATTAAAACGGACAAACCAATTACAATAATTAAAGATAGTAACACAAACATAAAATGGTACAATCAACTAAAATAAATAAGAGTAACACGTAAAGTCAGAAACAGGCCTTCTCACAAAAACACAAATATAGGTCCAAATTGCAGTTGGAGTATGTAAACACCTTATTATATATTCTGTGCACGTCCCTTTATTACGTGTCGTGTCATCGTGTCGTTGTCGTCATCGTCGGTGTAACTTGGCAACGCTTTGCCTGATTGATTTCAATTTTGACATGTAGGTGGAAAATTACACTATGACTCAGGATAAATATAAAAAAAAATTATGACGTCACAGTTTGAAAGAATTTTGAAAAATAGTGCAGATTTTAAATTACTATACGTCACACTTCCCAATGCCGCTTGATATTGCAGTTTAATAGGAGTTTTAACAACAGGCGATTGTGTAGAGGCGTTTTGTGAATAATTATCCAATAATTCCACACTAAAAATCCTTACTCACTCTAGCACACACTCCCTAGTATTCTTAAACAACTGAACACAAGACCTAAGCCGTAAGGCTAGGGAATCTCAATCTAAACACTCCATTTTTCACGCAAACTCACACATCCACCCTCTCTCTACACATACACACTCTCACACACCCTCTCATATTCACATTTATATTCAAGTGCATAATTTTGTGTATTGTGGTTTATATTTACTTTATTTTTTATTTTTACCGAGGTGATTAGGGACTGGCACCTGGAATACAGATATTTCGGTTTAGCTCAGGTGCCAAGGTATTAGTTTTGTATAGTTTTTCCTTAAAAAATTAAAATATGTACTTATTTATGTATAGCTATAAGTTTTGTCTTTTGTAAATAAACAATTTTATTATTATTATTATTATTAATTACGAGATTAACCCGTATAATGGATATGAGCCATAACCTTGCCTGATGATGGGAACAAAAAAGATCAAGAAAAAGGCACAAACAATAGGAAAGGTAATGAGTAAAAGTAGGTAATTGTTTTTTATTGCCAGATTTTAATACGCAGTCTCTCCGTAACATTGTGATAACGCTTTGATAGCCATTCCAAAAACAGTAAAATTAAGGAAACAATTTAATGAGAGTGTACAAGTAGGTATATGTTTCAAGTTTGTAGTTGTAACGCTCGTTGCAGTGAAACAAATAGAGAAAATTATAATGTTAGTTTTATTAAACAAGGAAGTTTAACTCCTAACTATATAACTATTATTTTTCCTGCCATTTTGCATTTTTTAGTCTTTTCTTTCATTTGTTTTAATGTATTTGATACTCACAATTCAATATAAAATCCATTTTTATCACGCGTCCCCACCAAAATGCCGTGCGAAGTCGTTTTTTCACTAGTCGAAAGAAATTGAAATTAATAAAAAATAAAGAGCTCACCTCCAATATCTCGCCATGAAGTTACACAAATCAATTATTTTTTTACCTTAAAAAGCATCAAGATATCTGATCTCAAAAGAACGACTAAAGCTAGAAACAATTACTGATTGCATGCATCTTCACCTCAAATTAACCTTATTTATATTCGAGCAGTACATTTTCAAAAAGCCAAGTCCATGTGAAAAGTATTATTTTCATCTATTTTGGGCTATCCGAAGACGCAGTGATCGTCGTAACAGCCACTTTGCAATGCGCGCTGATATGAATGTTATTAATGTCACACATCGAGTTGTTAATTTAGGTCAGGAAACCCCTTAAGGCTGCGTATAAACCTGGAGAAATTAGTGATTTTGCCCCCGCATCCCCGTGCCTCAACTGTTTGCGCGACCGGCCGTCACCGGCCGCGAGCGCTATTTCTTAGCTCCCGCGAGTGGTGTGGATCCGCGGTCATTAACCCGTGCGTGCTAGTTTTCAATAATAAGTATAATGCATCTATGATGTATAAAATTCAACGCGAAACGGTTTGTTCGAAATGGCATTTTTTTGCGTAATTATGTTTGTATCTAAATTTTACATTTCAAAATTTTATTTTTCAAAAGTCATACTTGCAAAGATAATGATGACGATGTTGATACAACGATACGTCGATACGACGATACGTTGATATGACGATACGTCGATACGACGATACGTCGATACGACGATACGTCGATAAGTCGATACGACGATACGTCGATACGCCGATACGACGATACGTCGATACGAGGATACGACGATACGGCAAAACGTTGATACGACGATACGTCGATACGAGGATACGTAGATACGACGATACGTTGATACGACGGTACGTCGATACGACGATACGTCGATACGACGATACGGCAATACGTCGATACGACGATACGTCGATACGAGGATACGACGATACGTCGATACGACGATACGTCGATACGACGATACGTTGATACGACGATACGACGATACGTCGATACGAGGATACGACGATACGACGATAAGTTGATACGACGGTACGTCGATACGACGATACGTTGATACGACGATACGGCAATACGTCGATACGACGATACGTCGATACGAGGATACGACGATACGTCGATACGACGATACGTCGATACGACGATACGTCGATACGGGGATACGTCGATACGACGATACGTTGATACGACGATACGACGATACGTTGATACGTCGATACGCCGATACGTCGATACGACGATACATCGATACGACGATACGATGATACGTCGATACGACGATACGACCATACGGCAATACGTCGATACGACGATAAGACGATACGACGATACTTTGATACGACGATACGACCACGATCACGATCACGATCACGACTACGATCACGATCACGATCACGACCACGATCACGATCACGATCACGACCACGATCACGATCACGATCACGACCACGATCACGATCGCGATAGCGCTGGCGATGGTGATGTTGAGATAAGGTTTTGTTAGTCTCCCGACTCCCAGAGGGGTAGGCAGAGACTACAGATTTCCATCTGCTACGATCCAGACACAACTCTTTCGCCTCTTCCACATCCATCAACCATATTTATTGTGATATTAAATTGTAAGCTAAAAAAAATACCTCAGACGAAAAACATACCTAGCGATATTTATTAGTTCATCGAGACAACTTTAGTTCAACGTCTTTCATAAAACATATGACCAATCTACTTATTTTGTTAAGTAATGGCGTATTTTTGCATTACTTTCATCCACTGCTTTCTTTTCACTCGTAAAACATTTTTTACATTGGTTGCATTTATTTCCCATGTTTCAAATTACGAGATTTATTTAAATTATGAAACCGGGACGTCGAGAGCGCAA
Source organism: Ypsolopha sequella (assembly GCA_934047225.1). Classification (NCBI taxonomy): domain Eukaryota; kingdom Metazoa; phylum Arthropoda; class Insecta; order Lepidoptera; family Ypsolophidae; genus Ypsolopha; species Ypsolopha sequella. The sequence goes on along the minus strand of OW203994.1, from coordinate 14,470,663 downwards.
AAACGTAGCCCTCCCGTCTCAACGGAGCGATCACAACTGACTGACGAAACAAAGCATGGAACAAAAAGCGCGTGCGAACGAGATATCTTGTCGCCGCTTTGTCTCAGAATAAATCGACGTAAGCGCCAATTCTTAGATGTTAAATTAAATGAAAACGAAACAGAATTATTTAAAATCCCCGTGCAATTATACAGGTTCATTTGTTTTCTTATTTTTAATACAAATTTCAAGGCAAACTGTTTTAAGAAATGTCCTTTAACACACGAAAAACATGAAATATAGAGGTAACTTCGTAATTTTTTTCTATCGAGCGAACTTAAAGCTTTTGCGTTTTTGCTTCTCCACGAATATCAGCTCTATAGTCTATTATCTATATTATTTTTATTAAACCGATTGACCAAGTTACACAATGTTTTATGCTCATTTGAAATTGTGCATCTTACATTATACCGACCCTTAAGGGTCAGTTGCGCCAAAGAGCATGTCTCGCGTTTGGACAATTTAGCTTAATAAAACAAAATATTTTTAACGAATAAAATTTCTGTTAGTAGTTAAAAAGTTGAACTACATTAAAATTTTTCAGATTTTACACAAGTATCACAATCATCGAAATAAAATATTGGAAAGATCAGTAAAATCACGGAAAACGTAACTTGGCTTAGGAATTAGTATGATCTGATCTAACTACAAAATAAAATATTTTTTATAGAGTAAAAAAATTAAAAGTAGCCTTTACAGATTTTTATTATTTTTTATTTCCTTTCGCTATTTTAAAAGAAATACTCAAACATTCTACATTTTTCCTTAACAGAAAAATTACGCAAAAACTATATCTCTTCACGCAAAAAAAAATATTCAACTTGGAACAAAAAACATTTTTCTTTCTATCTGCAACGCCAAATTACGTTTTTCGTGATTTTAGTGATCTTTCCGATTTTTCCTCGATGATTGTGATACTTGTGTCATATCTGAAAAATTCTAATGCAGTTCAACTTCTTAACTACTTACACATATTTTATTTATTAATAGTATATTACGGTACGAGAGCGATGAAACGTTTTCTGACGAGTGTGAGTTTGCGGCACGAGCCGAAGGCGAGTGCTGCAATCACACGAGTCGAGAAAAAGTTTCTCGCACGAGTTTCGTATAATTTTTTATAGCACAAGTGCAGAAAAATGCCGACTTTACGCACGCAGCGTGCGTAAAGCGGTCATTTTACGCACAGTGTGCTATAAAAATATTTTGTTTTAATATGCTAAATTGTCCAAACGCGAAAATAATGCTTACACGATCTAAATCTACAAAGTACAACTGGCTTTTTTGTTACCCTGAACTGAAGCACCAGCGCAAGTGCTGGCGATCAATGAAGTATTTTCTGACAACTCAGTAAAAAAAAAAACCTTTATTCCAAATTACTCAAAAGATGGCGTTGACGAGACGTAGATGGTCTGACTGAGTGTTACCAATGCGCGCTTTTATAATTTTGCTCGGTAACGGCACGGGCACGATATTTTTTCCGTCACGTTTTAACAAAGATTCATTACGTGACGATATGTTTTATGCATAATTCTGTGGTTTTATGCTTATGTACATTTTATGTTAAAAATTAACTTGTTTATTACGACCCCCATAAAATATAAACATTTTTTTTTGCTCGTGTCTCGTTATCATTGTGGTTCCAATCACTAATAAATTAGTTTTTATTTTCTATTAGAAATAAATTCGTTTACATCAAACATTTTGATTTGTTTTTGATTTGGCAACTCTCGCCATGTCTCGTCAATGCCATCGATTGAGATATTATAGCCGATTCTGAAGGCTTTAATTTTAGTGTTAGTGCTGTCAATACTAAATTTTCTTCATTGCAAAATAGTCCTTAACTTTTAAGGTTAAAAGTTAAATTACTTTGGAAAATTTTAAGTTTTGTCAGCACTAAAACTAAAATTAAAGCCTTCAGAATCGGCTTTATTAGGAACTATTTTTTATTTTTAAATTAGCTTTCAGAAAATCCCTCATAGAGCCGGTTGTAAATAGGGTTGCCATATAGAAAAATTAAAAAAAAGCAGTTTAAATAAAAAGAGGACAAAAAGGATGATTTTAAAAAAAGAAGGACATTTTTTCACGGTAATACATAAGAACGTGGCCCGTTCCAAAATCCTTGCCGGGAATCGAGCCAGGACCGGTTGACGTAACGGATCACTGATCTCTACATAAGTTGCATTATTGGTATTATAATGAGGCCAAAACTAAACTTTAGAATCTTTTTCTGTCCGTCTGTCTGTCTGTCTGATCCGTTTTAATTCGAGAACCAGTCAATGGATTTGGGTGATGAAGTGAACCTGGTCAACATAAGTCTATAATAAGGGATGTTGTGAAAATAACCGCCAAGCCGAAAACGGGACGAAGATTGAATAAATGAGCCGAAAAGCTCTATTAAAAGGAATAAAAGAAAATTAAATTTTTAATTATTTACCTATATTTTTCAAAACTAGCCACATAGTCACATTGTTGGAACCACTGATTTAGAACAGAGGTTGGAACATTTTAAGACAAACTTATGCGCAAGGAATGTAAGCTAATATTTGAATATCTTGTCCGTGTAACATGGGTCGGTGTCTAAGCGTTGTCAGTATCGTACGCGAATTTTTGACAAAGGACAATATTGTGTAGACGGAGGAGGATGGGCGGACAATTTGTGAAAAAGGAGGACAATATCCTCCATTTGGATATCATCTGGGAATCCTAGTTGTAAAGGACTCTTAGCTATAAACAACATAGTGCGTCCTTTTGAGAAAATCGTTCTCTGTGACTAGTAGAGTATGTTTATATAACCACTCTATTTGCATGCTCTATGAACAGTTTCATCCCAAGGGGTGTTGCTTGATTATGTAAATCGTCTGACAAAAGCTAACTCTTAATTGGCCAGTATCTAACTAATATGACTATGTCGCCAACTTGCAAGACCTACTCGTATCTCGAGAGATATCTTCAGGCTATCCTATAAATGGTTTGCGAGCTTAGAAGTTCTTGAGCACATATCCAGGGCATTTCGAATATTTCAGGGATGTATTGAAAAAATAAATATAGGGACACACTGAGAGGTAAACGTGAATGACCAAAAAGCGTGTATGTTTGTGTACGAAGTAAACGGCGATAAGGCTTAGATTTTTGGACGATAAAACCGTCGGTAAAAAGACGGTGTAACGAGTGATGACTATTCTATTGACAGACTTCCATATGTTTTGTTTGTATTCTTCGTAAATTTTCTATATCCAGAGCCCCGTAAAACGAAAAAATTCATGTTTTTTAAAATAATGGTTTGAAACAAAGATTATATAGGTACACTTTTCGTCACGGGCCCATAAGGACTCGGTCATTTGAAAGGCATTCATGGGGCCGAAGTCAACATTGAAGACGCCTTTGGTACCATTTAATCTAAATGTGAGATGGCTGCATCCATGGAGACCTCTCTCTCAATGTATCATTGAGATACACTAACGGACAGTTCCCAACAGTTGCTAAACTATTGCCAAGGAGGAAGCGACTTGGAGTGGGCTATGAGGATGGGATACTATATGGGCCGGATAACAGGGCTATGGAGTGAGATAACGGACATCTACCTCGAAAAACTCTCACAAATTTAAGTATGGCAGATGGTGACTTGCTGCTTGATAACTATCCAGCAGGATAGCCGTTGTGGGCCCCCTATCTAGCCACTAAGGGGCGGGCGGCTAGGAGGCAACACTATGTAAGCAGCTAAGGTTGTCGAGAGGTGAGTCTGCGGGGCGCAAGATCCTTATACAGTCAAGTGCCTGCGGCGTTATGACATTTTGCACTTCCAACCTTGAGACCATACCATGGTGATAATACACCATATAAAAATAGTACACATGAAAAAATGTACAGCGTGTTAATTCAAACAGAAAAGCCGTCAAAAATCAGAAAATCTCTGATAAACCTATCGAAAACGCAAATCAATCTTTCTGTTTATACGGAGTCCATAGTATATGGTACAATCCATACACGCTGTGAGGCTATACACAGAATTACGAAAAGTTTACCTTGTAGAAGTATCTAACAAGATGCGGGGCTATGTATAGCTCCCCATGTGTATGGCATCCTGATAGAGTGAAAGAGATAGCCACCATGCTGATGTTTGCTATCCCTTTTTCCATTGAGCAGTTAATTATGGAGTTGCTAAACGTTTCGTGAGCCAATGAAATACGAAATGTCAATTCACAGGTAATACATTCAAATCACTTTTCTTCACTGAGTGAGCAAAATTGACTTTTGCTCACTGATTTTAAGCTTAAAATGTTGCGATTTTTGAGCTATTGAGGTGAAAACATATTTTATACTCACTTTCATCTTTTCTACAACCTAATTTTTCTAACCCTCATTTATTCCCCATCATTGGTCGTAGTGGGCAATTGCATTAATTTATGGCAGCCCTGTTTATATTTGCGTCTTTTTTTTTCACGTAACCATTTCAAAGGAAACAGCTGTTTCTTTTATGTTTATTCAGCGGACCTCAGTCAGAAACATACTCGTTTATATGGCTAAAAACAAACAGCAACCGAGACGGGTAAATACGAAAAACCGGGTCTTTCATTTAAGAGAATCCACCAATTTTTTTTTACCTTTGCAGATAGACTGAGGCAAATATTAATTAAGTCACTTAGGTAATCCGAGAACAGACAGATAACTAGGAATACTTTTTCGGATAATATTCTTTTAATCTTTATTGCGCACAGAAAAGATAATGAAACATAAGTTATTGAAACACATCCAAAGACAAGAATTTGAAAAAATTCCCCGGGCCAGGATTCGAACCTGCGACCTCTTGTTATCAAGACAAGCGCGCTACCAATTGCGCCACCGAGGTTCCTACCTAGACCGGCGAATTTTTCCATCATACTTGTCCACTGTTATTTTTGCATCTGCTTGATATACCAGCTTGTACTGCATATGGCGGCACGTCTACACGTTTGCCGCATTCCTTTGAGATATCAATAATCACGTCGGGGTCACCAATTTGGGGGAGGTATATATATAAATAGTTACTGCCTATAGGGTAGTTAAGTATGTAATATCTATTGACGAAAGATGAATCCTTATTTATACTTAATTATACGTGATTATTCATATCTCAAAGGAATGCGGCAAACGTGTAGACGTGCCGCCATAATGCACATACAGAACACTCACGAGGTGGCAGGTTCGAATCCTGACCCGGGGAATTTTTTAAAATTCTTGTCTTTGGATTTGTTTCTGATTGATATTTTCTAGTTTGTAATGCACTCTAATAATATTTAGAGTATTCATAGCGATGGATTTCGCAAAATAAACATAATCTTATTAAACACAATTATATAAAAAGTTTAAAATATCAGTAAATAAAAAAAAGTCATCCATGAAACAAAATCTATTGATTCTCCGCAATCGTGAATGTTGTGCACTTCCCCCCGGTCGATCAGCCCAGCCAGAAACAGGTCCTTAAGACACCTCTTCTCAGTGTCATCTGAAAATGACTCTATTGATATTTCTAAGTTATTTCTTTTAAGAGCGGTTTCGCAGCTGGATTGTGAAAAACCCGCCTTCTTCTAATTATAGTTTTTAGTATTTTTGTCTGTCTGTCTGTTTGTGAGTAAATACCGACAGCTGTATCAAAGTTACCGCTCTTGGAATTTAAAACCAAGGTAAAACTTTTCTTGCAGAATAATCCATTCTACTCTATTAATGAATTCATGAATTTAAACATAAAGCCATGTTCATTTCCTAATTAGACAATTAAATTTATTTTTAATTAAGTTTGACATTTTTAATTTATTTTTAATTAAGTTTGACCTTTCTAATTTATTTTTAATTTTAATGTTAGCCACACATTTTAATAATAGATTTCATATGTGTACCATGTGTGATTGTGTATGTACAATTGTACAAATTTTGCATTTAATGTGATATTTATATTAATAATAACTGACAAACCTTTTATAATGGACTTTGTTATATGGTGAATAAATATCTTATATCTTATAGTATGTTTCGTTTGAGGGTCGGCTCCGCCAAACATGCCCTCGCGTTTGGACAATTTAGCATATTAAATGAGACAAATTGTAACTGACAAAAAATTGTACGGTGCGCTACTGCCACCCCCACGCACCCCACCCCGTTCCCGTGCGCTTAGCAGTCGATCCGTCACAAGCGAATCAGTTTGCGCGGCGAATAAAACACGGAATTTGTTCATGCGCAGTCCCGCTAATCCCGCGGGATTCCGCATGATTTTACGTGCGGGACTAATCGCGCAAAATACGTGAGGGATCCCGGTATATCGGAAAAAAGGTATTTTAAACAATTACATACCTAAACTGCTGCCGTTAATTCGAGAGAATGATGACAGATGGAGTGTGGCGATATCTCGAAAAAATACTACAAGTCAACAAGAGCTTCTTCACGACAAAAATAAATAAAGGCACGTTAAAAAAATATCAACGGTACAACAAATGGGACGAAATAAATCCAAATCATGATTATTTAAACTTTTTTTATAAATAAAAACCCTGGAATAGAATATTATATACGATCTTATTATTTGGTAAGGTATATCAGTTTTATAATACGACAACACTGCCTTACACCGCAGATATTATAAACCTTTTTCTGAAATGTCGATTCAAAAAGTCGAGGATTCATACTGCAGGCATTATGATTGCTGATTTGACAGAAATAACTTGACACATTTTATTGATTAAACAAATAACTTCATTCGGCTTCTATCTTTGTCCTCGAATGTTATATATATGCGATCCGTGTTTGTGTATTAAATTATTTGATTTGTAATTATTTTTTAAATTTTCGTTATTTTAGTAGGTATTTTTTTTAACGAAATTTACATTTTATTTGGTTGACTGGCACTAAGACATAAAAATCATCATGATAAATATAAATATTGAAATGCAAAACAGTAAAAAAAAGGTTTTATCCCCTGACATTTGCAAACGTCACCATTCTCTCGAATGAACGGCCGGAGTTTAAATCAATCTGTTTATTCCAAAAAGCAAACAAAAGTAGCATATTGAAGTTTAAAAAACGACCGAATTGTCTAAGTGTATATATTTAACACCCTCAGTGCCAAGCCCTCGGACACTGTCCCTTCGTTTTTTGAAATTAAGCTTCAATTTAAGTTTTCAATAACTCTAATACGGAGCAGAAAGTAAGCGTTGTGGAAGGAATGATAAAATGAAGTTAAAGTATTAAGAACAATTGTATTTTTAGGTAGTAAAAATAAAATGTGGACAGCTAACGAGAAAATATTTTGATAGACAGGTGAAAAATCTTGACAAGCGACACATTACAAAAATGGCATAGCAGCCAGTATACACTTGATGTTATACAATCTCTTTCAAACTCAAAAACTATTTGTCCAATCCCAACCCCAAAACTACTAGGAAAATCGCCTAGCCCAGAGCTATCTTTTGCCCTACAAAATATACAGGGTGTATGGGGCATCGATTTAAATATTTTCGAGGATGATAAAGGAAGTGTTTTAAAAATTTTTTGACTGAATTAACTTTATTGCAAAGTTTAATAGTTTTAGAGATATAGACATTTTTTAGTTCTGGATACTTAAACATAAGTTACTGCAATGAAATGATAATAAAACACAATTATGACTTAAAAAAATACATTTTCATCTTAGATTCTTCCTAAATACACTTCAGCTTAACAATAAAACAAGATCAATGTGTTCACAAAGAAGTGAAAATTAACATAAGGCAAAATGCAGTACGAAGGAAAATAATTTTTATTAAATTTTTTGCATGTCTGCATTTTAGTGAATGTTATTTTTATTCATACTCTGTTGAGCTTTATGTCTAATTTTACTTCTTATTGAATAGATTTATCTTGTTTTCTTGTTTAATTGATCTGTATTATGACATTGTAATAATTTAAAATAAAAATTTGATTTATAGCCATAATTATTTTTTTATTGTCATTTCATTGCAGTTACCTATTTTTAAGCGGACAAAACAAAAAATGTCTAAATCTCGAAAACTATTAAACTTTGCACAAAATAATGTTTAAAATCACTTTCTTTATCATCCCTGAAAAAATTCACAATGCCCCAAACAGCCTGTATAGAAAAACGTGTGCATAAGCGATAGACAAAGTCAGTACAAAACGTGGGCTGTGTATACAAAATTATACACAAGTGTTTTGACAGTGTGTACCATACGTGATACACATGGCGCTGAGGGTGTATGTACTATTGATATGATATTAAAAACAAACTTCAGGTACTTTTCAGTACTTACATAACTTGCAACATAACATTGTTCCTACTTGTAACTGTTAAATATTTTACAGATCCCCATCTGTTTTCAAAAGAACCTGTCTTTTTAGGCCATTCAGCTTTGTCGGTGCACCTAATTTCGTTTAATTTTTTAGGATTCTGTACCCAAAGGGTTACAAACACGGGATCCTATTACATAGCTTCCACTGTCTGTTTGTCTGTCCGTCCACCTGTCCGTCTGTCACAGTTGAAATTTTCACCGAATACATGGTCTCTATTAAGAAAAAGGATTTTTTCAACATAATGAAATTTACTTGTAATGAAAAAAAGCAATTGAACTAAATTAATATATCTAGCTGTAGTGTGGAGAAACACACAAAAAAAGACAATATTTATTTATGTATTATATATTTCAGCTCTATATTATAAATTATATTACTTATATAAAACATACAAGTTTAAAATTTGGTCACATTATAGTACATACTCTAAAGTCAAAACAACAAATAATAAAAATCAAGGTACCAGATTGTTTGTCAGGCGCTACCATTTTACCGCAACGTTTTGTCGTCTCGGTGTTGCTATGCCATCTATATTTTTGTTATTTACCATTATGTTTTTAAAGTGTCATACCAATATCGTAACCGTATTGTGCGGCTGTACGGAACCACAAAATAACCACTTACAGAAGGTTTATTCCGCATAATTAGCAAAAACAGGCGCACGAACACATAGTCGCGTACGTACGACGATCTCGGAGATACTCGGGTGAATGCCAATTTCGGCCATGGCCAATACTAAATTCTGCCCAGGTTATCATACGTATACGCGTCTATGAATGTGTGCGTCTGTTTTCGCACCGTCATCGAGCCAGCCTTTCGGTAGTATCTATTTTGTGACGGAACCCTTTGTGCGCGAGTCCGACTCGTTGGCCTGTTTTTATTACTTAGTTTTAAGCTCTGTTTTACTATACGTCTTGAAAGGCAAGCTGGCTTTAAATTTTAAAGCGTTTTCCCGTAAGATTATTTTACATTGTATATTGACATACAGAATACATTTTTAGCCATAAATGTCTAAACGAAGTAACAGTTTTACCTTTTAACCCAAGTGCATCTTTTTCTACATCTCTATGAAACTGGTACTTATTCTATGGCAATTTTTCTGGATGTATTAGTAGATTGTTATACAAGGGAGGTCAGTCATCAATTACACCCGAGTGCAATACTCTACTTTTTATCACTAATCCGAGGAAATAAAAAACAACTTACAAAAAGTACACTTTCCGACAAAGATTTTATTTTATTTTCAGTCCGCCGCTTAATAAAATCGTCATAGATTCTCAAATAACTCTCTTTTGAAATTGGAGGTTTTCAACGACTGTTTTTGCTTGTAGTTTTATCGATTCAGGCGTCAAATCAAAATCATCATTATCACTTGATAAGGTTTACGTTAAAAAAATATTTCCAACAACGTTTTCAACAAGATTTGCGTGGCGCCAATTTTATTTTATTTTTTTTTCATGCGGTTTTCTTTCCGGCCAGTGCGATTGTTTCAAAAAGAAAACAAATTTATTGTGTCACTTTTAAGCGTCTTACCGGGGTCTTCCTCAAAAATGAGGTCTTGTCCCGAAAAACAAAGAAAGGAGCTTCGTTCGATTTCAAATTTACTTATAGGGCTGTAAATCGCATTTACCTCCCGCATGTCGAGTTAAATACAACTTATTTTCAGAGAATTAGTGATGAAAAATCACGTACAAACAGTGCGCCAACATACTCGTCAAAAAAATTACATTTCTAACATAGACATTCAATCAACCCGTTATTATAGGTATTATGTTACGACCTTATACCCATATGCATAAGGCCACGACCAAATTACAACCGCTGAGGTCACGAGTCCAGTAACACATAAAACTTTATGAGCCACCCGTACTCGAAACTAATTATAAGCCTTATATGAACAGTTGAACATGAAACGAATTAAAGCCAAATGTAGACTGACTGCAGCCATTCCACAGTGAAAGGACGTTTAGAATTACTGCCTGTGGATATTGCGCCCAAAAAATGACAAAATTAAAAAGCATCAAAAACATACGCTACAAAGATATAGAACGATCTGCCTTTGCGCGAATACATGATGCCACATGTCAAAAAAAAAAAACTTCTCATTAACCAACAAAAAACGCCCCTTAAAGTTAAAAGAAAAAGATGCGATTGTATTCACTAAAATACAATTTGAATGATTAAGACTGTAATCAAATTTAATTTGTTTGTTTCAATTATAATTTGTTTTAAACCAATTTTAATTTGTTTCATGCAAATTTTTTTATATTTTTGTATACAATCTGATTATGATACTAATATTGTTGTTATTTAAATGTTGCAACAATTTTTGGCCTGCAAATAGACAAATCAAAAATAAAGAACATGTCGAATACAAACCTGCCTTTAAACATTACCTATGAAAAGATAGAAGAAGTAAAAGTTTCATATATTTCTTCCAATCTTTTGGTATGGAGCACAAACATGGGCACTCACCAAATATGAAACAAGCCTGTGGAGCAATCCTATTTCATACAAGCCAAATGCCAAAACCATTTGTAAATCATAGATATTCTTAGGATAGTGTGTGTTTATTCAGATTGGATTACAGAATATCTAGGTTCCGAAAAATTTAGCAATTTGTATAATTTGTTTTAGAATACTGGAATATAATAAATACTGGATATAAAAAAAGAGAGAAATACAGACGTCGTTCATATAAAGAAGACTAAAAATAAACAGTTACCGTTTCATGGAAAACAGTTTTTACCTGAAACCATTTCACAAATTCGGCGCCGTTTGAATATCTCGCCATTTTGAATTCGATGACAGATGGGTCGGAGTACGGTGTGGGGAGAAAGGGAAACATATCTTAAGACGTGTGCAAAGTTTAATGGAAATCAAAGCCATTAGAACGTTACAACGCCTAAAGCATTTATGTGGCAGCTGAGCAGAAAGGGGCCACTTAAGTAAAAATTTTCAAACCTGTCTATATTATGTACTCATACTGCGCCGTGTTTGAGAACGTAATATACTCAGGGAAAACAAACCAAACATGGTTTATTTTACGTGCTTGATTGAAACAGAAGTCAGGTCACGGCTTGTTTGTGAAACATCAACTCAAGCAAAGATACGGGCAGATACTGTACGATTACGTATACCAACCTATTTACTCGTTCATACCTTAGTCAATACATTATATGAAGGAGTAGAGAAGCCTTATTTGACGGGATATCGATATTGTCGATAACTTTTCCAATATTTTGTTTTTATTTACATATGTTTAATCAATAATTAAAACAAAACCGTAGGTACTTAGTAGTGAAAATACTGGTTACTGGAGACGACGTAGGTAGCTACTAATTTGGCTAAGTGCGAATCTCGCGCACAAAGGGTTCCGTACCACCACACAATACGGGTACGGAACCCTAAAACATGGTAAATTACAACAATATAGATGTCATAGCAACATTAAGGCGACACAAACAAGCCACTTAAATGGTAGCGCCTGACTAACAATTCGCGGCTCCCGCTGAGTACGGAAGTCTGACATCTTGTTCCCGTAATTTTTACGTAATCAAATCAGTTACACATATTACCATGATTTTTAGGGTTCCGTAGTACCTAAAAGGTACAGAAGGAACCTTTATAGTGAGACTCCGTTGTCCGTATGTCACAGCTTCATAACTTTAGCACCGTTAATGATAAAGACATGAAATTTGGCACAAAAATAGCATTGATTTGCTCACATATCACGGTGTAAAAACAATATGAAAAATTTGAAATTATTCAAAATATTTCCAAAACAAAAGTGAGAAAAATAAAAAATATTATCCTAAAATACAATATGGGTATCAAATTGTAGGTATTAAAAAATGATTCTTCTACTGTATTTACTGGCACTGGTTTTGAGAAATCTTTAAAAAACCACAAAAATATGTATGTCCCGTTAATTCCGAAACTGGTAACCCGAAAAATATGAGAAAAATGTCGATTATATATCATAACTGGCAAATTACAGGAAAATTATAGCGGTTTAAAAAAAAAAACTATATTTATTCGCAAATATTTCGAGAAATCCTCGAAGAACCATAAAAAATTATATCCCCCCTTATCTCCAAAACTGGTGGACCAAAAAATATGAAAAAAATCATGGTAATATGTGTTTACGTAAAGATTACAGGAAAATTATAGCGGTTGAGAAATTCACGAAAAAACAATGACAAAATTAAATTCATCATCCACGATACGGAACCCTAGGTATGCGAGTCTGACTCGCAATTGGCCGTTTTTAATTTTTCGGTCCTCTTGAATCGGAGATAAGGGGACATGCATGATAAATGAAAAAAGAAATTCTACGTTTTCGAGGTTTGTATGAGGAGCTTGGGATTTATTTTTATTTTTTTCCCTAATAGAGGCTATATAGTTGCACGTATTGTATAAAGATTTCAACTGGCTACCTACTTATAACGGCTGAAGCTGTATACCCCTTTGAAAGACGGATCGACGGACGGGTGGACGGATGGACGGACAGACAGTCAGCGGAGGCTTAGTAAAAAGCCTTTGGATACGGAACCCAAAAAAAAGAGTTATTGAAACTTTGTTATTCCCAAGTCACAATGGTTGTGAAAAAAAATACATGATCTAAAGAAGGCCTTCTCGAAAACAATTTAAAGAGCCCCGCACGCACTTAATCAAATATGTCTATCTCTTTCGATATGCGATGGGCCTATTGCGCGTGTATTGCGCCCAAATATACATTCTTTATTATTCCCGGTTTTGTCAAAACAGAGACACTTAAGACACCACTTTCCAGCGTCATCTGGCAATGACTCTATCAATAAAGTATATTTCTCTTAAACGGTGTGTTTAAAAATTATGAAAAAAAATTATTAAAATATTTATTGTTAGTTAAACTATAATAAACAACTTCATTTGAGAAAATTATTCAGAAATATCAAGAATCAGCGTTAAAATATTATTAAAGACGAAATTATTTAAGACGAAAATTAAGTAAAATTTTTTATTTCTTTGAAACCACAAATTGTATGTGAAAAATTATTTGTTGTTTTGTATTATTACATTATTAGTGTACTCAAGGTCGTTGGCGGCTACCTACCACTTAGTGCTAAAGTTGAGTTTCCTTTACTCTGTCTGTTGTTAGAAAATTTAAAACGGATTACGAAAAGGGTACCACCTTTGACGTCACATTTTGAAAATATTTTATAAAATCTTGTGGATGGTTATTAAAAAAAGCCTATTTTTGGACATTTTACATCTATACCCTGAATAAATCGAGTAAACTGTATGAAGCATATGAAGATTCAGTAAACTAACCGTTCATCAAAATTGACACTGTAATAATTCGTACCTAACAACAGAAAATTTACAACAACATGCATTCATATATTGACACTTTAATCACCATTTAGCACAAATATGTATATGCACAATAAAACACATCATCCATACATCAGCCTAGTTCGTCCACTGCTGGACATAAGCCTTTCCAGGACTTTGCCACTCCCGGCGGTCATCCTGGAAGAATTGTCCATACTCACACACGCTGGGCAGGGGGGTTGGTGAGCGCGGTGCCGGAACCCTCGCACCAGTGACGCCGCTGCCCGTCACCAGTCTGTTCCATATAAGGCCCGGCTATTAGGGATGGATATACCGCCATCCATCGGTCCCAGGCATGGTGAGCCTCCTGGTTTTTTGCCTGTGAGCTGTCCTCTTACTCTCCCCCGAATTACTTCGAGGGGGTCTCCAAGTAAGATAGTGGTACCTCCACAGTCGAGCCCGGCATCAGCTCTACCACCTGCACATATATAAAACACATATATCTTTTTATTTTACAAATTTTTTTAAAAAAGCCTTTCATTTCCTTTTCAAATGGCTGCCACACAACCTGTATTTCTGTAATCTACCAGAACTAATTTGTTCAGTGATGTTCCAGTGTCCCATTCATATTTGATGAAAAATTAATGAACTCTTGAAATGAAGGGTAAAAGGTTTTAAGGATGAAGGTCCGAAATAATTAATTTCCTTTTATAATAATTTTTTTGGTTGCCATCTCCGAGCTCTATAATTACGTGTAAAGGTTTTCTAAATAAAAAGGACACATTAATAAAAAAATCCGCTTCCACACAATTTAGCCCCTATGACAACATTTTACTTGAAAGTCAATTCTCATACATAAAAACCGTGACATTCATCGTTTATTAGCTTTGTACCATTCAAATAGCAATAAGTACAACTTGGATTATGTTTATTTTGCGAAATCCATCGCTATGAATACTCTACATATTATTAGAGTGAACTAGAAGATATCAATTAGAAACAAATCCAAAAACAAGAATTTGTTTCTGATTGATATTTTCTAGTTTGTAATGCACTCTAATAATATTTAAAGTACAACTTGATTAGAATTTGATTAATACTTGCGATTGTTGGCACCTGGTGAAAGTTTTCGTGAAAGTTTCACCGTGAAACATCATCAAAATCTTGATAAAAACACTTTTACTGTTTCACAATATCACTTTTTATTACTCTAACCGGTTTCGCCTTACGGCATTATCAAGGAACACTGTTAAATATAAAAAACAATAAAGAATAAAGAAATGTGTAGTGGTTGTTTACATTGCAGATGGTGAACTCACCATCATATATACATAATATATATGTATGTTATTATAAATAATCTATTTGTATAATTCGACTGACGACGACCACAAGTTGGTCGATATATATCTCGAAAATAATTAATACCGTTTTATTTATAATTGTAATCTGTTTCAAATATAATAAATAAGAAGAGGATGTTGGTTACCCATTACATTATTTCGGGATCACTAAAATGGCTTCGGTGGAATCATAATCTAAAGTCAACAACCATTTGGTTATTTCAATTTTTGCCTCCTGCATTGTATATTTTTCGAGATTACACGACTTGTATGCCTGTTTATAGGTGGAAAGAAACGAGAACGAATAATCGAAAGAACATTTCCAAAAGTGCAAGCATGCCGCGACCGCAATTATTTAATGTAAGCACCAACCAACGGCGACACGGCCGCACATAATAACCACACTAATTAGACTTTCGAATAAGGCGCCTCTTTCCTGCGTCATCCGAAAATTACTCTACTGATAAAGTTATTTCTCTTAAATGGTGTGTTTAAAAATTATGAAAAAATACGTATTGTTATGTAAACTATAAAGATCAATTTTATTTGAGGAAATTATTCTTGCGTATTAGAAACAGCATGAAAATAGTGTTCAAAGTCAAGCTGTTTTTAGCTTAAAATTAAGTAAAATTGGTGTCTAATCTGTCAAGACTCCATTATTAATTTGGAGTTCAGTTTTGTATTATATAAAATTTTGTTCACCTCAGTCACCAACTAGATGGCGTTGTGGGTATTCTACATCGCGATATTGATTGTTCTTTAACATTACCAGTAGTCATTCCGAGTATCATTTGTGAACCAACCATTTCAACCTATTCAAACTATCCATACACCTGTTATTATATTCTATTCATCACACGGTGTTTCATTTGGGACAATTGTTCATGGTCCTTCGAGCCGGATTAACGACACAAGGAGTTTGGAGCAAGTACGTCCACGGGCGCCGACTCAGAGTCTGTTTGCTGTCGTCACGGAGCCGCTGCCAAGGAAGGAAGAGTGGATCATCGGTCGCTTGGACGGAAGCTGAGGAGTGACGTCACAGGACAGGACGTGACGTCAACCGAGGAAAGTGTGTGTGAGTGAAAAAGTACAACTGTGAGTACTCTATTCTAACTTTACGTATTGGAAAATAGCGCTATACTGCTTTTCTTTATCTCCTCCAATGCCTCTTGAGATTGCCGTCCTCGACACTGACGTCGCAGTAGGGCTCGGTGCTTATTAATTGCTTCGTTCAACGACTTATCGTTTTCATCAAACCAGTCTTCGTTAGTTCGGATCGATTTCCCTAACGTGTGTTTGGCTGAGTCAATTATTTGCGAACAAAGGAGATCCCATGTCGCCTGTAAATCACCGTTTGTGTCAATAGTCGAGGTTGCGCTGTTTAAAACTTGACAATAGTTTTGACGAATTTCCAAGCTGGCAAGTTTTCCAACGTTGAGTCGCGTCTGCTTAACTTTGTTGGATCTAATTGGAGGGCGAAGTTGCAGTAACATTTTAGTGACCACTAATTTGTGGTCCGTCCAACATTCGGCTCCGCGCATGACTCTTGTGACGAGTACTTGGGATATATCAGTTTGTCTAACGATGGCGAAGTCGATCAGGTGCCAATGTTTCGACCTCGGGTGCATCCATGTGACCTTGTGTTTTATGGGTAATCTGAAGTACGTATTGGTTATAGCCAGAC
The DNA here is from genome assembly GCA_934047225.1 of Ypsolopha sequella. Taxonomy (NCBI): domain Eukaryota; kingdom Metazoa; phylum Arthropoda; class Insecta; order Lepidoptera; family Ypsolophidae; genus Ypsolopha; species Ypsolopha sequella. The sequence goes on along the minus strand of OW203994.1, from coordinate 14,453,962 downwards.
CAAATTGCGAGCAAAGGCTCAGTAACATTTGGCCGTTACTGTTCATGTTACCAATTCCGTGTCGACCTAAAACATTAGGCCACGCTTCGTGTTCTCGTCCGACTCTTGCGTTAAAATCCCCCAGCAGAAGGATCTTCTCCACCGGACGAATCTTGGCTAAGGTGTTTGCAAGCTCTTCGTAGAAGCGGTCCTTTACGTCGTTGTCATTTGTCATGGTTGGCGCATACACGCTTATTAGATTTAGAAACCTATTATTCTCCATGTGGAGGCGTAAGGTGATAACACGATCAGAGATGTATACTGGACACTCTGCCAGTTTCCCAACCAGAGAGTTTTTGATCGCAAACCCAACTCCTGAGCGTCTTGGCTCGGAGGCGGGCGTCCCCTTCCAGTAGAAGGTGTATTCGCCACCGTGTTCCACTATCTCTCCTTCGTCAGCCAGGTGTGTCTCGCTGAGCGCTGCTATATCCACATTGTAGCGACGAAGCTCACGGGCCACGATTGCGGATTTCCTTTCAGGACACAGGTTTGTGCTGCGATCAAGCAGTGTTCGTACGTTCCATGTAGCGAAGGTCATTTTTAAAGATTTCGAGTAAATTTTCTTATTATTTCGACCACAATTGGAGGGATGCTTAGGCAGCCGTGGTTACTGCCTCCCTGTTGTTTTAAGGTAAGCAATTTTTAGGACACCTTTTCTAGTCCTGTCCCCATGTGGGGCAAGCAGTGCTTCCCTGAATAGGGCTGCTTGGTCACCCAGAGTGCTGCCGAGCTTACGCTGTTACCTCAATCAGCGCAAAAGCGACCACTCTCTCCGAGCCGCCTACGTGCAAACCTTAACCAAAGCACGGTGTGCATCACAACCGTACCTCTCTGTCTCAGCTCATCGCCGCAGGGCTTTTTCTTAATTCGGGTCCATTTTCCAGAAGCAGTCCGTTGCGCAGATCATATTATAGTGCACAAGTGGGCGCGCGACCACAGGTGCACTCTCTCGTCCTCCCTCTTCTGAACCCGATGGAACGGAGACCGCTACGACCAGAGAAGAGTTTGGGTGCAGTGTCTGGCCGACAGCTGCTGAAGACCTCTGCTGTCGCCCTTGGCCTTCCACCATGCCTTTGCTATCCCGCCGATTCCACCAATATCCGTCGCTTATCAGCCATGATTTGCCTTTGTCACCGAGATAGTCTTCATGCACTGAGCGGGAGATGTCCGCGTATAGGCCTGTCCGCCTTAGTGTGCAGGCCCCCCTCATCCAGGTTTAGCCCACGAGCCGACGTGGTTTACCGTGGTGTGGCCGCTGCGTGCACAACAGCTTCTTGGAGCCACTGGTGAGAGATTTGCGAGACGTCTGTGGACCAGTATGATTCCTCCACCCTCCAGTAGGAGAGTCGGCTGAAGGGACCTGAAAGGTACTACCACTAGGCGCCCCACTACACCACGGACCCTTACAAGGGAAGTTAAGGATCAGTGGTGGAAACGGAAAGCAGATTACATCAACTGGCTTTCTCAGTCAAACCAGCTGGGTTTGTTCTATAGTGAAGTAAGGAAGCTTATTGGGAGCGTACGCCGTGTTAGTGTGCCGCTTAAATCTATGGACGGCACTCAACGACTATCTTCTAAGGAAGATGCACTGAATCGTTGGGCACAGCATTTCAACCAGCTGTTAAACGTAGATCGATCAGCTGATCTACAGCACATTAGAGCGCTCCCAAAACTTCCTGAGACAATGGATTTGTGTGTACCACTCACTCTGGAGGAAGTTGTCGCAGCTATAAAACAGCAACCAAACAACAAAGCGGTTGGTATTGACAACATCTCGGGAGAACTTCTGAAGTATGGAGGAGAGGAGCTGCACAACACCTTATGGAAATTGTTTTTGCGAATGTGGGACGAGGAACGTGTACCAAATAACTTTAAAATCTCGTGCATTTGTCCTTTATATAAAAAAAAAGGCGACCGTTCAGACTGCAATTTCTACCGGGGTATCTCAATGCTCTGCGTTCCTGGAAAAATATTCGCTAGAGTTCTCCTAAATCGACTTATTCCCACCTCCGAAGCACTGCTGCCAGAGAGCCAGTTTGGCTTTAGACCGGAAAGAGGAACCTGTGAAGCGATCTTTAGTCTACGTCAACTACAAGAAAAGAATAAAGAGCAAGGCCAACCGCTCCACCTTTGTTTCGTAGATCTAGAAAAAGCATTCGATAGTGTTCCTCGTGAAGCCCTATGGTTAATCCTGGAAAAGTATGGCTGCCCAGATAAGTTTATAAGGCTTATCCGACTTCTACACGACAACATGGCGTGCTGTGTGACAGCTAATGGCGAGCAGACAGATTATTTCTCCGTTACCTGTGGAGTCAAACAAGGTTGTGTCTTGGCACCCACTCTGTTCGCTCTATACTTTGCCGTGGTGGTTCGAGAAACCTTACAAGGAACATCAGAAGGCATCCATATTCGCTTTCGGATGGACGGGAAGCTATTTAACCTTGCCAGACTTAAGGCCAACAGTAAGGTCTCTCACGATGTCATCACAGATATTATGTACGCAGATGACCTATGTTTTGTAGCGGATACCCCAGAGGGTCTACAGCTGCTCATGTGCAAGCTAGATGAGGCATGCTGTAAATATGGGTTGAAAATAAACGTGAAGAAAACTGAAGTTATGACATTAGACACATTGCAGTTGGCCGGCTCTACGCTGAATATTCGCTTAGGTGGAGACACTCTGAAGCAGGTAGACAAGTTCAGATATCTGGGAAGTACCTTGTCAGCAAATGGAGATCTAGATGCTGAGATCAACAGCCGTATCGGTGCCGCTTCTGCTGCTTTCGGAAAGTTGCAGTTAAAACTGTTCCGCTCACACGACATCCAAAGGTCAACTAAGATCGCTGTATACATGGCCATTGTTCTGCCAAACCTGCTATATTCAGCGGAGACGTGGTGCTTATACCGAAGACACATCCGTACTTTAGATAGGTTCCATCTCAAATGTCTTCGTGAAATTTTAAATATAAAATGGTCTGATCGCATTCGGAACACAGAAGTGCTGCGCCGTGCTAAAGTTGGCGGCATTGAATCTTATATCATGCGACGGCAACTGCGCTGGTGTGGCCATGTCTCGCGCATGTCTAATGAGAGGCTGGCGAAGCGTGTCTTCTACTCGGAGCTCCGAGAAGGCAAGCGCAAACAGGGAGGCCAGTTTCTTCGTTTCAAGGACGTGTTGAAGAGACATATGAAGAGTTGCGATATACCCCATGAGACCTGGGAGGAACACGCAGCTCAAAGACCAGAGTGGAGACATCTTGTGCAAACAAATGTTTTTAGCTTTGAAGCACAAAGACGAGCAGATCTCGACTCCAAGCGTGACCAACTCAAGGCCCGACCACCTGTGGCTATTGACTACAACTACGAGAACGGAATACTCAAATGTGGTATATGCGGACGAACATTTAAAGCCAAGATTGGTTACGTCAGCCACATTCGGGCACACCAGCGAAGCCCATCACACCCTCGCCAATAGCAGTCGCCGTAGCCGTGTCGGCTTGGAGACCATCATTGGAAAATAGACTATAAAGTAAAACTTGGACTTGTGAAATTTTAAAGTAATTAGTTTAGACTTAAAATAATTCTCTTAAAAACGAAGATACGGGGAACCTACGCCCAATTTTCGATAGACATTAAAAACACTTAGAAAATTTGTGAAGATTCAACTTTGGACTTGTCGTTTTTTCGTCAAAATATATGCTCAGAGACTTAGAAATATACTATTTGAACATTCTGATTGATACATCACCTAACTGAAGATGGAAGCACGTATTCAAGTACAGAATGATTTATTTAAGAGGATAAACAAAGCTAGAGACAATTTTAAAAAGGCACCGAAAGATCGATTAACCAGTCATTCGTACATTACAACAAGACTAGAGACGTTGGAGGGACTGTGGTCTCAATTCTGTTTAACGCATACTTGCATTGTGCGAGAATCTGATGCAAACAAGTTAAAAGCTACTAAGTATGTTACAGCCGATGTGTACGATGATTGTGAAGAAAGGTACACACATTACAAGTGCGAGTTAAAAGACGCACTCAACGATCTCGTTAAGCCTTTAACTGTACAGTCTTCAACGTCTGGGATATCTTCTGCGACCGGAGGTGGTACAAGCAAGCAGCAAAGCATTAAGTTACCGAAAATTACCATTCCTTCGTTTTCAGGGAAGTATTCAGAGTGGATAAGCTTTCGAGGTTAACATTTAGAACTGCTTCGAGCATTTAGAGCAGCTGCTAAAATCATCCTAAAAGACTTTTACATGGACGATCTTATGACGGGCTGTAGCTCTGTTGAAGAAGGTAAGCAAATTTATGCAGAAATCACAGAATTACTAAAGAAAGGAGGTTTCGAACTACAGAAATGGAGCAGTAATAGTGAAGAATTACTTAAAGAAATAGATGAAAAGAATACAGAAAAAGAAGGAACCTTGAAATTAAAAACAGATGAAGTATTTAAAATTCTAAGACTTACCTGGAACCGAAAAACCGACGAGTTTGAGTACGCAGTGCAACTTCCACCTCTTACCTCACCAGTAACCAAACGAATATCCATTATCCGATATTTCACGGTTATTTGACCCCCTCGGATGACCAGCGCCAGTGATAATCTCAGCTAAAGTCTTCATACAGACGTTATGGCTATCAGGAATTGAGTGGGATGACGAGCTTCCCCCAAAATTGCTGAAGGACTGGCTAAAGTATAGAGCGGATTTAAATAAATTAATCAAATTCAGCCTACCACGTTGGATTCATACGCGCAAAGATGATGAACTTCAGGAGTTACACGGTTTTTGCGACGCGTCAAATAAAGCTTACGCTGCAGTAGTCTACCTACGCGTCATAGACAACCAAGGGAAGGTTCATGTTTCATTGATTGCTTCCAAAACAAAAGTAGCTCCTATCAAACAGATCTCTACCCCAAAGTTGGAACTCTGTGGAGCCGTATTGCTTACAAGGTTACTGATTGAAGTCTCTAAAGTCATGAATCTTGACAAACACACCATTCAGGCATGGACAGATTCGCAAGTGGTTCTTGCATGGCTGAAAGGTCATATATCCCGATGGAAGACGTTTGTTGCAAATCGTGTGTCCGAAATCATCACCTCGCTGGAACCTCAGCAATAGTCACATGTTTCTACAAAAGACAACCCTGCCGATTGCGCATCTCGAGGCACGCCTAACAAGGATGAAAGATTTTGGAAGGAGGGTCCAATGTGGCTGAAAGAAAAGAAAATTGATTATAAAAAAGAAAAAATTGAAGAAACACATTTAGAAGAGAAAAAGAACAAGATTTGTTTTATAAATACCTGCAATAAGGAAGAATCAGATCCAGCTGAAGAGATTATTTCTAGGTTTTCGTCTCTAAGAAGACTTATACGTGTTGTTGTTATCTGCAAAAGATTGGCTAAACGTGCTAAAAAAGAGAATTTGGACGATACAAAAATTTGGCACACCAGCAATGAAATCAAGGAAAGTTTAAAAACATGTATAAAAATATGTCAAGAAAGATATTTTCATGAAGAACTGGAAGACCTGAAAAAGAAAAATGATATTAGTAATAAAAGTAAACTTACCTCACTGAATCCTGTTGTCGATGAAGACGGGATACTAAGAGTCGGTGGCAGACTAGAACATGCTTCAATCACTGAAGAGATGAAGCATCCAATCATACTTCCACGTATGTCACACTTCACGAATTTAATCATTGCTGATGCTCACGATAAAACATTACACGGCGGTCCACAATTGATGTTAAACTATTTACGATCCAAATATTGGATAGTCGGGGCAAAGGAACTAGTAAAGCTCTTCGTTCGCAAATGCGTACATTGTGTACGACATTCAGCCCGAATCAGACATCAATTGATGGGACAGTTACCGACAGTAAGAGCAAGTGCAAGTCGACCTTTTTTGAGAACTGGAGTCGATTATGCGGGCCCTATCAATATCAGAACCTCAAAGGGTAGAGATAATCACTCATATAAGGGATATATTTGCTTATTTATTTGTATGGCAACGCGCGCGATCCACATCGAAGCAGTAAGTGATCTTACATCTCAAGGATTCATAGCTGCTTTCAAACGTTTTGTGGCTCGCCGTGGCCACTGTGCAGACGTATATAGTGACAATGGAACAAACTTTGTGGGTGCTGCACGTGAATTAAAGACTCTTTTTATTGAAGAAAGATCGACTATAGCAATAGAAATTGCTGATCAACTCGCTACGAATGGTACCACGTGGCACTTTATCCCACCTCATTCTCCAAACTTTGGTGAGCTGTGGGAAGCCGGTATAAAAGCAACAAAGTACCATTTAAAGCGTGTTATTGGAACTTCGACATTGACATTCGAAGAAATGACAACATTGTTATCGCAGATAGAGGCTTGTCTCAATTCAAGGCCTATTTCAAAAATCACTGACAATCCTGGTGATCCAACTCCATTAACACCAGGGCATTTCTTAATAGGTGAACCTCTGGTCTTAGTACCTGACTTGAATTACGATACGGCAAACGTTTCTAGTCTCAGGAGATGGCAACTCACACAAAAGATGACTCAGGACTTTTGGCGTCGTTGGTCACGGGAATACTTGACTCAGTTTCACCATCGTTACAAGTGGACGCACAAAACTCCCGAACCCGAAATTGGAGACGTGGTGCTAGTAATGGAAGATGATCTTCCCCCAGCCAGATGGCTGTACGGTGTTAGGCAAGCATCCTGGATTGGATGGAATTACTAGAGTAGTCAGTTTGAAATGTAACAATAATACAATTAAACGACCAATATGTAAGTTGTGTTTTTTACCTAGTGATTCCTAATAGAACTTAGTTATTGTTTTGTGTATTTTCTTTGATTATAAGTTATTTTCTGATGTAATCACTAACATTGGTTATCGTTAAGTTATGTTAAGTTAACAAGTTATTATTTTTGTTTCTAAATATTGTACTACTCTGATTTATCGATTTGTGTGAACTAACCAATATATCCCGTGGGTTTTCACTTTGTTTTGTTTAATAAGTTAGTTATGTTATGTTATGACATAGTCAGGAAAATTGTGAAATTTTTCCTTGGTGGGCAGAATGTCTAATCTGTCAAGACTCCATTATTAGTTTGGAGTTCAGTTTTGTATTATATAATTTGTTTCACCTCAGTCACCAACTAGATGGCGTTGTGGGTATTCTACATCGCGATATTGATTGTTCTTTAACATTACCAGTAGTCATTCCGAGTATCATTTGTAAACCAACCATTTCAACCTATTCAAACTATCCATACACCTGTTATTATATTCTATTCATCACACGGTGTTTCATTTGGGACAATTGTTCAATTGGTTAATTATTTGCAACCGCTACAAATACTTGTATGGTTCTTGCACTAAAATACAAGTAAAATATTGTTAGAAAAATTTTTGGATTTTTTTTCCGTTGTAAAGTATTATTTATTATTTTGTGTAAAGTATGCTTCTCTCCTATTTTACGTCATCTGGAGACCAAGCGACGTCATAATGCAGTGCGCGCTGATATGAACGTTATTTCAACAAAGTTTCTGTCGACATTTGTACCGACACATGTCAACTCAAGGTCGTTGGTAGCTAGCCCCTTAAGAGCTCTCTGTTGTTCGAGGGGAAATCAAGCTACGAACGCGCTCAAAATTACCTAAATGAATGATTAAAATTATTATAACGAAAATTCTTCAAAAATAATCACGGGAAATCTTCAATTCGGGAAAGTTTCAATTTCTTTCTGGCATACATAATTAATTAAATCGGATCTTAGTCTTAAATTGGATCTTGTTTTAGTATTTATTTTGGTAAAATTCCTGATTAAAATTTGAAATTCTTAGGCACATCAGTTGAGATTTTCTGTCGTATTCTTATGTCACAATGCTACAACGCTCTTGTCTTAATGTAGGACGTACCCTGGTTTATTCGTCCAAAGACATACTCTATAAAATAGTCAAAGTTCCATGTCGATTTATAGTTTTTGAGATCTTAAACAAGAAACCAACAAACTTTCACTTTTATATATACTATTCCTAATGAAATTCTTAATCTTGCCCTTTGTAAATTTAAGCTTTACTTAACCCGGCGAGGATGAGGAGGGGTCAATATTAACCTGCTCATTTTCAAAAGTTTGCAGTTTTTTGTCACGTGGTCGTATGTTATTGGTTGTCTCGATAGCTGTCGCTAATGACGCCCCCTGCCTGCCGCACACTGTTCTTCAGTTGGCCGGCGACTGAGAAAAGAGCTAAATGCGTGCAGACGCAAAAAAAGGTAAATATGACCCTATATTATACATGATTTATTTTAAATCGTTGAGTTCTTCCAAAGTTGATTATGTTGTAGGCATTTAATAAAACAAATAAAACTTTAAGATCTGTACCCTAAATATGTTTTTTTTATGGTAAACCCTAAAACAATATATTATTAAAATGTTCAAGCATAAACCTACACTAAAAAAACAAAAAAACATGTAACAATTGAAAATGAAATACAGGGTCATAATGACCCTCCTCATCCTCGGTGTGGGATTCTGCACCACATCCTCGCCGGGTTAAAGAAGATATTATATTCGAAAGCCTTGTAAAGTGTACATATTCACTTAAATGGTAATACGGCATAGCAACTCGTATCTCTAATATCTCCTGTAAAAGTCGCAATCCACGTTTGTCTGTGTGTATTCCTTTATAACTTATGCACTTTGAAATGGATTTCAATGCGGGTTTCACCAATATTTGAAAAATTTCCCGAGGAATGTTTATATGTAAGTATAACATATTCACATTTAGTTTATAGAAGAGAAATATAGATGTTTCATTCACAGCATGCGAAGACTGGCAGGTCGCAATATAAAATTGTATAAGTAATAGAGCAGATCCTTAAGGCTTTAATTTTAGTTTTAGTGCTGTCAAAACTAAAAATTTTTTAAGTAATTGTTCGTAACATTTACTGTGTTACTACAAAACGGTGTTTAACTTTAGACAGTGTTTAAATCTGTCGTTGTCGCCTTTTGTTTCATATCGTAAAAAAGTGACAGCAACAGATTTAAACACTGTCTAAAGTTAAACACCGTTTTGTAGTAACACCGTTAAAGACTATTTTGGAATGAAGATAATTATCTCTGTGTAGTAGCTGAACCTAATTGATGGGTGTTTTGAAAGAACAATCGATGTCCAACTTTTTCGAAATTGTTTTTTTTTGCTCTATGGATTCTCTATTGTGCGAACAATAATCTGGTTATATGAGAATCAGGACAAACAACTAAAAATATGGCTACAAAAACAGTGTTTCCGGAAAACTCACCAACGTCAGTAACGTTCCTATGAAGAGGAATTGAAATAAATTAAATAAATAAATTAACAAACATTTTGTGACTTTTTATTAACATAATTAAGTACTTTTAAAGTTGATATTGATAGTGCTCATCACAATGCTTGTCAAATCACAATGATAAGTAATTTTATATATCCAAGTATAATAAAAAATATAAACGGGTATTTTTTCATGTACTTAACTGATTTTATGAAGTTTTATTTACCAATACCCAACATGTGGACTGATTAATGTTGATGTTTGATTCCTGTATAATGTCAGAAAAGTGACATTGGTTGTTTCCAAAACACCCTTTAACTCAAATATTTAATTTAAGTATATATTTATATAAAGTAGTAAATATAAATCAAAATCATGAATTCTCATTTTCCGAGTTATACTTTTTTCCGTTTTCTAACAGGGTTCCTTTTCCATGTCACTGTTGGCCCAACTGACCGATTTTATTGGCGTCTTCCTTTCAAAATATGTACATATTTTTGTTGACAGTGGGATGGTCTATTAAAGTTATATGTCTGATCATTGTCGGATTAAAATAGTTAAATTTTTTTGACGTCAATAAATGGTTCACTAGTCCCGGCGGTAAATAATCCACATCGTATCGTAGAATTTCTGATACTAACAGTCCGGTGACAGAGACGACGCTCTACGAAGCCGAAGATAGCTGATGTGTGTTTACTGTCGGTCGTACGTTATCATTATCAATCTACAAGCTCCTAATTGGACTCGAACTTTAACAAAATGTACCAATGGAAAAAGAAATGTTTTTTTGGTTGATTTTCTTTTTAGTTCAGCCTTTTGTCGGGTACTAATATCATAAAAAATAGAATGAACATATTCGTCACTTAAAATGTCTAAAATTTAATTAAAACTCTGTGAAGCATTTTTACCAGTTTTTTTTTTCCTAGGCGGTTGAAATACGCAACAGAATTTTCTTTACTAGTTTTTTGTGAATAGTTACTTATGACCACAAATGAAAAAAATAAAAACAAACAAAAAATATTTTTTTATATACATTTTGTAAAAGTTTGAGTCTATTTCGGAGCCTGAACTTGAAGTACAATATAAATAAATATAAATATTTTTTTTCTGTACTTTCTATAAATTGCTTCAAAGTAATTCCACTAAGCACATATGAAATTCGAAAAAAGTGTATTTTCAGTCCACCGTCCTGTACCGTGGTTTTCTTATTTCTGAAAATTAAAATTCATTATTGTACTTGTAAGTATGTGTGAAATATAATTTTTTCTTTTATTTTACCTGCTTTAAATGCAGACGCTCTAAACATTTTCTGTTCTCGTGAATTCGAAATAGGGAAAGGAGCATCAAGTGCATAGTTTCAACGACCATTTCCACATCCTCGGGCAAAGTATTATAAGTACCATAGTTTCGCTCCTCAATGCTGTATGATGGTTGTTCCCAAGTATTACCCTGCACGGGATTAGTTTTAAGCCAGTGGTTGTGAGGTGGTCAGCCTTTGTGGAGGGATCTTCATGAAAGGCATTTCCTAACTAATTAGATAACAAAAAAATCTGGCAATGCAATTTGAATCAAAAGTTTGGTAACTCTTATGCCTGGTCTTTTATTTGTAAGTACTTAGTCTAATTATGCTTTTAGTACTTTAACACTCTGTATTGTAAAACGTTAACATATTGGTTGTCCAAATGACCTAGAATACCTAACTAAGGAATCTACGTTTGAATACAATGAAATCAAAATAAATAAGTAAACGTACAAGAAGTTTCAATATTTTTCTATTATTATTAAATAAATGTGTGGTAGAGTTGATGCCGGGCTCGACTTACCCCACTGAAATTATTCGAGGAAGAGTAAGAAGATGGCCTCCAAACAGACATGACCAGGTGGCTCACCATGCCTGGTACCGATTGATGGCGGTACATCCATCTGAAATTGCCGGGGCTTATATAAAACAAACTGGTGACGGGATTAAATGGATAATACCATCGCTTCTTTTTTGTCATTGGTTTTGAAGTATTGTTTTTTTTCATTACATTCTCCTCTAAATTTAATGAGTAATAATTTTCTAGTACTACTTGCGCCTTGTAATATTTTATTGAGTTTATAATTTAATATGAAATTCACAGTAATATTAAAATATATTTCGTAATTTACACTGTCTCTTTTAGATACCTCAATACTTCGATCAACAATATTGACCTCAATAACAACATTACACAGTCACAAATTCTTTATTTGGTCATAAATATGAACCTACGAGTATGTGATATGTCTTCTTGACCTAATTTCCCTTTTTTATAGTGTTTCTTTGTCTATTCTATATATTTCGTATTGAATGCATTGCTTCCGTCGATTAAAAATTTATATTAATGATCATGTCTTCTATTTTAACAGGATCGCACACACGGATAGAATCATGACCTTGACTCCCGTCGTGAAAAGAATGATAGTTTATATTATTGCACAACATTTATCGTTCTCGCCATCTCAATCATATTTATTTCTTTATTTTATTTATTTAAGATACATTTGCAGAAGATACAAAAACATTGATGGTGGACGAGATTAAGGGTACAGTTCTGTTGTACGTTCCTTATAAATATATAAAAGAGAACATTGGTAACTTCTAAAATTACAGAAGAGCTTAAGATAAAATATGGACTTAAAAAAAAAATATATATATATATAATAATATTATAATAATATATATATATGAACTTAACAAAAAGAAAAAGAAATATTAACATAATGGCATAACTTTTGCAATTTTCTGTTTGTAATAATATAATACAAAATTGATAATACAAAATACTGGCAAATTTAAATATGGCATGTATTCAATCGTACATCAAAAATACAAATTTGCTCACCAAAAAATACTGACTTGCACACTTAAATATTAATTGTGCTTTTATAGTATTTCTGGGTTGTCATAAAAATAATAACCACGAATGGCGAGTCGCGGAATGCCATACCTAACCTACCGGCTCTCTTCTGCACTGAAGAATTTCTATGTGCAAATTTAGTAAGATAGTTTTTTGAGGTACAAATAAAAATATCCCTTTTAATATTTCAGCTATTCTATAAACCCTGAGTTTAAGGGGGCGGGTTACTCTGCTAAATTCTTCAGGTCTTGTTCCAGTACGTAACCCTGTAACTTAACTGCCTGACTTATTGTAAGTGGCAGAACGTATAAGCTTTATCCACACAGATAAATCTAATTCTTCGATAGGAACCTCTACATCTAACATAGGCATAAATGGAATTTGTAGACATTTTCCAAACGTCTAGATGAAGTTATATAAGTGCTGTTGCGATGTCTGGTAATTCACAGAGAGAGACTCGCTCGCTGTTGAGTTGTTGATCATCACACAATGGAATGCCGTCCTGCAATAACAGGTCTATTAGATGCTCTGAAGGTACGTCACATGATAAGTTTTCTATTTTTAATCAGAACTCTATACTACAACATAAAGAAGACTAGGCGAAAGTGGTCTATAGACCAACAGATATGGAGTAATTTTTTTTAGGAAGTATACATTTAGACGGTATTTTTTTGTTATGACGACATCAAAATTTGACCCGACAGTTTTGAGATATTTCAAGTCAAATAATATATTAGTATTATTTAACTTTAATTAAGTATTTTTATTACAATAATGTAATAATAAAGTAAGGAACTATTTTGCAATGAGCTACATTTATTACATTTTTGACTACAAAGACGCCTAACTAAGAACTATAAATTAGTGGCCTGTTATACTAGCGTTGCGTTGGTACACTACACGCCGTGTCTTTTGACGCCACCGTTTTCTGTCGAAAAGTACCAAAAAAACTGTCCGGTCAGATTTTTATGCCCTTTCGCACAGAGGTGTAGTTGGGGTTACCTAATGTAAAAACCACAATATTATATCTGTTGGTTCATAGACCACTTTCCATACAAAAAAGAACAGTCTCCTTTATGCTGTATTAAATGTAGTTCTAACGGATTCAAATCTGACTTCGATAAAACTCTATTATCGTCATAAGAGGCTCCTCTAACGTTTTTATTACAACCAACCAACCGCCAAAAATAGCTGAACTTATAATTTAAAATATAAAAGTTTAGTTCAATAAATAAATAGGAAAAAAAAATACGAGCGAATGATAAGAAAGAAATATTTTTTCTTAACAAAATCTACGATAAAAGAAATACTTGAATATGAGAACCAACAACAGCAGCAATAACTTTTATTCAATAAGGTCATAAACATTGTTTTGGTACAGCCTAAATGTAGGTTTAAGGGGTGATACAGAAAGGAGAATAAAATAAACAGTTACATAAAAATGTAACAAAACAGAAACAACATGACCCCTTAATAGTAATAAATATACAGTGTAATGCTCGCGGTTTCACCTGCGTGAAATTATATTATTTTTGTTTTAGAATACTGCCTATTTTTGATCTAGGTTGTTGTCACTCGGATCAGTAGAGTAAAATTAATTACTTGCTTTATAAATAGCGTAACTTGTATGTGTCTATTAAAATCCAGTATCAATTAATACTCCAAATGAGTATAGAGAAATTGAAGCCCGTTTCGAAAAGTTGGTCTCTTAACATAATATAAGGGTGTGCAGATGGTTCAGAGATTTAAAACAAATTTATCCTTGAGCCATAACAAAATTAAGTATAAGTTGCTCAAGACGAAGTTCATGATATAAGAGTATCTTTGTCTTTAGTTATAAACGATTGTTATGCTATAATAATGCATATCTTTTTCATTTATTTATTACACTTTTTGTACCTTTACAAACATAATTTACAACACATTTTCACATAAAATACAGATATTGTGTACAAAGGCGGCACTTATTGCTAATAGCAATATCTTCCAGGCAACCTTTGGGTGGAATGAAAAAGATGTTAACGATAAAAGGGTAGCGTTAATGCTAACAAAAAAAATGCATGTTGTTATTTAAATAAAATATTAGCTCAGCTTACGCCTAAATTGTTTTTAAATGTCTTAAATTATATCTTAGATGAACAATTTATTACTTTTTATAAATTAATAAAGTCTACGAAATAAATCCGTCCACATTGATAAGAATCAAGATATTTTAATTTAAACTAATTTTACACGTAAACCTCCTCACAGACTGAATCTGCTAAAACTAGTCAGCTACCCGTATTTATGATTATTTAGTTTCTGTACATCATGAACTCTCCTCAAGTTTCCTTTACTTCTATAAATATTTTAATTTCATATATTTGTTCAAGCATGTATATAAAACGGTTATTGCGTTTATTGCTTTTCTAAATATTTACTTAAAAAGAAGTTATAGTATTTACTTCCATCAAAGTAGCAGGTTCGTTAAGTGGGTCACATGCGAGCATGCCGTCACGACGAAGCCTCTAGTCACGTAGCGGGTGAACGCGCGCTCCACTGCTTAATAACGAATATTATCACCTTCGGGGCGAGTAACTTCCGCCGGAGAATATCCGCACGTGTCGTGTGTACCGGTCTTTATATTTTATGTACTGATTAGCCTTTCGCTCGCGGTTCTTGTTTCTGTTTATTTTCTGAATGTATAGTGTATGTGTAATGGACGTTTTTGATTAACCGAGTGTAAATTAATAGCAAAATAAATCTATCTACTGATCTTCTGACCAATAAATATTTAGATAAATAAAATTTGCTTTTTCAATTTGAAGTAGGTAACAGCAAAATAGTCTACTAAATGATTTAGTTATACACTGAAAAGTAATAAAATAAAGTATATTTAAGTATACGTTAGTACAGCATGCCCAATAATAGCTATTTACAAATTATTTCATTTCTATAATATAAAAGAGCATTTCGGTGACATTAATAAGTTTTGTTAACGTTTACATCACCACGCTAAAATAAGTATACAGACCCATTTCGTATTATTAAAGATTTAAACAATTTTGTATCAAATTTGTGTTATAAAAATGAAAAAAATACTTCCACAGTGCAGATATTTTAATGGTCACCATAACACGAGTAAAGAGCATTATTGTAATAAAGCAGATTTTGAGCCAACCGTTGCACATTAAAAGCTACACAGTACTTCTAGAGTGCTAATACTGGAACAGTCCGTAAATATCCTTTTTTTCACTTCAAGGTAATATAAATGATTGTTTATGATACCATTTTATCAATTGCACTATTATTTTTAGGACGTTACCTAGAAGTGTTAAAATACTACTTAAATGTCACACAGAGTTTATGATTAAAAGTGATTTTTAGAACAAAAATAAATATAATATGTCATTGCAAGCCTTTTTTTGCTCATAATAAATAATTGGTAAAAATTAAGAGTAGTAGTGGTTATAGAAGAATGGTGATGCAGCGATATCGGGCAGGATCATCATTCAAAAATCAAAGTAGTAAAGTGTGGTAAACCCTACAGACAGAGAAAGTGATTAAGGACAGGATTTGGAAAGTTGCATTGCTCGCTCTACTCAGTGTTACGAACTAGCTGTCGCTCTGGCTCTACATGCCAGTAGCCGCTCGTTCTCTCAGTGCTACGAGCCTGCAATCACTCGTTCCACTCAGTACTACGAGCCAGTAGCCAATCGCTCTACTCACCCTGCGTTCCGAAATTGAATTATATCGCTAAAATCGATTACGAAAGTATGAAGTGAATGGCTTATGATCCATTGTAATTCTATTTCGGACCGCATGGTCAGTGTTACGATCTAGTATTACTCTACTCAGTGCTACGAGCCTGTTGTCACTCGCTCTACGTTCCAGTAGCCGCTCGTTCTGTCAGTGCTACGAGCCTGTATTACTCTACTGAGTGCTACGATCCAGTGATCCAGTAGCCACTCCCTCTTTTCAATGCTAGTCGTTGGCTCTATTAATTGCTACGAGGCTATAGTCACTCGCTCCACGCAGTGCTACGAGACAACAACAGCCGCTTGCTCTACTTAGTGCTACGAACCAGCAGCCGCTCGGTGCTACGAGCCAGTCAATCGCTCTACTAAAAGCTATGAATCAGTAGCCGCTGCCTCTACTCAGTGCTACGACCGAGCAACCGCTCGCTTTGCGCGGTGCTATGAGCCAAATGAAGCCGCTCTTTCTATAGCTAAGAGTATTTAAAACTAATACATTTTCTTTAATGAAACTAGGCAGCTTCTATTTTATGAGGCTTCTGACCAGGGATAGGATAATCGGATCGATATATACCTAAAGTTGGAAAAATCCCTTAAAAAGTTTGTAGGTGTGGAGTCAGATTCTTAAAATATTATTTATTTTCATAGTAAAATTTACGGAAATTACGGCATTGCTTAAAACGTCACGATGATGTACCTAATACTTAATAGATTTTAGTAAACTTTAAAAGATTTTACCGTAAATTTATATTATTTAGAAATTGTGTGCATTTCTAGGAAATTTATAAAATGCGAAGCTAATTTATCTATTTGTTTATTTTATTTTATTTTTGATCGGCTTTCTATTTTCTATTGTGCCTTTTCCTCTATTCGGCCTAAATAATATTTATTATTAAATTTGTTTAGATTTCCGGTAACATATCTGCTAAGTATTACATTATCGTAACGTTTTAAGTAATTCCGGGATTTTTACTATCAATATAATATTATAAGAAGCCGACTCCACACCGACAAACTTTCCCAGTTTTTCTAACTTTAGGCATGTATCGATCTGATTATCCTATCCCTGCTTATGACTCACTTATGATTATTTCTTTAAAAACAAACAGATGTAAAGAAAAACATTCTAAATAATTTTTCTATGAATATAATTCACGTGGTAACTCCCTTAGTATTGAATTGGAGAGTATAGGGCAGACGTATTTTGTGTAAAGCGAGTGTAGAGCTTATATTCGTTTTCTATGACAGCATTCGTTAGCAAATTGCAATCTGATACATGTTAAGTTATTTGCGTCACTAATCAACACAAACTATTTGCCGTCAAAGCCTTTATTTGCCTTCCTGCTCGGATCTACTAACCATAAATTGATATTCGGGCGCAGCTGTGCCCAGGACACGGTCTAATAAATTTATATGTTTGTGGATCCCGTAAACAAGAATAGGTATGGCCGTACGACTAATATTGGGCCACCTGGTGGAGTGAAACATTTATGTAAGCGTACAAGTTTACTTTACAACCTGTTGTTGGTAATTTTGGATGAAGTCCAAAAATTACTTGAAAAATCGTTCGCTGTTTAGATGCAAAATGTAGGTGGCAAGATGCGTTGATCATAAAAGCAATTAGTTATCATTTTAGATTTAGTGTAATTATAGTAACTTTTTTTATAGTAAAGCCTGACCAGGAAAATAAAAAACCTGCTCATTTGCTTTTATGATTTTTATTTTATGATTGGAACACTCTGACAGCACACAGGAAAAAAGAACACCACACTTTGACAGCAATCGACATAATGACGTTTTAAAGATGAGGTTGTCAGTAGAAAAAATTAGTTAAAAAATTAATTCCGCAATATGGCGAGGTTTTTTATTTTCTTGGTCAGGCTTTAGATAATTTAATTGAGGTAACTTTCTATAGACGACAATAACAGGGATCGTGAAACTTACTTTGGTTTACTTCGATCATAGATTTAAACCCTCAAACCATTGCCGTATTGCATCTGAATACAATGGTAACGTGAGAAGCTCTCTAGAACCAGATTGTACTCAGTGTACTCATCTTGGACTAGTGCAATATTAATGATGATTGCCGTTAGTACTGAGAAAGCAATTCCCTCTAGCTGGCGTATTGTTCTTAGGAAGGAAACATATACCATTCGGTAGAGACTCTTGTTTACATTTCATATGTGTCACCGGCATCTTAAGGCGCTCTTATCCCAGAAGAGTGACTCTCTGTCTTTTTCTTTACGTGTAAGGAGTAAAGAAAATAACCACACTTTTGTACTTTTTCGTTATTTTTATCGGTTTTTAAATTGTTTAAAAATAATGGATATGTTTATTAAAACCCACTTACGTGGTCGACCTAGAAAATTTAAAGAGCAATATTACCAGATATGTTTCGTTAATAAAAGAGTGGAATTATGGAAATTGCATGATTTGAAAGGTCTTATTACATGCTGTGTTCGTGAATTATTTTTATCGAGCAAAGTTTATCTGATCGTGTAACACATGCGTTGAAAACCTAGATAAAAGTTCGAACTATATTGCGTATTTTTTTTGGAAGTTTTAGACGATATTTGAAAGTTCTATTTGACTTTGAAATTACTAATTTTGGGATAAGAGCGCCTTAAAATTACGTACAGCACATGTGACAGTATTTGATTAATCCGCTTACATCTTTGTGTGCAATGTTGTAAACGGACAGAAAGACAGACGGCAGGACTTCGAAATATAAATGCCTTAGTTTCAACAAAAACCATACAAACTATAAAAACCAAAAATATCATCAGAAACCATACGTATAAAAAAGAAACATAGTTCACTTTATATTGTAGCGAGCGTTGTGCTAGCCTCACTGATTGAAACAATTCACTTCACGTCTATGGCTCTACAGATCCTACGCCTAATATTTGCTCTTCGTCTAAACCCCTTTTGAATGTGCTGTAGTTTCTCAAATTGCCTACTAAACCAGTATTTCAAGCGTCTTGGGATACATAGCGATGACGGGTAGTGAATAAACAAACAAAGAGTTCAATTTGTTAGGAAATATTAACTAATTTTACTAACGAGATAAATAAATGAAAGTTTGTTTATTAAAAAGCTTTTTTAATTTTTTACTTTTTGCTTTTTAGTGAATAATGTAATTTTGCTCGTTAAACCTTTTATATCATTTGATAGCCATATCAAGAGGGTGGTAAAAGACATTTAGTCACAAACGGTTGTTATAAAAATAATAAATCTCTTTTATAAAAAATCTTGTCGTGTCCGCCATATTGAATTTAGAATGGCGTCACTTAGCTTATTTATGATGCAAAATTTCAATTCACAATTCAATCGGAAACTGGTTTTAAATTAGTTGCATGTTTTGATCCACAGTTGAAGGGTTAAAAGTTTGTAAAAAAAATAATTGGACGCCTTATTGGCCTCGTTGCCTGTCTTCCAAAAAAATTCTTTCTCCGTAAATGTTCATAAATCCATTTACTTCTGCTACTAATATTTATTTACTTTTTGTTTACGTATTATATTATTTATATTTGTTATATATTAGTGTATATATCTATCGTATTCTAAGTATTTGTATGTGCAATGTTATATTTATGTATTTGTTATAGGTATTTGTTATCCATTTAACAATTATTATTTATTTTGTGCACCAGCTTCGCGTTATTTTTTCCAACTATTAATTTCAACACAAAGGTTATCTGGAAGAAATCGCTTTAATTGATAAGGCTGCCAATTATTACCTGTAATTTTGTTATTTTACTTGTTTTATTTATTTTGGTGTATAATAAATTTGACATTTTTATGAAGAAATTCAGGTCGAGGCGGCAGTAGATACCAATTGCAATTTGCTTTTGCGTATTGGAATATGGAAACAATATATTAATAAACGACTATACCTATTGTAGCATAACTTTTTAAAATATGAGTTTTAGCTACTTCATAATCACGAACGTAATTTGGTAGGTTCGGCCTTAAATTTGGACTGCCACCAGGCAAGCCTGGTGACAGCCAAAAAAAGAGGTAAATCTGGATAAAGAAACTGTATAATTTAACTTTAAATGAACTAAAAATAACAAAACAGAAGTAAAAAATATAGTATAAACCACGATAATATCTGTAGAGTATTGAGTTCTAAGGAATCTATAAAACCAACACAAAAATTATGCCTAATTCGTCTTAATTAGGATTTTGTTTTCCTTTAGCTTAAACGACGCATTTGTTTACAAAATAATGGATTTAAATTTGGATATCGAAACTAGTTTATAGGATCCCAGAAACTACGTTTTCATGGAAGTTTTAATAACTTCTAATCCGGAAGAAAACGTAATATTAAGGTGTTAAGAGCAATCGTTATCTAGCTTTACACTAAGGAAGAAAATAATTGATGCTGGATATTCAGACTACTGGATGTTAGGCTACGGATACAAAAAACCTGGTAAGGGTGTCTTCGTGACTTAGGTGTTTCTAGTCTTCCTGGGAGTAGTCGATCAAGCCAAGCCGACTTCTGTTTTAATACCGGAAGCTTACCCCACCAGGGTACGTGGTCCGTATATCCGGCCTCAATAAGTACAACCGTACGAGATGGCAGGAGGAATTGAAGAAGAAATGGGGAAAACCCTTAAAAAAACCCGAAGGGTCGCTGTAAAGAAATAAAACAACAGCGTCAAGATATGCTTATGAAATCTGGGAAAGGAAATTAACGTATTGGAAACGGGACAAAAGGGATTTTCAGAGAATGAAACCAAAATTACACAAAACTTACCAGGACATGCAGAAAAAAACTGGCTTTCACAATATTTAGAGCAAATGTGCTCTGTTTCAAGAATCCAAAATTTTAAATTTCATATTTCTGTAGCAAATTTGCCTTCCTTGTACCACGATACTCTTTGATATGAGAAAAATAACAAAAAAATCTGACAAGATATTCCAAATATTCGAATTTGAAAATTCAGTAAAGCAATCAACGATAAAGAAAGACTAAAAATATATGAAAAAGGTTGAATACTTGTAGCGAATGCTACACTATGTAAATACACAAGTTACATACAATGTGGTTCTCCTGGTCCAAGCTATAAAAAATTCTTACATGTATTTGAAATTCATGTATTTGAAGGTGAAATATTCATGATTTGCTTGTGTATTAGAAAATTTTGGTTCGCCCGTATAATTGTTAAAGTATGTTTTTCGTATATTTACAACGGACAGTTTGTGCAAAACCAGTCAAGTGTGAGTAGGACTCACGCCCTGAGGGTTCCGTAACATTTCATTACCTAAATTAATTGACTTAAATACTTTAAATAAAAATTACAAACTTATCATTACCTACAAAATGTATGAAACGAAACTGCAAAATCAAGTTGGTTGAGTATTCGGAGACATAACCCCTAAACTACATAATAAATGGGCGTTTTCAGTATTTGTTGTTGAAATATCCCCGAAAAATAATTTAATTTACAATTCAATATTCAATTTTGGGTCAACATTTTACACAAAATATCAAAATTTCAGGACCTGTGACGTACGGACGAACAGACCGACAGACGGACAGCAGAGTGGCGTTTACAGGCTCCGTTTTGCCCTTTGGGTATGGAACCCTAAGAACGGACAGATTGCAATATAGCAATAAAGATTTCCCCTGAAAAAAAGCGTTACTTGATTTAAAAGACAAATTGTTTCCACAGTTGACAATATTCCCGCAGGCTAAGTGCATTTTACAGCCGAATGGATGGAAATGAGATCTCGAGCGGGGACTAAATTTAGTAGACTGATACAACAAAACAATGGCTTGTTTGCTATTTTTGTACTATAACTTAGTTGGAGTGCTTTAGAGCGGATGGTCCAAGGCAATTTTCATTATAACTTGTGGGAACCAATTACGACGACAATAGTAGTTTATGCTACAAGGGCGCAAAGGAATAAATTACGAGGACGATTTAAAACACGAGCAAAGCGAGTGTTTTAAACGTAACCGAGTAAGTTATTGCTTTTACGCCCGTGTATCATACTACGTTTTTCAATGCATAGTGTGAGGAAATGAAAACAAATATAATCTTGTGAACTTTAAATTATAATTGGCTCAAAAGGACTGTATCCAGAGCCGTTAAACAGTGGAAAAAAAAGTATAACATCTACGGTACACAGGAAAGTCTGCAGGTTAGCCAACCATTGTAAATAAATAAAAAAAATAATACAACGCCTTAGTTTGGCAATCCAAAGAGGAAATGCTGCCAGCATTCTGGGAACCCTGCCACAAGACGGCGGCGATCTGGCCAACATTTTTTACTTAGTTTAATTTTACTTTAGGAGACATTTTAGTTTTATAGGTAAATTTGTAAGGTTTAATTTTAGTTTTATTTCATGTTATTTAAGTTTTTATGTTTCTGTTAATAACATTAAAATTAAACTTTAAAATCAAAAAAATAATAATAATAAAGCCCTAGGGCAAAATAATCGACTTTTTGGTCGGTTTTGATGCATAAAAAGTGGGCCTTTACGAGCACATGCATTGAAAAAGTATTAAAATTTCGTTTTGTTACTTTTTTATAAAAGTTTCATTAATTTCATACTCGCAAATAATCAGTTTTTTTACAAACTGATTGTTTTTACTGTTAAAAAAACTGTTTATTCGCGAATGTAAAATTAATGAAACTTGTAGAAAAAAGTAACAAAATGATATTATAATATTTTGTCGTTGTTTTTGGTTCCCACAAGTTTGTATGAAAATTTCCTTGGATCAGCTTCCTTATGTTAGCTATACTTACATGTATTCTAATAAGCTAGATAACTAGATCGAATGAATTACTGCAAATTTAAATTTTGAATAAATTTAAATGCGATCAAGGGTGGACTCTACCTCTATAGTAGATTGTTATACGAGTACATAAAACGAGCCATATCACCCGAGATATTAAGCTGCTTAAGCCTTGGGGAAGGCAGCTATAGTTCGAGGTAATATGGCTCGTTTGTAGCCGAGTTCAACACTCTACTTTTCATTTCGATTTCGAGAAAATGAAACAGTATTATTTCATCATCACTGGATATTTAACTTTCAGTAACACTTAAGCAAATTTAAATAATCAAACAACTGAATATGTACTGCTGACTGAAAAAAAAACACAGCTGTTTTTTTTTCAATTGGGAAGATAAAAGAAACTTTCCCCATACAGCCATGTCTAAATAACCTAAATAAATAATCAGATATGCATGTAATTTTATTTATTTTATATTAACTCTCTTTGAAGTCACTGTATATGTCCTTGAGCTTCATCTGAATCTTCTGTCCTGTCAGTTCGCGCTAATATGATAAAATCTTAGCGCGAACATTATTGAGTTTCAAAAAGTTTGTCTATGAAGTTACTATGTATCTGGCTGTATGGATTATTACCAAAGTCTGAGAAGAAGTAAACACTTTTATGCACTAAAGCATAAAACGTAGTTTTAGTCCGCTTGTAGCAAGCATAAACCAATACTTTTTAGTGCATGAGAAGTGAAAAATATTTTAGATTGCAGTCCAAGATCAATAAAGAAACAAATTCTAAGAAAAGTTATTCTATTGTTGGCCAGAAGTTTCTCCAAACAGTTCACTGAGAACAGTCAAATTTTGTAAACACTTGATGTTTACTTTTCTCAGATAATTTAATTTGGATTGGATTTCCATTTTGAAATGCTTTCTAAGTCCACCTTTTTTTTTTTACAATTTATTTTCCTTCTAAATCAACAAAAGGATGAATATATTTTTGTTTATATAGATAATAAATCCGGCGCAGCGTGTGACCTCAGGTCACATTGCCGAATTTCAGCCGAGTAAATATAATTAATAACGTCATGCGTCATACAAACAAATCCTACATAAAAACCTACACTTCAACCCCCCAGTTTCGGTACCTATATAAGAAGTAACACATTTCTTTTCATTTATTTTAAATTGCAAATATTAAATTGTTTATACAAAAACAAATGGAGAACTACTACAAGTGAATGCAGTTTTTTCCTTTTGCATATCAGTTTGCTTGTCACGAAGGTGCCGTTTATATTTTACTTTAAACTCTTTTATCTGCTGTAGTTGTATCATAATAATATAAAAGAAATTTCAATCAAAAACTTCTTATTGCCACCACAATTATCTGAGCCGCTTCACATTCTCAGCGAGACTCTCGCCATGAAGAAGACAAAGCTATATGAGTAAAGGAGATAGACTCTATTGCGTTTCACCTTACTCGTATAGCTTTGTTCTCTTCAGGCGAGACTCTCGCCGAGGATGTGTAGCGGCCACGGGTTTAGGAGAGTCTGGGGCCAGGAACTCTTGTTATTGAACTTCCAACCTTATTTTAATTTAAATTAAAGTCTTTTTCTAGGGCAGAAAAAGACCTTTTTTTCCTTTTTAAAGGAAACGAAATAGACTGTCGGCGCACAGTCAATAGCCCTATGTCATTGAGTAACAAGATGTGAGCAATTCTTAGTAGTGTAAAAAAAAACACTTCAAAATAAACACGATTGGCTGGGCGCAACTTGGAGCATTTTGTAAGTCAGCAAAAATTACACAAGACAGTAGCTTATGAAGAGTGACAGACAGAGCATATCAAAAAGTGCTTAAAATAAGGTTTGCGCGTCCTATTAATGTCCGATTTATTTAAAAAAAAAACGATTCGGCGATCGATTTAAGAATTTGAATATTTAACAGTTCTAAATTCAAAATTGGCGGCAAATATGTCAACAACGGAACTTAAAAGGCATGCCTTGTATAAGTTCGAGCCCTGGAGCCTGCAAAAATTAATGCTGAATTGAATTTTTCAAATAAATCTATCGATCGAACTTGTTCCACGATGACATATGGTTACCGACTGTAGGCCGACACCGATAGTCTATAAAAGAAACTCGTGAAATTAAGTAAGATACGAGATAAAAATTATTTGTATGGGTATTTTAAACGGTACATTGAATTCATTTTAATAGTTATGGGTTGTGAAATTAGCTTCAACTCGTTTTAATGGGCCCTTTTTCTTTACTTTCTTAAAAATCTATGCCAAAAACTTTTAAAACGGAAATGAGAATTCAATTTCTTCGAAATGGTTTCATAATGTCATTTCAGGCTCCAATAGGAAATAAAGTCCTGTTAATCACGGACAAACAAACTTTACTTTACTCTTAAAGCGAGGGAATTAAGAGAAATCTATCTGTCTTGCTCCGATGCTTTCATTTTACACTTATCTAGCTCATCTTGCTCAGTCGATGCGGGCTTCTCAGAAATCTCGCGATTTCAAGGTATTTTTATTTTTTATTTCGAAATTAGAAGGATGGGTTTTTAATTTGACGGCCGTTTTATATTTTTTTCTTGTAAGACGTTTATTTTGGTACAAGTTTTATTGTTAAAAACGTAATGCTACTCAAATGAAATGATATTAAGGAAATGTACGAGTAAGTAGTCGTGTATCAAACGGCCGAAATATGAAGATCAAAGAGTGAAATATGACATATGTATATTTTTCTAAATTTAATTGTTTCAATTTCATTTTTAAAATTCCGTTGGCATAGAGGTAGAATCGGGAGAATCCCCCTTAACTTTACATTTAACCTTACTTTTTTATCGTGGACATTGATTTCAATCGCGTAACGCCTAGGATTAATTTATATGATGTCATCAATACTTTATAGCGGTGCATAAACATTTTACAAATATTCCATGTACCCCCAGAAAAAAAACTGATATTTTAAAAATCGATTACCCCTTATGATGTGCGAAATATATACATATATAGTTTCACATATAACAACGATGTATCTAAGAGTAGACATGAGCACATAAAACTGAGGAACTCAGATTAGGTTATATGATGTAGGTAGGATATAGGGTCAGGAATACAATATATTTTGTATAATTATATTATCTACGTTTATTATATATTTATTGGAAAAATTGTATCTAAAACGCCTCTACACATTTTTGAGATTGTCTATTTGTTTTGTTTTTGGTGTGCAATAAAGAACATTGTATTGTATAGTATTCAGGAACGAATCAAAGGAAACTCATGTTGTCCAGTTTATGGGTTGTATAAATACCTATTATAAAATAAACCTCTTATAAATATATCAAATGGTAGAAATAACTTAATTCAATCTTACTGAATAAGCGTATTGTGCTACTCCATTAGTGACACATGAAAGTGCTTGTTTTTTTAGCAGTTTTTGTTACATATAAATGGAAAAAAGAAAAAGAGAAAACAAATATGGTTTCCCGTTTTGTTTAAACACAAAATATTTACCCACAAACGAACAAAGGTGGTTTGTTAAATGTCCTATCTAATTGAAAAATATTTTCGTCGGTGCTGTTATTTTATTAACCACATTAGTGGTTAATTTACCCTGTCAACGTGGTTGTGAGGATACGACATCTAACCGAACCATGTTTCAAACATTTGTTACTGAACCGCGGGTCATGGTGAAATTTATGCTTTGAGGTATGAGCAATTCTGAATGAAACCAACCACACTTTGACATACTTCCCAAAACACTGGCTCTGATTGAAGTACAAAACCCCAATTGAAATTTTAACTCAATTCAATTCATTTATCGCCATAAATCACTTGTACATGTATGTTACTCGTATAAAAATACAAGTTTTAAAATAATTTTACCAATGAGGTGTAGCCACCGAACTACTAATTTTAGTTTGTTTTTTAGTAATGCCATTCTTAAAATATCTTTCTTTACGTATATACAGCTTGACTGTTGTTTTTAATAAACCTAGTTTTACATTTTTACTATCCACTGCTCATTAATTAAACAAACAATGAATCAAATTATTATTTATTAACAATATACAATTAATTACAATATACTATAATTATTTTCTTTATTCAACTTATAGAAATCTATTAAATTGTAAAAATACGTCTACACCAGACATTTTTTCCGGGTATTTATAAATTTGACCCCAGAAAGACAATTGTTATGTATTGGTAAGCTATTGAACACTTTATTTGCAGCGAGTTTGGTTGACTTTTCATGAGAAGTAGTAATTTTCCTAGGTACTTCAAAGTCAAACTCAAAACGTTCTTGAAGTCTGGTGCTAAGACTTGGAGCTTTGGTGAGGAATTTACAAGGAGACCGCTTGACAAGTTTACATACTTAATTCGAATATCTACAAGGCAGGAAGGGTGTGTAATATTTACCCAATGAAATGAGATCGGCAGGAATACATACTTGATTTAAGTCCATCTTTTATACGGATACACCTTTTTTGAACTTTAAATATACTCTCAAATTCAAATAGTTTATTTTGTAAATTTGTAAATAATACATTTTCTACAAGTAAAATTTAATCTTATAAAATATATCATATATATTTTATCTGTACTTGCTCCCCATATAGGAAGACCATACGGTACTCTTGAATGACAGAAAGCAAAATATGCCTGTAGAACAGCTTTTTTGTAGCAATTTTTGCAAAGTTTCTTAAGGACTACTCAGCCTATTTCCAAGAATTTTTATATGTTTCTTCCAGTTCACGTATTCGTTAGCATAAATTCCCAAAAACTGGTTCTACTCCTTTGTTGTTGACCTCTACATTTAAGTCTATTTTACGAGTATTATAGATGTGGAAACATAACATCTGGGTCTTATAGCGTTTGTTTGTATTAATAGTCTGATATTGGTTTATATGACACTGCTTATACACTAAATAATAGTATTCCTTATATCGCTATTGTCATTTGAGCGTTCAAAATTAAAGAATACGGACACTTTTACGGATAGGCCTTGCGTTTGGTATTCCAAGGGTTTTGGTTTAAATATGCTGAGTCAACTACTGACCCTATCAATCTAAAATTCGCAGACGTGTTTTTCAGACCTTTATCTTTCCGTTGTCAAGACAGTTACCTAATTGAAGACGTTTCACTCGATAGATTCAAGTTTTGAAAATTACGCCTTTTTAAAGTTATAAATACATTTTCTTACTGAACTACTGAAATAATGAAATGCTTATTTATTTATAAATGTAAATTTTCTAAGTGGTTTGTGTTTTATGTCTGAAATTTCTGATGTAACACGAAAACAAGGTTTATTTTCCGTTGTCAAGACAAAAATACCTACATCAAAATCTTTTTCAGAATATCCAGAAAAACATTAAAAATTCATTGATTATGCGTGCCAACAGTGCACGAAATTAACGTTCTGATGTAGACTTTCTGAAAATTTCACTCAATAAAATTGTTGTGTATCATGGACCAGGCCTTAGGTAGGGCAGATGGTGAGCATATAGAAGACAAAGAATAGGTCCCAATAAGCTGCCTTTTCTCAATTTCTTTTTGAGATCAGAAATGTAAAAATATTTGATTCTTTATATACCATTGTCTTTGTGTTGTCCAAGGTAGGTATACAACGCTTTGTGAGCAGCCCTGAGAAAACTATCAAACCATTTATTTATGTCTAGCAAAGTGCCGTGATTGACATGATCAAACGCTTTTGAAAGATCAAGCAGCACCGTCACTATATTTGTTTTCTTATCGAAGGCTTTGGCAAGAAAGATTGCGTCAACCGCACATGCATCCAAATTGCTCCTTTGCTAACAATTTATTTAAAGTAAGAAACCGACGAAATCTATTTGCCATAACTTTTTTAGATATCTTGAAAATTATGGGAAACAGCGAGATATTAGTCTATACAGGGTGGAAAAAATTTAAGGGCCCTGGAGGGGAACTACCTTAAATGTTAGCTCACTTTACTGAAAGGAAACATTCCTTTATTTTTTAAAAGAAAAAAAAAACTGCATTCAAAGATCTTCTAAAATTTGCTTGTCTCACCCGGGAACTGAACCAACTAAAAATAAAAAAAATATACCCTCGCTATTTTATTATACGAATCGGTAGGATTATTGTTCAGGATAAAATTTGTCTAATACTTAAACATTTAGTCTTACACTCATCTGTTCTACGAGATACCCATGAAATTGAATATTTATTACAAGTTCTTTATTAACAATGCCTAGTACTGTTCACTTGTAAAGTAATAATGATACGCCATTATTACACAATGACAGCACGGAATGAAAGCAAAACAAAACAAAAATTCGAACGAATATATACTTTTATCGATTTTAAAAATGTTGAAAGTTATCGTTCGAACTTCAAATTTGTTGCTCCGCGTTGCAAAAAAAACACGTTCCCTTTTTAAACTTTTCGTCCACCTAGTGCAAGAAGGAATTGTGCTGTGCATAGATTTATTTTTACCATTTAACGATTTTCTTATTGAAGTTTTCAACAAGGTACTTAAGATAAATAACATTTGCAAGCTTGTACTGCATACGATGTCTTTGGATGTAAGAGAGATAAGAAAATTATAACGTGTTATTTACTTGTTACAAGTGAACAGTACTAGGTATTGTTAATAAAGAACTTGTAGAAAATATTTAATTTAATGGGTATCTCGTACAACAGGTGAGTGTAAGACCAAATGTTTATCAGACAAATTTTATCCTGAACAATAATCCTACCGATTCGTATAATAAAATAGCGAGGGTTTATTTTTTTAATTTTTGGTTGGTTCGATTCCCCAGGTGACACAAGCGAATTTCAGAATATCTTTGAATGCAGTTTTGTTTCTTTTAAAAAATAAAGGAATGTTTCCTTTCAGTAAAATGAGCTAACTAAAGGATTTAAGGTAGTTTCTCTCCAGGGCCCTTAAATTTTTTCCATTCTGTATAATTAACAACATTTAACGTGTCGTCTTTCTTGTGAATTGGTTTGACCTGGGATTTTTTCATTCTGGATGGAAATACTTCATCACTTAACGAGAGATTTATAAGATCAAGTAATGGGTCGGTTATAACATCGATTATGTATTTACCATAAAATAATAACATAAATGTTAAATGCATATAAACTTTTAACCCTGAAGCGCACACCCATGCTTTTTTTTCAAATTCTTCATGTATTTTAATGAAAACTTTTTCTGTGGTGCAAATGACATGTATTAGAAAAAAATCCTGAAAATGGTTATTTTTCCCGAAAATCCCAAAAATCAAGTGGCCAGTAAACTTGCCATTGACCGCTCCCCAACATCTGATTGAGTGGCCTGGTCATCTGTTTTACTCATAAAACCAGTCCATTGGTCCCAATTTAGTGATTACAACTCTCGATAAGTGTAATGCATTCTAAAGCAATGAAAAAATGGCGATATGAAACTACTATATTGCTATTTTATATCTAACTACGCATAACTACAAGAACAACCAAAGAAAATTACCAAAACAAACATGATAATGGTTTATAAGATAACTGCCGAGCAAGTTTGTTTATGGTAAATTAATTATAATATCAGAGTAGAGACTCATACACTCACTACAAAATTACAAGTTTTATAGGTATTACTCTAAAATAAATACTCAGTACAATAGCTCAAAGTTACGTTTGCACACCGGTTTGAATTCAATTGCAAAAAGAATAAGTTTAATTATTATCCTCAATCACGTTTGCACATAATGTCGAAGTAAAGAAATAGTTTTACTTATTTGTTCCAAGAAGGCTTAATTTTTTTTGTCATAAAATTTGTAAACACGTAACGTGTACTCGTGGTGACAGCGACTACTACTGGGGGGGGTGCACAGTGGTCAGTTCACAGGTCATCTTGAAAAAGGGCGCTAGTTTTTAACAGCGAGCGACAAACTTGAACTCAGGCTAGGTGCTCTAACGCGGGTCATAAATGTTCACAAGGCTCAACATTCTAATGAAAATCTATGAAATATCGACCTTAAAGTGCCTGTCCAGTTTACTGACCACTTTGTATGAGCCGTCGGCTAAACCCCCTTACAACAATTTCGAGCGACAATCTTGCCTGCTATTTATGTTTATCAGCTTGTGCTTTCTTGACGTTAGACATGTGGATATTACGAGTCATTCGACGTAAGTTTCAGAAAAATTTCTTCAGCCGTTTCCTACCTGAAGAAAACTTGGTATGTTTTGAAAATGTTAGAAAACAAATGGCTGGAATAAATTTTTATAGTATATTTTCACATTCAGCTCATGAAGCCCTTTCCTTTAAAACCAGACATGAAAGACATCAGAAAAAAACAATACAAAAAATTATGACGTCATAGCTGGAAAATTCACCTGGTGATGAATGTCCACCCAAGCTCAAAAGACCAAGACACCTACTAAACATTCCTAAAACGAAATTCTCCATACGCGTATCTTCCTACAGTACTGCACCCAGGTCCTGGATCAGATGAGGTGACGGGATATATCACAACGATCATGGATACTTTTGACTAATACCTCCTATATCAAACTTTTTAATACCGTTCAATCTGACTTTATATGTAGCCTTAAACATTGTTTTAGTCGGTGCGTTAGTTTTCAACTTACCAGGGAACTCTTCTTTTTAAATTTAAAAAGAGGATTTTTTTCCTTCACGAGTCAGTTATTGCTGTTTACACGTACTTTATGTCATTTCAGACAACGGTTATCTATTTAGTCAACGGGTCCACCATTTTTACAATACACTGCAATATTTTTACAATACACTGCACACAAAAAATAAACTGCAACGAAATAAGTTAACGATAGGTAGCAGGGTACAATCGGCGGTCTTATCACTAAAAGCGATCTCTTCCAGACAACTTTTGTGTAAGCTGTACACAATAAATTGTTCATTTTGCACATGAATTAATATAAAATTAATTAAATACCAAATTTATGTTCAGGTGGTTAAAAGTGGACCCCTGAGTGGAGAAATGTACAACGTTAGTATCGGTAAATTTGAATGGAAGTGACAGTAATTTGCGATATATTTCGGCACGATATTGTTCAAGTGTGAATAGGTCAAAAGCTGGATCAAACCACTACCCGTCCAAACCGCATCGACCCGTAGAACTTTGACCGTTTGCTGTCGAATGATCAATCGTGATCGAGACAAAACAGTCAATTTGCGATATATTTCGGCACGATATTGTTCAAGTGTGAATAGGTCAAAAGCTGGATCAAACCACTACCCGTCCAAACCGCATCGACCCGTAGAACTTTGACCGTTTGCTGTCGAATGATCAATCGTGATCGAGACAAAACAGTCAATTTGCGATATATTTCGGCACGATATTGTTCAAGTGTGAATAGGTCAAAAGCTGGATCAAACCACTACCCGTCCAAACCGCATCGACCCGTAGAACTTTGACCGTTTGCTGTCGAATGATCAATCGTGATCGAGACAAAACAGTCAATTTGCGATATATTTCGGCACGATATTGTTCAAGTGTGAATAGGTCAAAAGCTGGATCAAACCACTACCCGTCCAAACCGCATCGACCCGTAGAACTTTGACCGTTTGCTGTCGAATGATCAATCGTGATCGAGACAAAACAGTCAATTTGCGATATATTTCGGCACGATATTGTTCAAGTGTGAATAGGTCAAAAGCTGGATCAAACCACTACCCGTCCAAACCGCATCGACCCGTAGAACTTTGACCGTTTGCTGTCGAATGATCAATCGTGATCGAGACAAAACAGTCAATTTACTGCGAACCACAATAACCCTATGTAGTTGGACGCCTTGGTCTGAATGAGCCTGCCTTTAAGAAGATGGCATACCCTAGCAACTTTTTTTATTACCCGTCCAGCACAATTAGTCCTACGGCAAAGACTTTATTTGCTTGTCATAGAGGCGATTATATGTTGGCTCTATGGCCTCTTTTTCTTGAACGCGTAATACGAGTGATCACGCAGCGAAACAACAAATTGGTGTGTTTTTAGCTAATACTGAAAAATTTTGTAGGGAAAAAAGTATTGAATGTAGGTGATATACCTTCATATTTCTATTACCTATTTTATGAAAAAAAAATCAAGTTGATATCTCTTTACCGCGTTCTTGAAGCGAACGTTTGATAACCAAAAAAAGAGAGGGTGCAAAACATTTTTTTTTGACAAAAGTATATATCTTGGTACATTGTTTATACGTAACATCCCTAGAGAAAAGATTAATAAACCAAATATATTTTTTTCAATACAAGGAGAGTCCGAATTTCTTCAAACGAATCCTAGATAGACTGGAGTTGGACATGCTCTAGGCTCAGATACAGGCTTAAGGGGTCGGTAGTCGCCAACGACCTTGAGTTGAATTGTGTCAGTACAAATATCGACGTAAACTATATTGAAATAACGTTCATGTCAGCGCGCACTACATTACCACGTCGCAGGGTCTCCGGACAGCGCAAAATATGGGAAAATAATACTTTCACATGGACGCGATGGATAGAAAAAAAATGCCATAGATGATTTTTATAAGCATTATTTTCCTTGTATTTTTATGCGAGAACCAAAACAAATACCATTAGTAGTTTGATAGAAATAAGCAATTTTACTTAATTTTGGTCTAAAAACAGCTTGAATCTGAACAATATTTTCTTACTGTTCTTTTAACGCAAGAATATTTTTCAGAAATTTGTTTTTTCCTTACACTTTAAATAACACTATATATTTTTATAATCAAAATCTGAACCTTTGTTGAAAAGAAAAGATTTTGTCGTCTCATTTGTATGCTAATGCATAACATCGAATAAAAATTTAAATAACTTAATTAATCCACCAAACCAATACTTCGTATCTAACCTAACGCGATACCAAAAAAAAAAGGGGGTTTTTACGAATCCATTTACTCCACTATAACGTTATCTACGTATTTCATTTTTGGGTAAATGTTTATTGAGTATTTGATTAAGATTCTCACTGAAGGAAAACGCGATTGGATGAAGTTTTTTTGATAGAATTTAATTCCGAAAAGACCTCTAAATTGTTTTATTTTTTCCTGTAATTCTGAAATCCTAATTAATTTCATTTTGAAATTGCATCCAAAATGTGGATATTATGTATTTGTAGTCTCCTTGAAAATCTTTTTGACAAAATAGCTTAGTACATTTTATATAATAGAAAACCGACTTTTTGCTACTTTTCCACGAATCCGTCCCATTCGCACTGAGGATTTTTTCGCATATGGAGTAACAGGGTCGCTAAAACTTTTACGTAGCGCCTTAAATTTGCAAAGACACATGTCACAAAACTATAGTTCTTGCAGGTAATAACAGTCTCAATGAGTCCTTTCATAATCCATAATAATGACATACAAATTTTAATAAATAAAAAATTAAGAAAATTTTTATTAGATGCACTGACAAAATTTCAACACAATAAAATACTAAAATATAATAAATAAATTAATACGAATACAATAGTCAATATTGTTCAATTAAATTATTCTTAAACCAATTCTAATGGCCTAATTTTTAAAAGGTTTTTTTTTTTAGGGAATTTACGTCATTTTAGGACATAGTTTTAATAATATAAATTAACTATTATTTTTTATGATTTTTTAAAGGCATGTATTTAACGCGGCGACAAATTAATCTGAATTAGGGATTTAAAAAAAATTAAAGCCGGTAGCAAAAATAATAGGTTGGCAGCTACATTGAAGGATAATTTTTAGTAGAAAGTAGCAGCTTTATAATCATGTTATAGGCTTTGTTTTAACTTAAACTGGCATTGATTTTTTGTTTTGGTAACTGAATTTATTATTAAGCGAACATTTGACGACGGATAAAAAGTAGAAAACAGGCTTTCTTAAATTATACAATGAGGTTGTATATAAAGTTAACTGAGATGTGAAGAAAACATGACCATGGTCATGAAAAACATACTTTGTGCGACATTTTTAGAGCTCTGAATAAAACAAATAGTGACATGCAAAAAAAATAGTTTAAGTTTAAAAATAATAAAAAAACTGAACATAACCTAACTTTAAAGACCCAATATGACTTCTGCAATTGCTTCGGCGTTGCGGAAAGTGCAGCCCCTTCGCCCTTGCGTAACAAAGCACAGTCACCCATGCTCACCTTCGCAGCTTCGGCTTGTTGGTCGCCTTCGGCGACCAGCCTCAGCCCCTACGGCTCGCTCGGGTGCCTATGCCTTGTTACAGCAGGCGAGGGCTGCCCTTCCTCCACGCCTACGGCTTTTTATATACACTCTAGGGGTAGTACCCACAAGACTGTATAGAGTCGGGGTGCTCTGATTCGGTTTTGGAACTTATTCAACCTATTTGCTTCTATGCAACGAGCGCGCTTGTCGCCGTTTTCATTCAATTATGATTCTACAAACAAAAATACTGAAATCCTAGTACTTAATTATAGTACCCGTTTTAATTTTTACAGCTGCTTGCAAATCGCAGCCCGAATGTGTATTTTTATATGCAAGCCTATAGTTGCCTATAATAGAATGTTTGCTATCCCACTGTTAAAATTAGTCGCCATGTCATTATTTATAGTACCTCGCCTATGATTTTATTGGCCCTGTTTAATATGTTTGCTACCTTAAAGTAGCAGCCATTATTTAGTTTTTATAAATCCCCGCATTATAAAGCTCATCTAATATAATTATTGCTAAAATATTTAATTGCTGCCAAGTTATTTTTTAGAAACAAAATAGTTAGTCGCCCTTTAAGTTGTTAGTCGCTTCGAAAATAATTTGCCTTTTTTAAAGAATTGTCCGTAATGACGTCTGTGACTGATTGTATAAACTGATTGTGATGAGTGATTGCTTATAAAAAAAAGTGGTATGTCTCTGCCTGTCTACTCATCTCTCATCCAGCTGTCAAATTAGTTGGAAGCAAATTATTATAAATTTATATTGATAGCAAAGGACACATTTCTAAACAGCCATTTTTCAAGTGACGTCACACGAAGTTTCAGCTTTTTCGTAAAAATATTCATCATCATGAGGTTTTTCAGACCACAAGTTCTAAAATATGGCTTATTAAGGCGCTACAGAAAAAAAAATCGACACTTTTGGAACGTGCATATTTATTTCAGTAAATAATGTATTGTTTTGATAAAATAGTATATTATTTTTGGAATCTTTTTCTAGGGATCTGTTAAAACAGAAACGCGATTGGAGAAATTCGGCTCGATAGAAATATTGATTGAAATGAGGTCTTTTTCGACACCAATTCTTCTGGTTTGACAATTTAGAATGACATATGGACTGCAATTATATTTTATTAGATGGGTTTTAACAGTATCTAGAACCTGGTTAAACGAAATTTTGATAGAGCAACTTTAGTACATTTTATATTAATAAAAAAACCAACTTTTTGCTAGTTTTCCACGAATCCGTCCCTCTCGCACTGAGAGTTTTGTCGCATGTGGAGTAACAGGGACGCTAAAACTTTTAAATATCGCCTTAAACCTAAATCTCGAAATGGTTTTCGAATTAACACACCTTAACATCATTTAATCTAAGCGAATTTTCGCGAGCTCTCCTGGACAAGTAAGTTAAAAAGCCGAGTCTGCAGGCGAGGACTTTAATATACGAGTCTAAGAGATGTCCTTAATGGTCGAATTATATAGTGCTTTTTTCAAAAATAAAACGAGACATTTTCCGGATTAACTGTTCCGGAGATATGGCCAGTCAAAGTTTTGCCAAAAAACCAGCCAGTTGCCAAAAAGTGTCAAATTTGAATACGGGACCGTAATCAGCGATCCTAAATGCCCCTTGATACCAAGTTGCAAGCGAATCGGACCACTTTTTAGCACCCAAAAACTGTCAAGACCTGTAAAATGTCAAATTTTTTGTTTTGTTCATGTAGCCCCTGTCAAATTATTCAATACAGTCTAAACCCGGAGTCTCTAGCACCAGCCGTTCAGGAGATACGGTCGACATTTATTTTAAAGCTTTTTTTCTGTTAGTTCTCGTCAAGGCCTTTTCTTAGAGTACCATGAACATGGATCTAGCTTCAGCCGTTTTTTTTTTTTTGAATTTTGTACCTTTAAAGTTTGGATACAAAAAATTAAAATAAACCTTTTTTGGCACCGTATAGTTTCTAACCCTTAAGGGTCTACCACCTTTCCTTCCGAATATAGCCGAATGAAAATTTTGGCCGATTTGTTTTGGCGCATCCATAGTGTGAGGGACATACTTAGTGTAAAATCCCTACTATCAGGATCAACCGTGGAATCAGACACATCCCTAGTTTCAGGGACATCCCTAGTGCCAGACACATTACTACGAATCGTACATCTCTAATGTCAGGTACATCACTATGTCAAAGTGAAATAATGACAAAGCCCAGCTCTAGTGTGAGGGATACCACTATGTCATAGCACATCCCTAACGGATGGGACATCACTACGAACTCGGAGACAACAGTATTTTAAAGTCCAAAAACTTTAAAGCCCATCTCTAGCGTCAGGGACATCACTATGTCAAAGTCAAAAAATGTCAAAGCACATCCCTAACGTCATAGTTACCCGACCAAAATGTATGAAACAACAGATTTTTTTTCTCGATTTCTCAATTTTTTTTCATAGAAAGTTGTTCGTATGGACGAGTACTATCGCCAGTTTTCGGCTTCCGCAATTTCATCTTAACATCCTGTGTAATTTATACTTGCGATTGTCGGCACTTGGTGAAACTTGAAACACATCTTGAATTAAAACACTTGTACTGTAGTTTCACTTTATATTTAATTTTAATATTTTAATTTTATTTTTAATAAAGTGAAACTACAGTACAAGTGTTTTAATTCAAGATCCTGTGTAATGTTTGTTGAATCTGGATTCAGACATTGAAAGTCG
The DNA here is from genome assembly GCA_934047225.1 of Ypsolopha sequella. Classification (NCBI taxonomy): domain Eukaryota; kingdom Metazoa; phylum Arthropoda; class Insecta; order Lepidoptera; family Ypsolophidae; genus Ypsolopha; species Ypsolopha sequella. Next base: position 14,416,386 of record OW203994.1, on the reverse strand, counting down.
GGGGTTTAGAAATAACCTAAATTTTTGGCCAAACCATGTATTTGTAAAGGTTGCCTTGTTGAAAAACTCCGAGTTCTTAAAGGCAGTCAGATCATGATTTTGTGATAACAAGTTTCAAATGAATGGTATTTGACGGATAAAATGAGATATCTCGATTAAAATAGCTACCGCACGGGAACTAGGGTCAATGGTGATAAAATCAATGGCACGAGACTTCTTTGATCAAACTCTATCACTCATTTAGTTGAGATTTACCCAAAAAAGGGTCACGAAAACTGAATTCTGATCTTCTCCGGAATCTTATCACAGTTAACCTTTGGATACATTCGATAGTTGATGATTTGTTTATATAAGGTGATTTTGGTTGATAAAGCCAAATTCATACTGAAGGCTTTTTTATGGCTAGTAACAAAAAAACGTTAATTAAAATTTAGGCTTCCTGTATTGACTCGGGGTTATTCTTAAACTGGTATAGGGGCACGAATAATATTTTTTGTATTTTGCAAAAGGGTCTTTGAAACATGGTCCTGACCAATTACCGAGTCTCCAGTATGAATTTGGCTATATCAACTAATGTCACCTTGTATTACGATTTGTATTTGTTTTGATTTAAAAGGGTAACGGAATGATGGGATGAAATGGTTATTTTGGTCATAACACGGTGGCGTTCGTAATGGGCTTTATTTTGACGTTTGAACCTCAGGAATGCGTTCAGATTAATCGTCGGAGAAAACCCGCCTAACATGCCGACTCTTTTGCACGCGTTGAATTTGTATATGCTATCCTGCGGTCAGCGTTGGTAGTGAAGTTCATTAATGATGTTCATTACGATTACGTTTTGAAATTTTATGTAGAATGTTGCCCTTAGAGTGAATATTGAATTAAAAATGTAAATACACGTTATTAATTTACTAATTTGTCTTTAAATGTAGTTTTTATACATATACTAGCTGACCCGGCGAACTTCGTTCCGCCTAACAGTCTAATAATATCGTGTTAACTTTAGTTAAACTTAATTTACGATTTCATTAAGGTAATAACATTAATACAACTTTTTTGCAAATACAGAAATGTTTTATTGCTTGCCATTGCGAAAGAAGAATGGCAGGGACCCATGTAGTAGTTTCAGTACCGTTGTTAGGCTTAGCGTAGGGTATTGAATATATGCAGAAATAATAGTTCTTGGAATAACTAAGCGATTTTTAAAACTTGGGGTTTAGATGTTATTTTATGATATCAGAACGCTAGATAAATAGGTTTCTTTTATATGCGTAGTTTTGTCAACAGATGGCACCACATGCTGTTTGCATTCGTAAAATTAATTAATTAATTTATTGTTATTCGATAACTTATCCGATAGCGGAGCGGATAAGAATACACCAAAAAAGAGATAACTAACATCGATCCAGCCGATCTTGAGTTATAAGTGGTGTAACTAACACGACTTTGTTTTATATATTTAGATATATAAATAAAATTTATTGAAAAAGGCGTTACTTTGCGGAAGTCCACCATGAATTTGTGGATATATTAATAATTTGCAATATTCCGCTAAACACTCTTACCATGCTATTCAAAATGCAAACTCAAGCACCAGCCACTCTCCCGCATAAAACATGCACAAGCAAAGCAAGCAGTACGAGCACAAAATAAAGCAATCTTAAATAACAAGCAAGAAAACTTATCGCCACGTGTTTCCCCTCTAAACGAGACATCCTCGGGATTTGTTGTCCGCTGACTGCTCGACAGCAAAAAAAAAAAGATAAGTCTGCATTTTGAATAGCATGGTAAGAGTGTTTAGCGGAATATTGCAAATTATTAATATATCCACAAATTCATGTATATTATATACTTAATAAAATAATATGAAAATTATAGTGAGTTATATTTCGGGCCCTATTCTGGGTCCGGCATCAGTCTCAACATTGTTGTTCGAAGCCTGAAACCTTTTATGAGCAAAGTTGAAAAGAAGTTTTGCGTGAGCTTGGTTTATATATTATGGGTACTAATTTAACTATATAAAGCATATGTAAATAGATTTATATATGCAATATAGGTACATTATATATACTTATTACACGGGTAACATAATAATAAAATGAAAATATAATACATTTAGTAAAAATAATATATTTGCTTAAGTACATAATAAAAATGAGAATAAATAATTAATGTAATGCATTAATTGATTAAGATAAGTAAAGTTGATATGATATAAATAAATGTATGGTGGTAGAGCTGATGCCGGGCTTGACTGTGGAGGTACCACCATCTTACTTGGAGACCCTCTCGAAGTTATTCGGGGGAGAGTAAGTGGACAGCTCACAGGCAAAAAACCAGGAGGTCCACCATGCCTGGGACCGATGGATGGGGCGGTATATCCATCCCTGATAGCCGGGCCTTATATGGAACAGACTGGTGAGGGGCAGCGGCTTCACTGGTGTGAGGGTAACGGCGCCGCGCTCACCAGCCTGCCCAGCGTGTGTGAGTATGGGCAATTCTTCCAGGATGACCGCTGGGAGTTGCAAATTCCTGGAAAGGCTTATGTCCAGCTGGTGAACGAACTAGGCTGATGAATGGAGGAAATAAATGTAAATACATGCCTTACTCTATGATAAATGTAAATTTAGTAATATAAATTAAATGAGTTAAAGAATTTAACATAAATATTTTGTATGCAGTCAGTAGGTAATTTGCTATTCTTAAGACCTTACATACCGCATACCTACATTATACATACAATAATAAGATTACGTTTCTCTTATATTCTGACACAATGGTAATTTACATACATAAACCTACTTATAGCATCTCAATCTGTCTGTAAATTGGCATACATTTCAGTGTATTTCATGGAAATTTACTTATCTTCTAATGTTTGACGACCTCGACATGATGCTTGGAATTCAATAGGCTCATTTCCCTTTTATCCAAGTCGTTACCCTATTAGATAAACTTTCACAACTTGAATCGATTACTTTAGTACGTAACTATTTTTTTTTATTTCAATTTGTAGGCTAGTTTTAACGTCTTTATTATTTTTTGTTTATGTCTTATGGGTATGTCCATTCAGTTACTTCTACTTTCAACGTTTTTATTTCTCATTTATAAACTAACGTTTTTTAGGTTAGTTTTTGGTATTGCCTTCAAGGTCAAGATCGAGTGAAACGCTTGAGGGTTGTAAATGACACAGCAGAAAGAGCTTAGACACATAAAAGGCATCCGGTGAGAAACAATTTTGTTAAATTCGAATTCAGTTGAAACTCTAGGACTGAAGAGCCTTGTCCATAGAACACATATGCCTTGTCGAACTGTATACCATAAATAAGGCATTTACTAAAGACTCAGACCAAACTAAAGATGAGAAGGGAAAGTAATTTTTACTTCAGGTGTTCAAAAGGAGTATCCACACAGACGACTAAAAAGGTCAAATTAATGTAGTTTGTAAAATTTTCAACGGTACCTACCTACTTTGGATAACTTATTCAATTGAGTTATACTAAATATCTCATTAAGTAAAATTTATGGTAAAATATGAAACATTCTTTTTTTTTGTATTCCAAAGTCACACAATATTAGCCTTTTTTACAAAAATGACAATATTTCTCTCTCCCTATAGATGAGCCTCATATGAGCACTGTCTTCCTCTTAAGAACAGACATCATGACGCGAGCAACTCGGTTGTGGGCGTGGCCAAAAGTCATGATATTTCATTTCGCTGTAACGTGCACGCTACATGAAATTGCGAGGACAATACAAATACAAATACAAATACAAATAATTTATTTCTGTAACTTAATCATAAATATTTTTACAAATTGTTGGAGTCTCCTTTTAAGTAAAGAATATACCTGTCTTAGGAGGCTCCGCTCTTCCACTATTTACATTGGTAGTATATTATGAAAAAGAAAAGATTCAATACATTTAAATTTTGACAAATTTAAGAATAAGAATGTGGAGGTATGTACTAGTGTGTGAATTATGGTCTGTGTGAGGGTATGTGGGTGAGTGTAATGTTTGAGAAAAAACCCTGTAAAACTCTAGTCCTTCGACCGAGGTCTTGGCATCAGATTTAGTTTATCTACTAGGAGGTGAGGGTTAATGTATGTGTATGTGTGTGTGCGGGCTTGTATAGTGAGGGTGTGTAAGCGGTGCAAGTGCTATGTACTGCAAGAATGTTTAGAATGGATTGTGTTTCTTTATTATCTATGTATTTATATGTAGTATATATGTAGTAATATGTAAAAAATGTAAACCAATATATTTTAAGGTATTTCGTAGATGTAATAAATATATGTATTAATAAATTTAGCCAGGAATTTGCAACAAGGTTTCAACTTGCTCATAACTGTTTGTTTTTAACCATTTTGTTACAGACTTTTTACATTCATAGCTATTCATAGGGTAGATATTTATGTGTTTATTGACTAAGTTATATAAATGCGCAGATTGTTTGAGATATTGTCTACTAGCATAAACAGATTTAGCAGAAAGTACCGGTGCTACATTATCTTTCCTCCTTTTGTTAAGGATACAGGGATCATATGGTAAAGATTTGTGCAGTTTTAAAACAGCGTTCAAAACATAAAGTTTTCTAATTGTTAGTAAATCACACAAATTGTATAGGTCTTCAGTAGGAAATCTGAACGGTTTAAAATACATAACTTTCAGTAGTGACCGTTGTGCCCTCTCCAATTCAAGGAATTTTTCTTTAGTAGCCCCTCCCCACACTGGTATACAATATACCAGGATGGATTGGGCTAAGGTTATGTATATTTGGTTTAGAAGAGTCGTTGTCGTGACATGTCTTAACATTTTAAATATCCATATCAATTTTCTGATTCTGCTAATTACCAGTTCTAAGTGAGAATGCCAAGACAGACGCTGGTCTACCATAATTCCTAGATACTTTGTTTTTGTAACTTGAGTTATTAAGTTACACAAACAGTTAGAATTTTGGATATTATTACATTTATGTATTTTTATTTGGAAATCGTCTGCTGGCTGTGTACTATTATATTTTGTGAAACATATGTAAACTCCGGCCGTTCATTCGAGAGAATGGTGACGTTTGCAAATGTCAGGGGATAAAACCTTTTTTTTACTGTTTTGCATTTCAATATTTTATATTTATCATGATGATTTTAGGGTAGATTGTATATCGTTAAAAGGTCCCATTTGTTAATAAAAAGTATTTTTGTCGTATATATTTTCCACTTCCTATATTTTCCTTCCTTCCTTTTCAATTTCTACGTAAAAGTTAAAAAAAAGCGCAAAAAATATTATTTTTGGCGAAAAGTTGTCTATTAGCTATACTGTGTTCACTTGAATTTAAGAACCTTATATAGAAGTTGTCATTTTATTTATGTAGCGGAAATCATATTCAATTAAGACTCTGTATCTAAGTGATCAATGTTCTATTATCCTTTTTGTGAAACTCGTTAATTTGTTTTTATCGTTTTCCCGAGTCCAGCTCCGAGTCAGTTACTATAGGAAGTCAACATTTTATTTGGCAAAATTAGCAAAAAGTATTACGATCCGTGTTGCTGATTTATTATTATTACTTGCCAATATGGTAGTTTGGCTGTATAAATAAATGTCACCTTTCAAAGAGCTCGTGCTATAACTAAAATTTCCTTCTGCTCATTATTTCTGTCAAATCAGCAATCATAATGCCTGCAGTATGAATCCTCGACTTTTGGAATCGACATTTCAGAAAAAGGTTTATAATATCTGCGGTGTAAGGCAGTGTTGTCGTATAATAAAACTGATATACCTTACCAAATAATAAGATCGTATATATATTCTATTCCAGGGTTTTTATTTATAAAAAAAGTTTAAATAATCATGATTTGGATTTATTTCGTCCCATTTGTTGTACCGTTGATATTTTTTTATTGTGCCTTTATTTATTTTTGTCGTGAAGAAGCTCTTGTTGACTTGTAGTATTTTTTCGAGATATCGCCACACTCTATCTGTCATCATTCTCTCGAATTAACGGCAGCAGTTTAGTTAGTTTTAGTCATGTTTAATGTAAGAATATTTAATTTTAGCCAGCGAGCAATTTCAGCAAGCCCTTCTTCGGCAGAGCCACGTACAGCGTCCCATGAATTACCAGCAAAAACAACAGCAGTATCATCTGCATAGGAAAATATATCCCCTCTATTGATCTTCATATCACATAAGTTATTAATATAGATTAAAAATAATGTTGGGCCCAACACACTACCCTGCGGGACACCGAAAGTTACTTTTGAATTGTCACTGATATATTTTCCAATTTTAACGCTTTGTTTACGATCCAGAAGATAATCTTTGAAAAGTTCAAGAGGGACACCTCTTATACCAATATTCTCCAACCTGCGCACAAGGATGGGGACAGAGACTGTGTCAAAGGCCTTTTTTAAATCAATAAAAACAGTAAGACATTTTTTACCTTTGTCTACGTGGCTCACAATGCAAGACGTTAGTGCTGATACGGCGTCTTCTGTTGATATGCCTTGTCTAAACCCATACTGTGATTTGGATATTATATTGAATTTGTTTAGGTAATTAATCAAACGAATATTAATTAATTTTTCAATTATTTTTGATAAAGCAGGCAGAACAGAAATGGGTCTATAGTCACTGGGATTGTCTCTGTCCCCTCCCTTGTGTACCGGCGTAATAATAGCTTGTTTAAGAGTTGCTGGAAAAATGCCCTTGCCGAAGCACAGATTAGTCAAATGAGAGATGATAGGAACGACAGAGCTACTTGCAATTTTAAGAAATTTGGTCGATATATCATCCCAACCAGGAGCACTGTATACAATCTGTCGATTTCGTCACGGGTGCAAAATTGAAAACTTATTCCAGGAGAAACATGATTTTCACAAGACTGTGGACGTTTTCAAACATTATTTTTAGTTATAATTAAACTAGATAATATTCTCAATTTGACTCGTGATAATTTTCTGATTTTATCTCAATCAATAAAAGCACATTCGGCAATACCTTCGGTAAAAAACCGTAAAATTTACCTATTTTAGGGGTTTGGAGACACTTCTCAAATTTCACGATTTTTAGTTCGATTTAAACATAAATCTAGATAACGTGAATGGACTCAGCCTAAAAATTACGATTCCATAGACACCCCACAATTTTGAGACAGCGTTTGTATGGAGGTTTGCGCGTGATGACGCCTCTTAAGTTAGAAAGTTGAAACTTTGCAATTACACTTGCACAGGTGAGTGTAATAAATTAGGGAGGTGGCTTATAAAGTGTAAGGGTTTTTTTTCGTACTAGCGTGGGTCAACCCATTCCTTAGTTGTCATAGTCAAGTCTGAGTAGGTGTTATAAAAGGGTCTTTTTTAATTTGGGTCCTTCAAGTTATGTGAAACAAAGAACTTTATTTAGCTTGTGTTGTTGTATAAGTATGGAGCCAAGAAAACTTTATGCCGTTGTTTTCAGATGTCTTCATGAGATGAGTTTCCCATTTAGATTTTTGTTATTATTATATCACATTTTATTTCACATTTTTTAGTGTTGATGGGTTAAATTGTGAAATGTGGGTAGGTCTTGTAAACGCGCTTTTCATATAAAAGTGTCAATTCAAGTAGTCCAAGTGTTTCCGGTCAAGTTGCAATGGCTTATTTCGTGTTTGGCAATCAAACTCGTTGGTGATGGACTGTGAAAGTTGTAGGAAAATCGCAAAAATGTATTGAAAATCGAACATAAATAATATCCTTTAACATAAATAATATTCAATTGTTATGTATGAGAGTACGCAAAATTATCGGTCGATATAACGATGAAAATATGTCGCCACGTTTACCATTTATGTTTTTCAAAAGAACAATGAGCGTTTTTCCTTATGTCAAATTTAGTGTTAAATAAGATTCCTAGATGGCACTGTCGTATTCTTTAGCAACAGAATCAAAGACAAAATTTGCACCGATTCCAAACAAACTTTGACATTGATTGCTACGAAACACATTTTATCCATGGTGACATGGACAGCGCCATCTGGAGGAAACCTAAGAACTAAGAAAAAAAAACAATGAGAAAAACGCTCATTACAAAAGGTGTCACATAAACAGGTCAGGGTCAAACAGCACACTTCGTGGCGCTACATTATGAAGCTTTTCCTGTGTTCCTGGCAGCTTCCAGGCTATAAAGAAGGCACGTAACACGGCGGCTAGACCTAAGCTCACCTGCGCTCTGCTCTAATTTGTTGGGAAATGTGAACTTACATGAACCCAGTATATCCCATTTTGGAAAGTTACACGGTCGCAAGGGAAGCTTTTATATGCCACCAAAATAAATATATCAATGGTTCAGAAATTGTACGTCACTTCCGTGATCAACTTCACGAAAGAAATCCGGTTTTAGTACTTGACAATAAAAATACTTTGACAGGGAAGTTCTTTTATGAAAAGAAGTTATGGACTTGATCTGCGCATCCTAATGATGAAGGAGGATAATTTGATGTCTTATTATATTAGAGATTAGTACGTTTTTTAACCGTTCATAATTTGTTATTACTTATCGTTCATGATAAATTAATATTTATTTGATTGAAATTATGAAAAAAAAAGAATTAAGAGCTATTATGCTGTCATCGCTGACATATTATTAGTTCCTTTTCCTTTTGATTAAGTAAAGAGGTGACTTAAGGAGTATCCATTTAACTAATTTAAAGTTGTATCTCTGACACATCCAGCTGCTTTTTCTGGTTATAAGGATCACCTAAATACCTATACCTGCTACTCCTCAAGGTGGGCCACCCCGCTCAGGTGTGCTTTAGGTGTTTGTGACGTCCTAATGGCTTTGATCTTAATGAAACTTTGCACGCATCTTTGTAATATGTTTTCCTCACCCCCTATACCGCACTTCCATCTATCTTTCATCAAGAGGTGCAAGATATTCAAAGCGCCGAATTTTTAAATAGTTTCAGGTAAAAACTGTTTTTCATGAAACGGTAAATGTTTATTTATATAAAAGTGTATAAACGACGACTGTATTTCTCCCTTTTTTATTTCCAGTATAGATAAAACTTGCTAGACTTTGCGTTAAAACGAGGCAATATTCACGATATCCTGACAGCTATATTACGATGGTGATTCATCTAATTTTGCTTTTTGGGTTGTATGGAGACGCAGTTAGATGTCTTTTTCCACAAGTATATAATAATACTTCTGGAAAAAGATATGAAGAAAATAATCTGTTTACTTCACAATCAGTTTTTACCTTTTCTATGAATTTTAAGAAAAATCCAGACGAAATGGGGCCTCTTAAAGGAATAAAGAGAAAAAAAAGTTGAACTATTCCAAAATTTCATTTATTTCCGAGTACAACTCATAAATATTTTAATTTTAAATAATAATAAGATTTAAAGTGTGATCGCGCTTTACGAAAGTAGACGGGCTTATTATTGTTAATCGTTAAGGAAAAAAATATTTTATTTTATATTGATATTGTAAGTTATAAAATACCATACGATTTGAAATTCTAATTGATGGTGGATGTGCGATACTCTTCGCAAATCCCACATACGAGTTATTACTTCAAAAACACTTTTTAGGTTTATCTATATTAAATTTAGTTATGTTTTTATTTCTGTATATAATTAACAAAAATTTTGTTAAGTACTAAATATCGCGTAGATAATTTCATATTGAGAAATTTTATCACGCATTTATCGAGATTACATAAATATTTACATATAATAATAATAATAATAATATTCACATAAATATATGTGGATAAAATTCATAAAGTTACCACATTTTTAGCTTTATATTTCCATTACATATTCTACTGAAGCACGCCAGTAATGATGTCTCCAAAAACAACGTGACTGACACTCATATCATAAAAAATTACGAAATACCAACAACCCTTGCTGAATATAGATACAAAAAAATATTATCATTGCGTTATATAATTTAATTGTTCATAAAATACCATTAACTTGTGTTTCTTGCTTTTATAAACAATGTACAAAGCAAAATAGCCGTGTTGTTAAATCCATGCAAAAGCAGAGCAAGAATATTTACTCTCCCAAATGTTATTACATTGTTGTTGACTCGTCAGCTACTTACGAATACTTCAACATATTTATCTTCTGTTTTTGTTGAGTTTGTAAGAGAAATATTTATCTAAATTCCCTAAACGAGGGTGATCTGGGATGGGAGGGAAGGGCTTGGCGAGAGAATAAACTTTATCGAAACTTTAGGTTACAAGAGAGGCAAGTAAGACACGCACGCCTAGTGAATCGCAAGTGGATGTATTAGCCGTGTCTCGAAAGCACGTAGGTATTATTTCAGAGTTTGTCTCCCGAAACTTTGTTTTCGCGAACAACTGTATGAAGTGTTGTACCACTAACACGTACGGCTAGGAATATTATTATTCATTTCTTTTTAAGCTTCGTCGGAAAATGAAAATGTTTCATTTTCTACACAAGTGTAATGGTTTATTGATTACGTAATTTATGTCTACATAATTATATATAAACAGACAGAGATATTGAGAAATGCTGAGATTGACCCAAGTTGTTAAAAAAATATGTCAAAATTAAAATTGGAAAATAAATATTATTTATATTTATATATTTACAATGAGTGTTAATCTTTTGATACGTTCAGGATTCCCTAAATATATAAAACGTACATTTTCATTAAAATATAATTCTTGTAAAGATGAGATATAAACAAAACCCTTTATATACAGAAAAACTTATTTTACCCTGAAAATATGTGCTTAAAAAAGCAGAAACTTAGTTGAATTTTCCTCTATTCGTTTTACTATCATTTAATTTTTATTTAAAGACACTTGCCGTTTATTTTCACGTAGCCTTGCGCCATAATTTTGTTGTGTTTTCCTTTGACTCTGTTAATAAGACTTCAATCCGTTATATCAAGAAAATATTTAACCGTATACGCAGAGAAATAGGCACCTAGAGAGATATTTAACGTGAATATTTTAGTTGGGGTTCGAGTTCAAGGTAATTATTATTAGCTTCGTACAGTCAAAACCACGACAAGTTATACACTTGTAGTACTACATTAGCCTCTATATTGAAGGATATAAGACAGGTAGAAAGTGTAAGGCTTGATGTGATCTTGACTGTACAACTTGTTTTCCTAGAACAAAAGATAATAAGAGCATGGAGATCGTATTTCGCATGGCGTGTACCTATCGTATTCCAATTAGGCCGTATAATTGCTTTGTTTGCTCTGTATGTAAATCGAAAATCAGATTTCGTGGATTCATCGCACCAGGCACCAGTTGGCGTATCTATTATAAAATTATGACTTTGATACGAGCTCCGAATTTAAACTTTGTCGTATTTCAAACAATAGGACATGTGGTGTTCAACAAGTCATTTGTTCCTTTGTTAATTTTTAATGGAACAGGTGATCTTTGTTGTACCATTTAGTTGTGGCTTTATTGTTTGTTGTAACACGAGTGAATCTTGATGAGTACCATATTTTGTGATCCGACATGAAGAGTGATGAATTATGAATATTGTTTTGTGAAAGTTATACCGAATAAACAAATTATTGACATACAAAATCAAATAATTAACATTTTCAAAAGCACCGGTAGCTCACCTCAGACCGTAATAGGTTCAGGGGCCTTATTATCTAACTTCAACATCTATCGTTATCGCTTTTAAAGGTATCATGATTGGCCACGACAAACCATCCATCCTATCCATCAGACTAGTTTGTCCACTGCTGGAAATAGGCCTTTCCCAGATTTAGCCACCACTAAATAATTACCAGATTAACCACTGCTAAACGGTGAAGGAAAATACAGTAAGGTAAATTTGCGGCCTAAAAATGCGTGTACTTATTGTGCCCGAAGCGAAGTACGGCGATGAAGCTTAACCCGTATCACGTTGCGACGTAGAAGTTTTTGGTGAAAAGAGGTTGTAAGAATGTTGCAGTGAATATTTATTTCCGAAATGTATCACCTGTGTACACTGTGAGGGATCCAGAATAAATAAAAGATGGACTAATTCACACAATAGGGGCTGGTATATTCATTAGTTTATACAAGTAAATCGCACGTGTGGTCACGAGGTAAGACGAAGGAGAAGTGGTTCGCGGGACGCAGAGAGGGGCGGGGGACGCATTCCCCGACCGGTTTGACCGTACGCGTAGACAGGCTCCCGGGGTTGAAGTGAAGTCTTCAAGGGTTTTAGTCCAAGGGTAGAGCGCATATGTTGTTCCATCCTCTTCGTATGGTTCCCTTCCTGGTTTTGATCTCTGCCACTCTGTTGATACCGTCGACTTCGGGGTAGACCTGCATCACACGTCCGAGGCACCAGAGCAGGGGTGGGGCTGTCTTATCCTTGATCAGCACAAGCGAGTTAAGTTTGATGTCATCTTTGCATTCTCTCCATTTGGTTTTCTGCTGAAGTGTATAGATGTAATCATTAGAAAATCTTTTCCAAAAATGTTGTTTTATAGCCTCCACTCGCTTGTGGCGCTGTAACATGTTGATATTGACATTCTCGGCAACCTGTGGATATGGTACAGACGTTAGTGTTCGTCCAATCAGGAAATGGGAGGGTGTTAGGGCAGACATATCTAGAGTTTCAGTGGATAAGGGTATTAAGGGTCGTGAATTTAAAATAGCTTCTATTTGAGTGAGACATGTTGACATTTCTTCATATGTAAGATGGGTTACATTTAATAATCTACGCAAATGATGCTTTACAGAGCGCACTGCGGCTTCAGCTATAGAATTAAAGTGGGGGGAGTATGCAGGCGCGAAAAGAAATTTGATGCCGTCATCGGCTAATTCAGCGGCCACGTTTGACTGAAAAAGAAATGATTGCAGCTCGTTACATGCCCCAACAAAATTGGTACCGTTATCAGATAAAATTGTCTGTGGCTTGCCCCGACGGCTCATGAATCGATGCAGGGCAGCCATATAAGCTTCTTTGCTTAATTCCGTAACAAGCTCCAGGTGTACTGCTTTTACACCTAAACAAACAAAAATGCACAGGTATGATTTAATCAACTTGCAACCACGACCTTTTCTGTCTGCTATTAAAACTGGCCCGCAATAATCGACACAACTATGCAAGAATGGAAACTCTAATGTAGTTCTAAATTCAGGTAATTGACCCATGATTGGTTGAACATTTTTACATTTTTGTCTAAAACATGTCATGCAATTTTTGAAAGTGGATCTCGCAAGGTTTTTCCCACCTAAGGGCCAATAATGTTGACGAATGTCCGCAAGAAGTAACTGGGGACCTGCGTGTAAAAGTTTTAAATGTTGTTTACTAAATATCAGCTTTGTTAAGTAATGTTTACTACATATTAGTATGGGGTGTTTCTGATCATATGAATATGGAGAATTGTCGAGTCTACCTCCTACTCGAATAATATTATTTAAATCCACGAATGGAGATAATGACAAAAGTCTGTTTTTAGGCGATAACGATTTTTTCGATTTTAAAAGAAGATGTTCTTCAGGAAACATTTCAATCTGACCTTGTCTCAAAATAATAAACAAAGAATCACGTAATTCGAGAGAAGTTAGGTGACCCTTGGTTTTATTTAATTTATTTTTACAATTATTTATAAACCTTTGTATATAAGCAACTGTGTGAATGAGGCGTGTGAGATTAGAATGCTTCTTTATCAATGATGAGACCAGATTATTGTTTGTGTTTTTATCATTAGTAGAGTTTTGTGTAAGGTGACAAATTACTTCCGGTAGATCCCGTTTTTCGTTCGAGTTAGGCATCTGAGGCCAAGTATGTTTTTGATTACGTAGGAATTTTGGTCCTGACCACCATAAAGAATGAGTGCTGATTAGATCAGCCTTCACCCCCCGAGAAACGAGATCTGCGGGATTGTCAAGAGACGGCACATAGCTCCACGGAGACCCAGCCGTAGTTTCATTAATTTCGTTCACACGATGGCGAACAAAAGGTTTAAGGCGATGTACAGGCGTTGACAACCAGCCTAAAACAATCGTTGAGTCGCACCAAAATCTGCAAGTTACCTGCAATGTTATTGAGCTTAACACTTTAGCACACAGTCTTGAAGACAACAGGGAAGCGGATAACTCTAACCGTGGTGTGGTTGTTGGCTTGATTGGTGCTACTTTGTTTTTGGATGCTAATAATTGAACATGTATTGTGCCGTCGTTACTAACCGAACGGACATAGATACATGTGCCATAGGCGCGTTCTGAAACGTCTGAGAAAATATGTAACTCAACAAATTTTACGTTATTTTGTAGAATGAATCTTGGTATTTTTAAATTATTAAGGTGTGGCAATTTCAGTGAGAACGAAGTCCAGAGTTCTTTTATATCATTTGGAACTTCATCATCCCAGCCTTTTTTTAGTGACCATAGCTTTTTGTAGAATGATTTTTGCTTCTACTACTGTTGGCCCTACTAGACCTAGGGGGTCAAAAATTTGACTTATCACTGAAAGTATATTCCTTTTTGTGATTTTGTCATGTCTTTCAATATTGATAGAGAAAGATAGTGTGTCAGAGTTAGGATTCCAATTAAGTCCTAAAGTTTTGGATGGTGAACTAGAATTACTTTCGGAAAATTCTAAAATATGATCAGACTCTGTCTTTTCTTTGATTATTTTCTGCAATAATTCAGGACAATTTGAGTTAAACTTTCGTAAATTGAATTTGGCTGATGATAAAACTTGAATCACCATTTTGGTATTTTTAATGACCTCATCTTTCGAATTTCCGCCACTTAAATAATCGTCTACGTAAAAATCCCGTGAAATAGAACGTTTTACCGACAGATCATCAACAATGTCAGCAAGACTAGAGAGACATTTTGTTGCTAAGTAGGGAGCTGATGCAGTCCCGTAAGTGACAGTGTTCAGAGTATATGTCTTGAGTGGTTGAGAGGGGTCAGAGCGAAATATAATTTGCTGCAAAGGGCGCTGAATGGGATTGAGTTCTATAGCTCGATACATTTTTTCGATATCTCCTGAAATGACAAACTTATGTTGACGAAATCGAAGAAGAATGGACAGTAGGTCATCCTGTACAGTGGGACCTACCATCTGTAAATTGTTCACGGATAAACCGGATGAACTGGCAGCCGATCCGTCAAAAACGGTACGTAATTTAGTTGTAGTGCTTGATTCACGGATAACACCATGATGTGGTAAAAAATAATTAACAGTGTCGGTGTTACTATCTGTAGGAATTTTATTTTCAGTCATATGACCTAATTTTTCATATTCAAGCATGAAATCAACATATTTTTCTTTGAAAATAGGATCTCTCTGAAACCTTCGTTCAAGAGAAAGAAAACGGATTTTTGCCATCACGTAAGAATCACCTAATTCATGGGGGTTTTTCTTTAAAGGCATAGTGACAACAAAACGGCCTTCTTCGTTACGGTAAGTATCGTTTTTAAATTTTTCTTCGCAGGCACGTTCTTCTGCTGTTAATGAATATTTATGAGGGATGGAATCTAATTCCCAAAATTGTGTAACATTCACGTCCTGATTAACAAAATTACATTGATGGGACAGTGAAGGATTGGAAAAGCTGGCACGCGCAACGTAACCAGAAACTAACCACCCCAACTTTGTCTCGTAAAGTTTGGGTTGATTTTTACCTAATTATTGCATATGACGTTCCAGAATATTTCTGCGCCTACAAGGATATCAACAGCGGCAGGAATATTAAATGAAGGGTCGGCTAGCTGTATACAAGACGGAATAGGAATTTTATCGATTTGAACAAAATTGGAAGGCAATGCTTTTGTAATTTCAGGCAAGATTAAGCAATCTATATCAGTTTTATAACTGCTATAACAAGATTCTATGGTAATCTTACAAGACTGTGTACTCTTACAGGATTGGTTGCAGATACTTGAAACCGTGGCGCGTGTACCGTGTCTCAACAGTCCCAGCTTATCGCAGAGCGCTTGTCTCGCGAAGTTGGCGGTGCTACCATTGTCCAATAGGAGCCGGGCTGTGTGTGTGTCGCCTTTGCTGTCGTACACCTTCACCAATGCTGTGGATAGGAGAATTTGTGGGGAAGTAGTATGCTGTGTGATGTGGGTAGACAGTACGACACTGCTACTTGTATTGTCTGAATCCATAAGGGATGGAGTAGTGTCCATGGCTAATGCGACACTCTCTTGGTTAGGCATAGGAGGTGAACTAAAAGTTTCATCTTGTTTATGTAAATGTAATAATGTGCTATGTTTATATTTACAGTAGCGACAGTTTGAAAGTTTACATTTAACATGTGAATGACCTGGACGTAAACAATTGAGGCACACTTTAAGGTCTTTGGCTTTAGCGACACGGCTCTCAATGGACAAATTGCGAAATTGGTCGCAATGATACAGTATGTGTTGGTTTTTGCACATGGGACACTTAATTTTTTGTCTTAACGAACTATCAAAATCACTTGATACCGTGATGAAAGATTTTGTTCTCGAAAAATCAGGTTTCTGTGAAAACTGTTGAGAGTATAATCCTTTTTGTGACTTTGGTTTGTTCTCCTCTAAGGTCTCCAATAAATCTGCTCTGTTCCGCAAAAAAGAACAAAATTGGTTTAGAGTTGGCGGTTCAGACAACGTATTCCTATTCTCTTCCCATTTTCTGTTGGTCACAGAATCTAATTTGGTAGACATCATATATATTATGATTGTGTCCCAGTGTTCAGTAGGCTGTTTTAAAATAGTTAGAGCCCGAATATTTTTATTTGTTACATCCACTAAAAAACGAATAGACTTACTAGATTCTTTTGATATCGGTTCAACGTTAAATAATGCTTGTACATAATTATTTACTAATAATCTAGAGTTATTGTATCTTTCACATAATAACTTCCAAGCAGTAGCATAATTTTCTTTAGTGAAATCTATATTTTTTACTACTACCGCGGCGCTCCCAAATAGAGAAGCCCTCAAGTAATGAAATTTACTAATATTGTCTAAATCATCATTTTCATGAATCATTGACGTGAAAGTGTCTCTAAACTCGAGCCAGTTTTGATAGGAGCCATCATATTTAGGTATGTTTATTTTTGGTAAATGAAATCTACCATGGTTGCAAGTCCCACCTGATTTAACATCACTGAAGCCTGAACCGGAATTTAAGCGCCGCCTCTGCTGGTCATCAACCTTGCTGGTACATGCAGCGAGCATAGTACGCGCTGTGGCTACGAGGCGGTAGTACTGGCTCTCAGTCTTCTCTCGGTCAGCATACTGCTCGTCAGGAGGGTCGCACATGGACTCGATGTCAGTCTGTAATTCATCGAATTCAAGGATAAGATTTTCCATGCGCGACAAACGACATTGGAGTTCGTTGGCATGGACTTCGCTAAGAACGTTGTATGACTTAGCCATATCTATGTATGATTCGAACTGCGTTAACTTTGCTTTCAAGCTTGCTTTGCTTTTCTTAAACTTAGAAAGTTCTTTTTTATCTTCAGGCATGATTTAGATGTATAGAAAACTAATAGGAATGCAAAGCACCGTTCCAAATAAACGAAAATATCAAAACAATATTGCAAAGAGGAATGCAAAGCACCGTTCCAAATAAACGAAAATATAAAAACAATATTGCAAAGCTAGGAAGATTGCGAACAAGCAATGCGCTAATAGATCTTGCGATAAGAGCGGTTGTTGACATGGACTTTGCCCCCACGCCACGTATCAATATCGATCGACCGTTTAAATCTATAGCAATAAAGCGCTGAAATTGAATAAATTATTATGTATGAAGGTTGAAATATACCTGATACAAATAATTAGTGATGAAAATTATACGTTTGTAAGAAAATATTGCTCACTCAAATATTTACTACAAAAGGATATATTACGGGAAAAATTACGTAAGTATTCGGGATAAATAACTACGAAAGGCTGGAATGGTAAGGAAATGATTGGAACGAACTCACAGTACTGGCCAAAATCCGTTAGCTATGCGAATCTCGTCACGAAGACCTTCACGGTGGCCCGATGTCGTAGAATTCTGTTCTGCTTATTTGACTTCTCTGTCGGTGGAAAGTGCAGATTTGAAGAAATCACGGTGAAATGCGAGAGCTCGAAGCAGGCAGACTCGCAGAAATGTAGATTCTTCAAAATCCGAAGCGGTTATTCACACCGACGCGACTTCCTTTGTCCTCGATTTAACCGTTAGGCACTTGATCTTGCAGTGGCTCGAAGATCGCGTAAATATTTCGAAGTACGTAGCGATTTAATTATTACTTTCCGCGAAGGACCAGTGTGAGGGATCCAGAATAAATAAAAGATGGACTAATTCACACAATAGGGGCTGGTATATTCATTAGTTTATACAAGTAAATCGCACGTGTGGTCACGAGGTAAGACGAAGGAGAAGTGGTTCGCGGGACGCAGAGAGGGGCGGGGGACGCATTCCCCGACCGGTTTGACCGTACGCGTAGACAACACCGATAACCAAAAATAGAGAAATCGAAGAAAAATCATATATCGGAATATTTCAAATCAGTTTTTGAAACATCCACTAATTCGAACCTGAAGCTTTCCTGTTTACTTTCCTGTTTTGTCATAAATTTGCATACCTAAGCTTGAAATACTTAAAGAGCTGAAGAGGCTTTGCGCAAATAAAGCTGCCGGTCCCAACGGGATACCAGCAATGTTTCTTAAAAAGTGCGCTGATGAAATTTGTATTCCCCTTGAAATTATCTTGAATAAATCTATTATTTTGGGTGTTTTTCCTAGTGTTTAGAAAACGGCTTTCATAATTCCCATATTTAAATCTGGTGACAAAACTAAATATGAAAATTAAATGTGTCGTTCTTGTACAGCTAAAATATTCGAGTCCTTAGTATACACCCACACCCAGTCATGTGAAATCTTCTATTATTCCACAGCATCACACAGCAGCTTTGTCAAAGGTACATCCACTGTCACTAACTTGCCCGTTTTCAAAAGTTATGTTAATGGCGCTTTTTGAAAACGTCCGCAAGTTGATGCTATATACACAAACTTTTCAAAAGCCTTCGACAAGGTTAATCATAGCATACTCTGTTCAAAGCTACCAATAGCCAGAATGTGTAGATCGTATAATGATTAAGTTTTATTTATTTTCCGTGTACTATAAATTTAATATCTGTTTTTTAGTTATCTTTAAATAATAGTGAAGAAATTGTATTAAGTGTAATGTTTAACTGTGCATGTTCTGTGTATACGTTTTTGAACGCAGCCTTGTCCAAATGGTTGTTATGTTATTTTAAGAAATTTGGCTGTAATCTGTTGTGTACACGTTATAAATAAAATAAAATAAAAGAGTTGTCTCAAACATTTTGGTCGGGTAGCTATGTAACTTTTTTAAGGAACAGCTGATCTTTGTTGAGCGATTCGAGGGTTGGTTCCATAGTAAAAGTTTTTCTCATGGACTAGTACTATCACCAGTTTCCGGCTTCCGCAACTTCATATTAACACGCAGTATATAATAATGATATATAATGTCGCAGCCATATCATTTAACACGCCGTATTACAAGTAGGCGCGCCGGATTGAAAAACTTCACTGTTTTATAATGTGGCTACCTCACGTTCAGCCGGATTTCAATTCGGCTGAAATAAAATACGCCGCATTGTATGATCAGTTCGCGTTCGTCAAACCGGCTTAGTAACGTAGTGCCTACATACAAACGGGTGCAACGGTTTTGTAAAACAGCGTCAAATTAAACGTTAGATTGTAAGTTTTGTTAAAAACTAAGGACGTCGCCTTGCTCCACTTCATTTTGCTCGGCTGCTTATTTTATCTTACTTGTAAACCTAACGCGCTCCTCCTCGCTTTGCTCGTCGTTGCACCTATTTTCGACTTTTGGTTAAAGGACTTTTTACATTACGCCTTAAGGCGATTACCGTCGCCAAATTAGCAGCTCAATGTTTGTCGGTACGAATATCAACGGAAACGACATTGAAATAATGTTCATATCAGTGCACAATGCATAGTGGCTGTTACGACGCTCGCTGCTTCCTTGATAGGGCGAAATGGGAGAAAATAATACTTTTCACATGGACGTGATTGTTCGATTGAATAATGCAATGTGACGTTTATAGCTATCAAGTTTATCTATTGCTCAAAGTATAAATGAATTAAATCGACCAAGCCGCTTAGGAGAGGTAGGGAATTTAAGCCAAAAAAACATCATTCGGTAGAAATTTGTTTTCATATAGAAGTTTTGGTGGTATGAAAAAGAAAAATGTTGCGTAGATTGTCCTAGAGTTGATAATCCATAATACATTTTTTCAATATTTTTGGTTAGGCCATAAAAGAGGAGTAGGCTTTAGAAAGTACTGAAAGGGCTGAACTTGAGGTATACAAAACATTACAAAACAGCGACGTTTTTCAATCCGGCGCGCCTTCTTGTACGAAACCATATCGTATAACACGCCGTATATATATATATATATATATATATATGATAATGAGCCCGTGTCCTACATTAAGATTTTTATGAGAATCAATTTAATTTAAGAAGCTAAATACAGTAATAAAATGTTTTTTTCGATATCTCAAAAAATTACGAAAATAGGAATCAAAGTGAGCTGAACGGCATTTCGCGTGATGTCATCTGACACGATATCATACTCGTACTAAAGCGATAAATATCGCTAGCGCTAACTTCGGTAATAATAAGAATTTTGCAAATATTTAAAGTTTTGCGCTTTGCTATGACTAATTAATCAGTTACTATAAAAATATACTAATATTTGACACGCGTCCATTGAAATAAAAAAATAAAAACTTTTTAAAAACAAGCTTTTACATATTTTAGCCATGGACTAATACGATTGAAATAACTTCAGATCGCTAAAACTGATTTAATATTTTATGTTGAATTATTTGTTTTCAAAAAGCTTGTCGCGTGGATTGTAAAGAAAATACATATTTCCGCAAATATTCAATTATTATTAAGTGTTCTTTTGTTTTGTCTGAATTTAAAATTTGTAAGCTAGAGCAGTAATACTTTTTATTCTCTGGCTAGAGTCTGTCTAATGAAAGCTGAGAGTAACTTTACCTCACACGAGATTGGAAAAAATATTTTTTTCATCATTTTTCCATAGCCGTGTCAGATAAAGTTACTCTTAGCTTTCATTAGACAGACTCTAGGTATAATACTTAATATGGCGTCTAGTAGTGAAAGTATGGATGATGATTTTCCGCCGCCGGAATTTAAAGAATTTGATGTCTTTTGTTTTGAACAGCGAAACCGGTCAGGCATAATAAAGTAGTATATTATGTGTGGATAAGTTTTAAACATAATTTGTCTTTTATTTTCATCACAGGTGTAATATAAAGCACTATGTATCACTCGGGAGAAAGTGCAATTCCTAACTCGTGTGTATTGAGGCCCTCAGCGAACCCTCGTTGGTTATCGTCCCCTTTATCCCCTCGGTAAATAATGTACTATTATTGTATTAGGAAAGATAAAGTACTCGATATCTAGAATTCAGATGAATGATCAACACGTCATACATATAAATACACTACTTCTTAATACGATACGTGCCAAACTCCGCCAATTTGAAGAGTCGATAACCTTGTAAGATCATTTATTCAATGTAATGTAATTATTATTAAACCGTATTTTCTACCAACTTTAATTTGGCAGAAACCGTTTTTTCCAATTTGGTAGGCCATCAAAGACTTTTTTTCAAATGATATCATAAATCACGAAATCCATTCTGTTGTTACTTTTCCTTGTGATATTTCTTTTGATGTAGACTCGAAAGGCAAGGATGTAATCAAATAAACAAAAACATTTTTGAATATTTAAATATTATTATTATATAGAAGGAAAATAACAACTCATTTTTGAGGGCACGAAAACGTCCCCGACTCTGGAAACCAGGAGGCGAACTCCGAAAACGATCACGATATTTCGATATACGACCGACATCCGACCGAATCTATTTTGCTTTGGTTACCACGAAGCTATATCGTTTTCGACTTTCAAATGTCGTATCGTCCAATGTTCGATCGTGACCGAATGATTGAACGAAATCGTGATTAGCAAACTGTCTATGGTTTTAGGTTTGTTCCGTACTCTGAAAAAAAAACCGGTATTTTGTTAAAATATCATGCTGTCTTTTTCACACTGCGGACACGACAGTAAGCTATCTCCGCTCTCATAATATTTTTTGAATAGGTATTTTACGTTTTATTTGGGAACGTAGCCAACTTTCAAGTGAAACAATCGACCATCTTTTTTAATTATTGTTTACTTACAGTTTAGTTTAGCAGTTTTGTGAGAGATTTATTAGATGCGAGCGGTGATTATTACAATAATAAATTAATACTGCGACAATACATAGAAAATTGTAACATGTAAGTACGTTTAAATTCATCTTTACTGTTGAAATTACTTGAAGTTCCTTTGATGGGTCCCTGGATAAACGAACCATCCACACTGCATCCTCTAACGATCAACTGAATTTTATATGCGAGGGACATGGACCCATTGCTGAACACCAGGAACAGAAGAATGTGTAACTTCTCTCTCCACTTTCAATCATATTAGATCTACCTAACCAACCTATTTTGTTTCAGAATGACTGCTGAACAAATCGAAATACTATTCACATTTCTGGAACAAAGAAATAACAGACAGTCAAAATGCCATGGCAGACAATGGCAGTTCACAACAATAATGGCAGCAACGATGGTAATACAGTTTTCTATCAATGTTCTTATTAAAATAATAACAACAGGGAAGACTGTTTTACTGTGTGCTTTCTAAAACATTAACAATATAACATTAATCGCTTATGCTAGGTTTGGAAGCATAGAAAGAACACTATGAAAAAATATATTCAAGTGTGACTCTACCCGTCCCAGTAAAAGGCAGCCGACATGCTACTGGGACAGGCGGAGGGTCACCTTCAACTAAAGACATACCGCCATCTATAATTTATCTATGCCACCACGGAGAGATTAGAAGTAATGCGACAGGCCCTTGTGTTCTTGACATTAACTTGTAATCTAGAATAGTTAAATGTAATATAATAAATCTATCATCGCGACATGTCTCCCTGAGGGGGTGTCAGAGGTGAACTGTGTGTCAAGTCAAGATATTCAAACGCACCACTTTTCATCAACAATTATTCCCATTCCAACTAATATAGTATTGCTTATTTTCTTTATGTTAAATATAATGTATAAAGACAAGGATTAGCAGGAGTAATCTGAACATGAAAAGAGCTTCAATATCACTGGAGACTGCGGCTGTACACCTAGGTCACACAAAGTCACTGCTCGCTAGCTCTCATAGCCTACGCCTGCACTCCGTCAAGGAGAGATGAAGCGGTTAACCAGGCCATAATAGTACTTATTATTTTTAAGAATATTTATTTTAAAATTATTTATACATCCATTTAAAACAGGCCCTATCCATCTGTCTTTTCATCGATATTTCACTGGTATCTAGCTCATAGACAGAATGAGTTACAGACCTGAGATTTTAATATTTGATGTAGAATGTTGACCTAAAACTTAATACCTACTTATAAAACTCCATTTAAATTATTTTTCATATTATAGGGATATTTTTCATATACATGAAGGAGCTGAAACAATTTTTTTTTCTTACCCTGTCATGTAAAGTGTCATTGTTTAGAGCTCAATGAGTAGTGTGTATAAATATATTAATATTTTTTATCTTTAAAAATAAAGAAATGGGGCGCTATCAATTGTCACTTTTATTACTGGTTTATCTCAAAGCATTTAGGAATTTGCAATTTCTGTATATTATGTACCATATGCTGAATTAAACAACAAATACCGAAAACACCGATTTATAATGTAGTTTTAGGGTTACTGATTAATTTTAAATTGGTTGTCACTCTTATTACGTAACAGTTTCTTAGAGCTGTGATCAGTGTAACCAAACAAGTCGGAAAATAAAGGTCCAAGGTGTGTCAGGGGAAGTAATATTGCTGTTTTATGTTCAACAGATAGACGGGGCAGGGGCAGAGGCAGACGGTGGCGTCCGCACTCTCCTTGCTCGCACGTCAGTGAACGCAACCGCCTCCTTGAGCTGCATCAGCAGTCAGCTGTTCAAACGGAAAGAAAAGTGTCTCCGAGCTGAGCTGCGAGAGATTCACAAGGCAGTAGTCGCTCTGAAATATGTTATGGAGGGACTATTTTTGAGACAGGCCATCAGGGCAAATCCGGAAAGTCCCTCATATTGTATACTTTTTTAGATTATATTTAATAAATACAGTTTTGCGCATCTATTGACTTTTATTTAAGGAAATAATTGACACAAGTAATTCCAATGTTTTATTTAATAATTTGCTGTATACTCATACAAAATATAAAGATTTGAATATTTGTTGACCGCCTCTGTGGCCGAGTGGTAGAGTGATCGCCTGCTAAACCCGAGGTCGTGGGTTTAATCCCCGCGGTGCACATTAATTTGTCTTCGGTATGCGTGTTTACGAAGGCACGTTAAGCTGTAGATCTATTTAATTTTGTGCACATATTACGGCGATAGGGCACACCACCTATCTCGTTTGGGACGTACCTATGTAATAATCGGTAGTGAAAAGCGGGTGTACCAAGTCTGGACTATAACAAATGTTTAAACTTTGAAACACCTCTGACACCCCCACGGGGATTCGTGTCGTGATAATTTATAAAAATTATCTGCCTTATCTCAGACAAAAATGATATACAAAAACTAAAGTTTAATTTTGCCATTTCAGCTTTAAACACAAGTAAATATAGTATAATATATATTGCCATCAATTACTATATTTAAAACAGTCACAAACCTAATAATATTAAGTAAATTTTAAACTTTCGATATTAAAACGACACCTCTTGAGCTGACGTAAAAATCACGATCAAACTTCTGTCAAAATAGAATTATCGGTCGATGTTCGGAAACTTCGGAGTAAGCGTTTCGATCAAACTCCTGTCAAATACGTTTGTCGTTCGAAAATTGATTATCAGAGTACCACTCGCGTTGATATTACGATACTCGACCGAATATTGTACGATCGAACACGATCAGAGTAGACCCCCAGAATTACCATTTTGTGCCCACGCCACATTTGTGGTTTGCTCGACTCCGAGGTTCACTTGGGTTCTTCCTAATTGATCGCTAATGCTTATACTGCTTGTATTGAAAATATTCAAAGAGAGAAGTAAATATGTTTTTATTTTTATTTATTAACACTTTTGCACATGTACATAAAAAGTATTAAACTAAGAAAAAATAAATTAAACTACTTAATTATAATAAAAAACATTGTGTTAAAGGCGACACTTATTGCTAATAGGCAACTCCAGGCAACCTTAGGGTGAAATAAACTTATTGAGTATTAATCTAAAATTCCAACATTTCCCTTCATTATACCCAACAATGGCGACGCACTGTATGTTAGGGGGACCATTTTTCGGACATCGGCATTTTTTTACAAAAACAGATAGATTTATGCATTTATAACGATAGAGTAGAGTGGCAAATATGATTAAAAAACGAAAAAAACAACAATTTAAGCCAAGTGACTGAGCGCGAAAACAGTGTGTTTTTAATTTATATTAAATAAAATAAAATAATTTTCAAAATAGTATCATTTTATACTGTTTTGTCTGGAAGTTGATACATTTTTATTCTAGTTATTATTAGAGTTACAAACTAGAAATCAATAAGAGACAAATTTTAAAGCAGAAATGTATTGAAAAAAAAAAGTCGGTGTACAGGTGTTTTATCTTTCAATGACAGGTATAGTGGAAAAATTCGTCGTTCCAGGTATGAACTTCGGTAGCGCAGTCAGTAGCGCAGTCGCAGTCAGGTCGCAGGTTCAAATCCTGGCCGGAGGAACTTTTTCAAAATATTTGTGCTTCTAAATTTGTTTCTGATTGATTTCTAGTTTGTAATAATGATAAATAAATAAATCATTTATTATCAGGCATCTGTGGCCCATAGATAAATACCTTACAAACTAACATATATATAGTACATTGGTACAAAATTCAATTAGTATCTAAATCTTCAATTTGCACTGTCCTGTGGCACTTGTCCGCGGAAGCGACGGAACGCCACGCCCTGTGGCCAAAAGTTTTCCTACATGACGAGGTGCAGATAGCAGTCCGGTACTCGCAACACGAACGCCGAAAAGTTGACGTTGCGGCGCGATTCCAGCAACTGTACCCTCGGCGGGTACCCGAGTAATGCACTCTAATAATAATTAGAGTATTCAAAGCGATGGATTTCTCTATAAAAACATGTACTCTCAAAATACCGAGAAATTGGGGTGAATTTTGTTTTGTTTTCATCATTTCTCTATAGGTATATGAAAATAAAATTCAGGAAAACCACATATCCCTAAGTGTATACTGTGTAAAAATGCTATAGTTACCTTATAAATTGATGGTTATACAAAGTTACTCAGTTCAAGGTCATTGGCATAAGAAGAATCCTTAAAATGGTACAGACAGACAAAAATTCTAAAAAAACTAATTTTGACTTGAATAAGATACTAATAACCCTTTCATTTATAATTTCGCAAATATAATTAATATACATACATTAATATACATTAATATACATTAATATGTACATTACTAGTATAGTACAGATGAGATAATAAACACACAAATCATCTTTCAGATTATTTCAAATTGAAACTATTACTTGATAATTGTTTTTATTTAAAAATTGTACACAAAACTTAAAACATTTAATTATTATCTTTTGGATGAATTTCTATATTATACTCTATTCCAATATGGGAAATTATATTTGTACTTTGTAACTTTAGTTTAGTCTATTTTTGTTATAGGTTTTTTGGTTAGTTTTCCTTTTTTTTTTTTAGGTAAGTTTTTTTATAGGTAGGTTTTCAATGTTATTTAAGTTTTATTTTGTTTCATACACCACATACTTGTAAATTTAACTTTATAACCTAAAACTGATGAAATATTTGTTCAGCTGCAATTTTTACTGTACAATTAAACATATTAATATAAGTGAGCTCACTGTTATTAATTTTAACTAAAATGTTTATATTCATAGATAGAAAAATGCTTTTTTACATAATATTTCATCACTTTTAGGTTATAAATATGCTTACAAACATTATTACTTCTATTGGAGTAGGGTATAGGTAACCTTCTAAGCAAAGTTCGTCGAAGTTGGGCTGGTTTGGGTATAAATAAGAAAGTTCCTATACATTTCACTAAAGAGGATCTCGTGAGTAGCCAGGCGTATAAATAATTGCGACAAGTATGTGGAAACTTTCTTGTGTTGTTTTGATAAATTGAGAACATACGTAATGACGCGACCAACTCAGTTGTAGGCGTGGCCAAATGTCATGCTGTTTAATTTCGCTATAAGGTGCACGCTCCATGAAACTTGCGAGGACAATACAATCGTGCCGATTTCGTCGCGGGCGCAAAATTGAAAACTTGTTTCGGGAGAAATATGATTTAAAACATCATTCTGAGTTGGTCGCGTCACGAGTGATAGTGATAATAAGATTAATAATATTTAAACAATTTTTATTTTAAAATTACAGCTAGGTGCCTAATTCACTATTCAAAAATCAGTCTTACAGACTTATCAAAATTATATTTCTCGTCTTACATAACTGTACCAAAATAATATGAAAACAATTTTTATTTTAAATATAATCACCACCACCACCACCACCACCACCACCACCACCACCATCACCATCACCATCACCATCACCATCACCATCACCATCTACAGCACTATGACTATAACTCTAACTATACTTATCACTATTACTATCACCATCACTATCAAAATTACATCACAAACATAGTTATGTAATTATCAGAGGATATATTTCATAATGCATAATATTCCATAATATTTCATTATGCAAGGGCTGTGTGCTCCTTTAATTTGTATAACTCTGCAGGACTAATGTATAGTCTGATAAGTAAATATATAATTATAATTATAAACTCGCATTTCAATAGGGTGAGTCGTTGGGAAAAAAAATACATACATTTTGTAGTTGCATCGGGACAATGAGCCGATGGAAATAACTCCTCATTGCATCAATAACTCGGCTTCTAGATATAATTATTAAAATGTTCTCAATTGTGTAGACGGGGTTATTGTTCTCTTATTTTTAATACAAATTTGAACAAGGCTGTATAATTTAAGGAAGGCCTTTTAACACTCGAAAATTTTTCTTCGTAATTTTTTTTATCAAGCGAACTTAAAGCTTTTACGTTTTTTTCCAAAATGCTTAGGTCGGCTCTATAGTTTACTATCTATATTATTTTTATTAAACCGATCGACCAAGTTACACAATGTGAAATGGTCATTTGACGTTGTGCATCTGACCTTATACGTGATCGCCCTGTCAAGTCACGTATATCGCATTTGTCATTCTGCGGAAAAGCAAATTGCTAACACCGTTTTTTGCTGTGTGTTGGAGATTTTTAATGAGTCCACGCAATGCTAAAGCAAATGGGAATATTAGCAAAACTGTCAAATCCCATACAAAATAAGTAAATCAATCATCTTTTATGGTCATTGCAGTCCGGCTTTTGAATAAACTTCCGTAGACCCTCGGAAATACCTCTTTTGTGTTATCTTTTAAATATAACTTGAAAAATGCATACCTATCCTCTCTCCTAATACTAACTGATTTAGCCTTGTTTGTTTGTATGTTTAATTAGTTTTACTAAGACAATAGGTTTGAAACTTTGTGTTTAATCTGTGGTACGAAATTAATCTTCTTATATTTATGCACATAATTAAAAACACGGGGACTGGAAGAAATTACTTTTAGGAATAATACCCTTGCCTTCTGTCTCTTTTTGTATTTTGTAAATATCTTGTTTTTTTTTTTAAATGTTTATTCGTTTATTCATATTTTATCTAAAGCAATTAAATATATAATATATAATTATATAAATTATATAAATATATAACCAACAAACAAATTACAGTATCTTCATTTCGACAGCTGTCATCCATTACACATTAAAAAATCCATCCCTTGGAGGCCGTCGGATCTGTAACACTCAAGAAACACTGGAAAACTACCAACATAAAATACACACCGGCCTACTACACAGAAACTACCCTAACAACTTCTTAATAAAACACATACATGACCGACCCAGACAACACATTCATAACAACAAACCTAACAGAAACAACACACAAAACCAACTGCGTCTAATCACAACGTATTTCCACGGTAGCTACAAGCTAAAAAAACTAATAAAAGACTTTTTACCTATACTCACACAAAACGACGACACTAAAAACCTGTTACCCAGAAACATGCAGATATGCTATAAACAAAACCCAAACCTAAAGTCAATACTTACCAAAACAAATGCACCACACAACAACAATACCACTACAACCCCCGGAACCTCACCATGCCGACGGCCTCGATGCAAGACATGTGCTATCATTAACACCGCCACTGCCATCAACACACACCATACAGTAAACACATATAAATCCCAACCTAATACCACATGCACAACAAGTAACTGCATATACATCCTAGAATGCAGGCACTGCCCTGCATTCTATGTGGGTGAGACGAAAAACGCATTAAGTATTAGAATGAACCATCACAGACATACATCTGACTCCATAACTAACAACAGACTACCCATCCCCACACACACTCGTCTCCACAAATCAAAATTTAATCAGTGTTTTACAGTCCGCATTCTAAAATCATTCATACCAGCCCTAACAGACATTCAACTGAGAACGTGGGAGAGTTCGTTCATATGGTCGCTTGGTGCACAATATGGTCCAGGCTTAAACAAGCAACATTAAACAGTCATCATCATTCCGTTTTAATTCCCCACTCACATCCCTCCAACTGCTTGGTCCTCCACGAAATAGATTGGCATAAACAGCATTCACCGCGTGGCGCCATCCCATCTCATCGCTACATAACTAAGAACAGAAAAGTCTGCATCGATGCGGTGGGATGGCGCTATGTGACTCTTTTAATATCTTATAAATAGGTTAAATGTAAATAGTTTTTATTTTTTATTATTTTTTTTAATTTTTTTACCTATCTGTTATATTTTCATACTTCATTGTGACTGATGCCGGGCCCGAGTGGCCCGAAATATATCTCACTAAAATTTAATTTAACTGTTTTCTTATGTAATTATAATAATTTAAAAGACTAAGGGTCAACTTTCAATATTTATTTACATAATACGCGATAAAGCGATATATATATATTTATGCAACTAAACTTCTTCAAGAGGAATGAACAACAATCTCCTTTTCGTATGAACTTTTCATATCTTGTTTGTTTTATCCCGAAGACTCTTGTTGTCGACGATAAGAAGCACACAGGTCCGCACTATAGTTGAGGTCAGAATCCGAGGACCAAAATCTGAAGCTTGTAAACTGGAATCTGCAGAACACTGGACGGATCCTGGACTGATGTCGGATCTTCCACTTATATACCATCCCAAAATGCACAAGGAAGACCACTAGAACCGTTTCACCTTGTCAAATAAGGTGATCGTGGGTTGCGTCACCAAATCAGAGATTACAAGCGTAAAAGTACTCATAAAACTGCACTGATTCTCCAACCAAACTAGTGCAGATTATCAATTCTTAATACTTCCCCTTTCAGATAAATTTATCATTATTTTATACTTATAAACCAAGTATTGTAATACTTCAAATTGCTTGATAGTGTCAGTAAAAACATTACTTCTTTTTTACAGAAAAATAATTACATGCCAGTCTTGTCTGTTGTTTGACCAAGGAGTTATGAAGGAAATCATCAATAAAATAAAAAACAACTGTGATAGGTTATTACAATATAATACTCACGTCCTTTTTCTCAGACAATGTCTTCAAATAGGCGCTGCACCCAAGGGCCTGATCCCCAAAATACCCATCCATACAATGCCAGCAATCATCAGAAATCACATGATTTTAGTTAATCTCAACAACGCCCTCAACACAACATATAATGTTATTTATTCAATACTCGAACTTATGCACTCACTATAAAAACAGTCTAGATAACCTTTTGAAAGTATCATTAATAGCATACCCACGACTGTTCATCGAAATACAAGAAATTTTATCCAACACCACAACCAAATTATCACATGAAAACGTAAGGCTTTTTAAAAAATTAGAAAATCTTGAAAACTATTACAGGTATAAAAATATCAGCCTTCCTATAAAATATCAACCAAACATGGAGCTCTCTACATAAAACCTTACTCCAACCGACATGTCACATCCCTGTTGCATCCCACCTCCCCCCGCAATTCAGAGTAACAACCTCGAGAAGGATAATGTCATAATTAATTTTTCGTCCTTAGAACTAACAGATACGGACAAATCTCTGATCAACAAAGGTCTGACCTTCTGTCCAACCACTAAATTGAACAGGATAAAGTTATTAAACGATTTTATTGCCTTCGGTCGAAATTTAAAGTGGAAACACTACTGGACCACTCACAAACAATCAAATAACACTAAAATCCATGATGCGCTACAAAAATTTAAACAACCGTCAGCTCACGAACCACCTCAACTTCCTCCAAACCACCCTATCGAAATTTTCATGTCTGGTATCTTATCAAAATTATCAGATGACCAATATATTAACAGCCTGCAAATCATATCACACAATCTAACACCTAAAGAACGCATTTCCCTAGAAAAGTTAAAACAGAATGATGAAATCATAATCCTTCCTGCAGACAAGGGTTCAGTCACCGTCATTCTAAATAAAAAGGACTACATCCAAGAAGGGTTACGGCAACTAAATGACGCAAATTTTTACAGCCTATCACCAAGCGATCCTTGTGACCAGGTTATGGATGTCGTCCAAAATATCGTTCAAAGTAGGGGGGAAGCTGAGGGTCTGTCAGAGACAGACAGAGAATTAATGTTACCTAGCCATCCGAGGACCCCAAACTTCTATATGCTGCCGAAGATACATAAACCCAACCACCCCGGTCGTCCCATAGTTGCCTCATATGATTCACCAACCGAACACATATCAGCCTTCGTAGATCATTACCTTCAACCACTTGTCAAAAACCTTCCCTCATACATCAAGGACACGAACCACTTCATAGAAATCATCAAATCACTACCTCTCCCAAAAGATATTCATATGCATCTAGTTACAATAGACGTCACCTCATTATACACCAACATTCCTCACGACACCGGCCTCAGAGCATTACGTGACCATCTCAACAACCGGCTATCCCCTCATCAACCATCAACAGACTTCATCACAAAACTGGCAGAAACTATACTTAATAACAACTTTTTTTCATTTGATAATAAATATTACCACCAGATAAAAGGAACGGCGATGGGTACCCGGATGGCTCCTAGCTACGCCAATCTTTTTATGGCATCTATAGAAAAGAGCTTTTTATCTACAGAGCCTCGGCAGCCACTCATCTGGAAACGATATATAGACGACATATTCATGATCTGGCCACACGACCGGCCATCTCTTGACGACTTTTTACACCGCCTAAACGAACACAGCAACCTGAACTTCACGCACGAAATATCAACCACCGCAATAACATTCTTAGATGTTGATCTATCCATTGGGAACAAAAATCACCTCACCACATCAGTCCATTTCAAACCAACAAACAAATTACAGTATCTTCATTTCCACAGCTGTCATCCATTACACATTAAAAAATCGATCCCTTTTTCATTATCACTTCGAGGCCGTCGGATCTGTAACACTCAAGAAACACTGGAAAACTACCAACATAAAATACACACCGGCCTACTACACAGAAACTACCCTAACAACTTCTTAATAAAACACATACATGACCGACCCAGACAACACATTCATAACAACAAACCTAACAGAAACAACACACAAAACCAACTGCGTCTAATCACAACGTATTTCCACGGTAGCTACAAGCTAAAAAAACTAATAAAAGACTTTTTACCTATACTCACACAAAACGACGACACTAAAAACCTGTTACCCAGATACATGCAGATATGCTATAAACAAAACCCAAACCTAAAGTCAATACTTACCAAAACAAATGCACCACACAACAACAATACCACTACAACCCCCGGAACCTCACCATGCCGACGGCCTCGATGCAAGACATGTGCTATCATTAACACCGCCACTGCCATCAACACACACCATACAGTAAACACATATAAATCCCAACCTAATACCACATGCACAACAAGTAACTGCATATACATCCTAGAATGCAGGCACTGCCCTGCATTCTATGTGGGTGAGACGAAAAACGCATTAAGTATTAGAATGAACCATCACAGACATACATCTGACTCCATAACTAACAACAGACTACCCATCCCCACACACACTCGTCTCCACAAATCAAAATTTAATCAGTGTTTTACAGTCCGCATTCTAAAATCATTCATACCAGCCCTAACAGACATTCAGCTGAGAACGTGGGAGAGTTCGTTCATATGGTCGCTCGGTGCACAATATGGTCCAGGCTTAAACAAGCAACATTAAACAGTCATCATCATTCCGTTTTAATTCCCCACTCACATCCCTCCAACTGCTTGGTCCTCCACGAAATAGATTGGCATAAACAGCATTCACCGCGTGGCGCCATCCCATCTCATCGCTACATAACTAAGAACAGAAAAGTCTGCATCGATGCGGTGGGATGGCGCTATGTGACTCTTTTAATATCTTATAAATAGGTTAAATGTAAATAGTTTTTATTTTTTATTATTTTTTTTAATTTTTTTACCTATCTGTTATATTTTCATACTTCATTGTGACTGATGCCGGGCCCGAGTGGCCTGAAATATATCTCACTAAAATTTAATTTAACTGTTTTCTTATGTAATTATAATAATTTAAAAGACTAAGGGTCAACTTTCAATATTTATTTACAATTAAATATATAAAGATTTGTGGATTCGCAAGAATTTTTCTCAAGGCAGAGCTTTTTTCATTGATAAAATTTCATTTTATGTACAACGATGTTCGTTGTTTATGTAGCAATATGACAAAAGGACGCCGCCACGCCAGAGTCTGGCAACGAGAACTCATAGAAAAACTAGGGAAAAATCACCTAAAATTAAAGTTGTAAATAAAATGAACCAATGAGTTATTTGAAATTTATGTGCATGATATTTATATAATTTTCACTTGCTGGACACTGTGAGGGCAATCTGTATGCCCTAAATAGCGTACCAATGATAAACTAAGGTTCAACCCCGATATTACGTTGGGACCGTCTCGGTGAAAAGAGGGTGTCATACGTTAGTACGGCCGATACAAGTGCGGTAAAGATGGTGTACGAGTATGGTTGCCAACTATACTGATAAAAACAGTATTATACGAACAAACATTTTAATTTTTCAACTTATTCTTTATTCTTGATTTTTACTTTTTATCGAGTAATAATAATAATAGACGATTTTAATAATAATAGACGTTTATTTCCATACGAAAATATTTAGCACATACAAATATTTCTGCCAAACTGTAATGCAGTTTGTAGGCGGAAAAAACTCTCTGTTTAAATAAAAATAAACAATGAAAAAATTAAATTTAACAGTTTCAATTTAACCTAAAAAGCTTACTTAAAAATAAAAGATAATCGTTTTATCTACACTTAGATATCATATTTCTGCAATATTAATGATTTTAACTTATTTTTGAATACAGCACGGGTTTACATTACATTCTGAGAAGACAACAGGCAAGGCATTAAATATTTTTGGTATTAAATATTTATCTGTTCTTTGACCATAATAGTTTTTGAATTTATAAATCTGGAAGGCATTTCTGGCGGCTTTTCTAGTGTAATATTTGTGATTCACAGGATTCTTGTACTGATTATCAGGACTAAAATTTTCATTTGCTATCAAAAATCTTACTTTTTCATGTACAGGGATTATTTTACAGATATTAAATAGTTTATTATAGTTACTTTTACATTTATTATTTGTATTTTTGTCTACCAACAACTTAAGAAATCTAATTTGTAAACATTTTATTTCATCTAAATATGTCTTGAAATTTCGACCGTAGCTAGACAAGCCGTATGATATCAATGACTCAACCAGGGTATGATAGATAGCAAACAATAAAGATCGATTAGCAATCTTCTGCAGGTAGTAAAACTTACCCAATACGCATCTTAATTTTTTACAGACATCTTTTACGTGACTCTTCCAATTCATGTTTTTTGTCAATTGTTAAACCTAGATATTTATACTTATCAACAAACTCCAAGCTATCACATCGACAATCACGTTTAATATTATGCAAGCAATCGTACGTGTGTCCTACAATTTTTATATCATTTCTCGGCTTTGCATTGTACGGCGAATGAATATGCATACATTTTGTTTTTTTGATGTTAAGAATAATGCCATTGTCGTGGGCCCATTTTGTTATATTATCGAAGTCTTCTTGTAATTGTAATTGTATCGTTTTTAGGTCATTTCCCGGGCAAAGTATACACATATCATCCGCGTACATGTAAGCATTACAGTTTTTAATGAATAAGTAGTTTATGGCTGCATTCACTCAGTGAGAATCGCATACACACACTACACTCAAATACACCCACACACCCTCATACAGACCATGTCACGCTTATTCATATACATACACACACCTTTATACATCCTTTACTGTTTTGATGAGTCTTGTATTTTTGTCATTGTACGTTATAAAACGAAATAATTTTCCTTTACTGGTAACTATTAATACATGTACAATTAGCGTAGTAAAATCCGTTATTAGCAACATTAACACATTTTGTATTGCTGTGGATTTTTGTTAATAAATAAATTCAATTTAATTTCGCTCTACAATACTGTTTACTTATCAATTTAAATAAAATAAACAAAATACTGTTTTCAGCATCATCGCTTGTATCCAGCAATAATGAAACGTGTTAAAAAAAAAGTAAACATTCATGGTGCCTGGTGCACAGAAAGAGTATTTTCTATAATGAATGCGAAGTGGGGGGATGACAGAAATAGAGGAAATTTTATAAAAAATTAGCTCCTCATTTATTTTAATTTTTATTTGAAATGTGTTGAGTCTACAAAGCTTTTAAATATGGTACACCCGATCAGTTGTTCGAGCGGCACAAAAAATATGGATTCAAACAAAAAAAAAACTTTTTTTTTTTTCAAAACACTGTTTATTTTCATTCTCTGACCTTATATTCTTATATATTATTTCTTGTAAAAAAAGTTGGCAACCCTATGTGCGAGTGTTGACTATCTCAGTGAGAATCTACATTTAGAAACACTTTTGAAACAGCCCCGATGACCTCCGTGACGATATCTGAAATGGAAAAAATCACGTAAAAATATTTTGCTGCTGATGATGAAAGCTTTGCAAAACAGAAAAACGATACCGGGATATTCCGCTTGACTTTGATTGCCTATCAAAAGTTTGTTTAAAAACGGGGTGGCCAAACTATATCCATAGTAAAACCAGAACAGTAGTTTAACTCACGCCCCGTACGAGACTTAAATACCTACTGTTGCAGGGTTTTCCCTTCTTTTAGTTTCGTAGCTAATAAAAAATCAATACTTAAAAATGTTTTGAAGCCGATTATGACAAATGAGCTATCAATCGACGACGTAGTGGAACATCCAAACATACATACCTACTACAAACGAACATACATTCATATCATACATAATAAACATATAGACACTATAACTCATAAAGAAATCTTGCTTGCTTATCTTAATTATTGTAAGAAAGAACAGTTATGATCATAGGTACCTATGTTAAATGTGAACAAAGAAAATACGGTTTACATTTCACATTATTATTTATATATACCATCAATTCTTATTCACCTTTATTGTTGAGTAGGTATTGAGAAAAACGATAATTCTGGATTTGAGGAATTATTATTGAGGCATCCGAAGGCAGTACAATATGTTCGATTGCGTTCGATTGGCGGCTTGTTCGAGAGACTTGAGTGAGCGCGATCGCGGCGTGACCCCGACTAGCACCTACCTTGTTTACTAAGATATTGCTGTTGTGTGCGTACTGTAGTTCGTACGTACTAGCACGCACACATATTAGCCGCGCGATGTACCTTTGCTTGAAGATAAACTACTGTTCTGGTTTTACCCAGAGAGTGAAATATACCACTGACAGGACTAATCGGATGGACGGAGTTAGGCATTTATATTTATTATATGTATTGCATATATTTATAATATTATTTATTCCTTATTCCTATATTTTCATTTTATTCAAGTGTATTATTTTATTAAATTTAAGTAAACTTAACCTTCATTATTTTTTTGTCAATTTCCTATATTATTATTTAATAAAACTCTTAGACATAGGTTATTTAATTATATTACATTAAAACCGACCTGTAATTAATAAGTGTATCTTGATATACCTACTATTAATATTTCAAATTTCATTTCATTTCATTTCACTGATTTAAACCGGTGAATGGTAATTAATAAAACTTATCTGAGCTTGTTAAAAAAAAAAACTTTTATTAATTTAAGGCGAAGTTCTTCCCACAAACAGATTATACACTAGTTGCATCTCAATTATTTTTTTTGATATATTAAAGAAAGATTGCATGACGAGTTTAATCAATTTAGACATAAAACCTAAGGTTGGTATTGAAGTGGATACTTCTTTCTTCGAAGCTCGTATGGGGGAATGTTGAGAACTTTTATAATACGTCACTTCCGGAACAAATTTTTCAACAAAGGATGATTTGATTTCTGATTACAGATTATAACGTTCCTTTATCGTTTATTTTTTGTTATAAGTTATTATTTGTGATTAGTTAATGCTTACTTGATTGCAAATAACAAAAATGTTTAATGACCTCGTTAGCGAATGCGCTGCCATTAATTCTTTCCTCTGTGATTGAGTGAAGAGGCGACATATAATTATCCACTTAAATAATATAC
Source organism: Ypsolopha sequella (assembly GCA_934047225.1). Classification (NCBI taxonomy): domain Eukaryota; kingdom Metazoa; phylum Arthropoda; class Insecta; order Lepidoptera; family Ypsolophidae; genus Ypsolopha; species Ypsolopha sequella. The sequence continues at coordinate 14,378,438 of OW203994.1, read as the reverse complement.
GGGTGTATCTTTGACACAACCCGCTGCTTTTTGTTAGCGCTTTATTACAATAAGTAAGGTATAAGATATAAAATTTTATAAGATGTTTAATTAACACAAAAGTTACTTAAAATTAAAACTAAATAATTATATAAAATACTGAAAACTATAAATGAAAGATGTATATTTATTTACAAACTTTCACCACAAATCTTTTTAATAAAATAAAAATATTATTATAAAATAAAAAAATAATATTATAAAATTAATAAAATAAAATTATTTAAAACTTACTTCCAAATTTTTCTTTTGTGTCTTGAGTTTCAAAGATTTCGTGATGAATCACGAATAAAAATATTCTTTATCACAAGGCCCAGATTGTCATTTTCAGATCTATTCCATTTAATATATGGTTGTCTCTGCCATCTGTTAGCTGAGTTCGACTAATTCAATATAGCGAAACAAGGAACCACAATTCTACTTAACTAACACTCTTAGACGAATGTTATCAACGATAACTGATTTTATTACAACTCAGTAAGAGTTTTGTAACGTTTCAAATAGTTTGGAAGCCGGAGAAAAGTTTGCAACCTCACCACACATGCATTTGACAATTAATTCCGAACTAGAAATACGAGTAACATTTTGTACCCTATAGTTAGTTTATAATCCACATCAAGCATATGGTACTTTGTCGCCTGTAGTTCAAGGAGTCTGTTTTTTTATTTTCATCTTTATGAAACTATATAAGCTGCCCTACTTGCATCTTAATAGAATTTTAGGGTTTCCTCTAAGTGGGTAACGGTTATAAAATGTTTCATAATATAACTACATATTAGAATGAACCAACACAGACACACATGTGACACTATACAAAACAAAATCCTTCTCAACCCAACACACACGCCTCCATTGGCGGATACAAAAAGGGGGGACGACAACAAAACACCTTGGAATTCCATATATTTGACTCAACTTTTCGTTTCGATTCAGGTGCACTTTAACACAGCATAATAATGTAAGGTATACAACGTGTAAGAGAAAGGTTGGGTTAAATTTGAAGAGCTTGTTCAGTTAATGGTATAGAAAAAAATTTACTATGGTGCCAACCCTGAAATCACGAATAAAAAATCAACTGTTTAATAAAACATGTAATGTCGGTCGGACGAAATGTTTTAGGGAGGTCTTTTTGCAAGACTTCAGTGTTGGTTTCATAGTAAAAGTTGTTCTATACCATTGACTGAATAAGCTCTTCAAATTTAACCCGACCTCTCTGTTACACGTTCTATAGAGGTTAAGCGAAAGCGCCTTATGCAATCCCGGTATACCGGGATCCAGATATACTGGGCAACGCACGAATTTTGCGAAATTTTGCGACCTCTCTGTTACACGTTCTATAGAGGTTAAGCGAAAGCGCCTTATGCAATCCCGGTATACCGGGATCCAGATATACTGGGCAACGCACGAATTTTGCGGAATTAGTCCCACACGTAAATCATGTGAAATCCCGCGGGATTAGCGGAACTGCGCGTCAACAAACTCCATGTGTTATTCGCCGCAAACTGACTCGCTTGTCGCGGATCGACTGCTAAGCGCACGGTAACGGGTAGGGGTACATGGGGATGGTAGTAGCGCACCGTACTATTTTTCGTCAGTTACCGGTGAATGGTAATTAATAAGACTTATCTGAGCTTATTAAAAAAAAAACTTTCTTTAATTTAAGGCAAAGTTTTTCCCACAAACAGATTATACACTAGTTGCATCTCAACTTTTTTTTAGGTATATTAGAATTCCAAGCTATTAAAGAAATAATAAAATTTCTACTATCCAGAATAAAAATTAAAAAAATATATATTATTTCAAGTTTTTCGTAATAGTTATTATTTCATTGTTGTTATTATTGAATGAAAAATACTTTTTATGGAGTGGCTGCTCAGGAGAAACAGTTTTTTATGAAATTTCGTGGATTTCACTTATTTTTGTTTGAGCATCCTTAAAAGTCCTGTAATTCTGTGAAAGTATTTTTTGATGGCGGATAATTTACAGACAGAAAAATGCAAGTTGTTTAACTCAATAATTAAAGCAACAGTGCGTTCTACTAAGGCCTTGCATGTTAATTTAATCCAAACATAAGATTTATACAAAATTGAATTATTTGGACGACTCATCAACATCAGCAGCTTTTTGCCCCACCAATTCCATCGTCGTCTAATTCTTCGGTACCGCCACCTTTTCTTTACTAACATTCTCATTAAACGTTGTCAAAAAAAAAATGCTGATCACATTCGTAGAAAAAATAGTGTAGAAAAGAGGTTGTCACGCATGGTGTCAAAGGATGGCCTACCATTCAGTGTTTTCTGTACTTCACCGGATGAGCGTGATCTTTTTGCAAAAGTTCACTATAAACTACCTACGAAAAATACCGGGATCCCGCGGGACCAAGAATCATCAATTGCGCAATTACCGGGATTGGAATTTTATTGCGGGGTTGCATTCCCTACTTAAGGTAGACATTAATGGGGTAAAATGGTAAAATCATGTAGAGCATTAGTTAAAATGGGTGTCTTTCATGCACAGAATAACAGGATCCTGTTATTCTGTGGTTCCATATTGGGGCCCTTGAAGTTTTTAATTTGCAAAAATAATATGTGACTTTGGAGTGACCGATATACGCCTTTTGACCGTATGAAGTATGAATTGTATGCCTTCACAACTGGAATCGAACTTGGGCCCTCTGATTCAAACCTAAACAATGAGCCATTGCCTTCAAAGAATTTATTGATTATTTAGATTTTCCCAATACTTATTGTAGCCACGTCTTGGTTGGCACATAGCTCGCCATCTATTCTCCACGGCTCTTGCGTTTGACGTTAACTGTTAGACAAAAACTAAGGACCTCCCCCGTCCCGCGAACCAGTACTAACAAATTATCCCCTGTGAGTAATGGGGGTATAGAGCAGAGGTCAAGCAATAGTGGCTAACTACGGTAAGTTTGTAGTCGATTTTGTATAAAAGCAGTTCAAGTTTATAAGAATAAATATTTATAGGAGTACATCAAGTTATATTTTGGATATTCCCCAAACAAAAGGGGCATAAGGTTAAACACAGTTGAATTTGCTTTTTTGTACATCGGTAAAAATTGTGGAGTCTTAATTTTGAGAGATTTCTCAGTCCACAGATGTGAAAATATGTGGACCGTAAAATTTGTAAATTTAGTTAACCAGGAGCCTGTCTGCATTTGACACGACTCAAAACCTGTGTTCTTACTGTTTAATGATAACCGACCTAACTACCAGTCCATAGGTTCCAAATTTGAATGTCAAGGTAGTACCCGGCTTCACTCAGGCGGACATACTGCCGTAATGGGCTGCAACTTTGTAATTAAATCCAGTCTCTGTTTCAAACAACTTTGCCTACCCTCACAACTTTACTCCGACATGTGGTGAGATGATCTGTTGTATGTGTGTGAGGTTGTTTAGGATCTCTTATCATAAAATAATTGTTCATAATATATTATAATGTGTTTGCGGTAGGGGGTAAAATTATTATCCATCTAGTCATCTAAAATCTACATGATATTTATCCAGCTAGTCATCTACAATCTACATGACAATTATCCAGCTAGTCATCTACGATCTACATGATAATTTATTTAGCTAACAATCTTAATGATACTTTATCTAGCTAGTCATCTACAATCAATATGATAATTATCCAGCTAGTCATCTACAATCTACACGGCAATTATCCAGCTAGTTTTTTACAATCTACATGACAAATATCCAGCTAGTCATCTACAATCTACATGATAATTTATCTAGCTAACAATCTTAATGATACTTTATCTAGCTAGTCATCAACAATCTACATGATAATTCAATTTTATTTTGATAAAACCTATGGAAGTGAATCGTCCTATATCTTTCCTGTATTAGGAAAATACAATAATGGTGTCGATTCGGCGCAACACAACTTAACTTATTTGACAGGACTAACCTTATTTTGAGCGTCCTGTCTTTGTCTTTACGATACGGAAAGAAAAAGACAGAATGCTTAAATTAAGTTTAGTCCTGTCAAATAAGTTAAAACGTGTTACACCGAATCGACACAATTACCTAATAATTTCAAGTCATAGAACACGAACGTAGATTAAAGGTTTTTATATTTTTTATCTTAAACTCGATTGGTGATTACTATTAGATTACTGATTTACTGGAGCTTTTAACACTTTGTATGGCAAAGGAAATGAGCTTATGTATATTAAAATAACCCACCAAGTGCGAGTTGGACCCGCGCACAAGGGTTCCGTACCACCACACAATACGGGCAAAAAACTCACATTATCGTAAATAACATAAATAACAAAGGCAACAAAAACAAGGCGCTAATTTTGTGCCAAATTGATTGTCAGGCGATACAATTTTTTAGCAATTATTGTTTATCTGACCGAATTTGAAGGAAAGATATACTTTGTACGTAATTTTTTCCTAAATATCAGAGGTTGCCAACGAATCTAAAGGATTGAGGTTACCAATACATTAACAAAAAATAATTGGAAACCAAGGCATACAACATTTTGACCCTGTACTGTAAAATATTACGGCTACAAGAGACAACAGTTTTCTTATTGCTTTCAGCAAATGGAATGCAAAGATAGTATCGACTTTGCAAGCAATAGAACTCTGATATAAATTGAGCAATATACACTACACAGAGTAATAACTAGTTGTCTTGAGAAATTGCACTATAAAATGCAATCGTTCTTTTATAACACACTGTATAAGAGATAGCTTATTTTAACAAAAAAAAAAAAAAAAAAATCATGATGTTTAAAAATCAAAAATGAAATGTGGTTTAGCTTAAAATAGAGCAAAGTATAAGTTTGAAGAAGAAATTATAAACATGCATCCTTACACTTAAACAATATTACATCGCCACGACATGAAGCCCCAAGGCGTGGTCAGAGATGTGTCCGAGTGTGGACTGTGAAATGCAAGTTACAGGTTCCAGCATGATGGGTGATGAGCCCTATCACCATAGTTCAGGTACAAATTGGACCAAAGCTTTATAGGACAGTTTATATGATGATTGATATTGTAGCATAGCAAATTGTATAAGGTGCGGTTATCTCAAAGTTTTCGCGTCGTTATTTGCTTGCCGGTAAATTTCGGTTTTACCCTCTGTTCGCTGACATGAAGTTCGTTCGCTTGTCTGGTGCGAGAGCGGGTCGGTGTCCGGATATTTCTCGGTCAGTCTTTTGGCTGTCAAGACGTGTCTTGTGTTTTTTATTTTTGGTTCCTTGTCTGGAAAACAATAATGGCGGTTTTGCCAACACGAGTTCTTGAAAGTTTCTAAGGTTTGTTTCGAGTTTTTTTTTTTTGGTGTGTTTATTTTGCGTGGAATGGTTTCCGTAATATTGTTTTCTATTTCAGAAGGATTTTTGGAGGTGATAGTAAAGTTCGAAAGGATTTTTTTGGCCGGGTTGGTGGGAGATCTAATCTTTTGTTGGATCATGGTACGTATTGCATTTCTTTGTATTTTGAGTCACCGGAATTCTGTTCTCATCGTTCCGTGTAGTAAAGGTTTTAATATGTTTTTTTTTCCTCTAATTCCAGGGAGTTTTTGCTGTTTTGCTTCTTTGGTGATTTTTATCCAGCTGGGAGGGAGATGACCGCCGCATGGTGTTCACGGTCAAGCAGTCCCTTTGTTAGCGAGGATGGAGATCGTTGACCTTGAGGTTGGGCAGCGGTCGGCGTGCCATTTCTCGTTGAATATGTTGGCGTATTACAAGTATGTGTTGTAAATTTCATTTTTAACCTCACATAATAACGGTGCCTTGGACGGGATGTTTTCAGGACACTTAGTTTTATGTCTTCTTGTTAACCAAGTGTAAATTCTTCTTCCTGTTTCACTGAATAACCTAAATGTAAAATTTAATTGTACCGTAATTTTTCCTGGTAGAACAGAATGGTGTACCAGACGATTTAGTCAAAAGAGAATGTTGACAAGTATTATTTTGATGGATTCACGGCTCCACTGAGCTAGATTTTATCTGGAAATTATTTCCCTTGTTTTTTTTAAGTTTTGTTACTCTTAAAGTTTTTTTTTTCTCGTATGTAATTTCACAAGATTCCATGTAATCTAGTTACCTGTGGTTAAGGCGGTAACTAACCCAACTAGTTTATTCACTTAAAAGTTTTAGTAATGTCTTGGCAGAATATATGCCAAATGTAATATTGCTACCTGTTGTTAAGGCGGTACCTGACACAACTATTGGATGTTCCAAAAGTTGTAGTAATGTCTTGGCCGAATTTATTCCGAATGTAATATTGCTGCCTGATGTTAAGGCGGTAACTAACACAACTATTTAAGGTTCTAAAAGTTTTAATAATGTCTTGGCCAAAATTTTGTAACAATGTAATATTGTCAGTTACATCTTTTGACTTGTGAAATTATACATTTTTTTGATAAAATTAAATACACTTAATTGTAAAGTACCACGAAGTTTTCTTCAGAACCTTTTTCCATCTGTTAGGTTACAATTAGGTCACTTTTTAATTTTATCTTGTTAAGTTGCACGACTGGTGGAAAAGACCGGGTACCCGCCGGTCGTGCATCTTACAATATACGCACACTAAAATGTATTTTAAGTTTTGCTGTCATTGACGCACCCTGTAGAACAGTGCGTTGTTAAGAACGTTACGGAAGACAAAGTAGTCTCATTTTCTATTCCATTCAGTTCGCACAAACCGCGAAAACATTCCTCTTTTTCCGCCTTCTAATGGTGTAACGATGAAACTTGACAACTGTCGTTTTGTACAAATTAAATTTCAATTTAAATTGAAAGTAATTTAGGAGGTGATTCAGTATCGTTAATACATCACATCAAACTGCTAAGCACTTTTTTTTGAGCGTTTTTTTTTTTCACTTTTCAGTACAATGTGGTCCGATCAGCTGACTCTGTTTGTATGGACAAGTGAAGAAAAAGCTCGCGAAAAAAAAAGGACTTTGCAGTGGAATGTGATGTATTAACGGTACTGAATCACCTCCTAAATTGCTTTCAATTTAAATTGATCGACCTTATATAATAAAATACTAGGTACATAAAAAATATTTTTACAAAAGATATTTTATTTAAGCTATGGACTAAAACGAATGATAAGTTTATAGATCGCTGAAACTGATTAAATTGTTTTTGTTGAGTTATAAAATTTGATTTTAAAATGTTAAAATACATACTTCAGAAAGTACTTGTACTTACTTATCAAGGACAGTCCAATGAGATTAATTGATCCCTACTTTTATCTACCAAGATTACGCAAATAAATATTTTATTCTATGACCATTTTACGCGACAAGCTTTTTGAAAACAAATAGTTTACTAAACATAAAATATTAAACCAGTTTTAACGATCTAAACTTACTTTATTCGTTTAAGTCCATGGTTTGAATAAAAGCTTATTTTTAAGAATGTTTTTTATTTATTATTTAATGTTGTGTTTTTTACAGAATAACGTTATTTTGCCATGGCGGGGCATCCGCCATATTGAATTTAGAATGACGTCACGTATTGGGAAACCCTTTTTTATACCCATGTGAAGAAGGTGGTTAATCTGTCAGATTGATCTGAGCCACGATCTGGACTGCGATAAATAATTATATAATAATAATAATTTTATTAACATAATATTTTCATTTTATTTTTAATACTCTTAAGTAAATTTACTGCTATAATAAATATTGCAAACCGAAACTGAAAACTTCAAGCTACTCAGTTTTGCCATCAGCAGTGGTTTTACAAAAGCCTTGCTACGATGCTAAAGCTATTTACATAGACCACTTTATTCTCGAGTAGAACGAAGGAAAAGAATTCCGATTCGACGGAATTTAAATAATAAGGACAACTTACCAGTTAAGAAGATCCACCTAGTTTGTATGCAAAGTGTAAAAAATGTTATGGGATCGGCTTTGTGGGAGATAAACGGGGTTGCCAGTTATTTCTACTATAAAGGAATAAAAAACAGGAACTATTATTATTAAGTATAAAGACGGATTAACTCACATGAATTTATTTCGCAATACGCGACATGTTTCGAATTCCTTCCGAATTCGTTGTCAAGCAAGCGAGGGTCTGTCGTTAACGGACGAAGTCCTATTATTTATTAATATATAAGCATATTATTTCCACATATCGCTGAAACATGGCGTGTACATTATTTGCTATAGCGAAGCAGGCACTATGAGCCTATAATTATTTAACTTTGTAGACTCGCTACATTACAAAAAGGGTGTTATTTAAATGGTTAGCATAGTATTGGTATTTTTGTGAGCAGAAAAATATAATCTGTAAGCAGAAATAGCTAATTGATCAACAACTCATGGCCAGCAAACATTTCAAAATCAATCAGCAATTTATGTCATTCTGGATGGCTGTAATTATTTTTGTACATCATATTAATTATATAAGCTGCAATGAGCTGCGGGAATATTATTATCTCTAGTTGCCTTCTGTACTGGGTGCCTATCATCAAAAACATATATATACCATCGAATTCCGATTTCCTAAGGATATGTTCGCACTTGAAGTGACGACACAGTTCGTTAATAGTTCAATACCCATTAAAGGCAATTTTGAAATCTCAGTTTTAATCTCAGTTTTTATCAGTTGATGATAGCCACCTAGTACAGTTGGCAACTAAAGATACAGAATAGGGGGGCTGCTCCTGTTTAATAAAATTTTGGTAAGCACTCAGAGGGTAAGCAAAAATATTCATTTTTCATTTTGCAATTGCTTCGGCGTTGCGGAAAGTGCAGCCCCTTCGCCCTTGCGTAACAAAGCACAGTTACCCATGCTTACCTTCGCAGCTTCGGCTTGTTGGTCGCCTTCGGCGACCAGCCTCAGCCACTATGGCTCGCACAGGTGCCTATGCTTTGTCACGGCAGGCGGGGGCTGCCCTGCCTCCACGCCTACAGCTTTTTATATATATACACACTAGGGGTAGTACCCACAAGACTGTATAGAGTCGGGGTGATCTGATTCGGTTTTGGAACATATTCAAGCTATTTTTTGCATAAACAAGTTTTCTCTGCTGATCAATCATGAAATCTTGCTGATCAAGTAGTTATTTTGCGGACTGAATGTTTATTATGCAAACTCGTGTTATTGTAAGCTGCCTATTTATGATTTAATTTTTGACCATTATCAAAATTATTTGCGGAACAAAGATTTATTGCAAACAAAATCTTTGCATGCTGACCAAATTATTTAAATGCTGTTTTTTTGTGGCGCACCAAACTTTACAATTGCTTAACTATTTATTTACTTCTTTTACAAAAACTCACGCCACTCTCCCAGAGGAGTAGGCGGAGAATACATTTGCTACGATCCTGACAAACTTTTGACTCTTTTCATAATATTCTTTTCATCAATCGAGTCACACCGAAACCTCTTAGTGCGTCTTTAGTATATCACCGAATTGGTTGACATACTTCTTTCCTGAATGAAAGACTTATCTAAAAAAGTTCATTTTGCATTTAGCTAAAATCTTCCGCAGGTGCAGCAGGCAACCGATTTGGAGAGTTTTTGTGTTTTTTTTTTGATTTTCATTATTTTACCAGAAAGCTTAACAGGGTTTAAAGTAATCGGGGGCAAGTTAATGATCGTCAATTTTCCGAAAGTGGGCCCCACCATCTTATTTTATTTATTTTATTTATTTGGATCACCAACATCAGGTACATAAATACATTTTAATAACATAACATAAGGTTTTAAGCTATATGCCCAGATAATTACAGGTGAGCACCACATGCAAAAAAGGATATAGTGAACAATGTTAAATTATTTACAAATACAGAATATTAAATCACAGGAATATGACATGATATAACTAAGATTAACTAAAAACTAATTATTGAATTGATACAAGTGACCTAGTATTTTAACACCTAGTGACCTATGACTTGTTTAAAGACGGATTTTTTAAAGTTACAAACACTACCATGAAATAATAATAACTTATGAGGGTTAATCAATTGAGAATTGAAACTATTTACTCTTAATAATTATGTATTATTATGTTTCAGGCATATTAAGGAAAAGTAATACTGGCTACACTGGCGGTGCTGGTATATTTTGGCCAAAATACTAACTACCCAGAGAAAACAGGAATTCTAGCAACACTAAAGATGGAGCGTAGTTAGATAATGTATAGAATGCCGGTTAAATTGCTCTTCTTGAATTTAAATCATGCTTGTGCAATTCTGCTTTGAATGTGCAAAGTATATATAGTTAGGGGTATTTTATCTACTACTGTAATAGAAGTGATTGTAATATATGAAACCCATGATAGAATGGAGAAAAAATTCTTCACAAAACAGATACCTTAGATACAATATATAGTCATTATTTCGGGCACCATTTTTATGCTATTAAGCTTTATTATGCTATTGCCGAGATAAAGCCCGTCTTACGGTAAAATAAGTGTCTTTTTTATGTATTTTTTTGTCCCGGAAGTCAGGTATTATTGATAATGTGACAACTTAACCAAAGAAATTATTTTATTTAATGGAATCTCAGTTTTTTGAGACCGCCTGATATTTCGGTTGTCGTAACAGCAATGGGACGCTCAATATCAAAAAGGAACGCTCAATGTCAGGTCACTCATGCCCTTAAATACCTGTCCATTTACAGTCGATAAACAATCTAACAAATAAAAGAAAAAAGTAAAAGCGTAATGCGACCTTCAGGCCGTACTGTTCTTCATTTAAAAAATAATATTAATAGTACATACCTATCTGTTTTATTTATTAATACTTCAAGACTTCTATATTTACCCTTATAAAATGGTCTATCCTTAACTTTTCATAATTTTAAGTTCTATTGTTCCGGAGATAAAGGGGACAACCATTATGTTAAAATATTTAACTTAATCTATGTTAACAAATGAAGCATAAATAATATTATAAATATTTTTAATTAGCACTTCAAATTTGATACCCATATTGTATTCGGGAAAATAAATATGGAACGCGCTACCATAAGTGTAAATGTACCAAATTTTAAAGGGTTGTTATCAGATCAATTCTATCCAGAAAAAAAAGGTTTAAAAGTTTGCAGGCGTATTTTCGGAGTTTCACCACAATGGATCTGTCAGGTAAAGAACACTGAAAAATAATTCAAACTATGAGTAAAAACCATGGTAAATGTAAAACAATTTATTTTCCCGAGATACATGTATTCTTCATGTGTGAAATTTCACATTGTGCACTCTTTGCTAGAGTTTTCCGGCTAGCAATTTATTAGACTCGCTTGTCCCTCGCGCAAGACGCGTATTCTTACTTTTTAACAAAGAAACGGGTTATTCAAAATGAAGAAAAAACATAAAAAGATTGATAAGATAAGTTTTGTTAAAAGGATTAGTTTGTTGATTTTTTCCTTTTGTATATTACTTAGTTTAGATTTAAATTATTAATATATTTAATTATTATTACAAACGGCTTGAATACTCACGTGTGATTGTTGTTGCCTATATGCCAACCGTTCACCGATACAATTTCGGCATTATATATATATATATATAAAACAAAAACAAATAATCCCACTAATATTGTAAATGCGAAAGTTTGGATGTAGGTATGTAGGTTTGTATGTATGTATGTATGTATGTATATTTGGATGTAGAACTGATTGGGCTGAAACTTTGCACACATTTAGTTCTAAACCTGGAATAATTAAACATTAATTAATTACAGACTGTAAAAGGAAATAGACTATATGAAACAAAGATATGTATATATATTTTTTATTTTTATTGTCACTTTGTCACTGAGTATTTAGGTACATCGTACTCAACGAATGTATTGAATCAACGTGGTTGTAATCTGTTTAAAAATATGCGATGAAATCAACATTTATTGTTGGTATTTGATGAATTCTCCATATCCACCGAATCCTCAGGTACTGCAGCTTCGCTTTTACTGTTTCTATTAATTAACGGAACACTTTTGGAGCCTAAAATATTTGTGTGTGAGTGAAAAGTTAACTGAAAATATACAAGTATTCCTTAAATATATATCCAAAAAGGTAGTATTTAATGGAGTGAAATTATGAAATTAAGGTGTCGAAAATACTTAATATAGCGTATTAAAATATAAATTGACTGTGGGCGAATAAAAACGGCGACTTGAAAATACAAATTTGAGTTGAGTTGAATAATTGTCAGGCGAACAATTTTCCATTTTAGTGACAATTAATACGTAATTTCAAGTTATAAAATAAGGGACGTCGCCTCGCTCCGCTCCGCTTTGCCCGGCTCTTTATTTAACCTAACCTAATCGAACACGCTCCTATTTTTAGACTTTTAGGGAAATATTTTCGATTTCATACTTTAAATTCGTCCACGCGGTATACAATAATCGGGACACTTGAAGTCGCAAATTTTTATAAATAATTTTTATTCGCCCGATTATTAATTTCCCTATCCAAAATAGTAACAATTTTGCTCATGTTTGACTATCAACATCTATGGGATGGTAAGTAATACGTTAACACTTATTTTGCTACATGATTGATCATGATCGTTATTGGTTTTTGACGATACAATATTTTTAGGCTCAAATTTAGGTAGAGTACAAGGAAAAAAATGTTTACAGTTTCCTTCTCAATATATCTATAATCAGTAATCACAGAGATTCTTTTTTACCACGTAGGTGCCATGTCAGTTATCCGTTGTTTAGTACACGTATTGTTCTTCCTTTTTGTTAATCTTCAGGTTAGTGAACGCTGCCGACATCGACACGAGAGAAGTATCCTGTAAAAGTTCATATTGTCAAGGAATAAGGGTGAAAATGCCTTATTTCGTGTGTTTTATTTTGTGGTGTTTACTTTAAGTTAAAACTCTTCTGACTTCTGTCTGTCAAGTGCAGGTACTACGTACTTCATGCACTCCAAAAAATGGGTAGTATTAATATGGACGCAATAGAAAACATAATAGTTATAATTCGATTACTTACTGAACAACTATATGTAAGTGTCAAAATTAAAAAGAAAAACATAAATTTTCACACAAAACACGAAATCTCAAGAGGTATTTCCAAAAAATCACGCTTTTTGTATGGCGTGCCCTTCTAGATCGCAATTTTCTTGGAATCTAGAGTAATGTTTATTTTTTATTTCGGTCTAATTAAATGAAGTGATTATCAATGAAATTACTGAATTTGATTACTTAAAGATCATAAGTTATTCTGGCATGAAATTTTGAAAGTTATTTTCAATACAAAAAATCGTGGTAAACTGACGACATTAATCGGGAAAATTTACCAAATTATTATTTTTTCCACAAATAGTGTTTTAAAAATTATGTTTCAACAAATTTATATGTCAGATGTTTTGGCAATTTCTTTTGCAAATGTTTTAATTCTTAGGATTCAAAAGCCATAGGTAGATCCAAAGCACTTGTATTCTTTTGATTATTTTGTAAAAAGTATAACCCAAGAAGCACAGAGCTATTTTTGAATCGATTCTCGATTGAACCTTAATATCTTTTATTTTTCAAGAAAGTAAGAACAAAGAAAGAAAGAAAGAAAGAAAACAGATTTATTGCCAAACAAAGAGTATTCATATGTACTCAAAAATTTTTTTTTCCGCAACAGTTAATCGCTCAGCCGTGCTGAATAAAGAAAAAAATTACAAAACTTTTTTTCAGCGTACACCTTTTCAACAGAAAAGCCAAACCTAAAAGCTAGTTAAAACCAAAATATGGCTTGAGGGATTAATTTAGTCTTTACAGTCGTATTCGGAACATTTTAGTTCAACACTAAAAACATATACTGATATTGGATCAAAATTTATAGACCTTGACTGCATAATATCTGCATAAATTTTTTACTTGTGTTAAGGGTTCTCATACAAAAACCCACAAAAAAGTTACATTTTTAACGTTATTTGTTTGAGCTCTATGTTTAACTAAAGAAAATATAAATTTCAGGTTACATTATAAACTATACATACTCTAAAAGTCTAAAGTAAAACGACAAATGATAAAAATTACGGTTCCGTACTTAGAGGGTGCCGAATTGCTCTGTCAGGGGCTACCATTTTAGCGGCTTGTATTTTGTCGCCTTAATGTTGCTATGGCATCTATATTGTTGTTGTTTATTTACTATTATGTTTTTAGGTTTCCGTGTGTATTGTGTGGTGGTACGGAACCCTTTGTGCGCGAGTCCGACTCGCACTTGGCCAAACTATTTTATATTTTGTGGTAAAGCAGATTTAGTATTTACCCGCGCTGCCTAACGGTCCGCAAATCCCTGAATGGGGTTGAAAATCTGCTGCGCACGACGTGAATGTTACTAAAAGTTCTACGTTAGTACATTGTAGTTCCGTACTACGTACAAAAGCCGGATTATCTTGTCGTCCAAACAGCGCTCTTACGTTTATTAATCAACCATCCCGTTTTCGCAATAATTCCTAAAAGCATGGACAACTAAACAATGTCTCGAATGTTTCTCCTCAAAATCCCAAAATATTATTTTTCCCGTCGTTTGTGCGGAGTGAGGCCTTTTCCACGATATTTGGAGAGGCTGTTTATGTCATCGTAAAATAAACGGGAGCATGGATTTCTACCTTTTACGTGAGCACGTACCAAGTGGTGTCGTTTCCCGATATTTTAAAAGGATCGATAAATATATTTGGGCTCTGCGAAGAATATGCCATCCATTTTTTGTACCGATTTGTTGTTCATGTGTTTTTCTAGATTTATGGAGCTAAAGTAATCCATTCCAATAAGATGTCTATGAATAAATTATTATGATCTATATCCTACGTTTAGCAGTTGTGAGGAAGAGGATTTACTCACAATTTTTAGACTATGCATGCTTATACAACTTGAATATTTCTTAAACATCTGCATGGATGAAAAGCTTTTTCCATGGACCGCTTGAACTACATATTTCTATAACATTGTTTTCATCCCATTGTTTTCTATCTGAACACACGCAGTAGTGTGTCCAGCAGATGAGTCCAGAAAAGAAAAGCTCGACGCAATAGGCATGTGAAGTTGTATTATACTTCGAGCTACTTTCGACACCCCCATAACTTAAATGCTAGAAACAAAGTTGCAACTTTGCGTGCCTATGGAGGTCACCCAAAAGTCTTATTTCATATGTTAAGCTTTTGCAGTGTTTGAGACCCTGAGGTCCAAAAATCACTTTTCAATCAAATCAAATTTTCATCACTCACTTGCTCACTCATAAAAAATCTAGACTACTTAAAAGTGACTTAGAAAACTTTGGCATTGAGGTTTTCGTATGAGAAAATATACGTATACGATCATTGCGCGTACACAGAATATAAAAAGGTGGAAAACTGAAAACTATGGGTTATTTATTAATGAAGCAAATTATTTTCATAATAAGTTTTATAATAATAATAATAATAAGTAGGAGTAAAATAAACATTCATAACAGAACATTACATGAACTAAATCCTATCTTAAAATTCAAAACCAGAAGTTTTATCTAGACCGATTTCAGGAGCGTATTAAAATTCTCCGAATCATTTCTCAACTGCCGTGGCCCCTGACCAAAATTATTTTTTTTGCGAAAAGTAATAATTTACTTGGATTCATTTGTACGTTTATATAACATAACATAAATGAAAATTCTACGCAACATACACGACTTAAAAAAAATTGTAGCACGTCCACGAGAGGAGCAATGACAATATTTTATATCAGAGAGCCCAAATCTCATAAGCCTGAACGAAAATATTTCCATAACCCTTTTAAAAAAAAGGAACCGTGACTTACCCAAGTGATACGAATACGCATAAATAAAATCAAAAATTCTCCTGTTCCGGCAACATTGGAGCAAATAACATCAACTCGGTTACCGTATTCCAATGTCCGCTGACCCGCGCTTAGGTGGACCCTTGGCCTGTAGGCTGTACGCTACTTTTTATCCCTTCCCTTTTACCTTCAGTGTGAAATAAGAATTTATTATTGGATTTTCGGGGCTGTTACCCAGATGTGACCTCATTTTATTGGATTACTTCTGCAACAATCTCGCCTTCTTTAAGTTTAGGTTGGAATTTTCGCTGTAGATTACGATGTTTGGAATTCGTGCCTGAATTATAATGGCTCGGCCGTCGATCCATCAATCTAAATTACTGCGGTATATTTTTGCTGCGGATTAAGAGAAATGCGGTGTCTTTTAATACAATTTTTAGATTTTATCTGAGGTATATTTTTGCTAGGGAGTTAAGGAAATACGGAGTACCTACCTACTATTACGTAATTTGTAAAAGTGGAAATAGGAGGTTTTATTTCCAGTTTTGATATGTAAAACATCTTATTTCTCATTAGAAACTACTGTTTAAGCTTGAAAATGTAGACATGAGTAGAAAATTATCAAGATCTTGAGATTTTTAATAAAATGGCATAAAAACGTCAAATTTCAGAAAGGTCAGGTCACAGAGCATATAACAGGTCAGGTTATCAACCATTTTTTGTAGGATATACAACTTATTTTCTTCACGCGTATCATTATATGAATACGAAACAAATATAACTATAATTAGTCTTAGTTATATCTCATTTAAATAATTTTTCAATGCATGTGCTCGTAAAGACCCACTTTTTATGCATCAAAACCGAACAGAAAGTCGTTTATTTTGCCCTAGGGCTTTATTATTATTATTTTTTTAATTTGTTTGCAATGGTTGGCTAACCTGCAGCCTTTCTTGTGTACCATAGATGTTATACTTTTTTTTTACACTGTTTAACGGCTCTGGATACAATCCTTTTGAGCCAATCATAATTGAAAGTTCACAAGATTATATTTGTTTTCATTTCCTCACACTATGCATTGAAAAACGTAGTATGATACACGGGCGTAAAAGCAATAAATTACTCGGTTACGTTTAAAACACTCGCTACGCTCGTGTTTTAAATCGTCCTCGTAATTTATTCCTTTTCGCCCTAGTAGCATAAACTACTATTAACATGAAATAAAGTTTACCTAAAACACTACATGCTTAATGTTATTTTCTCTATTAGGGTAGCATGTTCCGCATGCACAGGGCCAAATTTCCATTGCTGTAGTTTTATGGTTCCTTAATAAACTGGAACCTCTATTTGATTTAACGTGATTCGATTTTGACACTTACGATCCATTAAACTGTGTGTCCAAAATTAAATGATCTAATTAATTTGATCAGTTATAACTTTTCATTATATTTTGTTTTATTTCATGTTACCAACC
The DNA here is from genome assembly GCA_934047225.1 of Ypsolopha sequella. Taxonomy (NCBI): domain Eukaryota; kingdom Metazoa; phylum Arthropoda; class Insecta; order Lepidoptera; family Ypsolophidae; genus Ypsolopha; species Ypsolopha sequella. The sequence continues at coordinate 14,361,200 of OW203994.1, read as the reverse complement.
TAATAATCTTACTAAAATGCTATGCATTCTGATTTATCCGAAATAAATTATTTTTATTTTATTTTTATTTATCACTAAATAAATATGAGTAGGCAATTTTCTGATTTTTTCTATACGTGTGCTATGAGAACTACTTGTCAACGGAAATTCAAAGTTTCTAAGTCAACTGAAAGTGCCCTATAGGTCGTCATGATGAGCCAATTTGTATGAAATTGATTACGTAAACGGGAATAGCTTTTTTGGGTTGATTAAGAAGCCTGACTTTGTAATAGCACCCTAGGGCCGTAGGCCTTTGTAGGGGGTATCAGTATCAAATTAATATCTTTCACGGGGCCCGAGAAATTGGATCTTTACAGACAGATGGATAAAAGAGGAACAATAATTTTTTCATTTTGAAAAACCCTACGGAACCCTAAAAAAACGGAAACATAAATGAAGCGTATAAACCTGTAGAATTCTCGGAGTTGCGCGAACTTTTCCACGAATTTCAGAAACCTGAGGATATCTATGGAAATTGTTGTAATATTCTAATAAAGTAATTTATTTTCTGAATATAAATAAAATTGTCTTTCTAAATAAAAGTAAATAAAAATAATATTAATAAATATTCAAGCAAATCCTAAGTCGTGAACAAGCTCATTTTTGGCCTTTTATTTTATATCGGTGCAATATATATCATATATTGCATATATGAATAATAAATAAATTTAATAAAAAATAATAATCATAAAAATAATAACACTGACTGAAGGGCCAAATTTCGGTTCAAAGAATTATATTTTTATTTTTATTTATTTAGTATATTACATTTTTATTTTTATTATCTAGCTTTCCAAAAACATATAAATGTAACATAATTTATGTAGGGAATTTTATTGCATAATTATTTAGTAATTATTTCGTTGTAGTCAAGATCTTGGCTAGATGCCACTGAATTTATTAAACAAATTACATAAATGTTTACGAAACTTTTTTAATTTACCACCACTAGAGGTATTAATTTTATAATTCGTACCGATTACAAACCACTTCACGTGTGAGTGCCACTTTACAAAAATCGAATCGCGTTGTATCAAGTTTTTCGAGTGCCATTTCATTTGCGACAACTTTGCGGTCAAAATGATTTTTCATCAGGCTAAAAGCTTCAAAATCGTATACCTAAAAGCTTTTTGCATTATGCTAAAGAATAAACTGATGTACAGTCGCCTGCTCAAGCTCGCTGACTCTGCATTTGACTACTGCTCAACTACTACATTTGACTACTGCTCAACTAATAATCAACAGATTGGTTGATCTAGGTGTCCTTTACATTCGAAAAGCGAGCTGTGAGTATGGAGTATGACTTGCAGTTTACAATTCACTCTCGTGAATATATCTGACACCCCCTTGGGGATTCATGTCGTGACGATATGTTTTTTATTTTTCCAAGTCGCGCATTTTGGTATGTTTGGTCAGAGTAAGGAGCGTCGACAACAAAGGGGGGGTGTGAGAGGGTGCACTAAGCAGCCGGTTCATTACTTCATGCCCGCCGCCATCATGGTTTTCCCAAACCATAGAATATTAATTGTTTCTCCCTACATAAGTAAGTGACATTCACCTCCCTGCGCCACGATCGCAAATTAGAGGCAAGCGGATTAAGAACAAATTACTAACTAAATCTGGACTAAAATCATGTGTCGATGAGTGTTATATCATAATACTCGTATTGTCTGCGTGTGTTTGCATGTCAACAATAAAAAATGAAAAAAAAAATAAAAACGAAGTTTCCCATCTTTTTAACCGACTTCAAAAAAGGAGGAGGTTCTCAATTCGACTGTATTTTTTTTTTTGGGCGTTGTTACTCCATAACTCCGTCATTTATGAACCGATTTGGATATTTTTTTTTTGTTTAGAAGAGTGTACTTCCAGGTAGGTTCCATTTTGGGTTTGGTCATGATCTGATGAAGGTCTTGAGAGATAGGTAGTGGAACTCTTCAGAAAATGACAGTATATCTCTCGAAATTGAGGTCATCGCTTTGTACCTGAGTGCTGATTACAAGGTATTACTTGAAAATCGACATTCTTCCACCTGACCTTCGATCCTGGCTTCATCACCATATTCACCATAGAACTCCTCAACGGATCAGAGCACATAACTCGGAATGCGGCAATCACTGCGTTAGGGTGCTGATTCAAGTCTGAAGTTCGCGTGCAGTTTTGTTCAGCAGCGGTGAGCAGCCCAATTACACTATTCTATGCAGCGCGTCTGAAGTTCGCGTGCAGTTTTGTTCAGCAGCGGTGAGCAGCCCAATTACACTATTCTATGCAGCGCGTCTGAAGTTCGCGTGCAGTTTTGTTCAGTAGCGGTGAGCAGCCCAATTACACTATTCTATGCAGCGCGTGTGAAGTTCGCGTGCAGTTTTGTTCAGCAGCGGTGAGCAGCCCAATTACACTATTCTATGCAGCGCGTCTGAAGTTCGCGTGCAGTTTTGTTCAGTAGCGGTGAGCAGCCCAATTACACTATTCTATGCAGCGCGTCTGAAGTTCGCGTGCAGTTTTGTTCAGTAGCGGTGAGCAGCCCAGTCATTTTCGTATAAGTAGCCGAAGCCAGGGGTCTAGTATAGCAGACCATATCGAGCTTTAACCGCTTGGTACAACATCCGTCTATCCCTCTCAAGGTAGATCAACAGAGTGAGAGATAGCACTGTATCACGCGCTGAATGACTGTTCGAGGTTCAGCAAAACTGCACTTTGCGTGCGCTGCATAGAATAGTGTAATTGGACTGCTGTATGCAATGGCAACAATACATAGGTAATAACTTCGACCAAAATTTTGGTCGAAGGGTAATAAGATGTTGTTGAATAACTAATGAGTGAATTTTGATTTTAGGGGTCCTGTTTCGATTTATTAGAAAAAGGCGGTTTTTTCACAATTCGGCTACGAAACTGCTCTTAAGGTTTACTTTGTCGACATATTTCAGTCATTGTTAAGGCTGCGTATAAACCTGGACAAATTAGTGATTTTGCCCCCGCATCCCCGCGCCTCAACTGTTTGCGCGATCGGCCGTCACCGGCCGCGAGCGCTATTTCTTAGCTCCCGCGAGTAGTGTGGATCCGCGGTCATTAACCCGTGCGTGCTAGTTTTCAATAATAAGTATAACTAATGCATCTATGATGTATAAAATTCAACGCGAAACGGTTTGTTCAAAATGGCATTTTTTTGCGTAATTATGTTTGTATCTAAATTTTACATTTCAAAATTTTATTTTTCAAAAGTCATACTTGCAAAGATAATGATGACGATGTTGATACAACGATACGTCGATACGACGATACGTTGATATGACGATACGTCGATACGACGATACGTCGATACGACGATACGTCGATACGTCGATACGACGATACGTCGATAAGACGATACGACGATACTTCGATACGACGATACGACCACGATCACGATCACGATCACGACCACGATCACGATCACGATCACGACCACGATCACGATCGCGATAGCGATGGCGATGGTGATGTTGAGATAAGGTTTTGTTAGTCTCCCAGAGAGGTAGGCAGAGACTACAGATTTCCATCTGCTACGATCCAGACACAACTCTTTCGCCTCTTCCACATCCATCAACCATATTTATTGTGATATTAAATTGTAAGCTAAAAAAAAATACCTCAGAAAAAACATTCCTAGCGATATTTATTAGTCCATCGAGACAACTTTAGTTCAACATCTTTCATAAAACATATGACCAATCTACTTATTTTGTTAAGTAATGGCGTACCTTTGCATTACTTTCATCCACTGCTTTCTTTTCACTCGTAAAACATTTTTTACATTGGTTGCATTTATTTCCCATGTTTCAAATTACGAGATTTATTTAAATTATGAAACCGGGACGTCGAGAGCGCAAAAACGTAGCCCTCCCGTCTCAACGGAGCGATCACAACTGACCGACGGGTGAGTGACGAAACAAAGCATGGAACAAAAAGCGCGTGCGAACGAGATATCTTGTCGCCGCTTTGTCTCAGAATAAATCGACGTAAGCGCCAATTCTTAGATGTTAAATTAAATGAAAACGAAACAGAATTATTTAAAATCCCCGTGCAATTATACAGGTTCATTTGTTTTCTTATTTTTAATACAAATTTCAAGGCAAACTGTTTTAAGAAATGTCCTTTAACACTCGAAAAACATGAAATATAGAGGTAACATCGTAATTTTTTTCTATCGAGCGAACTTAAAGCTTTTGCGTTTTTGTTTCTCCACGAATATCAGCTCTATAGTCTATTATCTATATTATTTTTATTAAACCGATTGACCAAGTTACACAATGTCTTATGCTCATTTGAAATTGTGCATCTTACATTATACCGACCCTTAAATTTTAATAAAAATCCTGTTTCAACATTAAATGTGAGTTGAAGAGAAATAAGGGAAGCATTAACGCTGAGCGAGTAATGGAAGTTCCCAAAATAGCTAACTTTTGGTGTTGCCACCTCAAAGTTTCCGATTTTCAGAAATATTTAGTGAAAATATCTACCAATCATAATAAGAGGAAATAATGCAGATCAATCAATACCATTTTTTATTACCAATCTGTCTTACAGATCGTCAAAATCAACAATAATAAAAATAATATCATAATAACATTCACATATCGTCACGACATATGTATATCCCCGAAGGGTGGTCATCGGGTATTTTTAAATTTGAAGTATCATTAACACTAAACAATAAACAATTTTTTACAATAAACTTCCAAAAGAGGTCCTTACTTTGTAGCTGGGTCCGTTAGCTCATCCAGTTTAGTTTTTCGGAAGAAAGGATGCCACTTGCCACAATTGTTTATTGGACCAATATCTACCGATAAAGATCGGTAGCCTTCGGGAGCCTCTTCAATTTGGGGGGGGGAGGGCGTTCAAAGATGCACTGCGCCAAGCGTCATTTAAAAAAATTTAACTGTCTGAGTTTGTCAACTACATCAAGATGGGTGTCTTTTTCAGGTAAATTAAGGACGTAGAATTCATTTCTGGCATAAAAATTTGAGATATTGTTAGTAGTTTCTTGAAAATTTTTACATACATTAAAATTTTATGAAATACTTTTTACTTTCAGGCGCCACCAAAAAAAAACCTCAGGTTTTTTTAAGTAACAAAAAATACGTTACGAAAGCCTATTTTATGCAGATAAATAAAAATATAAGTTTTATTGGATTTTAATAGGAAAAAACCATCAAAAAAAATAAAACAATGTCGGTGACCTCTTATTTTACTACTACTTATTAACTAACCTGATAAAAGTATGAATGAATGAATGAATGAATAAATGAATGAATTGACACTTTATTGTACACAAAAGACATAAAAGAAAACAGAGAATTGAAAACATAATTTTGTAAAAAGGTGGACTTATCACTTAAAGCGATTTCTTCCAACCAACCTTAGTATAGTATTAAAAGTATATTTATGTATAGTGTATTTATAAAAGTATATATATGCATAAAAACTATAAACACGTTAAAATGCTTTTCTATGGTTCTAAAAGAGTATTAACTATTTAATTATCATTTTCATTTTTTGCAGCCTCTACCGCAGTGGTACAATTCGGTAGGTACATGTTAAATTTATTTTAGCACAGTTGCCTCTTTTTTGCATCCTACTTTGCATTGACACCTTATTATCTCGAGGCAAATGCTGTCTGCAGCTGGGTTGTCAGACCAGTGGGGTATCTATTGGCTAATTTTCTGCTTCCAGCCCCAATCGGGGGGACTAGGCAGAATTTGTTCTAGCACTAAAGCCTGGCCCCACTCATGAACTCCCTGGCAAGCTGCGCGTAAAATATGCTGACAAAGGGCCGCTTCTGTTGGTGGTAAATTTTCAATTTGCTGATCTGTTTTTGTAAAAAGATATTTACGGCAATGATTGATAGTCGTGCAGGGACAGGGACTTGATCTGAAAAAGTTCATGTAATATGACTTTTCGCTACGATGAATTTAACTTTATATTAATGTTTTAGTTAGTACTCAGTAATTGGCTAACATACCTATCATACATGGCTATGACAAACTTATGTAGCACAATCTCTGCCTCATTTATATTGCCATCTTTAAGATCCTTAAACCCTTTAGTGGCAAAAGAGAATGAATTCCATGCTTCAAAAGTACTTTTCTTTCCCCTGCCGTTAAAAGACGATACTGTATCCCATCCACTAAGTTCGTGGAACACAGGCAAGACCTCCGCTCTTTCAGGACCTTTAAACAAAATAAATTGTCTTATACACACTCACGCTATTAAACTGATTATTTATATATTATACATTCTTGACTATTAAAAGAAACGCTCATACCTAGAGCTGATTCAATCTAGAGGCATGCCAAAAAATTGTGCTTTTTCCCTGTTACCACATGAACCCATAATACCTCTAATCTTGGCAATTTCAGTACACATGCCAGAGCGATAACTACCACATCGGTGTTTGCTGTGCATTAACTTCGTATGACCCTGGTCTATTGTATCCGCCAAGTGAACCATCATTCGCGTGTCAGACGCTTCAAGTTAAATGTAAAGTTAAAGTTCAAGTTAAAGGCTCCAATTTTGGCAGTTCACGAGCAACATTGGAAAGAACAGATTACCCTTCAATACATCAATTTCTTTATTGATGGGCAAGTCCATCGGGTGATATTTGAACGACAGGAGTCCAAACAGCTCTTCTTTATTCGTGTCATCCTGGAGAAAATATTACGCGCAGTTTGCCAGGGAGTTCATGAGTGGGGCCAGGCTTTAGTGCTGCAACAAATTCTGCCTAGTCCCCCCGATTGGGGCTGGAAGCAGAAAAATAGCCAATAGATACCCCACTGGTCTGACAACCCAGCTGCGGACAGCATTTGCCTCGAGATAACAAGGTGTCAATGCAAAGTAGGATGCAAAAAAGATGCAACTGTGCTAAAATAAATTTAACCCCCACTTCATTCTGGACTCATCTGGGTCTAGAATCCCATCAAATACCAAAAGTCTAGCTAAATCAACGTACAGCGTGCAGCCACCGTGCCTCGAGTATCTACGTTTCATCAACCCCTTTTTCTAACCCAGACAACTGCAATATTATATTTTACACACACACCCACACACTTTACTATATTATCCGATAATTACATAATCATTTATCTAATTAGAAATATAACGTCGCGCGCAACTTACGAAGCTATTAAAGTGTTATTCGTTAAACGTCTTACGGAATGTCGAATCAAAAGTGGTTTTACATAGTGATTTCGTCATTAATGTGTTTTGTTTTCCCTTGGATTTTCAATGGCAATAATAGCCTTGAACTATAGCTGAGTTCGAGAATACAGCTAAATTGTATCATTTAACAAATACCTAGTACATTAGTTTTTCTTGAATTCTTTATTTTCCTTTGTTGAATTATGATATACATTGTTTTGAGCATAACCGTTTTGTAACATAACGTCTTAATCTACTAGACGATCACACAAATAAATCACGGCCAATGATTTAATTTGTAATTAAAAAATCGATGTACTCCTCAAGTATGTCATAATAACGTAGGAGATGTAGAGAGGTATATATGCATTACTATAACCTCATTATACGGATTGTACCGCTTCCAGCGGTCATCTTTTAATTATTAAGTAAATACATACTAAGTACTATAAGTACATATGACTGTACATAACACATATGTATATACATCTATAAGCAGGATATTTATTTCTCTTACAGAAGATTGGACTAGTCCAGAACCTATTTGTTAAAGATTGGTACTCGTGACCAGGAACACAATTGTCTTCTTACAGCAGTACTTACTTACTTCACACCTAAAACTATTTGTTATAGATGGTAGAAGCTGCAAAAAATGAAAAAGATAATTAAATAGTTAATACTCTTTTAGAACCATAGAAAAGCATTTTTTACGTGTTTATAGTTTTTATGCATATATATACTTTTATAAATACACTATACATAGATATACTTTTATCAGGTTAGTTAATAAGTAGTAGTAAAATAAGAGCTCACCGACATTATTTTATTTTTTTTTTATGGTTTTTTCCTATAAAAACCCAATAAAACTTATATTTTTATTTATCTGCATAAAATAGTCTTTCGTAACGTATTTTTTGTTACTTAAAAAAACCTGAGGTTTTTTTTTGGTGGCGCCTGAAAGTAAAAAGTATTTCATAAAATTTTAATGTATGTAAAAATTTTCAAGAAATTACTTAAAATATCACAATTTTTTATGTCAGAAATGAATTCTACGTCCTTAATTTACCTGAAAAAGACACCCATCTTGATGTAGTTGACAAACTCAGACAGTTAAATTTTTTTAAATGACGCTTGGCACAGTGCATCTTTGAACGCCCTCCCCCCCCCCAAATTGAAGAGGCTCCCGAAGGCTACTGATCTATATCGGTAGATATTGGTCCAATAAACAATTGTGGCAAGTGGCATCCTTTCTTCCGGAAAACTAAACTGATGCCTTTTTTGGGGTCTAACAGCCTAAGCTATTGTCAGAGAATAAGTTTAAACAGTATATTAAGCAGGGCCTACTGAAAAAGGCATATTATAAAATAAATGAATATTTGGATGATGGTGAAGCATGGTGTTATAGTGATACTGATTTTGATGATAGTAGATAATAATTTAATTAATTAATATAATTTCCTAACTTTTGATTCCTCTTAAGAGTTAACATTAATTAATTACAGACTGTAAAAGGAAATAGACTATATGAGACAGGTAGGCAAAGATATATATGTTTTTCTTTTTTCATAAACCTGAATTCCTGCTGTCTTGTATTTTCTTATCCCTTGGTTAAAGTAGATATAAGTAATTTGATGTATAGTATAAGTTTATGTTAAAAAAAAAGACATGATCTTGCCAAGTTTCTTGCCCGTTCTTCTTAGCAAGACTAATCGAATGGGCGGAGGTAGGCATGTATTTATATATGTAACCTATTACTATGTAGTATATAGGATGGGATTTGGTCGGCCGCCTGGATTCGTGCTGGGGGCTCGGTTGGTGATCATTGAACCTGTTCCTGGTCCCTGGCCGGGTCTCCGGTATGGGTTCGGGCGGTTGATTGGATTTCACCCTGTATAATAATATTTTACCTATAATTTTAATCGTATATATATTGCTACATAAATTAAATAAACATTTTTAATGTAAGTAGTTCATGTACATTTATTATTTTATTACATATATTTTTATAAGATTAAAATTTGACTTGTGAAACGTGTATTATATATACCTACTTTGCAAAATAAACTTTTTGAATTTTGAATTAGAAATTTTTTTCGACACTCGTAATACCCACTTTGCACCGAACAAACATCAAGACGCGACCAACTCAGTAGTGGGCATGGCCAAATGTTACTGGGAGCAAACGTTTTATTTCGCTATAAAGTGCCACGCTTTGGTTTATTCGTCCAAGAAACTTGCGAGGACAAAATACAATCGTGCCGATTTCGTCGCGGGCGCAAAATTGAATACTTGTTTTAGGAGAAACATGATTTCGGCAAGACTGTAGATATTTTCAAACGTTTATTTTGTTTTTTATTAATCTAGATAACATTTTCGATGTTTGACCTGTATTAATTTTTTGATTTTATTGAAAACAATAAAAGCACATTCGGCTACAATTTTGGTAAAAAACCGTTAAATTTACGTATTTCAGGGGTTTGTTGTTAAGATATTACTCAAATTTCACGATTTTTTATTTCGACTTAAACATAGATCTAGATAAAATTAATGGACTTAGCCTGAAAAAATATGATAAAATTCCATAGACTTGTGCTGTAAGTATCCCTTGAAAATAAATAAATAGACACCCCACAATTTGGTGACAGCATTTGTATGGAGATGTATGTGTGATGAGTGTGATGACACCTCGTAACGTCATAGTAGAGGAGGTTAGTCTTATCGTCGCACTTGGGCACAAATACACTTTTATGTGGATGCAACCTGCTTCACAGTGTTTTCCTTAAGGCGATACGTAAAAGTTTTGGCGTCCCTGTTACTCTATATGCGAAAAAACCTTCAGTGCGAGTGGGACGGATTCGTGGAAAAGTAGCAAAAAATCCGTTTTTTATTAATATTATATGTACTAAGCTATTTTGTCAAAAAGATTTTCAAGCAGACTTTACAAATACATAATATCCACATTTTGAATGCAATTTCACAATGAAATTAGTTAGGATTTCAGAATTACAGGAAAAAAAGGTCTTTTCGGAATTAAATTTTATGGAGAAAATTTCATCCAATCGCGTTTTCCTTCAGTGAGAATCTTAATCAAATACTCAATAAATATTTACCTAAAAATGAAATACGTAGATGACGTTATAGTGGAGTAAATGGATTCGAAAAAGAAAAAAAAAAACCTTTTTTTGGTATTGCCTTAACCGTCAGCACGAGTTACTTATCTATGTATGTTATGTCCTCTGTATATACAAATACTAAGGACATTAGCTCTGAAAAACTCCTTGATGCACGAATTCGAATTGGGTCTCAAAACTGAGAGTCCAGCGCCCTACCTACTGACTTACCGCCCCTAAAAATTAATAGATACCAATATATACTTAAAAACCAGATTAGATTTCAATATTATATTACGTATAGCTGTAAAAATCACCAATAATAAGAATTACGATGAGAAGATTATGTGAAATATATTTCGGGCCCTATCCTGAGCCCGGCATAATAATATTAATAAAATAAATAAAAATTAAAATAATTTAAGTAAAAATAATATAAATATAAAAAATATAAATCGAGAATAAAAGAAGTCATCAATTTATTTTTATTTACAATAATAACAATAAAATATTATTACAAAATATTACTAGTTTTAAGTTAAAGAGAACATTCAAAAAAATTCAATCGTTCTTGACTGTTTATTCTGAAGAAAGGTTTTTGTTTTCTTCTAAGTAAAAAAAGTCAATTTTTTTGCAAAAATATTACGGTTGTGGGCAACACATTGGTATAAAGGTTGTTTGCAAGTAAATAAGCTTTTAACTGAGAGAACTGTAGTTTATGGTTTCCTAGGGTGCTAAATGGGGGAAACAAATTACAATGCGCTCTTTACTAATAAGAAAGTTGTAGAATCAGAAGAAAATCTTTAAAAAATTACAACGCCAAGTGACTTTGTTGCTTGATATGTTTTAATTAATGAGTTAATAAATGTGAATTTCAGTTAAAAAGTGATAGTTGGTTAATTGTAAAATTCATAAAAACATTGCGTTGAAATATATCATTGTAATACGTAAAATGTTACTGAATATAGAAATTACAAATTTTGACTAATTCTCACAAAAATGCGCTAGGCATCTAAAGGTGTGTAAACCTTAGTCTAAAATATGATATTATAGATTATGGCAATACACATTATCATACTATAATTATACTTAGTTATAGGTTTTTAATTTACTTTTATATTTTTAAATTTTATGTTTAAAATTAAGCCATATTTATATTGTTATACCCTTACAGGTTGTCATTGTATAAACAATAACTATGTATGTGACAATATGCAATAAAGAACTTGAAACTTGAAACTTAAAATATGTTTTTTTTTATTATAACTATAAATAAAGGCTCAAATAGCTAAACTGATATTCATTCATGTAAATATTATCAATGTGCCTAAACGTCCGCCAGTGGAATTACACCTAAACTTAATATTTCCGCTAAATAACGGATTTTGTGCTAAAATTCACATATATCCGGCAAAAAGAGTTTTCACAGGCTATTTAATGGAAGTGGAATTCTATAGGGAGAATGTAAAAGCCGGCCTATGGATGGCTTCAGCTCTGCCGCCGCGCCGAATTTTTTCTACGATGTGATATTGCTAAAGGAGAAAACATCTATATTATAATGCGTTGTTAAATTAATTGGAATAAATAAAGCAGCATATATAGATAGATGTAAACATACAAAAAATCTAGCTTGGCTCGCATCGGTTTGGCTGAGCGGGACCGACAGATACAAACATAAGTAGATATACTAGAATTAAATGAAAATATTTTGATAAAAACTTACCGATAGTAAAGTTTAAGCAGTTATGGAATATCATATATACTGAAACTGGGAAAAGTAAGAAACGGAATAATGAACTTAAGTTAAATATTAACAATGAAGTTGTTATAGTAGATAAAGAATTGTCCTTGAACAATTTTTATTGATATTCCTAATTCAAGTCTATGACTTGCGCAGGATCGTTGAGTGATCGATCGATCACGTGCCTCAGTGCCATTCTAATCTCCTAACTTAAAAAAACGAGGTTTTATGGAGCCTTACTGTCAAAGTTGTTAGTTCTGTTATTGATTTAATAGCTCCTTATATACTTTTAATTTTTAATAAACTGATGGATGATGTTGTCTTTCCTTATTTAATGAAGTTGAATAAATTGATCCCTCTTTCTAACCAAGTAACAACGAAGACCCTTCCAACAAAAGACCGGTGTCAGTTACATCAGTATTAAGTAAGATATTTGTATTATTCACTGCAATTAATTTAGTCTTAAATACAAAAAGACAAAATGTATAAAATTTACATTTACCGAATGTAAAACAAGTAGATGTTAATTTACTTTTACAAAGATCCAAGCTGGAGGAAGTAAACTAAATTAAGTTTTTAGGCAGAATTAGTATAGACTCTAGTTGTGGGGTCTCAATAGGGTCCTCACATAGAAGCCGCTCGCTATTGGAAAATTACTGATGAAGATAGTTATGTATAGATTAGTATATTTTAGTTACTTTCATAGCATTACGTTGTACGATATGCTATATGCTGGGTTAGGGCCGCGGTTTTTTTTTTTTTTTTTTTTTTGCGCCCAAGCAAGGCACCCTCCGGAGGTCACGGTGGGAGGGAGGTGGAGAATGCTCATAGCATACCAACGTAACCGGTTACGTTGGTTATGTGGGACTCACTGAGTGCCTACCCACTAAACTCCACCTAATTTGGTTTGGCCCGTAAGGGTCTTAAAACCTTTATCGGAAGCGACCCCCTCTGGGGAAAGGGGGCGCTAGCGGAGCCCTATAGGGGCATCCGCTGGATAAGAACACTAAGTGTTAATTCCTGGGTTGGGAGGAAGAGCTAGGCTCTGATCGTTTGGTTTGAGCCTTCAGCTCATCGAAGGCTTTCAGAAAGAGATTGAGATAGGCTGAGAGTTTGTCAGGGGGATCGGAGAGAACGTTTCTTGGTCTTCGAACCTTGTATCGGGATGTAGACGGAGCAGTATAGGAGACTGTCTCGCGTACTAACGGATTGGGGTGTTCTTCAGAAGATTTGAAGAAAGTCTCTGAGAGGGATTTCATGAATTGTTGGAGGGTGGGTAGCTCCAAATCACGATGGAGGTCTGCGTTGCGCACGTACCATGGTGCGTTGGCCGCTCTCCGACAGAATAAGTTCTGTACTACCTGCATTTTATACAGGACTTTGGGGTTCGCATGTGCGAAGACAGGGGAAGCGTACGTTAACACAGGTCGGATGCAGACCTTGTATAGTGTTCGCTTGTTCCTGAGAGACATTTTACTGTGCCTTTTTGTTTTACAGAAGAGAGCAATTTGGGCCATTTATAACATGAAGCACCGAGAAGCAAACCTGGTACCTAACTCCCTTTGTGTAATGGGACTGCGTATTTATAATACAATACCTGACTTAGTTAAAGAATAAAGGAACATCCCATGGCTAAAAAAAAAAAAATTAGAAGCGTACTACGCTTTAAGGTAGTGATATTTTTGATGAGTAAGTATTACTTATATTTTTATTGTAACCTGTACTTGGCATAACAATTTAATGTTAAATAATTTGACATACTTGCTTGTAATTTCGCATTTTTTTACCAATATTTTATTTAAATTACCAATTTTACAAAAAATATTTTTCCCAATATACCTACGTATTTTATTCGTTAAATACGATTATATAAGGGTTCAGCCCGCATCTACTTTGGCTGCTAGACGTGCATACTCTTTGCTGGCGTGAGCTGGCAACGTTGGAGAACCGCGTTCTTGCCGTTTGCAACGTCGCACATTTGTTCTAACTAAAACATCAAACATCACCTGACGCGCCCCCCTCAGTCCCCGGCTCTTCATTCGTTTTGCTTGAAGCGCGTTCTCTCTTAAAATCTAGATAATTTGTCTCTGTAACTAGAGTAATTATAAAGTTTGTGAACAAGACTCAGTGCTTTATTGTAGTGTCACCATGAACGTAAGTGTCACATTGTTCATAATTATCATTTTGTTACTGGTATTGCTATTGTACTTTCTTTAAATATAGCTTGTATTGTTTTGTAAACTTGACGATTTAATTTCATGAATATAAACATAAATAGATTTATGAAAAGAAAAATTCAAAGGCATTAATTAATATATGAACGATTTCTTGTGAATTTATTTGCCAAGTTATTAGACATGACAGAAAAATATTGATTCTTAGCACCACCTTGTAGAAACCAGAAACAAACATAAACTGGCTTTTCCAAAAGTCAGAATTTCTAAAGTAAGTAACCCTTTCGTAGGAAAGGGTGTAAGATTTTACAATAAACTTCCAAAAGAGGTCCTTAGTTTGCCAGAAAATAAGTTTCAACTATAATAAGCAGGGACTCCCGAAAAAAGCCCATTATAAAATGAATGATTGTCTGGACGATAATGAATGGTGTAAAAATTATATTGATCCTTATCGTAATAATAGTAAGAAATTGACTAACATAGACCTAAGAACCTGGGAGACGTCACATATCTGGTCACTTGGTCTTTATGGACCTGGATTCAACAGACGGCACTGACAGACATGACCTGACCAACCGACAAACTAGACCGCTTAAAATTTCAAGTAATAGCAACAACAACATCGCACAACTACCTACATAACCGCCATCATCCATTACCAACATATTTTACACAAGAAGAGCAGTAATTAGATAATATCAAAAGTAATCAGCGCCATCTATGGAACCTATTTAGTTAAATTGTTAATAAGTGTCACTTTTACTTTTTTATTTCATACACCTTACTTATTTGTCAATATTTTGTTGCATTCGACTGATGACGGCCCCATACCGTGAGCCGAAATATATCGAGTACCTATTTTTATGGTTTTACTATTAATAAATAAAGAAAAGAAATAATAGTAAGAAAAATTACCCAATTTATGATTGCTCTAAAGGCTTAACATTAATCATTAATCGTCATCGATGTTGAGATAACCTTTTTCATTAAACAGGATAAAACTTTTACTAGGGAGATAAGCATGAAATAGCAAAATGAAAACCAGTAGGTATTAGACATTTTAGTTAACTTTTCTATTAAACAGCTGTTTTTTTTTCGTGATGTAACTGTTGGACCTAAAAGTTTTCCCTATTCATAGTTAAAACACCCCCTTTGAAGGAAAAAAGGTTATCAAATTAATACCCAAGCATAATTGTAAAGCAATCTGGCTATAAAGACTAGTTGAGGAAATATAAAGAAAGGACCGTAAATATAAAACCATTCTTAATAATAAATAGCCAACATGGCTCATAATAGGTAGCTCACATCCTTTGGTTCAAAGAGCTACGGTTACTTACATATGTACACACGTTAACCTCTTCTATGCCTGCACAGAAAGGCTAAAATTCTACAAAAAAAGCATACCCAGTAGTCGTATAGTATCGCCTTAAGGCCGGGGTTTTCTACAAAAGTGTACTGTGTCAAGTGTTGGATACAATCGTCGACAAGGGTTTAAGCCTTGTCGATCTTAGGGTTTCATGAATAGAGGTGAAAATGTAAAATGGTCTGGATCTGTAAGAAAAATCTGAAAGAAGGAAGTGATGTAAAAGCATTTTTGTATTTGTTTTTAGCTGGCTTCTTGAAAGTAGGCAACATTTGAATAGGAGACGCATTATTCATAGAATAACGAAGATATTTTCTTTGTGTTATTTTTTTATTTGTATCTTGATAGTTATGGACAGAAAACAAACTAGTTTTCACATAGTGAATATTTTGTTTGAAATTTAGAAAATTTGGTATATGATGTAATTTGTAATTAATTTTGACAAAAACGAACGCAGAGTGTAAGTACAGTCACCTGCAGTTCAAGTTCCCTATTTGAAAACGATTTCAACGACTATGGCGCGACGCCGAAATAAGCTAGCTTGTGATGGTAGCTTGTCATGTTGGCATCCGTACATGTAACTTTGAAAAGTGAGTTCATCCTCAAATTTTATATTAGGGACATATTAATTCTGATTCGTTTTTAGGGTTCCGTACCCAAAGGGTAACCAACGGGACCCTATTACTAAGACTCAGCTATCCGTCTGTCTGTCCGTCTGTGACCAGACTGTATCTCATGTACCGTGATAGTTAGACAGTTGAAATTTTCAAAGATGATGTTTCTGTTGCTGCTATAACAACAAATACCTACTTAAAACAGAATAAAATAAATATTTAAAGGGGCTTCCATACAACAGACATGTTTTTTTGCCGTTTTTATAGATAATGGTACGGAACCCTCCGTGCGCGAGTCCGACTCGCACTTGGCCGGTTTTTTTTTATACCATGCGCATCGATACTTGATACTAGTTTAAAGATAAAAATAAACTCTTGAGTTTTTAGTACTACCTAACTAATTAAATATATGAAAACTGTTCAAGTAGAAAAAAAAGACAGAAACTCGGTGAGATAATGAAAAGATTTTCATTTATTTATAATCCCCTATCATATATTTTTACAGGATGCATCCTAATGCGATAGAGAAAGTAACATTAATAACAACGTTATACAATAATATAACATACAAATACACCATTTTTAAACTTATAACTATTACTTAAGATTAAGACTTAGTATGGCCTTTGTGATCTCGCTCACGCTACAATTAAACAAATCAACTCGTCTGGATCCACTCATCGCGGAGTCGTCGAAGCTGCTGACTAACCGCGTAATTCTCATTTTCATCAACATCAACTTGAGATTGAAATTTGACGTGCGTGTGACGACGCCCGCCTAACATGCCATCTCTTTTGCACGC
Source organism: Ypsolopha sequella (assembly GCA_934047225.1). Lineage (NCBI taxonomy): Eukaryota > Metazoa > Arthropoda > Insecta > Lepidoptera > Ypsolophidae > Ypsolopha > Ypsolopha sequella. The sequence continues at coordinate 14,344,187 of OW203994.1, read as the reverse complement.
GTTGAATTTCGCATGCATTTGCTTGAAGTTGATACAAATGAGAATTACGCGGTAGAGCCCCTACTCAACGATGGCCGGATTGCGCACCTCGCCTCACAGTACGCGAAATAAGGACGTGGCGAACGATGCTTCTCTCCTCAGTTCCAGTTTGCTGTATCCCACCATACCTAACACAAACAATGTATCCCGGATACACACCATATATCTTTAAATAGATTAAACTTTTTCGTATACTTTCTAACGTTGCTTTATATTTAGCTTCACTCGGAGACCACACGATCGAGATACTTTCCAAGTGGCTCTTTTAAAGCGAAGATATTAGTAAATCTGTTTGCCTGTCGTAAGACAAACCCTAAATTCCTGAAGGCTTTTTTGCAAACATCCATAATGTGCTCTCGGAAGTTGTTGGAAGTTACTTCCGATAGTCACTAAAGCCGCTCTCCTCCAATTTTGTATTGCGAGTGTATTGGAATGCGCGCGCGACTGAACGACATTACAGGACGTTTGGCTACATTAAAAGGTAATTTATTCTTCTGACTCCACTCAAAAATCCCTATGTTATTGTAGCATTGCAAATTTTGTAGTTGCGGTTATCACAAAAAAGTTACGCGTCATAGTTTTGCTTGATGGTAAATTGCGGTTTACCCTCTTTTCTAGACATGAAGATAATCGCGTGTCTGCTGCAATTCCGAGGTTTTTTTTTCTCGTTCATTTGTCGGCCGGAGCTTTTGCCGACAGCTCGTGTTGAGGTTATTTTTATTTTAATGGCGGTTGTGCCAACAGGAGTTGTGTTTTTAATAATATAGGTGGGTTTTCGTGTTCATATTGGTTAATTATTCATTTGTGTGGAATAGTTCTATAATATTGTTTTTGTATTTCAGGAAGATTATACATATTCTTTTGGATGGTGTAAAAAGGAATTTTTTTTTCGTCGGGTTGGAGGGAGTTCTGACTATCGTCAGATCATGGTATGTATTGCTTTCTTTGTATTTTGAGTCACCGGAATTTTGTTCTCATCGTTCCGTGTGGTAAAGGTTTTAATATTGTCTATTCTCTTCTAATTCCAGGGTGTTTTCGAGATTTACCAGATTTTCAAGTTTGAAGTTGTATTGCCTCGTTGGTGATTTATCCAGCTGGCAGAGAAATGATCGCCGCGTGGTGTACGCAGTAAGCAGTTCCTTTGTCTGCGTGGACGAGGATCGTTGACCTTGAAGGGGGCAGCGGACGGCGTGTCATTTCCTGTGGTGATTATTGGAGAAATTCAAGTATGTGTTGGAATTTTTACTTTTAACCACACACATTTAAGATACCTAGGACGGTATGTTTTCAGGACACTTAGTTATGTGTCCTATTAGTAACCAAGGGTAAATTCTTCTTCCTGTTTCACCGAATAATCCAAACCGTAAATTTTATGTTCCGTAATATTTTTTTTCCCTGGTAGAACTGAATGGTGTACCAGACGATTTGGTTTAAAGAGTATGTACGACAAATATTTATTGTTTGTAGGATCTACGGCTCCCATGAGCTAGATTTATTTTTGGAAATTAATTCCCTTGTATGTTTTTTCAAGTTTTGTTACCCTTAAAGGTTTTTTAATGTAATTTCACAAGTTTCCATGTAAACTAGTTACCTGTGGTTAAGGCGGTAACTAACACATCTAGTTATCACTTAAATGTTTTATTTTTTTATTGGCAATACTAATTCCAATGTAATATTACTACCTGATGTTAAGGTGGTTCCTGACACAACTATTATAAGGTACTTAAGGTTTTAGTAATGTCTTGGCAAGATATATGCCAAATGAAGGTCTTGGCCAAAAGCTTGTAACTAAGTATAATTTTTTTTCCGTAACACCTTTGGCTTGTGAAAATTAGTCTTTTGTTTTTGATAAAATTATATATTTATATATATTTATTCTTGTTGCACACAGAAAACTTAATTCTAAATTATATAATAAAAGTTATGTACAATGGCGTGCTTATCTCAATAATGAGATTTCTTCCAGCAAACCAAGGGTGATAAGGATATTTGAAATAAATAAGATATTCATATTGTGCACGATAATATTTATACAGAAACAAGATTAAATTAATAGTAGATACCTAATTAGTTAAAAATAATAACAAACTACATAAAATTTACATGCCTACATAGTATAAATAAATATAACAATACATATTCAGTAAATAAATACACAATAAATGATATATATACATAATACACCTACACGATAAGTTGTCGAAGATAGTGCTCTTTTATTTTCCTTTTGAATACACCAATGGAGGGGCTATCCCTGATAGTGTGAGGAAGGAAAATTAAATACTCTTAATTGTAAAGTACCTCGAAGTTTTCTTCAAAACCTTTTACCAACTATTAGGTTACAATTAGGTCACTGTTTAATTTTATTTTGTTCAGTAGTACGACTGGTGGAAAGACCGGGTACCCGCCGGTCGTGCTACCTGACATTATGTTGAAGTTTCCTAACATCCTAACATCGTCACTATCTTTTACTTCCAGAACCAATATTAAGTCGTCTGCAAAAAGCAGACATGTCGACTCCTTGACTACCTCCGGTAATGATAAATTGGAGGGGCCCTAAGTTGTTCCCTTGACTGACTCCTGACCTTGCGTAGTAGAGCTCTGACCGGTGTCCCCCACAGTCGACGTACTGCCGCCTGTCCTGCAAATAGCTGGCGAAGAAGTTGAGCGAGTGCGGCGTGCAGCCTTCGCGAAACAACATTTTTATGCCTTTTTCTGAAGTAATAAATAAAAAGTTTACTAGAGAATGTATTATATTGCATTCAAATTTAATATAAAGGGTCAGAGTTCCACGATTGTGCAAAACAGGGTTCGGGGTTATGGCCTATTTAAGAGAGTAAAAATTTAAATTTCTGAACAAAATAAATACCACTTACTACCTTACAAGATGAAGTACTGGTTCTTTGAAAAAAATCGCGGCTCTAGTGTATAGTTACTTCAGAAAAAAAAACAGGAATCTCCAGAAAATCAATCAAATAGCATTGCGGCGTTATAGGTATTGGGATGAAATTAAAGACAAAACTACGACAAAACATATTTCGGATTCATAACAACACGTTAACAAACATTATTACATAAAAAGTTTTCCGATACTATTCATAAATTTTCCGCAATACGTTACCAAATATTCTACTCTTTTAGGGACTAACCCGCCATACAATTTCCTATGGGCGCGCGCGCTCAAATTACTTGAATATAAAATTCAGTGCGCAAGGCTACCACATTCAGTGAATCACGAGCTGTCAAGGTGGGAGGTTACGTCTTTTCGATAAGAAAATTCCGCGATGTCGGCTTGTGTGCACACACAAAAACATATTGCAGTGGTACCAATTTGACAAAAGCAATATGTACTATCAAGGAAAAATCCGCAGACCCACTTTTCGCTCTTATTGCAATGGTGATAAGAGCGAAAAGTGGGTCTGCGGCAATTTCTTCGATGGTAAATCGCTTTGATTTTATTGAATGATGCAAGATGGTGCCAACCAAAACGCTGCGAGTGTTTTCGTATGCGAAGCTGGATAGCATTTTGTAAGATTTAGAGTTTGATGTTTATTCTGGATTCGAAGTGAAGACGTATTATTTTGTATAATATATATATATATATATATATATAATATTATATTTATTATTTATTCTATCCTATATATAAGATGACTTTTTGATCATCGTCCAAATTCATACTGGAGGCTTGGTAAGTGATCAGTATAATGAAATTTCGACTTCCCAAAGTAATTAACTCCCAGTCCTAAGTGAATCACTATGGGAAGTAAAATTTCATGATGCTGATCACTTACCAAGCCTCCAGTATGAATTTGGACGATGTTCACAAATTTACCTTGTATATAAAATTACTTAACAGTCACTCATTGACTGACTCATTGCATTGTAGTTTAGTTGGAAGGAATGTTCTGACATGATAGTGATGTATGCGTATTTTTTTTGACTTTGACCGAAGGGATCCGAAAAATTGACACCTCACCTAGGAACTAAGCATGCGAGCGCGAAGCGCGAGCGTTCGCAGTTCCTAGGGACGTCCCTAGCCTCTAGGGACATCCCCAGACACTAGGGGTGTACTCTTTGGCTTTGACACTAGGTATGTCTCAAAAAAAAATTGTTTCGACCATATCTTCGGAACGGAAGATACATCCTACATAGATACATACAACCCCCTAGGGGGTTGGACTAATGGGTGTAAAATATTTTTTTAATGTCAAAACTTTGACGGCCTGTATCTCCTAAACGGCTGGAGTTAGACCCATGTTGATGGGTGTCTAGGAAAAGGTCTTGCCGAGATCTACCCCCTTCCCCATATCAAAACTTTGGCGGCCCGTACCTCCCAAACGGCTGAAGCTAGACCCATGTTCATGGTACTCTAAGAAAAGGGCTTGACAAGATCTATTCAAAAAAACACGTTTTTGATACTAAAGATGGGAAAAAATTACATCCTAGCGATGTCCCCCGCCCCGTACTTGTTGACTTTTACACTAGGGATGTCCCAAAATTGTTCATGCTTGTTCGTGCTCGTTCGTGCTTGTTCGTGCTCGTTCATGCTTGTTCGTGCTCGTCCGTGCTCGTTACTGCTCATCCGTGCTCATTCGTGCTCGTCCATGCTCGTTCGTGCTCGTCCGTGCTCGTCCGTGCTCGTCCGTGCTCGTTCGTGCTCGTCCGTGCTCGTTCGTGCTCGTTAGTGCTCGTCCGTGCTCGTCCGTGCTCGTTAGTGCTCGTCTGTGTATAAGCAATTTAAAATTTCCGTGGAAAGCTTGTTTTTCTCATATTTCATGTTTAAATCAGTGTTATATTTAGTATAAATTTAAGAACATTGATATTTTGTAATGCAATCGGAAACACTACCTTAACAAATGATTTTGGTATTTCGTTTGTATAAACAAGGATAGCTTCGCAGGCCTCTTAACGTACCTTAAATACCTTAGGTTTTTTTTTTCAGGAAAAGGACCGAGAGAAACGCCGCCGAAAGGGAGTCCGCCAGTTCCTTTATCAATAAAACGTTTCCACTTGCATTCTTATTCCACTGTTGTTCTTATGTTAAACTAGAATATGCGTTAGAAAATTTCCATTTATTTCAGACAATTAACATTTTATTTCAGTCCATATACAAAAATTCTAAAATATCTAAATTGCTTAAGAGTGGTTTCGCAGCCGGATTGTGAAAAACCCGCCTTTTTAGGATACCGTAGTCAACAACAAGGAACCCTTATAGTTTCGCCATGTCCATCTGTCTGTCGCGGTCTTACCGCGTGATGGTTATATTTTGAGTTTTCGATCGGTTTATCAAAGATTTTCCGATTTTTCGCGGCTTTTGGGATTCAATTAACACTCCTTACATTTTATTTTTTATGCAATATTTTTATATAGTGTATTGTTTATAGAAAAAAACATTGAATTCTTATAAGTTCGTTCGAAAAGATGGTGTTTTTACATCTGTGTTTTCTCGCCAGTGAAGTGAAAAGTTATGTGTCACACGAGACGAGAGCAAATTTAGTCTAGTTTTTGTGAATTTAGGAAACCAGCAGGCGTAGCATAGTGTTTAATCGCGCATGACACCACTTAGTGCGAGGAGAGGAGCGTGACGTACTGTTTAATCGCAAAAACATCCTGTTGCGCTCCTCCCACCTGTGATTTGACTAAGCGGCATCGCCAGGGTTGGATGTCGTAGTATAATTATACTATTTGTATCTACCACATTTTCGTGACATGTAGTATGTAGTATCGTAATAATGGAACTATACTACGTGAAAATACCATAATTTGATCTTCAGGCCGACCGACTTGTTTTATTGGTTGAGATGTTTTGCTTTTTAACATTTACCCTAAAATATAGGGAATTTCTGCGTTATGAATATTCTTAGTTTTTTTTTAATTTCACAAATAAATAGGCTATTAAAAGTATAGTAAATTTAAAAAAAATTTCAATAACAAAAATAGGCTATTTTATTTGAATTCAAAACAAAAATCGACGAAAAACGAAACGTCGTATAATTTAGCCAAGTAGTATATTTTTAATTCCCATAGACAATAATAATTTTTCAATGCATTTGCTCGTAAAGGCCCACTTTTTATGCATCAAAACCGAACAGAAAGTCGATTATTTTGCCCTAGGGCTTTAATATATATATTTTTTAATTTATTTACAATGGTTAGCTAACCTGCAGCCTTTCCTGTGTACCATAGACGTTGTACTTTTTTTACACCGTTTAACGGCTATGGATACAGTCCTTTTGAGCCAATTATAATTTGGTAAATAAAGTTCACAAGATTATATTTGTTTTCATTTCCTCACACTATGCATTGAAAAATGTAGTATGATACACGGGCGTAAAAGCAATAAATTACTCGGTTACGTTTCAAACACTCGCTACGCTCGTGTTTTAAATCGTCCTCGTAATATATTCCTTTGCGCCCTTCTAGCATAAACTACTATTTCGAGGGTCTGAATCCAACCCTGGGCAATCACACTGTACTACGAGGTCTACGAGGCCTGGTTTATATTACATCACAGACAGAGGGGACAGCGCGTCCGCGATCCCCACTTCCAAAAATTAATGCAATATACCCAAAAAAGCAACGTACGATGTCCGCAGTGCAATGGACATGCGTGTATTGCTCTCAGGGCATTCTACTATTTCGAGGGTCTGAATCCAACCCTGGGCAATCACACTGTACTACGAGGTCTACGAGGCCTGGTTTATATTACATCACAGACAGAGGGGACAGCGCGTCCGCGATCCCCACTTCCAAAAATTAATGCGATATACCCAAAAAAGCAACGTACGATGTCCGCAGTGCAATGGACATGCGTGTATTGCTCTCAGGGCGTTCGACTTTACTCAGTACAAATGCTACAACACCATCGTACCTTTCATCATCGCTGTATAGCATTAGTATTAGCGGCGGAAAAAATCTCAATATTGAGATGTAGGATTTGTTGAAAAGGGGTAGAGCGACATCTTTCGGCGGGCGTGTAAACTATTATCCTAGCTGCAAGGTGTCGCTGTACACCCGTTTTCAACCAATCGACGTTCCCCGCCGCACATCAATAATATGATATTCACAACATTAACATAAATATAAAAAATGGCTGCTTGGTTAAATCAGTACCCTTATTATAAATGCGAAAGTGTTTTTGTTGGTCTGTTGGTTTGTCCTGCTTTCACGCAGCAATGGATGATGTGATTTTTTGCACAGAGCTAGTTTATAGGTCAGAGAGAGAGTTTTTACCCCAGAAAATGCAAACTAAATCAGCGCGGGCGAAGCCGCGGGCAAAAGTGATAATAAAAACTCGCGAATTCGTATATTTATTATTCCTTGACGATAATATTTTATTCCTTGGCTTGGTGACTTGAATTTTATTTAGCATTTACTATATTCCAAAAATTCATAAATTTAAAGTAATATAAAACTATGTTGTTAGATATAAAATAGAAATGTTATTTTGATGGTTATATAAAATCACAATGGTAATTTATACAAAGCAGTTATACCGGGTGTATTAATAACGACGTGTTTAGACAATTAAACTACTAACATACTCTGTTGATCATTCTTGGATCATACTGAACCACATTAATTGAATAGTAGTCTATGAAAAGAGGTTTGTAAAGCATGAGTTTGAGTTTAAAAAACGAACCGTGGGTGAGTTTTTAAATAATAGTATACACGAGTGTTTTAATACCTAGTTATTATTGATTTTGCTGGTTCGTTTTAATTGTTCGTAATTTTTGTTGCCTAGTATAATATGCTGTCGGACATTTTTTGCCTAGAATAAAACTTTAAATAACAACCAGAATAAAACTTTAAACAAACAAAAAAGCAGCAAATATTACATTATACAATATAAAATATATGTCGCCATATACATTTTTAACTACCTATCAATTTTATGGGAAAAAGAAAAGCTTTTAATGTATTTGCAAAATTAAAAACACAAAAGTTCGTCTGTATGGTTAGTAGATCATGCATGTGGCTTAATTTCTTAACCAGCCTGTATTTGTTTATATGAAACTTGTATTTCAAGATTTATATACTATATTTAAAACAAACATCTCATTTATTCAGTGCAGTGCGCGCGGCGTCTGTCAGATTACCAAGGCTTATCGGCATCCCTATTCTAGATACATTTTATTATTAGTGACCGTTTTGTATTTTTAATCCCCAGTGATAGACCCCTAGCCCTACGTTCTGGAACTAACTCTGCTTCAGTACATAATACTGGTGCTTATGGAAAAAATGGAACAAGCACTTAAATTAATAGAGGGAAGTTTCATAAAAAAAACGATGTCTTAGTTTTTGAATAAGGCTTCGCATACAAGTAGGAAACTGATCTGAATTTCAGATTTATAAACCTACCAAGAGCTTGCGATCCTAGTAAATATAGTGTAAAGTATGCTAAAGCATTGGTCTTTTTAAAAGATGTTTAAAAAAAATATATATATTATTTATTTACTTTAGTCTTTAATATATTGTTATCTAATAAATTTAATATATTTACTTTTATGCATTTAGTTTGTTTAAATTTTAAATATTTTAAAGGTTTATCTAGTTATAATTTTAAGTAAATTTTTTGTTATTCAAGTTAATTTTTTTTTTCTTAATAATTTCATGAATAAACTATTTGAAGTTTAAACATACCCTATAAGTTTAAATATATGTATACCATGAATATTACACAAATCATTGCTGTGTAAGTCAACACAGGTATTTCCTATCAAACAAAACAAATTTCATCGTGATACTACAAAAAACGTTCTATTTAAATTAGTATAGTTCGTTTGACGAGTAGGTATACTAAAGTATAGCACAAACTACCATAGAATTGCTGTTTTATCTTTAACACGCTTTTATTAGCTTCATATGTATCCAATTATTGTGTTGTCATCCGTATCCGCGTATCCGTGTCATATAACTTGTAGTAACTAAGCTTAGAGCATGGTAACTAAGTATGTAAACAAATCTTGGAAGTCGGTTTTAATCTACTTCTAACTGTCGATGTCGTATTGATTTAAACTTTGCAGGTGGATGTAATCCGAATGACAATAAAATATTCTGCATTTTTGTTTTTGGGGATGGGCACTGGGCAGTTCCCTAGGGTTAATTACTATAACTACCCGTTCGTTAATGCGCGGGTACTAATCAGCCGATTTTGAAAATTCTTTCATTGTTGTGATGGTTGGACTCTTCACATCTACATAGGCTACATGTCTCTTCGTTCCCTGAAGGCAAGCAATTTCCTAGGGCCAAAGCCATTAATTACATTTTCGCAAGTATTCTCTGAAATGGATTTTGAAAATTCTTTCAGTGTGGTAATGGTTAGACTATTTATTGGACATTAGCAATAGTTTATTCTCTAGGGACGAAAAGACATGGTCATTAATAGCAATTGAACTGATTTTGAAAATTCTTTTACTATTGTAAAAGTTAAACTCTTCACTTGGACATTGGGCATAGTTTGTTCCCTAGGCTCTTCCATAAGGACATTGACATTGGTTACCCTAACGCGGATACTCTTGAGCCGATTATTACACTGCTGTAATGGTTAGATTTTATCTGGAAATAGGCTATAGTTTGTTCCCTGGAGACGTGCAGTTCAATAGGGACGTATATCCTGCTCTCTGGAACCACTGAACCGATTTTAAAAATTCTTTCGATTTGGTAATGGTTAGACTTTTCACTTGGACATAGGTTAGAATTCGTCCCCTAAGTCATCTTCATATTTATTTGCATCAGTATTGAGTAAAAGTTATTTTAAGACTAAAAAGTAAAAAATAAGTTATAGTTAAAACAAAAAAACTACAAAACACGCTTTTTTGTAAATTACATTATTTCAAACTTTCTAGTAAATTTTTTTTTCTGTAAATTTGTTCTAGTCTCTATACTGTAGCTAGGTTTTCACTGTTACGTGTCTTATTGACGTTGTTACTATTCGATTATTTCTATATTCCATTTCAACTTGACCAGCACTCTACTGGTTTTGATGTGCTTTTCGTTGTTACTTTAAGGGTATCTTTAAGACAGTGGCGTGCACAGAAATTTTTTCCGGAAAAGCAATCAAAAGGTCAAGTACGACAATAAAAAAAAAATGAAAAAATTTAAATATAACTTTGAAAAAGAAATGTTTGTATGACACTGCCTACCCTAGAATGAACATTTCCATACAAACTTTTTTTTTCAAAGTGTTATTTAAACTTTTTCATATTTTTTTATTATCGTACTTGACCTTCTGATTACTTTTCCGCAAAAAAGTTCTGTGCACGCCACTGCTTTAAGATGATTCAATAATTTATATTTAAATCATAAGAAGATGTTATTTTTCAGGCTCGTTCTAGTCTAGCTTTTATCTCATTTATAAACTTTATATTGTAACAATAAACTCCTAATATTTAGAAATGCTTTTTGAAGCGAAACTTCAGAGAAACGGTGGCAATTTCCGTTAAAATTTATGCTTATTCTGTCCGCACAAATCTTAAATTGCTATTAAATTTGTAATAAAACAAGGTGTAACTTCTGTCATCATTGTTATATTTTATTAATTAGGAAGTTTATCTACACTAATATCGTAAAATCCTGATAATAAGCTCAAAACTTGTGCATAATGACAATTTTTTTGAACTATCGTCTCTAATACAGGAAAATTGTAGATTACACAACAAGTGAGAAAAATAAGAAATTCCTTCGAGGCACAAAAATTGGATCAGCGAAGAATTCCAAAGTAGAATCCCGAGCGTAGCGAGGTAGCGAGGGATTATACTTTATAGAATGGCCGAGATGGAATTTTTGTTCACGATTTATGTACTCTACCTATACTTTTTACCATTGACTAGAAGAAAATAAATAGTAGTACATATAATAACAATTTGAATAACATTTTATTATGCTTAAAAATTATCAGTTAGTAAGAGAACAAAACATTAATTGTAAATATATATCATACACTATATTGCGTAAGGGTTTTACATTATTTATTATTTAATTGGCAATTTTCTTGCATTACATTAAACAAAAAATCTTTTGCTTATTGTTCCACTCCATAAGCAAACCTTTTCTAGAGATATTCTCTGATGATCACACACCTAGAAGCAGCTAACTTCGCCAAACAGGTTAAAAGCACTGGCTGAACGAATTCCACAAACAGATAACAATAGCAAGATCTCTTGCGGCATTCTTCATAAGGCGGAATGTTTGCCTCAGACCATGTCTTGTACACTGAAAGACTACAAAAAAAAACTCAGGAATTACTGTCTGCTTAAAACTTAGAGTTTACTGTAAGTGTATAGGGAAATGATTGACGAACGCGCTACTATGTATTGGAGCCAAAAACCAAAGCAGTTTTTGCAGTAACACGTGAAATTTATTAAAAAATTTACATTGGAAAAGAAATTTGAATGACGAAACGATCGTGTTTAAACTCATAGCTAAAAGGAGCCTTCTGAATAAAATCTGAAAGAGAAATGAGGCTGAAATTTTTAAATTTGAAGGGAATGTATCGTAACAAAGGGTTAATAATCTTTTTAACCGTAATGGGATCCTTTAGAGCCTATTTGACAAACATGCTTCTGTTAAAAAGGTTAAAGTAAGATATCTTCCAGTTTCTTGGCTGGCACAGGATATTCGCGACTTTATAAGGAAGTAGGATAAAGCTCAGCGCACATACAAGAAATATCCTTCTGTAGAAAATGTTCAGGCCTTTAAGAGACTGCGAAATCGCTCCATTAGAATGTGTAAGGATGCAAATAGAGCCACATCCATCAGTCCGTTGACAACTTCAATCCAGCCCACGTTTTAAATTTATGGGAAACGGTTGTAGTCGCAAATCTCCAGAACCCACTACTTGTAAATATGACTTCTTATTCTCTATTTCTGTCATATTAGAGTACAAAATCAAAAATATCACGCTTCTTCACTTAGCCAATAAGCCTAAACCCAACTGCGTTCACTTCTCGTTAGAAACTGTCTCTATGAGTGACATGAGGAAAGTCATCCTTCCCTTTTCTTATAAAGCTGTACGCGATAATCTGGTCTTTTTGTTAATGCTTCTTTTAATCCTTGGTGAACTCGCTCCCGCCTTCACCCGCATCTTATATAATTCCCTCTCTCGTGACCAGCTCTTTTGGCACGGCATAGAAAAGGGCCCGTGTCATCTCTTTATCCAATCCAATCCCAGTTCCTGGTCAAAACGTAGACCACTTTCCATTCTACCCATTCTCTCTAAGGTTCCAGAATCCATTGTCCATGTACAATTATCGTCCATCCTGTCCATAAACAACCTACTAAATCCTTAAGGCGATTACCATCGCCAAATTAGCAGCTCGATATTCGTCACTACAAATATCAACGGAAACGACATTGAAATAACCATCATATCAGCGCGCAATGCATAGTGGCTGTTACGACGCTCTCTGCGTCCTTGAGAGGACGAAATAGGAGAAAATTATACTTTTCACTTGGATGTGATTACTCGATTGAATATTCTTATGTTATTTTTATAGCTATAAAGTTTATCTATTTATCAAAGTATAGATGAATTCAATCGGCCAAGCCACTCAGGTGCAGTAGGGAATCTGAGGTCAAAAAACACCATTCAGTAAAAAAAAAATCATGTAGAAGTTTTAGTGGTATGAAAAAGAAAAATGTTGCATATGTTGTCTAAGAGTTGATTATTCATAATACATTTTTTCATTATTTTTGGTTTTGCCATAAACGAGGAGTAGGCTTTAGAAAGTACCCATTTGGCAATAGTAAGGTCCTTAAGAGTCAGGGTTTCATCTTGTAACTGCACCTCTGAAGTACCCAATTAAAATTTTTATTAACTCTGTCCCCGAAGCAATCAATATAAACTCTATTAACGTGTACACAAAAATGTTGTTTCGCTTCACATTTTTGCTGAAAGGCATGCAGAATTTAATATTTGTGCAGACGAATTTTGTTTAGTGTATAGGGCAAAACACGAGCTGGAAACCCGGCTAACTCGTTCACGCGGTAGTAAAGTCATTCGATTAGCAACTCGCAATTAGCTCTCAGAATATTTTTAACAAATGAAATTTGATTAATTAGAATGATATAATGTAAATTTATATCTCCTTGCGATGGATAAATCACCAAGTGTTCAAACATAGACATTTATTTCTATCGTAGTTTTAATTAGAATTAGTTGAGAAGTTAAATTACATTATGTATTTCTCAGATTTGACCCAAGGGTTACAATTATAGCGGCGGTGGTAGCTCAGGGGTAGAACGCTGGCCTCTCAATCTCGAGATCCAGGTTCGATCCCGGTCGGGCATTTTGTCGAAATTAGGGATTTTCGGAATTTACGTGCATAGTATTTGTTCTTACTAAGCACTTGCTGAACGGTGAAGGAAAACAGCGTAAGGAAACCTGCATGCCCTAAAAAGCGTGTATTTGTGCACGAAGTACGGTGATAGAGGTCACCACTCATCACGTTGGGACGTAATAATCGTCGGTAAAACGCGGTTGTACCGAGTGCGGATTTTTACTTGCATTTCACAGTTCACACTTGGAACAGCTCTGACACCCCCTCGGGGATCCATGTCGTGACGACATATATATTACATTTGTGAAGAAAAAAATGCAGAAAAATAACTAAAAAGTCACGAAAAACGTAATTTGGCGTTACAACTAGAAAAAAAAACCGACAAAGTGCGAGTCGGACTCGCGCACGAAGGGTTCCGTACCATTATCTATAAAAACGGAAAAAAACATGTCTGTTGTATGGGGAGCCCCCCTAAATATTTATTTTATTCCGTTTTTTTAGTATTTGTTGTTATAGCGGCAACAGAAATACATCATCTGTGAAAATTTCAACTGTCTTACTATCACGGTTCATGAGATAAAGCCTGGTGACAGACGGACGGACAGCGGAGTCTTAGTATTAGTAATACTTTATATTCTCTGGTATTAGGGTCCCGTTGGTTACCCTTTGGGTACGGAACCCTAAAAAAATTCCAAATGTTCCAAATTTTAAGTTTTTTTTGCGTAAATCTGTCAAAGTACCTTATTCATAATAATATTTTTTTATTTTTTCGTTTTGTCATTTTAAAAATAATACACAAAAATTTTATTTTTATTTGCAGAATTTTCTGAACAGGAAAAATTTTGAATGTTTGAGTATTTCTTTTAAAATAACGAAAGGAAATAAAAATAATAAAAATCTGGAAAGGCTACTTTCATAACTTTACTCTATAACAATATTTTATTTTGTGGTTAGATAAGTAGAATGATCATACTATTCGTAGTTCCAACGCCAAATGATGTTTTTCGTGATTTTAGTGATATTTACAATTTTTTTTCTCTACGATTGTGATACTTGTGCCAAATCTGAAAATACATAATGTAGTTTAACTTCTTGACTAATGACACAAATTTAATTTGTTAAAAATGTTTTCATTTAATATGCTAAATTGTCCAAATGCGAAAGCATGTTTGGCGGAACCGATCCTTAAAAAGGAACTTACTACAAAACCACGAAATCGATTTGCGGAACTATACTGCGGAAACTATATTCGGGCCCAAAGGGACCACTGTAAATTCAGCGTAACAACGTGAAACCATTTGAAAAGTTACGAGCGACAGACAGATTGGGAACAGATTTTTACTATTTTGGGTAGAAACGTGCCAACGTAAAACTCAGTAATTGGGTACTAGAGAGCGGTTGGTTCGATCGATTGTTAGAAGGCTTTAAAGTTAAACGCTGTTTGAAATTCTAATACAGTTGTGGCCGGCAGCGGTCTGCTCACGCCTTTGGGTCGAGGTTATTTACCGGTCATGACATAATACGCAAAGAAATTGTTTTATTTAATCGTTTTCAATGCATGTGCTCGTAAAGGCCCACTTTTTATGCATCAAAACCGAACAGAAAGTCGATTATTTTGCCCTAGGGTTTTATTATTATTATTTTTTTAAATTTATTTTCAATGGTTGGCTAACCTGCAGCCTCTCTTGTGTACCATAGATGTTATACTTTTTTTTTACACTGTTTAACGGCTCTGGATACAATCCTTTTGGTTCACAAGATTATATTTGTTTTCATTTCCTCACACTATGCATTGAAAAACGTAGTATGATACACGGGCGTAAAAGCAACAAATTACTCGGTTACGTTTAAAACACTCGCTACGCTCGTGTTTTAAATCGTCCTCGTAATTTATTCCTTTTCGCCCTAGTAGCATAAACTACTATTAGCTATTTTAAGGTGGTACAGCTGATGCCGGGCTCGACTGTGGAGGTACCACCATCTTACTTGGTGACCTCCTCGAAGTAATTCGGGAGAGAGTAGGAGGACAACTCACAGGAAAAAAACCAGGAGCCCACCATGCCTGGGACCGATGGATGGCGGTATATCCATCCCTAATAGCCGGGCCTTATTTGGAATAGACTGGTGATGGGCAGCGGCGTCACTGGTGCGAGGGTTCCGGAACCGCACTCACCAACCCGCCTGCCCAGCGTGTGTGAGTATGGGCAATTCTTCCAGGATGACTGCCGGGAGCGGCAAAGTCCTAGAAAGGCTTTTTTATGTCTAGCAGTGGACGAACTAAGCTGATGGATGGATGGATGTTAAGCTATTTAATTTTCACCTAAAGTTTTGCAATTAATAACTACGATTGCGATCAATGAGCTCCTTGAGGGGTTTAGCCGCGTGTGTTGTGTTGACTAACTAGGTTTAGCTACGTTTGTAGCTACAAGTAAATGAACATTATTAGCTGTTAGAAAAACCAGGAGATCAACTAAACTTTAGCTACAGACATACTATCGGTGTCCCTAGATAACGTATACAGGTGGCGTATCACACTATTCAAATATTCATAATAACATATGTATACATTATCTAGGGGCATCGACTGTACAAAACCATTTATCACGAAGGTCAACTAAACGTTATATACAGAGGCACAAAAACGTTTTGAAAGTCGTACTAAAGTTGTGTAAACATAACCGAAAATGTATCGTTATATAATCATAAGGATTTTGATGTCATTTAAAAAATCTTCTCTTGCTCATGGCGATGTAGTCAAAAGACAAGGGAAATCGGTTTTTGCATGTATTCCTGCACCGCGATATTAAGTGTTTGTGCTTCGTTAGTAGTTAGAATACTAAGTATCAGCGTGATGTATGTGGGAGTATAAGGACTTGGTACATAATGTCAATGTCTCGTTTGAACTAACGTTTGTTGGAGCACTACTTCCTCCCACATCATGCAATCTTGAAGTCTCCAAGGGAAGTCCGCGCCCAGCTCGAGGTATGCCATGTCATGATAAAGCGATGATCGGTTGATTATGTAACGGCAGATGGTTATCCACCCTGATTACCATCGTTATCATTTGATTTCAATTATGAGCTCAACACGAATTCGCACAGCTTGAAGTCCAGTCCGGTTTTTTCCCGACAACTTTAGGAGGTTGATAACAAAATAGTTTAGGTGGGTTGGGCACTCAATTTGGTAGGTATCTCATAAGCAGCCCATGACCTAACAGTTGTTTGTTCACTTAACTGAATATTCAACAGTCAGCAATCAAATATTTAAACAAGTTCGCAAAAATCTTGAGCAATCCACATCTGAACTGTTTTTCACTTCACGGAATATTCAGCAGTCAACTATCAAATAGTTTAGCTACTTTGGTATACTTGAACAGTTGTTCACTTCACGGAACATTCAGCAGTCAACAATCAAATAGTTTAGCTAGTTTGGTAAACTCGAACAGTTGTTCACTTCACGGAACATTCAGCAGTCAACAATCAAATAGTTTAGTCAGTTTGGTAAACTCGAACAGTTGTTCACTTCACGGAACATTCAGCAGCCAACAATCAATTAGTTTAGATAGTTTGCTAAACTTGAATAGTTGTTCACTACACTGGAAATTCAGCAGTCAATAATCGAAACGCAATTAATTTAGACCAATTTTAGGCATTTCAATGTTGAGGGCAAGATGGTGCGGCATGTTTTCTCGGGAGACCAAGTCCGGGAAGCGTGCTACGATTCAATCAGACTTGCAAAAAACAGTTTAAGAGCGGTTTCGCAGCCGGATTGTGAAAAACCGCCTTTTTCTAGCTCATTCTAATCGAAACAGAATATTTAAATTCTAAATTCACTCAATAGTTATTAAACAAAACCTTATTTATTACCTATGTATTGCGTATGCTGCCATTGCAAAGTTTCCAATGGTTTCTGTAAATTAGAATTTAAGTATTTTAATATGTAAATTAGAATCTCAATAATTTTGAATCCGGCTGTGAAACCGCTCTTAACGTTACTGTTAAATATTCCGTCGTACTGGTAAAGCACATCCGGTGCTAGCCAGTTACAGCCACCTGAGGGCAATAAGTTTACTTTTGAATCGATTAAATCAGGTGTTCAAACAAGGCCCGTTAAATTAAAATCACCTAATTGTATTATCTGCGCTAATACTAAATAATTGTATTCCGGATTTAAGCAACTTAAATATTAATTTAGTATTTCAACTAAATTATTATGTTTCAAAGATAGAAGTCTATTTACACGTGGTATAGTTATTATAAATAAAGTATACCTTTCTTTTGCTTATATGTAGGTATTTATGGCGTTACAACATGCGAAAGTGCTGCCACCTGAGAAAAATAATTTTTTGCTTGCTAGAATAATTATTGAAAATCTGCTGAAGTAATTGTCTACTTAAAAATAGCAAGGAACTGTTTTTACATAGAATAGTTTTCGATAACGTCTTCGATGAGCTAAAAACGGCCGCTTTTGGCTCAAGTTAAAGTTCTAGCTATAAAAAGACGTTGGGTCTGAAAACTTTGCTTTGAACTATTGCTATTTGAACATTGCTATTTCTAAGTAGACATTTACTTGATCAGATTTTCAATAACTATTCTAGTAAGTAAAAAATTTTTTTTTCTAAGTTGGCAGGACTTTCGCATGTTGCAACGCCTTTTAGTATGGAACACTTGGCGCGAGTACGAGGTTTGTTCAGTTATTTACTCAGTTGAATATGTGGTACATAATTGCGGTATACTTAGTACCTCTCTAGGATGTGGTAGTGTATTGCCTGGGGCTGCAATCGCTTTATGATTAAGGTAACTTTTTGCTCGCAGCTCATGTCACCCAGAAACTTGTTCTCTTCATCGTAAATCATAAATGACAAATTTTGATTCATAAATGAAACCTTGGCACAAAAATAACAATATTTTCCCACATATCACAGTGTAAAAAATATGAAAAATTTGAAATTGTTCGAAATATTTCCAAAACAAAAGTGAGAAAAATAAAAAATGAAAACAAGGAAACAAAAAATTTATAATGGTTCAAAAATTCTCAAAAAAGGAAGTTCTATTTGATTTAGTACATATTTTTTATTATATTTATATTTTTTAAGGTGAATATATTCCTAACTTGCTTTTGCCCGCGGCTTAAAGTAGCCTATGTCACTTTTCGGCCAATAAACTTTCTCAATGCAAAAAGTCACGTCAATAATGCACCGCACACACAGCGCTCTAAGTTCTGCGTTCCGATAAACAATTACAACGCGTGTTCTTCTTGAACGTCGCGGTATGTAAATAAAAGCCGTCACTTATATTTATACGAGTATTACAGTAAAGGCGAACCGCAGAACTGTAAAATATATTTTTTTCACGAAGGAGGTAACTGACAGTTCGTGATAGTGGGAAATGCGCTTTTTACTCCTATGGTATATGAGCCATTTCACATTGTCGCGAACTTTTTAATGTTACAATTCTCATTTTCACGAACTGTCAGTTTCCTTCTTCTAGCAAAAAATCATATACCTTCGACCAGCGGTCGGCAATCTTTTAGCAGGCAAGGGTCACATAGCGCCAAATAAAATAAAGGCGCACACTTGTTCGTAATTGTATTAATAGTTACCTTATTTTATTAACAGCGGCGATAGCTCAGAGGTAGAACCATGTTCTGTGGGTAGAACTCTGGCCTCTCAGTCTTGAGATCCAGTTTCGATTCCCGGTCGGGCATACACCAATGAGCTTTTTGGAATTGATGTGCATATTATTTGTTTTTACCTACCACTTGCTGAACGGTGAAGGAATACATCGTAAGGAAACCTGCATGCCTTAAAAAGCGTGTATTTGTACCCGAAGTACGGCGTTAAGGCTCATCACGTTAGAACGTAATAATCGTCTGTGATACGCGGGTGTACCGAGTATGGACTGTGACTTGCATTACACAGTTCACACTTGGAACACCTCTGACACCCCCTCGGGGGTTCATTTCGTGACGATATATTACCTATATCAATGTAATAATTAAAAAATGTAAAAACACGATTACTTACTTTTACATTTAATTTAATTTAATTAATAATAATAATAATAATAATAATAATAATGTTTATTTCATAACTTCCTAAACAAATATAGAACAAGGTTGAGACCACCTATTAAGTATAAGAATACCTGTACCAGGTGGTCTCGCTCTTTATAGCAAACAATTCATTAACTTATCAGTTAGAATAAACTTTTAAAACTATAAACTAATAAAGTTAAGGACAGACATGTCCTAAATTTAACAATTTGTGTTTGAGAGAGGGTGTATATGAGTTGAGTGTGTGAGTGTATGTGTTGTGTGTGTAAATGCGAAAGAGGGTACGGGAGTAAGTATAGATATATAATTTTATTAGCTAATTCGCTGCAATAAATCCTCTATTTGGTCATAGCTAAGTGCCTTAATCCATGTAGTTATTGTTTTTTAATTTCGTATGCAATCTTAGGGTATATATTTAGTAGTGTGTTAAGTTGGTCATATAAGTACGCTGTTTGAGAATCATATTGATGTCTAGCAAACTCAGTGTTATTTGAGCGTTTCGGGGCTACGGAGTGAACTCGTCTTCTGGTTAGAATAGAGGGGTCAAAATTAACTCTTTTGTGCATTCTTAGAATAGTGTGAAGAACATATAATCCTCGTACTGTTAGTACATCACTAATTGAGTATAGCATATTAGTAGAAAATTTGTAGGTTTTAAAATGCATTACTTTTAACAGGAAACGCTGAGCCCTTTCCACCTCAATAAACTTTGTCTTGCAAGCCCCACCCCAAATAGGTATACAGTATGTAATAATTGACTGGGCCAACGCAAAATATATTCTTGTTAGCAGGCCAACCGAAGCCACATGTCTTAACGTTTTAAAAATCCAAGTCAATTTCCTGATTCTGTTACTCACTAATTCGATATGAGAGTGCCATGAAAGTCGCTGGTCTATCATAACTCCTAAATACTTTGTAGCCGCTACTTTGTTAATACTGGGACACGTGCAATTGTCATATATGAGGTTTTCACATGTATGGACTTTTACATAAAATTCAATATCTGGTTGAGAGTTGTTGTAAATAGAGAAACAGATATAGTTTGTCTTATTGGTGTTTAATGTTAAGAGGTTTGTCTCTAGCCAGAATGCCACCTTAGCTAAACCCAACTCAGTGGCCTCCTGAACATCCCTCCATGATGACCCTGAGAAAACCAATGCTGTGTCGTCTGCATATGAGAAGATACGCCCTTTTTCCAGTACGAGGTTGCATAAGTCATTTATGTACACCAGAAACAAGGTCGGTCCCAGAACGCTACCCTGTGGAACGCCATAGCTGATGTCAGAACTGCTACTAATGTTCTTTCCTATCTTAACTTTTTGCTTTCTATCCTTAAGATAGTCCTTAAGAAGCTCGAGAGGTTTTCCTGTAATGCCAATCCATTCCAGCTTACGCACAAGAATGGGGACAGAAACGGTGTCAAAAGCCTTTTTAAGATCAATGAACACAGACAAGCATTTCTGTTTATTATCAAGTTTATCAACAAGCAGCGAGCTAAGGGCTGCTACAGCATCTTCCGTCGATCGACCATGTCTAAACCCATATTGGGATTCTGAAATTATGTTATATTTATCTAGGTATTTAAGTAGTCTGCTGTTAATTAGTTTTTCTAAAATTTTTGATAGAACTGGTAATACTGATACAGGTCTGTAATCATTGACGTCGCTTCTGTCACCACTCTTGAAAACTGGTGTAATAATAGCTTGTTTCAAGAGAGTTGGGAAAATACCTTCAGCAAAACACCGATTCGCTAAGTGACATATGACAGGGACGACCTCATCACTGGCGTACTTGAGAAAACTGGTTGAGATATTATCCCACCCTGGAGCGCTATCAGATTTAAGATTCATGAGTATTGAATGAACCTCATCGAGACAGGTGTCCAAAAGAGCAAAAGATGAGTTTTGCGACAGACCCATATCAAAGCAACTAAATTCTGATGGTGATTCTGTCAACCCTGTCAGTTTCTCTGCAAGAGTCTTTCCTATATTTGCGAAAAATTCATTTACAGAATTAACAGATTCATCAGCAGAGTGCATAGCATTAAGGAGTTTGGTATTATCAGTCTTGCTTGGTGACAGATTTGTTATAGTTTTAATATTTTTCCAAAGAGATTTTGAGTTTTTCGTAAATTAATAAGTACGTTAATATAATAAGTACGAATGAACAATGACAAAAAGAAGAAACAAAAACAAACAAATTTAATAAGAACTTGGAAATAATTATACATGCGAGTAGAATCAATGTGATTTTTGAGGCTGTCTTTGACTTGCTATTCGTGAAATGTTTGCTTTAATGTCTGTTGAAGAAATTCGTAGAATAGCACTCAAATGCTCATCTGTGAGACTAAAACAATTTTTTTTTTCTGTAATTGAGAATTGAAAAAGTTTGTTCGCATAAGTAAGTTGCCAAAATTTAATTTAATTGCTGCGCAAACTTTTTCAATTTGTCAAAATTAGATGGCTAACTCCCATAAAATTTAACTAGATCATTGATTTCATAAAATAAGTTTTTATTCATCCGTAAATGTAAGCAATGTAAATGCAATACAAGACATGCGATCGCTTTGATACGACCGAATGATAAGACGTCTTTTTAGAAAACAGACGCGGGCCGCAAGAAGCAGGTCCTCTAAAAAGGCCGCTTTAGATGAATCATTATTATGATTCCGCTCTAAAGCCGTCTCTTTTGCACGCGTGAAAAAATTTGACTCCATCCTACTTTCAAGTCATCATCTGGTACTGGATGGTTGAAAATTCAATGTCTTACATTCAACTTAAAATTCCAAATTCAAACTAATGTCCCTTGTTCCCTCGCGAAAGGGACCATCGGTCCGAGTTGCTATTGTTCTTTAATTGTTATCGAAAATCGATAAGAAAACGGATTAAAGCTCTGACATTGCTTTGAAAATGGTTATTCGTTTTGTTTTCTAGCCGATTGTTTTTTTGGGTTCAGTATCCAAAAGGTTCCAAACGGGACCCTATTACTAAGCCTCTTGTCTGCCCGTGGAAATAGGCAGCTAGTTGAAATTCACATAACACGTACAAAAAAAATTAAGGAAATTTGTATGAGGGGGCCCATACAAAAAACCCCGAAAATATGGCATCTTTTTTAACGTTATCAGTTTGAGCTCTTAAATTATGAAAAAAAAAAATGGGTTCCCTATATTCAGAGCCTGCAGAATTGCTTGTCAGGCACTACCATTTTAGCGCATTATTGTAGCCTTGATGTTGTTCTGGCATCTATATTGTCGGTTACCATTAATGTTTCAGGGTTCTGTAACCGTAATGTACGGAAACCTTTGAGTGTGAGTCCGACTCGAAATTGGCCGGTTTTCTTTGATATCTACGCCTCCCCGATAAGGAAAAAATAGATGTCGTGTTTTTAGATTTTCGAATTTGAGTTCCGTCTGGGCAACAATGCTATACAAACGGCACGCAATATAACGATATGATATGATAAGGTACCACATATGAACGCACAGTGTGTTTTTGGTTGGATCGCTTTTGTTCTGGAAATTCAATTTCAACAACGAGCACCGGGAAAACTGGAGACTAATCGATAATGTCAAAATGACAATTTTAGCGATTTGCCATGACTCGGGAACTAGGCTATAGTTTTCTCTCCTAAATCAGCGAAATTATTTCAGAATTTGACCCATTGTGTTAAAAAGAACAAACCATAACCCTTTGGCTTGATAAGTGTATTGATATTATATCGATGAAATGATAGGCAATTCATTTTTTACTATTTTCATTATAAACAATAAGCCAACTTGCCACCCCATTACCTTCTCACCACATCCATGATCCTGACTCACAGAACTATTAATAAGGAATAGAAATGCCATGAAAGCCATGACTGTGACGCACCGATTTGATCAATACGTAAAGACATAACCCGCGGGACGTAGTAATACTTTATATTCTCTGCCGTGGGTCTCTCATTTCACAACCGAACACGTTAGAACAAACATACTGTAAAAATGGTGTATTGCAGCGTGGCAAATTGTTTTAACTCTTCAAATAACGCAAATAAGACATCCAATGGAATTTCATTTCACTCGGTAGTGCTTTAAACATGTATTTATTGTGATATTTACAGAATAAACCTTGCGGTAAATAAATTTTCAACCTTACCATGAAATACTTATCGTTGTAGCAAGTAGCGTTGAAATTAGACAATATTTTGTCCATTGCAGGTTATAAAGAGTGTCACACATTGAGTTAGAATAACGCCACAATGTCTATTTTTTCGAACATTATCAACCCGGACCTAACTGTGTCATAGTACGGCCGCTGCTCATGGCCTTTTACACATAATATGTATAATAGCTTGGCACAGTGCCATGACGTGTTTGGTATTTTACGTCTAAGCATCATAGAAATACGATGTTATTTTGGCTGTATGAAGACAGGTGAATCTATGTGTGCGCCGCGTATGTTTACTAACTAGGTAATACTTAAATTATTCCAAAAAGTGGCGACAGCGGTGCTGGTATAAAATTTGTGTCACGTATAAAATGTGTGTACAAATTGTATTGACGAACGAGTTTGTATATTTTGTATTTCCATTTCAAAATAAAAGCTTTGTATTTAATGCAAAAAATATGCTACTTTGTTATTATTATATTTATAAATTTTTAATTTGTAGTTAAAACGCGAGGACCCAGTTAAGAGCGAATGGCCGAGTATGAGATGAAAAATTATTTCTGGAAATTGAAATTATAATGAAATTGTACGGCGGAGAGAGTAACAAAATAAATCTTGCTGTGTATATGAAAACTCGTATTTTCACCGACTAAAACAATTAATTTAGAAAATGGATTGTTAAATGTTCCTTTTGAAATAAGAACTTGTTTACTTTTAAAGCTTAAGTATTTTGTTGATTTGATATTTTTTTAACGGGATCTTTGAGCTTGGCTGACTGTTACAATTTTCTTATGAATTGCAATTTGTCAAACATTGATTCATCGGCATAGAGTCACAAACCGTGGTCAGTGGCATAGAGTAGATTTAACAACACTAGTGAGTGGAAATGCGTGGCTGGGAGAACAAGATCTTAAGGAAGCATTTAAAACTCTTTTTTGATACACTAAACATAACAAAAGAAACCTTTGCCCGATTAATGTTATAAAATGTATAATTGAATTATAAATTGTGCAAATATAGTACATTACATCTGAAACCAGTAATTAAAGATATCCTGGACGAGTAAGTTAAAAGGCCGAGCCCGTAGGGCGAGGACTTTTATATACGAGTCCAGGATAGCTAATTATGATCGAAGCATGTATAGTGCTTTTCTCAAAAATAAAACGAGATATTTTCAAATTATATATTTATTTATTTATTTATTTATTTAGGGAAAAACAACAGAAGTAAACTACAGATATAACTAAAAGGAACTAACAAATTTTTTTTTATAAATATTTAAATCTACTCCCTTCAACATTTTCCTCAGAGAGATAAAAAGAAGAAATATAAAATTTGGTGACGCTACAGAAAAGACCTAAATCTAAATCTAAACCTAACTTAACTAAATGTACAATTTTTGATTATAATTAATTAAACACACAATGTTACAGAATAATGATACACTACATACATAAATAAGTCGGGAAATAACGAAATGAATATATAAACATACATACCAATACATACATATATACCATATACATACATAATATTATTTAATTAGATTATGGTTGATTGAAATAAGATTATTTATTTGTTGTTAAGAGTCGTCAAGAATTTGTCTTATTTGTCGTTTAAAAGTAAACCTTTTTGAATTAAATAGGTCAGCTGAGAGGAGTGATTTGTTGAATGACTCGCAGATTCGTCTGAGAGGTGCTCGACGACCGGCGTTTTTTCGCGTCAAAGGCAAAGAGAATAGGGCCTGGGATCGTGAAGACCGCGCAGGTGTTCTAAATCTGATCTGTTTCAGTAGAGAAGGACAGTCATAAAGGTTGTTACAGATATTGTAGAGAGTCATCGCATCCAGTAAGGTTCGTCTATCGCTTAGGCGTTGTAACTTGTAAAGTTGAAGGAGATCCGAGTAATGTCCTTGAGATCGCGTCAGTCTGAAGTGAAGTGCTTTCACAAATCTTTTCTGGATCATTTCTAGTTTATTTGAGTATACTGCATAAAATGGATTCCATACGACGGAGGCAAAGTCGAGCTGTGAACGTATAAGTGACTGATATAAAGTTATGTATGTCGATGCGTGTTTAAAATGTTTTGTTATTCTTAACACAAATCCTAGTAGTTGATAAGCTTTTTTACAGATTTTATCTATGTGTTGATCAAATGTGAGTTTTTCGTCAAATGTGACACCGAGGTCACGAACGCTGGTTACTTTAGCTACGTCTACGCCCCCTATGCTGTACACATATTCCACCCTATTATGGTTCTTAGTAAATGATATTTGCTGACATTTATCATAGGCGAGTTGCAGCTTGTAACGTGAACAAAAATCCTTGAACCTGATTAAATCTTCTTGTATTAGGGTGCAATCATGTTGGTTCTTGACAGCCTTAAATATCTTCAAATCGTCAGCAAACATGAGTATATTAGAGTTGTGAAAACACTGCTCTATTTCATTAATAAATAGCAGATACTGCAGAGGTCCCAAAATAGAGCCCTGAACAACACCAGAAGAGACAAGCCTTTTTCGTGAACAGTATCCATTTATAGTGATCACTTGAAACCTATTTTCAATGTATGAAGCAAACCATTTTAGTAAGTTTCCTTTTATTCCGTTATACGCTAGTCTCTCGAGAAGCAACCTGTGATCCACCTTATCAAATGCCTTGCGAAAATCCGTATAAATTGCATCTACTTGAGTGCCAGCTTCTAGAGCATCAAACAAAAAGTTAGAATAAAGCAAGAGATTAGTGACTATTGATCTTTTCTTCATAAAACCATGTTGCTGTTGGCTTATTTGTGACTGTAAGATGGGGTAAAGTGCATCATGGACCAGAGATTCAAATAATTTAGGGAGAGTTGATATGTTGGATATAGGTCTATAATTGGGGATCCTAGCTTTAGAACCAGATTTATGTATAGGAGTCACATTGGCCATCTTCCATCTATCTGGGAACGTACCTTCAGTTAAGCATTTGTTAAATATTATGTGAAGTGGGTAAGCTAATGCAACATGAAGATTTTTTAAAAAAAAGGCGCTTATTTTGTCGGGCCCTGGACCCTTTGTACTGTCCAAATTTTTTAGTCCTTGCTCTATTTTCTCTTGTGTAAGATGTATTGAAGCTGTTTGCTCGGCCACCGGGTTACTTTGGAGGCTATCTAAGTTTTGGCAATTTAAACAGTCAGTTGGTTCGAAGACAGAGGAAAAGAAGTCACTAAACATCTCTGCTATTGTAGTAGGATCGCTGGACGAGTTATCTCCAAGTATCATTGTACTGGGGTATCCGGAATCGCTTTTCTTTAAAGATGATACGTATTGCCAGAAGTGTTTTATATTATTAGGTATGGCTAACTCAGTATCCGTAATATACGTTCGAAAGCATTGTGACAAAAGTAATTTGCAGCGTGTACGAAGGAGAGAATACTCAGCGTAATCAGCAAGAGATTTATAAATTTTCCACCGGCGCCATAATTTTAACTTTCGGTTAAGTGAGCTTTTCAGTGCTGGGGAGAACCAAATTGGATATTTTGTCTGTTTATTTCTTTTCATTGGTACAGTTTGGTCAATTATGTTGTAAATAATATCATAAAATGTATCCACCGAAGTTGACGCGTTGGTGTTTTTGAGCTTATCATCCCAATTGAGGGTCTGGATTTTGTCACGGATTAACGAATAATCAGCTTTATTGAAGTTATATTTAGGGTTGTGTCCGGGGGGGATTGATTTTTGCGCAGATCTTTCCATGGTATACTCAAAAGATGGATGGTGGATACCTGACCGAGAGATGTCAATTTTGGACCGAACACATAAACATGAGATACTGCAAAGTAGCAGGTCGAGAATACGATTATTATCGTTGAGACAGCAGTTGTACTGACAAAGTTTCATTAAAGTTATTGTGTTTATGAGTATTCGTTGGATTGCATTAGTTGGTTGTGATGGCATAAGTGCTCTATCGTAATTGTTTGGAGTCCATTCTAGGTCTGGTATGTTAAAATCACCAGTAATACAATAGGTAAATTCAGGATGAGTAAGGTATATTCGCTGCATTTTACCTAGAAGTGTTTCGTAGATATGTGATTTGGATTTTGGAGGTATATAATTAATTGATAAAAGTAGAATAGAGTTTTGTTGTGTCGGTAGGGTAATTATTATGTCTTCGTAAACCGGGTCCTCCAAGTCAAATCGTCTAGTCGCAGGAATTGTTTTCTTAATAGCGATAAAGATACCGCCTCCATCTAATTTTACTGTTTTAGATAAATCTCTGTCTCTCCGAAAAATTCTGTATCTATCATCAGCCAACTCAGAGTCATATATCCCCGGTCTCAGCCAGGTTTCAGTGATAATAATTATGTCATAATCCGAATTTAATATTCCAAGTCGAAGGTCAGCCAGTTTGGAACGCAAACCACCACAATTTTGATAATAAATATTTAAATTATTTAAGCTGTTGTATTTTATTTAAATGAAGAGAAGTTTTAAATATATTTGTTGTGTTTGGGGTGTGCTTGTGATCCAAAAGGCTTTTAGTGCAGACAGATATGTTATAAAGGTAGGTTATATTAAATATATAATTATATAATAAATAGCAAAATTTATTTTTTTCTAGGTTAAACAAATCATGACTCTTTGTACAGATTAAGACGTAAATAAGTTGTATGAGGGAGACAGATTCTTGCATATACAACAGAACAAGTAAAGATATTGATATTGTAAGTTTACATAGCAGACTCAATAGCATAATATTGGTTAAATCCAGTCACAGTTTTGTAAGATCATTCGTGTTACGGATCGTTATAACCTTGGAGTCATCCCCCTTCCGCATGAGAATAGTAGAATTTTTGATCCACGTAAATTTATAATTCTTTTCCTTCTTGACTTTTCGAGCCTCGGCATACAAAATTTTGTTTTTCAGTGTGAGATGCTCGTTCATATAGATTCGCTGGTCTTCTCCTTGATTTTCCGCTTGGTTACTACTGCCGATCCTGGTGCCACCTGCTGCCGTTTTTTGCAGTTGAGTAACAGTGAACCCACGGCGCGCTCTTACTGCTGCGAGGATGTCATTACGAATGTGTCGTGTGGTAAGTTGCAGAATAATGTTTTTTGGTCGATCGGTCTTTGTGTTATGATTATGAGCAACCCTATGAACGTCTTTGATCTGAGTTGGGGGTATTGGTAGGCCTATGATTGTCCCGATGGTTTCTACGACGTGTATAAGGTTTTCTCCCCTAAGTTCTGGGACATTCTGGATCTCTATATTACAGTTTCGGGATCTCTGCTCCAAATCGTCGACATGATTTTGCAACACTTGGAGGTCGTTGCGGAGTGAGCTGTTTTCACAAGAAATCGTACCGTTGTTGATTTCTAAGGTTGCTACTTTGCTTTCCATTTCTGTGAATTTTGATTCCCATGATGCAACAGTTTCCGTTAATTTGGTCCATTTATTGTTAATATCCGTGCGGAGGTTTTCTATCATGGTCTTCAAGGTTTCGAAGTTTTTGTTCATGAGACCAATGATACTATTTCCGTCCAAGTTAACGATCGATGACGTCGTTTCATTCCCTGTGTTAGAGACGAGGGGGCTCTTCGTTTTCTCTTGAGTTTTTTTTGGTTTACATCTAAGACATTTCCATTTTCCTCTATTCATTGGAAGTATTTTCTTAAAGTCTGCTTCTAGAATCTCAACACAATGATAGTGGAATGTGTTGGAGCACCCGGTACATTTCATTGCTAAGTTTTTTTATTACGTTAACAAACTCATCTTGAATAACAAACAATCGATCGAGTTTGTTTTATGTGTCACGCAATTTTACTAAAATAATGCTATCGGGGTATTTGACGTCTTTTCTAGTTAGATTCCCAAGCTCCAGACTTCTACATACACCGTTTTTACTCCCATGATAAGAACAACCTACAACAAAAAACTCAATTTTAATAATGAATTAATGAAGGCCTATTTATAACTTTAGAGCCATAAAATAATATTAAATCATTTATTTACCTTTATAACTAGATATTTATCATCTATATGTTGGCTTGAAATATTTTAGACTTCTTGCTTATATAGCCATCTGATTTCCTTTTTAGCCATGCTGTCAAATTGTTATCATTTTTCAAGTTTATTCTATTCTTATTGAGCACAACACATCGGAGCATGGAATACATCGCCCATAAAGTGGAAGGCTGCTTTGTTTGGCTAAGGTGACTGAAATAAGCCAAAAACACATTTTCCGACCAACTGTTCGTGTGTTTATCTGCTTTCCACTTGATGAACTTTTCATAATAAACTTTAAATGAAAATATTATGCAACAACATAATTTCCCGCTTTGAATTTTTTTTTTCGTTTTTTTTTTTTTTTCCTTTGGCAAATGTATACGGCCAGCCCCCTCTTCATAAAATTGACGTTAAATTTTAAGTGTTCAATGGTTTTAAATATAACTATAAAATCAATAAAAATAATATATTTTCAATTATAAAATATAGCAAACGTTTTCTGAACACGAAATCGTAATGTTTTTTCTTTTTATACTGGCCGTTAAAAACCGTATGATCGCCAAACTCTTTAGTCATTTAAAACATAGTGTAGCATTCGCTACAAGTATTCAACCTTTTTATATATTTTTAGTCTTTCTTTATCGTTGGCTGCTTTTCTGAATTTTCGAATTCGAATATTTAGAATGATCTTGTCAGATTTTTTTTGTTATTTTTCTCATATCAAAGAAGATCGTGACAGAGGAAGGATAAATCTTTTACAAAATAACAAATTTGGTATTTGAAAAATAGAAACAGAGCGCATTTGCTCTGAGCATTGTGTAAGCCAGTTTTTCTGCATTTCCTGGTAAGTTTTGTGTAATTTTGGTTTCATTCTCTGAAAATCCTTTTTGTCCCGTTTCCAATACGTTAATTTCCTTTCCCTCATTTCATAAGCATGTCTTGACGCTGTTGTTTTATTTCTTTACAGCAACCCTTCGGGATTTTTAAGGGTTCTGGTTCTCCCCAGTTTGATTATTCATTTCTACTTGAATTCCATCCGCCATCTCTGCGGAATAAACAGAGGGAAGAAAACCGGGACTAGCACGAAACCGTTTATTCTTCATTGCGATACTTCATCCGTCGGACTTGGTTCTGTTCTTTCCCAAGTTACTGATGACAAGGAGCACCCTATCGCGTATTTTTCCAAACTCTTTTCCAAAGCCGAACGAAATTATAGCACTACCGAAAGGGAGTTACTTTCTGTTCTAGAATCCATCAAACACTTTCGCGGTTATCTTGATGGTACGCAATTTACTATCGTTACCGATCACATCGCTCTTAAGTGGTTGATGACGTTAGATAACCCGTCAGGTCGTTTGGCACGTTGGTCTACAATCATCTCTCAATTCAACTTTGAAATAGTTCACCGAAAAGGTGTCCAACATGTCGTGCCGGATGCCCTCTCGAGAGCTTTCGTCGCTCCCATTACGTATGATCGTGGTCTTGACTCTACTTCTGATGATTGGTTCAAAAAAATGTTCATGGGCGCACGCGACCACCCTCAAATGTTTCCGGCATATTGTATCCGTGAAGGGGTTTTACTCCGTCATGCCCCGCTTCTAGATCCTTTGACCAGAGAATCGTGGCGTGTGGTTTTACCTCGCGAAAAAATACGCGATGCCGTGTGGGAAGCACACAATGTTTTTCCACAAATACATCCTGGCGTAATGAAAACGTATCTCCAGATAAAAAAAAAATATTACTGGCCCAATATGTATCGCGACGTCACTCGAATTTTAAACGAATGTGACGTTTGTAAAGCCTTTAAGATTTCTAATACTCAGCCGCGTGGTCAAATGTTCTATCCCAAATTAGTTTCGGCTCCTCTTCAAACGCTGTCAATCGATCTTATCGGACCTCTCCCCATGGCTTATCACGGATATAAATATATACTATCTGTTGTAGACGTTTTTTCCAAATACGTCTGGCTATTTTGCCTAAAAAAGGTGGACGCTAAATCTATTTGCGACCTTTTGGAGAATCAAATTTTTTTGAATTTCGGAATTCCCCATTCAATTCTGTGCGATAACGCAACCGTTTTCAGAAGTTCCTGTTTTGACGATTTTTTGACTAAATTTAATTGCCAACCCTTCTTTACCCCATATTACTCTCCTCAAGCCAATACTGTCGAACGATATAATCAGAGCGTTGTTACATGTTTAAGCATGTTAGTTGGCGACAACCACCGACAGTGGGCTCGCATGTTACCGAAAGTTAAACTCTATCTAAACTCTTGTATTAATCTCGCAACTTCTTTTTCGCCGAATTTCCTTATGTTCGGGAGAGATCTCATTATCGATACGTCACATGTTCAAAGTCAGACTCGATGCGGTGATATAGCAGAGAGTCGGGCGTCGCATGCTTCGAATCTAAGATCTTTAGGTGATATTTATGCAAAAGTCGCCGATAACTTGTCCCTATCTTTTCTCCGCAATTCGAGATTATATAATAAAAATAGGATTTCCGTTTCTCTCAACGTAGGAGACATTGTATGGAGACGTAATTTTTCGCGCTCTTCCGGTATTGATTACTTTACTAACAAGTTGGCTCCTCGCTTCACTAAGACACGTGTCCGAAGGATAATTTCTCCTCAAGTATATGAGTTGGAGGATTTTTATTCGGCTCATGTTGGCATTTATCATATTAAAGATATTTTAAAATGATCCTACAATTTTCTATCTAGCTTCAACTTTTCCTTTTTGGTTCGAGTTACGTTTCTTTAATTCTTCATTGACTCAGCCAAAGAGTTTTTTTTTTGTTCCTTTTTTTGCGATTTTCGCGTATGACGTCTTACATATTTTATAGGCGTCGTTTGGTTATTGATTTTAATCCCGATGTTTTTTCGGTTGTCTATTCCAAGATAATTTAATTTCAAATAATTTCCATGTTTTTACGATTGTTTCGTTAAATGAATGTCGTTTTATGTTTGAAACTTGTGTAACAGTAATGTTGTTCTTATTTTAGTTGCGAGGAATTCAGCATTAATTAATTCGATTGTTTTGTAATATGTGTAGTTAGATTAATATTAGATTGATTTTTGGTATTTTATAATCACCTAACTGATATATCTATCTTTGACGGTTCATATACTAGTTAGTCTAAGTTAATGTTAGGGTATATTAGTTGTAGGTTTCCTATTGACCGTTCTATTCGTTCGAGGATTTTCTTATCACATCCTTATCTTGTTTTTATTTAATCGACTCCTTTTGTTTCAAGGCATTTTGATTAGTCTAGGTGTTTATTCGATTGTTTATCCTTCTGGAAGTTAATTTCCTTTAAGCTAGTTTAAATTTTTTTGTGTCGTTTGAGGATATTGTAGCATTCGCTACAAGTATTCAACCTTTTTATATATTTTTAGTCTTTCTTTATCGTTGGCTGCTTTTCTGAATTTTCGAATTCGAATATTTAGAATGATCTTGTCAGATTTTTTTTGTTATTTTTCTCATATCAAAGAAGATCGTGACAGAGGAAGGATAAATCTTTTACAAAATAACAAATTTGGTATTTGAAAAATAGAAACAGAGCGCATTTGCTCTGAGCATTGTGTAAGCCAGTTTTTCTGCATTTCCTGGTAAGTTTTGTGTAATTTTGGTTTCATTCTCTGAAAATCCTTTTTGTCCCGTTTCCAATACGTTAATTTCCTTTCCCTCATTTCATAAGCATGTCTTGACGCTGTTGTTTTATTTCTTTACAGCGACCCTTCGGGATTTTTAAGGGTTCTGGTTCTCCCCAGTTTGATTATTCATTTCTACTTGAATTCCATCCGCCATCTCGTACGGTTGTACCTATTGAGGCCTGATGTAAGGACCACGTCCCTGGTGAGCTAAAGCTTCCGATATTAAAATAGAAATCGCCAAGCTTCTTCGACTGCTCCCGGGAAGACCGGAAACACCCAAAGTCACGAAGAGACCCTTACCAGGTTTTTAGTATCTGTAGCCTACCCAAGTAACTTTTAAGGTTTTAGAAAGGTACTGAAAAGGTTCTAATACCTTTGTATGGAAATCTGCTCATAAGTCTTTGTAGTCTCAATTACTTTATATTAACGTTATATTAACCTCCTGAGTGCAAAAAGGGCCCACGTTGTAGAACCTTTCTGAGAGCTACAGCAAAACCTGTAGCTCTTATCTATAACCTTTCTAACTACTTACTCAAAACCCAAATATAACCTTCACAACCTTAATTTAACGTTAATATAACCATACAATACAACTAATAGTTTCTACATTAGTCTTGGATGTAACTCTATGACAACTTAAAACCTTTTTGAAAGAAATGAATAACGCTTTTCCAGGACTTTCGGGTTTTAAAATGTTTCTGTTTAAGATTGTTTGTACGCAGAAACATTAATGGTGGGTTTAAATTACTTATTTATAATGGCGCCATTCCCTGTCATTATACCAAGTTTCAAAATGGCTAGATATGTAAGTGTTGTATTCTTGAAAAATAGTTAGTAGCATGTTAAAGTCAGATAAAATGCAAAACATAGTGCGATTGGTACATTATCGTGAAACTTTAGGATAATAGTGCTATATGCGAGACGGGCCTTTCGTAATTGCAAATTTTCAGGACATTTTAAATAAAAAAAAATGAAAAAATAAGGTGTTTGATGGTTTGTCGTTTTAGAAATAAAAGTTATACTCATATATAAAAACGTATATTTAAAATTATATAGAACATGTTATTTAATTTTGCTTCATTGTATTAAAATGTTATTTTCAGTTCGTTTTTTTTTTTATTTTAGTGAATAAATATGGCTGACGTTAGGAAATTACTAGAAAGCATTCAAGTTAACCTTTTCAGAACTATAACAGCTCAAAACTCTTAATTTTTGCCAAAGTAAGAGCTAAAGGTAATTTCGCGGAGCTATATAAAACCAAAAGGCTGTTTTCACAGCTTTCAGGTTATCGTCAGGAGTAATTCAATACTCGCCAGTCGCGACCACAACCATTAAGCAAAATCAAGTGTTCAAGTGTTCATCACAAGTGATATCAAGCAGCTACAGGCTGCTCCTTGAGTGCAAATAAGTTACTATTTCTTTTTTCAATTATGTTTAGTCGATAGGTACTTGTCTAACTTATGTTTTACCTTTACTACTGAATACATTTAAATTTAGCCTTAAGTAGTCCTTAACAGTGACCAGACTACATATCTTGAAAAAAACGGACAAGTGCGAGTTGGACTCGCCCGTCGAGGGTTCCGTACAAATTTGTATATAAAAGAATACCCTGACTGACTGACTGACTGATCTATCAACGCCGAGACCAAACAGCTAAACCTAGGAACATGAAATTTGCACCGTAGGTTCCTTTTATTGCGTAAACATCCGCTAAGAAAGGATTTTTTGAAAATCAATTCATAATGAAAGGGGGTAGAAACTTGTTTGGAAAATCATAATCCGTGGGAGTATCAACATATACTGAAGAGTCAACATACTTCGCATAAATACTCTTTTTAATAAACTATGAGAAACCTGTAAGAGGGTTTTACAAAACTCATCCTCCGAGGGGGTAAAATAGCGTGTTAAGTTATATATCGAAAATTGCATCCCTTGAGTGTATCTACTTAAAACTTTGCTTAAATATTCCTTCCTTAAAACGTATAATGAGATACATGTAGGAAAGTTTTCAAAAATTATCCATCCCCTAATGGGGATGAAATGGGTTAAAAACTTTGATATGGAAAATCACAATCCCTGGGCATATATAAACTTATATATTATGTATAACTTATATACATATACACACTTACTTACAACTTCGCATAAATCATATTGAGAAAAATAAGACACGTATAAGATGTTTTTTTTTTAAAGAAAGCCGTACGCATAACAGGATTTAGCGGGATGTTGAAGCTTTTATTGTAAAATATGAATTGCATTACATACTAAATTCATGTGGACGAAGACGCGGGCAACAGCTAGTTATAAAAAATTCAGACTTTTTTTATGATTAAATTACAAATGTATAGTTTTTAGATGTTTTCCTGTATTCGTAGTATAAGATAATACTTGCCCTTCATAGTTCTAGGTCAACGGAAAGTACCCTATACATTTTGATTCCCTTGAGAATGTCGAAATATACGATTTTAGTGGCATTAAGGGCAGGTTATCCGGGACCTGTAGGTATTTATCGCTACCTCAGCCCCCGCCAATTCACCGCGACGTATTTATTTACGATGCAACTGAGCGACTTGAATCGTGACCTCACGTGACTCGCCACCACAAGTTCTGTGCTCGCCACCGACCGCCGTACATTAAAATAGGTTCGGGGCCAGTAACTGTACTTCGTACTAATAAGAATTGATTCCGATAAATGAACCAACATAAACTATTCCTACTAAAAAACCGAGTTAGTACAAATAGGGGAGTTTATTACATTGGATCATATGAGCAATATCTAAGCACGCTCTTGTAAAACATTTGGAAGTACAACTAAAAACATTTAATACACTGGTAACCATACATATGAGCTAACAAAGCTGACTCTGAAGGCTTTCATTGTTATCTAAGAGCTGTCAAAACTAAATTTTGTTTATTACAAAATAGTTCATAAGTATTAAAAATAGAAGCTAAATTACTTTGGAATAATTTAGGTTTCGACGGCACTAAAACTAAAATTATAGGCGTAGTATTTAAATGAGCGAATATAAATTCAAATATAAGGTGTCAAAAATACTGAATATAGCGTACTAAAATACTAAGTGGGCGAAAGATTGTGAGCGAATAAAAATGTTGTACACTGCGACTTGAAATTACAAATTTGAGTTGAGTTGATAATTCTCAGGCGAACAATTTTAGAAATTTGTGACATTTGTGACAAATTCTTTTTTAGTGACAATTTGATTTTAAATATGCGAAAAAGCCCTCAGTGCGAGTGGGAGGGATTCGTGGAAAAGTAGTAAACATGTCGGTTTTTTATCAATATAAAATGTACTAAGCAATTTTCTCAAAACGTTTTTCAAGAAGACTACAAATACATAATATCCACATTTTGAATGCAATTTGACAATGAAATTAGTTAGGATTTCAAAATTACAGGAAAAAATAAAACAATTTAGAGGTCTTTTCGGAATGAAATTATATCGAGAACATTTCACCCAATCGCGTTTTCCTTCAGTCAGAATTTAAATCAAATACTCAATAAACATTTACCCAAAAATGAAATACGTAGATGACGTTATAGTGGAGTAAACGGATTCGAAAAAACCCCATTTTTTTCCGCTTCGCTCGGCTCCTTATTTTATATTACATGTAAACCTAACACGCTCCTTCTCGCTTTGCGCTTTGTCACACCTATTTTTTTATTTTTGGTGAAGTATTTTCGATTTCATACTTTAAATTCACCCACTCAGTATTTTTAGTCGCACGATTTGTTCAGTTGTATGTGTGCTAGTGTTAGGACCCGGTTGCGAGGTGTTGCATAGCTTGATTGTTGCTCTGAGATAGGTGAAGGATCCACGTTTTCTTATTAAATATTAGTTTTATTATCATGCAAAGTCAGAGTTCTTATAGACATCCCGCTTGTATACCGTGGGTTTACTATACCATGTTGTTATTTTATTTGTAAATTTCCATTTTTATTCATTCCATTTCTGAACATTTTTTTTGCATGACATCCATTAATTATTTTATTTGTAATTCTTTGTCAAATTAATTATTTTTTAGTGTGTTTCCAACATTATTTCAATTATTCAATATTATTTTTATAAATAAATTTTTATTATTCATTATTTTCTTAGTCAATAGTATAACTGAACTAAACTCCGGCCGTTCATTCGAGAGAATGGTGACGTTTGCAAATGTCAGGGGATAAAACCTTTTTTTACTGTTTTGCATTTCAATATTTTATATTTATTATGATGATTTTAGGGTAGATTGTATATCGTTAAAAGGTCCCATTTGTTAATAAAAAGTATTTTTGTCGTATATATTTTCCACTTCCTAGTACAAAACTTAATGAATCAGCTGACTCAATTTCTACGTAAAAGTTAAAAAAAGGCGCTAAAAATTTTATTTTTGGCGAAAAGTTGTCTATTAGCGATACTGTCAAGTTATTTCTGTCAAATCAGCAATCATAATGCCTGCAGTATGAATCCTCGACTTTTTGAATCGACATTTCAGAAAAAGGTTTATAATATCTGCGGTGTAAGGCAGTGTTGTCGTATTATAAAACTGATATACCTTACCAAATAATAAGATCATATATATATTCTATTCCAGGGTTTTTATTTATAAAAAAAGTTTAAATAATCATGATTTGGATTTATTTCGTCCCATTTGTTGTACCGTTGATATTTTTTTAACGTGCCTTTATTTATTTTTGTCGTGAAGAAGCTCTTGTTGACTTGTAGTATTTTTTCGAGATATCGCCACACTCCATCTGTCATCATTCTCTCGAATTAACGGCAGCAGTTTAGGTAAAATTCTTAATTATTAATTATTATGTTTTACTACTATTTGCTATTGTGTTTTGTTCATATGTAGCAAACTGAAAATCAGAGCTGCAAGTTACTTCAACGTGTAGCATTTGCTAAGCTTGCTCCTTTTTGCCATTTTGTTTTGTGTTGTACTGTGTCTTCTTTTTTTATATGTTCTGTGGCAAATAAATTCATTTCACTATCACTTTCACTATCTCTGGTATTACACATTTTATATAAAATTGTTTTAGCTTCCTCTCCATCTTCGTCATCCAAAAATCATCATCTCTTGTAATGCGTTCAATATGTACAAGTTCATTATCTCCTACCCAAATGCCAAAGAGACATAATCGCCGTTCTGTCACGTAAAGCTGGACAGCTTGTACCTGGTAATACCAATTACTGTTTTTTTCGAGTTTTGTCGTACTTGTTGCCTCTATGCATTATCTCGATGCGAAGGTGCCCTGCTCAGTACGATGAATTGATAAGCTAAGTTGAGAAATTTTATTTAATCACTTAGTTACATACGATTCATACTTACGCTTACAAAAAAAATAATAATACGTAGATACAATCGCATTATTTTTTAAATTTATATATATATACATATAATATATTTACATAATATGTACATTATCTATACATTCTGTCTGACTGCAAGAGTAAGTACTGTTACATTTTACTGTTGTACAGTTATACTCGGACTCATGAGTTTTTTACTTTTTTTGCGTAATTTCAAAAGTTGGTTGTTCTGTACGATCAATAAAACATCTCGTTACAGTTTCAAAGAATTGTTTTCTTATCTTCAGCACTCTCAAATTTGATGATTTTTATGGTTCCGTAGTACCTAAAAGGTACAAAAGGAACCTTTATGGAGAGACTCCGTTGTCCGTCCGTCCGTATGTCACAGCCTCATAACTTTAGCACCTTTAAAGATAAAGACATGAAATTTGGCAAAAAAATAGCATTTATTTGCCCACATATCACGATGTAAAAAAAAGATTGAAATTATTCAAAATATTTCCAAAACAAAACTAAAAAATGTTATCCTAAAAATACAATATGGGTATCAAATTATAGATATTAAAAAGCTGATTGTAAAAATACTTTGATATAAAAAAACGTATGTCTTTATCTCCAAAACTGGTAGACCGAACATTATGAAAAAAATCATGGTAATAGTGTTTACGTAAAGATTACAGGAAAAATAAAGCAGTTGAGAAATTCACGAAAAAAAATAGTAAATTAAATTTATCATCCATAATACGGAACCCTAGGTACGCGAGTCTGACTCGCACTTGGCCGGTTTTTTTCTTCTTATTTCTAGTTTCCATTTTTATTTTTAAACATCCAAGCAAGATACAACTAAATGATTTTTATTTACATGTACACACAACTGATAGTTTGATGTCTATTTACACGATTATTTAAATAATAATAGTACACTCTATCAGAGCTTCGAGGCGAGTGAGGGGGAACCAGGGCTCAGAAAACTAACATAGGTCTTGCCTCGACAGCCGCTGGCGGGCAACTGGCGGCCGCTCGCCGAGTAGTCGCGAATCAATTTTTCTTTTTAAATTAAGGGAAAAAAAACGATTTTCATTAAAAAAAAGTAACCACAAAAGTTATTAGTAAAATAGTTTTCCTTTAATTATCTGCAATTTTCATGCAATTTGGTTAAGTACACGTTACATAAAACGAAAAAAATCTTAAAAATCGACAAAGTTTCGGTTTTTTTTTCGATCGAGCAAAGTGTAACGTCTCGCAAATTGAACCACAAAAGAAACTGCAGAAAAGACGTATCTGAAACATGTATTTTTTTCAGATTTTAAAAATAACTATTTGATGCTTTAAAATGAGTTTGAAAACAGACAAAATTGGGATAAGCCCCCCTTAAAAGCCGTATTTTTTTTTGCGTTAACATAAAATTGATTTTTTTCGCAACTTTAAGTAACAGTAGACTTGA
This sequence comes from Ypsolopha sequella, assembly GCA_934047225.1. Taxonomy (NCBI): domain Eukaryota; kingdom Metazoa; phylum Arthropoda; class Insecta; order Lepidoptera; family Ypsolophidae; genus Ypsolopha; species Ypsolopha sequella. The sequence continues at coordinate 14,304,253 of OW203994.1, read as the reverse complement.
TTATATGGTTTTAATTTCAATTTGATAACTTCACGCGTTCTTGAGATAAAGGGTCTGGACAGATAAACGGACAGGCGGCCAGACATACGGACAACAAAGTGATCCTATAAGGGTTCTGTTTTTAGGGTTCCGTACCTAAAAAGTACAAAAGGAACCTTTATGGTGAGACTCCGTTGTCCGTCCGTCCGTCCGTCCGTATGTCACAGTCTCATAACTTTAGCACCGTTAAAGAAAAAGACATGAAATTTGGCATGTAAATAATTAATTTGCCCACATATCAGTGTAAAAAAATTGAAAAATTTGAAATTTTTTAAAATATTTCAAAAACAAAAGTAAGAAAAATAAAAAATATTATCCTAAAAATACAATATGGGTATCAAATTGTAGATATTAAAAAGCTGATTGTAAAAATATATACTTTTACTAAATTTACTCTCACAAGTTTCGAGAAATTTTGAAAAACCACAAAAATATGTATGTTCCCCCCCTTATCCCCCCCTTATCCCCCTTGTTCTACCAACAAAAAATATGAAAACTGGCCAATTTCAGGGAAACTATAGAAGTTAAAAAAATTAAGCACAAATGAAAAATATAAAACACTAGCTTCTGCCCGCGGAAACAAATAAATTTTTTTTCAGAAACAAACATTTTAAGTACTCTCACTCCCTCTGGGAATACAGGGACTCACCGATCAAAGTTTTTCCGAAAAAGTGTCAAAATCCCTATCAGTTGTCAAAAAATGTCAAATTTGAATACGGCGGCGTAATCGGCGACCCTAAATGCCCCTTGATACCGAGTTTCATGCAAATCAGAATACTTCTTTAGACCTGTTCAAAAATTGTCAAAACCGGCCAAATTAAATTTTTTTTTGGTCATGTAGCTCCAGCTTGACCGATCACTATAATTGAAACCCAAACTCCTTAAAATTAGCCATTCGGGAGATATGGCCGATCAAAATTATAGCACTTTTTTACCGTCATCTAGATCTCGCCGAGGACTTTTTTGGAATACCATGAACATGGTTCTAGCATCAGCCGTTTAGGAGATACGGGCCCGTAAAGTTTTGACTTTTTCGGCAGGTAGATCTCGTCAAGACGTTTTCCTAGACATCCATCAACATGGGTCTAGCTCCAGCCATTTGGGAGATGCAGGCTGTCAAAGTTTTGACAAAAAAAAACTTTTTTTGGCACCCCATGGTCCAACCCCTAGGGATGTACCACCTTCCGTTCCAAAGATATTTTGCTTGGATATAGATAGATAGATAAACAGATAGATAGATGGATATATTGTGGATATATAGATAGATAGATACCTCAAAAGGAAAAAATGGAAATCTAAAAGGATCACTTCTGTGGCTGTCTGTCTGTCCGTCTGTTACAGCCGATTGCTCTATCACACATACTTTCAAGAATTTTCATGTCCGCTATATTAAATTTCAACCATAAAAACGACACCCATATTGATATTTACACATTTCAACATTTCAACCCCATTGCACCCCAAGAGGGGATGATGGTATTTCACGTCCACTACGTTGCATTTAGAAATCGTTGTTGTATTCTTAATCAGCGACCCGATAAACCATACAAACGATACCCATGTTGATTTTCAGAATTTGTCACCCCATTTCCCCCTTTTAGGGATTGAATTCGGAAAAAACCTGAAATATATGTTTACTCATTTATAGATAGGAGTACTCCTGTGAGGTCTCGAATAAAATAATCTAACTAATTTTGTTTTCCCATACAAACTTTGGACAACCGTTTCACTTAGGGGGTGAATTTTGAAAAATCCTTACTTAGTGGATGCTAACACTATATACGGGATCTTTGTGCAAAATTTCAAGTCTATAGGACTAGCGGCTTAGGCTGTGCGTTGATATATCAGTCAGTCAGTCAGTCAGGACTTTGAATTTTATATATACAGATAAGTATAATACATAAAAAAAAATATTTTATAAAATACAATATGGATATCAAATTGTAGATATTGAAAATTTGATTGTAAAAACATATATTTTTAATATATTTATTCTCAATAGTTTCGAAAAATCTTAAAAAAAACACAAAAACATGTATGTCCCCCCCCCTTTTATCTCCGAAACCGGTGGACCGAAAAATATGAAAAAAATTACAATTATAGATCATAACTGGCTTATTACAGGAAACCTATTGCGGTAAAAAAAATTTAGCAAAAGCGAAAAATATAAAAAAAGAATTATAATAAATAAAAAATAATTTTGATAAGAATACATTATGGATATCAAATTGTAGGTATTAAAAAGTTTATTGTAAAAATTTATAGTTTGGCTATTTGCATCTATTTCGAGAAATCCTTGAAAAATCATGAAAAATTGTATGTCCCCCCCCCCCTTTATCTCCAAAACTTGTAGACTCAAAAATATGAAAAAAATCATGGTAATATGTGTTTACGTAAAGATTACAGGACAATTAAAGCGATTGAAAAAAATGACAAAATTAAATTTTTCATCCATAATATGGAGCCCTAGGTATGCGAGTCTGACTCGCACTTGACCGGTTTTTTTCCTTTAGAGGTACAGAACCCTAATAATATATACTAACCGCTGTATTCATTATTCGTAGGAAATTTACCGCACTTTCCGTTTAAAATTTCCACTCCGTTTTTTTGGAATCACCCTGTGTTGGTTCAATTTGCAAGACATCGTAATTTGAATTCGCGGAGACAACTGATAATATTTGAGAATGCCTCTAAAGCTTTCAAATATTCTTGTAGGACATAAATCATGCCTTCAGCTCTGAACTATAGCCTTTTGGTCTTGGTTTTCACCATGCAGTCCTAATTTGTTTGCGGAGACAACTTTTATACAGCCTAAAGGCTTAAGATAGGTTTTAGAAATAACTTCTAAGTAATTTCAACATTCCATAGCTTTGTGGGTATATTAAAGTTAAAAATTTAACCTTTAGATCTCACTTAAGCATAATCCTAGCCTCTCCAGAACCTTATCAAGAGTCTACAACAACTATAAGATCCTAGGACTTTAAGGTCGTGAAACACAAGTCAAAATAACGTTAATTTAAACTCTTGTCAACGGCTTAAAGGTTGTTATGATAAACAATTAGTTTTAGAACTTAATAATCATTCTCAAGTACTTAATATGCCTAGATAGAAAAGCATTAACCTTTTTGCGACCCAAATACAAACTAAAGGAAGTTTTCACAACCTAGGCCCGAATGAATTGTTACTTGGGTAATATTCAGCATCAATTATTTTTATTCCTTAGTGTAAAGCTAGATAACGATTGCTCGTAACACCTTAATATTACGTTTTCTTTCGGATTTGGAGTTATCAAAACTTCCGTGAAATCTTAGTTTAAAGGATCCTATAAACTAGTGTCGACAACCAAATTTAAAATCCATTATTTTATGAATAAATGCGTCGTTCAAGCTAAAAGGAAATCAAAATCCTAAATAAGTGGAATTAGGCGTAATAATTTTTTTGATCTAATAAGTTCCTTTGTACCGATACTCTTCTGATATTATTGTTCTTTTGTACCATATTTTTCTTACATCGGTTTTGTTATTTTTTGTGTATTTAAAGATAAATTATACGGTTTATTTATCCAGGTTTACCTCTTTTTTTGGCTGTCACCAGGCTTGCCTGGTGGCAGTCCAAATTTAGGTCGAAATTACGTTCGTTAATATGTAGTGGCTAAAAACAAAAATTATTTTTTAAAAAATAACGCTACAATAGACACGGATAGTTAAAAAAAAAACATGGTATGTAATGGATTTTCATACGAATTTCCTGGACAGTTATTCAGATTTCCTGGCGACTTGAAATAGCTCTACAGGATGAAGTACTTTCTGGCATGTCTATGCAATATGTAATTAAAGCATTACAACATATTTTTGAGAAAAATTATATTAAAAGTAATTTGATCGTCAATTGATTTATACTTCCGAAGCTCATACTAAGTAGTAAACGATAAATGATTCGCTAAACAGCAACGACTGAGCCGTTCATTAGTTGGATTAATATGCCATTCACGTGAATTGAGATTAGTTGTCCGTGTGAGAGAATAATTCATGATACATACGTTGCTACGTAGTTACTACAACATGCATTATATAAACTGGGTTTAAATTTAAATAAAACCACATATTCTACTGATAATAATTGAATGTGTGCCCGGAATAAGGGTATATTCAATACAAAAAATCCAAACGCTGTTTTTTACGGAAAAAGGGTCTATATCGCAATATGACCAGAAGATGATGAAAAAAAAGTTTTTTTTTTTTTTCAAATAGACCCTTATTCCGGGCACACATTCAATTCATGAAACATAGGTTGCTACGTAGTAACTACTACATGCATTATATAAACTGGATGTAAATTTGAATAAAACCACATGTTCTACTGATAGTAATCCATGATACATAGGTTGCTACGTAGTAACTACTACATGAATTATACACTGGGTGTAAATTTGAATAAAAACATATATTCTACTGATAATAATCCATGATACATAGGTTGCTACGTAGTTACTACTTACTACATGCGTTATATAAACTGGTTGTAAATTTGAGTTAAAACACATACTCTACTGATAATAAGAGGAAATGAAAAAAAAAACAACTGCATTGTCTTGATGGTTGAGATTGAAATCAAGGGCTCAGCAAAAAATATATTATTGTTGTTTAAAAAAACAAAAGAAGGTTAATTCGAAACTTGAAACTGATGATTTTTAGGCGATTTGAGGATATTAAGGTTTCAGTAGAACCGTATCCACGAAGAGGCGTCATCACGCACAAACCTCAATACAAACGCTGTTACCAAATTGTGTGGTATCTATGGAAGATTATTATAATATTGCTGGGTCCATTAACATTGTGTCCATTAAATAGGCTGTGTTCATTAACATTATCTAAATCTAGTCGAACTAAAAATCGTGAAATTTGAGTAATATCTTAACAACAAAAACGTAAATTTAACGGTTTTTTAACAAAAGTGTAGCCGAATGTGCTTTTTTTAATGTTATCTATATATTAATAACGAAAATGATGTTTGAAAACGTCCACTGTCTTGCCAAAATCATGTTTCTCCTGACACAAGTTTTAAATTTTGCACCCACGACAAAATCGGCACGATTTTAGGTATTGTCCTCGCAAGTTTCATGGAGCGTGCACCTTATAGCGAAATGAAACAGCTTGACATTTGGCTACGCCAAAGCTGAGTTGGTCGCGTCATGATGTCTCTAACAGCCGTTTTCAATAACCTATCTATCCAGGGTTTAGCCTTACTAAAGTAACAATTTCTATCTATCCAGGCGTTTTTACGTTTCAATAACGCATGGATAGATAGCAAGGTCGATCCTTTCTTGCTATCTATCCTTGGGAGGAGCTACCGCTTACTAGAGATAGCTTTTTCTATGGGATGGCGCGCAAATCCGTTTCAATAATGGTTTTACAGCTATCTGTAGATATGTCAAACTACCAGAGATAGCATTTCGCTGTATCGGTGATTTTCTGCAGTTTATCTTCCAATCTATCGATTTGAAGTTATTTATTTTTCATTATAAGACCATTTTACATAACTATGGCATAACATTTTGTAGTTTTTTGTTTAAACATGTATTTTAAACAAGTAAGAAATTATAAAATTTACTTATACGTAGTATTTTATTAATAATCTACGACAGTTTATTTATAAAAAAAACCGGCCGTCAGACTCGCGTACCTATGGTTCCGTATTGTGGATGATAAATTTAATTTTGTCATTTTTTTTCGTGAATTTCACGACCGCTTTATATTTCCTGTAATCTTTACGTAAACATATATTACCATTATTTTTTTTCATATTTTATAAGGGGGGGGGGGGACATACATATTTTTGTGGTTTTGTAAAGATTTCTCGAAACCAATGCCAGTAAGTATAGTAAAAGGATATATTTTTACAATCAGCTTTTTAATATCTACAATTTGATACCCATATTGTATTTTTATAAAATATCTTTTTTATTTATTTTACTTCTTTTTTAATATTTCTCATTAGTGCTGAATTTTTTTTAATAGCTATAGTTTTCCTGTACAGTTATTGTCTACAATTGACATTTTTTTCATATTTTTCGGTTTACCAGTTTCAGAGATAAGGGGGCGGGGACATACACTTATTTTGGGTTTTTTTTAAAGATTTCTCGAAACCAGTCTCAGTAAATATATTAAAAATATATATTTTTACAATCAAATTTTTAATTCCTACAATTTGATAGCCATATTGTATTTTTAGGCTAATATTTTTTATTTTTCTTACTTTTGTTTTGGAAATATTTTGAACAATTTCAAATTTTTCATATATTTTTACACCCTAATATGTGGGCAAATTAATGCTATTTTTGTGCCAAATTTCATGTCTTTATCTTTAACGGTGCTAAAGTTCTGAGGCTGTGACATACGAACGGACGGACAACGGAGTCTCACCATAAAGGTTCCTTTGTACCTTTTAGGTACTACGGAACCCTAAAAACTTCGAAATCTAGTTATTAAAAATTGATTGTCAAATGTTTCATTGGTAGTAACGAAACACATGGGAGGGCACGGATAGGACGGCTACCTATCCTTTTCGAAAGATAGTTAAGTGTTACTAAAGCATGTGAAACGCATTCTGAGGATAGATACAAAGCAACCGCTTACTGTGGATATCGATCTATCTGTAACCCGAGGTAGATTATTGAAAACGGCTGTAAGTTGTTCCATTTTCTAACCGTCATTTCTGTTCAAAGTTTATAGAAATGCAACTCTATGTAAAAGAGACTGTGATTTAAAAAACATAAAATAAAAGTATTTCAAAAAAAAATGTTACTAGCCCCCGAAAAAGCAAAAAATAACTGTAACTAAACTGTAACGAAATATTTCTTGCAGCACAACAATCCGTCATTCCGTGTGGGAGTATGTCGGCGACTGAATTATTCATCACTATCTCGCAGAAATATAAATAGCCTGTGGTCGGCGAATGAAAAAAACAGATAAGAACCGTTTCTAAAAAATTGTCATTCGAAAATGGTATCACACAATCAACAGGCCAAATGATTGGTTCGTACGTCTGTCATGCGACATTGGGTTAGCCGTGATTGGCTGAAGTAAAGAGACCCGTCGGCCGCGTCGGTCGCCATACTAACATGTGCTTCTACCGTGTAATTCGGTGGCGTTCGTACGGGCTTCATTTTGACGTTTGAAGCCCAAGGCTGCGTTCAGTTTAATCGTCGGGCAAAGCCATAACATGCCATCTCTTTTGCACGCGTTAAATTTGTGTTTCCTTCCGTCAGAGTCAATTCGTTACGATTACCACCGGATTTACGGGTCAGTTTTTGTGAGATAATTTTTCAGCGCTTATCAGACTTCGTTCGCTGCTCCTGGCATACAGCTACATGCATTATAATTTCTTCAGTAACAATAAATATTTTTAATATCGGCTGGTCAACAAAAAGCAGATATTTACAAAAACATCTCGTTTATATGAACAACTTTTACTGTGGAGACAAACATGAAATCGTAAGAATATTCCATGAATTTTGGTCATATATCTTAAGCTATTTTTTTCATGTAATTGCTATTCATAAAACTTGTACGTCTGCACATGAATCCCCTATGCGAGAGGGTAAGTATAAATTTTGAATTGCACGAGAATAAATCGATCAGCGGAATATGCAAATACTCGTATTGTAAATATTTAACAAATATTGATTACGGATTTTCGCAAAGTAACGACGCCTACGTCCATCAACTCAGTAAACAATTCAAAGCTGAGTAAAATTTAACTGTCCACTGTCCGGATAGGTTTACAATCTGACAACTTTAAAATTTTGAAATGTTGAATTTCCACCCTTGTTTGTCCAGTTAAAATCACAACGATATAAAAGCAAATAGCACTGGAACAGTTTTGAAATTTGCCCAAAACTTCTTCTGTCTACCTCCTCGCCGACGTCCGAAGCCAAAAGGTAAAGATTTGATTCAAAGATTACATTATTCGCTAGAAAACTTGTATTTCGATCTCGTTTCTAATCTGAACGTATCTCTGAGAGGAAATTGAAACATTTCGCAATATCAAATGTAACATCGGGGACCGTCCGCCTGCAATATCGAAGCAAAACGAAATGCACCTTTGAGTCTCGGAAAATAGGAAAAGTTTCGTGGTATTTACCATGCCATCTTTATTCTTTTTCAGGGTTTCATCGCGAAAGGGACGCCTGGACTAAGTATTGTCGGTGACGCTGAAAAAAGCTGTCAGGTGTAAACCGAGGAGTAAATATCTAAACCGAGGAGATATGGTCAGGGGGCGTGGCGCTTGCAAATAATAATAATAATAATAATATTTCTTTATTCGAGTAACAAATAACTCATTGTGTTTATTTATTTATTTATTTTTATTTAGATCCTTAGCCTACTAACAGTGACTTTCACCAACTCGTAAGCTAAGTTATTAGCACCTTAACACAATTTTAACACTTATGAACTAAATGCTTAAAAAAATTCTAACAAGAAGAACAAATTTTGATAAACTAATATTAAAAATGTCAATTTCTGGGTATTTATTCAGGAGCAGATTTAGCAGGGTACACGCTTGGAAGGTGGGCGCAAAACGAGCATGCTGTGTGCGTACCACACCCGTCGCAAAAAGCAGGCGTGACCGCAACATCGCGTACCTGTACGGTGCCGCCAGCGCGCAGCCCGCGAGGGCAGCGGGGTCATCCACTCGGTTGTGTAACAGCAGATAATAGTGCACTAATAGCGCTAGCTTACGTTTCAGCTCTAGGGTGTCTACCCCTACCATTCCGACCACGAAAATGGATGGGAATAAGTATGGATAATACCCAAACATTTTTTTAATATAGATATCGAGCAAATTTACGTTGGACTTTTTCCACCATGAGCTTGTATTTTTCCTCATGTGGGTCCCAAATGATTGCGTTGAACTCTAATTTACTTCTCACATGGCCATTGTATAACGCTACAATGGGTCTCGGATCTTTAAACCTTGCAGTTTGTCTCATTGCAAAGCCTAGTGATTTATAGGCTTTTTTACAAGTCAGCACAATGTGATCATTAAGAGTCAGTCCACTGTCAAGTGTCAGTCCTAGGTCTCGTATTTGTGAGACTCGTGCGAGCGGAGCTCCAGCTATGGTGTAGTCCCTTTCGGGCGGAGTGCGAGACCTGGTGTACGTCATGATTTTGCACTTAGAGCCATTGAACTCCAAGTTGTTACGTTCACTCCAGTCTACAACACTATCTATATCGCTCTGTAGCGCCTGCGCATCTTCTCTGTCACCTATACTCGAGTACAACTTCAGATTGTCCGCAAACATCAAGCATTTAACCGCCCTTACAACCTCTGGGAGATCATTAATCATGATCAAAAACTGTGTGGGCCCCAGAGTGCTTCCTTGACTGACACCAGAAAAAGTTTCATAGGAATGAGAACATATACCGGCCAACTGAACATATTGTTGGCGATTGCTAAAGTAGTTGGCAAATAGCTGTAAAAGTTTTGGAGTAAACCCTATGGCTGCAAATTTTCGTAGGAGCACGACATTATCGACGCGGTCAAATGCCTTTTTAAAATCGAAATAGGCCACATCAGTTGGCAGTGACCTATCCATAGATGTTGTTGCATAGTTGACGAAATTAATCAAGTTAGTAGTAGTTGATCTACCTGCGCGAAAACCGTGCTGGCAGTCAGAAAGGAAAATTCTTATCTGTTGCGTCACTCTGCGATTGATCATAGACTCATAAATCTTCCCAGGGACTGAGAGCACGGCTATAGGCCTATGGTGATCTACTTTAGATCGGAATTCATCCTTGGGTATAGGTGTAACTCTAGAGGTTTTCCATTTACGCGGATACACAGAGAGCTTTAAAGATACGTTGTAGATAAATAGAAGTGGCTCTTCCAGAGTCGCTAAGCAGTCTTTAGTCCTTGTATAAGTGTTAGTTATATACAAGGTAGGCTTAATTATCTAGGATTAGTTAATACAAATAAAATATAATATAATATAGAAATACAAAAATTGGCCTGATGTGAGGCCCAATGTAAATATCAATAGGGATGTGATGTGTAGTATTGTCCGTGACTAAAGGTTGCCGCGCCACTTTTTTTTACATTTATTTTGTTAGTGTGCGTGAGAAATATGAGTACGTGTGCTGTACTTACAGTTTTTTTGTTTATGTCGGTGAAATAAGTGGAAGGAAACGTGGAGACATCTGAACACGAACAGTCACAGTAATAAGGCTAATTTTGTCTGATATGAGGTCGGGACTCAAGTAAAAAAAAAATAAATGCCTTTTTTCAATGAGTCACATTGATATGTGCAATTGACGGAACCCGCAGACGTGTATGACGTATAGACTTTTTTCACTTGACAATACGATTTATTTGTTGTCTGGAGAGTGACATGTTTCAATCGTGTATTTTAAATCGTAGCAATAAGCATTTTAAGATTGCCTCTCGGGTTGACTTATTTTGAGAATTTATCAACAGCTTGAGTCTTTGCAGCGAAAAAGCAAGATTGAATTGGTGTGTTTTGTAACAGTCATAGATTTGTTTGGCTGAATTAATTCAAAAAGGAAGCCCTAGAAAATTTTCAAGTTCCTTTTTTTTCTAACATAAAGCATGTATTTGCATGAAAAGCAACGTTGTTTATAATCATGTTTTAAGTCAGAAAAAAAATGGAATTTAAAAAGAATTTCTATGCGTTCGCAGCCTTTTTCTACGACGTAGCAAGCGCTACGCTTACATAGATTTCTAATATAATAATAATTTTCATAGATTTTCAACAAAATAAATGGAAAGCAATTATTTTAGTACATTCTGCATGGAAAGCATTTATTGTAATACATTTTGTTTCTATTTATGTGATATAACATTATATGCATCATGATTTTCAGGATACGCGTATGTGTTAAATTTATTTACTTGACAATAATGAAAATTAATAAAAATAATCACTCTCCTTCAAATAAGGACTAAAAAAGAAAAGATATTACTACATTATTATTAAATTATTTAAAATTACATTAATATTAAATACGGTTTTAACTCACGTGTGATTATTGTTGACTATATGCTTATAGTTAAAGCTGTATTTAATAATAAGTAAGTATGTTAGCTCACGCAAGTTTTTAATACAATAATAACATATTTAAAGTAATTGATATTATTAAGTTATATTTTATTTTCACAATATTAATTCTTGTTGAAAATTCTTAGTACCAAGAATTTTCTACAAGAATGTTCCACTCTGTATGTTATTATTTTGCAACTAGTCTACACAACTGAACTTACACAATATTACGTTTCAGTGTTTACATTTTGTAGATGGAATAAAATTGCCTTAAGATGTGTTAAAAAGTTCATATGAAACTAGTAGCAAAATATACCAAATATACCAAGTGGAAGAGGTTACCAAGAGTTTTCTTTCAGAATAACTATTCATTGTTTAAAGGTAACAATTCGTCAGGTTTTAGATTTTTTTTTTCTTTTGTTGAGCTTCGTGGAATCAATTAGCAAGTATAATAACATTAATCAATTTCATGTTCGTTGGGGCCTCGATTTTTTTGGTCTACTTGCTTTAAATTAGTCCTGTCTATTATATAGGTATATAGAAATATAAGTAAATTTATCAAAACATATCTATTAAAACATTTTATTTATTGGATATTTACTTATACATTATGTTGTGTGATGCGTTAAAGTACAAAATTATATATAAACAATATTAATAAATATACAAATCATTTTACATTTTTTTGTTTTCAAATGAATCGCTAACAGACTTCGTCTGTCCTTCCGTCCGTCCGTCCATCATAAGGGTTTACAACTTTAGCCCTAATAGGTAGCCAATTTAAATTTTCATAGAATATGTACTGGCCTTTCAAAGCAAATAACAAAAAGTAAAAAATAATCAAGAGTTCTCACAGAACTATAGAGTCCCCCTATAACTTTGACAAAGTAGATTTGTTCCAGCTCTATCTTTAGAGTCTATAGCTCCAGACATTAAGCGCATCAGTTTGCATCAAGTACAACTGAACCCTATCATGTTTCATTATTGTTTAATATAGAGCGCTTTATGCCGTGGCTGTTTCTAAAACGAAGCATAGTGCGCTCTAAAAAAGCAGCGGGCCTATTATGTATCTCTAGTTGCCTTCTGTACGGGGTGCCTATCATCAAAAACATAGATATACCATCGAATTCCGATTTCCCAAGGATATGTTCGCACTTGAAGTGACGACACAGTTCGTTAATAGTTCAATACCCACTAAAGGCAATTTTGAAATTGCAGTTTTTATCTATGTTTTTGATGATAGGCACCTAGTACAGTTGGCAACTAAAGATACAGAATAGGGGGGCTGATGTTTAATTTTTTACGGTGAAAATAATGGTTATTATTCTTGGCCTGCTTTATATTGAGATCAGTTATTAGGTTAAGTGTAATGATCAAAATTAAATAAATCGAACACTAGCTATTTATTGTACCTACAGTATGGAAGTAAGTTTGCAATTTTTTCTATAGAGAAAATTTCATGGAATTAAGTGTTCGCCACATTCTGGCCATAGTTCCAGAATAATGTATAGTTAAGAAAAGTGTAGGGTATCAGAAATATACATATTAGATGTATGTTTTAAATGATTTTGTATGGTAACATTGATGCCATTGAGACGCTATCAATGTTTGTTATGTAACTTATATATATACAAGTAAACATAATTATATATAAGTTACATAACAAACATTGATAGCGTCTCAATGGCATCAATGTTATCATTCAAAATCATTTAAAACATACATCTCCCTTTTATATACAAGGTATAATTTGGGGGCAGTATGCGGAAAATCTTTTTCTTTAAAATCCTTGTTAATTATAACCTGACCCATCGCTTCTTCTAAATTCATCAAGCTTTTCCTTTCTTCCAGCCACTTATTTAGCCACTTTAAAATTATAAAAATAAAATGGATTTATTTTATAACTACCTAATTTCGTAGTCTTACGCTAAAGTGCATAGATAAACACAGAAGCGACAGTAATGAATTGCTCCGCAGTAGAACGAGGCACTCCAACACACATGTTCCCTCTACGTGGAACTTCTAACACATTCTAACCTATTCAAAGAGCCGTTGCAGATCGTGCGAATTGTCTTCTCACTCACTATTTCGTTCCAGTAGTGAAGAGGAGATTCTTAACCGAATATTGGAAAATCGTAATAAAATACTTAATACTACAATAGAGTCATTTCTAGCACAGAGACTTAGAGTATTACCTACTCTCTGGGTATTTATTTGCGTTTGTGGCGTTTATGAACGCCTCCATTAGATATTTTGTAATAGCGACATTGTCAGCTAAAATTATTGTTCATTTAGTAACTGGGGCCACATCCAAAAAACTCCAATTTCCACTCCTTAATTATTAATCCAATCGCTTTTAATTTGACGTTTAGTTCTCTTGATCTGCTATATTATTTCTTCAGGAAGGTTTATATTATGTTGCTATTTCATATGAACTGACCAGTAAACTGTTGATAGGTGGTTGAATCCCATACCAATACCAACACCCACTGATTGACGATATTTATGGAATCTTCGAACTTCGAAAGTACATTTTAATTGAATATGTGTTATTTTTATTCAGATAGCAAATTTTAGGAGCTTATATATAATATGAGCTGATAAATGCTCATTCTACTACTGAGCAATTTGGCAAACAAACACCATTGTTTTCTGTACAACAATGTACCCGTATAATTAATTATTTCAAGTGGCGACAATCACAAGCGTTGATACAATTAGATAGATACTCATACCCTAATACCTATAAATTGTTGATAAAAGATTACATAAATTAAAATCTAAAATAATAATTGAAGTGTACGAATTCCATCATTGATTTTTTTTGCCACCTTTCCTTTAATGTCTACGCCGACGCTTAACCCAATAGGTGAGAATTACTAATTCCCACCTGAAAATCTAATTTCAAACTTTCATTATTTGTTGAACACAGGTTAATAAAATGGCACAAAGTAAAAATATATCTATGTCCTGACTGTGAAGGCGTACAAAACTAATAACATGCACAAATAAACAAAACTTAAAAAGGAAAACGAAAAACATACAACGGTGTCGATTCGGTGCAACACGATTACAGGACTAAATTTAATGTCTTGTTCTTTCCGTATCGAACCCCATAACCAAAGGTTAGCTGGCAAAAAGTACTAAATAGTATTAAGCTCGCCAGTGTGCAGAAATTTTATCTTATGCAATAAAGAATTTTATTATTATCATATATATAATATATTTATTATATCTCGGGACTATATAGTTCCGGACCTTTGGGAAGCGTGCGTGGGGCCAAAGCCAATACCCAGAAGCCCTTTAGACAATTTAATTCAAATGTGATGTGACACCAACCGACGACGATTATCCCCATACGCACTGTAGCAGTGCACCCAAGAACAACCCCCGGCCTGTGTAGGACTATTATAAGGAGTGAAAATGAAGGAAATCAGACTATTGCGTTGAGGGGCTAGTGGACTGGATATCTGTATTATTATCATCGAAAAGACAAAGAAAGGACGCTCATAATAAGGTTAGTCCTGCCAAAAAAGTCAAGTTGTGTTGCGCCGAATCAACACCATTTAAAATTACAATAAGCAATAAAAATACAAATAAAAGTGCGAAATATTAATGTAAATAATTAAATGAAATTAAATTTAGTGGTATTATTGCAAATGGAGAATCAGATACATTAAATTGAAATTAAATTTTAAACAAATATTGTTACGCGCATTACTGAAAATCTGATAAATCATCATCCACCAACAAAATTTACTAAACTTTAAAACCTCTTTAAGAGTCCGTATAAGGTCAGATTCACAACGTCAAATGACCATTTCACACTGGGTAACTTGGTCAATCGGTTTAATAAAAATAATAAAGATAGAAAGAAGACTATACAGGGCTGATCTAAAAATTTTATAAAAAAAGGCAAGAGCTTTAAGTTTGCTCGATAGAAAAAAAATTACCTCTAAATTTCATGTTTTTCGAGTGTTACCTTTAGCCTTCCTTAAATTATACAGCCTTGAAATTTGTAGTAAAAACGATAATCTTGTATTATACATAACCTCATTGATTAAGTGACCAATAACCCCGTCTAAGCATATAAGAATATGCTTAGACGGGGTTATTGGTCACTAATTATAAGTAATTTCATCTAGAAGCAGAGTTATTAAATAAAGACGCAGTTTTTCGTAAGCACGTGTTTCTTGGTGGTCGTAACAGCCACGGCTGAGGGCGCGTTAATTTAAACTAAAGGGAAACGTAGAGTTCAGTTCTGATTGTTACAAAATGAGGTGCTAAATCTAACTTTATACGGACCCTTAAAACACTTTGTCATATATTTGTGACGCGAAACATCCGAGAACACAACATCAAAGCCAGATAAGAGGCTCTTCAAGCAAATTTGAGACGGTTTTGAATTGTTTAAACAGTATTAAATATCACAGAGTAGAGGCACGTCACGGCAGCATGTCACATATGAAGTATCTGGCTCAGTGGAAACCATTCATTACTGCCAACTCTGTAGGTGACAACTTATCATTTGGCACCCACATTTTCTTGCTAGACCGTTTATTATATCCTTTACATCTAATGCTGGATCACGTTTGTAGTTGAGGGTGGAGGGTTTTAAGCCCGAAGCGGATGGGAGTGGACATTTTGTTAGTGTATCTTTATTATTGTTAGTTACCAGTCTGTCTAGAGATTTCTGCAAAATCTGCATGACTAATATCACATGGAAATCACACACTTGCCTTGACTGCACATAATTCACGAAATCTGTATAAAAAATAAATCATGTTTAAAAATGTCATGGATATCAATCATGTGTAAAAAATAGTAAAGAGCAAAAAAAATCGCAGTAGTTCCATCATGGAACTATAATTAAACGTCGAGTTTGGCTAAATAGATTGGCCACGAGGAAAAACCCAAATTATTATCATTATCACTCACTGATGTCAGCCATTTTAGAACAAAATAAAACTTTTGACCCACAAAACAAAGAAAAATTTCTTCGCAAATCTTGGCGTCAACCAACCAAACTGCATCCACCACACCATAGATAATAAATGGCCGAAAATTAATTGAATTGTAACCTCCTTGCAGCCTAAACTCCTTCTAACTTCTAACCTCCATAATCAGAAGTGTTTTGAACACAATGACCAATTTCTTAAAATACCTCGTTGATATAAGATATTAAAACATGATTATTGCTGTTATTCCTTACTACAGGCGTAAAATCCTATCTAGGATAACGGCGTTCATCTGTTATTAGTACTTTACGTGTGTCTTAGATATTAAGCTTACAAATTCTTGTAACATGTACTGTACTCTCTTCTTGCGAAATAAATTCTATTCTATTCTCTATTCTATTCTATTGACTTAAAAGACATCATGGACATCATGGACATGGATATCGGGTCCGCACTCAAAAGTGTCCGAACCAAAAGAGACTGTAAACGAAAAAAGAGACTGAATTGTGTGCCAGTCTTTGATTGTTCGAATGACGAACTACATGTCCAATATGTTTTGCTGTGTTGTGTTTCTACTATATTTGCATTTACATAAAGTTAAAAGATATCAAAAATAATAATCACTGAGCTCTTTAATAGCTGGCTGGTTGTAATGGTTTTACGACTTTTTACAATCTACAAACTATCAACGCAAAATATCTTTTCTCCTTAAATTGATTGTGGAAAACAATTCTTATTGCAGTACAGGCAGGGTCTATTTTCGAAAAATCGTGGTTTGACTCTTATCTCATTCTTCTTTTGTGAAGATGTATAGATATAACATCGTTGTTGACACATAACTACGGACACTTTTTTCGTAAAATTTGTACTAAGCCCTATGCTCATTGGTGGGTAAGTCAATGTATTAAAGTCATACCTCATCATGACTTTAGTCATGATCATGACTGTATGGACTAAATACCTTTTGCCTTCCTACTTCGTGAAATTGTACTTATACTGAGTGTTAATATGAAGTTGCGGAAGCCGGAAATAGGTGATATTACCCCCGAATCGCAAAAAATAATCAGCTGTTCCATAAAAAGTCACATAGCTACCCGACCAAAATGTATAAGACAACTGTTTTTTTTTTCTAGATTCCTCAATTTTTTTTCACGAAAAGTAGTTCGTGTGTACGAGATCTATCGCCAGTTTCCGGCTTCCGCAAGTTCATCTTAAGAACCTGTATAGCAGAAAAAATATTATTTTGTTAAGAAACTACACTATTTTTTGTTTTTGTATTAGAGAGATTAATTAAAATAAATTGTCATTATACTCAATATGCACTATTATTGAGTTCATATTCAGGATTTTACGATATGAGTGTAGATAAATAATATTAGCAGTGGTTACTCAAAGTGGGATAATTGTACATATCAAAACTAAATACAAAAATATTAAACACGGTATATTAAACAAAATATTAGCTCGGTCGATAGAACGCTGGCTTCTCAATCTTCAGACCCAGGTTCGATCCCTGGTCGAGCATATACTAATGAGGTTTTCGGAATTTATGTGCATAGTTTTTGTATTACCTATCTAATAAGAAATTACCACTTGCTAAACGGTGAAAAAAGACATCGTGAGGAAACCTGCATGCCCTAAAAAGCGTATATTTATGCCCGAAGAACGGCGATAGGGCACACCACCGTTGGGACGTAATAATTGTCGGTGAAACGCGGGTGTAAAGTGTGGACTGTGAATTGCATTTCACAATTCACACTCTTATAAACACCCCTGACACCCCCTCCGGGAGTCTTATCGTGACAATATAATATAATATATTGTATGAAACATAAAATAGTATGCAGTAATATTTTTTCAATGCATGTGCTCGTAAAGGCTCACTTTTTATGCATCAAAACCGAACAGAAAGTAGATTATTTTGCCCTAGGGCTTTATTATTATTATTTTTTTTATTTATTTGCAATGGTTGGCTAATCTGCAGCCTTTCTTGTGTACCATAGATGTTATACTTTTTTTTCCACTGTTTAACGGCTCTGGATACAATCCTTTTGAGCCAATCATAATTTAAAGTTCACAAGATTATACGAGTATTTGTTTTCATTTCCTCACACTGTGCATTGAAAAACGTAGTATGATACACGGGCGTAAAAGCAATAAATTACTCGGTTACGTTTAAAACACTCGCTACGCTCGTGTTTTAAATCGTCCTCATTATTTATTCCCTTGCGCCCTTGTAGCATAAACTACTATTATATGTACGTATACATATTTAGTATTGATAAACATACGCTAGGGAAATGGCAATTTATCTTCGGATTGCTCCCTAGCTATGGCATAAATCATATTGACAGGCGGCAACTTTGTTTTGCTCTTGCTGAGCCTCTATGAACATATACAATTTATTGATATACTCATATGTCTATCAATATAACTTATAGAAATTTCAATATTTTAAAACTATTGTAAAATATAGTTACTAGTTTAACACAGGTATATATGCACCGCATGATTATTGAGGCTGTATAATTCTTGAAATTCTTTGATAAATTTGAAATTAAGCTTATAAAATCAAACGAAAACAATGAAAAATTTACCCATAAAATTAACTTACTGAGAAACAAAAATATTTAAAATAATGACATGATACAACCTCATTTATCTTTCAAATTACCTTGGTACCTATTTATAAGTTACTCTATGCTTGGTACTCATAAAAGGTAGATATTTTTAACGAAAAGAGAACATTTTTACTAAACGTATATTAACATTGATTAAGGGGGAACGATTCGTATCCCCTACGATGGGACAACTTAAGACGGTTCTTCTTATTTTTGCATTAAAGATATTTAATTTTCACAGCACTAGTCGCCTTAGAACATTAAGTATGCCCTCGAGAATCATCCTATTTTGATACGAGGGTGGATTAAAATGTTCGCGACCCACATTATATAATATGGATTGTTTCCACATAAATACCAAAATAAACAATTTTAAACTTGGATTTAAGACAAATACAGAAATCAGGGATGGCATAGAAAAACATCAAATCTTCTGTTAAAATAGTCTGGTCGGTAACACTGAGCCCGACAACTTTTCCAAGTCCCCCGCCTACCGTTTCATTGGGCCCTAAAATGGTGTTGTATGCGCGTGTTAAATTAGTAGACCTACCACGAGTTAAGGCGATATGTAAAAGTTTTAGCGTCCTTGTTACTCTATATGCGAAAAAATCCTCAGTGCGAGAGGGACGGATTCATGGAAAAGAAGCAAAAAGTCGGTTTTTTATTCATATAAAATGTACTAAAGTTGCTATCAAAATTTCGTTTAACCAGCGGGCCTATTATGTATCTCTAGTTGCCTTCTGGGACTGGGTGTCTATCATCAAAAACATAGATATACTATCGAATTCCGATTGTCTAAGGGTATTGTTCACGCTACACTACGTTACCAGCATGACGTTAGAACATGACGTGTCATTCGCGTGCGCATGCGCGGATGACCACTCCCCCCCCCCCCCCCCCCGCCGCGCGCGGATCGAGGCGCGCGCGGGCGCTGGACTCTCGCTCTTCCGCCCGAAACGTGTCGACAGACACACGTATGCATACTCGCGTCGCGACACAAACAATATCGCGTACCTAAAGTGTTGTGTTAGTACAAGTGCTGTGTACATCACTCCAACCAAGTGACTCCAAGACATCCCTGCACAGACGCCATCACAACTAGCCCAACAAGGAAGGCTCAGCCCGCTCAGCGCATCCACCATCGGCCCGTCCACAGACATTCGAACCAGGTCAGCGCACCCACATTCTATATCCCACAATCTTTTTCTTCTCTCGTGTCAACCCATCCATTTTCCCTTTATCATCAGCTCTGCAGTTCTGTAATCCCGCGATTACATATTTGGTCACTTCGAGCCGTCAAACCCCGGCCCCGCAGCCCCCGTCGATTTATTACAGTCCATTTTCACAATTTTGGCCCTTCAAACCGCTACTGAACCAGCCCTCGTCGAGTTACTACAGTCCATTTTCACCCGGCTACATTTTTGCCCCCTTTCCCGGCAAAAAATATTTTGTGGTTTCGAATACCTATCGCGGGTAGATAATTAGAACCGCCGCCTGGAACATTCCATTTATCGGTTAGAACCGGCCCCCCCACGCCCCGTTACAGAATAAACTCAGTTTTGTTATTATTATTCAGCTCAGATAATATAATTATATCCATTCAGCCCAATTGTTTACAGTCCACTATATATCTTTAGTAAATCTGCCCATTGTCAAAGATAGTTTCCGTATTTTGTGAGATAATTATATTTTTTTTTTTTTTGTGAGAGTATAAATTCGCTTTATTTCGTGCACTTACATACGTTACATATATATATACGTATTACGTATATTACTAAAGCGTGATTTGCATTATTGGAGTGTCGTTTGGATCCGATTTCTGCGAGGTAAATACATTCTTTGTTTGTTTACACCCAACGAGGCAGTAGGTAGATATTTTGATCTAAAAATAGAATCGTCAACGACTGATGTTTTTTGTTGTAAGCAAGATCTAGCGTATTATTGTCTAACGCGTATTGTCGGCACGTGATTTCAAGGCAAATAACATAAAAGTGAACAGGTTCATCAGCCCTTTTCGATATTTTTGTGTTGCGGTAATCTCACGTCGCAGTAATATATTGCCGGACCGTTTATTTGTGTTATTGTCTGCTTTTTTACCCGGGTATATATATATAGCACAAATATAGTAAACAATTTGTTTTTTTTTCTCTTCTCATCTCTGATCTTGTTGTTTGTGGTACACATATAGGGTGTTCCACGTTGGTTTATCAGCTCATATACAGGTTGTTTAAAATTTTTTTTTTTTTTTTCTCTTTCGTGTTTATTTAAGAGTTCCGTATTCCGTTTGAACATAGTCATTGTTACTTCATCCGCGCAAGTATCTCAGCTCTATTCATCGATCTCATCAATTGTTTTAGTTGTACGTCCGCTCTTATAGTTTAGCTCAAACTCGTTGAGTATTTTATCTTAGTAATCAACCACCTACTTTAACAAGATTAAAATGCCTTCGAAATCACAAGCCGCGATGTTTCGTGAGGCCGTAAAGGCGATAACTCTGTTAAAGGAGATCGGTGAGGCGGTAGAGGCAGGCGACAGAAAAACTTATTCTGTGGCGGACTTCACCGCTCGTTACGCAAACATACAAAGCGTTAAAACTAAGCTGGAAAACGTATATTATGAGATCCTTGACGATGAGGATTTGTCCGACGAAACTGAGGCAAACTACACAAAAAATTTTCAGTCGGCACTTAGCAATTATGATGCTATACTAGTAGCATTCGAAAATTTAAAAGTAAAATCAGCCCTTCCGGACAAGACGCAACCCCTCAGCTCAGGTACACCCGTTGGTGTTTTACCAAAAATACCCATACCGGAGTTTCATTCGAATGTTGAAGAATGGCCCTCATTTATTGCCGTTTTTAGGAGCCTCGTCAGTGAGATGGCTACAGTCTCGGATGCTGTCAAACTGCATTACTTGTTAGGCGCCCTAAAGGGTGAGGCACATGATATGGTGAAACACCTCTACCCTACCAACGAGAATTATCCCATAGCCATGGAAATTCTAACCAAGCGTTACGACAATCGTCGTGTACTCATTGACCGGTTTGTGGACATTATAATGAACCTTCCGCACATCCACATGCGCTCGGATATCCGCACATCATTCTTAATTCCGCTTATCTCAGCGCAAAGCGCTCTCCGCAATCTCGATCTGCCCATGAAAGATTCCGACTATGTTTTCGTGTCCATGGTGGTGCGAAAACTACAAGGCGAGCTCCGCACTCTTTTTGAGCGGAAGTACGGATCTCGTGCAACTCTGCCCACGCTCAAGAACCTCATTGAGTTTCTGGAAGAGCACGCACGCTGCAAGGAGAATGAGTCATCGTTCCTTGCGTCACAGGAGGCTCCTTCTTCATCACGGCTCGGCCCGTCAGAAAGGCTCGCTCAGCTCAATAAGCTGCTTCAACCCACTCGAGGTACTCCACGTCAGCCCTACCAGGCTCATCAAGAGTTCCGTCCCATAGCTCCTCGGCAGGACAATCGCTCCCCCCGTCCTATTCGTCAACCATTTATGGCATTTGAGACAGCGCCAGTTTACTCGGCCCGATCATCCCCATCACCCACTCGCCGACAGAATTATTCGGCTCAACCTTCTTCCCCTACTGGTGGTATGCCATGCCCATACTGCAGGAATAGGGGACACAAACTCATCGCCTGCCCAGAATTCAACAACCAGCCAGTTCAAGGTCGGTGGGACTTTGTGAACTCACGCAACCGGTGCCGACGCTGTTTGGGTCCTCATTATGAGAACGAGTGCAGGTCTACACGTGCATGCAAGGAGTGTGGGCGGTCTGACCACCATACTTCACTGCATCGCCATGGGGCCATGTCTCCGACACGCTCATCTGCTCATTTGCTGCCTCCGTCTCTACGTGAGCAGCCCAGACAGCGCTCAGCGCATGAGCCTCAGTACCGTTCGGCACATGCTTCACAGGCATATACGTCCCATCCAAACTCGCCCACTCAATCGCGATCGCCAAGTAGGTCTCGGGTAGGTAGTCAACAATGACTACCTACAATAACAGAGCACTATGAAGGCGAGGACGACCAGCACTCAGCACACTCAGCACACTCAGCACACTCAGCACACTCATCACACACTCAATCAGCACATACACACTCAGTTCATTTTCACTCAATGACTTCAACTCCTACAGAAGATTCCTGTAACTCCGCACAACGTGTAGTGAACGTCACTAACACACCAATTTTGTTGCCAACCGTCTCACTTAAAATAGCAGACGTACATGGTCAATTTCACTCAGCACGAGCACTGTTAGACTGTGGAAGTATGCTAACTCTTTGTTCTCAGCGCATGGCCACAATTTTAAATTTACCATTAAAACATACATCTCTAAAAATCGCAGGAGTTGGAAATCAGCACACACAAAACTCAAAGGCATCAATCACAATTGTATGCCGACCTACTCACCGTGACACACCTATGATCACGGCCACAGCCCATATATTGAAGAGCGTAACTGGGTACCTACCGTTGGAAAAGGTTCCAGATCTCGCTCAGTTAACAGGTCACCCACCGATTCCTCTTGCTGATCGAGAATATCACACACCAGCTCCGGTTGATCTAATACTAGGATCTGACGTTCTTGGTCAAGTGTTAGACGGAACCAAGGTTTCGCTCGGCCCTGGCAAGCCTATAGCCTTCGGCACGATATTTGATTTTACGTTGATTGGACCTTTCGAAAATTTACACACCTCACCCACGAATCAGGTCAATTCCGTTCACATTGTCGGCTCTCACACGGACTCAGAGCATTCCACTCATGACATTCACAAAAGTCTTGAGAGGTTTTGGGAATCTGAGGAACCCCAAACCTACAAGCATACCAGCCCATTAGAGGATCAGTGTGAGGACATTTTCCGCACCACAACTACTCGTGAACCATCAGGTCAATATGTGGTTACACTGCCCTTTCTACACAACGCGCCGACATTAGGTTCCACTCACGCTATTGCACTGCGCAGGTTTCTCAACTTAGAGAAGAAGTTGCAAGCGAACCCGCCCTTCCGCTCGAAATACGTAGAATTCATGTCAGATTACATAAAATTGGGCCATATGTCGCCGTGTCACCCCAATACCTTTGCTCATAAATCCCATTTCTATATCCCACATCATGGCATATTCAAGCCAGGATCAGAAAAGTTGCGCTGTGTGTTTGACGGAAGTTGTAAGAGCTCAAACGGCGTCAATCTAAATGATTGTCTCCATACAGGTCCAGCTCTTCAGCAAGATATTGTTGACATTATCATGTCCTTCAGGACCCACTCACAAGTTTTCAGCACAGACATCCGAATGATGTTCCGAAATATACTCATTCACCCAGAGCAAAGACGTTTTCAACTCATTCTCTGGCGGTCTTCACCCGACCAGCCCCTGCTCACGTATGCCCTTAACACCGTCACATATGGATTAAGGTCCAGCCCATACCATGCCATCCGCACTTTACTCCAATTGGCTGATGACGAAGGTCATCGCTACCCCCACGCTGCTCAGGTCCTCCGCAAATCAATATTTGTGGACGACATTCTCTCAGGTGCAGATTCTGTAGAATCTGCTCAGTCGCTCCAAAGCGAACTGATCGAGTTACTCGCCCTAGGTGGCTTTCAGCTCAGTAAATGGACCTCCAACTCGCCCCAGCTCCTTGAACGATTCCCAGATGACCAGTGCGACATGCCCAAGGACTTTGACTTCAGTCCCGACTCTAATTCCATTAAGGTTCTGGGAATACAGTGGATTCCTCAAACTGATGAGTTCACTTATCGCATTTCTTTGCCCACTCATGCTCAAGTCACAAAGCGCTCCATTCTCAGTACAGTAGCGTCTCTCTATGACCCCAATGGCTGGGTTACTCCAGTCATCTTCCGCGCAAAGATTCTTCTCCAGAAGCTTTGGCTTCTGAAAATAGGATGGGATGAGCCTATCTCTGAAGAAGTCCACACAGAGTGGCAACACATCTCAGAGGATCTTCCTCAGCTCTCAAACCTCCGTTTACCTCGGCACATTTGTAAGTACAAGCCCACGTCTACTTACTCACTTCACGGGTTCGCGGACGCATCAGAGGCTGGCTTTGGTGCCGCTATCTACCTTCATGAGCGCAATATCACTGGACATGTCAATGTACACCTAATCATTGGCAAGTCCAAGGTCGCACCCATAAAGACTCGTCTCTCAATCCCGAAATTGGAGTTGTCAGCCGCGACTCTTTTATCTCAGCTCATGACTCGAGTGTCAGCCCAACTGTCAGCTCATATAGCCATTCAAACACACACATGCTGGTCAGATAGCACAATAGTGTTGGCATGGCTCAACACCCCACCTCACCGATTACAGACTTTCGAGGCCAATCGAGTGGCTAAGATCACAGCTACTTCAACTAGCCATACGTGGAGGCATGTACCCACGAACCTCAACCCTGCTGACTGTGCAAGCAGAGGCATTTCTGCCCAGTCTCTCTCACTTCATGACCTTTGGTGGTCACCCAGTTGGCTCAAAGAACCTACCTGCACTTGGCCCAAGATGCCACCCGCTCTAGGCCATCATGCTCTCCCAGGCCTTAAGCCCAAAAAGGTACCAGCACACATAGCAGTCCCAGATATCGATCTGGACTTGCTCACTCGCTACAGCTCACTTGACAAGCTCGTCGGAGTGACGGCTTGTATTAAAAGGTTCATATTCAATTGTCGGCACAGCCCAGATGCACGGCGCTCTGGTCCGTTGACAGCTAGTGAACGCAGGGACGCTCTGTTGCACTGGGTCCGCTCTGTTCAGCACAATGAGTTTGCTGAAGACATTAATCGTATCCAGACTGATAAAGTTTGTCCCGTTCGGCTCCAGCGTCTCTCGCCCTTCATAAAGGACGGCCTCTTGAGAGTCGGTGGTCGTCTCTCTCACGCGTCAATTAGGTATGACGCTCAACACCCACTCATTCTACCCAGCTCAAGTCCGCTCGTAGATCTCATTATAGATCACTATCACACAATACACTGCCACCCTGGAGCTGACACATTACACGCCATATTACGCCAGCAGTACTGGA
Source organism: Ypsolopha sequella (assembly GCA_934047225.1). Taxonomy (NCBI): domain Eukaryota; kingdom Metazoa; phylum Arthropoda; class Insecta; order Lepidoptera; family Ypsolophidae; genus Ypsolopha; species Ypsolopha sequella. The sequence continues at coordinate 14,278,518 of OW203994.1, read as the reverse complement.
TTCTGTCCGCTCGTCGTATTATTAGACACCGCGTGTTTAAATGTATTAGATGTTTCCGGTGCCGCGCTCAGCCTAAGGCTCCGCTCATGGCTGATCTCCCAGTAGACAGAGTTACTCCTCAGCCAGTTTTTAGTCACGTCACGACGGACTTTGCTGGCCACTTCTTCGTTAAATCCAGCACGTTGCGGAACGCGAAACTCATAAAAGCGTACTTTTGTATTTTCGTTTGCCTCGCAACAAAGGCGGTTCATTTGGAACCAGTCTCTGCACTCTCAACGGAAGCGTTCTTTGCGGCATTGCAACGTTTTATCTCACGTCGCGGTACTCCGGTTCTCATTCGTTCAGACTGCGGCACAAACTATGTAGGTGCTAGGAATCAACTCATTGAAGTTCAGAACTTCCTCAGGTCAAACAATGATGCAATCACTCACAAGCTCGCGAATCAGCACATAACTTGGTTACTGAACCCGCCTAAAGGGCCTTGGTTCGGCGCACTGCACGAAATAAACGTAAAATCCACCAAGCAACTACTTTATCGTGTGATAGGTGAACAGCACCTCACTTTTGAGGAATTCTCTACTCTTTTGGCTCGAATTGAGGCTGTACTCAATTCAAGACCCCTCTGCCCAATTTCATCCGACCCTACGGACTTTGAACCTCTCACGGCCGGACATTTCATTATTGGTCGTCCGCTCACCGCTCTACCTGAGCAGTCTTTTGACGACAGACCCATATCTGCTCTTAAACGGTTTCAACTCATTCAAGCGCTCTCTCAGCGCTTTTGGACTCTCTGGTCCAGATCCTACCTCCATACCCTGCAAACCCGCTCCAAATGGCTCTCCCCTTCTTCCCCTCCTCAAGTGGGTGAACTGGTCCTCATCAAAGAGGATGACCTGCCTCCGCTCCAATGGAAGTTGGGAAGAATTCTCCGCACGATACCTGGCAAGGATGGAGTGATACGAGTTGTGGATCTGGACACAGCTCATGGAAATCTGCGACGACCTGTGTTCAAGATAGCCAGGCTGCCGTTGGATTCAGCTCAAGAGGAGCCGCAGCCCCGGCCCCCCCAGGATGTTCACGCTACACTACGTTACCAGCATGACGTTAGAACATGACGTGTCATTCGCGTGCGCATGCGCGGATGACCACTCCCCCCCCCCCCCCCGCCGCGCGCGGATCGAGGCGCGCGCGGGCGCTGGACTCTCGCTCTTCCGCCCGAAACGTGTCGACAGACACACGTATGCATACTCGCGTCGCGACACAAACAATATCGCGTACCTAAAGTGTTGTGTTAGTACAAGTGCTGTGTACATCACTCCAACCAAGTGACTCCAAGACATCCCTGCACAGACGCCATCACAACTAGCCCAACAAGGAAGGCTCAGCCCGCTCAGCGCATCCACCATCGGCCCGTCCACAGACATTCGAACCAGGTCAGCGCACCCACATTCTATATCCCACAATCTTTTTCTTCTCTCGTGTCAACCCATCCATTTTCCCTTTATCATCAGCTCTGCAGTTCTGTAATCCCGCGATTACAGGTATGTTAGCACTTGAAGTGACGACACAGTTCGTAAATAGTTCAATACCCACTAAAAGCAATTTTCAAAGTTTAGTTTTTATCTATGTTTTTGACGATAGGCACCCTGTCCAGTTGGCAACCTAAGATACAGAATAGGGCGGCTGGTCTTAGATACTGTTAAAACCCATCTAATAAAATATAGTTGCAGTCTATATGTCATTCTAAATTCTCAAACCAGGAGAATTGGTGTCGAAAAGGACCTCATTTCAATAAATATTTCTATCGAGCCAAATTTCTCCAATCGCGTTTTTGTTTTAACATATCCCTAGAAAAAGAATCCAAAAATAATATACTATTTTATCAAAATAATACATTATTTGCTGAAGTAGATATGCAAATCCTTAAAGTGTCAATTTTTTTTTCGTAGCGCCTTAAGTCCTTGATACCCGCTAGCAACTATATATGTATATGTTTGTGTATATGAGAAATTATACAACGCCCTAGCGGTTTACGAGAGGAACCAGAATATCTAAAACCGTCAGTTGAAATATTATACCGACATTAAACACAAACTCGTTGGAGCGAGTGCGGTCACGTTATAACCTTTATTTTAAATACTTGCTTTCGCACTTTTATTTTTGTTACTATGGCAATAACGCCAAAAAGGGAGACTGCGCTATTTTTTACTGATAGTACGTGCATATGCCTTGTTTTTTATTCGAATCCTATAAAACTGTCCTATCTGGCCGGATACAGTGGGATTTTCACTGTGAAAAGTCACTGCAAACAATCCACTCTAGCGATGTGCGGGCATGCTAGAGGTCAGTATACATTAGTATATATTGAATTTGTTCTCTAGGAATTATCCGTGGAATCAGCGCATAATTCTGTATCTACACCTGTTTTATTTATAATAAATTGATAACAATTTAGAAACAACTTATTCGCAACCCCTTTTTTCTACGCCGGGGTTGGCTTCATAGTAAAAGTTGTTCTATACCATTGACTGAATAAGCTCTTTCAATATGGTTACACCTTTCTGTTACACGTTGTATATTTTCTCGGTAGGCGTAAAGAGAACCTTTACTATTTTATTCTGGCTACTTGTAACGCCGGCTGGCGTAGTAAGTGCACACATGCTACGGCGTAGCGGGGTTACAAAGCATCAAACAAAACTATGGAGTCGTAGCGATAGAAAAAAGGAACAGATTTTTCCGAGTTTATTTAATATGTTCATCAGCCATGAAATAAAGTGTCACAAGTTTCTAACGCTTTAAATTGGTATAACATACTTACATATACTTACGCCTTTCCAGAGGGTAGGCAAAGGAGACTGCAGATTTCTATCTGCTGTGATCCTGACACACCTTTTACATATAGGTATGACTATTTGATGTACTTTCCCATAAATTAGCAGAAGGTAATTTTATCCTTTTATTGAATGGGAGTGACTAATAAATCCCTTAATATCCTTTAATCTCTTTTTAATAGATAAAGTGTCCCTTAATAGTTTTCTATTTAAATACTTTATTATTTATTTTACTTTGTTGTCAGCTCAGTTCCAGAAATCGTAGACTTGCAAAGAAAGTTTCACAAGCTGTCTCCTTTTATAATGTCGTTAACTCCGACAGCAAATTCAAGTTATCTTGAAAATACAGTAGAATCGCGGTAATCTGGTCCTACTACCAGGCCCGTATAAATGGAAGGAGATTCGGTTTTCAGAAAATCTTAAATAGTTTTACTGTCTTTTGGACATAAAATCACCGAAAAAAAAATATATTTAGGTGATCCTTTCATAACTTAAACAAAAAAATTTCATACATTTTTAAATTTTTTATTATTTATAATTTTTATTATTTATAGAGGTGAAGAGAGATAACACGTATTCTGTGAAAATTGTCGCCTGATGTCGCCTGATAAGTTGAAGTTGTAGACCCCTGTGACAGACGGATGGACAGACGGACGGACAGCGGAGGCTTAGTAATACTGTCCCGTTTGGTACCCTTCGGGTACGGAACCCTAAATATGGATGGAACACGGCATGTATTTTATGTATTACAGCATTTATGAAAGATTCACACCCCCGCCCCCCCAAAAAAACGGATCCGGCTACAGGCCTGATGCCAACAGATCTACGCATGAACAATCACCGTCAGATCGTCAAGAATGCGTAATATTATTAGGGTTCCGTACTCAAATGGTGCCAATCGTGGTGTCTGTTTGTCACGGGGATCTACTGTTTCAACCATAATAGGTAGATAGTTGAAATTTTAAGAGAATACGTGTCACTGTTACCCCTATCACGACAAATAATAAAATTATCCCCCATATAAGAAACTTCGGAAAATATAATATAATTCTTCAAAGCTTTTTGTTCCAGCTCTATCTTTATAATGGGAACAATATAGATTTCAAATTAGGTCAGGTCCATTCTAATGCCACCTCTTTTGCACGCGTGAAAAAACTTTGACTCTATCCTACTTTCAAATCATATTGTGATTCACCCAAGTCGGCCTTTTTAGATCCCCAGATCGTAGTTTTTATAGTTCGATTATGATGATGATGTTGAGGTGGTATGCCTGCTGGACTCAAACGGATGGTCGGCCTTCTATTTGGATCTATTCTATCCAATTCCCATTGCTTGGAGTTCGTAACGTTGCGATTTACCACCGTTCAATATAGACGTTACTTTCTTAACTGTTTTAATTTGCATCCGCCAATGCTATGCGCTTGCTTTGTCATTCTTGTTTTAATGTTTGTAAGTTTTAACTTTTTGTAAACTCCGTTTTGAAATGGAATGCGTACACAACTTTATCAACAGGATATCCTGATTTTCAGTTGCGTGCCCATTCTGTGGAGTTGTTAATTTGTTATGGGCTGATAATTTAAGCCTCCTTTCATCTGTCAAATGCCAGGTTTCCATGAACAGACTTTAACAGACTTACGTCGCTCACATCACTTCCGAGACGTAGAACATCAACTTTGACATCACACACGGACATCGCACTTTCATCTGCGATCCTTTTCACCATTTTCGGGTCCGCACTGTTTCCGCACCGGACATCTGCTCCGAGCACCGCACCGGCCTGGATAATCAGGACAGTACTGGACCAAGAAGTGAAACCATATCGGCCCGAACTTGAAATTTTCATCCCTAAGTAATTTATTAAATATGAATTTATCTCCGTGTCTTGATGAACAACATTTCTTTTCATTTATCTCATCTTCACTAAATAAATAATTACGGTCTTTAATCATTGTAACTGTTTCCGTAACAGCATCACTGTTATTTACTATTAATTTAATTGTTTTTTCTGTTTGATACGTTGACAAGAATCTTATCCATTCTCTATAAAGTCACCTTCAAACGTATCAAGCTTTGGTATCCTAATGTCCCATCAAGGGTGCTCCCCCTTCAAATCTTCCACTTCTTTTAATAATTCTAAGTATATCTGTGTACGCAAGTTACTTGAAATCTTCTTTTTTAATGTGGTCATCACCAAGTATCTCCCATCTTAAGCAAGAATAAATAAAGCACTCACGTAAGTACTGCTTACTCGCTTCCTCCTCGCCGCAGTGCGGGCACGAGGGATCCTCCTGTACTCATACTCGTACCTTCATTATTGACAAATGTCTATTTAGTCTGCAATGGCCAGTTAGACTACCAACCAAAATACCTACCATTTATAATAAAAATTACGGTTACGTATATTATATATACACATTGTCCTTGTTTTTATCGCCTTGATATTGTTATTTACAATAATTTTTCTAGAGTTCCATGTTTATATTGTGTAGTAATACGGAACTCATTGTACAAGTCCAACTCGCACATGGCCGGTTTTTATTTTATTGACGCATTCCTTTATAAATTTATTTACTTTGAGGTTTATAAAACACAATTTTAGCAAAAAAGGGTAAATATTGCAGAGAAAAAAATGCCATCAATTCATAATATATTATCAAGCCTTAATAGATAAAAATTTAATAAACCTCAAAACATTCCTTATATATCCAGGTACGAATGAACGCGTCCGCATTTTAAAGGAAAACTTGTTTCACAAAACCGTACGCTTCATCAAGTATTCAGGAACGTCTGCCCAATGGTACTCGAGTCTATTGTTCCTTGTCTGTCTGGCTTTCTGTCGACTGTGCACCTCTGTCCTTCCAGTATAAGTAATATCGGAGATGAATCCGCAGGCCCACTTTTAGCCAGTACTGCAACGGTATGAAACGTGAAATGTGGTTTCGTGGCAGTTTCTACGATGATATGGTGTGGTGCATCGATCTATAAAAGCAGACAGGCCCTGTCACATCTGTTGCTTTGGGAAATTTCATGTAACTCTTAGACGTATTTCATAACCGTATTGCATTTTAACCGTATTATTGCAACCGTAACGCATGCAGGATGTTATTTTTTTTATTATATACATATTTCTTTTGTATACTTTTTATTACTTTAATTAATTTTAGTAAATTTTAAATTTTAAGCAAATTTTTGAAACTGTTGTCTAAAACCAAAGCTGCGGACTGAAGGAGCGGAGTCTTCTGATACAGATATTTTTACTTATAAGAAGGCTCCATCTGTAATTGTAATTATGTAAATATTTGGTTATCACAATATATATATTTTTTTGTTCTCCGAATACAAAAGGAAAATGTACTAAGACTAAGTGCAGCATTACAACATTTTCCAGTATTTGTTTTATGATGTCCACTGTCCAATAAGGTTATTTAGTAATGTGCCACTTATGCACAATGCCTCCATTTAGGGAGCTTGATACTTATAAAACAGATAATATAATTTATATATTCAGAATATTTTCAATTAACTTTTGTTGACTGATGAAATATTTTTTTATCTGTAGTGCATTAAACCTCTTACTAAAGTACGCTGATATATTGTTACGCTGCAAAAACTTAATCGACATAGAATTTATTTATTTCTTAGGAAGAGGGTACAATAAAAGTGATAATAATAAGCTTAAAATCTAAGATACACTTGAAGAACTAAATAACAGATGTATGCTGTTATCCAAGATAGGGTTTTACGCCTGTGGTAAGGAATAACAGCCCCGTTTATATATATATTTTAATTTTATATTTTACAGGAAAACTGCAAAAAATGCGGGCTTGAAGTTTGTTTGTCTGTACACCATGGATTGCAAACACGTGCTTGTCGCAAATATATTATACATGCTAGAATAGTATATTTCATGACAGATTTGACATAACAATGGCAGATTTTCTTACACGTGGAATAAAGCTAGTTTCGACGTGAGCCGAAGGCGAACGTCGAAAGCTTACATTCCGAGGGTAACAAAACCCATTTTTACTCGTTGCGAACGATACTTTTTCTACTACCTGATTAATAATATTTAAATATTTATTTATTCCTTTCAAATTTAATTTATTTTATGACTTTGGCACGGCGCGGTTTTTACCTTTTTTTTTTTCAGGCTTCGGCTGGCGGCTATTATTTGTGGCCAGTATCATTTTTCGAAAAAAGAGTGTCAGACGCGATATAATCGATTATCTCGGAACGCAGGGAATTTAGATTGAAAAGACAAACTAAGGACGTCAAAAATTTAGCATGAAATAAAGACAAACGTCAAAGAGAACCTAATTTTGCAATAAATCAAATTTCAATACGATATTTCAAACTGACCTGATAGTCATTCCGCAACGGGGCCCGGAAAGTTCGATTTTCAAAACTAATTACGACTATTAAATGGAACTTTTTCAAAAAGGTAGTAGAAAAGATTAATTGTTAACACTACAGTGTACACGCGCCCTAAATTTTCTATATTATACTCGAGTGGGGTAAATATTCAGACCATTTCCAGTAACTGGATTAAGGGTTTTATTTTAAAATGACTAAATGAAAGCGGTTTGGAATCGTTACGTATTTACTGTTAATTATAAATTATATGGAACCTGTTCATCATCATTGAACGGTTCTGACAAATAAGAAAAACTTAATAGTAGTTTATGCTACAAGGGCGCAAAGGAATAAATTACGAGGACGATTTACAACACGAGCGTAGCGAGTGTTTTAAACGTAACCGAGTAATTTATTGCTTTTACGCCCGTGTATCATACTACGTTTTTCAATGCATAGTGTGAGGAAATGAAAACAAATATAATCTTGTGAACTTCAAATTATAATTGGCTCAAAAGGACTGTATCCAGAGCGGTTAAACAGTGGAAAAAAAGTATAACATCTATGGTACACAGGAAAGTCTGCAGGTTAGCCAACCATTATAAATAAATAAAAAAAAATAACAATAATAGAGCCCTAGGGCAAAATAATCGACTTTTTGTTCGGTTTTGATGCATAAAAAGTGGGCCTTTACGAGCACATGCATTGAAAAATAATGAAAATACACACAGCTTTTTCAGCCTCTCGAAACCATTACGTTTTATTTTTTATTTTCTGAAATATCTCTTTTTTACTATTATTGTCATAACACTATGAGAATTCCAGAACTTGGTGATCCGGATATATCCAGTTGTTTTATGTTTTACAGAAACTTGAAGCAGAACGATCACATGCACTGGTACAATATACAGCTCGATCATTTTAGTAATGATTTGTTTTTAATTTTTTTCTGTAATGATCTTGACCTCCTCTTTCCTAAAACTTGAAAAAATTTTACCTCTCCTCTCTCTGAATAACTTACTGAGTAAGCTAATGTTCATTTGTATACATGTATCTATGTATTTATGTATGTGTTTGTATGTAGTATATTTATGTTTAGGTTATAGATTAAAAATAACTTTCTATTATTATGCTCAGCACTGATTTAACTTTCTAAGATAAAAATATTTTAGTGTTTTCCCAAGGTTGACTGAAAGAAATTTCTTATAGGAATAAGCCCGCCCTTGCCTTCTATCTGTTCTTTGTATGTATCTTAGCTTCTTATTTTAGTTCAATAAAGTGTTCATTCATTCATTCATTAATTTTATTGTATGAAATTAAAAAGAAGTACAGCTATTTTCTTTGAGACTCTTATTTGGATTTTAGTTTTTTTTGCTAACTAATATAAAATACTTTTCAATGCATGTGCTCGTAAAGGCCCACTTTTTATGCATCAAAACCGAACAGAAAGTCGATTATTTTGCCCTAGGGCTTTATTATTATTATTATTTTTTTATTTATTTGCAATGGTTGGCTAACCTGCAGCCTTTCCTGTGTACCATAGACGTTATACTTTTTCTTCCACTGTTTAACGGCTCTGGATACAGTCCTTTTGAGCCAATTATAATTTAAAGTTCACAAGATTATATTTGTTTTCATTTCTTCACACTATGCATTGAAAAATGTAGTATGATACACGGGCGTAAAAGAAATAAATTACTCGGTTACGTTTAAAACACTCGCTACGCTCGTGTCTTAAATCGTCCTCGTAATTTATTCCTTTGCGCCCTTGTAGCATAAACTACTATTAATATTAATTCGTAAGAAAATTAAAGATTATGTTTTTTGTTTGTTCCGCTAGCTAAATATAATTAGGCTCTTGAGGTTTGAGCCTTTTTAGCGAAAGTAAACAAGGCGACTCTGTACTGATCTATCATATAAACCTGTCTTGCAGTAGGATAAACTTTACATTTGATCAATATTGATGAGGCTGGAACTTGTAGTGTGGAATACATTAGACTGGTTACAGTTACACTACACACCTGCAATACTACATAACGTTAGTAGTTAGTTAAAATTTGGCATCTTACCATATTGTGATTAAACTAAGCAATAATTATATTTTTTTAAGTGTACGGTTCCCAAAAAAACATTCATTACACGTGTTTAAAATTTGACAGAACTTTAAAAACTTGTATCATTTGAACATAGAAGCTAATTAATACATTAGCATTTGCCTCGGCTTTTAACAAAAACATTTTGTAAATATTTAAACGTAAAAAATCATATTTTTTTGCTTTCACAACTTTAGACATGGGGATATAACGAATAGGTTGACGAATGTTTCACAAAAATTCCTTTGGCCGTTTTCTGCCTGGAAGAGCCCAAATCTGTTTTTTTTTTGTTTTTAGGGTTCCGTAGTACCTAAAAGGTACAAAAGGAACCTTTATGGTGAGGCATGAAATTAAGGACAAAAATAGCATTAATTTACCCACATATCAAAGTGTAAAAAAAAATTAAAATTTAAAATTGTTCAAAATATTTCCAAAACAAAAGTGAGCAAAATAAAAAAAATGTTATCCTAAAAATACACTATAGTTATAAAATTGTAGATGTTAAAAAGTTGATTGTAAAAATATATACTTTTAGTATATTTACTGGCACTGGTTTCGAGAAATCTTTAAGCAACCACAAAAATATGTATGTCCCCCCCCTTATCTCCAAAACTGGTACACCAAAAATATGAAAAAAATCTTGATTATAGATCATAACTGGCCAATTACAGGAATTTATTTAGCGATTTAAAAAAGTTGAGCATAAATGGGAAATATAAAAAAATATATAAAAATACAATTAGGGTATTAATTGTATTGACTATATTTAATTGCATCTATTTCAAGAAATCCTTAAAAAACCATAAAAAAATTGTATGTGTCCCCCCCCCCCTTTTCTTCAAAACTGGTAGTCCAAAAAATATAAAAAAAATCATGGTAATATGTGTTTACGTAAAGATTACAGGAAAAATAAAGCGGTTGAGAAATTCACGAAAAAAAAATAACAAAATTAAATTTATCATCTACAATACGGAACCCTGGGTACGCGGGTCTGACTCGAAATTGGCTAGTTTTATTTAGAATACGAATGGCTAAAATGTAGTGATGTAGTACATTTTTGCAGTCAAATCATAAAGCCTTTTCATACTCACACGAAAGTACAGAATCATAAAAACCAAACATAGATCTCTAAGCAATATTACCATTGATATTCTTATTATACAACTTATAACGTTGCCATTGACCCCTCTTCCATGCTTCAATCATCAAGAAGCCCACGGAAAAATACTTGCCCTTAGACTATAACGAACGCGAAAGCTCAGGATTCTACTTCAGAGTCCTTCGCTCCGCTCTGAATTCAAAATAGCGCCCTCGCCGTAAATATATTATTTTGCCATCTTGTAATACAATCTACATTATGTTTTGTGTTAAGAGTCGTTTCTCCGTACTATCTGTTACAAAATATTAAGAAATAATTTTAACGGCCAAAATACAACTTTAAGCTAAGACAACTTATTGTTAAAAGTTTGTTAGGTATATGCATACATATCTTTTCAATGCATGTGCTCGTAAAGGCTCACTTTTTATGCATCAAAACCGAACAGAAAGTCGATTATTTTGCCCTAGGGCTTTATTATTATTATTTTTTTTTATTTGTTTGCAATGGTTGGCTAACCTGCAGCCTTTCCTATGTACCATGCTGTGTACCATAGATGTTATACTTTTTTTTCCACTGTTTAACGGCTCTGGATACAATCCTTTTGAGCCAATTACAATTTAAAGTTCACAAAATTATATTTGTTTTATTTCCTCACACTATGCATTGAAAAACGTAGTATGATACACGGGCGTAAAAGCAATAAATTACTCGGTTACGTCCTCGTAATTTATTCCTTTGCGCCCTTGTAGCATAAACTACTATTTTAATTATTATTATTATTATTATTATTATTTATTTAATTAAAATATATAACATTACAGCATAATACTAACACGTTATACATTTCACACAATATTTATATACATTTCACAAAAGAAAATAATTATACAGTGAATTAAAATAAATAAGTAATTAAACAAAATGACGCTCACAGAACTCCTGACATTTATTACTCACACTCGTAAACCTGTCAGCAAACAAATCACATTCTGGTTCTAACGACAACAGTGCGTTGAGGGAGGATAGTGTGCGCACTAACGGAGACTGACTGCGGGCGACTGTGCGTACTGATGGTACCGATAGCAGTACGTGCTTGCGAGCCCTGAGATATTTATGGTAGCTTCAAAACAATTGGATTTTCCATAAGGTGATATCAGATTATTTGATTATTTTAGGTATTTACGGCTGGTATCACGAATATGGAAAAGCAAATTGTTATATAGCTATTGAAATATCATTAAAACATATGTATGCATATAGCACACTAATAAGAGTAAGTTTTCTTAGCTAAAAGTTGTATTTTGGCCGTTATAATGTTTTCTTATAAATTTGTTACAAATCCGGAGAAATTACCCTGGCAGCTTCACGTAAAAGAGTATTGTCGCTCCATATCATTGTCAATTTATGTCTCTGTAGTATTGAATGTCATAAGGTTATTATCTTACACCATCTATCATCATCTATCTAGAGACAAACCAAATTTCTACTTGGTTTTGTAGGATGTATCTAGATTAAGTTATCTTTGAAATAAATAAACATATTAATTCATTCGAGCTTACACCTAAATTATAATATTTACACTCCTATCTCAAAAAAATAATAGTACATCATTGCAAAGGCAGCGAAATAGGCAATTGCAGGTCGAGGACTTCAATGATACGAGACAGGCAATTGCCATTTCGGCCGAGGCATATATAGTGCTTTTCTTTAAAAAATGCAAGGAAATAAAAAAGGGCCTTTTACATATTTTTTTTTTTTTTTTTACAGTTTGTGCCGAAAGGTAAACGCATCTGTGGCTATACAGCCACGAGAACGCAATGTGTACGATAGATGAAAGAGTTTTAAATTCAAACAGCACACCGTTTCATACAACATTGCCGGTGCGCTCTTCGTTCCAAATTCAAAGAATGCGTCGGGAAGTGATTTTGGTTTTTCAGTCTACGTAAATATGATACTTTGCGTGTTCTTTATTCAAAAGTAATGATAATATTTCCGCGTTTGTTTAAGAAAATAATATTTTATAAACATGCTACCTAAATTACTATATAATAATGAGCAAGGGGAATTAACAAAAGTATCTAGGGAGAAAGTGAGCTTGATAAAAACTGAATTACCTTACACTTATATCAGAGAGATTATCATGATGGATGTCAATAACCGAGTTATTATCGCCTCATCTGCTTCGACTCACCTGCTTTCTGGGCGAGCGCGCTCCATCTTAGATCTTATTGACGCTTTTGATCAGAGGGCCTACTCCGAAGTGACAAAATTCGATCGAATATTGTTCGGTCATATATCCATCTTTACCACACTCTTTATGCATGCGTCAGAGATGGACGTATGCACAAATGATAAACGATCGACCGAATCTTTTTGGGAGTGCTGGGTTAGGTGCGGTAATGACCAAGCGCAGGTCATGTAGATAAATAAAAAAAAATCAACTGTTACATAATGTGAGACATTGGGACACGAGTAAATTATAATGGTTTACTTTTATAAGTTTAATTTTATTCGAAGCTAGGAAGCCAAATTTCGTAGGATTCTCTTTGGTAATATTAAAAATATCAGGTAACAAAATTGTCTTAATAAGACAAGGATAAGCCTATATGCTTGTTAGTATTATAATCTACAATTTCAGCAGAAAACTAGACCATATCGGCACGCCCAAGATTCCTAACACCGAAAGTCAACAAAATTATGAAAACTGCTGGCAAAGCGAAATTAATGCGTTTGAAATTCAAACGGAGCCCTCTGCATGGAATTGCAGATGCTGGGACAAACATACGAAGTGTGCTTGAAAGGTGAAAATTGGCAGATCTATGTAGATAGGACTGTTTGTAGTATATAGGATGGGATTTGGTCGGCCGCCTGGATTCGTGCTGGGGGCTCGGTTGGTTATCACTGAACCTTGTTCCTGGTCCCTGGCCGGGTCTCCGGTGTGGGTTCGGGCGGTTGATTGGATTTCACCTTGTTTAATATATATTTTACATATAATTTTAATCGTATATATATTGCTACATAAATTAAATAAAACTTTTAATCTCATTTAATAATTTAATAACATATATTTTTATAAGATTAATTTTGACTTGTGAAACGAGGGTGAATCCAAAAGTTCTAAGCCCGACCGTGAAAATGAAAGAAAAGTGGGTTCAAAATTATTTTTATTTTTCGACATAGTCTCCATCTAGATCAACACACTTCTTCCACCTGACCTGCAACTTGTTTATACCCTCGAAAAAAAATTATTCCGGAAGGTCGTCAAAATAGTCATTAACTGCGACTATCATTTCTTCTCTAGTCGAATATTTAGATCCCCCCAAGTGTTTTTTTAAATTTGGAAAGAGATGATAGTCAGAGGGGGCTATATCCGGTGAATAAGGTGGGTGGGGCAGCAACTCGTAACTCGATCACAGCCATCGTTTCAACCGAAGTGTGAACTCGTGCATTGTCTTGATGAAACAAAACTCTCTTACGCAACATCCCCGGCCGTTTTTCTTTTATTTCTTCGCGGAGTTTTCGTAATAGGTTACAATAATAGCGTGAATTTATAGTTTCACCTTTAGGTAAATAATCCAATAAAATAACTCCCTTCGAATCAAAAAAAACAGATGCCATGACTTTCTTGGCTGACAAAACGCACTTTGCCTTTTTCGGCGTGGGTGAGCCAGATCTTTTCCACTGTTTGGATTGCTGTTTTGTTTCAGGAGTATGGTGATGAACCCAGCTTTCATCCATGGTATCATGCATGAATATCAGCATCTGCCTCAAAAAGTTCCAAACAGTCACGCGAAATTGTGAATCGGACTCGTTTTTGGTCAGCTGAAAGCAATCTTGGGACCCAGTGAGCAGAAACCTTACGGAACCCCAATTCTACAGTTATAATGTTTTGCACTCGGCCATAACTGATGCCTGTGATCTCAGCTATCCTACTAATGGTCAATCGTCGGTCACCTAGGATTAGATCACAAATTTTGTCAGTGTTTTCTTTAGTGGTAGACGTTGAAGGCCTTCCGCTCCTTGGGTCATCTTCAATGGTCTCCCGACCGCGTTTAAATTCAGCTACCCACTTTTTGACAGTGGAATACGATGGAGCAGATTCCTCTAATGTTGTTTCCATATCTTCATGAATCTCTTTAGGTGAAAGACCTTTTTTATTGAGGTACTTAATCACAGCACGGTGTTCAATTTTCTCCATTGTGAAAAATCCCGTCAGACTGCGTTATACAAAATATCACAAAAAAATAATAGCTTGCAGTATCGAACTTCAACTTCACACAATCAATCACGATAAAAAATACTAACAAATGACGGTAGATTTACAAAGATTTGATACCTCTTTGTAGGTCGGGCTTAGAACTTTTGGATTTTACTACTCTGTGTAAAAAGTATCGGGAATTGATAAATTACAGAACGCGCGGTAAACATATCGACCTACTGTTTTTTTCATAAAATGGTAGCACTATACTGAGTTACCGCGCGAACTTTGAGTGCATTATGTCACTCAGTGTAATTACAGCTGCTGTTTTTGTATCTCGTTGTTTTAAGTGTTCTGCGATTTTGATATGGAAACATTTGTTGAACAAAGAGTTTGCCTTAAATTTTGCGTATCAAACGAGATTTCCTGTGCCAAATCACTGAAAATGTTGCAGAAGACTTACGGCGATTTGTGTATCTCAAAAAACGGGTTTATGCATGGTATAAAGTATTTAAAGAAGGCTGACAAGTGCTAACTGATTTGTCTCATTCTGGTCGACCACCAACCGCTGCGAATGATGAAAACACCAATCTAATCAAGAGCCTGGTGCTTGAAAATCGTCGTATGAGTCTTAGAGAGTTAGCTCTAGAGGTAAATGTATGTTTTAAGTCCGTTCATAATATTCTGACGGACATTTTGGGCATGAAACGCGTCATCGTCAAACGCGAAAAAGAGCATCGAAAGCAGGTTGCTGAAGACATGATTTCCCGATCTTCTTCGGACTTCACCTTCATGAACCGCATAATAATTGGCGACGAGATATGGGTTTATGAGTACGATATGCAAACAAGTCAACAGTCTTCAGAATGGCACCTCGAAAACGAACCGAAACCCAAAAAAAAACCGCGTCAAAGCGGCTCGAAAATCAAGGTTATGCTGATAGTTTTCTTCGATTGCCGCGGTGTACTGCACTATGAATTTCTTCCAGAGGAACAAACGGTGAATAAAGAATGTTATTTCGGCGTTATGAGGCGTTTGCGTGAGAATATCCGCCGAAAACGGCCAGATTTATGGAACGACAATTCGTGGATTTTACACCATGATAATGCACCATCGCACAAAGCAATAATCGTGCAAAAGTTTTTAGCCAAGAAGTCGATGAATGTCATCGACCAAGCGCCGTACTCACCTGATATGGCTCCGTCTGACTTTTTCCTGTTCCCGAGGCTAAAGTTACCACTTCGAGGAAGACGTTTCGAGTCGATTGAAGCTATAAAAGAAAATTCGCTGAAGGAGTTGAAGACCATACCCCAATCAGCTTACAAAAAATGTATGGAGGACTGGGTCAAGAGCTGGCTTAGCTGTATTGCAAGCGAAGGGGCCTATTTTGAAGGCGACAAAATAAATTTTGGCGAATAAATTACTTTTTTGGTTTTATTGAACAATTCCCAATAGTTTTTACACAGAATGTATATACCTACTTTGCAAAATAAACAATTTGAATTTGAATTTTGTTTACTTTTCAATTTGTTGCTATTCCAAGTACTTAACTCTTTAGTATTATACGTATACCTATACTATACGCAGCCGTTTAAAAAAGCAAGGTGCGGGTCTGTTGCCGTTCCTTCTCTGCAATAGAGCACACACCATCAACGTCCTGAGCCGAGGTCCCCCAGCTGGGGACCCTCAGTGATTGTTGATTAAATACCACGGGAGGTGAACGTTCTCGGCGTTCGCTCCTTTTGTCCGGGTAAAGCTGTAAAGGTCAGACGGACAATAGCATAGAAAGTCACCTAAAAAAAAAAAACTGTTGCGGTTGCAGTTTATTATCAATGCTACATAGAAGACTTTATTAGGTAGTAGATTGATAACCAAGGGAGTTTTGCAAACTGAGTCTGCAAGAGCACCTATATTGAAGTATAAACTGATGAATTGTGAGTCATAATACTTGTTTGATAAAGGGCGATATTCGCAACTGGAACAGGGGCCCATAAGCTGTCCCAGATTTATACTCTATAAATGTCTTTTATTCTATAAAAAATATGTACAAAACGTCCTACCAGACAGTTGTATGATGACGTCATCTGCTGGTCCACGCATGAAGACCCTCTGCACGTGGACTCCAAGACGTTCCGGTGATGTGGCACGTTGTTTCACCTCCCCGATGAATCTACACACAACCCTCCTACCCCGGGATGCATCCAACCCAGAAAAAGTGATAAATGACAAGTCCACTTGTCGGAAGCCGCGTGGACACAGGTTATGTCACAAACACAAAGGGAATACACTTAAAATGGTCTTCACACCAAAATAACGTTATATCCTGACTAACTAATGTTTTTTAAGATGTCCGCATCTGGTTTTAAATATTTTATAATTAATTTTACAAATATTAGGAGAAAGCACTTCCGTTCATCGGAATGGCGACCAAGCAAGAGAGCGCAGTGTTACCACACACAAAAAACAAAACGTTGACCGAACACTCCACAGATGCGTTCTAAAAATATACATTTTATTCATAACATACTTATAATTCATCGTGACCTTTGTTATTTAAACTTTGAAGAAATTAAGTCCAGTTTTTCATTCGTCATTTCATGAATTTATTTTGTCAACAATTTTTAAAATACAAAAAGTATTTATTGGACCAAAAACCTTAACCTAAAAATAACAAATTTAGTTTTTTTTTCTTGTCATTCGCTTCTGATAATGTGTGAGATTAACACATTTAATACCGCCAATGTCAGGTCATAAAACAAAGCACTTTGGTATCCTGTAAATCCTTGTGATGAATGTTGATCTACAACAAAATAAAGAAGGTTATGAAAATATGTATTCACAATTTTACTAATTAATTATATCTTTGATTAATAATTACTAGATGAACTTGAAATTACAAAATGAATATTGCTAGTATTCAAACATATTTACAATTTAATATAACTTAATGGTAAATGGTAATAAAGACTAAGGAATTCCCAAAATTACATGTTCAACTAAAACTCAAGTTAGACAATGCCTGTCAGTTAAGTGGACACCTGACGCTAGAACATCAACAACACCAGGTTTTCAAGGGTTCATTCGAAGAAACTAGGTCTCTCTTCATATTGAAGAAAAAATATTTGATTTATCGATCTTTTATCTAGGGATTCCACCTATAAACAATGTATTAAAATTCATACTTTTGTAACAAAAAAAATGTTTTCACCCTCTTTTTTTGGTTTTCAAACGTTCGTTTCAAAAACGCGGTTAAGAGATCAACTTGATTTTTTTTTATAAAATAGGCAATAGAAATATGAAGGGATTTTACCTAAATCCAATATTTTTTTCCCTATAAAATATTTCAATACTAGCTAAAAACACACCAATTTGTTGTTTCGTTGCGTGATCACTATTATTACGTGTCCAAAAAAAAGAGGCCAAAGAGCCATCCTCTTAAAGTTAGTTGCTTCTGCTCGTGGGGACACAGTTTATTTATAGCCGAGAAAGACAAAAAAGCATACAATTTATTTAACTGTAAATTAAAATGTGAATGCGAAAATTTAAATGTAAAATAAAATGAAAATGCGAAGCAAATTTTTGTTCCGCTTTTGTTTCTTTTTCATTGCTCCTGAAATGTTTTAGGGAGCCGAGTCACGGCGCTTTCAAGGTTCCAATTAGCTTGTCTGTGAGGTGAGAATTATCGCAGAAGCGGTTACTATTTATTTATTTGGTCCGTTATATACAGCGGCCGGGTGAAAATATCGTTAATGTTGTATAAAGAGCAGTTGATGTCACGGTGGTTGTGGCAGTGACTGACTGGCAAGAGGCGAGTAAGCGTAACTTGAGAATTTACAAAAGTTTCACTCACATTTCAAATTACTTTTCAGCCCTAAAGCTGAAAAGCCCGATTTTTGAATAAAAAGCAACCTTCTTGGAAAGAAGAAATAAAAGTTTGTTTATTGTTACATCGTAAAGATGCCCGTTTATAGGTTTTGTCAATATTCTCTAAAGGATTCTCTCAAAAAAACAAACTTAACTTATATAGCAAAAAACTAAAGCAAAATGAAATTCTTCGAAATAAAGTAGAGACGTAAATCCATGAATTTGTTATGAAAGAGAAACTTCTTAAATTGAAACAGGTGCCTCCTCTGTTTCAATTTGTATCAGAACAGACGCGAACTAAAAGCGGGGGATTAACTCTACAGTTTATTACTATACCATATTTATGCTACTGACAATAATTCTTAAAAATAATTGCTTGTCACCTCTCTTAAAAATTGGTATAGATTTGTATACATATGCACATTTGCGTATTATAAAATGTTGTTTGATACAGTCAATTGAACAATTGATTCAGGTTTTAGAACTGATTAGCCTTTGATTATGATTAATCTAATACAATTGCTGAGAAAACATTTTAAAATAAAGAAATTGTTGAAAAAATTAACTCGTTCTTAAAGCAATCATGCATCTTTTTGTACTTAAATTCCAAAAGCACTAGTCACAGTTCAGAAATAATTTCATCACTTCAATTGTATCTAGGTAACTTTATTCCTTTTATTCTTTTTTGTAAATAGAGACTTTAAATATAATTATTTACAATAAAAACCATAAACAGAGGCGAACTTTTGTCTGAAAAGAGATTTCTTCCAGCAACCCTCAGTGGAGGAGAGAACACTATAACAATAAAAACAGGTAATCATACATACGTGCACTACAAATAAAGTCATAAAATAATTGAATATATAACAAAATAAAATAAATATATATATATACAATACTTATACCTTTATTTATAAAATCAAACTGAAGGTATAATAAGAAGTGGCTTGAGTTTAGAACTAAAAATCCCCAGAGCATGTAAGTGATCTAGAGCTGTCAAGTCCGTGTAATTTACGACTAAAGTGGCTTCGTCTTTTCCAGGTCACTAGATCGATAAATAAAAATGGTACGTGCGTCTTAAGCTTAATTGTGATCAATAATTATTATAAAATACGAACATGAAAAGAAAAGAGTAAAAACAATAATTACTGGATTAACGTATAAAACTGCTTCGTATGAAAACCATCTGCAACCGTTTTAAAATTGTCATTGCCATCGTAAGCGAGACTAAATGTACGAAAACCATGCAGTTAAATATCAAAAGACTTAATTTATTTAGTTAATAAACACCATGCAGCACTTTACGAGTAGGTCTTTATGTTAAGCATAGTTGTAAATGTTTTATTAACAGAAACATAAAAACTTAAATAACATTAAATAAAACTAAAATTAAAACTTACAAATTTAGCTATAAAACTAAAATATCTCTAAAAGCAAAAGTGTAAATGTTACTTACTTAGCGAGGATACATACATAAGGTTAAATAACTACCAGTTGACCAGCTAAAACGCGATTTTGTGACCTTGGACTTAACAAAAATATGAAGTATATCGACTAACTATTTGTAATATATTTTTTAACTTCCGTAGCTTAATTTCTAAAAAATATTTTTATATTCGCAAGTGGACCAAAAAATAGGAAAATAAAAAAAAAACTTGTGGATCTGGCTCGCGTAAATCTGGTTTCTCTTGATAAAGAGGGAATTTTTCTAAAATCTTTTTTGGCACATGTCTATGTCGTACAAGAAACTTACAGTCTACATGACATGTTCCGCAGCCGTTTGGTCTAGTCTGACCGATCTCAGTATAAAATAAAAATATATCGCCACGACATAAATCCCCGAAGGGTTGTCAGGGGTGCTCCGAGTGTGAACTGTGAAATGCTAGTCACAGTCCACATTCGGCAGACCCGCGTTTCACTGACGATTACTACGTCCCAATTTGATGAGTAAATACAAATACAAATACAAATTATTTATTATCCTCATAAAAAATGCAGCATCAATAATGAAGTATTAAATTTACCCTGAACTGAGAAAAAAAACCCGCCTCTCAGGGTAAAGGTCCACATAAAATAAATATAATTGAAATTTTGATACATCGGCAATCATAAACCTAATCATAACATGACATTTTAAATTGAGAAATTTACATTTACATGCACAACATTATACATTAACAACTAAAACTAAAACTAAACATGCATTATTTAAATTTTTATGCATCTGATAACACAAAGTAGAATTAAAAATTAAGATTTAGAAATTTGAAATTTATATTGATAAGTAATTAACAGTAATTTCAATATTCACACCGTGACTATATGATAAGTGATAAATAATAATAAAAAATAAAAATCTTAAATAAAACCTTATATTTCATGTCTAGCCATTTTCTTATTTTATGACGATCAATAATGATTCAGTTTGTTCGTAGTCTTTTTCTATCAGGAAGCTGTTTATTATGTTTTTGAATTTGTTATTCGGATATTGGTACAACTTTATAGCCTTATTTATAGTATTTAATAGTCGAGGCTTTTGAAATAACCCAAATCTTTGGCCAAAAGATGTGTTTTGAAAAGGTACTAAGGCCGTTGGGGGTCGCCTTGTTGAAAAGTCTTGATCAGTTGCTGGGGGACAGGTTTTTGTTATTGAAAGCACTGACGTCAAAATGTAAAGCTGTCTGACAGTTAGTACTTTAGATTCCCGATACAAGAGGTGTGTGCTATACGTAAAAGGTTTGTTGAGCATGACCTTGAGGAGATTTTCTATCGCTGTACTTCGGGCATAAATACACGCTTTTTAGGGCATGCAGGTTTCCTGTACGTTTTCTTTCACCGTTCAGCAATTGGTAAGTAAGAACAATTCTATGCCATATATTCTGAAAAACTTAGTGATGCATGTTCGACTGGGGATCGAACCTGGATCTCAAGATTGAGAGGCCAGCGTTCTACCCCTGAGCAATTGCCGCTATCAGTGAGTCAGCAGGGTATCTTGAAGTAAGTATATATTTTTATGCTAACACTTTCTACATAAAAAAATATGCACGCGCGGGCTGTGCGTCTGTGGAAT
Source organism: Ypsolopha sequella (assembly GCA_934047225.1). Classification (NCBI taxonomy): domain Eukaryota; kingdom Metazoa; phylum Arthropoda; class Insecta; order Lepidoptera; family Ypsolophidae; genus Ypsolopha; species Ypsolopha sequella. Next base: position 14,257,010 of record OW203994.1, on the reverse strand, counting down.
GAGTTACCTACTGAGATTCGTATGTCGTCTTCTTTGGCGATATTTAAGAGGAATCTCAGATCTCACTATGAAGTTTCGTTAGGTTGGTAGTCTCGTCATTTATTTACCCTTATTCTATTGATAATTAAATGTATATAAATATATATATACAGGATGGAAAAAATTTAAGGGCCCTGGAGGGGAGCTACCTTAAATCGTTTAGTTAGCTCATTTTACTGAAAGGAAACATTCCTTTATTTTTTAAAAGAAACAATACTGCATTCAAAGATATTCTGAAATTCGCTTGTCTCACCCGGGAATCGAACCAACTAAAAATTAAAAAAAAAAACCCTCGCTATTTTATCATACAAATCGGTAGGATTATTGTTCAGAATAAAATTTGTCTAATAAACATTTGGTCTTACACTCATCTGTTGTATGAGATACTCATGAAATTAAATATTTATTACAAGTTCTTTGTTAACAATACCTAGTACTGTTCACTTGTAACAAGTAAATGAAACGTTCTAATTTTCTTATCTCTCTTACATCCAAAGACATCGTATGAAGTACAAGCTTGCTAATGTTATTTATCTTAAGTACCTTGTTGAAGACTTCAATAAGAAAATCGTTAAATGGTAATAATAAATGTATGCAGAGCACAATTACTTCTTGCACTAGGCGTACTGACGAAAAGTTTAAAAAAGGAACGTATTTTTTTTGCAACGCATTTTTTGCAAATAAACAAATTTGAAGTTCGAACCATAAATTTCGTTCGAAATTAAAATTTTGTTTTGTTTTGCTTTCATTCTGTGTTGTCATTGTGTAATAATGGCGTATAATTATTACTTTACAAGTGAACAGTACTAGGTATTGTTAATAAAGAACTTGTAATAAATATTCAATTTCATGGGTATCTCGTACAACAGATGAGTGTAAGACTTTAGTTTAGTAGACAAATTTTATCCTGAACAATAATCCTACCGATTCGGATAATAAAATAGCGAGGGTTTATTTTTTAAATTTTTAGTTGGTTCAGTTCCCGGGTTAGACAAGCAAATTTTAGAAGACCTTTGAATGCAGTTTTGTTTCTTTTAAAAAATAAAGGAATGTTTCCTTTCAGTAAAATGAGCTAACTAAAGGATTTAAGGTAGTTCCCCTCCAGGGCCCTTTAATTTTTTCCACCCTGTATATATATAAATATAAATATACATATATATATGAATTATTATAGATGTTTTTATAAATATATTCTTGTATATTTGTTTATGTCAGTCTTTGGTACGTACTGAAATTAAGTTTAATTTGGTAGGTTATTTGTATTTACACAATATTGATGTTCATTTAATTTTCTCTATCTATTACGTCTATCCCCCTTTTCTACGTTTCTAGTGACAATTTCTTCACCACCCAAAGGTTGGCTGGAAGAAATCGCTTTAAGTGATAAGTCCGCCTTTATACAAAATTATGTTTTCAATACTTTGTTTTCTTTTGTATGTCTTCTGTGTACAATAAAGTGTCAATTCATTCATTCATAACCTTAGCTTGATAAATTTACAACTTCGTTCCACTGATAAAACAATTCCGATTCCGAACTCCCTTTTTCCGACAATTCCCTCGCTGATGATCGCTTCGTTATTTCAACTAATTAAAACCCAAAGGGATGTCTGTTGGAAAATCTGAATCGCAGTTGATTAGTGGAATAATTTGCATGTGCAATTACCCAGTCATCGACGTTAACGAGCAATGCTCACAATAATGTATTAAAGCTACGAGGAAGTCACTTTACTATTCAAAAAAGCTTCAATCAAAAAAACTATAATTCTAGTTACAAACGGTAGTGTGGCAGGTAAATAGTAAAATTCGGCATTTACAACCGGCGAGGCAGCGTCCGTTTCTAAACGCTCGCTGTTTTGCAATTTGCTGTGCGGCAAATTAATCTTACTATTTGCCTGCAACAGTATCATTTTGATAAGAATGATCAACCAAATAAAGTATATAAGGTTAAATAATTTTAGTTGGTGCAACTCAAAACATAGGTAGTACTAGTCTATATGAACAATTGTTTGTATGGGAGCTAAGCGAAATTCTTAAAATTTGTTTTCACCTTTCCATACTGGATCAGTCAGCTGATCGGGGCAATTCGTATGGGAGGAAGAGAAAAAAAGTTGCGAATTTTGCTTAGCTCCCATACAGAGAGTTGTTCATATAGACTAGTTCTACCTATGTTTTGAGTTTCGCCAACTAATACTATTTTTTAACCTTATACAAGTGCATAAAACGAGCCATATTACCCGAGATATTTAGCTGCCTGTATGAGCCTTGGCGACTGTTTTTAAAAAAAAATCTTGCGCCAAGTGGGAAGGCAAAGGGAACTTAACCCATATAGCCATGTCTAAATAACCTAAATAAATAATCAGACATTTAGAATTTCTCTTTAAAGTCACTGTATATATATTTAAGCCATGGAATTAGTATGAACTGTAATAGTAGTGCATCATTTTTTAGCTTCTGTCTTGTCCAAAGGCTTACGATATACTATCCTAAGTCTGTGGTCCTGTCAGTTCGCGCTAATATGATAGAATCTTAGCGTGAACATTAGTGAGTTTCAAAAAGTTTGTCTATGAAGTTGTACTGTGTATCTGGCTGTAGGGCCTATTGCATTAGCCTTAGAAAAAGTAAACACTTTTATGCACTGAAGCAAACTAGAGCATAAAACGTGGTTTTACTCCGCTTGTAGCAAGCATAAACCAGAAGTGAAAAGGTATAATTCATTATTCATAAATAACTAGCAGATACAGTTTTAATTTTTACATCATATGAAAAAAGGAAAGAAGAATCTATAATTTTCAGAGATTTACATTTTATTTGAATCAGTACAATAGTGACGATTGTTGCCCTGAAAAGTCTCTGATAAATAAAAAAGTAGCGGGTTGTATCAGAGGTACAACCGTAAATTATTTAAATGGATACTTCTCAAGTTGCCTCTTTACTCAATCAAAGAGAAAGGAATTATTGGCCGTTGGTGATCGTAGTTGCCTCTTTGCTCAATCAAGGAGAAAGAGATTAGTTGTGACCACAGATATCATAATAATTATAGACTAAGGATTCCTAATATTATCGAATTGAATGAAACTTAAAGATAAAACATAATTATTGCAAAACGGCTCACCTCAATAACAAATTTTGATCGGAATTCCTAATATGTCAGTAATCAACACCGAGAATCGCTTAAAGGTAATTTCGAAATTTTTATTATTCCGATCAAATAAACATTAACTTATCTTAAATAATGAAAAATAATTAATGATTAAAAAACGCAATACTATGTAATAAGAAATCAAATTATCCTTCTTTGAGAACAGATCAGATCAATAAAATTTGTCAAAATTAATTTCAAGAAAGAACTTTTCCTTCAAAGTACTCATATTGTCAAGCATTAAATACGAAAATAGCTTGATCTCCGGAATTCCTTCATGAAGTCGATCACGGAAGTGACGTATAAATTCCGAACAGGTCCCCCTATACGAGATGCGAACAAAGAAGTATTCACTTCAAAAAACTAACCCATAGATATGAACGAAAATCAAGCATCATCTTATTTCCCATGTCTATTGAGAAATTCGGTCGCTTTTTTAACTTTAAGGTGTCCCCTTTTCGTAAAAAAGGTAAAAATTTATCGCGGTAGACCCGATTATATATATTATAATTAGGTATGTAATGTCAATAATAAATATTTTCGTGCTTTCAAACCGATTTGAAAAGTATTTCTTTTACAGGAAGTGACGTACCTATTCATATTAGATTGAATGGTCGAATCCTTGTCAGACTTAAAGATGCATTAAGAAATATATTTTTTCGTATCGAAATGTGTAATGATGACGTCACTGAAGGTCGAATGAAAAACATCACTTCTTTTTTCATTTAATAAAAGATATGCATGCTTATTTTAATATCTGTACACCAGAAACGGTTAAGGAAAGCTATACCTTGAAACGGTTTTCAAATCGTAAATATTTACGAAAAAAAGAAGACGCCAAATTAACATAACAAAGCTTTTTTAGGCCTTACAAATATATTTTCTTTAATAAGACCTTCATTTTAATTTGCTTAACTACGACAAGGAGAATAACTCCAATTCTCAAAATCTCGAAATACTTTATGTATCAGAAAGATATACTTTATATATAAGAAATACTTTAAGAAGTATTTCTGCATTAAATACTTTAAGCGGCAAAACCGGATACTTTATTTCAGTTATCGATTCTGTTCGACAGGGAAAACTCCATCGGCATTTTAAAAGGAGATACCAAGAAGATGGAAACTTGATTACGGATGTACATTCCTAAGCGTATCGCCGATGGTTTGCAAAGCTTCAAAACCTATACATAATGTTGACAAAACTGGAACTTTGACTGTCTCATCATCTGTAACATAAAATTACACTTTTATTTTATAAAATAATTTGGTTATGAATTTATTTCCCGTAAAAAACGCTAATATTAATGAGGAGTCCTTGACTGCTCCAAATGTTTTTATTATTATCCTGTCCTCACAATGGACTCGTAACATAACTTATTTAACATAAATTATATCTTTATTTTGGGTGATAGTCGTGACGTACACACACAATGACTGCAGCAACATTTATGTATATTTATTCGTAATAAAGTATAGTCACCTGCAGTTTGAGCTCCATATTTGTAAACGAACGCAACAATAACTGCCAATAGTTTAAAGGAAGTCTGTCATGCTGGCGGCCGCACATATTTTATTAAATGCGATGTTTTCGAACGCCAGTTTCCTAGTCAAGAATTTTTTTAGACGCTTCATGTTAAAAATAACTATATTTTTTAACTGAGTCTTGCTAAGGCTTCGTTGGTGCGTTATTCTATTCATAAATTTAATTATTATTCGCTTAGTAGAGCTTATTAAAGTGAATGCTGAAAATACTTTCAACCCACATATACGCAAAGGCGTTCAAAAACTTCATGAACAATGAAAATTTAAAAAAATTACGTATTCTTGTGAAATAATAGTTTCTATTTCAGCTGTAATATATCTATTTCGTTACAATGGACACTCATCCTAATTTAAGGCGATATGCGAAAACAATACGGGTGTTTCTTTTCTGTGTATTTCATGAAATACAGGGAAAATTTTGATACATTTCTGGTATATGCATTTTGACTATATAACCTAGGCTTTTGAAATTGGAAAACATGTTTGGATAAATTTTCCTCGATAGAAATAATTGTTGAAATGAGGTCCTCAAACACACTTTTTCTCCTCGTTTGACGAATAGGAACCATAATTGCAGAACTCAAACATATTTTATTAGGTGTGTTTCAACAATATTTAGAGATTTAAAATTTGAAATTTTGCTAGCTATTCTAGTTTTTTTTTATAAAAATTATAAAAAACATTTTTCGCTTTCGCCCTGAATCTGCCACTCTCGCACTGAGCGTGTTTTCGCTTGGAGTGATATAAATATGTATCCACTAGTTTTCCAGTTTTATTTATTTCGCCTAGCTGCTATTACAACGATCGTTTTGAAGTGCTCGTTCTCAAATCAGAGTATACTTAAATCACAGGCGAGGTAAACCCAGCGTAAAAGCTAGTGTCAGAATAAGATTTTCAATCTATATTCTAAGCTCTAGGGTTCAGGCGCAATCTGGAAGCGGGTTGTCGTTTGCGGGTTCTGACAACGACCCTGTACAGATTTACATAATGACGCCGCGCCGACACATTTGACACCGCCGTTAAATACGTAGGTACTGTTTTAGGGTCCCCTTAAATAATGAAAGCTTAGTAATGAAGCTCTTTCGTTTGCTCATATATTAGACTTAAATTAGAAAAAAGAACGTTAAAATCGTTGGTGAATAGAGGATGTTGACTGTATTAGTGACAATTTACACTCGGAGCTACCTTTGATACCCCCTTGGGACGTAATTCCTGACGACGATTGATTTTATTTGTTTAAAGAGATAATTGTATCATACTAAATGCATAGATAAATAAAAGAAATCTCGGTACCATAAAAAGAGTTCTAGATGATTTTCCAAAAATCCTGGAACATGTCATTCATAATTTGTTACCAGAAAGCTTTATATGATTTTTCATAGATACGAAATTTCTTCACAAACTTTCTTTATTCTTTATTATTTATTGTACTGACAAAATATCAATAAAACACAAGTAAGTAAAAGGTATGTACACAGGCGAGCTTATCTCTAAAAAGAGATTTCTTCCAGCAGACCTTAGCGGTAAAGAGAAAAAGTAATAATAAAATAAATAATCATACATGCGTGTACTACAAAAAATATAACAAACATACACATTACACAAATTAACACATCAAAAAAATTAAAACAAATACAAAATATATATACCTGCTTAAATATATTCTCAATTATATTTAATATTAACTTACCTACTTTAAGAAAGCGGGAGGTAGTGCTCTTTTATTTTTTTATTAAAAAGGCTGGTAGTGGTACAGTCGCGAATACTGTGTGGTAACGAGTTCCACAGTTTAATGGAAGTGACATTATAATAATAGCTATAAGCCTTAGTGTTGTCTAAGGGAGTTTTTAACAAAGATATGTTTTGTTATTAGAACGTAAGGGGTTATCCCGAGAATACAAGAATTGGAAACGATCAGGTAAATAAGAAGTGGGGCGCACCGAGCGTTTGCCTTTGTCTCTATCTTTTTCTTTATGTATAAAGAGTAAATAAAATAACCAAACTTTCACACTTTTTCTAGAATTTTCGTTGTTATTTTCATCATATTGTTCTATCGTGTATAAACGCTCTACTTATCTATCAAATTTATTTTAGTAAATGAATTATCATATCAAATTACCTATTTATATAAAAAAGTAGGAAAAAAGAGGAAAACATTTCTCGAAAAGAGGCAACTTTGCGAATTTATTATATCGAGCCAACTTTATCAAATCGTGTTTCCATCGTTTAAACAGTCCAGTATATATACCCAATAATACCAATATATTTCCCTAGATTTTATATATTTTCAATGCAAGTGCTCGTAAAGGCTCACTTTTTATGCATCAAAACCGAACAGAAAGTCGATTATTTTGCCCTATTATTTTTTATATTATTTATTTTTTATTATTATAATTTTTTTTTATTTATTTACAATGGTTGGCTAACCTGCATTACCATGTACCATACTTTTTTTTCCACTGGTTAACGGCTCTGGATACAGTCCTTTTGAGCCAATCATAATTTAAAGTTCACAAGATTATATTTGTTTTATTTCCTTACACTATGCAATGAAAAACGTAGTATGATACACGGGTGTAAGAGCAATAAATTATTCGGTTACGTTTCGTCCTCGTAATTTATTCCTTTTCGCCCTAGTAGTATAAACTACTATTAATTGTTTACTACTTCTACCGAGGGTTATAAAAACGTGTCTGTTTGTGTAAAAAGCTTGGGGCGCTCTTATTAATAGTATATAGATGAGAAAGGGTATGATAATTCCAAGGACGACGAATAGGGAGCCATTTTAACTCTAAGCGAAAGTGGGACACGTGATCAGATTTGTGCAGACCATAGATAAATCGGAACCTTTATTTTCTATTTTACTCCATTAGAGGATGATTTTCTAAAAATCCTGAGACTCATATTTCTTATTTTATAATCTGAAGGTTCAGTTCCAATTTCCATGGTTTTTCCAAAAGGCTTTATACCAATTTTCATGATTTTAACTACAAAACTAACGAAATTAGTTTAACATTTGTCCCCTATTTTACTCCCTTAGGGGATGATTTTCCGAAAATGCTGAAACATGTCATTCTTATTTTTTTTTATCAAAAAGCTTTTCTTGGTTTTCACTACATAACTAACTAATTTTCCAAACGAACTTTCATCCCCTATTTGATCCTATTAAGGGTTGAGCTTCGTAAAATTCTTTCTTAGTGAGCGTATTCATCATAAAGTTAATTTACTGTCAAAATTTATTTTTCTTAAGTTATGCCGTTTGAGCTGTGCGATGATGAGATTTCAAGGAATTGACAAATTGCAAAAATTCTATTCCCGTCGCGTCGCCAAAGAGATTTTAGTGCTGTTAATAAACTCACCTGTAAAAACACAAGCGTAAACGTTTACCAAGAGATTCGTGGAAATATTCCGACACATTGCCACAAAATTTCAATGCAATGCATTTATATGCCCGACCCACACCCACTTTTTCCATTATATTATTAAATTATAACAACCACTGAGTACACCAGAATCTATCCTATTAACTTATTGAAAATAATATCGAAACATTTTGGCAAAATGTAGACAAGCCAAATTAAATAAGGGCCAGTAAAATCCGTTTTATAAAAGCCTCTATTTAAAGGAGTGGGATATAATAACAGTCAACGACAATTCATAATACACCATAAAAACGTCAGTCACTCGGCAGAAAGTGCACAAATTAACTTTGTTTTTCTTGTTAAGAAGATGGCCTACTATAGCAACTTTTTTTATTATCAGTCTAGCACAACGAGTCCAATGGCAAAGACTTTATTTGCTTTTGATAGAGGTGATTATATATTATTATGTTGGCTCATTGGCCTCTTTTTTTCGGAGCGTAATACTAATGCAGCGAAACAACAAATTGGTGTGTTTTTAGATAATACTGAAATATTTTGTAGGGAAAAAAATATTGGATTTAAGTAGAATCCCCTCATATTTTTACTATCTATTTTATGAAAAAAAAAACAAGGATTTCTTAACCGCGTTCTTGAAACGAACGTTTGAAAACAAAAAAAACAGAGGATGGAAAACATTTTTTTTTTTTTTTTTGGCGAAAGTATAAATGTAAACACATTGTTTTTAACTAGAATCCCTAGATAAAATATCAGTTAATCAAATATATTTTTTTCAATACAAGGAGAGTCCGAGTTTCTTCAAATCCTCCTCGAATCCTCGAAATTCTGGCGTTGTTCATGCTCTAAGCTCATGTCTTAAGAAGTTAAAAGTGAAAAGACATTGGTTTATTGCAATTCACGCCAATTGTGTAGTACAAGTTATGTTTATAAATCAACAGTTTGAAATAAAATGCACAATTAGTCACAAATTTGTCAAAACAAGCTTAAAATGCTATTTTAAGTTTGTTTCAACAAAATCTTGGCTAATTGTGTATTAAACTTCAAGCTGTTGATTTAAAAACCTAACCTTTACTGAGCTATTGGCATGAATTGCAATATACCAACATCTTTTTCACTTTTAACTTCTTAACAAGAAAAACAAAGTTAAGTTGTGCACTTTGTAACGAGCGACTGATATTCAACCTTAACACATCCGCCTGAGGGTTATATTCGCACAAAAAGGTGAAGCTTAGTGAGGCGTCGTCGATTGCACTGTATGCGCGGGAAGGGAGGGCGTACGCATTTATCTTCGGATTTCTACGTTTGCCCTGCATAAGTCACATTGACAGTTGTATAATTTTGCACGTCGCTTGAGAATTTGGCCGAATCGTGCTCACTTTGAAAATGAGAGACTTTTCGAAAAGGTTGAAAAGTTGAGGTTTACGTTTAGAATGCCATTTTTTAAACTAAAGATGATTTTAAACACTTTTCTTAACAATCTGACCGTCAAAGATTTCTTTTCAATTTAAAACTTGTCAGAAGAACATATTTTATGTAATATGCCCTATATATGTCCCGCTATATTGTTTATATTTCGCAGGCAAATAGTAAAATTCGGCATTATACAAAACGGCAAACTCAAACTCAAACGTTTATTGCAGTCAGTGTATACAGATCTTATAAATGTTTATTCGTGCTTATAACTTAGATGCCTATTTATATGAAACCATTTTAATAAATTAATTAATATTTCTAGATTTTTTATAGAACGATTTGATTTTACCTAAGTTATTGTTGCTTTCTTCTACTTTCTATTGGATTAGCTGGGAAAAAATGCTTTTAACGTAATTAACCCCACCTGTTGTACACTTAAAGCTAATAAATTATCTTAGATTAATTAAATATTTACTACATTACATGCAACATAAACTACTATAAAGTACTACTACTACATTCAACATTAGGGTTAAATAAAAATAAAACCACAATTAAAAGGGGTCATTAATTATTCTATTAAAAAACCTCAACCGAGTAATACATTTTTTTTTTAAATCAGTTTTGATAATTTGAAAAAATATGTTCTTTTTCTTCTGATTTGAAATTGGCGGGTATTTTATTATAAATTTTTATTGCCATGTACTTAGAATGGGCATTTTAATACTAGACATTGGTAGGTATAATTTGTTTTTGTTTCTAGTTTTTAGTTTTATCTTTGATTTGTTTGAAATGCTATGTTTTTAAAAACAAACATACAGATATCATGTATACAAAGGAGGGTTAAAGATTGAGTTTTTTTAAAGAAATCTTAACAGCTTGTAGTCAAGTTTATATGGGCACGGATTCGAATGTAACATTTTTGAAGTATGAACAGCTGATCAGCATCCACGCTGTTGCCCCACAACATCACTCCTATACTATTATTAAGAACCCACTTTCTCTTTCTTATTTACCTGATCGTTTCCAATTCTTGTATTCTCGGGATAACGCTCTACGTTCTAAAAATATAACATAACATAAAAAAAAAAAATTAAAAAAATATTTTATAAAAGAACAATATGGGTATTAAATTGTAGATATTAAAAACTTGATTGTAAAAATATATACTTTTACTATATTTTCTGGCACTGGTTTCGAGAAGTCTTTAAAAAAACCACAAAAATATGTATATCCAATATCTTTATGATTTCCCCCCTTATCTCCGAAACTGGTAAACCGAAAAATATGAAGAAAATGTCTATTTTAGATCATAACTGGTCAATTACAAGAAAACTATAGCGATTAAAAAAAGTCGAGCACAAATGAAAAATTTAAAAATGAATTTACTTCATGTAATATTTTATATTATAAATAATTTATAAATATACAATATGGGTATCAAATTGTAGGTATTAAAAAGTTAATTGTAAAAATATATAGTTTGGCTATATTTAGTTGCATCTATTTCGAGAAATCCTTGAAGAACCATAAAAAAATGTGTGTACTCCCCCCTTATCTCCAAAACTGGTGGACCGAAAAACATGAAAAAAATCATGGTAATATGTGTTTACGTAAAGATTATAGGAAAATAAAGCGGTTGAGAAACTCACGAAAAAAAATGTCAAGATTAAATTTATCATCCACAATACGGAACCGTACGCGAGTCTGACTCGCACTTGACCGTTTTTTTTAATTCATAGTCATAATTGGTATAAATTCACGTGCTATGATCGATAAACGTGAATAAATGTGTTGAGGTCGTAGCAGATGGGAGATCTATAATCTTCTCGAGAAGGACTATAATTTTTTTTGAATTTCAACTCTTAAATCTTCAAGCTCTTCACTGTAATGTACATTGCAGATTGATATAATGTACATTATACAGTTCTTCACATAATATACTCGTAGATCTTTTCATATCCTTTCTAGATTCGGTAACAAGCAAATTAGTATGGGAGTAGAATAAAAATGTATAATCTAAACATTGCATGACAGCAATCTGTGCATTCAGCAAACATTCATTATCTCTCATAAGTCATAAGCATAACTCAATAACTCTCTGAAAGCATTCATTGTACTAGACGGGTAATGTATGCTGTTTTCCTACTGCAGATGCGAAGCGTATATTGACGGTAATTCTCATACATTCTCTAACAGATATCTCAACATTATTAAAACTCGCCTGAGCTGACATATTAAATTATTATTACATGCGGCTTGAACACTCATGTGTGATAGTTGTAGACTATATGCCAACCGTTTCACCGATACAATTTCGGCATTATCAAGGCGAGTGTTGAGTTCCGTGGGTCGCGGCCTATACGATAAACCCGCGCGACTGAAGCGCTGTGGCTGATGCGACAATACGAAGTGATAAACGTCAGTCGTGTTCGGTCGACGACACACCTTGATTCCGATATCAACGTCTATCCCACCGCTTTGTTCTTCCGTCACTTCCAGTTGGTCGGGTGATCTACTACAAACTTTAAGAAGTGGTCCAAGCTGCCATTATTAGTTCCCACACTTTATCCCGCTGGAACTAATTTTTCTAGATCTATTAACAAAGATCATATATAAACAAGGGTGCTGGGCTATTAAGTTAATCGATTTTTCATCTTCCTGTGAAGATAACATCTCGTTATTCTATATGCCAGACATCTTGCTTTAGGTTAACCTGTCATAATATTGTTTAGTTATTAGTAAATAAATAAAAAAATCTTCACTCTACGCGGCGCGCGACGATACTAATCAGGAGCCGTATTTTTGAATCGTTCGTTTTCAATTCACGTGCGAAAGTATATACCCATCTCACGTAGCACATCAGAACTTGTCATTTGCAAGATGAGACAGGTATATATTTTCACACGTGAATTGAAAATGAACGATTCAAAAATACGGCTCCTGGTCAACGAACGACGGGATACGATCGCGCGCAGTCTACGACAGTCACAGCTGCACGCGCAAGGGACTCGGAAACGGTACCATACACTATCATAGTGTTTAGTGTTGTCGCGTCGCGTAGGCCGCGGCGCGTCCATCGCGCGCGTCAACACATCGGCCGCGACTAGAGATTTTTAAAGTTACCGTTTAAGAGAATTTACTTTATCAATAGGAGTAATTTTCGGATTACGCCAAGAAAAGGCGCCTTATAAACTTACTGAAAATTTTGTATGAGCAAATGTTTTGTATATATATATTTTTTTGCTTTTTTGTGTCTCTTTGAGAAAGTTATTCAGGTTGAACAGTAGAGTATTTGGTTTAACTTCAAGGTTTCTATTTCTAACTATTATTTCATTCAAAATTTGTATCTTAAATTTATTTCAAGAGTCCATTGGCACTAGGCCCCGTAGCATAATGCTTAATCGCACCCGACGCAACTTAGTTGAATCACAGGTGCGAGGAGCGTGACACGATGTTTTGCGATTAAACATTACGTCACGCTCCTTGCACTTGTGATGCAACTAGTGCCGTCGCGCGCGATTAAACACTACACTACGGGCTTTGGCATATTCATATTTATAACCCAGTCGTCGTTATTTTTAATTGTCTTGTGTTATTAAATTTTCCACCACCCAAAGGTTGGCTGGAAGAAATCGCTTCAACTGATAATTCCGCCTCTGTACAAAATAATTTTTTCAAAACTCAATTTTTTTATATGACTTTTGTGTATAATAAAGTGTCAATTCATTCATTCATTCATTCAGTCATACTTGTATAAAAAAGCCATGCTAACGTTATATATGACTAAAATATTTTATCACGTACTCGTGGGTTAAAAACTTTTTATCGCCGAGCGGGGACAAATTAATCTTTCAGTTTATACTTTTTACATTGAAACAAAAATGTAATCGGATCAAACTGCTGTTGTACGCTTACCTAATGAGAGGATTATACCGTTTTTATGATGAGAGTTTTGTTCGATACTACCCCTAGGGGTTTCTTTTTGTTTTACTCTTTTATGCCTTTATTCAATCGATCGGTTAAGCCAGATTTAGACTCATACTCTATTATTTTATATTTTAGGAAATGCAATGGTCTAGTAAAATAACAAAATTGAGGCCAAAATTTCTGGTAGTTTGCTGCCATTAAATATGAACAAATTGTAATAATTTTCAATGCATATTTATCTTTTGAATAAAAGGATTGGATATTTAACTATCTCTTTTATATTTGCTACGTTGGCAACACTAATACTGTCTTCATTTTTACTTTGAATGAAGAATTCGGACTTGTGACCTTGTCCCTCATTCGGTCAAAATAACCCTTTCAATTAACAAGTTTTCATGACGGGTTAGGTAAGATAATAATAAATCCATTGAAATGTTATATGCTAAACACGTTTCATTGTATTTTTTTATTCATCAGTTTTAGAAATAACTTGAAAAATATTAAATTGGTTCGGATATGGGCTGAAGTGTGCACTGACATTTTGATATGTCATGCTTTTAGTTACGCCATTTTGTTTTTTTCATAACAATCAATAATTGTTACTGGTAAAGGTACGAGAGCCATTTTGCTCACAAGACTTTTGTTTAAAAATATTGAATTAACAAATCTTTATATACAGGGTGTTAAAATGAAGTTGTGGAAGTAGAAAACTAGCGATAGTACTAGTGAAAATTTCGTGCTGCACAAATTCTGAAAAGTATAAAATGTCCTCTTCTATCAAGACGGTGGAGACGGTTGGGAGTTGGGATTTTGTATGAAATTTACAATGCTACTACAAGTATTTGCTGCCGTCGCGTCGGGATTGTAAAGTCATAAATACTATATATTTTTTTTCAATACAAGTGCTCGGAAAGGCCCACTTTTAATGCATCAAAACCGAACAGGAAGTCGATTATCTTGCCCTAGGGCTTTATTATTATTTTTTTTTATTTATTTACAATAGTTTGCTAACCTGCAGCCTTTACTGTGTACCATAAATGTTATACTTTTTTTTTCCACTGTTTAACGGCTCTGGATAGAGTCCTTTTGAGCCAATCATAATTTAAAGTTCACAAGATTATATTTGTTTTATTTCCGCACACTATGCATTGAAAAACGTAGTATGATACACGGGCGTAAGAGCAATAAATTACTCGGTTACGTTTAAAACAATCGCTATGCTCGTGTTTTAAATCATCCTCGTAATTTATTTATTTTCGCCCTTGTAGCATAAACTACTATTATTATTGTTTGTATATATCCATATACAAACAGTCTCACAATTATATATGTTTATAAGGTATCTAAATTTATAACTAAGACCTATAGTACCAAAACTCTCTTACTCTTGAAAGGTAAATAATTTAAAGGTCAAACTTTTTGGCGTGGCCTTGTTGTAGGAAGTAAGCGCTTAATTATAATAAGCTTCTTGTATGGAGAGATACAAAACGCGCCATACACAAACGCACTTATCTGTATACGTCACTACTACAACCATATCTGAGGACTTCATAGGACACCTTGGGCATATACATCATGAGCACGAGTTTTATTTTTGGGTAGTTTAGAATAGCTATAATTTTTCATTTAATATTAAGGTGGCTCCGTCGGAAAAATTAGCAACTCGATTCGTCGTGGTTGAAATTTCGAACAAAACCATATTAAAATAAAGTTCTTATCAGCTCGCACTGCAACATGGCTGTTACGTCAGTCGCTGCGCCTGACAAGTGCGAAAATAGTGTGTTTTTAATTTATTTTATCTAAAATAAAATGAATTTCAAAGAACTAGGAAAAACATATCATTTAGTATTCTTCTGTCAAGAAGTTTATTAATTTTTATACTGTTTCCATAAAAACTGTAGCAGTTATATTGTTACAAGTCGACAAAAATAGAGAAATAAGGGTAAATTTAGAATTTTCTTGCTTCATTTCTGTAGATTAAAATAAAATTCAGGAAAAACCACATCTTTATTTGTATCATGTAGGTTACTATGATTTTTTCTTATATTAAAAAATGCTATAGTTACCGTATAAAATGTTTACAAAGTTACTCAGTTCAAGGTCGTTGGCTTTGGGAGAAACTTTAAGGCGCTATTGAAAAAAAATCGACACATTTAGAACTTGCATATCTACATCAGTAAAGAAATTATTATTTTGTTAAAATAGTATGTTATTTTTGGAATCTTTTTCTAGGGATCTGTCTAACAGAAACGCGATTGGAGAAATTCGGCTCCATACAAATATTCCATTGAAATGCGATCTTTTTCGACACCAATTCTCCTGGTTCGCCAATTTGGAATGACATATGGACTGCAATTATATTTTACTAGATGGGTTTTAACATTATCTAGGACTTCTTTAGACGAAATTTTGATAGCAACTTTAGTACATTTTATATAAAAAACCGAATGTTTGCTACTTTTCCTCGAATCCGTCCCTCTCACACTGTGGCTTTTTTTTTGCATATGGGGTAACAGGGACGCTAAAACTTTTACATATCGCCTTAATGGTATGGATAGAATTACGTGTATTAGTTTTTATGAGCTTCCCAAAAATAACATGGTATTTTTACTATATTTCAGTAACGAGGTGTGTCTGACCATATTGTATGGAACACACACGAGATCTCAAAGCTACTTGCCAAAGTTCAGTTAGTCAGGCACGGGAAGTTCCACCAAGAAGTTCTCTTAATTAAACACCTATATTCATGACACGTATTATATAGGATGTGTATTAACAAAGTAAGAAGTACGTAATGAGGAAGTTGTGTAGCGTTACTTGTCAAACGGCTAAGGGGCCGTCCATATAACACTTCTTCTTGTTACAGTTTGGTGACACGTCGCGTCGCGCTTAAGTCCAATGTTACGTACCAATTCCCATAGCTTAATTTCTAAAATTTTTTTTTTCAGAGTAGGTACATACGTCGTTTTGGGACACGGTTTTCATTATTTTGGTACCTATATAAATAAACCATTGCTTTTTTATGAATTTTAAATAATTGTCCGATATGACGTCACTTGAAAATTTTATTGTGATATGTGATTGCTTATAAAAAAAAGTGGTCTCTCTCTGTCGGTCTACTCATCTGTCATCCATCTGTTAAATCAGTCAGAAGCAAATTATTAAAATTTATTTTAATAGCAAAGGACACATTTCTAAACAGCCATTTCTCAAGTGACGTCACACAAAGGCAAACGGAAGTTGCAGCTTTTTCGTAAAAATATTTATCATCATGCGGTTTTGTAGATCAAAAGTTCGAAAATACGGCTTAATAAACCTAAATCTCAAAATGGTTTTCGAATTAACACACCTTAACATAATTTAAGGCGATATGCGAAAAAAATACGGGTGTTTCTTTTCTGTGTATGTCATGCAATACACGAAAAAATATAATCAGTTTCTGGTATATGCATTTTGACTATATAATCTAGGGTTTTGAGATTAGAAAACATGTTTGCATAAATTTTCCTCGATAGAAATAATTGTTGAAATGAGGTCTTCAAACACACTTTTTCTCCTCGTTTGACGAATAGAAACCATACACAGAACTCAAACATATTTTAATAAGTGTGTTTTAATAATATCTAGAGATTTGATATTTGAAATTTTGCTAGCAATTTTAGTTTTTTTAATAAAAATATAAAACCGACTTTTTTCACTTTTGCCCTGAATCCGCCCCTCTCGCACTGCGCGATTTTTCGCTTGGAGTGACAGTGACAAAAATAAAATTCGCATAGCCTCTTAATCGAAGCGAATTATATCGATTGCGATATAGAAACGCAGAAGAAAAGTAAATCTGGATGTAAGGAGCTCTGAACCGGGATCTGATTGGGCCCGGTTCAGAACAATGATATAATGTTGATTTGTATCTCCTTGCGATGGATAAATCATCAAGTGTAAAAAATATAGAAATTGATTTGGGACACATTCAAACTTACTTTAAAATGAATGGAAAAAACAATATAAAAGGGTAAGACACTACAAAAAAATAAAACACCCATAAATACATATTGCCACTAAAAAAACCAGCCAAGTGCGAGTCAGACTCGCGTACCTAGGGTTCCGTATTGTGGATGATTTTGTAATTTTTTTTCGTGAATTTCTCAACCGCTTTATTTTACCTGATTTTTTTCTTATTTTTCGGTCCACCAGTTTTGGAAATATGGGGGGAGTACACACATTTTTTTATGGTTTTTCAAGCATTTCTCGAAATAGATGCAATTAAATATAGCTATGTGATGATGGATATATATGATGAATGGATGAAATATAGCCAAGCCATATATTTTTAGAATTAACTTTTTAATACCTACAATGAGATACCTCTACTGTATTTTTATATATACAGTGTGTCCCTCGTACAAGTGCACATCCGAAAAGGGGTGAAACTAGACCTTATTTTATCGAGAAAAAAATGTTTTTTTTTTTTTTTATTTTTTTTTTATAAATTTACGTTTTAAATTTTTTTTTGCCTACCATGGAGACTATGTATAAAATATGTCATAACTTTTGATCTATCGCGAGTTATGCAATGAAATAAAACTGTTATAATCCTTAAAAATAGACGTTGCATACCAAATCAAAAACAAAACATAATCAACTCCCATTACATTAATTAATTACAGACTGTAAAAGGAAATAGACTATATGAGACAGGTAGGCAAAGATATATATGTTTTTCTTTTTTCATTAACCTGAATTCCTGCTGTCTTGTATTTTCTTATCCCTTGGTTAAAGTAGATATAAGTCATATATTGTATAGTATAAGTTTTATGTTGAAAAAAAAAACATGATCTTGCTAAGTTTCTTGCCCTTCTTCTTAGCAAGACTAATCGAATGGGCGGAGGTAGGCATGTATTTATATATGTAACCTATTACTATGTAGTATATAGGATGGGATTTGGTCGGCCGCCTGGATTCGTGCTGGGGGCTCGGTTGGTGATCATTGAACCTGTTCCTGGTCCCTGGCCGGGTCTCCGGTATGGGTTCGGGCGGTTGATTGGATTTCACCTTGTATAATAATATTTTACCTATAATTTTAATCGTATATATATTGCTACATAAATTAAAAAAACATTTAATCTAAGTAGTTCATGTACATTTATTATTTTATTACATATATTTTTATAAGATTAAAATTTGACTTGTGAAACGTGTATTATATATACCTACTTTGCAAAATAAACTTTTTGAATTTTGAATTTTACCATAAAAATAATATCCTAAAAGATTATTTTTTTAATTTTTCCGTCTTTTTTTTCAGTAATACCTAGTCAATTTTTTTAAAAAATATTGTCCCCGTTTTACTTATCCTATTTATCATTGCCTATTCCATTATCTTGCTAA
Source organism: Ypsolopha sequella (assembly GCA_934047225.1). Lineage (NCBI taxonomy): Eukaryota > Metazoa > Arthropoda > Insecta > Lepidoptera > Ypsolophidae > Ypsolopha > Ypsolopha sequella. The sequence continues at coordinate 14,238,180 of OW203994.1, read as the reverse complement.
CAATAAAAAATAAAACATTCTATCACAAATAAAATATTTTCTACGAGCGGGTAACCAAAGGCACTGCGCTGGCGTCCCATACAAAAATACCCAGGTGGAGTATTTTTTCAAGAATAAAAAATTTTTTTTTCTTTATTTTTGTCGATATATGTTGATCTAGTTTTACCCACTTTCAGATTTGCGCTTGTATATTTTCTATTTGTGCTTGCTTCTTCCAGACAATATAGAGAATAAGGCGTCGGTGGTGTAAATAATACAGGGTTTTTACAATAAACACACAATACACTACACTATTAATTACACAATAACAATGTAACATATATTAAACTGTCTAAATATCAATATATAATATTATTAAAACTCGCGTGAGCTGACATACTAAAGTTGGCATATAGTCAACAACAATCACACGTGAGTGTTCAAGCCGTATGTAATAACAATTTAATATCAATATACATACAAATACTTATGTAAACTCTATTATAATATTATTATCATACATAACATTATCCTAATAAATAACCATAGATTTGCCTTTTGAAAATAGCGAAGGAAGGAGCAGATTTTATAGAAAATGGTAAAGCATTCCACAAGCATCAGCTTTATCTGTAAACGATTTGCCTTGAAAAATGGATGTGTATGGTGGTCAAGGTTTTTCAGATGACCGCGAAGTTCGTTCGTGACATTGGTGAAAAAACTCAAAACGTTCCTTGAGATAGTAAGGAGAAGAAGGATTAACAAGAAAGGAGTAGAAGAGGGAAAGGATATGGGCATACCGACGTGAGCGAATAGGGAGCCCGCCAAGTGGGAGCGAAATTCTGAAACGTGATTAAATTTAAGGAGTCCAAAAAATTCGTAATTTAAAAGAAAAAATCTTTCCAGTATGTCATATTGCTCTTCAGTTAGGTTAAGATAGCAAGAATCAGCATAGTCAAGAAAGGGTAAAAGGAGTGATTGGGCAAGTGCAATCTTTGTAGCTTTTGAAAAAAGGTTGCGGAGTCTTCTCATAAAACTTGCAGAAGCGAATAGTCTCATAGTTTCATCATTTCACGTACTTTTCACTCTTTAACGTTTAAAAATATTTTATCATCATTTTCAGCTTACGATACCAAATTTGGCAGTGTCACGTTGCATGTGTCTAGACCCCTCTCACCCCAGAAGTATCTCTTTGTGACATTTGAGGAGACCCCGCTCTTCTACAAAGCGGCACGTGTTTTATGGACAGCTCATAAATTGTGAACAATTTGTGAAAAAGAGCTTGTGAAATATAATTCCACTTAGTAATTAGAAACCGGTTGGTGTAGGTAATTTATGGTGTACCATGGCATTCGTGCAACAGTTTATAATGAAAGAAATCGCTATAAGTGATAAGGCCGCCAATTGTTACCTTCTTTTATAAGTTTGTTCTTTTATCTGTTTTATTTATTTTGGCTTTAGAGTATACATTTTAAGATATATGTAGACTACGTGTTCCTAGGTACAACCCGGTTGAGTTAACTTGGCACCCCGCTTTCCTTGTCTTTGCTGCGATCGCTCATACTACAGGATATATTTATCTCTCGCTCCCCAGGTGCCAAGTTAACTCGGCCGTGTTGTAGGAACAGTATGCACAGGTGAGAACATCGCATCGTTTCGTACGCAAGCGCTAGTAGTCATCCGACTACTAGCGATGGGAGTGCCCGTTCTGTATTTTTAGAGGTTAATTTATTATTTTACTCGGGAAAATTGTTAAATGTACAATATAAAAACTTAATAAACCTAACAGAATTCTAGGATCATGTTTCATTTTTTTTTTGGTAATTTAATTGAATTTTAGAATTTAGCAATCTTATCAATATTTTTTATAATATTAACATTAATTTGTAAGAAATATGGATTAATTTATCTGAAATAAATGAATATTATTATTTCACCGATAAGCAAATTTTTAATACTTTTAAGAGAAAATAAAATCATGCTTCGCGAGTGTGACAGAGACATGGGACGCGATGCTAAATGTATCGCCCGCACTGCCCCGCAACCCCGCTTCGATTGCCGTCTCGGAAAGTGATGTGTCGTGTTCGGCACCAGTGTTGATATATGATATATTTCAATATTGGTACTAGCAGTGGCGTGCATAGAACTTTTTTCCGGAAAAGCAACCAGAAGGTCAAGCTTGACAAAACAAGTTTTCATACAAACTTATTTTTTCAAAGTGTAATTTAAATTTTTTAATTTTTTTTTTATTGTCAAACTTGACCTGATTGCTTTTCCGGAAAAAAGTTGTATGCACGCCACTGGGTACTAGAAGCAATAGTTATACACCGGTGCATTCTCTATGCTTACTTAATTTAAAGTACTAGTAAAAATAAAATAAAATTACTGTGTGAATGATTTAGATTTGAGTATTTATATAATTTCTAACCGACTTCAATAAAAAAGGAGATTCTCAATTCAAACTGTATGTATTTGTATGTGGACAATTTTCTTGTTTCTGGTTGACCAATTTTTTTGGGCAAATTATAAAAATAAAATTCAGTTGAGCTTAAAATAAAACCAGTACCCATAACTTGTTTGGGTAGAAGGACTATAAACCGAAAAACTAAATAAATATTGAAAACTTTATGCGATTAATGTTGTTCAGGGTCTGGTGATGGAGCAGGACGGTGATCATTACAAATTAGCCCTTGGTTGGCAACTAGTTGGCAACCGATTCAAAGATACATAGTAGACCCACAGGTTTTGATATTATTGATTCACTTTAGGTAACGGCAGTCGTGTTTTCAATTATTTAATTTTATTTTCAATGCATGTGCTCGTAAAGGCCCACTTTTTATGCATCAAAACCGAACAGAAAGTCGATTATTTTGCCCTAGGGCTTTATTATTATTATTTTTTTTAAATTTATTTACAATGGTTGGCTAACCTGCAGCCTTTCCTGTGTACCATAGACGTTATACTTTTTTTACACCATTTAACGGCTATGGATACAGTCCTTTTGAGCCAATTATAATTTAAAGTTCACAAGATTATATTTGTTTTCATTTCCTCACACTATGCATTGAAAAATGTAGTATGATACACGGGCGTAAAAGCAATAAATTACTCGGTTACGTTTAAAACACTCGCTACGCTCGTGTTTTAAATCGTCCTCGTAATTTATTCCTTTTTGCCCTAGTAGCATAAACTACTACGAGTATTATGACAACTAATTTCTGTATTCTTGGTTTTTGTGATCCATTTGAAACCTCAATCATCAAAATCTATATATTTATCGATAATTGCCCATCTCTATTTGTCACAATGTAGGTAAGATAGGTCACTTGCCTACGCTGTGCATTGTCTGAGCGGTGCGATATTAGCGCTCTATGCCTACATATTTATACTCTAAGATTTTGGCGTACAATAAAGAGTATCTGTCTTGTCTAGTTTTGTGTTAATTTATGTTTTACTCGTAATGAATCTTACAATGAATTAATTGATATTTTAAAATACTAAGAAGACTCCCAAGAGACAACTTCGGTAACATAACGCATATACCTATATAGTGGATATAAATTCTTAAAACATAACGCAATGTATCCCTTATAGTCGGTTTATGTGTTAAATATCGCTCCACATTACTTCGTTCGGTTCTGTAATGTTTTTGTACGGTTGTAATAAAATAGTAGAACCCAATGTGTCTGTACATTGAAGAAATGTAATAAAAAATAGAAAGGAGGTGACTAAAAAAAATTGATAGTTGTGGTTGGTTCTTGATGGAACATTTGCAACATATTGTAAATAAAACTAATCCTTGGTAACTGTTCCACTGTTTGTTTATTAGACTAGCGACCGGTTTCATTAAAATAACATCTTCAGGCTTTTATGATATAGGTACGAATCATAAGATGGAATATTTCGTCTTTGTTTACATTTGTGATAAGACGACATATATATTGATAAAGACGAAATATTCCATCTCATGATTCGTACCTATATAAAAAAATATGCTATTTTAACGAAACCGGTTGCTAGTTTAATAAAGAGACAGTGGAACAGTTACCAAGAATTAGTTTTAATTACAATGAGGTGACTAAAGAAGAGTAATTAATTATTTTCTGTCTGTCTCTCTGTCTGTTTGTTTGTTTATTTGCGCACATCTCCGAAACTACTGAACGGGTTTCATGTAGTTTTCCCAGGTCGACAGAGCTGAATTTGGAGCAGAATATATGCTGTTTCATTTAAATTGGGTGTTTTAAAAAAGAAAAGAATTTTGGAATTTACTTTTCTACTGTTAGAAGCTAGAAATTACATCGCAAATAATAATTCCTAGCGTTGAACGATTGTGTAAAAGAAAGGCAACAAGAAAACTTATTATCCAACTAAAACTATAATACTTTTTATTGCGGGTTTCTCAAGGGATTACACTGTGGCCGCATTATCTTCTTCCAGGTGGACGAAGTTGCGGGCAACAGCTAGTTAACAAATATTTTTGCCTACTTCAAAAATTCGACAGAACAGACATCAAGATGCGACCAAATCATTTGTGGGCGTGGCCAAATGTCATGCTGATTCAATCCGCTATAAGGTGCACGCTCCATGTAACTTGCAAGGAAAACACAATTCTGCCGAATTCGTCGCGGATGCAAAATTGAAAACTTGTATCAGAAGAAACTACATTTTCGCAAGACTGAGGACGTTTTCAATAATTATTTTTAGGTATTGTTAATCTAGATTAATTTCGATATTTGACTTGTAGTTTTTTTTTAATATACCTATTTTAAAACAATAAAAGCACATTGGGCTACACTTTTGGTAAAAAACCGTAAAATATACGTAATTTAAGGGGTTTTGTTAAGATAATACTCAAATTTCACGATTTTTAGTTCAAATTGAACATAAATCTAGATAAAGGTGTCGATTCGGCTAAACACAATTTAATTAATTTGACAGGACTAACCTAATTTTAAGCGTCATGTCTTTGTCTTTTCGATACGGAAAGAACAAGACAGAACGCTCAAATTAAGTTTAGTTCTGTCAAATAAGTCAGCCAAATCGACACAAATATCAATGAACTTAGCCTAAAATATTATAATAACATTCTATAGACACCCTACAATATTGTGACAGCGTTTTATGGAGGTTTCCGTGTGATGACGCCTCTTAAGGGGGAACGATTCGTATCCTCTACGAAACGCACAACTTAAGATGGTTCTTCTTATGTTAAATTACAGATATTAAATATAGGTGATTTATAGCATTTCGCGAACATAGTGTATTGTCAGTTAGGTTTTCCGGCAAAATGTTGTTATTTTAAGCATTACGTTGGAAATTTATGGGCACACAAACTTAAAACACAGTTTTAAGAGTGTGCCCATACATTTACAACGTAATGAATAAAATAACGAAATTTTGGCGGACCATCTTAAGTTGTGCGTTTCGTAGAGGATACGACTCGTTTCCCCTTAAGGCACCTCGTCCCGTGTCATCCGAAAATTTCTCTATTAAACTTAAACTTTATGTTTAAAATTTATGAAAAAAAGTAAAACTATAAAGAACAAATTTATTTTAGGAAATTATCCTCGCGTATAATATACAATATGAAAATATTGTTCAAAGTCAAGCTGTTTTAGACTAATATTAAGTAATATTGGTTATTTCTGTGAAACCACGAATGGTATTTGTATGGTTCTTGCACTAAAGTTAAAGGAAAATATTGCTTAGAAAAATTATCATCCATCCATCAGCCTAGTTCGTCCACTGCTGGACATATAAGCCTTTCCAGGACTTTGCCACTCCCGGCGGTTATCCTGGAAGAATTGCCCATACTCACACACGCTGGCGGGCGGGTTGGTGAGCGCGGTGCCGGAACCTTCGCTCCAGTGACGCCGCTGCCCGTCACCAGTCTGTTCCATATAAGGCCCGGCTCTTAGAGATGGATATACCGCCATCCATCGGTCCCAGGAATGGTGGACGTCCTGGTTTTTTGCCTGTGAGCTGTCCTCTTACTCTCCCCCGAATTACTTCGAGGGGGTCTCCAAGTAAGATGGTGGTGCCTCCCCAGTCGAGCCCGCCATCAGCTCTACCACCTAACACACACCTAGAATAATTATTTATGGAAAAAAATTCCGTCCATCGCGTCCATGTGAAAAGTATTATGTTCTCCTATGTTGCGCTATCCGGAGACCCAGCGACATCGTTATGCAGTGCGCGTTGATATGAACGTTATGTCAATGTAGTTTCTTTCTGTCATTATTTGTACCGACACAGGTCGACTCAAGGTCGTTGGCGGCTACCTGCCCCTTAACCGAGACATTTTGAATACTAATTCTAAACTGGAGCTCAAATGGGTAAACTCAAAGCTCGATCAACTGCATATATACTGAGTAAACTTTTTAACTTCGTAATTCGTCTCTACTGGCTCTAAATTGGAGTTCCTAGAGTTTACGTGAGTTTATGTTGGGTCTACGCTAGTCTACAGTATTTGCTAGACACAAACTAATTAGACCCTTTACCAATGCAGCCTTAAATGTAACAAATCAGACACTGTACTTATTTTATTTTTATTTTTTATTTTTATCTATTAGGATTTCTAGTAGTTACTCGTAGTAAGCCTTAAATACAAACACAATTCAAACTTAATTAAATGCTTAACTTCTAACTTATTAAAGAAATCACAGCATGCAAATGATTAATTTATCTCGCCTTATAAACTAAATGTTAACAAAATACATATTAATTTACATTAGAAATAATGATAATTTTACAATTTTGTTTAATTTTAAGTTTATCTAAATTATTTAAATTAGAGAATTAAAAAAAAAGTTATTTTAGTTTTATCAAAGCTTCTTTACAAGCAAGTTTAAATCTACTTGAATTCTTTACACTGCTATCGCAGTTGTTGCATATCAAATTATAGGTGTTTGTGAGTCTGGAAATCGGAGCGGACTTACCAAGGACGGTTCTAGAAAAGGGTGGGTAAAACAACTCAATAGGAGCACGGGGATATTTGTAAGAAATTCTGAATGTAATTTTATATAAAAGGTCCGGGCAGTCTATTCTATTATTCAATATATTATGCAGAAATGATAGGTCAAATATATTACTTGTACTTAGTATTATATGCACTATCCACTTAGTATATACTTAGTATTATTGAAAAAATGTTTGGTTGAAAATCATTTTAAGCAGATTTGTACATTTTTCGAAAAGAGTGAGGCAACATTAAATATTTAATACACATTGGTTGTATCGTAGACTAAAAAAGAAAACACTTTACAAAATATATAATATATTTTTTGAGGGACCTTGAATAAGTATGTATAGCAATAAATCTCAGTTTTCCTAGTTGTTCTGCAATTAATTGGGATATTTGCGGTGTGAGGCAGTCACTAGCGCTGGTTTTTTTGGTTCCGTACCCATAGGCTGCCAAACGGGACCTCATTACTATGCCTCCGCTATCGGTCTGTCCGTTCGTTTGTCACAGCACAGGGTCCACAGGTTCAACCGTTATAGGTAGCTAGTTGAAATTTTCACGGAATACGTGTTAAATGAAACCCCTCGAAAAAATATTTTTTTTTACGTTATTTGTTTTACCTTTTTATTTGTTTAAGATTAAAGACGGCTTTACAACAACTTTAAAATTTGGTCACATTGTTGTTCATACTTTAAAGAAAAACAACAAAAAAAATAATTTGGTTTCTATACTCAAAGGGAAAAATAATAAAAAATACATATATAACTATAACACTAAACTAAAAAAAAATATTAAGATATGCGTTAAAATAAGGCTAAAATATAAAATCAAAATATAAAGTCAAAAAATTAAAAAATAAGGTAAAAAATGTAATTATAATTTTTATAATTATTATTATTATTATTATATATTTTTGTTATTATTGTTGCTTGTCTTTTTACTTTCCACGAAACCCAATATCACTATATTTGTATATACTATAATAACTACTCATAAATATTATATTTATAGCAACTTACCCTACTTCCTACTTGGAACTAAATCGAGCCGACAGGTATATGTGATTGTAGGAAAATTTTAAAGCAGCATTTAGTAATACTGCCTTAAGTAATACATTTAGTAATACTGTTTATTTTTATGGCACGCTACAAATACACAACACACACAAATTACATACAAGTACTACACTCAACATCAACACATTATTCAATAATTCATCTTCATAACAATCTTACTAACATATTTATCTCATTAATAATAATTCAAAATATGTTAACTTCCGTCTATCTAAATTAGTTGAATCTAATTTTTGAAACAGGTACAGCCTTGATATCTGATCAATATATGTAGCTTAACGTGAGGGCTTTTGATATCTATCGTAGAGGTTATTGACTTAACTTAGCTTAGGCATCAATAATCTATTATCTGTACTGTATCTTTTACTATGATCATGTTTTAAATAGCTCAAGCTAACTAGTTGTCAAGTTTTTCATAGGTGTTATAATCTGGTAAAAACATTCAAGTGTTATTTTTGTATACTGTTAGCTAATTTTATTATTATTAAGTTAACAATGTAAAAAATGTTATTACCTCAATAAAGAATTCTGAAAATCAAAATCAATCTATTTAAATTGCTTTAAAAATAGATTTAATCAGTTGTAAAACTTTTTTGTAACTTATTTTATTTTGTGTCAATAAACTTTTTTTTTAATTATTGCAAGTGATAAGAAACGCTGTATAATAAATGCGTAACCCACTCAATTTTGTTAAAAGTAACTAAATTTTGGACACCAAAAAATGTACTCTGATTTATGTTTTATGTCGGTATGTCCAAACTGTCTAGTGACCACTTCATACGTTGTAGTTCTCTTCTTTGCCATGAGTTTTACCTAACCTCAAAGTTTGGCTCATTGCTGTACACGGTAAAGTAAATTTATATTTTGTTGCTGATGTTACATAACGATACTATTTTCGTGGAAAACGCTCTAGGATAACGAGTATGTCTAGAGTTAAAAGTGCGGGGGTGGGGCAATGCAGTTATTGTAAAAGACAAATTTTAGGCTATTTGACTAATTTCGGACGTAATTTTAAATGATTATTTATAACATAATAAGCACACTTCTTTGATATTTCCGAGAAATTTTACTGTTTTATTAATAAAATAAATATTTAAGTTTACGTTTTAAAAATCGCTCCGAAAACGATGTTTCTGTAATGGCGCTGGTCACGTGACACGCGTGACGTCACACGCTAGTAAACAAGTTCACATAACCTCAACAAAACAGTGCACCTAAGTGAATTCTCATTACAAAATGTATCCAAAATTGACCGAAAAGTGCTTCACAGATCGAATTTAACACTCAGAAAACATAAAATGCAAACAACAATCAGTCTAGGAATCCATGTTTACTTGCATGTGACGTCACCATGAGTTGCCACCAATCACAGAGCGTTCGCGGCACATTGCCGTCACAGATAAGATATTTTAAAATATTATATTTTATTTCGCGTAATTTGCAAAAAATATGCGTAATTTAGTTTAAATAACGTGAAATATGTCTTTTTAGGCTATTATCTGATAGGATGACCACAATTTGTAATGTATTTTCAATGTTGTCAAATAGCCAATTCTTATCGTCTGGAGTTTGTCTAAAACTTTCGCTTCAGACGATACAGTTACTTAATAATTGGTTTTGCCCTTGTCTGGTTTATTGTTATTTGAACTTTTTTGTTTGTTTTGTTAAAAATATCATAAATTGGTTTGCCTAAATAATTTATCACACTCTGGTAGTCAATAAATAACAGTTATGCACAGAGATAAATAATCGGAATGTTTGTGGCATGTGATAGTTTTTGTTTATTTGCAGAATTCAGTTGTCGCGCCAACTGCTGGTGTTGCGTCATCCAGTCAAATAACGATGAGTGCTCTCTTAGAGCAGTGTAGTATAGCCGGATTGTGAAAATCCCGCCTTTTTCTAATTAATCGAAACAGAATACTTATATTCAAAGTTCACTACTTTCCTCGCATTTAAACTTTAAAATTCTGATTTACAGAAACTAACGGAAACTTTGCCATGACAGCATACACAAAACATAGGTACAGTGGAGACCACATCAAGCTATACACTTGCAGTACGACATTAGCTCCTACAGAGAAGAATATAAGATAGGTACAAAGTCCAATGTGTCGTACTTGATGCGGTCTTCACTGTACAAGTAGCGCAATGGCTTATGGCCACTGACCTTGAATAGGCTAGTAATTTTTAATGAACAAATGCGCTAGTCCCCTACCACTTTCGCCGAGCGCTCATAAACCGTTGCAACACTTGTAATAAGGTTTTGTTGAGGAACTATTGAGTAAATTTTGAATATAAGTGTTCTGTAATATTATTTTATACTACACCTGCTCGGAAAGTACCTTCTTACTTTTTTGAAAACGATGCAGAAAATACGTCATTACTGTCATACAAATATGCGGGCGGAAAAAGTGTATCAAAATCCATTGTTCACGTGCTTGAGCGGGCAGAAAAAGTCTATGCAAATCCATTGTTAACGTGCTGTTTTTTTTTAAATATAGCATGAGCAAGTGGCCAGTATCATTTTGCGACCTCGAACATAAATACTTTTTGTCTTTTGGCATAATATGATAAAATTAGGTTACCTACCAAGAAGTTTATAACCAGGCTCTAGTCTGTCAATTGTTACCTACTGATGTTACCAAAAGAAATCAAAACGTTAAAATCACGGGCAAATCGCTTTTTTGTTTTATCTGAATTTTAAATTTGTAAAATTACTAGCTAGCTTCTGTCTAATGAAAGCTGAGAGTAACTTTTCCTGAGACGGGTATGGAAAGTAGGTACCTATATTACAATGTGTTAAACATAATTTGTCTTTTATTTTCCTCGTAGGTGTAGTATAAAGTACTATGTATCACTCGGGAGAAAGTGCGATTTCCAACTCGTGTGTATTGAGGCCCTTGGCTTCGCCTCGGGCCTCAAACTACACCCTCGTTGGTAATCGTCCCCTTTCTTCCCTCGGTGAACAATGTACTAAAAACTTGCGTGAGCTGACATACAAAATTATTATTACATACGGCTTGAACACTCACGTGTGATTGTTTCACCGATACAATTTCGGCATTATCAAGGCGAGTTCTTAGGACGACGACGCGACGCGGCGTTCACCGTCGTTGTCAAACGGGCACTGGCAGCCGCCGATCGGCGAGCCGCACGGTGAAATTGTATCGGTGAAACGGTTGGCATATAGTCAACAACAATCACACGTGAGTGTTCAAGCCGTATGTAATAATAATTTAATAAGTGTTCTGCTTCGATTAATAACAAAAAGGCGGATTTTTCACAATCCGGCTGCTAAACCGCTCCTTAATCCGCTTCCCAATCGAACCGCTAGGAAGTTAATAAATGCAGAAGATGATGAATTTCCTGAAACTGTTTATTTATTTATATTATATATATAAAAAGCAAAATTTCTGCTAGGAAATACCTTCCCATTCTTCATTAAAACTGCATGTGAGGTAGGACGTTATCGCGTGGTTCAACACTTGTTAATTATGTACTTTCAACCATCAAAGTGAGGGTTTGTATCAAGAGAAGAAAGCCTCAAGCGATCCTTTAAGTTGTTTCCTGTGTTAGGTGGAACGCCAGAAAGCATTTTCCGTGTAAATTTAACAAGAATTTTAATTACTTTTTAAAAAGTTAAAAATGCATCTGTATATCAGTAGATATAATCGTCAATATTGACAATAATAGATCAAAACGCAACTTTTTTATGATTCTGCCTAAGTAGAAAAAAAACATGTTTCTTTTTCAAAAAATAAACTTTGGCTGATTTTTGGGTTTGAATGGACCATTTTCGTTGGTCACCGACAGCGATCTCGTTTTCCAATCACTGCATTAATTACATGTGATTTTGTTGTACTTTTCCAAATATGCATACCTTTTCCGAAATTCTACGTTGTAGGTAGTGTGAGTTGAGAAAAAAAAACAGATAGATACTTATAATATGTATTTTTGTATTCCTCCGAAATATCTTATTCTTTATCAATATACAACGTGAAATTTAAGTCATTTTGTTTACGAAAACTGGTGATATTACTTGTCCATATAAGCAACTTTTACTATGGAGCCAACCATGAAATCGTAAAAAAAAATTTGCTGTTCCATAGTAAAGTCAAATACCTACTCGACCCCAATGTATGAAACAGCTGATCTTTTTTTTCACGTTTTCAGGGTTGGCTTCATAGTAAAAGTTGTTCATATGGACGAGTACTATCACCAGTTTTCGTTAACAGAATGACTTAAATTTCACGTTGTATACTATACTAATATTATAAAGAAGTTATTTATTTTTATGTAGATGTTAATCTTTTGAACAACTGAAAGTAGTTAGATTTTTTTTTTCACTATTGTAATGGTTAGATTCTTCACCTGGACTGGATTTAGGCTTCTTTGTTCCCTAGGGACATATATATTATTTAAGATCAAAACTGCAAGCAAAAAGCTCATTATTATTAAAGAGATAATATGCAAGTAATCAAGCAACATACCCTTATTTGTGCCCAAATTTACCCCTATTGCCTCGTTAGTTTAGAAACTTTTAGTATGTTTACCATATAACCCCTCAATACATAGTCCCGACCTATTCAAAACATTTCCGTCTAATGAAAATGAAAAACTTTTATTGCAATATAATTAATGCTAACATGGTTCATGGCTGTCAAGCTAGAATTAGCTTTGTCCTTATATTATAAATATTTTATTAATTGTAAAATTATTATTTTTCCAGGGTTCATTTAGTTCAACTATCCAGTCTCGAGACCAATTTTAGCTCAGTACAGAAAGGCAAGGGGACCGTAAAGTTTCGGTATCAAAGTGCCCGTTTTTTGTTGGACCCACAAAACCGTCTCATAATCATGAAGAATTCATAACTTCATGGACATTTTGGTAATTCATAAAGCCGGCACTACACGTTCGCCAATGCATTCGCTAGGACTCTCGCTAACGTATTAGCAAGAATATTGTGATTCCGTTGGCGATGATAATTTTGATAATTTTGCATCGGATTGAAAAACCAACAACACTAAGGCACTTTTAAACTGTGACTATAATTTACTCTATGACTGTGACTAAGGATTGCCGGCTAATGCTTCGACACAGGTTAACTTTATTCCTTGGGCAAGTGCAAGGACGATCAGTAACCCCCTCTATGTACATACTTTGCAAAAGCATTCGCCAACGCTATTGGCGAACGGAAGGTATCAGGGAAATTTCGAGTAGGTTAATTTGTCACCGTTCGACGCCTCTTAGTTTTCTTCGTTAAGGCCCTTACTATTGCCAAATGGGTACTTTCTAAAGCCTACTCCTCGTTTATGGCCAAACCAAAAATAATGAAAAAATGTATTATGAATAATCAACTCTTAGACAACATATGCAACAGTTTTCATTTTCATACCACCTAAACTTCTACATGAATTTTTTTTTTACTGAATGGTGTTTTTTGACCTCAAATTCCCTACTGCTCCTGAGTGGCTTGGCCGATTGAATTCATCTATGCTTTGATAAATAGATAAACTTTATAGCTATAAACATAACATAAGATTATTCAATCGAGTAATCACGTCCAAGTGAAAAGTATAATTTTCCCCCATTTCGCTCTTTCAAGGACGCAGCGAGCGTCGTAACAGCCACTATGCATTGCGCGCTGATATGAACGTTATTTCAATGTCATTTCCGTTGATATTTGTAGTGACAAATATCGAGCTGCTAATTTGGCGATGGTAATCGCCTTAAGGATTTGCTATACCGCCAGCAGGAAACCAAGATAAATAAAATTAAATAATCCTCTGATTATACTGAAAAAACTACCCAAGAAACATGTTCGAACATACGCATTTTTTGAACGAGCGAGCAATGCGAACGAAGTTCTCCGAGCCTACCCGAACAGACCGGCGCCCTATGCATGAATGTTTGTCCGACGATAATTCGAGTATCATTGTTCGGAACGTCATAAAATTTGGTAGGCACCCGCCTACAAAAATGAAATAAATAAGTATAATACCTTTACTACTACCTTTCAGATGTAATATACATTAATTCATCATCAGAATCACTTTTTCAATAATTGTAAGTCTTTTATAACCTTTACCCCGCGAAGTGGCCAGTATCTTTTTTTTTGTTCTCGGCCGGCTGGTGGGGCACTAATAACTGGCCATTACCATTTAGACAGAGGTCACGAAATACGAAATCAAGACAAACCATAGAGGAGACCATTTTTCTTACGTCAAAAACAATCTTACCTAGCACTAAATTATTTTTTAAAATAACGTTTCGCAATGAGGTCCAGAAAGTTAAATTTTCGAAAGAATATTTAAGTTCGAACATGAGCCAAATCGGTCAAGGGGTTGCAGATATGGGGTTGTAAGAGGTACATACGTCGCGAGTATGCGAACTACTGGTTCCTACTCCCAGTGAATTTTGTTAAGGCAAGTATTTTTTATAACGTTCCTTTTACAAACTTGTTCAGTATGATCAGTTTAATTTTCGTCTATCACAAAGTACACCATGGGATCTCGTTCTATCTCGCGTCACTTAACTGTATTAGTGGCGGTCTACATCGACTTGTATTAGACAACAAAGATCGAGAACACTCCAGAAGCAAATACTCGAATCGGTTGGTTTATCTATTAATCGAAGGAAATTCCCCTCCGGACCAGATTCTTGTCAATTATCCGGGAATAGGTAGGTCTGTTAGTGAAGTTTCATCGTGTTTGATAGGTTTAACTTTAAGTATGCACAAGTGGACTTATTAGCTTCGTTCTAAGATCAAAATGATTGAGATCAACTACATAGAAATTATGAATAAAAATAATAATAATGACTGCATATTTTTAAACATCACATTTATTCTGAATATGGCAGCTTAGCCCATACACAAACCTATTTAGATCTGGCAGCTCATCACATAAACCTTTTGAGAAATGCTTTCAGAAAAATGGTTAACTGATGTCACTTGTACATTTCTTATGATTTATTTTCACAGTTACCAAATACTTTCTTTTATTCGACTGACTTACCATGAGTTTTGCACTCGATACACGTTAGCGACTGAGTAAAATATTTTGTATAAGAAATTATGGTTGCTCTCTTAAACCGCTAAGGCTGTGCAATTTCTCATATAAATATTTTACGCATGTGTATCGAGTACAAAACTCATGGTACCTACTGATGTCGGCCCCATACCATGCGTTGAAATATATCGAGTTTAAACATATTTTACTCTTACATGCTTTTTATAATTTTTAACTAACCCAAATAAATGAATAAAGCCCAAAAAGAGCAAAATATATCTATATTCTCATCTAATATGAGATTTCTTGCATCTCTGTACCTGAAAACTGTTTAAATAAACAGCATCTAGCCAGTGAAAGTTGTGCAAAAAAACACAAATTTTCAGAAAATTTAGTGAATAGCACTGCTAACCCGAACTTTATATACGTAATTATGTTCTTATATATATATCGTCATGACATAAATTCCCGAGAGGGTGTCAGAGGTGTGCCGAGTATTAACTGTGAAGTGCAAGTCACAGTCCACACTCGGTACACCCGCGTTTCATCGACGAATATTACGTCCCAACATGATGAGTGGTGAGCTCTATCGCCGTACTTCGGGCACCGGCACTTTTCTTCACCGGTCAGCAAGTGGTAAGTCAGACAAATACTATGCAAATAAATTCCAAAAAACTCATTAGTGCATGCCCGACCGGGATCGAACCTGGATCTCGACATTGTGAGGCCAGCGTTCTACCCCTGAGCTACCGCTGGTAATGCTATGATCTTAACCCTGTCAAAATGGAAAAATTTCAATTCAGCCAAATCGAAATCGATCCTATTTCTCTGCAAATGGGATTACTGAACCAAATTCCCTCATATAATATGTAATACACCAGTTTAACTTGAATCAATTGATTTTCTTAGCCAATACATGTTCCTGACATGTTATCTAAAACTTGGCATTCGATAAAATATGCCAAATTTTTTTCCGTGTATATTGGAGAGGGTTCTATAAAGAAAATATTTTTATTATTTATTTATTTATAGGTTTAACCACTGGTAATTAGGTTTTTACGCACTTTCGCCGGCCAAGGAGCCAAAAGGATTTATTTGTATTTTACTCTGAGGTATTTATTTGTCTCTCTGTGTAACCTGTGGTTGCTGACACACCGTCATCAAGTCTCTTTTTCTTTTTTAGAATGCTAAAAACAGTAAAAATGTTTGTCCAAAGTGTTCATTCATTCATTCGTCCTTTGTAAGGGAGTGCAAGCAGCTTGTGGACTGCCGTTAGAGTTTTACCTCGGAATTCGGTGTCTGTAGATTAATGTGAATTTGATCTAAACCTATTCCAATGCTACAGACTGAAATGTTTATATTTTATTAGGAATATGGGACTCACATTTTTGTAACAACTATTATTGAGACGCCTCACTCTGGTCTATTTCGAACTGTAGGCCTGCCATGAGTTTTGCACTCGATACACGTTAGTGACTGCGTTAAATATTTTGTATGAGAAATTCAGGTTCCTCTCGTAAACCGCTAGGGGCGCTGTGCAATTTCTCACATAAATATTTTATACAGTCACTCACGTGTGTCCAGTGCAAAACTCCCGGTACGCCGACTGATGCGTATTTTATACAATAGGTGAGGTTTAATCTAGATTTTAGTTTTTTTTTTCATCGCATCATTTATACGAATCAGACAATTTCTACACTTATAGATTCTTTTACGGCCCTTTTGGATCAAACTAGCTAATCCTAAATATGGCAATGGTTTTATCAATTTTTATAAATACGAGTGTGGTTTGATAAGTCTCTTGGTTTAGTAATTAAAGTAACACATAAGTGATTTTCTTTTTATTTATTTTTTAGATAGTCCCCTTGGAGTTCGACACACTTGATCAAGCGTTTTTCATTATCCCTTCATGAAAATTACTTTTTTAGAGGGCCTCAAAATAGTCACTTACAGTTGTATTCAGTTACTCATCTGTTTGAAATTTCTGTCCAGCAATTTTTTTTTAACTCGTTTAAGATATGATAGTCAACCGGAGCCAAATCCGGTGAATAAGGTGGAAGTTGAAGGATTTCAAATCTTAACTTCTTGAATTTTTTTGAGCTACCCGACTTGAATTGGTTGGCGCACTGTTATAAAAGAA
The DNA here is from genome assembly GCA_934047225.1 of Ypsolopha sequella. Classification (NCBI taxonomy): domain Eukaryota; kingdom Metazoa; phylum Arthropoda; class Insecta; order Lepidoptera; family Ypsolophidae; genus Ypsolopha; species Ypsolopha sequella. The sequence continues at coordinate 14,221,017 of OW203994.1, read as the reverse complement.
CAGCACCTTTTTTCGTCAACCCAGGCCTCATTTCTACAATATCTTTATGCAATTTTGTTAAAAGCCCTGCTTAGTATTCTTCATTAATATTTTTACACTTTTCCAGGGCCTAAATCAATATAATTCTCTTTGCATCCCATAATACTGATGCTATTTTATTCCTTTCCGGCCGACGGTACGCATTTTGATACTTTTCGGAGCTAGTTCACTGGCCTGAGTCTACAGTTTTGATTGATTTTTCATTTCAGGTGATCAATAGTGAACTTTCCGTTCAATCGTTGTCATTCAAAAAGTTTGCATCCGATTGACTCGTAACTATGAAAATCACCTATTTATTAAACAGTCTTTTTGGTGAAACATAAGTTGTTGGCCACAATCTTTTACACCTATTCGAATCAAGAGACTTATCAAACCACCTTAGTACATAAATAAAAGTAAAGCAATACAAAACAGTCAGAACAAACTTGAGTTACCTTACTAATTTTGTATTTCTTCCAATCTCTTTTATTTCAAACTTTCTCCATATTATTTATTAACGTCAACAAAAACACGAAACCATAGAACACAATTTATATTGTTAAAATATTATTAAATGAGGTAGCCATTATAGAAGCCGCAGCGGAGTTAGCAAACAAAAGTTATTATACCAACAAATTATGACCAAAAGTTATGCTTTACTGTTTAACTTAAGTCAATATCGAATTAAGGTGGATGAGGTATTTTAAATTAAACACTTTGTTAATCTTTGGCGATCTCTTATTACCGACGTACAGGTCGTACAGTACACCCTATATTGACTCACTGAAATGTCTCAGGATAATAACATGCTGTGAGTTTTTTTGTGAAGGGAAGTTGTGACTAAAATGTACTACGTCATTCAGTCTATGTCAGCCAGTGGTTTTCTAAAAAAAAAAACATTTTCGAAACTCACATACTTGCGCTAGGGAATACAAAACGGTTTCACTGAAAACCATAAAAACCGTTTTTTTATTTAATTTTTTTTCACGTTTCCGTTTTGTTAATAGTTAGTTCTGTATGATAGAAATAAATTGTTATGTTCGAATAACCATTCTAACTAGGAAAACCATTTCATTATGACACAGACCTCTTACACTACTTACAATAACTTAGCTTAGACAAGACCACACTATCGCAAAGCTGTGACCTGACCTGAACGCTGAGAAACGGTCTAATTTTATAAAGAGATCTAAGAGCTCCGAAACACTTGCCAATTTTAGATTGAACATGTATCTCGAAACGCAAATTTCGTCTATTATCAGTCCCAAGTTCCTGACACACGGTTTAATTGGGATTTTAGTATCCTGCAGCTTAATGATTGGATTAAGAGCCTTCAACGAATCCACCTGATGTTTTGTACCGCAAATCATAGCTATACTTTTTTTAGGGTTGAGTACCAGTCTATGAATTTGGGACCAATATGCTATAGCCTCCAGATCAGTATTTAATCCCGACACGATAAGTTTTACATTGTCTTGGGTTGCATTAGCATGCACATACAGTTGAGTATCGTCCGCGTATAAGTGGTAACTTGAATTTTTAATATGTTGTATTATACTGGACGTATAAATAGAAAAAAATGTAGGTCCCAAAATAGAACCTTGTACACTCAGTTTTAAGTAAATGTAAAACTAACACTTTTAAATAAATAAATCATGTCTTATGTCTTAGGTATGTCTTATGAATGCTTCGAAATTTATCCATCAGTTGGTAGAGCAATCGTGTAGAGTAAGTAAGATCATTGCATGTTTCATTGTAAACCTAATATTAAACCTATCCGTATGTTTGATTGTCTCAAATTCCTCATCCTTACAATCGCTCCCGGGTTCGAATCCCGGTTCAGAGCTCCTCGCATCCAGATTTCCCCTGGATATGTTGACAGACAGTCAGACGGACAGGCGGACAACAAAGTGATCCTATAAAGGTTCCGTTTTTTCTTTTTAGGTACGGCACCCTCAAAATACCTTTTAAACGCCCAAATATTAACGAATATTGATTATCGTCACTGACCTTATAGTATTTGAGGTCAGTATTATCGTCTTTATCATTATTAACTAATAAAATATGTTAATTTCAAATGATGATGATATATATATATATTTTATCTTAAAAACTTATTTAATTTATTGGTGCAAATAATTGCTTGGGACCATTTAATCCATTATCAATGTACATATAATAAAAGAGTAGAACCCGGGCTGTCTGTACATTGAAAAAAAGTAATAAAAGTAGAAAGGGGTGACTAAAAACCGGCCAAGTGCGAGTCGGACTCGCGCACGAAGAAAAGAGCAAAAGAACACAAATCAGTGATTTTTAGAATTCTTTTCTGTCTGTCTATTTGTTCGCGCACATCTCCAAAACCATTTTTATGTAGTTGTCACAGGTGGACATAGCTCAATTTGGATTACAATACAGGCTTGGTTTCATTAAAATCGGATGCCGAAAAACAAAAAGATTATCTTCATTTAGAGATTTTAGGAATTTACTTTTCTGGAAGTTACATAGCAAATATCGATTCCTGGCGATAAATGGCTATAGACATCACGTTTATATGCCTATAAACGTACGTGAGATACTCAGTGTATACAAAATTGTGCGAGAGTAAAAAAAAAATATTTTCTCTACTACATTCATGAAAAAGTTCCATTTAATACTCGAAATTAGTTTTAAAAATCGAACTTTCCAGGCCCCGTTGCGGAATGACTATCAGGTTAGTTTGAAATATCGTATTGAAATTTCATTTATTGCAAAATTAGGTTCTTTTTGACGTTTGTCTTCGTTTCATGCTAAATTACGTTCTTTTTGACGCCCTTAGTTTGTCTTTACTATCGAAATTCCCTGCGTTCCGATTCATGACATAATCGATTATACCGCGTCTGATACTCTTTTTTCGAAAAATTATACTGGCCACAAATAAAAGCCGCCGGCCGAAGCTTGTTTTCAAGCATGAAAAAAAAAAACTTAAAAACCGCGCTGCGCTTTGCAAAGTCATAAAACACATTAAATTTGAAAGGAAAAATTAAATATTTAAATACATAAATCAGGTAGTAAAAAAAGTATCATTCGCAACGAGTAAAAATGGGTTTTCTTACCCTCGGAATGTAAGCTTTCGACGTGAGCCGAAAACTAGCTTCATTCCTCGGGTAAGAAAATCCGACATTTTATACTCGTCACGAAATATACTATTTTACGGTGTATAGTTTCCCCGGCGAAGATCCATTTTTTAATGAGACACGTTAGCATAGAATAAAATACTAAGTTAGTTCAAATTAGCTCGTAAACAATGTGTAGTAAAATTTTGAAGTTGGAACGTTCGTATTTTTACTTTATATAATTATAATTCCAAAATAAATGTATAACTGGTCAGTATTAGTTATCGTACTTTTTTTGTTTCGTTAATTATTTTCGTTCTATTATTTAGGAAGTTATTTAAGTCCAACTTATTAAGACCCTTTAGATACATAGAGTTTAATAGATCGACTAGACTCGCACTTGGCCGTTTTTTATAAAATTATCACTTTGGTATTATTAAAATTATAACACAAAAATATTTTACAAGTAAATTACAAATTTATATAGAAATAGAATAATTTTTTTGCTTGATAATGTGTGTACAGTAAACGGATGTCATAAATAATAAGTGTCAATAAAAATGAACTTGAAAATAAATAACACAAAATCTCAATTACACATATCTTTATGAGCTTTTTATTAATACTGTTATTAAAACAATTAAAAAAAATTATTATTACTCGATATATTTCGGCCCTCGGTATGGGGCCGTCATCAGTCGAAATTGATTGAAAAATCATTGATTCGACTGATGACGGCCCCATACCGAGGGCCGAAATATATCGAGTAATAATATTTTTTTTTAATTGTTTTAATAACAGTATTAATAATTACACAAATCAGTATTCATTTTAATTTCACTGTCATTTATATAAGGTCTTTCAATTTAAATGGAAAGTAATTTAGGAGGTAATTCAGTATCGTTAATACATCGCATTCCACTGCAAAGCACTTTTTTTTGCGCGTACTTATTTTCACTTCTCAGTACAAAGTGGTCCGATCAGCTGACTCAGTTTGTATGGACAAGTGAAGAAAAAGTTCGCGCAAAAAAAAGTTCTTTGCAGTGGAATGTGATGTATTAACGATACTGAATCACCTCCTTAATTACTTTCCGTTTTAATTGAAATACCTTATATATGATGATCCGTACTTCTATTATAAATGCGGAAGTGTATTTGTTGGTTTGTTCTTCTTACAGGCAGCAACGGAACAACGGATCTACGTAGTTTTTTTCATAGAGATAGTTTATGGGTCGGAGAGTGACTAAGCTACTTTATATGCCAATGATATCAGTGCGGGCGAAACCGCGGGCAAAATCTAGTTTCTATACAAGATGACTTTTTGATCATAGTCCAAATTCATACTGGAGGCTTGGTATGTGAACAGCATCATGAATCGATAACAATTTTTGTGAAATTCGTATAATGAAATTTCCTTTCCCCTAGTAATTCACTCCCAGTCCTGAGTGAATCACTACGGGGAGTTGAAATTGCATTTTATGAATTTTACAAAAATCGTCGTTGGTTCATGATGCTGATCACTTACCAAGGCTCAACTATGAATTTGGACGATGTTCACAAATTCACCTTGTATATTTCTGAAATGCAAAACAACGATATTAAGATAATCTCGATCTCGACATATTGCATCTTTCGCTGGGTCAGTTTAGAGGTAAATTATTTAATACTTTTAAAAACAATTGTTAGTTTTTTTATTAATTTTGTATATGTCTATCAATATTTTTATTTTAGTTTTTTTTTTTCTTTATGTGCCGGTAGTTTATGTAGCTTGTTGTGTGTGTTTTTAATAATTAGTATCTTGTGTTGTTGTTAAAAAAAAAAAAAAAAAGTGCGTTAATTAATTTTACTACTAAGATTTCTGTGGAAACGATTTTGGTTTTGTATTTTATATATTTTTAATTGTAATTATGTTATAAGAAAACTGTATGTTTCCCAATAAATAAATAAATAAATAAATAAATAAATAAATAATCAAAAATCGTAAATATCAATCAAGTCTAGGAGGCAGTTGCAGACTTAATTAAGCTGGAAGTTTAGTTTTGCTACACTCAAAATATAGCGCCCAATTTGGTGTCAGAAATCGCCTCAAAGCGAATTCTTCTTCACTCATTTATCAATCACGAGGAACTTGACTCTTCTGATTAATGAACCGGCCATTCCGACGCTCGTTCACTGGAAGCAGCTTTTGACAAGTTTCGCCAACTTTAGTTTCTGTCTTCTTAAGAAGTAGTTAATTTTCGTTTCTTGAGTGTCCACTCCCATAAAAAGTGAGGATAATTTACGAGGCTTCATACGATTTCGTTTCGCGCCCATAAAAATGCTCGCCGAACCGAGCTCGGGCTCGCGCGTTTTATGTTTTTAAGTGTTTAAATTTGATGTTTTTGAATGTTTGTCATGTCTAATTAGTAATATTTTTTATATGTGAATATTGCTTGAACTCAAGTTTATTGACATATTTTTATTTTAATAAAATAATGCTCTGGATAGCAAAAACAACGAATACTTTTGCTCTGTCTTCCGAAAACTTTGATTATTTTTTTCTTCTATAATTTTATAAAAAATTTGTAAAAAGTGCTTAATTTATTCCATCGAAAACTTTATAACCAATGGACTATATTTTCGTCATCCGATTTAAACTACGATATCTACAGAAAACGAGCCTCTTATAGCGAATTTGGCAAAACGGCTTTCAAATTAAGGTGTATTGTACTGAAATAAACAAACATATAGAAAAATTGGTTTACTTATTCGATTCGATTTAGAGCGGTTTTTTATACCATGTTTATAGACACATATATAGTATATTCAAAATCATTTAATATCGAGATATATTTTAAAAGTTTCATATGAGGCCTCTTAGACAAGACAAGACAAGAAAAATACTCTTTATTGTACACCAAAATAAATAAATAAGGTAAAAAAACAAACTGATAAAAGAAGATAACAATTGGCGGCCTTATCACTTATAGCGATTTCTTCCAGACAACCTTTGGTTGGAAATTAATTATTGGAAAAAATAACGCGAAGGTGGTGCACAAAATAAATAATAATAATTAAATGGATAGCAAATACCTAAAATAAATACACAAGTATAACATTGTACATACAAATACATATAATACGATAAATATATACACTAATATACGAGTATAACAAAAATAAATAATATAAAAGTAAATAAATATTAGAGGCAGAAAATGACCGCGATATAGTGGTCGACTATCGTAATTTGAGAACTACTCAGAGAAATTACCAAGTAAATATATCGTCACGACATGAATCCCCGAGAGGGTGTCAGAGGTGTTCCGGTGTTTCCTTATCGCCGTTCTTCGGACGTACTTCGGACACACTTTTTAGGGCGTGCAGGTTTCCTCACGTAGTTTTAATTCGCCGTCTTGTAAGTCATAAGTATTAGGTACTACAAATACTATGCACATACTTCCGATATTCAAACATGCATAATTCCAAAAAACTCATTGGTGCATGCCCAACCGGGGATCGAACCTGTATCTCAAGATTGAGAGGCCAGCATTCTACCCCTGGCTACCACCGCTAAGTAAACTAAACGTTATTCCAAATAAGTTAATATTATCTTATTAATAAGTTAATATTAACTTACTGAAGTTTCACTTCACAAATTTTTCTTTCACTATTCACATAAAATTTAATATTTTTTCCAATACAGGATATTTTTGTTTTTTATTTACGTGATCCAGTTATTGAGATACTTGTACTGAAACTCACCTTGTTTTATCCGTTTTCACGGAAGAGCTTAGGGAAATTTGATACTACCTTACCTGTGTTTTTGGGAGAAAAAATAACTCAGCTCTGTAGTTGAAGGTATAAGGTCTATATATAGGTACCCAAAACATTTGACAAAATTGTATGTGTTTATCGGTGAACGAGTTTAAAACGTATGAGAAAACAGCGACTTATATGTATTTTAGTGTATAGGATTGGAAAAACCTAGTTACCCACACATATTGAGATATATTCAACATGGCGACCAAGATGACTGCCTCTGTAAAGGGCATTGTAAATTCCTTCTAGTCGGATATTATATAACTTAAATGGTTAAAAGACCATTTGTTTATTTTAAATTATGGAATCAAATATGTGGGGCATTACAAAACACAAAAAAGAAATAAAACCGTTTTTTTTTATAGGCTCCTTGAGTTTCCATAAATAACAAACCTGCAGTAGACCTGGTTTGAAACACTTATTGTATAATCAACATCGACACTATCATAATCATCATCACTTTAAAAAAAAGTATCGTCATCATTAGTAAAGGATTTAGTACGATAAGGTATTTAAAAGCAGTTTTATAAGTGCTTACATTTCTCATCCGATGATTCTGCGCTGCGATTGGCCTAATTTATTTTAACAATAAGACCCAGTCAACAACAGAGATCAGAAATAAGTCCCGACCTTATTTCTTAAGCCACGACCCTTTTATCCTGATTGGTCTTCAAGGCAGCATTACCGGGACGACGCACCCGAGGTTCATGAACGAGTGTTCTTCTCATTTCCGTAAAATTGTAAGTTGATAATATTATAAGTAAAGACGATATTTTTTTTTTGATGGTCGTAGATAAAGTATTGTGTGCAACTGAACATTATTAGACATTGGTACACTCGTGCAAAACTATTACGAAACTTACTTCGTTCGTTTCGTAAACAAGCACTCGTATCCCAATGTCTCAAATAACGTTACAGTTGCTCAAAATACTATTGTACAATAGATAAAAAAAAAAAAATTAAAATAATACATTTTAAAACATAAATTTGTTTTAGATTTTTAAGTAAATAATGGGTATGTGTGCGTTAATGACAACTTTATACGTGCAGAAAACCATTTGTGACATAGTGGAATAATATTCGAGCGGTGGAAGGAAGAGTATGTATTGCCTATCGAGGTGAGTTAGCGGGCCCCGAGGCGTACATAGTACTTTTCTCAAACAATGTGAGGCCATAAAGAAATGTTTGCAAAATAACAAGTAATTCAATTGAAATAACACATAAACTCGGTTATACCTTTCCTTTATGAAAGCGAGTTTTCTATGACCGAATTGGCTTTTTCTTTCAAATTGCTATTTATCTTATTTATCTCACAATGAACTATGAACACACTTTCCCATCATTTTAATTTTTTTTTAATTTTCTATTTTTAGCCATAGACATAAGAAAAATATTTCCATTCATCTATTTTTCCCCTAGGGTAAAAAAGAGGCTCTTCCCGTCTTCTTTTTTGAAAAGAAAAGCAACAATTGACTCACTTTAGATTATGTTTATTTTGCGAAATCTATAGCTATGAATACTCTAAATATTAGTACAAGCTAGTATATCAAGCAGATGCAAAAATAAATGATGGAAGAATTCGCTGGTCTAGGTAGGAAACTCGGTGGCGCATTTGGTAGCGCGCTTGTCTTGATAACAAGAGGTCGCAGGTTCGAATCCTGGCCCGGGGAATTTTTTCAAATTCTTGTCTTTGGATTTGTTTCTGATTTATATTTTCTAGTTTGTAATGCACTCTAATAATATTGACTCACTTGTTTGAGAAAAAACATTTGTATCACTAAACAAAGTAGCTCTTAATTGTTTATAGTACCCAGAGTTTATTGCTTCAAGATAATACCAGTTGGATTCAATTATTCGCGCACATACCATCCTAAATCAACACCCGGGGGTATGCAGGGTCAGAGGTTAATCTCTTTGTCTTATAATTTCGTTGTTACAATAGTGCGCGTAAAGGGGTTTCTAATATTAAATTTGCCTACACGCAAACATCTCATAATGTCATGATATATACCTATATACTATATAGGAATTTAGATTTAGATTTATATTAAGATTTAGATTTAGACCAAATTTTCAGTTTGTGAATAAAACTTCAGGTAAGTTTGTTATTATTATTATTATTGTTCAATTTTCTTAATTAGTTTTATTTTTTAGGCATTTTAATCTTATAGTAGTTTTAGTTTCACTTATTTTCCAAGTTTTAAATTGTTTAGAATTTTAGATGGATAATGTTATTTAAGTCATTACATATATTAATAAAAAATTACAGGAAAAAAAAATACTAAAGTAACAAAAAAAAACAACTATATAGGTCATAGCATTTATCGTTTCGATCAAATCACCTTCAATCGTGATGACCAATGTTTATTATCCTCTTCAAAAGTATAAAATGGTGTTACTGAAAAAGAACTGTAACGGCAAAAGTTTGTACTTTAGCTCTACAGCAATTATTTCGAAAAGTAACTTGGAACTCCATCTATGATGTAAAGTTCTGGTGTTTAAATTTGGACCAACCCATTATACACAAAGAGGCGTTCCCGAATACTAATAATTCAATTAATTTTTCGTTCGTATGCAATTTTGAACACTTGAAACTTTATGGGACGGGGTCGTTATGTGGATTCTAAAATATCAGCCAAAAATAAGGAAAAAAATTAAGACGTATTTGCGACCTTATTCCACAACGTCACAAGGGCCAAGTTACCAAGTATAAAAACGCTTTAATGTATATTTTATTTGGCAGAGATTACTGCTTGGCGCCGATAATTTTTGTTTAGAGTTCCTATGCAATAAATTAAACATATTTAAAGGTCATTATCGAGCTAGTAAAATTTATTGTGTTTTTTCTGACAACTTGAAAAGTATTGTAAAAGACACAGAGTTGGGAGTATTAGGGAAGTGATATATGTGTTGATTGATAAAATTTCTTCAAAACTTGAATCATAAAAAGGATGTTATTTCTTATGTTCGGAAGCTACGATTGATGTAATGATAATAGTTAAACGAGTTAGAACATAAACATGTAAAATAATAACCGAAAAACCGACCAAGTGCGAGTCGGGCACGCGCGAAGGGTTCCGTACAATTATCTATAAAAACGGCAAAAAAAACATATCTAATGTTAGGGAGCCCCCTTAAATATTAATTTTATTCTGTTTTTTTTTTGTATTTGTTATTATAGCAGCAACAGAAATACATCATGTGTGAAAATTTCAACTGTCCAACTATCACGGTTCATGTGATACAGCCTGGTGACAGACGGACAGACAGACGGACAGACGGACAGACGGACCCTTTGGGTACAGAACCCTTAAGTGTTACATCATGGTCTTTCGATTATTCAATTCATGAAATTCAAAAAGTTAAAAAGAATTTGCGATACGAATAAAATTGAAATAGCGGTAATTGAACTACGAAAATATCCAGAATTCTATATTTAAATATTTTATTCACTTTATTATAGCATTTCTAAAATTATTGTAAAAGGAATACATAAATATAACAAGTACCACACATTTATTGAACATTGATGCCTAAGCTAAATGCGTAAAGCATTTGTTCTATAGGCATCAATACCCCAGACGCATATTATTCTTAAATTAGTGTTCTGTACCTATGTGTTATAACTTAAGTTACATTAGGGTAGATACAAATAAAATATAAGAAAAAAAAAACAAAGAAAATAATAAAATTACACTTATTTCGTTATTGACAATACTTGGTCTAGTTAATTAATTAATATTTTAGGATTGTGTATTGTATGATGTTACCATCTAAAACATCAATACATTTCATTTCTGCACTATTACAAGCTGTTAATTAAATTACACTTGCAAGCATTGGTTAATTTCTCGCTCATCCAATTTTAACAATAGATGTCCATACCAATTATATTATTGATTATTATTGGATTACTGATATGCAGACATAATGCTATCGGTTACACGGACCTATTGTCTCTTTGGTCATAATTAAAATTAATGCTTGATTTCAAATTGGGAAGTTTCATGAGAGATTGGATGGTCCAAGGCAATTGTCAAACAAACCTGTGGGAACCAATAAAAGGCGTATTATTATTTCGTTTTGTTACTTTTTCTACAAGTTCCATTCATTTTACACCAGCGAATATCAGTTTCTTACAAACAAAATGTTTTTTAATAGGTAACTTTGCTATTTAAAACTTTCGTAATCCAATGTCTGAAATATTTAAAAAGCAAAATAGATTTTGTATAAAAACCTGATTACTCGCTGGTATATAACATAACAAAATAATGACACTTTTGTTGTCGTTATTTGCTTCTACAAGTTTGTATGAAAATTGACTTTAAGACGCTTTATGCTACGAAAGTGCTGCTTTAGAAAAAAAAAAATTATTTACATACATACTCGTACTTACTAGATAAAAATCATTATTTACATACATACTTAATAGAATAATTATTCCAAGCTATTGCTATATATACGCATTTACTTGAGCAAATTTTCAATACTTATTCTAGTTAGAAAATATATTTTTTTTTTAAGTGGCAGCACTTAAAAGAGCGCTGTGATTAACTAATTCATTGCCTAAGTATCGCTTACATTTTTTTTTAAATCCAAAAACTACTTTTTAGAAAATAATAAAAGAAAAGCAAAATTTTATCGTTATCGTTATCATTTGCATCTCATCTCGAAAAATTTTCTATAATATTTTATCTACACTCATATCGTAAAATCTGGATTATGAACTCAAAAATAGTGCATAAGTACAATTCTTTTTATGAACGCTTCTTGTACGGAAAAAAAAATAGAACAGTTTTATTTCTTGTTTTTGGCATCTGATAAAAAAGAACTGTTATTTACCAAAATTATGCTTTTATGAAAAGTATGAAAGTACAGTTACAAGGCCGCGGTACGTAAGTCTAGCGGTAAACGAAACGCGGATTGGATTGGATTGGATTGGATTGGATTGGATACAGTCGCGCACGCAATTATCATCTCTACAGATTATATTTATTGGGGTAATATTTTGTTATCACTTTTATGCAATTTTTTTTTTGTACCATTGTGTGAACTAAAATTAAATGGTTCTTAACCAACTATATTAATATATTGATTCAGAAAATTTATTCCGCCAATCATTTGGCTTGATTATTGAACCCAGATCGGACTTTGATTTCACCTGTCAAGGAGGGCAAGTTTTTGCATTTTCATAGATTATATTCTGTGATTTCTATAACAATATACTATGTCAATATTTTAAAACTGTTTTTGGCCAGGTCTGTTTAAAGTATTAGGTATTAAAACACTCGCTTATACTGTTAAAAAACTCACCTGTTAATGACCTCTTTATGTGCCAGTTTCATGGCAATATAATTTGTTACATATAGAAAGGCCTTAGCTAAGATGATCTAAACGAAACGTTGAATTTACAAGCAAATTAATTTAGAGATTACATATACTAGTAGGAGTAGAATCATAAGTCGTGGAACTTACAATTGTAAATGCAAATTGAGTCTTACTGTTTTAGTGGAGAAACAATAACGTGGAGTTAAAACTACTGCGCGCACGGATTAACTGCGCCGTTGTAACTGTTTAAAGTATTAATGTTTGCTTTATTTTTACGCTATTTAGGATCTGGAATACATAAAGCAGAGTGGACGAATGTGGTCCAAGTGTCGCTACTATTAAATAAAATAATAAAATAAAAGGGCATTATGTAGTTCCCAATCAAAAAGAAGCCGATCAAAATCTGTCCGAGAGATTTCGAATTATGATTGTTTTTATGTTATGTTAACTAATTTGTATCCTAATCTGGAGGTTAATCTGGGCAAATCCAGTACCCCTAACTGCTACATGAATGTTTGGCCTGCATGCTTCAGAAAGCACGCAAATGTTTTATTTTTATCATATTTGTGCCCGAAGTACGGGGACAGGGCTCACCTCCACCCCATGTTGAGATGTATACGTTCTTCATTATAGCTTGATTTGCATGACAGATATCGTCAGTTCGCTAATTTACGCGCACTGGAACTTAAAATCTCAACGTTGGATTACAAAGCGTAAATGTTTATGAACGATAAGACCTGTCATGCGAATCAATCTATCATGAATAACGTATAATAGGATAAATTTCAATATTTTGCATAAATATGTTTAGTCAACTTCTTACCTGACCAATATTAAACTGTTTTTCGGGACTTTTATCTTTGCGTTACAAAGCCAGTTACCCAATTATTATTATTTCAATCGATATTTTCATTTTTGAAAATGATGGTTTTTGAATTTTGAAATGTGTAAAATAAATACTTAAATAAATTTATGTTACCTTTATCGGCTTATATCTTGTATTTATTTGATTTACAATTATAATTAAATTTATATATTATCTATTTATAATTATATTATAAACATTATTATTTATAAAATAATATTATCAAATATATAAAATAAATACTTATAACCAGAAAATAAAGTTTATTAAGATATACATGGAAAAAATAAACAAATTTAATTTATTGCAATTTTACTCTGGGTGTACTCATTCTAAATACTTAATTTCATGCGCATTTTGACGCACGTGATTTCCAACTTTATAAAGTCAGTCTCCGGGTTAAATAGCAAAGCCGTTGTACCCCGAAGGAAAACCTCCTCTTAACAATCAAGGAAACTGGGTTAATATCATCAAAAGAACACCCAGTTCACCTTTTAGCATAATTTTAATTTTCTTATCTCCATAAATGCTTCAGTCATATATGAACTTTATTTTAGTAAATGTATCATAATATCAAATTACTTATTTATATAAAAAAGTAGAGGAAAAGAGGAAAAAAATCTCAAGAAGAAGAACTTTGCGAATTTATTTTTTCGATCCAACTTTATCAAATCGTGTTTCCATTGTGTATGCCAATAATACTCGTATTACCCTAGATTTTAATTTCATTGTATACTACTTCAACCAAGATTTATAAAAACGTGTTTGTGTATATAAAAAGCTCGGACTGAGCCTGCATCAGTAATATGCGCTGCCGCTTGATCTTTAAGTCTTGCGAGATCTCGCACCGATTACGATGCGTGGTTGATCTTGAAAAATTGGTGTAAGATCTCGGTATACCGAAATCGCATACCCTACTCCCGAGGTAACACACACCAGAAAAAAAGCGTGTCACTACTACAACCAAAACCAAACAGACTTCGTGAAATAGAATATCTGAAAAAGTCGTTCATAATAACTAAAATCGACAAATTGTAAAAAGGAAACGGATGTTGATTGCCACAGCGGGAGTTTATTACGTGTATTGTGGTAGTAAAAAGCACAGCCATACGATAAATAATAATGATGAATAGTGTGATGTACTCATATGTATGTAGCGGTGAGCATGGAAACACCTCCCACGAAACCTCCGCATTGGAGCTGCGAAAACGATTAAGGAAGATGAATGACGATGAATCACCCGCTGGGGTCTCACGTACATAAGCCCCGACTTCTATTTCCTCTAATAGAGCTAATGGACTATAAACTAAACACTTGTGTACGTCCAATATGTGTGTAGGTATCTAAATGATAAATGTGTGTAAAACTATTGGAACTTCCAAATCACTGTGATTATTCTTTTTGGGGACGAATTTTTGGGGAAATTAAAATTTAATTAATTAATTTACTAGGTCAATCGCAATCGGAAAAACAATCCGTCGTGTGTTGTCCAAGATCTGCAGCAAAATATATATTTTACCTGACCTTGCATCAAAATTTCGACCTGTTCAGCTGGGGTTCAGTACCTCAGGGGGCTGCGAGTATGGGCATTTCTTCCCGGAGGACCGCCAACAGTGGCGAAATATTGGAAGCAAATATTATTTTTCCAATCGCCCGTTGCTTCTAGAACCATCGCTCCAATGAAAACTTATTAGCAATTGTCAGGTTTCCAATCGCCCATTGCTGCTAGATGTAAGGTTTCGAATCACCCGTTGTTGCTAGAACCATCACTGCCTAATGTTCTTTCACTCACATAGCTCCGGTACATCCGCATGCTATTTTAGATATCTACTATGCTATGTGAAAATAAATACCTATCCGGGAAAATGGTTGCGGTGTAGCCAAACGGAATTATGAAATGTAATCTTCAAATAGCCATTATCTTTCCACGGCCAAAAAAAAATTCGTTGCTCAAAATATCAAAACAATATACCTTTCACCGTAACGCACTGATGTAGGCAGACTGACAAGCGTGTGTACGCCAGTGTCGGTATCCTTGGGTGGCATTTGTCCAAATCGGAGCTATGTGACTGAACAGATCTTAAGGTTTCCAATCGTCCATTGCTGCTAAAACCAATGCTGCTATGCCCACTTATTACTAAATGTAAATTTTCCATGAACAACAAAACACAGATGTCTCGCTGCAATAATGCCCATTTTAACGAAAATATAAGAGGTTTCATAAACACTGGTTATGTTTTAAAACAAGTGAATTAGTAAGTGATAAAAGTATATTCAGTAATTTGAAACAATTATCACATAATATTCCATTATCACATATATATCACATATAACATATATTATATAAGGATAAATTAAATTAGCTGGCGAAATTTGAAACATATGTAGAAGATGTCCATATGAACAACTTTTACTATTCAAAATTCTTAAAATTTGTTTTCACATTTCCATACTGGACCAGTCAGCTGATCGGGGCAATTTTTATGGGAGGAAGAGAAAACAAGTTACGAATTTCGCTAAGCACCCATACCAACAGTTGTTCATATAGACAAGTACTACCTATTTTTTGAGTTTGACAAACTAATATTATTTTACTTTATATATATCTCTGTTGTTATTTGTTAAATTATGACCTAAACATACGTAGTTATATCTATAAAATTACTTCAAATACTTAGATGTTAGATGGATAAGGATTTGATCCCTTTGAATTATTCTCAGCCTCCTTTTGTTAGGCATGAACAAACACACGCAACACAAACCCAAAAAAAGTTGGTAGCCTAAACCTTCTAGCGGCTAATAACATATAAAGTAATACTTTGATCCGATTAACTAACACTACATTCTACTTGGGACTAGTTGGGACTACAACAAAAGGTGGGCTTGAAGAAAGTCACAGATTTCTCAGAGCTTCGATGAAAATGATTTGGCCAAGTGCGAGGCGGACTTGCGTACAAAGGGTTCCGTACCACCAAAAAATATGAGTACGAATCCTTAAAACAAAACCCATCCCAACACACACCCGCTTCCACAACCAACTTTTCAACAACTGCTTCACAGTCCGCATCATTAAATCATTCACTCCACCATTGACCGACATAGAACTCAGGACCTGGGAGACATCATATATCTGGTCACTTAGCGCACACAATGGACCCGGACTCAACAGACAGCACTGACAGACTCGACCAACTGACCCAATCAGCAAATACTCCCCTCCAAACTGTTTGTTTTTTTATTCTACCGCCTTTTTTTCATATTTTTTTTTAATGTTAATATTTCCTATCATAACCTTTTCAGACTGTATCAACTTGTTTTCATATTCATTTTTTATCATTTTTACCTGTCAACCACTCGACTGATGACGGCCTCACTGATGAGGCTGAAATATATCGAAAATATAAAGTTTATTTTTTATTATTATCATATATAATTGTTAAAACTACAAATAAAAAGCTAAGACAGCTAAAATTATATTTATTCATATAAAACATTAAGGTAAATAACAGCAATATTGATGCTGTGAGGATAGGGACTAATTTTGGACTAGCTCTCCTTTACAGAAAGTACTCTTTTCCGAACGTGACGACCGACCGTTATCGCGAGTCCAGGGTGCCTTGGCAGGATAATATGGAAAATAATTGTTTATTTTTTCCATGTTAATTAATTAATTAAAAATAAATCTTACACTGCTATGACGTTATGTTATGATAAGAGAAATAAGAATATAAGATGTAATAAATGATGTTGAGGTTCATGAGTGGCACGAAACCAACTGTTTTTTTTTTTTGCAATATATTAGTCGCTGGTAGTTTTTATTCTTTTTAGCGCCATAATGAGGCTTCTGTGCTTATATCTGAGACGAGTTTTACTACCTTCGTAAACAAGCAGACAAACATCGCTATAATATAACCCTTGGTTATTCTTACGCCTCTCCCCTTTCGCAGACGCCATAGCAATGTCAAGGCGACAAAATACAAGCCGCTAAAATGGCAGTTCCTGACGAACAATTTGGCATCCTCCGAGTACGAGACCCTTATTTTTATTATTTAATTCAGTTGTTTTACTATGAAAGTTTGAAACCCATCTATAAGATAGAGCTGAAACATAACGTTGAAAAATATTCTTTATTCTTTATTGTACACACACGGAAATAAAAATTACAGTGAAAACGATGCACATTATCTCTAAACAGATAGTAAGACAGTCGCGAATACCTGGGAATATGTGGAAGAGCACTTCATAGTTGGACTGATTGGACACTGAATGAGTTTCCATAAGCACAGGTGTTATGTGTAGGGGTTTTAAGGAAGGAACAAGTCCTGGAACGTAAGGGTTTATCCCTGGAGGTCAAAAACTCAAAACGTTCACGAAAGTAACCTGAAGAAAGTGGATTCTTAATTATATTAAAGAGATGGGACAAAATATGAACATTGCGGCAAAGACGGATTAGTAACCATTTTAATTCTTGACGAAAATGAGAGACGTGATCATATTTACGAAGACTAAAGATAAATCGGATTGCTAAGTTCTGAAAACGTTCGAGTTTATTCAACAACTCCTCGTTAGCATCACCATAGTCAATGATGGAAAGAAGAAGCGTATGAGCAAAGCATGATTTTGGTTTTAAAGGGCAGAAAGTTCCGGAGTTGCTTTAGGGAGTGAATTGCGCCATAAACTCTTCTGCTGGTTTCATTCACATGGGCAACACAAGATAGGTTGCTGTCGAATATAACACCTAAGTTTTTTACTCAGTTGGAAAAGACATTTGGTGTCCCGTTGTAAATTATAGATGGAATCGTTTGATTATTGAGAACACCCAGCCAGTACCTGCTTCCTATCAACAAAGCTTGTGATTTCTGAGGGTTTACGAGGAGGCCAAACGAGGTCATCAATACTTTTTATATTCATTTTCATTTTCATTTTTGCTCTTTTTTACTTTTTTGCGACATTATATTTACAAAGTAATATTATACATATTATAATTAAATTAAATTAAATAAGTAATATGCTTCATGTAAGACCACCTTTATCCATACTCATTACCTATTTTTATCATCACACGATGAGACGCGAACACACACACCCTCACACACACAAACACACCCTAATTCACCCGACACTCAACATACTCATAATAACAAACCTTTGTATTATAAATACAGAAGTAGTAGATTATTGGGCGTTCTACCCCGCCTCTCTTATCCATGCCTCGCTTCGCTCCGCTCCGCTCGGGGCTTCGCCCTCCGCCTGGATGAGAGAGGCGGGGTTGAACTCCCAATAATTTAGCTTCGCTTGGGGCTCACTCCGTTCGCCCTCTGCCTGGGTGATTTCGATAGCGTAGATTTTCCAATAAATTGGAGTGGGTCCCGAACTTGCTTCAAGACACCAAATTGCAACCATTACATCCATAAAATTTAACAGGGATGTTATACTTACAGATCTCTGCACACCTCCTTGTTTGAGACCATCACAAATAATAATACCACTTTTTTGAACCGTACTTAAATTTATTAATGATGACTAATAGCAAGTTTACAATAAAAAGATCCGAAAATACTCAATTCTCGTATAAATCTTGCCTGATCCCAGAAACGTACAGTTTCCGCATAAGATCTTGTTCTAAAATCCCGAAAACACTGAGTTCTCGTAAAAGACTTAAGAATCTGTTTCAATAGTAAATTATTGAAATACTACAGCAACAAGATCCAAAAACACTCAGTTCTCGTATAAATCTTGTCTGATCCCAGAAACGTTCGGTTTCTGCATAAGATCTTGTTCTAAAATCCCGAAAACACTGGGTTCTCGTAAAAGACTTAAGAATATGTTTCAATAGTAAATTATTGAAATTTTTACAGCAACAAGATCCAAAAACACTCAGTTCTCGTATAAATCTTGCCTGATCCCAGAAACGTTCGGTTTCCGCGTAAGATCTAATTCTAAAATCCCGAAAACACTGAGTTCTCGTATAAGACTTATGAATCTGTTTTATTATTCAATATTAACATAACTATACTCCATAGTCACTCAATTAAAAAAACCCCAAAGACGCTCAGTCTCTGCATAAGGTTTAAAATTTAAATACGGTTCTAACACAAAATATGCATAACTGATAATGACGACTGCATTGAGTGTAATGAGTATGCTATGCTTTGAAGTGGGTATTGTGAATCAGTTGTTTTAAACCTTAGGCTTATATTTCATTTTGATTTAAAAATTACATTAAGGAAACTGTTTTATTTATGTAGAATAATCTAGAACCTTAACACGGTATTTTGATAAAAACTTACAAAGATAAATATTAAGATGTACGTGTATAAATATTAAGATGTACGTGTAAACAATTTTGATATATTGAACCCTATTTTAGAGTAAGTGTAGAATCCTAGCTAGAAAGCATGGCTATTACCTAGCATATAGTTTTAACAAACGAAATCCATATTATTCTATAATCCTTATTCTTGAAATTGATCAAAGAAAAACTGTTCTGCATCCCTGTTCCAATGCTGTAGACCAGGAGCTGTAAAGAATATCACTAAAATATAAAATTCTTGATAAAATTAACAAAAGGTTTTTGGTTTCCAATTTATACTGATAATTATCCTTATCGTTAAAACTATCCAGATATTTGTTTATTTGTATAATAATTATATAAATTTTGTATGAGACATTTTATAACATATAGTTCATACCCAGTTTAGAAGTCATAGCTTCAACTAAATAATGTTTTTATATACTACTATTTACCTTTGTACCTACTTATTTTAATAAAGGGTAATTTCAATATATGGATAGTATTTTTTACCAGCATTAAAGGTCTATGACTCTCGACCTATTAACGAGTCCACGTGTAACATTGCTGCATCAGCTCTAGGTAACTAGCGAGCAGGTCACAAACTAATTAACTATTAGACATCTTATCAACCATGGACAAGTGTTAGTATAGCATATTTATATTTATTCTTAATGCACTCGCACAGAAAACTTAATTCTAAATTATATGATAAAGTTGTGTACAATGGCGCGCTTATCTCAATAATGAGATTTCTTTCAGCAAACAAAGGGCGATAGGCATATTTTATATAAATAAGATATTCATATGGTGCAAGATAATACTTATACAGAAACAAGATTAAATTAATAGTAGATACCTAATAGTTAAAAACATAATAATATAATAAATACATGAAATTTACATGCAAATGCCTACATAGTAGTTTAGCCTGCATACAGTTTGATGGACTTAGCACTAAAAGAGTTTCCTTACGCCCCAGTGTTATAAGAAGGTGTTTTAGTAGTGCAATTGCACTGATGTGTTTGCGAAAAAAGTGTACCACTTTACAACGTCTAATGACTTAGTGGTCTGTGGAGCACTTCTTTGAAATATTATATTATTTTTTGCTTACACATAATTATTAGGTAGCTTTATTGCTTTAATGGTTCAGTGGTTAAAGACTAGAAGTTAAGGGTTCGATTTATAACATAAGGTTTGTATATTACATACTAATAACAAATAAATAAATAGGTTGATTTAGAATTATTGTTTGTCTTTATTTATTTTTTATATATATGTTTTACTTCACATAAATACAATCAGTTAAAATGTTTGTCTTTATGTGAGATAATATTGCGTTGTGACAACAAAACTACATTTAAGATTTTAATATAAATTACTTTACTATCAACATAGACTTCTTATTTTTATTTATGGGTTGTAAAGTAACTTTGTTATAGATGAGTGTATATGAAGTCGCAGGCGAAAAGCTAGTTTTTACCCAAGATGACTTTTTATTCATCATCCAAATTTATACTGTACAAAAGACCTATGATATTGATCACCTACCAAGCCTCTAATATGATTTTGAATGATGAATAAAATGGTGTTTCATAATTATAATATAATTAAATTGTATCATGACCTTTAAGGTATGTATTTGGGGATGGTGTTAAATCATTTCTTGGTGGACGATTAGTAGTAATGAAGTCGCAGGCAAAAGTTAGTTACAAAAATAAAATTATTGTGAAACTGCGTTGTAAGCCACGGGTTAGGTGTTATATTACATTATTTAAAATTGGGTTACTTCCTTCGAAAATATCAATATTGCAGCGTAAGTATACCTACTTTCATAACAATTATTTAAAGTAATATGAGTAAAATAAGTTAAACGATTATAGATTACTGAACAATATGCTATAAGGGTGAAATTTAATCGTCAGTAAAGTAAAACTTATTACAAAAATACATTTTGACAAAAAGGTTTATAAAACATTTTTACAAATTTCCAATTCACTCTTTGACCGTATTCGCGTGCTGTTATTACTCCTTGAGGAAACTGTTAGTTTTTTCCTTCCGTTGTTTCTAACGTGCTATTCGTGTGTGTGTGTGAAAATCCTTCGAATCCTGCCCTAAAAATGTTAGTATTCGTGAGTACCTATTTCATCTTCTCAGTTAAAGTAGAATTGATTTTAAACTGTTTTATATTTTAATACCAATTTGTTTTGCGTTTTATTTTCTACGGCGTTGTGCGTTCTAAAAATGGTTTGTTTTATTTTACAAGCCTTTTGTTGTTGTTTTGTTATGATAAATATTCCAAAATTTTATTCAAGAAACCCTAGCTAACAATAAAAAACAGCATTGAAATCTGTAAAGTGTTTCTCAAGTTACAAATGAAAAAAACAGACAAACATCGTCTAGTCCTGTTAGTTTTTATATAGGTAGTAAAACAGTGTATATTTTACAGGTCTGACTCAGAATACGAAAGTGTCGTCTCGCATCCGCAAGTTGTGAAAAATAAAGCTGCGGTAGCTGGACCGAGCAAACGTAAAACGACCTCTTCAGCAGAAAACCAAAGGTACATCTTTGTCTTTATTTCTATTTCTAAGTCTCTTTAATCCGTTTTTTCCACTTTAACTTAAAACAAATAAATAAATTAATGTTTCTCTATTCGCAACTATTGAGTTTATTGATATTAAATTCTGTAATAAAACCCGCATTCAAACGTATTTTGCAGTTATTTAATCGTATGAACGTACACTCAGACGTGGCACAACATTTTCAACGTATACTTGTGTGTCTAAAACGAATCTTTTATTTACAGGGCAAACAAAAAGAAAAGCAGTGGTTCAAGTAGCAAGCAGCTTGATATTTTCGGCATACTAGAAGAAGCCGAAAATATAGCCAGCAGCGCGGTGCCTACAAACTTTCCAGTATCATCAAGCTTTATATCACGAGTCGCAAACGGTTCAGTACGGAAGGCTATTGATAACGAAGGAGAATTTTACGTGGAGTTAAAAGTATACAAAACCGTCGACGCTAAAAGTACGAAGCCAGAGGAAAGGTGGAAGAAATCGTTGTTTGGGGTGAAACTGTTGACCGACCAGGACTCTGGTCAGTGGCAGGCATTGCAGAAGTTTGTACGGGAAGCACACTCTGTGTTTACCGACTGTGAGGGTGTGTTTTATAGTGATAAAATTAATATTAAGTAAAATATTTTTCTTTATGACATGATCAATAAAACATAATATCTTTTTCTGTTATATATTATACACATTATTTTTTATTTTGTGATCTTCCACTTTCTTTCTTTATTCTGATAACTTTTTTTATTCTAATCACAGAGCGATAACTAATTTGACGAAAACGCATCAATTACTATTATTTACATACTTGCCTGTTGTTACATTCAGTGATTTCAAGCCATTAACTCAATAATGCCGTACTGTACCGTTTGTCGAACAGCAGTTGATGGTAAAAAATGGATAGGGCATTTACGCAGTAATTTGCATAAAAACAATGCCGTGGTATCTCTATGCGATGGTGTCGAGATAATAACTTCTGCTTTCAAGTCCCGTATAGCAACATATAGGGTTACAGCCAGTAGTGAGTTTGAGAAAAACTCTGTAGATAACTTTTTTGACTCGATTCGAACCAAGATAAAACATCTTTTTGATAAATCACTCAAAGCTCATACTTGTATAAAAGTAAATATTGAACTGTTTTCATTGTTTTTGATGTTCAAAAATGATTGTCAAGAAATGAAATCATTTGGAACTAAAAACCAGATTTTATATCTGAACTACGATTTTGATTTGAAATATTCAGGGGTCTTGAATACAATCAAAACAAAAATTGAAGAGTTTCAAGAGAGAGATAGTGGGTGGACATTTCTCAGTAATTCGCATCTTGAAATTAATATAAATAAATACCAACCACTGCGAGGTGCTAGCCATGTTGAGTTGCCTGAGTTTATAAAAAATAAACGAGCTTGTCTAAACATAAAGAACAATGACCCTTATTGCTTTCTGTGGTGCGTTATGGCAGCCTTATTTCCATCTCTGAAACATCCCGAACGAATAACATCTTACCCTGACTTTAGGAAAAAATTGAACATAGAGGGAATGTCATTTCCAGTCAGTTTTTCGGATATAGGTGTATTTGAAAAAAACAACTCTCATATTGGTATCGTGGTGTATGGGTTGTATGATGGAAAGACTATTTCGGGTCCCTTGTATAAATCAGAAATTTTAAAGGATAAAACAATTATTCATCTATTATATCTTGAGAAGGATTTATCATCTCATTTCTGTCTAATCAGAAACCTGTCTCGTCTGGTTAGAAGTCAAATAACTAAACACCATCAAAAGTTACACATTTGCGAAAGTTGTTTGCTATTTTTTACGACACTTGAACAAGTCAATAATCACTTATGCAGTGGGGTAGCTACCAAAATACCTGAAAAGGGAAGCATTTTACAGTTTCAAAACTATGGACGTAAACAAAACATGCCTTTTGTGATTTACGCTGACTTAGAAACGATGCTCGAGAAATATGACGGCTGCAATAATAATCCCAACATCGCTAGCACATCGACCTTACAACGTCACGTGCCGATAGCATTCGCTTACCAGATAGTTTGCTCGGTAGATGACTCATATGATATGTTTGTTACTTACCGCGGTGTCGACTGTATTGAAAAGTTTATCAAATGTTTAAATCGCGATGTACGAAAAATACATGAAATTTTGAAAAAAACTGTGAGCATAATATTCACAGAAGCAGATAAAAAAGATTTCGAAAACGCCACTCGATGTTACATCTGTAAAAACTTTATGTTTTTGGATCGGGTCCGTGATCATTGCCATATCACCGGAAAGTATCGCGGACCAGCCCACAATCATTGTAATTTACAGCTTAAACTACCCGCTTTTGTTCCTGTAGTATTTCATAATTTAGCTGGGTACGACTGTCACTTGTTTATAAAGGAGCTGGCTTTATCACTCGGCCCTGTAAAAGTCATACCTAAAACTAAAGAAAACTATATTTCGTTCACTAAATACATACCGATTTCCCAGGAAGATAGCATCCAAGTACGATTTATTGATTCATTTAAATTTTTAGGAGCTAGCTTAGACCAACTTGCAAAATCATTAACGAAAAATCAGTTTCATTATTTAAGAAACCGATTTCAAGAAGACAGCAAATTTAATTTACTCGTGCGTAAAGGTGTTTATCCTTATTGCTTTATGTCTGAAATGGATCGTTATGAAAATAAGTCTTTACCATCAAAAGAAAGTTTTTTTAATTCACTTACCGGTGAAGACATAAGTGACGAGGACTATGAGCATGCGCAAGCAGTTTGGTTGGAATTTGCTATAAAAGATTTAGGTGAATACACAGATCTGTATTTTCAAACAGATGTTTTATTACTTACAGACATATTCGAAAATTTCCGAAAAACTTGCAAAAAGTACTACGAACTTGATAGCTTATTCTATCTCACTATAAGTGCGTTGTCGTTTGACAGTATGCTTCTCAAAACTCAAGTAAAGCTCGAGCTACTTACTGATTTAGAAATCATTCGAATGATTCAGGGAGGAATAAGAGGTGGGGTATGTATGTGCTCTAAGCGTTATGCTAAAGCCAATAATAAGTACCTGTCCGACTATGATACATCTCAACCAGATTCATTTATCGTTTACATAGACGCTAACAACTTATACGGCTATTGTATGACACAGATGCTACCCCTTAGTCATTTTAGATTTTTAACAGCAAAGGAAATGGAAACTTTTGATGTTTCAACTATTCCCGATAATGGTGAAACTGGTTATATTTTAGAAGTAGACATAATCTATCCTGACATTTTACACCATGAGCATAACGATCTTCCTTTTTGCCCTGAAAAATGTATTCCTCCCGGAGGAAAGAATCATAAACTTTTGCCTAATCTGTATAATAAATATAGGTACGTGATTCATTACGTTCACCTGAAGCAGTGCCTTAAACACGGCTTGAGACTAGTCAAAGTACATAGAGTTATTACTTTTCGGCAAAGTGCGTATTTAAAAGAATATATTGATCTAAATACAAAGTTACGACAAAAAGCAAAGTCAAAGTTTGAGCAAGACTTTTTTAAACTCTTAAACAACAGTATTTTTGGAAAAACGTTGGAAAATACTGAGCGACGTACAAATGTTCAGTTAGTTAAACATTGGATCGATTTAAATAATAAAACAAAACAATCATCTTCTGCACAAAAATTAATCGCGCGACCAAATTTTCAAACTGTTTCAGTACTATCAGACGATTTAGTTGCAATACAGATGAAACCCGAATGCGTTCGCTTAGATAAACCTATCTATATCGGTTTCACCGTTCTAGAATTGTCAAAGAGCCACATGTATGATTATTACTACACCGTAATAAAACCAGTATATGAAAATAGAGTTTCCGTTCTTTACCTAGATACGGATTCATACATACTAATGTTACAGACCAAAAACTTTTATAGGGATTTGAAAAATATATTTTTGGATAATTTTGATACCAGTAATTACGACGTCGACAATTGTTACGGTATACCGTTACAGAACAAAAAAGTACCGGGGCTATTTAAGGATGAAATGGGTGGTCAAGTTATATCTGAATTTGTAGGTCTACGTTCGAAGCTATATTGCATTCGCACCGAAAGCAGCTCTATAAAAAAAGCTAAAGGCGTGAAAAAAGCCGTAATAAAAAAATTAAACGTTTCCGATTATAAAAAATCGTTGTTTGAGAAAATAATAATTCGTAAAAAAAATATTTTGTTTCGGTCAATTAAACATGAAATATTTACTCAGAGTGTAAACAAAATTGCTTTGTCGAGCAATGATGATAAACGTTTACTGCAGCGTGACAATATTTCAACAAAAGCCTGGGGTAATTCATCAATAATATTATTATCTTAAGTGAGTTAATGGCTTGTATTTAACTGTAGATAGAACCTTTTATGTTTTATGTATATAATTAGTTTCAAACTGTAACACTTAATTTACAGATAAATTTAATTAATAATTAATATAATTAAATTTATCTCAAAATTAAGTAGGTACCATTATGTATTTTGTTTTTATGTATACCTACCTGTAGTTTATATTAGTAAGTTTAAAAATTGTAAACCTTAATTTACAAATAAATTTGTTCATGAATCATGACCATGAATTTTATTTTATTTCATAGTCCTATTCCTAACAGTAAGTTAAAAACAACGTTTATAATTACCCTGCAGTCTCTGCATACCCTGTAGGAGACATGCATGAGTATATTATTATTTACATGTGTAACGCATACAGGAATGAACACGTCGGACATCGGTCACCGGTCACCTGATTGAATAATGCAAGTAAGCAGAAATCGTCTTGCAATTGTATGTATATGCGTGTGTGTGTGTGTGAAATGTAAACAGCTGACATCAGTCTATTATGACCTGTATTGCATAGGTGTAAGATTCAAATATTTATAGGTACAAGCCTCACTGCCATATAGTCACATGTGGAGTGGGCAACTATTAACTAACAAATGCATGCATTCATTAGGCTTTAGACAGACCCGAGGTGAACAACAGTTACCTGGTTTTACTAAGCAGTTATTTACGTTACGACCTCGGCTCAAAAATGTCTTTTTCTGTAAGTAGAACTTTAATTTGATTAACATTAAATTAACTTTATCAGTATACTTTATATTTATTTATAAATTAATAAAGCTAATTTGTTTTTGTTACAGATCCTGACTGATCAAAATGACCCATATTATTACGCTCAAAATATGTTGGAAGGGATAGATAGTGACGTGGAAGTTGTCCGACAGATTCCCCAGCCTCAGAATTTAGTTAAAAAACGGGTGAGGACACACAGAAAGCGATCTTCAAAGGAGATGATGCAATCTTCTTTTATAATAAACAAGACGTCTCGACGAGGAAATCGGCTCATCAAGATTGAGATATTTGACCTCTATGAATGCCAAGACATAAATCGTGAAAGTGCTTTAGTGACCTGTCAATGGGTGTGTGAGGATCCTATGGACGAAATTTTAGACTTGACAGAAATTGTTATAAAAAGAATATCGCAAAAGATGTGTGACAATAATATTTAAAAATTAGTTAAGTGTTGGAATTTAAGTAAATATTCTATGATGTAAGTAATATTTTAGTCAATTAAATATATTTTATTCGAGTGAAATTAAAGTTTTCGTTTTATTTTATTTCATTAACAGGTACATAAATTAAACAATTTTCAATTAATTTTTAATTTTATTTGAACTCTGTAAAATAATTAAGTACAATTAAAACTTAAAACAAAACATATTGTTGTTATAAAACCAATTTTTTATGGAAATTACATTTTTAAAGCACACTTGTTTGCATGATTACTAAAACAAATTAAGTTATTTTCACAAAACTCATCGAGTAAGTTTCTTAAGTTAGGACACCCTTTTTCTCCTATATCAATAACAGTACATTTTTTACACAATTCATATATCCACGTTATCTTTTCACCTCCTTTTACAAAAATTTTCTTATTTCTAAGATAGTCATGAATAATTCTACGAAATTCCCTATAATCAATATAACCCTCAGACCATTTGTATCCTTGGTTGATCTCAAGCCACTTCACGTGTTTTTTTTCTCGGTCATTCAATGATGCAAAAGGGTATGGGGGCTTTACAAGAAATGTTTGTGTAAATAGTGGACTAGCAATTGCAAATTCCTTTAAAATAAAATTATTTTTAAAGTCCTTAAAGCCTTGCAAATCACAAAAAATATATTCAGTACTCATGATATCTTTTTTACAATACTTGTAAGTGGTTTGTATTCAAAAACGCAATCATTCAAAAACAGACAGTACGCAGATGTCTTATCAGGAAACTCAAGATCACTTTCTAAATCAATTCGCACATCGATAGGGCCTGATTTTAAAGTTTCATTCTGGCGACAACAGTCAATTACAAATAAGGGCGCTTTTTCCTTAAATTCTTTAAAACTGATTGACGGCTCGCAACGACGACCGTAATATGAATGTTGGAATGTTGCAAAAGCCTCGTATAATAAAGCATATCTATCTTCACCAAATTGGATGTTTAAATTTTCATATGGATAATAAGCGGAATTCAAAAATACTTTGACATCTCGTAAATGACAATGATCAAATTGTGACATATCCTTTGCTCCATTATTTTTGCGATCAGTTTGCAACCCTATAATTACATATCTCGGTTTTTCTACTTGAGATGTTGTTTTTACTGACCAAGTATGTTTTGTTGTCCTTGGCAAAAGAGGGTATTCGTACAGATCCCAGTTTCTAAATGCTAAATTTATAGTTCTGTCTTTCTCCAAATATTTTAGCAAGTTAATTCTTTCACGATCCGATACTTTGATATGGGGCACCCTCCATACGATTTTATTAATAGTAAGGTCATGTATTACTTCATTTTTATTTAGTTTGAGTGAATTCAGGTTCGTATTGCTTCGCAAAAGAACTAGCTCATGTTTGCAGTTCATGATAATTTTATTGTAGTCTTCCGCAAATCCGAGAATTTTGTTCAAAGGTATGCAAACAGAAAAATGACCTCCATTTGTATTTTTTATACCATCAAAATCCCATCCCCAAAACCTAGACATTTTCGATTCATTTGAATTCATTGACAATAATGACTTTATAGTTGTCGACAAACCAGCATTTTTAATCTTGTCAATTTCTACCCCATTTATTTCATATCGTATTTCTTGAAAAAGGAAAAGTATGTAATTATTAATAAACTCAACGCTATTAACTTTCTCTTTTGTTTCTCTACTTTTATGAATTGTAACGGAACCTTCTATATACAATGTGCTCACTGATGGCAAAACGTACAAATCCTGTTGATTGATGGGAATGCGTATTTCGTCATTTTTATTAAAACTGTTCACATAAGGCTTATAAGAATGCACCTGATAGCTTTCAATGCTGTTGTCCTGAACAAACGATTCTCCTATATCCAAAATACTCATTTTAGTAGTTTTATGAGCTTAAGAAATTTTTTATCTTGTTTGGTTAACTTTTTTTTTATTGTTTTAGGTGATCTCCCAGGAACTGCGCTGATTGAACTGAGATTTTTTTGTGCATGTTGTGTTATTTTATTGAAATCAATCATTTTCGTTTTAAATGCAAATATAACTGTATCTCTTCGTGTCGCAGATTGATTAAATCGTTATTAGCATCTAATATTTTTATGTTTATTTCACTGACACTTTTCTGGTTCACGGGAAAGTATATTAGATTTTTAGGAATTTCAATAATTCTATAACCTGGTGGTACGTTAGGTGCAAACTCATAAATTATATGACTTGGAATTCCATTGATAAAAGATCCGCTCACAATATCACATTCGATTCGGATGATGGTTGTTGGTAAAATGCTTATTGGAAAGCAAGATGCATGCAATATATTAGATTTTAATGTTTCATTTCTAAAACCTAATATACGACCTATAGAGTCATTGTGCTCAAAATATATGTCTTTAGTACAAAATATTTTGGTACTCAAAGTATTGTTATTACAGATGAGTTTTAAAGTACAATCATTAATATTCTCAGTTAAATAATCACTAATATCTTCAAGTTCATACGAACCTTCAGGTATTTCTATCACCTCATTTTTGCCATAGTAAAACTTATTGTTTCTACCATCAACATTAGGTATTGAGTTAAAGGTAGAAAAATAAATAAGACCGCATTCATATTCACCATCAAGTTGTAGTTCAGGTGAATAATTTGTAATCAAAGCAGAATCGTTGCCTGTTACTGACAGTGTGAACGACATTATTAAAATGATTTTTTTAATGACCGTAAGTCATTTAAATGCTTTTTCCAGAATTCATTCAGAAATTTTATACACAGGTGTCCACAATTAACCGTATTAAACTGCTGATATTTTTTATAGTTATAAAATATAGTACACCTCTTTAAGTACTTAATTAATTCTAAAGGTGGTTTTAAATTCCCAAAACTATCAAAATATTCACAGTAATTTTTTATTTTTGCATAGGCTACCCAATGGGTCCCAGCGTTTTCAGAACTATCTAAATTCATTATTGCACATTCAATTAGCTTTGATTTTCTAGGTAAGCGATCTCTCATGAAAACACCCCGAAAATATGGAACGTCATGAGTGTATTTGATAATATCAATATTAGAAAGTGCTCTTCTGGGTAGCCTTGCTATTAGTTTTTTGATGAACGCAGACACAGGCCTTTTCCTTTTTTGTACGGTTTAATGTACAATCCTTTACCTAAAGCCCTTGACTCCATTACTATATTGTGCCGCTCGGACTCTGCAAGACTTTTTTGAGCAGTTTTATACTCGTTTACAGCTTTAGCAATACCCGCAGCACCACCAGCCAAAGACCCTAGTGCCGAAAGCCCCGCAAAGATTGGAATCAAAGGTAGTATTCCACCAGTTTTCGGAATAGGTATAATCCTAGGAAGATTAATTTTATTATTTTTAGAAAATATTTTTTTTGCAGCCATTTGTGCAAACTTGATAGCGTCATTATTATTTCTCGGTTTGAATTTTTTCAGTTGATACTTTATTTTAGAAACTGCCTTCTTAAATGTTTTAATACCAGCACCTGATTTCAGCTTTACTTTCATTACCTTATCAACTAACCAAGACGCGATCTTTTCACCTTTACCAGCATCTTTGGACTTTAATCTTCTATTTGCCATTTTCATTAATTCTTTGTCCGCCTTATGACGATCTTTTAAATTAGTATGTTTTAAATAAGCAATATCGTGCTGCATACACCCATTGTCTAACTGATTGATTCCTATGTCACCTCTCTGTAATCTCTCTTGTAGTCGGGTCCCAGGTCCGCAATAATTATAACCAGGTATATGTAACTCAATTGGTAAACTATTAATAATATTATTGATAAGTCCTCTTCCTTTCATTACTAGTACAGTACTGAAAGTTGTATCAATAAATATCATAATAAATATCTTAACCACCAAAATCATAATTAAACTAGTTAATTTTCACGATAGCATTCTTGTCAATCCAACTATTCTCATCGTCACTAAGACCAAGCCATTTAACGTAATATTTATTACCTCTTTTCTTAATTACTTTTTCAATCAAGTAAATGTTTGGACATTTTGTCTTTTGAAGTTCTTCTGCATAAAAACACCCTTTTATTATGACTTTATGTTGGTCTTCAATGTGATAAGTAAGTGGGTTTGTATTATTCACTTTCTTAACTGTGAACAATTCTGTAGACCAATTTGGAGTATAACCCTTTTGAAAACTACCTTTATACTTGCTAATACGAACCACATCACCAACATTAAATTTATTTTTGTGTTTGACATATTTATCTTGTGATTCTTTTATATTTCTCGCCACGATTAACTGATTTGACATATTTACTTCAAGTGGTTTATATTTTGTTGTACCATGTGTGGTATTATTATAACTACTCATAATTTCTGTTAAAGGTTTTCCAATCCACTTGTAACTACCATTAAGACTAAAATATTTAAATAGTTTGTTTTTTAAAGTTCTGATCAATCTCTCTACTATAGATGCTTTTTTAGTCGAGTATGTAGAATAATGGTTGATTTTATTAACCTTCATTAGTTTGTGGAACACATCGTTATAAAACTCTGTACCATGATCCGTTTGTAAATTATTACATTTTAGACCATTTCTTATAATACTTTGGAATGCTAAAGCTACTTCGCTTTTTGTTTTGGTTTTCAAAGGAACTGCCCATGAATATTTAGAAAAGGCATCAATAACAATTAAAATAAATTTATATCCTTTATTATCTTTATAATAATTTTTTATGTCGATTAAATCTCCTTGCCACAAATCACCAATCCCCTTAAGTACGACAGAACGCCGTCTAAAATTTCGTCTAGCTGATTTGTGAATCTCGTCAACAACATTGCATTTACTCATGGTTTATTTTTTTTAAAGATACTAAATGGTCTTTTAGCAAGTTACTGACTTGTACTTGGGTACATTTCTCATCTAACTGTTGCTGAAGTAGCTGTATCTGATTTTTTATACTTTTCAGTTCAACAAAAAAGTCATACTTTTTACAAAACAATTGATTATTTTTATCGACATACTCTTTATTGACTGCTTCATCCGATTGCAGTGGTAATTTCAAACCTATTAACCTGTTAGATTTCACATCATAATCACCAGATAAATTTTTAAATATGACTTTTTCCATTATATTCTGTTCGTAAGAGTTTGTGAATCGAAGCCGCTTATGAACATGATGTCCGAACTTATCAATGTTCATGTTGATGGTGTAATTGAGCTGATGGATATGACACTAATGAATATTACAAAGTGTTGTGATTATATTTATTTAATCTATTATGTAATTTTCTTTTAATTCTTCAATAATTGATATGATTTCATTATCAAGACCAGTATTACCAGCATCACGAGATGCAATAAGTATTTTTAGTCGTTCTACCAACTCATTTGGATCATCCCAGTATAAATAATCAACATTTCTTACAAACTTTTTTAACTTTGGTAGTCCTTTTCCTTTAGATACATTTTCCTTACAACATGACTTAAACATCGGTTTTATAATTTGTGTATACTTAACACCTCTATTGCTTTTGATAGGTTGATCTGGGTCATATCCTCGGCGATGAGCGTTGGTATTTAATAATATTGTTTTGTAATTTTCTTTATCGTCCTGAGTTACAAGACTTAAATCAAGATCTCTCTTAAACAACAACTCTGCTAGTCCTGGGGTAATAATATAAATTTGACCATCAACTGTTAATTTATCATCTGTTAAAGAAAGTGGCATTGAACCAATCATGTATTTTCCTTTTACTATGCGTACTCCGAATGGAACATCTTTGAATACTTGTGAAGACAAGGACCAAGAGCTAATTTCGGTTTCGTTAGGGCTCACAGTTGAATTATTAGATTCAAAAAATTGTTCACTATTACTATTTTCTGTACTTTCATCAGTATAAGATTCACTTGAACTTAATTTATTTTTTTCAGAAATTTTATCGCTAGACAAAGAACTTGTTTCAGATATTTTTCTTTTCTTTACAGAACCTTGTGTATTTGCTAAATAATCTGAAGGGTTATCTTTCTCTTCTTTAAACTTTTCCTCCAATGATTCTTCATTTTTATCATTCGTTTTATTTCTTTTACTAGCTATAAGATTTAATGGATCTGTTATTGGTTTAAAAACGGATTCTAAAGCTATTTCACTATCCATTTTGATGTTTTTCATGGTTTTTATCTTTTTCTTGACAGCTTCAACAGATCTGATTATCTGTTGTTTAATTGATTTCTCTGTATTCATTTTTGCAAACTAACAAGCGTGCTTGTTGATAGCACAGTTAATAATGAGAAATTGTCAAAAATATTTATAAATATATTTCATTAGTCTAAAAGAATAAATGTGTCAAACTTCATCCTATAACAACCATTGTTTTTTTGACAATCCTTGTTTATAACTAAATAGCTATAAGAATCTTTCCAAGCATGTGAACACATTTCCCTAAATTGGTTCCAACTCATATCAGTGTTCACATGCTCATCATAGACATGACGTAAATTGATATCGTCCTGTTTGAATAGCACAATCAAATTTGCATTATCTCGAATAAGTTGCTTTGGTATCTTGCTATATGTTTGGTTGAGGTAGAAACTGTCAATATTTTTATGTCTTCCCATCGCAAAGTAATCACGTATATTATTTTGATTCTCACAGGCAACATCATCAAAAATTATAACTGAATTTGATGCAGCATCTTTTGGGCCGATAACTTCTTCATTATCATGAAATTTAGAGTAAGAAATTCCTGGGACCATTTTCAAGACTTTTTCTAAAAAAATATATTTCGGTTGATATAAAGTTTTCGAATAAACGTAAACATTATGAAAACGCAATCCATTTTCATGTAAAAGAAGACCTATCATCATATTCGTTTTCCCACAGTTGGAAGGACCACAAACAATACATCTAATTGTATTAGGTAAAAGGTTTCCATGACGGAGTAATATTTTTCCTGACTCCTGACAGAGTTTTTCCAAGTGCAGCGACTGTTGTTGTTTTACAAACCTCATTCTTAATAAGGAGTAATTAATAAGTGTAAACGTGGAGATTATGATTTTAGAAATGCAGTAATTTCACTGTGCTCATGTTATATAAAGCACGGTGACTCTGTTACTTGTGGCTCTTCAATATTATGAAATTCAAACAAGATGTAATGGTTGCAATTTGGTGTCTTGAAGCAAGTTCGGGACCCACTCCAATTTATTGGAAAATCTACGCTATCGAAATCACCCAGGCAGAGGGCGAACGGAGTGAGCCCCAAGCGAAGCTAAATTATTGGGAGTTCAACCCCGCCTCTCTCATCCAGGCGGAGGGCGAAGCCCCGAGCGGAGCGGAGCGAAGCGAGGCATGGATAAGAGAGGCGGGGTAGAACGCCCAATAATTTACTACTTACAGAGTCTTCTTTGCGAATCATTTATGTAATTTAATCATATTATAATTGATGTTCCAATTTTTAATAAGTTTATTTAGTTTAGCATAATGAAATCCGTTATTGGCACAATAAGAAGATATCATGTTCAAGTAATCTGAATGTACTTGCTGTGGATTTTTGTTTATGAATAAAAATAAAAAAATAAATTAAAAAAATATGACCGTTTATTCGATTATAATTCTTAAATGGGTGACAAAAGAACTCCTAGTGTAGTATTGGAGACTTCCTGTCCAGATAGTTGAACTTTGCTTTTAGCCGACAACACCAGCTCCGATCTATTCTCGAACAATCAATTTGTTTCGCAATTCATTTACCCTTTGCCTCGGGCTTGGTACTGTTATTTTTTATTAGGAAAACTTTTGGGATTCATTGCGAACAACTAAGTTCAGCATCGGATACTTCTCGGGTGTGAAAGTATTGATTCAGTATTATGCTTTATTTGTTCTTCAAAAATTACCCTTGAACCGAAAATAAACCGAAAATAGATATGTACAGTACAGGATGTACAGACAGGGTATATGTACTTACGAAGGGGAAAATCTAAAGTAAGTATAATTATAGAGAAAAGTCAAGAGTCTCATCATCGATTTTGGTGAAAACAAAAACGGCCTCAATACACACGGGTTGGGAATCGCACTTTCTCCCGAGTGATACATAGTGCTTTATACTACACCTGCGAGGAAATAGTATAATTTTACTTTTAATCAAGATACAATAAAAGAAACCGACTGACTCGCGTGCGATTGTCACTTTTTATTTCCTTCTTATTTTTTATTATGTACAGGAAAAGCAAGTGGCCAGTACCATTTTTCGAGTTTTATGTACGAATTCGCAAAATAATACTGGCCACTTGGCCACTTGCTCATTCTTTATGTTATTTAAAAAAAAACAGCACGTTAACAATGGATTTGCATATAATTTTTCTGCCCGCTCAATAATAATAATAATAATAAAATTCTTTATTGCACAAGATAAAAATTTCGTACATAGGCGAGCTTAATACTATTTAGTATTCTCTACCAGCTAAGCACGTTAACAATGAATTTTCATATACTTTTTCCGCCCGCATATTTGTATGACAGTAATGACGTATTTTCTGCATCGTTTTTAAAAAAGTAAGAAGGTACTTTCCGAGCAGGTATAGTATAAAAATTATTTTCCTTAGATAGATAGGCTCGCCATCACATTGGAACGTAAAACGTTGCGTGCAGCATGCGCGCACTAATGTTTTTAAAGAGTCACCTGTTGTAAAGGCACTCCATCTTTTCAACAGAATCGACAACCTTACTGGTACCGATTTGTTTAGTTGTTCTTTGACGGAGTTCACAAAAACTGCTTTAAATATAATTTGTTACCAATCGCATTAGGTTAGCCTGTAAATATTGTGTAGTAGAAATGTAAATAATAAATAATAATAAAAAATAATAAATACAATTTGTCCCTGAAACAAGGGTACTCAGTGTTGACAGTTTATTACTTGTGAAACAAAATGGACCCATTCATCTCTAAATAAACCCGAGCCTACACTGAACTTTTGTAGTATATAGCCTCCAGCAGTTCCCTGAACTGTTGCGGTCAGTTTTCACCATTTAATGATTATTCCGTCACAAAATGCCTAAAAATTAACTGGCAACCAAATCTATTTTACAGAGATTTTCACGTCAAAACGACTCTAGGGAGCGTGAAGACATGCTCGAGATGCTTAAACTGCTCTACGCGCGATTTTTTAGGAATATTGAATTGTTGTTTATAATTTGCCCGACCGTTGCTTCATGCCCTGAACAATGGTTCAAAAAATCGAAAAATATATCAATGTGTCTATACATTGAAGAAAAGTAATAAAAATAGCAAGGGGGTGACTAAATAAGAGTAATAGAACACAAATCAGTGATTTTTAGAATTCTTTTCTGTCTGTCTGTTTGTTTGTTCGCGCACATCTCCGAAACTACTAAATGGATTTTGATTTAGTTTTCACAATTGGACGGGGATAGAAATTTATTTGGAATAGAAAAAAAGTTATCGTCATTTATCGATTCTAGGAATTTACTTTATACTGTTAGAAGTTACGTAGAAAATAATAATTTCTAGCGTTAAAGGGCTATAGATGCCATGAATGAGTGTTAAAAGAAAACAATAAAGCTTTGGTTAGAAGTATGTAGCGTATCAAATTTTAGTACACAAACATTAGTCCTTTACGTAGTCAATTTACAAATTGACTTACCATGGAAAGCTGTGAGGCACTTCCAGCTTACTTAGAAATTTGGAATTCCGTTCACAAATAGATTTTATAGCAATGTATAGGAAAAAACCGGCCAAGTGCGAGTCAGACTCGCGTACCTAGGGTTCCGTATTGTATGGTATTATGGATGATAAATTTAATTTTGTAATTTTTTTTCGTGAACTTCTCAACCGCTTAATTTTTTCTGTAATCTTCTCGTAAACACATTTACCATGATTTTTTTCATATTTTTCAGTCCACCAGTTTTGGAGATAAGGATGAGGTACATACATTTTTCTATGGTTTTTCAAGGATTTCTCGAAATAGAAGTAATAAATATATATTTTTACAATCAGCTTTTTAATACATACAATTTGATACCCATATTATATTTTCAAAAAATTTTTTTTTTAATTATTTTTTCTTCTTTTTTATACTCTGATATTCCAAAAAAAAAAAACGGTATTTTTGTCGGTATTTCATGTATTACGCAAAAACTGCTGAACGAGTTTCGGTATGGTTTCCACTGTTCGATCCTCAGCAGTGAGGCATTAATTACAATTAAAGAAAGAAGAAATATCACTGTTCAATAACTTGAAATCCCACTGTGGCCGCATTATCTTCTTCCACGCGGACGAAGTCGCGGGCATCAGCTAGTTTACAATAAATAATAAGCCTTGCCATTCCCGAACGTGAGTCGGGACGCTGGCTGCGGGCTCTGCCCTCGTCCCAAGTCTTTATCTTTTAGTGTGGCCATCGGCTTGCGCTGGGTACACCCCTAACTGATGGGCACTGAGGCCCCTGTGGACCTAACGTGGATCGGTCCGAACTCCATGGGCTTTCATGTCGATGCAGTGCCGGCCGTCTTTCTCGCCATGTATCTATCAATGATATCCTCCGGAGGGCCCTTGCTACCGCCAATGTTCCGACTATTTCTGAACCTCCGAGTATAGTTCGTGGAAGCATGGGAGGCCGCTAGTATGGAACGCTACCTGTATCGACACGCTGCCGTCCTCCTATGTCAAACAAAGCTGTAGGACGGTTGGCACCGCAGCGACAACTGCAGAGGACAACAAACCGCGGAAGTATGCTATGCTTTCAAGTCGCTACTTATTTGTACCGTTGGGTGTCGAGACTTTGGGCCCATGGCTCTTTAAGGAAATGTTGTCACGTCTTGTTGAAACTGCAGGTGATCGGAGAGCTAGCGCTTACCTCGGCGAGAGGATTAGTCTGGCCATCCAAAGAGGTAATGTCACCAGCATTCTAGGCACTTTACCCCGGGACTGCGGTCGCAATATTTATAAGTTATATTTGTTTTTTTATTTCTTTTGTATTTATGTAAACACTTCATTAATTAAATATTATTAGAGTTCAATACAAACTAGAAAAGATCAATCAGAAACAAACCCAAAGACAAGAATATGAAAAAAATCCCCGGGCCAATTGGCACAATTGGTAGCGCGCTTGTCTTGATTACAAGAGGTCGCAGGTTCGAATCCTGGCCCGGGGAAATTTTTTCATTATCTTGTCTTTGGGTTTGTTTCTGATTGATCTTTTCTAGTTTGTATTGCACTCTAATAATATTTAGAGTATTCATAGCGATGGATTTCGAAAAATAAACATAACTTCATTAATTTTTTCAAATAAAACATAATACCACTATAAACAACAATATTAATAAATCATTAGTCATAAAGAACAATCCAACAATCCTCAAGTTTCCTCGGAGCTAGCGCGCGGACTGTACTTGGCATTCCAAGCTCCAGGGGGAAATATTTGCCTTCTACCCTAAAGGAAACCATAACTCAGATGTCACTTACGACATTATCTTTGTATTATTTACTGGGTTGTCGTTCAACGGGAACATTACAAAAGAAACGAATTAAAGATGAAGACGTACTTACAACGAATGTCACACAGTCGTGTACATTTTGAATTGGTCAAAAGTAAGTAGGCACCAAAATAAAAGTATTATCTGCAAAAAGAGCTACTCTTTGAATTGCGTAACATTGATATAAATATTTCCAAAGGATTTTAAACAGTGCTTTAATATTCGACCATTATTTTTTCCCGTATATAGTTTTATTCAATATGTCGGTTCACGCATGGATGCAAAATGAAAGTGAAAATCGTAGATATGCTCGCTTAAAATGAATTTGAACAATATTGGTTTTCTTTGTTAATACAAACTTACCAACTGGTAAATGTGGACAATACAGGTTATTTAAAAAAAAAATGGCGAAGTGCAAGTCGGACTCGCACACAAACGGTTTGGTGCCACCACACAATACCACAATACGGGTACGGAACCCTAAAAACATGGTAAGTAATTCTACTTGCAGTTATGAATGACCAACTTAACTTAACACTTACGATCTATTAAACTCTATTCATCTAAAGGGTCTAATTAACTTCCTAAATAAATAATTCAATATTTGTAAATTTAAGATTTTTTACTAATGTGTGTGCTACAAGACCTACCTGCAAACGAAAAATCAAGTTTCTACATCAACTGAAAGTACCATATAGTTATTGATTTCCTTGCGAGTGTCAAACATTTATATGAAAGTTATTATAAAAAAAGTGCAATAACTTTTTTTACGTCAGGTTAGAAGATTCATTTTTTTACAGCACCATAAAGTAGATTTCTGTAGGAGGTATAAGTTTCAACTTACGGGGCTCGAGCAAAAGGGTCTTGACAGACAGACAAACAAACATACAAAGGGACAACGAAGCGATCCTATGAGGGTTCTGTTTTTTATTTTTGAGGGAAACTCTTAAGGCAATATGCGAAAAAAATACGGGTGTTTCTTTTCTGTGTATTTCATGAAATTCACGGAAAATTATAATCAATTTCTGGTATATGCATTTTGACTATATAATCTAGGGATTTGATTTTGGAAAACATGTTTGGATAAAATTTCCTTTGATAGAAGTAATTGTTGAAATGAGGTCTTCTAACACACTTTTTCTCCTCGTTTAACGAGTAGCAGCCATGTACAGAACTTAAACATATTTTATTAGATGAGTTTCAACAATATCTAGATTTTTGATTTTGAATATTTTGCTAGCTATTTCAGTTTATTTAATAAAAATATAAAACCAACTTTTTTCCCTTTTGCCTTGAATCCGCCCCTCTTGCACTGCACGATTTTTCGCTTTTAGTGACAGTGACAAAAACAAAAATTCGCATAGCCTCTAAAAAAAACATTACTGAGCATCGATGCAACTCATTCACAATTGAATCACGTGAAGCTCAATATAGCTTATTGTTAGCTTTCTGTTTTCACGATAATTTACTAAAATGTACAATTTGATTAGGATAGTTAATATACGTGATAGCAGTTCTCAGAACATAGGTAACAATAAACGTCAATAAAACCCTCAATTCTCAAACAATAGCATAGAAACTCAACTCGATCCATGTGTGGCTGATTAATATAATGTACCTTGTACCTTTCAAATGTGACCATTTGTTTACCCCAATTAAGGAAGGGTTAGCTACTACATACCTACATGGAGCTCCTAATACGTGGAACAGCCTGAAAGTCTTCACTTATAATGGAGGTAGCGGCTTCCAGTAGAAACGGAAACATTGTGTCTCCTAGACCTTATTGCAAAGCAGTAAAGTTCAATATCGGTTGTACAGATCTTGAATACAAAATTGCAAGTCTAAAGGTTTTAACCTCCTTCTATTTATCTCAGGTCGTTCACCCTTACAACAGCACTCTAGAGCCTTACTATGTTGCGGTTTAAGGTTAAAAAAAAAGATCCCGACTTCGAAGGAGGAGGCCAGAGGCTTTAATAATATTAGTTAGAAATATTTTTAAATCGGTAAGGTAAAAAGTATTGAATGCTTCCGATTACGATTTTGTATGATGTTGTAGAATTGTATGTTTTGTTCTTAGCTGTTTATTTTCAACTTACCTAAATAAATAAATTAAATAAAACTTAATTTGTCTTTACAAATGTGCTAACATACAAAATACAAATGATACAAAAGTGAAAAGACAAAAAAGTCTAAGCCGCCGATTTTCAGCTGAGCCTTGTTATATGATGAGTTACATATAAAATTAAAGTAGCGACAATAAATATTAACTACAAAATAAAGCAAAATAAATTAAAAAAAGAAAAATTTTTGAAATGGCCTAAGTTTGGAGCGATTTAGCAGCCGGATTGTGAAAAACCCGCCTTTTTCTAATTAATCGAAACAGAAAACTTAATATTCAAAATTTTATCAATAGTTCCTCAACAAAACTTTAGTGCCTATGTTTTGTGTCATCGCAAAGTTTCGATTGGTTGCTGTAAATAAGAATTTTAAGGTTTAAAATTTTATAATCCTATTTATTAAGAATATTTTCAGCGTCAGTGGGTATGGATCAAAGTGTTTGCGCTTGGCCTGTTTACTTATCTCCTTTGCTGTCTGTATATACACATATACAGGTATGCGAAAATCATTATTTTCCTTAGCTTTCGCCGGATTTGGGTACAAAAACCTCTAACTTTCCAACCCTCCTGATTTTGGAGCTCTCCAGACGAAGATGACAAATCTCTATTGGCGTTTCCCATTTCCTCGGGAAAAATAGTAAATTGATCAAATACTTGTCATTTGTTTTTGTCGGAAGCAGAATTTGGTAACATTCGAATCGATCTTTTGGATTAAATTTATTTTGGTTATTTTACTCCAAATAAGAAATGACAAATTTTTATGGTTCCGTTCTCAAAAAATGAGACAAAGGTAACCTCATAATGTGGCCCGTGTGTTCATCTGTCAGTCACTTTTCTCCACATGAGGATTGTAATAAAATGTAAGGTGTCTTCTTAGCCCCAAAACATTTTTTTTTTTGAAAAATGAAATACATTTATATAAGAAAGGGGGGAAACATTGAAAGGCTGTAACTTTAGGATAATACAATACGTAAAACCTACGGTCCCTTTATTTCTAAAAGTACAATAAAAATATAGAATGTCACGTCTTGGTAAAGTAATATATAATACGAAACTCTTGGCGCGCGGCAAAACGCACTGGACCAGACCTTTTAAATTGCCAGTTTACACTACCTTTTCTTGAATTCTTACATCTACCTATCTCTTCTATATCCATCTTACTTTACTAACAATAAAGTGGTTAAAAAAGGCCGTCTCTGTACATTGAATATTTTTGGGAAATTTCAAAT
Source organism: Ypsolopha sequella (assembly GCA_934047225.1). Classification (NCBI taxonomy): domain Eukaryota; kingdom Metazoa; phylum Arthropoda; class Insecta; order Lepidoptera; family Ypsolophidae; genus Ypsolopha; species Ypsolopha sequella. The sequence goes on along the minus strand of OW203994.1, from coordinate 14,178,683 downwards.
TAAATGGGTTATTAAATTAATATTGTACTTGGGCCAAAACTATTTTTTTTACAATTTTTTGTTTCAACTCGTGAACCACTCAACGGATCTGGGTTAGTTTTATTTATTATCATCATAGTGACCCTATTCAACATATAGGCTATAACGCCGTGTTAATATAATAACCGCTAAGCCACAAACTGACGACGGTAATTGATACGCAAAGATAGGCCAAATAATTTTATATGAAAGTAATTGTTTGTTTTGTTTGTTTTGTTTGTTTTGTTTGTTTTGTTTGTTTTGTTTGTTTTGTTTGTTTTGTTTGTTTTGTTTGTTTTGTTTGTTTTGTTTGTTTTGTTTGTTTTGTTTGTTTTGTTTGTTTTGTTTGTTTTGTTTGTTTTGTTTGTTTTGTTTGTTTTGTTTGTTTTGTTTGTTTTGTTTGTTTTGTTTGTTTTGTTTGTTTTGTTTGTTTTGTTTGTTTTGTTTGTTTTGTTTGTTTTGTTTGTTTTGTTTGTTTTGTTTGTTTTGTTTGTTTTGTTTGTTTTGTTTGTTTATAATAATAATTTGATTTAGTTTTGAACAATATAACTTAAACCCAAATAAACTTTGCATAAAATGTGATATAAAACATCCGTCATATTAAAAAATCCATCACTCTCATTCCAAAAAAAATGGCGAGTATTTTGAGCGGCTCACTTCCATGAGCAGGATAGACTAGTGTGAAATAAAAGCGTTGGATCAGGATTGATTTCTCTGAATATCCGGCCTTAAAGTCTTAAGAGTGGTTTCGCAGCCTTTTTCTGATTAATCAAAACAGATCACTAAAATTCAACATTCACTCGATAGTTATTCAACAAAACATTATTACCTATGTGTTTGTTGCCATAGCAAAGTTTTCATTGATTTCTGTAAATTAGAATTTCAAAATTCTTTAAATTTTGATTTTAAGTGTTCTGTTTCGATTAATTAGAAAAAGGCGGGTTTTTCACAATCCAGTTGCGAAACCGTTTTTAAGTATTTTGACTGATATTGAAAAGGCTAAAAATGCGAGTAAGCATTAAAAATTTTCAGCTTTAAATTAGCGTAATGCAAAATTTTGTCAGCAATAAAAAAGCCTAAATAATAACTACGGGGAATATAAGGATTACCATCATTGCGACTACCAGAGCTTCGTGCAGTCACTAATAGTCATCATCCATCCATCAGCCTGTTCCGTCCACTGCTGCACATAGACATTTCCAAGATTTCGCCGCTCTTTGCGGTCAGCAAGTTTTGTTGAAGGTATTATAATGGCAATCACACCACTGGCAGCCTGCGGCATAGTTTGTAAAAAGAATAGGTATAATGTTTGTCAAGGAAGACTTACCGATTGTCTTGCAAAAATACATTGTGTCCATTGTTTTCATAATTTTATAAACTATACTTGATTGTATCCTAAAGCTAGTTCTTATTAATTCCAAGTGCGTACTCTGCATTGGGGCTCAACTGAGGCCCCTTCATAAGTTTTACTAACCATAATAATCAGATCTCATACAAAAACTACATATGAGAAAGTATATTTACCTCAGTAAGCGCTGCAGTAACCCGTAAAAATGTAATAAAATAAGCTCCGAACAAAATTACCAAGCGTTCACTGAAAAGTAGATTAAAATCTATTTGTAGAAGCATTCCACGAAATTAACAACTAGCTTCTCGTACACGGGTACCTAATTATTCCTTACGGATAGTGTTGCTTACTTAAAATGAAGAAGTCTATAACAAAAGATCATTTTTTGGTTGAATTTTACACGCCATAGAGTTACAAATAAAAAGACATCTACATTACTCGTAAGTATTTATGAATATTTAAATCGGATAAACTTAATTAAATATTTTGTCACGGTCATCGCCGCCAGAGTACCAAAGACGTATAGTAAGAAAGGTTGATTCTTTGTCTGAAGTAAACCCAATCCCTTGGGCTTTATATTCTCTGCCTTGGGTCTCCCGAAACATCGACCAGCGGGCCTATTATGTATCTCTAGTTGCCTTCTGTACGGGGTGCCTATCATCAAAAACATAGATATACCATCGAATTCCGATTTCCCAAGGATATGTTCGCACTTGAAGTGGCGACACAGTTCGTTAATAGTTCAATACCCACTAAAGGCAATTTTGAAATTTCAGTTTTTATCTATGTTTTTGATGATAGGCACCTAGTACAGTTGGCAACTAAAGATACAGAATAGGGGGGCAGGCGCTACATTATCGCGCGACAGTAGAAAGTCTCTACGCCAAACGGCAAAAACATGCAACTCTCTCCTAGACCCACATATCTGCGCTGTTTGTTGCACTCTCCCGCTGCTACCGCCGCGCCAGCTGTGACAGCGGTCAACCATACGTGTCACGCAGGAAAAGTGTTCTGCCACAACAGAATGAGCGTCATTCCGTCATGCCTCTTGTCATCGTCACGAGAAATACCGTTTGGCTCTTAGATGGCCAGCACGTTGACGGTTGCAAGGGCCCTCCAAATGACGTCATTCTCTGGCGTGGCGATATAAGCGAACAGAACTACGCTGACATGATAGGTCAGCTGGTCGACGCTCGTGCCACACTGGCAGCGCAGACGTTCGTTAGTTTTATCTCCAAGTCGCAGACAGATGGAGAGGCTAAACGCAGTCCTGTCTTAAATTGTGCCAATGTATGCAGATGGAAGCGCATGCAGCCAGACACTAGTCTCTTGCTCATCCAGTGCTAGAAGACGAGCTGTGTTCAGAAGATGCGTCTGGTACTTTTTTGGTAAGATTTAATAATTTGTTTAGTTTATTTTTTTAAGTTGTCTAGAAAATTAATAGATATTTGCTATCAAAAGAAAGATTCGTTTTTTAGAAAAACTTTTGTTATTATTATCATGGCTTAATTTGGTAATTTACTTAACTAAAGGAAGCATAAAAAATGTTCCTGTTTTCGATTATTACGGTGACTGTCATGTTGGGGCCGGAGAAAGGCTCAACGGCTGGCAAATCATTTTTGGCAGCAATGGGTAACCGAATATTTACCAACATACATACAGGTACTAAAGAAGACTCCCGGAACCTGAAATCTGGTGACCTTGTCTTGATAGCGTATGGGAACTTACCTCGCGGTTATTGGCCAAGAGGCAGGATAACTATAACCTACACAGGTCACGATGGAATTGTCCGAGTTGCAGACGTCCTCCTCCTCCTCCTCCGCGGGAGTCCTGCGTAACAGTGCGTGCAGACAAAAAGCTGGTTCTTTTGGGTTGAAAAGGGAAGTATGACATTATATTGTTTCTTGTTTAACCAGCAACCAGACTTTTATTAAAAATATGTTTATAGCATACCGTGCGTAAAATGACCACTTTACGCGCTCTCGTATCGTAATGTACTATTAATAGCTATCGAAGTCACTAAAACTCTGCTTCATTCACTGAAAATGAAGATAAAGAGGAAATATAGAATAACAATAAAAACGTAAAGTAGGTGAAGGCTTTGTTTTCGATAGTACCTTTTCAGAACTATCGGACATTCTAGTTCAGTCTAGCAGACTGAACATAATTAGGTCCGAACGAGCGATAGCCAACTCTAGTTTTATGATTACTGCCTGTATATTGGGGTTACGACTTCAGTAGTTTGCAAAACTTCAACTTGAGTAGGTACTCAAGTCGAAGTAGGTACTTGTTAAATAAATAATCTTGGTGAAGTTAGAATGTTTCAGCAAATTGGTGATAGGTGGTTACATTATTGAAGATCAAAATTATTTCAATACGTAGATACATCGTTAACTGCAAATCTGACTACCTACTCTACCTAGGTATTTGGTACGATCTAGAGGGTGCGCTGGCGTCACTGTTACTGTATGTCATTTTGTTAGGCATATACGTATTGCATATATTTATAATATTATTTATTCCTTATTCCTTTAGTTTTTATTATATTATTTATTTTTTGTTGTGTATTTTTTTATTAAATTTAAGTAAACCTAACCTTTAATTCCTTGTGTATCTCCCCATATTATTATTTATTATATAAATAGATTATTTAATTATATTACATGAAAACTGACCTGTAATAAGTGTATCTAATAAATCTACATTACATAAATAAATACATTACATTTAATTTCCCTATGGCTTGCGATAGCCATATACTTCGTTTCGTTTCTTTGTGTGTTTTCACGACATTTTACACCATAGTCCGTCATTTTATACTTTATAATTCCTATCCTAGGTATTGCTTACATTATATAATTAGGTAGAGTATGTTATGATTAAAGTCAGATAAAATATTTTATAAAATTCCTTGATGAACACGGTATTGTATCGCATACAATAACTAATTATTGATTTATAAGTAATTTTTAACGTATCCTAACTTTTTATTAATGGTTACACTAACTTTTTCCGATTGGTTAAATCATGAACTGTCAAAATCAATTCATTTTTCGTCAGGACGCATGTTGGTTCGAACACGAGGTGAAAAAATTGTGTTTTACAATTGATTAACGACATTGTTTGGATCAAATAAGTGTTTATTTTTAGTGTTTCATTATTAATACATTTAGGTATAATATGATTCTTGCTATTTTTGCTTTCCAGTAAATCACAACTCATCCTGATATTTATCCAATTAAAATTTTTAGGTTGTTTTTCTCTAGCAATTTCGTTACATTTCGTAACGTTACGAAATTGTTCAGTATAAAGAAGCATGTTTACTAGTTGCCTTCGAATGATAAAGTAATAAAACAATAATTATTGATGACGTCACAATTTTAAAAATATTAATTTAAAGGAGATTTTTGGGCCCTTTGGTATGTAGGGTACCAAGTTAAATGGACTTCCAAGCTAGTGTATATTATTATAATCTAGATACGGCTATCAGAAGCTAACAAAATTATATTTCGGAGTTGAGAGTTGTGAGGATTTTGCAAATTATTTTAAGGATTCCGTCGATCCGTCCGTTCGTGTATATTTCAAGAATAGCCATATATTTCAAGTTAGGGCAATCGAGCTGAAATTTTTAATTTAGTCGAAAATTAAACTGGGACCTATTGGGACTGGGACAATTAAACTGGGAGTGGGACTGTTTGGAATGAAGAAATTTCAATTTTGAAAGCACTTAATCTAAAATTAAAACCGTTAAAATCGACTTTTATGAAAGATAATAAATTTACAGACATATCTACATATTTAATTTGCGTAAATCATGCCAAAATGGAAATTATTTAGTCATACGACCCTTTTTTATTAAGTCAGTGTACATGTTTCTTAACAGCTACAATTTAGTGACAACACTAACAACTTCGTGACACAAATTCGTTACGTACAATTATTTATAAAAACACTCATATACTGTATCTACTTGATTCATATTCTTTGTCAGTGACATATAAGTACATATAATTGTCTCACACTATTTACCGCTATATACATGTACGGTTTAAACGTCCAAGTACATGTATAATAGCATGCCGCCATTTAATTAACAACCTAGCCGTCCAATTAAGCGACTGATTTAACCACAGGGTGGCAACATAATGTATATACCTTTTTGCTGCCGTAGTAGGTACATACTCGCACGTCAAAACACCTAAAATGATGTCTCAATTGAAAACTGCTACTTTTTAGGGTTCCGTAGTACCTAAAAGGTACAAAAGGAACCTTTATGGTGAGACTCCATTGTCCGTCCGTCCGTATGTCACAGCCTCATAACTTATTTGGCACAAAAATAGCATTAATTTGCCTACATATCACTGTGTAAAAAAACAGAAAATTGTTCAAAATATTTCCAAAAGAAAGTGAGAAAAACTTGAGCACGAATGAGAAATATAAAAAAAGAAGAAAAATAAATATAAAAAAAATTTACAAAAATACAATATGGGTATAAAATTGTTAGTATTAAAGAACTGATCGTAAAAATACATAGTTTGGCTATATTTATTTGGGATATCCTCGAAAAACCACAAAAACTGATGGACCGACAAATATGAAAAAAGTCATGGTAATAATGTGTTTAAAACGTAAAGATTACAGGAAAAGCAAAGCGTTTGAGAAATTCGCAAAGAAAATATGACAACATTAAATTTATCGTCTACGATACGGAACTGGAGTCTGACTCGCACTTGTCTCTCTTTTTATCTTTATTAGCGGGTTTATGCTTAAAATTACAAGCATTTTATAAAAAAGCTAAAGTGTTTATTTTTGTGTATGTTTGTGTAACGGTGCTAAATAAATATTGCACCGGTATTCAGATTTTTATGGCTGTCAAGCCTATACTATCAAGTTTGAGTGTTAACAAACTAATATTATTTAACCTTATCATATCCAAGTCGATGTAAAACTTTAGCAAGGCTGCCCAGTGGTGATTTCAGGGCGTAAGGGCTGAAGCCCTCCTCAAAATATACGTGATAGGAATCACACAATTTTATTAGACAACTATATTATGACAACTATATATTTTTTTGCTGTCGAGCGGTCGGGCGGACTACACATCCCGAGGATGCCTCGTTTAGTGGCGAAACACGTGTCGATAAGTTTTCTTGCTTGTTATTTAAGATTGCTTTATTTTGTGCTCGTACTGCTTGCTTTGCTTGTGCATGTTTTATGCGGAGGGCGGGCGGTGTCCTTGAGTCTGCATTTTGAATAGCATGGTAAGAGTATTTAGCGGAATATTGCAAATTATTAATATTTCCACAAATTCATGATGGACTTGCGCAAAGTAACGCCTTTTTCAATAATTTCTTTTCAAGACAATTTTCTAATTTACCTACACGCATTTTAATAGTACCGGATTTGATATTTACTATAATTTCATGAAAAATCTTCTGGATCCGTGACTGAGGCTGCCACCAAAAACCTAGTTAGCAATTATTTTGAAACAAATAAATAAATGAAATTATATATAAAACGTACTGGTAAATAAATTAACTGGCCGTAATCATTAATTTTGTATGATGAATGCATTCGTAAAATGAAATTTGTTGGATAATTTTGCTAACTAGCAACACTAACAACATGTAATTTGAAAATGAAATTGGCGTAAAATTATTGCCAAAACAGAAAAAGAACTAGGTACATAGATAACTACAATTATATATTTTAGGCTTTATGTGACTGAAAAACAATATCTACGCTATAAATCCACAAACTAATTAAATAAAGTGGAAATGTTTCTGCGTTGGTTTGGTTGTTTCAAAGGTCGATCAAAAGGTTGATCCACCGATTTAAGGTCGCTCAACGAACTTTGTAGTGGGCGATGCTTATCTCTGATGGATAAAATCCAAAACGAAGAGATCCGTCGGAGGTCGAAAGTGAAGCGTTGGCCGACTTCGTGCCCGCTGGACCGAGGCGACCAGAGGGCTTATTATGTTATATATCTTTATCTTTAGTTGCCATCTGGACTGGGTGCCTATCATCAAAAACGTAGATAAACTATCGAATTCCGATTGTCTAAGGATATGTTCGCACTTGAAGTGACGACACAGTTCGTAAATAGTTCAATACCAACTAAAGGTAATTTTGAAAGTCCAGTTTGGCACACAGTCCAGTCGGCAACGAAAGATACAGAATAGAGGAGCAGCCTAGGTTCCCTAAAAATGCCACTCGGATGAATCATATTATTATAATTCTGTTCTAATGCCGTCTCTTTTGCACGCGGAAAAAATATCTGACTCTATTAAATCCTACTTTCAAATTATTTTATGATTCACTTAATTCAGCCTTTTTTAGATCCCTTAAAAACGAGAATACATACCATAACTACGAGTATACATTCGCAGCTACGTAGCTAGATGACAGGAACGCCTGTAGACAATGCATTTAATTAAATATTTTATTCAAACTTTCGACTTACGAACAGATAATTGCATTCTGCCTGTCCTTTTAAATCTTGGCAACTTTACAATTTGTTTTTGTTGTTGGACTGTGATTTTGATTTAATTTAAAAAGGAAAATTTCTGAAATAAATATATGAAATAAGGTCTATTAATATTCTAGCGTTTTGCCCGCGGCTCCACTTTCGCTGCAAGAGAAACTTGTCTGATAAGACATGTTTTATCAAAAATGACTTAAGGCGATTACCGTCGCCACTTTAGTAACTCGATGTTTGTCGGCACGAATATCGACGGAAACGACATCGAAATAACGTTCATATCAGTGCGCACTGCAAACTGGCTGTTATGGCGCTCGCTGCGTACTTGATAGGGCGAAATGGGAGAAAATAATACTTTTCACGTGCTTGATTGTTCGATTGAATGTTATGTTTATAGCTATCAAATTTATCTATATATCAAAGTATAAATGAATTAAATCGGCCGAGCCACTTAGGAGCAGTAGGGAATTCAAGCCAAAAAATACCATTCGGTTATTTTTTTTTTTCATATAGTAGTTTTGGTGGTATGAAAAAGAAAAATGTTGCATGAGTTGTCTTATTTCATTTTTTAAATATGTTTGTTTGGCCATAAACGAGGAGTAGGCTTTAGGAAGTACCCATTTGGCAATACTAAGCCCCTCAATAACTTTGCTTAGAAACTTTAGTTAAACTTCACAATAAATTTCTCCATTCAGAAACACTTCAGCCTAGAAGCGAGCTGTTGTTGGTAAGGGTAGAAGGATATGTTGCAGAACGTAGTAGAGCGACTGCCATACATATGGCCAAACCAAAAATATTGAAAAAAATGTATATGAATAGTCAACTCTGAGACAACATATGCAACATTTTTTTTTTTCATACCACCAAAACTATATGTAAAAAAATATTAACCGAATTGTGTTTTTTGTCTTGAATTCCCTGCTGCTCCTAAGCTGCTTGGTCGATTTAATTAATGTATGTTTCGAGTAATAGATAAACTTGATGGCTACAAACATAACGTAGGATTATTTAATCGAACAGTCACGTTCATGTGAAAAGTATTTTTTTCTCCTATTTCGCCCCGTCAAGGACGCAGCGAGCGTCGTAACAAGCATTATGCATTGCGCGCTGATATGAACGTTATTTCAATGTCGTTTCTGTTGGTATTCGTACCGACAAACATCGAGCTGCTTATTTAGCGACACTTATCGCCTTAATCACTTCCACTACGTCAACTGGAACGTTTTTGTGAACTTGGAGGAGTAACAGTCCTGTAAGGTGGTCTTCTGCCATTGTCGCCCGAAGCCAAGATTTTATAACCGTTGACCGAGGGCCACCAAAATCAACCGAAAAAGATCGAAGGGACTGCGAGCGGCCGCCTGCGCCAACGAGTGAAGGGGTGCAGTTGAAAATCAGTTCTTTTAGTATGTGTATATGATTAAAAAACTAGTGCAATTTTGGGTAAATTTTATGTCTGTGTATACTAAAAAAAAGGTTGATCTAAGTCCAGGGGGGGGGGGTCATAACCCCAGGACCCCCGCTCTCCATGGATCCGCCCTTGGATGCGAAGGAGATATTAAAATCCGAAGATATCATATTTGATACAGAGAGCTGAAGAGGTTATAGTTTATTTTACTCAAATCATCTCAGTTAGGTCACCTATTTCTCTGAAAAGTATGGGATATTATCTTCCTAAGGGGCTTAACATAAATGGGTTCGCAATCCAGCTTTAAAACTAAGAGCATAGCCTTTCAACTAGCTTATTAAGTTACAAACTTAGCTATTAAAACAAGAAGCATAAGTAAGGTTAAGTAAGGACACTTGGGCTCTCAGATTCAATTCACACGGGACTTGGCCTACTTCAACAACAATCGTTGAAGTTTGTTTATATTTTTCCGATATAAAAGCCACTTGATTGTTTTACTTCGTATTGATTAGCTTTTAGGTTTTTTGTAGTAAGCATGATTGATGACGATGGTCCGCCATGACCGTTTAACGACTTAGATTAGACTTCTAGTCGGTACTAAAGATGTTAGTAATGGTTGAAACTGTTTATTGGTCAATAGTAAACTGGTAAATAAAGTATCGGTAACTTTATTGGTTGAAAATATTGTTATATTGTTCAAAGTCAAGCTATTTTTAGACTAATATTAAGTAAAATTGGTTATTTTTTGAAACAACCTATGATATTTGTATGGTTCTTGCACTAATATACAAGGAAAACATTGCTTAGAAAAATATTTTTACAATTTATTTCTGGCCATCGCGTCCATGTGAAAATTATTGTATTCTCCTATTTTACGCTATCCGGAGACCAAGCGACGTCATTATGCAGTGCGATCTGATATGAATGTTATTTAAATATAGTTTCTGTCGATATTTGTACCGACACAGGTAGACTCAAGGTCGTTGTCGGCTACCTGCCCCTTAAATCGACGCGTTTGGAGTAGAGGTCAGTTTAGCGCTGCTCTTCAAAACCGCGTATTTGCCTCCTGAGGAGTTGGCCGCCCTGTTTTCAATCCTTCAGCTCAGAATAAAAGAAGCACTTCACCATTCGCTCCTCCAACTTCCGTGATAAACACACATACTTTATCTACTGATATTTTATTGTGTAAATGGAATTGGCATGTTGTTTGTGTATAGTTACGACATAATCCTGATGGATAATGAATATTTATTTATTCTAAATTAATAAAGGTTTGAATTAATGTTGATATATTACTTTCTGCTGTTCTGCTTTGAATAAGTTTCAATCCTATAATTTCGCGATTCAAGTTTTTTTGTAATTCTCTGGTAGCTTCTTTTTCATTTTTTAATACCTCTTTAAACGTTCAAATATTTCTACAGTCTCCGTCTTACATTGCACGTCGTATAGCATTTTCTTTGCCTGTCTAGTCAAAACTGTGTTTTTCGACACATTGCAGCTCAAAAACAGAATTTAATAAAATTGTAATAAAATTGTATCGACATTGGTTCATCGCAGAACTTTGGTGTTTCGCACACGATCGGGGCATCTGATCTTCATGATGCTACGCAGGCATTTAAGGTGGAACCAGTCCAGCGTGTGTAGCGTGCAATCGATCCACGTTGAGCAAAGTGTTAAAGTGTTCTGCCCAATGTTTCAGTACATCCTCCTTGCTTGTTAAAAGACGCTCACCGTCAGTAGACTTAAGAGGCACGCTTACACGCCTGTTACAACTTATTTTTAACTTGCTATGCCAGCCTATGTATACCAGGTCTCTTGCTTTAACTAACGCAATGCCTAAATCTTGCCCATTGTGCTTTCGTAAGAGATCTCGGTGTTTTCTGATTGCTGTCGTAAGGACTTCATCATTTTCATAATACCTGTCTTCGCAATGTTGTCAGTCTTTCAGACCTAGAGTAAGTGCAGCAGTGTCCAACAGATAAGAAGACAAGGTCTCTCAGTCAGAATCAACATTTCTCGGTACATTGGAAAATGGTAACAGCTTTTTAGCATTCTGGCTTACCTCGAGATCAATCAGCTTATCCACGTTTAAAGATGCGAGTTTCATTGCTTTGTACCTTCGAGGCTTATGGAGGCGGATTCGCAGCTCAGTGCCAATAAGTTAGCGGTCCTAAAAATTCACTGTCAACCGTTCTACAACCACTTTACTGAAAACGAACAGTTCATAAACCTCGTCAGAAATGTAAAATTCCCTTTAACAGTTTAAATTTTACATTTAACCAGGCGTTTAGAAACGCTATACCTTAGTCGGTAGTTAGTCCAATAATACGTAACACATATAACACGGGTGTTTTGGATTTGACTAAGGTCTCTTTGTTCGATCAACGGACGCCAACTTGAGCCACATTTCCATGAAAACATTTTTGTTGACCTCCAACTTGGCTTGGCTTGACAAGAAGTATGTTTTTTTCAGCATGATAGACTTAGAGGCGACGCATTGACATTTTAATGTCACGAGTGGTAGCTTTTCTGGATGCATTTACTTTTTACATTTGTTGCCATAAATCACAGGATAATTTTAAAAAGTATTTTTCTTTAGTTTCGTTATAAATCCTTTTTGAGTTTGACAACCGGTATTAAGTTATGGGAGATCCACTCTTTCTGCGGATCCAAAGTTACACCATGTCTTAAAGTGATGAATTTGTTATTTGTTATTTGTAAACTTCATATTCATCAAATACTTAAATGAACACTTACGCGAAAACATAATCACCGGATTAGTTATTAAACTTTGTTGTATATTTTTTCTTTGAAATCATAATAACGCAAAATTTTTCTCTTTGAATTCATTCAAGCGATTGCCTTTGGTGTCAAAAACAACTTCTGCTGAATTCAATCAAGTATTTTTTTAGGGTTTCGTAGCTCAGGCGTACCCAACGCAAAAAAGCCTTTATAATTGCATGTGAATTACATACATAAATGACAATAAATGTGATATAGTTATTGTATTTGAATATGAATAATATGTAACATACATATAATTCACACTAAATAAGTACATAATCTCAGAGTCTAATCGACACACAGAGCTGACACTTGGCTCAGATACAGTTAATTATTATTAAAAGATTAAGGTTAAACGTCAGTCGCTTAGCGCAAAGTGCATAACTTAACTTTGCTTTTCTTGTTTAGAAATTAAAAATTTTAAAGGATTTTGGTCTGTGGCATTTGACGCCAATAGTTCAGTATTAGTGAGCTTTATAAAGCAAGAGTTTGAAATTATGTACACATAATCGTACGTATTGTAGCATTCGCTACAGGTATTCAACCTTTTTCATATATTTTTAGTCTTTCTTTGTCGTTGATTGCTTTACTGAATTTTCAAATTCAAAAATTTGGAATATTTTGTCACATTTTTTTGTTATTTTTCTCATATCGAAGAGTATCGTCGTACAAGGAAGAAAAATTTTCCACAGAAATTTAAAATATGAAACTTGAAATCTAGTTTAATCCACGAAACAGAGCACATTTGCCCTAGAGATTGTAGAAGCCTGTTTTTTCTTCATTTCCTGGTAAGTTTTGTGTACTTTTGGTTTCATTCTCTGAAAATCCCTTTTGTCCCGTTTCCAATACGTTAATTTACTTGCCCAGATTTCGTAGGCATGTCTTGACGCTGTTGTTTTATTTTACAGCGACCCTTCAGGTTATTTAAGGGTCTTTCCAGTTTTTTTTCCATTTCTCCCATTTTCTGCGCGCCACCTTTCCATCTTGTATGGTTGCGCATATGAAATGAGGCCGAAGGTACGCACCACGTACGCTGATAGGGTAAGCTTCCCGAGTTATACCAGAATTTGGCGCCAGATAATCTCGGTTTGATTGACTACTCCGTGGGGGGACTGCAAACACCTACGTCACGAAAACACCTCTATCAGGTTTTTATATCTGTAGCCTGGCATTTAATAGACTCTGAATCAATCATTATCTTCCTTAATGTAAAGCTAGATAACGATTGCTTTTAATACCTTAAAGTTATATTTTCTCTCGACTAGAAGTTATTAATACTTCCGACTAGTTTTAATATTCAAATTCGAATCCATAATATCGTAAGCCAAGCGTCGTTCAAGCTCCAAAAACAAAATCCTAAAACAAGGTAGACTAGGTATTTTTTTGTGTTAATTTTATAAGTTCCGATAGAATATCAGAAGATATAATACTCTTCTGATATTCTTGTGTTTTATACCATTTTTTACTTCAGTTTTGTTATTTTTAGCATATCCAAACAAATTTTATAGTGTCTTTATCCTGATTTTTCTTTTTTTTTGGCTGTCACCAGGCTTGCCTGGTGGCAGTCCAAATTTAGGCCAGATCGACCAAGTTAACAAAATTACACTCGTGATTCTAAAGTAGCTTACTAATTTTAAAAAATAATGCTATAGTATGTAGTCGTAATCTTCTCAAAACTTACTTTAAATGCTGTTTTAACTTTGTTTGGACAAGGTCATTACTAATTGTGCATTGAATTTCAAACTTATGCTTTATGAACCTCACTAATACTGAACTATTGGCGTCAACTGCCATATACCAAAATGTTTTTCAATTTTTAAATTCTAAACAAGAAATACAAAGTTAAGTTATGCACTTCGCGCTTAGCGACTGACGTTTAACCTTTATAATAAAGTTTTTTCTTGCACTCAGATTATCATGTAAGGGTTTGTTTTTATGAAAAAAACGTTCCCAATTTTATTATCCGATAAATTGATGTAAAAATTTGAAAAAGTTTTATTTGTGGTATTCGTAACATTGAAAAAGCTGATATATTTTTTACTCGATGACCGCCAAAACATTTTGTTTTAAAAAGAATCGGTCATGTGGGCTATCGCAAAAGAGGTTGTCATTAACATATTTTTATGTCATGATTTTAGAGTATCTTTTCGATAGTTCACCGTTTCTTAACATAAATGGTCTAAGATCAAACGTGAAAATTCCTCTTATATATTCCGCTCTAGATTCTTTTATTCGATATGTTCAGTTTACTCACAAAAAACTCCCCAATATTAATTACCTATATCCCTACAAATATGTACAAACAATCCCAATTATTTTGTTAATCCTAGCCTTATTTCTTTTGTTGTAAAATTTTATAAGTTTTCTGCTAACCAACAATGTGGGTACAGTAGGTAGCCACGTAAATAGCTCCTCCTCATCTCCGAGTCCATTACACAATGCCACAAAGGAGTGGAATTACTTACTAAACTCAGAGAATACGTGAATGGAGTCTTGGGAATCAAAAGACAGCTTGAAGGAATAAAATGAAACAAATATGTAATTCTTGCGGTTTCGTGTTTAAGAGGCTATGCACATTTTATTTTTGTCACTATCATTGTCAGTCCAAGCGAATAAACGCGCAGTGTGGGGGGGGGGGCGGATGCAGTGCGAAAGGAATGAAAAATAGTTTATAAAAAAAAAACTAGCAACATTTCCAAAATTGAAAATCTAGATATTGTTGAAACCCAGGTAATAAAATATGTTTGAATTCTGTACATGGTTCCTATTCGTCAAACGAGAAGAAAAAGGGTGTTTGAAGACTTCATTTCAATAATTATTTCTATAGAGGATAATGTATGTAGTAAATAATATATTATATTACTATATACATACATTATTACTACATACATTTACTACATACTACATACATTTTCCTCTACATAATATGTTTTCCAATTACAAATACCAAGATTAGATATATATACGTCACCAAAACACATATACCAGAAATTTATGAAAATTTTCCGTGTGCTCCATTTTTTTTTATTATTGTTGTTTTTTCTTATTACACAATACAATTAAAAATAGCTTAAATATTAAACCAAAAAAGTTTTCACATAAATCTTAGTAGTAAAATTACGGAATTATTTCAGAACAACAAACACAAGTACCAATTAAAAAAAAAAAACACCAAGTTACTTATACTACACAAACAAAGACACGTAAAATAACAATAAAGAAATACAAGAAAAAGCGCCTGTAATTTTAAAACTAATGATTTTTGAAAAATGTTTTAAATAATTCTCCTCAAAATTGACCCAAAGAAAGATAAAATATGTTGAGATAAATAAAGCCTTTTTTAAGCTCTAACCAATAATCAACTTTTTGCGTAGTCTGTACCTGGGATTGGTATATTAAGGATGGTCGTCATGACGCGACGTACACAGTTGTGGGCGTGACCAAATGACATGTTGTTTCATTTCGCCATAAGGTGCACGCTCCATGAAACTTGCGAGGACAATACAATCGTGCCGATTTCGTCGCCGCGCAAAATTTAAAACTTATTTTAAGAGAAACTTCTTTTGGCAAGACTGTGGACGTTTTCAAACATATTATACGCGATTAAAAATTTTCGCTTGATAGAAATAATTAAAGAAATGAGGTCCTCAAAAACACTTTTCTCCTCTTTTGACGAATAGGAATCATGTAAAGAACACAAACATATTTAATAAGATGGGTTATAACAATATCTAGAGATTGGTTGAAGGTTTGACTAGATATATATATTTTTTTTTATATTAATAAAAAAGTGACTTTTTTCCTTTTTGCCCCGAATTCTCGATTAATTTGTGGCAGCTTATTTGCTTAAAAGATATCCGAGTAAAATAATTACAGTAACAGACTAGGCTACTTAGCTGTGGCAGCTAAGTTGCTCGACTACTCCAATCCACTAAAAAGCTTGTAGCGGCCAAGAAAATAAGCTGCTATAAAACCGGTCCAGTGCGAGTAGGACTTGCACCTTGAGGGTTCCGTACCATTTAAATAATTTACTTAAATAATTTAAACGGAAATTACAAACTTACAATTACCTACAAAATTTATGAAACAAAACTGCCAAATTAAGTTGTATGAGTATTCGGAGACGTAAACTTTATAAATCGGCGTTTTCAGAATCTATTATTTAAAAACAGCACTTGGTACATATACAGAAATAACAAATTCCTAACTTTGAGGTAGACCCCGTATCGTAAAAATTTCAACTATGATAGCCCCCCATTTCTTTATTTTTGAAGATAAAAAAAATATATATGCAAGATGAAATTTAATCAACCGCCCGAATTCCTATCGGAGGTTCAGTAAGTGATAGACACCACACATGTGACGTTTCAGTTATAATATAGATATACAACGTGTAACAGAAAGTTGTTACAATATTGGAAGAGCTTATTCAGTCATTGTTATAATTATAAAACAACTTTTACTATGGAGCCAACCCTGCAATCTAAAAAAAAAATCTGCCCTTCCATACATTTCGGCCGAGCAGCATTGCATTTTTCTATGAAACAGTAAGAATTTTTTTTCGAGATACTGGTTTTGTTCCATAGTAAAAGTTGTTCTATACCATTGACTGAATAAGCTCTTCAAATACGGTTACACCTATCTATTACACGTTGTATATAATGGCAAATACTTTGCTTTAATGTGATGTTGTGATTTACAGCTTTTGTTAACACTAAAAATGCTTCAGTTGTAAAGTTAAAAAGTTCAGTAAAAAAGTATTCAGTTGAAGGATTGAATATATCTATATGAATTCTCAAACTATGCACCTGTGGTAGCAATCGATTTCAGAGTCTCCTAACTACTTTAAGCTTCTGTATAAATTTCTTATGAGCGAATTATAAACACGAGAATTTCCAGTTTCATAATTAGCGCTTCGTATTTGGAGTTGCGAAGCTAACCGTTAGACCCGTTATTTAATGCCAATTAGTTTACCTAGCTACGTCGTCTTTAACAGGGTTTTGAATAGGTTTTTCAAAAAACAAATCTAAATATAAACCTACTTAACATTAATTAAAATCCTATCCTAATTTTGACCTATTTAAGATCTTTTATTGAACTTGGTTTAATAATTCTGCTGCAAATTTAAATTAACGGGACACCTTACGCTAGAACATCAACAACACCAGATTTTCAAGGGTTCATTGGAAATAACTAGGTCTCTCCTCATACTGAAGAAAAAATATTTGATTTATCGATTTTTTATCTAGGGATTCCACCTATAAACAATGTTTTAAGATTTATACTTTTGTCACAAAAAAAAGATTTCCACCCTCTTTTTTTTGGTTTTCAAACGTTCGTTGCAAAGACGCGGTTAAGAGATCAACTTGTTTTTTTTTTATTTAATAGGCAATAGAAATATGAAGGGATGTTACCTAAATCTATATTTTTTCCCCTACAAAATATTTCAGTATTGGCTAAAAACACACAAATTTTTTGTTTCGCTGCGTGATCACTAGTATTACGCGTCCAAGAACAAGAGGCCAAAGAGCCAACATATAATCGCCTCTATGTAAAGCAGATAAGGTCTTTGCCATTAGAGTTATTGTGCTGGACGGATAGTAAAAAAAGTTGCTAGTGTATGCCATCCTCTTAATACATTCCGTACCCCATTATAAATGTAAAAGTATGTTTGTTGGTTTGTTGGTTTATCCTTCTTTGTGACATAGGCTACTTTTTATCCCGGGAAAATGCAAACGAAATCAACGTGGGCGAAGCTGCGGGCAAAAGATAGTTATTATATATTGCAGGAAACTTATTATGAAAGCGGATTGATACGTAATATTTACTAGCGGACACCCCGCGTCGTTGCTCGTAGAGATCCCGTTTTTCCCAATCCCGTGGGAATTTCCTAAAACCCCTTCTAAGCAGATGTCTACGTCATACATGGAATCTACAGTCCAAATTTCATGTTCCTAGGTCCCAGCAATTTGCTTTAGATTTTGATGCATACCCATCTCAAGGCGCTCTGTGTATAGATTATTCGAGCTAACACAAGCTTAGGCTTCTTTGTCCTAGAAAATTAATTATCAGGAAAAGAAAACACGCGCTTGAGCAGCCTTGTAAAATTAAGTAACTTAATTGAAAACAATCCACCAATTAAATAGACTCCTAGCACCTATTTACCATGGTACCGCCATGGTATTTACTAATGTTAAAACAATAGATACCAATGAGGGATTTTCTTTTCTTTTTTTTTACTCTCCCTAGTCGCTGGATAGATGGCGCTGAACTTTGTAAGTTACTGCAAGGAACGGAATGTCACATAATTTTTTTGATTATTTCACTTGGATGTAATGTTGAGATCGTAAAACGAAACGTACATAAAACAGTAATTAATGTCATTGTCACATCACATCACAACGACATTTTGAAAATAAATAAATAATAACAACAAGGAAAAAGAAAAAAATATTTAGCAGTCTTTTAATGAGTTTTCTACGCCAGAAAGCAAATCTCCCAAGAGAAAAAGAAGAGAAGTCTGTGCCTTGTGGATTTGTGTAAAAATGAAAGCATACATCTTTTTCCTAAAGATGACAGTCGTAAAGCGCAATGAGTACAAGCCATCGTACATTTTAAACCTGGACGTATATTTTAAACAAAGCATTCGCACATATGCTCAGCACACATGTCAGTCAACCAACGAGCGTATGTGACGTGACGTGACGCAATGTTTTTTTTTCCAATCGCTTTGGCTTTGGCACCTAGTAACGTAGTCAGTTCAACGCCATCTACAGAGTTCTTGGAAACTATGTTCTTTTAATACTAAAAAAAAAATCTCTCATTGAAGACTGTTTTGGAAAAATAACCAATGTCAAATTTTTTCGAGTTTTTTTTTTTGCTCTATGGATTTTCTATTGTGCATACAATAATCTGGTAATATTAGAATCAGCAAAAACAACCAAAGTACATTCAAAATGTAGCTACAAAAACAGAGTGCTTCCGGAAAAACCACCAACGTCAGTAACGTTTCTATAAAGAATAGCCAATAAATAAACAGTATAAAATATATTCACTTTTGAAAAGCTTTTTATATATATATATATTTATACGAATCGATAATTAAATTAAATACTTTATATTATAAAATTATACAGTTTAATTTTATAATATAAAGTATTTAATTTAACAATAAATAAACAATATTTAAGAAAAAAAAAATAATAAGGATTTTTCAATGTAACTAATTTTATAAGGTTTTATTTACCTATGCCCAACGGTTGGTAGATGTGGGCTGATTGATTTTGATATTAACTTCCTGTAAAATGTCAGAAAAGTGACATTGGTTGTTTTTCCAAAACACTCTTCAATTCGCTCACTGTCACCTATACACTGAGAAATGAGTGCTCTCTAGGGGTATGTGGATGGAAAAGTCGAAAGCAGGATCTTTGACTTGAGAACTTTCTTTGGACTAGTTAGGAGATAAACATACTAAAAGTCCTTACCCCTCTCAGTCGAGCCCGAGGGGGGGGAGGGGGGCACAAAGAAGATCCCGTTTTTTGGTTTTCTGCTTACATCTCGAAAATTGTGTGTTGTACGAAATTTTGTTGTAATACATAATGAAAGCTGATAAAATTTTCTACAACTTTGGCTTTCACACTTTTTATCTATCTCTAATATTTGCCTAGCTATGAGCTTCGAAAAATTCCTCCTGCCCATATATATTTACATTTAACAATTAATATTAAGAATTAATTATTTAATCACTCACTGCCTTTTTGGGCGTGTCGTGCCTGGTTGTGGTTCCAAGTCAAAAGTCACAAGATGTGTCAGTACCAGAGTGGAAGGGGTACATGATTGCCACCACAAAGGGGTGTTACAGTGAAAAAACGAAAGTACTCCTCCTTCCATTCATCAATGCACCTCCTTCGGATGAGAGCACAGTGTACTAGCTACTGAAATGAAACAGAGTTGCGCGATAGTTACATTTGACCAACCTCTGTTCTGAAAAGCCCGTTAGATAGTTGCAGCAGCACAATCTGACTCGATGATTTTGAAGTGTGTTATCCGTTTAGGCGGATTCCATCTACTGTAGTCGTTTTTGGGGTGCATTGGCTACTTTATGAATGGCAGTGGTCTGAAGGAACCGTCCATGCTCCACTCTTAGTTGATAAGAAGTTACAAGGTCATGATTTTGCCAAAGCTGTGCGCGGGCACTTGTTGGTACAAACAGCCTTGTCAAATATCGTACTGTGCCCATTTCCCTATCACAGACGAAGAGCAGACAGGCATAAATGAACTATTGCAGGACTTCATGGATGAGACTCCATCGCTAGATGCGTTGGAAACGAACAAACATCTTAAATCCATTGCTTCCAAGTTTGCAAATGAACTGACAAAGCTTTCTGATCAAGGTCTGACATCAACACTCTGGATTCAGTATTTCCAAATGGTATCCTAATGGCAAACACGAACAAGAAAACGTTTCAACATCTTTTATTTACCTACGCAAACGCAACAGAATTTGGAAACAGCCATTTTCTCTTTACCACCCCCTATACGACGTTTGAGTAAATTTGACACACTTCCTTTATTTATTATCCGCGAGCTTGTTTACGATATTTCCGTGAAATACCAATAAAACGTTTGCAATTCGGAACGAGGGCCTCGGTAAAAAAGCAATTTACAGAAAAATTACACAGTTATAAGCAGCCATGCATGACAATAGTGAAGTGAAAAGGCTTCTTCTTGATATACGAGCATTGACCTGTCAATGTATACGAGTAAGAGAAATAAAAGCTATCTGTTACTTTTATTGAAGAAAACATATTTATTACCATTGTGTTTTAAGATTGTGGGCCCTATTCTATGGTTCCGAATTATTTTGTGATGAGCGGGTGAGTCAGTGCTATTGGAACGAAGTTCATTATTGCCCGTTATAATCCAAA
Source organism: Ypsolopha sequella (assembly GCA_934047225.1). Classification (NCBI taxonomy): domain Eukaryota; kingdom Metazoa; phylum Arthropoda; class Insecta; order Lepidoptera; family Ypsolophidae; genus Ypsolopha; species Ypsolopha sequella. The sequence goes on along the minus strand of OW203994.1, from coordinate 14,157,723 downwards.
TGCTTGGCCGATAAGGGCTGGGACGAAAAAAGTGTAACATTTCGACCGTGACGTTTTCATCGTATCGCTTTCACACACTTCTTTATTGCTAATAAGGTGACTATGGTAAGGGGGGGGGGGGGGGGCTATTGCAGTATAGACGTGCGGACGACGGCTTGCGCCACTTGAGCGCTTCGTTCCAACCGGGTGTCCCACGACACATACAGGGACATTGAGAGTCTTAAATATCAGTTAGGTTAGTGTTCACACCATATTACATGAAAATCTTGGCATGAGGAAGCTTTGTTGTCGTTGGATACCTCGTTTGCTCTCCAAAATGGATAAAAGGCTGTGTGGAATGGTGCCGTGAGATGCGACTACGTTTTGAAAATGGGAGATCAAGACGTGTTTCCAAAATCATTACTGGCGACGAAACATGGATATATCGATATGATACGGAAAACAAAAAGCTTTCGTCGGTATAAGTGTTTCCAGATGACTAGTAGCCAACAAAATTGCAAAGACCTCGGACTATTGGTAAAACAATGGTGGTCAGTTTTTAGTTTAATATAGCATTCACATTTTTTCCAAACTCTTTTTTGCCAAACTGTACATTAGATACAAGATGCCAACTAATAACTAGTAGGAGTTTTTTTTTAAGTTATAGATTTTTTCCTTCTTTTTTTTTCTTATATATAAAATTCAAAGTCCTGACTGACTCACTGAGTGATATATCAACGCACGGTCTCAACCGCTGATTCTAGAGACATGCAATTTGGAGAGTGTGTTCTTTGTGAAGTGTACGTATTAATTTAGACAGGGTTATTCAAAATTTTACCCTTAAGGAGGTAAAATAAGGGATGAATTTTGTATGAAAGTCCATCAGCTTCGAAGTTAGAATCTTAAAATTTTGTCTCTGGACTGACTATTGAAAATTTATTTAATAAATTAATTTTGTCTCAGCGTTTTTGAATTCTACTCCCAAAGGGGTGAAAAGGGGGTTTAACTTGTGTATGTAAACTCCTCTTTTATTATTTAGGTTTATGGTTGGAAATTAACGCAACGTATATCGGTGTTGTTGGAATTTTTAACCCTTAAAAGGGTGAAAGGATGAAATTTTGTATTTCAGTTGTTCATTCACTAAATTCATCAACGCCCAGCCCAAACCCTTGCACCTAGAAAGCTGAAATTTTGCACAGAGTTTCCATTTATGACGAAGTCAAAGAACAAGTATTTTTAGAAATTCCACCCCTTAGAGGGTAAAATAGGGGATGAAAGTTTGTATGTGAAATGAGTTTTTTTTAGTTAAAACCATAAAACCTGGTATTTAGCGTATTGGTAACAAATAAAAAATTATGCGTTTTTAGCGTTTTTGAAAAATTATCTTCTAAGGGGGTAAAATAAAAATAGAAGTCCTCACTAACAATAGTTTCGTTCGGACACGGTTTGCCCTTCGGCTTTGCCAAAAAACACTTTATCTGCGAATCAAATATGAGATCAAGAAATAATTTCGTTCGGAAACGCATCTTGGACTCTGGCCTCGCCAAAAACAGTTTGACAGAGAATCAATATAGGGAATAATAGATGGTTTCGTTCAAACTAGAGTCGAAATAAATACGTTCCATAAAATTAAGGGTCCCAAAAATTTTAACAGTTTCGATTGTCTTCACAAAAACGAAAACAACGCGGGCGAAGCCGCGGGAATAAGCTAGTTAAGATAATATTATCGTTACTTGAGACCATAAAAATCATTAAAAATATTATTATTTTGATAATATTTCTGAATGATGATGGCGTTATGTGATTTATAGTGACTTAAGAACTAATATTATAATATTAACTAATTTAAACTTATTCGGAACATTCAAAAAGTAGCAGATTGTTTAGATATATGACCGTGAATTATTTATGTGGACATTTTTTATGCCACCTTTTTCCTCAATCGTAGAGGAAGAAATCAATCGCAGCGCATCCTGCACTTACAAAATCATGTCGAAAATACAACGATTAAACTTTATCACGAATAACAAAAAAGAGGTAGTGAACGATTTAAAAACCTTATAATCTATAAGCAGAAATCAATTTATTCTTCTTAAGAACAGACATCATGATGCGACCAACTCAGTTGTGGGCGTGGCCAAACCTCATGCTGTTTCATGAAACTTGCGAGAGCAATACAATCGTGCCGATTTCGTCGCGGGTGCAAAATTTAAAACTTTTTTCAGGAGAAACATGATTTTGGCAAGACTTTGGACGTTTTCAAACATAATTTTTTGGTTATCTTGATAACATTTTCGATGTTTGACTTGTATTAATTTTTTGATTTTATCTAAAACATTAAAAGCACATACGGCTACACTTTTGGTTGATATTAGTAAAATTTTACGATTGTTGGTTCGATTTAAATACTTAGATAATGTTAATGGGCTCAGACTAAAATATTATAATAACATTCCATAGATAGACACCCCCCAATTTAGCGACAGCGTTTGTATGGAGGTTTGCGCGTGATGACACCTCTTTCCGGAAGCAACGTACAAGTCCTGTACATGCCCCCCCCCCCCCCCAGATGAGATGTGAACAAAGAAGTATCCACTTCAAAAATGCAAGTAAGCTTAAGTGAGTAACTGTTGCGTTACACCATTAGTGGTATCGCCACCTTCCTTTCTATGTCGAGAAACGCCAAACCTCGGCGCGTGGCCACAAAGGAGCTGGAATATAATAAATTCTTTGTCATTACAGTTAACGAGGTTAATATCCAGGTGGGAACCCGTTTCACAAAATGCTTGTATTTAACGATGAGCTCGTCGTTTTAGGGTCCCGGTAGACTCTACTTTTATTCGCTGAAACTTTTGTTTTAACAAATTTTAATGAAAGTATGTACTCAATACTTTCCGTGAGGTTTGTTGGCATGTATATCTTGGAAAAACTAAGAAATATCCTGTATATCGATGTTTTAATGTGCTATTTACATTCGGGATTTAAAAGGTTAACAAGTTTTTATGATTTTTTTGAATATCTTGAAATTTATAATTTTCAGTTACACAATCTGAATATTTTTCATTATTTTCAGTCAATTCGTTTTGAAAATAACTATATTTGTTTCTCGAAATCTACGCCAAGTAATAGTATAATTTTAATATTTTTATAATCAGCTCTTTAATACCTACTCTATGGGCGTACAGCTGGTAACGCTTTGTGTCGAGTAACAAGAATGACCAATTCGTAGGCGTGTAGAAAAAAAACTACATCAAAATAAACAGGGTTGGCTGGGCCGCAACTTGGAGCATTTTTACAGTCAGCAGAAAATCTCAATTTTTCTTGAAAAAAATCACGTAAATAACAAGTAAAAAGTAGGGCTCTACTATATTCGATAGAGCGTAACAAAAGGTGCTTAATAAAATTAGGTCGGCCTGATTTTATCGAAGGTTGATTTGTTGTAAAAAATCTATTCAGCGTCATTTTCACCAAGATGTAACCAATTCTCAATTGTGTAGGAACAAATACTACATTAAAATAAACAGGGCTGGCTGGATGCAACCTGGAGCATTTTGTACAGTCAGCAAGTAAAAAATGCTCGAAGTTGCGTCCAGCCAACCCTGTTTATTTTGATGTAGTTTTTGCTTCTACACAACTAAGAATTGGTCACATCTTGTTATTCGATACATAGGGAGGGTTACCGGGTGTATGCCCAGTCTATTTTGATATACAAGTGAGTGATCAGCATCATGAACCAATAACGAATTTTGTAAAATTCATAAAATTTAATTTCGACTCCCCATAGTGATTAGTGATTAACTCAGGACTGGGAGTAAATTACAATGTGAAGTCAAAATTTCATTATACGAATTACACAAAAATTGTTTTCAAGTCATGATGCTGATCACTTACCAAGCCTCCAGTATAAATTTGGACGATGATCAAAAAGTTACATTGTATAAAAAGAAAAAAAAAACTATGTCGGTATCTAATGATTGCAAACTTTTTAGTAGTTTTGATATATTTAATAATTTACACAAGTGTAAGCAAATAAATACAATTTTATGTTTTGTTTAATTACTCTCGCCTACTAGAATTAAATGTTATCAAACCGTGACAAACATACATACGGACGGACGGAAAGATATCGGAGGAAGCTTCTTAATAGTCGTTCTTTTTACCCTTTAAGTATGGAACCCTAAGTAGGTAGGACCTGTTTTTCCACTGATTCAAACAATATTTAATCGGTTTTCTAATATCTTGCTATGTATCATAATAAAACGATTTCTGGATTGAAAAAGTTACAAAAAACAGAGAGCAATGAGCATTTTTCTCATTGTTTTTTTTTTCTTAGTTCTTAGCTTTCCTCCAGATGTCGCTGTCCATGTCACCATAGGTAAAATATGTTTCGTAGCAATCAATGTCAAAGTGGTTTTAAATTTGTTTGGAATCTGTGCAAATGTTGTCCTTGATTCTGTTGCTAAAGATACGACAGTGCCATCTAGGAATCTTATTTAACACTAAATTTGACACAAGTAAAAACGCTCATTAAGTGTACAGTAAGTAAAATTCGGAATATAATTTGAAGGTGTGTAAGCAGCTTAGTGATGAGATGAGCCCGTAGCTTTGGACCGCTACATTGAATGCCCTGATTCCCCGAAAAATGTTAAAATGAGAATGGGAGTACTTTGGGAAATTGAGCTTGTGAAGAATTGTGACGGTTTATTAGGCCCTCCGCGTTCGTGACAAAGGGAAGCAGGGAAGAGAGCGTTCAGGCTCTGTCAAAAAACGAAAATTCATACAGGATATTCTTTTTTTCCTTTGACTGTTAGTTATTCTACATATTATTATCTACCAGGGCGTCTAGCACGCGCCGTCGATACAATGTCTTTCCATCATAATTGCTCCCTCGTACATTAAGGCGATTACCTTCGCCAAATTAGCAGCTCGATGTTTGTCTGTACGAATATCGACGGAAACGACATTGAAATAGCGTTCAAATCAGTGCACAATGCGTGGTGGCTGTTATGACGCTCGCTGCGTCCTTGAAAGGGCAAAATAGGAGAAAATAATACTTTTCACATGGGCGTCATTGTTCGATTGAATAATTCTATGTTATATTTATAGCTATCAAAATTATCTATTTATCAAAGCATAAATGAATTAAATCACCTAAGCCGCTTAGGCGCAGTAGGAAATTCAAGGCAAAAAAACACCATTCAGTTGAAACTATTTTTCATATAGAAGTTTTGGTGGTACGAAAAAGAAAAATGTTGCATATGTTGTCCTAGAGTTGATAATCCATAATACATTTTTTCAATATTTTTGGTTTGGCCATAAAAGAGGAGTAGGCTTTAGAAAGTACCCATTTGGCGGTATTAAGGGCCTTAACAAACGCGGTGTGCGAGAGAGCGCAAGTAGTATAGATAGACGCTGTATATCTGGCGTATGCTAGCTACGCAGTATACCTCTTAAGGCGCTACGGAAAAAAAATGACACTTCAAGAACTTGCATATCTACTGCAGTAAACAATGTATTATTTTGATAAAATAGTATATTATTTTTTTATTCTTTTTCTAGGGATCTGTTAAAACAGAAACGTGATTGGATAAATTCGGCTCGATAGAAATATTTATTGAAATGAGGTCTTTTTCGACACCAATTCTCCTGGTTTGACAATTTAGAATGACATATTCTAAATTGTTTACTCCATATGCGAAAAAACCATCAGGGACGCTAAAACTTTTACATACCGCCTTAAGGGGCAGGTATTCTCGCCAACGACCTTGAGTCGACCCAAATATCGACAGAAATTATATTGAAATAATGTTCATATCAGCGTGCACTGCATTACCACGTCGCGGGGTCTTAGGGTAGCGCAAAATAGGGAAAAATAATACTTGAAAAAAATTCCATTGATAATTTATCCAAGCAATATTTTCCTTGTATTTTAGTGCAAGAACCATACAAATACCATTAGTGGTTTCAAAGAAATAACCAATTTCACTTAATTTTAGTCCCTTAAATAACTTTAAATTTAACTTCAAATATCACAATATGTTTTTTTCATAATTTTTTCATTTAAGGGAAATATCGTTATCAGTAAGGGTAATTTTCGGATGACGCTGAAAGAGGCACCTTAAAGCGTGACATACGAGTATACAAGATGAAATTTAATCAACCGCCCGAATTCATACTGGAGACTTGGTTAGTGATCAGGAACAAGGTTCAATGACCATTGTTTCTTTCTTTCAAAAATAATAAAAAAAAATTGTTCCTTTTCTAACTGGCCTAGTTCAAATACAAATCCTAGTATAGGCAGAATTTCGCCTGACTGGTCATTTAACATTGTTCCTGATCACTTACCGAGTCTCCAGTATGGATTCGGGCGGATGATTAAATTTCACCTTATATATTTAATTTATCCAGAAAATATGGAGAAAATGATAACGGCATACCTGTAAGCAAATAAGCCGTAATTTTACGGAACCCGCGTCTGCTATGTTTATAGTAAGTCACGTGTACGGCTTTCAAATTGTACACATTGAAAGAAAAAAACGCAGCAAGCAACAGGTAATTTTAAATTAAGGCCCAGTTCTCCCTTTACGGTGCTTTTGGATAAACTTAGTAATAAGATTAAAATTTTAATGTTCGTTTTACAGCAATGAAAAATAATAATGAAATTTTCATTTATTAAATTAAAATGCTAAATGACTTTCCTTTGTTAATTAAAATTTAAAAGAAAACATTTGCTTAAAGTTAATTATACTTAAAACAAAGATTTCAAAAGTTTAGATGAGCCCTGGCACCTAAAATCTATTGCATTGTTTTTGAATGTGTGCGTTAACATATTGTCGACGCGCGCACACTTAAGCAAACTGATCAGACTAATAAAGTTGTAAAATGATTAACTTTAAGTGCACTTAAGGCGTACGACTATCACTGTGTTCAGATGAGCACTGATTCCAAACGTGTGAGCGTCACCCATTTAAAGGTGGAAACATTTTGGTGCTGTCATAGTACGGTAAAGGCTTATCTTTACTTTTGAAATCTTTGACTTAAAACCGATTACGGTATTTAAGTTCACTTTGGTATAAAAAGAGAATTTATAATATACGACATTACGACTTGGATCCCCGAGGAGTTGTCAGAAACGTTTCAGAGTATGGTCTGTGAAATGCAAGTGACAGTCCACCCTCGTACACCCACGTTTCACCGACGATTATTACATTCCAGCGTGATGGGTGGTGAGCCCTAGTATTTCGGGCACAAAGGAGAATATATCACGAAGTATGGAGAAAAAACCCAGGCCCGGCGCAAACGAAATGTATCTCAGATTGTTCATAGTAATGGATGATAAAATAAACTATTTGAGATGCCACAATATTACCCCTGCCATTAAACAAATAGCAATTTCTTACAATTAGCTATCGATATCGATGATGCCAAATATGTGTTATTTCATTACACGACTATAACTAAAATCTGAGATATATAATTAGCGCTGGGCTTTCGTCTATTTTGTATTACCCCTGCTATTAAACAAATAGCAATTTCTTACATTTAGCCATCGATATCGATAATAAAAATTGTGTGGTATTTTATTAAATATTTATACTAAAAATATGAGATATATTTCATTGGCGCCGGGCCTGGGTTTTTTTTGAGCATTCACCTTTGGATACAACTACTACTGGTGACCTTGAAACGCCGCGGTAAGGTTCGGTTTAATTCAGATGATAAGACAGAAAAAAAAAACTACAGAATATCTGTAATGAGATGGTTTAGTTAGATATTATTTTGCATTTGTATGAAGAACTTTTACTAAACTAAATACCAAAACAAGATAAAGGTATCGATTCGAATGTGCACAAATACGACTTAACTTAACTAAAATTAAGTTAAGATGTGTCAAATTACTTTTGCTATTCGGTAAAACACAACTTAACCTATTTTGACAGGAGCAAACTAATTTTAGTTAGTTTGAATTAAATTAAGACCAAAACACAATTTTGCAATTCGAAGTGACCATCTAACTGTCAAATTTTAGAAACGTCAAACTAAAAATGGACAAATTTTAGTTGAGACATATTTCGTGACGATTAAATTTTAAGAAGTTCATTCAGAATGTTTTCTGATCGTTTTTGAGGTAAGAATGGAGGAAAATGTCGTGTTGGCCTTAGCAGATGCAGAAAAAAGGTAAATGGTACTGTTAAAACTAGCATTTTCCGCCCAGAGTTTACCAAAGGCGGCACTAAAAATTATATGTCTTGTCTTGTTTTTTTTAAGTGGCTTTGTACTGTTTGTACACCCCAATCTATTTTTCCTAAATAAATCAAGATACTTATTCTGATTAAATTGCTTCCTAAAAGTAGGTAGGTATATGTTTGTGGTGTTTGCAAACTTATTTTCAAAATACTTATTCCAGGAGACAAGCCGTACCTGCTGCTACCACCCCTTATGAAACAAAAACCCGAAGCAGAGTAGAACTACAATTCAAGTCATGCTTTTGCATGTAACATAGCGAAGATGACTTTCAGATGTCTTGAAATAAATGGTGACGCCTACATAAACACCGGATACTGCACTATGAACAAGACAAAGCTGGGCTGTTTTTGAGTGCTTCTCCTGATGGCCTGCTGGTCAACCGAGAAGTTACTGAAGTGAAATGTCCACATGTTGCAAAAAAGGTCTGAAATTACTCCTGTAATGGTACCATACCCTAAGAAAGTGAATGTTGAAAAGGAATCATAGTCATTAATTACTACCAAATGACCGCCTGTGGTCTAATGTGGTTTGAGCACTTGGTCGTGTCTGCACATTAAGGTGTGGGTCCATTTGGTGCCTGAAGTACAGCAATAGAGCCCACCAATCATCACGCTGGGACATACTAATCATTGGTAAAACATGGGTGTACGAGTGTGGACTATGACTTGCATTTCACAGTTTATACTCGAAAACACATTGGGGGATTCATATCGTTGTACTGCTAAATACAGAGCCAGTAGTCCTGTACATCTGGAAAAGTAGAAAGTACTGTAATTTAATTATTTAGAACTTATCAGAATAGGGGTGATATGATGTATATAGACAAATATTAATTATTGCAAATATTGTTTCAAAATTTGATGTTTTTTATTCTTCTCATTTAAAAAAAGATGTAAAAAGTTTATGGCAAATTAAAACAATAAGTATGTATTACAAATGTTATTTTATTTTTACATTGTTCTCCTAAAAATAGCAACATATACAATAAACAAAAAATATTTTAGACAGCTAATAAAATATGGAGTAAGTAAGTACTTAACAATTTTTTTTATATTTTATAAGTTTTTAATAGCCAAAAACATGTGTTCTAAATGAACTCTCTTACTAGCTAGCTTATGGTCTAACCTTGCACCACAGGGAATTAGAGATTTTAGAAATGTAGACTGTTATATCTAATATGCGTTGCGTTTCTAAACATCCGGGTAAATGTAAAAATTAACTGTCAAAGAGAATTTTACATTTCTGACAAGGTTTATTGAACAACTTCGTGCTTTTCGTTTTCACTCAGGTGGTTGTGGAACGGGTGACAGTTCATTTTTACCTTTACCCCGGTATTTAGGAACGCTACCTTAATGTAGATACTTAAAATATAATGTAAATAGATCTAAAATGTTGAATCCCTGATCTGCCCATATACTATCAGGTTAAACGTTGACAGGAACCCTAAACGCTTCTGAAAAATAGGACACCAAACTCTTATGAGTAGTAAGTAATCATTAGAGCTATAACGAAAATTTTCTAAGTCTTTTTTCCCATAGTGCCCCCTTTTCTACACCCCAACCCTATAACGTGAGGAAAATTAACAATGCCCTCACTCAATTGTGCTCACTTCATTTCATTATATACACTGTCAACATGACTTTGAACTGCTTGGCGTTTCAATGGATGATTAGTTTTCTTTGACTACTGTTCTCGAAGCGAGCTTGTTGTTACTTAGCCAATGGTAACTCTTCAAAAATATAGGTACTTGGATACGTGTAAAAAACTTGGCAAGAGGTTTATTTTCTGAAACAAGAAAAAGGTGTATAAATACTTTGTTGTAATATTTTAGTAATTGAAACAAATATTTAGGTTCATTCAAGACATCATAGTGGATAAGAAACTAACCTGTAAGCCTGTAAGCACTTTTTTCATCTGATTTGATCAGAACATAACCTCGACAATTTTTTTCTTTTATGCGACTTCTGCAACAATTTTATCCGCATTTATTAGCTCTCCTCCCACTCCATGGCTTTAATTAGTTATTTCTTTGATTGCTTTCCTATTTATTCTGAGCTTGGTTGCTTTTTCGTTCGACTGCAAAGTTGTTGTCTTTTCGACTCACAACACAATCACAAAATTCTAGGTTATAAAGGGCTGCGTTCAGTTTGATCGTCAAACGACGCTACGTCTGACGGACTACATGCTATCTCTTTTGCACGCGTTGTAATTGAACATGCTAACCTGCTGTCAGTGTTAGGTGGGCTTCGCCCGACGTTCAAACTAAACGCAGCAATTATTACGTTATAACATTTTGTGGTCTGTGGACCGCTTTAAAAACCAATAACGTTCGTTATTTTTAGTAATCTGTGTATTCAATTTAATCCTCGCAAAATCAAATAAACGGGCACCCAAATTTAGTTCGTTGACAAAACCGAATTGAACACAAAAAAAACTTAACTAATTTTAATCGCTTTTTGGTTAGGTTATGTTTTAGTGCGGTGTTTAACCGAATCGAGTCCAAAGACAATTAAAGACCAAGATCCGACTTAATTAATTAAGTATGCAAAGAAACAAATTGAAACTTCGTTAAATTGAAGATATTATAACTCTACAAATGGGTTCCCTAGATTATTTTTAAAGACATTATATTAATTGTATTTTTTTTTACTTGTGTTAATTCGAGCGCTTTCACAGCTTGATTCCCCCTCGAACGACAGAGAATCTACAATAAATGATATGAGATATCAGGTAAGAAAGTGAGAATCAGCAGCAATAGTTTTCGCCTTAACATGCCTTCCGAAAGACGCAAACCGAATACAAATGTGTACCTACGGGATTGGAACCTACGGCCTCCGGATTGGTGGTTAAGACGTTCAAACCACTAGAACACAGAGCGGTGTCACTTTATATTACGAGCTGTTTAGCAGGCGGATTGTAAAAATCCCACCCTTTTGTAATTAATCAAAACTGAACACTATATTTCAAAATTTGCTCAATCTATCCTACAAAACCTTATTACCTGTGTATTGTGTATTCTGTGGAAATTTAGTGATAATAGTTTATACAAAACCTTAGGTAATAAGGTTTTGTTGAAGAACTTTTGAGTAAATTTTGAACATAAGTGTTCTGTTTCGATTAATTAGAAAAAAGGCGGGCTTTTCACAATCCGGCTGCAAAACCGCACTTCAGCAAATTTTGAATTTGAATGTTCAGTTTTGATTATGATTAAAATGTAATCAAAATGGCGGATTTTTAACAATCCGCCTGTTAAACGGCTCTTACGTATCTGGCTGAAAATGCCAGCAATTATCGTTTAGAACGAGTAGTTAATGAAGTTTCTAGAGAGAGTTACGTTACGGCAGAGCTTATGTAATCTTCAGAGTTTAGTTAAAATGCTAACGCTACTTTATTTGATGCTTGGTCCTACTCATGAGCGAATAACGTTTTTTTTATAATTTATTTATTTTTACGTTTGTAACTGAAAGTTTTTAATTTAATTAAAACTTTTGACAAATAAAAAATTAACACACAAGCGAGGTAAACATTTTAAAGGTTTTATTTGAAATTATGCGTATGTTGGCAAAATGCGTCAAAACTTCATAATTAGGTTCGTTTTGTGACATTAGTTCCAATCTTAATTATTTAAAATATTTTTGTATTACTTATTATTGAAAATATTTAAATAAAAATGAACTTAAATTATACAATTGAACAACTATTAGGTACATATATTATCTGGGTCTATCGGGTCTAATGAATAACGGTTTAGCTAGACTTAGGTCCAAAATGAGGTTTTTTTACCACTTTGCTTTTTTTATACAAATTCGTCTTACTGGAATTTCGATATCTTATGTAACACCGAAAATGGTTTGAGTCAATTTTATTGTGGTATACAATGGTGTTAATAGAGTTAACCGCATCTTAATTTGTTTTTTTGCACGTTTAATCATATTGCATTTAATAATGCATATTTTTGTAGTTTTCAAATTGTTTAATTCAGCTCTATTTCTGAACGATATATCTATAACATGGTAAGTTTCCTGGCGGCTGGATCCATAGATAATAAGAACTTTACGTTATCTAGATGGCACTTCGATTTTCTGTACAAAAAGTGGTCTGGTTTCCGAACAATATTTTTTATTGTAAAAAAATTTTGCTTTTTAGCTCTTCTGTAAGGTTGGGTTTTTGAGATAAATCGTTTTTTACCGGGGGCGCAGTATTATTAACAAATATATTAAACCCATCTTATTTCACAGTGCAACCTATTGTTTTTCAATTGGTATCAAAAACTGAAACTGAACGCATTTAATTTTTGAAAAAGTGCGCGTTCGAATAAACATCAAAAATTCAACAACCCGCGAATTTGACTCCGTATTTTTTCATGAATTTTTCGCAATCCTGTGCCCATGTAGAATAACACAAAGTAATGGCTCCGGTGTAGTAAACATACAGTCAGTAATAAAAGTAAATGAAGTAATAACAGTTTATTTCAAAACGACTTACAGTACAACGTTAGTTGAACAACTTTATGACCACTGAAATATAAGCGGATATCCTGCGGGGCTGTTTCGTCAGATTTATTTTTCAAGACTTTCCTTGAAATCTAATTAAATATCACATTACAATAATAGGGCCACATAATTGAAAAACGTTTTTTTTTTTCTTTTTGAAAGAAAAATGTCTTACAGTGTACATCGTTGCCGTAACATAATTTTGTGTTTATTTTTTATACCTACTCAGGTAACAGGAAAAATGCCAAAATGTGACAACTAGTGAATGAACGTAAATCCCGCCAAGTTTGTTGACATGCCTCATCGAAATAACATTTATAGATTTCTTAGAATTGTCCTATTTGGATGTGTTACCAATTTTGTAAACATTGATGGTTTTTATTTGATAACTAATAATTTTTCTTTCTATAAGCTTTTATTATTTTCATTTTGTATATATGTTACGGGTAATGCTAGAAGAACGGGTAAAACTAGGTTTATCTAGGTCTATCCTAGCTCTTTAAATGGTCTAAAACTGACAACTTTGACGGCCCCCCATTTCTTTATTTCTGATATAAACAATAATAAAAAGTATATTTGCACTGTAATTAATTAGCTGTATAAAAGATATGCCATTTGCGAAAGAGGGTAAGAAAAACAATGGATAAATAGCATTAAAATACTGAAAAATCATTTCATGTAATTTATAATTTTATTTTATACTTCGTATTTAATAAAATTTGATAGTTCGTAGCGTGTTTTTATTGCTCCCTTATCTCAATCACTCTAGTTTTATCAATTTATCATATTACTAGATTTTTGGTTTTTGAAGGAACTGAGGTCTGACGTCGTTATATTATGTCTTTTTTGAACGGATCTCCAAAAATGCCGTTTTTTGGAGCCTCCACAATAATATGTGAGATTTCTTTAAATATACTCAACAAATTATCCCGGGAATTTGGCGTTATGCCGAAGCCACCCTTTTAACGGGCATTAGATAAATTAAGTAGATTGTAAAAGGGGTGGCTATGTAGATGAAAATCTACTCCTTTATTGTGATTTTTTGGGACCATAGAGGGTTTTTTTAATTATTTCCTTTGTAGCCGAAAGATCGTATCTCCAATACTGCCTGTGCCCAAATTGGCAGCGGGAAACCAACAAATAAACTTCGCTTTAATAAACGTAGAGATGAGGTTTAATTCTAAATAAAATTTAATTTCGAACCTTTTTTTATACGTTGAAGAATAACGCAATTTTTTTGTAAGGACGGTTGAACAGGGTGGCTTTGGTTGATACTTTAGAGTAGGGGTCGGCAACCTTACGATATAGGAGGGCCACACATGCTACCAAGGAGTCAGCGAGGGCCGCATTTTGTGCAGTATTGCATCTAAATGTGAATCTTTTAACCGAGAACAATGCTTGCTTTTTAGATACTTCAGAATGTAAAATGTCTGCTCACACAAATATGTACTACCAAATTTAATTATCATGCAGTGGTTGTAAACCTTGCGGGCCACACCTAAGTAGTTCACGGTAAAAATTCAAATTTCTGAACAAAATAAATACCACTTGTTACCTTACAAGATGAAGTACAGGTTCATTAAAAAAAATCTCGGCACTCATGTATAGTAACTTCAGAAAAAAAAACAGGATGTCAAGTTCAGGTTACACCCGTAGCGCTGCAATGCTATTCAAGAGATTTTCTTGAAATTCCTGAATTTTTTTTGAAGTTACTATACATTATTGCCGTGATTTTTTTTAATGAACCTGCACTCCATCTTGTAAGGTAACAAGTGGTATTTATTTTGTTCAGAAATTTGAATTTGTACCGTCTTAAAAAGCCATAACCCCGAACCCCGAATCTCGGAACACCGACCCTTAAGAAAATTATAGCAATAAACTTAACTGAGTGTCGTTCTTTCATGACAATTTTAGACCAAAATATAATGCCTGATTTTCTGAGATTACAGTGGGTCCTACCGCTGTGAAAAGAAATAACAAAATACCAGTACAAATAAAGAATTTCAGTGATGATTACGTGACCTGGTTACAAAGAGTTGATATGAATTTCGGTTTTAGTACCTGTATATAAAAAAATAATTTTGTAGCAGCTTCCGTGAAACCGCAACTCATGAAACCGCAAGCAGTGACACCACCGAACTAAACAGTCCGCACTAATTAGACACCCGATCTTTTCACTAAAATGGTTACTGCTCGAATTCCGGGCCACAAAATATAGCCTATACAGGGTGGTTAAGGTAACCTTTTTCCTTAAAACGGGGTGTTCTAACCATTAATATGAACATCTTTTACTATGGGGCAAATCCTGAAATCGCAAAAACAAAATCAGCTGTTTCATACATTTAGGTCGAGTAGGTATTTATGCACATGGAACAACTGAAACTATGGAACAACTGATAACTTTTTATAATTCCAGAGTTCGCCTCAGAGGAAAAGTTGTTCATATTAATGGGTAGAACACCCCGTTTTAAGGAAAAATATATTTCAAGGTGTTCAGAATAAAATGTATATTTCGGAACGCATCCATCAATGGTCTATATATTTTGTCTATGGACTTGGAGCTGTCAAAAACGAGGGACGTGGAATTTTCTTGGTATAGATCGCGGACGATTTTAATATGTATTATTAAGGGCTTAATAGAGGGGAAATCGGTGCGGACACCGTAAAGAACATAAGTGAGTCAATGGCTGATGTTATTTTGGCGTGAAGGCCACTTTTTGGTGAATTTCCTGTGTGTGTGTGACATAACCTGTGTCCACGCGGCTTCCGACAAGTGGACTTGTTAATTACTATTTCTGGGTTCGGATGCATCCTGGGGTAGGAGGTTTGTGTTTAGATTCATCGTGGAAGGTGATCTACGTGTCACGGCACCGGAACACTTTGGACTCCGCAGCGAAAGGACTTCATGCGAGGATCAGTGGATGACGTCATCATACAACTGTCTGGTAGGACGTTTTATATTAAATACTATAGAATATAAGATACTTGTATACTATAAATCTGGGACAGCTTATGGGCCCCTGTTCCAGCTGCAAGTATCACCCTTTAGCATACAATTAGTGGTGTCTGAGCGTGGTTATGGAACCCTCGCACCAGTGACGTCGATGCCCGTCACTAGTCAGTATTACCACTTTTTATATGCTACAATTTCTGGTAGCAACGAGCGTTTTTTACCCAACATTTTTTGGTAGCCAGTCCGTGGTTAATCCCAACTTTGGTTTATATACATTTAAACAGCGGAACTGGGCGGCCCCAGTGTCATTGAACTGTTAACATAGCTAGGCTATTTACATGTACATGTAGCAATTACAAATTGGATTTGTTTAGTGCTTTGAGTAGATAATTGATTACCGGAGGGTACCACACTGATGTGGTTCAGTAATATCAGTATAAATTGTTAATTTAGTACATATCAAGTGTTCTTGTATTACAATAACATAATCATATAACGGTTTATATTATAGATTTGGAAATCAACTTGTTAGCTAATATACGGTTATCTTGGCTTGAATTTATGTACTTACAAGGATGTATACAGTTGCATAGTGGAATGTGCATTCGGGTTTGTGTGTATTGTATACACCAAATATAATTTAAATTTGGTAATGTTGGAATTAGGTAGGAACCTATTTGTTTGTTTAGTATTGACGGACAGTACATACATTGGTAATTGGGAATTAATTTTGCTAATTAAATTCTATTTATAGGTAGGGTATCTATTGAGCAGTGCTTCTGTATTTTGTGCCGTGTCAGGGTGTTTGCTAAATAGTTTTTATTTATACATTTCCCGGTTTGTTGCGGCATGATGTCCAAGTCTCACAAGGCTGCGTTGGCGAAAGAGCTCCGCTGGTTTACGACCGTCCAGGGATTGCTTTCTCGTTCGGATCGCGACAATGCAATCCTGGAGAGAGCCGAGCGGATGCATCAGCGGCTGGCTGACGCAGAGGCGGCTGTCGCAGCACTGCAGGAAAGTGACGGGCCTATGGATAGGTATGTTACTGATTTAGCCCAGATAAAAGGGATTTATGATGATATAACAGAGGCGGCCTCCATGATCAAAAAGCGACAATCGGGCAGCCCGGTTGTTAGCACACCTAGACCAATAGATGGCGCCACTGGTAAGACGCTGGTTATAAAGTCAAATAATATTGCTGATGTAAAGAGGCAAAATTCAGGAGGTCCTGTAGTTGTCACGCCTCAACCGGTAGATGGCGTGTCTGGTAGTTTGACTAGTTTAGAACTAAATAAATTTAATGGGAAAATGGAAGAATGGGTTTCATATAGGAATATGTTTAATTCATTAGTAAATTCTAGGGTAGATTTATCAAAGGGGCAAAAGATGGCATGATTGATGTCAACATTGGAGGGCGAAGCAAGGTCGCTCATCCAGCACCTCAGGGTGGAGGATAATCATTATGATATAGCGTGGGGCTTATTAAATGATAGGTATCAAAACATGCGCTTACTGGCGGATGCGCATGCGTCTCAATTGTTGACGTTACCTAGGGTAACCGACTGGGCACAGCTGAGGCAGCAATTACTGACTCCGGTTACCGTTATTAGGTTTACCGGTGGACGAGTGGTCGTTTTTACTCGTTCACATTATTTTAGGTAGGTTGCCTAATGACGTGAGGTCACGTTTGAGCGGGTGTCCGCAGGAAAAGATGGCAGCACTGTGCCTAAATTTACGGACTTATTAACGTTTCTTGAATATGAAGCTAGGGTAGCAGAAACATCACAAGCGGACTTGGCGCCATCTGGGGCGCAATCATTTTCGTCTGCTGGCTCATCTGAATGTGGGGAGCCCAGACAACCGCAGCAGTCGCGGGGACGCGATATGACGCGTTTAGCGGCGGTCGCCGTGGTCAAGAGGTCATCGACCTGTTTACAGTGTGGCCATACGGGGCATGACCTGCTGAGATGTCAGCAGTGGCGAAACCTGCACGTCACCGAGCGGCGACGCATGGTGAAGCGTAAGAACCTGTGTTTCGGTTGCTTGGGCAATCATTTTGAACGTAATTGTCCCGAGCCACGACGTTGCAGTGTTTGTGAGGGGCCTCACCATTTATTGTTGTGTGCCAACAGATCTGAAGCGGCTTCACCGGTCCCGCAGCGACGGAGCCCTACGGGCGGGGGTGCTTCAGGGAGAACTCCCCCCCCCTTGGACAACGGGGGTGCGTCAGGGAGAACTTCCCCCCCCTCGGTCCAGGGAAGGCATGCTGTCGGGCAGAGCTCCCCTCCGTCGGAACGGAGGACTGCGGCGCGAGGCGCGCCCCCTCACCGGGAGGTGAGTTATGTATTTGCGCGTGGACCCGTAGGGGGCATGCCTACGGGCTATCACACATATGGCCATGTTGTGAATTGGGCCCCTACGGGCGGGGGCCAATTGGAGTTGGCAAGGGCTAGGCCCCCCCTCCCCGCGCCGGTTTTGGTGCCAGCTGGCAGGGAGCACCGTGTTAAGACGGAGTCACGGGGTTACTCACCGCCGTACCGCGAGTACCCGCGGTTAGAGTACCACCCGCCGTACTCAGGGAGAGTTGGAGGCTACGCTCCCCCCAGGGTGGGGATGTGCACACACCAGCCGTATTATTGCCAGTGGACTGGTCCTGCACTCCACAGGTGGGGTAGCCTGTAACCAGCTTGTTCAAGCTATGAGTACGGAACCGCGGACGGTTCTGTTGCCTACCGCGATGGCTCGCGTCTAGGGCCCCAGGGGGGATTGAGTTAGGGTAAGGGCCCTCCTTGACTTGGAAAGTCAAGTGGCGCACCGATTAGTTTTGAACCTGGAGGTTTCGTCGGTGCCGCTCCTAGGTATTGGTGGACTGGAGTTGAATCAGCGGCTGCAGCCATGGTTATAGACAATATTGTCGGCTGGCAGCCTTCTTTGGACCTTCCTCCGTCCATAATCTCATGCACGTCAGGTCTGCATCTGGCGGACCCACGTTTTGTCATCCGGCCCCAGTCGATATTTTCCTGGGCTCGGATTTGTTAGGATGGATCCTATTTGGTTTTTAAAAGACTCTGGGTTCTTCTTCATTGGTGGAGGTATCCACAATTTTGGATATTCGATATTTGATTCGATACTTGGATTATTATGTTTGAACTTAGGAAATGGCTTTCAAATGAACATATACTGTTTGCAGATTTGGAGGATCCCAATATGATGGTGGTATTATGTTGAAATACCAACCAGTCAATGAAATTCATATATTTTGTCCCCAGCCGTGAGTGCAGAGGAGCGTTGGAGCGCATTGGTACACTGGGTTCGTGTACTTCAGGCGGACCTCATCAAGTTTAGACTTCGAGTTCTGCGCGAGGATCACGCCAGGCTGAAGTGAGCGGTTGCTCGTTTGAATCCTTTCACGGATTATGAAGGACTTCTGCGTTTTGGAGGCTGATTTTGGAGAGCTGACCTGCCATACGGAAGTCTTCATCCTTTGCTTCTACCCAAGACGGACCTTTGGTAAATTTGTTGGTGTCGGATTGACACATACGTAACGCGCACGGGGGTTTTTAGCAATCGCAACGCTTGGGTTGTGAAAGCATACCTTGTGTATTTGTGTGCTTGGCCACCAAGGCCGTTCACTTGGCAGTGGTATCAGCTTTGACTACGGAGGCCTTCGTCGCCGCGTTGGATCGTTTCGTGTCGCGTAAGGATTTACCTTCACTTATTCGCTCCGACAATGGCACAAACTACAAAGGTACTGCTAACTATCTAAAAGATATTGATAATTTTTTGTTTTGTAAATAACTATGCTAGTTTAAGTTAAATCTTCGCCCGGAAAGGGGTAACTTGGCGGTACAGTCCCCCAAATTGCCCTCACTGGGGAGGGAATTTTTTGAAGCTGCCGTCAAGTCGGCGAAGACCCACCTCCGCTGCGTTATTGGGGAAACTGTCCTAACTTTTGAGGAGCTTGCCACTGTATATTGTAAAGTGGAAGCGGTCCTCAACTCTCGTCCTCTCTGTGGTCAGACAGGACTGAGCATCCTAGGGAAGGAAATTTAACTCTTTTGAAGGATGTGAACTTGCTATCCTTGTTTTGGCGCCAGGGCCGTATATTAAAGTTGTTTTTTGGCGGAGACGGAACTCCACGCGTCGCAGAGGTGTTGGTCGAAGGTTCGATTTTGTGACGAGCCATGACAACTCTCTCCTGTCTCCCGGTTGTATGAGCTAGTGGTCTGATTGCTCAGCCCAGAGCGGGGGACTGTTCAGAATAAAATGTATATTTCGGAACGCATCCATCAATGGTCTATATATTTTGTCTATGGACTTGGAGCTGTCAAAAACGAGGGACGTGGAATTTTCTTGGTATAGATCGCGGACGATTTTAATATGTATTATTAAGGGCTTAATAGAGGGGAAATCGGTGCGGACACCGTAAAGAACATAAGTGAGTCAATGGCTGATGTTATTTTGGCGTGAAGGCCACTTTTTGGTGAATTTCCTGTGTGTGTGTGACATAACCTGTGTCCACGCGGCTTCCGACAAGTGGACTTGTTAATTACTATTTCTGGGTTCGGATGCATCCTGGGGTAGGAGGTTTGTGTTTAGATTCATCGTGGAAGGTGATCTACGTGTCACGGCACCGGAACACTTTGGACTCCGCAGCGAAAGGACTTCATGCGAGGATCAGTGGATGACGTCATCATACAACTGTCTGGTAGGACGTTTTATATTAAATACTATAGAATATAAGATACTTGTATACTATAAATCTGGGACAGCTTATGGGCCCCTGTTCCAGCTGCAAGTATCACCCTTTAGCATACAATTAGTGGTGTCTGAGCGTGGTTATGGAACCCTCGCACCAGTGACGTCGATGCCCGTCACTAGTCAGTATTACCACTTTTTATATGCTACAATTTCTGGCAGCAACGAGCGTTTTTTACCCAACACAAGGAAATATTTTGATAATATATTTCAAGGAAAAATATTATCAAATTAACACCCAGTAAATATTAATCTATGCTTTGTGACTTTAGGTAACAAATCAAAAAACTTGAAATTTTATGTAGTAGGAGGAAATAGAAGGATAGGATAATGCACTTTCTGAATCACTGTGCCGAATTAGTAGGAATATAAAATAAATAAAATAAATATATCATCACGACATGAATCCCCGAGGGCAGGTGTTCCGAGTGTGAAATATGAAATGCAAGTCACAGTCCACAATCGGTAAACCCGCGTTTCACCGACGATTGTTACTTCCCAAATAATGTAAACCCTATAGCCGTACTTCGGGCACTAATACAAGCTTAAGGGCATGCAGGTTTCATCACGATGTTTTCCTTCACCGTTCAGCAAGTGGTAAGTTTTAGCAAAAACTAGAAATATACATATATTTTATTCTATTACAATAATGTTTTATTATTTTTCTGTTTTAATATTTTAACTATACACTGATTTTATTGAATATGTTAAGGTTAAAGTAAATAGTAAGTTAATTAAGTATGTTTTTTTTTTCTTTTAATGGTGGTGGTAGAGTACATATGCATAGGAACATATGCTGAGTCACCGTCCTTTTTAACAGTGCCATACAACTTTACGTTTAAGAGCATTGTACTACTTTGTCCATAATGGTGTGTTAAATAAATGACTTTTTATTTATTTATATATTATTTATAATTCTGGAACTATAACTAAAAGCAGCAGAATGTTAAAGCTGAAATATCCTGGGTGTATCATCTCGAAGTCTGCACGTAACATGATGCCGTCGGCCATGGGAGCGCATTAAAGATGAGTTTCATCTCCGTCCTGAGCAAAGAGCCCGCGAGATGAATAGCAGCCTTACACGGTCTGTTATAGTTGAGGCAAGGCGCACGCCATTCATACACATTATACAGTGTGTCCCTCGTACAAGTGCACATCCGAAAAGGGGTGAAACTAAACCTTATTTTATCGACAAAAAATGTTTGTTTTTTTTTTTAGAAAATCTTTGTTTTATAAATTTACGTTTTAAATTTTTTTTTGCCTACCATGGAGACTATGAATAAAATATGTCATAACTTTTGATCTATCGCGAGTAATGCAATGAAATAAAACTGTTATAATCTTTAAGAATAGATGTTGCATACCAAATCAAAAACAAAATATAATCAAGTACCTTTGCCATAAAAATAATAACCTAAAAATTATTTCTTTAATTTTTCCGTCTTTTTTTTTTCAGGAATAGTAATTTTTTTCAAAATAATGTCCCCGTTTTACTATTCTTTTATTCCCATTTATCATTGCTTATTCCATTACAACATTTACAACGTTCTATCATGAATACAATATTTTCTACGATCGGTTAACCAAAGGCACTGCGCGCGCCTCCCATACAAAGATACCCAGGTGGAGTATTTTTTTAAGATTAAAAAAAACTCAAAAAAAAATTTTTCTTTGTTTTTGTCTATATATTTAGATATAGTTTCACCCACTTTCGGATGTGCACTTGTACGAGGGACACACTGTATATAACACTATTATACAAGTACATATGTATATGAGTGACTATGTAATTAAATTAAATACTTTTTAACGAAATAGATAATAACAGCTAAGACTCACTATGATTTATAAAAGAGAAACGTCGAGAAAAAGTCGACGTTTCGGTCAACATAAGAGAGACCTTCATCAGGCTTCGCGAGTTGCTCCGGCGCGTGCGACACCCTCACGAGGACTCCATCACCCATGTCCACCGTTATGATGGACTGGACACTCACCCTAATTTTAGTGATATAAATACTTTTTATTATAAAATGAAATGCTTCAAGATATATTTTGGCATCAGTTGAGTATGATCATCATCAGTCTAGATCGGCCCCGAAATATAGCTTGAAGTATTTAATTTTATAATTAATTTTATACGTATCAGAAAAAAAGTCAAAAAGCTTTAAATAGTAATTATATTTATTGTACTATATGAAGATGTCATCAATGTATGCATCCAAATTCATACTGAAACCTCGGTAAGTACTCAGTATCAGGGTTTGATGACCATTTTTATGATAATCGTTAATTATTTTTGTCGTGTTCCCCACAACCGCAAGCCCAGCCCCGGGTCAATTACTATGTGGGTAGGTATTTTATTACCAAAATATAATGGTACCAATATATTTCTGTAACCCAATATAATGTTATGACGTCAGACCTTAATATGTCAGTACCGATATATAAAGGTACCAATATATTTCTCTACTCAAGTGTTACGGTATGACTTCATACCGTAATATAAATGTTACGTATTTTTTGGTTATTCAATCCCTTTCTTGATTACATAGAATGTTATACTAAACTTATTAATGAAATATATTATAAAACTAAATAAAAGTAATTATGTTAGTAATTACAATTAATAATATTTAAACATATGTATTTACATAGCCTATAGATAAATAATATGTACATATAGATAAATAATATGTACATACTAAAATTAATCAGTATAACATTATAATATATATAATCGGGTCTACCGCGATCAATTTGTACCTTTTTACGAAAAGGGGACACCCGGCGTAGACCCGATTATATATATTACAATGTGTACAAAACGCGAGAGTTTAAAGTTATATAATCAGTATAAGTATAAAAGAAACAGATAGAAATACAAAATAATGTTATCATGTTAAAAGATAATGATGCATAACCAGAATTTTCTATTGATTTCATAGAATAGAAAATTCCATAGACGTATAGCTTCTACAGGAAATTAATATATTATATAATATTTATACTTGCGGTTGTCGGCACTTGATGAAACATAGACAGCATCAATAATCATTGTTGACATACGTTTGTCGTATTATTGCTCGTATATTAAAATAAAATAATAGTTTTGTATCCCCTGAAGATGGATTGATTTCCGAAACCGGTTGGGAAGTGTGCAACAAATATATTTTATGAAACAAGTGTTTGTGTTGAAAATCAAGATAATATTTAAATTATAATAAATATATATCTACTTTATTATTGGTTTGCACAGTTTCCATGATAATTGCGCAACTATAGGCTAAACTAAAAAGACTTCTCTTTTCGTTACGTGACCTTTTTTTTCACAGGGTCAGAGGGCCTTCCATGATTTTTGCACTCTATACACGTTAACGTTTGCGTAAAATATTTTGTATGAGAAGTTGTGGTTCCTCTCGTAAACCGCTAGGGGCGCTGTGCAATTCCTCATATAAATATTTTATGCATTGGCTAACGTACTCATGGCCTACAGATAAGTCTGAAGATCTAGCACGGTTTGGTGTGCAGTCTGTCGGTAAGCTACGTTCCAAAATCATCGTGTGTAGATCACCCAAGATGAATGTCCACGTTTCAGGCGGGAGGACAAAGCGTCTCCACGAGACGTCCTAATCTGTCCCCCGTACCGCTGCTTTTGAACCCACTTTCCAGACATGATCATGCGGAATACATAGTGCTTTGAAATATTTGCCGAGCAAATTTTAACCGAGTAAACTTAACTCTTCGAAATTTAAATTTTGTTTACTTTACTGTAGTAATAATGAAAATCTTCGGCGCAGTTGTTTTGTTTTTTAATCGACTAAAAATACCTACATGGCTGGTACCTACCTATGGGTATGTGTATGTGTCTATAGCACAAGTCAAAACATTGACTCATATGAGTGACTAGCTTTTGTTCGCGGCTTCGTCCGCGTTAAATTCATTTTTTGTGTAGTCTAATCGAATTTGTAAATATTTTACAGACCATTAATTATTACAAATTACAAATTACAATTGTTTGTAATTTGTATTAATTAAAGTACGTGTTTGACCTGACTCTGGTTTGGAAAGTTTTTGGTTCCCATGATTGTTATTTGATCGCCTGGTAAAGTGTCAGCCGAGCCGCTTTTTGGAAAGAAGGAATTTTTAGGGTTCCATACCCAAAGGGTAACCAACGGGAACATATTACTAAGACTCCGCTGTCCGTCTGTCTGTCCGTCTGTCCGTCTGTCACCAGGCTATATCTCTGAACCGTGATAGTTAGACAGTTGAAATTTTCACATATGATATATTTCTGTTGCCGCTATAACAACAAATACTAAAAAACAGAATAAAATTAATATTTAAGGGGGCTCCCATACAATAGACATGTTTTTTTTTTGACTTTTTTATAGATAATGGTACGAAACCCGTCGTGCGCGAGTCCAACTCGCACTTGGCCGGTTTTTTTGACAACTGTTTTGATTCCCACGTAAAGTTTCTTTGGCCAGGCCGAAAGCCAAGGCCAAGCCGCGTTTCCGAACTATTTCTTGTTCTCTGAATTGATACTCTCTTAAAGTGTCTTAAATATCTTATTTGATCCCCAGGAAGTGTTTTTTGCGAGGTCAAGGCCAAGAGCCGCATTTCTGAAGGAAATTTATTCTTTATAACTAATTTCATCCACTCGAAACAATTTCTTGTTATCAGAATTGATCCTCTACTTAAGTATTCTTGGCGGGGTCAATGTAGATGGAAGGTGTAGTAGGGATTGTGGAGTTAGGGGCTTGGTTCTACATGAGACTTGATAACTTTTTAACAGTGAAAGTGTTATTTACGGGTCTTGGCAACCTACATTACACGAAATGTTCTTGGTTGGATAATATTTTCAACTAACAATTTCAATTTCAAAAAATGAGAAAAAGAACACTCGTTTATGAACTCCAGGTGCGTCGTCTTAAGGAGAAAAGAGGGCGTGGCTTAAGAAATAAGGGGGGGACTTATTTCTTGTTGCTGTTGCACAATCACAGCGCAGAATTGCGATGTTATAATGTATTATTATAACATCAAAAAACAATGTAGGTACTTATTAAACCGCTTCTGGTGTTGATTATCTTATTATAGTATGGGAGTAGATGAAGTTCATAATTTCATTATTTGATTTTCGTACTAATGACTTGATCGTTTGGTCGTAAATATCCATCCATCCATCCATCAGCCTAGTTCGTCCACCGCTGGACTTGCCTTTCCAGGACTTTGCCACTCCCGGCGGTTATCCTGGAAGAATTCACGCTGGGCAGGCGGGTTGGTGAGCGCGGTGCCGGAACCCTCGCACCAGTGACGCCGCTGCCCGTCACCAGTCTGTTCCATATAAGGCCCGGCTATTAAGGATGGATATACCGCCATCCATCGGTCCCAGGCATGGTGGGCCTCCTGGTTTTTTGCCTGTGAGCTGTCCTCTTACTCTCCCCCGAATTACTTCGATGGGTTCTCCAAGTAAGATGGTGGTACCTCCACAGTCGAGCCCGGCATCAGCTCTACCACCTGTCGTAAATATAATCTGTCAAAATGGATTTGTCAGTGTGTCAACACCTATATACTCGTTTATTCAACTATCTACCTATTTACCTTTAAGGCAGACTTAATTGAAGGCACACACTGTAAATAACGCAATTTAATATTGTAAATACACTCCGAATAATAACAAAGGTATTCTAGAAACCCCAAAGGGTCCTCTAGACATCATTTAATAATCCTATAACCCTTAGGATTGGAGAGCATTTTCCTGTAAGTAATTCATTTAGCTACCTTATACGTCTATTGGTAATACAATTCTATAAAGCGTATTCACTATATAAATTTTGCAGGTTTCGTTATTGCTTTTAACTTGATTATTTTCTATGGACTGCCTCTTTGGTCTGGTGGTTTGCGGATTCAAATCCCGTAGGAGCACACTGTGTTCGGTTCGAAAGGCACGTTAAGGCGCTATGTAAATTAAAAAGGGCTGTAATATTATTAAAACTCGCGTATACTGACAAACTAAATTATTACATACATGCGGCTGGCATATAGTTATGGCATATGAAACGGTTGGCATATAGTCAATAACAATCACACGTGAGTTAAAGCCACATGTACAAATAATTGAAATAAAGCTGCTTGCTATGCTTGAGCATAAAGAAACGTTTTCTTTAGGCTGAAGATTTTATACCAAATCAGAGAAATTCTAACGGAGAAAGTTCGTATTCTGATAACGGAGTCTGATTTTTTTACTCTTTAATTTCTGTGATGTGGTCTATGGGCCTAAGTTGTTCTCTAAATCTAAGCGAGCCATCCAGCGTGCAGGATTTTGTTTTGTTATTCCGAAGCGAGGTCATGTGATACCCTTTTTAAACCAAAAAGGGATTTTAAATATGTTAGCCCGCAGGAAATTGCACCTGGCTTGTTTGGTGCATCGAGTTATACATAGTAAGAGACCGACTTGCCTTTATTCAAAATTTATGTGGGCGAGAGATTTTCATACACCTGTTTATAATCGAACTAGGGAAATAATGGGCTATAAAGGTTGTTTTAAATATGCAGCGTCCAAGATCTGGAATGATCTACCGCCACCATTGCATAATGAGACTTTAAAAAAAAATCGTGAAGAAAATTTATTTTGATTTACAAATCTGACTTAGTATAGCCGCTTTAAATAAAAACTTTATCATTAGAATACGCCTTAAATTGTATGAGCTTAGTTAAATTTTAAATTAAATGAAATAAATGCCCAATTTAATTTAATTACTAGATTCGTTTTTACATTTTACCAGCTACTTGTGAAAATTTTGTGTTTATGTCAGTACAAAAACCAGCGCTGTGTTGCTGCTCAACAGCACACAGCTTATGCTGAGTCTGACCCTTTTCGTCACATTTTGTAGTCTAATATTATTTTATTGTTTTCTTATCTTTGAAGTTATTTTTATTTTAAAGAATTTTTTGTGACCAATAAATCTCATAATCTTTCATTCTTTCTTTCTGTTTCTTCCTTTGTGTGTATTTCATGAAATACATTTTTATATATATAATTTCGGGTTTATACATTTTGGCTATATAATTGAGGGATTTGATTTTAAAAAACCGGCCAAGTGCGAGTTGGACTCGCGCACGAAGGGTTCCGTACCATTTTCTATAAAAACGGCAAAAAAAACATGTCTGTTGTATGTCCCTTGAATATTTATTTTATTATGCTTTTTAGTATTTGTTGTTATAGCGGCAACAGAAATACATCGTCTGTGAAAATTTCAACTGTCTAACTATCAAGGTTCATGGGATACAGCCTGGTGACAGACGGACAGCGGAGTCTTAGTGATAGAGTCTTGTTGGTTACCCTTTGGGTATGGAACCCTAAAAACATGTTTGGATAAAGTTTTCTCGATAGAAATAATTATTGAAACGAAGTCCTCAAACACACCTTTTCTGCTCGTATGACGAATAGGAATCATGTGAAGAACTCAAACACATTTTAGTAGATTAATATTTTATTATTTTATATATTATAAATATATTAATATCTAGATTAATATTTTACAAATAACAAATATTTCACAAGTAACACTGAAGAAATTTAGATAATTATATTATTTCATAATGTCATTATGTCATTTGGTCATTTGAAGTTGTGCATTTGACATTATATGGGCCCAGAAAAAGCATACCAACTCGTTGCTCGTGCTGCGGTGCGTAGGATATACGGTGTGGTACTAGTCCCCTTTACATTAAGGCGGGCCCCAAACCTCTCACATTTGGTTGAAAATTCTATCTACATGAAATAAGCTTGCAAGGTTTTTGTGTACGGCGATGTAAAACCCCATCTCCATTCATGTGTTGGAAGATGAGAGTTCTTTTATCTGGAGCTGAACAAAAGCGCGCGTAATCCTGCGCTCCGCTAGCTCAGTCCTCCCTTAGCCAGGAAAAACATGGGCTGCTCTTCCGAAACTGTCACAAGCAGCTTTACCAACCAAGTTCACATTTTATTTTACTATAGAAAACGAAAATAAAAACTTTTGTTTTTGCCTGTTATCACGATATATCCCTCCAAAATGTAATCGCAATCCATTAATTGCCCTGCCAAAAAGGTAACAAAACTCACAATATTTTTAGGAATTAATAGGGATTAATTATGTGATTAGACCTCTTGTGCACGTGAAAAACATTTTTACGTTTTAAAATTTTAGCGTCTTATTTGTAATTAAAAAGTAATGTCTCTATTTGCATGATTTCAAAGGTCGTGACGTCCTTGTTTCTAGAAATAGGGAAGAGCATATCTGCTGCAGGATATAACTCGCCACGAGTACTCCGAGAGCGAAGGGTCCTTGTCATCTACCGATGCGCGGCTTTTTGATATAACGATGTCACTAAATAAGGCTTATTATTCGAAAAGAGTATCCTAGTGGACTATCAAATTGTATTCAACATTCTTTACAATGTCAAAATATCAGAACTGTCGATGGTAACTTTGAAAGGTTTTTTCATCTAAAATACACGGCTTTATATTATGTTGTGCAAGTGTGACATAATGTGAGACATTGAGACATGAGTGCTGGTTTACGGAACGAACGAAGTAAGTTTCATAATAGATTTGCACAAGGGTCCCCATATCTAATTATGCCCAGTTGCACACAGTACTATCTACGACCATCAAAAATAATATTATAAAAGTCAAAGATCGGTTTCGGTTGGTGATGATTGAACCTTGTTCCTGGTCCCTGGCCGAGTCTCCGGTATGGGTTCGAGCGGTTGATTGGATTTCATCTTGTATAATGTATATTTTACCTATCATTTTAATCGTATATATAATAAATAAATATACATATATATATATATATACAGGGTGAATTTTTGAGACGGGACAGTAAGGGCAGGTACCTTAACCGTTATAGTTACAGGAAAACGCTTTTAGGAGACTATCCATAATTTTTTAAGATATTCTGAACTGCATTTACAGATTTTCTAAAAAATGTACAGTCAGCAAGAAAATGGTCATTTCAAACAAAAACTTTTTTGATGCCAATCGATCCTGTTTCTTATCAGGATCAAAAGTCTCTACTGGACCGACTGAGGTTTGAGTACTAGAAATGTCAGAAATCGCAAAAAACTTTTCCCATACATATTCAAAAGGTTTGTAATTACCTTTCTTGATGGTACTTGTCGCAATGGATACTTATTCGCGTACCACACCAATGCAGATTCCGTGTTTCTATTATTTACAAAATACGCTTCAATTAAGTCCAAACGTTTGCGATTTAAAGACATTTCTTAACAAGAAGTACATAAATTACAACTAACAATCTAGAATTTTCTCAGCACAAACATAAGAATGACCTGAAATAACCCAAGGATTCCAAAGTTTGAAATTATAACTTTTTTTACTTACCTAATTTTTCAGCCTAATTCTTTATAGCGGATTATGGCGGATCTACCCATAACAAAAAGTTTGGCTAATTTAGAGGTTTGACTCTTTTTCCGAAATGTATGGGAAAAGTTTTTTTCGATTTCTGACATTTCTAGTACTCAAACCTCAGTCGGTCCAGTAGAGACTTTTGAGCCTCATAAGAAACAGGATCGATTTGCATCAAAAAAAGTTTTTGTTTAAAATGACCATTTTCTTGCTGACTGTACATTTTTTCCAAAATCTGTAAATGCAGTTCAGAATATCTTGAAAATTTATGGATAGTCTCCTAAAAGCGTTTTCCTGTAACTATAACGCTTAAGGTACCTGCCCATACTGTCCCGTCTCAAAAATTCACCCTGTATATATATATATATATATATATGTATTGCTACACAAATTAAATAAACCTTTAATTTAGTTCATGTACATTTATTATTTTATTACATATTTTATATTTTTATTAGATTAAATTTGACTTGTCAAAAGTGTATTATATATACCTACTTTGCATAATAAACTCTTTGAATTTGAATTTGAAAGAATGAGGTACTTATAGAACCGCTTTTCATGTTGTTATTACCTTCTTGCAGTACTGGAGTAGACAAAATAAATAACGATATCATTTTCCCTTGTTATTTAAAGGTCTAACCGCAATACTGGATTTCACAGTTTTCAAATAATATACAAAAACATTTTGGTGTGATAGTTTACATCACTAATATTTTAATTGCAAATGTACGGACGCCAGCATGACAGGCTACCTATAGTAGTTCTTATTGCGGCGTTATAGCAGCTAAAATCGTTTAGAAATAAATAGTTTTCAACCAAACTTGTCTTTACCCTATTCCAATAGAAGAAATAATGTTTGTAACAAACTTTATAACCTAAAAGTTATTAGATGTATAAAAGCATTCATCTATCTATGAATACTGATTAGTGTGGTCCAAAAATGCAAGTTCCGACTATTGTTACTCCAAAAGGCTATTTTATTTCAAAACACATAAATGATAAGCATACAACATTTTATTGCAATGGAACATCCTTAGAGGCAACGAACAAACATTTTAGTTCGTTGATTAGAGGTCACCCATTATGGAACGTAAGTATTATGAAATGATGAGACAACGCAAAAAAGGAAAAAACACGGCGCGCAAAATAACTAGTACAAAAAAAAAACTATAACTTATAAAAAATAGTAAGTAGAAACCTTTACTACTAAAAGTACCTAGCATTACAACTTTTTCAATTGTAAAAAGTAAAAACAGATTTAAGTAATTGCTTGAATACCCACGCATTGTTTGGGAAAAGTACTATTCAAGCCACGGATTGATTCAAGCCTTGGCTGTTGGCGGCAACTAGGCATTGATGGACTACCGTGTGCCTCGGCTATGCCTCGGCCCACTTTGTAACATCAACGCCTAACTTGCCGGCCGTGGCAGTGATCTACTATAATTGTACAGCAATAATTAAAGTTGAACATATATTTTATCACTTTTACCTTATAAAGTTGTTTACAAACATTATTTCTCATATTAGAATAGAGGTCTATAGGGTCTGTACTACAATAATCAGTCCTGGATGATACTAATTGCCTTGTCTTTTTCAGTAAAAAAAAAACGAATGTACCTTGGTCTTTCGCTATGCGAACTAATAGAATGTAAAAGTCATATAAATTAATTAAACATAGATATAAACGTTTCTGACGGAAACTCATACTGAAGTTCTCCGGTAAATTTGAATCTGATGGCATCCCATGGGACCAGGACCAGGGCATATTTTCCCACAAGAGAAAATAACTGTACGCTGTCGCATTTTAACCCCAGTCTCGGTACTAACGTGGCGAGACTGGGGTGGAGTGTGACGCGAGGGCGGGGTAAGCGCGTTCCTTCGAGGTGCCTAGATATTTCCGAAATAAATTGTGTCAATTTTATACTACATCATCGAGGCCGCAGGCAGAGCTCCGAGAAGAGCGAGCCCCAGAGCGTCATCATAACGAGCCTGTTACGGGGTCTAAGAGTAAAGTAATACAACTGGAGAAGAGAGTCCTCTCTTGGTTTATTTGTGCCAACAGGTACAACGGCGAACTGTACCGCCATTAAAATGTTTATGTAATTAACTTTTGACTGACATTGAACTTGGGAATCGTCTTACATTTGGTCACTTGGTGCCCACTACGGAGCCGGACTAAACAGACAACACTGACCGACAGACAGAGCCTTCTCTACCTTCACCAGATGAGAGCAAAAAGGTAAATTAAATAGGTTAAGAAAATAGGTTAAGTTTGTCAATTTATTGTTAACTCTATTTTATTTATGATATTATTCCATATTCGACTGACGACGACCCCAAGTGGGTCGAAATATGTATCGAAAATTTTCTTTTTATTTAATTTCTACCATAATATTCGTAAGAATCTGTATATATATAAAATAAAACGGTAAATATATATCTAGCTACATTTGAAGGTTTATCTAATTATTCCCAAGACTGGTTTGTCTCTGAATACTTAAGTCACTTTCACATTTGTTCCCGACGGCACTTTTGTACTTGAAGTTGGTATATATGTAAATACAGGTATTGTAGAGGTAAACGACATCGCGATGTTGGCAATTGAGAAAGGTCTGTTGAACACGTCAGTCAGTAGTTGTAGCCACGTCTTTATTAAAGTTTGGGCTGGTATGAAACTACAATATTACTAAAACTCGCGTGAGCTGACATACTAATTTATTATTACATGCGGCTTTAACACTCAACGTGTCATTTTTGTTGACTATATTCCAACCGTTACCGTCGTATGCGGCGTTCACCGTCGTCCTAAGAACGAAACTCGCCTTGATAATGCCGAAATTGTATCGGTGAATCGGTTGGCATATAACAACAATCACACGTGAGTGTTAAAGCCGCATGTAATAATAATTCGGTATGAAAATTTTCCCGCCCTTACTGAGCCAACACCGTTGTACACTGACAGTAGGTGTTGACTGAGCCCACCAAGGGTGAGCGAAGGTGATAGTTGTAATTATTATAAGTCTCTATAAAATGACATTGCATTAGGGTGGGTTGGGAGTAACAGCTTTGTAAGAACATATACACATACACAAATTACACATACATATGCTATTGTGCTATAGAATGTACTATTGTTATTTATCGACTATTTTGAACTCATTTATTAACTAGAGATAAAAACTATTATCGAGAGTTTTCATCTTCGTGATTGTTTTATCAAAATCCTTTATAGCGTATATATTGACAAGGGTTACTTGGATGATAATAAAGAAAACCGCATCCAATTCCACTGAGTACTTCTCGATTTAAAATCCCAACAGACATAGAGAACGACAGACATTCTAAAAAAAATTGTTTTTGCCTCAGTACAATACTAATAAGTTAAAATTTCGCAAAAGTATTCAGTTAAGAGTGTTTTTTACTACCTACTTTATTTTCAGAATATAATATGTCCGTAAACATAAAAACTCAAAGCTAAATTGCTTATAACTAAAATTTGGGGTGGAATCGCCTTACCACCAGCTAAAAGCCTGATGCATATTTGATTTGACACGACGACGCGCGACGACGTCTGATTGAACTAAATATAATATTCGAAGCTGTGAACTATATGAATTTTGTCCACAATGAAATATACAATGTACTGTAAAATAAAGCTAGGTATATATTGTAGCATTCGGTACAGGTATTCAACCTTTTTCATATATTTTTAGTCTTTCTTTATCGTTGATTGCTTTACTGAATTTTCAAATTCGAAAATTTGGAATGTTTTGTCACATTCTTTTGTTATTTTTCTCATATCGAAGAGTATCGTTGTCGAAACAACACAAAATTTGCAATGGAAAATTACATGGAAAATTAATATACAAAATTTGAAATCAATGTGATTCACGAAACAGAGCGCATTTGCCATTGAACCATGGAAGCCTGTTTTTTCTTCATTTCCTGGTAAGTTTTGTGTACTTTTGGTTTCATTCTGTGTAAATCCCTTTTGTCCCGTTTCCAATACGTTAATTCTCTTGCCCAGATTTAGTAGCCATGTCTTGACGCTGTTGTTTTATTTCTTTACAGCGCCCCTTTAGGTAATTTAAGGGTCTTCCCAATTTTTCTTTTATTTCTCCCATCATCTTGTATGGTTGCACATATTGAGGCCGAACGTACGGACCACGTACACAGACGGGGTAAGCTTTCTGTGTTATAACAGAAGTTGGCGCCAGACAATCTTGGCTTGATTGACTACTCTCTGGAAGACTGCAAACACCTAAGTCACGAAGATACCCTAATCAGGTTTTTATATCTGTAGCCTAGCATCCAGTAGACTCTGAATCAAGTATTTTCTTCCTTAATGTAAAGCTAGATAACGATTGCCCTTAACACCTTAAAGTTATGTTTTCTCTCGACTAGAAGTTATTAATACTTCCGCGAAATTGTAGTTTCTGGGATCCTATAAACAAGTTTCAATATCCAAATTTAAATCCATACTATTGTGAACAAATTGCGTCGTTAAAGCTGAAGGAAAACAAAATCCTAAAATAAGATGGACTAGGCATAATTTTTGTGTTGATTTTATAAGTTCCTACGTACCCAATACTCTGTTGATATTATTGTGTTTTAAACCATATTTTTTACTTCAGTTTTGTTATTTTTAGTTCATTCAAAAAACAAATTATATAGTGTCTTTATCCAGATTTATCTTTCTTTTTTGGCTGTCACCAGGCTTGCCTGGTGGCAGTCCAAAGCCAGGCCGAATCGACCAAATTACATTCGTGATTATAAAATAGCTAACTAGTTTTAAGAAGTAATGCTACAATGTAGGTATGGTTAGGTTGATGAACTATTTGGCTCGTTATAAGTTGGCAATCAATAATCTTTATGGATCGATTTACATCGTTTTGATATTTTCGCAAATACCAAAAATTTACAACAATATAAAATTATGCTTAGGTCCGTTGGTCAGGATTGTTCTCGTAACCCCTTAACTTGATAGGTAATCATTGTATTAGGTGTAAAAAGTGATATAAGAATAATAAACATATAAATTGTCCTGAAATTATTTCGTTGAGCTGAAGATAAGATTAAAGATCCCGTGAGAAGGCAAGCCATGCTCAAAGTACCTACATATATTATGTACATAAAATCAGAAGGTTTTTGAGAATTAGAGGTTGTGTTTTCAATTCCCAAATGGCGAATACTTTAATCATACTGATGTTTTTCTTCTTGAAAGATTCTTTCTTAGATTTACATTGTAAATGAAAGAAAAATGCTTTTTATCAACGAAACCCTTTTAGACTAGAAGCGTACAGTCGGTAACCCTATGTATCGGATAGCAAGTTGGGATCAATTTGTAGTTGTGTAGAAAATATACCACATCAAAATAAATAGGGTTGGCTGGGTCAAACCTGGAGCATTTGCTGACTATACAAAATACTCCAGGTTGCGCGCAGCGAACTCTGTTTATTTTGATGTAGTTTATGTTTCTAAACATCTACGAATTGGTCACAGCTCGCTAAAAACTTGAAAACAATGCTGAATCGATTTTTCAAATAATTTCAAATAATCTTGGATAAAATCAGACTGACTCACGTTAGTACCAATATAAAACGTGCAAACCTTATTTTTTGAAGCGCCTTTTGATACGGTCTATCGGGCCTTTTAACTTATACTGATGATTTTTTACAAGAAATATTTTTTTTTTGCTAACTGTACAAAATGCGCACAGCCAACCTTATTTATTTTGATGTAGTTTTTTTTTCTACACATCTCCGAATCGGTCACATCTTGTTACTCGATACATAGGGTTACCCACGGTGCGCCCGTAGTCTATTTATAACATTATGATAATAAGAATGGAGGAGAATGACAGTAATAATAATTCCGTACTTCTTGTTTATGCCCCACTGACCAATCGCAGAGGGGGTAAATTTGATGTACTTTTCTGCGCCTATCATAAAACAAACCTCACCATTATAGGGACCTTGACCTTGAAACGATACTAACATAATAAGTGTCTATGTGAATACATACCAAAATTTATGAACTATCTGTTTCCGTTCATAAACTTTTATGTTTCGTTTTGTTACAAACAGAATTCTCTATAAGGGCACAGCCAAAACCACTGAACCTTATGCAAATAATATGATGTAGGTCCCTTCAGTGTGCTTCGACAACGTAGTCAAATGCAGACCCGGAAGTTTAATAAATAACCTTTTTCTACTACCTTCAAAAGAAAGTCCCATTACATACCCGAAATTAGTTTCGGAAATCGAATTTTTGCGACCCCGGTGCGAAATGAATCTCAGGTCAGTACGAAATATTGTTTGAAATTTTATTTCGTACTCGGTTAGGTTCAAAAATAAATATTATTTTTTAAACATTATCAGTCCCTCAGCAGAAAAAGTTTGAAGAAAATGACTTTTTTTACCCTTGGAAAGAAGGCCTTCGTCACACGAGCTCACGGCTCGAGTAAGAAAAAAGCGTAATTTTGAACTCAGTACGAAATATATTATACTCCGAGTATTTCATTACCAATGCATTAAAAGAAAGTCGTATTTAACTCGAATTGCGGGATGTATATCCGATTCCTTATTAGCCCTAGGGGGGTAAGTAAATTCATATGATGCATATGAATATCTTTCGGGAGAGGCAGTGATTTGATAATTTCTATGAAGTGGTTCGTGTCCTTGATGTATGAGGGAAGGTTGTTGACAAGTGGTTGAAGGTAATGATCTACGAAGGCTGATACGTGCTTGGTTGGTGAATCGTATGAGGCGACTATGGGACGACCGGAGTGGTTGGGTTTATGTATCTTCGGCAGCATATAGAAGTTTGGGGCCCTCGGATGGCTAAGTAACACTAATTCTCTGTCTGTCTCCGACAGATCCTCAGCTTCCCCCCTACTTTAAACGATATTCTGGACGACATCCATAACCCGGTCAAAAGGATCGCTTGGTGATAGGCTGTAAAAATTTGCGTCATTAAGTTGCCGTAATCCTTCTTGAATGTAGTTCGTTTTATTTAGAATGACGGTGGCTGAACCCTTTTCTGCAGGAAGGATTATGATTTCATCATTCTGTTTTAACTTTTCTAGAGAAACGCGTTCTTCAGGTGTTAGATTGTGTGGTATGATTTGCAGGCTGTTAATATATTGGTCATCAGATAATTTTGATAAGATACCAGAAGTTAAGATGGTTGTGGGTTGACGGTTGTTTAAATTTTTGTAGCGCGTCGTGAACTTTAGTGTTATTTGATTGTTTGTGAGTGGCCCAGTAGTGCTTCCACTTTAGATTTCGACCGAAGGCAATTAAGTCGTTTAATAATTTCATCCTGTTCAATTTTGTGGTGGGACGAAAGGTCAGGCCTTTGTTGATTAGAAATTTGTCAGTATCCATTAGTTGTAACGAAGAAAAATTTATTATGACATTATCCCTCTGGAGGTTGTTACGCTGAATTGCGGGAGAAGGTGGGGTGCAAAAGGGATGTGATGTGACATGTCGGTTGGAGTAAGGTTTAATGTAGAGAGCTTTATATTTGGTTGATATTTAATGGGAAGGCTGTAATTTTTATACCTGTAAAAGTTTTCAAGATTTTCTAATTTTTTAGAAAGCCTTACATTTTCATGTAATAATTTTGATGTGATGTTGGACAAAATTTCTTGTATTTCGATGAACAGACGTGGGTATGCTATTAATGATACTTTCAAAAGGTTATCTAGACTGTTTTATAGTGAGTGCATAAGTTCCAGTATTGAATGTATAACATATATGTTGTGTTGACGTTGTTGAGATTAACTGAAATAATGTGATTTCTGATAATTGCTGGCATTGTATGGATGGGTATTTTGGGGATCAGGCCCTTCGAACATTTGGAGACATTGTCTGAAAAATAGGACGTGAGTGTCATATTGTAATAATCTATCAGAGTTGCTTTTTATTTTATTGATGATTTCCTTCTTTGTGTATTTTAGGATGGTACAAGTGGAATATCCGATATCAGTTCAGGATCCGTCCACTGTTCTGCAGATTCTAGTGGACAAGCTTCAGATTTTGGTCTTCGGATTCTGATTTCAACTACTGTGTGGACTTGTGTGCCTCTTATCGTTGACAACAAGAGTCTTCGGGATAAAATAAACAAGATATGAAAAGTTCAAATGAAGAGGAGATTGTTGTTTATTCCTCTTGAAAGTTGATGATGTTTAGTTGCATAGATATATATCGCTTAATCGCGTATTATGTAAATAAATATTAAATATTGACTTTTTCGTCATTTTATCTGATTAGAATTAGATAAATACGGGTTTTTTTAAAAGTAGTTTTTTTATAATAGCGTCGCCTGTTGATTATTTTATTTACTAAAATTGTATATGCTACATAATTCTAAGCAAAGTGTTCTTATTTTTTTTCTTTTCAGCGATCGTTCGTGATGTCTATAGGCCTTCATCGCCAGGAATTATCATTTGCTATGTAACTCCTGACCTGAAAAATCTTTAAAAGACGATAACTTTTTTCCGAAACCCGATTTTAATGAAACAAAGCCTATATTCTAATACTACTTGTATGAAAATCCGTTCAGTAGTTTAGGAGATGTGTGTGAACAAACAAACAGACAGACAGAAAAGAATACTAAAAATTGCTGACTTGTGTTTTATTACTCTTTTTTTTAGTCAGTCCTTTTCTATTTTTATTACTTTTTTCTATTCTTTTATTATATGTGTTGATTATTCGTGTTCAAATGTCTCCACCTTTTCCCCTACTTATTTCACCGACATAAACACAAAAATTATAAGCACGGCACATATACTCATATTTCTCACGTGCACATGCAAATGGAAGGCGTCGCATCAACGTGTAGCCATGGACCTTTGACTAAAGCATAAGGGAAGACCGGTTACCGTCATAAAAATCTCTACTCAAAAATACCTACGATGAGCTCGGTTGGTGTCGGCCAATCTATGATCGCGTAGAGCGCTACCCCGCTTCCCTCTCCTGCTGAACTAATAGGCCACCGCGGGAAGTGTACTAGAATAATTCGAACCATTCAACTGGTTGTGTTTTGAAATGGCCGCTCTCGGGTTGATCTCCGTAAAATATTCGGCTTTTAAACAAAAATAATTAAAAGCAATGACTTTTTGATATACTTATTCATGATATGTGACTCCATCATGTTTATTACATTTCACGTAGTAAATTTTGCACTTATTAAAAGCGTATCAGGCATTTTCAGCGTAAAACAACAATAATCACTCGGGGAGAAAGCACAGCCAACCTCCAAGACGTTCCGTGAGCGACTAGCGCGTACTGAGTAAATTTGTGTTAGTTTTGCTCTGCCACTTATCGAGGCCCGGTACCGTGCCTCCCCTTTTTCGTTGTCAAAGCCATGGACAAAGAGCACATCTCATCTCCAATGCGTCGCCTTGGGACAACAGGGTTCCAATTGACAAAACACAAATTTTACAGGAAGGCTGATAAACTCTTTTGGGGTCATACATTTTTTATATTCTTGCCTTAATTATCATGGTTTATTTCTCAATATTCAATTTATCTAGTAATAAGTATTTGATTTATATTTTGGATCTTTTCCTTCCAATATAAAATTTATTTTGATTTTTTAAATTTATTTGATTTCTATCTGATAACATAAAGGTATAGGTAAGACTTTATAAAACTACAAAGTTCTATGTCAGATCAATACACTGCAACACAGATATACTACCTAAGACATTATTATTTATTTATAAACAGTAGTATATTATTGTATATTTATTTTTGTATTTAATAACATGTTTTTTTTTATGCAATATATATTTTTTTTCTTTGTCATAATTTAATTTTGTATACAGTGTTTTAGTTCTAAGGATAATATTCAAATGCAATGTTTATTGTTCAATGAATTAAATAAATGAAATGAAATATAGTGGTAGTAGTAGTAGTATTTAAAAACAACATGGAATTTTAGACTTTTTATTATTGATAATATCCGTAACACGACAAATTAAGACTATATTAATGACAAGAAATGAGAACACAATATTAAATAAATGGATTTTTTAATGTTAGTTAAACCGAACTCACATTTTACTTGAAAAACTATAATTTTTAGTTAGTATTGAACAATTTCAACTTCATTTATTAAGGCAGTAAAATAGTCTTTGTCATTTTTGGCATCCATTTAAGCATAGTTTTTAAGGCTTTAGACAATTTCTTTTTACAAGGGACTGGTTTTATTTCCGGAACATCTCTCTTGTTTGACAAAACCATGAAAAGAATGTATAAATGGAGTAGAATTATAACTGAAATTACAAATATTTAATGAAAATTCCTGTTTTCATTAAAAGCGCGAATAATTTTATGTCAAAATTGTCAGATAGAACGGTGTTGCCGTGGTGAATTTTGGGATTTTGCAGATAGAATAATGTTTACCTTTTAATTATTCAAAAATGCATAGACTAAACAGGGTTTTAAAACGACAGATAGAACCGTAATTATGAAGCCATTTTTTCAACGCAAAAAAATATCTTTGGCTAAAAATGTTAGATAGAACCCTGTTGTCCCAAGGCGATTATGATCTTACCTCGCATGAGGTCTATTTTTAGCCTCATGCGTTCGCAAGCGGCACGCTTCCTTACCATATCTCCTATCTAACTGCAATATTATCTTACTGAAACTGAATTGTAAGTATTTTAATGATAAATCACATATCAAAATTCTTAAGTTATCGGTAAGTGCGGGTCTAACTAAATCAATTGTGACATTCATAAACTCATATCAAAAATGGCAAGCTATATTTCTCATGACACAAAGTTTGTTTCTCTTGTATAAGGCTTTAATTCACGATTTACGTATGTATTTTACAAATTGAATAACTTTATAACTTTGTACAAAACTGATTCAAAATTAGAAACTCGCAGATACGTATATCTACTTAAGACTTGTTCATAATGTACGATTCTCGTTGTATTCTAGTGTTGTCTACTTGAGCTAAAATATATATTTTGTTTCGATAATCTTTTATTTTATAATAATGAGTTTATACATACAAGAATAAAATAATGAACCAAGTCTTGCAAAGAAACGTTGTGTGTCAAATCAATGGAAATGCCTTACTTTTGTATTTTCTTGGAATTCATACCACTTTTTACTTGAAAAATGTGTGCAGATTAAGTGCAGGATAAGATATATCTTTTGGAAAAAATACCTTTCAGAAGATACAATACAAAGGTGAACATTATTCATTCTATAATACCCTTATATAAAAAATAGTATACTACCCTAACATATAATTCATTATAAATTCTATTTTTAGAAATAAAAAGTAATAAGAATTGAAAGAAAATACCAAAAATAAAACATTTCCTTTAACATTAAATATTATATAATATAACAAGTCGAAAATTATTCAATTATTATTTTTATTGAAATCCTGTTATCAAATTCAATATTTTTGTTTTCTTTGTAGTTATAGTTTATTTTAGGTACTATTTAAGCTTTTTGTAAATATAATATCCATCTCTCCACTAATTATTTAAAGAAAATATTTTTTGTTATTCAAGAACCCGCTTTTTTACCCTTTTAAGCACACGAAAGTCAGACACAATAGAAACAACAAAGATACTTCACCCGTCCGTCAAGGTTTCTCTTTCTCTATCTCTATCAGATCAGATAGTACTAAATTTAAATCACCGTAGAAGTTAAAAAATATAACATGAGCTCAAACTGACGGTAAGTTGTGGCTATTGTTCATCCATCCATCAGCCTAGTTCGTCCACTGCTGGACATAAGCCTTTCCAGGACTTTGCCACTCCCGGCGGTCATCCTAGAAGAATTGCCCATACTCACACACGCTGGGCAGGCGGGTTGGTAAGAGCGGTGCCGGAACCCTCGCACCAGTGACGCCGCTGCCCGTCACCAGTCTGTTCCATATAAGGCCCGGCTATTAGGGATGGATATACTGCCATCCATCGTTCCCAGGGTTGGTGGGCCTCCTGGTTTTTTGCCTGTGAGCTGTCCTCTTACTATCCCCCGAATTACTTCGAGGGGGTCTCCAAGTAAGATGGTGGTAACTCCACAGTCGAGCCCGGCATCAGCTCTACCACCTGCTATTGTTAATTTTAGATATTTGTAACCTTCTCAGAAAATACATAAAAAAAAATAAAGTTGCCAAATACAGTGTGTAGCCGCTGGCTACAGGAATGCAGAGATGATGAAAGAGGATAAATGGATGGGAAACAATGTGGGTGCACTGACCTGGTTGGTATGTTTCTATGGGCTGGCAAATCCGCCGTGTTTCGTCTCCTCTCGTTGGGCTGATTGAGTTGGCGGTGATGAGCAGTGATGAGCTGGATGTCTTGGATCTTGGTAACGTGAACACTACACTTTCACAATCTAAATAATGGGTCCGCAATATTATTTGTGCTGGCAGCGCGAATGTTTATACACGTGTCGTTCTCTAGACGATTCGGACGGAACAGCGTGAGACCAGCGCGCGGGTTGGCGCCAGCGCGCGGGTGCGCAGACGTGCGCCTGGGGAGGCGTCTCCAGCCGAACAGAGCGAGTGAACCGCGGGCTGGCAGCACGCGAGTCTATTGTGTTGCCAGGTGGCGCCAGCGCAGCGCCGCGATATTAGTCATGCACATGTCATGTTCGAACGTCACGCTGGTAACGTAGTGTAGCGTGAACATCCTGGGGGGGCCGGGGCTGCGGCTCCTCTTGAGCTGAGTCCAACGGCAGCCTGGCTATCTTGAACACAGGTCGTCGCAGATTTCCATGAGCTGTGTCCAGATCCACAACTCGTATCACTCCATCCTTGCCAGGTATCGTGCGGAGAATTCTTCCCAACTTCCATTGGAGCGGAGGCAAGTCATCCTCTTTGATGAGGACCAGTTCACCCACTTGAGGAGGGGAAGAAGGGGAGAGCCATTTGGAGCGGGTTTGCAGGGTATGGAGGTAGGATCTGGACCAGAGAGTCCAAAAGCGCTGAGAGAGCGCTTGAATGAGTTGAAACCGTTTAAGAGCAGATATGGGTCTGTCGTCAAAGATTGCTCAGGTAGAGCGGTGAGCGGACGACCAATAATGAAATGTCCGGCCGTGAGAGGTTCAAAGTCCGTAGGGTCGGATGAAATCGGGCAGAGGGGTCTTGAGTTGAGTATTATTTCGTGCAGAGCGCCGAACCAAGTTATGTGCTGATTCGCGAGCTTGTGAGTGATTGCATCATTGTTTGTGCCGCAGTCTGAGCGAATGAGAATTGGAGTACCGCGACGTGAGATAAAACCTAACAGGGCTCATGCTGAGTGAAATTGAGTGTGATTGAGTGAATGTACGTCTGCTATTTCAAGTGATACGGTTGGCAACAAAATTGGTGTGTTAGTGACGTTCACTACACGTTGTGCGGAGTTACAAGAATTCTCTGTTGGAGTTGAAGTCATTGAGTGAGAATGAACTGAGTGTGTATGTGATGAGTGTGTGTGTGATGAGTGTGCTGAGTGCGCTGAGTGCTGGTTTCATTGAGTGAAAATGAACTGAATGTGTATGTGATGAGTGAATGTGTGAGTGAAAATGAGCTGAGTGTGTATGTGCTGATTGAATGTGTGAGTGAAAATGAGCTGAGTGTGTATGTGCTGATTGAATGTGTGATGAGTGTGACTATATGTGAAAATGAGTTATTAAAACTTGAGCGCTACCAACTCCAACGTGCGGATAGCTTGTAAC
This sequence comes from Ypsolopha sequella, assembly GCA_934047225.1. NCBI lineage: Eukaryota > Metazoa > Arthropoda > Insecta > Lepidoptera > Ypsolophidae > Ypsolopha > Ypsolopha sequella. The sequence continues at coordinate 14,114,178 of OW203994.1, read as the reverse complement.
TTGCGCGGGCCGAAAAAACAAAGGCTATGTTCAAACGGAACACGGAAAATAAACACGACAGAGAGAAAAAAAATATTTTTTTTTTTTAAAAAACAACCTGTATATGAGCTGAACCAACGTGGAACACCCTATATGTGTACCATTAACAATAAGATCAGAGATGAGAAGAGAAAAAAAAAAAATTGTTTACTATATTTGTGCTATATATATACCCGGTTAAAACAGCAGACAATAACACGAGATTACCGTAACATAAAATATCGGAAAGGGCTGATCAACTTGTTCACCAAAATGTCATAACAGTATATTTACAACAAAACATCAGTCGTCGAAAATTCTATTTATAGAATAAAATACCTATCTACTGCCTCGAACTCGTAAACAACAAAGAATGCGTTTACCTCGCAGAAATCGGATCTAAATGAGCGGACAATCCAATGATGCAATGTATACGTATGTACTCAAAATAAAACGAAATAAAACGAAATAAAACGAAATAAAACTCGCACCAAAAAAAAAAATCTCGCAAAATACGTAAACTATTTTGGGTTTAATAAAGAAGTATAGTGGACTGTAATAAACAATTGGGCTGAATGGATATAATTATATTATCTGAGCTGAATAATAATAACAAACTGAGTTTATTCTGTAAAGGGGCGGGGGGGGGGCCGGTTCTATACCGATAAATGGAATTTTCTAGGCGGCGGTTCTAATTACCTACCCGCAATAGGTATTCGAGACCACAAAATATTTTTTGCCGGGAAAGGGGGCAAAATATGTAACCGGGTGAAAATGGACTGTAGTAAATCGACGGGGGCTGGTTCAAACAAAGTTACGGGCCGGCGGGGGATAGGCGGGGGGTGATATAAACCAAAAATTTTCTTGGATTGAAAATGGACTGTAATCGACGGGGGCTGGTTCAGTAACGGTTCGAAGGGCCAAAAATGTTTTACTACCGGCTCGAAGTGACCAAAAATTTGGTCACTACCGGCTCGAAGGTCCAAAAATGTAGCCGCTGGCTACAGGAATGCAGAGATGATGAAAGAGGATAAATGGATGGGAAACAATGTGGGTGCACTGACTGACCTGTGTTATATGTTTTCAATGTGTCGTCTCCTCTCGTTGGGCTGATTGAAGCTGGCGCTTTGGGCAGTGATGAGCTGGATGTCTTGGTTCTTGGTAACGTGAACACTACACTTTCACAATCTAAATAATGGGTCCGCAATATTATTTGTGCTGGCAGCGCGAATGTTTATACACGTGTCGTTCTCTAGACGATTCGGACGGAACAGTCCGGCCGCGCGAGCGCAGACGTGCGCCTCCGGAGGCGCCTCGAGCCGAAGAGAGTGAGTGAGCCGCGGGTTGGCAGCACGCAAGTCTATTGTGTCGCCAGGTGGCGCCAGCGCAGCGCCGCGATATTAGTCATGCACATGTCATGTTCGAACGTCACGCTGGTAACGTAGTGTAGCGTGAACACAGTGGTTTCACTGATTTAATAATTTATTTACATCTTACCAGCTCTGCATTAAGGGTCGTTTCTCCGGATTTGTAACAAAATATTAAGAAATAATTATAACGGCCAAAATACAACTTTTTGTAAAAAAAACTTATTGTTTATAGTTTGCTATGTGTATAAACATATTTTAATGATATTACAATAGCTATTAAACAATTGTCTTTTCCATAGTCGTGATACCAGCCGTAAATTCCTAAAATAATTTAATATCACGCTTATGAAAACGCCTATACATTTTTGAAACATTGCAAATTTTTAACAATAATTTGTCTTAGCTAAAAGTTGTACTTTAGCCGTTGTATTTATTTCTTTATATTTTGTTACAAATTCAGAGAATCGACCCTTATTATGATTTTGAAGGGAGCCTGATTGTTTCACTAAGCAGAAACGAGAATTCTGTTTCTGAAGTATAAGTGTATGAGTATCTATGAAGTGTTACTTACAGTTTCTAAGTTTACTGCTGCTAAGTTCCTCGTTCCTCTGGTTTGATTGGCAAACTGTTCCAATTGGGTAAACTTGAGCTAAGTCGATCCAGAATATTCATGTTTGGGAACATAACTTCCGATTGAATATTAACGCGAGGTTTTATTTGCTGTGAATAGAGAAGCGAGGAAGGCTTCCAAAGAAATGTTACGAGAAAATCGTACCATTTCCTCAAAAAATTTACTACAACCAAGGTAAATTGTATGCTGTGATAATGTGCCACGGGAAATTAAAATCTAAAAATAATTTCAAAAAAGGATACTTTAAATATCTTCTAAGCAACCAAACCAACACGAACACATAAAACCTTATTTATCTGAATAGATAGTTTTTCATTAGATCATTAATGACCTGCCTACTTTATAACTTGTATCCATGACCACATATTGATTACTCGCTTATTATCTATGTATGTTTATTGTACACCATATTTTTTTACAACTAGTGTTATATAAATAAATTAGTAGAATGTATCATAATGTAACCAGTTGTATAAATGTAAGTATTTACGTGAAAACGTCGAAAGTATGCGTGACAAAACGATGGTTCTGGCATAATAACAGCGTTGTTGTCTACTGGCTGCAAAACATGCTGAGTCAGGGCCTTTTTACCCCAAAATTTTGTTTAATAGCTAAATGTGTTTGTATTATTTTGTTGATTTTGCTGAGTAAATAAAGATTATATCTATCTATCAATGTACACATATTTTTTCTTTCATTATGTTATAATTATAAATTTAAATATTAATATAAATTATACTACATATAAATATAAATTTATATAATTTATGTAAATTTAAATTTAAAAATTAATTATTTCAAACATAACTTTATATCTCATGAGAAAATAAAGTTGTAGCAATTGATCAAAAAGTTGCTAAATGTTTTTTAGACATTAGTGCAGGCATTTTTTCAAAGAGGATAAAAAATACTGGCTGGTTAGAACACATGCACCATAAATTGATTGCAAAATTAAGGTGATATATCGTCCGTGCAAAGGTACACGTTACTCCAGGCGGAAAGACCCGCAGTGCGAGAGGGACGGAATCGGGGAAAGTTGACAAAATGTCGGTTTTAAATTAATACAAAAATAACGAAAATGGCTATGAAAATTTCCTTTTCCAGTAATTTAGGTATTGTTAAAAGCCATATAAATAAATATTTTCGATGTCTGTTTACTATCCCAATTTGTCAGAATATCAAAAAAAGTATAATTTTAGACCTAATTTCAATAATTATTTCTATCGAGTGAAGCTCTTCCAATCGCGTTTATGATAGTCCAAGATCTAGAAAAAGGTCCCAAAATTGTTATACTAATTATTTAACTTGGGAATTCTTTTGAACAGCAGATAAATTACTTTAAAAAGTCTCGATATTGACGATATTCCCCCTTAAGCAAAATCTGCATTATATTGTGTTAAGACTGTACCTGAGCCTAGAGCATGAACAACGCCAGACTATCGAGGATTAATTTAAAAAAATTCGAACTCTTGTTGTATTGAAAAAATTATATTTGATTAATTGATCTTGTATCTAAGGATTCTACTTAAAAATAATGTATTCACATTCATGTGAGATTCATACTTTCCCCAAAAAAAATAATGTTTTCTACCCTTCTTTTTTTGGTTTTCAAACGTTCGTTTCAAGAACGCGGTTAAGAGATCAACTTGATTTTTTTTCATAAAATCGGTAATAAATATATAAAGGGATTCTACTTAAAGCCAATAATATTTTCCTACAGAATATTTCAGTATAAGCTAAAAACACACCAATTTGTTGTTTCACTGCGTGATCATTAGTATTACGCGTCCAAGAAAAAGAGGTCAGTGAGCCAATATACTATAATCGCCTCTGTCAAAAGCAAATAAGGTCTTTGCCATTAGACTCATTGTGCTAGAACGGTAATAAAAAAGTTGCTAGGGTAGGCCATCCCTTTTACTTTGCACATTACTCGCAACATGGCACAAGTAAGAAAAGAAAACCAGATTATGAACGTGACATGATTTGTTATTGCCTTCACTTACGCTGGTCTGCAAATTAACGGTCATCGATTACTTTATGTCGACAAATAATAAATAGTTACAATATAAGAAAATTTAAAAAATAAATTGAATTTCTAGGAGTCATTATATCTAAGTACCTCAAATTCGAATAGTTTATTTTGTAAATTAGGTACGTATAAACACTTTTCAACGTACATGGACTAAATTAAAGGTAATATTTAATTTATACAGTGTAGTATCTACGATTCAAATGATAGGTAAAATCTATAAATATCTACTACATACGAATATGTTGCATACATAAATACATGCCTAACTCCGCCCATTCGATTAGTCTTGCTAAGAAGAAGGGCAAGAAACTTAGCAAGATCATGTATTTTTTTTCATTTCTGTCACACAGTTAAACTTATAATAAACAAAGTACTTATATCTAATTTAGTTAAGGGATAAGAAATTTCAAGACAGCAGGCATTTACGCTAATCAAAAAATAAATAAAAATATATCTTAGTCTATCTGTCTCATATACGGCCAGTTGCAGAAAGGGTTTTTAAGTTTAATGAAACTTTCAAAATGAATAATGTCACTTTCTTTGTCAAAAGAACATTGTAAGGGATGGCATCAACTTTAAAGGTTTATTCAACTGAAAAACAATTTCTGCAACTGGCTGATAGTCTATTTCCTTTACAGTTCATAATTAATTGATGTTAACTCCTTAGTGGAATCATAAGTTAGGAAATTATACAAAATTATAAACTACCATTATGACAAATAGCACTATTTCCATGCTTTACCATCATCCAAATATTAATTTATTTTATAATAAGCCTTTTTCAATAGGCCCTGCTTAATATACAGTTTCAATTTATTCTCTGACCAAGTAAGGACCGCCTTTGGAAGTTTATTGTAAAATTTTATACCATGTCTTTCGTAAGAGGTACTAATTTGTGCAAGTCTAATTTTTGGAAATCCAGTATATGTTTATTTCTGTGTTACAGTGTTGCTCACCAAGCCTCGGGAAAGACTCAATATTTTTTCGAACGTATCTAAGAAATTGGTAAATAAATATGAATGGCCCGAATTGCTCTCTTCAGCAAAACAAAGACTGCGGCTATACCCGCGGCTCTACCCCACAACAGCATACTATATGACGTAATGCTATGAAAGTAACTAAAATAGACTAATCTAGCAGTATCTACATCAGTAATTTGCCCTATGTGTCTAACAGCTTATGTGGCTGAACTAAGTCTACCACAGGGGGCTTCTATATGGGAACCCCACTGAAGACGAGAGTCTGTCGTTATGTCCAAAAACTTAGTTACGTTAGCTAATTCTAGCTTGGACCCCTGCAAAAGCAAATTAACATCCTTTTGAACAACATTTGGTAAAGTAAAATTTATACATTTTGTCTTTTTTGCATTAAAAACTAAATTATTTGCAGTGAACCAATCAAGAATCAGTGATAGAGTTGTATTCGTGTCGTCAACCATATCCTTATGTCTATTTTTCACTTTAAAAATAAGTGACGTGTCGTCAGCGAATAGTACTTTATCAGATAAGTCTTTAACTAAATAAGGCAGGATATTTATGTAAATTAAAAACAATATAGACCCTAATATGGAACTCTGCGGGGCATCCATTTTAACCAATGCCCCAGACGACTTTACTCCGTTAATGTCTGCCTTTTGAATTCGATCACTAAGGTATGATTTTAATAACGCCAAAGATTTATCCCTCACTCTATAGTGATCCAATTTATATAAAATTGATTCATAATTAACCCAATCGAAAGTTTTTGAGAGGTCACAATACACACCGAACGCATCCTGCTTTTCTTCCCAAGCATCAAAATATGGTTGACTAAAACAACTCCTGCATCTGTGGTTGACCTTCCTCAAGTGAATCCATATTGTCGACATTGAAGCAATCTATTTAAAATAAAATGAGATAATATTTGATTAGAAACAATTTTTTCGAAAAATTTTTTTAATACTTGTAAAACTGACACCGGTCTATAGGGTTTTTATTGTCATCGGATTTAAAAAGAGGGATCAAATTACTCAGCTTCAATAAATCAGGGAAGACACCATCATCTTCATCTACACATTCATTAAAAATTAAAGCTAAATAAGGAGATATTAAATCAATTACAGAAATTAAAACTGGAATATGTAGGCCCCATAAATCCTCTGTTTTTTTTAAATATAGAGATTAAACCGACAGTTAATAAGTTAAAATGTTTAAAAGCAAATACAGAATGGCACTGAGGCACGTGCTCACTCAAAAGAACCTGCGCGAATCCTGGCCTTGAATTTAAATCTTTGGTCAAGTAAAAAATTTAAATAAAGAATTGTTCAAAGACATTTGCAACGTCTTTATCTCCTATAACAACTTTATCGTTAATATTCAATGTAAGTTCATTATTACGTTTGTTACTCTTCCCAGTTTGAGTATTTATGATATTCCATACTGCTTTTACTTTACTATCAGTCATTCTAGGTTTTTTTATTCAGTCGTAAACTTTTTGCTTTTAAGCACACTAATTTGAAAATAAGTGGGTATTTTATCAAGAATTCAGTATATTCAATATTATTATTGTAGGATTTTGTGTCGTATAATTCGTACAAGCGATTTGTCCTTTTATAAAAACCTGGTCGCCCAATCACTAAAAGTAATTTGCTATTGTCAGAAACTTTTCGCAATTTGAACGTATTTTCAAATTCTTTAGAAACTATGTCAAACAAGTCTGTAAGGAAAGCGTTAGGATCATCTTGGAGAAGATTAAAATGTGGTAATTTAACTTCAAAGTTCGTTTTAAAACATTCTACTTTGTGAGGTGTAACCGGTCGGCCATAGCTTCAGGCTTCGAGAGGCGCGCCAAGTGGTTCTTCTTGCGACGGCACCGGCGGAGAGAACAAAATGTATGAAGTTGTATAGGGTCGGCCATGGGTCACCGCTCGTGCGTCTTGTCCGGCTTCGAGTGACTTGCGCTCTCTCGACGGCGGTGTGCGGGGACGCGGGGAGCCGTGCCAGTGATCGAGCGCACGGGACGAACCTAGTGTCGAGCGCTTTGAGCGAGCGAGCGCGCTATACATCCGAAGCGGTGGAAGGCACCGACAAGTGTCGTGGCAGGGCAAAGCCCGTCGCAAAAACCGCCTGGAAGCGCAGCAAGAAGCGCCGCTAAAAGCCTAAAGCTGTGGCCCTGGCGTAAGAGGTCTGTAAAAAGCTTTTTTGGGCAATTGATTCACGCTTTGAATGAAAGTAATAGCTTGGCCAGTGTGATCAAACTGCAAGCGGTTAGTTACTTTATTGTCTGAATAATCACTACCACAGAATATATTGTCGAGACATATCGCTATATTTTGTGTTATTTTAGTTAGACATATGAACACATATGACATGTTATTTGAATAAATATATAAATTAGGTGGTCATTACCGATTTTTCTAGTAGATCTACGTAAAATAATAATCTATTTCCCCATAAATCTATGTTACTCGTATATCTGTTAACGTAATACAAAGTGAAAACACAAAAAAGTCTACAATCCTTAATGTAAGCCAAGCTATTATGGGTATTACTAAATGTCAGCATTCCTTTTAAAAACATTTACGGAATGGTCAAAACGAGAAATAAATTGCATTCGTCTATCTATAGGTAGGTGAACGAAACTTTGTAAATGAAAACTTTTTTCTGTTTAAACCGTCTCCTTCTTTGAAACATTTGAACAGGATGGAGGGATTTCTCAAAAGGATATTATTCAGCTAGGCCAAGAGAAAAGGCCATGTTTTTCACTCAAAATAGCTTGCATAACTTGCCAACGTATTATCCTTTGTAAATTAATTATCATCAGGAAAAAAACGCTCACTTTTATCAAATTTGGTGCCAGAAATACGCTAATAGATAATTAATTACTACTTAGTTAGAAGCTTTTTTAGTAGAGGTTGGTTCTTTTGCTACGAAAACATTTTTTTTTTCTATAAATTGCTTGTATAAATAACAATTGTTATATAGTCAGTTTGTCTTTTATTTAAATAATAATTTATCTATTGTTTAAAGAATTGAAAAAATATATAATATATGTTTTATACTTTCGTGAATTTTCGCAGATATTTTTTGTTGTAATGATACAAAGGAACCAATTGTTTACAACAAGGAATTTATATTAAAATTATCTAGCGAACTTTTCTTTGATTAAAATCAGGCAAGGCCAACACAAAATAAAATAAATAAATTGAAATCATGGAAACCCGGACAACCATACAGCGATGAAAACTGGAACCGAAAAATCCGCACGAACTCGTATGCTTTCTGCAAATTTACATTAGATACTTGTTTATTCAAAACACAACGCGTTCGACTTCCATCATTTTTATGCGAGTGAAAATCTGAAAGCGAAGACGTGAGAGTACGGCGGCAATCGCGACTGCTGACTGGTGTTGACCGAGATTTGTCTGCTGTTTGTGTTGTATGAAATCAAGTCACGACAAAGCAAAATAAGAATGTAGTCGTGGTCTTGAAAGTTGAAAATCAGCACATTACACGAATAAATTCCCCTTTTGCCAAAATTGAGCTTTTGTTTGACAATAAAACAGAGTGATGTAAAGAAAGTTTAAAAATGCAATTTATTTTTCGTTGTCTACTATTTTGGACGAAGTTTTTTATTTATAATTTTTTCATATTTTTCGGTCCACCAGTTTTGGAGATAAGAGGGGCACATACATTTTTTTATAGATTTTCAAGGATTTCTCGAAATAGATGCAATTAAATATAGCCAAACTATATATTATTACAATAAGCTTTTTAATACCTACAATGCGATACCCATATTGTATTTTTATAAAAAAAAATGTTTCATTTATTTTACTTTGTTTTATATTTTTAAATCACTATACTTTTCCCGGTTATTGGTCAGTTATGATCTATAATGGACATTTTTTTCATATTTTTCGGTCTACCAGTTTCGGACATACACATTATTGTGTGTTTTTTTTTAAGATTTCACAAAACCAGTGCCAGTAAATATAGTAAAAGTATATATTTTTACAATCACCTTTTTAGTGTCTACAGTTTGATACCCATATTGTATTTTTAGGATATTTTTTATTTTTCTCACTTTTGTTTTGAAAATATTTTAAACAATTTCAAATTTCTCATATTTTTTTTACAATGTAATATGTAGGCAAATTAATGCTATTTTTGTGCCAAATTTCATGTCTTTATCTTTACGGTGCTAAAGTTATGATGCTGTGAAATACGGACGGACGTAGATTAGACTTTATTTTATCGAAACAGGGATTTCTTAAAATATTCAAAAAATATTTTATCCATAGTAGTTTACTTATTAAATGATAAGTACAATATTCAAGTAGAGCAACTTTCATGATACAGTTCGCCTCTCCATAAGAATCTACACGAGGGAAAGGGAGCAACCGTGCGAGCGGGAGGTAAAATGACGTCGAGCTACACAACACACGTCTGAACGCTGCGATGTCCCAGCGAAACTGAGGGAAATATCGACGCGTTTTGTGTTTTAAACTCTCGATAAGTTTCGATTTGATAAATGTTCTTAAAATATTTTTTTAAATACCGTTTTTTGTTATTTCACTAATTAATAGTTCTATTCTACGTGTTTTAAATTTGACTACGCTAAACGATAGTTTTCTAGTAGAAAAAAAATATTTTATCAGTGGTTGAATTCATAAAATCACAACTACTTAAAGCACTCGAAATAAGAAAACTAAAGTATTATCTAAAAAAGTAACCAGGTAAGATTATTGTTGAAGATATGGGAATAAATTTTACCTGAATAAATTTCTTGTTTTTGTCATAATTTTTACGTGACGTGTGCATGAATGAGACTCTCAACGCGAAGAACATAAATAAAGGTATGTTTAAAGCCTAAAAAACCTATTAAAAGTAGCATTAAAGTAAATGAAAAAATGTGTTTTGAAATCTTCAAATTCCACACTATAAATTAAGGTAAAATGTATTTTATTTATTGCTTTCTTACTAACTAAAATAAAATCTTTCTTTTCTGATAATTCTGCAAAAATACTGATTTTTAGGGGACTGGAGCCTTAAGGTGTTTCAGTTTATTTTTAAGGATATTTTTAGTTTAGTTTAGATGTATTTATTTTAGTCCTTTTTATTTAAATATTAATGTTATTTAAGTTAATTGTTTTTATGGATCAATAATAGTTCTTAATTAAAATGTTTATTCAATAAATTCACAAGGAACAATTAATATTCTATGGCTAACGTTCTTCATTTTATTATTTCCAGTAAGTATATAAAAAAAAATCTGAATGTGTCAAAATTTTAAAAACTGTGGTTTGAACCTCTAAATTTTGGAAAACAATATGAAATACATATTTTGTTTCGTTTTTAGCAACATTGAATAGATTGAGGGGGTGACGCATGTTAAACAGAAAAATAAAATTAGAAGCACTCAAGTACAGATACTAAGATTTTCTTAGCCCTGGAGTTTAAACTCTATTTCTGGATTTCTTTGGGTGTAATATGTATTTTATCACTCGACAATAACCACTCGAAGTAATGTTGCGGGGCTGAAAGCTCAGCTACGTATGTCGTAGTCAGTGCAGTGCAGATAAAAATCTCTTCTTTCACAAGCATGTTCGTTGAATGACTTACTTAAAAGTGAAAACACAAAATAAGAAAAGAGAAATATTTTTTTTTGTTGTGATTTTTATATTAATAAGTTAATGGTTTATTTTTTTTAAGGCGGGCTTCTCCCAACTTGTCTCTTTTAAAACTCATTTTAAACATTGTGATAATAAACATTTGAAAAAAAAAAAAAATTCAAATGTCACTTTTTGTTCTTAATACTATTTCTGCTGTTCGATATGCAATTACTTGCATCCAAAAAAATCGCAAAGATTGGCCTGAATTATGATATAAATATAATTTTATTTGTGTTATATTAGGTTATGGACAGTAAAACTTATACCAAAATAAACGTGGTATACAATGAGACATAAAATAGCCGTCACATATTTAAAACACATCCTTTTATTCTAAAATAATAAATAAAAACACTTTGAAATCGCGAGATTTCTGAGGATAGTCAGTGTAAAATAAAAGCGTTGAAGCAGGGTCGATTTCTCCGGATACTCTCGCCTTAAAAATTGAAACTATAAAGATCATAAGTACATTAAAAAAAACAATTTTGGCTAGTCCGCCGGTCGATTGCAAAACTTATGACGTGAGGTGATGGTGACCAACTTGACCGAAAAATAAAAAAACGTACATAATTTTATATTTGTGATTTGCGTCCATTAATGTAATGTTTGCGTCAATTTATTTAATTTACTTTAAATTCTCATACATACATATACTTACGCCTGTCTCCCAGAGGGGTAGGCAGAGATTACAGATTTCCTTTTGACACTTTTGACATTGCCCTTCTTCAATATGTCACCAATTTGGTCAGCATACATCCTGTTTGATCGAAACCTTCTGGATCTGGTCGAGCTCTTTGACTTGCGCACCATATATTTATTTTGTCACTCTACTTTCATTCATCCTCTCTCATGTCCAAACCACCGACGCATTTCTTTTTCTATTATACTCGTAGTTACTACATCTTCTATTAAACCGCATTAATCTCGTATATCGATATTTTTCACTGTTAAACCATACATACACAATAAGGAACGCATTTCCACTGCATTCACTCTACTTTGATCTTTATCTTGCCTAGGGTTCCGTAAATCGACAGTTTTGGGAACAGAAAATTTAATTTTGTCATTATATTTTCATGAATTTTTCAACCGCTATATTTTTCCTGTCATTTTTACGTTAGCACATATTACAATGTTTTTTTTTTCATGTAGTTAATTCCACAAGTTTTGGAGATAAGGGGAGAACATGCATATTTTGTGGTTTTTCGAAGACTTCTCGAAACAGAGGCAAGTAAATATAGCTAAACAATATATTTTTACAATCAGCTCTTTAATACCTGCAATTTGGTATCCAAATTGTATTTTTATAAAATATATTTTTAATTTTTTTTAATTTTTAGGGTTCCGTTGTACCTAAAAGGTACAAAAGGAACCTTTATGGTGAGATTTCGTTGTCCGTTCGTCCGTTCGTATGTCACAGCCTCATGACTATTGCACTATTAAAGATAAAGACTTGAAATTTGGCACAACAACAGCATTAATCGGCGCACGTAAAAAGGTGAATTTTTTTTTTTAATTGTTCAAAATATTTCCAATACAAAAGAGAAAAAAATTAAATAAATAAACCTAAAAATACAATATGCGTATCATATTATAGATATTTAAGAGTTAATTGTGAAATATATACTTTTACTATATATACCCGCACTGATTTCGAGAAATCTTTGAAAAACCACAAAGAAATGTATGTCCCCCCCTTATTTCCGAAACTGGTAGACTGAAAAATACGAAAAAAATTACAATTATAGGTCATAACTGGCCAATCACAATAATATAAAAAAAAACGGTCAAGTGCGTGTCGAGATAGGTGGTCTTATCGTTTTGAGCGACTTCTTCTAGACAAACTTTGGGTGGAAGATATTTTGGAAGAATGAGAAGTCGTCGACATCTCATTTGTACTCTCATGGTCGTTTATATAACGGTTTGTGGAGCGTTTTGCAAAAATCACATTTCATTAATCAACCAAAATTTACTAACTATTAGTCGGTTGAAGTTTAGTTTATATGTTTGTGATTGTTTTTGCTCGACGTGGAGATAAATTATACAATTAAGTAATTAAAAACTACTAAAACACCAACACGCTTGTGAAAAAATACTTGCCCTAGAAAGTCGAGTTGATATGGTGTCGTCAGTTTCAGGTTATACATTCATCCCTAAACGGGTAGATGAAAGTCGCTGTTTTTATCGTAAGTATAAAACCTTTCCGCTGCCAATTTTGAAAAGCTAAAAGCCCGATTTCAATATTCTCGCGGCCGCAGACTCCATTCTATTTAGATAAAAGATGCATATTTTCAAAACTTGGCACTGAGCGTTCGCCGACGAGGCTGGATCCATCAAATACCGATGAACGTAAATCACCGAGCCACTCCCGATATTGGGATCAATAGAAACGACTCTATCTTCGGTGAAAAAGATTTTCTGTGCTTTACTAGGTTTTGTATACGGTTTTGATTGCATAGAAATATTTCGTTTAAAAATATTTCGTTTCCTTTTCAATCATCTTTATTCAGAAGATTATCCGATACAAATATAACAATTGAATTTCTTGCCTGCAGCAATAGAAAATAATATTTTTTCAAGTTTTTCTGGACATTCGTTGAACCAAATAGAAAAATGTTTTGTTCACAAGTCCATTTTTCATCCTCTCCGTCTGTCTGTGATTATGTCTGCACTGCAGCGAAAATAGCCTTATATCCTCTTATGAGTAAAATGGAAATCTCGGGAAATATCGACCCCCAGACTTGTGGTAACGTAAAGTTTTTAATTTTGCGGGGCGTGCTGTTAAGTATGTTTTTAACAGTTTACATTTAGCGGAGCACAAACTTACTCTATCTACGATAAATATTTGACAGACTTTTTTTTTATTTAAGGAAGTCATGCAGTAATTCAATCGTTTTTTAAACTTCAATGTGCTATTTTTGTCTGCTTATTGGATAAGTTAAAAATATGCTCAATATATTTATTGCTAGCATAATGTATATAAAAAATTGCATTATTATTTATATGTTATTTAAGTTTCTTACTTGTTACTTGAAATAAACTTAATCCGTTTAGATGTTACACAATAATTTTAGATCATTATGCAACCTGTTGGGCAATATTAATATCAGTATAAGTTATCAAATTAATATGATGATATCACATATAAATTTAACTAGTTATGTAATTTCAATAAAATTTGTTTTTGTGCTTTTAAACTGATTTTCAGGTTCCGTACCTAAAAGGTACAAAAGGAATCTTTATGATGAGACTCCGTTGTCCGTCCGTCCGTTTGTCACAGCCTCATAACTTTAGCATCGTTAATGATAAAGACATGAAATTTGGCACGAAAATAGCATTAATTTTCCCACATTTTACACTCTTATTCTTGTTATAATACGGTTGAAAATATGCTTGCAGATTTTATTCGTATGTATAATTACTATATGTATACTCTCATGTATGTATGTATACTTTCATACTGCAATAAAGTAATTGTAACATCAAAAGCAGTAAGTACCTTGATTGTTTATCCGATGTTATAATATTACAATATAACACCGCGTTTCTGCACTGCGATTGGCCCAAATTATTATGAAACCGATAGATACTCAATCACCAACAGAGACGAGTAATAATTACCGACCCTATATCTTAAGCCACGCCCCTTTATCCTGATTGGCCTTAAAGGCAGCTTTACCGGAATGACGCACCCGACGTTTATGAACAAATGTCTTCTTTTAATTTTTCGTGAAATTGTTAGTTGAAAATATTATAAATAATGACGATATTTTGATGGTCGTAGATAAAGTACTGTATTATTAATTTTTTTATCATGTTTAATATAAATGTACCAGCCCGAATTTTCATTTTATGTATCATCATATTTTCTGCACCCAATTTGTTAGGGTTCCGTAGTCAACAACAAGGAACTCTTGTAGTTTCGCCATGTCCGTCTGCCTGTCTGTCTGTCTGTCCATCGCTTAGCTAAGAGACTATAGGTACTAGAAAGCTGTTATTTGGCATTGGTATACATATTTATCCCGCCGATAAAGTTGTACAGTAAAATTTTGAAAAAGATTTTTTTTTATCTTTTGCATCCTGCATCAGCAGGAACAAAATGTATGGGCCGTTCTTGGGAAGAGCAACTTCCGAGCGTACTAGAAGTTTGGCGCGATCTGTATTAGTCAACAAACTTATAAAATGTACTTGGAGAAGAAGTCCGCATATTGTGCAGGGCAACTACGGAACCCTACACTGCGCGTGGCCCGACACGCACCTGGCCGTTTTTTCAAAATGTATTAACGGTAGCCCACAAACTTGGAATAAAAATAATTTTTACATAGGGATTAGTTTGGATTATGAAATTAAATGTGAAAACAACAAAAACTGCATACACTCCATTAATAAAAATGTTCGCTTCATGTAAAAAAATATTGACTTATTCTTCGTCGTTGTTATTGATTAGGTATTAAAAGCAGGTTTTTAAACCTTAAGAGCACTCTTCCCAAGCTTAAGCAGAAATGTCTTCTTTTCGTGTGAAATTTTTGCAAACTATGAGGAGGTCACGTGCGCTCCGTTCGCGATGTAGACGTGATATCTTATAAGTCTTATAACTTTAACATGCAAGATATCGGGTTTAACAGGAACGAGAGAGGAGAAATTTTATTTTAAAATGTTTGCATATTTTATAGCGCAATAACGGAGAACTTAATATCGCCACATCAGTTACAATTTATGATTAGAAAGCAACCAAAAGGACTATAATTTATAATTATAATTTTTGGCACTTGGTGATACTAGGAAATCATACTGAAGAAAGCACCCTTGAACACATCTGTCACAGCGCATAGAAATCTATAGCAGACCAACCGGTCGTGCACTATCCGAGAACTGATTGGTGAATTCCCAATTTCTTTTTTGACAGTCTTACATCACTTAAATATGTCGGCTTTTAAAGAACAGCTTAACTTAAATAATTCAACGTAGAATTTTCAAGTATAACGTATTAATTTAACAGAGTGCACCTTAATTCCTAACATACTAGCCGAGCCAACCAAAAACCTAACTTAAAACAAAATCAGACTATAATTAATAATAGCTATTTCTCGTTCCGGATGTAAATTACGTTCAAGTATCGTCTAATGTAACACATTGTCATTAAACGGAAGCTAAGCTCCTTGTACAACATGATAGCTCCGAGTGTGACAATATTGTCCGAAATTTGGCTCGGCAACTGATGACGTCAGAATCAATATGATACTCTTATTGTGCGGGATGGTGTGGTGATGTCTGATTGTACATGTGCTTTAATTTGTTGACATCAGAAAAATGTTGATGTAGTATTCTTATTTCTGAAGATAAATTTAATTTCATTACGCTGTTTTTAATTATTAAGAGGATAATAGAGAAGTACAGAAGGTAAATAAGGAAAGGCTGACTCTTTCAAATCCGGAGATTTCACTGAAGAACACGTCATCAAGCTTATGCGCCTTAAAACTTTTGCCTTCACTTTTGTCTTTGGTATCCGTAAATATGTATATTGTACAAGTAGTATAATCTGAATTTGGTACAAAGTTTAATATTTTGGAGGAATTCAAGCCACGACTGAAGAGGTTTAAGAGTCGGTTGCGCCAGACATACTCTCGCGTTTGGACAATTTAGCTTATTAAAACAAAATATGTTTAACGAATAAAATTTGAACTACATCATAATTTTTCAGATTTGACACAAGTATCACAATCATCGAGAAAAAAATCGGAAAGATCAGTAAAATGTGCTACTCTTTTCGGCTTATAATTGTCACTAAAATCCCTTTGAAGTTACAAGGACGTAGAGTATACCGATAGACAATTCTTCAAATTGCCGGAGTTCGTAGTTGTTTGACACTGTCTCTCTTTTGTCTGGTCAAAGTAACCTTTAAGTTTGTTCCCATTAAGATTAAAATCCTGACTTAAGCCCCTTTCTCAACGAGTCAACGCTAGTAATAATAAGGGCTTTCTAGCTCTTGAAATTAACAGAATATATTTATTATTAATCTATTAAATGCATTCGATCCACGATCTGGACTTAATCAACTGTTTTAGCGACAACCAGAATGAAGAGGGTTGGAGGAACATAAAGAAAAATAAATAAAAAGAACTTGTCAAGAAACTGCTCCGTCGTTTATTGGATGTATACTTGCACTAGCTTTTGCACACGGCTTCGCCCGCGACAATTAAGTTTTTGTGTAGTCCTATCTTATTTGTCAATATTTTTCGAACCATTAATTTTATGGTACTTATTTAACCTAACCTAACTCAGCTAACTCTGTTATTTTTGGTTGTCACGACATCTTATTTGTTCTCCAGGTAAAGGGTCTTTGGCACGCTGAAGGCCGAGTGGCGTTTCCAAACGAAATTAGTTTTTGAATTCTTATTTGACTCCCTGTCTTTGGCGAGGCCGGATACGAAGCTGCGTTTCCGAACGAAGTTTTTCCATCTTTGGCGAGGCCGAAGGTCGAGCCACGTTTTAACTCTAAGCACAGATTTTATGATAGGTATCAATGAAAGCATCATAGTAGCTGATTTATGGGATAATAAGTAGCCGATGTCTTCCAGGTCTAGCAAAACATATGTGCAATGTTTTAGCCAAATTGGTTTAGTAGGTAGAACGTGGAGGAGTAAACAACACTTTTCTATTTACACTTGACAGCCCATTGCTATCCAATTTAGGGGACAAAAAGACGCTTATGTCCTATTTTAGGTCTAGAAGTGCGCTTGTGCAAAATTTCAGCCTAATTGGTTGAGTAGGTGTGGCGTGGAGAAGTAACACATCACCTTTCAATAGAAACTTGATACTCCATTGCCATCCCATGAGAACTGATTAATTGGATAAAAAGTAATTTTTGTCCTATTTCAGGTCTAGACCTACCTTGGTGCAAAGTTACAGCCCTATCGGTTCAGTAGTTGCGGCGTGAAAGAGTAACAAACATATATCCATCCATCCAAACTATCGCATTTAAAATATTAGTGGGATGGAGTGGGACTGGTTATAGACTGCCTCAGCTCTGTGGTCTTGTAGTTTGAATTTTTTGACCAATAATCTAAAGGTTGCGGGTACAATTCAGGATGGGCTTAAACTTACATAATATGTGTTCGTGATGTGTTCGGTCTTCTGTGACTTGCACAATTTTCTTTTCTCGATTTCTTAATTTTTTTTACGTTTATCTGTTCGTTTGGACAAGTACTATCAGCAGTTTCCAGCTTCCGCAACTTCATATTAACATTCTGTATATACAAATTTTTGTCTTAAATTCTTTAAGATTTGTTTCTGATTGATCTTTTCTATCTTGTAATGCACTCTAGAGTACTGTAAAGTTTTATTTGAAAAAAATACAGAAGAATTTCAAATTAACGATTTGACTCTAACACAGATCGCAAACGATACAATCAAGAGTAACGAAACATTTAGAAAAACGAAACATTTAGAGATCTTGGTCTAATTAAAAGTAGTAGTTGCCAACTTTGTTTCGGTAAAAGTAACACTGAAACTAACTAAATGGGAAACTCGGTAGAACATATACATACAAAAAATAAAAGTAGAAATGTGTCTATATTAATTAAAAAAATAGAGACGAGACGCTTAATTAACATAAATAAAGTAGTATCAGAAATTTTACGTCTATACGTTTATCTGTATGCTCGTGTTTTTCGTAAAAACTACTAATCTGTTTTAGATGTGGTTTTCGATGTTGTATAGTTAAGTGTACTAAGAGAAACAAAGGCTTTAAATTATCGCTATATACGTACATTATTAAACAAACTTTCTCAGTATGGCTTAAACAATGGTGAAAAATATATCAAAGTCCAGATCCATGTTAGATTAAATCAGATTTTAAAGAAACCCCATTTGGATATGTGTCATGTTATGATGGTTTATTTACTTTAAGCTTAAAGTGGCATTCAGTTTGGATATAATCGCGGGCGCAAGCTAGTTCTGAATAAAACTAACAATTTCCAGGCTAAAAGCTTCCAGGTTTCTACGGTAAACTTGGTTGCTACCTAACTAATGTTTGTTCCCACAAGTCAAACAGGCGGCGCTTAGACTTACACAATAAGCGGGAATGCAAAAATACTAGTTCCAATGTAGAAACTGCATTGTGAATTCATTTTTTATTGTTGAAATTGTCTAAGGATAGGAAGCGATTTTTTAAAACCAAAACTACACAATTTAGAAAACAACTATTTAGAATGCATGAAAGGAGTCTTCTTTAGTGACGTAAACTATGATAAAGTACAACCATTGATTACTCAAAATACGCCTAGCGCACACTGAAGCGCAGACCAAGACCTCACTAACTAACAAAACTGGAGGTAGGCTTTGGTCGTGGCTTATTATAAGCTTCATGAATTAACCATGGTGCCAAGTGACTCGTCGTGCTCCGGCATGACGTCATAAAAGGCCGTACAAGAAGAGTGGTTAGAGGCAGATGCGTATCAGTCATTCATCCGTTAAACTTGAAATTAGTCTTATCCAAATTCATACACATGTTACTCGTTTGAAAGAGTCGCTTAAGCTGCGCAGCATTTCCTCCAGTTCTTGCAGCGTTTCCGCCATTATTACGATATCATCGGCAAAGCGAAGATGTGAAATTTAGTCTTCATTCACGTTTATGCCTCGTCCATTACAGTCTAGAGTTTTAAAGGTGTCTTTCAGCACGGCGGTAAACAGTTTTGGAGAAATAGCGTCTCCCTGTGTCACGCCGCGCTGACAATGTATCGGTGTTGATTGTACATCCTGTACTTGGACGGACATTTTAGCGGAGGCATACAGACATTTCAGCATCTCCATGTAACGCCAGTCACCTTGGCATCGCGCCAAGGACTGCAGAACAGACCAAGTTTCAATGGAGTTGAAGGCTTTCTCGTAGTCCACAAACGCTAATCATAAGAGCTGATTGTCACAAAACATATTAATATGGTTTGAATATGGGATAACCTCAAGCTTTCAGGAGTTTGGTTGTGACGCCATCTTTGCCCAGTGCCTTATTGTTTTTAGCTGCTAAAGAGCTATCCCATCCATTTCAACATCCGGGATCAGAAGTGCACGCTTGTCATCCTTAATTTACGGTGTGGATTTCTGGCCTAAAGTTAATGGTTATATTGTCAAATGTCTTCAGATTCGTCAGGTTAGTCTTTTTTGACTGCCAGACATAAAACTTTTAATCCTTTGTTCCGCTCGATCGCTTCTTATAATTATGATGCGAGTGTTATGATTTTGTAGGTTAAAACGAATTTGTTTTTAACGCACTGTTAAGAACAGATAAGAACTGCCGAGTCTGAAGATATTTCTCATATCTGCCTCATCAGTTCCAAAGATCCGCTCGAAAACTTGAACTCCTTATTCCGACAAGTCAAATCGGATCTGTAGTTCCTATAGGAACTTTTCGGATCCCGCAGCAGTATAACGTAGAGAAGGACGGTGTGCAGACTACATCAGACGGTTTTTCTCTAGCTGTAAGTCGATATTCAAGGTGCTTTGGACAAGTAAGTGACCGCTACCGGTACAAAACTTTTTGTTTTCATCCGTCATGATGAAGTCCTATCTCATTTTTAGTCGTACTATCGGGGCTTCGCCATGTTTGTTTCCTTTGGGGCCTCTTTTTTAAGTTTGAATTAATCAACTAGAGTCCCTGGCTGTGGAAGCTGACCCTGTTATTTGTGTACCACCCTGAGTTGTAAATGTTATTGGCAACAATCAATAGATACTTTTTACTTGGTATTTTTAAAAAGCTGTATATACAGAGTGGAAAAAATTCAAGGGCCCTGGAGAGGAACTACCTTAAATCCTTTAGTTAGCTCATTTTACTGAAAGGAAACATTCCTTTATTTTTTTAAAGAAACAAAACTACATTCAAGGATATTCTGAAATTCGCTAGTCTCACCCGGGAATCGAACCAACTAAAAATTTAAAAAATAAACCCTCGCTATTTTATTAAACGAATCGGTAGGATTATTGTTTATTTTTGAAAATTTGTCTAATAAACATTTGGTCTTACACTCATCTGTTGTACGAGATACCCATGAAATTAAATATTTATTACAAGTTTTTTATTAACAATACCTAGTACTGTTCACTTGTAACAAGTAAATGACAATGACATAATTTTCTTACATCCAAAGACATCGTATGAAGTACAAGCTTGCTAATGTTATTTATCTTAAGAACCTTGTTGAAGACTTCAATAAAAAAATCGTTAAATGGTAATAATAAATCTATGCACAGCACAATTTCTTCTTGCACTAGGCGTACTGAAGAAAAGTTTAAGAAGGTATTTTTTTTTTGCAACGCGGAGCAACAAATTTGAAGTTCAAACGATAACTTTCAACATTTTTAAAATCGATAAAAGTATTCGTTCGAATTTCAAATTTTGTTTTGTTTTGCTTTCATTCCGGCTGTCATTGTGTAATAATGGCGTATCATTATTACTTTACAAGTGAACAGTACTAGATATTGTTAATAAAGAACTTGTAATAAATATTCAATTTCATGGGTATCTCGTACAACAGATGAGTGTAAGACTAAATGTTTATTAGAACAAATTTTATCCTGAATAATAATCTAACCGATTTGTATAATAAAATAGCGAGGGTTTATTTTTTAAATTTTTAGTTGGTTCAGTTCCCGGATGATACAAGCAAATTTTAGAAGATCTTTGAATGCAGTTTTGTTTCTTTTAAAAAAGTAAAGGAATGTTTCCTTTCACTAAAATGAGCTAACTAAAGGATTTAAGGTAGTTCCCCTCCAGGGCCCTTAAATTTTTTCCACCCTGTATAGCAACACTTCTGGTAATCATAAATCGTTTACGACTTCGTGCATTAAAATCCATAGAGCAGTTTTGGTTATTAGCAACATCCAATTGATACTTTTTCCATTGACTTTTTGGTACTTTTTGCATTCTTTATAGGTATAGCCTTTGCCAGCCGGGATGACATAAGGATTCTAACTATAGCACAAACTTTGAAATCGGTCGAAGCATTTAGAAGTTATGGTGGAATAAATGAACCCTGAAAACATAACACTCTTTTTTTTCGGGCAGTCGTATAATATGCTTAACAAAATAAATCACATAAAAATATTACTTTATAAGGGGCATTACAAAGTATTCATGAATAAAAATGTTTATAACTGAACCTTGTTTACCAACATATACTACACATACAAAATAATTTAAAACTTTTGAATAAGTCAAGTGTATTTTGTTGACGACAAAATGTTCAATTCTTACCTCCATACGTTTCTTTTCAATTTACATGGGTTTAAATCCGGCGAAAAGGGTACAAATAGGTTGGAAACATTTGGAGTCAATTTTCCCAGCAGCAATTGTCACAAACTGTGATTGTTTCACTTGTAGTTTCAGTCAGTTCGAAAGTTCTCGATTTTGTGTCCCAACAATAAGTTTGGCTTTTTACGGGTTTGATGTGGAATGTTAAAATAGGTTTAACTCCATGGTCTGAGTTTTTGGAACTTTTTTTGGATGATTTTTTATTTATTATATATTATATGTAAGAATTTAGCTTTACCCAGACTAAAATAACGAATACTGCACCAACAAGAGCCATCTTATATTGAAATTTTTGAAATAACTGGGAAAAGTATTACCTATGAAATTACCGATCCTCAATACTGGCAACTTTGAACTCAAATATCTGGCGTGTGGTTTCGAATTCCAAATTCAAATTAAAACTTGTAGAATTTTGTTTCTAAAATAGTTATTCATTTGTTTGCGCGTCATTTGATTATAGAAAAGTAAAACTTTCGCGTTATTTAATATAATATAATAACCTCTTTAGGTTCCAGTTTCATAAACTACTATTATCTATTAAATTACTGCGCAATATTGAATCTTTTTTTTAATGCAGAACAAACAAAACACCAAATCCTCACTTGATTTGCAAGATTAACTATTTAACAGTAGCTAACAGTCAGGCCAAAAAGCACATTCAAACCATAAAAATATTTTCCATTATTATAGAAATGCTCAATATTTACATATTTTACTGCCTCGTTCATATTTAGGAGGGTGCTAGCAGCCAGTACTTAACAATTAGCATTTGGAAAATGTACTAAAATTTACAGATTTTAGTCACGTAAAAAGCGACGACGTTTCACATATGCGATTACTGGATTTTCTCTTCCTGTTTTTGTTTAAAAATACCCAGTTTTTGGGAAAATTTTTGGCGATATAAAATTCATTCATATTAAATGCTTTCTTCAACGGATTAGAAATATCTTTTACTTTCAACATTCGTTAGGAAATCTATATAGGTACAACATATTTCATCATACAACAAAATATATCTAAGTGTAAAAAAAAATTTTTAATATGCATAATAATTTCTAAATTTTCTATTTGCTATGATGTCTGTCTCGCCATTCATTTGGCGTGCATTGTATCATAGTTGTGCCGATTCGGTGTAACACGTTTTAATTTATTCGACAGGACTAAATTTATGTGTTCTGTCTTTTTCTTTCTGTACCGTAAAGACAAGAACAGGACGATTAAAATAAGTTAAGTCCTGTCAAATAAGTTAAGTTGTGTTGCGCCGAATCGACACCAGTAAGTATATATTCCTTTTTTCTTTGAAATAATATAGATTGATTTATGAGATTCATACGTGTATATCCAAATGTAATCAGTTAAGACCGGCAATATCGTCAATGCCCTTGAGCATTTGACCTCTAATTGACAACTCTTAAGAGACATGCGGAGCAATCCTATTTCATACTAACGAAATACCAAAACCATTTGTAAATCAGAAATATTCTGAAGGTAGTGTGTATTTATTCCGATTGTATTACAGAATATCTTTAGGTTCCCAGATATATATTTTGAAAGGACACTGATTTAAAGACTGAAAGAAAGCTTATTTTTCTCATATTTTATGTTTAAATCAGTGTTCTTATTTAATATACTAGGTCTTTACATATGAAATTGCCGTCTTGTATAGAGGATTCGAAGGAAACTCAATTTTCAGTACTAACATTTTTGCATTTGTTTTAGGAATGACTAATTCAAATTATGTAATTTCTTTTGTATACGAATGAAACAACATTAAGCTAACAGCAACACTAATTAAATTTTTTAAAAGCGTCAGGTTTTAATAATTGTAACGAATCTTATGGAAATGGATGGCATTTAGGGTGAACTGTTTTTGAACATTTAATTTTGGTTATCAAACTGACAATAAAAACGAAATTTAATACGTATATGTACAACCTTGAAATCAACTTTTTAACAAAAAACAAACAATGGCATAAGCTATTGAATTAAAGGAATTGTGAACTCATGAATCTGTAAGAAAATTTCAGCAATTTCATATTTAAACACCTATTATATTTAGGGGCCTAGATATTCTGTAATGCAATCGGAATAAATATACACTACCTTAAGAATATCTATGATTTACAAATGGTTTTGGTATTTTGTTTGTATGAACGAGGATTGCTCCGCAGGCCTCTTAAAACTTAAGAAAAATAGCGAGATTCGCTGACCGAGCAAATAGCGCAGCGCAGCGCAGGCAGTAAAAAAGCGACAAATGACAATAAAAATATAGCTAATATAAAAATAAAGTAACATGTTAACTTTGTGGATACTAATGATACCTTTTATTGTGTGAAGGATTAATTTTATTATTGCTTATCCGAGCGAATTTATCTAATGGAATGAAATTAGGTAGTTAAAGATATTTTTTTTTAATGCAAGTGCTCGTAACGGTCCACCTTTTATGCATCAAAACCGAACAGAAAATCGATTATTTTGCCCTAGGGCTTTATTTTTATTATTTTTTTAATTTAGTTACAATAGTTGGCTAACCTGCAACCTTTCCTGTGTACCATACATTTTATACTTTTTTCCACTGTTTAACGGCTCTGGATACAGTCCTTTTGAGCCAATCATAATTTAAAGTTCATAAGATTATATTTGTTTCATTTCCTCACACTATGCATTGAAAAACGTAGTATAATACACGGGCGTAAGAGCAATAAATTACTCGGTTACGTTTAAAACACTCGCTACGCTCGTGTTTTAAATCGTCCTCGTAATTTATTCCTTTTCTCCCTTGTAGCATAAAGAGGTACAGATATTAAAATCTTTGACCAAATGTAAACATACAATTGTTAATGAAGATATTATTAAAATTAATTACATATATTATTCCCAAATGTTTCTAGTGGCTAGTTTCAGCAACAAATTGAGCTAAATTTACGGTTGTTCTTAAACACCAATTTTGGTTGTCCATCAAGAGTATAACTCAAAACGCTTTGCGTTCTTTAAATAGCATGGGGCCATCATCAGTCGATGATGACCGCCCAATACGTGGGCTGAAATATACCATTTTTTTTTTATTATTGTTTTAATTTTAATAACTGTATTAAATAAATAAATTAAGCCGGAAAGAAGCAAAATAAATGATTATTTACGTTTATATTATAAAGATATATTAATCGTTTTACTAACAAATGAATTAACAAGAAACTACGGGTACTCCAACGCTAATTAGCTGTGTAAAGAACTGAATAATTAATTGCCAATTACTTAAATAAAGGTACCTGTAATTGAAATAGGCTTCAGAGTCAAATGTAAAGTAAGATAAATTGGAAAAATGGTCAATGGCATAACGAGCAAAATATTGGGAACAAAACTGAAAAGGAGTTTTAGAAATATATTATACTCGACCATTTCAAGCTACTTTCAACCGCTCCAAGACATAAAAACCGGTCAAGCGCGAGTCAGACTCGCGTACCTCAGGTTCATTACCGTGAATATAAAATGTAATTTTGTCATTTTGTTTTTGTGAATAATATATTTAGATATTTATGAATATACATATATTTTTTCTTATTCTTTACGTAAGCACATAGTTATTACCATTATTTTTCTCTTATTTTTCGGTCCACCGAGGTAATATTATAGAGATAAGGGGAGGTACATACATTTTTGTGTGGTTTTTCGGGGATTTCTCGAAATAAGTAAAAGTAAATATAGCCAGCCAGTTATATGTTTTTACAATCAATTTAATACCTACAATGTAACACCCATATTGTATTTTTATAAAATATTTTTTTATTTATTTGAATTTTCTATACATTTCTCATTTGTGTTCTTTAAATTTCCTGTAATTGGCCATTCATGACCTACAATCGACCTTTTTTTTTCATATTTTTCGGTCCACCAGTTTCGGAGGTAAGGGGAAGACATACATTTTTGTGGTTTTTCAATAATTTCTCGAAATCAGTGCCAGTAAATAAAGTTAAGATTAATTTTTTCAATCTTCTCTTTAATATCTACAATTTGATAGGTACCCATATTTTATTTTTAGGATTTTTTTCCTAAAATATTTTTAACCATTTCAATTTTTTTTCTCTCTGTTTTGTGGACAGACAGCGAAGTCTCACCATAAAGGTTCCTCTTGTACACCTTTTAGGTACTACGGAACCTTAAAAATGGATTTTACATAAACACATGTAATTTAGTTTGTCAATCCTCCCAATCACGCAAAAAACTTAAATTTAATAAAAGTACGTGTTTGTAATATGGGCTAACACAAAAGTTCACTCATTCACACGTTATTTTTTCATAACAAAACTTATGATTACTCATTTTTTACCGCAAATTGACCCTTATCACGATAAAATACCTAACCGTGTTAAGTTGATAAGATCTAGCATTGTTTCAGTGTCTTGATTCCAGCACTAGCTCATGCTTGCATCAGCTAAGTGTAACAAAGCTACCTCACTATATAAGGCTTTATTACTGGTATATTCCCCGATTTCACATTTCGGCAAAGCCAGTAAAGCGAAGCTTAAGTACGAAATGCAGCGCTGTGATTAGGCTATTTCTGACTCAAGTATCGCTTATCGAGATATCCTTAAATCAGAAACTGAAGCTATTACTATTGGCTGGGGGTTTTGTTCTACAGATTTAACCATCAGGTCGTAGGCAGCGGAGTATTGCGATGTTATACGGGACCAAATATTTTGCTTAATTTTAAGGTGATTGAATAAGTAGAAGTGGGTCGAAACTGCCATACAAAATTTAATTCGAACGAGCCGACGAAAGAACGGAAGGATAGACAGACAAACATGCAGCTTCCTTGGGGGCGGGTGGTTACCTCATTATAACTTGAAGGTGAGCAGATTGTAGGTCAAATAGAAGGCAAATACGCCATAGTAGCTTCAACAAAATGGTCTAATGAAATAAAATATGACTAGAAGACTACTTCGCAAATCTAGCTTGTGCGCAGAAACTTAATGGAATAAAATTACGGCATTATGGTCGTGATTCTCAACAATGAAGCAACGACAAAAACAAAGAAGGAAAAGCTTCTTATATTCAGGGTGAACAAAATGATATTTAAGTTTGACGTTAAATGTTTTGTGTTAATTTTGTATGAAATCTCGGATCCTTTTTGACGACTTATTGTAGTAAATACATCAGTTTTCATAGACAATATTTAATTAAAGATCATTTAAAAATAATGTAATATGGGCCTTAAAAACACGAAACATTTCATTTTGTTACCATTTGTTGTTGTTAGAACGCACTTTTACAAGCAAGTAAAAAAATTACTTAAAACTTCCGTTCTCCTTAATAGTTACGACGTCCTTTTATAAATATCTAAAAAGAACTATGTTATTCTCTTTGAAAATAACAAAGTTGTATAACTTTTAAGCCAAGCGCAAAGAATATTCAGAAGAATAAATTAATATTTATTAATTTTTTATGACTACCTTTTGCCCGCGGCTTCAACCGCGTTGATTTCGTTTTTATAGGCCTATCTATCAAAACTGCCAATTTTTTTTAAGACCAATAATTTTTTGGATCTTATTTGACCTGACTCTAGTTTGGAGTTTATTTGTTGACTTCTTATTTGATCCCCAGGTTAAATATCTTTGGCGAGGCTGAAGGCCGTGCGGTATTTTTAACCGGAAAGATTTTATAACTGACTCGATCACGTAGTAAAAAAATAACGTCTATGAATGAAAATCTCTTTTGTTATCTGATTTGATCTTGTGCTAAAATGTATGTAAAAGTACATTTCTGACCGAAATTCTTCTGAAAAAAATCAAAGACGAGGCCAAAGACCGAGCTACGTTCCTAAATGAAACTAACAGTTTATTTTTCTCTGAATTGATCTTCTTTTAAAGTATCTTTGGCGAGGCCGAAGGCCAAGCCGAAATTACTTCTTGACTTTGACAGTCTCTTGTTCTCTGAATTGATTCTGTACTAAAGTGTATTTGGTTAGCGTTGCGAATTTTGAGCCGCGTTTCCGAATGAAACTATTTCCAATTCTTTGATTTGCTTTTCTATTATAGTATCTTTGGCGACGCCGAAGGCCGTCCTACGTTTTTGGACGAAATTATATTTTGATCTCTAATTATATTTGTGTCTTCGTTGACGAAATGAACTCTTTCGTTCTCTGAATTGATCCACATTTAAAGTGTCTTTGGCGAGGCCGAAGGCTGAGTGACGTTTCTGAATATTGTTTTGTCACTGGTATAATTCCGTAAAGAATTTAAAATTTCCGTGGGAAAGTTTTCGAACGAAACATTTTTTTGTTCTTTGAATTAGCCCTCTGCTAAAGTATTTTTGGCGAGGACAAAGGTCGAGCCACGTTTTCGGACAAAATTTTATTTTGATCTATAATTTTATCTCCAGGTTTTCTATAAGTTTTAATTTTAATTTTATTGATATACTTTTTGTGACATTTTCGTATTTTTGTATTTTTTTTCTTTTTTTCTGTGTAATTGTGATTTTCATTTAATTTGAATTTTATTTTATTTTATTTTCCTATGTAATATGATGTTGTGGAACCCAGTTCTGAAATAAATGTTTTTTTTATATTGTCTTGACGTGTAACGAAACTTTGTCTCGTTCTCTGAATTGATCTATTTCTAAAGTGTTTTTAAAGGCCGAGACGCGTTTCCAAAAGAAATTATACCTTGTACTCTTATTTGATCCCCAGGTAAAAGGCATCTACAAACGAAACTCTCTCTTCTCTGAATTGATCCTCTGCAAGTGTGTCTTTGGTGAGGCCTAAGGCGGAGCCGCATTTCTTAACGAAACTTTTGCTTGTTTTCTGAATTACTCATCTGCTTCAGTGTTTTTGGGGAGGCTAAAGGCCGAGCCACGTTTCCGAACGAAACAATTCCTTGATCTAATCCCCAGTATTTGGCGAGGCCGAAGACTAAGCCACGTTTCTGACCGATTTTTTTTTATCGCTGGTTCGATTTCGTGGTTAGAACCTACGGCAATTTACTTCTTAATTTCTTAGCAAAATGTTTCATACTAATTTTCTTGGTTTTACGTACAAGACTAAGAAAATTCCATTTCAACCTTTCATCCCCTATGTTACCCTCTAAGACGATAATTTTGCAAAACCGCTGAAACATGTCACTTATAATTTTTATCAAAATGCTTCATACTAATTTTCACGGTTTCACCTACAAAACTAATGAAATTCCCTTATAAACTTTCATCCACTACGTTACCCTCTTAGAAGATGATTTTGCAAAAACGCTAAAACATGACAGTTTTAATTTTTTACCCAAATGCTTTATACTAATTTGCATGGTTTTACCTACAAAACTTTCAAATTTCCGTACAAAATTTTATACCTTATTTTATCTTCTTAGGGGATGATTTTCTTAAAAAACGCTGTGACATACCATTCTTTTTTTTATTCATATGGCTGAATACCAATATTAATAGTTTTTCTACAAAACTAAAGACATTCCCATTGTAATTTTCATCCCCTATTTCGCTCTCTAGGGGATGATTTTTCCAAAACTCGAAAACAAGTTATTTTCAATATCCAGAAGGAAGGCTTAGTATTTTTTTTGTTTGACCTACAAAACTAACAAAATTGCGTTACAAATTTTCATCCCCTATTTTCCCCCATTAGAGGATGATTTTTTTAAAAAACGTTGAAGCAAATCATTCTTAATTTCTAACCAAAAATTTCTATTCTTTCTAATTTCTATTCTTACTAATTGTCATTTTTTTAACTAAAAACTAACAAAGTTTCCATACTGAAACACATTTTGAAATTTTTATCTTAAAGGTTTTATTACGAGATTGTACATTTTTGAAGACAAAAATAAGGAATATAGCTTTTCTTGACAACAAGTAACTTTTTAGTTTCAGTTATCTATATCAGCCTTTTTT
Organism: Ypsolopha sequella; assembly: GCA_934047225.1. Classification (NCBI taxonomy): domain Eukaryota; kingdom Metazoa; phylum Arthropoda; class Insecta; order Lepidoptera; family Ypsolophidae; genus Ypsolopha; species Ypsolopha sequella. The sequence continues at coordinate 14,084,283 of OW203994.1, read as the reverse complement.
TCACGAAAAACAATCTTATTTGTTATAATGATAACTACTCACGCCTTAATAAATGTTTTTATAGGCTTTAAAATATTAATATTTTAAATTTGGTCAGTTACACCTAAAAAGGTTTTGTTTTTCTCAATTTTTAACCAAAAACTTGTATAATTTGTTTCCCTTGTTTTTTTTTTATGTAAACTGACAAAAAAAAAGCTTTTCCATAAGGTAAGGAAGAATTTCTTTTTGAGCTCGCAATTGTGTCAAACCCGGACTGGCATTTTAAATTGCCCGGGCATTTTCAAGATAATCAGCCCTCTTATAAAATGTTGACAAACTAACCACACAGACCAACACACAATTGCAAAAAATTGCACTGCTTGTTTACGTATTATTTGTTTTTGTCGGTAACTTTTGTTGTTAAAAGTGCCATTTAATCAATTATTGCACAGCTCTGCGAGGCCAATTGGCCGAGTTACGAAAAACCTTGCCTTATTTTATTTTTATTTTTGTCAGTCTTTTGTAGTTCAACTAGACATCGTTTATTTATTTTTCAATGCAAGTGCTCGTAAAGGCCCACTTTTTATGCATCAAAACCGAACAGAAAGTCGACTATTTTGCCCTAGGGCTTTATTATTATTTTTTTTTTATTTGTTTGCAATGGTTGGCTAACCTGCAGCCTTTCCTGTGTACCATAGATGTTATACTTTTTTTTTTCCACTGTTTAACGGCTCTGGATACAATCCTCTTGAGCCAATCATAATTGAAATTTCACAAGATTATATTTGTTTTCATTTCCTCACACTATGCATTGAAAAACGTAGTATGATACACGGGCGTAAAAGCAATAAATTACTCGGTATCGTTTAAAACACTCGCTACGCTCGTGTTTTAAATCGTCCTCGTAATTTATTCCTTTTCGCCCTAGTAGCATAAACTACTATTAATAGGTCACAGGTTTGAGATGCCGTAGGCCGAGCTACGAAAAATTGCGTTATTTATCTTTTTTTTTTAGTTCGTTTTTTAGTTACAGTAGCGTAGTTATAAATTGTTTTTGTTGGTCACTTGTCATTATAATAGCAAAATCATACAGTAAGAGTAAAATATCTTCTTTTATAAATTTGAGAGCTTTGGTAAGCTTCTATCGCATTTTTATTTCTTTATTACTACCTAGTTTTATCCCCATATACTTACCATACTACATTCCTGGGAAACAAAAACATTTCTTCGAAATTAAACTATTTGTGGGCCATCGACTATTTTTTTTAAGCCGTCTTCATGCTTCAGTGCCAGCCTTTGGTGTACTTGTTTTACTATTACTTTCCACGCGAAATAATTTTTGTTGGGCAAGTCTAGGCATTCACTCACAGGTACACTTCTTTTACCATTTGTAAAAGAAGCCCAAGTGACTCAACAAGGCACCGACCCATCGAGATTTTGCCCAATTTGCCGGAAGCAGTCTGGGCCTCCACTTGTCTCAAAAATCTAGAATTTTTCTAAATCCAAGTAACATACTCGTAAGAAAATGCAGATCTCCTTAGCATTTTTTATTCATTCTGATTATGGCATTTAGCATTACAGCGTTAATATTTTCCATGTTAGCTTTCATTAACACCATCTACATATCAAATATAAACCTTCTAAATGGGTCGTGGAGAAAAACAGAACATACCAAAATTCAGGTATTTGTGATAAACGCTGCGCAAAAAATCCAACGTTTCAAAGGAGCAGCGATTCAAAAAGCAATTCACTCTACTCGGCTTTTTATTGTTCGCTTTTGTTTTCGCTTGATTGTGCAGCAGTATTTCTAGACGTCTAATTATTTTATTCACGATTTATTTCTACTTAACACGCTTTGTATCAGCCAAGATAAGTGGGGGATTCGAAAAGAAGGAAAATAAAATTGGTTTCGATAGTCTACGGGGTGAGTGAGGGTTGCAAGGCCCGCCTGCGCGGCGCCTGGCCTGCTCCCCGCTCCCCCTCGTCCCGCTGCGGGAGGGGGCTCCACCACCAGTCACCGTTTCCACTCCGTACTGACGCCATCGTTTTTGGAATTCCAACCTCACTGCATCGCATGGGTAAATAAGTTCATTTACCCAGCCTGTGACGGAGCAAAGTGCGGTAAATGAAGCAAGACAGGATTGCGTACAAGTGTTTCAGTGAAAGTGATAGCATGCTACTGACAGTGAAATTTTGTTGAAAGTGATACACTAATCTGAGGACACACATAGCTACAAACTTAAAGAACGTAAGTAAAATTTGTTATAGAGTTTTGAGTGCTCCCGCCTGAAGTTGTTCTTGACTTTTTCGCTTAATGAGACCCATTATAGTGTCATCATATAGGGAAAGTAAATCTTCTAATTTAATCAGCGTAACGTTTCTTGGATTTAATCACTGCTCAGAATTGTGAAATTGCCTTAAATGAATCATAGCGAAACAACGGCTCAAATTTTAATTTTAATTTTAGTATTTATCTGTAATTAATTGTTTATGAAACATAAATATTAACTTGTTCAGTAAATTTAAATGACGGTACTCCAAATCATTATAATTTTTATCAAATTCAGTTTTTCGAAAATCTTTAAACGTCACGAAATCATTATATTAAAAAGGTTAGTGGAGCTTTTGTCGTTAAGACGCCAGTTTTTAATGAAACAATTAGGTTATCGAAATTTATCTACTTTGTAAAGCGTGAAGTTTTAAGGTCCTACTTTGGAGAACAGGGCGTTCACAATTATTCTTCTCCATTTATTTCTGGCGTTGTTGGTATACTGCATTAATCCAATTTAGCCATAGCTTCTGCTGTTTTCGAAACCATGCAAGGCCATGTTCCACGAACGTCTCTATTGCTACGAGTCTTGCTACGAGTTAAGGTGCTACGCCGAGCTACGCCACTGCACCGTAGATAACTTTAATGAGTTTAAAGGTTAACGTTCCTGTTTTTCGGACGGTTCAGAACAATATCCTCAAATTAAAAGTGGGATGTCCTACTGAGTGATTACCTACCACTGCATGTTTTTTATTCAAATTAAAAACTTGAAATTGTGTTTTAAATGATCTTAAAATTATCGGGCCATATCCTAGTGGATGTCGGCGACCAAACTCTTCTCTGCTCCGTGCCAGTCTGCAGAGACTGGCAGCTACTTTAATGTCAGTCCAAGTTTTTATGTTATCACACCATGTCAGCCGCCTTCTCCCCCTGCCCCGTTTTCCGTCCATTTTCCCTTTTATAATGTTCTTCAACATGCTATACTTATAATTGTGACCGAAATATGCAGTCTTTTGTTTCAATATTTTTTCTGTGAGCGGTTTCAACTTTATGGGCAATTTCAAGGAAGTAAGATATAATTAGATCTAAATGGTAGTTAAAATAATTATAATAATTTCTAGATTTAAAAAATTTAGCTAAAATCGCTGTCGTCTCGGTGACATTCGCTGTCGTCCCAGGACATTAGCGGCATTACCTCTTTGAATTGGTAGGCCAATTCTTTTGCCGAGGTATGGGGCCCTGGGGTCCCAGGAGATGTCGACTAGTCGCGACGATAGTTCCTTGTAAAGCTGCTGTGTTCCCGGCCACCATTAATTGTTTTTAACACTTCAAGCCTTCTATTCATTTTGTTAAGTACATTTCATTTTGTTATTCTATCTCTCCATGAAATTAAATGAAATGAAATATATTTATTTATGTAATGTAGGTATAACAGATACACTTATTACAGGTCGGTTTTAATGTAATATAAGTAATTAAATAATCTATGTCTATGGGTAATAGTTTTATGTCATAAATAATAATATGGGGAAATATGCAGGGGAATAATAAAGGTTCTGTTTACTTAAATTTTATAAAAAAATGTCCTTGAATAAAATAAAAATATAGGCATAAGTAAAAAATAATATTATAAGTATATGCAATACATTATTATATTTACATTATTATGTATATAATAAATATATTCCTAACTTCACCCATTCGATTAGTCTTGCTTGGAAGAAGGGCAAGAAACTTAGCAAGATCATGTCTTTTTTTTTTCATAATATTAGTTACAAGTAACTGTAAAAAGTAAGCCTATACTTAAATTGAATGAAGAGATGAAAATTATGTCATGAAGGCAAAAAATATATATAATACCTTTGTCTACCTGTCCCATATAGTCCATCTGCTTTTACAGTCATTTCATCTATTAACAAATTAACGTTTATTCTACAGGAATCATAACATAAGTTAGGAAATTATACTAACTATATGAAATCTTCAACATGCGTCTATAGAGCCACATTTCAAAATAAATTATCTAGCTCAAGTTTATTTGATTTCAAAATAATATCTAGCAAGTATATTTTAATTAAAACTAGAATGTGGGTTACGTTTTCACTAAGAGGATTATAACAGTTGAAGTTAACATAAAATATATTCTATGCGTAACTCTTGTTGATTCAATTAATTATGATGTAAATTTTGCTTTGACGCAAGTCATAAAATGATAGAAGTATTGTATTGAAATAATAATAATATGGACAGTATTACAACGACGAAATATATAACGAAAATAAAAACGATATATTTCGACACCTTTATATTGATATCATTTGAAATAATGTTCGACGTAAACTATTAACCCAAATTTACTATTAGCATAGACTACGTATTACTAAATGACTAAGTATTACTACTTGTTTGGTAACAGTAGTTACAATAAAAACTTCTTTCTCGCTGACAAATTCTACGTAGACTGAGCCTCCATAATTTTTTTTTTATTGGCTAAGGAGACATAGCGACAAGTGTCATAGTGATGGGTGTTCATTTGACAGATGTCAATTGGCAGATGATTAGCTTTTTATAGATTTTTTTGAAAGATAATAACTGTACAAGTGATTTTTTTTTATAGATTTTTTTGACAGATGAAATTTTCTTTTCAGTTTTTTTCGCCAGGTGTCGAAATTGCCCGATGATAACTTTTTCATAGATTATAGCACAGACAAATCTTTTTCATTTAAAAAAAAATATCAAATCTAATCTCTAAATTTTTACATCTGTCAAAAAACCTTGAAAAGAAAACTTTCATTTTCATTTGTCAGTTTTGACATATGTCAGAAAATATATAAAACACTAACCACCTGTCAAATATGTAAGAAAATATTATCATCTACAAATTTTGACGTCTGTCAAAAAAGAAAAAAAAACATCTGTCAATTTTGAAACCTGTCACTTAGACACCTGTCCTTAAGATATCTCCGTAACCAATAACAAGAAAACAAACTACAGAAAACAAAAAGTCTACGTAGTACAATTTTTGATATAGGTTTCTCAGTAGATCAATATAGTAAAATCTAGATCAAATAACAAGAAAGAAACTTAAGAAATCAAAAAGTCTCAGAAGATCCATTTTTAATGCAGGCTTGTAAATACAATGTAAACTTGTAATAAGACTAATAAGAATATAGTATAATGTACCTATGTATTGCTTATTTAATGCTATTCAATTTCAAAAATCTCGCACATCTCCACCATTTGAAGACTGAATCTAATGAGAAAAAAAGTTCTGAATCTTATTTTTGAATCTACTTAGAATAATCTAAGAGTTTTCGTAGCTCGCCTGATTTATAACCTATTTTCATGTTAAGTAGATACTAAATTTATGAAATGAAATGAAATTTTAATAAGCAATAAAACAATACACTATTCTTATAACACATAATGATTCTATTATTACTGTAATTAATGTATAATGTGTAATAATAATATACCAGCTTAATTTTTTGATACTTCTCCAAGTCGCTATAAGAGATTAATGTAAAACAGTAAAATAAAATCATTAGTTAAATTCTTATACAATTTTCCGCTTCGACATAAAATGTACAATTGAAACTGTATGAAACCATTCCTGTTAAAAAAAAATATTCACAAAGCGTTAAAAGCCGTTTAGCAACCGGATTATGAAAAACCCTCCTTTTTCTAATTAATCAAAACAGAACACATAAATTAAAAATATGCTCAATAGTTATTCAACATTATTTACCTTTGTATTGTGTATCACTGTGATCGCAAAATTTCCATGGTTTCTATAAATTATAATTTTAAAGTTTTAATGAATAATTACTGAAAAGTATTGTGTAAACATCGCTATATAATTTGTCTTCAGGAACATGATGTTGACTTTTTATAAATTTGAATATGCGAAATGTTGAAATTCCCAAAATGTCGACTTGTTTCTATTTTTTACAATGTTTACTTGTCATAACATTCTTCTAACTTGAGGTAGAATAATTATTTTTGTTATTATGCTGCTAGTGGCAGAATATATTATTTTGCTAAACGGCCGCTGGTGGTAGGCTAGACACTTCCTATAAAAAAATTGGTCTGTCTACTCATCTGTCATCCAGCTGTCAAATCAGTCGGAAGCAAATTATTATAAATTTATCTTGATAGCAAAGGACACATTTCTAAACAGCCATTTCTCAAGTAACGCACACGAAGGCAAAATGAAGTTGCAGTTTTTTCGTAAAAATATTCATCATCGTGAGATTTTTTAGACCACAAGCCTAAATCTCGAAATATACTGGTGGACATAAAAATCGACTCAAACATTGTTGTCCTACATTCAAGGGAATAACCCAATCATACAAACATAAACATATTAAATATATATCATTTTAAAGGTATAGGCCTCCACCTTTGAATAAATGCATTTTGGTTTAAAAATATTCGCTATACAGGACGTGAAATTCATTTAATTATTTAAAAACTTATTTGGTCAATGAAGAACCGGCTGCAAGCAGTTATAAGGGCTAGAGGGGGGAACACCTAGTACTAATGTTAAACTTAATTAATGAATAAATGAATGATTTTGTAAAAGAAGGTTTTTTTTTTTAATTTTTCGCTATTTGATTATTTCAATATTTATTAATTCATCACTTAAAAAAAATTACAGCCTGTATCGCAAATACTTTAAGACAAAAATGCATTTAATCAAAGGTGGAGGCCTATACCTTTAAAATGATATGTTATATATTTCATATGTTTATGTTTGTATGATTGGGTTATTTCCTTAAATGTAGAACAACAATGCTTGAGTCGATTTTTATGTCCACCAGTGTAGTTTTCGAATTAACACACCTTAAAATAATTTGATCAAAGCGAGTTTTACGATCTGCCCACGACATATATAAATACCCTGACCAACTGACTGATCTATCAACACGGTTGGACCTAGGAATTTGGATTATACGAGTATGTTCAGTGTATGAGGTAGACATTCGCTTAGGGATTCAAGACAATTCCTACGGGATCGGAATAAACCGTATCCACGCGAGCTACTACGCCGCGGCGTGGGACGTCCACTAGTATTATTATAATTTAAACTTCAAATGAAGCCCAAACTTGGTAACCACTTCAAACAATATCTGAATGAAAGTAACTGTGTAATAAAGACCTTTTGAATAAAGGTATTTACCATTACCATGTATAGGTACACACACTATTGTGACAAAAGGACTTATATTGTTTCATGTTTAGATAAGAGTAAGTTATTGACGTTATGTAATTTGCTATGTAAATAAGTTGTTCATACTATTTAGACGTTCTTTATTTTATTTTGCAAGGCGATATTCTGTTCAATCAATCCACTAATACTGCTTACACTTTACGACCTACTTAAGTATTTGAATTATTTATTTGTGGATACTTTAATATAATTGGATAATATAAATGATACGTTCGCATATCTGAATTAATACCATTATAAAGTGTTGCCAGGAAAGGACAAACTGCTCAAGTTCTAAAAAAAATAATTAAATAGATGTGTATCCACGCGTTGAATATTCGTGGATTTGAAAACGGCCTATCAACGCCACGTTCACCAAAATATAAAGTGCGCAGTTCCTAGGGATGTCCCCAGCCACTAGGGATGTACTTTGACACTAGGGATACGAAAATTAAGAAACACATATCTACTCGTAGAATCACGAATTCCGCGACAACGTTAGTTTACTTAGAAAAGGCTTACCTTTACCTCACGTCTTTAAAAAGGTATATTCTTGGAAAATAAAAATTTACTTTCCTCTTTTGGCAGATCACCAGACGGTATTCAGACGTAGCCTACGTACTTGTGTCTTTTTACGTTTTGGAACTAGTCCAGGTCTTGGTCGTTATGTTCATCGACCTATTGTCCTTGGTTTGCTTGTATGACCATCTCAATAGTAATATCATTACATAACCGTAGCAAATTATAGAAAAATTTCATGAGCTTTGTTTAGACTAAGACATATATGTAGTATCAGCAAGGGAAGGCTTTTGACCAGCAGCAAAAAAAAAACTTTGGTAAAATGAGTTACTGTACCGACTTTTGGGTGAGATTTATTTAATTATAGATTAAAATAACCATTTATAATTTTATTAGAGTATTTTTCATTAACACTTTACTCAGAAATTTGGTTTGTTTGTTTCTAAGCTTTGTAATCAACCAACATTTGGCGTTTTGTTATCTGAGCTCACTAGAATTTTTTTATATTGGGAATTCGGGCAGTTCGAAAACAAAATCAAGCGCAAGACGCATAATCAAGGCTGTCAGACTATGTTTGTCTTTAATTCAAATTCACCTTAATTAATGGGTTAGTTTAAAATTCTTACGGAAACAATGTCCCAATAAAACAAGAATGCGGCCTTAATTATTACAAGACAAAGAGGTAGGAAACATGTAAATACCTACTGAGAGACTTTGCATCGAGCTATCATAATGCAAAATATATGAGCTCATTAATACCTCTCTTACATGAGCGGTGAGCTTGGTGAATATAGAAAGAGAAGAAGATGCCAAAGTACACAATCAATATTCATCCTTTTTCCAAGGGAATACGATCCTCTAAGGGAGTGTAAGTACGTTCAATAAAGGAGTTTCATATAAACGGTGGAAACGCTTCTGCCACGTGTCTACATCACCATTTTAAGCGAAACTTATCATCAATATATCTTCAACACGTACATGTTGGTGTCTCGGTATAAGTCACACACTGCTAGCTTTTTCCCGTGGCTCTGTTCGTATATATTTAGTTTTTGTGTAGTTCTATCGAGTATATCAATATTTTTTGAGTAGGAATTATTTCATTGGATTTTATCGTCTATTTCATGACTGTATTTTTTCGTAGAATATTTGATGTAGATTCTATAAAGTATATTTGCTCAAGACACAGAATTTAAACAATCCACGGTTCGTAGCTTAGCTCTAAAATTGCTTGCAGTAGAGCATCTCGGCATATCATGATGATAAATGTACTGTCAAGGAAACTAAAGCGGCTTTAATTATTAGTTTAAAAGTAGATAAATTACTTAAACAGAAAAAAGGAGCATATCTGCTCGGGATATTAAAGTAAACATTTCTGGTGTTATAATGGTAGTAGTGTATGTGTATACAATTTACACCAAATCCGTGCCAAAATGTCCGAAAATTACTAAACTTTGCCTGCATGGTATTCGTATTTGTTAATTTTGTTATTTGTTATATAGGTATGTTTCTAGAAAAGCTGCTTACATGGTAGTAATGTAATTTTTATTTATTTTATTTCATTACATATTTTTTTATTTTATCTAACATTACATACTTGATATAAATTTCAAGCGCGTGGGGTTTGTTTGTCGTCCTTAGTAGTTGAGGCGCAAACTGCTCTTTGCGTGGGTATTTTTGTGAAGGGAAGTTGCGACTATATGAAATCTCTTTATTGTATGCTACATTATGGTGTAGAACCGGTTGTTTACCTTCAAATTTCGCTGTTTGCTTTTTATCACGTCATATTATTTTTGTACGGGTACTTTTGATTGGTTTTTCTGAAAAAAATCGTTTCGGGTATCAAATGAAAGGACTCCATCAGCTAATTGTAAAAAGAAATACATCATTACATTGCAGCCACTCGTTTTCAAAACATAAAAAGCTATTTTCAAAACAAAAAAGGTTTGTGCTCCTCCAGGTAGAAAACGGCTGAAGAATATTTTGTGAAAAGTACTTTAACTTACTCGTTACATAAATTCAACTGTGGCGTTAGTTTAATATACTTTAATATAACATTAATGTTGTCGTTTCCTGATATACATTTAATTATTTATATTTATTTTCATCAAAATAATTATTTTTCTATTAAACTTATTAATAAATGAAATACATTTTGAGTACAATGAAGACCCATCTTAATCGCATAAAATATATACAACATACCTTAAAGGCTGCGTGTTTGACGTTTCGACACCTCTGTAGGCTGTCGTGGTCACTAGCTAACTAAATGGTGAGATGTCCTTGGTGAGGCGGTGGTAGTAAAATAATTATTTATAATTTTCTACTCGCACTTTGTCTTTTATAGTAATTGTTTCTATCTTTATGTGTGAAACGTGTATTTTATATACCTACTTTGCAAAATAAACTATTTGAATTTGAATTTGCCTCACGCGAAATACAACACTAACAGTACAAATGTGTAAAAATAAAAGAACAATAAATTATTATCACCAGCTAAATAAACAAATAATATTTAATTTAGAATTTTTATTTTATTTTATTATTTTCGTTATCTGTAATATACCATATTATTTAATAATTCATTTGTAAACCAACAATTATATTTTACGATACGGGTTAGCCACAATATTTGGCAACTCTTTCATTAACACGAGGTTAATAATCTGATATTCTTTCAACTACACTAAGAATAATAAAAGTAAGGTGCCTTTTTGTATCAATTTGCGAGCAACAACATGTAAAGTTGCTTTTTTCCATGAATAATGAAGTCACGTTAATAAAGATAATAACAATGTGATAGTTTTAAGCTTTTTAAAACATGGAATACAAAAGTGAGGGTATATTAATGTTGCAATTTCAACCTTTCTAACTGGCGTTGTCTGCCGCCGGGGATCCTCATAACAACTGTAAACGATTGTTTGTTTAAACTGAAAGGTTATGAAACGAACTGTACAGCCTCATTTTGAGAACAAAAAAAAGAGACAATGAAGATAAATTAAAAGACCCAACTCAAGCTGAAATAACAGGGTCCCGTTTAATCCTACGTACCTATGTATACGAAATTTCATGAATACAAAACAGTAAAATTACTTCAAACAAAATCGGGTACTAGGCTTCTTTAAGCGTACAGATGTCTCATCAAGCGCTGCCTCTGTATAAAGGTGCAGAAGCCGTCTTTCTTTTGCGGGATAGACGCATTAGCAAGTAAAATCACGAGAACGTTTGCCAGTGAAACATGCGACGGGTGAAAAGGAGTGTAGAGTGAAAACGTGGCGTCGACAAATACGGGCTTTTCCTATGCGGTGGGCATGTCGTATTTGTCCACACAATAATAAATGTCATACCAAATAACATTATTTATTTAGTAATAGATTGTTTCATAGGGCAATATTTGTTTTAAAACTCAATTTGTGATTTGAACGTGTCGACTAATCCAGAGGTCACGGGTTCAAATCCCTTTGACGCGTTAACTTTTGGGTACATAGACATTTGTGCCTGAAGTACGCCGATAGAGGTCACCACTCATTATAACCCTGGGACGTAATAATCGCCGGTGAAATGTGGTTTTACGAATGTGAACTATGACTTGCACTTCACTTTCCTACTCAAAAACACCTCAGATACCACCTTGAACCATGCATTTTGTTTAAATAAAATTAAAATATAAATTGCAGACAAGCCACTTGCATAATTAGATATTGCATCTATAAGAACATTTTTTACTAAAATATTTACACGTATTTATTTAGGTATGGCTAGTAAGGTCAGTAATTTTTACTTATATTTTAAAGCGTTTAAAAACGCAACAAAAAAATATCAGTTAGAAATGTTTTTAATCGATTTAAGTACGTCGATCTCAGTGGAAACACCCGTTTACCGTAGTCGACAAATACGGGAGGACAAAGGGTGGTAGTGAGGCAATGCGGGGGGAATGCGGGACGCGAATAAGACAAAAACTCTCCACGATATTTCAGATAACGTCCCCTTTATTCTCCAAGACGAGGGGCTTAAGGTTAATACTGGCCTGTCATACGTTTCTAGAGGTACTTTAGTCTTTGAAAGTACGTTTCGGGAAAATAAAGTATCTTGCTATTCAATTTATGGGATAATCTCTCTGACACTCGGCTATTGTTTTGTTTTCATTATCTTTGCTTGATCCAATTTCACTTTCGCCATTTAATATCTAAACAAAAAAGTGTGGTAAAGTGACCACATACATTGTTGTCCATAAGCTAAGGTCAACCATAGGGAGGGCGCTGACACCTAAATCTCAAGATACTCTCTTACCTTAGGTTTCAGAGCAACTAATTATCTTGTGTAATAATTAAGCTGATCTCTGATATTTTGTTCATTTTATTTGTATTCATTTGTGTCAATAAAGAAATTTATTATTATTATTTTATCATTATTATTCTGGAGCCAGAAATCTGTAACAGAAATCTTGTTATAGTTATATCAAGCACTCCCATTGAAACTTTTGCTTATACAAATAATACAATGAAGAAATTTATTTGATGTTACAAAATGATGAGTTTTAGTACTGCAATAAGGGTCTGTTTCTTTCAAAACTGCTTCCAACGTAGTCAGTAGATACTCTTGCCCAGAGTTTAGGTTGGCAAATGAGCCAACTCTTAACGTGCCACTCGCGGATCGCTTATAAACTCTCTACACTTTTTTCTTATATCATTGCTGATAAGGATCAACTAAGTAAGATACATTTTTAATAGCTTAATGAATAAGTGATTTATGTTAATCTTTAAATCAAACAAATGCTTTTGAACTTTAAACAGGGTGCAAAATTTTGCTACATAAATTGTTCGAGCAAGGTGATGGCTTAAGATTAGTAGACAACAGCAAATCCAAAGATTTGAGGTGCTGTTGATAACATATTTACTACCTATAAAACAATTTCTCAGCCAGCCTCAGACATGATGTTTGTTTGCTGGGCATAAATGTCAAAACTATACTACCCATTTTGCTATCGATAATGAAATACGAGCTGCAGGCTGAAACTTGATAAGTATTTCGTCACGTGTATTCCCAAGGGCTGTCAGATACGTTTTCCCGAGTGTAGAATATAAGTCAAACAGTCAACACACGTACACCCATGTTTCGTTGATATTTTACATCCCGTCATGATACGGAGTGAGCTCAAAAATACTTACTTCTGTGATATAAGTTTCTTCAGTGGTTCTTTTCTACACTTTTTATCAATGGTTACAGTGCGACAAGGTTCTTTTTGCGCTTAGATTGGTCGTGGACAAAATTGGAACTAATGCTGCTATCCTATCATTTATTTCACAGATGCGCCACTGTCACTGTCATCTACGCGCCAAAAGATCCTTATAGTATATCACTGTATATACATTATACTACACTAACTTAAATATAAGACTTCATTGGATTCCATGCTCAACCTGCAGAATTCGAATTTGGTAAATTATTATATTATATTCTTATGAAAACGACGTGGCGTTCTATTGATGAATTTTAGTGCAGTAGTTTTCTGTACGCCGTAAAATATGTTTTAAAATTGATGTATAAGGCTATTCCGATATATATTATGAATATAAATATAATATACAGGGTGGAAAAAATTCAAGGGCCCTGCAGGGGAACTACCTTAAATCCTTTAGTTAGCTCATTTTACTGAAAGGAAACATTCCTTTATTTTTTTAAAGAAACAAAACTGCATTCAAAGATCTTCTGAAATTTGCTTGTCTCGCCCGGGAATCGAACCAACTAAAAATTAAAAAAATAAACCCTTACTATTTTATTACACGAATCGAAAAAAATTTCGATTCGAAAATTTGTCTAATAAACATTTGGTCTGACACTCATCAGTTGTACAAGATACCCATGAAGTTGAATATTTATTACAAGTTATTTATTAACAATACCTAGTTCTGTTCAATTGTAATGTAATAATGATTGATACGCCGTTATTACACAATGACAGCACGGAATGAAAGCAAAACAAAACAAAATTTGAAATTCGAACGAATATTTTTATCGATTTTAAAATGTTGAAAGTTATCGTTCAAACTTCAAATTTGTTGCTCCCCGTTGCAAAAAAAAAAAATGTTCCCTTTTTAAAGTTTTCGTCAGTACGCCTAGTGCAAGAAAGGAATTGTGCTGTGCATAGATTTATTATTACCATTTAACGATTTTCTTATTGAAGTCTTCAACAAGGTATAAAATTAGCAAACTTGTACTTCATACGATGTCTTTGGATGTTAGAGAGATAAGAAAATTATAACGTGTCATTTACTTGATACAAGTGAACAGTACTCGTGCACAGAACTAAATTTGTATGACGCCAGGGTAGACAATGTCTACCCTAGAGTGAGAATTTCCTATACAATATTTTTTTTTCAAAATGATATTAAAATTTTTTCATATTTTTTTTATTGTTATTCCTGACCAATTGCTTGCTTTTCCAGCAAAAAGTTCTGTGCACGCCACTGAGTACTAAGTATTGTTAATAAAGAACTTGTAATAAATATTCAATTTCATGGATATTTCGTTCAACAGATGAGTGTAACACTAAATGTTTATTAGACAAATTTTATCCTGAACAATAATCCTACCGATTCGTATAATAAAAAAGTGAGGGCTAATTTTTTTTATTTTTAGTTGGTTCGATTCCCGGCTGAGACAAGCGAATTTTAGAACATCTTTGAATGCAGTTTTGTTTCTTTTAAAAAATAAAGCATTGTTTCCTTTCACTAAAATGAGTTAATAAAGGATTTAAGGTAGTTCCCCTCCAGGGCCTTTAAATTTTTTCCACCCTGTATATAATTATATTGAGGTGAGCCGTATCCCGTATTTTCACTGCTTGTTTTCTTTAATTTGAGCCTTGCTGCTTTTCCTTGAAGACATTGTAAAATGAGATGAATTAAACAAGATGGAGATTATCCCGCTTCTTGAGTGGCTCGGGAGATTTAATCCAGGAGACAATTTATGAAACATAACTTTTGCATCCAACTTAGTTTATGTTGAGCCAGCAAATATACACGGAGGTCTTGTGAAATAAACATACTTATTTGATTGTTCAACGTTATTTCAGTGTAAATAAAGTTTTTATTAACATGGAAGTCTAGTTAGAAAAATAAAACCTGGTAGATCATGAACTTTGAGAAACCTGCCTCATTGACACGTAAGGTAAACACTTACCAAGAAGAAAATGTGCAAAGAAATTTGCACGCAAGAGGCTCTAATTTATTGTATACAAAAAGAAAGAATGGTTTTAAAAGCATGAAAAGTAGTACAATTATAGTCTGTAAAATATAGCTTGAGCCTTGTGACAGCAGGACAGTGCTATACAATTTGTATTTCTAACTCTCTTTCTAATGCTCAAACATGCATAGCGCTGACAGCTGTCACAGGGCTCAAGCTATATTTTACAGACTATAGTACTAATCAATTTGACCCGTGGCAATGATTTTACAAAAAAAGTATAAATATGGAAAATAGAATCCTAAAATTTAGGTGTGTATTTTATTACAAATCAGTATTAATTATTAAGTAGCCCTGTAACATGACTATAATATAAATCTAGTTTTACTCACTAACTAAAAGCTTATGTATGTAGTTGACGAGAAAAAAATATTTTTAAATTCCTTTTTTGTGACTTTACGATTCAACTTTAATTTTCTGAATTACTCAAAGTATATTCCATGAGCTTAAAAATTTCTACTTACCTGCTGATTTTTGCTAATTAATAATTAATTTGCTAATTTTGCGACTAACAAGAAATAACACGAAAAAAAATAAAAATACGACTTATTTAAAATGGTTCTTAATAACTGATCTGGCTACGAAGCTAGTTGCTACTTTCTACGAAGGAATTTGGCAAAAAAATGAAAAATAAGATTTTAGTTGAAATTGTTATTAATAACTAAACTGGGTGACTTTGTCCGGCTTTTTAATTTTACCAAACTATTCACCTAAGTGGAAAAAATGTTGATTGATGTTAAGATTTCGAATTGAATTACTTAGAAATCCCTGTAATGCCTTTAGCGTTTTGTAACAAGAAAGTCCGCACTTTTTTATGTTATTGTCAGGAAATTTTCAATTTCAAAATGATTATATGAAATCGACACCCAGGTAGGTCCACATTTCAAAATTTTAAAAATTTTGACAAATAGCCGGACATTTTAAAATAAGTCCAGATTTTCTTTTTCAAAAAAGTGATAGTTACAGGCGTTACAGGAATTCCTAAGTAATTCCATGTAAAATCTTAACATTAATCAAAAAAATTCCCTCGTAAGTCAAAAGTCCGGGCAAATTAAAATAAAAACCGGCCAACTACGAGTCGAGCTTTGCTCTTTTACGGTTCCGTACATATGACCAATTATTTCAAACTGGATATTTGTTTAATTTTAGGTACCTAATGCTCTAATTCTCTCAGACATAAAAACTGCAAAGTTAAGTTGGCTGAGTATTCGGGTATGTAACCCTAAAACTACATTATATATCGGCATTTTTACAGGGGTCATCAGAGAATACAATTTTTTTGTGCTACAAACCAGACACACCTCTTTCGCCTTTTTCACATCCATCAATCTAATCATACAAGCTGTTCCGGGTAGTTTTGACATTGCCCTTCTTCAGTACGTCGCCAATTTGGTCAGCATCAGTCTGGTCGAGTTGTACCTTCCACTTGCGCACCATAAATTTCTTTTGTTATTCTACTTTAATTCATCCTCCCTACATGTCCAACCGAAGCATTCCTTTTTCTATTCCAGTATTCATCTTCTTTCAGGAATTTTATCTTCAAGGAATATTTACATACAATCCACTGACTACAACTTATAAAATTGTATCCAAGCCCACTCAAAACGTACCTGCTAAAAATAATATAATAATGTCTTTTAGCAAGCCATAATTAGCTTACAAAGTTAATGGTTTCATGAAAGATACCTGTAACACTATGCTCCTCTGTCCACTGACTACACAGATCATATATTCTCTCAGAGACAATACAGTTTTTGGTTGGAATGGAAATAAGAATCCTCCAACATTACAAATGAAGCATATTATTATCTTGCTCGACCCATTACGTATATTTGTAACATAAGTTTCAAAACTCTCTTGCGGAAGCATTCAAGACAGCTGTAATTTGCTTCATACGTAAAAACGGTGACAAAGATATTGTCAACAACAATAAGCCAATCTTGCTTCTTCCATCCACCTCTGTAATTTGCTTCATACGTAAAAACGGTGACAAAGATATTTGTCAAAAATCACAAGTTAATCTTGCTTATTCCATGCACCTCAAAAACTCTGGAAAAGTCTGGCTTTTTAAAGTAATATTAAGGTTTACCTAATTCTAATACTCATCTAATAAATTATATAAAACAAAAATATTATCCCTTTATTGTTTCTAGTGGAAATTATTTTATATTTGCCAAGAGTATAATAATAGACGTGAAACTCATTTAATATTAACGGTCTGCAAAGTAAGCAAATGTAACAACCCTTTTTATTCCAATCACGCCAGCCGCTTAATTCGGAGAAACTTTATAAACAGATGCGATTTTTCAACGCCGAAGCCCGAATCAGATGCTAATTTATGCCAAAGAGTCTACGACTACAATAAAAGCAGACTCTTTGTGGGCCGCTCGGCGTTCAGCCACAGACCATAAAATCAACCTCAGGTCGTGGAAACGAACATTAACACGGCGGCAGCACCTGGCTCAAATGGTTGGAAGGTCTATCTTTTATTATCTAGCGACGAAATTTGTCGTAAACTGTCTGAACTCTAATATTTCTAATGTATACGTTTGCATTTTACGAGTATAAAGGCCTATATATAGGTGTATAAGTTATCAACATAAGACAAAACAATTTATTAATCACAACTACCTATAGACTCGAACCAGCATCTACGTAAAAATCAGAACGTCGTCGTAATTGTAATTTACTTACCCAATCGAAAATAAGCCTCATTTGACACTCCACATGAATTTTCTAAAAGCGACACCTCTAAATTATTTATCTTACCTTTTCCTGAAACCGGAGGTATTTCTCGAACAACATGTAAAATTTCAGCTTATCGGGCGTTTTAAAATTAGGATGAACGAGAGTTTTGTTTTGAATCCCTAAAGTGTTTTCTGCCAAACGCTCCACCAACTTATATAAATCTGTTAAATAGGTGGCGCGCTTCCATCGCAGTAAGTGCAGCTGTGATTCGTCTTAATTATTGATATTGTTAGTTTTTACCAATAACCGAGCTGGAAAATGTTAATTCTGCCATTTTTCATTTCACAGAAAAGTTGGTACATCTATAAACTGTAAAATATTTACAAAGATGGATTTTTCTTGTGATTATTGTAATACGTTGGATACTACACTTTGTAGTATTTATGAGTTCACAATCCCGACGCGATGGCAGCAAATACGTGTAGTAGCATTGTAAATTTCATACAAAATCCCAACTCCCAAACGTACAGTTGCTATCTCCACCGTCTTGATAGAAGAGGACATTTTATACTTTTCAGAATTTGTGCAGCACGAAATTTTTCTCTAAAATTGTCTAGACTAAATAAAAATTGCTGCGGACGTGCTGCTATGTATTTGTGAAACTTGTAGTACTTGGGATTTTCAGGAATAAATCTTTTTGTTGGCTTGTTCCATCATAATACTGATTATGATACATGCTTCATTCAATACCTTATAGTATTTTGCTGCTTTCATGTTACAGGTTTATTTGTATGTAATGTTCTAGAATCATGCAGAAAAAACTAGACAAATGTAAAAACGGAGCCCGTCCGTCCGTCCGTAAGTCACAGGTCTCTGGCTCGTATAGGCGGTATGAGTTGTAGATCTGAAATTAACATATATTGTGTAGAATGTATTTCGTTCAAGGATAGGGCGGAAAATACGCTTCAGGTAATTTTAATAAATATTCGAAGCAAAACATTAATTTTCATTTATAATTAAGTGAAAGTGACCAATTTAATATAAAAGTGGACTGATGTTGTCTCAAAACCGAATATTGAACTAAAAATTCAAGTAAATTATTTTAAATAAAATGAGAATTTTCTTACCCTCAGGGCGCGAGGGTTACTCGCACTTAACCGTTAAAAAAACTAATTAGTGTTTTAAGATCATTTGCTATATAGCTTTCCTGTTTTATTCACATGTAGCTTCTATTACACGAGTCATGCCACAATTTATTTATTATTTTTGTGTACGGAAACCTAAGAAACAATGGTCATATTTGGAATTTTTTTAGCATTTCATTAAATTATATACGAGTATATATATTTTGCTTAAAAACCTTGCATTTATACGAGCAACTAGACAATGCGCTGTTACAAGCACGTATTAATGTAGCTTGTTATTAACATAATAGCTTGATTAGCATATAACTAGCACTTCTTAAGTGCTCTCCGTTTGTGTACTTAAGTGGGTAGAACAGAAACTCTAACACATATTGCTTTAGCTCTAAGCATACATAAGCTTAATGATAAGTAAGCAGGAAAGAAGCAGAGCACGCAATTTCGTAAAAAAATACCTAAAATTTACTAAATTCGATATCTATTAAAGCCAAGTACTTCAGTCCCAGGAGTCCTTTTAAAGATAATCATGCAGAAACAATTTATTTTTGCCTATTTTGTCCTTTTCCTTGCCCATTTGTCCCAACTTTAAGGGCAAAAGAAAATAAACATCGTATAATTGGGAAAATACGGGCAGGACCCTTAAAGGTCCTATAGCTTTGCAATTAAATGTTTCTCAATAAAAGCCATATCTTTTTAAATTCGTTCAGACCTTTTTACGGTTTGGTCCCTTAAAAGGTACGAAGGGACCCTTATGATGAGGTGTGAGCATTAGGACACAACTGCTTTACAATCAATCAAAAGGAAATCTATTTTTAATCAGTCCTCGTTAGATTTTGTACATGAGGAAACTGAAATTAAGAATAGAATATAATTATTATATTATATTCTATAATAAGTAAGTTAAAGTGGCAGTGGACTGGCCATATTTGTCGCCGAAGTGATAACCGTTGGGGCCGTAAGGCATTGGAATGGAGACCACGTACAGCGTTGGCCGCCCTCGTGCCCGCTAGACTGACGATCTGAAGGATGTTGCGGGTGGCGGCTGGATGAGTGAGGATGACTGAAGACCGCCAAGAGTGGCGTAATATGGGGAAGGCCTACGGGGGTGAACAGTTTAAATTGTATTATATTTTTGAATTTTTTATCTATTTGTTTAAATATTGAGCTATGTTTGTTTGTAAATTAATTTAGTTTGTGTGTACCTTTCTCGTATGAAATTATTTATCCGTACTAGTACGGAAACGGAAATACTGTTCCCCAAAAAAAATTGTATTAGTTTGAGGTTCAGAGTCAAAATTATTATTTTGCAAAACTTTTTTGAATAACATTTGTATTTGTAGTAGTTGTAAGAATCTCCTTATTTAAGAGGAAAGAAAGTTACAAACTTCCCTACAAAATGGCTAAAAAACTCGAAATCCACAAGATGGACATTCAACCTGGAATGGGTGACGCAAAAACGCATTGACCGTCTCATTTCTGTTCGATGCTTCCTATATTTGTGCCTGAGTTATTACCACCCTTCCAGCTGGGAAGGAATAAACGTCGCGTCACTGAAACGTGAGTTTACGTGAGTGTGGAATGTGACTTGCATTTCACCGTCCATGTTGGGAAACACCTCTGTCACCCCCTTGGAGGATCATATCATGACGATATATCTAAAGTGAAAGTGAAAATTAATTAGTAATTGCACCTTCCATATGTAATTTTGTTCATCTTTCTGTTTGCTTCCAGAGGTTTGCAAGCAACTACCAGCGCATGTTTTGTATGTTTGTGTTTATTATTTAAGATAGACTTAGGCATGAATCTACTAACGCCACTAGCACCATCTAGGCAGTCAAGCGGTGTTGGTTTGAACCTCGAGTTTTTGGGGGCCAATTTGCAACTCGGTGTAGTCTATCGAAATCGTTGAGAAATGAGAATGAGCACAAATGCCTGTGATTGGATACAAAAATGTTAAAGTTCGAGTTTACAGTTTGTATTCAATCACAGTCATTCGACAAACGCTTTTAATAAATGACGAGTTGCACAAATCGCTCCCCCAGTTCCTTCGTGAGATGGGTTACCTGAGGTTGATAACGAGTTAGGTGTCATAAAGAGACAGAAAAATAAAAGGTGATGTTTTCCTGCATCATTTTTTTTCGTTCGAGCCCCCCTAGCCACCTTTCTCACACTGCACCGTAGGCTTACGTAATCGTATTTCACTTGTCGTATTCACATTGGCGAATCACAAGGTTTCTTTACCTGGAATAGAAGCGCAAAGATACGAAAAAAACAGATACGCCATGTGCATAGACTCTAAGGGACAGGGACAACGAAAAACAAGCTTATAATTTTTGAAATTTTGTACTGGTCTAGCATTTGATGATGATATAAAATTTCTTTTTACGGAATCGATTTCATAGAAAAGCCTATATTATTACGATTTTGAAGCAAAGTTACAGCCCTCAGAAGGGGATCAAACGATAAATTACTTTCTGTAAAGTTAATAACCTGCTTTTCTTTTTATTTCTTTTATCTTTAAGCAATTAAGTTGCTTATATCAAGTTATATCAAGCTTAACACAAGTAATATGTTAACGTAAAGTTGTTGACTGTAAAGTAGGCAGAAATTGGATTTTTATTTGAACTTTATCTCTCTTCGGAGATCAAGTGCCATTTTGCGCTCTCTGTATTATTATTTGATACAAGCACGAGACATTAGAGCCGAGAAAAGCGAGGCGACCCCGTATCTTCACCAAATTTCATGATACCAAAAATCCTGCACCTATTTAATTAACTCGCTATTATGTAGATTATGTAGTGCCATCACCCAATTCTTGTGCACAGCTTTTCTTTTCTTTTTCTTCATAAAATGACTATGGTTAAAAAATAGTTTTTAAATTGTGGTAGGGTGAGTTCTTTGTGGCGTGTAAAACTAACTTATTGTTTTATAAATACTTCGAAAATGATTTGAAGTGAAAAAAGTAGCGTCGGTGTATATAGCGTGGAGATATATAATTTGAAATAAGAAACCAATTTGGCCATATACATTTTGCTTCTATCTAAATCGAAAGAATTACCCTTCTATTCACAAGGATAATCTTAGATAGGATACAATTTTCCGAAAACTTTTTTCATTGAATAATATCATAATATAAATTCAGTTATCGCATAGTTTCGATAATATCTTCGGAATCCTGTAATAACTTTCTCAAACTATTGAGGCTAAGCTACATTGAAATTTTTCCCTCAATTTCGTTACAGTTTCAAAACTAATTTAAACATTCAAAAACTTTATAACTTCTCTGACCAAACGTTGGTAAAGTAGCCGACATAGTTGAATGTGAAACTTACAAAAAAATTACATCACGCGAGCAAAATTGCGGCTGAAAAATTATGGAAACTCATTTACAGTGTGGCGGCGAAACAGGTTACACAATTACCTACTGCATATGAAATTTTCATGTTCGTTTAAAGGCGGTAATGTACCATATTTTGCTAATTCTGCTGTTATTTTGGCTCCTACCGCGTCTGATAGAAACCGTTAAAGAGATCTAGGATGAAGAGCGCACGCCCAGAAACCACTCACCCAGTATGGCTTCTCATGATTTTATGTTGTAACAAAACGAGTCACGTTGGCAGTATGGTTTCCTTATGAAAGTTTGGAACGGGAAAAGCCTAATACGATTGTTATAACGGTCCAGGAGCTGTATTTTTGAATCACTCGCCGTGAATCGTATATTCACGAACGAAAAAAATTCACGTGCGAAATTCAATTCGATTGGTCAGAATTTTACGTATTTTTGAATCAGTAGAAATCAATGTAAATGGTTTTAGTTTCACGCGGAAAAAATTAAAATCGGAAAGCAATATCTCATTAATTTTAAATACCGGTAATGAATGGAGGTGAACGGAACGTAAATTAAAAAGTTATAATGTCATGTCAGTCTCATCGATGCATCGACATTGACATTTTCTTCTTGTCATTCTTGCATAGTTTCTACTAGTAGAAATCGGAAAACGAGTGAGTCAGACCACCCGTTGCAGAATTCACGGAGAGAATTTTCAAAAATACCGATTTCAAGTTTTCGTATGCGAATCATGCGGATTCATATGCGAATTGAAATTCGAATGATTCAAAAATACAGCTCCAGGGTGCTCTGTCGTATTTGATGTAATCAGTGGTTGTGTTTCATATTCCTTTCATGCGTCTCTAATTTTTTTGATTATACTCGTTGTGTTTTCTCTCGTGTAATGATTCCAGTGAAATCCTATATTCATGCAGGATAAAAACGAATGTTTTGAACTCTCCTGAGGCAGGGCAATCGATAAGCTCCATGATTGATTTTACCTGGCGGGTACGATCCGTGATGAGGTTACATGATTGTTGAAATTCATGACATACTTGCTTTTGCCCACGACTTTGTCCGCGCTGAACACCGATTTGAAGTGTCACTAATTCGCTTAGACTAAATTATGTGAAGGTGAGTCAATTCGAAAACCATTTCGAGATTTAGGTTTTATTTTCAAACTTGTCTCATGATGATGAATATTTTTACGAAAAAGCTGCAACTTCCATTTGCCTTCGTATGACGTCACTTGAAAAATGGCTGTTTAAAAATGTGTCCTTTGCTATCAAGATAAATGTATAAAAATTTGCTGCCGACTTATTTGACAGATGGATGACAGACGAGTAGACAGATAGAGACAGACCACTTTTTTATAAGCAATCACACATCACAATCGCTATAATATCTTGAATTCTCAAGTGACATAAACGACAATTCTTTAAAAACCATAAAAAAGTAATGGTTAATTTATATACCAAAATAATAAAAACTTTGTCCTAAAATAGCGAATATTATCAGAAATTTTTTTTTTGAATAGGCTATGGGAACTCTGGGGCCGCACTTGCATCTATTAGTCTATTGTCACAAAGCTTCCCGCTATTACATGAAACACGGTATAGGCCATTTTCGGGAATCTCCACACAAAATCGCCCGAAGCTTGGGACCAAAAAATAAACTTTTAACAAAAAAATAGCAACCGACTTCAATAGTAACAGCAGTCATTCACTAAAAAGTTAATAATAATTCTATAAAGACCGATAGTACCAAAGCAACACTTTTGCTGACTTCTTTCTTCCTGAAACAATATGTTATCTAGAAGTCGGCGCTCTAATATTGGTTTTTATGTTGCTATATCGTAGGAAATACGCCGACTTCTAGATAACATATTGTTTCAGGAAGAAAGAAGTCATCAAAAGTGTTGCTTGGGTACAATCGGTCTTTATAGAATTATTATTAATTTTTTAGTGAATGACTGCTGTTACTATCGAAGTCGGTTGCTATTTTTTCGTTAAAAGTTTATTTTATTTCACATTTTTTAGTGTTGCTGGGTTAAATTGTGAAGTGTGAGTAGTTCTTGCAAACGTAGTGTTAATATGAAACGAAGTTCAAGTGAGTATAAGTAGCTATGTTTGAGTAGCTTTCTGCTATCAGCACCCTAACACAACATGATTACCGCAATCTCGAGTTATGTGATGTCATTCGTTGAAGAGTTCTACGGTCATAAAGCCAAGATCGAAGGTCAGGTGGGTACACTGGCAATTTTCAAGCAATGCCCTGCAATGAGCACCCTAACACAAACTGATTGCCGCAATCCAAAGTTATGTGCTGTCATCCGTTGAGGAGTTCTATGGTGATGAAGCCAGAATTGAAGGTCAGGTGGAAGAATGTCGATTTTCAAGTAATACCTTGTAATCAGCACCCAGGTACAAAGCGATTACCTCAATTTCGAGAGGTATGCTGTCATTTTCTGAGGAGTTCCACTGCCTATCTCTGAAGACCTTCATCAGATCATAACCAAACCCAAAATGGGACCTACCTGGAAGTACACTCTTTCAAACAAAAAAAGAATTGTTCAAATCCGTTCAGAAATAACGGAGTTATGGAGTAACAACGCCAAAAAAAAAAAAAAACATACAGTCGAATTGAGAACCGCCTCCTTTTTGAAGTCGGTTAAAAAGCTTATAACCAAACCGCAGCGCTATTATTTTTTGTGTTTTTTAGATATCTCGTGTTTTTTATTGTGTCTATCTTTTATGCCTGCAAGTGCATTAGGTCTTTCAACCTGTAATAATAGTGTTAGTTGTAAAATTAAATAAATAAATAAATAATAAAAAACTTCCTATTACTAGGCCACGTCAAAAATGAAGGGTAAAAAATTTCAAGGTAATTGAAATATCGAAATTTTTTACCCTTCATGAGTAATATTTATATATAGAATTTCACTCGAAGAGAATAAAGATTCATGAGTAAAAGAGAAACAATCAAGAGAAAGAAGGTAATTTATTATAGCGTGCACGTTTCTATACAGTTTTTTTCATCTCTTTTAGGATGATAATCTTCCCGTAGACAGTCGAAGCTCATCCGTTTGGACGCTAGACTGTCTGAATGGCATATCTCAGCAAAAAATGTGACACCCGTCCTACACAAAAAGGTCAATGGCAGACTTTATTAGCTTTTAATAGAAGTGATTGTTGATTGATTCATTGGCTTATTTGTCTTCGACGGGTAATACTAATAATTAGACCAGTAGAAAACCAAAAAAACTAGGGTTGAAATATATTTTACAAGTATTTTAATATTTTTTTTATTTTTAATAAAAGACTTACAAAAGAAATAGAGATATATTATAAAGAGTCTAGATATAGAGAGAGTCCAAATTTCTTCGAAAGGGCTGTCCATTTATAATGACATCGATTTTGCCGATTTTCGACCCCCCTCCCTACAATCATCCTATCGTCATTCATTACCCAATGACCCCACCACAAAACTCATGTAATTTTATGAATATTGTTGTTTAAACAATAGTTTTTTGCTTTTGGGAAGACTCCTCATTATTACCATCTATGCTCATGATATTACCGCCATCCGCAGAACAGACCCCCCTCTCCAATTTCAAATGACGTAATATATGGACGGCCCCTAGCGAAGCCTTGAAAATCTTGCGTTATTCATATTCTAGGCTCATAGGGTCTATTATGTATTTTTAGTTTCCAACTAGACTGGGTGTCTATCATCAAAAACATAGATAAACTATCAAATTCCGACTGTCTAAGGATATGTTCGCACTTGAAGTGACGACACAGTTCGTTAATAGTTCAATACACACTAAAAACAATTTTGAAAGTTAAATTTTTATCTATCTTTTTGATGATAGGCACCTATTCCAGTTGGCAATCAAAGATACAGAATAATGGGGCTGGTCGAGCCTTAAAATCAGTGTTGCTAAACGGTGAAGAGAAAATTGTGAAGTATATACTATACCAGTGGTGTAGACCAGCGGTTCCAAATTAATTTCGGCTGTGGAACCCCAAATTAACACCCCTGTTTTAGCGGAAACCCAAAAATTAAAGTAAAGACAGAGTAGAGAAAATTCAAGAGCAAATTTGAAGAAACTAAAGAAATATTCCATAGACACCATAGTTTCATTTATACCATTTTGTGTTTAAATTGTAAATTGTAAAATTGTAAAAATTGTAAATTTCAATCAATTGTCGGTAACATTGAATGTGATAAGGCTCTTAAACTAGGTCTGTCTTGCTCACTTGCGTTCGATTATGCACTCTCGCAGCAGAATCAGCTTTTTCCCAATGCCCACTTCACTTTAAGATTCCAACTGGTGTTTTAGTGAGTTTAACTCATAATATCGATAATATTCTCAAGCTCCGACACAGTTAGCATTGATGGTTTGGTCAGGTCGGCGAATGAATTATGTACCAATAGTCAAGTCAGTTGCGTCGGCTGCCTGCTATCTGCGCCGGCGTGTATTTTAGTTTTAGCAGTTTTATTTTCGCCTATTACGGAGAACCCCTGTAAACACTATACGGAACCCGAGGGTTCCGCGGACCACTTTTTAGGAACCGCTGGTGTAGACTAATAGGATGGGAAATGGCCGGTAGTAAGGCGACAGGCCCACTTCCAATCATGTTAGCCATTTGTGTTGACTGATGGCATTTAGAATCAGGGCAGATTTAGAGCAAAGCAATTATATTGTAGCAAAACAGTTATTTTGATTGACTTAGACCGTTGTATCTAATTTTTAATGGAACTTTAGTATTACATTACCATTTTTACATTTTAGAGGGAAAATTTTTATTGGTTTTCTTCTAGCACTTTATTTTGTTTCAAGTAAGTGTATTATTTTCATATTTCATTTTAATTTCAAAATATTTGTAGAGGCGTCTACGTTGTTGTTGTCCACACTCCATAATAAACTTTACTCTAAATCCACCTGATTGCCTCTGAAACAAGTATGTGTATATTACTGCCTTCTTTCGATTTGGTTATGTCAATATAGTATGAAATGAAATGAAATGAAATATATTTATTTGTGTAATGGAGGTATAACAGATACACTTGTAACAGGTCAGTTTTAATCTAATATAAGTAATTAAATAATCTACGTGTATAGGTAATAGTTTCATGTCATAAAGTCATAAAGAATAATATGGGGAAATACGCAAGGGAATAATAAAGGTTGGGTTTACTTAAACAGAAAAAAAAATACACTTGAATAAAAATAAAAATGTGGGAATAAGGAATAAATTATTTTATAAATATAATGCTATACATATAATAAATATAAGCCTAACTCCGCCCATTCGATTAGTCTTGCTAAATAAATCCGAATCTTCGTTTTGTGTTCTGTAATTTAATTATAACTTCTGAGAACCTCAAGAAACTGATAACGATTTACAGGCATAATGTCAGAAACGCAGAATGCCAGAAACGCAAAATTTCAAAAACGCAGAATGCCAAAAACGCATAATGTTAGAAACGCAAAATGTCAGCAACCCAAAACTAAGATTGTCAATATCTTACATACATATTGACGCATTTATCTCGTCTACGCTTTTAGCACAACTCTGTTGCCTCTTCCCCACTCTTAAGTCGACACTTACATTCTCCAAATACTTCTTAGCTAGCCCTTTTCCAAAACATCACCAATTTTGTCGAGATACAAGTGGTACACTTGTTTACGTCTCGGACTTACCCTTCCATCTACTTAGGGTTTATGTGAAGTAATGAGGAAATAAAATAAAGACAGAAATTAAACGTTCAAAGCCAAAGTGACCTATACTTTCTAGAAACTATCGATTTTAAATTCTGTCTGAAAATAGGGCTATTGTTTCTGACCCCCTCAAAAATTTACATATTGTTGAATTGCCATCAGAAAAAAAAAACGTTAATTAACTGAGTTAAAGTAAATAAAAAAAACTCTTAAAGCACAGCTTTCAGCCGCTCCTATGACCCTCTAAAAAGAGACAAATGAATAAAACGAATTATCCCCACAAAGAGATAAAAACTTCCCTGATTCAGCGATTATTGTTCCTACGTGCAGACACGTTTTTCCTCATCGTATAAAAAATGTTTTGTCGCATTTCTATACGTAGGTAGATACCATTGAACCAAGACTGAAAGACACATAGCACCTTTATTGTATTACAATAGAGACGAATTTTGATCAGTTTTGCTACGAAAAGTCGTGGGGGAATATTCGTACACATTTGTGGCAGCTCTACGAGAGTGGTTGTCCCACAAAAAGTAATGGCCAAGCGTGAGTTGAGCTCACGTAAATTGGGTTCCCTTTCAAGCCTTTCATATTCATTAAAGTCATTTCTTCGGTGTCTTGGGAGCGTGACCGGTATGATTTTCCAGTATTTAGAAACTCTTTTTCCGTTGGTGACTTTTTTCGGCAGTATGAAGTAAACAGGAGGGTTCGTTACTCGGTTACAGACTAGGTAAAGTAAAATACCTTACCGTACCGCCATGTAAGGTAAAATTCTGTCTACCATCAAAATTTAATGGATATATGCATATCAAAAATACAATTTTACACACTGAATATCGCCAACAGAAATCGTTTAGCGCAGAAGAGAGCCGGTAGGTTAGTTTAAAAGGTTAGGTATGGCTAGTCGCGGAACGTAGTTCCGCAACCGCCTCATACAAAACCTTCATGGTTATGTTTTTATGACAACCCAAAATTCTATAAGAGCACAGTTAGTATTTTTGGTGTGCAGTTAGTAGTTTTTGTGCACAGTTAGTGATTTTGATGAAAAGTTAGTATTTTTGATAGAAGGCTGTAGAAGCATATGAAGCTTTTTCTGCTGTGCGTTTAAATATAACGCATTTAATCAGCTGTTGCTGACGGATTTCAATAAAATTAGATTTGTGTAGTTTCGAGATGGCAAGTTTTTTTTCTGTAACATAACTAAGACATTAATATATGTAGATATATGAACAATTTTGAAAAAATATAACCTTCAAGAGGTTCCTGGCTGATGATTCTTGTGCATCCAGACTATAAGCTATAATTTAAGACGGCTTTTACAAAAACAATATAAAAAACCAAAGCAGTTAAAAATAAACACGTATCTTTAAATATAACCACATATACTGAATAACTTGAATAAAGAAACATAAAGTCGCAAAAAATGTATGGGAATGAGAAAAGTTTTTCATTTGCGCGGGTATTTTCTTTGGGAAATTTGTTCAGTATAGAACATGTGGTTTCATTTAACCTTACGTGTCCATTGACACCCGGTTTATATTAATATATAAGCTATATGTAATAATATATATTATATATTAGAAAATACCCGCGTACATATTATATTATATACATATTATGTCGTGGGCAGATTGTACAATTGGGCAGATCGTGGAGTATGACATCAAAAATCTTTCAACAAAAGTAAAAATAAACTTATAACAAAAAAATAGCAACCGACTTCAATAGTAACAGCAGTCATTCACTAAAAAGTTAATAATAAATCTATAAAGACCGATGGTACCGAAGCAACACTTTTGCTGACTTCTTTCTTCCTGAAACAATATGTTATCTAGAAATCGGCGCTCTTATATTGGTTTTTATGTTGCTATATCGTAGTAAATACGCCGACTTCTAGATAACATATTGTTTCAGGAAGAAAGAAGTCAGCAAAAGTGTTGCTTCAGTACCATCGGTCTTTATAGATTTATTATTAACTTTTTAGTGAATGACTGCTGTTACTATTGAAGTCGGTTGCTATTTTTTTGTTAAAAGTTTATTTTATTTCACATTTTTTAGTGTTGCTGGGTAAAATTGTGAAGTATGGGTAGTTCTTGCAAACGTGGTGTTAATATGAAACGAAGTTCAAGTGAGTATAAGTAGCTATGTTTGAGTAGCTTCCTGCTATCAGCACCCTAACACAACATGATTACCGCAATCTCGAGTTATGTGATGTAATTCGTTGAAGAGTTCTACGGTGATAAAGTCAAGATCGAAGGTCAGGTGGGTACTCTGGCAATTTTCAAGCAATGCCCTGCAATGAGCACCCTAACACAAACTGATTGCCGCAATCCAAAGTTATGTGCTGTCATCCTTTGAGGAGTTCTATGGTGATGAAGCCAGGATCGAAGGTCAGGTGGGTATTCTGATAATCTCCAAGTAATACCCTTGAATTAGCACCCTAACGCAGTGATTGCCGCAATCTCGAGTTATGTGCTCTGCTCCGTTGAGGAGTTCTATGGTGAATATGGTGATGAAGCCAGAATCGAAGGTCAGGTGGAAGAATGTCGATTTTCAAGTAATACCTTGTAATCAGCACCCATGTACAAAGCGATTACCTCAATTTTGAGAGGCATGCTGTAATTTTCTAAAGAGTTCCACTGCCTATCTCTGAAGACTTTCATTAGATCATAACCAAACCCAAAATGGGACCAACCTGGAAGTACATTCTTTCAAACAAAAAAAAAATGTTCAAATCGGTTCAGAAATGACGGAGTTATAGAGTAACAAAGCCAAAAAAAAAAAAAAAAAACATACAGTCGAATTGAGAACCGCCTCCTTTTTGAAGTCGGTTAAAAAAAAAAAAGGTTCGACGACGAACGAAGCGAGGAATAGCGTGATAGGTTTACATGTAGATAATTTTGGGGAGCCGAGCGAAGTGGAGGGGGGCGAGGAGACCCTCTTAATTTTATCAGAAATACGATATGCCTGTTACAGTCATTTTTTGGAATTTTTGTTTCATTAAAAAGAAGAAAATTTCGTCACGACATGAATCTCGGAGGAGGTGTGAGAGTTGTTCCCAAGTGTGAACTGTGAAATGTAAATCCACACTTGGAACATCCGCCTTTCACCTAGAATTTTTATTCTATTCCTATCAGCAGTACAGCGACAATTGCTGTACTGCAGGTAAGTATAAATTGACCAACAGCTTGACGTACCCGTAT
The DNA here is from genome assembly GCA_934047225.1 of Ypsolopha sequella. Lineage (NCBI taxonomy): Eukaryota > Metazoa > Arthropoda > Insecta > Lepidoptera > Ypsolophidae > Ypsolopha > Ypsolopha sequella. The sequence continues at coordinate 14,052,976 of OW203994.1, read as the reverse complement.
CTTCCATAGCACGCGGTTCATTTGAACCCACGACCTCTGTGTTAGCAGGCGAGTGCTTTACCATTCGACCACAGAGGTAGTCAAGCATGCAAGCAAGTCGCATAAATCATGTGGAATCCGCATAGTAATGCCAGAATTGTCATCTTTAACATTTTCTTATAACTGCCTCCGCGATGTATTCAACTTTCTTTTCTGAAGATCTTCCGTTAGTTATCACCTTTACTTTCCTGCTGTCATTCGTAGGTTATCTGCTTATAGTTGCCATCTTCATTTATTATTTTGTTGTTATTATTATTTATTCAATGAAAAGATTTAACTTGTGTATTTTATTAAATATTAAGGGACGCCCGCAGCGCTGCTTGTTGAATCCCATTTCCTAATTTACATTGAATAGTGGAGATCACATCAAGTTAGACACTTGCAGTACTAAATTAGCCCCTATAGTGTAGTGTATAAGATAGGTACAAAGTCCAATGACTGTACGTCATACAAGAAACCTACAGTCCAAATTTCATATTTGTAGGTCCAGCCGTTCGGTCTCGGTGTTGATAGATCAGTCAGTCAGTCAGTCAAGTCAATCACGGTATTCTTTTGTTATTTTGGTAGACTACCGAAATAAACAAAATATGATTCCTTTGTGTACACGGACCCCAGAAAACCACGCGTTGTTGTCGCCTTATCGGAAAACTCCTTGACAGTTACAAACCCCTTTCCGATTCCTGTCTCTTGAGTAATAATGATCGATCATTTTTTGGGGTATTTGTAGGTACAAACATGTTTATTTGGGCGGCTTTTCACTCTGATGGATATGTCTGTCATGAGTTTGAGTAAGCCTTAGCTAATGATTATTCATAGCGTGTTTTGGCAGACGGTCCTTGTAAAGATTGATGTATAAAGTTTATTAAAGATCCGAAAAGGCCCTTTTGTAAGCCAAGAGTAATGAGGGAACGTTAAAGAAATAAAATGATGTAGATACCTTCTTTTACTCAGTTCTTAATGATTTGTGTGTGTAGGTGTACATATACTCAGGTTGATAAAAAACTGATATACAACCACTGATTACACCAAGTATGACAGTTGGACCAAGACTAGAGAATTTGATCCCGGCCCTTATTTCTAATCTTGCGATTGTCCTCAGATAATCCCGGGATCCCGGGATAGCCCCGGCATTTTGAATTACAAATAAAAAAGAAAGAAATTAGAATCAGCTTTTTATTGTCTTCTTATTGACAACGTAATTAAATGTCTTTAATGTACAGATAGAAAAAAATATTTAATCTTCAGCATAAATAAACGGAAATCTCCTAAAAAAATTAATAAAAAAAATATTTTTAAAATTGAAATTTACAAGTTAAGTTGCCACAAAAATCAATGTTTTCTTGTAACGTTATTTTTCTACAAAAGTCAACCCGAATGTCTTTAAATTTAAATAAACAAACAATGTTTATTAAACGAACAAATTAAACAGGTTAAACTTCAACAAAAATTTACCCAAAACTCCGTAAAAACTATTTTTATTGAACAAAAACTTCACAAGTGTCATTTTAATTAAAGTTTTTGTCAATCCCGAAAACCCGGCTTTTCGAAATTTTATCTCGAAATTTTCGGGGCCGACATTTGATCCCGAGGTTCGGTATCCCGGGATCAAATTCTTTAACCAAGATCCATTAACTGACAAATCCTTTCACTTCGACTGGTGGTAAGCTTCGGCTTGTCATGAATCTTCATAACGAAACATGCCACCAAGCGAGTCATTATGTACCGCCAAGACATCATAAGAAGCCGTACAAAAAAAAACAACGAAAAAGGAATTACACTTTTTTAAGCTGTGTATTTACAAAAAATACCAGAACTGTCTTCTAGGAATTTCCTTAGACTTTTATTTAAAAGGTATAATAACCCATATCAATAGGGGATGAAAGCGAAACTGTATAAATCTGGTTTAGAAGTCAGTTAACAAGCAGGTGGGAAGATTGGATTATAAGTAATATGACGTGAATAATGTATTTGATCAAACAAGAACCTTGGTCGAGATAAATCAAACCTCTAGTAGTGGTGAAAAACAAGCCATCAGCCGCCGGCAATATTAGTCTAAAAATCCGTATCTGTCGTGTTATCACGCCGGCAATTTCACTATTAAAATCCATAATTGTCGTGTTATTTGAATATGGAATGAGTTTTTTTACATTCACTCACTATAATAGCATTTTCAATGAGCAAAGAGATTTTTTTAATGTTACTGGCTGAATACAATATAAATGAGGCAACGCAAAAAAGAAAAAAGCATGGCGCGTAGAACGTAAAATTTTTATTAGTATTAGGTATATTGAATTAATAATTATTGATTAAAATGAGCTCAAACGAAGAAATAAGAGTTCTATGAAAATATTTTGAATGAAGCATCAGAGAGTGAATATCTGTCTGGATGTCAAGGTAAGTGCTACTCTAGTAAAAACCTTTACTACTAAAAGTACCTACCGTATCAACTATTTGAATTGTGAAAGTGTATCGGCCTTTAAGCTTTAAGGGTTTCTGATTTGTAGTGGAATAAAAAAAAAATATCTTAAATATTTACGTGCCAATAAGAAAGGCCATACAACAATTTCTGGTAATACGCAAACAGACATCCTTACGTCTACCATGAAAATTATAGGGTCATTAAACAAGTTTTTACGAGTCACACATGTAATGTTTCTGTTTATGACCTAACCACGAGTTTGCTATCTTCAGAACTCATTAACTTAACTGGCGGAAAACATTAATTCACGGCAATTATGTGTTCAGTTCAGTAAAATTTATTCAAGAGTAAGCGACTCTCTAGGTTGTGCTCCGTAATGCATACAAAGAGAAAAACATATTTTTTTTAGGGTACCGTACCTAAATAAAAAGAAGGAACTGCTATGTGACTGCTTTGTTTATCCTTCGTCTGCTCTTACGTATGTCACTGCCTCACATCATTTGCGAGAATTAGATATAGAGAATTAAAATTTAGAAAAAAATATACTACTTAAAAGAAATGAAAATATTCGAAAGTTCAAAAAACGTTGGATTTTTAAAGATAAAAATTATGTTTAATTGAATTTATTAAAGAGCTTTTTTAAAGAAGGATAACGGACATCTGCCTCGAAAATCTCTCACAAATTTAAGTACGGCAGATGGTGACTTGCTGCTTGATAACTAGCGAGTAGGATAGCCGTTGTGGGCCCCCTATCTAGCCACCATGGGGCGGCCATGGGGCAACACTATGTAAGCAGCTAAGGTTGTCGAGAGGTGAGTCTGCGGGGCGCAAGATCCTTATAAAGTCAAGTGCCCCCGGCGTTATGACATTTTACACTTCCAACCTGGAGCATAGGTTCCGCTCTTGCATTTCCACTCTGGCCGGCTGGTTAAAGCAAACGCAGAGGCGGGGGGTATGTTGCTGTGTATATGTGGGTGTGTACTTACACACATGTGTAATCATGTGTGATTGGGTCCCCTGGAGGTAGGGTCCGTGGTGTCGCCCTCACCATCGGCTCGCCACAAGCCGCTGATTGACTGATTGTACTGTACGTACTGGACGTACCAGAGGGCGATGGGGTCGTCACATCCTTACGCCTTTATTATATTATTATTATAGTGCGATACATAAAAGTAAATATGTATTGGCCAAGAAATATTTCGATTAACGATTAATTAATTTCGGATTATAACAAACTTAAAAATTTGCTAGTTCAAAAAGCTTGATTTATGTAGATGGCACTGGCTTCGATATACATTGATATTATGTAATATTATGGAACCCTCGGCGCGTAAGTTCCACTTTCTCTTGACCAATTTTCTCACTTCACCTTGCAAACTTTAAATAGATACTGTAAATTTGAAATGATCAAGTCAATTTTTTGTTTTAAGCATATTTGGAATTTCAGAAATTTAAGATTATAAATATTTAGTATATATTTCTAAATAAATATGAAGTTATATTTTGTTTATCATTATAAAGCAGGAATGTATTTCAAGTAAACGGTACCGATAAACAATTCGTGAATAGTAATGTGTGAAAAAACATCGCTTCAATATTCAACTAATTAAAAGGAAACATATGGTTCATTAACATACCACAATCCATCTCATTAGTTTTACCAGTTGTTTTATTAATGTTTTGTTTGCTGAATAGGTACATACATTTATTGTTTTGGAATTCATTGTATGAAATAAAATAAATATTCGTATGCATGATTATAAAACATGTTGTACAAATTGTGCAACACGTGCCTAATAGTTAAATAACTTCAATCATGTTATAAAATTGATTACATGATGAATAAACTTGCAATTGTTTCACAGTTTACTCACTTATTTAACCCGACCGGTTTCGGTTTTACACCATCATCAAGAGTTTAAACTGATTAAATGTTATTCCGAGCAATTGATGTGCAAATGATAGTGTAAAACCGAAACCGGTCGGGTTATATAAGTGAAATAAACTGTGAAACGAGTGCATGTATGTTTATTCAACATGTTGTTATCCAAGTTTCACCAAGTGCCGACAATCGCAAGTATTAATCATAAAATTGATTATTCATTCAAACAAAATAAAACTTAAATAACATTGAAAACCTACCTATAAAATAAAATTTACCACGATAAAAAATGCAAAACTAACCTAAAAACCTATAATAAAAATAAATTAAACTAAATAAAAAATCTTATCTAGATCACCACCAGAAGACTGGCAGCGTTTCCTATTTGAATGGCCAGACTGATATTCTGGCCAAGATACACGCCAGCCTTTGGGTCGCCACAAGCATCGATCAGCCGTGCAGATAACTCTTTAAAAAGGAGCTTGGCATCGGGACCCCACGGCCCGAGGGTCTCGACCAAACCAGGATCAAGACCCTCGGGCCGTGAGGTCCAGATGGGTCGAAAAATTATTAAAACCCATCAAATGGAAGGGTTTGATATAAAGCTTTTGAAGCTCTTAATATATTTGAATTTTTAATAAAGGTAGCCATCATTGTACAATTTGTACATAAGTTTGGATCCACCTTTATTGTACTAGCGGTGGGCCAAAAAAGCTTTATTAGGTTGATCTTAAGGCCATACTTAGTAATTTTAACGGCAACAATAAACAAAACAAAAAAATAATTAAAACAATTTCTTCAAATTCAGGTTTCTGTTTTATTAAAGAACAGTATTTATTTTGTAGTAGTACTGTGACATGACTATAATATGAATCTACTCTTACCTACGTAGTTCATTATTAGTTCACAATATAGGTACTGCTAATAAATTAGAATAAATCAATATATTGCTTAATACCGGCTGTAAAGAGGGGGAGCCGAGCGAAACGAAGGGACTCCTGTAGTTTTAACAGAATTCATGACATTTGCACCAACCCGGTTTCGATATTTGAGGAAAAGTTTCATTGACTCACTTTTTGCTCGTATTACCAATAAGAGCGTCAAGTATATCTGCGCAGTTATCCCTGATAGTACATAATCCAACTTCACTCATTGATCTGACCTCTTGGCATCGTATCCGTATCGCCATAAGACTTATGAAGTTATGACCAGTTGGCAGCTTGCACTGATCACATGCGGTGTCTAAACATGTCCAAATACGGGCAGTATCGGCAATATGTAATATATGCATTTATAACTGTACAAAATAAAACTTTTATTTTAAAGATAATGCTTGTCTTGGTACGGATGCTCAAGCGTTGATACAAATAATTAATTTTATTATACTTGGAAAAATTCACTTTTTATTTTATTTTTGTTTATAAATTGTAAAATTATATTGGTTTTAATCAATAAACGCATAAAAAAAATATTTATCTTACTACCCATATTACTGAGATTTGAAACTCCCTGCCAGCATCCTTATATCTGAATAGATAAACCAATTTCTTTAAAGGAAGGGTAAATAGGTACCTTCTGGGTGAGAGCCCTTCATCCTAGCAGGCATGGTGGTACATACAAGCGTAAGCCCATTGTGATTTAAAAAATACCTTCAGGTATAAAATAAATGTCTTTTAATTTCAATATAAAATACGCGATACTTTAGTACAAACTTTCTTCATAACTTTTTTGTTCTTGTAAGTGGAAATATCATTACAAACCTGAAATCATAAAATCAAAGATAATAAAAGGCAAATGGAGGCTTCGACTTCAAAGAAATTGCTGGCTATTCTATTTTTTTATTAATTGTAATTTAGTTTATTCGTTATCCCTCTCCAATATTTGGATTTATTTATTTAAGTATATTATTATGATTTTGTATATATTAAAAAATTCTGAAATTTGTTAAGGCACTACGTATAAGTTTAAGCGTCCCTGTTACTCCATATGCGAAAAAACCCTCAGTGCAAGTGGGACGGATTCGTGGAAAAGTAGCAAAAAGTCGGTTTTTTATTAATATAAAATGTACTAAGCTATTTTATCAAAAATATTTTCAAGGAGACTTTACAAATGCATAATATCCACATTTTGAATGCAATTTCACAATGAAATTAGTTAGGGTTTCAGAATTACAGGGAAAAATAAAACAATTTGGAGGTCTTATCGGAATTAAATTCTATCGAGAAAATTGCATTCAATCGCGTTATCGTTCAGTGAGAATCTTAATCAAATACTCAATAAACATTTACTTAAAAATTAAATACGTAGAGGACGTTAAAGTGGAGTAAATGTATTCGAAAAAACCCCATTTTTTTATATCGCCTTAAGGGTTTGTTTTCCAGGTAACCCTAATTTTGGCTCAACTATTCCGACGACGCGCGTGCTACGTCAACAAATGACGTTAAGAAAGACAGGGTCACCTCTAGGGAGTCGAAACGACGTCAAGAAGCCTAATGGTCACATGTAGAGCTACAAAATGTCTATCATATTCACACGAGGGACCAAAGTGTTTTACTGATATATGAAGAATATTTTAGTTTTGACATTTTTAGGACTTATAGGTAGGTCAAAATATAAATTTTTGAATATATCACATTTGTAACGGTAAAAAATGTACTAGTACGGGTAACGACTTAGTAAAACCGGCCAAGTGCGATTCGGACTCGCGCACGAAGAGTTCCGTACCATTATATATAAAACGGCAAAAAAACATGTCTGTTGTATGGGAGCCCCCTTAAATATTTATTTTATTCTGTTTTTTAGTATTTGTTGTTATAGCGGAAACAGAAATACATCATTTGTGAAAATTTCAACTATCTAACTATCACGGTTCATGAGATACAGCCTGGTGACAGACGGACAGACGGACAGACAGACAAACAGCGGAGTCTTAGTAATAGGTTGGTTGCCCTATGGGTACGGAACCCTATAAAGTATAGATTATATCATGTTACAAATATAAAGCGTTTATAAATATATTATATTTTACTTTTATGAGCTTTTGATTTATTTATTAGTATTAAAACAATAAAAAAAAACTATAACTGGATATATTTTGGCCCTCGGTATGGGGCCGTCATCAGTCGAATCAAATATAAAAGCCATATAAAGGGTCACGTCCACAGTTCCGTATCGTACGGATTGGACTATACGTATCAAACGGATAAGTTAGTGACAGTGCGTCGACTGTATCAGCAGCAACCGGATGAATTCAAATGTCATTCGGATTTCCGTACTAGCGAGCGGACGAGTGTGAACTGTGTGTATGAGGCAATAGAATTCGCCATGTTCACCAGAAAAATTAAATTAAATTTGTTTTTTTTTTATCTCGGCGAATGAATCAGTTTTGCGAATTTTCGCGCGGATTTGGAAAATCTGAGGAAATATAGTAACAGTTATTAGATTCCAATGAAGTTACACATTTTCTGAATCTTGATAAAATTTTATTTCAAAATAAAAATAAAGAATAAAAATAATAATAAACAAAAAAAAAAGAAAAAGAAAAATACTGTCTTATAAAATTAGCATCTACTTAATAACTATTTACTTAAAAATCAATAAAATGGACATTTTTCTTTACATATAACTAAACCCAAGACGCTCCTCGTCGCTCCACTCGTCGATACACCTATTTTTGACTTTTTGTTGAACGATATCGATTATGTCCAATTCTGCGATATGCCAACAACATAAATACATTAGTATACTGTTGTTACCTACTAGTACCACGTACATGTAGTATTTCAGTATGAAAAAAAGTGACCTTAGAACACTTTCTTCAATATTTTTCGACTTAAGTGTGTAAATAAAAGTAATAAACATTTTATGGCCCTAAAGTGTCTGCGACAAACTGCGTCTCTAATATCTCAGGTCTCTCTTGAGACCTAAAACCTCCCTAAAACGGACTTCTTCGAGGCTAATGTTCTAACTGATATTTATATATGAGCTCTACTACCCTACAGTGCTACAAGGATCTGATGGCGCGTGGATGACAGTGGCGGGGAGGCGCATCTGTGAAACAAGGAATATGGTAGAGGCGTTAGTTCCGATTTTTGGAAACAACCAATTCATGCGCCATAGGATCCTTGTAGCACTGTACTAACGGATAATGTCTAACCTCCATGTACGTAGTTTTGCTCTTAAGGTGATATATCGTCCGTGCAAAGGTCCCCGTTACTCCAGGCAGAAAGACCCGCAGTGCGAGAGGGAAAATTGATAAAAAGTAGCTATGAAAATTTCCATAACCGGTAATTTAGGTATTGTTAAACCCCATCTAAATAAATATTTTTGAAGTCTGTATGCTATCAAAATTTGTGAGAATATCAAAATAAGTGTGAATTTAGACCTCTTTTTAATAATTATTTCTATCAAGTGAAATTCTTCCAATCGCGTTTCTGATAGACCAAAATCTAGAAAAAGATTCCAAAATTGTTATTAATTTGGGACTTTTTTGAACAGCAGATAAATAACTTCAAAAAGTGGCCAATTTTACGATTTACCCCCTTAATTTCAATTTAAGCATGCAAAGCCAGGAAAAATTAAACCTGCAAGCCAAGATAATTTAAGCCTGCAAGTCAAGACAATTTAAGCCTGCAAGCCAAGACAATTTCGTTTTAATACTAATGTTTGATATAAACGCTCGTTGCTACCAGAAATTGTAGCATATAAAAAGTAGTAATACTGACTAGTGACGGGCATCGACGTCACTGGTGCGAGGATTCCATAACCACGCTCAGACACCACTAATTGTATGCTAAAGGGCGATATTTGCAGCTGGAGCAGGGGCCCATAGCTGTCCCAGATTTATAGTATACAAGTATCTTATGATCTAATATTTAATATAAAATGTCCTACCAGACAGCTGTATGATGACCTCATCAAGTAGTCCTCGCACGAAGACCCTTCGCTGCGGAGACCAAGGCGTGTCGGTGCCGTGACACGTAGATCACCTTCCACGATGAATCTAAACACAACCCTCCTACCCCGGGATGCATCCGAACCCAGAAAAAATGGTAAATGACAAGTCCACTTGTCGCACACCGCGTGGATATAGGTTATTTCACACACACAGGAAATACACTCAAAAGTGGCCTTCACGCCAAAATATCTTCAGCCCTTGATCGAATACTGTTTCTTACGATGTCCGCACCGATTTCCCTTGGGCTAAGCCCTTAATAACACATATTAAAATCGTCCGCGATCTATACCAAGAAAATTCCACGTCCCTCGTTTTTGACAGCTCCAAGTCCATAGACAAAATATATAGACCATTGATGGATGCGTTCCGAAATATACATTTTATTCTGAACAGTCCCCCGCTCTGGGCTGAGCAATCAGTCCACTAGCTCATACAACCGGGAGACGGGAGAGAGTTGTCATGGCTCGTCACAAAATCGAACCTTCGACCAACACCTCTGCGACGCGTGGAGTTCCGTCTCCGCCAAAAAACAACTTTAATATACGGCCCCGGCGCCAAAACAAGGATAGCAAGTTCATATCCTTCCAAAGAATTAAATTTCCTTCCCTAGGATGCTCAGTCCTGTCTGACCACAGAGAGGACGAGAGTTGAGGACCGCTTCCACTTAACAATATACAGTGGCAAGCTCCTCAAAAATTAGGACAGTTTCCCCAATAACGCAGCGGAGGTGGGTCTTCGCCGACTTGACGGCAGCTTAAAAAAATTCCCTCCCCAGTGAGGGCAATTTGGGGGACTGTACCGCCAAGTTACCCCTTTCCGGGCGAAGATTTAACTTAAACTAGCATAGTTATTTACAAAACAAAAAATTATCAATATCTTTTAGATAGTTAGCAGTACCTTTGTAGTTTGTGCCATTGTCGGAGCGAATAAGTGAAGGTAAACCCTTACGCGACACGAAACGATCCAACGCGGTGACGAAGGCCTCCGTAGTCAAAGCTGATACCACTGCCAAGTGAACGGCCTTGGTGGCCAAGCACACAAATACACAAGGTATGCTTTCACAACCCGAGCGTTGCGATTGCTAAAAACCCCCGTGCGCGTTACGTATGTGTCAATCCGACACCAACAAATTTACCAAAGGTCCGTCTTGGGTAGAAGCAAAGGATGAAGACTTCCGTATGGCAGGTCAGCTCTCCAAAATCAGCCTCCAAAACGCAGAAGTCCTTCATAATCCGTGAAAGGATTCAAACGAGCAACCGCTCACTTCAGCCTGGCGTGATCCTCGCGCAGAACTCGAAGTCTAAACTTGATGAGGTCCGCCTGAAGTACACGTACCGTGTACCAATGCGCTCCAACGCTCCTCTGCACTCACGGCTGGGGACAAAATATATGAATTTCATTGACTGGTTGGTATTTCAACATAATACCACCATCATATTGGGATCCTCCAAATCTGCAAACAGTATATGTTCATTTGAAAGCCATTTCCTAAGTTCGAACATAATAATCCAAGTATCGAATCAAATATCGAATATCCAAAATTGTGGATACCTCCACCAATGAAGAAGAACCCAGAGTCTTTTAAAACCAAATAGGATCCATCCTAACAAATCTGCGCCCAGGAAAACATCGACTGGGGCCGGATGACAAAACGTGGGTCTGCCAGATGCAGACCTGACGTGCATGAGATTATGAACGGAGGAAGGTCCAAAGAAGGCTGCCAGCCGACAATATTGTCTATAACCATGGCTGCAGCCGCTGATTCAACTCCAGTCCACCAATACCTAGGAGCGGCACCGACGAAACCTCCAGGTTCAAAACTAATCGGTGCGCCACTTGACTTTCCAAGTCGAGGAGGGCCCTTACCCTAACTCAATCCCCCCTGGGGCCCTAGACGCGAGCCATCGCGGTAGGCAACAGAACCGTCCGCGGTTCCGTACTCATGGCTTGAACAAGCTAGTTACAGGCTACCCCACCTGTGGAGTGCAGGACCAGTCCACTGGCAATAATACGGCTGGTGTGTGCACATCCCCACCCTGGGGGGAGCGTAGCCTCCAACTCTCCCTGAGTACGGCGGGTGGTACTCTAACCGCGGGTACTCGCGGTACGGCGGTGAGTAACCACGTGACTCCGTCTTAACACGGTGCTCTATGCCAGCTGGCACCAAAACTGGCGCGGGGAGGGGGGGCCTAGCCCTTGCCAACTCCAATTGGCCCCCGCCCGTAGGGGCCCAATTCACTACATGGCCATATGTGTGATAGCCCGTAGGCAAGCCCCCTACGGGTCCACGCGCAAATACATAACTCACCTCCCGGTGAGGGGGCGCGCCTCGCGCCGCAGTCCTCCGTTCCGACGGAGGGGAGCTCTGCCCGACAACATGCCTTCCCTGGACCGAGGGGGGGGAAGTTCTCCCTGACGCACCCCCGTTGTCCAAGGGGGGGGGAGTTCTCCCTGAAGCACCCCCGCCCGTAGGGCTCCGTCGCTGCGGGACCGGTGAAGCCGCTTCAGATCTGTTGGCACACAACAATAAATGGTGAGGCCCCTCACAAACACTGCAACGTCGTGGCTCGGGACAATTACGTTCAAAATGATTGCCCAAGCAACCGAAACACAGGCCCTTACGCTTCACTATGCGTCGCCGCTCGGTGACGTGCAGGTTTCGCCACTGCTGACATCTCAGCAGGTCATGCCCCGTATGGCCACATTGTAAACAGGTCAATGACCTCTCGATCACGGCGACCCCCGCCAAACGTGTCATATCGCGTCCCCGCGAGTGCTGCGGTTGTCTGGGCTCCCCACATTCAGATGAGCCAGCAGACGAAAATGATTGCGCCCCAGATGGCGCCAAGTCCGGCTGTGATGTTTCTGCTACCCTAGCTTCATATTCAAGAAACGTTAATAAGTCCGTAAATTTTGGCACAGTGCTGCCATCTTTTCCTGCGGACACCCGCTCAAAACGTGACCTCACATCATTAGGCAACCTACCTAAAATAATGTGAACGAGTAAAAACGACCACTCGTCCACCGGTAAACCTAATGTTCTAAGGGCATTACACGCCACAGTGACCGGGGTCAGCAACTGCAACCTTAGTTGGGCCCGGTCAGTTACCCTAGGTAACGTCAACAATTGAGACGCATGCGCATCCGCCAATAAGCGCATGTTCTGATACCTATCATTTAATAAGCCCCACGCTATATCATAATGATCATCCTCTACCCTGAGGTGCTGGATGAGCAACCTTGCTTCGCCCTCCAATGTTGACATCAAATATGCCATCTTTTGCCCCTTTGATAAATCTACCCTAGAATTTACTAATGAATTAAACATATTTTTAAAAGAAACCCATTCTTGAATTTTCCCATTAAATTTATTTAGTTCTAAACTAACCAAACTACCAGACACGCCATCTACCGGTTGAGGCGTGACAACTACAGGACCTCCTGAATTTTGCCTCTTTACATCAGCAATAATATTCGACGTTATAACCAGCGTCTTACCAGTGGCGCCATCAATTGGTCTAGGTGTGCTAACAACCGGGCTGCCCGATTGTCGCTTTTTGATCATGGAGGCCGCCTCAGTTACATCATCATAAATTTCCATTATCTGAGCTAAATCCGTAACATACCTCTTCAAAGGCTCGTCACTTTCCTGCAGTGCTGCCACAGCCGCCTCTGCATCAGCCAGCCGCTGATGCATCCGCTCGGCTCTCTCCAGGATTGCATTGTCGCGATCCGAACGAGAAAGCAATCCCTGGACGGTTGTAAACCAGCGGAGCTCTTTCGCCAACGCAGCCTTGTGAGACTTGGACATCATGCCGCAATGAACCGGGAAATGTATAAATAAAAACTATTTAGCAAACACCCTGACACGGCACAAAATACAGAAGCACTGCTCAATAGGTACCCTACCTATAAATAGAATTTAATTAGCAAAATTAATTCCCAATTACCAATGTATGTACTGTCCGTCAATACTAAACAAACAAATAGGTTCCTACCTAATTCTATATTACCAAATTTAAATTATATTTGGTGTATACAATACACACAAACCCGAATGCACATTCCACTATGCAACTGTATACATGCTTGTAAGTACATAAATTCAAGCCAAGATAACCGTATATTAGCTAACAAGTTGATTTCCAATCTATAATATAAACCGTTATATGATATAATGTTATTGCAATACAAGAACACTTGATATGTACTAAATTAACAATTTATACTGATATTACTGAACCACATCAGTGTGGTACCCTCCGGTAATCAATTATCTACTCAAAGCACTAAACAAATCCAATTTGTAATTGCTACATGTACATGTAAATAGCCTAGCTATGTTAACAGTTCAATGACACTGGGGCCGCCCAGTTCCGCTGTTTATATGTATATAAACCAAAGTTGGGATTAACCACGGACTGGCTACCAACACTTGTTTGATATAAACGCTCGTTGCTACCAGAAATTGTAGCATATAAAAAGTAGTAATACTGACTAGTGACGGGCATCGACGTCACTGGTGCGAGGATTCCATAACCACGCTCAGACACCACTAATTGTATGCTAAAGGGCGATACTTGCAGCTGGAGCAGGGGCCCATAGCTGTCCCAGATTTATAGTATACAAGTATCTTATGATCTAATATTTAATATAAAATGTCCTACCAGACAGCTGTATGATGACCTCATCAAGTAGTCCTCGCACGAAGACCCTTCGCTGCGGAGACCAAGGCGTGTCGGTGCCGTGACACGTAGATCACCTTCCACGATGAATCTAAACACAACCCTCCTACCCCGGGATGCATCCGAACCCAGAAAAAATGGTAAATGACAAGTCCACTTGTCGCACACCGCGTGGATATAGGTTATTTCACACACACAGGAAATACACTCAAAAGTGGCCTTCACGCCAAAATATCTTCAGCCCTTGATCGAATACTGTTTCTTACGATGTCCGCACCGATTTCCCTTGGGCTAAGCCCTTAATAACACATATTAAAATCGTCCGCGATCTATACCAAGAAAATTCCACGTCCCTCGTTTTTGACAGCTCCAAGTCCATAGACAAAATATATAGACCATTGATGGATGCGTTCCGAAATATACATTTTATTCTGAACAACTAACGTTTCTTAGATTCTTGACTAAGGAATTAAGACAACATAAAATTTAAAAAATCAAGTTTGCCTTGTAAATGAAAAAAAAAACTTTGGGATATCGTATTTTAAAATATGATTCAGTATTTTATATAATATTACTTAATACTTCACATGTATGGGTAATTTAATAGGCCTGTGTCTCTAGAAGACAAACTGAATACATGTGGAAATATCTAAGAATATCTATGATTTACAATACATTGCTTACTTATTTTACTCTAATGGTATTTCGTTTATATGAACTAGGCATGCTCCACAAGCCTATCAAACTGGGAAATTGCTATAATAAAATTTTGAAAATAATATGAATTCGTTCTTTGATCTTGAAATTGTTGCCGTTCGATACGCGATTACTTGCATTTCCCTACATCAAATAAAATCGCAAAGATAGGCCCAAACTATGATCTAAATATCATTTCATTTGATTTATATCACTTTTTGGAAACTTAACACAAAAATATACGTCGTACAATATGAGATATAAAACGACCATCATAATTAAAACCCACTCTTCTATTCCTCTATAATAAATAAAAACAAATAATGATTATAAAAATCTTTTTTTTTCTTGTTCTGATGAGCTATCTGCGGCCCCTAAAAAGAAAAGCATGTGATTTGATAAAATCTTAAAACTGTATTTATATACTTATGTACTTATTTTAATTCAAATCTCCTTCCAATATGATATCAGAATCCTAAAGTTCGGATCGTTGTTGTAGTCGTGCTACGTATATTTCGAAGCTGCTACGACCCGAACACAAAAGCCCTCAAGCCTTTTTGCAATCAGGTTGCATAACATTTATGTTCCGATATGAAAAAAAGAAAATCCTTGTATACAGCAGCAAACTTATCTGACCTGGTGTCGAGGACTATCATAGAATGAATATAAAAGTCATTTTAGTTTGGCTGTAAGGGTCAGAGGAGTTTGTGGTGCCGTACGTAGTTTGGTACGTCAATTCGTTTTTCCAGTAAGGTATTTTTAAAACTGCATATTTACTTACAGACACCGGTTAGAAACGGATAATATCCTTCTTAATTTTTGAATATTCATATGGTGAATGACATAAATGAGCCTGAATATCGTTTTGTTTAGACCTATCAGATAACACAAAGTCACAATGAATCATCATGCATTTAGCAAGAATTAGTTTTGAAAATGTTAACACCGGTCTGTCTATTTACGCGCGATGGAATGTGTGACGGTGACATTGAGAGAAGAGTAAATGCGGGAAATAAAGTAAACGGAGTCCTGCACTACCTTATGGGCAGCCAAAATGT
The DNA here is from genome assembly GCA_934047225.1 of Ypsolopha sequella. Classification (NCBI taxonomy): domain Eukaryota; kingdom Metazoa; phylum Arthropoda; class Insecta; order Lepidoptera; family Ypsolophidae; genus Ypsolopha; species Ypsolopha sequella. Next base: position 14,037,240 of record OW203994.1, on the reverse strand, counting down.
GACTGCAAAGGCACGAGTGTTGGCTCCTACACTTAGGCTTATGTATGGTAAGTTAAACATCAAAGTAGAGTAAAAGCAGTGAAAATGCGTTCCTTTCGGAGTATATGACTGTAGTTTAACATTGAATGAAAGAGTGAAAAATATTGGCATACAGGATCGTTGCGGCCTGAAAGAAGATTTAGTGACTCGAATAGAAAAAGGAATGCTGTGTTGGTTTGGGCATATAGAGAGGATGAATGAAAGTAGAGTGGAAGGCACTACGGAAAAAACTACACTGTTAGAACTTGCATATCTACTTCAGTAAAAAAAATATTATTTTGATAAAATAGTATATTATTTTAGGAATCTTTTTCTAGGAATTTGTTAAACAGAAACGTAATTGGAGAAATCCGGCTCTATAAAAATATTTATTGAAATTAAGTTTTTTTCGACACCATTTCTGCTGGTTTGACAATTTGAAATGACAAATGGACTCTCAGAATAAGGAATACAAATAGAAACCTGGCTAAAATAATACGTGGAGAAAGACACCTATCCTTGATTTTCTTACGACATTCTAGTGCGTTAGAGAGAGATGGATATGTATTAGTTTTTTCCTAATTAGGTAGGTTGTCACTAGTTCGTTGCTTTGCTAGTGATGTAACAATGTCGATTTTTGACTACGATAAATAAACCTTTCTGGTGACAACCTCTTGCTTTGGAAGGAGGCCAAGAGAATTAATAGCAAAGTGGTCTCTGTATACCCCAGTAGGACACATGTTATATTGTGTAAATAAGGAATTAATAAAAGGATATCTTTCGTTAAGCATAATATTTTTTATTAAGTACAAATTACTACATCGTATGCAGGTAGGTACATAAGTTAAGTCCAAAATTGTGCTTGTTTCTAGTACAAAAAATGCTGTAGCTTGTATCAGAGATACAACCGTAAACTATTTAAGTGGATACTTTTTAAGTCGCCTCTTAACTCAATCAAATAGATGTTCGTTGATGTCGCGTCTTTGTTCAATCAAGGAGGAAGGAATTAATCGCAACAATAGAAATCATAATAATCATAGACTTATAGGATTCGTAATAATAATATTATGTCAATGATAAGCGATGACAGCGCGATTACTACAGAGGTCATTTCAATTTTTTTATTTCTATCAAATAAACATCAACTTATCTTGAATAATAACTAATAACAAATAATGAACGATTAAAATACCTAATAACCTGTAATAAGAAATCAAATTATGCGCAGTTCAAGTCAATAAGCATTCCCAAAATTCATTTCACGATAGAACGACCCTGTCAAAGTACTTTTATTGTCAACCACTAAGTACGAAAATGTCTTGATCTGCGGAATTTCTTCGTGAAATCGATCACGGCAGTAACGTGAACGAACAGGCCTTTCAGAACGATTTGCGAACATAAAAGTATGCACTTTTCTACACCACAGACATCCATAGGTACTGGTTCTGTTGCCTACAATTGAAAAATTATCGAGTTAATATACTATAGTATAGTACAAGCACGTACCTACAAACAAGATTGATAATGCAATTATACATAATTATTTAAAGGTTACCAATGTGTCTGTATCTGGTAAATATAACGTCGGTAAGGCATCTGATTTTAAACGTCTCCATTTTAAATTTTCGTTTGGTCGAAAAGAATCCGACGTAAAGTGTTTCGAACAAATATGACTGCTTTTTTTAATCGCCCAATTTGGTCAAATTATTCGTCTAAGCCATTCACTTTTTAATTCTTCCCTTTTTGGAAATCTGTAACAAAAAAATATAGCGATATTTATTCGGCATTATTTTTCTTTTAACTCGCGCTTATCCTTTATGCACGGCTGCCGCGGGAACCAATGTTCGATAGTTCGCCACACGGACTTTAGTACATCACTATGCGACAAAACATAACCTCTCATAGTCGGCAGAAAATCTATATAAAACAGGCAAATATCGGTGTAGAATTGAACACGAGTATGATTTACAAGAACTACTATTATTGTTACTGAGTTTTAGGTATGATCCTGCAACTTATTAACATAAAAACTATCAGAACTCACCGATGAAATGATATTGCTTCATTGTTGTTTTCTTTTCTTCCTGTATGCGATTTACAGCCTTCAATCGCACAAGACATTTTATTACAATGTTAAAAAAACAATCAACACAAACAATAATAAATCACACTTTCACGAATTTTGAGAGGAAGAGCACCAAAATATTTAATTTCTCTCGGTGAAGCTGTAAACTTTCGCAAAATGCAATAGACATTTCGATGCCACCAAATTAAGATGTGATGCACGCAACGAACGATATTACAACAAAACGATACAATGATGAGACGTATTTAATTTGATGGTATTATAATTTTTAAAATACATCCAAATTACATCCAACTGACATTTGCTTGGTTCAATCTAGTGACACACCAGGAAAAAATATAAAGTAAGTGCGGTCCGGTGTTTCATTCACTCGTACACAGGAGTAATTTACGTTAGATGAGTACAATGGCTAATGCCCAGTTCTTATTTTAGCCAGGCTTCTATTTGTATTCCTTATTCTGAGAATGGACTGCTATTTTAACAGTATCTAAGACCTGCCCCCCTATTGTGTATCTTTAGTTGCCAACTGCACGAGGTGCCTATCATCAAAAACATAGCTAAAAACTGAAATTTCAAAATTGCTTTTAGTGGGTATTGAACTATTAACAATCTGTGTCGTCACTTCAAGTGCGAAAATATCCTTAGGACATCGGAATTCGATAGTATATCTATGTTTTTGATGATAGACACCCAGTTCAGAAGGCAACTAGAGATACACAATAGGCCCGCTGATTAAACAAAATTTTGATAGCAACTTGATATTCATATCTATTTATTTTATAATATTCATTGTATGTCACATTAATAAATACTTAAAATTAACTACTGACTAACAACTTATAATTAATTACAATGTAATTAAATTATTCTTATATAAAGTAATTCTTGTGAACAAGAAAGTCTTTAAAAGTAGAACGCTTGTTCAAGAAGTCAGCACTTCAACCTGGATTTAAAAATAGTTAAGTTGGAGGACCCCAAAATGTTTTTTGGTAATAAACTGAACACTGTTGGACCCATGATATGTGTCAATAAACTCTCCGGTCACTAGGGATGGGAAAAATCGACATCCTAGTGAGCCCAAAGGGCTCGCCTAGGAACGAGCACGCGAGCGCGAAGCGCGAGCGTGCGCAGTTCCTAGGGATGTCCCCGATATCTAGGGATGGGAAAAGTCGACATTCTAGCGATCCCGAAGCGCGAGCGTGCGCAGTTCCTAGCGGTGTTCCCCGCCACTAGGGATGTAATTTTTGACTTTGACACTAGGGATGTACCGCAAAAAAAATTTTTTTCGGCCTTATCTTCGGAACGGAAGGTGGTACAACCCTAGGGGTTGCACCTTAGGTATTACCTGTTCAAGGCAAATGGGCTAATGAGCAAACCAATAATTGCCTCTATTGAAAGCTAAATATGGCTTTTCCATTTTATTATGTTGGACAGGTAGTCACATTTTTGCTTCCCTATGTTACATAAGCCTTAACGAGAATACGTTAAAAATAAATGAAAAAAAAAATTATGCCCTCCAATTTAAATTCCCAGCTTCGGTGTGTACAACTGCCAATATTTATTTAATTGACAGACTGAAAGGTATGTAGACAGACAAATCAACGAATAGACTGAATAGAGTTAAGAGCGGTTTTGCAGCTGAATTGTGAAATACTCGCCTTTTTTAATTAATCGAAACACTTCAGATTAAACGTCAGTCGCTTAGCGCAAAGTGCATAACTGAACTTTGTTATTCTTTTTAGAAATTTAAAATTGAAAAAGCTTTGGTATGTGGCAATTGACGCCAATAGTTCAGTGTTAGTGAGGTTTATAAAGCATGAGTTTGGATTTTTAATGCACAATAGTCATGTTTTTGTCAAAACAAAGTTAAAACAGCATTTTAAGTTGGTTTTGAAAAGATTATGATTAATTGTGTATACAATTTCAAACTCTTGCTTTATAAACCTCAATAATACTAAAACATTGGCGTCAATTGCCACAGGGTCTGTGGCACAGACCATAATGCTTTTTAATTTCTCATTTCTTAACAAGAAAAACAAAGTTAAGTTGTCCACTTTTCTCTTAGCGACTAATGTATAACCTTAAATTCAAAATTCACTCAATAGTTATTCAATAAAACTTTATTACCTATGTATTTTGTATGTTGATATCGCAATGTTTTCATTGGTTGCTGTAAATTAGAATATCATCCATCGGCCTACTTCGTCCACTGCTGGACATAAGCCTTTTCAGGACTTTGCTACTCCCGGCGGTCATCCTGGAAGAATTGCTAATATTCACACACGCTAGGCAGGTGGGTTGGTGAGCGCGGTGCCGGACTTCGCACCAGTGACGCCACTGCCCGTCACCAGTCTGTTCCATATAAGGCCCGGCTATTACGAATGGATATACCGCCATCCATCGGTCCCAGGCATGGTGGGCCTCCTGGTTTTTTGCCTGTGAGCTGTCCTCTTACTCTCCCCCGAATTACTTCTAGGGGGTCTCCAAGTAAGATAATGGTGGTGGAGGTACCACAGTCGAGCCCGGCATCAGCTCTACCACCTTTTTTATTATTAGAATATCAAAATGTTTTAATTCAAATTCTAATTTACAGAAACCAATGGAAGTTTTGCGATAGCAGCATACACAATACATAGGTAATAGGTTTTGTTGAATAACTATTGAGTAAATTTTGAATTTAAGTGTTCTCTTTCGATTTATTAGAAAAAGGTGGATTTTTCAGAATCCGGCTGCGAAACAGCTCTTAAATAAAATGGCAAGTGCGTTTTTTATTACGGATTCTATGTAATTAAATCGTGTTTGATTTTAAAATTTGGGATATTTTTTTTCAATTTTATATATATATAAATATTTTTTTATATTATAAAGGCATTATTAGATTTTTCTACGCATACGTTTTAAAATAAAAGGGCTATTATGGTATTGACAAGTAACAAGTTGATAGCTTTTCCTATATCTGAGAAAATTTGCTGTGAGTGACAGACATACATTATTTTTAATTTTTTTATTTGTTGGACGCCACATAGATGGACGGACACGCGATTCTTAATATTAACAAATTAAAATTAAAAAAAGAACCCTTATTTAAGTTTTCGAGGATGGTACTTCAAAGTACTACGAAATTTTAAATAAATCATACTAAAACGTAACATTTTGGCTACAGCAGAAGAATGAGCAAAAAGTGATTTTTCTTTATGTCATGTTTATTGAATTATCCTAACTGAAATTCGCAGCAAAATCAAACGAGCACGGTTATGACGTAAGATGGCAAGTAGTCGGGGTTTACAAAATATTTCAGTCGAGTTCAAAATGACAGCATGTTACAAATATTATTATGGAAATAACATTCTGGAGCCGTCGTGGTAACGAGTCAGAAAACAAGGACAGACACTCGCTCTCTCGCTCTGGTGCTCGCAACTATGTACAAAGAAACGTTGGGAAGTGTAAAGTGTGCCAAACGGGATGTACAAGTGAATATTTTTGAGCTTTCAGAAGTTTCGACGATTTTCAAGCGTTGATGTAGCATATATTTACTGAGAGGAAATATTTTACACTGGTATTCAAGCTGTTTTCTTCTTATAAAATACGTAGTTTTTTTCTTAAAATCGAAATTAATGTACAAACACTTTAATAAATAATAATCTTGTGACCCAATATCTTGACTAAAAGCAAAACCATGCCAAGTGAAAATAAATTCCATAAATCCACACTGACTGAAGGTAGGCACAAAATTCGGGTCAACGAATTCAAATTTTCATTATTTTTGCAATTGCTTATGTAAATTTATAATTAGAATAAATGTTTTTTAAAGCGACCTCTATCACTTAGTATACTCTAATTAATATTATTAGTGTGCATTACAAACCAGAAAAGGTCAACTAGAAAGTCTAGAAACTAATTTTAAGTAAACATATCTTTAAAAAAATATTATAATAAAGTAATACTAGTTAATGTATAATAATAGTTAATGAATACTTTATCAAACAAACATTTTTTTTATATAATATAATGGGAGCTCCGAAACGATTTTTTAGCTGGGAGCAATTTGTTAGCGTTAGGTTATTTTTTGTTACGTGACCATCAGGAAATGGAAAAATCCCACATAACAAAATAAAAATTTAGATTTAGAGTATTCAAAGCGATGGATGTCGCTATAAAAACATATATTTCATTATAAATTACATATATTAACATACCTACATTACAAAGATTGCTGAAAAAAATAATGCTTTTTATATGAGAATGGTTATAATTCTTTGATATTTTTTTATTTGTAATTATTCATTAACATTTGATATCTGTAATCGCTGTTTGACATTATTCTGTGTTTCACATGTTATTTGTAATTGTTTTAAATTTTATTTGCATACATATTTTCTTACATAATCTCATTTTGACATTGTTTAATTTTACACTGAATTTTTTTATCGAGTTAATTTCTATGTATTAATTTATTACTACTATTTTATTATTGTTTAAGAAAACTTTTGTAGCTGTACTAATGTCTTGACTTATTGTCATAATTATAAATAAAAATATCTTATGTTTGATGCCTTACACTAAAGACGCCTTCACACCACAGTTACTTTTTTTGAAGCAACATCACTTTTTGCAACATAAAAGTTGCAAAAGTTAAAATATTCTACAACTTTTGCAGCCTTATGTTGCTTTTCCTCCAATCTTGTTCATCGAATTCTTACCGACAGAAACATAAAGTAACAAAACAAAACTTTTGGAAACAAATGTTTAGTTATTTCGGACGTGTGTTCAACGAGCAGATAGCCGTTTTTAAACTGACACTGGGTTGGGTTTTCTACCCGGGTTGCAACACCAACCCGTTCAAGAATCAACTCGCGTCGCAACACTAGCCCGCTTTCCACTGCGAAAGGGTAATGAGTGAGAAATAGTTGACCGGAACGGAGTAAAATAGTCTCGGCCTTCCACTAAGAAAGAGATTCACAAAAAAGTGGTATTTCCCTTCCACTGCGAGCTGACTTCGTGCAGAGAGCTGGGCGGGAAATGAAATGGGTCAGAACGGCGAATTGTTGGGCTACCATTATCAGCAAGCTCTGCGAAAGTGTGTTTGTTGCTTTGCTGGTTTGTCCTTTTTTCGCGCAGCAACAGAGCAACGGATCGGATAGTTTATGGACCGGAGAGTGACATAAGCTACTCTTTATCCCGGAGAAATGCACAGATTCGATAGGACTACACAAAAACTAAGGCAACGCGGGCAAAGCCGCGGGAAAAAGCTAGTATATAATAAGAATAACGATAAGTAAATGCTTTCTACTCAACAGTTACAACAAAAACAAGATAAGAAATCGTAGAAAACCAAGATTTTGGATGGGCTATTAGATTTTATGGGATATTAGAGAGATTTATCGAAGGTGATTTACTGCAAATGTTCTTTAATTTACAAGACGAATTTTTAAAATTCAGCGTAGCAGGCTGGTGGACTCTGTTCAAAACAAGCGTGCAAGACCGTGACACAGCGGACTCTTTTTAACTCGCTTAGTCCACAAACCAAACTAAACCACAAAAATATGTATTCCCCCTCCCTTATCTCCGAAACTGGTAGACTGAAAAATATGAAAAAAAATTCGATTACAGATTATAACTGACAAATTAAAGAAATCTATAGCGATTTAATAAAAGTTGAGCACAAGTGAGATATATAAAAAAGTAAAAAATATTTTTTATAAAAGTACATGGGTATTAAATTGTAGGTATTAAAAAGCTGATTGTAAAAATATATAGTTTGGCTATTTTTAATTGCTTCTATTTCGAGAAATCTTTGAAAAACCATAAAAATGTATGTCCCCCCCTCCTTATCTCCAAAACTGGTGGACTGAAAAATATGAAAAAAGTCATGGTAATATGTGTTCACGTAAAGATTACAGGAAAAATAAAGCGGTTAAGAAATTCACGAAAAAAATTACGAAATTAAATTTACTATCCACAATACGGAACCCTAGGTACGCGAGTCTGACTCGCACATGGCCGGTTTTTTTTTCTTCTGTGGTGTGACCACATTCACTGCACGTCAGCACCCCTCCAACCTCAGAACAACTTGGTGGTTGTGTCGAGTTCAACGCGTCCAATTGATTCAAAAACATACACCTTAGTTTTCACAGTCTGCCTCCAATGCACACACACGCACACACCCTCACACACACACCCTATGACAGGTATCCAAACACGCAGTGGAAGTTATCCTGTTTTTGGTTATTTTTATAATAATTATTCTCTTTTTTTTTATACCTACCTTTTGTTTTGTAATAACTCTTCATTGTTTTATCATCACTGAATGTACACATAGGAAGGAATTGGCTTCTGTTACACGGTGTTTCCTTTTACAGAAGCTAGGGCTACAAAAGTTATGATAAGATGATTGTAACAATAAAGATATTTTTATTTATTTATTTATTTATAATGCGTTCTGTCTTGTGCTGGGTCTATTGCACATCTCTTTATGTAGCGATGTAGTGAAGCACATCTTTATACCGCTGCTTATAATAAAGATGTTGCACCTTAATTAACATTTTGTTGTTGCAGACGAGATAAGAACATTGTTATTTAACTCACCGTTAGGAAACATTTTTATTTCAAAATAGAGTTTTCATTTTAACTCCCTCGCACTCAATTATCTACACTTCATTATTTCGTTTAGTTAGAACGATAAATTATGCTTTTGCTTTCAAAGCTACTTCTGCTTATTGCTCTCAATTTTATATTGCACAACTAATTATATTTGTACAGCTACCTAAAATTTTGATATGCATTTAATGCACCTTTTGTATGTACTGTACAAAAGCAGCAAAAACAAGCTTCAGAAATACAAGCAAGAGCAGTTGGACCAAGGATGCTATTGCATAAAATGATTTATTAACTGATTGCCTTTAAAACTTTTTTAAAAACGATAAAAATTGTTTCAATTTCCGCAAATGTTTCATATTATATGCGACTCTTTGGACGTTGTAGACATGTCTTTAAAACAGTTAAAACCGGTAACTTGAACTTTTATATGCTGATAAATAATAGAACCAGCTAAGTGCGTGTCGGGCCACGCGCAGTATAGGGTTCCGTAGTTGCCCATCAAAATATTCTGACTTAGAAGGTTACTAATTTAATATTTACTACGTTTTACACAATTAACAACTTCATTTAAGTAATTTTCAATAGAATTCGTACAAAATTTTTCTATTTACTATTATTACTATTATTCTATTACTCGACTATTATTCGTTAACTTGTAAAGCCTTCTTATATTAGCTGTGATAGTTTTCCTTTTATATTCGTTGTATATACTACTCCCGTGAATTTTTTCACATATCCAAAAACAACCTTTTAGGTGGCAGGGGGGACTAAATTAGCACTCTAAAGCTTAATATTTCGGAGACGGATCACTAAATCGAAAAATAGTTTTCGCACACTCACAATATTTTTGAGCGATCTATCCAACGATATACTACGATAATACGATCGATGCAAATTCAAAAACTGACTCAGTTACAATTTAAACGAAATTACAATAATTATACCATGACTGACAAAATGTTCACGTATTACAACACCCACTACAACATTGAGTCAATTTATACGTTTATCATGATTAGTCAGATAAGGACTTCTCTTTTACAAAAAAAAAATGAGGACCTTTTGCTGCGAACAAATCAAACAAAATTACAGTTTTGTAAGATAGATCCGTACCGAGTTCATGCAAATAAGTGTTTTTTCAATGCAAGTGCTCGTAAAGGCTCACTTTTTATGCTTCAAAACCGAACACAAAGTCGATTATTTTGCCTAGGGCTTTATTATTTTTTATTTATTTACAATGGTTGGCTAACCTGCAGCCTTTCCTGTGTACCATAAATGTTATACTTTTTTTCCACTGTTTAACGGCTCTGGATACAGTCCTTTTGAGCCAATCATAATTTAAAGTTCACAAGATTATATTTGTTTTGTTTCCTCACACTATGCATTGAAAAACGTAGTATGATACACGGGCGTAAGAGCAATAAATTACTCGCTACGCTCATATTTTAAATCGTCCTCATAATTTATTCCTTTTCGCTCTTGTAGCACAAACTACCATTATAGTTATGATATTAGGTTAGTAGTGTATGTTGACTATCATATTTATTATAGTTACATACATATTTATATCACTCATTATGCACTCATTTTAAATTTCAATAAGCCAATGTAAAATGTTTCTTCATCTCTGTCATTTATGGTTGACTGGAAAAAATTTCTTTCTGAAATAAGTCCACCTTTGCCCTGTATTTCTCTTAAATCTGTATTTATCTGTGTTTTTGTGTGCAATAAAGTGTTTATTATTATTATTATTATTATTATTATACCTAAAATCCTAAATAACACCTACATGTTCGAAAAATATTCGAGAGCCAAACACAAACAATATCCTGCTATCGTTATCTCCTTACTTAAGCCTGAAAAATGAGAAAGAGTACCTGGTAATATTTTTTTCAGCAACAAGTTCAAATGGGGTACGGTAGTACCCCAGCCAAGACGAGCCAAAGGAAGCGGGGCACTACGTATCATTTCTCGAAGCGTTTTGTCGTATGTTCGAACCCTCAAAGCTACGTTCTGGATAATATAGAGAGCCCAAATTATCGGGATAATATGTAGTTAGCAAACTAATGCTTAATTTAATTTAAGTCTTTGTACTTTGAATTTTATTAATACCTAAAATACTTTGATTTCGCCATTGACTCATTGACTGATTCACTGCCTCATGATTATCAATACCTCTAGGGTACTTTCTGAAGTCCAAGAAAGCTGAAATTTGGCATGCAGAAAAAAATCAAGAAATCTGTAACTTTCACCCTCAAACCTCTCATAAGGTTATCATCTCTGGTTCTGTATAATATAACAATTTTTAATCCAATCTTCCAAAAGTCCTAGAAAGCTGAAATTTGTTATACAGGCTAAGAGTTGCACACAAACTACGGTAAAATGAAAAATAAACTGTCACTTTCATTCTCCAAACCCTCACAAAGGGGGGTACAGGTCTTTTTATAAATCTTACAAAAATAAATAAAAAACATTTTATTTAAAGTAGGTTGGCAAGACTCATAATAGAGATCTCATGTAGTACCAAGCCCAACTCTACAAGGTCTAACTCTACAAGCCCTGACTCTACAAACCTACACCTTGCTCAAAAAGTATGACTTGGCCGTTTCATTAAACTATTGCATGACACAAAGTCCATGGGAGCGACTGTGCGACGGCCTTGAAACGGCCAAGCCATACTTTTTGCGCAAGATGTAGGGTTTGTTGAATTAGACCTTGTAGAGTTAGGGGCTTGGTTTTATTTTATCAATTTGAAATGCTTTATATATAATAATAAAATTATATTAGACTTTTTCATCAAGGAAAAATCGTAAAAGGCCGAACGTTCGAGTTTGCTTTATAATTTCGTTTCTCAATTAGAATTAAATCTTACGTACTTGCGTAAGTCGCAAATTAAAAATATACAATTTTAGTAAAACAACTTTATTTGTTTTACCACAAAGCATATTTTTTACTGTTTTCTCTCGAATGTATTGAAAAACGTTTTGTGATACAGAGGCGTTATTATTAATAACTTCGTGATAAAGGTAAACCTTGACGTAACCTACTTTCCACCCTGATATCAAAATATACTATTAACGGGTTTATTTTTGTGCGAAATTATGTTTGCTATGATGCGTTCCAAAGTTTGGAATCCAAACCGTTGAAGAACCCGTTAAAATACATTTCAAAAATCACATCGTTACCAGAACTTTGTGGTGCGCGGCCATGGAAACTTTTCACTTGACCTGTTTTTCTAGAATAAACAATTAAAAACAATTATGTTTGAAACGGTTACGGTGACTGAAATGTTATGATTTATTTATCAAAAGAAACACAAAAATATCGTTTGACTAATCATTAATGAAGTTAATCCTCTATCAAAATGGATACTAGCCAACTTGCGTCAAGAAACTTAGCAAGGTTCCATTTTGTACCCTTACTTTTGCCTAGAATCAGAATTAGACTAAAATTTTTTTAAAACATAAAAAAGACATGATCTTGCTAAGTTTCTTGCCCTTTTTTTAGCAAGACTAATCGAATGGGTGGACTTAGGCATGTATTTATGTATGTAACCTATTAGTATGTAGTATACAACGTGTAACAGAAAGGTGTAACCACATTTGAAGACCTTATTCAGTCAATGGTACAGAACAACTTTTACTATGGAACAAAACCTGCAACACGAAAAAAAAAATACTGTTTCATAGAAAAATGCAATGCCGCTTGGCTGAAATGTATGGCAGCGCAGATTTTTTTTTGAGATTTCAGGGTTTGCTCCATAGTAAAAGTTGTTATATACCATTGACTGAATAAGCTCTTCAAATATGGTTACACCTTTTTGTTACACGTTGTATAATTACAGATTTTAATCGTATACATATAATTAAACCTTAAATCTAGTTCATGTAAGTTTATCATTTTATTAAAAATATTTTTAAAAGATTATATTTGACTTGTAAAAAGTGTATTATGTGTACCTACTTTACAAAACAAATTATTTGAATTTGACAAAAATTTTAATAAGTTACTTCAGACATCTTAGTAGTTCCCAGTAAGACTTATTTAAGTACGAAGTTTGTACCGTTATGAAAACAATGACTTAATGTAAACAACAGAATGAATACTGAATATTCAATGAGAGTAATCAGGTTCAAAATGAATCCCTCCACAGAAAATGATAATTCAATATTATATAGAAATATTTTGTCATTATTCTTCGTTGCTGCAGTAAACTCTAAAATAAAATGAAGTTAACAATGTTGAATTGCTCTGCGCTCGTATATATTGCTTTTGTATAAAAAAAGTTGTTGTAAAGTTTGGGGGAAGCAGCAAATACAAAGAATTCATTACGGGTCCCTCGGTGAAAATAATGTGAAAAGTTTTGAGGGTTCGCCATATATTATTTTGTGAACGAGTAGGTCTCTCAGAGGATTGGAAACATTTTCCATTCTTATTGGAAATTCACAAGAGTGGAATTTAGAAGCAGAATCTATTATTTATTTATCATTACACTTATTTACTTAATTAAAACTTAAATAACAAAAAAGCAACTTAATTTAACACTTAACAGTTCTTTAATAAAATAAAATTAAAAAAAAAGCCCTAAAACATTATACTAAATAAATGTATTTTCAATGCAAGTGCTCGTAAAGGCCCACTTTTTATGCATCAAAACCGAACAGAAAGTCGATTATTTTGCCCTAGGGCTTTATTATTATTATTATTTTTTATTTATTTACAATGGTTGGCTAACCTGCAACCTTCCCTGTGTACCATAAATGTTATACTTTTTTTCCACTGTTTAACGGCTCTGGATACAGTACTTTTGAGCCAATCATAATTTTAAGTTCACCAGATTATATTTGTTTTATTTCCTCACACTATGCATTAAATTAGCTACGCTCGTGTTTTAAATCGTCCTCGTAACTTATTCCTATTCGCCCTTTTAGCATATTATTATATCTTACGAAGACGTATATAATTAAATCTTATATAGTTGTCGCTTTTAATGGGGTGACAGCTTCTCTTATTTAACATAATATGCTTTTCGTGCAATGTGCAAGCGCATTGTCTGTCATGCACGCATACGATTGGGATACATACAGAAACCGCAGGACCATAATAATGTGGAGTTCTTGATTCGCGTCATGTCAAAAGTGACAATTAGACCAATAGCAGTATAGCAAATAGACCAATAAAATTGCAGTATGAATCGTGGTATTGATATTATTTAAGTGAATTAAATATATATTTAAAGCTTAGTTAAAGCAAAGCGAGCCGACCAGTCAATAAGTCTTGAGGTAGTGCCAACCGTCACGCGGCCTGGCGTCTCCGACCCCCCTTTCACCCCGCGCGTCTGTTTTTATGCTATGATCATAGAAATCATGTTTTCTTAAAATCGGGTATGTTATTATGATCAAGTAGCCACCAACTTCTAATCTCAAAGTTTATATTACACACAATATGAAAAGAAACTTAATTAAATCAAAAAGCATACTAAATCAATTTCTAAACTTTTAATTATAGGTTTAAATAAAGTTTAGTCACTCACTTCAAAGAGTAGTCCGCAATTTTCAGTTTACCTATGTTCCAAGTATGCAATCTTTCTATTAAATGAATAACAACGAGATACGCAATGTCTTATGTCAAATACAATCTAAGCTTTTAACTCTAATTTCATCTTAACGCTTTTAAATTCGATGATTGCAAATACCTAAATAATATTTAATGCAAGGTTCTAAGATTTCTAACTTTTTAAACTAAGCTTCAAATATGCATAATCTAATGCACTGTCCAAAAACCAAGCACTCTAATAATATCAAAACTTATATCACAATAAAAGCGTCCGGCTATCGGTCTATATACCCGTGCCAGCGTGAAAGACAAATGTAACTTCGCTTTAAGGCGATACGAAAAAGTGTTAGCGTCCCTGTTACTCCATATGCGAAAAAACCATCAGTGCGAGTGGGACGGATTCATGGAAAAGTAGCAAAAAGTCAGTTTTTTATTCAAATAAAAAGTACTAAGCTAATTTGTCAAAAAGATTTTCAATGAGACTTTACAATACATAATATCCACAAGTTGAATGCAATTTCACAATGAAACTAGTTAGGATTTCAGAATACAGGAAAAAATAAAACAATTTAGTAGTCTTTTCGGAATTAAATTCTATCGAGAAAATTTCATCCAATCGCGTTTCCTTTAGTGAGAATCTTAATATACTCAATAAACATTTACCCAAAAATGAAATACGTAGAAGACGTTATAGTGGAGTAAATGGATTCGAAAAAACTCCATTTTTTTTGGTATCGCTTTAAGTGCTATAAGGAACTTATGGCAAGTGGATTGGTTGTGTCCAAAATCGGAACTAACGCTGCTACCATACTCCTTATTTCACAGCTGCGCCCCCCTGTCACTGTCATCCACGCGCCAACTGATCCTTGTAGCACTGTATGTGTGGTTGTTTTTTCTTGTGTACAAGACTACGGATGATTATAAAAGTGGCTCCTCATATAACGAATCAAGAAAGAAAAAGAAAAGAAAAGAAAAAAGTTTATTTATAAGAAAGCTTACATGCAGACATATTAGTTGCTGGGACATCCTATTAAGTATTTAAACAATACCTGTGCCAGGTTGCCCCGCTCCTCCATTTGTACAATACTTGTTACAAATTTATAATTTTACAAAGGAGGTTAATCATAAATCTAACTCAAAATTAATATATCTACTTTTCCAATCTGTGAACTAAATGATTAATTTTTTAGCGATTTTTTTAAATTTGTTAGACCTTGTTTAAATGAAAGAAAAATAATAGTAGTTTATGCTACAAGGGCGCAAAGGAATAAATTACGAGGACGATTTAAAACACGAGTGTAGCGAGTGTTTTAAACGTAACCGAGTAATTTATTGCTCTTACGCCCGTGTATCATACTACGTTTTTCAATGCATAGTGTGAGGAAATAAAACAAATGTAATTTTGTGAACTTTAAATTATAATTTGCTCAAAAGGACTGTATCCAGAGCCGTTAAACAGTGGAAAAAAAAGTATGACATTTATGGTACACAAGAAAGGCTGCAGGCTAGCCAACCATTTAAAAAAAAAATATATATATAGCCCTAGGGCAAAATAATCGACTTTCTGTTCGGTTTTGATGCATAAAAAGTGGGCTTTTACGAGCACATGCATTGAAAATTAATAAATGGCATATATTAGACCGTTCTCTATCAGCAAAACTTTATCCCACCAAAAATATGAATGTAAAACATATTTTAGGAAAAAAAAACTTAGTTAAGCCCTCAGACTATTGGTCTGAGGTTAAGCTATTTACTTATTTAATAATAGTTAAGCCATTTACTTATTTAATAATAGTAATAAAAACCGGCCAAGTGCGTGTCGGGCCACGCGCAGTGTAGGGTTCCGTAGTTGCCCTGCACAATGTGCGGACTTCTTCTCCTAGTACATTTTATTAGGTTTTTCGACTAATACAGATCACGCCAATTTTCTAGTACGCTCGGAAGTTGATCTTCCCAAGAACGGCCCATACATTTTGTTCCTGCTGATGCGAATCGCCCCGTGTTCCGAGGGGACTAAAAGTTTGGCGCGATCTGTACTCGTTAACTTGTAAAGCCTACTTAGCTGTGATAATTTTCCTTTTAATTTCGTTATGTATACTACTGCCGTGATTTTTTTCACGTCTCCTAATACAACTGTTTCGCTGGCAGGGAGGGGGGACACTTGACTCTAACAAAAATTAACACTTTTAAGCTTAATATTTCACAAACGAAACCCTGGATTGAAAAATGATGTTCTCACACCCCCAATATTTTTAAATTACGACCGTACTCGTACCTCTCTCGTACTCGTACCGTACCGTACTCGTACGTACCGTACTCGTACCGTACTAGTACTCGTACTCGTACCTATCCACCACACACTAGGGGATAGACGAGAAAAAAGAATAATCCCCACTGTACGTATAGGGGACGTACCATAAAAAAATCTTTTTCAAAATTTTACTGTACCATTTTCTTGGCGTGATAAATATGCCAAATTACAGCTTTCTAGTACTAATAGTCTGTAAGCTAAGCCGCGGTCAGACAAACATACAGACAGACGGACATGGCGAAACTATAAAGGTTTCTTGGAACCCTAAAAAAGGGGCCGAGTTTAGTATAAAATCCGTGCAGAATAAAGAATTGCGATCAAATTGGGTTCCGAGGCTCATGGAGGTTCTTTCAGTCATAACTGCAAAAATGTACAACGTACGTTCTTAACTTGTTTTAACCCTTTTAACCCTTTATACTATAGGTATACCTCTTTTCATACTACACTATTACTATTACTATTCTGGGTCCCTACGGACCCTTACTTTTCGTCATGTCACTTTTTATGACACAGTAAAGTTTTTCAGGTCTTTTCTTTTTTATTTTACCGTTAGGTCTGTCTGCTATCTATTTGTAAGCGTAATAAAGTATACTGACCCAAAATACTTTAGATAATTCATGATCAAAAATGTTCGTTCTACTAACGTCAGCGACCTATGTATGTCAGGTTCATTAAAATAAATAATAACTTATAATGACTACTAATAAGAGCATCATCACAACGCCATCTTACCAATTACTCCCAAAAAGTTTCTCTATTCATCCTACTCTATTTTTCAACAGATGTCACTTTTTTAATTTTTATCCGTCATTAATTTCTACTGTATTCGACTGATCACGACTCCACAGAAGGAGACGAAATAATATCGTATTAATTATTTTTATTTTTTATACCTATATATTTAGATATATATATATATATTATATATTTTATTTAAATTATATAATCATCTAAATAATTGACCATGAAATCTTTTCAAGTTCTATATATCCCGTAGCAAGGACCCTAACAAATTTGATTTTAAAACAACTGAAAAACGTTGTATATTTTTGAGTAACCTCTATAAACCTCAGCACCCAATTTGATCTGAAGTCTTTTTTCGGCGAAGGCGACAATCTTGCACTGCCTTTGTACTAAACTCGGCCCCTTTTTTACATTTATGTTATGGTGGGATATCATTTATTTCTGTAAAAATTTATTGTAAAAATAATAAAAAGATTGTCTAGAAAACAAGAAAAAGGATTTTTTTAGCTTAAATCACCTTGTCTACCGTATGTTTGTTAGATTTTTTCTGTGGTTGGGTATAAAGTTAAAAAAGTTTTCCTACGTCTTTGATACGTTTAAAACTCAATCGTTTATTTGCAAGTTACATTTAGGGCTACGCAAAAGCGTACGAATAACATCCCACTTCCGAAAAAAAGTTCTGTGCACGCCACTGGTGGTGATCCCTATCGCCGTACTTCGGGCACAAACACACGCTTTTTAGGGTATAAGATTTTAAGTTACAGAAATACAATTAAGTTTATATATCAAATTCAGTTTTAAATAAAAGTGTTATTAAGTTATATTATTTAATTCAATATCAATTCCAAACTTTTTAACTTTTCAAAATTAAATTTTCAAGTAAACAACCTTAAGGTTGATTCTGAAGTCAAAGGACGCAATTTTTGTTTCACTGAACCTTTTAACATTCTATGAGTTTTACAACAAAATTTATTATAAATAATAAATATTTCAAAGTCAAAGAAGATCATTATGATACAGTCTGATGTATTATTATAATAAGTTAATAACTAAAGATTCGCCCTCTGTCACTCTGAAACGCCCTCTATTACTCTGAAACGCCCTCGAAAAAGGTGTGCTAGAAATGAATTCTAGTCACTTGACCTAATCTAGTCACTTAACCTCTTGTTTGACGTCAAAGCGTAAGCTTGAGCAAAAATGAGACTTGCATGTATGCAGTGATGGTTTCAATTAGCTCATTTATGATGCATTCGACAGTCAAAAGCGGATGCATTTTAACTTGGAATTTATAAGGGACTTTGTTTCTTGGTTATTGTTGTTCTGAGGATACAGTCAACACATGTTTGCTTTGTCAAAGAAAACTATTTGGTTTAAGGTCCTTATTTTTAAAGCTTTAAAATTGTTTTAGCGAACTGATTTACCAAGTGTGTTATAAATACAAAAGTTTTTGTTTCTTTGTTTCAGATGGTTTTGTTTCTGGAGTAAAATCTTCACCTAACATGAAAATAAGGGCACCGGTAGACCTGAGGCTCATCGCCTTGTGTACAACCTGCCTGCTCCTTCCCGTCATGGCTTGCCCCACTCAGTGCATCTGCAAATGGAAGAACGGGAAAAGACACGTTGAATGCATAGACAAAGACCTCAAGCAGATCCCAAGCCAACTCGACCCAGAAACTCAAGTACTAGACTTTGCGGGCAACGACATGCAAGTCCTTCAAAAAGAAATCTTCCAGAACCTAGGTCTATTTGACTTACAGAAAATCTTTCTCCCGCGATGTAGAATACACAAAGTTGATAATTACTCTTTCAAGGGCCTTGCTAACCTAGTTGAGCTCGATTTATCTAACAATTATCTAACCATTGTTCCCTCCTCTAATTTTGTTTACTTCCCCTCTTTAATGAGGCTGTCTCTGAACAACAATCCGATAACGACTATAAAAACACACTGTTTTCAACACTTAACGTTTCTAAACACCTTGGAGTTAAATGAGTGTAAAATTGAACAAATTGAGATCGATGCGTTCTCCGGCCTTCACCATTTAGAGTGGCTACGTCTTAATGGAAACAGGCTATCAAATATCGAAGGCGACAGTATATTTCCCGACACGCTACGGGGAATCGATCTTGAGAACAATCGCTGGAATTGTGACTGTAAGATGAAGGATTTGCACGATTGGTTATTGAAATTTAATATGCCACACGCCGTTGAACCCATTTGTTCTACGCCCGATCGTCTGAGGAAACGCAAAATTACCAGCGTAGCAATATCCGAACTAGCGTGCTCCCCGAAAATGTCGCCCACATCTGTGTATTTGGAAACTAATGAAGGTAATAACGTTACACTCGAGTGCTTGGTTAAAGCGATACCGGAAGCGGAAATTTCCTGGTGGTTTCAAGGTCAGATCATACACAACGATTCCAAAGATGAGTACGATCTTAAAACCACATACAGCATAATTGGAACAACCGAAAAGAAAAGTGAATTATTTGTTTTTAATGTTAATCAATATGATAATGGAACTTATTTGTGTATAGCTGATAATATAGCAGGTAGGACACAGGCTAATTACACGTTAAAAATAATAATTAAAGAGGAACCTGTAATTGTTGTTGTTACCTTTCCTCGGAAGCATTTAGTTATTATAGTCACTGGTGTGTTTCTTATAATAGTTCTAGTCATAGCTATAGTAGCCGTGGTATTATTAAAGTTCAAAACGGATACAAAAAGTCGCAAAAAGAAAGATAGCGGAAAAGATGTCGCTCTACGAAATCAAAACAATCATAATCGAAACATTAATGATACGACAACGTTTGACACTTTGCAAAGAAAAATTAATGGAAGCTTAATAACAAACGCTCAAACTCATCACGTTGTACATTATACCGTTCAAGAGAATATAGAAGAGACGTACAACACGGGAAGCATAAAAAATTACATGGACAGGAACCCTGACATAATTAATGATGCTGAAACAGTTACAAATAACTCGCTCAACGACAACTCAATTATGTCTGTCTACAAAACGCAGAATCCAAACGAAAATTTGGAAGAGGGTGCAACATTTTCTCTACCAATGATGCCACGTCAAGTGACATGGAGAGATCAACAACCTCTACCTCCACGCATGCCCTACAACATGTATCAACATTCGGCTGATATTCATTTGAATCCAGGCTGTTTCTTAGACAATGAAGGCTATCCTTACGACTACGGTTTGCCAAAAGTGCAGTGTAGATCAGGACCCATGCATTCTAATTATGCTGGGGTCACTCCTGCTTATCAAACATTACCACATAATAGACCAAAAGCGCAAAAACTTGCGTGCAAATTTGCTAAGGACACAGAATTCAACACACCACCATGTTTAAATTATGTATCAGGAAATTTTAGGCACACTTTAGACGGTTATCCAATTGTTAATAGGCCTGTTCCTTTTGGTGGTAATGGTAACGTTTTTATTGGTCAACCAGGTACGGTGCCTCCCGTGCCAGAAGGTTATAACCCAGAACCTGTGGCAATGTGCTGTGGTGGCCCTCAG
This sequence comes from Ypsolopha sequella, assembly GCA_934047225.1. Lineage (NCBI taxonomy): Eukaryota > Metazoa > Arthropoda > Insecta > Lepidoptera > Ypsolophidae > Ypsolopha > Ypsolopha sequella. The sequence continues at coordinate 14,016,389 of OW203994.1, read as the reverse complement.
GCTGAGCCCTGCACGTCGTGGGGAAATCCTAAAGGAACCTGCGCGGTCATGGTACCAATGGATATTTCAGAAGCCGGTCCTGGTAAATGCTATCATGTAGAAACTCGGTGTGTGGACACGCAAACTACGGATTTGCGGCCACATACCGAGACTCCTGACGGTTTAAAACCTGCTTTGAAGGGCCCTAGCGGAAAATATGAACTAGAGGTATGCACAGAGAGCCCTGATGAGGGTTATGTGGGCGATGCTGTTGACACAAATGATACCTGACGACGTCGTCCCAGTGATACCTCAAAGGTAAGCCGGCACGGAGCACACGGCAATAATAATAAAAGTGATAAAGCGACTGAATAAAGTACGACTAATATAGATTAAGTTTCGGCAAGACACACATTATTTAACTGCACAAAGAGTTGATAGCAGGCGCACTTGAAGAAAATCCCCTTGCTCGAGTTGTAAGTTTTTCCAGCTGACTGTAAAATTATTTTAAAAGTTTCTCCATCTGAAAATACCTAAAAGTTCATATATTTTGAATTCAGTGGAAAATTTATTTAATGCGTTTAACTGTGCTTTTAGCTGAATTACTAATTTTATACAATCAAATACTTGTTTGAGTCTAGATTCCAGATTACTATTTTTAACCCAGCTTATTAGTTGTTATAAACTAAAGAAATAATTTTGATATTGTGCCAATAATACAAAACAAAAATTTTTTTGTGGACAAAGAAATCTCGTTTTATTTTTATTCTAGAATCAATACAATTTCTTCATCACAATAACATTTTAAATAATTGTTCAATAATATAACATTGCAATAAAATTTCAGCCTTTCCTGAATTTATGGTGACAAATATTGTATAATAGTGTCGATTCGGTGTAACACGACTTAACTTATTTGACAGGACTAAACTTAAATTAACTGTTCTGTCTTTTTCTTTCTGTATCGAAAAGACAAAGACAGAACGCTCAAAATAAGGTTAGTACTATCAAATAAGTTACGTCGTGTTACACCTAATCGACACTAATGACAACTTTACACTTACAGCGTGAACTTGCGGTCAAAACTTGAACATTGTGTACATCAAGGTTGTTTACAAAAAGCACGCGTGAACAAGTGCACTAACTTTTACACCAACATCACGCTTCTTCGCGAGCGTTCACGCCATAATTGCAAAGCAGCCTTAACTAGAAAACATTTTTGTTTACTATAAATAAATGCCGATCATACAGAGTATATTGGTATTCTAACACTTTTATTTTGTAGAAATTTCACTTATCAGTTATTACAAATAATACATTTGTCATACCAAAGTAATGTGTAAATATTTTTATAAGAAAATAAATTGTAGAGAAAATCGAAAGGAAAAAATCTTCCTTTTGAGAAATCGATAGTAATAATAACATTATTTCTTAAATCGATATCAGGGTATCTCCCTTAAGTTAGGCAGTACTGTAAGAATAAGAATCTATCTTTTTGTAACATAAAGTAGATTATTATCTTTATATATTAAATAACTTAGAAAAGTATTATTAGTTTTTACCATTTGTAGAGTTCCTATTTTGTTTTATTATTACAAAATGTATAAGCAATAATTTAATGTGCAATTTTTTCACACAAGAAAGCGAATTTCTAAAGCGCTTCAAAAATTTTATTAAGGAGGAATGTGTCAAAATAATCCATAAAATGCAACCAAAGATAATAACAGCAACGAGAAATAGTAATTGTGACACGATTAATACTTGCACACAGCACTTGGTGAACTGAATTTCATTTGTAAAAGACGTTTTATAAAACGCAAAAAAAATATCATTGGTTGTCTACAAGTGACTCGTAAATCCTATAGAAACCCGACCCCAAACTCTAACTGAGAATTACTTTCAAATATAACATGTTTTTCATTGAAACATAATTCAAGGTGAACAAAAGTTATAAAACATTTTAATGAACATACATGCAACTAAATAGTGATAGCGACATTTTTTCCCAAATAAATAACTTATAAATAACGGAAAAAGAGGTCACACAAATGAATAAACAAGAGTTTATCTGAAGATTTAGACTCGTGGTATATCAACCTTCATGTCCAATGGAATGGCGTGCACAGTTTTTTTTTTTCGGAAAAGTGACGAGAAGGTCAAGTTAGACAATAAAAAAATATGAAAAAATTTAAATACCACTTTGAAAATAAAAAGTGTGTATGAAAATGTACCCTCTAGGGTAAACAGTGGCTATGTATCGTATACAATTAATTATTTTTCAAAGTGATATTAAAAATTTACAAATTTTTTGTTAATGTCTAACTTGACCTTTTCAAAATAAAAATTAAGCACTTTGCAGACTTAACCTTTAATGAGTTTAAAAAAAGACGTGACTTGCAATGAAAACCCATACTCAACCAGACATATAAAACGTTATGAAAATACTGATATAAAGTGTTTTTTAGTTTTTACTAGTTCATTTTATTTATGAAGTTTCTAAACTAAATCGAAAACGAAATAAACCTTTAGCGATTATGTAGCGTTATTGTATTCATTATTGACACAATTTTCTTACTATTTATTACCGTTATACATTACGTTTGACTCTATTGTTTCGAGGTTTGACTACAACATCGTTTTCGTATTTTAAACGTTATAGATGGCACCGCGCTCACCATTCCGCCTGCCCAGTGTGTGTGATTATGGGCATTTCTTCGAGGAGGACCGCCAACTGTGGCGAAATCTTGGAAAGGCCTATGTCCAGTAGTGGACGAAGACAGGCTGATGGATGGAAATGTCATCTTCAATAACGTGAAGTACAGATCGCGCAATCTTACCTGGTGGCTTGAAGTTTAGTTCTCTGTGTGTTCTCTCTTTCTTTCTCTCTTCCTAAAGTCTAACCTGCGTCAAGAGAAAGAGCTTAACTTCGGAGGACCAAGTAAGATCATCCGATCTGTAAATTTTGGTGAATGTTAGTATAATCCGCAAAGAACGTGGTTTCATTTTCATACCTATTTACATACACTTGTTGTAAGTTTTATCTACTATTTTGAGGAATAGCCTTGCCAAATGTAAGAACGATGAGTATTATAATTTATCATAATTTGAAATTAAGTAAATAGAAAGGAGCGCACTTTTTATGTTATAGTGTCAAGTATTTATAGAAGAGAAAAATGTAGTTCTGCATGAAGTTACATGTAATATACGATGTTTTTATTAAATCTGTGTTTTATTTCATCAAAAACAATTAGGGGTTGCACCAAAAAGTTAAAGTTTTACATGTAACCAAGGTCGTGATACGTGTTTGCTACAGCATAATAAGCGCTACGACTCCACAGTTTTTCTGTTTTGTAACATGGATGGGTGTTAATTAAATTTAGATATTCCGCTAGTAATTTACGCTTTGAAATTCAAGATGCAGATATTAAGTTTTGTTTTTATTGTCTGTTTGATAACCAAAACTAAATCTTCAAAAACAGTTCGTCCTAAATGTCATCCATTTCCATGATAAGAATCGAAAAAATTGTTTACAGCTGACACTTATCAAAAATTTAATTAATGTTGCATGTTAGCTTAATGTTAAAATTACATTATTTAGATTTGTAATTCCTAAAAAAAATTCAAAAATGTCAGTACTGAAAATCGAGTTTCCCTCAAATTGCGGGTTTTTCACAATCTGGCTGCGAAACCGCTATAAGCAATATCAAATTAAATGCTGGTTAAGTTAAAATAAAAAGTAAAAATATATTTACAATATAATAGGTCTTTACACATGAATTTGCCGTTTTCTATAGATAATTTGAGGGAAACTCAATTTTCAGTACTGACATTTTTGCATTTTGTTAGGAATTACAAATCCAAATTATAAATATTGACATATATATTGGTTTTTTGTAAATTATAGACATTAATTAATATAAGCAAGATATATTTCGAATCCTTTTGGACTCGGCATCAGTTGCATTGACAAAAGACATGACATTATCATTATCATAATCCAAATTATGTAATTTTAACACTAAGCTAACAGCAAAATTAATTTAATTTTTGAAAAGTGTCAGCTGTAAACAATTATTACGATTCTCATCATGGAAATGGATGACATTTAGGACGAACTGTTTTTGAAGATTTCATTTTGGTTATCAAACAGACAATAAAAACAAAACTTAATACGTAGATGTAAAACCTTGAAATCAAATAATACAAATAATGTAAATAGCCATTGAATTACAGAAAATATGAACTCATGAATCTGTAAAAAAAATCGGCAATTTCATATGTAAAGACCTATTATGACTGTGAAATGCAAATCACAGTCCATTACATCACAGACGATTATTGCGTCCCAACGTGATCTGTGGTAAGCCCTATCACCGTACTCCGGGCACAAATACACACTTTTAGGGCATGCAGGTTTCCTCACGATGTTTTCCTACACTTTTCAGCATGTGGCGTAATAGGTAATACAAATTATATAAATATTTAGATAATACAAATAATATTTAAGTTATCACAAACAAAAAAAGACAAATCGCTACTGTAATATGATATCCCCATTGTTATTATAAATGCAAAAGTGTGTTTGTTGGTTGTTGGTTTGTTGGTTTGTCCTTTTGCGTAGCAACGGAGCAACGGATCGACGTGATTTTTGGCGTAGAGATAGTTTATGTGCCGGAGAGTGAGAGGCTACACTTTATCCCGGAGAAATGCACTGATTAGATAGGACTACACAAAAGCTAAAGCAACGCGGGCAAAGCCGCAGGCAAAAGCTAGTTTCAATTTAAAGGTTTTGTACCTAAACCACAATCTATGGACTAACCATAGAAAAACAAATACATTGTACGGTCCTTTTTTATTTATGCGGTTTTAATATGGCAATCATCGATCTAAGACTCCAAATAGATGTTGTGGACTTGTGGTGTAAGTGCAATTATTGATTTCAAAATGACTCGGTCCTAGATTACTGCCGTCTACATTAGTGCAGTAAGGTGGTGTTTCGTGAAATTGTTTTTTTTTTTTTGACATTTTGTATATGTGGCAGGCAAATAGTAAAATTCTGCATTTTACAAACGACGTCGTCAGTTTTTAAACGCTCGCTGTTTTGCAATTTGCTGTTCAGCAAATTGTTAAATGCCCGCTGTTTGTAAAATGACTTCGTCATTCGTCACCAAAAAGTGAAAAACAGGTGCTATGACGAGCGGAGCGAGGAGAAACTTGTTAGGTTTACATGTAAGTACATATTGGGAGCCGAGCGAAGCGGTTCAATAGTTCTAACAGAATTAATAATATATTTGCCGAGACAAATTATAATATGCTTAATTCGACTATATGACGAATATTTGTCAAATAGCAAAAAGCGAGCGTTTAGAAACTGACGCCGCCGTTTGTAAAATACTGACTTTTTCTATTTGCATGCGACATATTACACCGTAGTAAGAGAGATACTAACCAAACCAGACGAAGCTAAGTATCGTCTCCCTTACAGTCAATGCTTACAATCTTACGTCACCCCAATTAGGTAAGAATAACAATGTGTAGGAAGCAATACAAAGCTATCATAGGTACCGACACAGCGTAGCACCGTACAGAGTTCATTATGTCGCAATGGACATTTTCAGGCTACGAACACCTACAAGTGCTACGAATGTCTACGAGGTAACTTGCAGTAGAATTAATCAACCACCGATGGGCGTCTATATTTCAAAATATAGTTAAAGGTTACTAGCTAACCGCAAAGTGCATAACTTATTTTTTATTTTCTTGTTTAGAAATTTAAAATTGAAAAGCTTTTTGATCTGTGCCATTTGACACCAATAGTTCAGTATTAGTGAGGTTTATAAAGCAAGAGTTTGAAATTGTATACACAATTAGTCATGATCTTCTCAAAACCAACTTAAAATGCTGTTTTAACTTATTTTGGACCAGATCATGACTAATTAAGCATTAAATTTTAAACTCATGCTGTATAAACCTCACTTATATTGAACTGTTGGTACTAACTGCCGCATACCAAAATGTTTTTCAATTTTTAACTTCTAGATACAAAGTTAATTTATGCACTTTGTGCTAAGCGACTGAGGTTTAACCTTAATGTCGTTTTTTCTTAAATGCTATACTTTATGGATTTTTATAATGAAATTTTTGACACCATACTATAAACATCAATAACTTTTTAACAGTCTCATAACCATAGTAATTTTGCAATTTTTTATAAGGTCACTGTAAAGAAAAAATGTGTAAAAATACCATAGTTGCAAAAACACCCGCCTAACTTGACTTAAATCCATAATTCATGTAATTTTCATAATAATAGCATCCATATTTCATGAAGCGCTTGAACTATGAAACTGAAATTTCAAATGTGACTGAGAAAATTTATGTGCTACATTAAAAATTGGTGCTTAACTTTACTATGTAGAAACATTAATCTGTTTCCCCCAAAAACGAGAAGATTTATCTCGTCCAGAGAAGACTTATACTAAATACGAATTAACTACTTTAATTTAAGGAATAGCCGGACCCAAAGCCTCTAAAGATAGCGGTGAAAATCAAGTGTTTGAGTAGCATAATTATCACGGTTGGTTTCAAGTACTGAATCTACAATAAATTCTCCTCGAATTCAGGCAAACCGTCGTGAAACTTCGTATGTAATTAACTAATGATGCTAACATTCCTAATTAGGAAAATCTAGACATTTTAAAGGGTAATTCTGGATTGATTACTCTTGGCAGTCAATAAGACCGCTTTTGTCATGTTATAGCTGTGTAAATTTCATGGAAAATGCAACCTCAATAATTATTTGTCTACAATATGATTATACATATCCACATAATGTAGTTAGTGTTTAAGTATTTAAAATATAACCTACGAGTATATAAATTGTATTTTTAATACTTCAAATATTGAGTTAGGAGCTATCTTCCAAGGTACAAAGAAAATGGAATCTTTTATATGGATTATCATGAGAATTAGCAGTGCTATCTCAACTAGTAGGAAAGGGGCCTTATTCTCTGACTTCAACATCTATCGCTTTCGCTTTCAAAGGTATCGTGATTGGCTAGAAGTTAAGTCTTCTCGTTTGTACTCGGGATACATGTCCAAAAATGTAACCCACAATTGTTTTGGAGGCTCGTGTCACATTTTCATTCACAACCATCAACCATCACCGTACATTACATAAAAATATCGTCACGATGTACAAAAGGGGTCTTGGAGGTGTTTCACGAGAACAGTCACAACACTTGTACACCCTGTTTTCACAAACTATTTTACAACCCAACGTGATAGCGCCGTACTTCGAGCACAAATCAGGTCATGCAGGTTTATCTCACAGTATTTTCCTTTAGCGTTCAGCAAGTATAAATTGAACCAAGAGATGCCTAAAAAAATCGAAACTTATTGTTGCATACTCAAAAACATAGATTGAACCCGGGTCTCTAGGTTGAGATTCTGGTATTCTACCGACTGAGCCACCATGTTATACAATAAAGTATTGACTTTTATACATTTCAGTAAATAATGTGACTGAGTGAACAGGTGACAGGTGCTATACATGAATTCCAAATAAAATCAATTCAAGAATCTTGAACACTTGTCACGTGGGAATTGAACAAAATACTTCTGTTTGAAATCGTATAAAAAACGACATCTTTATTCCCAAGACGAGCACATAAATATTAGCTATAGCGAAGCCATACACGGACCCCATTGGGAATGGGGGTTGCCCTAGCAAGGGTCTTCACCCTTCGAACATTTCCATTTTCAATTGTAATACGGTACGAGACGAAAAGACATTTGTTCGTAATTCTAAAAGCTAAAATTTCCAAATCATTCTTGGTGTTTAAGTGTAAATTTTTTCTAAAATTGGCAACGTATGTTTCTCGCTCATTAGACAACACACAACCATATTTAATTCGGAACTAGCACGTGCTATTAAACTGATGCGCGATTCAAACCGCTCTCTACATATTACGGGTATCAATTGTCACATTTTGACCCATCTTAAATAAAGTATAATAAAATGTATGTGGGCACTCCGTAGTAGTTATTTATATGTTCGATATATGCGATCGTCCAAAAATTGGCGTCTCGTCGTCGTATCAACCAGGCAGAGAAAACAATGAACATGGCTTTTTGTAAACAATAATTTACATTATGTGTACCCAGACAATAAAATCTCTGTTGGAGAAACTTCGCAGTGTGATAAAGTTGGGTATTATACATAATACAGTTTCAAAATAACCTAATGGATAAATTTTCTTTCATAATCATACTGGAAAGTTTTACCAACAGAGGAATTATTGTGTAACACTTTTGTTTATTAGGGAAAAGTTGGAGAAAATGTGTCTTCTGCCAGTTGCATGCCTGGACGGCAATTCTGGCAAGTGCGAAAACATTTTCTACGGCAGATTTAGAGCGATTTTACAAATTTTCTACGGAAATTATTGTTTTTTTTTTCTTTCACAATTTTTGCGCACTTGCCAGAATAGTCGTCCAGGAGTGGAATCTTTTTTTTTAGGATTTCAAACGCCTTTTGTGCAAAAAACGTATATCGCTAAATCAGATTTACAATCCACGTTTCCATAAAATTAAACTTAACTTATGTAATATATTTATACTTAAGACGTCATTGGTGCAAATTACCACAAGTGACGTGAAAGAAAAGTGAACAAAAAGTGTTTGTTTTTCGTAAGATCAGTAAAGCAAATAGTGTAGTCATAATAGTAGTTTATGCTACGAGGGCGCAAAGGAATAAATTACGAGGACGATTAATTTAACCGAGTAATTTATTGCTTTTACGCCCGTGTATCATACTACGTTTTTCAATGCATAGTGTGAGGAAATGAAAACAAATATAATCTTGTGAACTATAAATTATAATTGGCTCAAAAGGGCTGTATCCAGAGCCGTTAAACAGTGGAAAAAAAAGAATAACGTCTATGGTACACAGGAAAGGCTGCAGGTTAGCCAACCATTGTGAATAAATAAAAAAAAAAATATAATAATACAGCCCTAGGGCAAAATGTGTGTTCTTTTTAATTTTAGCTAGCATTAAGGTTTTAGTTTTAGTAATTTTATTCAAATACAATTTATATTGTTTGTGAATTAATAAATGATGATGATGATGATGAAATAATCGACTTTCTGTTCGGTTTTGATGAATAAAAAGTGGGGCTTTACGAGCACATGCATTGAAAAAATCATAACGTTTTTATAGACGTGACCGATGTTTTAAAAGTTAACAAGTGTCCAAAGTAGGATAATTCAAAAGTAAAAGAAACAAGCTGATAAAAGCAATATAAATATATACAAATAATTCAAAACTGACATATGTCAAAATTTTTCAGATCCCGTGGGAGCATTTTTCCGGGGTAAAAAGTATTCTATGTCCTTTTCCGGTCTTTACTTCAGCTTTATGCTAAATTTCAGCAAATTTTAGTAAGCTTCAGTAAGTTCAACAGTTTTAAAAATTAGACCTAGCAAAATAAAACAGAAAAAACAGTTTTTGATTATTGAACAAGCGAGCGAAATTCTCCGAGTCTACTTGATTTGTATGTACATATGTATGTATGTATGAATGTTTGTGCGACGATAACTCGAGTATCGTTGACCGGAATGTCATGAAATTTAGTAAGCGAGTAAATGAGACGAAAAGAATTTAAAAGTTTGAACATGAGCCAAATCGATCAAGGAGTTGCTGAGATACGGGGTTGTATGAGGGCATCCGCAAGTTCTCAGTTCGGGGCGAACTATACTAGTTATATTTGTGTAGAAGTGTAAACCGCAACGTGAGCCTTGGATTTTCAGCGATCAACGGAAACAAGCAACCAGGATCCTTAAGCTATAGGTATCGCATGTAGTATGTAAATATCTATATACTTAGTAAGGAGTTTCCCTTATTTCCCTTCACATTACGTGATTGTGGGGAGGCGAGTTCCAGCAACACAAAACGTTTTATTGTGCCAACTTGTTTACAATGTTGATTTGATTTTATTATATTAGGTACATATTTGTTGAGAATATGCATGAGTGAACGAGTTTTATTTTATGTCACACTTCTCGAAAGACTAGAATAGACAAGGCCTTCCTTAGGCGTAGAGTTGTTTTGCTATTTTAACCCGTAGACTACCTTTCATAAAGTTGAAAATCGCGTGCGCCAAAATGCGCGCGAAACGATTCAGAACGAGTCTAGGAGACCTAAACAGGCCAACTTGGGTAAATTATGAAATGATTTGAAAGTAGGATAGAGTTTCTTCATGCGTACAAAAGAGACGGCATTACAACAGAATCATAAATATGATTCATCCAAAGCGGCCTTTTTAGAGGACTAGTTTTAAGATTAAAATCGACTAAAATTACAATATTGCACTTTGAACTTACATTGGCTAATTAACAAGATTTTCGTATTGATAGTAAAATATGACACATAAAAATCAAATGGATTAAACACAAAACCAAAAAAACACTCAAAAAGAGACTATTTTCAAAATCTATCGAGTGAAAGTTTTCCAATTAGGTAACGCTACTTATAACGTTAAGATAAAGGTTTGAAAAAACATACATATAAGGTTCATATTGATTGCATCTGTGGTAGATTAAGTACAATCGTTCAAAAACTGTTGAAAAAGGGAGGTCTCCTCTTAAGATACAATAACGGCACATCGCACACACATTTTCACATGTGGGTACTTCCTTATTATTTTGTTATATTAAAATGTCAATTTTTTAACAATTTATCCATTAGTGAATTGTACTAAATACATTATTGTGTTTAAAATAACAACGATAAAATATTAAATTTAATTGTTAGTACATTTTTTTTTTAAATATACCATCATTTTTCCGGCTCCCTTTAAATTGGAAAAATATGTTTTTGTAAAAGTATAACTTACATTACCTATTGTCTAATTACATTTTTTTCTGACTTCTCGTCACTCTTACATAAAGATTTTAATTCTCGTTTAATCTTAGTTCATTTCAGCCAATTATGGAAATATTATTGTGATAATGTCGTTAACGTGTCATCGCACCATCCAGAATCACACAAACATGCTGCGTTTCACTCATTCGTACACAGATTATTAATTATCCCTATGGAAAAAAGCTCTTTCGATACCGAGTTGAAAACGACATAACAGATTGCAGTAAATAATGGTTATAAACCACAACTAATTGACAACATTTTAAAGAAAAAGCAAATCCGTTTGACAAGAAAAATGCTATACAATAAGACCAAAATTGAAGCGAATAACCAGCACAGATGGGAAAAAATCCCTTATTTAGGTAAAATTTCAAATAAATTACAAAAACGCCAAGACAACACCCAGAGAAAAACGGCAAGACAAGACCAATGCGGAGTTTATAGCCTCACATGTAATACTTGTAAGAATATATATGTAGGACAGACAGGTAGGAAACTCAGGATCAGGATTAGAGAACATATAGCCAGTTAGGAAAAGAAAGATAACAAGTCAACCATCGGCAATCACCTGAGTTCACAGGAGCATGACTTTAATCCGCAAACGGGCTTTAAATTATCGCATAGATGCAAGAAATGAAGGAAAATGAATGCCCTCGAAGCCCTAGAAGTAAATAGACATAGAGACATAGATCCTAGTTCACTAATAAATGACCAAATTTGCTTGTCCACTTCCCCATTATTAAATTATTTCTGACCGTGTTTAATGTTACCTTATTCCGCAATAGATGATTCTAGTTTTATTTCGATTTTAGGATATTGGACTTGTTAACTTTAAACATAGCCAAGTTTTGTTATTACACCACGGTATTTCATTATTCAATTTCCAAGTTGACATTAATATTTAATTTTTTATATTATTTATGACTTTCGAATTTAATTGAATTTAATCTTTAATTTTTATTTGGACATTTCGCGTTTTATTATTTACTTATGAATATTTTTATCAAAACGCAAATATCCATGTACCTTCATTTACTTTTAATTTTATTTTGACATAAGACTTAGTTAGCTATCCTTTTTACTGTTTACCTATTTCAATCAGCCCGACGATGTCAAATAGACGAAACTAGTCGCAAAAATTAAGTAAATAAAATAGTGGAACTCGTACAAGAATACTTTTATTATTATTAGTGTAATTATGAAAATGAATGAAAATTTATTTATTGCAAAAACATGTTACAGTATACAAAAAGACACTAATTCCCACATAAAGTTACCTTGTGAAGTGAAAAAGAGCGAATTATTGGCAGTCAAAATTCGAAAATTTTATTAAAGAACCGTGGGCAAATTTGTATGGAGACTGGACCAAATCCTCAACATTGATGAAACCTACTCCAAATAAATGATTTTCGGGTATTATTTAAGTGTTACTATGGGAGCCAAGTCGAAATCGAGCGCCAACAAAATGTCAAAATGTCAGGAAAAAATATGTTATTTACAGTTTTGATATTATGATTTTGATGCTTTCTCAGTATTGAAATCGTTCTAAAACAGCATTTTGCGCCGAATTCTATGTAGCTACAATAATAAGAAATTAATAATACCCTAAAAGCTTTCATATGGCATAGGATTTATCACTGTTGAGTAATTGGTCAAAAATTACTCATGGTCATTTGTTGTATTTTCCCGTTTCAAATCTAATTAAGTAGTTTAATTGTTAAATAAAATTGATGTGTAACAATAATAAGTGTATATGATGGAAATGTATTTCATAAATAAATTATTTATCCTCGTTCTCATTTTCATCACATATTTAGCGCGTGCATATTTCATTTCATCCTATATGTTGTCGACGCTTTCTATCAGGCACGGTAGTCGCAAGCCCAAAGAGTGAAAGACAATAGTAGTTTATGCTACAAGGGCGAAAAGGAATATATTACGAGGACCATTTTTAAATGTAACCGAGTAATTTATTGCTCTTACGCCCGTGTATCATATTACGTTTTTCAATGCATAGTGTGAGGAAATAAAACAAATATTATCAAAGAAAACAATTTAATTACTAAAGTTGAAAGTTTCATTGTTACAATTTTGCGAGTTATGATTGGCTCAAAAGGACTGTATCCAGAGCCGTTAAACAGTGGAAAAAAAGTATAACATTTATGGGACACAGGAAAGGTTGCAGGTTAGATAACTTCTCGTAAATAAATTAAAAATAATAATAATAAAGCCCTAGGGCAAAGTAATCGACTTTCTGTTCGGTTTTGATGCATCAGAAGTGGGCCTTTACGAGCACTTGCATTGAAAAAGACTTTAACCACATATTCTACTATAATTAATTATAAACGGTCACACACGAAACTTAGGGTGATATAAATGTATATCTAAATATAATCTGTGCCTAAAATCTATATTATTTCGGAAAGTGTACTACCGAAAAATGTAAAAATATACCTTATAAAGAGGAGTAATAGTTGTATGTAAATAAAAATAAAATTTATAGCGATGAAATATCGATTTGAAGAGGCACAATTTGTTAACATGCACATTATTTCCATAACTGCGTGAATTCCATTGTAAGTTGTTGAGTCCACGTCCGCCAAGAGCTGAACTGAGCTAGCGTTCCAAATCCCGTGTACATCCGGTAAAGTGGATTTATTGGTCTTTGTCAAGTAAGCTAAAGTATATCGATGGTGGTTTCAAAGCTTCGATGTATTGTATCAGAACTCAAAAACGCCATACGAAATCTTATAAAAACACTTTACAATATAATGTGTCTCAAATCTGTTAAACAATATTTTTTGGTAATCAAAGCACCAGGTAGCAGGTTTAGATCCCGGACCGAATTTTTTTCCGCAAATTATTTGTCTTTTTTACTCAAAATCCTTAAATTATTTTAACAAACATCATTAATAAAATAACTATATATAATAATTGTATCCACAAGGCGGGCTTGCTCCAACGAAGCCGCCCAGACTGATTTCTTTGATAGTTATTGCCGTTTTTTACCCCCAAATACTAAATTAATAATATGTTATCAAGATTTATATAATTATATAACTAAAATGTTAATTCATGATTTAACCAAACATTGTTATATCAACATACATTACTCAAAATTAGCAAATTCATTCGATCATAAAATATTACGAAGCAACCTTTTTATCGAGATTTTATAAAATTTTAGGTATTACATTTATTACTAAAAGCATACATTTTATGTTGCAACATTAGGCTTAAAATATGAAATAGCATATCGCCATAAAATTGTTTAAATAACTTCAAAATTGCAAGGTTTCGGAGTGGCCCAGCTCCCACCGAGCAGCAGAGATAATTGTAAAATGGAAGCGTTGGTATAATGCAATTTTACAGATAAGTGTGACCAAATTATTAGTGAGAATGCTAATATTTGGTCTGTGGAAATAGCCAGTCAATATATTACTTTGTTAGAGTAACATTTGGCGGCTGGAATATTGCTTGATTAGTGTTTCGAAACCATTTTTATCTAAAAATAATCGTGAAGCATTTAGGCTGACACTTTATATATATCCTCAATGAAAGGTTGTTTGACACTTTTCCGATCTAAATTATTAAAAGAGTGTTTTTATTTTATATTTAAAAGTGTTACAAGAAAACATCTTGCTCGAAATGTTTCTTTTTTTTCCGCCAAACTTTCATTCATAAACGTCTATTATATAACGTACGATAAGGAACTTCGTTCCAAAAAGGGAGTTTGTCTTTTGTCCGATCCAAATAAATAAAAATTAATTTGTGAACCAGTCTCGTTCCCGCTCCTCCTCATTTCGCTTCGCTCGTGCCTCTTCTATACTCTCCCTTCCATCTCCCTCGCCCATACCAACGCATCCAACTCCTGCGTCCTAGGTATAAAGTCAACCCCTAAAACATCCAGAGAAACCACATATTGACCAACGATATTAGAAGAAAGGGAAGATAGATTACTTACACAAGAATCGAACTTTTAAAACGGCACACAACATAAATGACTTCAGTCAATTACGTAGTATTGTAATCACGGGAATGGCGTGACACAATTTTTATACGAGCACAGCTGTCGCCGCTTTTTGGAATAACGTTAGTATTACCTAGTTAGTAAACATACGCGGCGTATTTCTATGAATTTCTATGAAATTTCTATGTAAAATACCAAACACGTCATGGCACTGTGCCAAGCTACTATAAATATGTGTAAAATGCCATGAACAGTGGCCGTACTATGACACAGTTAGGTCCGTGTTGAAAATGTTTAAAAATATATACATTGTGGCGTTAATATTCTAACTCAATGTGTGACACTCTTTATAACCTGCAATGGATACTTCTAATTGTCTAACATCAACGCTACTCGCTACAACGATAAATATTTCACGGTAAGGTTTAAATTGTATTTACCGCAAGGTTTATTCTGTAAATATCACAGTAAATACATGTTTTAATTACTTACGAGTGAAATGAAATTCCTTTGAATGTCTTATTTGCGTTATTTGAAGAGTAAGAACAATTTGCAAAGCTGCAATACACCATTTTTACAATATGTTTGTGCTAACGGGTTCGGCTGAGAAATGAGAGGCCCGCGGGTTATGTCTTGACGTATTGATCAAATGGGCGCGTCGCAGTCACGGCTTTCATGGCATTTCTATTCTTTATTAATATGTTCTGTGATTGCAATGTTATATTGACACGTGGAAGTTATAATTATCGCGAGCGAAAAAGAGACAAGACCTATATGTTGCTGTGCGTCATCCCATGCGATGTCCGTCGTGCGTTGACACCGACGCGATACTCAGTTCAGGTGGCAAATTAGCCAAGTTTTAACGTGCCACTCATGGATCGTCTATAACCTACCTCCACTTTCTTCTAGTATCATTGATATTGAACAAATTTTAAGAAGCTGTTTTTATACGCGCTTTACTTGCTGTCGCAGTTTGTAAACAAGAAAGCATCCTCAGGGATGTTATTCTTTTGGCGGCTCAGCACAGAATATTATTTAAAAGTTGTATATTTGCAAAGTAACAGCTTAATTATTATTTTGTACCTTTGGGAAAATTTTATTATGATCTACCACAAGAGAGCCATGTCAACATTATTAGGAATAGGGACTCACCTTGTTTAGTTTATTATATAAAGCCATTCTTTAACGTTTTATATATCAATCAATCATTCAATAATGTTTATTGCGTTCCACAAATGGTAGTACATGGTCTTAGGTTTATGTCAATATGTAGCTTTAAAACATTTGTAGACCCTGTTGGGCACAGCAATCTGGCGTAGGAGAGGTGAAGAAATTCATATTATTTAATTAGTAGACAATTTATAACAATATAATTAAATATTAAGTATGTAATATAGGTATATATTAGATTTGTTTATTTAAATGAAGTAGTTAGTTTTGTCAGACAGTTTTAAGAAGGAAGGTTATCTGTTAGGTATTCGTTTATATTATAATAACTTTTTGTAATAAGTAGAGACTTCAATTTTGTGAGGAAGCTTGTGTTGTTTTCTTCCTCGATAATAGATTTTGGTAGTTTATTATATTTTTTTATAGCCATTTTTAATGGACTTGAGGAATTATATACAGTGCTACAAGGATCAGAAGGCGCGTGGATGACAGTGATAGGGGGGCGCAGCTGTGAAACAAGGAGTATGGTAACGGTGTTATTTCCGATTTCAGATACAACCAATCCACGCGCCATAAGATCCTTGTAGCAGTGCTAGTACTGTACCTAATTATGTTTAATATAAGTACTAGGCAACCGCCTTGTCATGGCATTAAGCTGAACAGAGACCTTTTTGGTACATTCGGTGCTAATTTCACGTTTTACAATGTAATGAAAAGTGTTCTTATTATGTACCAAATAAACATGATTCTTTTCTTTTCTATTCTAGTTTTATGTTTTCCGGAATTTTCGGCAGAGTTACATCTGCCATGGACACGGGATGACTGGTTGGTGCAGCGATGATGATAGGTTTGGAAGCGTAGCGATCTACTCTCCGTCTCTGTTGTTTGTTACTTTCCTCTACGACTTTCCACTCGCCGCAGTGCGTCCGTAGATGCACGGTATTTTAGGCCAATCTTCGGTCTACGGTTATCTTTTATTACCTTGTCATAATTCAAGGTAATTGTTAAAAACGTTACCGTGTCGTGCATTTAAATGATCCTAGTTGAAATTAAGAAATTTACAGTTACTTCCTTACACATAATACTTCCTACATAAACCTAATATTATTTAACTTTTCAACAGATTCGTGCCATGAACTTACTTGGTATTTACTTATTGTTTAGCTAATGTTGCAGCGATAATGTGAACCAAACAGATTAATTGGATGAGACCTAATACTTAGGTCTTTAACGATAAGCTAGAACAAAGTAAAGAGAGCTAGTACCTAAATCAAATGGGAACAAAACATTTGATTCTCGTACCTACAACTTTGAAAACCGTAACAAGAATAAAATGTATATGTTCGTTAAATCGATACGTAACTCAGAAGTTGGGAGCAAATACTCGCCAGTCACGATCTCACTCCGCCCCCTCTCACCCTCAACTAGGGATGTTGCCTTGTGAAGAAAAAAATAGTATCTTAGGAAAAGACAGTTTGCAAGATATACAGCTACGACGACGTGGCCGTGGGTATAATTACAATAAAACAAGTCTGTAAAATTAAATACCTACTCAACTAAAAGTCAATTATACGGCTGTCTGCTAATGTACAGTGGAGATATCATCAAGCTTTACTCATTGGACTTTGTACCTATCTGTGATCTCTACTGTAAGACTGAAGGCCAACTCAAAAATTGGCTAAATTCATTTTGTTGTCTTTAAGACATCTGAGATAGATACCTACTTTTTACTTACAATAAATCTGTCCCATATCTTGACAGAAATTATTCGCTCACAGGATTAAAATGTAAAAAAGGTAACTTGCTTTAACAATAATTGATATTCTTTGTTTTATAGTCTTTGTGTTTTTTTATTTATTAATACAATTTTTTATCTTTTAATGTTAGTTTTTTAATATCTTTCATTGTCTACCCTTCTTTATAACAAAAGTGCCGCCTTTGTACATAATAACTGTTCTCTTTGTACAAATGTGTTTTTAATATCTATGTAAATGTAATAAATAAATATAAATAAAGTAACTTTTTGTTTACTTAATTTAGAATGCTCCACTTTTTTACTGCAAGCATACAATATTTCAGTATTGAATTGAATTTGGTAAAAGACGGCCCTAGCCCTCGACCCGTACCGCTCAGGGATAGCACTAAGTAATACCCCAAAGCGCACCCATAATAAATAATTAAACCCATTTCGGGGCCGAGCAAAAATGGGGAATCAGATATCAGTTCTGAAAAAGATAAAAGAAAGTACGTTAAAATTACGATATTTAAATTAAATTTGTTAAATTACTAATATTAGGCGGAATCCTTATCAATTCTCAATTATTTAAGCCAAAACTCTGTTAATTTATTTATTTTTAATCATGAAAATAAAATCGAAATTGGTACAAAGAAGAGAAGTTTTTTTTGTGATATTATATTTATAATAGAAGAAATTGCCTACATTTTAAGCTTGAAAATTTTAAATTGATTCTATCTGCTACGATTCTACCACACCTCTTTCGTTGCTTCTTCTTCCCGTCTTAATTCAATGTTTTAATTCGGTACTTGCACGTTTAGAAGATTAAATATTTATTTGCAAGTTAAAAAAGAAGCCAATTGACCAAATTCTGTAATATTAATTAAAAGCAATGGAAACTAATTAGTCTATGTCAAATGTTTATGACAACTACATAAATTAAATAAACCTTTAACTTAGTTCATGTACAATTATTATTTGAATTTTTTTTTGTTTTTTATTAAAAGTGACTTGTAAAAAGTGTATTATGTATACCTACTTAACAAAATAAACTATTTGAATTTGACTATGTATTTGTAGTTGTAGTTAAATTTGTTGACTATTACCTCCTCTATACAAAATAAGCAATGTGTGTAATGTGGGGCCCCTAACTTGAATACTAAAGTGGGGGTAACGAGTCAAGGTACTACGGTGTTTATTAGCCTACAAAATTCCGTATTTATTGATTTGTCAACGATAACCGTCAACAAAACGATTCAATGCTTCATGGTTGTGAACGACGAAATGTGATGCACTACTGTTTTGGATTTTAAATTATCATTAAGGAGCTTGTTCCCAAAAATTGAATAAATGAAATATCCGGCACTATTATTTCCTAAAATTTTTTAAATTTGGCAAAGAGGTTCTTTATTTAAAACGCAAGCAAATGCTGAGAAATAATTTTTCTTAATTCAAATTATAAATAGGTCTGATTAGGAATGTTTTAGTTTTTTCATTGTGAGCGTAGTCAAATACCTATAAATAGCAAATAGAGCAAATAATTAAGAGCGGTTTCGCAGCCAGATTGTGAAAAATCCGCCTTTTTCTAACTAATCGAAACAGAACACTTAAATTCAAAATTCACTCAATAGCTATTCAACATACCTCTATTACCTATGGATTGTGTATGCTATCATCGCAGCATTTCAAATTTACAGAAACCATTGGAAACTATGCGGTGGCAACATACACATACAAAATACATATGTATAATGGATATCTATTTACTCAGTTCACAGTACACCTAAACGTACCTAGTCTTATTACACAGCAAATTTTTATTTAATGGATTAATATTTGTGAGTCGTACGTTTGCTTACGTACATTACATGGTAGGGTACAACAACACTTAATTTTAAAGTTTTTTAAAACTTCTTTTTGACAAAGTTCATCACATTAAGTCTTTACATATGAAATTGCTGTCTTCTATAGAGAAGTTGAAGGAAACTCAATTTTCAGTACTAAGATTTTTGCATTTTTTTTTGGAATGGCAAATCCAAATTTTGTTTCTTCTTTTGTGTATGAATGAGACAACATTAAACTAACAGCAACATCAATTTATTTTTGAAAAGTGTCAGCTGTAAAAAGTTATTTTGAATCTTATCATGGAAATGGATGGCATTTAGGACGAACTGTTTTTGACATTTTAATTTTGCTTACCAAACTGACAATAAAAACAAAATTTAATGCGTAGATGTAAAACCTAGAAATTAATTTTCAAACACAAAACAAACAATGGAAATAGCTATTGAATTACTGGAACTATGAACTCATCTGTAAGAAAATTTCGGCAATTTCATATGTAAAGACCTATTATTTTTAATACAAAAATAACCATATTCCTATATAAATAAAGGTCGTCATCACAATGAAACGAAGATCCTATTCAAACTTTGATCAATATGATGATGTTATCTTAGTAAAGATAACCACCATTTGTTTATATAGGACTCACGTGAACGACCAAAGTGGGCAAAGGATTGCCCTTCAAAACAAAAGACAAAACATTTTTCTGTCAAATGTAGTAGATTGTACAACAAGGGCATAAAACAATCTATTTTATCCGAGACTTTGGCGAGGGCATATATTGAGTCGAGGATAAAATGAGTTTTATGCCTGCTTTTCACTTCGATTGCGAGGAAATGAAACAGTATTATTTCGTCATCACTGGGTGACACATTTAACTTTCAGTAATACTAATTGCAAATTTAAATAATCAAACAACTAAATATGTAACTACTGACTGAGAAAAAACAACAGCTCTTTCCTATCACCGTTTTTTTTTTTTATTCTTCCACCAAGTGCGAAGGCAAAGATAACTTACCCCATACAGCCATGCCTAAATAACCTAAATAAATAAATAATTATATTATCTCTCTTTAAAGTCACTGTATATATCGTTGAGCATCATTTGAAGCTTCTGTCCTGTCAGTTCACGGTAATATGATAGAATCCTTAGATTTAGATGATATAATCTCAGCGCGAACACTATTGAGTTTCAAAAAGTTTGTCCATGAAGTTATACTGTGTATCTGGCTGTATGGCCTTTTGCCATAGTCTTAGAAGAAGTAATAGTAGTTAATGCTACAAGGGCGCAAAGGAATAAATTACGAGGACGATTTAAAACACGAGCGTAGCGAGTGTTTTATACGTAACCGAGTAATTTATTGCTGTTACGCCCGTGTATCATACTACGTATTTCAATGCATAGTGTGAGGAAATAAAACAAATATAATCTTGTGAACTTTAAATTATAATTGGCTCAAAAGGACTGTATCCAGAGCCGTTAAACAGTGGAAAAAAAAAAGTATAACATTTATGGTTCACAGGAAAGGCTGCAGGTTAGCCAACCATTGTAAATAAAAAAAAATAATAATAAAGCCCTAGGGCAAAATAGTCGACTTTCTGTTCGGTTTTAATGCATAAAAAGTGGGCCTTTACGAGCACTTGCATTAAAAACACTTTTATGCACTAGCTAGAGCATTAAACGTAGTTTTAGTCCACTTGTAGCAAGCATAAACCAGTACATTTTAGAGCATGAGAAGAGAAAAAGTTATTTTCGCTGTTACTCAATATCCCCTTCTTATATTTATTTGGGTGAAAATGCCTCTTTGGTAATTGAACCTTGGTTCTGATCACTCACTGAGTCTTCAGATGGAGTGAGCTTTAATAAAGCCATCTTATTGTACGTTACCCTGTTTATTTACAAACGGGCGAATTCGTCCAACGTAACAATAGACTTCTATTGTTACATTTTTTTCGTTAGGAAGCATAATAATATACGAAGAGTTGACGACCTCAAAGGTCAGGTAATTTTATCGTCAATGAAACTCTGGATAATACTTACTTGGTTTTGACAAAATCGTTGAATCGTTGACACATGCGGTAGCACAGTAGAAAAACGTAACAGTATTTTGTCTTCATATCGAACGGCCGAAACGCACGCTTTCAAATCTCGGGATGCACCTCATCTTAGCAACTCATAGTAGGGGTGCACCGCAGTCAAGACGATACGTCAAAGTTTTAGCGTCCCTGTTACTCCATATGCGAATAAACCCTCAGTGCGAGTTGGACGGATTCGTGGAAAAGTAGCAAAAAGTCGTTTTTATTCATATAAAATCTACTAAGCTATTTTGTCAAAAAGATTTTAAAAGAGACTTTACAAATACATAATATCCACATTTTGAATGCAATTTCACAATGAAATTAGTTAGGATTTCAGAATTACAGGAAAAAATAAAACAATTTAGAGGTCTTTTCGGAATTTAATTCTATCGAGAAAATTTCATCCAATCGCGTTTTCCTTCACTAAGAATCTTAATCAAATGCTCAATAAACATTCACCAAAAAATTAAATACGTTATAGTGGAGTAAATGGATTCGAAAAAACCCCATTTTTTTTTGGTATCGCCTTGAGTGCGGGTGCGTGTGTCTGCCAAACGTTGTGTCAAGGACACTGCCTAGACGTAATACTGTTGCTTTTATTTACTTTGGCGATGGTCAGGTGTATTGGGGAAAAAACAAAAAAAGCTGCGTGTCCTGACTTACGAATTCGGAGAGGTGTATGCATATCGAGAGAGGACCAATCCACCAAGATAATTAGACACTTGATCTGACCAATTTTGTTCCTAGCCACCTAGTCACGGTCTAATTAAACCAATTTTTGTTTCTCATCTCACCTACTAGCTCGCTTCTGTGCTGAAGGATTTCTGAAAAAGTATTATCCTGAGGTTATTGACGATAAAATTATTTTGAATCGGTTGCCAACTGGGTGCCTATCATCAAAAACATATAATATCGAACTCCAATTGTTTAAGGATATGTTTGCACAAGAAGTGACGTCACTGTTCGTAAATAGTTAAATACCCACTGAAGGTAATTTTGAAAGTTAAGTTTATAGTCAAGTTTTTGATTATAGGCATTCAGTTGGTAACTTGGTAATCGATGGAAAGATACATAATAGGCCAGCTGATCTTTGAGGTCGGCAGCTCTCAGAATAGCAGGTTTGAGGACAATTTTGGGCACTGTATCAGCTGCTTTGTAGTGTGCGTAAATTGCTTTAAGTGCAATCAATATTAAGGCTGCATATAAAGTCAGATAGATTACCTCATTTTGCATCAATCAGAATTGAACTCTATGACGTTTCCTTTTAGTTTAAAAAACCGGCCAAGTGCAAGTCAGACTCGCGTACTTAGGGTTCCGTATTGTGGATGATAAATTTTATTTTGTTTTTTTTTTTCGTGAATTTCTCAACCGCTTTATATTTCCTGTAATCTTACCATGATTTTTTTCATATTTTTCGGTTCAGCAGTTTTGGAGGTTTTGGAGGACAAACATATTTTTGTGTCTTTTTTTAGGATTTCTCGAAACCACTGCCAGTAAATATAGTAAAAATATATATTTTTACCATCAACTTTTTAATATCTACAATTTGATATCCATGTAGTATTTTTTGGATAATATTTTTTATTTTTCTCACTTTTGTTCTGAAAATGTTTTGACAATTTCAAATTTTTTCAATTTTTTTTATACCTTGACATGTGGGCAAGTTAATGCTATTTTTGTGCCAAATTTCATGTCTTTATCTTTAACGGTGCTAAAGTAATGAGGCTGTGAAATATGGACGGACGGATAACGGAGTCTCACCATAAAGGTTCCTTTTGTAACTTTTAGGTACTACGGAACCCTAAAAAGCGCGCCCTCAGCCGTGGCTGCTACGACCACCAAGAAACTTACGCTCGCCAAAAACTGCGTTTCTTCTAGATAAAATTATTATTAGCCGGGACGACGAGGATTATGCGGAGAAGTGCAGTCTGAATATTTTATCGTAGATGTGGAGCTGTACTCAATTTCTTAATGGTATCTATGTGGTTCCAGTTTTAGTAATTAAAAATAATTTTAGTTGGATTTCATTCAACTTTGTGTGTAATAAGGTTTAAAATCAACCTGTATATTTAATGTATTTCTTTTTTATTTTGTTCCCAATAACAACCAATAACTCCACATTTAATGAAGGATATACTGATACTTGAAAACAAGTAAAAGTAACAATCAAACTTAATAACTTAAACTCCCAAATAACCCTTTTACACAAATGTTAGAAGTTAAAACCTCAGTTAATTAGGGATGGTAAGCCAAAATTAATTATCTCTCATAGAATATCATTAAAGGCGTGTTTTGCTATTCTTGTATAAACATAAATGGCACCGCAAGTTTCTGATAAGTTACTTTTAAGGTGGGTTTATTAATCACCAGGTACCATATACAATGAAAATAAACCATATTTTGAAGTGGATACTTCTACGTTCGCATCTCGTAAAGGGGGACCTACTCAGAATTTGAACGTCATTGCCGTGATCGACTTCAGGAAAGAATTCCGCAGATCCAGGCATTTTCGTATTTAGTGCTTGACAACAAAAGTTTATTGACAAATATATCTATATTACTAGTATGTAGTATATAGGATGGGATTTAGTCGGCCGCCTGGATTCGTGCTAGGGGCTCGTTTGGTGATCATTGGATGGTCCCTGGCCGGGTCTCCTGTATGGGTTCGGGCAGTTGATTGGATTTCACCTTGTATAATATCATTATCATTTATACAGGGTGGAAAAAATGAAAGGGCCCTGGAGGGGAACTACCTTAAATTCTTTAGTTAGCTCATTTTACTGAAAGGAAACATTCCTTTATTTTTTAAAAGAAACAAAACTGCATTCAAAGATCTTCTAAAATTTGCTTGGCTCACCCGGGAACTGCACCAACTAAAAATTAAAAAATTAAACCCTCGCTATTTTATTATACAAATCGGTAGGATTATTGTTCAGGATAAAATTTGTCTAATAAACATTTAGTCTTAAACTCATCTGTTGTGCGAGATACCCATGAAATTGAATATTTATTACAAGTTCTTTATTAACAATACCTAGTACTATTCACTTGTCAAGCAATAATGATACGCCATTATTACACAATGACAGCACGGAATGAAAGCAAAACAAAACAAAATTTGAAATTCGAACAAATACTTTTATCGATTTTAAAATGTTGAAAGTTATCGTATGAACTTCAAATTTGTTGCTCCGCGTTGCAACAAAAATAGAGGGTGAATCCAAAAGTTCTAAGCCCGACCGTGAAAATGAAAGAAAAGTGGGTTCAAAATTATTTTTATTTTTCGACATAGTCTCCATCTAGATCAACACACTTCTTCCACCTGACCTGCAACTTATTTATACCCTCGAAAAAAAATGATTCCGGAAGGTCGTCAAAATAGTCATTAAATGCGACTATCACTTCTTCTCTAGTCGAATATTTAGATCCCCCCAAGTGTTTTTTAAATTTGGAAAGAGATGATAGTCAGAGGGGGCTAAATCCGGCGAATAAGGTGGGTGGTGCAGCAACTCGTAACCACATTCATGGATCACAGCCATCGTTTCAACCGAAGTGTGAACTCGTGCATTGTCTTGATGAAACAAAACTCTCTTACGCAACATCCCCGGCCGTTTTTCTTTTATTTCTTCGCGAAGTTTTCGTAATAGGTTACAATAATAGCGTGAATTTATAGTTTCACCTTTAGGTAAATAATCCAATAAAATAACTCCCTTCGAATCCCAAAAAACAGATGCCATGACTTTGTTGGCTGACAAAACGCACTTGGCCTTCTTCAGCGTGGGTGAGCCAGATCTTTTCCACTGTTTGGATTGCTGTTTTGTTTCAGGAGTATGGTGATGAACCCAGCTTTTATCTATGGTAACAAAACGAGACATAAAATCCTCAGCATCTGCCTCAAAAAGTTCCAAACAGTCACGCGAAATTGTGAATCGAACTCGTTTTTGGTCAGCTGAAAGCAATCTTGGGACCCAGCGAGCAGAAACCTTACGGAACCCCAATTCTACAATTATAATGTTTTGCACTCGGCCATAACTGATGCCTGTGATCTCAGCTATCCTACTAATAGTCAATCGTCGGTCTCCTAGGATGAGATCACAAATTTTGTCAGTGTTTTCTTTAGTGGTAGACGTTGAAGGCCTTCCTCTCCTTGGGTCATCTTCAATGGTCTCCCGACCGCGTTTAAATTCAGATACCCACTTTTTGACAGTGGAATACGATGGAACAGATTCCCCTAATGTTGTTTCCATATCTTCATGAATCTCTTTAGGTGAAAGACCTTTTTTATTGAGGTACTTAATCACAGCACGGTGTTCAATTTTCTTCATTGTGAAAAATCCCGTCAGACTGCGTTAAACAAAATATCACAAAAAAATAATAGCTTGCAGTATCGAACTTCAACTTCACACAATCAATCACGAAAAAACATTCTAACAAATGACGGTAGATTTACAAAGATTTGATACCTCTTTGTAGGTCGGGCTTAGAACTTTTGGATTCACCTCGTATGCCTAGTGCAAGAAGAAATTGTTCTGTGCATAGATTTATTATTACCATTTAACGATTTTCTTATTGAAGTCTCAAACAAGGTACTTAAGATAAATAACATTAGCAAGCTTGTACTTCATACGATGTCTTTGGTTGTAAGAGAGATAAGAAAATTATAACGTGCCATTTACTTATTACAAGTGAACAGTACTAGGTATTGTTAACAAAGAACTTGTAATAAATATTTAATTTCATGGGTATCTCGTACAACAGATGAGTGTAAGACCAAATGTTTATTAGACAAATTTTATTCTGAACAATAATCCTACCCATTCGTGTAATAAAATAGCGAGGGTTTATTTTTTAATTTTTAGTTGGTTCGATTCCTGGGTGAGACAAGCAAATTTCAGAATATCTTTGAATGCAGTTTTGTTTCTTTTAAAAAATAAAGGAATGTTTCCTTTCAGTAAAATGAGCCAACTAAGGGATTTAAGGTAGTTCCCCTCCAGGGCCCTTGAATTTTTTCCACCCTGTATAATATCATTTTAATCGTACATATATTGATACATACATTAAATAAACCTTTAATTTAGTTCATGTACATTTATTATTTTATTACATATATTTTTATAAGAATAAATTTGACTTGTAAAAAGTGTATTATATATACCTACTTTGCAAAATAAACGAATTATTTGAAAAGTAGATGCTAGTGATTGTTGGCACTTAGTGGAATTTATAAAACATTGTGTAAACAGGATGTGTAAAAGGCCCTAGAAAATGCTTTACAGCGAAACCGGTCGGGCATAATAAAGTTCTATGTAATATGTGGATAAGTACAAGTGTTTTTCTAAAACAATGAATTATTTGAATTTGAATTTGACAAGGAAGTTCTTTTGTAAAATCAATTTTGGGAAAGCTTATTGACTTGATCGGCGAATAAATTGATTTCTTATTGCAGATTATTATTTTTTTATATCGTTCATTATTTGTTATTGTACTAATTATTATTAAAGATAAGTTTGTTTATTTGTAGGAATAATAAAAAAAATGAAATTACCTCGTTAGCGGTTGCGCAGTCATTACTATCATTAATATTAGGAATCCCTTATTGAGATATCTATGGTCGCAAAAATGTCTGTTTGTTCAATCCTTCTTGATTGAGCAAACAGACATTTCTTTGATTGAGTAAAGAGGCGACTAGACAAGTAATCCACTTAAACAATTTATTGTCTAGCCTTAAATTATATTTTATCTTTAAACGCTCATATAAACGGGAGTAAAAGACACCTGACATAAATTGTCTTTAAGGCCCCAGACTCTCTTTGCAACATTTCGCTTTCATCTTACCTGAGGCTTTAGAAGTGGCGCTCCCCCCGCTGCATTAAGATGTTAGAGACCGCACCTGAATGTTGCTCTACTTCGTTAAATGAGTGTACGATTACTTAAAATTTGACATGTGAAGATTTTTTATTATTCAAGTAACGGTAATTTACAAAGTTTGGTTTGTTTATCGGAACAAACAAAATGAATTTGCAAAAGCAAACGGGGATGGCGTGACACAAATTTTATACCAGCACCGCTGTCACCACTTTTTGGAATAACTAAAGCCGAAGCTACATCCTTTTTATTACTTTACTTACTTTTATTTAAAATATCTTAAAAAGCTATCGAAGTCACTAAAACTGACAGTCGAGATAACAACGTGCTAGACAATAATGCATCAAAAGAAAAGAACGTACGCAACTGCGGTTCTTATCAATAAAATTAAAAATTTTCGCTAACACCTGCAAGTCTTGTGCAGAGATTTATGTCTAGAACTTATCCAGGAGCGTGCCGGGAGGCTAGCGACCATCGTTTGTAGTGAAAAAATTCAAGTGCATTTTTAGTCAAATGCATCCTAGTGCATTGGGTTAAGATTGCAATGGCAAAATTCCTAGTCACACCTTAAACTGCATCTAGGCATTATAGACCGCACGGTCCTGTGTTCCTGACTGTAGTTGTGCCCGAAAATTTCTTTATTCATCAAGATTTTCATTTAACTAATGCCTGACATAAAAAAATACCTTTATAAAATTTGGAAATGTAGAAAATTAATAATCAAATCGTAACAATGAAAACATTTAAAATTATGTATTCCTAATACTCACACACATATTACAATCAGTTCTTTAAGTAATATAATATCAAAAATAGAAACTCTTACGGTAATTAAGTGTCTGTCAGTTTGTGTGTCCATGGTTATGACTAAGGTGCAATAAAAAAGGTAAAACATTTAGTTTTAGAAATGTGATGTTTCTTTTGTTTTGATGCATTATTGTCTAGCACGTTGTTTTAGTGACTTCGATAGCTTTTTAAGATATTTTAAATAAAAGTAAGTAAAGTAATAAAAAAGGATGTAGCTTCGGCTTTAGTTATTCCAAAAAGTGGCGACAGCGGTGCTGGTATAAAATTTGTGTCACGCCATCCCCGTTTGCTTTTGCAAATTCATTTTGTTGTTCCGATAAACAAACCAAACTTTGTAAATTACCGTTACTTGAATAATTAAAAATCTTCACATGTCAAATTTTAATATTGTGGATGATAAATTTAGTTTTATCATTTTTTTGTGAATTTCTCAACCGCTTAATTTTTTCTGTAATTCTTACGTAAACGCATATTACCATGATTTTTTTCATATTTTTCGGCCCACCAGTTTTGGAGATAAGAGGGGGGACATACATTTTTTTATAGATTTCAAGGATTTCTCGAAATAGATGCAATTAAATATAGCAAAACTATATATTATTACAATAAGCTTTTTAATACCTACAATGTGATACCCATATTGTATTTTTATAAATATTTTTTTTATTTATTTTTCTTTTTTTTTATATTTTTAAAACACTATAGTTTTCCCGGTTATTGGTCAATTATGATCTATAATGGACATTTTTTTCATATTTTTCGGTCTACCAGTTTCGGACATACACATTATTGTAGTTTTTTTAAAGATTTCACAAAACCAGTGCCAGTAAATATTGTAAAGGTATATATTTTTACAATCACCTTTTTAGTGTCTACAGTTTGATACCCATATTGTATTTTTAGGATATTTTTTATTTGTCTCACTTTTGTTTTGAAAATATTTTAAACAATTTCAAATTTTTCATATTTTTTTTACAATGTAATATGTAGGCAAATTAATGCTATTTTTGTGCCAAATTTCATGTCTTTATCTTTACGGTGCTAAAGTTATGATGCTGTTCACAGCGTACAGTATTTCAATACGGACGGACGTAGATTAGACTTTATTTTATCGAAACAGGGATTTCTTAAAATAGGTATTCAAAAATATTTTATCCATAGTTGTTTACTTATTAAATGATAAGTGCAATATTCAAGTAGAGCAACTTTCATGATACAGTTCGCCTTTCCATAAGAATCTACGCGAGGGAAAGGGAGCAACCGTGCGAGCGGGAGGTAAAATGACGTTGAGCTACACAACACACGTCTGAACGCTGCGATGTCCCAGCGAAACTGAGGGAAATATCGACGCGTTTTGTGTTTTAAACTCTCGATAAGTTTCGATTTGATAAATGTTCTTAAAATATTTTTTTAAATACCGTTTTTTGTTATTTCACTTATTAATAGTTCTATTCTACGTGTTTTAAATTTGACTACGCTAAACGATAGTTATCTAGTAGAAAAAAAATATTTTATCAGTGGTTGAATTTATAAAATCACAGCTACTTAAAGCACTGGAAATAAGAAAACTAAAGTATTATCCAAAAAAGTAACCAGGTAAGATTATTGTTGAAGATATGGGAATAAATGTTACCTGAATAAATTTCTTGTTTTTGTCATAATTTTTACGTGACGTGTGCATGAATGAGACTCTCAACGCGTAGAACATAAATAAAGGTATGTTTAAAGCCTAAAAAACCTAATAAAAGTAGCATTAAAGTAAATGAAAAAATAAGTTTTGAAATCTTCAAATTCCACACTATAAATTAACGTAAAATGTATTTTATTTATTGCTTTCATACTAACTAAAATAAAATCTTTCTTTTCTGATAATTCTGCAAGAATACTGATTTTTAGGGGACTGGAGCCTTAAGGATCAATGAATTAAGAAAAATCGACAAAAGTTACAACAACATACTAAAAAAAACAAAACATTATTACATTACTGCCACGGTTTGTAATAACTGCGTTGCTGGCAGCGCTGATGATGGCCGAAAGTGCAGCTCTTGATCGACAAGCTGGAATAAAGGCCGAGACCGAAGATTGAATGGACTATGACTATAGTATGTATACTAACAAATAGATTTGTAAAGATACTAAACCTAGCTTTGTTATATTTAAGAAAGTTGTATTGTAAAAATACACCCATTTGACCATTTTCGTTTTGTAATGTTAACTGAAGTCTTACGTAGGACCTATATTAAGTTTTAATTTTGTAAAATTTATGAGAAATTTGGTTTATTCAACCATTTTTTTTTTCAGTGTTCCAAACTGTAACGCGTCATTTACGCAAGTGTCTTTGTTTGAATTAAACAACTGCAAAAATTGGTGACCAATTACTCAATTGCTTATTGAGTAACCCCCAACGAATTAACCCCCAACTAAGTAACCCCCAACTAAGTAACCCCCAACTAAGTAACCCCCAACTAAGTAACCACTAACTAAGTAACCTCCAACTAAGTGATCCCCAACTAAGTAACCCCCAACAAATTAACCCCCAACTAAGTAACCCCCAACTAAGTAACCCCCAACTAAGTAACCCCCAACTAAGTAACCCCCAACTAAGTAACCCCCAACTAAGTAACCTCCAACTAAGTGATCCCCAACTAAGTAACCCCCAACTAATTAACCCCCAACTAAGTAACCACCAACTAAGTAACCCCCAACTAAGTAACCCCCAACTAAGTAACCTCCAACTAAGTAACCTCCAACTAAGTGATCCCCAACTAAGTAACCCCCAACTAAGTAGCCCCCAACTAAGTGATCCCCAACTAAGTAACCCCCAACTAAGTAACCCCCAACTAAGTAACCTCCAACTAAGTAACCTCCAACTAAGTGATCCCCAACTAAGTAACCCCCAACTAAGTAACCTCCAACTAAGTGATCCCCAACTAAGTAACCCCCAACTAAGTAGCCCCCAACTAAGTGATCCCCAACTAAGTAACCCCCAACTAAGTAACCCCCAACTAATTAACCCCCAACTAAGTAACCACCAACTAATTAACCCCCAACTAAGTATATAGCTTCACAGCCGTTCTCGGCCACAGCGACAGCTTCTTAACTCCTGTCAAGTTTGAGAGCTAAGCTGTCCAGCTCTCTGATGTGCTCTCAAGTGACTCGCGTAACCAATTTTTGCATTAAATGTACGCCCACATAGGGCGCACGTCAGCACACCATTCATGAAGTTGTAAGCGATGTTCGCAGGTGGCCGAGACTTAAGGTCGTCCCTTTTTCGGTCTAAATCGGACCTTCGTTCTTGTTCAAAGTCATAAACTTTCCTTTGAACAAGGTTCCGCCACTCTGCGCGTTGAGCTGCCTTATCCTCCCACTGCGATGGCTCAATGTTGCATCTTTTTAATTGTCTTTTCAGAACATCCTTGTACCTTAGGTACTGGCCTCCACTTTTTCGCTTTCCGGACTGGAGTTCTGAAAAGAAGATGCGCTTCGCCACTCGCTCCTCCGCCATCCGCGACACGTGTCCGCACCACCGAAGCTGTCGCCGCATGATGTACGCCTCTATGCCACCCACATTGGCGCGTTGCAGCACTTCGGTATTTCGCACCCGATCAGACCACACAGTGCTCCCCAGATAGCGAAATTTGTCGACCTGCTTAAGCACGTCCTCACCAAGTCTTACAACCAGTTGTTCATGGCCAAGCGAGTCCAAGGACATCACTTGTGTCTTCTTTATATTGACCTTCAGGCCAAATTTAAGACAAGACTTGGAAAAGATCGACATTAGCTTCTGCAGGCCGTCCGAAGACTCAGAAACGAAGCACAAATCATCCGCATACATGATTTCCGTAACTAGAGCGTACGACACTTTGGTCCCCCAACTAAGTAACCACCAACTAAGTAACCCCCAACTAAGTAACCCCCAACTAAGTAACCTCCAACTAAGTAACCCCCAACTAAGTAACCCCCAACTAAGTAGCCCCCAACTAAGTGATCCCCAACTAAGTAACCCCCAACTAAGTAACCCCCAACTAATTAACCCCCAACTAAGTAACCACCAACTAAGTAACCCCCAACTAAGTAACCACCAACTAAGTAACCCCCAACTAAGTAACCCCCAACTAAGTAGCCCCCAACTAAGTGATCCCCAACTAAGTAACCCCCAACTAAGTAACCACCAACTAAGTAACCCCCAACTAAGTAACCCCCAACTAATTAACCCCCAACTAAGTAACCCCCAACTAAGTAGCCCCCAACTAAGTGATCCCCAACTAAGTAACCCCCAACTAAGTAACCCCCAACTAATTAACCCCCAACTAAGTAATCACCAACTAATTAACCCCCAACTAAGTAACCACCAACTAAGTAACCCCCAACTAAGTAACCCCCAACTAAGTAGCCCCCAACTAAGTGATCCCCAACTAAGTAACCCCCAACTAAGTGATCCCCAACTAAGTAACCCCCAACTAAGTAACCCCCAACTAATTAACCCCCAACTAAGTAACCACCAACTAAGTAACCCCCAACTAAGTAACCCCCAACTAAGTAACCTCCAACTAAGTGATCCCCAACTAAGTAACCCCCAACTAAGTAACCTCCAACTAAGTGATCCCCAACTAAGTAACCCCCAAATAAGTAGCCCCCAACTAAGTGATCCCCAACTAAGTAACCCCCAACTAAGTAACCCCCAACTAAGTAACCCCCAACTAAGTAACCCCCAAGTACAATATCAAATGGCTCTACAGGACAGAAACACGGATGTAACCAACAGTCACGATATTGGTCTGGCTGCATCCAAAAATTAATATAAGTCATTAAAAAATCAATGTAAATTAGCAAATTTATTTATTAAGAGAACCTGAATTTAAGGAAATTTTGAATAACATAAAATAAATAAAAATGTAACATAAAATAATTATACCACATAAATTCACAGATAAGTATGTAATTTTGGAAAAACAGAAATTTTAACTTCATGTATAACAACATAAATATATGTAAGAAAATAACACTAATTTGCTATGTCAGTATAAGTAATCAATAAAAATAAAAAAGTACCCCCTACTGAGTAACCCCCAACTAAGTTACCCCAACTGAGTAACCCCCAACTAAGCCGACACACTGTGGTGGTATTAAATAATATCAAACACCTAGTGAAACAAGTACGTACAAGAAAAACACATCGATATTTCTGCAAAATAAACTTTCTAATTACCACTAAGACCAAGCTTCAAGTTTCCGTTTTGGGTGCCTTGGGCTGTTTATGTAAGAGAAATTATTTGATTAACTTTAAGGGCATATGTATAATCCATTAGGTTCCCTTTACGTGAAAACGTTATCCTACTAGCTAAGCCATTATATTTCAGCACCGCTGTTTTATGAAACTCTTTACTTAGGATAAAATTTACTTTAAATATAAAAGCTATTTTCTTAGTTAGCATCTCAAAGGCTTAAAGTATGTTTTAAAGCACTTTTCTTGCAGTTTTGATCCCTTCACGATCGCAAATAGGATTATATACGATTAAAGTCACTCCCTAAAACTTTACGACATACTTGCCCTTAGGGTCACCCTTATAAATGCATTACATTACAAGGTTAAACATTTAATTACGGGCATAGTTTACTTTAGTGAGCTTCTTTACGGCCTTTGTAATAGATTTACGATTGTACTTTGTCCTTTCTTTACAACGTCTGCTTTGGTAAATTTTTAAATTATTTTATTAGCGTTTGCCTAGGGCTCCACTCAGGATGAAGTGTCTTTCTTTTATTTGCGCGTAAGATGAAAACTTTTATCGACAGTTTTTGGCTTGGCGGTTATTTCATTAATACCCTTATAGCCTATATGTTGCCAACTCACCATTGACTACTTTTAGTTACCACTACGATGATAATAAAGAAAACCGCTTTAAAATCTGTTGAGTGGTATCGAGTTAAACAGACGAACAGACGTATGTTGTCTTGATCAATCAGTCCAATCAGTTTGAGAATCAAAATTAATTGTTTTTAGACAAAAATTTACGGTAAAACACGAATAACCGCTCCTAAACACTCCGAAAATGTGCAAATTATATGAAACCATCTGTAAATATATCATTTTAACCAAATCCTTTAAGTAGTTCTCGAGTTAAAACATGAGTTACACACGAACAGACAGACAGACAAAAATTCAATAAATTGTAGTTTTGGCATAAATTGTTTGTTGCTGTTTTACTAAGCGATATCTTGGATTTCAAATTCCACCTAACAGTGTTGTTCCACTACAATCAGGCAGAACTTTAATTTCAATACTTCTTTCAAAAAGCTAGAAAACCATGGAGGATAAGCGTGCCTTTCCGCCACCTTTTCGGCAGTACGTGGAAGCTGAGCGGTGAGCGAAAAAAAACCCACCCATAGGATACCTAGATTAATTTTCCTTGTCTCACCTAGCACAGCTCTAAGCAGAGCAAGGTTTTAGTTTACAACGCGAGCGAAAGATCTGTGCGGGCTTCGTAGCACCACTACAAATCCTCGCACCGCTCAGCTTCCTCGCACAACTCTGGTGGAAAGCCACCCTAATAGTGGGATACCAAAAAGCCAATCAAAAAAACTAGGGAGAGGGTGGAAACCATGTGGAAACTGAATAAATTGAATTGCTCTAGGTGCAGTTCGTAGCGGAAATAAATAAAAAGTAAGTTCTTATAAATATGTGTAAGGTGTGCAATTTCACTGCATTCACTGTGCTCGTAGGCTTCTCCTATTACCATTCATTATAACTATGATTTTTAAAAATTCCATATTGCACAATTCAAAAACATGTGCATAGGCGGGCATAATGCTAGTTAGCATTTTCTTCCAGCTAACCTTTGGCGATGTGATGGACAAAGGGCAGATAAATTTAGGGCAGACGTAACTATTCTGCTGGTAGAAGAGGCATTGGGGAACTAGGTCATGCAAATTTCTGCGTTCATTCTTCAAAATAAACTGTATAAAAAACCAAAAGTATTCAGCACTCACTACCACTTCATCGCCTACGATTCTTATTGCATTTTGGGGTAAGAAGCCTGTATTGGATTATGTAAATAAGAACTTTAAAATTCTAGTTTACAGAAACAGAAACCAATAGAAACATTGCGATGGCAGCATACACAACACAAAAGGATTTAGGTTTTGTTGAGGAACTTTTCAGAAAATTTTAATATATTTATTTAGTTTTATTTAATTACAAATAGGCGGGTTTTTACAATCCGCCCACTAAACGGCTCTTAATAGAATCCATCGCATCCAGCTGGTACTGGGCAAAGCCCTAAAAATAAGTCCAATGGACCTGCTTTGATTCACTTGTCTCGCTCGCGATACTGTCGAAGCTTGTCGCTCTATCTCTATCGTTCGGTGGTGCTTGTTTATACAGCAGGCTCATTATAAAAGGACTTACCGTATCTTCCTCTTTTTGTTATATCAATGTAACTAACTAGTATTCCGAAATGATACTCGTATGTGAAAATAAATCATACGGTATTTTAGAACGGAATAGAACAGATAATTTAAATCCCGTATTTCATACTAATAGTAAAGTCCTCTTGGCTTGAATTTCGCGGTTTATGTGGACACACAGACAAAAGCACCAAATTTATTCCATAATATTATTTATATTAATTTATATCAGATCCATAGCTTTTAATTTTTGATAGGAACCAAATTCACCAACGACCATCTTGCATTTTATAGCGGCCATTTTGAAAAATAAGTAAATTATCGATATCTCGTATTACTTAGAATCACAAACTTGGTGACTAGATATACATAAGTATTTAAGGTCAAGTAACAAAACTAAACAATTTTTGGCGTCCCACAACTGAAGAAAGTAATTTTTAGTCTCTTATAGGAAATAAGTTTCTACCTTGACCTAGGATAGTCTTAGGTCTGTAAGTATTTTCATTTGCGTGCTATACATATGTGAAGTCGTATATACCCAACCGTATTTATTCTTTTACATTGTAGAATACGAGGTTTCAATGTAATTTAAATAATGGAACTCCAAAAAGAATTCCGGATGCTTAGATGAGTGGAAAGGAATTCGATTGAATCACTTCATTGTATTCGATACTGATGTGATTGTACCTGAAAAGGTAATAAAATGTATCCTGAAATGTGTTCCGAATCTGGATATATAACTACACATATCTGCATATTGTACGTTTTGACAGAACAAGTATAAAAATGTTTGCAAGGCGGGTCAAATTCGTGTTCAAAGGGTTCCGTATCACCACAGAATACGGATACGGAATCCTAAAAATATATATTTTTTATTATTATTTGCTGTGATAGGGGCCAAAGTAAAACATATATTCTGTGAAAATTTCAACTGGCTACCTATAACGGCTGTGAAAGACGGACAGACGCAGACGGACAGACGGACGACGGACAGATAGACAGAGCGGAGGCTTAGTAATAGGGTCTCGTTTGGCGCCCTTCGGGTACGGAACTCTAAAAATGATTAATTTTCTATCGTTATTTATATCTTCATAATATAGTAGCTGTTGCCCTCGACCTTCGTCCGCGTAGAAGAATGCGATCACAGTGTAATCGTTTGGGAATCCCGCAATAAAAAGTATCCCAGTTTTTAAGTTGGATAATAAGTTATCGAACAGTGATCTTCCTTCCTTCTTTCTTTGTAATACATGTCTCACTGCTGAAAATCGTACAGTGGTTACCGTATCAAAAGCCGTTCAGTAGTTTTTGTGAGATGCATGAAATACTGACAAAAGATTCTTCTTTTTTGTATTTGTATCCTACACCGATATTTTTTTTTTTGGAATCTCATCAATATACATACTGACAGCTCTTTTCTTTTACAGTTTTAAATAGTATATATTAATACTTACTTAGCTTTACAATTTTCAGTTATTATATTCATTATGTTAGTTTCATCAAAGAAGGTATCACCATATGTTATACAATTGCTGCAACTAATTTCGCATTATAACTTTTTATTTACCAAAATATAGGTAAATGACGCTATTTAAACGAAATAATTAAATATTTATTTATGCGCCTTCTAACAGCGCCATCTGTTGATTTTTAAATTTAAATTTTATACGCTACATAATTCTTTCGGAAATTTTCTTAGGCTTTCATTGCCAGGAATTATTATATGCTATGTAACTTCTAACTTCTAACAGTCGAAAATTAAATACCAAACCTTTTGTCTGACACCCGATTTTAATGAAACAATGCCGTTATTCTATTCCAAATTAAGCTCTATCCACTGGTGAAAACTACATGAAAATCTGTTCAGTAGTTTAGGAGATGTGCGCAAACACACACACAGAGACAAACAGAAAAGAATTCTACAAATCACGGATTTGTGTCTTATAACTGTTTTTTATTCACCCCCTTTCTATTTTTATTACTTTTCTTCAATGTACAGACACACCGGGTTCTACTCTTTTATTATAATTGTAAATTGATTTGTGTAAAATGCTTATGACTAGAAAACAAAATCCTGTCTGAACCATCAGAAACTATTGTCTATCATCTGCAA
The DNA here is from genome assembly GCA_934047225.1 of Ypsolopha sequella. Classification (NCBI taxonomy): domain Eukaryota; kingdom Metazoa; phylum Arthropoda; class Insecta; order Lepidoptera; family Ypsolophidae; genus Ypsolopha; species Ypsolopha sequella. The sequence continues at coordinate 13,978,507 of OW203994.1, read as the reverse complement.
ACAAAGCTCAATTGTGTAGCAAAATCCTCAGGATTAGACCAAGCAGACAATGAAACACCAGATATTACGGTTACCAGAGAGATCCGGTGCTTGATGCGTGCTCCGAGCACACTGTCACAGTATACAGGGTGGAAAAAATGTAAGGGCCCTGGAGAGGAACTACCTTAAATCCTTTAGTTAGTTCATTTTACTGAAAGGAAACATTCCTTTATTTTTTAAAAGAAACATAACTGCATTCAAAGATTTTCTAAAATTTGCTTGTCTTACCCGGGAACTGAACCAACTAAAAATTAAAAAAATAAACCCTCACTATTTTATTATACGAATCGGTAGGATTATTGTTCAGGATAAAATTTGTCTAATAAACTAAAGTCTTACACTCATCTGTTGTACGAGATACACATGAAATTGAATATTTATTACAAGTTCTTTATTAACAATACCTAGTACTGTTCACTTGTAAAGTAATAATGATACGCCATTATTACACAATGACAGCACGGAATGAAAGCAAAACAAAACAAATTTGAAATTCGAACGAATACTTTTATCGATTTTAAAAATATTGAAAGTAATGGTTCGAACTTCAAATTTGTTGCTCCGCGTTGCAAAAAAAATACGTTCCTTTTTTGAACTTTTCATCAGTACACCTAGTGCAAGAAGAATTGTGCTGTGCATAGATTTATTATTACCATTTAACGATTTTCTTATTGAAGTCTTCAACAAGGTACTTAAGATAAATAACATTAGCAAGCTTGTACTTCATACGATGTCTTTGCAGTTTGTAAGAGAGATAAGAAAATTATAAAGTGTCATTTACTTGTTACAAGTGAACAGTACTAGGTATTGAAACAAAGAACTTGTAATAAATATTTAATTTCATGAGTATCTCGTACAACAGATGAGTGTAAGACCAAATGTTTATTAGACAAATTTTATTCTGAACAATAAACCTACCGATTCGTATAATAAAATAGTGAGGGTTTATTTTTTTAATTTTTAGTTGGTTCGATTTCTGGGTGAGAGAAGCGAATTTCAGAATATCTTTGAATGCAGTTTTGTTTCTTTTAAAAAATAAAGGAATGTTTCCTTTCAGTAAAATGAGCTAACTAAAGGATTTAAGGTAGTTCCCCTCCAGGGCCGTTAAATTTTTTCCACCCTGTATGTATATAGGTACTTCTTACAGCTAGTGACAGAGAAAGCCACAATTAAGGACGGGTGTTATTCAGATGTTAATTTAGTAAAATATTTGAAAAAAAAAAAATATTTACTACAAGATATTTGAAATGATGTGCATTGATTAGAATTTCAAATTTTTATCCATAATTTAACAAAATAAATACCAAAACAGGTTCCAATTTAATACAAAGGTCCAATTTAATTAATTAAGTATACAAAGAAACAAATTAAAACTTAGTCAATTTGACGATCACAGCAAATATTCATTTGATTATTCTTAACATATTTTTAAGCGCCTATTTTGCGCTGTCCGGGGACCCAGTGACGTAATGAACGTCACTGATATGAACGTTATTTCAATATAGTTTCTGTCGATATTTGTACCGACACAGGTCGACTCAAGGTGCACACAAACAACGAAAAAATTCAAAAATCTGTATCTTTCACCCTCCGAACCCTCACAACGGGGGGTGCAGGACTGCATGTAAAATTTCCTTACAAAAAGAAATGAAATCCCAACAAAAACTTTTCATGTAAAGTAGTAAAATTTGCTAAGACTCATAAGCCCATAACTGTTTTTTACTGTTAAAAAGTAATCAGATGTCCTACATCTTGATCAAAAAGTATGACTTGGTCATTTCATGAAATATTGCATGCCTTAGTGACATAATTTGTTACCATAAGTCCATGAGAGCCACGAAATAGGTATAATTTTAGACCGAGATGTAGGGTTTGTAGAGTTAGGCCTTGTAGAGTTAGGGGCGTGGCTCTACATGAGATCTGATAACTTGTTAAACAGTGAAAGCGTTGTGAGCTTATGGGTCTTGGTAACCTACTTTACATGAAATGTTTTTGGTGGGTTTATCTTTACTGTTACAAAGTTATACAGGAAGCCATGATTTAGCTTTCACGAATCTAAAGTTTGTAGACAGAGAAAAATATTTTTATCACGCTCATCTTTTTATAATGTAGAAAAATAGCGCTCGGTGGAAAAAAAGTATCTTAAATATCGATAACATCTACTCCCGTACTACAATTACTACAAGGTAACAACATCAAAGACGTTTTTATAAGTAGCTACCGGGAACGAAATCCCCTAGTCCCTGGTAGCTTCATTATTTGTTCGATGTTATAATATAGAATATTATTGGAACACTCGTTAGAAATCCTCGCACAATAACGTTTCCACAAATGGTTCTGTTATTTGATTTACCTCAAAAGTCATGGATAAAGGAAAATCTAGACTTGTGAGTGGTGAAACACGCTGTCTTTTGTAACATTCTCGTTAACATTCATTCCACTTTATGTACCCGTACATGTAAATTCCTGTTTCACAAAATGTTCACTTAGAATGTAGGTTTGTTATTTTGTTTTGTTATTGCTATAACTTGGGTTTCCATGTTTATAAATAAGCAAACACTCTTGACTCTTTTAATAAGCACAAAGTAGTAGTTCTTTTGATTCCCCTTAGACTTGAGAATTTTGATAATTTTATGCATGGTCCATTTTGCAGAACGAATTAATAGGAAATAACGAATAATCCCAGTAGTTCCATCGTGGAACTACAGTTAAACAAAACTATGATTCAGAATTAGAGTTTGGCAACGAGGAAATAAGTTTTCTCGTGACCAAACTGGTTTGTCAAAGTAATTTGGCCACGAGAAACAAGCTTAGTATAACGCCTTAAAACTGCTCCCATATTTAATACCTCTACAATTGTGTCGATTCGGTGTAACACGTTTTAATTTAACTTATTTGACAGGACTTAACTTAATGTAAGCGTTATGTATTTTTCTTTCTGTATCGAAAAACAAAGACACGGAAGCTTAAAATAAGGTTAGTCTTGTCAAATAAGTTTAGTCGTATTACACCGAATCTACACAATCATGTATGTTTGCAAAAACAGTTTCATTATTAACTTCAAGATAACGTAAGAAATAATTTATTTTTCATACCACCAAAACTTATGAAAAAAATGTTCAGCCGAATGGTGTTTAATTCCCTAAAAGACTTCGTCGATTTGATTCATTTTTGCTTTGAATAATAGATAAACTTGATAGCTATAAAAACAACATAGGATTATTCAATCAAACAATCACGTCCATGTGAAAAGTATTATTTTCTCCTATTTCGTCCTCTCCAGGACGCAGCGAGCGTCGTAACAGCCACTACGCATTGCGCGCTGATATGAACGTTATTTAAATATTGTGTCCGTCGATATTTGGACTATTTGGCTTATTAAAACAAAATATTTGTAACAAAAAAATTTGTGTAAGTAGTTAAGAAGTTGAACTACGTTATAATTTTTCAGATTTGACACAAGTATCACAATCATCGAGAAAAAAAATTGGAAATATCAGTAAAATCACGGAAAACGTAATTTGGCTTTGGAACTAGTATGATCAGTCTACTGATATAACTACAAAATAAAATATTTTTTTATAGACCACAGAAATGAAAGTATTATGAAAGTTAAGTATATGAATTGTATTTCTTTTAGTTATTTTGAGAGAAATATTCAAACATTCTACATTTTTCTTGTATAGAAAAATTACGCAAAAAGAATTTGAATGTTTGTGTATTTATTTTTAAATAACGAAAGGAAAAAATATTAAAATATTATATGAATAAGGTGCTTTGATTTCTTTACGAAAAAAAAATTCAGTTTGGAACAAAAAAAAATTTTTTTCTGTTTGCAACGTTAAATTGCGTTTTTCGTGATCTTTCCGATTTTTTTTCTCGATGATTGTGATACTTGTGCAAATCTGAAAAATTGTAATGTAGTTCAACTTCTTAACTACTTACCCAAATTTTATTTGTTAAAAATATTTCGTTTTAATATGCTAAATTGTCCAAACGCGAGAGCATGTTTGGCGCAACCGACCCTTTCATTAGTTTCTATTTTCATTAGAGATTCCGTCCAAAAGCCTATTTCTCCGTCTGTCTGTCTATCCGCAACTTTTAAAGAAGCCACATGCTATTTTTAACCAAGACATGCATATATAAAAAAATGAGACGACGGATTAAAAAAACATGTCTAATAGAAATAACAGACTTATCTTCGATTTCAGATTTGAAATTTTTGACCCTAATAGTTTCTATTCGGGGTAAATTTCGTGAATAAGAAACTGTTGCTCCTGACCAAAAGTGTTGAGGAAATTTACACTACCACCACACGAAGTGGCACTTCTGTACACGAATGTTTTGTTTTTAGTATGACTGGTTGTATGTACCTATTTTAATCTCAAATGAATAAATAAATAAAATAAATAAATGTACCTTTAAGACAATGACCACAAAAGGGATAAAAAGCTAGCAAGTTTCATATTCTTTATTGCACACTACGGCAACAAGATAAATCGTTAAAAACACTAACGGACAATAGCTGCTCTTATCGCTAAAAGCGATTTTCCCCAATGAATGAAATGAAAAGGCAAAAGTGTTTTCTTTTTCTTTTTTTACTTGGCATTAATTTGTGTAATACCACTTGTTTAAAGAATGAAATGTGTTAAATATAATTAACACATAGCGGATAGAAATCTAGGTCGTAGCAAATACAAAGTAACATGACGCGACAAGAGATACGAAAACCGTTGCAAGTGTGGAAAATGTGTCGTTATTTTAAATAATTTAATTATAAAATAATATGTTCCCCATCTCTCCGTGATTTTTTTTATAAAAAGAAAAGACTTCGGGTTTCTGTATTTTGACGTAACCCCTAAAATGCAAAATCTCAGGAAAATATTTAATTAACGAGATTGTCGACAAGTCGGTGGCAAGAGGAGGTTTAAAGTGGACGATAATATTATTTTTGTCGGCGGTTAAATCCCTTAAAAATTATAAGCATTTTCTGTACCCTGCTAGTATAGGTTTGTAGAAAGTACTACCAATTAGCTGCACAAGAATATTTTGTAAAAGTATTTTTGAATACTTAAGCTTTCAGTTCAAACCATATTTCTTATTTAAGAGTTTCATAATCAGAGAAATTTAATTTTCGGGTAAATCCATTTAAGAGACAACAAAAATCATATAATTTCTGCAATCCGTTTAGTTTTAAAACGGGGGAAAAAGAAAGCAAAGAACAAATTAGATTTAAGTTGTTTGACTTACTTATATGCTATTTTATATTAAAAGAAAAGTATGTATAACAGATTTTCTCAAACAAGTATGTAATACAATCATATTTTAATGAACTTAGTTCCAGCAAAATCAAACTTCTAATAGTGGTGAAAAACAAGCCTCAAGCGGCCGGCAATGATTACTACGAAAATCCATACATGTCGTGTTATCACAACGGAATATAATTTCAATATATGGAATGAGGTTTTTTACTCACAAGCAATTTCAATGTACAAAGAGGTTTTATTAATGTTACTGGCCGAATACAAATAAGATAACGCAAAAAAAAACCGCGCTAAACGTGAAAATATTATTTTTATTTGGCTGTATTAATAATTATTAATTAAAATGGGCTCAAGAAAAGAAACAAAAGAAAATATCTATATGTAGAATGAAGAACTCTATATCCTTTGCTCAAGATAAAGAGATATAGCACATATCAGCATGGCGGCTATCTCTTTCACTCTATATGGACATTAGGAGCTATACACAGCCCCACAGTTTGTCGGATACCGTAGACAAGGTAAACTTCTCGAAATCCTGTGTATAGCCTCCCAGCGTGTATGGAATCTGTACCATAGACTATGGACTCCGTAATTTTAAGTAATGATCTTTTACCGGAAACGGATAGGGTAAAACGCCCGCGTGATGATTATGTTGATTTGCGTTTTCGATCGGTTCATCAGAGATTTTCTGAGTTTTCACAGCTTTTGGGATTCAATTAACAATCGTTACATTTTATTTTATGTGTAATATTTTTGTCTAGTGTATTATTTAGAGAAAAAACCGGCCAAGTGCGAGTTAGACTCGCGTAAGTAGGGTTCCGTATCCGTATGATACCTAAATTTAATATTGATTTTTTTTTGTGAATTTCTCAACCTCTTTTCTCTTATTTTTCCTGTAATCTTTACGTAAACACATATTACCGTGATTTTTTTCATATTTTTCGGTCCATCAGTTTTGGAGATAAGGATGTATGTCATTTGTTTATGGTTTTTCAAGGATTTCTCGACATAGATGCAATTAAATATAGCCAAACTATATATCTTTACAATAAATTTTTAATACCTACAATTTGATAACCATATTCTATTTTTATAAAATATACTTTTTATTTATTTTACTCTTGTTTTTATATTTCTCATTTGTGTTCAACTTTTTTTTAAATTGCTATAGTTTTTCTGTAATTGGCCAGTACTCAACATTTTTTCATATTTTCCGGTCCACCAGATTTTTGTGGCTTTATAAAGATTTCTCGAAACCACTGCCAGTAAATATAGTAAAAGTATATATTTTTGCAATCAACTTTTTAATATCTACAACTTGATACCCATATTCTACTTTTAGGATAAAAAAAATATTTTTCTCACTTTTGTTTTGGCACTATTTTAAACAATTAAATTATTTTTATAAATTTTTTAAACCGCGATATGTAAACAAATTAATGCTATTTTTATGCCAAATTTCATGTCTTTCTCTTTAACGGTGCTAAAGTTATGAGGCTGTGACATACAGACAGACGGACGGACAACGGAGTCTCAACATAATGGTTCCTTTTGTAACTTTTAGGTACTGCGGAACCATTTAGAAACCATTTAATTCTTATAAGTTCGTTCAAAAAGATAGTGTCTTTACATCTTGTGTTTTCTCGCTATTGAGGTGAAAAGTTGTATGTGTCACACAAGAGCAAATTGATTTGTTTCTTGTGCCTTTGAATCCCTAAATTCTGACTTAGAATCACTCTCTACGCTCGTGATTCAATTATAGAATCTTTCGCTTGCTCGGGATGCAAATTCGGTACTCGCTACAAAAAATAGTCTTTGCTCTCTTGTTGCATTATTTACTAAACTATAACCAGGCCCCGTAGCACAGTGTTCATAGGGCGCTACGCGACTTAGTTGTATCACAGGTGCGAGGCGCGTGACATACTGTTTAATCGCAAAACATCGTGTCTCGCTCCTCACACTTGTGATACAACTAAGTCGCGTCTCACGCGGTTAAACACTGTGCTACGAGTGCTGAACCAAAGCAATTTGTAAAAGGAAAAATCGAAAAAGTAATTAAAAAAATCATTTCCACCGTGAATTTCATTTCAAATGAAACTGGTTGGGTAAAATAAGTAAATATACTGTGAAACGAGTACGTAATGTGCCATTCATCATGTTAATTTCACCCTATTATGGCAATGTAGATTTTAAGGTGTCGTAGTCCAGACGCGTAGGCAAGGTAAGAAACCCTTTTCGATTCATAATAAAAGGGAGAAGGAGGCAGCTTTGAGGCAGCAACATTTTTACACAACCCTATATTTAAATTGCTGCTTTTCACTGTAGTGCTTCTGTGGTCCACTACGTTACATCTTACGAGGACAGATTTGAACATGTTTTATGCTCATAATTTTAAATTTTCAAAACCTCAACTTTATTCAAAGCTGCACCCGGATGTGGCTATATTAAATAACAATAGCAACTTAACAAAAGAGGCTGCAGACTGCAGTCTGCAGTCGGCGGCGGCCCGTCAACTGAATGGCCAGACATATCGATCGACTTCCACAGTTTCAGCACTTTTTGCGCTAGATTTAGCACGCTTAATCGACGGTGACAAAAGTGAAATGCAGGTTTATCAGATGGTTGTCTCGCCGCTGCGGTAATTTAGATATTCCTGGACTTGCCAACGCATGATTGCGCGTCTGGGCGTTTTTCGTGCATGCTTGACGTTTTTGAATGTCGAGCAACTCTTTTAGCTCTTACTCTCTTTTACTACTGTAAATTGAATTCAATTTCTTTTCCAAGAAATTTCCTCGCACCTGGTCGACGCTTCTGGTGATCGGCGGGCTGGGGCCTACCTCGAACAGCGGATTAGCCTCGCAATCCAACGAGGTAACGCCACCAGCCTGCTGGGGACCCTCCCCTGCGGCAGCGATTTAATAGTAGTTTATGCTACAAGGGCGCAAAGGAATAAATTACGAGGACGATTTAAAACACGAGCGTAGCGAGTGTTTTAAACGTAACCGAGTAATTTATTGCTCTTACGCCCGTGTATCATACTACGTTTTTCAATGCATAGTGTGAGGAAATGAAAACAAATATAATCTTGTGAACTTTAAATTATGATTGGCTCAAAAGGATTGTATCCAGAGCCATTAAACAGTGGAAAAAAAGTATAACATCTATGGTACACAGGAAAGGCTGCAGGTTAGCCAACCATTGCAAACAAATAAAAAAAAATAATAACAATAAAGCCCTAGGGCAAAATAATCGACTTTCTGTTCGGTTTTGATGCATAAAAAGTGGGCCTTTACGAGCACATGCATTGAAAACAATATTTTTTATTTAATTTAGTCTATTTTTAATTTTATATTCTTTGTAGTTAGTGTATATTTTAAGTATTATTTATAATTAAGTATTATTTATGTTATTTAAGTTTCTTGTTAATTAAATTCAAAATTAATTATTTAAAAACGGATAGACTTACATTAATTATCTCGCTATACGCGAAATTATTGTATACAAGTATACATTTAAAAAATTCCCGACACATTTGAATCAGGCTATAGTTTATTCCCTGGGAACGGGCAGTAACCTAGGGACATAGAGGACGAGCGATCCTCTACAGACAAGTAGGAGGTAATCTCTGGAACTATACATCTGATTCTAAAAATTATTTTACCAATAGGAAGCTATATTATTTTTGCTAAAGTTTGTTCCCTGGGGACGGGCAGTTCCCTTAAGAGGATGGCATACCCTAGCAAGTTATTTTATTAACCGTCCAGCACAATAAGTCTAATAGCAAAGACCTTATTCGATTTTCATAGAGGCGATTATATGTTGGCTCTTTGGCCTCTTGTTCTTGGACGCGTAATACCAGTGATCACGCAGCGAAACAACAAATTGGTGTGTTTTTAGCTAATACTGAAATATTTCGTAGGGAAAAAAATATTGGATTAAGGTAACATCCCTTCATATTTCTAATGCGTATTTTATAAAATAAAATCAAGTTGATCTCTTAACCGCGTCTTTGAAACGAACGTTTGAAAACCAAAAAAAAGAGGGTGGAAAACATTTTTTTTTTTTGACAAAAGTGTAAATCTTAAAACATTGTTTATTGGTGGAATCCCTAAATAAAAGATCGATAAATCAAATATATTTTCTTCAATATGAGGAGAGACCTAGTTTCTTCCAATGAACCCTTGAAAACCTAGTGTTGTTGATGTTCTAGCGTCAGGTAGACGGTAGGTCATTAAACAAAACAAAAGCGGGCAATGCCGTAAGAAAAAGCTAGTGGCTACCAAGACTCTCGATCAAGTTATCTTTTAAATTAAAAACAACTAAATCAAAATCGGTTCATCCATTTGGGAGCTACACAAACTAAACAAACGCGGGCGAAGCTGCTAGCAAAAGCTAGTAGCTAAGAACACTCTTGATCATATCACCTTACAAACAAAAAAAAAAACTAAATCAAAATCGATTTACCCATAGCTACACAAACTAAACAAACGCGGACGAAGCCGGGGGCAAAAGCTAGTAGCCAATAACACCGGCAAGCAGCTTAAAAAAAAAACTAAATCAACATCGGTGCATCCATTTGGTAGCTGCGATGCCACAGACATATACACAACACGAGTCAAACTTAAAATAGTGTTTGCTTCGGGCTGTTACAACCGCAGCAAACATCGCGCACTCTCAAAAAGCGCGTGTTTCACTCGAAACATAATAAGGGCATGCTTTTTATTGAGATCAGTTATTATGCGAAATATTTATTAAATTATTAATAATTTTTTTAATTTCCTATCTAGAAAATTTTATGGGATCAAGTTTTCGCCACATTCAGGGCGTAGCATTAGTCCTTATTTACCATATGTATATTTATTTCAGAGTGATTGTTGCAGTATTATTGATATACAAGGTGTTAAGATAAAGTTGCGGAAGCCGGAAACTGGTGAAAGTACTCGACCATACGAACAACATTCTGTGAAAAAAATTGATATATAGAGAAAAGTAAATCTGTTGTTTCATACATTGTGGTCGGGTAGCTATGTAACTTTTCTACGGAACAGCTGATTTTTTTCGCCATTCGAGGGTTGGCACATTAGTAAAAGTTTTTATTTATTTATTTATTATCAACAATAGAACACTATCCTTACAGCTAGGCTAATGCGATAGTGAACATTATCTATACTTACAAATAACTATATTACAAACAACACATTAGAAACAAAGCAGATACAATTTTATAACACGACAACAACAACAATAGGAAAAGCATTAATATTATACACAATCATAAGTAACAAATAACATATAACACTGTTCGTGTGAACTCACTCAGGGAACAGTGAAATATGTCAATATGGTCATGGATCCTATTAAGCAGCTCCAGCGGTCATGTCAGAAAAGCCTTCTGGTGGAGGTTGGTCTTACTGCGCCCTATCTTAAACAGTTGTTAGTGAGGATGAGTAATATCGCCAGTTTCCGGCTTCCGCAAATCCAATATAACAGAAGATCATGCGAAGCATTGCGAGGTATTATAGACGTTTAAAGAGTAAACACCACTAAATCGGCCAAAATAAGGTTTAACATTCTGACTTGATAAAATGAAAAATTTTTAAATTTCTAAACCGCTTGGAACTCTTTACGACGAAGCATAAGGTAGATCATTAAAAAAAATTGCTGTACAATTTTATTGTTTCTTCGGAACAAAATCATGAATTTCAAGACGAACTCTAGAATAGCATTGCTGTATTGTAATTTAATTAGAAACATAACGACGACAAAACATATTTCAGATCTATAGCAACACTTCAATGGAACGTTATAAAAAACAGTTTTCCGATACGATTTTTCTGCACTATGCAAAAAATTTTGCAAAAAAACATCAAAATAACCCAAGTTTTGCGTGCGTGGCAGTTGATTAAATTATGATAGAAACTACGCCTGTGTATAGTTAGCGAAATATTATTTGCACCGATAAATGAGACAGCTTATCTATTGTTTTATAATAGAGCATTGACGTAACTACCCAAAAGGTCAATGTAATAGGGTCATAAAAAACGAGCACCTGTTATCACAAAATATGTAAATGGAGTAAAAGTTCTTGATACATTTTAATAAGTACTGGTGTTAATTACACCTAAGCCCATTGTTAAATCATTGTTTAAAAAACACTTGTAGTTATCCACATATACAATAAAAACTTTATTATGCCCGACCGGTTTCGATGGTAATCATTTTCTAGGGCCTTTTACATATCCTAACTAACAAACAAACAATTATTTTATACTAAAACCATGTCAAAAATTACTTGCAAAAAATAAAAAAAATAAAAACATTGTTAAATGTTTTTAAAATTTAATATTACTTAGCTATTTCGTAATGTGTGGGTAGTTGCAAATAAAAATGTTCGGTACACGTGTAACTCTTTTTCTTACAATTTTCTTAGTTGCTCCTAAGAGATTCAGAAGTATCAAATACAACTACTCACAATATACGCATCGCACGTGCCTTACCGAGGTCACGTACTCTTTTACTCCATTGTTCTCCAAAGTTTATTCAAATTGGTTGAAATAATATTTCCTAAACTATACAATAATTGTATTTTGTGCATTAAGGAATTTTCTTCGATTAAATTATGTTATGGTGTGTTAATTCAAAAACCATTTCGAGATTTTGGTTTAAGGCGATTACCATCGCCAAATTAGCAGCTCGATATTTGTTAGTACGAATATCAACGGAAACGACATTGAAATAACGTTCATATCAGCGCGCAATGCATAGTGGCTGTTACGACGCTCACTGCGTCCTTGAAAGGACGAAATAGGAGAAAATTATACTTTTCACTTGGACGTGATTGTTCGATTGAATAATCCTATGTTATGTTTATAGCTATCAAGTTTATCTATTTATCAAAGCATAAATGAATTCAATTGGCCAAGCCACTAAGGAGCAGTAGGAAATTCAAGCCAAAAACACTATTTAGTTAATAAATTTTTTTATATAGAAGTTTTGGTGGTATGAAATAGAAAAATGTTGCATATGTTGTCTAAGAGCTGATTATTCATAATACATTTTTTCATTATTTTTGGTTTGGCCGTGAACGAGGAGTAGGCTTTAGAAAGTACCCATTTGGCGATAGTAAGGCCCTTAATAAGCCTTATTTCTCAAGTAACGTCACACGAAGGCAAATGGAAGTTGCACCTTTTTTGTAAACATATTCATCATCATGAGGTTTTTTGGACCACAAGTTCCAAAATACAGCTTATTAAACCTTAATCTCGAAATAGTTTTCGAATTAATACACGTTTACTTAATTTAATCTAAGCGAATTATGGGCGGACAATTAATTATGGACAACTAATTATGGACGTACAAAATAAACCTTTGCGGTTTGACGGACACCTAAAAATCATAAGTACTGTTTTTTAAAAGCTGATTATTCATAATACATTTTTTCATTATTTTTGGTTTGGCCGTAAACGAGGAGTAGGCTTTAGAAAGTACCCATTTGGCGATAGTAAGGCCCTTAATAAGCCTTATTTCTCAAGTGACGTCACACGAAGGCAAATGGAAGTTGCACCTTTTTTGTAAACATATTCATCATCATGAGGTTTTTTGGACCACAAGTTCCAAAATACAGCTTATTAAACTTTTATCTCGAAATAGTTTTCGAATTAATACACCTTTACTTAATTTAATCTAAGCGAATTATGGGCGGACAATTAATTATGGACAACTAATTACGGACGTACAAAATAGACCTTTGCGGTTTGACGGACACCTAAAAATCATAAGTACTGTTTTTTAACACAACTGATAAATACATAGTGTTTGTAAACAAAGCTTTAAAACAAACAAATGATACCTATAATTTTTTTTTGTTCAGACAATACATTTGCCTCACAAAAATTGCACGTTTTAATTAGTTGGATATTGGCCATAGAAGGTAACCGTACTATTTTCTTTCTAAAACAAATGTTTACGGAAAACATTCTTATTGCTCTTTAAGGTCTTTATTAGTTTTGTTTTTATATTTTAGCGGCTCTGGTTTCTCGTCCTTTTAAGCCCGTCTTAACGGGTTCGGGTTAAAAATTTTCGTTATTCATCAGCATTTTTGTAGAAGTGAGAAAAGCCTAGAATTTTATGTTTGGTTAAGTTTAATACCTTTAATTTTTTTCTTAAACGAAGAGAAATCATGTTTGCCTTACATCTCGGTCAGAAGAGTTTGTTCGTATTTCTTGAATGATGATAGAAAAAGACATGGTTTTATTTTTAATAATAATTTATACTTATTTCATTTTATTTGTGAGGTAAATTTTAATACACACGTATATGTCCCTGTCCCATAAGTCTGAATAAACATCATCCACGACCGTAACTGAAATCAGGTGGTTACTATGCGCCACCTTGTACTTATCTTAAACTGCTGGAACTGGAAAGAGCTGGACATAGGCCTCTTCAATTTAAAATATGCATCACATATACCTATAAATATAATGATGAAACACCATCATAATATCTGTCGGGATATCGTGAATATTGCCTCGTTTTTACGCAAAGTGTAGCTAGTTGTATAAATTTCATCCATACTGTAAATAAAAAAGGAGATAAATCAGACGTCGTTCATGTAAAGAAGACTAAGTTTATATATATGTACACTTTGCTATAAATATCCTGTTACCGTTTCATGGAAAATAGTTTTTACCTGAAACCATTTCACAAATTCCGCTTTTTGAATATCTCGCCATCTTGCTCCTCTTGATGGGAGATAGGTCGGAGTGCAGTGTGGAGGGGAAGGGAAACATATATAGATGTGTGCGAAGTTTTATTGAGATCAAAGCCATCAGGACGTTATAAACACCTAAAGCATTTATATGGCAGCTAAACGGGATGGTCCACCTTAAGGCGATTACCATCGCCAAATTAGCAGCTTGATATTTGTCACTACAAATATCAACGGAAACGACATTGAAATAACGTTCATATCAGCGCGCAATGCATAGTGGCTGTTACGACGCTCGCTGCGTCCTTGAGAGGGTGAAATAGGAGAAAATTATACTTTTCACTTGAACGTGATTACTCGATTGAATAATCTTATGTTATGTTTATAACTATAAAGTTTATCTATTTATCAAAGCATAGATAAATTCAATCGGCCAAGCTACTCAGGAGCAGTAGGGAATTTGAGGTCAAAAAACAACATTCAGTAAAAAAAAAATTCATGTAGACGTTTTGGTGGTATAAAAAAGAAAAATGTTGCATATGTTGTCTAAGAGTTGATTATTCATAATACATTTTTTCATTATTTTTGGTTTGGCCATAAACGAGGAGTAGGCTTTAGAAAGTACCCATTTGGCAATAGTAAGGCCCTTAAGGCGAAATATAATAGGCCTACTGATCCCTCCCTCTAAAAGTGAATATAATTTGAACGAGAAAACTGTTTTTGTAATTAGTACTTAGTTCTAGCCGTACTACATCTTGTATTCTACTTTAAGTACCTGCTTTAATTAAGTAGAGTATAGGAATGTAGGAGGGCTGTCGAAGTTGTAATTTTTAGATCATTTTTGTAACGGGGTCTATCTCAAAGACCAAAGTAGTTAGAAATTTGTAGTTTATGTAGGTATATTATGTATCATATTTAAGCAACAAAAACTGAAAACGCCGATTTATAATGAAGTTTTAGAGTTACGTCTCCAATTACTATATAATATACCAACTTAACTTTACAGTTCTGTTTCATAAAGTTTAAAATTTCTGTTTAAGGCTGCGCCGAGCGTAGAACGATTAGACACCTTGTTTGTTCTCTTGTGGTCGTATTTTATCGTGGTCGTATTTATTGAATTAACCAGAAAAAATCATATTTAATTTACCAGATAAAATTTTAAAAATGTGAAACGGCCCAATTGTATTTTGTAAAGTTTGTAATTGTCTTGAATTGTGGTTGAGACTAAATTCGACAGTTAAGTTATTGAAATGACTAAAACCCCAATAACTTGTTTATATTTTGGGCCTAATTTAGATAGATTTGTTTCTTACACCATAAGTTATTTTTAATATTCTCTGCGGCGGAAGTGTAGATACATTCTCTTTGATAATAAATAAATATTTTATTTATTTATCATTGAAATATTATTTAATATATCAATTTAACAGTGACTGTTGTTTTAGATTATTTTGCTCGGCGCCCTCTTAAATTATTTAGGTATATTTAAACGGTACGGAACTCCCAAGGAGCGAGTCCTACTCGCACTCGACTGGTTTATTTTTTAAATATACGAGTATACGACATGATGCGTTGACGAACCATAATAAAAGAACTCTGTTGGGGGCCCTAGATGTTAATGCTTATATTTATGAATTAATAACAAATGCCCGTATATTTGCCGGGCAGAAATGTTTTTGACCTAGTTAGCTACCCTGGGATAGGTGGATAAAAAATAACGAGCTGCCTCTGTGTAACAAACCCAATTCTACTAATGCTATTACGTAACCCTACTGAATCGTAAAGGCCTAGCCAAAAATATTGTTTGGAATTTCGTTAAAATAGTGATTAAATAGATTTATACATGTGTGATTTGCTTTAGCGATTATTCGGGCAATGAGTGATTAGTGATCACCGATATTGGCCTCTTCTTTATCTCTAAGAATAGCTTTCTTTTACTATTTTTAGTTCACAGATGTTATCCTTTATTAAATAGAAAAAGCGATATTTTTCATTTGACCTTCAGTGACGTCATTTCAAAAAAAAAAATGTTTAACGTATCCTAAACTCTGACAAGTACCCGACAATTAAGGGAATTCAATAACAATTAAGGGAATTATTATTTAAGTCTGCAATTATAACAGTTTAAAGAAAAGGATGGATCTGTGCAAGTAAGCGAGATGAACTGTATCGTTTCTCCTTTACTAACACAGCGCCATCCCTTTCCTTGAACTGTCATAATTCCACTGAATTAAAACTTAGACATTAGACAAACTAACACGCTGATAGAAATTGCAGTTTATGTTAAAACTAAAGAGTTATAACTAACACTTAAACAGTGTCAACTAAAGCGCTAAACCTTAACGGCAGCTTAAACATATATTATTTTGTTACACACTATCGGCCTTACAAATAAACGTGGTTTAAGAAGTTATACTGAGAATAAACTAAGAATAAGCAGAATGTCTACTTATAAACTCGGACTAACCTAAACCTAGTATTACTTCGGTATAACTATTCCCACTGGCGTTATTCCAGCCCCTACCCTAGTTTAAGTTCGGAATAACCTAAAAGTTGGATTTCAATGGTTATTTTGTGCATTTATTGAGCGTTTTAAATTAGGTATAATTAGCGAAATACATACAAAATGGAGGCATTTAGACAAGTAGAGAAGTAGAGCAAGTTAATAATTTAATAAATCAAATACAGTATGAAAGGAAAGTTAGAACATTCAAAAAAAGAGAAAACCCCTTTGAATTATAGAGTCATCAAGAGTTTCGTGCAAAATATAGGTTTTCTAAAAGTGGTATCATGTTCATAGACCAATTGACGAATAACTCTTTAGCTATGGACAAACGCGGAGGTGGAATATCTTCTACTCTCCAAATATTGACAGCATTGAGATACTGGATTGAGATACTTAAATTATTTAAGTATATTAGGAACTCATTTAAAGGATATAGAACCCCCAGGGTGCAAGTCCTACTCGCGCTTGACCGGTTTTGTTAAAAAATAAGACTAACAATCATACGTTTTGCTTTTGGGAACGCAATCCGTCGCATCCACCAGAAATTACCTCACAGTGTTTGCTTTCCTTAAACGGCAAACATCCATCCATCCATCCATCAGCCTAGTTCGTCCACATAAGCCTTTCCAGGACTTTGCCACTCCCGGCGGTCATCCTGGAAGAATCGCCCATACTCACACACGCTGGGCAGGCGGGTTAAGCGCGGTGCCGGAACCCTCGCACAAGTGACGCCGCTGCCCGTCACCAGTCTATTCCATATAAAGCCCGGCTATTAGGGATGGATATACCGCCATCCTTCGGTCCCAGGCATGGTGTTCCTCCCGATTATTTGCCTGTGAGCTGTCCTCTTACTCTCCCCAGAATTACTTCCGAGGGGGTCTCCAAGTAAGATGATGGTACCTCCACAGTCGAGCCCGGCATCAGCTCTACCACCTGTTAAACAAGAGGAAAGTAATTGATGTAGTTTATCCAGGTACAAACTTTAGGGTAGCAACTTGTCGATTTACAAGCTTTACTGAACTTTGCACATTGAATCACAAGCTTATAAGCTGCAAATATATTTGTCTGCAACTCAAGCTCAGCTGAATTCAAGTTGTAATCAGTTTGGGTAACAACACAGCAACACACATATCAACAAACTCGGTCGTTTTACTACTTAATAATAGCTTTCACCCGCGACTTTGTCCGCGTGGACCTCCTAACACGTGACTCAGTTTATGCAGCTTTGCGTGCGAGGCCTCTTGTTTCCCAGTCAAAAAGAATGAGCGCGGAATCTCTTAACTTTCATAGTGTTGCCAGACGACACTGGATAAATTAATATGAAATACATACGAATTATTATGCTTTGAAATAACTTGTTGAACTTTTTTACCAAGTTTATTTTCGCATTAAGAATATTCTTTTTCAATATTGTTATTATATTGGCCTATTCCAAGAACAGTGTCTCGTAATACATCGATTTCAAAACAATAACAAATTTGAGACATACTGAAATATTAAGTTTTTTACTTAGTACACTTAGAAGACTTATACAATTTTGAACTCAGCATTAAATGGATAATTTTTAAATTGGTGTACCAAATTGGTATAGTACATTTATTTCTAACCACAAAAGACAAAAAATGACTGACATACTTTTGCCACAGTAAAAACTTGTAATATTTTTTTCTAAAATTTCCCTAATTACTTGTTATTGCTGAAGTATAGGTTATATTATCAAAGGAGGTAATTTGGAGCAATAGGAAACGGACCTGAGGGGAGATTATCCAGAAATGAAAAAAAACAAATATCTCAAAACATCCCCGGTTTTAATTGCGTTATTTAGATAGCCCAGCTATCACTCCTATCACGATGAGTCACTCATTACGGGACATACATGTATATTTGCTACGAAATATATAGATCGTAGAATTGGTTATGCCCAATTCTACAATATTCCGACGACATATCTCTTCCATAGTTTAAACGAATTGTAATCGGGTTCTAGAAAACGGCTCTCGTTAAAATTTACAGTACAGGTGTTTTCGAGGGCGAAAAATCGATCTAGCTAGGTCTCATCTCTGGGAAAAGTCGATTTCTGCGAGTTTTCATGAGCAAATCGCTCATCTTTACTTGCTTCGTACAGTGAAGATCACATCAACTTATACACATTGGACTTTGTACCTATATCTTAAATCCTTCGCTATATGGGCTAATGGAGTACTTCAAGTGTATAGCTTGACGTGGTCTTGACTGTACAAGATTGAAAATTTAGCATCATTTTCCACAGACAATGTCTTTGTCAATCATGATTTATTTCACACCAAATATTTTTTGTACACATTAACAGATAAACAAACATACTTAAACAAACTAAACTCATAAAATAAGAGTAAAAAACGACTACATAGGAATTATTATAGGTTTGTATCCAGAGAAAAGGAACGATCATTCATCTACTAAGTGTAGGTATAAGTGTTACCCTGTCTGCCAAACTAAGTTGCCTTGTCCGCATGACTGCCAGCGATTCTTCCGATCAATGGAACAAATATGGCATAATATGAAGTACCTAATATAAACAAAATAAGCTAATAATAAGGAATAACTATAAAAAATATCGTGCTATAAGCATTATGTTTAAAGTATGTAGCATTTCTTTCGAAACGAAACCCTAAAGTCGTGCCATTATTTAACTATTCAAAACTGCAGCCTTAACTTTCAATACGTGTATTACAAGAAAGCAGAGACTTTGCTGAATCAACAAACAGTATGTTACTCGTATTACTAAAAAGCACATTGCATTATTTTTCTATGGAGCTGTGAGCATTGTTATACCCCAAGTCAATGTTTACACGATGAACTACTAAACACATACTGCGGGTCAAAACAAGTATGGACCACAGACATTGATCTAAATAGATGACGCAAGTGCATCAAACTCTATGAAAACTAAGCGTGTCACAATTCACAATGAAAACGGTTGAAGAGGTTTGAATTTTATAAGGAATTGTAAGACTTAAGACATAAGAGTCAAAGTTGTAGGAGTCAATATCTGTGAAGGAAGAGCATTGCTCTCCTTTTTAGCGCGCTTTTTTGGCACGCGAAGTACGTACACAAGCGTCATCTATTTGAATCTATATCTGTGGCAGAGACTAATAAATTTACAGGCATTTTAACGTTTTCATGAGAAAACACGCTATGAATTTTGCAGCAGCTGCACCGAATCGAATAAAAATACTAGAGATTATAATAAAAATGTCACCATTATTTACGAAAACTTTAAGCTGTTATTTTCTATTCGGCTATACAAAAACATATAAAATATCAAAAGAGGTTGTTTAAGATCGTTTCAGATGGTGATCCTTGATACGGGCCCTTTGTCACTGTCCATGAACTTCAGTATACGAGTACAACTAAAAAGTAACCCAAAGAGCAAATGGACGTGCTATAATGGTCGAGAGCACGTTTTCGCATTAAGTTCTATAAAAGTTCTAAAAACAGTCGAGTAAAAGTGCTGTAAACATTTACTCGACGCGAAAAAGGCGCAAATTATTCAGACTAAAGTCCTATTAAAGTGGAATAAGCGCTGAGTAAGCAGCAAAAAGATGCTGTAAGATTTGAGTAAAAGTGGTAGAAAACACTAAGAGTGTTTTAAGAGCAACCAAAATGCGTATATAGGATATTTAGTTCAATAAACGCAATTGTTTTTGCTATTATACAGATAAATTGTGCTATAATAGCAGCCGAATTGCTTTTATTCGCCATTTTAGTTCTATAACAGCGAATAGAATGCTTTTACTTGACTAATAAGTGCTGTAAACGATCTTAGGGAGGCTTTTATACCACTAACTTAATGAAAATTTTCAATTCAACGAGTGCAAAGTGCTTGTACACGTGTGCTACATTATATTTATAAAACAAAGTAAACTACATTTCAAATGTAATTACTTTTATATCAAGTTTTTGAACAATCAATGTGTTTATTTTTACTGTTCGTGTAGCTACTCTGTCAGATAGCACAACCGGAGGGTACCCGGTCATTCCACCGGTCGTACCACTGAACAAAATAAAACTAAACAGTGACCTAATTGTAACCTAATAGTTGTTAAAAGGTTCTGAAGAAAACTTCGAGGTACAATACAATTAAGTTTATTTAATTTTATCAAAACAAAATGTCTAAATTTCACAAGTAAAAGGAAAGGTGTTAACGGAAAAAATTATCTTAGTTACAAGTTTTTGGCCAAGACCTCCATTTGGCAAATTTCCTGCCAAGACATTACTAAGTCCTTAAGTACCTTTAAATAGTTGTGTTAGGTACCGCCTTAACATCTGGTAGTAATATTACATTGGAATTAGTATTTCCAAGACATAAATAAACATTTAAGTGATAACTAGGTGGAATTGTTACCGCCTTATCCACAGGTAACTAGATTACATGGAATCTTGTGAAAATTACATTAAACAAAAAAAACTTTAAAAGTAACAAAACTTGTAAACCAACAAAGGAAATAATTTCCCAAATAAAATCTAGCTCAGGGGAGCCGTAGATCCTACAAACAATAAATATTTGTCGTTCATACACTTTAAACCAAATCGTCTGGTACACCATTCAGTTCTACCAGGAAAGAAAAAATATTACAGAACATTAAATTTTACAGTTTGGGTTATTCGGTGAAACAGGAAGGAGAATTTAACCTTGGTTACTAATAGGACACATAACTAAGTGTCCTGAAAACATACCGTCCTAGGTATCTTAACTGTGTGTGGATAAAAGTAAAAATTCCAACATCTACTTGAATTTTTCCATTAAACTCCACGGAAATGACACGCCGTCCGCTGCCCCCTTCAAGGTCAACGATCCACGTCCACGCAGACAAAAGGAACTGCTTACTGCGTACACCACGCGGTGGTCATTACTCTGCCAGCTGGTAAATCACAAAACTGGTAAACTCGGAAACAAGAAGATCTTGTAAACACGAAGATCTTGAAAACAAAACACCCTGGAATTAGAAGAGAAAAAACAATATTAAAACCTTTACCACACGGAACAATGAGAACAAAATTCCGGTGACTCAAAATACAAAGAAAGCAATACATACCATGATCTGACGATTTCAGAACTCCCACCAACCCGACGAAAAAAATCCTTTTCTAAATTGTCCGAAAATAATCTTCCTGAAATACAAAAACAAAATTATAAAACTATTCCACACAAATGAATAATTAACCAAATTTAAACACAAAAAAACCCACCTAATATATCAAAACCACTACTCCTGTTGGCACCTCCGCCATTTTCATTCGCCGTTGAACGCCAACAAATAAGGAAACAACCAACACGGGTTTACTGCTACAAACCCAGCCGACAAATGAACGAGAAACTCTCGGGCATCGCAGCAGTCGCGCGATTATCTCCATGTCTATAAAAGAGGGTAAAACGCAATTTACCATCAAGCCAAACTTCGCCGCGTAACTTTTTGTGATAAACAACCCTACAAAATTTGCAATGCTACAACTCCAAAACATCATGCGCAACAAGCTTTATTGATAAACCCAAAGACATTTTTACATGAACATTCATGCGCTGCCTATTTTCTTAAATTTGACGACTAATTTATAAAATTAAATAAATTTTGAAATAATTATTTTTATAGCACACTGTGCGTAAAATGACCGCTTTACGCACGCTGCGCGTGCGTAAAGTCGGCATTTTCCGCACTTGTGCTATAAAAAATTATACTATTAATGCTATGTCCATATTGATAATCTAGTTGCAGTTACAGCTAACTTATTCCATTAAAAGTCGAGTAAGAGTGCTGGTCACCACATTTATAGCACAAGGTGTCGCCATGATAACAGGATTTAGGGTTCGCTTGGTACGAGACCAAAAAAACCAATTTAATTATGATTATTTTTCTTTAAAGGAACATCTTATTTCATAAAACAATGCCAGACTTCTTGGATGTTGATACCTTTCTTAACAAAGATGATTTAAAACAACTTCAATTTCTTCCATTTATTTTTATCCATTTTGATAGCAAAATACTCGCGAAAACTTCTTCAAGGTATCGATCGACAAAATGGACGGACTTGTGCTGTTACTGTTTCCCAGAACCCTACAATAATACTTTTAGCTAAATATCGTATAAAAGCTCTTAATTACACTACAGCTCCTATACAAACGTTTAATTCTATTATACGAGTTAGTCTATAAGCGTGCAGCAATGTTGCCATAAGCAATTCAATTGCATTTATAGAGCTTTTATAGAAACATAAAAGAGAGCTGAGTAACGGCTGTATAAAAGCACCCAATTCAACGAATCAGCTATTTTACAGCTATCTTACGACTGTTATAGATCAAACGATCGAATAACGAGTATTTTAGCCACTTTAATTCAGCATCTGCTAAAAGTTGGAGTAGAAGTGCCTAAACATAGTGCTGTAAACGTTTATTCGACGTCCTTAAAGCACACATTAGCAAAGATTGCCAAATAGTCGAGATAACCGCTATTATACGATAAATGGGTGTTTTAAGAACGGTTACTCGGCTCTTATACGATTAAAGGCTGAGTAAACAAATTCTTATTCGACTATTTTGCTGCTTGACTGTTTAATTTCCTTATAAGTAAAATATTAAGGAGGGCTACCGTACTGCCTAAATGTAGGTAAGACTGCTATGGCCAGAGATAACTTGTAAAGAGGTCATGTTCTACTGTCCGATTTTTAATGTTTTTAAAATGTATCAGCAATTTAAATGATAGATCCTGAAATACTAGTTCGGAAACAAAAACTTATAGTAGTGAATCTTTCAAAGTCAGGTTACAATTTCGAACCAACTTATTGATGCAAGCCTTGAAGCCTGAAGGCAAAACGAACTCTGATCTTCCGAATAAAAGCCCCCATGAGCTACCGTTCCTGTTTTCATAAAATCATTCCATTAAGTTCAATATTACTTATTTGCATACAAACGATGCGCTACAATACCGAAATAAAATGTGTTTCACGTTATAAAAGAAAAAGCTGCAACAATTTATTTGCGAGAGCATGGAATCCACGAATTATAATGTCAAACAGAAACACTAGGGTAAACGAGATAACATTTTTTCGTGGAAATCCCATTTATTTGTGCTAAAAGATAAATTGATATGATTTTTCAAATAAAAACAAAACAACTATGGGGCACTTTTGTAAACCCGAAATCATCCCACCGGTGAAACGCAATCTGTTTAGATTGGAGCTGAGAGACGAGTTGAAAACCGACAACAAATATGTTAAATCATAACCGATTTGCTTTGGGATCACATCCACAGAAGCATGTATGACAATACAAAAACGTATTTGGACAATCGCATTTTATCTGTACCTTTTGGATAGGTATAATATGTACCTGCTTAAGGGTCGGTATAAGATCAGATGCACAACTTCAAATGAGCTTTTCACATTTTGTAACTTAGTCAATCGGTTTAATAAAAATTATACAGGTATAGGGCTGATGTAAACATTTTGAAAAAATGCAAAAGCTTTAAGTTCGTTCGATAGAAAAAATTACGAAGTTACCTCAAAATTTCATGTTTTTCAAGTGTTAAAGGGTCTTCCTTAAATTATACAACCTTGAAGTTTGTAATAAAAAAAAGTGAATAATAACCCCGTCAAAACATTTCAGAAAATTTAAATAATTTAATCTAGAAACAGAGTTATTTAATAAAAACGCGGATTTTTATGAGCGCGTTTTTCTTGGTGGTCGTAACGTAATCTTAAACCAAAAGGAAACTGATCGTCGTAGAGTTCAGTTCTGATTGATGCAAAATGAGTTGCTCAACCTGACTTTATATGCAGCCTTAAAGAATCGATTCTTCCGATTTGTAACATAATCTCAAGAAATAATTATAACGCCCAAAATACAACTTTTAGCTGGGAAAAATGTACCTATATACAAGTAGTTTACTATTTGCAAAAACGTATTTGTAATGGCTTTTTGCTTTAAATTAATTGGATTTTTCATAGGCATGAAGTTAGATTTTTTTAGGAATATATTCAGAATATTCAATTTACAAATATTGTTACGACTGTGGAAAATTCGACTACTTAAAAGCTATTTTAAAACCATTAAAATATGTTTTTGCGTGTAGTAGTTATTTGTTTATATTTCGGCTAGAATTTATATTTTAAGGGCGTTATCATTATTTCTAAAGATTTTGTTACAAATCTGGAGAATTATTTATTTCTCTACAAGTAAAACCAGCAAACGTTTGAAACAACATCGAAATAAAATAATCGGTGATATATCCAAATGTTTTTGTAACAAATGATACAGAATATTTCATTGTGAACCATATTCATAAGAGTTACCTCGTATTGGATATGACGTGATACATATACTCACACCTCTCTCCCAGAGGGGTAGGCAGGGAGCTCTTTCGCCTCTTGTACATCCATCAATCTAGTCATAAAAGCTCTTCTATTCCGGGTACTTTTAACATTGCCCTTCTTCAGTATTATTATCGACATACGGGATTTTCAAGTTTAGGAGTATAACATAATTGAAAAGAAATTTACTAGCAGGGACATAATAAATATTTTAAAACCGTTGAACATAATTTTTGAGGCCACTTGATACTGACTTTATATTTCGTTCAAATTGTGATATTCTTCTAAGACCAGAGCGCACAAGCCCCTCCTCTCTGGTAAAGTGGGGCGTCCCAATTTGATTTATGTAAGTCTGATTTAGGCCGGAAACCTTTGTGACGACATCAAGATTCGTAAAAACTTTCCCTCGCAGTGATAGTTATCACTTTGGCAAAAAGTGCTTGAATTATATCCATGGGAAGAAAAGCAATTTGCTTTTTGCGGTTTATTTTCTTACTCGTATAAAGGGTAGGATTCGGAATGAGCAGTGGGTGGACGTCAGCTTGAAAGATTTTTGTTTTTGTAGTGGAACTCTGAATTTTCGGTAGAAGAACTTCTGAGCCGAGTTCTCAGCGATAATACTTAAACATTTCTAGATGAGTAAAACTTGGAGAATGTTAATAACATAATAGGAAAACTTGACGGAAAAAGTTACTTCCTACCTAGTTATAACTTGCAGCGTCGTATAAGAAAAGTTTACTCAAGCCCGTTGAGTTGGTATATATTACCTTACTACAACAATTAAATTAACCTAGTTTCCATGTTTAAGTTACGGTTAATGTACGGTGGATAGGTAAAACTAACATAATTCAGATAAAGCTGGCACTATCTAAGGCCTTTGGATAAAGTACCAATTCAATTACCCCTTCGTTCATTATCCAGCTATTACTGGGTAATCTTTACTTTATCCAAACGCAATGGGTTAAAGCTACCATTATCTAAAATGAATCGGTGTATGCATATTGTCATAAAGAAAAACTTTGATTTATATTATTTTACCTTTTTACTTTGGTGTTAAACAAAATCAGCATATACTAAACAGTATGGTCTAAAATTATTTGTTGGTGCATGACAAACTAACATGGTACCTATTTTTACCTATTTTAAGATATACAGAGTGTAAATGCAAAACCAAGAATCCCTTTAGGGTATGAAAGTATACACGATACTGATACGATTACGATAAAAAAAAGTATACCTTGAATTTTTGCCAAAAATTATATTGTTTTCCTAAGATCCAGCTACGCACTCTTATCAATGCAGTTCATTCACCCTGTAGTGCGGTAACGACCAATCACATTCAGTAATTATGTTCTGTGCTACTGACGCTATCAGAAGTCAACGACCAGCGAGAGTGTCCACCGGATTAGAGTATTTCAAGTTTCACAAATCGTGTTATTATGTGGTACTGCTACATAAAAAAAATTGCCGCTATTTTTTTAAACACTGTATGATTCATACTAACATACCCTAGAAGGATTCTTGCCTTTGCTTTTACAACCTGTATAATCTACTCTCTGCTTTATATAAACATTTTCTGGACCCACACCTGTGAAACAGTTACACAACGTATATACACTTTTCCTCCGGAAAATTACTGTTCATTAGCTATTCGACGTAAACTTCGATGATATTTCTGATGCAAATAAATTTATTATGACAAATAGAAATCTGGTTCCACTCCAATGCTAATATATATAAAATGTCTTTTATTTATAAAATTGTCATCAAAACGTTCCGAAAATCTCCTTGTCTTGGGTCAACGTCTGGAACAGTAACCATATCGTAATAAGTAGATACTGTCCAAAGTATGATAATTTTATAGCGAATATCAAACTTTATCCAAAGGCTTTGCTTAGTGCTAGCTTTATCTGGATAATGTTAGCTTTATCTATCCACCATGCAGTACCGTAATATATACCTGGCATCGTGGTCATCTTAGCGTACTGAAGGAATACTGAAGAAAATCAAAACGTCTAGAATAAGAAGAGCTTGTAGAATCCATTGGTTAAACATCCACTATTTCAATTCAAATTCGAGTCGTATTATGTTTAATACTGGGTATAAATCTTTAAATATAATCACGTAATCAACTGATCACATTATAACGCGACCAACTTAGTTGTGGGCATGGCCAAATGTCATGCTGTTTCATTTCGCTATAAGGTGCACGCTCCGTGAAACTTGCGAGAACTAAACAATCGTGCCGATTTCGTCGCGGGCGCAAAATTAAAAACTGTTTCAGGAGTAACCACCTTTTGGCAGGACTGTGGACGTTTTTAAACATTATTTTTGGTTTTTCTTAATCTAGATTACATTTTCGATATTTAACTTGTTTTAATTTTTTGATTTTATTTAAACCAATAAATCCACATTCGGCTTTACTTTTGGTAAAAAAAACATTAAATTTACGTATTTTAGTGGTTTGCTGTTAAGATATCAGTTAAATTTCACGATTTTTAGTTCGACTTAAACATAGATCTAGATAATGTTAATGGACTCAGCCTAAAATATTATAATAACATTCCATAGACACCCTACAATGTATTGACAGCGTTTGTATGGACGTTTACGCGTAACGACGCCTCTTAAGAAACATAACTACGCAAGTAATAAAAAATCAGGATCTGTCCATACAAAATACACAAGGATAGTAAAATAAGTGGCTAAGGAAAAAAATGTGAAAATATATTTTTATTTCCGCAAGGAGTTTTGTTTCTTCGGGAAAGTAGTTCAATCAATCAATAACCACTTCATTGCACAGAAAATTAAAATAAAAACACAGAGTACAGGATAACACAAAAGGCAATGGTGGACTTATTCCTTAAAGAAATTTCTTCCAGTCAACCGATGGTATAGGGAGAAAAGAAAACTTTATAAAAATTAGCGTATTTGTGCAAAAATAATAATTATATTCAAGCCTCATATTTAAATATAATATTTAAATAAAAAGTATTAATAAGTTTCGAAATATATTTCAACCAACTTGTGGCCGTCGGCAGTCGACTGACGACGGCCACAAGTTGGCCGAAATATATTTTGAAACTAATTATTACTTTTTTATTCATATATTATAATCTATCTAAAACAATAAAAGGCCAAAAAAAGGCTTAAAAACATTATTCATTTAATTTAAATATAAGAATAAGAATAAAAATAAGAATAGAGTTTATTTTTCTCAAAAACACAGGAAGAATATAGTTTAGGTACATGTTATTTATAGCTTAACATAATTTTCCAAAAAAAAATGCTAACACTAAAATATACCTTACTAATGAACATTACTCGCGGTCCTCAGACTAGGCCGAGCCTGATTCATGAGGGCCTTTATTAACGTGTGCACAGTTAATAGAACTTTCGTCGACAATATAAAATTTTGAATTGATGTCATATATACTATTTGTGACTGTAAATATGAATAGCTTTTCAGTTAAACAAAGCTGTGCCTTTAGTAATTGTAGAAAAGTAACAATATAAATTTAACTAAAGTAAATAAACCATACCATACATAGTAAATACATTCACAAATACATACATACAAACAAACAAAGTAGCATAGTCAGTTCTGTATGATAAATAGATTATGTGGTTTCATTTAAAGATATCCCTGTCTATTAACACCTGATAAATATGTAATGCACCGCTGAAGTCAATAATAAACGTCAATTAATAATAGTTATGAATAAGTTTTATCGTAACACGAGTAAGTGGTCCAGCATCGCACTGCCCTAATGGGTGAAGACAGGAAGCCTCGAGCAACACAATAAGCGTGATCATCCGTCGTCAGGCAAAATTATAAATGTCATAATAACGCAGACAGAAGCTCCAATGAAGTACTGGAGCTGCGGGCATGCTCACCTCCCGACATGTCAATGTATATTTACGTAGTCACATCATGCCCTGTTTCAATGCCATCTTATCACCTTGCGGCTTTTGAGAACGCCCTAGGGTAGGGGTCACCCAGACGATGCCCTCTAGCGACCTAGGTCATCAACTTTACTATCCAAGAGAAATATCTATTCAACAAGTATACACACAAGTATTCCTCGATCGTCTTGAATATGACACGTAATAGCCCGTTCGCGTTAGTAGTCTTTCCCAAAATCGCCGCTCTGAAATGCTAACTATTGATCAATGTGGAGGACGTGAAAGAAGTGTGTCAATCTCGTAGCAGATATTAACCAGTAGTCTCTGTGCCGTTTCCTTAAATACAGCTAGCAGTGAGGTACAATAAATACAGGTTGTAAATAGACAGATCACAGATCTTTAATTGAAACCACATCATCTACTGATCATACTGAGCAACTTTCCCGGAAAAACATAACCGCTTTAAATATTTAAAAAAAAATCGGACGTGCCTTTACAAAATTTACAGTAGGTTTTCAAAATTAGTAAGGAAAAATAATTTTTTCACCTCACTAGCTCAAAGTGCGCCTTTTTTGTTTAAAACCAGTAAGCAAACGTCAATTTAGCTCACTCAGTGAAAAAAAGTAATTTTAATGAGAACGGTACAAATGGCATTTGTAATTTCTTTTTTATACCGTTCTACGGCTCTGGATACTTGTTCTTTCGAGCCAAATACCATTTTTTCAGTACAAAATATGGAAGCGCGTTGAGTGGGTAAAACAACCGTAAATTATCTAACTGGATATTTCTTATGCCACCTCTTTCAATCCATGGCGGCCATAGACATTATAACAATACGAGTTTGTCGTAAATACGAGTTAATTCGTACGAAAATATCATTTCTTACAACTTGTATTTTCTCGCTAGTGAGGTGAAAAGTTGTATGTGTCACACGAGAGTAAAGTAATTTGTTTCTTGTTCCTTTAAATCCCTCACTACGATCAGGATTCTAACTTAGAAACACTCGTTACGCTCGTGATAAAATACTTCTCTTATTCGGGATTCAAACTCGGCACTCGCAACAAAAATCAACTTTGCTATCTTATTGCACAAATAACTATTTATTTCTGCAAGTAAACATGTATCTTTGGAAAAGTTGCTCACTATGATAAGTAGATTAAGCGGTTTCAATAAACGATATGGGACCTTATAAAAGATACCTGACCAAATATTTGCACCGGTTATGTTATAATTATTACGAGACAAATTTTAATTTTGTCTGTGTCATCAAACCGTCGAATTTCTGATTTTGTGTCATTCATTGATGATAAATTACCGTCGTTGCAGGATTATGGTTTTGACAATCAAATGTTAGCCAGCAATATTGAAATTCATATGAAAAGTCTTTAGTTTATATTTCAAATCGGGGCATTAAAATTAATATTCCCTGAACGCTAAAATTTTAAATTTCAGAAATTTATTTAATATTACGATACCTTTGTAACGACACCCTCCTCAGCCGGTAGGTAAAAAAACGAAAAAATAAACACTTTCCTCCAGACGAGAAAACTTAAGAGGCCGGTGCAGTGATCCTATTTCATACAAACGAAATACCAAAACCATTTGTAAATCATAGATATTCTTAAGAAGGTGTGTATCTATTCCGATTGCATTAAATAAAATATAGGTTCCCAAATATACATTAAATAAAAACGGCGAGTTAAACATGAAATAAGAGAGAAATAAGCTTTCTTTGCAAATTTTAAATAGATAATAGTGTTGTCTTTAAATCAGTGTCCTTTCAAAATATATATTTGGGAACCTATATATTCTGATATCCAATCGGAATAATTACACACTATCCTAAGAATATCTATGATTTACAAATGATTTTGGTATTTCGTTTGTATGAACAAGGATTACTGCGCCGGCCTCTTAAGAAAAAAGGACTGACTGACTGCACTGAGCATTAAAGTGCCGCCAAGGGACTAACATCCTACACTTTCAGAAAATTGAAATAACTGCAGTGGTTGGTTGTATCTGACAAAAATGATTTAAAAAAATTGTTTAACTAAAGTTATGTTTATTCACATAAGTTTTCACATATGAATATTTACTCCCAATCATTCGAGTTTACTGTGCATATCTTGTGATGCTTGATGCTGTGATTTCAAACTAATTAGTTACAACCATGTTCAAACAAACAAACGTTTACACGGTAAGTGCATCACAGTATACATATTTCGTGTGAAATAAGCTGTGGTGCTTTTAGAGGTTTCTAAATATTTACTTACAAAATATAAACAATATTATTTTGATACTATGACAGAAATAAATTTCTATGTTTGAGCACTTGGTGATTTATCCATCGCAAGGAGATATAAATTAACATTATATCATTGCAGTATAGAAACGCAGAAAGAAAAGTAAATCTGG
This sequence comes from Ypsolopha sequella, assembly GCA_934047225.1. NCBI lineage: Eukaryota > Metazoa > Arthropoda > Insecta > Lepidoptera > Ypsolophidae > Ypsolopha > Ypsolopha sequella. The sequence goes on along the minus strand of OW203994.1, from coordinate 13,947,324 downwards.
ATGTGAGGAGCTCTGAACCGGGCGGTTCAGAGCTCCTCACATTCAGATTTACTTTTCTTTCTGCGTTTCTATACTGCAATGATATTATGTTAATTTATTTTGATAGTTTACAGTAGTCATAATTGTATTTGGGTTGCATTAGTCGCTACATAAAGATATCGTTTTTAATTTTGTTGTTGTACATTCGTCACAAAGTAAACTCGTCACATTTTTTGTACACACACACACACACACCCATTGATAGTTTACGGTGGTCATAATTGTATTTGGGTTGCATTAGTCGCTACATAAAGATATTGTTACCTATGTTGAAGCTGAAGAGCTTTCTTTTACCTATTATGAATACAATCAATGAGCCTTTTGGGGATCAATCAATTTAACTTAACAGCTGTGCTCTTTTCGGTGGAGTCCTCTCCATTCACTTCTGCACTCCGACTTTTCTTTAATATCTGGATACGACATGATATTTACTTTCTCTTTCACCCGACCCATAAATGTTCTCCTAGGCCTTCTTCTTTTTTTTTTTCCCCTCCAGTCTTCCTTCAGTGATGTTTTTGATAAAATTGTCGTGTCGTATCAGACCAACATCTGTCCTCTTCTATTATCTATGGTCTTCATCAAAACTCGCTTTCCGTTTACTATCTGCAGGACCTCTTCATTGCTTTTCTTCTTTTCCGGGGATATGGCGGCGATATGGTATTTTTTTTTATTCAGTTGAGCTTTTCTTTAGTTATTAGATATTTCAATTAAATTTGTTTAATATTAGTTCAGACAATGTCTTTGAAAACATGCAGTTCAACATAAAAGATTAAATCAGTTTCAGCCATCTAACTTATTAGTTACTACTTATTATTTTTATTATCATACAGTTGTTTAAAATTTTACCTTATAGTATAAAGTAAAATAATTAAATGTACCTAATATAAATAACGTACGTATAGCATTTGTCCAATTTATTAATTTTATCTAATATCATTAATTGTTTATTTAATGTTTTATATTCTTTTGGTATGACTACAAAATTGTTTTTTGATATATTTTTGGAAGGTCCTAGTCTTTTTATCACCAGGGAATGCTAGTATGGAAGCTAGTGTCACATTTTATTTTGTATGTTTTTTTGTGTAAATATATACATGTTTGATTTTCATTTTAAATTATTTGTTCTATTCCGCTCTGTTATCTTTAAGAATTATTATTTTTATTATTTGTTAATCTGTTATTTCAATTTGTTTATTTTATAGTAGATTTAGTTTCGATTAGACGGGTTCTTATTTTATAATACTGCTTAGACGGGTTCTTATTACTACGTTAAATATTTTTATTTTGAGCTTTCAATGTTTCATAAAAATTGATCCCCGATGGACTAAGGTTTCTTGCAACTGTCAAATATGAGACAGTGACCGAATCCAAGCCCGTACTTATTATATAAATCATGTAAAACTTAGACCCAAAATAGTTATATGTTACCGGCCAAACACAATTTTTAGACTAACTGGTTTGTTCTGGCCTAAAGTGGTTTCGGGTTGTCATAAAAAAATAATCACAAAGGTTATGTCCACTTTCTCATCTGATCTCTTCTGCGCTGAAGGATTCCCGAAAATAAACTAGGCCTAGGCCAAAGTAGTTTGTCCTAAAATCGGGTTTAGCTGGTAACATATACATTCCCTATTTGTCAGTGCTCAGCTTAGTACTTAGTTGTGTGGTGATTGGGAAGCGGTATCGACTTATGGGCGGCAGAGGCTAAATCTCTCGAAGGAAAGAGATTAGACTCGAGAGCGTCGTGATTGATCGCCCCTCTTTATACTAAGCCGTGAAGCCTTTTTAATAGTTCGCGGAAAGCAACTGAGTTTCTTAGCTCACTTTCTGGGCAGCAATATAATGAGAATGAGATGTAGTCAACATGCAGGAGTTAATTATAAAATAGGTTATGTTCGACGCGTTTTTTTTTTATCAACGTCAAATTCAAATTCAAATAATTAATATGTAGAGTAGGTATACATTATACACTTTTAAGAGTCAATTTAATATTATAAAAATATATTTAATAAATTTAAACACGTACATGAACTAAATTAAAGGTTTAATTATTAAATATTTAAATAAAATATTTTATTTATGCAGCAATGTATATACGATTCAAATAATAGCTAAAATCTATAATTATATAATTATTCTACATAGTAATAGGTTACATATATAAATACATGCCTAACTCCGCCCATTCGATTAGTCTTGCTATCATGTTTTTTTTTACATTTTTCCTTTTCTTTTTCTTTATCATTTCTAGCATTTGAGTTTCTATGAAATTCGTTAACAATTTGTAGTTTTGTAGTAAGAGACAGTTTTCAGGTTTGAAAACCAACGAAACGTCGTCTGGTGGAAACACGAAATACAAGTGAAAATAAAAAAGAAACACATCTCGGTCCCAAACGTACAAGCTTCCTGAAAAATTCTTTTACAGAAAAGAATACTGACACAATTTTGTCACGGCATAAAAAAGAGCACTAGCATGTTTTGTTGCGTGATAAAACTATCCTAAAAGTTTCCATCCGGAGGATTTCTAGACTTTTGCATGGGCCATCCAATCTGTCCATTATAATTTATGAAAACATTTTTACGAACGAGACCGAAAACTTTTATTTTGTCTGGCGGAACTTTTACGGGTAGGACATCAATTCTAATAAAACAGAATTTAAGAATTCCTTCGTTTATGAACCACATTTGGTTAAGGGCGCACCGAGCGTTTGCCTTTGCCTCTGTCTTTTTTGTTACGTGTAAAGAGCAAAGAAAATAACCAAACTTTTGCACTTTTTCAATGTTTTTCGTTGTTACTTTCTTCGTATTGTTCTTAAATAAAAAACTATCGTGTATAAAAGCTCCAGTCGTCTATGAATTTTATTTTAGTAAATGAATCATAATATCAAATTAGTTATTTATATAAAAAAGTATAGAAATAGAGGAAAAAATTACTCGACAAGAGGTAACTTTGCGAATTTATTCTATCGAGCCAACTTAATCAAATCGTTCGTGTCCAAAATCCATCGTGTATACTGTCTAGTATATATCCCCAATAATACCAATATATTTCCCTAGATTTTAATTTAATTGTTTACTACTTCAAACAAGGGTTATAAAAACGTGTTTGTATGTGTAAAAAGCTCGGTGCGCTCTTAAAGCTGAGACACTCACTACACGAGGTTGTAATAAAAATGTCTGTCAAATGTAGACATAATGTCGTACAACGCGCGGGTTTTTTTAATTTGCATAGATGTAATAATTTGCTTCAATTGAAATTCTTTAAAGTTTTCAAAGTTTCAAAATCAAAGTTTTTGAATTATGTTGTTTTTTCCAGGGCGTTGTTATCCACACACAATTCACACATTTCATTGAAATCAATCGGTTGAGTCGTTTTTGGGGTATGCTGTGGACAGACAGACAGACAGATACTTACCCCCGGTTTCTGAAAGGCCAATCAAAGTTAACAGTAGATAAAAAAAACTTTAACCGCAAATAACGGTGAAAATAAAGCATATATGAAGTCTGAATAGTGATGAATCAATAATTAACTTAGTTAATTTTTGATTTCAATGTAAAATTCCCACTTTTTCTGGCTTAATCCGCAGATAATTATTTTTTAATCTACTGTTAACATTGATTGCCCTTTCAGAAACCGGGGGTTAGTGTCTGTTATAAGATTATCTATTTTTGTTTTGCAGCACCCCTCGAAAACGACAACAATAATCCGCTTCAAGAATAAACACGACTACAAATTGTGATGGAATCTTTGAAAAATTAACAGTGTAAAAATAAAAGCTTCACTTCTTTGGGTTCATAAAGTTTACACAACTTTAAGTCGACTTGTAGTCTGTTTTACTTGGTTTTGAGCCATTTTCTTCGTTGTTTTGTCGATAACAAACTGATGCATTTTGTTTATTATCGATAAAAGCTTCTTGTATCCATTCCAGTCTTTAACTTATTTGTCTTGTACTAGGGCTTTTCTTATTGCCCTTTCTTCAGGTATTCTTTGGTGGAGATTATTTCATGTACAATGTAAAGTCAAAAAGTATTATGGTCAACGCATACGGTGACTTTTAGGGAAGTGAATAGGTATACATATTTGGTATATGTACAGTAGTAACCGAGATGCAAGACATAGTGTAGGTATCTCCCTTACCTTTATTTCCTGCATCATACAGCCACGCGTTTGCATCAATATGAGTACTATGGCTATGTTTAATCAATACAATGCTTCTTTGGTGTGCTACAATTGCAACAAACGACCACATCATGTATTTGTATGGCCATTCAATCACGCGTTCACGAAACGCGTTACAGGTCGCGGTAGTATATAATGCACATCGTATTGTAGTGTCATCTCTGTCGCATGGAGCACTCAGTCCGGTGACAGAGACGACGCTCTACAAAGCCGAAGATAGCCGATGTGCTCTATTTTCTGCCGGGTACTGTACTACTGTTTCGCAGTAAAATTGCATCGTGACCTATGCCACTTAAAATATAATAAAATATCCTCAAATATGGAAAAGGGGTTATGTCTCAGTGATTTATTTGTGGGTAGGTTATAAAATTATCACATAGGCAAAGACTACAAGACATCCACCAAGCCAGTGTTCAAAAGTCACCACTCACAATTCGCAATAGTCCAACTACATTGGCATTTTCAAGAAGAGAATTTTAAAGAGTATTTTTGTAATTATTTCCTTTTACTAATATTAGTATTATTCACAATTATACTATCTATTCATAACTATTTTGTTTTGTTATAATATTTATTATTTTTATAAATTTTTAGTGTGTATATAATTTTTTAAATATTTTTTTTATAAGTATTTATTTATTTTATTTGATATAAATTACAGTTACAATTTATTATTTCGCTGCGTGATCATTAGTATTACGCGTCCAAGTAAAAGAGGTCAATGAGCCAACATAATAATATAATCGCCTCTATCAAAAGCAAATAAGGTCTTTGTTATTGGACTTGTTGTGCTGGACGGGTAATAAAAAAGTAGGCCATCCTCTTAAATATATACAAGTAACGTTTTGAGGGGTCTCAGATTTTTGATATTCTCTATTTATTCTTTGCTTGAGAACATAATACCCAAATAATTAAACCATTCAGAAGGAAAGAACGGCTCACACAATTGATGTCGTGGTCGTGGGTGTTACGCATCATTAGGTATTCGTTCGATCCCTATTGTTGAAATAAACAAGGAAACATTGACATTTATTATACTGACAATGAAGCGTACCAGATAATTTTGAATGGGTAATTAATCTTTTAAATTTAAAAGGGCTCCATAAAAATGAGCATTGTTCTAGCGGTACTGTAGAGACCTTGGAAAGAAAATACCCGTCCAATTCCTTATTCAACCCTTAAGGCGATTACATTCGCCAAATTAGCAGCTTGATATTTGTCACTACAAATATCAACGGAAACGACATTGAAATAACGTTCATATCAGCGCGCAATGCATAGTGGCTGTTACGACGCTCGCTGCGTCCTTGATAGAGCGAAATAGGGGAAAATTATACTTTTCACTTGGACGTGATTACTCGATTGAATAATCTTATGTTATGTTTATAGCTATAAAGTTTATCTATTTATCAAAGCATAGATGAATTCAATCGGCCAAGCAACTCAGGAGCAGTAGGGAGTTTGAGGTCAAAAAACACCATTCAGTAAAAAAAAAAAATCATGTAGAAGTTTTGGTAGTATGAAAAAGAAAACTGTTGCATATGTTGTCTAAGAGTTGATTATTCATAATACATTTTTTCATTATTTTTGGTTTGGCCATAAACGAGGAGTAGGCTTTAGAAAGTACCCATTTGGCAATAGTAAGGGCCTTAACCGTTGATATTCAATTGTTATTAATAATTGATAACTTCCGGTTAAATTATTTCAAATGGTCGTACTAAGGAAGTAAATACGAGTTCAATCATTGAATAAGACCTGAAGGATCTTTTTTAGTACTTACAGCAAAGAAAAAAACACTTATAGAATTAAATGAGACTTGAGGATAATTCATGATTTATAAATATAAAAACGGCTCACCTCAATACGTGTTATGATCGGCAAGCCCGGAAGTAACTAATTGTGCGGACGCCCTACTGGTCCGACCACCAATACCATCTGCATCGATGTCATCCCGAGCCCTGCGGGCCGGGGCCACAGCCCGCAGTGTGAGGCGTAACGTCGTCGCGTAAACGTCTTCACTCGCCCAGATGAAGGCAGTCTAAATCTTCTGAAACTGGTCGGCTTTCCCGATCATAACACGTATTCAGGTGAGCCGTTTTATATAAATCATAAAAAAACACGTTTAATGATTTTCAACTTTTGCTTTGCTTACAACATACATGTAAGTTATTTTAGTAGTAACTTTTTTTTTACTTTTTAGCTTTTTATCTTTTCCAAGCACATCAATTTGAAAACATAAAACGCGTTTTGCATTTTGTTGTCAAAAACCTTAAAATAAGAAAAAGGCCAATAGAATCCATGAAACGTTCACTGGGGATTCATTCATTGCCTCGGGCATTTGCTCGGGCGCCTCCATTAGTGATATCTTATTTCCTTTGATACTGTCCCCTCGGTGACAACTTCTTTATAGTTATTATTCTTAGAACGGCCCTTGACGATTTCCTTTTGTAAATTAAAAATCTCGGGTGTCTTTCGCGAAATGAGAAAAAAGGCAGTTTAATGAAAATAGTCCCTCTTTCTTTCGCTCTTGCTATGTGGAAAGAATGTTGATTATTTTAACATAAATTAGCTATTTGTTTGACTTGCATCGAGAAGATCCACATAGAAAATGAGAAAAACGAAGCTAAGTGGTAAATAGAGGTAGAAAAGCTGGCTTGAACAACGAAACTAGTAGTAAATTACCCACTTTTAATTTCACCAGCATCCCTTGGAGAACGCTTAGCTGTTGCAGCTCAAAATTCTGAAAGTTAGAAAGTTCTACCATTTAGCTACTTGGCTATTACATTAAAACTAGTAAATTGCGCATTCCTACTAGGTACTTCAATTCACCTGCTAGAGGAAAAGGAAATTCAGTCCATTTCAATAGAGATAATTCGTTCATTTACGAGCATGTAATTGTTTGCAGTTGCAGCGTTTGAAAGGGCTAGTTAAATTAATTTGGAAACTCTTTTGTAGGGTAACCACTTGTATTATAATATAGTAAAAATAAGTTTAAAAACTGAAACCAAATCACGTCTAAAAAGCTCGTTTGACAATTGTTTCAATTTATGGGAGAATAATGTAAAATAATTTTCACACAAGTATCATAGAGAAAAAAAATCGGAATGATCACTAAAATCATTAAAATATTAAGTACTAATAATCACACATTGACCTTACTAATTATGACCAATTTTCTGTAAAAATCCCGAAAACTGTTACACAAACCATAGACGAAGTATTACTTCCTTAGTATTACTAAGGGTTTACTTAGTCTATGCACAAACCCCTCCCAAACCTATGGTTTATTTGAAACGAATCTTTTCTGGATTTATTTTGAACAGCAGAGAGTGTCGAACCCGAATGCGCGAAAACTCCTGTAATACCGCCTCAGGAAGCAAATATTGGAAATATTTAGTCGATTCGTACTACGGACTGGAACTTGGCAATTAAGGGGCGAAATTCCGAAAACTAAAGCACTCAAGATGGCAGTCGCCGTCCCGAATTTTCATTTTATGAGTTCGGTATCCGGGTGCGCGGATTATTACAAAGAAGAATGTAGGTACGCAAACATCATTCCATTTTTTTGGGGTTTGCAATAAAAAAAAGGTATTTGAGCGGGCCAGACGTAAATTAGCTTCAGATATCCATTTCATTGGCGGACAGGAGTGGAGGTAGATAATAAATCGTTGAAAGGGTCAGCGGCCTTCACGCTCCCTGACTTTCGCAAATTGTCGAAACGTGAATCATTTTATTAACTCTTCTATGTTTTATTTATCGTTTGGGGACCGTTGACATCGATTTTGTAAAAACGCTTTTTGCGGCGTCGTGCTCCGACATCTGAATTTTAAAAGGATAATTTATGGGGTTTATTAAATCGTATGTTGGGTTTAATTTTAACGGAATAAAACATCGCTCAAAATACTACCCTGGACTGAAAATACTGGAGTGGTTTTAAATTTGCATATTTTTCATTTTTATTACAACGCAAACTCATTTCTGTCAGTGAATCCCAAGTCATGGACCAAATGGGTATTTCGATACTTTCACTTCTTCTTTTGTTTATGTAACAAAAAATATTGCATGTCTGTCTCTATGTACGAGAATTTTACCTGTTATTAATAACTATAGCATACGCAGCAGCATAAAGAGAAGAGTTTTTTTTTTTTTTTTTTCAGAGTGTGTGCAGGTACGTGTACTACCAGCTGTGGTCAAATACGTGCAAAGACTCGACAATTCATTAATTTATACAAATGTATATTATGTGTAATAAAATAAATTATAACATCTGCCATACGATAAATAAAATGTACCTCCTAATTTAAAATGGGCTTGCAATACTTTTCCCGTGTATAAAATAAATAATAAAGAAAACTAGTAGGAATACAAATTAAATCTTGAACCTTGGCTTAGCCTACTGAGTTTGACTTTACAGTTATGTATTTTACGCAAATCAAACACTTTGTTAGTATAACTTGTTAATAACTCAGGTTTGTAAATACTGCGGTTTAATTAATTTTACATTCAAATAACCTAGAACTGCTCTCCGTTACAGCCCTTGGGCGTAGTGTACACATAGGTTTATATCTTATAAACCTATATTTACGCTACGCCTAAGTACACTGAACAACAGACCCAAAAAAGATTACCAGATAATAAAAAGACCGTTTTTATTTACTAGTTTAATAGAAACATGATTTTTATAAAAATAAGGCTTATTTTTTGGTAAACATTTATAAAAAAGATTTTCCGATTGTGTTTATTTTTATAAACCAAAAAATAAACCCATTACTGAGCCTTCACCGTCTATCTTGTTTGTCTATCCGTCTCTCCAGGGGTCTACAGCTTTAGCCGTAATACCTAGTTAGCTGACAAAATACAAAAAATCAAAAAATGGAAACCCAAGAGTAGTCTGCAATTTAGACCCATACAAAAAAAAACGAAAAAATTGCATTTTTCATTGCTTTTTTCAACCACCAAAAACCAACAACCACCTTGAAAAACCGTTATGAGCGACATAAGGAAATTCCCATAGCTTAGTTTCAAAAAGATATATATATGTATATTTTTTTTCTTAAGAGAATATACGCCATTTTAGGACATAAATAATAATAATAATAATAATTTAGGACATAGTTTTCATTATTTTGGTGTATAAATTAACCATTATTTTTTTATGATTTTTAAATAATCTTCAGTTACGACGTCACTTGAGAATTTTAGACATTATACTGATTGTAAAGTTTGATTGCTTATTAAAAAAAACCCGCCAAGTGCGAGTCAGACTCGCGTACCTAGGGTTCCGTACTGTGGATGATAAATTTAATTTTGTCATTTTTTTTCGTGAATTTCTCAACCGCTTTATTTTTCCTGTAATCTTTACATAAACACATATATGATTTTTTTCATATTCTTTAGTCCACCAGTTTTGGCGATAAGAGAGGGGGACATACATATTTTTGAAGCTTTTTAAAGATTTCTCGAAATCAATGCCAGTTAATATAGTAAAAGTATATATTTTTACAAACAACTTTTTAATATCTACATATTTATAAAATATTTATTTTACTTTTTTTATATTTCTCATTTGTACTGATTTTGTTTTGATCGCTATAGTTTTCCTGTAATGGGCAAGTTATGATCTAATATTGTCATGTTTTTCATATTTTTCGGTCTACCAGTTTCAGAGAAAAGAGGGGGGGGTGGGACATACATATTTTTGTTTATTTTTTTAAAGATTCCTCGAAACCAGTGCAAGTAAATATAGTTAAAATATATATTTTTACAATTAACTTTTTAATATCTACAATTTGACACCCATATTGTATTTTAGGCTAATATTTTTTATTTTTCTCACTTTTGTTTTGGAAATGTTTTGAACAATTTCAAAATTTTCATTTTTTTTACATCGTGATATGTGGGCAAATTAATGCTATTTTTGTGCCAAATTTCATGTCTGTATCCTTAACAGTGCTAAAGTTATGAGGCTGTGATATGCGGACGGGCGGACAACGGATTCTCACCATAAGGTTCCTTTTGTACCTTTTAGGTACTACGGAAGCCTAAAAAGTAGTCTGTCTCTGTCCGTCTACCCATCTATCATCCATGTGTCAAATCAGTCTGAAGCAAATTATACTAAATTTATCTTGATAGCAAAGGTCACATTTCTAAACAGCCATTTCACAAGTGACGTCACACTATAAGGCAAATGGAAGTTGCAGCTTTTTCGTAACATTATTTATCATCATGAGGTTTTTAAGACCACATGTTCAAAAATATGGCATATTAAACCTAAATCTCGAAATGGTTTCCGAATTAACACACATTAACATAATTTAATCAAAGCGAATTCTTGACAATTTAATTGTTCTCCAACTTACCATTGAGGTGTTTTAAGACATAACTTCGAAATCCATCATCAGGTCATAGGCGTACTGTAGCTAGAACGTACCCCTAAAAGACATATTAAGGGGCTGCACTATGCTAAAATTCAGTCCTGCTCTAATGCGTTTGTTTTTTAACTCTCTATCCTGCTCTAATTAGATGCCGCGCACGCAAAACTTCAGTTATTTTGAAATCGTGGCTATATTATGACATTAAACATATTTTCTTTATGTAATAAAGATGATTTTTTCTCGTTAGTATCTGCCTGTGTTGGTTTCGTTTTAATCGGTTTTGAAACACGGAAACTGAATCGCTTTTTTCGTGAATATCATGCTTTTTTAAAAGTAATATAAGTAATAGAAGATTGAAAGTATGTTTATTTATAAAGTGTTATTAAAAACATTTTTTTTTTTCAATTTTTTACTATCTACATTGACGGAACTGAATCCAATACAAAACTGATGTTTAGCATTGTGGAGCCCCTCAAATGTTCTACGACTTTGGTTTCTGTACAGATGGGTCGTAAAAGTAAGAGGAAAGCGTAGCGAAATAATAAAATTAGCCAATTTGAAAAAATACATGATTGCGCCGTTTTTCCCAAGATTTTTAACCGACTTCAAAAAAGGAGGTTATCAATACAACTTTTTTATGTTCCGCCATAACTCTGTCATTTCTGAACCAACTTGAATGTTTTTTTTTTTTTTCATTTGGAAGAGTTTACTTCTAGGTAGGTCCTGTTTTGAATAACGCCATGATCTGATGAATGTCGTCAGATAAAGGCAGTAGAACTGTCCAGAAAATGAGAGCACTCGCGATTGAGGCAATCGCTTTGTACTAGGATGCTGATTGCAGGGTATTTTTACTTGGAATCCTAGTCTCATTAGCATATAACTCTTCAAGAGATGAGAGCACATAACTCGAGATGTAGAGATTACGAGTGTATTACTTTTAAATTCTCAAAATACCAACCTGACCTTCGATTCACCACCATAGAACTTTTCAATGGATGACCCAACATGAGGAACTAGAGATTGCGGCAATCAGTTTGGATTAGGGTACTGATTTATTTGCATTACTTGCAAATTTACTCACTTGAACTTTGTTTTGTACAACAGCGCGTTTACAAGAACTGTCCATATATCACAATTTCTTGAAACATATGTTATTTAAAAGTCTGCTTATACCCTACGATATAGCAACATAAAAACCAATATGAGGACAACGACTTCTAGACAACATATTATGTTTCAGGAAGAAAGATGCCGGCAAATTCAAATTCAAATAGTTATTGCATTCATCTTGTACAATATAGGGTGTTACAATATACATAAGTGGTATCAAACATTCAAACATGACCCTGTAAGGGCATAGCAAATTAAAGTAAATTAATTTTTAAATAATATCACAACATAATATTATCTTATCGCATAACTAATTTATGTTAGATAAAAAAGTGTTATTTCGGTACCATCGGTCATTATTTAATTACTTTAATGTTTATAGTGAATGACTGCATTTACATTTAAAGTCGGTTATTATTCTTTTGTTAAAATTTTATTTTTCTACAACTTATTATTAAAGAAGGAAATTTAACTTCAAGGACCCTCATAACCAGGGTCTAGGGGTTTTTTCGTTCACCGCTTATTAGTCTTACCGTTAAGGGCTGTCAATCTTGAAATTTTAAAACGTGATTACGAAAGAGACTCTTCATAGCCTCTGTTTGGAGAAAATACACACGTTGAACGCCACGGGCTTGGACAAATAAAGCCACGGGGGACATCACGTGGGCCACGTGAGATATTCCGTTTGGGCCACGACGAAAATCACGTTTCCATATTTTTTTCATGTGGGTGTTTTATTGTTCTAAACAATAAAATATTACGTGTTTCACACAAAAAAAATATATTTGCCGTGATTTTCTCAAAATATTTTCTGATGGGCTACCGGGATTCCCCATGGCCCCGGGGTACGAAAATCCAATTTTTGTTACGCAGAGGCTACGCGGGTCACTTTGTGGCTAACCCCACAAATGTGGGTGGTTTATTAGTCACCAGCTTTTGCCCGCGGCTCCGCCCGCGTGGTCGAGATTTTCGTGAAAATAAGCCCCGAACAGGAAACTCATGTTTGAACTTGAAATTACTTTTTTTTCATCTAATTGCCTACCAAATTTTATGACGTTCTGATCAACGATACTCGAGTTATCGTTGGGCAAACATTCATACATAGAAATGCGGGATTGTTCAAGTAGACTCGAAGAACTTTGTTCGTTTCGCTCACTCGTTCAACAAAAGCACACGATTTTTCGTGTCGTCAGCCCAATCTTTACGGGGGTCCTCGATTATCCATTGAAAAGCAGTCGTATCCACTTTCCAGTCCCATTACCAGACCCTGATCACTGTGTTTTACATAAGTACTCATCAAGACCGAACTCGCGACTCTCAAACTCAAGAGGAATTCCCGTATCCACATTCCAGTGCCATCATCTGACCCTGCAAACCATGTTTTAACAAAACTAATCAAATAAGCCTAAACTAGTAGGGTCCGTTATTGTCCGTTGAGATCCCGTATACACCTTCCAGCTCCATCATCAGACTCTGGTCACCATATTTTACCAAACTACTAATCAAGACAATCAAATAAGCTCAAACTCGAAAGGTCTGCTGTTAGCCGTTGAGGAGTTTCGGTATCCACCATTATCACCATGTTTTACCAAGGTACTAATCAAGAGCAATCAGATAAGCCCAATTTCAAAGGGTTCGCTGTTTTCGTTGAGGGGATTCTGTATTCACCTCACAGTCCCATCATCAGGCCCAGGTCATAATTTTTTACAATGAATAAGCTCAAACTCGACAGGTCAGCGTATAATAATAAATCCATCAGGATGGACAGACGGACGGACGGGACTACATGTTTAACTAAAACTCTCATTGCGCAGCTCCCTTTGGTCATAGCGTGAAAATAAACCTTTTTTTACCCTTAAACCTTTCCAGAGAAATGCTCTACCTTACAATGAAAACTGCATCAAAATCCATTTAGTGGTTCGCAAGTTATAAGTTAGTGTACAGACAAACCAACAGACAGACAGACGTTGCATTTTATATGTATGAGAGAAAAAAAGAAAAGAAGAGCAGGAGAATAAGAAGAAGATAAAATGTTGATACCAGTTTTTAGCCAAGAAAATCATTATACCAATAAATTTTTGAACTATGTAGTATTTTCTTTATTTTTCATCAACTACGTGAACATTATTCAAAAAACTTTAAATTAGTTTAATGTAGTTAGGGACAACCCTAGCATCTAGAAGAAAATCGTCATAAAATTGCATGTCTCAATATTTTTTTTAAACCAAGCCGAACAAACTGTTCTACAGGGCCACGGGGGACACTTCACTAACGATGGACGTTTAAATGGAACCCCTGCCATGGCTCAATGGTGACGGTGCCCCCAAGAGCCTGAACGGTACATCAACGAATGGCGACGGTGGGTCAAATTGGAAAACCCGTTTTTTTGGTGGGCGCCCAACGTGTTAATTCTAACTTTTTCCAAATTCCTCGATTTCTCCACATGTTTTGTAAAATAAGTAAAACACAGCATAACAAGAAAGGACATTAATTATTTCAACACTTGTAATGAGTATAATGATAAGCTTCCACTTTTTTTCTTTATTTTTCAATAATTATTTTTCTTATGGTAATCTAAATAATGGTAATAGAAAATATCAGTTCTCTCTGTAAAGCCAAACAAAGCTTTTCTCACAAAACACATTATGAGACATAAAACGAAAACATTTTTCGAGTATCAGTGCAATTTCACAAGTATACAAATTTCATTCCATACCATCCCATGTCTGTTTCCTGACTTAGTATCCACCCCGCAACGGCCTGGCAGTGGTGGAAAAAAATCTCACTTGTCCGTGGTTAATATAGATGTCTAATAGCTATGTTGGCTTTGTATCTTTATATGTTTCCTAAAGGAAACTCTGAGTAACAAGACTAACTGAAGATACGACGATCTTAAGCGAGTAAGTCGGGAAAAAACCATAGAAAGAGATTAAAACATAGATTACATTTGCTCGGATTGTGATATTTTGCTTTTAATATTATGAAATACGGTAAAAACCCCGGAGAAGATGTTATCACTAATGAAGCACTGAATGTAGAGAAATAAGTTCTGATGTAAGGAAAAAAATTCCTTTAGAAATAAGTCAGCCATTGCCTTGATTTTTTAATATTTTAAATTGTATCTCTCTGTGTTTTTTGTGCAATTAAATTTAATGTTATTTGCACGAGTGTCCCAATGTCTAATTATGTCTAGTTGCATTCAATATGACCATCAAAAACAATTTCACAAAAAATTTGAAAAATAGCACTTGTCATGATATTGCAGTGATACTAGTCATGATACCCTGACTGAGCCCATAGATGCATGAGACCAATCAGACGCGTGGTGACCGGTAGAGTAGAATAGCACCAATCCAATACTCTAAGGGGTGTCGTAAAAGGCGACTAATGAAATATAGGTGGTAGAGCTGATGCCGGGCTCGACTGTGGAGGTATCACCATCTTACTTGGAAACCCCCTCGAAGTATTTCGGAGGAGAGTAAGAGGACAGCTCTCGAACAGGCATACAACCATGTGGCCCACCATGTCTGGGACCGATTGATGGCGGTATATCCATTCATAACAGCCGGGCCTTATATAAAACAGACGCGCTCACCAACCCGCCTGCCCAGCGTGTGTGAGTATGGGCATTACTTCCAAGAGGACCGCCAAGAGTGGCGAAATCTTGGAAAGGCCTATGTCCAACAATGGAATCAGACGCGAGAGAGTAAAGAGGGCTTAGAGAAATTAAGACTGACAGTTATCGCTTGTGATTGGTTCTCTAGTAGCGGTTACTTGTAACAAATTAGGCCAATCACAGCTCAGAATGGCGGTGTTATAATGTAATATTATAACATCGGATAAACAATGTAGGTACTTATAACACCGCTTTTGATGTTTTAATTACCACAATGTAGTATGGGAGTGGATAATATGAGTTCGACTGTTAAAGTTTCTTAATTTTATTTCAATATTTTGTGATTTACCACCAGATCCGATACCTACCTAGATTGCCGCCCCAATTGTATAATTGCTAAAATACAGGACACTATTGGGCCGGCATTCTTTATCTTTAACCGGAAAGGATACTAAATTACCAGTCGCCTTGCAAGCCTGTAAATAAGAAGTTTGACTCGGGGTCTCTACTACATTACATATAGCTATATACCAAGAGAGCTTTCTAATCTAATAATACATAATTTGCTGATAGTGATAGAAATAGTTAAAATTCAACGATGCATACAAACTGCTTCAAAAGAAATATATGCTATAGATAAATTCAACATTATTTGCAGTTATTGAATTTAATATGAATATCTTAATTTTCCGGGTTTGTTGGACAGTCATACACGTAACTAAGTAAAGTACGAGTACGTGACTATAGGTCAGATCTAGGCAGGTTGCTAACAAAAATATACTAATGTATATTAGAAATACAAGGTGACATTAATTTATGGAGCCAAATTCAAACTAAAGACTCGGTAATTACATGCTATCAAGTTTTATTTATCTTATTTGTGAAATAAAATTCATAAATATTTTTTCGTATTCCCTGCAAATGCAAGCGTAGCGCCGAGTGAAATACTATAAGAGGTCAAACTTTTTTTGCAAAATTTGCAATAATTGTTATCGATCTGTAATACTGATCACTTACCAAGCCTTCAGTATGAATTAGGCTGCATATATTAATATAACTTTATATGCTTTGTTCAAATTATTAATAAAATAAGTTGACATGTTTATATTACAAATAACATGACAACAACACGAATGAAATCCTATTTAAAATACACAAAGTAAAAAAGCGTAACCTTTTTCATGTGACCCGTGAGTCTACGTCCATCCGTTCGTTTTCCTGTCACAGACACAAAGCTTCCTATATAGGGTCCCTTAAAAAATTGTGACCCTTTGGCAATAGTTCTTTTTCTTTAAAGTTTAGTCATGCGTGAGTTGGAATGACAGTGCTCTTTGATTCATATCAAAGAAAAATGTGCCTGAGAATTTAAAATAAAACCTGTGCCGTTTCAGAAACCTAAGAAGAGATATATTTTGGTCAGAATTTTGGTATCAAAGGCATTTCTTACCTTGATACAAATCAGGGTGTGATGTGCTAAAGCTTTGACGTGAATGAGGTTTTGTAGGGAGTTAGTGTGATAAAGTACACTGTGTCAAAGACCGCCAGCATCCCGACAATGGCATCAAGTAAGCGTCGGTTTACATTGAGGAGGTGGGTATGACGCGTATTGCGATTACTTGCAATGATGGGCGCAATTTTAGCGTGTGTAGGTTTAAAATAAAGTTTGCTGAGCAGCAAAATTTTTCGACTCGGTGCTGGTTTTTGTACTAAACAGTACCTAGACGCTTACAGTCTAATAAAGTATTCAATAGTTAAGGTGTATATTTACTTCTAGTTATTAGTTGCAAATTGATAATTATAAATTTATTTTCAATAAAGACTTCTGAAAATCAAATCAAATCACCTATTACCATCTTTACGAAAACTTTGTTTTACTACTTTGTAAGTTGTAAGTATTTGGATCTATGACTGAGAAACTCGCTGATTCTAGCCTCGGTGGCAAAATTTGAAACTAAACCCTCTGGTTGAGAGTCACTACTATTTCGTCTATGGTCTGGTGTCCTACCATCTCAGCTACCAGTCTCATACATGTACGTAAATTAAATCATTTTTCTGTATTTTTTACTACTTTTAGACCGATTATGCAAGACTGATTAAACTGAAATCTGATATGTATGCGAATAATTGCATTGCAATTCCTGGGAAATTAATAAAATGTTAAAAATATAAAGTCAAATAAAACCAGTTTCCAAGTTCATTACATTTACAGCAGAATTCTTATACTGTATACTGGACTTTATATTTTATCTATACTTTTTTTAAATTTCTGACATACTTAAAAAAAAACGCTTCAAGCACATAGATAGATTCAATTTATCGTTTTACTACTGCAATAAATATTTAGAAAACAACAAAATTAGCTTTCAACTGATTATCTGGGAAACTATAAAGCCGATTCTAAAGGCTTTAATTTTCGTTTTACTACTGTCATAACTTGAATTTTTCCAAGGTAATTTAGCTTCTGTACCTGAACTTTAATAACTTTTGAAATGAAGAAAATTTAGTTTTGACAGCACTAAATCTAAAATTAAAGCCTCCAGAATAGGCTTTAATGTTATCATGGTTTAAAATGTCAACAGTAACAACCAGAAAATTCCTCGAGAGAGTTTTCAAGTAGTTTTACTAAAATTAATGTTTTTCTTTAATAACTTTTTCAATGCAAGTGCTCGTAAAGGCCCACTTTTTATGCATCCAAACCGAACAGAAAGTCGATTATTTAGCCCCAAGGCTTTATTATTATTTTTTTTTTTTATTTATTTACAATGGTTGGCTGACTTGAAGCCTTTCTTGTGTACCATAAATGTTATACTTTTTTTTTCAGTGTTTAACGGCTCTGGATACAGTCCTTTTGAGCCAATCATAATTTAAAGTTCACAAGATTATATTTGTTTTATTTCCTCACACTATGCATTGAAAAACGTAGTATGATACACGGGCGTAAGAGCAATAAATTACTCGGTTACATTTAAAAGACTCGCTACGCTCGTGTTTTAAATGGTCCTCGTAATTTATTCCTTTGCGCCCTTGTAACATAAACTACTATTATGGTCGCACTACACGCCTCATTACTGTGACAAGAGCCTAACCCAGCATTCGTTGGCAGTCAGCCAGCGCTTCACCGGTCAATAATCAGCGTTGCCTGTGTTTATGCGCGGTTTAAGCCGTCGTGTTTTGGCCGCTGCGGGTTCCGACCACAGCAAATTTTTGTTATGAAATATTGCCCCCCGCCTATTTGTGTTAGTCTGTCAGTTCAGAATTTAAGTCTATTGTTGGATAAACGCTGTTATAACGAATTGAGAACAGAAATTGTTATTATACTTTAAATGAGAGCTTAAAGGATAATTCTCGTAAAAATTAAGAAAGAACGCGGCAGTCATGGCGCAAAACCTTTTAATGTCGCAAAATTTGTATAAAATGGGCAATTATTTCGGTAGCAGTTGAAAGATGTATCTATTTATAGCTGTAAAAAGCTCAACAATAATACGTTCATAGTTATGAAAAATTCTGAAAGAATTCAAAATTATCTTGAATGTTGGTTTTGTGGTCATAAATAATATCCGATGACTCTTTGTTAAATTCGAAAATTATTTTGTGCTTCTTTTCTTATTCAAGCCTCACTCTTAGTCAATCACAATTAATTTTGCACAATGAGTTATTTAATTTTGTCTTTGGTGTCTTGGTTGTATCTAAGTCATCTAAGCTACTAATATTTACTAAAATTACATATGCTTACGTACCACTAAAAATCCTTAACAACTAAACCTCAAACATAGAAAAGTTCTCCTTGGTGTCTTTTATAGCCCTAATCTCTGAATCGACTGTTTTTCTTGATGAACTATGTCCACAGTACGCTGACAAAATTGTCATAAAGCTCGAAAAATCATGTTCCTTTGTTTACCTTATTTCTACGAAAATCTCTTAAACGCGGGCGGAGCCGCGGGCAAAGGGTAGTACATATTATAAATGAAAGTTCCCCGCCACGCAGGTAGATCTGTATGTAAATTAAAGTTCCCCGCCACGCAGATAGATCTGTATGTTAATTAAAGTCCCCGCCACGCAGATAAATGTGTATGTAAATTAAAGTCCCCCGCCACGCAAATATATTTCTATGTAAGTTAAAGTCCCCGCTACGCAGATAAATGTGTATGTAAATTAAAGTCCCCTGCTACGCAGATAGATCTGTATGTAAATTAAAGTCCCTCGCCACGCAGATAGATCTGTAAGTAAATTAAAGTCCTCGCCACGCAGATATATCTGTATGTAAATTAAAGTTCCTCGCCACGCAAATAGATCTGTAAGTAAATTAAAGTCCCTCGCCACGCAAATAGATCTGTAAGTAAATTAAAGTCCCGGCCACGCAGATATATCTGTATGTTAATTAAAGTCCCTCGCCACGCAGATATATCTGTAAGTAAATTAAAGTCCCGGCCACGCAGATATATCTGTATGTAAATTAAAGTCCTCGCCACGCAGATATATCTGTATGTAAATTAAAGTCCCTCGCCACGCAAATAGATCTGTAAGTAAATTAAAGTCCCGGCCACGCAGATATATCTGTATGTAAATTAAAGTTCCCCGCCACGCAGATAGATCTGTATGTAAATTTGCGCTAATATCGTAAACTACTATGGGGATTTTCAATCCAGTACACGGACTTATTCACGAGGAAAGCTTAGGTATATAATGTATGAATATTTTGCACAAATTTGTGCAAATTAAATTTTATGGTGTTTTATATGGTGTATGTAAAATTTATCTATTGGTGAATTTGACAGTTGGTTATCAATCACTCAAGCAAATCAAACAACAAGTTTGTATTGACTGAATGTAAATATAATGTTATTTTACTGAAATCTGGAATTGGTAAAACGACCAACAAGTCTTGTTCAAAACTAACTTTCCAAACTTTCCAGAAATTTCTAGGTTCTAGCAAACTACCTTTAGATCTGTCTAAAATCGACTCGGCTCGAAGTTCTTAACTAATTATTAGAGCCTCTCGACATCTAGTTTCAAGTTGGACTTGGTAGTTTTGCTTACCGTGGACTGTATCTCTGTAATGTAAAAGTTGTATGAACGAGTTGCTGAGGACTTCAGTTTCTAAATAAAATAAATAAATAATGAGCATGTATTTTGGCCTCGGCAAGTAGACGTGACGTATAAATCCGTCGTTTCATACATTTTGATCGGATAGCTATGTAACTTTATGGAACAGCTGATTTTTTATCGTGATTCGAGCGTTTAGTTTATGGTAAAAATTGTTCATATGGAGTGCTATCGTCAGTTTCCGGTTTCCGCAAATTCATCTTAACACCCAGTAATGAAATAAAAAATGAAAAATATTTATTAATGTCATGTAGGTATAACAGATACACTTATTACAGGTCGGTTTTTAAATAATATAAGTAATTAAATAAATCTACGTGTACAGGTTATAGTTTTTGTCGTAAATAATAATATGGAGAAATACGCATGGGAATAATAAAGGTTAGGATTACTTAAATTGAATTAAAAAAATACACTTAAATAAAATAAAAATATAGGAATAAGGAACAAATAATGTTATAAATATATGCAATACACATAATTAATATATGCTTACTCCGCCTATGCGATTAGTCTTGCTAAGAAGAAGGGCAACAAACTTAGCAAGATCATGTCTCTTTTTTTTCATAATATTAGTCAAAATATTAGTTTAGCCTATACTTAAATTGAATGGAGAGATAAAAAATAAAGGCAAAACATATTTTGTCTACCTGTCCCATATAGTCCATCTGCTTTTACAGTCATTTTATCTATTAACTAATTACCGTTAATTCTAGAGGAATCATAACATGAGTTAGGAAATTATACTAATCTGGGGGCACGGTAGTGCCCCCACCGAGTCTCGCAAAAAAAAACGCGGAACGGCCGTACCATCCTTTTCTCGAAGCAATTCACGGCACTTTCAACCTCCCTGTATCTTCGTTGTGGGTAAAGCTAGAAGTCTGAAATTTCAGTTACAAAGAGTACTTACTGATCCTATTTTTACCCCCAAATTACAAGTTTGTATATGTTAGGTATATTTGATTACGAAATATCTCAAGTCAAAGTTCCCTTATTTTGTCACTGACTGACTGACTGATCATCAAAAGTCTAAAGGTGTTCTAAACTTGAAATTTTGTATGCGGTTAGTGTTAAGTGTACATTGCAACAAAAATTATAAAAATGAGTTGGTCATTTAATATTTCCATACAAAGTCTATACAAAATGTATGTTTCCAGCTGCATCTATAAATTTGTATGACACTAGATGACGTTGGTGGTATGCTGCTTTGCATTAAAGACATCTATCTACCACGAAAAATTCTAGCTCGTGACGCTAGATGGTAAAAAGTGTAAAAAAATGCATACCTTTATTTCCGAAAATAGAGCAAGTAGTAGAAATAAAAAATAAAACCGTTTAAGTGCGAAAAATAAAAAATAAAACCGGTAAAGTGCGAATCGGACTCGCGCATAAAGGATTCCGTACCCCTACACAATATGAACCCTAAAAGTAAATAACAACAATATAGATGCCATAGTAACATTAAGGCGACAAAAAACAAAGCGATAAAACGGTACCGCCTGACAAACAATTCGATACCTTTTTAGTACGGAACCCTAATTGTCATTATTTTACTTTAAAGTATTTACTACAGACTGCCAAAAGTTTAAACTTGTACTTGTATGTATTACCGTTCTAAAGATAGAGCCTTGGTTATAATAATCTGTTCCTTGGGTAAGAAACCCTAAAAAGGGTGGTTTATAATGTTCGACACATTCACAATTAGTCTATTTAAGAAGAGAATATCAACATTTCGTAATTAAGTCACTAAAAAAACAGTAAAGTGCGAATCCGACTCGCGCATAAAGGGTTCCGTACCCCCACACAATACGGGTACGGAACCCTAAAAGTAAATTGCAACAACATACATACCATAGCACCATCAAGGCGACAAAAAACAAAGCGATAAAACAGTAGCGCCTGACAAAAAATTCGGTACCTTTTTAGGAAGGAACCCCCATTTTCATTATTTGTTACTTTACTTTAAAGTAGTCTGCCTAAATTTTCAACTTGTAGGTACTTGTATGTATAACCGTTCTAATGATAGAGCCTTTGTTATAATAATCTGTGCTTTGGGTATGAAACCCTAAAACAAAGTCTATTTAAAGAAGAGAAATATCAACATTTTGTAAATAAGTCGCTATTAAGTCGGACTCGCTCACGAAGGGTTCCGTACTACCATCACACAATATGGGTACGAAACCCCAAACCATTATGGTAAATACCAACAATAAAGATGAGATAGCAACATAAAGGCGACAAAAAACAAGGCGCTAAAATGGTAGCGCCTGACAAACAAATCAGCACCTTTTGAATAAGGAACTCTAATATTTATCATCCCAAAATTGTTGCATTATAAAGATAGAGCTGAAACAAATAACGTAGAATAATTGGACCCTCCTTGGATTTCCATTTATTGAACTTTTTATGCTGTGATAGGGGCCATATTATTATTTGCCGTGATAGAGGACAAAGTAACATATATTATGTGCAAATATTTACGCGCTATATTCACCTATAACGGCTGGAGCTGTAGACCCCTGTGATAGATGGATAGACAGCGGAGGCTTAATAATAGGGTCACGGAACCTTAGGATACGGAACCCTAAAAATCAAGGTAAAAGGTTATTTATCCAGTAAAGCTTACAGGAAAAATAAAACGTCTAATGTGCGAAGTCACTATATTTTATAAGAGAAATAAAGATGACTAATATTAATACAGTCACTTAATGTTGGTAGGTAACTAATTAGGAAACAATTAATGATAAATATGTTTAATAGGTGCTCCCATACTAACTAAAATGAAAAGGTGCTTCCATACAAACTAAAATAACAGACTTGGCTTTACATAAGATCTCACAACTTTTTACGGTGGAAAGATTGCATTGCGAGACTTGACATTTTTGTACATTTTATGTTTTTGATGGGATAATATTTAAAAGTATAAAATGTTGAAAATACTTATAAATAGTTTTAAGTTTATCCGGTTACTTCCAGGAATACCAACTTAACGACAAGTAAAACCAGTCAACAGACAGCTTGCTGAAATGATGTTAATGCTTTCCCTTAGATGGCGTTTACTGCTAAAAATTATATTTTTATGTGCTTTTATTGATTGAAAACAATATAATTTTACAATTTATGAACTGACGCAACTGACGGAAACTAAAAGTCGCTGCAAGCGCTCACCAACTAAATTATACTTATTTATTTATATTAAGATAATAAGACTTTAAAATGGTTTTATTTTGTGCGGATTACGACTTAGTTGACTTATAATTTGACTTGGCAGTTCATTTAATACATTTCGGAGCATATTGTTTGTATGTCATTAAGTATGTCAATTTACGAAGTTGGTTTGGCCTTGTTTTTTTTTTGTTAATTTTGTCATATTCCTCACAAATAGTTTGGATTTTCACATTATTGAAAAAATTTATGACTTTGCAGTGTTTTAATAATTCGTTTTCTTTATACTAGTGCCTAGTAGACAAAGTCAAAATTATTTTAAATAAACGAAGTTGCAGTGTATTAAATGTTTTCAATATACAGGGTGGAAAAAATGAAAGGGCCCTGGAGGGGAACTACCTTAAATCCTTTAGTTAGCTCATTTTACTGAAAGGAAACATTCTTTTATTTTTTAAAAGAAACAAAACTGCATTCAAAGATCTTCTAAAATTTGTTTGTCTCACCCGGGAACTGAACCAACTAAAAATAAAAAAAATAAACTCTCGCTATTTTATTATACGAATTGGTAGGATTATTGTTCAGGATAAAATTTGTCTACTAAACTAAAGTCTTACACTCATCTGTTGTATGAGATACCCATGAAATTGAATATTTATTACAAGTTCTTTATTAACAATACCTAGTACTGTTCACTTTGGTTCACTTTGGTTTTTTTTGGCCGGGCAACACTGGCACGTAAACAAATAATATCAAAGCTGTTACGATTTTAATTAAAAACAAGTGCAAATAACGCTTAAATAAAGTTTCAGTGTATAGAAAGTGTAAACTTAACCTCAACTTACATAAATATATATAAACATCCAACCTGGAAACATTTTCTGGAGGATTTTCAAGAACACATTTATATCGGTGAGGAACACAAATTACCGTTCAAATTTAAAATTTGGGCAAGAAATCACAACAAACTTGTTATTTGCCAAATTTACTTGTGACGCAAAATTGCGAAGAACAGCTGATTGGGCAATTATTTTTCGAACTGTCAAAAGAATATTGCCAGCCTAAGCCAGACTTGGAAGCGTTCAAAAAGATATAATTATTACGATTATGAGAAAAAGTCTCGCAGCAGCGACATCTATGATTAAACATGGAAAACTCATCGACAACCAATTATGTTAACGTAAATAAGCGAGGACCTATTTATAGAAACAGATCACAATCACTTTCAGATACTGAAATTTCGAACGATTCTACACTATTAGATATTAGTACAACGGTGGTAAGTGAATTCGACGTTGAATTGAAAGAATTGAGGCAAGAAACAAAAAATCTCAAAATTCAGCTAAGCATCACAAACGATGAAGTCG
Source organism: Ypsolopha sequella (assembly GCA_934047225.1). NCBI lineage: Eukaryota > Metazoa > Arthropoda > Insecta > Lepidoptera > Ypsolophidae > Ypsolopha > Ypsolopha sequella. The sequence continues at coordinate 13,922,376 of OW203994.1, read as the reverse complement.
AAAAGCTTTCTTTTGAAAATCAAAGACTCAGAAAAATTATTCAGAGCTGTGAAACAAATCTGAAAGCATGTATGGACGTATTAAGAGGATCAATCGGTTCTCCTAGTGGATCGACTCCAAAAGTTACATCAAAACCTCTAACGACATCTTTTGGTGATACCGCAAAACAGGGCACTTCAACCGTAACACAAAATAAGTTAAATCCATCAAAGGTAGAGAAAGCCAATCAGAAAAAAAATCAAAACTTGAAGTCAAAGGAAGATACGCAAAAGCAGTCCAAGCCACGTCTAGATGGAGCTACAAGCCACAGAAATTCTAGAACAAAGAAGATTTTTATACTAGGTGACCAACAAGGTTTAGGTATTTCAAGCTTAGTAGTAGATTTAAGGAAATACAAATGGAACGATGTCTACAATATTTCTGCACTCATAAAGCCTGGCGCAAAGTGCGCGGATGTACTTAATTATTGTGACAAATTACGGGATATAATTGGCCCCGACGATTGGGTAATTATTACGGTGGGATCAAATGACACTAATCCATTTCATCTAATAAAGGAACTAACCTTAGCATTGAATAAATTGCAAAACACAAAAGTATTAGTACTGGAGGTAATTAAAAATTATTACCTGAGAGAAAAAACTCTTAATAACTTCATTTCCTCCGTAGTAGATACACAAACAAACTGCTCCTTCTAATCGCTAAACACATCAAGCATGCACACTGAAAATAACTTACAAAAATCACTTGCTCATGCCATAAATCTGGCTATCGATAGCTCAGATTATGACAACACGTATGTAAATTTAAAATGTAGAAAAAGTCAAATTCTTCAAACAAAAAAAAGAACTGACACTAATAATACAAAAAAAGGCACATTACCGTATTTCTTTCAAAAACAAAAAGAAAAACAACCACATAAAGGTACGATACCATTCTACTTCAAAAAAAAGCAATCGGTAAACCTTACAACCCCAAATACGACACCAACTAACAATCAGTTTTTTCGTGAAAAGCAGCCTACACCAACAGGTGAATCGACAACTGAAGGATAGTTCACAGTTAAATATATTTCACCAAAACATAGCGGGAGCACTTAATAAAATAGATAAACTACAAGTAAATATTTCTGATGCCGTACTTAAGGGAACAGATGTAGACGTAATTTGTCTTACAGAAACAAATATAAAAAAAGGTTCAGAAAGTAACATGAAATTAGAAAATTATAAATTAGTAGCATCCTTTTGTCGAAATAAGAAAAAGGGTGGATCTTGTATCTTAATAAAAAATGATATGCAATCTAAAATCTTAGATATAAGTGATAAGTTAGGTTGTTTAACTGACTTTGAAAGTTGTGGTGTTGAAATTATTGATTTAAATTTAATTGTTATATGTATTTATAGAGTGCCTGGAACACATAAAAAACGTATTGAAAACTTCTTTAGCCGTTTAGACGTAATGTTACATTCCCTAACCAAAGATAAAACAAGGAAAAAGATTGTTGTCTGCGGGGACTGGAATATAAACACATTAACACAAGATAAATTTTCGGCATCACTTATAAGTATTCTCAAAAACTATAACCTACACATACATATTAATGAACCAACCCGGAATAAATCTTGTCTTGATCAATTTGCCAGCAACGATCGCAGTGCTAAGGGTGAGGTACACAACTCAGCACTCTCAGATCACACGGCCCAAAATTTATCTCTTAAAATTAACAGTAAAAAAATCTTCTCTGACTGGTTTGAATACAGGAGAGATTATAATCATGATAATATCCGTAAATTTTATGGATGCATGGCTGCTCTTAGTTTTTCCGAGGTATACAACAACGAAAACGTTGAGGACGCATACAATGAATTCCAAAATCTTGTAACCCTGTTTTATGAATTATGCTTTCCCGTCATAAAAGTAAAAATGAATAATAGACCAACTAAACTAAGATGGGTTACTAAAGGGATAAAAAAATGCACACATATTAAGAGAAATCTCTATTTTAAATACCGAAACTCTAACAAAAATATGTACTCGAATAAAAATACGTACAAAAAATACTCAAATTTACTAAAAAAATGTATCCTAACAAGTCAAAGACAGCAAAACGATAAATACATTAAAACAATAAAAATAAATGTAAAGCAACCTGGAATACAATTCAAAATAAATTTAATCGAAATATAACTAATAATAATATTGATATGATAAAATTTAATGACAACTTATATACGAATCCTAATGACATATGCAAAATATTTAATGATTTCTTTATTGACCTAACAAATGTAAATTCATCTAGTAATCATAATAATAGTAACCAAAATACTTTAAAGGACATAAAAAACAATGAAGGTACAATGTTCTTACAACCAACCGATCCACAAGAGGTGTTCAAGATAATAATGTCTTTAAGTAATAGTAATTCTGTGGGTTATGATGAAATTAGTACCAAAGTTCTCAAATTGTGTGCATACTTTCTGTGTATACCAATCAGCTTTCTTATAAATCTGTCGTTTTCTGAAGGGAGCTTTCCACGAGCTTTAAAACTTTGCATTGTTAAGCCAATACACAAAAAAGGTGACAAATCAGATCTTAACCATTACCGACCAGTAACTCTGATTCCCGTCATTTCAAAGGTATTTGAACGAACTATGCAGAAACGACTTACAAGTTTTTTAAATAAACATAACATCTTAACCCAGAAACAATACGGCTTTAGAAAAAACAGCTCAACTTCACTTGCATGTTTCAACCTAGTGAAAGGTGTTACTGAAAATCTAAATAAAGGTACACCAACAGTAACAATATTTTTAGATATGAGCAAAGCTTTTGACTTCGTGAATCACGAAATATTGCTATCTAAATTGCAAAGGCATGGGATTAGAGGTCTGGCCCATGATTGGTTAAAAAGTTATCTCAGTGAAAGATACCAATGCACAGAGATCTCAAATATTTGCAAGAGTCACAATATAACATTAAAACGAAACTTTAGATCTGACTATAGGTTAAATGGAAGTGGAGTCCCACAGGGTAGTATCTTGGGACCACTTTTATTTCTCCTATACATCAATGATTTACCAAAAGCTACCATACATGAATGCTTGTTATTTGCAGATGACACCTCGATTATTATAAAATGTGAACAAAAAGATACGTTTCAAGAAAATGTAAATGATGCACTAGCTCAAGTTATACAGAAAAAGTGTATACGAGCAATTTGTGGCGCCTGGTATACAGACAGCTGTAAACCACTTTTTAAAAAATTAAATATCCTACCTCTGCCGTGCATGTACATTAAAGAGGTTTGTTTGTTTGTGGCACAACATAAGGGCTATTTTGTAAAAAATTCAAACGCTTATGAAAAGCAAACAAGGTATAAAGATAAGCTGTATACGCCTCAATGTAAATTGGATATATATAAAAATAATGTTTCTTACATGGCCATAAAAATATTTAATAAACTGCCATTAGAATTTAAAAGTTTGCCCATAAAAACATTTAAAAAGAAGATACACAAATGGCTTCTAGAAAAATGTTATTACGACGTCAAAGATTATTTGAATGAATGTGGTTGTGAATGAATTTTATAATAATAATAATAAATAGGATATATAATAATGATAATACATGATAAATAAATTTTCTTCTGTTATAGCATGTTAGTTCTTAAGAGTCAATATTTGCATACTATATATTATGGTAAAATGTGCTGTATCCAATAATAAAAAGATGTAATAAGACCTATATGTATTTAAAACGCATGTTTAAGCAAATAAAATTTTACTTTACTTTACTTTACTTTTACTTGTAAAGTAATAATTATACGCCATTATTACACAATGACAGCACGGAATGAAAGCAAAACAAAACAAAATTTTAATTTCGAACGAAATTTATGGTTTGAACTTCAAATTTGTTGCTCCGCGTTGCAAAAAAAATACGTTCCTTTTTTAAACTTTTCGTCAGTACGCCTAGTGCAAGAAGTAATTGTGCTCTGCATACATTTATTATTACCATTTAGCGATTTTCTTATTGAAGTCTTCAACAAGGTACTTAAGCTAAATAACATTAGCAAGCTTGTTTTTCATACGATGTCTTTGGATGTAAGAGAGATAAGAAAATTAGAACGTTTCATTTACTTGTTAGAAGTGAACAGTATTGTTAACAAAGAACTTGTAATAAATATTTAATTTCATGAGTATCTCATACAACAGATGAGTGTAAGACCAAATGTTTATTAGACAAATTTTATTCTGAACAATAATCCTACCGATTTGTATGATAAAATAGCGAGGGTTTATTTTTTTAATTTTTAGTTGGTTCGATTCCCGAGTGAGACAAGCGAATTTCAGAATATCTTTGAATGCAGTTTTGTTTCTTTTAAAAAGTAAAGGAATGTTTCCTTTCAGTAAAATGAGCTAACTAAACGATTTAAGGTAGCTCCCCTCCAGGGCCCTTAAATTTTTTCCACCCTGTATATGTATGTTTTGTAGGTTCTACCGTAACTACTAAAGCTATAACTAATTACAGAGTTAGCAAGTGACATATATAACATTCGGAGTGTATTGCACGGCAATTTATACTTAAGTATAGACAATTTAGACATAATAGACATGCATACATGCTCAATATGCGATCTCCAATTGAAGTTAATCGACAGTCAGTCCCAGGTAAGTATGCTGTGTTACTAATGCTAAGGGTTCACAGTTTAAAATAGTAGTTAAAAATATGTAATTTTGCGCACGCTATACAGGCACAGAATCTAGCATATTTTGAGCAGGTATATTAAAAATATGTTTATGCATACTTATAGCAAACTTTTAAGTTGTATTTTGGCCGTTATAATTATTTCTTTATATTTTGTTACAAATCCGGAGAATCGACTCTTTTAAACACTTTAATAACAGTTAATAAGTTACTTAAAAGGCATTGAGGCATGTGATCATTCAAATGACCCTGCGCAAGTACTCTTCAGTTCTTGTTAAGAAAGGAATGTAAATAAACAATTTGTTCCCATGCATTCGCAACTTATTTATCTTCTATAACAACTTCTTTGTAATTATCAACTTAAGTTTATTTTTCCGTTTCTAACGCTTCCCAGTTTCAGCAAGTTTTTATGATATTCCATACTGCTTTTACCTTATTATCAGCCATTTTAAATTTTATATTCAGATACGTATAAACTTTTTTCTTTTAAACACACTAATCTAAAAATAAGAGAGAAGTTTTTCAAAAAATCAAAAAATTCAACATTATTATTGCAATATTTTATGTCATTTAATTAGTTTTAAATTATTTCTGCTTTTGTGAATACCTAATCTCCCCTAGTCACTAAAAGTGATTTTACTTTTGTTAGAAACTTTTTGCAATTTAAACGTATTTTCAAATTATTTGCAGACTTTGTCAAACAAAACAGTTCTGTAAAGAGAACGTTTGGATCATCTTGGAGAAGATTAAACCGTCGTAATTTGACTTCTTAGTTTGCTTTAAAACATTCTACTTTGTGAGTTGTAATCGTGATGAACAGGGCTTTTTCGGGAAATTACTTCACGCTTTGAATAAAGGTAATATGTAGTTTAGCCACTGCAAATCACCATCAGACTGCAAGCGGTTGATAACTTTATTGTCCAAATATTAACAATCACAAAATGTATTGTTATGCTTGTGGCATGTCGCAGTATCCTGGTTAATTGTAATTGGTTCTAACAACACATTAGACAAATTTAATAACTTGAACAAGTGTATTCATTTCATAATCATAACCAACTTTTCTAGTAGATCTACGTTGAAATCTCCAATACCTACAACTTTTTTAATCGTATGAAATAATAATTTTAGCACTTTATCCATTGTTTTTTCAAAAATATTGTTATCTTGTCCCGAGGTTCGATAGACACAAACAATTATATATTAACAATTTTTTTACAAAATAATTCTACTTTGTGTTCTAAAGAAAGATTTACATTGTCTTTTCTTTCTTTTGCCTTCATAATATTCTTGACACATACAAGCGGCTGACTTTATAAGCGGCGGTAGCTCAGGCGGTAGAACGCTGGTCTCTCAATCTTGAGACCCAGGTTCGATCCCCGGTCGGGCATACACCAATGAGTTTTTCAAAATTTATGTGCATAGTATTTCTACTGCCTAAATTTGCTGAACGGGAAGGAAAACATCTTGAGGAAATATGCATGCCCTAAAAAGCGTGTATTGTACCGGAAGCACGTTGGGACCAGGGTTGGATTTCGTAGTATAATTATACTATTTGTACCATATTTTCATGACATGTAGTATGTAGTATTGTAATGGAACTATACTACGTAAAAATACCATAATTTTATCTTCAGGCCGACCGCCTTGTTTTATTGGTTGAGACGTTTTACTTTTTAACATTTACCCTACAATATAGGGAATTTCTGTGCGTGATGAATATTTCCAGTTAATTTTTTAAAAATTTCACCAACTAATATTTTATTAAATTATGAATATTTTTAGTATTTTTTTTTTATTTCACTAACAAATAGGCAATTTTATTTCAATTCAAAACAAAAATCAACAAAAAACGAAATGTAGTATAATTTTAGCCAAGTAGGTAGTATATTTTTAATTCCCATAGACAATCATTTTCCGAGGGTCTGAATCCAACCCTGGTTGGGACGTAACAATCGTCTGTGAAACGCATTTCACACTCGGAATACCTCTGATACTCCCTGGAGATTCATGTCGTGACGATATATTCTTATATTTTATTTTTTATTATTCTTGACGAGAATCGTAGAGCCACCTTTTTGTATAAATAATCTGTTATAGCACTAAGGTCACTAAAATTATTAGCATTAAATATTATTGCCAAGTAAATTGTGTACTGTTATACAAAAATACATGTTTTTGATTCCTCTAAGAACAACTCCATTGAAAGTATTTTGCCAAGAAAGCCGTCCTTATGTCTTGGTATACCACGTAAGGCTTAAACAATCGTGAATGCCCTTGAGCGTTTGACCTCTAACCAACATAAAACGGGAAGAGCGCTATCTAGCAAAATGCTCATGTATTACAGACAGCTTTCCCGTTGGTTTTAAATCTAAAAAGAATTTGTAACAATGATAGAAGGAATCGAAATATATCGTATTATTTTTTTTTCTTGTATATACCTTTATATAAAAGGTGACTTTTTGATCATCGTCCAAATTCACACTAGAGGCTTGGTAAGTGTACAGCATCATGAATCGATAACAATTTTTGTGAAATTTCATTTTGTGAATTTTACAAAAATCGTTATTGGTTCATGACGCTGTTCACTTACCAAGGCTCAAGTATGAATTTGGACGATGTTCACAAATTCACCTTGTATATATATGTTATATAAACGATTAATAAAAAGCCATTCAAAGACAATAATAAAAAAATATATTTATTTAAGTTGTGAAAATTTTGTTACTTGTACTAACCGTGTCAATAGGGACAAAATTATAAGAACTATTATCATTACAAATACACATCAATAATGACTGGTATTGAAAAGTTACCTATTATCCTTATTGTAACAGGTACTAGCATGAACTTGGTATCGACTCGACATCGATTCGATAAAAAAAATGTAACTCTTATTTTATTGCAATAAGGGTTATCGTTTAGAATTTATCGATTCTATCTGTCAAATTTATCTTATCGACGCGTACGTGCTTGCATAGCGGATTAGTTACAGGGTAAAATGCAAGCTAACTTTATAGCTAATTGTTTTTAAACTAGAGTCTGTCTAATGAAAGCTGAGAGTGAAAAACGGCGGCAAATTTAAAAAATATAGGTTGGGTATCCCCGGATTTACTAGGAATAAACGTATTTGATACTTACTTTTTAGCTTAAGGAATAATAGGAAATTGTAAAGCAAAAAAATGTCTAGAGAAGTTTTTATGATTGTAAGACTGGGTGCATACGCATAGGAAATTAATAATAATAAAGTATTCATTAACATTTTGATTGTAATTACTCTAATTAATTACGTTTGCTAGTTGTTTAGTTTTCATAATTCTATGCATTAATCCTAAATCTATGCATTAATGTCACCTCTGATGATCTGTTAATTCCTGACACGCCCTTGGGGATTCATTTCGTGACGATATATATAATTCTATGTTTCCTGCTATCGAGGTTTCCTTAGAAGAAAACATAGGGATTTAGGGAACAGACTACTTCAATAATAATAAAGGTTTTTTTAATAAAAATATATTTAATATAGAAATATTATACAAAAATTACGAATCGTAATCGAAGTCTGATTCGAGGAATTCAATGCCAGTAAAAAAATCGTCCATGTCATCATCACTTTCATTATCACTATCACCATCATCTCTTAAATTAATGCTAAACTGATTTAGTTCATCCTCAAGTATATTGTCTCTTTTCTTGTATTCATTTTCAACATGAATTACATGGTCTGTATATTTTTTCCAGTCATTGGGCGTAATGCTTGAAAATTATTCTATTATTAGTTTTTCCATTTCTTTAGCAGGTGCTCCCAAATTTTTACTTGCGACAATTATAATTGTAATGTATTACAATTATAATCCATGGGCGCCGGGAGGAGAGTGCGAGAGGATGCACTTTTTTTATTACAATTTTTTTTATGAAAAAACGCGACGTAATTGTCCGAACGTGTTATCTTGTTTTTATTATAATTATAAGGATGCAAATAAGTTAATATAATTATAATTTATAGCCCCCTGACAATAAAATCTGCCGGCGCCCATGTTCGAATCCACCATCGAAGTATTTATAATATTTCGATAGACTCAACATTTAAAACTGCCATGTTGATAGACCATGTCTAATAAATGTAAATCCTGAAAAGTTTTATTGAGTTAAAAATGTAATATTAAATAAATCTAGTAAGTATCAAAACCAGTTCAGTAGAACCTATCAGCAATTTCCGAAATCAATGTAAACAATTGCACTTTTTTATTGAGAACAGCATCACGTTCACTTTTTTCGTCCTGGTAGTTTTTAATTAAACCGTATAAAATCTTTCTGACACCGCTTCTTATTGTTTTAGGCATTATTTAGGACGAAATACACAAAATTATTCAGAAATACGGTTGGTTGATGAGGTTATAAAAACAAGAATTGACATTTAACGCAGTGTGAGCCAGTGTGGCCAGTTCCTGAAAACGATTAATTATCACTCTCAGCTTTCATTAGACACACTCTAATTTGGCATATGCCTTTTTCAAAACAAAATCAAAATTGTAAGAATTCGTGTCAAGTGTTAAATTTATGCAAGTTATGTATGGACATAAATTATAAAAATAATTTCACTGAGTAAAGCGTACATTTAGACAGCATTTAGTACATAATATGTAGGTGCATAATCAGAAAAGATTTCTGAAAAAGACCCTCCATTCTCTAGACACATTAATATTTTCTTTGATATTGGTCTACATGCGAACTTGCAAAGTTTACATAGTGAAAGTGGTGTAAATCACGAATCCACTATAGGTATATATGAGTTTGTTTGCTACACGTTCAACGCGTAACTAATAGAATATTGCATGCATATTGCATTCCCACGCCTCGTCGAATTCTACATAATTATGAATGCGTCAACCTGCCTAAGGCTACGTGCGTGTTAATATATCCACACTAAATTCGTTCAAATTTTTATATGCAAACATTATATAAGTTTTGCTCAAAAATACTAAACCCAGATCCTGTTCTGCTAACAACTTCTACGGTTTTCATTAGCCTGTAATGAGCAGTTTTCCAGTAGGCATTGTAAATTTTGTTCTTTTACCATCAAGAGATGGCGCTCGCGTAACTTTTGGTATTTAGTTTTTAAACTTTATCATGGCAGTGGCACAGATTATATAGTAGGCAGTGGAGAAAAAAAAGAAAAAAGAACGACGGACTGAAGTTTGTCATGTCACGTCATGGGAAGTTTTAAAAGTGATTGATAACATTGAGAGCTCTGTATGACTCTGGTGAGAAGGAACATAGGATGAGAAAAATTGTAATAAAGAATATCATGAAGAAAGAAAAAACTACGAATGAATTCTATAATATAAGTAATGAATTTGTTACAAAACTGACGCATTACTTTCCATAAACAAGAGAACGCATAATGGTATCGATTCGGCATAACACGTCTTAACTTGTTTGACAGGACTAACCTTATTTTAAGCTTCCTGTCTTTTTCTTTCTTTATCGAAAAGATAAGGACAGAACGCTTAAATTAAGTTTAGTCCAGTTAAATAAGTTAAGATGTGCTTCACCGAATCGGTACCAATGTCATACCAAAGTTACCAAAACGTTCCCAATGCCATCTAAGATTTCTATAAAAGTACCTAATGGGAGTATACAAAGTGTAACAGATAGGTGTGGTCTTTTTTATATGTACTTTTGCTATGGGGTCAACCCTGAAATCACAAAAAAAATTAACTGTTTCATAGAAAAATGCAATGCCGCTCGGCCGAAATGTATAGAAGGGCATCTGCCAATCTTTTTTTTTTCGAGACTTCAGGCTTGGTTCCACAGTAAAAGTTGTTCATACCATTAACTGAATAAGTTCTTCAAACATGGCTACACCTTTCTGTTGCAAGTTGTATACTGGCTGACCAAACCCCAATAAATTTTAAACCCCAATAATTTTAGAGAAAATAATATTATATGCAATGAAATGAAATATATTTATTTATGTAATTTAGGTATATCATATACACTTATGACAGGTTGGTACTTATTAAGAAACGTTACCAGGACATATTTTAATGAAAAAAAAAATAGAAGAAAAAAATGAAAAAATGTGACTTTGATATATAATTTATAGTTATTCTAGCCAATAATAGGTATAAGTAAATAATAATAGTTGATAAGAAAATTATACCAATTTAAGGAATACATTTTTAAGATACATGAATAATACGCTCAGAAATAAAGGCTTTTTTTATTTTTATTTATTTATTTTTATTAATTTATTTTTATTTTTATCCTAGCCATTCCCATACAGGACAAGTTCAAAATAGCTGTGGCATGCCTGGAACTTTTTACTGAAACAGCAAAGACAATGTCAAGTACATATGATTAGTAATAAAAATATAAAAATAATAGAAAACGACTTTAAAAAAGAAACATTTTGTATGAAAATGTCTGCTTTGAGGCATGCTAGCATGCCTTGACGCCACACTTTTTTTTTTTTTTCAATACTATTTTTTATTATTTTATCATACTTACATTGTCATTGCTTTTCCAGCGAAACGTTCTAGGCACGTCGTCACTACAAAATAGCGGGATCAAAAATAAAAATAAAAATTAACTGCGCAATCTAATAGTCTTTTCTATTCAAGTGACCACTCTTTGGATTTTACGGAAATCTTTAAGTTTGCCTAACGTTTTTTTAAATTAATGAAATGAATTTTGGATGGTTATTATGAAACCAGTTTTTATTCTTTGACAATCTACAACAATCGAGAATTGACGTTACATAAGGCATCCTGTAAAATATTGTTTATGTAGGAAATTATTTTAAATAATTTTTCTAGTATGTTTTGAATATTTTGTAGCGTTGATATAGGTTTAGTGGCATTTTCTGCTTTGCTTAAAAAACATACCTTCTTAGATTAGTACTCTTGCAAAATACGTAAAAGCACCGAAAAGAAGAGAGCTATCGACAACGCAATAGTTATTTATTTTCACAGTTCATATCATAACAATAACTTGGGCTCATAGTAACAAAATAGCTGGTACAATATTCCGTCTGGATAAACAGCTTGAAACTTACCCAAATAATTCTAGACTAAGATTCCTTGTAATACATAACTCCAAACTACTGTGTACATAACCCCGGGACAATCCTGGAGGATTCAATCCTATGTTTAAAACTGTACCTAGTTTCTACCAGAGGCGAGTACCAACTACCAACTCACTTTGTAGGCATAACGTCTAGTTGTTTATTTATTTATCTAATGGGAATAGAACGGTTTTCTAATTGCACAATACAATTAAAAATAGCTTAAACATTAAACCAAAAAAGTTTTTACATAAATCTTAGTAGTAAAATTACGGAATTATATCAGAACAAAAAAAAAGTTACCATTAAAAAAAACACACAGCAAGCTATTTAAACTACACAAAGATACGTAAAATAACAATAAAAGTATTTTTAGGATAATACTTTTTATTTTTCTCACTTTTGTTTTGGAAATATTTTGAACAATTTCAGTTTTTTCATATTTTTATTTACCCCGTGACATGTGAACAAATTAGTGCCATTTTTGTGCCAAATTTTATGTCTTTATCTTTAACGGTGCTAAAGTTATGAGGCTGTGACATACGGACGGACGGACAGACAACGGAGTCTCACCAAAAAGGTTCCTTTTGTAGCTTATAGGTACTATGGAACCCCAAAAATACAAGAAAAAGCGCCTACGATGTTAAAACTAAATTTTTTTAACATGTTTTATATAATTCTCCTCTAAATTGACCTAGAAAAAATGCAATATGTCGAGATCAATAAAGTCTTAGTTGACCAAAGCTCTGACCAAAAATCTATGTCAACATAACGCAATAAAAATGATTTCTTTTTTTGTGAATTAAATTATTTAATTTTCTCCAGCACGCATCAACTAAAAATATATATATTATGCTTGCTCTATAATACAATATACAATACTCGTTCATCGGTGTAAAAATAATCAATAATAATTTAAAAAAAACGCTACGTAAAACTACACATAAAGTTTCAAAATACCGGAAAAACCCGAAGCCGCCGAAGATTTTTCCTTATCTTTCCCGAGGTTACAGTAAATAGACAGCCCGACTGTTTTTGGGTAATTAAATTACATAGGAGGAAAGATAGACCCCGAGGCTTCGCTATCAATATTTACGTTTAATGACGGAAACCTTAACAAATCATATTTAAGATGCCTTGTTATAACAGGACCATCAAGTTACAAGTTTAATGGTAGAGTAGGTATTTGTTAAGCAGGGTTTCCGTTTAGGCTACTAGAAGTCGAATAACTAGCACACTATTTAGCCGACTACTTTACCACATGCGTTGTCAACCCTACTCTCCCAGCTAATATCTATAGTACTATTTTGTAACTATTTACATTAAACTAGTATTCTTTTTATCCCTAATACTCTACCAGTTACTCTACCTGTGTAAACTAGGCATTAGAGATGATAGAGTTTTTCGATTACGATTATACCAACACAATTTTAAGACAGTTCAATGGTCGAATAAAGAAACGGACAAACGAAAATACATTACATACATAATTATGTGAACGTGAACACTCTTTTTTTTTCGGGCAGTCGTGTAAAAATACTTCACCTTCATAAAAAGATAGCAGCGAGTATAAATATTGCAAAAACTCGCGCGTAAAAAACTCGTGTGTGAAGCCTGAAACTTCAAATTCTTCGTCATGGTGTCGGTCGTAACCGGTGCCTGCAATATAGTGTGAAGTACAAGAGTCAAGATAACCGTGGACGAAGCAGCAAGTTGTTTTCTAGTTTAGACTACATTGTACAGGACTGACACTCAGATTGCTTCTAGCCCCAAGCAATGGTTTATTCCTTAACACCGAGTGTTCGAGATACGTTTGCTTCTTTGAGCCGTTTCCTTTTTGTGATATCTGTAAAATGAAAAAGCGGATATATCACTGTGGTGGAATCATTTGGAAACTTCCTGGGTATAACCCTGTAAGTTTAAATAAAGTAATTGGCCATGTGTACGACTAAGAATCTAAGACTTTTTTTAGGAGGCTCCTTTACTCCTGGGTTTTTATTAAGATTCATACAAAACGTAAAAACTTGATGTGAAGTCAACAGTTTATTTTCTTCAAATCATTTTTCATGAGTATTACTTAGCGACAAAAATATTTGTATTATGTATTGTAATATTTGTATGTAATATTTGTAAAAAATATTTGTATGCTAGCCTGGCAGATAGCATTGGAACTAACATGTAGATGTAACATTTAACGGAAAAACTTTTGTAACATGCTTTCGGAGAAATAAACTTATGATTGATTGATTGATTGACATGACATCTAACTACGTCTCAATACAGCTCAAAAAGCAAAATTGGATGAAAACTCATCATAACATCTTTCAGGATATCGCGAATATTTCATCGTACGCAAAGTTTAGCAAGTAGTATAATTTAAATCTATACTGGATATGAAAAAAGAGAGAAATACAGACTGAGTTTATACTTTTCTATAAATAAACAGTTACCGTTTCATGGAAAACAGTTTTAACTGAATCCATTTTACAAATTCGGCGCTTTTTGAATATCTCGCCATCTTGTACTTCTTGATGAGAGATGGGTAAGAGTGCAGTGTAGTGGAAGGGAAACATTATATAATGATGTGTACAAAGTTTCATTGAGATTAAAGCCATCACGACGTCACAAACAAGTAAAGCATTTATATGGCAGCTGAGCGGGATGGCCCAACTTAAGACTGTATTCCACAATAAGTTAATCCTCAATTAGCTTAGCTTGGTTTCTTACGCTGACAAATATTTGTATATTTACTCTGAGAAAGAAACTAATTAAGTATATTTGTGAATTTCTTAAAATTTCTTATACTTAAACTAATTAATTCAATGTTTCGTCGCAAGAAGAAATAAATGGTAACTTAATTTTACATATTTTTTTTTAAATATACTACTTATCACTAAGCACGTCAAAAAATACGAGTATATATATCCTTTGCTTTTTGCCAACACCATTATTTTTGGTGTTTATTTCGATATGCTTTTGGCTTTTAAGATGTTTAAATCACTCCGTCTAAAAATTTCCCCTCCGGTCGCCCTTATCATAACTTTGAATAATTCTACTTAAATGGAACTTTAAATTGCTAAATATTTTGAGGAAAAACAGAATCATGATTTAGACATTTTCGATCCCCTGCGCCGTGAAAAAGAAAATGGTGCGTGCATAAAGAAGCTACATTAAAAATATATTTAATGACTATATGTCATCTCTATAAATCAGTCGCCAAGTGTGAAAGCTGTCTTTTACCCCAAAAAAGAGAAAATTTCCATTTATAAAACCGCAAGCTGTTCCGAACTATAAATTAATTTAAGGATAAATCTTTAAACGTAATATTTTTGTTCACGTCTTGGAAAATGAAGCCTAATACCAGTTGAAATCAAAGGATTTATCAGTTAAGGGTAGGCTTGCCAACTTTAAAATACGAATTTGCGGGAAATGAAGATTAAAAATGCGGGATGAAGATTTAAAAAGCGGGATACAACAAATTTTGTTAAGAATACAAAAAAACGTAAACTTTTCTTCGCAAATCAGGATGAAACGTAAATAAAACATCTGGTTAGATTGATTTGTAGTCCATATTTATGAAAAAAAAACGGTTCTGACAAAATAAGATTATAATAAGTTATAGTGTAATTTACGTACAGTTTATTAAGACTATAAATTACTTTTTAAATGTTTTTTTTTTGTGATTTGGCACTTTTAAGATTTTTTTTATTTTTTAGTACAAAATTGTAAAAATCTTTAATTTAATATCTTAAATCTAAAATTAACTGTATTAAAAATTAATGCACGTGCGTGTGTAGCTTATTCCGAAAAACGGGATATTTAGCGTCCCGCACACACCATGAGCGGGACGACTCATTAAGGGTCTCAGAAACGGGACGTCCCGCAGATAGCGGGACGGTTGGCAACCCTAGTTAAGGGGCAGGTAGTCGCCAACGACCCTCAGTCGACCTGTGTCGGTATAAATATCGAAAGAAACTATAATATATAATAATTGTTAATAATAATAATATATATTGCATGTTATTAATCATAATTTTTCAAAGATATTTATTTATAAAGGTACATAATATAATAATTTTTTTTTCCGGTTCTTTATCATTTTATTATTTAGTTATTGTATTATTTTTCATATTTTTTTTGTGTTCCTCCTACCTGCGATATTTTTGTTAAATTTAGTGAGAGATGGGGTAATCTGAAAACCAGCGCTGTAACGTTGCCTTCAACTTACAGCAAATGCTGAGATTACTCCATTTTGCCTAAAGATAGGGTACTTAAATAATTTATTTTTGTAACTTATTGTAAGTATTTAGTTTGTGGCAAATAAATTTAATTTTCTTTCTTTCTTTCTTCTATATTGAAATAACGTTCATCTGGGTCTCCGGATAGCGCAAAATAGGAGAAAATACAATTTTCCTCGTATTTCAGTGCACGAACCATATAAATACCAGTGGTTTCAAAGAAATAACCAATTTTACATAATTTTAGTCTTAACAGCTTGACTTGAAAAATAATCCAATTTTTTATTAGAAATATTTTTTTTTCTACATATTTTTTTCATAATTCTTAAACATCTCATTTAAGGGGAATATCGTTATCAGTAAGATTAATTTTCGGATGACGCTGGAACAGGTGCTGAAACAGGCGCTGAAACAGGCGCTGAAACAGGCGCTGGAACAGGCTCCCAGGGGAGCTGGAAATACTGATGTACGTACGCGTCAAAAGAAAACGATACGTCAATCTCGCCATACAATCTTTATCGCTTGACGCATATCACTGGGTTTCTTGGTGCGGGGTCCAGTACAAAATGCGCAAAGGTCATTACTGATTTTCTGGCTGCCTTCTGAATCACGTCTCTATTTACGCCACCCGGGAAAGCTCCTTTGATACGCCTTGGCTAAGAACACTGACAAAACTCACATTGAGAAGAACGGTATGCGAGAACTCTCACATTATATTCCCTACGGTCCGAAATAGAATTACATCGCTAAAAGCGATTACGAAAATATGAAGTGAATGGCTTATGATCCATTGTAATTCTATTTCGGACCGCAGGATTCGTGTGCTATGAGAATGAACGAACGAATACACACTTTATTGTACACAGTTCAATTAAAAATAGAGTACCTACCTACAGAGTTTCAAACACACAATGTCGTACACGGGCGGGCTTATCACTTTAAGAAATTTCTTCCAGCCAAACTTTGGGTGGTGAAAAAATTATTATATTGCGTAATGTGCAAGTGGGATACCAAATTAATTTAATTAAATAAACAAAACTAATAAACTGAAAATATATAACACACTACGAGTAACTAATAACTCGTATATTTTAGTTACTTAATAAACCTACACAGTTTAATTTTATGTTTATCTGTCAATAATAAATATTAATTTAATTTACTTAAATAAATATTTCCTATATATTCCTCTATCTACTTTTACTCATCATATACAAGCATCACGTTTGACATATGCGTTTAAAAATGGCAAGTATTTCACAAGAGCGGTTTCACAGCTGAAAGGTGAATAACCCGCCTTTTTTAATTAAGGCTTCTACCAACGCCAACGACCTTGAACTAAGGAACTTTGTAACCATTTTATACGGTAACTCTAGCATTTTTCAGAAAAATACATAGTAATCTGCATGATACAAATATTGATGTGATTTTTCCTGAATTTCATTATAATATACAGAAGTGAAGCAAGAAAATTCCAAGTTATTATAACCCTTATTTCTCGATTTTTTGTTCACTTGTAACAACATAACTGCTGCAGTTTTTATCGATTAGGTTTTCTCAGTTCTAGGAAATTAATTTTATTTTAGATAAAATTAATTAAAAACACACTATTGTCGCACTTGTCAGCCGCAGCGACTGACGTAACAGCCATGTTGCAGTGTGAACTGATAATGACTTTATGTTAATATGGTTTTGTTCGAAATTTCAACTACCATGAATCAAGTTACTAATTATTCCGACGGAGCCACCTTAATCGAAACAGAACACTTAAATTCAAAATTCACTCAATAGTTATTCAACAAAACCTTATTACTTATGTATCTATGTTGCCATCGCAAAGTTTCCATTGGTTTCTGTAAATCAGAATTTTGTTTGGAATCTGTGCAAATTTTGTCTTTGATTATGTTGCTAAAGTATACGACAGTGCCATCTAGGAATATTATTTAACACTAAATTTGACACAAGGAAAAACGCTCATTATTTTTCACGGAAAATTGTTCGTATGGACGGGTACTAAGTATCGTCAGTTTTTGGCTTCCGCAACTATACATTTTGGAGCTCATTAATCAGCTGACCGTTTAAATGATGGCCTTTAAAAATTGCCTTTTATGAGGGAGAAAGAAACATAATATAACGTAACGAATAGTAACGAACTCTTAATACATAGGGCGCATTGTATGTTTCCTGAACTGGCCACTTACAAAAACAATATTTAAAAATAAATTAAAATGTTTGAAAATCGAACTCTTTGACTGTAGAATACAATTTGTTTCATCTGTCACTTGTAATTAGATAAAAATTGGTATTTAAAAAATTATGACATAAAATTATACTTCAAGTTACCATCCTTTATCATCTTTAAATAAACATGGCCTTTTGAAATAAAATCTTCTTTATGTATATATTTTCAAAGGGAAAGTATTTTAATTTTTATGTAAATGGCAAGCGTGGGATGAATAAATCAGAGTTATGTACAAAACCTGTATAAAGGTTAAGTGTAGTTCTATTTTTTTTTCCTCCAAATAAGGCAAGACCGTTAGATTAATTAGTTAGCGCAACCTGAGGACGACATTACCACACCCCCGACACTTCATAGTCAAGGCTCAAGTTATTTACCTACACTCTAACGCGCGCAACTGGCTTGTCCGCACACGCTTGTGTGTGTGCGTGAGCTAGTCTAGGGCTGGCAGCAATCGTGTGAGCGTCGTCGCCCGAGAGGGACACAATATAAGTCAGCAACCTATGTGATTCTCTTCCTAAATTTTAGCGTAGTCCAATTTCTGGTTCCCCGTGGATTAATCAGTATTAAAAAATATATGTATATATATAACTACTCAAACATAAATTTTGGAAAAAAAATGAAAACTTGTCAAAACATGGAAAGTTATAAATACTGATTTTATTGTTCCAAATGCGTTACTGAACGAAATTGTAAGGTTTGATCACGCAATTCTAATTTTTGAAAAAAAGTTTTCCAGGCATCCATAAACACTGCAATAACGCACCATACTGATTAAAAATCAGTATCGTGATAAAACTTTGTAACAAAACACGCGCGCAGCAAACGAGTGGTAATCGAGCTCTGCCTGACTCCAGATTTCCACTAACTTGCGGGGGACCGCGGGGGACGTTAAATTCGCGCGGGGAGGTGAGTGTCGCTTCTTTACGTAGTAATACTTTATATTCTCTGACATTACGCAGGGTGCCAATGGTGTCGATTCGGCGTTACACGACTTAACTTATTTCACACAAAGATTTCAAAAGTAAAGATAAGACCTTACCGTACTATGACAGCACCAAAATGTTTCCACCTTTAAATGTGTGACGCTCAAACGTTTGGAATCAGTGCGTGCTCATCTGAACACAGTGATAGTTGGACGCCTTAAGTTCACTAAAGTTACTCATTTTAACAACTTTAGTCGTCTAATCAGTTTGCTGACCGTAGGTAGACAGATTGCGCACTCATAAGTGTGCGCGCGTCGGCATTATGTTAACGCACGCATTCAAAAACAATGCAATAGAGTGTAGGTGCCAGGGCTCATCTTAACTTTTGAAATTTTTGATTTGACAGGACTAACTTTATTTTTAGCATCCTCTCTTTTTCTTTCTTTATCGAAAAGACAAGGACAGAACGCTTAAATTAAGTTTAATCCTGTCAAATAAGTTAAGATGTGCTTCACCGAATCGACACCAATACTGATTATTTTATCCTTACGCCTGTAATAAGAATCCATCATTTCCATAAACCTTTTTAATCTAACATTTTAATAAAATGTATTATGGGACACATTTAAACTTACTTTAAAATATGGAAATAACCCTAAAAAAAGTGTAAAGAACAACAATAAAATAATAAAACTATAAATAAATATTACGACCGTCAAAAATAATAATTTCTACTACAAAATTAATGTTTCTCACGATTATATTAATACTTTCAGTATAAATGAACTTTAAAAATAATGGTTTCCACTGTAATCTTTTCGTAGAAAACTAGCGCAAAAGAGATCCGGTAGAACGTAGTGGAGCTTATAGTGGAAACCATTATTTTATATAATTAATTTTAATTTATACTGAAAGTATTAATATTATAGTGCAAAGTATTAATTTTAAAGCTAAGCCTCTTAAGGTGCTACGGAAAAAAAATCGACACTTTAAGAACTTGCATATCTACTTCGATAAATAATATATTATTTTGATAAAATAGTATATTATTTTTGGAATCTTTTTCTAGGGATTTGTTTAAACAGAAACGCAATTGGAGAAATTCGGCTCGATAGAAATATTTATTGAGTCTTTTTCGACACCAATTCTCCTGGTTCGACAATTTAGAATGACATATGGACTGCAATTATATTTTATAAGATGGATTTTAACAATATCTAGGACCTGGTTAAACGAAATTTTGATAGCAACTTTAGTACATTTTATATTGATAAAAAACCGACTTTTTGCTACTTTTCCACGAATCCGTCCCTCTCGCACTGAGGGTTCTTTCGCATATGGAGTAACAGGGATGCTAAAACTTTTACATATCGCCTTAATGTGGGAATTATTACTTTTATAGTTCATATATGTTCATATATGTATCCATCCATCCATCAGCCCATAATCGTCCACTACTGAACATAGGCCTCCCCAATATTACGCCACTCTTGGCGATCCTCAGTCATCCTCATCCAGCCACCACCCACAACATCCTTTAGATCGTCAGTCCAGCGGGCACGAGGGTGACCTACGCTGCGCTTTGCTGTACGTGGTCTCCATTCCAATGCCTTACGACCCCAACGGTTATCACGTCGGCGACAATGATGGCCAGTCCACTGCCACTTCAACTCATGTTCATATATGTATATAGTTCATATATGTGTGCTCTCTATACATCGTAATTTTATTATGGGCCTTATTACCGATAGTATGATACTCTTAACCCTTTTAATTATCATTACCAATAAAACAATGACAAACCAATACATAGCAGTCTAGATAGTGGCTTGATACCATTTTATATGCGTAGATAAAAAAGGTAGTCATTTTGCAGATTAAGCTTCATAGAAAAATCTCTACCCATCATTTCTCGTTAAAAACCAGAATGAACGAAAACCTACAATAAAGACAAAAACTTCATACGAGTAGTATAAACGTTTGAATGAAATATTTAACAGAATTACCTAAACCGTATGTCTTCTCTTTTCCTCATCTAAAAGACTAGCTATTAAGAGTACGAAAGCTGTTTTAATACTGACGAGCATGAAATTTGGAGCGTGCGAGTGCTGCAGGCGAACAATCTCTTTGTTCAAATAGTTTGCATTGTGGTTTAGGAACGTATTATTCTCTGCATACTTCACGGCATACTTAAAATGATTCTCTTACAGAGGCGTTACGGTGTATGTACGACATCTTTGTTCCGACCAAATGGGTTGGATTTACACGCTCATTGAGCCATTATTGAGACGCCGATTAATTCCAAGTAAATATTGAATAAGTATACCAAATAATACTGGATAGATTTTTAATCACTGAACAGACGAAAACTGATGATAATACTCATCTCTTTCTCTTCGGCACGTCGTAGAATTGGGCATATCATGATCTGCCTATTCATATCATATTTCTGTTAAAACTAGAGGTTGGTCGCCTCGCTTTGCTCGACTCCCCAAATTTATTTACATGTAAACCTAACACGCTCCTCGCTCCGCTTTACTTCGCTCGTCGTTGCATCTATTTTACACTTTTGGTGAAAGATTTTTTGATCTCCTTCTTTACGATCTGTCCAATTCTGCCAACATATACAAACCAATGAGCATTTTTCCTTATGCCAAATTTAGTGTGATGGCACTGTCGTATTCTTTAGCAACATAATCAAAGACAAAATTTGCACCGATTCCAAACAAGCGAAAAACCACTTTGACGTTCATTGCTCGAAACACATTTTATCTATGGTGACATGGACAGCGCCATCTGGAGGATAGCTAAGAACTAAGAACGAGAAAAACGCTCATTGTCATTAAATACTAACTTAATATAAAATAACTATTGTTATGGAGCCAACCCTTTAAAAGTTAAAATTGCCCCATCGTAAATAGTATTAATATACTCGGATACATTCTCTAGTTTTCGGGTTTTCAGTGACTAAAAATACAGTCCAGTGTAAGAAGAGGCCCAACGTTTTATATAGTCTTATGCTTGGTTTATGCTTGGTCTGCGCTTTACGCCTCTTTCCAGTGTCATCAAATAATGACCTATAGATAAAGTTATTGCTCTTAAAAGTCAATTCTCCAGATTTGTAACAAAATATTAAGAAATAGTTATTACGGCCAAAATGCAACTTTTAGCCAAGACAACTTTTAACAATAGTTTGCTATATGCATAAACATATTTTTAATGAAATTTTGGCAGATTCAATATAATTGGAATTTCCATACGCGTTATACGAGTATTATATTATTTTAGAAATTTAGGCTGTTATCATGACTATGGAAAAGCCAATTGTTTTATAAGCTGTTGTAATATCATTAAAAGTTTACGCATATGACAAACTATTATTAGAATTATCTTTGCTAAAAGTTGTATTTTGGCCGTTATAATTATTTCTTAATAATTTGTTACTAATCCAGAGAATGGATCCTTAAACGGCATGCTTAAAAATTATGAAAAAAAATGTATATTGTTAGTTAAACAACTTCAGACAACAATAAAGAACAACTTGATATTAGGAAATTATCCTTGCATATAAGAAACAGCATGAAAATATTGTTCAAAGTCAAGCTGGTTTTAGACTAAAATTAAGTAAAATTGGTTTCATTGAACCACTAGTGGTATTTGTATTGTTCTTGCACTAAAATACAAGGAAAATATTACTTAGAAAAACCGTTTATGGATTTTTTGTCATCCATCGGGTCCATATAAAAAGTATTATTTTCTCCGAGTTTGCGTTATCCGGAGACCCGGCGACATCATAATGTAGTGCGCGCTCTTATATGAACGTTATCTGTATATATAAAATTCAAAGTCCTGACTGACTGACTGACTGATATATCAACGCACAGCCTAAACCGCTGGTCCTAGAGACTTGAAATTTTGCATATAGATACCTTATATAGTGTAGGCATCCACTAAGAAAGGATTTTTGAAAATTCATCCCCTAAGGGGGTAAAACGGGGGTCCAAAATTTGTATGGGGAAACAAAATTAGTTAGACTATTTTAATCGAGACTTCACAGGAGTACTCCTATATATAAATGAGTAAATACGTGTTTCAGGTTTTTTCAGAATTCAACCCCTAAATGGGGAAAATGGGGTGACAAAGTTTGAAAATCAACATGGGTATCGTTTGTATGGTTTATCGGGTCGCTGATTACGAAAACAACAACGATTTGAAATACTATCATCCCCTGTTGGGGTGCGTTGGGGTTGAAATGTTGAAATTTGTAAATATCAATATGGGTGTCGTTTTTTATGGTGTTTTGGGACGTTAATTACGAAAATGGCATCGATTTTGAAATTTAATATAGTGGACATGAAAATTCTTGAAAGTATCTGTGCCCGAGCAAATCGGCTGTAACAGACGGACAGACAGTGAGCCACACAAGTGATCCTATTAGGGTTCCATTTTTTCCTTTTGAGGTATCTATCTATCTATATATCCACAATCTATCTATCTATCTGTCTATCTATCTATCTATATCTATCTATCTATCTATCTATATCTATCTATATCCCAGCAAAATATCTTTGGAACGGAAGGTGGTACATCCCTAGGGGTTGGACCACGGGATGCCAAAAAAAGTTCTTTTGTTTAATGTCAAAACTTTGACAGCCTGTATCTCCCAAACGGCTGGAGTTAGACCCATGTTGATGGGTGTCTAGGAAAAGTTCTCGACGAGATCTACCTGCCGAAAGTGTCAAAACTTTACAGGCCCGTATCTCCCAAATGGCTGATGCTAGACCCATATTCATGGTACTTTAAGAAAAACTCTCGACGAGATCTAGATGACGGTAAAAAAAAGTCGAAAAAAAAATTGGCCAAAATTTTGATCGGCCATATCTCCCGAACGGCTAATTCTAAGGAGTTCGGGTTTCAATAATATAGCTTAGACTGTTAGACCCCAAAAAAGGCATCAGTTTAGTTTTCCGGAAGAAAGGATGCCACTTGCCACACTTGTTTATTGGACCAATATCTACCGATAAAGATCGGTAGCCTTCGGGAGCCTCTTCAATTTGGGGGGGGGAGGGCGTTCAAAGATGCACTGCGCCAAGCGTCATTTAAAAAAATTTAACTGTCTGAGTTTGTCAACTACATCAAGATGGGTGTCTTTTTCAGGTAAATTAAGGACGTAGAATTCATTTCTGACATAAAAAATTGTGATATTTTAAGTAATTTCTTGAAAATTTTTACATACATTAAAATTTTATGAAATACTTTTTACTTTCAGGCGCCACCAAAAAAAAACCTCAGGTTTTTTTAAGTAACAAAAAATACGTTACGAAAGCCTATTTTATGCAGATAAATAAAAATATAAGTTTTATTGGATTTTTAAAGGAAAAAACCATAAAAAAAAATAAAATTATGTCGGTGAGCTCTTATTTTACTACTACTTATTAACTAACCTGATAAAAGTATATCTATGTATAGTGTATTTATAAAAGTATATATGTGCATAAAAACTATAAACACGTAAAAAATGCTTTTCTATGTAGTAGATGCTAGTGATTGTTGGCACTTGGTGGAGTTTATAAAACATTGTTTAAAAAAAAAAAACACTTGTACTTATCCACATATTACGTACAACTTTATTATGCCCGACCGGTTTCGCTGTAAAGCATTTTCTAGGGCTTTTTACACATCCTAACTAACAAATAAATCTTATAAACTACAATCATGTCTAAAATGACGTGCAATAAATGAAACAACAAACAGACAGAAGGGGAATTTCAAATCAAAAATGGTCGGTAAACGATGGAACTAAGTTGAGTCAAACGTTGTGATAAAGTTGTACGTAATATGTGGATAAGTACAAGTGTTTTTTTAAAACAATGCTTTTCTATGGTTCTAAAAGAGTATTAACTATTTAATTATCTTTTTCATTTTTTGCAGCTTCTAACATCTATAACAAATAGTTCTAGGTGTGAAGTAAGTAAGTACTGCTGTAAGAAGACAATTGTGTTCCTGGTCACGAGTACCAATCTTTAACAAATAGGTTCTGGACTAGTCCTATCTTCTGTAAGAGAAATAAATATCCTGCTTATAAATGTATATACATATGTGTTATGTACAGTCATATGTACTTATAGTACTTAGTATGTATTTATTTAATAATTAAAAGATGACCGCTGGAAGCGGTACAATCCGTATAATGAGGTTATAGTAATGCATATATACCTCTCTACATCTCCTACGTTATTATGACATACTTGAGGAGTACATCGATTTATTAATCACAAATTAAATCATTGGCCGTGATTTATTTGTGTGATCGTCTAGTAGATTAAGACGTTATGTGACAAAACGGTTATGCTCAAAACAATGTATATCATAATTCAACAAAGGAAAATAAAGTATTCAAGAAAAACTAATGTACTAGGTATTTGTTAAATGATACGATTTAGCTGTATTCTGGAACTCAGCTATAGTTCAAGGCTATTATTGCCATTGAAAATCCAAGGAAAAACGAAACACATTAATGACGAAATCACTATGTAAAACCACTTTTGATTCGACATTCCGTAAGACGTTTAACGAATAACACTTTCATAGCTTCGTAAGTTGCGCGCGACGTTATATTTCTAATTAGATAAATGATTATGTAATTATCGGAAAATATAGTAAAGTGTGTGGGTGTGTGTGTAAAATATAATATTGCAGTTGTCTGGGTTAGAAAAAGGGGTTGATGAAACGTAGATACTCGAGGCACGGTGGCTGCACGCTGTACGTTGATTTAGCTAGACTTTTGGTATTTGATGGGATTCTAGACCCAGATGAGTCCAGAATGAAGTGGGGGTTAAATTTATTTTAGCACAGTTGCATCTTTTTTGCATCCTACTTTGCATTGACACCTTGTTATCTCGAGGCAAATGCTGTCCGCAGCTGGGTTGTCAGACCAGTGGGGTATCTATTGGCTATTTTTCTGCTTCCAGCCCCAATCGGGGGGACTAGGCAGAATTTGTTGCAGCACTAAAGCCTGGCCCCACTCATGAACTCCCTGGCAAACTGCGCGTAATTTTTTCTCCAGGATGACACGAATAAAGAAGAGCTGTTTGGACTCCTGTCGTTCAAATATCACCCGATGGACTTGCCCATCAATAAAGAAATTGATGTAGTGAAGGGTAATCTGTTCTTTCCAATGTTGCTCGTGAACTGCCAAAATTGGAGCCTTTAACTTGAACTTTAACTTTAAATTTAACTTGAAGCGTCTGACACGCGAATGATGGTTCACTTGGCGGATACAGTAGACCAGGGTCATACGAAGTTAATGCACAGCAAACACCGATGTGGTAGTTATCGCTCTGGCATGTGTACTGAAATTGCCAAGATTAGAGGTATTATGGGTTCATGTGGTAACAGGGAAAAAGCACAATTTTTTGGCATGCCTCTAGATTGAATCAGCTCTAGGTATGAGCATTTCTTTTAATAGTCAAGAATGTATAATATATAAATAATCAGTTTAATAGCGTGAGTGTGTGTGTTCCACGAACTTAGTGGATGGGATACAGTATCGTCTTTTAACGGCAGGGGAAAGAAAAGTACTTTTGAAGCATGGAATTCATTCTCTTTTGCCACTAAAGGGTTTAAGGATCTTAAAGATGGCAATATAAATGAGGCAGAGATTGTGCTACATAAGTTTGTCATAGCCATGTATGATAGGTATGTTAGTCAATTACTGAGTACTAACTAAAACATTAATATAAAGTTAAATTCATCGTAGCGAAAAGTCATATTACATGAACTTTTTCAGATCAAGTCCCTGTCCCTGCACGACTATCAATCATTGCCGTAAATATCTTTTTACAAAAACAGATCGGCAAATTGAAAATTTACCACCAACAGAAGCGGCCCTTTGTCAGCATATTTTACGCGCAGCTTGCCAGGGAGTTCATGAGTGGGGCCAGGCTTTAGTGCTAGAACAAATTCTGCCTAGTCCCCCCGATTGGGGCTGGAAGCAGAAAATTAGCCAATAGATACCCCACTGGTCTGACAACCCAGCTGCGGACAGCATTTGCCTCGAGATAATAAGGTGTCAATGCAAAGTAGGATGCAAAAAAGATGCAACTGTGCTAAAATAAATTTAACATGTACCGAATTGTACCACTGCGGTAGAGGCTGCAAAAAATGAAAATGATAATTAAATAGTTAATACTCTTTTAGAACCATAGAAAAGCATTTTTAACGTGTTTATAGTTTTTATGCATATATATACTTTTATAAATACACTATACATAAATATACTTTTAATACTAACTTTTAATAATAAAATATACTAAGGTTGGCTGGAAGAAATCGCTTTAAGTGATAAGTCCGCCTTTTTACAAAATTATGTTTTCAATTCTCTGTTTTCTTTTATGTCTTTTGTGTACAATAAAGTGTCAATTCATTCATTTATTCATTCAGTCATTCATTCATACTTTTATCAGGTTAGTTAATAAGTAGTAGTAAAATAAGAGGTCACCGACATTGTTTTATTTTTTTTTGATGGTTTTTTCCTATAAAAATCCAATAAAATTTATATTTTTATTTATCTGCATAAAATAGGCTTTCGTAACGTATTTTTTGTTACTTAAAAAAACCTGAGGTTTATTTTTGGTGGCGCCTGAAAGTAAAAAGTATTTCATAAAATTTTAATGTATGTAAAAATTTTCAAGAAACTACTAACAATATCTCAAATTTTTATGCCAGAAATGAATTCTACGTCCTTAATTTACCTGAAAAAGACACCCATCTTGATGTAGTTGACAAACTCAGACAGTTAAATTTTTTTAAATGACGCTTGGCGCAGTGCATCTTTGAACGCCCTCCCCCCCCCAAATTGAAGAGGCTCCCGAAGGCTACCGATCTTTATCGGTAGATATTGGTCCAATAAACAATTGTGGCAAGTGGCATCCTTTCTTCCGGAAAACTAAACTGGATGAGCTAACGGACCCAGCTAATAGTGATTGGTCAAGCTGGGGCTACAGGACCAAAAAAAATTTGAATTTGACAGGTTTTGACAGTATTTTGACAGGTCCAAAAAACATTCCGATTTGCATGAAACTCGGTATCGAGGGGCATTCGGGGTCGCCAATTAAGCTGCCGTATTCAAATTTGACATTTTTTGACAACTGATAGGGATTTTGACACTTTTTCGAAAAAACTTTGGCACTCTGGCGAGGCTGAAAAACGAGCACGTGAGGACGGAGAACGCGCCCGCGAGGCCGAAGGCCGAGCATGGCGCGTTCTCCGTCCTCACATGCAAGTTTTTCGGCCGTGCACTACACCTTGACTCCCAGAGGGAGTGAGAGCACTTATAATGTTTGTTTAAAAAAATGTTATTTGTTTCCTGTAGGCCACGTGGGTGAAGCCGCGGGCAGAAGCTAGTTTCAATATAATTTCAGTCGATATTTGTACTGACACAGCACGACTCAAGGTCGTCTGCGGCTACCTGCCCCTTAATTAATCCTAACCAGTAGCAGCCAATGCAAATTGTATTCGAATTTATGTTGGAAATGTATTCTCTGTGATATTGCGATAAAACCTTATCTAATTCATATTATTATAATATTAGCACACAAAATAAGGCTCACAGATAGCAATTTATTATACCAAATTACCTAATATGATTAAACTTCTCTTGTTGAACTATGAATGTAATGATTAATTATTTCAGACGCTCGTTATTCTTCTTGACGCCCTAGTACGTAATTGCATCGCTTGAAAGCAATTTTGAAAATTGAATCAAGTCTCAAATATATTTTCGAATAAAGAAATATTCTTAGAAAGTCTGTAGTTTATAATCTGCAGATTAATTTCTTTCATGCATACCTACTAATATATTGTAAGGAAAGTTATATTTATTTATTATGTTCTATTATTTATACATTTTTAGGTTAATCTATTCCTGGTATGTATATAAATAAATAAATGATTTTAAATGTTAACAGTTGGGCATGTATTTACACATGTAATGTATTATTAGCCCCACTTCTCCGCAGCCATCATAAATGAGAAAGTTTGTATATTAGTTCGTTGTTGGTTCGTCCTTCTATCACGCAACAACGGAGCAATGGATCGACGTCTTTTTTTTTGAGTAGATATAGTTTATGGACCGGAGAGTGAGATAGGCTACTTTTTATCCCAGAAAAATGCACAGATTAGATAGGACTACACAAAAGAAATAAACGCGGGCAAAAGCTAGTTTAGTAAATATTTAGGTAACGTTCATTTGTACCTTAAATTTATTATTGTATTTATTAAATTTAGCTTTAGTTTAGTTCATGAACTTGTATTATTGGTTTAAAATATAAGAAAACCTAAATTTTAACTTTACGATTATTTGTTGTAGGATTTTTGAATGTTTATTTAACGTTTATTTAATAAGAAAAATTTACGTGTTAATGTTACTGTAAAAGCCCGAACTGCGGTAAATTCTAGGTTTTACCGGTGAATCCTATGATTTACCAAGTCTCACCGGTTAAAGTCCGAATTAATCTATAATAATCATAAATTTCTGACTTTTACCGGCATTCAGTCGGTAAATCCTAGGTTTTACCGAAGACACCGGTAAAAGTTCTAAATCAAAGATTGAAATATAATAATAGTCGTGTCAACTCGTGTCTCGCTCGAACCCCCCCCCCCCCCTGCTGTTTAATTATTTTTCTTAATCATGTTTTAAGACTTGACTAATAATAATAATAATGATTGTACCGAATATCGAAAAGACTGTTTAGATTACTTAGCCAAAGTACGTGTTATAAGTACTTGTAGTGAGAAGTAATTTTTATTTGTGTTATTTTTTCGGCATTTTACTTTTCTAAAGCATGATAAACATGTTTTAGGACTTGACTGATGATAACAATAATAATGAGAGTAACGTTGAATAGTGAAAAGTGAAAGTGAAAAGTATTTAAAAAGTGACTAAATAGTTTCTGATTATTAACTGCATTGTTTTACTCTGAAAACTAACATTTGCCGGTATCTGTGGTAAAATCTAAAATTACCGACTGAATGCCGGTAAAAGTCAGAAATTGATTATCATTATAGAACAACTCCGAGTTTTACCGATGAGACTTGAAAAATCTCAGGATTTACCGGTAAATATTGAGATTTACCGCAGTTCGGGCTTTCACAGTAACATAAATATGATGTACCTATATGGCATAAATAAATCATTTATTCTCATTAATGAAATAAATAATTAAATAAAAATATTTTAAAGCTCAGAAAATGTTGTTACATTTTTTTAATAGTAAACAAAATTTGGCTTCTTTAATCTAGTAACCCATATCCACTCGTACCTACTTATGAACTAAATAAATGTACGTAAAAATGTACCAAAAATAATATATCAAACATCTTCTCTACATGTTCTTTATTATCTCTGTATATTTTAATCTAGTAAGGGTAGGGACTAATATCGGACTAGCTCTCCCTTACAGAAGGTACTCGTGATCCGAACGCGACGACCGACCGATACCACGAGTCCAGTGTGCCTTGGCAGGATAATAGTGGAAATGAATTGTTATTTGTTATGTTAATAATGTTTAATTAATTAAATATAAAAGTAAATGTTATTGCAAGAGAAAAAGGAATATAAAATGTTATGTTATAAATAATGTTAATGTTCATGAGTGGCACGAAGCCAACTGACGTTTCTACAATTCTTTAGGCTTAACAATGTGTTGCTGGCCGTCATATCGTCATCCGGAAGGCACTAACTTGTCCTCAATACTTGCGGGCGCTGTGTTAGCAACCTTGACTTAAGTAAACTATGTCAATAGGAAATAATTATTAAGAAATGTTAATAAATAATAGATAATCTAAATGTGTGGACAAAGTCCGTACATATACACTGCTCTTTGCGAATCAATTTTAAGCTACTGTATCACCGCCTGGGGAGGAGTAGGGAAGACAGTGATGTTAGAGTAAGAAAGAGCACAACGGTCGCTTCTTAAAGTCATGCACAAGAGACCTTTTCGGTATCCTACTGAAACACTGTACAAAGAAGCAGGCTTTTTGACCGTGCGACAGATCTTCCTGTTAAAAACTACATTGGCAACTCACCGCAAAATTATATCGTATATAACAGGGTAGTAAAACTCTGAGAAGCAAACACTACCATCCAAACATGGCTTAAACATTGTCCTACGAAGCTACAGAAGATATTATTAAAAAGCCTACATAGTATGAAAATATAACCCTACTAACTGTTAAGCTGTGCTATACATAAACATATTCTATCTAACAAGAAACATAATAATAAAAAACGTTAAAATATAAATATATATTTTTATGTATTATATAATATTTATATATCATACTATATATCACTTTATAAATCATTATGTCACCAAATCTTTGTTCAAATCATACATACAAACTGAACTTTAATTAAGTTAAAGATCTAATGTAATTTTGTTTTTGGTAAATAAACTTATTCTATTCTATCTATTATTCTATTTTGAGATGTTTTTTTTAACAACTAGTAATTATCTTTTTAATTAACCACTTAATTAAAACATAATTTTCTTTGCAGCTACCATACGCCATACAAGGGGCGCATAAAGATAAATAACAATTCTAAATTTGAATTTCAGACTGCTAAATTAAGTTTATGAACATTAATTTCAAGAGCCCAAAATGGTCCAAAATGTAAAATTATACAATTACCTCAATAGAAAAAATAATCATGAACGAAGTTACCTCTAACTTTCTTTGTTACTCTGAGTTTCTATTTGGACTAAATCTGGTGCAAATTACAAAACCAAAAAATTTATTGATAATTGACTCATAGAAGGGTGCTTGATCTGCACCCTTAAAAGTACAGTATGCTAATATCTGCAGTACGGGACGGTACACCATTATCATTTCTACGCCATATTTGTTCACCAGATGTGGAATTTTCGTCATATAAACTGGTAAAACAGCATAATGAAGTTAGTCTGAGAGTTTATGGCCGTTTTTGAAGCAGAAACTTTTTATATGAAAGGCAGTTTATATGGTAAAACATGGCTTGGGCTTGTTCATACAAAATAGCTCAATGTTGAACGTATTAAATTCTTAAAACTCCATTTGGTTTATAAAATATGACAACAAACACGATTATTACGTAATATAAAAGCGACAGCAGAATTGATACGATAAAAAAGTATTTCAAATGTTTTTGAAGGCTATGTAGGGTTTGATTCTAACAACTTTTTGCTATATGCTTACTAGGCATGTGTCTGCATGAACGATGGTATGTGAGATTGCATGTGTCTGATTGTGTGTGGGTTTAGTTGTAAATCTGTACTTACCGTTTATAACTTGCTTTGTAAACTTCACTTCATTATTTTATTTTAAATATATTATTTTATTAAGAAATGTCACCAATTAGTTCCTACAAAGATAATGTATTTGAGGAAAGCGTAGAGGAAGTAAATTTAAATAGCCTTTAACTTATACTTTAATATGTGTCTATGTGTAATTTACTTCTGTGTTTTTTCCATGAAATAAATAAATAAATACCTACTCGTATATATGTTGGACATTGGAGCGGTTTGTTGCTACACTATTTCCTGTAACTACTCGAGCTCAATGATTTATCGTACGCTACCGTACTTTTTTGTAGTGAAAAAAAAAACGTTTTCTTTATTTCTTAGTCGCGACGCGACGGACGATGGTCGGGAAACTGTAAATGTAAATATTGGCAGCACTGGTTGCGAAGCAACCACAGAACACTTTGGAAGCAACTCGTGGAGTGAGCGGGACGGCAGATTGTAGCGGTGTGCGATGTGAGGGTTGCGTGCGATGAGAGAAGAAGGGACGGTGGAGAAACTGTAAATATTTAACGCGGAGTCTTTATTGTAAATTAATTAATACTTAAAAGGTGATGATGAAACAGGTGTTGGTGCCCGCCGGGTACAACAGAAAGGGAAAGGTTTGTCACAGAAGTAAACGAAGTGAGTACCTAATATTGTTCTCATCACACAGAAGCACTTAAGTCGAGGCGTGGGATGGCTATAAGATGGGAGGCCATTTAGGGACACAAAGTCCGGAACCTGATTGTTTACTCACAAGAAATGTACGATATACAACATACATACATGCACATTACTCCGAAGACCATAAGACCCTGGTAAAACACCGCTATTGTACAAGATCAGCCAACATTAGAAAATATATCCAGCCAAAGGCAAATAATTACTACGGACAAAGGACAAGAAGATACTTAACCCCTAAAATATGTAATAATATCGCACTATTAAGAACTGCTGAAAAATGCTGTAAGCCCACATTAAAATTTAAATTTAAAAAATATTTTTTTTTAGAAAATAAATATAAATGTGATGTTAGCCTGTACTGTAATTAGCTACCGTAAGTATGTAAATTGTAAGGTATATTTAAGTTCACTAAGAGCTCATCTGCCAACAAACTGTTATGCAGTTTGGCAGAATATAAATTGTAGTAGTCTTAAGTTTTTTGATAAATAAATTTCTTAAAAAAAAAAAACAATCGACTATTAGAGACGTCGCATAAAAGACTGATCCTCTAAAAAGGCCGTTTTGCATGAATCACATTATGATTCTGTTCTAATGCCGTCTCTTTTGCACGCGTGAAAAAACTCTGACTCTATCCTACTTTCAAATCATTTTATGATTCACCCAAGTTGGCTTTTTAGATCCCCTGATCAACATAGATCCTAGACAAACGATATTTTGCATTATGTAATTTGCAACACCATTAGTTTGGGAAATATTTGAGTTACAGACAAAAATGTGTGAACCCAAACGCACCGAGATACGGGCGTTTTTGAGGCAGCATCGTTCGTAAAACTGCTGTTCACGCTCAGCATTCTAAAATAGACCTTCCTCCTTCGACATAAAGTCTTTAAGCGACAGTTGATCTATCGCGGTTATTTTTCTTCCAAAGTTGTTCAGTACGATCAGCAGAGAATGTGGTTTTATTTAAAGGTCGCAGTCTGTTTACAATCTATATACTACCTCTATGATTTATAACGTCAAATGCTTTCACAATCAATGACGGGCCAATAATTAAATCATTGTGACGGGTGGTGTCCGTAGAACAAATACAAAATACGGTACTCCCAAAGTAATAATGCGCATACAAATCTTCGCCACTGTCCGACAAAGTTCGTATTTCCTTACAATTTCTATACAAGCAATAAGGTCACGTGGTACGTCCGGTCGCTCGGCTATAGATTTGTATGCGCATTATTACTTTGGGAGCACTGTACTACTTCGTGCTTGGGTAGATTTCGATTAGAAAAGCAAGCCAGAAGTTTTTGCGACGAATGGGGGTGGCTGCTACATGCATTCATCATCACCTCGAAGCTCGCCGTAGAAAATAGATTACTCATTCATTAATCAGTTACCCTGACTGGGGTACAGTCACGTTCAGAGATAGTGTATACCATTAGGTGTATACCACACCCATCCCCGTCTGAATACCGTAGTTGATTAACTAATAAATAATATTGATTTATATAATTATTTATTTTATGAATATTTTATAATTATTATATAATTTTACTAAGTTCAGGATGTAGAATCGAAGCAGGTACGCATGCCTAATCAAATATAAGAAGGGTATAAAATATTATGTATTAATTAATCCACGACATTTCCAGAGGGGTGTGTAGAATATATTTTCTTTCTAGCTACGCAAAAGTGAACTCCTTATAAATAGAATATTTCAAGTTATTAAGGATTTTTGTAAGCTTCAAAAACTTGAATAAGATATAATATAATATTTGAAAACTCATATCCAGGATTATTTTTAAATGAGTTTTTCTATATTACTCGAAATACTTTATCAAACATTTTTCAAGTTCTTCACAACTACTGAGTACTTTTAGAAGTTATATTAGATACCAGCTTTTGCTCGCGGCTTCGCCCGCGTTGGTTAAGTTTTGTATAGTTTCCGAACGAAACTAATTCTTCATTACTGATTTGATTCCCTCGGAAATATTTTCTAGTTCTTGAGTAACAAAAAATTGATAGCTTAGGCCGTTGTATAAAGTTAGTTATTTTTATATGCAAGAATACATTTTTTTAATAGTACACAGAAAAAGTACATGTTTCCGATATAAAAGAGTTTTTAAACACATGTAAAAATATAACTATTTATGTTTTGATTAATGTTACATAATCTATACAAAATATCGTATAGAGGTATAATAAAGTAGTAACGAAGTCGAAACTGTATATGTTATATGTTTTGAAGATAAAAGATAAGATAAAGATAAAGATAATTTTATTTGCGTCAAATATGGTACAGTGCAGTTGTTAAATTTAAAAGTCCAACATATTTCACCTAAGAAGGTATGCAAATATTGACAATTATATTATTACATGGAAATTATTTTACCCAAAAAAACACAAACATGGAGGTCATTGGATATCATAATAATTAGAATTAAAAAATTAACAGAAACGTACATACATGTCAAAAATATAAAAAAATTTGAATAAAATTAAAATTGCAATGTTAATTACATGTCAAAAATTAGTTTTCAAGTACAAAAACACATTAAATTTTATTTTTTGTTCGTCAAAAATTCCTTAACACTATAATAGTAGTTTATGCTACAAGGGCGCAAAGGAATAAATTACGAGGACGATTTAAAACACGAGCGTAGCGAGTGTTTTAAACGTAACCGAGTAATTTATTGCTTTTACGCCCGTGTATCATACTACGTTTTTCAATGCATAGTGTGAGGAAATGAAAACAAATATAATCTTGTGAACTTTAAATTATAATTGGCTCAAAAGGACTGTATCCAGAGCCGTTAAACAGTGTAAAAAAAAAGTATAACATCTATGGTACACAGGAAAGTCTGCAGGTTAGCCAACCATTGTAAATAAATTAAAAAAAAAATAATAATAAAGCCCTAGGGCAAAATAATCGACTTTTTGTTCGGTTTTGATGCATAAAAAGTGGGTCTTTACGAGCACATGCATTGAAAAAACATTTGTTGATGAGCCAATTGTACAGTTTCCTTTTAAAAAACCGAGGGGCTACATCTTTTAATTCACTAGGTAGACTATAAAGACTGAAAAGAGTCTGTGTAACGCTACAAAGGCCAAATTTTTGTAATTTTTGTCTGTATCTTTGTATGTGTGTATAAACACGCATCACGACAAAACTACTGAACGGATTTTGATGGGGTTTTCAAATTAATAACAAAAGTTATGGCTTGGACTACAGTTTAATGAAAACTCTTACCGGGCAAGTGTCTGGTAAAATGATTATTGTATGCAGGAAATGTATTAAACGAGACTTTGCGTGTACCAATGATTTGATTTGAAAATTTGTAATGGTAGTGTAAACGATTATAAATTTAGGTATCAATACACAAATTTTTGTCTGTCTGTTTGTGCACGCATCATCCAAAACTACTGGACAGATTTTCAAAAGTTTTTGTGTGGTGGTATGGTGATATGATAACTTGTAGAATCCATACCTATATAGGATATTTTTTACTGCATGAAATTGTCTGTTTGTCTAGCTTTTGACATCTATCACTTTGATATCTGTTACTTTTGACATCTGTCGTCTGTCACTTTTGACATCTGTCGCCTGTCACTCTGACAGCTATCAATTTTAAGATCTGTTACTTTTGTCATCCGTTTCTTTTGATATCTGTCACTTTTGTCACATATGATATGATTTATTTTTATACTTAATGATTTGTTAATTTTGAAGTCTCATAGAAGGCGGGCAACGCATTTCAATCCAGATAACATCATGGAACGGCTAGAGAGCCCCAGGCAAACAAATTTACTCGCCTATGTGAGACGTCGACTTCGCCAATTATTTTTTCATAAAATTGTTAATAGAAATATGAAGGAATTCTACTTAAATCAAAAATTTTTTCCTAACAAAATATTTCAGTATTAGCTAAAACACACCAATTTGTTGTTTCGATGCGTGATCATTAGACTACGCGCGCGAAAGAGGCCAATGAGCCAACATATAATCGTCTCTATCAAAAGCGAATAAGATATTTGCCATTGAACTTATTGTGCTGGACGGGTAATAAAAAAAGTTGCTAGGGTAGGCTATCCTCTTCTTTTACTGCGCTTGGAATGTTTGAGAATATTGAATAGACAACATTAGCCGCTTGCCGGGCACGCACTTTGCTGGATGTTATAAGCACCGGGACGACATACTGGCAGTCCACGACGCTTGCGCCATTTGTCCTCTATTAACTGAATGAAGAGCTACGGAAAAGTCACTGTTTAAGAGATATTAAAGACATCGTTTTGTCTAGCGGTGGTAATCCTCTACGAAACAATGGATAGCCCGAACCAAGTTCAGATGAAGGGCGTGGCAACAGAGAGTGCATAGCCGAAACCAACCAATTGAAATTAAAGAAATCCTTCGAGATGGTGTGCCTGCACTGAGTGGAGTGAGCAGCGGACAGTTATCGACTTTTTTGTGATAGCGCACCACCAACATTTCAGGGGAACTGTTTTTCTTGAATACATTAGGTGGCACTTTAAAAACATTATTACGCAAGAATACCTATTTATAATACTGCTCGCTTTTTTCATTGCTTTGTTTATTTTCCTTCATTTGTATCCGGTATATTCCGAGTACTTTATAATACACCAACAACACGCCGCGCGAATAAGAGCTCCTTCACACTAGGTCGCAAGCAGCGTGGCAGAAGCAGCGTGACAGTAGCAGCGCGACTGTCGGCTGTAGTTGTAATAAGAAGGCATCTACTGCTGATGTCGCGCTGTTGCCGCACTGCTTACGACCTAATGTGATGTGAAGGGGCTCTAACGTCGTGGGTAAACGCTAGTGTTAAATAAAACCAATTTATAAATACACTTAATTTCATCCAAATCAGATAACCATTACGGAGCTCTGTAATAATGTTATCATGTATGATAAAATCATTTTATACCTAGCTATTATCCTAAACACGGAATTTTTAATATTTAGTTCAGTTGTTACAAATTTGGGCTGTTGCAATTCCACTGGCAAGCATCTTAGGAGTGATTTCAACATAACAGCAATCCACAAAGCAAATTATATTTAGATCAAAACAATTCATTACAGTGTTAGTTATAATTAATATTCCACAGGAACAGTAAATTATTTTGGGATAAAGAGTATTTTATATACAACGTGTAACAGAAAGGTGTAACCACATTTGAAGAGCTTATTCAGTCAATGGTACAGAACAACTTTTACTATGGAGCCAACTCTTAAATCTCAAAAAAAAAATCTGCTCTCGTATATTTCGTAGTATTTTATATACAACGTGTAACAGAAAGGTGTAACCACATTTGAAGAGCTTATTCAGTCAATGGTACAGAACAACTTTTACTATGGAGCCACCCCTGAAACCTCAAAAAAAAAATTCTGCTCTCGGCGGAAGTGTATGGAACATTTCCGCCCAGAGCGGCATTGCATTTTTCTATGAAAGAGTAAAAAAAAATTTTTGAGATACAGGTTTTGTTCCATAGTAAAAGTTGTTCTATACCATTGACTGAATAAGCTCTTTAAATATGGTTACATCTTTCTGTTACACGTTGTATATATTTTATATGTTTTTTATATCTCATTTCAGGACCTAAGAAATCTATATACATAATTTCATCAATATCTGATCACCCATTTTACAGAATTAGGCTTCATATCTATCTGACAGGTACCGTGCATTTTTTCGCGATAAAAAGTAGCCTTTGTCACTCTCCGGCGTATTAACTATCTCTATGCAAAATATCACGTCGATCAGTTGCTCCGTTGCTGCGTAAAAGAAGGACAAAGCAAACAACCAACAAACACACTTTTGCATTTACAATAACAGTGGGGATGGGGATGTGGATGGGGATAATGTGCAGAAAAAGGAACAAATTATTTATTAAGAGTTTGATGAGAATAGCGTTATTACTTTTTTAAACTCCAAACTTACGTAACTTTACCTCGGCTCAACACAAAACCATTTAAATTGTTTCATGAATAAATTAATGTTTTCAAAGTCTATTATAATTTTGGCATTTCGGAAAGCGGCTTAATCAATCACTCCGTCGTTTTAAGCGGATTTTCAAAAAGAATTTTGACGGCGTTTCCCGGCGCTACTTACAAGTATCTGGGAACAACTCAATTTAGAAATGATGACATCGACTTTATTAGATCAAGTGCAGTGTGTTGAGAAATACCTTCACATTCGTTGAGAAGGTCATTGTCGTATATACACGAATTTGTATAGTTTTTTTGTTTATTCAAGGTGACTTTTTGATCATCGTCCAAATTCATACTGAAGGCTTGGTAAGTTATCACAATCATGAATCGATAACAATTTTTGTGAAATTCGTACGATGAAATTCCGACTTCCCATAGTAATTCACTTCCAGTTCTGAGTGAAACACTATGGGGAGTCGAAATTTCATTTTATGAATTTTACAAAAATCGTTATTGGTTCATGATGCTGATCACTTACCAAGGCCCAAGTATGAATTTGGACGAAGTTCACAAATTCACCTTGTATACTAGCATTAAAACGATAAAAAAATATTATTCGATATATTTCGACCCTGATGACGGCCCCAATACCAAGGGTCGAAATATATCGAATAATATTTCTTTTTATTGTTTTCATGCTAATAAATTAACAGGAGAAAAAAATATAGCTCATAAAAGCAAAATAGAATATATTTATTAACGAATTTGTATTGACACGACAAGACAAATACTCTTTATTGTAGACCAAAATAAATAAATCAAGTAAAAGAACCAACTTTTAAAACAAGGTAACAATTGGCGGCCTTATCACGTATAGCGATTTCTTCCAGACAACCTTTGGGTTAAAATTAATTGTTGGAAAAAATAATGCGAAGGTGGTGCACAAAATAAATAATAATTTTTAAATGGATATCAAATACCTAAAATAAATACGCAAGTATAACATTGTACATACAAATACTTAGAATACGATAAATGTATACACTAATACATAACAAAAATAAAGAATATAATACGTAAACCAATATTAGTAGCAGAAGTAGATGTATAAGTACTCAGGTAAGTCTCTAGTAAGAATTTGGTTATACGAGTATAAATAAAAGTCAAATTTATATAACGTGAAATTTAATCAACCGCTCGAATTCATACTGAAGACTCGGTTAGTGATCAGGAAAAAGGTTCAATGATCCTTACGAGCTGGACTAATTCAAATACAATTCCTAGCACAGACAAGACGGGAGCAAAACCTTTATTTTTTTCGAATTGAACCTGAAGATTCATTAAACATTGTTCCTGATCATTAATCGAGTTTCCAGTATGAATTCGGGTGGTTGGTTAAATTTCACTCTACAAAAAAAATACAGATATAAATGTATCTTTATATAAACTTATTTAACTTGTTTATACATACGGGTATGTATTCACAAATAAAATAGAGAAATACTGGTTGGAATTTGAAGCAGTGAAATGAAATGAAATTTTATTGTTACGATTGTTACGATATAACAATCATCAAAACCCTTTATAATACACTGAAATACAATGAAAGCCTTAATGCAAGTGGTATATAATTAGATTTATAGTCGTATAATGAATACTCGCCGTACTAGTTTATAAAATAAACTGTTTAGCGAGTGTTTTAAACGTAACCGAGTAATTTATTGCTCTTACGCCCGTGTATCAATCATACTACGTTTTTCAATGCATAGTGTGAGGAAATAAAACAAATATAATCTTGTGAACTTTAAATTATGACTGGCTCAAAAGGACTGAATCCAGAGCCGTTAAACAGTGGAAAAGAAAGTATAACATTTATGGATGATGGTGAAGCATGTTGTTACAGTCATAATGATATTTTTCATGATAGTAGGTTATAATTTAATTAATTAGTATAATTTCCTAACTTATGATTCCTCTAAAGAGTTAACATTAATTAATTACAGACTGTAAAAGGAAATAGACTATATGAGACAGGGATGCAAAGATATATATGTTTTTATTTTTTTTTCATTAACCTGAATTCCTGCTGGCTTGTATTTTCTTATCCCTTGGTTAAAGTAGATATAAGTCATTTCATTTCATCAATTTTAATATCGTCGTAAACGAGATAATCTCTTTGGTTCGTACTGAAGGGATGAAAATGGTACAAAAAAGAAACCATTGTGGCTCTGCTGTCCATCCATCTGTCTATATGTGTGTCATTGCCTAACAACTTGATCCGATTAAATATCGATTTTTCATTTTATAACGAAATCACTGGAAATAACTATAATACCCAAAAAGTAGTGGACTGCTACAAAAAATATAAAAATTACATTGCTTAGCAAACATAGCTTCATAATAATTGTATTTTCCACAGTTGCAAATTTAGCTGTAAATTTAATGTGCTAAATACAATAATTTCAAAGCTACAATAAACTGTTTGTGCATTTAATTTTTTCCTCATTGTTTCGGTAATAACTTATTTTGATATTGATACAAAATAGCTTTCACTTTGCCGCAATATGAACAGGATTTTTTTTTAAGTGCTTGGATATTTTTCTGCTGTTAGGAATAATCTTCCTCATCAACAAAAAACAACATGGATTTTTTATTGGCGTTAATTACATTTAAAAAATATAAATTAATAAGTATTTTATTTACTATTACTTACTTTTTGACCTACTTATATTACTTAATATAAAATAAGAGGAGTGTTGGAGGATGAAAGTTACAGATTTTTATATGCATACCAAATTTCATCTTTCTAGGACTTTTTGGAAATTTGGAAAAATTAGATCCGGACCCCCCTTTATCAGAGGTTGGAGGGTGTAGGGTAAAGTTATAGATTTCTTGCTTTTTTACTGTTTGTGTGCTAATTCTAGCCCGCACACCAAATTCTAGGACTTTAGGAAGTACCTTAAATGTTTTGATAATCAGTGAGTCCGTGAGTGAGTAAGAGGCGAAATCAACGTATTTTAGGTATTAATAAAATCAAAAGTATAAAAGGTAGACAAACTAAACATGGCGTGTTTCATTACTCTGCAAATTTCACCTTATCCTGAGAATTTGGACTCTCTAGTATTATCCAGACCGAAGCTATGAGACTCCAAAAACACGATGAAATGCTTCCAAAAATGTACGTAGTCCCCTGCTTCCTTTGGCTTGTCTTGGCGGGGGCATTACCATGCCCCCAGATTTGTAGAGGTACTTATTTACAAACATTCTTTTCGGAAACATTTCTGCCCCCTTTTCTGTATAATACAGACTGGCTGCCTATCATCAAACACATAAATAAAAACTAAACTTTCAAAATTGCCTTTAGTGGGTATTGAACCATTTACGAACTGTGTCGTCACTTCAAGTGCGAACATATCCTTAGACAATTGGAATACGATAGTATATCTATGTTTTTGATAGGCACCCAGTTCAGTTGGCAACTACATAATGGGCCCGCAGGAGACTTTTGAATATCTCCAGTCTTTGAATACTCGTACAAAGTTACTTTTATTTGTACAGATAAATTTATATACCTTTCGATTAGAATACGACATTTCATGTTTGATCGGATGATCTTAAGAAGATAAGTACAATTGGTTGCCATCTTTTATCCTGCCATAACCTCCAGCGCAAAAGGGTGGAAAGATAACCATTTTAGTAGCTTTATCTATACGCTTATCGCATTTTCTCTGAAATGAAATATATTTATTTATGTAATGTAGGTATAACATACACTTATTACAGGTCGGTTGTAATGTAATATAAGTAATTAATTCATCTATGTGTGTAGGTAACAGTTTTATGTAATAAATAAATTTTAGTTATTAAAGAAAGTTATAGTTTTATTTACATATTTCGATAAAAGAGACATGTGACATCTTTGTTTTGGTTCACTTAAGGTGTCTCCTGTATACCTTGTAAAGTGTAGTAAAAAATCACTTGTTTTCTGGGTTCCGTACCCGAAGGGTAAAATGGAGCCCTGAAAATGTCACTTTGCTGTCCGTCTGTCTGTCTGTCTGTCTGTCTGTCTGTCTGTCAGTCCGTCCGTATGTCACGGGTCTTTAGCTCTTAGACGAAATGAGATAGAGACCTACAATTTTGATATGTTATGCAGAATGTTAACCCATAACCGAATATTTAATTTAATTTGTAATTAAATTATTTTCCTGGGGGGCCAATACATGAAAAAGGAGCCGAAAAAAATGTTTTTTTGATTACTCTAGCATGTGGGATGTAATTTTTTTTTTTTTAACTTAAGTAATAAAGAAATGGGAAATATTACCTTTTATTAGTTGATTTTTGTTTAAGTTGTATTTTTAAATACTTAATAGGTACATATTTTAACAACCTTTGGCCGCGGTTTTAACTGAGCAAATTTTATTATAATCGTGTGATAAGAGTACCACAAATACCAACTTAACTTGACACTTACGATATATTGAACCCTATCCGAAGGGATTAGTTAATTTGGTCGTAATATAAGTAATTTTCCGAACTTTTTCTTTGTGTACGCTCAATGACCTACCTCTATGCCAAATTTCAAGGTTTTTAGGTCACCTGGAAGTAGTTTAGGTTTTATATGTGTGAGTCAGTCAGTCAGTCGGTGACAAAAATAGTGATTTTTGGATGTTATTATCTCAAGCATTGTTAAAGTTTTTTTTAATGAAATGAAATGAAAATCAAAATTTATTCATATCACGTAACAAGACTCATATTCGAAGAAACATAAAAAGATTAAATTAAATTAAATATTACATTAACAGTGGTAATAATAATAATAATAAGACACAAAATTATTATTATAAGATAAAATACTTATACAATATCTATAACTACCCGCCACGGCTACACACACATGCCTGTCCAAAATAATTTATGAAATTTAATATTTAAGGTACTTACATCGACGTAAAACTACAACTTCGTAGATCCGATAGGATGTAACTTGACTTCTTTTTTGAACTCGGCCCTGGACACTGCCGCATGTCTAAATGGTACGGAACCTTTTATTCGAACTTGACCAGTTTTTGGTCAGTTTATGTGTCTCTTGTATAAATTTCACAATGTTATCCAAAATCACTTTGTACACAGTTTTATATTTCGTTTATGTAAAAAATGTCAGTGGCTGTTTTTTTTTTACCACGTTTTTCTTAACTCGCTTTCTTGTTTAAATATCTGTTCGTCTGTTGGCTAGAAATTTTTCAAACAGATTTTAAACTTACTTCCCGATGAGCTATATAGACTTGAAACTTTAAACATAGCTCAGAACTAGATAACTCACTTTCTTGTCTGTCTGTTTGTTTGTCTGTTTGGCACATTATAATTTTTTGTTCATTTTAAAAACGAGGTAATGTTAAAAAATATTTTTTCTATTACCTTTATGAAAGAGTTCCATTTAATACTCGAAATTAGTTTTGAAAATCGAACTTTCCGGGCCCCGTTGCGGAATGAGTATCAGGTCAGTTTGAAATGAATTTTCATTTATTGCAAAATTAGGTTCTTTTTGACGTTTGTCTTCATTTCATGCTAAATTAGGTTCTTTTTGACGTCCTTAGTTTGTCTTTACAATCGAAATTTCCTGCGTTCCGATTCACGACATAATCG
This sequence comes from Ypsolopha sequella, assembly GCA_934047225.1. Lineage (NCBI taxonomy): Eukaryota > Metazoa > Arthropoda > Insecta > Lepidoptera > Ypsolophidae > Ypsolopha > Ypsolopha sequella. Next base: position 13,877,607 of record OW203994.1, on the reverse strand, counting down.
ATTATATCGCGTTTGACACTCTTTTTTCGCAAAATGATACTGGCCACAAATAAAATAGCCGGCCGAAGCCTGAAAAAAAAAAGTTAAAAACTGCGCCGCTAGCTTTTTTATACTTGTCACGAAATATGATATTATTTAAATAATTATTTTCTGCTTAAGATTCATTATTGACACGTTATAGCTGCGTAAAACCACAGCGTTACATCCGTATCGCTAAAGACAAAGCACTTATACGATATGACGTAGTTAACAGGGACAGGAAAAATCTACTGTGAAAAATAGCTGGACAGTTTGCTAGATCGTAAACATGCCTTTAAAGCCTTACCGCTGAGCTACGCGCTGTTCGCTGCAGCGGAAAACGTGATACAATGGTACAAGCAGCAGCAATGTATGCAGCCTACTGCCACGTAAAACTTTTAGCACTATAGTGCGTATAATATAGCTTGAGCCCTGTGACAGCTGTCAGCGCTATACATATTTGAGCATGAGAAAGAGAGTTAGTTATTTTTATAAAACACCGTTCAAGGGCCTTTTTATTTTTTATATATATGTTATATTCCATATAAATACAAACACTTATTATTTGCCTGATCACGACCCCACTGAGGGGTCGAAATATAGCGACTTAAACCATTTAAGTGTTTGTATTTATGTGGAATATAACACATTATAAAGTTACTTATTTATATACGAGCACATAAAGTATTATGATCCCATTTCCTACAATAAAGCAGTCTTAGTAGAATCAAATAAGTACCTAGATGTCAATGAGTTTCACCTTTTATGTTCCCAGTATTCCAACAGCTTGAACGCAACGTTTTTTCTAATGTTCGTTCATCATCCGTACAGCTACGATGAGGAACTCCCTGCCAGCGTCTGTATTGCCATCCATCCATCAGCCTAGTTCGGCCACTGCTGAACATAAGCCTTTCCAGGACTTTGCCACTCTCGGCGGTCATCCTGGAAGAATTGCCCATACTCACACACGCTGGGTAGGCGGATTTGCGAGGGCGGTGCCGGAACCCCCGCACCAGTGACGCTGCTGCCCGTCACCAGTCTGTTCCATATAAGGCCCGGCCCATATAAGGCCCGGCATAGCCCGTATAACCCATAATTCATAACCCAGATTCCTTTAAAGGAAGACTTAATAGGTATCTTCTAGGCGAGCGCACTTCATCCTATCTCCAAGAGTGGAGGCCACGGGCGTTAGCCCATTGTAGATTAATTTATTTTTTTGGGCAAGTGCGAGTCGGCCTTGCGCACAATGGGTTCTATACCACCACACAATACGGGTAAGAAACTTTAAAAATATTATGTCAATAATAGCAGTATAGATGCCATAGCAACATTTAAGCGACAAAAACCAAACGCTAAAATGGTAGCGACTGGCAAACAATTCGCGGGTCCCGCTGACTACGGAATCCTTATATCTTAAGCGTTATATTTTTCCTGTAATCTTTACGTAATCACCTATTATTACGATTTTTTTTATATTTTTCGGTGTTCTCGTTTCAGAGATAAGGGGGAGGACATGAAAACGTTGAATAATTCAACTTTTTCGAGGTTTTTTTGCATGGGGACCCCCCTTGGGTTTAATTACCCTTATTTTTTTTATTTTCCCTGATAGAGATTATAGATATAAGTCTATATTACTTGAAATAAAGATATTTTATATATAGTGAAACGTATTCTGTGAAATTTTCAATGGGCTACCTTTAACACTACGGTACACGCGCACCTTTTTTTTACTTGAGTACACGCGTGGCTTACTATATTAGGCCATTTTGAAATGTCAATAAATTGTTTATTTATAATTGTTTGATTAAAATAATAAATGGAATGGAAAAATTATTTATTTGACTAGTAGTACAACATTAAAACTTAGATATGTTATTTAAAATAGTGAACAATCAGCAATTTAGCAAATATCTAAAAAAAAATAACAAAAATGGCACTTCTGAGATCAGCATATATTTTTTTTAATTAACACTAAATTTAATGACTATTTTATTTGTTTTCATAGCATTCAGGACACACTTCTGCTTGGTAATCGGGACAAATCCATTTATTGCAAGTCTTGAACCACCTTTTTGTCGACCGATTTCGCGCTCTCTAGCAGACTGCACATCGAACAACTCGTCCTGTCTTTGGTGTCAAATAGTGTTTGAGACTTTTGGGATTCTTGAGCTGTGCTGCCTAAAAGTGCTCCAATCCTAAATTTAAATTGTCGTGGAAGTGTTTCAATGGATGCCCGACAGATCAAAAGTGGTTTTATCAAATTGAAGGACAGTTCGTTCAAAAATTTACGCCTGATAATTTTTTCGGGTCAGGCATTCACTTGGTTGATTACCAGAGCTTTGATTCTAACAATGTTCATCAAATCAAAAAATAATGTTAGTGGCTATCGACGGCTGTTACGCAGAACACTATAGACTAGACTGGACTAGAACTAGACTGGACCCCGCCTTCGATATGCTAGTTCCGAGAGTGGAGCGTTATCTGAATCTGATGTTTCGTCAGATTCACCCAACCTTTCCTCTTCATCTTCCTGGAGTTCTAACTTACGAACTAGGGCCTGTAATGGGTCAACTTCATCATCTTTACTCTCAATCACATCTTAATCATCAGTATCTAGCTCATGTAGCCACCTTTCCACTTGTGAATCATCCATGACGTAATTGGTTATAAATCTATAAAAAATACAAAAATAATATACATTTTATAAATTAAAATAACAGTTATTTGATAAACATACAAATATATATACATGTTATAACTCGAGATCATTATTTTAGCGTTATAAATCGATAATATACGAAAAACTACTTACCTGATTTTGATACACCAATACACGCGCGGACTACTTTAGTAGGCCCGCGCTTTTATCGCCAAATATCTCGCAAGTGCGTTCGCGCAGGGATCGCGCAGGGTACTGAGATTGCTATAAATATACTAGACGAGGCTTACCTGGAATCGCTAGCTTCTAGCGCGCAAAACTAAAAAGTTACTACAAAAAAAGTAACCCTGGTCTACTATAGTAGGCCGCGCGTGTACTCTAGGTTAAACGTCAGTCGCCTAGCGCAAAGTGCATAACTTAACTTTGTATTGCTTGTTTGGGAGTTAAAAATTGAAAAACATTTTTGTGACGACAATAGTTCAGTAATAGTGAGGTTTATAAAGCATTAGTTTGAAATTTAATGCACAACTAGTCATGGTCTTGTCCAAACAAAGTAAAAACAGCATTTTAAGTTTGTTTTGTGAAGATCAAGACTAATTGTGTACACAATTTCAAATTTTTGCTTTATAAACTTCACTAATACTGAAGTATTGGCGTCAAATGCCACAGACCAAAAATAAGAAAAACAAAGTTAAGTTATGCACTTTGCGCTAAGCTACTGACGTTTAACCTTAACGGCTGAAGCTGTAGACCCCTGTGCTGTGACAGATGGACTGACAAACGGACTAACAGAGAGCAAAGGGTTAAGTAATCAGCGAAATATATGTCAACTGCCATGGTACATGCTTAAAACCAGCGCTGTTTCTAATTTTTTACATTTCACAGACAGCAATTGCTGAGCATGTATCCATTTGCCAAAACTGTATATAGTGTTTATATTAAATTATGTTATTGTAAAATGTTATTATAAAATGTTCTAAGTTTAGTTTAAGTTTACTTATTTTTGTTCACCTTTAAATGTGTTTTGGCAATAAATTTCCATTTTCTTTCTTTCTTTCTTTCTTTCTTAATAGGGTCTCGTTCGACACCCTTCGGGTACGGAGCTCCAAAAACACATGGTGCATTACAGGTTGGTGATCTTTGCCTGAGAAAGCCATTGATTGAAAAGTTGGAAAACACAACCATTGAAACGTGTAGGTTTGTTTATTGGAGGCTTCTAGAAATGGTACGCAATCGCGGCGCCAATGTTCGTAGCTGAATTGTATCATCCTCTACGTGCACCTACAGCGTGCTCCCAATGTTAAGCTCACGTTTATTTATTTCACTTTACGTGTTGTACATATTTTTTATTTTAAACCTACTGTATTGTGGAGAAATAAATGGTTTACAATTTTTGGTCATTTTGTTATTTTCAAAAGAATTGAGGTAATATATTTCTAAGCTTTAGCAGGTAGTATCACTGAAACTATTGAAAGTACATTTATTCAGCTTTTTACGGTTCCAGTGTTAAATGAAAAATTTATTTTCACCACACTAGCTCTAAAAACGTGCCTTTGTTGCTTAAAATCAGTGAGAAAAAGTCAATGTTGCTCATTCAGTGAAAAAAAGTGTTTTGAATTCTAATTTAGCATTTCGTATTTCATTGGCTCACGAAACGTTCAGCAAGTCCGTAATTAACTGCTCATAGACAAGGTAAACTTCTCGTAATTCTGTGTATAGCTTCCCAGTGTGTATGGAATCTGTACCATAGAATATGGACTCCGTATAAACTAATGAACTTCTACCGGAAACGAATAGAGTAAAACGCCCTCGTCATGGTTGTGTTGAATTGCGTTTTTGATCGGTTTATCAGAGATTTTCCGATTTGAGACGGCTTTTCGGATTCAATTAACATTCCTTGCATTTTTTTCATGTACAATTATTTGCAGAAAAAATATAGCTGTTGAGAAATGAATAAGACTAATCGAATGGGTGGAGTTAGTCATACTGTTTCTACTTTTTTATGTAGTGCGGAAGCCGGAAACTGGCAATATTACCAACAACTTCACGTGAAAAAAAAAAACAGAAATAAATTTATGTATGTATGGAATATATATGTAATATTTTCATATTTTTCATAACTTATATTTTTGAATGTAAAAAGGTATTAAGGTTTAATAAATGAGACAAAAAGAATTTTTATATTTTCTACTGAACAGCAGATTTTTTTTTTGCGATTTGTTGGTTATTTCCATACTAAAATTTGTTCGTATGGACAAGTGCTATTGCAAGTTTCCGGCTTCCGCACATCATATTAACACCCAGTATATTTAAACGTTTTGTATTTATTACGTAACAATTTTAGGGTTCCGTACCCAAAGGGACCAATGGGACCCTATTACTAAGACTCCGCTGTCCGTCTGTCTGTCCGTCTTTCCGTCTGTCACCAGGCTGTATCTCATGAACTGTGACAGTTTAAATTTTCACAGATGATGTATTTCTATTGCCGCTATAACAACAAATACTAAAAAACAGAATAAAATAAATATTTAAGGGGGCTCCCATACAACATTTTTTGCCGTTTTTATATATAATGGTAGCAAACCCTTCGTGCGCGAGTCCGACTCGCACTTGACCGGTTTTTATTTCTTCCTGTTTTCTAATCTTTGTATGTAATTTTTATGGGTTCCGTTCCCAAAGGGCAAACCGGAGCCCTATTAATGTCACTCCGCTGTTTTTTTTTTACCCTAGCTTTTGGGTTGTCATTGTCTCTATTATGTAGAGTGTAAATGAATTTTTCATAATTTTTATCTTCGAAAATAAAGAAATGGGGGGCTATCAAAGTTGTAATTTTTAGACCATTTTTGATCTCAGAGATCAAAGTAGTTAGGAATTTGTAATTTCTGTTGAAAACACTGATTTATGATGTAGTTTTAGGGCTACGTCCTCGAATACTAAACCAATTTAATTTTGCAGTTTGGTTTTATACAATTTATAGGTACTGATAAGTTTGTAATTTCTGTTCAAATTATTTAAGTATGTTAACCTATTTAAATGGACTTGACCGGTTTTTTTATTTCCCCTAAATGTGTTTAAGTTAAATTGTTTTTTTTTATTTTACGCTAAAACAGACTAGTAATAAATGTATATAATGTAAACTAATATATTTTATTTCATTTCAAGTTGAAATTCAAACTTGAAATTTATCATTATAGGCTAATGGCAAATAAATATGTAATTTACTGGTTATATAATCGATTAAATTATTTACTGTGTAAACAGCAAATTAAAAAAAGTACTAATTACTTGTAATAAAATAAATGTAACGGTTCTATTTCGCTTTCGTAATAAAGTAATTCATGAGCCTGTAAATTCACACATTTAGGACTAATCCACCATTTGACTGTCTAAACGACCCAATTCAGAGGCTTGCATTTTCTGAAATGAACCATCAAAGGTTTGGGTCGTTTGTCGAGTTTATGGACATTTCCAATTAGCGGTGTTGCATGTGTCTCATGTTACCCAACTTTGGACATTACCAAATTAGACCTTGGCTTTTGTACCTTATACTCTGAAGATCCAGCCCACCGTGCTGGGGCAAATAGATCGTGCTGTTTTTTCAACCCCAGACAAGCGCTATTCAGGTAATAAGTTTATAAATGGAAGATATTTCGTATGCAGTATTTCTTAAAGTTTATCTAGAAGACGCATATGCCGAAATTTTTCTTTAATTGTTTTATTGCGACTCAAAAAGCTAAACAAATTATTTGGTCCAAAAATCACATATGAATTTAAAAACACAAAACTACCGGCCGCAGTGTTGCATGCCGCCGATTTATTGCCACCTCTGTTGTCGACTCAACACGATTCAATATTTTCAAATATCTTCAACACATTTAACAGAAATATATTTCATATTTCGTGTTCTTGTTTTTTAATGGAAAATTATTTAAAACATCTGTATTAAGAAGTTTCCCCCGAATAAAAGATACTCGCACTCTTGTCAATGAAGTTCAAAGGACTTCAGCAACTGGGGGCAAGTTTGGAAAGTAATTAACGAGGTTTAGCCCCTTTTTTCCTTCCCTCTTTGTTCGTTATCATTCTTAGGCCGTGCGTGAACTGAAAACAAACTAAAAGGTCGTATTACAAAGATACATTTTTCTACTTAACGCTGTATTTTTATATCATGAATTTACTACAGAAACACCATGAAAGTTAATACCTTGTAATTCGTTTAGTCTCAGTTTATTTGTAAAAAAACCGCTGAGCTCGCAGTCTCATAATCTGAGTTTAAACACTGCTGGTCGAGCGTATACTAATGAGTTCTTTTTGCATAGTATACTTCTGAACATTCCGAAAACACTGTGATTAAACTTTTTGCCCCGGTAAGAAGTACGTATTTGGACAAGTTTGTAATAAATTCGTCGTGTTTTTTTATGTTTTTTGAAAATTACTAATTGATATTTTTCTATTCCAGTAATTAGTTCTTGAGATACCCGGGACAGACATATTAATTAATTTCAAATCCCTACTTGTAATTAAAATTATATACCTCGAGATTTTTTTTTAATATTCTTGTTTCAAATTTTGTCATCACGTCCCGTATTGTAACCATGCTTGAGTCATTTCTTGAATCAAACCAAACTGTGGCCAATTTTACTTGCAAATTTTTAGGGGTCCATCGAAAACACCAAACACAGAGTCTGTCTATCTAAAGCTGAGAGTAACTCTTGGTAAAGTTACTCCCAGCTTTCATTAGACAGACTACTCCGGGCTCGCTTGGCTAAAATTTGGCAAGTAGCTTGAAAATTGGGCTGCAATCCTGGAATAATAATTCAAAATATTTTAAAAATTCATGTAGCATGCCAAATTAGAAATATTATGCCAGATCTCTTACATTATACGACGTTGGGAAATCCAAATTTAGACAAGTTTTCAAGAAATACAGAACTGAAACAAATACATTTTGTTTTCGAGCGTATAATTATGAGTTTTTTTTTTTTTTTCATAGTACACTTCTGAACATTCCGAAAAGTATTTAATGTAAGAAATCTTAAAAACATTAAGAAATCTTAAACATTCACATAATGGAAAAAAATCTAAAGAGAACTCTGATAATTTTATATATCTCGTTTTATGTATGTATTACATTACAAAACTTCATACGAATATTTTTTTGGTAATTATCCACAAGATTTTTTTCAATATTTTGTACGTTTTTTTTATTGATTTTTAGTCAAATTTTCGCTTACGTTGAATTTTGCAAGGCTCAATATTACGCATGTTTGTCTTGCTCACTCCCACTCGACTCTATATGTGTTCGTCCTGCACTCTCACAGCACGTCTTCCCATTGCCCACTTTACCCTAATGAACTTTATTCTTTGCCTAGGGGTCATATAGATAAGCGAGTTAGGAACCCGCCATTCGTTTCGATCGTTGATGAACGTTATGTGCGATACCTACTCGCCTACGCCTTCATTGTTTGTAACTGAGTACATTGCGCAGTGGAGCTGCAGGAGCTCATCGCGTAATGTACTATACATACCTACCTGGTTTCTGAAGATAGAGATTGGGTAGTTAGTACTTTGAAGTTTTTATCTTAAATTCATCTTAGTAATTAATTTACAAAGGGCTACTTTTGAACCGGGGATAAAAACAAATAGTGCATAACTCACAAAAATCAAAACACTACGCCTACAACAAAAAAAAAAATTGTATTGGTAATTCTGAAGTCAAAATACGACAGCCTAGAATTTCGCTTCAGTTGTTAAACGTGTTCGATATAATTGCGAGTCTGATTTAATATTTTAACTAGAATCAATTTTACTGTCATGTCACTTGATTTGATTTTCACCACCTTGCCTGTGATTCAGTCGAGAAAAGTTTCGTCTCGAACCTCTGTGAACTCAGGCCTGAACCTACGTTTGTATGCCCATTACCTGTGGACCTACCGAAGAATAAATATTAGGTCTTTACCTATAAAGTTGCTGTTTTTTATGTAATAAGTTAACGTTATTTTTTTTTTCTATATTTTTTATTTCTGTTAATCAAAGTAATCACCCATGCAATCGATGCATCTTTGCCAACGCAGTGGCAGTTTATTAATGCCCTTCTTGAAGAAGTCAGCTGGACGGGAGGCAACAAAATCTTTTACTGCATCTCGGGTTTTAAATTTTTTTCCGCCACGATGTTATCCAACTTCTGGAAAAAGTAGAAGTCTGTAGGCGCAAGGTCTGGTGAGTACGGCGGATGAAGGAGAGCTTAAAAACTCCAGCTCTTGTAACTTGGAGACCGTTTGCTGTGCTGTATGAGGTCGCGCGTTGTCAAGCAGGAGCAGCGGGCACGAGCGATTGACCAAAGCTGGTTGGAGACGTGTGAGCTTCTCCATCATTGTGTTCAGTTCTTCACAGTACAGATCTGCAGTAATGTCCATCCCGTTTGGTAAAAAGCTGTGATGAATTACACCAGCGCTAGACCACCAAACAGTGACCATGACTTTTGTAGGGGTAAGTTTTCGTTTATGGCATTGTTAAGGTGCTGAACCAGGATCCAACCAACTTGCTGACCGCTTGCGATTGTCAAACAAAATCCACTTTTTGTCGTAAGTAACAATGCGTTTTAAAATTTCTTCGTTTGTGTGCCTGACGAGCTGTGCAAGGCACGCCTCGACGCGTACGTCGCGCTGGTGATCATTGAGTTAATGGGGCACACGTTTGTCAAGCTTTTTTGACTTGCCAATTTGACGCAAATTGACCAATATTGGTTTGATGCTAACGTCAAAAGCTGTTGCTAATTAGGCCGTAGATTAAGTATCATCAGCTTCCACAATCGCTTTAATACGCCATTGTCGACCAAACTTTTCGGACGACCACGGGGTTCATTTTTCAGGTCGCAATTTCCAGAACGGAAGCGGACAAACCAATAACAGATGGTGCGTTCGTTTGTTGTGTTGGGTTGCGTGCCGCTTGTGCCGCGTTGCTGCCACGACGGTACTCATATTCCATAATCACTCGAATTTTTAACGTATTCATGATGACGAAAAAGATTCAAATGCGAAACATAACGCTTATCAATAAACAAATGACTAGTTTTGAAAAATCTTCTTTTTTAAGATAAAATTAATTTCAAATTAGAATTCTTAGCCAAACAAAAATAATTTTTATTTGAAATGGCCAGTACTGTAGAACGGCAACTTCATAGGTAAAGACCTATTATTATGGACCCGAAACTCCTTCCACTTTAGATTAGCAAATTTGTATCTGTATAAATATTACATGTGACGTTTTGTTAGGCCCGCTCGTTCTTACTTGTCATCCAGTCTGTGTAACGTATCGCTTTATAATAATTTATCTAAAATAAATAGTTTAGTCCGCGTATTTATAAAAGATCTCTTTTGATTTCATTCCTTCACCTACCATGAGTTTTGCAGTCGATATACATTAGCGGTGTGCGTTACGCTAGCGGCATGTTGTCGCTTTTCAGGATTTCGGCTTTACAGATAATTAGTACCTCATCTCATGTAATTGTGCCCGAAATTTAGAATCAGTGCCGCCAGCCGATCCAAAGATATTCCCGAAAAACAGATTCCGCTGGAGTAACGTTACCCCCCAGCGGCATGTTTTTTACCGGTGGTCGTTAAATAGAAACTAACTACTTAGATAGATATAATAAGTGCCTAATTGTGCCCAAAAAACAAAATTAGTACCTCTTGAGGTTTTAGAGTTATTCAAGATGCCACTGGGGTAACGTTTAGCAAATTGCTGTATCTCAAATGGCATGACATACAACTACGATTTTTTTTACTAATAAGGTGAGTCTTAATTAGTTCCAAATTAGGGCAATTTTATATTTTCAATAATCAACACCGTTAGAAAATTAGATTTCTTGTTACAAAAATCCTTAGAATATTGTTCTGATTTCTGTGCAAAAATCCCACAGAACAATTAATGAAAATGCCATGAAAGCCGTGACTGCGACGCACCGATATGATCAATACGTCAAGAGATAACCCACGGGCCTTTCATTTCTCAACCGAACGCGTTAGAACAAACATATTGTAAAAATGGTGTATTGCAGCGTGGCAAATTGTTCTAACTCTTCAAATAACGCAAATAAGACATCCAAAGGAATTCCATTTCACTCGTAAGTAATTTAAACATGTATTTACTGTGATATTTAAAGAATAAACCTCGCGGTAAATAAAATTTCAACCTTACCATGAAATATTTAGCATTGTAGCGAGTAGCGTTGAAATTAGACAATATTTTGTCCATTGCAGGTTAAAAAAGGGTGTCACAGATTGAGTTAGAATATTAACGCCGCAATGTATATTTTTTCAAACATTTTCAACATGGACCTCATTGTGTCATAGTGCGGCCGCTGGTCATGGCTTTTTAGACACATTGGCACAGTTCCATGACGTGTTTGGTATTTTACATCTAAGCTTCATAGAAATACGGTGCTATTTTGGCTGTATGAAGACGGGTGAATCTATGTGTGCGCCGCGTATGTTTACTAACTAGGTAATACTACGTTATTCCAAAAAGTGGCGACAGAGGTTTTTTGAATAAAATTTGTGTCACGCCATCCCCGTGAAAAATCCTAAAGTCGATACTTGCGCTTCAATAAAAAACCGATAAACTTGGCAATTATGGTGTTGTGTACCTAACTTTTATGAACTCAAAGAATCTTGTGAAATTTGATGTGTCTATTACCACTCCATTGAGAGTTTTATTTTTAATTCAAATCTAGATACGATATAATGTATATAATGCTCCAATACATGAGTTATTATTAACTGACGATATAAATTATTCGAATAGGACCTTTATTAAGTTGTCTATCTTCAGATTATAGCTGAGAAAACTTACTATATATAGAAACAGAAATTTATTTATGTAATGTAGGTCTATCAGATACACTTATTACAGGTCAGTTTTAATCTATGTCTATAGGTAATAGTTTTATATAATAAATTATAATATGGGGAAATACACAAGGAAATAATAATGTTTTATAAAAATTTTATGAAAAAAAATGCACTTAAATAAAATAAAATATAGGAATAAGGAATTAATAATATTATAATTATATAAGTAATACATGTAATAAATATATGCCTAACTCCCCTTACTCCACCCATTCGATTAGTCGTGCTAAGAAGAAGAGCAATCATGTCTTTTTTTTCTTAATATTAGTTACTTACAAACAACTTATGTAAAAAGTAAGCCCATACTTTAATTCAATAAATAGATAAAAAATACAAGACAGGAGACAATTATGTCATGAAGGCAAAAAAAATTAGCTTTGTCTACCTGTCTAAATCAGCGAAGAGCGCTTATTTCGAGTTTGGGCAAACAAGTGCCGAGACTAATAATGTAAAAAAAATATACTTTTTTGAGGTTTCTTGTATGCCCCCCCCCCTCCTTGGCTTTAATAAAATTTTTGTTTTTAATCTTTGCCGTAATAAAGGCCACAGTAACACGTATTCTGTGAAAATTGTAACTGGCTACCTGTTACGGTTAAAGCTGTAGACCCTTATGACGTACGGACAGACCAACAGACAGATAGCGGAGGTAATAGTATAAAAATGTATAAAATCGTGATAAGAACCCGTTAAAATACAGGTTGTTAAGATTGATAACCTTTTTCCTTAAAACGAAGTGTTCTACTTATCATAATAAAAAACTAACTACAGGGCCAATCCCGAAATCGCAAGAAAAAGAAACAGCCGTCTTGTTTTCAATCATTTTGGTTGAGTATGTGCAACATGTATTTCTATGCAACAGCTGTCTTTTGAAGCAAATGCTTCTTTGGTCTCGTATGGCACCATGGGGCACGATTCAAAACTTGTACGTCACTTCCGTGAGCGACTTCAGGAAAAAAATTTGCAGATCGAGGCATTTTCGTATTTAGTGCGTGACAGTAAGAGTATTTTGACAGGGGACTTCTTTCGCAAAAGAATTTCAGGATAACCTTTTGTTTTTGACAAAGGAATAATTAATTTATTATTACAGATTAGTGCGTTTTTTTAATCGTTCATCATTTGTTATTTTTTTGTTATCATTCATGATAAATTAATATGTATTTGATTGCAATAATAAAAAAAATTGAAACGACTCCGTAAGCTTAATGCGCTTTTATGCTTTTCTCTGTGATTGACATCTAATGCCACAACATGCATGTGTCGAATAATAATGACTAAAAATAGTACATTTAATATTGTTTCAAGCAAGCAAGATCTATAATAGTGAAATGAGAAGTGTGTCGTATCATCATATGTGGTGCAACGGACCTAGATGGAAATAAGCTTTTTGCAAAAGTTATTGGTCCGAAACCAGGATATCAAGAAAACAACAATGCTTTCTCAAATCTGAACTTGATGGCCAAAGGTACCAACAAGAAGTATTTGCTTAAATAATATACGGTTGTATCCCCGACACAACCTGCTGTTTTTTTATTATTATTAAATAGTGGTCCATATTCATAGGAAAGATCACCCTATTTGAAGCAAAAAGTTTATAAAATAATTCATGTATTCAATATATTTAATAGAAGCTTTTTTTATTGCGGATAAAACAACTAAACGGATTATGGATTTCACTTTACAGTTTCTTGAGAGTGATTTTGAAGTATTTATAATTTGACTATATAGCTAAATATGATAAACTTAGGCAGGAAAAAAACAAATAATACGTTATAGGTATAACAGAAGCTTAACCTAGTTAAAAAGGTTATTACAGTACACGTGGGGCCATGAACTTACGTAATAAACCGTGAAAACGTGTTGACTTAACGTTGGACACCGGAGAATACTGAAGAATAGAGTTTGTCCCCTTATTTCTTGTTTTATTTCTGGAATTGAGAACGAATTCTGGAACAGTTTTATTTATTTCTGACTTTGAGGTAAAGAAATACTTAACTCCAATACCTATAAGATATGAAATATTACGTAATTATTTTTTCTTGTCCACCATTTTCTAAGGACTGGTTAGACCGAGTTTAGAAAATGGTACCTACATGTTAATTACATTTATTTCTGTCACACTTACTTTGTTACCTACTTTCATGTACATATAGTATAGTGCTTTTTAGTTCAATAAATGAATTTAATATAAAAAAAACTTGGTTTTCATTACTAGCAGCGGTGGTTTAGTCAGTTGGATCAATAGAGTCAATCTTGAGACCCGGGTTCTAATACAGCCAATCAAGTATGCACCAATGAGTTTTTTGTCTATTTACCGCTTGCTGAACAGATAAGGAAATCACTCTGAGGTAAACCTGCATACCCTCAAAAGCGTGTATTTGTGCCTGCTGTAGTACGCTCATAAGGCACACCCCCTATCGTAGGGACGTAAATCGTTGGTGAAAAGATGGTGGACTGTCACTGGAACAGTCTACATTCAGTAACTCCTCTGACCGACCCCCAGGGAACTATAATTAAAACGAATTAAAATAGTATTAACATAAATAAAATGGTATTCAAACAATTTTTTGAGGAAACATATAAAAATATTACCTTTTGAGCGCGTCTACTAAAAAATACAGCTAATCGGCCAACAAGTTGTGGGCTAACTATAATTTCTCAAGGCAAAAAATCAAAAATACAATAGGTATCATTGAAATTATTGTCAAGATAGAGATGTCCAATCAGCTAGCCATGTGTAAACAGAAATTGTAGACTGAAGTTAAATACCGTCTCGTGAAAATTTCGCCAGAATTAATTTCATTTTATTCAAAATGCTGCTGGTGTTTATGCCAGTTAAATAAGAGTAATTCGGATTTTCTGAAAGTTAATTAACGACCTGTCAAAAGAAAAAGCCTATAGCTAAAATTATTTTTACTAAAACTTTATACGATAAACTTTTAAGGTCATACATATCATGAATATTTTTTACTAGAGTGAAAAATATTAAATATATAATTTGAAATTGTTTGTCAGGGAGTAAGAAAATTTAAATTTAAATTTTCTTCACTTTGAAATTGAATGCGTCCTAATAAAAGTTGAGGTCAGTAAAAAAGAATAAGATTCGCATTGCTCTACTTAACCATGGTGGATCCCGGCAAAGTTTCTGAGACCATCATCGCACAGGAGCTGCTCTTTGCAAGACAAGCTGGCTGTGATAGACGCCCAACAAAAATACTTTAAGCACTTTTGTGCAGGCGATCATAAAATACCTCACTTGCTTGCTCCATGTCTGCCAATTAAATTCTATTATGCCAATTGTCTGGGATATGTCGAGATTCCGATATATTTCAGTCTTAGAGGAGGATTTTAGCCATTAGGAACTCCATTAGAGCCTTTGCACACTTGTCAACCCTCAGTTCCATTCTAATGGAGTTAGTTATAGTGATATTAGTGATATTCAACAACATCTCCAGTCTCGTGAGCTGCGAGGCCAAAAACTTTAGGTCATTTATAAAGAGAGGGTGTGGTATCCGCAACTTCCCTCCAGGATGGGGGAGGCATTGGCTCAGAGGGTTCAAAGACAAGCAAAACTACGGCGGACTCGAACAATCACCCTGGAAAACACCGTTGTAACAGTAAAATATTTTTTTCAATCGGTTTATTAGTTCTAGAGATTACCCGCGCGAATTCAATTAATGGCCATGTACTTAAGCAACTGCCAGTCTCCAGAGAACAAACTATAGCCTTTTTCCAAGTGAAGAGTCGAACCATTACAATACCGTTGTAACAGTAAAATATTTTTTTCAATCGGTTTATTAGTTCTAGAGATTACCCGCGCGAATTCAATTAATGGCCATGTACTTAGCAACTGCCAGTCTCCAGAGAACAAACTATAGCCTTTTTCCAAGTGAAGAGTTGAACCATTACAACAGTAAAAGAATTTTAAAATCTGTTTAGTAGTTCCAGAGATTACCCGCGTAAATGTAATTAATGGCTATGTTATTAGGGAACGGCCTCAGGGATAATGTAGCTTCCTATTAGTGAAAGAATTTTCAGAATCGGGTCTGTAATTCTGTGTTTTTACAAGTAAAATAAAATTATTATTTTACCTAATCATCATCAAAAGATGTGATAAATTCATTTACATGAAATTTATCCCGCGGTACGTGACATGATTCGATTTCTTTCCGAAATCGTTCTCAAGCGAGCGAGTTTATATCGTCCAAAACTACAATACAGATAACATCAACTTTAACTTGGAATCAAATTATTTGTTATGCTCTTCCATAGCCAGCTTTTTGTAGATTATGCAAAAAACCTTCCTGCAAATGTTGCACCTGCTGCCACGAGTAAATAGGTACCTTCAGTGAAATTTTCGCTGTCCCCCTTCGCTTTTATTACTACTGCATCAAAGGCGAGAAGATGGTCAGTGAATTTTCATCCGTTAGTACATTGATTGCAGAATGCACCGTAAAAACAGACGATAGGACATAACCATTTGTATGTACGAAGAAAGAAAAAATCCGGGTAAGTACGAGTTTTGCTCGTGCCCCTAAGATTCCGTTTTGGATGGGTCCTTAGCATAGAGGTATCAAAACATATTTCTTCATCAAAAGCCTCAAAATTAGAGTGCAAAAAAAGTACTTTCCGATCTCAGGGCATCACAAAATCTCTAAATAAAATGGGTATTTACAACCTACATTATATTATATGATAGTTGCTCACATAGACCGCTAGACCGAGTTTCAATTTGACAAATTTAATCAGAAAAAGGTACCTCTAACAGATGGACGCACAATGTGCATCGTAAACGGTTTAGTTTCTCATTTTTTAATGGAGCCCAGAAATTCCTTATTTATAACGAATAGGTAAAAAAAGGTTTTAGTTTATTTTAAAATCATGCCAAAAACCAACTGCTAATTATTCTTAGTCACTCTTACTAAAAGATCGATCTGTTTCTTAGTAGTAATGGTCGAAAAATATTATGTAATAATTTATGTTTTTATAAGATAGATACAATATCCCACACATGCTTCAAATACACACCCCTTTTTGTAACAATTAATAAACACGTACGCATAAACACGGATTTGATTGGTTTTGGAAATTAAAATTTGTTTTAGTAGTCATCCGTATGAACAATTTGACTTTGGAACTGAGATGTAATCGCGAATAATAGATTAGAATTTCATATTTTTTTGTCTAGTTGGAATTTTACTTTTCTACGGAACAGGTGAGTATTTTTCAACTTTTGCAGAGCCTCATCGTAACAATTTTTCGTATGGACTAGTACAATCACCAGTTCTCAATTGTAGGTATACGAATATTTTAATGAAAATTTTAAAATGATAGGCTCATTTGTTATTTTCTGTTATTTTTTTTTTCAAGGAATATACTTAAAGAATATAAACCCATCCGGCTAAAACCACAAAGTTTTCGATGAAATACTTGTGAAATCGAGTTGTCAAAATTTCCACTTTTGGCATTTTGCTTCAAGTATATGCCCAGAAAAACAAAGCCAAAAGAAAAACCAGAAAAAATAAAGGCGAAAGTTACGTAGTTTAAGTTTCATTGCACGTGATATTTAGAGTAGGTATATGCTAACTAATCGCTAGAAAGAACGGATTTAACGATAAGAAATCGGAAAGAGCTGTACAAAATTAGACTAAGTTTCTTTCTTTTATTGAAGAACTTTGTACGCGCAATTTGGCTAAGGCAGTCCCCAGTTCGAGCCCGGACAAGTTTAAATAAGTTTTCGAGCTTTTATTAACGACGAGAGTCTTTAACAAAGAAAGTGCAGCGAGCCAATCTAGGAGACGGATTAGGTCGGCGTGGCTAGTTAGTTCGAGAGTAAAGAACTTTTTATTTAGGGTCCCGTCTTATTATATTCAGTAACGTCATGCCATACAATTGAAGAGTGTTTTAGAAAAACAACCAATGTCTTTTTTCTGACATTTTACAGGAAGTAAATATCAAAATCAATCAGCCCACATCTACCAACCGTTGGGTATAAGTTAATAAAACCTTATTAAATTAATTACATGGAAAAATCCTTATTTATGTTTTTTATTAAACATGGATAAATGAAAATACATTTTGTATATTAAAAGTTAAAAAAAATTGTTTATTTATTGGCTATTCTTTATAGAAACGTTACTGACGTTGGTGGTTTTTCCGGAAGCACTCTGTTTTTGTAGCTACATTTTGAATGTACTTTGGTTGTTTTTGCTGATTCTAATATAACCATATTATTGTATGCACAATAGAGAATCCATAGAGCAAAAAAAAAACAAATTCGAAAAATTTGGACATTGGTTATTTTTCCAAAACAGTCTTCAATTGCATTTTTATAAAAATTAAAATTAAAAAATACTAATTTTGTTTATTGCTTTTTGTTTTTTAATAACTTTGTACGTTGATCCAATTTAAAAATTAAAAAAGGCGTAAAAAGTTCAAGCAAAAGAAAGTTGCCGCTCATACTTTGGAAAACAAACGTAATTATTACATTTTAAAATAAAAAGCTCACTTTACTCACAGCTATCTATCTATAACTTAAGAGGTACGCTTGAGTAACCGCCATTCTTCTCTGTCTTCTGGTAATGATTTGACCTCTTGACATGAGATACATAACATTAACTTTCTCTTTCACTTGAGTAAAGTAGTCTGTCTTTCTAGTCGTGAGTCTAGGTCTTCTTCGTTTTTTTCCCTCGACCTGTAGAAACTGTCGTGTCAAATTAAATGTCCTATACAAAAACAAATATCATAATAATTATTATTCTAGTTAAGCAATGCCTATACATTATTAATGATAATTAACTTATGTTGTGTTTTACTAGACGATTGTTTTCATTGCTTTCTCCGCGGTCCTTAAAACTAAAATCGTATTTCAACGTTCCATGTCGAATATCCTAACTGCAGTACAACTATTTCGTGCTCATGAACTTCGAGCTGAATGTATACTTACTAGAACAGGGCTGTCTGCGTTTTTAAGGGTTAGCATTCGGTAGAAACAAGTGCTGCACTGGCGCTTTTTAAGGGTTGGCATTCGGTAGAAATAAATGCTGCTCAGGCGCTTTTTTAAGGGTTGGCATTCGGTAGAAATAAATGCTGCTCAGGCGCTTTTTCAAGAGGTCTGGAAATGGTCACGCATTACAAGAGGACGGCTTCCGGAAAAATTTCAAAATGTCATTTTTACAATATAAAATTTTCTTAAATACAAGCTCTCAAAATTTAAAACTGCCAGAATTTAGATATTGTTGTAATATTTTCCATTTAATAAAATATCGTTGAGGTCTGTATGTCTTTCCTATTTGTCAAACTATGAGAAAATTTTTCGATGAAGATATATTTTATCTTCTATCTATCGAGTGAAAATTTCTTTAATCGCGTTTTTGTACTACAGAATAATACGTCTTTTTCTGATAAGCAGGTAACCAACTTCAAAAAGTGCCAATTTTACCGAACTAGCTCCATGCCTATCTCACTCACGCAAAACTTCACTTATTTTTTTCATTTTTTACATTTCATTATTACGTAGAGCATAAAAACCATAAATCGTTTCGGAAAACTGTTTTATTTGTCTCACTTTACTTTACGTTTATGCAAAAATTCAAGAATGTGATGAACGTGTTAAGCAGTATAATAGAATTGTTGTTCTGGCACTAAAAATGTTGATCTTTTGAGAAAGTGTATAAATTGCCAACAAATGTGGGCGCGCCTAGAATTTGCTATGTAACGTTACAAATATTCCAAAAGTAAAATAATCTTGAAAGGATAAAAACTGCTAAAACAATCTATTAGAAAGTTTTTCTTGAAATTCCTGAATTTTATGAAGCCACTTTTAAATTTTTTGCCGTTTTTATATTATTATCATTTTTTATACTTTATCTCATAAAAGAGTATTTATTTTAGCAAGTGGTATTTATTTTGTTTATACATTAATATTTACTATCATCTAAAGTCAAAATAACCCTGTCTTTCTCGATTTAGAGATATATGGAAACTTTTGACAATAAACTTTTTAGCTAAAAATTTATTTTGGACCATATAATTATTTCTTCATATTTTGTTACAATTTACTATTATGTTTTAGGGCTTTTTCTTTTATTTTATGATTATTTAGTTTTAAATTAAGTAACTTTTTTGATATTTAAGTAATAAATGCTTGAAATTAAAATACACTAATCCGGAGAATCGACCCTTAACATTAACTGACAAGTATCGAGGTAATTGATGTAAAGGTGACATTGTAATAAATAATTTTCGTTGAGAAAGTAAGTATAAGCTTAGCAAAGTGTATAGGTAGAAAGAAAAAAACGTTTAGATATAATTAAGACTCAATGGTGTATCAGGTTAATACCCTAGCTTATCTCTAATTAAAAGTTGTTTTCTGAGTTTCTTTTATTCATTATTATTTTCCTCCGAAACATGATTATTTCACCGAAATTATAGGTACAATATAATACAATGCTATCATAAATGTTGAATACGAGTATATAGGTATATAAAATTGGTAGATTATTATGTTGTGCAAAAGCGAATAATATGACGTCTCAGCATCCGCGTCTGCTTTTCCATGCACATGCGTACAAATTACGCCTCCAATTCACCCCTTAACAGGTAGTGGTGGACTGAGGAGGCCACATGAGTCATGACCCCCTCCCAAATCATCCACGCTGATTCCAAAATCTTCTTTAACAGTAAAACGATTTGCGATTAAGGAAAATTTTGATTAGATTATTAACTGGTAAATTCTATGCAATAAAATGAAAAATAGTCGAAAAGTAGAAAAAACTCAAAAGAATAACTTAAAATAATAAAAAAATGCGTGAAACTGTACTTAAGCCAAAATGACCGCCACCCCAAAATTAAAAGCTGCGACCGCGCCTAGGTTAACAGGGTCAATTCTTGTACCCGGTTATATCTTCTTTTAGAAGCGGAACCAATACATTACTGACAATAAATAATATAAGTGTCAGTTAAACAAAATAAATTACTGCCCCACACAGACACCCTCTCACCCTTCTCACCTAGTACACACACACACACCCCTTCACACACACATAAAAACTCATTCTACCATATTTAAAATAACATAATTAAAAAAAATAAGGATTTCGTGCCAAAAGGTCAAAATAGTGCCACTCTGCTATTTAATGCCCCTCTGCTGGATATCCGTTCGCCTGTCTGTCCGTCCGTCCGTCCATCCGTACGTCACGGGTCTCCAGCTCGTAGACGGACAGAATTACAGATAATGTAGAAGGTTGACCCAAAACCGATTTTTTTATTTTAAATTGAATTAAATTGTTTTACAAGGATATGAAAAAGAATCTGAAAAAAAGATATTACCCTGATGTGGCTGTCATTGCTTAGAGCTAATTATTATCTTCAAAAATAAAGAAATGGAGTGCCGTCAAAGTTGTCAGTTTTAGACCATTTTTACCAAAATTAAACTACTTGGGAATTTGGAATTGCTGTTGAACCATAACAACAAATACAGGGTTTCAGTAGAAATATTTCGATAACTATAGGACTTTGATAAAAAAAACATACTTAGTATAGGAGGCCCCTTTACGTCTAGATTTTCCTTGAGATTCCAACAAAAGAATATTTCTGAATGTGAAGTCGACAGCTTATTTTATTCATATTTTTTTTCTTAAATATTATCTAGTGACATCGAACTATGTACTTCCCTATACAGTCCAAAAAGCAAAATTTGATGAAACAACATCATAATAGCTGTCAGGATATCGTGAATATTGTCTCGTTTTTACGCAAAATTTTGCATGTTGTTTAATTTTTATCTATACCGGAAATGAATAAAGAGAGAAATACAGACGTCGTTCATGTAAAGAAAACTAAGTTTATACACTTTTCTATAACTAAACAGTTACCGTTTCATGGAAAACAGTTTCTACCTGAAACCATTTCACAAATATAGCTCTTTTTGAATATCTCGCCATCTTGCACCTCTTGATGACAAACGGGTCGGAATGCAGTGTTGGGGGAAGGGAAACATATATAAAATTGTGTACAAAGTCTCGTCTTAAAATAAAAGAAAGAATAAAATAAATAAAAATAAATAAAAGAAACTTCACTCAGTTTGTTGCATCGCGAGAATCTTATCTTGTATCGAATAAGAACTTTAAAAAATAATATATGATAGGCATAATGAAGTATTCAAGTAAAACATTATATTTTCTGTAGTTATTTTTGACAAAAAAAATCGAGAGTTTCATATTATTTTCGCATGAATTCTCTTATTCCTTCCGAATGCCTGAAGCGATTTTTATGATTATTATATCAAATTATAGACAATTTTTAGATCTACAAAATGATTGTTTAAATTTTTTTTTCCTCCTTTGCATCCCAGTGTAAAGTTTTATTTTCTCCTATTTTGCGCTATCCGGAGACGCAACGATCGTCGAATTCAATACGCGCTGATATGAACGTTATTTCAATATAGTTTCTGTCGATATTTTGTTGGTGGATGCATTCCCCTTAACGCGTGGTTTCTTTGTTTTAGAACAATAAATGCTCATTAAGATATAAGGTAAGACACTAAGGTAATTTTTTATCAAGGTCAAAGATACATCATGTCAATGGGACAAGTGGGACAGACAGTATATTTCAAGTTGACCCTTTTGTCTCTACGATTTCCATCTGTTCCGAGATTCAGCTCTGACGCGATTAAACCGCTCGATCGGATAATGATTTTATCAAAGCTCCCTTAATCTTGTAATATACCTACACGGTATGATACACCTAGTAAGTTTCACAAGCACTTAAGAACTTAGGCGTCCCATCTAACCCCTAAATATGGCAGGGTTTAGTTAATCTAATCTAAATAGGTTTTAGTCCAGTGACTGCTTTGGACCGGTTGATATAACTATTGTTTGGAAATCTTAAGGAAATTACGTTTCAAGAATCAAATGCTCCAGGCAGTCTAGGAAAAAAGGTTTTATTTTGGTACCGTCAAATATTGCATTATGAATTTATGAAATCATTTCATAGGCAACTTGGTTTTTGTCTATGGGTTGCAGTATATCTCTACAAATTGAAAATGTTGCCAAATTGATAAAATATATAGATAAAAATATAGTTTCGAATATTCAAGTTTTTGTGGAACCTCAAATCCCACATATTTGAATGTTAGTCTGGAGGTTGCGCGTCATCGGAATAAAAGGCACCCTGTACTACCAAGTTGGTTTATTTCAAGTTTATTTTTGTAATTAAAAGAAAATCACATATATGCGATCTAATAACTAGCATTAATAGACACGTCTCCTGTATTCTCAGTATATTTTTTATAGTAACTGACGAATTAGTTAAAGCACAAAACTTTTTGATTTTTGAAAACATCCTATTATTACCGACGTTAGTGATAGCGATATTTATCACTTTTAGTATGAAATCGTGTCAGATGACGTTACGAGGCATGCTTTTGAGCTCACTTTGATTGCCAAAAACTTCGTAATTTTTTGAGATATCGAAAAAATCATTGATTTTTATAAAAATGTTTATCTAGGAGACCGGCTCATTGAACAACAAAAACAAATGAACGAAAGCTATGGTAGGAAGCATTTTAAGATGCGAAAAGATAAAAATGGTTTTTATGCTTTAGTACCTAAAATAAATATTAAATGAAGAAGTAAAAATTTCGCAACAAATGCCTAATTTGAGATGCTTCATCCAAGCTTAAAATTACGAATAAAAAACCGTTGTATATTTTTGATGACCCCTTGAATAAACTCATCAACATTTTCCCTCCGCCTCATCTCTTCATACCCTCCGGAAATGTGACTCTCACACAGGCCGTATAACCCCTCGGCCATAGCTTCAGGCTTCTGGCGGCTCTTCTTGCTGCGCTTCCAGGCGGTTTTTGCGACGGGCTTTGCCCTGCCACGACACGAGTAGTAGCGTCGGCGCCTTCGACGTATAGCGCGCTCGCTCGCTCAAAGTGCTCGACAGTAGGTTCGTCCTGTGCGTTCGACCACTGGCGCGGCTCTGATCATAGTGATCTTTGCTCTGAGCTATGGCCACCACGCTGTAGGCACATACATTTGTTTCAACCACCCGCCTTCCCGCACACCGCCTTCGCGAGCGCACAAGTCACTCGAAGCCGGACAAAACGCGCGAGCGGCGACCCATGGCTGGCTCTATACAACTTCATACATTTGTTCTCTCCACAGGCGCCATCGCAAGAAGAACCGCTTGGTACAACTCTTGAAGCCTGAAGCTGTGGCCGACCGGTAACAGTATAATAAGGAGATTATGCATGATGGTACAATTACCGGCAACTCTGAACGCATTGCTAAGATTTATCACTCTCAAGCCGCCACTCCGCTAACTTGCCTGGTTTAATAATACCAGTTTATGTCTGTACTATCTCCCAGATAAATGTTCACATCAGCTACTTATGCCAGAAAAGTGCTTTTTCAGCTGTGTTAAAACTAGCATCCACTTATCGGTACGGGCGGACGCACGGCTCGCGCCGTACTTCAGTTGTACGGGTAACAACCACACCGCAGGTTACGGCTGAATTAAGGTTAAACGTCAGTCGCTTAGTGCAAAGTGCATATCTTAACTTTTTCTTGTTTAGAAGTTAAAAATTGAAAAACCTTTTGGTATTTGGCAATTGACGCCATTTATTAGTTATTTATTAGTATTAGTTAGATTTATAAGGCGTGAGTTTGAAATTTAATGCACAATTAGTCATTTTCTTATCCAATCAATGTTAAAACAGCATTTTAAGTTGGTTTTGAAAAGATCATGACTAATCTTGTATACAATTTCAAACCCTTGTTTTATAAACCTCACTAAAACTGAACTATTGGCGTCAATTGCCACATACCAAAATGCTTTTAAATTTTTTATTTCTTAACAAGAAAACCAAAGTTAAGCTATGTACTTTGCGCTGAGCGACTGACGTTTAACCTAAAGAGTTATTTTACCAGCTTACATGGTATAATAATTTTATATAACCATTGTAGTGAGACTTCGTCGTCGCTCCATCCTTTGTATGTATTTTGTATGTCAAAGCTTCAAAATTTTAAATCAAAATAGTCGATGCATACCAAGTATACTAAAATAAAATAAAGGAAATTTCAAAAGTACTTTAAGTTTTGGCCCTTTATCTGATAATAAAAATAATTGATTCTACGGCATAGACTAAGTTATATAGTCTATGGTTTATGGTAAGGTCTTATATATTCATTCATGTCAGCCTGAGCCTGATTCTACCCATTATCGCCACTGTTAAGCGGCGGCGGCGGTAGCCCAGGAGTAGAACGCTGACCTCTTAATCTTGAGACCTAGGTTGGGCATGCACCAATGAGTTTTTCGGAATTTATGTCCATATGGTATTGCTAAAAGGTGAAGGAAAACACCGTGAGAAATCCTGTATGCCCTAAAAAGCATGTATTTGTGCCCGAAGAATGGTCCACCACGTTGGGACGTAGTAATCATTGGTGAAACGCGGACTGTGACTTCTATTTCACAGTTCACACTCGGAACACCGCTGACACGCCCTCGGGGATTCATGTTGTGACGACATCGTAAGTAACCTTTTTAACCTTGGTCCAGTTTACTCTTTCTCTGTGTTCACTCTCTGCCTGTGTACTTCTTTCATGTTAGAGTTAAGGAGGGGTTAAATACTATAATTTTTGCTATTACATTGAACATTTCTTGAAATTTATGCAAATTGTTACAGACAGCCCCTGTCTGTTGCGGTAAAGAAGGGTGGACGAAAAATAAATCTGAAAATGATGTGTGACCTAATTTCTATCCAATCACGATACCTTTAAAAACAATAACAATAGATGTTGAAGTTAGATATAAAGGCTCTGGATGTGAGAAGTGCTGAAACGTCTCGCTTACTTGGCGATTGATTTACTATTAAGCTATCCAAATTTCAACACAACACGCGAATTTATCAAGTAAACACATTTATTCTACAAAAATACCGCAACGATATTATGTTTATTCGTATCTCCTTGCGAAAGACCTACCTACTCGTAATTTTTTATGGCGAAGTATTTTTTTTTTCGCGTTGTAGATTAGATTTTCTGCAAAAGTGGTTTAGTATTATTGGTAGAGCGTGTGGTTTAATTTTCTGCGCACGTCATTAATATACCCGGTATAACAACAAAAAAAAGTTACTTAGTAAATCGGTTAAATAATTATTCTTCACAAAAGTTCAAGTGAAAAGTTTGAACCATAAGATTTTTTGATGTTTTGTTTCAAATGCAAATTCTTCTTTTACCAAACGGAAGCTACATCTTCAGCTGTAAATGTACAAATAGCTGGTTTGGCAGCGGAGAGTGGCTGTTTCAAACAAACCGTCGGCAATAACTCGCAAATTGGCATCCTCAGGCTTTTGATTACAACTTGTTCATTTCCCAGCGATGGTCCATAGTGCTTCCATTAAAACCGATATCAGAACTCTCCAGAAATTCCTAGGATTCCTGGAAAAATTCAAATTAGAGCATTCGTGATGAATATTGATGAAAGGAAATGAAGCTTAGCATAAATTAACGAGTTTACAAAGTGCTTCGAAACTGTGTAATTCTCTAAGGGTACTTTCTAAGTTTCTATAAGAAAACAGAGATCTTTATACTTTCAGTGTCTGTTTGTCCATTCACAGCATAACCAAAGTACAGCAAGGATGATTAAAAAAAAAAGCATTAAAGCAAGCTTCTTCTTGATTAGAGACTAAAACTAGCAGACTCAAAGTCTCAAAAAATGCTATGCATTACTGACGACACCAATTAAATTATTATTCGAATAAATTGTAAAAGTTATTTAGTATCAGTAAAAATAAATTGCAAACTACCCCTTGAAAATAAGCTTTCGTCGCAGAGTACTCAGAATTCTGGGTGACAACCACCGTATTTTTTTTTTTAAACCATATAATACGTTAAAAATGGTTTTCGTTTACTGGGTGTCTTCGTTGGAACAAGCCCGCCTTAAGAAAAAAATTAAAAACTACAGAAAATGTCCTAGATGACTTTGCCTGAGATAAAATCTCAAATTATTAAAAGAGCAAATTCGGCACCCTCTGAATACGGATATATATTTCTTGTAATCTTGACGTAATCAGTAATGAGCTATTACCATGATATTTTTCATATTTTTCCGTCTTTTCGTTTAGGAGATAATGGGGGAGGCACGATTTCGTTAAAAACGCTAGTTTTTGAAGGTTTCTTGTATTGGGATCCCCTTGCGTTTCAAAATTGTTTAATTTGATTATTTGCCGTTATAGAGGCTTTAGCGTATTTTGTGAAAATTTTAAACAACCCTTTAACGGCTGAAGATGTAGTCCCCTGTGACAGATGGACAGACGGACAGACAGACAGAGAGCGGAGGCTTAATAATAG
The DNA here is from genome assembly GCA_934047225.1 of Ypsolopha sequella. Classification (NCBI taxonomy): domain Eukaryota; kingdom Metazoa; phylum Arthropoda; class Insecta; order Lepidoptera; family Ypsolophidae; genus Ypsolopha; species Ypsolopha sequella. The sequence continues at coordinate 13,850,665 of OW203994.1, read as the reverse complement.
GGTTCCGTTTGGTACCCTGCGGGTACGGAACCCTAAAAAACGATGTTTACAATGAATTGAGAATAACGAGACGGACAATATCCGATTACGTCAGATTTTAAAAATATTTTATTTTAATTCTTTAAATTCATATGAAGCATATTTTCAAATTTTCTATATACCCAGAATAGAAGACAAATTGTGGAGCCCCAGTATAAAGTTATTTGAGAGTGCATAAAAAGATCATTCAGAGGATATTTACTTTAGATACTCCATGAAAATTGACAATTAAACCCAAATAACGACAAATCCTTTCTGTTTTAACTGTTGGTAGGCTTCGGGCGTGCCTTGTCACCCTCGTGATGAAACCACAGCGCCAAGCGACTCTTCATGTTCACCCATGACGTCATGAGATGCAGTACCAGGAGAGTAGTTACACTGTTCTTAAACTTTTGGTAGTCACGGACCCCTTGCATAATTTCAAAAACTGATGGACCCCTTCCAAATCTGATTACAGAGAAAGCAATTATTACTTTTTAATAAATAAAAAAAAATAAGTAATAATGTTTTAAACTTACATTCCTATTGAATCGAGCATGAACAATCACGAAAAGAAATATTTACTTCCACTTGTCACCGAAAAGTAAAAAAGGTTTGTTTATGTAGCCTAATATTTTGTTCATATTGATGGTATCAATACATATTTTCATTTTATTTTCATTTCCACTTGCGCGGTAAAGACACAATATCGCTGCGCGGCGTTCGGTATCAGACATCATGCCACGGACCACTAGCACACACGCTACATACCCCTGGGTGTCAAGAGGTTTTCCGAGTTTGAACTGTGAAATGTAAGTCATACTCTACACGCTCTGTAAACCCACGTTTCACCGACGATTATTACGTCCCAACGTGATGGGTGGTGGTTACGGTAAGCCCTATTGCCGTACCTACTCTGGGTACAAATGCATGCTTTTTAGGGCACCTATAATAAAAAGTAAATTGAATATTACTCTAACCTTAAAATATCCAACATTCTTTTTTGTCTCTCTCTATATGAAAATTTACTTCGATCTCCTTTAAATTTTATTTTCTTTTGTCCCATTTTATATATATATTTTAAAAATGTTTATGGTTTTATAGCGCAGAGCGAAAACTGGCACAGGTCCGACCTCCAGAGCGCCTCAGCGCGAACTGGTCGCAGGCGACAAACAGCGATCAGAGCGTTGCGGGAAGAAATGATATGTATTATTTCATATTTATTTCAAATGTTAATTGTGATCAAAAAGCGTTCAACAAGTAACTTAAGTAATGTATGTAAAAAATTCTCGCATATTTTGAGATGTATAGCTTTAAAAATACATATCATTAGCTCGATGTTAAGATTTTTTGAGCGCTGAATTTGCGATTTTTTTCTATCGAGCGAAGTTAATTAAATTACGTTTTCAGAACGACAAGTTACTTAAGTATATCCTTGTTTCTAATATATATTTTTTTTGGATTTTTAACAACGTAATTACTAACGGTATGAATTAAACAAAATGTTCATTTTATAATTGAGGGGCCTTAAGTTTTAGTTTAAGAAACCAGTTTGTGTATAGTTCAGACTTTTGTATTTTTTATGTAGTTAAACTATTGATTATATCCTTATGTATCTCATATTAATAAAATATTAATGTATTAGTGAGTATGTTGAGGAACTGGTATACTTATATAACCATCTGTATTAGTTCTACCTTACAAAATCTGTACCAATTTCTTTTTTTACTCCGTGTTCCAATAAATAAATAAACCCTGAGTTACAGGTAATTGCAAAGTAGCAGTCATTCATCCGGTCACGCCTCGTCTGCTTTCAGTGTCCCAATTTCTAGGCGAGCGCGCTCATTGCTACACATCACACAACAAAGTTGGCAAAACACAAGTAAACGTTAACTGCAGACTTGCCGAGACCAGTAAGTGAGCTCTCCTGGACGAGAAAGTTAAAATTTTATACTGGGTGTAATGATGACCTGCTCAAAAAATGAAACCACATGTAGGGAATACCTCCACAAAGCCATAAAAAAAACAATTTCGAGTAAATATTTCTGTTTACAGAAATTTGTTTCCTCGAACAAAATAAATCGTGTTCCAAGTGTGCACCTTCCCTTCCAGTATTACTACATGTCAGTAACCTGCACGAAGCGGCAACATCGCATTTTTTAGGCCTGTTAAAAAAACGTGGTTAGTACGTTGCACTTGTGAGCGAAACTAAATTAATTATTAATTTGTAGATGTATTAATAGGAATGTCGAAATGAAATTTAGTACAAAGAACCCTCATAACATCCCCTATACGTGGTTTCATTTTCTGAGCAGGTCATCATTACACGGTGTATACTAGTACAGGAGGGCTACTTATACTTAATGGTCGAAGCATGCATAGTGCTTATCTCAAAAATAAAACGAAACATTTTCCGGATTTATCGTACCGGAGATAATTATGGTCAATTAAAGTTTTGCTAAAAAACTGTCAAAAAACTTGTCAGTTGCCAAAAAGCGTCAAATATGAAAACGGAACCGAAATGAGCGATCCCAAATGCTTCTTGATAGCGAGTTTCATGTGAATCGGACCACTTTTTAGGGTTCCGTAGTCGACAACAAGGAACCCTTACGCCAGGGCCACAGCTTCACGCTTCTGGCGGCGCTTCTTGCTGCGCTTCCAGGCGCTTTTTGCGACGGGATTTGCCTTGCCACGACACCCGTCGGCGCCTTCCACCGCATTGGATGTATAGCGCGCTCGCTCGCTCAAAGCGCTAGACACTAGGTTCGTCCTGTGCGCTCGATCACTGTTTCGACCGCCCGCCTCCCCGCATACCGCCGTCCCGAGAGCGCAAGTCACTCGAAGCCGGACAAGACGCGCGAGCGGCGACCCATGGCCGGCTCTGTACAACTTCATACATTTGTTCTCTCCGCCGGCGCCGTCGCTAGAAGAACCGCTGGCGCGCCTCTCGAAACCTGAAGCTGACCAGTTATATTTTCACCATGTCCGTCTGTCTGTCCGCGGCTTAGCTTAGAGACTATTTGTACTAGAAAGCTGTAATTTGGCATGGGTATACATGTTTATCACGCCGATAAAGTGGTTACACTAAAATTTTGAAAAATATTTGTTTAGGGTACCTCCCCTCCACGTTAAGGGGAGATGATTTTGTTTTCTCGTCTATCCCATAGTATGGGGTGTCGTTAGATAGGTAATTTAAAAATATTGGGGATGTGAGAAGACCATTTTTCGATCCAGGGTTCCGTTTGCGAAATATTAAGCTTAAAAGTGTTAATTTTTGTTAGAGTCAAGTGACCCCCCCCCCCCCTGCCAGTGTAACGGTTGTATTTGGAGACGTGAAAAAAATCACGGCAGTAGAATACATAACAAAATTAAAAGGAAAACTATCACAGCTAAGTAGGCTTTACTAGTTAACGAGTACAGATCGCGCCAAACTTTTAGTCCCCTCTAAACACGGGGCGATTCGCATAAGCAGGATCAAAATGTATGGTCTTGGGAAGGGCAACTTCCGAGCGTACTAGTAGTTTGGCGCGATCCGTATTAGTCAACAAACTTATAAAATGTACTTGGAGAAGAAGTCCGCATATTGTGCAGGGCAACTACGGAACCCTACACTGTGCGTGGCCCGACACGCACTTGGCCGGTTTTTATTACTATTATTAAATAAGTAAATGGCTTAACTAAGTTTTTTTTTCCTGAAATATGTCCCCGTTTGTGTAAAGTTTGTTTTTAGTCGTCATATCTGTACAGCAATCACATCGACCCCATTGTTAACTGCAAGTATACAAATTATTTTCTTGAGAGAAACCCTCGTTATTTACGAGTATCACAATCTGCAGTATAAGGACAGAAGGTTCTGTACTCTTAGCACGGTTTAAAGTGCTCTTATTCTATGACCCTTAGAAGGAACCTTTCAAGGAACATATTTTAATTCGCAGGATTCGCCGGGAGCAAATAATATAAACTAACACTCCGCATTCCCGAACTCAAAACTTATTATTGTTTATCTCATTTATGTATAAAAAGTATTAAATAATGGTTATTTAAGATACACGTGCGGAAAGTAAGGTTTTATACGAATAAGTGCCAAATTGAAAACACGAGCGCAGCGAGTGTTTTCATTGGCACGCATTCGGATAAAAACCTTTTACGCTCAAGTATCTTACAACATTTTTCAATGCATTTTGCGAGGAAATACAATAAAAAATAAGTATAATAAAGAATGGTGTTTATCATCATTCAATTATTGCTAGAGCGCGCATGCTTATAAATAATTGTTTTTTTTTTGGACAGCAAAACCTCCTTGCATCTTTGTAATTTTTTAAATTTTATGACTTGCACCATGCACCACAGAGTCAAAAACTTAAAAAAATTACTTTATTTCACGCGTGAAATAAAGGATTTCAGTACTGTTTTATTTCACGCGTGACATAAAGAGTCGGTTTCCGCATAATTTTGTTACACAAAAAAGAAAACTTTACGAGCAACTGCATTGAAAATATGATTTATGGCATTAGGTAACGATAGTTAAATATAAATTAGGCTTTTCTAGCAAAGTTGTATTATTTTATGCATTACTTTGTAAATAAGCCTGCACAACAATTTGAACCGTAAAGCATACAAGAACACAACTTTACTAAAAGCCCAATTAACATTAAACTATGATCGCCTAGTGACATAAATCACATTTATTTAATACATTTTAACCCAAAGACTTAGGATATCCATGTTTTTACCAAAAATAAAAATAAAACACCATCGGTGTTACTACAAAACGGTGTTTAACTTTAGACAGTGTTTAAATCTGTCGTTGTCACCTTTGTTTTCATATTGTAAAAGAGTGACCGCAACAGATTTAAACACTGTCTAAAGTTAAACACCGTTTTGTGGTAACACCGCATAAGTTTTGCGTTTGGGAACCCAAACTTAAGAAGTAGATCCAGGGCGTCGAAATTAGTCCGAATCTTTTTGCCGTTACTTCGCTTAATATTATGTATTTATAAAGGCAGAAATAGCACCTTACTTTGCATCAATCAGAACTGAACTCTATGACGTTTCCTTTTAGTTTAAAATACCGCTTTTTCAGCCGTGGCTTTACGACCACCATGAAAGACGGGCTCACGAAAAACTGCGTTTTTATTTAAAAACTCGGCTTCTAGATGAGACTATTAATATGTTCTAAAATTTTTAGACGACGATATTGTTCACTTATTTTTAGAGCAAATTTCAAGGCATAATTTAAAGAAGGCCTTGAAAAACATGATATTTTGAGGTAACTTAATTTTTTTTTTTCGAGCGAATTTAAAGCTTTTGCGTTTTTTCCAAAATGTTAAAACCACCCCTTTGTACTGTCTATATTATTTTTATTTAACCGATTGACCAAATGTGAAATGGTCATTTAAGTTGTGTATCAGACCTTATACGGATCCTTAAGCATTTAGAGTAAAGGCGTCAAAGAATAAAGTAATAACGCGTTTTCCGGGATGGATCAATAGTTTTGGAAAAATTACACACACACACACACACCCTCACATACACCCTCACCCTCATACCCTAACACACTAGAATGTCTACCTAATCCTCCATATAGATATGTAATAATATGGCATTTTTTGTATCGTATTGGTTTACATCTGATTTTTGATTCAGATGATAATTGTGGAAGGAAACAATTTAATGATGGAAATATGAAATTGCTGTTTTGTAAAGAAAAAGGCAAAGATTTTTTTTATGTTAATAATGTATTATTTGAAGTTTTGGCCATTATTTATCGATGCACTTTTGCCATTTTAATAGATGTTAGTTGATGACTCTGCTATTGGATTCCTGGGAATGGGAATCCACGAATTATTATTTAAAGATGTTTTTCACCGCCTCATCGGAGTAAAATTTATTCCCTTGTTATCCAAATTCCGAAATAAATGTAAATCAGCAGGAACAAGGTCTGACGTGAAAGATGGATGACGGAGAGTTTTCAGTCAAATCTTATGTAATTACAAGACGGTCATCCAGTATTAATTTTTAGGGAACCGAAACGAAACAGCGGAACCTGTTATGAGACCACCTTTGTCTGTCTGTTAAGAGCCTTTTTGAAGCTCCATATATCAAGTTAAAACGAATACTTCTTACAGTAATGTATGGCCCCATGGTGCTGTTAAAAATCAGGATGATCAGGATTGGATGATTTATTACGTAAAAGGCAAGTAATAAATCATACAAATTGACGAACCATAATAACCATAATAACTTGAAACTTCCTTCACAAGTGACTTTTTAGCTCATGTTAAGGAAAAACCCAAAAATTACTTATATCGGGGGGGACAGAGTGCCCCCGCCAAGACGAGCGAAAGCAGTGTATTTTCTGGAAACGTTTCGTCGTATTTTCGAATCCTCATAGCTTCGATTAGGATAATACTAGACAGCCCAAATTCTCAGGATAAGATATAATAAGCAGACTTATGAAACACGCTTACGTTCATTTGTCTAGCTTTTATACTTTGGAACACCTAAAATACGTCGATTTCTTCACTGGCTCACTCACTTACTCACTTAGAAAGCTGAAATTTGGTGCATACGTCCTTGCACAGGCTAGGATTTGCACAAAAACAACAACAAAATTAAGAAATCTGTAATTTTCACCCTCCAACTCCTGATGAATAGGGTTCCGGTTCTGTATAATATAATTAATATCTATTCCAAACTTCAAAAAGTACTAAAAATCTGAAATTTGTAACAGTGTAAAAATAAAAATAAACTGTAACCTTCACCGTCCAACCTCCTCATAAAGGGGGGTGATGCAGGTCTGTATATAAAATTACTTTACAAAAAGAAATTGAATCCCCCCAAAAACATTTCATGCACTTTGCGCTAAGCGACTGACGTTTAATCTTAATTTTAAGTAGATTGCCAAAACGCAATAACGATGAAAGTTATAAAGCTTTCATCGTTAAAAAGTTATCAGACCTCATGTAGAGCCAAGGCCGCAAATTCTACAAGCCATAAGTCTATCATAATATATCATATTATATCATAAGCAAGTATATATAATATATATATTATATATATATATATCATAAGCTTATAGACTTATGATATCATAATCTATCTATCTATCTATCTATCTATCTATCTATCTATATATATAAAAAGAGAAGTCCTGACTGACTGATTCATTCACTGACTCATTCACTGACTCATCAACGCACAGCCCAAACCCTTCGACCTAGAAAGCTGAAATTTTGCACAAAGCTTCCCTTTGTAATGTAAACAAGGAATAAGAAAGGGTTTTTCGAAATTCTACCCCTAAGGGGGTGAAACGGGGGTCCAAAGTTTGTATGGGGAAACAAGATTAGTTAGACTATTTTATTCGAGACTTCACAGGAGTACTCCTATTCATAAATGAGTAAGCACGTGTTTCAGGTTTTTTCAGAATTCAACCCCTAAAAGGGGGAAATGGGGTGACAAAGTCTGAAAATCAACATGGGCATCGTTTGTATGGTTTATCGGGTCGCTGATTACGAAAACAACAACGATTTCTAAATCCAACGTAGTGAACGTGAAATAACATCATTTCCTGTTGGGGTGCGATGGGGTTGAAATTTTGAAATGTGTAAATATCAATATGGGTGTCGTTTTTATGGTTTTCTTGGACATTAATTACGAAAATTGCATCGATTTTGACATTTAATATAGTGGACATGAAAATGTATGTGTGCCAGAGCAAATCGGCTGTTGTTGACGGACAGACAGACAGCCACACAAGTGATCATATTAGGGTTCCATTATTTCCTTTTGAGGTCAATCTATATATCTATCTAGTATCTATGTGTCTATCTATCTATCTATCTATCTGTCTATATCTATCTATATTCCAGCAAAATATCTTTGGAACGGAAGGGATATACTTGGGATATACTTGGACCACGGTGTGCCAAAAAAGTTTTTCTTTTTTAATGTCAAAACTTTGACGGCCTGTATCTCCCAAACGGCTGGAGTTAGGCCCATGTTGATGGCTGTCTAACTGCCGAAAGTATCAAAACTTTACAGACCCTTATCTCCCAAACGGCTGATGCTAGACCCATGTTCATGGTACTCTAAGAAAAGGGCTCGGTGAGATCTAGACGACGGTAAAAAAAAACGAAAAGAAGAAAAATTGACAGAATTTTGATCGGCCATATCTCCCGAACGGCTAATCGTAGGGAGTTTTGGTTTCAACTATAGTGATCAGTCAAGGTAGGGCTACATGACAAAAAAAATAATTTTACAGGTTTTGACAGTTTTTGACAGGTCACACGAAACTCGGTATCGAAGGGCATTCAAGGTTGCCGATTACGCTGCCGTATTCAAATTTGTCATTTTTTGACAACTGATAGGGATTTTGATACTTTTTCGGAAAAACTTTGATCGGTGAGTCCCTGTGGGAGTGAGAGCTCTTATAAACGTACTTTAAATATGAATAAAAAAAAACTAATAGGTAATAGGCCCCGTCAAAGAGACTTTACCTGGAGATCAAAGAATTGCACCAAAAACACTCCAAACCAGATTTAAATTATGTTGTGTAAAAAGTACTACACAAAAACTAAATCAACGCGGGCGAAGCCGCGGGCAAAAGCTAGTATATCATAAGTCTATAAGCCATAAGTCTACAAATCCTACATCTTGGTCAAAAAGTATGACACAACATTGAAAACCAGTGACCTAATCTCTTTAACACAATAAATTTAATTTCCATAAGTCCATGGGGGTGTTTCTGCGACGGCCGCGAAATGGCCAAGCCATACTTTTTGAGCAAGATGTAAGGTTTATAGAGTTAGGAGCTTGGCTCTAGATGAGATCTGATAACTTTTTAACAATGATAACGTTATAAGCTTATTTGTCTTTACAACCAACGTACATCTGAAATGTTTTGAGTGGTATTTAATTATTTATTTTAAATCCAACTTAATTAGACCCTTTGGATACAAAGTGTTAAATGGATCATAAGTATTAAGTTAGGTTGTTAATTTACAACTGCACAAGTAACAATGTGATTCAGAATTTAATTCCTTAAATTGTGTGCCGATTCAACAAATTAAGGCAAGCCTCGACGCGAATTTGGTGTTGTCCTTCAGTAAGTTCATCCGATACCCACTTTGCGAGCCTCTTCACCTTTCCAATTTAACGTAAATAAATTAATATCGTTTCGTCACTCAATGCTGCTTTTAACTCGGACGTGGATTGACACGCTTCGACTTCCACTGTTTTCAATTTGCCATTATCGACTTTGATCTATGGTCGGTCACAGGGTTCGTTGTTGATTGATGTCGAAATTTCCAGAACTGAAGTGATCAAACCAAGAAAACAAAGGGACCTTCAGCTGTGGCACGAGGTCAAGACACGTTGTTGATATTGCATGCCGTCTTTGCAGCATTGGTGCCAACACTGATATATTTTTTTTTATGTGAATGTTTTTTTCTCAGTGTAAAATACTCAATTAATCTCAATTAAATAAACAAGTACTTTCTCATAGTATCAGATATACGAGTAATAAATTCTTGTTAACCATTTACTTTTAAAATCATAAAAAAATACAATAAAATTTGGACTTGAACGAAAGGAGGATATTAATTTTATTAGTTATTAGCCAACATCTCTGATTTTTGAAATGCAATCAGCCCTTAATCTGCATTATGCTTTCAATCCTTATTTAGAGCTACTGTAGCTCAGTACAGCCCGATCAAGGGACAAGGGACTAAATAATAGTAGTTTATGCTACAAGGGCGAAAAGGAATAAATTAAGAGGACCGAGTAATTTATTGCTCTTACACTCGTGTATCATACTACGTTTTTCAATGCATAGTGTGAGGAGATAAAACAAATATAATCTTGTGAACTTTTAATTATGATTGGCTCAAAAGGACTGTATCCAAAGACGGTAAACAGTGGAAAAAAATGTATTACATTTATGTTACACAGGAAAGGTTGCAGGTTAGCCACTTCTCGTAAATAAATTAAAAATAATAATAATAAAGCCCTAGGGCAAAATAATCGACTTTCTGTTCGGTTTTGATGCATAAAAAGTGGGCCTTTACGAGCACTTGCATTGAAAACTTCTTTAAGTAGCAACAGCGTTTTACATTGGGTCTTATTTATGGGCACTGGGCAAATCAAAAAGGAACTTAACTCTGTTACAATTAATTACTCGTTACAATGTTGTGTCAATCATTTACTCAAATTCTAAATCCGGACAGTTCTAAAATGTTGTCACAGAAAATACCATTTAAGATCCCTAAAATTTCTTTTCTTTTTAAAACGAGACCAAATCCTAAACCACCTCGTAAAATAGAGTAAAAGATAAAGCACTCCCAGGACGGCAGGGCAATAACCCTTTCTTTTTAGAATTCCATGGTAAAAGAAACCTTGAATACAACTGGTGAGTTTTGCGGCTTTAAAGCTTTAGGCTTTTGCTCTTTATGCCCTAATTTTCTTTAACATGGTAACTGTTCTCGTAGTTGGTACAAGTAAATAGGAACTACAACAAGGTCCTTTTTCTAAAAAGAGGGAACAATCCTTAAATTGAAAAGCATAATGTTGATTAATTAAAATTAAAACCATGTGTGTCAAGTTATGCGGGATGTATTAATGACATGTTCAGAAAATGAAACTACACGCTCCACTGATCATAGAAAATTAAAAAAAAACATACTTTTTCACATGAATTTTTACTCGTAATGTTTAGGGGAAATCTTTTTTTATATACGTATATTTCCAAAAGTCATTGTTCAATTTTCTTAGCAAGTTATTATATCGCCAAGGGACCGCCAGCTTTTTTTTTTTTGATTGATTTGATCGATATTAATCTGTCCTTCAGCATTAAAAAACGGATCATTTTGTTTTCCGTCTGTCAAGACCATAGTTCAAGGCCTTTTTTCTAGGGCCCATGAGAGATATTAAGTTGAACTGATACCTCCTACAGAAATTTATGGTTCTTGATGCTGTTTTAAGAAATCAGGCTTCTAACTCAACGCAAAAAAGTTTTTGCTTTTTACGTAATCAATTTCATACAAATTGGTTCACCATAAAAACCTATTGGGCACTTCCAAAATTGTCTTGGAAAGTTAAGATTCCATTCACAAGTGGGTATTTTGGCACTAGCGAAGAAATAAATCAGACAGTTATTAATTTCCCATTCTGTGTGGAATATTACTTGACCAACTTAGTTTCGCAGATTTCTTACATAAATATTTTCAAAATTGAATTCAAGTTTATTAACTTATAAGATGATATTGTACCCTCAGTTTTTTAGGGTTCCGTAGTCAACAACAAGGAACCCTTATAGTTTCGCCATGTCCGTCTGTCTGTCTGTCTGTCTGTATGTCTGTCTGTCTGCGGCTTAGCTTAGAGACTATTAGTACTAGAAAGCTGTAATTTAGCATACGTAATACATTATTATTACGCCAATAAAGTGGTACAGTAAAATTTTGAAAAAGATTTTTTTTAGGGTACCTCCCCTACACGTAAAGTGGGGATAAAAAATCACGGCAGTAGTTCATATAACGAAATTAAAAGGAAAACTATCACATCTAAGTAGGCTTTACAAGTTAACGAGTACAAATCGCGCCAAACTTTTAGTCCCCTCTAAACACGGGGCGATTCGCATCAGCAGGAACAAAATGTATGGGCCGTTCTTGGGAAGAGCAGCTTCCGAGCGTACTAGAAGTTTGGCGCGATCTGTATTAGTATTATAGATAATGGTACGGAACCCTTCATGCGTGAGTCCGACTCGCACTTGGCTGGTTTTTATATTATTCTGTAGTGTCACATTTCTATCGTTTGGTGACTTTGTATTGTTATCAAAAAAAAAGAAACTTATATAACATAAACCCTTAAAACTACTACTCGTAAAAATAAAAAGTTATGCTAAATAAAAAACTTTGGCCAAACCGCCACCGCCGTCATGTGGCAGTTTCTCAAAGGCTGGCGGCATTTACTCGTTAATTATGCCCCAGCCCTTGGGTTTCGACCAGCTACGAAGATATGTCTTTGAAGAGTGACCTTGCTTCTGGAGCCCGCACGACCTGAGGGTTTCAACACTAAAAGGCGCAAACATTGTATTCTGAAAAAATGATATAATGTTAATTGTATTCTGAGTCAAGCGAGGTAAACATGCTTTTTGGATCCCTCCGCCGCTGCTGCGGCTGCGCCAGCCCTGCTGGCAGCGGTCGCCTAAATCGTGGGACGGTACAATGGTGTCTACGCAGGTCACGTCCCACACCAGCGATCTACTCTTCTTCCAGGGAATAGGTGTCATTCCTTGCCGTCAGAGCGTGCAATGCCATATGACTCTAGGAAATTCGGCACGCTAACAGGGACAAGGGCCCTCCGGATGACATCATTCAGGCTGGCTCGACGCGACAAGCGGCCTCCACTGCGTTGGTATGAAAGGCCGTGATGTCCAAGCCGGTCGATGTCATTGCCATAGCGGCAGTGATGTGGACCCTTGTTTCATGCGCCAAGTCGCAAGCTGACGGCCAGTGTGAGTGTCACGTTATCCAATTGGGTGTCAATGTTAGATGATAATAGGGCATGCAACCAGTAATTTGCCTCCCACTCGCCAGAGGCGAGGAGGCCAGCTCGAACCACAGAGTAAGTTGCGGTCTCTAAAAAACGTTTTCACTTCTCATGCTCGTAAAGTTCTTGTTTATGCTTGTTATAAGCTGACTAAAACTGCGTTTTATGCTCTAGTGCATAAAAGTGTTTACTTCTTCTAAGAACGTACATACAGCCAGTACAACATCATAGACAAACTTTTTAAAACTTAATAATGGTGGAAGAAATTAAAAAAAAAATACTTTGGCGGGAAAGAGCTGTTGTTTTTCCTCAATAGGTACATATATTAAGTTATTTATTTAAATTTGCATTAAATAATACCTACTGAATGTTAAATATGTCATTTGCTAGCAATATCACTGTTTCATTTCATTTCATTTTTCACTGTATAACTCTGGCATAAAACCCATTTTATGCCCTTGTTTGTAATTGTAGTTGAATTTACGTTTCGACTTTAATGCAAAGGTATTCTTCCTACCCAATCAAAATAATAACTCTCGGAGAAAAAATATTTGAATCCACATATTTGAATACTGGAAATTTCTCGCACCACTGAATATAATAAAATACCAAAATACCAAATGATGAAATTCACACTACTCTAGTTTAATTAGATGACATTTTCGTGTTATAACAACTTTAGTGGTGGCTGCCTCTATAGAGGTACCCACCACTAAGTTGCTGAACCTTCTCTACACAAACCCAATTTTCAGTAATTTGATTACCCTTTGTATACCCAGGAGTGCCAAAATAATGGACTGACTATTGTTTTAACCAGGTTTCAACTATTAACAGTTTCGAAATAGTTAACATTAACCATAATATGACACTCATTTATTTCAAATAAATTTAATTTCAGTTGTTGTTTCAGGTAGGGAAATGGTAGTATATCGCAAAAAACAACCCAAGTGCAAATCGAACTCGTGCATTAAGGGTTCCATACCAATGCACAATATGGGCATGGAGCCCTTAAAAGATTATTGTAAATAACAAAAATATAGATGCCATAGCAATATCCGGGCGCTAAAATGGTAGCTCCTGACAAGCAATTCGGCATCCTTTGAGTACGGAACCCTAATTTTCGATATTTGTTGCTTTACCGTAATGTATGTTCTACAATATGACCACATTTGAAACTTGTATGAATTACCGTTTTTAAGATAGAAGTTGAAAAATTATTGTTTTCGAGGTTTTTTGTATGGCGTCCCCCTTAGATTATTTTTTATTAATTATTATTTGCCATAATAGAGGCCACAGAACAATAATAATTATTAATTATTCTGCGATAGAGGCTACAGTAACACGTATTCTGTGAACATTTCAACTGGCTACCTATTACGGCTGAAGCTGTAGACCCTGTGACAGAAGTACGGACGAACAGAGAGCGGAGGCCTACAAATAGGGTCCCGTTTGGCACCCTTTGGGTACGGGACTTAAAAAAGGACTGAGGATAGGTCTAACTTTTAATCTGTTGAGTTCTGATTATCGAATCAATATAACGGGTTACAAATTTTTCCAGGCCTGTAAAACACACTTTCATTAAGGAATCAGTATCATTAAAACTTATTAAAGATTGAAGACATAAATTTGCAAATTTTATCCATACTTGGGACATCCCAGGAAACTTGTTGTAGTTCTCTTGCAAATTGACCGGAACTTCGAGTTCTTCTTGTAAAATAAAAGGAAAATATTTTATTACGCATCAAAATTACTAACTGCATATCGAATGTTTTTGTAGTTGAGTAAATGGATTCGAAAAAAACCCCATTTTTTTTTGGTATCGCCTTAATATCTCTCATGGGCCCGAGAAAAAGGGTCTTGATCTATGGTCTTGACAGACGGACAACAAAGTGATCCGTTCAGAAATCCTTCAGCGCAATAACGAGCCGCTAGGTTAGGTCAGACGGTTAGGTTTGTCGAGTCACGGAACGAACTGGAGCAACCGCCATCAAAATAGCATTCGTTATTATTTTATTATTATTTTTTATTACAACCTAAAAATCTTACGATCTTCCAAAACACGCCGAACTAGATGTGCAGTTAGTATTTTTGATAGTTCGTTTTCTGGTGTGTGATTGTAAATACATTCCAAATCAAAATGAGTTTTAGCTGTGCTATCACATTTATTTTGATATTAAAGCCGATTCCGAAGGCTTTAATTTTAGTTTTAGGATGTCAAAATTAAATTTTCTTTGGAAAATGTCAAGTTTTGACAGCACTATAACTAAAATTAAAGCTTCAGAATCGGCTTTAGTATGTGCTTGAAAAGACAGGTATAAACGTTATCGTTTCTCCTTGCAAACCGCTTAGTATCGCCAAATGGATACTTTTTAAAGCGTACTCCACGTTTATGGCCAAACCAAAAATATTAAAAAAGTGTATATGAATTATCAACTCTAAGACAACATATGCAACGCTTTTCTTTTTCATACAACCAAATCTACTACATGAAAAAAAAACAACTGAATGATGTTTTTTGGCTTGAATTCCCTACTGCTCCTAAGCGGGTTGGTTGCTTTCATTCATTTATGCTTTGAGTAATAGATACACTTGATAGCTATAAACATAACATAGTATTATTCAATCGAAGAATCACGTCCTTGTGGAATGTATTATTTTCTCCTATTTCACCCTATCAACGACGCAGCAAGCGTCGTAACAGCCACTATGCATTGCGCGCTGATATGAACGTTATTTCAATGTCGTTTCGTCGATATTCGTACCGACAAATATGAACCTGCTAATTTGGCAACACTAATCGCCTTAAGCGTTCAAGCGATTGGTTAGACTTGGAAATCAAATTAATCCAATGCGTGATGAAATCTAGTGAAACAACTAGCTGAGCGGAAACTAATTCATTCTGTGGCCAATCGAATTAATATATTATATTAAACTGATCGTATTAAACAAGATTCAATTTTAGTGGTTAAAGCGACAAAACTGATGATAGTTCGTTTATCCGTACTACTAAATTATAAACGCGAAAGTGTGTTTGTGTGTTTGTCCTTTTTTCACGCAGCAACGGAGCAACAAATCGACGGGGTTTTTTGCATAGAAATAGTGTATGGGCCGGAGAGTGACATAGGCTACTTTTTGTGACATAGGCTGAATTAGCACGGGCAAAAACTAATACTATATAAATCTTTAGTTTATACGAACATCTTTTTGTTTACTATGAAGCAAATCATTTAGTCCGGTGTGTAATGAACTTTTATTTGAGTCAGCTGATATTGTTTCCGGATTTCAAAGAGCTTGTTGTACGCTTAGTAGATGCGTCAGGTGACCTGGAGCCGTATTTTTGAATCGTTCGTTTTCAATTCACGTGCGAAAGTATATACCCATCTCACGTAGCACATCAGAACTTGTCATTTGCAAGATGAGACAGGTATATATTTTCGCACGTAAATTGAAAACGAACGATTCAAAAATACGGCTCCAGAAGGCTGGTTTTTATCGCTGGGTCAGCGCCTGAGTCAGGCCATTCAGAGAGTAAATGTTGCCAGTATTTTAGGAACTCTTCCACAGGGAAGTAATTTAGACGATATTTTTTATTATAATTTTTATCATTTTTTTATTAGGTTTAGATTTTGGAAATTTAGTTTTATAGTAATTTTAGTTTCATTTAAAAATATATATTTTTTTATTTTAATAATAATCATAATCGTTTATTCACTTCCTTAACAGGTCATTAGATACATATTATATCCCGCCAAACCGCAAGGCAGTTTGTTGGCAGAAATATCTCCCCTTTTTGTACAATACTGTCATGTTAACTGTTTTTACATGTCTTACATATATCATCTCACATATTTTAATACACTTTCCTTAACATTTTAACATTTTATCTTTATAACTGACTTTTTATGTAACACTTGCTTTTACAGATAAATATGTTTGTTCAATAATTTCTATTTTGTTCAAGTTTTTGAAATATTATGTTTTATTAACTTAGATTTAAATATATTTTTGCTGCCGCTCTTTCGAATGCATAACGGTATCTCGTTGTAAATTTTAGGAATGAGGTACGGTCTGGCTCGCTTACCGTAATAGTTAGTGGTTCTAGGCACAATTAATGCTTCATCACTCACCTTTCTACGTAGCCGAGGATTTGATACTGGCACTTTAAACTCATTATATCCAAATTCTTTTAACGCAATCTGAAACGATACTTTCCCATCGGCCGGTAGTATTTTACATTTGGTGAATAATTTATTATAGTTTTGTTTGCATTGACGTTTTAATTTATCGCTTGATAGAACTTTAAGGAACCTTATTTGTAGATTTTTTATTTTGTCGAGGTAACTATGAAACGTTCGGCCGTATGTGCTCAGGGCATATGAAAGTATCGAGTCAGTTAGTGCATAGTAAACCGTATACAAAGTCGCTCTGTTTGCAAAAAACTTCAGGTGGTGAAACTTGACAAGTACTGACCTAAGTTTATCACATACTAATTCTACATGTGCGTTCCATGAGAACTTTGAATCGATCATTAGTCCTAGGTACTTATATTTTTCCACCAAATAAATCTATTATGTTATAGAAGCTCAAAGAAGTTGATATATTTTGTAGGCATAATATGATAAGCAAATCAAGCGATTACAGTTAACAAATTAGGCCCCATAATTATTTCATGTGAAATATGGACTGACGACCTGACGCCACTGTGTGGGTGGCGGCTGGATGAGGAGGATGGAGGACCGCCAAGAGTGGAAAAATCTTGGAAAGGCCACTGTCCAGCAAGAGACGACCACATGCTGATGGATTGATGGAATAATTATTTGTATTTTGTTCGTAAAATAAGCACAGCATTTTCTTTTTAAAATTATACATTACAAACATAAATGTATACGCAACGGCACGGGTTAATGAATATTTTTTATTTAGTATAACGTTTAAATGCTTTTTTATTTTATTTTATTTTAGATGTACATATATTTATTGGTAGCTTATTTTTTCTATGTTATTTGAGTTGTTTTGTTTTTTAATAATAATAATACTTACATTATATATTATTTTATTAGATGGGTAGATGATGATGTTAGATGGGTAAGGCATTGGAATGGAGACCACGTACAGCAAAGCGTGCCCGCTGGACTGACGATCTGAAGGACGTTGCGGGTGGCGGCTGAATGAGGATGACTGATGCGTAATATGGGGGAGGCTTATGTCCAGCAGTGGACGAATACTGGCTGATAGATCGATAGATTAGATTGGTTTCAATATACACGCATCTATGCCGAGACAGAGACTACAGTTCTCCGTCTGATTCGTTTCTATTCTATTCTATTCTATTCGTTTATACTAATTCCATGCTTCTGACACACTATGCCGCTTGAGATGGGGTTGCTACCTGATATTTATTTGATTTACTTAAAGGAAGAATAATCATTTATGGAGTTGTTTTCACAAAGAGCTTTTATGCTAATAACTATATTTCTAAAAGTAAATTTCCGCAAACAATATGTTAATTGAATAAGATATTCATGAAGTTTCAGGCCTAGAAGGGTTTTCTGAGAATGGCCTAAGGGGCCGTTATGAAAATCACTTTTGAAGAATTTAATAATGATCTTTTGATATTCAGCTCGTAGTAGACCGCGAACTGTACGTAGCCTACCCTTTTGTTCTGAAGGACAGGGATGAGAGTATTTTGGTTGATTACCATTATTGAATATTATTTTATAAATTCAATCTTAATTTATGAATAGGTTTAATTTTACCCTGGTTATCAAATACGGGTATATTTTGTATGTTTATCTTTTTTTAGCCTATTTCAATTTTTTTATTCAGATAAGTACATTTTATGTTACGTTTATTTATTTAAAACTGCAAATAGTAGCTTTTTTCTGCGACTTCGTCCACGTGGCATTTACGGTTTTAAAATAGTAGAGAAATTGAAACTAAGAAGGTGATATATGTTCTAATAACGTTGCTTCACCACTTAGCTAGAGAAATTTAATATCAATTCAAAGGTATAAAAAGGAAAATTATGTAAATTAATGAAGTCAACAGTTTTGAAAGCAATAATGTAATATTTATATCTCTATAGAGACGAGTTCAAGTCAGTCAACACAACTCAAAATCTTTAAAACCTTTGTTAGCTACTTTCTGTAGATGTGTGCGTGCGGCCGCCCGCGCCGCGTCTTACGCTCGGGCACCTAAAAACTGTTTTTTTTTTTTTTACTTTGTGATAAACCTTGTCAAAATAGCCTCCCCAAAAACCAAATTCTGAATCCGCCCTTAGAAAATGTTATTCGCAAGCATAAATATGGTTATCCTAACCATTCCAGTACGGAGCAACTAAAAAAATAGTCTTGACTAAAATAATTCAAAACGGCTAAAACTAGAACTACATTCATATGGGCAGTATGGGGAAAATCTGAACTAGAAGAGATAGAGAAATTTACTAAAGAGATTCTCGTCATCGATTTTGGAGAAAATAAAAACTGCATGAAAATGACTTTCCTTGACCGGGAAACGAGACAGCTCATTTTAAAAAAAAATTGCACTGTATTTGTGTCAAATCAATGGAAATGTCTTGTTTTTGTATTTTCTTGGAATTTATACAACTTTTTACTTGTAAAATCATTAATATTAGGTACCTCCTCGCCTTGTAAAAACAAAGTCCTATTTTAAAATGATTATTGTTCATATTTCATTGTTGATAGTTAAAAATTAGAATTTTCTCTACCAAAACATTATAATAATATTTAAATCCGGCAATTCATTTTATAAATGATTCACTTAAGCACCAAGCAAAACATTTTTCAATTATTAATTTTTCAAATTAACAGTAATTTTTAATAAATGTTTCAAAATCAAGATATTTCATTCATACGTTTAAATTCTATTTTTATGACAAATAGCTCTATGTTTGCCATATCGTAGAATTTTTGAAATGTCATATCGATGGGAAAATATCAGACCATTAAGTTTACTATAGTTTCTACATCAATACCTTTTACCAGAGATAATATAGTTTTGCAAGAACATTAATTGGATAAATGAATGTATAAATTCAAACAACCACCTTAAAAAAATCACAGTTCTTTATTTAATAATAAATATTTATCATTGGAACACTATTATAATAGAGATTTACCGAAACCTTCAAAAAGTAATAATATCCCTAAGAAAATGTTGAATGTAGATATCGCTAGAATTGAGTACAATGTGATGGTTAAGTACAGTCAAGTCCAAAACATTATCATTTGAAAGATAACATTTAAGTATAAAGGTTTGATTTTATTACTATAAGATTCTTATTAGTGCCAATACAACCTAGCAACCATAGTTCTATTGGATTTGTGATTATTTTTGCGTAAATTGTATCCTCAAATGACATTATTATACTGGACTTCGACTTTTAAGTATGTGATTTAAGTCACTGAAACCTATACATATTATGAATATCATAAAAATTAAGATCAAGGCATTAATTAGGTAAATAACACATCATGTCATGGGCGCAATCTTCTACAAAACTTTATACGTACTAAGCATAAGTCCTACCTTATTAATAATATCATAATTTTAAGATCAAACCTTCGTAATAAAACTGAATAGGTAAGTACCTATACAATGCATACTACCAACTATTTCCAACTCTCTGAATCATTTCACTATAAACTAATTACTTATTGTTTCCATTTGTTCATACGTACTGGTTCATTACAAGATTGTTATAACAATTATATCTACTAAATAGAAGAATTGAAAATCTAAAACGGTTTTCCTAACAAATTTTATAATCAAAATAACGAACAGACTCAGAGCCTGAAAGTTACGAGAATGTCGAAGTACATTGGTCAGTCATACCCCAAATTTTCAATCCTCCGATCACAATAATCAGCAGAATTTCCTATTGCATTTGTGCGAGAAAATACTTATTGCATCATCTTCAATTTAAACCTAAGCACTAAATAGGAGATTACTCTAATAAATACAAAGAAACCGCAGAGTGCCCCGACATCGACCCAAAAATTCGCGTTATCCATCGTCATTTCCTCCAAAAACTTCTTGGGGCTTCTGAAATGGCAGTACGCTTCTGAGCAATGGAGTTTTTCCCTATTGAACCCATAAACGGAGAGCATAGCACCTTCAAAGCCATAGCGTACATAGCTCAAGTAGGTGAGCCATTGGAAATATTCTGGGATGGCATTGAAATTGACAAAGAAACCAGAAAATAAGACGACCGGTATCGTGGTGACAGGGCCCAAGTAGACGCCTGTTTCGATCTTCATAGCGGCTCCTATGAGGAGACCCAAGGATTGTGCGACCAGGGCTGTGAGGATGTTGATGGTAGTGAACATGAGAGCTCGATCAGCTTGCATCGGCTGCCCGGTCATGAAGTACACTATTATTACATACACGCCGCTGAACACAATCTGAAAGAGAACAATATAAACATTACTTCATGACTGTTTCAACAAAAACCACGGGATCGGTTCCCATTAGCGACTTCACTCAAAATGGCTGGGTGAGTCTAAATCTTTGATAACTTCACATTTCGAAAATTCATATTTGTGTCAAATGAAGCGTATTTGGAAGTAAACTGTACCAATACACAGCCGATTATATTTATCAAAGAATCATAATGACGATGATAATTACATTAGTACGAAGAGTTTTTGCTTAACTTTGTGTTTGTGACATAAAATATTTAAATTTCAAAATGTATGCATCTTCCATACTATGAAGTAACGTATGACTCCTGTTTGCCACAAGCTCTTCCATATCACAACGAATCAACCTAGGAGAATTGTAAACATGACATCACAAAAAATCATACATAAGCGTTAGGTAAGTTCCATCAAGCAACTGGTACACCTCACAGTGTAACTTAAACTAAGTTTTTCGTATAACTAGGACTTTCGGACTAAAACTGAGAAATTATAATTCAAATCAATATGCAAGAAATTTATATCCACGGAGCAATTAAGAATAGGAGTTGGTATATGAATGGAGCCATGTTACGATCAATGGTGTCATAACGTCACAAAAGAGGGCGATTGCAATTGGTGACATGTGCTCTGTGTGCTCTGTGATTGGTGGAACGGTGGAGCCAACCTTCCCCGTACCTCTTCTTTCCACCCCGCGGGGTGTCACACAATTTTCCTTGCTCCGTGTTTATATCTTATAATAGTCATTTGAAGACCTACTGGTAATGAACATTTGTTTTTTATAATAAAGTGGGAAGTTTGTACAAGGTGGCGCAAAAGTAATGTCATAATTTGAATTGGCTACCATTTTTGCACATGGCGCCAAATGTCACTGTGCTTTGACAATTATAATGTAGATATATAGAGAATTAGTTGCCAATAAGCCATGGAGCGATACAGACCTCAAGAACGTGGAATTATTGTTACTGCTTATTTGACAAATTTTGACCTCTCGTTTTGGAGGTTAGAACTAGCCGTCCAGATCGCCAGATCTAACAGCACCAGACTTCTTCATTTGAGGCTTTTTAAAATCTCGCGTTTACCAGAACAAACCATGAACCTTGCAAGTCTTGAAAGATAACGTTGAAGAAGAAATCGAAAATTTAGTGCCAGATAGCCAAATTTGCGAGCATCAATTCAAAATGCCGTAAAACGGCGCAATTATGCATCAACTCGGGAGGTGGCCATTTGAGCGATATAATTTTTTTCAAGTAATGTCATAAATTTTACACTTTCAAATAAACTGTTTATGAAAACAGCTATTATTTTTTCATTTATAACAAAATGACAGAAAATTCAAATTATGGCATTACTTTTGCTCCACCCATTACCGTCGGTCGTGTTAGGTGGACCTTGTTATCTTAATTGTGACGACTGCAATGACGGAACTCGTTCATTGCAAAATAATAAAAATAATAATTTTAAAAAATATGTATATATAATAATTACTATTCTTTTTGTTCGTGTGTGTTACCAAAGTTTATTGTATATAATATATTTGTATAGTAAGATTTAAGTAAAATGTCAGCTAGTTGCCCCTCTTGTTTTTGCTGCGCCCCTACAGGGCGTCACTTGTACTTTTCCTTTATGTAACATATTTTATACTTGTGGCAATAAATAAATGATGTGATATGATATTGTGTATGGCGTCAGTTTGTTTAAGTACTTGCTCTGGACAGTCACTTATTACTTAAATATATAAATTTAATCAAAATTCAGTAAAGTAAACAGCGATAAATGATAATAAAGAATCAAAAGAAAACAGTACAAATATACAAAAGGTATACCGGGAGTGAATGTACTGATATCTTTTCATGAAACTACATGCTTTATATGATGGTACTGAACAAATTTCCCAAGAAAGCAAGTGAAAAAAAATGTTCAACTCCATACTAACTTTAGTACTTACTGTGTATAAATTTTGTATGCGCAAGTCCATTTGCGTAAGTACGTTCCTTTGGGAAAATTGTTCAGTATGATCAGTATAGTTTGTACATACAGCAAAGGAGGTAAGTAACCAGGCCCAGTGCAAACACTTTGATCCTAAGACCCACAGGTCAGTGATTGATGATATAAAAATACGGTTTAGCAGCCGGAGTATGAAAAGCCCGCCTTTTTCATGTAAACCTTACACGCTCCTCCACGCTCCGCTCATCGTCGCAGCTTTTTTTGACTTTTGATGAAAGATTTTTGATTTCATACTTTACGATCTGCCCAAGTCTATGATCTGCCTATGACATATACCTATACATAATGGAAATATTACCTGGAACGGTAGATCTGCTACAGTTTTCGCGAGGTAGAATGATTTCAATGAGTACCAATAGTTTAGATGCTCTCTCACAAATACACTCATTTCCGTAGGGACTGTAAAGAAAAATTTGACATATTAACCTCGAGTATATTGTTCTCGGATTTATAGGAAGAGATGGCCTCGTAGCACAGTGTTTAATCGCGCGCGATGCCACTTAGTTGAATCACAGGTGCGAGGAGCGTGACATACTGTTTAATCGCAAAAAAGTAAGTGGCTAAGTGGCGTCGCACGCGATTAAACACTGTGCTACGAGTGATACTTAGAATAAAACAATATAGGTTGTTAAGTAACATAAGTAACTAATTTTAATAGATAAGTTTACAAAGGAATTAAAGAATAAAGAATATCATTCTTTGTCTTGGTATTTTACTTCAACAAGTTCTAAATTCAAATAATGTACAATGTAACAATATTGTTCAGCAAAGTTGTTTGTCGTCCTAATATGAATAGTTTTAGATATTTTGCTGGCCTACATTAAATATTTCTTTCGTTTCTCCTTGAATTTACGACATGTGCCAATTAATATCCGTTCCTATTTGAATTCAGCTCTTAGCCACTATATTTTTTTCGTTTTATACTGTTTTATAACTGTGAACTTGACCGTCCAAAAATCAGCCCATTCGTCAAAGTGGGTATTGAAAATTTTTAACCATGATTATTTTAATGAATATGTAGTGACAGCAAAATAATTTAAAGTGAGGCATAGCGATTGCGATAGGGAGCCAATAGCGAAACTTCTGGATGGAAAAGAGAGTACTCTTTCGAGATGACACTATTTTTTCGTTTTGTAAGGAGCAGTTACTGCACGAGTTCACGTCTATTACATAACATACTATGAGGGGTCGATGAAACCAGCATGTGATGATAGTACAGGAATTCACAGAAGGAAAACAGTATTGTTGTGATATCATTCAACGATGCAAAACCTTGGTATGCACAAAATGAGTTTAAATCGTTTAAACAAACACCAAGTAATACTTGAAGTAATAGCTAGAACAAATCGGTTGGATAAAATATCTAAAAATATTATGTTAATTCATAACCAATCATTTATAGGTACATTTCAAAAAATATTTTATATTCGCTAGCAACAATTCGTTGTACCGTGGCCCAAAGTCTAGACTATATATATGTACATACAGTACTCGCAAAGATATAACGCGCATACAAATCTTCGCCACTGTTCGGCAAAGTTCGTTTTTCCTTACACTTTCTATGCAATCAATAAGGTCACGTGGCACGTCCGGTCACTCGGCTATAGATTTCTATGCGCATTATATCTTTGCGAGTACTGTACTCGTATGATTAGCTAGCATGTTCATTACAAGCTAAGTTTACTTACATGTAAGGATTGTAGGCATCATAGCCGTGAACATGGTAAACATGACAGTGAAGAAAATACATCCAGCATTGCTCATGACCTTCGCTGCATCACTCCCGATGTCATAGTAAAGGAATCCGATGAGCAGCCCAACAATCGTGTGTGAGCATAGCCGTAAATGCGTCAGAGTTGGATCACGGAGAATGCTCTTGAATGTCCTCTTCAATAAGATCCAGAATTGCTTCCACCCTGAAGTTGGGAATCCAGTTTTAACCGGTTTCTTCGAGAAGCTCTCACTCGAGTCCAGTAAAGAGGTTGTGCAGGTCACTGGCGCCAGGTTTGTTGAGTTTGGTAGAGCGATTTGCTTTTCGGCGTTTAGAGATGATGGCTCAGACATATCTATCACAGTGCATGTTGGTTTATCTGGAAAATTTCAATATTATTGTTCGCTGTCCTTAGGAATGATTGGTTCTCCGATGAATTTAATTAGGCACTAATAATCAAACGGAGTTTGCTGAATTTGGCAACTATAATATTTTGACCTATATTTACAAAGAAATAAATTCAACCTGCCTTTAAATAAAATCCCCATAACATAGACCTGGGGCCTTTTTGTGCAACTTCTATACCTATATTATCGCTTTCTCTAGCAAACGTATCGTGATTCTAGAAATGCCATAAAATGTAGCCATCACGACACTTTTTAAACCGATAGCGATAGATATTAAAGTAAGACAAGAAGGCCTCAATTTCTGAAATAAACAAATTGTGATAGAAAAACAAATAAAAAGGCACTTGGTGATTTTTTCATCGCATTGATATAAAAACTATGAAACAGCTTTGTGTAAAATTTTGTTCGTGCGAGTATTTTTTAAAGGTTAGAGTCCCTTAATAGGACAAAAACAGAGTTTGGGTTTGTGACTTTAGATTGTAGAAATTTTTAAAATTTCTATCCAAAATAAATACTATTTTCACCTCACTGGCTTGAAAAGCGCGCCTTTTTTGTTTAAAAACAGTGAGAAAAATCGATTTTTGCTCACTGGTTTTAAACAGTGGAGAAAAGTGTTTCAAATTAAGAACACTGCGAATTGTTCAAAAACTCCATATCCTTTACTCAAGAGAAAGAGAGACAGCAAACATCAGCACAGCATCTCTTTCAGTCTATATGTATTCCATACACTTTGGAAGGCTATACACAGCCCCACAGCTTGTCGAATACCATAGATAAGGTAAACTTCTCAAAATCCTGTGTATGGCCTCCCAATGTGTATGGAATCCGAAAACGGATAGATAAAGTAAAACTCCCGCGTGATGGTTATGTTTTGCGTTTTCGATCGGTTTATCAAAGATTTTTGATTTTTCACGTTTTTTGGGATTCAATTAACACTCCTTACATTTTATTTTATGTGCAATATTTTTATATAATGGTGTATTGCTTAAAGAAAAAAACCATTGAATTCTTATAAGTTCGTTCGAAAAGATGGTGTCTTTACATCTGTGTTTTCTCGCTAGTGAGGCGAAAAGTTGTATGTGTCACACGAGAGCAAATTTATTCTGTTTCTTGTGCCTTTGGATCCCTCACCACGCTCAGGATTCTAACTTAGAATCACTCGCTAAACTCGGCAATCGCAACAAAAAAAACTTTTGCTCTCTTGTTGCACAAATAACTATTTGCTGCTCTATAAAAAATGAGGTATTAAAAAAAGGGGAATTTCAAGAAAATCTCTTACAGCATTGCCACTGTTATTAACTAGAGACATAGAAACGACAAGATATATTTTAGAATCATAGTAATACAAACAGTTTTCCGATACAATTTTTTGTTTTTCTGCACTATGTAAAATGTTGCAAAAAAAATTAAATACTTAACCGAAGATTCGCGTGACGTAGTTGATTGGAGGGAGATAAAAAGTTAAAAATAAAAGCGTTAATGCAGGGCGTCTATGATGTAATCGCAATTCCATAGTTGAGCATTGACAAAATACCAATGTCCTAAGAGTCGACGCAAGTATGACCACATTTTTTTATTATATTTTTTTCATAAACAAAAATCAACAGCAAGTACATATGCATAAGTTATATAATCAATATTCATAACACCTCATTATATTACCTAGAATGGGATAAAAAATGGCGCCGGAATAATTTATACAAAATTATCATACGGTTTTTATTGCTAAGTTATTAGCAATAAAAAACGTATAACTAACTAAAAAGGTTTTTACACAAGGTTTTTACATAAGGTTTTTGGTATGTTTTGTATCATTGCGCTATTATATTGCCGTTGAGCATTGTGGTCGTTTTATTTGACGGAGAAAACGGGCTGAAGATTTTTTCCTCACAGCCACGGGCAAAAAGGCTAGCCATTTTAAATAGGTACTGGACATACCGGTTGTAAATATGTAGAGGAGTATAGATACCATGTACTACCTAGAACCACTATTGGTTCATTGTACATGTACATCGTATTGATCATACTGAACTAAAGAACATTATTCTGAAACTCAGAATAATTCTTATTCAAAGGATTTAGTCATTGTTTTCCTCTATGGATTTAGTATAGATGTCATTTTGACGAGCATCTGTGAACCTTGCGAACACTGCTTACTTAGAATAGATGTTGATTAAGTCGACATCAGTGTAGCGACACTGCTATTTTAAACGGTCGGTGTTGCGACGCGAGTTGATTTTTGAACCGGATAGTGTTGCAAATCATACAGTTGCTTCTCACACAATGCGTACGTAAGAACTCGGTTTGATACGAAGTAAATGCTTACTAACCTATCACAATTTCTAAGGAATCCGCTTTTTGCGTGTTGTTGGTCTTGCTGGTCGCCTGGTTGTTGAAATTGGAGTTCTGTGGCGCCGGCGCCGTGGAGGAGCTAGTCTGTCCTCGGCCGCAGTTGCCTTTGTTCACGGCCATCACCAGTTTGTGCACCCATTCGCCGTGCTCGCCCGTCGCTACTTCCATTACTGAAATTTGGTAAATTTTTATGAATTCAAGAGCTTTATTAAATCATGATGTGCTGAGGTAATTCCGATAGTGGAATCGCAATCAAACAGTCACCGCCCATAACACCCACTTTTCATCGGTCAATCATTGGTAATGTCCTGCATTAAAAAAAACATATGCTCACGACATTAATCCCTGAGGGAGTGTCAGAGGTGTTCCCAAGTGTGAACTGTAAAATGCAAGTCATGATGGGTGCTGAGCTGTGAGCCCTATCCCCGTACTTCGGCCAATTCCTTTCAAAGCACGCAGACCGAACAAAAGTAAAATACGCACCGCGGGGATTGAACCCACGACCTCTGGGTTAGCAAGCGAGCGCCCTAGCACTCGGCTACAGAGGCAGTTCTTAATAAAATATTAAAATACTAGGTATCTAGAGACAATAAACCGCCAAATTATGATTATACGAGTAAAGTTAATAACGTAGAAATAAAATTGGTATGAAAAAGAATTTTAACTACAGTCAGAATCGTTAAATTATTAACACATATTATGACTTACTGCAGACATAAGTGGGTAACAAAAATTGTAATTGGGTTTTTGAGCCATTAACCGCATTTATGTTCACTTTTATTGTATTTAATTATCATCTGAATTTTTAAAACAATGTGCCATGTAAACAACTTAACCTGCTCATTCATTTTCTATATAATTAAGCATTTAAGGGGCATGCATTCGCCAACAACAATAGTCAACCTGTGTTGGTACAAATATCGACAAAATCTATATTGAAGTAATGTTCATATCAGCGTGCATTGCATTGGACGATCGCTGCGTCTCCGGATAGCGCAAAATAGAAGAAAATAATACTTTTCACAAGGACACGATGGAGGGGGGCAAAAATTAAACAAAAACTTTATAGATCTAAAATCGCTTCAAGCATTCGGAAGGAATAAGAGAATTTTTGCGAAAATTATATGAAACTTTCGGTAACATTCTTTTTTTTTGAACAGAAAATAAAATTTTAAACTTAAAATTAATTTTAGGCTTCATTATGCTTAACATATATTATTATTTTTGAAGTTTTTGGACTACCCTCGTGGGAGGTGTTGGCATGTATTCACCGTAACGTGCTCTACGAGAAAACGTAAGTGTTTTGATATAATGAGACGTAAATAACATAATTAGTAGATAAAAAAGCAATCATTAGGCATGTAAGTTAGACATTTTCAGAAGTTATCTACTAGGGTATCAAAAAATTATACCCAGTTGAAAAACGAAAACAGCAAAACTACTCACCATAATCAGCAGGGTTGTGATAACTCGGACAGTGAAGACCCATCGTGGACAGAAATGGCACCAGCCCAGTCACAGACCCTTGATATATACACTGTCCTTCAGCTAGAGTGTACAAGTAGTCAAACATCTCAAACAGTCTCGCGGACGGCTGGTGAATGGTACAGATGATGGTCCTACCACCCCTTGCCAAGGACTTCAGCAGCGATATGCATTGGAAACACGACGAACTGTCCAAACCAGAAGTCGGCTCATCGAAGAACATGACCGGTGGATTGTTTACTAATTCTAAAGCTATCGACAGCCGCTTCCTTTGTCCTCCAGACAGGTTCATAGTTTTAGTGTCCGAAGAGTCTACCAGACTTAATGTTTCTAATATTTCTTCTATCACAATTTTTTTGGCATTTTTGGTCATGTCTTTTCCCAGTTTCAAGTTTGCGGCGACGAACATAGCCTCTCGTACGGTGAGGTGGGGAAGAAGGCAGTCATCTTGCATGATGTAGCAGGAGAGCTTGCGGAATCTTCTGAGGTTTCTTTCTTTGCCGTTAATGAGGATTGAGCCGCTGACGTTTGAGGTCCTGTAATGGACAAAAAAGCCATAAAATTGTAGATCCAATATGAAATTTTGAACTGAAGATTTTCTGTAGATATATCTCTGCGTTCCATGGATAATTTGTCATCCACTTAATTATTTTTACAAAAACGACTCAGCCGATTTTGAGTTATAATTACAGAAACGAATACCGGAAGTATTCTACCCCACGAAGTCCGTTTGGATATAGTTGTAGTAATGCGTGCATACGCACTTTTTTCTAGTATTCGGAACCTCGAGAGCGCTACAAAACGCGCAAAACACACAGAAGACCACCTCATTTTGCATCAAGTAAAACTGAACTCTATGACGTTTCATTATTGTTTAGAGTAGCACGCTTTGAGCCGTGTCGTAACAATTGAAATATAAAGCGCGCTCGAAAAACTGCGTTTTTATTAAATAACTCGACTTCGGTTGAGATAAAAACACGACTTGTTCAATCAAGCTGCATATCATTTAAACAAATTTTATAAAGAAACGTCCAACGTAATCTGAAATCGATACTCGAGAGAAAATCAATATTAAATCTAAAATTACTGAAATAGAAGTTTACAAAAGATTTTATTTACAGCAAATATATGAATCAATTGACGTGATTTTGTTCAAACTTACTTAATAAACGTTACAAGAACATAGGTGTATTTTTTAATGACTGTGGTTTTCCTGAAAATTGCAACAAAATCATCCGAAGTCAATCATTTAATTTCTATTTGCCTCATATTTCCCCTTAACTGTACACGTCACTACTATATCAACCATATCCAAGCGGACTTCATGAGATAGAAGAACATCCGTATCGTGCTGCAAGAATTTATAATAAGGGCTTCCGTTTTGTGATGGATCGATGACGTGTTTGAAAAATATCTACTCGTGAATCGTGCGTATTGATTACTCAGATTATTGTATTATTCCTCTACAATTTTTATTATGAACTCATTAGACTCAATAGCTTCCTTTCATAATAGATGATTTCCTACCAAGTACACATGCACTCTGCCAGCTGCACTGAAATAGCCTTATTCAGGGCAAGACCAAAGACTTTTAAAGCACTTCACATTCACCAAAAATACGAGAATTCCCACTGTGTTAGACCAAAATAATTACGACCAGACAAGTTCAAGGTCTGAAAATGCAATCGATACTTACTTGTACCCAGCTAATATATTCATAAGAGTGCTTTTCCCGGCACCAGAAGGGCCCATTATAGCTGTAAGCTCCCCCGAGCGGAATGTACCATTGATGCATTTTAAAAGCGCCTTATAGCCTCTTTTTCTGCCTTCGCTCACTGAGTACGATAAGTCGGAAAATTCAATGTCCACTGGTGGTCTTTTAGGCAAATGAGTTAAGGCCGCCATTGGCTTCTTGTTATCTCCGTAGCCGTTCGGTACTTTCGGGTATAAGCCTGTTATGCCAGCACCTGCTGGGCCGTTGCATAAGTTGATCTGTGACCCACTGAAATGAGAAATAGGACATAAATTACACTCGGAATATTGGATTCTGTTATGAGATTGGGAAGTTTGTGCTAGCGTTCAATTAAAATAACAAATATTTAATAACCACATAGGTTAGATCCGAAATTGCCCGGTTTAATTTCGTAACAATCAAATATGATAGTTAAAAGCGACTTGGTCTCTTTTCATCTTTATTTCAAGTACTTACATTTATCATAGGATTACTTTGCTTAGTAATTATAAAATAAGCATATTATATCTAGGAAAGTAACCTAAAGAAAAATAATTTTGGTTGAAGAAAACATCTGATCTGTTGATTTTGCTTCATCGTCGAGACCGGGTCTTGGAGCGTAAACAACATTGCATAACGTACAATTACTTACACGTTAGTTTAATTTAGCTTGAGATAAACTGTGGTGCAAATGTTTGGTATGAGTACGTTCTTAAAACAAATACAAAACAAAACTTTAAAATAACACAAAAGCAAAATAAACAAACGAGTCGCTGATAAAAAATCTTCCACACTTCTGAAGAGAGATCATGCTAGAGTTGTACATTCAGCTCTCAAATATTTGGAGTTGGATCCGTGCCAAGGAAATCCCCTCATCTCGGTTACTGTTATAGGCGCATGTGCCAACAGAACTAGGTACAGCACGAGTATCTACGCATATATATGTGAATATTGGTAGTGTTCTGTCCAGAAAAGCATTAACTGGTCTTCCACGAATATGTGATATGTAGTTTGGCGCCTCCGTGACTAAGAAACTTGGAACTACATACACACACGATACACACACAGAAATACAAATTAATTAATTTATAAATATTATACTGATGACCGAGTTACCTACCGCTGAGATTTTCTAATATAAATAATGCAATTCAATACCTATTTAAAGATGAAAAATATCTATGAAGACACTAAGTACAAAAACTTTACTAACTCCGCCACTTCTTGCTGAGAAGAGCAAAAAACAGCAAGACATGTCTTTTCTTTAATTGATTTTCCTAATTCTGTTATAATATTTGGGACCCTCTAGCAGCCAAAGGACCCGCGCCCTCTCAGTCCGTCTGAAGTCTTCTTATTCAGAAAACTAAGAATTACATCCGTCTGAAGTCTTCTTATTCAGAAAACTAAGAATTATATTTTTATTTATAATTGTAATCGATCAAATATAAACAATAACATATTTTTAATGTCGACATATTTTACCTCTTCCGACTCATGCGATCTCTACTGTTAATTTTGGTCAAGTCTGTCAATGCTGTCTTGTTTGTACATAATGTGTACCAAGGTACCAAGTGACCAGAGAAAAGATGTCTCCCCGGTCCTTGACTCCTTATCTGTCAGGGGTGAAGGGATTTGACGATGCGGACAGTGAAACGTGATGATTGTGGAGACAGTGTGTGTGTGGATGGGTAGGATATTGTTCTAAACAGTCTAAAGTGTCTTTGATGGTTCATTCAGATGGGTAACGCATTTTTGGTTTCACCGATACAAAACGCATTTTTGGTTTCACCTATACAAGGTGTAACAGAAAGTTGTAGTCATGTTTGAAGAGCTCATTCAGTCGATGACTTTTATTATGGAACCAAAACTAAAATTGCGAAAAAAAATTAGCCCTTCTATACTATATTGTTTCGGCCAAATAGGTATTGAACGTATCTATGAAATATCTGGATTTTTTTTTTCGCGATTTCTGGGTTGTCTCCATGGTCGCAGAAGAAATTGTAGTAGTACTACGTAAGTTGTTCTAGAACATTGCCTGAAGGAGCTCTTCAAATGCGGCCACACCTTTCTATATATTGTATAGAATGACGGACAATGGCAGCATTCCAATAGATAAATGCAGTTTTCAGTGTTGCATGTGGTGCTGGGTTATATTTTACTCGTACTGTGTTTTCGGTGTGGTGTGTGTTGTTTTATAATAGCTTTATGATATTTTAACAAGACTGCGATAGCTTTAAGGGGCCCCTTTATGAATGGATTTTTCTTAAGATTCATACAAAAGGTAAAAACTGAATGTGATGTCGACAGCTTATTTTCTAAATTTTTTTTTTCATATGTGTCTATTATCTAGCGACGTATAACTATGTCTCTCTTCAGCCTAAAAAGCAAAATTTGATGAAATACCATCATAATAGCTGTAATTTACACACCTCAGTGTGTGTACATATAGGTATTATTACAATGTAATTTCTTGTTTGTGAATATACTGATGAAGTAAGTGATATTCTAAAAGCGCATTAATAACATACTCAATCAAACAATGAACCTATCGACGTAATTCACTGCAAAGTAACAAGTGTGCACACTAACAAAGGCCCTCCCGAGACATTAAGCCCGCCTTAGTTGTGAGGACCGACAGTCAAGCGTTTAATTTAACAATAAGCAATATTGCATTTTGTAATTTCTAATATGTAATTGTTTTATCTCTGTATTTATTATTTTTAATAAAGAATTATTTATTATTATCTATTAATTCATATATTAATATTTTTGTATCATTTTTATTTTATTCAATGTAAGTAAATCAAACTTCAATTATTTTTATTAAACTTCTTTCCCCGTATTATAGATAAATTGTCAGTTTTTATTTTATTGTAATAAGTTCACCTTATATTACACAAATAAATATATTTTATTTCATATTTCATGACCAAATCGAAGCAAAACGACTGATTGTCAAATTTTATTGGTACGCCATTGTTGTTTATCACTTACGTCAAGTATAAAAGGACTATGGAGGCGAAAGCAAAGATGAATTTTTAGATGTACCACCAGGCTGTGTTCCTGGTAAGAGACTCTTTTCTTCTTCTCTAAGCAGAGCACAACTTACCCCACAATCTGTCCATTGTTGAGCGGTTCATTGAGCGGTGGAGTTCGCACTTGTGAGACAAACGTCACTTTGTCACTGAAGTCACTCTTGCTGCCGCGACCCATCAGTGGCAGGTGGATCTGCGTTCCCTTGGACTCCATCTTGATCTGTGACGTCATCGTCATCGGCTCACCAACAACATCCTGTGCACTCCGAGTGAAGCCCTGGAATTGAAGGAAATATACCTTTTCATCTCTTCTTTTAACGGGTCTATGCACGTCATCATTCAAAAAGTGCTGAAAATGCAAACGAAAATGCCATTTTCAGCACTAGAGCCAAAGTTTAATTGAAATGCTAAAATTAATAATACTACACTACAGCTTTGCCTTGCTCTTATTTCAAAGCTGAAACAGGTCAGCGTGGTCCCGGCAGTTAATGTCCAATATTTAAAAGAAATACAGTTTTTTATGGTTCCGCACCCAAGCAAAGGGTAAAACGGAGCCTGTCTGTCTGTGCGTCCATCCGTCCGTCCATTCTACCGTATATCGCAAAATTTTAAATGAAATAGGTTATTAATAATTTTGAAATAGGTTATTATTAATAATAAAATAAATAGGTTATTTTTAATAACCCATTTAAAATTTCGCGACATATTATATTAGTATAGTACTGAGGCCAAAACTACAATGTTTCAATTTTGGCCCGTCTGTCTCTCTCTAGTATGTACTATTTGTGTGTAAGTACATAATAAACGGAAGATCGTCGGTTTTTTTGTTTCTAACAACAGCCATAAATCGAGCCTTAGACCGATTTGTCCTGTGTGTTTTGTGTATTTTGTTTTTATAATATGGTGTTCATTTGTGACAAATAAAACAGCTTCTATTCTATTCTATGTATTAGTGTCTGTATTATGTACTAATATTTATGAATGTATGCATTAAATCGAAGCTACATAAATATACTGTATCTGAAATCCGATAACAAATCGTATGCCAATCAGTCAATGTCTTATTGATTCAAGAAATCGTTTTGACATTGATCTTGAACTGTTCTTCATACAGCAGTACAGGAAAATATAGCGGTGTCATGAATAAAATCCATTTCGTTGACCCTGTTGTATCACCTACTCGGAAACAGCTACAATATTTTGCATGTATATCGATGCGACGACGTCGGAATATATTTTCTAACTCTATACTTTTGTCAATCTTTATGTACCTATACATAAAGGTTAAATTGGGGGTCGCTACGCAATTTTAGTAAGAAATAATTTGGTTAAGGCTTCAGTATACTTTGAGTTTTACGTATAAAAAGAGCTGGGGGCTTATTTCCAAATTCAAAATATCGCTTTCGGAGGTACGCGTGATAACGTATCATTCAAACGAATTTTATAAGGAAAAACCAACTAAATCCCGAAATCGATACACGGGACAAAAGCAATAATTAAAGTCTAAAATAAAGTAAAATAGAGGGTAACAAAAGATTCCATCTAAAGTGACTTGAATGAATGAATTGAATGAATCAATTGACTCGGTTTGTTCAAACTTACTTCATAAACGTTAATAGGTATATATTTTTTTGATAACTATGGATATTCTGATCATCCAAAGTCTGTAATTTTATTTCTATTTGCGTCATCTTTCCCCTTAACCTCCTAATTGGTGTCAACTCGTTGTTCTAAACGAGGCAAGAACGAGCACTACCAGTGCTCGGGCGGCAGAAGGTACGCGGACCTTGATGAATTCATCTTTGCCCGGGCTTCATCTCCGCGGGCTACAACCCGCGGGTCCGGAGTGGGCGCCAATATGGTAGTTGGCGGCCTTTTGGCCGGAGATACGATACGTGGGTCGTCTTCGGCCGCCCGAAGGGCGGTCGAAGGTACGGGCTTTGATGTGGACATCTTTGCCCGAGCTTCAACTCCGCGGGCTTCAACCCGCGGGTCCGGGGGGGGCCGCCAATATGATGGTTGGCGGCATGTCGGAGATCGCGTCGTGACGGGCCGCCGGCATTACGACCGGCAGTTCCACTCCCTTTTCATGACTGCCGGTGGTAATTGGCCGGAGATCGACGTGAATCCGAGGGTTGGATCGAGCGGCATTACCATATAGGCGTACCCCAGCAAGATTTCCGCGTATTATCCGATAAAATTCAGGATTTTCATATAAATAAAATGTAAATATCATCTATAATTTAAGTTACGGAAAATAAATAATTTTCCCTTTGTGTTTTCATTTATTCAGGTAGCTGCAAGATAGGAATAAATAGGTTTATAGTAGAGCATCTATCTGACTGTAGTAATTGACTAAGTAAATACTTTACGACTTACAAAATAGGAAAAATTTGCTAAGCTAGTACTTACGTAAATAAAAGATATTTTACGTTGTTTGTTTCATTATAGGTATGGAGATTTCAGGCTAAATCAGCATATTCCTCTATTCACTAGCTTTATAGCTCATATCTAAGACCCAAGTGCCTAGATTAACTTTAGTACCATCTATAATGAAACAAACAACAGAAAATATCTTTGGTTTAAGTAAGTACTTATTCTAGTTTAGCTAATTTTTCCTATTTTGTAAGTCCTAAACGTCCCCAGACGTTATAGCACAACGGTACAGGTATCAATATGTAGAGCTAAGTACGTAGAATAAGTTAGCAATAAGGATAAATTGTAAATATGGAAGTTGGTACGAATAAATAATAAATAGTGCTCCAAAGGTGCGGGTGGGGTAAGTAAGATGTCAGTGTGTGCGTGAGGCAATAAAAACGAGTGGACGGCGCTGTCCACATTCATCTACAGTCCGCGGTCTACCACGTAATTCTGATTTGATTCTCAAGTTGATGTTGATGAAAACATCAACTTGAGATTGAAATTTGACGTGCGTGCGACGACGCCCGCCTAACATGCCATCTCTTTTGCACGCACGTCAAATTTCAATCTCAAGTTGATGTTGATGAAAATCAGAATTACGCGGTAGACCCGCAGTATTCCGAGAAGAAAATAGTAAAAGCAAGAAGACCTGGCACTCTACCTAGTTCCTGGCTGCACTCTTTGGGAGAAATCGCTATAAGTGATAAGGTCGCCAATTGTTACCTTCTCTCATAAGTTTGTTCTTTTACCTTATTTTGGTGTACAATAACGAGTATTTGTCTTGTCTTGTCTTGTCTTGTCTTTGGGTCCACAATGCTGCATTTTCACTCGAGTTTCTACTACTCCGGCAGATCTATAAAGTGCAGTACGACAGCAAGAGCTATCGAGAGAGCTGACTACACAGTCTGTATGTACCAATATTATGAGTGTGTGCACACGCACAGTAGTTAGAAGAAAATGGCTACATTGTTCGTATGAATCACGTTAACAAGTTGTTTTCTGCGAAAATATTATTTATGCAACCAACAATCCAAAATTGGATAAAAATACATTTTGGCAGACAATGACGTCATACTTAGGTTAACCGATCAGTCGTCAACAAAAAACACACTTCTTGACAATGATAAAAAAGATCGCGGAATCGTTAACTTACAAACAAGCTAGTATCTCCATTATAACCAAGAAATAAAGTCATCTATTGAATAACCCACACTGTGTGGCAGGTTTTCGTAAATATGTCACCGGCAAAGTATAAATTCAGTCATTGTATAGAATACCTAGTAATTCTATCTAAACATCGTTACATAATTTCTAGGTAATGTATGCATATAATGTCATAAGGAGACCAGGTAAAGTATAAAATTATGGACTATGGTGTAAGATTTCGTACAAAATCGATGAAACCAAACGCAAAAAAATCTTTCCTGCTCAGAAATAACTCAGCTAATATTATATAATTATATTGTTATATTATAGCTAATAGCTGAAATGGTTTGGAGTAGACACACGTTGTACATTGATGGTGATGGGCTCATACCGTTTTCGGTCATGGCGACTACTTCGAATGCTAGTCGGAACGGGCGCTGGTGTGCCCGGAGATAGCTAATGTATCCGATCTTCCTAGTAAACCCCCAAGCACACTAAGCGCACGTGAGTATACCGTATACCCGGATGGAGTCAGCTTACCATTATTCCTCGAAATCGTGTACTTGCCTCTACAATCACGCGCCATTAATGTAGATTGAATTGAAGGTAGTGTTATTATAAGAGGACAGCTCCCAGACAGACACAACCAGGTGGCCTACCATACCTGAAACCGATTCATAGCGGTATATCCATCCCCAGCTGCCGGCCCTTATCTAAAACAGGCTGGTGACGGGCAGCGGCGTCATTGCGGCGAGGGTTTCGGAACCGCGCTCACCAACTCTCCTGCCCCGCGTGTGTGTGTATGGGGATTTTTTCCAGGAGA
This sequence comes from Ypsolopha sequella, assembly GCA_934047225.1. Classification (NCBI taxonomy): domain Eukaryota; kingdom Metazoa; phylum Arthropoda; class Insecta; order Lepidoptera; family Ypsolophidae; genus Ypsolopha; species Ypsolopha sequella. The sequence goes on along the minus strand of OW203994.1, from coordinate 13,812,544 downwards.
AACTCCAAGAATAGTTAAATCTTGGAAAGGCCTATGTCCAGCAGTGGACGAACCAGGCTGATGGATGGATGTCAATGTAGAAGTATTACAATTTTCGCCTGTTTCTTGTACCCATAGAGGAGATTATTTTCCTCTATGCTTGTACCTTATGTGTTTTGTAATGTTAGGCAGCATTCCCAAACGCAGGGGTAAAGGTAAAAATTTACTGTCACCCGTTTCACAACCACCCGACCGAAAACGAACAGCTCGAAGTTGTTCATAAAACCTTGCCAGAAATGTAAAATTTTATCTATTTATTAAAATTGACAGTTGAATTTTACATTTACCCAGGCGTATTGGAACGCTACCTTAGTGTTTGTTCTATTGGTAAAATTGCGCTAATCAACTTTTTATCCTTACATTAAATGTAATAAGAGTGAAAAGTGGGTATGCGAAACTTTCCTCGATATTACCTGCATATTATTATTAGTACCTATGTAAGAAAATATGTATATCCAATCGGAAATATCTCAGCATCTCAGTTTACTCGCAAAGGTAGGTAGAGCCCTTGTGGGAGGAGGGTTTCGGGTCGAGATATTTCCGACGGGTTACATGTAAATGTTCATCGACCTAGTCATTACGTAAAGAGGGCAATGTCAAGATTATTCTGGCCGAGATAAGCTCTTGTAAGGGTTGGACCCTTGTTCCTGACTACCTAGAAATCTCTTGCAAGCCACCTTTAGACCGGACATTATAGGGGATTAAGGGTCAGAGCCGTTTTGACCTTCATTATTTCTAAAGTCTTGTTTGTAGTTTGTTGCTTTTTTTGTATGAGGATATTTTTAGCTGGCGAGCGCTATACCTCTGTAGCCTAGTGGTAGAGAGCTTGGATGCTAACTCAGACAAAGGTCATGGGTTCAATCCCCGCAGCGTCAACCGAAAATTACTCCTATAGTAAAGAAATATCTCTTTTATGAAAAAAATATATGAGTAGTATATATAAGTAAACTATAATAACTTCATTTTAAGAATTTTTTCTCGTGTATAAGAAACAACATGAAATGTTGTTCAAAGTCAAGCTGTTTTAGACTAATATTATTTCTTTGAAACCACTAAAGTTATTTGTATAGTTCCTGAAATACAAGAAAAATATTGCTTATAAAAGTATTATTTTCTCCTATTTTGCGCAATCCGAGGATTCATCGTCGTCGTAATGCAATGCGCGCTGATAATATATGAACGTTATTTCAATATAGTTTTTGTCGGTATTTGTACCGACAAAGGTCTACTCAAGGTCGTTGGCGGCTACTTGCCTCTTAATTTGTGTTCGGTCTACGTGCCTTATTTGTACTCGAAGTACGACGATAGGACGATAGGGCTTACTCACAACCCAACATATTTGGGACGTATTAATCGGGTATACCAAGACTGTGACTTGCATTTCACAGTTCACATTTGGGAACACCTCTTACGCCCCTTCAATATTCATGTCGTGATATATAGGTAGGTATATGTGAAGCTTGTTGATATGATTTTGTCGTCGTTTTTAAATTGCGACATTATACGGGTTGGAGGGTCAATCAACTTTTTTACCCACACTGCTTATTCCTTTAAAAAAGGATGATTGCTTGTCGCCATCCCGAGAATGCTTTTATTGCTAAGTATCCTTGATGAATTTGATTGTACAAGTCTTATTCAATTTACGGATCCTCGTGTTTTATCCAATCTATTTAAGTAACATCCTTTACAACATCGACGAGGTCTGTAAAATCTCCGCTTCGCTCGGCTCCCTAAATGTATGCACATGGTAACCTAACACCCTCCTCCGCGCTCCGTTTCGCTCCGCTCGACGTCGCACTTATTTCTTGACTTTTGTATAATATGTCGTGGGCAAATCGTAAAGTATGAAATCGAAAATATTTCACCAAAAGTCAAAAAATAGATGCGACGACGAGCGGAGCAAAACGGAGCAAGGAGGAGGGTGTTAGGTTTCCGTGTAAATACATTTGGGGAGCCGAGCGAAGCGGAGCGGAGAGAGGCGATCCCCCTAATTTTTACATAAATATGACATGCCCAGCCCCCCTATTCTGTATCTTTAGTTGCCAACTGCACGAGGTGCCTATCATCAAAAACATAACTAAAAACTGAAATTTCAAAATTGCCTTTAGTGGGTATTGAACTATTAACAATCTGTGTCGTCACTTCAAGTGCGAAAATATCCTTAGGACATCGGAATTCGATAGTATATCTATGTTTTTGATGATAGACACCCAGTCCAGAAGGCAACTAGAGATACACAATAGGCCCGCAGGTAGACCATGAAATGCCCAATTCTACGATGTGCCGACGACATATTATACAAAGCAATTTATTGGATTGGCAACACGAATGTACGTATTGATTTTTGTCAAAAGGAAAATATCATTATTATAATATCTGTGATACAAAGGATATTGGATTACTTACCAAAAAATAAGTTAGCTATAAGAGAGTAGAGATTTTAAGATATTGTACGTGTTTTATTAGATAGCGTGCAAACATATCAATTCAAACAAAATAGATAGCAGAAGTTTTCTGAGGCCCCTTCGTTTTTCTCAAGATTCATTCAAAAGGTAAAAACTGAATGTGAAGTCAGCAGCTTATTTTCTTCATATTTTTTTCATGAATATTATCTAGCTACATTTAACTACGTCTCTATATAGCCCAAAAAGCTAAATGCTATGAAACACTTTCATAACATCTGTCAGGATATCGTGAATATTGCCTCGTTTTTAAGCAAAGTTTAGCAAGTTGTATAATTTTTATCTATAGGTATACTGGAAATAAAAAAGAGAGAAATACAGACGTCGTTCATGTAAGTTTATACAATTTTCTATAAATAAACAGTTACCGCTTCATGGAAAACAGTTTTTACCTGAGACCATTTCATAAGTTCGGCGCTTTTTGAATATCTCGGCATCTTGCACCTCTTGATTAGAGATGGGTCGGAGTGCGGTGTGTGGGGAAGGGAAACGTATTATAAAGATGTGTGCAATATATATGTTTCATTGAGTTCAAAGCCATCAGGAGGTCACAAACACCTAAAGCATTTATATGGCATTTGAGTGGGATGGCCCACCTTTACAACCATAACCATTAAATAACAGTTGTAATGCAGCTTCATTACTTAATCATTTAATATCAGCTTGAGATGAGGTTAAATGGGGCATAATTCGGGCCCGTAGGCTCATTATAGATGTTTAATTACATAAAAGTGTTACCAATTTGGGAGTGTTCATACTTCTATAGGTTTTTTCGGCCGCTATCATGACCGTTCTTGTCCTATATCCAAAGTAAAGAAGTTTCCTGATAAATTATAAACTAACGAATACTATAACATGCTATCCCTATTAAATCTAAAATGACGTCGACCTTGGCATGCGAGTTCAACGCTCACCTCGTTGGATTTTTTTTTGTCTTTAAAAGCACAGTAGTACCTTATGAGCTTTCGAAATATCAAATTAAGTTATCATGAAAACCAATTCTTTTCCCGTATTTACATCGTTTTTATTCTGTCAGTGTAACACAAAAAAAAAACATGGCAAATAATTCCACTTGCAGTTATTAATTACCAACTTAACTTGACACTTATGATCTATTTAACTATATGTATCTAAATGGTTTAATTAAGTTGGTTAACCTATAGATAACTTACAAAATAATAAAATATTTGTAATTTTTAGATTTTTTCTTATATGTGTGCTATAAAACCTACCTGTGAACGAAATTTCAAGTTTCTAAGTCAACTGGAAGTGCCCCATAGGTTTTTAATAGAAAAGGTTGTATGATATTAAATAATATTGATTTTGTAAAGTGCAATAACTTTTTTACGCGTCGAGTTAGAAGCCTGATTTTTTTACAGCACTATGGGGTGTAGACTTATGTAGGAGTTATCAATTTGATATCTAATACGAGACACGAGCAAAACGGTCTTGACAGACAGACAGACAGACGGACAGATAGACAGACAGAAAGACAGAGAGACGGACAACAATGTGATCCTATAAGGGTTCCGTTATTTCATATTGAGGTACGGAACCCTAAAAAGACATAAGCCAAAAGAAAAGTAAAATTCACGAAACTATGTTCGCCAAATATTAATTGGTAATTAAAAAAAAAACATAAAGAACACAACATATTGTCTGTACAGTCAAAAATCATTTCACTTCCTTACAGACAGAAACGTTTTATTTGTGCGATTTTTTTTTTTATGTTTACCTATAATTATTGAATTTAGTTTGTCGCCTAAACGCTAAGAACTCGAAAAATATTTATAGTTTTCTAAAATACCTTAAATGCTTGTAACCACCCTCATGACGAGACCATGTCGCCAAGCATAAATTTAAGTCAGTTTATTGACTAGTTTTTTGTAATTTCTCTTGATTTGATAATGCTAATGTTTTCTAATAATACTGTGTTTATTGATTGTTATCTACAAGGACGCCGGCAACGTGTCCGCATTGATGATACTTTTTCAGAATGGTGTGACACTACTGCCGGTGTTCCTCAAGGTGGCGTCCTATCTCCTCTACTTTTCGCTATATTTATTAATAATATTTCTCAGTTTATATATTTTTCCTACCGTCTTTACGCAGATGATCTCCAAATCTACACACAAGCTAAATTAGAAGATCTTTCACAAGCCATATTCACAACCAATGCTAATTTATCTAGAACGTCTGTGTGGAGTAACGAATTTGGTTTGAAAATCAATCCCACCAAGACGCAAGTCATTGTTATGGGTAGTCCCTGGTTTACAGCTAGGATTGACTGGCAACTGCTACCTAATATTGTATTTGAAGGGACATTAATTCCATACAGCAACAAAGCAAAAAATCTCGGTCTCCTTTTAGATAGTTGCTTGTCTTGGGATCCATAAATAAATGAAGTCTGCAGGAAATTGTTTGCGGCAGCAGGAGCTTAAGAAGGCTTCGAAATTTCCTTCCAACTGCCACTAAAATTGCACTGTTAGTTAAAAATTAAGTATTTATATTTCTGTTTCTTTTTTTTATGGTGTACAAATAAAGTTGTATTGTAATGTATTGTATTGCATTGATGGCAACACCAGATCAAGGCCCAATGTATATCTATATGTAATTTGTGTTGACATTGTTGGTGTACCTTTTTGATAAATAAATAAGCAACTCGTCGTATACCGGCATGACGCGTGACGTCATGAGAGGTCCTTAAATAGTCCAGTCAATCTAAGAATGTTTGAATGGAGTATGTTGAACTAAATGTACAGTGGGTGAAAATCGGGAATATATCAGTAACTAAAAATGGCCTTCCGGGAGGGGGGGAGTGTAGTTTCGAAGTCGATTGGTTCGACCTAAAATCTTTCATTTACTGGACTATTTATGGGAGAGTGCCTTTATAATTTTAGGTTCTTTCCGACCGGGCGCGTATTATTGGGCGGGCCAAGCGGCCAATTGAGGATATTAAAAAAATAACAAGCGTAGGTAGAGGTAATTGAAGCTGTCATGCAATACAATTTATATATCTCCTAGTCTGAGTTATATATCGACCGAGAATGAACCCGGATCTGACTTGTCAATTTGCGGACCAACCAGAAATTTCTGAAGTGGATAGCGTTATGCAGAACTAGTCCAAACTTCAAATACGTTTTATCGGGAAATGATCGTTTTACGAAGGTGTTGCGAAGCATCCGATTTTGCTGCCTTTTGAAATGAAAACATTGTCTATCTAAATCTTTATTTTTTGTCAATAGTTCAGAAAAAATAAAACTTTATTTTTTTAGAAATGAAAAATGTAACCCTCTACAATATAAGCGCACCCTTTTATTTGCTCCTTTAAAGTTTTTCGTTTGATCAGTAGAATGTACGATTTCAGTAACAGATACCAGTGTATTTACGTCCGACAGAAGGAAAATTTTCGATATAAAATACAAAGCAGATTACATCAACGCTGACGGAACTACACATTGTCTTCGACCAAAGGTTATTTTAGTAATATTAGGTACTATACTGTCCATCCGTACGTACCCCTATTATAAATGTGAAACTGTTTTTGTTGGTTTCTTAGTTTGTCCTTCTTTCACGCAACAACGGAGCAACGGATCGACGTGATTTTTTTGTATAGAGATAGTTTATGGGCCGGAGAGTGACATAGGCTACTTTTTTATACCGGGAAAATTCAAACGAAATCAGCGCGGGCGAAATCGCGGGCAAAAGTAGTATAAGGGGAAATTAATTTATACAGACAAATTCATAATGAAGACTCGGTTTCCTTTTTGGAAAAACCGTTTTTTTTTCTGTTCCCTATATGTATACAAACGCAAGCCCAGCCTCGGGTCAAGGCAAAGTTTTATTATTCAAATTTAACCAAACCTGATATCTTTCCCTAATCCTGATGGCTTACCAAGCCTCTAGTATGAATTTGAGTGCATAAATTAATGCCATCTTGTATAAATAATTGTCTATGCTACGACGCACTGTAGTTCTTACACTTATCTATTGCCAGAGATTTAATATACATACTATCATTATTACATTTTATCTAGAGGTAGTAACAAACTACGGATTTATAACAGAACAATCTGAAATCATTCGACCATCATTCGACTCATCATCACCATCGTAGATCTAACAAATAGACTTTGATCCCGTGAAGGAGGAGGATAATGAGTCAAGGCAAAAAAAACTCTAGCGGACGGCAATTTTAACTGCCATCTTCCGTGATGATGACCGTCGAATGACTTTCATAGATTCTTTTTGGCGTTGTGAATGTAGTGATGAAGTCTGAAATACTACTACTCTTCGTACTTCCGCTCACAATGTTATCCTGTTTAATTTTGGAAGCGAGATAAAGGTTAGTTCAAATAAGATCATTGTAGTAGTAGGTATAGCTTTTAAAAAACCTTGTTACATCAAAACATAATGTTACAGTCCAATGAAAAATTGTCGCCATATTCGCGTCATACGTATTTCTGTCAGCTACATTTTTTCCCTAGAAATATTGACATAAATAGTATGTTCTATTAGCAGTCAGAATTCCGTTAATGTCTATTATGTTATATAATTCTTATTCATATTTGTTGGTATAAATAACTAATATAAAACTTATTGGTTGGTATAATCATTTTGTAATGATATTTACATACCAATTATTTTATTTTATTTCTGTTCTTCTATAAACATTACTGTGTAGCAAATATATTATAGCCGGATTTCTTGTAATTTATATAATGAATTTTTTGCTATTGATGTTGCATGCTAAGTAGCGTTACCTTGCGAGGAAGCCCAGCGTCGTGGTACAGAATAGTGCCATGAAACATGCTGAGTGGAGGCCCTTTGTGTGTCACTCTTGTTTTGTTTATTAATTATGTCGAACTTTAGTTGTGTGAATCCAAAAAAGGTTTTTCTATATATCTAATCAATGAGATTAAAACACATTTACAAGGTCTCTATTCATGGTACTCGTAAATTGAATAGCTCAAGCCTATTAGATTTAAAATATAAAATTTTTTGTAATTGCAATTGCATTATGTAAAATTACGTAGCATATTACTTATTTTAAGAAGTTTTCTGCCTTTTGGTAAATGTATCGGCTTATATTATACCTACAGCACTGCCGCAATTTTTTTTTTATTTCTATCTGTGTACCAAAGATCTGCAAGAAAATTCACAAATTGTAAAGGTATTCGAACAATTAGTATTAAAAAATTACTGACCGGTTAGAACATCAATCGCACATGAGCGTTAAATCAACAGATACTTAAATTATGCAACTTTACTCGTAACAACGAGAACTTTATTTTTTGGTGGGGACCAAGGAGGTTTAAATATGATTTCTTTTTAACGTCCGTGCATTGTCGCATTACGTTCGATGGCCCTAACTCCAAAATAGGGAATGGTTCGAACGAGGTTCGAATCAATATCTCTATGGTTCGAACGATAGCCCTTTGTCTCACATGCGCGATGGACTGCTGGATCTTGGCATCATAATTTACGTTGTTAATTTTTTACTGTGTTTTTGTTCGTCAAAATATTCATACTGGGCAAAACTGTCTGACAACAGCGATACTAAGGAGAATTTGACTCCACCTGACATTCTGGGAACAGCAACGAAAATGGGTAACAAGAAAAGATAACGACAAACGTCCAAGCTAAGATGTTAGGATTAAACATTTATTGATTAGGATTATTATTGATTAGGATGTACCTAATCTAAACATGAGCTTAAACAAAGTAGTGTAGGAAACTGCATATTATTAGTAATTTAAAACACTCATGTTTAATAACTCCTGTTATGCACCAGTTTCATGAACTACTACTTCTATTATACAGGATGACTTAACCAAACCCCAATAATTTTTTAGTGGAATACATTTCAAATGTCAAAACCCACAAACAAATTTTCTTACAAAAAATTAAAATTAAAAGTAAAAAAATATTTGAAAATGTAACTTGGAAATATAAATTTATGGTAATACTAGCCATTACCATACGGAACAAGTTCAAAGTAATTTAAATAATGGGATCAATAATAAAAATAGCTTCGCGCGAATTAATTTTATTGTCTTTTCTCTTCAGGTAACCATGATTTTTTTGGATTTAGCGGTGGCTCTAACTTTTTTTTTATTAATCAAATTAATTTTGGGTGGTTATTTATTAGGAAACCAGGTTTTATTCTTCTACAATATCAAATTATTGGGGTTATAATAAAAGTCATCCATATTAATAACAAAAAGTCAAACGAATATTCGTATTTATGTAAATATAATTTTATATAACTAAAAATCAAAACACGTGTCAAAACCTAAATGCACCAAACTGCGACCAAAAGTATAGATAAAGGTAAAGCAACAAAGAAACGAATTCATTCAAATAAAACCTAACAGAACTAATAACCATAAATGCATATTTATTATCTTCAATTAGGTATAAAAGGAGTATTCTGTCCCCTGATTGCAAATCTAATAAGTACATATGTTATTTATTTAATTTAAAATAGATTTTTCTAGTCAAAGACCTCTTTGTTAACATAACATATCATCTTTGTTACGCCGCTCTGATAAGCAACCTTATCAGTCGTAACCTTCTAATATCGTGCAAATTTCACTTGTGCATTGATGCAGGTTTTAGGGCTCTGTCAGTAAACGAAAACCCTTTAATTAAATTTTGGTAGCCGAATTTTGGCGGCATTAATAAAACGTCTACTGCGCTGACTTACTTTCTATTTTTTCTTATTTTCTCGATAACAATATATATATCACTTCTGGGCTAAATTTAAACAATACATATTGCCATAGTAACTAAACGTGCTACAAGTATGTAAAATTGACAAAGTATAGCCATCAGCTAGTAACAGTTTACTCAAGTTAAATTATAAATGTAATATGTTAGGAAAACTTTAGAATAATTACGCCTAGAAGGAGTGTGAGCGCACGAAATATGCGACGGTTCAGTCTTGGCCAAAGTAGACAAGACCGCGCTGTCACTGAGTCAGTGCACAAGGACATTTGATCGAGAACACATCTCCAAAATTTTTCATTAAATATGCAGAGTTGCGCTTTTAAAACGTGTTCTAATCACTATCGGAAAGATAAAAAGGTCAAAAATGTATCATTCCATAAGTAAGTACCACATTTTCATTAATATTTCTTGGCGAAAAGTTCTTCAAAATCAAAAAATAACCTCGCAATATTTTTGTTTACAATGATGTTGCCAGTGTAACCAGTACAGACAAAAAAAACACTAAAATATGTTGAGTTTATGTATACGTATTAGTGTTTGTTGCCGTAAGATGTGTGTTGTGTAGTTTACAAAAGCATCAAAAGTTTTTTAGAGTTCCGTCAATAAGGGAAACCCTATATTTTGCCATATAAAATTAATATTAAATTTACATATAAGTAAAATTTGCCATACTCATGATGTTCCTTTGGAGGTTTAGGGGTCTACTAAGAAAGGGTTTTAGGATATTCCAACGGGATCGGGGAAACAAGAACTACGCAAGCAACGCTGTGGGCGTCCGCTAGTACATGATAAAGATAAGTTTTTGTCTAATATATCAATAATAACATAAAATATTATATTTTACCTACCAACTTTCATCCATCCTTTCATCCTAATATTATTCTTCGCTCGGCCAGAAATAAGCTGGTTTTAATTTCAAAAAACTAGATTTTAAAAATAAGTCGTTTAAATTAGGTTAGTCAAATTTAGTTTCTTTTTACTTACTAAGTTTAATAAATGTAAAGAATTTCACTACTTCACTAAATGCATTTTAAGCGGGCAACATTATTCACGTGCTTGTGTGCGTACGACCATCAATAAATACACCGCGGCACGCAAACTATACAGAGGAAATGGTTTCATTTTTCGAACAGCTGTTCGTACTAGACACTCCTTCTAGGCGTAATTATTCTAAGAGCAAAACAGTACTTTGTTACCACGTATACTCAGCGGCAATAGCTCCTGTGTCACCGTAGTAATACTTTATATTCTCTGATATTACTGTGCTTGTGTCGTGATGATATATTTTTTTACTATTATTACATTTGTCGCGTTTATAACCAAGCATCGTAGATTCGTTGGCGATGAACTGTGCAACGGGTTGCGGCGATGGATTTGTGATAAACGACAATTTTTTTACCTGTCAAAATGACAGATAACATACAGAGCAACAAAATTATCTGTTTCTGTGGGCCAAACTAAAATAGCTTCTATATTTTCACTGTGTGACAGTCTTCGCCACCGGAACAGATAAGTTTGTGGCTTGTATACGAATACGATGCAGAGAGAAATTATTTGCGATGCTCGATGCTTGCATCGATGCTTGTCAAAGTCATGCGAAATGGTCGTTTATAACTCTTTGCACCCCATTACACATGAATCGTTCTCGGGGAGTCATCCATGTGTCATCCGAGTGCATGCAAGGAAATTATTCTACATTTGGACTCTGTCTTATATGACGCATAATGAAAATTAATCTGTGGTTTGTGAAACGAAGCAAATTTTCGAACGGCACTAGAAGTACATATAGATATAAGCTGGTATATGTCTCAGGCAAATAGTATAATTCCGCCATTTACAAAGGGGACGTCGCGGTCAGTTTCTAAACGCTCGCTATTTTGCTGTTTGACGAATCTTCGTCAAATAACAGAATTCAGCATTTTCTAATTTGCCTCGGCATATAGTTATTCTGTTAGAAGTATTGAGGGTCGCCTCGGTCCACTCCACTTCGCTCGGCTCCCAATATGTACTCACATGTTCCTAAATCAACTAAGAGAATAGATCATTGCCTCAACTTCAAGTTACTCGTAGAACTGAGTTTGCTAGAAGACACTTCAATTTCATGACCTCGCATCTCTATAATCTCTAAGCAACCACCAAGTTATGGCCATAATTTTAGATTGGCTCAACACAATGGATTATGCAATCTCTGAGAATGTCCTAATGACCCCGAAGTAGTAATGATTGTCTATCATAAACATAGAATGTGTTATTAGAATAAAAGTTATTGTATATATAACTAATATCACAACACCTAATTCAATTTTAAAATCTCTGTCATATGCACCCCCTTCCCTTACTCTCACTCACCCCCAAGTAGTAAACAAATACTGATCCCAAGACCACGGTCGTAGGGCTAGGGTTTATAATAATTCATTTAAACTCACACGCGCACCCTTACTTACACATACACTACACACGCTGTTACCCATATAGTTAAGTTAATAATGTCAATGTATTCTTATGCATACTCTGGGGAAGACACTGACTTCTGACATACAGCTAATAACTTTAGTTCAGAAATCAGTGCTTCAATTACAACTGTATCAAATTTTATTATTTCAATAAATAATTATCCTATATTATGTTAAATCTAACACGCTCCTCCGTCGTCGTCGCACCTATTTTTTACTTTTTGCTAAAAGACTTTTGATTTCGGCTTTTTAGAAAATGACGAAGTCATTTTAGAAAAGGCGGGAAAAACTGCAAGACAGCGAGCGTTTAGAAACTGACGACGGCGCGCCGTTTATAAACGGCGGAATTTAACTATTTGCCTGCCACATATAGATCAATGAGTACGGAGCATTTGGTACTGCGTACAACATACGTAACAGATTTTTGTATTTATTGATGCGTTTTCAGCAAGTGTGAATTGGTGATTTCTCAAAAGGTCGAAAAATGTAAACTTGCAAGGGCTACAAGACGATAGAAAAGATTTATTTTTTTAATTCACTAGATTTTCCAAAATCGTAAAAATCATTGAAAAAACGGTAGAATTTTTGAGGTTCTTTAAGGGCACCTTAGAGCGTTTTATGCGATCGTTTATTTAATTACCTATATTTTTCAGCATGTTCCAGTGGCTCCTTCGTCGAGTTCTGAGTTTTTTGATGAGGGCAGGCGCACAGAGAAACAGAAGTAGACTCAGTATATCTGTTTACCAGGCGCGCAGACAAAATGTCAAAACTGACATACGTAAAAATTGACAGATGTCCAAAGTAACAGATTTTAAAAAGTGACAGATGTCAAAAAACGAGTGCCAGATATCAAAAGTGACATACACTTCAAAAGTCTCAATGTCAAAAGTGATATTGTCAACAGTGACAAATATTAAAAGCGACAGACGTCCAGATTTCCCAGGAACTATGCATTTTTCCGGGATAAAAAGTATCCTTTATCCGACCTTAAATTTTAGTGTTTTGAATGGCTTAAAGTCTCAAGTACATTTTCAGTGCCCTCTGTGGGTCTACCATGAGTTTTGCACTCGAATATTTATATGAGGAATTGCACAGCGCCCCTGCCGGTTTACGAGAGGAACCACGATTTCTAATACAAAATATTTCACGCAAGCAAAACTCATGGTAGACTGATGAAAGCGTAGACCGCAAGATCTGTGAAATTTGACGTGAGTAACGTTTTGTACACAGAACTATCTATATTTCTGTGGTTTTCTGAAATGTGGGCAAACACATATCCACATTAGATTTAGAAATCTGAGTTAGTATAAAACGTTTCCTCCTGAGGAGTCTTATTCATAAGCTACAGAGGTAGGAAGTTTGCTTCAAAACCCGCCACAATACAATATGAATACAAATTATTTACAATGAGAAAAACCTTGATGAAACTTTGTCCTTTTATTGAGTGTGTTAGCCAGCGCTTTGTCCACATAAATGGTTTTAAATGGTTTTAATTTTAAAAGGCTCTACTGAATGTCCAGAACTAAAGGTGTTTCTAACTAACATTATATCATTGCGGTATAAAAACGCAGAAAGAAAAGTAAATCTGAATTTGAGGTCTGAACCGGGATCCTCACATCCAGATTTTACTTCTGCGTTTCTTACCGCAATATATTATTTTAGCGAGGGCATCCGGAGAAATCGGTCCGGCTCCAACGCTTTTATTTTACACTTATCTATCCCGCTCAGTGGAAGCGGGCCGACAAAAAATCTCGCGATTTCAAGTGTTTTTTTTTTTGTTATTTTGGAATAAGAAGGATGGGTCTTTAATAGAAAGGCGGTTTTATATCATATTTTTTACGTATAATTTGGTATTGTCAAAAACCTTATATAATCCAAATAAAACGAGCTACAACAGAGCTACAATGTACTACTGTTTACTATGCACTCGCAGACTCGATCTTATCATATAGCTTGAGCAGATGGTTGTACTTTCAGAACGTATCTAGATCAGATTAATGCCATATAGAAAAGAATAATAAAATTATTAATTGATAAAAAATAACAAAGAAAAAATATCGCCATGACTATGATCACTATCTGTAGAATCTTGCCTATTCATGAAAAGGTTAAATTGCTTATTTTGTTATAGGAATTTAATAATAATGAGTATAAAAACCCTATCTCGCATCGTATCACTACAAGAAATGTTAGTAACAAAAAATTTACTGTTTCTAGAATTTGCAATTATTCTAGTTCAAGAACCAGAAAATATTAAGTTCCAAAACTTCTCATTAATGTCCCAATTAAATAAACCTGTATTTAAGAAAAAAGTGACGAATTCCTTATTAGATTCTTGTGTAACTAATAAAAATTGAGGGTTTCCCAAAATAACCCACTGAAATACCCACTAAAGTTGCAAAAACATAACATTATACAGAAAAAATTGAGCTGGTTCGTGCAGTCATCGATCGAAATGCGAAGATCATAATACAATATAAATAATAATATCAGGCTATGGTGATGACTTCTGTTCGTGGATTGGTAGAACCCGTTCTTACAAGAATGAGAGCGTCAACTGCCAATAAACTGCCTTGCAGTTTGGCGGTGTATTGAAATGATATTTTTGTAATGATATTTTTCTTTAATAAACGTTTTTAAACAAAACTGAAATGATATTTAGATCATAATTTAAACCTCCATTTGCGATTTTATTGGATGCAGCGAAATGCAAGTAAAGGCATCGGCACGGTTTTTGATGTACGAGCAAAAGTAGTGGGGATAGTTGAGTATACGTTCACTCGCGCACGTAATTGCTTAGCCGGATTTTATGAATAAACATACCATTTTATTGTGTATAATGGACTTGGTAAGTTATTTGAGCATAGTTAAGACATAATCCTGATGGATAATGAATATGTAAAATATGAGATATTGTTATAATCTTATATGACTCAATTAATTAATATGAGTAAAAGGTATAACAATGAAAAAGGGCTATAGTTTAACTGCGTACCAAACGGTATACTAAAACTTTGCCGATAAAAGGTGAGTTTTATTTATATCATATAAATAAAATATACATATAAGTTATATGTATAACCAAATTCATACTGTAGATTCGATAAAATGATCAGGAATAAAGTTCAATGACATTTCAGGTTTGAATCAATGTACCTAGATATATTACTTTGTTCTGTTCTGTTTTGAATAACTCAATACTCTAATAGCGCGATTCAAGATTTTTTTGTAGTTTATCAGTAGCTTCTTTTTTATTTTTTATCACCTCTTTTAAACGTTCAACTATTTCCACAGTCTCAGTTTTCATGAAACAGTGCACGTCGTATACCAAAAAGTTTCTTTCCGGCATCTAGGTCACGAAACGCTCTACTAAAAATATGTCTGTGCGCGGCTGAACCCAAGGGCCCGAACTCCGGAGACGTGCAGCAACAGCGCCAAAAACAGACAAACTAATCACAGACGGCCGCGCGGCGCCTGCCCTCCCGTCGCACCCCCTTTCTGTCCTCCAAACAATCCCAATAAATGACTTCTGCGCATTCCCCCACTACTTTTGCTCGTACATCAAAAACCGTGCCGATGCCTGTAATCGCGGATCAAAAGGGTGAAATATGACATATATTTTTTTCAAAATTTAATTATCACAATTTCACAGTTTAGAATGAATTCCAAAAGAGCCAAATTGGAAGAACCCCGCATTCGTATCTCCTTGTGATGGATAAATCGCCAAGAATAACATAATTTCTAACATGGTTCAATGTTGGGGCCACGCATTGTGTAATTTAAAAAAACCGGGCAAGTGCGAGTCAGACTCGCGTACCTAGGGATCCGTATTGTGGATGATAAATTTAATTTTGTCTTTTTTTTTCGTTAATTTCTCAACCGTTTTGTTTTTCCTGTAATTTTTACGTAAATATACAGGGTGGAAAAATTTTAAGGGCCCTGGAGAGGAACTACCTTAAATCCTTTAATTAGCTCATTTTGCTGAAAGGAAACATTCCTTTATTTTTTAAAAGAAACAAAACTGCATTCAAAGATCTTCTAAAATTCACTTGTCTCACCCGGGAATAGAACCAACAAAAATTAAAAAAATAAACCCTCACTATTTTATTATACGAATCGGTAGGATTATTGTTCAGGATAAAATTTGTCTAATAAACATTAAGTCTTACACTCATCTGTTGTAAGAGATACCCATGAAATTGAATATTTATTACAAGTTCTTTATTAACAATACCTAGTACTGTTCACTTGTATCAAGTAAATGACACGTTATAATTTTCTTATCTCTGTAACATCCAAAGACATCGTATGAGCTTGCTAATGTTATACCTTGTTGAAGACTTTAATAAGAAAATCGTTACACGGTAATAATAAATCTATGCACAGCACCAATCCTTCTTGCACTAGGCGTACTGACGAAAAGTTTAAAAAGGGAACGTATGTTTTTTGCAACGCGTAGCAATAAATTTGAAGTTCGAACGATAACTTCCAACATTTTTAAAATCGATAAAAGTATTCGTTCGAATTTCAAATGTTTTTTGTTTTGCTTTCAATCCGTGCTGTCATTATGTTATAATGGCGTATCATTATTACATTACAAGTAAACAGTACTAGGTATTGTTAATAAAGAACTTGTAATAAATATAAAATTTCATGGGTATCTCGTACAACCGATGAGTGTCAGACCAAATGTTTATTAGACAAATTTTATCCTGAACAATAATCCTACCGATTCGTGTAATAAAATAGTGAGGGTTTATTTTTTTAATTTTTAGTTGGTTCGATTCCCGGGTGAGACAATCGAATTTTAGAAGATCTTTGAATGCAGTATTGTTTCTTTTAAAAAATAAAGGAATGTTTTCTTTCAGTGAAATGAGCTAACTAAAGGATTTAAGGTAGTTCCCCTCCAGGGCCCTTAAATTTTTTCCACCCTGTATATTACCATGATTTTTTTCATATTTTTTGGTCCACCAGTATTGGAGATAAGGGGGGACATACAAATATTTATGGTTTTTCAAGGATTTCTCGAAATAGATGGAATTAAATATAGCCAAACTATATATTTTTATAATCAGTTTTTAATACCTACAATCTGATACCCATATTGTATTTTTATAAAATATTCTAATATTATGATCTATAATTGACATTTTTTTCATATTTTTCGGTCTACCAGTTTCGGAGATAAGGGGGGGACATACATATATTTGTGGTTTTTTAAAGATTTCTCGGAACCAGTACCAGTAATGTATATATTTTTACAATCAGCTTTCTAATATCTACAATTTGATATCCATACTGTATTTTTAGGATATTATTTTTATTTTTCTCACTTTTGTTTTGGAAATATTTTAAACAATTTCAAAGTTTTCATATATATTTTTTTACACCGTGATATGAGGGCAATTAATGATATTTTTGTGCCAAATTAGAGCTGATGCCGGGCTCGACTGTGGAGGTACCACCATCTTACTTGGAGACCCTCTCGAAGTAATTCGGGGGAGAGTAAAGGGACAGCTCACAGGCAAAAAATCAGGAGGCCCACGATGCCTGGGACCGATGGACAGCGGTATATCCATCCCTAATAGCCGGGCCTTATATGGAACAGACTAGTGACGGGCAGCGGCGTCACTGGTGCAAGGGTTCCGGCACCGCGCTCACCAACCCGCCTGCCCAGCGTGTGTGAATATAGGCAATTCTTCCAGGATGACCGCCGGGAGTGGCAAAGTCCTGGAAAGGCTTATGTTCAGCAGTGGACGAAATAGGATGGATGACGGATGAATCCGTTTTTTAGGGCAAGTTGTTCGGTATGATCAGTTATGTGGTATATTTTAAAGATAACAGTATATGTACACAGAACCCAATTATCTATAAAAATAATATGGTAAGTACAGCGATTTCTTTCCCATTGTAGCGTAAATGAATGTCCCCCCCGAACCAAGTCTGGATACGTGCTTGATTTTGACCATTCTAACCGCATAAGGTTGACGTGCGGGCGACCGTACATTATGTCGTCGGTACATCGTAGAATTGGGCATATCATGATCTGCCTAGGCATATCGTAATAGGGAGGGTCGCCTCGCTCCGCTCGTCGTCGCAAAAAAAGTAAAAAATAGGTTTTTGACTTTTGGTGAAAGATTTTCGATTTCTTACTTTATGATCTGGGGCTCTACCGCGTAATTCTCATTTGTATCAACTTCAAGCAAATGCATGCGAAATTCAACGCGTGCAAAAGAGATGGCATGTTAGGCGGTCGTCGTCGCTCGCACGTCAAATTTCAATCTCAAGTTGATGTTGATGAAAATGAGAATTACGCGGTAGACCCGCTGCCCAATACTACGATCTGCCCACGACACATACCGTCATACAATTCATAAATGAAGAACGACACGTGAAAGCAGGACCGGCATTCTTGAAGTAAACGAGTAGCATGGCAATAGCCAGTAAGTACTATTAATTATATTATTCTGTGGCAATAGGGGCAAAGTATCGAGTTTCATAAAATATCTAAAAAAGGAATCGTGTTCGGTAAGACCTTGGGAGAATTGCTGAAACAATTGGAATTGGAAGGTTTTAGAACTCGTAGATTGTAATACACTTAGGGCCAGCTTCTGAATTAAGAAAATCTCGCCAAGCGAAACAGCCAATCACACACAGCTTTGCAATTCAAAGTTAATCACCGCTTAGCTTCAAATTCTCAAATGTGAAATCGGGGTTTAGGTACTCAAATAAAATGTGTCCTCGACCTTTGACTTTGTATGTCGACAAGGCATTATTACACAACTGTTTCAATCGAAGGTAATAGGTACCCGTATCTTGGAATATACGTGTACTATGAAGAGAAATTGCGTAAGCCCTTATCACAATTGTAATAAGAGTAAAATTTGGTATTTGCCCTAAATCAACTGTCGAGGCAACTATTAGACTTCAAGTTTATTGATTTTGCTTGCCGAACCTGCCAAGCCTTTCTAAGCACTGTAAGCACGAAGAAAAAAATTATTTCATGGGGAAAAAAGGTATAAAATACCAAATTGATTGACTTACTGACAATAAATTATTTAATAAACTGCAGTTTTACCGCATTCTTTCTACCAGGGGAAGGACTCTGTTACAACACAAAGGCTTGAAAATCTGGATAGGTAACAGCTTATCTTTATTGCTTATAGTACGGACGCCGGCACATGACAGGCTACCTATTGGCAGGTCTCTACCAGGGGAAAGACTCTGTTACAACTCAAAGGCTTAAAAACCTGGATAGGTAACAGCTTATCTTTATTGCTTATAGTACGTACGGACGCCGGCATGTCAGGCTACCTATTGGCAGGTCTTATTGCAACGTCATAGCCGTTAAAATCAGTTTTTTTTTCTTATTTGTTGTGAAGAAGATAGGTATATCATATCATACTCGTATATCATGTACGTGTCGTTCTTTAGTCTGTCCTAAGAACGACACTCGCCTTGATAATACCGAAATTGTATCGGTGAAACAGTCGGCATATAGTCAATAACAATCAGAAGTGAGTGTTAAGAGGCTATGCGAATTTTATTTTTGTCATTGTCACTCCAAGCGAAAAATCGCGCAGTGCGAGAGGGGCGTATTCAGGGCAAAAGGGAAAAAGTTGGTTTTATATTTTTATAAAAAAAACAAAAATTTCAAATATCAAATCTCTAGATATTGTTGAAACACACCTAATAAAATATGTTTGAGTTCTGTATATGGTTCCTATTCGTCAAACGAGGAGAAACAGTGTGTTTGAAGACCTCATTTCAACAATTATTTCTATCGAGGAAAATTTATCCAAACATGTTTTCCGATTTCAAAACCCTAGATTATATAGTCAAAATGCAAATACCAGAAATTTATAAAAAATTTCCGTGTATTTCATGAAATACACAGAAAAGAAACACCCGTATTTTTTTCGCATATCGCCTGAAAGCCGCGTGTTATAATAATCTAGAATGTCAGCTCACGCGAGCTTTAATGATATTAATAATATATCATATCTATAACAAATTAACAAAATGAATATTAATTTTTTACCCATTTGATATAAATAAAATACTTGTATTGCCTATTCCCATTTCATAGTGCCATAGTTTACCGTGACGTATTAAATAAATCATGTTGCTATGACAGATTAAGGGATAATTTTTATCACAAACAGCTGTAAGTTATTAATTACATATTCATATTGATTATGTTATCTTAATTATTTAAGGGCTTATGGAAGGTGACTGATTTGTTAAGCCAAATTCATGCTTTTAAAGGTATTAATTTGTGGTATGACTACATTATGTGCAGAGTAAATGGACGGATCATACTGAACAACTTTCCCAAAGCAACGTAACCGGGGCAAATAAAAACTGGACTTGCCCATACAAAATTATTAAAATTTAGAATGGAGAATTCCCATAGCTTAATTCGCTTAGATTAAATTATGTTAAGGTGTGTTAATTCTTAAACCATTTCGAGATTTAGGTTTAATAAGCCGTATTTTCGAACTTGACAAACCTCATGATGATAAATATTTTACAAAAAAAGCTGCAACTTCCATTTGCCTTCGTGTTACGCCACTTGAGAAATAGCTGTTTAGAAATGTGCCCTTTGCTATCAAGATAAATTTAAAAAATTTTGCTGCAGGCTGATTTGACAGATGGCTGAAAGATGAGTAAGACAGACAGAGACAGATAACTTTTTTATAAGCAATCACACATCACAATCAGTATGTCTAAAATTCTCAGGAGACGCCATCACCGGCAATTCTTTAAAAATCATTTTAAAAAATCACGGTTAATTTATATACCAAAATAACGAAAACATGTACTAAAATTGCGTATATTCCCTGAAAAAAATTTAGTTTATAGTTTTCATTAGTATGGTATATAATTTGATAAATATTTTTTAATTATATTTTAAAGAATTTTTGGATATGACGTCACTTGGGGCATTTTAGGCATTCTGTCTCTGTTTGTCTACTCATCTGTCATCCATCTGTCAAATCAGTCGAAAGCAAATTATCATAAATTTATCTTGATAGCAAAGGAAACATTTCTAAACATCCTTTTCACAAGTGTTTATAAATATATTATATTTTACTTTTTATGAGCTTTTGATTATTTATTATTATTAAAACAATTTTAAAAAATTATAACTCGATATATTTCGGCCCTCGGTATGTGGCCGTCATCAGTCCAATGTAAGAAAATAGTGACATATAATTAAAAAGTAAAAAGTAAAAGTTACACTTCTAAACAATTTTAGTTTTAAACTATTTTCTAAAAAATGAGTGACGTCACACGAATGCAAATGGAAGTTGCATTTTTTTCTTTAAAATATTCATCATCATGATGTTTCCTATACTTACCACGATTTCTAAAATACGGCTTATTAAACCAAAATCTCGAAATGGTTTTCGAATTACATAATTTAATCTAAGCTAATTGGAGAGGTATGAGATATTTTATTTTAATGTGCTCAGGTATATTTCTTTGGAAATTAGTTCGGTAGGTATGTGTAGTAGTAGTCAGTAGAGTAGAGGCAGTCAGTAGTTAGTCAGTACAGTACAGTAAGTCAGTAGGAGTAGAGTACGTGGTCAACGAGACCTGGCCGTTTAAAACCGGTATATGTTTCGGGAATGATAATTAATATTGGTTTTTAATGTTTTTATTTTGTCGGCTCTCGGTGAAACATCATCATGGATAATTAAAACACTTGTAAAGTTTCACAACTTATTATTTCACTATTTCCCTAACTATCAACCATTTAATTTTAGGACATATGAAAAAGGGCATAACTTCTTCTTCAAGTGGTATTGGTTTTTTTTATTCTGTTTTTTTAAATAAGCATCATGTATACTAATATTCATGTAAGGCAAGTTGTGGACCAAATCTACATCCTGTACTTACCTACAAACATCATACAACAAAACCAAAACAATAAGTTTAACAAACTATAAGTCCTGGCCCCCTAGATTCTAGCCCGGTTTACTTAGGTGCCGACCACACAGAGTTATGCGTTCCACGATCTGCGTTCCGCGGTCATTGTAACCTATGCGACGACGAGGGATCTTTACATATTCAAGCCGCGACGGTCAAGGAGAACGAGCGTTCTGATTTTAAAATTGTAAATCCTGACCGGGAAAATAAAAACCTGCTCATTTGCTTTTATGACTTTTATTTTATGATTGCAACACTCTGACAGCACACACGAAAAAAGAACACCACATTTTGACAGCAATCGACATAATGACGTTTTAAAGTTGAGGTTGCCAGTAGAAAAAATTAGTTAAAAAATTAATTCCGCAATATGGCGAGGTTTTTTATTTTCTTGGTCAGGCTTTAATTTGAAACACTATGTGTTGTACAAGTTTCATATTTTTAATAAATCAATAATTTCTCATGTATTTATTTTCAGAATTGTCAAATTGTTCATGATTTTATTAATTACTTTTTGAATAACCGATCAATAATTATATCTATATTTGTGGCCACAACTTTGTCCGGTTGAAGCTTTTAACTGGTTGTTGTTTATTTTTCTTTCAGTCATAAATTTCCCAAAATGTTTATATGATTACCTTTTTTCCCGCAGCTTATATGCAAAACAAATAAGTATGACATAAGCTTGAAATTTACAATATAACGCTATGATTGCTCAATTTAGGCACGCTCACTTTTCTCTATTGAGGGGCCGATCACACAGCGCGTTCAGCGCTATGCGGTCCAAATTGCGTTCTCTAAGATACAAGGTGCGTCGCATAGATTAAAGTGATCGCGGAACACAGAACGCAGAACGCGGCTCTGTGTGGCCGACCTTTGAAATATTTTATTTACCGATTGCCTCACAAAACATCGCGAAATACAAAATTGTAATATTGTACGAGTAAATAGTCCTACCTGTACAAGGGTCCCAGCTACGCTTGAAATCATTACACCTCTTTCCACGGTTCACTCTTTTAATTAAAAACAACAACTTTACAAGTCTTCATTCATCTAAGATCTCAAACAAACTAAATAGAAAAATCGGATAAGAATGATTACTTCACATCATACCATCTGCTTGTGTATGTTATCATTATGTAGTAGGTATATACTACACTATGTACATAATAATCTTCATGCATAATTCATTATAATTATCATTTAAATGAGATAGTATTACAGCAGGTCTGATTCTGAATTAACGATCAATATCCGCGACTTCACTTGCGTAGATTTTGTTTTTGTACACTCAATAACAAAACATAAGAACAGAATTTTTATCTTATGTATATTTTTACGTATTTAATTAAATTCAGCATTTTTTTTTATTTTTCTATTCACAGGCTACTAATATTTAATTCAGACCTGTTAAAACCGAAAATAGTACAAGTTTTGTTATTTATTTATTTATATATTAAAATCTTTTATTAGTCTGTTTTAGGTATATTTTGCAATGAATGCTTTTAGGTTTTGATAGCTGTTTTATTCCCCTGTCTCTGGCAATATTTCCGAGAATCGGTCTTCGAAAACAAGATCAAAACAGACTTTTTTTCTCGATTTATAAAATGATTGTTGTGGTTAAATTTTCGTCGCTATAAATATGTTTACATGTAAACTTTTTATTTCTTAAAAGTTCTTTTTACATGTAGAAAATTTCATTATTTGTGTATTTTGATTATTCATATATGCATAAAACTTTAAAAACATTGCACCCTCCTCTACAATTGATGACAGATTGATTGAGAAAGAGTCTTCTCTGACTATGTCCCTACATTTAAATTTTAATGTTATGTGTAAACTATGTTTGTGAATGTTTTTATTTGCATTTGTAAAAACTTAATTATACACCTCTTTTATTTTTTTATTTACAGTTTATTTACATTTTTTTTATATACAGTGCAATGGATATCTGTAATGCTGTATAAATAATAAATAAATAAACAATTTCCACATCGCTAAAGGTTTGTTTATTATTTTTTTTATATTAATTATATTTTGCATTCAAATAAATTACCTAAATGCTATTCTAAAGTATTAAAGGCAAAATGAAAAAAATTGCATTTTTAATTCATCTTCTTCTCTACACATAAAATGCAACATATTCCTGTCTGTATGTACGCATATTATCTTAGAACAACTCGGGAACTTGTCAACGGATTATTATGTAGTTTTTATTGTTAATCAGTAAGTTTTAAAGAACATTTAAGAGACAAAATTAGACTTATTGTGTAGAGTGCACTTCTAAATCGTAATTTTTTTGGAATTTGGAATAAACTTGATTATTTTTTTTCGGTCTAAGTAAATGTAAGGATTTTCAATAAAATTACTGAATTCGATTAATTAAAGATCCTTGGTTTTTCTGATATGAAATTTGAATGCGACATGCTTTATTCAGTACAAAAAATCGTGGAAAACTCGGGAAAATTGGCGGAATTCACTAAGATTTAATTATTTTAAGGTGTGTTAATTCGAAAACCATTTCCAGTACATTCAGGAAGTATAAAATGCTCCAGGTTACGCCCAACCAACCCTGTTTATTTTGATGTTTTCTTTTTCTACTCAACTACAAATTGGACTCGTCTTGTTACTCGATCTCGATACATAGGTCTCAGAATAAGGATTCCTTATTCTGAGACATAGGTTTACTGACTATGCCCATAGCTATGACATAAATTAAAAAAAAAAACTATTTGTCAAGTCCGAGTTTGGTTTTGACTGACATCGACTGACGACGACCACAAGTTGGTCGAAATATATTTCGAAACTGATTAATACTTTTTTAATTGTATATGTATGTATATCTATTATGAACTATTTAAAAGAATAAAAAGCTTAATAAGGCTTTAAAATAATATTCATTTAATTATTTCTTGCACGCGATGTTTTGAAATCGAAAATATAAATCAATTTACAAGTATATTTGTCGACTCTTGATGAAACAATTTGAAGATTAATTTTGATATTTTTTAGTAGGTGATATTGTGGGGGAAAATAGAAATAAAATGACATACTACTTTGGATGATTTTGTTGCAATAATCAATACCCAGTTATGAAAATACATATCTACATATACTCATGTTCTTTGTCAATTGATTCATTTATTTAATGTAAATAAAATCATTTATAATGAGGGATTTTCTAACAGCTCATTTAAAAAAACCGGCCAAGTGCGAGACAGACTCGCGTACCTAGGGTTCCGTATTGTGGATGATAAATTTAATTTTGTAATTTTTTTTCGTGAATTTCTCAACCGCTTTAATTTTCCTGTAATCATTACATAAATACATATGACCATGGTTGTTTTCATATTTTATACATACATATTTTATATATACATACATATTTTTGGGGCTTTTAAAAGTTTTAAAGATTTCTCGAAACCAGTGCCAGTAATTATAGTAAAAGTATATATTTTTACAATCAGCTTTTTAAAACCTACAATTTGATACCCATATTGTACTTTTATAAAATATTTTTTTTATTTATTTTACTTCTTTTTTTATGTTTCTCATTTGTGCTAATTTTTTTTTAATCTCTATAGTTTTTCTGTAATTGGCCAGTTATGATCTATAATTGTCAATTTTTTCATATTTTTCGGTCTACCAGTTTCGGAGACATGGGGGGGATATACATATTTTAGTGGTTTTTTAAAGATTTCTCGAAACCAGTGTCAGTAAATATAGTAGAAGTATGTATTTTTACAATCAGCTTTTTAATATCCACAATTTGATACCCATATTGTATTTTTAGGCTAATATTTTTTATTTTTCTCACTTTTCTATTGGAAATATTTTGAACAATTTCAAATTCTTCATATTTTTTTACACCGTGATATGTGGGCAAATTAATGCTATTTTTGTGCCAAATTTCATGTATTTATCTTTAACAGTGTTAAGTTATGAGGCTGTGACATACGGACGGACGGACAACGGAGTCTCACCATAATTTCCTTTTGTACCTTTTAGGTACGGAACTCTAAAAAAACTTTGGCTCCAAATTACTCAACAGATGGCGTTGACGAGACGTGGTCTGACTGAGTGTTGCCAATGGGCGCTTTTATAACTTTGTTCGGTGCTGTGCACGATGTTTTTTACCGACACGTTTTAACAGGGATTCATGTCGTGAACTCGTGACGATATGTTTTATGTTTATGTAAATTTCAAAATAAAAATTAATTTAATTATTATTAAAAATTAATTTGTGTATGACGACCTCCATAAAATATTCAACATTTAATTTTTTGCACATACTTCGTTATCATAATAAATTAGTTTTGATTTTTATATTAGAAATAAATTCGGTAACATAAAACATGTTTTTAAGTTGGCAACTCTAGCCATATCTAGTCAACGCCATCTATTGAAATGTACCGAACTATTTCTTTTTTAGGGTTCCGTACCCAAAGGGTAACCAACGGGACCCTATTACTAAGACTCCGCTGTCCGTCTGTGTTTCCGTCTATCACCAGGCTGTATCTCCGAACCGTGATAGTTAGACAGTTGAAATTTTCACAGATGATGTATTTCTGTTGCCGCTATAACAACAAATAACAAAAAAACAGAATAAAATAAATATTTAAGGGGGCTCCCATACAACAGATATGTTTTTTTTTGCCGTTTTTAGCGATAATAGTACGGAACCCTTCGTGCGCGAGTCCGACTCGCACTTTGCCGGTTTTTTCAATTAGCTGTCAGAAAATCCCTCATTGTAACCTTCTATTTTACTCTATTTTTTAGACTTCTTATCGATTTTCTCTCGAGTAGGTACCTACTTATCGGTTTCAGAATTTAGTATAGGTTGTTTCTTTATAAAATTTCTAGTTTGAACAAATCGTGTTTTCATTTCAACTATGAGCTCAGGTTCTGAGTCAGTTTCAGTGAAAACTCCGTTTTTCGAACGGAGCGCGTTATTTTAAACAATAATGAAAACGACTGAAAACGTCATAGAGTTCAGTTCTATGCAAAATGAGGTGCTCAATTTCTGGTCACCCATGCTCTTAATAATAACTTTTTTAATATTCTAATTATTGGGAGTCATTTGAATGCTAAAATAATGTTTTTATTGAACTTTTCCTATTTCTTTATATTCGGACCAATCTATCTATTTGGTATACTAGATATAAGTACAGTATACGATGGGTCACTTTAAACAAATTTAAAGATTACATACCTATGTATATTACGTCTACAATTTATCTTACATTATATTATTTAACTATGTATATATAACCTGCACGTGAAAGGAAATATATTAATATGTATGCTTTTTTTTATTAAATAATATGCAATTTAGCTGAAAGGAATAATTGACTTGAGTTCTGAAATGCGCCTAGTGTTCTACATCACGCTGATATTTAGCTTCTAAGATTATCTCTTTAGGTCTGTAAATTGTAATTTAGCTATTTTATAATTTTTATTCAGTAAAAGGAAAAAGCAAAGCTAATAAAGAAAGAAAACTAACCTCAGTTGACAAAGGAGGCTTCTAAAATCCAAATGCTAATGTTTTTTCAACATGTACCGTCGCACAATGATCATCACACACACTGGTCAAATTATTGTTTTATAAACTTTCGTTAAATAACACACTGAAGAGGTTTGATTCGATATATAAAATTTGTGCTCGTTTTGGCTGAGCTTGTTAATTCAATATACAAACTCCCCTCAGCGACTCTCATGTGCTACTGACTGACAAAGACGAACGAACGAAACGAAATCAACGAACTCTGTTCGCCATTCGCCAACCGAAGTGTATATGTGTGTGTAAGTATAGACTGGTCTGGCTGGCATTGTTGGCTACAAAGGCGATTGCGCTGTGGCGCTGTCCTGCTGTATCCCAGCTGTTTAATATTGTCGGCTAGAGTGCCAACGTTGGATTGCCATCTTGCCAATCGATTGTCGATCTTAACGTTCTAAATAATGCCTTTGTGATCGGCCGATTAGAAATGTTGGGGGCAGTGTTATTTCGAAATTAACTGCAAAGATTTTGGAACCTCATATTTCTAGAGACATTTTATTTAGGACATACCTTTTTAGGACATAGCTTTGTCTTTTCTGTGCACTCGCGTCTAGCTAGGATCACGTTGTTTTTTTTTTTGTATTAACAAACTGCAAGAATGAATGAGTTCATTTGACTAGTTAACAATGCCACCAGGCTATTATGAAACTCTCCTCCATCCACATGTTACCGAGCGAAAGCATTACTCCAAACAGTAGCAAGCGAGTGCATTCTTAGTGCAGACGAACTCGGCTAGAGCAAGACAGCAATATCCGGTACATTCTTAGTTCATCGATTTCAGTGAATGATTCCGTCCTTTTCATACCCACTGTCTTCTCTTTCTTTCACCACTGCGGATACTTCCGTATAGCATGGCATAGATGGCTTGGATTTTTTGAGTACCTATGTATCCTATTTTATGCCAGACTTGGGTAATTTATAAAGGTTTTAATTTGGTGTTCCTTTTTCATCGTGCCAGGCTAAGTTGGCCGGGCGAAGGTTCATTACTAAAGGCGGGAGATCTGTGCCCTCGGTTCTTACGTAAAATATTATATCGATTGCGTTGACTCTACTTATGTTGCTTTGCTTCCTTCCTTTCTTTCCTCTATCTACATGTAGTTTTCGAGACGCCTTCTTTAGTCAAGATATATTAGCTTGTTTTGAGTAGACGGTCATACAATTTCCGTGATTTCCGTATATTCCAGTCGGTACACTGTTTCAAATTTGGTGCGCTAGTTATTTGGAAACTGACGGCTTTTTTATTTTTCAGTATGTAATTGCAGGTTTTAATTCATTTGAAATTATGATTTGTATTGTTGTGTAATTTAATAATACGTGTGGAAGTTAAATAGAAAATATTTACATTTAGGTTGAGCACTTAGTATTCTTTAATTTAGCAATTTTTATTGTTTGCTTTTCTTACTTAATTTTGATTGCACATGCGTTTTATAGAATTCTATCAATGGATGACTTATCTAGGCATATAAATGTAATAATAAATGTATGCCCACAAATTCAAATAAAATCAAGGTGAATAAATTAAGCTTAATTAGGTTTAAGATATAAGGACGGGACTTACTTCTTTTCACTGTTGTTGATTGGTTCTCTAGCGGTGTTATAATAAATTTGGCCATTCACAGTTATAATGTAATATTATAACATCGGATAAACAGTTTAGGTTAGGTACATAAAACCGCTTTTGATGTTGTAATTTAATTACCGTATGGAAGTAAATAAAATACTATTTTAATTGGACCAACTCTTGCATCAGTGGTAGAACCCCCCATGGAAAATCTAATTGCTTGTGGAGGAGTTTTATCAATCCGTGTTTTCTTTTATGCTTATGGAATTTGTAGTTCTCATACAGAAAAAGACACGTACCATATAATTAATTATAGCAGTACTTATACCTTATCCTCATAATTTAAAGACTAGATCACCTAGAATCCACCTAAAGCCCTTATCTGTAGGTAACTAGACCGGATTCAGTTAATTTTCGTTCTGATTTGCAGCAAAGCTGTGTTCTAGGTCAGGTCGAGACCTTAGGGTGAAATTTGTAGATTTAACTTCTATAAACATTCAAAAATATTCACGCAGCAGACAGCTTTGTTAACAAAAGCAGTAATTATGCAGAATGTTGATTTTAACCGCAACTTCCGTCACTGGAGCTTTGTACTGATGCCATAAAAAATATTAAATAGTGCCGTTTATTTGTCTCCAAATGTCCGAAACACTACGACTATCATGTTCTGCACTAATGTTATTTTTAAAAGTTAGAAAGGCGTTCCACTAAACAACTGGTAAGTGCCAAATGCCAATCGAATCACCATTCTTTCAGAGAGGTCTGCTCTCTACCTAGCGATCGCAAAACCAGTAATCACCAGCCCCGGTTCAAATCTCTCCAGTAAATTTCTCTTACACCGCCGGTCGCTTACCTTTGCATCTGAACCCTTCAAACATAACAAATCAGTGCGCTGTGTAACCAACCTCAAAGGCTTTGCCTTTTTTCAACGACCCAACTTCTTCAACTAACTTCATGCCCTCTGTGTTGGCCCGAAATGTACGCAACAACAATCTGCCTGCATAATTATCTACAATTCACAAAATAATCTCTACACAGAGTTAGATCTACAAATCCTGAACTAAATAATCTAAGCCTAACATAACTTTTATTCACAAAATAATCTCTACCCAGAGATAGATCTACAAATATTGAACTAAATAATCTAATCCTAACTTATGTTAACTTAGTTATTATATATATCCTAACTTAGTTATCTAAGTACGTTTAACCTGCATGATTCTTTTTTATTCACAAAATAATCTCTACCTAGAGTTGGATCTACAAATCCTGAATTAAATAATCTGATCCTAACATAACTAAATACGTTTAACCTGCATAATTCTCTTTTATTCACAAAATAATCTCTACCCAGAGATAGATCTACAAATATTGAACTAAATAATCTAATCCTAACTTATGTTAACTTAGTTATCATATATATCCTAACTTAGTTATCTAAGTACGTTTAACCTGCATGATTCTCTTTTAGTCAC
Organism: Ypsolopha sequella; assembly: GCA_934047225.1. Classification (NCBI taxonomy): domain Eukaryota; kingdom Metazoa; phylum Arthropoda; class Insecta; order Lepidoptera; family Ypsolophidae; genus Ypsolopha; species Ypsolopha sequella. Next base: position 13,782,329 of record OW203994.1, on the reverse strand, counting down.
GAAATAATGTCTACCTAGAGTTAGATCTACAAATCCTGAACTAAATAATCTAAGCCTAACATAACTGAGTACGTATACATATAATAGTTTTAAGGCCGATGACCGCTTTACAGCCGTGAAAGGTAACTCTGCTTTGGTTATTCAATGCAACAGTAGACTTTTTGGGTCACAGTCTAAATTTGGTGAATATAGCGTGCCAAAAATTTTGTAAAGTGAAGAATTTTAGTCGAAAACTTGTGATAATACACATATACAAATAAGTTTGACTATGGAGCCAATTCCCAAAATTAGAAGTAGGTATGTCTGCATTATGGAACAGCTGATTCTTTTCCGCCATTTCAGTGTTGGCTCCAATACGGGTATCTACTAAATTGTGACTTGGCAATAAATAAATGATATAATATTTAATTTTTAGCTTTTCAGCGACAAAAAATCTAGCCAGTTTAGTTTTCTCCCTTACTACAATTCTAATTATAATTCAATTTTTTTTGTAACCCGTAAGACACAGCCACAGATTATGTGGTTGCATGAAACGGATTAAGATAAAAATTTAAGCGCGGTAGTTTAGCTGAAGCATAGATGATCTTGTCTATCAATATATCTTGATACTTGATAATCTTGATACTTGGTCTATGGCTGAGGCTATATTTTTATATTTATTGCCGTACTGATTACACTTTATTACCTTGTTTTGTTAATGGATTGTTATTATTTGTCACAAATCTATAACTAAAATTTCTAAAATTAGAAATTCGCCTACCCCTTCTCTCACGTATATGATATTTTCTATAGCCGATGCGCCAATCCGCTAACTAATCAGTGTTTTTGCATAGATTTGCTACATGCATCTCACTCTCGCTTACAGGGGATTCTCTATTTCTATCAGCATGTGATGTTGGCTTAGCCAATCAGAGAGCGTGAAAGCGCGATCAAAGTTTGCGATTTCGAACAAACCAAGCGTCCGTACTGCCCATTTTTACTACAACCTAAAAAAAACTCTGTTCGTACCTTTTACGAAAATAACAAAGACTTTGTCAAACAACGGTATTAAATTGAAACCTGAGTAAACAAGGCCGAACGGAAAAACAAAACTGTGTAAGTGTATGACTCAAACACATCGGTTCTTATATGCGGAGACAATAAAAGTATACCATCTTTGTTTGAATGACCTACTATATCTACAACTCGAAAAATCTGTGAGGTAAATATACTATACTACCACCAACACATTTAATGTAAATTGTCAAGACTCACAAGCTCATAATGCTTGCTTTCACTGTTAAAAAGTTATCTGGGGGAGCCATACGTCAATAGTAGTCAATACGTCACATCGAAAACCTTTACATTAACATTAGGTCGAGCCCGTTTTGTTGACAGTTCAAAATGTAGATGCATCATCATTAGGTAGAATGGTCATTCATTATCATTACGTCGATGTTCATTTATTAAATGAGGTATTAGGTAGACGGACCAAGAAAAAGTTTTTGGCATCTGCGTCGATAGCAAAGCCCGCATCAACCACTCTTTTAATTTTATGCAAATTTTTATAGATTTTGACAGATGATAAGTTTTTTTATAGATTTTTTGACAGATATCGAAATTTACAGATTACAAATTTTTCATAGATTTTACAGAAGATTTTTCGACAGCAATATCAAAATTGACAGGTAATTTTTTTTCAGGTTATTTAACAGATTTTAAAAATGACAGATGATAATCTTAAAACCTTTCATAAATTTTAAGACATATATCAAAATTGAAATCTGTAATCTCTGCCCACCCAGACATCGTGTGTCGACGGCGACGATTGAAATGAAAAGGAATCATTTTCGTAAAGCATTTTACCTAGAAAGATTTTAGTGTATGAATATTTTGGTAGTTACTAGTCATTTATTTATACAATTTAGTTTATTACAAACATAATTGCAAATAAAAGCAAACTCTTGCTTAACCTACTTTTCCATTTATTTAAATTAATTTTGTCTGGGATCTGTTTGCTCCAGAGACAGAATCCCCTCTACCCAGTAATCTAGCTTAGATAAAGGTCTTGCAGCTTAAATATCCCGAACAATAGTAAAAACATTTCTGTCTGGTCTGATTTAGTTTTTATCCCCCGAAATCCCAATCTTTATGTATTGTCGTTATTATCATCAAAGGTATCATCATATCATATGCTATGACCTCCTCTTTTTTGTACTATCAGTTACTTAGCCTCTTATTCTCATACAACTGAAAAAGACTATCCTTTTTAAAGATCCATATTTTACAAGAAAGAAAAGTACTCTTATAAAAGTAAGTTAACGTCTATCAAGACACTTTTCTGAGATGGATAGAGGTAAATAAATACTAAAATTTACTCTATGCAAAAATATAGAGGAAAGTAACCAAATATGGAATACCATTTTGATGATTCCAATTTATAAAAAACAAAAAAGTAAGGAAATTTTCAAAAATAATAATGAGGAACTTAATCTTCTTGCAAAAATCACAAATTCGAGTGTCAAACTCTGGCCCTGTACAGAGATTATGAACCCAGAAAGAAGACGTTAAACTTTTGACTCATGTTTTGCCTTGAGTATCTTGAGAAAACAAAAAACGCCTGCCATAGACTCACCGCGCACCTGACTAGTCAGACAAAATAAAGTGCGACACTAAAGTGAGTAAATGAAATGAAAAATTGCTTTGAATTGCATCTTGAAGTGTTAGTTTTAGAGAAATGGTGGGATTCCATATTAGGGATACTGTTCCATATTTGGTAACTTTCCTTTACACAAATCACGTATTTCATACCAAAATACTTCCCTTTGACCTAGAACTGAGAATTTGACACCAAGGGATATAGTATTGTCGATTCAGTATAACACGATTTAACTTATATAACAGGAAAACTTAATTTAAGCGTTCTGTCTTTTTCTGTCTGTATCGGAAAGACAAAGACAGGACACTTAAAATAAAGTTAGTCCTCTCAACAAAGACTTAATTTTTACAGATCCATATTTTACAATAAAGAAACTCTTGTAAAATTAAGTTAACGTCTGTTTATCAAGACACCTTTTCCGAGACGAATAGAGGTAAATACTAAAATTAACTCTATGCAAAATTATACACAAATCACGTATTTCATACCAAATTACTTCCCGTTGACCTAGAATTGAGAATTTGGCACTAAGGAATACTAAGTGTCGATTCGGTATAACACGATTTAACTAATTTGACAGGTAAACTTAATTTATTTCTCTACCGAAAAGACAAAGACAGGACGCTCTGCATAGCTAGCATGGCAGGAAGAAAACCTAAGAAAAAGCCCGATAAAACGTTGTTATTTCTTCATTTTGACAAGTAAACCAAGATGGAAGCTTTATTCTTCTTTAGCTAACATGGTGTCAAGATAAAAAAGAATATTGCTCTTTTTTTGACAGTTAGAGAGAGTTTTTTTTTTTTTAATTTTTATTTCTTCTTTTGCTAACATTGCAAACACACTTTATCGATTTTTTTGACATTTCTCGTAGAGAAAACCCGAAAAGTATATCACCGACCCTAGGACCCGGTGATATAGCCCGAAATACGAAATAGCAACTTCTTAGAAAGAAAGGTGTGTTGGTTAATTGGTTTTTACATCTTGTGCCACTTATTTACATATAATGAGGTATAGAATCGATAGCGGGCAGTCACTTTTCTAACCCAAGTGCTTTTCTTTTTCTGCGAAAGTAAAGAACACATGGTAAATTACTAAAAATTGTACAATCTGCACAAGCAGCTCTTGTGACATAGAGGAGGTTACAATAAAGCTACAGACCGGTCTACAGAGAGTGCGGCTGCATTATCAGCACTAGGCAAACCTGTAAGCAGATCCAAAATCATAGCAGATTGCCATGCAGAACTGCAAAACCTGTCAAACATGTGCAAGGTGAAGCTACACTGGACCAAAGCACACAAGGGGAATCAAGGTAACAAACAAGCAGACTCTTGCTAAACTAGAATCTCACATGAAGGGAACGACACGACACGGGATATTAACTTGGTGGAAGAGAGAAACTTTGAGAGATGAGAAAACACACCCTAACCGTGCACAACAGGAAGTGAGCAGAACAAATAGACTGCTGAATGATAATGATACCTACCATAGTCAAATGGTGAGGTAACACAATACTTACCTTGTAAAACGTTAACTGTTATAATGTATTGAATAAATGATGGTAGAGGATATGAATATAAATGGACAGACAATGGTATTGATTCGGCATAACACGTCTTAACTTATTTGACAGGACTAACCTTATTTTAAGCGGCCTGTCTTTTTCAAAAAAAGACAGAATGCTTAAATTAAGTTTAGTCCTGTCAAATAAGTTAAGATGTGCTTCACTAAATCGGTCCGACTCTAACTTCAACAAGCACCTCTTCACTACAGGTGGCACCGATAGCCCACTATGCAGAGGATGCCTTCAAGAGGAAGAGACAGTGGAGCATTACTATTCCACTGCTCTGCAACTGAAGATACAATACAAAAGACAAGGATAGTGACAAGCTCCACTTTTCAGTTCAGCTCTAGTTCAAGGAGCTGCCCTGGCTGAAGTGCACAACACCCACCATCGTGAAGAGTTAGGTTAGGACTTATACCGCTGTGATTTTCGAATTTTTCAGCAAAAATGTATAGTGTAAGTGTGAAAATTAAATAAAAGGTGAAAAAATGGAAAGTACTTGTGAACGAAACACAATTTATTGATAAAATACATTGAATGTTGTAATGAACCCGCGCACATCCAATATATTGTATGTTATTTATATTTTAATTAATTCAGTGCAGTTTCATGATGAGCATTTGGTTTCTGCACTAGCCAACAAATATTATAACTTTTAATTTAATAGATTATTCTAATATATAGGGTACTTAGTAAATAAAAGTAAATAAATTGTACATGAGCACATTAATTTTATTATTTCTTATCACCATTCACAACATTATATTTCCAAGCATAAAGCATACACTAAAGAGACTATGCTGCTTGATAAATATCTGAGAATCTTGTATGTTTTGGCAAGGCAAATAATGCTTTTATGTGAATTCTGCTTGATGATGTTTTCTTACCACGGTCAAGCTGCAAACTATATATTTTCTTCGGCAAGTTTAAACAGCACCCATATGTTCACTTTTTTGAAGTAACAGTATAAAAAGTTGCTCCAAGTTATAAATACACGGCTTACTAATGCCTCACTTATTATCATTTTCATTTCATTTCATTCTGATATCAAACCTAAAAACAATTTATTTTGCATGTTGCGCCATAACTACAATAGTAAAAAAAGATTCATAGGCAGGAGTCTTGTTCATTATCCAGGCAGCCTGATGGATACTAAACGAGATGATGCACTAAGATATTGAATACAAGCTGGAAATGGTCTTGACAGTCAAATCTTGTATAACATTTGAGTTCTTCTTTGTTGGTTTCTGCCTGTATGTTTTCAATACAAAACGTCTTTTTAGTGCAATGAAACTGGCTGGTTCTTCGGTCTTGATTTGGCTGTAAATTAGAAAAAGAAATTGTTGAATAAGTGAGGTTATAAAATACCTAATTATTTATTGTTATTGTAGAGTAATAAAAATTGGCAGGTTATTTACTTACGTTTCCGGAATCCAGAGGCTGTCTGAGGCTCTGATTATACAAAATTTTGGTTTCTAAATAAAATTATTGGCTATAATCCTTCTTTTTCTTTAATTGTTCATCGCTTGGAAACCTGTGTGCTGACTTTCTTGAGGAAATTATGCATTTTATGTTGACAAATTAATTTTATCTTGAAAGAAAACAAAACTTTTTGAATAAAGGAATGTTAGGAATGTCTTGTGTCGTCATGTCAATTCAGTGCAATGCTACACTACCATTTTAAAAAGAGTACTGTTTCAAACAAATTATAAATCGCAAGTGCCTTTTTAAATTGATTGTTTAATAATGTAAAGGTCAGCGTTCATTGAGAATAATCGATTATTTTTTCGATTTAATCCAATTTTAGACAAACTATTCTGTGAATGCGATATAGCGAGAAAACATTTTTTCGACACGATTTTTTCTTCTTTTCTTTGCTGCCATGTTAGCAAAAGTAGATAAATCGGGATTTTAGAAATAATCTTGTAGAAATTAAAGAGTCGATAAAATTTTGCCATGTTAGCTATGCTGGACGCTTAAAATAAGGTTGGTCCTGTCAAATAAGTTAAGTCGTGCTACACCGAATCAACACCTAGCTCAGCAATGGTCATTTATTAGATCCAACCACTCTTATCATAAATTTATGTTTTTTTACAACAATAATAGCTCATTTTGTTGATCGCAATAATCGTTTACTAATATTTTCCTTCTACACAAACCAGTTTTTTTTACTACCTACGTGTACCTGGCTAGAAAATCTATTTTATTGTCTCTTTACCGTGTGTATAATATACAACGTGTAACAGAAAGGTGTAACCATATTTGAAGAGCTTATTCAGTTGATATAGAACAACTTTTACTATGGAACAAACACTGTAACTCGAAAAAAAAATTTGCTGTTTCATAGAAAAATGCAATGCCGCTCCGCTGAAATGTATGGAAGGACAGATTTTTTTTTTGAGATTTCAGGGTTGGCTCCATAGTAAAATTTGTTCTATACCATTGACTGAATAAGCTCTTCAAATATGGTTACACCTTTCTGTTACACGTTGTATATTATCTTTAATTGGCTTCGGTTTTAGATGTTCTGAACGAGCGAGCGAAACGAGCGATGTTCTCAGAGTCTACTTGAACAATTCAGCGTTTGTAATAGTCTAAGAGCTAGCGACCAAATCGGTCATGTGGCTTCAGCTGTATTGAAACTCCGTTAGCTACTTCCCTGAACAACCTTTTCCGATAATCTTCGTGCTGGCAGGCCACGAGCGGTGGGTGCGGGTGTAGTGTGGTGGGGAAAAAAATGAAAAAAAATGTGGGTTCAGCGACTTTAATTTTTTTTTCAAACAGTTGCTCTGTACTCCCTGTGCACCCAAAAAAAAATTTTAATCGATCTGGTGGTGGGAAGGGGTTGCCAGCGTTAATTAAAAGTACCAAAATAAGATTATCGGAAAAGGTTGTTCAGGGAAGTAGCTAACGGAGTTTCAATACAGCTGAAGCCACATGACCGATTTGGTCGCTAGCTCTCAGTCTATAATTATGTATGAATGTTTGTCCGATGACGGTAACCCGAGTATCGTTGATCGTAACGTCATGAAATTTGTTCGCTTCGCTCGCTCGTGTAGAAAAATAAATAAACTGAAATCACTTTTTTGTTTAAAACGAATAGAGGCTCATTTTAAGTAAACGCTATTTCGATAACAGTTAAGTAATAAATAACCATGATTTATCTCTGGAATTGACCTAATCCTCGAATCTTAACCTGTTGACCCACTTTTATAATATTTACAAACTTCGATCAACGAAGTTTACAAAAAATAAGAACACTGAACAGGAAAGAGGTTGAATGGTTTGTTTTTTTGCGACGATTATAACGTAGAGAGACGATATTATGTAGGTATCAACGAAACACGATTTATACCGCCTTTTATCAGCGTAATCGTTGTTCTTTGTTCCTTCGTAAATTTCATAGGTACACCGATTACACGAGAGATCGCAGCTGTAAGTACCTTAGTCTAATAATCTCATCGTATAACGGCAATGACCTTTAAGAGGCCCTTTACGCCTGGATTTTTCTTGAGATTCATAAAAAAGGTATAAACTGAATTTGAAGACTACAGCTTAGTTTCTTCATATCTTATTTTATAAGTATATTCTAGCGACATCTAACTACGTCTCTACACAGCCCATAAAGCAAAATTTGATAAAACACCATCATAATAGCTGTCAAGATATCGTGAATATTGCCTCGTTTTTACGCAAAGTTTATAATTAGCAAGTTGTATAATTTTTATCTATACTGGAAATAAAAAAGAGAGAAATACAGACGTCGTTCATGTATAGAAGACTAAGTTTATACACTTTTCTATAAATAAACAGTTACCGTTTAATGGAAAACGGTTTTTAACTGAAACCATTTCACAAATTCGGCGCGTTTCGAATATCTCGCCATCTTGCACCTCTTGATGAGAGATGGGTCGGAGTGCGGTGTGTAGGGGGGGGGGGGGGGGAACATATAATAAAGATGTGTGTAAAGTTTCACAAACACCTAAAGCAGCTGAGCGGGAAGGCCCACCTTTATATCTGCATAAAAAAGCAATTAGACACTAAGTCGCGAAATGGTTAGCACAACGACGACATGTATAGGCTGTGTCGATTAGTCAGTTTGGAGTTTGGACATCTCTCTTCCGTTAAATATACAAGGCTTTTCTTATGAACTAAAATTCGATAAAACTAAAATTCGATACTTATTAACAATTTTTGTGAAATTCATAAAATTTAATTTCCACTTCCCATAGTAATTCACTTTCATTAATATGGAAAGTCGATGAATTTCACAAAGATTGCTATTGATCCATGATGCTGATCACTTACCAAGCCTACAGTACGAATTTGAACGATGATGTTCACAAAAAAAAAACATTTTGTATCTTAGTTAAACGATAATGATTTTTTGAAACATATGATAATTATTGCAGCTGTTTTGGTTTTCCACGGATCCGTGACGATCATCGTCTCTCATCTCCTAGGGTCTGCCGTTGAAAAAGCTTGGGAAAGGCTGATATAGTTCAACAACCACTTAGATTCCATAGTGTACAAACTAAACTGGTTGGGATAAGATGGTTCGGCTAAAGAGCCCAATGAAAACTATCTCCCCAATAACTTGGAACTCGAAGAGTCATAAGTCATAAATAAAAGGCGCCAGTCACGAGACTCAAATGATGTATCAAAAACAGGCCACAATGATTAATTCACTCCAAAAATGGCGTACGTAGGACCGAAGCGTAGTTACAAATATGTATGTTGAAACAAAAGTGACGCGGATGCTAATCAGTATGTACCAATTATGACCATAAAATACGTGTGGTCTTGTTACAAGTAACTTTGGTGTTTTCGGTAACACATTTTCGCTAGATACACCAAATTAATATAAACTGTAAGTAACTAGAGACTCGGTAAGTAATTTGAATCAAGATGCAAGAAATAACTCTAATCACCGAATACGTTAAGTGGAAGAGTGTGAATTTTGTTATACAAATCTGTGAATTTTGTTGTACCATACAAATCTTTTCAATCTATTTCATTGTACTGTCAACCAGTGGCGTGCACAGAACTTTTTGCTGGAAAAGCAAACAATTGGTCAAGAACAACAATAAAAAAAATATGAAAAATTTTTAATATTACTTTGTAAAAAAAAAAATTGTATGACGCCAGGGTAGACAATGTCTACCATAAAGTGACAATTTCCTGTACAAACTTTTTTTTTTCAAAGTGATATTTGAATTTTTTTATATTTTTTTTATTGTTGTTCTTAACCAATTGTTTGCTTTTCCAGCAAAAAGTTCTGTGCACGCCACTGCTGTCAACTTTTCATTGCACAAATCTAAAATCATGAAAGGGTTACTATTTAAAAAAATCGGAATAAAACCTTTCGGTTCATATGGTTATGAAGAAGTGCATGACTATAAATATTTTGATTTGGTCACACAGCTGCTTTGGTGACCTTTGTACGCGATAACAAATCAGCGAACGGCACGTCATCTAAATATTTACCACATTGTTCTCTCTATATTTAAATGAATTGTGATGTTTTGTTCTTTGTTTACATTTTACCGGTTAAGTGCTAGTGTACCAAAAGTACTTAAACTGTATTGGAATAAAAATCTGAAGTAGTTATACCTACATACCAAATTAAAGAATTAATTATTGATAAAAAAATATATACCGTTTAAGATTCGTAACTGCACATTAAAGCCGATTCTGAAGGCTTTAATTATACACTGGTGGACATAAAAATCGACTTAAGCATTGTTGTTCTACATTTAAGGAAATAACCCAATCATACAAACATAAACATATGAAATATATAACATATCATTTTAAAGGTATAGGCTTCCACCTTTGATTAAATGCATTTTTGTCTTAAAGCATTTGCTATACAGGCTGTAACTTTTTTTTTTTTAAGTGATGTATTGATAAATATTGAAATAATCAAAGAGCGAAAAATTAAAAAAAAACCTTCTTTTACAAAATCATTCATTTATTCATTAATTAAGTTTAACATTAGTACTTCGTGTTCCTCCCTCTAGCCCTTATAACTGCTTGCAGCCGGTTCTTCATTGACCTAATAAGTTTTTAATTAATTAAATTAATTTCACGTCCTGTATAGCGAATACTTTTAAACCAAAATGCATTTATTCAAAGATGGAGGCCTATACCTTTAAAATGATATATATATTTCATATGTTTGTTTGTATGATTGGGTTATTCCCTTGAATGTAGGACAACAATGCTTGAGTCGATTTTTATGTCCACCAGTATAGTTATAGTGCTGTCAAAACTAAATTTTCTTCATTGCAAAATAGTCCTTAAGTTTTAGGAACTGAAGTTAAATTACTTTGGAAAATTTCAAGTTTTGACAGCAGTATAACTAAAATTAAAGCCTTCAGAATCGGCTTTATTATTAAGTGTTCGGCATAACAAACATGAAACTAGTTAAGCTGACAAGAGTTCGGCGGAACACCAAAATCATATGTAAATTGTACATATTTTTAAGGTCATACACATATTATTATGTATATGCACATGGCTTATAAAATATTTAGGTACCCAAATGTCAAATTTACATGAATACTGATTAAAAGACGAAATATAAAGAATTTGTAATTTCCATACAAAACTTATTTTTCTTCTATTTCATGTTTAAATCAATGTTCTTATATAATAGATAGTTGGGAACCTAGATATTCTGTAATCCCACAGGAATAAATACACACTACCTTGAGAAAATGTATAATTTAAAAATGATTTTGGTATTCCTTTTGTATGAACTATGCATTCTCCGCCAGACAATTTTACAGTAGAATATTTGAAAGGACAAAATGTAGAAAAGTGTGAGAAAACACAATATGGACGTACGCACGGTGGGGCATGACGGGGCGTGCTCCACCCTCTACCCAGAAAGATAAATTAAGAAAATTATTAATTTAGTTAAAATAAATATTACAACGTGAAACAATGCGGTTTTTTATTCAAAATCACCTATTTTCATGTTATATATCGCATGTTATACAACGCGTTGTATACAAGTTGACTTTTTGATCATCGTCCAAATTCATACTGCAGGCTTGATAAGTGATCAGTATCTTGGATCAATAACAATTTTTGTGAAATTTGTAAAATTAAATTTCGGCTTCCCATAGAAATTCACTTCCAGTTCCGAGTGAATCACTATGGGGAGTCGAAATTTCATTTTACGAATTTTACAAAAATGATTATTGATCCATGATACTGATCACTTACCAAGCCACCAGTATGAATTTGGACGATGATCAAAAAGTCACCTTGTATTAACGTTGCAACGTGTAACAGAAAGGTGTGACCATATTTGAAGAGCTTATTCAGTCAATGGTATATAACAACTTTTAAAATGGAACAAATCCTGTATATCGAAAAAAAAATAACTTTTTCATAGAAAAATTAAATGCCGCTCGGCTGAAATGTATGGAAGGGCAGATTTTTTTTTTTTGAGATTTCTGGGTTGGCTCCATAGTAAAAGTTGTTCTATACCATTGACTGAATAAGCTCTTCAAATATGGTTACACCTTGTATACGTACTTATCCATTTTTCTTACTTTTGCTCCACCCCTAATATAAGCAAACCTTGCGTACGCCCATGAGAAAACAAGATCTTTGCATCTCTTACAATGCAGAGTAAGTGCATGGATATTATCATCTTCTCATACCTATATAGGTACACATTGTAACTATCCGTCGTATTTACTTTATTGATTGATATCTGACATTATGACCTATGAGCACGTGTGCATGGGTATACTAACTTGCAATGTTTATCAGTTTCTTTATGTGCCAATAGGCCAATGACATAAATATTATGGACTTTACCAGTATATTTCAACATGTGCTCTTCGAGCACTCCAAAAGTTATCTATAGTTATAGTTTTAATTTATCCATTATTCTCTTTGTCTCGTTTTTTTTTGTTCTTATTGATGCTTTTCATCAGGGCGGAAGTGGCCGAGCGCAAGTGCTTATAATTATATGATAGTGCTTATATTACCAAGAGCTTAAAATAAAACTAGTCGAAAAAATTAAGCAAGACTCCAGAGTAAAGACAGTGGGACTGGGAAAGTATATTACCAGGACACACTGCCGTGATGCTGGGCTGGGAGCCAAGCTTTGAATAACGAAACACCAAACTGCAGAATGAATATAATATGTACTTAGGTACTAGATTTTTATCATAAAATTTATGCGGCGCTATTAGTATACATACAAAAATCGCATCGTAATAAGTATTGCGAGGCTCAAAGTCAAGCCATAATCTTTATATTCTCTGCCGTAATATACCGGGTATAAAAATGAAATGAAACCACATCTATCCCAAATAAAAAGGCAATACAATTTAAAAAAGCAAGCACTTTGGAAAGTTTTGTTCAAAATGATCAGAGAGAAATGTGCTTGTTTCATTTACGCAGCGGTCTCAGACATATTGACCAAAATAAAATAATTTGACCTACTCCGATACTACAATGAGGTTTACTACATCAAAAACGGTTTAATAAGTGACTATAAACTAATATGTTATTTGTATTTACACTTTATTGATTTTCATTTAATTTAATCTATCTATTACGTCTATCCCCCTTTTTTTACTTTTTACAAAGGTTGGCTGGAAGAAATCGCTTTAAGTGATAAGTCCGCCTTTGTACAAAATTATCTTTTTAATACTCTGTTTTCTTTTATATGTCTTTTTGTACAATAAAGTGTCAATTCATTCATTCATTCATATTATTTGTCCGATGTTATTATACAGGGTGGAAAAAAATTAAGGGCCCTCGAGGGGAACTACCTTAAATCCTTTTATTAGCTGATTTTACTTAAACGAAACATTCCTTTATTTTTTAAAAGAAACAAAACTGCATTCAAAGATCTTCTACAATTCGCTTGTCTCACCCGGGAATAGAACCAACTAAAAATTCAAAAAATAAACCCTCACTATTTTATTATACGAATCGGTAGGATTATTCTTCAGGATAAAATTTGTCTTATAAACATTTGGTCTTACACTCATCTGTTGTACGAGATACCCATGAAATTGAATATTTATTACAAGTTCTTTATTAACAATACCTAGTACTGTTCACTTGTATCAAGTAAATGACACGTTATAATTTTCTTATCTCTCTATTATCCTTAAGACATCGTATGAAGTACAAGCTTGCTAATGTTATACCTCGTTGAAGACTTTGATAAGAAAATCGTTAAATGGTAATAATAAATCTATGCACAGCACAATTCCTTCTTGCACTAGGCGTACTGACGAAGACTTTAAAAAGGGAACGTATTTTTTTTTATTTGAAGTTCGAACGATAACTTTCAAAATTTTAAAATCGATAAAAGTATTCGTTCGAATTTCAAATTTTGTTTTGTTTTGCTTTCATTCCGTACTGTCATTGTGTAATAATGGCGTATCATTATTACACTACAAGTGAACAGTACTAGGTTAATAAAGAACTTGTAATAAATATTCAATTTCATGGGTATCTCGTACAACAGATGAGTGTAAGACCAAATGTTTATTAGAAAAATTTTATCCTCAACAATAATCCCACCATTCGTATAATAAAATAGTGAGGGGTTTATTTTTTTAATTTGTAGTTGGTTCGATTCCCGGGTGAGACAAGCAAATTTTAGAAGATCTTTGAATGCAGTTTTGTTTCTTTTAAAAAATAAAGGATTGTTTTATTTCAGTAAAATGAGCTAACTTAAGGATTGAAGGTAGTTCCCCTCCAGGGCCCTTAAATTTTTTCCACCCTGTATAAATATTTTATTCCGCGATTCTGCGTTGCGATTGGCGCAATTTATTATGACACCGCCAAGCTAACCAATCAGTGACTAATATTTCTTATTTTTTTTTCGGCTAAAGCAAGGTATATCTGTATCTCCCATGCAGCCTCGAATGCTCCCACAGAACACGTTCAATAAGGGTAAGCCCCACAGAACAGGTAACAAAGGTAAGCCCGTAAATTACCGACAATATGGCTGAAAACTCTGAAAAGCTACGAACGAACGTTGCTAAGCTTACACGAGCAACAAAAATGAAAATTCCTGCGTTTTCCTTTTCTCATTCGTCGTCAAATTTTTAGTTGAGAATATTTTTAAATAATGTCACGCGAAGACGATATAAAAAAAAAACAGTTGACTTTCAATTGTTTCAACCATGTAGGTAGTTCATAATTTACTATTAACAAGCAGTCAATTAGAAGTGATTGGCATTTGTTAGAGACAATAAAAACAATTAAGTGTTTATACTCTGACCACAGAATTGCGGCCCACAGGACAATGAAATGCGGATGTGGGACGTTGCTAATGTTGCCATAACATTGTTCGTCAATGTGCTGTGTGCAATTGTGCATGTGGCACTGGTAATGGTAACATGGACGTCTGGTGACGCCTGCCATGGTTTCTCTTTTGCACGCGTTGAAATTGTATATGCTATCCTGCTGTCAGTGTTAGGCGGATGATAAAAATTTGAAAAAATCCTTGCCCGGGGAATTTTTTCAAATTCTTGTCTTTGGGTTTGTTTCTGATTGATCTTTTCTAGTTTGTAATGCACTTTAAATTTATTTTACTTTTGTTTTATATTTCTCATTTATGCTCAACTTTTTTTTAATCGCTGTAGTTTTTTTTTGTAAGTAGCCAGTTATGACCTATAATCGACATTTTTTTCATATGTTTCGGTCTACCAGTTTACAGAGATACGGGGGGAACATACATATTTTGTGATTTAGTTACGCAGATTTTCAATAATTATTCTAGCAAGTAAAAAATATTTTTTTTTGAAGCGGCAGCACTTTCGCATGATGGTCTAATTGGAATTTGGGTAGTTAAGTGGTAAAATTACCAATATCATGTTAGAAATATGAATACAACAGTTTTGTTTTGCATACTTTATTTGACAAGCGGAACGGTTTTTGTGATGTTAATTCTGACTCTGGGTTTGCTACAGTGCGACAAGGCTCTTTTGGCACGTGGATTACTTAGTTGTGATCAAAATCGGAACTAACGCCGATATCCTATCCTTTATTTCACAGCTGCGCCCCCCTGTCACTGTCATCCACGCGCCAAAAGGTCCTTGAAGCCAAAGATTTCAAAAAAGTTTAATGAGCCCTGGCACCTAAAATCTATTGCATTGTTTTTGAATGTGAAATGTCACACTTTTGGCTTTATTCGTATTTATTGAAATGTTAGTGCACTTTAAAAATGCACACGACGCTATATTGAGACCCCTTTTCTATCACTGTGTTCAGATGAGCACTGATTCCAACCGTGTGAGCGTCATCACCCATTTAAAGGTGAAAACATTTTGGTGCTGTCATACTACGGTAAGGGCCTATCTTTACTTTTGAAATCTTTGCTTGTAGCACGGCAGTTTGCTGGAAAACCCAAGACTAAGAATTAAAGCGCTACGAAAAAAAATCAACACTTTTAGAACTTGCATATCTACTTCAGTAAATAATGAATTATTTTAATATCAAAATATAATATACTTTTTTATAATAGTATATTATTTTTGGAATCTTTTTCTAGGAGAAATTCGGCTCGATAAAAATATTTATTGAAATGAGGTCCTTTTCATCCATTTCCATTTCTCCTGGTTTGACAATTTGGAATAACATATGGACTACGATTATACATTATTAGATGGGTTTTAACCTGGTTTAACTTAATTTTGATAGCAACTTGAGTACAATTTATAGTAATAAAAAACCGACTTTTTGCTACTTTTCCACGAATCCGTCCCTCTCACACTGAGGGTTTTTCCCATATGGAGTAATAGTGACGCAAAAACTTTTCCATATCGCTTTAACGTCACAAAAACCGCTCGTTATTATACTTCGGTACTAGTAGTAACAGTTGATGACGGTAATTGCAATCTGCATGATGTTTATCTACGAAGGTCGCGGCTAGGATGCCATTCTACGTACATGTTATACAGGCCGTGGCACCAATCTTGAGCCCTAGGTTCCATATAAATTTATTATTTATTAGATCGACTTTTATAATCCCGTATATTTGAATTGTTACATGTTTGAATTGATTCTGCGTGAATGAGCGGAAAATTAGATAGTATTCTTGAATAGAAATTTCAAAATTCTGGTTTGCTGCGTGTTCACTTTGTAAAAATGCATGCACTTGAAGTACTTATTACTTTATTTATTATTTGCGTAGCATTACTGTCTATAGATCCAATGCATTATACAGTGTGTTAAAATGAAGTTGCGATAATTTTCCGTGAAAAAAAATTCGAGAAATCGAGAAAAATATCAGTTGTTTCATACATTTTCGTCGGGTAGCTATTGAACTTTTCTATGGAACAATGTTTTTTTTTTCGCGATTCGAGTTTTGGATCCATAGTAAAATTTGCTCGTATGGACGAGTGCTATTGCAAGTTACCGGCTTCCGCAACTTCATCTTAACACCCAGTATATTATATACAATTAAAAAACAAAAAAAAATGGTAAATAACATAGGTTACATTGTGGTTATTCCACCTAAACCTAATGGATTCCAGTGTTCCCGAAGTTGAGGTGTTTGGTGTTTTTTTAACCAAGGTTTTAAGTTAATACAAACAAAATTATCAGTTCATTGATTTTAAAAAATCCGTGAATTAAACGGATGTTACATAAGAAAATCCATTAACACCTTCGCAGAAGACAACACAATTACAAGAATAAAATAAAACAGACGCAGAACGTAGGTAATTCTTACTTACCGTCTGTGTAATAACAAACCGCAGGCTACATACACTTCGTCGTACTCAATCAAAACATCATTTCCAAAGTCCAACCGAGGTGGATGTCCCCCATACAAACGAACCACGTCGCTAAGACACTCAAGGTAATCGAAAAACACCTCTCTTGCTTGAGGCTAAGGTTGTTTTCCGGTATATTCTCGTGGAGTAGGCTTTCAGTGCATTTGCACTAAAGTTGCACTGACTGCTTGTCCAGTAACTACAACATTGCGTAACAAACGGAGGGTTCTTCTTATAACAAAGTTTGTTTTAACCAATCAGGTTAGTTAGACCAATGCACAATGATGAAAGGCAACGAACATTTGTAGGAATAAGATTCAGCTTTTATAAATCTTATTGTCCGTCTGTCTGCCGATCACAGCCAAAACACCTATCCAACTCGTATTATCTAAACATGGATTAGTTTTAAAGCTTACGTCTAGTATTTTTCTCAAATTTATTTTTCGCTATTTAAGAATAAATAATAAATAAGAGTGTTTTTTTTTTGTTAATCTAATTCCTGGTATATGGTATATGTATGCATTTTGATAACATAATCTAGAGGTTTTCTTTTTGGAAAACAAGTTTGGATAAATTTACCTCGATGGAAATAATTACTGAAATGAGGTCTTCAAATCTTCGATTCTCCTCGTTTGACATACAGAACTCCAACATATTTTATTAGATGGGTTTTATCAATATCTAGATATTTGATTTTTGGAAATTTATACATATACATATTTTAGTTTTTTGTTTTCTTTATTTTACCGTTTTACAGCCTTGGATACTTGTTCTTCCGAGCCAGATATAATTTTTTCATAAGTAAATAAAGAAGCTGGTTGTATCAGAGAAACAACCTTAAATCATCTAAGTGGATACTTCTTATGCCACGTCTTTTTGTTTTTTGAAATTCCACGATTTGTTTTTTGTGCCTTTGAAATGAGTTCAATTCGCACTTGGCTGGTTTTTAATAAATATGGTTTTATTGTGCAAATACCTCCAATGATGAAATACCCCTCAGGTACAATTTTAACTAGAAACAATTAAAACGTACTTACGTAACTGGTTTTGTTATATTTAAACTAGTATGTAGTTAACTTTAATTTATGTCTGCGTGCTGAAGAAAATACCACCTGAAAATGGAAACTTACCATTACCAAATAGTCACGCGAAAAAATACCTACCCTTCACGCGTTGTTAGTGTAAAAATGGCTTTATGAACCTCATATATGCCCAATGGGTCGATAATGACCGAATAGTAAATGCGTTTTCAATTTCAAACATTCAACATTCAAAAATGTACTGAAAATTGAAAATTAAATATGTGCGAAGGTAGCTCTGAGCATATGGGTTGACTCGGGTCGGGTTAGGCTGTTTAATTATTACGTAAGACATAATATAAGAGCGGAGGGGGTCAGGCAGGCCAAATCTTATTTTTTATATAATATGTTACTTTGCAGCTCGTCAGCCAATCACAAAGTGCCATTTGCGCACAAACTTAACTAAGAGCCGGGGTAAGTATGAGGTGCGGGGAGAGAGCATAGGTGACAGTCGATAATGATGTCCATGTATCAACTTGTTGATCGACTAGTCGACGGACATTAATTTAAATCATTCGAATAAATAACTTCAGCCATACTTTCTCTATGGGCGCATGACACGTGTAGGGGAGGATTTTCAAACTAATTGTGACAAGTAGAACGACAAATCTGACTGAAATCGAACGGTTTTTGTTTTGGTACAGTTGTGACGTTAAGTGAACCGTTTGTGTTATTTATGCATTTTTAGTACATACACTGAACACTGTGCTACCATAGGTCACTCGGACTCAAAATCTGTAAAATCTAATTGGATTCAGATTCAAATCAGAAAAACAATGAATTATTGTAATTTCTGAGAGATTCCAATTGATGTTCAAAGTTGAAAAAAGG
Organism: Ypsolopha sequella; assembly: GCA_934047225.1. Classification (NCBI taxonomy): domain Eukaryota; kingdom Metazoa; phylum Arthropoda; class Insecta; order Lepidoptera; family Ypsolophidae; genus Ypsolopha; species Ypsolopha sequella. The sequence continues at coordinate 13,763,450 of OW203994.1, read as the reverse complement.
TCAATTAGCGTTTCTGTAGCCAGTAATAAGTACTCAACCTTATCAATTGATTGCAACAGGATATAAATCTCATAATCTTGCTGATCCAATTAAGGCGCTACGAAAAAAAAATCGACACTTTAAGAACGTCCATATTACTTCAGTAAATAAAGTATTATTTTGAAAAAAATTATATTATTTTTGGATTCTTTTTCTAGGGATCTGTTGAAACAGAAACGCGATTGGAGAAATTCGGCTCGAAAGAAATATTTATTGAAGTGAGGTCTTTTTCGGCACCAATTCTCCTGGTTTGACAATTTAGAATGACATATGGACTGCAATTATATTTTATTAGATGGGTTTTAACGGTATCCAGGACCTGGTTAAACGAAATTTTGATAGCAACTTTAGTACATTTTATATCAATAAAAAACCGACTTTTTGCTACTTTTCCACGAATCCGTCTCTCTCACACTGAGGGTTTTTTTGCATATGGAGTAACAGGGACGCTAAAACTTTTACATATCGCCTTAACACTTTCGTAGTCATCTGTACCTCGCCCCGCAAACCGTCTTTGTCCCGGCTCTCATTTAATTAAGTTGTATAATATAGCCGATTCTGAAGGCTTTAATTTTAGTTTTAGTGCTATCAAAACTAAATTTTCTTCATTGCAAAATAGTCCTTAAATGTTAAGGTTAGAAGTTAAATTACTTTGGAAAATTTTAAGTTTTGACAGCACTAAAACTAAAATTAAAGCCTTCACAATCGGCTTTATTATACCTATAGCGCGCATTAGTGTTTTACAAAACAAAAGGATTTATCTGTCTAATTTGTGTTACAATGGCTGCAGTGAATAATTAAAAAGAAAACAAAGACGTAAAAGCAATTGAACAAACGACACAAAAAGAACATTCTTTTTCTTTGATAATAAAATAAATGAAATTGGAAGTTAAATCGCAAGCAGTAGTACAAATTTTTATTACAACTTTGATATTTTTATAACTCATTGTTGACGATAATGTGATGGATGAGTCGTCCATCCAACGTGACACATTGTGATTATCATATTAGTATGTAGACTACAAAAATATTTTTCATTTATTACGCTTAAAAACTCGGTCATTCTTTTATCAAAAAGGAAGCTGAAAGTTGAAAGTACATATCACCTTTAACCCTAAGACCAAAATAAAATATTAAAATAAATTGTTAAATGTTGCATATCTGGTACTATTCATTTATTTACATCTAATATGTACGTTTCTGTAAAATAACCGGCCAAGTGCAAGTCGGACTCGCGCACAAGGGATTCCGTACCACCGCAAAATACGGGTACGGAACCCTAAAAAATTTAAAAATGGTAATTAATTCTACATGCATTTATGAACTTAACTTGACACTTACGATCTATTCAACTCTATGTATCAAAAAGGTCTAATTACGTTGGTCTTTAATAACTTTCTAAATAATTAAATATTCTAATTATTTTTAGTGTGCATTACAAACTTGAAATCAATCAGAAACAAATTTAAAAGCACAAATATTTTGAAAAAACTTCTTGGTCTAGGATTTGAACCTGAGACCGGTCTACCGCGTAATTCTGATTTTCATCAACATCAACTTGAGATTGAAATTTGACGTGCGTGCGACGACGCCCGCCTAACATGCCATCTCTTTTGCACGCGTTGAATTTCGCATGCATTTGCTTGAAGTTGATACAAATGAGAATTACGCGGTAGACACGCTGCTGCTTAAATGACAGGCGCGCAAAAAAAATATTACGAATCTTATCATGGAAATGGGTGGAATTTAGGACGAACTGTTATTGAAGATTTAATCTTTATAATTAAACTTATTTAATATAGGCATTATATTTGTTAATAATTTTAATTTAGATTAAGTATAGTTTTTAATTTAATTTATTGTAAATACACTTTAATAATTAAATTGTTTTTTTTTTTATAAATAAAATCAACATTTTATACGTAGAGAAACCTTGAAATCAACTGTCAATGAAAAAACAAATCATTGAAATATCGATTGAGTTAGAGGAATTATGAACTCATGAATCTGTAAGAAAATTTCAGCAATTTTATAGGTACCTATTATTACCAATGTTAGCAACCATTGACGAAAGATAAATAGTCATCATTTGAAGTAAAAGTCACAATCCTGAAACGATTTGGCAATCGGCATACCGACATGCATATTATATCTGCTGTCACTCAGCAACGTGCAATATGACACAAAATCTACTGAAATTTACAAGATACTAGATACTCGTAGATAATTATATAAATATAGTTCACAGTAATTCACAATTAACGAAATTATTAAAATCGCAATTATTATCTATTCGTTAATTATTACTTTCTCCTCTCCTCGGTCCATAGACTCATCACAGTATTGCCAACCCTATCCTAGAGAAAAACTGCAAACAAGCTAAAAAAAAACTGTAGAAAACTGTAAATATGAATTTAAAAAACGTGAAATCTACAGCTTTACTTATTTTGTATTTTTTTACAGTAATAATGACAAAATCATATGGAGAAGGACTATAAACAAAACAAAAAAATATATTTTATATAAAAATCTGTTTTTGATTGATTACGAGTTTGTAGTGCTATTTCCGGTTTTCACAACATTTTCAGCTTATATCTCATTTTGAATTTGTAAATCTTCTTAATTTTCAGTAAGTAAGTACCATTTTATTTTGGAATCTGGCTTATTTCGTCGCATTGATTTCTAAAAAAATAATCATTTCTGATTTCATGTGCAAAGTACCTATGCAGCGAATAAAATAGATAGCGCTAGCATCTTTAATAAAAAACTGTAGATTTCTGTAGATTTGGAGGCCTAAAATAAAAACTGAGAAGATTTCCAAAAAACTGTAAAACTACAGTTAAAACTGTAGGGTTGGCTACACTGACTCATCATCTCACCAGGGTTGTCATTTGTTGAGGTTATCGAGATCGTTATTTTTGTACTTGGTGATAATATGATGTTGCGGAAGCTGGAAACTGGTGATAGTACTAACGCATACAACCAACGTTTACTACGGAAACAACCCTCAAATCATGAAAAAAAAATCAGCTTTTATATTCCTACTCGACCGAAATGTTTGAAACTACAGATATTTTTTTCACAATTTATCAATTTTTTTTCACGAAAAGTAGTTCATATGGGCGAGTGCTATCGCCAGTTTTCGGCATCCACAACTTCATCTTAACACCCGTATAGCCTATTTAGGTCTGTCTGTCTGTACCTCCGTATGTCACGGATCTCTAGACCGAATGAGTTACAGACCTGAAATTTGGATATTTTGTGTAAAATGCTGACCCAAACCGAATATTTTATTAGAAATTCAGTTACATAAATTATTGTTCAATACTTACATAAAAAAAATATATATATATCCTTCCATGTGGCATTGTCATTGTCTATCTATTTATTTTATTATCTTTCCAACATCAAGTCGCCGTCAAATTTGACAGTTTAACAAAAACTTAACTAATTAGAAATTAAGAATTTCTGTATTATGTATACTGTACGTACTTGTTGGTTATATTTTTTCTTTCGCGGTTTTTTTTGGTGTTACGGAAGTCTAATAGAGCGAGGCTCGATTCGCAATAGACCGGGCTTTTTTTATTAGTTTTCCCAAAAAAAATGACAAATAAATACGTTTGGTCAAATCAAAGCCAACTGCATTTGACGTTGCAAACGTTTTACCGGGGCGGGCGCAGTAAACTCCTGACCTAATAAAATCGGCCGCCCGTTTGTACAGTGAATGAGCGAAATGTGTCGACTGATGTTGTGCCCATACCTAGGACGTACAACTCTGAAAGTAGCCCAGCTGTACCGGCTTGGGTACAATTTGAGTGCATTTTAGGTACAATTAGAGTGCGTGCGACACCCGCTAAGTACGCATGCACCGGCCGCGTACTTATAACCGGACTATTCTGCTATCAGTGGAGTCGTCGAACGCCGAAACATTGCCAATTTCGTTGGAAACGTTGGAAAGGAGTCAACGGGCAGGTTCCTGTACATAAAGATTTGGATAAAATCTATGATGTCTAGAAACTCAGGAACTAGCAGGTATACTGTGCACTGAACACTATATTTAACGCAAGAATAATTTTTAGAAACATTTTTTTTTAAATATCATTATATATTTTTTTCATAATTTTTAAACAACAAATGTCGTCAACAGTAAGAGTAATTTTCGGTAAGCCAAGATCGCCGCTCGGCCAACGATGCCGATAGCGTTATAAATTACCATCGCATCAGTAAGTATAGCAAACGAGTATTATTTTTATTATATCAGTTTTTGATTAGTACTATTATTAAAACAATTAAAAAAATATTATAACTCGATATATTTCGGCCCTCGGTATGGGGCCGTCATCAGTCGAATGTAAAAAAAATTGTGACATATAATTTAGGTATCATAATAAAAAAAGTAAAAAGTGAAAGTGACACTTGTAAACAACTTTAGTTTTAAACTATTTTCTAAAAAATAATAAAGTAGGTTTCTCTAAAAATTATGTTGGTTATTTTTGATATTATTTAATCACTGCTCTTCTTGGATGATGGATGATGGTGGTTAGGTGGTTGTGTGATGTTGTTGGTGTTTTTACTTGAAATTTTGAGCGGTCTAATTCGTCGGTCAGTCGGGTCATGTCTGTCAGTGCTGTCTGTTGAGTCCAGGTCCATAATGAGCACCAAGTGGTCACTTGGTTTGAAATTGTTTTGAAATTATGGCAGTCGTGTTTTTAATACTTTTCAGTTAAGAATATGGTATATCTACCAAAAAATGTGACTAGTTACTTGTTCTACACAAAAAGGCCATTGGCAAAGACCGTTCTTCTAAGGAACACTTGAAAACCCAAAAAAACTGGGGTTGAAATATTTTTTTAAAAGTAAAATATGTATTATTAAGACATTTTTTATTAGTACGTTCTCTTTATAAAATACTAACAAATCAAATGTATATTTTTCAAGCGTTTTTCACAGCTTCAGCCGTTAGATAATAGTACATGTAGGTGTAGTACCTATTATCTAACGGCTGAAGCTTTAGACGCTTGCTACAATCAGACAGACAGCAGAGGCTTATTAATAGGGTCCCGTTTGACACCCTACGGGTACGGGACCCTAAAAAGAGTTACTAAGACCAACCCAGAAGCAATGTTCCTTGTCAATCTTATCACTTGCTATTTAGGTCTACTTTAGTAAAATTAGCAGATTCTGAAGGCTTTAATTTTAGTATTAGTGCTGTAAAAACTAAATTTTCTTCATTGCAAAATAGTATTTAAGTGTCAGGGATAGAAGCTAAATTAAATTTTTTTCAGTTATTTTTAATGGCACTTAAACTAAAATTAAAACCTTCAGAATCTGCTACAATGGTGTCGATTCGGCGTAACACGACTTAACTTATTTGACAGGACTAACCTTATTTTTAACGTCCTGTCTTTTTATTTCTTTATCGAAAAAACAAGGACGGACCTCTTAAATTAAGTTTAGTTCTGTCAAATAAATTAAGATGTGCTAAACCGAATCGACACCAGTATCGGCTTTTTTTATTCGATACAAAGAATGTTCGCTTACAGACAAAAAGACAGACGAACACACCTTAAGGAATCCATTCTCTTATTTCTAGATAGCTATTATATACCCATTCAAAGCTGTCGAGAATCGGAAAGCACTAAAATAGTATGTAGGTACGAAGGTACTTTATGCACTAAAACTTTTCCGAATAGTGCCACAAACCAAAGTCCAATGCCTCTGTTAGTAATAGCGATACGTCACTCAATCTCAAGACAAAAGTCTGTGTACAACACCTACTTAGGTAGCGTTCCAATTCCAATATGCCTTGTGTAAATTTAAAGTTTACTTCGTAAAAGTGAAAGAGATAAGACTGAGACGGAATCTATTTACTAATCGTTTTGGAACGGCCACTTTGTAAAGGCCGTATTTACGTGGCAAAGGATATTTTTTTGTTTATTTAATTAAATGGCTTTTCAAGCCGAAGAATTCTATAACCCAGAAAACGAACAGGCGCGCAATGTGATCTGATGATAAATGTCAAAGTGAAAATTTACCCCTGAATTTACGAGTCCTAAAATTTAATTGTCAAAAGTGAATTTTTCATTTCTGACAAGGTGTAGGTATGAACGAGTTTGAAAATTATTCGGTGCTGTTCGTTTTCACTCGGGTGGTGCTTTACCCCTGCGTTTAGGAACGCAACCTTATTTTGCATATGGAAAGACTGACTGACTCACGGAGGATGGCATATTGTTCGTATGTTGTAATCACGTCAACGTCCGTGTGGACTTTGACAGATAACAGCAATAGCATTACAGTGCGGTGCGACTTTCATATGTCTCTGGGTACGAGGCTCTTTGGTTTTGGCACACGTTGATGAAGGCCTACCATGAGTTTTGCATTCGATACACGTTAGCCACTGCGTAAAATTTTTTGTATGACACATTCGGGTTTCTCTAGTAAACCGCTCGGGGCGCCGCGCTGTGGTGGTATATCTCATACTAGCTTCTGCCCGCGGCTTCGCCCGCGTGGCTTACAGGAAACAAATTACATTTTTTCAGAAACAAACATTATAAGTGCTCTCACTCCCTCTGGGAGTCAAGGTGTAGTGCTCGGCCGAAAAACTTGCATGCTCAGACTACGAACGCGCCCTGCTCGGCCTTCGGCCTCGCGGGCGCGTTCTCCGTCCTCACATGCTCGTTTTTCGGCCTCACCAGAATGCCAAACACGGGGACTCACCGATCAAAGTTTTTCCGAAAGAGTGTCAAAATCCCTATCAGTTGTCAAAAGATTTCAAATTTGAATACAGCAGCGTAATTGGCGACCCCGAATGCCCCTTGAGTTTTATGCAAATCGGAATACTTTTTTTGGACCTGTCAAAAAACTGTCAAAACTGTTTAATTTTTTTTGGTCATGTAGCCCCAGCTTGACCGATCACAATAGTTGAAACCCGAACTCCCTACGATTAGCCGTTCGGGAGATATGGCCGATCAAATGTTTGGCAATTTTTTTTTTCGACTTTTTTTTTAACGTCATCTAGATCTTGCCGAGCCCTTTTCTTAGAGTACCATGAACATGGGTCTATAGCATTAGCTGTTTGGGAGATACGGGCCTGTAAAGTTTTGACACTTTCGGCGGGTAGATCTCGTCGAAACCTTTTCCTAGACACCCATCAACATGGGTCTAAGTCTAGCCGTTTGGGAGAAACAGGCCGTCAAAGTTTTCACATAAAAAAAGATTTTTTTTTGGTACCCCGTGGTCCAACCCTTTCAACCTTCCATTCCAAAAATATTTTGCTGGGATATTGAAAGATATAGATAGATAGATAGATAGATAGATAGATAGATGGACAGATAGATAGATAGATAGATTGTGGATATATAGATAGATAGATACCTCAAAAGGAAAAAATGGAATCCTAATAGGATCACTTGTGTGGCTGTCTGTCTGTTCGTCTGTTACAGCCGATTTGCTCTGGCACACATACTTTCAAGAATTTTCATGTCCACTATATTAAATTTCAAAATCGATGCCATTTTCATAATTAACGTCCCAAAAAACCATAAAAACGACACCCATATTGATATTTACACATTTCAACATATCAACCCCATCGCACCCCAACAGGGGATGATGGTATTTCACGTCCACTACGTTGGATTTAGAAATCGTTGTTGTTTTCGTAATCAGCGACCCGATAAACCATACAAACGATACCCATGTTGGTTTTCAGACTTTGTCACCCCATTTCCCCTTTTTAGGGGTTGAATTCAGGAAATGCCTTTTTTACGTCCACTACGTTGGATTTTAAAATCGTTGTTGTTTTCGTAATCAGCGACCCGATAAACCATACAAACGATACCCATGTTGATTTTCAGAATTTGTCACCCCATTTCCCCCTTTTAGGGGTGGAATTCTGAAAAAACCTGAAACAAATGTTTACTCATTTATAGATAGGAGTACTCTTGTGAAGTCTCGAATAAAATAGTCTAACTAATCTTGTTTCCCGATACAAACTTTGGACCCCCGTTTCACCCCTTTAGGGGGTGAATTTTGAAAAATCCTTTCTTAGTGGATGCCTACACTATATAAGGTATCTATATGCAAAATTTCAAGTCTCTAGGACCAGCGGTTTAGGCTGTGCGTTGATATATCAGTCAGTCAGTCAGTCAGTCAGTCAGTCAGTCAGTCAGTCAGGACTTTGAATTTTATATATACAGATAAATATTAGAAAATGTATGTCTAAGTACCTGTGTTACTTAAAAATAGGTACTCTACCACAGCTACAGTGCTACAAGGATCTTATGGCGCGTGAATTGGTTGTGTCCAAAATCGGAACTAACGCCGCTACCATACTCCTTGTTTCACAGCTGCGCCCTTGTAGCACTGTAACACTGTACAAAGTGTATTATTGCTGAAAAAATTAAATGGGTCGCTGAAGTGAAAGGAACCAAAAAAATGAAAGGTTCAAACTTATCTTTTGATGATTTCCTTTTCCCACGGAAAAGTGTTTTGTTTTCGGGATAAAATGTAGCCTATGAGTTAATTTAGGGTGTAACCTATCTCCACTCCAAATTTCATCCAAATCCCTCCAACTGTTTCAGCGTGAAGAAGTAACAAACATACTAACTCACACACAAAATGTCGCATTTGTAATACTAGCGGGATGGAATTAAGTTACTGGTACTTATCTAGGGACATCGTCAGTGATTCTTTGCTTTCACAAGAAGAGTAATAGAACACAAATCAGCAATTTTTAGGGTTCCGTACCCAAAGGTCAATGTCCGTCTGTCTGTCCGTATGTCACGGGTCTCTACCTCTTAGACGGAAAGAGATAGAATACAATACAATATACAATATAGCTTTATTGTCACACCACAAAAGAAAAAGAATACAATAAATTGAATTCAAAAATACGAGTACAAAGGGTAAGTACAAATAGGCGGTCTTATCGCTTAAAGCGATATCTTCCAGACAACCTTTAGGTGGAAAAAGAAATTACAGAGGCGGTGTACATGTAAAATAAGGTATATAAAGTAGAAGCCAAGTTATATAAATAATAATACATACTAATACATACATATGTATAGCATACTACAATAAGGTAATAAAACGGTTTTAGTAGTACCTACATTGTGTGACCGATGTTATAATATTACATTATGACACCGCAATTCTGCGCGGTTATTGGCCAAATTTATTATAACACCGCTAATAATAATAATATAATTCTTTTTTGCACAAAAATACAATTAATGTACAAAGGTGGGCTACTAATTAGTAGATATTTTAGAGAATTAATCACAAACGATAACTGTCTGTCTTAATTTTCTTAAGCCACGCCCTCTTTACTGTCTCGCTTCTGATTGGTCTCAGGCATCTACATACATCCTATGGGCTCAGAAGAGTATCACTACAATATCATGACGAATATTCTTTTCTAATTTTTCGTGCCATTGCTTTTCGTGGTCGTAGATAAAATATTGTGTGCAACTGGACATAATTAGACATTGGGACACTCGTGCAAGTCTATTGCGAAACGAACGAACATTATCTCACAGTTGCACTAAATATTTTCTTGTCGTTTATTGAAATGTCCAAAGCTTTACATGGCGGTTGTTATTTCATAAATGTAAACTTTGTAACAGACAATTTGGGTGCGGTGTGTGGCCCATTAAAACTGACAAAACCTTTTGTCCTGATGAAAAGACCAAAGTATTGTTTCTCAAATAGAATTTACTGCGCTAATACCTATATGTTAAGAGGATGGCCTACCCTAGCAACTTTTTTTATTACCCGTCCACCACAAGTCCAATGGCAATAACCTTATTTGCTTTTGATAGGGGCGATTATATATTGGCTCATTGGCCTCTTTTTCTTGGACGGGTATAACTAATGACCTATAAAAACCCGATCCTGCATGTTTCACCTCCGCAACCACCAAGCACAATTTCGATTCGGCATCGACAGAACTAACCTTATTTCAAGCGTCCTGTCAAATAAGTTAAGATGTGCTTCACCGAATCGGCACAAATATTGAATGGCATGGGACTAAAATTGAGCACAGCGCATACCCCAAATATTTGGGAATCAGGATCGAGCTCTTGTTTTCAAGTCAAACTTTTAGCTCACGCAACAACCTTCTCAGGAAACTTACCTCGACAAAATGGGGTGCATCACCAAATATGCTGCGGACCACAGGACTGCAGGTGAGTTCGCCTGCTCAGTGTGGGCACGATTAGCGCATTACAAGGAAATTAATTTGGTTTTAAACGACACGGCCCAACAACAGTTTAGATGCTGTACTCACTCGGCGGCATCACCCCACCAGAGATGCGAAGAAAGATCGCCTGCTCTCTTGAAAAACAAAACAAAAGACCGACCCGAGGTACCCCCTCTACGGCCATAAACCAGCTCCTTAACGACTTAAAAGCGGCCAAAGCTTCCTTAGAGTCACCTTTCCTGCTTGCAGCCCACGCACCACGCAAAACACTAGTATAATTGTACAAAGTTGCAAGTTATTGTTAATTAATGTTGTATGATTATTAGTCCAGAGAGAGTAAACATTTTATTTATTTTCAAATAGCAAACTTCACAAACGCACTAAAGTTCTCATGTTGGCAACAGTGCTGCCGAAGTTGCCATTTTCAAAAAAATTGATTTCAATTTATTTTCTACAGGCATCATTCGGTGATATAGTGATGTGAAACAAACCATCGATCAAAATACAGATCACCGATTATATAGGTAGGTATTAAGTATCTCTTTCATATCGTTACAGGATTTCCAAAATAAAACTTCGTTTTTCTACACTGGTCTGTAGCGAAGACTTAAGGTTGACCTTGAAAATAACAATGTCTGACAGAACAGATAAATTTTTGTATCAAAAAAAAAAACTGAAGGTTGTATTTAAGTTTTTGTGATGTCCAAACTCTTTACTGTAAAAAGTTTTGCAAGTTCTTAATCTGAAACCTTTTAACTCTAAACATAAATTTTAATGAGATTTTTTATCAACTGCAAGTTTTATAATAGAAATATTGGATTAAATTTTTTTTTACATTTTTTTTTTATTTACAGTAGGTTTACACTTGGCCGTTACCGCGCCTGATGAAAAGCGTCGATAAGACCTGGGATGGAGTGCACTCGCCTAGAAACTGGGAGAGTTTAAGCAGGCGAGAAAATCTTCAAAAGTCGGAAACAGATGAATGACTGTTACCACGCAATTGCCTGTAATCAATCCCTCAGTAAAACTACTCATGACGTCATGCTGGAATACGACGAGTCGCTTGTCGGCATGGTTTCATTATGAGGGAGGTGAAAAGCCACGGCCGTAAATACCTAGGTAGGTACCTACACCATCTCTGTAGACGGGGCCAAAATGCGATGACCTTGTGACCCTCATTACTATAGAAACATAAATCGTTGGTATACCTATTTACCTATATAATATCTTAGTCGCTTTTTACGACATTTAAAAGAAGACATAGAGTGACAATACTATTTGTAGATGAAGTTGCTACACTCCACAGAAAAAGGAATCTAAGAGGAAAAAATGTATTGGCCATAATATACAAAGGATCTTTAATATCCCGTGCACTAGCTATTATAAATTCAAAAGCTTGCATGATAATAAAATTGTTTGCTCTGCATTGATTGTGTTCTAGGTCCCCATGCGATCGAAATCATGGGAATTGAACTAGTCTATTAATAAATTATATGAAAGGTATATTAAATTTAAAGATATTATTTAATTCATAGTTATGCATAACTATTACGCACCTGTACACAATACAGATCTTACAGCTCTGGTTCCAAAAATGTATATTTTTAGTTTTTACATAATATTGTTTAATTGTTTAAATATGTAAACTAAATCAAACCATTGTTAGACGAATGTTTGTTGCTAAATCTTTGTGACTTATTTTTAGTAATTGTTTGGTTACTAAAGTTTATATTATTATTCAGACCGATAAAAACATGAGAAGTTGTAATTTTAATATTTCCGACTAATACCTACGGTAGGTATAGTTTCCAATTCTACACAAAAAACTTATGGAAAAAATCATTTTTGCCATTATGCATATCGATGTATTTTTCCATTCGATTACTATCGCTATCGGCTAATAAAATAAACATCACTAGTAACAATTAGAAAGAAAGAGAGAGGCGGAGAGAATGAGAGTGTGCGCGTGTGCGAGCGAGTGAGTGAAAGAAATGAATTTACGAGAATAGGCCGTACCGCACGTCGTATAGATTTTTGGTTGATTTCGTTTTCACTTTTTGCTTTCGTGTTCTCTTTGATATCTAATAAACCAACGTTTATTTGATCCTGGTAATTACTTTCATATATTGCATTTGGTGCTGGAGCACCAAATAACACCATACCCCAGGACGAAAGTAAGGCAGCATCTTATTGATTTTCTTGCCTTGCCTACGCTTTCAACCAACGCGAAGTGGTGTTATTCCTATTTATTACAAGTGTTCTAATTCGATTGTGTTTGACTAATATCACAACTAAAACAATTTCTTAAGTGTTCCAAGTCCAAGAAAGCAATAAAATGATGGCCAATCCACTAGATGCCGTGAATGCAAATCAAGCCACGCAAAATGGTAGTAAAGTTCAACCCTGTAATAATGAATCGAAGACTAATCTTATAGTGAACTATTTGCCACAAACAATGACTCAAGAAGAAATCCGATCCCTTTTCTCAAGCGTCGGCGAAGTAGAAAGCTGCAAGTTGATTAGAGACAAAGTAACAGTGTTCCCTGACCACATCTTGAATGGCCAGAGTCTCGGTTATGCTTTCGTTAATTACCATAAGGCCGAAGATGCAGAGAAAGCTGTAAACACACTGAATGGATTGAGATTGCAGAACAAGATTATCAAAGTTTCTTATGCTCGACCCAGTTCCGATGCAATCAAGGGAGCAAACCTCTATGTTTCTGGATTACCTAAGCACATGACACAGCAAGACTTGGAGAAATTGTTTAGCCCTTTCGGTACTATCATCAGCTCCCGCATACTTCATGAAAATGTGAATGTAGGTCATCTCCTGCAAGGAAGTGGAGACGATGGAGGTATACAGGGACCCTCAAGAGGTGTTGCTTTTATACGCTATGATCAGAGAAACGAAGCAGAGGCTGCAATACGTGACTTGAATGGCACTGTTCCCCCAGGCGGCACTGCCCCCATGACAGTCAAGTGTGCAAACAACCCCAGCAACCAGAACAAAGCTTTGGCTCCATTAGCTGCATATTTAGCTCCGACATCAGCTCGCCGCTTCGTTGGACCAGCAGGGAAGGCGCTGCTTGCCATCAATAAAGGGCTTCAAAGATTCTCTCCGTTGGCCGATCCGCTAATTCAAGGTAATGCTCTAGGAGGCTCTGGTTGGTGCATCTTTGTCTACAACATTGGTGCTGACACAGAAGAGAGTGTACTCTGGCAACTCTTCGGACCCTTTGGTGCAGTACAAAGTGTCAAAATCATCAGAGACCCAGCAACAAACAAATGCAAAGGGTATGGTTTTGTCACCATGACAAACTATGATGAAGCTGTTGTGGCCATTCAGTCATTGAATGGTTACTCACTGAATGGACAGGTCCTGCAAGTCAGCTTCAAAACGAATAAGAGTAAATCTTAAGTTGTAAACAGTCTAGTCAATAAATTTTAGCTAATTCAAAATGTTGATCATCACAAGGTCGTCATGGTTTGTTCACATAGAAATATTACAGATTTAGGTATGATTTTTTATGTACCATGTTTATGGAATACCAGTGGCGAAGCTAATAGTACAAGTGGTACAAATCATGACAAGACATCAGCAATACAAACAAAAGTTATGTCCCCCTGACTGATTAAAGTAATACTGTAATACTAAAAGTTTCATGTCACTATTCCCTTCAATAGTTTAACTTTGCCTAGTCAGTAAAATAAAGGCTTTGATTGGACGAATCTCAGGTAATTTATGACTTAATGTGAAGTTATTCAGTCATTTGGAGTGTGTTGTGCATTATAAAAGTAGGTTTTGTAAGATCAATTTGGTCAAATTTAATGATAGAATTTTCAATCTTGTTAGCATCAAAGTTGAATGTCCTATTGGAATTATGGCAATATACTGATGTAACTTTGTACCTAACTGTTTTGTATCAACTGCTTTCCTTAAGGTATGAGTTGTAAAAGTTGGTAAAATGGTGTACTTAATTTGGCTGACTTTCCATTATTTCAATTAGAATTAATTAAATATTCAAAAAATGTTTTCCAGGAGAGTAAACATGAACTTAACTATCTATCCATGTAGAAATAGAACTTGGTATAATTACCAATATAATACTTTAAGGATTCATAAAGTATTAATTTATCATACAGTTATGAATTATGTTCATTTATTGTGCAATATTTGAAACTTTTTACAATATATAAAGAAAAAAAAAATACTTATTTTGTTATACACCAAAATGCTTGAAGGTGCCATTAGCTGTTAAACACTGGTTACTTTCAACAACTAATAGAAGTATACCTATTGACACCTATTATATTTAGTAGGCATTACTAGGCTACCAAAGAAGATCCTAATATAATAATATCTGGGCATAATTTACCAACAGAGAAGCCACTCTATTGCCACTGTAAGTAAGCTTACAAGTTTTCATACAATTAGTTGTTTTTATATTGGACTATCCGTGGCATATTTTTTCAAAAAAGGCAGAGTAGTTTTTGCTTCCATGGCATAATTGAAATACGTGTTTACCTTTTTTATGAAAAATAAATGTAAGAGTATAATGGGGGCTCAATATTATGCACAAAATACATAGTAAATTAGCTATGTAAACCATAATATATATTATGTTTAATTGTGTCTAGAACATGTAACAATGTCTATCTCTACTTACAGTTAAATTAATATTTTATAAAAATAATAATTTGGCAGTCTATGTTTATCACATAATCTCATTATATTGCCCCCTTATTTAATTGATAATAAAATTAAGTAAGTGAAGTAGCATACCTATACTATGCGTGGTTTATTTATAATAAACAAAAATCTATGTAGGTATCTGGAATATATTATTGTTAAAACTAAATCATGACTAAAACGGCCATGACATGTGACTATCTTCAAATATATTGATCAACATTTTAATCATCAAAATTTGTGTATGACAATTGCATTTTTATTGCACGCATCACTATGGGTGTCAGTAAAATTAGAATTTTTGACATAACTATGCTTACAATTTTACCACATGTCATACAGTCAGTTACAATTACTGACATACATTTGGTATGATATTGACTCTCTATATTATAATAAGTAATCACTGCTATTTATTATAACATTTAAGTAATTTATATTTCATTGGCATAATTTATTATTATCTAATCGTAATAATACACATAGATTTCATTTGATGTCATGTTGAATGTATCTAATGTATAGCATAAGTCCATAATTAGTTTAGTAATTTACTCAGTAATAATAATGTCTATAATTTAATTGATTCATATTGTAATCTGTATTTAGTAAAATATTTATTCAGTATATTAAAATAAATATTGCATATCATTGATTAAAATGATACCATTTACACATTTGATAGTCAACAGAAAACTGTCTCAACTCAATTTGTGTAAGCTTGACAGTGCATTTTAAGCAGACTCCATGTTGATTTCTTTTAATGTTAAGAATAAATATTTGCTATGGTAATAAATATTATTTATTAAAGTACTTAACTACATGAAACTAGTCAGCAGTTATAAATTTGCGCAACGTTAAATTATCAAATGTAAAACTAAGTAAGTATATTGTGTTGTGTTCCATAATTTAAATATAGCTTTATCGATCGATATGAAAGGTAAATTATGTTGGTGTGGATTTAAATTAACATTTATTGTAACTCTTGATGTACTAAATAATTTTCATGCAAAATATAACACAGCTAAATGGTGTGTACCAAAAAGCTAGTCACTAGCAGTGTGGGTATGCGTATTCTTAAATAAAACATGGGTGTAAATTTTAAAGTAAGCAAGATTTGTGTTGTCCCTGTTGTATTTCAGCATTTTGATGTTGATTGATTTTGTAATATCAAGATTGGCATGTAAGAACCAGTACACGCCTGACCCGCTTTATCTAGATTTAGTTCAACGAGTTGCCGTCAGATGGTGTTGCTGGTAGTGTGAGCCATTTTACAAAATTACGCCTTTGTAAAGTTGTGCTCAATTTAACGTTGGTGCACTTTATGTTGCTTAGCTCTTTTTACCACAACACCAACCTGAATTCTGTACTATATTCAATTATTTTGTTTGTTCATTTAATTTAATATTTAGGTGTTTTGTGTTTAGAATAATTTATTTTTTTCGTTAATTTCATTAACAATTATAATTTAGTGTATGTACCTATATTCTATTCTTAATTAATCCATTTAACACTGGTTTTTTTCTTTTATTATTATTTTGGGCAGGTTTGGGTATTGTAAGGGGTTGGCCTAGGTACTAGGATACATAAATTATTTAAGACAGAGTACAAAGCTAACACTGATAAATATTGGCTTACTTTGTTTGGAAAATAGAATGTCAACGAATGTAATCTGAGTAGGTAATATTATAATAGGCTAATAAATTAGCAATAATGTAAGATGAGACTTTTATTTACCCTACGAAGGGTTGTAGTACCTACCTATTGCTTCCTTTAATAATAATGCGTGCAAATGTTACGAAACTTTATTTTAGTAGACTACAAAATTCACATTAATTAAATAAGCGCCCATAGACAGGCAAAAACGATTGAAGCACAAATGCCTTTGTAGCCAGTGCTGTAAACATCTTTCATCTTCAGCCATTTTCCAGCATTCCACATGCAAAATCTAATCCCGATAAAATAGTGGTAGGTGAATGGAAGAGCGAGTATAAACTTAATGAGGAAGATGGACATTTTTGAAAGATTAAGACTCTGTATGAAAGAAACATAAGTTTCAATTCCGTTTGGCAAAAACAAAGTGCCTCCAGCCATAAGCAGAGCGTAGAATACCAGTGTAGAACCTGCAGCAGAAACAAAATTATGTCAGTTCAGTTACTTATAGTCAAGTGCGTGCGACCGTCAATAGATGTTGCCAGGAACAGTTTAAATAATATTTGTTCTTAAATAATTATCATTGAAAATGCATTTATTAGGTAATTGATAAAATCACACCCTTTTTGTAAAACAAATAAAAATAGTTACTGGCAACATACAGTTCAATGCAAAGGTAAGAGAGCTATTAAAGCTGATTCTGAAGGCTTTAATTTTAGTTTTATTGCTGTCAAAACCTAATTTTTCAAAAGGAATTTAGCTTCTGTTCCTAGCATTTAAAAACTATTTTACAATGAAGAAAAGTAAGTTTTGACAGCACTAAAACTAAAATGAAAGCCTTCAGAATAGGCTATATTATGCTCACAAGGCATATAAATAAAAGGCTTGTTAAAAATCCAAAGATACAAAATTAATTTATGTAGGTATGTAAAAGCCCAAATTTTGGGATAGGATAAAATACAATTTCCTTGGCTTTTCACCTATTTACTTTCATTTTAGCAAAGTACTAAAATTTGAAATGCAGTGGATTGGTTTGTCTACTTTAGTAAGTACCTATATTTGATACGAAGAAACAAGTACTAGTGATAGGTAATAAAACTAATAATAGTATATTTCATTACGAGTGCGGAAAGCCTGTCATTGCAAAGAGTTCCGACAAATGTCTACCCGAGCCGAGGCGCAGCCGAAGGTGAGGGTTGACAGTCGGAACAAGTTGCAATGACGGTTCCGCACGTGTACTGAACAACTATTTTTAATACAGTTGCGAAAAAATGAAGCAATTTAATAAAAACACAATAAACTCATCTTGTAATATAGATAGATCAAAGTTCGGAGAAGTATGCCAACATAACATTTTCTGAAAAACTATTTGCTTTTTCTCTTCTCTCCACACAATAAATTCGTCGTATTGTAGCGACTTTTTGACTTTTCCGGTAAAATGTTCTCCGAAGCATTTTGTGCAATTATACTGAGTTCCGGTGGTGTTAATTCAAATAAAATATCGTCGAAATTACTCATTTTGTGCAACAAACAACTAAACTCGCAAAGAAAATTTTTAGAAAATGGCGCCAACCGTAAAAGAATATAAGCAGAGATTTTATTTTGTTTTCTTCACCCATTCTGGGTAGGTAAAGGGAACTATGCGCATACAGCCAAGTCTTCAGTTATTTTTTTATTGATATGAAATGAAAATGAAATTTAATGAGATGAAATGAAATGAAACCTAACCTAACTCATTGAATCAAATCATTAAATCTGATATTGAAACAAATTTTAGTAAACAAATCATAAAAACTTCTATGAATTTTTTTTAGTAAAAACTTCGTGGTTGTTTTTTTCTTTTTAATAGACATTATTTTGACAGTTGGGAAAGAGAACGCACGAGTTCGGAAAAGGTAAAGAAAAAGCTCGAGTATGTAATAGCCCACATCCCGAACGCTATACCAGCTATACGTCCCTGCAATACGGCACTTTTTGAGCAACTGTATTAAAAATTACATTTAGATAAGGTGTTTTATATAGGTATTATTTTTTTACAAAATAAATAAATCAAACAATATAATTTATTTGTAATAAAAGCTAATTTATTAGTGATCGGAATCATGATAACAAGATATGAAAAAAAATTAATATTGAATATTTTATGGAGGTCGTAAAAAATAAGTTAATTTTTATCTTAAAATTTACATAAACATTTAAAACATATCGTCACGACATGAATTCCCAAGGGGGTGTGACTTCTAGATGACATAATGTTTCAGGCAGAAAGAAGTCTGCAAAAGTGTTGCTTCGGTACCATCGGTCTTTATAGAATTATTATTAACTTTTTAGTGAATGACTGCTGTTACTATTGAAGTCGGTTACTATTTTTTTGTTGAAAGTTTATTGTGCTATTTAGTACGTAGATAAGATTTATATCTAGTGATTGGAATGGCAAGTTATATTGACTACTTGTGGTACTCCAACAGCATATTTTACATTTATTACGGGATAAGTTACTAAATTAAATTGAAAGTAATTAAATTAATTATTTTTAAAATATAACCGCAAAAATTATGGTACAAATATATTGTAACACCGTTTTTCTGCGCCGTGATTTACGGGATTCATTGTAACACCGTTTTGATAACCAATCAGCTAATAGATAATGCTTTTTCTTTTGAATTAGGCAAATAATCCTTGCCGTGCAGCCTCGACTCTCCCGTCATTATGAGGAATTCCGTTTTTTATTGACAACAAGACTTGATATTATTCCTTGTGAACTTTTTTGTTTTTGCAAATATCTCTAAAAACTGTATCCAGCTGCCGTATTTTTAATTGATTTCTTGATTTGATTTTTTTTCAATTATTTCCATAATTTACTCGAGATTTTGAAAATTTTCATGATAAAAAAACAAACATGATTAATTAAGAAAAAATATGACACAACTTATTTAGATTCATTCGTGTATATTTTGATATTAAAATTTGAAAATAAACTTCTGACGAGAATTTATATTTTAATTATGTTAGGTACTGGTTTTGTCGGATATAATCTAATATCGGTTGTTTCCATACAAATCAAATAAAAATCTCTATAAAAGTAAAAAAAAACCGGCCAAGTGCGAGTCGAACTCGCGCACGAAGGGTTCCGTACCATTATCTATAATAATACAGATCGCGCCAAACTTCTACTCCGCTCAGTTGCTCTTCCCAAGAACAGTCCATACATTTTATTCCTGCTGATGCGAATCGCCCCGTGTTTAGAGGGGACTAAAAGTTTGGCGCGATCTGTACTCGTTAACTTGTAAAGCCTTTTTAGTTGTGATAGTTTTCCTTTTAATTTCATTATGTATACTAACGCCATGATTTTTTTCACGTCTCCAAATACAACCGTTTCGCCGGCAGGGGGGTGGGAGACATGACTCTAACAAAAATTAACACTTTCAAGTTTAATATTTCGCAAACGGAACCCTGGATCGAAAAATGGTTTTCTCACACCTCCAATATTTTTGAATTACCTATCCAACGACACCCCACACGAGGGGATATACGAGAAAAAAAAGTCATTACCACTTTACGTGTAGGGGAGGTACCCTAAAAAAAAAATCGTTTTCAAAATTTTATTGTACCACTTTATCGGCGTAATAGTAGATCTTATCTAAAGATCAAAACAGAAAACAGGGATAGGCACGGTTTTAGAGGCACGAACAACGATAATATGTAGTGGAGATCTGCACATACAATTTTGTTCGGACGGACCGTAAAAATCATCCCTCTAAAACGGTGACGGGTAGTGTAATAGTGGAGTGTTCTTGGATAACTTATGAATGACGAAGATATGGACGAACAGGTGCCAAACAACTACAGGGTTCATAAATAAAAACCTCACTAACCAGTAATTCTTTGCACTATAGATGTCATAGCTGGCAATGCCGGGGCCATAATAGTCATATGTGGAGACATTGGTCTATTCAGTCTCATATTCTTATGATCATGGTCTTCGCCAACAATTGGTTTATATGGTTTATAAGTAACGGTCGATTTGCCACCCTTGTTACCACCACCGTAGCACACTTTGTTAAACCATATTATATTGGTGGATAGAGGTCTAATCAACTCTGCAGCTAGACCATGGGAACTGTAAATAAAAATTAGTAAAGTTCCTGCCATGAACTATTATTTCTCCCCCCATTACGCATTTTTGTAATTATTTCTTGGCAATAAGGATTTTGATAGGGGACTTTTTTTACCCGTGAGAAGGAGAAATTCCCATAGGTTAACTTTTAAAATTTTTTTTTTTTCAAAGAATGTACGAATACGCCATTTTATTTCATTATTTTGGTATATAAATTAACCATTATTTTTAAGATTTTTTAAAGAGTTGTCCGATGACCATGTCAATGCCTTGTCACTTGAGAATTTTAGACATTTTACCGAGGGCATCAAACTGAAAATGCGTATCTACTGATTTTATGAATTCCGAAAATTCCGACTTTTTTTAGCAAATCTCCACATTCAATTAGCTCTGTGATATACTGAAATAGTAACGGTTGCACCACTGGTTATTATGCCGAAGTCTACGACGTGAAAAGACGTATTTACGATTAAAGAAAAATATGTACAAATAACTAAGTCGATACTTTTATATTTTTGTAGATACGCCCTTTCAGCTTGATGCCCTCGATACTGATTGTGATGTGTGATTGCTTATAAAAAAGTGGTCTGTCTCTGTCTGTCTACTCATATGTCATCTAACTGTCAAATTAGTCTAAAGCAAATTATTATAAATTTATCTTGATAGCAAATGACACATTTCTAAACGGCCATTACTCAAGTGACGTCACACGAGGGCAAATGGAAGTTGCAGTCTTTTCGTAAAAAAATTCATCATGAAGTTTTTTAGACCAAAACTTCGAAAATACGGCTTATTAAACCTAAATCTCGAAATGGTTTTCGAATTAACACACCTTAACATAATTTAATCTATGCCAATTTGCTTACGCCATTTCAAATGTTTTAAAAATTACTTAATTGTACATTATACTCGTATTGACAAAAAACTGATTGATATAAATAAAAGAATGTAATCTGTCAGGGGTGCGTTTGGTATAAGCTGACAAAACAGCCAGAGCGGGCGGATATTTTTCTATTTTTGAGATCTATTGTTTCGGGTTATATCAAGAAGCTTATGGTTATTGAGCACGCGATATGACGGCAGTGCTTTGTATCACCATAGGTTTTAAAAATAGCGGGAAGTGAAGAGAAATAATTACGAAGATGAAAGATCTGACCTTGGGAAGGAGCTGCATGCACCACAAACCACGCTTCGCCTGAGCCACCAAGTCTCTGGTGTTCTCCAAGATGGTTTTCTTCTTCCTCTTCGTGCCTGGTTGCGCTCTTCTCGGCTAATCTTCTTCGTAATAGTAATAGATGAAAATGAGGCGCACAGCGGGTGCGATCTCAAAATGGCGGGCGGTAGGGTCGAGGTAGGACCTAGTCGAATGACAATCAGCGTATACCTCCGGCGTGAAAGGCTTCTGATTGACGACTGATTGATTTGCGTCCAAAACTAAGCGGGTGGAGATGCAGCGAAAATGACAGTTGAAAATATTAATTCACAACTACCCCGCAGTATGAGAGCCACAAGAAGTGGCGCGAACATTTGCCCCCGGCGTTAAAACCATTGGTTTTAAAATAAGAATAGAAAAGTAAAAATAAGACAGAGAATAACGAAATTTTGAAGCGGGGGCAAAGAAAGGAGTTATTGAGATGGGAGAGGGCAAAGACGCACGACAGGTCGTTTGTAAACACCTGTCGTCGTTTTGACAGAAGCTACCCTAATGACATTATCTTTGCCAGGGTATACAGCTACAATAACACCGAGCGGCCATTGAAGCGGTGGAGTGTTATCGGTAACTACAACGACAACAGATCCAATTTTGATTGGGTTGGAAGGTGTATTCCATTTTCCTCTAGACTGGAGAAGATGGAGATAATCATTCTTCCATCGCCTTGCGAACGATTCTACCATTTGATCAAGCAACGCGTAGCGACGTAATAAATTAACTGGCTCATCAGCCACCTTACAAGCGGGTAATTCTTTTAAAGGAGTTGACATCAGAAAATGTGCAGGAGTTAACGCGCTAAGTTCAGATGGATCTTCACTCAGCAGCGTAAGCGGACGAGAATTTATGACACATTCTATTTGCGTAACTACAGTTAATAATTCTTCGTAGGTCAACAGTTGAGTACCTACTACTCTATGCAAATGCGTCTTAAATCCTTTGACATATATCTCATAATGTCCCCCAAAATGTGGGCTACGTGGAATATTAAATTTCCATTGTATTCTATGATCGGCAAGTTCATTCGCGAAAGACGTTTTAAATTCTTCGGAGTTTGTCAAATTGTAAATTTCTGAGAGGGCATTTCTAGCGCCTACAAAGTTCGTAGCATTATCTGAATATACGAAAGACACTGCTCCACGTCTAGATAAAAAACGTTTGAACGCGGAAAGAAAAGTGTTCGTGCTAAGATCAGTTGCCAATTCAACGTGAACTGCACGAGTCACCAGGCATACAAATATGCAGAGGTAACATTTGACGGGACGGACTCCACGTTTTCGATACGGAGTGATACTGATAGGACCACAATAATCCACAGCGCAGTGGACAAAAGCTTTAGCCTCATTAACGCGGCATGATGGTAAATCTGCCATGAAAGGGAAGGTTTGTCTCGGCTTCGCCTTAAAACAATAATTGCAGCTATGTATTACGCGACGAACAATATTTCGACAGGAAAGTATCCAAAATTTTTGGCGGATTATTGACATTAAAGCCACTGGTCCAGTGTGACAATTTTTGCGATGATAATGAATGATAATCAATTCGACAATATGATTTTTACGAGGTAACAACACAGGGTGTTGTTGATCGAACGTCATGTCTGTGTTGCGAAGTCGACCACCAACGCGTAACAATCCATTTTTATCTAAAAATGGCGATAGTCGATTTAAAGCGGGAGAACAAAGTTTATTTGACTTTAATCTTTTTATTTCATCAAGAAAATAAAATGCTTGAAGAGCTTTAATCAATGCAACTTCAGCGAAATCCATATCGGTAGCGGTAAAAATATTAGAGCGCGGTAAAATACGTAAAAATCGGTAGATGTAAATGATTGTGTGTAAAAGCACAAGCCATGACGAAATTCTTTCCGAAAGAGAAAGAAGTGGATGCGGTTCTTCATTACTAAAAGCGGGAAGAGAAATTGTTTTTGATTCCGGCAAGTTTTCTTCAATAGAAGCTGATTCTATTGTTTTGATTGGCCACTCTTTAGCGTCCAGATAAAGCCAAGCAGGTCCAGTGAACCAGAGCGGGTGACTCATCAACTGCGTGGGAGTGAGACCACGGGAAAGACAGTCGCTCGGGTTTTGAGAACCAGCTGTATGGTAAAAACATTCAGCGGGAATAGCGGATATTATTTTTGTTATACGCGTCGCGACAAAGGTTTTAAACCTGTGCGGTGAGGAATGTATCCAGTGTAAAGTTACCATAGAATCGGTAAAACAGTAAATACGTTCAATATTGTGACGTATTTTATAAGCGTCAACTACACGACGAGTTAATTTCGACATGAGTAACGAGGCACAAAGCTCAAGGCGGGCGACACTGACGGTCTTGAGCGGACAGACTTTTGACTTTGCGCATACCAGCCGAATGCTAGTGCAAGTGTCTGAGTCATCTTGTACTCTAATATATACGACACATCCGTATCCACGTTCACTTGCGTCTGCATTCGGCTGGTATGCGCAAAGTCAAAAGTCTGTCCGCTCAAGACCGTCAGTGTCGCCCGCCTTGAGCTTTGTGCCTCGTTACTCATGTCGAAATTAACTCGTCGTGTAGTTGACGCTTATAAAATACTGATATTATTAAATACTGATATTATAAAATAATGATATTATCGAAATTTTCGAATTTTGGAACACGTCTAAGTGGCGTTTAATACGTAAATCCCGCAAAACAGGTAGCTCCTTCAAATAGTTTTGCCAAATCTGCGCAATATCAGAGGGTAGTGTTTCATCCCAGTCTAATTTTAAAATACAGATTTTCTGCAAGAGTAATTTTGCGTACAAGATCACAGGAGCGGTAAAGCCGAGGACGTCGTACTGACGTGCTATCACGGACAAAACATTGCGTTTAGTACATGGGCGACTATCTAGCGATACAGTAAAAGAGAACTCGTCAGAATCAGGCGACCACTGTAAGCCAAGAACTTTAAGAGTTTGAGTTTGTTCTTCAAAATTCTTACTAGAATTTAAGCGGTGAGTATCAGGCAGTGTATCAAGTAACTGTTGACAGTTACTAGACCACTTGACGAGCTCAAAGCCACCGGCCTTAAGCAATCCTACCAGCTCATCTCTGAGCTGTAAGGAGCCCTGCACGGTGGGCGTGCTATAGCAGATGTCGTCCATGTAACAGTTTCGTGCGGCTACAGTAGCGGCGAGCGGGTACGCTGAACTCCCATCCTCACAGAGTTTCCTGACTACTCTCATCGCAAGGAAAGGGCTACTACGTAGTCCAAAGCAGACGCGATTGAACTGATAAGCGATAAGCGGTGAACACGTGTCAAAGCGGTATAAAAACTTTTGAAATTTGCGATCATCGGCGTTAACCAAAACTTGTAAGAACATTTGTTTGATATCCGAGGTAAAAGCGATTTCATACAAGCGGAAGTCAAGTAAAATTAAAAACAAATCGTTTTGCAAATTAGCACCTGTGTGCAGCGTGTCATTTAATGAGACACGAGTACCATCAGCGGAGTCAGTCTTAGTACTGGCATTCATACAAATACGCACCTTTGTCGTTGATTTATCAACACGCACTACGGGATGATGCGGAATATAATAACCAAGAGATAATTGGTCATCATTATGAAGCGGGGATATGTAACCTTTAGTTAGGTATTCATTTATTATATTGTTATACTCGGAACGTAAATCTGCGTTAGAAACAAACCTACGCTCAAGAGACATAAAACACTTTTTTGCGTGATGGTACGAGTTTCCTAGTATGTTAGGATTCCGTGCGAATGGTAAAGAAACCGAATAGCGACCAGCGGGGTCACGTGACACATTGTTAATAAATAATTTTTCACATTCATCATTTGCGGGACTAGAAGCAGGTTCACAATGCACCTCTTCTAATTGCCAAAATTTTTGTAAAATAAAATCTATTGGCGGTTCAATCTCCATATAAGAGCATAACGAAATTGAACATGCGGTATTTTGGTAAACAGGCGTATTACCAATTAGCGTAAAACCGAAGATGGTCTGAAATCCCGTCGGCGTACCCGGGGGACCAGAGACGCGGCCTGATAACAAGATATCCGCGAATAAAGATGCACCGATAAGAATATCAATCTCGCCCGGTAAGTAAAAGGTTTCATCAGCAAGTGTGATACCTTTTAAATATGAAAGCGTAGACAAATCGACCTGCACCGATGGTAAGTTGTCGGTAATACGGTCGATTACATAAGTGTCAAGCGAAATTGAAACCGAATCATCAAATCGTGAAAACAATTTAAGGTTTGTCGCACCCTTAATTGGGTTTGATGAAGAGCCGATGCCCTTAACAAAAGCGCGGGGAATTTTCTCATATTTTAAGTTAAGCTTCTCACAACAGGAAACCGTCGAAAAACTGGATTGTGACGCAGGGTCGCAGAGCGCACGTAGACGGACAGACATACCGTTAGAATCTTTCACGATCACTTGAATTGTACCTAAAAGGCATGTTTCATTACGCTGCGAGTTAGGCTGTAAGTTACATAAAGAAATATTATTACTCGCAGTTGGTACGGATTGAGAATCATTAGTCATATGTTCTGTGTTAGTCGCCGATACGGCAGGATCCACCAACCTCGAAGATTGCGTATGTGTGCGTGGAGACACGGTAATATTTTGACCAAGCGCGGTGTGAGTATTCATCACATTTTGTTTGCGGCACAACATCGAATGGTGTTTACAATTACAATGGCGGCAATTATAAGACGATTTACAAGCGGAATTGTTATGCGTAATACTTAAACAATTGGTGCAACCGTTATTAGATTTGATGAACTGAAATCTTTTCTCGATATCTAGTTTCACAAATTCGGGACACTTATATAAATTATAGTGTTTTAATTGTTTACATAGCGGACAACAATTATTATTGGTCGAAGCGGAGACAAAAGCATGGGTTGACTTGGTACTGTACCCGGTTTTGTTGTTATTATTATTAACGGAGCGGTTCGGAGCGGGAGCGGTAATTGCGGGTGCAGTGCGGTTCAGTATCTTAGTTTGTTCCCGTAAAAATGATATTAATTCATCATAATGGGGTAAATCGGAACCACGTTTAAACATTTCAAATGAACGAGCGGTTTCAACATCAAGTTTTTTAAGGGCCAAATACATAAGGATAAAATCCGAAAGATCTTTAATATTCAGCGATTTTAAACACGAAACAGCGGAACAGAACTTGTCTAAAAACAAGTCCAAGTTTTTTGAACTAGCGGTAGTTAAAGGGCGAAATTCAAACATTTGATCCAAATAAGTAGTGGCTAAACTACGCGAGTCTTGAAAAGTAGAAACGAGTGTTTTCCAGATTATGTCGTAGTTAGTTGCGTTCGGTGTGATTCCAGAACAAATCGAAAGTGCCCGGCCAGAAAGTTTACCCATCAGGTATTGTACTCGTTCGTTGTCGGTCAAGTCCGGATTATCGTGAATCGTGGTTTTAAATGTTTCATAGAATGTTGGCCACATAGTAGCTTCACCAGAAAAACCAACGAGTTCCAGTTTTGGAAGCTTGATAGTAGGTTTTTTGGGACATTCCATGTCAAGTGGAGCTTTAACTTTAGAGTCAGCCGATTTCGAAGAATGTGATAACTTCCGGTTGATGTATTTGCAATGGGAGTAAAGATCCTCAAAAGCTGACCAACTTTGATAATTTGGTTCAAAATTAGGATTTATCAATACCTCTGTGTCATTAATTTCATCTATGATTACATGAATTTCTGAGCGTACAGTATCCAAAGTTTCGACATTGGCCATAAACAATTCTGCCGAAGAAACATCCTCTAAAGCGGTTTTAGAAAAGTCATAAACTCTCTGAAGGCGATTAAACAATTCTTGCCTTTTATTTTTAAGCTTCTTTAAACTATACGACATCTTTAATTTTGCAGCTTCTGCGGAATTTGGCATGTTATATAGTACAAAGTTAGGCAAGTACCCGAACTATTGAAAGTTTTATACTGACTACAACATAGAATAATGCTAATGAGTTAGAGATAACACGGGCGGCGGACGAACCTGTGTACGAGTACCTCTCGATAATATTAAGAATTAGCAGGTAGGCAGATAATATTTTCTGTGAAATGATCAAATGGTATAATCGCAGCGGATAAATTAACAGAATGGCGTATTTCACTGTAGATAATTTATAATTTCCAGTATATAGGAAATGGAATCACTAATATTTTGACGAATGCGGGGTTTTAATGCATAGATAATGCAAATAAGAGCGGGAATGCGGGGTAATACTGCGGGCAGAGTGAAAATTAGAGCGGAATTCACGTGTTCTTTAGACAAAGAACATGAAGATAGCGGTTGGAAATACCAAAAAATGGTTATAGATCGCAGATCAAAGGGCCTAAAATGGATCTAGATCCGGCTCGAGTGGCCAAAAAATGAGCACGCGATATGACGGCAGTGCTTTGTATCACCATAGGTTTTAAAAATAGCGGGAAGTGAAGAGAAATAATTACGAAGATGAAAGATCTGACCTTGGGAAGGAGCTGCATGCACCACAAACCACGCTTCGCCTGAGCCACCAAGTCTCTGGTGTTCTCCAAGATGGTTTTCTTCTTCCTCTTCGTGCCTGGTTGCGCTCTTCTCGGCTAATCTTCTTCGTAATAGTAATAGATGAAAATGAGGCGCACAGCGGGTGCGATCTCAAAATGGCGGGCGGTAGGGTCGAGGTAGGACCTAGTCGAATGACAATCAGCGTATACCTCCGGCGTGAAAGGCTTCTGATTGACGACTGATTGATTTGCGTCCAAAACTAAGCGGGTGGAGATGCAGCGAAAATGACAGTTGAAAATATTAATTCACAACTACCCCGCAGTATGAGAGCCACAAGAAGTGGCGCGAACAGTTATAATTAATAAGCTTTTATCCATGTGCCAAAAGAGCCTTGTCGTATAGGTAATTAAATTATAAATAATCTCTTTATAATATTGATGACCTACCATTTGATCTTCCACATATGCAAAAGATTCGTAGGAGCATTATTCAAAATTTTAGCAAGCATTTTATTTGTAAAGATGTTATGTACCAAAATCTATTACGCAAAGCAACAACCAATAACAAATCCCAATGTTTTGATAATGAAAATGACAAATATTTTCTTATTTGAAGATTTATGCAAAATGTCATGAAACTCCTTAGAGTATTTTTTTTAATCATACTTAAATAGGTACCTATATATACTCTTTATTTACTATTTACAAATACGTCAACGCCATCTAGTTTATTTTGCTGAAACTCAACTGAAAGGTGTCTTGAAAAGCCCAGGCAACATTTTAGTGACTAGGTATTTGTTTACTTGCGTCAATGTGGTGTAACGTTTCCG
The DNA here is from genome assembly GCA_934047225.1 of Ypsolopha sequella. Taxonomy (NCBI): domain Eukaryota; kingdom Metazoa; phylum Arthropoda; class Insecta; order Lepidoptera; family Ypsolophidae; genus Ypsolopha; species Ypsolopha sequella. Next base: position 13,734,220 of record OW203994.1, on the reverse strand, counting down.
GTGCGTTTTTCCAAATCATGTGTTTTTTGTTGTACTTTTATAGCTTGACATATCTATTTAACTTACTTTCGAGGTAGTCTTAGGGCTTAGGAAAAAAAACTGCATTTTAGGCAGAAAGCAAGCCGCTTTGTCCAGTAATACTAGGGATCAATATGAATGATTTCATCCGAGGAAATGAAAATTTTATTCACTAGAATTCAAGATGGCGGACTTTTTCCAACATGGCGGCTGCATAATTTTAAAAATTTACAGAATCAAAACGGCTTCACCGATTTTAGTGATTAGGGTGTCAATCAATTTGTATTGACATCTTATATAATAAAAAAAATATATCGTTTAAGAAATTAAAGATGGCAGCCAAATATTAATAAAATTGTGAAATTTTCTAAATATTTTTTTCATTCTTATGAAAATAACAACTAAATTTCCTATGATATGGTCACATGTTTTTATTATTTAATAAATTGTTATAATATTATTTACAAAATAAAATAAAAATCTTGAAAATCTGATGAGTAGTTTTTAAACTATACGCATTTCAAAAGAACCGCGCGGTTTTGAAAGTCGTCACTGCACGTGATGTGATGCATCATAAAATGAAAACGAGTGCACGAATTTCAGTAATTTACATATCTGACGATTTGTATTTATATCCTGTAATTTATAACGTCTTTTAAAAACCGGCCAAGTGCGGGTTGGACTTGCGCAAAAATGGTTTCGTACTAAGTACACCACTGTTTATTTGTTTTGGTCATCCCTTACTAATTTAATTATGATTAGGTGATAACAATATTTTTATGATTTTCTACAGCAGGTATGATTCATAATTATAATAACATACAGGAATTTTAAAATTCCCAACTAGTTTAGTTTCTGAGATAGACTCCAAAATTAAAATGTTCTAAAGCTAACAGATGGCCCCATTTCCTTATTCTTGAAGGTATAAATGAGCAGCAAATATGTTAATCCTCTGTATCTACAACTTCATCCGATGTGGTTGAACTGAAAGAAGAGAAAATTCATATGAAATCAGCCCAGAATGTACCTATATCATGTTATGAGTAAGTAAAAAATAAAGAGATACCTTTCATTTTTGCAGCTGCCATTGCATGTGCTGCATTGCACTGTGCAGGATAAACCCATCTGCCGATACGAGCAGCGCATTGTTTTGCAGCCTTTTTTACAACCGCAATGGTCAAAGTAAGATAACTCATGCCATATCTGCCTGGCTTCAGACCATTGTGGTACCCAACTGTCATTAGATGATTTCCAACCCCAGGAGGATGGAGATGGAGATGGCACAGAGGCATTGTCGAGAATAACGAAAGTGCCCCATAAGTGTCTCGCTTGATAGTTGGCATGGAGCGCATGTTTTTGTAATGCCACCGATGTTGGTGGGATGCTTGTTACCAATTTATCCTTGGTAGCAAATAGTTCCTTGCGTACCAAGTTGACCAACGAATGTGCTGTTTGTGAATCGCAATGGTGAACTTTTCCAGCATAACCATAATTTCTTCAGGAAGACTTTGTATTGGCTGCGATATTTCTTTTAAAGCTGGTGTGACAACCACGTTTTGAAGCACCACTTCTTTCCTTTTGTATGGAACTAAGAAGTAGTGCCATAGCCTGTAAAGGCGTGAAAGTCACGAAGGTCAGTTGATCTGTCAGGGCCCAAAGTGTTGGCTATTTTATGAACTCCGACATAACGGAATTTATTTGCCGTCTCGGTCAATACTCTTGCAGGCCACTCTCATAATCATAATCATTTATTTCGTAATATTCATTAAATACTTAAATCTAAAATAAAAATAGTAATACAATGCATAATTGTACAAAACACATAATAATAAATCTTAATAGTAAGCCTTACATTGCGCTTGTCATAAAAAACATCTTTCACCGAGTAGAACGCCTGCTCGACAAGCCAGCGCCTCAACATGGATTTAAATATTTGTAGATTTGGAGATCCTATAATATTTTAGGCAACAAATTGTAAACAGTGGGGCCCATAACATGCGTAAGCATACTTGACTTTTTAAGTCTATGTTTCACGCCAATGATTTTGTCACCCGTACGCGGTCTTATACGTATTTTATGAGCCGATCTTTTCGCACGTATACACCGCCACCTGAAAGATGACAACAGATGGGAGTGTCATTATTTTCAGGGACTTGAAATGTGGCTTCACTGTTTTTGTCCGTGGTATTTGCATAATAGCTCTGATCGCGCGTTTCTGCATACGGAAGGCGCGTTTGCAGTTGGCGGCGCACGCCCACAGCTGGGCGCCGTACTGCAGCAGCGAGTGTACGGTTGCAAAGTAGCAGGGGCGCACCACGTCCTGCGGCACCACGCGCGCCAGACGCCTTAGTGCAAAGCACGCGCAATCAAGTCGACCACATAGCGCGTCAATGTGGTATTTCCATGTCAGGCCTCTGTCAAGTTTGAACCCGAGGAAGGTTGAGGACTCCACCTGTTCTATTTGAGTTCTATTCACTTGAACCGATAGAAGTCGGGGAGGTGTACCACAAAGCCAGAAATGAATGAAATGTGTCTTTTTTGAGTTGAGTACAAGACTATTTCCCCGAAACCATTGGGAAAGCTGTAGCGCTGTGTTGTTTAATTGAACTTCAAGTTTCTCGATAGACGGTGCGCTTACAGCCGCGGCGACGTCATCAGTGAACATGAGAATTTCACAGTCACAAACCGCACACGGTAAGTCGTTCAGAAGCAGGGAGAACAGTATGTTCGAGACCGAAAATCCCTGAGCCACGCCCATCGTAGTGTCGAGAGGATCAGATCTTGTGTCACCTCCATCAGCTACGACAGTTTGTGATCGATTACGCATCAAATCGGTGAACAGAGCGTGAGCTGGCCCGCTGATCCCATAGTGGTGCATCTTGATGGCTAAAGTATTGTGATTCTCAATTTAAGTTTGATAAAATTATATCAATAACACCATAGCCTGTAAAGGCGTGAAAGCCACGAAGATTAGTTGATCTGTCAGGGCCCAAAGTGTTGGCTATTTTATGAACTTCGACATAACGGCATTTATTTGCCATCCCGGTCAATAGCTACAACTCTTGCAGGCCACTTTCAATTAAATTTTTATAAAATTGTATCAATAACACCAAAGCACCATCAAAAATTATTCCATAAAATTGAATGGGAAAAGTTTTCTGTTTTTATTAGAAATTCTAGTTTTTCAGAATGCTCAGCCTTAAGCCTGAGCGAAGTTGTCCAATTGAAAACAACCTGAGAAAATAAACAAAGTTGCAGAAGTCACACTAGCTTTAAATGAAATATCGCAGCCAATACAAAGTCTTCCTGAAGAAATTATGGCTATGCTGGAAAAGTTCACCTGCCAACTGTACGATTCAAAAACAGCACATTCATCGGTCAACTTGGTGCGTAAGGAACTATTTGCTACCAAGAATAAATTGGTAACAAGCATCCCACCAACATCGGTGGCATTACAAAAACACGCGCTCCATGCCACCTATCAAGCGAGACACTTATGGGGCACTTTCGTTATTCTCGACGATGCCTCTGTGCCATCTCCATCTCCATCCTCCTGGGGTTGGAAATCATCTAATGACAGTTGGGTACCACAATGGTCTGAAGCCAGGCAGATATGGCATGAGTTATCTTACTTTGACCATTGCGGTTGTAAAAAAGGCTGCAAAACAATGCGCTGCTTGGGTCAGCGGATGGGTTTACCCTGCACAGTGCAATGCAGCACATGCAAAGGCAGCTGCAAAAATGAAAGGTATCTCTTTATTTTTTACTTACTCATAGCATATATCATCATAGCATGATATAGTTACATTCTGGGCTGATTTCATATGAATTTTCTCTTCCTTCAGTTCAACCACATCGGATGAAGCTGTAAATACAGAGGATTAATATTTTTACTGCTCATTTATACCTTCAAGAATAAGGAAATGGGGCCATCTGTTAGCTTTAGAACATTTTAATTTCGGAGTCTATCTCAAAAACTAAACGTGTTAGGAATTTTAAGATTCCTGTATTTTATTACTGTAGAAAATCATAAAAATATTGTTATCGCTCATTTATAATGAAATTAGTAAGGGATGACCAAAACAAATAAACAGTGGTGTACTTGGTACGAAACCATTTGTGCGCGAGTCCAACTCGCACTTGGCCGGTTTTTACAAGACGTTATAAATTACAGGATATAAATACAAATCGTCAGATATGTAAATTACTGAAATTCGTGCACACGTTTTCATTTTATGATGCATCACATCACGTGCAGTGACGACTTTCAAAACCACGCGGTTCTTTTGAAATGCGTATAGTTTAAAAACTACTCATCAGATTTTTAAGATTTTTATTTTATTTTGTAAATAATATTATCACAATTTATTAAATAATAAAAACGTATGACCATATCATAGGAAATTTAGTTGTTATTTTCATAAGAATGAAAAAAATATTTAGAAAATTTCACAATTTTATTAATATTCAGCTGCCATCTTTAATTTCTTAAACGATATATTTTTTTTTATAATATAAGATGTCAATACAAATTGATTGACACCCTAATCACTAAAATCGGTGAAGCCGTTTTGATTCTGTAAATTTTTTAAATTATGCAGCCGCCATTTTGGAAAAGGTCCGCCATCTTGAATTCTAGTGAATAAAATTTTCATTTCCTCGGATGAAATCATTCATATTGATCCCTAGTATTACTGGACAAAGCGGCTTGCTTTCTGCCTAAAATGCAGCTTTCGACATAAATGTTGCCGTAAGCCCTTAGGCTAAGGTACTGATATTAATTCATTACCTTTTTACAAAATTTGAACAAATGTTTTCTCTCCTTGTATATTTGGACGACTTGGTTGGTAAGACATGGTTTAAATTGGCTAGGATCCTAACGACGATTTTGCTGCTTGAACTAACCTCTACGGACTGTGAACTAACGATTGCAATAAAAAAAAAAAACGGAGAAAGTGAAAGTGGGTGAAATAATTCGGCTCTGTAGACATTAAAATTTTTTTTTGACTGGTATCGTTAGTTCATGTACTGTGCCCTAGACGTTAGTTCAGGCAAAATTTTAGTGAAGATTTGTTTACTTGCGTCAATTGTGGTGTAAAGTTTCCGGTGCGTGTTTCCAAATCCTGATTTGTTTTGTCTAGTCGTTTTTTTATTCGTTTCTTGTACTTTTGTAGCTTATTGTCATACCTATTTAACTTCCTTCCGAGCTAAGTGATATTAATTCATTACCATTTTACATAATTTTAACCAATGTTTTCGCTTCTTGTATATTTGGATGACATGGTTGCTAAAACATGGTTTGATAAATTATTTACGGCTAATTGACTCTGACCCTAACGATAATTTTGCCTGAACTAACATCTACGGACCGTGAATTAATGATTGCAATAAAAAAAACAAGTGGGTGGCTAACTTCACGATTGAATAATTCGGCTCTCTGAAGACATTTTCATTTTTTTAAACTGATTATCGTTAGTTCATGGTCCCTAGACGTTAGTTCAGGTTTATTTATCTATGGTTCAGGCAAAATTTTAGTCAAGATTTTCTTACTTGCTTCAATTGTGGTGAAAAGTTTCCAGTGCGTTTTTCCAAATCATTGTGTGTTTTATTACCATTTTACATAATTTTAACCAATGTTTTCGCTCCTTGTATATTTAGACGACATGGTTGATAAAACATGGTTTTATAAATTATTTACGGCTAATTGGCTCGGATCCTAACGATAATTTTGCCTGAACTAACATCTACGGACCGTGAACTAACGATTGTAATAAAAAAAACTTGAAAAAGTCTAAATGGGGTGGCAGCGTGAAGTTAGCCACCCCATTTCAAATAAGTAATAAAAAAAAGCATGAAGGAATCGGATCCTAACGAAAATTTTGCCTGAACTAACGAATATCTATCGAATCAAACAAAAACAATTATAAAAAACGCCCTGGTTACTTTTTCTTCGAAAATCTTGTATGGGGTGCCTAACTTCACAAACATACTGGTTTGTTTTTTAATGAGCTGTTAGAAAATCTTTTACTATTTTTGAAAATTCATAGCAATTTAGCACTTTAAGAAGTGTCATTTAGCACCCAACCAGGGTTGGATTTAGGTGCGTTGAAAAAGATAGCACAAAAATACAAAAAGGATAGTATTTTGTACAAAATTATAGTACTTTTTGTTATTAATGTAACAATAGTTAAAATATTTAAAATCAACATAAAAATCTACTCTTCTAAGTGAAAAAACGAATGTCGGCGAATAGCAAACAGACTATAACTAACATAACAGACCATTCAAGTATCTGTACTTTTTTATAACGTTTTTCAGCTCTGGATTCTGACTTATTGATATAAAGGAGACGGTCAGTTCCCCATAAGCAAAATGCGTGTACACAAATATATTGTGGTCAATGATAAAGAACAAATTCAAAATAACACGGTTTGACTATTCATTTAAAACGGACACCATCTTATAATAACTTTTTATGATAAATCGTTTTTATTTTGAGGTTATTTTCATATGGCATTGCGAAAATAAACTTAAGCGCGTTTGAAACGTTCATAGTTGTAACTAACAATGTTTCACGATGATTCTGATATATTTAAAAGGGTCATGCTCAAATGTCAGTCGTAATGTAATCTCTATCAGAATCCAGAAGAAAAGCCTGAATCGTGAAATAAAAAGCTGTGAATGCCGATTGCGTCACGCATTACTCTATCAAAGCACGCTGGAAGCGTAGTTTGTGGACTATTTGGTAGATGGCGCCCTTTCGTTTCGTTCGGTGTTCGCACTCATGACTGGCTGCGACATTAAGTACTTATATTATTTTAATATGTGTCCGTGTTATTATGAAAGTGAAACTAGCTACGAATAAATCTAACAGAAATTATAGTATAAAATTTATTTCATGTACGCGGTTAAGGCCGATTCTGACCATCTCCTTTAAGATTGTCAATACTTTTTACAATTTATTTTCCACCAGATTCAACTACACAATATTAAGCACTTTTTTTTTAAATGCACTAAAGAGCCGCTAGATCTAGCACGAAATGCGCTAAAACGGCAACTCTGACTTACACCTTTGACTAACTAAAGCAAAAGACTTCACTCACACACTACTTCAATGCACACTCGTACAAACAGAATAATAAATAAGTCACAGTATTATAAACTCTGTACATTAAAAAATAAAGCGCAATTTGCAAAAATAATGTAAGAACAAGTGGAGTATCAAAAGAGAAGGTTTACGGGAATTCCCGACTAAAAGACAATTATAGACTCTGTTGTGAAATAATAGTATTTTGTTGTACTATCCCTAGATATGGATAGTATATAGTACGATGCATGAAACTATAGTATAAATACTATAGTTATAGTAAGAAATCCAACACTGCACCCAACCGTAGTATTTGTCGTATTTATCGCACACGATGCAACTGCAGCGATGACCTCTAGAACGGGTTGTGGCGAGGGTTGCGGCGATGGACAAACGACAATTTTTTACCTGTCAGAATGACAGATATCGTACAGAGCTACAAATTTAACTGTTCCAGTGTGGCAAACATAAAATATTTACTGTATGACAGTCTTCGCCACCGGAACAGATAAGTTTGTGGCTTGTATACGAATACGATGTAGAGAGCATCGGAAATTATTTGCGATGCTCGATGCTTGTCAGTCATGCGAAATGAGCGTTTATAATCTTATAATATAACTTTTTGCAACTCGTTGCACACTTCATCGCTGCGGAGTTTGCAGACGCATCGCCTTCAGTATTGCCGATTTAGCAACTTTGTCGCTAAATCTAGCGGAATTACAGTCGATTTAGCGACTTAATAAAACAGACGTTTCATACATTTTAGCGACTTTTTCCAAACTGGTATTCCAAACATTTAGTGACATTTTACTAAAATTTCAGTTATGTAATCTAGTGACTTATATAAAAATCTAGCGACAAGGAAAAAATTTAAACGGCAACACTGATCGCCTTTGTTAAGCTTAGAATAAGGTTAAACGCGAACGCGACCTTATATTATATATGATCTGTGAACGCGTCACGTCAATTGTATTTGAGCTGGCAACCCTGACGAAGTCGTTTTTTTATAATTGATGATTTCCTCAAAAATATGTAATATTTATTTTAGAAATTTTTGTAAGTGGTATCGTACTAAAATATAATAACATTTCAAATTGATTGAAGTGTACGTAGTTTGTTGATCAGGTATTTCCGCTCTAGCTAGCCGCATATATTCTTCGCGCGGTTTACACTTCTCTCCGATGAATTTGGACATTACCATGGAAGGCGAGGGTAGTAATTGGCGTGGTGTTCCTATAACCGAGATATACGGTTCTCAGTCGCCGTGGGGAGCTCCAGAGTTGCTGCTTGTGTCACCGGCCTTCAATCATACCGTGTTGTACCATATCTCAAGTAATGGCATTCAAATTGGTGAAAGACCTCTCAAGCCACAGATTGGACATGATAAGTGGGACCACGATTTTGTTAGAATGCCTTGTTCCAGCCAAAGTATGTATCCAGTTGAAGTAAGTTATTTTTTTTGTACCTAGTACTGAGTAACGGGTCAGTGTCAATAAGGGGAACAGATTTCTGAAAATTACCATGAAGGTTTTATATGGCGGTCACTTTACTACATTCCCCGACTCGCCATACCTTACATTCTTACTTAGCCTGCTGGCTTTACATTCTTACCTAACCTGCTGGCCCTCTTCTGTGCTGAAGTATTTCTGGGTTGTGACAATTTTCTAAGTCTTTTTTCCAATAGTGCCCCCTTATCCCTTAACCCAAGTTGTTTACCCAAGTTGACATAAATCATTACTACATAATTCGTTTGGCAGCACCTATTGAAATAAAGAGCCAGTTTGAATGTTAATAATAATTGGGCAAAGTCTCGAGAGATAGGCTTGTGCCTGAATGTATTTTTCCCTTAACCTTATCTACACACAACAACTCCAATAGTCAACAAGGCCATATGCAGGATTTGATTTCACTCATGGGGGGCAGAAACTCAATAATACAGACATAGGTTCTATAACGAAAAAGACAAACAAATTATTGAACACTATGTATATATTTTTTATATCAAATTTATCTTTAAAAAATTAGTCTCCAGGGATTGTCAGTAGTCCCTATGTATATATATATATATATATATATATATAGCTTACCTACAGGACGTTTTTAAGACAATAGTTAGTTTTCAGTGTAAAGCGAGATATTAATTTTAATATGTAACACTTGCTTGTCTCACTTCAGGGGGGGCTATTTTTGCCCATGGGGGGGGGGGGCAGCTGCCCTTACCTGCTCCCCCTGCATACGCCCTTGGTAGTCAATGTTGATAAGGGGGAAGCTTTTAATAAAAATATTTAATATTAACTGAATCGCATATGTGCAAAATAAGTTGACCTTGTCTTAAGAGCAGTCTTGCAGCTGGATTGTGAAAAACGCGCCTTTTTCTAATTAATCGAAACAGAATTTCAAAATTTCTTTTATTAAAAATTTTTGTACTTCTAATTTACAGAAACCAATGGAAATTTTGCAATGGCAACATACACAATACATAGATAATAATGTTTTGTGGAATAACTATTGAGTGAATTTTGAATTTAAGTGTATTGTTTCGATTAATTAGAAAAAGGCTGATTATAAATAAAATTGGTTCGCTAAAAATCAAAACTATTAAGAAATTAAATAAAATGTAATATAATAAAATATTTATTTGATATAATAAGATTAAATCTAATATTTTAGAAAGACGGAACCAGTAGTCTGAAGAAAAGATGGGATATAATAGAAGAGGCTCTTCTAAAACCAATTGAGAACAGTGACCAGCTAGCTGATGCTATTATGACATATAACACTATGTCCAAGAACACATGGAAGTTCCGAGCTATGCATAAGCTGTTTAATGAAGTAAGTACCAATAAATTTCGAAACTTTAAAAGTATACCTTATGGCAAAGTAAAGTGTATTTAGCCACTGTGTCCCTTATGTTGACCATGGTCACTGTCATGATGTGCTTATGGAAACTTATTCAGTATCAATCAGTCCAACTGTGAAATGCTGTTTCACATAGTATTCACAATTGTCTTATTATCTAAGAAAAAGCTTAAAGAACACTACTTCTCACAATCTGAATAGGTAAATGTTATATACAAATATATTTATGTTTATGTAGTTTATTACACACTACGTAAATTTATAATATTTTATAGATTGTATTTATAGTAAGTAATATATATTTTTATTTTGTAATTAGCCTTATGGGTGCTTTATAATTCTTTGTATGTTTTTCTTCTCTGTGTACATGTGTATGATCACTTTGTTTATGTTACTTTTTCTCATTATGATGGTTTTGCTGTCAGAAATCTCTGTTTAGAGATAAGCTCGCCAATGTGAATCTTTTTTCACTGTAATTTTGTTTATGTTTATATTTCCATGTGTGTACAGTAAAGAATAAAGAGTAAAGATGATTATAAAGAAAACCGCATCCTAATCCGTTGAGTGGAACATACATACATACAGACAGACATAAATCCTAAAATTGGTAATTTAGGGCTCAGTATACAACTAAAAATCCATATCAGGAAAAAAAAATTAAGAAATATTATATGTTTATGATTTTATTATTTGTATATATGAACTATTTTGGCTTATTTAAAATGAGCGCTAAAATTTATGATTAGGAATTGCAATGTTAAGTTTGATTGATACTTTTTTTCATCAAGTCTGTCTCAAAAACTAAAGTCAAGATACTTTTCTACTGTAGAGTACAGATAAATGTCAAACGTTTTGACCATGTGCTAGAAAATGTAATCTGCAGTGATAAATGAATTGTCCCTCTCTCAATTTAGTTTGTATTATTGTTTTTTTGTGTCCTTTTTTTATGAGTCTCAGATTAGTTTAAATGATGTTCGTAAACAAAAAAATCTGATTATGAGTCAGTGTACAAACCTTAGTAGCCTGCATCATGAGAATCACAACTCATTTAAATCTGGGATATCATAGGCCGCGTTCCTAAGTTAGGGGTCGCGACACGGATTCTAATGCTATCTCTGTCACACGCGTTGAAAAATTATGCTAGGAGGTGTCAGGTAGCAGGAGCTGTCAAATTTGGAACCTGACGAAAGTGTTAATTAATGGACTGGACTGGACCCCTGTGTGCTTAACCAACTCAACATTACGCTCATATAGGCCAATCAATAAGAAAAAACCGGCCAAGTGCGAGTCGGACTCGCGCACGAAGGGTTCCGTACCATTATCTATAAAAACGGCAAAAAAAAAACATGTCTGTTGTATGGGAGCCCCCTTAAATATTTATTTTATTCTGTTTTTTTTTGTATTTGTTGTTATAGCGGCAACACAAATACATAAACTGTGAAAATTTCAACTGTCTTAACTATCACGGTTCATGAGATACAGCCTGGTGACAGACGGACAGACAGACGGACAGACAGGCGGAAAGACAGGTGGAAAGACTGACGGAAAGACAGACGGACAGACAGACAGACAGACGAACAGCGGAGTCTTATTAATAGGGTCCCGTTGGTTGCACTTTGGGTACGGAACCCTAAAAGAAGCAGTAGGTTGTGTCAGAGATGCAACCATAATTTAGTTAAGTTAGTTATCCTTATCATTAATAATTACAAATAATTTATGATTAAAAACACAATAACCAGAAAACAAATTATCCTTTGTTTAAAGATAGTTGAACCGGAAGGGACATACAAGTTCTGAACATACCCCCATAAATGAGATGCAAACAAAGAAGTCTCCACTTCAAAATAAAAATCCTAGTTTTTAAATGTCTGTTTCAGTACCTAGAAGAAGAAGAGGCGCAATACTTCTTCACCGTCACTCTACCAGAAATAGCTAAGCTGGCGTTAGCTTTACCAAAACTCATCCAGTCGCCAATACCTTTATTAAAGTAAGTAAAGTTCTGGAAATTTCCTTATCAGCTATATTACCCTAGTTTTAAGTGTAAACAAAACAAACTGATAAAGCTGGGTTACTCTACATGATAAACTATTTATACAATTTTCTATATCTAGCTTTTACATATCTAGTTCTGTCTCTTTCTTCCCTCCAGAATAATAGGACTCTTATAGAATCACTACTTTTCTGATTGTCCATTTGATTTTGTTCTTTCGAAACAGTATAACATAACCATCGAATTCAGTGCACTATGTGCTTCCTATTGCCTCTACAGCTCTGTCATCAGCGTCATCAGCTCTGTCAAAGCAAATATGTGATAAAAATTGTAAACAATCATAAATGTTTCAGTTGGCTTCCCTAACAGACATTTTAAGCTTGTAACTTAAAATTCTGATTTCTATTTTTATGTTTCAGACAACACAAGAACAAATCTATTTCTCTGTCACAGCAGCAAATAGCCAGTTTATTGGCTAATGCATTTTTCTGTACATTCCCTAGAAGAAACGCCACGAAGAAAACGTCAGAATATGCTTCGTATCCTCACATCAATTTTATCACGTAAGTCTTCTCTAACAACTTTTTACAATCAAAGAATAATCCGGCACCCGTAGTATGATGTTTAATCGCGCGACGCAACTTAGTTCAATCACAAGTGTGAAGAACGTAACACGATGTTTTTGCGATTAAACTGCATGACACGCTCCTCGCACTTGTGATTCAACTAAGTCGCTCCGCGCCTATTAAACATTGTGCTACAGGCGCATGGACTCACTTTTCGCTCTTATTTTAACAACGGCACATGCAATTGATGTATGTTACTTGAGAAACATTAAATAAATGGTTATTATATATTTTCAGGTTATACGAGAGCTCTGGATCAGATGCTGTGCTAGAAAAACTAAAATGTATCTGCCATTACTTCAGACGAGTCTGCACTAAAGGTGAAAATATTTTTTATAACATAATTTTCATGTTCTTGTCTATTGATTATGGTTCTGTTAAGCCTGGTCTCGTTGAAAGGAAAAAAGATTTCTGTGTCTGTCTGCAATAGAGAATCCAATTGATACGAACTAAAGTAGGAATAACAAGAGAACGCGCGTATGACAGCTGCGTTTAGTGATGTACCATTCAACATTTCGCTAGAAATAAAAATCAAGTGTGAACAAGTGTTTGTGAGTAAATAAAATATTAGACTCGGTATACAACATGCGACATAATAATACAAAAGGCAAATGTGCCAAATCTGCTTATAATAGCAGCCATAAAATCTAGGAAGTGACTGAGTGATAATTTATTTACAGAAATAGTCGAATTAAGGCGATATGCGAAAAAAATACGGGTGTTTCTTTTCTGTGTATTTCATGAAATACACGGAAAATTTTAATAAATTTCTGTTATATGCATTTTGGCTATATAATCTATTGTTTTGAAATTGGAAAACATGTTTGGATACATTTTCCTCGATAGAAATAATTGTTGAAATGAGGTCTTCAAACACACTTTTTCTCCTCGTTTGACGAAAAGGAACGATATACAGAACTTAAACATATTTTATTAGGTGTGTTTTAACAATATCTAGAGAGTTGTTATTTGAAATTTTGCTAGCTATTTTAGTTTTTTTAATAAAAATATAAAACCAACTTTTTTCCGTTTTGCCCTGAATCCGCCCCTCTCCCACTGCGCGATTTTTCGCTTGGAGTGACAGTGACAAAAATAAAATTCGCATAGCCTCCTAATATTATTTTATCATAAATTCAAAATATCCACCGGAAACGGTTTCTTTTGATTAAGCTGTTGTTCTTCTCGCAATGTATTTAAATACAAAGTAAATAACAAATAATGTGTTTGTTGTGTCCTCGGCGCCCTAAATATAATTTTACTATAGTCAACGCAAAAAATGTTTCCTTATATATTTTAGGCTTATTCTTCAGTTATTGCAGAGGATTAAATGTAGTAATAAAACTGTGCGTTTATTTCTTACAATTTGTTCTTATAAACCACACTACTCAAAATGGTACAAAAACTCGTCTTCTTACAGAATCGCCCGGGCAGCCATTGCTCTTCCGTCCCTCTCTCTCTCATTCCTTCTCGCTCGCACCAGCAGTCATCGTCTTTCTCACAGATCGTTCCTTCTATCTTTCATTCCTACATAAATATAAATTAAACAAAGAATATATGTTCATTTACAAGAGTATCCGTTTTCCAGTACAGTGCCAGTCGGTGTGATGACGTTTATTCGACGCTCTGTTCCACCTAAGAACTGTCCCAACTGGGTCGAATCGGAGCGCCTGTTAGCTGGAACACCTTTACATGTGAATGCCTCTGGTACGATCGAGGATGACGGCGTTGGCTTGATTCAAGTGGATTTCGCAAATAAGTGAGTTTCTTTTAACACTATACTAGGTGTATTAGAGTTGTGCTACAAAACTTCCTACACGTCATTCTGTACTGCACGTTCTGAATATAATTGACCCTTTGCTACAAAAAATACCTAAGCAAGCTCTCCCAAAATGTCTGCCAGGAATCTACACAAACTATGTGTCTTTTTAAATGTAGGCTTACCGGCAGTGGCTTGCATAAAACTTTTTCCCGGAAAAGCAACCAGAAGGTCAAGTTTGACAATAAAAAAAAAAAAATGAAAAAATCTGAAAAAAAAAGTTGATATGAAAATGTTCACTCTAGGATAGACAGTGTCTACCCTGGCGTCATACAAACTTTTTTTCTCAAAGTTTTATTAAAATTTTTTCATATTTTTTTATTGTTAAACTTTACCTTCTGATTGCTTTTCCGGAAAAAAGTTCTATGCACATCACTGGGCTTACGCTTGGCTATTATCGCGCCTGATGAAGAGCATCTATAAAACCCAAGATGGAGCGCACTCGCCCATAAAGCAGGAGAGTCAAAGCAGGTGAGGCGATAATCAATCAGTCTGTCCAGAGACTTCCGTAAAATCTACGGATAAATGAAAGAGGTTCCCAACCAGAATACGTGACGTCATTCTAAATTAAATATGATGGACGCCCCAAGATGTTGGATAAAATTCCTTTCAAATGAAACGCTTTGACGAGCAAAACATTCACTTAAAAGCACAAAATAAAAAAAACAATCTGCAACAACAAGCGTTTTGATAACAAATAATTCAACATAAAATATCAAATTAGTTTCAGCCATACATTTTATTCGTTTAAGTCCATGGTTTATTAAGCTCGTTTTTAAATAGGTTTCTTTATTTGCTATTTTATTTTATGCTTTCTAGTAAATAACGTTATTTTGCTCGACAAAACTTTTTATTTGAAAACCATGACATAGTAAAATAAATGTTACATTTTTGTTATTAACGCGGGAATGAGCTGACCTGTAGTGAAATATCAATATATTTTTTATCGTAACTGATTGATTAGCTAATGCAAAGCACGAATCGTTTTGAATTTTTGAAAAATTCCTGTAATTGCCGAACTTAGCCATAGCGATATTTATCACTTTTAGTATGAAATCGTGTTAGATGACGTCACGATACATGCCGTTAAGCTCACTTTGATTGCCAATAACTTCGTAATTTTTTGAGATGTCGAAGAAAGAATAATTTTCTTACTGTTTTTTAGCTTTTTAAACGCTATTGATTTTCATAAAAATCTTAATGTAGTAGACGACCTCATTACTATACTTTATTCACTGTATCTTGATTCGCATGACAGGTATTGTCAGTTCATCAATTTACGCGCACTGGAACTTAAAACCACAAAGTTGGATTAAAAAGCATAAATGTCTATGAACTGATGAGACCTGTCTTGCGAATCAACCTATAGTGAATGAGGTATAGCATTTACTATGTTCCTTTGGAACTATATGATGAAAATTTTGCTTATGAGCTGAAATAAAACCCTTTGATACTTTCTGTCGATAGGTACCTCGGCGGTGGCGTGCTGAATCGTGGTTGTGTGCAAGAAGAGATCAGATTTGTGATTTGTCCGGAATTGCTCATCTCTATGCTGTTCACTGAAGTGTTGCGACCCAACGAAGCTCTGCTCATGATTGGTAATTATTTATACTATAGTCATGAACACACAGAAAGCACATAAAAGAGTCTACTCTCTTTAGGATTCCGTACCCGAAGGGTGCCAAAGGGGCCCCCTAAGCCTCTGCTGTCTATCTGTCCGTCTGTCACAGAGGTCTACAGCATCAGCCGTTATAGGAAGCCAGTTGAAATTTTCACAGAATACGTGTTCATGTGGCCTCTTTCAAGGTAAATAGCAAAAAAAAGAAGCCCAAGGGGGTCCCCATACGTCGAACACTCGAAAAAGTAGCATTTATCTCCGAAACAAGAGCAGCGAAAAAAAAAATACATGATCATAAGTGATTATCGCGTAACGATAATAGGAAAAATATAGCGGTCAAGACATTAGCGTTTGTTTCGTACTCAGTGGGAGCCGCGAATTGTTTGCAAGCGCTACCATTTTAGCGGCTTGTTATTGTCGTCTTAATATTGCTATGACATCTATATTGATGTTATATGTACCACGTAATATGTACGCGGGTCCGACTCGCACTTGCCCAATTTATTTAGGATTTCATTTAGAAACGAAAGCCATACGCTTTCTATATAACCCATGGTAGATATTGCACGTCCAGTTGGCTATAGACAACCAAAATGACGCCTTTAATTGCTTCCGGTTCCGATTTTTGCATATGTTCTAAAAATACTTTGACTACTATTTTCTCTATTTAGGACTCTTGCAGTATATCTTACTTATTCGTATATTTTTACATGACTGCACCAAAATTCTGAACGCTTTAACCAATTTGGATGAATGAGGTGTCATTAGAATCTCTATACCATCCGGATTGGCACTGGGTATAATAGTATTAAATAAAAATAAATAATAAAAATATTAAAAAACACGACTGCCATAATTTCAAAATGAACTTAGTAACGACACCCGACGACATACAAAACAAAACGTATGCAATGTAGAGCTGTCCCCTGACTGCACTGGGTATCGTTACTAAGTTAATTTTGAATTTATGGCAGTCGTGTTTTTTAATATTTTTTATTCGTGAATACGAACACTGGCGAAGATTTATATGCACATCATAAGTATCTATTGCAGCTCATTTAGTTTCGCTATTGACGTAAGCAAAATTTTAAATTTTTAACAAGTTTCTATTGTGTGCTGTGAAAATAATAAATAGAGAAAAAAAGTATATATTTACCTACATCTTTCATCGGCAGGCTGCGAACGCTTCAGCAAATACACAGGCTACGGGAATACGTTTCAATGGGCGGGCGACTACTCCGACAACACTCCTTACGATTCATCCGGCAGAAGACGATGCGTTGTTCTAGCTATCGACGCGTTGCCGTTTGGGAGTAAAGCGCAGGAGTATAGAAAAGAGAGCATTGTTAGAGAGATTAATAAGGTGAATGGACATGAGTACACTTTTTTTGTAACATGACTACCCTGACCCATTTTTTTAGGGTTGCGTACGTCAAAAAAAAAACGTAGCCCTTATAGGATCACTTTGTTGTCCGTCTGTCTGTCTGTCATGCATGACTATAGTTGTAAATCAGCGGCTTGTAAGCCGGTAGCAGCGGGTCTACCGCGTAATTCTCATTTTCATCAACATCAACTTGAGATTGAAATTCGACGTGCGTGCGACAACGCCCGCCTAACATGCCATCTCTTTTGCACGCGTTGAATTTCGCATGCATTTGCTTGAAGTTGATACAAATGATAATTACGCGGTAGAGCCCCAGATTCGAAGAAAACTTTGGGAAACATCGAAAAGGAATGTTTGTGAAGTATATTAAATATAATTTTATTATTATATTTATATTAAATATACTTATATCAACTTTTGTTACTCGGTTCGTGCGGCAGCGCCCCGCGACCCCACTCTCTATTGTTTTCCACGATCCAGTTCTTGAAGTATATTTGTTACTTGGTTCGTGCGACGCGCGCGGCTATCAGGCGCAAAGGCTTTTGGTGCATTAAAGAAATATGACTAAATGCTTACTATTACTGTATGAAGTATCTGTTCACACTTATTTCATGGATAAATTCCTATTTCCAAAACATCTCTCACAAATAAATTACTAGAATAGTCCTATTCCACTGCTGTGTCACATTTTGTATGAGAATTTTGAGTTTTTAACACTTTGTACAGATTCAAATGTCATTGTTTATGTGTATTTATGTTAAATGTATCCTATAGTAAACAATTCCAAAGAATATGTACCTGAACAATTCTGCAGCACACGAAGGCCCTGACGTTGTGAATCTGTTTGCAAACCATTTCTCTTCAGTATTCACACGTAACCCAGCTAATATCTCTTTGTATACGCCCCAAACCGAATTTTGTCTTGATCACATACGTTTTACAGAGAAGGATGTACTCAGAAAAATCAAAGAATTAGACATCTTTAAAGGTTCTGGTCCCGATGGCATTCCTCCACTTTTTATAAAGAGATGTGGGTCGGCGTTAGCTTTGCCTCTTACCATAATTATGAATCGATCTTTGAAAGATGGTACTTTTCCCAGTGAATGGAAAAAGGCTAAAATAGTACCCGTATTCAAAAAGGGTGCAGAAGACAACATACAAAATTACAGACCCATTTCCATCTTGTCCTGTTGTTCAAAAATTTTTGAATCCTTAGTGTGCCCATTTTTATCACGTCATTTAAATAAAATCTTGTCACCTCAACAACATGGATTTAGAATCGGGCGCTCGATAGAGACTAACCTTGCTTCTTTTATTTCTGATATATCTGGCGAAGTTGATAAGCGTCGACAAGTGGACGCAATTTACACTGACTTTAACAGCGCCTTTGATAAAGTTAACCATGCTTTATTGATACAAAAGCTGCAGTCTGTCGGTGTGTTTGGCTCATTATTACAGTGGTTCATTTCGTATTTATCTGACCGATTGCAGACTGTTGTTGTCAATGGTTACGAATCAAATACTTATTGCTCTATATCTGGCGTCCCTCAGGGATCACATCTGGGGCCTGTTCTTTTTTTAATCTTTATCAACGACATAACATCCCACATAAAGCACTGTAAGTTTTCAATATTTGCAGATGATTTGAAGATATACAGGACTGTTGTCTCTTTAGAAGACTCATTGCTTATGCAAGCTGATATTGATAGAATTTCCGCGTGGTGTGCTACTAATGGTATGCTTCTTAACGCAAATAAATGTTACCACATAAAATTCTCACGTAAACGTGAGCTTATTGATTATAATTATCAGATAAATAGTGTCAGACTTCAAGAAGTGAAAGAGATCCGTGATTTGGGTGTGATTTTAGACAGCAGACTAACATTTAAATCGCACATTGATAGCATTTCAAAAAAGTCTGCAAAGATGTTAGGGTTTGTTAAACGCAACAGCAGAGGGTTTCGTTCTTCTTGGACGAAAATACTCTTGTACAACGCACTAGTACGAAGTCATCTTGAATACGCAAGTTCAGTTTGGAGTCCATTTTATGCTGTTGACTCACAACGTCTAGAAAGCATTCAGCGCTCGTTCACGAGGTACCTTGCTTTTGTATCTCCTGGTATGTCTCACAGACGTCCGTATGATGAACGGTTGAAACAATTTAAAATGTTATCACTTCGTGACCGCAGAATTCTGCGTGATATGTCTTTTCTGCATAAAATTGCCAATGGAGTAGCTGAGTGCCCTTGTCTGTTGAATAGGTTGTCTGTGTCGATCCCCTACAATATGCCAAGAAAAGCCATTTCAAAGTTGTTTTCCTATCCAGCTTGTAAATCAAACCTTGGTCTTAACTCGCCTATGACAAGAATTATGAGAGAATACAATAGTTTGAACGAAACCATAACAGATCTAGATGTATTCCATCAATCTTTCTTTGTGTTTAAGTCTCATATAATAATGTATTTTTGTAATCAGTAGGTAGTAGCTTTCAATTTGTTAATATTTAATTAGCTTCCTTAGGTTAAGGTTTAATTTAGTATATTTAGTATTTAGTTAGGTAATTTTAGTTTGTAGTTTTTTTTTTAATTGTTTGTAAACTATGTATTTTTCCTTTTTGTAGTGTGATGATATACCCCTTTTTGTTTATAATTACTTGGCAAATGTTGTGTATACCTATAAGTGGCGCATGTATCAGAATATTTACAAAAATGTAAGCTCTTTTAAGTGTAACAATACTTGTGCTGTTGGTGTACCTTTTTTAAATAAATAAATAAAAATCAGAAGAAAAATAACAAAAACAAAAAACTAAATCATGTGAATATATCAATGAAATATAAGCAATCGTTTCCAGCTGCTCGTTATCGCTGGAAATGATAATAAACCAAATAGAACGTTAATAACCGCTAGGCTAGAAATGTTAGTAACCAGCTTCACATCTATAGTCATGACTCTTTTGCTCGGGCCCCGTATGAGATATAAAGCTTAATTTTCATAATTTGTTCCTGGTTCTAGGCATGGGTAGGCATGTCAATCTGCACTGTGGAGCAAGATGCGACCCCAGTGCAGTACCCGGGAGTGGCGACTGGGAATTGGGGCTGCGGCGCGTTCGGTGGGACTGCGTGCTTGAAGTTTTTGTTGCAGCTGATGGCCGCCACTGAAGCTAAAAGGTAAACACTGTACCATGATGCGACCCCAAAAGTACGTTCATTAAAGGAGCCTAAGCGGGAACACTCTGGTTGCAACGCTGAGTTTTTGAACGGGTTTCTTCATATAGCAACAGTGCAAACGTCACTGAAATTTTTACCTTAGATTTTTATAAGGCCGTCATCAGTCTATTACTGAATTGATGATGGCTCCATACCGTGTGCCGAAATATGTCTAGTGAATTATTTTTTATGGTTTTAATATTGCCAGCTACATTGAATTAATAACATTTAGTATAAATCTAACGCAAAAATGACAACTGACGTTTTGAGCCTATACGAACCTTGCGAACCCTACTCAGGGTTGATGTTGAGAAATTCTACACTAGGGTAGCGACATTGCCATTTTGAAAGGTCCGTGTTGCGACCTGGGTAGAAAACCCAACCCAGTGTGAGTTTATGAACGTTTATCTGTGGTACCCGGAAGTGACGACTAGAAACTGGGTAAAAATAATCGTTTATTTTTCGTTTATGCATCAACTGGCCAACTGCTTTGCTAAGTAACAACATGGGTGATTGTTCGTCCATGGTAACAATTAAATGTAAATGAAGTTAGTTGCGTTGATGCGATCATAATATTTGCACTGATCGCTAGGCCACGAAAATCGCGGAAAGCAAGATTTGGCCTCTTCTATTTTTCGCCAATATTTACGATTTTAGATTTGTTACTATTGTAAGTTGAATACATAGTGAAGTGTAAAGACGGATCGACTTCCATGAATTTATTTCGCGATACGCGACATGTTTCGAATTCCTTTCGAATTCGTTGTCAAGCGAGCGAGAGTCTGTCGTCAGCGGACAAAGTCCCTGCCTTGACGTTCTCGGCGGCGCGGGCGTCACATCCGCTGCGCATACAGCACGCTATACAGCACGCTACCTACGTGCAGAGCGTCGTCGCGCAGCCCGAGTGAACACCGCCGCGGCCGCCGCCTGCGCCGTCGAGAACGTCAGTGCAGGGACTTCGTCCGCTGACAACAGACCCTCGCTCGCTTGACAACGAATTCGGAAAGAATTCGAAACATGTCGCGTATCGCGAAATAAATTCATGTAAGTCGATCCGACTTTATACTTAATATTTACGATTCGAAAACCATTTCGAGAAATAGCTTTCCTAAACTATTTTTAGTAGACAGATAAAAAAACAACGTCTTTCATTTGACCTTCAGTGACGTCATCACCACATATTGTAGGTATATTTTATTTTTCTTGAACGCATCTCAGTCTCAAGAGTCTGCTCATTCAACCTAATATGAAAACGTCACTTCCTGTAAATACTAAAGTACTTATAAAATCTGTTTAAAAGCACGGAAAGCATTATGATTGAAATTACATAACTAAATTGACCTATTTATTCCAAAAAAGCAGACAAAAGAGAAGCTCGTGACATGACATTGATTTTTTTGCAGACCAATGGCATATTACACCTTCGGAGATGCTGACCTGAGGAATAACATCATCAACATACACAATTTACTTTCAAAACATAACGTTACTGTTGGTACGTATTAGATTTTGTTTTTTTTCATCTAAATATTCAAGTTTTCAAGTTCGATTATATTGTCAAAAAATAATAATCGTGGCATGGTAGTCATAAAATCAGCTAAATTTGACAAAACTGTGTTCTAAATTTTGTTTGTTTGTTCGAATATTTATATATGTATAAATAATAAATAAACTATAGTACATTGTTCACCGAGGGAAGAAAGGGGAAGATTACCAACGAGGGTGTAGTTTGAGGCCCGAGGCGAAGCCAAGGGCCTCATACATACGGGTTGGGAATCGCACTTTCTCCCGAGTGATACATAGTGCTTTATACTACACCTGCGAGGAAATAGTATAATTTAACTTTTAATCAAGATACAATAAAAGAAACCAACTGACTCGCGTGCGATTGTCACTTTTTATTTCCTTCTATTTTTTATTATGTACAGGAAAAGCAAGTGGCCAGTAACATTTTTCGAGTTTTATGTACGAGTTCGCAAAATAATACTGGCCACTTGGCCACTTGCTCATTCTTTATGCTATTAAAAAAAAAAACAGCACGTTAACAATGGATTTGCATACACTTTTTCTGCCCGCTCAAGCACGTTAACAATGATTTTTCATACACTTTTTCCGCCCGCATATTTGTATGACAGTAATGACGTATTTTCTGCATCGTTTTCAAAAAAGTAAGAAAGTACTTTCCGAACAGGTGTAGTATAAATAATTTTTATGATTGGTCTAGGTTTTACGTACTCATTCCATACGCTCAGGTATCATGACGAGTGTTACTTTTCTAATTTTTCGTGAAATTGTTGGTGGTCGTAGATAAAGTACTGTGTGCAACTGAATATAACATTATGTTACAGTTGCACAAAATACTATTAATTTTAAAATATATGTAACGTTGTTTATAATTTTGCTGTAGGTCAGCTGTTCAAGATCATAATGAGGTTCTCTCTTACGGATGTCCGGAAGTCCCAGCTGTATCCGTTCATCCATCAAACACTGATCGACCAACAAACGGCCAGTGCCGTGGAAGCCATGGATGTTGTGAGTTACTTTAACAATATCTTGAAAGGAAAAGGGTGGTTTATAACACAGTCCGTAGGATGCTACCCACGGAGCAACTAACAAGAGGAGTTGGTTGAAGTTGCTAATGGAGCCATGTTACGATCAATGGTGTCATAACGTCACAATGACATGTGCTCTGTGTGCTCTGTGATTGGTGGAACGGCCTTCCCCGTACCTCTGCCTTCCACCCGCCCAGTGTCACACAATTTTCCCTAGAGAAATAAACTATCGGCAATTCCTCTTAATTTCTCCGTGACGCCGCCGCATCTTGTGGTTGAGGTTAAAACCGCGCCGGTTGTCAATAAAAAAAAAAACGGAACCCTTACAGAATCACTTCGTTGTCCGTCTGTCTGTCTGTGACTATTGTTTATTATTGTGTAATGTGAACTATTTAATATTAGTGGAAACTTCAACAATGCTAGTGAAGTTTCCACTAATATTAAATAGTTCACATTACACAATAATAAACAATAGTAAAAGAAAAGCTCGCTTTTGTCACTAATAAGTATAAAATAATGTAATTTACACTTGCCACTTCCTAATGTTCAATGACTGCCGCGCTTTTTGTTACGTTTCTTTTAGAAGGATGTTGTACTTTTAATTGATTTCGGCGAAGCTCCCCACGCTTTTTGACATAGGGAAAAAGTGTAAATTACACTTGTTTTATATTTTTAGTGACAAAAGCGTGTTTTTTTAGTATTTTTGACCTATAATTTATTTTTCACTTTTGGGTAGTATTTAAACGATCGAATATAAAGGTGTCAAAAATACTGAATATAGCGTACTAAAATACTAAGTGGGCGAAAGACTGGACGAATAAAAATGTTGAAAGCGGCGACTTGAAAATACATTTGAGTTGAGTTGAATAATTCTCAGGCGAACAATTTTCAATTTTAGAGACCATTAATTTTAAGTAATAAAACTAGGGACGTCGCCTCGCTCTGCTACGCTTCGCTTAGCTCGTTATTTTATCTTACGTGTAAACCTAAAACGCACCTCCTCGCTTCGCTCGTCGTCGCACCTATTTTATGAATTTTGGTGAAATATTTTCGATTTCATACTTCAAATTCGCCCACTCAGTATTTTTAGTCGCACGCTTCGGTATTTATTCCGGAAACTTGAAGTCGCTAATTATATTTTTATTCGCCCGATTAATCGTTTCCCTTCACTTTTTAGTCCTACAGTAACTTAATATTAATACTGACGCAAATGTAGTTGGCTTAGGGAACAAACTGTAGCCTATGTCCAAGTGAAGAATGTTTCTAAAATATTTTTTGAATTCGGTAGTTATTAACCATGTCCCTAAGGAACTGTCCGCCCCTAAGGAACAAACTATAGCCCATGTCCATGAAAAATCTAAACATGACAACAGTGAAAGAAATTTAAAAATCGGTTTAGTAATAGATTACCCGCAAGAAAGAAATAAACTATAGCCTATGTACATGGGGGGGGGGGGGGGGGGTTGTTTTGTCTGCGGATCACAATGATATAACAACCATAAATGGCAGTAATGGGGCGGTCTTGCCAAAAGAAAAAACTTGTTTAAGGTTAAAAGTCAATCGCTTAGCACAAAGTGCATAAATTAACTTTAAGGGTAAGGTCATTAGATAATGACGATAGGATGATAGTAGGAAGGGGAAAGGATAATTTTGTCAAAGGATAATTTGATTTCTGATTATACATTATTTTAATCGTTCCTTATTTGTTCAATATTCATAATTGGTTATTTGATATAATGGATTAGTTCACCGGAATAATAAAAAAAATGAACTATCATGAATAGTCGCCATTGATTAAAAGAGGCGTCATAAGAAATATCCACTTAAATAATTTACAATTGTATCTCTGACACAACTAGCTCCTTTTTCCACTCTAAGAGACATTTTTTCCAATTTCAGACTGGAGCGTCAGACAACGTAGAAAGAAAAGAAAATGACTCACCGGATTTATTTTCACAAGAGTTAGACGAAAGTTTTGCATCAGCTGTGAACACAAACCCAAGCAAAGACAGAAAAATCACCAGCTTTTTTGAGTCCAAAAGCAGCACTAGTTTAGAAAAGTATACCGACAAAACAGAGCCTCAAAACCGCACAATAATATCTATACAAACTGAGAATCCAACCAAAAGACAGTTTTCATCAAAACTTTTTGAAGAAATGGAGAAATTTGATGAAGAGTGTGGGGTTAGTTTTAAAAACACTACTTTGGAAAAGTATACCGACAAAACTGAGCCTCAAAATCGCACACTAAAATGTATACAAACTGAAAATCCAAGTAAAAGACAGCATACGTCAAAACTTTTTGAAGAAATGGAGAAATTTGATGAAGAGTGTGGAGTTAGTTTTAAAAATACCTACAGATCGACATTAAATACGGGTATATTGGAAACGTCTCTCCATATTGAAAATGAAAGTACAAATACCAGTCCAAGATTCCTTAAAGATATCGAAAATATCGATGAGGTATATGATAATCAATACTTACAAAGTGAAAGTACTTTAGATAAACCAGAAAACAAAAGTGTAAATCACACTTCAAGATTCTTCCAAGAAATGGAAAAGATAGACGATGAAAGTGGTACCCTGAATCTGAAAGAAACGCATCAAAGATATTTATCACCTAGCAAAAATACTTCAGAAAAACCAATTCATTGTGAAACCAAAACTGTGATAGTAAATACTTCAAAACTATTGGAGGATATTAAAAAAGTCGAGGAGAATAGCGAAATGCATAAATCAGAAAACCAAAGTCCAAGTGAATTTGATGATTCACAACCAGACGCAACTACATCAAATGATGATTTAACGTTAAATATATCAACTGATATAAAGAAGAAAATAACGAAAAAGATCACCGATTATTTTAGGAAAACGTGAGTTACTTTCTAGTTTTTTCTTTTGTAAAATATTTATGAAAATTATTTGAAATATAAATAGAATGGGATCATTTTGGATTTTACTTTATATCTTTTGTTGGTGTACAACCCCATCTAATTGCGAACAGGCCAGAACTTTGGCACACTAACCCCTGATCATATCATTAAAATAAGGGTGAGTCCATTATAACGAAATAGATTTACATCTTAGACATATTGGCTCACGCGTCGACTCACGAGGCCTGATGAAACGATTTTGTACGAAATGTCGAGCTTTTCTCATAAAAATGAAAGTCTTAGGTGTAATATCTATTTCATTACCTAACCCCCTGATTTTTCATTCGAGCATTTCTAGTTAAATTATGTTTAACTATTTGGCTTAAGTATCGCTAGGATCGAGGTTTTTTCAAATCTGAAATTGTGGTTAATACTTACTGGCAGTAACTTAATCTGGGTTAACAAACTTCTTATGATGGGTCTTTGCTGGACTTAGTGAATGTGGGTCTAAGTGGGTATGACCAACATTTAAGTGTCGGTGTACATTTATAAACGGTGTTGGTATGACGTCATTCAGTAAAAAGTCAGTTAAGCCAGAGCTGATTTCGGACTTTAGTCCATGTGATGGCTTTGTCAAGTAGTCTTGACTTTCGGAAATTTTCAATATTGCAAAAACTTGTCTTTTGCTCGCGTCTCTACTCGCTATAATATACTTGCAGAAACTATAATTGCAAATGATAGGCTCTTGCCGCCAATATCAAGAGATAAATACCTAAATGAAGAAAATGAAAATGTTCTTCAGTTGAAAATATAATAATAAAAGTGCCACATCATTTTCGGAAAACTTTGTCTTGGTATAGGTACGTTTAATGTTGAAGAGCACCATCGAGTATAAAAATGATAATAATATAAACATTTTAACTTTAATAAGGTACTATCAGGGAAAAATACGCTGGCCCACTTTTAGCCCGTATTGCATGGTGATAAGAGCGAAAAGTGGGTCTTCCGAAATTTCTTCGATGGTACGTTCAATGTTGAAGAGCACCATCAAGAATAAAAATTATAATAATATAAACATTTTAACTTTAATAAGGTACGTTCAATGTTGAAGAGCACCATCAAGTATAAAAATGATAATAATATAAACATTTTAACTTTTTTAACAAGGTACGTTCAATGTAGAAGAGCACCATCAAGTATAAAAATGATAATAATATAAACATTTTAACTTTTATAACAAGGTACGTTCAATGTAGAAGAGCACCATCAAGTATAAAAATGATAATAATATAAACATTTTAACTTTAAAAAGGTACGTTCAATGTTGAAGAGTACCTTCAAGTATAAAAATGATAATAATATAAACATTTTAACTTTAACAAGGTACGTTCAATGTTGAAGAGCACCATCAAGTATAAAAATGATAATAATATAAACATTTTAACTTTAAAAAGGTACGTTCAATGTTGAAGAGCACCTTCAAGTATAAAAATGATAATAATATAAACATTTTAACTTTAACAAGGTACGTTCAATGTTGAAGAGCACCATCAAGTATAAAAATGATAATAATATAAACATTTTAACTTTTTTAACAAGGTACGTTCAATGTTGAAGAGTACCTTCAAGTATAAAAATGATAATAATATAAACATTTTAACTTTAACAAGGTACGTTCAATGTTGAAGAGCACCATCAAGTATAAAAATGATAATAATATAAACATTTTAACTTTAACAAGGTACATTCAATGTAGAAGAGCACCTTCGAGTATAAACATTATAATAATATAAACATTTTAACTTTAACAAGGTACGTTCAATGTTGAAGAGCACCTTCAAGTATAAACATGATAATAATATAAACATTTTAACTTTTTTAACAAGGTACGTTCAATGTAGAAGAGCACCATCAAGTATAAAAATGATAATAATATAAACATTTTAACTTTAACAAGGTACGTTCAATGTTGAAGAGCACCTTCGAGTATAAAAATTATAATAATATAAACATTTTAACTTTAACAAGGTACGTTCAATGTTGAAGAGCACCATCGAGTATAAAAATGATAATAATATAAACATTTTAACTTTAATAATAATTTTAAGTTAAAATTTACTTACACTATGCATGGAAAACCGTTGTATGATACACGTGGGTAAGGGCAATAACCACCCCCTTACCGCACTTGTAGCATAAACTAGTATTACAATTTCATAAAAGTTGAGAGGTTCAGTCATTCAATTAAATAAAACACGGTACTAATATAATTAAAATTATTTATTATCCTTCATCATATATCTAGCATACTAAACGTAATAAGTGTATAATAATAAATAATTGAATAGTAATTTAGTTTTGAAATATTTCAGCAATATACATATTAATAACTTGATAATATGAGTTAAATATCCACAACTAAAGTGACACATGCAAAGTAGGCGAATTTTTATTGTATTAGTTCCCTAATATTTTGTTTCTCTATCAGCGCAGTCATTCTTTGGCTAACTTTATAATTTATAGTTAGAATCTGTTTAATCAATAGCTTACAAAGTAATTTTTAATTAATCAAAGTAACATATTAACCTAGCGATGCTCAAAAGATTGTTTATGATTCTTTTAAGTACGTTCCTTGGCGAACCATAACAATTTACATTGAGAATAAATATTTTCAATAGGCTATCTATCAAATGTACTGAAATTCAAACATGTGTTGTGCTTTTCAAATAAGTCGCGAATTAAAAATTGCATTATACATACCTGCTCAGAATTAGGTGACATCAAATTGTTTTAAAAACCTCTTATATAACGACCTGTATTCATTATGGGGCTATTTTATAATGAAAGCAAACTGTCATGATTAGATTTAACTTTTGACAAACATTAATTTGTCATTCGCTATTTTGAGATAATGAAGTAACCATGCTCTATCGTCAATTGAACAAAATGTTTAATGTTACATAATAGAGTATAACTTTATACATACGTAGTAGGTTCAATGGACGATTTTTACAAGCGTATATCACAGACGCCTGGGTCTAGGCGTCTCAATGCTAATTTAACAGTTAAATCAAGTTCCTTTATTGTGTATTTTTGGTATAAGTTATCCAGAACAATGCGACAGATAAATAAAATGTAACATAGACACCGATACTACGAATGCCTGGCCATACTATATGAAAACTCAAGGTCCCACACAAGTTATTATTTACGAAGGTCACTCTATACAACGTGTAACAGAAAGGTGTAACCATATTTCAAGAGCTTATTCAGTCAATGGTATAGAACAACTTTTACTATGGAGTCAACCCAGAAATCTCAAAAAAAAAATCTGCCCTTCCATACATATCGGCCGAGCGGCATCTTTTTATATGAAAGAGAATTTTTTTTTTCGAGATACAGGGTTTGTTCTATAGTAAAAGTTGTTCCATACTATTGACTGAATAAGCTCTTCAAATATGGTTACACCTTTTTGTTACACGTTGTATATTGATATTTTTACACATAAACGTATATAATGACCCATGTAAAGTATGTCTTGTTCTTTAGTAGATACTTTCATTCTTTTTTTTTTGTTGTATTTGTTGAGACACGAATACATTTTTATTCAAAAGGATTAATGCGTTGGACTTTTTGGCCAAAAAACGAAGTAAAAAGATTATCCACTGTCAAAACAAAACGTTAACCTCGTATGATTATGATATCCACTTAGTATTAAAACGGCGGCACCCTGTCACCCACCCGAGCGGAGTCGGGACAAAAGGCTAGTAAGCTCCTATAGTAGATATGACATCACTTATTTACACGGTCAGTATCATGCAACTAGGTGGTGCTTATAATACCTACATGCTTTAATATCGGTACAAATTATCTTAACAAATATTAAACACAAGTAGTGTTTTACAATTGAAGGGTACAGGAAAAAAAGGGGCTCATCGACATATTTGTCCAAATCAAACCAACAATGGCAGTTGATAGATTTTGAACGGGGCTTTAGTATGCCGTGTTCAAAACAAACTAAAAGGGGCTGGTTCCCTGTTATATGGGCATAACAAAAAAAAATAAAAAAGACTAAAAGGAGCATATTGCGACGTAAACCGGGATAAAAGGAGCGCATTTTATTCGATACTGGCTAAGAAGGGGTACATTGACAACTTACAATCTTAGAACGCGCCCATTGCACCGCCATTTTAGATTTTCTGTCATACTTATAATATAGTCTGAAACCTTTAAATAGCTTTTTCTCGAAATAACGTAAATGTCGATTAGCCCTTTCTTTTCCTGAACCCTTCAATTGTGTTAGTGGGGCGGTGGCACAAGTTGAGAAAATAAACCTTTTTTTTTTTAGTCAAATTTCCGATTTATTTGTCATGACTTCATAAAGGATTTAAATACAGGCAAAATATGTTTTTTTTCTCAACTACAATACTGTCCTCTCCCTTTAATCATCTGCTATGCTCAGTCAACCACGACAATATCGATCTTTTTCTGAAGGAAATAAAAGTTAAAATTCAATCAATCCGATCGAGTCTACATAATATTAAGTTTGTGCGCTCCTTCTGCTTGTTCTCGCGTGGTTGATTGAGCAAAGTGATTTCAATTATAAATTTATAATTTACAAATTTACATCTAATGTCCTGCGAACTGGTAAAATTTATTGAAATGTTTTTTTTATGGACAAAAGTTATGATTGTGACGACTGGTTTGGTGATGAGCATGGACGGTGGATTTAAATTTACGTTTTACACTATTCGCCTTAAACATTTCTCTATACAAACAGGTTTCTAATTATATTAAGGTATTTTATTCAGATTTATATTTATCTAAAACGATACATTATGTTGCGAGATGGTACATAAATTCATTGCTCGAAATGAGAAAGCAAGATACTTTTAGTTACATACGTAATACAATTAGGACAATATTCTGGATAACTTACTGAAAACGTGAAATACGTATCTTATGCATAAAAGTTAACTACATTTTTCCGTGTTAAATAAAAATACTACTGAAACAGTTGAATGAGATTTTGCCTACTCTGTGGAACACAATATCAAAAAGCGCTTGAAATTAATAAGTATTCTCAAATATACAAGGTAAAAACAAGTTATTTAACTTGTGCTTGAAGCTAAACTATGCTAAGCGATAGAAAAAATAAATAACAGAAAAAGAGATATGACTAGATTGTTTTGTTCCATTACTAGGACCTACGATTCATAAAAGCACTATGCGCCCCTCTCCATATCTTCATTATACATAATAATATAAATAGATATAATATGATTAATTACTCCGAAATCTAATGTTTGTTTCTGATTAAAATATTGGCATTCATCTTACTAGCTAGCTTCGACTGGTGGTTAGTGAACTTTATGATTTGTTTTTGTCGATTTGGCGGTTGCTATGTGTGCCGCCGCGACTTCGTTCGCCACTCATTCACGCTACCTTCTAAGTACATACTACGCACGCTCTACGCCGCCACCAAGAATTGAGCCGACCATTCGCCAATGCAAGAAAGCATTATGAATTTTAAACCAATCACGAAAGCGTCGTTTCAATAACGCATTTAGATTGGTCACCGGTGCTGTACACTCGCACGCCCGCCTCTTACCTAACGCGTTTTAGGTAATTTTGACGTATGATCGCCCCCACTCGTCCTGCTTACCTACAAACCAATCTACGTCTCACACAACTAACAAACCGCATTTAAATTCGCATACAAAATTAATGTCATTGATAGGTATATTTTTTACGATCGAAACGATTTTTTCCGCTAAAAAGTTTTCAAGAAATTCTCTCATCTACACGAGTTCTACAGTTTAGAATGATTGATGTATCGGTTGGAATCGGTTGAATGAGTTGAATGAGGGCTTTGTGTGTCGCCTTTCGGAAATAAGTTTTCATAAGTTTGTATTGTCACGACAAATTCAATTATCGAAGTGGAGAAAAGCGATCACACGCGACGCCTAACTTCGAGTGTGAAGTTGTGGGTAGGATATACGGGAAAAATAACTCTTTGGCATTGCGTTAAAGCTTTAGTGATCATGTCTGCGAAGCGAATGATTTAGGTTGATGTATCGAGGGTAGTATGAGATGACGGTGATATCTGAGAGTACTTACTACGATAGACAGAAGGTATAAAATTGAGACAGACTAGATAGTGGACCCGTGAGAATTAATCGGGGGCCGGTCTATCAGACCTACAGCGGTCTAACCCAGAGTTTGGCAATACCTGCCTACTTGGAAAACATTTAGATACATTTAAATAATTGCAAAGCATACCCTGTATCCTAGAATCACTTTATGGGCGATTGTTTTATACATTCAGAGAGGTTTCATTATTCTATTACAAACGTTTTTTTTTTTTGCATTACCGCGATATATCTTTAGGGTTTTTTTTTATAATTTTAATCAGTATAAAGTTATACATACAATATTAGTTTTTACCCGACAGTTGCGCCATTATTTGTCGCACTGGGTAATTATTATGCCTACATTACGCACAAGGTGATATATTCGATATACTAAGTACACGAGTTCCGGTTTGGCATCGTTTTTATCAGTAACCTAACTATGTAGGGCGGCGTGAGACCGCGTTTTGCCGGGGCATTAAAAATACTTCATTTTAGATCTAATTCCAAATAAAATCGGTTCCTTTTCCTAATTCGGCCTTAATTTGCGTCATTCATTACTGATCGTTGAAGCAAAATCTAAACGTTTAAAGGTGCGGTTGTCATTAGATGGTAACCCCGGCAAATAGTTTGCTAGCCGCACTACAGCGGACAAAGCCTTAAAAATGCACACTTTTTTTTCACCTGTTTTCATTAGGTATTGTAATAATTTTACTAATTAACGACGTAATTTTAAGGCCGGCCCTAGAGTAAATTTTTGGAACGAGATTATATTATAACAAATAAAAAATCCATGTTAGAGTAATATCAAGTAACGAACACAAATAAATACATACTTAACTGGAAATGATGCGTCGAAAACAATGCGTTAAAATAAGTTAAAAAGCATAACAACAAATATTGCACGATAGTTAGAATTTAGACAAAAAAAAAAGAATAGTTACTTACTTAGATATTTAAAAGATTTTTTCGGTACACATATTCTTCATGTTTACTATTTATACATTACTAAAATTATAAACACTTAAGACTAGAATACTATATATCAATATAATTAATTTTGTGTAAATATAAAATTCTATGTCTTGTGGTGAGTTAATATTTGACTAGAGGCGGGGGGCGCCCCTGAGGGCTTGCCCGACCCTACGCTTACCGTGCTTACACGCTACTTGGTGGTACGGGCCTTTGTTTACCTCTCTTTAGAACCACAGGGCCTTAATTCACAAAAAACTGAATTACTTCAAAATCGGTGACTTCTGTTTTGACTAGATAGGTACAACGCCTTTGTAATAACAGCTTCACCTGCATTTAAAAGCCAATGAGGTTCTTTTAGTATAATTTACAGATGCATATAGTTAGTTTCAGAGGTTCGATTTTCAAAAGAGAGTGGATACATTGGCCCTTCGCCGGGGCCGGCCGCCCCGGCTAGCAGCCCCAAACATTTTATATCTAAGGTATCTCAGTATATAATTATTTTATATTGGTACCTTTTTTGATTATGAATCTATTTTTGTCTGTAGAAATTACACTAGTATTGTATAGTGTTCAGCTCACGCTGGTTTCACTGTTGACTCCCCGATAAGTATTGATACTTTAACACCTTATCACGAATATTATATTAGAAATATATTATGTATGTATGTATAGACACAGAAGATGCTCAAAATAAATACAGGGAAGCGAGCTCTCACGAATTGACACAGTCACAATGCAGGTACAGTGAAATCCACTTAAAGCTTTCCATATGTGTTTTCTAGTAACGGACATCTCATTCACCAAACTCCAAAAAAGGAAGTGTACTTTGTTCTGTACAAGCCAACCGCTTGTAAAGACAAGATTGGTTAAACGATGATCGAAAAGGGACTCTCGTTCCTTCCAATACCGCCCATTTTCAATTACTGCGAAGAGTATGAAATTTTTGGCAAGTAATATTGTAACAACATACATGTAAAGCTTTGATTTTGTGGATTTCACTCTATTGTCGTTAGTAAATACGATAGCACAGAATACATGCATACATAGACAGACGGCCTGTACAGTCATTATGTTGATTATACTTTTTATATCACAGCCCATTTGGAATTTACAACATGTAATTAACACGATCTTTTGAACGAAGACTTTAACGAAGGATATTCGGTCATATGTTGAAGTGCACTTTCATTTGTACACAATGTTCAAATACAAACATTAAATTTTTTTCAACAACATCGCGATTAATAAGATCACAAGATTTTAGTAGCCTAGGCGTACCGCGGACTGGACTGGTGCCCTGTTTGACTAAAGAAAGATAACCATACTTCTTTCTACATATTGACTGTTTTGCAGATAATGAACATTGGACTAATAATTGGAGAATAAATTAATGAATAATCTTATTATAATTTCGCGCTGACGATATCGAAGTCGTAATGATCTGGTAACACATGATTTTTGGACGAAAAGTGAGACAGTACTATACGCTAGTCGTGTGGTACACCCCAGCGTATTAACAAACTCATACAATATAACAAAAATATACATATTATGTTAAAGATTTTTCCATTAGTGATCTTACATGGGAACACTTTCAGTGTTCACTCGGTTCCAGAGGGAGGCAACAGTGTTCGCGTTACTCATTAATGTTTGTTCCGTGACATTACACCTGTACCTGTTATTTTAAATAAAATAAATAATTATTTACAAACGGATTTAAGTTTAACTTCAGTTAACTATGACACTGCGTTTACCCTCGAAGGGTTTTTCTAAATGCTGCCATGTTTTAATTCTAGTAAGTACTTAAATGATATTTCTTATCAATTTTGATATATGTGTAAAAGGTATTATATAGGCAGCCATGCGAATTCCCTAATACTTCATTGTAACAGATACAAGTATAATATCAGCGATGATACCTACATTTTGTTGCAATATATTATACAATAATTAAAATACTTTTCTTACATTTTCAACTTACTTAATAAATTCAGTTTGGCTTAGTTCAAGCAAATAACTAGTATAATAAATTTATGTTTAAAGTTTCAGTAAACGTTAAGTACTTAGAAGTAGAAGTATGATTACGAATGACAAAATTTTATAACGTGTCATTTTTAATAATAATAATTTAATCAAAGTTAATAAATTGTATATTTAATAATATAATAGAGTAATTTAATGATTAATCAGTAATGATAAGAATGAAGCTTTCCTACGCGTTGATTTTTTTAATAAATTACTTTTAACTAATTTAGTATACTCGACGAGTCGTCTCGTCAATATAGGTTAGACGTATGATGTAATGATATTCATCATACTAAAAAATATTAATTAAATTCCTTGGAATTGTGGATAGTAAGGGTGGCCGCGTGCCCTGAATGGGCTGGGAGGTAAGAAGGCGTATTCTGTCGCGCGGTCCCACTGTGGGGCACGGGCCAGGGATGGGCCCAGTCATGGGATGTAGACTATGACGGATTGGCGCCATGACTGGTGTTTGGCAAAGATGCGCGCCGCAAGGGCGTGAGGGGCGCGCGGGGACGGCGTCAGGGGTTAGTAAGGCCGGTTGGCGTCTTTGGGCCGCTTCAGTTGGA
This sequence comes from Ypsolopha sequella, assembly GCA_934047225.1. Classification (NCBI taxonomy): domain Eukaryota; kingdom Metazoa; phylum Arthropoda; class Insecta; order Lepidoptera; family Ypsolophidae; genus Ypsolopha; species Ypsolopha sequella. Next base: position 13,698,494 of record OW203994.1, on the reverse strand, counting down.
CTTTCAGTCGTTTCATGCCGATCTGGAAGCCGTTCATCGCTTGGATGGCTGCTTGCGCTGAAGTTGGGTTGTCGAATGAGACGAATCCTAAAAAGAAAAATCATATTTAAATCATCGACTCCTACTCACAAACATGCACAAAAACATGTTAATTGTTATTTTTTTAAACTTACCGAAACATTTGCTCTGGTTGGTAGCACGGTCGATAAAAACCTTGCTGCTGATCACGTTACCGAAGGGGAGGAACATCTGCATCAGCTCAGCATCACCAAATTCTTGAGGCAAATGGTAGATGAAAAGATTGCAGCCCTCGGGCCCCGAGATAGAGCAGCCTGGAAACATAAGAAAATCTTTAAAGAACTAACAAATCTGCCTCTGAACTCATTGATTCGGTTTTCACACAGTATTAAAAAGTATAGAAAATACAAGAACTACTGTACATTTAATAGAAACAATCAATTTTATCGCAATATTGTTCAACATATATAAAAGAACAGAAGTGCAACAACGATGTTTGTATAACAGCGGCGCGAGCAACAAAAGGTCATCGATGTATTATGTAAAATATAAATGCAGTACATACAATTTCGAAGACCGTTTGTCACTACACAGAAAAAAACGTGCGGTATTTAACAAACACCAACACATAGAATCTATAACAAATACAGAGTGCATGTGATGGTCTCAGAATGATTTCCAGATGACTGACTTAAACGGATATTTGCTAATAGGCCTACAACATGTCTAAAGAGTCTAAGATTTCAGAAAGGAAAATGTGGAAGAGTTTGAAAATCGCACGCTAGGCTGTGCTTACAGTTGTGAAGGACAGGAGGTCGTTCAAATATACGTAAGCATCTTTTGAGAGTATGGGGCAGCATTTTTCTTGTTTATATCCCTTAGAGGGGAGGTGGATCAAAGAACTCGTATGAATATTAATTTTGTACTTTACATTTATTTTTCAATATCGGTTTCCTCTTTTGAGTCAACGTATGTGACGAGAATGTACCAATATATTTTACTTATTTGCGAACGTTTTACACGAAGGCTACAGCCATGTTACAAGTACACAATAAAGATGACAAAAGACTTGCTACTGCATTAAAATATCAAGTTCCAGACTGAGACCATTAAAATGCTTTCGTAATACCAAAACAGCCCTTATTAATTTGGAGGATCGAAGAAGTTTCGATAGAATCGATAAGTTTGAGGTGTCTTCACAGTGCCCAATAGCTCAGGGCTCCACTTACCTTCTCGATGCGCCGGCGCAATAGTCGACAACGGCGGCGGAATCGGTTGCGGGAACTGCCCATAAACCGCAGGGTAAGCTGTCGAACATTAAGTAGCACATTTTCACAATGAACACCTATTGTTGCGTTACGGTCAACATGCATTACTTCCATAAAGAAATAATTAATCATCAATTCCAACTACAACTACTGAGTTACTCTTTTCTGATCGCTTTTGGATAAATTTTGTGTGCGTTTTTAGAATTTTTATCTAAATTTTGTAAGTACTTAACGAAAACACAGACATATTTAACATTCGAGGAGTTATAGCTGAAGCGAATCTATGGGTAACTAGAAAGTTAGATCTTAGGAATGTATCTTTAGACATTAACCGATGCGTGGCATTTGACACCTCCAGCGTGTCACCAAACATTTGTTATCCGCCTCCCAAAAACCCACTGTCGCAATCGCAATAGAACCGGTTAACGTCTCCATCTTCCCAAATATAAACCCATTTTAAGCTGACTGTTACAGATGATATTTCAAAGAACTATCAACAATTAAAACAGGCTCTTGTGTATAAAATAACATACTGGTTACACGGGTGTTTCTCTAATCTTGAAGTTACGGCTACGATATTAAATTAAAAGTTTCCAAAATATACCGAATCGGTATGTTAACTAACGCTTAAAACATCGAGATAACAATAACACCGAACAATATCATTCATCAAACGAATAATACAGATACATTGAACTGGAATACTTTAGTCATTGTGTATGGTCTGCCCTGAAATCTTCGTTATATATAAAAATTTGCAATTTTCATTATCAATATTATCCTATAGTTGAACCTGCGTCATAGAGCGCAAAAATGTACTATGCGTCTGAATTAAGAATGTGTTCGCACCCGTAGATAACTTTTCTGACAGTCCTATTCTTAATTGAAACGCATAGTAAGTTTTAGCGCGATAAGACGCAGGCACAGAATAAAGACGCAGGTTTAGATAAGAAGTTCAGTTAACTTTTAAAGTATCGCTTAATGTGTTATTTGATCATTCCTTTAGGTTGAATAATTGGATGTAGTTTAGCAAAAATTTTCCAATCCACACGTAGCTAGTTCTAAGATATTGACATTTTAGTGATTTTTGTGTTGCGTGATTCTATAATTGGCTAGGTATACCATAGCTTTACCCTCGCACACAAAACCGATGGCTTGGAAAGCTTTTGCTGTATGAAAATTTGGCACCTTATCGCTTTGGTACATAAAACTCATTTTTGACTGGCTTGTGGATTGGAACGTTTTTGCAAAACTACGTCCAATTCATTTTATCCAAAGCCAAAGTTTTCAAGGCAGCCTTCGTAGTATAAACAGATAATAGTACGTAAACACATTGTCAAATTCTAAACAAATAAGTACTTCATCTATTCTATCCGTGTTTGCGTGTGTTTTTCGACTATGCACTATTTCATTTAATTATTTTCATTTAAAACTTCCGTAATTTGAACTCTCCTCGGAGCTGTATACCAGTGTCCTCATTTCACGATGTGCAGTTTTAATGATAAGTACTAACTCGACCCCAAGTAGTGCATAGCCGTTTAAATTGTGTGTAGTTGCAGTTTTGACAAAGCTTAGCGTGTTCAAAGCAATGTGTAGACTGTATTAGACATTGAAATCGCACATCGCCCCACGGATTTAGAAATTTCGATATTGGAAATTTGAAAATGACCACTAATTACGATGCGAAATTGTCCGTGATCAAAAGGAGGATTAAAACTGTTATATTCTGGTGTAAATAGACAAGTAACATTAAATTATAGTACAACATGCTTAACTGATCATACCGAACAACTTTACTAAAAATAAAATAAATAATGTACTAAACACGTGATGGTGAAATAATGACTTGATCTGCGGAATTCTTTCCTGAAGTCGATCACGGAAGTGACGTACAAGTTCTGAATTGGGCCCCTCTAGGAGGCGCGAACAAAGAAGTGTCCACTTCAAAAATTGATTTGCCCATATACAATTTTGACAGTAGATATTTGTGTTTTATTTGCGACTAACAGCTCTGGGCAAGTTGTTCAGTATTTATTTATTTATTCAATGATACAAAAATACATACGTTACAATAATATAACACAAGTATAATAAGTAGATCACTTAGTTTCATTCCATGCTACCTGTCTATTTACAACTGACATAGTCATGATGTAGTCAGTCCAACTGTATCTCTAAAGCCATAGACCATCGATTCCCGTGGCACGATACGCGGGGATAGGGGTTTCGCAAGGTGGAATGATCACTCACCGACTCCTGGAAAAGGCTGCATGCCTGGGTATGCTGCCGCATGCTGCAGGGCTGCTGCATCACCGTTCGGCAACCCTTGCGCTGAAATGGGCACAACTGGATGAACATACAATACAATATTCTTTATTGCACACCAAAAACAAAGTAAATAGACAATATAAAAACTAGAAGTAGGGTACAATTGGCGGTCTTATCACTAAAAAGCGATCTCTTCCAGACAACCTTTGGATGGAGGAACCCTTAAAAGAAAAAAAAAACAATGTGTAGAGGCGGTGTACAGAATAAATAGATACAAACATGCTATTCGATTTATCAATAATGTGATGGGATGTGTGTGTTGTGTGTGCGACACTGTAGATCAGTTATTCTAATGTGCTTCATTTATCATATACAGGGCATTACAGGGTGTCCCCACTCAGTGGGCCTTGGAGGGAAAGTATTTTATCGAACAACGTTAAAGCTTTCCATTGATCGGTTTACGTGGTCGGATGCGACTAGATATTTTTTTTCTGACAAACCACGTGATCCTGACTGACCACGTAAAGTGTGAGTTTATAATTATGAACTATTTTTTTGAGCTATCTGTACCCACTTCTGTATGTAGAGCGGGCACAAAAGAGGGTAATACACATCCACATGAAACAGGGATGAAAGATGTAATATTTTTCAATGCAAGTGCTCGTAAAGCCCCACTGTTAATGCATCAAAACCTAACAGAAAGTCGATTATTTTGCCCTAGGGCTTCATTATTATTATTATTTTTTTAATTTATTTACAATGGTTGGCTAACCTGCAGCCTTTCCTGTGTACCATAAATGTTATACTTTTTTTCCACTGTTTAACGGCTCTGGATACAGTCCTTTTGAGCCAATCATAATTTAAAGTTCACAAGATTACATTTTGTTTTATTTCCTTACACTATGCATTGAAAAACGTAGTATGATACACGGGCGTAAGAGCAATAAATTACTCGGTTACATTTAAAACATTTCCTCGTAATTTATTCCTTTTCGCCCTTGTAGCATAAACTACTATTAAAGAGAGTTAGAAATAGAAATTGTATAGCAATGTCCTGCTGTCACAGGGCTCTTACTTTACGTACAGTGGGACAGCTATACTTTACGGACTATACTTACGTCCAGTAAACGTCTGGTGGATGCCGTTAGTGTAGACAGCGTCCTGCGGCGGTGGCTGACCGTTGGCGGTCTGAGCGGCCATGTTGAATCCCGGCATCGTCGGCGACGGCAGAGACGGCAGCGCGCCGTTCAACGGTTGTGCTCCGCCAGTGCCTATCGCTAGACCCGAGAAGTTTTCTGTGGAAAAAGATCGAAATTAGAAGAGTCAATTTGAGGACTATACTATATTTAAATCTTGGTGAAAGACGTTTTGAAGATTGACATCAATGCCCTTTTAATATTTATAAGTGATGAGTTATTTTAATTAGTTTTAATCGGTGAACGAGTATTTCTTTCCCTAGTCCCTGGTTTTAATTTTATAATAATTGAAAAATTATTTCAAAGAGATCGTTATCGCATAGCGCATTGCAGGCGCCATGCGCAAGTTTTGTAGGTTGAATGCATTGTAATAGTTACATATTCGTAATTTTGGTAAGAAGCTACTTTTAGGGTAAACACCTTTTGTTAAAGTACCCAAGTAGCCAGTACGGGTAATATTTATTTTACAAATTTTGCTCCAAAGAGAAAGCGTGTTTGTAGGCGGAGTTTGTGCATGAGCGGCATTCGTGAGTTATCCACCAATGGCAAACTACGTAGGTATTTCAGCGCTCCACACTATTCCGCTATTCTCAGGTGGGATTTGAGTTTGAGGCTTTAATTATTTACTCTATCCCGCCTTGCTACGTCGAGGAAAGGCACGATATTTACGGACTCACATTACTTGAAAGGCAGCGGGAATTTATGTATAAGGTAGGCAGGTCTAAATATTTGACTTATCTTTGGTTTGCTGACCGGATCAGATCGATTTGTTTTCGATTCGAGAAGCTTAAGTTAAAGCTTAAGCAAATGTTAAGTATACGGCACAATTTTCTCAAAATGTGACGTCGTATAATATTTTTTTTTATCTCACAAGCTCGGAAAGGTTCTATTTATCATACGAAATCTGCGTGCAAAAGTGCATTTTACTCGCTAGCGTGGAAAATATTTTTGAAATTCGAACCATTCTATAATAAGATTTGTTTGTTTTTCTTTTGTTTTCTTCTTGCGCCACTGACTTCTAATAATACAAGTACACTGGACTGATAATGAAGCAATTATCGCCATTTTGGCGCTGATCGCTGCAGTGTGACGTGTGCGTATTCGGAATTAATGATAAAGATGAGACAATGACGTTATCTATTATAAGAAGTGTCAATTTTAGTTCCCGGTACACTTGGTGGGTGCGCTTTCAATTGGCATATAAAATACCTGTCATTTTGTATGGCACAACATGTCCAGCGTACTTGAATTAATACATGTCAGTGTCTTGCACCTAGCATAGTGAGGTGAAAAATTGTGTTTTTCACTCGGCAGCAACGTTATTTTGCGTCTCGTACGTTTGAAACCTTCGCTACGCTCAGGATTCTATTTTTTGAACCATCCGCTTCGCTCGTGGTTCAATCCTAGAATCCTTTGCTTCCTCAGGTTTCAATACAAGTACTCGCGCCAAATACAACTTTGAAGCATAACAAATAACTATTAAGAGGATGGCATACCCTAGCAACTTTTTTTATTACCCGTCCAGCACAATAAGTCTAATGGCAAAGACTTTATTTGCTTTGCATATATTTGCGATTATATGTTGGCTCTTTGGCCTTTTTTTCTTCGACGCGTAATACTAGTGATCACGCAGCGAAACAACAAATTGGTGTGTTTTTAGCTAATACTGAAATATTTTGTAGGGAAAAAAAGATTGAATTTAGGTGATATACCTTCATATTTTTATTAGCTATTTTATGAAAAAAAAATCAAGTTGATCTCTTAAACGCGTTCTTGAAGCGAACGTTTGAAAACCAAAAAAAAGAGGGTGCAAAACATTTTTTTTACGTAAGGTCCCTGGAGAACAGATTAATAAACCAAACATATTTTTTTCAATACAAGGAGAGTCCGAATTTCTTCAAACGAATCCTAGATAGCCTGGAGTTGGTCATGCTCTAGGCGCAGGTACAGTCTTAATAATTATTCCTGAGGTCTCGATATAATTCCCTATTTCACTCCAAAGTTCAAACGGCTCAATAAACTCAGCGGTTATGTTATACCGTAAACCGATTGAAGACACCGAGGCTAAAGGTGGTGTCTAAAGAAAAATGCTTACCAGATGCAGGTGGTAATGCAGAGTTAGTGATGCCGTTCAAACCGTGAGGGAGCTGCGACGCGAGAGCTGTCATAGGGCTGATGTAGCCTTGCGTCGTCGCTGCCACCATCAATGCTGCTTGTTGCTGAAAGAATAGAATGGCACACCCGTATAAAAAAATCACTGTGGTATAGTTTGTGATACGGGTCAACACATACTTTTCATCCCCGAGAACAAGCAGTTCCGTATAACATCTTATTAAAATTATTTCACCAATTAATTTTAAAATTCGAGTTTTTGTTGATTTAAAATTTCGTATTATCGCTAAAACAATTGAAAGCAGGCAAAATCGTGGTTGGAATTAATTTTTCGGGTTAAACTCAGTAGCTTTTTTTACTATACCTAAATCTGAAATTTGGTTTTGAACATTTGAAATTTTCTTACCCACCATTAATGTATTAAATATTTCGATCGGAGAGGATTATTAAAAATTAAATTAACAAACGGTTATTGAAAAAACAAATAAAAGGGCTCAGAAAACTTTTTCGGCCGAAAAAGCGGTTAAGCCTTCGGCTATGCTGGAGAAACTGTTTGCTAAAATGTTCAAATCAGACATATTGTTGGAAACGCTCGGTGTAACGCTTCACTGATGGCACTGTTTTACTATAAGATTAAATCAGGGACAAAGCATATAATGTCAAATGAAACCACGGCTCGACATTCAGCCCCACCCGAGGTTCAAAATACTTTTTTGGATAGAAACCTTGACTCTGTGTACTGGAAGATCAAACTAGGGGCGGGGCTCAAGAATTTAATTTTGACACTCTTCACTAGAATTTATTCAAATTAGGGCCTGTTTCACCACTTCCAGATAAGTGATATCCAGAAGATAAGTTTAAAAATGGAACACATTTTGTATGCGTTATATGTCACATATAACTATCAGGCACTTATCTGGAAGTGGTGAAACAGGCCCTTAGAAGTTTAAAATACCATGATGGTCGCAAATGCAGTTAAAGTCTTCGGCGTCACAAGACCTTACATTTTTCTTCTTTTAGTTCTGTTTTATTTAAGAGGTTCAAAATACTTTTTTGACAGTAACTCGGCAGAGCCAAAGGCCTCTGATGACACTGTTTACTCCTTATTCAAGGATTATTATATGTATTGTTGATTTTTTTTTGAATCACAAAGGAGAGAGTCATCGTATTATTCATGTATGTTTATGTATTTATATATCTAGCTTTATGTAAATTTACCATTTGTATGTATTTATACTATATTCCTTCTATATTTTATTGTATTATATATATATATATATATGTATATATTCATTTATTTTTATATAACTACATCATGTATATTATTTAGTGTTCATTCTACCCTACATTTCCTACAACACCCCAGGTTAACTGAAAGAAAAGGCTTTATAGCGTTAAGTTCGCCTCTGTACAGACATAGTGTTATTGTGCAATAAAGAATTTTTATTATTATTATTATTGTTATTCAAATCGGATTCGGTCGGGCACGAGGACCAGCCTTATCTGCCCAGCCGAAAAAACTTTTTTTTTGGAAAATCAAATTTAAATGGCCCGGAAAACCATTTTAGTCAGATATGCATCTCAGCCTTGGCTTCGCCGGCGAAACGGCGTAAGCAACGAGTACATATTCATATTATAAAGTTCGGAATAAAATTCCTTTTTTTTTCATTATTTATACACTTTTTTAATTATTATTATTTATGTACATGGAATTTTATTAGTTTATTTGTAATTTGCTTCTGATTGATTTCTAGTTTGTAATGCCATTCTAATAATAATGATATATTATGCAGATGTTCACGGAGTACCAAACAGATGGCTTTACTACTATAATCCGTAAAAAGACCATATCCTTGATCCGCAGGACACGGGACAGTCCCAACAGCATCCTGGAAACCATAGCCGGCAGATTTACGTCGCCGCTATGGAGGTGTTTTGTACGGAGAGTGATCGTGGAGACCTCCTCATCTCCTTGATCGCTCCTGGTACGGAGGACATAAGTCTGTCTATATAATTTAATTAAATTTTCTCTCTTTGCTACTAACCAATTATTAATAAGTCTTACTAACATGCTCGAAGTTGTCCGAAATAAAAGATTTTTATTTAATTTAATTTTTATTTTATTTTATTTTTATTTTTTATTTTTATTATTTATTTATTTACTTCTTTATTAAAATTATTTGTCTAAAAGTGTATATTTATTCTGTGCACTGCCTAGACACATTTTCATTTTTTAAAGAGTTCTTCCATCCAAATGTTGTCTGGAAGGAGATAGCTTTTAGTGACGGGACCGCCGATTGTACGCTGCTACCTATTGTTAACTTGTTTCCTTATTTCTCTTTTTTGGTGTGCAACAAAGAATATTGTATTTTATTGTACTTATTGCATTATTTATGTATTTCAATTTGTGTCGCTGATAAAACTGTTAGATAAAATCAGTGATTATTATAGAGATATACGAGTATGTATATATTCAGGAAACTTTTCAAAGTCAAAAACATCACCTAAGGTCTCGCCGGACGCATACCTATATACAAGGTGACTTTTTGATCATCGTCCAAATTCATACTGGTGGCTTGGTAAGTGATCAGTGTCATGGATCAATAACAATTTTGGTGAAATTCGTAAAATTAAATTTCGACTCCCCATAGTGATTCACTCGGGACTGGAACTGAATTTATATGGGACACCGAAATTTCATTTTACGAATTTCACAAAAATTGTTTCTAATCCAAGGTACTGATCACTTATCAAGCCTCCAGTATGAATTTGGACGATGATCAAAAAGTCACCTTGTATATATATTACAGTCGGAAACGCAGCTTAGTTTTTGGCTTTTCCATTCCATTGTGTTACTATTTATTCAATTACGAGGTTTAGGTAGAATATCTACCACTCTGGTTAAGGACGCAGCTCAGCCTTCGACCTCGCCAAGTACAAGTTTTAATAATAATGTTACTACATGTTCAGACCTGTCGTCTCTCGGAGGCCTGTTGGCCGAGGCGTGGTTCAAATCGAAATTACAGAAAAGTAATTTCGATTTGAACCACGCCTCGGCCAACAGCCTTTTCGAAGATATTTTTGATTGTTGTATGAAATAATGACTTGTATAATGACTTGTATAATTCTCTGCCCAAATTTGTTAAAAAATAATACGCGAAAACTACGATAAGCTTACTTAATTAAAAAAAAACAAAGCCATAAAGTACCTATGCTTCGTTCACTTATGAATACTTTAGACATGGAACAACACAAAGTCTACTTGGGTTTTGAACCTTAGGGAACGTACCGACCGACTTCATAAATAACAATATCAATATGTTAGCAGAAAACCATTTAACGGAGTGTCCTAAATGGCAAAGCCGAGTCCCTGGAGTACAAAAAAGGAAAGTAGGCAGCTAAAAGTTTTGAAAGTAACGGAGAGTATGAGTTTTATGTATTATAAGCAAACGGCTCGCCTATCCAGTTGCAAAACTTTGTTGCTTGCATGTGACAATCTTAGCTAGCCCCGCCTTCCGTCCGCCACTTTTGTTTAAACCAATAAGGGACGATAATGCTTATGTTTTTATGACTCAATTAGTTAACAGTTTGTCAAAAATACCTATATAAATGAACATTTAGAATTATAACAAAAACTTTATCGTTAAGCGTGAATTACTATTGGCGGATAAAAACGGCGCGGCGGCTGTTGCAAGCCACTGCACACAAAACTGGCCCTTTTGGTGGATAGGCGAGCTCATTGTACATGCTGAAAAAAGGTGTTCAAGCTTTGGCGGCGTAGACACAATGTTACGGTTCTGTCAGTGCCTGCATTTGTTTTTTTTATAAGTACTTACTTTACGGAAATTGCTAATGAGCTGGGACTTTGTTTAAATAATTCTTAATGACGTTATTGACATAAGTACAAAGTATACTCGACAGCGATGCTAACAGTACTAAGCAACCGAAAACAAATGACATGCGAGCGCATTAGCAATTTGCGGGGATTATATGTGAAAACTTATATTTTATATCTATTTTTACATGGATGCGAGAGTAGCTTGTTTTCCCAAACATCGTATAAACATATAAAACAAAAAGATGTTGAGTTAATACAAGAAAATTACAAGATAGAATACATTAAAGAGAACTAAAGAACATTTTACGGTACAGAGCATACACGTTCTCGATACCGACTTGGTAACTGACATCTTTCTGTCGTGAAAAGCCATTCTAGACAATGGATTGTAGTCACGTTTCACTAACAATAAGTCCTTGGCCAAAAAGTTGGGTAACAAGTATTATTTACTTCAACGAGTGGTGTTCAGAATGAACCTTAAAGGTAATTTTTTGAATCGTCAGCTATTTTTATGAAAGCCAAAAAGATTGTCTTTTTGTTGTTTTGCCCAGCCAGAGAGAGTAAAAAATGGAATAACGAAGTAGTAGGTATAAACTACTTATTGATAAAGTATATACTAACAAAGATACCATCGAGGTCTAAATGTGCTGGTGATGGTGAAGTGGCTCTACAGAATGGGGTTTAAATATTTTAGTATGGAGCTTGGCATTTTTTAAATATGGCGGCCTTGTATAATTCTTATAAAATCGATCGTTTTGTTGTATTGATGTCAAAAGAAATGGCAATATGTCAGTAAAGGCTAAAATCTTCACGTGCTGCAGCAAATCAATTCAGGACGATTCCTACATACTTACAAACTTGTAGATACAATGGTTTTCGTCTTTCAATCAGTAAGCCACTCTCAAGTCATTTTCCACCTCGTAAGCCATTTAATCTAGGCCATTGTGTGCCCTCCAATCGGATCTAAAGGGGCCTTATGTTGCACTTAGAGACCGGAGGCTTAACCGAGCTCTACCTAAGATCGATTAGAAATAACCGGCCAAGTGTGAGTCGAACTTGCGCACGAAGGAATCCGTACCACCACGCAATACGAGTACGGAACCCTGAAAACATGGTAAATAATCCTACTTGCAGTTATAACTGACCAACATAATTTGATACTTACGATCTATTAAACTCCATGTATATAAAGGGTCTAATTAAGTTGGACTGTGATAACTTCACAAATAATTGCATATTTATAATTTTCTTATTTTCTCTTATGTGTTTGCTATAAGACCTATCTGCAAACGAACTTTCAAGTTTCCAAGTTAACTGAAAGTACCCTATAGGTTTTCATGGTGGGCAAATTTGTATGAAATTGGTTAAGTATGTAAACTTTTTTCGCGTTGAGTAAGAAATCTGGTCTGTTTACAGCTCCATGAAGCCGTATACTTCTGTATGAGGTATCAGTTTCAACTTGATATCTCATACGGGGTCCGAGCAAAAGGGTCGTAACAGACAGACGGACAGCAAAGTGATCCTATAAGGGTTCCGTGTTTTTTCATTTTGAGCTACGGAACCCGAAAAATTAATAATCAAACGAGAAGTATCCAACATTTTGACATTAAACATTCCCATACATTTAGTATGAGATTAGTAGAAAGGTTTTAGTTTCCTTATTTTAAAAGGTTATTTTAGCTTAGTACTGATATTAAAGGAAACTGTTTATTAAGCTAACAAAGTAATAAAACTATATTTTATACAAAATTTCGTATTCAAAGCAGATGTTCGAAGTGGTGTTCTTGTTGTGCGATACAATTTATGGGAATGTTTAATGTCAAAATTTTGGATACTTCTCGTTTGAATTTCAAAAAGTTATTTATGTCATTTTACTAAATATTTAACATACTTTCGATATCAATTTAATTTTTTTTGATATCTGTAATAGTTACGGAATAATCGCCTGGTCACTCTTAACGATTACACCCTGTATATGTTGTTTCAATATATCTGGTTTCAACGTATTAGAGTATACGTGTCATAGACGTGGACTGTAGCGACAGGGTCATTAATATCCATCACAGATTCACAGGGCTTCATAGATTTTGCGCATGTTGTTTAAAACTTAAATATAATATTTAGTCCAACACTTATTTAGTTTGTTGGTCCCGATCCTTATGCTTGATTTTATTTAAATATTACTATTTTGTCAAAATATTTTAAGCGAGTTTTAATAATGTTAAAGATTTCTATTTATATTAAACCAAGTATGGGTGAATTTCATTCTACACTAGCTCGTGTATCATAATTGTATTAAAATGTAAGTAAGCGGGGAGTGGAAGCAAATTGTGTAATCTTGTTTACTGGGATAGATTTTCATATTCATTAAGTGTATGTTGTTGAAGACGGCACGGTCACAGTAGATTTATACACCAGTGGGAACGCTTGAACAAATGCCCGGATTCTACGCATACATACAGACATCTCGGAGATCTTCGCGATACGCTAGATAGTTATTCGTTCATAAACTCACACCGGGTTGAATTTCCTACTCGGGTTGCAACACTAACCGACACACTTCCGAACGTTCAAAAATTACAGTGTCGCTACACTGGTGCCGACTTTTACACCATCAACTCTGAGCAGGGTTCGCAAGGTATCACATAGGCTCCAAACGTCACTTGACATTTTTAAGTTAAATTTCGTACAGAGGGGTACCTCACAACGTTATATTTATACTAAATATAATGCAAAAATGACACTTGTTGTTTGGAGTATCGCTAAAAGACGAAACCTTTTTAAAAACTCAGCGTTACAAACAGAGTGTTCCTACCCAGCCTAGGGTTCTTTAATGAACGCACTCCTGGGGTGTCAGCTGTCGTGACAAATTACTTTTTATTATATAATCGTCGTCGGCACCCTACTAGAACAAGGGGGACCATGAAAATATTGTTGCGTATTCGGGTGCATAAATACGACCCGACTTGCTTATGTCATTCTTATGAAAAACTAGCGGACGCCCATGGCGTTACTCGCGTGGATCCCGTTTCTCCGGATCTCGTGGGAATTTTGAAAAATCCGGCCTTATTCTTTGTTTAAATTATAAAGGGAAAAATTATAAAGGTGCATGTACAATTTGATCCAAAATAGGCGCGGTAGTGTCGTTCATTTGGCAACGACACTACTGGTAGTGCGGCTGGTAGTGTCGTTGCCAGAAAATGCATAATTTCAGTTTTCTAGGTCTAAGGGTTTGGGCTGGGCGTTGATGAGTCAGTTATGGAGTTAGTGAGTTAGTGAGTGAGTCAGGACTTCTCTCTAAATATATACTCGTATACCATTCGTATCTCTGACGTGCTACAAAACTTAAGCCATATGTCCTAATGGTCGTATTAAACAACTTTAAATTCAATAATTACAACATTTCTATAGTAACTGAGAAAGTGAATTTTTGATTTTAAAAGTAGTAGAGCAAAAGTTGTTACGTATGATGAATAACGTACAGCAAAGCGACGTAAAAAGCGTAGGCCGACGACCTGAAGGATGTTGCGGGTGGCGGCTGGATGAGGAGAATGGCCCGATAGGGCTGAAAATATCTACATTGAATTTTGGAGGACATTTAGATTCAAAATGTCCCCTTCCATGAAACAATACTCTCCTCGAGTAACTGCGAGGTTAAAAACGGAGTTGGAACGAGTCGTCGACATTAGATTGGGTGCTTCTTAAACAGATTAAAGCTGTTGTTTCATATAAACATGTTTTCAGAATTAGGGATTTACCAAAAGAAACAAATAAAAAATTCAAACAATCTTAATCTAATCTAATAATCAGATGCCATATTTAATGATCACGCAATTATGACAAAAAAAAAAAACTAAATAAAAACCTTGTGAGCTAGCCCTAATGTTCTAGTCAAGTTTAGATATTACTCGAGAATACGCCACGGTTGCGCTACTGGTTACATCATTACATGTATCTACGGTCGCCATCTTTGAAACACGTGATGAGAAATACACAAGCTACGGCGTAGCTTCGTAGCAATCTATCGCTGAGCTAATCGTAGTGCGCTACGGCGGCGCGGCGCGGCATTATCCAATGTTCTACGACGCGACGTTAAAGCGTGCAGGAAAACATAATAGATATAATACAAAGATAAAACAAGCAGAATATTTCACTTATCTTTATTATTTTAAAACCTACAATTGGATTAGTTGATCAATTAAAGACATATATTTCTTAGAAATGGTTGTACAGTATCAATAAAGTCAGCACTTGAACTAGCAAGTAAAGAAGAATTTGTTCAACTAGTTATAAAAAAATTACCAAAATTTACATGACACTCTCCTTACTTTTAATGACACGCGAAATAGTTGATTTTGGTAGGCTTAGAGCAGGGTAATTGGCCAGAAGTTGCGGCGAGTTTAAATGTTGTAGGACCAATGAAATCCCTTCTCAGGTATGGGAATCAATATTTAATATAGTTATACGTGCAGAAACGCAGTAACGAGTAAATTATAAAATAACAAAATACTAGAAAAGAGCATGAAAGAAACGAGAAATATTCGATTGACTTTAAAAGCAGTGAACATGTCAATAAAACTCTTTCTTCACTCAATTCCATTGCAGATACACTTGAAATTGTAGGTATTTTTCTAAGACATTTCACAAAGGGGTTCGTGTTGAGTTTCATACGAGCAGTCCGGCCGGGTCGGCCCGATCGAGAGCTTGCTTTGTTTTGAACAGATTCCTGAGATACCTGTTCTAAAAGACCTTTCCTAAAAAGGGGTGAACTTCTGTTCGTTTGTATATTATGTGTTCGATAGTGGACGATGGACATCAAAGGAGCTGTGCAGTTTATTAAAAGGACGAACTCTGGTTAGCTTTGATGCGGTGCGGTTACTGTATTTTACTTGAACTTATCTCACATGTACCCATTTAAAGAAATAGAGAAAAAGCTTAATTTGATCTGATTTCTCGGAAATATACTTTAAATTGAGTTTTTACTTTTATTACAAGCTAACATTTTGCCAAAGGCAAAGTAGGCTAGTAAACTTGAACATTTTGTATCAAAATATCCCTTTTTAACGAGTACTTGCGTTGTATTAGGAACCTACAAGCCAAATTTCAAGGTAGGCTTTGTAGTTTCGGAGATTTTGTGATGAACGGGTGAGTAAGTGGTATTTTGTGATGAGCGAGTGAGTGAGTGGTATTTTGTGATGAGCGAGTGAGTGAGTGGTATTTTGTGATGAGCGAGTGAGTGAGTGGTATTTTGTGATGAGCGAGTGGGTGAGTGGTATTTTGTGATGAGCGAGTGAGTGAGTGGTATTTTGTGATGCACGAGTGAGTAAGTGGTATTTTGTGATGAGCGAGTGAGTGAGTGGTATTTAGTGATGAGCGAGTGAGTGAGTGGTATTTTGTGATGAACGAGTGTGTAAGTGGTATTTTGTGATGAGCGAGTGAGTGAGTGGTATTTTGTGATGAGCGAGTGAGTGAGTGGTATTTAGTGATGAGCGAGTGAGTGAGTGGTATTTTGTGATGAACGAGTGTGTAAGTGGTATTTTGTGATGAGCGAGTGAGTGAGTGGTATTTTGTGATGAGCGAGTGAGTGAGTGGTATTTTGTGATGAACGAGTGAGTAAGTGGTATTTTGTGATGAGCGAGTGAGTAAGTGGTATTTTGTGATGAGCGAGTGAGTAAGTGGTATTTTGTGATGAGCGAGTGAGTGAGTGGTATTTTGTGATGAGCGAGTGAGTAAGTGGTATTTTGTGATGAGCGAGTGAGTGAGTGGTATTTTGTGATGAGCGAGTGAGTGAGTGGTATTTTGTGATGAGCGAGTGAGTAAGTGGTATTTTGTGATGAGCGAGTGAGTGAGTGGTATTTTGTGATGAACGAGTGAGTAAGTGGTATTTTGTGATGAGCGAGTGAGTGAGTGGTATTTTGTGATGAACGAGTGAGTAAGTAGTATTTTGTGATGAGCGAGTGAGTGAGTGGTATTTTGTTTTTAAGGACACGTTGCCTTAGGATTATGTGGTTTTGTTATGTTGATAACTTAAAAGACAAAAGAAACAATTAAAGATGGTGTACAAGGGTGGCACTGATTGCTAAAAGCGATATTTTCCAGGCAACTCTTGGTAGCTAACAGAAAGATGAACAAAATAACATGGGGAGATGTAAATAATAATCAGAAAATAATAGGGAGATCAAGATTAAAATATAAACCTAAATATCTAAGACATAAACTTACATATAAAAATACATGAATATATTGAATGAACATACATGAATGAAATTACATGAACATGATATATATAATTTAATACCTATAAGATATACACATACATATATAAATAATAAATAAACATACAAAAATTATAATAATATTGGATATTTGAGTTCTAAGATGGGTACTCTGTTGAGAAAACTTCACTTTTATTTTAAAGTGATTTGTATTTTTCAAGGCCTGAATTGATACTGGTTAGCGATTCTAGAGTCTTGCAGCGTGTGCCGAAAATGAGTCACTGTAAAATCCTGTTATGTTTTCTGGAATAGCTATCCTTTGACTGTTGCAGGAGCGTAATTTCACGCCCGAGTTCATTAATGAATGTGAACCGTTCACGGAGGTAACAATGCAATGCTTTACAAATGTTTTGTGCAGTTTTGTGGATATTTAGGAAACTATCTTTTACCTGGGATTATTTAATTTAAAACGAAATCTGTTGCTTTGGAAACTCTAAATGTTATATTAGAATGTAGACTCATTTATCGCAGACAATTTGTTTTGGATTGTAATTAACTGACCATCTAAATTACTAAGTTGGCATCAAAAATAATATATCGAAACCTAACCTAACCTTGATGCCAACTTAGTAATTTTGATGCTCATTTAGTATTTTTTTGATGGTCAACCTATTATTATCTATTTGTTTTGAATTGACTTTTAGGGATCTGTACCCGCAGGGTACCAAACAGGACCCTGTTACTAAGCCTCCGCTGTCTTTCTGTCTGTCCGTCTGTTACACTTACACAAGTCTACACTTACAACTTCAGCCGTATAGGTAAGCAGTTGAAATTTTCACAAAATACGAGTTACTATGGCCTCTATATTGAAAAAAAAAGACGTTGGTACTCACGAGGGGTCGTCATAAAAAACCTCGGAAAAGTAGCATTTTTTAAAATTATCTATTTAGCTCTACCTTAAAGACTTATGAAAATCGATAAATAATAAAAATTAAGGTTCCTTACTCAGAAGGATTATTTATTTGTCAAGCGCTAACAGTTTAGCGGCTAGTTTTTGTCCTCTTGATATTATTAATAATAATAATATGTTTTATATTTCTGACAACAATAAAATAAAATGGCATCAAAATTGTCGGTATTTACCATTATGTTTTTAGGGTTCCGTACCCGTTTAGTGTGGTTGTAAGGAACACTTTGTGCGTGAATCTGACTTGCACTTGGCCAAATTTTTACCTGCTCTGTGATCTGATGACTCATGTGATGAATTACTTACACATACTTCCCAAAGGCGCTCAACTAATTAAAAACAATTGAGTTCAATAGACTTATGTTTACAGCCACAAGCTGCTTGCCTGCAAGAAGCTACCTCAGAAGAGTAAGCTTACCTGCTCAGTGATGACTTGCGCATACGTCCCGTAAGCGCCGAACTGGTTAAAGACGAAGGGGTTTAGTAGACTCATGTTGCCAGCCATCTGCTGCATGCGTCGGAGTTGCCGCTCCTTTTCTGTATCTGCAAACTTCACTACCAGGCTCGAAGACGCTCCCTGTGAACAAAATAATATAAAATAAGTTGCGACGTCAGAGCATTGCATTAGGCATACATTGTATTTGAAAAAAATCCAATATGTATCGTCTATTCTGTGTAAAAACTCTGTGCATGCCACTGCATTCCAAAATAGGTGAAATTTGGTAAATTGAGGTAAGACATAGGATAGATACGAGTATAATATCGGCCAAAACAGATTCACAGTTTAGCTTACAAGTCAATAAAAAGAAAATCTCTATTCTTTAGATTCTTAGCCAACCACAAATGATTATAACGCCAACTTATGATTTCAACTTAATAAATCAGTCGACAATATTTTATGTCCTAATTCGTTATTATTGAAAATTCAATAATAACAAATTAGGTTTTAAATAATGCTTAATTAGTAAGTAATTAAGTTTTAACTTCGTATGGCAAAGTAAACCAAAGATTCAGGCAAAAAATTATGAAGTAGTAATTATTCTACATATAGGTGAATGAGTAGAAAACATACATCCCGCATGTTATGAATGATGCATTAAACCATGAAAACTATTTATACATAAAATTAATACCTTGGTGAATAGAAAAAACTCCCTGAAAGCGGATCTAGAGAAAATAAACTGCAAAATTAAAAGTATGTTGGAAAGTTTTGATTAAAAAGTTGAAGGTTCAATGCAGTGGTAGTAAGCACTCACAGATGGTATAAAATTATTTACTTAGATACTTAGCAATAGGTTACCTGGTAACGAAATAAAGAACAATATTTACCTCAAATAAAAAGAAATGCTTTTTTTCCAACTACTGTAGTAACATAGTCCTTTTCAAAAGAGCAAAAAAATATGGCCGTTTAATAAACATTTGAGTCAAGTTATGCAACTCTACATATTAGTCGGATCTATAACTTTGCCATCTCTTTTTAGTTGAAAAAAAAAAATTAGACTATTAACCTAGTGGGACGTGATTTATTACTTCTCTCGCGTAGTTATACCATATACTTCTATAAAGATCGTTAAAAGTTATACGTTTCTGTTGTGGTTACTTATTTGATGAACAAATGTGTTGGAAAAATATTGTCTCATAAGTATTTTTCTTACTCTCACGAGATGCGTATAGAAATGGTTGTTTTGTTCCCATTTTTTTACAGGTTTCGCCTGTATATTTTCTATTTTTCCTAAAATAAACCAAGCCCAGCCCGATACAACATGCAAATTCACGGCACGAACGCAAATTCATAGACATTTCCACAGCACTTTTCCCCAACAATGATAGACTGAGTACAATAACCCAGTGACTACAGTACAATCGGCTCGAATCGGTATTCCGGAAACGGGCTATTCACACTCATTATATATTTGTAGGCAATAGGCAAAAATGTATGCCAGAGTAGGGTTTCCATCTTAACAGAAATTTATTATCATAGTATATTAAAGTTGCCTCGACTTTAAAGTTTGTTAAGTGTAAAGCTCATAACAGCAAAGAAAAATGGTCGCGGTATCGAACTTTCTAGAAGTTGATTTACAAAGTGGGCTCAGACAAGTTTATATCATGTTGCAAGCACATACAAGATTTACGATTCAACGTTTATTAGTTGGACATAAACTCGTTATTTGATATATTGCGTAAACAAACCCGGCGCAATCACACACCATGGAAACCCTATACAGGCGATAGGCCGAGCTACAA
The DNA here is from genome assembly GCA_934047225.1 of Ypsolopha sequella. Classification (NCBI taxonomy): domain Eukaryota; kingdom Metazoa; phylum Arthropoda; class Insecta; order Lepidoptera; family Ypsolophidae; genus Ypsolopha; species Ypsolopha sequella. The sequence continues at coordinate 13,678,368 of OW203994.1, read as the reverse complement.
GCAACAGGTCGTATGCCGCACCGAATGCAACAAGTTATTTGGGCTCTCATCCAAAAATGCATCGGCCGGGGCGCACGGCCTGCAAAAGTTGGCTTCTCGAGCTTTCGTAGCGGAAAACTGGTTTCCTTCCCGTTTAAATGTTCCCTTTTGTGTCGGTAATAGTTTCGCCATTACCGCAGTCCTCAGTACGTTAATTTAGTTGCACTTTGCCAAATAGCCTGTTAAGTAGGCGCCGCCGTTTGAATGAATTGGCGATGAGTTGATGTTTCACTTAAGTCGCTTTTGAGGGTGGAAATGCTTTGTGTGGTTCGTGCTTATTAGTACTAGCTTCGGAGTTTTGAATAAGATATGGTATTGTAAACTCTACAAAGATGATCGTATTTCTTAAAAATCCTCCTTATGCGGTTAACATAAAAGTCATTTTGTTGTTACTTTTAATTTAATTTAAAATTTGTTATTCGTAACAAATGAAAATATATGTATAACTTGTTCGTTTTTAATCAATCGTCAGCATCAGCTTCGCCATTTCCTGTTTGAGGATCGGCTCTATATGCCATGTCCCGCCATTTCTTTCTGTCCAGTGCCGTAGTATTATCGACACCACACTCTTGCATATCCGCTGTGACGCAATCCATCCATCGTATCTTAGGTCTTCCTCTTCCTCTATATTTTCTCCTCGAGATCCCTCTTTTCTATGGTTCAGCATTTTTTGCGTAACGTGGTCTTTGTTTCTTAGTTTTTAACACATATCAGTATTATAAATAAATAAAGTGTCTGTCTACGATCTCGAAATATAGGCTTTTTCTCAAGCTCATATGGTTATTTGCACGTTACCAAAACTAAAACAAGCGTTTTTTAAATTTATGTCTCTCTGTATGATTTTTCAGGCTAAATTTCGAAACGGCAAAACCTATCGTAACGGGACTTTCATTGGCAGGTGGATGACTTTTCAGAGTAGTCGAGGCTACTTTTTATCTAGTATAAATATTTAGGGAAACCGCGTAAAAAAAAACTGTAGAAATTTTATTAGGGTCACATAGCTAAAGTAAAGGCCGAAGAAGCATAAAGGATACTTTTAATCCCAGAAAAATGTTTCCGAGAGATCTGTAAAAAAGTAACATATGTCAAAAGGAACAGATGTCAAAAGTGGTGGATGTCCAAGGACACAGATGTCAGAAATGACAGATGTAAAAACTTAATGATGTCAAAAGCGGCCGATGACATAAGATATAGACGTCAAAAGTAATCTGTCATCTTGACATCTGTGTCAAGAGCGAAATATTTGAAATATCCTAATAATATATATTATATCTGTTACTGAAATCGGTCAATTTCTGCGCTAGTGAAGCCGCGGGCGGCACCAAATATCATATATAAATAAAATTTTACTTTGAAGGTTGTTTGATCGACCACAAGAGAGTTGAACAATAGTATTTTGTGCAACTGTGACAAATGAGACATTGAGACACGAGTGTTTGCTTACGAAACGAAAGAAGTGATTGGCCCGATTTACTATCGTGAAACGAACGATAGTAAATTGGGCCAATCACAGCGTAGAATTGCGGTGTTATAATGTTGTATTATAACTTCGGATAAACAATGTACTTTAGGTACTTAAAAAAACTACTTTTGATGTTGTTACTACCTTATGGTGGTATAAGAGTAGATAAAATACCATTTTAATGTTGTTTTAGTTCCACAGGAACAACAATATAATTATGCTTACTGAGTCGCACCTTTTAGGCTCTTTTGTTTAGAATTCCATAATGTCAAAAATAAATTTTAACAACCGGAAATTGTATTTATTTCCAGCTTTAAGCGGCTTGAACACCATCCCATGCAGAGGTCTTCATATATTCAACATAGTTTAAAGGCTTTACTACTGTATTAATTAGGCCACCCGTATTCTCTTGTATTAAGGTCCAAATTGCCATAGTTACCAACAGCTTTCTAGGGAGTCATTTTGCTCTGTTTTACCCAATTAACGAACATTATTATTCCCTTAATTGTTGTTTCCGAAGTTCACTATAATGTTTGTCAGTATTTATGCCTTTGTGACAACGACGAGGCTTGTAACAAAATGGTTGAAACTAAAGTGGTGAAATATTGTGTTTTATTTATGTTTCCGAGGGTACACAGGGATTAATTAGTGCGAAATAAATTGTGGCGAGAAAAGTACGCCTGGAAAAGAATTTATTTCCGTCGTTATTTTATTTTGTGAAAAATAATGCGAAATACAGCAAACGAGAAATATTGATGATACTGAACCCAGTGTGTCGTTGGATTATGAGTATAGCGTGTACGTAAAGTCACAAACTATCATTTAGTTAAATGGAGAGCCTCTGGAGCTTGAAATAACACCGCAAAACACCCAAAGCAATAGTTTTGTTTTTTGTTTTCTTCTTCACAAAAAAGTGGGACAAAGACAGCAGACAAAATAAAAGAATACTTTCGTAACGCACACAAACTAGCCAAAAACAGTGAACGTCATTTTACCGTTTCCGCTAAGAAACGTAAAAATGTAGGAAAATATGAAACTGAAAAATGTTTGATTGATGGTACGAAAACTTGCACAATTCGTATACATTGCATTTGGACCAGTATAATAATTACGCACAACTTGGAACTAGTTCACTTGTCAGCCATATTGTAGCTACGAAGTAGAATTAATTGCTACGCCCGAAGCCAAAAATGGCGAATGGTTAAGGGGGAACGAGTCGTATCCTCTACGAAACGCACAACTTAAGATGGTTCTTCTTATTTTTGAATAACAGATATTAAATAAACGTGATTTATGGCATTTCGCGAACATAGTTTAGTGTCAGTTGGACTTTTCCGGCAAAATTTTGTTATTTTATGCATGAGGTTTAAAATGTATGGGCACACAAACTTAAAACACGCTTTTAATTATGTGCGCCCGTACATTTACAACGTAAAGCATAAAATAACAAAATTTTGCCGTAAATGCCTAACTGACACTAAACTATGTTCGCGAAATGCCATAAATCACGTTTATTTAATATCTGTTATTAAAAATTAAGAAGAACAATCTTAAGTTGTGCGTTTCGTAGAGGATACGACTCGTTCCCCCTTAAGTGGGAACGATTCGTATCTGCTACGAAACGCACAGCTTAAGATGTTTCATCTTATATTTGAATTAAAGATATTAAATAAAATGTGATTTATGGCATTTCGCGATCATAGTTTAATGTCAGTTAGGCTTTTCTGGCAAAATGTCGTTATTTTATTCGTTATTTTCATGCGATCTGATGTCTATTTTTGAATGTTTAGTATAAAATCAAATGACTGTGAATTCCTTCAGAAAATGTACCGATTTTCATCCTCACTAGCCACCCCCGTAGCAATAAACCTTAATTAGTCCAAAAATGATTGAATCCAGTGTCGTCTGCTCTATTTGAAGGTCCTTTGAAGTTTTAATAAAGATAAATGATCGCTCATATCTAGCTAATGCATTTGATTGCTTTTATAATAGAAAACTTTAATAGAAGACTTTAATTACATTGATGGACGAAAAAGTAAAGAGCATCGATCGCATATTGAATTAAAACATTTTTTTTTTCGCTTGTTATGTTTTGTTAACAAGGATTTTATTATTTTGTTTTAAATTCGTCCCGCCCGTACATTAATAGGAACACGACCTTTTCCCTTCTCGACCCTTAAGGGTCGGCACAATTAAATGCCAAAAAATCTTTGAATTTTATTGGGAACTTTCACATTCCTAATTCTCTGCAATCCCGTACAGGGTACAACTAATTACCTACACAAACGTTTTGGGCTCGTTTTATTTTGTGCCTTAACGTTAACATCGCATTATGGGCACACAAATTGCTGTGAGTCCGAAATAAAATACCTTCAAAGTACTTGAGCGAATTTAAATACCTCTACCTATTTTGTAGGTTTCAACTTAGAAACATTCGTAATTGTCAATTTATTTGGTGTTATAAGAAGGAATTGGTAAGTTTTGTGGTATTTAATTTCAAGTTCCTTCAAAAATCTCTCTTTAGCTTTCCGTCAAGAACGAAGTTCTGAGGTGCTTTGGTCTGTTTGTTTATCCGAGGCAATACGCAACTCGAAAATTACTTGGCCAATTGAGCAAAATTTTGGTACATACCTACGAACGAATGGGTGCAAAATTAGATGATACCTCGAGAAACAGCACGTAATAATTGTATACGCCTTACTTCATTACATTGTACATTGAATAATTTTAAGAAATTTTAAATGAAATGTGTTATTAGTATTGAATTGAGGCCAAAACTAAAATTTTTAGAATTGTTGTCTGTCTGTCTGTCTATCCGTCTGTATATATGTATGTCCTGTTTTAACTCGAGAACCACTCCACGGATTTGGATGCGGTTTTATTTGTTATCATTGGTCAACGTATAGGCTATAAAAATTTTGATAAAATAACTTCGAAGCCGTAAACGGGTCAAATATTGAATAAACCCGGATGGAGCCGGCGAAAGGCTAAGTCATATAATATAAACCTCGTTTAGGAATGCGAGGCGTGATATACCGGGTGGGGACCAATACAAACAAGTGTGCTGACTGATACACTCACCCCGTCCCACCTCCAGGTGACTTCAGCCAAGGCTGGCATGGCTGTGGAGTCGGAAGAGAACCTCAAGCGGCGCAAATATTTGGCTCTCAGGAGGATTACATCTTTGCGCCGTTCGATTTTGAAACTCTTGGGCTATGGCAGTATTGTATTCTGTGGCCATGGTGTCCGGGAAACTTTTTGAAGAATTTGTCGTCACGCATGGTCGACGCGTCTGGTGACCCAAGAGCTGGAGCTTATTGCGGTCAGAGGATCAGTAATGCTGCCAGCGTCTTGGGCATCCTTCCCAATGTAGAATTTATTTTTTGGGATGTAATAGTACATTACGATACGAGAGCGATGAAACGTTTTCTGACGAGTGTGAGTTTGCGGCACGAGCCGAAGGCGAGTGCTGCAATCACACGAGTCGAGAAAAAGTTTCTCGCACGAGTTTCGTATAATTTTTTATAGCACAAGTGCGGAAAATGCCGACTTTACGCACGCGCATTTATTGTTAGGTAGGTAATTAATTTAAATTAAGAATTTGTCTAGTTTTTAGGGTTCCGTACCTAAAGGGTAACTAACGGGACCCTATTTCTAAGACACCGCTGTCCGTCTGTCTGTCCGTCTGTCCGTCTGTCACCAGGCTGTATCTCATGAACCGTGATAGTGATATTTTTCAGGGCCCCATACAAAAAAAAAGCCGATTTTTTTTCTTACCCTGCCGTGTGGGTTGTTATTGCTAGAGACCAATGAGTACAGTACAAGTATATTTTTATTTTTTACCCTAAAAATAAATAAATGGGGGTCATCAAAGATGTTAGTTGTAGACCATTGTTGTAACCGGGTTTATCTCAAAAGCTGAAGTAGTTAAGAAATTGGAATTTTTTGTATATTATGTGCCATATACTGTTTTTAAGCAACAAAACTTGAAAACGCTAAGTTATAATGTAATTAAATAGCAATACTTGAATACTCAATCAACATTACTTACTTCGTTTTTATATCATTATAAGGTTTGTATTCTTTTTTCTTTTTCCTTGTTTAATCATCTTTTATCTTATTTTGTATTTTTGTGTTTTGCCTTTAAAAATGATAATGGGATCAACATGTATATAGGTGGCTCATTTATAGTGGTTCAATTTTTTTTTTAGTATGATGTGTTGTGAGTAGCTATATAAACATTTTTAGTTCAGCAAAAATTTATAGTTATTTTTAATAAAAGCGATTTAAGCATTTTAACAAAATTTATAAAAATTCATAGTATTTATAGAAGTTATAGAAGTCATGTTTTTTTTTGAACTTTGGAAATTGCTTACTAATTACAGTGCTACAAGGATCTATAATTTATGGACTTTTTATCTCAGGGGTTATCCAGGAATATCTTATTGTAACTTTGAATTCAACTTTATGTAATATTTATGATTAGTATTTTATGAATAATTATCTATTTGCCGTTATAATTATAACACTTATTTTTTTGTCAAAAAACAGTATAAGTATTATTTATTCTTGTCTTAACTCCTATGTAGTCTTCACTTATATTAAAATTTGAAAAGTGAGTTTACTTTGTCTGCTGTCTAATTGTAGGTCTGTAGCCAATCAACGTTCCGTTTGATTTTTTTTACTCCTATTTTTTCGCAGAGGAGAGGCTTAGGTCAACACATAATATAGGCTATTTGTTATTTTGTGTAATCGGTTGGTTCCCTATACACAATAACAAAATCCAAGCCAGCCTATAAATATGTAAATATCTGGTGTGTCAAGATGTTTTAACAGACTATTCTTCTAACATTCCTTATCTAACTTAGCATTTCCGCAATCCCCGAATACACGGTACAAAACACATTAACTATTCATAAATTCCGAACTAACTGAACCCAATTTTAACCTAACATTCTATAGAGGTTTCGACATTTACCTTCTTAGTCAGAGTTGGTTACTAAGAGTATTAGGTTTTAAAAGTATTTGTAGTTTAGGAGAGAATTTTACAAAGAAACGCTAGTAATAAATCTGGATTCTGGGATGCCCGTTTATTTATTAATGGGATATAAAATCTAATTGTGTAATATTTTTTAAGAAGGACAATTGCCGTAGGTCTAAAAAAATAATTTTAGAGAAGGTACGATCGTCAAAATTTCAAGTAGATCCTTAAGAATATAAAATGGTAATTGACGAAGTTTTTTTCCGCATAAACAGCGTTTCAAATAAAGCTACTTTAAAATTTTAATTCTTTTCGGCTCGTCTCAAAATTGTTGAACGAACGAAGAGCCGAGTTCAGCGTGAAATGTTTTCAGAAGTCACAAAAATATTTTATGCGAATTAAGCCATTCGTTTTCAAATTACATAACATTTCACCCCTGAGGTCTTTAACATTAATTTGACTTCATAACCATCACTTCATTACTCGACTTAGCCAAACAATAAACAGCATATGTAAACAGTAAACACACCGTAGGCCTGCCACTAGTGGGAATGTGCAGATCAACGTAAATAACTGGCACTCTGAGACAGAGGGTTTCCTGCCAAACCAGCTTAATGGGGCTGCGGGGGTCAGGAAGCTCGGAGGGGTTAGGGAGGGGAGGCAGGGCACATAGGATCGCACAGGAACTGCACACAATGCCGCAGCCGCCCTAATAGTCGCTAGATAGCCGTCTGTCACAACCCGTCCCCAGATAAGGCAACTGAATCACAGTTACAGATGGCGCCACGTCTCCGCCCACCCAATTTTCACCGACCATTGTACCACCTAAAGATCCATTACTCTATTAACTGGCAAGGAGGTGTTTGCAATTATTTTTAGTCAATAACGTTTGAACTCGAGTAGTGCCAGACGTTCTCATTAAATTCTCTCGGCTGATTAATCTCGAGACACGGTGCGTTTGACACAGGTAATTGGAAGTCAGATGGCAGAGATCATAACGATCTTGAAATCAGTTAGGAAGGCTCCGAGTAATCTAAGCCTTGCTTTATTGGGACCAGACGCCTAATACTCTCATATAAATGGGGAGCCAAGAGAGACGCTCATAAGGCATTGTTCGCGTAAGTCTGCGGGTAAAACGACCGGCGATAAAAGCTGGCCTAAGCCTTCACCGGACCAACGTTTAATTGAAATCTTTTAAAGTTTATTCACGCAATAAAGGACGAATGAATTGCCGAGTGATTACATTGTTTAACAGCTATTTGTGGGGTTCTGATTAAGCTCGAATTGTACTTTTATCGTTCGCGTCGAGACCTCTGTGTCGTTCCGAAATATTCAATTTGAGAATTTGGATTTGATTAACTGAGAGCGGAGTGTTGAATCGTGTAAAATAATTCAATCTTATCTCGTTTTATGAAGTACGAGTAAATACGACAAAAATGTGTGATACAAAATCAATACGCTCTAGAATGCGGTTGTAAATGTAAAGCAGGTATCTTAAGGGTATTGGTATCTTCGTATTCTGCGCCGTATCCGAAATAAACGCCTTTTCTTTTATTCATCACCCAATTACAGGTAAAAGAGAATTTCGTTTCTGTTCGCGAGACAAATTGATATTTTGCAATAAGCGGACAGTTGAGTAGGCTTCTTCGTATTCAAAGATTGCTTTTTTTGGCTTCTTCTTGTTCATTTGTGCTATTGGAGTTTAAATAAATAGTCAATATCGTGTCTTTCATTGAAAACACAAGTTTCTTATACAAAAGGGAAAAAAGAAGACTGCCTAGTTTTTATTCTTCCAGTTTTATTATGAATATTACTTTTTAAAGAAAGACAACACCTACTTTGTATTATAATTTTTAGAATTACAAGAAAAGATCTCGGTAAAAGACAATAATATCTAATTTGACATTTAGTTACAATCAACCATTCTTTTTACGGAGCGAAATACGTAATTACGTCATTACGGTAGCTACAAAGCACCTTCACAAAGCTGACGGAACTCAAAAGTTTGACTTCTGATTAAAAAGTTTTTAAGGTCCCGACGGCCGAGAATGCTACCTAATGAACATAGAACTCAATTTCCTCCGGCAGTACAGGGGTCGGTGCAATGAGCGCCAGGAAGGAGCACAAGTTAAGAAAACGAAGAAAACCTTTAAGAGGCAGGTAGCCGCCAACGACCTTGAGTCGACATGTGTCGGTAAAAATATCGCCAGAAACTATATCGAAGTTTCGCACGGCATTGCGACGTCGCTGGGTCTCTGGATAGCGCAAAATAGGAGAAAATAATACTTTTTTGGAAATAAAAATCTATTTAAGAATTTTCCAAGCAATATTTTTCTTGTATTTTAATGCAAGAACGTTACAAATACCATTTGTGGTTTCAAAGAAATAACCAATTTTACTTAATTTTAGTCTAAACACATCTTGACTTGGAACAATATTTTCATGCTGTTTCTTATTCGCAGCAATGACTTCCTTAAATTAAGTTGTTCTTTATAATTTAACTAATAATACATATATTTTTCATAATTTTTAAACATGCCAACAAAAAAGTTTCATTTAATATTTTGCAAAATATTGTTTGAACCTATCTGATAGTTAAACATTTATCGGGGATTTATTTTTTGTGGGACAATTCCATTATGAAAAGTATGGAAGTGAAACTTTCACCAATGGTACCTTTCTGGAATTAAGGTTATGCGTGTTAGCACAAAATGACCACTTACAGAAGGTTTACTTCGCATAACTAGCAAAAACAGGCGCACGCACATATGAACGCGTACGTACGACGATCTCGGATGAAGTCGGTCGAATGCCAATACGAAATTCTGCCGAGATCATCCTACGTACGCGTCTATGCATGTGTGCGTCTGTTTTCACTCCGTCGTCGAGTCGGCCTTCCGGTAGTATCTATTTTGTGGTGTTAGTGTCTCACATTTTCGCCATTATTCTGTGATATTACTCAAATTTGACAGCCCTGTAAAGGTACGAGTAGTGCCTTAAATGGTCAAGTTTAGTCAACAATGCTATTCTCAAAATAATAACAATCTGTCCGACAAGATATACACACATTTGCGTCACATAATATATAGTAAACTATGGCGAATTTTGCTTGTCGCGTATGTGTGCGGCCGCCCTCCTCAACTAAAGGAAACTGGACCAAGAGCAAGCAAACGAAAGGTACTATTGATTGGTTCGCATCCAATTTATGAGGAATCGGGTAAACTCGGAATGCCACCCCAACCTCGTCGCGTCGCACATTAAATTTTGTCGATCATAATATTTCTCGGTCGATCATTTCGCGTGGATGACGAGTCCAAGATTATAGCCTTTATCTGATTGCTGGTGTAGTGGAAGTAATGCGTCCTTATTTCTCTCTTTTTAGTATTTTTCCTGTCGCCACGACTGTGTCGATTGGGCGACGACGACGGCGGGACTGTACGACTTTATTTTTGCGACTTCCTGTGAGCAAGGATGTAGGTAGTTACGCTTCAATTTGAATGCTCTACCTACGTGAATTTGTGGACGTTTGTTTTTTATTTATTTTCCCTTTTAGTTCCTCTTTTGTGGTTCTTGTATAGTGAGCATCGTAACCATAGTGATCTACGCCTATCTGGTAATTAAATTAAGAATATTTTTGTGGAGCTGTCCAAAAAAATTAATGACCCTTCAAAGAGATTAGACGGGCGAAAACTTGATCCTTACCTTTATAGGCCTGCGTAACCGGGCAATACTCTGGGTAATTTATAAAAGATTTTAAATAATAATTAATTTTATAATGGGCTGCTTAATGGTCGTCTAGCGATCACCTGCTCGCTACATAATTCACGACCATGAATCTTTTCACGTTTGGAGTGGTGTTACCAGGTGAGAAGAATTAAACTTTTTTTGGTAAAAAATGAAGGAACCTATCCATTGTAAAATATTTAGAAATGATTTCATTAAGTTTGTCTATCTAGTGATATTCCAAATTTCGAAAGTTATTTTACTTTCCAAACAAAAAACTAAGCAAATTAGACCGTGAATAAATTAAGATTTTATTTATTTTATTTTTATTTATTACGCCTAATGTATATTTAAACAAAAACATGAAACAGGACATTTACAAATATTTTAAAAATATGTACAAAAGCGGCAGTTATTGCTAATAGCAATATCTTCCAGGTATAACCTTTGGGTGAAAGGAAGATAAGAAATATATAGAGAGGAGGGTGTGAATGTTACACAACACTGGAGTACATAGACTGATTAAATGGGGGATTCCTTACACTAAAATAAACTAATATACCTATGAACATACACAAAAATGTAATATAAAGAATACATAAGAAATATACCTCCATAAATAGATAAAATTACACATAAGTAATAAATCATTTATAATTTTAGTTACAATAAGTTAGCGCGAAACAATAATTTTTCTAATCAACAATTAAGTAAAATTATATTCCGAAAACGACTTGGTAGAATTCTAATTGTAGCTGGCTAGTCACACTGTTACCAAACTCCAATGCCTGTCGGGGATTAATTCGGCTTATTATGTGCTGGGCGAAACCGTGTAAAATAAAACCTCACGTTTCGGAGGTACAGTATTTCTTCTGTATAAGTAATTGCATGAAGAACGAAGGTGGATTAACATACGTTTAAGCTGAAAAAAGGGTTGAATTGCATCTATAAAAATGTACGAAGAAAATCTTTGAGGCATTTTTCAAAAATACCTAATTCAGTGTTTTTGTACCTATCAATAATATATTGGACAGCTACACTAGAAATATTTTTATAGCGGGCTTGGCTTGATTAGGTTGCCGCAAAGAAGATAAATCTATTAACGATACTTTAACCACTTAACTAGAGCAAAATCTAAAGTTTATATTAAAACATGATTTGCTTTGTTGCTATCAGTGAAACTAGAAAAAGTAGTTACTCCACTTGCATTAGATTTATCTCCAAGGAAGACCTGTACTGTGCCTTTTCTATACCCAGATAAAACCCAAGATAAAAGAAGGCTGGCTCTAATCCTGCAGCAGCGAACATGCGGCCCCTAATATTGGAAGTCTGAGCCATATTGTAATATCGTCGAGGATAAATGAGTGTTCAATGCAAAATCTCTCGAAAATAAGTTTCTATAACGTATACAAGATTGAAGCGTGAAGAGAGTGATTGTAAAGGGTTTTACGGAGTAAAAATTTGTTGTGAAATATTTTACTGCACAATACTGGGTGGTACATTAAATCATGTATACATATCTGTCATGTTTCGACTCTCTAAAGGAAACTGCAGACTGAGTAATCTATGTGATTTACAAGTTATTAGGTACATAGTTTGACGATCGAAATTAATATACTAATAGACCATTAGAATTTATTTAGAATAAATTTAAATTATTGGTTGGCTTATTGGTTTCATTGTGATGGTCAGGTGAAACTTATCTACAAGATGCAAAAAATAAATATATTAGCTAAACTAGTTCATAGATAAATAAAATAATTAATATCATATTTTGGATGTGGAAGAGGCGAAAGAGGTGTGTCTGAATCGTAGCAGATGGAAATCTGTAGTCTCTGACTACCCCTCTGGGAGACTGGCGAGGCGTACATAGTACATATATGCATAATATTTGCTTGCAAAGCAAATACAGTTCGAAAAAGCTTATTGGCGCATGGATATAAACTTCAACACTTTGTATCATATATTTGTATTCATATCATATATTAATATTATAAATATCATATATTTATATTTGTAACAACTGTAAGTTCAAATCATAATTAATTATTTACAAACGCATAGACTTACATGAATTATCTTGCAATGGCATCGCGAGATAATTCATATAAGTTTATCCGTTTTTAAATAATTAATCATACCTTTATAGTTTGAATTTCACAAAATCCTTACCTAGCGAATTCCTTTGTAGCATAAGGAGCCTGTAGGATATGTTTTTATATTATTATATAGATTTTTATGTGACTCCCGCAGGGACATTCAATCCTCGCTAGGGTGTCGCACGCGCAACCGGAGCACCCCGCGGACCCCGATGAGGGTCACTCCCGGTATTAGCTTAGACTGTTAGCCCCCAAAAAAGGCATCAGTTTAGTTTTCCGGAAGAAAGGATGCCACTTGCCACAATTGTTTATTGGACCAATATCTATCGATAAAGATCGGTAGCCTTCGGGAACCTCTTCAATTTGGGGGGGGAAGGGGGTTCAAAGATGCACTGCGCCAAGCGTCATTTAAAAAAACTAAACTGTCCGAGTTTGTCAACTACATCAAGATGGGTGTCTTTTTCAGGTAAATTAAGGACGTAGAATTCATTTCTGGCATAAAAAATTGTGATATTTTAAGTAGTTTCTTGAAAATTTTTACATAGATTAAAATTTTATGAAATACTTTTTACTTTCAGGCGCCACCAAAAAAAAACCTCAGGTTTTTTTAAGTAACAAAAAATATGTTACAAAAGCCTATTTTATGCAGATAAATAAAAATATAAGTTTTATTGGATTTTTAAAGGAAAAAACCATAAAAAAAAATAAAACAATGTCGGTGAGCTCTTATTTTACTACTACTTATTAACTAACCTGATAAAAGTATATTTATGTATAGTGTATTTATAAAAGTATATATATGCATAAAAACTATAAAGTTTGTAGGATATGTATTGTGCAAAATGTAAGCAAAAGAAACTTGAATCCACACGCCGAAAGAGCCTCGTCTTATTGTAAGCTTTATTAGACTGTCAGTGCAAATCTCAAAACAGGGGTTTTATCATTGACGTACTAACAAGTAGACATCGAATCTGCGCTCAAAGTTGTCCGAACCAAAAGAGTGTCAAAACCATTGAAAACTAAAAAAGCGTGTAAATCGCACGTCAATCAAAATTGAACCATGTAGCAAAGACATACGATTCAAATTAAAATGTTTTGTTTCTTAATATTTTGACACTTCACTAAGGACACTTTTTTCGTAAATCTTGTACTAGACCCGAGGTTCATGGTTTGTATGTCGATGTGTTTTATAAATGTTGCCAGTACAATAATTAATGCCAGTACAGCAATGATGCTGGTACAATTCAACACATAAATACGTGCTAATAATTTGAGCTCAATCGTTTCAGTCATTTTCGAATTACGCCGCAAGCGAATGGTTAGAAACAAAGGCTTCACAAGAGGCTTTAGTTTCTTGACTTAACTCCAAAACATCAATGATGACGCTGCTTATATACCTACATAACTTAAAAAACAAGAATTCTTTAGCGAATTAACTTTCAAAACGTCTAAAGCAGTTTAAGTTGCAACTGGTTAAGTTACCATTTAACTTGCAAGTTGCCAACACATCCCCACCCTCGAATAACCGCACAAAAAGAGTAAAGAACATTAACCGCTTAAGTTTTACCCGGCGCCCGTCGCTTCGGTGAAGTCAGTTTTTTACCTCATTAATTTTCATCTTCGCGTTGCTCCCTCAGTGTTTCCATACCGGATTTTTTAATTCCGGCGGATTAACGTCTTTTTGTTATTTTTGTTCCACAAAAGAGCTACTTTGATGTAGCGTTCAAGAAACCTTGGATCAAATGTGTGGAAGATTGCAAGAAGTGACTTTACCTACGATGGAGACTTATAAAGGAAAATACTGGGTATGGGTTAAATAAAATCTAATTGAATATATTATTTATACAAGTATAGTATAATTCTTCAACAACTTGCTCCAAATAAATCATTTAACAATGCGCACAATTATATTTTATGTAATTGTGTCCCAAAGTCTAATTATGTCCAGATGCATACTAGTAGTTTATGCTACAAGGGCGCAAAGGAATAAATTACGAGGACGATTTAAAACACGAGCGTAGCGAGTGTTTTAAACGTAACCGAGTAATTTATTGCTCTTACGCCCGTGTATCATACTACGTTTTTCAATGCATAGTGTGAGGAAATAAAACAAATATAATTTTGTGAACTTTAAGTTGTAATTGGCTCCAAAGGACTGTATCCAGAGCCGTTAAACAGTGGAAAAAAATTACGACATTTATGGTACACAGGAAAGGCTGCAGGTTAGCCAGCCATTGTGAATAAATAAAAAAAAATAATAATAAAGCCCTATTGCAAAATAATCGACTTTCTGTTCGGTTTTGATGCATAAAAAGTGGGCCTTTACGAGCACATGCATTGAAAAATACTTTATTTCCGGCTATCAAAAATAAAATATATGAAATGAAATATATTTATTTATGTAATGTAGGTATAACATACACTTATTACAGGTCGGTTGTAATGTAATATAAATAATTAAATAATCTATGTGTAAAGGTAATAGTTTTATGTAATAAATAATAATATGGGGAAATACACAGAGATATAATAAAGGTTGGGTTTACCTAAATTTAATTTAAAAAAATACATTTGAATAAAATAAAAATACAGGAATAAGGAATAAATAATATTATAAATATATGCAATACATATAATAAATATATGCCTAACTCCGCCCATTCGATTAGTCTTGCTAAGAAGAAGGGCAAGAAACTTAACAAGATCATGTCTTTTTTTTCATAATATTAGTTACAAAAACTTAATGTAAAAAGTAAGCCTATACTTTAATTGAATAAAGAGATAAAAAAAATACAAGTCAAGAGAAAATTAGGTCATGAATGCAAAAATATCGTCTTTGCGTGACATTATTTATAATATTTTCAACTTATAATTTCACGAAAAATAAGAACAAGAACACTCGTCATAATATTGTCAAATCATAACGATACTCGTCATGATACGGTATTGCAATCTGTGACCAATCAGAAGCCAGAACGAGAAATAAGGAGGGGCTTCAGACATAAGCACGGGCGTCGTCGGGTTTGATTGGTTCTCTAGCGGTGTTATAATAAATTGTGCCATACACAGAGCAGAATTGCGGTCTAATAATGTAATATTATAAAATCGGATAAACAATGTAGGTGCTTATAAAACAGCTTTTGATGTTTTTAGATAAAATATATTGCACACGTTACTCGTCTAATTTCATAGGGCACAGTTACGCCCCATCGTCTATAGGTTTTGGTTTAGCTATTAACCATTGAAAATTTTCAGTATGTTCTTTTGTCTACTTCATAAATCGGTGTAATTTTGCCTACCTAAAATTAACCAAATATCACTTGTGCCCTGAATTAAGTACATCAAGGCATGATTTCATTTCATTGATTCATTTGTTACCTAATTTCCACCTGACTCAAAAAACTGCCTTAAAATTTTGCACCTATTTAAGACAAAAGAATTGTCTACTTCATGGATCGGTGTAATTTTGCCTACCTAAAATTAACCAAATATCACTTGTGCCCTGAATTATGTACATCAAGGCATGATTTCATTTCATTGATTCATTTGTTACCTAATTTCCACCTGACTCAAAAAACTGCCTTAAAATTTTGCACCTATTTAAGACAAAAGAATTGTCTACTTCATAAATCGGTGTAATTTTGCCTACCTAAAATTAACCAAATATCACTTGTGCCCTGAATTATGTACATCAAGGCATGATTTCATTTCATTGATTCATTTGTTACCTAATTTCCACCTGACTCAAAAAACTGCCTTAAAATTTTGCACCTATTTAACCACAGCAACCGGTGCAATACAATAACGGTTTCCTTTCTATGATATATCCGCAAAAATCTTCAGATGATCTAAGCTTTTTAGCGCTGGCAATACTCGTTTGTTCCTCACATAATTTTCTCTCGAGCGCCTTTCATACGGCCGTGATAAGGGTATTTGAGTCGCGAACATCAAGTGCAACCGTTTTTATTAAATCTCCCTAGAAGTCGGTCGACTGGCACTCGCTGATAGCGCTACGCTGTTTATTTACTAAACAGAGGATTTTCAAAAGATGCCATACTTTTTTCTTCAAGCTTTGGAATGGACAGTGTTAATTTTTAAGAATTTGAGATTTTAAGGGTCTATTTTGCATTTGTGTAGAAATAAGATTCAGATTTGCTTTTTCCTTTTTAAGAGTAATTAAACTTCTTTTTTAAGGAATTAGACTTAACTTTATAGGGCCATTGTTATGTAAATACTTCATTTAGATAACAATTTTGTACGAATTATTTTAAGGTACAACTTGATAGCCACCATATAAAATCGGAGGTTAAAACGAAAATTGCAATAGTACATACCTACTTAACAAGTGTGTAAAAAACTTCATTTCGCTGTCTTGACTGAAACTATCTTTCACCCAAAGGTTGGCTTAACGTGAACGCCTCTCTTAAGGCCCCTCACAAAGCTAAAAAAGATTTGATTTATTTCATATTGTCAATGGTTAAATTAACTTCGCCTGATAGAAAAAAATTACGTTTATGACATATGTATATGCATTTTTAAATTTATAAATTTCAAAATTCACAACACTTTTCTACACACATTACTTAAAACTGAAAGGTTTTTCAATTATATGTCCTCATGCAAATTTAAAATAACTGAAGTTTTGCGTGCGCGGTCGTTGATCAGAGCAGGATAGCCAAATAAAAAACAAAAGCGTAAGAGCAGGACTTAAACCATATTGTATGCGTGCACGCGTCGTAGATACAGTGTCTTTCGATCATACTTGCTCTCTTGCACAGTGACAAACGCGGTATACGTGTGAGCGCAAGCAGTACGTTGTATCCCTTGCGCGTGCTAACTACACTGAGTACGGCGTAGTGGGTCTACAAAGAAAACTACTAAGTCGTAGCAAAAAAGGAGTTCAAATGTGTTAAGGGGCTACACTTTGCTAAAATCCAGTCCTGCTCTAACGCTTTTGTTTTTTAACTCTCTATTCTGTTCTAATCAGATGCCACACACGCAAATTAAATTAAATTAAAATTAAAATTCATTTATTTCAAGTTACTAAGACTCATATTGGAATAAAACATAAAACAGATTAAATTAAATATAACATTCAATTGTACTAATAATAATAATAATAATAAAACACACAATATATATAATAACTTCTCACCACGGCTACACACACATGCCTGTCGCATGCCTGTTGCAACAGTGGCGTATGTAGGGCAAAACTGGCAAAACTTCAGTAACTTAGTAATTGCCTTGAGTCACAAAATACGCCATATCTTTTTAAAATTTTTACCATCTACATCGAAGGAACTGAATCCAATACAAAACTGATGCTTGGCATTGTGGAGCCCCTTAAAGTGCTAGAGCATAGAGAATCTAAAAAAAAAAAAACTCTCATTTACAATTTTTTATTGAAAACCGCATTTAACATACGTTTTTACTCATTGAGCTCATACCCGTACCAGTAATTTTGTTTTTTCAAGACGAGTGTGTTGTCCTTATACTTGACATGTAGTCAACAATAATACGTGAAATCTAAATCAGTTTGTAAATTATATTTTGTGCAACTGTAACATAATGAGAGACATTGGGACACGAGTGCTTGTTTACGAAACAAAGAAAGTGAGTGTCGTAATAGACTGCACTAGTGTCCCAATGTATAATTATGTTCAGTTGCACACAATACTTTATCTTCGACCATTAAAAATATCGCTTTCGCGTGACATTACTCATAATATTTTCAACTAACAATTTCACGAAAAATTAGCCGAACAACACTGGTTCATGAACCTCAGGTACGTTGTCCGGTAATGCTGCCTGAGGGCCAGTCAGAAGCCACAAGGATAAAGAGGCGTGCTTAATTAAGTCGGGACTTAATACTCGTCACTGTTGTTGATTGGCTCTCAAGCGGTGTTATAATAAATTGGGCCAATCGCAGGGCATAATCGCGGTGTTATAATGTAATATTATAACATTGAATAAAAAATGTGGGTTTTATAAGTATAAAACTGCTTTTGATGTTCGAATTACCATATTGTACTCATAGTATGGGAGTAGATAAAATAGTTAACTTTATCAGCTCATGCGAGTTTTTATAGTATATATACTTATATTTTAAGAGAGACAGAGGAGATACACGTGTTCGAGCCCCGTCTGAGATTGACATTTCTCAGTGAAAATTTTCCTATCTTTTAATGCAGTTCATAATATAAAGAGTTTCCCAAGCGACGGATATCACTATTAATAACAAAGCATTTATTTTATTAATCTTCTTGATGCATTTGCACAAACAAATGACATTATTACGATACAATGTGCATTTTTTTCAACATTAACTAAAAGTTTTGTATATATGCGCTTTTTAAAAGCTTTGCACCGACCAATTACAATTCGAGTGGAATTTAAGATAAATAGAGAGATATTTTAGCGGTGGTTGGTCGAGATTGCATACATGTAGGAGGCAAAAGAGCACTCTACAGCGCACTCCGTCGGCGAATGCGCTGCTTTGTTATTGTATGCAAATGCCGAAATGTGGTCTCGGCAACCGCTGCCGCGCATTGCTCCTAAACGACTATTTTCGGGTTGGGAGTTTTTATGCTAACTCTAGGGCTAAATTATTCAAGTGTTGCTACGCTCACGTTCCAGCGCCGTAAAACGCTTAACAGCCCCCTGATACTCTTTGGTATAAGCGTCCTTAATTTGGCCGAGAGTTTTGGGCAAACTTTAGGTTTCTACGGATAGTTATTATTGGATTATAACTAAAGTTTTGAAAGGTTACGAACAGTTGATGAGTGCTGACATAAAATTACTCATATATTATAGACAGAGTTTAAACTTTGGAGGAGTGTTTTTGCTTTAAACGTAGCATCCGTAGCTATTAGGTACTTAAGCGCACCGCATACAGGGCG
This sequence comes from Ypsolopha sequella, assembly GCA_934047225.1. Taxonomy (NCBI): domain Eukaryota; kingdom Metazoa; phylum Arthropoda; class Insecta; order Lepidoptera; family Ypsolophidae; genus Ypsolopha; species Ypsolopha sequella. The sequence continues at coordinate 13,659,162 of OW203994.1, read as the reverse complement.
CAGAAAAGAGTGAATAATTACAGGATGATCCGTTTAATATATGCAAAAAAGGGGCTCCGCAGTGCATACGAAATTGTAGCATCTAGCGCGGCGCAGACCAAAAGAGCCGGGGTTCGAGTCGAAATCGTCCGTATTTCGAAGAGAGAAGAAGCTTGCAGATTTTAGATAAGTTGTTCGAAGTGTAGAGCAAACATTCTGGTGCCTAATGACTGGACAAACAGACATCTGCATAAAGGCCAGCACTCACCCCGGGGCCTCGGTTTGCCGCTGCTCTCTTTAAATGAGAACCCCCCTCTTAAACTAGACACAGTCGCTCGCAAGCCTTTGCTTTGAGCGAAACGTCATCGTCGACTTTTTTTGTCCGTGCGGGGAGGACGCCGCATTCAGTGTTTGCGGGGCTTGAATGTGATTCTTTAATATTTAATGAGATCGTGATATGTGATAGCTTTTCCATTACTTATTTTTAAAGATTTCTTGTAAAAGTTAAGTCGCAAGTTTATATTACATCAGTTTATTTTTTGATAAAATTTATTTAAATAAACAACTTTGGAATTGTTTAGACTGCTATTTGGAGAAGGTTCATAAGGTACTAGGTGTCGAGTACAAAAGCTTTTATGAGAAGAAAAAATAAATGCATTTTGGGATAATACTAAAACTAGGTATGATTAAAATCATCGACTCAGTGCAATGCTCATTTCAAATAAATCTGCAAGCTCTCTAGTTATTTAAACTTTCGTTAATTAGGTAGTAAAAGTTTATATTAAAATGGGAAACCTAATTAGACAGTACTTTTCGCAATCGCGTTCCGCATAATGTTAAAATCTCGTTTCTTACTGCACGTTCGGCGTCTACATACAGTCCTACGCTATAAGCGTGTCGCGCGCGCCATTTTTGTCTCAACTTGAAAATATTTTCATAGAAAATATTGTTCGATGAAATCAGCTATACAACCAGTATCATACGACATATCATTTTAGTTATAAATTTTACGGAGCCTACAAGCCAAACTACAGGCCAACCGTTTAAGAGTATGGCATACTGTAGCAACTTTTTTTATTACCCATCCAGCAGAATAAGTCCAATGGCAAAGACTTTTGATAGAGGTGATTATATGTTGGCTCACTACCCTCTTTTTCTTAGACGGGTAATATTAATAATTACGCAGTGAAAAAACTAATTGGAGGGTTTTAAGCTAATACTAGAATGTTTTGTAAGCAAAAAAAGTATTGAATTTATATAGGAGATTCAGTAAATTTACCTATTTTAAAAGAAAAAAATCAAGTCACATCGATCTCTTAAGTGCTTTCATTTAAGGAATGTATTAAAACAAAAAAAAAATAGGTTAGATATATATATTTTTGTCAATTTTTAATAGTACGATTTAATACTAATAGACCAACAAACCAAATGTAAACCAATATAAGGAGACACCTTATTTATTCCAAAGAACCCTCAAAAGTCTGACGTTGTTCATGTTCTAGCAGGCCCGTATACAAAAGGGAGATTTGGGTCTCGTATATCCCCCCCATAATGTTTGGTTTTCAAAAAATCAAAAATAGTTTTATTGTATTAAAGGCAACATCAGAGAAATTTTTTTTTTTGAACTTTGACGTATAAAAATAAATGAAAAACGACTCGTATTTTATGTATTACAAGCATTTCTGGAAGTTTTGTCTCCCGAAAACGAATCCTAGCTACGGGCCTATGTTCTAGGGTCAGGTCCATCCTTAACTGAGTCGGTCCCTGAGGTAGATGCGTGGTGCGGGGGAGGGTGTGGTGACGTGATGTGACTTGATGCGGGACTTCGAGAGAGAATGAGACGTTAGACGCGATGGCAGTACCTGTTGTTATTGCTTTGTAAAGTAAAATACAAGTATTCATGGTAAGAGCATGCAATACCGCACAACTATGTCAATACCGCGAAATTGCGGTACTAGAACTGTCAACACCGCAAAATTCGCGAAATTGGCGAGATTTAATAAAATTGCTTAAATCTTTGATTAAAATATTTCTAGAGACGTAGCGGATTGGGTAGTCTTAATAAAACATGATTATCTATCCATAGTAGTATTTTGTGCAATTGTAACATTATTTGAGACATTGGGACACCAATGCTTGTTTACGAAACGAACGAATCATAATGGATTTGCACGAGTGTCCCAATTGTCTAATTATGTCCAGCCAGTTGAACAATACCTACTTTATCTACGACCATCAAAAACAATTGCACGAAAAATGAGAAAAAGAACACTCGTCACGATACTGTCGTGATACTTATCATGATAGAATTAGTATGTAGATGCCTGAGACCAATCAGAAGCGAGAAGAGTAAAAGGGCGTGGCTTAAGAAATTAAGACAGTCCGTTATTGCTTGTGATTGGTTCTCTAGCGGTGTTATAATAAATTTGACCAATCACAGCGCTGAATTGCGGTGTTATAATGTAAAACAATGTAAGTACAATTAAAAAATCGCCTTCGATTTTGTAATTACCTTATTGCAGTATGGGAGTAGATAATTTTTTTTATTTTTAGAAATATTTCCGCAATAAACACAAAACATCTAATAGTGTTATCATTTAAAGAGCTTCGGATTTTGTTACACATGTATCCAGCAGCGGAAAATGCTCGTTCAGATTGGACACTAGTTGGTGGTATTAAGAATAATTTGTGTTCTCGATATCTGCATATGTGTTACATATGTGTTAATACCCCAAAATTCGCAAGTGTAATTTCACTTTTGTGAAATTGAAAAAAGGTGCGAAATTTCGCGGTATTGCGGTAAAGGTATTTCGGTATTGCATGCTCTATTTATGGTTAGCTATCAAGAAAAGTTCCGCTGATTTCTCTCGTGTGCTACATTATAAACTTTTGTCTAACTGTAGATTGTTTTAGATAATTTTCGTTAAGAATTTGATAAACTCTTAATAATCCTGGCCGTGATCTGGTAAGTTTATATAGTCCTGCCTATGTCTACCTTATCTTATCTTAAGTACACCTTACAGTATGGTTGTACGCTTGAAGAACAACAGGTCATGAAAATGTTCGTGCTTTTCTAAAGGTTTCGACCCATGTAAATGAAAGACAGACAGTGAGCTGAGCAACACTGATTTAATCTCGGCTTCACTAATAGCAGCTAGAATAAACTTAATATTCCATCGCTTTTATGATCCAGCAATAAAGTCTGTTTTCCTTTGGTCCAGGTTTTCTAATGTATACAGAATAAAAGCGGCAGCAGCTAATTAGCTTTTGTTATTTTATGATAATAAACTTTCCAGTGCCCGATTACTGAGCGCAGCTCAGCCATGTAGTTGCGGAATTGTTTCCGAATAAATTAGAGATTTATATTAAATTCAACAGCGTCTTAGACCTTCCGAGACTACGTAACCCTTGCCAACGGATATCTTAACACATTCACCTTTCGCATACTTGTAATTTATGAGATATTAGAAGGTTTATCAGATGACCAGACTAAACAACAACTTTTTTGTTTCGTTATGAAACACACGACACACAAAATAATACTATTTCTATCAATGGCATATAAAAAAATAAACAAACCATTCTATAGCCCTGTAGTATTGCATCAGCACAAATTATGGTGAATATTTGTGTAGTCAATGGCAAATACATAGAGGTGGAGGATCTATCTTCTTAGATTAAAACATTATAAAAAGCCTCTAAACTAGATTTTGGTTCTATGAACCAATACATGATGTTGCTACGGCCCGGTATCCTACGCGACAGCATTTGGCTACGCTTTTTTGTAGCAATTTCGTAGACCTTGGTCTACGCTCGCTCAGCGTGTAAGAAAAATTTTGGATTATATGAAAATTAACTGACAATATTGCTGTTGAACTTAATGGATGAGCGAAATTTATCAACCTTGTGTGTAGTGGCTATCTTTTCCGCAGCCAGACACACTATACTAAATTTATGAATGAGGCCTGCGAACCTGCAATTCTAAAACTGAGTTCAAACAATATGATGTGCAGGTCCAAAAAACTAGATGCTTTAAAAAGGCAGACACTGCAATTTAAAAGAAGAATCTTAATCACTCTGAAATATTTCGGGACGAAAAGTCGTTATAACCAGGAGGTGTGTGAAGCGCAATTAAAGAATTGGAGGCAGTTTTGTTCAACAAAAGACGGCAAATATCTGGCGTGGAATCTATCACGACATCAAAAGGAAACCGATGGCTTTTTACTAAGAGATATAGACGCATTGGCTTTAACATTCTGTCTCAAGGATAACCTAGAAATAGACACCCCAAAACAGACAATTTTCGGTATGTCAGGTGGAGATACATTACATTTCTTCCTAGAATACTTCTTGAAATTATTAATGTAAATTATAGCACCAAAATCCAGCAGTCCACCGCGCATGTGAGACAAAGGAATTGGTCACGCAATGTTCGAAATATTATCTATTTTGAAGCTGCTATTTACGCTTATTTTGTTAAGAACATAATGCTTTAATTTTTTTTGTTTTTCATTCTAGGGACGTACGTAAAAAAAATATGTCATTATTCGCTGTATCACAATCAGGATTTGACGATAGATGAGTGTAGATAAAAAAAATACACGTGAAAACGTATTCTATTACAACACGCATCCCCAAATGATATTAAAACATCGTGAATCGAATTCTAATCGAGTTTCCAGAGAAAGGAGTGAAAAGCAAGTTTATGTTGGGCTAGGATCGGTTTGGGTTCCGTGAAAACAGTTCAAACAAAAAAAAATCATTGAACTAAAATTAACTACATGTTAGATTTGAGAAAACATGTGAGTTAAGTCCGTACTCCGTTCATAAGTCCCTTTAAAAAGGCCATTTTGCGTGAATCACTTTATGATTCTGTTCTAATGCCATCTCTTTTGCACGTGTGAAAAGCTCTGACTCTATCCTACTTTCAAATCATTTTATGATTCACCCAAGTTGGCTTTTATCTGTCGCAAGTAAATTGTCAAAGCTGTGAAATTATAACTTCAGTTGTTTAAGTTACTTTATAAAAACCAAAAAAAAAAACTGCCATGATATTATAAATTCACTAGTTATTTCACGGCTTTGGCAATTTACCTGCTACATATCAATGGAACCCGTACTACGGATGATTCAGGGTAATCATTTATCAACTGAAACCACTATTTTAAAGAAACCACGACCTGATGCACTCCAGTTACCAGTGATTCGGTTTCAAACAAACGGAATCCAAAAAGACTCGTTCAAAGTAAAATATTCCTCTCGCGGCGTCGCCCACAATATGTTATGGAAGCGTCACGTAGTGATCGGCCGATCCCGACGTGATAGGGACATGAAAATGCAAATATTTTCAATAAGACGGTGGAGGGCGGCAGGTGATGGTGTGCGAATATCTGGAGCACACGGTGTGCACTAGAGTGAACAGTGATAACACGTTGAGATACTACTCCCGATTCCACATTTGAGAATTTAAAGATAAGCACCGGTTTTTAACGACTAAATGTAGCGCTGTGATTGGCTGCTTCGATTCGTCAACTAGTATCACGGATGGCAGCGAAGCACATCTTTCATTCTGAACCGAAGGAGGGCAAGCGAAAACAGGGAGGTCAACTCCTCAGGGACAAAAATGTTCAGAAGCGGCAGCTGCCAGAAACTATATTGACCCTTCTAAATAGGAAGGATTGGTAGCACAGTGCCCTGAATGGCACGGGCTAAAACTAACCTCGACGCCAAACGCGACGAGAAAAAACCCAACCACGCGCGGCCATTCCTAAATTATGTAGATGGTATACAAACGCTCAGTGCGTATGAGGGTTTACTAGGAAGATTGGCTACATTAACCATCTTCGGGTACACCAGCGCTGTAGCGACTAGGAGTTGAAGTAGGCGCCATGACCGAAAACAGTTGGAGCCGATCATAACCCTTTGTGCCCGAGGTAAGGTGATAGGGCTTACCATTTATAACGTGGGGACATTTGAGACGTAATAGTCGTTCGTGAAAAGCGGGTGGACTTGCATTTCGTAGTTCACACATGGGAACAACTCTGATACCCCGTCGGGGCTATATGTAACAGATGAAGCGATGCTTGATTATGAAATGCAGCGCTGTGACTGTTTGACTAGTCACCCAAGTATCTTAAAACGAGATTTTCTAAATTCAGAAACTGGCCCTATGTCCGTTACTTCCAATATAAAATTGAAAACATGAAGTTTCCAGACAAAAATGGCGTATGTTCTCCTGAGTTTATCGTTACCAATTCCTTTAGTTTTTTCGTATTCGTTCATCGACTTGTATGAATTGTTACATTCCGGATGCTTTTCACATGGGTTTTTGCGGTAAGTCGTCAATTCAGTATGAACAAGTAAATTTTCTTGGAATACAAGAAAGAAAAATTAGATTAATACTCGTCACTACGGAAATATTGTAAATTCTTCGTTTGGACATATTTATCCCTCTTATTTCTCGTTATGGCTTAAAAAAATAAATTGCAGTCCAGATTGAAGCTTGGATCCATCTTACAAATTAAGTGCGTACGCGTACTAACCTAGGAGTATCACATAAGATACACACGCATACTCGTTACCTACTATGCAGCAATCGCACTGTTCTGTTCATCTTCTACGGTCGTAGCTGGTCGCAATAAACTGGGATGCCCAGTTATCTTTGATGACGTCATAATCCCCAGCTGCGCAGACTCCGCTATCTACCTTTGATCTGACCTCAGCCAGCAAGGGCAGCCTTTAGGTGACACTTTCTGAATTGGACAACTCAATTACAAGAGGTGCCTGCTCGAATTTTTCGTCTCGTTTAATCGATTTCAAAATAGCACATTAAAGAACTCGCGTTTAATTTTGGAATTAATAATCTTTTTAAGGATCGTAAAAGCGTGTAACCGAACATTATGAGAGCAAAATACGTGTACACACTCCAGTCTGCAATCATGTGAGAGACGAAAATAAATAACAAACACTCGAAAAACCGTTTATTCCTAAACAAATATTGTTGTGTTATCAGTGCGTCTTCATTTTCAAACGTAATCGCACTGGACCCGGTTTAATAAGGGTTTCTTGTTTATTTTACCAAAGAGACTCTCTTAATTTCGCGCTGGGTTGCCATAAACGACTTGTGCTTCGTAAATAGTGTGCAACTACGCCCTATACGACGCTTATACGAGTATAAGTCGTATAACCCGCGCGTGGATGTCTGTTTGTCATTTAATACGGCCTTATTACAACACACTGGTACCAACTAGCGACTTTTCGCAAACATATTATGTATTATTACTACCGGTATAAACGCCTGTCAGATGCTATAGTGGCTGCAAAAGTTTTGTGCAAAAATGAAGACAGCCTCTTAAACTTTTTGGTAACGGAAGGGGTATTTTTTGTGAACCAACTTTGCAAAATTTTGGCACTCTACCATTATTAGACTGTAAGTGTAGTATAAGTTTGACATGAAGTGTCCATACAATATGTTTTAAGACAACTTTGTCGCCTCATTGCCATAAAGGATGTGAGCGAGAATTAAAATGGTTTAACTGAGGGCGTTATAATTAATTCACGATAACGCAAGCTTCGTCCTAAGCAAGCAATCAAAATTACCCGTTCTACTCTGGTTTAATAAAACCGTCTATTTTAGCCCCCCGGTTTGAAGGTAAACAGAAAAATATTGGCACAAACTTTTTTGGCGTTAATTTATGGCGCTTATGATTGAAAAACAATTTTATATTAGAATATCTTGACTCTTGATGCGTAAACATCTGTGGTGAACTCTTTTGTGATTGCTTTTTGGGGTAGTAAACAATAACAATCATTAGTTAGGATTTCATAAAAGTTATTTCATAATAAAAAGGTTACGAACGCTTTTTTAGGGTTCCGTAGTCAACAACAAGGAACCCTTATAGTTTCGCCATGTCCGTCTGTCTGTCTGTCTGTCTGTCTGTCCGCGGCTTAGCTTAGAGACTATTAGTACTAGAAAGCTGTAATTTGGCATGGGTGTACATATTTATCACGTCGATAAAGTGGTACAGTAAAATTTTGAAAAAGATTTTTATTTAGGGTACCTGCCCTACACGTAAAGTGGTGATGATTTTTTTTCTCGCTTTCCCCTAGTGTGGGGTGTTGTTGGATAGGTAATTTAAAAATACTGGGAGTGTAAGAAGACTATTTTTCGATCCAGGGTTATTAAGCTTAAAAGTGTTAATTTTTGTTAGATTCAAATGTCCCCCCCCTGGCAGCGAAACGGTTGTATTTGGAGACGTGAAAAAAATCACGGCAATAGTATACATAACGGAATTAAAAGGAAAACTATCACAGCTAAGTAGGCTTTACAAGTTAACGAGTACAGATCGCGCCAAACTTTTAGTCCCCTCTATACACGGGGTGATTTGCATCAGCAGGAGGAACCAAATGTATGGGCCGTTCTCTGGAATAGAAACTGTATTAGTCGACAAACTTATAAAATGTACTTGGAGAAGAAGTCTGCATATTGTGCAGGGCAACTACGGAACCCTACACTATGCGTGGCCCGACACGCACTTGGCTGGTTTTTTAAGTTTCTGCTGTCTAATATACACATGTATTATCACGACAAGTGTCCTTGAAAGGGTATCAGAGGCGTTCCCGTGCGTATACTGTGGCTAAAACACTTAAAACTCGTACGCTCTTATTTCATCGACGATTTTTACGTCCCAACGTAGTAAATGAAACCATATTGAACTCTACCGACTAATCTTAACACACTTCTAAACAACTTCCTTAAAGACATATAATCGCAAGATAATTAACTAATTTGACAGAACTAACCTTATTTTAAGTGTCCTGTCTTTGTCTTTTCGATACAGAAAGAAAGAGACAGAACGAAATTAAGTTAAGTCCTATCAAATAAGTTAAATCGTGTTGTACCGAATAAACACTAATATCTACAGTAGGCTTTTAAGATGTATGATAAGAAGGGCATTATATCCACACCAATATTATAAAGAGCTAAAACTTGTTTATATGGGGGACAATCTCTGAAACTAATGAAACGATTTTTTCTTCACTGTGAAAATAGGCCATACTTTGTTCCCTGGAGATGACCAAGCTCATTGACATTAGCCATCAATAAGATTCGCCACGAAACCACGGGCTATAGGCTAGTCGTCAATAATATGGTATCATTCAAAAACATTTCTGATATTTGATCACCAAATTAACTAATTCAGAGTCAAAATACTAATCATTATTTAACTGTCTCCCATAAATTTTACATAAAATATATTACACTCAATGCATGGCACAAAAATGTTATTAGATGGAATGGGCAGAAATCCGGGATTGTGTGCCTTTATGCTCTACGCACAGGATAAAAGGATTAATCTAACCACGGGTGCTGGTGACAAAATTCTATTCCGTACTCATTTATTGCAATTGCAAGTCCCATTTCTGCTTTATGTGGAGAGATTCGTTGGACATTAAATTGGTATAATGAATAAAAAGAAGGACTATTTGATTGGAATAGTGACTGAAGTGTTGCAAATAGGGTTTGAACTTTAAAATATCTAGATAAAAAAATCACATCTTAATTTGAAGAAGATACCACTTGAAATACATGTACCACGTCTTTTTGGCACAAATACAATACCTAACTAACAAATTTAATTTGACTAAAATATTAATCTCTATTTACTTACTTGTCGCTTGTAATGCTTGACCGGGAACAAAAATAAAGTACACATAGACATTTTAGGAAATTCTAGTAATTATTTTCTCCAGCTTATTTTTGATACTTATATTTATTTGTTACATAACATATGTATAAAAATGTATGTATATAATATATATTTGTGGAAAAAAAGGCGGTGGTTGCAGGGAAAGTACCTTAAAAATTGATGAAAGCAAATATTACTGAAAGCCTTTATTTTCAAAAACAGGTAAAACTGCATTCAAATACTTTTGATAAATCACCTGCTTGAGCCGGGACTTTAACCATTAAATTGTAAAAAAAAAATCAGCTTGCATTTTTATGATACCGATCGAAAGGGTCAGTTTTGAGGATAGATTTTTTATGAAAGATATATGATAACAATATTAATGTAATAAACAATATAAATATTACCAGCCTACATTAATAAAACGGCTTACAAAAAACAAATTATACCTATATTTCTAGTACAACACATTTCAAGTACAAAAATCATCGATTTTCGAGATTACGTCAATTTGGTATTCAAAGCGGTAAATAAAAAGCAACCTGAATTGCGTTACATTCCGAGATAGATATTGACGGAGACACGGCTTCCAACGACTAGAATTAGCATAAAGAAAATCTAGATAAACTCATTTTAAACAAAGATAAACCGAAGGTCTTTTCATTGAAAAGGTGATTCGATAAGTTTTAACTATAATAATCGGAAAGTTTATTACTGAAGAGGTGTTTTGAAATTTCTGTTAGAGTTTTCTATCAATTTTCTAGATAGGCTCAAAAGTGGGCATAAAATTTAGGTTCTTGATAATTATGAATTTAGCTCCGCTCCACTTCGTTCGGCTCTGCAAGTTTATTAAGATGTAAACCTAACACGCTCAGCTTTGCTCCTTAGTGAAAGTAGCAGTTGCTTGACTTAGGGCCTGTTTCACCACTTCCAGATAAGTGCCTGATAGTTATATGTGACATATAACGCATACAAAATGTGTTCCATTTTTAAACTTATCTTCTGGATATCACTTATCTGGAAGTGGTGAAACAGGCCCTTAGTGAAAGATTTTCGATTTCATACTTTACAATCTGCTAACTGCCAATGCCCAATAGGCTATTTGACAACATTGAAAATACATTGCAAATTGTGGTCATCCTATCAGATAATAGCCTAAAAAAGACATATTTCACGTTATTTAAACTAAATTACGCATATTTTTTGCAAATTACGCTAAATAAAATATAATATTTTAAAATATCTTATCTGTGACGACAATGTGCCGCGAACGCTCTGTGATTGGTGGCAACTCATGGTGACGTCACATGCAAGTAAACATGGATTCCTAGACTGATTGTTGTTTGCATTTTATGTTTTATGAGTGTTAAATTCGATCTGTGAAGCACTTTTCGGTAAATTTTGGATAAATTTTGTAATGAGAATTCACTTAGGTGCACTGTTTTGTTGAGGTTATGTGAACTTGTTTACTAGCGTGTGACGTCACGCGTGTCACGTGAACAGCGCCATTACAGAAACATCGTTTTCGGAGCGATTTTTAAAACGTAAACTTAAATATTTATTTTATTAATAAAACAGTAAAATTTCTCGGAAATATCAAAGAAGTGTGCTTATTATGTTATAAATAATCATTTAAAATTACGTCCGAAATTAGTCAAATAGCCTTTTCTATGTTCTGCCCACGACATATACATTGCCTTGCATACGATGTGTTCAAAACATCTGGGCCCGCCGTACTATTAATGTACGTATCTACCTATACTTAATTGTCTCCAAACTTCGCCCTTTTTCATTAATTAAAAAGTTAAGGGGGTAGGCGGAACGGGCAATTTTAGGACTTTTTGCCCGGCCGGTCAAACCGCGTCGTCGGCATCGGTCGCCAAATATCTGTTTTAGGTTGCTTCAATTGACTGAAAATGTTCGTGCTTCGAAAAACCTTAACATTTTACTACGTATGTTTTTGGATTAAATATATCTTGCTTTCATTAATTTATGTGTATAATAAAAAAAAAACACTATATATATCAATATTTATAAAGAAAAGCTGAATGGTAACATTAAATTTTATTGGATTAAACAAGGTTATAGATCAAAGTGTCGTGTATGACAATTATTTATTAATTGTTTAAAATGTAGGTCATGTATTTTTCATTGATTATAAAACAATAACAACAAGTAATTTTAGTAAAACGTCTTAAAAGCTTACCATCCTATTAGTTCAACGTTGCATTTTTAACCGACTTCGAAAAAGAAGATTCGTATAAAAATGTTCTTACGCATTTCTAAAACCTACTAAACTTACTTTGATAACACTTTTGCGTTTGATTAGGACTCTTTGTACTAAGGCTACAGTGACCGTGAAAATTGGTTAAGTAGTTTTAAAAAGTATCGTAAACTAAAAACTCACAGGCATAGTTTGACTCCCGTGTAAGCTGGTGATCGCTGCTTGTGCTTCTTGATGTGAACTGAACTTTACAAATGCACACCCTGAAACAAAGAGAAAGTTCGATTAAATGACAGTGGGCAAAGTTGTATGGGAGTTGGTCCAAGCGCTGCCATGTATGTTAAATAAAAAGACATACTATAGTCCTTAGGCAAGCAGAACCTTATCAAAATAAAAAAATAAAATAAAAATAAAATGTATTTGTTAAGCGTTTATATATATATATGTGTATAATAAAAATTTAATATCGTAAAAGGCGATAACTTTTTTAATAATACTATGGGGCTGTGGACTTCTAGAGGAGTTATCAGTTAGAACTTGATATCTTTCGATATCCCACAAAAAGAGTCTCGACAGACTGACAGATGGATAGACGGACGAAAGTGATCCTCTAAGGATTTATTTTTTTCATTTTGAATTACGAAACTCTAAAAATTTACAAAATATTAAGTGTATCATTACAAAGTACATACCTATATATTCGTAAATATACCAAAGAAGTGTAAATTATGTGATAAAATAAATAAAATTTTGTATTGTTTTAATAAATACTGAAGTTTAACACACTCCGTTTAGTATTTTTCGGTTATAGCAATCGACAAAAAATACTTTTTAATTAAAATAAAACCTTATAAAATCTAAAGAAAACAGTATCTAAGAATCATCAAGGTGGTCCCTTCGGACGGCGGTGGTGTAAAAATGATATCAATCTTTGTTGTTCCAAGCAGGTGTACGCCCCGAAGGCTGTAAGCAAAATGAATAATCTTCGCCGACGGAGGAGGCCCATCTACGTCATGTCGGTGTAATGAGAAGTGATGGATCCGCCGGCCACTGATGAGGATAAGATTACCGAGGGAGGGGATGTGGGGAGGCTCCTCCAAATGTAAATCAGTTAGCCAATTACAGTTGCTTCCAGATCCGCTCCAACGCGTATTAGTTTGGACAGCTTTATAATGGCATCCCAGTCTTCGACAGATCCTATTTTTCACTAAACATACAGCTAGATAGTAATTTAGTTTTATGTACTAGATACCTAGTTGCTGTTTTTTTCGCATTTTGATGAAATATGTTGAGATACATGTTTAGTACAAAACAACGTAGATCACGTTTTTAATCACGATCCTGCGATACGAAGTTCATGTGCCGTTTGCGAAAATAGAGGGAAAAACAAACAAAACAGGTAAAAGTACGAAAAACAATTTTGCACCCTTATTAATTTGGATCTGGAGCGCGTAGCGTCCCGCGGCGGGTGGACGCAGAAAGGGCGGCGGAATTGTTCTATAGAATAATATTCGAGATTTCCTTTAGAACAAATTTTAAAAGGCGACGATTCGAGGAACAAATTGACAAGCGACGGTCCGCACGGCGCCGCGGGTGAGCTCATTACAATAGAAACGACAATGTTAAAACCGTTCGCGTACTTTCACCCCGGATGAAGCCATTACATGAACGTCAGCTCGCAAGTGCGAAAGAAGTCAAAACTTTGCCGACAAACATTGCACTATTTACAGCTTCCACATTCGGCGACGTGTGCTGGCAAGTTGGCTGCAATTTGTTAACCCTTTATCGCGAGGAGTGCAGACGTGGCAGTAAGTTCCGCGCAGATAGCACGCAGTTAGTCGGAGCGGAGCCGCGGTGTGCGTGGCGTGGCGTGGGGGCGGCGATGCGACGCGCCGGCGACCCCTCACGGCCCAGCAGGTAACTTGGCCTTTCGCCAAAGATCTGTTTTCTTGTTGTTGGCGAACGCCAAACTCACAGATCAGTTTTTATCGCGCGAAAGGCCTTTATAACCGACCGATAGCGGAGCTCCGCGAACCGAAATGTTTTCGTGTCGCCGCTGAACACAAATATTATTGGATAGTTTTATGTATCACAAACATTATACGTTAAAAACTTTGACACTTTGGATAAATGTGGCAATACTTGAATGCAAGGAATGACTTTAGATGTCGCACTGACAAAAAACTCATTACTATTGCTACGACGCTACGATGCTACGAGCGCTACGGGCGCGTAGCTGGAGATAAATATCCATTTTATTGCTGCTATTTCTTATGGTATACTTGGCCACGCGCTAAAATATACCTTTTTGTACGATTATCACCTTTACGAAGGCGTAGTAAGAATTGTCATGGTATACTGTGACGTGTACACAGTCTCCAGACTGAACAACGATAACAGCGTTTGTTTCTTTTGTAAACGTTTTGCTCTTCGATACCAATTAGTGATTTTCGAACAATGTCTGAAGTTTCTCATTCCGTTGCTAGAAATACGGCAGAGGTAGTATGTTTACTTGTTAACAAGATAATTTGTCAAAGGTAGGGTGGCCGCTATGCTTTTGTATTTCGCAAATAGAAAAGGCCTTTCATGTCTGTCAAAGACGTCGGCTTCTGTAAACATACGTTTCGGAAAAGACCTCACTCCATCAGACCAAGTAGGTCGTATATTAGCCGAAAGGACACTTCTGACAGATTTTATGTATCCTTCAATCTTTTTCGGATACACTTCATTGTTACAAAGACGGATTCCTTCCCATTCCCTTCTACATGAAAACAAAAGACCCTAAAACACTTCTATTCCTTCGATTGTCTGAAACATAAACATAAAACGCAACTTTTGATGGACGTCAAAAACTTCGACGTCCCGAGAGTTATAGACGTAAAATGATCGAATATAACTCTATAAGAAAATATTATACGCTACCTTGAAACTCATCTCCGAAAACCGGGACTGCTTACAATCTTTCATTTTAAAGTTGAACGGGGAAAGTTGGGTGTAGCCGGGTAACTTCGTAATGCTTTGAAATGAATTCGCGAGCTGTGTAAACAAGGGGCAGGCCGATCGGGAGCTGCTACTTTACCTACTTCCTTAACAACCTCCTTGCTGATGAAAAGTATATCGCTAAGAAAATTGATAGCCTAGCCAGCTCTGCTAGCAATATTTCTTGTCCTATCTTAAACGAGTCATTTGTAACTTTTTAATGAAATGAGAAATCATTTCTCGAGTAGTACATCGAGGTTTCATTACATTTTAAAAGTAAATTCAATATAGCTAAAACTATTTTATAAAGCATGATTCGGTAGCTGGTTTCAAATTATTTATTAAATATAATTTGGGTAATAAATACGCTGGTTTTTACCAAAGCTTGTAAGTACCTATATGTTGTCTATGTTCTTGTACATATCTCAAACGCAACAAGATATCGAAACGCACATGTACATACATACCATGTCTTGCTCACTTTAACCAGAACCCGCCCCCCGGCATAAATCTCCAGAGAAGGGCTTTTAATTAACTATCGCCTTACAGCACAGCATCACCATGATAACGGCCACCATTTACCATTGCATAATCACCTTTGTTTTAGCCCACTTTGGGTACAATAGTAAGCTAGTTATTTTGGTCGCATATAGTACACCTGTACAGCAAAAAAGAATTATCCTTCTCCATCTAACAAGCCAGCCCGTTACTGGTAGCGATATATCTAAATCTTAGCTGATAAACGCTGTATTGAGTTATAGTTTCGTTGGCTTTGGTTTGATTTTTTTCAATTTGTTGTTATCTTGTGACTGTTGTAAAAGATTAATGGAAGAGAAAATATAAAGATTACAGTTGTTATAAAAAGTTCATTTTGCTATTAATAAACACTTTACAGTTTTGGGTTTTGACGGTGAGTTTTTAGTTTGTAAGTCCAGCATGTTTCAGCAAAACTAGGCTGATACTGATTAATCCTGAATAACACATTATTTTCGGGTGGTTTAATGACCGTACAAGCAATGAACATAGAGCGCCTCCGGATTTATTATCATTTATTACTGTGTATGAAACCCTAGACGACTACAAAGCATAACTGCAGTGACTTTAACAAGGGTTTGAGATTTCGCTTCTCGACTGAAACAAGAGGGCCGTTTTGAGGTACTAAAAGACGGTTAATAGGAGAGCTAATATTCACGGGTATAACATTAATTATGCTCTAGAGGGTTATGCTGTAATCTCTTTCGCTAAAACCTTATTATTTTAAGTAATACGATATAGTTGTGGAGTGGAATCTTTGTTGGGTCGTTCAAGGATATTGTTAACCCATTAATGTTGAAGCGGTCTTGCGTTTGTGAAGTGTGTAAACTATCTATTTAAGTAGCGTAGGACACATGGGAATGATTGTTTGTCGAAAAATCATTTTTTATTTAATTGTACTTAAATGTTGTATTATTAAACTATTTATTTTTGCAAGTACCTGATAATATTTACAGCCATTGGAGATAAAAGAAACAAAAAATAATTAAACTAAAAGGCATAAACTACTTGGCATGCTTATTTCACTTGTGCATTTTTATGATATATGTTTTTTATACAATATTGTTTTGCTCATTGATGGAAAGCGTCGAAAGTGAAAGCAGGCGATTCATTAATCAGCCTTTCCAGAGACTTCCGCAAAATCTACGGAAGTCGTTAACAGACGGTTGACTGATACCCACTCGCCCGGGACGGCTTCTCATGACGAAAGTCCGAAACACGAAGAGTCGCTTGGCGGCCTGGTTTCGTCATTTGGGGTGGTGACAAAGCCACGGCTGAAGCATACCACCAGTTGAAGTGAAAGGATTTTCAAAGAAATTTCTTCCAGTCAACATTCGGAAAACAAATAAACATTTTTGTCTTCACGCGGATTCATGCCGTGAAAATGTATAAATGAAAATATATAGCAAGGGAGCTCTTTGCTTTGTGTTCTTGTAGTGATTTCGACCTAAGATTTTGTTTCATACGAAAAACAAATAATCATGATTCAACTGCAGCTCCGTGTTAGACGGCTACAGACAGACTTATGAGTAAACTGATATTCCCAACTTTTAAATACAAAATCCTTTGCAGTATTATGTTGCTGTAATATTAAAATATGAATGTTATAAAGTACAAAGCGTTTTATCCAGGTTTAAATTCATAATTTCAAAAGTTCAATGATGTTGAAAAGGCTTTCATAGATAACGGTTTTCATAGAAGACGTCTAGCGTCACATATATCCTAATTTAATCCCCGCTGCACCTGGATTGTGCCGTTTGGATAAAAAGTTGGCTATCATGGAGAAAAGATTTGGGCAAAGAATATTTCGTCTTTAATCGAATAAAAAAAGAAAGATGCTTGCTTAATATTTTTAATGTGGTTGAGTAAGGCGCTCTTTTATATTATAATGTGTTATAATATACACATATACATAATACATATATATATATATATACATAATATACACATTATAATATATATTATAATGTGTACAAAACGCGAGAGTTTAAAACTTCATAGATCAGTCAGTTAGTTAAGGTATTATTTTATATATAAAGACTAGCGGACGTCCCGCAGCATCACTCACGTTGTTTCCGTTTTTCCTAATCCCGTGGGAATTAACTGAAATCTCCCCTTAGCGTATGTCTACTTTATCCAAATTTCCAAATTTCATGCTCTTTGGTCCAGCCGCTTGGTCTGGTTGTTGATAGATCAGTCAGTATATATACAGTCAGTATATAGTCAGTATACATACAGTCAGTCAGTATATACTGGCTGTAAATACAAACCCAAGAACTCTTTAAGGGTATGAAAGTTTACACGATACTGACACGATTTTGTTTAAAAAATTATTACCAAAAATTATACTATAGTATTTTTCTAAGCTATGGCTACGCACTTTTGTCAACGTAGTTCATAAAACCGATCGACCGATCACATTAAGTAGATCTGCGTATTTTAAGTTTAACAAATTGTGATATTATGGGGTACTGGTACATTATTAAAAGCGCCGCTATTTTTTTTTACACTTTAAAAAAAGTCTTTGCTTTTACATCCAGTTTATATGTTTTGAGAGCTGATACAGCTTACAACAGATGAAGATGATGACTGTCACTAGAATTAAGCCATATTTTACCGACAATTTTACGTCCCAACGGCAGGATTTGAACCCGGGTCACAAGATTGCGAGTCCTTCGTCCTACCAACTGAGCTATTGCTACATTTCAATAAGTAAGTATGAAAGTATTTACGTTCAATGTTTGTATTAACACTTTCACAGCTTCAAGATAATTTAATCCCAGCACGTGCACCATGATCGGGCCGTTTGGATAAATTGCACTAGTCTGCCGTCTTAGAATATGCTACTTGGTTATATTATAACAAACATAAAAAAGAACGAGAGGTGTCGAGGGACACGCGGTTGGAACAAAGTTCCTTTCGCTACTGACGCGCATGTCGTACGTCTATACATATACATACAGTAATAGACCTATAGTAGTAGTATACCTATAATTAGTTGATTAATATGGTATGCTGGAAGCAAAATTCGGCTTTTATGGATACCGTGAATGAAATTCCGTTGAAACTAAATACTTATCATCCGAGTGTGATTGCAGTATAACTTAACACGATCGTATTCTCTGATGCATACATATATGCATACCATCCAGTCTACGACGCGTTGTAGTGGGTCTACAAAACGTTAAACGCGTTCACTACCCCTAGCTACGTACCGACGGTCATAAAACCGCTACGACGCTTTACGAACCCAACAGTTTGGGTGCATAATAATATCATGTGTATTAGTCAGAAGATACGAATATTTTTACGGGCAAAAAATGAGGTTCTTAATTCGACACATTTTTATCAATTATATTGAAAGAAAAAAAAAGTTTTTATTTTATATCTATCTTTATTTTCAAAAATGGCTTTGCCCACGCTGGTTTCGTTTGCATTTTACCGGGATAAAAAGTAGTCTTTGTCACTTTTCGGCCCATTAACTAACTTTATGCAAAAAATTACATCGATCCGTTGCTCCGTTGCTGCGTGAAAGAAGGACAAACCAAGAAACTAATGAACACACTTTCGCATTTATAATAAGGGTACGGATGTGCTGTGCTACTAGTAGTATTTGGTGTCCAATAATTTGACTGTACAAATAAAAGTCGCCTTTCAGTTTACCATCATTTCATCTTTAAGCAAAAGTTTTTAATTTCAACCGCCAAAAATTCAAGAGAACCCAAATTTTGTAAAACCAATTTCTAAACCCGAACAAAATAACACGTCGCTACAGAGGTACGCGTACAAACATTCTCAAGACATATCCCCCTGGCTTTGCAGCTGGATCCAAATCTGATTTGTTTCTCGTAACGTAAAAAGTCTGTCACGTGTACGAACGTATAGTGTACGGATTCCGTCACTGGGTGTTTTTCTTGAAATGCCAGTTTTGAACATTCCAAATGTCAATTGATAAGAACTTTTTAAGTTATCATCGGAGATCGGAATTAGGCAGCGTGATTTTTGAATTTGGAACTATATGTTCACAATAATATACAAATACAAATTTATTTATTCTGAATATATTTATATGGATACAATATTTACAATGTTATTAAATTACTATTTTACTTATTCGACTGACGACGACTACATGTTGGTCGAAATATATTTCGAAACCGATTAATACTTTTTTATTTATATATATTGCAAACTATTTATATATATTGCAAACTATTTATATATATTGCAAACTATTTATATATATTGCAAACTATTTAAAACACCTATTTAGTTTAAAGTCACTAGTTCACTTCTTTATTAGCATCAAACGCTATCGATATAATTAATTTAATAAATAATATTTAGAGAATAAAGGTACGATCATTAATTAGTATGGATCAGCGGATCAATAACAATAAAACAAAACCAGAATTCCAGGCCAAGGAATATCCATATTTAAATCAACATAGCACAAGTACATAAATTACACTAATAATTCTGATCTCTGGTTATCATCTGAGTCATATGATAGATGAGTGAAGAAGAAACTACCTATACATTAAAAGGGAATGACATTTTTCACGACACTAAAAAGACGACAGAAAGTGCATTCCTGTAGTTTGTTAACAAGGAGTGAGCGTCTTTTGTTTTACTATCCACTTACATTACAAAAGTAGAACGAAGAAAGAGGTATTTGAAATGGCCGAAGATACAACAGTATATCTAAACTACTTCCTTACACGTTATTTAATATCAGCACCGATTCGATTTTGCTGTTACATACATATTATTGCAAAACCATAAAATAATATTCATCATCATCATCGTTTTTCGGCCAATTTAGCGGTCGATATTTCGCCTTATAATTGTAACAAAGTAAACGATCTTTGCAAAATCTGGTCATGCATCGTTGAATAAATGGAAGATTTATTTATTATGTATTATATTTGTTATTTTGTTTGATAAGTGCGTGAAAGTTAGCATGAATTTTAGTGAACTGTAAGTGGTTGTTAGTGTGGGTCAAACCGCAAGGTATAATAAGTGTACGGAAACTAGGCTGAATAACGATGAATTTTTTTTATAAAAAAAGTCTTTCCGGTCTGTAGAGTGTAATTTTTTTTCCGGAAGCATGGAGAATATGTTTTATATATATATTTCTAAGGTCGTAGATAAAATTGTATACAACTACACATAAGTGTTATAGTACTACACATAAGTAGTATAAATGTAAGCCATTAAGAAGATGGCATACCCTAGCAACTTTTTTTATTACCCGTCCAGCACAATAAGTCCTACGGCAAAGACTTTATTTGCTTGTCATAGAGACGATTATATTTTGGCTCTTTGGCCTCTTTTTCTTGAACGCGTAATACTAGTGATCACGCAGCGAAACAACAAATTGGTGTGTTTTTAGCTAATACTGAAGAATTTTGTAGTGAAAAAAATATTGAATTTAGGTGATATACCTTCATATTTCTATTACCTATATTATGAAAAAAAAAATCAAGTTGATCTCTTAACCGCGTTCTTGAAGCGAACGTTTGATAACCAAAAAAAGAGAGGGTGCAAAACATTTTTTTTTGACAAAAGTATAAATCTTAGTACATTGTTTATACGTAACATCCCTAGACAAAGGATTAATAAACCAAACATATTTTTTTCAATACAAGGAGAGTCCAAATTTCTTCAAACGAATCCTAGATAGACTGGAGTTGGTCATGCTCTAGGCTCAGGTACAGGCTTAAAACACTCGCGCAATCTTATTCCTTAGCAAAACTCTACTTTTAACCTTGTGCATAAAATATGCATAAAATCATAGATTACTATAATATAAAATATAACAAAAAATATTATGATGTCAATTACAAAAATGCAAAAATAAAATAAAATATTAGTAATTCGTATAGAATATGTTTTTTTTTTAAATCTTATTTATTTTATAAGCAATAAATCTTAAGATTAATATATAGAACACAACGACATTTGATAGAACATGTTGATTTGCAAGAAAAAGGTTTGCTAATTGACCAACAGGAATATCAGTACAAATGTTCATACTTTTGAACTTTAATATAGACATGAAAAAAATGAATTAAAAAAATAAAACGACTTACCTTAACCGATAAGTTTCAATTAGGGAAAGACTTTGTTTGGAAATGTGGCTTCAAAAACTAACCATATTTAACTCTAAATTAAACGATGTGAAATGTTGGCCGAAATTGTCTTTATAAATTAGCCGAAATTTATCTTGTTGATGTCACCCGTTTGACTCTAATCGCACAAAACGACCCCTCGTTCCTTTCACAATAGCTCAATTTGAAACTTGGAAACAATGGGTAGATCCAACTCGTTTTAAACAGTTCTTGCTACGAGTTCATATAACGACTTTACGCACGATCGCTGAACGGCTATAAGGCTCTGCAAAGCGATGGGAATTCGACGTGGATTCGGCTCAGATGGCTTTTCGAATTATCGTTAGTTTAAGGCTCATGTAGCTCGGTAAAAAGGAATCGGTGTAAATACGGTTATTGGTTATGGATAGAAAAATGGTATATGGGACGGTTATGGTTATGGAGGGATAATGGAGACTGGGTGAGTGACTTCGAGATATTTTGCATAGGTCGAGAGAAAAGGTGAAATTGCGGGATCGAAAAGTCTAAGATTGGATTTTACCGTGTTTAATATTTTTTCTACGGTTTGCTCTTCTGTGCGGAATCATTTAAAACTCTAAAATTTTATAGATATTACTACAGAGAAAGTATTGAATGTCTATACTGTTATCTTCTGGGTCGAGTATACTCAACTAGTGAACCATAGGTCGCGGGTTTAATTGTTCTAAAATCACTCTCATGGAAAATCCAAATAATTGAAACTACCATATTCGAATAGTGAACTGTCGTTATACATTGCTCTTATCTTAAAGTTGTATTTTGGTTGTATTTGTATTTTGTATACATTTGTAACAAATACGGAGAATCGATCCTTAAGCGAAATAAAAAATAACGATTATATTTGTGGCAGATCTGTAGTATAATACGTATAGAAAATATTTAAGAGAAAGCAGCGGTAGCTCAGGGGTAGAACGCTGGCCTCTCAAATCTTGAGAACTAGGTTAGATCCCCGGTCGGGCATGCACCAATGAGTTTTTCGGAATTTATGTGCATAGTATTTGTTACTTTTGCTGAACGGTGAAGGAAAACATGTAAGAAAACCTGCATGCCCTAAAAAGCGTGTATATGTGCCCAAAGTACCGAGAAAGGGCTCACCACCCATCATGTTAGGACGTAATAATCGTTGATGAAACACGGGTGTGCCGAGTTTGGACTGTGACTTGCATTTCACAGTTCACACTCGAAACACCTCCGACAGCCCCTCGGGGATTCATGTCGAGACGATATATTATTATTACTGTTAGAGTTATCTAGCGTTATTTCATATTGATAAAATTATCGAAAGATTTTTTTCTGTAAATCTTACTGTAAAATAAATTCTCTCAAAATTAAATGGTCTTCATTCATAATCTGATAACGCTGAAAAGCGTGACAAACTCAGTTTCACAACCGTACTTTGAATTGGACGAGCGGATACACGGTGTGTCGCTAGCATGCACTTCCGAGTCACGCGATTTGCTTTTGTAACAAATAACAACTTTATTACCAAGGCATAAGGTGGAAATTTGTTTTTTGTTTGTGCATTCTAAGTGCCGAAATAATTTGTATAGCTTTAGTAAGAAGAAATAAATGCAAATTTCCCTACACTGACTTTGCAAGTTAATTTTGTTAGGCCCTGAGGTATCACTTCGAACAAATTTAAAACATTATACGATTTTGCAGTGGAAAATTGTCGTGTATAACAATCGATTTGGGAGGTTTTTTCGCTTGGTAATACGTTTTATCCATGTTTTATACATTTATTTAATAATAAGTTTTATCCATGCTTATTTATATTTTAAACGGTAATTTAGATTTATTATTACATGCGGCTTTAACACTCACGTGTGATTGTTGTTGACAACGACGCCCGTTTCACAATGACGGTGAACGGCGCGTTGTCGTCCTAAGAACGACTCTTGCCTTTATATTGCCGGAATTGTATTGGTGAAACCGTTGGCATATAGTCAACAACAATCATAAGTGAGTGTTAAAGCCGCATGTAATAATAATTTAGTATTTCAGCTCACACGAGTTTTAATAATATTATAATTTAGGTTTTAAAAAACAGTTTCCGGGAAAATAAATCAGAGATTTCTCCTTTTCAAAATCGTGTCCTTAGTTATCAATCATGGAACTTTTTTGTAACACAATACAAAATTATGCAACAACCTTTCACTTTTATGCTATCTTTATAAACTAAGTAATTTGATCAGCACCTCCATTATTTATTTTCAATCATAGCCTTCTCTTTGCATATGAAGCAGCAACATCAATTATTATGACGTTCCTTTCACAGGAAGTAAATATACCCACATTTCAGAATTTCAGAGGCCTTAATTTGATGACGTCCGCCGAGTTAATTAGATGTTATTATTATTTTTTAATTAGTATATCTACTGCTTTTTTACTTTGGTATTTTTAAACTTAATTTTATTGCAACTTTTTCCTTAATTTGTAGAAATACTGACCTAATTTCCGAAGAACAAGAGTATAATATATAATGAAGGGCTAGTTCTAACGTATTAAGAAGGACTGTAAGGGTAGATAACGGGGAAGGCGGTAACTCAGGCAGCTAATTGCTTACTATAGATACGGCCAGAAAATTTATATTGCAGTTATTCGAAGGTGAAATAAATCTTAGGTGTACGTGATAATGGTTAATTAAGGTTGCAAAGGTGGTAACGCGATGACGCTTTTTCGTTAGGGTTGCATCTTCATTACGTTTCTATTTTAAAATGCATTGCAAGTTAACTTTTAAAATAATGAAAACCGTTTCAAAACCCGGAATATTCGAAAACCGGAATATTTATTTATTACAAGCTGATAGACAAAAATTTTGTTTTCAAGAAATTATTTTGTTACAAATAACCGAAGATCGTTGTCCTAAAAAAATAGAAGTACCCCTTGATACATTTTAAACATTCGCTTAGAATTAAACGACATCAGACAAACCTAATTCTATGATGTACATCAACATCAACAAGGGAAATTTAATCTGCCATCAAAAATACCCGTAAAAACAAGACGTGACAACAAAAAAAAAATTCATAAAATTCTGAAAGAATTTGTTCCTTTTGGTTTTCCTATGTTGTAATGCACTCTAATTATATTCAAAGTTAGACCCATCTGTTAGCGCCGACAAAAGTAACCGAACACCGTAGCGTGGCGATAGCACAATTTTGTAGACCTCACCATTAAGTTAACAGGGTGATGTATTAGGATACTGATGAATAGTAAAGTAGCCGTTAACTTGACTGTCGTCCCAAACACGCAAAGGAACTATTTTTCAATGGGCAAAAACATCGCTTTAAGCTGCCCAGTGAGTAATGCAACCCCAAAAAAATTACCACGTTAATTTTTAGTGTTTTCTTCCGCACGTGAAAAGTAAATTAGGCTCTAATGATAATGATAGTGAGTTTTAATCGTATCTTGTTGATTTAAATTGTCACATAATTGTGTCGTAATTTCGCGTACAAAGTTAGTGCTCAAAAAGGTTTAATTCATGTTAAACCCAACTTTCCACAGTTATATTATTATTGCTACAGGTGTATGAAAGATATAATTTATATAAAAATTTCCCCTCGAAAATATGAATTTGACGCTCAAACGGTACTCTAAGTTTATCTACCTTAGTCATATGACTATGCACTTGGATATATGACTTGAGACTAACTTAGTTAATACATTAAGTCCATTTAGTAAACATGTAATATTCTAGTGCCCAAACTCTTCGAAAATGTCTCGTTACAACTTTTTCGATATTAAGTTAAGAGCAAGTTAAACTCAAAGTTACATTAACGTTGATTAACGTCCATTTTCTTCGCAAATTCAATCTAAAATTCGTTACTACTTGGCATTTCTATTCTTACAAAAAAGGAAAAGAACAACCTCTTTTGTGGTTCTCATTCGGTTTATCCGCGGTTCGGGAATAACACCTGGTTTTAAAAGATTTTCTGGAACAGAATACGAACTCAGACAAAAAAAAATCACTGCCAATGGTCTTTAACAAAGTGTCGTAAAAACTTAGTAGACAAAATAATCAGCACAATTTCAAAGTGCTCCAACGTGGGTGTAAATCAAAATGTTCCAGTACAAACCACGTAGCTTTTCCAATTTTATTGTAGTACTGCAGGTATATAATCGGTTTATAAAAAAAAAACAACTAACTTATCAAATGACCAAGTTGTACACGGAATAGGTGCACAATTTGACGTTTTCTTTTTTCCTAACGCACGGCACATTGCTTCATGGATTTCGCCAGACCGCTACTCCTGGCAGTTTCGCTTCAGATACGGCAAGAAGGAACACCGACCATCAACTACACATGTACGAGTTGACTTGTAGAAAAAGTTAAAGTTTGTCGCTAATTCAAGCCGTTTGAAGCAATTTCGCTCGTGCGGCGGTTTCCTGTCCTAGCGCTTAGTACTTAGCTTAGTTATGTATAAATTAACGTTGTCAATTTTTACCTTATTGTAAGGAAAATTGCTCCACTATCCCTTAGTACTTCAGGTTTCTCAGCTGGGACTATTTTATAAACCAAGCCAGACTTTAATCGTTAAACCAAAATTAAACTACCAAACCAAATATAGCAAAAGTTGTTGGTAACTATAACTATAAACCAGTAACCAACTAGATGTACAAATCTACGTTGTCTATTTTAAATTCCTTACAGCACATAGCCCTAACTTGTATGTTTTGTAAATGTTAAAATTTATATAATTATATATATATAGTTATATTATATATTTATGTATATCTTTCTTGTCTTTTTTAGAGTAATTTTATTCATGCTCTTTGTGTTCTAAATTGTCAATTGTTATATCTGTTATTTCCAATGTTGTGTACGGTTATTATCTAATTATGAACATTACTTGTTATTCGATTGTCAAAGTGTTATGTGAATGTTTTGTTTGTAATTTGTTACTGTACCATTTAAATAATATAAAATAAATAAATAAATAAACTACCCTTAAAAACTTCGCCATTATTTTACAAACCAAAATAAAACTACCGAACTAAATATTCAATATAAAACAAAAGATCGCAGTCCAAGTAGTGGCTCAGATTCATCTTACAGATCAAATTAAACAAAATTGTATTTTCAATGCATGTGCTCGTAAAGGCCCACTTTTTATGCATCAAAACCGAACAAAAAGTCGATTATTTTGCCCTAGGGCTTTATTATTATTATTTTTTTTTATTTGTTTACAATGGTTGGCTAACCTGCAGCCTTTCCTGTGTACCATAGACGTTATACTTTTTTTTCCACTGTTTAACGGCTCTGGATACAGTCCTTTTGAGCCAAGTATAATTTAAAGTTCACAAGATTATATTTGTTTTCATTTCCTCACACTATGCATTGAAAAATGTAGTATGATACATGGGCGTAAAAGCAATAAATTACTCGGTTACGTTTAAAACACTCGCTACGCTCGTGTTTTAAATCGTCCTCGTCATTTATTCCTTTGCGCCCTTGTAGCATAAACTACTATTATGTAGCTATACTGCGCGGATCGACGTTTTTTATTTATATACGACATAGCGCTGCACGGAATCTGCCTGACTACTACTTTGCCAGGATCTACCAAACCAAAATGAAAGTACCAAAACAATGAAACAAAAGTACGTAGATAACTTACTAACGGAATAGGTGCACGAATCGACGTTGTCTATTTTCCCTAGCGCACGGCACATTGCTCCACGGAATCCGGCTGAGTGCTTCAGGTTGCCCCACCATTATTTTTACGGTTCGCGGCGACCACTCATCGCTCTAAGATATACTACGTAGATAGACTTGGCGGCATAAAAGAAGTCTGTAGGTAGATTGACTAGGTTGCTTGCAATTTAACAATGTTATTGGGTTTGTAAGGAGAACACTTGATTTCAAGTTGAAAGGCATGGAATTTTGGAGCTTGGTTCCGCGTTTAAGGTGCCTCTTCCCAGGGTCATCCGAAAATTACTATATTGATAAAATTATTACTCTTAAACGGTATGTTTAAAAATTATAAAAAAAATATATATTATTAGTAAAACTATAAAGTAAAATTATGTTTATTTTGTGAAATCCATCGCTTTGAATACTCTAAATATTATTAGAGTGCATTACAAACTAGAAAAGATAGATAGATTTATTTAGAGTATTCATAGCGATGGATTTCGCAAAATAAACATAATCTTAGTTAATGAGAACTGTGAATTTCTTAACTGTCTGAAGCAACAATATTGTAGCGACGACAGCGCCATCTGTTTCTTAAGAACAAGGCGTGCAACCACACAACGCCCTCGTGAGCGTTCTGTATGTGCAGTACAAGCTAGTATATCAAACAGATGCAAAAATAACAGTGGACAAGTATGATAGAAGAATTCACCGGTCTAGGTAAGAACCTCGGTGGCGCAATTGGTAGCGCGCTTGTCTTGCTAACAAGAGGTCGCAGGTTCGAATCCTGGCCCGAGGAATTTTTTCAAATTCTTGTCTTTAGATTTGTTTCTGATTGATCTTTTCTAGTTTGTGATGCACTCTAATAATATATAAAGTAAAACTTTATCTAAGGAAATTATTTTCGCTTATAAGAAACATCATGAAAATATTGTTCAAAGTCAAGCTGTTTTTAGACTAAAATTAAGTAAATTTATTATTAAGTATTATTATTTATTATTTAACGTATCATTTTCTTCCATTTTGCGCTATCCGGAGACCCAGAGACATCGTAATGCCTTCAAGTCAGCCTCGCACGTGGTTGCTTCAGCTTGCTAAATATTTCATCAAATTCACACTCGTAAATCGATATTCATAAATTGAATAATGCGTTACAAGATTTATCTTCTGAAAAAACTGAAGACTGTCATTGCTTGTTCGCATGATTTCAGGAGAAATAACCCTGTACGCTTAATTGATATTAATTATACATTTTTTATGATATTCATTGTCACAAATACAAGAATAAATCTACGAGGGCAGCATAGCTTTGAAAATATATTTTACAATCAAAACAATTTACGTTATCACGCATAAATATCGAAGATCAGATAAAAATATTCAGTACAAACATACATTAAACCTTTTCAGCATTCAGTCCTATAATATAGGTAGAAGCGTTTATTCATCAAACGTTCTTTTTTTTTCTTTATCGGCAACATCAGAAGTGGAGCAATAAAGATAGGACCCCTCTGTTTAAATAAGCTTACATCAAAGATGGAACAAAAATATAAACTGCCTTTGGAAGAAACAGGTATATTTATATCTAGGAGCACGGCAGTACCCTCGCCAAGACGAACCAAAGGGAGCTGGGCACTACGTACCTTTTCTTGAAGCGTTTCGTCGTATTTTTGAACCCTCATAGCTACGATCTGGATGATAATAGAGACCCCAAATTATCAAAATAGGATTTCGTTTGCAAATTAATGAAGCACGCTAAGTTTTATTTGTCTGGCTTTTATACTTTGGAATTTATTAACACACTGACTGATCATGATCTTCAACACGTCTAGGGTACTTTTTAAAGTCCTAGAAAGCTGAAATTTTGTATGCAGGCTAGGATTTATACACAAACAACCAAAAAATCAAGAAATGTTACTTTTTACCCTCCAACCCCTTATAAAAGGGGGTCCGGTTCTGTATTATAACAATTTCTATTCCAAACTTTTAAAAGTCCTAGAAAGCTGAAATTCGATGCAGGCTAGGATTTGTACAAAAATATAAAAAACTGTTACTTTCAACTGTCTATATATTAACATTGTCTGTATATAAACCTTTAAAAAAGAAATGAAATTCCACCAAAAATATTTTATGTAAAGTAGGTTGACCAGACTTATATAGCTTTCAGTATTAAAAACTTATGAAATCTCATGTGGAGCCAAGCCCCTAACGCTACAAGGTCTAACTCTACACGGCCTAACTCTACAAATCCTACATCTTGCTCAAAAAGTATGACTTTGCTGTTTCATAAAACAATTGCATGACACGACACTTAATGACCAGTCACTTAATTTCTACCATAGGTGGATGGGAGTAACTTTTGAGTAAGACGTAGGGTTTGTAGAGTTAGGGCTTGCAGAGTTAGACCTTGTAGTGTTAGGGGCTTCGCTCTACATGAGATTTATGAGCGCTAATGTTTTGGGTGGGACATATAAAGGTTGTTTGGGTTATATAGGTAGACAAACGGTACAATTTAAAAGCCTGAACTACCAATCAAGAGACCAGATCCGACTTACTTTTCCTAAGGTTTCCAATATTTTTCCATTTTTACAAATTGTTTAATGATAGATTAGATATTATTGCAAAAGATAAATCCCCAATTATTCTTTAGAATTGTCTCTTTATCTTTGCCTAATGTAAATAATAAAAATACATTTACATTTATGTTCAGATAACAAAAATTTTGTCCTAAAATATGTTTATAAAAAAATATTCAGGGTATTGTAGTAAAAGTTAAAAATTAATTAAACTTTAGAACAATTTTGTGATTAGATTCGTTGCTTACGAATGTTTCATATAATTAATATTGCTACTCAGAGCTTTTCATGTATTTAATTTTTATATAGAAGTAGAAAAAAGCATATGAAATGTATATTTTCAAAATATGTTTCGGCCCAGTTTGGGATGAGTGACGGACAAAGTAGGAATAACATGTAGAGCGAGTAAAACGCTCTACGACTTTAACCTACTTTTAAAAGGAAAGAGAAAAAAAGAAGCCACCCTGCGGACTATCCGTGCGCTAGCCCGAAGTTTATTTGGAATATTAGGTGCACTCAAAACCCGTAAGATGGCACCACTGCTCAAGGTACCCGATCTTGACGGAAATTGTTTATCTGGTCTGGTGTAAGTCAAGTCCTGTTTTAAAGCCTAATATTGCTTGTTTATTCCTGGTCCGTAGTGAGCACCAAGTGACCATATGTAGGCAGGAGTATTTCCAATTTCTTCTACTTCAAGGATGTTTTATAATTTTCATTATAAAGCTGTTGCTTTTTTATTTTATCACATAAAACATCATCAACTTACCTGAATTTCAAAGGTTTTACAATGTTCTAAAACTCTCAAAAGTGATTGGAACCGACATCGATAAAGTTTTCATTTTCAAGAATTTCTAAAAGGGTCACATAATATTTTTAAGAGCGCAATTTCTTGAAACGATTTTTAGTGAGATACGGTTCGCTGTGAGGCGACCAGGTGAGCATCGCAAAGTGATAGGGCCCCATCTAATCTAGCGGGTGGGCCCCCAATCTGGGGCCCAATCTTGTCTTCAATCGAATATTCTTGATTACGTCAAGCTCCGATATGTAGGGAAATCGTTTCATCTCGAGCATGAGTCTAATATCATTGTTGCCTGTACGCTGAAATATATCTTATTCATTACGTTTATATGTAGCTAATTTTACATAGAAATCCTTTCAGTTGCATACGAGATTATCGTATAAAATTGAGAGTCTTGGGTTTGAAACGTATTAACTAATATCTACTATTATTACATTTTTTTTAAGTGATAACTTCTTTAGGCGCGTTTAGCGATTTTTGGTATGGGAAAGTCTTGAGGGTTCGCGTGACCGTCACTAATTTAACATGCTAATGTTGACAGTAAAGTTTTCACTTTTGTCGGCAGTCCCTATAGATATAGATCCCTAGGTTTTTTTTGTAAGTAATAACTAATAACTGATTCCGATGCAAAAAAAAAACAAAACAGAGTATAGTGCCAGGAAAAAAAAATTGATCACATTTATCACCAAAACAGTTTTTAACCCAATCATAAATGTGCATATGGATATAGCATTGTTTTTACAAATATAGTATCATTATGTTTATTTCGTGACAACTTATAATAAAACCGTTGGAAATGAAATAAACAATTACCCAGACACTCAGTTATTGGTAAGGCAAACAGTATGGGAGTTCACTTCGTCGCGTTCATTTCGCTGTATTGCAGACTTTAATTAATTAGACTAAGTGCCGGTGAGCCTCAAGAGATTGGTCATTAATTACTCGACTCTTTGCTTGTATAGGGTGGCTCAAGAAGATGTGGTCATAAAATTGATAGTAGAAAAATAGTTATAAAGCAAAACAATTATACTTTTTCACAAATGTTATAATCAGTGTACCACAAATTAAAACGTTATTTAATAAAATTAACCGGGTGACAGTAACTAAAATGTCTGTCTAAAATTGCCTGCTCTCTATTTATTTTACTTAAGATATTGAATACTTCCGTTAATTTCATTTCATTTATTTCGCCCTTAAGGGTTGGTTCCGCCAAACAATTGACAATTTAGAACATTGAACAATTTAGTATATCAAATCAGAATATTTTCAACAAATGAAATCTGTGTAATTAGCAGTGATCGGAGTAGGGTGATTGATTTAGTGTCAGTACTGTCAAATGTATATGTTAATATGGATATGCCTCATGGATTACGAAATTACAAAATTAGTAAGTAGAAAGGTGAGAAACGAATCGATATGAGCAAGATTTCGTTTTCTTAACACTTTCAACGCTATACCACCCATCGGTGGTACGTAGATATTCATGGGTAAAAAAAAAACGTTTTATTTATAAATAAAGCAAATAAAGTGACAAATATTTGGCTTGTCATAAGCAGGAAAACTATAATGATTTAACTGTGGCATTAAGACTTAAAGTAAAGGCCTAACTTCAAAAGTATAAAAATAAAAGGATATACTATCTATTGCTTTTGTCTCTTTACGGTTGCTTGCTTTATATTAAACAAATTATTAAAAAATAATTTAAAAATCCTGCGTAGCTAGCACGCGCTAGACATACAGCGTTTATCTATCTTAGTTGCACTCTCGCATAATGACAAACGCGGTATGCGTGAGAGCGCAAGTAGGATAGATAAACACTGTATCTCTGGTGCGTGCTAGCTACACTGAAATACTTTTCGATATCGCTTTAACAAAAAAGACATATACATGTTATGACAGCATGATGCAAGTACGCAAAATCAATCACCGTACTCCAATCACTGGTAATTAGTTAAGTGAAATTACCTTTGCATTTTTCAGATGTATCACAATTATTAAGAAAAAAATTCTTTAAGATCACTAAAATCATGAAAAACAGGCGTTGGCGTTGCAACTAGAAAAAAAAATGTATTTGTTCCAAATATAATATTATTTTAAGCTTGAAGAGATGTAACAATGTACCTTATTCATATATATTTTTTTCTTTCCTTAAAAGAAATACACAAACATTTAAATTTTACTGCGTGATTTTTCTGTACAGTAGAAATTTTGAATTTTGAATGAAAATAACGAAAGGAAATAAAAAATAATAAAAATCTGGAAAGGCTACTTTCATTTCTTTACTCATAAAAAATATTTTGTTTTGTAGTTAGACCAGTAGACTGATGTTGTCCGTGATTTTAGGATCTTTCCGATATTTTTTCTGATGACTGTGATACTTGTGTCAAATCTGAAAAATGCATAGTGTAGTTCTTTTTAACTAATAAATCACACAAATTTTATTTGTTAAAAATATTTTGATTTAATATGCCAAATTGTACAAACGCGAAAGCTTGTTTGGCGGAATCGGTTCTTAAGAGTGCCCTCGCATGCAATAAATACTTTTTTCATAAACTTTATTTTGTAATTAACATTATGAAAGAGAATCATTATTAAAGAGTGGATGTTAAAGCCGATTGTTTGGAAAAAAGTTGATAAAACAGGTAATTCATAATTTTATGTGTATAAATATCAGTAACAGGCCAGTTTTGTCAGTTTTGGTTAGATGGTATGCAGAGAACAATTTGTAAGCCGATGATTAGACTAAAAGAAAAATTAAATATTTACTTTTTAACAACTTTTCATTTTTCTAGATGCATCTTCGTTTTAGAACATCCTGTATATTTATAGGTATCAATATATCTGGCTACAGCACACTCTATTACTTTTGTTAGAGCAATCGTCGATGTTTCATTCTGCAGTTTGTTCCCGACAAATCCTGAAATAATGAGTGGTTGTTCCGTTGAGAGAGTTAAGTTTCACAAAAACGTTTAAAAAGTTTATTTTAACTGTAACTGATTGAGTTCTATTTGGAACGATTTGTTCGATTCAATTAATTATCTCAGTAATAGCTTTCGTTGTAGTAATTTATTTTTCACGTACTATCTTTGTAAGGAATAGGAGTACAAAGGTAGACAAAATGCGTTAAAATATAATTATCAGGATTTCAACAGCTAAAGCTGAATCATATATTTATAAAACCATGACGTCTGTTAGTAAAACGTAGTTGTTTGATTAATTATAAGGGGCCGACCACACAGCTGGGTATGCGCGAGGAGCGGGGAGCACGCACACCGCACACCGCAGCATTGCGTGGAGTCATTGACTGGGGTATGCGTCAGTGCGTCGTCACGGGACTTATGCGCTTGCTTATTTGACGCCAATACGTCCACGTCGTCGCTAGCTGCAGCAGAATCAAATGATCACTTGGTGGGTTGCTGACGCTGCGTCACGACGTTGCGTTAACCCGTTCACCGCAACGTTGTGCATCAGAATTGCCTGGCCGAATTTTTACGCGTTATGCGTTCCGCGGTCACTTAACTATGCGACGGCTTGAATTTTTTCACACACAGACCACGGCAGTCAACGAGAACGCGTGTTCCGATTGCTTGTACCGCAGAACCCAGAACGCCCGCTGTGTGTTCGGCTCTTAAAGTAACGCGTAGTTTCTAACGAACTTTGGCAACAAAGTATAATCTTATAACCCCGAACAAAAAGTTTTACCTGTTTATTTGTATGATGTATGTGTATATGTTATTATGTTTAAAACTATGCATGTTTATATGGAATTCTGTATCTCCTAAATCAGAAGTCGGGTTCCGAAGTGGTATTTTTAATATGTCAGAGGTGAAATGCAAGTCGCAGTCCACACTGGTTACACCCTCTTTTCACCGACGGTTATTACGTCCCAAACGTGATGGGTGGTGAGCCATATCGCCTTACTTCGGGCACAAATTGACCAATAGCTTAACGTGCCTTCCGAAGCACGCAGACCGAACACAAATTAATATGCACCGCGGGGATTGAACCCACGACCTCTGGGTTGGCAGGCCTCTTATGTCACTTATGTGAAATGATTTTTTGGTATAAACCTATAATATCACCACACTATCTCAAAAGAGATCTGATCAATGATAATTAAACTGAAGTAAGTCGGTGATTTATTGAGCAGGTCTAAAGCATCTAGTGGAATCGTAAATTAAGGATCTAAGTGGTTCCATTTTGGAAACGGAAACGGAAAAATATTTAAAGTTAAGGTGGGGGTATTTTATTCTGCTTCAGTGCCTTCAATTCACACTTGTCTATCCCACTCTGTCAAAGCGAGCCGCTCAGAAAGATTTCGAGGTGTTTATATTTATTTACATGGCTGTGTTGTTAATATGATGGTCGTTTATGTCATATATTTCACGACGTTTATTTTGGTATAAGTTTTATAATATTATTAAATAATAATTACATTTAGCCTATCTTTGAGATTTTATCACAAATATCAAATGGCTGCAAAGAGTAAGATATTGAAAAGTAAAAAATATAATAAATTATTTTTTTCAAAATTATGTAATCGTAGTTGTAAATTAATTTAAAAAGAGACTAATTGAAATTCAATTTCAATCGAACCTGTATTTAGTTTCACGTACACAGGGACAATTTAAACATTAAATTTACACCAGAACCCAAAAAAGTGCGAGGCTAGATGCAAAGATCTACCGTCCCTTTCAATAGAATCTGGCAATAATGTAAACAAACCAATTTAAACACGATTACTACGTAATTACTAACATTTGAATATCAATCCTGATCATATTCACATTTCAAGGAACCATACATTGTTCTTACAATCATTTAGACACTAAATAACTTCCTTATGATAGTTATTTCAATTAAAAATACTCGGACGACGAAAACTTAAGTAGTTTGTAAAACTGTCATATTACCTTTTTAATCATCAAAGTCTTATTTGTCTTTGGAAAGTTAGTGTTGTCACTTCGCAAACCTCTCACAAACACCGCTTTTGCACCAACAAAATTAAAATTTGTAATGGCCGACCGGCCGCAACAGCTGATTTGGTGAGGTATGGGTTTGGCAATTATTTCATTTCCTTAGATTTTTTATTCATTGGTGGGTATTGTTCCGAGTTCTGTGCGTTTTTCTGTTTCCTCTAATTTTATCGACGACTTTCCTTTTTTTATTTTGGTTTCTGGACATTTTCTTAGCGATTTGGTTGGACTTATTCTTGGAACGACGACTTCTGCGTGAAATCACGGACTTTGTTTTTTTTTACGATTGGATCTCTTTCTCAAGAAACAAGGAGGTAACAATGTTTTAAAACTATTAATTCTTTAGGATGTAATAAAGATATACACAGAATCACTAAGACTAGACTTGCTAAGAATAAATCCAAAAATAATAATAAAGTGAAAAATGATTACGTGGTATTTTAAGGTTATAATGAGTGAGCCGCAACATTAGTATAGGCACAACACTATGATCATAGACAACTGTCAAATAATTATCTTGTTTACATTATTGCCAGATTCTATTGTAAGGGACTTTTATGTAGAGCGGAGTCATTGTCTAAAGTGCAAGGAATTACCTTAAGAACCACGATACATCCAAGCCAATAATAATAAAGAAGAAAATTAACAAACCATAGATAAATCTAGAAATATTATTAACAACAAATATTTAATGCAACAGCAGACCATTTAATAATGCGTGCGAATGTATGTCGAAGACTGATTTATTGGCACACACAATGAAGAAATTGATCTGCGGCAATAATTATTCTCTAGTTAAGGTAATTTTAAGCTATTTCGAGGGTTTGTAATTGACAAAAAAAACAAATTAATATTTTTAAATGTGATGCATTAAATTATATCAATAAAAAATATTGGTAATGTATTAAACAGATCAAAGTCTATCCAAAAATGTGAAATAAGGCGCTGAAAATTTTAGATAACTCGTTTAGAAACGTGAAATGGCTCTTAATACTTTTTCAGTCATCATTTTCTTTTAAATTACCTAGTTTCACATGCAACCAAAAAACAATATTTGGAAAGGCCTTATTTTTCATTCAACAACAGCTTCGAGCTATTATAAAAAAGATAAAAGTGGAACTGAGAAAAAAAGTTCAAAACTGACATAAATATTTCCTTAATGAAACCAACAATAGAGCATCTTATAATATGAATTACGAATGACTCGAGCAGATCTTAAATCTTAATATCTTATTAAGTATAATATTAATAAAACTCGCGTGAACTGACATACAAAATTATCATTACATACGGCTTGAACACTCACGTGTGATTGTTGTTGACTATGTGTCAACCATTTCACCGATACAATTTCGGCATTATCATGGCGAGTGTCGTTCACCGTCGTTGTCAAACGGGCACTGGCAGCCGCCGATCGGCGAGCTGCACGCAATGCACTCTTATGACCTAATCTAATATATCTAATGATCTTATTAAGTACTTTTTAAACGTTTTTTACAGTTTAAATGTCATCTATCACCTTTCTAGATAATTTAATATTGTTTATCCAGACAAATATAAAACAATATGTGAGAAAATAGAAGTAAGTAGGCTAAGCTCATGGATAGTTAGCGCCGCAAAACTCCGTCTAATCGCTCCGGATAATCCGAAATCGATGAGCCGTGTAAGTATCCCATCCCTTCACCACACGTTTAATACCCCCATTTATTTTATCGATATTACGTAGGCGCGTATATTTTTATCAGGCTTCCTTATTTACCAAAAAATAAAATTAAAATTTCTCGATTTGAACAGAAAAATGTAATGTAAACGTTTGGGATGTTTTAATTACAAAAATATTATTAAGCCAGTCGTCAAATAAAAGCAATTTAGGAAAAATATGAGCGGGCGGCCACTAGGACAAAGGCAGAGATTTCCATGTATAAAGAGCATAAATAATTTTGATTGTGGGCACCCATACACATGAATAAAGAAGTAGGTCTGACACCCATACGTGCAAACACGAGGGTGAGCAAATAATGTGCGTGAAGAGAAGCCGCGAGAGACATGCGGATAAAAAATAAATACAGAATCGCAGTAACGTACCGCGGATAACACACATTTCGTCGACATAATGTATTTACACTGAGCCCAAATTTTATTTCTCCTTAAAGGAGCGGACATTTGGTCGTGACAAGCGGTTTCAGTAAATATACGCACTGAGGTGTTTTGGCTTTTCATGTGATATTTACTCAGGAAGTTTATAGTCCCTTACTTTGGTGACGCTATGCGTCTCGGGAACGACTTGGACCCAATATCAAGTTAATAAAAATCTCTAGTTACCTCAGCCTATTTGCAGAGGCCTCGAAAAGGTTTTTGGATACAGAAACTAATGATGAAAACTCACAACTTCAGACACAAACTTTACAATGCATCTACAGCGATACGAACGTAGATCCATTTCGCATTGCAGAACGAGTTGTTTTAAACGAAAGTAACGAAAAGTTTTTAAACAAAAGCTAGTTGTGAATCCTACCCGGAATTGAATCGCTGGTAGTGACATTTGCGAGTTTACTGATAACGCTGTAAAAACCAAATGAACCCTTTATATTTGAAGTAATGAATTAGGGAATACAATGTAGGCACGCTAGGTGCGCCTGGCGTCGCCCTCGTTTCGCTAAGGAGGAGTTATGGTGTAAAGTAATGGGAAACCGCCTTTGTGAACGGCGCTTTATGTCCTCGTAAAGTCACTTGTCAGGCTGTGACACGGCCCACGCCCACATATCATGTCCCACCTTGCGAGGCGAATATCTTCCTCACAATGAATTACTACTTCCTACGTAAACAGTTATTATTTGCTTACTTTGGCGCCCAGACGCGTCGCTGGACGGCGATTGGGACGGGAATTGCCGTATACGTGTCAGGATGTGCCGTGAAAAACAAATTTAGTAGGCGGCCAATGTCTCAAGTTAACTTTCTCCGGTTGGAATGCGGCCAACCGCGCCTCCCATTGCCTCGAATAGCGAAAGTTGTGCCAAATCGCTGTTCACTCTTTTATCGTTTGTTTCGATGTCAAAAAACATTTCGGAGGCGTAAAGCTCAATTTCGTACAAAATGATGATTTTATTTTTGTTTTCACTTTGTTTTGTAGGGATGGCCTGTCAGATATGTTATTTAACAATGAATAATACCTGTGACGAAATCTCTTGAAAATATATTCCTGTATTTTAATCCCTAGGCTCAGTGACTCATGTATTTCGAAAGCCGTGGCAGGCAGGTACATGATGCTTTGTAGTGAGATTTCATAAAAATGTAGATAGCGGAAAATGTGAGCGCAACGAATACAATTGTCAGGAGCAATATTCTGCGACACGACATGAGTGAGCTGTACGAGTGAGCATCTTACATAGACGAAAGACGTTCGCTTCGCGTAGCTAATATTAAAGCAAATCGTCACGTAGATACCAAATACACCGACTAAACTGCGTTATCTGACGTTAAACTTGGTTTTATGGTATCCCTAACTTAAGTTAAAGTGGTACAAAGTTAGTTTTCAGGTTGCGAAACGTGATGCCCTGGCCGGCTTTGCTCTCACAACAGCCTTAGGTACACCTCTCTAAAGATCTTAATTAGTGAGGTTCAGGTACAATAATGCTAGAGTTACAGCCTAAGAGTAAGATAGGATAACAAACAACCCAAGTTACGGTAACATAAAATTTTAGAGTTAGTAATAATAATAAAACTCGTTGAGATGTTACAGGGGAGTTGCATAACTTTGGTGATTATTTTTCTGTCCCTCTTCTTTGGTCAGAAGTCGAAAAACACATGGATTACTGCGAAAAATAGTACTTTTTAATAAGAAACCAAACAAACAATAGGGACATATAGAAGTTTCTTTGTATGGTTTAATTCACGATGCTTCTTCGGAAATTTGTAATTATGAAACATTTATTTATATATGTTATTTAGTAAATGTAGTTGAAGAGCTAGAATTCAAAAATGTGAAGTGATTTTGCAGCTTTGTTTAAAAGATAAATTCAGCATGCTGGTTTTTGAAGTTTTACAAAGTAACGGTAATTGTAGTTTATGCTACAAGGGCGCAAAGGAATAAATTACGAGGACGGTTTAAAACACGAGGGTAGCGAGTGTTTTAAACGTAACCGAGTAATTCATTGCTTTTACGCCCGTGTATCATACTACGTTTTTCAATGCATAGTGTGAGGAAATAAAACAAACATAATCTTGTGAATTTTAAATTATAATTGGCTTAAAAGGCCTGTATCCACAGCCGTTAAACAGTGGAAAAAAATTATAACATTTATGGTACACAGGAAAGGCTGCAGGTTAACCAACCATTGTAAAAAAATAAAAGATAATAATAATAATAAAGCCCTAGGGCAAACTAATCGACTTTCTGTGCGGTTTTGATGCATTAAAAGTGGGCCTTTTCGAGCACTTGCATTGAAAATATATTTTATGTTCTGTCTACTCCTATTTGTGCGCAGTATAACTCTTAAGCAACGGCAAATTTACATCGAGTAAGTGTTGTGACACACTTTTTGCTCCGGCTTTACCCAATTGTACTATTGGGTAAAACCAGAGCAAAAAGTGACAAAAAATAAGAATATGGATATTGGATATAAGATATAGATATACTAGACTTTAGATTGGACCTTGGAATGTATACATATGGAGTTTTATTTGTATGTACTTTTTATTCCTAAACCGTAGCATAAAAAGATAATAATTCCATCCGGGAATTGCATCTTGTTTTGACTTGTCGCATTCAATCCACTAACATTTTTTTAGATTTGACATATCTAAAAAAATTTTTGCAAATGCCTTTTTACAATTTTGAAATCGAATAAAACAATGAACTCTTCGTGTTAAAATTTATCCACTTGTCTTCATTAACAAATATTTTGCTGATTCCAAACATAATATTAGAGGTATAATAATCGATATTCAATACAAAGCCAGATAACCCTGACAAAACATTAGTGACAACCTTCAGTGCGTTCGTAACACATATAAATGCTAACAAGAATATAAAGGGCATTACACACGGACTTCTTATTCCGACCGAGTTCAGCTCGTTTTGAATAGGGATGTCAATGGCTTCAGTCGATTTTTATCTTAAGTAAATAAAGTAAAATATTTACTGATCTTTATTTTTTAAATTGCATGACATATTGTTTGATTTTTAGATCTAACATTAAAACAAAAATGTTAGTAAAAAATTAGCAGGAAAGCCTAAGGAAAGTTTAGGTGCCCGTTTTGCTACAGCAGCGTAGCAAGCGCTACGGACTCCATAAGTTTACCGGCTTTGTAGACCCGCTACGTCGTAGTTTCATTTCATATAATTTGCGACAGGGAACGCAACTTTTCCTAAGACTTTGCTGCCAATTTTAGCATCAACGTACCTATGTTGTCTTGGTATACTTTATGTGTGTTGTTTTTTGTAATACTATTTACATAGATAGACATGACATTTCGACACCTGTTGCAGAGTAATACAAATATAAAATTCATGCGACAATACAAAAATACTTTTTCAATGCAAGTGCTCGTAAAGGCTCACTTTTTATGCATCAAAACCGAATAGAAAATCGATTATTTTGCCCTAGGGCTTTATTATTATTATTATTTTTTTATTTATTTGCAATGGTTGGCTAAGCTGCAACCTTTCCTGTGTACCATAAATGTAATACTTTTTTTCCCACTGTTTAACGGCTCAGGATATCTTTTGAGCCAATCATAATTTAAAGTTCACAAGATTATATTTGTTATATTTCCTCACACTATGCATTGAAAAACGTGGTATGACTATGTATAGTATGACTCGCTACGCTCGTGTTTTAAATTGTCCTCGTCATTTATCCCTTTTCGCTCTTGTAGCATAAACTACTATTATAATTTTGTTTTATCTAAAATGAATAAAAAATACACATAAGTCAAATAATTCGTATTATTTCTTTTTGGGTCTGCTTTGTACGAAACTGAAGTGTCTGATGACATAAGATAGGACAACATCTGCTTGTTACTTCATAGCACTTAATCAGCGCAGAGTGATGTCTAGTCTATACATCTTAACAGTCTTAAGCGGTATTTTTTCCCAGTTCTCATAGATAAAAAAAAAACATAATGTTTGTTTCTAAATGTCCGTAAAACTATTGTTTATCGATAGCCTAACAATAAAAAAACAGTTATTAAACAGTTATTAAGTTATTAAGTTATTAAGTTATTAAGTTATTAATAGTAGTTTATGCTACAAGGGCGCAAAGGAATAAATTACGAGGACGATTTAAAACACGAGCATAGCGAGTGTTTTAAACGTAACCGAGTAATTTATTGCTTTTACGCCCGTGTATCATACTACGTTTTTCAATGCATAGTGTGAGGAAATGAAAACAAATATAATCTTGTGAACTTTAAATTATAATTGGCTCAAAAGGACTGTATCCAGAGCCGTTAAACAGTGGAAAAAAAAGTATTACATCTATGGTACACAGGAAAGTCTACAGGTTAGCCAACCATTGTAAATAAATAAAAAAAAAATAATAATAAAGCCCTAGGGCTAAATAATCGACTTTTTGTTCGGTTTTGATGCATAAAAAGTGGGCCTTTACGAGCACATGCATTGAAAAAACAGTTATTGTCTTCTTTAATCAGATGTCTATAACATTTATTTATTTATTTAACTTACATCTATCTTTACAGGACTAACCTAAGACGATAGTGTAGCTATTAAATTAAACATTATACAATTACCAACAAAATCACAAAATAAAAAAAAAATACACAATAGAAAATAATAGAAATAACACAAACATTCAAACCTAATTTACGCATAACACAAAACACACAATGTAGCTTTTGTGAATTAATTCAAAGAGCAATGAAAAACGTCAATGTTTGCCACCCTATTGATTGTACAAAAGGCTCGAGTAAGGGGCGCATCCGACAACAGTTTAGTTTGGGCGCGTGGCACGGCCAGCAGGCACGGCCGCCGCTGCTGCCACACGTAGCGCTCCGGCACGCACAGCTTCACTTGCTGCAGTACACCCGGGTGATATACCTTGCCACATAACAACTTAAATATATATGTCACTAGACATAGATCCCGTCTTCTCAAGTTTGTAGTACCCAACCATTCCAAGGACGAATAATGTTGGGTACATAAGTGGGTAGAATGGATACGCACCGTATAATTTAAAACATAAATATCTAAAAAAAATATTGTGTATTCGCTCTATCATGAGGTTCATTTTAGCCTGATGAGGAGCTCAAATCACTGCGTTACATTCGAGGTGACTTTTTAATAGTGCTTCATACAGTGCACGCATCATGTTTTGATTTGTGAATCCTTGCAATTGACGTAGCATAAACCCTAAATTACGATATGCTTTTTTGCATACGTTAATAATGTGTTCACGAAAGAATAGGTCGGCAGTAAAACGAACACCTAAGTCCTTGACCTCAGTGACGTAATGCATCGGAGCCCCATCCACCAGGTACTGGTGGTGCAGCGGGGTGCGGGCTGAACGAGATCACAGAACGCTTGGACACGTTAAAGTACAACTTGTTCTCGTGGCTCCACTTCACCACTCTGTCAATATCCGTCTCTTCGATATCTGACTCATCATTGATTTTACGGACTAATTTTAGGTCATCAGCATAAAAAAGGCAAGTAGTACCCTTAAAAACATCAGGTAAGTCATTGATCATTAGGATAAACTCAAGAGGACCCAAATTACTACCCTGGCTGACCCCAGATCTCGTGAAATAGGGCTCCGACGCATGACCGCCGCCACAGTCTATGTATTGACGCCTGTCTCTAATGTAGCTGGCGAAAAATGAGAGCTTGTGCGGCGTACATCCAACAGGCGCCAGTTTGCGGAGAAGGATGTCATTGTCGACTGTGTCGAAATCCTTTTTAAAGTCAAAATAGGCGACATCCACCTGACCTCCAGAGTCAACAGCCGGTATCAAGCGCATCATTAGTTGCAGCAAATTCCCCGTAGTGCCTCGTCCGGGACGGAACCCGTGCTGCGCATCCGACAACTGAGCGTTCACCTGTGGGTACAGTGAAGAATGTACTGCATACTAGAACATTTTCGCTAGCGTGCACAGAACAGCCATCGGCCTGAAGTCACTCACTGGCACCACATGTGGAAGTTTTCATAAATCAGGAAACTTTGCTGATTTAAGGCTTTGCTGATTTATTAAATGCGTGCAGCAGGGGGTCAGCCAGTGCCATGCGACAATCCTTAAAGACATAAGGTGATATACCGTCTGGTCCTACCGAACGCTTCGGCTGTAGACTAGCAAGCGCGCGGCGCACGGCGCACGTTGCTGAGCCCCAGAGGCGCGAGGTGCACGTGCGCCATGCTCTCCGCGTCCACCGCACACGATAACGTCGATAAATGCTTGCAATATAAAATCACTATTTGAGTAAGAATAATATTTCACTTCGAAAAAAAGATCCAAAACGATTCAGCTCTTTCGCATCACTATTCGACATAGTTCACGCCGTATAAAATTATCGCGACCCATTCCGTAGGGGTAAGACGGTTCATAAAGAGGTTAACGAAGACGTCCCGGCTTCAGTCAAAGGGTTAACGTTATGAGGTTATGTTTATA
Organism: Ypsolopha sequella; assembly: GCA_934047225.1. Lineage (NCBI taxonomy): Eukaryota > Metazoa > Arthropoda > Insecta > Lepidoptera > Ypsolophidae > Ypsolopha > Ypsolopha sequella. The sequence continues at coordinate 13,614,994 of OW203994.1, read as the reverse complement.
TTGTGTATGGAGTTTTAGCCTTGTCTGTAAAGATGTGAAGGAGATTTTGTGGTTGTATGAGTAAATCCTGTAAAGATTATCTTTTATTTTAAGGAAACACAAAGGATTTCTGAATTTGGTAGGAAGGAAATTCTCTAATATTTCTCTAACTCCCGGATGTTTAATAATACATAAGTATATAATATTATATATATATATATATAGTATAAATATGTATATATAAATATAAAGTTTGGTAAAAGTAAGTTAAAAACCGGCCAAGTGCGAGTCGGACTCGCGCACGAAGGGTTCCGTACCATTATCTATAAAAACGGCAAAAAAACATGTCTATTGTATGGGAGCCACCTTAACTATTTATTTTATTCTGTTTTTTAGTATTTGGTGTTATAGCGGCATCCGAAATACATCATCTGTGAAAATTGCAACTGTCTAACTATCACGGTTCATGAGATACAGCCTGGTGACAGACGGACAGACATACGGACAGACAGACGGACAGACAGAAAGACAGACAGATGGACAGACAGATGGACAGACAGACGGACAGAAAGACGGACAGCGGAGTCTTAGTAATAGGGTCCCGTTGGTTACCCTTTGGGTACGGAACCTTAAAAAAAGAAATGTATTTCTGCTTGGAAAAATTACGTAAATTCTTGGGAAATCTTCATGTTTTAGTATGCTAAGTTTCTAAGAGTACTGAAATTAAGGATGGTACAGAAATAATTTCGAATTAATATCCAAGAGGGTCTTCACTGTATCAATCAAGTTATCTAGGTAGTAAGTTTAAAAATAAATCTTATTTTGTTTGAAGCATTTTATGAATATAATACACAATCTGTTAGTTTATTTGACATCAATCATCTTCTAAAAGAACAAGAAACATACCTACCGACATTTTGCGATGAAAAAACAGCTAATATTAAGTTTGCTCCAAAAATTATATTGAAGTAGAAAAACAAATTCATTGAAGTTTCCAAGAACAAGTAATTGTCTTTTATTAACTTACTTATATCTTTCCATAAATATAAATAGACCTTAAAGGCTGTCTTTATTATTTCTCTACCTATGTAGTTCCTTTAAAAATCTGTTCTACTCGTAACTATATTTTACAAAATGCCATGACGCAGACTAACTTTACCATTACCGAATGATCTTTTATGAAAATTCCGTGAGCATAAAATAGCAGAGCATTTAAGTTTCCGAGCGCATAAGGCCCTTTTCTCTTTTGATCAAATTATACAGCAGGCTAACACATTTAGGAGATGAATGAATACGTAAATGCGCCTCCGGTCGACCGAAGGCAAGAAAATATTTATCCTCTTTCTGTTTAAGAATTTGTTAGTGGAGTTTCGTTTGAAATGCCTGATGAAGAATGTGTTATTATTGCGGAAGTTTCTTCTGTTTGCATTAATTTGATTTTTTGAGTCTTTCAGCCTCCTAATTCCTATTATCATTAAAACAATAGTAAAAATATAAATAGCAGTCTACATGCTTGGATCCATTTTGCAGATTAATTATTCTGATTTTCACAGTTTTTTCATCTCCACTGATTGGAGTTTCAAAAGAATTCAGTTGGTTTATTTAAGAAAATGCAAAGTAGCACAGTTTAAACCCTCATTTCCTTCAAATCTTACACCCAATTACCCTAATCTTTTTTTAGAACGCCCAATCACAAATCTGGGACGCACCTTACGGTGGCGTATTCTCAAAATCTCCAAATAAAAGGTGGGCCGGATGATTCAGCAGGTTTCGCTGCGCAGAAGGGCTGAAGTTGCTGATTCTTCAACTTGCCATCACTGTGCTAATGAAGTTGTACACTGGGTCCCCTTGTCACCCTTGCCACCTTGGTAAAATGAGGTATCACAAGTCTGATTCCACTGGAAGGTTGTGTTATATTTAATCAGATCTAAAACATTATTTGGGATAACTAAAGTTTTATTGATTCGGTATCAAAAACTCGGTCATCAAATGCGAGTAAGTCTCGCACTTTACGGGCTCCGTATGGTTCTAATAAGTTAGTAGACTTGAATGAAATTCAAACAAAATGGTATGAAACAAAACTGCAAAATTAAGATGGTCAGCAAGTAATATTCCACAGAGAATGAGAATATAATACTTGTCGCATTCATTCCTTTACTTGTGCAAGAAGATCTACTTGTAAACGGAATATCAAGGTTCTAAGTCAACTGAAAGTGCCCTTTAAGTTTTCATGGTGAGCCAATTTGTATGAAATTAATTACGTAAAGGGCAATAAGTTTTATTTGCGTAAAGTTAGAAGCCTGATTTTTTTTAACAGCACCATTGTTACGTAAACTTCTATAAAATGTATCGTTTAGAACTTGATATATCTCATGAGGCCTAAGAAAAAGAGTCTTAACAGATGGACAGAAAGACAGACAGACAAATAACAGAGAAATACTAGAAAATGTAAGCAAATCAGAAACACGATTATGTGAATTAAACTGAATAATTAAAATACATGAAAATTTTAATTTAAACAAGCCTAGAAACAAAAAAAAAATATTTTTTTAATATTTCGGAAAAACAATTTACTTATATTAAATTTATTACATATGTATAAAAAGTCATTTATATATAAAACCATGTTTTCTCAACTAAAACACGGTCAATCTACCCTATGTAGACATAAACGAGTAAAAAAAAACGAACTGTCAAAGAAAAAAAAAACGAAAACTAGTACTGCGGCACTTTTTTCTTAAATAAATTACTAGACAACCGTATAATTTTAATTTTAGATCAATAGTGATACTAATTAAAAAATGTAATATCAAAAATGTATTTTTTACTGTGATTAATGGTTTTGGGTTTTGTTACAAAAGTAAATGATTTTGAAAACACACACCTTATTATAATGAACATTCAAAAGGACCAGAATCATGAAACCAAACAATCCCAACACCCTTGCAAATCTCCCGCCCGCGTCACGCGTTCGTACAGGAGAACGTGAAACATAATTCCCAATGAAATCGGATGCTCAGCATTTGTTGTTTGTGATTACCCGCCTCAGGCAACCCGTTACATTTGAGAAATTTTGAAAAGAGATTTTACGCGTAGATAACGGTACGAGTATATTTTATCGTTTGGTCTATTGATTTTTTTGAATTGCGCGGCAAAAAATCCGTTTTGTTTCTGTTTGTTATGATTTTTTCTTTGTGTTTTATTTTCCTCTTCTGTGTACAAAAATATCAGTTAACCTAAATTTGCAGCTGAAAAATACTTTTTGTCTCTGACAACCATTAAATTTACTTATTTTTGTCCTTATAAAAATCTGATCGTTGCAGAAAACACTCGTTTTTCTAAGCACAAGGTGCACTTAAATTCATTTTGTCCAACCAGTTCCCCTTTTCAGACACCAAGAATAACAAACTGAATAAAAATATTTTCTAGCTCTAATCTAATAACGTTTCACAATCTAATCTCGGCCATAAGAGCTACTTAAGGAGGAACGAAGAAGCGTCGTAAAGGACTGACTCAGAGTACAGTTTCTAGTTACTAGTTTTCTACAAACACATTCGAACCCCAGCGCGCGCCGGCCATTTGAAAGAATGGACTGTGGAATGCACAATACAATTTTGTGTATATGTAGGTATTTCCGGTAAAAAAAAAAATGTAATTTCAACAATAAAACATTAGATTGTTATGTTTCTATAACGTAGATAAAATGGCCAAGACCTGTACCTTACCCAATTTGTTTATATAATACTATGCCCGCACAACAGCCTGCAATGGTAGGCATGGCTATTCTTATTACGTTGGCTTGGTGAATAAATCGTATTAATATTTGTAGCTTAAGGTTAAACATCAGTCGCTCGGTACAAAGTGCACAATTTTTTTTTTTTTTTGGTTGGAAGTCAAAGGTGAAAAATTCACGCCAAAAGTTTACTACAAGTTAGGTTTATAAATCAACAGTTTGAAATAAAATGCCCAATTAGTCACGATTTTGTCCAAACAAGCTTTTAATGCTGTTTTAAGTTTGTTTCGACAAAATCATGGCTTACTGTGCATTAGATTTCAAGCTGTTGATTCATTTATCTAATTTATACTAAACTATTGGCGTGAATTGCCACAGACCATTATCTTTTTCCCTTTTAACTACTTAACAAGAAAAACAAAGTAATGTTGTGCACTTTGTACCGAGCGACTTATGTTTAACCTTAAGCTGCAGATTAATGATGATAAAGATACATGGTAAAATCATTAATTTATAATAATTATTTATCTGCACTAATATCGCAAGATCTTGGTTAACATCCTCATCCGATCCTCAAAAATAGTGCATAATGACAATTTTTTTACTAACGTCTCTTATATAAATTTTCTTAACAAAATGATGCTTTTAATTTTTTTTTTTTTGCTGTGAAAAGGAATTTTATTCCATACCGTCATGACTGAGATTTTAATATCTTAGACCAAAGAGGTTTTATATGAAATTGCCTATACATACAAAACAATACTCGCTCGACTAGGAGATAAGACGAGGTAAGGAGGTTAGGTTGTAAGGAGGTTACATTTAAATTAATTTTCGGCCATATTTTTATGATCCATGGTGAGGCGGGTGGACTATTGCATTTTGGTTGGTTGGCGCCATGGTTAACGGAGAAATTTTGCTTTGTTTTTGTAGGTCAAAAGTTTCATTTTGGTCTAAAATGGCTTACAGTGAGTGATTACGATGATAATTTGACTATATCGACACTCTGGAAACAGCGACAAAAATGACGAACCATATTTACCAGTAAATTCAAAAACAGCTTGATGTTATCAATATTTTTTGGACTGGAAATAGGTAGAACAAACTATTGCATGAGTGTAGATAAAGATAAATAATAGATAAAGTAGTGTATGAAACTACACATAACATATGAAACACTCGTGTATACTATAAAAAAATCACCTATGACTCGTTTTTTAAACTCACACTCGAGTTTTAATAACCTCGTTATGTGCCAGTTTCATAAACCACTCTATATCCAATGAGTGATAAATTATTTTATTTTTTTATTTTTTGATCAAATTAAGTAACAACTTGGTTCTGAATATGGCTGAGAAGTGAATTTTTTGATTGCAACTACGATTTATCATAATATAATACACATAATTAGTAAATACTTAAATGATATTATTTACCTACATTCTCGGACACGTCCAAGATACAAATTAACAAAAACATCTTTGTGGATTGATTTCGTTGTTGTATGACATATCCATATAAAATCCATACAACATCCAAGACAATCTCCATTATGTTAAGGCTAATTAAACGTCTCAGCTAACTTTCCTGTCTCTTAGCCCGTCGAGCGCTAACTCGCTTGAATTCCGGCCAACTTCTAGCAAATTGGTTCCGGCGCGCCAATTTCCGAAATATTCCGGGCTGCAAACATTCCGGGTAAAGGAGTTCTTAAGTAACAGTTTTATTTTTAAGATTCCGTGAAAAAGTTTATATATTGTCGCTGCTGATAGGGTGTGGGCAAATCCTCTAATAGAACCAAAATTAAAATAAGATATCAAGTCGAACTCAGATACTCAATTTTCACCGACCATTATTCCGTCAAAGCTTTTCAAAGGACTCTATCGTTATATTTTGGCCGCAAGCCAAATTCTTTTAGAGCTACTCGTAGCTGATACAGGTAACAAATGAATAATTTGCATAATAATCTGGAAAACACATTGGTAAGAACGGAATCCGGGCTTTCTATTTGAAAGTTAGCGCCCTCTCAACTGAGTTGCGACAGATGACTATAAGTTTGCTTTTTGTCAATTTATTTATTGATAAAAACTACTCTCATTTATGGCGTATTTAATTCGTATCAAATACTGTACTAAACTATACATTCAGGACATTTGTTATCATTTGAGGATCATATACCAACTTGTCTTCCTACCACCCTATTATCATCCTCATTACATTAAATAAAACGCAGATAATATGTCACATTCTTGAATATTTTCTCTCTAATAATATGAGTACGATGAACGACAATATCTGACATACCTTTACGGAAGCGTCTACTCATATCTTCTAAAAATCGAAGACGATCACAAGGTATTAGGAAGCGATCTCTTATTATGAGTCGTGATACCTCACCCTATCTTATTTCAATTTGAACGCTCCATTGATTGCAGAAGCCGGGATCTACCTTCTTCGGTTACTGTTACCCGGCTCCTTGAAAGTATGAAACGGGAAAAATTCCAACGTTATCAAAAAAAAGTTATCGCATCAAAATCACCAAGTTTGCTAGGAACTCATTAAAATTTCTCCACGAAAGTATTTGGATCCAATTTATTAGAATTTGCGGAACTTGATTAGTTAAGGAAAAGTATAAATAAAGACAGGGTTATATCGATTAACCGCCTTCGCTTAAAAGACGCCTCAGTGTACTATAATTTAAGAAGGCTAAGCTATTTTAGCTTATGGGCCCGTTTCAATGGTACAAACCTTTTTGTTGACTTTCTAGGAGTCCTTTGCTTGTTGGAGATCCCATTATTCAACAAAACCTTTTTAATTAATGGAAGTGCGGAATTAAAGTTTTCCCTGTAATGTTTAAGCCAAATTTCCTTGTAAAAGGAATGTTCAATAAAGGATCTCTTTGAGAAACGTGTCATTATTTTTTTATTATGGCATCTGAGCAAAAATGTACTTATTTCTCGCTCCGTTGATCTGAAAATGTGACATCAGCGAGCAACGTGTGAAGAGAGCGCGTTTGACATACGTGGCCTAGCGTAGGACGTCGCAGGGCGAAAGAAGGGGAGGGGAAAGACGTCAAGTGGGGGAGGAGTTGGGTTATATTGCAAAATTTACGGGGTGCCAGTAATACACTCAATATCTCGACCGCAGCTCTCCAGTTTACGGTCGCTGATTTTTATTCGAACAGCCTGAAATAAACAAAGCCTTCTACGGTAAATAAATGCTGCCTACCGGACCGTTAGCAGGAACTTCGCTTTCATATTGAGTGCGTTTATCGGTTATACTGTCTCGTATAAGCGGATTTTCTTTTTATGTTCTATCTTTATTGTTTTTTGATATTTCCATCACTGTATTGATATTTTTGTTTAATGGGGCTAAATCTATGATCGCTAAATTGCAGATTTTTTTCTTGTGTGTAGATGAAAATTTACCATACAAACATAATCTATCTATGGACGGACGATAAACGAAAGCCTTCAGTTATCTATGAGTTGTTCCTTAAATTGAAATATGTATAACATAATTATTACTTTACAATTTAACTTTGGATTTAAATGGTACTTGAAAAAAAAACTATTTACGTACAGAAACAAATATATTTTAATGACTTTTCCCTGAAAATAAATCATCGATACAACACAGTGATCTCAGATGTCAAAGCAGAATCATCTACCCTTTGTGAATACAAAATCTGTAGCCAGGCTTCATTACAATCCAAACTAAGTACTTACTTTTAGGGTTCCGTAACTTAGGGTTCCGTTGTCTGTTCGTCTTTTTCTCAGGCACGGTTTGAGGTATCTACTTGAATTTAATATTAAATTCTGAGGTCTATAGCCTTATACTGATGTAAAAGAAATCATGTTTCTTGTTCAAAGAAATTAAAAGTATTTCTATACTAAAAATCCCACTTAGTGACTGATCATCAAAATAGCTCACCGGGTATTTAAAATAATGGGATTTAAAAGAAGATGATATTTCCCACATTGTATTACCACTACTGGTAGGTTTTCCTGTTTTAATGATATGTACCGAAACTGTTCACCAGCGCACTTACCATCACCATACAAAATTATACACTTTAGATTTATTAATTTTGTATAAGTTTTTATTTTTTGTTTAGATTATTCAATTCCACTTACTGAAATATAGTTTATTTATATTTGTACAAGATACATTGTACATATATTTGTGCAAGAAGCTCTCAAAGATTTTTTTGTTGCGTGTGCCGAGGTTGAATCCCGAGCAAGCGAAGGATTTAGAATCCTGAGTGTGGTGAGGGATTCAAAGGCACAAGAAACAGAATAAATTTGCTCTCGTGTGACACATACAACTTTTCACCTCACTAGCGAGAAAACACAGATGTAAAGACACCATCGTTTCGAACGAAGCTATAAAAATTCAATGTTTTTTTTCTTTAAAAAATATTACCATATAAAAATATTGCCATAAAATAAAATTTAAGGAGTGTTAATTGAATCCCAAAAGCCGCGAAAAGAAAAATCTTTGATAAATCGAACGAAAACACAAAACATAACCATCACCCGGGCGTTTTACTCTATCTATCCGTTTCCGGTAGAAGTTCATTTGTTTATACCACTGATGAAGTCTAGCAATACAATATATGGACATGTTTTGCAATAAAACATGTCCATAGACAGTTATTTTTTGAGCCGATTCAAAGCGAACGTATCGGGAACTAAAATTGACACTTGTAAATAACGTCATTTTCTCATCTTTATCATTAGTTCCGAGTACGCTCACGTGACTCACTGCAGCGAAAAGCACCAAAATGTCGATAATCAAATTTCATCATTATCTGGTCGTCAATAACCAGCGTGGCTACTTGTATTACTATAGAGGTAAGTTGTTTATACAGAGTCTATAGTCTATGGTACGGATTCCATACACATTGGGAGGCCATACACAGGATTTCGAGAAGTTTACTTTGTCTATGGTATCCGACAAGCTGTGGGACTGTGTATAGCCTCCCAAAGTGTATAGAATTCATAAAAAGTCAAAGAGATAGCCGCCATGCTGATGTTTGCTGTCTCTCTTTCTCTTGAGCAAACGATATGGAGTTTCTGAACAATTCGCAGTGTTCTTAATTTAAAACACTTTTCTTCACTGTTGAAAACCAGTGAGCAAAAGACGATTTTGCTCACTGTTTCTAAACAACAAAGGCGCGTTTTTCGAGCTAGTGAGGTAAAAAGATAAATACTGTACGGAACCCACAGGTCACAAAACTTACTCACACTGAACCGTTTTTTTTAGTTAATAAATGACTGTCCATGAAAGCAATAACATGGATTATTTTGGGTTATTAATTTACTTAAGGAAGTAATTCAACTTCAATATAGGCTTTGAAGGAAGAAATAGGGAATCTATGAAAATAGGGAGTTTTACCTGCGTGAAAATATGTAAAATAGCCCAACTATCGCACGATGCTCTGCTTATGCGTCCAGATTTCGAAAAGTGGTGGAGCAAAGTGCACAATAAAAAAAAAGGAAAGTTCCTAAGAAAAAATACATGATCTTGCTAAATTTCTTAGCCTTCTTCTTAGCAAGACTTATCTAATGAGCGGAGTTAGGTATATATATAATTAAAGATTTTACCTATCGTTTGAATTGTATAAACATTGCTACTTACATTAAATAAATTTACCTTTAATTTAGTTCATGTACGTTTATTATTCTATTAAATATATTTTTATAAGATTAAATTTGACTTATAAAAAGCGTATAATGTGTACCTACTTTACAAAATGAACTATTTGAATTTCAATAAGCGTTGTACTTATGTTATTTATATAATCATCAGTTCATTTATTTTCTAATGACAAGTTTCCTTTTGTATGCAGCTTGTTTTCAAAGGCATTGTCATATTTTTTTTGCACATTTTTAATAAGAATTTCTCATCATCGTTTCATTACTAACATATTTATACCGTAACCAATTGCTTCACCGTTGCAACTTAAATTTTTACTGGCTACCAAGGATTAATTGATGTTTTCACGTCAAAATATCAGTTCCAAATCACGTTTTGTGCCAAAGGAATCCTAAGCCGTCACTCATGTGTAAAAGGGTCTTAAAGTAAAACTCGATGCACGCATTACATGCCTTGCCTTTCCAAAAATAGACACTAAGGGATCTACAAACGAGTAAGTAGTGATGTCGTTTAGTGCAAAAATTATTTGTAAGTAGAAAATCATAACTCTGACTATGTGTACCTTCGAATATTTAAATATGTTGAAAGAAGTTAGTAAAGATGCTTTAGAATTGAGTAATGAAGAAAAAAAAAAGATAAAAGATTTTGCAAGACAAAGGTAGAGCCGCAAAAAGCAGCACAGTGACAAATTAAAAAATAATAATTTGAATCTTCTAAGCGATTTCATTCAGGAAAAGGATTGAGGAAGGAAATTGTTAGCGAAGTAGATATAATTATTGGGCAAGTTATTTTTAATATTTAAATTTTTATTAGAGATGAGTTACGAATACGAGTAAAGGAAATTAGGTGAATATGTCACTTAAGGGGAAACCTAGTTGTTTATCTTTCAAAAGAAACAACAATGTGGCTGGCTACAATTTTAATACTAGGTTCTCTTTTCTCTTATTACTTATTGTACAATTTTTTTTAATGATATACTCGTATTTGCACAAAAGTCATGTACCTAAGTACTAGGTATTGAAAAAAAAAGATTGTTTGAAGTTCCTCCTAATTATTATATTTTGTTTATTTTAAAATCAACAAAAAAATTATGCGACACACCTTTTCTCATTTAAATGTGATCATTAATCACGATCACATTCAGTTTTGTTTGAATTATTTATTACTACTTTTTATAATTTATTATTTACCAACATTTCAAGCTTTACCTTAGGGATAATGTCTTAATTAACCCTACAAACGCAAAAAAATAAATAAATAAATATGACTATAGAAAATGATACTGAACGACCTTTTATAATCAAACTTATTCTTGAAATTATAACACCAAAAAATTCTATTTTCTTTCATCATGTGTGCTCTAGCCGACACAATAACTCTTAATACTTCTGCTTGTTCCTAAGGAATACTTTCCTTGCTAGGTTACTTTCTATTTCAGCAGTCACGTAAATATTGGTTCCAAGTTTTCAAATAAACCTAAATTCCACCAAGTTACGCACAGAACGTATTTATTCGTAACAAAGGTCCTGACTTCATATCGATTTTTTGTAGCCACAAAACGCAATCAGGGGCTAAATTGGATCAGAGTCCTTTGAAAGACCTATTTGTATTTGCATAGTATTCTTTATTTACATGAAAGTTATATCAGAGCCCGTTTTAATGAAGTAATTTTCATCTCTCAACTTTCATTTTGTGCCGTTCAATATTGAATTTTCGCTTGGATTTAACATTAACATTATTATGACAAAATCCTACCTATAAATTCGTATAATGGCCTCACTAAGATTGATTGGAAAACTTTGTTTGTAAAACAGCGTTGTTTCAACACTGACTTTTATTATAACTTCAGTTACATTCGCGAATAATAGCTGGTAACGGGTTAGAATCAGAAATAGTGAAAAACCTCACTATTTCCTTTAAAGTTTTTCAAAAAACAAGGAAAGTTATTAGTTTTTTTACTGCCTCGTAATGACACTTGAAAGTTTCAATTTAATTTAGTTAATAAAATTTCATTTTAATGGTAGTTTTACTACATGAACTAACACATAAAACCTTTGCTTGCTTTAGTTATTGATCATTAACATGACATAAAATACATATACAGAACTTTTCCTCTTAAAAAAAATGTTAAAATAAGTCAAGACTATCGTTTTAAAATTCCTGGGCGTAAATATCTATAATTTCGGTTCTATAAGTAAAATTTAATAACACAAAGTTCCCTGATGAACTATTGTGCTATTCCGCTACTACAATATCGCTTGGGTAGAACGGATATCAAGCAAGTTGGTAGTAAACTTTCCTCGGCGATCTCTTCAAAATTCCACGAAGCGGACTGAATATTTCCCCAATCACATCCGCATGAAAGAAGGAGCTCGTAGATTGATATTTGATCCCCAAACTCGACCAAAGTCGGTCCCGAACTGTCTCGACCAAGAACCGTTCCGTGTAGATCTCCACGTCATACACTAGGTAGATCAACAAAATTTTATAAATTTTATAAAAAACGTACGTATTTTCGTCTAAAATAAATTTTGACATGAATAGACAGATAACATCTAACAACTTTCCCAAAAAATCATACGCGCGCTAGTTACTTTTTTGCTTATCCTTGCTAAATATGAATACTTACTGCGAATTTTCTAAAGGCAGGTCAAATCTTTCAGGAAGTTGAGCATTTTCGGGATTTTTTAAAGAATTTGTGCTTAATTCATATTTTATCTGTCGTTTTATAACTTTCGCGAATGGTTTGTTTGTGGGTCATAGACTTTCAAAATTTTTCTACAGCTCACTCAATTATCAGCTGCGTTTTTGCTTTACTAATAATTTAAGGCGAATAAGATGATATTCTAGTGTGTTGAAATATGAGTTACTTTGCGGATTTTTATAAACATTTTGATTAATAATAAATTATTAATATATCCGTAAGTATAAAGCTAGTGTCAGCTAAACATAACCACTGGTTACTAAAATTACTTAGACAGTTAGAGATTTAGACAAAGATAGAATTAACTGACAAAAATTCTTTCACTTCAGCCATGGTTTGTCACTAGAATAATTAATACTCGTAATACCCACTTCTTACCGACGATGATGACGTCCCAACATGGGTGAGCCCTATCGCCGTTATCCGGGCACAAATTAGATCCGCAGCTTAAAGTGCCTTCCAAAGCACGCAGACATAACGCAATGTGCCCCTACGGGATTATGCAGTAAAAACAACAGAAATTCACTTCTAATACTATATCACGTAATAATTTATCACGTGTTGATTCATTTTCACAATGAAAGGCGATTAAGGAATTTATAAAACAAAATTCGTCAAATGAAGCCTTGGTTTTTATCTTTCCGTTAAATCTATTAGCTTGACTGTTAAATTAAGCGTAAAGAAGACGGCCAGTTCCCCATAAGCAAAATGCCTTAAGAGAGTACACAAATATATTGTGGTCAATGATAAAGAATAAATTCAAAATAACACGGTTAGACTATCCATTTAAAACGGACACCATCTTTTAATAACTTTTTATGATAAATCGTTTTTATTTTGAGCTTATTTTCATATGGCATTGCGAAAATAAACTTCAGCGCGTTTGAAACGTTCATAGGTGTAACAATGTTTCACGATGATTCTGATATATTTAAAAGGGTATGCTCGAATGTCAGTCGTAATGTAATCTCTATCAAAATCCAGAAGAAAAGCATGAATCGTGAAATAAAAAGCTGGGACTGCCGATTGCGTCACGCATGACTCTTATCAAAGCACGCTGGAAGCGTAGTTTGTGGACTACTTGGTAGATGGCGCGCGCTTTCGTTTCGTTCGGTGTTCGCTCTCATGACCGGCTGCGACATTAAGTACTTATTTATTTTAATATATGTGTCCGTGTTATTATAAAAGTGAAACTAGCTACGAATAAATCTAACAAAAATTATAGTATAAATTGATTTCGTGTACGCGGTTAAGGCCGATTCTGGCCGTCTCCTTTATCAAAGACAGGTTAAGGGAGCCCATAAAGCATTGTAAGCGACAAACATTATAAACTATTTTTGTGTCCTCATCGTATGACGTAGTATTATCGCCATTCAAGCTCCTGTACCAGGAGCGTCTTGCGCCTCAGGGCGTGCTTCGATCCGTCCCGACAACTTCCCCTGCCCGCATGCCAATCGTTCTTACGAGTATATACTTCATTTTATACCATCAATATACTTGCACCGTCCACTGATATTTATAAAGGTATTGTTTACTGAGGATTTTATTTATACAGGGTGTTAAGATGACGTTGCGGAAGCTGAAAACTGGCGATGGTACCCGTCCAAACGAACAGCTTTTCGTGAAAAAAATTGAGAAATCAAAAAAGAAATCAGTGGTTTGATACATTGTGGTGGGATAAATATGTAACTTTTCAGCTGATTTTTTTTCGTGCTATCGCCAGTTTCCGGCTTTCGCAATTTCACTTAACACCCTGTTTAGAAACCTTTCGTAAGTATATTTTTAATTTAAAGCCTCTTAGGGGTTAGTGTTAAATATTTTTCGTTTTTATGTTGAATGTTTTGGCGTAATTTACGATGAGTATAAATATAAATTAGATATAAATCAGCTATTTCTTGAGAAAGTAAAGAAAGGGACAAAATTGTAAGGCTGTATAAAATGATATTCTTATCAATGTCAATGACTTGAAGTTTACACTTTTTTCAACTAAATTAAGGTACGTTATCCTAACAAAATATAAAAATGTATAAAAAAAGGATAGTTATTATATAACTTTTTACGACAGAATGGCAAATAACATGACGAAGTTTAGTTTCTTTCTTAATTAAAAAAAAATATCTGTGTGGGGTTCTCACCCCTCTTACTTCTATAAAGCAAAAAAAACTTAATAATTTGAGATAACAGACTTTTGCTGCTAAAATTTTACACTAAAATTGCTAATATATATTTTCAAGTTGAGGGAAAACATTTGGTTAAAACGGGCTGTAACTTTTAAAAAGATATGAAAATATTTCAGTCAACTAATAACTAATAAATTTGGTCGTCAAATAATAAAAAGCACATGCCTTTATACAAAATGTAGGATTTAACGAATTTATAAATTAACATTTTAATAGAATACTGTTTGGTACAGCACACGTCAAATTAAATTTAATATGTACCCACGTTATTTAATTTATCATACGAAAATACCTAGGTACATATTTGCAAATGAATGACGTTATGTTTTTAATTAAACAATAAACTGGACGAAAATAGGGCGGTTCCACTCTGGTACTGGGTAAATTGAACGCCAAAATAAACTCCTTAAATTATTGGGGTTCAACAAACACATCGGACGGGCGAGGTGGGGTAAACAGAGCGGGCTGTTCCTCTACGGTCACGTATTCTGACCGCACATTCTTTCAGAAATTATTGGTGGTAAAAATACTTATTGGACCGGGCGTGGTAGGGTAAACAGAGACGGCTATGAGTGGGCGGTTCTAATACAATAAAGTATTTTAGTCCTAATATACGGGTGTGTAACAAATATGTATTAGTCAAGTAGATATTATGGTTGTTTGAAAAAGCAAGCTGTTTGATACATAATCGGAGAGAAATTTATACCACATGTTTTGTTGCGATGAATTTGGGCACGATATCTTAAACTAATAGGTTTTGGAACAATATTTTTAGATATTTGTTGTTTGTCTTTTAAAAATATAAAACGATTCTATGGTTTGTTCCTTTACAATTTTTTGATAACATGCAGGTTTTTGTATATATAGTATGTAACTAATAATGTACTAAGAAACCAATAATTTCTAGAAAATGTACAATATGTGTAATATGTCAATCTTAAAATATTTAATTAAATCTGTTCATTACGCGAATTGGAATAAAAGTAAGTAATCATCGAAGAGCAACCCTTGCTAGGTACTCAAACACGACGTCCCTCTGCAATTCATTAACTCATCCGGACTCGGAGCAAAAATACAAGCTTAATTCACAATTACACTCTCATGTACTCCATTCAGCCATCCACGCTAACTCATTTGAGCCTGGTGGAACAGTATTGTATTCTACAAGTCGTTCATAAAAAAATATCTCTTAAATATTTCAACTTTTTTATAGAAAGCATTACGCAGAGAAAAGCATTAAACTATACGCAGAAGACTTACAACGCCCTGCGCGTCATGTATAATAATGCTTCAGGATGTTGATGCGGTTCTGTAGTGCATCGACAATGTTTGCGCAGGCGCACACCGATTAATTTTTTACGATCATGCGCAAACGGATCGCGTCGATTATACGCAACACCAGCGGCAGCAACAGCGACATCCTGAGGACGTTTTCTGGTAAATTTGAGAATCCTATGTTGAAGCATTGGATTGTCAAACTTTGCTTACCTAAAAAAAAATAAAAATTATAATTAATTTATTATAATAATTTGAATCTTGTCGAGTCTTGTTTTTTGGATTTTTGATTTTTGTTATTTAAATTGTGTATTTTCATGTGTTTTCCAATGGGTCTTCGTTACCCTAATAAAGGAATATTTTATTTTTATTTATTTATTACTGGCAAAGAGCGAAATTAAGGGGCATGCATCCACCAACAACCTTGAGTCGACCTATGTCGGTACAAATATCGACAGAAACTATATTGAAATAACGTTCATATCAGCGCGCATTGCATTAGACGATCGCTGTGTCTCCGGAAAGTGTAAAATAGGAGAAAATAATATTTTCCACTGGGACGCGATGGACGGAAAAAAAATTAAAAAAAAATTTTTTGTGGATCTAAAAATTGTCTATGATTCGGCGCTTTCGTAATGATTCTTTAATCATAAAAGTCGCTTCAGGCATTCGGAAGGAGTAAGAGAATTCTTACGAAAATCATATGAACCTTACCTTTAAAATACCTTTAATTTTTTTTGTCAAAAATAACAACAGATAATAAAATGTTAAACTTAAAATTTATTTTTTATTTCATTATGCCTATCATATATTATTTTTAAAGTTTTCGGACCACCCATGTGGGATGAGTAGGCCTTCAAAAACAGGTCCAAATTGCAGATGGAGTATGTATTCACCTCTGAACTATGTCAAATTTTACAGTTCTAGAACTAAAAGTCTATCTTGTAATTGGTTAAATTAGCACTGTAACAAGCTGTGATGAGTCAACAGGATACTTTAGATATTTATTAGAAACATAGTTATACAAATATACTATCACTACATCGGTACAACTCCGTTACAACTGTAGTTACAACACAAATAAAAAAATTAAAATATCATTTTGGTCATTGTCAGCTTGTTTACCATGTTGAATATGCTTCCTTTTTCTGTGCCGATCCCTGTCCTGTCCTGATCTCATCCAGGGTTCACCAGTGATTTTGTAGATGTCAATGGCCTACTGCTCTCTCATAACAAGCAGAGTCTTGAAGAAGAAGATGGAGTTTAAATTTTAAATCCAATTTCCATGATTATACCTAAGCAACAGTGTACTATACGATCAAAACGAAACTTAATAGCTTAGCTGAAAAATTTACTTACCGACCTTAATTTCAGGTTTTAGTAAAAATGTTCGATTTCTTGACAGTTATTTCATACCTGTAACAATTACAATAACATGCATTAAAAACTACGTTTTTCATAGTTACAGACCTATACAATGTAAGTGAGGACGCTGCGGTGTTCGCGGACGGTGAACTGTCAAAATGTGACGGATCATAATATATGAAAGCACCGTAAGTTCGTCAACACTAGCAAAATTACGCGTGTAGATATGTAAAAGAGCTTAACCGACTAAGTCGCATTAAAATACATAGATCTTTTATTTACAAAAAAAGGACAAATAATATTCGTTTGTGGTCCCCAAATTAAGTTGTATACTATAATTTTTATAGGATCCACCATCAAATACTGTCTATATTTTCACAACACGTCGTAAAAAAGTTTCTACTTTAATACAAACATAAAACATTTGACGTCAAATTTAAAAACATAACGGTTCCATCTAGTCACCGTCCATAATAAGAGGAGAATTAAAAAAAAAATCTCATTATAAAATGTGATACTAAAATTTCTCATATTTCACATGTAAAAAATATGTCAAGATGTCATTCGTAAATGTGTTAATGTTTATCAAAATAATTAATTAATTTAATTTTACCTTCTATATTAATCAAGAAAAAAAAGAAACAACATATTTTCCATAATCAAGTGTACATATATGAATTTACCCGACGGCGTATAGAATTTTAGAGTGAAAATCATATGAATTTGTTTTATTTATCCCTTGTTTTATTTGCTTAGCTTGATTGGTTATTCCTTTCTGGATACAATAATCTATATACATATCCTTTACTCATATAAGTTTAATATAAATAGGACCTCAGTTACCATGTCTGGAAGATTTAAGTTAGAACGGGGAATATATACCTAGGTATATGTTGATTACCAAAAAATAACCAAAACAACTGATTTTTGCTAATTGAAAATTTAGCTAATGAATATGTCAACTTTCAAGTATAAATTGCTTTCCACTGCCAAAATTCATAATCTATTTAAAATATCAAAGTAAATATAAACGTGCTTGCATCAATGACTACCCAAATGCGACTATAAACATACGACTACCTATACTTATACAACCATAACTCGTATTTTATACTCGCTCAACGAGTTGAACTACTCGTAGCTCTTTATTAGTAATATGTCCATAATACAGCCTGTAGCTGTAGCCGAGGGGTGGCGGATGTCAGTCACCGATCGAAAGCACGCAACTAAAATAAACAGTACTTAATGACTATTGGGTCTCTGCTACTGATCGCCGTCCTTTTACTGATGTTTATGTCACTGCAAATACTTGTACCGGGTCGTGTAGCGGATTTTGGTCCTTAATAACAAAGTGGATTTAAACTCATTTAGTGTTTATTCGCCGCACGTTTTTGTGGTTAAAACTGGATAGGTATATTTATTTTACAAGTACCAAAATAGTTTTCTTTTTGTCTTGCTATAGTTTAAATTGAGATACCTAGTACAAAATTTTATATTTGTGGCGAGAGAATCGGCATCAGTAGGTAAGTACTTACGTTATTTATTTGGGCTTACTCCCTGAAAACCTCAATATAGAGGCTGTATACTGAAATAACTGTTAGTGTAAGTATCTGCTAGTTTATTGTAACCGCTATAAGATTTGGTCGTAAAAAGATACTTGGAAACACGAATGTGGCAACCTCATGCGATCGTCAAAATGTTGATAATGGTACACAGCTACACACTACCCCAAAAGCCTAATTCTTGGTTTATCATCAGTTGACAAATAAAGCAGGGGTTTGTGTCAGAGATACATCCGTACGTTATTTAAGCGGATACTTCTTATGTTACCTCTTTACTGAATCACAGAGGACGGAATCAGTGTGGCGGCGCATTTGCTGACAAGGTATTTCTAAATTTTAATTTTCCGGTCAAATAAGCATTAAGTTATCATGAACTAAATATTCCAGAGAGAGTTTTGGGGTAATTTTGCTCTGAATTTAATTTCGGATATCTAGCAATGATTTTGAAAAAGTTCGATATAACCGGTTCATTGTGTCTAGGCGTCTTGCTTGAAAGACTTCTTAAGAGGCTATGCGAATTTTATTTTTGTCACTGTCACTCCAAGCGAAAAATCGCGCAGTGCGAGAGGGGCGAATTCAGGGCATAAGGGAAAAAAGTTTGTTTTATATTTTTATTAAAAAAACTAAAATTGCTAGCAAAATTTCAAATATAAAATCTCTAGATATTGTTAAAACACACCTAATAAAATATGTTTGAGTTCTGTATATGGTTCCTATTCGTCAAACGAGGAGAAAAAGTGTGTTTGAAGACCTCATTTCAACAATTATTTCTATCGAGCAAAATTTATCCAAACATGTTTTCCAATTTTGAAACCCCAGATTATATAGTCAAAATCCATATACCAGAAACTGATTATAATTTTCCGTGTATTTCATGAAATACACAGAAAAGAAACACCCGTATTTTTTTCGCATATCGCCTTAGTAATTGTTTCTAAAAGCACTTTTTCATTTAATTTTCTGTTTTTACAGTCATATTTCATATAACAAATACATGCATAAATCAGTAAATCAAATGTTTATTTTTACTCGCGGTGGGTCAATTGTTTTTGTCTAGTAACAAAATGTGTTTATATTACGAAGGTGGAAATAAAGAGGCACGTGACTAGCGTGCACAGTGTTTTATTGTACATTGTATGGGTGTCTCATGGGAGACAATCTTTGTTTTTAGATAATAGTAGTTTATGCTACAAGGGCGCAAAGGAATAAATTACGAGGACGATTTAAAACACGAGCGTAGCGAGTGTTTTAAACGTAACCGAGTAATTTATTGCTTTTACGCCCGTGTATCATACTACGTTTTTCAATGCATAGTGTGAGGAAATGAAAACAAATATAATCTTGTGAACTTTAAATTATAATTGGCTCACATAGACTGTATCCAGAGCCGTTAAACAGTGGAAAAAAAGTATAATATCTATGGTACACAGGAAAGGCTGCAGGTTAGCCAACCATTGTAAATAAATAAAAAATAATAATAATAATAAAGCCCTAGGGCAAAATAATCGACTTTCTGTTCGGTTTTGATGCATAAAAAGTGGGCCTTTATGAGCACATGCATTGAAAATATACTTTATTCATGTAAGAATGTTAAGGGTCAAGACGAGGGATAATGATTTCAGAGATGTTCTTTAAATAAACAAACTCTGTAAAAAATAAATGTGTTTGATTAAAATTTTTGTGATAAAGAAACTTGAAAATAATTTTTAATCCATTCATTTCAGGTTATGCATAATTATAACTAAACTCTCTTAAGATAACCCTTATCTTAAGATAACCCTATCATCATCTTAGAAATAAACACTTGTTATTTTGTGTTATAATTTAACAATTTTTTGTTTTTTATCATTTAAATAATGTATTTTTATAAATTATTAGATAACATTACAGATTGTCTATCCTTTAAATACATCATATAAATTTCGTTTGATTTTAAACTAGGTGTACACTTATTATGAGTACGGTGAAAACGGTCACTTGTCAAATACATTTAAAAATAAAGTTTTTTACTCAAAAAAATAATTAAAAAACGCGTTAGCTTATAAAGTTCACCGATCCTATGTGAATATATTTTGTAAAACGAAGAGAAATATGCTATTAAAAGAGTAGATAATTAAATAAAGTGTAAAACACACACGCACTTAACAAGTCTTTCAATAAGAATAACATGTTAACACGTCGCGTGCCAACAATTTGTAAATTACTTTTAAGCTCACATTAGTCGACGCGGCGTAATACATCATCTCACTTTTAGTACAATTACTAAAAGTGTGTATAACAATAATAGAGCTACTTTATGTCACGAAACAGTAATATACTTATTAGTATAATTAGGAGTTGTTTCCGTTATTAAGGCATTCATCGTGGTAGTTAACGGCAGTGTAGGAAGTTTCAAAATTATATTTCAAATATAATTTTACTTTAGTCGCATCAAAACTAAAATTTTTATTTACAAAATATAAGTAAAAATATATACAAGAACGTTTTTTTTCAATTTCATAATAACTAATAGAAGATTAAATCTCTTCCAGCCAACCTGTGACCAATATGTAAAAACTGCATACTATATAAGTACATTAAACATTGTGATAGGTTTAAAAAATATTAGGTATCTAAAATTTCTAAAATATTATACCAGATATTATTACGCTTTTATTTTTATTACATTCATTAAGTTTATGTTTATTTTGCGAAATCCATCGCTATGAATACTTTAAATATAATCCTGGCCCGGGGAATTTTTTCAAATTCTTGTGTTTGGATTTGTTTCTGAGTGATATTTTCTAGTTTGTAATGCACTCTAATAATATTAAAAGTATTCATTAAGTGTTTTATAAAACATATAATTATAAATATGACATCAAAAATCAAAATCATTTATTTGTATACTAGACATAGCTTAACTTAAAAATTTATAATATTTCTTAAAACAGACAATTTGACAATGGAACAAAATAAATGTAATAAATATAAGGCTGTTTGAGTTGTATGCACAGAAATATTATGATATGTATTCACATAAGCATTAAAGTATAGCATAGGTTTGCATAATACCTTACAGGTATAATAAATAGTCGATTTTTAAGGACTAGACGTAAATTTACCAAACGTAAAAAAGCTAAGTCTGTACATATTTCACTAGGCTGAATAATTTTGTATGTTGTCTACACCACAAAGAAATATTCTCACATTCTTATGTTACAGTGTTAACAAACAATTTCCGTTTATTTCCCGACAAAACGGTTATAGTATTATAATAACTGTCGAAAATAAACTCACTACATGATTTCGAGAAAGGGCTCGACCATTCTCGCAGTTGTTCATGGAGCAGTAATTCCAATGAAACGGTATTCGCTCATAGCGAAACGGGTTCGAGAATTTCTCTTTCGCATCGCGAGATAGGAACCAAGGTTAGATAAATAGTTTGGCACATTATTCGCTCCAACGAGGTGGAAGATAAATTTCGAGGGCTCCCTTTACACTTTACGAGATGTTGCCAAAAAGACCGAGTGTACCGTGCTACCTTTTCTCGCGGAAGTTCCTTCCTGTTTTTTGAATTTTATTGGTTTTTGAATTAGCATTCAGTATTCTGATTTTTGGTTCAATAAATGATTTATAAAATATATTTATTTTACTAGCTTCTGCCCGCGGCTTCGCCCGCGTGGCCTACAGGAAACAAATTACATTTTTTTCAGAAACAAACATTATAAGTGCTCTCACTCCCTCTGGGAGTCAAGGTGTAGTGCTCGGCCAAAAAACTTGCATGCTCAGACTACGAACGCGCCCTGCTCGGCCTTCGGCCTCGCGGGCGCGTTCTCCGTCCTCACATGCTCGTTTTTCGGCCTCACCAGAATGCCAAACGGACTCACCGATCAAAGTTTTTCCGAAAGAGTGTCAAAATCCCTATCAGTTGTCAAAAAATTTCAAATTTGAATACAGCAGCGTAATTGGCGACCCCGAATGCCCCTTGAGTTTTATGCAAATCGGGATACTTTTTTTGGACCTGTCAAAAAACTGTCAAAACTGTTTAATTTTTTTTTTTGGTCATATAGCCCCATCTTGACCGATCACAATAGTTGAAACCCGAACTCCCTACAATTAGCCTTTCGGGAGATATGGCCGATCAAATGTTTGGCAATTTTTTTTTTCGACTTTAGATCTTGCCGAGCCCTTTTCTTAGAGTACCATGAACATGGGTCTATAGCATTAGCTGTTTGGGAGATACGGGCCTGTAAAGTTTTGACACTTTCGGCGGGTAGATCTCGTCGAAACCTTTTCCTAGACACCCATCAACATGGGTCTAAGTCTAGCCGTTTGGGAGAAACAGGCCGTCAAAGTATTCACATAAAAAAGAACTTTTTTTGGTACCCCGTGGTCCAACCCCTTCAACCTTCCATTCCAAAAATATTTTGCTGGGATATTGAAAGATATAGATAGATTGTGGATATATAGATAGATAGATACCTCAAAAGGAAAAAATGGAACCCTAATAGGATCACTTGTGTGGCTGTCTGTCTGTTCGTCTGTTACAGCCGATTTGCTCTGGCACACATACTTTCAAGAATTTTCATGTCCACTATATTAAATTTCAAAATCGATGCCATTTTCATAATTAACGTCCCAAAAAACCATAAAAACGACACCCATATTGATATTTACACATTTCAACATATCAACCCCATCGCACCCCAACAGGGGATGATGGTATTTCACGTCCACTTCGTTGGATTTAGAAATAGTTGTTGTTTTCGTAATCAGCGAGCCGATAAACCATACAAACGATACCCATGTTGATTTTCAGAATTTGTCACCCCATTTCCCCCTTTTAGGGGTGGAATTCTGAAAAAACCTGAAACACATGTTTACTCATTTATAGATAGGAGTACTCTTGTGAAGTCTCGAATAAAATAGTCTAACTAATCTTGTTTCCCCATATAAACTTTGGACCCCCGTTTCACCCCCTTAGAGGGTGAATTTTGAAAAATCCTTTCTTAGTGGATGCCTACACTATATAAGCTATCTATATGCAAAATTTCAAGTCTCTAGGACCAGTGGTTTAGGCTGTGCGTTGATATATAAGTCAGTCAGTCAGTCAGTCAGTCAGTCAGTCAGTCAGGACTTTGAATTTTATATATACAGATTACAGTTTTTCATACATTAAGGAAATTCAGGGAGCTGCTTATGTAAGCCTCCTTTGTTATACGTACTCAAATAAGCAGGCAAGGCAAAAGCATTCAAAATAACATTTATTAGATTTTTTTTTGTCTTTTTAAATACCTTTATAATAAAAACATAGTTGGATTACAATAGGAATAACCCTCTCTGAAATATATGCATGAAGTTTGGTCCCGGTTCGCATCAGATAGTAGGAAACTTGTAACTGGATACAGTTTGTATTTTGTTCTCAAGATTTTTCGTAATATGACACGTGGTTCGTGTTGTTTTTTGGAGATTTCATTTCTCCGTTACGGGTCCCCAGGGAAAGTGACAGTAGGCGGGAATGACGCAATATGGTGTCAAATATGATGGTTATGATTTTGTTATTTATTGACAGATGAGTTCGATACTTTTCTTCTCTTTGTCACTTTATTTTATTTATTTATTGACACAAATACACTTTTACATATTAGTTGTCAGTATACACCACTTAAACCCTTAGGGGTATGTGTGTGGTGCTATTTGAATCCATCTACAACATAATTAAATGAATAGGTCGATTTAGCATGAACGTTATTTTTACAATGGATTCACAAACATATATTTGGCGTTATTTTGTTTCTTAAAATGTAGTTCAAGGTAAGAATTTATAGGTAAGTTTTTCTTAATTTTTTTTTTATTTAGTTAGGTATAATTTTATCTTTTATATTTATATTAATTTATAGGTAGTCTAGTTTTTTTATGTTATTTAAGTTTTATATTGTTAAATAAACTTATATAATACGTTCAAGGGTCTCCAAACTTTTTAGCCTAAGGGCCGCACTGATTCTTCTACTAAGTCCCAAGGGCTACGACCTAGATTGCTCATCATTACAAAATATCAACTGTAGTTTTGACGCGCAAATTTTGAATTTAGACCAGCCAGTCAGTGAGATATCATTTGTGCAGGACGCAGGAGTGTACTCAGCTCCGTTCGCCCTTCGGTTTGTACTTCGGGCAAGTGTCAAGGACATTAACCATTGCGACGAAGTTAGCCGAAGCGTGTGCTGTGCACCTTTCAATAGGGTTATAAATAACATTCTTATAATAACGCTACTTTAAGACAAATATACATGATAACGTTGTTATTAATATCGGTTGTGAGTTTTGATATATCATTAATATCAGTTATTATTTTAAGTTTGTGAATTTTAAATTAAAAAAGAATCCGGGCATGTCAGGCCAGCGACTGCGGGCCGGTCTTGGCTCGCGGGCCGTAGTTTGGAGACCCATGATGTAGTTTATAATTTAATAGTTTATAATAACAAACACTTATAAACTTATTAGTTAATAATAACAATCAATTATTAACTTATTAGTTTATAAGTGATTGTTATTTTATCTTTTGAAAATTAAAGCCCAAAAATTTACAGTAACGTACAAAGGATAACATTTTCAATTTTCCTTTAGACGATTGGCTTTACGAATAAATAATGACATGAAATATTGAGCTTTATTTTTGGAAGTGAAAATACTACGATAACATTTACCTGATGTCAAAAAAATGTTGTCACTATTTTAGTCCGTAAATTAGCCGCCTACGCATACCGACAACCAGAAAACCTAAAAAAAACTATATTTGTTTTGAGAGCGGGATGCCATGAAAACCGGCCGACCACCAGCAGCATTTTTAAAAAGATGTCTGTCAGACAACTGTGAAAAATATAAAAAATAGTAAAAAAAAAAACAGATTATACACGTGAAATACAAAGCAAAACGAACTGGTAAAAAGTAATTGAAGTATCTAAATAACTCAGTCCAATAAACAATTTACAAATCTCAACACATAAAAAATTAACGACAAGCAATTAGTTCGAACGCGACCCCAATAAAACACAAAACATCTGTTCTAATAGCGTTCCATATTTAAATTTA
This sequence comes from Ypsolopha sequella, assembly GCA_934047225.1. Taxonomy (NCBI): domain Eukaryota; kingdom Metazoa; phylum Arthropoda; class Insecta; order Lepidoptera; family Ypsolophidae; genus Ypsolopha; species Ypsolopha sequella. The sequence continues at coordinate 13,589,470 of OW203994.1, read as the reverse complement.
ATTTATTTACAGCCAGCGACAAACATTCTACGCCAAATGAGCGGGCCCATTCTCGACTGAGACAAATCCCTCGGCACAAATATTAATCAAAAACAGAGCTCCACAACTCTTGTTTATCGACATCGTAAAATCTGTGAGTGGTACATCCCTAGCGATATGTCACAAGAACGTGAAGAGAGGTAACAAAAATTATGTGGTTTATTTGACAGCCGATGCTTTGTCTTTGTGCGCGTATGTACTTGAGTTTGTACGCGTATGTACTTGAGACTGAAGCAGGTTGTTGTTACAAGATGCTTGTGAGGGTTATTTCGGTGAGTAAGGTTGATTCTGAAATTTTTGGCAACGTATTTGACTGAATTTAATTTTATAAACGTAATTAATGGTACAAAATATACTAGGTATTTAACATTTACCCTTTTTAGGGTTCCTTATCCAAAGGGTGCCGAACAGAATCCTATTAATAAGCCTCTGCTGTCTGTTCAACACAGGGTTTCCAGCTTCAGCCGTAATAGATATAATATAGATAAAATAGACGTAATAGAATATACAGAAGTGACAAATGGCTTCTCTGATACGAAATGACAAAAAAAATCAAACCAAATTATATGGCCTCCATCAAAAAGCCTCGAAAAGGATTTCTTTTTTCACTGTTATTTATTTCATCTTAAAAACGGTTATACATACATGCGTTTTTAAATTTGATCAGATTGATGTACATACTTTATTTAAACCAACAAATAAAAAAAAATTGTGCCTGACTATTTGTCAGGCGCTACCGTTTTTGCGCGTTGTTTTTATTCGCTTTAATGTTGCTATGGCTTATACCTACATTGTTCTCATTTACCATAATTGTGTAGAGTTCTGTGCTGCTATAAAAATTATAATATTATTTTAAATATGTATAACCTTTGGATATTACTTATATTTGGGACTTGTGTTGGAAATAAATTACATTATTGCTATCCAAATAAATATTTCAAAACACACAGAGTTTAAACAAATAAAAAAAATCTCTTAACACTTGCATACACAGACAGGCCTCTCAAGCCTCAAGCCAAGCCTCGCGAGTCCGCCTGACTTGGCACAGCCTCCCGGTCGAGATATAAGCACCTTATTTTTCGCACATTACACTTAGAAATTGTTTGAAATATGTTCTAGTCTTCAGTCGCGCTTCGAAAGTTTCTGTTTCATGATACCATCCGCATTTGAGGGTTATTCTTCCCGTTGCATTGCAAATAGTGTTGAAAATTTTTCTTTTCCTTTTGTAGAAAGATATGGAGGAGAAGTTTGTCGGGTGTGATTTATGTTCAAAAGATGAAAGAATGCAATTTTTGGCTGTGGATTATACAGCAAAGCAAGTGTAATAAAGTAGAACTACGTATGTAACAATACGACTATAGATAAGCACTACAAAAGCATAATAGTATCTACAAAAGAGTAACGAAAAAGTAGTACTTTCATTAAAATTAGAGTAATTTGACTTCATAAGTGTTGTGATTACCAATAGGGCCCACTTGTTTAAGTGTTGTGATTACGGGTAGGGCTCACATGTTTAAGTGTTGTGATTACGGGTAGGGCCCACATGTTTAAGTGTTGTGATTACGGATAGGGCCCACTTGCTTAAATGTTGTGATTACGGATAGGGCCCACTTGCTTAAGTGTTATGATTACGGATAGGGCCCACTTGTTTAAATGTTGTGATTACGGATAGGGCCCACTTGTTTAAGTGTTGTGATTATGGATAGGGCCCGCTTGTTTAAGTGTTGTGATTACGGATAGGGCCCACTTGTTTAAGTGTTGTGATTACGAATAGGGCCCACTTGTTTAAGTGTTGCGATTACGGGTAGGGCTCACATGTTTAAGTGTTGTGATTACGGGTAGGGCCCACATGTTTAAGTGTTGTGATTACGGATAGGGCCCACTTGCTTAAATGTTGTGATTACGGATAGGGCCCACTTGCTTAAGTGTTATGATTACGGATAGGGCCCACTTGTTTAAATGTTGTGATTACGGATAGGGCCCACTTGTTTAAGTGTTGTGATTATGGATAGGGCCCGCTTGTTTAAGTGTTGTGATTACGGATAGGGCCCACTTGTTTAAGTGTTGTGATTACGAATAGGGCCCACTTGTTTAAGTGTTGCGATTACGGATAGGGCCCACTTGTTTAAATGTTGTGATTACGGATAGGGCCCACTTGCTTAAGTGTTATGATTACGGATAGGGCCCACTTGTTTAAATGTTGTGATTACGGATAGGGCTCACTTGTTTAAGTAATGTGATTATGGATAGGGCCTACTTGTTTAAGGCGCCTCTTCCCATCGTCATCTGAAACTTGCTCTATTGATAAAAGTTATTTCTCTAATTATGAAAAAAATTGTATTGTTATTTAAACTATAAAGAATAATTTCATAATAAGAAAATATTCTCGCATATAAGAAAGAGTATGAAAATATTGTTTAAAGTGAAGCTGTTTTTAGACTTAAATGAAGTAAAATTGGTTATTTCTCCGAAACTACTAATTGTATTTGTATGGTTCTTGCACCAAAATACAAGGAAAATTTTGCTTAAAAAAAATTATTTATGGAACTTTTTTTCTGTCTATTGCATCCTTGTAAAAAGTATTATTTTCTAATTATTTGCGCTATCCGGAGACCCAGCAACGCACGCACTGTGGGAACATTTGTTTTAAGTCGCGGAAATTATTACTTAACTTCTCAATTACTGAACACATTTAAAAAATAGTTTCAGGCAACTTACTCTTGAGCATAGGTGCTTATGTTACAAAGCTAAATTTTGGTGTTGCCAACTTGGTGTTGGTGCAACTTTGGTGAAGACGAAATTTCTCATTAAAGTGATTTTGGTGAAGTTAATTCGAATCGTCTTTTAACGGAACACCTGGCGCTAGAACATCAACAACACCAGGTTTTCAAGGGTTCATTGGAAGAAACTAGGTCTCTCCTCATATTGAAGAAAATATATTTGATTTATCGATCTTTTATCTAGGGATTCCACCTATTAACAATGTTTTAAGATTTTATTCTTTTGTCAAAAAAAGAAAAATGTTTTCCACCCTCTTTTTTTTGTTTTCAAACGTTCGCTTTAAAAACGCGGTTAAGAAATCAACTTGATTTTTTTTTTATAAAATAGGCAATAGAAATATGAAGGGATGTTACCTAAATCCAATATTTTTTTCCCTACAAAATATTTCAGTATTAGCTAAAAACACGCCAATTTGTTGTTTCGCTGCGTGATCACTAGTATTACGCGTCCAAGAACAAGAGGCCAAAGAGCCAACATATAGTCGCCTCTAGGAAAAGCAAATAAGGTCTTTGCTATTAGACTTATTGTGCTGGACGGGTAATAAAAAAAGTTGCTAGGGTATGCCATCCTCTTAATAGAGCTTTCACATCATAAGTGATTTCAAATTTAGTTTTCGTAGAGATTTATTGCCTTACGTCTATCACGACTATGGAAAATCCAATTTTTTTAAAAATATTGCAATATCATTAAAAATATGTTAATGCGTATCTATTTTTTTACAATTCGATCAACGATTATTATAAATTAGTTATATTTGGGCGTTATAACTATTTCTTATAATTTTATTACAAAACCGAAGAATCGACCCTTAAGAATAGATTGCAAATAATTTTGGCAAGAACGAGTGTAACAATAGGATATGCCATACCATAATTATTACGACAAAAACAAGCTTTAAAATGGTAGGCCTGGCAAACAATTCAGCACCCTCTGAGTGCGGTACCCTAATAATATCTTAACTGCTATATTTTTCGGTAATCTTGACGTTATCAATCACCTGATACCATCACTTTTCGGTTTCGGGAGAAAAAAAATTATAACATGAAAAAAAAATATATATATATATGTATATATATTTATACATAGTAGCTTTAGATTATTGATCTGCACTGTTCAAAGTATTATCATGTATATTGTAATTGTTACATTTAACTTTTGATAAAGCTCTCTGTTATTTGTAAAACGTGTGCACCTGAAACGTTACAACACACGGATGCTAACCCTACATATTTAATAGTATTATACTTTTTTGTGTATGTAACATTAGTGCTCCTAATAAATAAATAAATAAATAAAAAAACTCTACTTTTTCGATGTTTTTTGTATAGGCACCACCCTTGGGTTTACATTCTTTTTATTTTATTATTTTCCATAATATTAAATACAAAAGAATAAATATACCATATTTTTTTAGGGTTTCGTACCCGTATTGTGGGGTGTTACGGAACCCTTTGTGCGCGAGTCCAATTCGCTATTGCCTAAATTATTTTCATTATTTTTCGTGATAGAGGCCATAGTAACACGTATTATGTGAAAATTTCAACTGGCTACCTATAACGCCTGAAACTGTAGATCCCTGTGACAAACGGACGGACAGACAGACAGTGAAGGATTAGTTATAGAGTCCCGTTGGGCACCCTTTAAATACGGAACCCTAAAAGTTATCTAAGTGTGGCGCTAACTTGAGCAAAGAGGATGTACGTAGAACTTGAGTTTTGTTCTTTTATGTTTTAAGGTTTCAATTTTTTTTAGGGAGAGCAGGTATTATCAGCTGAATTTATTGTAAACTAATATTACATATACCCAGCTATGTACTGATATATAGATATGTAGGCGAATGTAGCTAAAAGGGTAGGTCCAAAAGTTTGAAAAATACAGTAGTTATTCAACAACTTTATTTAAAAAAATCGCATACCTGAGAAGTTTAAAAATAAAATTGAAGTACAGAATTATGTAATCAAGAAAAATGAAAAAATGAAAAATGTATTTATTGCGAAAAAAAGCTTAAAAATAGAAATATTAGTTGCTGGAACATCCTATTAAGTATTTAAACAATACCTGTGTCAGGATGCCCCGCGCCTCCAATTGTATCATTATAATATATGTACATTACAATTTTACAAAGTAAACGACAAAGAAGGTAAATAGTAATTCTAACTTAATAATATATTATTTTGTAAGCTAAGTGAATGTGTTAGTGCGTGGAAGTTGGATAAGGGGAGTAGTGTGTGTGAGATTGTGGTTTTGAGAGTCGCTCTCTAGCCCTACGAATAATGTCTTGGGATCAGTATTATAATAATCTAGGGAGCGGCTGCCAATGATCAAGAAACAAGTAAAAGAAAATAATGCGTTTCAATTTAATGTTGAGGCATTGCAATACGTATATATACATTCATAATTAAAATTAAGCAGCAACAGCAACAAGTGAGGTTAATTTTTGGTTTTTCTTGTGTATAATATGACAAAAACCAATGCGAAGACAATGATTACTAAGGACTAAAATGTCCAAGAAAGCATATAAAAATTCGTAGCAACAACACTCTAGATAACTGTACCCGTTTCGGTAAGCATTATTTTATCTCTATACGCAAGCACGCGTCGTCGTCTCGGACGCTGCGTTTTCACATTTATTCCGAACGATTAATGCGAGGCTCAGACCCACTATCAAGATGAGGCGCATTTGAGCAGCTTCCACTAAGCCTACTGATAGAAGCCACTTGATTAAAGAGCAAAGTCGGGGAAACCGAATAAGACTACCTATGTGTGTACCTCTACATATCTTTCTGTAGTGGCGTATTTTGCGCTGCAACAAAGACATGTATGTTACAATTTGCGTAGTACTTTGAGAGATTTTTCGTAGCCCTTGTTTAGATATTACTTTACTTTTATATACATTGCTACGGTTCCGTAGCACTTGCGTAGATATTACTCCTTTTGAAGACATTGCGCCGCCGGTTTCGTAGAACTTGTGTAGAGGTTGCTTCACTTTCGTAGATTTCGCTACGGTTTCGTAGCGTTTGCGTAAAAATGTATGAGTACTTAAAGTATTGGTGTAAACATGCTTTAATTTTGTTGACTGGAATTTAAATGATATTAAAAATAGTATTTTGTCCAACTGTAACATAATTTGGACATAGGACATGAGTCGTTGCTTGTGATTGGTTCTCTAGCGGTGTTATAATAAATTTGGCAAAACACAGCGCAAAATTGCAGTATTATAAAACCATAATATAACATCTTGCTGTCCCAGAGCTTGTATGTCATATAAAACATTTTTGAGAAAATGTTTTTTTTTAGTAAAGCTGTGTTTGTATGAGTTAATGAACAGCTTTACTTGAAAAAAAAAACAATTCTTTCAAACAATGTAGGTTATGTAGGTACTAAATTATTATTACATACGGCTTGAACACTCACGTGTGATTGTTGTTGACTATATATATGCCAACCGTTTCACCGATACAATTTCGGCATAATAATAATAGTTTAGTATGTCAGCTCACGCGAATTTTAATTATATTAATGTAGGTACTTATAAAACCTGTTGTTTTTATAACCTTATTGTATATTATTGTATTATATATATTATTGTATATATTATATATATTATTGTAGTATTTAAAATTAATAAACGTTTATACCAACACAAGTTTCTATGCATGCTAGAGATGAATAAACTACAACAACAGAGTTTCTGTTTTTTTCGTGACTTTATAAACTTATTTACGTTACTAACAATAGGAACAAAGACAGCCCATACAAAGTCTAGATAAGAATTTACAGTCCCATTTGCACACGAAACCGTTCTAGTGATTTACGGAGTCCCGAAAAAGTTAGGAGCCTCGAAAGTTGACAAAAAACGGCAAGACTTACACGTCTTGAGTAACTCTAAGGTTGCCCCGTGTTTGTGTAACAAAGAGATAAGAGGATCTGACAACAATTCGTTTTGGAGAAACTGAACGCTGTCATTTTACTGGGGTTTGTTTTCTTGGACCTTTATATGAAGTTTCCATTTTGGTAAACATGTGTTCATATTTTATTATTATTATAGGCAATTTTTAAGTAACTGTTTTGTTAAGAAAATTAATTTTTATTTTTTGTACTTTTTCGATGTTTGATTTTTGACTGTTTTATTTTTACGAAACCTTTTTTATGCCCTGTTTAAAGTTATAGACACAATAAATTACCAAGGATTAATTTCAAACGATTATCTTTTAAAACGTTCACCAAAATATCATATTGCAATGGGTTCGTCTTTTATAGTTACAGGTCGTGGCAACCATACCTGTAGTTATAAAGTTCTAAGTACCAAACGTGAGTATACATAAGGTAGGTTCCACTTGAACTAACCCGATCTTTTGAAAGAGAGATCGACTTGAGATAGGTGACGTATATCGGAAACGTGTCGTGAGAATGTTACGCCCTTTTCCAATATATCTCTGGCACGCAAAAAAAAACTCGTTGAAACTTTTCTGACGGTTCACTTCGTTAATGTGTTCTCTTTTTAAAATCAATATACAAGCAGCTAGGACACATACAAGGCTGCCGAGGCAAAGAAAATTTTTCCTCTTCTTTTCTTTCTTTGAGGTTGGTTTGATTAGTTCATGCAAGAGTTGGGAATTCAAACACTTTTATGGTCTCTGTTCTGCTTGATAAAGTCTTGCTCGTTTGAAAATACTGATTTTACTTTAATGTAGATGAATATAATAAAATCTATTTCTTTTTGGGTGAATTGATCCGACAAAAAAAGTATTGATTTACGAAAACCAACTATTATTGGGTCCATTCGCTAAAAAAAAGAAATTGTGCAGGTTATGCATGGTTTAATAACAAAATTTAAATCCTTTTGTATTAAACGCACGTCAAAAGTACGCCAAAGTAAAAAATTTGTGTAATAATTTCGGTCATATAAAACGTGTAACAGTTTTTTTATTTATTGCTTTACTTTTAATAAACAGGAGTAAATCACGTCATTCTGAAGTGATGACGACATTTCAGCAAGGATGCTCTAAACTGGTTCATACATTCACTGAACGAAGATTGAAGGTTAAGATTTAACGCATTAGTATGCATACTGTGCCAGGGAAAGGGCGAACTTGGCAACGTAGGGCGGCCTTCATAAACTCGATTCAACTTTAACACGCTTCTGCTCTGAAGTCTTGAATAGGCATGATTTACTATTGTAATCGTCGTTAAAAATTTAGTTTCCTTAATGAGTCAGCCGTAGAGAGGAGAAATAATTTTTGCATTGTTATTAAGTTGCCAAAAAGAAAAAAAATCTAATAGATACTTAAATCTACAGTTGGACATATAAATAGTTATTGATAAGCATTTAAAAACTTTATATTTTTATTCGGTGCAATTTCCATAGACATATTTACTAGTCTTTCACCCGCGGCTCCGCCAGCGTTTATTTAATCTTTACCTTTAATCTTTTTGGTTTAGCGGGTTTTTATCAAGACCCCTTATTGCCTACATATATATTAAGAAAATCGCACTGAAATCCGTTCAGAGGCTCTCGAGTTACAACACTACAGACAGAAAAAGTACTGAAAATTTTAGTTTTGGCCTCAGAAATTGTTACTCATTTAATTTAAAGTTTCACAGAAATATATTGTAGAGACACGACTATTTTAGTGACTAAAATATGCAATATGTTGTGTAAGCATCTAGACAACATTTCGATGACTCCAAAATTTTATAATATGCCGGCACTGCTGACGCTGCCGCGCGCACGCACCAACCTGCTGCAGAGGACGCCACTCACGCGCACCCTGCGATCTCTAAACGCGTTGGCTGGACCCGGACGGGTTGATTTGTTTAATTGTAGCGTGAGCGAGTTTACAAAGGCCATACTAAGTCTTAAGGCGATATGTAAAAGTTTTAGCGTCCCTGTTACTCCATATGCGAAAAAATCCTCAGTGCGAGAGGGACGGATTCGTGGAAAAGTGGCAAAAAGTCGGTTTTTTATTAATATAAAATGTAATAAAGTTGCTATCAAAATTTCGTTTAACCAGGTCCTAGATACCGTTAAAACCCATCTAATAAAATATAGTTGCAGTCTATATGTATGTCATTCTAAATATCAAACCAGGAGAATTGGTGTCGAAAAGGACCTCATTTCAATAAATTTTTCTATCGAGCCGAATTTCTCCAATCGCGTTTCTGTTTTAACAGATCCCTAGAAAAAGAATTCAAAAATAATATACAATTTTATCAAAATAATACATTATTTACTGAAGTAGATATGCAAGTCTTTAAAGTGTCGTTTTTTTCCGTAGCGCCTTTATAATAGTTATAAGTTTAAAAATTGTGTATTTGTATCTTATATTATTGTATAATGTGGTTATTAATGTTATGTCTTCTCAATCGCATAAAGATGCATCCTGTTAAGATAGACGATAGGGGATTGTAAATAACTAAATAAAAAAAAAAAATGGTATTTTGTTCAATTGTGACCACAGACTTATGATATACTGACTATACCATAATGTAACTTCGTTCGTTTCGTTAACAAGCACTCGTGTACCTATATTTAATTATGTCCAATTGCACACACTATTTCATCTACGATCATAAAAACAATTTCATGAAAAATGAGAAAAAGAACACTCGCCATGGCACTGTCGTGATACTCGTCATGACGGAATTAGTATGTAGATGTCTGAGACCAATCAGAAACGAGAAGAGAAAAGGGGCGTGACTTCAGAAATTAAGACAGACCACCATTGCTTGTGATTGGTTCTGTAGCGGTAATATAATAAATTTGGCCCATCACAGCGCAGAATTGCGATGTTGTAATAAAATATTATAACATCGGTCAAACAATCTAGGTACTTAGAAAATTGCTTTTGATGTTGCAATTACCTTATTGCAGTATGGGAATAGATAAAATAAGATATAATCTTCTATAATATGCTATTTATATTCTATTTTAAAAGTAACTATTATGACTTTTTGACACTCGTAATATTTGTTTTATTTTTCAATTTTCTAATATTTCCATACTCCACTTAAATTTCATCTCAATCGGTAAAAAAATACTCACCGAGGATTATAATGTTTTTGTTGTTTTATGTTGGTAATAAGCTACGATTTTTTGCTAACGTTAGTTTACAAATTCTGCCCTATGCCTTTACGAGGTCTACGTATACATCATGTCCCGAGTCTAATGTCTTTTACATGCACTGCACTTCATTGTTTTCTACTCTGTCTTTATGTTTTATAAAATACCCCACGTGGGAGTTGCGGCTGAGTGCCTTTTAGTTTACAAGGAAAAAATAGTTTTCTAAAATTTAATATTCTCTTTGGGACAGGCAATGGGTACCTGAGTATCTACATAATGTGTTTGGCATTTAAGACACATTTTAGACACATTTTTTTACATATCTTCAAATAGAAGTTAAGGATAAAAGTAAATATTATCATAATAAAAATGTATTAGCTACGAGTATCTCAATTTTAATTATCGAATATAAGCATTTCGTACTTTCAGTCAGATTATTTATTTATTTATTTAAGAAACAAACAGCCACATAAAAATTAACAATACAAATGGACTTAATTAATTTAGGCCTAAAGTTTCCTTAATTTAAAAAATTACGTATATTTCCGCTAAGCGGATAAATAAATAAATAAATAATTAATGGCTAAAATGAATTTGAGTTTAAGAATTGCTATCTAATAAAGAACAAAAAAAATTCCTGGTAACAGATATTTTAAATGTGGAAAAAGATACACAAAACATGTCGACATTTGTTAAATTGTCATTGTAAAATCGGCAAACACGCCTAACAAAACTGTTTTGTGCATAGCGCGTTTTACAGGGAGCTATAGCAAACAAATTCTTTTTACGATTATGTGTTAATTTCTCCTTTTATATAAAGTTAAGACGTAAATCCTTGTAATGAGCTTTTAATTACAATTAACAGCCCCATTCAAAAGAACAAAAAGGGCATAAAAAGTGGTCTCAAGGCCGTGTAGGTTTTTATAAAGTATTATATTCGCGTTGAGATTTATGATGAAGTTCGCTTGGCGCTTGGAGGGTTCATAATTGGCCTCACGCGTAAACGTGGGCTCTCCGAGGTAAGTATGTGGGGGCTGCAGAAGTCTATACACTACCCGATGTGATAGCTAGTAGGATGATAAATCTCATGAATTAACTGGTTTTTGTGCTTCTTTTAAATATATTACTTCAAAAGTATTCTATTCTTCTTTTACTTAATTTAATAAAAGTATATAAAAGTATATAATGAAAGTATGTAACTGTAATAATAATATTTTTAATAATAATAATAATGTAATAATAAATCGATTGTATTTATTGAACTGTAATAATGTTAACAACCGTCGTATTGTCACATATTATGTTTGATATGAATTAAAAGCTATATTTGGAAAAATTCAACTATTTAATTATTTTATTGCCAGGTATATTTGAAAACATTGATTTGTTCAAAAACCAATAATGTAACGTACACGCATAAAGGTACATGAATTTGTGTGTTTTAAGATTTGTTTTTACAAATGAGTTAAGGTTTGGATTTTCCTTTTTGTTCCATCACACCATCCTGCTAAGTTGGACCGTGAATAGAACGTTTTATTTAACACAGGCACAGGGCAAGTTCAGCGACGACGTTCGCGCAAACATGGAAAATAAAAATGGAACTTTTTACATCAAAACTTTATTTTCGCTTCGTCCGGATTCTGTACGTGAGTTTGACTAGGTATATTTTGTACTGATTACTGTATCTTTGGATACTGTCCTTACATAATATCTTATATACAGTATCCAAAGATATACTAGGTATATTTTGTACTGATTACTGTATCTTTGGATACTGTCCTTACATAATATCTTTTACGTTATGGTTTTTGCCGTTATTTTTTCGAAGTGTTTAATGGAAAAACTTGGACATCAGACAACTTACATAAATAAAAATACATGATAATATAATTATATCGTAATGACATATATCCCTGAGGTGGCAGTCGGAGGTGTTTTCGAGGGTAAACTGTCATTGAAACAGTCAATATTCGTAGAACCGTTTTTGACAGAGGACTTTTACATTAAACTCTTCTATATTATTTTGGTTTAATAATCAAAACGGAAAGATTTTTCCTCCGTTTGTAAGTAAAAACTAATTACGCGGAAAGTATGAACAAACTTATTATTTCGGAAATTTAATCTCCTGGCTTACCAAATAAATAAAAGATTTTGTTATCTAGTTTAATACACAGCGTTAATGAAAAATCAATCAACCATATTATAATTAATGAAGCATTTAATCTGACCAAAACCACTACATAAACAATACACGCCAGTTTCCACACCCGTTATAGGATTCACGCACACATATGCAAGTCTTATGTTGGTATGTATATAGGTACATTTAAATATAGGTAGTCTGCCTGGATCCAAGTGATAGTGAGTGGCGTCCGATTCCACCATTTCAATGGCAGCAAAACAAAAGCCTGCTCCCGGTTCGGATTTCATCTGATGCTATTGTAAAAGTCACCCAGGTCGCTCTCTAATGGATTAGTGGCAAACAAGTGCTATACATTCATCTAGGTACGAGTGTGTTTGTACTTGTCAATGCTGTCCGTATTGTTATATCGGTATTTCATTACTGAATTGAACCTTTAGTCCGCTATTGATAAATACTTTGTTGTCGCATATAGGTTTTGTGTCTGGAGTTTTGTTGGGATTATAAGCTTTGGATATATGAAAGGGAATTAAGGCTTTGATAAACCTAATATTGATGGGGAAACGCATTTCAAGGTAATATTTTATACGATTTTTACTTACATAAATAGAGATAATGTTTATTATTTATGACTATGGAAATTTCTTTCGTCAAGACTAATGGGAAAACGAAAACAACCTCTCGAAGCTGAAACGACAACTGTAATTTTGATTAAGCCATAAAAGTCGTGTGATAAAAACCTTGGAGCAAAAGTAAACAGAATATTTAGACAAGACTACTTTGGAAACAAAAGTGGAAAGGACAAAAAAAGTTCTAACGTTGTTATCTTTGGTCGTTGTTAATTGGGAAAAGTTTCGTAAAGGCGAAAAAGCTAGTCTGTGAACCAAAATGTTTGGATTCTTTTCTCGTTACAATAAAGGTGGCTTTTGATTGTATAGCGTTATAAATAAGTTTGCAGAGATGTTAGTATGAAGGAATTTGGAGACAGTAAGTTGTCGGAGCGAATGAATGATCACGTGACAGGACCACAGGCTCCGAGGGTGCACGCATGACCTAATAAACTACCAAAACTTTTAGACTCGAAGGTTACCAGAAATCAACCCTATTGATGGTCACTAAGCGTGTGACCGTGCGTCTTATTACATTGGTGACATAGTAATTATTTAAATAAAATATTATTATGATCATTAGCAAGTGTAAGAGGCTGTGATCCTTGTTTTCTAACAAAAGTCGTTCACGAACGCATGCATGGAATACAGATCGTAAAAAAGAAAAGACATTAAGAACATAGTTCTTCTGTGTACTTTAATATTCTTACGACGTACCCCTTATGTATGTAGGAAAAAAGACTTTATTACTTCTATAACGTCAGCAACGTTTATTAACACAAATGTTGTATAGTCAAAAATAATAAACGAGCAGTCACAGTCGTCAGTTTATCGCTCAATAAAAACAAAACGTGTAACAAATTGTGTCAGAAAAATGGATGTTGTCGTGTTATGAAAGTGCGTGATGTGACGCGTACAGTTGTTCTCATTAGGTCCTAATTACAACCCTCCAGGCAATAACCGTGCTTGGGGCCACGAGGAAATTTGAATTTAAATTTTCGTACGTTTTCTGCCGACGAAATTGCGATTTTCCCTCAATATAAAGGAATACCAATGCTGTTTGAATTTCGAACGGTTATTGTTTCCTTTTTATGTTAATGGCACGTATTGAAATTTTTGTAACGATTCCTCCGGAGGCCGTAACTCGTCAGATGATTCGGTAATGATCGGACATTTGTTCGTTATTGATATTTAAAACTTTTTTATCGGTGACTGTTTGGAGTTTTTTTTGCATCGTTACATAGATTTTGTTGTAATTTTTTTCCAGCCTTGACTTTTTGTACTAAAAATTACCATTGTGCTACTTAATGTCTCTTGAAATGGAGATAATAATTATGAAGTATACTATAACTTAACATTTAGGCGGTTTCGCCAGCCCATCATATTTCGGGCGGTGTCTCCCTGCGGCGGTCAGAGGCCATTTTGCTACAGTCATATCTTTATCTTATTCAGATGGTGGTAAGAGTTACTTTAGAATGTAACAGTGTTCAAGTGAGTCTGACTTGATATCTCACTTATCATAATTATCAACCCCTCCTGTCGTCGAACAGCCTTTTTAATCGCGAATTTTTAATTCTCTCTCTTTTTCGAGTCTACACGTCTTGATCGAATTTTCCTGCCAAGCTTTCTTAAAAATAAGTATTTTGAAAATGGTGCAATAGGTCTATTCAGAAACTTAAAAGTATTTTTTTAATTATCTTATATTATATTCATGACCGAAAATATAAAAGTACGTCTTTTATAAAATGTGCTGTCTTCCTTGTCGTTATACTCGTAGGCAAAAAACATTTTCAATAAAGCCGTCGACTCGTGTTTTGTCTTTCTAAAACTCGTCTGAAAACTCTCAGATAGAAGGCATATAGAGATGATTCCGGGCGTGAACAGTCAGGCATTCGTATATTTTGGTGATGCAAAAGCGTCGAACATTAAAAACTTCCGCGCGCTCGACCAACATGCGATGCGTGAAGAGGAGCGAGCGTTGAGCGGGCCGACTCCACACGTACCTAGCTAGAACATACCATTATTTTCATTCCTGTATGCAATTTTGTTTCGGAATATTTTTATAAAGTTGAAGACTTTTTGTTTAATTTATGCTACTTTTAATTGTTGTGAAGTGGTGTTTTTAGATGCTGAATTTTACCTACGTTGATGTTTAAATGTCGTTTTATAGTTTTATGCTTTGCAGAAATAAATTTTTAGCTTTGAATTTAATATTTAGGTCACTGTTTTATAACTAGTAGTTCGCCCCGAACTCGCAAACCCCCTCTTACAACCCCATGTCTCGGCAACCTCTTGACCGATTTCAACTAAGTTCGATCTTAATTTTATCTCATTTACTTGCTTACCAAATTTCATGACATTCCGATCAACGATACTCGAGTTATCGTCGGACAAATATTCATACATACAAACACCGGATTGTTTAAGTAGACTCGGAGAACTTCGCTTGCTTCGCCAGCTCATTCATTTAAATTCACATACATCTCCCTAATTGCAGCGTAGTAGGTAGGTACGTATGAATAAAAATTGCACTACTATAAATAACTCATCAGCTGCAGACAGAGCAAAGAAAATTATTCTGACCAAAATATTATAGTGAATTCACGACATGATTTCCGACTGGGGCACTCCGGGGACCGAATTAGCGACCTACGTGACCCAACTGCCGATTTTTTGTCCCCCAAAATTATTACTTCCTCTTCAAAAGAGGGCAGGCTTGTTTTTACAATGGGCCAACTTGTACCTACGTTATCGAGTTTGTTGAGTTTTAACGAGGAATTTATACAATAATATGATAATTAAAGGAATCTCCGCGCGTGCTCCGGTGATATATCGCCTTTGCGACATGACCCTTAACTAATGCCATAAATAGAGAGATCTTTTGATAACTCGGAAGAAATGTTGGCCGGTTTTATCTACAACAAATTATTGTTTCACAAAACTTTGTTGACAAAGCGGGAAAGAAAGAAAATAATGTTTAAATTTTAGTGCCTTTGTTCATACGGGAATTGAAAGTGTGAAGTGTGACAGAGCTTTAATAAGGGTGCGGTTTTTGGTTGTTGGTCGGCGTTGCGGGTTGCGGTGACGCGCGGTGGGGCGGGCGGCAGGGCGGGCGGGCGACGAAAGCAAGCAGCAGTAGGCGCGTCAAACCTACGTGTCATGATTTTACCTTGTTACCGCCCTCGTCAAAATGTCGCCGACACTAGAGCTTAATGAACAGAAATGCCATTCTACCCGCTTTTGCCCGCGTTTTAACGCAAAGCGCTCCTCACATGGTAATCAACACCCTTGTCTAAGTAAATGTTGTTATGGCGACATCGGCATTATGATCCTCTCAATGGGTTTACTATTTAATACGGCGGAACATGAAAGCGCTTAATTAAAATCAAGAGTTTTGGTTAGTTTATAAATAAATCTGAGCTTTAGTAATAACTTAGGAACATTTTCAGTTCGAGATGGAATTTATCTTTGGGCACCCTTCATGAAAATAATCCTTTTGTGTGAGTTGGAAACATAATACAAATTTATATATATTTTATGTACATAGCCGTGCAAATCAGGCACAGGTTGGGTTCTATGGGTACTTTTTAGATCTACGGACAAACACAATATTGCAACTAGAGGTACATACTGTATTTGTCTTATCACAACCAAATGGAACAATTCTGAATTTGCAATGAGATAAAATAAAGTATTAGATATATTGTTTGAATATACTCTATGATAAACCTTTTGCCCACGGTTCCACCCACCTTATTCAATCTCTGCCCCGTTTTCGGTTTGAGCGTTATTTTATCAACACCTCTTATAGCATATATGTTGACCAGGGTCACTACAATGGTAATAAATAAAATCCCGTTGAAATCTGTTGAGAGGTTCTCGAGTTAAAACGGAACATGGACACATATATACACACATATAGACAGATAGACATAAAGGCAAACATACAAAAATTCAAAAAATTTTAGTTTTTGCTTCCGTATAATACTAATAACCCATTTCATTTAAAATAATGCTAAAGTGTTAAATAAGTACAAACTTTGAAATTTCTAACTGGTTATTATTTTTATTTTCTTAGGAATTAAGTTATTGTGTGGCAAAAACTGCACCAAAATTGTATTTTCTAAGCTACCGTAGAATAAAGTTAAACTTGAAAAGTGTTGTTTGTAGTTTTCGCTGGTTTATAATTAAGTTTTTTGTAGTAATAGTGCATCAAGATATGCAAACAGTTATTTTTTACTAACGCACTAGTCTGTTAATGAAAGTAGATTGAAAAAAAAGCAAAATTACTATTTTAGTTCAAACCCCAAGTTAATCTAGCCAAGTTGTTAACAACAAGATGTAAGGTTTGTAGAGTTCGGCTTTGTAGAGTTAAGAGCTGGGCTCTATATGAGATCTGATATATTTTTAACAGTGAACGCGTTATGAACGAGTCTTTGCTACCCACGTTGTAGAGGTTTTCTCTAGGTCACAATTTCACTTGTACATCATTTTCAATTAAAAATGGTGTAAATTACAAAATGGTGATTCACTGAATGACTCACTGATTGACATGGTTGTTTAGTTGGAACTGAAACTAAATGAAAATTATGTATGGGTGAAATCTAGATTTATAGGTCTGGTCGTTAACATATACAAAGGAAATTTTGTTGAGCTTTTTTTCGATTCTATTCCGGGCGGGTTTCTTGTTATTCCAGGGGTGCGCGGGGTCAAGTCAATTAAAGTTTCGTCTTTTCTTCCAGTCTCGATTTTTGGTGGGGGTAATAAACTGACAATAAACCTTTTATTTTTTCTGTTATTTTTTTTTGACCAGCCCAGTATAATCTTTGGCAGGCGTGATTTCTTATTGTATGAAATAGTTATTTCAACGGCGGGCTTCTGGACTATAACTATGTACGCTATTTTGGGTATCATTGTGGTGGGGTCAAATAATAATAGAAATGTAGAACAAAGGTAAATAACAATTTATTTGTGAATTGGTGAAATTAGTAAATTTGACTCCATTTTCACAGAGAGTAAACGTGTGTAAATAAAAACAAGCATACCATTTTACATTATGGATCCAACTCGATAAAAAATAAGATCAAGAGCGATCGCGCGAAGGATCAAAAGCCGCGCACATCAATAGCTTTATTTATTTTTTATAAAAGCGTCAAATGTTCAAACAAACATCGCGTTACAGGATTATCGGTCTTTGAGGATTAAAAATAACAGCATCAGAGGTTCCCACCCTGTAACCCGATAACTGATATGTTTTGATGTGTACCGGGCAGTATAACCTACCTAAGTACCTAACTAAGCATATTTTATGTAGGTCCGATATGAATATTTCAGAGATATATTTGCTACACTGGCCTGCAAAACTAAGTACTACACTTTTTAAATTTGATTTTTTTCTAAACTATAGAAGTTAGAGATTTAAAATAATCACATAGTGAAGTTGTCCTTATAGTTCCCTATAGTTTCAAAGAAAACTGATAAAATTTGCTATAAAACGTTTTTTATTTTAAATCTCTAACTTCTATAGTTTAGAAAAAAATCAAATTTAAAAAGTGTAGTACTTAGTTTTGCAGGCCAGTGTATTTGATAATACTTGCTTTAGGTAAACTTGATCTATCTACATGTACGAGTTTACTTATTATAATGTAGTTAAAAAAGTCGTGTCTCTCCATTGAATATTTTTATTTAAATGGGTTATTAGTACCCGAGTATTAGAAAAAGATATTAGAATGAGGCCTGAACTACAATTTTTAGAATTTTGTCTGTCCGTCTAGCTAGACAGAACGTCTACTGTACGTCAGTTTTAACTCGAGAACCACGAGTATATCTATGGATACGATTTTATTTATTATATCATAGTGATCCTGGTCAACATACAATAGGCTGTAACGTCAGGGCCACAGCTTCAGGCTTCTGGCGGCGCTTCTTGCTGCGCTTCCAGGCGGTTTTTGCGACGGGTTTGCCACGACCTCCGTCGGCGCCTTTCACCGCATCGGATGTATAGCACGCTCGCTCGCTCAAAGCGCTCGACACTAGGTTCGTCCTGTGCGCTCGATCACTGGTGCAGCTCCCCGCCTCCCCGCACACCGCCGTCACAAGAGCGCAAGTCACTCGAAGCTGGACAAGACGCGCGAGATGCGACCCATGGCCGGCTCTTTACAACTTCATACATTTGTTCACTCCGCCGGCGCCGTCGCAAGAAGAACCGTTTGGCGCGCCTCTCGAAGCCTGAAGCTATGGCCGAGGTATAAGGGATGTGGATGAAGTAACTCCCAAACCGAAAACTGCCTATAATATAATACATAGTTTTTATTTTACAATGATCGAAGGACACGTCCACGCGAGAGAAGCTGTGGGCTAAATCTAGTTACAAATAAGTTTTTATCCTTGATGTACCGTCAGCTATGGTGAGCATAAATGTAAATAAGATTTACCTTAATCTGTTAAGTTCCCATTACCGCTTAAACAATAGTTAGCAGGCAAGATCGCGTCTCGAATTCATTTTACGGCTAAACCAAATACTCGAATAAAAAATTAACGTTTAACAATGTATTGTTAGCAAATAAAAATTTCAAATGAATGTAGTATAAATTTTATAATTTAAATTTTTTAGTTATTCTGTTTTATAAAAAATTACAATTTGTATTTTATTCTCAGCTTGCCCTTTACGGCAGGTCGGTCATATTATATAATTATTCTTGACCAATACTAATATTATTCGCTACCGGACGCACCCCAGATGTCGAGGTTGTATTTTGCAAGCTATGGTGCGTGCATTAATTTCTTAATGATTTTTTTGAAGATGCAACCAGATCAACACGTTAACTAAATAACAATATAACTATTTCCCTTACGTAATTTTTTTCTGAATATTCCTTTTTCATGTGCTATTTTTATAAGATACAACCACTGAGAGCAGACAGACCAACATAATTCACCTCAAGGGACCACTCTTGAACTAATAAAAATGATCGTTGTATAATATAATTATATTTTAGTCGAAGCCTTATTTTATCCATAATTTAGGTTTAACATTCTGAATTTAAAATACATAAGTTAACGAGTTATTTTTACTTTAACGAGAACAAAAATCATTTAAACAAACGTCAAAAGTTAGAGGACCCAAATTTTTATTATGTATGTAAGGTCAACAAAAGAGATAAGTAATCATGCCCAGCGCAAACACTTTGATCCTAAGATCCACTGACGAGTGATTGATGAGATAAAGAATAATTAATCAATAGTGCATGTGTGTATATATTGTCCAAGTATTTCACATCTCACCTGGTAAAGTATTTGCGCTAGGCCTGGTTGCCTATCTCTTTTGTTGACTATACTAGCAATTCTCAGTAAAATTATTGAAACTATTGCGTAGCAATATCTAAGTTTAGCGCTTGCTGCGGCGCGGCGTGGCGTAGCCAAATGTAGGAATAATTTGCGTGTGGAGATCTTAGCAAGACTTTTTCAAGAATATCCCAAATTTTCTCATAAATAAATAAATAAAGAAGAGTAAAAGAAATCCGGCCCAGGTTGGTTCGTCGCAAGGCCGGAGGGTTTCATCCCTCTTCGAAATGGGTCGAGATATTTTTTATTCCGATGGAGGGCTAAACTGTTTACTAGAATTTAAAGAACTGTACTGTAAGGAAGTACATGTCACAGCAGTCACTTGCAAATGTAATTTCGTTTGCAATGAATACGTAGCAAACATTTAAAAATCGTATGTATATGTAATCTATCGCCACTTTAAATTTGAAAGCTTACACAAATCATTAGCCCTTGTTAATAGTACCACAGCTCAAGAAAACAGGACGGAGAACTTTCATGAAAACTATAGGAATTAGAAAAGCGATAATTATCGATATGTTATTTTGCAAAAATTTCATTTAATCTATATACGAGTAATATTGGTCAAAGATGTACAACTTGTTTCCCATTTTAATCGATATAGCTATATCCATACTTAACAAAGTAAGACCAACTGCCATTTTTTTTTAATTTTTGCATGAAACCATTTGCATTTATTTCACAGTAGTTCATGAAAACTCGAGTCAAATAAACGTACAAGTGCAATCTCATCAATCATGAAGCATTTCAACTTTAAAAACAAATCGTGACATTATTCAGAGGATCAGTTACTGTGAGAGATTGTTTTACCGTGACCGAGGTACGGTTTTAGATCACGTTTCCAGAGATATGTGGGTGTCGCAATCTTTTTCAATTTTACGTGAAATAAATTTGGGAACGGACTTTGATTCAGTTACGCCATTATTCAGCTGTGCAGAACGTATCGAGTTGCACGATTTCTACTTTTTGCCATAAGTACTTGGGATAACGTGCATATGAAAGAAAAAAATGAGCGTATTTTTCGAGATGTAGGATGAGATTAATTGCGAAAAAGTCTAGTGTGTGAGGGCTCTTATTTATGTGAGCGCATCGTTGATTCATACTTGCTTTTTATCTGCTGTTTTCTCACTGTAGTTTAATTTTTGAACAAATTGGCAGCATCTCCATAAATGGATACTTAATTTTTTTATGAACATGGACCATTCCAAAGATCTATTTAACAAATATGTTACAAGTACTTAAATGTAATAAGATATTTTATATAAAACATCTGATATATCTAAATAATATATCATTAATAATATATTATAAGAAATACTTTTATACAGGTTGCTAAAATGAAGTTGCGGGAGCCAAAAACTGGCGATAGTACTCGTACATAAGAACAACTTTTCACGAAAAAGAATTGAGACATACAACAAACAGTTGTTTTATATATTTTACTCGGGTGGCTTTTTAACTCTCTATGGAAGAGCTAATTTTTTCTCGCGATTCAAGGGTTGTCTCCATAGCAAAAGTTGTTCGTATAGACGAGTACTATCGCCAGTTTCCGGCTTCCGCAACTTCATCATAACACCCTGAATAATACTATTGATTTAATGAACTTTTCCAACGAATACATTTATCTGTTAAACACTGTATGTGTTTAATCTTAGCTTAGTTACTCCTATAGTGAAATTCTTTGTTAGGTGGAGTAAACTGACAGACAGTGGTGCGCTTTTAACTCTTGTGGTGAAAGAGCCATTTCACATTGCAACTATTGCAACACTTAAAAGTTAGCGACGTTGTGAAATGGTTCATGCACTAAAGGAGTTAAAAGCGCATTTGCCAATATTGCCAACTGTCAGTTTACTTCAATTAATAAAAAATCTGACTTTAGGACATTTGTTTCAAACGGGGAAAACTATACCAAAATACATTCAGTAGCTTTCAATGTTAATTGTGAATTTACAGACAGACAGGGACACAGACATGAATGTCTGATATTTTATTAATTATTTTATTTTATTCCATACAACTATAATACAAACAACATTAAAAGCAGCTTTTTATGTACCTGCATTATTTGACCGATGTTATAATATTACATTATAACACCGCAATTCTGCGCTGTGATTGGCCAAATTTGTTATAACATCGATAGAGAACCAATCACAATTGATAACGGTCTATGTTAACCCCTTTTTGCTCGTTCCCGCTTCTGATTGGTCTCAGGCATGTACAGTCAACAAAAGAAATAAGAAACTAGGCCCAGCGCAAACACTTTGATTCTTAAACCCGTAGGTGAGTAACAGACGTGATGAGGAATACGTGGTCATACATACATGCACTATTGATTAAATATTCTTCATTGCATCAATCACTTGTCGGTGGGTCTCAGGACCAAAGTGTTTGCGCTGGGCTTGGTTACTTATCTCTTTTGTTGACCGTATACTAACTCCATGGTCTCGGGTATCATGACGAGTGTAATTTTTCTCATTTTTCGTGAAATTGTTAGTTATAATATTGTAAATATTGTCGCGCGAATACGATATTTATGTTGGTCGTAGATAAAGTATTGTGTGCAACTGGACATAATTAGACATTGGGACACTTGTGCAGTCTATTACGAAACGAACAAATTCTTTCATTATGTAACAGTTGCACAAAATACTATTGTGGATCAGAGGGGACCAAAAAGAAACACCTTCTCATATTACTTCCCGTGTATACGGACAACGACAACTACCAAATATATTCTAACAATTTGATTGTCAGTATGAGTATACAGGATGTTTAAAAAATTCACTTCAATGGTTGTGTCAGTTACACAATATTGCATATTCAGCGCCTCACTCGAATAGGATATGTCGAACAGAATAGCGGCGCAAATTGAAAATCAAATTCAAGCTTGCAGTTTTAATGTTTTGGACATTTGTAGGTACGTACAGTACAATAACAGATCATGTGGGTTTAGTTGATTTATATAGTTGAATTATAGTCCTATTAAATGCAATTTTTTCTCTGTGCCTTATTGTTTTTTCAATGAAATTCATATGAATTACACCAACCTGTCACTTTGAGGGATAGGCAGAAACAAAAGAACTTTATCTGATACGATCCCAACACATTCCTTTTGGTTCCTCCACATCCATTATTCAAGTCACACTATATGACACATAATATTAAAAGTGATATATAGAGATACATAATACTATATTTGTGACCTAAAAATTACGCCATAATACTTTATTGCCTGAAACAAACCATTTTTTTCTATTATATTTCGCATTATTTCAAAATAAATCAAAACACTTAGGTTTTTATTTTTAACAACAAATATAAAAACTAAATATAAAATCGTGTGGAAATCAGTTCTTTTTAGAGCTGTCTTTTACCTGTTTTACCCGACCTAATTTCCCAGCTTCGAAGTACCAGACCACGATTCATGTAGGTAGGGGTAGGGGGGGAGAGGTTGTCAGAGCTCGTTACATTCAGAGCCGCAGCCACGTTGCTACATGTGACACCTTATTAAGGGGTTCATTAAACTGTCCCTTTGATTTTTTTTCTTTTATTATATTGGAAAATGTACTGGTATTGTTTCAAATCTAAATCTTTGCTGATAAATACTTTTTCGTTGGTTGAAACGTTGTACCCGAAATAATACAAAATAAAGCAATTTTCGAATAAATATAAAGTCATAAATGTCTAGAAAAAAAAATCTAAAATTACTTGTATGTGTTTATGTTTGTCTAAAGTAGAATGAGTATTGTAATATCAGGATAGGTAAAATATTTATATTTTATAAGTATTATAGCATGTATCCGTTGCTTAAAAAATCTTTCGTTACCAAAATATGTCCTAAATACCATAAAGTTCCAGTACCAGGGTTTGTTAGCGGTTGGCAGTTGTCAACGCCCGCCTACCCGCGCGGCGCGGCGCACCGCGCTGACGAAACATGACAGCCTACAAATTAAGCGAGCTTTCACCGAATTCAGTTGCTGGTTAATACTAGGAAATATTCTAGTTAGTCTAGTTACCAAATATATTAGTAAATAGATCGCGTTACATTAAAACAATATTCTTTTAATCATACTAACATTAATCCCCAAAAATGCGGTAGTGAAAAATTCGAGTTAAAAATCATTTGTTTTGGTTATTTTAGCGGCTATTACTTCGGGTAAGTTGTTATGTATTTTGTTTCAGAGAACGTTTGCTCCCAGTAAGCTTTGAACTAACAGGTGATAGGTCAAAAGCCCAAAAACGACGGTTTATTTATTGTCTGGTGATAGCTGGAATTATTGGGCAGAAAGAGTAAATGATAAAATGTTTATGTTTTGTGTTCACTACTTTAATGGTAAGAATGTACTCGACTGCTGTCCGAATGCACACTGATCGATAGCGCCTCTCGGCACATTTATTTTAATCGCTTCTATGTTTGCTCACGATATACAGGATATATAAAAAATACTTTTTTTTTTCATAAATTTATTTACGATATTTTGGGGGAGGTTAAAAACGCCTAGTGTACGACACATATGGCGAAATTGACTCAGCACTGGCGGAGCGGCGGCAGGGTGGAGTGGGGCACCCGAGTATGTTGGTACAGTGCTCCCAAAGTGATAATGCGCATACAAATCTTCGCCACTGTTCGGCAAAGTTCGTATCTCCTTACACTTTCTATACAGTCAATACGGTCACGTGGTACGTCCAGTCGCTCGGCTATAGATTTGTTTGCGCATTTGTACTTTGGGAGTATTGTACTAACATTTCCATTTATCAACCATTTATCAAGAAAAGCTTAGTACAAATAATAAAGGGCATATCTTTTTTATGAGGTATTTTTTTTATTTCTGATTCTTTGGAATATGCATCGTGTAACTCAAAAAAAAAAAAAAAAATCAAAAATTCTTTATTTACTTTACAAAATGTAGGTTTTGAGGGGGTGGG
Source organism: Ypsolopha sequella (assembly GCA_934047225.1). Classification (NCBI taxonomy): domain Eukaryota; kingdom Metazoa; phylum Arthropoda; class Insecta; order Lepidoptera; family Ypsolophidae; genus Ypsolopha; species Ypsolopha sequella. Next base: position 13,564,566 of record OW203994.1, on the reverse strand, counting down.
ACTCCCCTTTTAAGTTTTACAACCTGTTTTAAGGGAGACCCGCTCTTTCTACGGATCTTATTTTACAATTTTGTATTAAAATTAAAATTAGGTCTTGCTTAATACATAGTGATTAGGTATTTATATAAAGAAAAAATGTGTGTGTATGAGGGTTTATGTTGTGAAATAATATAATAATATAACTACAAGAGAGTGGGTGTCTTGTGTGTGAGAGGGTGTGTGTGTGTGTGTATATGTATTGTGTATATGAAAGAAAGGGTATGTGTGTGTTTTTTAGGTGTGTGTGTGTGTTTGTAACTACCTACAACTACCTACCCTGTGACGGAAGTTGCTGACCAAATCAATATTCTGTATAGTCAGATTTTACCTGATTAGTTTCAATGTAATTCGTACAACTTCTTCGGAGGTAAACAGGGTTACTCGACGGTTCTACGTTTGGCACGCGCGCCTCAACACGAAGGGTTCGCCGTGAGAACACTAGGGTAAACCCTGTTCATTTTCAAAGAAGCTGCACGAATTACAGTGAAACTAGTCAGCCAAAATCTTGACTATAGTATATAACCGTTTATAATCTGTTTTTGTTTTTATATCAATCTTTTTGATGTACACAATATACAATAAAAGGTCCTCTAGTGAAATTTTGAACATCAGAGTTCGGAATTAGGTAGTGTGATTTTTGAATTTGGAACTATGTATATGTTGATATTAATATGGATACAACATCTGAAATACATTTTTATTTAAATATCAATTCATCTGAGATAACAAATTCCATTATTATGATTAGTACAAATTTTGTATTAAAATATGTTTATTTCACCGTTTTATTGAAATGTCTCTTTTTCTCTCTTTTTTATGGCAGACACCATCGATAATTACTTCAATAAATAGTATTCAGGGAATAAAGGTACGATAATTGATAAATATGGATCAGCCGATAAGTACGATTATAACAATATAATAAAACAATACCCGATCAAAATTGTAATGCCGAGAGTATCCACATTAAAGTCAACATATAGCACAAGCAGAGTATAATGCCACAATTACATAAATTACACCATTATACCTAATTCCGACCTCCGATGATCATCTTTATAATATTTTTGCAAAAATTCTGCATTTTAGTACAAAATTTTAGTACGATTATTTGACGGACAATCATTCGCTTTAATGGTTTTCATTTGATGACTGAACCCTAAGTAGAAGCCACGAATTAACCACAGTAGCCTGCAGCATAATGCAGCCTTTAAAGTTGAGTGCTATGAAATTAATCGAAATAATGGATCCTGTGGTTTTAACTTTTATATTATCATAATTTATTTATTTAAATATAACACTGGGATTAAAATGCATTTCAGAAATGTGTACCAGAGTTTTAAGTTGTACCAGTTACCAGAAAATTATGGAATAAACTTGTACACAAAATTATATTTAATCAATCGCCCGAATCTGGAGGCTTGGTTAGTGATCAGGAACAAGGTTCAATGATTCTTTATTTCAAAACAATAAATTTTTATGGATTAGTTCAAATTTAATTCCTAGTATACGTAAGGGCAGCACGGAAGCAAAAAATTTTTTTTTTTAAATTTCGCCTGATGGGTCCACTATGAATTCGGGCAGTTTATTAAATTTCACCTTATATAGGTTGTAGTGGCTTTTATATAGTAGAGTATTTTACTGATCATACTGAACAACTCTAGTTGTTTTCTTTTTTAGATACAAGTGTTATTTTTTGAATTTTTAGAGCATTTTAATAACTTACTGCGAAACTTATAGAGCCTTTTTAGGTTTCCGTACCCAAAGGGTTCCAAACGGCACCCTATTAATAAGCTTCCGCTATCTGTCTGTCTGTCTCCTTTCATCTTTTATCTTTATCACGGCAAATAACAAAAAAAATGTAAGCCCGAGAAACCCAAGGGGTTCCAAAACAGTTCGAAAAAGGAACATCTTTTTACGTTATTTGTCTCAGCTGTATTTTAAACATGGTTACATGCAAGTTTTATGGTCAGATTGTTGTACTATCGAAGAAAAAACCCGCTGGGCCACTTTTCACCCGTATTGCAATGGTGGTAAAAGTGAAAAGTGGGTCTGCTGCAATTTTTTCGATGGTACTCTGAAGTAAAACAACAAAATAATTAAAGTTACAGCTCCTGTACTGAGAGGATGCCGATTGTTTGTCAGGCGCTATCATTTGAGCGCCTTGTTTTTGTTGCCTTGTGGTTGCTTTGGCATCTATGATTTCGTTATTTAGGGTTCGTTTTTAGGGTTCCGTACCCGTAATGTGTGGTGATGTGGAACCCTTTGTGCGCGAGTCCAACTCGCAATTAGCCAATTTTTTTTCATATATTATTTAAATGTTGTGATTTGATTAGTAAAGTATTTGATTAAATTAAATATCACGAGGCAAAGGAACAATATTTGTCAATAATAAATTTTTTATCTGTGGAAACTTTAAATGACTAGCTAGAGTTAATTTAAGTTTTTTACTATTGTTATTAAAATAGTCGCTAGTTTTCCAAAATAAGTAATAAATAAATAAATAAATAAATAAATAAATGTAAAAATATATGTATAGTACTCCTAAGCATATAATGCGCATACAAATCTTCGTCACGGTTCGGCAAAGTTCGTATTTCCTTACACTTTCTATTCAATCAATAAGATCACGTGGTACGTCCGGTCGCTCGGCTATAGATTTCTATGCGCATTACGTCTTTGGGAGTACTGTAGGGACATTATGTATAATTGGCTTTACTAAAAGTTCTTCTTCTTTAATAGAACCTTTACTTTTTCGAAATAAGTACTCGTAGTAAACCATCAGTTTTAAGGCTGTGTTACCACGCGATGTAGATGTAGTGTAATAACACTGGCAAATAACTTTGGGTAACCCCGTTCTCCGCCCGCAACCCCGATTAAGTCTATTCTCAAATGGAAACGTCAAATATGACATTCCTAAGTTATTGGATTTCTATTTTTTATTTATGCCTTTTTTAGGGTTTCGTGGTTCAGGCGCAGCTTAGGTAAGAAACCAATATCATATCATTTTGTCTGTATTATTATACGATAACATGTCGTAAGTGATGTACTTTCAGAGATATCATAGTTTGAAAAAAACCAGCCAAGTGCGAGTCAGACCCGCGTACCTAGGATTCTGTATTGTGGACGATAAATTTAATTGTGTCATTTTTGTTCGTAAATTACTCAACCGCTTTATTTTTCCTGTAATCTTTACGTAAACACATATTACTATGATTTTTTTCATAATATGGCCAAGGTATTTCGTTTAAAGTGATGGGAGGGACATAACTAGGACTTTTTCTGCCTGATTTCAATACTATGAACTCACTTTTATTTGTATTATAGATGAGATATTTGAGACCGTCTGCGGCGCATCGCACAGATTGAAGGGCGGAGCAACACCATATCATCGGCATAGCTGATGTTATTGATGTATTGCTATTGATACAATGGGTATACTATACATTTAAATAATAAAAAAAAACTATTTTCTACTACCTTTATGAAAAAGTTCCATTTAATACTAGAAATTAGTTTTAAAATTCGAACTTTCCGGGCCCCGTTGCGGAATGACTATCAGGTATGTTTGAAATATCGTATTGAAATTTCATTTATTGCAAAATTAGGTTCTTTTTGACGTTTGTCTTCATTTCATGCTAAATTAGGTTCTTTTTGACGTCCTTAGTTTGTCTTATAATCGAAATTCTCTGTGTTCCGATTCACGACATAATCGATTATATTGCGTTTGACACTCTTTTTTCGCAAAATGATACTGGCCACAAATAAAAGCCGCCGGCCGAAACCTGAAAAAACAGGCAAAAACCGCGCAGCGCTTTGCAAAGTCATAAAATACAAATAAATTATATATTATGTACTTGTTTTGTTATTAGAATAAGTATCGTTAGTAGAATAAGTATCGTTCGCAACGAGTAAAGATGGATTTTCTTACCCTCGGAATGTAAGCTTTCGATGTTCACCTTCGGCTCACGTTGAAACTAGTAAGAAAATCCGCCATTTTATACTCGTCACGAAATATACTATTTTTGACACACACGTATGTATATATATATACAACGTGTAACAGAAAGGTTTAACCATATTTGAAGAGCTTGTTCAGTCAATGATATAGAACAACTTTTACTAATGAACAAACACTGTATCCCAAAAAAAAAAATTAACTGTTTCATAGAAAAATGCAATGCCGCTCGAACAAAATGCATGGAAGGGTAGATTTTTTTTCGAGATTTCATGGTTGGCTCCATAGAAAAAGTTATTCTATATCATTGACTGAATGAGCTCTTCAAATATGGTTACACCTTTCTGTTAAACCTTGTATACACAAATAAAATAAAACTTTTTTTGACATATAATCTCAAGTTAATGTACATATTAGAAAATAGCTTATTAGAAGCGGAATAATATTACAGACATGTTTTTGTGTTCTTATATCAACATCTCTATTTAGTTTTCTGTTTCAATATAAGTATTTCTACAGAACAATATTTCCAAGGGTATCTTTATTCCCTATTACATGAAACATTTGGTAGCCCGGGGCTGGCGAAAATGTTTAACTATGCGGAAAAAAGAATCCGTACTTTGTGCCTTGCGATCCGGAGATATGAGATACGAATTTAATTAAGGCCTATAGCGCTTATTATATTGAACCGACTTTCCGCATTTAGATAATATGAAATCTTCGTAATGTTTACTTGCTGTCATATTTTATTCTCATTGCAACGAGGGAGTTTGTTTTATTTCATTAAATTTATGGAAGAGTTAAAATTTATTTCATAATTGAGGTTCAAAATGGTACATGCTTGAAATGGCAAGCAAAAGTGTAACATGAAGTTTCCGATAACAATATATCACCATAATTTAGCAAAGATGGAAGAAAAGAGCAATAATTACGCAATAGACGCTTTATAATCGCAAAAAAGTCGAGTTAAGGCCTCGCACGTTGTCGTAATAGCATCTATTGACTTACTGATAACACCAATCTGTCTGGTACAGCGAGACCGTTCATAATAGCATCCTTAATTAGGCTCTTAATCGAAAAATCGTTGCGCACGGACAATAAAGAAGGAAATGAGGAGGTGCGCGGGGTGAAGGGGCTTTCCTGCATGGTCTTGAGGCCTGATCACCTTAGGTAAGAACATCCATGCAAGTATTTGAGTGCTTTATTGAATGTAACGAAAATAATTATAATCGGTTTTATAATTGAAAAATTCATCGGTAAGTATATTATTAACATTATATCATTGCGGTAGAGAAACGCAGTGGAAAAGTATACCTGGATGTGTGGAGCTCTGAACTGGGATTCGAACCCGAGAGCAGCGAGAGGTCCCAGATTCGAATTCCGGTTCAGAGCTCCTCACATCCATATTTACTTTTCTTCCGTGCTTCTATAACGCAATGATACAGTGTTAATTTGTATCTCCTTGCGACGGATAAGTTGCCAAATGTTTTAAATATAGTATTTTTTTCTATCATAGTTAAGTAAGTATAGTATATTTTTTCGCTTTTTAGGACAGAGTGGTTTTAATTAAATCAACTGACATCCATCTCTGAGAAAAAACAAATAAGATAGCGAAGAAGATTATGACAATCAATCACACATTTTTGGTCCACTTTGAATTTTCAGATCATTTAATGCTCATGGCAAATAGACTGAAATGATATAATGCAGATAGTTCACGTATAGAATTAAGCAATATTTTGTTTGGTTTAGCTTCAATGCTTCTCATTTTTAATTTCGCAATTTTTATTAAATAATATAGTGGTTTTTCCATGCTTTATATTTCACAGAGCGTTGTTCAGTTACATAGAACCCAAAACTTGGAGAATATCTTGCAAATTGTGTAACAAACAGGCTGCAAAAATGCTGCTACGCGAAGCACCTCGAAGCATCTTAAACAATAAGTCGTGATCAGACGCTCACTTTGGAAGGCACCTCGCAGAGAACAGACACGGGGCCGATTTATTATCCGTCATTACCGCAGCAATATCCAAGTAATGACGTGATCCCGTAGAAACTGGCAGATTATTCAGATGTTGTAAGTTAGCGATACAGGCTGCAAGTCAAAAGTTGTCTGGATTCCAAACTTGAGACTGGTCTTCAAACAAGGATGTAATTTAAAACCGTTCCTTGTGAAGACGAACAATTTAGCAGATTAAAACTTCCTATTGCAGTTTTTGCAAAATAAACGAACATTTTAATTTTAACGGCAGGTGATATAAAAATATGGAATCGTAGGTCTTTTCTAATTTAGTGACTAAATGACAAATTTCAGCTAAGGAGCCATCCATAAATAAGGTCACACGTTAAGGGGGAGGGAAGGGGTCAACAAAGTGTGATATCGTGTGACATGGAGAGAGGACGTGTCATAAGGTTCGTGACGTCACATGTATAAATCTAAAGACCAAAGTATTAACTCTAAACTTCAACTCTATAGATTTTCTAAAAATGTTCTTGATATGTACAGTATTTTAGACATTATGAATAAACAAAATTTGGCATTGTTCTTTTAATTTAATAATTTCTAAATTTAAATTTACAAAATAAGTGACGTCACACCAGAGGCAAGGAGGTTCACACAAATGTGACCTGTGAAAAGGACGGGGGGACTCCAAAAATCATGAAATTTGTATGACGTAATTTATGGATAGCGCCTTAACCTCCCCAATTTCATTTGTAATTTTATGTACACGTATTCGTATAACACGTAGAGTATGTTAAACTCAGTGGGATTTCTTTTTCCAACTATTAATTTCCATCCAAAGGTTGCCTGCAAGAAGATAAGGCCGCCAATCGTTACCTTCTTTTAGAAGTCTGTTAGTTTACTTATTTTATTTGTTCAATAAAGAGTGTTTGTTTTGATTAACATAAAACATTTTTACACAAACATGGACTTGAAGAAACTAAAATATGACTCAATTCTCAACAAATAAATTTGGTTTAGTCATAAACCCGTTTCTTTATTGATTAACGATAGTAATAAAAGAATAATACAGAGATAATATATGGAATTCGAATATATGGAACAATAATGTTTTAAATATTTTGCAGATAATTTTTGCAAAGGAAGATAATTGCGTGAATTTTAGCGATTTGGATGATGTACTCTTGTTCTATTATTATATCTGTTGTAATTTGGTAGCCTATATATTTTACTTGTTTTAGGTTTTTAACGGCGTAGCCTACTCGAATAGGAATAAATTTATATGATATTGATGACGAATAAATATATTTTAAATACCAAGTTTATAATAATAAAATATAATGTTACCATTCGGCTTTTCTTTATAAATATTGATATATATATATATATAGTGGTTTTTAATTAATTAATATAAGCAAGATATATTTCGAGTCCTTTTGGAGTCTGCATCAGTTGCATTGACAATAGACATGACATTATAAATATAAAAACAAAAGGAAAAATAAATATCTTTTATATTTATAATGTCATGTCTATTGTCAATGCAACTGATGCCGAGTCCAAAAGGACTCGAAAAATATCTTGCTTATATTAATTAATGTCTATAATTTACAAAAAACTACTAAGTTTATAATAATAAATATACCAGCAAATCTTTTTACGCTAGCCCTTGGGAATCGAACTTTAGTTTTCATGATCCAGTGTATGAATATATAGGTATAGGTTTCAAGGCCTCTTGTGAGCTTTGTTACCTATCTTAAATTTAGAACATACCTACATGACCAGAAAGATAAGTATTTTCGATGAGCTTTACCATTATTGACATCATGATAATTTAAATTTTTATAAGCAATCACAAAAAAAAACATTTGATAACAAACAGAGCATATCGCTAGAATATAACAATTTATGGTGACAAGACCAATTAAGTTGGTATTCAAATTAGAAGTTCCTTGATTCCAATAGTCAGCACATCTCTATCAGCAACGCGCAGCAGCGTTCGTGTGACAACTGTGACGTAAATTACGTTACACAAGTCGTGAGTCGTAGCACCGTAAGTTGAAATCCCGTGAGTTTGACTCGAGAGCGCTACGAAATGAGGAATAAGCACAAGATGTGACGTAGGACATTTGCTTCTTTGCTGCAAGAGGGATGAATTTTGGGGAAATGTACATACTCGTACATATGATGATGTTCTGACACGGATTTTTCTTGTGAGGAAAATCTAATGGGTTTAGGTGCAATGATACTTGGCCGGCTAAATGCCGACCAAGTATCATTGCACCTAAGAAGGACTGCGCCTCTTTAGGCATAGTTTATCTATGATTATAATTCACAAGATTATAAGACACATTTCGGTGTCTTTTTTTTCTGTATTTGTTTTAAAGAGAACACATCAATAATTATCCTTATCCCTTCTAATCTAATATATATAAATGAACGTTTGTTGGTTTGTAGGTATATTACCTTAGACCTCAAAAATTACTTGATGATTTGATATGAAACTCACTATTTTATGGAGAAGGCCCTAGGTTAAAAGATTAGTTAAGGATCATTTTTTTTCTTTGTAAATGATAGTTAAATCCCTACTTCTGCCACTAATATTTATTTACTTTTGGTTTATGTATTATATTTTTTATTTTTGTTATATGTATTTGTATGTACAATATTATACTTGTGTATTTATTTTAGGTATTTGCTATCAATTTAATTATTATTATTTATTTTGTGCACCACCTTCGCGTTATTTTTTTGCAACGATTAATTTCCACCCGAAGGTTGTCTGGAAGAAATCGCTATGAGTGATAAGACCGGCAATTGTTACCTTCTCTCATAAGTTTGTTCTTTTACCTTATCTTATTTATTTTGGTGTACACTAAAGAGTATTTGTCTTGTCTTAAAAGGAATTTTTTCCTGAGATTCAGTTATTTTCTGGAAGTATATTGATGTAGATAAACCCTTGTAACCACTGCCAGTAAGGATGACGTGATCATCAAATTGAAACACGGGCTCAATATACAAAATACAAAAAAAAATACAAAAATATTTATTTCGGTAAAAAAACACATTTTAACAAAAACATTGTTGAGGCCTTCTTGTTAGTATAAAAATACTTGTAACAGAAGGCCCCACTCTTCCATAGCCATAAATTATTAACATTTATACCAAAACAAATAATTGTAATAAACTTTATAACAAAAATTGAAATATTTATACATGACAATTAAAGTTAGATGCACGGTCTTATTCGTGAGTGTGTGTAAATGTGTGCATATGTGTGAAATGGGAGAATATAAGGATGTGTGAGTGTGTAGTGTGTGAGGGTGCGTGTGTAAGTAAGTAAAGGGTAGGTGAGTGAATGTGAATAGTTATTTTGTGCGTAGTGTAGGTATCTATATACATTTTTTTTTCATTGTGTCGGTAAAAATATGATATTACCATGGTATACATATAATACTTAACACTATTAACATCTTTTGTTAAATTTATAATATAGGATGAAGAAGTTTCTCTGTTTCTTCGTACCTTAGAGTCTTGAGCCAAGCAGTCAGCGTTACTTTACATTCATAATATGTTTTAGAGTAGATGGATAACATTTTGTTTAGCGTATTATAAAGATATTTAGTCTGTGCGACATATTGATGACTTGCAAAGGATGTTTTGATAACATCTGTAGGTAGAACATGCTTCCTCCTTTTAAATTGTTTGCTAGGGTCAAAAACCAAAGTTTTATGCATTTATATGCAAAGTTTTATGCATGCAAAGTTTTATTTATTTATGCATTTTTAAAATGGATCAGCAGTATGGTGCTGGTATTTTGTTAATTCTTTCTACTGAGGTCGTCTTGGGTCCATACCCATGCTAAAATTCCAGAAAATCGGGCAGTTCTCTTGGGACGACCCAAACACGAATGTCACGTGAACGAAGTTTCTTAATCGAAATAGATAATACAACTAAGACTTTCTGATTTTTAGGAGAAAAACTCGACGTTATTGTGAGTGTAAGCTGTTGAATTTGAGTGATATAGTTTTGTAAATTTTTGTCAAGAAGGTCATGTTAGAATCACAATATTATCAACTCAGAAATCTGACAGCTCTCTAGGGAATATACAATATACTTGATAAATAGAATAAAAGGTGGCCAAAGAAGATTAGGAATGATTATAAAGCAATTTCACACTAAAATAGTTTCCAAATTCATACTGGAGGCTTGGTAAGTGATCAGCATCATAAATCGATAGCAATTTTTGGTGAAATTCGTATAATGAAATTTCGAATTCCCACGGTAATACACTCTCAGTCCTGAGTGAATCACTATGGGGAATAGAAATTTAATTTTATGAAATTTATGAAAACCGTTATTGGTTCATGATGCTGATCACTTGCCAAGCCTCAAGTATGAATTTGGACGATGTTCACAAATTTGCCTTGTATATGTCATAAGGTGACCGCCACAAGAGAAGTCTTTGACCATGCTTTAATAGGGCATTTTTTCGTAGCAATTAATCTACTTACTTGTATGCGAGTATAACAAACTGTTTTACCTGCAGTAATAAGACGCGCTTCAAAAAGAGCAGTTAAAAAAAAGTGAAGTTCGGCGTTCATTCAATGAACTCCTTGGAGAGCTTTAAAATTAATGAAACATCTTTAAGACACAAACAATACTATTGTCTATCAAGAGTCTCCTACAAAAGGGGAGAAAACGGTCAGAGTAGCGATTAATTTGAGACAGGTTTTCAATAGGCGTCCGTCGGGAAAAGATCTTAGAGTAGGAAGACAATGACGTAATTCGGAAGAAAATTTTTCATATTTACCGGGCACATACGCAAAAAGAAATATTAACTACTATATAGAAATATTATCTATAAAGGTAGATCCTATGTCATGTACTCTGAAATTCCTAAGTTAAGAGGAGGCCTTCTTTTTTCAGGAGTTTTCGAATGACCATAATGAGTTTACCACATAACCATTCAATGTGAAACTTAATATGCGTATGTTTCTTGAATCTTTTATCTTTCAGTCGTAAATAGCGTTATGTAATTGCAGAATTTTGCTCGATAGATTTATTTTTGAACATAGTCTCTTTTTGAGTGATTTTTTAAATATACTGAGTGTTAAGCTTATGATGTGGAAACCAGAAACTGGCGATAGACCTCGTCCATACGAATAACTTTTACTATAGAGCCAATCCTCGAATCTCGAAAATAAAACCAGCTGTTCCATAAAAATGTTACATACTTGTTACTTGACCAAAATGTATGAAACAATGTTCGTATTGCCGAGTATTATCGCTAGTTTTCGGCTTCCGCAACTTCATTTCAACAGTGGTATATTTATTATTTTTTAATTTCCTTGATCTTTTTATCCCATATCTTATGATCAAAACAAAAATTTTGTTTATTATCAATCCTAAGAAAAAAATAATTAAATCCAATATTCTAATTCTGTTTTAATAATCGCCATACTTGCCAGTTTCCCGTAGACCACGAGACATGCAACTGTCTCAAAACGTCGGGTGTCCCCTTATCGTAAAAAAGATAAAAATTTATCGCGGTAGACGTGATAATATACATGTCATTATAATCTGTTTTAATAATGTCAATGGCTACTTTAAATACCTATATTTTAAAATTAATATTATAACAAATTTGCAAATAACATCCTAGAAAACAAAAACGTGTGGTAACTACTATCAGGTATAGGAAAATCACGCTGACTCAGCTTCTCTTGTAATGTCAAACTGTATTAAATAATCATCGTGCCAGCAGAATTTTCTCGCATATCAAAGAATTTTGCTACTTATTACAGCGGAAAAAGAACTTTTAAAGAGTTTCCCTTCAAGGGTACAATGCCTTGCTGACTCATCCTTGGCTGACAGATTCACAAAGCGATGCATTTAGACATGTAACTCCTACTTCTGTAACAGTTTTTTTAAATCCATTTACGAGTATTTTATGGGTAATGCATACAATACATGGGTATATGCATAAATAAAAGACTGAAATTGAAAGCGATATGTGCCAACCTGGTAACTTGGTCATATAACTGTTTTTTTTTAAATTTGATACTAGCAACACGGAAATGCAAAATAATTGTCTTAATAAGAGAAATCTGCAAATCATTCCTTAAACACCAATAATAAAAAAACTGGCCAAGTTCGAGTCGGGCCTCGCTCTTTAAGAATTCCTTACATATGACCAATTATTTCAAACTAGATATTTATTTAATTTTAGGTAATGCTCTAATTCTGTCAGCACAACAACTGCAAAATTAAGTTGGTTGAGTATTTGGGGACGTAACCCTAAAACGTTGTTTAAATACCGCATATGGTACATAATATACAGAAATTTCAAATTCCTAACTGCTTTCGCCTTTGAGATAGACCCCGTATGAAAAATGTTCTAAAAATGGTAACTTTGATAGGCCCCAATTTCTTGATTTTTAAGATAAAAAAAATAAAAATAAATTTGACAATAGACAAGTGTAACAAAATATATATTTTTTTTCGGTTCCATTTTCATGTATGAGGCCTCCCTAAAAAATAATTAAATTACATTTAAAATTCAACATTCAGTTATCGGTCAACATTTTACACTACATATAACAATTTCAGGTTTCTATCTTATTTCGTCTAAGAGCTAGAGACCCATGATATACGGACAGACAGACGGACAGCGGAGTGACTTTAACAGGCTCCTTTACAGGTACCTTTGGGTACGTAACCCTAAAAACTGTTCACAAATCATGGCCACATCGCTCCCATTGATTAAACAAAACAAAAAATGAGACCAGTTAGGAAAGTGTTAAGATTAAGAAAATTACGAAGTCGTCCGGAGCGAAACGGTTCTATATGTTTTCAATCTCTTTTCACCCCAAAGTCTGAATCAAGACCTTCGTAACCAGGTCACGGCAGTACGATGAGCAATACCCCTCGTAAAGATGTGCCACGAGCGCTGTCCCCACTTTACGGCCTTGGTAATGACGAAACCGTAAAGTATCGTCAATTTAGTTCGCACTTAGCTCTACAAGGCTAGACGGTATGACGTGCAAGGCTCCGTATAGATGTTATGATTTTGAGGGTTTAATCGAAAACGGAAACAGTATTGTTTTGTACGTCTTCATTGAAGTCATTTTTGTCCGTTATAAGAACCAGAGGTGGAATAAGTTAAGTTTTTAGGCACGAAATGACGTCAAATTCAATGCAAATTTTTAATATAAATATGCCTTTATAGAATTAAATGAAACTTGAGGATAAGGAGGTAGCTGGGTAAAAACAACTTTGACGCCGAGACTGACAAAAGAATATGCTTGTGATGGGCATCATTCGGGAAGTTGCATCACATATTTACATCGCCAATAAGTATATAACCAGTATATACGGCGCTGAAACGTGGTCTCTTACCAAGGGTTTAACCCGCCCATTTAAGGTCACTCAACGAGCTACGGAGCGAGCTATGCTTGGGATATCTCTGATGGATAAAATCCAAAACGAAAAAATCCGTCAGAAATAAACATAGCCTGCCGAATTAGTAAGTTGAAGTGGCAGTAGGCTGGCCATTATTGTCGCCGACACGAAGGCCGTTGGGGTCGAACGGCGTTGGAATGGGGATCACGTACATCAAAGCGTAGTGTAGGCTGACCTTGTGCCCGCTGAACCGACGACCTGAAGGACGTTGCGGGTATCGGCTGGATTAGGATGCCGCAGGATCGCCAAGAGTGGCGAAATATTAGAGAGGCCTATGTCCAGCACTGGACGAACACAGACTGACGGACGGACGGATGGATGGATGGATGGATGGAAGGATGGATGAGGATAGTTCATGATTTAAACAAAACGGCTCACCTCAATATATATTTTGATCGAGCGACCGCTAATGTCTCCTGCACCGATGTCGTCCCACGTATTGCGGGATGCTGCCTGCAGTGTGAGGCGTAATGTCGTCGCGTAAACGTCTTCACTCGCCCAAATGAAGGCAGTCGGAATCTGCTGAAACCGGTCGGCTATCCTGATCATAATATTTATATATTGAGGTGGCCGTTTTGTTTAAATCATGAAAATACCTGTCATTCCGCGAATTCCGGGATAGACCAAAATGTCTTCTTAAAATTTTACCATGTTGAACACAAAACTAAGTAAGGCAAAACACCCGTTTTTTGCACTTTCTCTAATAGTTGGCCTTTATTATGAATAAGTATAACATAATTATATTTTCGCCTAGACGTTTTCAATAACTTTGTGCATTTTATATACATATTTTTATCATTATAGAAAAAAAAAACCTGGTTAGAAAAATTTCAAATCAGTAAAAACATTATCATGTTTCAATTTCAAATCAGTAAAAACATTATCAATCAATATAAATAAACGAATTTGTCCCGAGTGACTGACTGACAGACTGACTAACTGACTGACGGACTGACGACAGACAACGTACAGCCCAAACCGCTGCACGTAGAGATTTGATATTTGGAAGGTGTGTTAACAGGGGGTTGAAAACGCGTACTAAGAAAGGATTGTGTAAAATTCACATCGCAAGTGTTAGAAAAGGGGGTCAAAGTTTTAACTAAAACCTCCATTTTCCAACACCGTTCAAGCTTGACAGTCAATATTTTGAATGTAGACTCCTGAGATAAAATGAACATACTTACATGTGTTTCAGGATGTCCAGAATTTTTCAAAACTGAAAGCTCAGGGTCGGCTGTTCATCATAGATAAGGAAAATTGAGACGTTCTACAGATAATAGGCATACGGTAGTGTTTAGGCTTTTTCAAGTCATCTGCAAAGCGATTGAAAATACTCCAATGGTCTGATGATGAAACGTGCAGGGGTGCACTGTTATTGTGTAGCTCTCAAAATAAACGCCTTTTCTATCTTTCTTTCTTTCTATGTAAGGATTTTTTGAAAATCAAACTCTAATGTGGTAAAATGGAGTGAAAACGTTTTTATCAAAAATCGTATTCTCTACGTGTCATCATAAAATGAGTAATGAAGCTTTTTAAAAAATCATCCCCTTAAAGAGTGAAACGGGATGCAAATGAAACATGCTTCATAACATAAGAGAGAGCAGGGGTGCAATAAGAAATAATTTTTCAAAAATCAACCCTTTAGGTGGTGAATTGGGCAGAAAACGTTTGTATCGTAAATAATATTCCCTGCGTGTGTAAATAACAAATACTGTTGGTAAAACAACAAATAATAAAACACGTAATATAACAATTTTTAAAAAATAATCCTCTTATGGAATGAAACGGGCTGCAAAATTTTGTAAGGAAAATCTTATTCAGTGTGTGTATCTTAAAACTTGTCGTAAAAAATTTTGAAAAAAATATTACGAAACATGTTTTTTAGGATTAGGGGAGCCCGCAGATACGATTTTTTTAAAATCAACCCTTAGAAAATGTGTTAATGTACTTTTGTAACAAAAATCTTTTTTCCTGAAGGGATGTAAATAAAATTTTAAAATAACTATAACTATCGAATGTAACCAGTTCTTAGCGATTTTGCTTATACCAGTAATTGGATGTCATGTCCATATTAAGATATCATTATGAAATCCCGCTACATATATCATATATATCACTGGAATGATGAGAAAATACCGTGCTGTTAATAAAATAATTACTGCTTCTGTAGATTTAAATTATTCAAAGCAATAACTTCGGGATGTCACTCTCATTAAGTTGATTATTTTACGGGATATACAACAAAGCTGAAAGCTCTGCCTCCTGTGAGTTTGTACCAAATTTCTAGAAGATGTAATTTAAATAAAAAAAAAATAAGCTGTGCCCGTCACGTTGCCACCTTTAACCGCCAAAAGGCAAAAAAAAATTACAAGAAAAAAAAACAACATCGTGTCACGACAAAGAATCCCCAAGGAGGAAGGTCCAGAGGTGTTTCCCAGTATATGGACTGTGAAATTCAAGTCACAGTCCACTCGTTCACCCATATTTCACCGACGATTATAACTTCTCAGTGTGATGGGTGGTGAGGTGGGTCCCCCCGTATTTAGGGTACAAATATGGACCACAACTTAAGAACACTTCTCTTTTCAAACACATTTAAAATCGTGTTACTTTTATTATTAAAATTATAAAAATGTATGTCATATTTCACTCTCTAATATTTAATATTAATATTTCAGTCGTTAGATACATGATTACTTGCATTTCCCTGGATCCAATAAAATCGCATAGATAAGCCTAAACTATGATCTAAATATCACTCCATCCTAGTTATATAAGGTTTTGGACAATAAAACTTACATCAAAATAAACGTTGCACAAAATGAAACATAAAACGGCCGGCCCATCTTCTAATTCCAAAACAATAAATAAAAGCACCTTGAAATCGCAAGATTTCTGAACGGCCCGTTTCCACTGAGTAGGATAGACAAGTGTAAGTTGGAAGCGTTGGAGCAGGACGGATTTTTCCGGATACCCTTACTGCAGCCCAAACACAAATGTGCCCCTACGGCATTTGAACCCGCGACCACCGGATTAGTTAGTGGTCGAGATGTTCGAACCACAAAACCTTAAAGGCAGTAATAAATTGTAATAAAATTTATTTATAATAAATTGTAATTGTAATAAAAATAAATAATAACATATAAATGTTGTTTTTGTCAATTATTCGTAAGCATTAAAGTTGTTTTTTTTGACAATAAGTAATAACCATTTCAAAAGTTAATTTCCAAATTGGTTATGACAGTCATAATTTGTCATAATAACGGGTAAACGTGCCAAAAATAGGGGGTTGGCCATACCTGGCACAGTATATTAATATACCATGGTGGTTTTATTGCGTAGTTACTCCAGTTCTGATTGAGTAATAACCAGGAATATGAGCTTCGGAATTTATATTGGATATAACATAGGAATTGTTATTTAGGTTTATCCCTGTTCTTCGGTAAGTTATAATGAAATATTATATCAGCCTGAATACCGTAACCTAAATATCTAGCTCTTTATTAACTGTTCAATAACTGTAAGTGTGTTGATTCTTCGTAGTTCTGACAGCAAAATATTGTTATTTATTAGTTTACCTTCGTTGGAATAATTTGTTTACAAAAAATAGCTCATACGAACACATTTGTCCATAAATTACTTTATTTGAGCGTGATCTGATTCCGAATTTACTCAGACGTGTTTGTTTATATTAGACGTTTGTTATTTACTTATCTTTGAAAATACGACTGAAATATTTTGGCCGGGTTGGGATATTTCTCTATCCATCTATAAAAAATTGTTAAAGAATAATTGGTTATTATGTATTGCGCCCTTAAATTTATTAAAAAGTTAATACTCTAGGACTTACATCACAAAAATCATTTTTGAGCTTAAAACATCGGTGTATTTCACTTTATAGGCTATTACTCCAATCACCCTACTGATGTAGCAGAAGTAAACGTGGTTTAACAGTTTGTTAGCGCAATTTGCTACATTTGTTCGAGCTCAGTTAATATCTTTATTGTCCAATAACGAGACGTTCCAAGCTGTGGCATTTCATTTGGCACAAAAAGGGCCACCGTCTGTTTGAAATACGCGGCTAAATATCAACCTTTCAAAATATGATGTTGTTTTATGCATATTTGTTTATTTTTTTAAATAGTCTCCCTAGTCTCACATCAATTCTAGCTAATATTATAAATATAAAAGTTTGTCTTTTTTGTTTTAGTTCAAACTAAATAGATCACGATACAAGCTCTATTGTGGAATAAATTTTGATCCGAGCTTACTTCATAGGCTACCGTTTATCCCGAAAAATTACCAATTACTCCAAGGAATACCACAAAAACAATACACTCATGGCCAAAATACTATTTTAATATATTAATAGTAGATTGTTATACAAGGGAGGTAAGTCTAACTTTTCATCATTAATGCGAGGAAATAAAAAGCAACTTACAAAAAGTACACTTTCCGATTGCATTTTACTTTCTTTTCAGTCCATCACTTGATAAAATCGTCGTAGGTTCTGAAATATCTCTCTTTTGAAATCGGAGATAACAGGTTTTCAGCGACTGCCTTTGCCTGTATTTTTTTTTCGATTCATGCGTCAAATCAAAATCGTCATTATCACTTGAAATCATAATTTTTCCGTTAATAATATTTTTCTAACAACGTTTTCAGCAAGATTTGCGTGGCAACAATTTTTATTCATTTTTTTTTCATGCAATTTTCTTGCTAGCCTTTGCGATCGTTTTAAAAAGAATACCAATTTATTGTATCAATTTTGAGAATCTTGCTGGGGTTTTGTCTCAAATATGACGTCTTGTCCCAAAAAACAAAAATGGAGCCTCGTGCGATGTTCAAATTTACTTACCTCCCTAGGTTTGTAAATCGTATTAACTTCATTTTTAAATGTACCTACCAACAAATAATAAAGATTGCTGATAGAATAAACGATAATACTCGTATTTAATACTAACTGTAAATTGTGCATTGAAAACTGTGCCAGATTTGGCGACAAAATAGCTTTAAGTTAGCAACCATGGCATTTCATTGAACATAAAAAGCGTAATGGCTCAACATAAAGACAGTGGCGTTTAGGTAACTAACAAACCGACGGCGCCTCGTCGCAATATCCAACTTTACTGCCGTAACTCAATTAAAATCCGACAATTTTAAAGCGTCTCAAAATGAAATTTAAAGTTGTGTAGTATCGCAGCAGCCGACAACCAGCTATGTGGAGTTGAGTATGAAGTTTGTTCATACGTCGCGTCGTTACTACAAATTGCAAAGGGAATTTCAGAGGTGTTTTGAGTGGCAACTAAACACTCAAATACTCGATTATCTAAAAACCGAGGATTATGCCATTCCAATTTGACTTAAAGGTGATACGTTAAAGCTTGCAGGTTTACTTTTAATATTTAGCATGATTGTGGTGTTTCCAACAAAATACTAGTGCATGCCTCAGTGGATGAAATTGAACTAAGATCCTCTGGTTAGGAGTTTATCGGTCTACCGACTGAGCTATCGCTGCTATTTTGTTAAACTTTTACTCGTACTTACTCCAAAGTTAACGCTGACAGCTCGAAATGGTGTTGGATTTATTTAAATATTATGTAAATGTAATTGTGTTACTCTGACGTATATTAGAATGTTAATTCGATAAGCTCACCTTTACTCGCACCGTCAGGTCCTCGTAGTATGGAGCACTCTTCTATTGTACCAAATGGCGTGAAAAGCTGGCGGACATCTTCTTCTGTCTGCTGCTTGCTGAGCATACCCACGAACAGCTTTCGATCTGCGGCATAAAACAGAGCGTGTGAGTAGGTGAGCGTGAGTAGGATAGGTGTGTGTGAGCGAGTGTGTGAGTGTAACATCGATGACACACAGCACACAGAAGGCGCGGTGGAGCGGCGGAGCAGCTGCCGAGCGGACGCGACATCGGGCCGCCCTCATCGCGACCGCGCCATCCTTTGACCACTACGCCAATTACAAATTCATAACTTTCCCGGATGTTACTTCCGATAACTATGAATAATGGATATCGTGAACGGGGCCGATGCTCAAGCGGACCGCTAGGAACGAGCTTCGGTGGAAGAGCGACGGCTGGGCGAGGTTAATTGAGACGATGTACGCAAGGAGGCTGTTTACGCCTTGGGGCTCAGCCGAGCCGCCGCCGCCGCCCCGCTTGGCGCTAGCGACGACATTCAACAAATATACAGATAGCTCTCTAGAACACACATTTACACACACTGTAGTTAATGAATTACAAAGAACAAAATCCAAACCCAGATCCACACATAAATTAGCACAATACACTAACGTGGCGTTGGTGTTCTTAACATGAATGATGGTGAGGGCTTCGTGGGTATACAAGTCGATATGTTAACGTTATGTTTTTGGATGAGATAATTTGTAATTCAAATATGAACCTACGAAACCCTCCGGGAACTCAATATTTTAATTAGTTTTGCATTGTTACGGGTTGAAACATAATAACATGATTTGTGAAAAACGACTTCTGTTAGAGCATCGAAGTCTGCCGTGAAGCATAGTTACGCGTCTACCAATGTTTGTATGTTTTTGAATATCCATTAGAACAGAGTTGTCGAAAAGTGGATGAATGATGACAATTTTGAGCGGAAAAGAATACGTAAACATTCTCGCTCGTCACAGAAATCAGTAAATTAAGAAAAACATAAATAAACACTAATTACGGTTTTGAAATTAATGTCAAACAAATATTCAATACGAGGTAACTAAGTGCATAGTGAGACCAAGCCCCTGTTCAAAGTCGAATCTAAGATATGTTATGACTAGCCAGCTCCCAGCGATGATAGCGCTATTGTAAGGAATACATAGTTGTCTAGCGCACCCCCAGCATCTGCACGCTCAACTTTAGTTTGAGATATGCGCGTAGTTACATTTTAATTACCAGTTAAGTTCCAAGTTAATTTCTAAACTTTACAATACTCAGGAAATAATTTAATAATATATTTGCAAGAGTTCTCATATGAGCTAAGAGTATTTAAACTTTGCATGTTATTCAGTAAATTTCATGTTGCATTTACACTTTCTTTTTAATTAACTTAAAACTAATTAATTAGCTGACTTTACCCCGGTTACTTTTAGGTTATTTCACAAAAACCCTTGCATTGAATCAATGAACAAATATTTGCTTGATGATAAGACTACAAAAAGCGGTAGAACGCCAAGCGAATGTCTGTTCATTTTGCGCGTAAGACTACATTCCCTTTCTGACCCTGGACCTTTTAATATCATGTCTACACGAAATAAAAGACATGTATTAAAAAGTTCAAGTAAAATACTCTCTCAAAGCAAAAATAAGCAAAGGCAGACTGAATATTTTTTTACGCCAAAATGGCCGCTGAAAATCTCTGTCTATCTTTGCTTTGCCCCGCTTCGATGGCGTGGTACAAAGTAAGGTCATACTCGGGTAGATTCGACATGGGACAGGGCGGTCCACCGCGCGCGCTATTGGACAGACAACAGAGTACAACCTAGGGCACGCACAACAAACGCTACCTTTCCTCCGCCTATGCGCGACCGCAGCCCGCGCCCCCTGAAACACAAAAATACGCTTGCAGGCTGCCTCCACCGCTCACCACAACCGACTGTTCTTTATTACTAGAGGTCAAAGAACTTTAAATTAAACACACTTTGAATCAGTAGTCAAGACGAAAAAGAATGGTTTATGCTAGGCGTAGAAGGCGTAGACGCACATCTGCGTCATATAAAATGTACTACACAATAAGGTATTAGATTTTTAAGCGTCTGCGTCATATAAAATGTACTACACAATAAGGTATTAGATTTTTAAGCGTCTGCGTCATATAAAATGTACTACACAATAAGGTATTAGATTTTTAAGCTCTAGAAAATTTGCAATAAATGTTAGTATATTGTTGTTTGCAGGTAAGACTTTATGTAATCATTTGTTGGTTTCAAATATATTCATATGAAATGAAGGCACGCTGTAAAAATCAGAATTTAAGATACTTTAGTGTACGACACGTTGGTATATTAGTTATGTATCATCACGATCTCAAGTTAGGGATAACTTTATAAGAAGTGTAATTAGATTAATTTGGGACACTTCTAGGCTGCGAGGGCTTAATTGCATTTTCTTAGAATTAGGACGTAGCGCTAAAATGATTTGCAAAAGGGAACATAATTATGGTAATAGTCACGATAGAAAATTAACTAAACTGGCCACAAAAATATGACTTCCCTTTACGTATCCTTAATATTTGTTTTATCTACTTGTTTATTATTATTGTCTTTTGACAATACGAGTACTATCACAAACTTCACTTATGGTAATAAAACATTACGTCTTTAATCATTTTCGCTGGAATGTTTCATTATAAAATAGTTTACATGGGTAATTTTTATTTAACAATATAAAACTTAAATAACATAAAAAAACTAGAATACCTATAATTTAATATAAATATAAAAGATACAATTATACCTAAAAAAATAAAAAAATAAAAAAAACCAAGAAAAAATTACCTATAAATTAAAACATATTTTTTTTTTTCCAAATCACCGCCGTGGATCGGTATGGTCCCCAAAAGGCTGGAAGCATTCCCTCGCTGTCCGAGGTATGCCCCAGCCCTCCGGTCCCCTGAAACGTCGACCAGTCGCGATGATATTTCCTTGAACATCTGCTTCGCGGCTGGACCCCACAGCCCTAAGGTTCTACTCCAAAAGGCGCAAATATATAGTCTGAACTGGTAATTGAATTGATTATATTAGGACTAATACTAAGCTTTGTTAGTGAATAAAAGATTTAAGTACTCGTATATTATACGTAATTGCAAAATTGTTATACCAAGCCAAAGGAACTATTAAGTCGAGACTTAGTTTTGAGTCCTTGCTTGCATTCGGGCTCTAGACCATGAGGGAGATAATAATAAATCACATCATGCGAGGTAATTAATAATCTGCTTTTCTTCAAACTACAAGAAAAAAAGTTTTGTGATTGTGTCAAGTTCCGAGTAATGTGTAAACTTCAATGATATTTTATGAATATAAGACCTCATTAATAAACTTGCATATTGTGTTTTAACCAGCCTGAGGTTATTTTATACTTTTTGCACATTTTCCTTCAAAATGTTTTTTTTTTTGCTGTTAATGAATTAATGCTTATGCTTATGTACTGATTGGAAGCAAAATGTAAGTGTGTAAGTAACTCCAAGTAATTATACAAGGAGGTAGGTGCATTTACGTACGAATAAAGATATATGTGAAATATTTCCTTTCTAAACGTTAAAGCATTAATTGTAAGGTTTTATTTGCCATGGAGTCTTTTAGAAATAAGGCTTAAATTTCAGTTCTCAATTTTAATATTAACACGTCGCCAGCTTGATGAAAAGCAGTCAACAAATAAATGTTGTAATTACATCTTAATTAAAAGGAATATAATATTGTAATTTTTAACAAAGACGGTATAACACGATAATGCCTTTATAATTAATTTCGTGCTGAATTGCTTTGTTTCAAATTTCTTTTCTTTCTCGCAATTTTATTGAATAAATTATGTAAAACCTGATTAATTGTCTGAATTCATGTGAAATGGAGATTACGCGTGATTATTGCGTTTAGAATAATTAGTGTAGACAAAAAATAGCCTGCGTCGGAGATAACCTTAAATATATACCTGTATCTGCACCCGTAGCACAGTGTTTAATCGCGAGCGACGCGACTTGGTTGAATCACAAGTGCAAGGAGCGTGACATACTGTTTAATCACAAAAACATCGTGTCACGCTTCTCGCTCTTGTGACTCAACTAAGTCGCGTCGCGAGTAATTAAACACTGTGATATGGGTGCAGTCCGCCCTAGTAATACTTATGCTGACTAAATTGGTGACATATTAAATATGGGCAATGTCAAAAGTACTCGGTATATAAGAGCTTGTATGAACAGATTGACCGATGTAGAAGAGACGAAAGAGTTGTGTCAGGATCGTAGCAGATGGAAATTTGTAGTCTCTGCCTTCTCCTATGGGAGCAAGGCGTGAGTATAATTATGTATGTATATATCTAAATGAAATTAACTTTTTTGTCCAAAGTGCTAGAAAAACAATTATTATTACATATTACATATCCGTTTTGCAATGGTGCACAGAGAGTGACATGCATATGAACCCGAGTATATGTCCCACTATGTCCTTCGGACGTAAAAAGCAACAATTAAATCATTAGGAGTATTATTTGATCAAAATTTTACTTTTAATTAACATACTATGGCTCTTACAACCAAATCTTTTAAACGCCTCGGTTTTGTGCTTCGTAACATGCGCGATCCGAATGTTATGAAACTTATTCAATAGTCTCATCAGAAGCAAATTAGAAAGCAGTGCCTGCATATGGAATCCGCATGAAGCCAAGTACGTAACCATGCTTAAAAAGTTCAGAATGCTTTTCTAAAGTACTAGTACAAGCGGACTTATGGGTATATTACCCTTTGATTTACCCCACAATGTTTTTCTTGGTGCATAAGAAATGCATTCTTTAGAATGAAGACGTGGGAACGATGAATTAACAATCGCATTGAAAATATTACGTGGACTCATAGACTGCTCCGAATTACATAATCAATTGTATATTTTTACACACTATGGGCTTAAGCTTGGCCATTACCGCGCTTAAGACCTAGGATGAAGTGCGCTTGCCCAGAAAGCGGGAGAGTGAATTCAGGCGAGGAAAGTAACGGACTGTCTTCAACCACTCTCCCAGCACCTACATGGCTTTTTATGACGTCATGCCGGAACATGACGAGTCGCTTGGTGCATGATTCTAGTCATCATGGGATGATGACAAGCCACGGCCGAAGCCTACCACCAGTTGAAAGGATTTGTCAGATAGTTGAGCCTTAGTCTAACTGTCTAGGGTGCACTGGGCCTATTTGGAGTAAACAGTGGTTGTATTATAGTTTATAGACTATTAGCGTACAGTCGGTAACTCTATGTTATCGAGTAACAAGATGTGACCAATAGGTATCGATTTTTTGGACATGATTAAATCGATTAAACTGATATCCTTGGTACAAGTTTAAGCACTAGAGCCTGGAAATTTTCGTAGATAGCCGCGTTTAGTGCTCACACACATACTAGATTTTCAATCGTTTATTGATTAATCATGTCCTATAAAACTGATACCGAATCGATAAAAAAAAAAACAATTTTTAAAAATATTAGACTGATCATATTGGTACTAATAAAGGACGCGGAAACCTTATTTTTAAGTTACTTTTGATACACTGTTTCAAACAAAGTAGGGCTGAGCTTTACCCGTTACTTATGGACGTGATTTTTATCAGAAAAATTGTGATGTTTTTGCTGACTGTACAAAACGCTCCAGGTTAAGCCCGGCCAACCCTGTTTACTTTGATGTGATTTTTTTTCTATACAACTACGAATTGATCACGTTTTGTTACTCGATGACATAGGGTTATCGACTGTACGCCTATAGTCTATTACCCCACTCGAGGAGGCTTCTTTCGTACACCCCGTTGTATATATTTGAAAACAAACTACAAACACCTACGTATTTTATTCTAAACACAAAACAAAGCCGTATCCCAATAAACATGTTCCAAAACCAAGCAATAAATACAACTAAGCTCCAAAGTAAGAAAGAGGTGAAAAGCCAGACAAGAAGCACATGGTCCACGTAGCCCGAACATTGTTCCCAGATATTACATTGGTGCGTGGTGCCATTAAATACAGATTTATACTCGCCCATCCGGATATCTCTCTAGGGCGACTCGGCTAATGACTACGTAAATTGAGATAATTTCGCTCCGGACTTGGTCCTAATCCAAACGCAGTGGCGGCACAGGCTATGTCCAGCACACCTCAACTTTTGGAACGGTAACTCTATTTTGCTTTCTAGTTTGAAAAAGTTCTGTGAAATTATTGGGCGGTATTATTGGTTGGTTCTCTAGTTTTATCATAACATATTTATGTAATATTACGTCTTTACGTATGAAATTGCCGTTTTCTATGGAGAATTTGAAGGAAACTCAATTTTCAGTATTAACATTTTTGATTTTTTTTAGGAGTGACGAATCCAAATTATGTAATTTCTTTTGTGCATGAATGAGACAACATTAAGCTAACAGAAACATTAATTAAATTTTCGAAAAGTGTCGGCTCTGAAAAATTATTGCAAATCTTATCATGGAAATGGATGGCATTTAGGAAGAACTGTTTTTGAAATTTTAATTTTGGGTATCAAACTGACAATAAAAAAAATACGTATATGTAAAATATTGAAATCAACTTTCAAACAAAAAACAAATAATGGAAATAGCTATTGTATAACAGGAATTACGAACTCATTAATCTGTAAGAAAATTTCGGGAATTTCATATGTAAAGACCTATTATTTCCATATAACTATGTGACGTTGGCTAATTTTTGTTTTTATTTTTGAAGGTGATGCTTTGTAATTTTTTTAAATATCAAAAATAACTCTAGGAGTTGTTTTAACTGTTGTATTCTAAAGCATAAAGACAATAAAGCGCATACGTCAATCAATTTCTTTCTTTACCTTATCTTTTTTTGATGTGTATTACTAAGAGCAAATGCTACTTTACTATGATTTCTATTATATCACTAAGCGACCCTTTAAATTTTTACAGAAATATAATATGGCTAGGCAGATCATGATATGCCCAATTCTACGATGTGCCGACGAAACATATATGAGATCAGACTACCATGTAGTGGGTCTACTAAGCGGGAAGGATCTAAGCTCTTGTTACGCCGTAGCAAAGAGAGCTCCAAAATGCTAAACATCAGTTTTGTATTGGATTCAGTTCCATCAATGTAGATGGTAAAAATTTGAAAAAAATACGTCCTGTTTTTTGACTCAAGACAATTATTAACTACACTATATAATTAAACATACTTTTAAATTTCTATTATTTACATTACCTTTTAAAAAAGCATGAATTTCACGATTGAAACGAAACTAACACATGCATATACTAACTAGAAAAAAACATATATTACTTTAAACTCTCGCATTTCGTACACATCATAATAAATATAATCGGGTCTACCGCGATCAATTTTTACCTTTTTACAAAAAGGGGACACCCGACGTTTCGAGACAGTTGCATTAAAAAAACATCTTTATTACATAAAGAATTATAGTTAATGTCCTAATGGAGCCGCGATTTCAAAATAACTGAACTTTTGCGGGAGCGACATCAGATTACAGCAGGATAGATAGTTAAAAAACAAAAGCGTTAGAGCAGGACTGAATTTTACCATTGTGCAGCCCCTTAAGAGCAGTTTCGCAGCTGGATTGTAACACGATCTCATCCACATTTTGCTACGATCCCACTGTATTCCCACTTTGTAGAGGTGCTACGCACTATATGTAGTAGTACTACAATAATAAATAAATAATAATAATAAGCGAAAAAGTGCCATAAAGCTTTATTTTCTTCAACATCAGCAGCCTGTGGTGTTATATATAACATAATATAAGTTAGAATTAGTTTAGTTTAGCATAAAGTTTGCGATCCCGCCATACCGCGCATAAACCATGTGGTTTTTGTCGGATGGCTTTAAATTCTTAAAAATGTAAGTAAATTTAACTATGAAAAAAAAATATAGTACGAACGTAAATATACGCGACAGGGGTAACATATGTGTCTCTATACAAAATTCACAAAGGGCAAAAAAAAGACCATTTTGATTTTGTTTTATTTCAAATTTTGTCTCAATCTCTAAATCATGTAAGTAAACTTGTGTTGTACATGCGATTACAACGGTGGTACATATTCTACTGCAAATTGAAAGTAAGTGTCATTAAATAAACTAATTTCGCTCTTAATGGACCCAGATTCCTAGTCTTCGGCCGTAAAAGGTTGTTGTTTCACTTCAAGTCAATTACAAGTAATTACATTGTAAATGAAAAGGAAAACGTCGTGTTCGTAAATTTAGCTTCAGATCGGAAAAGGGCGAAGTTGGAGCCAGATAGGCAACTTTAAAGTTCTAGACAAAAACGATTTCCAACTGATATCGTAATGCCCTAAATTGAAGTTTAAGTTTATTTCATAAATTTAACTAAACGTTATTAATTGACTAGTTTGTCTTTAAATGTAGTTAATATATATATATATATACACTTAATAAAATAAAATTCAAGTTATTGTGAGATATATTTCGGGCCCTATCCTGGGTCCGGCATTGTGATTGTGACTGATGCCGGACCCAGGATAGGGCCCGAAATATATCTCACAATAACTTGAATTTTATTTTATTAAGTGTATATATATATATATTAACTACTCATAAATTTAACAAAATTCAAGATTAGTATGAACTTTAAAACTTCTAAGAGTACGTTGCAAACGAATATTCTTTCTTAAATCTTTCATTTTAATGGCACGTGAAATTTGTCTAAAATTTTTTTTTTATTTATCAAGCGATTTATCAACCAAAATTGTGTACTGTACAGGGAAGAAGGTAGGTAGGTAGGTAGGATACAAGTTGAGTATAAACACCCCCCTTGAATTTTGTAATCGCATATTAGAGCACACTATATAAACAATAAATAGCACGGCCTTAGCCTGCGCAATTTTATGATTTTGTATTTATTAGAATATCCCTCTCCAAAATATCCAACCTGATAAAATTATGTTAACAAATACTCAACAAACTCATTCAAAACTGGCTCATATCAAAATGGCGCACTACAAAGAGCAGCGAGACACTCTTCATAATAACAGAGCTGTCTGGAGACAATTCCCTCGCAAACGCCGCATTAATTAGTAGCGTCTTGCACATCCGATAGCACATGACGTCAGACTCACCAATTATACAACTAATTGGTGGTCGTACAGGTGGCGGTGACACGCTAGTACATGCTAGGGGCGGTGATGGATTGAGGTTCAGACGTCGTTATACGAGTGCTTCTGGGAGAACAGACAGGTAACATTAAATAATAAGCTTGAATGATCATGCTGAAAAGCTATTCCAAAGAAACAATGGCAAGAAAAAAAACATTATGCGGTTGTGACGGGTCTTGTTTCCAAACGCCCAACTTATGTTGTTTTTATTATTTTGGAATAATAAATATTGAATAAATATGATTTAACCGTTTGAGCGTTTTCGGGATGGAAATATGCCCAAGCGTGAATGCGAATTCTATCAAAGTTGTGTTATTCCATGTATTACTTTGTAAATGATCCTGCATAACAACTTTAGAACGTGTTTGAAGTAAAAAGAACAGAGCAAAGTCTTACATAATATGATTTATAGTGAAACACATAGCTTGAAAAACTCTAAGTTTTTATAGAGTGCATCACAAGATTTAGGTAATACGAGTAATTACTCAGAAACTAATTCTCCGAGACATTTGTCTCGAACTCGAACCACTCGGGCCAGTGACTTATCCAGTTTGTCCGCCGATATAGACTAAACTCGTCTAAATTTTGTGACTACTGCACATAATATGAACACTCACGAGGGTGTTGTGTGCATTTCTTGCCTTGGAATAGAGATGGCGTTGTCATCGCTATAACACTTGCAGCCTTGTTTCTAATTGATATGTTCCTGTCTTGTAATGCATTTTAATATAATTTAGAATAAAATCTTTTGCAAGGGTACATTTCTATGGAAAAACTGTTCTGTATGATGAATAGACAGATAAGCAAGTGTTGGTATTCACTTTATTTACACGCTTGTACACTGCGGTCCACTTTTCCGGGAAACCAAGGTGTCATGTGGCCCTCACGCATATCCAGTAGTTTTTATTATAAAAAATCGGGCACTTAATTTTTTTATAAGGAAATGGTCAAATAGATCAGTGCAGAAATTTATATTATTTATATTTATATTAAAAAAATATATATCCGGTTTGCAATGACTATATTGTTTAACAAATTATTATACTACTTATGGTTTTTTTGCTATAGAACCCCTAAAATTTTCTTAGGGATGTCTTTAGACAACAGTGAAAACTGCATTGTAATCTGTTCAGTATGAACAACAGTAAATAAAAGTACCTACAAGAAATGTGATACCTACATTTACAAAATATATCTCGTAACTCATACAAAAGGACAAATATGCAGGAATAGACGTTCAAACAAAGCATCCGAAACAACAGCAATTAAAAACGTTACAAAATATTAAACCCGCACACAATGTATCCCCATGTAATACTCCAAAAAACACATCCGCTCAAAAGTTTAAATTTAAAACATCCCTAATGGGCTTATGACAAAGTAGCTGGATTAATAGGACCGCTTACGATCCCAGAATTTTAAAATGGAACTTTAGTCGAGGAGTCTAGTGATTAACTGTCATCATTTCCATTTCGTTGGAGCAATTTTCATTAAGCAGTCATTAAGAAAACTTTTCGAGTATGCCTCTTATCCCGTCCCTTGTCCCTTTTGATTAATTTACGTGGATATCCAAATGCTATTCACCTAATGTGTAGTAAATGGACACAGCCTAGTCACTTAAAAGAGCCTTAACTCGTGTTAGTTTTGTAAATGTTGACTTTTCTTTTCACTTACATCCTAAGTAACGAATGCGCGAAGATATCTTTTCAATGCAAGTTCTCGTGAAGGCCCCCTTTTTATGCATCAAAACCGAACAGAAAGTCGATTATTTTGCCTTAGGGCTTTATTATAATTTTTTTTTTAATTTATTTACAATGGTTGGCTAACCTGCAGCCTTTCCTGTGTACCATAAATGTTATACTTTTTTCTACTGTTTAACGGCTCTGGGTACAGTCCTTTTGAGCCAATTATAATTTAGAGTTCACAAGATTATATTTGTTTTATTTCCTCACACTATGCATTGAAAAACGTAGTATGATACAAGGGCGTAAGAGCAATTAATTACTCGGTTACGTTTAAAACACTCGCTACGCTCTTGTTTTAAATCGTCCTCGTAATTTATTCCTTTGCGCCCTTTTAGCATTTACTACTATTGTCTACTCTCTACTGCAGTAAGGTACTCCCTGCAACATTCAACGTGGTTTTATGAGTACCTACATTATTTGACCGACTGTGGAGGCTCAACTGTGGAGGTACCACCATCTTACTCGTACTTGGAGACCCCCTCGAAGTAATTCAGGGGAGAGTAAGAGGACAGCTCACAGGCAAAAAACCAGGAGGCCCATCATGCCTGGGACCGATGGATGGCGGTATATCCATCCCTAATAGCCCGGCCTCATATGGAACAAACTGGTGATGGGTAGTGGCGTCACTGGTGCGAGGGTTCCGGCACCGCGCTCACCAACCCACCTGCCCAGCTTGTGTGAGTATGGGCAATTCTTCCAGGATGACCGCCGGGAATGGCAAAGTTCTGGAAAGGCTTATGTCCAGCAGTGGACGAACTTGGCTGATGGATGGATGGACATTATTTGACCGACGTTATAATATTACATTATAACACCGCAGTTCTGCGCTGTGATTGCCAAATTTATTATAACACCGCTGGAGAACCAACCACAAGGAATAAAGGTCTGCCTTAATTTCTTGAGCCACACCCTCTACTCGTTATCGCTTCTGATTGGGGTCAGGTATCTAGATATTCCTTAGGCTTAGGTATCGTGACATATCATTAAAATTTTCTCATTTTTATGAAAGTGTTTTTGTTTGTCGTAGATAAAGAATTGTGTGCAACTGAACATAATTAGACATTGAGACACTCGTGCAAAACTATAACAAAACTCACTTCGTTCGTTTCGTAAATAAGCACTCGTGTCCCAATGTCTCAATCTATGTTACAGTTGCACAAATACTATTCTATCACGGCTACTACTCGTATTTCTGTTGAAACTAGGAGAGTCACCTCGCTCCGCTCCGTTTCGCTCGGCTCCCCAAATGTATTTACATGTAAACCTAACATGCTCCTCCTCGCTCCGCTTCAATTCGCTCGTCTTCGATTAATTTGATTTTTGGTGAAAGATTTTAGTACTTTGCGATCTGTAGACGACACATAAATTATTACACGATGGATAGTGAAATTGGTGAGCCCTATCTCCGTAGATTTAATAAAACATAATATTTCTTCAAAATTTAATGTTATTTATAATTATTTGATTAATTTTCGTAGAAAAGGGGTCTGTTAAAATCAAATATTTCACAAACGTTTGCCCCTACATGATTCTTGGAAAAGTTATTAATACAATTCTTTGTTGTTTTAACAATGCTAGCCTGGCATTTACACCAGCCCCTGTATTCTGTATCTTTAATTGCCAACTGGACTAGGTGCCTATCATCAAAAACATAGCTAAAAACGGAACTTTCAAAATTGCCTTTAGTCGGTATTGAACTATTTACGAACTGTGTCGTCACTTCAAGTGCGAACAAATCCTTAGACAATCGGAATTCGATATTATATCTATGTTTTTGATGATAGACACCCAGTCCAGAAGGCAACTAGAGATACATAATAGGCCTGCAGGTATATATAATATATAAACCAAAATACGTAAGTACTGAAAAAATTGAATGGCCAACTTTTATTTTCATTTCCGCGGTTGTATATCTTTGGGAAAGTAATATGATTTAATTTAGGAGGTGATTCTCCGGATTTGAAACAAAATATTAAGAAAATGATATAACAGCTAAAAAATATATATGCATAAAAGTATTTTTAACTATATTATGTACGAGTAGCTTCAAAATAATTGGAGGTCCCATAAACGTGATATTAGATTTATTTAGGAATTTACGCGACTGTGGAAAGGCCAATTGTTTTATAGCTATTGTAATATCATTTAAAATATGTTTATGCATATAGAAACCTATTGGTTGTACATTGCTCTTAGCTAAAAGTTGTAGTTTGGCCATTATAACTATTTCTTAATATTTTGTTGCAAATCTGGAGAATCTACCCTTAAAAATAGCAGTCTATTTGCACCCGGTATAGTCCTAACCAAGTATTTAAATCCAATTTATCCTACTCCAGATAGGCATTCATTTTGTAGAATATCTGATAGCGGATTGATTAGTTTGATTACCACTCTTAGTCAAACTATAAGGATACCGAGAAAACAGCTTTAGCTCCCAAAAGCATATCAAACCTACTTAGCTAAGCTAAGCTAGTCAATTTGCAACTTTGATGTTAATACTAAGGGACTCTACTTAATACAATGTAGAGTGGAACAGGGTTCCGCCATCGAATCTGTGTGTGACAGTGGACCCATTACTGCAATGCAATGTTTAACAAAACAACATAGTAAACAGAAGCTCTATTGTTTAGCACAAAACAGAGTAAAGGACGTTTCGGGTCTGGTTCCGTAGAGTAGTTCGTGTGCTTCTCTTACTTTAATTGCTTAGGTTTATACTGGATTATTTACTTTTGGGAGATCCCACGTCTAGTTAGTTTGTAGCTCAAAACAAGAGGGAATTTAACTTTTTAAATACAAAGTATTTGTACCTGTATACGAACTTGTCAATGCGAATTTTGGATTAATTTGCAGCTAATTTACTTTTGAATGACCAGACTTTGTTATCCTTCTCTCCAATACATGAATTATTTTTGAAACTAATTCTTAGAATTCCAAATAAAAAATTTGATATCTTTAAATTTGTATTTCTTATTATATATATATATATATTTTTTTTTCAGGGTTTTTTAGTCACACCGTACGAGCATTGTAATATTTTAATTAACCATTTGTTTGCAAAACTGACAAGATTTTGCATCATCTTTCTTTAACTTATTTAATTTTAGACGCCTGAGATTTCGATTTAATGGATAACACCGGCAAGGGTTACCGTGTTTGATAAATGTAATAGGTAAATTTTTAAGACGTTTGGTTTTTAAATTTAAATAAAACTCGCAAAAGCAATGTAAAACACATTTTTATGCCATTATTGCTTAAATATGATTTCGCGCAAATGGGCGCCACGTTGGATCGAATGAAGCTCAATCTGGAAGTCCAATTTTCGACTACTTTAACGAGCAACTGGATCCATATATCGGCAATACCTGTGGTTTATCAGTGTAAACTTGTGACTTCACATATCCCCAAAGAAAATAATCCATAGGCGTGAGATCACACGACCGCGGAGGCCAGTTGCTCGGAGGGACGATTATTGTACTAAACCCTCCTTAATTATTCCACTGCTCATACTGAACTCCATCGACCCGAATAACAACCCACTTACAACCTACATAGCTTAACGTTTGGTGCTTAATAGAAATGATTTTAACAGATATATGGCCAAAGTGTGATCGTCAGATTAGAACCTTACGTAGCGCCTTAAGTAGTAACCCAAATTATTTAAAAGTGATTCAGAGATGTTGATAGCAAACAAACCCCTATTAAAAGTCCCATGCTGTTGTAAATTATTAGTTATCTTTCACGTGCTAAGTAAATTGGACATAAAATAATTAAAACCAAATTCGTAGATTTAGATAGTAAAATCAGAGAATATAAAGTATTGGTAATAATGTTCAGATTAGAAATTTCACTGTTTGTCAGTTAAGCCAATATATGAAAGTCATAGAGATAACACTTTGTAAACAAATCTAGATGTAAAATTCATTAATGTTACAAATAATAAAAGGTGAATAAAATCTCTGTAGCAATTCTGCGCCAGTCAGCCTCTTAAGAGGCTATATGAATTTACTATATTAGACTATACCCGCTACTTTAGACGATACATCACATACAAATTTTGTTTGATTATGTTATGAATAAAATGCATTATTATTATTTTTTTTAATAACCACTACCAATAATTGGGGATGGATGAGATGAGGTATTTCTGAGTTTGAAATTTAATCATTTATTGATGATCAAAGCTGAATAGTATTCCAACAGCTGACCTTTATGTATGTTGTAAAACTTATTACTCGATAGATACTTCTATACGAAAATTACTTATTTAGCTGGTAATCTTCGAATAAGTCCATAGGACAGTGAGTAAAATTCTCACATCTGTGATTATCTGGTCAATAAAATAGAGACTCAAAGAAAGCCATATTGGCAACTTCTCAGAAGTACCTTCCCTTGGATGTGGAATACCCCCGTGACTTTTTTTTAGTGTATACTTTTTTTTTGAATTCTAAATTTAAGATTTATTTATTTATTTTTAATTTTACGCGCCTATGTTGGTTCCCTGACTACACAGCTCTGGTAAAGAACCAACAAGAAATCCAGAGCGTCCCTACCATCATAGTAACCAAAACTACAAATGACACAAATAATCCAACAGAATGATTTCAGATTTCTAACTTATGGCTATCTTGTGTTTCTGCACCAAGTATATTTTATTTGTTCTTATGACATTGGTAAGCTAAACTACCCCATTTCAGTGTATAGTTAGCTTGTGGCTGAATTTTGCCTGACACAAGAACAAGTACATTCATACAAATACACCAAATATTACTAATTATTTGAGTAATAAACATTGAAATCACTCGTGTTGCACCACGTCCCATTCAAAGATTCAGTCTCTTAACAGATCTACTTAAATAGTGACTGACAGTTAAAATTATTTTCTTAGATACTGCTGGTAATACTCAACTTAAAGTTGCTAGGTCAATATGACAAAACTATCTAGTAAAAAACTTAGACTTTCATATTCAGCGTACAGTCATTCTGCTCACTATTCAATAGAAAACTTCTATCAAATCAAAATTGTATATTGTTTCAGTAATAAACTTCTCTAATACAATCGTTTTTGTTGTATTTAATGCAAGTCAGATAAGTACAAATTTCTACCAGGTCAAAATTTTATCCATTTTCTAAAAATCTCCAAGTTTCAATTATAAGTTTCAAATATACTAAAACTATTGAATACAAGAAATTAGGTTTTCAACCCTCATTTCATATAAGAAAGTTTTACTTTAAAAATCATTGATTTTCTAGTAATATGAAACTACTGTGACTTTTATCCTTAACAGTTTTGCAGTTATTTATGTAGTCAATTTTATAACTACACTCAGTAGAATAATTTCAATATATTTTGAAAGAGAAATGAGAAATAGTACTAATAGAACTTTGTTTTTGTTCTAAAGATGTATTCATTTAATTCCATTGACGAAGAACAACTTTTACTACCCCATATTTGGTGTATAGTATCAGTTAAGGCTTTTCTTTTGCCAGACAAGGGAAAGCATTTATGCAAACAAATACATCATGTTATGTACTTCAAGTTTATTGAACATTTATAAGAATTGAAATTATTCTCTTGAATAAAGATTTCCCGAAACTATTTTCACGGTAATTAGTTTATTAGTTACTTACTCAATTGAGTAATGAAAGAAAATCCGAAACATTCTATATTTCATCTAGGTTCTACTCTGTATCAATGCAGTCATTTCGACAAGGGAGAATGTAAGTAATTACTGACTAAAAGGTTTGTCAGTCTGCTATACTTTATTTTGGATTCTTATATACCAAACTATTTGATTTTACTTTATAACTTAATGTTTACTAAGAACTGACCTTAAAAAGGGTTTGATAGGTACTATAGTTATGAACTTTTATGGTCTAGAATACATTTCATCAACCTGAATTCTAAATCTAGGCTTTCTATGTTATTTAGGCATATTTTGTGCCAAACTCAAGTCTCTTTATTTCTTGAAAGAAATACCTAAGTAAATACAATATTTTAAGAGATAATTAAGTGGTGAAACTTATGTTTCCTATCATTTCATATTTATTGCCAATATTAAAAGCCTATGCCCTAGCGTTCAAAATTAGAGTTCTGTGGGTATATAAAACCCTCTTAGATAAACAATGAAACTATTTCAATATCAAAGCCCTATGCCCTTACATCCAAAATTGGAGTTCTTTGGACTTATAAAGCCCTCTCAGATAAGTAAACAATGAAACTATTTGTCAAACAAACTAGTCAACAACAATCTATTCCTGAACCACTAACTCTAATTTTTCAGAGGTTCCTATCTACTTGAAACCTTGCAACCTATCATAATTGAATTTATTGACCTATTTTCCCTGAACAATGAAGAAAGTTACCTGAAACCTCCCACTATGCATAATTTCTCAAAAACCTATTAATGCTCTAACAATAGACTTGAATTTTAGAATTTACCTACCTAACATTTGGCCCTAAAATCAAATGTTCCTAGGCTTTTAAATGTGTGAATTTTCAAAGCTAGAGGTCCGTTACCTCACATTTACAATTAAACGTGTGTGTGGTTGTATATTGTGCTAGCAAACACCATACAACCCCTCAACTAATCGACAGAAAGAAGTGAGGCAAGTTGAAACCTCTCTGTGTGCCTAACACCCTAAAACTTTGCCCTACTCAGACAGGGGGTGATACAGTAGGTAAAAAGGACGTCACCCCGCTGGCTGGGATAGCCTATATGATCATGTGTATATATAAATATATAGATATGAGACCATGACCAGCTCAGTCAGATGACAAAGGACAGAACAAATCGCAGCCTCTTCACGGCTCGGACGCTTTGCCATAAACATCGCCTTTCATGGGGGATGTGTTTCCAGTATGTAAAACTGGCGCAAGGCCATCCCAGACGCTTGCTTCCCTCCAGAGGAGGTTAAAACTAGACTCTGTCGTTCACACCAGTAGGTGACCTGAATCTAGCCCAGAGCAACTTCCGCTCTGTAAGCTCCCTGCCTGACTCTTCAAGATATCCCAGCGACTAGCCCTATGCCATTGTTACCCTGGTACATCTTCCCGTTTCCACGTCCGGCATTACTAAGAAGAGACCATACTCCCTTCCTCCCCATCAACCCCTGAATCGACCTATGCACTATTACATTATTTAGGTACGTACTTTAATTTCGGAACTTGAAAAGACGATTATCGAACCCTTTACATAACGCGGAATCTAGCTCGTTCGCTCGTTCACCCTACACGAATTCAAACGCGTGTGTCAATCGCCGAGTCGGAAAAGTCAAAAACTATTGACCATAACCGAATCTATTTACGAAAAAAGGGCATTCCGCCACCTAAAAGCTAACGCGACGCGAAATGGTCCCGAGACCTAACGAACAGATAGATTGACACATTCCGTATTTTAATCGCAAATTCCGAAAACAAAATCACTATTAAAACAAACAAAAACTTCCCAAATAAACTCAAAAATGAACTACTTTTAAGACCTCTTGCAGCACTTCCACTCACGACGGTGTAAAAATGAATGACCCCCACCCTACATTTCCACCCATTTATATACTAAGTGTGATATTAGCGTTATCAGTGCTATCGGCGTCAACGGTGCTAACGGTGTTATGTGCGCTTTCGTGCAGAACGAACAAAAGTGAGACAACCAAACAAGAGTAATAGAGATGGCAACATAACAACAAAACATGGCAACAGCATATACTCGGCGTAAGCAGGACAGGACAAAAATATACAAGTAAGAGTGAAAGAGATAGACACATGGTGACAAGCCTAAGGCGTCATCTAGTCTACGTGGCAACAACTTGGCAGTTGCGTGACAACAACAGCTAATTTAGGGTTCACGCATAATTGGAAACCATAATGTTTGAAATTGAAAGTTTATTCTTAATTCCTTCCATATTGGACCGATTGTTTGGGCCGGTGGTTGAGTTTACTGTATTTATCATTTAAAATCAGTTATTCTACGCGATCGATTTCAATTTGCTTTATTTATTTCAACGTGATTTATTTGATTACATACAACAATCTTCCTGCCCATTATCATAACATTTATTTGTGAATTGAGACGTGAACAGATGAGGTACGATCTGTCACATTATTTCGGCTGTAAAATGGACGTAGTGCATAGTAAGTTTGGCGAGGTGAACGATGATTTTCGTAATAAATTTGCACAATTTGCAAGCGTTGTTCTGGCGTAAGTATATTCATGGTAAAATGGCAAAACTTACTGACCACAAATCAACTGTCAACAATCATAGACAGTCACTAGAAAAATTATTGACAGTTTAAAAACCAAACCCCTAAAAAAACATCATATATTAGTGGGACCATTTAGTATTTTTCCATCAAAGAGAAATTAGCTCTAAAGACTCTCCTCCTCGACTTTAGAGATTTTTTTTATACTCTGCTTTTATAAAAATGACTTATAAACCTTCACCGGGAACACAGAACATGCTCATTTTGCAAAAAATAATACTTAGTATTGCACCAATCAAGAAACATTATTGTGTCAAATCAATCGAAAGACCGTCTGTCAGCAACACAACACAAGAATGGCTGGGCTAATAGACTAATAGTAGGACCTGGAGAAAAATACGGAAAATCATCGTTCATATGGGGTGTCAAATGAAGTGTATTTTTAACCCAACTACACTGATGAAGCTCGCACAACTTGTGTGAAGTGCACTTAACTGTTTGTTTTAGTATGATAAGTGAAGTAGAGTAGGAAATATCGTGAAATTTCTTTCAAGTAATAACTAACCACCACCGGCATCCCACCAAGCAATGAATCAGTATTGTTATTCATAGTTCCATGCTTTTAGTTATTCAAGTTTAATATGGCACTCACAACATTCTACATCTCAAATATCCCTGAGTATGGAATAACATTTCCAAGGTTCAGATTCTAGTACACAAAGTTATAATTAAAACTACATTAGGTTAATAATACTGGTCCGGATGCTACTTTGTCGGTCTGGACACAATGTTTTCTATAAGGGATCACCCTAATATTTTCTACAGACTACCTTATTTGTTTGAACTAAGAACATAAATAAACGAAGTACCTACAATAGGCATAACCAACCCACTATCAATGCAAGCCAAATGAAAACTTAGAGTAATCAGCCTTTGCGGAATAAAACCGAGATTCATCTAGTTTGTCAGTGATGATTCTGATGATACTGATGATGCCTAAAAAATGTTTATGTTAATAGAGCGCCCGTCAAGCAATATGTATACCATGTTTTCAATTTTATTTATTTAAATTTGTTTAATTACTTTAAAAGTAAAATGTATTGTATATCAGAAGTAAAAGAAGATGTAACTATTATGTTAAAAAGTGGTACTAGTTGACACAATTGCTCTGTATTTTGAAGATACAGGGACGTGTGTCCTAAAGCTTAACTATTGCCACGTGACGTGATCACGTCTATCGATTAATACACGTGTGTCAGACATTTGTGGTTTAGTGGTTGGTACGTTCGGAGCACTATTCTGGAGGTTGTCAGTTCAAATCCCATTGTATTTGCGTGCTTCGGAAGCTGGGTTCCATATTTGTGCTCAACGTACGGCGATAGTGCTTACAACTCGTTATAATCGTCAGTGAAACAGTTAAAATAAACAGATAAACGCACTTTAAAGTCTGTGTAATGAATAACATGCTAAACTTCAGTTTTGCATTGAATTTAAAACATGTAAGTAAATGATAAAAAAATATGGTGTTTTTTGACCCAATGACTAACTTTTGAATTAACGTATAAATTTCACAAATAAAGCAATTCAAATCCCGTATTTTTTAAAATGAAAAATAAAAATGGCAAAGAGTGTTCAAGTTTAATGTAAATACAGTTCATTCGTTTTGCTGATGATATTGCAGCGCTTGCAGAAAGTCCAAATCAGTTCATTAGCAGATATGGATTTAGTATTCCAAGAAACTGGTTTAAAATTTAATATAAATAAAACTGAAACTTCAATAACATCAAAAACTACAGCAAAACATAACTCAATAAAATAAAATTCCAAATCAAAAGAACAATTGAAACAGTTTACATACTTACTGATTACCAATGACTCCAGATGTACACCTGACATAGTCGCTAGAATAGCGGTGTTAAAGAAAGCTTTTAACAACAAAAAGCACCTTTTCAAAGCCCA
Organism: Ypsolopha sequella; assembly: GCA_934047225.1. Taxonomy (NCBI): domain Eukaryota; kingdom Metazoa; phylum Arthropoda; class Insecta; order Lepidoptera; family Ypsolophidae; genus Ypsolopha; species Ypsolopha sequella. The sequence continues at coordinate 13,524,359 of OW203994.1, read as the reverse complement.
CATATCGCGGAATATTCGGAAACGTCTTATAAAAGTGTACGTCTGGAGCATTGCTCTATATGGATGTGAAACGTGGACCATGACAAAACGTGACAGAGAAAGACTGGAAGCTTTTGAAATATGGTGTTGGCAAAGAATTGAAAGAATAAGTTGGATGGAAAAGAAGAGCAAAAAGGAGGTCCTGCAGATTGTAAACGAAAAGCGAGTTTTGATGAAGTCCATAGTTAATAGCAGGGAAAAGATGTTGGGACATCTGATACGACACAATTTTAACAAAAACATCATTGATCAAAAAGTGGAGGCGAAAAGAAAGAAAAGAAGGCATAGGAGAACATTTAGGGATCAGGTAAAAGAGAAAGTAAATGTGTGTACGAGTATTAAGAAGTTAGATAAAAGGCGGAGTGCAGAAGTGAATGGGGAGAACTCCACCAATAAAACTATTAAGTTAAATTTAATTGAATTTTTCAAAATCAACTAAAAAGAAACAATAACACGCAGAAACTAACAAAAACATATTATTTATAATCCAAAAATTTAAGGTTAATAATGTCCTAATGTAGCAGCAATTTTAAAATAACTAAGTTTCGCGTGCGCTGTAGTCGATTAGAGCAAGTTAAGATATTTAAAAAAACTAAAGCATAAGAGCAGGACTAAAGTTTAGCATTCTAGAGCCCCTTAAAGTCACAGGTCGAGCTTTAGGATATCAGTAAAATTAGTATTACCCTAATGGTTTATTGGCTCCGGGATTAAAGTTCAAAATTAACATCCTTCGCCATGTTACACCTATCAAGAGTTCAAGTGTCTGATCAGATCAAATTCAATTGGATTCAGTGAGCTTTTGCAGTAAGCGTTTCTTCACCTTTGTTTTCTGAGAACGAAAGGTCATTGGAAAGGCAAAATTAATGAAATGTTTTCGATCTATCGACAGTGATATACATTGGTACATACTTATAGCAGTACGTTGTACCTTTATTATTCAACTTTAAAAGACGAGCTTATATTTTAAAAAATAAGTGATTATTCTCAGTTAGAATTTGCGTATAAAATACTTAAAGTTATTTTCCAAATATATTTCGACTTTATTTAAGTCGCCATTAGTGGAATAGTAAAAAATAAAATGACATAAAAAATTTTTTAATAAATTATTTGAAATTACTATATTTATATATAATTATTATATATATATTAATATTTATAATATAGGTACATATAATAAGATCTTATGAAAAATAAATAATGATTTATTTGATAATATTATTGCTTGTCATTCAAAGTAAAAGTGGTTTCATACTAACTAGAATTCCAAAACAACAAGAATCTGCTACCAAAACATATCATAAACATCATGTCTATAAATTAAGATAAAAAAGAAAGTTGGTTTCCATTAATCTCCTTGCAATTCAGCAAACTTATACCACTATTAACGTCATTGGTAAAATTGTTGATGCTTGTCTTTCCAATTACAGCCTAAGATTTAGATTAAAAAATCTTTGTTGAATACGTTTCGAAAAATCGTTCGTATTCCTGATTGGTCAAACAGTACATAAAGCCTTCACATACCCAGGATGACGTATTCGTCCGCCCAGGAGGCTGTGAGGATAATGAGCGGCCTTTCTCGTTTAAATGTACCCATTAAGCTGACAGAGGAACAGATTACACTAGTGGATTAATCCGTGGGGTGGCTCCCTGATTGTTTTAGTTATTTTATTCTAATGATCTTCTTGCCTTCTCTACTTGTATGTATGTAACTTGTACCATATTATTTTCATACTTAAAGTACGATTCTAAAGTTTAGTTTTAATTGAAAAAGAAAGCGTACATATTTGTAAACAGTTTTTTATTTGTTGCTAGAACCGCTGATTAATCGTTTTTACGTATTCTAATATCTGTGCTTTTAACTCGTGTCTGCAACATCTGGAACGTAATTTTTATATTTGTATTTATTTTTTATTTTTATTTATTTTGTTTTATTGAGAACACAAACAGTCACACAGAAATCTTAATACATTTAAAAGTCTACAAACGTAATGAGATTAGTTTCTACACTACGCTCTTTTAAGAACCCATGTTGCTGGGGCAGCATGTGACGCGATAAAGTGAAAGTGATCTGATTAGTTATAAGTTTTTCAAATAATTTCCCAAACATTGAGAGTTTGGAGATACCGCGATACTTGGTAACATCATGTTTGTCGCCGCCCTTAAAAACTGGGGTAATAAGAGCACGCTTCCATACTGTGGGAAAATGACCTTCATTTAAAGACTTAATAAATATGAGAGATAAGGGAGGAGATAGTTCATTTGCACATTTTTTGATAAATAATGGGTGTACACCGTCAGGGCCTGCCCCTTTAGAGATATTAACTGAGTTAAGGCAATTAAAAACATGTTTTTCAGAGAGATCCACAGAGGACATATCAACAGGAGCTTCGGTATGCTCAGATATCGGTGGGTCAAGAGCCAACCCATCATCTGGTTCAAAGACTGATTGAAAATAGCTATTGAACAATTCACTGATTTCCGCCCCGTCTTTAGAATATACATCATTGAGATGCATGGCATCGGGCAACTCATTTGACGATTTTTTGCTTTTAATATACGTCCAGAAATACTTAGGAAAATATTTATTTTTTTCTTCAGCGAAATCAATATAATATTTATGACATTTTCTTTCCATTTTGGCCGCTCTTGATCTTAGTAATTTAAAAGTCTGATAATCTAGTGGATTATTGAATTTTTTCCATAATGAATGAAATTTACGTTTTTCTCTAGTTAATTTAATTAACGGTTTTGTGTACCAAATTGGATAGCCAGACGAGTTACTCACTATGCGTGTGGGCACGTTTGCATCAATGATGGTAAATAATTTTGAGTAAAAATAATTTACTGAATCCTCCGTGTTCATTGATTGCATAGGTTCCCAGTCGATAGCAGAAATAGCATTACGAATATCAGTATAATTAGCAGAAAAGAATAGTAATTTCTTGCGGGTTTTTTCCCTTAACGTGTCCTGGTAAGATATGTGTAAGTCTATTTCTAAGGATTTGTGGTGTCGATCTTCTTTGACGAGTGGAGCGGAGCAGATATTAACAGTGCTATCAAAGTTACAGAGAATAAGGTCAAGTATTCTACCATTAATATTGACGTGTGAATTGTATTGATGTAATCCAGTAACACCTAAAAAATCAGAAATTAGAGAAACAAATTTGTCAGAGTTAGGATTTGTTATATATAAATGGTTTGAGTCAAAAACTGATTCCCACATGGCATGTGTAACATTAAAGTCCCCTGAAATGAAGAACAACTCATCTGGGAATTCAACAATAAGCTCTGATACCTTATCAAGAAAACAATTAAGGTTATCATATTGATCATCACCGTGTGGAACATAAGTACACCCTATATTTAGACGAACGGAGTGTTTTTTATTATAGTTAACAGCGGTTGTAGTAGAAATACTTGAGTGACAGGGCACGAGGGAGCGGCTAGGCATACTTACGCATTCCAGTTCTAGGCAAAGCCAAACTTCTTCAGCGGGAGCTGATGCACACCACTCGGTTCTCAGCTGAATCGGTAGACCACGACGAACCGCGACCAATACCCCACCTCCTCGGTCGAGGCCTTTGGCAGCTGGATCCCTATCACATCGGTATACACAATACCTGTTATCGAAGTATTCTGAATCGAAAAAATCCTGATTAAGCCAGGTTTCGGTTAAGCAGATGACGTCATAGCTATTGTTCAATATGTTAGCGAAGAAAGTATCAGATTTCGTTCTTAAACCTCTCACATTCTGGTAATAAACGTTCAATTTAGACAAAGCCAGTACAAAAGTAAAAATATTAATGGGGTCGGCATTAAAAGCCGAATTTTTAGGGGAGGTTCAGATGCAACTTTTAATACAATTGATAATTTATAATTTCGTGCCAAAATCATGAGTATGTTAGCAATATAAATACAAGAATCTTTTCTAGTAAGGATCACAAAGATAAACAAAATTGATAAATTAGCATTGCAATTACAAATAATACTTTGAATTACTACAAAATGCACATTACAAGCCAACGTACCTTCTATTATTTTGTTGTGAAGTGATGAAAACTTAATAATTAAATTCACTGAGTAAACATTTAAGTGACAAAGTGTGTAAGAATATAAAGCAAATAAGAGGAATAACAGTCATTTAATCTTTAGTAAGTCACTCTCACTTGCAATTTTTATTACGGGCGCATTGTCTTCTTTACGCATATTGATGGTGCAGTTCCTAATCCACAAGTAGGAATACCCCTTCTCTGTTTTCAAATCCCTGGCACTTTTTAGCAGCATTTTGTTTCTGGGCGTAAGATGATCATTGAGGTACAAGGGGCGTGGTGGCCCTTCGATTCCCACGTCAGAAGACAGGATACCACGACGCGCGCGCACCGCCGCTAAGAGGGCGTCTTTTGAGTGACGACAAGTAAATTTTACAATAACCGCAGGGTCCCTTAGCATGGTTTTCTCGGGCGATGTGTCCATACCCCGTTGTTTGCTACCAGGACGAGCAGGATAGCGCTGCACTCGGTGTATACAGTCAATGTCACTCTCCAAGGACAAGCCTACCTTAAGACACAGATCGTTAACGATATAAATCAGATTTTCACCCTTCCTGTAAGGTATTCCCGAAATTTCGATGTTGTTCATGCGATTATACTGATTCATCTTATCATTTTCAACTGATAAAAACTGTATTCTAGTTTCAAACTCCTTAATTTTTGCGTCCATGCCAACAATCTTTGATGACTTTTCCTCTAAAGTAGTCAGCCGTGAGTTAAAATTCTCCAGAGTCTTATTTATTGTTGAAATTTTACAATCAATCTTCGAGATGTTAGCAGACATCGAAACGAATTCGATATTTTTTAAGTCGTTCATGTCACATCTAAGGGCACGTATCTCCTTCATAATGGACGACAAGGATACTACTTCATTCTCATCGATGAGAGACTGCGGAGTGTTTCCTTTGGGCTGGTTTGGAGTAGGCAAAGGTTTATGAGTCGAGGATAAACACGTCGGACAACGCCATTTCTGTCGGGCAGCAGTGTTCATACGGCGATAAACGCTTTCTTCCATACCAGAGCACGAATAACAATTGGACTTTGAACACCCACGGCATTTTATAACATCAATGTCAGTTTCTTTGCACATGAAACAATCCATGTTGAATATGTAGGAATAATTGACAAATAAACAGTAATTTGCACAGTGCGGATCAGAAACCGGTTGATGGCTGGAATGTTCTCGGCTTATCGCGTTCACTCACTTCAAACAAAAAACGACCTTAAGCTAAGGCAGATAAAGACCAACTTTGATTGCAGAAGATAGCAAGATTGAAGCAACACTAGCGAGTACACGAACCACAACTGGACTTCACCGCGACCAAACGACGAATGAATTGTATTGCGAGTTAAAGGATTAAAGGCTGAGATGATACTGTCACTTTTTTCAACGCGTTGTGTTAAAATATTGATTTGATCGGATTGCGTAATAAATGAGCAAGAAAAACTATTTAAACTGGTGTGTACGAAACTTACACTTGACTTGACCTCTTTTCACCGTGCTTAAATCGTAACACTTTAAAAAATTCAACAATTGTATAGCGACTCTGTATCAAACAAAAAGTTAAAATTGTTTTAAACAGATTCAATATGACGTGCTCTACATTTCCTAAGCTGGAAGACTATAAATATTAAATAATCATACCTCTGTCAGCCCAAAATAGATCACTTATGAGTTATTTATTAAAAAAGAAACGAACTTCTATGTTATGGATTATATTCAGTAGAATTAATTAGGTGAATTTATCCATATTGATATCAAACGTAATTAGAATGCACTCAGTTCATGCTTGGATACCTATAGTTATATGATACATATTAATTTGGACATCAGCATATTGCAACAACAAGACATTTGCAAAATATGTGCAGCTAAACTTAACAAATAACTGTTTTGGTATTAATTTTGTAAAATTATAGATAAAAATTTAAAACTCTAATCAATGGACATCATTCTACCTATTCTGTAGTATAATATCAAGAGAGTTTATTTTTTATAACAGAAAAGTAAAAACCTAAATAACAAGAAATAAAACTAAAATTAAACCTTTCAAATTTACTTATAAAACTAAAATGTCTCCTAAAGTATATCATATATATTTTTTATTTTTTTTTACTAAATTAACAAACTCGACCTTAATTCTGGCTTTCTCGGTCACCAGCTGCAAGAACTACCTTAACCCCCTTAATTCCCATGATCGCTAAAACAATACGTCACAGTCCAGATAGTGGCTCGGATCCATCTTACGTAGATTGAAGAAAATAATGAGCTGTCTTGTGATCATGTTTCCAATCCTGTTGTTGCAAGAAAATTTTACCGATGTTTAAAGAATTATTAATTAAAATGTATATATTATAATATTATAGAATATATAATTATCTCCGGACAGTGCATATAACCAGAATGTGTATAGTCGGCGCTGATAGCATTAATCTTCTTAAAAGGAGATAATGATCATTCTAGACCAAGATTTTGTGACATAAAAGTCTACATTATATGAAAAACCAAAATAAACGAAATACTTTGTGTGTCTACAAAAAAATATTCTTCACCAAAATCTAAATTTAATTATCTACCACATACTCTATACTATTACATATAAATAGTCTCGTACAAGGGTTTCTCTGCCCTTTGTTTCCGGTACGCTTGGCCCCAGTTAAGGCTCCACTTCACGAATAATAAATGTTCTCCGTTGACCTTTATAGGGAACTTTGACATTTTCATGTCTAAATTATGACATAAAACTGTCACTCACCTGTCGAACTGAATGCTTCATAACAATAAGGGTACGTAGGTTCGTATTTCCAAGTTTTGTATTTATGACATGTCAAGATATGAATTAACAATAGCAAATCCCTCTTATGTTTCGATTCTACCATTTTTTATGTAGTTTGTACAGTATCATGTAGTTTATACATAATATTTTATTATAGTTTTAATGTCACTGAATTAGGGTTTTGTTCTAGGAACGTCTTGATAATATTTTGTAAATGACTGACAAAAATTCTATGGGTCGGAAAAATTATTTTTCAAAATTTAAAGCTCAAGTTTATAAATATGTATTTGTATTTGACAAAAGCAAAGGGTTTCTTTGTCTAAGAGAGCCTGCAAAACGGATAAACGTAAAAAAAATTGTAGAAAACTTTATTCTAAGAGAGAACATCTCGAGTCAACAACGAGTACACTTACCTTTAATGAAATTGAAAATGGAAAATACAAAACAAAAGCGTTCGAATTATAAATGACAATGTAAACACATTAACACTGTTGTTAAATCTGGGACAGCCTCGTGGAAACAATGAAGAGAATCGAAGCTGAATGTCATTAACAATCAATGGGGCACCTTTAATCTGGTATTTTGTTGGGATCCAAGTTAAAGCCGATGGTACAAGGTGAATTGAAATTGGGAAAGACTCCTGTCCTACAATTACAATTTTGAAACTACGAGTAGACGCCGCCGTTGAAAAGAAATAGCCTTTGCAATTTAACAATTCCGTAAACGATATAAACGTCAAAATTTACATTTATCTTTAGCCAGATACAAATACTAACATATTAAAGTTAATTCAAAAATAAGGTAAAATAAAAAAAAATGTATGTAGTATCTGCTTTACTTTTATTTATTTATTTATTTATCATTTATTAGATATTAAGGACAACTAGCGACTATATAACAAATATTAGTAAGCTACTTAAATAACATTGGCTAGTCATTAAAAGTTTTCACAGATACAGATAAAATTTTGCCAACTAGAATATTTCAATCGACTTCCATCCATCCATTAGCCTAGTTCGTCCACTGCTGGATATAAGCCTTTCCAGGACTTTGCCACTCTGGAAGAATTGCCCATACTCACACACGCTGGGCAGGCGGGTTGGTGAGCGCAGTGCCAGAACCCTCGCACTAGTGACGCCGCTGCCCGTCACCAGTCTGTTCCATATAAAGCCCGGCGTTTAGGGATGGATATACCGCCATCCATCGGTCCCAGGCATGGTGGATCTCCTGGTTATTTGCCTGTGAGCTGTCCTCTTACTCTCCCCCGGACTACTTCGAGGGGGTCTGCTAGTAAGATGGTGGTATCTCCACAGCCGAGCCCGGCATCAGCTCTACCACCAATCAATCGACTTGATTATTGTTAAACCTTTTTAGCATGAAGTAACTGTAACAAGAATAATATTAAACCACAACGGTTTAAAAAATTAAACCAGCATAAAACGGCCAGGGTTTCCGTTTTATGCTGGTTTAATTTTTAATTGATAAACTTCCATGTATGTCTGTCCGTCTGTCTGTAGACGGCATGACTTCAGAGAACAACTGGATTTAGAAACTGGCATATAGGTGAAAAATCTGGAGAAAAATAAAAAATATGTAAAGTTATGTCACCTAAAATCACAAAAGTGTGGTTATATCTACGCTGACAGAATTTGTACATTGTACTGCTTTACAGACTAATCTGTAGAAAATGTTTTATTGTTAGATTTATAAATAGGATACGTTTAATAATGATTTTGTTGACAAAGTCATTTAACGAAGAACAAAACCTCGAGCAATCGATGCCGGGATGTCATTAAACAATCAATGGTGCGAAGTTTAATCTGTTAGTCGAGCGTTGGGCGGAGCTTACTTGTTAGATTTTGGGGCTACAGAATTAACGGATACGATTAGAAACGGCTTAAAATAAAATAAATATAAATACACGGAAAGATATATAATAATAATATACTGAACTCTGAAATTAATCATATTTACAAACTGGAAGTACGGGTAGGTACTTTTATTTCCCAATGAAATCTCTCAGTAAATATTATACTATCATAGTTAATATCACATTTTTAAGAAAGTCAATAAATTAATTTGATACAATATTTTTAAATATTTGTATAGTTATTATGGATATGAAGTGTCTCAAGCTTATTCAGAAATAATTATTATATTATCTGTAATAGGACTGAATGCTTCCGTCGTTTTGTCTGGCTTTCTACGACATTGTGTGTTCGAAACTCTGTACTCTATTTTGTATTTAGATACAGAAAAATAATTCTACCAGCAAAAATCTGGTGAAAAAAGAACAAAAAAACGCATAACGTACTTATTTACCATCGAAATAAAATAACTAACTCGATTTATTCATATGTAGTAATTATATTCAGGAAAGAAGGTCGCAAACCATAAACAAATAAAAAAAAAACGCTTAGGTAAAACAAGCTCAAACTCCGCAGTGAGAAACCTATTGTCTCCGAGAGTTTAACTGACAAGTGACCTTTAAATCTCTTGCCTTGAATACACATTGTTTTTATTGAACCGTAATGCGTTGTAATAAGAGCGATACGCAATTACTGCGGGCTTAAAATCTGCCTAGAATTGTAGGTCGACATTACACGAATAACATCTATAGTATGCAATGATATTAGAAGTAATATAGATGATTGCATGTATGTTTTTTTATATTCATGTGGGCGACGGTTGGGGGGTGCAAGGAGGTGAACTTACACCCCCCTGTTTTGAAAGAAAATACACAAAAACAAAAACAAAAATTATTATAATTTTAAATTTTATTAAAAGAATGACCTCACGTGACGTAAATGCCAAAACGTATTATATTGTTTTGTTTCTTTAATTATATGAATGCAAATAAGTATTACAATATCATGTCATATAATTTATAGGGAGATGCACCCCCTGACAATAATCCTGCCGGCGGCGGCACCCATGTTTATATATACATCCGTAATTGCCAGTGGTTATTAACGTGATTCCAGTTTATTTTCCCAGGATTATAGCTGTGTACTGATTTAAGGTTGGTAATACAGAAATCAAATGTTTGTTTTATTATTTTACTAGATTAGTTTAGTGATTTGGAAATATTAGAGTTCTATGTACCCCGCCTACACAACGAAAGTATCAAACTGTTGCCTTTTTTGCAATTCAGTGTTAGTTCAATGTTAACTAGAAGGTATTGCTGCGACCGTACATGTCTGCTAACATTTTTTGTTAAAAATCATTCAATTAGATTAACGGATTTAGTGGAGTAGTCAAAAAAGCCTCTACATTTTCATACGTATAAATTAATCTGGATACATGGGAAAACATAATAAAAACGCATGAGTAATATTTTCCCCGGTATATAGCTATACGACTAGGTACATAGGTTAGCTTTATCCTTGCTTTTATTTACCGCAAATATGCGAGTATTCGTACTAGCTTTGCTTTAATATTTCAATGAAAAATATCTTCCATGAAGGCAATCTCAAAAACTGTTGAAATGAACGGTCATTTGATGACGTAATCGTATTAAAACCGTTAATTCTATAGCTGCACCCTTATGCGAGTAGTGCCGACGACGGCGTCTCGCTCGAATTAACTTTGTCATTACCCACACCCGTTGATATAGAAATTCATTATTAAATTTAATGGATGCGACTTAGGACGATGGCTTTAGATAGCTTTGTTCCGGGAGATAATAATATTCGGGGTTAAACAGTTATAGGTACTACATTTCCTATTGAAAATCCTCTGATAGGTATCGATGTAATAGGTACCTATTGAATGTTAATATTGACACTTTTGATGAAGATGACGATAAAAGGATCGGGTTCAATTTTGTTTGGATTTGAAGACTATGTAGAAAACCACATTACAAAGTAAGCAGATATTCTAAACTATCCTCAGCAGAATTTCATAAAAATGTTATAGCGAAAATCACATTTGGCTGTATTGTTACAATTTGTGTAATTTATGTTTAAACTTATATATACTGCTGTAGATTTTCCTAAATAAAGAATAATAATAATAAGATGAGTGATCCAAAAAATATAATATTACAACCTAACGAAATTAGAAAAATATCTTTTAGGAAATACATGTGGTACATATTACTGCAATTGTAAAAGTTTTACGCACAAAATTATGACTTTTATTTGTTTTATTAACTATAGGCATGAAAAGAGCAAAGCACATTTACTGGGATATTTCACTTTCTCACAGAATACTCGTGGCCTATTTGTTCAGTATCATCCTGTATTATTGTCAATGTAGGTATATTATATTATTATTTCAATGTTTTCCCAGCCACCTTTTGTTTATTTATCGAAAATGAATAATGTATTTGGATATTTACATTGTTATTTCAGGTAAATGCGCACAAAAGATAAAATATACATAATTATTAGTAGATAAAAATGAAGTTCTTTGTGTACCGCTTTTTATACTCAGGAAACTTTAGGTGTAACCTTAGAACAATATAATAAAGCTCTTTTTTGTGCCATTATTGTATATAATAACATCTAAAGAGGATTTCGAGATTTTTCACAAAGCTTGTTTATTGCTTTATATGGAAGTAGAAGGCATATATTTTACTTGCCCGTACTCGTATACATACCTGTGTGTGTATATATAGTTTACTTTTTAACTAGGCTCTCCATCTTTGTAAACTTGCAAGACTGAAGTATTTCTACGTTTTATTTAAAAGAAAACAACTTGATTTCGTACTCATCTGTGACTATTTTATAATATTAGTTTTGGAACACTTCGTCAATATTACAAGTTTTCTTTTTTTTAAATCTTTATGTTTCTTTAGTTTTTGTTCCATTGATTCCCGTAGCAAAAAATTTAATATCTTTTAAATTTCGTCGATATTTAGTGTGACACGGCAACAGATAGCGTTAGTAGTATTTGAAATCACGACTTTAGACTTTAAATAAAGATTTTCTAACCACTACGGAACGATGGTACCTTCTTAATTATTTATGTATTTATTTATGTATTTATGTATTACTAGCTTATACACGCGGCTTCATCCACAGAATATCTGGCCTACAGATAACAAATGACATATTTTTTTCAGAAACAAACATTATAAACGTTCTCACTACCTCACAATTGAATATACAAACTGACAACATCTCAAACAGAGTTAACTGTAGTTTTATTTAATTTTATTCCGTATAAGAGACGTTAAAAAAACATATTCATGCACTATTTTTGAGTTCATAATCAACATTGTACGATATGAGTGTAGATAAAAGATTTGAGATAACAACTATGGTTTATATAAGCAATTAGCATTAAACCACTTCGTTGTTCAATTTTATTTTAACCTTTTTTTCAAGGTGTATTGTTACGGATCTCTTTGTTTACGTCTAAACACATGCAGGCACCAATTATCATTTTTCTCATCTTATTTACTTTTACGTATTTCACTAAAAATAAAAAATAAACGAGCTTCAAATTCAGTTAGGCATTTCTATTTCTATAACAAGTTTTATATTCGAATAAATTGGAACAATTTTATTTCGTTAGTTTTTACCAACCCAAATTGTATAAAAGCTTTTAAAGTTAAAACAAACATAACAAGAGCCAGTCTTCAAATAATCATTTGCTTCTCGCTCAGCAAAATTACTTTTTAAACACGGAAAATTATCCGCCCGCCCACTAATCTTGCCCCATTCGTGTCTAACCGCGTCTTGGGAGCCCGTGTATAACACGAGATATGTGCCTGGGAATCGTACCCAGCATTTCGCTGCACCTCTGATAATTTATTAACAGGCCATAAGTGCTAAAATGTGTACATTTATAAGTCCAACTTCCCAGTGTATCCTATAAATAATTCAGTACTATCCCAGTCGTGCCCGTCTACGCCGTGTTTCCGAGCAAGGGCGGGCGGCCCGCCCCTGGAGTATTTGTGATGATTACCCATCGTCTTAATTTTACTTGGCCTATCGGTTCAGATGATCACCGCCACAATTTATGACGGGGCTCAGGCCTCTATTGTCTACTGATAGAGGCTCAAGGGAAATTGTGTTCAGATAAAACTATGGAGCAATATAGGGCCATGAAAATTGAATTGGTGATTTTGGTTTTATAGAGGTATTATGTAGTAAATTCAGATAGGTCACTGCTTGATTGAAGGACGGTTGTTTTTAGAGCAAAGTGACATAAAAAGATTTTCTTAGTTAAAGATAAATAAAACTATGAAAATTTCAAAGGGCTTGAGAAATTTCACTGTAAAACCACACTGTTTAATATTTTCATCAACTAAATATTAAAATACTCCTCAAAGAATGAACCTGACGCGTTTGTTTCGATATGGATCAAAAGGAAATCCTTCTACCTTGCATCTGCTAAAACAGTGCATACAATATCAAAGGCACCATTTCTATTCCGAGGTGTCAATCAATATGGCCACCGTACAATATTGAAGAGGGTAAAACAGGAAAAAGTTCTCGAATCGGACAGGGTTGGTAAATTATGGATTTTTTGTACGATAACATAAATTATGATTTTAGAATTATGAACCTTAAAAATGATCAACGAAAATTATGAATATAAAATGTGACTGCTGAAATTTCACACTTGGTGAATGTAAAAATATTTTTGCCCCAAAACTTTTTAAAGACCAACTCCAAGTCTATCAGTCTAGAAGAGTCAAATAAAATTATATAAAAAAAATCGTCTGAGCCGTGTTTCTGTTCACTTACCGAGCCCGCTTATCGTCAGTATTTAATGTAATGTAATATAATAAATAACGTAATTTTTATAAAAAATACACTTTATGTAAGAGTCTATAAAGGAGGAGATTAATACTTGCAAATAAGTAAATTTATTCATTGAAAGGTTTACACGTATACAACACCATCTCTTGTTTTGCAGGATACACATATCTTTATCTGCTGCGAATCTGTCATTATTCTTCTACATTTCTCGAAGAAACACCTGTTTTGCTTTTTTATATTCGTTAGTCGTACATTCTTCAATTTCTTGAATTTTGTAGAGATCGTGAAAGAAAATTTACCTCGGTTTCTTTGAAAAGAATTCCCGAAGTTTCTTACAGCAACCTCGGCCTCGTTCCGACTGCAACAGGGCTGTTTAAACTTGGGGCCGCACACACAGTTTTCGACAGGGTTATTTTGTCGCGATGGCCACCAAGAAGTTTTCCCGCAGCGCAAACAGTACCCGTCACTTCTCCTTCGGAAGTTACTTAGTTTAAAATATTTATGGCTGGCGACTTCCTGGTGTTTGAAAAAATAACTTTGAGCCAAAAGCAAACGTTTTAAGAGCAATCTACGGCTTAAACATGCCATTTAGTATGACAAAATTCTGTACCATTTTATTAAATGTTTCTGGCTGTTTTTTTCTTTAATAAATGTTGTACATGCAGGCAACTGGCAACTGGCAACAGATACTTTTTATTTTAACAGCAATAGGTGCGATGACAAGAATCAAATTAAACTCCCAACGCGTGGGCTGCAAAGCTATTTTCATCGCTTCCATAAGCTCCATTTGCATGGCCTAATTTCATTACTTACACAAGAGAAGTAAGATACTGAATTTAAAAATCGAACGCGATTAAACGCTGGCATATTCAAAATCAGTGGCGCCCAATCCGCGGGCTAGTGAAACTATTATCATTAAGATCGGCTGAACGAACTGAATTTAAATAACTATTTAACGGGGCAATAATGGCCCATGAAGGAGTTTCCTCCTCGTTCGTGCTGCAGATGTTAATTGCTGCCAGCTATTTAATATCCACGTCATGTTGAATACAAAACGTTGGAACGCTACGCTGGCGCCAACTGGCCAGGCTTTTAGATTTGATGTTGGTACTGTGACTCGAATCTTGCATATTTTTAGGTATATTTTATTACGTTGTATACTTATTTTCTTTTTATGCTTTTAGGACAAAGCCTTTTATATTCTATTGATGATTAATAAAAAAAAACTAACCCTAACGTTTCAGTTTTAAAAAATTCAAAACGTCATGAAACACGTGTATTTTATTTTATTTCGGGGTCTACATTCAAACTTTTGACTACCTAGCATGAACGGTGTCGGCAAAATGGAGGTTTTTTGTAAACACTTTGACCCATTTGTGGTGTGAATTTTCCAAAATCCTTTCTTAGTGTGCGTTTTTAACCCTCTATAAACACGCCCTCCGAATATCAAGTCTCTACGTCCAGCGATTTGGGTTGAACGTTGTCTGTAAGTCAATCAGTCAGTCAGTTAGGACAAAGCCTTTTATATCTATTGATGACGATTGATGAAAATCTTTAATTTACATCATTATCATTATCATAATAAGGAGCAATCTTGAAATTTAAGCTTGGAGATAAGTAGGCTAAATTAGTTGCGATCTCTTGCAATATATTTTAAGTACCTATTTAAAAAAAAGTATTTGAAATGAATAAATAAATGATTTTGTACCCTGTGTGAAAAAGTACCGTGGATTTGACGAGTTTGGGTACGTTTATATGAAAAAAGTCATTGGAAAGGCATAAAGCAATGTATAAAAACCTAAGTTCTAGCTGACAACGTTGCAACCCTCGATGAAATCAATAATTTGGCTGGTCACTTTACTGGAGCAAAATTAAATGTTGAAAAGAAAAAAATTAAGCATTACAAATTGGACTGCTTTTTGAATGTAAGATTACTTTACGTGGAGGAAAACGTAACGAAACACGGTCTAAGGATTGTTAGTTCAACTCTCTACGAAAACTCGTACTACAAGCCGTAGCTAAAAGATGCTTTCAGGACTCTATAGTCCTGAAAGCATCATGTTGGATCTTCTACAAAAGGTACTTTCTAATCTAGAAGAGAGACTCTTATGCGCTTTGGGTCGAATCTGTGTAAGTAAACTACAATACAATAAATGGAAATGGTTAAGTATCCCATCAGGCCATCAGGAAAATATTTGTTAAAAACAAAAACAACAGAAACATAATTGTTTTTTATGTTTCTGTAAATGTCCTATGCATATTAATATTATTAATTATTGTTAACGTTTTAATTGTGCAGCGCATTGGATATATCTGTAATGCTGTGCAATATTTTTGATAAATAAATAAATAATTTACGAGTTTTTCTGCAGACTTAAATAATAATATAAGCGATGTCTAGGTAGTAAATTAGGGTTACTTATATTTTAGTTATAAACAATTAAAACTTAAATAACAATGAATGTGTAACTGAACTAAATAACTCAAAATTAAAATCACGTATATACGTAAAGTAAAAATATTATTAAAACATTTATAAACTTTCGGCACTTATTACGTATAAAAATATTTTAAAAGTATAGTAGTATATCTCATGATTGATAGACCAAGCATTGTTACAACCCAATTATTTGTGAAGTAATTTAAATCATACCACTATTTTTAAATTGCCCAGTGTTATGTTGCAGTAACTTCACAAGACCAGGCTTTTAGTTTGCCGACTGGTTGATATCAATAGGAAACCGCATGGATTGTACCGCACTTGGCTTTGACTAGTGGCGGCTGAATGCACTTCCACATAATAATAACTACTTTTGTACAGTTGTACAGTACATATGTGTGATTCAAACGAATGCTACGTTACATACAAACTTTTTCCAGGTTAAATCTAAAACGGAAAACCTTTGTTACATCGTCAAAGTATAGGATGACATTATGTAATAAACGATAAAAAAAAAACACATAATTGGTTTGAACTTGGCAAAAATATTTTGCCCACGGCTCCTCCTGCGGAAATTTAACATTGAACATTCACTTATTCACAATTAACCCTCCGATAGTAACATGATATTTACAACTGTAAACGGTAACAGGGGTGACGGATCACTCCGCCCTTCTTAACAAGAAAAAAGAACATAATATTAAGGAAAAAACTAAACTTTTATTCCAAAATTCATTTTTTAAGAGATTCATCACTTTTGATCAATAATTTACTTATTCTTATAGTGAAAAAATGTTAAATAAAAGACAAACAAATTTATTTACGGTGTTTGGGACACACTGAAATTTGACATTAAATACGTGTAAGTTTAACATTTTTGTTTATTTTTTGCGTGGGCGCATAACACACCTGACTTGCTTTTACAATTTGGTTGGTGGTTCTCCTACAACAGGATCTTCAGATCGTAGCTCTTATATTGCTTGTCAATTTTCTCAGTAAATTCCTCTGCAAGACCCGTCTCATGTGACGTTCTGCCAATTGCAAAGCAAATTATTTCAAAAATGCACTCCTGAATTTGTTTGTTGGCTTATTAGGATGTTTCTTTTCCAAAAGTAGCATCATATTAGAATGTTTATTTTATAAAAATATTACAAAAAGACAAAAAAAACACACGCAAACGGTAACTGGGATGATTGGGTACACACCTATCTGTAAAACGCAAACATTGACTTCCCGTTGCCCATCTGGAGTGGTAACTAAGCATAGTTCGCTACCATTTGAGGATACATGAAAGGTGGGAGCGAGGAAGTAAATACCTATCAAGATATTATAGCTTCATACGTCAGCTGGTCACCCCTTTCACATTCCTAGGGTAAATATTATCAGGAGAAAAGGACTCACTGTGTTGTTCTTTTATATTTTTGTGACCATGGCAGGTGTAAATTTGCAAAAATTTTATTTATAAAATTCCCTGTCAGTCTTGTTATGTCCAATAAATTGTGTTTTAGTTTGCTATGATGGGAGTGGCAACTTCTATACTGAATTGTTTGCAACGGGCGCTTAGCAGTGGAGTTTCTCTAAATTGCATTGTGCTTTGATATACTAGTCTTATCTTATTATTTTTTGGGACAAAATTTCTTATCGTACGTTACACTCCAGACACTTAGCGACTGAGAGCTATGCCGAAAAAAGTGCAAGACTTCGACCGTCATGACATTTGCGAATGTGTTGTGTGTTTACAAGCTTATGTCTATGTCTATGTATATGTATATTACTGCAGTATCAGTTCGTTCTCTCTCGTTCTTTTTTCTTGCTAAATAACTTTATGAGTTTAAAGCTATTTGTCAGCTATTTAAGTATGTATAGTCTCCACCGTCATCTGGGAAGAATTTTAATAAAATTGTTTTTGTATACCAATACATACAGGATGTAAAAATACTAGTTACATGGAAGGAAACCGCATGTTCTAGAGACATTTAGAACTTCTAGAAAAAAAAAACCTACTATATTCACAGTAATTCAGGTTTTTATAATTTCTTAGGAAAATGTATGTACCTATTTGCGGGTCTGAGTTCTTTGTAAAAGTTGTTTGGTATCATTATATGTATGTGTTTATTATAACACCGCTAGAGAACCAATCACAAGCAATAACAGTCTCTCTTAATTTATCAAGCCACGCCCTCTTTAGTCTTCTCGCTTCTGATTGGTCTCAAGCATCTACAATTCTATCATATAATGTTCTATCACGACAATATCATGACGAGTGTTTTTTTCTCAATTTTCGTGAAATTGTTTTTGATGGTCGTAGATAAAATATTGTGTGCAACTCAAAGATTAAAGATGAGCCCTTACCGTACTATGACAGCACCAAAATGTTTCCACCTTTAAATGGGTGACGCTCACACGTTTGGAATCAGTGCTCATCTGAACACAGTGATAGTTGGACGCCTTAAGTGCACTTAAAGTTAATCGTTTTAACAAATTTAGTAGTCTAATCAGTGTGCTGACCGTAGGTAGCCAGATCGCGCACTCAAAGTGTGCGCGCGTCGGCACTATTCACGCATTCAAAAACAATGCAATAGATTTTAGGTGCCAGGGCTCATCTAAACTTTTGAAATCTCATCTCATGCAAATCTACATATAACGAAACTCACTTCGTTCGTTTCGTAAATAAGCACTCGTGTCCCAATATTTCACATTATGTCACAGTTGCACAAAATACTAATGTAATATTTCCATTTACGAAAAAAAAATGTCTCAATGTTTTCATATGTGAGATGAAATACTTATAATTCGAATCCAAAGCCTGATGTTATTTTCAAACTCTACTATTTGATTCACACCCCGAATGGCCCGTGCTCAATGAAATTCATATCGGATGATAAAACGTGTGATTGTTGAATGTTTGCTCAAGTAGTTTGCGTGTTCGCGGCTCTGTTTCACGCTATAAACTGTATTTACAACCGGCGCTGTTGACGGAGCATATTTTTGATTTGATCATAATCGTGCTTGTATAAATATATCTACATACATACATACATATACTCACGACTGTCTCCCAAAGGGGTAGGCAGAGACTACAGATTTCATATTTTTATAAATACATATGATATTTACATATATTTAAATATTTTTGTATTTTCTACCTTTACCTAAGTAACCATTATATAGCCATACCTGATAATGGGCATACGCCTCTTATTTGTCACGCCAAATCTTACGGTTGTTTGATAGTCGCGTCCAATGCTTACCAATCGCATTTGCAATGTTGTCGGATAATCAAGCTGATGTTGTGCCTGCTAACCGTCGTCCAGTTCTTGGCCACCACTCAGTGATCACCCCAGGCCAACTTATTTTCCAGTCTTATAAAGTGTCCTGCCCATTTCCACTTCAATCTCTTGATCCAATTGTCCACATCTTCGACTTTATTTTTATGTCGCATCTTGATGTTGAGCATCCGGTCCAGCAGTGTTATGACTATCATGGCTCGTTTCATTGCTCTTTGTGCTATTTGTTGTTTTTTTTGCCCATTTTACCTTTCAGTGAGCGTCCATGTTTCAGACACATAATTAGGTATGAGCACGATGCACTGACCTAGTCTTAAGATATGGCTAGATTTAACTTGAAGATGTCTTCCAGCTTCTTGAAAATAGGGTATCCCAGCTGAACCATCTAGCCATAACCATCTAGATAGACATAGTTATTGACCACCTCTATAACCATGTTATATATATTTAACATAGTTATGTATTCGGTTTTCCACGACAAAGTTTGTCTTTAATACCTTGGTCTTGGACAACGAAAAACATATTTGATTTAATATTGTGTTTCTTAGAATAAACGAATTTGACCTGAGATAAAAAATACTTCATGGAAAACGGTGGTTCTGTATTAAATTCACATTGTTCATTTTAATAAAACAATACTTATATATTTCTTACATTGGACTGATTTCAAACATCAGATTCCTTATTAGTTTTGACGATTTAGATTAAATAATTAATTTTGTAGTTGAGTTTTCCGGTAGCATGGCGGATATTTTTGCAACGTTTCTTTATATTACAGTTTATTCAGTTATTCTTTCAACAAAAACACCTAATCCATTAACTTTACCTCAAGTTTAGTGATCTCAGGGGGACCTTTACGGCACGCCATTCATTCACAAAATAATTAAAACACTTGCGTGCATGCCTTTATTTATGAGGCTCAACTACGAAGTGGTTCTATAGTGGCACTTCCAATTACCTTTATTTGTCAATTTGGGTGGGGAAAATTTTAAAAAGTGTTACGGGCTCGCTATTAAATGAACTTTTCACCTAAGAATTAACCCATTTTTTGTGGCTTCCGATTAAGCTAACAAATTACCAAGTTTTTTTTTTTAGTTTATGTCAATCTTTGTATAGTTTGTATAGCTTAAAATGAATCCTGTATGATTGTTGCCCAGCGACACTAAAATAGCTTAAGAGGCTATGCGAATTTTATTTTTGTCACTGTCACTCCGAGCAAAAAATCGCGCAGTGCGAGAGCGGCGGATTCAGGGCAAAAGGGAAAAAGTTGGTTTTATAGTTTTATAAAAAAAAACTAAAATAGCTAGCAAATTTCAAACATAAAATCTTTAGATATTGTTGAAACACATCTAATAAAACATGTTTGAGTTCTATATATGGTTCCTGTTCATCAAACGAGGAGAAAATGTGTGTTTGAAGACCTTATTTCAACAATTATTTCTATCGAGGAAAATTTATCCAACCAATTTCAAACCCCTAGATTATAATAGTCAAAATGTATATACCAGAAATTTATTACAATTTTTCGTGTATTTCATGAAATACACAGAAAAGAAACACCCGTATTTTTTTCGCATATCGCCTTAACAAATTAACCATTTTGCAGCCGCGTTAAATAATAACGCGCATAATCGTATGCTGAATTAAGCTGATTTTAAGTGGGTTAATTTATATAACGTATAATTATTTATGTAACAAAAAATGTATAAACTTACAAGATTTAAAAAAAATCTATAGAATGACGAAGAATTATACGAGTTGTTACATTACCGGAAATACCTGCTCAATGAATACGTGCTCGAGTTTAAGCTTACTCTTTCGGAGTTCATGAGTTCAAATCAAGCTGGGGCATAATTGTGAAAAAAACCGGCGAAGGGCGGGTTGTTCTCACGCACGAAGGGTTTCGTACTTCTAAAAAAATATGTGTATGGTACCCTAAAAACATATTTGTAGATAACAACAATATTGATGCTTTAGCAACATCAAGATGACAAAAACAAGGCACTAAAACGGTAGCGCATGACAAACGACTCCAAAGCCCTATTTTTTATTATTTGTTATTTAACTTTGGAGAATGTACAAATCTGACTCAATTTGAAATTCGCATAATATATTACGGCTGAAGCTGGAGACACCTTTGACAGACGGACGGAGGGACGGACAGCGGAGGGTTAGTAATAGGGTCCCGTTTAGTAATAGAGTCTTCGAATACGGAACCCTAAAAATGAAATTACTACCAAATTCCAGTTCCTTTTTATAGCACAGGTTTGACCTTACATAATGTACAGTTCTACCAGTACCTAACTAGTGTTGCTTTTAAGGATATTACGTTGGATCGATCATTTTCCCTTTTTTATTAAAAATGCATAGGGTTTAAGTATATTAAGCGGCGTGCCCGGGCGAGGATCGAAGTATGAAAGACCTCCAATGTATCCGCGGGGAGTTGACGTTTTACCAGGATTAGGGACTTTCCTCGTTTGCCAGATTTGTTGTTTGATATTTTTTTTCTTTTCTATAATATTTTATTTTGCGTTTCGGATAATGGCAAATGCCAAATGAGCTTTTAAAATCTGTATAGTAACTTTTGAAGGCTCATCAGTCATTATAATTATTAAGGTAATTGATGATATTGTACATTGATAACACGGATAATTTTAACATTTTAAGTAGTTAGCCTTTTGCCAGCGCCTCTGCCCGCGATGAATAACTACATAAACCTAAGCCTAAAACATGAACAACTCCAGATTTTTGAGGCTTTATTTGAAGAAATTGTGACGACTTTGTTTAAACTGAAAAAAAAAAAAAAAATTGTTGGTCTTTTATTTAAGGAACGTACCAAAAAAATTTTTGTCTAAAGATTTTTTTTCATACAATACGTAATAGAAATATGAAGGGAATCTACTAAAATTCTAATATTTTTACCCACAAAATATTTCAGGATAAGCTTAAATTAAAACCCTTCATTCTGTATTTCGCTGCGTGATCATAAGTATTATCCGTCGAAGAAAAATAGGCCAATGAGCCAACCAATAATCGCTTCTATAAGTTTTAGAGTCTGTGCCGTTTGCCGTTTTGTGTTGGCCGGGTAGTCACATTTTTTGCTAGCCTGTGCCATACCCTTAATATAAAATCCTTTCTTAGTGGTGGCCTACGTCGAATAAGGGACCCACCTGCTAAATTTCAAGTTTTTGGTTTATATAGTGCTGAAGACGTTTTTCGTGAGATACCTCATACGGGACAGTTTCTATTTGAAAATCTTTAATTCTAGTTATAAAAAAAAATTGTAACACAGCCACAGCTTGTTATCATTTCATATAAGGCTTTTATGATGCATAACTAATAAAAAAAAAACTCATCATTTAGAATGCCAACATTTTCGAAGCCAACAATAATTATTTGATCCGTAAGTATAATCTAAAACCCTTATCTGTTACGAATACCACCTATTATTTTGACTGATAACTACTGTAATAGCCCAGAATAATTAATAATAGGTAATTAAACCATCTTACCTATACCGGAAGTACCTTTCACGTTGCTGTCTGATTGGATGAAAGATACTACGCACCACGACATTCAGATAGTAGTTTGTGTTTTGGATTTAGTTTTTAATGGATTAAGACCGATATTAGATTGGATCGAGGTCTTATTTAAGGGGTGAATAGATACGGCAAACCTTCTTCTGTCACGCAACCTTTCGAATTTTGTATGAAAATCAATACCGTCACGTCATATTGTCCAGTTATCATTCCTTACATTTGAGTTATGGAAGTATGATATCAGTACTTTTTAGTATGTGTACGTGTTTTTGTATTTACGTGCTAGCTTTTCGAGACCTATTGTTAGAAACTATTGTTGTGTAATGCTATAAATCACAATATTTTTTTACTTTTTATAAAATAATAAAAAAACAATCATAAGTTGTGCGTTTTGGAACGAAATCCGTCGCATCTATCTTAACTGACTTCTGTGTACGTATATTATTGTAAATGAAATAAGCCATACATAAAGTACATCTTATAAACACTTATTATGATGTGAAAACACGTCTTCAATTCGAAGTGTGACTGCAAAATGCCAAAATAATAACGTCGACACGTGCCTAGGTTAGTCTATTCGTGGTCCTAAGGAATCAACTTTACCGCAAAGAATTACGGCCTGTTTTCGCTTGAACTTGCTGTTTACACAGGATTTTAGTTTTGCCCACTCAATGCTAGACGTTAGATGTCTCAAGTACGACTGTTCTTTGAAATTTGAATTTCGAAAGGAATTGAATAAAAAGATTTCGTCGTTTGTTATTTTTTGAAGTACAAATGTTTAACTTGAAGCTTGCAAAAACAAATCAATTAGAAAATGGCCACTATAACTTGAGTAAAAAAAAATTAACTTAAATTGATGAATTTATCTACAATGTTAATATTAATTTAAAATTGATAATTTTTGACTATTTATGAATAGTACGGACGCTCACATGACAGGCTACCTATTCTTATTGCGGCGACGAAATAATTAAATCTTTTAAAATAGAAAGATTTTACTGCAGGCAAATGTACTTTTCTCACTTTTACTTCACTTTAATCGGTAATTCTTTTTGAAAAAACCTTTGGTTTTGAAGGTACATCTCGAAGAAGGGCAATATCAAAAAAATACCTGGATTAAAAGTGCTTTTTTAACTAGATTGATGGATATGGAAGAGGCGAAAGAGGTGTGTCAGGATCTTAGCAAATGGAAATATAAGTCGCCGCCACCGCGCCGAGTTTTATACGGAGACTCCCCCGAACTTCGCTTAGACGGCGTGTAGAACACGCATCTGTGTGCGTGATTTTGAAACAGAGCGGGTTTCTAAGATTCACTACTCGATATATTTTTACTCTGAGCTTACGGCTACTGACTAAAATAACACAGGTTTCCGGAGCAGATAAGCGCGGCCTCTGTTTCAGATGTGATTAAGTTTATGAAGTGCCAACGCATAATTTATAAGATTTGCTTCAAACCTGCTTTGTGTCCCTAAGCAACTTAGATCGTATTTCATTTTCATAGACTTCACCTAATCTGTTACGGTTGAACTTGAGATTTGTGACAGTAATAAGACCTTTATAATAAAGCCTTTGCTTATATTCTATGGCTTTTAAAATCATTGCAATTTTTTGGGCAAAATTATGATTTTTGCGTCTAAGAAGGTGGGTGTAAGTATAGCCACAGATGACGTCACAGTTGCATATTTTCAGAGCGTCGACGTGAAAGAGGGGTGCGAAGTGGTTGGCGGGGTAATTTGCCCAATTGAAAGCTGGCATCACCCTAGCCTTATTAGTTGACGCGAATTGTAGGTTTGTAGTGATGGATGACAAATGACTTACTCGTACAAAATTCCTATTTACTAATGTTGTAATATTATGGCCGCTTCTGTGATCTAGTGGTTTGTACGTCTTGACCACTGATCCGGAGGTCACGGGTTTTTCGAATTTTAAATGTAATAAATTTATTTAAAATTGAACTGAGATCCCGGGGCATATTTTGTGTTCAGTCTGCGAGCTTCGGTAGGCACGTTAAGCTGTGGTTACTTATTAGTGCCCGAAGTTCGGTGATAAGGCTCACCACTCATCATGATGTTGGGACGTAATAACCGTCGGTAAAACGTGGGTAACTTGCATTTCACAGTCTATAGTCGGAAAGACCTCTGAAACACACCCCTCGGGGATTCATGTCGGAACTCCTTTTTTACACAATCAAATAATTTTCAAGACTTAATTGTCTTTCATTTCAATATAACATGTATATATATTCACATATATAAGCATAGAAAAAACAATATATTAAGAATTTCCTGATACATTTCGCAAATTTTTTGTCATCATCAGTAGATTAATTAAAATAAAACGACATCAATATATATTGACATCATAACCTACACAATGTTATAAATGCTTTGTAAAGTTACTCACTTGTCACAAAAATACACTTAATAGTTTAATAAAATGTGCCTGTATTATCTTTGTAGTTGGATAAACTAAAAATTAGAAATAAAGTGGCCATGTGTGGCATCTATGTACAAAGTGTACATGTCAACAAAACCGAGCTTTAGGGATCTCTTAAAAGTTCGTTTTCTAATTTTAGGTATTTGGTGTTCAATGTAGTATTTTTTGTCTCGTCTTGTGTTGTCTCTTTCTGAACTATTATGTAACAAGCCTCCGACGCCATTATCGCATTACCAAGTAAGCCGACATCATCAACAGCGCGCTCAATTATTTATTAAACCTGTTTATTTCCCTATTTTGTGTAATCACTTGAATTGTCTCCGGCGACCTCGGAATAGGTTCATTTATTATGGATTTATCGTTGGGAGCGGGGCTCCAGCGGTCGTTTCAGGTGGTTCTCATTTTTGTCTATTTGAGAATACATAATGGTCTGAAATGTTATTAAATTTCCGTTATTAATTTTTATAAATATATTATATTTAACTTTTACGAGCTTTTGATTATTAAATTTATTATTAAAACAATTAAAAAAATTATAACTCGATATATTTCGGCCCTCGGTATGGGGCCGTCATCAGTCGAATGTAAAAAAATTTGTGACATATAATTTAGGTATCATAATAAAAAAAATAAAAAGTAAAAGTGACACTTGTAAACAATTTTAGTTTTAAACTATTTTCAAAAAAATAATAAAGTAGGTTTCTCTAAAAATTATGTTGGTTATTTATTTTATTAATTTTATGATCGGAATATGTAGTTTTTAATGAAAATTTTCAGCAAAGATACAAACGCAATTTTTCTCGGAAAAAGTCTGCATAAGAATCATTTAAACATCTAGATGACAGACATTACTTTATGGAATGATTTTGATACATTTGGCGTTTTTATGACCTCATTGGTAGGTTTTTCGGAAACTGTTGATTTCATTAAATATTAAAAAATAATTCTTACCTCCTCTATTCTCACTATCCGCTGGTTTCACCTGTATTGCCCGGTTCATCTGTAACAAAAATACCAATTGTAGGATACATTTACAAGAATAACAATATTCACACACACAAGTACAAGTAACTTCCTCAATAATTAAATATTTGTAATTTTCAGATTTTTTCTTTCAAAATGCGAGGTATAAGACCTACCTGTAAACGAAATTTTAAGTTTCTAAGTCAACTGAAAGTGCTCTGTAGGTTTTGATTCCCTTGCGAGTGTCAAAAATTTTATGAAATTTATTATGTAAAGTACAATTACATTTTTCGCGTCGTGTAAGAATCCTGATTTTTTTACAGCATCACGGGGCTATAAACTTCTGTAAAAAATTGTTAGCTTCAACTTGATATCTCAAACGTGGGCCGAGCAAAAGGGCCTTGACAGACAGACGTACAAAAAAGGAATCCCATAAGGGTTCCATTTTTTAATTTTGAGGTACGGAACCCTAAAATTGCTAAAGGTTCAAAACAAAACTTCTCTTTATTTTACTAGTACCAATAAAAGTTTTCATTCAACACATGGACACTACTTTTTTATTTTATTAAATATTTTCGGTATCTTTTCATAAAAAGTTTTATTTCGTTCAGCAAAAAACCGTCTGCGAAACTGTTTTATACAAAATAATTGCATTTGCAAGTACCAACTTCACGTTCCTTTGATATTCTTATTTTTATTTTAGAGCACACATAATTACTACTTCTAAAGTATTTTTCATTTTTACTCAACTTTAAACTTTTTTTCTAAATCTTTTTAAACGAATACTGAACACGCCTTTGCTTTCATTATTTCATAATTGTCCACAATTGTTAAAAAATTGCAACAATAAATGTCCACTCAGTAACCATACACAATACCCGTTAGTTAAGAGTGGCTGAATCCTAAACGTTCGCATGTGAAATTGGGCAATCGCTTCATTATGCTGTTTTGTCACTACTTGTTTTAAGCTGTAATTATTATTCACAGTAGCGTGTAATAAATTAAATAGCTTAATTAGCTCTGCAAAGAAATTGTTACTTAATTGGCAAATAGCAAACAACAAATTAAAATAAGCCAACTGTTACAAATTAATTATTTTATAAATAATACGAATAATGTTTTATAAAATCTCAGTTAACAAGGGTAACATTTTAAATAAGAAATTAATAAATATTATTAGAATATTTACAATTATTATTATATATTTATATTACAAAGGAATAAGTAAATAATAACAACTATTATGTAAAAACATACATTGACTTCTTGCTACGGCGTAGCAAGCGCTACGACTCCATTTTTGTAGACGTGCACCGACTTAGCTTCACATAATTCGGGTGATGCGATTAATTACCTACATAAGTAAAGATATAATATACATTTTATTTAATACCGCCGATTAAATAAACGCAATAATTTGTAAAATTTTCTTCAGACAGACAAGGTCCTAAATTTTTTGTCATCAAGCAAACCCAAAACAAATAAATAGAACAGCATCTTGAGTGAATCGAGAAAGCAGAAATAGTTGGGACCCCAAGGCATCCAATAAGGCGGTTGACAGGGTCGAATTAGTTACAAGAGAAGCGATAGCGAAGGAAGGGGGCTCCGAGGCGATGCTTAAGAGCGACCGCTGGAGCTCGCCCGACCGCAAATAAACGACTCGTAGGCGGGCTCACTGAAAACGACGAGTTTTAACGCACCCTTATTTATGAAATCTTGTCTGTTTCTTTTTTCTGTTTATTACATTCGATAGATTGTGTCCTATTGTTGCGATCACTTTATGCTGAAGCGTACGAATTCGACTTTTATTTTGATTTAATTTTGGAAATAGCTATAACGCGGGGTCTATGCTTTTTTGTGCTGTGAACGTAATGTTTATGAAACTTTTTTATTTTTTATCCAATATTATTGTAAGGTATTGATTAATGTCTAAAATTTAATGAATAATGTTTAATCATATAATTAAATGTGTCTTGAGGATAATTCATGATTTATATAAAAACGGCTTACCTCAATACGTGTTATGATCGGGAAAGCAGACCAGTTTCAGCAGATCACTCACAGACTTTAGTGAAAGTGACGTAGATACTATAAGTTCCGCGTGTTTATCGTTGTTTGGTGACACTCCGGTAATTAATAACGCAAGCCCGGAAGTAACTAATTGTGCGGACGCCCTACTGGTCCGACCACCAATACCATCTGCATCGATGTCATCCCGAGCCCTGCGGGCCGCAACCCGCAGTGTGAAGCGTAACGTCGTCGCGTAAACGTCTTTACTCGCCCAGATGAAGGCAGTCTAAATGTGCTGAAACTGGTCGGCTTTCCCGATCATAACACGTATTGAGGAGAGCCGTTTTTATACAAATTAATAATGTTTAATGTTTCGTATTTAATTTAGATACTGCTGTGGACGCCTCTTATCAATGGCAACAACAGATCGAGGCTTAAACCGTTTGTTACTTTAGTATGTTTGTGTTCTTATTGTTGGCATTCTTTTTTATAAATAAATAAACGATTCAAAGTCAAGGAAAGTACATTTAGATTTTAAATATTTAAATATTTTAAGATATTTAGATTTTCTGGCAAACAATTGATCAACCAAAATTTTTGATGTAAGATACTTAACATCTACTAAAAAGGTGATACTAAAGTATCATATAAATCTCGGTTCAGATTCGTGTAGTTAAAAGCATTAAACTTCGTGTGCGAAAGAATTAGCTTTATTATTAATTGCAACCCTTACAATATTGAAAATAAAGAACAACAGAAGATGAGACCTAATTTCCATCCATCTTGTTTGGATTAAAATAAGAACAAATTTTATGCTAACATAAATATCGTAATTGTAATCTCAATGTGAATTACCAAATCGCTGGTTTCTGTTAATTTGAGCGGACATCTGACGATTCAAAAGCCATACAGAAATGGCGGCTTATATTCCTCAAAGTAGTGTATGTTACAAATGTGGTGATTGCCGGATAGACCGAATCTTGGCCGAAGTGAAGCCGCTAGTTGAAAATGTTTTCAAAAAAAATGCTGTGCAATAACACCTCATACAAATTAACACATAAAATAAATAAATAAATAAATAAAATGTCTTCATTTCAGGCATTGTAAAACCCATAAAATCTAATCAAATTAAAATCACAAACAAAATTAAATTATCTTACATACTAATAAAAAAATTATACTAATAAATAATTCAACCATGTGAGAACCAGAACCTATTTCCCCAGATGTTCTCGCTGGCTGCTGTGAGCAACTCATTGCTCGATGTTCGCATCAGGTACCAGAATGCCATCGCTCGATTCCTCAGTATCGCGAAAAAGTCAGGAACCCTATTAAATTAAGGCAATACACGTTGTCTTCGTAAGCATAGTCATAAGGTGAAAAAAATATATAAATCTTCCACAAACACCTATATTTTTACCATTGATTTTTTAAGGAACAGATTCCGATTTATGTCACCTAGGGGTTTATATTACATGATTTATTTTTCAGAAAGTTGTGGTTATTTAATATATGTTATTTATGTGTCCACGCTGGTTCTGGACTATTGTTAAAAGCTGATTTATTTGGTATCGGTCCTCCTCAAACTAGGTCAAAGGGGAAGACTGTCCTTAAGGAAGATGTGCATTGATATGTATAGAATATCATCAGAAATTATATGAAGATTGTATATCCATAGAATGTTATTTATGTGAGGGTAGACGTAAGGGGAAATATCACATAATGCTCAAAATAATTTGTAATATTTTTAAATCAGAGTCTGCTTATTAAAATTTGAACTAGCTTTTGTTTGTAACTAGTATGGACTAGCACTTATCATACTTAACCATTTTTCTGTCCAAACGTTTATTAATTTTTTGATCTATACCAATTAACAGCATATCGTGCTGTTTTCAAATAAATGGACTCACGCACAAACATAATGGGTACACGGACAAAAGACTAAAAGATAATGACTAAAACCACCTGTCCATAAAAGTCCTTTTATATCCTCCAGCAATGACATTAGATCCTATCTCGCTAGTGCTGTAAGTCTGATGGTTTGTGGACTTTGTTAAAAAAAGACAGCGCACGACATAGATTTTTCCGTGAGTTACAGAATTTTTGTCCTTATTTCAAAGCAATAAAGATTGACAAGGGAATGTTTTCAGACTCAAGTTTTGCTTTTGTTGTCTGTGTGGCGTCATGGCGACAGAGTATCATCGGTGTATCGGGTCGTGGTTGTGGCTGTTTTACTACTGGACTCTAATTCTAATTCTAAGCTAAGTAGACTGTATGGTTGGCTTGTGCTGTGCTGTGCACTTTCTATATTAATGTATTTAAATGCAGTTGAGTGTTTTCGGTGGGTATTTCTTTTTTCTATATAATAATATAGTTATAACAACAACCGCTTCTGTGGCCGAGTGGTAGAACGCTCGCCTTAACTAAGCCTCAAGGGTCGTGGGTTCAACCTTTGCGGTGCACGTTAATTTGTGTTCGGTCTGCGTTATAACGAAAATATAACGTTATTTAGTCCTCTTTTAGCATTGATCTGGTGTCATTGTCAATACCAAGATAGTGTAATTACTATTACACAATAATTGGTCAATACCAAGATAGTGTAATACTATAAATTTTCTCCATGAATTATTGAAAATAAACAGTATAGATACTTTTATTTTTGACCGGTTTCATTTAACCTTGTTATCAAATTTCGTTATTTCTTTCCTAAAAATCAAACCAATTTACTCGTAATTATATTTTTACGATGTCACAAATGCCTTATCGGTAAAAAAATTGTTATATTTTGTTTTTTAAATCAGACTGCAAAATAACTCCAAAGATTCTGGACATGTGACACAAGCGACAACATGTCTCTAGGTGTTGTTACTAAATGTTTTCTTTGAACTTCGCAGTGTGTTGTTTTTAGCAATATCGATTTAAACAACAACGACAACGCTCACGATCAATATTGACCTGTAGGCATGATAAAGCCCTGACCGGAACACAATGATTTAATGGAGCCTTGGTGTATATTTTAGTTTCGTTTTTAATAATAGCTCTTAAAGGAAATTATGGTTCAATATCGACATGTCATAAATAAATCTGTAAGAAATTAAGGTGACATTAAAAACATAATAAAAACATAATATATAAAAGCATTACAGGATAAAATAAAACGTTTATTTAAAAGGAAGTAAGTTTTTAAACGTCTTATTATTATTTTTTTTTAGACATACATAAAAAATTCGTGAAAAAGTTCAGCTCCTCATAAAACGTTTATGACGTAATTTTTACAAATACTGTGCCAGAAATATATTGGTAATGTTAAGTGCAGTTGATTGATAGCAGATGTTTTTCGATTCGAGAATTTAATTAAATTTTGAAGTCAGAACAGCCTAGAATCTAGTCGTCACTGCCTTCAAGAATTTAAAACTTTATTTTAGTTACATCACGAAACTTTACGAACGAAGCTTACATATATACCTACGAGTAACTAATATATAATGTATTGTATGGATAGGTATGTTTTGTGAAATAAAAAGGGCCTATCAGAACAACTGTTTAGGTGATTTGTTTAAAAAAGCTATAGTCCGCTCTCAGACGGAATAAAAAACCAAGAAGAAGCGCACTCCTTGCAATGGGTGAAGCGGGCCAAAAATGAGACGTTTTCGTGTCCGTACACGTCTTAAGAATCACACATGCACAATCTGTCTCAGTTTGTACTACACTGCAACACTCACTAAGCACACACACAAAACCAGCCTCACTTGGATGTTGACAGCGCTCCGTCTTTAGTTTTTGGTCTGAGGGTCCGCTATGAAATTCCAAACTAACGCATAGACGTCGCTAGGTAGGCATCGCTTTTGATATATTTTATAAAATATTTAAAAAATATAGTTAATTTTCAGAGTTTCTTTGTTTTATTTTTAAGAATAATTAAATTTATAGAATAAAATAAAATACATATAAATCATCACAAACTCAAAATACATTTCGGATCTGTTCAGGACCCGGCATCAGTTGTGTTTTATATAATAATAATATTGTTGACATTTGGCGCAATATATATAGCATAAATATGGCATGACTCAAATGACTTATGTACAAATAATATATATATGACCTATTTTAATAAAACCTAAACTGTTAGATTCAGAACAGTTCCAAAATATATCTTGAGTGTGTGATTGTTTATATATTACGTAATTTATTTAATTGTACACAAATATGTAAATTTATATAACTAAACAAGCTTTCAGCCTGCAGTCTAAACTAAGTGAACTTTTATTTTCTAAAGTACCTACAACTGTAGACATTCTATTTATCTGATACAAATGTTTCATTGCAATAGAATAAATAAAACGTTAAAATAAGTAATAGGGAAACATCTAATCAGAGCAATTTTCAAATTGTACGTAAAATACCTGCATAATAGAAATACAAGTAATTGTAAAATCTTCACTTTCTTATCCAGATATTTTCAGCAACGTCTAAAGATAAAACTATACAAAAGTTAAATAACAGCAATATGTCATTTAAATTATTACAGTAAAACAAACAAACAACAGATAAGCAGCAAAATGGTCTTGAACTTAATTTTACTTTTAATTTAATTAAGTAAACCGTTTGTAACTAGTATGACACTTTAATAAAAAAGAGTCGAGTATTTAATAAATAAAAAATCGGTAGAACTCAGGCGAATGCGAAAAAATATTCGTTTTAATGAGTGCTTAAGGACGTTCGTCTCTCGCAGCGGACATTTCTGACAGAAAGCTTTATTTAGCAGCATTAGACTTTTTATATTGCCCTTAAAAATAAATAAAAGCGACCTTCAACTTTGCCACAAAAGACTTATTTGGCACTCATTTTTCTTTGCCATCATTCATGAATCCCAACGTGACAGAACATAATTTTCGTCTTGAAGACCCTTGTTTTGTGCAATATGGACGGCCCAGAAAAGTGGGAATCGATTGCTCATCTTATATATCTGGTGGCTTTTTTAGTCTAAGCACGTCTTTACTTTATCGTTTTATTTGTCACTTTTCCAATAAATTTACAGCACAAAAATGCAAGTTTCATTTATTTCACTTCATAAAGTTGTCTATGTTCGCTTCCTCATTTTCTTGCCGTAAATTGTAGCCGGCTTGTTGTTCCAAAATTCAAATTTAGAACTGGCAACTGGCAACTTTGTTATCTTATCGAGCGTCCTAAATAAACATGCGGTGCTCGAAAAAAAAACTTCACACACATAATGATCTGGAAGACAGCCTACAACTTTTCCCTTTGGCCCTGTTTTGCGCGGAACTTTATTAAAAAACACATTTTTGCAACGACTTGCTAAGAATGAAGAGTTTATCTTAGCTTTTACAATTTTTATGTTGTCATAAGATAATTTTCAACAAAAACAAAAGCTCGCCCTCTTCTGTAGACATAAAACTGGAGGTATTTTTATTATTATAATTACATTGTGATCTTTTAGCCTTAAAAGATGAAAGGTTAATAAAAGCAGCATTAAACATTTTAAAAGAGCACTGTTACTGAAAACAAAAGTTCAATGACGTAGTCCATTAGCGTTTCGTGAAAATAAGTAAATAAAAGGTTAAATATATTTAATTATTAACTCTTTTACACGTATTGTATTCATTATTACTTTTTATGTTAAATATTTATGGAACATCATGGTCACTAAAATGATTTATGTGTGTCCGTAATGCACCCGTTCAATATTGAATCCTTTGTTCACATTTACATAATAACGGGAGGTAAATACGAGTACAAATATGTACAAATACGATATTAAATGTCAAACACACTATTTTACCACTATAGGACAATCGTAAAGACATGTCATATTAGTAAGCCTTATTATTGTGATAAGCTATTAGTGTGTGTGAACGTTAGATAAGAATCTGTACACATGTAGTGGTAATTGTGCTTGCGTGCAGAGGAAGCAATTTTGACCGGTACGTCGTCACTTACAAATGGTCGAATAGGTGCACGCGAGCAAAGCTGAATTTTATATTTTGTTTCATATAGGTACGAGTAACGATTCAGTTTTCAAATATAAAATTCACATCACATCACTAAACCTCATTTTTATTTAACACTTACACAGAAAATTGATCTTAAAGTTTCTATAATAAAAAAAGAAGTCCTAAGAGCTGTTTTGTGCCTTTCACAAAAATAACACTGAAACATTTTATGATTATGCCGTCATGGATATGAACATGAAAGAGGTAATAACTCGTCATTCTCTTTTCACGGCATCAAATCTGCCACCAGGATTATGATACAACATCGATATGCACACACCTATCAGTTCCAATCAAATGCAATGTGTTCAATTATTCCCTAATGAAACCTGATAAAGCAGCCACATTTAGGCATTGTATTTATATATTATTAGAGCGCATTACATGATAGTAAACCAAATGAGTTCTGACGGACCATATCGTTTTCGGGAAATTAGTTTTCTGATTGATTAACTATCTCATGATGCGCTTAGAGTATCAAAGGGAAAGATTTCGCTCAAAAACTTGTTGGTAGAGTCAATATTACATCAAGCTATACACATTGGACATCAAACCTATCTTATATCCTTCACTATTAGGGGCTAATGTAGTACTTTAAGTGTAACTTGACGTGGTCTTGACTAAACAATTATTTACATTTAAGATATATTTTTTTAATTGCATTAATTTCATTTAATAAACTGGGGCTTAAAAGAGAATTATAGATGATTTACGGACGTCAGTATGACAAGCTACCTATTGGCTGTTCATATTGCTATTAAATTGTATACAAATAGGAAGACTGAACTGCAGGCGTCAGTACAAAACAAATACTGAGATCATGCAACGGGAAATGTTAAACCCAAACCCAGATATTTTATTAAATTAAAAAAATGTAAGCCACACATTTTTACAACAATTGGTTTTGTTTTTATGTAGTAACTAGCTTTATGCTAAGGTTTCACCTGTGCTGACGAAGCAACAAACTAGAACATTCTCTATTACAAATCCTTTCTTAGTAGTTTTCTGCGTCATAAAAGGACATTTTCTACCAAATTATGAAGGTTAGATAGATTCGGCCAAAGTAAGTAGATATGTGTATTAAAAATAATTAGTCCCGTGTTAGACAAAAAAATATATGTGAGTTAAGATTATAGTATTTAAAATTATGAAATGAGCGTCAATAACTCTATGGATCAAAACCATACTCCTTAATGAGTTAGCGTAACATTTTTAACTTACCTTTAAATAACTCCTACCTCTGTACCTCAACTCTAAGATTTATTTACCAAGTTTTAGATGTAAAAGGAACTAATTCAACTTGTTCCAATATAAGTAAGCTTTACGAGTGTTACTTACATTACGTGTTTAGTCAGATGAAGTTTTACTTTGGGTTGAAGCTGCCACGTAATGGTGCGTGTACTGATATTCTTTCACAAGTTTCGGACTGCCGGTCCCTTCGTCTAACTGGGTGTGAGATGATAAAAAAGTTTTTATGCCGTGCTTATAGCTACAGACCCAAACGGAGGCGGGCAACAGCCTATAATATTATGTTTTATATCGGTTATTGACAGGGAATTTTTGTGTATTATCCATAACTATGATACTAAAAGGATATAAGAATAAATTTGGGGAGACCGTCTCTTCTTTTTGGCTTAGTGCTGAATGAGTAGTTGTCGATCACAGTAAATTGAATACACAAGTGTGTAAACAATGTCGTCTTAATTTAATTAAGTTGTTCGTTCTGCTTGATGTTGAAATATGTTATCGTTGGTTGAAGTAGTACTTAAATTCGATTCATTTTTGTATACTCAGCGAAGTGTTTTTAAACAAGAATAAACGATTAAGGCTAAAAATGGTTTTATTAAATTTTTAACTAAATAATTTCGTAATTTGGCAGTGACCCACTTATTTATTAAATTTTAATTGCTTACAAAAATAATCAAACAAATTATTTCATTTAAACTCTAGTGCTAAAAAGTAATTATTGTTACCATTTCAGAATAAATTGTATTAATAAAGTATCTGGATTTTTTAATTTTTTATTCTACATAGGTAGAAGTTTATCCTTAAGTCACCTAAGATGGACGTAACTATATCAATCAAGTAAGGGTTAACTATTCGGCTTTGCGTTGAGAAACTAGAGTATTCCTAATGATAAAAAATAAAATAAATATAATAAAAATAAAGAAAGTTATGAACCTTTCATTTATTATTCAGAATATTATGGTATAAAACTTCGCCAATTTTCGCCAAAGCCGCAAATAATGGCCAAAATAGTTATATAATTTGATGCTGTCAAAATATATGTATCGATTCAGGGAATCGACATGGAAAAATAATCCTTCCAAATTAGGGTAAAAGAAGTTGAAGTTTTGATATTTATAAAATAAGCCTCTAGTAGCCTGAAAAAAGGATAATTGTTATTATTTTTCTACAACAAATTTATTCATTACAATTCAAAACTTCTTATCCATTTTTAATTTCACCGCTTAATTTGTATACATCGGCAAAGAGAGAAGAGGTAAAAAAGAAAACTATCATCTACTCTATACTAATAAAATAGTAGTAAAAAATCGTATCTGAACATTTAATATGAATGTAAAATTTCAAATTAAATAGGTTATTAGAGAGGTTATTAGCATTGCGCTAAAGCCAAAACTACACGACTCTCCGTTGAAACTCGAGAACCACACAACGTATTAAGATGTGGTTTTCTTTATTATCATCATAGTGACTCTGGTCAACTATTCAATACATGGTCTATATGGAGTGTTGATAAAAAAACTGCCAAGCCAAAAATATAAATTTTAGTGTTTTATCTTAAGCGCAAATAAAAGACACTCGTACTTTGATTGAAAGACATTTCCTTGTGGGAGAAGCCGCAAGCAAAAGATAGTGAACTCATAAAATTTGGAGACACAAGTGTCCAATGATGAAAGAACTTGAAAACCTAGTGTCTCCGCATACCCTTCTAGCATCGTTTTTTAAACACGACATAAAAATTTATACATAAATGAAATTATATATATCGAAAAGAGATTATAAAATCAAACTACGGTTGCTAATTAGTAAGTATTAACAGATCCCTACATAGTTCATGAATTTGAATGCAATATGAAGGATATTTGTACGATTTGATATATAATTTGAGACTTGCTGTAGGTAATTACGGCCACATCAAAGGATTTCCAAATTACTATAATTAGCTTGGGGTGTACTTGGGCAAGAAATTTACGTTCACTGGTGGTATTACAAATTAAACTTTCCACAGCAATATTAAATATAGATTGTCAAAGTAGCTTAGGGTGTACTCTTTGGGTAAAATATAAATAACATGAACTAACAATAAAAGCATTTGTTCCTTTAGATCTGTAGTGGAAGTTGAATGTGGAAATCAAAGTAAAGACAGAAAACGGACAGATTTAATTTAAAATCTTCAAAAATAAAACACAAAATAACTAAAACAGTTTATTAATAAAAGTAAACAAATAGGTAATATAAAACAAACATTTTAAACATAACCATACAAAATACTCAAAGAAAAAAAAAAGTTTATTTTTCTCAGCGAGCAAAAGCAAATATCATCCTGTTGCTTCGTTTTTATCAAGATCACAAGCTACGATATCTAGGTGCTGTATACAAACAAAGTCACGTGACTGCAAAAATACATATTTTTACCCAATTAAGCTTACAAAAAAAAACAATGTATTTTTTCAGCTTAAAATTTACTAAATGCTATATTTTGTTTACTTACAATAACAGGCGGCGGGTAGTCAACTTTCGCCGAACGAAAAATGTCTACGAGATGCACCATATGGACAGTTTTTCTATACAGATTCCGTAAAAAAAATCAATTTCAGAAACCAGCGTTTGTAAACACTGGCAGGAAAGTCAAATTTCGAAATCGGTATCGAAGTGAGGCCGCGTGGCGTTTTTTCTGCAGCGGGGCGTTTGTGTTGCCGCGCGCGGAGTCGGGCGGAGACTGAGGCACGCACGCCGCGGGCGGGCGCACGCACTACCTCACGCAGGCGCGGCGGCCAATGGCGTGCGTGGTCGCGCGCACCGACCGCCCCAAGCCCCGTCACCTAACAATCGATGCCCTATATTGCATTAATTATTTAGGAAACACGCAATAAGATAACAGGAGGTGGCAGATAAGGGATCTGTTGCTGCGTTTAAATAAATCATCCTCTCAAACCTTTTGCGTGCGTAGTTTCGGTGCATGATCGCCCCTCGGCGTGCGGGGTTCGGTCGAAGGGTGGGGGGTGACACTGATAAAGCGTTATCTAAGGAATCAATCAGCGCACCTCTGAAGTACAGTTTTGTTGTTGTAGTCGTGGAAAAAATGGGGCTGTGAAAATTGTGTAGCCGGGATCTTTATGGCTTGACGATTGGCGTATTGTATTGTAAATATTAATACTCTTATAACTTTTATTCTAACTGTTGTTATATTTATTAACAAACACAGGTAATATTTTAAACATAAATATGATGTTTAAGTGCTATGTTTTAAATTTCTCTGTACAAGGAAAGAAATACCAATTGAAGTGATGTGAGCTATAGAACGTGGCTACTAAATAATAAATCAAAAGAAGAAAATATTGCAACTGATTATTATATCTCTCAAAACTTAAGAAAGTATCAAAATCAAAATTGTAACGAAAATATTTTATGTGTGCAAAGTATTTAATTTTCAAAACGATTTCTTTAAGATAATGGTACTATTAGTTTTAATAAAAGTGCTACGAGAATTCTTTACGAGAATTCAGCTCTACGGTTTGCTACGAAAATGCAAAAAATTGTACCAGCTATGTAAACGTCTACAGAACTGTACTATAAACTACAAATGTAGCAAAAACGCGCAAATAAAATGCAAAATCTGTAAATATCATCTATAAAGATGATGCCAAAATTCTACAAATCTAAAATTTTCAATGAAAAACAAACAAGGCACATCGCCAGCTACACCGTAGCAAATAAAAGTATTGATTACGAATCTTTGTACTATCTCCCGTATGTATGACATCAATCTAACTGATGGTTGTACTTCATTATGACACGGTTACAAAGGTTAAAGTTGTAGCAGAATAGGTTGTAAGACTTGTACATTATCTAGGTATAATCAATCACAACTTGTATTCGATTACTATTTTTACTCTGGGTGTTACTAAAACAGCTAAAAGTTGTTAATTTCTGAACATAGGCTTCTCATACTTTTCTTAGTAATTTATAAATTTATTTAATTGATTGTTATAATAAATGTTATTTGAAAAAAGTGCACATGATGCACCTAGATGACATTAAAAAAATGGTTTTCATTCTCATTAAAAATAAGTGACAATGCACAATTGACTCTAGAATAAAATTACTTCTGATATTTTCTCTAAAGTTACGCTAGAATTATTTTTCGCAGCTCTGTTCGAAGTAAAAAGTTACTCATTAATTAACTCAGCCAAGTAGACAAGTGTTACGAAAGTTGTTACGGTTCTATGAAACTTGCTACGAGATCATGTATTAACATTAGTGAATTTATCATGTTTTCTATTAATTTTGCGCAAAGTTACGTTTGCGCTCATGTGTGATGTACATTTTAAACACATCGTAATTGTGAGAGGTGTTTCCAAGTATGGTCTATGAAAGTTAAAGTCACAGTCCACCCTCGGACACCCACGTTTCATAATTGATGACTCATTAAATAATAGAATTTAAAGTTATGATTATAAATAAAAGATTTAATTAAAATAATATGATAATAAAATTATGCCTTTATGATTTGTTGAGTAAAATCATTTTCGCTAAAATAAAAAATAAAGCAATTTATTCAAGATAATCCTTCTAAGTGAAAAAAAGCTAAATTAGATATTTCCTATTCTTAAAATTCTAATTATTAACCCTAATAGTCTTACGTCGTAGTGTGATGGGTGGTGAGTCTTACATCGGACAAAAATATGGACACACACCTTAAGGCGTATGACCACGCTAAATAAGCAACTCGATGTGTGTCGGTACAAATATCAACGGAAACAACATTGAAATAATGTTCATTTCAGCGTGCCTGGAAAAATGGCTGTTACGACAACCACTGCGTCTCCGGCTAGCGCAAAATAGGAGAAAATAATACTTTTCACATGGACGCCATGAACAGAAATTTTTGATCTAAAAATTTCCTATAATTTGGTGAAATAATAATTAAAATCGCTTTAGGCGTTTGGAAGTAGTAAGAGAATTATTGTGTTCATCATCTAAACTTTCGATGACTTTCAATTTTTTTTGTCAAAACTTACAATAGAAAAACAGTTTATGAAACTTGAAATTTATTTTTGACGCTATAATGCCTATCATATATTTTTATGAAAGTTTTTGGACCACCCGTGTGGGAGGAGTAGGCCTTCAAAGACAGGTCCAAATTGCAGTAGGCGTATCCATTCGCCTTAACCTACCTTAGTACGCAGACCGAACATAAGCGTGTCCTAACGGGATATGAATCCTTGACCCCCAGATTAGTAGTCAAGTACTTAGACCACTAAACTACGGTGGCAGTCTGAAGTAATTTACAATTAAATAGGGGATAAGCCTTTTTATGGTGTCGGGATAAGAAAAATTAAGGTAAGTCTTATAGGTTTTGAAATAACTAGAATAGTCAAAAGAAACGCGTATATTAAGCAAAAAAAATATTACATAAATACATAATAATTAGAACCCGGTGTAATAAAAATAGCAAGGAGGTGACTTACAAAGAGTAATCGAACACAAATCAGCGATTTTTTAAATTCTTTTCTGTCTGTCTGTTTGTTCGCGCACATCTCCGAAACTATTAAACAGATTTTCATGTATTTTCATAGATCAACAAAACTTTAATTTAAATAAAAATATAATAAAAAAGAAAACCAGAAAACTGGTTAGAATAATGTAGCGTAAAAAATGTTTGTACATAAAAAAAATCAACAGGTAGCGCTGTTCATTAAAAGAACGTGCAAACCTAAGTATATTAAATACTATTAAAACTGTTTAAGAAACGACCTATTTGTCTGTTACATTAATTATATTCCAAAAAAAATGACAGTTTAGGATACATTTATACAAAAATAAAAGCGGAATTTGATATTTTATGGATCAGGCTGAAACTACTGAACGGATTTTGATGCGGTTACTACTGTACAATCCTCAGCAGTGAAACATGGATTACAAAGAAAGAAGGAAGAGAGATCATTGTTCTATAACTTATTATCCAACTGGGATACTTTTTATTGCGGGATACACAAGGGATTACACTGTAGCCGCATTATCTTCTTCCACGCGGACGAAGTCACGGGCAACAGCTAGTTGAAAATATTTTTTTAAAAATGATATGATCAGTTTAGTCATATTACTTTAAGACATATTTTCTTATTTGTTATGCGCTCTAATAATATCCAGAGTGCAAAAGAGGTGAACACGACCAAAAAGAAAATTAGAACGTACAGTTTGAAGGACTTATCCTTGAGCAACGTACAAAATGGATGTAAAATAAAAAGTATAGAGAGCAAATTAGCAACATAATTGAAAAGTAACAATATCATAAGTAACTAGTATAAGTAAGCCTCAGCTTAATTGTAGAAGAGGCGAAACAGATTGAGATCTACCCACTTCTTTGAGTGACAGATGTGACTATATTATGTAGGGAAATATATTTATATTTAATGGGTAATGCTAGAAGAATGGTTAAAACTAGGTTTAACCGCGTAAAATTACAATTACTTATTCGAACTTTACTTGAAGAGCTTGGATAATTTTAAAATGATCTGGGTAAACCTAGTGCCCAATTCTTCTACCATTACCCGGGACCTATATATCGATTAAGCCCTCTAGTTTTATATAGAAAAGAACCTTATTATGGTTTTAATAGATTTCTGTAAAATATTTTTAATTATAGAGCTTGAATATTTTTAAATTTACCTGGTTAAACCTATAGTTTCAAATTCTTCTATCATTACCCGTGACCTAAATATCGATAGACATCAAGCCCACTAGTTTTATATATATATATAGATAGATAGGAATATAATTATGCTTTTAATAGATTTCCGTCAAATATTTTCCATTCATCCATAAACGACGATATTACAGACTTTTTGATAATATTAACTCAGATAAATAAAAAAAACTTGCTTCATTAAATAACAAAGTTTCACAACAAGTATCGACAAGTGAACGCCTCAAGAAGTTTGCTAAATATGAGTATATAAACACAATATTTATAAGTTCCGTCAAGTATAAACCGAGTTTTTTTCCCTTGAAATCACAAGATATATCCCTGACGCGGCGTCAGAGGTGTTAAAACTACTGCCAGTAAAGTAGTCAGCACTGGACGGCACTCGTGCAACTCGACGGCAATCTTTCACCGAATTTTTCTTTTTCACTTAAAGTGGTCAAATTTCCAATTTTTAAAATTTTCCACTTGCCGTCCCTTCAATGTGTCTCTGTAGCTTGACACCAATAAATATTGTTTTCCATTTTTTTACAATATTTAGGGGGTGCTCACATTTAAAATTTTAATCCTCATAAGTATAGTAAAGCAATATTTTTTAAATATACGAACTCATTAAATGCAAAAAGTTAGCCATTGAAACGTAGGTAATAAACAACATTTTTATTTCAAAAAATATCTGCACTTCACCCTTAAAAGTTATAAAACTACACATCCTCTTTTGCCAAAGTTTGATCTCCTGTTTCACAATTAAACAGGCTGAGGTACAGAGAGTTGAAAATGCAATTGTTATTCGTTATCAACTTTCTGCATTTAATTAAATCCCACTTATCCTACTATCCTATCCCACTTCCCACTATCACACTATCCCTCTAATATTATAAATGCAAAAGTTTGGATGGATGTATATATGTATGTTTGTTACTCTTTGACACCGTAACTATTAAATCGATTAACAAAAAATTAAAAATTAAAATTGGGCTGAAATTTTGCACAAATGTTGTTCTAGACCTAGAATAGGCAAATTTTTATCCTAAAAATCAGTTATCATGGAATGGCAATGGGGTGTCAAGTTTTTTTAGACACATTCATTTCTTCACGACGTAAATAATGAACCGATTGGGCGGAAACTTTGCACAAGTGCAGTTCTAAATCTTTAATAGGACTTAGGCAACTTTTTATCCCCTTAATTATTTCCAATGTTATGGCAATGAGGTGCCAAGTTTCTATAGAAAAGTTAAGTGTTACTCCTTCACGCTGTATTGGTATACCTACTGAAGCAATTAGAATGAAACTTTGCAACAGTAAAGTTCTAGACATAGGCTACTTTTTTATCTCATACGTTTTAATAATCATCATATTTGCATGGGATGACAATAGGGTTTCAAATTTATATAGAAAAGTGATGTAAAAAAAAGGAAGTTGTGCGTATACAAAACCACACATAAATAAAAAAACATTATTTAGTAAGATAAAAAAATATTGACAAAATCGATTGGAATACACAAAAATTTAATCAATGCAGGTGAAGTTTTTACTATAAATAAAAATACCGCTCAATTTACGGAAATTTTAAATTTTAAAGCTTTATTTATTTGTTTAAAGCTACAAAAAACACATTGAAGGGGTGGCTTGTTGAAAATTCGAAAATGTTAGTCCTGTAATTCTGGCACTATTTTTCACTCGAAATATCAATCATTCGACTTTTGTTTAGCGCGTGTAAAGAATGAGCATGCGATGTAAAGAATGAATATAAACCGCCAGATGGTGATAACAAAATGTAAGTTACACGTACTAGACGTTTTCAATCGAAAAAATCGATACATATTACATTATTATACAGAATAGCCGCCCTGGTCATTGTCATTATATCTAAAGTATACGAGTACATTTTTCTTTTTCAGCTTCTGCACGTTACTGTAAAATTGTATAGAGAACGGAGACGAACTGACAAAAAAACGATAGAAGGGTTTCCATCTCTTAATAGATCTCCAAAAATCCAAAAAATTCAGCACTTATGTCAATAATAAAATTGTCTGAACTACCTAAATATCATTCCTCTTACGAGATAAAAATCTGCTAGTCTGCGCGTTTTTTACAACAGATTTTATTTTTGCTGAGCTGTCCTATTAAAAGTTTTTAGTCTTTGAAACTTTTAACAAGGCGAGTGCATGATCAACTGACTGATAGCGGG
This sequence comes from Ypsolopha sequella, assembly GCA_934047225.1. Lineage (NCBI taxonomy): Eukaryota > Metazoa > Arthropoda > Insecta > Lepidoptera > Ypsolophidae > Ypsolopha > Ypsolopha sequella. Next base: position 13,479,947 of record OW203994.1, on the reverse strand, counting down.
GCTACTTAGTTAGTCAATATTCTTATTTCATTTTGTTATTATTCAGACGGAAAATTTCCGTGGATTTTTTTATTCGTAGCACATTAGAGACATTGTAAGTAATTTAGGGGTTGTTTTATAGTAGTTTATGCTACAAGGGCGCAAAGGAATAAATTACGAGGACGATTTAAAACACGAGCGTAGCGAGTGTTTTAAACGTAACCGAGTAATTTATTGCTTTTACGCCCGTGTATCATACTACATTTTTCAATGCATAGTGTGAGGAAATGAAAACAAATATAATCTTGTGAACTTTAAATTATAATTGGCTCAAAAGGACTGTATCCAGAGCCGTTAAACAGTGGAAAAAAAAGTATAACATCTATGGTACACAGGAAAGGCTGCAGGTTAGCCAACCATTGTAAATGAATTAAAAAAAATAATAATAATAAAGCCCTTGGGCAAAATAATCGACTTTCTGTTCGGTTTTGATGCATAAAAAGTGGGCCTTTACGAGCACATGCATTGAAAAATACTTAAAGATTCGTGATTTGGATTCATTATTAATAAACTATATAACCACTACTCACGATGTATTAGTCAGAGTTTGCCTGACCAGTTCTACTGTTACCGTACATTCTTCAGATGTTAACAGGATTATGCAATGTTTCCCCGTTTGACACTGCGGATTGCAGCGCGGTGGGCTCGCTATAGATCGGTGCGGGGGGTGGTTTGCATCCCCTGACATAAATTACACTTTTTATTAATATTTAATAAGAATGTGCAGTGGGCTTGCAGCGTGCTTGTGGCCACCTACGTGGCGCTGTCAGGTGGCAAGTAATGTACAAAAAATTAACAACTGTAATATCTTACCTTTTGCAAGTGACTTCATCAGCCTGGAAGTAGATTTTTGCCTGATCCTAGGAACACACACCAAAATGTTGCTTATATTTTAAATGAAGCGTGTTATTTTCATGGTTTGCTTTGTATATAAACTGGATTATGGTATGTCCAAGGGAACTAGTATCCCTAGAGAACCTGATTATATTAGAACTATTAAAATATAATGTAAAAATTTAATAAATTTTTCGAATAAAAATATTTTTACCGCTTGAATAAAGGTTTCTACTACGTTCCTATGGGACCCAACCATTCCTTTTCACTCGCAAGCGAAAATGATAAGAATAGCCCTATATTCAGACGAAGATGCTTAGCATTTCAACTGTTGCAGTATTTTCAAAATAGTTCCAGTATTTTCTGAGGTCACCTCTATCAAATAAACAAACAAACAGATAAAAAAATTCTCATTACATTATGTTTATATTATACTTCTCTGTAGTCTAATAGTTTGAACGTCTCATATGCTAATCCGGAGGTGGCAGTTTCAAATCTGGTAGGAGCACATTTGTGTGTGGTTTGTAGTCTGTTGGGTCTGGTTGCTCCGGAAGGCACGTGAAGCTTTGGTTCTATATTTGTGACCATCACGCTGAGATGTAATAATTGTCGGTGAAACAAGGGCATACAGTGTAGATTGTGACTTGCATACTTGCTTATGTGGACTCGGAATACTTCTGAAATATCCTCGAAATTATATATTAATGATTTTTTTTTATATTATATGAATAAAATCATTTTATATTAATGGTATTATTGCATTTATTGGTGTTTATAAATGCCGGGATCATGATTTGCCGATTTGAGGCAAAGAAGTTACTTTGAGCGTACCAAATGAAAACCTCAAATACCAAGATTTGTTATAGCAATTTTTACTTTATGTTTGTGCAAACTGTAAGTTAAAGAAGCCCGTTTAAAATAAAACTAAAAAAAACTAGCGCGTTTAAAAAAAATATCAGAGGATTAGGCGCCTTGTAGTAGGCACTTCAAGGTTAAAGAAAATTTTAAAAATGACATGCTTCATAAATATTTTGTTTGTCTTTAATAACGCTTTTATATTTGTACAATCTTTACATTATTAAGTAAATAAGAAAAAAAAGACAAAGTACAAGACCTCCAGAGCCCGACATTATTGATAGCATGTTATATGCTTATAAAATTTAATAAAGCTTATAACATTTTCCCTCGGGCATAAAAAGGTAGGAAGCAGCAAAAAATGATACACATTACTCACGGAGCAGAGGTTTAATACAAAGCAGAATCCGGTTCTGTGCCTGTCCCAGAACCTCGCTCCGTTTAATATTGAAAAAGGGAAAAGAGAAGTAATTTAGTCCACCCCTCTAATTTACAGGGCAGACGCTGTCTTGCTTCGTTTTGCAGTTTGACTGACCGCAGCCACTGAAGTTTCAGAATGTTGACGGGGTAAATTGGGAGATGAATTAGAAACAGACTGGTCGATGAGTTATTTCGATATCACGTTTGTTTGTACAAGAATGCGTGTTAGTTACTAGTACGTCATTTGTTACTTTGGAATTATTTACGATTTATTACTATTTTACACCTTACACCTAATTTTACACCTAGAGCAATGAATATGCGTTACATGAAAAAAAATATGATTTTGTTAAGTTGTTTTTTGAATTTGGAATGGTACTATAGGGGCCAAAATGATAAATAAAAATTGCATTTGTTGTCTATTCATATTTTGGCATCTCACATTCTCATTAAAGAGCTATTAATTATTAAATAATTTGGCCAAGGAATAGTAGAACTCGCGCACAAAGGGTTCCACGAAATACAGGTACGAAAACCTAAAAACTCTACGGTAATTAACAACAATGCAGATGCCAAAGCAACATCACAGCGACAATAAATAAGGCGCTAAAATGGAAGCGTCTGACAATTAATTCGGCACCCCTGAGTACGGAACCCTAATTTCTATTATTTGTTGTTTTACTTTAGAGAGTTTAGAGTATGTACAACAATTTAAACAAATTTAAAACTTGTGTACTTACATGTATTAAATTGTCTTTAAGATAGAGCTGAAACAAACAAAGAAAAAATAAATAAAACCGGCCAAGTGCGAGTCGGACTCGCGCTCGAAGGGTTCCGTACCATTATCTATAAAAACGGCAAAAAATAACACGTCTGTTGTATGGGAGCCCCCTTAAATATTTATTTTATTTGTTTTTTAGTATTTGTTGTTATAGTGGCAACAGAAATACATCATCTGTAAAAATTTCAACTGTCTGACTATCACGGTTCATGAGATACAGCCTGGTGACAGATGGACAGACGGACAGATAGACGAACAGACAGATGGACAGCGGAGTCTTAGTAATAGGGTCCTGTTGGTTACCCTTCGGGTACGGAACCTTAAAAACGACGTTTTTTGTACGAGGATGAATTATCATATTTATGGTAATTTTTGAAATGCCAAAAATAAAATGACATGCATGTTACAAAAATTCTGTGAAAACTTCAACTGGATACCTGTAACGTCTGAAGCATAGAACCCTGTGACAGACGAACAGACAAGACGGACAGCGATAATAGACGGCTTATAATAGAGTCCCGCTTAGCATCCTTCAGATACGGAACCCTAAAAAACACATTTCAATAAGAATTTACTTTAGAATAAAATAAGTCCAAATGGATTTCTTCATTTTATCAAATTAAATAGAGCAGAGCAATTCCTTTCTTGCGTCTTGATAAACAATTTTTATTGTTTACTACGCAATCCCTAAACTAAAAATATTTTATGCACATTTGAACACAATTAAAATAAATATACGGAACCCAAACAGCTAAAGTATAACTCATACTAGTCAAGTCTTATGAAAATTTAAACGCTGATTTATTTTTTGTATATTTTTTTCTCTTGAGTAGAAAACGTTAAAAGGTCTTAGAAATGTTTTACTCGCAAATCCACCGGGCATCGTCTGAGACTTTGTACAAAGAGAATCAAACCCAGATCTCTTTGTTCAGAAGGTTGACAAATTAACTACCTCAAAGGAACCATCCGAGGTACTCTCTATTTCCGTAACTTTAACTAATGAAATCGTTTTGTCAAAGCCAGTGTGAAAGGTGAATCAAAAATTCAAAAAGCTTTTAAACCGCGCTCAGTTTAACGAAGAGTGGTTTCTGGTATCTCAGACTCAGTGTCTTTTGTGAGGATTATTTTATTTTTTATTTTTATTAAAGGAAAATCCGAGTAGTAAGCGGCAGTTAAAAGTTATATATTATAAGAGGCGTGGCACTTTCTAGGAAACCTTAAAAAAAAAAATTAAGTAGATTGAATCTACATATAATTTATGTTTGCATATCTGATACTCCAGGTTGTTTATAATAATATTTAACCTTATTTGTGCTGCAAAATACAAGGCTAATGACCGAATTTTCTTGTTTTTTAGTTTTCTTTTACTTTTTATTATGTGCAAGGGGTTTTTGTGTGAAAAAAAAAAATTACTTGTTTTAATCATATAATACTTACCTGGAGATTTGTTATTTTATCAGATTATTACATTTTTGTTACATATATATATATATATATATATATATATATAAAAATGTATAATTTATTGTTATATTTTATTGTTAGTTATTTAGGCTGTGCTTTTATCGGTGTAATGATTGTTGACTTTAAAGTTTTGATTTTAAAGTTATATTCATATCAAAATTGCCCAACCACGCGGAAGGCTCCTTGCCAGATAAACGCGAAATAAAACTTTGACTGGAAACAAAAATTTATACATGCCAAATAGATAATCCAGGTTCGATAACTCTGTGCCGAAATTCATAAGGAACAAACTGGAATGCAAAAATTAAAATATTTATTTCGATGCTAGGATCCAGATTTGGATTTGCTACGTTAAATATTGGAATTCGGTTCATCTACTACAAGAATCTCCGTGAGGATATTATACTGATTCACATTGTATCTGAGATACCATGCTTCTAGTAGCGTGCTTTCCAGACAGGCACATAAGCAGTGCCTACCTCGAAAACGTGTGCCCAAGCAAGTAATTCAATTTGTATAAAAAAAAACAACAATAAGTGTGCTCCGCAATTTCTAAATAATCACAAATAATCTAAACAAGAACGCGCGATGTAAGCAGGCACTCGGTGCCCAACCGCCGCCACTATAAAAAGATGAACGTGTGTTTACAACTTCACATTTCGCCACTTGTTTACATGTCAAAGGCGAGCTACCCCATTGCCGTCTTGTCATTAGAGCGAGCAAATGAAATTACTACGCAGTGGATATGGAATGATTCTAAATTACGGAACCTCAAAAATAGCTATGTAGGGAACCTTTAAATTTTTTAAAATGTATTTATAATTATGTGACTGAAAACTTTAAAATTGATTATATCTGACCTATTTAAGTTTTTTATAAGAGAATTTATATTTTTTATTGGTCAAATTGCGTACACTGTACTGTGTATCGAGGTGCGATGATGTGCCATGCTTGAGTAACAACTATATTTATTTTCAACAACTTGAACGAAGAACTACGAAGAGAAGAATTACCAAAGACATTCCTAAAGTATATCATAGTGAGGTCCCATTCCCCTAATTGGATTAGAGAAGACGCGACCGCGAAGCTCCTATCTGGTGCTACTTAATGCTTGAACTTTGCGGCCAGGCCTTCGTCAGTAATGAAGCTTATATTAAATTGTTTACGGCTTTAATAACCTTTAATTTGGAGAAGATAGAGCCTTTTACTAGAGTTTAATTGGCTGTGGTGATTGGGAAACTTTTGAGTAAATATTACAATGGGTAAATTTCAACTTCAATCCATATTTATTATAACATTACATTAAACCATTTCGAATAATATATTTTATTTGCCTAATGAACTAATCAGGTCATCTCCCATTTGTATATATAGGGTGTTAGTTGGACAGGTTTATAAGTTAAACACGTATATGTTCACGATACCGTTGTATTCAATATCCACAACACCTTATCAATAAAACACAATCTTAGTAATACATAGGTACGCATATATAACTCGTTATAGTCGGCGGAGCGCGAACGAGCAGCCCTCCGGCGTGCATCGAGGTATTTCAGCGACTGGACTAATCCGACGGAGATACACGAATCAATCGGAAGATTGCTCGGTCACACTCGGCTCGTGCGCCGATGTAAATACGATAGTTCTGTCTCACTCTTACATGACAATGTGATATCGCCACATCAGCCCCCTCGGAGACCTTAAGGTCGATAAAAATCAGGAAACCGCACTTGCCTGCCGGAACGCGTTGCCCTACAAGGAGCAGTTGAACATTTCGTCATTTCATCAGGCCTACTCTTGAGCACATATGCAGGCTTCAGCCTGTCGATCGAAACAGTAACAGTCTTGCCACCAATATCAATCTTGAAAGTCTTATCTGTACGGTCTATGACGCGATAGGGACCTGTATATGGCGGTTGTAAAGATTTCCTAACCAAATCCTGTCTTAAAAAAACATGAGAAGCATTAGCTAATTCTTTAAAAATAAAAACGTTTTGCTCACCGTGACGTACAACCGTCGAAGGCTGCAATTTGCGAATGTGTGATCTTAACCTAGACAAAAAATCCGTGTAATCAGTCACAGTATCAGGCATGGATGAAGATAAGAAATCTCCTGGGAGACGTATTGATTCTCCATAAACCAACTCAGCTGATGAGGCTGACAAATCTTCCTTCCAGGAACTTCGGATGCCGAGTAAAATTAGCGGCAGTACTTCTGTCCAATTTTCATTCGCATGACACATAATCGCAGCTTTTAACTGACGGTGAAATCTTTCTACCATACCGTTAGAGGCAGGATGATAAGATGTAGTTTTTAAATGCTGCGTTCCAGTCATTAGGGAAATCTGTTTAAAGAGATTTGAATCAAATTGTTTCCCTCTATCCGTGGTCACTTTTTCTGCACAGCCAAAGCGAGATACCCAGCTTGATATGAAGGCTTTAGCAACATTTTCAGCTGTAATATTTTCTAAAGGTACAACTTCAGGCCATCGTGTAAAACGATCAACAGCAGTAAAGCAATATCTATATCCATTAGAAAATGGCAGCGGCCCAATTAAATCAATGTGTACATGAGAAAAACGAGCTGAAGGAGGAGCAAAGGCTTGAACGGGTGCATGTACGTGTCGTGAAACTTTAGATTTTTGACAATTTATACATGTCCGTGCCCAATCTCGGCAATCCTTCCGTACTCCGGGCCAGACGTAGCGCTGAGTAACCAATTTTATGGTTGTCTTAGCACCAGGATGACTTAACCCGTGGAGTAAATCGAAGACCTGTCTGCGAAACTCAGCAGTGACAAACGGTCGCGGTACTGGTTTTGAAACGTCACAAAATAATTTCTGACTCGACCCGGGTATCTCAACTTTTTTTAATACGAGCGATGTTTTACTACCCATTAATGAGCGCAGTTCACTGTCTGTGGTCTGAGAAAATGCAAGAGAGTTCAGGTCAATGACATTGGTAACAGCTTCAGTCCTAGAAAGAGCATCAGCTACAACGTTATCCGTACCAGATATATAACGTATATCGGTGGTGAATTGTGAGATGAAATCTAAGTACCGAAACTGTCGTGGTGAACATTTTTCAGGAGCCTTTTTAAAAGCCGATATGATTGGTTTATGGTCGGTCAAAACGAAAAATGGCTTGAGTTCGACCATATAACGAAAATATTTTATGGATTCATAAATTGCGAGAAGTTCGCGATCATAAGCGCTATACTTACATTGAGCTGGTGTCAATTTCTTAGAAAAGAAGGCAAGCGGTTGCCAGTGACCGTTGACCTGCTGTTGTAAAGCAGAACCAATAGAACGATCTGAAGCGTCAGTTACGATTGCCAGTGGTGCGTTGGGGTCGGGATGTGCTAAGATAGTTGCTTTTGCAATTGTATCTTTACAAGATTCAAAAGCAGCTTCTAGCGAAGGAGTCCAGTCAATAGGCTGGCTACCTTTAACCGATGAACCACCAAGTAAGGCGTGAAGAGGAGCTTGAACTTTAGCAGAATTTGCAATGAACTTTCTATAAAAGTTCAGCATTCCTAAGAATCTTCTAAGCTCTTTTATATTTTTAGGTCGTGTGAACTCTTGAATTGCCGTAACTCTATCAGGAAGAGGTCGTGTACCTTCAGAATTGACTAAATATCCGAGAAATTCAACCTCTGGTACTCCAAACATGCTCTTGTTAAGATTTATGAGAACACCATGTTCGTTGAGACGCTCAAAAACAAGTTTTAAGTGTTTTTCATGTAAATTCGCATTCTGTGACGCAATAATGACGTCATCAATATACGTAAAACAAAAGTCAAGGCCTTTTAGTATTTCGTCCATAAACCTTTGAAAAGACTGCGCGGAATTGCGCAAACCGAAGCTCATTAACGGAAACTCGAAAAGACCAAACGGGGTCGTTATCGCGGTTTTGTGTATATCCTCTGACGCAATGGGAATGTGATGGTAGGCCCGTACCATATCTATCTTAGTATATATAGTACAACCGAATAAATTATGTGAAAAGTCCCCTATATGTCGAACCGGATACCTATCGGGTATGGTACGTGCGTTCAAGGCGCGATAATCACCGCACGGACGCCATCCTTTATCTTTTTTAGGTACAAGATGTAAGGGAGACGACCACGAACTTTCAGATCTACGAGCAATACCACTACGAACCATATCTTCAAACTCTTGCTTCGCAATTTTTAGTCTATCAGGTGCGAGACGTCTTGGACGGCTAAAAACAGGTGGCCCAGGAGTAGTTCTGATGAAATGTTGAGTATTATGTTTAACCTTACGTTCAACTGGGTCACCAGCAAGTCTGGTCAAGTCCGGATATTGTTGTAGTATCTTGTGATAAATTGATTCACCTGTTAAAGCTTTAATTTGCGGGCAAGCGCAAGCAGAAGCGAGTGAGGCGGCTGAAGTAAGCGAAGTCACATTATCAATCAAGCGTGAGTGACGTATATCAACAAGCAAACTGTAGTATGAAATAAAATCTGCCCCTATTATGGGTTTACTAACATTTGCAATTACAAAACGCCAAGAAAAAGCGCGGCGCAAGCCAAAATCTAAGCATAAACTTATTGTACCATAAGTATGTATAACAGTGCCATTTGCAGCAAACAAATCATAATTAGTTTTAGGTCTATGAGGTCCTTTCAAATAACTAAGCGGGTAGACACACAAGTCAGATCCAGTATCGACCAAAAATTGAATGCGCGTTTTTTTATCACTCACAAATAAACGGCTTGACACGGAATCACAATCACTCGCCGCTACTAGCGATCGATCTACTAGTTTTTTGAATAGTTACATGGAGAACGACACTTTGAAGCTTTCTCACCAAAAGTACGATGATACCAACATTGATGGTCCCCAGTGGACCGGGAGCGGGAGCGCTGGAACCGTTGACGTGGATGTGGAGATCGCCCACGGAACCGGGAGCGAGACTTGGACGCAGTAGCCAAAACGGCCACCTGCCGCGTCAACTCATCCAATCGTCGAGATACATCAGCCATAGATGGTGGTGCTGCTGCCTGGTAAGCTGATGACGTAGCAGCTGCCACTGCCTGATGATGCGTGGGAGCCGTAACCTCGTACACCTTGTCAGCTAGCGCCGCTACACTCTCCAGGGATACTCCTGATTGCATGGCAATTACCGCTTCAACCTGGCTAGGGAGGCGGCTTGACCACATTTCTAGTAGAAAGTCGTCTTGCACCGATGTACCGACTAAAGATCGCAGATGTCGTAAAAACTGAGACGGCTTTCTGTCTCCAAGTTCTTCCTGCGACAAAAGTTGTCGTACACGCTGTTTCTGAGTCGCCGACACACAAAGAATCAAGTGTTTTTTTAATGCCTCGTACTTATTTTCAGTCGGAGGATTTTTTATGAGCTCTTCAACCTCCGAAATATATTTAAAATCCAAATTGGTGATGACGTGTGCAAATTTGGTGTCATCCGATTTAATATTTGCCAATTTAAATTGCGATTCCAATTGTAAAAACCAAAGGTGGGGTTTTTCTGCCCAAAATGGCGGCACCTTCACGCCGACGCCCCACACGCTTTGTTCCGCGAGGTTATCACTTTTTACGCCTCCTGTGTTACCGACATTACTAGTTTTATCGTCGGGCATTGTCGTAGTTAATCACTATTTTTGTGTTCGCACAACGGGTCACCACTATAGGGTGTTAGTTGGACAGGTTTATAAGTTAAACACGTATATGTTCACGATACCGTTGTATTCAATATCCACAACACCTTATCAATAAAACACAATCTTAGTAATACATAGGTACGCATATATAACTCGTTATAGTCGGCGGAGCGCGAACGAGCAGCCCTCCGGCGTGCATCGAGGTATTTCAGCGACTGGACTAATCCGACGGAGATACACGAATCAATCGGAAGATTGCTCGGTCACACTCGGCTCGTGCGCCGATGTAAATACGATAGTTCTGTCTCACTCTTACATGACAATGTGATATCGCCACATATACACGAAACTTTTGAAAAAATGTAAACAAACACGATATAATATTTAATTAGTTTCAATTTGATTTTGAAATTTCTAAAATGGCTGATGTGGAACCTGCACTTAGTCATTTTAATTTTTACCATTACCTTCACTTAGTAACCTAAATTTTTACCATTACCTTCACTTAGTAACCTTAGTTTTTACCCTTACCTTCACTTATCTACCTTAACTTTTACCATTACCTTCACTTGGTAACCTCTATTTTTACCATTACCTTCACTTGGTAACCTTAACTTTTACCATTACCTTCACTTAGTAACCTTAATTTTTACCATTACCTTTACTGAGTAACCTTAATTTTAATATATTAAGCAAGTAAAGGGTTTTTGAGATAGTTCAAGTTCCTAGTATTTACCACAGTTAACAACTTAACATACGGGTCATAGTCACAGACGTAAAGGTCTAAGCAAAACCATATATATATATATATATATATATATATATATATATATATATATATATATATATATATATATATATATATATATATATATGTATATATATAGATATATATATATATATGGTTTTGCTATATATATATGTATACACAGTGTAATCGTTTAGTGTGACCAGGCTTTTATTCCGTAACAATTACAGATATCAAAAAAAATTAAACTGATATCAAAAGTACGTTACCTAATCAGTAAAATTACATCAATAGCTTTTTGAAAATCACACGAGAAGTATCCAAAATTTTGACATTAAACATTCCCATACATTTAGTATGAGATTGGTAGAATATTGGAATATGCCATTGTGCAATCAATAAATGAAACAATCACGATTATTAACAATTGGCGGGAATGACAACCCGCGACCAGGAGTTTTGAATTTAGAACGAACACCAAAGAGTATGTTTTTGTTTGTAGTGTGTTGCGTTTCAGCCAGTTCAAATTAATGCGATATTGAAACAAGGCGTAATTATTCTAAGGAAACAAGGTTTATTACTAATTTGAAGTGGTAATATAAATTAATCTACACGTGAAAATCATTATTGTCATATCATACGTAATCATAAAATGAGATTAAGGTAAAATAACCACTTAAAATAAGGAAACTAAAACCTTTCTGCTAATCTCATACTAAATGTATGGGAATGTTTAATGTAAAAATTTTGGATACTTCTCGTTTTATTTTCAAAAAGTTATTGATGTCATTTTACTGATTAGGTAACGTCCCAAGTAGCACACAAGCAGTATAAGAAGGCACTGTACCGCTTCTTTGTTGTATAACAGCGGTTGAAGAGAGTTTGTATATTCCTTAGACTATATATAAGAGATTGTAATATCTCTTTAAGAGAAGGGTGGTATTGAAGAAGTAGAGTAGCGACGATTACGGCTTTGGAGAAACAGAGGTGTGTTATTAAGTTCTTGTACAGGCTTTAGATACAATGCAGAGTTATAAATATACTAAATAGCACTATGAGATCTAAAATAGCAATTAGTAAGGTAAAAGCGCTTCAAAAGAGTTACAAATATCACATATAACACTCAAGCAGTTACATGGTAGTTGTATCTAGTCTATAGCGTTAGAATCGATCTGTAAAGATCTTTTGTAGCACCTTTACCGTATTAGAGTATTGTAGCTCAACATTAGCACCTAAAACCGTTTGATTGAGAAATATAACTCAAATATATGACTACAAACAGGATTAGGATTAGGACGTTCACGATGACGTTGACGTTGACGATGACGATGACGATGACGATGACGATGACGATGACGTTGACGATGACTATGACGATGACGATGACGATGAAGATGACGTGACGATGACGATGACAATGACAGTAACGATGACGCTGACGATGACGTTGACGATGACGTTGACAATGACGTTGACGATGACGTTGACGATGACGTTGACGATGACGTTGAAGATGACGATGACGATGACGTTGATGATGACATTGACGATGACGGTGACGATGACGGTGGCGATGACCATGAAGATGACGCTGACGATGACGTTGACGATGACGTTGACAATGACGTTGAAGACGACGATGACGATGACGTTGATGATGACGTTGACGGTGACGATGACGGTGACGATGACGGTGACAATGATGGTGACGATGACGATGACGATGACGTTGAAGATGACGATGACAATGACGATGACTCTGACGATAACGATGACAATGACGATGACAGTGACGGTGACGGTGACGATGACGATGACGATGATGTCGACGATGACGATGACGGTGACGGTGACGGTGAGAGTGACGGTGAGGGTGATCTTCATCTTCACCGTCATCGTCACCGTCATCGTCAACGTCATCGTCAACATCATCGTCATCGTCATCTTCAACGTCATCGTCATCGTCATCGTCACCGTCATCGTCATCACCGTCATCGTCAACGTCATCATCAACGTCATCGTCATTGTCATCTTCAACGTCATCGTCAACGTCATCGTCAACGTCATCGTCAACTTCATCGTCAACGTCATTGTCAACGTTATCGTCATCGTCATCGTCATCGTCACTGTCATCGTCAACGTCATCATCAACGTCATCGTCATCGTCATCTTCAACGTCATCGTCATTGTCATCGTCAACGTCATCGTCATCGTCATCGTCAACGTCATCGTCACCGTCATCGTCACCGTCATCGTCAACGTCATCATCAACGTCATCGTCATCTTCAACGTCATCGTCAACGTCATCGTCAACGTCATCGTCAACGTCATCGTCACCGTCATCGTCAACGTCATCGTTACCGTCATCGTCAACGTCATCATCAACGTCATCGTCATCGTCATCTTCAACGTCATCGTCATCGTCATCGTCATCGTCATCGTCATCGTCACCGTCATCGTCACCGTCATCGTCAACGTCATCATCAACGTCATCGTCATCGTCATCTTCAACGTCATCGTCAACGTCATCGTCAACGTCATTGTCACCGTCATCGTCAACGTCATCGTTACCGTCATCGTCATCGTCATCGTCACCGTCATCGTCACCGTCATCGTCAACGTCATCATCAACGTCATCTTTATCGTCATCTTCAACGTCATCGTCAACGTCATCGTCAACGTCATTGTCAACGTCATCGTCATCGTCATCGTCATCGTCATCGTCATCGTCATCGTCATCTTCAACGTCATCGTCATCGTCATCGTCACCGTCATCGTCACCGTCATCGTCACCGTCAACGTCATCAACAACGTCATCGTCATCGTCATCTTCAACGTCATTGTCAACGTCATCGTCAACGTCATCGTCAACGTCATTGTCAACGTCATCGTCATTGTTATCTTCAACGTCATCGTCAACGTCATCGTCAACGTCATTGTCAACGTTATCGTCATCGTCATTGTCACGTCATCTTCATCGTCATCGTCATCGTAACCGTCAACGTCATCATCAACGTCATCGTCATCGTCATCTTAAACGTCATTGTCAACGTCATCGTCAGCGTCATCGTCGACGTCATCATCAACGTCATCGTCAACGTCATCTTCAACGTCATCGTCAACGTCATCGTCAACGTCATCGTCAACGTCATTGTCAACGTTATCGTCATCGTCACCGTCATCGTCACTGTCATCGTCAACGTCATCATCAACGTCATCGTCATCGTCATCTTCAACGTCATCGTCAACGTCATCGTCATTGTCATCGTCAACGTCATCGTCATCGTCAACGTCATCGTCACCGTCATCGTCACCGTCATCGTCAACGTCATCATCAACGTCATCGTCATCTTCAACGTTATCGTCATCGTCATTGTCACGTCATCTTCATCGTCATCGTCATCGTCATCGTCATCGTAACCGTCAACGTCATCATCAACGTCATCGTCATCGTCATCTTAAACGTCATTGTCAACGTCATCGTCAGCGTCATCGTCGACGTCATCATCAACGTCATCGTCAACGTCATCTTCAACGTCATCGTCAACGTCATCGTCAACGTCATCGTCAACGTCATTGTCAACGTTATCGTCATCGTCACCGTCATCGTCACTGTCATCGTCAACGTCATCATCAACGTCATCGTCATCGTCATCTTCAACGTCATCGTCAACGTCATCGTCATTGTCATCGTCAACGTCATCGTCATCGTCAACGTCATCGTCATCGTCAACGTCATCGTCACCGTCATCGTCACCGTCATCGTCAACGTCATCATCAACGTCATCGTCATCTTCAACGTCATCGTCATCTTCAACGTCATCGTCAACGTCATCATCAACGTCATCGTCAACGTCATCATCAACGTCATCGTCATTCTCATCTTCAACGTCATCGTCAACGTCATCGTCAACGTCATCGTCACCGTCATTATCAACGTCATCGTCATCGTCACCGTCATCGTCACTGTCATCGTCAACGTCATCATCAACGTCATCGTCAACGTCATCGTCAACGTCATCGTCAACGTCATCGTCACCGTCATCGTCAACGTCATCGTCACCGTCATCGTCACCGTCATCGTCAACGTCATCATCAACGTCATCGTCATCTTCAACGTCATCGTCATCGTCATCGTCATCGTCACCGTCATCGTCACCGTCATCGTCAACGTCATCATCAACGTCATCGTCATCGTCATCTTCAACGTCATCGTCAACGTCATCGTCAACGTCATCGTCAACGTCATCGTCAACGTCATTGTCAACGTCATCGTCATGGTCATCGTCGTCATCATCATCATCATCATCATCATCAACGTTGTACAACGTTATATCTTGAACTCCATAGTAACTGTTTAAGGGCTAAAAAGAAGAATTCAAGCGCTTCTGTACCCCAAAAAGAGTAAAAATACTCCATAGTACGGTGATTGTTGATCCCAAAGCGTTGTAATAGTGGTCACTAGCGCCTTTCTACTTCTTAAACCGTTTAAATGGATATAGTAAACGTCTAAGCCAGTTGTAGCAAGCCGCCATTACAGTTTTTGATAAAGAGATTAATCATGTCGAAAAATCGATCACTTTTCTTACCTCAGGCCATAATTTAAAAAATAAACATACCCATTTTACATGTAATGCTGTAATAAAATCACAAAAAGTCCTAATGCCTCATTCCAGAAGAAATTACAAGTTAACCTAAAAAAATTATTGCACTTGAATAATATAAATGACTAAAAATTCCACGAGTTTCGCAAGCGCATGAAATATTTAGCTAAATGAATGCATATTTTGTCAGTAACCTGATGCTCGCACTAGTTTTTTACGTATATGAGTGAAAATTCATTCCAATTATTTACCTATATCTATTCGTCCATTATTGACATTTATCCGATCACTTTTTAATCATCTAAGAACATATATTCCTTTCACTCATGCTATTGAAAATGTAATAAAAAAACACTTGAGATTTATTTCAGTGTAACAGTCACGTCGCAATCATGTTTAAATTCTATTAAGGTGGTACAAGAACTTTTTGTATTTCTTTAACCTCCTACAATCGCTTTTCACGCACCTTTGTATATGTGCATATTCTATTAAGGTGGTACAAGAACTTATTGTATTTCTTTTACCTCCTACAATCGCTTTTCACGCACCTTTGTATATGTACATATTCTATTAAGGTGCTACAAGAACTTATTATATATGTTTTACCTCCTACAATCACTTTTCACGCGCCTTTGTATGTGTGCAAATTCTATAAAGGTGGTAGAAGACCTTATTATATATCTTTTAGGTCCTACAATCACTTTTCACGCGCCTTTGTGTCGTTAAGGCCCGTATAAAGTGGGCCCTTTTTGGTGTTATAGAAGTGATTGAGAAGTTCTCTATCGCTACTGTAGCGCTTGCTTATGATGGTTAAGCCGTTATAAATCTCTCTTAAGCGGCATTTGTAACGCTCATTATACCGCTTAGGTGCTACTTGGGGTACTTTCGATATCAGTTTAATTTTTTTTTCGATATTTTTAATAGTTACGGAATAATCGCCTGGTCACACTTAACGATTACAACCTGTATATGCTACCACAAATATTAAAGAAAAAAAAAAACAAGTAAATTCAATATACAGCAAAACAGATTAAAACATTCTTAATCTGTGAGGTGGGTCCGAGTTATACTGGTTGGAAAAAATTTAAGGACCCTGGGGGGGAGCTATTTTAAATCCTTTAGTTAATTTTAAGCTGGTTCAATTCCCGGGTGAGACAAACAAATTTTAGAAGATCTTTGAATGCAGTTTTGTTTCTTTTAAAAAATAAAGGAATGTTTCCTTTCAGTAAAATATTTTAACTAGAGGATTTAAGGTAGTTCCCAACCAGGGCCCTTAAATTTTTTCCATCCTGTATATATGTAATATTTTGATATAGTATATGCTTCGGTGGTTTGGACATGGAGAGAGGGTGAATGAAAGAAGAGTGACGAAAGAAATTTATGGCGCGCAAGTGGAAGGTACAGCTTGACAAGGCCACCCTAGAGGACGTATGCTGACCAAATTGGCGATATACTGAAGAAGGGCCATGTCAAAAGTACCGGAATAGAAAAGCTTGTATGACTAGATTGATGGATGTGTGTCTGGATCGTAGCAGATGGAAATCTATAGAGTTTGCCTACCCCTCTGGGAGACAGGTGTGAGTATATGTAGGTATGTATATGCAGTATAAAAGGAAATTTAATCGACAGCCTGAATTCATACTGGAGACTCGGTTAGTGACCAGGAATAATGTTTAATGACCCTTCAGGTAAATTCGAAAACATTTTTTGCTCCCGTACTGCCTATACTAGGAATTGTGTTTGGACTAGTCCAGATCGTATGGATTTTTTTTTATGATTTCTTTATTGAAATTTGTTCCCGATCACTAACCGTGTCTCCGGTATGAATTTGGGTGGTTGATTAAATTTCACCATGTAACATTGTCCAGAAAAAAATATTGTTTCGAATGTCTCATGATGAAGTCGTGTCAAAAAGAAGTTAGGGCCTTATCGTACTGTACTTACTAAGCATCCAGTTTTCACTCTCTATATCTATATTTTGCTTATGAACGCCTTAAAAGTTAATACTTCTTTATATTTGTTATAAGCTGAAAATAATGATTACATAGGCATTTTAACATACGTGCAAAAGCCAGTTTAGGCCAGTAAAGCTGTCAATCAATATTGTATGCTATTATTTTATAATAACTCCAATAAAATTGACGACACATTAAAAAAAACCGGTCAAGTGCTAGTCAACCTCCTAGGGTTCCGTAATTCGACAGTTTTGGGAACAGAAAATTTAATTATGTCATTTTGTTTTCAAGAATTTCTCAACCGCTATATTGTTACTGTAATCTTTATGTAAGCAAATATTACGATGATTTTTTTAAATTTTTCGTTTCACCAGTTTTGGAAATAAAGGGGGTATATACATTTTGTGGTGTACAAATATTTCTCGAAATAAGTTCGAGTAAATAAAGTTTAGGTATATATTTTTACAATCATCTCTTTGATATCAACAATATGATATCCATATTGTATTTTTAGGATCTGTAATCGTTTTTTCTCTCTTTTGTTTTGAAAATACTTTGAACAATTTAAAATTTTTCAATTTTTTTTACACCGTGTTGTGTAGGCAAATTGATGCTATTTTTGTGCTATGATTCAAGTCATTATCTTTAGCGGTGCTAAAGTTATGAGGCTGTGACATACGGACGGCCAACGGAGTCTCACCATAAAAGTTCAATTTGTACCTTTTGGGTACTACGGAACCCTAATAAATTTCTATCGATTTTGTTAATCAAATCAATGAAGATGTTTTTCTCCCGTATCTCAGTGTACTTATGTGACTAATAGCATGTCAGTCGGTTAGTGGTGCAAAAACACATGCTATACGGTTTTCCATTTTTGAAAGATATTCAAAATTTTATTTCAAACAAGCCTCTGTCCCCGCTATCCTTGTTACGTGGCCAGGACCTTAAAGATATACTACACTTTGCAAAGGATTTTCCATGTTATTCCTTTCCACAGCAATATTTTTCACTTCGCTGCATCACTTTAGTTGTACATATGTACACACTGATGTTTTGAGGAGCTGCGTATGTACGTACTGTAGCATTCGCTACAAGTATTCAACCTTTTTCATATATTTTTAGTCTTTCTTTATCGTTGGCTGCTTTGCTTAATTTTCGAATTCGAATATTTGGAATATCTTGTCAGATGTACAAGAGAGACAAATTTGTTACAAAATATAAAATTCAACATTTGAAAGCTTGAAACAGAGCACATTTGCTCTGAGCATTGTGAAAGCCAGTTTTTCAGCATTTCCTGGTAAGTTTTGTGTAATTTTGGTTTCATTCTCTGAAAATCCTTTTTGTCCCGTTTCCAATACGTTAATTTCCTTTCCCTCATTTCATAAGCATGTCTTGTTGTTTTATTTCTTTACAGCGACCCTTCGGGATTTTTAAGGGTTCTGGTTCTCCCCAGTTTTATTATTCATTTCTACTTCAATTCCATCCGCCATCTCGTACGGTTGTACCTATTGAGGCCTGATATAAGGACCACGTCCCTGGTGAGCTAAAGCTTCCGATATCTTCATCGACTGCTCCCGGGAACACTGGAAACACCCAAGTCACGAAGAGACCCTTACCAGGTTTTTAGTATCCGTAGCCTAATATTCAGCATCAATTATTTTTCTTCCTTAGTGTAAAGCTAGATAACGATTGCTCTTAACACCTTAATATTACGTTTTCTTTCGGATTAGAAGTTATCAAAACTTCCGTGCAATCTTAGTTTCTGGGATCCTATAAACTAGTTTCGATATCCAAATTTAAATCCATTATTTTGTGAACAAATGCGTCGTTTAAGCTAAAGGAAATCAAAATCCTAAATAAGACGAATTAGGCATAATTTTTGTTTTGATCTAATAAGTTCCTCTGTACCAATACTCTTCAGATATTATTGTGTTTTGTACCATATTTTTCTTACCTCGGTTTTGTTATTTTTAGTCGGTTTTGTTATTTTTAGTTTGTTTAAAGATAAAATTATACGGTTTATTTATCCAGATTTACCTCTTTTTTTGGCTGTCACCAGGCTTGCCTGGTGGCAGTCCAAATTTAGGTCGAAATTACGTTCGTGAATATGTAGTGGCAAAAAAACCCAAAATTTTTTAAAAAGAAACGCTACAGTACGTTTATAGATAAATAATGTACAATATTGCTCTGAAGTGAAATGTGTTCGAAGAAAGTAGTTTTCATTTTAGTTTAGAGCTAACATTATTTATACAAGGTCCTTCTTGCCATGTGGTTAGTGGCCAACCAGAGTTTTTGATCACCATAGAGGCTTCTAGCATGGCTTAGCTGGATATCAGCCGTGACCAACAGCTTTACGTGCTTTCCAAAGCACGGAGGCACCCACATGTAAATGCCACTAATGGTCACTCATCCAAGGACTGACCATTTTATACAAGGTGGATTTGATTTAGTGACTTGACTACAAAACATGAAACATATGTTCATGAGCATACTTAGGATCTTTCGAAGTGATTTCAAACTGTTTACAATATTAAAATGAAATATTTTTGAATTTTGCAAATTTGAGCTAAAATGCTTTATATAATCATGAAAAACGTGATTTATTTTCTAGACTGGTTAAGAGCTAAACTAATTAAAGTGCTACGTAAGTAAAATATTAAGAAGATGGGTACAAATAGTAATTACTTTTTTTGCAGCGCCCTAGGTAAAGGACGTGATGCGAATTATGAACTTTTCAACTGGTTGAAAATCCATCCATAAAAAAAGGAAAAGTAGGTCAGTGGCAATTACTTGGCATATATTATATGGCTAGAGTATTTACCTATATTGCGTAAACAAATCATTCATAAGTAGTAAAAAAATAAAATTTTAGCCGTCATTATTGACAGCTTATTTCCGCTCACTGCTGGGTATGAGCCTCTTTTTACCTGCCCAGGCGCGACCTTATCCGTACGCTACCAGCTAGGAAGCAGGTACAGGATTACAAATGTCATTGGCCCACCTAGATAGATGTGGTTTGCCGTCTCGTCCTTGGCCACCATTCTGTTAGAGTTTTACTCCACCTGCCATCATTTTACTGGGCTAAGTTCGTTTAAGACTCGAAAAGTTTTTAAGTTACAAATTTACCCTTGATAAAAGATATCCAACTCTACCGTAGGATGAGCTGAATGTGTCTTTCTGGTCTTTGTAGCATAATTGGTCACCGGAGGTCAATTTAACAGGGTCTTTTCTTTTTGACCTACGATAAAAATATTAGGTCTCAATTTATGAAATAGAGTAATTCTTTCATTCTAAGCCTATTGGCATTTAAGCATGCTAGGGTCGGAGTCGTCCCCCGCTGTCGTTTGACGGTCTATCTGAGCCCAGAGTTTCTTTGCACCCTCTGCTCTACGGCCAAGGAGTCATGTACAATAGTTACTTAGGGACCACAAGGAGGTGTGAACTCGAAATTGAAGCAATCAATGGCACTGGCGTGAGACAGAATGCGTCTTGCCCGTTGCCGGTACGGTCGATTGCCCCCTTCCCCAACCCAATTTCGCTCCCGACACATGGTTTAACTGTCAGAATACAATTTTTTCTACAATTTATAATTATGACCCGTTATACAACTGAGAGGCCATTGTCCAACTAGTTTATGATAGGTACAATTGCTATGTTCCACTGGTTCTACCACAGGGAAGTAACCTACCTAGGGCCTAGGGACCTAGGGCCTAACTGTAAGATAGCTAAAGTAACAGATGTATTATTTTTTTGCAGATTTTATGACAGAAGTGACAGATGGTTAATTTTTAAAAGAAATTTTGTGACAGATGTTAAAAGTGACAAATTGTTTATTTTTCATAGAGATTTTGTGACCGATATCAAAAGTGACAGACGTCAAAATTGACAGATGATTTGCTTTTTACCCTTACAAGCAAAACAAAAATTAAGAACTAGATGGGAATAGTCCTTAGAAATACTATAGGATAAGTGTTCATTGTAAATAAAATCACTGACCTGAGGTCCGTGAATAAAACACACATCAGTTTCGTAAATGGCACGATGGTGTATCTTTATGTCGTCGGCAGATATCATATTTTTGCAAAAACTTGGGGGGTCGCCTCGCTCCACTCCACTTTGCTCGGCTCCCCAAATTTATTTAGGTACATGTAAACCGAACACGCTCCTTCTAGCTCCGCTTGTCATCGCACCTATTATATTATTGGTTTATTAAAATACTATATAAGGTCTTTCAATTTAAATGGAAAGTAATTTAGGAGGTGATTCAGTATCGTTAATACATCACATACCACTGCAAAGCACTTTTTTTTGCGCGAACTTTTTTTCACTTCTCAGTACAAAGTGGTCCGATCAGCTGACCCAGTTTGTATGGACAAGTGAAGAAAAAGTTCGTGCAAAAAAAAGTACATTTCAGTGGAATGTGATGTATTAACAATACTGAATCACCTCCTAAATTACTTTCCATTTAAATTGAAAGACCTTATATATTAATAATAAAATAGTAAAATATTTTTGATTTCATAATTTACGATCTCTCCACAACATATAATGTCGATAGTGATTACAATATCACGGTTAGTTTATGAACTTTCTCTTAGATAATGCTGTACACAAAGCCACTTATTATTTGGTGGGTTTATTCGTCCAAGTTTGGTGGTTAGCATCGATGAAGCTCGGAAAATCTAGTTATGTATCTTTTCACATTTATTTTATTTTTTCTTGGTATATATTTATAATCATATATCAAGAGATAATAAAAGAAATTAACTGATAACGGTAATATAAATTCATTTTATTTTCATATTTATGTATATTTGCCATAACTTAAAAAAGGGCTCTGAGATCTGAGATAGTAAAAATCTAAAAAATTTACTCTAAGTTCTATACACGTGCTGATATGTGTACAAATCTAACAGCTTAAATTAATTTTAATAATGCCTACCAACTGACTTCCACATTTTAAAAAGGCAACAGCATAAAAAATCAAAAAGCGACAAAAATGCTTTTATTAGTTTCGTTTCTGAGTGAGCAGACTCGCTCGAACAACGTTTTTCTCGGTATGGACAAAACCGTTGCCTTAAATTTCAGCTTGAATAAGGGATTTCCCGAAAATATCATTAAAGACCTTGGTCTCGGTACACTTGTGGTTTTCATTTGACTAAATTCTATGTTTCATGATGAAAGAGGATAAGAAATTCACAGATCTTAAAAGATATGTACAAAATATACGAAAGTTAATTTACATGTGAAGTACAAGAATTATACTAATAATTAGACATTTATGAAACAATAACTTTAAATTTCTACTACAATGTTGCACTCGGCAAGCATCGAGACAAAAAGAAGCACTCTTCTTCATGGCCTTTTTGA
This sequence comes from Ypsolopha sequella, assembly GCA_934047225.1. Classification (NCBI taxonomy): domain Eukaryota; kingdom Metazoa; phylum Arthropoda; class Insecta; order Lepidoptera; family Ypsolophidae; genus Ypsolopha; species Ypsolopha sequella. The sequence continues at coordinate 13,457,233 of OW203994.1, read as the reverse complement.
TATGATAGTCATATAGGTATAAAATACTATTTTGACATGCCATGACATGAAACGTTTATTATCCCTTTTTGCTACGACGTAGCTACTCGTAGAGCTACAATCGTAGCGCTACAATTTTATCGAGTTTCCAATACGTCGTAGTATTGTAGCATATACAACGTGTAACAGAAACGTGTAACCAAATTTGAAGAGCTTATTCAGTCAGTGGTAAAGAACAACTTTTACTATAGAGCCAACCCTGAAATCTCAAAAAAAAATCTGCCCTTCCATACATTTCGGCCAAGCGGCATTGCATTTTTCTATGAAACAGTAAAAAAATTTTTTCGAGATACAGGGTTGGCTCCATAGTAAAAGTTGTTCTATACCATTGCATTGACTGAATAAGCTCTTCAAATATGGTTGCACCTTTCTGTTACACCTTGTACAAGTCCGGGGACGCAAAAGTGTTAGAAACGAAAAAATAACCTCAGACTATATTAGTATATTACGATACGAGAACGATGAAACGATTTCTGACGAGTGTGAGTTTGCGGCACGAGCCGAAGGCGAGTGCTGCAATCACACGAGTCGAGAAAAAGTTTCTCGCACGAGTTACGTATAATTTTTTACAGCACAAGTGCGGAAAATGCCGACTTTACGCACGCGCAGCGTGCGTAAAGCGGTCATTTTACGCACAGTGTGCTATAAAAAAATTTAAAACGGAGCGCAATCAACATTGAAGTGAGTCCGGTTTCGTAAACACGTGTGCGCTTGCTGAGTGTTGACGTGTAGTAAAAACTGAGACAGATGCGCATGTGTGAGGTTCAAGGCGTGTATGAACACGAAACTGTCTCATTTTTGGCCTGCTTCACCCGTTAGAAGGAGTGCGCTCCATCTTGCTATTTTATTTGGTCTGAGAAGATAACATAATTTTTTAAACTTTTTAATAACCCAACGATCACTAATGATTTTCCCTCCCGCCTTCACTTGTCAGAATATTGTGACTCTGAGCACGCAATCGGCAATAGTTCAATAAATCAACAACGATAGGAACAGAAATGAAACAATTTTCAATGGCCATATTTTGATATGAGACTAAGTAAACAGTCTGTGGACAGAGTGTCCTGTGGAAAAAATATCGGGGTAGTTACCATTGCCATTTCACAATGCTGATATTTTGTAAGCGAGAAAAAAATGTTTATATTTTTAAATCTATTCTGTATGGTAGAAATTTCAGTATTAGGTATTTTATTATGATGCCTTCAATAATACTAAGCAAATTGTGTTTTAACGTTAACTTTCGATGTACAACTCCCGACAATAAATAATGCACATCGTATCGTAGCGTCATCTCTGTCACACGAATCAAACAGTTGACAGAAACTGCGCTCTACGAAGCTGAAGATAGCCGATGTGCATTATTTACTGCCGGGTACTGTATGTTAAATAACATAAAGGTAACATGAAATAAATTATTGTCTAGTTGTTAAAATATTCTGGAAAAAATAAATTGTTACCAGGTCAAAATAAATATGCGCATTATTATGTATTTCATCATAATATTACAAGACGAACCTGATAATCGGCGGCTGCCTGCATGTGTGTCAGTTAGCTGTTTGCTGAGATTCGACCTTTTTGCCTTTTCACTTTTGTATCATTTGTATTTTGTATGTAAGTACATTTGTAAAGACAAATAAAGTATATTTTTTTTATTAAATATTATTTATTTAACCGTTGGTTGATATATTTACTTGGTATATATCGATTTATATAAAATAAAACCTTGACTGACCGATCAGCCGGTGTTTTGTTTTAATCTATTATATTCATGAAACTACGAGGGAACTACGATTTTTGTGATAACGAATGATAACGATCTTCTGAAGTACAGCACTACGGTCCCCCCTAAATTACGGAAAGATGTCCGAGTAGGAAAATTCCAGCAGAGATTTGAAGAAGTGCTCTTGTGAAGGAAGAAAGTCATTGATAATCATACCTTTTTATACATTTTTTTCCAATCGTTATATAGCTGTCGCGTAAAATTAATTGTTTTGTTTAATTGCGTAATAGAATACATAGTAAACAAAATAAGAACAACTTTGTTGTCTCTGAATAAATCTTTTTTTTTTTCAAAAAGACAATATCTGAGTGGAAGTAATTATTTCTAGCTATAACCTACCTTTTTTATTAAGTAAAAAACGAGTTGTAATAAAAATATTAACTGAACATAAATTTTATTAGATTAGAATTACAATAAACGGTAGTGGTCAAGCACTAGCTCTCAATATAGCCCGTAGTTTGCGAACGTGACGGTCCGCTCCAGTCTTGGATTAAACGCCTACATGCAGCTTACGGTTGTAGTGGTGTGTACTGTTCACACACCCTCACGCACACTTTAACGTCTACATGCATTTTTGGCTGTATGTGTCCGACACATACAGATTTAACGCCTACATGCAGCTTTTGTGAATGTGTTGTGTTTACATCACTTCTATTTAAAGGATGCGCTCGAGCCTTGGAGGCGAAGGCTGCATATTATTAATTAGGTTGGAATCTATACTGGAGTTTTAATATCCCTTTTTTCAGTTAACGTTAGAGTTATTATAAAGACATAAAGACATTTTTATTCAAAAAAGGTTATTATGTAACTGAGCCTGTGAAAAGCTTTTTATGTGGGAGGTTTAGAGTAAAATCTGATATAAAATATTAATGAAAGTGTCATGGTCAAAACAGCAACATTACATTTTAAAACTCTCTTGAATTGTAAGACGGTTCAGAGCCACGACCTGGTACGCGATCTCTTGATTTACTTTTGCTTTAGCGTTAATAAGAATTAAAAGGATTAATGTGTGTATCCTTCTCTGTCTCAATTCATATCGCACGTTACCCCCAGACACTTGGCGTATGAGAGCTAAGCTGAAAAAAGTGTAAAACTTCGACCGTCACGACACTTTTATTCTAGTACGTTACAACCATACATGTTTATACTCGTTATATGTGTTTTTACAAGCGTATGTCTATGTAAAGGTGTAAACGTTGTTAATTTATTTAATTGTTCCTGCTATTTAATATACGATATTCGTATATAGCGAAAGAAACTTTGTTTCAACCGGGAATCCAAAGACAATTCTCAATTATATTTTTTCTTTAGCCATGCTAATTTTTGGCTATGTTGCACAATTATTATTATTATGAAGGTACACTTTACCGTAGGCACACGGTCATTTAAAAAGGCATTCACGGGCCAAAGCCAACATTGAAAAGGCCTTTGGTACCATTGAATCTAAATGTGAGATGGCCGCATTTATGGAAGCCTTTCCCTTAATAACTCATTATTACAATATTGAATCAGCTTTTTAAAATGTTTACCTATTAAGGCGATACGAAAAAGTTTTAGCGTCTCTGTTACTCCATATGCGAAAAAACTCTCAGTGCAAGTGGGACGGATTCGTGGAAAAGTAGCAAAAAGTCGGTTTTTTATTAATATAAAATGTACTCAGCTATTTTGTCAAAAAGATTTTCAAGAAGACTTTACAATTACATAATATCCACATTTTGAATGCCATTTCACAATGAAATTAGTTAGGATTTCAGAATTACAGGAAAAAATAAAACAGTTTAGAGGTCTTTTCGGAATTAAATTCTATCAAAAAAGTTTTATCCAATCGCGTTTTCCTTCAGTGACAATCTTAATCAAATACTCAATAAATATTTACCCAAAAATGAAATACGTAGATGACGTTATAGTGGAGTAAATGGATTCGAAAAAACCCCATTTTTATTTTGGTGTCGCCTTAAATGAGTCTTAAGTATCTTTTAACAAATACCGTTATTTACTCGTCTTATTAATAGCTTAATTGTGTCAATACTTATTTAATTATTCAATATTTTTATAAAAGTACAAAAACATACATAAAATAAAATAATCAGAACGATAATAGTGTGTTTCAAAACATTAATGTTAAAACGATAATTGTGTAAACTTTTTTCTAATTTTATGTCAGAAAAAACTAAAAAAAACATGACAATGCTTTCACTGAATAGCACTAAAAATTTAATTTAACTAAGTACTAATCATGATAACCTAACCAAAGTTCAAATGTGTACTGTGAAACAGCTTGAAGTATGTTGAATCAGCGACGACGGCTTAAAAATTGAATCTTACACAAATCATGTTTAAATCATTTATTTAATCATACTGTGATGGCATGCAAATTCTTTGCACACACACATTCATAAAGCACCACGAAAGCGAAATAAGTATTTTAAAGAAAAAATTAAAGGATAAATTTGCTATTCCTAAGAACGAAGTCATAAATTAGTGCCTGCACTACGGGTGGGTCAGTTGTCAATAATTATTTTTTGTTCACATACGCATAGGCAGCGTTTAAATGAGATATGCAACACAGATGTGGATCACGGAAGCAGGCAGAGTGTAGTAGACAACGTTCTTTGATTATTGTGTGAATTTGAGCTTTAACAACTCAAATTCTAAGGATAAATTTGTTCGAGGACAAATGATATTGTACTGGGAATTTATCTTCTAATTACAGCCAAAGGAGAGATCGAGGTGGATTATTGCGCAAAGGCAAGGGTTTGGGTTTGAAACCTAGATTTGTGCTGACTTCAGTTGGAGAAGGCCTAGCTGTTTGGCGGGAAGTCCTGGATCGGGAGAAAGCGTCCGAAAAATGGTGACGATTGCGTCATCGTTTGACCAGCCAATCACAAATCAAGAGAACGTGACGTCATAGGCATGGGCGTGCGTCGAAGTCGATAATAGCGGATCTGTGCTTAAGTGAAATTGGACATTATAAGTGCAGTGATAAGAGTGAAAGTAGATTAATTAGTTGTTAAGATATATTTGGGAAGCTTTGTTGTAAAATGAGAAAAGGAGAGAGAGTGAGTCGAGGTTGTGACACGTAAAGGGGAGGACACTGATTTGTCCAAGAGATAAACAAATATAATTGTTTGTCTAATTTTATTTATTGTGAAATTTTAAATCAAAATTGTTGACAAGCTAAAGCTAAAGCAAGTAAATGTTGTGATGACAGCGAAGCGGGGATCACGAAATAAAGCTAAGTACATACATAAAACCTTCGGTTAAAAATCGATATTGTGGTTGAATTTTTCTAACTATTAAAAATTCAAGTTAAGTGGTAACATAACGTTATCTATGGAATATTGGCTCCATTTTCGAGAAAAGTAGTTAAAAGCGAGGGATTCAAACTATATTCCACAATGTTGTATATTTACCGATATAAACCTTGTATTTGTTAGAGAACGCAATGTTATTTAACATTTAACGAAATGTACAGAGATTCCGATACGTGTCTAATATAATCGGACATTTAAGCAACATAAAAATTGCATACTCTGACAAATTATTTATGTGTTCTTTATTGCTCTAAAAATTCTTTTGAGACATAAAGCCGACAGAGGCGACTCGTTAGTAGATATTTACGTTCATATTGTCTCTGATGATATAAACAAGTGAGGATTGTTTATACATATTTGTTATACAAGGGAGAGAGCTCAGTTTAATAGACCTGTGCCAATCTGTCGTTCGAACCGACGGATTATTTATTTATAAAGAAAGACACAGTGATCATGTCCCAGTTATGCGATATGTTCTATACTGGTGATGTAAACAAGTAATATTGTTATACAAAGAGAGTTCAGTTCGACTCTGAATCTTGAAATCGTTTAAAGAAATTGATGTATGGTTGTGTGTTGGTAGCGTAAATATTGTCTCACTGGTGATGTAAACAAGTAGGCTTGTTTAATACATATATTGTTATACAAAGAATAATTCAGTTCGACTCTGAATCATGAAATCGTTTAAAGATATAAATGTATTGTTGTGTGTTGGTAGCGTAAATATTGTCTCACTGGTGATGTTAAACAAGTAGGCTTGTTTAATACATATATTGTTATACAAAGAATAATTCAGTTCGAATCTGAATCATGACATCGTTTAAAGAAATAAATGTATAGTTGTCTTAAAAATGTAATTCTTATGTACTAGATAAACTATAGATAATAAGGCCAAAGGGGTTTTTTGTAGTCGTTGTCTTTCCCCTTTATTAAATTCATTTTGGGCCATTTCGAGAACAACGATAAAAGATTTATTAAATTAGTAGAGTTTTTAAAGCATATGCCTGTGTTTATCTCTTCTTAACCTTTCCTTTTATGGCTTAGATATCTTGAATCAAGTAAATAATAGTATATTAACTTAATCGATTAATATATATCCGATATCAATAACATGGTATCAGTTCAGACACAATGTGAAAAGTAATTCAATAGTCAAGTCCGAGTCTAGACTTTCATGGTTAGAACCTGCACGGATGTGGATGTGTATGTATGTATAGGCGCCAATACATATATATATAGCTATATGCTTGTGTGTAGGGGCAGGTGGGCGGGCTAGGGCCCGGCGAGCCATCTCACGTGGTACCGCAGACCAGTATCTTAGAATTTGCGGTCTAGCAAAAGCAGACGCAACTAAGAAAGAACTTGATAATACCTAAATAAAAAAAAATACACAACGTAGGGGGTCCAGTATTGAATTATATACACATAATTATATAATATCACATTGTGTGGAATAATTATTTCATATGGAAATAATTATAATTACCTTATTTATTTAACTGAATGACAGCCATACCAAATAAATATTAAAACTAAAAGGGAGAGAAGAGAGAAGCACGCTTGACGGGTTTTGATCAGGCCATAACTATTCGTTTACTTGGCAATCGTTATCTTGTGTTGGACGTTTCATTCACATTAAAATTATTAGCTATTTTAATGTTTTTTTTTACAGTGTTATAAAAAGTAAAAAGCTTTTGGCTATACTAGAAACCTTGACACTGAAATTGCCTTCCTGTTTGGAAAGTACTTATTAAGCTCAAAGCTATATAATATTGCGATAGTAAAATTATAGTGTTATAGTAAATATAAAGAATGGTTTAGTTGACACTGTCACGACCATATCAAAAATACGCCCATTTCAGGCGAAGTTGATTCAATAAATTGAGAAAAGAAACGTTACCCTAGTTAATGTTTATGCTGCTGAAATCTGTGTTTCTTAAGGCTCATAATAGTAAAAGCTGAACTCGAGAGCGGCCGCTCAGTAATAAATTTATCGAATGCATTCAAATCATACTATACAAAGGGGGAAAAACTTGTTTACACAGTGCTAAATTGTGACTAAACAAAAAAATGAGTCAGCTATCGTCTCAGATCTGATCTAGAGTCGATTTTACAAATTATACGTAAAATTACGTAAACAAAAAAAAGGAGACCTAGAAACCAGACATTCAGCAGACTTCCAAGCTCCTTGGTTTTCTTTGAATCGGGTGAGAATAAACTTGGATCACGTTAAGCTCCTTGGTTCATACCTATGAATTGGGTGAGATTAGTTGGTTGATCTGCAAGCTCCTTGGTTTTTTATTAATTGGGTGAGAATAAACTTGGATCACGTTAAGCTCCTTGGTTTTTTATTAATCGGGTTGAGAATACTGGCGTGATCTGCAAGCTCCTTGATTTATTGAGATCGGGTCGAGAAAACTTAGAAATATAAGCTCTAGCTATGGGTAACACATAGACTACTATAACACAGAAATTTTGATTGCTCAGAATATCACTGAGAATCTATGAAATTATTACTGAGTTCAGAAAACGATTTACATAAAATATTTATTAATAAACTGTCCAACCGAGATAATAAATTGGAGAGGTGTTCTTAATAACACAGAAATTTAAATGGAAAAAAAAAGACAAGTATACATTTAAAAGGTTATATTGAGACATTTTATGTGTGACTTTACAGGGATGAAATTATTATGAAAATGTTGTCTATTATATGTTGCCTGTTTCCCTGTAATATTTTGCAGAGCGTTGGTTGAAGTGTGGGTATCTAAGTATAAATAATACATGTCAATAATCGGATGTCCCATGTGCACTAATAATAATAAAGAAAGCTTCAGCGTAAATTTGTACGACAAAAATTCTATTTTAGAAAAGTAAATACAAATTTTTCAAAAATGGCAGGACGCATAGTAAAGCGAAACAGTAGATCACGAGCTAGAAAAGTGGTAAAATTAAATCAATATGAGTCACGAGAACGCATCCGTAGGAGATCTACGCCTAATGCGGAAAATGCAACCGCGAATGCACAACTGATCACGGATGACGGATATCAATTGTTGGCCGGTAGAATGAAAGATATTTCAAAGAAAGTCGAGTCATTTGAGTCACAGATGAACGGTATAACTATGGATGATTGCGTTGGTAGATCGGAGGTTGATGGTTTAGCGACAACTTGCCGTTGCGATGGGAATATCAGGATTCGGCAAACGATTATAGAAAAACCGTTTTTTAATGGTAGAGGAAATGTACAACCTATTCGGTTCCTTGAACGATTAAAAAAATATATAAATTCAAATAACTCTCAAGTAAAAGCGCTTGATATCGCCTCAGAGTGCGTAATTAGTCCTGCTCGTGAAATCTTGGAAATATATCGTGAAAATTGGTCGACGATAAAGGACTTTGAGGTCGATTTTCGTCGCTTTTATTGGTCAGAAAGACACCAAGAAATAGCCAAAAATAGTTTAATGAGTGGCTCATTTAATTTAGAAGGCTCTCTATCAATGTGTGAATATTTTGCATGTAAAGTAGAGATTATAGATTGGTTAACGATTCCGTTTAATGAACGAGCTTTAATTAACTCGATTATGAGGCATTTTGAATCAGACGTGCAAATGTTGTGGTTTACAAGGACCGGAGAAGTTACGGTGATCACAGCGTTTGAATTTATCAGAGATTTGGAACAAAATGTAAAACACAGACCGGAATAGCAAAGTTATCCTAAAAAGCATGAAATAAATAAAGTAGGTATGGTTTACGAGAATTACTATAGGAAACATTCTCTAAACATTATGTGGCACGAAGGCCTTACGTTCTCAAAGTAATCATATCTAGTACAAAAATTAAAAATAGACTCGGATATGATATAATAGCGAGACTTTGTCGAGAGGGTATTTTACGCAAGTACCCAGAGATCGAGACAAAATAGTTACAAGACTTTTAATTATCAAGTAGGTACATAAGTATACAAATACATATATATATTTGAACTAATAAAGACGCAATGAATAGTTATAAATACAAACATATAGAGGTTTGAATTAATTTCGAAGAAAGCAACTATGTCATAAGTATACAAATACAAACAAAATTTTGGTCAACACGGAAGTGATTTCCAGCTGGAAAGACAAAATTTTATGGTTAAAATAGTTTGTCGTATTGGTTAGCACACGAATAAAGTAGCTTGTCTGTATTCTAAACGTGGGAAGTAATTTAAACGAACAAGACCGGCAAGCTTGAGAAAAACAGATCTTTAGAAAGCAGCAATTACAAATGGAGTCATAAAGATTGACTGTAAGACGGAATTATTGTAAAGCATTTTAAAAATTGTAAAGTTAATGGGCCATTTGTTGGGCTTTAGGTTTTGTTAACACGTTTCACGAACTTAGGAAAAAACTTACCTACGCTCATTGTTTCAGAGTATTTTCGGAAATAACAATAGAGTTGTAACAAACAAAAAAATGTTTCTTAGAATTAGAAGTGTAAATGTTAGACAGATAAGCAATTAGGACCCAAACTTTCGAAAAAAGGGGCGTTCGGGCGTCGGAACGGTCACAAAGCCGATACAGTAAAAACTAATAATGGGAGATAGTCGGAATTTTATTCTAAGGGATCAGAAATGACAGTTAGTTTGGTTAAATTTTGTTTTGAGAAAGATAATGAATGGTTAACTTGCTATCGCAAGCGGAGTGGCTCTGATCGATAGGGTTTATTAAAATTAGAAATACTTTGGAGTTTTCTACTCTCAAACCATCTCTTATTTGGAGGGGGCGTGTGATGGCATGCAAATTCTTTGCACACACACATTCATAAAGCACCACGAAAGCGAAATAAGTATTTTAAAGAAAAAATTAAAGGATAAATTTGCTATTCCTAAGAACGAAGTCATAAATTAGTGCCTGCACTACGGGTGGGTCAGTTGTCAATAATTATTTTTTGTTCACATACGCATAGGCAGCGTTTAAATGAGATATGCAACACAGATGTGGATCACGGAAGCAGGCAGAGTGTAGTAGACAACGTTCTTTGATTATTGTGTGAATTTGAGCTTTAACAACTCAAATTCTAAGGATAAATTTGTTCGAGGACAAATGATATTGTACTGGGAATTTATCTTCTAATTACAGCCAAAGGAGAGATCGAGGTGGATTATTGCGCAAAGGCAAGGGTTTGGGTTTGAAACCTAGATTTGTGCTGACTTCAGTTGGAGAAGGCCTAGCTGTTTGGCGGGAAGTCCTGGATCGGGAGAAAGCGTCCGAAAAATGGTGACGATTGCGTCATCGTTTGACCAGCCAATCACAAATCAAGAGAACGTGACGTCATAGGCATGGGCGTGCGTCGAAGTCGATAATAGCGGATCTGTGCTTAAGTGAAATTGGACATTATAAGTGCAGTGATAAGAGTGAAAGTAGATTAATTAGTTGTTAAGATATATTTGGGAAGCTTTGTTGTAAAATGAGAAAAGGAGAGAGAGTGAGTCGAGGTTGTGACACGTAAAGGGGAGGACACTGATTTGTCCAAGAGATAAACAAATATAATTGTTTGTCTAATTTTATTTATTGTGAAATTTTAAATCAAAATTGTTGACAAGCTAAAGCTAAAGCAAGTAAATGTTGTGATGACAGCGAAGCGGGGATCACGAAATAAAGCTAAGTACATACATAAAACCTTCGGTTAAAAATCGATATTGTGGTTGAATTTTTCTAACTATTAAAAATTCAAGTTAAGTGGTAACATAACGTTATCTATGGAATATTGGCTCCATTTTCGAGAAAAGTAGTTAAAAGCGAGGGATTCAAACTATATTCCACAATGTTGTATATTTACCGATATAAACCTTGTATTTGTTAGAGAACGCAATGTTATTTAACATTTAACGAAATGTACAGAGATTCCGATACGTGTCTAATATAATCGGACATTTAAGCAACATAAAAATTGCATACTCTGACAAATTATTTATGTGTTCTTTATTGCTCTAAAAATTCTTTTGAGACATAAAGCCGACAGAGGCGACTCGTTAGTAGATATTTACGTTCATATTGTCTCTGATGATATAAACAAGTGAGGATTGTTTATACATATTTGTTATACAAGGGAGAGAGCTCAGTTTAATAGACCTGTGCCAATCTGTCGTTCGAACCGACGGATTATTTATTTATAAAGAAAGACACAGTGATCATGTCCCAGTTATGCGATATGTTCTATACTGGTGATGTAAACAAGTAATATTGTTATACAAAGAGAGTTCAGTTCGACTCTGAATCTTGAAATCGTTTAAAGAAATTGATGTATGGTTGTGTGTTGGTAGCGTAAATATTGTCTCACTGGTGATGTAAACAAGTAGGCTTGTTTAATACATATATTGTTATACAAAGAATAATTCAGTTCGACTCTGAATCATGAAATCGTTTAAAGATATAAATGTATTGTTGTGTGTTGGTAGCGTAAATATTGTCTCACTGGTGATGTTAAACAAGTAGGCTTGTTTAATACATATATTGTTATACAAAGAATAATTCAGTTCGAATCTGAATCATGACATCGTTTAAAGAAATAAATGTATAGTTGTCTTAAAAATGTAATTCTTATGTACTAGATAAACTATAGATAATAAGGCCAAAGGGGTTTTTTGTAGTCGTTGTCTTTCCCCTTTATTAAATTCATTTTGGGCCATTTCGAGAACAACGATAAAAGATTTATTAAATTAGTAGAGTTTTTAAAGCATATGCCTGTGTTTATCTCTTCTTAACCTTTCCTTTTATGGCTTAGATATCTTGAATCAAGTAAATAATAGTATATTAACTTAATCGATTAATATATATCCGATATCAATAACATGGTATCAGTTCAGACACAATGTGAAAAGTAATTCAATAGTCAAGTCCGAGTCTAGACTTTCATGGTTAGAACCTGCACGGATGTGGATGTGTATGTATGTATAGGCGCCAATACATATATATATAGCTATATGCTTGTGTGTAGGGGCAGGTGGTCCGGGCGAGGCCCGGCGAGCCATCTCAATACTGTAGCGGTTATCTACAATTTATTACATATATAACATACAATATACATACATAACTAAACTAAGTAAGTAAGTATAAAAGTATTATAAATAATATTATATTCAATACATAAATATACAAGTAATTATATTTAATAAACAATATAAACTATAAATACATAAGTAATAATATAAGATCAACAATATATAATTAATAATATAATATCAACAATATATAAGTAATTATAGCTAAAACAGGACGGACTGACTTACCCTTCACGCCGCAGAAGTCGTGATGCTCCGTTCCTGAGTACATACCTAGCTGCAGCGTCCACTAGCCGAACACGCTGCCAGCCGCGTGACCAGGGGGGCGCCGCCGCACGGACCGCGTAACAAATATACTTCGCGAACCCTCGGCCGCCGCCTCGCCTACCTGTTGCTTGGTGTGCACGCGCACCCCCCTACCGCAGGAGTCCGCGGGGCCAGGCATGCACCAGCGTGCGCTTGGACTGCAACGAGCGATGCACCGCGCACGGGCCGCGGACCTGCAGTCTCGCCTCCAGCTTCTGCCGTCGTAGACACGTACTTACTTGCCTGCCGCCGCTAGCTTTGCTTTGCTTTGTTACGTGCTTAAAATTATTGTTTACTCCTTCTTATAGTTAGGTGTTTTATTGTGTGGACTTATAACAAGTTTGTGGAACCTCAGAATAGACATTTTACCTGAACTGTTAAGTGGTTTCATTGTGAAATATAGTTATCACCACCAACACTAAACCTACACTGGTGACCCCGTACACTGGACAAAAGTACGTACCTATTTACTGTTTTTGGAAGTAAGATGGCCGGAGACAATGTCGATCCAACGATTAAACGCAGTGCAGACACAGAGCGCAACTCCACTGCACCATCTCATACGCCAGCGGAAGTGTACAGAGTTGGAGTACGTGTCCCGCCGTTTTGGCCGGAAAAGCCCCATATATGGTTTGCACAACTTGAGGCGCAATTCATAATTTCCGGTATTAAATCCGACGATACCAAATTCTACCAGGTGACGTCACAGCTTGAGCCGCGGTATGCTAACATGATTGACGACCTGATTAGCAATCCCCCAGACACAAACAAGTACGTCACATTGAAGGACGAGCTAATCAAGCGTGTGTCGGCCACTAACCAGGAAAAGGTCGAGCAGCTGATGAAGCATGAAGAGCTTGGTGATAGGAAACCATCACAGTTCCTACGTCAACTGCAACACCTAGCAGGACCAGGTATGCCCGACCACTTTATTAAAACTGTGTGGACAAGCAGACTGCCAAGTAGCATTCAAACAATTGTTGCTTCACAAGCGAAAGCTACCTTGACAGAGCTCGCTGAACTAGCAGACCGGATCCACGACATTGTGCCCAATAACCCAAGAGTGGCAGCCATTTCACATGCAACACCTGGAAGCTCATTTGACGTCATGTCAAGACAAATATCGGAACTTACCATGCAAGTGCAAAACCTCACTACTAAAGTAGACACAATGGCTTCATCATCAAGATCCCGATCCAGATCCAGAGGCAGACCGCAAAACCGCAACCGCTCAGCATCAAACAGATCGCAGTCAAGCTACAGGAAGTTCCCGCAGTGCTGGTACCATTCTAAATTTGGCAGCCGGGCGAATAAATGCGTCAAACCTTGCGACTACAGTTCGGAAAACTTTCAGGGCGGTCGATAATGGCGACTAACGATTGCCCCAACAATTCATCTGGTCGCTTGTTTGTCACAGACCATACTTCCAAAATGCAGTTTCTCGTTGATACTGGTAGCGATCTCTGCGTTTTTCCTCGGTCTGCTCTTCGAGAACGTCGTCCCAAGACGAACTACCAACTCTCAGCGGCAAACGGTTCGACCATTGACACCTATGGATACGCACACCTGGTACTAAACCTCGGGTTGCGTCGTGAGTTCACCTGGCGTTTCATCGTGGCTGACGTCACGAAGGCTATAATCGGTGTCGACTTCTTGTCATATTACAACCTTATCGTCGACTGCAGACACCAACGCCTTATTGACAATACCACGACACTCACAACACATGCTACGCTAGCACGTCACTCGGACAACATATCTTCAGTGAAGATATTGACCGGAGACTCCAAGTATCACGACATCTTGAAGGATTTTCCTGATATCACCCGTCCATCAGGTACGCAGCGTGTCATAAAACACAATACAGTTCATCATATCCGTACAACACCAGGCCCTCCTGTATTTTGTAATCCACGACGCCTAGCTCCTGATAAGTTGAAAATTGCTAAAGCCGAATTTCAAGTTATGTTGCAGAACGGTACAGCACGACCTTCAAAGAGCCCATGGGCATCCCCTCTTCACCTCGCGCCAAAGAAGGACAACGAATGGCGTCCTTGTGGAGACTACCGGATGTTGAATGCTCGCAGCGTGCCAGACAGGTACCCAATTCGTCACATTCACGATGTTACCCATAATATAGCTGGCAACACCGTCTTTTCTAAGATAGATTTGGTAAAAGCATTTAACCAAATTCCTGTAAATCCTGAAGATATACCGAAGACAGCGATTACCACACCATTCGGACTCTTTGAATTCCCATTTATGACGTTTGGATTACGCAATGCAGGTCAATCATTCCAGAGATTCGTAGATGAGTTGACAAGAGGTCTAGACTTCTGTTACACTTACCTGGACGATTTTTTAATCTACTCTCCCGACGAAAATACACACATTGAACACCTCCGGATTCTTTTTTCAAAAATGTCAGAGTATGGAATCGTCATAAATGTGTCGAAATGTATTTTTGGAGTGTCAGAAGTCGAGTTTCTAGGCTACAGCATATCAGCCAAGGGAACTAAGCCATTACAGACGAAGGTTCAAGCAATTAGAGATTTCCCAGCACCCAAAAACGTCAAGCAGTTAAGAAGATTCCTGGGTATGCTTAATTTTTATCGGAGATTTATTCCACATGCTGCCCAACTTCAAGCACCACTCAATGCTCTATTAACTGGTTCAGTCAAAGGCAATCACCCGGTTGATTTGACAGGAGCAGCTTTACAAGCGTTTGAAGACTGTAAGCAGAGTTTATGCGACGCCGCTCTTCTTGTACATCCAGACTGTCAAAGCAAGCTATCTTTAGTCACTGATGCGAGTGACACAGCTCTGGGCGCGGTACTTCAGCTATGGAAAGATGATGGGTGGCAACCTCTTGCATTCTACTCTCATAAGTTGAGTCCATCACAGCAAAAATACTCACCTTATGATCGAGAACTCCTTGCAATCTACGAAGCCATCAAGTATTTCAGACACATGGTGGAAGCAAGAGACTTCGTCATCTATACAGATCACAAACCCATCTGTTTTGCATTTCACGGACAGAAAGAAAACTGTTCACCAAGACAATTCAGACACTTAGATTTCATTTCTCAGTTTACCACAGACATACGCCATATTTCAGGCAAAGACAATGTTGTGGCTGATACTTTGTCGCGTGTTGATGAATTGACCGCTCCGATCGACCTCAACGCACTCGCAAAGTCTCAAACTTCTGACCAGGAACTCAAACAGTTTCTAGAAGGACAAACTTCGCTTCGCTTGGAGATTATACGACTACCTGGAAGCAAAACAGATGTTTATTGTGACGTCAGCACTCACACTCCCAGACCGTTTATCACTAAGCCAATGCGACGTCAAGTTTTTAATACACTCCACTCTCTTAGCCATCCTGGAGCCAAGGCATCTGCAAGGTTAGTAGCAGAACGCTACGTTTGGCCAGGAATTCGCAAAGATTGCAAAGAATGGTCACGTTCATGCCTTCAGTGTCAACGCGCAAAGATTTCTCGACATGTTTCCGCACCAATGGGAACTTTCGAGTTGCCTCGCGCTCGTTTCATGAACATTCACATAGATCTTATTGGACCTCTAGTTACCTCTCAGGGTAATAGATATTGTCTTACCGTCATCGACAGATTCACGCGATGGCCTGAGGCTATCCCCATACCCGACATCACAGCAGAAACTGTTGCAAAGGCACTCCTGTCAGGCTGGATATCACGTTTTGGAACACCGTTTTCCATCGTGACAGACAGAGGACGACAATTTGAGTCGAATCTTTTTGAAGAGCTTTCCAAAATAGCAGGATTCCAGCACAAACGAACAACAGCCTATCATCCTGCCTGCAATGGACTTATTGAGCGTTTTCACAGACAGCTAAAAGCAGCAATCGTTTGTCACGCAAATAGCAGCTGGACAGAATCACTCCCTTTAGTTTTGCTCGGAATAAGAAGCGCCTACAAAGAAGACATACAAGCATCAGCCGCTGAACTAGTTTATGGCGAACCCCTTCGGTTACCTGGCGAATTTTTCAGCCCAGACTACCGTAGCACAGCTGATATGTCAGAGTACACGACACGACTAAGATCGTTTGCCGAAAAACTCCAGCCATCACCAGCATCACGCCATAGACAGAATAAGATATTCATATTTAAAGATTTGTCTACATCTCAGCATGTTTTCGTAAGGGATGACGCCTTACGTGGCACCTTACAGCCTGCTTATACTGGGCCTTATGAAGTCCTGGAACGAGGAGACAAGGTCTACAAGATTAAAATAAAAGGGAAACCGACGACAGTATCTGTAGACCGCCTAAAACCAGCATATATACTCAGCAGTGCGGAGGAACCCTGTGAAAATAATAAATCCAAAGATGTGGAGAGAGATGAAAGAAGTCCTGAAACAGAAAAAGAGAAAGACAAAGAAAGAGCACAAGAGATAACCCGCACAACCCGCTCAGGCCGGAAGATACGATTCCCTGATTACTATCGCCCGTAGTGACGGTCTCCGCGGGGGAGTGGTGTAGCGGTTATCTACAATTTATTACATATATAACATACAATATACATACATAACTAAACTAAGTAAGTAAGTATAAAAGTATTATAAATAATATTATATTCAATACATAAATATACAAGTAATTATATTTAATAAACAATATAAACTATAAATACATAAGTAATAATATAAGATCAACAATATATAATTAATAATATAATATCAACAATATATAAGTAATTATAGCTAAAACAGGACGGACTGACTTACCCTTCACGCCGCAGAAGTCGTGATGCTCCGTTCCTGAGTACATACCTAGCTGCAGCGTCCACTAGCCGAACACGCTGCCAGCCGCGTGACCAGGGGGGCGCCGCCGCACGGACCGCGTAACAAATATACTTCGCGAACCCTCGGCCGCCGCCTCGCCTACCTGTTGCTTGGTGTGCACGCGCACCCCCCTACCGCAGGAGTCCGCGGGGCCAGGCATGCACCAGCGTGCGCTTGGACTGCAACGAGCGATGCACCGCGCACGGGCCGCGGACCTGCAGTCTCGCCTCCAGCTTCTGCCGTCGTAGACACGTACTTACTTGCCTGCCGCCGCTAGCTTTGCTTTGCTTTGTTACGTGCTTAAAATTATTGTTTACTCCTTCTTATAGTTAGGTGTTTTATTGTGTGGACTTATAACAAGTTTGTGGAACCTCAGAATAGACATTTTACCTGAACTGTTAAGTGGTTTCATTGTGAAATATAGTTATCACCACCAACACTAAACCTACAATACGATATCACTGTTATTCATGCTTTAACCTATTCCTAAACTTACCAAATGAAAACTTTAGATTTATAAGCCATAATTAAAACACTCGATAAAATCCATTTCTCTATTACACCACTTGGTATTAATTTTTAGGTGTCCGTTACAAAGTCAGGACACACCCAACCAATCAATTAACACTGGGTTCATTCGCAAACAGCACACCACGCCTAGCCTGTTACACTATATGTTTGCCCTGGGCATTGCCTCATTACTTATGACTAGGGCATAAGGGAGCGCGCTCCGTCCTTAGTTTGCAATGACCTTATAAACCACTTCTTTTTATTGGTATACATCGGTTCATGGAATTTTTCTGTGGTTATTTTTGGACTTACTGGAAACATACATAACCGTAGCAATAAATAATTTGTGTGATGTTGATGGGGTTAAACTTTCGAAATAAAAATAATCAGATAATAATAATACGTAGTAATAATAACTGCACAAGCAAGACAAAATTGTCTAGTTGAGTAGTAGATAAAGTTTGAAATTAACGCAGGGACAAAGATGTAAGAGTTTTGAAAACGTGATTTACACGTATTTTGCTTATCATGAATTTGTTTAATGAAAAAAATATACCTTTGCAACTAGATTGCCGACTAATTGTGAAAAATATGAACATTCTCATTATTATTATATATTAAATATCGTCACGACGTGAATCCCCGAAGGGGTGTCAGAGGTGTTCCGTGTGTGAACTGTGAAATGCAAGTCATACTTGGTAAATTTATACTTGGGATTGTCGGCACTTGGTGAACTTGAAACACATCTTGAATTAAAAACACTTGTACTTATAGTTTCACTTTATTTATGTTAACTCCCAAACGGTTTCGGATTTTACTACATTTTCAAGGGAAGATGTTAATTAAAATATTTCACTGACTCCAGGCACTAGGCACTAGGCACTAGGCTAGTGCCTGGTGTCAGTGAAATATTTTAATTAACATCTTCCCTTGAAAATCGAGTAAAATCTGAAACCGATTGGGAGTTAACATAAATAAAGTGAAACTATAAGTACAAGTGTTTTTAATTCAAGATCATACTTGGTACACCCACTTTTCACCGACGACTGTTAAGTCCCAAGGTGATGGGTGGTGAGCCCTTTCGCCGTATTTCGGGTACAAATACACGCTTTTTAGTGCATGCAGGTTTCCTTATGATGTTTTCCTTCACCGTTAAGCAAGTGGTAAGTAAGACAAATACTATGCATATAAATTCCGAAAAACTCGTTAGTGCATACCCGACCAGGGATCGAACCTGGGTCTCAAGATTGAGAGGCCAGCGTTCTACTCCTGAGTTACCGCTGCTACATACCGTTACCGCTCTCAATTGTCTTTATTGGTAAAACAATAGATCGCAGTCCAGGACGTGTAAGAATCCATTTTACAACAGTAATTATTAATTTTATTTGTCACAATTCACTGAAGAAGGCACACTTCATTTTTAACATAACTATAACATGCATTCATTTTTAGGAAAACTTTACCACGGTCAGATCAGAAGACGAGTATAGGTATATCGATGTAGTGCACAAAAACGGGTCACTTCTAATCTTTTAAACGTTTATTTTAAAGTAATATTAAGTGTTATTTATTACTTTCACTTTGCAGGTTTTACAGTTACGGTGTTAATGCCCGGTTCAGACGATGCATGTTACCGGTGCGGGTTACATGGAATTTCGCTCACTGAACTTAGATAGAGCATCTGTTTTCAGTAACTGGTGCCTATTGTCACTCACAACATGCATAGAACTGCTGTCAACATTGTACCAGTCCTTTGAATGCAGCCGTACGATATAGTGACCGCGATTTCTCAGTTTATTATAAAAAGAAAGCTGTATAGTATGATCAGTAAGTTTTGTAGGATATAAAATTTAGACACATTTTATTTGTATTTTGTAATTTTATACCTTTAAATATATTTATTTTAGGTACTTATATAGTATTCTAGGTCCGGGTAATCTAGGCATAAACTCTATGGTCTCGGGCTAATTCTACCCGAACTGAAATTCATTAACTTGTAATTTTATAAGCTTAAATAAGCAAAATCCTTGTACGATGCCAAAAATGGAATAAATAGATCTCTACCATACAAATTTATGCAAATTCGATTTGGCAACGCTGAAGTTGGGACTATTGTGAAAAAATAGAACCCGCTCTAGTCGGACATCTGTGAAATTTATTGGTGCGGATGGATACACCAGTGTTGATCAAGCACTGGATAGGTAAGTATTGTACAGTACAATACAATTTTGTACTTGATCGCTTTGTATATGATTAGCAGATCCAGTGAGCAAAACTCAACGTTACCTGCAACGGTAACATGCATCGTGTCAACCAGGCATAACTGCATTAAAAGAACAAAACGGTGTCAACATTTATATTTTTGAAGTAATTTTTTTTATTGATTTTGAAACATAAATTTTATAGTTACTATTTCAGGATTACATTGAGATCTATAAAGAGTATAATTACCCCAAGATCCCCCTCAACTGACCATCATCTTACTTCAATCAAGATAACGAAAGTATAAAAATAAAAGGGAGAGGTGCACAAAGTGAAAAGGTTGTTCCTTTGTTGTCTAAAAGTTTGAAAATTAAGATTTTTTGCGGCGTTTGCCAAATGGTGTTGAAAGCCATTGCGAAGTTGCTTCAGTTGATTTAATTGCTGAAATAATTAGAGCTTCACTTGCGAATTCACAATTATTCTTTGTTCAAACTGTTTCAGGAACTGGCTAATAAAGCTCGTAATCGTGCTATTTGTCATTGTTTCTGTTTATTTTACCTTCAAAGACGAAGGGCCGTGTTTCAAAAACACGATTTAGAGAGGGGTTCTGCTATAGTTTCACAATATAAGTTGCATATTTAACTGTACAAGCATGACGAGCCAAAGATGTTTTTCTAATAAGTAAAAACAAACATAAAAACATATCGTCACGGCATGTATATCCCCGAGGGGTTGTCAAAATTGTTTCTAATTGTGGATTGTCAAAATAACAGTCAAAACTTGTACACCCAATTTTCATCAACGAACTTTTACGTCCCAACTTGGTAGGGAGTGTGCCTTATTACCGTATTTTGGTACTTCGGGCAAAATACATGCTTCTTAAGGCATACAACTTTACCACAGTTTTTTTTTTCACTGTTCAGCAAGTGGCAAGAAAAACAAATTTATATACACATGAATTCCGAATGAGTCATTGGTGCATGTTCGGGCAGCATTTGAACTTGGGTCTGAAAAGGCTGTCGTTATAGTCATACAAGCTCTCATAGCTTAAGCAACGAATAATTTGTGGATGGAAAAGTCGAAAGCAGGATCTCTAACTTAGGAACTTTGTTTGGACTAGTTAGGAGATAATTTATAATTTATAATTTTTTTATAATTTTTTATTCGGAAACCCAACAGTCAATTACAATATGCTTATTTAAAAAAACATCGTCATTTTAAATAATAGTGGTAAACTTATAAGTATACAAACAAAGACCAATTATAGGGTTTCACAAAAGTTTTTAACTGTCAAATAATATTTGAAAGTAGTCTAATCTAGAAAAAAATTAATAATTACATCTTGAAAAATGAAAATTTTTAAGTAAAGCATGAGTCGGTTGCACTATGTTCATTTTACAAAAATTCAAGTTATTCTAAAAACAAAAAATACCAACTGACAAATCCGAAAATCGGTCAGTCAATATGATATCATAATAGTACATCTTTATTTTAACGCTTCACAATTCACATGAACAGGTTTCGGTGTAGAAGTTGTAAACAACTCGAGCGATCATTTTGTGGCTAATGAATTGTGGTAGCGTATGAGTAAGTTACTGTGTCTTTATTGAAGGAAAAATATTTATTAGTACTTAGTGTAAATTTGATTTTAATAAGAATAATAATATTACATGAGTAGGTTGCACAATTTATGCTTTAGACAATAAAATGAAATACTGAAAATGTCCAAGTGTAGGTATTTATAGTTATAGTGACTTAATGCCCTATAAAGATAACCATTCTGAAAATAGTTAGAGTTAGCAGTTGGTAAAGAAAAAGTACGAGTAACTCTTAGTTGTCTAGATGGGACGTAGTAATTTATGTATCGAGTTAATTCACTACAATCAAGCTTATTATTGATAATCTTATAAAGGAAGAGTTGATCAGCAATTTCACGCCTAACTATCAATGATGGAATTTTATAATAAGATTCGGCTAGGTCATACGTTTCAAATTGATGATGCATTTTATAGTTTAGGAATCTTAAAAATCTGTTTTGCACTCTATTAATATTTTTAATGTAAACACTATATAGAGGGTTCCATACTTGACTTGCATATTCTAATTGGCTTCTGACATAAGTAAAGTACAAAAGTTTTAATGTATCTATATTATTAAACTTTTTACATTGTCTCATTATGAATCCTAGTGTTTTTAATGATTTATTGACAATATTAGTTATATGAGTATCAAACAGTAACTTAGAGTCAACAGTGACTCCTAGATCCTTCGCTTCATATTTTCTATTTAATATTGCACCATCAATTGTATAGTCATATTTAATGAGATTTAGGTTTCGTGTGAAAGTTATAATAAAACATTTTTTTATATTGAGATGAAGAAAATTTTGTTTACAGTAAACAAGAAACCTATTTAAATCCTCTTGAAGTAAAGCAACGTCATTGGTATTTTTAATCGGTTTTATTATTTTAAGATCATCTGCATATAAAAATATTTGCGAATGATGAAAACATTGACAGATGTCATTTATTAATATGTTAAATAAAAGTGGACCTAAAATAGAGCCTTGTGGCACACCTGAGGTGGCGGCCATCCAATCTGATCTATAACCACCAACCACAACTGCTTGATGTCTATTTCTAATATATGAAGCGAGCCATCGAAGAAGGGTGCCGTGAATACCGATCTTTTGCAACTTAAGTATAAGTGTCTGGTGATGCACCTTATCAAAAGCTTTACTAAAATCGGTATACACGGCATCCATTTGCATTCGGTTATTCATAGATGTAAGAATTGAATTTGTAAAAAGTACCAAGTTTGTGCTTGTTGATCGACCTGGGACGAAACCATGCTGTTTAACATTTAGGGAAGCTTTGATAGCACCAAAAATTTGATCGTGCACTATTTTTTCAAATAACTTGGCAATAATATTCAACTTTGCAATTGGACGATAATTGGTTATCTCATTTTTAGGACCATCTTTGTGTGTAGGAGAGATAAGGGCTTCTTTCCAAATTTTTGGGAAAGTACCTTTGCTGATAGACGCGGTAAATAGAATAAACAAAGGCCGAGATAGGCTTTTAGCACAGTTTTTAATAAAGAAAGGCGATATGCTATCTGATCCTGCACCCTTGTTTACATCCAAGTTATTAATATAAGTTTCAATTAGTTCTTGTGTTAGGTAGATATTACTAATGCTGGAAGAGGAATCATCATTGATATTTTGATTGTTGTCATGATTATAAGAAGAATCCTTCTCATAAACCGAGCTAAAATATTTTAAAAATGTATTACAGATAGCCTCTCCTTCATTAGCTACCTCTCCGTTATAAGTCATGGTTTCTGGAAAGTCACTACTTTTTTTGTTTGATTTAATATATGAGAAGAACGCTTTTGGGTTTTTCGAAATATTTGATTGAACCTGTTGTAAATATTTTTTTAAACATTCATCGCTCTGTAGCTTATGTTTAGCTCTAAGTTTACTGTAAGTTAAGTAATCCAATGGGTTACTATATTTCTTGTACTTCTTAAAATATTTAAACTTTTCTTTTGTAAGTTTTATAAGAGCAGGAGAAAACCAGGGAGGATACTTTCTTTTGGACACTGTTTTGCATGGAACGCAGGATTCAATTACATTATTTAATATGTTATAAAATATATTTACGTTATCTTCTAACTTATGCAAAGATAGATGATCCTTCCAGTTAATTTTATTTAATTTTAAGTTAATTTGTTCGTAGTTAGCTTTATGAAATAAATATATATATTTTCTTTTATCTTTTAAAGAGGGAACAGTATCCAATTGGATGCCAATAGAAAGAGTTCTATGAGCAACATCTTCAGGTACTAAAGGCTCTAGAGATTCTTGAACTGTGATGTCGATATTTGACATTGCTAGATCCAAAATATTACCTGAGATATTATGAAGATAATTATATTGATTTAGCCCTGCAAAAGATGCAGTATCCAGAATAAGATTAGCTATAGTAGAACCAGAGCCAATACCCTCCATAGATTTGCAATATGATTTAGGTGACCATTTTATTTCATCACAGTTAAAATCTCCTAGTATTAAGAAATAGTTATTACCTTGCGCAGAAGTAATGTTAGAAAGTTTATTGAGATAGTTTTTCAGATTTATTTTATAATTTTTGTCACCAGGAATATATACACAAGATATATGTAGATATTTACTAGGTTGTCCTCGAATGTTTAATTCAACTGATATCCATAAATCCTCGGAAGTAGTATGCCAATGAATACGTTCCATTACTTGATATTCCTTTTTAATAGCAATAAGAACTCCACCACCATTTATTTGTTTAGTTTGTTTATAGTTACGGTCTCGGCGAAAAACTATATATCTGTTGTCGAAAAGCTCGCTACTAAATATCCCATCATGTAACCAAGTTTCAGTTAAAATAATGACATCATGATCAGCAGAACTGGCATTACTAGCAAAAATGGGTATTTTTGTACGTAAGCCCCTTACGTTTTGGTAAACATGCTAAAAGTCCTTGCCCCTCCGAGTCGAGCCCGAGGAGGGGGGGCACAAAGAAGATCCCGTTTTTTGGTTTTTTGCTTACATCTCGAAAACCGTGCATTGTACGAAATTTTATTTTACTACATAATGAAAGCTGATAAAATTTTCTACAACTTTAGCTTTCACACTTTTTATCTATCTCCAATCTTTGCCTAGCTATGAGCTTCGAAAAATGGTCGAATTTCAAAGCCTTTTTCACGTCAACCACGTTGGATTTTAAAATCGTTGTTGTTTTCGTAATCAGCGACTCGATAAACCATTCAAACGATACCCATGTTGATTTTCAAAATTTTTACCCCATTTCCCCCTTTTAGGGGTTGAATTCTGAAAAAACTTGAAACACATTTATAGATAAGAGTACTCCTGTGAAGTCTCGAATAAAATAGTCTAACTAATCTTGTTTCCCCATACAAACTTTGGACACCCGTTTCACCCCCTTAGGGGGTGTGTTTTGAAAAATCCTTTCTTAGTGGACGCTTTCACTATATAAGGTATCTATATGCAAAATTTCAAGTCTATAGAACCAGCTGTTGTTGAGATGTAAGCAAAAAACCAAAAAACGGGATCTTCTTTGTGCCCCCTCCCCTCGGGCTCGACTCGGAGGGATAAGGACTTTTAGTATGTTTATTTCCTAACTAGTCCAAACAAAGTTCTTAAGTCAAAGACCCTGCTTTCGACTTTTCCATCCACATACCCTTAGAGAGCACTCATTTCTCAGCCTATCAATGAGAACCTATAGTTTGTAAAATGCAAAAAAAAATAGAACATGGTAAAATTTAAATGGTTATATTTATTCATATGAACAATTTTTACTATGATGACTACTATCACTCAGGACGAGTATGTACTTTTCGTTTCCAAAACCACTTAAATTTCACGGTGTTTATACAGACTACATTGGAGATCTAGATCCTAAGCATGTAAATTATTCTACTTTATATTTGAGGCCGTGCCTGATACAACCCCGCCTTTTTACGGAGGCATAAAACATCGAACTCACTCCGCCTATATCTAAGTAAAATGATCGGTGCTCGCCCCAGCAGCTTCGCGCCGAAGCAAGAGTCCTCGAAATCGTTTTAGATCTAAGCGAGCTCTGAGTTGAACACCGCGGTACCGTTTATCTTTACAGACGTCATCGAACAAGTTTGTAATTGAACAATGCGAGCCCGCGATGTCTTGAGAATACTTCGCTAAAACGGATCCGGAGCGAAGGAAATGAAAAAGTAAACTGAGTCTGGATGGTAAGGTACCCTCGTTTTTTCCATCTCACTGGTTTACATCGTGTAACTGATGTTATTTGAAAGGCAGTAGAGTTTTTGCCACCCCAATGAATATTGAGTACGCAACTAGAGATATAAAAGTGCGGACTGGAGTATGATCGTGTTATTGTGACGAATTATGTTTGTGCAATCAGAATCCTGAATTGGCTCATGAAATAGGTGAAAGAAATATTGATAATATATCTAAAAACGTTTCAGCAAAACATTCCATTTAATCTTCGTGTTCAGGTCTGCTTTTAGCTACGGCGTAGCACGCGCTACGACTCTATTATAGTTCTCCCGGTTTGTAGACCTGCTACGGCGTAGTATGGATGCATATAGTATAATAATACATTACTAATGTAATAAAACAACCTTAATGCGACTGAATGTCCCCGCTCCCGTCACCACCGCGCCCCCCTTCCTCTGCTCTATTTCGTTATGATGGTCACTCACCCTAATTTTAGTGATATTGTTACGACATTAATCCCCAAGGGGCTGTCAGAGGTTTCCCAAGTGAAAACTGTGAAATGCAAGGCACAGTTTATGTAAAAATTAAATTCCAAAAACTTCACACATACGTATAAGGTAAAACAAACTTGAAACTCTTAGAATATTCTAAGTTGAAACTCCAACCAATACACGTAAACACGATAGTATACGTTGCTGATTCCAAAACCGTTTCGAGATATAAAGTTTTTAAACCACATTTTTTTGTTTATAGCTTTCAAAACTATGATATCGTGTATCCATCCATCAGCCTAGTTCGTCCACTGCTGGACATAAGCCTTTCCAGGACTTTGCCACTCCCGGCGGTCATCCTGGAAGAATTGCCCATACTCACACACGCTGGGCAGTATATACCTAGGGCTAGGGCTAGGGATGGATATTCCACCCATCCATCGGTCCCAGGCATGGTGGGCCTCCTGTTTTTTTGCCTGTGAGCTGTCCTCTTACTCTCCCCCGAATTACTTCGAGGGTGTCTCCAAGTAAGATGGTGGTACCTCCACAGTCGAGCCCGGCATCAGCTCTACCACCTTTTATAGATATCGTGTATATTATAAAAAAATTACATAAAACAACTTTACTTTCATTTCACCTCTAAATGACGTCACATGTTCGGCTGATTTGGGCTACGTCCAGCGGGCCTATTATGTATCTCTAGTTGCCAACTGAACTGGATGCCTATCATCAAAAACATAGATAAACTATCGAATTCCGATTGTCTAAGAATATGTCCGCACTTGAAGTGACGTCACAGTTCGTAAATAGTTCAATACACCCTAAAGGCAATTTTGAAAGTTAAGTTTTTATTTATGTTTTTGATGTCCAGTTGGCAACCAAAAATACAGAATAGGGGAGCAGCCCCCCTATTCTGTATCTTAGGTTGCCAACTGGACAGGGTGCCTATCGTCAAAAACATAGATAAAAACTGAACTTTCAAAATTGCCTTTAGGGTGTATTATATTATAATATTATTATTGTATAATATATAATAGTATATAAGTATTGTAATATATATAACCTTCTCACCTAACCTACCGGCTCTCTTCTGCGCTGCAAGACTTCCGAAAAACCAGTTCGGCCTAGGCCAAACCAGTTCATCCCAAAATTGGGTTTGGTCTGTTACATAATATATCACCAAGCTAGACTTGATAGCGAAGCCTACGATGTGAATGCGAAGTTCACGGGCGTCGCGACCCTTCCAGAATATTGTTTAAACACTGCTTCTTTCTACAACACCCCCGTAGCCAGAGAGTCGTCTCTAACGCAAAGCTGCAACATCTATTATAATTTTTCTTAGTCCTTCGTTAATCAGGGCTGTCGTCTTATGCTGGTAAATCCAACATGGAACAGACATTGCACATCGCAAACTTTTATATATACTTCCAGTTTATCATTTTCTACAAGAATCCTACGCATATGCGTGTAATATTGTAGTGGGGTACTGGTGCACAGCAGCATTTAATTTCCACTTTGCTAAGCATGGAGTTCCAAGTTCTAGGCTAGACGACAGGGGCTTTTGCGGCGGCATCGACTCGTAGTGTAGTGGATGACTGCGGACATCTGCAACCTTTTTGTACGGCACCCGCTGTTCAGGTGAGGGCCCAGTTGCATACTTACCAACTACCGAGTCACAAAATAATTATTAAATTATTACATTTGAAAATTGACATTGACAATTTCCTCTTTGAAGTCCTTTGTTTTTTTTTTCTTATTCCCATTAAATAAGCATTAATTTATTACTACTAAGAAGTAACGAACGATTAAAAAAACGTAATAATCTGTAATAAAAGATAAATTTAAATAATAAATAATAAAGAAGTCCCCTTTCAAAATACTCTTATTATTATATATATATAAATACTCTTATTGTGATGCACTAAATAAGAACATGCCTTGATCTGATGAAAAAGTAAAAATAAGACTTGGAACACTGAGCTGACTTTGCTTCTTATCGTTCTGAGCTTTGCTTGAAACCATAAACTTTTTGCTACTACTAATTTACTCTTTGGTGCCTACGCTTACATTAAAAGTCAAAATAGTAGACAAGGTTTACAAAGGCAATCAAGGTCAATCCCTATAGTCATTATAAATAAAGAGGTTTGACTATGAATGAGGTTGACTTAGCCTTCTATGTGACGTCATCACATCGAAACTATAAAAAAATTAACTACAGTTATAGATGAAGAAATATAGAAATTAATTGGTCAAAATAACCAGCAATACAAAATAAAAATATAATACCAGTGTACTTTACGTACCGCTATCTCTAAGTGTCAGTGTGGTGTCAGCTGCACTATCTGTAGTTATATACTATCTTACATACTACTATACTATCAAACTCAAGCATTATATGTTACAAACGTGCATGAATATAGGTATACTAGAGGTAGTATGTATAGGTACGTGTTGTGGCAAGCGAGACGGATCAACACGTCGATCGCACGCTGCCTCCACAGCCGAATGTGTTACGAGAGCATAGCAAACAAGCATTTCTATGAGAGAGATGTACCAGCTTAGCTCACAGCGGCAGCGACCGTCCACGTTCATTCGGGTTTATCCACGGATGTAATATGAATACTACTAGATTACTGATATGCTATCGTCGCATTATAAGTATTATAATATTTATAAGGCTGCAATTGTTTAAATTGCTTGATAAAATATAGTTTTGAACGAATTAGTTACAACACTAATCAAAGTCTTCTTGTACGAGTTCCACTATTTTATTTACTTAATTATTTAATTATTGCGACTAGTTCCGGCTATTTGGCATCGTCGGGCTGATTGGCTAGTCGCAATAATTAAATAATTAAATAATTAAGTAAATAAAATAGTGGAACTCGTACAAGAAGACTTTGATTATTGTTAGAATGAAGTTCCATCAAGGAGTCACACCTTACAGTATAAATTATTTGAATTAGTTACAATTTAATTACTCACGACATTTCAACATTGTAGCTTAGCATAGAGGTGATAGCGGATACAAACGACATTTTAGAAGTTTTCATGTAACTTGTTGGGGAGGTATCGTTGAGTATAGTTTTCCGGAACTCTTTTCTAATTCTGAACTGCGTACCCCAACTTCATTGAACCAATCATTTTTGATTTATGCCACGGAGTGACGGACAGACATTAAAGCTCTGCTATACAGGATGCTTAAGAAATCGATGTACATATTTTGAAGGATGATAAAGGAAGTGATTATAAACATTTCTGACTGAATTTACTGTACTGTAAAGTTTTGTAGTTTTCGAGATATAGACATTTTTCAGTTTTGTCTACTTACAGTTATATTACTGCAATTAAAAAAATAATAAAACACTATTTATGGCTAGAAATAATTAAATTTTAGTTTTTACTAAAATTTACTAAAAAAAAATTGTTTCTTCATACTTTATTAGCTTAAATTTATTTTAACTTCTATTTGAAACACATTATTTTGTTTTTTTTTGTTTAATTGAAGTGTGTTTAGAAATAATTTAAATTAAAATATGATTTTTATTTAGCCATTAATAGTGCTTCATTCTAATTTTAAATAGACAAAAGTGAAAAATTTATATATCTCGAAAATTACAAAAGTTTGCATAACAGTAAAAATTCAGTCAAAAATTTTCTAAATTATTTCTTTTATCATCCCTGAAAATATTTTCATCGATGTCCCAAACACTCTGTACGAGAGTTTCCTTTTTGGATGAAAACCTAAAAATGTATCTCGCAGTGCCGCCGTTCAACGGGATTCATCACGCTCCATCGAACGTTAGAAGGAAATTTTACAAGTATCCCAATAAAACTTGGGCGCTTGCAAGTTCAACAGAAACCTTCCAAAGTTCGCCTACTTCCGAAATGCCAAATAATGACGGACTTGAAGCGTTTCCTACAGAAAATACGTAGAGTCCTGTTCATATCGTTTAAAACACATATTTTATTTCTCGTACATTTGACGAACTTAACTTGACACCTACGTTCTTTCAAACTATATCCAAGGATCTAATTAAGTTGTTCGGCAATAACTTAACAATAATTAAATATAAGTCATTTTCCGAATATTTTCCTTGTATAAGCTCAATGATCTAGATTTATGCCTAACTTAAACTTTCTATGTCACCTGGAAGTTCTTAAAGTTTTAAATGAGGGAGTGAGTCAGTGATGAAAATAGTGATTTTTGGATGTGATATCTCAACGTGCTGCCGCGTGTCCAGATAATAAATTTAAATTAAAATTTGTTTTTAAGTAAATTCATCGATGGAACCTCTGTATTTGAGTTGTGTTTAAGATTAGCAGAGTTAGCTAGGGTTAAAATTGTTTATTTTCTGGTATGGCACAAATCTATATGAACAACTCAACCCCTAGATTTTTTTCTGCCAGCGCCCATGCACGTACAGTAAATATAGCTTTATTCCTTATCAAAAATATCTCATAAAAGTAGACCAATATGCCATTTGTATACCTTTCACGTTTAACCCTTTAGTTCTTAGCTCGTAACTTCGTGTAGTCATGCAGGGCCGGCCTGCAGGGAACTCCTACTCCCCACTTTATTACGAAACTTCCGATGAGTTTCAGTCTTTTGGTAATTAGACTGGATTATTTTCGGGAGACTGGTCTTGAAGCTCGTTTACACTTCGTGAGCAAGCAATATACTCCTTGGTTACGAGTTATTGATGGGAATATGGCCGTTTCTTTTAGTGATCCGTCAAGATATATTTCATTTGTATAGTATTATTATTATTTGTATTGCACTAATACTTATTTGAAAAAGTACTTGGGTTTCAAATGACGAAAATTCATGGAAATATTTTGAGAATTTGTATAATGAAGCTTAGGGGAAGGACTGTACCATTTATTTATCGTTCTTCGTGTTGCCTTTTGTAGTTTCATAAGTATTGTTTAGGAAATATGTACACAGTGTAACTGTTATAAGTTTTTTTTAATTAGTAGCAAAGATATAAAAGGGTAACAACTTAACCCGATTCAATTTCCAAAAGGCTAGAACTTTGGCGCATAAACCGGAGTTGGTGTTATTTTGTACAGTCAGTTTAGCAGTTAAATATTTAAACGTGATTGGATACTGTACATGATGGGCCTGTTTCGATTTTCATCTGTCAAAAACTTAAAATAATGCAAAACATATAATTTACTTTGATCACTTTTGTAATTACAATTACAACTGTGAACCGTTAATTGTCAGAAATGTAAAATTCTAATATCTTTTTATATTTTGACTATAAAATACGAGTAAATATTGTCCCGACATTAACAAGTGGTTATTCGAGTGCTATTTTTTAGTTTGATAAATTACAACAGTTCAACTAGTAACTACTAGACAAAATGCTATTTAAATTAAAAGAAAAATTTTGTGATTTAAATAACAAAAGAAGTGTTTTAGGTTTAGGTTAGAGTACAATAATTATACTTTCAAGAAAGTCAATTTCATATGAAGAATAGAAAGCGAAAATGTGTTATGAAAACACAACTCAACTGAATTGTTATATTTTTAAATTAAAACCGAAGCGCGGAAGCGCTGGCTTTGCAATACGGCCTTTGCGAGCACTCACTCTGTGTTTTTACATAGCAGAAACAATTTAGATTGCAAATAAATAGCGGAGCGCTTTCGTATAGTTACGACTCAAAAAGTGTTATATAGTGAATGGTTATAATTGAAAAACGTCAAGCACAGAAGTGACGCCCCGTGGAGGCACTCGAACGAGGGTCTTGGGGCTTGTCAAAATACCATCCACGGCAAAGAGGAATTTATTGCTGACGACCAGCTAAACGTGTATTACGAGCTCTTAATTTAAGAAATTTCTCATAGTTATTGTTCGGACGAGCCGAATCGCCTTTTTGATGTTGAAATTCGATCGTTCCAACCAGAAGTTGCTCAAGCCAAAATTGATTGAAATCAAATAACAAGAACGTTTTACTTTTCGCTAATAAACTCGGGGGGTATAAAAGAATTCAATCGAAGCGTGTAGTAACAGAACCTTTAAATTTGATCAGTAATCGAGTTACTTTTGGTTCCGAGAGCTCTGTAATGTCAAATTATAGCCGAGCGGCTAGTAGCGCGGTCAACATGGCCTCAAAGGCCGAGGGCTGAGAATCTGATGGACGTATAAATCCAATTTTCGTGTTTCGACTTTCGCAGGCCCTAAATGTTTGTAGCAATTAGGCGGCGCGTAAAGTGCGACCCTGTCCTTTTAACCCTTTTTTGATCTCGTGCCAATATCCTGGCACGGCCTGCGGTTTGCACGCATTGAACTATCTCCAACCCAGTCGAGTTTTGCCTTTCATAAATTTGGAATTTTAATTAGATTTGCTTCCTAGCTTAATTTTATTATATACCAGTATGTAGTTACTTTGTTTTGTGTTACCTGCATTGGGTATTTGTGGGCAAAATTTATTTGAAATAAATTTATGTCATAAATCATAACAGTATCGAGACTTAATTTTTTTATAGTAGTATTTTGTGAAACTGGCACATAAAGAGGTTAATAAAACACGATAAAGTTTTTAAAAGTACACACGAGTGTTTTAATACCTTGTTATGTGTAGTTTCATACACGACTTTATCTTCACCCATAATTTATATCTTGTGTAGATGTACACTAAAGCCAATTCTGAAGGTTTTAATTTTAGTTTTAGTGCTGTCAAAGCTTAAATTTTTCCAAAGAAATTTAGCTTCTAATCCTAACTCTTAAGGACTAGTTTGTTTCGAAGAAAATTTAGTTTTGACAGCAACAAAACTAAAATTAAAGCCTTCAGAATCGGTTTTATTATCTAAGTAAACAAAATTACACTTTGTTCATTTGACAAGTTGTATCTTTGAGGTTATTTCTGCATATAATACATAAACTCCTTTATTTGTAATCACGGTAGGTTGAATAAGTTTATTTAAATGTATATTATATGAATAAACAAAGATAAAAAGTCTCCACTGTTGCACTTATGCTATTTATTTAACTCGTTTTCTTTAAAAAGCTAAATCTGTCAAATTAAAAATTTGTAACAAGTTTTACAAAAGAAATTTTAGTTTATTCGGCGAATGAAAAAAACATAGAAGGCTCATTTCGAACAAAGTGTCATTCAAAAATGGCACCACAGACTGAAAAGAGCACAAGGCCATGATTAGCTTGTACTGTTGTCATGCGACACTAGGCTATCCGTGATTGGCCAACTAGTAGACACATTGAATGCTATTGGAGCCGGTGCCATACAAAATTGTGCTCAACACACTTTATCGTCGGGTAATTTTTCAGCTCTTATCAGACTTCTATGTATTTTTCGTTTACTGGTTCCCTAGGGTAAGGCCCGGCGTTCAAGGGAACAAACTATAGCCTATGGCCTATAAATAACATTTTTTACATTTGTTCTGGAGACTATCCTTTACATAAAAACAAAATATTTTTGTTTACCTTTTTATAACATTTCTTTATACTATATAATTACATACTGCATTACTACTTACAAATTACATTATATATACAAATATTTGCTATACTTACAGCAAACATTTATACCGCATTATATTATTGATTAATCTGATTTCATACCCCAGAAAGATTTTTTCGGGCCAGCATTTCCCTAAGGCTGCGGGCGTAGCGAAACCACATGGGTGAAACCACGGCAAAAGGCAAGTAAATTATAAAAGATTTAATATAACACATTAATCTACTAATAATACCTCCCTTTCCTTTGTGCGTTCAAGATGTGAAAAGAATGTTAATAAGATATTCGTCTTAATAGCCGGCTATGGGTCGAGTATTGTACCACTTGAGCATTTAAGGGCTTATTTGCTAGCAAAGCAGGTCTTATATTATTCAGCATGTTTCTTAGCAGTTCTCTAGTAAGTACGTGAATCATTATACTTGATGCTAGAGGTTAACTCTGTGATGCTGTTGCAAGGAAAATTCCTTCAATATGGAGAAAAATTTAAAAACCATAAATGTGGCCTGCAGGAAATGAATATTAGTGTGAATAGTTTTTTTTTGTTTTTACAACTATTTGAAATTATATTAGTAATATTAATATTATTAATAATATCATATTATTAAGCGGGGGCGCATGGTGATTCTTACGGAGATCACCAACACGTGGTCAATTTCTAGTTACATTTAAATCATGCAACAAAAAAGCTGCAACAGAAAACATCAATAAAAAACTGCTTGATATTTTATCATAAACATTATACGGATTACCCACAATTTATGGTTTCACGAAAACCTTGCGATGAGAATTTGCGTTTGGAATATTGGCACTTTGTAGAGTCGTTTTGACTACTCTCAAAATGAAGCTACTAAATAAATAAATTAATAAAACATTTTTGGAACCTTTTTTTAGACTTCTGTAATACAGAAATGCGTCTAAAAACTTACATTCAAAAGTAATAATAGTTGAAATGAGGCCTTCATCGAAATGGTTACACAAAGGTTGACAAATAAGAGTGACATGTAGACCTCAACGATACTTTATTAGAAAGTTTTAAACAATATCTTTAATTATGTAGTAGGAAATTTTGCAAGCTATTTTAGTGTTTTTATATAAATCAAAACCGGCCAAGTGCGGCGTGTTGGGCCATGCGCAGTGTAGGGTTCCGTAGTTGCCCTGCAAAATATGCGGACTTCTTCTCCAAGTACATTTTATAAGTTTGTCGACTAATACAGATCGCACCAAACTTCTAGTACGCTCGAAAGTTGCTCTTCCCAAGAACGGCCCATACATTTTGTTCCTGCTGATGCAAATCGCCCCGTGTTTAGAGGGGACTAAAAGTTTGGCGCGATCTGTACTCGTTAACTTGTAAAGCCTACTTAGCTGTGATAGTTTTCCTTTTAATTTCGTTATGTATACTACTGCCGTGATTTTTTTCACGTCTCCAAATACAACCGTTTCGCTGGCAGGGGGGGGGGACACTTGACTCTAACAAAAATTAACACTTTTAAGCTTAGTATTTCGCAAACGGAACCCTGGATCGAAAAATGGCCTTCTCACACCCCCAATATTTTTAAATTACCTATCCAACGACACCCAAAACTAGGGGATAGACGATAAAAAAAAATCATCCCTACTTTACGTGTACCTATAAAAAAATATTTTTCAAAATTCTGTACCGCTTTATCGGCGTGATAAATATGTATACCCATGCCAAATTTTAGCTTTCTAGTACTAATAGCCGCGGACAGACAGACAGACAGACAGACGGACATGGCGAAACTATAAGGGTTCCTTGTTGTTGACTACTAAAAAGCTACTTTTGTCTGTTTCAGCATGAATCCGTCACTCTCCCACTGCGCGTTTTTCCGCTTGGAGTGACAGTAAAACCGATTCTGAAGGCTTTAATTTTAGTTTTAGTGCTGTCAAAACTAAATTTTTTTCGATACAAAATAGTCCTTAAGAGTTAGAATTAGAAGCTTAATTTCTTTGGAAAATTTTAAGCTTTGACAGCACTAAAACTTAAATTAAAGCATTGGCTTTAATGACCGTTTAAAACCCAAATTGAACTTATTTATCAGGTTGAAACTGTGCCAGTTGTCCGTAAAACAATAAAACATAAATTATATACAGAACTGGCTTTAAACAAATCCTCATAAAATTTAAAACTCTCATATTTAATGTATGTTACACAATCTTTTTTAATTCTTTTTTTGAAACCATGTTTATTTCTGACAAGCTCTGAGCTGGCAACTCTCGGCCCGTGTAAAGACAGAAACAATTACAGCTTGTTAGGGGAGGCTTTTGCCTCTCGCCCAGGGAAATAATAAAGAAACAGTTCTCCGACGGGTATTCAATTGCTCTAGAGATGCTTTGGAAGCGAAACTTTGCAGGGAATAATCACTCAATTTTTTATTCTCTTTTTAACGTCTACTAAAGGCTTTTCATAATAGTAGTATATGCTACAAGGGCGCAAAGGAATAAATTACGAGGAGGATTAAAAACACGAGCGTAGCGAGTGTTTTAAATGTAACCGAGTAATTTATTGCGCTTACGCCCGTGTATCAAACTACGTTTTTCAATGCATAGTCTGAGGAAAAAAAAACAAATATAATCTTGTGAACTTTAAATTATAATTGGCTCAAAAGGACTATATCCAGAGCCGTTAAACAGTGGGAAAAAATGTATAACATTTATGGTGCATAGGAAAGGCTGCAGGTTAGCCAACCATTGTAAATAAATAAAAAAATAATAATAATAAAGCCCTAGGGCAAAATAATTGATTTTCTGTTCGGTTTTGATGCATAAAAAGTGGGGCTTTACGAGCACTTGCATTGAAAAGTTATAAAATTAATGTAATGGTATTTTATTCAATGATACATCGTAACTATGGATACATATACACTTGATTTAATCTAATACCAAAAACTGTCTAATCAAATCACCTAATTAATGTTTGGAGACACGTTTAAGGAAGCCAGATAAAACGGCTTTGAATTCAATTGAATTCACAAACTCTCATAATTTATAACGTGATCAAAATCCTCTTCTTTTACACAATAGACCCCAAAAAAAGAAGTGTATTGTTTTCAGGGTTCATGTATGTATTTTTCTTTATTCAATCATATCTTCTGAACGCTTTAACCAGTTTCCATAGCTTGATTTGTAAAATTTCCTTTTTGTTTTCATAGAAAATACGTCGTTTTAGGACACAGTTTTCATTATTTTGGTATTTAAAGTAACCATTATTTTTAAACATTTTATAAAGAATTGTCCGATATGACGTCAGTTGAGAATTTTAGACATTATACTGATTGTGAAGTGTGATTGGTTATAAAAAATTGGTCTGTCACTGTCTGTCTACTCATCTTTCATCCAGCTGTCAAATCATTCAGAGGCAAATTATTAA
The DNA here is from genome assembly GCA_934047225.1 of Ypsolopha sequella. NCBI lineage: Eukaryota > Metazoa > Arthropoda > Insecta > Lepidoptera > Ypsolophidae > Ypsolopha > Ypsolopha sequella. The sequence goes on along the minus strand of OW203994.1, from coordinate 13,420,079 downwards.
AAATTTATCTTGATGCCAAAGAACATATTTCTTAAGTGACGTCACAAGAAGGCAAATGGAAATTGCAGCTTTTTTGTAAAAATATTCATCATCATGAGATTATTTAGACCACAAATCTAAAATATGGCTTATTAAACCTAAATCTCGAAATGGTTTTCGAATTAACACACCTTAACATAATTTAATCTAAGCTAATTTGGGTGAATGAGTGGTCATAGAATCTCTATACCATTATGATTGGCACTGAGAATTAAATAAAAAAATAAATAAAAAAAACACCACTGCCATACTATCAAAATGAACTTAGTAACGACACCCAGTTCAGTTGGGGTACATACCTATACAAAACAACACGTATCCGATGTAGAGTTTTCGAACACGACAATATATATAACAATTATACAATACATAATAACAATTACGGCAGTCGTGTTTTTTAATATTTTTATAATTTTTAATTATATTTGCCTACACATTTATCAATGTCCTAACAACTTCTAAATTGGGTTTCTACCAGAGTATATACATAAACGTGGAGTAGTTTATGGGAAATATTTAAGTTTAAAACATTCAAATTAGTTAAGATTAACCGTTACTAGTTGATCCTATGGAGTCCCTAAGGGCTAGGACACAGGCGGTACATAATTTGATGGACTATAACAAAGCTGTGATGACCCCTAGGGACCTCAAGGGCGAAGCACTTCGTTTTACTTAAGACTAAAAGATTTTTAAAGAATGCGCACATTTCTGCTCTCGGTATTTTAATTACCAAGTTTAGGGCCTTCCACTTGCTACGTAAGAATTTTTCATTATTTTTTGATTAATGATTTGCTTTGACGGTTGAATTAGTTGTGTTTAAGGGGGAACGAGTCGTATCCTCTACGAAACGCACAACTTAAGATGGTTTTTCGTATTTTTGAATAACAGATATTAAATCAATGTGATTTATGGCATTTCGCGAACATAGTTTAGTGCCAGTTGTACTTTTCCGGCAAAATTTTGTTATTTTATGCATGAGGTTTAAAATGTATGGGCACACAATCTTAAAACACGCTTTTAAGTATGTGCGCCCATACATTTACAACGTGATGCATAAAATAACAAAATTTTGCAGGAAATACCTAACTGACACTTAACTATGTTCGCGAAATGCCATAAATCACATTTATTTAATATCTGTAATTCAAAAATAAGAAGAACCATCTTAAGTTGTGCGTTTCGTAGAGGATACGACTCGTTCCCCCTTAAGGCAGTTTAAAATACAGCATAGTATTAAGAAGCCTTTAAGGAATAAACTGGGTATGATCCCGTCATGTAAAACCTTTTAATGTTACAAAAAAACCTGCCCGTTAAAGTATGACTTTTATAAAAGTAGTGGTATTTTTAAGCATTTTTTTTATTACCGTTAATATCAGTTAAAGCAAAAATACAGATGGAAACACTTAACAATAATACAACAATAAAGCTCGCAATATATCAAAACAGTTTTAGTTAAGTCTTTTTGTGATGTCAAGGCTAAAACCAAAGTCTTGAATTTTGAAACAATAGACTTTTAACTTTCTTACTAAAGAAATACCAAAATGAAGCTTTTTGTTTTAATGATAATTTAGGTATGTGGGCAGATCGTAGAATTGGGCAGATCGATGTATGAAATCGAAAATCTTTCAAGTCAAAAATAGGTGCGGTGTTAGGTTTACACTTAAATAAATTTAGGTGGACGAGTGAAGTGGAGCGGAGCGAGGCAAACACCCTAGTTTTAGCAAAAATATGATATGCCCAGGCAGATCATGTTATGCCTAATTCTAATATGTGCCGACGACATGTTCAAAAAGTATGTACCACAGACCTATAAATTTATGAAAGATATTCCCAAAACGGAAGAATTATAATGGGTTTCTTATTAAGTAATATATTTTTTATGTAAAATTCGATAAAATAATGAGGTATATGAACAAATATCACGGAAAAGTCGGTAAATACCGAGCCGGCCTGCTGCCAACATTATTAAATTGACACGGTACGACATGCCTTGTCGATGCGAAATATTTTACCCGAAAATTCGATCATATTTTTAAAGCAGTCACCGCCATACCTCGTTACAAAATGTTTTAATGCAAAAATACGAGTGTATATTATAAAATTTTGACCAAATTCATTATAAAGATACGATATTTTATGAACAGTTTCACAGTATGAAACTATTATAATTAGAATTGAAGCAGATAATACAAAGAATATAGGTATAGGGAAAGGTCAACAAATCTTTTTTGAGAAATTTTTCAGTAACCTACATAGCTAAAAGTGTGAAATCTAACAATCTAAATTTATGTTTTTATTTTGGTTCTGGTTCAAGTACCTATTTGGTATTGCAAATCCCTTTCCCTCCTACCTCCCCCGCAATATGTATAGATACTCGGACTCGTTACACTTAAAAAAGCATTCGATTATTTATTTTTTGAGGTATATAAATTAATTTTCAATGCTAGTGCTCGTATAAACTTATTTTAAATGCATCAAAACTGTTCGTCAAATCAATTTTACCGCACGTGTGTTTTACTTTTATTGCTTTTTATTAATTTGCAGGAAGTTCACTAACCTGCACCTTTTCATTGTGTACCATATTTTATAATACATTTTTTTTTCACAATTGAACGGCTCTGAGTAGTCAGACCTTTTGAGCCAGACATAATTTTATTTCACATTAAATTTTAAAGGAAAGAAATTGTAATTGTTTTAAGTGTTTTGTATCCCTTGAAGATGGATTGATTTCCGAAACCAGTTGGGAAGTGTGCAACAAATATATTTTATGAAACAAATGTTACAAGTGTTTGTGTTAAAAATCAAGAAAGAAATTGTAGTTTTGATGTATTTACTAATTGGTAAATAATATTTCGGGTGATTTATACTTGCAATTGTCGGCACTTGTTGAAACATAGAAAGCATCTTGATTTTGAACATAAACACTTGTACAAGTTGTTTCATAACACAATTATATTTGTTGCACACTTCCCAACCGGTTTCGGAAATTAATCCATCTTCAGGGGATACAGAATATTTATTATTTTAATATACGAGCCATAAAACGACAAACGTATGTCAACAATGTGTAATTTAAAATCTAATATTTCGGGTCATTTAAAAGTTTATGTAAGCGGCGTAAAAGAATTATTATTATCACATTCATTACTCAGAGGTTTTAGTTCTTTGTTTCGCACATAAACAAATTTCGGAACGCATCCGCAAGCAAGAAGCGCGAATCACAGTTCTATGACATGTTTTGGAACGTACCGTTTTTTTCTGTCAAGTTGGCAATTTGCGTCCATAGAAAGAAAAAGAAAGCCCGCATATCTGAGATTTGGAGTATTTTTTGTTTGTTTGTTTCCTTAGAAAATCTGGAATTTAATTGATAGATAATTGTACTTTACCCCGCTAGATATACTTGTGGAAGCTATAATTGCAAATAATAGGCTTTCGCCGCCAAAATCAAGAGACATGTGGTTTTTCAGTGAAAAAAAAAATGCCGTAGTTTTTTCGGAAAACTTTCTCTTGGCATGAAGTCTTCCGAAGTGAAGAGGCAAAGAAATATGAACCATCTTCACGCTTGGTACATTAAATGTTAAAGATCACCATTAAATATAAAAAATTATATTAATATAGACATTTTAATTTAAATTTTTGAACTTTTTGCTTTAATTATGTTTATTTTATTTCCTCACACTATGCATTGAAAAACGTAGTATGATCCTTGTGGGTAAGGGCAATTACTTAATCGAAACGATAGAAACACACTCGCTTCGCTCGTGTTTCAAATCGTCCTCGTATGTTGTTGCCTCTTTACCGCACTTGTAGCATAAACTATTATTAATATCAGCACTATCGAAATCCCCTTACTCCTATTTAAAGAAACAAGTGGACGACCCACGGTATTGTTCGCATGGATCCCGTTTCTATCGATCCCGTGAGAATGTATCTTATAATCTTACTAGCGGATATCTACTTACGTCACACAAGAAGCAAATAGTCCAAATTTCATGTTCCAACTTCCAGATGTTTGGTCTAGGCCTTACTAGATTAGTTAGTAAGTCAGAGTATTCTTTTATATATACAGGATGTCAATTTTGTCCACAATTTGCGTCACATGAATATAGTATACATAGTGCTTATTCTAAAATACAACATACAAGAAATTTATACCACTTGAAGGAGTTATGCTCCTTTTTATATGTATAAAAGGAGTTTTTATATGTCCTAAAATTATCTTGATAAACGGTAAATGCGGCGTGTACTTACCTACTCGGGTGCCCCTCCCAACCCAGCCGCCGCTCCACCAGTGCTGAGGCAATTTCATCATGTCTGTCGTACACTAGACGTTTTTGTCGCTCGCAAAATATCGCAAATAAATTTTCGAAAAAAGAAAAGTATTTATTTAATTTTTTTCATCATCAGTATCGTGGATAGAACCTACCATGTAACGGAAGTAACTGATCCATATACAAAATGTGCTGATACAAGGTGGCGGTTTGGTTCACAACTTGCGTCACATGCATATTAATTTACATGATGCTTAAACCGAAACACAAAAAAAAAAACTTAAGAAGGAGTTATGCCCTCTTATAGCTACCCGAACAAAATATATGAAACAACTGTTTTTTTTTTTTCAATTTCACTTTCAATTTCATATTGTTTTCACGAAAAGTTGTACTATCGTCAGTTTCCGGCTTCCGCAGTACGCAGACGTACTAATATACTCAGAATAGCTGTCTTTCTTGCCACCATCTAGCGATACTAGCAGTTTAAAGCGCTACCCTCAAAGCTAAACTATACATGCTCTTGTGTATAGAGTAGGCTTAAGCAGTGGAAGCTATGATTGCTCACGCGGGCTAAGCCCCTGGAAACGTCGCAGGAGAAGTGCGGAGTTAACTTTAATTACGTCACGTACTAAGGATTTTCCTAACTTTCAACTAAGCTCGGTCTACATGGGAGAGGGCTTTTCCTAGTTGCTCTACTTAAATTATTTTAAGTAAAGATGTAATTTAGTAATGGGCTCTTGCTTTATAAAGTGTGCATAGTGCATTTCATTATAGGTTTACCTATTTAAATAATCGAGGTAGCTATAGTAATCTTAATATATGAATATTATAAGCAGTATACCCTATTAGTTATTGGAAATAAAGTTGGAAATAAAAATCGTTGTTGTCAAAGACTAGTCAGATTGCAACAACCCATTGTAATGAAATATGAAAAAAAAAACGGTCAAGAGCGATTCGGACTCTTTACTTTATTGAATTTTTCATTTTGTTTTCGTTAATTTATTAACCACAATAATTTCGTTAACCACTATATTTTTCCTATAATCTTTACGTAAGCACAACCATGATTTTTCTCTTATTTTTCGGTTCACCAGTTTCGGAAAAAGGGGGGGACATGCATTTTTTTGTGGTTTTTCAAAGATTTCTTGACATCTGTGCCAGTAAACATAGGTATAATATATATTTTGACAATTAACTCTTTACTATCTACAATTTGATCCCATATTGTATTTTTAGGAAAAAAATCTCTTTTTTGTATTGGAAATATTTTGAAAAATAATTAATTTGACAATTTTTTTCCACCATCTCTGCAAACTAATGCTATTATTGTGCTAAATTTCAAGTTTTTATGTTTAACGGTGCTAAAGTTATGAGGCTGTGACATACGGACGGACCCATAACGGAGTCTCACCATAAATGTTACTTTTGTAACTTTTAGGTACTACGGAACCCTAACAAAAAATGCGTCATTACACTTCTGTATCTGAAACCATTTATTGCATTGTTGATGAATAGTATCTGCTTACCCCTCTGAGAGAAAGGCGTGAGTATATGTAAGTATGTATGTATGATGAATAGCAGTGAAAAGTGGGACGGAAAAGTGACTGCTTGCGTCCACAAGTATTCCTTGACTTTCTGACAAGTTCTGGTAAAATGTAACAATCTGCAGTGAGCTTATTGTACTGTATCATAGAAACCCTCATAACTCGATCAAATACCCACATGATAAGGATTCTAGCGAAATAATATCATATCGGTAGTGTAACATTTCTAAGCAACACAAATTTTGTAACAAGAAATGTTTTTTATTATTTTTTATATTGAAATATATCGTAAACTTTTTACTTCTAAATATACCTGAACTATGATAAAGATAGACTAAGAAAAGTTTGAAGAAAAATTAATAATTCTTAGGGTTCCAACCTATATCTATATCCAAGCCTCAGTCTGCCCGTCTTGTCCTCAGTCGTTTAAATTCAATTTTATATACTCGTAACTTTGCTTGGTCGTATAAATTGTTTGGCAGTAGGAGCCGAGTTTCAAAAAAAGAAATAGAAATTCTTTAATTGGGACACATTAAAAACTAATCTTGTTTAGTATCAATCGAAGTGTATTAACATTGTAAATAAACAAATTCAAAATTTTACAAGTAGTTGACAAAACTCGTGCATTGTGTTTCGTCCACTTTACAGAGTTTCAACGACATCAATAAAATATTCCTTGATTAAGATATCACTTTAAAATATTAGTTTTAATTAGTATTTATATAATTTTATATACATTAAATAGTTTTAAATATTTAAAACTATAATAAAAGCCAAATGAGTCAATATTAAAAATTTATTTACATTTATTATATTATACAGTATGTTAAGATGAAGTTGCAGGAGCCGAAAACGGGCGATAGTACTCCCCAAACGAACCACATCCTGTGAAAAAAAATTGAGGAATAGAGAAAAAAGAAAATCTGTTGTTTCATACATTTTGGTCGGGTAGCTATGTAACTTTTTAAGGAACAGCAGTTTTTTTTTTCGCGATTCTTGGTTTGGCTCCATCGTAAAAGTTGTTCGTATGGACGAGTACTTTCGTCAGTTTCCGGCTTCCGCAACTTCATATTAACACCCAGTATATATGCTATCTATGTATTCACATCACTTCACATATCACTTTCAAAATGTGCAAGTTGGGAACAGCCCGAAGGCTGCTGCTCGCGTAAACATCACGCGCTCGGTTTCTTCCTTTCGCGATATGCTCGAACTGAACACTAATCTCTTAAACTCCAAGAATCTGTAACTTGACAACGCAATACAATGTTTCGGAAAATTTCATCGGGAGCTTTCAGGGGATTATTCACATGCTTCGGTATAAGCGTGTTTAAAACATAATCGATTATTTTTACGAAGTCGTCATTCTTTTTTAGAATCAACCATTAATTTCAAAAATACAGCAGGAGCTGTTACAATGTATACTAGACTTGAAGGTTTAAGATCAGCTATGGCCTTCTTGGTTTGAAATAATAATGAAATGGTTTCACATCGGCAAGCGGATGAGATCAAATCTTTAGAGAATATTTTTATTTAGTATAATGTGTTAGGGCTTTTTCTTTTATTTAATTTAATTTAATTTTAGGATTATTTAGTTTTAAATTAAGTTACTTTTTTGTTATTTAAGTTGTAAATCCTTGAAATAAATCTCACGCAAGTTGTTCCATAACCAGAGGAAATACAATTTTAATGTACAATTGTTTTTTTTTGTAAACCTTTCGTATCAGTATTCAGATGTTTTGTCTATTTTTGTTGCCAAAACTTACTTTTTATCCAGTTTTGTTTGGGGGTTGGGGGAGAGATTGCAATGATTCCCTTCAGATGAACGCTTGTTGTCGATTGCATATCTCTTTTTGAAAACATATCAATCATGAGAGTATCAACGATGATAACCGATCTTTAGAATTCACTTTGAGAAGAAGAAAGCAGACACTGTCACGGGGAATTAAACCAGACTGAACAAAATTCTGCTCCAATTGTTTTTTTATTTTTTATTTATTTATGATACATTTGCAGAACGTACAAAAAATATTGATGGTGGACGAGATTAAAGGTACAGTTCTGTTGTACGTTCCTTATGTATACATCCTTCACAAATAATATTTAAAACTATATAAAAGAAAACATCGGTAACTTCTAAAATTACACATAACAGAAGAGCTTAAGATAAAATATGAAATATGGTTTTAGTTATATCTAAGACAAAGTCATAACTGAAGATATCGTTTTTTAAACAAAGAATTTTCTTTATACATAAAGTAATAAAATATATATGTTATCATTGGGCTTTTCTTTGTAAATATTGATATATATAGCAGTTTTTATTAGGTCTTTACATATGAAATTGCCGTTTTCTAAAGAGAATTTAAAGGAAACTCGATTTTCAGTACTAACTTTTTAGAATTTTTTTTAGGAATGAAAAATTTAAACTATGTTATTTCTTATGTGTATGAATGAGACAACATTAAACTAATAGCAACATTAATTAATTTTTTTAAATGTGTCACCTGTAAAAATATATTACGAATATTAAAATGGAAATGGATGGCAGTTAGGATGAATTGTTTTTGAAGATTTAATTTTTGTAATCAAACTGAAAATAAAAACAAAATTGAATACGTAGGTGTAACCCTTGAAATCAACTTTAGAACAAAAAACAAATATTTGAAATAGCTACTGAATTACAGAAATTATGAACTCATGAATCTGTTAGAAAATTTTGGCAATTTATAAAATATAAAAAATGTATTATTAAAATATACACATAAATAAATTAGAACAAGATATATTTCGAGCCCCCTTGGAATCGGCATCAGGTAAATTCAATGAATGCAACTAATGCCGCGGGTTTGAAATATTGGTTGTTCTAATTTATTTATATGTATATTTTAGTAAAAACTGCTATATATATGTATATATATAAAGATTGATAGTGATACTAAAAAAGCATTTAGTGTAATCATCGTTTGTTTTCATGTATATTACCAATTCGCCACCTTTCATATAAAATCTACTGAATAAATTTCGATAAGATTTCGACTGTTATGTGGTTTAGCGACCTAGGTGTAATTAATCTGACGTACACAGATACTAAGCAAAGGTCTGATAAACCGAACAATGTCGCAATCAAAAGCTGATATAATAACTTACGACGAATACTGAAGAGGTTTCATATCAGCAATCAGATTGTTTGTTGTGTACATACCTGAAACAAGACAAAACATGTAATTAGAAAAAAAGAAACAAAGTGCGCTGTTTTTGAGACGCTTTCAATATAAGTAACTAATAAATTGCACCTAGACACAGTATATTAAACCTTTCATCCCGGCCCTTTTTAGAGTTCATATCCAAAGGGCAAAACGGAGCCCTTTTATGTCAATCTGCTGTCCGTCACTGGTCTCTAGGTCGTAGACAGAATGCGTTAAAGGCCTGAAACTTTAAAATTATGTGGAGAACGTTGACCGAAAACCGAATACTATAATATAAATTCGATTAAATTATTTTTATTAGTTCAATACATGAAAAAGGAGCCGAAAATATTTTGTTTTTTTACCCTGGTATGCAGGTGTGTTATTAATTGTCTAGAACTCATTGAAAAGAAATACATTTTTTCATTAAAAATTAAGAAACGGGGCGGTCAATCTTATCAGTTTTAGACAATTTTTGTTGCGGGGTTTTGCTCAAAAACTCAAGTGGTTTGGATTTTGGAATTTCTGTATATTATGCTGTATTCTAAAAAAAAAAAACTGAAAACACCAATTAATAATGTAGTTTTAGGTTTACGAAAACTTGATTTTGCCGTTTTATTCCATAGATTTTGTAGGATATGATATAAATAATTATGTTTAAATTATTTAAGTCATTTAACTTATATAAAATAGAACGGAACTCTCAGCTTGCGAGTCCTATTCGCATTTGATCGGTTTTTATGTCTTAGTTTCAAATACACAAAATAAACATTTCTCAATTTCATTTTTTCAAATGTTGCAGTAATAAAACTAAATTCTGAAAAAGAAAATTATAAATATCTAGAAATAGTCTGGATGTAGCTGGACTACTGATTGGCCATTAGTTGCTTTGCGCGGTTCAAAACTCATACTTGTTACAAAGGTTCATAGGTAGGTTTCTAACTTCTAACTCTAACAACTACGAAACTGTCAAATTCATACTAACGACCTTGTCATACAAATCCAATTAAAGTTGTCTTGCACAAAGCGCTGTTCCCAATTGTTTTCATGTCAGTAACGAGCCGACAAATAAAAAGGTGTCGGCTACCCCCAAACAAGTTGTTAACAACCAGCCGAAAAAAGTGACGCCTCACACATGAGATGCAAAATAATGCCACACGCCACAAATGCTTTTTTGCGTCCAATTTTAGCCCCTGTAACAACTAAAAAACGTATGTTTCCCCTTATAGTAGGCAAATTTTACAGATAACCAGTCGAATAAAGTGACACCTGACTCATGAGATGCAAAGTAATGCCACACGCCACTAATGCTTTTTTGCTTCCAATTTTAGCCCTTGTAACTAACAATACGCATGTTTCCCCTAGTAGTACGCAAATTTTACAGATTTCTATTTGCTATGATCTTAACACACTCATGGAAAATGTACGAGTATATACCTATACCTATAATAGTACGAGTTAATCATAATAGTAGTTTATGCTACTAGGGCGAAAAGGAATAAATTACGAGGACGATTTAAAACACGAGCGTAGCGAGTGTTTTAAACGTAACCGAGTAATTTATTGCTTTTACGCCCGTGTATCATACTACATTTTTCAATGCATAGTGTGAGGAAATGAAAACTAATATAATCTTGTGAACTTTAAATTATAATTGGCTCAAAAGGACTGTATCCAGAGCCGTTAAACAGTGGAAAAAAAAGTATAACGTCTATGGTACACAGGAAAGGCTGCAGGTTAGCCAACCATTGCAAATAAATGAAAAAAAATAATAATAATAAAGCCCTAGGGCAAAATAATCAACTTTCTGTTCGGTTTTGATGCATAAAAAGTGGGCCTTTACGAGCACATGCATTGAAAATATATTAAAAGAAGTCCTGACTCACTCACTGACTGATCCATCAACACCCACTCCAAACCCTTGGACCTAGAAAGCTAAGGAGTAAAGCTGAATTTTTCTAAATTCCTGCGGGTATGGGAGAAACGGGATCCACGTGAGCAACGCTACCGTGGTGTGTTCACCAGTATCTTATTATAATGCTATTTGCTGAATTTGTTAAGTAGTTGCGTGGTAAGAACATAATTAACTGATAAAACTTTATATGAATGATAAAATGATATAGATGCCTTTGCGTCATCGTGAGATGGCCTCTATTTTCAGTGTGCGGTTCAAGAAAATAGCAAATATTAGTAGAAGTTTGTTACATTAAATAGCTGAACTAACGAGAAGGTATGTTGTAACTGTGATATTGTTACTGAGTCGACTTATAGTTCCATCCGTTGAAGTTTAACTGACCTTATTTATTATAATTTGGCGTCTTAGAATAATAACGGCGTTATTAGTTTAAGTTTGGCGTAATTAAAGGCCTCAGCACACAGTATGCTTGGTGCTACCGGGACCCGAGATGATTACTATGGCATTACCTATACGATACGCAACACATGAAAGCGCGGCGCGGCGTGACGCCCTGCAACCGCCCCGCTTTCTGTGTGTTGTTTCTCACAGCAAAATAAATCATTTGGGCAAATGCGCAGTCGGACTCGCACGCAAAAAGTTCCGTACCACAATCGGGTACGGAACTCTAAAAATATTATGGTAAATACTTAACAACAATATAGATGCCATAGCAACATTAAGGCGACAAAAACAAGCCGCTTAAATGGTAGCGCCTGGCAAACAATTCGGCACCCTCTGAGTGTAGAACCCTGAAAATATTTACATAACAATAGTTTTTTAATATTAAGTTTTTTTTTATAGTAATCACACCATTCTTTTTTTCATATTTTTTGGTTCTCTTGTTTCGGAAATAAGGGACATGATAACGTTAAAAAACGCAACTTTTTCGAGGTTTTTGTATGGGGCTCTCCTTGGGTTTTAAATTTTTTTCATTATTGTGATATAGGCCATTGTAACACGTATTCTGTGAAAATGTCAACTAGCTACATATAACAGCTGAAACTGTAAACCTCTGCGGCATACGGACAGACGGACATATAGCGGAGGCTTAGTAATAGGGTCTCGTTTTGCATCCTTCGAGTATACAGAACATTAATAATATCTATATGTTAGGTAAATATATTGCACAGTAGCTCAGTCGTCTGAAAGATATCCTGGAGCAGGGAAATAGCAGAAGCAGCGAAGCGTGGAACACAGCGGAAGGATAAAATCGAATAATCGTTAATAAACCACTTTTATAGACTGTCATCAGGATGTAGTAGAGAAAGGAAGGATGCAATAAAAATGGACTAAATCGTTGAAAATTTCTTTCAAATTTCAGTCTTAAATAAAGTATAATAATAAGTAAATGTAAAAGTCTACTTCATTATAATAAAAGCCTACGTCAAACTGACTAAATACACTTAGGGACATATTTAGGTGAACGCAAGAAAAGTTCCATTCAAGTTTTTAGTGACACATGTAGGTTTTTTATTATTGGGTGTTACTGTTTTGTTACTTTTTTTCTAAAAGAATTTCTTTTGTCATCTATGCAAGATTTGGGTCAAATTAGTGCATCAGGTAAAAAGAAATGCTTGTGAAACACGAACTCCCGAGTAAAAACACGATTTTAAAATTGCACCAGAACTACGCCTAGATAGGACAAAAAATACAAAAAAGGACAAAAAGTCCTATTATATGATGATATGAAATCCTATGATTCCTTATGATAGGAATATCGTTCACAAATTTAAATTTTAAATAATCGATAAAACTCTGGATTATCCCATGAAAGGATTAAAACTTCAGAAAATTTTGAAGAAAAGTTGCCCTTTACGACTCGATTATTGTAAGTAATTTATGAGTTCAAAACTTTCGTAAAGTTAAAGTAAAGCTTATTTTTGGGAAACGTAAAGTAAAAATAAATATTATAATTTAAAAAAAAGAAACACAAGACAAATTCGAGTAACTTCTATCTTAAGATCTCATAAAGGTATAAATACGTACCTCTGATCTTTTATACGTAATTATGTCCCTGAGGTAAGAAATCAATTCAGTGTCCTAAATAACTAATCTATTTTCCTCTTTTATTTGTAAAAGTGTGTTATTATAAGAAAAAAAATTCAATTTCGGTTTTATAAACCCAGGTGACAACAAATTAAAACCTCATACTTTATTGTTCATAGTGGTAAATAAATGAAAAACCGGACATGTGAAGTTAGTTATTTTTATTTTCAGTCATTATAACCTCGTGCATGACGAAACAATGCTGCCAAGTGACTTATCGTGCTCTAGTATGACGTCGTTAGAAGCCGTACCTGCAAGGGTGGTAATTTTCAGGTAATTTCTGGGCGGCGCGCAGTGGTCCCAATTTGAAATTTTATGGACATAGGGCCTCAAGTCAGAATATTGACCTGATGATTTTTTATATGACAGATTTATATTTCAAGTGACAAATACCGATTGGTCAAAATGAATTTCTGCAAAAGTGATAGTTTTCAAAATAAATAAAAAACATTTTATTTTTGTATGGAGACAGACATACAAACCCACGACACTTTGCAAAATTTTGCTCAATACAAAATTGAAAAGTTTTTTTTTATCATGTGGAAAACTATCACATTTGCAGAAATTTACCAATAGATATTTGTCACTTGAAATATAAATATCTGTCATATAAAAAATCATCATGTCGATATTCTGACTGGTGCCTTGTGACTATGGTCATAAAATGTAAAACTGGGACCACTATATTTCGATATTCTACGATTTTTCGGGATTTGTTACATAAATTCTATTAAAATAAATGTTGATTTACGGAAAATAAATTAAAATTTTACTAATATCGTGGCATGTTCCAAAAACGATCGAAAATAAATCCGGATCTTTGACCGCAAATTTCTCGTGCGTCTGCAAGTGGCCGCAAACGTTTTATATATTTTTGAGTAGAGGATTATTTGATTATTCATAATATGAAAGCTAAGCCCGCGACACTACAATAATTTGAGAAAAAATAAAATAAAATGTGTTTTTCTCCATGCAAAAATAAGTTTTTTTTAAATCTCAAAAACTGTCACTTAAACAGAAATTGACCAATCAGTATTTGTCACTTGAAATGTAAATATCTATCATATAAAAAATCATCAGGTCGATAATAACACAACTTGACTTAATTGATAGGACTAAACTTAATTTAAGTGTTCTGTCCTTTTCTTTTTGTATCGAAAAGACAAAGACGGGACGCTCAAAATAAGGTTAGTCTTGTCAGTTGTGTTGCGCCGAATCGATACCATTCTGTCTTTAGGCCCTATGCCCATAAAATTTCAAATTGGGATCACTGTGCGACGCCTTCATCGACGCTTCCTATCAGGCAGCAGTGGTCAAGCGAAATACTATTGGGAATTTTAAAAGAAACTAGAGAAACCCTGTTTCATTTAATTACAATAATACCACACCCATATTTGAAATCCTTTTACTTTTAATCTAAATGTAATAAATGAAGAATCAAAAGACTAATGTGAATACTCGTAAAAATAAAAATCACAAATATCAAAAGACGCATAAAACTCATTAGAAACGTTCGTTGAGCGCACTCTGGCGTACTGAATAATATATGCGTTGAAACCACAGCTAAAGGTTGAAGCGTTTACATACTCGTACTTTTACTTTGTATCTAAAATGTAAAAAGGGGCCAAGTTTGGTGAGAAAGAAATGCAAGATTGCGGCTTTGCCGAAAAAAGAATTCAGATCTAAATGGGAAGATACCGGGTATTAGGTTTCTTGAATCATAGCTGTCAGAATATACAACGTTCTTCACTTGTTTTAAAAAAGTCCTTGCTACTGAATATGTAGAAAGTGGCAAGTTTTAGCGATAATGAGAATTATGGGGGTTAGGAATCAAAATATGAAAAAAAATATACTACGAAGACGGATATGCGGAGAAAAAAGATAGATTATTGGAAGAGATGATTCCATTACCAAAACAATTTGACTCAATAATATCCACGGCACTCAAAACCTTATCTTTCATCTATTCCTATCATTTTCTTCTTAATAATAAACCATAAAGACTTATATTGAAAGGAAAGGGAAAATTATGCCATATTGTTGTATTTTGATTCGTTACGACTCACTGGCTGCCTTATCGAAGAGGACAACAGTAATCAACTTGCCACGTGTAACTTCAAATAAAATATATATCCTTATGTGTAAATATAAAACGTTTGTACGAATGTGGCAAGAAATTTCGTTGCTTAGGTAAATAGGCAAAGTAAATTATGATTGATTCATGTTATGGTTATGTAACACTTGGAAAATTCTGTCTTCGCAAATTATTCCTTAGTTTTGTACACCTTTGTTTTCTTATTTTTTGTTCTCATTTTACATTACACGTCTATTGTGTTATAATTTAAAACAACTTATACATTTTCGGTTGCCAAACAATCCTATGGATTGCGGTCACGACTTGCCATTACCAAAATTGCTATCGACAATGCGAAATAAAGTGAGTGCGCCATTAATTGGACGCCACGTTTAATTTCCCTAATCTCGCGGCCATCCAATAGCATTAGCCGAAGCTGTGGCCCGCAACGGACGTGACCGGGAAATGACTCCCTTACCCTACAGCGTTGTTTTAATTTGTGTATCGGTTTGCAATAGTCTGATTCCGTGGTCTCGTAAAATGCCGGGGGCGTATAGTCGTAAAGTTCTATACAAGAGGTAATGGATTTATTACGTTGGATTTATTACAACGAATGATAAATAAATACAAATTATTACTCTTAATTAATTGCTTTGTATTAAACCTGGGGCTTTGTCAAGCTATTATGATTTTATGTTAAGACAATCACTTGAATAATTATTAAACCGTAGTTGTTTGTGTTGCTTTTCAGATATTTTGAAAAAATAACTGCATACTAAGTGAATACTGTTTTTTATGTAAATTTTATTGTTTGAATAAATGCTATCACAGTAAATAAAATATTGAATTGAAAAAAGCATAAAAGCGAGACAAATGAAACTAAGCGTTTCATAAATATGCTAACTACATCTTATCCT
Source organism: Ypsolopha sequella (assembly GCA_934047225.1). Lineage (NCBI taxonomy): Eukaryota > Metazoa > Arthropoda > Insecta > Lepidoptera > Ypsolophidae > Ypsolopha > Ypsolopha sequella. Next base: position 13,404,043 of record OW203994.1, on the reverse strand, counting down.
TAGAATTTTGGTCGAAATGGGTTCGTAAATAAGATAAAACGCTTCGAGCAAAGGTAAGTAGTGCCTTGCTTTCTTTGGCTCGTCTTGGCGGGGGCACTGCCGTGTCCCCAGATAGTTTGTTCCCTGGATACGGAAGTTCCCTATGGACGTAGTTATTTGCGAGGGCAAAACTGCGGGCAAAAGGCTAGTCATTCATACTTGTAATGTTATTTATTTTCATATAATTAAACGATAAAATAAGTACTATACTGTAGATATCCAGATCAATTTCCCTAGTCTCAATCCGAAATCAAAAATCACGACTACTTTAAATCTTCGAACGGTACACAAATGCTTAAACTCCGTGCCACGGCAATTCTTTTATCTTTCCACAATGGTCCCGAGACTCGCTTCGTCCTTCCCGTCCCGCAAGTAATTCAAAACATTAATTTTCCTAATGGAATAAGGCTCTTCCGTTAAGCTGGGCGACAAGGAATGAATGTAGGAGCCGTGGTGACAGCGAGGTGTCTGCCTGCATAAACAGCGCTTGGACCGCCCGTCCTGCATCTTGGATTTCTAGGCGTTGAGGGTGATTCTTTATTGCCATGTGAAACTATAAAATAAAAACTAAACAAATGAAGACTTATTTTTGCTAGGAAGCTTTTTCGACCCCGAAGTGATAATAAGACCAAAATTAAAGTCGATAGAGCGTTATAAAAATATCTACTGAAGTTATTATATTTTGGGAAGACATCATGTACTTACAATAATTGAACTTTGCCTTACAATTTGGTGCACTTGAAATACTTCAATATCCTTTAAGGGCTTTACTTTTGTACGTCTGCAGATTTAGTTGTAAAACCACCAGTCTGATCTGCAAGTATTCGTTTAATTTAATAGGAAAACAGTCGTAAAGATTTTTTATAAAATAAAGGTGCTTGATTAGACAGTTCTTGATTACGGACAACTTGTTTGAATTGAACAAAGATCTAATGGCCAAGTACGGAATAACCTTACAGAAGACCTCCGGCCGCCGACCGTCTTAATAAATTAAAGGAGAAAACCAGCCTTTGTACACTTTTTATTTCATTCCACCTGTCTTCTTAACCTTTCTGTCTTCAAAAGACTAAAACTTGTAAAAATGAGGGTTGTTTGTTATATTTTTTGTTCTTTGGCAAACTTTTCGTAATTAAAATTTGAGCTTGTTTGCATAAAGATCCTAAGGAAAATTACGCTAAAATTTATCGGTCGAATTGAATATAAAGTTTTTAAATATTGAGTAATGTTTTAACTATACATATTATTATGTTTTACTGTGACTCTTTTTTGACCTTTTTAGTATTTAACCTAGGCGCCGATTTTAAATCGTCTAATGACGTATTATTTTGTTGTTCATTGATGATTTTGTACCAAAAAGTTATTGCAATATTTGAATTTCCTGTGCATACGACAAACAACTTGCACTTTGTAAACGAAATCATTTCATTTCAGAACGACAACAAAGAGCGAGCAAGCAATGTAACATTCGCATGTCGCAGGTGTTTAGTAAAATATGCCATTTTGCTACACCACTAGCATTCATACAAAATTCCTGTACATTTTCAAAGCGTTGACTATCTAATATAGGAAAGTGTTTGTACAATTTATAGCCGGTTTTATTGTAAAGCTGGTTGTGTTCGTTTTCATCTACCATATTGATATGAAATTGGATGCACACAGTTATTTTTTTTTTCTTCAAATAATGTATTTTGGTCTGGGTATTATTTGAATACCTTGCAAGTTTAGTTCATTTTGCAATACCTTTAACATTTCTTTTATTCGCAGTTTGAAAAGCAAATAAATGACTTGTGAAGTTGAAGACTTCCTGTGTCTAAAACATAAAATAATAGTACCAACGTAGCTTTTAAGCTTAAAATGGATTCATACTGTCTCTGAAAATGAAGTAATGTTGGTTTGGTACACATAATAAGTTTTCACACAATATCGTTAACTGTAAAATAAATACAAAAAATCACATGGAACTAAATCATTATTTTAAATATATATCGTCACGACATGAATTCCCATGTTCCCGAAAATAAACGTTGAAATGCAATTTACAGTCCAGACTCGTTACATCCAAGTTTCACCAACGATTATTACGTTCCAAACTCCCAACGTAATGGGTGGTGAGCCCTATCACCTTTCTTCGGGCACAAATACACGCTTTTTAGGGCATGCATGTTTCTTCATGATGTTTCCTTCGCCGTTCAGCAAGTGGTAAATATTAGATAATACAAGTACTATGCACATAAATTCCGTAAAACTTATCAGGGATCAAAACTGGATACTTTATTAGGGCATAATGTAGCCGATTCTGAAGGCTTTAATTTTAGTTTTATTGCTGTCAAAACTTAAATTTCTTCCCTTCATAATAGTCCTTAGGTGTTCAGAACAGAAGCTAAATTACTTTGGAAAAATTTAAGTCTTGACTTAATTTTATGAAGCAGTAGTTGAAAAGCTGATTGTAGACTGAGTGAGTGTGGGGATGGGTATGATGTTGTTCTGTATACTGTTTGATGTCTGTCTGTGAGATTAATTCCGATTCGTTTTTTGGTTTCACTTATGTAGAATATCGGGCAATGTCGGCATTCGATTAGGTAAATACAATTTTCAGTTTTGCAGGTTGTGTAAGATTGCTTGTAGTGTGGTGTGTGTTGATGTGTTGATCAAGATACACGTTTAACAGCGTATCAGTTGGCATGGGGAGGTGCCTGTGTATAAGTTTGAGTTTGGGATGTCAGTAGGTTGTTTCGTACTATTGAGTGCATGTGCATTTTCTGTTCTGTCCATAGGAGATGTGAGGAGTTTTGGGTAGTAATGTCTTGTTTCGTTGTTTTGTTGGAGAATGGGTAAATTGTTGTCCGCAATTTAAAATCATTAACTCCACCACTGACGGACATAGAACTTCGGACCTCGGAGACATCTTACACCTGGTCACTTAACGGACATTATGGAATGAAAAACGTCACTAGCACCATCTGTTATTCCCTTTTATTTTTATATATTTCCCTTGTATGTATATATTTGCCCTAAAGTATCTATCAAATAGAAAGCTAAATTAAAGCAAATTTTTACTTTATTAATATAATATTACTAAAATCATAAAATAGGAAAGTTGATTTTTTGTTTATATGAAACTCTGCAACCATTTAACATATCCAGAATACAAAGGTAGCGCGTTGAGATGGGTCAGTCATATAGGGAAAATGTAAACCATAGAGAAATTTCCTTACAAAACTCGTCATTGATTGGTTCTTACTAGCGACACTGTCGAATGATGCCATCATTTATGGTTAAAGTGGATGGTCCAAGGCAATCTTTATACAAACTTGTGGGAACCAATAACGACGACAGAAGTACTATTATTTCCCTCTGTTACCTTTTTTGACATGTTCCATCGACTTTATACCCGCGAATAATCAGATTTTTTACAAACCAACTGTTTCACAATCTAATTTTGCTATTTAAAACTTTTATAACCCAATGAATGAAAGTTTTAAATTGCTAAATTATACTGCCAAAACATTTTGTTTAAAAAACAACCGAATATTTGCGAGTGTAAAACTATTTGAACGTGTAGAAAAAAGTAACAGAATGAAACTATACTACTCCTCGTTATTGGTTCCCGCAAATTTTTTATAAAAACTGCGTTGGACCATCCACCTTCTTCAGTGAACTTTAGCCGTAATTATATGAGTTGCAGCATCCGTGGCGCCGTCAAAGAGGTGAGTAGTAAAACCAAATGATTTTTACTTATAAAAATAAGTTCTTAAAATTCGTGTGATGGTGCAGTACAACAGAAAACGTACTACATGGTCTATTAAATATCATAGGATGCTGCAATAACGAATAAAAGAGGATATTTTTTTTTGCAAAATGAGCAGGTTCGATTCCCGGCTAAGTTAAGATATAAAAATACAGTATTTATTTGCTCTAAAATCGATGAGTCCTTTAAACAAAATTCACTATCCTTTAAAGTTTAGATTTTCCCCATACTGGTCACCAATTCAACGCGCTACCTTGTATTAGCGTTTCTAGTGGAATATGGTCTTGGCTTAAATATTAATTAATTTTGCCAGGAAAACATTTGGTTATAAAACAGTTGCAAGATAAAGTTTCCCCAGAAAACGCGCAGTGAAATTAAAGTATGATAGCACATATGTCCCATTTACCCACACAGACACCTCAATAAACCAATTCTAATTCATCACGCACACACAGAAGTGACAAGCTATTATAAATCTCATTGAAGATACACAGTGGCCATCCATCACCGACAGGAAATGAAGGTTTGGCGTGTGCGCGTTTTTGACGCCGAGCGTCGAGCAGCTGTTCACTCGCGCGTTTATTTGTACGACACGTACGTGTCAGTATGTTGTAGACACTTCTGAAGTTTGTCTGTGACACGAATTAACCGTTGCATTCGGTCTGGTTTGCCTTTATGAAGTGTAACGCGCTACAAAACCTAAATCACATGTTCGACCAATAAACTAAACAATTTTTGTACTAGTGAAATATACACGGATGAAAAAACACTCCCTGTAAAAAAATTTCATAGTGACAAACTATAGATAGGTGGATTTTTTTCGTATAAATAGACAAATTGTGGAATAAAACTTGTATAATGTTATCATATCACTAGAATCTTTTACAATAAATATAAATTTTATACAAGAGTAGGTTTTTTTAATGCAGGCGCTGACACAGAACCATCCTGTTGCTTTATTAAATAAAATAAAAAAAATAAAAATTTACTTGTAGCCTTCAGTTGTATCAAGGCGCACACTTTAAGAGAATACACTGCTTGAGTCAAATACCTAAACCGAACATTTTTCTTGTGGTTAATCTCAGGTAAAAAGCACCAAAGCAATTTTCTGATTGTCAAAACAAAATAAAAGTTTCGTGTCTAGTACCGGTCATGCATCACACCTCAGGGACCGCTTAGGTAGGCGGCCCGAGTTAATGCATAAATAATGATTGCGTGCGTCCTCCGTCAGCCAGAAGCCTCTTATGGACAACCTTTTAAGAAAATGTTCCCCTGGCTTATCGTCAAAAAATATCTGAATCTAAAGAGGAGTTCTGACTTGACAATACGGTGGCAAAGTTACCTAATACTACCGATAGACCGAATCTGTTATTATATAAAATGGTTTTATAGCACACTGTGCGTAAAATGACCGCTTTACGCACGCTGCGCGTGCGTAAAGTCGGCATTTTCCGCACTTGTGCTATAAACAATTATACGGAACTCGTGCGAGAAACTTTTTCTCGACTCGTGTGATTGCAGCACTCGCCTTCGGCTCGTGCCGCAAACTCACACTCGTCAGAAAACGTTTCATCGCTCTCGTGTCATAATATACTATTAGTTGTGGATGGTTGTGACATTAACATTGTAATCAACAAAATTACTGTTGTAATGATTACCAGTAATTTATAAAATCACTTACCTCAAACGCTTACAGTTACAGTTATTAATGCTAGTGTTGAGATAAATTATCATCTATAGTAATATTTTCATCTTGGTCTTTGCCTGTGTTAGAATACCCATATTTGTATGTAAAGTTTGCTCTAATAGTTTTCAAGGTTTTTAAATACTCAATATTGTGATAGTTTTCATGGAATTAACTTTTACCTAACCTATATTTGAGTTAAAGTTGTTACTAAACAAAGACGTTGTGTGGAAGCTGAATATCTTCCTTTTAATACGAATAAAATCAAATAATTATCACATTGCTGGTCTTACACAATAAATTATGATATGGATTTTTATATGTAAATATTATAAATAAACAAGTGTCACGATACTCCACGTGGTGGTTAAAAGTTGTTTTTCGATTCGTGGAGTGTGGCGTGATGGCGGAACGAAATCGGGTTGGATAATTCATTGTGATAAAAGAGAAAAGTAATATTACTAGTGATTAAAATTTAATTTCGTGTTCAGAGTGATACACGCTTGCTTTTGAAACAACTATCGAACGGACCAAGATATCTACGATGCCTCATGGTTGTATTACTAGGCTCCAAAAAGCCATAGTGCTTGCATAAAGAGAAAACTGCCGGAATGATAAAATATGAGTATACTTTTATATTATTTGCTTTTTTTATTGTGCCTTTGACATTTCAATGATTTATTAATGTATTTGTTCAATATTTTAAGTGTAAGAATATGATTTATATAAAAACGGCTCACCTCAATACGTGTCATGATCGGGAAAGCCGACCAGTTGTAAGTATATTTTGAAAATTTCTTTTCAATTTTGAAAGTTCAATCAAATAATTGAACAAAGATTCGATTCCTATTTTATGGTATCGCATAGCTGACAGAATAAACATCCCACATAATGCTCTCGTTTCATGTATTATTCTTAATCCTGGATTATTTACAAAACTGTGGATGAAAAGTAGTAAACACAGATTCTATATGGAATTTTTGACTCCTGACATGTTATCAAATATGAAATAATTAACAAATATTATCTAAAATAAGAAATATACCATAAATTTCAAGCGTAATTTAACACCTGCATGTTATGCCTAGTTGTTAAGTGTAACTGTGCACATTCATAGGTCCAATATGGAGATTACTCAAACATCGAAATTATTAACTACAACCTTTTGCCCGCAATTTCACTCGAAGGTAATTAATGCTAAGTCCATAGAGAACTGCCTGTCCCCAATTAACAAAATAAAGCCTACTCTAGGAAAGTGTCTAAGCATTACAACAGTATTAGTAGTTGATGTAAAAGTGCGGTAAGGAGGCAATAACTAACAAGGACGATTTGAAACACGAGCGAAGCGAGTGTTTTTATCTTTTCGAATAAGTTATTACCCGTATTACCAACAACCAGGCCAATCAAACCATCGGTATGGACTGTGGCCGTTGGTGGTGGTTTCACACTTTAATGGTCGTTCACGAAGTCCGTATGAGTTTGTTCGGTTTGTTTACTTAACCGACTTACCAACGATAGCTGAGCATGGTGAATCTGTTTATTTTGATAACCACACTCAAGGATAGGTTGCAGGTTAGCCAACTTCCAGAAAATAAATTAAAAAATAATAAAAATAAAATATCAGTGTGGTAAAATTGATTTTACGAACAGTTTTGATGCATATAAAATAAACATTTACGAGCTCTTGCATTGAAAAAGAATTTTCAAAATAGGTTCACTTGGTTCATAGATTACCCCTACATTCAAACAAAGAAATCAATTTTACCTCTTTACAATATTGCAGTAGATTGTTTTGCTACGGTATTTGTTAACCTAATACCTTATAATAATAAAAAACGAAGTCTTACTGTGGTGGTCCACTTCTGAGAGACTTTGCTATTCTTAAGAACGAAGTCATAAATTTAATACCCGCACAACAGGGGGTTGGTTTTGTCAATCATATATTTTTTTTCTCGCATCCGCTTAAGTAATTCGACACGTTCTGTAAAGATAGTCAATGCTTTCTTAGAATGGGGTAATAGACGTCTGCAGCAAATAGAGTTATGCAATACAGATGTGAAGCAAAGGAAAAAAAACCTAGGAAACGAATTCGAGTAGAGACGTAAACGACATTCATTGTTATTCATGCAAAATGCAACCTTATAGACGACATCTTAAAAAGGTATAATTTATGCTCAACGGATACTGTACTTGTGAAAACGTGTGTTTCAGAAAGGCTAATTGCCAACAAACAAGGACTTTAGGAAGAGATGCAGGCAAAGGTCAGGTCGAGGTGATGGAGCTATTTATTTCGTAGGGGCTAGGTTTTGGGATATGAAAACCTAGGCCTTTCGTTAACTGCAGTGGACAACGGCTCGTGGTTTGGCGGGAATGGTCAACGCGCGAGACAACTTTGCGGTCGTTCACCGTCCAATCAGAGATCAAGAGAACGTGACGTCACAGGCACGAAGATGTGTTTGAGTGTTGCATTTGGTTCTGTGCCAAACTAAATTGGACATTATTTGTGCAGTGATAAAAGTGGAAATAGAGTAATTAGATTATAAGTTTTTTGTTTTTGTCAAAATTTAGTTTTAAAATTGGGAGAACGAGAGTTTGATGAGGCATTCGAATTTTGTACGCGGAAGAAATTGGTCAGATGGACGCAGAGAAAGAGATCATAAATTTTTACTGTGAAACGTGAAGTTCGATTAAATAAATAAAGTTTCTAAATTGTAGCTGTAAAGGCTATCTGTTCGAGGGATCAATGACAAGCTAAGTTTCTTTTATAATATCGATCGAAGGTCAATATTGTGGTGGGATAATTTTATCTATTAAAATTAATATTGAAGTTAAATGGCGTCATAGCATCATTTAAGAGAGATTGGACCATTTTTTCGAGCAAAGGAAGGGTAAAATTTTATAAAATAAAATTCCACAATATTGTAATTTTGTCGGTAATTGTTTTGTATATTTGTATTGTCTGTTGGAGTACGCAAGGATATTTAACATTTAGACAGTTGACAGAGTGTCCAAGTTAATATCTAAAAATAAAACAATTAATAGCAAAAATTGCGTACTCTCACAAATTGTGTGTGTTCTTTTTTGTTTTTTCCTTCTTTTAAATTTCTTTATGTGTTATTCTTTGTATTGAGATAGTTTTCCGGATTGGTTGGAAATTAACATTTTATACGTATGTGTGTGTGTGTTGTATAATTTAGGTAATTTGATGGCCAAAAGAGGTTGTTGCATTTCACAAGACGTTCTCCTCTTTTATAGATTTGTTTGGGCCTAGGAACGCCGTGAAGCCGTTTTATCGCATCTTTAGTGATCGTTAAGACCGGTTTAAATAGTCAAAGAGTTTCGACTAACGTAGATTCAAATTTAAGGCGAGGAATTGGGTTTAATACGGTCACTGTGTCGTTCCGAGCGTTATACGCGGAGAGACAGAATTCAGACCGAAATTGACGAAGGTAGCTTGTTGTTTGATTTTATTGTACAAATCTAACAAAACCTTCATTTCATTTCATTTTTACTAATTATATCTAGTTAAATTTGCTACTATTATATTAAAGATATTGGTAGTAATTATCATATTTCTGTTCAGTGGAAACCTTTTCCATAGTGTTTGATTAGTATTGATTGGTTGATTTGCATACGAAAATTTAGGAAAAGGTTCCAAACATGTTTTATTAAATTATCAGATTAGTAGTTTCAAGTTGTGTAGTCAAACCGATTACAAAATAAAGCGCCAAACATCCCAATTCTGCGCCTTAAAACATATTATTTTTCAAGGAATAAATATTTCATTTATCCTGATTTTGTGCATTTATTATTTTTCCTTTACCCATGTAGGAATAAAGAATTTAGTATACTTTATTTTTCGTAATCAAGTAACTCTACATCTAGAGATTTTCCTAGCTGAGATTCAAATAAAAGTAGACAGAATACTTAGACAGGTCCTACTCTAATACCTAACTGGACAAACTTTGCATACTGAATCACAACTTGATTAATTATCACTTTATACTCATTTAATGAAACATAAACGTAGCCATTTTGGTTCGTATTGCTTGCCACTTTAAATATTTAATATCATAAACCGAGTTGTTTATGCACTCGTTGAACAGTGGGTGACGAGTTTTGTTGGCAAATTGAGTCACCGAAAAACGGGACTCAATAGTATAGTATATCCTTTAATTCAAGCCAGCGTGCTGTTCCTAACATAACATTGTACCTTAATTAAAACCTTATTGATTAGCTGATCAGAGCGGCCGCTCATATTTATCAAACTGATTACTGAATGCATTCATAAAGGGGGGTAAAAGTTATTCATACACACAAAAGTCTGTGTATTCGACAACGAAAGGATCAGCTAATACAATTCAATCAAAGCAAATTGATTTCGACGATATAAAAGGTTAAATACACAAAAAGGTACTTTTTTATGTTGGGTTAACACATAGCACTCTCTATGGGGTTATTCCAGGTAATTCATTTAGCTACTCTGTGCTCTCGAAATCTGGAGATATTTACAGGTAACCTATGTTATTTTGTAACCTAGATATCCTGAGAAGATTCCAGGTAGTTTTATTGATGTCTCTGTGCTCAGAGGGATACGGAGTCAAATCTGTCTGGATTGGATAAAGGGGATGCTGATATTTGATAAATCACAAATTATAAATATAGGACATTCGCACAGGTATATGGATATATATATATAGATATATACATATACACATATTATTGTCCCATCATTAATTTAGATTTTAACACGATAAATAGAACATAATCTCGTTGTTTCTCAGATGATCGTAGTTGTTCAATTACTATTATTGTACTAGACTTTCACATCATATATACCTACCGACGACAACAATCAGGGGGGGAAAAGCAGGGGGATACCATCACACGTGGAGCCGCGGACCAGATCTTAGAAACTTGTGTTGTGCTTTAGCAAACACAGCTGAGAGAAAGGACCTAATTTTATGATAAAATATATTCAATAATTACTTTAATAAATAAATTCACAACGTAGGGGTGTAAACACTCGAATAGAGCGGTTTGCATTAACATTGAAAGTAATTATTTACGACGTTCGGTAAATTATATGATAGTCATTCAGTTGAATGAACTACGTTCATAAAGCACGAAAGATCCGGAAAACTATGTCATTATTTGTTGTGTTTCTTTTGTGTGATTTACAGGGATAAAAACTCAAGTGAGTTTATGGCGTTACATTCCTTTGCTTCACATTTGTTGCGATTTAAGTAAAATATAGAGCGGAAAAGTTAGTGCGGTTTATCTTAAACATAGTTGCGCGAAAAATTAAAGAATGGCAGACCAAGTTAGGACGCGACGCGGACGCGTTGCCAAGCGAGTTGTGGAGAGGGAAGCTATCGTTTTAAATAAAAACGTTACAAAAAAACCCAAGAAAAATAATAAAACGATGACTAATACAGAAGACGATGTTATGAATGCCGGGTTTCAGTTATTGGCGGGAAAGTTCGATGATTTGTTCAAGCGTATGGAAGTGTTGGAATCACGATCGGCGAGCGTACAAGGTAGCAGTTCAGATTTATTGCCAGCACAGGTACGAGATAATACGGCTATTAGCACGATGGAGCCAAGTCCTGTTACGAGTACGTATGGTGTAGGAAATTTTGGACGGAATATGGGCAACGTATTTGTTATGCAGCCGACAATAGAAAAACCCATTTTCAGCGGTCGGGGAGAGGTTAACCCGATGCGATTCATTACGAGATTAAAAAAATATATTAATTCTTTAAATGCACATGATAGGGCACTAGATATCGCGACTGAATGTCTTACGGGGACCGCGCGTAAAGTGCTGGAATTAAACAGTAAAAATTGGAATTCGTTAGGCGATTTTGAAGCCGATTTTCGGAGCACGTATTGGGCAGGTCAACATCAGGAAGTGGCCAAATATAGGTTGATGAACGCATCATTTAATAAGGGCGGGACCTTATCTATGATCGAACATTTTGCGGAACAAGTAGACACGGTAAATTCGTTAACGATACCGTTGAGCGAGCACGATCTAGTAAATTGTATCATGCGGCATTTCCCGGACGATATTCAAAAATTATGGTTCACCAGGAGTGGTGACGTCACAATTATGGCGGCTTCCAATTTTCTCAGGAATTTAGAACAAAACATTGTACGTAGAGATAGGAGCGATGTGTTAGTGTTATCGAATCGTGGCAATAATGTACACAGAGGACATCAGAATCAACAGAATAGGCGAGGTGTGGATTTTAATCGAGGCGGTATGCCATTGGCCGCGTGTATTGAGAGTAGACCGTTTTACGACAATCAAGGTTCAATCAGGGGTCGCGGAGGACGAGGTAGGGCCCGAGGTAGGGGCATATTCCGAGGCAACTATCGTGGAAGCGATTTTCCAGCAATTAAGTGGGATAAAGAGTCGTCTTATACATCGGTTATACCTAGTTTTAATTTGGATAAAGGCCCACCCACGGATTCGAGTACCACCGTAAATGAAACTATTACGGGAAACGATTCGCAGTCAAACAAGTAGGTCCTGATTGTGAGACTGCAAGTATAGTGTTAGGACAAGATAGAATAAACAATTTAAACAGCAAAAAGAACGCGAAAAATAACGAGCAGTCGTTACAGAATTATAATTGTAGTACTGGTAGGGAAATGAGTGAGTATTCAACTGTTATAAATAAAAAGAGCGAGATAGCTTACAGGATTATGGTTAAAATGGGATGGAGTGCAGGTCAAGGGTTAGGGAGGCAAGGAAACGGATGCAGGAACCCAGTAGGTTGTGTGGCCATCAAAAATAACGAAGATACAACAGGTGACATAGGTAGATTGCTAGGGGATAGGAACGACGTCGTCGAGATATGCACAGAGAGAGGGAGGCCTTGTGTGTCGTGTGACAGACGTAGAGTGGGAGTGTTCACTATTTTTAGTAGCTTGAATGATGACGTGGATGAGGAGGAACCAGTTCATTCATTACCAAAATTACCGGAAATTACAATAAAGTTGTACGGACGACTAATAAATACTTTGATTGACTGTGGTTCTCAAATTTCGGGTATTTCCTCCGAATTATATGAGTTTATTAAATCTCAGGTGGGATCGTTGGCTGAGATTGCCATACCTACTGTTCAAATACGTGGAGCGTTTGGCTCTAGAAGTGAAAAGGTGCGGAGTATGGTTTTAATAAACGTACAACTGGGTAGCACACAAATAGAGACACCTGTATTAGTTTTACGGCAGCTTCCTAGGTCAATGATCCTGGGTTTTGATTGGTTAGAGAGAGTTAAAGGAGTAATTAAATGTGGGACGGAAAAAACATTATTAATAGAGCACCTAGGGGTCACTACAGAAATTAAAATAGGTTCTCAGGTTGAAAGTGAAAAGTTAGGTGGCATTTTAAATGCAATCGAAATCGAAAAAATTCTTAGACAAACTGGAACCGAAGCGTCAACAATAGGGTCCATAAAACCCATAGAAAGGGTAAGTCACTCGGGATCGTGCGGAACCACGAGTAAAGCAATAAATTCTTTAGAAAGTGAAAGTTTGCCCAAAATTGGAGATAAAGTGACAGAGTTAACGGTTGAGGGTTATGTAGATTGTATGGGGATAGAACCGGAACAAAAAGTTTTATTGCTGCGCGTATTACAGAAAAATAAAGAGGTATTTTCTGAGAAGTTAGGGTTAACTGACAAGTATACGCATGTTATTAAATTAACGGACGAGACACCATTTTTAAAACGTAGTTATCCCGTGCCATTTGCGCATCGAGAGCAGGTAGAAGCTAGGATCGAAGAATTAGTAAAATTAAAAGTAATAAAACGACAGGCTACGCCTTTTTGTAGTCCGCTGACTTACACAAAGAAAAAGGATGGCACGTTAAGAATCTTATTGGATGCGCGAGAATTGAACAAAAAGATGGTGGGTGATTCGGAGACCCCGCCTCTTACTTCAGAGATTTTACAGTCATTTAATGGGGTAAAATGGATTACACTGATAGATTTGAATAACGCTTATTTTCAAATTCCCTTAAGTAAAGCGTCCACAAAATACACAGGATTTACATTTATGGGCAAAGTATACACGTATAATGTCTTACCGCAGGGGCTGAAGACTTCAGTGGCAAGCTTCACGCGTGCTATGGACATAATACTAGAAGGGCTTAGAGCCTTTTGTAATAATTACATCGACGATTTAGTAATTTCGACAAATGGAAGTTTAGACTTGCATTTACAACACCTAGATAAAGTATTAGGACGATTACGTGAAGCAAACCTGACTTGCAACTTAGCGAAATGCAAATTTTTGCAGGTAGAAGTCAGATTGTTAGGTCACATCGTTAGTACAGAAGGAGTTAGAATGGACCCCGACAAGACGAAGGCTATACAAGATTTTCCGGTGCCTAAAACGGTTAAACAAGTGCGAGCTTTCTTAGGACTCATGAATTATTTTCGTAAATTCATACGGAATTACGGAGAGGAAACAAAACCATTATGTGACATGTTACGTAAGGACATTAAGTGGAGCTGGACACAGGTACAAAATGATTGTTTCGAACGAGTTAAAGGGTTGTTCTTAGAGACCGTTATGCTTACCCACCCAGATACAAACAAGACTTACTATTTACAAACAGACAGTAGTGCTATAGGTATTTCCGGTTACGCTTATCAATTATCAGAGACAGGAGAAGAACAGGTTATTGGGTTCTGTAGTAAGGGTTTGACGGAAGCCGAGATGAGGTGGACAGTAACAGAGCAAGAACTGTGGGCTATAATATATAGTTTGACAAAATTTGAGACTTATTTACGAGGGGCAAAATTAATAATCCGTACAGATCATAAGAGCCTAACGTTTCTATCATCAACGGTTGGTTTACTAAGTGCTCGGATGGTTAGGTGGGTGCATTATCTAGGTCGGTTCGATTATACCATAGAGCATGTAAAGGGTAAGGAAAACATCGTAGCAGACGTATTATCGCGACATATACAGGGGGTCACAGATCTTTCAACGTCTAAAAGCCAAGGGCCACAAATGAACCTTTTCAAGACGACTAGTTCACGCTCAATACGAGGAAAACTGAAAGAGCTAAGCAAACACCAAAGCGAAGATGGAAATTTAGGAAAAATAATCAAAGTCTTACGTGATTCTAACAGCACGAGCGGAAATGTAGGCGGCCGGAAAAACTTCTTATTAGAAGATGGGGTCTTATACTATATAAATCCTCGAACCGAAAAGCGGAATTTAGTGATTCCTGAAATCATGCAAAGCGAATTAATACGAGATATACACGAAGAAATTGGTCATTTCGGTAGATACAAAGTACTCGCGTTATTGAAGGAACGGTATTATTTTATGAAAATGTCAAATAAAGTTGGTAAGGTGTTGAGAGAATGCGACGTTTGTCAGACTTCAAAGTGTGAGTTAGCTAAACATTCCGGAGAAAGTAAACCTGTGATAGCTACTGACGTAGGGCAGAAAGTCTTTGCGGACTTGTACGGACCTTTAGTTCCCGGAAAATTTGGGAGTAAATACATTTTCGTAATACAGGACTCATTCAGCAAATTTATAAAATTATATCCATTACGGAGAGCGACCGGGGGAAGCGTGATAGCGTGCGTTAAAAAATATCATGCCATAATAAAGATCGAACATATTATAACGGATAATGGGGCACAATTTATCTCTAGGACTTGGGAAAATGGTTTATCGCAATTAGAAATACGATTGTCTCACACATCGGTACGACACCCGCGGCCCAATTCAACTGAACGCGTAAATAAAGAATTAGGCCGTATGTTTAGGACGTATTGCAATAAATCACATAGATCATGGGTAGCGTTACTCCCAGAGATTGAGGACTGCTACAATAAAGTCATCCATACCACAACAGGTTATTCGCCAATGGAAATTGTTCGGGGGCACAGCACCAAACTCGCGACTGATAGTGTTTTAGCAAGCTATGGGTCATTCGGATCAAACGTTTTGGAAATAAATGAAATTAGAGACAAAGCTCGTGAAAATTTGCTCAAATCAGCTGAGTATAGGGTGACCATCTATAACAAAAATCATCGGCTGGTACAATTTCAAATAGGAGACTATGTCAAACTTAGAACTTTCGCTAAATCGGATGCAGAAAAAAAACTGACAAAGAAGTTCGCTCGGTTATACGAAGGGCCTTATAAAATTGGCGCAATACCTTATAAAAACGTGTATACACTTATTTTCCCAGATTCCAATGAGATAAGAGGGAATTATAATGCTATACATCTGTTTAAATATTATATTAATGTTGGACAAGTCAGCAATTAAGATAACATTGTCTGCTAGAACAGGTGGGGTTCCGACTGGCGCTAAAATAGTTCGGTTTAAAAGGCTTTAACTGCCGAGTTGCGGTCGGTTTATGGCACCGTTTAGTAAACAAAGGAATAATAACAGTTCAAAAGAAATAGAGAGTTGATAATAAATAATAGGTATCCTTTAAGAAAAGATAAGAAGTGGTTAGTAGATTTCGTAGCGGTTTAATACAATTATAGTGAAGAAAGTTTAATTTTCGAGAAAATAAAAAGCCTTTTCACTCTAGGTGGGGCGTGTGGTGGTCCACTTCTGAGAGACTTTGCTATTCTTAAGAACGAAGTCATAAATTTAATACCCGCACAACAGGGGGTTGGTTTTGTCAATCATATATTTTTTTTCTCGCATCCGCTTAAGTAATTCGACACGTTCTGTAAAGATAGTCAATGCTTTCTTAGAATGGGGTAATAGACGTCTGCAGCAAATAGAGTTATGCAATACAGATGTGAAGCAAAGGAAAAAAAACCTAGGAAACGAATTCGAGTAGAGACGTAAACGACATTCATTGTTATTCATGCAAAATGCAACCTTATAGACGACATCTTAAAAAGGTATAATTTATGCTCAACGGATACTGTACTTGTGAAAACGTGTGTTTCAGAAAGGCTAATTGCCAACAAACAAGGACTTTAGGAAGAGATGCAGGCAAAGGTCAGGTCGAGGTGATGGAGCTATTTATTTCGTAGGGGCTAGGTTTTGGGATATGAAAACCTAGGCCTTTCGTTAACTGCAGTGGACAACGGCTCGTGGTTTGGCGGGAATGGTCAACGCGCGAGACAACTTCGCGGTCGTTCACCGTCCAATCAGAGATCAAGAGAACGTGACGTCACAGGCACGAAGATGTGTTTGAGTGTTGCATTTGGTTCTGTGCCAAACTAAATTGGACATTATTTGTGCAGTGATAAAAGTGGAAATAGAGTAATTAGATTATAAGTTTTTTGTTTTTGTCAAAATTTAGTTTTAAAATTGGGAGAACGAGAGTTTGATGAGGCATTCGAATTTTGTACGCGGAAGAAATTGGTCAGATGGACGCAGAGAAAGAGATCATAAATTTTTACTGTGAAACGTGAAGTTCGATTAAATAAATAAAGTTTCTAAATTGTAGCTGTAAAGGCTATCTGTTCGAGGGATCAATGACAAGCTAAGTTTCTTTTATAATATCGATCGAAGGTCAATATTGTGGTGGGATAATTTTATCTATTAAAATTAATATTGAAGTTAAATGGCGTCATAGCATCATTTAAGAGAGATTGGACCATTTTTTCGAGCAAAGGAAGGGTAAAATTTTATAAAATAAAATTCCACAATATTGTAATTTTGTCGGTAATTGTTTTGTATATTTGTATTGTCTGTTGGAGTACGCAAGGATATTTAACATTTAGACAGTTGACAGAGTGTCCAAGTTAATATCTAAAAATAAAACAATTAATAGCAAAAATTGCGTACTCTCACAAATTGTGTGTGTTCTTTTTTGTTTTTTCCTTCTTTTAAATTTCTTTATGTGTTATTCTTTGTATTGAGATAGTTTTCCGGATTGGTTGGAAATTAACATTTTATACGTATGTGTGTGTGTGTTGTATAATTTAGGTAATTTGATGGCCAAAAGAGGTTGTTGCATTTCACAAGACGTTCTCCTCTTTTATAGATTTGTTTGGGCCTAGGAACGCCGTGAAGCCGTTTTATCGCATCTTTAGTGATCGTTAAGACCGGTTTAAATAGTCAAAGAGTTTCGACTAACGTAGATTCAAATTTAAGGCGAGGAATTGGGTTTAATACGGTCACTGTGTCGTTCCGAGCGTTATACGCGGAGAGACAGAATTCAGACCGAAATTGACGAAGGTAGCTTGTTGTTTGATTTTATTGTACAAATCTAACAAAACCTTCATTTCATTTCATTTTTACTAATTATATCTAGTTAAATTTGCTACTATTATATTAAAGATATTGGTAGTAATTATCATATTTCTGTTCAGTGGAAACCTTTTCCATAGTGTTTGATTAGTATTGATTGGTTGATTTGCATACGAAAATTTAGGAAAAGGTTCCAAACATGTTTTATTAAATTATCAGATTAGTAGTTTCAAGTTGTGTAGTCAAACCGATTACAAAATAAAGCGCCAAACATCCCAATTCTGCGCCTTAAAACATATTATTTTTCAAGGAATAAATATTTCATTTATCCTGATTTTGTGCATTTATTATTTTTCCTTTACCCATGTAGGAATAAAGAATTTAGTATACTTTATTTTTCGTAATCAAGTAACTCTACATCTAGAGATTTTCCTAGCTGAGATTCAAATAAAAGTAGACAGAATACTTAGACAGGTCCTACTCTAATACCTAACTGGACAAACTTTGCATACTGAATCACAACTTGATTAATTATCACTTTATACTCATTTAATGAAACATAAACGTAGCCATTTTGGTTCGTATTGCTTGCCACTTTAAATATTTAATATCATAAACCGAGTTGTTTATGCACTCGTTGAACAGTGGGTGACGAGTTTTGTTGGCAAATTGAGTCACCGAAAAACGGGACTCAATAGTATAGTATATCCTTTAATTCAAGCCAGCGTGCTGTTCCTAACATAACATTGTACCTTAATTAAAACCTTATTGATTAGCTGATCAGAGCGGCCGCTCATATTTATCAAACTGATTACTGAATGCATTCATAAAGGGGGGTAAAAGTTATTCATACACACAAAAGTCTGTGTATTCGACAACGAAAGGATCAGCTAATACAATTCAATCAAAGCAAATTGATTTCGACGATATAAAAGGTTAAATACACAAAAAGGTACTTTTTTATGTTGGGTTAACACATAGCACTCTCTATGGGGTTATTCCAGGTAATTCATTTAGCTACTCTGTGCTCTCGAAATCTGGAGATATTTACAGGTAACCTATGTTATTTTGTAACCTAGATATCCTGAGAAGATTCCAGGTAGTTTTATTGATGTCTCTGTGCTCAGAGGGATACGGAGTCAAATCTGTCTGGATTGGATAAAGGGGATGCTGATATTTGATAAATCACAAATTATAAATATAGGACATTCGCACAGGTATATGGATATATATATATAGATATATACATATACACATATTATTGTCCCATCATTAATTTAGATTTTAACACGATAAATAGAACATAATCTCGTTGTTTCTCAGATGATCGTAGTTGTTCAATTACTATTATTGTACTAGACTTTCACATCATATATACCTACCGACGACAACAATCAGGGGGGGAAAAGCAGGGGGATACCATCACATTACATTCACGACAGCCGTGCCATTGCATGTAACATACCTTTTGTAGAAGACATACAGGGATCCTTAGAAATGTCTCTCGTTTAATATGTAATAACTTGATTGATTTAGTTTTTGAAGAGGCGAATCACGTAGGTCGAAGACTCTAGAAGATTAGGTTGTTTACTTGAATGTTTAAGCTATATTAGACATGCTGCTCGCTCTTTAAAAACTTTTGGAAGACCTTTAAGCCGTATATAGATCGGAGGCTTTTGGTTAGAATAAAATATATAAATGTTTATAAATAAACAAAAAATCTTCTTCATATTTTTCGTATTAGCTTTGGGATAGCTTTGGCGACAAAACTTAGTTTTCATTTTAAATTTAAAAATACAAGAAAACGAGATTTTCATTTTCAAAACGTTTTCATTGAGTCCTTTTTTATTTATTTCATACGGGCGCGTGGGCCGAGTTGACGACATAGCGTCGGAGTATATCCACAGTAGCTCAGTTAGGCAATACTGTTTCAATCATAGGTGGAGTAGAATTAGAGCAGCTCTAACCCCATTACTGCATTACTGTGTAGAAAACAGACTCCTTTTATTTATTTATTACACTTATGTACCTACGTACATACATGTACACAAAAACACGGAACAGGAAAATTTCAATATCTATAGTGTACAATAGCAATATCCTCCTAGCAATGAAATTTTTTGCGTGGGCATTGCATTCTGCTTAGATCGTTCGATCGATAAATGAAATGTTTTTTAACTATTCTGTTGATTTACTGTGTATACATGGTGTATACAAAATTATCGTTGTGAAAATTTGAGCAGGATACTTAGCTTGGTGAAGTGTTGACAGTTATTAAATACTTGGCAGTATGGTGGCCAGGAGGTGAGATTAAACCACCATCTAGGTTTACCTATGCCATTTAATTAATAAAGTTTACCACTTAGACATAATACTTTTAAATTAAGATCCACAGTATGATAGATTGTTTAAAAATATGCTTAATTAATTAATTACATAATTATAAAAATAAATAATACAATCCGCATACTGATCTTGCCGGTATTGCAGGTGAAAAGCGACAAAATTTCTGAAACCACTGCATTGCGAACAATTCACACTAAAAAGGGTTTTATTTTCCAACTCTGTTTTAAACAATTTCTCAGTATTTTTACACCAAAAGTTGCTTGTTCTTAGAATAACACAAAGAGTGTCTAAAGAAGAATAAAAGCAACTGTAACGCCATCAGTATAGGCTCCCGTGAGTGACATTGAACCAATTATACACTTATTTTAGCTCTGACTGTCTGAGTATCCACATTTGTGAAACGCTGATGTTGTCTCTTGGGTAAAGTTATACTGAAATTTGTAAAAAAGAGCAGATTTCAAGATCTTGGAGAAATAAGTTGAATTTGGTTTTTAAGCGCCCTTTTGATGTAAAGGGCTTTATTCCAGGAGTAACTTCAAATAAATTTTTAATAATATGCTTTTGGAGTCTGTTCTTTTCTTTGTATATTATTATAAAAAAATATACTCGTAAATCAACAGACAAAGCCTATAATAGTTTTTCAGCTACAGTACATATAGAAAACAAAAGACTACAACAAACGTGAAATCAAATTTCGAACGCGTGCGTACTGGCTGAAAAGAGTTTGGCAACAAACGAGACTCTATCACCTTCGTCAGTAAACAAAAAGGTAGACCATTGTTTACCAAACCGGAATGGTCTGAAATGTTGACTAGTGTTCGACAAAATTTACGACTCTAAGCTCTTACTTTGTCCAGTTTAATTAAACCTTCCAAGTACATTAATATCAATTATGGTAATCCTTGTGGGGTTAGTACAGCCTAGTGTCCTTCAGCTTCGGCCAGCATCATCAAATAAGAACATTCGGCCTTATGGTAAAATTATTACGAGGGTTCAAAATCCAGAAAACCAGAAAAAAATAGCCTTCTCTAAAAGTCAGTTAAGTAGGGCTTGTGTTTAACAGACCACCAGATAAATTAAAAGATAATGTACAAAAAATCCTTTTTATTGCCAAAAATTGCAAATGATCACCTAATCTTTAACCCTATTTTTAATGTATTAAATGGCCAAATTGGTTCTGGGTTGCCATAAAAAAATAACCACGAAGTTGCTACTCACCATTCGAACCTTACCTACCAGCTCTCTTCTGCGCTGAAGGATTTCCGATTTCAGGATATCCTTGAAGGCTATATTTGGTGATCGTTTACTAATTTTGTTGTTCACTATCATTTTTTGATAGGGGTGTATGGGATATCAAAGTTTATTTTGGTGGTAATTATATATGATCCGGTAAATTAATACGCGAAGGACCCTATTATAAAGACGATGGTCCAAATCATACTGGTCCTAAATGGTGGACTATTGCACAAGCAAAATATCCTCCACCACTATCTTTTCTAAAGGTCACAATCTTTTAAACTTGAAATCCGTTTTTGGTCCTAAGTTCAAAATGAAAACAAGAAAAATCTGACTAGTTAAAATACTGTCAGTAAAAAAAAATATTACACAGCGAAAAGTGAAAAGCTTTTTTGGGTAATTTTTTGTCTTTTGCGTCAAGTAATTTTGACCTGGCCGAAAATCAACCTTCACTCGGACACTAGTACAGACACAGGCTAAGGTGGCACCTCAACTTGCCTCATTCAGCCTTCAATAAAGGTAGATTTCTTGTTTCTAAAATTCACTTTGAAACTGCTCTTTTAGCGTCTTTATGAAGCAATCTTGAGGCCGTCAGTATACTTTATGTTCCTTTTGAATACAAGCAATTACGACTGAAGCAATAACTTGCTGAGAAATTGATTCTGTCGTGCTTCTCTATGAATGCGGGTTGAGCTCCATCACTTCCACAGTTGGCTTCCAGAATACTGCTTTGAGGAATATCAACTGAAATAAAAATGCCGTCAGCATAAAACTCGGATGTCGGCTAATAAAGGAAGCAAAAATCAGACTGTTACGGGGCTAAGAGGGGGTACCTTTATTATTATGGGGCTAATGTTGGAACCATATTACGAGTATTTTTTCTTTTACCGTGTAATGTTTAATGTAATGAAATGGTGCACGGAGTTAATGTATTGTTTGTTTTAAAGCCGTCGCTGTGGTCTGAACTTTGTCTCAGCGGAGAGATGATAATGTTTAATTGTTCTAGCTGTTACTGCTATGTAAATAAAAAACGAAGATGTAGCATAAACATCGTAACACGAGGGGTTTTGATAAGGTTAACAAAACAACGGAGTTTTAAATAAGTTTTGTAACAGTGATGTTTTGCAAGTACTTGTTAACGACGTTGGCCTTATTATACACGTACATTATTTTGAATGTTGTCAATTCTTGTTATCATGAATGTAAATGAAAATACTTGGAACTTTGAGATTTGTAGAACAGGGTGTGTTGGTGTGTGTACTAAGTATTTTCATTTACATTTATTACAGAGTAAGCATTAGTGGTTGATGAGCTCACTGTTTATTCAGTTTAAATACCTAATGTATGAATTATTATTACATGTGGTTTTAACACTCACGTGTGATTGTTGTTGACTATATGCCAACCGTTTCACCGATACAATTTCGGCATTATCAAGACGAGTTTCGTTTATTCTTATTCTTAGAGCGACGAAGCGGCGTTCACTGTCGCGTCGTTGTCAAACGGGCACTGGCAACGGCCGTTGGGCGAGCTGCCGGTGAAACAGTTGACATTTAGTCAACAAAAATCATGGGTGTTAAAGCCGCATGTAATAATAATTTGATATATCAGCTCACACGAGTTTTAATAAACACATATACTAATGTATACTCCATCGATTGTCACATTAGCTGAAAGCTTTAATTTAACACGAATTAAGATATAATGTTAATTTAGAAACGCACCCTTGCATAAAATAATTTTCTTCCACTTCTTAGTTGGCTCAAAGTGCTTTCGCTTCAGTGGGTAAATCTGTGAAATCGCTTTAGGTAACAACTTGTGCACATTAAAAGCAACTGGAACTCAACTACCTCCAAGTTGTGACATCCAAACTTCTAGTGCAGGTTCAACACGGACATACTGCACTGTGGACTGGCTACAAAGTATCGCGGACAAGATAAAATCCATATTATTTACGTATATATTAAAGCCGATTCTGAAGGCTTTAATTTTAGTTTTAGTGCTGTCAAAACTAAATTTTCTTCATTGTAAAATAGTTCTTAAATGCAAGGAACAGAAGCTAAATTCCCTTTGAAAAATTTAGGTTTTGACAGCACTAAAACTAAAATTAAAGCCTTCAGAATCAGCTTTATTATCAAAATACATATAAAATACTACTCACAATTTTCTCTCAGATGGGTAAGCAGAGACTATAGATTTCCATATGCTTCAATCCTTACACACCTCTTCAGCTTCTTCCACATTCAATAATACAAGTTCTTATTAGCCTTTTTTCGATATGGCATCAATTTTGTCGGCATACTAAAATACGAAGATAATAAATATATTTTTTAATAAAAATGGGGGACGTTTTGCAATAAGTACTTTTGAGAATTATTTTTATTTTTCTTGGTATTTACAGTAGTTACAAAAAACATGTAAAATATTAACAGTTATTAAAAATCTTATGAATTAAAGGTAAAATTTAATCTGTTGTTGTTACTTTTCTGCATCAATTTGACTACTGCATTGTGTAATTTCAGTTTTTCCAGAGCGTTTAGGGTTACAATTCGACTGCAGTGTACATACAATGAACTACATATTATTATCCGATTTGATTTAAATATATAAACCTCTAAAACTCAAAAGTGAAACAATTTCAAGGAGCGCATGAGTATTGATAAAAGATGACATTCCGACAAAAATTATATATCATTGAAGTGAAAATTTAATCAGTGGAAAAATAAAATCTACTACAATGTGGTCAGTGAACGGTACGCAATCTATTTTTTAATAATTTTTAATTATCATAAAACTGTATGAACGGTTAAAATATTAAATGCCATTGCAAGATACAATCAATTTGCCAACAAACTTAGAGGTATATCCCTGTTACAAACTATTCCTCACTTCAATCTAGTAACTCAAACTACCAGTTTGTTCCACTCAAAGTATTAAACAGTACCACAATGCGTCTCGATGTCTCCGGGTTGCACAGATTGAGTTATATCGCTTCAACGCATTTGCAAAATTGATCTCTTATGGGACCACCTCTGATCGAGATGGATAATCTGTTGACTACCGTATCGGGTGCACATGTGTGCGTATGTAAGAGGGTGTGTGTGCTCTGATTAATGCCTGCTCTGTGTGTAACACATCGTTGAATTGACGCGATGAGACAAAATAATGTACTGACAGAGAAAAATTTGGTAACAATTTTTGTAGCGCCTATTTCCATTTTTCTTGATAAAGTTTTTCGTTATTTTTCCATAATTTTTAAAGTAAGTGCACATAATGGACTTTATTTACTGATTCTACATTAAGATGAGTTGTAGCACACATTTTTGAGGCTCATTATAGATCTAATGCCATGCAACAATTTTATTTGTTCAGGTTTTGCTTATGAAGCCAAGCATTGTTCAGAGCGTCATAAATTTGTGACCAGCACTAGCAACAGCCATAAAACAAAAAAGTAAGGAATTAAAGGCAGACAGAAAAAACAAATCCTAAGCCAACAGTACCAACCAACTTAAGCCCAAAATGTAATTATTGTAATAGTGTTGAGTTACGCTTCGATGATTTCGTTTGATGTACGTAATTCGAATAATATTAGGATGTTACATAATTCATTAGGTATTTCTCGTAGTTTGAATTACGAGTATATAGGTTTGTATTTGAGGTCGTCTCGTATAGAGAAAATATGTGGTAACTTCAGATGGTTCAATCTCGTAGATAAGTAGATAGTGTAGCCGATTCTGAAGGCTTTAACTTTAGTTTTAGTACTTTCAAAACTAAATTTTCATCGTTGTAAAATAGTTCATAATTTTGAAGAACAGAAGCTAAATTACTTTGGAAAAATTTAAGTATTGACAGCACTAAAACTAAAGTTAAAGCCTTCAGAATCGGCTTTACTATACATGTAAGCTTTTATCGTTCCATGTCATTAGTTCTGCTATGGATAGTATTACTTTGTATTTATTTAATTTGTCTAAACATTTTATGTGTACTTCACGGGTTCTTACTACAGTTTTGTTTTATTTTTGCCCCAACTATTTCGGCGCTATTGTAAACGCCATTTATTTGGCTCAGACCAAATAATTCAAGATGCAACGCTGTCAACATTGAAGTGAGGCTGGTTTTGTAAACATGTGTGCGATTAATGACCGTTGCCGCGTAGTACAAACTGAGACAGATTGCACATGTGTGAGTTTCAAGACTTTTAGGAACACGAAACTGTCCCACTTTTGGCCTACTTCATCTGTTACGAGTACAAGGAGTGTGCTCTGTCTTGATTTTTTTTTTCACCTGATTTACTTGGATAGCCAAAAGGAATTCGCGCGTAAAAACATACTACATAATTAGTACGAGTATAAGTTTATGATTCGAGTATTAAAAGACAATGACTTTATTGGGCCTTATTAACCATTTCTTATAAGTTTCCCTTAAGGTTAAACGTCAGTAGCTTAACGCAAAGTGCATAACTTAACTTTGTTTTTCTTGTCTTAGAAATTTAAAATTGAAAAGTATTTTGGTGTGTTGCAATTGACGCCAATAGATTAGATAAGTAAGGTTTATAAAGCAAGAATTTGAAATTGTATACACAATCAGTCATGATCTTCTCAAAATGCTGTTTTAACTTTCTGTGAACAAGATCATGACTAATTTTGGATTAAATATCAAACTTTACCAAAAAGTTTTCCAAATTTTAACATCTAAACAAGAAAAACAAAGTTAAGTTATGCACTTTGCGCTAAGCGACTGACGTTTATCCTTACAAATATAGGCATTAGATTAGTCTATTTTACAGACTAAAATGAAATGTGAAAACAAACTAAAAACAAAAATACGCAAAAATTTAAAAGTAGGTATGTTATTTTCTTACAAGATGTATGAAGGGCGGAAGGCCAAGGTAAGGCAGTGTACACTTAATTACTGTCTGATCGCCTTCAAATTGAGAGATCCCAATGCACTGATGGGTATTAAGGGGCATGTAGCAGCCAACGACCTTGAGTTGACCTGTGTCGGTACAAATATCGACACAAACTATATTGATATTACGTTAAATATCAGCGAATTGGGAGATACCAATGCACTGATGGGTATTAAGGGGCAGGTAGCAGCCAACGAACTTGGATAGGAGAAATTAATACTTTTCACATGTACGCGATGGACGAAAAAAAAAATTAGTATGGAGAGGCGTGTGTCCAGCAGTAGACCGATATTGGCTGATGGATTGGGATTGGATTGGAGTATTCAAGTGCAAGGACCATTGGTGGTTTCAAAGAAATAACCAATTTCACTTAATTTTAGTCTGAAAAAAGCTTGACTTTGAACAATTTTTTTCATGTTGTTTCTTACACGCGAGAATAACTTCCTTAAACAAAGTTGTTCTTAATAATTTCACTAACAATATATATATTTTTCATTATTTTTAAACATACCGTTTAAGAGAAATTTCTTTCTCAATAGAGTAATTTTTTTATTTTCGAATAATCCCGAAGCGGCTAAAAACAGGTTCATTATTTTTCTAAAAATACCATACATATACTATACACACATTAGATATGAGTTGTACTCAGGTGCTATACAAGATTCATAACCTTTCATTTAGCACCTTTGTGTGGAATATCAAACATTTTTTTTTGTCTTACAATATCTTTAAATATTATTAGTGACATAAAGCAAGCAAAAACAATTCTTGGTCCAGGATTTGAACCTGCGACCTCTTGCTTTCATGACAAGTGCGCTACCGACTGCGCCACCGAGGTACTCATCCTGGAACGTCGAATATTTCCGTCATTTATGTCCAACGATTAATTTTTGTAACTATTTAACACATTATAGTAATGCACATATTGGATGCTCACCAGGGCGTTATATTAATTTCATGCCTTGTTCTAAGGAACAGATGGCGCTGTCTTCGCCACATTATGAGTTGCTTAGGAAAAACACAGTTCTCGTTTAACCAAGATTATTGCACGTTTTCACTAACCTTAGGTGACGCTTTAATCGGATGCCTATAGTATTTTGTGCAACTGTGACATAATAAAGACATTGGGACATAAATCCTTGTTTACGAAACGAAGGAAGTGTTTTTTGTAATCGTTTTACACAAGTGTCCTAATGTCTAATTATGTTCAGTTGCACACAATACTTTATCCACGACAATCAAAAACAATTTCACGAAAAATGAGAAAAAAAAAATCTCGTCAGATACACTACTGATACTCGTCATGATAACAGAACCTCTTGACGCCTGAGACCAATCAGAAGCGAGAAGAGTAAAGAGGGCGTGGCTTAAGAAATTAAGACAGACTTTTCTTACTTGTGATTAGTTCTGTAGAGGTGTTATAATTTATTTCGCTAATATCAGCGCAGTGTTGTGATATAATATTATAACATCGGTCAAATAATATAGGTACTTATAAAACCGCTTTTGATGTTGTAATTACCTTATTGCAGTATGGGAGTATATAACATATATAAGATTAAGACGTCACTTTTATAAGGTTAGTGACAACCGGGTACACGTCATGTTTTATAGCAATATCCATCGCTTTTTATACTCTACAATGGTGTCGTTTCGGCGCAACACAGCTTAACTTATTTGAGAGGACTAACCATATTTTGAGCGTCCTGTCTTTGTCTTTTCGATACAGAAAGAAAAAGGCAGAACGCTTAAATTAAGTTTAGTTCTGTCAAATAAGTTAAGATGTGCTACAGAGAATCGATACAACTGTCTTTCTTTAGTAGTCCAATTTTTCTAATATATCTCATAGGTATTTTATTTACTAAATTATTATTCAGGCAAATAAACATATAATTAGCGACTTAAAATGTCTAGAATAAATATCAAAGCGTGCAACTAGAAATACTGAGTTTAAAGTATGAAATCGAAAATATTTCACCAAATAAAAAAAAAATACGTGCGACGACGAGCGAAGCAAGTCTTATGTTTACATGTAAGATAAAATAAGAAGCCGAGCGCAGCGGAGCGGAGCGAGACGACGTCCCTAGTTTTATTATTTAAAATTAAACTGTCATTAAAATAGAAAATTGTTCGCCTGAGAATTATTCAACTCAACTCAAATTTGTATTTTCAAGTTGCCATTTTCAAAATTTTTATTTTCCCACTTAGTATTTTAGTACGCCATATTCAGTATTTTTGACACTTTAAATTAAAATTTATATTTGCTCGTTTAAATTAACTTTTTATTTATTTAAAAAGGTTAAAATCAGTTTGATTATTTATTATATCTTAAACATTTGAGACAAACAAAGTGAAGCGAGGCCTCCTTCCTACTTTGTTACAGACATGTCTCTACCAATCTAAATTTTATCCTAGGCCCAAGTAATTTATCTAAAAAGGGAATGTCTGTAACATGAAAAACAAATTCAATTTTTGTTTGTAGTAAGTTTAAAGGTTGTGACACCCATAAATACATAAACAGATTGATGTTCAAACAAACAAGGCTTAACCGTGGCACCTTTTTTACTTTTTTGGTACTGAACCCTAGGAAAAGGACTGCTCGCATGCAGGCAGAAATAGGTGTTGATTGGATTTGTGGCATCCATTTCCATTACGGAGTGACGTTAAGCAGCCTGCCGCCTTCGGAACCAAATTGGTGCTCTAACCAACTAACTAGTCGGGCTAGCAAGCGCTCACAGTGCATTTCGGAACCAATTTCCAGACATATGTTGCGGGCGTAAACGAGTTTAAAGTAAAAGCGAGCACTAAAGATGTTTTTGAGAATTCGTAGCTCTAGTAATGGGCTGGCGGTGGCATAGGCATAGTAAAATACTATGGCATAGGGCTACGCGATTGTAAACGATATTGACCGCGGTAAAAGCAAAGTCAGTTCTTTGCTGAGTGAGTAGGTAAATCTAAATCCTGGGAAGCCGAAACTCGTGTTTATTGCTGTCATCCGTTGAGGAGTACTATGATGATGAGGCCAGAATCGAAGATGAAGCGGGCATAATCACAATTTTCAAGTAATACCCTGCAATATACGTAATCATCCTGCTACAAAGCGATTGCTCCAATATCGAGTGGGATGCTGTCACTCATTGAGGAGTTCCATTGTCTATCTCTGAAGACCTTCATTAGATCATGGCCAAATTCAAACCTAAAAGCACTCTCTTCCAAACAAAAATAGTATATTACGATACGAGAGCGATAAAACGTTTTCTGACGAGTGTCAGCTTCGGCTCGTGCCGCAATCACACGAGTCGAGAAAAAGTTTCTCGCACGAGTTTCGTTTAAATTTTTATAGCACAAGTGCGGAAAATGCCGACTTTACGCACGCGCAGCGTGCGTAAAGCGGTCATTTTACGCACAGTGTGCTATAAAGAATAATTCAAATCGGTTGAGAAATGACTGAGTAATGGGGACGCATTCCCAAAACATAGAAAAACAAAAAACAAGCGATCTGAGAACATCTTTCTCTTTTGAAGTCGGTTACAGGAACTATTATGGTGCGTGAGACTTAATTCGCTACCACTGTCCGTCTGTCAGTCCATCCATCCGTCCGTGTGTTGCTATATATTTTTTATACAAAATTTTTATACAAATTTTTAGCTTTTGCATCTATACTAATAATAAAGTAGTAACATCAATGAGTAGTAAATAATTTATATATGTACATGAAATGGGGTACTAGTGTTGTGCTGAGGTCAAAACTATGTATAATTTTTAGAATTTTCGTCGGTCTCTATGTATGTAGGTATGTATGTTCCGTTTTACATTGAGAAACACTCCGGATTTGAATGCGTTTTTTTTATTATCAGCCTAGTGACCCCGGTCATCTTATGGACTATAAAGGGTGTTGATAAAATAATCACCAAGCCAAAAACGGGGCAAAGATTGGATTAACTCAGGCGTAGCCACGGGCAAAAGGCTAGTAATTTTTAAAATTGCATACTTTTTTTCACAATAAATAAAACGTAAAAAAAGTACTCGAAGTTTTGAATAACATACAAAATAAAAATTAAATGTCTTAACTAACATAATGTACGAAAATATTAAAAAAAAGTAATTATCACAAGTAGTTCAAGAAATCTTCGAAAAACTAAAAAATATTTTCCCCCGAATTTTTTCGACTTTCTTTGAAACCAATGATCAAAAAATTATTAAAAAATCTTACAAATAGACAATTATGATAGGTTTACAGAAAATTAATGCGGTCTTAAAATTTCGGAATATTCAAACAAAACATAAAAAAGTTGCTTTTAAAACTCTATGTAGATGGCACTAGTTTTAAAATACGCCGATATACAATTTTTAGGTTTGTTAGGGAACCCGCGGAGCATGAGTTCCATACTAACTAGACCGTTTTTTCTTTTTAAATTTGCCTAGAAGTCAGGTCAGCTGGGTATCAAGTGAAAATTTAAAAGCGTAATGTCAGATGGAAATTCATTTAAATATATTTTTAAGTTCTGTATTAAAATCAATGCATTATAAGCAGTGAACGAAAAAAACATAGAAGTCTGATTAGAGCTGAAAAAATACCACACGATAAAGTGTGTTGAACACAATATTGTATGGCAACACGGCTCCATTAGCATTCACTGTATGTTTGAGTCGGCCAATCACGGCTGGTTTGGGGCCGCATTACAACAGTATGAACCAATCATGAGTATTTTGCCCTTTTCAGTCTCTAGTTCCATTTTCGAATTTTTTGCTTTTAGAAATCAACTTTTTTTCTCTAGTAATATAGTTTTGAGTTCTTTTTTCTTTGTCATAGTTATCTGGCAGGAATCTTTCTGCGGGTTTCTGTTGGTCGGTCAATGTTCATGGAGTCTCCCTCTCTCAAAATATACGTTTTGGTGGGAGTGGGACGGTGTAAATGTGTGCATGGGCGGATCTTTTTTGGACTTAAATAGTTGTTTAATTTATTGATGTCAGAAAAATGTTAACGTGCAATTATTACTTCTGAAAATATAGTTTATTAATTCATTACTTATTTTTAAATACCTGATTTTGCAGAATTAAACGTAACTGTATATTGAGCAACCTATAACAAAATAAAATTAGAAAGCATTATTTATTTTAATAAAGCCTCACAAACTTCAAATACCAACATCTCCCAACTTAAAATTCAGGTTAACAATAATTTAGCACAACTCCATTCTGACATTGCATTTCCTTCATTTAATAGTTTCATCCAAAACTGTCAACAGTGCTCGACGTGAATTTTCCACAGAGTACCAATGGCAGGTAGAAGCAGCAAGCGGGTGAGACGCAATTATTCCAGCTGGCGAACCCACTAACAAGGTTAGCTTCATTATGCTATGGTCTTGCGCCCCACCACAACATCTCCTGTCCCAATGCTGTAAGATCGGAAATCGATTGTAGTTAGGCATTTGATGCTCTATATTAGAGATAGATAGGTTGTATGTAAGTAGGTATAGTTGTTGATAAAGCTCAGCCAATATTATGCCCGTGACCACAACAAATTGGGAAGGAGATTGATTATACAAGGTTTTGGGAAATTCTGTCTTAAGTGGAATCCTGAAGTTGGGTACAAGGTTTACAGTTATGTCTGGTTTTGGCTGTAAAACTTTGATTATATTGAAACCGATATTAAAGACGTGTTTTCATGAAACCATCATTGTGGTTTGTCTTAGATCGGCAACGTTTGTCTATTTACCTTACTTATTAATTACACCATTGGTAAAATAACGAATGAATGCTCTCGAAGTAGTTTAAGCTATCTATCTTTGACTAAAACACCTAAAACGGTATTTTTTAGCTAGTTATTAACAATAAAATCATCCTCAACATACATTCTTTGTTGAACGAGTAAATTATATACTTGCCAGTCTTAAATTTATAAGTTCAAGAAAGCTTTTTACGAAATGCGTTATATTTTATTTCAACTGATATTTTATATCAATAACCGATTTAAAAAAAAGGTAAGTACAAAGTTTGATTAAACTAAATTTCACTAAATTGTACAATAACTTCTACGTCATAAACTTTTGATGATGTCCTCACTTTTACTTCCTCATACGAATGAATGATTAATACTTGTCATCTCAGAATACGTGAACATTATTTCTGAAGCAAAAGGAAAAGATTATCGTACCGCCGGGAATATCCTCGTTAGGAGTTTCAAACAAAAGTAGGGACAAATTCCCTGTGTATATAACTACCTTGATATTAGTTCTAGATTGAGTTTGGGTTTTTCAGAAGTGATAGTAATTTATATTATAATAAAAACTGGCCAAGTGCGATTCAGACTCGTGTACCTAGGGTTCCGTATTGTGGTTGATAAATATAATTTTGTAAATTTCCTTCCTGAATTTCTCAACTGCTTTATTTTTCCTGTAATCTTTACGTAAACACATATTACCATGATTTTTTTCATATTTTTCGGTCAACCAGCTTTGAAGATAAAGGGTACACACATAGGTATTTTGGTGGTATTTTAAAGATTCCTCGACACTAGTGCCAGTAAACATAGTAAAAGTATATATTTTTACAATTAACTTTTTAATGTCTACAATTTGATACCCATATTGTATTTTTAGAATAATATTAATTTTTTCTCACTTTTGATTTGGAAATATTTCTAACATTTGAATTTTTTTTATATTTTTTTTTAAACCGTGACATGTGGTAAAATTAATGCTATTTTTATGCCAAATTTCATGTCTTTATCTATAACGATGCTAAAGTTATGAGGCTGTGACATACGGAAGGACGGACGGACAACGGAGTCTCACCATAAAGATATTGTAAATAAAACTAATTCTTGGTAACTGTTCTACTATTATTTTATAAGACTAATAAAACATCTAATAAAAACAGTGGAACAGTTACCAAGAATTATTTTTATTTAAAATATGTTGCAAATGTTCCATCAAAAACCAACAACGACAAGTATCAATTTCTCACCATAAATGTTCCTTTTGTACCTTTTAGGTACTACGGAACCCTAATTATGGCGGATTTATAGTTTGAAGTGGTAATATGGTCAATGTAAATTAAAGCAAACTAATGATGTAAACAAATATGGCTCACCTCAATCTATATAATTATCATACATTCTATATCTATCTATAGTAAAAATATAGTATCAAAAAGTCGTGTCTGTATATTAAAAATGTTTGCTGTCGAGCGGTCGGGCGGACTACACATCCCGAGGATGCCTCGTTTAGAGGCGAAACACGTGTCGATAAGTTTTCTTGCTTGTCATTTAAGATTGCTTTATTTTGTGCTCGTACTGCTTGCTTTGCTTGTTTATGTTTTATGCGGGAGGGCGGGCGGTGCTTGAGACTGCATTTTGAATAGCATGGTAAGAGTATTTAGCGGAATATTGCAAATTATTAATATATCTACAAATACATTAATATTTATTTATCAAAAAGATTACAGTAAGTTTCTGAAATGCGACGTCATCAACAAACCAATTTAATTACACGACTAAATGTACAACTCAGTCGATCCAGTGGTCATGTTTGATCGCAATCACAAATCATGTCAAAGCATGACAGGTCATCAAATCAGAGGAACCTGTGAATTTACCAGCGAACCTTCAGATTCAGAAGGTTGCATCCATCATCCTGATGGTACTCATTAGTTACACTGAGAACTTTTTTATTTGATTTTCTGATCAACTGAACTGGACACAAACGTTGCTATGTTTATTAGTAAAGCGGAAAACTGGTGGAACTTGATTTTATTTTTAGAAGTGATCGAGTATTTTGAAATTTCAAACTTTAAGTTATTCGAGGAAAGGCAGACCTTAGAACAATGCATAAAAGCTGAAACCTAAAAAAACAAATCATTAACCTACTTACATAACCTACAAAATTGACAAAATTGTATCAATTAGAGAAATCCCACTACCAGTTCAGGTTTAGCTAAAAGCATTTGCGAAATGACGTCACAGCTCCTTCATTAGGCGAGATTATAATGCGGTTGGCGCAAAATTCAACTTTGAATCAAACGTCGTCGAATGCCTTAATGCTTTTTCTGTGTTTGCGTTCCCTTTCCCAGTCTACTTTTAATCTTGAAGAGAAGTTTGCCTTCGGATGTCGAGGGTATCCCGGCTTATTACTGTGAATGCAATTACCGGGCCCTTGCTTTCACCTACTAGGCTGTTTTTTTTACTGCAAACGTCGGCTGAAAGCTTTTTTCTTGGGTTGTTTTCGGGATTTAAATGAGTCTTATATTATGAGACGAATCGGTCTTGCTTTTTCACGATGGACATAAAAAATCTCTGAGTGCTTAGTTAATACATAATTTGACTCTAATGTACTACGTGTAGAACTCTAAACTAAATTTTTTATTAAAAAATAAGTAGTATAATTTGTTCAAGTTAGTAAAGTTCAAGTGTAAATCGTAAACGCGAGTTCATTTATCCAAAAAAGCAATTCGCCTGACCCCATAAGTACAGCTGAAGTGAAGCGCGGTCTTGACTTTTTCACACCCTTACTACTTTTGTGTAATATCTGAGCATGACGTAAGCCAAAACCAGCAACATGTGGCTTAGACATGTACCTATAACTGACATATAACATTGTTTCTTTGTTAGAATATAATAATGGAATGAGTAGCGATTTTTCGTGCTACCTAGAGAATAAGATGTGAAGTGGAAGAGAAAAACTCATTCTCTGTTAGTGCTGTCTTTTAATCCCCACGACTTTTTAGGATATTAACGTGTAGTTTTACATTACTGACCGTAGAGATAGATAACTACCTATACTATTTTTTTTAAATATTATTACATAATGTCAAAACAGTATAGTTGAAGGGGTTTCAGACTGGTTTGTTCGTCCCTTCGTATTGTTGCAGCCAATGTGGGCATGCCGTATCTGAGCCTTATTTTTGTGTCAAAATATTAAAATAAGCTAAATTTTGCTAGGCTACAGATAATTTTTTTAGTAGGACAAGAAAATAAATGTGACATATTAATAGGCAGAAACGCATTAGATTCAATTAGACTGGGATAGATAGGAGGACAGTTTTACATTTAGGGGACAATTGAAAAACATATGGCCCAAAGAGCCGTCTTCGAGACCTCAAAGAGACCTCATATTATTTTTTATTACATAAAACTATTACCTATAGACATAGATTATTTAATTTTATTACATTAAAACCGACCTGTAATATGTGTATCTGATATAACCATATTACATAAATAAATATATTTTATTTCATTTTTTATTTATAAACCACGTAAACAAATACCTACCGTTGTTTTACTGTCATCGTCACTGTAAATTACGTAGGTTGACAGACTACTAACAATACGGATAAGGTTAAATAATATTAGTTGGCGAAACTCAAAACATAGGTAGTACTAGTCTATATGAACAATTGTTTGTATGGGAGCTAAGCGAAATTCTTAAAATTTGTTTTCACCTTTCCATACTGGACCAGTCAGCTGATCGGGGCAATTTGTATGGGAGGAAGAGAAAAAAAGTTTCGAATTTCGCTTAGCTCCCATATAAACAGTTGTTCATAGAGACTAGTACTAACTATGTTTTGAGTTTCGCCAACTAATATTATTTAACCTTATATATTTATTCTTACTCGTTTTTCGAATGGATAATCAATAGATTAACTTACTTATTAAAAGACATAACGATTTTTTAAAAATAAAGGCAGAAATAACACATTTAAAAAATATAAATCCCCAGAAAATCTTAATTAATTTTATCAAGACCCCATCAAACTCGGTGCCAGTTTAATGAAATATTCAAATTCATCCATAATAATGAATTTTTAAGCGAAAATTTAAAGGTAAATTTGACAGCGTAAAAGTAATAAAACTCTCATATCGTCCTACCCAAATGTAAGATGACGTAAAGCCAGTGTTGCCACGGATAAAAAAAATAGAAAATCTAAAAAATGTTATGGTATTCGAAATTAGGGGCCAAACACACATAGCCGTGTTCTGCGTTCCGTGTTCTTGACGACTTGGATCTTTATACACACAGACTTTACGACGGACAAGAAGAACGCGCGTCCTAATTGTTTGGACCACAGAACGCAGATCGCGCTGTGTGGTCGGCCCCTTATAATTAATGGTCAAATACTATTGTCGTTTTGTCCATTTTTATGATTTTGTGTATTATGTAAATTAATTTATCCTCGTAAAATATTGAGTAGTCGAAGAGTAATCTTGAAAAGATTGATTCTGTAGATTTTGACAAAATCACAAGAAATAACTACTTATGCATATCATACCTAACAGTAATGATTTGTATGCGTAATAAATGCATTTTTGACAGTCGCAAATATTGCTGTAATTGTACGTGTCGCCACAAAGAAAATTTAAATTACCTTTTTTTAAATTTTAATATTTGATTTCCTGAAATATGTGAACATTATAAAACACCATTTATGTAGAGGAAGCTCTTTAAAATTCCGTTGTTAATATTACCAGGTTGGAATTTCATTTTCATATAATAGTGTTGTGTTAACCAGTAAAAAAGAAAAACAATTTAAATCACAAATACGTTGTACAAAATAGTAATTTTATTAATAAAAGTCATACAATAAACTATTCGGTTAAAGAGACAGTGTCGATGTCTTAACTTATTTGACAGGACTAACCTTATTCTAAGCGTCCTGTCTTTGTCTTTTCGATACAGAAAGAAAAAGACAGAACGCTTAAATTAAGAGTTTAGTCCTGTCAAATAAGTTAAAACGAGTTACACCGAATCGAAACCATTATCAGTCAAATGAAATAGGTAAGTTAAAGAAAATATCATATAAAAAAAATAATGACACCCTGTTGAAAATTTCTTCGAAAGACTCTACCACAAATGAGAAGGCTGTGGGTTCAAATCTCCTAGGAGCAAATTTGTCTGCGTGACTTCTTGGTCTGCAGAATTCGGAAAACGCTTTAAAATGTTAGTCCGTAATCAAATATCACACCTTACTTATTTATTTAACAAAAAAAATCTTAAAATGGAAGGTCGAAGAAAATAACATATGGCAGGTTTGATATATAAAATAGTTCACTTGAAAAAACCGCAGTATCTACATGAGAAGATCCGATGGCTTAGTGAATCACATACATACACATAGCAAAATTGTTCACAAAAAAACCAAAAAAAAATATATATATCTATACCAAAGCATTGAACAGCAAATTTCAGAGGATCGCAGATTCGCAGCATCCAAAATCTGGAATGATTTACCACCACCACTACAAGAACATAAACTCAAACTCAATCTCAAACGTTTATTGCAAACCAAGTGTACAAAAATGATGGAAATAAAAATAAGGATCTTATAAATGTCGATTCGGCGCAACACAACTTAACGTATTTCATATCCTTTCTTAAGGTCCACACAAATAAAGAATTTGCTACTAACTTCTCATCCTCACATATATGTACAAACAAACCCTCGCAAACACTCTGTAGTACAATTATATTACTGATCCCAAGACCTCAGTCGTAGGGCAAGGACATCATCATCATCATAAGCATCACCTACTACTGCTCACACTACCTCACTCTCAACCAACTCTACACGCATACAAATCCCTAGTAGTCTTAAACAACTGATCCCAAGATGAAGTCGTAGGGCTAGGGAATCAAAATCTCAAACACCCCTATTTTCGCGCAAACTCACACATCCACACCCTCTCTTCACACATACTTCCCCACAGACACATTCACATATAATTTTCAAGTGCACATTTTTGTTCATAATATATATATATTTTTTTAAATATTTATCATTACTCTTGTTTTCTTTAATATGACTTTGTAATTTAGATTAACATTTACATTTTTTTAAAGTTAAAAACATATATAAGCAATCTTATTAGTTTACCTGTTTTTTATTTTTACCGAAGTGATTATGAATTGGCACCTGAAATATAGATCGTTCGGTTTAGCTCAGGTGTCAAAGATTTAGATTTATATTTGTATAGCATACTTTTAGTATATCTAAGTGACTAAGTATTTGTCTAACTACCTACTATGAAGAAATTTTAAATGTCAAAATGTTGTGACTTATTTTTGGTAACTTTTTGGGCAGTAAAGTTATTATGTATTACTATTATGTCTTTATTTGCTAAATTAATTGAAAACGGGAAGCCTTACAGGGGCTATTGATGTGGTGTATCACCATATGGTGTCACTGATATTGATAACTGCTATAGTCGTGGATCTTGCCTGTTTTTAAATTGAGTAGTTTCTCAATTCACCAGCATTTATTTTTTCGTTTTTAAATATCCATAACTCCATAACTCCGTCATTTCCTAAGCGATTTGAATGATTCTGTTTCTACTGATTAAGTTGTCGATGGTGGTAGGTACCATGTGCGACGTGGTTGATGTTTTTTCTTATTTCAACAGTAATGAGCAGTTTAGATTTTCAGATGGTTGGGTCATGTCTGTCAGTGCTGTCTGTTAAGCTCAGTCCGTAGTAAGCACCAATTGACCAGATATACTATGTCTACCACATTCGTAAGTCTGTCAGTGGGTAGTGGAGTGAATGATTTAATAAGTGAATCAGAAAGAAGACTGAAACTTTGCAAAATCAATGAAAATACATATAAAACCATTTTTGTTTTATGATTGATTTTTGTGTACTTTTTGTTACTTTAATAAATTTTTGTAAATTTTAAGTAAATTTTTTTAATTTTTGAATCTATTTTCTAAAACCAAAGCTGCGGACTGAAGGAGCGGAGTCTTCTGATACAGGTATTTTTACTTAAAAGAAGGCTCCAGCTGCAATTGTAATTATGTAAATATTTGGTTATCACAATAAACTTTTTTTTTTTTGATTGATCACTTTCCTGTCTCTTATACATAAGTGAGCGTTGTAAATGAGCGTTCAGTATGTGCAATACAAGCTGGTATAACGAGTAGTTACAAAGAAAAACGATGTACAGGAATGGTGGAAAAAATCGTTTTTCCAGAAACGAACCTCGGTAGCGCAATCGGTAGCGCGCCCGTCATGTAAGCAAGTGGCCGCAGATTCAAATCCTAACCTGAGAACTTTTGTCAAAATATTTGTGCTTTTAAATCTGTTTCTGATTGATTGCAAGTTTGCAACAAAAACATATAATCTTATATATATTTGGTTGTACCGACCAAGGTCATTAAATATATTAGAGCGTAGCAGTGACGAAATAATTTTTATGGTTTCATTAAGAGTCGGAAACCTTTATATTAAAGCATGTGTACATCACCGCGGTATGTATTGTATAATTGATTTATCTGGTTGAGTAATGATTCTAACTGGTTTCTATTTTTAGTAACATTACTGCTCTTACATCGGTGAATGTGGTAAATACTATTCCTTCCTCATTTATATTGATGTTTTCTGTAGAGGTCTCCAATATTTTCGGCATGGCGCTTTCTTTGAAAATACTAAATATGAAAGTAAGCAGCTTTATTGGACGACATGTATTATTTATATTTGCCTTCCTATTTTCTTTCCCTTTATTATGGTTTTTGGTTCTCACTACAGCTCAAAAATAAATCTGCGGTCCATTTAATATTTTTGATAAACAAAAAAATTCTTACATTTTTTTTTTAATTTAACGGAAAATTTGGTATAAGAGAAATTTTCGATACTTAGAAAGAAAAGAACATTTTTCATCTTACAAAACCCTTATGTATGTAGATAGCGCTAGCTGAACTTATATTACCGACAAACTAATTTTGCCTAGGTCAGACTAGGTCTTCTACACATGATATGATCAACTTTTAAGGTCAAACTAGGTCTTCCTACACTCGATAGGATCAACATGTAAGGCCTTGGATGAACTAGATTGTCCTGTGCCCGACAGGATAAACCAGTTTAGTCTAGACCAAACTGCTTGGTCCTACTATGAATACGCATACTGAAAGAAATGTTTTGTTAATGGTTACCAAAGTTTTAGTTGCTAGTTACCAAATTTTTGGGACTTGCTAACTATGTGTTACTAGCAACAAAACAGGGTTTTGCTATTTATGTTCGGATACTAGCAGCCAAACTAATTTTGTTAAAATCAATTTGACAGTTTGACTATGTTTAATCAACTCGTATATGAATATAGGTTATATATGATATAACACATAAGTTTTTTTTTTTAAGTTAAGTATTTTGTATCAATCAATAAAACTCCTTACCTGCTGGCAGAATTCGTGAGTGTGTGTTTTAGCAGATTTATTCATCTTCCTGGTAACCAAACTTTTGATGAAGTTATTGCTTTTTTATGGTAACAAATAAAAAAATATTTTGGTTGTTATTAAAGTAGCTTGATTTGTTACTAGTTACAAAAGTGTTGGTGGATGCTGCTCTCAAGCTGAAAATCTCAAAGCACCATAGGCAGCATCACACTCCTGGTCGGTGCCAATCAGACAGTACAAAGTCTACTTTCAGTTGCTTTTCCGACAGTCAAAGGACCACGAATAAATCCCAGAAATATTTCCTACTACTTTATGTAAATAATACCACGAACATAAGGTTGAATGGTCAGTTTTAAGATAAAATATTACTTAGCTGTTTAAATTTAATCAAATGAATATCGATATCGATGTATTACATTATAACTAATTGCTTAGAAGTCTTAACAGTAACCAATAGCAAAACTAGTTAAGTAATTAGTATAGTTCACAAAATCAAGCTAAAAGTACATATCTATAATTAGTTTTTTTGGATATGTAATGAAATGAATAAGAAAAATGTTAATCTAAGTACCAATTTTTCAATAAATAAATGGTTACACATGCATTTTGGTAAAATATAGTCAGAGACGTTAGTAAATAGATAGAAATTAGTTTAGTTATATTTTAGGAATCGGTTTTGCTGATCTAAGGCAACCCAGTTTACTACTTAGGAAACATAAACTAAAAAAACTAGTTTTGGGTGTACAACTGTTGAATTAGTTTTGTATAATTTTATCAAAGTTTATTTTCTCATGAGTAAAGTTTAAAATTACAAAACTAATTCGGTGTTTTTTTTTTTCAAACTCCACAATAAACTGGTACAGCCTTTGTACAGTATGATATACCTAATAAGAAAATGTACAGAAATTTCAAGGTAAACTTAATCACAATTTATTAAAGTATAATATGGGTAAGTGCCAAGGATGTTTTACTGATAAATAACACGTATAATCATGGACGATTTTTGTTTTCCCGCCAATTTTGTTTTGGTTTTATTTCCTTAAGAAGTTGTCAGAATCTAATGTGTTTTTTTTTCTAAAATAAGATTAAATATTATATAAATTTTTTGCAAACATCCATTAAAACAATACTTATTCGTAACAAATTTATTTTTATAATTTTCGTGAAAAGAATAGAGAGCGAGCACAGAGATCTATCAGTTTGGCGTAGGCAAAACTAGTTTCTCACTAAATCAGGTTTGGTCGGGAACATGTAAATAGATTTTCGATTAAGTTTAGTAAAGAATCCTTTGATCATGAGTTGGACACTAATATGACAGTATTTTATTTTAGGTACACCGGTTTTCTATATGCATTACAAAATATGAAAAAAACATACGGGCAGAGCTACGTGGAAAAGGTAAACTAGATAATAAATAAAAGGCAGCGTGTCTCATTTCATAAGTGTGCAGGCAAGCGAGAGAGTTCTCTCTGTGTGAATTAACAGACGGGTCTGAATCACAGAGGCGAGTATAGAGCAACGGAAACGATATGCCCGCTCCTTCGAGACGCGTGTTCACTGATTAATAAATCGATGCTGTGGACGGAAAAATATTTATTTGTAAGTAGGAATCTTTTCAAGCTTCATTTGAAAAAAATATCATGTATGAAAACCATTATACACATCACCGTAACGTATATATCCCCAAGAGGATGTCGGAAGTGTTTCAAGTGTGGACTGTCATTGAAACAGCTGACACCCGTACATACACCCTCTTTTTATCGAGGTATTTACATCCCAGCGTGAGCCTTCCTAAGGCATGCTTTTAAGGTATGCAGGTTTACCACACATTGTTTCGTACAGCGTATTGCAGTAGACTAAAGTATGATAATATCATAAATAGTCAAAATAAAGATATCGTCTCTGTTATACGGAGAATAATGGACGATTTTTTTCCCGTAAATTTTTCACCCCCAATTTTGTTCTCCTAAACTAGTCGTCAGAATCTAATGCGGTTTTATTTTTATAGAAAGAAAGTTTCGGTTATTCTTAGGTTATCTTATTTGTCTATTCAAATATCCTAATAAAATAAAAAAAATATATATATAATTATAACCATAAATTAAAAAATATATAACATACTACCCACAACTTTTTTAAATATTATTATTGTTTTTTTCGTTGTTTGTCTTTCTAGCTTTCCAACGACATCCGTATTGTATATAGTATAATTACTATTCATACTTTGCATTTGCCACGATCTTGCCTTAGGCCCTCCAAACAGAGCTTGTTTGATTCAGCGGGTTAAACTAATTTAATGTACATAGTACTTTGAGTATATGCAAATCTGCTAGAAGCAATTTTTAACAACTCACTAACGACCAGAGCTTAGCAGAAAATGTAATACACAAAATTGGTTTCGGTAAGCCAACAAAAAGAAAAGCATTTAACACATTTTCCTTATTCTTTGAACGGAAAGAAGTCACAAAATGAAATACTGCAAGTCACAGACCATCGAAGCGAACCGTACTTACTTCTGTTTAGTATATTATAAAGCATTGCTCTGTACTGGTGTGCTATCGGAAGCCACTAGGTAATCCTATCGCGTTTGAGTCGAAACGCCATGCCGCCGCAAACATTAAAAAAGAGCGAAAATGACATTTCCAATTTTCTACAGTTGCTCCCGGGCAAATTCATTTTATTTCGTAGGCAGGGATTTACGCAACGTTGTCTGTCAGGCGGCCCCGGATCGGCCGCGTAGTTGCCAATATTTCATTTCCCATCAAAGGAGTTTCGCTGTTCTGGAAACGGGTACGGCTTTATTAACGAATAATTTGAAAATTTTCGTTTGAGAAAAGGCATTTTCATCATCACCTTCCAATTACTAATTTATAGTATTTTACTACCCCTCGAAGCTGTAGCTGTTTGTGGTAGAGTTCGAGCGGGAAAAGTAATAAAAAATAATTTATATGTGGATAAAAGTGGAATTTGTTTTTGTATGGCTCCGCAGAAAGCTTACCTGAAGCAGTGCTCTGACAAACAAGTTTTATGACTATCGTCTAACCGAAATGAATGACGACGCAGCACACTTCTCGAATAATACATTCATGTAAAATTCATGATGAATTCAACTCGTCTTGGCGCTCGACATAAGGCGCCTTTATTTAGAAGATGATTTATAAATTCAAGCTTTACGTACAGGCAAATAACGAGGTAACATTTATCAATATTACAATGGAGGCATGAGTTTACACCGCAACTTTATTTTTACGATAACAATAAAGGAAGTCATTATTTTATTCTTCTTTTCTTTTCACTCATTTTTAAACCTTTAAATGCTACTTAGCAAATTATGTTTTAATATCGACATTCTAAGTTACTTGACAAAGAAATTAAAATCACATCAAAGAAAATTTTATTTAGTTTAAAAAAGCTTTGTAAAAATGGGCAATTTTAGATTTAAAGACGGTTCTCAATATTTTGAGTCATATTTAATGCGTTATTTTACAATATTTATCACAAAGCTAGGTTCTTATGAAAATGATCTTCGATAGTCTTAGGTTCCTTGTTTGCCAAGTTAATAACAACATTTTCGCTAACCCACTTTAGGCCCTTATTACTGAGCTATAGGCAAAAAATGGTATAGAACAACTTTTACTATGGAGCCAACCCTGAAATCTCAAAAAGAAATCTGCCCTTCCATTCATTTCAGTCGAGCGAAAAAGTTTTTTTTTTCGAGATATAGGGTTTGTTCCATAGTAAAAGTTGTTCTATACCATTGACTGAATGAGCTCTTCAAATATGGTTACACCTTTCTGTTACACGTTGTATATGCCCATACCGTGGACAAAACGTGAGCCTACGCAATTTTCAACCAATGAGAATGTAATCTTTTTAATAATATTTTTACGTGATTAATTGGTTGGTGATCATTGAA
The DNA here is from genome assembly GCA_934047225.1 of Ypsolopha sequella. Classification (NCBI taxonomy): domain Eukaryota; kingdom Metazoa; phylum Arthropoda; class Insecta; order Lepidoptera; family Ypsolophidae; genus Ypsolopha; species Ypsolopha sequella. The sequence continues at coordinate 13,359,797 of OW203994.1, read as the reverse complement.
CCTTGTTCCTGGTCCCTGGCCGGGTCTCCGGTGTGGATTCAGGCGGTTGATAGGATTTCACCTTGTATAATATATATTTTACCTATAAATTTAATCGTATATATATTGCTACATAAATTAAATAAACCTTTAATCTAGTTCATGTACATTTATTATTTTATTACATATATTTTTATAAGATTAATTTTGACTTGTGAAACGTATATTATGTATACCTACTTTGCAAAATAAACTATTTGAATTTGAATTTGTGAATTCCCAATTTTTCTAGGTGCTCCATTTGCATCTGCCATAGCTTTATCAGCTCATTCATTTTAGAGTTGTGCCAAAAATTATTAAACTCTTCTTAGTTATGGAGGGCTATGTGAGGTTTCTGGCTATACTTTCAAATTTATTCGTTTTTTTGTCTCCACTTTCATTTGGAAAAGCTTCCACAAAACACAACCATAAAATATTTTATACGAAAATAATCAAGCAGAAAATTACAGTATCGCAAAATTACTTAATTTTCAATAAAACTTTTAGGTTCCCCGCCACCATATTTTCTGTACAACTTTATCACGAAATTATTTTCAGTTGGTACATGTAAAAATGAAATTGGCACGCTGTAAAGGGTGTTGATCTAGTCAGCTACTTCCGTCACAGGGTAGGTTATATTCACGATACTAAAAAAGAAAAAAAAAACTATGAAATATACTTCCTTTATTGAAATATACGTATATATATATCCACGATATTTTTATCACTATTGGACTAACTGCTTACGCCACGGGGCGCGAATTTTTCGACCGATTGGGTGCGAGGGGTGGGGTGAGGGTGTGCGGGCGCAGCAGGAGTGCCAAGTGGCGGCCGGCGGCCATGCGTGGCATCAAACAGCCATTCGTTGTGACTGCACGCGCGTGTTTTGTTATTAACTTCGTGTCTCATTGCGCGCGATCTCATAGTAAATCTTCTTCAAGGTCTTGCAGAGATGAATGTACAAAAAGCATACATATTTTATTTGCTATAGTTTACCCTTGGCTATACCACCTTAAAAGCGTCTATATGAGGCCTAGAAAGACGCTCACCCAAAATTTATAGGACTATTTGTAGAAATAAGTAAAAAGCCGCCTTACGAGTATATGCCAGATCATTTACAGTAACCGCTTGAAATGAAATCTCATATACAACTTACTCACACAGTAACAAGTTAAGTGTGACTTGCGAACACGGAATGTAAGATTTCTTATTTCTGACCATGTCAAAATTTACCTCAAAAATACCAAGCATTTATGATTAAATGTTTTTTTTTCTGGTTAGAGAATGAATAAAGGATAAAAAGAGTCTGCTTAAAATCATAGAACAGATGAGGAAAGATAATACAAAGTAACAGCCTCATGATAAACACCATAGAGAGGAAGATAAAAGGGATAAGAAGAAGAGGTAGAAAATTACTTTGACCAAGTGAAGGTAAATGTCTTCTTCAAATCGCCGTTACTGCACCGACAGAACGAAGCTGTTATATATATATAATATACATTCTTTAAATATTTTATTTAGTAAGGACTTTGGTACAAACACATGACAGTGTAATCCTCATAGAACCGACTTATAGTAAACTACAATCATCTTAAAAATATAAAAGTATTAAAGATGTTTGGATAGAAAAACAGCAACTAGCCAAACTTGAAATTTACCTCTTGTCTGACTGAACCTTGAAACAGGGAGTGTGAGAATATCAACACCTTGTCCAGCTTGTACGGACTTATTTTATGTTCAGATAAGTATTACAACAATGTTTCATGCTATGACAAAAGTATTGTAAGCGGCTTAGAGCACAGAAAATGAAAATTTGTGTGGAAAGTGGGTGGGTACTTATTGTTCGGAGTTTTTCAATTGTATTGTGGAATGTGTTGTATTTAAAATTATTTAAGCTGTTATGAATAGACTCGTTTGGGTAGTTGTTTGAAATTTATAGCGATAAGTAGAAAATACGCTTTGCAGATGCTGGTTTACATTTTAACGTATGTTGCAGATCAAATAAAATATATTCACATTTTAAATGGTTATTTTTAGTTTAACCCTTAACTACCTACCACCGGTCTCAGAGACCGCAACGGTTTTTTTTTTTCAATTTATTCTGCCAACGTAAGCCGTAGATATCCGTGCGTCTATGTACCTTTTTGTCGATCCCTTGCAACAATTTGCAAGCACTCGTCAAGTGTATATGTGTGCGAATCCTCTGCAGGTGATCAAAAAAAGGTCGCTAGTCTTGTCACATTGAACTTACAATTTAGAAGTAATTTTTTGTTTTGTGTTTACTGTTACTCAATTATTTAAGTAACATTATATTTCATTGTTTTTAATTAAACGATACGGATCTTGAAATACGTACATGTATAAAAATAATATTTGTTTTTACTAGTTACTAAGGTTTTTGACATTTGATAAGCGGTCTCTATGACCGCAGGTAGGTAGTTATGTGACAAAAATAGGGGGTAAGTAGTCAAGGGTTAAATAGTAAGTGAAAAAGGTACGAGTTATGGAAATGTTTCTTCATTGTGTGAAATACGAGTATTATAAAAATATTAGGTCTTTAATATGCAATTGCCGTTTTCAATAGAGAATTTGAAGGAAACTCAATTTTCAGTACTAACATTTTTGCATTTTTTTTGCGAATGACAAATCTAAATTGTGTAGTTTCTTTTGTGTATGAATGAAACAACATTAAGCTAACAGCAACATTAATTTATTTTTGAAAAGTGTCAGCCGTAAAAAATTATTACGTATCTTATCATGGAAATGGATGGCATTTAGGACGAACTGTTTTTGGAAATTTTATTTTGATTAAAAAAATAATAATACGTAGATGTACTTGATATCAACTTTCAAGCAAGCAATAAATAAAAGAAATAGCTATTGATTTACAGGAATTATGAACTCATGAATGTTGGCATTATAAAACCTAAAGCAAAAACTGTAAGTCTTAAAGAACACAAGCTTAGCACAAGCGGTAAGCAAGTATTGAAATGTTCATCAGATTTCTTTTTTATATGAATCAGATTTACCAAGACAAATCTCAGTCAATTCATGACATCCCAAGCGTGTTAGGAATTTGGCAAATCGACTCAATTTTTTGCTGAACTCGATGAACAAAATTGGTATTATATCCGAAAAAGTCCCAAGTCGCACATAGAGGTCTCGTAAAGGTTTTTGCTGATACATACTTGTAAATGTATAAATTTTGAAGTGTGGGATCCTAGTAGGCATATACTATTTTAATTATTGCATATTTTTTTACGAATAATTACCTATTTTTATTTCGAGTCGGTATATCTCTATATCAAAGTAATTTTCATATGAACGTTTATATGTATGATTTTATAACTGAAAACCAAAAATATAATATTTGCTAACTAAAATCGATGAATGTTGTAATAAAATACGTATTGAAAAGTTACAATGAAAAAGTGGACACTGACCAAAAACCCAAGGGTTAAGAGTTTGCTATTTTCGTAGTATCCTCGCGTGCTCTGTTAGGTACACGATTTGGCATCCTAAAAACCAGTTTCCGTATACGTGATGCGGAGGAATTCTCCCATTTCGAATGGCCAGTTACAGAAAAGAAAGCATGTGTGAGGGCTGACCTTGAGTCCTTCAAGCCTTCAAAGCATTCGTGCATTTAATTTGAATTGTCACCTATATCTTCTAATAACGGCCTAGCGTGTTCATTCAGAATCTCATGGACGTCCCATTCAGCCGCCAGGTTGCCCTTTTCCATAGCCATTAGATCCATGTAACCCTCTGAAGAAAAACGGCATGTACCGATTCTCCGTCGTAAGCAACTGTTTCCTTAATACAATCTTGATTTAAACACTCTCCTGTAAATCAATAAACTTTATTCTTCTCATCACGAACACAAAGGTAGAATTTTTTTCTTTCTTTTTTCGGTTGTCTGACAGATATCCTTGTGCATGTTTCTGGTGGTGGACCAAATTTCATGTCGTCCCGCTCTCAAAATAAACGTTTTAGATGAAGCGGGCCTGTGTGGATGTTTAGTTTTCGGTGAGCACCATTGGATTCCTGTAGGACCTAAATAGTTGTTTAATTTATCGACGTAAGAAAAATGTTTACTTATTACTACTTTTCAAAATAATTCAATACTTATAATTTCAAGGCCTATCTTTTCTTAACAAAATTGATTTTACAATTGTGTCTGAGAAAGATAGGCCACTCTGACACTGACCGCCTAAATTGGGACTCGCCTGTAGACAACTCTTTTACCCATTCTTCTTCACCCCATTCCTTTTGTTCACGTACCTACTGTAATCTCGCTACACGATGCTTTCTCTCGATTATCCAGCTGTTGGCTGGCCTATCTATAGGTATACGCTTCTCACTGTCCACTGACTGTTCACTCACTAACGTTAAACCTCTTTTGGTTTCCGTCAGCTATGTCGGTTTATAAATAGTAAAATTATATTATTTTTAATCAATAAACGCATAAAAAAAAACGTGGTCTTTTGGAACTGTAAAAGTTTTTGAAACAACTAATCTATCTTCTTGGGCAGTTTTCCATCCTTTTCAATCATTTCCTGGAAGCTCAGTAGCAAGTGACAGTAGAAAATTACGCACCCACTGCTTTCGCTGTTCTTTGATGGTTTCTCCCTAATTCAGTAATTTAAATAAAACGAAATTTAAAATATTTTTTACATGTTGGTAGAAGTTATTTAGGTTAGTTTTGGAGAAATCGTGATTTTTTTGTAACCGAAACTTACGGGAATCATTGAGTTAGAGCCCGCGGCCACGATAGGTATTTGATTTACTGAGGCAGTGTAGATCGGAGACTCAACCGTCGTCGCTTGAGCAAATAAAGACCAATGTGACATAACACTAAACAACCACGATAAGTAGAAGTTTTGCAAGGAGGAATTTTATTCACAAGTTTTATTATAAAAAAAAAAACTAAACGTGTTAGGAAAAATCTGTTCGTTTCAGAGTGTAATAAAGTTTATACAGGTTAAAATCCATAATTAATATGTATGGAATTTTGCTTAAGTAATCTTATACCTCGACATGACAACTTTTTTTAAGATCTTTGTTGTTTTTTTTTTCATTACTGGAATGACTTCAGATGATTCTGTTTCGCTAAGTGTGTGCATTATAATAAAAAAAAAAACTTTTTTTTTCACTCATAGTATTGCTAGATTCTTCAAACCACGAAGAATAAATTAGGGACCTTTGATGTTTTTGCGGGGCCTATCCTCAATGAAAGCATTAATGTTTTTTCATCAGTGTATTATAATCTCGTTCATAATAAGCAAGTGAGACGCGTATATTTCGAGTGCAAATTTGGCTAAATATACATTGAATACTTACCACTTACTGAACATACAAAAAAAAAACTATTCCCATAATACGTTGGAAACATGTTTGACTGCCCATGTGACATTAAAATATTTCTGAAAACCCTGAGGAGATACACTTCCTGATTATATTCTCGCAATGAAAACTTTTTTCTTATTCCCCGCAAAGTAACGACTCCTAAAAGAATCCGTTAGATACAGAGAAAAACTTTGTTCCACCTCCACAAATTATATCAGTGTTTACCTGATCGCGAGAAAAGTTGGAAAACTACATACGTATGTTAGAAAATATTCTGTTTGTTTTGGAGTTCGGGTCGTTCTGTGATTGATTGTTACATTCACTGAACTCTTAATGTGTGGTACTATTTGTGTAACATACTGTTCCTTTCTGTAATATATAAAATCAATAGAATCACACCCTTGGTTAAAACTGACGTTGGTTTCAGAGGTTGGGGTCTTTGATTGTTTCACCATTTTTTTTCTAGTCTGACTTCTTTTGAACAATACCTAATTAAACCAGTACAACTGTTGCACAGCACTGGGGCATAATTAGAGATTTTATCATACACTAGAAATCAATCAACTAAGAATTTTTTTAAAAACTGAAGGAAGTATCTTTAATTTTTGCCTTTAGGACATTTTATGTATGATACGATGCATGAAAAGTTATTTAAAAATAATTTTCCTCTTTTCAATTAAGTTTCGCTTGAAGAAATAGAATTTTAGAAATACGCTGGCCTTTGTGATAATATTCTTGTTTTAAAATTAAAGTACCGATACCAATTTAAATACCTCCGAACAAAATCGTGTGCGACTCTAAATCAGCGTATTGGGAGTGTTACATTTTAGCTGCTATTTAAAATTGATTTAAGTTGTATTTTAGATCTAACAATTGGTCATACCCGTTCTGGTTTGATACTTAAATAAGATAAATATAATATATCGTCACGACTTAAAATAACTTACGAAAATACGAAAATAACGAAAATAACTTAAAACTCCTAATTTTGTGGCTTTCAGGACACGAAATCAAAATGCGGTTCATGAAATACAGTGCGGTCACTGGCGGAGTGTTGTTGGTCGGATTTGTATAATGTAATGCAGCAACTGGGTCGCGAGCAGAAGTCTCAAGGAATCGGGGCACGAGATTTCAGTTAAGGTGAAGATCGAAAAAGATCTGGGTTTTGACAACTTAAACAATAGACGTTATCTGTTCGAAAACATGCTTTTCTAAACGACTCATGCATTTCCGTATTTGTCGCGGAGTCCCAGATTGATATTCTCTATTATTTTAATTATATTACGTAAAGAAAACCTTTTAAAAAAAACCTTTTTTTTTTTACCTGTGGGTTTTTGTTGATTGTGCATTTTTGTAACCAGGTTAAGATTTTTGAAAATAAAGATAACATAAAAAAAAAATTGAGCCATGAACTAAAACGCATAAAATAATTTTAGATCGCTGAAACTGTTAACATTTGATGTTGAATTATTTTTAAAAACTTGTCGCACACATTGTACAGAAAATACATACATCGTTATAAATTCTCGACAAAAAAACCAGTATAAACTAATTAAACTATTGGTGATTTTTGATTAAATATTCTAAATTGCCTAATAAATTCAGATGCCCTTCTGAGATACTTGATCTCAACTAATTTTTAAGGAAGTGCCCATGCCACGCAGCTTGAAATTTATATCCGGTGCTGGCTGTCACGTTATTTCGTTGTATAGGTTCTCTTGATTCCCTGCTTCTGATATTGAATCGTTAACTTACTTACCAATCAATCCAATCAGTTCAATGAAATTTTAAGCTACTTTTAAGCTTTAGGAAAACCAAAAATTCAACATAAAATGTTTCTATTTTTAATTATATCTTGTGTTTTTTATTTTAGTGAATAACGTAATTTTACTCGTCAAAACCTTTCGTTTGACAACCATATCAAGAGTTTGGTAAAAGAAATTTAACCTGCCATCTTGGGGCCTCCACCATACTGAATTTAGAATGACGTCACGTATTTTGCTCCGCAAACCCTTTTATTTAATACCCACATCATGGAGATGGTTAAGGAAGTTTAGTTCGTCATCTGGCGTGTCTGCTATATTGGATTAAAAATAACATCACTGAGCTGTTCGTATAGTACTCGTTAAATCTCTTTTTTTTGTACCCATGTCAAGGGGGTTCATATGAAAGTAATAAATCGCTATCTTTTGACGTCCGCCATATTACATTTAGAATAACGTCACTTAGCTTACCGTATTATCCTTGTCAAACCCTTTTTTTATACCTATTTAAAGATGTTGATTAGAAATAATAAACCGCCATCTTGTCGCGTCCACCATATTGGATTCAGAATGACGTCATTTAGCTTATTATGCATTGTAACTAAAAACCAAACGGGTGTGCAAAATTTAAATTCAACAGGTTGGGGGGAACTGGTTTAAATTCAGTTGCATGAATTACTAACAAACTTAGAATTTTTCTAACAGATGACGTGAATTGTAAATTTTTAAAATGTAAATAATGTTACCTTCTCGTATACCAAAACAGATTTGTTAAATCCCAAAGCTCTAAGGATTTACGAATTTTATGAATATCTTAATAATTTCAGATGCAAAGTCAGTCTAACCCTTAACAAAAAGGTCAGAAATTCAGGGGCGAGACGGGTCAGAGTGGCTTAGCATTTCTTCTTTCCCTACTTACCCGTATATGTAAGTACCGCATTGCATTTTCTGGGATTGCCTCTTAGGCCGGCTTGAGTATGCCGATTTCAGCCATTGTTACGGCCCAGTCGTGGTCGAGGCGGGAACGGATTTGACTTTTCACAGGAGTTACACCTCGAATGAAGGCGTCTTTCTAAAATACGTATGAGTTTTCTAGAAGCCTGAATAATTCCTACCATAGTGTTTTTAGGTAAAGTCTGTTTCTATGGCAGCTGGAAAACATGTACGCGTCAAAAGAAATACGTCTATCTCGACAATCTTTATCACTTCACGCAAATTACGGTGTTACGTGGTACGTGGAATCAGAATCAGAATCAGAATCAATCGTTTATTTGTGAAACATAGGTGTATGATATATTTTTTACAAGATGGTGGTTGTTTCATGTTTGACCGCTATGTTCTGCCTTAAAGTAATAGCATACAAATATTAAACACATGCAACTTTAAACATGCTCATTAAACAAACATTAGACATTTATTAAACATGAAAATCATATTTACAATTCTACAATTGCACGTCAAAAGAAAGAATTAGTATTTAAATAATCATTAATTGTACAATATCAATTATCAATAAGCAATTATAAATTATTATATTATACATGTCAAGTGGTCCAGTACAAAATGCGCAAAGGTCAATGACCGATTTTCCAGCTGCTCTTTATATTTTACTTATTTTTTTATGTTTTTACGTGTCATGATAGTTTGTATTAAATTTTGAATTTTCCAGGAGCTATATATATATATATATATATATATATATATATATATACACATATATATATTATATAGTTATATAAGGATATGCCCAAAAATATAAAGCCCTGACTTTACTTTCAATAACAATAAAACCTGGCCAAGTGCGAGTCGGGCCTCACTCTTTTAGGGTTCCGTACATATGAGCAATTCTTTCAAACTAGATATTTATTTAATTTTTGGTAATGCTGAATTCTGTCAGACATAAAAATTGCAAAATTAAGTTGGTGGAGTATTCAAAGACGTAAACCTAAAACTACATTACAAATCGGCGTTTTTAGTATTTGTTGTTTAAATACAGCATATGGTACATAATATACAGAAATTTGAAATTCGTAACTGCTTTGGCCTTTGAGATAGAGCCCGTAACAAAAATGGTAACTTTGATAGCGCCCCATTGCTTTATATTTTAAAATTAAACAAAAATAAAAAATATATTTATACTGTACTTTATGAGTTCTAGACCATGACTAATGCTAGAGTAAAAAAATATATATATTTTTCTGCTTCATTTTCATGTATTAGCTAGCCCCCCCCCCCTTGAAAAATATTTTAGTTACATTTTAAATTCAAAATTCAGTTTAAAGGTCAACATTTTACACAACATATAAAAATTTCAGGTTTCTATCTCATTCCGTCTAAGAGTTAGAGACCCGTGACATACGGACAGATGGACGGACAGCGAAGTGACATTAATAGGGCTCCGATTTGTCCTTTGGGTACGGAACCTAAAAATGTACGACTTTAAAAAGAAATCATAAGTCAGAAAAAGTCGCTGATTTAAAAAATATAGGCTTTAAATAAATAAAAAGTATTCCCGTCAAGTGTTGCGTACCACCACACGATACGGGTACGGAACCCTAAAAATATTATGATAAATAACAACAATGTAGATATGCCATAGCAAAAACAAGTAACAACAAAAAACAAAGCGCTAAAATGGTAGCGCTTGACAAACTATTCGGCACCTAAGTATGGAACCCTGATTTTTATTATTTTTTGTTTTACTTTATATAATCTGACTAAATTTAAAATATAAACGTTGAAAACATTACATTTTTTTGAGGATTTTTGTACAGGGACCATTAATTATTAAATAAATTTGCCGGGATAGAGGCATCGAAAGTGTAACACATATTCTGTAAAACTTTCAAGCGGAGGCTTAGGGTTCCGATTAGCACCCTTCATGTACGGAACCCTTAAAAGCATAGTTATCCCTTAGAAAATAAATAATCTCTACAACTAACAAGATACTTACCTCAGCCGTTGGGTAAAAGGCTTTGTATGACCTTTTTGCATGGAGTGCCAATTAGCTTCTATGATTTTGTACGATTCACTATTGAATGAGGCTTTTCCTTTTTTGCCGAAGCGTATCATTATCTGTGGTCAAGAAGTTTGGAGGGTTGTCTATTTTGCATAGGTAAAGCATATATTAGGCTTATATAAACATTATTGTTTTAGGTAATTGGAAAAGTAAACTACGTATAGAGTCAGGACAAATAAAAATGTATTAACCCTTTGGGTGCCGATTATGTATATATATTATATATATATGTAGTTCACATCTATGCAGGATGGCGACTATGTATATATGCGTAGGGATTCCACACAAGATTGTATGAAATGTGTAACAACTGGCCACCTAAATACAGTGATTCTAAGTAGACTGGCCTCTCAAATAAAACCAGTAATAACTTTATTAATTAATTTATTAGTGGAAAAAAACGAAACTTTTAAAAGCACTATTTGAAAAGCAGTGGTAGCTTAGGGATAAAACGCTGGCGTCTTAAACTTGAAATCCAGGATCAATACCCAATCGGATATGTACCAATGAGTTTTTCGGAATTTATGTGCGAAGTATTTTTTCTTACTTACTACTTGCTTAACGGTGAAGGAAAACATCTTAAGGAAACCTGTATGCCCTCTAAAGCCTGTATTTGTGCCCGAAGAACGGCGTTAGGGTTCATAAATCATCACGTTGGGACGTAATAATCGTCCGTGAAATGCGGGTGTTCCGAGTGTTTACTATGAACACCTCTGACACTCCCTCGGGGATTCATGTCGTGAATATATATTTTTTATATTTATACATATAAATATATTATTCAAAATATTATTATTCTGTTCAAAATACATTGAAATTTTGTTATAGGATCTACTAAATCACTTAACTGGTAATAGATGCTTCCAAATTCCAAATACTTCAGGTTTTTATATTGAAATACGGTGAAGAAAATATATCCAAATCAGATTTACTCGCAAAAGTAGTAGTGAGAAAGTGTTAAGGTGTGCAGGGAATGTGGCCTAGAGATTGAATCCACATGTGGCCCCTAAACAAGATGAATGAAGTTGGGGAAGGGTTGTGACTATACAGTTTACATGTAGGTAAATTTTTCAACAAAATATATCTTTTCTTAACATCTCTTTGACGGGTTTTGTTTTTAGTATTAACTGTCTTTTTTTGCGTTATAGACCTTTTCATAACGTATTAGTCACATTATTTAATAAATATATATAAATACGCATGTACGGGTTGGTATTAATTAATAATTATATTATGTGTTACCAAAACTTATATATTATTCAAAATTCAAATAGTTTATTTTGCAAAGCTGGTGTATATAATACACTTTTTACACGTCAAATTTAATCTAATAAAAATATATGTAATAAAATAATAAATGTACATGAACTAAGTTAAAGGTTTATTTAATTTAGGTAGCAATATAATATTATATTTTAATCATTTAAATATATATTATATATATATATACGATTAAAATGATAGTTAAAATATATATTAAGTATATCAGGTGAAATCCAATCAATTCTCTTCACTTACCTTGAAGACGATGAAACGCATGAGGCATAAATCATTACCGATTAATTTTAAAACCGTGAACTAAAAGTCAAGTAATAAATAATTTTTCAATATTTTAATTGACCAAATAGACTCAGGAAATTCAAGATATTTTAGGTTTTATATGTACATTTTCACAGTATCGATACTACCAACCCCTCTCTAAAAGAAGAAGCGACCCCCCTCGTCATCGCACTCGAAAAAAGTCTCTGGGGACGCTTACCTTTCTTTTACCTCAATATGATGGGTATGGAATCCATTCTCGTTCTATATGATGGCTTTTTCGGGGTTTGTAAGTGTATTTCTGTTTTACTTGAAATTACAATGCGTTGTTGCTGTGTTATGTCGGTATCATTTTGTATTTTTTCCCCCGAATGTATTTAGGAGATGGAAATCTGTAGTATCAGTGGCGTGCATATAACTTTTTTCCGGAAAAGCAATCAGAAGGTCAAGATTGACAATAAAAAAATATGAAAAAATTTAAATAACACTTTGAAAAAAAAAAAGTTTGTATGACGCCAGGGCAGGCACTGCCTACCCTAAAGTGAACATATTCATACAAACTTTTTTTTTTTCAAAGTGTTATTTAATTTTTTTCATATGTTTTATTGTCGAACTTGACCTTCTGATTGCTTTTCCGAAAAAAGTTCTATGAACGCCACTGATATATATATATAGCTATGTAGGTATTTGGGAGCTGCTTTCGGGTAGCGGTTAATGGACAAACGAAAAGAAGCGGTGGGTCAGTCGTAAGGATGCAAGAATCTTAAGAATTTTAGAAAGTACATTATAATTTTTTTCATTTTCAACTTTCACAACGGTGTTGCTAACCTTTGGGGATAAATATCGTGACCAAAACTTTACCTTATGTTGTGATGTTATAATTACTTTGCTGTTAAAGCCTGAACAGTGGTAAGTCTGAGGTTTGTCCTGCTAAAAGGTTTATAAGTTGGTAAAAGTAAGGATTGATTTAACCATGATTAACCATTTGCGCCTTTTACTATTTGAATTTTGCACATGCTTGGATTTACAAATGACGATTAGTACAATTAAGTTCTAGGAATAAAACAAGGTATTAAAATTACAATTTAGAATACGTGCAAAGACGAGCGAAGCAAATAATTAAAATAAAAAATTATAAATTAATAATTGAATAGTTTAAAATTATTGAGTTAAATAGTTATTTGTGCAACAAGAGAGCAAATTAAATTTTTGTTGCGGGTGCCGAGTTTGATTCCCGAGCAGGCGAAGGATTCTATAATTGAATCGCGAGGGTAGTAAGTGATTCTAAGTTATAATACCGAGCGTATTGAGGGATTCAAAGGCACAAGAAAAAAATAACTTTGCTCTCGTGTAACAGGTACAACATTTTTACTCACTAGCGAGAAAATACAAATTGTAAGAAACAATATTTTAGAACGAGTTAACTGAATACCAGTGTATTACGTTAATATATATGGCCGCCTTTAATTAAAAGAGTCGGCTTAAGAAATATCCACTTAGATCATTTTTGGTTCTTCTTCTTTTCTGAAAAAAAAAATTTATGGCTCGAAAGAACAAGTATCCAGAGCTGTAAAACGGCGTTATAAAACATAGTGAAAGAAATAAGAAATGCCAGTTCGCAGCATTTTAAAATGAAATTACTTTTTTCACTGAAAGAGCAAAAATTTACTTTTGCTCACTGATTTTAAGCAACAAAAGCTTGAAAGAATAAGTATCCAGAGTCACAAAACAGCATTAAAAAAGAACAGAAAATAAATAATAAATGCCTATTTGCAGCGTTTTAAATTAAAATAACGTTTTTTTACTGAGTGTGCAAAATTGACTTTTGCTACTACTATCGTCAGGCGAGTACTATCGCCAGTTTCCAGCTTTTACAACTTAACACACAGTATAATAAAAATATTGTATGTAATGGCTTAGGATTGGTTTCTTATTGTTTAATAATTAACAAGTAACCGCTTGTGCTCATAGTTTCGGGAGCCATGCTAAGAAACATGCTTAGGTAGTACCTTAATCAAACAGAAACTAACGCATAGATATAAACAATTGTTTTTCCACCTTTGTCAACTAATTAATTGAATCAACCTGCATTTAAGGGTTGATTTTCTGTATTTGTTATAAATACAGCAGACTATTCTTAAAAGTTGTCTAAGCTAAATATTGTATAAACATTCCTTAATATTTTGTTATAAATTAGGAGAAAAGACCCTTAAATAAAGCATAAAAATTTCGTAATGATTTCCTTTTTGAATAATTTAACATTATCTTTATATTTTGCCAAGCTTGTTTGAACACTAGAGAATGTATTCTTTGATGTAATAATATCTTAGAGATAAAAGGTAAAGATAAGGTAAAAATGTATTTATTACTTGCAAACATTTTATCTAGGTTACATACTTATCGCCAGGTTTGTCTTGGATCGCCATTCGTTATCTGTAGATCATATCAGTTTTGTTTAACATAAATAATTTTATTCCTCGCTTTTACGTTCTGGGTGTTTAACAATGCACAGTGAAATTCATGCAGTAAAGAATACACAACGAAAGTGGTACAACTAATAGAAAAATAAGGCAAAGACGCCCCTTTACACCTGGATTTTTCTTAAGATTCATACAAAAGGTAAAAACTGAATATGAAGTCAACAGCTTATTTTCTTCATATTTTTTACACATACGTCTCTATACAGCCCAAAAAGCAATATTTGATGAAACACCATCATAATAGCTGTCAAGATATCGTGAATATTGCCTCGTTTTTACGCAAAGTTTAGCAAGTTGTATAATTTTTATCTTTACTGGAAATAAAAAAGAGAGAAATACAGGCGTCGTTTATGTACAGAAGACTAAGTTTATACACTTCTCTATAAATAAACAGTTACCGTTTCATGGAAAACAGTTTTTACCTGAAACTATTTCACAAATTCGGCGCATTTTGAATATCTCGCCATCTTGCACCTCTTGATGAGAGATGGGTTAGAGTGCGGTGTAGGGGGAAGGAAAACATATATTATATAAAAATGTATGTAAAGTTGTCACAGCCATCAAGACGTCACAAACACCTAAAGCATTGACATGTCAGCTGAGCGGAATGGTCCACCTCTAGGGGCACCAATGACCTTGAGCCGACCTGTGTCAGTACAAATATCGACAGAAACTATATTGAAATAACGTACATATCAGAGCGCACTGCATTACGAGATAAATAGGAGAAAATAATACTTTTCATATGGACGCAATGGACGGAAAAAGAATCCAAATGAATTTTTCTAAGCAATATTTTCCTTGTATTTTAGTGGAAGAACCATACAAATACCATTCGTGATTTCAAAAAAATTACCAATTTTACTTAATTTTAGTCTTAAACCAGCTGGACTTTGAACAATATTTTTAAGCTGTCTCTTATACGCGAAAGTAATTTCCTAAAATTAATTTATTCTTTGTAGTTTAGTGACAGATCGTCCGAAGTCCGGCTGGCAGGACTTTGAGACCTTGCGAAAGGACGCAACTTTATCGATCACAGTTCCTTAATCTTATATTGGTGATCTGGCCAGCATTTTTTATTTATTTTGATAATTAGAAAATTGTGCATGCAAGAGTAAATATCTATTGGAGTACAGTTGCCAAAATGATTACGGTTAGAAACGTGGCACGGCCTTCGGCCTCGCCAAGGATACTTCACCTGGGGATCAAATAAGAGGTCAAGAAATAATTTCGTTCGAAATCGCGGGGTGGCTTTCACTTTGCAAAGATACTTTAGAAGAGGATCAATTCAAAGAACAAGAAATAGTTTTGCTCGGAAACGTAGCTCAGCTTTCGGCCTCACAGTAGTTTCTTTATTCGGAGTCGAATCAGTTATCAAAAAGTAATTTCGGTCAGAAACGTGGTTTGGTCTTCGGCATCGCCAAAGGCACTTTAACACAGGATCAGATCAGAGAACAAAAGAGCGTTTCGTTTGTTAACGTAGATTCTTTACTACGTGAACGAATCAGTTATAAAAAATCATTCCGGTTAGAAATATTACATGGCTTTCGGCCTCGCCAAAGACACTTTACCTGGAGAAGTCAACTTTACTAAGAAGTCAACAAATAAACTCCAAACCATAGGCAGGTCAAATACATACTACATATAAAAATAATGGTCTTAAAAAAAATGGCAGATTTGATAGATAGGCCAACAAAAACGAAATCAACGTGGGCGAAGCTGCGGGCAAAAGCTAGTCACTTATAAAGATTGATGTGTCGGATGGGCAGAGTCTTAACTTAAAATATGTACATATATTTTTTATAATTTTTAAACTCACCGTTTAAGAGAAATTTTCGGATAATGCTCTGGGAAGAGGCGCTTTAAGAAAAGGCTACATAAAGAGGTAGATATGTCTTAGTTTGTCGTATTCGGTCTAAACCCGTCGAAACGTAACGGGCATACTGATGCGGCGCAGTCTAAAATTTATTACTTGACTAGGACCGGAGAGGTGGCATCTTCTTATCTGCTACTTCTCGTGGATATAGTACATAGATATACTCACGCCTGTTTCACAGAGAGGTTGTCAGACATCACAAGTCTCCATGTGCTACGATCCAAAACATATCTTTCCTTAGCACCCTATGGTATATTATATTATTAGCGTAGGTGTTACTATACTCAATTGTATTATAACGTAGTGCTCTAACAAATTTAAAACTAATGCTTGAATTCGATTTGACCTGTATCTTGGGCTAAATCTAAATAGTGTTCCATTGAATAAACAGAAATCCAAATGGCCATTACGTTTGGTCACTGAAACTCCAAATTTTCCAATTTATCCTTAAACATTAGAACATCGCAAAGAAAAAATGAGCTAATGTATGTAACCATGTTTTTTTTTGTTGACTATCTCTTTTTTATTAATTTTGGACCAAAAATGCAAATTGACAGAAATTTTTTTATTGTTTTTTTTTTACAATATGTCACAAAAATGTAGGTGGCAGCTATATTGCCACTACCTTATAGGGGGCGATTATTTTTAACATACCACTAAAACCAAATCAGTATTTATGATGTAGGCTCAGTGCAGAACGAACCAACGAAATACTAGTAGGTACATAGCCGACGGCAGGCGACGGAGTTACAAATGAAAAGGAATGAGTTTTCTTCGCGTCTGATCTGGAATGACTTCAAACTTGGCTTCTAGCGGCTAACACCTTATAAACATGGTCTGCATTATGCTGGTTCATAGCCAAAGATTTCAAAGAGACTTTAATTCACTAAAATTTTCAAGGTTTCTTAGTGGTTAAATATAAGGTGACTTTGATTGATATAGCCAAATTCATACTGGAGACTAGGAGGTCAGGACAAAGATTCAATGACCCTTTTGCAAAACACAAAAATATTATTTGCTAGAGGTAAATTAGTACAGGTAATTTTCACAGAAAGGGTCATTGATCCTGTGTATGAATATGGATTTACAATCAAAGTCACCTTACATTGAACGACTAAGAAACCTTGAAAATTTTAGTGAATTAAAGTCTCTTTGAAAGCTTTGGCTATGCACACTGTATTTTCGGATTTCATTAAACAACTGCTTCTTAAATTGAGTTGTTTAGTACGACATTTTACTTTAAATGTAAAAAAGAAAATTTTATATTTAATTTATCTGATAAAATTGTACAGCAGCTGAACAGTTATTGACGGAAGCTGTTCGCTTCAACTGAATGTGTCTAAAAGGACAAAGAGCTAGTAAAGCTAGACGCGACAACATTTTTACCTATTAGTATTCGAGTGTGCTCTGTTGCTCACTTTTCTTAGTCTCCATCGTGACGAGACTAGCATAAGGTGCATTCACACTAGGAATTTTGAAACGACGACGGTGGAGTCGATGCTTTAAATTGTGTGGAAACATTTTTAATCAAGTGACAATGTAAAATTGTAAAGCCACAAGTTGTATGTATCTTCCCACAAATCATTTTAAAAACTACCGTAGTGCGTCTTAAGAAACTCCTTATATTTAATTTTATTTTGCATTACCATGTATTTAATACAAGTGTACACATTATTTCAACAATGTTTGATTCACACCTCATGCAGTGGAAAATTTAATATTCCTCATCTTAAAGCGTTTGCCTTATTTTTATTACAAGACAAAATGTAAGTAGGTACTTCATTCGCTTGTCAAAACTTTGAATGTAACAAACTTGATAGTATATTTTTACTATCAGCAATAAAATATGCACAAAGACACGAGCTTTGTAAATACAGGAAGCTGAACTATTGCCAAATGCAGCTTCTAAACCATTTTTATAGTCAATGCAATAATCTTTGGTGAGGGTTGTTATCTCTGAAAAGAAAAGTTGAGGGCCTGATTTGCTTGAATCTTTTGAGGGTCGTGAGTTTATAACTTACTCATAGTACAAGCGGTTATGAAATATCATATGGTATACCATGACTTAACTATATGTCTTTGTTTGTTCAAGTAGGTACCTATGCGCTAAAATCAAATATAATTTTTCCGATTTCCCATAGTTTGTGATTAAAATAAATAGTATCCTTGACTAAACAGACGACCGGTTACACTTTTAGGGACATATGACGAAACGAATAGAAAGAAAAATATAATCACATCTATTAGCGGTCTGTGTCCCTGAAAGAGTTAACATAATTTAGGTCAAAAATGTCTCTTCAGGTATGGAATTCTCACATAAATTTTGGCTAGTCCAAAAATACAATATACTCCAATAATATCCGAATCAATTGAGCTTCAATAACGTAACAAAATTTGAAGTAGAATTTGCAAACCCGGAGTGAAAAAGCTGAACAATATCCGGATGCCCGGATCTCCACAATTCACTCGCAACAAGATACGAAATCGAGGTATATTTCCGATTATATCCGGACATTTGGCAACCCTACTCGTGTGCTGGAGATGAGACTTGCAATAGTAAATAACTACTTCGTCATAAATGATACGTCTTCCGATCGGAACAATAATACTATACACTAATATGACTTGTATTGGTAGGTAGTATCTGATTTACGATTTTGAAAACACGAGTAAGGTTCGTTCTTGTATGCATAAATATCTTATTTTATTTTATTTACTGTAAATTTCCTTGAGTAAAGACTCTATTTGTGATGTGATAAAAGGGATGCTTAGCATTGAAAATTTTGGTGAAACATGTCCAAAATGAAACGGGTCAAATGCAAGTATGACTCGTGCCGTGATGGTTTCGTACCGTAATATCAAGTAAGTTATTTATGACTATAATTTCTGTAAATAAGAATGTAAAATCGTTTTCATTTTTAAATTCTAATTTACAGTAACCAATAGTTACTTTGCGATGGCAACATACACAATACATAGGTAATAAGGTTTTGTTGAATAACTATTGAATAAACTTCGAATTTAAGTGTTCTGTTTCGGCTGATTAGAAAATGGCGGGTTTTTCAAAATCCGGCTGCGAAACCGCTCTTAAGACAAAATTATATATCTTTATACATTTTTTATTAGTACGTTTCCTTAATAAAAGACAAAAAATCAAACATTTTTTTTCAATGTAGAGGGCATCAAACTGAAAAAGCTACAGCAGATTTTTTGAATTCCAAAAATTCCAACTTTTTTGGGCGATTCTCCATATTTATTAGCTCTTTTTTATACTGAAAAAGTAACGGTTGCTCCACTGGTGCTATTGTATGCGTAAGTCGCCGACGTGAAAATGCGTTTTTATATATGAAGAAAAATATTTATGCTTAATTAACTAGTCGATACCTTATGATTTTGCAAATACGCCCTTTCAGCTTGAAACGCTCGACATAGTCCTAATTTCTTTAAATGAAGCCCCGGAAATCTGGCGTCATTCATGTTGTAGGTTCAGGTCCAGCCTTAAAAGCCGTGCCTGAGAATAAGGAGACACGGACATACAGACGGAAAACAAATAGTTTTTTCCATGATGAAATACGGAACCCTAAAAAGCATCTAAGGTTTTTTTGGTACAAAACTTATCAGGCAGATCTTGGATTTAAACACGTGCTAGCGTATTTTAGTGTTATTAAAGTTAAAATAATTTCACACAACCGGTCAACCCGAGTATTATTCTCCACAAGTCAAACTTAATACAGTCCTACAATACCAATTCCACTGCGGCATTCGTCAACAAAATTACAGGTTATTTTCGCATTTGGTTTGGTTCGGACACATGAAAAATAAACAACAGACATGACAGCAGCAAGTGAGTTTGTAAAATCGAACTAAAAAAACGTATATTATCGGAAACGCCCGGGGCAAATGGGTTGCCGACTCTCGACGTCAGAATTTACGTTGTAATTTGAGTATTCGAAAGCAATTATTTTGCTGTTTTAAAATGGCATGTCGAAATATCTTATGCATTTACCTTGCTATGAATTAACACATGATTCTTGGCAAAATATCGCTGAAATTATTTTTAGGATTCCGTTTAAAAAAAAAAAAAAACATAATGGTTTGACTAGTACGGTAGTCTGTCTGTAGGTCCATTTGTACGTCTCAGCCACATGTTTTTGGTATCAATAAAATTATCTATGTTTCTTTACTTTTTCCCATTTATTTGGTATAAGGTATGTGTGCGAACAATCTCATAATATTCTATCTCTTCTTTCAATAGCTCAACTACGTTTACAACGGGCATATGAATAAAATAGGGAAACAGAGGGATGGTACTGTGAATATAATTAGGAAAGGCATGATTTTAAATGAACAATCTCACATTTTCTACTACCCAGAAAATACATCGTAGTCATAGTTTCATGAAGAGCTACAGGCCAGAGAGTTGGCTATTACGAATCCATTAAAATAAATCATAGTAATTGACGGACAAGTAAATTCTTGGCTATGTTCGGAATGCAAAGTTACGATGTTTATTTATTTGTAATAACAAAAATCAACAGCGAAATAAAACAGGGATAAAAAATAACATATTACTTAGATAGCGTTAGGGACGCCTGGGTATATTTAAAATTAAAACTGTCAAAGTGTTTTTTACATTTGTGACAATGTTTATGAACGGTTTGTTTTCACTCGAGTAGTTGTGAAACGGTTGACAGTTAATTTTTGCCTTTACCCTAGTGTTTAGGAATGCTACCTAAAATTAAGGCCAAAACAAAAACAAATATTTAAATTAAACTATCAGTTTATAAGGGAAGGGTACTAAATTTTTTCAGTTGTAAATTGTGACATACGTCACAATAATATACAGTGCTACAAGAATCTGATGGTGCGTGGATATGTCATCCACGACATATCGACAGGGAGGCGGAGCTGTGAAACAAGGAGTATGGTAGTGGCGTTAGTTCCGATTTTGGACACAACCAATCCTCGCGCCATTAGGTCCTTGTAGCATTGTAAACTTATTGACAACGTTATCTTTACGTGCCCTTTTTAAAGCTTTCTCATTTTGACGTCATTATTGACATTGTAAGGTTCCAGTCCTGTTTAACACGACCTTTAGGTATCCCAACAAATAAAAACTTTTTCAATGCATGTGCTCGTAAAGGTCCACTTTTTATGCATCAAAACCCAACAGAAAGGCGATTGTTTTGCCCTAGAGCTTTATTATTATTTTTTTTTTATTATTTACAATGGTTGGCTAACCTGCAGCCTTTCCTGTGTACCATAGACGTTATACTTTTTTTCCACCGTTTAACGGCTCTGGATACAGTCCTTTTGAGCCAATTATAATTTAAAGTTCACAAGATTATATTTGTTTTCATTTCCTCACACTATGCATTGAAAAATGTAGTATGATACACGGGCGTAAAAGCAATAAATTACTCGATTACGTTTAAAACACTCGCTACGCTCGTGTTTTAAATCGTCCTCGTAATTTATTCCTTTGCGCCCTTGTAGCATGAACTACTATTATTGATAAAATCGAAACGAAACTTTGAAACGAAACATTTACCTAACTATTGTTGTAAAGAATTTAATGAAATAAAGAAGCCACTTGGTTTGTAATCGTAACGCAAGTTATTTATCATAAATTTATTGTTAAATCAGACATTATTTTATTTGACTATGATCAACGTTATTCCATTTTGTATCGACGATGGTTACTGCGCGTTGCGGGTACTCTGCCACATAGCGACACAAGTATCCTAGGAAACCTTGGCTCAAGGTGCAGTTGCTTTATGTTTTGTAAACATTTGCTCTGGCATCAATATTTGCCAAGTTCAATGGAGTACCTACTCACGCTTTTCCATCTTATACTGAATTCCAACTATTATAGCAGTTGCTTGTTTCTAGTGAAAGGATAGTTGAGCAAATAGTTTATATTTTGCATGATAGTAATTGAACTTAAATCAAAAATTACTAAAAAAAAATTCCATCCGTTTAGAGAAGGGTAAATATAAGATGACATTAATTCAAACAGCCAAATTCATATTGGATGCTTTGTTAGTAATCAGTACCATGGATATATAAATAACAGTTTTTTTCTAATTTCGCAAAATAAAATACTGACTTCCCATAATAAAACAAGAAATAGTCAAAATATTTAAAAAGGACTTATTTTCGAACATACATCCAAACCTAGGTATAAATGGTATGGGAATTTGATGCGTAGTAATGAAGACCCACAAGGTCATCAAGATTACTATACATGCCAAAATATAATATCATCGCAGAAAATGTATTTCATACCAAATATGTTCATTCAAATGCAGGCCTATTGTGCTTCTTTACAGATTAAGTACCTCTGTGAAAAAAATGCCAATTTTCTGTTGTGACTACTTTTAATTATCATAGAAATGAATTTATTGAAATATTGTTTTCTTATTGAATATAAAGTGTACGATAGGTACTAATAGGTAATTCATAGAGAAAATAAGATTGAGTAACAACTGACCTCTCCGCAGTAAGGTAAGTATCTTGTGAAAGAAGCAAGAAATCTTATTAATTATATTACTACAATTATTTCTGTATTTATTATATTGGAACACTTTATTCTTTATTGTATCACAGAAAAATATTCTATACACATAATAAATAACAAAATATGTATACAGGCGAGTTTATCTCCGAAAAGAGATTTTTTAGAGTTTTTAAAGAGAAACCTTAACTGGGAAGAGAAATTTTACTAAAACAAGCAATCATACGTACATGTACTATAACACATATACCTATTTTTGCTTTGCCAAATTAAATTAACCGTGTATGTTATTTTCCTGAGGAGCATTACATTACACAGGTGAATATGTTGACCAGCACCCATAGTACAGTGTTTAATCGCGCACGACGCGACTTAATTGAACCACAAGTGCGAGAAGCAAATAGTGTTTAATCGCAAAAACATTGTGCCACGCTCCTCATACTTGTGATTCAACTAAAGCGCGTTGCGCGCGATTAAACACTGTGCTACGATTGCAAGTATCCTAAGTTATGTAAAGAGAAAAACGTTAAGCTGTTTTCTTAGCCCGTTTGAATGAAAATCTAATTTTATTTATTCGTTCCCTATGAAGGTATGACAGCAACTCATATATTATTATACAGAAGAGGCATGTCTTCTTCAGCCATAAAAAAAATAAAAAACTAGATTCATTTAATAATCCTTCATTGTTAGTACGACTAAGCAGTTTATAAGACAGAAAGTACAATTTTTTTTGCAGAATCTCTATGTCCACTCGCTACTAACCCTTACTAGTATTAGACTAAGGATGCACCGTGGGTAACCCTACGTATCGAGTTACAAGATGAGACCAATTCAGTGATGTGCAGAAAAAAGAAAGTACAAAAAATATTTTTTTCTAATAAAAAAAACGTCTATAAAATAAGGTTTGCGCGTCCTATGTTGGTACTAACGTGAGTCGGTCTGAAATGATCGAAGATCGATTTATTTGAAAATATCGATTCAGCATCGTTTTCAGCAAACTTGACCAATTCGTAGTTGTGTTGAAACAAAAACTACAACAAAATAAACAGGGTTGGCTGGCGCAACCTGGAGCATTTTGTACAATCAGAAAAAACAAAATGCTCAAGGTTATGCCCAGCTAACCCTATTCATTTTGGTGTAGGTTTATTTTCTATAAAAATAAAAATTACTCCCATCTTGTTACTCAATATGTAGGGTTACCGACTGTATGCTCCTAGTCTATATGATTGAATGGAGTTTCTGAATCGAAAGCAAATTAGTAATTGTATTACTCTTTCAGTTGGATGCAAATATTTTATGATTGTGTTGCAGCGAGGGAATGGTGGTCAACCGATATCACGGATCGCCACTTTATTAGAGCCATGGGGGATTTGTATATACTTTTAATAGAGTGTTTTTTCCATTGATTCGATGGTCTTGTTGCGTGGTAGAGTGGCTGTTATTTATGCGCATGCTATCGGCTTTTCATCGTTGCTATGCGAATAGTACTTGAAAATCGTAGTCTGTTGAATGGTAAGGTTTTATTTCTTGTGGATTTTTTATTGAATCAATGAATGAAGCGTCTGGTTATGTGTAACGAATGTCAATCTGTTTTTTTTTATAAAACACTCTTTGTTACTTTTTACACATCTTTTTGTAATTGCTCAAATTTCGCAAATATCTAAACAGAGTTTTAGTCAAAAATTAAGTGTTATTCAGAACTGTTTTGTCCACTCTAAACAGAGTAGCAAAAATACATTAAGAGCGCTACAACAAAAATTTCGCAAAGTGAGAATTTTTGACTATCTAAGTCTTAGAATCGGTACAAGTTTTGTATAAAAATCTTATAACCACCAATAGTCACGTTATTGTTATTGAGGAACGATTACTTAGAATTTTGATTTAACATAAGGAAACTACACAAATATACAGGTAATGAAAGCAGTTTTCTCCAATAAAAAAAAATTAAATGAATGCAATCATCGCTAAACACTGCCCAAAAAAAAACCTATTTTGTCGTAAAAATAAGCAAAAATTGTAATAAACTAAAATAAATGTATTTGACTGATTTATTGAACTACTGGATTTCGTTTCTTGATTTATTTTACATACCGTAGAAAAATCGTAACAAAATCTAAAACTTTACTCGAAAACGGATATTTATTGCGCGGCTTCAAACGGCTACAGTCAGACGCGCGCGTTTCTTCAAGAGAAGACGCGTATCGAAAAATATTCGCGCACCGTTTTCGTTGCTTTCGTTGTTGATAATCTGGTTTGCACATACACTGTTTTATAGACTACATAGCTTTGAGACTTTTGAACAGTAAGTGTGTATTGTTATATTAACTTTGAACTGTACACCTGAAAAACACGAATTCTACAATTATGACAGTATAAAAAAAGCAAGAATAGAAATAAGTTCAAATTATTGTTCAAGACTGTAGTATTTTTATTATTATTATACCGGGAGTAATAATGATTCAGAAAATTAAACCACAAGATAGACTAATCATACTGAACAAATGAATTTCTCCTGTCTTGTATTTATTATCACTTTACATAAATTAAGAATAACTTATATATTTGTAAAATATAAATTTATTTTAGAAAAGAAAATACATGTTCTTGCTAAGTTTCTTGCTCTTCTTCTTAGCAAGGCTAATTGCACGGGCGAAGTAAGGCATAATATTGATTTATTTAATGTATTTGTACTTATTTATTTTTATATTTGAAATAAATATTTTTATTTGGCAATAATAACCTTTTCATTGAATTTGATACTTATAAACACAAGAAAAATAATGATTTAAGTATTTTCAAGATATGTTTCAGCCCACTTTGATTCGACTGAAGCCTGCCCCAAAGTGGGCCCAAATATATTTAAAAAAATACTTAATTTGTTATTTTTCTTGTGTTTATAGGTATCAAATTGAATGAAAAGTTTATTTTTATATCAACTCTTATTTTTACAACTTCTTATTTTGTTGTATTTATTGCCGCACTCTTATTATTTATTGAAGAGATATGGGAATAATCAATCCCCATATTTTATTTTGGTTAGGTTTATAATTTGTATTGCATTTTCCCTTATATTTAGTTAAAATTGTTTTTTGTTACTATTATTTGACATTAAACTCGACCTGTAATAGGTGTATTAAATTTAATAAATAATTTAACTAATTTATATTTAATTAAATTTAATATTTATTATTTCTCAATTTAAAAAGACTGGTAAGGGCTGGTAACATTTTTAAAATTTAATAATTTAACAGTAAATTACAACTAAAACAATCAATGATAGTATAGGATAAAATTTCGAGTAGGTATGGCAATAACAAAACTAAAAATAAATAACATGTCCAAAAAAATCAAGATCGTTGCACGCTTCACATTGCCACCGGCATTGGAGCCCACCTGCAGCTCAACTTAGACTGACCTTAAATACCTAATGTTTAATCGAGCTCAAGTGGTGAAGCAGTCTTAAGACGAAAATAGAAAAGAAGAGAAGAGAAACAGAAAAAGACTAGATTTTTTCCCCATATCTTATTTGATTATAAGTTGACTATTTATGTTTATACTTTGTTATAGTTTTTGTTCATATAAATTGCACATTTGATATACCTATTCTTGAAACTATTTTCTTATCGACACGTTCCACATCGCCAAAGGTTAGCTGAAGTAAACGTTAACTTTAAGCTCCCCTACATGGTTTCCTTTGTGCGATAAAGACTTTTTTTTAAGTACTTAATTATTGTTATGACATAGAACAAAAACATACCCCTGTAAAACACATTTGAAATAAAAAATAATCTCTTCCCACAAAACCGTTAAGTGCGAAAATGTCTCACTCATTCTCAAGCGGCTCTAAATTGAATATTAACATTTGAGTGAATAGCAAGCATTAATTATACTGAGCCCTTAAAGCAAATTGTGCTAAGCCTGCCACGCGTACCACATCTTCTAGCATTGCAGAAACGAACATGGGATGCCATATTAAAATACAAAAATTAAATCTACTTTAAAATTATGAAACTGGTTTCAAAGAGACTCATCTTGCGGTTAACTGTGATTCATTTAAGGTTTCCAGATCAATTAATTGAGTTTTGAAATAATGTCATGCTACTGCAACCATTTCGATAAAGTTTTTATTTTAATAGAAATGTCACACTACACAGGTATAAATAATTAAGATAAGCTGATTTAAGCAGCATCGGATGAAGGTTGTGTAGAGTCATTCATACGTTGTAGACTTCGGTAGATTTTGCGGAATTCCCTTAGACTGATAAAAGCCTCCCCCTTTTACTCTCCCACATTTTGGGCAAATGCGCATAAGCACATTTGTAAAAAAAGTATATGCTGTGGCTGACGTAGAAAGCAAATAAGCTACGACGTAGCATATCTCGTAGTAGGTAATATTTTAAGATGACCAAAGCCTTTTGCATTTTCCACTGTCCTTACTTAGAAAGTGGCAATTTTCTTTAGTACCTACGAAAGTAGGTACTAGCAGGGTAAGCAACGCATAGCTGTGGATACCGTTAGAGGTGTCGAGCCGTGTGAATTGTACGAAATTATTCTCTGGGGCCACAATGGACGGTTTTAATGAATTTTTAATTCTATTACGCGCCCCGCCTCGGCGCGAGAAATTTGCAGATAAATCTTTATGGTGTAACGCCCTAATGGACTTTGATGTCTTGGCGGATTAGTATTGTTTTCATTCTTATTTTGTGTGCTTTGTAACATTGGGTGCTTTACTTTTCTGAATTTTTACCAAAATATAAATAGTTGTACAGCCAAAACGGACTATTTAGTTTAGCACCATATTCTACTTATGGAATACAGGTTTTTTTAAATACAAGTTGATAATGAACCCTCCTAATATATTGAAAGAAATTAGTTTTTGTTATTTTTGTCTTGTTTCATAATTTTAAAAAATGATATCGACTGTCAAACTCGATCGCGGGCGGAGAGTGGACAGCGGGGGCGGGCGCTTGGGGGGCGGGAATGTTTTTCATTGATGGCTGGGGTTCGGAGGCTAGTTACGGTTACGGTATTTTGTCAGTCACATATTGCATCGCGTAGATTAGCTCTTTATTCGAAATTTGGAAACGATTGCAAATAAAAAATGTGAAAAAAAAACTTTTTTTTAAGATTCTGTGTTCTATTAGTGATTCTGATTCACAGATTTCAATATAGCTAGAGGGTTACGTTTCAACCTGTACGAGTAAATATACGATTAAGATTTTATGGCAGTAAAATAAACAAACAAAAATAAATATTTTATTTCACATTGAAACCTTAAATATAACATAACACATTATTCAACAATAACCGGATTTGATAAAAAATTTACGGTTATTGAATCCAGTTACAAAACCACATTTGAAATTCAAATACTCAAAAACAAAACAGAAATTCCGTCGACAGAGCTCATGATCTTATCATGTCTCCACTCCGAGGCGAGACTCCAGCCACAATAAAGAGCTTACCATCTGACCGTCAAATAAAAATGTATGCAGCACTGAAAGCCGGTATCTCACTGAAAAACGTGAATAACAATAACATGTTATTTCATTTTTATCTAAAAGGCTCACCGTTGTTATTAAATCGAGGCCTAGTCTTTTGTCTCTCTTATCACGGTTAGGTATGTTGTGAATCTCGTACGATATTAGAGCGGAATATCAAAGGGTCGCGAAGCGCTCGAGGCGGAAAGTGGTCGCGACATGCATATAGGATCTGACATTATTTATAATCTAATATGCATGAGCGAAGAGCGGCAAGATACCGTCGAGGGTAGGCCCTTTTAGGAAAATATTAAGCAAATAAAAGCAGAGACGCCGCCTCGCGGAACGAATCCGAAGGTACCCAAACATTCTATCGGGTAGAGCAAACAACACGGAATTGAAATGTTTTAACAAACACTTGTCGTGTAATGAGTGAGACTATTTTGTCTTGCTTCGTGTTGCAACGGCTTTTAGGGGCCTGATTAAATCTTTACGATTTGACGCTTGTTTATTTTGTTGACTGATGTAAATTAGTTTTTGGGGCTTACTTTTCATTGCTTTATTTGGAGGGCTAAACAATTATGGTAAAGGTGGAGACGTTTTTTTTTCAATTTAAGTTTTACAACGGACTGACATAAGAACGCACAGATACACGTACACAAAAATAATGTTTGCTTAAATATAAAAATTTAATATAAATAATATTATAATAATATGATATTAATAATAATGAACTTACTTCTATTATTATATGTATTAAATACATATGTCACGAATAAAATGTATCTGTGAGGAATTTAAAAGTAAGGAATGTCACTGATCAGTCAACTATCGTGCACCCACATTTCATCGATGACTTTTACTTTCCAACGTGATAAGGCTTAGCGCTGCACTTTTTGCTTAAATACATGTTTTTATGGAATGCAGGTTTTACCATGTTTAGCAAGCGGTAAGCTTTTTTCCCATGTCATGTTTATTTTTATACTCATCATCATTGTAATGATGTCATTCATGTCTTTACGTAATCGTTTCTTTACTTTTGTAACCTTGTTTTTTGTACCTTTTCACCAACACTGTATTGGTTACAGTAGTAATAACTACTCTATAAAAATATATATACAGGGTGGAAAAAATTCAAGGGCCCTGGAGGGGAGCTACCTTAAATCGTTTAGTAAGCTCATTTTACTGAAAGGAAACATTCCTTTATTTTTTAAAAGAAACAAAACTGCATTCAAAGATATTCTGAAATTCGCTTGTCTCACCCGGGAATCGAACCAACTAAAAATTAAAAAAATAAACCCTCGCTATTTTATCATACGAATCGGTAGGATTATTGTTCAGAATAAAATTTGTCTAATAAACATTTGGTCTTACACTCAACTGTTGTACGAGATACTCATGAAATTAAATATTTATTACAAGTTCTTTGTTAACAATACCTAGTACTGTTCACTTGTAAGAAGTAAATGAAACGTTCTAATTTTCTTATCTCTCTTACATCCAAAGACATCGTATGAAGTACAAGCTTGCTAATGTTATTTATCTTAAGTACTTTGCTGAAGACTTCAATAAGAAAATCGTTAAATGGTAATAATAAATGTATACAGAGCACAATTACTTCTTGCACTAGGCGTACTGACGAAAAGTTTAAAAAAGGAACGTATTTTTTTTGCAACGCATTTTTTGCAAATAAACAAATTTGAAGTTCGAACCATAAATTTCGTTCTAAATTAAAATTTTGTTTTGTTTTGCTTTCATTCTGTGCTGTCATTGTGTAATAATGGCGTATAATTATTACTTTACAAGTGAACAGTACTAGGTATTGTTAATAAAGAACTTGTAATAAATATTCAATTTCATGGGTATCTCGTACAACAGATGAGTGTAAGACTTTAGTTTAGTAGACAAATTTTATCCTGAACAATAATCCTACCGATTCGTATAATAAAATAGCGAGGGTTTATTTTTAAATTTTTAGTTGGTTCAGTTCCCGGGTGAGACAAGCAAATTTTAGAAGATCTTTGAATGCAGTTTTGTTTCTTTTAAAAAATAAAGGAATGTTTCCTTTCAGTAAAATGAGCTAACTAAAGGATTTAAGGTAGTTCCCCTCCAGGGCCCTTCCATTTTTTCCACCCTGTATCTATATGCCAGAAGACCAAAAACCTTTCAAAAGCATAACAATCTGAAAAACTCATTGGTGCATGCTTCATCGGAAAGATTTGAACCCGGAATATAATATTGAGATTCTTACCGTCTTAGCTACCACCGCTACACTATAAAACTTTCATTGCAAGTTTCAGTTTTTTTTCAGAACTCTAAAAACACGATTACGCAATTACATGATAAGAATTCAGCTCACAGAACTGAATGAAACGCTGGAATCGAAAAAAAAAACACTTCAAAAGGTAGAGATATTGAAAAAGAAGAAGGTCTATCGACCTTTTATGAAGCTATAAGAGCGGCTATTAAAAAGGTCACTCCGCTGTTAAATTCAAAGTGAAAGCTTTCATAGCGTGGATTATAGTTACTGTCATAATCATAACACTAAAATAAAAGTTACTATAAAGTTCGTGACCGTACGAAGCTGGATGAGAGCGTGCGTGTGGCATTTTTAGGGTTAAGTCATTTTTTTTTCACCTTTGTGCCTTTCGTGTTATAAAAACTTATAAAAAAGGGGTTCGACTAGGTGAATAAACAAAGATATATATTTATAAATATTTTTTCAATGCATGTGCTCGTAAAGGCCCACTTTTTATGCATCAAAACCGAACAGAAAGTCGATTATTTTGCCCTAGGGCTTTATTATTATTACTGTTTTTTTTATTTACAATGGTTGGCTTACCTGCAGCCTTACCTGTGTACCATAAATGTCATACTTTTTTCCACTGTTTAATGGCTCTGGATACAGTCCTTTTGAGCCAATTACAATTTAAAGTTCACAAAATTATATTTGTTTTATTTCCTCACACTATGCATTGAAAAACGTAGTATGATACACGGGCGTAAGAGCAATCGCTGCGCTCGTGTTTTAAGTCGTTCTCGTAATTTATTCCTTTGCGTCCTTGTAGCATAAACTACTAATACGGTACTCGTGAAAGTAAGTACCTATATAATGATATCACTAAAATAAGCAGTCTCTAATTTAATTTGATCACGGCATGTTAAACTGACAGTCGAGAAAGTTTTTATTCACTCCATAAAAATAACTTTTCTTTTTCGCATTATGAAAGTCAATGAACACAACCTGTTGATTCATAGTGACATTTCCATTCCATCGGAAAATACAAGCTGGCAATTTGGACATAAAAATAGACTTTAGTTGAAGGCGTTTTGTATACATTTGTATACATTACTGTATGGGTGAGCAAAGTAAACGATTGCCAGAGGATTCCGAATCGTTACTAGCAGGAGGTAGAAATCCGGAGCGCGGATGCAAAGACACGATTCTCTCGTATCAACGTTTGCAATACGGCTCCTGCCAACTTTGGCCCCCCACCCTCTAGCCCAAACATTGTTTTATGACATGACACATTTATAGCTGTTTTTCGTCTATGAAAAGGCGTTTCCAATATTTTTATACGTACTTTTTCACATACATTAGTGCGTTATGTTGCGGCTTTATTGAACGTCTACGGTAACTTAACAAACTAGAGGAAGTCCGTGACTTCGTCCGCGTGGGTTTTAGATGATGTTTTTGCTAGGAATGCATTTTGTGATATACGAGTGTATACCCCGTTTCGACTTTGGGGTGAATTTCAATAAATGCTTTCTTACTGCACCTCAGCACTTTTTTAGGAACATAATGTTCTAAAGTTCATGTTTTTTATCTTTAGCGGCTTAGGCTGTGCGTGATGTGTTATCAGATAGATACCAAACTTTAAAAAAAATAAGAGATAGCGTGGTAAAAAGGCAAATTTATTGTTCTTATTACAACATTTAATAATTTATTAAAACTGGCGTGAGCTGACATACTAAATTATTGGCATATAGTCAACAACAATCGCACGTGAGTGTTCAAACCGTACGTTATAATAATTTAACATCTAATAAATTTAATTTTAAATAAAAAAAAAAATTAATTCCAATTTACAGAAACCAATGGAAAATCCTGAATTTAAACATTTTTGAAAATTTTATTTACAGAAACCAATGGAAAATTTGCGATGACAGCATACACAAAACGTATGTAATTAGGTTTTTTTGAATAACTTTTAAGTAAATTTTGAATTTAAGTGTTCTTTTACGATTAATTAAATAAAAGCGCGTTTTTCACAATCCGGCTGCGAAACCACTCTTAATTACACCAGTTTTCAACATTAAAATCCAAAATTTATCATTTTCTCATTCTTTTCTTGAATAACTAGACACATATTCCTTGTAGAGACCTTATTAATTATTAACATTATATCATTGCAGTATAGAAACGCAGAAATAAAAGTAAATCTGGATGTGAGGAGCTCTGAACCGGGAATCGAACCCGGGACCTCTCGCTTGCCGGGCGATTGCTCTAACCTCTGAGCTATCCAGGTCTCAACACAACTCGTGAATTTACCGATGTGCTTTCCCATACTGCAATGTTATTTATAGATACCCACTTTATAGTGAGCCACTTGGCGCCTAGAGATTTACTTTTATTTCTGCGTTTCTATACTGCAATGATATAATGTTAATTTATATCTCCTTGCGATGGATAAATCGCCAAGTGTTCAAACATAGAAATTTATTTCTGTCATAGTTTATTAATTATTCACTACCTATTTTTCTTTTTCAAGTAAGACATTTTTAAAAGACTGTGCTGATGAAATCTTATAACTATATTTTTATAATTATATACCTTTATTACTTTAGCGTACGCCCCGTGGCGTTCCCGGCGTCGATCCCGTTTCTCGCTATCTCGTATAGGAATTAAAAAAAATCCAGCCTTATACCTTATATATGTACTTTATAAAGGGAACCTCTATGCAGAAACTCGGTTTTCTAGGTTCAAGGGTTTCGGTTGGGCGTTGACGAGTCAGTCAGTGAGTGAGTCAGGACTTCTCTACATAATACGAGTATTATGATTATAATATATATACATATGTTACCATTTAACCAATCGTGTTATCATTATAAATATTTATTTAATTTTGGAGATATATTTCGGGCCCATTTAGGGGCTGCCATCAGTCAAAATATATAAATATTGTTAAATATAACAGCATTAGTTAATATAATTAAAAAAAAAAGATATATATAAGCATTTTGAATTTCAATATTTATTTCGAGTTTTCTTGGGCTCGGCAAAGCAAGTGATGCCGAGCCCATGAGGGTTCGAATTATGTTTGACAGCACATTAATATATGAAAGGAAGATACATTTCGATTTCTTTTGGGCTCAGCAATACAACTGATGCCAAAAATACATGGACATAGAGTATAAAATGTCAAGAAGTATTACAAGTGTAAGTGTGAAAAGTTCAACAGGAAAAACGTGCCCTTAAATGAGATTCTAATCAACGAATATCCTGAAGTTTAAATAAGTATTACTTTGAATATGAAAACCTAAATTGTATTGAACTTGCAGTTAATTTGTTAACAAGTAAATAATAATTTTTGTACCCATTTGTAATTTTCTCGTTTAATCATTTGGCCCCAACTTTGCTACCCTGGTGAAGCAAGCGCTACGTAACTTCCTAGAATTTTGAATGTACGTACCAAGGAATATGTAGCTCTATTAATAATTCAGAAATCTCTTTAGATCCAAGATTATTTGCCAAACCCAAAGCAGGGTTGCAGTAAACGATTTTAAGGCTCACCGAACATTTGTAATTGACATAATATTGACTCGCTCAAACTACTTAGTCAACTTTGATATAATTTGCGTACCTGCTTCAGATGCTGTTTGGATTATGTCTCAGGTTTATCGTTTAATCCTTTGCCGTGGAGACGGGCTTATCGGTTTATTCGATCGAGGTGACATGTTATGGTTCCTGTGTTACACTAGATAATAGGAAGGTTAACAATACTTGTACAAGAATATACCCGTCAATGCAGGAGATTCTCCATTTATCAGTAAAAGACAACGAACAAAATATATTTTGCATTTTTTAACAAGGACTAGAGGAATGTTAAAAGTAAATTATTAGCGCCATAAAATATTTGATATATCTATTATTTATAGACAACGGCGGATCTAGGGGGGGGGTCATGACCCCCCCTGGGCCTAGTTTTTTCTATACAAACACGCAAAATTTACATATAATTACACAAAATTGTATTATATATTTGGGCCAATTCGAAGCCTGTGACCCCCCCCCTGGCTCGCAGGCTGGATCCGCCCTTGTATAGGTACAAGTCGGATAGTTTTTCAATGCACTTAAACATGAAAAGTACTATCAGTACTAAGCCTCGTCTACGATTTAATAAAATAACCTATGGCGTTGGTCATTCACTTGAATTTTCTGTTGTTTTTATCTTGTTTATCTCGTAAAAATCTTGTCCTTAATTACGTACCTATGTTTTGTATATTTATTTTGCATTCAATTTGCATTCATTAAAAAACAAAGAAAAATATTGCATTTTTGACAAGGAGTACAAGAATATTAAATAGTAGTTTATGCTACAAGGGTGAAAAGGAATAAATTACGAGGACGATTTAAAACACGAGCTACGCTCGTGTTTTAAACGTAACCAAGTAATTTATTGTTCTTACGCCCGTGTATCATACTACGTTTTTCAATGCATAGTGTGAGGGAATAAAACAAATATAATCAAAGAAAACAATTTAATTATTAAAGTTGAAAGTTACATTGTTACAAATTTGCAAGTTAAACAGTGGAAAAAAAAGTATAACATTTATGGTACACAGGAAAGGTTGCAGGTTAGCCAACTTCTCGTAAATAAATTTAAAAAAAAGTAATAAAGCCCTAGGGCAAAATAATGGACTTTCTGTTCGGTTTTGGTGCATAAAAAGTGGGCCTTTACGAATATAACATATTTGATCTATCTACAAGTCGGATAGTTTTTCAATGCACCTAAACGTGAAAAGTACTATCAGTATTAAGCCATGTTTACAATGTTATAAAATTACTTATGGCGTTGCTCATTCACTTGAATTTTCTTCGTTGTTTTTATCTTATTTATCTTGAAAAAATCTTTTCCTTAATAATGGAAGAAACGTACCTATGTTTTGTATATTTTTCACAAATATAACCAAAGAGCTTCTACTAAATATTTGGATGCCGGCTGTAAAGCCGTATCACGCGTTATGTCGCGTTTGTTTGAACGAAGGTTTATATTATTCCATGAATATTATGGTGAAGCGTGTGCCTTATGATATGCGAGCAAGAAAGGGAGATCTTATCTGCATACCTTTTTCGACTTTATTTTATTAGGTGTTGCGGTCTTATTTATAAATTATTATGGGATTAAAAAAATGACTCCGAAAAATATAAAGTAGGTACTACTAGATACTTGGAATATTATAGTATGTGTTCTAGGAACCCGGAACGTAGCAGATGCTCTCTTTGCAAGAAAAGCATTTTGTGTGCACCTATATGTACATTATGCAGGTAAAAAAAATCAAAATGTAAATAAGCTAGATTCTAATATTTTAAAACTCACGTGAGCTGACATACTTAATTATTATTACATACGGCTTGAACACTCACGTGTGATTGTTGTTGACTATGTGCCAACCGTTTGGAAGATACAATTTTGGCATTATCAAGGCGAGTGTTGTTCTTAGGACGATGACGCGGCGTTTGTCAAACGGTGCTCGACACTCGCCTTGATTATGCCGAAATTGTATCGGTGAAAGGTTGGCATATAGTCAACAACAATCACACATGAGTGTTCAAGCCGTATGTAATAATACTGAAGTTAGATTATATAAAACTCACTACAGAGCAAAGCGCGTCTGTCAATAAAATGCATTATCTATATATACATATATTTACTGGGTGTTAAGACGAAGTTCAGAAACTAACGATAGTATTCGTCCATACCATAAACTTTTACTATGGAGCCAATCAACAAACCGAGAAAAAAAAATCAGCTGCTCCTATAAAAATTACATAGCTATCCGACCAAAATGATGACAACGGATTTTTGTTTCTTGATTTCTAAATTTTTTTTACGGAAAGTTATTCGTACAAATAAGTACTATAGCCAGTTTTCGGCTTCCGCAACTTCATCTTAAAATCCTGTTTATATGAATACCAACAATAAAACAGTATAAAAAAATCTTGTCATTTGCCTTCACTGTAATCTATGCAAAGGCTTGTATTTTTCAGACACAGACCGCGGCGCTATAGAAAAACGCGCTTTCTGCTTTTTTGGAACGTCGACCGAACCCTTTTTAAAAATAAATACGCGAAAACAACTATATCAGGTTGATTGCAAAATAAATATCTGTTTATTTTGATTTGCTATTAAAACCACGGTGAAATAGCACAGCGTTATCTGTATACGATGGTATTTTGGTCTGTTTCAGAGCGGCTAAATGAAGTTCGTGTGGTGGAGTACAAGCGGGCGATTCAGAGTGCAATGGGTGCGATGACTTTGCTGCAGCGACACTGTGACGTCGAGAATCCCCCAAACCCGCCGACAAAGTAATTTTCATTTTACAGGACTCCCTGTTTCTTGTTGTTAAATTAAAACAGATTTCCTTGTTTTTCCTACTTTTATGTTATGTGTGTTTTAGAGCTCATTCTGTTAGG
The DNA here is from genome assembly GCA_934047225.1 of Ypsolopha sequella. Lineage (NCBI taxonomy): Eukaryota > Metazoa > Arthropoda > Insecta > Lepidoptera > Ypsolophidae > Ypsolopha > Ypsolopha sequella. Next base: position 13,323,061 of record OW203994.1, on the reverse strand, counting down.
TAGGACCAAGACTTAAGAAATGTTAATTTCAGTATGAAATTCTGTCGTATTTTGTTTTGGTCTAAAGCTTTTTGACAAAGTTCCTGCTTTGTGAAAGGATTTATTTATTTGTGTAGGGAAAAAGTGCAATCATTAAATTAACCATAACACATAGCCAGTGAAGTTTTCTCAAAGAAAATATTATTTCGTATTGAACAAGACCAATAAACATACCTTAGCTACATATTTACGCTATTTCTCAGCAAAAGCAAATACTATGGTAGAATTTTATAATATTTCTATATTTTAAACACTTGACGTTTTATCCGTCGCAAGGAGATACAAATTAACATTGTTTCAGTGCAGCATAGAAATGTAGAAGAAAAATTATCTATAAGCACCACATGATTATATACATACCATTGCGTTATGGGAAAGCATATGTTCTGAGCTGGTTTATTCGTTCAAGGTTATAAGGCTAAAATCGCGAGTGTGTTGAGATTTAGATAGCTCAGTTGTTAGGTCAATCGCCCAGTAAGCGAGATATCCTAGGTTTTAACCATCTATCAGAGCTCTTAAAATATTCATTAACTTTTCTGCTGCGTTTATTTGCCGCAAGGATATAAAGTTACAAGCAAATACGTTATTTAAAAACCAAACCGAAAACTGAAAGAAACATAATATAATTTATCATTAAATAATCAGTAACTATTATCCTCTATTGTATAAAAATACCCTGACTGACTAATCTATCAATGTCTAGACCAAACAGCTAGTCAAAGGAACATGAATTTTGGACTTTAAGTTCGATTTAGATATCCGCTAAGTAAGAATTTTATCTTATTGCCATGCTTCGGGTAAAAATACAGAATTTTTAGACATTCAGGTTTACCTTACAGTGATTTCTCTGGCCGTGCAGCTAGTTGTAAGTAAACAAATACAATGCACTTAAAGTCCAAAAAACTCATAGGTGTATGCTCCAATGGCAGAATTCGAACCTGGGTCTTAAGATTGAGACTCCGACCGAGTTACCACTATGAAGGCTTTGCCTTTGATATTCCAAGGGTTTTTGCCTAAATATGCTGAGTCAACTACTGACCCTATCAATATAAAACTTGCAGACATGTTGTTTCAGACCTTTATCTTTTCATTGTCAAGACAGTAACCTAATTGGACACATTTCTTTTGACAGATTTTGTTTTTGAAAATAACGTTTTTTTAAATTACAAATACATTTTTTGTCTAAGCAGCTTCAGTTTTATGTTTGAAATTTCTGCGATAACACGAAAACATGATTTTTTTCCGTTGTCAAGACAAAAATACCTATTTACATCAAACACTTTTTTAGAATATTCAGAAAAAGCCTTGAAAATTCACGGATAATGCGTGCTGATGGTGCACGTAGTGAGCGTTCTAATGTAGAATTTCTGAAAATATAATAAAGTTCAAATTCACTCGATAAGATTTTTGTGTTCCATGGACATGGACCAGGCCTTAAATCTGGCTTTGTATTGGTCTTTGGGTTTTAAACGGCCAGTGTCACTCCAAGCGGAAAAAACACGCATTGAGTGAGCGAAAGTAGCTTTTTTAATTAAATAAAAAGAAACTAAAATAGCTAGCAAAATTCCCAATTACAAAATTAAGATAGTCTATCTAAAAAAATATCGTTGAGGTCTGCAACTATGTCACTCCTATTTGTCTCTTTGAGAAACTGTGTCGATGAAGACCTCATTTTAATTATTATTTCCATTGATAGAAAATTTTTTGTATTACAGAAATCTAGAAAAAGGTTAAAAAAATGTTTAAATAATTTATCAAGCTAGTAGCTTCATACTTAAAGTAGTCAAAACGAATCCAAAAAGTGCCAATATTCCAATTCGTCGTCTTAAAATACTGAAGAACACAAAACGCAACGAAATCTATGAAATGCAACAAAACTTACCCGATCCTACTTAAAATTCCAACACAAAAGCAGACTTGTTTTAAAGGGCGATTTTTAAATCGTTTGTCGCCAGGTACAGTCGACTACCGAATTGCGTAGCCTATTTCCAATTTGCGTCTATCAATCAAGAGCAATCTCGCTGAGTGGATTACTGGGAAATGAAATTTGCATAGGCTTCCGTCATGGCGTGGGCTGGACTTAGCCTTTGTGTACGACTGTACACGATCATTTTACTGAGCAAACCTTTGGTGATACTAATTATTTTTGCAAATCAACAATTACAATACTTGTTTAAGCCCGAGCAGTAGGCAGAGACTATACGATAGATTTCTTTTAGCTACGACCGTGATACTTTTTTTGCTTCTGACTTCACCAATTGAGGCAAATAATTTTAATCAAAAGAATAAAGTGGTTCCCAAACCTTTGAACTATATTAAAAGTACCTTAAAAACAAAAACAGATTGAGCATTTCATTTTTAATAAATAATCAGAATTGAATTCTACGCTCCCCTTTTGTTCAAAATAGCGTGGTCTGGGCCGTGGCTGTTACAAATATTGTGCTATTATATATTAATTTAGTAGTCTGAAATTCAAATGTAGTATTGTCATTTATCTTAAAAGCATTTAATTTTGTACAGAAACATTATTTTTTTGAGCACGAACTATTTGCTCAAATAAGTTTATACCTTTACTAGCTTTTACCCACGGCTTTGCTCGCGTGGAAGTGTCTTTCAATTTACCGTCAGTTTTCAGCTTGGTTTCCTCTTATAGCCTTTATTTTTATAAGCTATTAGACTACGATGATAATTAAGATAGTCGTATCGAAATCCCTTTAATGATTCTCGAGTTAAAACGGAACAGACAGATAGAAAGACAAACAAAAAATAAACAGTTTTGGCCATTTGACAATGCTAAAAACCCATTTTATTTAAAATATCGTAAAAATATACAAAAACAACCTTTTAACAACTTTATAATGGATGATTTCAAGCTGATTTTACAGGACTAAGCACGTTCTCTACAAACGCGCGTCCGTAGATCGCCAAAATTACTCATGAATCGCTTAAACAAAGGCTATAATTGACGAGTAAGCCGTGTAAGTAAGGCTACCTATGTAAACATACCGAAAACACGCTATGGAGGTGATTATTATATTACCTGGTAATTGTTTTGTTCACTCGAATGATCTTAGTTTGGAATTGTAGGGGAGGTTAAAGTAAGCGAAATAGTTTTGTTGACTTTATCAAGCAAGACCTCATAAACTTAGATGAGATAACATTTTTGTTAATCATTTCCTGTTTGATGTTCCTTGATGATGCCGTGAGGCGAAACCGGTTGGAATTATAAGTAATAGTGATATTGTGAAACGGTACAGGAGTTTTTTCAAGATGATGTTAATAATGTTTCACCAAGTGCAAGCAAAAAGAAAAGATACCGTCACGACATGAATCCCCGAGGGGGTGTCAGTGTTCCTAAGAGTGTACTGTGAAATGCAAGTCACAATCCACACAAGGTACACCCGCTTTTCACTGACGATTATAACGCCATACTTAGGGCATAAACGGACAACTTGCCTTCCGCAGCAAGCAGATCGAACACAAATTAATGTGCACCGCGGGAATTGAACCAACGATCTCCGGGTTAGCAGGCGAGCACTAAGCACTCGACCACAGAAATGGTCGGTCGTCTTAATTATTAGTTATCGTATGGCAGATGCTTTAATTTATTTTTATTACACATAATATACATTTATTTAAATAAATGAGTTGTCGAGTCTTTGCAGGTAATCGACCACTGCTGGAGTCAGAGTTTTAAAGTCCTCCATAGGGCACTTGTAAAAATACAATGGACAATCGGATATTATGTTTGTTCATGACACCCACAGCAGTCTCACTCCAGCCCCACTTATGCCTCATGTAGCCACACTTACCGTGGCCGGTGCGGATGCGGTTGAGTCGGCTCCACACACAACGCTGTTGGTCGAAGCCCAGCGGTGGATCACGTAGATTGAGGGTGAACAAAGCAGGGTCATAGTTGGTCGTTGACGATTCCTCTTCCCATTGTGTGTCCACATTCCATGATCGGTTGTTGTTGCGGAACTTTAATGCTGGGGGATTACGCGACGTTCTAACAGCTTATTTTTATTAAGTTGGTTATTTTAACTTGGGCCCGTCCATAAGTTAATCTATGTCTACTTAATCTTAACACATGTAGTTTTTTTTTGCATTTAAAAGAAAAGAGTGAGATGTTGATGCCCCACAAAAGATTTGTCATCTCATTTATACGCTAATGCATAAAATCTAGTAAAAATTAAAATAAATTTGTCTATTAGTAAACCTTTACTTACTGTCCGTCTTAAAATTTTGGGTAATTAACATGTTACAAAAATACAACTAATTACAAAGAAATCTTGTGTTTAAATGTTTTGTTTTAACGTCCCATTTATACAACGATTTTTCTTTTCTAGAATTTGAAAACATTTTAAGCCCATGTCATAGCTCATAAATATTTGAAAGGTGCAGTAGTATGACATGTAGAATATATGTCACAGGTTTATGAAAAATCAGGTTTTGGTCAAAAATCAATCATTTGATCGAGAATTGGAAGAAGACAAAATTATTATTCACATTATCATAAACCACATTATTATCATAAGGCCACAACGATGACTTTCAGTGCACTCTTATTCACAAACGAAGCTCAATAACTATTTGTGTTTCATCAATAAGCATGTCTGCTGTTTAAATTATTTTACTTCCAGATTGGTCACACAGTCCAGCAATGATAGCTTGCTTTGTAATTTTAGTGGCCAATATTAGAGCTAGAGGACCCATGGGAACAGCTTAAGCTGTTTAAATTTTTCGCTTGGAGGTTGAGTCGCAGGTTGAGGTGACTTCTTTATCTGATTTAATTGTGTTTGGGGGATTTTAAGCTGTTGATATCTGATTTCATACGCGAGCGCAGTTGAAGCGGAGCCCGCGGAAAATCCCGTCAACCGAAATTTTCCATTCGTTCGCGTCGAGAGCTAAGTTTTTATTATAAACCTAAACACGTTCAGGATTTTGATCAAAAACTGGATTTTTCAGGTTTATGAAAAGATTTCGTAATAATTTCGCCATCTTCCGGTTTTCGATCAAAAGCCACGGTTTTTGATCAAAAACCTGATTTTCTCATAAACGTGCGACTGTGCGACATTCAATTTCAATTTCTATTTCATGATATATACTATACAGGATAGCAACAATACGTTAAAAGACCTAGAATTCGAAATCGCAATAAAAAGTTACTGTCTTTAGCTTTAAAACTAGATTATTACCAGTGAAACAATTAATAACCTCCTATAAAGTTTCATTCACATCGTCACAGTTATCTTGGACTAACTTTCCAATCCTGAGAGAATATTAATTTAATTCTAATATCATTCACTAAAACCTAAAAGAAACAAAGCCCGATACATGCAATATCCACGAGTGCAAAAGTTACATTCGATACACGAGTATTTGCTTACGTACTAAATAATTCAATAGCATTTCATACGGGATGAGGGGGTAATTGTACGTAGGTAACTAGGTCTAAATTAATAGGGTTGTCGTCAACGTTTATAATCAACCTGTCGAGGCGGGGCCTTATATATGTAAATTATGTGCGACAAATAGTGTTACGTATCTAATATAAACTCTATTTATTACGTGAATAGTCACCTTGTGGTTACGAATCGTATTAGTTTTAGATAACGGATTTCTACTAATTAACTACCCCTTTATCTAGTTTCTCTATCTTTCTAGTATTTAAAGTATACCATTTTTTTCTGTTTCTAAATTGACATTAAACATAAAAGTTTTCAAGCTGATGGGTACTTAGGTCAGATTTAAACGTTGAAGACAAAAATTTAATGATCAAGACTTTTTAATTTTTTTTTCCTGAGATGCCTGTTACCGTTTTTGAAAAGCAATTATACACTTTTCATAGGAATACTAATAAATAATAAAGTGCGTCAGTTTTACACGTGACATTAATAAACTAAGGTTAGCAAATTTAATACTAGTTTCGTACTAGAAAATTCAAAAATTTCGAAAACCATGAGACATTCATAAGACTTATTTTATTATACAACCAAGTCTCTACTTCTAGAAGACATCCAGACATCTAGAAGATATCCAGCTAGTCTAGCATAGCAAACCATATCGAACTCAATAGCGCATGATACACTCGTGCTCTCTCTCACTCTGTTGATCTACCTCGAAAGGGGACAAAAGCTTATTTATTGATTACTAAAAAAAAAAAGACTTTTTTAACAATTTGACAAGTGTGTTAGATTTGCGCACAAAGGGTTCCGTACCAGCATTCAATACGGCAGGGATTGAAAAGCGGTGGGGGTAGGTGCGGGGTGTCCTATCAGCTACCATTGGACGTCACTATTTATCAAATAAGGTCATATTTATTAAAAAAATTAAAGTATTAATTCGGAAAGAATTCGAAACATGTCGCGTGTCACGAAATAATTCACGTTTTAAATAATTAATTATAAAATACATATATATTAATTTTCTTTAGTTTCTATTTTTATTGACATCTATTGGTACTTGTACCTAAAATAAACATAGACAACCAATGTTAATTAATAACGGCAAATAAAAAAAATAAAATAAAAAAACTTTTACGCATTTTCATTACAAATATGTACATAAAACGTGTTATGACTTAGTTTTATCAAGATATTCGTAAATGAAGTCATTATGTGACTCAGATATAACAAACGAGTATTTACTAATAGAATAGTTTCGTCAGAGTACTCTTAAAAGAACCCGCTGTTTGACTCAGCTGAAAATAACAGTTCTGAAGTTATTAAGAGCTGCTTCAGTTGCTCGCTAAAGTAAAGAAAGCCGTTCTCTCTAACTGCACTTTTGTTCAGTCACGGATATTGTGGTGTCTTGCCTTGCTCTGCTGTCCTTAGCGAATAACACTCCTAATGGTATTTTTTTTAACAGTTCCGTTAGGAAACAAAAACCTTTTTCTTCATATGTTATATCCGCAGCATACTCGTAACTTAATTACTACAGTTTCTGGTACTGCCAAAGTCGTGGGTTTTCCAAAAATACGTTAGTACAATGAAATCACGTAAAAAATAAAAAATAAATCATTGCTCACATACAACGCATAAACTCATACATCATACGAGAGTTGTTAACTTAGAATGATTTTTATTATTCTAAGATTGTAAATTAAGAAATTATTTTTCAATGTGTCTTATTTTACAGGAGCCTTTTACCTGGGGCTCCCTCCGTGTTTAAAATGTAGAAAGAGAGGTAGTCAGCACTATACAATCCTTTGTAAGGTTACTAATTTTAGAATAGTGTTACCAGCCAAACCCAGCGCAGAAGAGAGCCGTAGCCGGCAGGTTAGGTTAGAAAGTTAGGTTGGCGAGTCGCCTCGGCCAAACTAGTTTTTCCTAAAATAGGGTTTTGCCGGTGACATGTACCGGGAGATTGGTTATAAGCAGTTGCGTAGTATTGGTTATTTGTCCACTACCGACTTCATAAATTACCAACTTCATAAAGTCATAAACATGATAAAATTCAAGTGGTTATGGAAATAAAAATACTTATCCTAGCAGTTATCTCCTTGAAGACTCCATGGTTTAAGTTTTTCTTATTGCTAAGTAACTATGGAGCTAAACCATATCATAGCTGTTTTGTACATTTTATGGTATAATTTTTTGAATGGAATAAGAGATGTTTTTCACGATTCCAGTGTTTGCCCTTTATTAAAAGTTGTTTAGTTGGAGCATAATCAGCAGTCGTAGTTTCCAAATTCACTTTTTCGTGGTGTAAAAATACCGACTACAGAAGGCAACAATAAATTTTAGTAAAATAAAATCTGTTCAGCCAGTGATACTAAACTATATCAGAGAGATGTTGCATTTCATGAAATTATCACGTATCTCACGAAAAGAAAATGTGGAGTTTGTAAAAAGCCCGTAACTTTGTTTCATTATGACAGGATTTTATGTTACTTTGTATGTTTCATTTCACTTGTATTTTCATTATGTTTTTATTTTATAATAAGGTGGTTAAGGTGTAATCGTAAAGAAATTAATGTAATAATTTAAGATACATAAGAGGTATTGACATTAATCCCTTTAACAAGCCACTGGTGATGTTATATGTCTGTGAGACCGGGTAGTTCGAAAAAATCCAATATTTATTTCACCGTTTATCGAATTACATTGCGATTTCGAGTAGCTGCCTTATTCTGCGCCCCCTACTGCTCTCTTGCCATAAATGTAATAAATATGTATGCCTTCAGCACATAGTAGATGAGTGTTTTTTTTTTTGGTAGAAGTTTTAACAATAATTTATTTCATGTTATTTTATGTTTCCAATGTCATAAGACTGACTAAGGCTGATTTTATCGTAAAATATTTAAGATTGTTACAACATCTTTAAGTTAAAAAAAAATATTTTTAAAATACCTTATAATTTTAATGCATCCCAAGATATTGTCTAATGTTAATAAAAGAGATTTTATTTATGAAATACCTGTTTTATTGACAAAAAATATCTAATTTTTAACATTTCCAATGAAAAGTAGCATGAATAGTAAATTATGGAAAAACTCATAGTCAAAAACCCCGGTGCGTGAGATCGGGATCACCAACAATATAAGTCAAATACACGTCACCAGTGGCGGGTTAACATATCAAAAATAAAAATGCATAATCAGAGGCTTTAATATGAAGGGAAAAAAATCTTAGGTAGGTATCAGCCAGCTACTTAACTAACATTTAAAGCAACATTTAAAATTGCCAAAAATTGTAGTTCTCAGAAACTTAACAATTAAAAACGCAAAGTAAATATACTTCGCTATACATACAGCATAATTCTAAGATTAATAAACATCCCCATGGGTACCAGGATTGACCTTTCAATAGCTTGATAGAAATATGAGAATAAGAAGGATTTCCTTGCGCCCTTTCTATTATTAAATAAAAGATTTTTTAAGGTTTCGTAACTGGAAAAAGGGTTGCGCGTCTTTTCTGTACTTTTAGCAGTACTCGGGTTTCAGGGCTTTTATTATTTTTAGGATCCCTTTAGCAATAAAATATTAAACTATACAGTGAAAACACAATAATTCAACCGATAAATAAACTCAATTGGAGATATTTTTTTCCGGATAACTATGTTTATTGAACGCAATAGTCAATATGGCGACACAATCGTGAAATTTTACACTTTTAGTCTACGCGTGGTGCTTCGCTAGGTTATTGCCGTTTTCATTGCACAAAAAAATATTGAAATATTGAAAACTAACAAAGAGGGCATAAATTTTTAAATAGACCGTGCTGATGCAGATCAAATGCACTTTCAGTTTTTTGTTCAAGTCTAGACAAAGAAGAGCTCGGACAGAGTGACTGCAATTGATGATTCGACTATTCACATCGCGAGCGTCTGCGAAAACAAAGGACCTACTTTTCAACCAAATGTTTCTTTAGTAAAAGCGTTGCAAAGATGAAACAGAAAAAAGGCGTTACTTTTTATAACCAATCGTTAGTTTACACGACTTTGACGCAATAAAGGAGTTTAGGAATAACAGTTGGCAATTCACGTTATGTGTGTAAGGCTGAGTGTACACAATGAGGAAATAAAAAGCGGTACATCATTATTTAAAGGTATCATTCAAGATGTGTGCAAAAAGTAAGTTGGGAAAATATGAGATATAATTATTTATATGACTTGTCCGTAAACGGTCTGAAAAGTTTTGTACTATTGTAAACTTTTTATATATAAAATCGTAAACAGATGGTAAAATTAATGATTACACATTTGAGTAACCATTTGATACACAAATTAATCAGTTTCCTTTTGCATGTTTATCGTTATAAATTTATTTTTTTGTTTAAATGACCCAAAATCATTTATTTTTTTAACTAATTTTGATGTGTGCTGCGTTTATATTGGTTTTCGTAATTTAAACTCGTATTTAATAATTTTTTCCAGTCTTTGAAGGTTGTTATTCAAATTGTTGTATGCTTGGGCGTTCAGAAAAAAAAGGAACTTTTATACATATTGTAAGAAAAGAGAAAAAAAAAAACAATTTTTTCTTGTCCTTACCCTTTCTTGATCGAAATCATTGTCTGAAATTATCAAGGAAAAGCTGACCGTAAAAATTATTATACATTTATATAGTCTTTGAATTAATATTGTATTAACCCACAGACATTCAATAAAGGAGGAACTGACAGAACATATTTTATGCGCACACATTGATATTAATCAGAAACATAGGGTATCCCGCTCATGATCCCAACTGTAACTTAACTCTTCCTCTTTCCTCCTTTCGTATTAAAAAAACACCGTCAGATTAACATGCGTTGCCGTTTGACATCGAATGTCGCTAAAAATAAGCTACATCCTTTGGCGTCATAGTTTGATATTATAATTATTTTAGAAATAATTGTAATTAAACATGTCTTGGTAAAATGCTGTGTGTACTTGTGTCCAAGTGCTTCGTATAAAAAGGTGCCTGGAATAAAGTATAGTAATGTAATGAAGCAATTCTAGGATGACTGATTTGATATAAAATTATTTAGGTGCACCATTTATACGAAAAACAATCTTTGCAATATATTATGTATGAGTAGGATCCGACTAAGAAAATTTAACAATTAAAACATTTATTTATTTTTACCTCATTGGATATTAAACTACCTCATTTTTCATTTAATTTATAAATATGTTATAAAAGCAGTAATTATTAATAAAATACTAAGGTCATATTTTTATTTCAGTGCTAAGAAAATGTGTCTGGTTCTTCGAATCTCTCTATACTTCAGGACATTATAAATCGAAGCCAGGAAAAATCCATATTATCGCACAATTCACCAGAAGTTCAGCAGTTTATTTCATTCCGTGAGAATTCAGGGCGGATCGTTCATAAATAAATAATTTATTTCGTAATTTAAGTTGTATTATTTTACTTTTCTTCCCCTAGTCTAGTGACGACAGGTTGTGAGCACTATCCCTAACTTCGGCCCATTGTGATGTATCTGTGTGAACACTCTTTTTCTGTGTGTGTTTTGCCACGCAAACCATAGAATTATGTTTTGTCTGCTCATTGAAAGTCTGTGTATTAACCCAAGTTACAAACCAACAATACATGTAATAAAATGATGGCCGATTTTCTTAGCCCGGTTGGTAGAATAATATATTTTTGGACCTTTTGGGAATCTTAGCCTTGGTTGGCAGGAAAATTTTAAAATAGCGTGTCTAGTGAGTTGATCAATTTGAAATGCATCGTGTGAACTTGCCCTCAGTTCGGCTAAGATTCGGTCCTTTGAACAGGATATACAAATCGGTCCATTTGCTCCAAGCAGTTCGTTTTCCACTCGACTGGGCTGGCTACCACCTGGCACCTGACTCTAGTCTTAAACGTTTGCTGACTGCCCCATCCCAGTACAGATACCTATTCGATAGATTGGTAAAGTGCGTAAGGGCTTAACTATTTGAGTTTTTTTTTCAAAAACGTAAGTAAAATAATGTGGTATTCTGAGTCTTTAATACCTCACATTGCTTTGCAATTTACGAAGTTTTTTATGTTTAATTCAACAAAATAAAGCCTTGGGTGTATACAGCTTACTATGAAGCGGTCTTGCAAGACTGAGGTCGTGTCAACCATTGCTTATGTGAAATGGAAGTAATATTTTCTATAAAACCCCACCGCACACTTTCAAAAATTAAAGAAAACATGACCCATTTTTCAGTAAAAACGTTTAAATTTTGATACAAATTAACTACAAATCACGGTAAAATAAATCGACCTTGTACATTTCAAATTTGAAATCATCTAATATTTATTCAAAGTTAGGTAAACGAAAAGTTAAATCTCATTTAATTTTGTCATGGCAATTATACATTCGTTTGATTTTGATAGCGGAAAGTAATTAAACTAGAATACTGACAACATTGACCGCCTCTGTGGTTGAGTGGTAGAGTGTTAGCGCTACCCAGAAGGTCGTGTGTTCAATCCCCGCGGCCCACCGTACACAATCTGTTCACACATGTTCATTTTGCGTGCTTCGAAAAGCACGTTAAGCTGCTGATCCATTTGTGCCCGAAGTACGGCAATAGGGCTCACCAGTCACCAGCACTCATGACGTTTGGGACGTAATAATCGTCGGTGAAAAGCGCGTGTTTTAAGTATAGACTCTGACTGGCATTTCACAGTCCAAACTTGGGAACTCCTCTAAAACCCCTTTGAAGATTGTTTTCGTGATGATGGGTATATGTCAATACCGGTCAAACCGGATTTCAGGACAAACTAGTTTGGCTTAGGCCAAAAGTACTGCAGCGCAGAAGAGAGCCAATATGTTAGGTTATAAGATTATATAATATGGCGGTAGCGTGACCGCCATACATTACCTTGGTTGTTATTTCTTTATTACAACCCAAAACCACTTTGGCCTAGGCCAAACTAGTTTATCCTAAAATCAGGTTTGGCTGGTAACATATATATTCTTTATTTTCCAGTTTATTTTGCGAAGACAATAAAGCCGTTTCTGAAGGCTTCAATTTTAGTTTTAGTGCTGTCAAGACTTACATTTTTCCAAAGTATTTTAGCTTCTGTTCTTAACACTTATGAACTATTTTGCAACGGTGAAAATTTAGTTTTGACAGCACTAAAACTAAAGTTAAAGCCTTCAGAATCGGCTTCATTGTCTTATTAATAATTTTTATTAATTGTGCAAATGTACGAATTTCTTAGGTTCATTCTAATACGATCTATCAAAAAATAAATAGTGAATATAATATAAGTGCTTTACTCCAAATTAATATTTTATCATGCTCAAAATTTGGGATTTTAGTTAGGTCACTAATATATACTTTTCAGTAGGTCACTCGTATATGCTTTTCATTAAGGTCACCGGTAACCTAGCCTCTGTTTTTTAGGGTACTTTACCGTAACTTCAAGTGTAAAACTTTCTGTTACAAAAAAAAAATAAGTAAGAAATTTCTGTGGACTTATTTTTGTGATTTCTTACAATGAAATTAGTAAACAAAATTTTTGCGAAAATATGGAGTAATCGTAGAAAAAAATTGTTAAATAAGATAATACTTTAAAACAGTCGCTCTTTTAGTTCCTATTTTAAACCCTAGACAGCTACGTACTATGTACCGATAAAAAGAGATAACCCGTTCAGTTATATTATATTACAATTGAAGAATACCAGGGGATCTAGCACGCGCCGACTTTCCATCAAACTTGCTCTCTCGCACATTAACAATCGCGGTGTGTGTGAGGGCGCAAGTAGGATAGATAGAGGCTGTATATTTGTGCTACACAGATCGACTGACCCAAAGCATAACCTAGTATAAAACATAAAAAAAAAAAATGATTTAATGCGTTCTGTAGGTCGTAACACGTAGTTTAAGTGTAAATTTTTGTCAAAGGTAATATATTTATGATTTTAATATTTGACAAAACACAGTATCTGACAAAAAATTGTTAACTAACCCAAAGCAAAGCACATAATATCTACCTAAAACTAAGAGAAAACACAGTATTTACCTTTTAGATACTGTATGTTGTCGTAGTGTTTCTCTCGATTTTTGTAGATACTTTGTTTTGTTTTGGTTTTGAAATTTCGTGAACATATACTGTGTTTCGATTCTCAGTCATAATCTTTTACAAGTAGATACTGTGTTTCGTTTTGTGCGCGCCAAAATGAAACCTGTAGATGCTGTGTTTTGTCTTGGTCCATATCTGATATGGAGCATCATCTCGAATCTTGGGAAATGAGATGGGTAAAATACGATGAAAACTTACCTCTTACCAAACCTTTAAAAATAAAACATTTTTTTTGGTATATACATATAATTTGTACATTAACATGCTGTATACAAAAGTCGTTTACTTGAGTTTTAAAGAGAAGCTCTTTTACTTAAATATAGTAATTTTAGCTCATTTGGAACGGCGTAAAATGAGTTTCAACATGTTGCACGCGAAGCGGCGACGTGCATATCTAGTTAAATACAATTACACTAAAGCCCGGGTGACGTGTGTCCGTACGGCCGGTTCACACGTGAGACGGCAAACTGAAAGTCTACTAGTAACAAGTCTAACATTTAAGCCCGGTTTACATTAAGGCTACTTACTAGTTACACTTACTAGTTACAACTTACTTACTAGTTACAACTACTACTACTCTACAGTAACTCGCGCAACTATTTGTTCAGCTAGTCTTTTTTTATCGCTTTTGACTTTTAACTATCTCGTAATCAGCTACAATTTTAAGTACCATCATGCAATCGTTTAAATTTGTCTGGTAATATAATGGTACTTTTTAACCCTTGCACACGACTTCCTGCTCTACCCGTGTAAACTAGGTTTTAAGTTAAGTATATATTTACAACTATATCATATGTTTACATATACATATGTTTCTTGTCACCAGTTTTTTAAACAAATACACGGATTTTGCTCCTTCGGTGAATTTAACAAATCAATGATTTAACCATTTTCAAAATATATTGCTGAAATAATCGTAAAATGTAAAGTACGAATAATTTTTGTCCGTGTTAAATAGACATTTTATGCATGAAAGTCAATGGGTGAAATTATCTACATGTTGCTAACTTTGAAGCATATGACCGTTTACATATTCGTACTAAACCACGTGAAAACCAAGCATTAACCATCACAAGCAAACTGAAGAGTATAGACTGAAATATACATAACGACACTGAATAAATTCGTCAAAAAACACCCCCAGGGACACTTTCTCGCCATATCAGTTTATAAAACATTGATTCAACATTTAGGAGTATCTGAATGGGGAATTTGACTTTTGTGAGATTTTTGTAGTCTGATTTATAACAAAACAATTGTATTTTATGCTACTATATGACATAATGTCAGACATTGGTACAAGAGTGCTTGTTTACGAAATTAACAACGTAAGTTTCGTAATAGACTGCACAAGTGTCCAAATGTCTAATTATGTCCAGTTTTGACCGGTTATGACTTTTGACTATGACATATAGTACATAATATAGTTACATATAGTACATAAAGTACATATAGTACATAATTATGTGACATAATTATAGTTATGACACCAATCAGAAGAGAGAACGAGTAAAGTGGGCGTGGTTTAAGAAATTAAAATAGACTGTTATCGCTTGTAATTGGTTCTATAGCCGTATTATAATAAAGGACAATCACAGCGCAGAAGTGCGGTGTTATAGTGTTATATCGGTCAACCAATGTAGGTACTTAAGAAAACCACTTTCGATCTTTTAATTACCTTATTGCAGGATGGGAGTAAATTTAAAAGTAGTTTCGAGATCGATTTTTTTTTGGCTTCGTCATACCGATCATCGTTTTGCCTATCCGTGAAGTTAATTGAAAACAGTATGACCCTAGGGCTTGCAGACATGTTCTCTCAAGAAAACAAGTTAGATTATTTATTTCTTTACATTTTGAAAATTCATACCTAAATTTATGATCACAAAACTACAGTTTATTTCAACAAATGTCGAATCACAATAGGTGGTGGAGCTCATGCCTAGTTTTGCAGATGATAGTATTACCATCATAATCGCAAACCCCCCCAAAGTTACAGGTACAAACCAGATAGCCCATCATGCCTGGGACCGATTGATGGCGGTATATCCATCCCCAAGGCGTTACATAAAACAGTCTGGTGATGGGCAGCGGCGTGACTGGTGCGAGGGTTTCAGCTCCGCGCACAGTAGTCCCACCTGCCCAGCGTGTGTGAGTATGGAAATTTCTGACAGGAGGATCACCAGAGCAAAATTTTGGAAAGTGGGTGAAGACAGAATGATAAATGGATGGATGGAAACAAACGTCGGAAACATGAAAACTTCTGTAAGTTAGCTGTATCACAAGAATCTTATCTTTTATGGAACAAGGTTTAGTTTACTAAATTTTCTCAGATTAGTTGTCAGCTTACCACTGACCACTTATAGCTTATAGCTGACCACTTATCGCGATTATTTCGTCACTTTGTAACATAATTAACAGAAAATCACTTGTACTATCCCACATATTTATTAATAACTTCTTGACCGGGTTTACTTTATGGCATTATCAAAGGAATTATACTAAGATATAAATTACAATCGTGTTTACTGGTGACTATATTTGTAACAGCGTCTTATTGAAGTAAAAATGTACGTCAATGCAGCGTCTTTAAGGGAAGAGCGCAAGACTCCGCGGCCATACATAAAGATTTAGCTTCTCATTTGTACGCTAATGCATTAAATCAAATAAAACTTTAAGTAACTTCATCTTTTTCACAACCTACAAGTCCGATTTAACTTTAAATTTCAGATAGTCAACACGCTAAGGAAATACAAGCACTTGGAAATCTATTTTTTAAGCTCCAAAATGTTACATTTTCATGTTCGATTTTCTTAAGCATTTCTCAAGTAAAAACAATTTATATTGAATTTCGGACCCGTGGTAGTTCATAAATATTTGGAAAATGCAGTTATTTCGTATGTAGAAAGTATAGGATTTCAGTAAATAGCTATGGGCTGGCATTCGAAATCGCGGGCGCAAATTACATAAATCTAGAATTTCATTCTGTCGCATCAGGGGTGGCGGAGGCGTGCGGGGGGAGAAGACGGGACGAACGATGGGTCACTCGTTTCACTCACCTTACTTGTTAAAACGGTGCATTATCAAAGAGTTTTGTACCAGTGTATGGTAATGGAGAAGTTATTGAGTATGGTGGACAGATTTTTCGTGCAAAAATGGGTGAGTACTATTTGTATTTTTTACCTTATAATACCAAATTCATTTGTAAATTACAAATATTCTTGAGGTAATGTGTATTTATATCGATTGGATTACAGAATATCTAGGTTCCCACAAATATCTTTTGTATAATAACACTGATTTAAACATGAATTTTGATAAAAGTTTTTTATGAAAATTTTAAATTCTTTACATTTCGTCTTTAAATCAGTGTTCATATAAAGTGGACATTCGGAAACCTACATATTTTGTAATCTAATCGCAATAAGTACATATTACCGCAAAAATAAGTATAATTTACTAATGACTTTGGTATTCCGTTTGTATTAACTATGCATCCTCCGCTGGACTCTTAAATGGTTAGATAGATGGAGACGTAGATTGAAAAGTTATAGCAAAAGAAGCAAAATTTACATTTTGACATTAACGCGAATAAGGTGAGTGCATAAAACATAACACAAACTAAAACTTTTTAACTTTATTGTTGGCTAAAGTTAATTATCTTTGAATAGTAAATATCACTTTGGTTGCCTGAAACATTATCTCTCATCAGTTTTCAACTTCCCCTACGGTATAGATAGGCGTATTTAATCTTTTCCTTCGCGTAAGCAAATATTTAAAGAGCTTACTTACCTATCATGTGCTCAGCAAAGTTTCAGTAGTTGAGTGTTTACGTCCCGTACCTACTTTAGTTGCGGGTTCCGGAGCAACGGTTTTAAAGGGAATTATTAATTGGAATTTGAGATGGGGCACGTATGCTATTTTGTATTTACCACCGAAAAACTCTCGTTGCACTAGGCGTTTACCGTATGAATATATTTCAACCAATGTGACTTTTAATTATGATGAAGTTGATGATGATGTCCTCCTCGACGTATCCGTCGACGGCGACCCTTATTGTTTCCTGGCATGAGCTCGGATGTGGCTGGAAAATCCAAGTTTCGTCAAAAATATCCTGTCACACGAAATACAGTGCTGTTGTCTATATGAGTTGTACGTATACTTATACGTAGGGTTGGGGCGATTCTTGCGGTGTAAGCGTTTACACCGCTTACACCGCAAGACTATTAATACATATACACTGACGAACAAAAATAAAGCGTCAGTTAAAAAATTGCGATACCTCGAAAACTAACTAAGATAGCTTGGACAAATAAAATGTACCCTCTCTAGATATATTTTTTTAACCGACCTGTGTAATATTTGGAGATATCTTAAGGTAAAACGTCAGTCGTTCGATACAAAGTGCACAACTTAAACTTTGTTTTTTTTTGTTTATATGTTTTTTTACCTTTTAAAATAGATTTACATCAGATTTCTTTTGTTTCCATTCTTTTTCGCGTTTCTTTGCAAAATTGTAACAAAATTGAGTTCATCACACCTTGCTTTTGATAGAAATGCTGACATCATGCCTCTTATTCCTGAAAAATGCACGAGAATTAGGGACCAGCCAGCCAAGAACAGCGGGAGCAGTAGGTGTGTGACACTTTCTATGACTTAATTTGGGAAGGTTAAGGAATAACTTGATTACCTACACTCTAGATGCACAACTTTACTGTCCGAGTAAATATATTAATTGTTTCAACAATGTTGAGAAATTGAGCCCTGACGATGTAACGGTCCAAAAACAATTGTTTCAGTTTTGAAAATATTACGTAGGCTTTGCTGAAGCAGCCCCCATTGGTTCCAGATTCGAGAGAGAGCATTCAATCGCGAGAGTAGGACACGAACACATTGAATAGGCAAAAGGTTCACAGTCGAGGTTCCATTCTCCCAGCATGTCATGATGGAAGGCATAGAGCATACTGATGACTAAGGCACTGTTATACTCAAGGTTATTCTTAGAAAATACTTGTAGCTGCATACGGAGAAGGCTCCGTATATATATGGTTCGGTATTTCTTCCGAGGGTCGCAACGAGCACTAGCACTAGCTGGCTATAAAAAAGCAAAATATACATGAGATCCTGAATGACCACGCTGGGCCGTTTTAGTGGAAATGGATGATAATCCAACAAATGCGCTATAATTCCTGGCTCCACATCGCTCGAGTAGTAGGTAAGCGAATACTTTCAAGAGGTGGGTATCAGTATCAGTTTCATAGAGTGGCCAGCGAGAAGACCTGGGGCTCTACCGCGTAATTCTCATTTGTATCAACATCAACTTGAGATTGAAATTTGCCGTACGTGCGACGACGCCCGCCTAACATGCCATCTCTTTTGCACGCGTTGAATTTCGCATACATTTGCTTGAAGTTGATACAAATGAGAATTACGCGGTAGAGTCCAAATTCAATTCAAATTCAAAATTCAAATTCAAAAAGTTTATTTTGCAAAGTAGGTATATATAATACACGTTTCACAAGTCAAATTTTAATCTTATAAAAATAATATATGTAATAAAATAATAAATGTACATGAACTACTTAGATTAAATGTTTTTTAATTTATGTAGCAATATATATACGAATTAAAATTATAGGTAAAATATTATTATATAAGGTGAAATCCAATCAACCGCCCGAACCCATACCGGAGACCCGGCCAGGGACCAGGAACAGGTTCAATGATCACCAACCGAGAACCCAGCACGAATCCAGGCAGCCGACCAAATCCCATCCTATATACTACATAGTAATAGGTTACATATATAAATACATGCCTACCTCCGCCCATTCGATTAGTCTTGCTAAGAAGAACGGGCAAGAAACTTGGCAAGATCATGTCTTTTTTTTTTTAACATAAACTTATACTATACATCAAATTACTTATATCTACTTTAACCAAGGGATAAGAAAATACAAGACAGCAGGAATTCAGGTTAATGAAAAAAGAAAAACATATGTATCTTTGCCTACCTGTCTCATATAGTCTATTTCCTTTTACAGTCTGTAATTAATTAATGTTAACTCTTAAGAGGAATCAAAAGTTAGGAAATTATATTAATTAATTAAATTATTATCTACTATCATCAAAATCAGTATCACTATAACACCATGCTTCACCATCATCCAAATATTCATTTATTTTATAATATGCCTTATTCAGTAGGCCCTGCTTAATACACTGTTTAAACTTATTCTCTGACAAAGTAAGGACCTCCTTTGGAAGTTTATTGTAAAATCTTATACCATGTCCTACGAAAGAGGTACTCACTTTGGCGAGTCTGATTTTTGGAAAAGCCAGTTTATACTTATTTCTGGTTTCCTTACAATGTTGCTCACCAAGCCTTGGGAGAGACTCAACATTTTTCTGACATATCTAAGGACTTGGTAAATATATTCACAAGGAACAGTTAATATATTAATTTCTTTGAACTTTTCTCTTAATGAATCCCGGTGCTTCATATTATAAATAGCCCGAATTGCTCTCTTCTGCAAAACAAAGACTGCGTCTGTATCCGCGGCTCTACCCCATAACAGCATGCCGTATGACAAAATGCTGTGAAAGTAACTAAAATAGACTAGTCTAGCAGTATCTACATCAGTAATTTGCCTTATGCGTCTAACAGCGTATGCGGCCGAACTAAGTCTACCACATAGGGCTTCTATGTGGGGACCCCACTGAAGACGAGAGTCTACTGTAATGCCCAAAAACTTAGTTTCGTTAACTAACTCCAGCTTGGACCCCTGCAAAAGCAAATTACAATCCACTTGAATTACATTTGGTAACGTGAATTTTATACATTTCGTCTTTTTTGCGTTTAAAACTAAATTATTTACAGTAAACCAATCAAGCACCAGTGATAAAGTTGTATTCGCGTCGTCAAGGATATCTTTACGTCTATTAACTTTAAAAATAAACTGTCCCTGACCTAAACCCAATTGACCATGCATGTGTTGACAATGGAAGCCTTGTCCGGAGCCGAATGCCACCCCCGCACTTTTGTCCTAAAACAGGCACTTATTCAAGATGTAGAGAACATTCCTAAGGAATCGCGTTTTCAGTACCTAAATCACGCGATGGTAATATAAGGTACTGACTGCTAGAAAGATATGTGATCCAAAAAGTCTACCTTTTGTTCGATTTTTTTTAGGGTTCCGTGCCCATAGAGTGCCAAACGAGACCTTTTTACTCAGCCTCCGCTATCTGTCCATCCGCCTTTTACAGGCTTCAGCAGTAATAGGGAGCAAATTGACTTTTTTAAAGCCTTTATAACGGCAAATAAAAATAAAAATAATTAAAAAACTCACCCGTATTTTGTGGTGGTACGGAACCCTTCATGCGTGAATCTGACTCGAGTTTGGCCAGTTTCATTAATACTGACAAATATTTTTTTTTTTAAATCGGTATGTACTATCTCGTCTATATATATCTAATATTTATATGTAAATCTCCATCCCTCTTACTTAAATATTAAATACCCTCTTACGTCATATCATTGGAAAGTGACTGATTTTTGTTCAGATAGGAACAAAAAGTTTGTTTGAAATATTTTACTTTGATTATCTTAAATTTAGGTTTTAAGAAAACGAGTCCAAGAAACAAGATTGTTACCTACTTGTAAATTGCCTCTGGTTTTCTGGAATTTCTAGTTTCAATACATACCTGAAAAAATGAAAAGAGCATAATGAAAAGTCAGTATCAAGTTTTTTATTAGTACTATGGTCATCGAAATAATAAGTTCGATGACTATAGTACTATCAGCATAGACTAAGTATTATATTTAGTCTATGCTATCAGTAACAAGTTTACTCATGATGGAATAATAAGCATTTGGGGTAAAAGCAGATATTCAACCCTTTATTCACATTATCGTAAAAAAAGCAATAGATAGTCCAGATCGAGGCTTGGGTAGATCATATAGATTAAGATGTACATTTGTGTGTTTCGGCACATACATTTTCAATTTGGTATTTAACAAAGGGTTACAGAGCAGGCTACAATGGGTTATTCATTCGATAAAATGAGGACCGCATTTTATTATAGAATATTTATTTAGGCTGTTTCTCACATTATTTTCTTTGTAGTTAGTCTTTTTTTATTATTTGTAATTCAGTATTATTTATGTTATTAAGCTTCTTTGATAACAACAATGAGAATTTGGTATATTTATATTGTATATTTATCATTATATAATATTAATATTGTATATGTATTACTGAGAATGTTGATAATGTTGATTGTTTTGTTGGGAACGCAGTCACATATTAATTTTGAAATCATTACAATAGTTAAGAATAAACCTGGACGTTCCTAAAATATACAATCAAAATAAAAGTATTGTATAAAAACTAAAATAATACTTAAACAACATGTTCTACAAAATACACTTATGACCCAAAAGTAGGTTAATGTTGAATACTAACAAGTTATAAGATAATGTGATCAAACAACAGTTTTGTTAATTTAAAATTAATTTTAAAACATTGGTGGCTTATGGATCTTATAATGGCTGGTAAGTAAAATTGCAAGCTGCATTGAGAACAAGAAGTTTTTTTATTTAGTTTTTAATTTGTACAAGCCAAATGAATATAAAACGGGTTACCTGAAAGTGGTAAGGATTGAAAGTAATTTAAAATTTAAATTTCTCAGGAATTAAAGATGACAAGTTTGAAAAAAATAACGTACTCGGTGGTGTAAAGACGGCAAATTATTTCGCTGAGCACTTTCTTCATAACCTTCAAGTAAATGTCCATATGAAAGTCCAGAATTTTGAGAAAAGACATTACGTACCACGTAAATAATCGTATTTTGTGCAATTAAAACATAATGTTACACATTGGGACACGAGTGCTTGTATAACGAAACGAACAAAATGAGTTTTGTAATAGACTGCACGAGTATCCCAATGTCTAATTATGTTCAGGTGCACACAATACTTTATCTACGACCATCAAAAATAATCTACTTCACGTGACATTACTTATAATGTTATAATATTTTCAACCAAAAATTTCACAAAAAACGAGAAAAGGATGTTGTCATGATACTCGTCGTGGTACGGAATTGGTACCTGTATTATATATATATATATATATATATAAAATATAAGATATATAAGACCATGCAATCAGTATGTTCATGCCTGAGAAAAATAAGAAGCACAGAAGAGAGATATGGGCGGGGTTTATTTTTCGTCATAGTTGTTGCTTGGTTTTTCTAGCAGTGTTATAATAAATTGGGCTAATTACAGCGCAGAGTTTCGGTGTTATAATGTAATTTAAATATTTTATTTTGTAAAGTAGGTACACATAATACACTTTTTATGATTCAAATTTAATCTGATAAAAATATATGTGATAAAATAATAAATGAACATGGACTAAAAAAGGTTACCCACGGAGACCCGTGCCAGAGACCGAGCCCCCAGCACGAATCCAGGCGGCCGACCAAATCCCACCCTATATACTACATACTACTACTACATAATAAATACATGCCTATCTCCGCCTATTCAATTAGTTTTGCAAATAAGAAGGGCAAGAAACTCAGCAAGATCCTGTCTTTTTTTACCATATTTCCCTTTTTTTTGACAAATCAGGTACATACTAAAGCTTATATAAATTACTGATATCTACTTTAGCTAAGGGATAAGAAAATACAAAACAGCAGGAATTTAGGGTTTTAAATTTTGATTTTTTAGAAAATAAATGTATCTTTGTCTACCAGTCTCATATTTACAGTCTGTAATTAATTAATGTTAATTCCTTAGAGGAATCATACGTTAGGAAATTATACTACTTTCTTATATTATAAACCACAATCATGACAAATATCGCTATCACTGTAACACCATGCTTCACCATCATCCAAATATTCATTTTATTTTATAATATGCCTTTTTCAGTAGGCCCCGCTTAATATACGTTTTAAACTTATTCTCTGAGAAAGAAAGATGCTGGATAAATAATTGAGGTGCATAAAACTGCTTTTGATGCCGTTATTACCTTATTGTAGTAAGGGAGTAGATAAAGCATTTTATATTATGTCGGTATATTTCTTATAAAAATCTTTACCCAAACGAAGAATCATGCCAATAATTTAACAATTGTTCCTATTTATGCAATAAAAGACAAGAAAAGAAAGCATTTTCTGACAATTAATCAATTTACATATTTTTTTGTGTGCATATTAGTTTTAAGTTTAGTTTTAGGTTTTTGCTTTGTACAATGCTTTAAACGAAAACTTTTATATGTTTTTCCTGTCTGCGTCATTTCAAATATTTATAATATCTTTGAGTACCTATGTTAAAGAAATAAGATTTTTAAAAGCCTTTTTAACAATATTATGATTAAAATAGGCTCAGAAGTTTATTTTATTATGCAAGATTAACCCCAAGTATTTGAGATACTTGTTTGAGAATTTTACCGCACTTGAATTTTTTAACTCATCGTACGCTTTTTTTGTAACAACAAGCTTGATTGTGTTTAAGAACAGTGCGAAAGGGAAAATAATTTCTTGATGTCTACCCCAACCCAGGTACAATTTAATCGACATTAATGTGAACAACAACTTAATGTCCGTTGTCCCATAACAAATGAGCGATATTACCCAAGTATTGATGTTCCTTTTTAATAAAATATAAACGTACCGTTTTGTTCTTGAAGAATCGCCATCGTTTTCTAGGGTTAGGCTTAATCAATATTTGATAAAGTTTCGTATCATCAGCGTTGGACAAAAAAGGAGATGCATTAATTAATTTGACTAAGTTATTAAGCTAAAAGGAAAATAAAAGGGGATCCAAATGAGAACCCTGTGGGACTCCAAAACTAATAAATTTGATTTGGCCTTTTTTAAATTAATCTAAGTTCCTGCGCTGTAAGTTTTTCTAAAATGTAATAAATAAATAAATAATTGCATAGTAGGGTATAATCTGTCAAGTGACACTGCTTGCGATTAATTTTTTCGAAGGCTTTAGAGAAGTCGTTATACATTGCATTGATCTGAAAACCATCATCTATGGCATTTAACATGAAGTAAATGAATGTAACAAGATTAGTTTCTATACTACGCCTTACTACTTAAGAACCCATAATTGCTGGCGCTGCTACAAGTTTTGTTGTAATAATTTCCCAAACATTGACAGTTTGGAGATACTGCGATATTTGGTAACATCATGATTGTCACCGTTCTTAAAAACCGGGGTAACAAGAGCATGCTTCGAGGCAATAGGAAAATGACCATCATTTTAAATATGAGAGATAAGGGAGAAGAGAGGGCCTGCCTCTTTAGAAATATCGACTGAATTAAAGAAAATAATTAAACTCGCTTTTCAGAGAGTTCCACAGAGTAAATGTAAACAGGAGCGTCAGTATGCTCAGAAATGAGTGGGTCAGGATTCAACCCTTTGCCATGCATCGTCTGGGTCAAAGACTGATTGAAAATGGTACATTAAATAGAATATATCTAGAACATTTCACTGATTATATTCAGAAGAAGACTAGCATCATATAAATTATAGCAATAGTATTATTCAATGATTAATTCCGCCAGATTTCTTTGGGTTGAACGGTCAGGAGGGAAAATAAGGCTGTGGACATGAGTATAGTCTGAAGATTACTTTTACAACATTTTTATGTAACAAAGAAATATTATAGTTAATAAATGCTTATTTTTTATCTTTATTTGCCATCATACTTATTTAATGAAATGGTTTCGTTTTGGCAAAGATTCGTTTTGTCAGGTAATCATCCGATTCTGCAATTGCAAATGTTTAGAACTGTTACCAAAACCTAATCGGTGATCTGCTACGAATATGCGGTAGTGAACTGAGGTTTCGTAGTAGTGAAGTCGCATTAACAAAAACGGCTCTTATTTCAGTCTTGCGTATTATTGATATTAGCCGCAACCAGCTAAACGCATGCCACTAACCCCACCCTAACACTCAAAGCAAAGTAAAGAGCCCCAAGGCCTCATATGTACGCGACATTGGTCAAAGCCGAAATAATGCACAGAAAGGCTTTCAGGGTCCGTTCAGTTTAATGCTGACTGACTGATGTCACTTGATTATTGTGATTCCCGTTCATGCGGAAACTTGTGTGTAGTCAAAGAGCGATTGAAGAGACATATTGCGTTCGGTCAAATAAAATAGATTGGTTAGACGTTTATGGAATTTCCCATGTATGTTTGAGGGGTGAAATTGCTATGGCCAGATATAAATACATATTAATACCGACTAATTAGTCGGTACCAAACTTTTCGGTGTACTTACTAAATAATAGCTGACCAAATATTTGACTGTACAAATGTGAATTTCACGCAACGCGGTTGTACCTCTAATATTAGTTTCAATAGCTTTTTTTTAACTATGTAAACCAAAAATAAAACTGTAAAAATATGTAAAAAGAAAAAAATATGTCATTTATGTCCGTCTTCTATTCGCGATTTGCGTAAAAAAACTACTGAACGGATTTGGATGGGATTTTCACTGTTATGTAGCTTGATTCTTTAGAAATAACTTTTATACACAATGGTTGAGCTTGGCCAGTAACAGATGAAGGACTGATTCTAAGCAACTGCCTGTAGCCACTAATCCGGTACGGCTTCTCATGACGTCATGTTGACAAGTCGCTTGGTAGCATGGTCTAGACATGAGAAGGGGGCTGACGGCCGATCTAGTAACAAGTTGTCAGTTAGTTATGGCTTGATCTAACTGTTCAAAGTGCGCGGTGGCGTTTCAGGATTTTGATCCAGGTTAACAGGTGTCAAAGTGTGGAAAATTAACAAAAGTTGTTCAGGGTTTGCCAGATTATTTTTCTAGGGATCTGTGAAAACAGAAACGCGATTGGAGAAATTCGGCTCGATAGAAATATTTATTGAAATGAGGTCCTTTTTGACACCAATTCTCCTGGTTTTACAATTTAGAATGACATACAGACTGCAACTTTATTTTATTAGGTGGGTTTTAACAGTATCTAGGACCTGCCCCCCTATTCTGTATCTTTAGTTGCCAACTTTACTAGGTGCCTATCATCAAAAACATAGATAAAAACTAAAATTTCAAAATTGCCTTTAGTGGGTATTGAACTATTAACTATCTGTGTCGTCACTTGAAGTGTGAACATATCCTTAGGAAATCGGAATTCGATAGTATATCTATGTTTTTGATGATAGGCACCTAGTACAGAAGGCAACTAGAGATACATAATAGGCCCGCTGGTTAAACGAAATTTTGATAGCAACTTTAGTACATTTTATATTAATAAAAAACCGACTTTTTGCTACTTTTCCACGAATCCGTCCCTCTCGCACTGAAGATTATTTCGCATATGGAGTAACAGGGACTCTAAAACTTTTACATATCGCCTTAATGAATTGAATAGGTCACTTGGAAAACGTTGTAACTAACATATTGTACCATGTCATCTTTTTGATGGAAAAACGTTCTACTTAAGCCCATGGACAGTTTGGTTTAATAAAAACTAATCTCGGAATTTTTATAATGACAATATCACGACCAAAAGTTTGCCAGTTAGGCGAAAAACGTTGTTAGATCGCAGAGCGAGGTGATCTTTTCGTGAGTCCTGGTGCTGCAAAGCAAGAAATTAAGGGAAACAAATTGAAGATTAAACATTTAGGAATGGTGAGATGTGATGAATGATGTGCTGAGGAATACTGGAAAGGAATATCCGAGCAGAATAGATTACACTATAGCAGCGAAATTGACTTCTGTTTTTGTTAGTGGTAAAACGTTTTAACAAAGATTGTGTGACAGCCAACAATATGTCAATCATTATAGCAACCACCGTTAGATGCAACGTTTTTCCATTAATTTAGGAATAGTTTTGTTTATTTTTTGTTTCTGAATTGCTTATTTGGTTTTTGCTTTCCTATTTGAGGTTAATTATAATATAAATATAATTATCAAAGTATTTTTTAGTATATTTAATAATAAATAACTGAAATAACATTAAAAATGTCGTTTTCAAAAAATTCAATTTTGTTGCTTACAACCTTTTCCAGGTGACCCATTCAATTAGCGATTTACAAAGCAAATATTATAATCGTTATAGATTAGTAGGTATGTATGTACCCTCATCATTTTCATTTATGTAGCATATTATTCAGAAACACTGTTATTTACAGCAAGCGTTCTTTTTAAAGACCAAAACTTTCCTCTCTCTATTTCGAGCTTCCAAAGAAACGCAACTTATAAGTCGAAATTACTTTGAACGCCCAAAACTTTCCTTTAAGAGGCTCCAACCGGAAATGAATCGGGGCCTATTGTCAAGTGCCGGTTCACAAGTTCGCCTATCACTTGCAAGGCCGGTGTTTGCTGTTTTTCACAAATACTCTTCAGGAGTCTTAAGGCAAAGCTATGAAAGAGAGCGTTGCGACTGGTATTTGAAGTGCAACATTTAAATGTAGTCTATTGTAGATTTGATCAACATTTTATATGTATATAGTTACAAATATATAAATTTGTATGAAAAAATTTCGAGTTCGATGTAAGGATAAATATTCAGATTTGGAAAATTACACTCGTCTAGGTATTTTTAACTTAAAGGTATCAATGATTACAGATTTTTTTCAAAATAGCACCCCCAATCGGTTTCCTGTAGTAAACATTAAGAGAGATAAGCTTGCCGCTGTTCTCAACTTTACATTGTAATCCTTGTTTAAAAACTTTATTATAACCTACGTTGTGAACAATAACAATAAGAAAAACAATAGTCGTCTGCTATGAGTTTATTTACGTATGATGTAGATAATTGAGACAATGTAATAAACGGTTTTTTAATATGAAACATTGCATTATTATATTATTAAAACTCGCGTGAGCTGACATTCTAAATTATTATTACATACGGCTTGAACACACACGTGTGATTGTTGTTGACTATATGCCAACCGTTTCACTGATTATTTTTATTTTTGAGGATTAAGTTGTTTACAAATCTTGTTGTTGATTTGCACTCAAAAACTTTAAAACAAATAATCAATAACTACTCGCCTGCAGAAAAAAAAGTCAAGAATTAGGAAATACGTTATGGAATTTTCATAAAAAGACATTTCATGACATAATATATTTCCGCTGAAGCGTTCCTTTCATGGCTGTACAGCAAACAGTGGAATGAAGGTAGGTGAGTCTATAGGAAGTACCGAATAAGTTGGAACCTTGCTAGGTTCGCCTTTTATAAATAAGTACGGAAGTGCGGACTGAGGACGACGGAGAGGGGAAGGACGTCACAAGCAGAAGCCCCGGCGACGAGCGAATAAGGCTTTCAAAAACTATTTGAAGAGGCTTCGTAGGCAATCAGCTTCGGACTATATCCGGTGGGGTATGATCGGGAAATGTGAAAAGGGAATATTCGGGAATATTTTTGCCTTTGTTAAAAACAGCTGAAGTTGTTCATACCATTTAGTAACTTTTCAAACTGCATCAAAATCCTAGAAAATAATATCTGTGCAATTCCAACTGTGAATATTACATTCAAATATCCAAAACAATCAAAGTTTATCTACGATCAAAATCCCGATGAAGTTTGAATAACAGATTATCGAGATAGTAACATCAAACTACAGTTAGAACAAACAAAAACTTTCCCCACTGACTGTTTACGTATCGAGTGTAAACATTTACTTACCGGCCCTTAAATTTTCATGTAACCCTAACCACCTAAATATACAACCTTCAGTTCGAGCAGGGCCGTCGAAAGCGGTAGAGTTAGGCGATGGACACAAAGCGAGAGGTCTAGTTCTGTGTTCTGCGTTCCGACAATCAGAACGTGGGTTCTCCTTGACCGTCGGGGTCTGTGTGTGTAAAATAACGACTTGATCTGGCAACCCGAATTGAACCGGGTTGAGTCTAATACCAGAGAATATAAAGTATTACTAATACCGAGTTTTAATCTATGTCAAACCGGTTTGGACGGTCTGTTGATCTCATTAAAAATACAAAAATATATCATTTTTATGGGATATAAGTTTAGTGAGACCCAAAAAACAAACGAGTTAAACTTATTTTCATAATCCGGTTTCTTTATCATACGATATGATTGGGAAAATAATTAACGTTTGTCGCGTTGAGCTTGGCAACTCGGTTTCTAAACTGCGTTACGTCACATTTGTCGGTTCGGTTTACAAACGGTTTGTTTTTATGTTCAAACCGCTTAAATACGATTTGAAAAATTTCGAGATCGTAACATTACTAGTGTAAAAATCCAAGCCATCGCAAGGATTACAGTGAACTCTAGACAGCTCGCTGTGTGTCCGGCGCCTAAATCGGGACTTTGAAAATAATAACTCCATCAGCGATAGATGCAATATTCAATGAAGGAGGCAAACGAGCGGCAAAACTTCCTGTTTGTTGCGGGGTGCGGAAATTCAATTATCCGACCATAAAAGTGTGCCGGGGCCCACCCGCGGGCCCCGCTACGTGCCACCCCTCTCCCTGAGTCCGGTCCTATATGAACTTGAAATAGTAACATTGTTATTACTTGACTCGTGATGATGGTCGCTTGTTAAGGTCGACATGCTTGTAGTAAACACAGCCGACGGGTAAGCCACATATTGTCGAGCTTTGTTGAGCCAACTGACATTTCAACTGTTTTTTTGAAACAAAATAAATTTCTATTAAAGAGCTTAAGACAGTAGTAATCCCATCAAAAACATAAAATGTAGAAAAATGGCAAGTCTCGCAACGCAATCCTTCCACCGTAAAAAGTTGTGAGATCTTATGTAAAGCCAAGTCTGCTATTTTAGTTTTTATGGAAGCACCTTTTCATTTAAGTTAGTATGGGAGCACCTATTTAACAAATTTATCATTAATTGTTTCCTATTCAGTTACCTACCAACATTAAGTGACTGTATTAATATTAGTCATCTTTATTTCTCTAATAAAATATAGTGACTTCGCAATCGCACAGCAACATATACAACATATCAGCTACCTAATACCAATTTATTAGCGATTTGAGGAGATATTTCTATGCATCAGTGCTTTATTTGTGCTCTGCGATTGCAAAGTCACCATATTTTATTAGGAAATAAAGATGACTAATATTAATACAGTCACTTAATGTTGGTAGGTAACTAAATAGGAAACAATTAATGATAAATTTGTTAAATAGGTGCTCCCATACTAACTTAAATGAAAAGGTGCTTCCATAAAAACTAAAATAGCAGACTTGGCTTTACATAAGATCTCACAACTTTTTACGGTGGAAGGATTGCGTTGCGAGACTTGCCATTTTTCTACATTTTATGTTTTTGATGGGATCTCATTTCTTTTTGTAGGTAGTCGTCCTTTTTTTCTTCTCGGGTAATATTTCTTGCACGTCAGCTGCGGATTTTCTTAAAACCCACTCCCTTTAACTGATCATTAGGACATACTCCTGAGAAACTAGTATCGGGAAGGAGCATTTCATAATGACCACCTAAGAAACTACCAGAGAATCGTAAACGTTTGCCCCTATCACAGCATAAAAAGTTCAATAAATGGAAATCCAAGGGGGGTCCAATTATTCGATGTTATTTGTTTCAGCTCTATCTTTATAAAACAACAATTTTGGGCATATAAATATTAGAGTTCCGTATTCAAAAGGTGCTGATTTGTTTGTCAGGCGCTACCATTTTAGCGCCTTGTTTTTTGTCGCCTTGATGTTGCTATGTCGTCTTTATTGTTGGTATTTACCATAATGATTTGGGGTTTCGTACCCATATTGTGTGATGGTAGTACGGAACCCTTCGTGAGCGAGTCTGACTTGCACTTAGCCGGTTTAATAGCGACTTAATTACGAAATGTTGATATTTATCTTCTTAAATAGACTAAATGTGGTTTAGGGTTCCTTACCCAAAGCACAAATTATTATAACAAAGGCTCTATCGTTAGAACGGTTATACATACAAGTACCTACAAGTTGAAAATTTAGGCAGACTACTTTAAAGTAAAATAAGAAATAATAAAAATTAGGGTTCCTTCCTAAAAACGTACCGAATTGTTTGTCAGGCGCTACCGTTTTATCGCTTTGTTTTTTGTCGCCTTGATGGTGCTATGGCATCTATGTTGTTGCAATTTACTTTTAGGGTTCCATACCCGTATTGTGAAGGGGTACGGAACCCTTTATGCGCGAGTCGGTTTCGCACACTACCGTTTTTTTAGTGACTTAATTACGAAATGTTGATATTTTCTTCTTAAATAGACTAATATTGTGAATGTGTGGAACATTATAAACCACCCTTTTTGGGGTGCCTTACCCAAGGAACAGATTATTATAACAAAGGCTCTATCTTTAGAACGGTAATACAACATACAAGTAAAAGTTTAAACTTTGGGCAGTCTATAGTAAATACTTTAAAATAATGAAAATTTGGGTTCCGTACTAAAAAGGTACCGAATTGTTTGTCAGGCGCTACCGTTTTATCGCTTTGTGTTTTGTCGCCTTAATGTTGCTATGGCATCTATATTGTTGTTATTTACTTTTAGGGTTCCGTACCCGTATTGTGTAGGGGTACGGAACTCTTTATGGACGAGTCAGATTCGCACTTTACCGGTTTTATTTTTTAGTTTTCGCACTTTAACTTTAACGTAGAATTTATCGTTTTAGGCGTCTTTAATGCAAAGCAGCATACCACCAACGTCATCTAGTGTCATACAAATTTATAGATGCAGCTGGAAACATACATTTTGTATAGACTTTGTATGGAAATATTAAATTACCAACCGCAAATAACATTTTTATATTTTTTTGTTGCAATGTACACTTAACACTTACCGCATACAAAATTTCAGGTTTGTAGGCCTGCTAGAACACCTTTAGACTTTTGATGATGTGTCAGTCAGTCAGTGACAAAATAAGGGAACTTTGACTTGAGATATTTCGTAATCAAATATAGGTACAAAGTTGTAATTTGGGGTCAGAAGTAGGATCAGTAAGTACTCTTGGTTCCTGAAATTTCAGACTTCTAGCTTCATCTACAACGAAGATACAGGGGGGTTGAAAGTGCCGTGAGTTGCTTCGAGAAAAGGATGGTACGGCCGTTCCGCGTTTTTTCTGCGAGACTTTGCGGGGGCACTGCCGTGCCCCCAGATATTATTTTTTCGATATCTCAAAAATTTACGAAGTTATTGGCAATCAAAGTGAGCTTAACGGCATGTATCGAAACGTCATCTGACACGATTTCATACTAAAATTGATAAATATCGCTATCGCTAACTTCGGTAATAACAGGAATTTTTGAAGAATTTAAAATTGTTGTGCTTTGCTGCAACTAATGAATCAGTTACTATAAAAAATATACTGATATTTCACTACAGGAGACGCATCCAATATGAAGGTACCTACGTTGATACTGTTTCAAGTAAGTACTTATGAGTATTACACCGGAAATAATGTACGTGAACCGTCAATCATCATCAAGGAGTTTTTCTATTTTATTCTCTGCATGTTTCAACAGCCCAGCCGTTTTCGTGTTATGTCTTAAACGGACGGACCAAAAGTAAAATATGTATTTAGGTGCTATCATTTCTTTTTGAACGATATAAGGTCAACAAAAGGTGTAGGTAACCAGCGTAAACACTTTCATCTTAAAATGCGAAGAATACTTAATCAATAGTGCCTCTGCATGTTATAACGTATTGACCAAGTACATATTTCTCATATCATCTACATCACTTACTTGTGGGTCTTGGGATCAAAGTGTTCGCGCTGGGCCTGGTTTTCTATCTCGTTTGTTGACCGTGCATTAAACATTCAACAAATTGAATAAACTAATAACATTAGAAATTAGTTTTATGAAATTTTACGACACGACACAGTTATTGCTAGCAATTGCAATCACATCCATTCACCGCAGAACATGTATGAGGCGAAATAAAATTTTAGTTTTGATATAAAATTGAATATCGAGTGCGGGGACGTATTCAGGGCGCGTGCCGCGGTTGCGATGCCTTGGCCAGGGCCGGCGTTCCCTACTTCCTGAAAATGGACTTTGACACTTTGCGCTTTCAGTTTGTTTTTTATTTTGCTTTTGAGCGCGCACGTTCACTCGATAAATTTCATAGTACATAGGTGGACGTCCAGGCTACTGCTTTGGACAGCTTCAAGTGTGGCTGTAGCTCTAAATTGCCCGTTTCACCGTATAAGGTGCACTTCATCGCGGGTCCCCGGAAGCTTTTTCAATATTTTTTTTTATCCGTGAGCTTACAAAAACTTGTTTTTATATTACGTAGTGATAGACAATTTTAAATACGTTTGTGGATTAACACGTAAAATCGATGATAAAATAAAAAAACAACAGGTTAAACGTATTCTGTAAACGCTATCGTTTTTATAGGGCCAACCGTAAATTAAAACCATCCTCATATTCCTTTTGATAATATTATTTTGTTCAAATATTAATGAGATAATGAGGTAAATTGGGGTATTTTTAAACAAGGATTATACGTTATTATAGCGACATCTATCGCTTAGGTCCGAATCCTGGCTCAAGGAATTTTTCCAATATTATTTTACTTGATATTTGTGTCTAGTTGATCTTTTCTAGTTTGTTATGCACTCTAATAACATTCAGTTATTTAATTCTTATTTACGGACTAACCCCTACTGAAGGTGTTCTGCGGGAGCATTATACGCTACATGGCAGATATACTATTGGTGTACATATACAAGAAATACGAATACAAGAAATATTAGTCGCTGATTTGTTATATAAACAGTGTTATAACAAATTTGGCCAATCACAGCGTAGAAATGAGTTGTTATACTTAAGGCGATATGCGAAAAAAATACGGGTGTTTCTTTTCTGTGTATTTCATGAAATACACGAAAAATTATAATCAGTTTCTGGTATATGCATTTCAACTATATAATCTAGAGTTTTGAAATCGGAAAACATGTTTGGATAAACTTTCCTCGATAGAAATAATTGTTGAAATGTGGTCTTCAAACACACTTTTTCTCCTCGTTTGACGAATAGGACGCATATACAGAACTCAAACATATTTTATTAGTTGTGTTTTAACAATATCTAGAGATTTGATATTTGAAATTTTGCTAGCTATTTTAGTTTTTTTAACAAAAATATAAAACCAACTTATTTCCCTTTTGCCCTGAATCTGCCCCTCTCGCACTGCGCGATTTTTCGCTTGGAGTGACAGTGACAAAAATAAAATTCGCATAGCGTTATAATACTTATTATAACATTGTTTTTTACGATATTTACAAACAATTTGGGTATTTTTAACACCATTTTTGATATTGTTTTGATAGCTTCTCCCATGACCTAACATCGTGGCATTAATTGAAACGGAGTTTTGTAAATTATATTAAGTATCCTACAAACCCAAAACTGTTTGTAATTCTTTCCATTCTAGAGAACAGAGCTACAGTTACATAAAATGAATTTTGAAAATATGATTTAAACGAGTTCGTTTTATGTCCTCGATGATAATGCAGTGTTTCACCTGTCAAACTTTAAAGTGTCTTGGCACAAAGAGAGTTCTCTGCAGCCAAGTCAAAGCAACTTCTCCTTTGCCTCGGAACTATTTGTTAAGTGCCGACTAAGCGATAATTTCCGAGCTTCTAATATCCTGTACAGAAAGTGGTTCAAGAATTTCGCGATATGTATAAGCAATGTTGGAATTCGCCAGAAATTTAAATGAGCTGAGTTACAAGAAGGACGAAAATCTTAATTTGTTCTTATAAAAGCCAATAGCAACAAGCACTCAAAATATCGACCAGGGCTTGAAAAGACATAAACATGAATGATAGAACAGAAAAGTTGATTGCGTAGCTTTTATGCTAACTCTGTTTCGAAAAGACTCGAAATAGGAAGCCAATTGCTGAGAGGAAATTACAATCCGCAGAACTGTAGAGGAGTAGAGGTGTGCTGCATATAGACACAACTGTCACTCGACACAATTTTGTAAATCGTCAAAAGAAATACTACGAAACAATATTGATTATAGTTTTGGTTTGTATGATTTTGTACCTCAAAGTAAAAAATGGAATTGCGTACACTTTGCAAGCACCCTGAAATGATAAAATATTTATGTCACTAAATATTTTCGTTTTCTTTTTCGATGTCCTAAGTAAAATTTAAGACTGATTGGAGTTTTGGGGATATGCTGCAGCCAAATTTTTATGAATGAGCTTCAGAAAGAAAATAAGTTTGGATGTGAAAGAGCGGTTAGGAATAACAATCATTATTACAAAATCAAGTTGAACGAATTCAGTAAATTGGGAAGTTAGTTGAGAGCCAAATTATGAATCTCAATATTACAAAGCAAGCAGGGCACCGCGTCGAAGCCTTAGGGGAGAGCAGCCCAATCGAATATTTATGAGAGAAAATTTACAGCTGATAAAACTCAGAAGCTCTACCTACCGCTTTCCACGACGCGCCCTAATAAGCGGATGTTTTCTGTTTGCCGTTCCACCGTTATTATTTACTTCTTTTCCGTAAAAATAATTGCCATTCTAGAGTCCAGGTATTCCTCTCCAGAGCGATCTAGAATCTGAATTTTTCGAGATGTTTCAAACGAACACAAAACAAGTTAGAAGAGAACCTCGTTATGCAACGTTACGTCTGTTTCATTTTTGTAGATGATATGTGTCGTAATAAAAACGTTTATTACGGAAGATAAAAACGGTTGTACAATGAAAACAATAAGTGTCACAAATATGAGCAATACGAGGCCGCGTGTCGTAAAATTCGTTATAGTCCCGGGCCGCGTCGTTTCGTTTGCATAAGGGCTGCGGGTTGCAAGACGTGACAATTGTTTAACTCGCCAATATCGGGGCGTACTGTATAGCCGTAAAAGGTGGCGACGATGTCGTGCGCTGTTTTGGAAAGCCACTTTTGGGTTCACCTCTGAATTTGGAAGGTTTCAGTAGCGAGTTTTTCCTTTGCAATAATCATTTATCGGCGGCGCATTATTGCTGAACGTGATGCGGTTGGGTATGGCACGCGGAGCCGGCTTCCAGCGGTCGAAATTGCCGCCGCCCTTTATATCGAAAGCCTCTTTATAGTAACGAGTGCCCCGAGACTCTTTTATATCGACTTCACCGTTTAGTTAAAGGTTTGCTTTTTCTTAAATCGTCGTTAACTGAAAATGTCGTTGCAGACGCACCTAACTTATTTTTCATTGTTTCTGTTTGGGCGGCTCTGTTTATTTTTCTGTAGAAAACAAGCCTGATTTTTTTTTTCAGTTTTGTTTGAGTTGGATCTTATATTGAAAGCTAGCACTTTGACTTTGATCAAAGGTTTGGCTAGCTGAGCGTTAAGAGGTCTAGTTTCAGGCTCCCTATTATGTCATTTCGACTTTGCCCTACATGAAGGTAGGTCATTTATCTTGCTGACTTTCAGCTTTGCTTCATTACATGACACACACAGCCTACTAACATAATTTACATCCATAGTTATTAAAATACTTTACCATTTGCTTCAGTTTTTAGTCTCAAATTTAGAACCGAAAATTATCTTTATTGTCTGTTTTTTATCAAATGTTTCGAACATATAATAAAAATTCATACTTGGCCTTTACATTTAATGAGCTGTACATTTATTTTGTCATATGAAATAAATACATAAAGAGAAGAAACACTACCCAAACTTGTGTGTTCAAAACACTTTACTCAATTTTTATTTAACTTACAATGAAGTATGTATTTAATAAGTATGTGTTTATATAATTCACTTATTAGTTTATTCATTTATTTCTTCACTCATTTAGTATTTAATAAGTGTGTATGTATTCACTTGTTAATTTATTCATTCATTTTTTCACTCATCTATACATTCATTCAATTCAAGTTGAAATAAAACTGTAAAACTTATGTCCCTACAACCTCTGTCTCTATAAAGAAAGAATAACACATACATACAAAATCACATACCATAAAAAATTAACAAACAGTAAATATAACATTAAGAAAAAAGTAGTAACTAAAAAAAGGATAAACAGCTCAGCTTAATGCTGCAGTGGGAGCTACAGCGCTGGTATTCTGCCAAACCCTGAATTAAAATTAAAACTTAACCTATACTATTCTAGCTAGCTTATATTAAATTAAACAATGAAAAGAAAATGTGTATAAAATAATTATATATAAATATAAACACAAATATATAACGTATACCAAACAAAAAATAAATATAAAATGCCAAAAATTGTTTCCCTTGTTTTACGCCAATTTTACGTTTTACGTTTAATGTAACCTTTGTTGGTCTAAAAGGTATATTTTCAATTTAATACGGAATGTTGCCTTTGTTTTGTATTCTCTGATGAGTGAAGACAAATCATTCCATACTTTTGACGCTCTTTGAAAATTGGCACAAAAAATTTAGTTTTTTATCAAATTATGATTTTGTAGAAAATCTTATGTGAGTTAGAATAACTGTCGAGTTCATTTAGACACATGTAAAGAAACCGGCTAAGTGCGAGTCGGACTTGCATACAATGGGTTCCGTATACCGGGTTACTTAGTACGAGTAGATTCCATAAAACAGATGCGAAACCTTAAAAACATTATGTTAAATGAAAAAACATAGATGCCATAGCAACACCAAGGCGATAAAAAATAAGGTGCTAAAATGGTAGTCATTTAATCAGCCATTACAAACAATTCGATACCCTCTGAGAACGGGAACCCAAACGTTTAATATTTTTTGTTTTACTTTGAAGTATGTACAACAATCTGTCCAAATTTAAAACATGTATATATTCCCGTTTCTAAGATACAGCTTCATTTATTTCATTGAAAAGTTTTTTTTTTTGAAGATTGTCCCCATACCTAATATCGTAGTATTTTTAAAATTTTATTATTTAACGTGATAGAGGCAAACACTAACAATGTAATACTTAGTCTATGATATAGACCATACTAATATGTATTATGTGAAAATTTCAACTGGTAACATATAACTGCTGTACCACAATATAAATATTAGACAAATCGGAGGTCTCGTTATAGAAAAAAAATCTTCCGCTGCTTGGTACCTCTTGGCTACGGAACCCTAAAAATAAAACAGGTTAAGGAAAAATACACAAGTATTTTACAATGAAGCTTTTACTTCAATAAAAATAAAACGAAAACAATATGAAATCAAAGCATTTTTAATTAATTTGAGAAGTAAGCATCAGAAAGTAAATTAACTCATCTAGTCCTCTACAAACAAATGTAATGTAAATTGATATAAATACGAATGTAAAGTAAGTAGATACAAAGGCAAAAAGCAGTGCACGTGGCTACCAGGGTTGTTATTTTCTTTTCCTAAAATCTAGACAGACATTTAAATTTTTTAACTTAGATGTTTTATATGAAAATACCTACTAAAAATATACTTGTTTGTAATTTTTTAAAATAAGTTTAAGATGTTAATACATACCTATAAACAGGCAGAAATAATCAAACCAAAAAGGTAAAGTTTAAATACAACTTAACCTAAGAAACAATTATGAAAAGAAAACGTCTTAAATAAGAAAATAAGAAAATTAATGACTTTGGTCACGTGACATACTACCATGATTCAGCCTGCAGTATTCTTTGGCTAAAAGTAAGTAAAAATATTTTCAATATTTATACGATTATTTAGTTTTAATTTTAGGTATTAATTTAATTTTTTTTTGTTATGTATTTGATTTGTTTAATAAATATTGTTGTAACAAAAAGTAACAAACTGATTCTAAGCAATTTATAAAAAAGTTTCAATTTTCTCATGTTAATTATGGTAAAATTAGCAAAACAGTATTTTATTACTTTGTGTATCGGTTATCACTAACACTCAGGTGTTTTAAATATGCCGTTTTTATTTTAAATGGCTGCAACAGCAACTGACTTGTAACAACCCTAGTTAAAATGTACACACACACACCCCCTCTCACACACAGTATAATTTTATTACTCCCACTTCGCTGCCTCGAAACCGCGCTAATAAGGAACTTCCCGAGCTGTAATTTTCCAATATTTCTTCATTACTTTTCACTTAGTTCCTGGAATGTTTTTAAAGGTTAACAGCAAAGGAAACAACATAATCTTGCCTTCCCGATTAGATTGTAGCATGGAAGTCTGGATAAGTTTTTTTTTATTAAACTTTACAGGAACACGAGCACTTAAAGAATGGGGTTGAAAATGGCGTATAGTTCGTAAGTGAGAGTAAAACAGATACAGTATTATTTATTTCTTTAGTTTTTATTTTATTCAACTGAATTATTTCATAAAATTTAAGTAAGCCTTACTTTTATTATTTTATTGTGTATTTTTCCGTAATTATTATTATATAAAACATGTAGATTATTTAGTTTTATTGCTTTATTTAAATTGTAATACAGTCGCTCGCAGTTCAAGCGTCCGATTTGTGAACGATTTTAGCAGCTATGATGCCGCAAAAAGAAAGGTCAAGAGGTAACCTGTCATTCTGGCGTCCGTACCTATATTATACAAAAATTAATTATTTGATTTGTTAACATTAAATCATTGCAGTATAGAAACGCAGAAAGAAAAGTAAATCTGGATGTGAGGAGCTTCCGTTCAGAGCTCCTCACATCCAAATTTACTTTTCTTTCTGCGTTTCTATACTGCAATGATATAATGTTAATTTATATCTCCTTGCTATGGATAAATAGCTTAGTGTTCAAACATAGAAATTTATTTCTCTCATATTTGATTTGTAATAATAATTTGGATTTATATAATTCAAATTTGAGTTTATTTGTGTTTCTAGAAAGTTCCTCTAAAGTTATTTGGTCTGTATTTATTTTATATTGTAGTTAGTAAATCAACATATGTTTTTACCATGCTCCATTACCATGTTTTTGTTTCATTTATTCTTTGTTTTAATTATGTTGTTTAACTTTTATGTGTTTTCTTAGCCATATACACTATTTTATTCTTATTCTTAATATAAACAAAATTGTCTGTTGTGTTACAGCTATACACTGTTAGAACTGTTGCCATTTTCAACTACTTTGTTTATCCGTGCTCATTATTCAGAAATCTAATTTTCAAATAAAGTTTTATTCACCATGTCATACAGGTGGACATAAGAGTGAACAAATGTACTACGAAATTTTTACCCGGTAAAATTGGAAAAATATTCAAAGGCTTGAGTATAAAATTGCTGTGTTCATTTTCTTAAGTGGCCTGCGGAGCAATCCTAGTTCGTACAAACGAAATACCGAAACCATTTGTAAATCATAGATATTCTTAAGGTTGTAATTCCCATTGAATAACAGAATGTCTAGGTTCCCAAATATAAATTAAATAAGAACACTGATTTAAACGTGAAATATGAGAAACATATACTTTCTATGGAAATTTTAAATTGTTTATATGTCGTCTTTAAATCAGTGTCCTTTTAAAATATATATTTGGGAACCTAAATATTCTGTAATCCAATGGGAATAAACTCTCACTATCCTAAGAATACCTATGATTTACAAATGGTTTTGGTATTTCGTTTGTATGAAATAGGATTGCTCCGAGGGCTTTTTAAGGTAAAGTTCATTGCGTACGAGTTAACTGAATTTATATTTTATTAATAGACAATTTTCAACCAAGAGGTTCGAAAACGCTAAAGATGAAAGTCACTTTTAATAATTTACAAATGGAATACACATACAGACAGTCAAACATTCTTCATACTAATAGTTTACAATAAAAGTCGATTTTAAATAAAACTTTTCCTAAAATTTTTGCACATGTAATATTTATATAATAATAAAAACACTATGCCTTTTAATTTTGTAATTTATTAAAATATCTTTTAAATTTAAATTCACGCTTTTTTATAATTTACTTTATTATGTACCAACGTGTTTTTTATTGGATAATATTGTATTAAACCAACGAAACCCACCCTACGACTATTAACTCGAAGAAACAGAATAACGTTCTAATGTCGAGAGTAATTTATCTTTACAGTCTTAAAATAGAATTTAATTAAGTTAAAGGCGCGACATTCTTCACTCCGGAATTCGGAGCGAGCGAAGTCGGGCCCTGCACTCGATACAGGGGCGTGTTGCTCGCGCATAGTTGCTGTAACGCGTTACGTTACACGTATACACGTACGCTAAGTTGCTGCGCCACATTTTGAAGGATTATTCTAAGTAGTGCATACATATGCGCCTTTTCTAGAGGTAAAGGCAGAGACCAATCAATCTCATATGATCCTGACACACCCTTTTCGCTTTTCAACGTCCAATAATTTAGTCCTTATGACTTGGCACTTCTTTAGTATACTGGAAAAGATATCTGATAACAAAAGAATGCCTGCTACTGAGGTTCATAAATCTGTGCAAGCGCGGTAATAGCATATTTTTTCTAATTAGAAAGAAAGAAAGAAAAGACGTTTATTTTGATTACAAAAACAAAAAACACTCATTAAATAAACATTTTACGAACAACTCCATACATTTTACGAATAACTAGCTTTTACTCACGGCTTCGGTCGCATAGAAATGTCTTTTAATTATCAACAGCTTTCAGATTGGTGGTTATTGTATCAACACCTCTTATGGCTTTTATGTTCATTCATTCATTCATTTATTTAATTCATTAACAAAAATATATTGCATTTGTATATGTAAATTATACTTAATACTACGTACTTATGGGCTAAATTACAACTTATTCATAATTCTAATTACGG
Organism: Ypsolopha sequella; assembly: GCA_934047225.1. NCBI lineage: Eukaryota > Metazoa > Arthropoda > Insecta > Lepidoptera > Ypsolophidae > Ypsolopha > Ypsolopha sequella. The sequence goes on along the minus strand of OW203994.1, from coordinate 13,280,832 downwards.
ATATAAAATATATTAAATAAAACAACAATCTTAGTTATATTAAGTTACCAGGATACCAGTTGACCAGGATAAACATAATGATACTAGATAAATCCGCATACAAATACATTGACTGATTCTCGAGTTAAAACGGAACATAAATAGATAGAAATAGACAGTTTTTTTTTAGTTTTGACCTTAGTACAATACTAATAAAATAAACCATTTAATTTAAAATTTTGCAATAATATTAAATATACAAGGTGTAACAGAAAGGTGTAACCATATTTGAAGAGCTTATTCAGTCAATGTTATAGAACAACTTTTACTATGGAGCAAACCCTGAAATCTCAAAAAAAAAATCTGCCCTTCCATACATTTCAGCCGAGCGGCATTGCATTTTTCTATGAAACAGTTAATTTTTTTTACTGGGTTTGTTCCATAGTAAAAGTTGTTCTATACCATTGAATGAATAAGCTCTTCAAATATGGTTACACCTTTCTGTTACACGTTGTATACAGACACGATTTTTTTATACTTTACATTATTATAGAAGATACAGATAAACTATATATGACACGCAAACCTGCTCATATTCCTGGAAAATTATGTACTTATCCCAAGATAATTTTTTAAAATACTGTCATTTATTGGTTTAGAATACCAAATCTTTAATTGACTGCGCAATATATAGCTAGTAAATCACTAGCTAGCCTGCTTAATCGCCCCTGAAAATATTCGCCGTAAGACAAGTAGGTTATAAAAATATTCTAAAACCGATGAAGTAAAAAGCAAAAAGTCCCGAAAATCACAGAACTAATAGTTAAGTCGGTACACCATAAACTTTGTATCCGGTTATCCGACTAATGTTAAATATTCGTTACTGTATTATCTCTTACAACGCTTCGTTTTCAGAATATTATTTGATGCAGAAATAATATATTGTTTTTCCATGAACGGTGATCAGATTTTTCTTTGCAAGAGCTTTTTCGCATTTTATGTCGAGCATAGTTTAAAAAAAATACTGTCAGTGATTGATAACGTCACGTACTACGAACGTGTGGTACGCTTTTTCAATTTGTTTCGAAATTCATCTGTGTCGATGTGAAAAATGTGTTACTCTAGCTCCATATTTAGCCTATTATTTTACAGCTATCTATTAAAATGTGTTTCAAATATAATAGAATATAAAAGAATATTTATTTGGGTAACCTTGGTATATTATGTTTTTATAAGTAAATGTTTGAGATTAACCTAGGTAAGTATTGCGATGTACTAAGGTAATAATTCAACTTAATATGTACACTTTATACATTTTATACGACAAAATCTTTGATCCTAAATATGCTACGACTTTTTATGCATGTTATTTATGTAAGTAGGTAACGATTATTTAAATTTAAAAATTAGTGAGTTCATAATAACTATTGCTCCAGAACTTTCCAGAGTGTAAAAACATTTTACCTTGATATAAATTTAATTATCAACTAAGTTCCTCATTATCTTGGGTATATTTACTAATATATAATATATATATATATATATATACTAGATATAACTCCCTTTAGTAAAACAAGTCTTAATATAGGCACTTAATGAATAACAAGATCATACTCGTAAATAACAATTAGCATATTTAGTGTCTCTAATTTTCTTGTACATTTACTAGTCAACGAAGCACTTCATTAACTCCATTCCATTGTGCGCAAAAGCCAATAGCTACTTATATTCACTTATATCCTGTCTCTACCACCACGTCCGTGTTGCCTGTCTGTGAAACATACGTCACACGGCCGACGCGCGTCCGTGTCACGCGTTCGCACAACCACCCTTTACCGTTGATGCTAGCAAAAAACAGCTCTATTCATAAAAACGTAAGATTCAATTCGAGTAGTTTATCACTTTGTAAGTTTGTTGGGAGAATGCAATCGCATAGTAGTCGTATTTCGAATTATTCTCGAGTCGACTCGCGTCACCGATCGGGTTGATAGTGCTGTAGTTACACGATTTATTGTCTTTTGGAAGGCTACTCTGTATTCTTTTCCGGTGTTTGGTGTTTGTTAAATTGAATAAGAGGTAAATGGCATCTGCAGATTGTTCTATTTAAAAATCATAAAATGTAGGGAAGTATTACTGTCTAATTTATTTGTAGATATTTCTCAAGACATATTAGGAACTAGACGTTCACTAGAGTTATTCTATTTCAGTTTAATTTAACAAAAATAAAAATAAAAATAACTAGTTAAATTTGTTATTTTACTAAATATTTTATCAAACTTTTACCACGATAAAGTCGGAAAAAAGAATCCCAACAAAAGTCCCATTCCACGGAGGATCTTAGAGGCCGATGAAAAAACTTTCCTGTTTCTACCATAATGAAAACAAGTGGATAGGAAAATCCACAATTATACCTTTACATCGGTAGTAGACATTTCGAACAAAATACATAATCCCCGAGCTCGGGCGGGTGCCGTATTACATTTGTCGCTAGATTCTCTACCATTTGCCCAAACTCTCCTCAAATACTCAGGGGACAACGGTGAACTTCGGATTTTCTACATCTTTCCTAGCTGATCTAAAATGCAGTTATTTTCGCAAGTAGTCCATACTTTTAATGTTTGTATAGGAAGAGTAAATTATCGAAATAAAAAATCTGAGCAGCAAACATATTTTTAAATTACAATTACGGTTTTGAAAAGCAAAATTAAATTAAATCTGGAATCCAGATTCTGGATGTGAGGAGCACTTAACAAAAATTGTGTTATTGTTTTACTCAACTTATTTATGAGTGCTATTTGCTGCGTGCACAATTATCTCTTATTTTCATGTATAATACCAAAAACTTAAATCAAATATAAAAAAACATTAGCGGCATGGGAATAGAAAATCAGCGTTATCTGAAAATTGTTTCAGATGGCATATAGCTATTTCCATTTTCGGGTAATTGTTTAAAAAATAATATAGTTGTAGTACACCCCACTGCGAGTTTAATAATATATAATTAATGTATAATTTGTAAATAGTAAGTAAGGTCGACCGATTGATTACCCGAAATAAATATTTTTTCTTTTTTTCTTTCTTTAACCGCAATTTTTAACTTCATCTTCGAACCAGAATAAGTTTTGGAACTTTTACCCCCATTTTGGCCCACAAATTTCCTCCAATAGCGTGGTGGCAGCGGTCCTTTTTCAGGAGTAGCTCATCAGTTTCTTGGGATGATCCTTGGTAACGATATAAAACCATAAACATTTTTAATCGAAATTTTATCAGAGTATCTTAGTACACTTGTTCTCCCCTTATTTGTAGGTAAATTAATATGAATTTTTGGCTACCCATACAAATGCTTTGACTTTGGTCGAGTTTGGTCGACTTTGGTTTAAACCATTATGAAGGTAATATATTATATGATATTTTTTCGTTTTGAAATTTTTTACATTTTGTATCGCTTCTTATTAACTGAGCTGAGTCTCTTAATTGAATTTGCCTGTCTAAATCAAAGTCATTTGGTATTTATTTAATACATTTTAGCGCATTTGTAGACGTCCAGCAACAACGTGTGGATTGGTAAAAATTAAAATTACTAAGCGATTAGAGGAATAATATTGTTAAAACACGCGTGAGCTGACATACTAGTTACTGTAAAGTCATCAATCTAGTTGGAAGAACATACGTCAGTGTTAAAGCCGTAGGTCGGAGTTCCGAGATTGGGCAAAACAGGTTTCGGGGTTATGGCTTATTAAGATAGTAAAATATTAATTTATGAACAAAATAAATACCACTTGTTACCTTACAAGATGAAATACAGGTTTATTAAACAAAATCTTGGCACTAATGTATAGTAATTTCAGAAAAAAAAAACAGGACTTTCAAGTTCAGGTTACACCCGTAGCGCCGCAATGCTATTCACGAGATTTTCTTGAAATTCCTGTTTTTTTTCTAAAGTTACTATACATTAATGCCGTGATTTTTTTAATGAACCTGCACTTCATCTTGTAAGGTAACAAGTGGTATTTATTTTGACCAGAAATTTTAATTTTTACCGTCTTAAAAAGCCATAAGCCCGAACCCCGAATCTCGGAACGCCGACCCTTAATAAAAAAATATTAGTGGAAGTTGCAAATCAATTTTTAATAATTAATAATGTTGATTTCTAGATTTTCCAACCCTATGATCAGTTGGCACTCATCCGATTTTCTTTATTCGCGTTCCCGTGTCCCCTACTATACGCTCGCATCATTGTTACAGGCTACTTCGGAAGAACAGAGCATCCTGTACTATTTCCGATAGAGTGGACTTTCTCTCATTGAACTTTTTTATTATCTTTGAACAGGTCACTGGTCCGCCCCTTAGGCAATATGTCCTTACGTTGTCGTATATCGATCTTTTAAAGGAAAAGGATGATTGAATGATACATATGGACTAGGCCCTTTGTTAGTTTTGTTATGTTTTCCGTTTTCTGGATAATATAGTGAAATAATATCAAAAATGTTGTTAGTTCTTTAAAATATAGTGTTATGTTGTTTGGTTTGTGACTTTTGATAAAAAATTAAAGTTTGTGAATATATTTTAATATATTGCTCCGTTTGAATGAAAATAAACTTTATGATAATTTCAGCCCAAAAATAAGTTTACTTGCGTTAACTTTTGTGTATCATACCGTTACAATGTTTTATTTACAAAAGTACCGAACATGGGTAGTTTGGTAACTCTTATTATGTGGTTAAAAATTAAATATCTTTTCAATGCAAGTGCTCGTAAAGGCCCACTTTTTATGCATCAAAACCGAACAGAAAGTCGATTATTTTGCCCTAGGGCTTTATTATTATTTTTTTTTAAATGTATTTACGAGAAATCGGCTTACCTGCAATCTTTCCTGTGTACCATAAATGTTATACTTTTTTTTTTCCACTGTTTAGCGGCTCTGGATACAGTCCTTTTGAGCCAATCATAACTTAACAAGATTATGTTTGTTTTATTTCCTCACACTATGCATTATCATAAATCTGAAATCTATTAAGGTTAAACTTTGCAACCAATCAACATATCACTATGAAACGTTTATAAGTGGGATAGTTACGTCCCGGGTCAACAAATAAGCTCCTTATTGTCCAGGAATATTGGACAGTTCTCTAGGGATCGAAAAACAATACAATGCCGTAAAGAGCTCAGCAAGCTATTAAGTTCTTTATCTATCTATTTGAATACTGACTGACTGACTGATCTTTCAACGCCTAGACTAAACGGCTGGACCTAGGAATATAAATTTAGACAATGAGTTCCTTTTGTGACGTAACCTAACCGGCTCTCTTCTGCGCTGAAGGATTTCTGGTGGCCAATTTAGTGTTCAAAATAAAGGTAGTATTTTTGATATGAAAATAAAGATATCACTTAATTTAAAACTTAAAAACCTGAAAACCTACGTCAATTGTAAGAATTTGGTTATTATGATTGATCCTTCGATCGGTATTAAACATTAAAATACAAGATTCTTACACATTTGGCAGATTTGATTCCCAATTCTGGCATGGTGATTGTTTTGAATAAGGCATTTGCGTTGATTTGACACACAACGTTTTTTAGTAAGACTTGGTTCTTACTAGAAACACTATCGAATGATGCCATAATACAGGATAAATATTTTTTGCAATACGAGCAGGGTCGATTCCCGGCTAGGGTAAGTCCTAAAATCGATGACGCGAGTCCTTAGAGTAACATTTTCTATCCTCAACTCTCAAATTTCCTTCTCAACGCGCTAGTCTGTATATAAGCCTCATATTAGCAGCTTATGAGTCGCATAGTGCTCCTATAGTAGCAAGCGACTAAAGGGTGTGATAGACCGCGGCTGATTGGACGTAATTAACATCTAGACACTGTTTGCTGACTGCTGCTAATACAATTGCTTTCCACCAACCCTTTGATGGTGCCCAAAATCAGCATAAACCGAGGACGGCAGCAATAGGCTGCTAGATTTATTTTCAGGCGTCGTTGGTTCGAAAACCTTTGAACCCTTTCATATATCACATTACAATTTGATGGCATATAAAATTACCGAGTGTTGTAATTTATTTGTAAAGTAACTTGATCAGATTTTTTGCTACAAAATGTTAAGGCGTAACATGCATCCAAAAAATAAAACTGACGTACAAGGAGGAACCTCTAAATTATTCAAATCTTGATTGAGATCACTTTTAAAAAAATCTGCAAATTCATCGTAAGTAAATAGACAAGCAAGTCTAAATTAAATCACACAATTGATCATAACAAACAAATTTTCAAGGAAAAATACCCGCGTATTATAGAGCGCGTAGTATTGAAGGTAACATGTTATGAAGAGATGGGATTTGGTTAGGATAAACTAATTGTAATGTCAGTAATAGTCTGTATTAAGGTCTTTAATAGCTCTTACCTTATTGATCTAAAACGCTCATATTTATACATCATTCATGACGTGTCACATACACGAAGTGACCTAGATTCACACACACAGAAGTAAATGTGTGTGCAGTTCAACATCACAATGTGTTTTAAAGATGTGAGTACTCTTATTATGTACTTAGGTATAACATGTAAGGTTTACGGTGTAAATTAAAAAAATATATTCGTTACTTAGCAGCTATTGCTAAAACTATCATTTTACTTTTTGTACTCTCCATGTAAGCCCAAAAGCCATGACCTTGTGATGCGGTTATTCGGCTTTCCGTTTATAAAAGTCAACAAAACTTAAACCTTATCCGAAGAGGTCACCCTTATCTTTATCATAACAAATCTCTTCTTAAAGTATTTTGGATTTAGCTGTAGGCACTGCTTGTAGTACAAAACGATGTTCAAAATGATTGTTGATATTATTTTGGTCGATTTGCTGTGACTGTATAGTCAATTCTTTATCAAACTTGGTAGACCAGCTGTTTTAACAAAAAAGTGGGTATTCTTATTTTTTATTTGGAAAGAATATATTAAAAGGCTACATTTTAATTCGGGAACCTGTGAGCTAATTCTCCAATATGGTAAGTGTTGACTATCCTGGTACAATCAAAATAACTTCTGATGATGATGCCCAACACTCCAACGGGATTCATGAATTGTTAAAAACGAATAAAATAATAAAAACTTAAACAAATATTACTACAAATTGTATGAAAGTGTTTTGCAATATTAAAAACTTTTACTAGTTTCACGATAGTTAATCTATCTATAACTAGATAGCAACGCTCTTGTTAGTGAAGTAACAGCCATTCTACTATTTCTTGTGCTAATGATTTGACCTCTTGATATGACATAACATTAACTTTCTCATTCACTTGTGCGTCTAGGTCTTCCTCTTCCTTTTTTCCCTTCAACCTTTCCTTCTGATATTTTTTTTTAAACTCTCATGTCACGTCAAGTGTCCTATAGTCTTATATCCTCTCCTTGGTTTTCTTTTTTTCAACCAAAAAAATTCTTTCTCTACAATTATTTATCAATATTATACCTTTCTTTTGGTAATTAATGTGTCGTGATTATTGTAAAATGCTTTTCAAGATTCACGAAGTACCGAAAACTACAAGTATAAATTATGTATGAAAGTGAATTCAGAAAGTGAGTTCTCTAAACCACTAGTGAATGCCCAGCTTGCATGAGATTTAGGTTCCTATAAACTGAGCTACCCATCTCGGTACGATAAGTTTAAACTTACGCGATTTTCTCACATTATGAATATAAGATTTGGGTCTTATTCGCATAAAATGGAAACTTACCTTAACGGATATGTGCTTTACGTTTCGACGCCTCTCGACATGTGTCGTTTGACATGGTGTTTTAATCTTTTATTCATAATAGGTACCTACAAAAAGCTCCATTAAAACATCAATTTTATCTACAATTACATTAAAAAAAAACTTCATTAAATCCCAGGCGTAAGAAAAAGTAAAGAAGTCTTTGCAAACAAGTTTACAATTTCCTTGCTTGTCAGCTCTTTCTAAAGTACATTTTAGTGCTTCTTTACAAAGCGTTGCGGGCAAATTGAAAAGACGGGGTTTCCTGTGGTTGCTTTTATTTTTTAATTAGGTCGCAGTATTGGTGGCACCTGAGGCGTGGGGTGAAAAGGAAGCCATACAGACGTTAAGTTTGAACCGTCACTATGGCTGCCATATTGTGCAGAACAAACTTTGCGAATTGGGAAAGCATTTGTTTTCGAGTCTTGGTAAATTCAATTTTTATATTTCCACTCTCAAAGTAATACTGTAAAAGTAACGCAGAAAATTATGTCTAGGAGCTATCTACTCAGTGGCTTAAAGTAAGTCGCGCCTGGTTTTGGTTTGCTATTTCATCCTACACTCACATTGGTAAAGAGCAAGCGAGCGAGAGATACGACAAAGCGTAACAAGATTCATCTCTTGAGACTGTCTTTGGTTGTTCCCACAATTTCCGGAAAAATATAGAAAAGATCGAAATAAGACAAAAATATTTTGTATCAGCATAAAATATTAAATTAAATTAAATTTCCTGTGTCTTTTACGTGGGATACTCAGAAGATTTTGCAAAAGTAAATAAAACGTTTAACTGTGTATAGTTTTATTATTAAATACGAGTATTTTCAAAGAATTCTCCACCAACATCTATACAAAGTTTCATGCGTCTTAACCAATTTTCGAAACACTACAAATTTAGCAATCATTTCACTGCACCATTCTACGCGGGCCTGCTTCTGTGAAGCGGTGAGGTTTTGCGGCACCCAGCGCAAAACTATCCTCCTCACGCAAAGGTGCTACGTGTAGAATCTCGTGAATGCTCCCCAATCTAATCTGCAATATGTGCTGAATCTCTTCATATGATTGCTTTAGAAAGGCTCCATAATTGCCATTTTATATTACTATGTTTGATACGTTTGATATTACCTCAGGTAGTAGAGCTGATGCCAGGCTCGACTGTGGATGTACCACCATCTTACTTGGAGACCCCCTCGAAGTAATTCGGGGGAGGTTAAGAGGACAGTTCACCGGCAAAAAACCAGGAAGCCCACTGGTAACAGACTGGTAACGGGCAGCGGCGTCACTGTGTGAGAGTTCCAGCACCGCGTTCACCAACCCGCCGGCCCAGCGTGTGTGAGTATGGGCAATTCTTCCAGGATGACTGCCGGGAGTGGCAAAGTCCTGGAAAGGCTTCTTCTTCTTCTTTGTGGGCTCGGTTTCTTGGACCTTTGACTTAGACTTTTGTGCGTGGAAAGTGTGTAGCTGGCTATTCCAGCCAGCTCAGCTCTCGCCAGAATCCTAAGAGGCGACCTAGGTCGCCACAGGACTGGCACGGCGTCCCCAGTTCACCGAGGATCTTAGCCCGTTGTGTGCTGACGCCTACGCAGTCTATCGTCACGTGGGTCACCTGGAAGGGCTATGTCCAGCAGTGGACGAGCTAAGCTGATGGATGGATTACTATACGATTCGTTCAGCTTTAGGCAACATTTGAAATCGTAAAATCATCGCGCGAAAATGTTGCCGACGCAGATCCATTTTCAATGTGACACGATAGTTCAATTTAGCTCGTAAAAAATGTATGGTGAAATTTAAAATTGAAACGTTCGTATTTTCACTTTTAAATAACTGTATTTTCAAATTCAATTATAACTGGGTAGTCTCTCATGTGTAAAATATTTTTTCGCAAAACATATTGCGTGGCCTTGTATGTCAAACCATATTTTATGCTTTATTGTCAATTGTCTTTAAAATTTAAGTTAGATAAGCATGTGTAGGTTGGCCTGAATAAATATGTATGCTAAGTAAATTAACTAACAGTGCTAAATTTAATAGAAATTGATTAATTCCGAGTACAACCAGAACAAAACCAGTCCTGGTCGGGGCAAATTGTTTCGCCATTCACAGTTAATGGAAGGGCAGGGTACTATATTGCACACCTATGTTCCACCGTGCACTCAGTGAAAGGAGCCTGATAGTTCACGCCCGGTAGTTCCCGCCTTACTTTAATGCTGCACGACAATTAATTTTGTGTCAGTGTTGCCAGGCAAAGGCAGCTTCCAGCAATAAACGGATCGGTAGAACAAAGGAAAAAGAGTGCATTATGAGCCAAGATCGGAATACGTAGAAATTTTTTCCGAAAACTATATCATAAAGTTATCAATTGTATGGATAACTGTCCGGAATCCGAAACAAGAATTCAATTTCAAAAAGTTAATTTTACATGCAAATCTTTTAATTTTCATTCATTCTTGTGGCGTATGTATTTGGCGTATGTGTGTATTCCATCTTGCACGTGGTATTTTTATAATTTCCATGTGATCCACTGGTTTGTAATTACAGACAGACAGCAGATCTTTTGTGTTTCTAATTTTAAAATTATATTACTTTATTTTATTGTCTGGGTGTATCAATGCCATTTCAACATTGAAAAAGAATATAAAAAGCTCTACCTATTTCGATCTATAGTTTTAAGACAAATAAAAAAGATACAACCTTTAGAACATAAATTTGGCATGTTTTTAAACGGGCACAAACCTTTATAAAAATCACAAATTAATTAAAAGGCTCTGAGGCATTTTGAGCTTACTATCTAGCAACACTGTCTCGTGTTTAGTGGAACACGCGTATTGGAATTGACAGCGATTTTCCACTGGTTGTGTTGGAATGTTGTGAGCATGTTGTAAACAATATAGATTGGTTTTGACATCGGTCGGAATGCATTTTTGTTAGAACGCAGCCAATAGTGAAATATTATTAAGTAAGATTTTATTTTATTTACAAATGTTATCAAGCTTGACAATTCAAATTTAATAATACATTTTGATTACACTATGTAAATAAAAAAAACTCATTTTAAATGACAAAATTCAATATAATCTTACCAAAGAAAACAGCTAGACAGTTTGCCGAATCATTTGAGTTTGCAAATTGTTTGCATTAAACAGAGCAGGAGCTCAGAAATTCTACAATGTTTATAGTGGAGCCAGATTCAATTCGACTTCTCGCAACGCAAGTGCTCAAACAAATATATCTCGACTCAACTTCTCGATACCACGAGTTTTGAATAAATAAACCGTTCTGAATTCAAATTCATTGTTTTATTTGAAGTCGATTAAATGAGTGAAAATATACATAGGTCTACATAGGGCTTTATCTTTTACAAAAGTTCGTTAGAAGTTTACGTTTTACTAAGCGTTTGTTTTTGTGTAATGAATAAGCAAAACAAAAGGCTCTATTATTCAACAAAGTAACAAATCTACACAATGCGAAATTATTAAGTTAGAGGCCCTTTAAATCGCAAATGAACACATTGTGGGCCGCAGTTGCACCCGCCATTGTGCTGCACAGTGGTACAATAGGAGTGAAGCGAGGGACTAATGCCAGAAAACGAATTGAGACGGGTACAAGTTCATTGTGGCTCGACCATAAATAAGCATTTGCCTGGAGTAGCGTGGGGAACCTGTCACCTAGAGACAGAAAGGTACAGCCGAACCGGCTTCAACCAGTTGCGTTGTACGTATTCAACCGTGAAATTAGGGAACAGTTCAGTTTTGATAATATTGTTTCCTAATTTTTGGATTTTAGAACGTATTTCTTGAAACTTGAATCAGTAAGTCAAGATGAAACCAGTTAATTTAGTTAGATCTACTGATAAAAAAATTACGTCTCAATTATGCGAAATTCTCTATCTTGAATATTTATGGTACGACTCAAAGGCTCAAACTCTACTATACGGAACTCCAAGGCTCATTGAGATTGGACCCACTTTTTTATATAGCCAAATTCAAACTAGAGACTTGGTAAGTGGTAAGGACCAAGCCTCAATTACCCTTTTTGTGAAAAACGCGAAATAAAATTTAGGCTTAAATGACTACAATAAATGAGTTATTTTTAAATTAGAGGTAGTATAGGGGCACAAACTTTTTTTTCCGGTTTTCACAAAAAGGAACCTTGGTTCTGACCACTTACCGAGTCTCCAGCATGAATTTGGGTACATAAACAAAAGTCACTCAACCAGTCATCTCGCGACTATGGCAGATGTAACACTGCCGAAAATTCAGGAAAATAAAAAATCCAAACACGGTGAGTTCCATGCTCCTAATAATGTTTTGAAGTCACCTTGTGTATGAAGAAAACTCTAAGTACATACGATTTTATTATAAGTATAGCTTTTGCCCGCGGCTTCGCTCGCGTTGAAGAGATTTTCTTGAAAGTATGATAAACAAAGGACATTATTTTTCGAGCTTTATGAATTTATCGTAAGCCCAAAATTATTAATTAAGGAGGTACTGTTTCTACCTTTCAGTGCCATTATTAGATCCTTGGCACACCATGTTTTACAAGAGTACATCAAGACCAAACAAATAGTCACAAAATAGAAAGGTCTCCTGTTTTCCGTTGAGATTTCCTGTATCCGACTTAAATTCGCCTAAACTCCACCTCCCTGTTATATCATCAGACACTGGTCACCATGCTTTACCAAGGTACAAATCCTTGCTAATGTTCGTTAAGAAGATCCCGTATCTACCTTCCAGTCCCATCATCTGATCCTAGTCACCATATTTTACAAATACACTCATCAAAACCAACCAAATAAGCCGAAACTCGAGGAGTCTGCTGTTGTCCGTTGAGGAGATCCCGCATCCACCTTTCAGTCCCATCATCAGACCCTGGTCACCATGTTTTACGATAAGCTTAAGGACGCACTGATGACGGACGGACAGGACAGGATATATTGCTTATATTATGTGAATATAGCCTTTCACCTGCGACTCAACTCTGCCCCGTTTTTGGGTTGGGCGTTATTTTATAAACACTTTCTATAGCCTATATGTTGACTAGGACTACTACAATCATAATAAAGAAAACCGCATCCAAATCCGTTCAGTGGTTTCGGAGATGTGCGCGACCAAACAAACAGTCTGACAGACAGAAAAAAAATCTAAAAATCGCTGATTTGTGTTCAATTACTCTTTTTAGTCACCCCCTTTCTATTTTAATTACTTTTCTTCAATGTACAGACACACCGGGTTCTACTCTTTTATTAGGTTTATGTAGGTATTGATGAGATATAATTAAACCATAGGACATTTTATGTACCTCAACATTTCATACTCGGTCTGTCACACAGAGCTTCCAGTGATCCTATGAAATAAGATTATATAAAGCCTTGTCCGTGATATATTGAATCGGGTAAGCCTCAAATATAAATCATAAGCAGCGTAAATTAAACTTGAACGTGTCAGTTTGTGAGTAGGATGTGGTTGCGTACAAATTCATTTAAGCACACTGTGCAATTTACGATTGCGCGTCTAGTTAATTACAAATGGCACTTTACGAATTAAGGGGCTGCATAATGCTAAAATTCAGCCCTTCACTAACGCTTTTGTTTTTAACTGTTTATCCTGCTCTAATCAGATGCCGCGCACGTAAAACTTCAGTTTTTATTTTGAAATCGCGGCTACATTAGGACATTAAATAATTTCTTTATTTAATAAAAATGTTTTTTTCTAGTAAGTATCTGCGTGTGATGGTTTCGTTTCAATCGGTTTTGAAATGTGAAAACTGAATAGCTTTTTTCGTGATATCTGGGGGCACGGCAGTGCCCCCGCAAAGTCTCGCAGAAAAAACGCGGAACGGCCGTACCATCCTTTTCTCGAAGCAACTCACGGCACTTTCAACCCCCCTGTATCTTCGTTGTGGGTGAAGCTAGAAGTCTGAAATTTCAGGAACCAAGAGTACTTACTGATCCTACTTCTGACCCCAAATTACAACTTTGTACCTATATTCGAATACGAAATATCTCAAGTCAAAGTTCCCTTATTTTGTCACTGACTGACTGACACATCATCAAAAGTCTAAAGGTGTTCTAGCAGGCCTACAAACTTAAAATTTTGCATGCAGTTAGTGTTAAGTGTACATTGCAAGAAAAAAATATAAAAATGTTATTTGCGGTTGGTAATTTAATATTTCCATACAAAGTCTATACAAAATGTATGTTTCCAGCTGCATCTATAAATTTGTATGACACTAGATGACGTTGGTGGTATGCTGCTTTGCATTAAAGACGCCTAAAACGAAAAATTCTACGTTAAAGTTAAAGTGCGAAAACTAAAAAATAAAACCGGTAAAGTGCGAATCTGACTCGTGCATAAAGAGTTCCGTACCCCTACACAATACGGGTACGGAACCCTAAAAGTAAATAACAACAATAAAGATGCCATAGCAACATTAAGGCGACAAAAAACAAAGCGATAAAACGTTAGCACCTGACAAACAATTCGGTACCTTTTTAGTACGGAACCCAAATTTTCATTATTTTACTTTAAAGTATTTACTACAGACTGCCCAAAGTTTAAACTTTTACTTGTAAGTTGTATTACCGTTCTAAAGATAGAGCCTTTGTTATAATAATCTGTTCCTTGGGTAAGGCACCCTAAAAAGGGTGGTTTATAATGTTCCACACATTCACAATATTAGTCTATTTAAGAAGAAAATATCAACATTTCGTAATTAAGTCACTAAAAAAACGGTAGTTTGCGAATCCGACTCGCGCATAAAGAGTTTCGTACCCCTACAGAATACGGGTATGGAACCCTAAAAGTAAATTGCAACAACATAGATGCCATAGCACCATCAAGGCGACAAAAAACAAAGCGATAAAACGGTAGCGCCTGACGAACAATTCGGTACCTTTTTAGGAAGGAACCCTAATTTTTATTATTTCTTATTTTACTTTAAAGTAGTCTGCCTAAATTTTCAACTTGTATGTATAACCGTTCTAACGATAGAGCCTTTGTTATAATAATTTGTGCTTTGGGTAAGGAACCCTAAAACACAATTAGTCTATTTAAGAAGATAAATATCAACATTTCGTAATTAAGTCGCTATTAAACCGGCTAAGTGCAATTCAGACTCTCTCACGAAGGATTTCGTACTACCATCACACAATATGGGTACGAAACCCCAAATCATTATGGTAAATACCAACAATAAAGATGACATAGCAATATCAAGGCGACAAAAAACAAGGCGCTAAAATGGTAGCGCCTGACAAACAAATCAGCGCCTTTTGAATACGGAACTCTAATATTTATATGCTCAAAATTGTTGTTTTATAAAGATAGAGCTGAAACAAATAACATCGAATAATTGGACCCCCCTTGGATTTCCATTTATTGAACTTTTTATGCTGTGATAGGGGCCATATTATTATTTGCCGTGATAGAGGACAATGTAACATATATAATGTGAAAATATTTACGCGCTACCTATAACGGCTGAAGCTGTAGACCCATGTGATATATGGATAGACAGCGGAAGGATTAGTAATAGAGTCACGGAACCTAATGATACGGAACCCTAAAAATCAAGGTAAAAGGTTATTTATCAAGTAAAGCTTTAAATATATTAAAGGAAAAATAAAGCGGCTAATGTTGTTTTATTTGTATATGCATCCTCTATGATGTAGGTATATTGAAATGTCTATGTACTCGTGTGTCATTCAAAAAAGACCAGGTTTAGCTCATTATTCTGAGAGGTTTAGACATAATAATGTACTCTGTGGTTTAGACTGACAAGCCTGCCTTTCACTTCATGGTCAAAAGAAATTTTAACCTGCCTGTTGCATCTAATTGTGGATAATAGTAATAATAACTTACAGTAAAAATTAATATTGCAATGGAACCTGAAATATTGTACATAAATGAAAATCCTTGTCCACACCTAGTTGTCCCTATACCTGGAGATGGTTCATGTTTGTTCCATTCTTTGTCATTCTCTATGTATGGGAACATTGAGTCGTCATATGACATTAGGTGTGCGGTAGTCGAGTATGTGGTAGCGCATTGGGATGAAATGCAACTTTATACGTGTGACGAGCGTGGAGACACATGTACTCGACAGCAATGATGAAAACTACCACCTACGGTTCCGTATCCGAACTTATGGCAGCCACCGCTTTGTATCCATTTACGTTCGAGGTTTACGAAAATGACCGTTTGAGAGGATCATTCGGTGGCGATCCTGGGATGCCAGTGAAACGTTTACGATTCTCTGGTAGTTTCTTAGGTGGTCATTATGAAGTGCTCCTTCCCGATACTAGTTTCTCAGGAGTATGTCCTAATGATCAGTTAAAGGGAGCGGGTTTTAAGAAAATCCGCAGCTGACGTGCAAGAAATATTACCCGAGAAGGAAAAAAGGAGGACTACCTACAAAAAGAAATGAGATCCCATCAAAAACATAAAATGTACAAAAATGGCAACTCTCGCAACGCAATCCTTCCACCGTAAAAAGTTGTGAGATCTTATGTAAAGCCAAGTCTGCTATTTTAGTTTTATGGAAGCACCTTTTCATTTAAGTTAGTATGGGAGCACCTATTGAACAAATTTATCATTAATTGTTTCCTATTTAGTTACCTACCAACATTAAGTGACTGTATTAATATTAGTCATCTTTATTTCCTAATAAAATATGGTGACTTTGCAATCGCAGAGCACAAATAAAGCACTGATGCGTAGAAATATCTTCTCAAATCGCTAATAAATTGGTATTAAGTAGCTGATATGTTGTATATGTTGCTGTGCAATTGCGAAGTCACTATATTTTATTAGGAAATAAAGATGACTAATATTAATACAGTCACTTAACGTTGATAGGTAACTAAATAGGAAACAATTAATGATAAATTTGTTCAATAGGTGCTCCCATACTAACTTAAATGAAAAGGTGCTTCCATAAAACTAAAATAGCAGACTTGGCTTTACATAAGATCTCACAACTTTTTACGGTGGAAGGATTGCGTTGCGAGACTTGCCATTTTTGTACATTTTATGTTTTTGATGGGATTCACGCTTTTTTAAAAGTACTATAATTAAAAGAAGATTGAAAGTGTTTTTATTTCTTGAGTCAAAAATTTGCCATATATTTTTTTTAATTTTTACCATCTGTGTTGACGGAACTGAATCCAATACAAAACTGATGTTTAGCACTGTGGAGTCTCTTAAAAGATTAAAACAAGCCTGTTTCTTTTTTTATGTTATTTTAATAATTTTATAAAATTATGAAATTTTTTCTTGCATTATTAATATTACCGAAATTTTCTAGTAGATTAATTTAAAATTAAAATTCAATCTGAGCAAGTATTAGACACAGCAATCTTTGAGAACAAATTCACATTTTACAACAACAAAAGACAGTATAACTGACAAAAAATTCCAAGACAAATAGATATTTCGTACCCTTGTTATCAGCGTCTATACGACGGTCCGGGCACAAACAGCTCAGCAACCAATACAGTAAAGCTTGTATCTTAGTTATTCTTGCTGTGCTATTCCCAACTGCAATATTGCACGTGATATACTGATCCTCGATAACTTCATATTGTTTATGTGGAAATAATCGAAATATACGGAGCGCAAGAAACTTCGGTAATACAAATACAAGCCTGCGGGGCAGGAACTAAACAATCGGAACCGCGTTTATCCTCTATCATACAGAAAAAAGGACGGGCAAGTGTGAATTCACCCCGTGCAGAGGTTTCCGTACTCACAGCGAGCATCCCCAGCAAAATGATGTGCTAATCCGTTTCTTTCTTCCTTTTAATTTGTTTGTGGATAGAAATTAAATTAAAAAAAACACTTAGCACTAATCTTCAATATTTCGTCTTGAAGTTCCATAAATATTTTTTTTCTTTAATAATTTTAAGTAATCTATTTTCAAAAGAATTACTGAAGTAAGAAATCCACCTCAAATTGACTTTTTTATTTTCAAGCAATATACTAATGGTTAGATAAATTAAATAATTGAAATAATACAAAAAAAAAAAAAAAAAAACTATTTTACGCTATTCGGAGATGCAGCGATCATCGTAACAGCCACTTTGGATTGCGCGCTGATATGAACGTTATTACAATGTCCATTCCGGCGATATTTGTACCAACGCACGGTATTAATTTAGTTTAAGACAACTTTATCAAGAATGATAAAAATAAAAATAACTTATCTAGTTTATCGATTATGTTTTTTATTTTATTTTTTGCTCATATAACATCTGAATTAACATTACGGCTTTCCAAGGACGTTGGTAGTTTTAGTCGCCTCAACCTATTTAAAGGCAGATGTGATGCCTGTCGGTAGATCAGAATATTATCACACCGTATAACTTCTAGTGTCGTACAAGGCGTAAAAAAGTCCAGAGTGGTTTTTTGTTATATAACCAAATTTTGTGGTTGCCATATAACCAGAGACCGTTATGAATTTTATGAATGAAAGCATCAATATCATTATGTAGTAATTACAACATCGCTTTTAGTTATTCTTAAATTTATCTGTCTCAGACAAAAATGGTAAATGTACGTGAATTTTTCTTTTTTCTCATTTCTTTATGGAACCCTAAATATGAGAAAGAATAACCATTATTATGAAAAAAAAACAGCATTCTTTTTTGAATTGCTTCTGTTTTGTATCAAGAAATTGTATTGGGGTCTAAAGCTGACATCTGCTTTGGAAATTTTTGCATCGTAACTACAAAAAAAGGATGGGAATACTCGTATCTAACTGAGAAATAATTTTATATGCATCCTCCCTAGGAAAAAGAGGTATTTCTGGAGTTGGACGAATAATACATTTTTCATGAAGCACAATTGAATAACAATGGTGCGTGGAGAATGGAGACCAGAAATATGCACCAGTGGACAGCAGATCCTTCCATTTGTAAGTGAATTACGTATTTCAAGGAAATATTTTATAGTTCCGTGCATTTTTATGAGACAACCCCTTTTTTACTTATGTAGGATTTACAAATGTATCGAAAATAAAAAAAAGAAACAATTTATTTTACCGCAAATAATTCACAACAATCTTGAGTAGGCAATGCCTACTTGGTATAATCCATTGGGATTGCATTGG
This sequence comes from Ypsolopha sequella, assembly GCA_934047225.1. Taxonomy (NCBI): domain Eukaryota; kingdom Metazoa; phylum Arthropoda; class Insecta; order Lepidoptera; family Ypsolophidae; genus Ypsolopha; species Ypsolopha sequella. Next base: position 13,261,999 of record OW203994.1, on the reverse strand, counting down.
TAATTAATTTAATTTTATTGGCTGAAATATATTATACTTATAACAATGAGGATCAATGAAAATAGAGTGACGAAAGAAATTTATGGTGCGCAATTGGAAGATACAGCTTGACCACAGGCCACCCTAGAAGGACGTATGTTGACCAAATTGGCGATATACTGAAGCACGGTAATGTCAAAAGTACCCGGAATAGATGAGCTTGTATGACTAGATTGATGAATGTGGGAGAGGCGAAAGAGGTGTGTCTGGATCGTAGCAGAAGGAAATCTGTAGTCTCTGCCTACCCCTCTGGGACACAGGCGTGATGATATGTACTTATGTATTACAATAGTGACTGTGTCAAATTGAGATACAGTATATAATAATCTTCTTTGTAACTTTCTGTGCTGCTCTTACTAGGCTAGAATTCACTGAACTTTATCAAAGTGTTGCTATATTTTACAAACAAATACACCAACTAAGGACAAAAATGTCGCGGCAGTTCAATAAATATCACTGGCTTTATTAGAAGTGGCAGTTCATCGGACTTTATTTAATCCTTAGAGCGCTACAGGGTTGTTTGCTTATCCGTCCGGATCTCTAATTTGTCCGCTCGGATCGGAAACGAAACAAACGTTGCCGAATCGATACGTGGACTCTCAAGTACACCACTTTAGTATTTTTTGAAAAGTTCGTTTTGAACTAAAAAAATTAGCTACGTAAACGGCTATCAGTAAATGTTTAACTGATTTATTTCTGACTCATAATTTTAGACTAAAACAAGTGTATTATTACGAGTAGTTTCTATGCAAATTATATTAACCCTCTTAATTCTCACTATCGCGAATCAAAAGTAATACAATAGATAAAATGAAAGCACTACAAACTACAACTGAATACTAAAATAAAAAATTATTCCGATTTCACGACGGTATTTTTCGAAACGAGTGACGGTTTTTTTTTTGATGGGCCTCTCATTTATTTCTTTACCATTTATCTAAAGTGGATAACGGAATATTATTTTAGTTTTACGAGTAGTTGATAGTGAAACCAAAAAGAGAGATATCTCCATTTTAAACCTTTATTTGAATCAAAAATAGTCATAAACCAATGAAATTCTATAATAAAAGTGTGCAGAAAATATAGACATTACAAGCTTATAGCACCCATAATTCGTAATGAAAACATTTCAACAGCGTATTTCCGTTTAAAATTAAACCAACAGTGATACGTTTATCAAACTTTGTTCCGTCCGACATACCTACGAAGTCGATAGTAGGCCAAGTTAATTGCTTTTACGTTACGTCTGTTGGTACTTTAGCCCACACGGAAAGGTAGTTTCCATTTGAATAGCAACTCAACGCCCTGAGCAATAAGGGCCCTGAGAAATATTGCAGTGTGCCACCTGTACCGTTCGTACATCAGGTTACGCGGTGGGCGGTAAACGTAGCTTGCAACGTTTTTCGCATGGCAACCCCACGATCCGATTACAGATGCAGTGTGCCTACCTGTAAACTATTGCTGTGATATTTCTACGCCATTTTCTGTTGTTGGGTTTCAACCATAGACTAAATAAATATTAGTCTATGGTTTCAAATAAGTACCTATTTTATTTAGCAGTGCTTACTGTTGTGGTTTTGGTGTGGGAATAAGAATATTGTTATACTGACATGGGATTTAAAAAAAGTAGTAAATAGAGAAAATATAATTTATTATTACCCGACTACGGCGAAGCGAAAAGGAGGGTTATGATTTTGACCGGTATGTATGTATGAATGTTCATCTGTTCCCTCATAACTTCTAAACTACTTATCACAATTTGACAAATTAGGTATTGTTGGAAGCGTCTTGATTGGCCGCTGGTTATGGGATACGTGACGTTATATTAAATTGATTGATAAAGTCATGAACTTAAAAAAATATATCTTAATTATGCCGTATTGGGTATCAAATGAAAGGGCTTAATTCGCACATTTCAAATATATATATATATATATATATTGTTAGCTGTTGCTTCCGGCTTTTCTTGTTTGCACCCGATATTTGGGAATAATTTATATAAAATCAAGCTTCACTCTAAGCCTTCCCAAAATATATATATAATAAATACGTATATATATTTAAAGCGGCTCTGCATATACTTTATCACGAAATTATATTCCCAAAATAATTTAAATAAAAAATTAGTTCTAAAACTAAAACCAAAAACTAAAAACAAAAAGAAAATTTACTCATCTCCAATTGTTATGTACAAACTATTCATAACTTATCGTCTATTAAATAAACAACTTACACGTAATACATTTTAATGTTTTTAATAAATATTCATAGTGATGTTCAGAGGATTGCCGTGGTCATATGCCACTTTGCCCTAAAGGGCGGGGGGCATATGTACCACGACCACTACGATAGTTTAAGTCGTATGCAAAGGGCAAAGTGGCATATGAATTTGAGATGAGTATATTTTCTTGTTTCGTACTTTTTAGAGCGTGATATTACAGTAAGAGCGTGATATTACAGTAAGAGCGTGATATTACAGTAGTCGGGTTTTAGTTTTTGAAGTCATTTTTTATATTACAATTGGATTATGATAAAAACTGGATTATACGCTTTTTTGCGCCACCTCGTCGCTATACGGATGTGTATATTTTATTAGATTTTCTCAAAATTATTTGTCTTTATATCTGTTCAGTAGTTCTTAATGAATCAATAGATCGACAGACATACATACATACATACAAAAATATTCAATTTAATAGTTGTTAATGAATCTTGCAAATACTAAAATTCGGCATTTTACAAACGGCGTCGTCAGTTTCTAAACGCTCGGAAAATTGTAAAAAGCACACTGTTTGTCGAAGTAAATTGTAAAATGACGTTTTTATTTTCTAAAAAGCCGAAATCGAAAGTCTTTCACCAAAAAGTGAAAAAGGTGCGATAACAAGTGGAGTGAAGTGGAGCGGGGAAGAGCGTGTTAGGTTTACATGTAAATACCTATTGGGAGCCAAGCGAAGCGAGGTGACCCTCAAAAGTTCTTACAGAATTACGATGTATATTCCGAGGCAAATGATAAAATGCCAAATTCTTCAATTTTTAATTGTTTTTATATATTCTCTGTTTGTGTAACAATAAATAAAGGTTTTATTTTTTCTTTCTTTCTGTACTGTATGACAAAGATTCGTAAAATTGCAAAATAGACAGCGTTTAGAAACTGACGACGCCGTTTGTAAACCGCCAAATTTTATTATTTGCCTGAGACATATCATAACAGAGGTTAATAGGTGTTTTAATACCCAGTTATGTGCAATTTCATACACTACTTTATCAGAAATCATGCAATAGGTACCCACCTATTTACCAATCCACATATTTTTGTATGTCTTGCAAAGTCCAGGGAATCTTAAAGAATTGTATTTTTTTCTTGACCGAAGCAAATCTTCTTACCGTTTTTACCTAATATTTTAAAATTTAGCACATAACATATTTATAGTTATCATTAGAGTATACATTTTTTCACCAAACTTTTTACAGTATTTCATATTACTAATTGCTGTTTTCCAGCTGCAATTCATTCCCCGCTTGCTTAGCATATTTTTTGTGGTTTGCACCGGGCTATGTTAATTTACAAAATTTGCATACCTCCTTGATTAAGAAATTAATTCATATCCTTCCTTAGAAAGCGCATAGTCACAAGTGTCGGTGCAAACATGTAATCAAGATGTGAGACACTTGATTTATTTCTTGTCAAAGTTGAAATTAATTCAAAACAATGTGTAGAGGAAGCCGCGTTGCAGCTAGAGCGCGCGAGACCTTAATAAAGTTACGTTTGGTATACTCGATGTTTACCTATGCGGTTATGCGATGCAGCATGCCGAGCTATAATCACCTCTATTATAACGTTGTTATGACTCAATATGTGAAGCGATTATTCACGTGAATATGGATTGTTCGATAACGCGATCCAACACTTTGAGCGTAAGGTTGACCGTATCTATTAGCTAGCACAAACAACAATTCTGAGACACTTGTATGAGTATGTAGTACTCTAGTGTTCACTAATAATAATGATGATAAAATTATTTATTGCACAGAATAAAATCATCGTACAAAGGCGAGCTTAATACTAATTAGTATTTTCTACCAACTAACCTTCGGTAATGAGAAAATTGTTGGGGGTAGTGCTACTCACTACGTACATACATCATTTATTTTATATACAGAATGTTAAGATGAAGTTGCGGAAGCCAGAAACTGGCGATCAGTGGCGTGCACAGAACTTTTTGCTGGAAAAGCAAACAATTGGTCAAAAACAACAATAAAAAAATATGAAAAACTTTAAATATCAATTTGAAAAAAAAAAAAAATTGTATGACGCCAGGGTAGACAATGGTATCGATTCGGCATAACACGTCTTAACTTGTTTGACAGGACTAACTTTATTTTAAGCGCCCTGTCTTTTTCTTTCTTTATCGAAAAGACAAGGACAGAACGCTTAAATTTAGTTTAGTCCAGTCAAATAAGTTCAGATGTGCTTCACCGAATCGGTACCATTGTCTACCCTAGAGTGAAAATTTCCTATACAAACTTTTTTTTTTCAAAGTGATTTTTAAATTTTTTCATATTTTTTTTAATGTTGTTCTTGACCAATTGTTTGCTTTTCCAGCAAAAAAGTCCTGTGCACGCCACTGCTGGCGATAGTACTCGTCTATAAGGACAACTTTCACCCAAAGGTTGCTTGGAAGATATTGCTATTAGCAATAAGTGCCGCCTTTGTACACTGTAAAATATTTTATGTTTTTTTTTCATGTTTTGTGTAACTTTACATTAAGCGTAATAAATCAAATAAAATAAATAAAACTTTAACTATGGAGAAAACGCTTAATCGCCAAAAAAAATTAGCTTTGCTTTATAGCTTTATTGCTGTTTATTTTTATTAATGTTACATAACTACCCGAACAAAATGTAGAAAACGACTGTTTTTTTTTCTCGATTTCTCAATTTTTGTTCCTAAAAAGTATAGATACTATCGCCAGTTTCCGGCTTCCACAACTTTATCTCAACACCCTGTATAAGTATAATGTTTCCTTATTATAGTCTAGGATCCAACAAACATTTAAGTAAACACACATATTGGAAAAGCTTATAACCGGCACAAATTGGATTCATGAATTAGGGAGAACCTAAGTCATATAGGTACCTAGGTGTGCCAGGATCGTAGCAGATGGTGATTAGGAATTTCGGCTTATCTATGTTTGTATGTATAAGTATGTTAATAATAGGTATGGTAAGTTATACACTTTAAAGATTTTTTCTCAGAATAAAATTATTTATTTATTCAGAGTCACTCCTTTGAATTTGTTACGACGCGAGCGCAGTGCCTTTGGTTAACCGCTCGTAGAAAATATAGTATTTATGATAGAACGTTGTATTTTTTTTGTTAGAAAGATAATGGAATAGGCATTGATAAATAGGAATAAAAGTATAGTAAAACGGGGACATTATTTTGAAAAAAAATACTAGTTCTGAAAAAAAAAGACGGAAAAATTAAAGAAATTATCTTTTAGGATATTATTTTTATGGTAATGGTAGTTGATTATGTTTTGTTTTTGATTTGGTATGCAACGTCTATTTTTAAGGATTGTAACAGTTTTATTTCATTGCATTACTCGCGATAGATCAAAAGTTATGACATATTTTATACATAGTCTCCATGGCAGGCAAAAAAAAAATTTATAAAGTAAATTTATAAAACAAATGCTTTCAAAAAAAAAAGGTATTTTTGTCGATAAAGTAAGGTCTAGTTTCACCCCTTTTCGGTTGTGCACTTGTACGAGGGACACACTGTATGCATGAACATATTTTTTACGATAGCTTTAAAATGATTACATTTTCTATAAGCATGGTATTAGAATTTTCTAGGAATTTACTGCTTATATTGCAACGTTGGAAAATCCAATTATTTGGAAGTTATTGTTACATCATCAAACTATGTTAATGCATATAGTTAACTATTTGTGTATTTAACTATTGGTTTTCATTAGCTAAAAGTTGTACTTTGGGCTCTACAATTATTTCTCAATATTTTGTTACAAATCCGAAGACTACTCTTAAGGCGCCTCTTTCCAGTTTCATCCGAAAATTACTATTGATAAAGATTTTTATCTTATGCGCTATGTATACAATTATTTAAATGATATATTGTTCGTTAAACTATAAAGAACAACTTCATTTTGGGAAATCATTCTCGCGTATAAAAATATTAACAGCATGATTAGCAATATTGCTCAAAGTCGCTTGAACATAACCCGCCTAATTGTATATACGTCAACGAGATGAAGGGCGCCTGCACAAAAATTATCATTAGTTTTATAAACGAGTTAAATGAAAATTTGAGACGTTACATTTAAGGTGATTAGTGTTGCCAAATTAGCAGCTCGACGTTTGTCGACACGAATATTGAAATAACGTTCATATCAGCGCTCAATGCATAGTGGCTGTTACGACGCTCGCTGCGTCCTTGACAGGGATAAAATAGGAGAAAATAATACTTTTCACATGGACGTGATTGATCAATGAAATAATCTTATGTTATATTTATACCTATCAAGTTTATCTATTACTTAAAGCATAAATTAATTAAATCGACCAAACCACTTAGGGGCAGTAGGGAATTTAAGCCATAGGTTTTGGTGGTATGAAAAAGAAAAACGTTGCATATGTTGTCTTGGAGTTGATAATTCATATAAATTTTTATATGTTTTTGGTTAAGCCATAAACGAGAAGACTTTAGAAAGTACCCATTTGGCGATTTACTGTCAACATAAGGTGAAAAGTTTGCTGCGTAACGACTACAATTCCGGTGTTAAAAAAGGTATGGGCACAGTATAAGGAAAGGACTGTGGTATGGGTAATCGTGTAGTTCCTGCGCACAATAAGTCATGATGAAAGTCGAGGAGCAAGTAAATTTTTTTCAGTGTTCGAGGCTTGGTTATTCAGCACTCATTACCGATTCATTGCTATCAATGAACTTAATACCGATTCATGTCAGTAAATTTAATAATATAGAACCCAGTTATTTATCCCAGTTTTCTTAGCAAAGCTTAATATTTTAAATTAATGTGATTCATCTTAATTAAACTAAAGCAAAAAGCCTAATCTTCGGTACAGTAGATGTTAAACTAAATAAATTAAAAACAGTAACACTAAAATTAACCAAATTCTTACTCAAAACGAAAAACAAAATAACATCTGTTGTTTGCTCAAAACAATAACGCTAAAATGTTTTCATAATTTCAATATCTTTCGTTCCTTTCACAATTTTTCATCGCTGAGCTTCTCGTGAAAAAAAGTTGGCATATTGTAATTTGTACGGGATCTGTCAACTGTTAACTTTACTATTAATTTCATTCTTCGATTGTTTAAAGTATATATTTTATCGATTACATTCTTTTACTGAATAATAAATTTAAAAAAAAAAGATCGTGAGGAAAACAATTTCCGGGGGGAAGGAGTTTCAGAGGTGTGTTTGGACTGTGAACTGTGAAATGCGAGTCTATACTTGTTATGTCCAACTTTTAACGACGATCATAACATCCCAGCGTGATGAGCTCTTCGCCATACTTCAGGCACAAACTTTGCTCTTTGGGCATAAATATGGACCCACAGGTTAACATGCCTTCTGAAGCACGCAAACCGTAAACAAATGTGACCCTACCGAATTTCAACCCGTGGTCTAAACTTTTGAACCATTAGACTACAAATGCTCAGTTCTTCTTAATTTAGTTTAATTTAATTTATTTATAAACAAAAACCCACAGCAATACAAAAAAGTTTGACTTAAAAAATATTGTTTGCATACACTGCCAATTACGGATTTAACTATGCTAACAATAAAGCTGATTCTGAAGGCTTTAATTTTAGTTTTAATGCTATCTAAACTAAATTTTTTTCGATGCAAAATAGTCCTTAAGTGTTAGGATTAGAAGCCAAATAACTTTGGAAAATTTTAAGTTTTAATAGCTAGGAACTGGATAATTTTTCAATTTTAAATACAGTGATTAAAACAATGAAGAAAAGATGTGTGTTGAACATGAATTCTGAATTAACAATAAAATCTTAAATAATATTAAATAATAAAATAAAAAAATGAGTGAAAAGCAAAACAATAGTAACACAAATCAACAATACAGACAAAATAAACATTATTTATGTAAAACATCCTAATACCACAGTCAATACTTACGCTGTCTCAGCCATCTTCCATCACGTCAGTTACAGCAATTATACAAAACAATCTGCGACCTTGAAATAAAACCACATAATTTACCGATCATACTGAACAACTCATACTGAAAAAGTACCCGCGCAAATCTTCAGAGAAAAAGATATTCAACTGTAATGTAAAGACTTTATCTCGTAGGAGGAAGGTCTATTTTAGAACGTTGCGCGTAAACAGCTGTTTCACAGACAGCGTTGCCTCGAAAAACGCCCGTATCTCGTTGCGTTAGGGTTCATGCATATTTGTTAAAAACTCGAATATTACCTAAACTAATAGTTTGCGCGGGTGTGTATTTTGGGGAAAGTGGTTCAGTATGAACGGTAGAATATTTGGTTTTATTTAAAGGTAGCAGTCTATAACCGGTAGATAGACGTAATCATAACTTAATTTAATTTTATCACTTTGAATTTTTTTCGTTTTTTCACGACGTTTTATCACGACTGAAAAAAAGGCTTCACATAGAGTAAAAGCTTTATCAAAGGAACCCTAAGGACAATGCGTCTTGTGCGGGTTCGATACAAATTTAATACCTGACAAAAATTTCTTTGATTTATTAGAAGAGCGGGCGAGCGTTTGTCGACCGGAACAAATTCACCACATTCTGTGTGCTAAACGCTGATCTTCGAATTTCCTTGTTTAAAGGATGTGGTACTTTGATCTTGTTACAATGATCAATCCACGTTTATTAACTACCTCTTCTTTCGTTTATTATCTACTTATTTTGACTTTTGCGGGCCTGTTTTTTTGCAAACTGCGATTAGCGAAAATTTATATAATATGAAATAGGAAAATAATGCAATAGATACTTGTCTATTTATATTTCAAGATTTCCAAAATTGCATGATTTATAGCTATTTTATTAAAGCTGGCGAATGACAGTATTACTCTTTAATTATAGGTTTAGAAAAAAATAATATCATTAAATAATATATTTTAATAATTTAATTATAGAAAAATACCCCTTACCTAAATCTTACCGTTGTAATGGGCTGTCTATTATATTTTGTAAGGAAATTGTAAATGAAACAATTTCTCTCGGTAATTTTGTGAACAGTCATCTTTAATAAACATTCTAACAATATGAATAATTCTTACTTTAAGTAATTCTCCAGAAGTAAACTTTCAGAGTAGTTTTACTCGTTTATTAGTTCTACGCTATTAGTTCTAACAATCCAAAAATCACAGGCTCAATTTCCTGCTTTAAATTCTATCATATTTTTATCTTCTTTCGGTTGCTAAAGCCCAAGTATAGACTCCACAGATATATATAATTTCATATTAGTTAGCAGAACACTATCATAGGTGTAGGTTGTAATCACTTCAAGCAGACTAAATACGAATAGCCACATCCACACATCTACCGAAGGATAGCTCAACGAAATCTCCCCCGAACCGGCAAAACGTTCGAGCCTGATCAAACACCGTCGAACAAAATTTATGCTCTCCCATGTCACGGATTAAAATATTAAAACTGCTGAGGTGTTTGCTGCATGGTTATTTATGAGGCGGACAATTGAACCGGTTTCACGGATTTAACTGTTATTGTGCAGCGACTAGATTTTTTTTAGTACGCGTAAAACGGCTATCTACTGTTAGGCTCTGGCGGCTGTTTTCACCATTGTTGGTTTATTGTAGTTCACTGAAGTTTGTTACACGGTTTTTGATATTCTGTAACAATATCCAGTGGTGCTTCGGGTTTATGTGCTTTCTAAAATTTTAGCAACAAAATGCAAAACTTTTGCATAAAATAAACAGTCTTTCGAAAAAAAAAAAGAAAATTTCTTTTCGAAATAACTTCAGTTTATATTTTGATCGACATGAATATTACTTTTTTGTTTTTTTTATACCTGATTTATATAAAAACGGCTCACCTCAATACGTGTTATGATCGGGAAAGCCGACCAGTTTCAGCAGATTTAGACTGCCTTCAGGGTTGCCAGATGACAAATTTTTTTTCTCGTACCAGGGTTGCTAAATATCTCGTAATTTCAACAGATAATCTCGTAAAAGCATAAATTTAAAGAAACTCAAATAAAATTAATGAGTTTATGCTATTTACTGTACTATGTAACTTGTGTAGTCATATTCTTTGCGCTTGGGGCTGTTAAATTCAAACAAAACAATTAAAAATCATATTTTTTATTAATTATATTCGACATCAGGGATGTTAGTAAAATCATCTTTATTTTTAGAGTATAGCTTTTCAGCTGTCATTCTGGCGTACATTTCTTTTGATGGTTCGAAATTTACGCAATTACCTTTGCGATTTGGACCTTTAGCGCTTTCGGAAGCTAAAAGTGTACCATTTACTGTATCTGTAATAGGACGATTTCTTAAATCTGTTTTTATTAGGTTAGTCTTACTAAATACCCGCTCACAGTCTGCATTTGCATGAGGCAAAGCCAAGACTGCGAGGGCAAAACTGGCCAATTCGGAGAAATCTTCTGTTTTATGTAACATCGCCCAAAACTCATCAGGCTCTGTGGTATTTTTAAGCTCTGCAGGATGGCGGGCTTTTGCAATCGGTAATCTTCTCCACTGATCATCTATTTGTTGTTTTTTAGTGTCATCAAACGATGCAATTATACGTGGCACGACTTCCATCAAAGGCATCAATGTTGGGACGTGTTCTCTGAAATCGTTGGAGAGAGCTGATGCTGGTCCGAGAGCTTGGAGTTTGGAAAGAACGGGATCTTCCATGTCGTAACGTTTTTTTATTTCCAACGCACCAGTCCTGAGGAAATTTCTGCAGTTTGTAAAGAACATTGTTTTCTTCAGGGGTTGCCTAACTACGTCAGGGTGTTTAAGCATTTCATATACTTTAATGCCGAGATACATTGCAGCTTCATTTAACATGAATTGCTCATTTTTAGGGTCTACTTGAGTTATATTCGGCTGCATGACGTACTCTCGTTTTAAGTAACGCAGAAGAATTTCTTGGTATAGATCTCGAATTTTATCGTGCAGCTTGTGAATAACAACTTTTTCACTTTGGAATTCTAGATTGAATTGCGTGAACAAAGGCAATGACCATTCCAAAAAACAGAAGTATAACTTGTGGAAAGGATCACACAGTTTTTCTAAAATTGATACTGCATGATTTTTCACCTCAGCTTTTACTTTATGAGTTGGGTTTGCCGTAAAATCAATAAAAAATAAGCGCAAAGCATCCCATTGCTCCAGGATTCTTCCGACTACTGCAGCCAGCGAAAGCCATCTTGTTTGAGACGGTTTCAATATTTTGTGTGGGTCAACTTCAACAAATGATTGAAAATTGCGAAAATCAAACTGTCTCTTGTCACTGTTTTTGAAGAAGTTATATATGTCACGAGCAAGCTGTTCTACAGATTCCGGAATTTCTTTACAAGCCTGGCTTGCACATAAGTGGGCTGAATGACAAACACATTTTGAAATTGTTATCCCTGGTAAATCTCGCAATAAACGAGTTTTGACTGAATCTCTGTCGCCCATCATAACATTGCATCCATCAGATCCAAAACCAATCATATTTGTTAGTGGGATATTACGGTTATTAAATGAATCCATCAGCGCTCTGTATATATTTTCAGCGTTCGCTGTAGGAACGTCATCGGTGCCCGTCTCTTTAAAAATCTTATACAGTTCCCAGAACACGCTGCAGATTTTTTGAGCATCATTGTCAAAATAGCGAACAACCACACAAGCTGTCTTAATTGTTGATACGTCAGTAGTTTCATCAGTAAGCGCAGAAAACTGGGTGGTCGTCAATTTCTTCGCTAAGTCTGCTTTATGACCCTCTCCAATTGCATTTTTTACTACAGCTGTAACTTTTGTGCGCTTAAGTTCAATTTCTTGAACTAATTTTGAATCCGTAAAAATGTCTTTAAGTAGATCCGTTAAATGGTCAGCAACAGAAAAAGCAATATTATGTTCTGCAAAAAACGCAGCTAGTTTTATTTCTGCACGATCCTTTTGTTTGTTTTTTGGAGTTGCGCCCATCTTGAAACCAAATGAAGTCAACTTTTGGGACGAACCAGGTTTGTTTTTCAAATGTTTTTTCGATTCGGCATGAGATTTCAGATTTGTTATTTCAGCAACCAAGGAACTTGCTGGACAGAATACACACTTCGCTTTCTTTAAATCTTTTGGGTCTGGCTCTAACCAGTCTCTTAACATCGGATGTTTTAACCACTCATCCCGAAATTTTTGTGCATGATGTTCAAAACGTGTCTCACCTTTTTTCTTTGCAGTCCATCCTCCCTTTTTAGGTACTTTTTTAGGTGGAGTGGACGACGATTCACTGTCACTGCTGTCACTCATTTCGTAATTAAAAACGTTAAATAACAAAATACGGAAACTTGCGAAACTTCAACAACAAAAGCAGACGGTAAAGTAAAAATCTACTAACTAACCTTCATGTTCAGTGTTGCCACCTTGGTTTTTGAAAAAGAGCAGTTGGACAAGCTAGAAAGGGCTAGATTTAGCAAATTTTGCCATCAAAAGTGCTAAAAATTGTTTATTTGAAATGTAGTAAGTAATTTCAGAAAATGCAACAGAGTAATTAAAACTAAGTTATTGAATTAGTTAAAAATCGTACCTGCTGAAGCAGAAAAAGTTGATGGCTGATTGACATCTGCGTTTTTTGCGGATTTGAACGAAAATTTCAAATGAATCCTACAGTTTTTTATTATTTCAGTTGACGCCTTGTGTGAACAGCAAGACTCTCTCAGTCGTTGTAAACCCCATCGTATACGTAGTATGGATATCATTGTTTTTAGCCCCATTTTGTTTCTGGTTTTAGTTTTAATTAGGTTCACAGAACTATAAATATACACATAACGAAAAGGGCTAGATTGCTCTTTTCGGGCTAAATCATCAAAAAACGAGTTCAATTACAGTAAAAAGTGCTAGATCTAGCCCGAAAAGGGCTAGGGTGGCAACACTGTTCATGTTTCAGTGTCAGGGGAATCCCCGTTCAATATAGCTTTTAGTAAGAGAGACACACAAATATAGCAAAACATTAGTATAATAAGGACAACAACAAAAGAATATTATGAACGGGAATTCCCCACTCAAAGTTGTCAAGTTTCATTTAGTGATGAGGTAGTGCATTTAGTGATGCGCCAAGTCGATCGTTTTGTGTTGGATGGATGGATAAGAAAAAGTAAATAAATTTGCATATTTACTACTACTACTAACTAAACTAACTTTTTGGCTGATATAGGTATGCGAAAGAAGTCGTCATTGTTAAAATCTCGTAAAAAAGTGTACGAGATTTTTGTTAATCTTGAATCTCGTACAGACCCTCTAAATCTCGTAATGGTACGAGATTTCTCGTACGTCTGGCAACCCTGACTGCCTTCATCTGGGCGAGTAAAGACGTTTACGCGACGACGTTACGCCTCACACTGTTCTGTGTTGCTGCTGAAACTGGTCGGCTTTCCCGATCATAACACGTATTGAGGTGAGCTGTTTTTATATAAATCATGAATTATCCTCAAGTCTCATTTAATTCTATAATTTTTTATACCTTTCCGTAATTGTGTATTTTTTTTAAGGTTTATATTTGAAAACATTCTAACTTCAGGGATCAGATAATCGCATCGATATACACCTAAAACTGGAAAAATCCTTGAAAAAGTTTGTAGGTGTGGAGTCGGCTTTTTAAAATATAATTTATTTTGATAGTAAAAATTGCTAAAAACGTGACAATTGTGTACCTTATATTTAATAGATGTTACCGTAAACGTATATTATTCAGAAATTGTATACAATTTCTAGGAAATTTATAAAATGCCAAGCTGATTTAGGCCGACCAGAGCAGAAGGCCGAAGAAAAGGCACGTCATACTAGCGAGTCCGGAGGCAAAACAGGAAGCCGAAAACAACGGCTTTACGTCATACTAGCTCAGCCGAAGACTGAAATGGCAATTTTTTTTTTCGGCCATATCTAAGGTAATCTGTATTCAAATCCTGTTTTTTTTATTTATTAAATTAGATAATTAATTTAACTATTAATATTTCCGGCAACATACTTATTAGGTATTACAGTATCGTAACGTTTTAAGCATTTCCGTAATACCGGAATTTTTACTATCAAAATAATAATAATAAAAATCCGACTCTACAGTTACAAACTTTCTCAGTTTTTCCAACTTTAGTTGTACATCCATCCGAATATCCGATCCCTGCTTATTATAAGTCATCCGATTTTTACTTTTAAAGATAAATCTCTGTTATTAATCTTATCCAATTAAAATAAACAACTCAACTGCCAGATGGAGTGACAAACATTATTTTTTATTGTTAAAACTACCTACCTATAAACTTATATACGAGTTCTTTCGTGTCCAAACGAAACATAGTGTTATCCAAGCCACACCTTGTTAGCTCGAGCGGAATTTCTCTGCATTTGTTTGTGTAGTGGCAAGCATAAGTAAATATTTAACCTTATATAAAACGGATGTTCGTGTGCATCCGGCCCGTGAGCACCGTTCCACGAAGACTCGTTCTTTGAAACTCTACAAGTGAATCATCTTCGACTTATTATTACTGGCTGGACCAAATGAGATTATTTTTATTTATTTTAATATTGCTTAAAATACGTATGTGACTTTTCTTAGGTTTTCTTTTACGCCTACCATCAGGTTTAGTAGTGGCCAAGCTTGAGCTAAAATACGTAGTTTGTAAGATGCCTTACACACTCTTCACCAAATAAGAACTGGAGTTTTCGTAATAACCAGGTTCAATGATTCCAACTACAACATTCGAAAAAAAGATCCTATACGGACAGCAGAAGCAATATTTTTAGAAATTTAAAATAATATTTAAGATTTAAAAAATAAATAAGAAATAAGATAAGAAATAAGATTTCAGGAATAGGATTTAATATTAATTAAATACATACTTGGCTGTGATCGCTTATCTAGTCGGCAGTGTGAGTTTGGTTTTATTCATGTCAAGCAGATTTGAATTTTTATAATTGGGTTTTTTCTACACCGTAATCTTAATCTGGATGCATCAGGGGCGTGTAAATTTTGTACTGGCAATCCTGTTCTACATAAAAGGGCATGTTATGAAAATTTCAAATTCAAAAAAGGAATTTTTCAGACGTTATGTTGTAATATTCAGACGTTTTACTGTAAGGGTTTGTGTTCCTCTCACGGAGCGTTCTTCAGTCTGTGCCCGCCTCTGAGAGTCTCAACAAACATTCTAATGTAACATACACACGTACAAAGGACTCCTTAATTATTATGGAAAGCTGGGTATTGGATACTCAACTCGTCTTTTCGGAATATAGCTTTTTAGAATACATTCCGGTGGATTTAAACTTAAAAATACCTTTACCTACACTCATATCTTAAAATCCTGTTTGTGAACTCAAAAATAGTGTATAACAATTTTTTACGAATACAGAAAAAAAAACTGTTTTCTTAATAAAATAACACTTTTTTTGCTATAAAAGTACAGTTACACGAAGTAGGAAGGTAAAGGGAACTTAGCCCATACAGCCATGTCTGAGGTTTTAATAGGGAATGGTTGAATGATGGTCATACTTGTGACGAAACCCATGCGCGATAGACTGCGATTGATTTGAATGATGGTAGAACTTGTGATTAGTTGTGATCGGACCCTTATCTCACATGCATGGTGAACTTATGGATGGATTTTGTGCGTTATCTATTTATTTAATATTCACTACTTTTTTGTATGTTTTAAGTTTTAAAAAACTCGCCTAATGCTCGTTATTTTAACTCACACTCGTGTTTTAATAACCACTTTATGTGCAAGTTTGTATCGGTTCTTCGATACGGATGTACGATATATATGTGTGACATAATATATATATATATATATATATATATTTATGTGACACAGACTGCAGAAAGAACAATTAAATAAACCCAACGCTGGTCCATTGCATGTATCAATTGCACATCATCACCATCATCATTCCGGCCACACCCACCCACTGTTGGGCATAGGCCTCTGAGTTGCATTAAAAACGGAGAACATTTTATAAGATTTACGCGATATGGCGTATTATCACTTACTTTAATATTTAATTTGGTTTTGATAAATTCAAATTATTAAAAGTATAAATAATAAATAAAACTTTTGTAAAAATACATCTTGACCCACAAAATGAATGCTACTGAACTGCACCCAAACTATCAGGTTTTATAATAGATAAAGACTAGCTATAAAAGTAAAAATTTAGTAGTCTATGTATTTGATAAACCTACTCGTACGTCAAAAATATTTCAACAGTGAAGTCATCTGATATAAACCCAATAAAATTTAACTCGATCAAAACCTGTCGGATAATTTAATTCGATACCGATGGATGCTGCTCAGATATTCATGATGTTGGTGAAAATTTTACGTCGTCATTTTCAAACCAGAATTACCAAGCTGTAAAAAAAATTTAAGTGGCTTACATTATTATTGCTTATACTAATTTGAATAACAATTTGCACCTCGTTGATCCTGGCTAGCAAAGCCTGTATTGCCTGAACCAATTATAAACCAGCTCAGTCTAACTTCTACGCCCCGATTGGTCTCTCTCGGGAAACGACGACGGTACCCTCTAGCGGTATACAGATTCACGCTTGACCAGTGTTCTATCAATGTCAGGGGTGTCTTCTCTTGACACAGGTCAGATGTCGCACATGTTGCTTGCAATAACGTCTGACTGGTTTTGACGCTATGTTATGTTTTAGAAATGTTTTGATCCACATTACAATTCAGAATATGTCTTAATAGGAAGAAAAACATGGCCGTGTTACAGAAACAAAAACCTGAAAAGAAAAATAGCTTTTACATGAGAAAGAGAAAGAACAATACAATAAGTATGGATTCCCGCAGTTGATTAAAACTAAAGGCTAATTTGAGCTTTTTGTTTTTGTGTGATTCCATCAAATTCCCATTTAAATTTATGTACACTTAACGAATAAGATTTTTTTCATTTTGCCCCACTTTTTTGGAGCATTGATAGTGCGGCAGTATGAAGAAAATTTCAAACTTCGATTTTGTTAATTCAAAAAATTCTTTTTAAAGAATAATGTTGAGTTTGGGTCTCCTGTTTTTAGTATGCGCATTGCGCATTTTAACGAAATTTACATCAAAGCAGTTGGTGGTGGTAATTTTTATCTTGTTTTATTAAATGACCCTGTTTTTATATTTTCTATCGATAACTCGACATCGATTTTTTCTACAGCAGCATTCTGTATTTCATGCTATTAGAATGTTTTCGAAATACGCTGCTGTGGGTGGCCAAATAAATGGATACAAACAGTATTGCGTCTCCTTCACTTTTGTGTTTTGAGCTCTGCTCTTGTCGGTGGAGTCCTCTCTTTCTGTTTTCTTTATATGTAGAAGTATAATAGAGCTCTTAAAAAACTCAAAATGAGCTTCAAAAGATTTTCAGAATTAATACAACTTATATTACGAGTTCTAAATTTCAATATTACATGCTCGTACTACTTAGAATTCAAAATGGAAAGGCGACCCTCGGTATATTTGTCACCGGAAAAGCCTTTTATTTACACAGACCCAAACATTCGACGAGGAAAGTTTCATTGATTCCCAGTGAAAGGACGCATTGGCATTTCCCACTAGGGTTCAACTTGTATCGGATATGGTATATTATTATGTAAGTAACCGGATAGTATGTTGTTGTGTATTGTAATAACGATAAAAGAGATAATTCTTTCCTTGGCAAATTTTGAGGGTTCGGGTACGGAAGGGACTAAACGGGACCCTATTATTAACCTTCCGCTGTCTGTCTGTCTGTGTGTCCGGCCGTCCGTGTGTCTGTCCGGCCGTTTGTCTCAGGGGTCTACCTACAGCATCAACCGTTATAGGCAGACAGTTGAAATTTACATAGAATACATGTTATTAAGACCTCTTGTACGAAATATAACAAAATTTTCATGAAATTTAAACTCAAGAAAACCAAAAAGAAATTGCACTATATCTTCAACGTTTTTGGTTTTACCTCTATCCTAAAAAAGTAATATATATAAGTTTCAAATTTAAAAGTATTCTAGTACATACACACTCAATAAAAAAAAATTGGGTTCCACACTCACAGGGTACCGAATTATTTGCCAGGCGCTACCATTTTAGTGCCTTGTTTTTGGTTGCCTCGATGTTACTATTATTGGATGGATATTGTTGTTTTTGCCATAATCTTATAAGGGTTCCGTGCAAATATTGCGTGATGGTACGGAATCTTTTGTGTGCGAGTCTGTTAGATTTGCATTTGGTCACTTTTTTTCAAACAAGTGTTCTAGCTGTTTTCTAGCGGATCTCCCATCCTAGAAACTATTTTCCCTGTTTTATTTGCGCAGAATGGTCAAGACCCAGCTTTCAATTAAAATAAATATTTACACTTTTTGCACATCCTAGGATAAAATAAGAGCGATATCACAATCCATCTAGTCATTTACTATACCTACATGGTACGACTACGTATGTAGTATGTTTGACTTCGCATTTTCTGAATAGAAAAGTGTGCATCTAAATACGCTACAAAATCTTACTCACAAAAGCTCTGATATCTCGGCAATAAGCACTCGTCTCTAGGTTGAATTACTTACCTGTAACAAAAAAAAAGTTAGAGCCATACCGTTGTTTTTATATACGCATGAATTTATTTTATTGATATTTACATATTTTCTTTATTAAAATTTGATTTTTTGCATAAAGATAGTGTCATCAAAGTGATAATTTTTATCCCCGAAAAATGCAAACTAACTCGGCGCGAGCGAAACCGCGAGTGAAAGCTGGTTTCTTATATTTTTTGCAACTATGGGTATTTGCAAAGATGGCCTCAATCAGTTTATATTAACAGATAAAATAGTTCAACTCAGAAAAGATTTCTGAAACGTACTATTCGAAAGATATATAAACTTGTTTAATTCAGTGACAACCGAAACATCACTAGTTCGTATTCAAAAGGAGCATTGGTATATGGTTTTCATCAGAGGTTTAAATAATGCTTATTGAATACGTTGGTCCTATATGAACAGATTTGACAGAACAGTGTTTGTAGTATCAACGATATAGTACAAGTAGATTTTTATGAAATACACAACCATATAAAGTTACGACTATATTCGTGTATGCTCGTTATTAATCGGGTTTTGTTTTATATTTGGATCCAGTACTCATATTCATTATTTTTTGATAAGTAATACTTAATGGAAAATTTACAAAAAATGCTTTGTTGCATCATTGTTATTGACAAAACAAGAAAGAAAATTAAGTTTATTGATACAAAAAAAACGACTAAAATAAAATTATTGATATAAAATTCTAAACAACTTAAAAACATTACATATTATACAAATAATTATATTCTAATTTTTAAATATATTATATTTAAATGATGTTATAAATGAACAACGAAAAAACATTCTTATTAACGGCTAATAAAAATTTCAAATATTTATGAAAATATGTATTTCACTTTTTGAGTGAAGACAAATAACGAATACTTGAAAAAGCAACAGTAAGAACATATTTAAAGAAGCATTGTACTAATTTTAAATCTTTAATGATACTTTATTCTCCTCGAAAATATTGTACTCATGTACTGCTAAAGATTCATCAAGTAGTAATGTCTATAACCATTGAAACACTTTTACAGCCCCAGTACATTCATTTATTGCAAGAAAATTTAAATATTTTACACCTTGAAACCGATCGTAACCTTTCGGTAGGCATTTTAATGACCAAAGCTTCGTCCGCGGCCATTACTTTACGTTCAATTAGATGATATCAGACGTTTTTATAGTTCTTTATGCATTCAAGGCTTCAGATTAAACTGTTCTTCTCACTGATAATGCCATTTAATAGCGGGCCGATCATTACACCGGTTTCAGAGCGGCGTAATGAAAATTTTCTCAGTTTTACGATCCGAGAGCCTTTTCGTTCACCTTTCGCGACTCCTTAACGACCGCGGCATATCTATTCACCGTTCGAGTGCTACGCGGGTGAATTATTGCTACTTTTATAAGGTGAAAAAGCCTCTTAAATGAATATTATATGGCTTATATAATGTAAGGTTTCCATCAATACGCAGTTGTATACATATGTACCTCTTATTAATTATTTATACGAGTCTTCGATAAGAGAAAAAAGTGCTATGGCAAATTTAGGATTCCAGTTTTTTTTGCCGCTTAATAACAAATTATCCATCAGCTCCGTTACGTCTATCTACCATAAATTGGGGAAATATTATGTTCACCTACTTGTTTTAATATAAAATATTGTGACAGAGGCAAAAATAGGCCGCGTTATTTTCCCTCGATAGTACTTAGGTAATTGTTTAGGCATTTGAAGTTGTTCATTCTTGCTAGAGACTCTGCATGGGGTATAAAGAGCAATTTGTCTTCAAGCTCATACAAAAAAAATGTATCTACCTCCTTTGTCAATGATAAATTTACTCTATAACTTTTTATTTTGAGTTTTTATAATACCACATGTGGGAGGAATAATTGAATAAATATTATTTTAAAGACTTTTTAGCTTTTAATTATTTTATACAGATTATAAATATAAATAAAAAAGTATTCATTATTTTCGAGATATATTTCGAGTTTGACCAACTTGTGGTCGTCGTAAGTCGAATTAGAGAAATAGATATTTGACATATAAATTGACATATTACTTTTATATTACTTTATATACTTTTATATATATGTAATCTGTTTAAAATAATTAACTCTGTGAACATAACTGACCATCATTTCAGGTATTATATGATTTTCGTTTATCTAAAAAGTACGTAGATATTTTAGGGCGATTGGTATTTTCATCACATGAATTCGTATTATGATCGTACCGCTGATAATAATCTTGTTATCATTATGGCAATTCACCAAAGTTATCCGTTTTATTTGCCCATTTATTTTGCTTCTCGACCATGATAAGATCATTGCTCCGTTTATTTCACTTATTGAATACTTTGAGATATCTTGTTCTATATTCGATAGAAGATATTTAATGTAAGCAGCCTTATTTCGATGTTTGGTTATTCGAAGGTGTGCCTGCAAATTTCACCACGTGGATATGACGCCTTATATAAGGTCTTTCAATTTAAATGGAAAGTAATTTAGGAGGTGATTCAGTATCGTTAATACATCACATTCCACTGCAAAGCACTTTTTTGCGCGAACTTTTTGTTCACTTCTCAGTACAAAGTGGTCCGATCAGCTGACTCAGTTTGTATGGACAAGTGAAGAAAAAGTTCGCGCAAAAAAAAGTACTTTGCAGTGGAATGTGATGTTTTAACGATACTGAATCACCTCCTAAATTACTTTCCATTTAAATTGAAAGACCTTATATAAAAGCATAAAAGACTAATTTTTATATAAGAAAGTATCTTTGTGTCTACTTCATCAAATATTTTGATGTATTTATGTACATATGTATGCGTCAACTTATAAGCATTGTTATATGGTGAGAAAACAAATTTTGAATGATAGATTGACAGATAGATAGATAAAATCTTTATTCATGCCTCTAAACAACCATTAAAATTACAAAAAACAAGGATATCATAGACATTAAAACTCGCGTGAGCTGACATACTAAATTATTATTACATACGGCTTGAACACTCACGTGTGATTGTTGTTGACTATATGCCAACCGGTGAAACGGTTGGCATATAGTCAACAACAATCACACGTGAGTGTTCAAGCCGTATGTAATAATAATTTAATATCATAGACAGTACAAGATGTTACACGTACAATAAAAATATAACAAACCAATTAAAATAAAATAAAATAGCGCTGGCTCAGCATACGCCACAGAATAATATGTGCCACTGATAATCTGCCAGTACAATGCACTATCATTATCTATATCGGTTGAATTAATCAAACATACTCGTAAAATGATGTTAAAACCATTTTTTTTATAAAAATACGTGATTTCAGTAGTATTTCAGATTTGATGATGTATTGTTACTCAGAAAATTTTCAGAGTTGCTATTGGTCACTTATTTTTAAGTACAAGTTTCAAGGCTGTATAATTTAAGGAAGGCCCTTTAACACTCGAAAACATACATTTGTTCACATATATATTTTTTTATTTTTTATTTTAATGTAATTCACGAAAAATAAGTAATGAAAATTCTGTTATGTTTCCAGGTCGTAAAAGTTAAAAATGTGATAAGAACGCGATACATGAGAAATTCTGTCAATTTACACAGTTTTAATTTAATTTTAGACATGTTAAGGGGCGAATATTTATTATGATATATTTACATGGGGCTTAAATTAAAAAATAATAAAACAAGATTTTTTTTTATTCCTTACGTTTTTTTAAAGTTTTAGACTCATTGCGCCACCTTAAGGCGATATATAAAAGTTTTAGCGTCCCTTTTACTCCATATGCGAAAAAATCCTCAGTGCGAGAGGGACGGATTCGAGGAAAAGTAGCAAAAAGTCGGTTTTTTATTAATATAAAATATACTAAAGTTATCCATCTTGTAAAATATAATTGCAGTCCATATGTCATTCCAAATTGTTAAACCAGGAGAATTGGTGTAGAAAAAGACCTCATTTCATTTATCGTCCCAGACTTCTACCAAGCCAAATTTCTCTAATCGCGTTTCTGTTCTAACAGATCCCTAGAAAAATAATCCAAAAATAATATACTATTTTATCAAAAAATACATTATTTACTGAAGTAGATATGCACGTTCTAAAAGTGTCGATTTTTTTTCGTAGCGCCTTAAGTAATACTTGGAATTGGATGATATTTTGTGTACTTTACTATCTAGCACCAAGGCATCGATAAGTGATACAGGAAATCCAAAACAAAAAATAAAAAAAATTCACTCCACACAATTTATATGTTTCACATTAATAATGTGATGATATATGTAAAACAGTAGGTATACGAGGGGAGGCTGAAAAGTAACCTACCTAACTATGAAAGAAAAGACGTAACTGGATAGTTTTTTTTTATTTTTCTATATAGTCCTTTGCTAGTAAAATGCACTTATAAAATTTTTCAAATATTGAATTTAAGCCATTAAAAAAAAAAACGGTTTGTCGTCAAAATAGTCAGAAACCGCTGCCTTCATTTCGTCATCGGTCATAAATCTTCGTCGCCTGAGGTCTTTCTTGAGAAGTCTAAACAGAAAATAGTCACAGGGGGCTAGATCTGGACTATAAGGGGGGTGGTCAATGGTTTCGAAGCCATTGTCTTTAATTGCTAGCTTTGTTGTGCGTGCGGTATGCACTGGTGCGTTATCGTGCAAAATCAGAATTCCTTTGCTTAGTTTACCTCGCCGTTTTTCTTTTATTGTCTCTCTTAGTTGATATAATAAGTTTGAGTAATAATCAGCATTCATTGTAGTTTTTTTTGGTAAATAATCTATGAGCAAAATCCCTTCTGTGTCCCAAAAGATTTTAGCCATAAGTTTACCGGCCGATGGACAGACCTTAAATTTCCGAGGCGGCTTCTCATCCTTAAATTTCCACTGTAACGACTCTTGCTTACTTTCCGGGTCCCATTGTCGAATCCAAGTCTCATCACATGTTACAATTCTAGAAATTATTTCTTCCTCTTTCCCTCGACTCATGTCCAAAAAATCTTCGCAATATTTGACACGCCTCTCCATGTCAAATGTAGTCAACATTCTAGGGACCCAACGTGCACTAACCTTGGACATGTTCAAATGCTCATGAATTATTTCATTGACTCGCTCTTTACTGACGCCCACATCTCTAGCTATCTCCCACTGCTTCACTCGTCGGTCCTCTAATATATTTTTTTTTCACCCTGGCTACATTTTCATCGGTGACGGCCGAAACTGGTCTTCCGCTACGAGGATCATCTTCGAGGCTCTCACGACCTAATTTAAACTGCCTTGACCAAAACTTTATAACAAATTCGGAAGATCACGAACTGCCAAACACACGTAACATACGCTGTCTGATCTCCGAAGGCGTATTCCCTTCTTTAGTCAAAAACTTAATCACCACACGCTGCTCGATTTTATCCATTTTCACTTTTTCTACCGACATGTTCGAAACAATTGTAGGAGACAAATAAACGTGATGCAATAAACAAATGAATGTAATACATTTTGAAAATAGAATAACAAACGAATATAAATCCATACCAGCCAGCATTATTTTTGTATATATTTCTGACCAAGGAGATTACATATCAGCCGCCCTACGTAAGTGTCTTTATCAAGCTATGAATATCAAATTAGCTTAATGATTTAATTAGGGAAACGTACAATTATATGTTTTATAACATCCATCGCTTTGGATACTCTATTGTTCCTTGATTAGGGTTTTGACTTGAATTTTTATGTTATTGTACCTCTATAGATAATTCTAGAATTACTCAGAAAATGTTCAGCAACATGGCGGCAACACTTAGTAAATAAAATCAATATATTATTATTTCAAGCCTAAAATGTTCTAGCCAGACGAACTCTGTCCTGTGTGACCTAACGTAAAAGAGATTTGTTATTTATTTATAAACTACTAACTGAGCTTCAAAGCCTCTTTTTTCTTGGAATAATCAGCAACATCAAGTTTTATAAAATAATTTTTCGTGCGCCCGTTTTGAAACGCACCGTATCGTCCCAGACAGGGTTGGAAATAAACGGTGCCCTTTTTGACCTGAAACAGACGCTGTTTATATTTACACCTTAAATTAAAGCCTTAAGGCTCATTTTTGATGGTTAAGAAGGTTTTGTATGTGAGTGTAATATAAAGAGACGTCCCTTATCAGTTTCAAGGGAATCAATCACTGGTGTGTAAACCCGCCATGATTTACTTATTCATATGGTCGTATGTTGCGAGATCCTTTGTTTTAGAGGCTTGTCCCATCCCTGTATAAGATTTGCAGTTTATGTAAACACGGGTGAATGTGTTCGGATTTGTACATGTTGTAAAAATGTAAATTGTGGGATTTCGAGGACTTTCTTGGAAACTGTACGAACATGTTGTAATGATTGTCAGCAGAATAAATAAAAAATAAAAATGGTTTACAAAACTCAGGTATTTTCTTGCAAGATATATATTTTTTAAGAAAATATTAGCAACACAGAATTTTTTTCTCGTAATGTTAATAGTTGAATCGGATTACCTATAAGTTTGTTGTAAATGAAATACCTTTTTTATTTTACTTTGAAGCTATTGTGTAGCTGAATTTATCTGTTTTTCTGTTTTGGAGGCTTTTATATTATAAAGTGGTTATTTATGCCACTTAAGTAGCAGTAAAGTATGGAATTAAAACATCGCTTTATTTCCAGAGCTTTGTTAATTTTAATTATCATCGCTTAAATCTACATCCGCCACATTAAAGTTGACCCCACACATTTTATGTCCACCCCGTGACTTCCTATATCATAACGTTAATGAACACGTTTCATTGTGATGTGTGGTTTTTATTATCTCTCTGTTTTGGTTTTTATTATCTTTATTTTTAGATTTTTTTTAAGTAAGGTGTTTCAAAATAGATGACCTGTTCACCTATAAGCTGACTTGTAGTTGGGATAATTTCATCGATCCAGCTTACATTAAACAATATAATATTTATCATACTTATGCGATGTCAGACGTCATCGGTGCGCTCGCGTTGATATTTACAGTTTCAGTTTATTTATGTGTAAACATGATGATGATGATGTCCCCCTCGACGTATCCGTCGACGGCGACCTTTATTGTTTCTTGTGTAAACATATAGTTTTACGTCATACATTATGTAGGTACACCTATAAATATAATATTATTATTTATTTAACATTAAGTCAATGTTTATAATGTCAAGATACAATATATAAACAGATCTGTTAAAACTATTATTAGGATAAGCTTGATATAACGTCAAGCGCAAAAAATCGTTAATTTAAAACCGTGTATTCTGATGAAAATTCTTGTTCAGGTGCACCTCTATATACTGAACCAGTAAAATTTATATGTAGTTTTCGAACCTCAAAGTTCCTAAGTGACTGGCAATCTTCATAAATGCACTGGAACTTTACAACCAGAATATTTAACTCATAAAAACAACGGGCGACCGGGACACTTTGGTGAGCGTTTAGTGTTTTATATGCCAAAGGGATTTATGTTATTACCGTCCATATTTCTGCAAACTGAAGCCGCTGAGAGGTCACGAAATCTTGCTGAAAGTCGCCCCTCTCGCTCTAGCCAATAGCAGCGTCTTTCTCGCACTTATCTCGGTAGCTTTAAAGCGATGAATATTACGGCGTGGTGTTATTCCTTGCACGTACGCAGCGCAGCGAGCGCTGGGCTCATGAACTGCGAGCCCTAACAGAGAGAAGATATAGCGTAACAATGAAAAAATTCGCCACCCGTCGCCGTACGGAGGTGGAAGAGTTGCGATGACAACTTCCAAGGAAACTTTGTAATCAGTTGTCACAAATTTATGTTTGGTGCGTGTGCCGTCTCACGCGGATGCTAGGAGCTGGGAGGGGTGAAGAATCGTGATGTGAACAACTTTTCGTCGCAACTTTTGAAGAACTTCCTTTAATTAAGTATCATCAACAATGCATGCTGTATCTTTTTACTAATGAGGACGGCTGGGTTGTTTATTTTTATCGGTTTTTCTTATATTTTGTTACGAGATAAAATATTTTATTAAATATCTTTAACTAAGAGCTACATTCTTATTTGTGGAGTAACCGCAATTCTTCTCTTTCCTCTGCTAATGCAAATATGACAATATTTTATAAACTGAAACAAATCAGGTAAAATAAAAACAGTGTTATTTTGTATGATAAAAAGCAAGTGCTTTTATTCAAACGTATTGTCTACACTATTCATGAACAAGTTTCACGTGTTAAAGTGCTAAGTATTATCTCAAGTGAAACAGTGTAAATCCTCAAAGATAGAAGTTTCCTTCAAGCCAGTTAGTTTAGGAATTTGTCGTTCAAAAGTAAACACACTGAAATTGCAAAGTTTTAAATATTATCTCAGGATTAGGCCGACTGAGTTCCACTCGGTTCGCTTTAATTTGAACTCTAAAGGCTCACCAAGTTTTGTTAGTCTTTAGAATGCCATTGCTAAGTTTTCGGATTTCTTAATACAACCAAAGAGCTGGGTGGGCTAAAAGAAAGTGCAGCTAAAGCGTATACGTGAACTCAATTTGCGAATAAAGTTTTGCCATTGAGCTGGCAAAGCGCCGACTTCTTTATGGGTAGCTGACTAAAACATACCCGAGCGTACGCTTCTTTTTCCGAAAATACCTAATGTTGATTTTGTCTTTGTTAAAATGGTCTCTTTGTTCAAATATTTATTTCTTACGCTGCATATGTTAAAAAGCCGTTCTATTCTGAACGAGGTTCTGAAGACATTCGTAGAGAATAAATAAATGAATAAACACTTTATTGCACAAACGACAATATGGTAACGTATCCTTTTGCATGTCCCCATAGAAGGGAATTCCAAGTGCCCGAAATGTCCCCATACATCGCGCCAAGCGAGATTTTGAGCGACTTGTTGTTAGAAATGCTCGGATTTAGTTAAGTTGCAATCATTATTACCGAATATGTTATATCTTCTAAAAATCTACATAAAATTTGCCATCTTCTCATGTAATTTACATACCTAGGCAACAATCCGAAGGAAAAATATCCTTAGATATAGTTTCAGCTCTCACTTCCGCCATTTTTTGTCACATTTTTCGTCATAACACTTCATTTACACTAATTTCAGAATTTGTTTTTACACTCACGTAATCAAAATTAGTTTACACGTAGACTACATACATTTTTTTATTGAAATACTCAGTAAATACTTCACAATAATTAAATATTTACGGACGTAAACAAACTCGATGCCGGTTGCGTTTTCACTGAGCAAAATGTTTCTAAAATTCATTCACTCCAAACCGGAAATCATTTACGCCTAAATGTTGTCAACAATGTGAGAAATCAAAGACAATTTTTGCTCCAAAGTTGCTCCAAAATACTCTCTGACGTATGTGGCGGCAACTTCGGAACGCCCGCTTATGATCAAACGGTTGATCTTAGGACACTACGGGCACTCAATTTCTTATGATCATACGTTTGATCATAGGACACTAGACGGGGTATAAGAAAAACACACAGACCGCAAAGTATTCCGATAAGATTTATTTAAGTGAAATCCGAGTGGTAAAACAATTATTTTATTTCAAAATAAAAGGCATAAAAGTTTTATTAAACACCAAATATACATAGGTACCGTTAGAAAGCTTCAGTTACTAAATAAACAAACAGCAAAATTACCTCAAGAAATATCTTCAACTTTTGTATTGTGTCTTTTAGTCCACGTAAAGTTAACTTACGATTATAGCCGAAGGGACGTTCCTTTAGCTACATGAAAATATTGCTTCATAACTAACATTTCTTACTGAGATATG
This sequence comes from Ypsolopha sequella, assembly GCA_934047225.1. Lineage (NCBI taxonomy): Eukaryota > Metazoa > Arthropoda > Insecta > Lepidoptera > Ypsolophidae > Ypsolopha > Ypsolopha sequella. The sequence continues at coordinate 13,233,349 of OW203994.1, read as the reverse complement.
AATGTACCTACAAATTTTAATAAACAAGGGCCAAAATACCCGACTTAAGTTAACGAACATTTTTACGAGGAAAGAACTATCTTCTTGCTGTAAGATCTTCTGTCATAATTTAGAGTGCATTAAATATAGGAAAGATCACTTATAAACAAATTTCAAGTAAGACAAATATTTTGAAAAATACCCTCGTTCCAAAAAACATTCCAAGATAATGTTGTATTAATTAGCAGTGGAATGTACAGAACTTTTGCTGGAAAAGCTATGAGAAGGTAAAGTTAGACAATAGAAAAAAAAAATTGTTGTATCTCTTGGAAAATTAATTATTTGTGTTTATAAAACCAGGGTATATCCTAGAAAATTATCATACGAGCTTTTTTATTCAAAGTATTTAAATTTTTTCATATTTTTCATTACCAAACTTGACTTTCTCATTGCTTTTCCCGCAAAAAGTTCTGTGCATGCCACTGTTAAATAATATAAATTGTATAACAATTATTGTATTAAATGAAGTATGTGTTCTATAAAAAACAGTTATCTTTTTAATTTTAATAAAGTTTATTCAAAACTCAATTGAACGTGTTAAAATATTTGGGACAACGGTTTACATCCACGTGTGCCTAAAAGCATGCAATTTAATTAAGAACTAATGAGGATATCACTATTTATGCATTCATGACTCTTTGAACTAGTTATAGGAGGAAAGTAATATTTTACCTAATAACTAAAATATGTATTTTTTATTATCTAAAAAATATTTTTATAAGAGGAAAGTAGGTAATATTTTACCTTATAACTAAAATATAAATTTTTTAAATTATTTTTACCTACCTTGGAAAGGTTCTATTTATCATTTGAAATCTGCGTGCAAAAGTGTTTTTTGTTCGCTAACGCAAAAAAGGTTTTTAAAATTCGAACTTTTATATTCAAAAGATTTTTATACCGCCAGCCCACTGAAATGTCAGTGAACCAGCCTCATTTTTAAAACAATCGCACTGGCCAGCACGACGATTGCACTAAAAAAGAAAAAGGTTTCATTGTTTTTCTTTTGTTTTTCCTTGCACCACTGACCTCTAATAATACAATTAGAGATCAGTGGTCCAATTATACTGGATGAGCTATTGACGACCTGATAATGAAGCAATTTGACTATCGCCATTTTGGCAATGATCGCTGCAGTGACTGCTTGGGCGTACTTGGAACTGATAATAAAGATGAGACAATGACGTTATCTTTTATTAAAAGTGTCAATTTTAGTTCCCAATGCGCTCGGTGGGGCACAAAAAAGAACTGTAGCGTAACGTAAAGCGTACTTATATTATCACATGACAGTGTCTTGCAGCTAGCATTTTCCTCGCTGTAGTGCATGAGGTGAAAAATTGTGTTTCGCTAGGCAGCAAAGTTATTTTGGTTCTCGTACCTTTGAAACCTTCGCTACGCTCAGGATTCTTTTTTTATCCTAGAATCCTGAAATCCTTCGTTTTGTCGGGTTTCACTACAAATACTCGCGCCAAATAACAACTTTGCAGCCTTGCATAACAAATAACCTTATTACTGAACTTTATTCTAATTCACGAGAACGTGGCGTGATCTGCAGTCTCGAATATTTTTAATTAAGTGCTTATGCTGTGTTACACACAGCAATACAATGCATTTCGAAGGTGTCATGCATAACGCTTCTCTTTGCTTTTGTTACCGGGACCCTAATATTTATGTATTTTGGATGATAAATTTAATTTAGTAAATTTTTTCGTGAAATTTCCAACCGCTATATTTTTTCATCTTTACGTAAACACATAGTACCATGTTTTTTTTTTCATATTTTTCAGTCCATTAGTTTCAGAGATAAGGGGGGACATATATTTTTTATGGTTTTTCAAGGATTTCTCAATATAGATGCAATTAAATATAGCCAAAGTACATATTTTTACAATCAGCTTTATACACGGAGAAAAAATATTTTTACAAAACAACCAGATCGTTTTGTAAAAAAAACCTTGTAAACAAAAACAGAATTATGTTATATTTACTTGAATTATTATCTACATTAGATTGTTCAAGTAAACAATAAATAAGTAAACTGAACAATAAATATAGACGTCACATATAGTACAAGGTTTTCTGTTTAAATGAGCTATATTCAGGTTAACGGAACCAGATTTTTTCTCAGTGTATAACCTACAATTTATTACCCGTATTGTATTTTTATTAAATATTTTTATTTGTATTTTTATTAAATATTTAAAATATTTTTACAAAACTACCAGATCGTTTTGTAAAAAAAACCTTATAAACAAAAACAGAATTATGTTATATTTACTTGAATTATTATCTAAATTAGATTGTTCAAGTGAACAATAAATAAGTAAACTGAACAATAAATATAGACGTCACATATAGTACAAGGTTTTCTGTTTAAATGAGCTATATTCAGGTTAACGGAACCAGATTTTTTTCTCAGTGTATAACCTACAATTTATTACCCATATTGTATTTTTATTAAATATTTTTATATTATTTTTTTCTTTTTTATCATTTGTGCTCAATTATTGTTTTATTGCTATAGTTTTCCTGTAAGTGGCCAGTTATGATCTATAATCGTTCTTTTTTATTTTTGTGGTTTTTTAAAGATTTCTCGAAACCAGTGCCCGTAAATAAAGTAAAAGTATATATTTTTACAATCAACTTTTCAATATCAACAATTTGATATGCATATTGTATTTTAAGGATAATATTTTTTTTTTAGCACTTTTGTTTAGGAAATACTTTGAACGGTTTTGAATTTTTCATATTTTTTTTACACCGTGATATGTGGGCGAATTAATGCTATGATTGTGCCAAATTCTATGTCTTTATCTTTAACGGTGCTAAAGTTATGAGGCTGTGACATACGGCCGGACGGACGGACGGACGGACGGACAACTGAGTCTCACCATAAAGGTTCCTTTTGTACCTTTTAGGTACTACGGAACCCTAAAAACTTGTATATTTTCCTGGGTTTTATGTGACAGGTGATACACATAATACTGTAAAAACAAGTTCCATGAATGAACCATGAAGCTAGTTCAAAAGTAATACGTTACGTGAATCTGCTGATGAGTTATTATTGGCCTCGAGAGCTAATAAATAAGCAAATAAGTGACGTCATTAATATTCATGGGTGTATTACCGCGGTACGTGCTGCGGAGGCTTGTGCCGCGGCACTCCCTTCCTATGTGCTATCGATGAAAGTTTCACTGAACCACTGGACCACTTTTTGCTTTACCATTGGCTGAAAAACAGTTCAACACAGTTTGGGCCTATGGCAAGACTAAACTCCTCGTTATGGTTCTTACCATAATATTAAAATTGAATGTATCTTTTGGTCTGTCCTTTTCAGGGGATCAATCACGTGATCCTTTTTTTTTTCTGAAATTATTTTCTTGTTCTCCGATCTTATAATTTGGTTGTGTCAGCGCTTGGTGGGGTAACAAAACCGATTTCAGGTAACAAAAAAAATCGCTTATATTAAATTGAAGAACATCAAATAGTAGGTAAGTAGACAAGGGATAATAAAGCTCAAATATGCTATTAGTATATGTACGGCACATAGCTGTAACGTAATGATTAACTTTTTTTTCAAGGAGTTTAAAGCTACATTGACAGAATTAAGTGACCATATGATCTTCAACAGCTTTAGCCAAAAAGTAGATAAATTGTTAGAATTTGTATTTGTGTAGAACCACTTTATGGACTTCAGTCGGTATTTTTTTTGTTACATAGAAGTCTCTTTTGGAAAGGTTTTAAAATGCACTCTAACACAACGGAGCTGCGTTGTGGTTGTGTCACATTAGTGAAACAAGTGGAAAAATAAGCGGTCCAGAGCTGAGATTATGTTAAGCGCTGGCGAATCCACGAGAAATTGCTAGTTTTAATTGCAGGTAGCACTTTCGTTAAATAAGTAAATATTACCTACTTACTTAAAATTTGATTGGATTAGGTTTACACTTTCTAGGATAAATTTAAGGCACTGAAAATCCCCCTAAATCCACTTTCATCATTATTTATCACTCAACCCTCTCGAAACGTAGTAACTTCTCAAAGACTTTAAAAATCTACTGCAAAATTGGTTTTTTGCCACAACATCAGGTAGGCTTTGCCCCCTTAACCCCCTGACCCCCAAAGCCCTTGCGAATTGGCTTCGAAACGAAGACAAATGAATATACATTATCCATTTCGAGAAGCTTTTTGCACTTTCCATGTTTTCTCAAAAAGCAAAAGTAAATATAAGAATTGATGCCATATCTTGAGATAATGATATGAAGGATTATTATTATTTTGCTTTTGGAGAGTGAACAAGGATTTTGTTTTAAGAACATATCTCGTTGTCTTGCGAGAGCTTTCTTAAATATTTAATTTTTTTGCAGAAATTGTACCTTATAAATAATAATACGTGTGTAACAGAATATATCATCACGAAAGTTTAAATTATTGTTTTAGAATTTTTCAAGAATTCTTTAATTTGACAACTTGGGCATTTTATTATAGAAAGCTTTCTTATACGTCGATGAACAAGTTATCATTGCTTCATTGATCGGATGAGCTGCAAGAAATGGTATCAATTAAGCCCTCATGCCCTCAAAAAGAAAGGAATGAAAATTAACATAGGAAAAGCAAAGATTATGGTGCTAGAGAGGGATAAAGCGATGACTGAATGCAAGGTCACTGTTTCATTCTTTCAGATTGTAGACGAGGAAATACAACAGTTTAACGAGTTTATCTATCCGGGTTGTCTATTTTCGCGCGATGGATAGTGTGACGGTGACATTGAAAAAAAAGTGAACGTATGAAATAAAGTGAACGGAGCCATGCACTCCTTTATGAGCAGCCAGAATGTGACTGCAAAGACAACATTGGCGGTTCATAATTGAGTGTTGGCTCTTACACTTATGCATGGTAGATAATGTTGGATGTTGTAAGAAAAACATCAGCGTAGAGTGAAAACAGTGGAAATATGTTCCTTACAGAGTAGTTTGGTTTAACATCGAATGATAGAGTGAAATGTATTGACATATAAACTATGACAGAAATAAATTTCTATGTTTGAACACTTGGCAATTTATCCATCGCAAGGAGATATAAATTAACATTATAATCATTGCAGTATAGAAACGCAGAAAGAAAAATAAGTCTGGATGTGGGGAGCTCTGAACCGGGATTCGAACCCGTAAGCGAGAGGTCCCGTTTTCGAATCCCGGTTCAGAGCTCCTCACATCCTGATTAACTTTTCTTTAATACAATGTTAATTGATATTGACGTGTCGTCGGCATATCTTAGAATTGAGCATTGCGAAGATGACATTTCTGTTAAAATTAGGAAGGTCGCCTTGCTCTGCTCCACTTCGCTTGGCTCCCTAAATTTATATACATACATATACTCAGGCATGTCTCCCCAAATTTACTTACATGTATACCTAACACGCTTATTCTCGCTCCACTTCGCTCATCATCACACCTTTTTTTTTATTTTGGTGAAAGAATTTCGATTCAATATTTCACGATCTGCCCTATTATATGAAATACCTAATTTTACAATCTGCCCACGACAGACATACGGGATCGTTGTGATCTGAAAGAAGATGTGTCTAGAATAGATAAAAGATCGTTTTGAGTTTTAGTACTGAGTTCTTCACATTCAATTTTTTTTTTATTTCTTGCGCTTATATTTTAACCAATAATATGCAACATCGGAAAAGTTCTGCTTTACTATATTTTCCATTCTTCACCCTCAGTTCCATAGCATTTAGGGGAATTTTTAATAAGATCATTTTCAGTTTACCTATAAGAACCCTATAATAATTTTCGGACTAACTGCCAAATCAATAATGTACAAGATAAATAAATACAACTTCACTACATGAATCTTCAAAGGGGTTTTAGAGGCGATCCGAGTGTGAATGAAATGCAAGTCAGAATCGACACTCGTGCAATGACGTTTCACCGACGATTATTATGATCCAGCGTGATAGTTGGTGAGCCCTATTAGGGATGTAATTAGGGTACAAATTCGACCCATATCTTAAGAGGGCACGGGATTTGATAATACTATTGCTATCTCTATCGCCCGCGAGACTTGCACGTGCGCTTTTTGCGAAACAGCGTTCGTAATATTTATATTTCTTGGTGATGTTTATTCAACTATAATGGTTGCATATTTTTTAATACAGAGAATTTTAGTTTATTTAATTGCTATTTCAGTGTTCTTAGTTGTATCTTGATAGTAGTTTATGCTACAAGGGCGAAAATGAATAAATTACGAGGACGTTTTAAACGTAACCGAGCAATTTATTGCTTTTACGCCCGTGTATCATACTATGTTTTTCAATGCATTGTTTGAGGAAATAAAACAAATATAATCTTGTGAACTTTAAATTATGATTAGCTGAAACGGCTCAAAAATGTTATACTTTTGTTTTCACTTTTTAACGGCTCTAGATACAGTATCTAGAGCTCTTAAAAAGTGAAAACAAAAGTATAAAATTTTTGGTACACAGGAGAGGTTGCAAGTTAGCCAACTTCTCCTCAAAAAATAAAAAAAATAATAATAAAGCCCTAGGGCAAAACAATCGACTTTCTGTTCGGTTTTGATGCATAAAAAGTAGGCCTTTACGAGCACTTGCATTGAAAAATATTTTATGGTCTTCGATTGTCTTGATAAATTAGTTTAAGTTGAGTCCTGTTTGATGAAAAGACGAGTTTTTGAGTTACGTGTCATTTAGATATTAAACAATTTCACAGTGCTAGATATCGTTTCTGTAGCCTGTTTACTACAATAACAATGACGTTATTTTCATCAAATTTGATTGGTAATTCCAAAATATGATCAAACTTCTTTTATTTGGAGTGCGTCCGCGGAACAGCCCCCTTCACTTACCTCCCATAAATAAATGTTTATAATGATATGAATTTATATTATTCAATATATCAATATAACATATTTTAATAAAATAAATTCCATAAATGTACCTCTACGGGATTTGAACCAACGACCTCCACATTCTTAGTCGAGTACTCGAACCACTGAGCAATAGATGCGCGGAAGTACGATACATTAATATGTAAAATTATATGAAATTATTTCAGAACTGCAACACAATCCCTTTTCCCAAAAAAGCTCAATTTATATTCAACTCGGAGAGTATATCAAAAGTTTCACAGAAGAGGCGACCCATCGATAGCGCAGTGTATTGATTTGATGTGATAAGATTTATCTCAAATCACATCCTAGAGTTGGTCCCAAAGGTTTTCTTAAAATTAAATTATGGTATCGCTTCACAAACAATGCGGCACCCCCTGAGTAAGAAACCCAATTTTTTATTATTTTGTTGTTATATTTTTGACTATAAACAACAATCTGATTAGATTTGAAACCTGTGTGTGTATGTATTACCGTCTTTAAGAGATGCTACTTTTTCGAGGATTATTGTATGGGGACAACCTTTGGGTTTAAATTATTTTATGTTTAAGATCTTCCGTGATAGTAGCCATAGTAACACGTACCGTATTCTGACAAAATTTCAACTGGCTATCTATAACGGCTGAATCTGTAGACCTTTGTGATAGACGGATATACGTGCAGGCTCGTGTACGGAACCCTAAAAACGGCTATTTAAAGAAATATCATAGAAAATTCAGTTCTGCCGCTTTTTTCAGCACTACCTACTACTACTATTTTATAACGATGACGTGCTGTTTTGCCGCAATCTGGATCTCAAACAAACAAAACAAAAATTTTGAGAAAATCCCGTTAATTCTTATATATATATAAGTGAAAGAGGACAAGTGTCTTTAAATTAAACCACATACTCAACAAATCCATATCAAAAAATAATAATGATCATATTGTCAGTTATTGGCAGCGCATTCGCTTGCGAGGTATCTTCAAAGTTTTTATTAATCCGACCAAATAAGCTTGGACTAATCATAAAACAAATATCAAATGATTTACGGTTAAAAAATGTAATAATCTATTTATCAGAAAATAAAATACCCTTTGTTAAAAAAGACATTCCGAAAGTATACGTACAAGTTTTGAAATTTTTTTCCTATACGAGGTGCGAACAGGACAGACATAATAGTTAGTTCTGGACCGCCGGTAAGTTCGTTTTCTTGAAACTCAACTTTAGGGTACAAACATGCACAAACCCAACACCTGCGTCATCAAACTTCTCCAAAGAAGATTTTAGCATAATATGACTAAGTTTTTTGGCGTCGACGAGTTAAACCATATCAAGTCGATCGATGCTTATACGAACTTCGTTATTTTATGATCTTGTCTGGGTAATAACTTCAAAAGTTGCTTCAGCCATCTTCAACTCATGTTTCCGGAAAATGTGAAGCATTATTAAACATCAGAAATCATCAGACGCAATCTGGATATGATCATCGATAACTTCATAATTTTATACATTAACTAAGTTTAAATTTAAATTAATGTATTTCAAGATAGGCAAAAATGGAGCAAAAATAAAAATATAACATTTAAATATCACTCTTTTTTGGTCTACCATTCTTTTTTGCTTTCAACGTGACACGAAGGTTTATTAAGAAAGGTTTGGTATCCCGGATTTACCCAGTTGAAATTACCTGAACTTGAAATATTTTGGGGATATCTATTTAAAGTTCCTATGTCGATGTCTACAATTGCACTATAACTAAATGGAGTGGGGCATCTATCGCCACCGTTGATGTATCGTGACTAGCTAAAAACAATATCTGATTTAATTTCTAGCCAATCATGATACATTTGTAAGCGATAGATGTTGAAGTTGGAAAATAAGGGGCACATTGCAACTCAAATGACTTGTAACTATTTTAATAAATTTATTCAAAGTGAAAGCAGCCGAACGTAGAAACATCACTTAATCGAAAATGAAAAGCTCGTTTAAAGTTTTAAAACGTTTAAAATGTACGTTATATTCTTCTTTTGATACGTTCTACCCACATCCACAACTTTTTAATAAGGTTCAAACACGCGGCAAACCTGTTTGTATACTTTGTTTGAGTGCAGTCTCTTTTCGTCTGGCGCATGATTAAAACTATAGGACAGTGGCGCCCTCCGGGAAATCACGAGGCGGTCTCGTGGCATAATTAGTTGTGCTAAAAGAGGGATACTAATATACAATGTTATTGTGACATACTGAAATTACTTAGGTTGATTTGAATAAAATTGCAACTTAGAGGAAGTATTGAAGTCCTATAATCAGAGCATTTTTTCGTATATTAATTCTACTGTCTGTGAAAATTTGCTGTAGTATATTAGGAATAATGAAAGGATAGGAATAGGAATAGTGAATAAACGTCAAAAATAATTTAATAAAATAAGATATGTTTTCAACTTAAATCCGTATGCCTTACTTTATCTCACTGCAAAGTTTAACCGTCTGATCAAAGTGTCACCTTCGTTGATCGGACTAATATTTTTGGTTACTTGTTAGCCTACTTATACACTACTTATGCACGTTTACCTACTTATATAAATGTATGTATGATATTTTAATATAAATTATGTCTATGAATAAAATGTTTTTATCATTAATGAGTTTTTCAACGTCACCACAAGCACAAAATAAATCATTTGAGTAAATGACAGAATTATGAGATACAAATTGAATTTAAATCAGCTCACAACAGCAAAATAAAACCAATGCAAATATTTCGTACACTACGTGCATACATATGAGTATGTAGTATGATGCAGCGCTTTTTAATAATGGGATTTTCTGTTCTGTCCCGGAAAAATTGTAAAGCTGAGGGTTCTGTTCGAAACCCTGTGCTACAATATTAGTCTTGAATATGAATTCGTAAAATCTATCTAAGTATTCGTTATATATACATATGTTTTTATAACAAAAATTGATTTTCTGCTTCCCAATTTAAAAGTATCGGTTCTAAAGCGCCCTAGTCAAATGTGTACTGTGTAAAGACTACCTAATGACTAATGCCTAGTTTACACGGGTACAGTAACTGGTAGAGAACCAGGGATAAAAACATCATTAGCTTAAGAAGATGGCATACCCTAGCAACTTTTTTTATTAGCCGTCCAGCACAATAAGTCCTTTGGCAAATACTTTATTTGCTTTTCATAGAGGCGATTATATGTTGGCTCTTTGGCCTCTTTTTCTTGAACGCGTAATACTAGTGATCACGCAGCGAAACAACAAATTGGTGTGTTTTTAGCTAATACTGAAATAGTTTGTAGGGAAAAAAATATTGTATTTAGGTGATATACCTTCATAATTCTATTACCTATTTTATGAAAAAAAAATCAAGTTGATCTCTTAACCGCGTTCTTGAAGCGAACGTTTGAAAACCAAAAAAAAGAGGGTGCAAAACATTTTTTTTGTCAAAAGTATAAATATTAGTAGATTGCTTATACGTAAGAAAGATCCCTAGAGAAAAAAATAATAAACCAAATATATTTTTTTCAATACAAGGAGAGTCCAAATTTCTTCAAACGAATCCTAGATAGACTGGAGTTGGTCATGCTCTAGGCTCAGGTACAGGCTTAATGTAAAGGTAACAAAATAGTATTAAAGATAGTAGCTGGGAGAGTAGAAAGGTACGCATGTGGTAAAGTAGTCAGATAAATAATAGTACGCTAGTCTCTTTACTTCTAACTAGCCAAAATGTAAACCCTGCTTTAGTGACAACGTAGGGGAAACCGTAGAGTGATTGCCCAGCGGCAGTAATTGCCCGTTTTAAGATCATTATTTATTTTTGAACCGAAGGGTCATAGTGTTGGTCCAGAATACACAAGTCGACACTCTAGACACTTTAATAGTTTTTATTTCGAAACTAATACTGGCAACACAATAGAAAAAAAAAACTGTCACTTTTTTATATCATTCCCATAAATCCTATAATAAAGATTTTTGATTTTCAATCCCTCAAGTGGGCAATAGCAAGTTGTAGCAAGCTGAACCCTAAAAAAGCAACTTTAATTAACGCCTCGTCCACATTGTCCACAAAGATAATTAAAAACTGCTATTCCAATAAAAATGCGACGGACAAGAGAGACATTTGTTTAGTAAAACTAACTAACTGGGTGATGGATGAGCTGGTATAGTCGATTTTTCGATTAATCATCGTTAAAGCACTAATGTTATTGGTGTGTCGCAAGTTAGTAATTATCACAGGTGTGTCAGCCAATTTATTTGTTGCTGTCATTAGAACAATGGCACACATACCTTAAGCTCGCACGATAATATACTAATATGATGGTATTCCTTGCATATTTATAGACGTTATTTACTTTAGGTTAAGTTATTCTTCATTCTTCTCGTCATATCTTTTTGTAGTCTACTTTTCTACATCGTTAAAGCATTCATGGGGCCATAGCCAATATTGAAGAGACCTTTGATACCATTTAATCTAAATGTGAGATGGCTGCAACCATGGAGACCTCTCCCTCAATGTATCATAAGGATACTCTAACAGATGGTCCCCCACAGTTGCCAAACTATTGCCAGGAAGGAAGCGACTTGGAGTGGGCCATGAAGATGGGATCCTAAATGGACCGGATAACAGGGCTATGGAGTGAAATAACGGACACCTGCCTCGAAAATTTCTCACTAATTTAAGTATGGCAGATGGTGATTTGCTTGTTGACATATATCTAGCAGGATAGCCGTTGTGGGCCCTTTATCTAGCCACCATGGGGCGGCCACGGGGCAACACTATGTAAGCAGCTTGGATTGTCGAGAGGTGAGTCTGCAGGGCGCAAGATCCTTATACAGTTAAGTGCCCCCGACGTTATGACATTTTACACTTCCAACCTGGAGCATAGGTTCTGCTCTAGCAATTCCACTCTGGACGGCTGGTTACGGCAAGCTAAGAGCACATCCCCGACACTTCATACTTTTCGCTCAAGTTATTTACCTACACTATACACACGCGCACTGGCTTGTCCGCACACGCTTGTGTGTGTGCGTGAGCTAGTCTAGGGCTGGCAGCAAGCTTGTAAGCGTCGTCGATCGAGAGGGATAACATTATAAGTCTTATGATTCTCTTCATAAATTTAGTTAATCCCTAGGTCCTAGTTCTGGTTACCCATGGATTAATTTGTATTAAAATATATATATATATATATATCGTCACGATCTGAATGCCCGAGGGGGTGTCAGAGGTGTTTCGAGTGTGAACCTTGAAATGCAAGTCACAGTCCACACTCGGTACATCCGCGTTTCACCTACAAATATTACGTCCCAACGTGATGGGTGGTGAGCTCTATCGCCGTACTTCGGGCACAAATACATGCTTTTTAGGACATGCAGGTTTTCTCCCGATGTTTTCCTTCACCGTTCAGTAAGAAGTAAGTACCTACCTATTAGCAAATACTATGCACATTATGTTAATTCCGAAAAACTCATTGGTGCATGCCCGACCGGGGATTGAAACTGGATCTCAAGATTGAGAGGCCAGCGTTCTACCCCTGAGTTACCACGCCGCTTTTTCACTACTTTAAAAGTAAATTAGACGAATACTTAAACGAATACTTCCCGTCTGTCCAAATGGGATCAATGGCCCTTCCCTTTATGATGCCGCAACGACGCGGCGGCGATCGTTCAACATTGGCGCAACTTTGTAACGGTGGCACACGCGAATTTTATATGAGTAAAATTTAAACATCGTCATGTCACGACACGAATCCTTTCAGAGGAGTCAGAGGTGCTTTTTAGTATGGACTGTGAAGTACAGCTCATAGTCAATACTCCTTACACCCACGCTTCACCGATGATTTTCAACACGCTTTCATTAGCTTCACTTGTATGTAACAAACAATATAACTAACAAAGCAAAATAATTTGTCCCTAAATCGGATTTTGCCGGTTACATTATGTACGAGCAAAAACTTAACTTACAAAATTACATAATTGCCAAAAATCAGTTTTGTAATAAAACAAAACAAAACTAAATACGCGCGCAATGAACGAGTAGTACTCGAGCTCTGCCTGCCTCCAGATTTGCCACTAACTTGCGGGGGACCGCGGGGGACGTTAAATTCGTTAAATTAAATAATACTTTATATTCTCTGCTAAGAGGCAGGGGTGTGTTGCTTTGTGTATGTGTGTGTGTGTAAGCGCATGTGAGAATGTGTCCCCTGGAGGTAGATTCCGTGGTGTCGCTACTCACCATCGGCTCGTCACAAGCTACTCTGCGGTGGCTGATTGCACTGGACGTACCGGACGTACTAGAAGGCGATGAGGTCGTCATATTTTTTAAATTTATTATTTGGGATATTAGGCTAATTTAATTTGAAATATTTACTATAATTTTTATTACTCGGCTTTTTATATAATGATAGTTATTTCCACAGTTTGTTTTTGCTAATGCATGATTTAAATATATAATCCAAAATTTGTACGTCATTGTATGGCTGATTTTGTTGAAACTGTAATTATATATGTAACATCCACTGTCACCCGAATACTTATAAATAAACTAGTTACTTACATAGTTACGTAGTTAGGTATTATGAGAAGAGAGGCCCATATTGCAGATTGGATCGGTCCCTGACACTAGGGATGTGCTTTGACATTCTTTGACTTTGACATAGTGATTTGCCTGACACTAGGGTTGTCCCTGACACCAGGGATGCATGAGATTCTATTCGTGCACCTTTACGTCAAGAAGATAATTTCATGCTGGATACCACACAGCCTTATGGAACCTTACTAGCCGGGTCATATGGAATATAACTAATATAACTATGGACAAATTTTAAACTGCAAAAAGATTACAAATACATATTTTTACTGATGATGAATCCTTAACTGCCAACCAAAGTGATGCGAGCAAGAAACGCAGACTAAAATTTTGATTGCAAGTTGTTTTCGCATTCTGATGTAGGTGCCTTTACGAAACCATTAGTGCTGAACGGCATGTAACAAGAAAGTTGCCAGAAGAGCAACAAGCGACCAAACACGACCGACTGCTTCATTAAGGTAACAAACGAAAGACTTTCTAGACAACACACACTGCACCGGTTTATTTGTTGGTCCTTACAGTATTGATTAGCATCATGTGACTTTTTATACCCCAAAACAAAAAGGGGTCTGATTCGTACAGGATTATATGTTTTGAAAATAGTTTAAGATGCATTAAACATAGTGACTATATGACTATCTGGTGGACAGAACTGGACTGTAATATAAAAAAATAATAAAGTCCTCTAAATGGGGGACACATATTACAAAAATATACGAGGAACACACTTTTTACGCTTGGATTGGCAGTGACCGTTGAAAAATTCACAATTCACCTTGAAATTTTATCCCAAATAAAGATACATAATAGGTCAGTAAAACTGTTACTAACTAATATTTCGTTACTTTATTAATTATTATATTATATTGAAACTAAAAGACAGACGTTGATTTAAAAAATTGCTAAAAAAACACAGCACTATGTGGAACGACATTTTTCATTTATATTTTAACCCCATTTTAAAATATAACCAATGTTAATTGTTGCTAGAAGTATTATTTGGAAACCACTTACTGCGTTTTTATGCCTAGCAATCAAATCATTAAGAAAAGCATTAAATTTGGTAAAATTTCAACATTTAATTTTGATATAGATTAGTGCAATACTAGCAATTGAGCACTTAATAGCGTGGTATTTAAATGTTTACGAATAACTTTTTAGAATACGTAAAAATATATTTTTTTAACTTCATAACTTTTCTAATAACTACTTCCCTGACAATTACGATACCAACAATTTCGGATGAATCGCAACCGAAATCGTATAATTATTATTATTGCCGTAGAATACTACTCGTATGTTCCTGTTAAGAGGCCCCTTTATGCCTAGATTTTTCTTAAGATTCATACAAAGGGTGAAAACGGATTGTGAAGTCAACAGCTTAATTTCTTCATATTTTTTTTCATAAATATTATCAAGCGACATCTGACTACGTCTCTATACAGCCCAAAAAGCAAAATTTGATGAAACAAGCTGTCAGGATATCGTGAATATTACCCCGTTTTTACGCAAAGCTTGGCAAGTTGTATTATTTTTATCTATACTGGAAATAAAAAAGAGAGAAATATAGACGTCGTTCATGTAAAGAAGACTACGTTTATTTACTTTTATATAAATAAACAGTTACCATTTTATGGAAAACAGTTTTTACCTACAACCATTCCACAAATTCGGCGCTTTTTGAATATCTCGCCATCTTGCACCTCTTGATGAGAGATGGATCGGAGTGCAGTGTAGGGGATGAGGGAAACATTTATAAAGATTTGTGCAAAGTTTCATTGAGATCAAAGCCATCAGGATGGCCCAAAAACCTAAAGCATTTATATGGCAGCTGAGCGGGATGGCATTGTAACACAGTGCCAAGCAGAGTATCCGAGGCACCTCACATACAAAGCTAACAGTAAATATATGTACGTACAAGCTTTTGCCCGCGGCTTCACCCGCGCTGATTTTGCTTTAATTTTTTTGGGATAAAAATTAGCCTGTGTCACTCTCCAGCCAATAAACTATTTCTATGCAAAAAATCACGTCGATCCGTTTCTACTTTTGTTGGACAAACCAACAAACACACTTTCGCATTTGTAATAGCGTACGGATTTTTAAAACCTTAAGGAGTACCTAGCTTCGTTTGGCTTTTCCTTGTTTGTGGACGATTCATCTTTTTCATACCTTCATCCGAATTTATTTAACGTATATTAAACAATACCAATAGAAAGTGTGTCCTGACAAAAGTGATTTATCAACTTAACCGTTCCCATTTTAAAAGGCTTTTTGTGAACTATCTGTAAATTTATACAATTTTCCTCCGAATAAAGAACTTCCTAAAATGTAAAATCATTGCTAAGATTTCTTTTGTCTAACGTAGAAGTTTTAAGACACCATCACGTGACAACAAATATGAGAGTAGAATGAACAAGCTATAGCTAGTTCTACTAAAGCTCAACGGCTCAGTAATTGTCGTTTAATTCTGGTGCCTTGCGACTTACACTGAGTTACTGGCTACTGATGTTGGTATATTCTAGTTTAAATGCAAGTCTTTTAAGCCAATGCAGTAGGAGATTGAGAGGTATGAATGAATAAATGAATAAAAAGGCACTTTGTTGTACAAAGACGAAATAAAATAAAGAACACAAAGTTAGGAAAACACAATATTGTACTAAGGCGGGCTTATTACTAAAAGCAATTTCTTCCAGCTTACCTTTGGGTAATGAAGAAATGATATATTCATGAAATGTACATGTGGGGTAAACAAATTATAAATATATTTTTGTTATAATTATAGATATAAAGTTATTTCATTTCTCTTTGTATATTTTTTAAAGCGGAGTTGGTTCCCAAAAAAAAACCTTTTTTAATTATTTGTAATACTTGTTATTCATATTTTAGAGCATTCTCGCTATTGTGTTTGTCATCACATCACAAATGTAAACAAAGACGAAATATTCCATCTCATGATTCGTAGAGATATTTAAAAGCCTGACGATGTTATTATAACGAAACCGGTCGCTAGTGAAGAATATATAAAAAGTGGAACAGGTACCAAGATTTTTTTTTATTTACAATATGTTACAAATGTTCCATAAAGAACCAACAACGACAAGTATCAATTCTAGCTATTACTTTACAATGAAAACCCTTGATAGCGGTGGTAATCAGGGAAATCGTTTGTGATTTGAACTTTTTGCATGTTTGTTAATTTATTTTAATTAAAACAATGATTTTACAAAACAAAAGCAACAAAAAGCAGATCTCGTCTATTCTATTTCACATTTAGAGCTGTAATAACCTCTTACATCATGATAGCCAAACATAAAATTTGCAAAAAGTTTTCTTCAAACAAGTAATTTAACAATTGAGGCGTGTGCTCGAACAACGCTCTATGTTACATTTTGGCGTTATCTGATAATGGAAAAATGCTGTCCATCAACATTGGCATTGTTTGCAACTGAGTTTTGTTTTACAATCATAATGGTAGTATAGTTTAGCAGCAGTCAAACGTTGGCATACAGTTGAACAACGATGTATGTTACAAAGATAAGCATTGTTCCATCATTAGATTTCTTTCGCCATAATTTTAATTGAATTCTATATAATTTTATAATCAGAGTTAATTTTAATCATGATTATTTTGATATTTTGCTGCTACTGCAAATGATATTTTGCTGCTGCTGCTACTGCAAATTAATGTAATGAATTTGTCCATTTATAATTAATTTGGCAATAAAGGCTTTTTATTTTTTATTTATTATATTATAACATACAGCACCGTTCGAGCACACGCCTCAATAATGAACAACAAAAATATATATTTTTAAATATTATCGAAATATATATCGGCCCACTTTGGGGCCAGCATCAGTAGAATTCAAACAAGTAAATATACATATTTCAAAAAGCAGTTTGTGCATGTGCATCTCTGCAGGTAGCAGAAATACGGGATATTTGAGGACACGCCCCGAGACGCGTGTCACAGACATGGCTTTGATCAGAATTAATGAGACTATATGTGTATGTTGCAGATGCAGGCCCTATCAGCTTTAGTAATATATGTGTAAAACTTGAGATTAAAAAGTCCTATTAAAGTAGTGTAAGTGTAACGCATTTGATTTTTGATTTATTGTTTTGCTACTCTTTTATTTTTTAATAATGCAAGTTGCACGTTGGTCTGTTTCACGGATATTCATTTTATTGTGTAGAAATTACTATTATAATAATTAATAATATAAATGTAAAACGGCTTTTTTATAAATGTAAAAAGTATTATAATATAATTACTATACTAGGTGTTAAGATAAATTCGCGGAAGCCGGACACTGGTGATAGTACTCGTCTATACAAACAACTTTTACTATGGAGCCAACCCCCATAGTAAAAGTTGTTTGTATAGACGAGTGCGATTAATATAATTGCGAATAATCAGCTGTCCATAGAAAAGCTACCCGACCAAAATGTACGAGATGTTTTTTTTCCTCGATTTCACTATTTTTTTTTTCACGAGGAGTAGGTCGTATAGATGAGTATTATTACCAGTTTCCAGCTTCGGCAACGTCATTTTAACAGCCTTTTCATATAATGTATCACATGAATAATGTGATATAATTGCAATATGAGACGATAGCTTAATGTAAAAGCTTTTCTAGTAAAGTTGTGTTATTGTATGCATTGCGTTGTAAATGATTGTACACAATATAGTTGTTATGCAGGATCATTTATAAAATAACACATCACTGCTAGTAAAATATTGTCACGTTGTGCCATACATCACATTTACTTAATAATTTATAATAAAAAATAACAAAAACAATCTTAAAATGTGCGTTTGGGAATGAGACCCGTCGCATCCATCTAAACAAAGTTTATTTTTATATTACTCGGAATCAAAGTGTAAAGTAAACTATCAGTTCAATCGGCCCAGACGGTTTCTAGTTTCTATAGTACTCTTACAAAATCATATTAAATATAGAACAGACGGACAGATCCCGAGGCATAAATGATCAACATTTTTGATGGAACATTAAAAACACAAACAGTATATAAGAAAAATATCACATAATTATCGGCACGACATGAAACCCCGAGAGGTTGAAATGCAAATGCAAGTCACATTCCTCACTTGGTACAACCGCTTTTCATCGACAATTAAACATTTTTAGTGGTGATACTCTGGGCACAAATAAACCAACAGATTAACGTGTCTTTCGAAGCACGTAGACCAAACACAAATCAATGTGCACCGCAGGGATTGAACCCACAGTCTCTGGATTAGCAGGTGAGCGCTCTACCACAGAGGCGCTTAGTAAAAATATCAGCAATACAAAACTATGACAACATTTTACCACAACAATTACACTAAAGGCGAAGTAAGCCCTCTATAAATAAAACCAAACCGAAACGCCTTACAATAAATTAATCCGCTATTCAAATTCCTGTTTGCTCTAAGAATGCCGTTACTAACGACATGGGTGGAGTGTGCACAGAACGAGTGTTAACCTTATCATTTAGTATAATGAGCGCTAAACCGCAGGCTTTGCGAACAAAAGGAGGCTCTGCCTGAGACATGGTTAACTGTTCCAATTCAAAACCTAGCAGAGTAGTCATGAAAATATAACCCTTTTACGGCGGTGTCACCCCCTGATTCTCGATGAAACCAAGTTCTATACTTTTTGGCACAAATAATTTAATAAATCTGTTTTTGATGAATAAGTACCTAAAAAACTACATTTATCAATTAATTTTTTAGTTAGTTTATTAAAATTCTAGCCGTCCAATTAAGAGGCTGATTTAACAACAGGGCGGCAACATATATATTACATTAGTATTATTTCGGAAACCTGCATCCGCTTATGTTACTGAGTAGCTTTTAGAACATTGATATTTTTCCAATTAATTTATGTCATCGTCATCATCATCGATATTTTTTAAGTCCAGACCATTTCGGCGAGCAATTTCCATTCTTGTATGTAAATAGTCATTTCTTTTATATAATTAAGTAACTCGACATCAAATGAAAAAATAAGATAAAACTTTCATTCTGTTATTTATTTCCAACCCTTTACTAAGTTTTTAGATAAATCAGCCATGGTGTCTCGTGTTCATTATCTTCTAGTAGCATTACTTGGAACAGTACTTACGAACACGTACTCCCTTTTCTTTACATTTGAATGTCGGTTTCGCGGTTCACTGAGTTAGATACACACTGTACATACGTGGGGATGTCAGTATCTCATTTGCGGAGACTTACCTGTAACAAAAAGGCATTCATTAGGTTACACAGTCGTCGTGAGAAAAAATTGCATGAAATTTTAAGAGCAGTTTCGCTGCCGGATTTTGAAATACCTGTCATTTTCTAATTAATCGAAACAGAACACTAAAATTCAAAGTTTACTCAATAGTTATTCAACAAAACCTTTTTACCAATGTAATGTTTATGTTGCCATCGCAATGTTTCAAATGGTTTCTGTAAATTTGAAATTCAAAAATTTTCAATTTGAGAAATTTTGAACTTCTAGTTTGCAGAAACCAATGGAAGCTTTGCGATGGCAGCATATACAATATGTAGGTAATAAGATTTTGTTGAATAACTATTGAGTGAATTTTGACTTAAGTGTTCTATTTCGATTAATTAGAAAAAGGCGGGTTTTTAACAATCCGGCTGCGAAACCGCTCTTAATTGAGAACAATGTTAAAGCCATAAAAAAGCATTAAAAAAATACACAAGTTAAGAAGAACAGTGGTATTATGAGATGTAACCATAGTTTTTTAAACACAATATTTATACATTAAGTTACATCAAAATAGTTAGTTTTAAGAATTTTTATTTAATCCTGTATTTTTTTTATTTTACTAAATTTCAGCCCAACAGTTTTTTCAATATTGTTACAGCCTTTATATACGACAGTTGACTGGGTCATTCTTATATTATATTATTCTATAAAATAGAGACCAGGAGTTTAATTAGAAACGAAAAATAGGTAAAATTTATAGAAAAGGAAACGTGATTCCATAATCGTCTACTATCGACAAGCTACAACGTAGCAAGTGCTACGAGCGAGCCTTAACTTTCACGTTTCGTAGACAAATTACGCTGTAGCTTGACGCATAAATAAATCAAGAGCAATAATCATCATATTCCATGACCTTAAAATGATAACAAACAAGTCATATCAAAACAAAAACAATTCCATTCGTCTATTTGATAATACATTTTTAGCGCGTGAATACAAATTCGGATTCCACTCCTAAACTAAAAAAATTAGACAACTGATAACACTTTCAGTCCATTTCAATAGAGGTTAATATTAATGGGTAATGTTGTCTAAATATCCTGGTCAGCCAGTACCTCGGACAGCGTCAGCCGCGTCGTCGTTATTCAATCTACATGCAAATGTTGAGGCGTGGCGCCCGCAGGGTTGTGAGGGGTGGGCGTGATTGGTGTTGCCATATTTTTTTGATATGTGTGCTTGTTAATACGCTTAGTGCAATTTAGCAGACCTTCTGTCTAAAAAAACATAGGCAGTCATGGAGACTGCTGACAGAAGTGAAAACTTTACCGTGAAAATAGCATGTTGGAGACGGTGACGCGAACCAATAAGATTTTCCCTTACGAAAAATCGCTCACCGCGCCTGAAGAAGCTTTCGCTCCAAAATAACTAAAAATGTATTAAATAACTTTATCTTCAATCACACAAATTAGTCTGGAATTTTGATACCGATTTCATGAGTTTACGACAAGGGTTAGCAATTTGCAGGCCATTTTGGATAAAGTTCAACATTTAGTAAATGAAAGGTGGTATGCACGGATATTTATGGTGGTATGTGACAGATTGCGTTCCCAAACGCAAAACTCATGATCGTTATTTTTATTTTCGAATTAATAGAAAAATATTTATATTATTAGTTTAATGTCAATTTGGCTTTTCTAGCAAAGTTGTGTTATTTAATGCGTTAATTCGTAAATGATCCTGATAAAATGATATTTTTCGTAAATGATATTTGTTGTGCCGGATCATTTAAAACGTAAAACAGAAAAGAATGTAACTTTGCTGGAAAAGCCTAATTGACATTCAACTATGCTCGTCTAATGCCATAATTTATTTAATAATAATTTTAATAAAAATTTGAAAAACTATCATAAGTTTTGCGTTTGGGAACGCGATCCGTCACATCAACCTTAACAGATTGAACGCTAAATAGAAATTTACTTTTAGAATTTTCATTGTTGTGGTGACCAATTGCAGCATTTTATAATAAAAATTATATTAAATTTCATAAAAAGAGTATTATATTTTGACTAAAACCATCTTGTGCCATGACTAAAAACACAATTTAACTTTACATAGTTATCTAACTTTGCACAAGTCATATATTTTTTATCATCTTGAATATGGTAACACACAGCTGGTGCCAATAGAGTGCGCCGTGATGTATCATGTCAACGATGTGTCCTACACTCAATGTATTACCTCGAAATATGAAGCCAATATATGCGGAAGGTACCTTTGAACCAGAATATTTTTGTATGAGATTTTTTAGGGTTCTCGTTATTGAAAGAGTCTTGGCAGTATTGTCGATAATATTCATATATCCTGTTTGTTTGTAGTCAGCGAAGACCTTGATCAAGTTGGGTCTTACCATTTTTATTAACTCTTATTTATTTTGATTTAATAGTGTGTAACATATTGTATTTTTATTATAAGAACGGAGTAATGCTACCATGGCATGTGTAAGTGTATAAAACATGGAAAATATAAAAATATTTAAATAAAATATTTAGACACTTGCTCAAAAATGTATATAAGTTAATATACTTACCATTTCTACTAAGTTTGCCTTAATATTGTTTGTAACTAGGGTTAGACTAAGTTATGCCTACACAGGTACAGGTGACATTAATTTATGTAGCTAAATTTATACTGACGACTCGGTAAATGCTTAGTATCAAGATATATTATTTGTTCTGTGTTCCCTACAAACGCAAGCCCAGCTCCAAGTCAATTATTATGGGAGGTCAATATTTTATTTCACGAAGTTGTGTTATCGATCCGTGATACTGATCACTTACCGAGCCTCCAGTATGAGTTAAGCTGTATAAATTAGTGTCACCTTGTGTAAAATACTTCGGAAATAGTGTTAGGAAAAATTTAAATACCCGGTTTCAGTTTATTTTTGAATAACATATTAATTAGTAGATTGTTATATAAGGGAGGTAAATAACCAGTTATACCCGGAAATGTAGTTCGAGTGTGTAATTGAACCTATCTAGAAAATATATACAAACTTCAAAAAAGTATTTTAAAATAAATGTCCCTACTAAAATAATGTCAGAATACAAGAAAAACAAAATTAATCTATTTCACTATTGCAACGTATTAGATGTTTATAACAAAATAAAATTATTTACACTTGTCGATGAAGATTGTAACAAGACGTTCTTGAAAGCAAAACAACGTCCCGCGAGATTACGTAACCTTAGTTATATGCCCTTATATGTATTACCTAGATATAATAATACTTATGGAACTCGAACCTGGATGTACTTCTTGCCAGATATTGTTAATAAACTTCCAAGAGATCTTCAAAAATTATATATTGGTAGTGATAAGTATAAATATAAGATAAAAGATTTCCTAATTGAAAATTCAGATGAAAATTTATTATAAATTATAACAGCACGCACATATATTAAGTAAACACTGTTTCGTTTCGTTTCGTGCGGTTTTTGATTGTTAATTACTTTTTATAATTTCTTTATTCGCCACTACAGATAAGCCAATTGGCTTTCGCTAGTGGCTATATAGTTTAGGTTAAGATTCATTGTAATTGGAATTAATAAAGAATACAAAAAAAAAACTTACACCCGTTTTGAACACTCTATTTTTCATCACTAATGTGTGGAAATGAAATATATGTTTGTAACAACGTTTTCAACAATAAAATTTTAGTGCTGTCAATTTTTTTGTGTCTTTATTTTTCGTGCAATTGTCGTTCTGACCACAGCGATTGTTTTAAAATATAACCAATTCATAATGTCACTTTTAAGAGTCTTAAAAATTTCATTTAGCATAATATTCACCTATTAACATATGAAAGTCTTATTTTTCCTTAAGTATTAATAAAACACATAAAGTAAAGAGATTAAGCAGAACAGATATTTTTCATAGCCATTTAGCTAGACAAGTGACCTACTAGTTAGTGAATATAAAATTTAGTCTTTTAATTTTTTTATATACTTAGCTCCCTTGGGCTGTAAACTGAATTAGCATCCCGCATTTCCAGTTAAATACAATTTACTTTTAGAGCTTTGTTGATGAAAAAATAATAAATTTTTATTTTTTGTGGAGTAAAAAGTTGATGAATATTTTTTATATAGTATCATAACTATTCTTATAAATGTATAATGAATTAAAAACCATGTGATAGGATGTTCGTGTTTGTTACTCCCTGAGCACAGGCGAACCATGAACTAAACACTAGTTTGATATAACGGTGGAGAAACCACGGAGCGTGAGTTCTACTTGCATTTATCCGTTTTCTACGAAACTAAATTGTAAAAAATCCGGACAATTCGTTTTAACTAAACACAAAACTTTTCACGATGCCATTCCCAATTATTCATAGTGGTCCATACGTGTTAAGGGTAAGAGCATTACGACCGGGCCCTCCTAAATAATATATGAAGTGTGGCCTCCTCAGTGTTACGTGGTGTTGCCATCAACACATGCGGCTTAGCATTTACAATGTTGGACCCATTATTTGTTTGTAATATTGAGCAGACGCAGGCTTTGGTCTAAGCTACGGAAGTGCCATGAAAGCTGTGTTTCGTAGAGGCTAGTGCATTATTCAACTACTAATTCGTAGCGATATAATATTGAACATTTTTGTTCTTTTGGTTACATTATGCAGAGTAACAGCTTTTAAAACACAGATTTTGATTATTGTTTGTATGGCTTCTAAAACTATATAAAAGTGCCTCAAAAAAAAAAAACAGCTGTTTAACACCTTCAAGGGCAATGGTACATATATGTTGGTGGTCAGCCAACCCCTAATGTACCAGTTACGTAAGTATTTTAAATAGGTACCACATTTTATTTTATTTATGGTTTATTTTACAGACATACATGGCGCAGACTTTAAGTAATAAATTTATTTGCAAAGTGCAAAGTCTGATAAATATACTATGTAACAATTGCAAAGAATAAGTTATACTTCAAAAAGATGTTTTTAGTACCAAATGCGTGTGTGTTGTGTGTTATTGATTTTGCGTGTTTTTAATTTTTTTTTTTTCATTATTAGTTCATATAGTATAAGGAAAAAATAACAGTTACGTGAAAAACTTTCTAGAGGTTTTCTTTTTGAGTTTTTGTAGGTACTTAAAAAATATCCAAAACTTTATGGTTATCACTTCTAGAAGATAATTTGGTAAAAGAAAAGTAATAAATCCTGGTTAAGGCGATATGTAAAAGTTTAAGCGTCCCTTTTACTCCAAATGCGAAAAAATCCTCAGTGCGAGAGGGACGGATTCGAGGAAAAGTAGCAAAAAGTTGGTTTTTTATTAATATAAAATATACTAAAGTTGCTATCAAAATTTCGTTTAACCAAGTCCTAGATACTGTTACAATCCATCTAATAAAATATAATTGCAGTCCATATGTCACTCCAAATTGTCAAACCAGGAGAATTGGTTTCGAAAAAGACCTCATTCCAATAAATATTTCTATCGAGCCAAATTTCTCCAATCGCGTTTCTGTTCTAACAGATCCCTAGAAAAAGAATACAAAAATAATATACTATTTTATCAAAATAATACACTATTTACTGAAGTAGATATGCAGGTTCTAAAAGTATCGTTTTTTTTCCGTAGCGCGTAATAAAATGAGTGTATTAAAACCTACTATTAGTATATTACCCAGTCTCACCATTGTAATTGGTGTGCTAGAAATTAATCTTCAGTGGGGGCCACAAATACCCCACGATACCAGTTACGTTTGTTAAATTTACGATACCAGTGAAGGGTTAAATAAATCAAAGTGAACCAACTAGCCCTAACTTAAGTTAGCAAAGCAGGCAGAGCTGTCAGATTGTAGGCAACGAGGCGTCAATCGCAATTCACAATCCGACCGCTGCCACTTGGAATAATCAAACCATCCATAACACGCCAAATGCAACCTCTCCCTTTGTGAAAATCACAATTAACACAGTAACCGCAAATATTTCGACCGCAGTCAAATATTTCAAATTAAAATTTCGAATTGAAGAGACGAACTCTCATTTCCGAAAAGGGCTCTCTGTCTGTTTTCCTTCCGCAAGTATTTTATATTAGAGCAATTCCCGTGATGGAAATTGAGAAAATAATTCGTTTCTAAACGGTTGGCTACTATGCTCTGTGAACTCAGTTTAAATAGTGCTTCTACTTTATTTTATACTTACGTTGCATATGTATCCGTGTTACCAGCGAAATTGCAGTTTTGGTTACATGTGTATGTGGCCTAGGACTAACTTATTTAGCCAAAGAGCTTTTTATAGCCTGACAAAAAAGATTCAGCCGCGGTGAAAGGTGGAACTAAATATTTTGGTCAGTTTTGGACACATTCGTGGTATAGCACCCCTTATTTTTTCCAAACTCTTTTTTGTGCATTGTTCATTTGGCCTAGCTAAACTATACATAATATATAATATATCCATAAGATAAGTTTGTGCTAACATAAACAGTACGTGGTAGGGTCAGCATTTATTTTTATAATGTTAATGAAATGTAATTAAATATACAAAAAAAAAAGGTAGGTAAGCCGCGATTAAACAATACAGAGCCGAGCTAAGCGGAACGGAGCGAGACGTTTCCTGTAGTCTGTCTAAGAAACTTATTGCCAGGTATTGATACAACAGAAGGAGGAAAATACGGTACGTTCTTATATCGTCAACTGAAAAATGGGCCTGCTCTAAGAACAAGCGCCACCGAACTACAGCGATAGAGTGACGAGCTTTGACAGTAGCGCGAGCGAGACAAGCGAATCAAAGCGGGTCCACAGGACCTGTAGGACAGCGCGCGGAAAACGGGTACCGAATCTTCCTTCTTTTGTTTTTATCTCTGTTTCAAGGTAACTTTTTAAGACAATCAGCCCCGTTTCGCACGGAGATATTTTGTAATATTACATGAGAAACCTTTTGAGTTAAATAGTTTATATATTCTAGATAAAACTACCGAGGCCCAGGCAAAACTATTTGGACAGTACCAGCTACGTATATAAAACCCTAGCGGACGCACCGCGGCGTTGCTCGCTTGGATCCTGTTTCTGCCGATACCGTCGGAATTTCGAAAAATCTGGCCTTGATACTTGACTACATTATAAAGGAAAACTCTGTGCAAAATGTCAGCTTTCTAGGCCCAAGGATTAGGCGTTGAACAGTAAGTGAGTGAATAAGTGAGTCAGGACTTCTCTAAGATGACTTTTTGATCATCGTCCAAATTCATACTGGAGGCTTGATAAGTGATCAGTATCTTGGATCAATAACAATTTTTGTGAAATTTGTAAAATTAAATTTCGGCTTCCCATAGAAATTCACTTCCAGTTCCGAGTGAATCACTATGGGGAGTCGAAATTTCATTTTACGAATTTTACAAAAATTGTTATTAATCCATGATACTGATCACTTACCAAGCCACCAGCATAAATTTGGACGATGATCAAAAAGTCACCTTGTATATACAAGGTGACTTTTTGATATATAATATATGATGGAAGGAATAGGTTGTTGGATTAACATGGAGATGCAACGTTAAATCTGGACGATTATATATTCTTTAACCGATTGAATGTCTTCATTTAAGTCGGGATAGCTGTTAAACGCGATCTGTAAAGCGATTGCCTCCTTCACAAGCGGTTCCGCCCGCGTTTGTTAAATCTTTGCCCCGTTTTTGGCTTAGCGATTATTTTATCAACACCCCTTATAGCCCAAGTATATGTTGACCAGAGTCACTGCAATGATAATAAAAAAACCGCATCCAAATCCATTTTCACCAAAACTCACTCTTTACTTTCTCTGTGCCAAATCTATGTGAAGTTGCAAGAGCGGGCTTCATGCACGTGATAATGACAAAGCTTATTCTTTTATATGTTGCTGTATACTCACCACATATACTGCATTTGAAATGACAGACCATTTACAGGTTGCTTTCATGCCGCCAGACAACATTAAACTTAGACTTGACCTCTAAAATTTTAGGCTTCCTAGCCTTATTTACGTTTTTAGAAGTCTCTTTTGTTTGCTATTTAATTATTTTCTAAATAAGACAAGACACACATGAACGAATGAATGAATGAATAAACACTTTATTGCACACAAATAAGAAAACAAAACACACACAAAGAACAGATAGAAGGCAAGGGCGGACTTATTCCTAAAAGAAATTTCTTCCAGTCAACCTCGGGAAAACATAAAAACATTTTATCTTGAAAGTTCAATTTAATCAGTGCATAACAATATGTAAAAGTTATTTTAAACCTATAACATAAACATAAAAATATACAACATACAAATACATACATAAATACATAGAAACATATATACAGACAAACAGTAGCTTAATCAGTAAGTCATTCAGAGAGATGAGAGGTAAAATCTTTTTAGGTTTCACCATAGACAACGTTCTTTATTTATTATCAACAGTCAGTGTTTGAATTCAGAACATGATAAGTAACAGCCGCAGTTAGCCTGACATTGACGTAAGTAACTAAAATCAATGACATCATTGACTAAAACTAAATTTAAAAAACAGAGAAGCACAACATTTCAAAACAAAAAAAAATTTTTTTGTTCAGCGCCTTCTATACTAATACTCCATTCCAAATAATATTAGAAAAATTGAGATACCTTAAGAAATTAAAGTGGAAGCTTCTCATTATGCTTATTTTCATCAAATCTCAAATTTTCTTTCTAATCCTATCTGGTAACTGTTAAAAGAAGGAAAAATATCAACATAATAACTCTTTGAGTAAACAAACGTAATTTAATCTCAACGACATGCACAATGGCTTGTCATTGTCTGGCGGTAGACAAAGCTCATTTTACAGGCACAAAGTATGTATGTATGTAAAATGTAGATACAATAAAAGACGCACTAATGGCGTGTAAAGTGATTTAATCTACCTTAAAGTCTGCGCTAGCTGGGGCCGATACTTTTAGTTTTATTGCATTTCTACTTTGTGTGGTATGGGAGCCAAATTTTACACAACGTGTCACCGTGGAAAAGTTTTTACCCTTTGTACTAGGAATTTCTTATCTGTTTTCATTATAATTTACGAACGCTTTGGCTACTAACACCAAAGCTATATATATCTGAAGTTGAAAAAAAATAGTTAAACTCTGAGAAAACAGGGTGCGATTTCATTCCAATAACTTTTGATAAATGATTTCTTTAAAATAAAGATGATGTAGGGTATTTTTAAGCACAAAAGTCAAATATTAAAATAGCAATTAGTTAATGTAATAATTCATAAATCCTTAACTAACACTTTATTATTGTTATAGTCCAACACGATACGGTAGCGATTAGGCTGGCGAAGCTGGTGTTTTACTGATTTTCTCGCTTTTCAATTGTGATAATAAAATTTTGAAAAAGATTTGTGTCTTATCTTAATATTTCGGTCATTCAATATTCGATTACTTCCATTTTCTTGCATCCAATTAAATCGCAAAGATAGGCCAAAAGTATAATCGAAATATCATTTCATTTGAGTTGTTCATATAGGTTTTAGTCAAAAAAACTTGTACCAAAATAAACTTCGTACATAATGTGAAATAAAACGGCCATCATATCAAAAACACGTTCCTCCAATTCCAAAATAATAAATAAAAACACGTTAACATGGCGAGATTTCGAGAAGTATAAAATGAAAAAGTTGGAGCAGAACAAATTTCTCTCCATACCCTGGCCTTAAAATGGCCCACAAACTTAATTCCGTGTCAATCGGACTTTTTAACAAATCGATAAAATTAAATTATTTATATTAGATAGCAAACCTTCGCTCTAAATATTTCAATTTAATACGTTTTGAGCAAGTTTGACCGAAAGGAGGTACCTAAAAAGTATAATTACCAATCTCCCGGTACAGTTCCTCATGAAATCATGCCGAAACACAACAAGTCACTTAGTGGCATAGTTTCTTCGTGAAGGTGGTGACAAGCCACGACCAATTCTTAGTGTAGCTGAGTCTTAGTCTAACATTTTAGTTGTATCTCGGTTTACGCCACTCGGAGAGGTTTCTATAACGCACTCCAAAGTAACAAAAAATGGAAATTTCACTCCCGCACCACCGGGTTCACCACGGAACGTCTCATGAATATCCGGATGGACTATCCGTAGCTGTTTCTATGAACATGGAAATGCTAATGTAATTTGAAGAGCCCAATACTTCTCGGAAACAAAACAGTTTCTCGCAGCCGAATGGAATGAGCTACGAACAAAGTTGACCGACAATGTCTGTCATAATAAGCTCACTATTTCGTTGGTGTCTACTTTGTGTGATAGTTATTGGCCGTGAGTTCGTCTGAAATCGTATTCATTGGTTGTTTATTTGTCAAAGGTACTGGGGATGATACTTTGACAAGCACACAACGATTTAAATACATAAAAATAAACATATGGACAATTTTTAAATTATGACTATTGATATCAAAAATTTACGTAAGTTACTGAACAAAGCCATTTTAGAAACTGCAAAAATGTATAATAAGAAAATTATTTTAATAGTTTATCTATTAATGTCCCTTAAAGTTGAAATACGACATCATCAACATCATCATCATCACCGTCTTCTGTTTCTTCTGCTTCTTCTCCTAAAGAGTTTCTATTTTCCTCCTTCCCTATTCTTTAACAGCTGTAATTTTTTTTGTAAAATTTACTTGTCTTAATTATTTTTACTGTTTTCGACAGATGATGACTCCATAGAAAAATGTATAGAATTTATTGTTTTTTTTTTATTGTATATTTATGTAAGATATTATTATATAATCCATAAATAGACATATGATAACATGAGAAATGTAACGGATTTTAA
Organism: Ypsolopha sequella; assembly: GCA_934047225.1. Lineage (NCBI taxonomy): Eukaryota > Metazoa > Arthropoda > Insecta > Lepidoptera > Ypsolophidae > Ypsolopha > Ypsolopha sequella. The sequence continues at coordinate 13,202,775 of OW203994.1, read as the reverse complement.
TTACTATTTTAGATGTGTTTTGACACGTAATTTTAATAAAAATAAAAATATGCGACTAGAGCGGAAACACTAAGTCTTCACTAGGTTATTGCACACGCCGGAACACCCCGCGGAGCTTGATAAAGGTCACTCTTAAGTTGACCGAAACGTCGAGTTTTTCTCGCAAAAATCAAAGTCTGTAATATCTGTTTCGTGGGAAAAAAAAGCTTTCGGTATGATCATTGGTTTAAATTATCAGCGTCTAAAACGCGCACAGCCATGAACAAGCCTAGTTTAACGATGAATAGCAACATCATCATCAGAATGAGCCGCATCGCTACGCCACGTTACACATCCGTGGATTATGTGAAGCATTACCTCTACATATGTAATGTGTGCCTACTCGCATATTGCTCAAATTAATACTCTTGTTGTGGACCCTATTGTAGTTTCTCTATTCAGTGCGACATAGAGTATAAAGGTATAGCTAGGGTTTTATGTACAATTTCAGAAGTTTAATAATGCTTTTGCATGGTACAGATATGGTCAAAATTATAAAAACTCAAGCTAAACTTCTGTTGCGTTATCAAAGTTTTAGTCGATACGCTGTTATAATATAGTTGGAAGAGGCCCTTAGGTTACATTGTAGAGTTATCTTTTGGTAAAGAGAATATTTTTGGCCGGATGAATAAGCGGTTTTATGGTTACGTGACTTACGGCATTTTACTTAAAAGACCTGACATTTTACTGAAAACACCCGAATTTCTAGCCTTTTGACTTCTTTTAATAAAATGGTTACTGCTTTACTTTTTTAAGTAAAAAGTAATTATACCTACACACATGGATATACTAAAAATATGTTTTCATCTTAGCCAACATAAATGAATATTTAACCAAATCGGATTAACAGATTTTTAGTAATGAAGCGAATTTGGGTAAAAAAGCTTATTTCATCACTGCCCAGCAGCAGATATAGCGAAATTAATCTCTATCTATACCCATAACAGTGAAAAGCGCATTAAATCCGTTAAATGGTTTAAGAGTTCTATGTTAATAACATATATACAGACAGACAGATGTTGCATTTTGTATGTAAATAGGTAGAGATGTACAAAGTACATTATCTTAAAACAATGGCTTCAAAAAACTTTAGGTTAAAAACGAACTCGCTGCAACTCGGAAATTTTAAAATAGGTAGCATTAATTTAGTTTGTGGAGTCTCGTATCTGTAACTTTGTGTAATTTAATCTAGCTGTGACATTCCGTTCATTAATAACCGAGTCTTTGTGTCCAAAGCTTGGAGCGACGTACTGTGGGGTGAAGGGTGATTTTGACCACGCAGTTGTAAATTATCGTTTTATTTTGAAATATAATTTTGGAAGGAAATACATTATATATTTACGAAGGTCCTAAAAAAAAGAAACCTTATTGCACATAACAAGTTATGTCTATACAGAGGCGAACTTAATGCTATTACATATAACAATAATAATATACATATACAAGGTGACTTTTTGATCATCGTCCAAATTCATACTGGTGGCTTTGTAAGTGATCAGTATCATGGATCAATAACAATTTTGGTGAAATTCGTTAAATGAAATTTCGACTCCCCATAGTGATTCACTCGGTACTGAACTGAATTTCTATGGGAAGCCGAAATTTCATTTAACGAATTTCTCAAAAATTGTTACTGATCCAAGATACTGATCACTTATCAAGCCTCCAGTATGAATTTGGACGATGATCAAAAAGTCACCTTGTATATGTATGTATAAATATATATATATATATTTATAAATATCAATTAGTAATGATCAGAAATATATTTGTTTACATTACTGGGAAAGAAGATACTTCAAAACGAAGTAAGTATAAAGGGTCTTAAGCTGAAGTTGTGGAAGCCGGAAACTGGCGATAGTACTCGTCTATACAAAAAAGTTTTCGTAAAAAAAAATGAGAAATCAAGAAAAAAAACAGTTATTTTATACATTTTGTTCGGGTAGCTATGTAGCTTTTCTTTGGAACAATTGATTTTTTTTCGGGATTAAGGGGTTGGCTCTATACTGAAAGGTGTTCGTATGGAAAGTACTATCGCCAGTTTCCCGCTTCCGCAACTTCATCTAAACGCTCAGTATATTATAGCTGAGAATGTTTACGAAAAATATGTTTTGGTCAGACTTACTTTTTAAGTAAAAATTATGCAGGCCACACCTGTAACTATATTTTGTTTTGATGCAAAATCACCATCAATTTAGTCATACTTTAGATTCCAATTTGAATTTTTTTTAGTCTGCTTCTGATATGCCATTAATTTTTCTGAAATGAAATAAAACCTTATAAAATAGACGATAATTCTAATAGTAATTATTAATTAATATTATTATTTATATTCGTTAATCTATACCCATAACAGTGGAAACGCATTTAATCCGTTAAATGGTTTACGAGTTACATGGTAATAACATGTATACAGACAGACAGATCAGTGGTCTGTCTGAGTGGTGAGTGGTCTCAGACCAGTGGTCTGTGTCGCGGGACTAAGAGTACGTAGACCAGAGGACTACGGGACTAAGTCCCGGAACTTTGGGAGGCGTGCGTGGGGCCGAAGAAAACACGTAGAAGCCCTTTAGACAATTTAATCTAAATGAAATGTGACACCAACCGACGATTATCCCAATCCGCACTGTAGGATTGCACCCAAGGACATCCCTTGGTCAGTATAGGACTAGAAACAAAAGAAACCAGACTATTGGGTTGAGGTGGCTAGGGTAACTGGGTGGGAACTATGGAAGGAACTATGGCGCCTACCTGACCTATGTTAATAACATGGGAACATGGGCAGGCAGAGATTTGCAAACCCAATTAAATGGGCCGTCCAAACGGTTGCTCGCACGGAGAGACAAATAAGCAACATTTTCTAAGCGGCTAAAGGGTGGAGAGGTATTATTGGACTTGAAACGACTATCACTTGCTCCATAAGGGTCCAGCATCAAGTGTTCACTCCCCACTCAAGTTTCACATCCACCCTTCGAGCATTAAGCTCTTGCTACTTCATTCTGACCAGCCTCCCACGGCAAACCAGAGGTGGAGGATCTGTCCCTCATCATTGTTCACTCCGGGCGGCCAACAAACGCAAGCCAAAGATGAGGAACAGGGTCTTCCCCCTGGATCACTTTCGGGTCCGTGGGGTCACTGCTGTCCAACAGCTCGCCTCAAACAGCCCTGCGTTATGTCATTGCCCTGTTAGCCATGTTAGTTTTGTACACGTTGCCCGCCTTCCACGTGGCCTGATGTTCGACTCGGAGGTAGAATTGGACTGAGAGCAAAAAAAAAATTTGTTATTCATTGCATAACAATAACAAAGCTTTGCTATTCATAACCGCAAAAGAAAAACCACATTATTTAAACTTGTAATGAGCATCCTTATTCTGAAAACGGAAATAACTAGTAGATCTTTATGCATAACTAAAACTGACTCTTTTGTTTCTTCTGTATTTAGATCAAATCACAAACAGTGTTGGTATTAATTGGTATTTAAAAGAGCGTTGTAATATCAATACATATGATAAAATTGTAGAACCCGGTGTGTCTGTACATTGAAGAAAAGTAATAAAAATAGAAAAAGGTCACTAAAATAGAATAGAGATAATATATAATTAGCCTAGCAATGAAAGCCACCTATTACATTATACATTGGTCTGATATCACAATATCATTGGTCTGAAATCTTTGTTCGATTTAAAAAGTTTAAACCTTGGGGAATAGGTGATAATCAGAGTGATAATCAGATGGTGCCAGATCAGGCAAATAAGCCAGGTGTAAAAACAAATCGTAGTACAATTCGCCAAAATTGGCCATAGTGGTGACGCACGTATGCACGCGCGCATTGTCTTGGTGAAAGATGATTTTTTTCTTGCCAACTTGGGTTTTAATCGTGGATTTCTCGGATGTCATTACAGCCATTGCACAGAACGTGCTATTATGAACAAAAAGGAAACGTCATAGAGTTCCGTTTTAATCGATGCAAAATGACCCTTAACTATAGACGGTAAAAATTACCACGAAGCGCCCTGATGAATTTAAGTTCTTACACCCAGAATTGTTTTTAGAACTTGGCTCTGTATATCGGGTTATTATAGTATCAAGTTATAAATCAATGAAAGAAAAATAATTCCAGTGCCTCTGAAAATAAGAATTTTAGTTTTAAACGTATGAAATAAGGTCTTGGCAGAGTCTTACATCATTTTAGTTATTTACGTCCTCTCTTCGCCTACACAAATAGCCATTCTCTGGGCTATTAGGGGCGAACTTTCTCTGCATAATTGTATTTGATAACAAATTATAAGTTAGATCGGACTTGAAAAAGAGGAATAGAGGGCAAGTAAAGTTGTCTGCTTTTAAGACTACCTTGGTCCTAATACGTTGCAAAAAATATCAAATGCTCTACAAAATTGGTTATTTTGTACATTAAAATTGTTAAATTGAATTTTTAAAATGTTTAAACTTTTGTCCGTTAAGTATACTATTAGCTAAGATTTTGAATTATCTGCTAAATGAGACATAATACATGACATCCCACAGAAATTTGATATTTAATTAAAAATTGTTAAAGTAATATAAAATCCTTATAATTAAAGGTCTGTCACGTATTATTTTTGTCAAAGACATTGAGTTATTGTATGTGTTCCAGCAGATCGTAGAATTGGGCATATCATGATCTGCCTGGTAGTCCTAGCGGTACGCAAAATAAAACTGCAAAATTAAATGGTGTTAAAAGCAAGATGTTAAGGCTATTATTAAGGGATATATTAATCAATTCGACCTGTAGAAGATATTTAAAAAAAAATGAAAAATTACAGATCATCATTTATTATTAGTTAGTCCTATAACATAGCTATAATTACCTTCACAGCTTAAATGGTTCACAAACATTTTTTTTTTGTCTGAATTTTGGTTTTTTGATAACACTATACAATTTAAATTTTCCAAACTTTGCTAAAATTATTCAAAGTATATTGTAAATAAAACTAATTGTTGGTAACTATTTCACTGTTTTTTATTAGCCTATAGCGACCGGTTTTGTTAAAATAACATCTTCAGACTTTTATGATATGTGTACGAATCATAAGGTGGAATATTTCTTCTTTGTTTACATTTGTGACGTGATGAAAAACGTGATTTAAAAGGCGTTTTTAATTACCAAGAATTAGTTTTATTTAGAATATGTTGCAAATGTTCCATCAAGAACCAACAACGACATGTATCAATTTACTCAAAGTAATACTTAATGAGCCTAAAAACTGCCATTTTCCTGCTACGCAAAAAAATTGAATAAAAGAAAAAAATTAAAAAATTATGACTTTAGTTGTAATGGTTAAAAATAAGGGTATGAGTAGTAAAGTGTATGCTTACTATCTGTACGGACTTGTGCGGTCTTTTAGCCTTCCATTCGGATTTTGTCCGGCTTTTTAATTTGTCCGGAATTTTGACTTAGAGGAAAAATTCAAACTCGATGATATTTTGAAGACAGGATAAAGAAACCATATCTGGAGTTGTGGTAATTTAGTGTCCCGTCAATTAATTTGATTTAAAAATGACACGCAACTCAAAAACTCGTACTTTAGAACCCTGCATAACTCACTTATGCATAAACCAATTTAGCACTTTCAGATAAATATGGCGAGACACAATTGAAATAACAATAAAATTACTTCTATGGTATTTAAATATGATATATCGACTTGTCTTTTAATATAGTTTTAAACAAAAAAACTTAGCAAAAAACATTAAAGAAAATATACGTGAGATATATTTTATTTAATGTGTTTTGTTAAGTTTATTCATTTAAAACTAATAAAGAATTTGAAATAAATAAGAAAATCCAAGACATTACAAATAATATAGTAAACTTATAACGAGCGGAAAGGGATTTATTATTTCACCAAACGTTGTTTTGAGCACAAGTGCACAGTGCAAGCGCAAGCGGGAGCAAAATGTTTAGTTTTTTTACAAGATTACAAAGATGTTAAAGGTGGAAGAGCTAATGCTGGTCTTGACTGTGGAGGTACCACCATCTTATTCGCAAACCACCCCAACGTTATTCGGCGAAGAGTAATAGAACAGCTCTCAGACAGGCACTAACTAGGCCATCATGACTGGAACCGATTGATAGCGGTATATCCATCCCCAATTGCTAGCCCTTATAAAACAGACTGGTGACGGGCATCGGCGTCACACTTTCTCTCTAATAGAGCACACACCATTCATCAACCTCCTAAGCCCCTGGCCCTCAGGTGATTGTTGATTAAAATTTTACAGGAGGTGAGCGCTCTTTTTGTCCGGGTATAGTTGTAAAAGCCAGAAAACCAGCAACATAGCAAGTCATTCTCAAAAGATAAATTAAAAATGCGGCGTCACTTGCGTGAAGATTTTGGCACCGCGCTCACTAACGCGTCTGCCCAGCGTGTGTTGTATGGGCATCACTTCCAAGAAGACCACCTACAGTGGTGTAATCTTGGAGAGGCCTTTGTCCAGCAGTGGACGAAGACTGAAGACGGTTGGACGACATAGGTTTTAGTGACTTTATTTGACGAGATTTAAACATATGAATTGCAATAAACAACATTGCTTTTAATACCTTTTGTAACGTAACTACAAGAAACTAGAAATTGGTGACTTAGTGACACCGAAGTGACCCACCCCTGTAACTGTTCAAGTTCATGTCAATAAGACTTACCCAGTTTTGACTCGTTACAAAATCAACAGGAGAGCAAACGAAATATTTAGCAGTGTTCTCCGTTCTCCGAAGAGGCTTGCCTTTCAGACGTTTTAATTTTGTCAGAAGAATGTTTCTTGAAACTTTCAGGGAGTTTGTAAGACTTATTATTTTGTATTTTCTGCTGTCGAAACACGCTTCGTTTTAGGTTCACGAGTTTTTAATTAATTTTAACCATTTAACGAATTAATGCTGGTTTTACAAATAGATATTTAGTCTGGGGTGAGAAATTCATTGTAATTAGACATCTACCTGCAATTTTACAGACGACTGGACGTAAGTCGTATTTTCATCTACAATTTTTTTTTTATTTTGCATTGCAACTATTCGTTAAAAATTCAAGAGATTATATAATTGAATATTTCATTAACAAATCACATCGTTAAAATGTTGTTAAAGTTCAAAGTATTAAAGAGGATGTAAAGACAGGTCCGTTTCAGATAGGAAGGAATATAAACACGATACAAAAATACATAATATAAATACATGTGGTGTGTTGAATAGATAGTGAATTGTATTTACCTTCTTTTATTCTGATATAAGGTGATATGTTAAAAATACGGGTTCTTCTTTTTTGTATATTTCATGAAATACACAGAAAATTGTTATCAATTTCTAGTATATGCATTTTGACTGTATAATCAGTGGCTTTTTAATTGGAAAACAAGTTTGGATAATTTTTCCTCGATAGATTGTGGAAATGAGGTCTTCAAATACACTTTTTCTCCTCGTTTTACGAATAATAATGATGTATAGAACTTTTACATATTTTAATAGATAATTTAATTTAGGTTTAATTTTAGAAATTTTAAAAATTTAGTTTAGAGAATATTTTTTTAATTTGCTTGCAATTTTTTTTATAACAATATTAAAAAACAACTTTTTTCCCATTCGCCCTAAATCCGCCCCTCTCGCACTGCACGTTTTTTCGCTTGGAGTGACAGTGACAAAAATAAAATTCGCATACCCTCTTAAACCTCAACAAGCTATAACCTCAGAAAAAGTAATCGTATTTTAAATTGAAAATGAAAAGCTACTGTGTGTTCATAGACCGATCCATCTTCGGGAGATAAACAGAGCATTGCTCGTGACATTCTGCATAAACTTGTTTATTTTCGAGATGAAAAATCAACAAATCAGAAATATTAACCGATTTTGTTTTTTTTGTACCCGCGTTTGGAAAACAAAACAATTGCAATCGGATTTTCAGGGTTAGAATTTATAATTTGAATGGTATTTAATAAAAGTGACAAGGTGTTTGGCCGAAATTATTTATATAGTAACAGGTTATCGTGATTAAATGAAATGCTACTTCTGTTCTTCTGCTCTTATGTTCTAATTAAATAATTCAAAATATAATATTATTAAAACTCGCGTGAGCTGATATACTATATTTTTATTACATACGGCTTGAACACTCACGTGTGATTGTTGTTGACTATATTATGCCAACCATTTCACCGATGCAATTTCGACATTATCAAGGCGTGTGTCGTTCTTAGGACGACAACGCGGCGTTCAACGTCGCGTCGTTGTCAAACGGGCACTGGCAGTCGCCGCGCTGATCGGCGAACTGCACGCGTTCCTTATGCGCTAAACGTTGGCTGCGTTGTCGAAGGAGGTGGGATGGTGGATGCATTTGATTCTTTTAATTTTTCCAATTGTTTGTTATTAGGGGTGGTTATTAATTAGACCAATATCATTCCTCGCAAAATACACGAAGCCATCGAGATAAGTCGTCATCCCAACTTCAACAGAGATCATGATTGGCAGCTGGCTCCCTCTTGGAAAGCGGTTCTCGATAAATCTAGCAACTTTAGGATAGTGCCCAATGACACTGATGACGTTGTGAGCTCGGTCTGTTTAATAACCGCCCCCCTAATAACAAACAATTGGAACAATTAAAAGAATCAAGTGCATCCACCATCTCATCTCCTTCGATGACGAAGTCAACGATTAGCGCACGAGCAACCCGTACAGCTCGCTGATTGGCGGCTGCAAGTGCCAGTTTGACAACGACAGTGAACGCCGCGTCGTCGTCCTAAGAACGACAATTGCCTTGATAATGCCCAAATTCTATCGGTGAAAATGTTTGCATTTAGTCAACAACAATCACACGTGAGTGTTTAAGCCGTATGTAATAATATTCAAAATATGTTTATTATAACTCAAAATATTAATACAAAACAAATTATAGATTCCAGTTTTTTTATTTAGCTACGCGTATCTTTGTTTTTATAAACCGGGTGTAATAATGACTTGCTCAGAAAATTCAACTACATGCTCTACTGATTAAACTAAACCACTTCTGTAGAAAAACCTTTGAAACAACGTGAAAAAAAATTCACTTTCCCATAGAAAATAACGAGTAGCTATGAAAAAAAAATATGGTGAAGTGAATTTTGCGTTGTTCGGAATGCTTTCCTACGGAAGTGGTTCAGTATAATCAGTAGAGCATGTCGTTTAATTTTCTGACCAGGTCATTATTACATTCTATATGCTAAGCAATCTAAGGATTTCATCGAAAACCAGATTGTAGTCTTTAATAAAACGAAAACCAGATTGTAGTCTTTAATAAAACGAAAACCAGATTGTAGTCTTTAATAAAACGTCCCTGTCCCAATTTTAGCTGCCATTTCTTCGTCGCACATTTTAATGAAATAATATTTCCAGCAAGTTTTACCTGTCACGTCCTCTTTCAACTGAAGTGGGGTGAAACGTCAAAACATTCAGATAAACTTCAGTTTTAACTGACAGAATAAAATATAATAAATGTTATGTCAAAAAGTACGATGTTGTGACAAAAGTTTGAGTCAGAAACATAATTTAAATATTATTACATTCTCTTCTCTTTCTAACTGCATCTTGTAAATAACTTACACGATTTTTATACTGAAGTCATCATAATTATACTATCTTGGGACATCTTACCAAGTAATACCTAGTCTGCAAAAACTACTTTAAATAACAATATATGCAAATGCTACAATCTGAAGACAATATTATGTAAATACAAACTAAATTTTGTAAGGTATGTACAAGAAATTCTTTGAGACATAAACTTATTCCAGTAAAATGTAAGTATCAACATAAAATAACCCACTAACAGCCTGCCTCCTTGCAACAATATCGAAGGTATCTCAAAACCAACAGTGCCTACATTTACTGGTAAAAGAGCCTGCTTGTCTATGTCTATCTTGGCAGCTAGTAACAAATGGTCGGTGTCCCGCCAAGTGGCGCGGGGCGTAGGATGCCACTCCGAGGGTACTTCGCGCTCAATATATCACTAGGCCGCCGCCGCCGCACCAACGTTTTGCGAAGGAAGAATACTTTAAGGTACGTTTTCCCCAACATATCTCGTTAATCATGAATATATCATTAATATGAAGTTCTCATTTGTTTTTAATCATCAGTCAATATCAGTATATAAAATAAAACAGTAGAACTCGGTGTTACATTAAAGGAAAGTAATAAAAATAGAAAGGGGGTGACTAAAGAAGAGTAATAGAACACAAATCAGTGACTTTTAGAATTATTTTCTGTCTGTTTGTTTGTTTATTCGCGCACATCTCCGAAACCACTGAACGGATTTGGATGTGGTTTTCTTTATTATAATTGTTGTGACCCTGGCCAACATGTAAGTTACTAGTGGTGTTAAGCAAATAACGCCCAAGCCGAAAGCGGGGCAGAGTTGAATAAACGTGGGTGTAGCCGTGGGCAAAAGGCTAGTCACCACTAATTCGCGAAGGAAGCCGGCAAGAAGTGAGACCGATGAGATTTGTTCAAGATCGTAGAGTGGCGTATAAAAAAAAAAGCTTACACAAAACGCGCTGATGATAATGGTCTCTGTTAGTGAAATATTAGTATATTTTTTATATTAACTCATTAATAAGCTATAGCAAAGCATAGAACTTTTTGATTTTTTGAAAAATTCCTATTATAACCGAAGTAACCGATAGCAACATTTATCACTTTTAGTCTGAAATCGTGTCAAATGACGTTAAGCTCAATTTAACTGCCAAAATATTCGTATTTTTTTTAAGGTATCGAAAACATAATTGTACTACTGTTTTTAGCCTTTTAAACGCAATTGATTTTCATAAAAAATTTCATGTAGGAGACGGGCTCATTATGTAGTCCATCCATCCATCCATCAGCCCGTATTCGTTCACTGCTGGACATAGGCCTCCCCAATATTACGCCACTCTTGGCGGTCCTCAGTCATCATCATCCAGCCGCCACCCGCAACGTCCTTCAGATCGTCAGTCTAGCGGGCACATGTAGTACATATAAGATATTCGTACTAACGCCGTAGTAGTCGTGAAAATTAGTTTTTAACCGACTTCAAAAAGGAGGCGGTTCTCAATTCGACTGTATGTTTTTTTTTATTTTTTTTGTCATTTTTTTTTTTTGGCGTTGTTACTCCATAACTCCGTCATTTCCCAACCGATTTGAACAATTCTTTTTTTGTTTGAAAGAGTATACTTCCAGGTAGGTCCCATTTTGGGTTTGGTCATGATCTGATGAAGGTCTTCAGAGATAGGCAGTGGAACTCCTCAGAAAATGACAGCATATCTCTCGAAATTGAGGCAATCGCTATGTACTTGGGTGCTGATTACAAGGTATTACTTGAAAATCGACATTCTTCCACCTGACCTTCAATCCTGGCTTCATCAACATATTCACCATAGAACTCTTCAACGGATCAGAGCACATAACTCGAGATTGCGGCAATCACTGCGTTAGGGTGCTGATTCAAGGGTATTACTTGGAGATTATCAGAATTCCCACCTGACCTTCGATCCTGGCTTCATCACCATAGAACTCCTCAACGGATGACAGCACATAACTTTAGATTGCGGCAACCAGTTTGTGTTAGGGTGCTCATTGCAGGGCATTGCTGAAAATTGCCAGTGTACCCACCTGAATTTCGATCTTGGATTCATCACCGTAGAACTCTTCAACGGATGACAGCACATAACTCGAGATTGCGGTAATCATGTTGTGTTAGGGTGCTGATAGCAGGAAGCTACTCAAAGATGGCTACTTATACTCACTTGAACTTCGTTTCATATTAACACCACGTTTGCAAGAACTACCTATACCTCACAATTTAACCCAGCAACACTAAAAAATGTGAAATAAAATAAACTTTTAACAAAAAAATAGCAACCGACTTCAATAGTAACAGCAGTCATTCACTAAAAAGTTAATAATAATTCTATAAAGACCGATGGTACCGAAGCAACACTTTTGCCGACTTCTTTCTTCCTGAAACATTATGTTATCTAGAAGTCGCGTAGCACCGCGAACGCCACGGAATGAACGTGCTTATATTTAATCATTTAACATTTTAATAACATTTAATCACCCGCCCGAATTCATACTGAAGATTCGGTTAGTAATCGGGAGCAAGGTCCAATGATCGTTTAGAAGAATGTGAAAAAAAATGTGCCCTGTACTAATTTACGAAAAACTCCAAGTCAATTAGTATATGAAGCCTACATTTTATTTTTCACAAATTCAGGGTCATTGCGCCTAAAAAAAGGATCATTGCACCTTGGAGTTTTAATTATAAATTTGTAGTTTTAAGCAATTATAATAGTTAAAAAAAGACAAACTTTATATTTTTTCGAAATATTTCGGCCTCATCAGTGAGGCCGTCATCAGTCGAGTTGACAGGTAAAAATTATAAAAAAAATTATAAAAAAATATATATGAAAACAAGTTGGTACAGTCTGAAAAATGATAGGAACTATTTACATAAAAAAAAAAAATATGATAAAAGAAAGGTGGTAAAATAAAAAAAGAAAAGAAACAGTTTGGAGGGGAGTACTTGTTGATTGGGTCAGTTGGTCGAGTCTGTCAGTGCTGTCTGTTGAGTCCGGGTCCATAATGTGCGCCAAGTGACCAGATATATGCTGTCTCCCAGGTCCTAAGTTCTATGTCGGTCAATGGTGGAGTGAATGATTTAATGATGCGGACTGTGAAGCAGTTGTTGAAAAGTTGGTTGTGGAAGCGGGTGTGTGTCGGGATGGGTAGGATGTTGTTTTGTATAGTGTCTGATGTGTGTCTGTGGTGGTTCATGCGGATGTGTAATGGGTTCTTGGTTTCACCTATGTAGAATGCCGGGCAATGTCGGCATTCCAATAGGTAGATGCAGTTTTCAGTTTTGCATGTCGTGTTCGATTGTGTTTTGTATGTGTTTGTGGTGTGGTGTGTATTGATTTGTGTTGCTGTATTGATTAGAATGCAAGTTTTGCAGCGTGGCCGTCGGCATGGGGAGGTGCCAGTGTATGAGTTTGAATTTTGGATGTCAGTAGGTTGTTTAGTTTTATTGAGTGTGCATCTGAGGTTTCTGTTTTGTCTGTAGCAGATTTGTGGGGTGTTGGGTAGTAAGTGTCTTGTTTCGTCGTTTTGTTTGAGGATGGGTAAATTGTCTTTGATTAGTGTTTTAAGTTTGTGACTGCCGTGAAAGTATGTGGTGATTAATCGTGTTTGGTTGTAGGAAGTGTTTGTATGTCTGTTGTTTCTGTGAAATCTTGGTCTGTGGTGTATATGTTTTTGTAGGAAATTGTGTGGGTAACCTCTTTTGAGTAAAGCTGTGTGGATGGTATTGTGATAGTTGTTGAGTGCATTTTGGTTGTTGCAAATCCGACGGCCACGCAGTGACAGTGAATAAGGGATGGATTTTTTTATGTGAGCGGGATGACAACTGTTGAAGTGCAAGTATTGTTGTTTGTTAGTAGGTTTGAGATGAACAGAGGTGTTGATTTGGTTGTTATTTTCAATGGTTAGATCTACGTCTAGAAATGTGATTTTTGTGGATGAGGTATTGTGAGTGAATTTTAATGAGCTGTGGTTGTTCAGTCGTTTTAAGAAGTTGGTCAGTGTGTCTAGATTGTGCGGCCAGATCATGAAAATGTCGTCAATGAATCTCTTCCACACAAGGGGTTTCAGAGGTTCCAAGGCTAGGAAGCTGTTTTCTATGGTGGTCATGAAAAGGTTTGCGTAGCTAGGTGCCATCCGAGTCCCCATAGCTGTACCTTTAGTCTGGTGATAATATTTGTTTTCAAATTGGAAGAAGTTGTTTTTAAGGATTATTTCTGATAGTTTTAAAATGAAATCGGTTGATGGTTGATGAGGTGGAGGGCGTATATTGAGATAGGTTTGAAGGGATGATAAGCCAGCGTCATGTGGGATGTTGGTGTAAAGTGAGATGACATCTATGGTTACAAGTAGTAGGTTTATATTATTAGGCAGTTGTAAAGAATTAATAATTTCTAGAAAATGATTAGTGTCTTTGATGTATGACGATGAATTTTTTATTAGTGGCTGGAGATGATAGTCAACATAGGCGGAAATGTGTTCGGTAGGAGCGTCGTAGGATGCTACAATTGGTCGGCCTGGATTATTAGTTTTGTGTATCTTAGGTAACATATAAAAGTGGGGGGTTCTCGGATGGCTTGGGAGCATTAGCTTTATGTCAGCCTCAGATAGACCTTCTGCTTGTCCTTCTGTGTTTAAGATATCACGCACTACTTCCACAATCTGGTCGCATGGGTCACTTGGCGCAATAGAGTAAAATGTTGGGTCGGTTAGTTGTCGTAGTCTTTCAGTCATGTAGTCAGATTTGTTGATAAGAACTGTGGCGGAGCCTTTGTCAGCTGGTAATATTATAATGTCGTTATTATTTTTGAGGTTTTCTAGGGATTGTTTTTCTCTGAACGTTAGGTTTTGTGTTGGATTTTGAAGACTGTTGATGTATTGGTCATCGGAAAGTTTAGCTAGAATGTTGTTGATGAATATTTCTATAGGGTGATTTGGAGGGAGCGGTGGTGGTTCATTTTGTGAATTCGGTTTAAACTGTTGTAGAGCCGGATGGGTTGTAATGCTATTTTGATGTTGATGTTTTTCCCAATAATGTTTCCATTTTATTTTTCGGGCGAAGCGGACAAAATCATTGATTAATTTAATTCGGTCTAATTTTTGTGTAGGGCAAAATGATAATCCTTTATTGAGTATTGATTTATCAGAAGGAGATAGTTGCAGATCGGATAGGTTGACAATGGTATTGGGTGAATCATTTTGTTCTTGTTGTATTTGAGGTGGGGGAGGTATACCAAAGATGTTTGATAGATTTGTTGGTGTTAAGTTGAGGTCTGCTGGTGGACTGCTTTTGTGAAATTTAATAGGTAAGCTTATATTGTTTTGTCTATAAAAATTGTTTAGTTCAGTTAGTTTCGTAGATAGCCTGTGGTTTTCAGAAAAGAGTTTGGTTTTTGCATTTAAGAGAATGTTTTGAATTTTGATAAATAAATGTGGGTAGGCGATAAGGCTTATCTTTAGAAGATCATCAAGATTGTTTTTATGGTGGGTGCAAAGTTGAAAGTATTCGTTATAAAGTACATGAGTCGTATAGAGAGCATTTAAATAGTTTGTTGCTATTATATTAGGTCTAAGTATCGGAGGAATGGCTTGTAGTCCAATTTTGGGGATTAATCCTTTTGGTGCTGCGCCAATTTCTAGACATTTTCCAAGATATTGCAAGTGTGTATAATATTGGCCTAGTTTGTTGGCATCATTTTTTATTTTGTTTAGTATTTCTTTCATAGAGGTTGGTTGGTTTGTAGTTATTATTAGTTATGGGAAGGTACACATGAAGGTTGTTAAAGAGTTTGTCTATGTGATGGTATGAGTTTGACAGAGGTTCAGAATGACAAAATAAAAATATTTATAGGTTACTAAATCAAAGTTTAGACGAGATGATAAAGTCTGCGAGAGTCAATTGTAAAGAAGTATTGGTAAATGGGAGAGATCACCAGGCTCTAGACCTCTTGGCACAAAGCTGAAAAGAGATAACTGGAAAGATGTGGAAGTTCGGTTCTGTTCTTCGTTGTTGGTGTGAATCCTGCGTTAATAACACGCATTCAACACGCGGTGCCACTTCACTTGATTGCGGGACCGGATATCGAAGAAATTTCTATCAACCCAAGCTTTTTTGAGATGGTGTGGCCTCTCCGAGATGGCGTGGCCTCCTTGAGATAATGTGGCCTCGATCCCGCGTTGGCACCCGAAGCACAGTTGAAACTGCTGGTCCCGATTGCAGCGGTTAGAAGAGAGACAGTATCTGATGCTTGATAAGGTTGTTCGTAAAACAATGTCTCTTACAAGCTTGAATGTCGTGTTTTCCTTTTAGATATATGTTCGCATGTGCGATTAAAATATGAATAAATATAACCTTAGCTATATAAGCTTTTTATTTGTAGTTTTAAGCAATTATAATAGTTAAAAAAAGACAAACTTTATATTTTTTCGAAATATTTCGGCCTCATCAGTGAGGCCGTCATCAGTCGAGTTGACAGGTAAAAATTATAAAAAAAATTATAAAAAAATATATATGAAAACAAGTTGGTACAGTCTGAAAAATGATAGGAACTATTTACATAAAAAAAAAAAATATGATAAAAGAAAGGTGGTAAAATAAAAAAAGAAAAGAAACAGTTTGGAGGGGAGTACTTGTTGATTGGGTCAGTTGGTCGAGTCTGTCAGTGCTGTCTGTTGAGTCCGGGTCCATAATGTGCGCCAAGTGACCAGATATATGCTGTCTCCCAGGTCCTAAGTTCTATGTCGGTCAATGGTGGAGTGAATGATTTAATGATGCGGACTGTGAAGCAGTTGTTGAAAAGTTGGTTGTGGAAGCGGGTGTGTGTCGGGATGGGTAGGATGTTGTTTTGTATAGTGTCTGATGTGTGTCTGTGGTGGTTCATGCGGATGTGTAATGGGTTCTTGGTTTCACCTATGTAGAATGCCGGGCAATGTCGGCATTCCAATAGGTAGATGCAGTTTTCAGTTTTGCATGTCGTGTTCGATTGTGTTTTGTATGTGTTTGTGGTGTGGTGTGTATTGATTTGTGTTGCTGTATTGATTAGAATGCAAGTTTTGCAGCGTGGCCGTCGGCATGGGGAGGTGCCAGTGTATGAGTTTGAATTTTGGATGTCAGTAGGTTGTTTAGTTTTATTGAGTGTGCATCTGAGGTTTCTGTTTTGTCTGTAGCAGATTTGTGGGGTGTTGGGTAGTAAGTGTCTTGTTTCGTCGTTTTGTTTGAGGATGGGTAAATTGTCTTTGATTAGTGTTTTAAGTTTGTGACTGCCGTGAAAGTATGTGGTGATTAATCGTGTTTGGTTGTAGGAAGTGTTTGTATGTCTGTTGTTTCTGTGAAATCTTGGTCTGTGGTGTATATGTTTTTGTAGGAAATTGTGTGGGTAACCTCTTTTGAGTAAAGCTGTGTGGATGGTATTGTGATAGTTGTTGAGTGCATTTTGGTTGTTGCAAATCCGACGGCCACGCAGTGACAGTGAATAAGGGATGGATTTTTTTATGTGAGCGGGATGACAACTGTTGAAGTGCAAGTATTGTTGTTTGTTAGTAGGTTTGAGATGAACAGAGGTGTTGATTTGGTTGTTATTTTCAATGGTTAGATCTACGTCTAGAAATGTGATTTTTGTGGATGAGGTATTGTGAGTGAATTTTAATGAGCTGTGGTTGTTCAGTCGTTTTAAGAAGTTGGTCAGTGTGTCTAGATTGTGCGGCCAGATCATGAAAATGTCGTCAATGAATCTCTTCCACACAAGGGGTTTCAGAGGTTCCAAGGCTAGGAAGCTGTTTTCTATGGTGGTCATGAAAAGGTTTGCGTAGCTAGGTGCCATCCGAGTCCCCATAGCTGTACCTTTAGTCTGGTGATAATATTTGTTTTCAAATTGGAAGAAGTTGTTTTTAAGGATTATTTCTGATAGTTTTAAAATGAAATCGGTTGATGGTTGATGAGGTGGAGGGCGTATATTGAGATAGGTTTGAAGGGATGATAAGCCAGCGTCATGTGGGATGTTGGTGTAAAGTGAGATGACATCTATGGTTACAAGTAGTAGGTTTATATTATTAGGCAGTTGTAAAGAATTAATAATTTCTAGAAAATGATTAGTGTCTTTGATGTATGACGATGAATTTTTTATTAGTGGCTGGAGATGATAGTCAACATAGGCGGAAATGTGTTCGGTAGGAGCGTCGTAGGATGCTACAATTGGTCGGCCTGGATTATTAGTTTTGTGTATCTTAGGTAACATATAAAAGTGGGGGGTTCTCGGATGGCTTGGGAGCATTAGCTTTATGTCAGCCTCAGATAGACCTTCTGCTTGTCCTTCTGTGTTTAAGATATCACGCACTACTTCCACAATCTGGTCGCATGGGTCACTTGGCGCAATAGAGTAAAATGTTGGGTCGGTTAGTTGTCGTAGTCTTTCAGTCATGTAGTCAGATTTGTTGATAAGAACTGTGGCGGAGCCTTTGTCAGCTGGTAATATTATAATGTCGTTATTATTTTTGAGGTTTTCTAGGGATTGTTTTTCTCTGAACGTTAGGTTTTGTGTTGGATTTTGAAGACTGTTGATGTATTGGTCATCGGAAAGTTTAGCTAGAATGTTGTTGATGAATATTTCTATAGGGTGATTTGGAGGGAGCGGTGGTGGTTCATTTTGTGAATTCGGTTTAAACTGTTGTAGAGCCGGATGGGTTGTAATGCTATTTTGATGTTGATGTTTTTCCCAATAATGTTTCCATTTTATTTTTCGGGCGAAGCGGACAAAATCATTGATTAATTTAATTCGGTCTAATTTTTGTGTAGGGCAAAATGATAATCCTTTATTGAGTATTGATTTATCAGAAGGAGATAGTTGCAGATCGGATAGGTTGACAATGGTATTGGGTGAATCATTTTGTTCTTGTTGTATTTGAGGTGGGGGAGGTATACCAAAGATGTTTGATAGATTTGTTGGTGTTAAGTTGAGGTCTGCTGGTGGACTGCTTTTGTGAAATTTAATAGGTAAGCTTATATTGTTTTGTCTATAAAAATTGTTTAGTTCAGTTAGTTTCGTAGATAGCCTGTGGTTTTCAGAAAAGAGTTTGGTTTTTGCATTTAAGAGAATGTTTTGAATTTTGATAAATAAATGTGGGTAGGCGATAAGGCTTATCTTTAGAAGATCATCAAGATTGTTTTTATGGTGGGTGCAAAGTTGAAAGTATTCGTTATAAAGTACATGAGTCGTATAGAGAGCATTTAAATAGTTTGTTGCTATTATATTAGGTCTAAGTATCGGAGGAATGGCTTGTAGTCCAATTTTGGGGATTAATCCTTTTGGTGCTGCGCCAATTTCTAGACATTTTCCAAGATATTGCAAGTGTGTATAATATTGGCCTAGTTTGTTGGCATCATTTTTTATTTTGTTTAGTATTTCTTTCATAGAGGTTGGTTGGTTTGTAGTTATTATTAGTTATGGGAAGGTACACATGAAGGTTGTTAAAGAGTTTGTCTATGTGATGGTATGAGTTTGACAGAGGTTCAGAATGACAAAATAAAAATATTTATAGGTTACTAAATCAAAGTTTAGACGAGATGATAAAGTCTGCGAGAGTCAATTGTAAAGAAGTATTGGTAAATGGGAGAGATCACCAGGCTCTAGACCTCTTGGCACAAAGCTGAAAAGAGATAACTGGAAAGATGTGGAAGTTCGGTTCTGTTCTTCGTTGTTGGTGTGAATCCTGCGTTGATAACACGCATTCAACACGCGGTGCCACTTCACTTGATTGCGGGACCGGATATCGAAGAAATTTCTATCAACCCAAGCTTTTTTGAGATGGTGTGGCCTCTCCGAGATGGCGTGGCCTCCTTGAGATAATGTGGCCTCGATCCCGCGTTGGCACCCGAAGCACAGTTGAAACTGCTGGTCCCGATTGCAGCGGTTAGAAGAGAGACAGTATCTGATGCTTGATAAGGTTGTTCGTAAAACAATGTCTCTTACAAGCTTGAATGTCGTGTTTTCCTTTTAGATATATGTTCGCATGTGCGATTAAAATATGAATAAATATAACCTTAGCTATATAAGCTTTTTATTTGTAGTTTTAAGCAATTATAATAGTTAAAAAAAGACAAACTTTATATTTTTTCGAAATATTTCGGCCTCATCAGTGAGGCCGTCATCAGTCGAGTTGACAGGTAAAAATTATAAAAAAAATTATAAAAAAATATATATGAAAACAAGTTGGTACAGTCTGAAAAATGATAGGAACTATTTACATAAAAAAAAAAAAAAAAAAAAAATATGATGAAAGAAAGGTGGTAAAATAAAAAAAGAAAAGAAACAGTTTGGAGGGGAGTACTTGTTGATTGGGTCAGTTGGTCGAGTCTGTCAGTGCTGTCTGTTGAGTCCGGGTCCATAATGTGCGCCAAGTGACCAGATATATGCTGTCTCCCAGGTCCTAAGTTCTATGTCGGTCAATGGTGGAGTGAATGATTTAATGATGCGGACTGTGAAGCAGTTGTTGAAAAGTTGGTTGTGGAAGCGGGTGTGTGTCGGGATGGGTAGGATGTTGTTTTGTATAGTGTCTGATGTGTGTCTGTGGTGGTTCATGCGGATGTGTAATGGGTTCTTGGTTTCACCTATGTAGAATGCCGGGCAATGTCGGCATTCCAATAGGTAGATGCAGTTTTCAGTTTTGCATGTCGTGTTCGATTGTGTTTTGTATGTGTTTGTGGTGTGGTGTGTATTGATTTGTGTTGCTGTATTGATTAGAATGCAAGTTTTGCAGCGTGGCCGTCGGCATGGGGAGGTGCCAGTGTATGAGTTTGAATTTTGGATGTCAGTAGGTTGTTTAGTTTTATTGAGTGTGCATCTGAGGTTTCTGTTTTGTCTGTAGCAGATTTGTGGGGTGTTGGGTAGTAAGTGTCTTGTTTCGTCGTTTTGTTTGAGGATGGGTAAATTGTCTTTGATTAGTGTTTTAAGTTTGTGACTGCCGTGAAAGTATGTGGTGATTAATCGTGTTTGGTTGTAGGAAGTGTTTGTATGTCTGTTGTTTCTGTGAAATCTTGGTCTGTGGTGTATATGTTTTTGTAGGAAATTGTGTGGGTAACCTCTTTTGAGTAAAGCTGTGTGGATGGTATTGTGATAGTTGTTGAGTGCATTTTGGTTGTTGCAAATCCGACGGCCACGCAGTGACAGTGAATAAGGGATGGATTTTTTTATGTGAGCGGGATGACAACTGTTGAAGTGCAAGTATTGTTGTTTGTTAGTAGGTTTGAGATGAACAGAGGTGTTGATTTGGTTGTTATTTTCAATGGTTAGATCTACGTCTAGAAATGTGATTTTTGTGGATGAGGTATTGTGAGTGAATTTTAATGAGCTGTGGTTGTTCAGTCGTTTTAAGAAGTTGGTCAGTGTGTCTAGATTGTGCGGCCAGATCATGAAAATGTCGTCAATGAATCTCTTCCACACAAGGGGTTTCAGAGGTTCCAAGGCTAGGAAGCTGTTTTCTATGGTGGTCATGAAAAGGTTTGCGTAGCTAGGTGCCATCCGAGTCCCCATAGCTGTACCTTTAGTCTGGTGATAATATTTGTTTTCAAATTGGAAGAAGTTGTTTTTAAGGATTATTTCTGATAGTTTTAAAATGAAATCGGTTGATGGTTGATGAGGTGGAGGGCGTATATTGAGATAGGTTTGAAGGGATGATAAGCCAGCGTCATGTGGGATGTTGGTGTAAAGTGAGATGACATCTATGGTTACAAGTAGTAGGTTTATATTATTAGGCAGTTGTAAAGAATTAATAATTTCTAGAAAATGATTAGTGTCTTTGATGTATGACGATGAATTTTTTATTAGTGGCTGGAGATGATAGTCAACATAGGCGGAAATGTGTTCGGTAGGAGCGTCGTAGGATGCTACAATTGGTCGGCCTCGATTATTAGTTTTGTGTATCTTAGGTAACATATAAAAGTGGGGGGTTCTCGGATGTCTTGGGAGCATTAGCTTTATGTCAGCCTCAGATAGACCTTCTGCTTGTCCTTCTGTGTTTAAGATATCACGCACTACTTCCACAATCTGGTCGCATGGGTCACTTGGCGCAATAGAGTAAAATGTTGGGTCGGTTAGTTGTCGTAGTCCTTCAGTCATGTAGACAATTTACCCATCCTCAAACAAAACGACGAAACAAGACACTTACTACCCAACACCCCACAAATCTGCTACAGACAAAACAGAAACCTCAGATGCACACTCAATAAAACTAAACAACCTACTGACATCCAAAATTCAAACTCATACACTGGCACCTCCCCATGCCGACGGCCACGCTGCAAAACTTGCATTCTAATCAATACAGCAACACAAATCAATACACACCACACCACAAACACATACAAAACACAATCGAACACGACATGCAAAACTGAAAACTGCATCTACCTATTGGAATGCCGACATTGCCCGGCATTCTACATAGGTGAAACCAAGAACCCATTACACATCCGCATGAACCACCACAGACACACATCAGACACTATACAAAACAACATCCTACCCATCCCGACACACACCCGCTTCCACAACCAACTTTTCAACAACTGCTTCACAGTCCGCATCATTAAATCATTCACTCCACCATTGACCGACATAGAACTTAGGACCTGGGAGACAGCATATATCTGGTCACTTGGCGCACATTATGGACCCGGACTCAACAGACAGCACTGACAGACTCGACCAACTGACCCAATCAACAAGTACTCCCCTCCAAACTGTTTCTTTTCTTTTTTTATTTTACCACCTTTCTTTCATCATATTTTTTTTTTTTTTAATTTTTTTTTTTATGTAAATAGTTCCTATCATTTTTCAGACTGTACCAACTTGTTTTCATATATATTTTTTTATAATTTTTTTTATAATTTTTACCTGTCAACTCGACTGATGACGGCCTCACTGATGAGGCCGAAATATTTCGAAAAAATATAAAGTTTGTCTTTTTTTAACTATTATAATTGCTTAAAACTACAAATAAAAAGCTTATATAGCTAAGGTTATATTTATTCAAATTATAAATTTGGCTATATAAACAAAAGTCACCTTTTAAAGGTTTTTACAAGTGTCAAAACTAAGAGCTACCGAATCCTAGTCAGTAGATACGTATATTGTTTTATTTTTTACAGATGTTTTTCGTATTCGTTTAAGCAAGTATAACAATAAAACAAAAAAAAATAACTTATATCATCCATCCATCAGCCTAGTTCGTCCACTGCTGGACATAAGCCTTCCCAGGACTTTTCCTCTCCCTATATATTAGTTTATTTTATGTTTCATCATATTTAAGTATTAGTACATATAATATAGTAAGTAAACACTTATTAAATTGTTTATTATTTATTTTGATGTACACTGCCTTTACGATTTATATCATTGGCTTCATTTCCACCCAAAGGTTGTTTGGAAGAAATCGCTTTTAGCGATAAGACCGCCAATTGTCTATCTTTTTCTTGTTTTCTACTATAAGTTTTGTTTTAAATGGTGCACAATAAAGATTATTTGTCTTGTCTTGTCTTGGGGTTTCCAGTATGAATTTGGCTATATAAACAAAAGTCACCAATTAAAGGTTTTTGCAAGTGTCAAAAATAAGAACGACCGAATCCTAATTAGTAGATACGTATATTGTTTTATTTTTTACAGATGTTTTTCGTATTTGTATTTAAGTATAATAATAAAAGAATAGTATAATAATAAAAAATAAAAAAAATCTTATATAGATATGAGAAAATAAAATTTTTGTTAAATCCAACAATTGGGACCGATAAATACTTCAAGAGTTTTATGGCAATATTGGAAATAAATCTGAAAGCATATTCTGTGAGAAAAATTAGACGAAACTCAAAGTATACGTATACGTATTTCTCTGAACTCCACCTTTGTACCAATTTACAGAAAATTAATTAAATTGGGTACTATGTTTTACCAGTTCACAATAGCAACATTCCTTTTCCAACAGAGGGATGATTGTCTAATACAAATTATAAACGGCTACTACCGTCGCGTTGCCTTCGAAGCGAAGAAGCTGTACGAATTACATGAAACTAGTCAGGCTAAATATGGCTTTAACGTAAGTAGCCGATTATTAATCAATTATGAATCGAAACCATGAATGTTTAAGTAGGTAATAATATTCTATTGGAAATGTTTATGATTTGCATAAATTGATTTGATATCTAATACGAATAATATATATTTATTTGCTAGAATTATAATGAAGACATTTTCAAAGATCTGACAGTAGTCCAATGACGCTTTTATGTCAATTATCTAAGCAAATATTGTTAAAGGAATTGGTACTTGAAACTTTTCATAGATTTACCACAAAAACGTTAGTTGTTCTATCGATCATTTTTATCCTAATTATAGTATTCAAAGCAATGGATTTCGCAATAAAAACATGTAATCTGATTATTTATATTCTCAATTAACTTTATATACTATGATTAGCGAGACGATGCAAAGCGGGTTATTCTCCCGACTGACATCTGCCAAGCAACGCCTCAAAAGAAATGCCGCCATCTCTACTCTCGAAATCAAAGGAACTACTCGTGATCTGACCCTCGTATCAAGATAATCATGTGTATTGGCATTTTAAAACAGAAGTCAGAAATATCGTTTTCTAAAATTAAAGATCATTATACTAAGGGGAAGATGGACTGCTTGCCATCGTATCGCTAATTACCGATATATGTCACAGGTAAAGTAAGAAGAAAGAATAAAACTAGGTTTACCCGGATAAGTTTAGAGTTACTCAAGATCCTTAGGTAAAGTCCGAAAATTCGGAGTTTACCTGGCTAAACCTAGGTCTAACGCTGGTCGGGTATGTTTGGATATGGATACAAAAAAACGAAATGAGTCAAAAATTGTTTGCTGTGATAGATTAAATCTTGAAAAAAACACTCTTATTCACAGGTTCACTATTTTTTTTTTCTGAACGCTACACTCGACCGGTTCCAAATTCCAAGTTTCACCAAGTGCCGAAAATTGCAAGTATAAATTATATAAATAAATTCTGGACCCGAACGAAGCAGAGCGAAGCAAGGTCACCCCTCAACACCTAACGTTGGTAGATGTACCCGGATAAACTCTAAATTTTCAGCTGAACACGTAACATTATCCAAACGTTGCGAAGACCTAGATATACTTAGATAAACCTAGTTTAACCCATTTTTCTAGCATTACCGTAATATACACACTATGCCATAAAGACACAGTAGAGGCGAAAAATTATTTGATAAAATAAATCATATTATTATGTTAATATATTGCGTAGTTTCAAAGTATGACTACAACGCCTTAAATATTCCGCGTTACTAATTTAAAAATGGCTGCCTCAATTTAGAGGGCGTCCTAATTAATTGATCCGAAGATTCGCGGAAATTGCGAATGCCCCTTCCGTCCCGCCAGTGTATCTTTGGCTTTAATTTAGAATTGTAAGCGTAAATGGAATGCAATTTACGTGAAACAATTGTTTGATACCGGTTTCCAACACAAATCTTTATGCTTTTAATTCGTTTTGTAGTGCTTTTTTATGTACCATAACATACCATAATAAAAATAAGGTTTTAATAAGTGGGCTCGTAACGCAATCAGTCTATAAATTTGCTTGTTCATGCATACTCGACGCAGGCGAGTAATGGTACGAAAGTGATTATTAATTGGATCATGCTCGCGCTACGGTAGCGCACAGGTAACTCGTGTACTTGTCTGTTATAGTTAGCCAAGAGCCTTTTCATGGCATTTCCGCCTTAACTAATCAGATTTTTATAACCACATTAACCCGCAAAATGGATCAAGCCACGATTTTGCCTGCATTATTTTAGGATAAACAGAAATAATTAACAAGAGAAATCGATAATTCTTCCGATTACTCCATCTGTTCTAAAAAAATATTTCAGTAATGTACGAGTACAATACTACCAATTTACTAGTATGTAACTTTGAAAAATGATTCTAAGGTTTTTAATAATAATAGGAGCAACACAAAAAAAAAAAACGTTTTGGATATATTTTTGGCTCCTCGGCTCTTCTGAATAGCGAACTTTAAACATAGGAAAACTACAACCAGAAAGGTCGTTTACATTATTGTACACAAACCATTCTCTGGAGAAGCCGGGAGAGTTATAGTAGATAATATTTGGTTGCAAAATCTCCTAATAACATATCTCTGTTTATACTCAGAAGTTGTGAGTCAGAACAACATTTAGCACCGGGTTCCATGCGTGGTATGGGGCGACACTACCTGAGATGATAATGTATGCAAATTGGAGGGAACTTCTGAAGCGGAGGCGGCGCCGACAGTGCGGCTACGCTAAATCAAAACCGAGAAAGTAACAGTTTTTTGAGGTAAGGTTTTAGACTAAGGCCCACTTGCAGCATGTTCTTAACTCGACTTTAACTCGGATTAAGTCAAAAAATTGAGGGTTAAGAAAAAGCTCTCTTGCACCAATCAAAATCTCGGGTTAAACTAAGAGAAAGTCATCAGAATTTAACCCGACTCTCACCTTGAGTTAAACTCGGGTTAGCGAAGTAATGTTGCCAGTTTGACTTAAATTGTGTTGTTTCCAATGTCATTACATAGATACTACACCTCATTGGTTGCCATTAAAATTACTTTATGGTAAAATTCTAAATAAATGTCAAAAGTCCAACAATCGCTTAGCTTGGGATTACTAACCCGCTTCGATACTATCATGGTGCAATAGGACCAATGAAATTTTAGATTAGTAAACAAGGGAAGCCCTTGCGTTAGTTAACCTGAGGGTTAAGGATTTTTTCTCGATCATGGTGCAAGTGGGCTTAAGTGTTATTTTGGGATTTTGAAAATAACAAGGTAAGTTTATAAACAGCTTAATACATTTCGATTTATAAAAAAGTTTACCTGTTGAATTCCTACGTATATGTTTTATTTCAAATTTGACTTTTTCGGAAGCCCAAAAGGAGAACCAGAGAAGAAAAAGGAGGAACTACACAAGTCCGATTCTGTTTTGGCATATCTACGCGTATAAGCGGAATAAATTCTCGTCTATTATTGGGGACAAAATTACGCGTGTATATGAAATAAACAGTAAGTAATCTACTGACATTAATTCCTGCTCGATAACGCAGACAAATTTACATACGCGTGTAAATAAAAATCTTTATTCTACTTTCATTCAAGCCTGCTCGATGACGATGACAAATATCTACGCATATAAATGGAATTAATACAGATTATATATATAATACAGAACGCACAGATTTGCTTGTAAACGGAATAAACCGTGGTCTATTTCAGTGAATTCTGCATGACGACGTGGAAAAATCTTAGCGTACATACATATAATCACGCCTGTCTCCCAGAGGGGTAGGCAGAGACTACAGATTTCTATCTGCTACGATCCATACACACTACTTTCGCCTCTTCCACATCCATTAATCTAGTTATACAAGCTCTTCTATTCCGGTTACTTTTGACATCTTCTTTAGTATGTGGCCAATTTGGTCAGCATGTCCTTTTAGGGCGGCCTGGTCAAGCTGTACCTTCTACTTGCGCATCGTAAATTTCTTTCGTCACTCTTTTTTCATTCATCCTTTCTACATGTCCAAACCATCGAAGCATTCCTTTTTCTATTCTAGTCACTACATCTTCTTTCAGGCCGCATCGATCTCATATGTCGATATTTTTCACTATGTCATTCAATGTTAAACCACACATACTTCGTAAGGAACGCATTTCCACTGCATCTACTTTGATGTTTATCTTTCCATACCCAACATTCAATATCATACATAAGTATAATAAGGAGCCAACACTCCATTATGAACCGCAAATCGTGTCTTTGTAGTCACATTTTGATTGCCTTTTTACGTTTTAATTTTTTTATTTGCAAAAGCCATGCTTGTATGTCTTTAGGTAAAGAGTAAAGGGAAAATAAAGCGGTTAAGATATTAGGGTTCCATACTCAGTGGGAGCCGTGAACTGTTTGCCAGGCGCTTTATAGCGGCTTGTTTGTGTCGACTTTATGTTGTTATAAAAACTAAACTGTGTAATTTACCATGTTTTAGGGTTACGTATTCGTATTGTATGGTGGTGTGGAACCTTTTGTGCGCGATACTGACTCGCACTTAACCAAATTACTTTATTGTGCGCGTGTGTTCTTTAGGAAAATTATTAAACACTAAAAGGAAGGTATAGAAAATATACGGAAGGTATACAATATTAAATTGTATACGTATAAAAGAATAGTCGTTAAATATATTTCAGTTTCTATATAAATGATTTTTTTTTCGGTTCCTCCGCTCCTCTCAAAATATTTTCCGTTATTTCAAATAGTAACAATCTTTATAACATCAATACAACTTTAAAGATCGGCCCACATTTCTGCTCTCTCATGTAAAATTTCTAAAGCAGATACTAGATTTTGATCTGTCGCAGCCACAGCATTTCCACGGCATGACTGTGTATCAAAGTTGTTATTTGTGTGTTTTAAGTTGCCAGAAGATGATTTACGCATCCCGGATTAGTGCTTCCCAGACTGCCGTCTTACTGTAATTGGTTTACAGCAGAGAGTGCCAGGTGTCGCAAGTTTTAACTTACGAGGTGGGCTATAGATTGCGGCAGAATTGCGTAATTTGTTGCGAATTGTGTCGGGAATGTCGCAAGTTTTGTCTTAAAAGTGTTCTACTATGAAAAGTAAAACCTTATTGTTTTGTGACCCATTTTATTCATCCTACTGTCTGACTTAAACAGTGTCTAATTAAGCTTTGGCAAGTAATTACAAGAGCTGAATGAAAATATGAAATAAACGTAACGTAATAAATATGAATATTGCTTTTAAGCACATTAGTTTTATTTATAAAATATATTCTATTGTGATTATACATCATTTAACTATATTCTAAAAATGTACGAGTAGGTAACTTATTTTGGAGTACCTAATTGTTTTTTTCCACGAAATCTATCGAGTTCATTTTAATAGTGGGGAACTGAAGATCTTGCACCATTTACATTATTAAATTTCGTTACATTTTGTTTAATTTTATTTAGGACTTTCTTTTGCCTGTGGATTTGCTCGCGTAGACAGCTTTCGGCTTGGCGGTGAAATTTGATTAACACCCCTATAGCTTTTACATTGACCAGGGTCAAGATGATAATAAAGAAAACTGCATCCAAATCCGACAGATCCTTCTCGAGTTAAAGTGGAACAGACCGATAGGAAGACAAAAATTGTAAAAATAGTAGTTTTGGCCTCAGTTCAAATACTTAAAACCATTTCATTTAAAATTTCGCAAAAATATTCAATGCACAGACACAACTTTTTTACTACTCACTTAATTATCAGTTTGAGAGCGTATTATATTATGTTAAACTAGGTCCTTTTTGCTTCCTTAACATTTATTTATTGTACAGTGAAGTCAAAGAATCTGCAGATTCCATTTCGCTTGTGTTTGTTATATAACTTCAAAAGCTTTTACTAAGTGAAATTCGGAAACCAAACACTTATCAGGAATATGAAATTGTCGGTCAAAAAGATCTGCGAAGGATAAAAAATCACCCTCGAACGTCCGTACTTAGCCATCGAAGAGATGGAAGTAAAAAAATAATGAAAGAGAAATAAAAGCTTTCCTTAAGAAATACTCGTGTTAAGCGGTACTTAAACATCTTATGATCAAGTGCCATCCGGAGATCGTCACCTAACCACACAATTTACGGGCTCCAACAAATAAAAATATGACAGTTAAGCCGTGAGTATACATGCGGCAACTGTCATGACAATTCCGCCAAATGGGTTTATTGAACTTGTATTTTTTTTTACTATTTAAAAATATAGTAAAACATGGGTTCGCATCCTTTCGGTCACTTTCACCTTTCACTTTCACATTTTAAAATTTTTTTTTATATTCATAGTGTTTGTATAATAAATGAATAACCACTTTCAGACGGTGAAGGCTAGAACTGTGAGGTTAACCTGCTTGCCCTAAAAATGTGTGTATTCATGATCGAAGTACAGTGATAAGGTCTTTTATTTAGGAGACACCATTGACACCCCTTCGGAAATATGTTGGGTCGATAAATTTTTTAAATGCAAGCAGCGATAATAATTGACGTTATACAAGGAATATTGAAATATTTGACGAATAGGTAAGAGTAGAGTTTTTACTATTGCTTTCTAACCCAGAGGTCGTGGAGTCATTAATGGGGTAATAATCGTCGGAAAAAGCCGGTCTATCGAGTGTAGACTGTGATTTGCACTTGCACTTTGGGGATTCATGTGTGACGATATGTGATTAGTTTCATGATCAAGTACAAGATATGAGCATGATCACAAAGCTTTACAGAATGTCACGTCTTGACAGTCATTTTCTTCATGTAAATTAGCCTTTACGCGCTTCACCGTAAAAAATATAGCAGTAATACTTACGTATTTTTACTACGTCTTTCCTCAATATAGTTTTGGACGCGAATACGATGTGTTGTGTGTATATTTTATTTCTTTATACTCGTTTCCTCAGAAGGGTGCAGTCATGTTTATGACAAGGGTGTTTTGAGGGGTAGTTTTATTTTAATAAGGTATGTGTGAGGCATATTACTACCGAAAACAATGTATGTATGAATATTTTCCTGCCTATTTCAGCAAAAGGGTTTCTTTCTAATTGAAAAATAAAATAAAAATCTTTATAATACAAAATTGTGCTCTTCAAGAAAACTCTTAGTCTATTTTGCCCTCAAATCATTAAAACCAATCGTCTTCAATACCCCAAGAGGACTTAGCATCACTATATCTCAGGTGTTTCTAGCACCAGAAACAGTATCAGAACTTTAAATCCTAATACCCTTTCCGAGGAAATGAAGTTTTAAGTCGACTTGCTCCATCCGTAACCTTACGTCGAATCGGACAGCGTTAGGGTATGTTCTCACAGATACTACACCGGATATCACGTACGGTTCACGATGAACTTTGCAACATTTCCACTGTATGGGTAAACAAGTTTAGACTACGATTTTGTTATGGCTATGAAAGTTGTTGTTGTTTGTATTTTTATGTTTGTATTAGTATGTTTGGGTGTCTTCTTGTTGCACATAAACTTTGATGGAAGATTCTGCATCTGGTTATATTTAATTATCAACATTAAAACTAAAAATGTATGGCTATCGCAAACGATATTCATATTTTCTCTTTTTAGAACTACTTTTTGCCCGCGATTTTGTTTGTGCTGATCACCCGATATGTGACTTATAGACCGATAGCCGGACGTTTTAATTTCGACGTAACTTATGGTATTATTAAAATCCTTATTTTTCGGACAGTGGATAGGTTATGCATATTTGAAGCTTTGTTAAAAAAGTTAGAAATCTTAGAACGTTGCTTTAGGTATTAATTAGGTATTTGCAATTATTGAATCTAAAGTGTCATTACAAAATTAGAATTAAAAGTTTGGATTGTATCTGACATAAGACATGCGTATCTTGTTATTATTCATTTATTAGATAGATAGCATACATGGAACATAGGTAAACTGAAAATTGTGAAATAGTCTTTCAATATAGTATTAGAGGGACCTGAGTATGTTTACATCAAATGGTATTATTTATCTTGACCTAAAATAGAAATATTAGAAATTTATTTAGTATGCTTTTCGGTTTAATTAAGTTTCTTTTCATATTATGAGAAATACAAAATTAGAATTCAAAAGTTGGCAGCTACCTTATCATAATAACATACCCGACCATCATTCAAAACATTAGGAAAAATCGCACATGGAGTTTTAAGAAAACATGATTTCGATTATCATGGCATACAAAAAACGCGCGGGGTGAAGCGCGGGGGCGGGGACGCTAGGCCGTGTGACGGTGTCGTGAGCTGAGGCTCTACCGCGTAATTCTCATTTGTATCAACTTCAAGCAAATGCATGCGAAATTCAACGCGTGCAAAAGAGATGGCATGTTAGGCGGGCGTCGTCGCACACACGACAAATTTCAATCTCAAGTTGATGTTGATGAAAATGAGAATTACGCGGTAGACCCGCTGGTCGGCTCGCTTTGTACCACTTTGTAGCCGTGGTGAGCGGCGAGCGCGAGATCAGCAAATAAAATGTTAAAGTTCATTTTTACTATGATAAAGTATGCAAAAAACATGTAAGGTCTTTGCCCGATTTTTTTTTTAGGGATTGTTAAGTGTCCTTTTAACATTCATTTGCGATAGGTAATTTGTCCTTTGGTAAAAATTAAAAGCTCTAAAATGCTTAGTATCTGAGACAATCAATACTTTAAGGTGGTAAAACCAACACAATTTCATACGATTTTATAATTGAATACATACCTTAATTACAACAAAACAGACTTCTCAAATAAGGCTTAAAAAATCAACGAAAAATCTAGTTTCCGCATATGCAATAATATTAATTAAAAAATTGTTTAATTATTACGCAATTAAAATATCAAAAGTATTCAAAACTCACAAGATTTTTGAGTGTATTGGTGAGATCTACAACCACATAGAAGTTCATGATAGGTGTACAAATACGTTTCATTCATAAAACTTTGTTCCGATTGTAGCACAAAACAATAACTTCCAATATTCTTAAATTTTATATGGATATAAAAAGCAATTGCTAATGTTTCAATTAAAATTATTTCGAAGTAACTTCATTAAAAAAAAAACACTTTTCTCATAACTATTGGAAAAATCAGCGATCATATTTCTTAGAATATATTTTTTTTGTTTGTCACCGAACTTCAGTGTAAAGATTCGGAACGGTAGCGGCCGCCATGACAGTGTCAACATCAGACTTACATCGCCGCAGCCGATGAACTTTGCATTGGGTGCAGAGTTATAAACGATCATTTCAAAAGTCGGACTTGTGAATGTACAGTGGAGACCACATCAAGCTATACACTTGCAGTACGAAATTAGCCCCTACAGAGAAGAATATAAGATAGGTACAAAGTCCAATGTGTCTTACTTGATGCGGTCTCCACTGTACATCCACTAGGGATGTACCATAATTATTTTTTTTCTCTTTGGAACTGAAGGTAGTACATACACCCTTTAGGGTTGTACCATAGGGGGTCAAAAATATATATTTTTTTTAAATGTCAAAACTTTAACGGCCTGTATCTTCTAAACGGCTGGGGTTAGACCCATGTTGATACTTTTTGTTTGATCGTGATATAACTGATGTTAGGGTTATGCTTTTGATATAGTGATGTACCACTAGGGATGCACAATAAAATGTTGTTTTGGCCTTATCTTTGGAACGGAATGTAGTACCTACACCCTTTAGGGTTGTACCATAGGGGGTCAAGAATATATATTTTTTTAAATGTCAAAACTTTAACGGCCTGTATCTTCTAAACGGCTGGGGTTAAACCCATGTTGATGGGTGTCTAAGAAAAGGTCTCGCCGAGATCTACTCCTCCCAAGTGTCAAAACTTTGACGGTCTGTATCTCCTAAACGGTACAAGTTAGACCCATGTTGATGGGTGTCTAAGAAAAGGTCTCGCCGAGATCTACCCCTCCCAAGTGTCAAAACTTTGACGGCCTGTATCTCCTAAACGGTACAAGTTAGACCCATGTTGATGGGTGTCTAAGAAAAGGTCTCGCCGAGATCTACCCCTCCCAAGTGTCAAAACTTTGACGGCCTGTATCTCCTAAACGGTACAAGTTAGACCCATGTTGATGGGTGTCTAAGAAAAGGTCTCGCCGAGATCTACCCCTCCCAAGTGTCAAAACTTTGACGGCCTGTATCTCCTAAACGGTACAAGTTAGACCCATGTTGATGGGTGTCTAAGAAAAGGTCTCGCTGAGATCTACCCCACCCAAGTGTCAAAACTTTGACGGCCTGTATCTCCTAAACGGTAAGAGTTAGACCCATGTTGATGGGTGTCTAAGAAAAGGTCTCAGTGAGATCTATCCCCCCAAGTGTCAAAACTTCAAAGGCTCGTATCTCCTAAACGGCTGAAGCTAGACCCATGTTGATGGTACTCTAACAAAAGGGCTTCACGAGATCTACTTAATGGTAAAATAAAAAATAAAAAAGTCGTAATAAAAATAAAAAATAAAATTTCGCAAATTTTGATCGGCTATATCTCCCGAAAGGCTGGTGCTAGAGAAACCGAGTTTCGACTGTTGTAAATTGCTTGACAGGGGCTACGTGCCACAATCAAAAAAATTTACATTTGACAGGTTTTTCGGAATTCTCGTTTAGACCTTTCAAAAAACTGTTAAAACCTGTCAAATGTAAATTTTTTTGATTGTGGCACGTAGCCCCTGCCAAGCCATTTACAACAGTTGAAACCCGTTTTCTCTAGCACCAGCCTTTTGGGAGATATTGGCCGATCAAAATTTGCAAAATTTTATTTTTTATTTTTTTTACGACTTTTTTAATTTTTTATTTTACTATTAGGTAGATCTTGTGAAGCCCTTTTATTAGAGTACCATCAATATGGGTCTAGCTTCAGCCATTTAGGAGATACGAGCCTTTGAAGTTTTGACACTTGGGAGGGGTAGATCTCGGCGAGACCTTTTCTTAGACACCCATCAACATGGGTCTAACTCTTACCGTTTAGAAGATACAGGCCGTTAAAGTTTTGACACTTGGGAGGGGTAGATCTCGGCGAGACCTTTTCTTAGACACCTATCAACGTGGGTTTTACCCCAGCCGTTTAGAAGATACAGGCCGTTAAAGTTTTGGCATTAAAAATATATATTTTTTGACCGCCTATGGTACAATCCTAAAGGGTGTCGGTACTACCTTCCGTTCCAAAGATAAGGCCAAAACAATTTTTTTATGTTGCATCCCTAGTGGTACATCATTATGTCAAAAGCATAACCCTAACATCAGGATCATCACTAGGAAACAAAAAGTATCATTATTTAAAATCAAAAGGAACCCTAATTTCATCATTTGATCCATGATGGCAGTGAAAATCTTTTCACGACGCAACGCGACGTGTAGATAGGTACCATTATCTATAAAAACGGCAAAAAAAACATGTTCGGTCACAAAATAACCACTTATAGAATTTTTACTCCGAATGGACTAGCGAAAACAGGCGCACGCACGCATAGACGCGTACGTACGACGATCTCGAAGATACTCGGGTCAATGCCAATACGAAATTCTGCCGAGATCATCATACGTACGCGTCTATGCATGTGTGCGTCTGTTTTCGCAACGTCGTCGTCGAGAAACTTAGCAAGATGTCTTTTTTAACATAAAATTTGCGCTCAAATATCAGGATTTATTTTCGGTTGTTTTTTTATTTATTTTCCGTAAGTCAGCATTTACTATAATAGAATGTATGTAAGAAATCCCGAAAAATCCTGCACAGTGGTCCCAATTTGAAATTTTATATAATGAATATTTATATTTCAAGTGACAAATACTGATTGGCAAATTTCTGTAAGTGATAGCTTTCGAGATAAAAAATAATCTTTTTTTTTTTGTATGGAGAAAAACAATTTTTTTTTTCTCAAAATGTTGTAAAGTGTCGCGGGTGTGGCTTTAATATTATGAATAACCAAGTGATCCTCTACTTAAGGCGATTACCGTCGCCAAATCAGCAGCTCGATGTTTGTCTGTATGAATATCGACGGAAACGACATTCAAATAACGTTCAAATCAGTGCACAATGCGTAGTGGCTGTTACGACGCTCGCTGCGTCCTTGAAAGGGCAAAATAGGAGAAAATAATACTTTTCACATGGGCGTCATTGTTCGATTGAATAATTCTATGTTATATTTATAGCTAACAAGTTTATCTATTTATCAAAGCATAAATGAATTAAATCACCTAAGCCGCTTAGGAGCAGTAGGAAATTCAAACCGAAAGACACCATTCAGTTGAAACAATTTTTCATATAGAAGTTTTGGTGGTACGAAAAAGAAAATTGTTGCATATGTTGTCCTTGAGTTGATAATCCATAATACATTTTTTCAATATTTTTGGTTTGGCCATAAAAGAGGAGTAGGCTTTAGAAAGTACCCATTTGGCGGTATTAAGGGCCTTAATAGTAGTTTATGCAACAAGGGCGAAAAGGAATAAATTACAAGTGTTTTAAACGTAACCGAGTAATTTAATGCTTTTACAACCGTGTACCATACTACGTTTTTCAATGCATAGTGTGAGGAAATAAAACAAATATAATCAAAGAAAACAATTTAATTATTAAAGTTAAAAGTTAAATTGTTACAATTTTGCAAGTTAATGATTGGCTCAAAAGGAATGTATCCAGAGCCGTTAAACAATGGAAAAAAAAGTATAACATTTATGGTACACAGGAAAGGTTGCAGATTAGCCAACTTCTAGTAAATAAATAAAAAAAAAAATAATAAAGCTCTAGGGGCAAAATAATCGGCTTTTTTGTTCAGTTTTGAAGAAATATTTATAACGTTTGCGGCCGCATGAAAAATTTGTGGTCAAATATCAGGATTTATTTTTGGTCGTTTTTGGAACATGACACATATAATTTTAATGTATTTTCCGTGAGTCAACATTTACTTTAATAGAATGTATGTGAGACACTTTCTTCCTGAAACAATATGTTATCTAGAAGTCGGCGTATTTCCTACGATATAGCAACATAAAAACCAATATAAGAGCGCCGACTTCTAGATAACATAATGTTTCAGGAAGAAAGAAGTCGGCAAAAGTGTTGCTTCGGTACCATCGGTCATTATAGAATTATTATTAACTTTTTAGTGAATGACTGCTGTAACTATTGAAGTCGGTTATTATTTTTTTGTTTATAAATTTTTACTAACGGTTTTCTTAGTGGGTACCTTATTTCTTTCTTTTAAGGTGAAATTTTCAAAGGCATTTTAGAGGCATTATTTTTATTAGGTACCAAAGTTCGGCCGCCTTAAAATAGGAGGGTGTAAATCTGATCATGTACTTTCATTCCTTACCTATTGAATATCCTATTAAATATTTCTTTTGCAGCAGAAAACATTTTTTGGCGGCAAAAGAAATATTTAGATGACGAATGATTCCCTCCTACAAATAACGCACTTTTCATTCATCTTGACGGATCGCCATCTACTCACACGCCGCCTCGCCGCTTTGTGAATTGCGTGCGAGCAAACTCCATCCGTCGCTGATTGGCACGTGGCGTGGAGTCCGCCCCGGCCCCGCGCTGCACCCCGCACCTTTGTTTGTATGCCATGATCATAGAAATTATGTTTTCTTAAAATTACGGGTACGAATTTTTCTAATCTTTTGAATGTTGATCGGGTATGTTATTATGATAAGGTAGCTGCCAACTTTTGAATTCTAATTTTGTATTTCTCATAATATGAAAAGAAACTTAATTAAACCGAAAAGCATACTAAATAAATTTCTAATATTTCTATTTTAGGTCAAGATAAATAATACCATTTGATGTAAACATACTCAGGTCCCTCTAATACTATATTGAAAGAGTATTTCACAATTTTCAGTTTTCCTAATTTCCATGTATGCAATCTTTCTAATAAATGAATAACAACAAAATACGCTTATTTTATGTCAGATAAAATCTAAACTTTTAATTCTAAGTTTGTAATGGCCCTTTTAAATTAAATAATTGCAAATACCTAAATAATACCTACAGCAACATCCTAAATTTTCTAAGTTTTTAATATAATCTTTAAATATATATACTTAATTAATCCTGCAAAGATAAACAATTTTAATAATATCATAAGTACGAATCGTACTGCTACGCGCCTATTAGCTTCTTACAGCATAGTTCATTCATAAATTACTTTATTATTTACTAAATTGTAAACCTTATCCAAAATATACCTATTTTAAATTCTTATATAAATATATAGTATGCCTTAATTAGCTTTTTATTTATAATTACACAATATAACTTTAAATATATACAATAAATAAAAGAAAATTATAACTTGAAATATATTTCGGCCCTTAGTGGGCCGTCATGATGACTGATGATGATGACGGCCCACTAAGGGCCGAAATATATTTCAAGTTATAATTTTCTTTTATTTATTATTAAAGTTATACTATTTTAAATTCTGAAGTAGTATTTTGTCCAAACAATAGAAACCGGTCTATACCGGTACTAGATAAAAATATTATATATCGATGGGTATAACAGATAGCGCCATCTACATTAGACTTTTGAGTTCGGAATCCTTAAAAAGATAAACGTAGTTTCCGTGGCGCCTCCGCAGACACATAAGATAAATGATAATACATTTTTGTACCTCTGTCTGTATGCTCGCGATTCTCGTAAAACTACAGAATGTTAGAGACGTAGAACACATATAGGTCGATGCAGAATGTATTAAGATTGGGTTTTCACTGTTGTATATGTATAAGTGTTCTGGAAATTAACTAAGGATACATAAATTACTAAAAAAATTAATTTTATCTCATTAGTATAGTTTCCATATCGTCACACTAGATGGCACTACTTATACCTATGTTTATTGGTCTACTTATTTTGTTAATATTACTAACGGATACTAAACTATCTTAGTTTTGTCCGACACATGGTCGTGGTCAGTTAAGTTATGCTCTAATGTCGGTTGCTCAATCGGGCTTGTAAAGAAAGAAAGAAAGTAGAGAAAATAGTTTATTTGTGAACATAGGAAGTGTACGTACAATTTATAAATATCACAAACAAGATGTAAAAAAATAACTGAGAGCACTATGTTCTACCTGACGTCGTACAAATGTTTTTGGTTTTAATTAAATTATTATATTCCATGCACATACAAACAAGAAAGGATGTTAAATTCAAATATAAATATTAAAATTATGAATAGTCTACATAAAATGTCTGAAGTAAACAAACAAGTGAAATTCAAATCGACATACAAATAAAATTAAAAATTATCATGTCGTGTAGATTCTCCTTTATTGCAATCTTACTTATAATCTTGAAATAGTTCAAGTTACATTGCGGGTTGGCTTGGCAGTCAATGGCGTTGCGTAATTGGAATTTACTGACTCTTGTCATTATTTTTGTTGCTGTAACAAAAACAGAACCACAGTAACGTTAAATGATTTCAAATAATTTTATAACAATATGCGGTAGTTGAACGATATAAAGTATAATTACCTACCTAGTACCTACTTGCTTTAGACATTTTTTTTTAACTATCCCACCTCGGTTCCCTTGAACAGTTTTTCTTAACTATGGTTCTTAGAATAATAACGCCTAGAATGATAGTTTCCTTCAACCGATCTCTCCAAAGTGAGGCAAAAAGATGATTCATGTGGGCGTAAGCATCATGTAGCTACGTTTGCTGACACGCACACAAGCGCATAAACAATGTTGCTAGTAGTACGCATTTTCCCTAAAGTAGGGAAATTGGAACTGTTACTTAACGACTCGGAATTATTATTTCTTGGTATATACATTACACAGCGCAGTTTATTATAGTGTTGCAATCAGTATACATTATATGCCCATATAAGCACGAATTAATATATAACGGTATTTAAATTATTTAACATATTATATTATATAGAACTACAAAACAGTGACTCACTGACATGGTTGTTTGGGTAGAAGGAGTAGTCTGATACGGTAGTGATGTATGTATGGAATTTCAAGTGTGAGCGGGAATCTTCGGAACTATGGAGCAATTCTATAAACTTGAAATGTGGCAGGTGGGGTGAATAAAAAAACATGTTGAGTAACTACGTTTCTCTTATATTTGAAAAAATGAAACGAGCTTTGCCGCGTAGTGGTCGCCACAACAACCTAATGGCCTTGGAACTCTGTTTTCTAAACAATTGTCGCTTAGATGACAGCATTTGCGAAATGTTGTATTTTTTAGATTCATAAAAGAATCGAATTTTTAAATACCGTTCAACAAGCCGCGCCACTTAGAAATTAAAACAACGTAAAATAGATAACATAAGCAAACATTTAACAAAAATATTTAGTATACAAAACCCCAAAAATTTTTATTTATTGAAATAATGAACCTTGGTCCTGACCACTTACCGAAAGTCACCTTGTATATTAGTACTAATTTGGGGAATATTTTTTTTCTTTTACTGGCAACATTTTAATACAATGGCGTCTACCAAGATTACGTACGATTATTTCTGTTTAATTTTATGTTTTTCGTTAAGTTATAATGTGAATTGTAGTACTTAGAGGTGGAATGTGATGTTATAGTGTTTATTATGTTTTTCCGTTGTATTGTGACACCCATTGACCGCACAAACCATCATTTTCAATTTAATTTCCGAGAGTTGTTAGTACCAAAGGCTGACCTTGAGAACTGACCAGGCCGGCCGGCGAACCAGGCCTATATGGCCTGGTTTTACTCGCTTCACTTATTGTGCGCGGACTTGGTTTCTAGGCGTTATTATTCTAAGCTATGGTTATTAAAAATAAGAATAAGAAACTTTAAAGGGAGCCAAAGTTTTATTTGAAAAAATAAATTTTTAACAATTTTGGAAATTTGCGAAACGATGACACTCATATACATATACACAGATAGAAACTCATATACATAGATTTTTTTAACGTAAAAAGTAGCGGGTTGTATCAGAGATACTACTGTTAATGATTAAAATGTATACTTTTTAAGTCACAGAGGGAAGAATTAATAGCGGCCATAAATATCTTAAGTGGCCTCTTTACTCAACCACCAACAAAAAAATTAATAAAATAATATTAGTCATCACCATCACCATCATCATCATCATCAGTGAAGTTTTGAAAAAATGCTTGATATTTTTCTGAAAGCTTATATGTACTTGTATAGAAGCGTACGTACTTAGTATTATGAAAGGTTTATCACAACCAGAGCAGAGTTTGCAGCGAATCAATCTTTCAATTATTCCAACGGGTATTTCTAATAGATATATCACTAAGCTAGACTTGATAGCGAAGCTTACGACGTGAATGCAAAGTTCACGGGCGTCACAACCCTTCCAGAATATTATGAAAACACTTCTTCTTTCTACAACACTCCCGTAGCCAGAGAGTCGTGTCTCACCCAAAGCAGCAACAATATGATAATTTTTTTAATCCTTCGGAAATCAGGGATGTCCTCCTCACAGCGCCTATGTTGGTGCATCCAACATGGAATGGACAATACACGTCGGCGTCGTCGTCGTAAACTTATGTAAACTCCCCAGTTCATAATTCTCTACAAAAATCCCTCCCATGCGCGTGTATTATTATGGTGGGGTACTGATGCACATCAGCATTCCACCTCCACTTTGCTAAGCATGGACAAGCAAGATGCTTTTGCGGCGGCAACGAATCACAGTTTGTAGGGCACCCGCTGTACAGGCAAAGGCTCAGTTGTGTCCACTGAGTCACAAAATAATTATTAAATTATTACATTTGAAAATAAGACATCAAATAATCCTTCGTTAAAAAAAATAAACATGTTTATCCAAAATTATTTTCAAGAGAGAACTTCCCTGCCAAAACTTTTATTGTAAAGTACTAAATACGAAAATGCCTTGATCTGCGTAATTCTTTCTTGAAATCGATCACGTAAGTGACGTGAAAATGTTCGGTTATCAAATAACAACAACAAGAAACTTTAAAATGATCCAAAGTTTTATTCAAAAATGTTAACTTTTAATCGATTTTGGAAATTGACGAAACGATTACACTCATATAAATAGACATTCAACCATTGGCCTTTTATTCTTCACAGTAAAAAATAAAATCGATATTGACTTATCTCTTAAAAACGAATAAAAAAAGGTCCTTATCCCACCTCAATTCACTTGAAAATGTTTTCTTAAATTCGGTTATTAAAAAACAATAACAAGAAACTTTAAAGGGAGCCAAAGTTTTATTCGAAAATGAAAACTTTTAAACAATTTTGGAAATTGGCGAAACGATTAAGATTCATTATGCTTGTGAAGTTTTATCGTGAGCGTACCACGAGAGACGCTTAGAGACGCTCTTAGTTCTCGAGTTGTTCGCAAAAGTAATAAAGCATTTTGCCAGATTTGAAGAGCGCTAGAGATTAAATGTGCATTATGGTACGGGACGGTGCGGCGACCTCGTCTCCTACACTAGTGCTGGGATAAGTGATAAATTAAATTCAAATAGTTTGTTTTTGTTAAATAGGTACACATAATACACTCATAACAAGTCAAATTTAATCTTATAAAAAAATATTAAATAAAATAATAAAAGTACATGCACTAAATTAAAGGTAAATAAAATAAATGAAAGATAAAATATTTGTATAAATAGACCAAAAATATCTCGAACGTCATATTTGATATTTGATGAGTCATACCCGCGGTTTCTAATTTAAGAAAATCTTGTTAGACAATGGTATCGATTTGGCATAACACGTCTTAACTTATTTGACAGGACTAGCCCTATTTTAAGCGTCCTGTCTTTTTCTTTCTTTATCGAAAAGACAAGGACAGAACGCTTAAATTAAGTTTAGTCCTGTCAAATAAGTAAAGATGTGCTTCACCGAATCGGTACCATTATTTTATTCTCTAATGTGCCAGCGAGGCATTGTATTTCATAATTTATTAATTTTTAAATGGGAAATCGAGGGTATGGTTCCAAAATTTCAAGCCGTGTCTTGTAATTCTATTGAATAATGTGGTATTCCACATTATTTTCGAAAGTTATAGTAAGTTGAAAACTTAAGTATTTATTTAATATTCACAAGCCGTTTTGAAAAAAAAAGCATGAGAGACTTGTATACGCACATAATTCAGCAGTGACGATACAACCTGCTTTGTGATAAGACGTGTCATTTGGCTCTGTCTATAAAGGACGATTTGCAAATTGGTATGTGGTTCGTTGGAAAGATCTTTTAATGTAGGATAATATTATTATATTCTACGATGACGCCTCATTCCAATTGATAGTCCCTTCAGAATTATACTGATATGAAAATTGCAGGTTTTGCCCGATTTAGGGATGCTGACTCCTAAAAAAAGTCTGTTTTCATATCAGTATAACCACGATAGAAATTGGCTACCAATTCCCATTAATTTTTTCATTTGCCCAAAGCCAATTTTTTCCTG
The DNA here is from genome assembly GCA_934047225.1 of Ypsolopha sequella. Lineage (NCBI taxonomy): Eukaryota > Metazoa > Arthropoda > Insecta > Lepidoptera > Ypsolophidae > Ypsolopha > Ypsolopha sequella. Next base: position 13,160,133 of record OW203994.1, on the reverse strand, counting down.
TAAATGACATTCCTTTACAGGATAAAAAATTGCAGTCACCTATGTTTTGATTTAGGAATTAGCCAAGGAAATCCATAATAAAATTACTTCATAATAATTAATTCCTAGATATTTCCCATCCCTAATTCTTGTGAGTCACCAGAGAGCTGCCACAGATGCAGTGAGCGCCACCTTACAATCTCATTTCAGAATACAAATCTTGTAAGACGTTTTTATAAGGAAGCGGGTCTAGAACATGCTCTCAAAGTCACCTGAATATCTAGAATCTAGACTTATATTGTTATAAATGTTGTTAAAATTTTTTTTTTTTACTTTTAAAATTTTCTATTTGTTTTTTGTTACTTTATATTTGATCTCCACAACAAATCAATGGATCGCAAGGAAACTATTGAAGTGGGATAGCTTACCCGGGCCAATACCGGGCTACTTTTTATCCCAGGATGTTTGGCCGTTCTACAGAGGTAACAGGACGATTATACCTGCTTAAGATACATTCATTTTTCTAGCTTTGTGAGGCCCAATGTCAGGCTCGCTGGACCTCGATCTAAGCAGAGCCCAGCTTGCACCCCACACAATAATTGCCCGGCCTTCGGCCTTGCTTATTTACTTAAGGATACGATAAAATATTATACATTCATACTTACAAGTCAACTTCAAAACCCTCCTTTTGGCATTGCCGTGGTCTTTATTTATGTGTATATGAATAGATGTGTGCAACTACGCGCAGCCAAATTTAAAGTTTTTATATTAACTGGAAATGGTCTTGGTTATATAAAAAAATCAGTCAGTATTTATAATAAATAAGCGATATTCACATATTAATATACACACAGTCAATGTTCCGCCCTTTTTTAAATCTTGTCTGATAAAAGGTAATAAATAATTTGCTGTTTGAAAATGTACTTTTTGTGCAAAGGAATTTGATTCAGATTTCACTTCCTTGTAACAGTTGTTGATTTCTCAAAGACCTTCTGCACTGACGCCAGCGTACACTTTTTATAACAGGAACCGTTTATAAAAAATGAAATAGGAAGTAGCACTGAATGAAGTTACTCAACGCCCCTTTCAAGGAATTCGCGTCAGTTTTAGACAAATAGGGAAGGAAGGAAGACATTTTTCCTTCTCCGAGAGGAGGCCGAACCGTGCCGAGTACCAACAGAGCAGAGTAAGAGAAAAATGAGGTAGCAGCTTAGTTCAACATGTTTCCAGACGATTATGAGGAAAAAGTTTTTGTTGATATTCTAAATTTTTCAAGAAATAACTATTTTTGACAGTAAGAGTTCTGTGAAAAAATGTTAACCTTGTGTTGTTATTTTTTTTTTTATCGTACTAAAAAGTTTCGCGTTTACACTCCGAGAACTGATGAAAAGCTTGGTTATAAAGAAGTTGTTTTAATTAATTCACAAACGTGTGTACAAGCTCAAATTGTCGTTGCTGTCACAGCCGTTTATAATTGCTATAAGTAACACTTTTCTGGGTGTAGAGTTGCCTGCAGTTCAAACTTCCTATTTGCTAACGATTTTAACAGCTATGACAATGCAGTAAGCTACCTACTGGTAGCATGATGTTGGCGTCCATAATTCCCAAACTCAAGTTTATTGTCCTATGGTAAGTAAGCCAGATCTTAACGCACACGATAAAACATCATCAAGGTTAAATTACACTTCTTTTAAAATATAAACCGATATATGAGCGCAGAAAAACGCCGACACAGCTTGCTACCAAATACTCGACGTCACAGGGGTCTGTCGGTAGAGCTTTTATTATTGAGTTAGAGCGTCCACCGGCGCTCGCTCAGACAGTGTTGAGTGCATTGTAGCTCTACCTAGACCTAGCTCTACTTTGACAGAAAAGTACCCTTAAATTCACTGCTTTACTATATCAATTGACGTTTATTTCCCTAAAATCAGTACTTTCTGTGCATTCGACAGAATATCTAGTCACCAGGTAGAAACCTAGAAAGTAAAGTAATCTGTAATTTAAATCTACATTTTGATAATTAAAATGTGGTAAATAAAAATAAAAATCCATCATGACTTAAATATCCCGAAAGGGGTATCACAGGTGTTTCCAATTGTTTTTTTTTTTTTTTTTGTTTTTCCACTAGAACAGTTAAGAGGCCGTTCCTCTTTTCACCGACAATTTTGTCGTCGAAATATGATAGCCTTGTTGCCGTACTTCGAGTACAAATATTTACTTGCATTTTAGGGCATGCAGGTGTTCATCACAGTGTTTGCCTTCACTACTCAGGAAGTAGTGAGTATACAAAATAATACCACATACATACTGATACTCACACCTGTCTGCAGAGGAGTAGAAAGAGACTAGAAATTTCCATCTCCTACGATCTGACACACCTCTTACGCCTCTTTCACATCCATTGACCTAGTTATACAAGCTCTTTTTTTCCGGCTACAAATTCCGAGTAACCCATTGGTGCAAGTTCGACCGGCAGGTTTCAAACCCAGAAATTTGAACGCGGCGTTTCACCGGTGAGTTACCCGTAGAGTTATCAAATAAACTGTCAGATGTATTTTCTCAAAGTAACTACGTGTTTCAAAATGTTTTTTAACTTTGTTGCTGGGCAGTGATTTTCTAGGTTGCAAAATGTTAGATTAATGTAAGTAATTTTAGTAACAAGATGAATTATAAAAAACACCAAAGAAGTAAGAAAAACTAAATATTTTTTTTAGGTCTTATTAAGCTTAAAAATTTTAATTTGCTTTTAAAATTAAAGGCACACAAGCCATTAGAAAAAACTTTTTTTTTCGTCTCCAAAACGAATACCAGGATATTTTAATAACAATAATTAATAAGACTTTTTTTATATATTTCATCTCAGTTTCAAAAGATCCCTAAAACATTTTTATGCACTTCAACAATCTCAGTAACCTTATGAAAAGTACACACAGTCTATTCCGTTTAAACTAACAGTTTAGTAAGTGTGAAACAGTTGATTGCACAATGTGCAGAGTAGATGTAAATTATGTGTTAATATGCGGCAATAGTTCCCAAGCAGCTTGGGATGAAGTTAGGCAAAAGATTTGGCTGCAGTTCAGGCATGAAGTCTCAATGCTGCTCGCTTAGTTAATTTGTGTTTTCATATTTTAAGGTGGATTGCTTTCATAAATCAAAAAAATTTATGGATGAATTCGGGCAATAACTTAGAAGGCAATACTGACGCGTGTGCAAAAATTGCGAAAGGAGAAAAATCATTTCCGTTGAAAATCCCTTGTAACATTACTCGAAATCTGCCGTAGCAAATTTTTTCGCACTTGCCATAATCGCCATCCTGGATTGAGATCTATTGGTTTTCTACTAAGAATCTCACTCATCAGAAAATTATCTTAACTTAAGATTATCTAACCATCAGAAACCCATTTTAGATACCTACCTTAGGTATTAAAAAAGGACTTAAAACAAAAATAATTAAATCGGTTTCGATTTTTGTCACTCGGTTGAATATGGTATATGCATGCATATACATACCTGTATGTCTGTATATACTTTTATGATATTCTAGAGTTTGTTTGTTAATTTTCAAACAGGTTGTTGGTTTTATTGTATTTAAGATTCCGTAGTACCTAAAAGGTACAAAAATAAACCTTTATGGTGAGACTCCGTTGTCCGTCCGTCCGTATGTCACAGCCTCAAAATTTTAGCACTGTTAAAGATATAGACAAGAATTTTGGCACAAAAATATCATTAATTTGACCACATATCACGGTGTAAAAAAAATATGAAATTGTTTAAAATGTTTCCAAACAAAAGCGAGAAAAATAAAAAATAATATCCTAAAAATACAATATAGGTATCAAATTGTAGATATTACAAAGCTGATTGTAAAATATATACTGTTACTATATTTCCTGGCATTGGTTTCGAGAGATCTTTAAAAAACCACGTATCCCCCTTTTATCTCCGAAACTGGTTTACCAAAAAATATTAAAAATATTACAATTATAGATCAAAACTGGCCAATTACAGGAAAACTATTAGTGATTTAAAAAAAATATATAAAAAAAGAAGTGAAATACATTGAAGAAATATTTTATAAAATACAATACGGGTATCAAATTATAGTTATTAAAAAGTTGATTGTAAAAATATTTAGTTTGGCTATATTTAATTGCACCTATTTCGAGAAATTCTTGAAAATCCGTAAAAATTGTTGTCCCCCCCTTATCTTGGAGATATGGAACAGATGGACCGAAAAATAAAAAATTAATCATGGTAATATATGTTTACGAAAAGATTACAGGAAAAATAAATTGGTTGAGAAAGTCAGGAAAAAAAATTACAAAATTAAATTTATCGTTCACAATACGGAACCCCTAGGGTCCACAACTTTAAAATTTTTCGCCTGCGACGAAATCGGCACGATTGTATTGTCCTCGCAAGTTTCATGGAGTGTGCACCTTATAACAATGAAACAGTTTGTCATTTGGCCACGCCCACAACTAAGTTGGTAGCATTATGACGACCATCCTTAAGAGACCCCTGTACGCCTGGATTTTTCCCAAGATTCATACAAAATTGTGAAGTCAACAGCTTATTATCTATTTTTTTTTTAAATATAATTACGTCTCTATACATTATTAAAAGCAAAATTTGACGAAACACCATCAAAATAGCTGTCAGGATATCGTGAATATTGCCTCGTTTTTACGCAAAGTTTAGCAAGTGGTATAATTTTTATCTATACTGGAAATAAAAAAGAGAGCAATACAGACGTTGTTCATGTAAAGAAGACTAAGTTTTTCACTTTTCTATAAATAAACAGTCACCGTTTCATGGAAAACAGTTTTCACCTGAAACCATTTCACAAATTGAATATCTCGCCATCTAACACCTCTTGATGAGAGATGGGTCAGATTGTGGTGTGGGGGGGAAAAAAAACATATACAAAGATGTGTGCAAAGTTTCATTGAGTTCAAAGCCATCAGGACGTCACAAACACCTAAAGCATTTATATGGCATCTGAGCGGGTGGACAACCTTAAAACAAATTAAAACAACTGCGATAAATAATTCCTTAATTCAATATGACATATACAGTAGATTAATGCCTAACTTACTTTATATAATCTAAATTATTCAGAAAGTTACAAAACCCGATTGTTTATTTGACAAGTTTCCGAAAACTTTCTACAAAATCATTACAATTAATTGTTCGGTTTCGTTCCCTATAAATTAAATCTAAAACATTTATAACGAAAAATGCTTTTAAAGTCCTTTCCGAGCTTGAACTGATTCATTTCAAAGTCCCATTACAAATTAGTCTTACAAGAAAAACATTCTTCTATTGTGTTACGTTGAACACCTCAAAACTAGTGGCTTCTGCTCGAAACTCATTTAAGGCTTAGGAGGTAGTTGAAGCTCCACTATTGTTCAAAAAGAGACACCGAAATCGTGTACAAGACTGGTCGAGTATTGAGTTGGTCCTTGTTGCGCGTCTCGGGTCTTATGTGATATTTTTAAGTCAGTTTTTTGTTCAGTTTTTTATATTATATTATAAAAGCAATTTGATAAAAAAAATATTTAATACCTAAAATATTGAATTCTTGTTCCCGAAATTTCAAAAAATAATTAAAACCCTTAACTGATTCAAATTTAAATGGTGTATTATTAAAAGTAGGTATTATAATATACTTATTACGAGTCAAATTTAATCTTATAAAAATATGTTATAAAATAATAAATGTGCATGAACTAAATTAAAGGTTTATTTAATTTATGTAGCAATACATATACGATTAAAATGATGTGAAATCTAATCAACCGTCCGAACCCGTACTGGGGACCCGGCTAGCGACCAGGAACAAGGTTAAATGATGTCTTACCTTATGTTAAATACTTATCATTATATCATCATTATATCATCACTTATCAAATAACTTTGCGTATGTGAAGTTCGATGACAACTGCGTCGAAATTCACTACTGCAACGACATCTGTGACTAGTTTATGCACAACCGCAAAGATAGCTGGCAAGCAATACAGAGACAAAATTTCCCTCATTATAAACATCGTTGTATCTCAACAACTTCTCAGCACGACTGTACAAAGGCTGGTATCATGCACAATGGTAAAAGTTATCTTGTTTATTTCCACTTCCATCCTTTAACTGCTCCGAGGTGTGAAATGCCTTGACTTATTGCTATCCTGGTATGCTTTGCACTCGGAAACTGGCCTTAACAAGACTTTGTTTTAAGTTGTTTTAGATTGCAATTACGGCCTAAAGAATGTGTTTAATTTGAGAAATTGTTAAACATTTGATTTTAACTCTTTTATTAAGGTGCCTCTTCCCAGCGTATGTATAAACATTATGAAAAATACAGGTATAGACTGTTAGTTAAACTATAAAAAAACTACTTCATTTAAGGAAATTATTCTTACGAAACAGCATGAAAATATTTTTCAAAGTCAAGCTGTTTTTAGACTAAAATTAAGTAAAATTGGTTATTTATTTAAAAGCACTAAAGGTAAATATTGCTTAGAAAAATTATGCTTTTTAATTTTTGTACATCGCTCTCCTACCTGCCTAGTGACTTAATGAAAAGACTTGTTGTACCAGTTATAAAAAACAAGACGAGTGACGCCTCCGATAAGAACAATTACCGACATATCTTGTTAGCTACAACAATAGCAAAGGTACTGGATAATCTTCTAGAGCTTCAACTCAAGAGACATATGACAGGATTGTCGATAGAAAGCGCGATCTTATGTCTGAAACACACTGCGTGGTATTATACCGACCGGAAGACTCCTATTTACGCGTGTTTTTTGAACTTATCGAAGGCGTTCGACTTAGTTTCATATGACTGCCTATGGAACAAAATGAAGAGCGATATTAGCACGCTGCCAGAATTGATCAACTTGTTCCGGTTCTGGTACAAGAACCAGACAAATTGTGTAAGGTGGGCAGGCGCGTTATCGGGCGTGTATGGGTTGGAGTGTGGTGTGAGACAGGGGGGGATAACCTCGCCTAAACTTTATAACCTTTACATGAATCAGCTGATCAGCAAGCTCAGCAACACTGGGGTCGGTTGTTCAATTGACGGTACGTATTTTAATACCATAAGCTACGCAGATGATATGGTGTTGCTGAGACCATCGGTCAGCGCCCTTAGACGGCTCCTTCATTCTTGTGAGCAATATGCGGTGACTCACGGGCTCAAGTATAATTTAAAAAATCTCAACTTATGGTTTTAAAGTGGGCAAGAAAAGTTAGGTGCCCCTAACTTTGCTCAGTGGTATACCTCTCAGCAGGGCTACCTGTTTTAAATACTTGGGTCTCTGGGTCACTGATGACATGAAGGATGACATGGATATTGAGAGGGAGCACAGGGCAATGGCAGTGAGATGTAATATGCTGGCTCGCATGTTTGCACGCTGTACTAAACAAGTGAAAACTACTTTATTCAGGGCATATTGTCAGAACTTTTACAAGTGCAACTTGTGGGTTAGCCATATAAAGAAATGCTTCAATGCCCTGCGTGTTCAGTATAATAATGCATTCAGGATACTGATGGGGCTGCCGCGTGACTGTAGTTCATCAGGCATGTTGGCTGAGGTTTGTACCCAGGATTTCTATGCCATAGTATGCAACAGAACTGTCTCGTTGATGCACAGGACGCGCGGCAGCGTCAATGATCTCCTAAACAATATTGTCAACATCACTGATAGTCCAATCCTGAGACACTTTGTCTCAGTACATATAGTTTCTGTCGATATTTGTACAGATACAGGCCGACTTAAGGTCGTTGGCAGCTACCTGCCCCTTAATGTAGTTATGAGAATCAAAATCTCAACTTTTGTTTTCTCTTTAGAATGGATAATTTACGTGTAAACACTTTTTTAAATCTTACAATCAATGGGGAGTATTGGAGAGGTCAGTTCCTGGATATAGTAATGTGTGACAGAGTAGGCATAATAGACCGTGGGTAACTCTATGTATCGAGTAACAAGATGTGACCAATTCGGAGATGTGTAGAAAAAAAAATACATCAAAATAAACAGGGTTGGCTGGCGCAACCTGGAGCATTTTTTACAGCCAACAAAAATAAATGACATACAAAATCACGTATATATCACGTTACATATAAGTAACAAGAAAAGCCCAACTATCCAAATGTACTTGAAAAAAAAAAAGGTTGCGCGTCCTATGTTGGTACTAACGTGAGTATTTTCACCGAAGATCGATTTATTTAGAAAAATCGATTCGGCATCGTTTTTAACAAGATGTGACCAATTCATAGTTGGTCACATCTTGTTGTGTAGAAACAAAAACTGCATCAAAATAAATAGAGTTGCCTGCGCGCAACCTGAAGCATTTTGTACAGCCAGCAAAAACAAAATGCTCCAGGTTACGCATTGCGTACCTGTCTATTTGTAACAAATTTTGTACATATTCACAAATTAATACAGAAAAACATAAAATAATCAAACATGGTGTACAAAAGCGGCACTTATTGCCAATGGCAATATCTTCTAGGCAACTTTTGAAAGCTAAAAGATAGTTTATGAAATAACACAGAGAAGGCGTAAATGCCAATCAGAAAGGGAGGAGATCACGATATTTATAAACACTTATATACTTATTTAAGACATAAACTTACATTTAAAATACGTGAACATAAATACTAACATTAAATTGATACTTTTACAAACTATGCATAGATATAATAAATAAACATACACATTGCACAATTACAGTATTTAAGTTCATATTTGACGGGTATTCTGAAGAGAAAATTGTTTAACCTTTATAATAAATTAATTAATATTTTTCAGTGTCTGTATTGACACAGGTAAACGATTCCAGAGTCCACAGTCGTGAACAGTAAACGAATCACTAATCCGGTTTTGTTTTTGGGAATAGCTAACCTTCCAGCGTTGCACGTGCGCATTTCACGCGTTCGGTTAAAAAGGTGAAAAATTCGTGGAAATAGCTATCTATTTTGGTGTAGTTTTTCCTACCACACAACTACAAATTGGTCCCACTTGTTACTCGATACATAGGGCTACCGACTGAACGCTCCTAGTCTATAGCTTGTGAGCTCTTTTGAGTCGTACAATTGTGTTACGTCCAAGAAGCTTATAACCACACTGTAGTGCTTATTTTCTACAACAAGGCAACGTTAAAAAAATTTGCTTCAAATGTTTTACCTTTCAAAAGTAATAGAGACAGCGAGTCTTTTGAAGAGAAAAATGTTTCATGAGTAATAGAAACAGAAACACATAAAGGTTATTTATTTTAGCGTGTTGCTTTCAATAGGGTTTAGCACTCCAGTCTGACTAAAAACTTTTTGGTTATGTCAGTGTTATAGCTTAAAATAATCTTACACGTCATTTGAGTGTGACTCATTTGAAGCAAAACGAACACTAATAATCCTCTTGAAGTAACTTTAAAAGCCCCAAAAATCCCTTCACAACTTTGTATACGACGCCGCACTATCGTACAAGTAATTACACCAGCCTCCGTCGCGACTATGACCGTAAATTGCACGTGTTAGAGCAGGACGGTAATTTGAAAGTATAGTTTTAAACTTCCATAAATTTCGTCGTAGGTATTTCGGGGGGAAAATTGCTCGTTCCAACCGCATATATCTAGCGCGATTCGGGAAATAAAGGCGGGTGAGTTTGTGATAACGTGGTCTGAGCCGACGTGATTATGTGCTAATTTATAACTAGGTACTGTTTTGTTGTTCGCTGCAAAAAGGCTGTACGTAAAAGGCTTAGATTTTATGTCGTTCACAATTAAGACTGTACCTGAGCCTAGAACATGACCAACTCCAGTTTATCTAGGATTCGTTTGAAGAGATTCGGACTCTCCTTGTATTGAAAAAAATATATTTGGTTTATTAATCTTTTCTCTAGGGATCTTACGTATAAACAATGTACTAAGATTTATACTTTTGTCAAAAAAAAATGTTTTGCACCCTTTTTTTTTGGTTTTCAAACGTTCACTTGAAGAACACGGTTAAGAGATCAACTTGATCTTTTTTCATAAAATAGGTAATAGAAATATGAAGGTATATCACCTAAATTCAATATTTTTTTTCCTTACAAAATATTTCAGTATTAGCTATAAACACACCAATTTGTTGTTTCGCTGCGTGATGACTAGTATTACGCGTCTAAGAAAAAGAGACCAAAGAGCCAACATATAATCGCCTCTATGAAAAGCAAATAAAGTCTTTGCCATAAGACTTATTGTGCTGGACGGGTAATAAAAAAAGTTGCTAGAGTATGCCATCTTCTTAACGGGTTCCGTCACTGAAGATGTGGCTTTAATATTAAGGTGCTGAGCGCAAAAGTAGAGTTACCCACATACAAATTTGAGACTTTTTATGATTAATTGATGTAGCTATAGAATCCCACAAAGGTAAATATGGGTTACTCCACTATTGCGCTTAGTGCCTTGAGGTTCCGAGCGCTAAAGTGGTGTAGCTTACTTTTATAATTTTGAGATTATTTAAGAATTCTGAAAGGATAAGTTTAAAGGATAAAGGCTCTGGGGTCTCAATTAAGACTTTAAAATTATAATTTACAGAAACCAATGGAAACTTTGCGATGGCAGCATACATGATATAAAGGTAATAAGGTTTTGTTGAATAACTGTTGAACAAATTTTGAATATAAGTGTTCTGTTTCGATTAATTAGAAAAAGGCGAGTTTTTCACAAACCAGCTACTAAACGGCCCTTAAAATTTGTGGTGTAGTAGTTCGAGTATTCGATTACTAGTCCGGAATCTGCGTGATTTGTAAGTCACTTTAGCCACAAAATAACCACTTACAGAAGGTTCATAACTAGCGAAAATAGGTGCACGCACTTATAGACGCGTACGTACGACGATCTCGGTCGAAGTCGGTCGATTGCCAATACGAAATTCTGCCGAGTTCATCATACGTACGCGTCTATGCATGTGTGCGTCTGTTTTCGCTCGTTGTATGGAGTCGGCCTTCTCGTAATATCTATTTTGTACTTTAGCTGTCCATATTATGTGCCGGAAGTACTCTATAGCAACGGCTCACGTAATAATCGTAAAAAGGCGTAATAATCGCCGGTAAAAGGTACGTATTCGAGCGTGGGTTACATGAATTACTTATTCACAGGTTCATACCCAAAAGCACCTCGGGCACCACTCGGGGATTCATGTCATGACGATATATTTAATATCGCATATGTTTTTATAATTTTATAGTAAATGACGTCAATTATTGTGCTATTGTCTTCCTTAGTCATTTGTTCGTGTTCGTGTTATTAATCATGTTTAAATCTAATCTAATCTTATTTTATTTAATTGAATGTAATTCCTATAATCTTCATTTATAATTCAATTGTAATTTTGGACTTACGTCTGGTAAATAAAGAATTTATTATTTATTTATTACTACTTAAGAGTCTAATGATCCTTTGGTACTCATATCAAAAATACTGTAACGATTACATGATTTTTATGAAATAATTCGTGGCAAATTAGAGGACTAATGCTACGCCCTGAAGGTGAAGATAACTTCATTCCATAAAATATCTTGATAGAAAAAATGCAGTTCCCCCTAAAGCGTAAAATAAACCGATAATATTCAATATTAATGAATTAAAAAGATCGATTCTGCAGGTTTTAATTTTAGTTTTAGTGCTGTAAAAACAAAATTTTCTTAATTTCAAAATAACTAGTCCTTAAGTGTTAGGAACAGAAGCTAAATTACTTTTAAAAATTTGAAATTTTGACATTTTTAAACTAAAATTCAAGCCTTCGGGGTCAGCTTCAATATATAAATAAAATGCATCATCGGTCTCAGCGTGGTTTCAAAATATTTTTGATGTGATAATGAAACTTTGTATAATAACTGATCTCAATGGTTGAATGTTTGACATTATAATAATAACCATTATTTTCACCGAAAAAACATATTTTTTTTGTGAAACACGCTTTTGTTGGAAGTGCGCGATGCTTCGGTTGTCGTATCAGTCAAGTTCAGAACGCGCTATAAAAATAAAAACAATTTCAGTTTAGTTTTACTTGATACGAGTACAAAAAGAGGTGATCAATATAAGATGCTATAGACTCTTAATGAGTTGTGTATAGAAGGATAAATTAAAACCATTTCTGTATTCTATACTGAACCTTAAAATAAACATATACTCTAAAGACGCAAAAGCGTAGACTTGAAGTTTAAATTTTACAAAATAATTTGTTAAAATAATGCTGTATATGTTTTTGTCTTTGGTTTTATTTATTTTGTTCCGATTCAAGAACACAAGCATTGAAACGGTGTGTATCGATTTTATTGTGTCTCTAGGTAACCGTAAGATGAAGGTCACTAATAGTCTGACCCCTACAGATGATAATCAGATGCCTGAAGTCTAACGTGAAAAGCTTCACGTTAGGTGATACGACGAGTGGAGCGAGGTGGAACGTGTTATGTTTACATGTAAATAAATTTAACAGAAATACGATATTTCTGTGTTAACAGAAATACGATATGCCCAAGCAGATCATGATATGCGCAATTATATGATCTGCCGTCGACATATATATATATATAAATAAATTTGGGGAGCCGAGCGAAGCGGAGCGGAGTGAGGCGACCCTCTTAGTGTTAACAGAAATACGATATGCCCAAGCAGATCATGATATGCGCAATTCTATGATCTGCCGTCGACATATATATATATATATATTTATATATATATAAATAAATTTGGAGAGCCGAGCGAAGCGGAGCGGAGGGAGGCGACCCTCTTAGTGTTAACAGAAATACGATATGCCCAAGCAGATCATGATATGCGCAATTCTATGATCTGCCGTTGACATATATATATATATATATATATATATATATAAATAACTTTGGAGATCCGAGCGAAGCGGAGCGGAGTGAGGCGACCCTCTTAGTGTTAACAGAAATACGATATGCCCAAGCAGATCATGATATGCGCAATTCTATGATCTGCTGTCGACATAATATATAATATATATATTTATACAATGTGTTAATTTTTAACATTACAAAATATCCGTGGTCGACTTCCAGATATTCACAACATACGTGTAAGAATCTTTGTAAGTACGTAAATTTTATGAAAGTAGAACGGAGTTTTAATAGTAGTTTATGCTACAAGGGCGCAAAGGAATAAATTACGAGTACGATTTAAAACACGAGCGTAGCGAGTTAAACGTAACCGAGTAATTTATTGCTTTTAAGCCCGTGTATCATACTACATTTTTCAATGCATAGTGTGAGGAAATGAAAACAAATATAATCTTGTGAACTTTAAATTATAATTGGCTCAAAGGGACTGTATCCAGAGCCGTTAAACAGTGGAAGAAAAAGTATAACGTCTATGGTACACAGGAAAGGCCGCAGGTTAGCCAACCATTGTAAATAAATTAAAAATAATAATAATAATAAAGCCCTAGTTCAAAATAATCGACTTTCTGTTCGGTTTTGATGCATAAAAAGTGGGCCTTTACGAGCACATGCATTGAAAAATAATTAACGTATCTACGATAACAAACGATTTGGGAGTTGCTGTCTATGCAGATCCTGTCAGTGATCATGGATACATATAAGTATCTTTGAATAAAAACGAAAAGAATAAGAAGGGGTTGTACCCAGTGAACTAAAAAAACATAGAAGTCTGATTAGAGCTGAAAAAACCGGCCAAGTGCGAGTCGGACTCACGCACGAAGGGTTCCGTACGATCATCTATAAAAACATATCTGTTGTATGGGAGCCCCCTTAAATATTTATTTTATTCTGTTTTTTTGTATTTCTTGTTATAGCGGCAACAGAAATACATCATCTGTGAAAATTTCAACTGTCTAAATCACGGTTCATGAGATACATGGTGACAGACAGACAGCGGAGTCTTAGTAATAGGGTCCTGTTGGTTACCTTTGGGTACGGAACCCTAAAAATGACCCACACGATAAAGTGTGTTGAACACAATTTTGTATGGCTATGGCTCCAATAGCTGTCCATGTGTCTTTGAGTCGGCCAATCACGTCTGGCCTAGTGCCGCGTGACAACAGTACGAACTAATCTTTTCTCTGATGCCATTTTTGAATTAAACTTAGTGAGAAATGCTTCTTCCCTGTTTTTTTTTATTCGCCGGTTGTACCTTTTTGGGTATATTGCGGTTTTGTAACGTTCTTACGTAACGATAACTTTTATTGTTATCTGTAAGATAGATCCGAGGCACGACCTGGATTGCAATCTATTGTTTTAGTGATAATTAGAAGATGGGTTAATTTGACACAAACAAAACCTTACATCGCGAGTCCTACTTTCACATAATATGTATTGCCGATAACTTCAAAACAAAAGCTGCTTAGTAAAACATTTGGTTCACGTTTGAACATAACGTCACTAATACATCTTGTAGTTATGGAGTGTCATTTTGTACAGGGGTTGATTTTCAAAAAATCCTTTCGATGTACATAGAATTAGACTACTAAAATGTGAATTCTATGACTTAGATATATAAACAATTTTCGCAACTCTATTTAATAATCACAATTACAATACGCTTTTAGGGTTGTTGCTATAGGGTAGCATAAGAACAACTTAACCAGAAATAAAGTTTGTTTATAAGAATATCTTTACTGATTTTGGCAAAAATAAAACTAAATAATTTAGAAATAATGGTAATGTTGTGCCTCTGTATTAATTTAACATAATTATAAATAAGGTTGTACTGAAATCGTGTAGTCCTTGTCAATAAGTCATTATGTATATTTCAAAGAAATTTTCTGCGCATACCAATTAATTTGTACTCAACATACAAACAAGTACACATATATATTTCTCATTTTTTCTGTTTTAAGCACCTGACAGAATTTAACGATTATGAACTTTATGATAAGGGCTTTAGGTACCTGATGGTGCAGTCCGTCATACGCAAGAGAGACGCAACGATGCAGCTTTGAAGTTTAGAGCAAGACGGGGCACTGATAACGGTATCACGACACGTGGTTTTACTCTCACACCTTGCTTTTTATAACTAGTCTTAGAAACATTCACTACGTGAGCTGATTTACAGTTCTGAAACGCTGTATTAGTTGCTTCTCAGTTTCAGTAGTCCAGAAATATAGGTTAGTAGGTTCGGTGAGCGATCAGTGTAAGTCCGTAGGGAGCTCTCATTGAGACTGGCGTGGCGCTGAAAACCTTCAAGCAACAGATGGTTGCAGGGGGCGGGGCAGAAGAGGCGCGGCTGCGCGACCGGTTGCCATGACGACGCCTCCTTCAACTGTTTGATTACGATAGCCACCGAGTTTTTTCAGCAACTAAACACAAGTTTGAAGAGGGCGTAATCAAGGCACAATTTTCAGTAATTGAGTTTGGAGCAACAGTAATTATGACGAATTGGTGAGGCGTTTCGGCGTTTGACTTTGGGATTTGGATTGCTTTTTTAGATAATATTTGACTACCTGCGGGCCTATTACGTATCTTTAGTTGCCAACTGGACTGGGTGCGTATCATCAAAAACATAGATATACTATCGAATTCTGATTGTCTAAGTATATGTTTGCACTTGAAGTAACGACACAGTTCGTAAATAGTTCAATACCTACTAAAAGCAATTTTGAAAGCTTAGTTTTTATCTATGTTTTTAATGACAGGCACCCAGTCCTGTTGGCAACCAAAGATACAGAATAGAGGGGCTGGTGTTAATTTGTGCAGATTCTTGTTGTTGTGTTCCTCATATGATAACGTCATGGAGACGACACTGCATCGAGGCCATCAGCCGTTTATGTCTTCACCTGACCCTGTTCTATATTATTGGTTTCGGAACGAAGGCAAGAAGAGGCAATCGATGAGATTAGAAAATATTTGTAAACATCGAGGATATTACTAAGTGCAATTAAATTTATAAATTTAAAATACATTTTTAGTAAATTTATTGTGCACCAAAACAAAGATTTATAAAATAATCTACAAAAAATTAATATTAACTAAAATGACAAATTAAACTAAAAACCTAGAGTTCCTAAAATTAAAAACTAAACTATAAATAAAATGCCTAACCAAAAAAAAATATATATAATAATAAGAATAAAGAAATTAAAGATAAAAAACCCGGTCCAGGTCGCTGACCCCGGGTGTCCAGAATGCTAGCAACGTTCCCTCTTTGGATGGCCAGACTGATCCTTTGGCCGAGGTAAGCGCCAGCCCTCCGGTCACCCGAGACATCGACCAGGCGCGACGAAAGTTCTTTAAACAGTCGCCGCGCCTCCGGACCCCACGGACCCAGCGTCTCCACTCCAAACGGCGCAAACATATGTCACCTGTCTAGTGCGGAATACTTGCGCCGTTTGTTGCTTTCGGCAGTGCCCGCCGCTGCACCAGCGGCCCTGCAGCTTTGTTGGACATAAGAAGCCGCCAGCGTGTCCACGCATGTTGCGTCCCCCACTAGCGGCCGCCCATTTTAGTTATTTTAAATATTTAGAAAGATGCATGAAAGATGAGTTCGTTTTCTTCTTTCTTTTCTCTGGATGCTGGTTAGAAAAATGCATTTTTTTTTTTTATATAATTAAGGTTAGGCAGCGGCAACCTCGGCAAGGCTTTTTATTGACTTTTGCTTTAGATAGGTTTATTTTTATTTTTTGTAGTAGCTTCTTATTTGTTTATTTTGCTAATGTTAATAATTGATTGGTCTATGGAATAAATTATTATACTAAGTTTAATTATAAATTAATGTCTTTTAAATCCACTAAAGATATATTTTATCAAAATTAAATAATTATTGTATATTCATTATCATTAAAAAAAGATTGGGTATGGGGTCATTCTACATTCTATACCCATAATAGGAATGCTCAGAGAAGAAAAAAGAAATGTATTTTCTTATCAAAAATAGGTATTATACAGGTACAATTATTTAATCACACGTCAATTTTAAGAAATTAAAACAATTGAATTAAATTTAATACCGAATAACACAAAAAAATTGGTTTTTATAAAATAATCAGTAAAATTATAATATATTCGCATAAGTAAAAATATGTGGGAATAAATGATAAATGTTTTAGATATAATAAATACAATAAACTGATAGATAAATACATACGTGCATACATATAATTACACTTTTCTCCCAGAGGGTTAGGCAGAGACCACAGATTTCTATTTGCTACGATCCTGACACACATCATTCACTTTTCCCACATTCTTATATATTTTACTATTTAAAATAATCAACAGAGGCACTTAAAAAAATTAAATTACTGTTTAAGTTCTTAGCAGAGGTATTCTTATAATCATTATTGTTTGGTTTTACTTCCCGTAATTTATTAACTTAAGAAATTAAAATATGATTGCATACCTTTATTGCATGCATTCATGGTTGCTTTTTATTATTTGTAACAAATAATATAAAGATATCTTTGATGTGAATTTTAATGTTTAATTATTATTGAATAACAAATTTTTATATTTTGCTATGGAAATGAAAGTCATTAGTGAAAATTCGCGGTATGAAGCTATTTTACACGACCCAAGAACTGGTGTTATCTTTAATTAGCATACTTGCAAATTTAAGATAATATAAATGTTTGTTTAATTCCTTATCTATGGCTCAGTAATATTATTTTCACAGTCCTTAAGTTAAATAAAGCCACATTTTTTATCAAGTTAAATAAAGCCACATTATAGTGAAACCACAAGTACAAGTGTTTTAATTCAAGATGTGTTCAAGTTTCACCAAGTGCCGACAATCGCAAGTATAAATTTTCACATTTTTATCATTTTATAACCTGTCACATTACATTTACATTTTTGTTTTTTAAACGTGCTAAATTATCAAGTAATTAAAGTAGCCCTACTTATTTAAGCACTATGAAATCGGGCACGTATTAGGAATTGCTTTACATGGTTATAATAAATAAATAAGAAATGTTGTACCAAGTTTCACCTACGAAAATAACATGTTTGACGTTCAGGAGCACTGAATACTCGCAGCAATAGAATACGGTAATTGGGCCACTATACGAATTATATTGATTTCAGCGCCATCTACATTCGCTAATGTCTAAACTTTAAACATTTTTAAAATATTTATGAAATCATAATGTTTAATAATCATAACCATAGATCTTTAAGTTAAGTAATAAATGTCGGTAATTTGAGATTTTTCCATCTTTTTATAACCAACTGTAATTTTGAGATATTCAAAGAAGGTTTTAGCATAAACGGTTCATAGTTCTGAGGCTATGACAAACATACCTATTGACGGAGGGGGACAAATAAATCTTCCGTTTTATACCTAATGATTCTTCTTTTGACCTTCGGGTACGGGACCCCAATAAAGTTTCACAAGACGAACATAAGTACATACAATATACTTACTTACAATATATTTACTTACAATAGCTAGTTACAAACTGTAAATAGTTCCTAATAATGACTTGACTTGGCCGTCCGTGAGGGTATCTTTTTTTATTAGATTTCCGAAAGCACGTCAACCTCCCTAATGTGAGAGTGCACCGACAAAATGAGATTGCAGACATTGCCAATTTAACCCTAATACGATTTCAATAGAACATGATCCTTATCTTAGCCGAGCAAAGCTTAAAGTCGGTCGGTTAGAGTGTTATAGTAAAATAGTGTAGCACTGGTAGAATGCAAGCCATTTTAACTCAATGACGGATTAAACCCGGGGAGTATCGCCCTCGTAACGTCGAATTTTCAGATAAATGCTATGAAATTCAGCTGCAGTATTTTGTAAGACTGTGTTAGTAAAACTGTTTCAAATTTTGTGACTAAGCATTTCGTATCTAGGACATAGGTCAAAGATATGTACAGTTTGGAACAAATATTACGTGCATATGTAGTTTAAATAATCGCAAGCAAGTATTCAGGAAATTCAGTTCACAATGAAAATGGCTTGACGGTTGGTCATTCTTGAGTCAACTGAAGACAAAACAACTTTTTTATACAGTGCCATTTTCACGAAGGAACGCTAAAAAGGGGTGATAGCACTCGACTGTCCGTCGCTCCTAATGCCCTGACCCAGGTAAGATTGTGGAAACTTTTACCCCATTCGAGGAACTTCGTATATGGACTATAAATTTTCAAGTCACTTTTACAGCTCGGGCAGAACATACGAGTAAAGTTAAAAGTTTGTTTTGGCGTCCACCACTCGATGAAAGAATTAAATGGATAATCTTTGGGACATAAATCCTGTTCATTTACGGAGAGTTATGGGATAATACTTCTTTTCGTAGGTTTGCTCTATTTTAATTCTTTAATTAAGGTCTTCCTGAAAATATTATCTGATTAAATTATTTACAAAAACTTTAAGAAAATTTGCAGATAGGTAAGTTTAAATTAAAAAAAAATTCTCATTATTTGAAGGTTGGTTGATTTAATCCCTTAGCAGGCATAAGTTTATAAAATAATTGGTTGTTTTGATGAATAAGCGGATACACAAGTAAATATAAATAAAATCTAAGTATTAATGGTTTGAGAGCAGAGTTTCTCTTTCAGCGTGCACAGAACTTTGAGATATAGGCTGGTTTCCAATAAAACTTTACCAGATCAATTCAACTTGCTAGCGTTTGCAAAGTGTCAATAATCTCCAAGCTAGACGATTTATATCTGTCTGCACTCGTATTTCCATGAACTAGTAAACTTGTACAACGATAACAATTTGGCGGTGGTATGGTTGTAAAATGCATTCTAAAGAACAAGCGCAGATTCTGAAACAGTAAAAGCGACTCTGTTACAAAGCGATAAAGCTTTGTTTGTCTTTGCAGTCAAATCTTTTTCTAATTTTGTCTAGTTTTATTGCAGTATAGAGTTACAATTGAGATGTTGTCTTAATTTGATTAACCAATATAGATCTTTTTAATCAGTGTCACAGATTATTCTGTGGTGTATGCTGAGCCAGCGCCCTTTCAGCCTCTATGTCAAAGATCGTCATTATTTTAAAGATTATGATATTTTTATTATAATTATAGTAATTGTTATTTGTTAAGCTCTAAAAGTGTACTTTTTGTGTTTTTTTGTAAGAGGCTTTGAATAAAATTTTTATCTATCTATTTATCTATTAGTAAACTTGATATAAATATATTATTATACGAGTATTATTCATTGTACATACAGAAACTTGAACAAAAACTACGAATTGGAAAAAAAACATGCGCAAAGGTAAATTTACCTCTACAAAATATTGCTTCCAGCCAACCATGTATCTATTCTTAAAAAGTGATTAATGTTAACTTAAAATATTAGTTAAGAATAAAATAAACATAGTTGTTATATTTTTTATAGTAATGTTAGTGTGTGTATTACGTATTATAAAAAAAAATAGGTATGATACAAGTAGATCGATTGAACAGTTGATTTTGTGGTTCGGGGAAAGCAAATTCACGTTTGTAATACCTACTTGTCCAAAGAAACTAATTTTTGCTAAAAAAAAGCCAGCTATTTCATATATTTCGGTCGAGTGGACGTTGTTTTTTTGTATGAAACATGTTAATTTTCGCATTTCTGTTCCAACCTCATTATGAAAAAGAAACATGGAGACAAATATGCATCTTCTGAACCATTTATTTTACGGTGTTTTTATACGTAGACATAAAATGTCAGCAGAAGTGTTTGAAAAGTCAAACATACAAACGGTAAATGTAACTAAACTACTGCATCTGCTACTTCCTCCGTCTAAGCTAGAGTTATAGAGAGGAATTTACTCTTTCAAACTTTCTGCAAACTCACTCAAATATATTTGTGTTGCAGAGCTCATAATTTGAACAGATATTGTTTATATTCTTTGTGGTTTTTTAATATTTGGAAATCAAATACAGATATCAAATATATTTCAAAGGTGTGCATTATATAAATGTTTTAAACGTAACCGAGTAATTTATTGCTCTTACGCCCGTGTATCATACTACGTTTTTCAATGCATAGTGTGGGGAAAATAAAACAAATATAATCTTGTGAACTTTAAATTATGATTGGCTCAAAAGGACTGTATCCAAAGTCATTAAACAGTGGAAATAAAAGTATAACATTTATGGTACATAAGAAAGGTTGCAGGTTAGCGCACTTCTCGTAAATAAATAAAAAAATAAAATAATAAAGCCCTAGGGCAAAATAATCGACTTTCTGTTTGGTTTTGATGCATAAAAAGTGGGCCTTTACGAGCACTTCCATTGAAAAAAATCTTGACACCTAATAAACTTATATTCACGCAGCAAAATATGTAAGCGCGGTGACCAAAATCCCTTAACAAATGGGAGCCGTCTAAAGAAATTGAAGCATACGTTCCATTAACGGTAAATTTATTTAATTATACGAACTGTCAAAACGAAAATTCACAAAAGCCTTTTGTGAAGGTTCCCTTCAACTATACGTTTTATTATAAAAATTTACATCGGCCTTTGTGAATTTTAGCTTTGTTTCTTCTTTTATTAGCCTTTGTCTCTGCATTTAACATGGATTTTTGCAATACCGGATTGTAAACCTCCTAAGTCATAGTGACTAAAACAAAATCAAAATTTGACGTTACGTAAATGCTTGAGCATTTTCAAAATGTTCGAATTGCTTCCGTTCAAAAAAACTCTGTTGCCGATATTAAATTTACAGAAACGGGCCGCTTAAAAGCACAGTCACAAACACAAAAAAAATCGACAAGAGAATTTAGCCCCTTTTTTTCCGAGTGTACAGGATCTTAAGATAAAACTGGTGATAGTACTCATACATACGAACAACTTTTTGTGCAAAAAAATTGAGAAATCGAGAAAAAAAAATCTGTTTTTTCATACATTTTGGTCGACTAGCTATGTATTCCTTCTATGGAACAGCTGATTTTTTTTCGCGATTCGAGGGTTGGCTCAATAGTCAAAGTTGTTCGTATGAACGGTTACTATCGCCAGTTTCCGGCTTCCGCAACTTCATCTTAACACCCAATAGGTAGTACCTATTAGGTACTGACTTTTTCCCGCGGCTTTGGCATTACAGCGTTGCTCGGGTGGTCCGTGGATAATTTCTCTCAATCTCGTGACAATTTTCCTAAAATACCTTCAGTTCTTATTACATGTCTTCATAAAATACGTCTGCAGTCCATATTTTATGTAACATGGTCGAGTCGTTCGATCTAGGCGATGATAGATCAGATATTCAGTCAGGGTATTCTTTTAAATATGCAAGAAGACAATAAAGAGATCTTAATGAAAAGTTTGTAATTTTATGCACCGAATGGCTTTAGGATTTGACTTTTACATCGGTATAATTAGTTGATTTTTGCTTGCCAAATAAACATTTTGTTGTTTTACTGTACATACAAAACTTTGGTCAACGTTTGTAGAGATACTATATATTATAAATTTCAAAATTCTTTGAATGCAATTTTTACTTTACAAATAAAAATAAATACCTGATATGAAACATAATAATTTGAGTAAATACAAAGAAACCTAAACATTAAAAATAAACTTAAAAGAAAATAAAGTAAGTAGAACGCTAAAAAGGGGGGAAGGAAGGAAAAGGATGGGTTGCGTGTATGTGAAAAAAGTAGGAGGTGTGTTTTTGTATGTGTCGAGAGGATGTTTTATATTATGAAAGTTATCAATCTGATTGTTTCTTAAGATATGTGGATATGTGATATAAGTATTCGCTCCGGTTTAGAAAAAATATATCAGCATCTGAAGAGTGGTCTTTGTGGGCATCAAATGCTGAGTAATTAATGCGAGAGTGTGTGTGTAGTGCATACGTGGGTGCTGGCGCCATGTGAAATGAAATGCTATGAAAGGTAAACTTTATTAAATGAAGAATAAAACATACCGACCTGTGCGATTTTTATCAGAAACCATTGCTGATCAACTTACCTGAAAAAGAAAAAAACAATCAAAGGTTAAAAAGTATCCACTATAATAATTATTAAACCTAAGATAATACATACTTCTTTCGCTTCGCTCACTCGTTCAACAACATAAATTACTAATGATAATGAGATTTATGAAATGTATTTTCTCTGTAGAGAGAACATTGTATCACAAGTTAATTCAACTCCCAGCTAGAAACGTACGAGTAATCAGGGAGATTGCTTATTAAGACACCAAAAAACGACGAGAGACGTAATTATTATAAAATTTCTAAGCAGAAACGTGTTCAACTTATTCGTTGTACGGGACAAGACTAGGTGATATTTTGCGGTTTCGATGTTGTACCGTTTTTTTTTTTAGCTGCAGCCAATCAGAGAGTGTTTTTTACGTGTACGTGTGTATGTCTGTTACATAATACTCGTAGTATTTTGTGAAACTGTAACATAATTTAAGACATTTGGTTACGAGTGCTTGTTTACGGAACGAAAGAAGGCAGTTTCGTAATAACTTTGCACGTTGAGACAGGGACTGTCTGTTCCGCCTCAAAATACCAAAATGGTAAAAAATAAAAACGAGTGTTCCAATGTCTAATTATGTTCAGTTGCACACAATACTTTCTCTACGACCAAAATGGAAAAAAAAGTAAAAAAAAAAACGGGTGTTCCGCTGTCTAATTATGTTCAGTTGCACACAATACTATGTCTACGACCATCAAAAATATCGTCTTTATTTGTATTATTTTCTACTAAAAATGTCACGAAAAATGAGAACAGGACATTTGTTCATGAACCTTGGGTGCGTCGTTCCGGTAAAGCTGCCTTGAAGGCCAATCAGGACAAAAGGGGCGTGGCTTAAGAAATAAGCTCGTGCATTATTTCTCGTTTCTGTTGTTGATTGAGTCTCTAGCAGTTTTATATTAAATTGAATCAATCGCAGCGCAAAGTCGCGGTGTTATAATGTACCTAATATTATGACATATCTAGGTACTTATAAAACTGCTTTTGATGTTGCAGTTGTTTTATTGCAGTAGGGAGTAGATAAAGTTTACTGTGATGTAGATACACTTGTGTATGTCCATTGTTTCATTATTTCAATAACCTAACTGAGAATAACGTAATAAAACAGTGTGATAAGTACAAACTATTGTTTTTTCACATAATTATACAACGTGTAACAGAAAGGTGTAACCATATTTGAAAAACTTATTCAGTCAATGGTATAGAACAACTTTTACTACGGAAGGAAACCTGTATATCGAAAAAAAAAAGTACTGTTTCTTAGAAAAATGCAATACCACTCGGCCGAAATGTATGGAAGGGCAGATTTTTTTTTTTTTTGCGATTTCAGAGTTGGCTCCATAGTAAAAGTTGTTCACGGTGCACCGTGTAACAAAAAGGTGTAACCATGTTGGTGAATATGTCGCAGGTAAATTCTCAGAGCCGTGAAATTATAATTTCAGGGTAGGATTTTGTTAGGTTTCTTATAATCTAACCTAACGTAGTGAAATTATAATTTCACGGCTTTGACAATTTACCTGCGACATAACATTATTAGACCAGGGTAAAATACTATTATGGAACCAGCTAAGGGTAGGGCAAAGCCTGCTGTTATTAATAGCAAATTTGAAATATATTTCGGTCCACTTTGGGGCCGGCATCAGTCGAATTATAAACAGTAAATGACATAAAATATATACAACCTTATGACTAATGAATTAAAAATTATTTAAATGAATGACATTTGAGTATGAGCAAAAAATATATATACAACCTTATGACATAATTATGAATGAGCTTAACCTACTTTAACAGAAAAAATAAAAATAAAAATAAAAAAATGTAGAGGCCACCCTGCGGGTAGTTTGTGCACTACCCCGAAGTTTATTTACAATATTAGGCGCACTCAAACCCGCAATATGGCATTGCTGCTCAAGGTACCCTGATCTTGTTTAATTGTTTCTTTTGTCTTTTAAAATATTTGTGTAAATGTGCAAAAAGTGTTATAAATAAATAAAAAAAAATCTATGAAAATATGGGTACAAACAGACTTTCCCTATAACAGCAGAGTGTATGATTCTCAGCCATTTTATACGGAGTCATTTGTAACTGGCGAGGCGTTCGCCAGGGAGACGCCGGATGCTTCAGTCTGAAGACAAGTTGTCTAGGGAGGTTGGATTTAAATTACCTTCCAGTGATTGTGAGCAGTTTGCATATCGTTGTAATTGGAAGAGATGGATCTGGCGGCGTGAGACCGGAATATAAACAAACCGGGGCCTCGGGTTGCCTGTGCTCGGAATTAGCATCTAGCTCTGGGTGAGTTATTTACGGGTTTCGATATTTGCGGTCAGATTTTATTGGAAAAGTTTACGGACACAAACTCCTACGTCATATGTGAATTAAGACTTTTCATAGGTGAATTTTTTGGTATCTTAATGTGTTATTGTTTTTAAAAAATCCTGGAATTGGTTTTGTCCAATTCTGAACATCCCATTAGGTACAGTAAAAAATAATGATATAATTATTTGAAAAAGCTATATTTAAGAAAACTACAAAAAAAAACGTTCAAAGTTCTTTGCTATACATAGAAATTACCTTTCGCCCTGATCTCCTAGATTTCATAACCTTAAATATAGATTTTAAAAGGGTTAGTAGATATTGAGTTTTAGATTATCAAAAACTACAAGTGTTTACAAGTGCAAAACTTGCAGAAAAATTAAAATTGACTTAGGAGTAGAGGTGTTGTTGTCATATGTGTTCTTTTTTATTTATGTATTATGGTTTTGAAGTAAGTTTTCTTAAAATATTTTGTTTTCTAAATTAATCAGTGTTTGCATTAAATATTCAATATTGTGTAATTTGAATAATTCTCTTATGGGATGATCCAGATATTTAGCTCGAAAATTTGAAATTTTCATTTGTTAACAATTTTCTTAACAAACAAAACATATCGTCACGTTATAAATACTCTAGAGGGTGTCAGAGGTGTTGAGTGTAAAATTCAATTCAAAGACCACACTTAGCTCTTACACCCGTTTTTGATCGACGATTGTAGCGCTCCAAACGTAATGGGTAGTGAGCCCTACTATTCCTGTACTTGGGGCACAGATAACGTGGCTTTCGAAGCACGCAGAACGAATACAAATCAAATTGCAGCGCGGGGATTGAACCCACGTTCTTTGGGTTAACAGACGGGGCTATACTACTTGTTCACAGAGGTGGTCACGTTATTTTACTTTTATTTTATCGCCAATGTGAATTAAAAGGGTTATTAAAATGAAAATCTCTTTATAGCAAATGTCTCGATTAAAAACAGCACGTCTATTAATAAAAACTAGCATAAAAAAAAATTGATTTCATTGTGACTGAATCAAATTGATAGTAGATCTAGCTAGCCGAAAAGCTACAACAAGGTTACTCGTGAATCGCGACTTTTATCATCTAGTTATATTTCGTAGTTTAACTTTTAGATTTAGATTGTGTTATTTGATTCGACTGGGAACAAAGTTTGTTCTATTGGATAGTGCATTTTCAACTACTGATGATTGTTCAACTTTTGGCGGACAGGTAGCTGAATTTCAGACTAACTCAGATAAAAATAGGGTTTATGACAAATGAATTGCTTTAAATAAATGAATAATGATTAAACTATTTAAAATTCAATTAAAATAGCCTACTTTGTTTTTTTACCCATACATACAGGGTGTTAAGATGAAGTTTCGGAAGCCGAAAACTGACGATAGTACTCGTACAAACGAATAACTTAACATGTAAAAAATTATATTTGAGAAATCTAGATAACAATATCAGTGGTTTGATACATTTTGATCGGATATGTAACTTTTCTATGGAACAGCTGATTTTTTTTTCGCGATTAGATGGTTGGCTCCATATCAAATTTGTTCGTATGGACGAATACTATCGCTAAATTCCGGCTTCCGCAACTTCATCTGAACACCCAGTAGATAGGTAGAAATTTAGAAATTAATAATTAATATTAAGAAAATGTATTCAAACTGTTTTTTATTTTTTCAAGTTACTAAGACATGTTGTCTATTATGCTTTATAAATTTATAATACATCCATGTTTGTGTGCTTATGTAAAGAAATACATAAGCCATGTTGCTACTTATATAAAATGTAAACACGTTCTCTTTTAATACCAAAATTAAATAATTTGGCTTTGTTCTTTTTATCAGAAAAACAATAAACCCGACCAAAAAATCATCTATAAAATTATTCATAGAATTTCTCATTTGACGCCCGACTCTATTGCTTGGCCAAACATATATTCAATATTGTTTCGCAGCCATTTTGATGAAATATTCTCGAACCTGTGCAGTTACTTTGAATTTATTATCCCGAAAACACATCGTCGTGAGTACAAAGTAATTCAAGATGGTAGTTGGGCTACAGAATATAGAAACCAGTTATGCACTATACATACTTATAACAAGATCGTCGTTGCCACGCGAAAATATACTCTATAACAGTTTTTGAAAAATAGTACATTACATCTGAGACCAGTATTAATTATGGTCGAAGCATGTATAGTGCTTTTCTCAAAAATAAAACGAGATATTATCAAATTATATAAGTTTTTTTATTACATTAACAAACTCATCTTGAATAATAAACAATGGATCGAGTTTGTTTTATGTGTCACGCAATTTTATTAAAATAATGCTATCGCGGTGTTTGACGTCTTTTGTAATTAGATTCCCAAGGTCCAGACTTCTACATACACCGTTTTTACTCCCATGATAAGAACAACCTACAACAAAAAACTCAATTTTAATAATGAATTAAAGGCCTATTTATAACTTTAGAGCCATAAAATAATATTAAATCATTTATTTACCTTTATAACTAGATATTTATCATCTATATGTTGTCTTGAAATATTTTAGACTTCTTGCTTATATAGCCATCTGATTGCCTTTTTAGCCATGCCGTCAAATTGTTATCATTTTTCAAGTTTATTTTATTCTTATTGAGCACAACACATCGGAGCATGGAATACATCGCCCATAAAGTGGAAGGCTGCTTTGTTTGGCTAAGGTGACTGAAATAAGCCAAAAACACATTTTCCAACCAACTGTTCGTGTGTTTATCTGCTTTCCATTTGATGAACTTTTCGTAATTTGTTTAAATGTCCTTCCTTAGATTTTGGCGGAAGCAAGTTGTTTTTTGCTAATCCCGCTTCCGCTTTTAGATCTGGAGGAGTACAATACAATCTATATCAGAGCTTTCTTCTGAACTCATTTTGTAATTTATTTACACAAAAAACTTTAAATGAAAATATTATGCAACAACATAATTTCCCGCTTTTAATTTTTTTTCGTTTTTTTTTTTTATTCGTTGGGCAAATGTATACAGCCAGCCTTCTTCATAAAATTGAGGTTAAATTTTAAGTGTTCAATGGTTTTAAATATAACTATAAAATCAATAAAAATAATATATTTTCAATTATAAACTATAACAAACGTTTTCTGAACACGAAATTGTAATGTTTTTTCTTTTTATACTGGCCGCTAAAAACCGTATGATCGCCAAACTCTTTAGTCATTTAAAACATAGACACGGATAGTTAAAAAAAAAAAACATGGTATGTAATGGATTTTCATACGAATTTCCTGGACAGTTATTCAGATTTCCTGGAGACTTGAAATAGCTCTACAGGATGAAGTACTTTCTGGCATGTCTATGCAATATGTAATTAAAGCATTACAACATATTTTTGAGAAAAATACATTTCGTTTTAAAGATTCCAGCTGTCAAATATTCCATGGTTCTTGGTATATTTCATAATTAAGGGTCTTCAAAGATATACTGCGTTTTTGAATCGCTTTTAACTTTCTATATAAATATTACCTCATTTTTAAACAAATGCAATTGTTGTAAAAAATATAAACTGTGAAAACAGTTAAGAGCCGTTTCTCCAGATTTGTAACAAAATGTTAAGAAATAATTATAGTGGCCAAAATACAACCTTTAGCTAAGACAACTTTTAACAATAGTTTGCTATATGCATAAACATATTTTTAATGCAAGAATGTTAGTACTGAAAATTGAAGTTCCTTCGAATTCTCTATAGAAAACAGCAATTTCATATGTAAAGACCTAATATTGCAAACTTGGTTTACGTTCAATTTGAAAAACATGTGTATAAAATATACGTTACATTTTAAAAATGACAAAATTTTACCTTCTGTAAAAATCCCAAACAAAACATCGACATCCAACTTTTAAGAATGTTATGAATCCAACAGCTACCATGTAGTACGTATACGTATATACAAAGAGTGATACACATTCCATCAGCCACGTCACTGGCAGAAGTAGGTGAGGAAAATTTAGAGCTGCCTGCTTTGACTCACTCCTATTTATGAAGTTAACGACAAAATAAAGCGGTTCATTAAGGTGTCTGGCGAGACGTAAGTAAGGCGTTTAATAAATGACTGGCTTTTTATCCGAAAGCGTTGGATCGAAAATTTTGGATCGGCGTAAGGAATTGCATTTAAGATTAAGGTTATTTGGAGATAGAAATTGAGTGATTTTTTTCTTTTTAAGTAACACACATTTATTTGCCCATCTTACTCGCAACTTTTAAAACAAATACAAGCTTGGACAGACGAAATTTATATGGGAATAAGCTCTCTTTTTTACAAACAAAATTATTTGTATATTTCTTTTGTTTCCTATGTTTTAATGTTAAATTTAGAACTTAGCATAAATAATTGACCTATAACCGGCCATTAAAAAAAAGTGCTCTTTTTGCCGCTTTTGGAATAAATAGATCATTTTAAGTATATATTTTCAATAAAACATTGTTTCGTGCTTTAGAACCGATTTTATAATTGTTTTAGTATTTACAGGAAGTGATGTAATGATAGGTTGAATGGTCCGTTCCTTGTCAGAATTTAAGATGCGTTCAAGAAATATTTTTTTTCTATATTAAAATGTGTGGAGATGAAGTCACTGAAAGTCAAATGAAAGACATCGCTTTTTATCATTTAATAAAGAATAGGCACGCTTATTTCTAAATCTGTCTATTAAAAACTGGTAAAGAAAGCTATTCCTCGAAATGGTTTTTGAATCGTAAATATTGGCAAAAGAAGAAGTGGCCATTATACAACGTGTAACAGAAAGGTGTAACCATATTTGAAGAATTTATTCAGTCAATGGTATAGAACAACTTTTACTATGGAACAAACTCTGTATCTCGAAAAAAAAAAACATTTTCATAGAAAAATGCAATGCCACTCGGCTGAAATGTATAAAGTACAGTTTTTTTTTGAGATTTCAGGGTTGGCTCCATAGTAAAAGTTGTTCTATACCATTGATTGAATAAGCTCTTCAAATATGGTTACACCTTTCTGTTACACCTTGTATACAAGAGCAGTTTTTATTTGGCCTATATTATTTATACTTACAATTTGTATAATTGTTGAGCTATAAAATATTCTTACGGTAGAGAATTAAAGAAGGAAAAAGTTAACTCTTTCACTTTTTCAAAAATTAATAAACAACGAACGAGCTGTTTAACAGTACGGTATTAACTAGGATGGTAGAATCCCCTGAAATCAGATTTACGAGTCTTGCTAAGTACCCTTCCGGTCGCACGTCCCTCTCATAAAACTGGTTTAAGGGTTCAACGAAACAGCTCTGGATATAAAATGCGGCCAATAGTTGGTAACATTACCCAGAGGTACTCTACAATAGTTTTGTAAGTGCACAGTTTTGGTTTCATTTTAAGCAGACTTAAATGATGCCTATAAAACACATCTGATGATGCATATAAACAACATATTGTTCAGTCTCAAAGGATACTTATTTCCTAACCATGTTTACCTAATCAGCATTCATCTATATGTGGCAGGCAAATTGTATAATTCGTCAGCTTACAAACGGGGTCATCAGTTTCTAAACGCTCGCTCTTTTGCAATTTGCCGTTTGGAAAATTGTAAAACGTTTGTAATTTTGTGATTTCTTCGTCATTTTCTAAAATGCTGAAATCAAAAGTGTTATATCAAAAAGTCAAAAATAAGTGTGACGACGAGCGAAGCAAAGAAGAGCGTGTTAGTTTTACATGTTAATACGTATCAG
This sequence comes from Ypsolopha sequella, assembly GCA_934047225.1. Classification (NCBI taxonomy): domain Eukaryota; kingdom Metazoa; phylum Arthropoda; class Insecta; order Lepidoptera; family Ypsolophidae; genus Ypsolopha; species Ypsolopha sequella. The sequence continues at coordinate 13,129,185 of OW203994.1, read as the reverse complement.
GATCGGAGTGAAGTGGAGCGGAATGAGGATACCATCAATAGTTCCAACAGAATTATGACATGCCTAGGCAAATTATAAATGCCGAGTTCTAAAATATGGCAACGATAACGCAAATCGCAAAATAGCGAGTGACCACGCCATATGTAAACTAATGAATTTTACTATTGCCTGTGACATAAACATAGCCATAAACAAACACTGTTTTTATGCAACCAAAGAATGGCATTGGCAACGCCAAAATTAATGAGACTTAGGGTTTCTGAATTAAGAAAATCTTGTTGCTTGGCCGACTAATCAGCCAAATATAGAATTAAATGAAACTTGACGATAATTCATGAGGCGTAAGGCGTAACGTCGTCGCGTAAACGTCTTCACTCGCCCAGATGAAGGCAGTCTAAATCTGCTGAAACTGGTCGTCTTTCCCCATCATAATACGTATTGAGGTGAGCCGTTTTTATATAAATAATCAGCCAATCACAGCCCTGTTTTTCATAGCTAAGCATCGTTTAAATTAAAATTATTTTGAAACTGCCCGTTTCTAGGAATCAAACTATAGCCTATGTCCAAGTGAAAAGTCTAACCATAACGCATCAAGAATTTTCAAAATCGGTTTAAATGCTTCAAAGATTACCCGTGCGAATGCTATTATTGACCCCTAGGGAAGTGTCCATCTCCAGGGAACAAGCTATAGTCAGTATCCAAGTGAAGAGTCTGACCAATACAAAAAAGAAAGAATTTTCAAAATTGGTCCAGCAGTTCCAGAGATTACCCCCTACGTAGAGACAAACAAATTTTACCTCTAACATATTAATAGTATTTGAAATAACTGACATGTCTCACATGAAGTTGTGAAGTAAAAATAACAATGCTATAGAGTTTCACAAACCCTCAATAATACTTTGAGATACACAGAGTTTTAAAGATTTTCTCGAGCAATGTGTCATACATCTTCATTAGATAAGATAAATAATTCAAATACGTCTTTTCTCAGACGCGTTGCCGAAAAATCCAGACATAACAACAGAAAACCCATTACGCACCGTGTCTGCGACAAAATATACGTGTATGTATAAATACCTAATACGTGCTTTCTTTCGCGACTGTGTTCCTTTATTGTTGAATGGACTGCTACAGTGTTTCATGATATTATTATTATTCATATTATTCAACACTAGTTTTTGCCCGCCACTTCGACCGCGCTGGCTCCATAATATTTGGATCAATTTACTGTGTCAGCTCATATTTTCTTTAGACTAATAAAACATGGTGTCTCAATAGGTTTTTTACATTTTCAGGCTATATTTCAACTATTGAGTTGTTTTGACGTGAATTGCGAGTATACTGATAGACAGGCAAAAATTTCATATTTTTTTACGCTTGGCCATTGGTAGGATGAAGGGAACTAGCCCAAAACGGGGAGCGAGACAGCAGGTGAGGCGTTTATCAGTTTTTCCAGGGACTTTTGAAAAATTACTACGGAAGTCTTTTGTATAATTTACTCGTACTTATAGTTTTAAAAACAAAGGTTTTGTTTAGTTAATCAAGAACGACTCTTGAAAACGATTTTATATTTAAAATTTCTTATAATTGTTTTTCATATTTCTGTACAGACGGAATCTAAAAAAGTTGGCTAACGCAAACTGATACGCTTCCGAATAATGTTATCATCTGACAGCTAAACAGATGGGTGTATCGAACGAGAGAGAGTTACCGAATATCACGATTCAGTCTATCTGTCATCGTCATATATTAATAGCACTCATGTACAAGCAGATCTATTATCTATATGTTTATACCTGGTGTAAATGAATACGTATCTTTAACGAATTCACATAGTGCAGTGATTCTACTGAACAATTTTTTTCAAAGAAATATAACTTAGATTAGTTTTTAGTTGTTGTCATTCATTCCTTGTATGCATAAACAGTGTTTATGTGAAAATAACTACATTTATATCGGGTAACTAGACTCTTGGGAATGCTGATCATGCGAAACTCTTTAACGTCTTTGACGTGAATATTTTTGTGAAATTATAAATGTAATGGGTTACTATTTGTATTTTACTGAGGCTAAAACTATATTTTTAAAATTTTTATCTCTCCGCCTGTCTGTCTGTATGTGTGTATGTTTTAACTCGAGAACCACTCCACAGAGTTGTATGTTGTTTTCTTTACTATCATCGTAGCGACCCTGGTCAACATATAAGGGGTGTTGATAAAATTACCGCTAAGCCGAAAACTGAGTAAAAGTTTAATAAACGCGGGTGGAGCCGTGGGCGAAATAACAGTACAAATGTATTTTCATTGAATTTTCCACATAATTACCTAATTTAAATCAAGGCAATATGTTAATAAAATAGGGCTGATTTCTTTCTGAGTATCTCATAAAATACACAAAAAAATTTAGAGAAGTTTTGGTATATGCGTGTTGACTCTAGGATTTTGATTTTGGAAAACATGTTTGGATAAATTTTCCCTAATAGAAATAATTAATTGAAATAAGGTCTTCAAATACACTTTTTCTCCTCGTTAGTAATAATTTCATTAAAGGTTCTTAACAATATCTAGATTTTTTTATTTTGGAAATATTGCCAGCTATTTTTTTTTATAAAAGTAAAAAACATACATTTTTCTCTTTTGACCTGAGTGCTCCCCTATCGCATTGCGTGGTTTTTCGCTTAGACTGATAGCCACAAAAATAAAATTCACATAGCTTCTTAAGCCCAATCAGGTTTTTTTTTATATTTCAAAACAGAAAACGTTGATTTTAATAGCATATTAAAATAGCATAGTAGGTGTATCAAATACGTATGTACACTGAGATTCCTGTCTTATCTAAAAACAAACATATTATCTATCTATACATACCTAGATTGTTAAAAATACATGTAAGTAAGTACAAACTAATCATATGGAATGTTTTATGTAAATGAATCTTACAAAGCGTTCATAATGGACAATTTATCATAAACAGACAAGGACGGACAGACAGACATCAATTTTTAACGGAACCCTGAGAAAAGTAAACTTTTCTGTAACGATTATATACCATTATATATAATATTGTAACGATTATATACCATCCGAAGAATTGGTCCGTTTGAAATTGGTCGGTACCGAAAGACGCGCGGCGTGGCGGCTTGTTCGAGAGACTTGACTGAGCGAGATCGCGGCGTGACCCCGACTAGCGCCTACCTTGTATACTAAGATATTGCTGTTGTGTGCGTACTGTAGTTCGTGCGTACTAGCACGCACACATATTAGCCGCGCGATGTACCTTTGCTTGAAGATAAACAACTGTTCTGGTTTTACTATGCCTGTGCTAAAAACAGTTACCGGATCACTCACAGACTTTAGTGAAAGTGACGTAGATACTGTAAGTTCCGCATGTTTATCGTTGCTAAGTGACACTCTGGTAATTAATAACGCTAGCCCGGAAGTAACTAATTTTACTGTGCGGACGCCCTACCGGTCCAACCACCAATGCCATCTGCATCGATGTCATCTCGAGCCCCGCGGGCCGCAGCCCGGAGTGTGAGGCGTAACGTCGTCGTCGCGTAAACGTCTTCACTCGCCCAGATGAAGGCAGTCTAAATCTGCTGAAACTGGTCGTCTTTCCCGATCATAGCACGTATTGAGGTGAGCCGTTTTATATTAATCATTTATGTCATAATTTGATTTAATTTATTTCAGTAATTTATTAGCAGTGAAGAACTAGCCAAATCATATGTTTTTTAGTTAGGTTGATGGACACGACTCTATTGTGATGCAAACCCAAAGATTTATTAGATTTACAGACACAAACCTATTTACATTTATACATATACTCACGCCTGTTTCTAAGAAACCCTTCTTAGAAACAGGCGTGAGTATAGACAGAAAACCAAAAATATTATTTTGCTACGATCCTGACACATATTTTTCGCCTCTTCCACATCCATCAATACAAGTACTCATTCAAGCACTTTTATTTCGGGTGATTTGACTTTCCCCTTCTTCAGTATGTCGCCATAATTTGATAGATTAATTTATTTATTTATAACACTTTTTGCACATTTACACAAATAACGAAACAATAAAACATGGTGTACAAGGGCGGCACTTATTGCTAATAGCAATATCATCTAGGCAATCCTTGGTAGCTAACAGAAAGATTAACAAAATAACATGTGGAAGTGTAAATACTAATCAGAAAATAATAGGGAGATCAAGATTAAAATATAAACCTAAATATCTAAGACATAAACTTACATATAAAAATACATAAACATACTGAAACGAATGAATACATACCTATAAAATATACACATAATAATAAATAAATATACAAAAATTATAATAATATTGGATATTTGATTTTAAGATTAATTATATATTAATATTAATTATATCTAACAAGAAACATAATAATATAAAACGTTAAAATATAAATATATATTTTTTATCTATTGTATCATATTTATATATTATACTATATATCACTTTATAAATCATTGTCACCAAATCTTTGTTCAAAACATACATACAAATACCCTCGTACACACCCTTTCACACCCTCTCTCTCACCCTTACACTTATCATATTTTCTACATACATATTAAATAATTAAAATCACTGTAATCATAACAATCTGTTAAACTGATCTATAGTCAATACGATTACAAATGTAGTTCTATTAGGCCCCCGCGGTTCAGGCTCGACCTAGTTTTGGGGACCACTGTTAATGTACTGAACTTTAATTAAGTTAAAGATCTAATATAATTTTCTTTTTGGTAAATAAACTTATTCTTATTCTTATTATTCTAGATGTGCAAACCAAAAATATATGTTTACCCTGTCAAGCCGCGGGCCACAGCTAAAACGGCTAAAACGCTTTATAGACAGATACATAAAAGCTCGTATCAATTATTGATTGATGGTCTCCACTGAGTGGATTGAGATGACCAATCTTTGTTAACGCGAGTGTGTGAAACGAAACGACGTTTTATTTACTTGTTTTGATGAAATTCAATCGGCTTAGCTAATTGAAGTAAATGTTTTCATACCACTCACTATCTATCATATAAAAGCGAGATTCTGTTTTACGAGTGGAGTATCTACCGAGTAGAGTAGTCAAATCGTAATGGTATATTATATAATCGTTAAGTGTGACCAGGCGATTATTTCGTAACGATTACAGATATAAAAAAATTTAAACTGATATCGAAAGTACGTTACCTAATCAGTTAAATGACATCAATAACTTTTATAAATCAAACGAGAAGTATCTAAAATTTTGACATTAAACATTCCTATACATTTAGTATGAGATTAGTAAAAAAGTTTTAGTTTCCTTATTTTAAAAGGTTATTTTAGCTTAGTAAAGGAAGTAAAGGAAACTGTTTATTAACCTATTAAAGTAATAAAACTATCTTTTTATTGAATAATATTAATTTCTTAGTACGTACAAAATATTGTATTCAAAGCAGATATGTTTGAAGTGACGTCCTTGTTGTGCGATACAATGTGTGAGAATCAATGTCAAAATTTTGGATACTTCTCGTTTGATTTTCAAAAAGTTATTGATGTCATTTTACTGATTAGGTACATAACGTACTTTCGACCTCAGTTAAATTTTTTTGATATCTGTAATAGTTAACGATTACACCCTGTATATAGTAAAAATGCAAAATAAAAACTTTTGGCCTCAAAAAAAAAAGTAGTTCCTTAAACTTACCTATGAATTAGATCGTTTGCCTATAATAATATGACCGCCTCTGCGGCCGTGTGTTAGAGCACGCGCCTGCTAACCCAGAGGTCGTGGGTTCACTCCCTGTGGTGCACAATAATTTATGTTCGGTCTGCGTGCCTTGGAAGGCATGTTTAAATGTTGGTTCATAATTTTGAGCCCAAAGTATAAGGTTAAGGCACACCACCTATATCGTTTCGAACGTAATAGTCGTCGGTGTAAATCGGGTGTACCAAGTGTTGACTGAGACCTGCATTTCAGATTTCACACCAGAGAACACGTCTGACAGCCTCTCGGTGATTTATGTCGTGACGATATTATTTTTATGTACCTAGTTTGTTTGTCAATATACATATTATGTATATTGACAGTATTAGTGACTAACTAACTAACTAGCTAACTAGTATTAGTGAGCGGAAATAGAGGTATTATACAAAATAACTATAGATATATAATTCATCTATAGGTAATTTAAACTGTTAAATCAAAAAAATACCAGTGAAAAAAGAAATCTCGTATCTATGAAATAAACCAAATAGCTGGGCAAAAGGCAAAAATGCAAAGAATTTAAGTTTATAATATTACGGTCAATATATAGGCAAATGCGCTGGAGGCCAATCCCGACCTCGCATAGCCGAGTAATGAAATGTTGCTAACGTTTTTATTACGTAACCACGATATTTAGAAAACTGGTTAGTTTTATAAGGAAGTAGCAAAGTTGTATGCATGTTGAATAGATGAAACCATGGTGGAATAGGTACTAAGGTAATACTGCAATATTAATCTGTAACAGTGTTTTTATATTGTAGTTTTTATATATATACTTAATTAAAAACATATTAATTAAATTGAGGTATATTTCGGGCCTTATCTTGGGTCTAGCATCAGCCACTGGTGGTATTTCAATTTAATTTTCATGTTATTTTATTAAGTGTATACAACGTGTAACAGAAAGGTGTAATAACCATATTTGAAGAGCTCATTCAGTCAATGGTATAGAACAACTTTTACAATGGAACAAACCCTGTATCTCAAAAAAAAATAACTTTTTCATAGAAAAATGCAATGCCGCTCGGCTGAAATGTATGGAAGGACAGATTTTTTTTTGAGATTTCAGGGTTGTCTCCATAGTAAAAGTTGTTCTATACCATTGACTGAATAAACTCTTTAAATATTGTCACACCTTTCTGTTACACCTTGTATATGTATAAAAAAAAATTAAAGACAAATTAATCAATTAAATAACATTTATTTGTTTTTATATTGTAATATCATGATAGATGTTTGAGTTAGTTCAGATATTACAACACAGTATAAAAGTTTGCAGACATGTTTCATATCTTATTCATTCAATGAAATTAATCGAACTACATGTTACAAATTTAGCAATGTCATGTATTTGTTTATCCAAGCGTGAGTTAATCTATATAAAATTAGATAATCTGAAAGATTGATTTATTAAAGATTGTTTTCCTTCTATGTTAATGCTAAACTATGCTGAAAAGCGGCTGCTGTGTACCTGGCAGCTACGTATGTGTTGAGCACAATACTTTTTGCTTTTTTGTAAAAGTTATTATTATGCATGTCTTAAGGCGGGCTTTTTCAAACGAAGCCGCCCAGACCAATTTTTATTTTGGTAATAATTTAAATACTCTTATTATTATTAAATTTGTTTCTTATTGATTTCTAGTTTGTAATGCACTCTAATAATAGTGACAAGGATAGTTATTTCCGTTTTGTAACGTAAAATATAAGTATATATATATTTTTTTTCTTTTTAAATAACTGAGAAATAATATCTTAACCATGATGAATAACACAGCCCTTGTACTCGTTTAACAGTATATTTATTTATTTTACCCAACTGGTTTCAGTTGTACACCATTATTAAAATTTTTAACGTTCAATGTTATTTTACGTGCAATAAAATAATATATTTCGTACCGAGTGAAAAATTTAATTTTTTCGTACCCGAGGAATGAAGCCGATTTCGACGTGAGCCGAAGGTGGATAGGTGGATTTCAGGTGGACATTCACTTTCTGAAATTTTCGCCATGTTTTCCCCCAAATCGTATTTGTACGAGTAAGTCTTTTATAATGACTATATACCACGGCGCGGCCCGAAGTGGCCAGTATCTTTTTTTTTTGTTTACGGTCTGTCGTTAGGTAGCGCTAATAACTGGCCAGTATCATTCTGCCAACTACGAGGCCGCGGAATAATTTCGAGTATCAAGACAAACTTACATTAAATTTGATCCTAACCGAGTACGAAATTAAATTTCATAATATACATCGTACTGACCTGAGCGTCATTTCGCAACGGGGTTCAGAAAGTTCGTGTTTTGAAACTAATTTCAAGTATTTAACGGAACTTTTTATTAAAGGTAATAAAAAGTACAACTATGTAGTAATAAAACATCAAAAGTACATAATTAGGAAATACTAATATTAATATATATAAAGGTAATACTAATATTACAAAACTTATGAACCTCTTTATCACGGCTTCAAAGCGGTTCCGTTAGCAAGTTACAGCCGCCACCGCCACAGCGCAACCATAAAATATTTCTACATAGTGATGAATGGCAATAACCCGTCCTTTCGATAAACTTTTTTTTACTTCCAACTCGTTACGAGGTTGATTTCAATGGCACTTGGGTGAGGAACGGGAAGAAAAATCGAGAAATAATTATATTCAGTTTAGAAATCAGGTAAAAGCGTAGCGATTTCTATCATTTTGCGATTCAATTTGCTTGTGCTAGCATCATGCATGGCTTAAATTTATTTTGCCATGTGACCATGTCTATGAAACCAAATAAGACCACGCCATATAAAAAAAAATTGTATTGTACCAAAAATCAGACTATGTTTCAGAATCACGTTATGAAATTTTTTTCTCAAAGTTATTGTGTTAAATGAAGCGATTTTTCAAGCAAAATACACGTGACTAAAATCATTAAAATTTTAAATAGGTAGGTTATTATTTGATAAAACTGAAGCCAATTTAAGCTGGTTATAGTGTAAGGTATGGGCCTTTGAGTGTTTCATCATTGTCCTTGAGCTAATAAACTCGTAAAAGCTAAGACGAATGCGAGAATGACCACTTACTACGGCGTAGCAAATATACGGCAGTAAAAGCATCCGTGCACGTTTCGCTACGACGCGCATAGCAAGTGCTACGATCCCATAGTATCACGCCTTGTAGACTCGCTACGCGCCGTAGTCTGAACGCAAATACTGTCTGGGGCAACGTATGTTTGCGAATGAAAAACTTTATTCAATTTATACAAACATAGAGACTTACACTAGAGATTCGTTAGGACAAATAAAAGCCCAATAATTATTTTGTGAAAATTAAAAAAATTTCAGTCAAGGGCAAGGGGAACTCTTTTAAAAAGTTTGCTATTTCTTTATATTTTGTGCGTAATTGTCTGTAAAAATAATTTTATAAATTTTAGTTCTTAGCTAAGATTGTCCCAAAAGTATGCCCCACATATTTTTTTAGATTTCCCAAATTTTCTCAATATTATACGAATAAATGTAGTATAACTATTGTTTAAATATAAATTTCAATATTATATGTATATTATACCATAAACATGTTTTTTTAATTTACTTTTAAGTTATGGAACCAAAATTTTTAACAATTTTGCTTATTTCATTTGAAAACATTTAATATTACATGGTTATATTTATTTTATGACAAATTTTAAGTATCTAGTGAAAATTGATCAAAAGTTATTAAGCTGTGTTGTGTTATTCAGGAACGGAACCCTGACATTTGGCTCCCATAAAGATTTGTGATGCCGTTGAACATAAGACCAAAAAGCACAAATTCTTTAAATTCCGGTATTTGTGGTATCACTTTATATCAATACATGAATAATTATAAATATTTGGATAAATATTATCAAATCAGTGTTATTTTATAACAAGTACAGGAGAGAACTTAATTAAGTTTTTTAATGACAAATTCTGAAAATAAAACGTATTATTACGACCATATTTTGCTTTAATATTGCCATATAACACGCAAAACCTGCAATCAAAAGAGATATCGAGTCATTCAAAACTTTCCTCTCAAAGACGATATAAAATTTTCATAATGCCCACCGCAGCTGATGCAATATTAAATTTTAAATATCGAACGCGGCTCTGTCGCGGGCCACCCAACATTCAATTTGGCGGGAAATCTCTTCCCCTATAAAGCCGAATCTACACGTCAATAAAATAACCATTTAGAGCGCTCCGAGTCCGGGGCTTTAACGGGGCGGTATAGCAGCGCCCAGCCGTGTGGTGATTACAACTGATATCGGTGGATAACTTTATTGTTATAGACATTCAGCCAAATCTACTGGTTTATAAACTGTTACGTAATATTTCATGTGGTAATTGTACCTGCTTTTTGGCTCTAATCTACCAGAACAAACAAATTTCCTACTATATTTTGATCCTAGACTAAAATTTATAATAAAGTAAAAACCAGCCAATAATTGTGAATCGGAATCGTGCATGAAGGGTTTCGTACTACTACTAAATATAGGTACGGAACCCTTAAAACATTTTGGTAAATAACAATAATATAGATGCATAGCATCATCAAGGCGAGGCAAGCGAAACCAACAAACAGGTTGCGAAAACGGTAGCGCCTGACAAACATAAAAACCCTGATTTTTATTATTTATTATGTCACTTTAGAGTATGTAGAACATTTTGAGAAAATTTAAAACTTGTATGAAGTACAGTTTTTAAGATAAAGCTGAAACAAATAATGTTAAAAAATACTAAAACGGACGGACAGCGCAGGTTTAGTAATAGGGTCTCGTTTGGCACCTTTCGGTTACGGAACCCTAAATAATATAAAAAATTCAATTATAATACTATAATATATTTATATTATAATTCAATCTAAAATTTTGATCGCTTATAACGTTTTATTGAAAAACTATATAAAAATCCTTAATTCCTAAATTGAACGGCTTCAGACTTAACAAGGGATAAGTAACTAAGCGAAATAACTTTTCTTAAATAATTATGCTTTGAGCTTTAGTCCAATATAAAGTTCTAAAAAACTAATTTTACCTTATTAATTTTTAGTTTTGGCTTCGATGCGTGGTTATACATTTGATTGGCATCAGAAAAATCAGATAAAAATTAATAAATGCAAACAAATTTTGCACAGTATGTACACAGCCTAAGAACAAGGAAACTCAACGTGAGGGCGCTGCTGTCTCAGATCAATCGATAGGCAGTGGTTGCCATGCAACGATCATCTTACAAAATAAACAATCACAAACAGAGGCCAACTAAAGCAAATTTACTCTCTTATTTTATTACTTCTGTCAACATTTTAGATCGATGTTATTGAGTTGTTTACAAGCATCTTTTTCTTTTACACGGTGTATCATGTGCTTTTAAAATTTTTGCTTGTTTTATTGTGATATGCAACACAAAATGGTGTTGTTACCTCCGTGTATTCCAGCTCATTGTGGGAAGGAGTTTCGTCAGTCTTTGAAGTTTCCAAGTCCAAACTATCCTTATGGAAATAAGGCAAAGAAAGTGAGAGTTGTACCAGCATTTACGATTCAGGCACTGCAGCGTAATACTAAAGTATTGCCGCCCCCCAAATGTGGTGTTTACGATCCTTTACCAGCAAAACCGACGCTGTTTAGAAGATGCTACCAGAGAGGTGAATTTCCTGTGGCAATCGAGTTTACAAGTGGTGTAAAAAGGCTCAGTTGGAAGGTACGAATTGCAATGGTATTAGATTTATATTCGGTAATGAATTTGTAATTTAATAAGGCTTTGCTCGTGACGGGATCTCGTCAGGCCGGAGCAACAGTTTTAGGCAAAGACGGGGTTTAGTCCATGGGCATTAATGTTTGGGTCTTTCAGCCCAACATCAAAGGGCTCACGGAGGATTGAAACAGGCGCCGTAACCAGCTCTATAAACTTTTTCTGGCAACAAAACCTCAGTAAATTGGAGCTAGTAAGATAAAACGTGGGCCGGGATAGTGTTTCTGGAGTTAAAACCTTTAGATTACAGGAAATCTTTTGATCGTCAGTTCCAATGAAATGTAAGAATTTATTAAAATTGCTTTGAGACTAAATTACAGTGGTTTCAAGTTATTTACAACAATTTCTCTACTGTTAAGGCTCCAAAATTTCTCAGCGGCTGATTAGGATATCACTCACCTTGAAGTTCTTAGATGCGAGCAAAAATCTAGAAATTTATCAATTCCATTAATATAATCTGTGCATCTATACAAGTTGTGATTTTACATATTATTATTTTTAATGATGAGTGTTATTTTTTTGTACTTCAAAAACTGTACTATTTTGTTTTTTCTCTAATATTTTTGCTTTTTTGTAGTTTAATGGCCCAAAATTAACTTTTCAAATAATCATCACGCAACGGTCCCAGCTTATTACTTAAAATTAGGTTGAATACAGATTTACTGGACAAGGGTCGACTTTCATGCTTTGATGGATGCACGTGGTGATCAAAACTGCAGGCAAAATTAAGTAAAAATTAAATTGATATAATCAGCTGCTGTATTGTCAATAACGGGGCCACTGTTCATTCTCGGTGTACATGACATAATTTAAATCTATCCATCAGCCAGTTCGTCCACTGATGAACATAGGCCTTCCCAAGATTTCGCCACTCTTGGCGGTCCTCCAGGCAGAAATGCCCATACTTACTCATGCTGGGCAGGCGGGTGCCGTAACCCTCGCACTGCCCGTCACCGTCTGTTTTATGCAAAGCCTGGCAATTGGGGATAGATTGGATATACTGCCATCAATCGGTCTCAAGCAAGGTGGGCCATCTAGTTGTTTTAGAGCTGTCCAACGACTCACCCCGCATAACGTCGGAAGGGTTTGCGAGTATCATGGTTGTTCCTCCACGGTCGAGCCCTACCATCTATAATCATAACCACCCAAGAATAAAATAAACCAGACAAGTCTAAGTGGAACTCAAGCGCCGAGACTTTTGTATGTTACAGTATAATACTTAATTACTACATAAATATAATTTATTTATTTAATGTTTTTAAAGCTAGCGTCATCTTCATTAGAGTTTTGAGAGCTTATAAATTAAAAAAAAAATAGGTAAGCAGGCAAGGTCGTGGCTCAAACCCGTTTTGCGAAATAATAAAAAATAAATTTCATTATCCTTCCGTTATGGTACCAATGTTAAAAAGTGAACATGAATAAAAAAAAAACCCTTAGTTGTTGGCAAATTAATGATAATTTTTTTTCAAACTTGAGATGTTAAAAAATAAATACGGCGCAAATTTATTAACGCTGTGGTATAAATACAAATGGACGGATGGACAACGGTGTGGACAACCTTTGGGTCTAGAACCCTAAAAATATGAAATTACTTTTTAAAATATTTTATTACGATAAAATTTTTGACGAATCCCAATCATACAAATCGACGTTCCATTTACAGATTTTTTATTCTAAGTTTATTTTTAGGTTCCCGTAGAGAAACTCGATTTCCATCACTATTTGCCGATGTTCTTCGATGGGCTCGCCGAGGCCGCCTATCCTTTCACGTTCATCGTCGAAAAGGGAATCGAAGACCTCGTTAAGAAAGGCTCCTACAAAATACTACCAGTGGTACCACAGCTGATTATTCCCATTAAAAGTAAGTGTATTTGTTCAGCTTTACTCGAACATCAATCTTTCAATGAGGCAACTTTTCAAACTTCATTTCGGCAAAGCGATAATATCTTAGATATAAAATCATTTTGGTGTTATTATAACAATATTGGGAAGAAAATTTTGTGATGATAATGTCTTATTTGCAACTTAACTTACATATAATTCTTTGGATAATTAATAATTAAACGAAATTAGCTGTACGTGATATGAGCCGTACGCAGTGTCTTTGCAAACACGGGTACTTAGTCAATATACCAAATAAGTTTGGGAAGATGCAGTGCATAGATTTTTGAAAATGTAAATTTTGATTAAAAAAAAAATACATTTTCCCCCTTTTATTTTTAGAAAAATAGCAGAAAGAAAATACTAGTGGTGTTAGCTTTAATATCTTGAATTCAATATTGTAGCTCTTGTTTACACGGACCAAGGCTTTCTAGGTATTGCTTGCTGAATCTGTAGTGCTTATAGAGTTTAAATAGGTATTTTTTTTATTTAGCTATGAAAATACTTATAGCATTACAATTTGAAACTTGGTTTGAAACTAAATGCTTAAATCAAACAGTGAAAATGCTTTTTTACTTTTAAATATTTAATTGGCACTAAAAATAATACTTTTTGTTACAAAGCGTTGATTATGGCGTTTTCACATGCAGATTGTAAAATTTCTTAAAACTAAACAACTGTCAGTGTTGTCAAGATTCTGTTTCACTACTTTGGATTTACTAACTAAAGTCGAGTCCAGAATTAGGCGAACTAACTTGACAGCCGAAAATGTTGCCAGACATAGGAAAAAATAAATGGTGATAGGTTTATGTCGACACAAATATGTCGATATAACCTTGTTCCTTCTATAAATCTGATTCTATTTATATTTTATCAAGTAATTGTCGTCGAAACTTTCACACTTATACATACTTGCCAAATAAGGACGAACTACAGCAATTTTAATGATATAATATGATCTGAAGGATGTACTGTTTAAAGCGGATATTTACGATACTTACTCCTCAAATTAGGAATAAAATACAAAAATAATGATGTTATTACAACAGGCCATTCTGATCCTTTTAGGTGGTTTCTGTCGAGCTAGTACGGTACATTTAATGTACCATACATATAGCATTCATCCCTTTCTTTCTGGCAAATATGAAAGTGCGATAGAGACAAACGCTATTATATCGTCGATGATAATTCAAAATCCGTTATGTGTTCGATTTTAATTAATTTAATTAATTTTTATTATTATTTTTTTGCTTAGTAAAATTATTAGTTTGATTCCAAACACAATAATAATGATTGACTAGACTTTTTAAACATCGATATTAACGGCACTAGCTAAACTGTGGCAACATTAGTGTACAATGAACTATCAAGTTAGTTCACCTAATTCTGGACTCGACTTTACGCTCGAATTGGTTATGTTAATAAACATTATTTTCCCTATTTCTGATTAAAAATAGATGGATGCGTGTTATTTTTTCTTTTTTGCTATCACATGCTTCTTTTCTCATATCACCAGATGCACTCGGCACGAAGCGGCCGTCAGTGATCTGCCACACCCTCAGGTGTATACAGATGATTGTGACAGGCTCCGACCGCGTGGGTGAAGCCTTGGTGCCTTACTACAGGCAAATCCTGCCTGTGCTTAACCTATTCAAGAATAGGAACCGTAAGTGTCTGATTTCTTATCTCAAAGGTGATTGTGATGATTTGTGCCAAAAGCTGTAAATTTTCCCTGGGCAAGTAATAAAGTAACAAAAATTGCTGTACGTCTTGCAGGTTGAGGAAACCCATTAGCTTATTGCAAATTTGGTTAAACTAAACAATGATCGTTAAATTCAGAACAAACTCACCCAAAACTAATTCATAAACCAGAAAAAACAAATTTTTAAATAACTTTAAACTTGAAATTTTCTGAACTGGAATTAAACAACCTTCAAACCAACCAACCAGCGCTAACGACAACCCAAAAAACACCATTAAAGCTCCGAGTGAAACTAAAATACCTACAATTATTTCCTTCGACGGAAAACGAGTCGTTAACCGTGTTTTGCGGTCACTGAAATGGATGCAAAAAAACCTCGGAGCGTTTGTGGGCAGGAGAGAATGCCGTAACAATGCGGTGAGGTGTCAACGCAAGGCGGAGCGGCGACACGACGTGTGACATTGTCGAAATGCCCCTGTTTGTTGCGGCGTGTCTGACGTCATAGCGTGTGTGACATTGCTTCCTTTTAATTAAAGGAAAGACGAACAATTTGATAAACCATCATATTAACAAATAAACTGAACTGGTTTCGCAAGACATTGCAAAAAAAAATTAAAGATTCGAAAAATCAGAAGCAAAGTGCCGAATTAATATTTGTTCTGGTTTTTAGCTGCTATTTTTTTTTTTATAATTTTGTGTAAACGGGAATATTAAAAAAAACCGGCCAAGTGCGAGTCGGACTCGCGCACGAAGGGTTCCGTACCATTATCTATAAAAATTGCAAAAAAGTCACGTTTGTTGTATGGGTGGGCATAAAATTAAATATTTATTTTATTCTGTGTTTTAGTATTTCTTGTTATCGCGGCAACAAAAATACTGTGAAAATTTCAACTGTCTAATTATCACGGTTCTGTAGATACAGCCTGGTGACAGACGGACAGACAGACGGACAGCGGAGTCTTAGTAATAGGGTCCCGTTGGTTACCCTTTGGGTACGGAACCCTAAAAAAAGATGACGATCAGATGAATCAAGGCAATCAGATGTAAGCCATTTTTACATATCTACTGATAGATTATGTACGATACTTGGTAGACTTAAATAGACATATTAAAAGATAAGCACGCCATTGTACATAACTTTCATCGTGTAATTTAGAATTTTTATGGATTACTTATTTATTAATTTAAACAACAAAAACAAATAAATATGACATATTTCGATGGAGTCGTCATCAGTCGAATCATTTAAAACAATTAAAAGCCATTGGTAGGTAAATAATAAAAAAAATATTTATTGTATTTTAGAATTGAGTTTTCTGTGTGCATCAAGAATAAAAATAAATAAGATTTTTTCTATCTGCCTATAACAGTTCAATCATGTCATGTAGGAGCAGCAGATCTCGGCAAAAGACGCAAAGAGAATTCAGCGGCATTCCGTACAAATGCCACAGAACGGCGTAAAACTGTGAAACGCCCATTTGTTGCGGTAAAACTCGTCTAACACCACACAATTAATCTACTCTCCTCTTCTTGACAAGTCTATTAGCCTTAAAACAATATCTGCCGGTCACGTCGCGATGTGTCAATTATTTTCGGCGTTGGAAGCCGCGAACTACGCGCCGGTATGCCGCATGATTGATTGATGGGGATGAGCTCAGCAAAACACTTCAAGGGTACATGATGGTATCGTTTTTCGAGTAAATTGCCTTCATGACATACGGTTTGGATAAATTAACGTATTAAAAATTGCATGCATTGCAAATGGGGTGCATTCGTTATACGTTCATCAAAAAGTGTTATGAAATCTTCAAGATGTTTTAAGATCAAGGCGAGATCCGGATTTGCTATTCTAATATATCTTTTTTGCAATTTTCTATTAGATAAAATAAAGTCAGTTAAAAGTATTTTTATCAGTAAATTTATTTATCTAGCGATTGCTTTATTACCTAGATCGTTTTTCCTATATTACATTATAACACCGCGATTCTGCGCTGCGATTGACCCAATTTATTATAATACCACTAGAGACCCAGTCAACAACAGAGACGAGAAATAATTTCCGACCATATTTCTTAAGCCACGCCCCCTTTATTCTGATTGGCCTTCAAGGCAGCTTTACCGGAACGACGCGCTCGAGGTTCATAAACGAATTTTTTCTCATTTTTCGTGAAATTGTTAATTAAAAATATTATAAATAAAGACGATATTTTTGATGGTCGTAGATAAAGTATTGTGTGCAACTAAACATAATTAGACATTGGGACACTCGTGCAAAACTATCACGAAACTCACATCGTTCGTTTCGTAAACAAGCACTCGTGTCTCAATGTCTCAAATTATGTTACAGCTGCACAAAATACTATTATACCGGGATACCAAAACTTTTTTTTTCTCTTGTTCAAAACGACGTAAAAATGTTCTTATTAAGAGAAAACAAATCGTTAAACAGTTTCAAATGAAACTCTATAATCCACTTGTATTCGGCAAATAAATTAGCAAGAAACACAAATAATAAAGAGACGAAAATAAATAAAGTTAATCTCGTATTTACTTGGTGAAAAGTCTGCTGGATTAGTAAACAAGTTTCAAAATTAAACACAAAATGAAATATCTTCTTACCAGTAAACATCAAAAATTATTAAAAGGTTTTTTATAACGATACAAACAAAGAGGCACAAAACCAATCAGCTAGAATAATTTTATTTATTATGTAAATCACAGAGTTTTTATACAGTTTCTTCATTCATAGGCATTGGGGTATCCCTCGTTTCAATATATTATTATTTTGTTGAAAGTGTCTAGCCTTCCACCAGCGGCCGTTTAATATATTCTGCGACTAGATCGGCAGAATTACAAAAATAATTAAGTTAATATTATTGAAATGTAAATATATGCCTAACTCCGCCCATTCGATTAGGCTTGCTAAGAAGAAGGACAAGACCAACTCAGCACACCCCGACTCAAAACAGTCTTTTGGCTACTACCCCTAGAGTGTATATAAAAAGCTGAAGGCGCGAAGGGAGGGCAGCCCTCGCCCGCCATAACAACGGCCAGGGACCCGCATGAGCCGTAGCGGCTGAGGGTGGTCGCCGTTCGGCGACCAACAAGCCGACGCTGCGAAGGCAAGCGTGGGTGCCTGACCTTTGTTACGCAAGGGCGAAGGGGCTGCACTTCTCGCAGCGCCTTAGCCAATGCAGAAATGAATTTGTGTCATAAAAATACTTCAGTAAGCAGCAGGATAGCCGTTTCTGCTATTCAGCCACCAGTAGCTATACTCACTACGTTCAACCAACGTGTATTGAATATTGTACCTTATCTGGTTGACGTTAAGAAGTATATTGCAATAATCATAAACTCGTGGTAGAAAAATTATTTTTGTTATTCTGCCGCTAGTGGCAGAATCTATTATTTTGCTAAACGGCCGCTAGTGGCAGGCTAGACACTTCCTATTTAGTTTCAACCGCTTACATTCTCAATGTTCTAAAAGCACTTTACAAAACAAATAACAGTTACGTAATCAGTTGTGTTGGATGCGACGGGCCTCGTTCCCGAAAATATTTTTTTTAATTTATGTTATTAAGTTAACGCTACAATAGTTTCATGTCAATTGGGTTTTCTAACAAGTTTGTGTTATTTTTATGCATTCTCATACTCGTTAAAATTTTGCTTTTGCTTAGCTTAAAATAATAATGATTTAACGTACGCTCTTAGGTAACATTGGATCTGCTGTCGACCATACTGCAACAAAAGGTGAAAACATAGCTGACTTGATCGAGGAAACTTTACAAATCTTGGAACGTTACGGGGGACCTGATGCTTTTATAAACATTAAATACATGATTCCGACTTACGAATCTGCTGTATTGAATTGACAAGAAGAAGAAAAATTCAATATTGTTTTTTGCTGTATTGTAACTATTAAATGCTTAGAAATGTAATGTACAATTTTAGATAGCACGTGGCTCGAATTTATTTTGCGGGCTAATAAATGTGTTAGGTTAAAATTTTGTCAAAATCTATACAGTTACTTTTAGTGTATTGATTTTGATTTATATGTACCTAGTTAGTTATTGAAATTCCGTGAAATTTGATATGAAAATTATTGTTAAATCCGGAATTCCTTTGTAATTTGTATTTGAATGAAATCTGATTTCCAATTATTTTATACAAATAGTACTATTGTTGGCAAATATATTTTATGTTAATTAAACATATTTCGTTACACGTTATCTTCTTATGTTTTATTTCTAAAAATTAATTAAATCTGATTAAGTTTAGCGAAACACTTTTCACAGAATTCAGACAACAAAGAGAACAAACAAATAGACTCCGAACAGTAACTCTCTAATTAATTGCCGTAAAAAATGCTGTTTTATAGCAAAGACCGCCCATTCATTTAAGTGCGGTATCTTCTACCAAAAGCTAAAAGAAGTGCCTCAGTGGCACGTTACGCCATTCGTCTGCTAAAGTATAATCCATGAAAAATTATTGTCTAATTTTGTTGCCATGGTTTGTTAAAGGTATATCTAGATACATTTTATAGTTGATGTACTCGTATAATATATAAGCTTTTTTTATTTAAGCAAATGTATAAAACGTTAGTCTAACTTTCTTAATCTAACATATCTTATTTAGTTCATTTTTTTTTTTATATTAACAGTCACGTTAAATAATTATAAATGATACAGTCGTACCTATGTTGCATTAATACATTATTTTATTTCACATTTTTATCAGTACATCACTAAATCATAAATTTTAATAGTTTTTATAATTATAATTGTATTTACATACATTTAAGTGAACTGATAAAATGCGATATAAATAATTTATTAATGCAATAACCCTGCAACCACGGGTTATAATGAAGATTTTTTTTTATCATTTAAAGTGTGTAAAGGCTTTGTTTGATGTCGATATCTCTATTTTCGATATTATTTTCAATAACGTAATGGCAGGATTTGGCTGTTATTTTAAAACGTTGTGTGTGTATTCAGTATGAAATGGACAAGAATTCATTCCTTTTTATTTAAGTGTAATCCATGCCGTTCATAATATCATGCACAAGTGTGTAGTGGATAATTTACCTACTTATTGTTACTACGAGTAACAGTACAAGATTCAATGTGTCTTAGAATAAACATCGCAAGCTTTTTGCCCCACAGACTTTATACTAACGGAACTCATTTACCTACCTTCATACTACTGTTTCTTTCTTATCCAGGCAGAAAATTTGTCTAGGCGCTGTTGTAAAGCAGCCTTAACTGTTAGAATTGTGCTTGCAAGAGGACATTGCGCTGTGAAGTACCCGCCACGATTTATTTAAGTGCGCGCAGCTCTTGTTCCGAAAGCATCTTTTTATTGCCACGCTTGTTAAAGTAAATTTTGTTTTTTCATAGAATATTTATTTAAATGTAAATAACCTTTGTTGATGATTAAAATACCATTTTGTGAATAAAATTTTACAAATTCCTAAAGCTTGGCAAAAATCCAGCATGTTCGTTACTGACCCATAGTATTTTGAATTTAAGGATCTGGGACTAAAATTATGTAGGCTGTACGAGAACTAGATAGCTAAAATTTATTAAAACTCAATCTACTAAAATATTAATTAATTGTCTAAACATTGTCACCTTCTTATGATATAACTGCATTTTTGTTCTCTATGTGTTATTTTCTTTACTATGGTCATCATACAACGTGTAACAGAAAGGTGTAACCATATTTGAAGAGCTTATTCAGTCAATGATATTGAACAACTTTTACTATGGAGCCAACCGTGAAATCTCAAAAAAATATCTACCCTTCCATATATTTCGGCCGAGCAGCATTGCATTTTTCTATGAAACAGTTTTTTTTTTTAGATAAACAGGGTTTGCTCCATAGTAAAAGTTGTTCTAAACTATTGACTGAATACGCTCTTCAAATATGGTAACACCTTTCTGTTACACGTTGTATATGTATTTCCATTATGCATCAGCTTAGTTCGATTCGTCCACTGCTTTACAAACTAGCAGTTAATATTTTTTCAATGCAAGTGCTCGTAAAGGCCCACTTTTTGTGCATCAAAACCGAACAGAAAGTCGATTATTTTGCCCTAGGGCTTTATTATTATTTTTTTTAAATTTCTTTACAATGGTTGGCTAACCTGCAGCCTTTCCTGTGTACCATAAATGTTATACTTTTTTTCCACTGTTTAACGGCTCTGGATACAGTCCTTTCGAGCCAATTTTAATTTAAAGTTCACAAGATTATATTTGTTTTATTTCCTTACACTATGCATTGAAAAATGTTGTATGGTAGACGGGCGTAAGAGCAATAAATTACTCGGTTGCGTTTAAAACACTCGCTACGCTCGTGTTTTAAATCATCCTCGTAATTTATTCCTTTTCGCCCTTGTAGCATAATAGTAGTTTAGTAGCTACGCTCGTCTTTTAAACGTAACCGAGTTATTTATTGCTCTTACGCCCGTGTATCATACTACGTTTTTCAATGCATAGTGTAAGGAAATAAAACAAATATAATCAAGGAAAAAAAAATAATTATTAAAGTTGAAAGTTACATTGTAACAATTTTGCAAGTTAATGATTGGCTCAAAAGGACTGTATCCAGAGCCGTAAAACAGTGGAAAAAAGTATAACATTTATGGTACACAGGAAAGTTTGCAGGTTAGCCAACTTCTCGTAAATAAATAAAAAAAAGCCCTAGGGCAAAATAATCGACTTTCTGTTCGAATTTGATGCATAAAAAGTGGGCCTTTACGAGCACTTGCATTGAAATCTACTAATATATCCACATTGATGTACAGTTGCTGTTTAAAACCACCTTTAATGAAAAGAAAACTGCATCGCAAAGCACAGCTAGCTGCCTGTCAAGTGAAAAAGATTACAGCGAATAAAATATTTCCGTCTACGTTTTGCCTATTCGTTTTTTTTTGGATTCTTCATCCAGAGTTGCACAATGATGAAAGAACCGTAAGCTACTTCAAAGTAGTCACAGCTTTTTTAATTATCAGGTTATAATATAACCCACCTCTGCCTATTTTATTAGTTGGAATATTTATATATTATTAATACAAGGTGAATTTTTGATCATCGTCCAAATTCATACTGGAGGCTTGGTAAGTGATCAGCATCATGAATCGATAACAGTTTTTGTGAAATTCGTATAATGAAATTTCGACTTCCCATAGTAATTCACTCCCAGTCCTGAATGAATCACTATGGGGAGTCGAAATTTCATTATATGAATTTTACAAAAATTGTTATTGGTTAATGATGCTGAACACTTATCAAGGCTCAAGTATGAATTTAGACGATGTTCACAAATTCACCTTGTATATATTATTAAATAATTTTATTTTACGTACGTTTATTTTGAGTAATTAAGTATTGTTTAATTGTTGGATATAATTATATGTAAAAGTATATGTATATTTGCATGTATTATTGCTTAAACATTAAATACATTTTTTTCTATTATGTTTCTGTTTTTAAAGTTGTTCACAAAATTATTTTCCCACCATTCTCACTACCTTTTCACCACATTGAAGATTGGCTGGAAGAAATTTCTTTAGAAATAAGCTCGCCCATGTACAAATTTTTATTTATGTGTATGTTATATTATTTAAGTTTTTTATGCAAGAAAAGAATAAGAAATATTAAAAAACTATACAAAAATAATTTAAAAACATACCATTGTTAGTTTTGAACGATAGTTTCTTGCCTCTTAAATTCCCTATTGAAGAGAAGCTAGTAGTAGTCTGGACCCTAGACGCATATAAGACTGTTAAGGCACCTCTTCCCAGAGTCATCAGAAAATGAATGTTTTGATAAGTTATTTCTCTTAAATGGTATGTTAAAAATGATGAAAAAAATAGATATTAGGTATTAGTTAAATTATAAAAAATAACTTTATTTTAACAAATTATTCTCGCGTTTTAGAAACAGTATGAAAAAATTGTTTAAAGTCAAGAAGTTTTTAGACTAAAACTGAGTATAGTTATATCTTTGAAACCAGTAATGGTATTAGTATGGTTCTTGCACTAAAATACAAGAAAAATATTGCTCAGAAAAATTATCTATGGAATTTTTTTCCGTCTATCGCGTCCGTGTGAAAATTATAATTTTCTCCTATTTTGCGCTATCCAGAGACCCAGTGATGTCATAACACATTGCAAGGTCGTTGGCGGCTATCTGCCCCTTAAGATGATGTTGTGGAAGCCGGAAACTGACTATAGTATTCTCCCATATGAACAACTTTTCGTGAACAAAATCAAGAAATCTTGAAAAAAATGTCAGTTGTTTCATACATTTTGGTCAAGTAGTTAGTATATGTCATTTTTCTATGGTTTGGTGTTTTGGGGGTTGGTCCCATAGTAAAAATTGTTAGTATGGATGAGTACTATCGACAGTTTCCGAAAATTTAAATTATCCGATATAGGTAATTGCAAACATCTTACAAAATGGCACTGTTAATAGCAAAATATAATGTTTGATGATATTGTGATACTTTGTATTAACAAACTCAACTTAGGTATATTAAAACTTTCACTATCGGGACTTGCAGGCACGTTGCATTGCACATGTACAGAACCTACAGAACCTAACTTTGCACTTTCATTTCTGACTTGCCCTATTTTTTACGAGCCGATTCCTCTACTTCCGTTTTAATGAGGACATAATGATGAAAAATATGGCATTAGCGTCCGCTGGGGCGATATTAATCGGTGCCATTTTTCTGTTCAGCGTCATTGTAAGGGGAAAGTGTGGAGGGACCTTTATAGTGCTTTATAGTGTTGTTTTGCACCCGACTTCCAGGTTCGATTTGTTTGGTCTCACTTTATTTTTTCTGTTATTAATAATAAGGAATATTATTTACATTAAGCATTTTTTATTTATATTATTTATTTTTATTTAACAGAACTAAGTGGTGACAATCGCAAGTAATAATCATAAATTAAGAATTTTTATTTACATTTAATAGAACTATGTGCCGACAATCGCAAGTATTATTCATATATTTAGCATTTTTATTTACGTTTTACAGAACTATGTGCCGACAATCGCAAGTAATAATCATAAATTAAGAATTTTTATTGACATTTAACAGAACTATGTGCCAACAATCGCAAGTATTAATCATATATTTAGCATTTTTTATATCATACATTTTTCATTATTATAAGAAAGCATTACAAACTAGAAATCATTCAGAAACCAATTTCAAGTAAACAAATATTTTGAAAACAATCCTCGGTCCCGGATGCACTTTAAATTTAATGAGGGTATTCAAAGCGATGGACTTCGCTATAAAAACATATAAAATGTTCTTAGATAAATTTTAGGACATTTAATGTAATTAATACAATATAATTACAGTTAATATGAAAACAAAAACAGATATTTAGGTCCTAAATAGCAATTTCTTTCAAGATTTTTAGTAAATTAACAAGCAACAAAAACTAAATTCCCATCAATAACAGAACTTTGTTAAAATATGAACTGCTCGTCACCAAAATTACTCCTTTGATTACTTCAATGATAAATTACACGCTGCAGAAGTGACTCTGCGTTATAAATGTTGGCAGTCTTAGGGTGGGTTTCAGATCTGTACGACGCGTTAAGAATCGATTCTCCAGATTTGTAAAAAAAATATTAACGGCCAAAACACAACTTTTAGCTAAGAGTACCAATATTTTTTTTTTTTTTTTTATATAAAAACGGCTCACCTCAATACGTGTTATGATCGGGAAAGCCGACCAGTTTTTTATATAAATCATGAATTATCCTCAAGTCTCATTTAATTCTATAAGAGTACCAATAGTTTATTATATACGTAAACCTATTTTCAATGATATTATGGTAGCTTCAAAAGTATTTCCAAAAAAAGTGAAGTTAATTTTTATTTTTTATTGAATTGAACGAGTGAGCTAAGCGAACTGCCACATAGGGTTGTAAGTGGGGGCCCGTCACAGTTTGGGGCGAACTACTAGTATTTCTAATTTCACTCTTATGGAAAATCTAATTATTTCGAAGGTACCAAATATCATTAAAAATACGTTTATGAGTAGTAAACTATTAGTATATATCTCTGGTTGTTATAATTATTTGATAATATTTTGTTACAAATACGGATAATCAACCCTTAAGCGTCTGCGACAAAACAATTAATTCAACCTAAAGGATGAAAATGGTTTAAAATTACTTTTTGTCAAACATGCGTGTAACACGATCATTATTTAAAGAACCTGTTACAAATTGTTAAAGAACAATAAGTATACATTTAGATAAATGATCTTAGTAATCATAATCCATCTGTGTAATTTTCATGTTATAAATACAAATAAATAAAAATGAAGTATGAAATATGAATCCAGAACACGTGACACAAAAAAAAACAGAGCGTGAAACGTGAACATTTTATTGTTTTTATTTTAGGTAGTGTATTAAAAATTATTAATAAAAATGAGCTATAGCTATTATATAGTTTCTTATAAGAAACAATACATACTCTCTCTCTCTCTCTCTTGTCAAAATGTTCGTGCATGTGAAGTCAACTTCACAAATTCGTATATATTTCTCATGAAGAAATTTTTCTGACAGTTTCATTTATTTAAGAGACTATCTCTTGTCGGTGTAGCATCTTCCATCGTTATCTGTCCAGAGCCAAATTCTGCAATTCCTGGTAACGTGTGACTTCTGCCTTTGCCTTAAGATGGTCACTGAAATTGATCATCGGTCTGCCTCTTCCTCTTTTCCCTCTATTTTCCCGTCAACGATGGCTTTAATTAGATGATCATGCCTAGAAAGATGCCCGAACATCAATAGCTGCACAAAGCTTCTGTAACCAGTATAATGACTTAACAGCTTGAACGCCAAAAGTCCGATAAACAATACATAATTACTACAGTTTTTACGGCAGTTAATATGTTAAAATAAGTAATCAGCAAAAGTAAATCAAAGCATAAACTTCCGGCTGTCGCAACTCACAGTCGCACAGCTCGAAAACCTTCCGTTATAAACGTCGGTAGACTAAAAAGGTATCGTCTTGGTCGTAGCGTCTGCAGCGCACTGATAAATGTTCCCGTAAGCCTTTGGCCGAGAAAGACGACGGCTGACTCGATTTATATTAATATTTAGGCTTACCTTGAATATTCAGCTCAGTGTGATTGATAAGGTAAGAGTTAACCGCTGGTTTTAGGAGGCATAAAATGAGCGGAATTTAAGATTATTTTAGAAATGCGCCGCAGTTCCCTAGAAAAACATAATTTGAAAAATACTTATGCCTGTTTTTAATTTTCTTAGGTGCTGGACGCCTAAATGGGTTGCCTAATTAATTAAGAACTCTTATTTATGTTATCTGGAGAACTCTCGGATATTAAGGCTTTTACGTAGGGTTAGTGGAAATGGGCATTAATGTTTCGTCTTATACAATTTAAATTTAAGTTCATTTTCTAAATCTCTTAATTTTACTTATAAACTTATCACGTTCTTTCTTATTTTTATACAAAGTCACTTTGATTTAAAAAGATTACCTACACACGGAGAGTGTTTTTCTCATAAATAGACCAACGCGTGCTGTCGCTTGAAACTTATAGAGAGAAAATAGAAGTCAAAGTAATTGGAACCAGAAGCAAATGATTTGGTTATCTATAACAGACCGAACGAGTACTATCTGTCATGGATGTCATCGATATAGTTTTATATAAATTTGGATGACAAATGTAGCACGCAAATTGAAAAAAATTGGCATTTTACAAACGGCGTTGTCAGTTTGTAAATGCTCGCTGTTTTGCAATTTTTCATTCGGTAAAATAAAAATTACCGTAATTTAATACCGACTTCGTCATTTTATAAAGAGCCGAAATGAAAGGTCTTTCACCAAAAAGTGAAAAATGGGTGCGACGATAAGCGGACATGATATATTGGGAGCCGAGCGAAGCGGAGCGGAGTGAGGTGACCCCAATAGCTCTAACCAAATTACGATATGCCTAGGCAAATTATAAAATGCTGAATTCTACTGTATATGAAGACGACAACGCTAAATAATTCTTACAGAATTAGTATATGCCGAAGCAAATTAAAAATGCCAAATTCTACTAAATGACTAAGATTCGTCAAATAGTAAAATAGCGAGCGTTTAGAAACTGACGACGCCGTTTGTAAAATGCCGAATTTTACTATTTGCCTGCTACATGTATGAAGCGTCCAAAAATAAGACCTTCTCGAAGAGTGGCGATAGTTCATACGCACATTATTTAAACATGATACTACCTACTTGTAAATCATTTGACGTTTAGTATGTAATATAAAATTAGTACTTAAAAAGTAGTTTATGAAAACTAATCGGTTGTTGATCATTGAACCTTGTTCCTGGTCCCTGGCCGGGTCTCCGGTACATATGAGTTCGGGCGGTTGATTGGATTTCACCTTGTATAAGATATATTTTACCTATCATTTTAATCGTATATATATTGCTACATTAAATAAATAAACCTTTAATCTAGTTCATGTACATTTACTGTTTTATTACATATATTTTTATAAGATTAAATTTTGATTTGCGAAACGTGTACTAATACCTACTTTGCAAAAGAAACTATTTGAATTTGAATTAATAATAAGTAAAATAATACAAATAAGTAAAAATCCTTTTCCACATTATTATTTATAACTGAGTAGTAAGGACTTATGTGTAAAATTATCACGTTTTGTTTGTTGATACAACTGAAGGTCACGTATTTCATACCAATACAATATGGCGCCAAGATTGTTCATCTAATTGAAAGTTTGTGTGAAGTACCTACAAATAAAGACATTTTTAAATAAAAATACATCTTGCAGTCGCTTACACTTCAACCTACTTAAAAGCAGTTCTTAATATGCCCTAATAAAATTTAGAATATTAGAGACATCTACTTACACAGATCAGATATTTTAAATTCGCGGAGCTGCAGCTTTGAATACTTTTTACTTTAGATATAAATAAATGAGCCATACCTATATGGTCAGTAACTATAATTAGCCTTCAGATGAGGACATAATGAGACCACATTTGTTTGAACAGAGAAGTTGTAATTTAGAGCTTTGTGGTTCAAACTAGACCGCTGTGTCACATTACGCTATGCACAATGCCAATAAAGCTTAAAGCTCTATAATGGACAACTATATAGACATATCTAATTTACCTATTCAAGTATCGCAACGGTTTTTGGTCATAATCATCATCATCATTCCCATCACCATCATCGTCATCATCATCACCACCATCATATCTTCTCATCACCAATAGTTATCTCAGTAATGTGTACACAATCTGTTTAACCAGCATAAAATGGACTGGTCTTGCTTGAGGGTTGTTTCCCCGGAATTGTAACAAAATATTAAGAAATAATTATTAAGGCCAAAACAAAACTTTTAGCTAAGAAAACTTGTCGTTTAAAGTTTGCTCTATGCACAAACATATTTTTAAACTTTTTGTATGTTATGTCTATCCATATTCTGTCTTTAGTAGCGTCAAATAATTGAATTCCTCTTTTATTGTTTTCTTACACGTCCGACATTTTGTAATTGTAAGAAAAAGTTAACCTATGACTTACGTTCGTAGTAATAATGGTATTAAAAAATATATATAATTAAGAGTAAAAAAATAGATTAAACTCTTTAAAATATCTGTAAATACATATATCCGGAATCGGTTTATGTTAATACAAGTTCTAAATCAGTAGCTCGGTTCACGGAAATTCTGTTGCGATAAGTGATGATGGGTGAGCAGTGCATTGTGTCAAAACTTTTACATAATTGACTATTCGTAGGCAATTCCCATAGCTTAATTTTTAAAAGATTTTATTTTTAATTTTTTTCGGAGAATTTACGTAATTTTAGGACATGGTTTTCATTATTTTGCTATATATATTGACCATTATTTTTTTTATAATTTTTTAAAGAATTGTCCGATGACCTTGTCACTTGAGAATTTTTGACATTATACTGATTGTGATGTGTGATTGCTTATAAAAAAAAGTGGTCTGTCTCTGTCTGTCTACTCATCTGTCATCTAGCTGTCAAATTAGTCAGAAGCAAATTATTATAAATTTATCTTGATAGCAAAGGACACATTTATAAACAGCCATTAATCAAGTGACGTCACACAAGGGCAAATGTAAGTGGCAGCCTTTTCGTAAAAATATTCACCATCATGAAGTTCTTTAGACCAAAACTTCGAAAATACGGCTTATTAAACATAAATCTCGAAATGGTTTTCGAAATAACACACTTTAACATAATTTAATCTATGCCAATTGGTTTGCTTCTGAACAGTTTCAGATTTCCTTGCATGACTTTAATCAGTGCCCTAGCGAAAGTGTGATTCGGTCGTGTTATAGAAAGTTCGAGGATACGGGTTAAATTCAATTCACAGAATGCATGCTGCTCAGTGCTCAGTGCACCCATCACCACACCATTGTGACAGAATTTTTGTGAACTGTTCCACTGATTCCCAGCGCAGCCCTAGCACATACCGTTCGAACTTACTGGGTTTGTGGTTCGAACGCAATATTAAAATTGTAGTAACACAAACCGATTCCGGATGAACGTCTTTATGGCCCACCCTGTATTTTATTATACCGTATACCTAAATAAACATGCCCAAGCTAGACGAACATATCATGCTTTTAAATTTATTAATTAGTTTACAAAATATAGATTGACAGGTTGAACCAAGTATATTATTAAAAACGATTTATTAGTTACTGAACACTCAAACAATGACTTTATTTTTTATTTTGGTACCGTTGTTGAAAATAAATTCATAGACGCAATTTTGCTCTTTACACAATTGTATTAAGATCAAAATGTGAAACAATGAAACTTATATAGATAACAAAAGTTTAGTAATATGTTACAAACTAAAACAATGTAGTAAAGCTCAAATTATGTGCTCATAATTTTACTCTCCCCACATAAACTCTACATCTCCTCATAATGTGAGAGCTGTGTCGTCCGTCTATCGGCTATTTGCATATTGACGTTACTTAGTAAACCAATTTATAGACAAAGCAATAATATTATGTGTAGTCAGAGAGCCATCCCTTGCAATTTCCGCTAGAACAGACCTGCAAATAATTTGGTCGAGCGGGAAAGGGCATTCCTGTAACACTGTATAGGATGACCTAGATAAAGTATGACGTCAGCGCAGCACAGCCCACCTGCATACGCTTCAGTTATATAATAATGCACTGTCCAATCACAGTTGAAAAGCGTGTCAATTGGTTAACGTTAATAACCAATGGAGCGGAGGTTGAGGCGTGGCCGAGTGTATGGCATTTTGCCAAGAGAGAGGCGCGGGCCCGGCTGCATAGGCCGATTTCAGTGCCAAATGCAGTGGCCTCTTTCAACCTCCTTTCGCCGCGCCTCTTTTAAAACTGCCAACTAGAGAGGTATATGGGCAACAGGTGGTAGTAGTTTTGGCAAGACAGTAGTAAATGTATAAACCATTTTAACTCTTAACTGTTTCACCACTTCTTGATATGTCACACATCATAGGTGATAATAAATTAAGGCAGGCCCTTGCGAAGTACAATATGTATGTCATCGTAAGATTATAAGATAGGTATTTTCACGGTTGCTATAAACTAAACTAGCCTAACTTTGTGAAATTATAAACAATCGAATTTTACAATAAAGGTACGCTGACATATAATCGTATCAGTAGACGAATGCCTCAGTTTTCTGTTAATAGATAATAATACACCCCTTTGACCGAAAATGTATGAATATATTACAAACCTTATATCAGTTGGAAAAATATAAATAGTGATTAACTTAAGTGTTCCGATAAAATCCAAAGGCAAATCCATAGTAAAACATTGGAAAAGAAATCTCTGAAGTTTTGATTAAGCAGGTGATATCTTTTTACAGAAGCCTATATATCTCATAAAATCTCATTTTCTTCATTTCACTCCCCAATTTGCGTATCAAATTGCTTATCGAGAATCAAGTTTACTGAACAATCTGAAAAACAAATCAAACAGGAATAAACCCTGAAGTTGGATTTGGAGGCTGTATTTATATATAAGACAAGGTAGGTACACTTAATTTGGCTTTGAAAATAAATAATACAAAGAAAAGGTGTGTGATGTCGTTTTCGCATAAAACGAACACTAGAAATTCATTTTTGCTATACAATAGGTATGTTTTCATAAAAATAACTGTGCTTTTACGAATAGCAACACCGCGCTTGTCATTGAAAGCGATTTTTTCCAAACAAAATATTAAAGATAATATTATACCAAAGTATTTAAAGTTTATTAACGAATTCATTTCATTTTGCGAGCTCCCGCTAATATGTTGGCGAAATTACATTCGAGTCAAGTTACAACTAAAATTGGGTCATCCCATAATATATCTATGTTTTGTTTTGAAAAACCATATGCACATTAATAAACAGACTCCTAATAATAATCACATTAATATTTTCAAGAAATTCTAATTCATTTTCAAGGATTTTACCTAAGTTGCCTATTTAAATGCTTAAGAATACTTAAGAGCACCCACCGTTTCCTTTTAAGATAAGAGATGCTTTAAGCTATCTTGGAGAGGAAATTTAAACCTATTTCTTTGATAATAATACCGTTGTTTGTATTAATTAGCTGCTTTGGTCTGTTTGTGCTTCTTCAAATTGGATTTAAATGTTTAATTCGAATAATTTTGTTTAATTTCTTTATGGTAGGCCATCCTGCTTAACTGCCATAGAAACCTTAGGTGGTTGTGACATCTTGACACGTTTGATCTCAATGAATCATTTCGCTCATGTTTAGTCATGAATCTTAAAATAAAATGAGTAAAACAAAGATTCGATCTCTTGTTAAGTAAATGAATGTTTTTATTTTATAAATTGTTGACATAATTAAGAAAGGCAATGCCAAAAGAACCTGGATAGAAGACCTTGTAGTACTAGATCGATACCTAGAAGTAGAAGAGGCGAAAGAGGTGTGTCAAGATCGTAGCATTTAGAAATTTGTAGTCTCTGTCTCTCACGCGACAGGCGTGAGTATATGAAGCGTTTGTGTGTATGTATAATTAAGTGAGTAAACTGAATGTATTTTCAAGCTTTTTATAAAACTTTTACTCTTAGTTATATCAGGACATTAAGTTGTGCAACTGTGTAAATTCCCCCATCCAAAATAATTCAGTAGTTTTACGTTAATCGAAAGCATATGAAAATTTAATTTTAATAAAAACACTTGTACTGTTTCACAATATCACTGTTTTATTAGTCCAACCGGTTTCGCCTTACGGCATTATCAAGGAGCTGTTAAAATAATAAATAAACAAAGGAATGCGTAGTTTTTGTTTACATTGCAGATGATGAATTAAGGATATGAAAATTATTCATATTTTTTTTGTACGATTACACTTAATGTGTCGTTATCGAACAAGTTTTTAACTGTATCTAATAGTAATCGTTTACCACTGTGATATTTAGGGGAGTGACTCAAAAGACAGATTCAAAACCATATACAAAACTACCACTCATTTTAAGTTTAAACCTACGCTTTAAAACAAAAGCAACACATTTTTATCACTTCCCCCAACAAACAAGAAACACAGACCCTGCGTCTCCATGATAAATAGTCTTATTAGACGACGGAGGTTTATGTAAAATAAAAGAACGGCATCAGTGGCATGTAAGTGGCGCATCCACCCGCTATCCAGGCAGCAAGCCAAGGAAGATTGCAGGCAGCCTGAAGCTTATGTACCTATTTGTACCCCGCTTTATTTGCACGCCAGTGCATGCTTATCTCTGAAATTTAGATCGTGGTTTGAATAGCTAGGGATATGATTCTGTGGCGTTTTTATTGATTGTATTAATAATTGTATTATTACAGGACTATAAGAAGACACCACTGAAAGTATGAGTAATTTTAAGGTGTCAAAAAAGGCTGTTATATCTCTTTTGTTATAGTTTATGATGGACACTTGCCTTAATTTTAGTGATATAGTTTTGTCGTTGTCAATTATAATCCTTTCAATCACTTAAGGGCTCAGTTGCATCCCACTAATTAAATTATCACTAATATAAATTCACAACACAAATCTGCTCATCAATTCAGACATGAAGCATAATAGAATTGTCCGTCCATTTTTGCGCTGGAGCGGTATCAACGTAACTCGTTTTGCTCACGCACATCTAGGTAGATGGGAGTCGCTATAATCCATGTAGCAGACAAGCTAGGATTAGAAGCGAAGCGTGTATCGAATAAATGAACGATGTGTGACTGCCTAAAATATTATTTATTTTGTAGAACGCGTTGTAAAAATAAATGGTAGAAAGCCGGTTTATGTCCGTCTTTTGTTCGTCGATCTTTCCACAATTTATTTACAATATCAACAATAGCTATACCGATTTCGTGCCGTAATTTTATTTAGTATAAATATTTTTTTATACTTTTTTAAATTTGTTTTTACCTTAAATATTCCGTCACATTCCTCTAGAATTTTACTTTTAATATAGGTATACTCATTTAGCAAATGCTTAATGCCAGCAAGACAGGTTTTACTTCCATATAATTATAAAATACATCATCACGACATGAATCCCCGAGGGGGTGACGGAAGTGTTTCCGAGTATTGGCTGTGAATGTAAGTCACAGTCTACACTCGTAAAGTCACGCTTCACCGCTGATTATTACATTCTAGCGTGATGGGTGGTAAGGTAAGCTATCCCTATTGCCGTCCTACAGGCAAAAATTGGACTCACATCACAACGAAAAATGTTTCTTTACGAGATTTGAACCCGCGTCGTCCAGGTTAAACAGGCATAAGATACAAGTATACATACCTAGGTAAATTAGAATTAAGCCAAAAAGACAATTATGAGTAACAATAAAGATAATACTTCTTTACATATTGAAATCATCGTATCAGATTTTTTTTAATCAATAATTATGGTGGTGGTGTCAAAAAAAAAAACTATCCTAACACGTGGAAAAAAATATTTTGAAATTTTCAAGTTTCAAATTTCACGTCCCTCATAGATGATCGAGTATTAATATACTTTTCGAGTATAAATAACATTCTCGGCAATAGCTGCTTTTCTGTTTTTAAAAAAGAAGACGAGAAAAGCCTCATTTGCCCCAGAAGAAAAAATAAATTTAAGAAAATCCTTTTCCGGCCCTAGTTTGTTTTTCAACAGTTTATTTTTACAATATTTTATCCCATTCTGGGACAAGCAAGGTATGCTTGTCCATTATAGTATTTTTTTTAAGTTTAATTTTCTATTTTCCATTCCATCTTGGAAAAGGCAAAGAGCATTTACCATACAACACAGTAAGTATGTATTCGTTTTTGGAAGGTGCCGTAGTTGTATACAGCTTGAAATTTATCAGCTCGAGTTTGTGTTGTTTCTAATAAATTACTTGTACTTTGTAAACGCATATTTTTACTGCCTCTAATTTTTGACAAAAGCACTGTGTTATAACTCACCTTATCGGGCAATAACTTTTCTCCCCCTCATATAAAATATAATGTACTGTATGTACCCGCTTCACCCAATCGTTCGTGGCCACCAATCGATGCGTCACACGGATCGCACTTGATCAGTGACCTTTGTTAATACTAGTGTCGTCTGATGTCTGTTGTCGACGTGATCCCCTTTCCAATAATATTCTCCCCATCACCCTTGTTCAGGTATAATCACACTGTCTATTTGACCCCGTAGGTTCCTTTTGTTTAATATTGGTCATTAAATAAACCAACGTGTAGGTCATGAAAAAAAAAACAGTAAATTTAAAATTAAAAGTAACTATATGAAACAAAAATAATAAGACAAAATACATCGCCATATTACGGCTATTTTAAGCGTCAGGTTTTGCCGGTGTCAACTCAGATTCTAACATAGTTATTAAGACGCCTTTTATTAATCACGCACGCTACAATTTTAAAAAGTAATAATTGTATTTTAATGTTATTTGATAAGATAAATTTTGCCAGCATACAGATATTTTTTTAACAACAGTTAACATTTAGGGGACAATTGAGAAATATATACCTAATAGGTCTTCACATATGAAATTGCCGAAATTTTCTTATAGATTCATTAGTTCATAATTCCTGTAATTCAATAGCTATTTCAATTATTTGCTCTTTGTTTGAAAGTTGATTTCATTTACGTATTAAATTTTGTTTATATTTTCAGTTTGATTATAAAAATTAAATCTTCAAAAATATTTCGACCTAAATGCCATCTATTGTCATAATAAGATTCGTAATAACTTTTTACAATTGACACTTTTCAAATTATTGTTCCTGTTAGCTTAATGTTGTCTCATTCATACAAATAAAAAAATACATAATTTGGATTTGTCATTCCTAAAAAAAATGCAAAAATGTTAGTACTGATAATTGAGTTTCCTTCAAATTAAATATTTCAAATAAAACGGTAATTTCATATGTAAGGACCAAATATTATGGTCCAAGAACCGTCTTCGACACCACAGTCACAGAGAGTTGAATCTCTTTTGTTTACGACAGCAATTAACAGTTCACAGAATAGACACAATAACGTAGTAAACCATAAAAATATTTTGCAATGCTTTTGTCTGGCATAACATGTATAAATGAAAACGAATAATAACTATGAAAAGAAAACAGTTATAAACTAGTATCGTTTTTATATCCCTAAACGTATCCCAACACGTAATAACACGATCCACATAAGCCCTTCAATAGCCAACCTTGGTGAATAATTAATCAGTCTTAGATATGATTAGATTATGCCATCACAATGGCTTGTCATCAGCGAGTTCGTTACACCTTGTCACCAGCAGCATGGATAACCTACCTTTGAGGGGATACGATGGATAACTATTATAACTACGTCATTTTCTAATATATCCTTTGCTGTGTCGTCACACAATTACTTTTTGGAACTAGTTTTTTTATCTTTCAAAAAACCCTTTTTACAAGTGTTATTTATTTCTTTGGTTTCCTTATTAATATTAAAACAATAAAATTCGTTTTTACACGACATATTTCGGCCCAATCACGGTATAGGGCCGTCATCAGTCGAATGGAACAAAATATTGACAAATAATAAGTGACATCTGTAAACAATTTTAGTAACTTTTTTCTAAATAAATAGGTTTCTCTACAGATGGTGCTGACTACTTGTATAAATCTTGTAAAATTTATGGTCACATTATATCAATGGAATAATATGATATAGTCTTAAGAGGCTATGCGAATTTTTTTTTGTTACTGTCACTCCAAGCGAAAACACGCTCAGTGCGAGAGGGGGCGGATTCACGGCGAAAGCAAAAAATGTTAGTTTTATAATTTTTATAAAAAAACTAAAATAGCTAGCAATTTTTCAAATATCAAGTCCCTAGATATTGTTGAAACACACCTAATAAAATATGTTTGAGTTCTGTACATGGTTCATATTTGTCAAACGAGAAGAAAAAAGTGATTGAAGACCTCAACAATAATTTCTAAGTAGGAAAATTTATCCAAACATGTTTTCCAATTTCAAAACACTAGATTATATAGTCAAAATGCATATACCAGGAATTTATTAAAATTTTCGGTGCATTTCAATAATACACAAAAACAGCACCTCTATTTTGTACATATCGCCTTAACTTATATCTTCTTGCGATGTATCCATCCATTCACCAAGTATTCAAACAGAAAATTATAAATTTCAAAATCATATTATATAAGAATTTCTTAACCCATTGGCTGCGTACATAAAAAAATAACAATAGAATCAATTTGTTTCGATCCTTGACTAAACAGATAAGCGCGAGCGGTTAAAGATATATAAACAATCTTATTTGAGACTAGAAAAATGAAAAATGTAATCTTTAAAATTAATATTTGACTGTAAACAAAACGGTTTTTTGAAACCATGAAAATTAACTGCTATCTAATATAAAAGATTAAAAGTTCAAATTTAAATAAACATCGAGAAATGAACGAGTAATAATAGTGGCACAGTCGCGTTATAATGGGTTTATCTAAGGATATTAATGTATATTGTATTTCCTGTGATATGTACGAGTATATTGGTTAGGTATTTTCTAAGATTATCTCACTGCACTTTACCAAAATAAAAATATGTCACCCGTAAATGATTAAGCTAAAGTAGGGCCACTGAGTGATGGCGCTTATGACAGCTGCATTTAGTAATGAGGTACATTTCAAATTTCGGTTAAAAATAAAAATCAAGTGTGAGTTTACTCAACATTAGACACGTCATTCAACATTCAACATAATGATACAAAAGGAAAATGTGCCAAAACCAGTGGCGTGGCTATCGGAGGGCTATGCGGTGTAGTGCCCCGGGGCCCCCAAGAGATGTTTAAATATCTAAATTGAAAAAAGTATTTTACTATCATTTATTTTCGTTTAGTTTAACTTCGTCATTGTTTTGTTTTTAATGAAATATTATTGCGTAACTTGGCGACCTCAAACACGACCTATAAAAATGAGAAACTTAAAAAAAAAAACTTTGTTTCTATACGAATTCTATTGCACAATAAAGCAACATTCAAATCGAAAAATAATAACCGGAACAAGTAGTACATCACTATCAACAATGAAGTATTACATTTTTTAATTCACACTTGCTTATAAATAATTACGATACTTTGTAGGCATGTAAACGTCATAGGCGCCATCACTGAGTGGCTCTACTGTAATGACATTATACATAGAAATAGAAAAGACACATAGCTATCAGACCAAAATGTATGAGATAACTGTTTTTAATTTTTTCTCTATCCTTAACTTTTTTTTCACGAAAAATAGGTCGTATGGACGAGTACTATTGCCAGTTTCCGGCTTCCGCAACTTCATCTTAACAACCTGTATTATACATATATAAACAGTGAACGCAGAAAGCAGATCGCAGAATGCGCTCTGTGTAGGTATATACATAGCCATCGGGATGCTATTCACAGTTGTCATTGACGCTTGAAGCTTATTATTGGTCTTAGTCGTTTGGTCTGTTCTATACAGCCTATCTATTCCTATTTATATCAGGCAATTTATG
Organism: Ypsolopha sequella; assembly: GCA_934047225.1. Lineage (NCBI taxonomy): Eukaryota > Metazoa > Arthropoda > Insecta > Lepidoptera > Ypsolophidae > Ypsolopha > Ypsolopha sequella. Next base: position 13,091,021 of record OW203994.1, on the reverse strand, counting down.
TTGCTGTTATGTTATTAATTGGTAAAATGAAATGTGCAAACGAGTGATATAATTAAAATCTAGGACGTGTTTTTAGTATTTTATGATGCGAACTTTTTGATTATAGTAAACCCTCATCATTTTGACACGTCTGTATTCCACATCTATAAATCGCTTAACTTTTTGACATACAAAGCCGAAAAGCTCAGACGTAGGAAGGTAACAAAATAGTACCTACTTTTTCTGAACTTTTTGCTATTTTGCGCCATATATACAAGATAATTAAATGGGTCAGTACGGGGAAAATCTTAACTAATAGGGGAAATAGAAATGTGCTCAAAGGGCCCTCGTCATTGTTCTTGGAGGAAATAAAATCTACAAACAAAGATTTTTTAAACATGGCTTTCCCTAGCCGGGAATCGAACCAGCTTATTTTGCAAAAAAAAAATATCCTGTATTATGGCATCATTCGATAGGAACCAAGTTTTGCGAAACCAAATTCACTATCCCGGTTCAGAGCTCCTCACATCCAGATTTACTTTTCTTTCTACGTTTCTATACTGCAATGATATAATGTTAACTATTTACTTAAGTGAAGACGAAATTATTCTTTTCAATGCATGTGCTCGTAAAGGCCCACTTTTTATGCATCAAAACCGAACAAAAAGTCGATTATTTTGCCCTAGGGCTTTATTATTATTATTTTTTTTAATTTGTTTACAATGGTTGGCTAACCTGCAGCCTTTTCTGTGTACCATAGACGTTATACTTTTTTTTCCACTGTTTAACGGCTCTGGATACAGTCCTTTTGAGCCAAGTATAATTTAAAGTTCACAAGATTATATTTGTTTTCATTTCCTCACACTATGCATTGAAAAATGTAGTATGATACACGGGCGTAAAAGCAATAAATTACTCGGTTACGTTTAAAACACGAGCGTATTTATTCCTTTGCGCCCTTGTAGCATAAACTACTATTATTAAAAGTATTTGTTTCATTACAAGAAACGTTGGTCTTACAATTATGTAATATTTGATTTACTTAATAAAACCAGGATTATTTTTGACGAGTGACCATAGATCCTTATCTGCTAAGGTGAAGATAGTTCAGATATATTTATAAGAATAATTGAATAATTAATTGTTACAAGAAGTAATGTAAATTTTTTAGCGGAAGAATATTTATGATTGCAATGTAAAACAATATTTTATTGTCTAAAGAGAGCATTTAGGTGGTAGAGCTGACGTCCGGCTCGACTGAGGAGGTACCAACATCTTACTTGGAGACCCCCTCGAAGTAATTCGGGGGAGAGTAAGAGGACAGCTCACAAGCAAAAAACCATGAGGCCCACCATGCCTGGATGGCTTTATATCCATCCCTAATAGCCGGGCCTTATATGGAACAGACTGGTGATGGGCAGAGGCGTCACTGAGGCGAGGGTTCCGGCACTGCGCTCACCAGCCCGCCTGCCCAGCGTGTGAGTATTGGCATTTCTTCAAGGATGACCGCCGGGAGTGGCAAAGTCCTGGAAAGGCTTATGTCCAGCAGTGGATGAACTAGGCTGATAGATGAATGGAAGAGAATTTGAGTTCTTTGTTTGAATTAAGTTTCAGAACAATATGTAAAAATTCTTCAACAATAGTCATTCTTGGATCAAAAGAAAGCAATAAGTTTTGAACCAAAAATATTGTTTTCTTTGAATTACACAAAATTGTAGATATTAAATCTTTTACTACTCTTGAGTCAATAATAAAAAAAAATCAAGAACATTTTCTTAAAACAAAATTATCATACTCTTGTATTGAGAGAACGTTCTCAAAACAAGAATTTTTATATTTCTAGAGTTAAGAATAGTCTTAATATATTCAAGTGAAATATCTTCTTAAATGAAGACAAAAATATCTTGACTTAATTTTTTTAATGTTTTCGGTCGAAAATAAGTGATATTTTTCAAATTGAGATTTCTATACTTTTGAACTATTTAGTTATATTTATGTACACCTTCTATGAGAAATAAAAGGGAAGAATATATTATTATTCTTCAATCAAGTAAACAGTGTTTTTTGGGTAAAGAACATTTACCTACTTAAGTTAAGAAAATATTTACTTGAACTAAAACAATTTTTCTGAGATTATTAATATTCTTGACTTAAGAATTCCTTTTTTCCATGTTTTTTCCAAATACTATGCACATTAATTCCAAAAAACTCGTTAGTGCATGCCCGTCTGGGGATTTAACCTGGATCTTAAGATTGAGAAGCCAGCAGCCCTGAGCTACCTCTGTAGAAATTAATGGAATACGGAACCCTAAAAGGGTTATGTTGTGAGTTCTATAGAAACGGTTCGTTAGGTGCGAGAGGTGGATAATGCAGTTTGATATCGTGAGAAAAATTTGACGTGTAATTGTGTTGTTGTGTACTACTCGTATTATTGTAAGTTCCTCATGCGTTGGGACTTCATCTAAACAATTCACAATGACGTTTGTTTAGGAACGGTAAGAAAAAAAGTAATTATAACGTTTACTGAAAGAAAAGTAACACTACCTTGGGATCATAGACTTTAAGAGAAAAATCATAAATATATAGGAATGTACTAAAAACAAAATATACTCGACAGTGATGCTAACAGTACTAAGCGGCCAAAAACAATTGACATCAGAGCGCATTAGCAATTTGCGGAGATTATATTTATTGAAGTTTGATATCTTATATTAGACTTGAAATTCCAAATACAATTGTTTTCATCTTGGAGCTACGATATTACGTTTCAAAATAGTATTTTCTGCAAATGTAACGTAATGTGAGACATTGGGACACGAGTTTGTTGGTTTCGTCTTAGACTGAAAGATCAGCGTTCCCAGACCTACAAATAAATCTGTAAATCTACGTATTTTCAGCCTTGCCTACAGATCTACAGAAAAGCGTCTCAATTCTACAGATTTTTCAATCGTCTTATCATAAGGCTTGAAAAACAAACAAATGCATTTTTGGGTTATTTAGAACGCAACCTTACAGACTTACTGCGTTTGATTACAAACATCGTTTGTCATCGATCCGATCAAAATTGCACTGCATTTTAGCAAGAAATATTAAAATTCTTGAATGAATTAGAACGACGGAACAGAGATGAAAAAGAGCAGTTTGATATTTCATTGAATTTATAACTTTCCAATTTATTTTATTGATTATTATTTTCTCTAGGACGACATTTACAAAACCTTTTTCTGAGTACTGATTTGTCATTACTTAACCTTGGGAAGCGTCAAATAAAGCTTAAAATAAATCTGTTGATTTACAAAAGTCAATCTACAGATTAAGTTAGTAAAATTGGGTATCTGACACATAGGATAGAACCTTTGGCGTAGTAAAACTGTCATGTATGGTATGCAACGTCAAATTTCGAATATCAAATACTATATTGAATTTCTTCTCAGTTCTGATAAGTCTTATCTTAAAGAGGTTTGCGTCAAATTATAACAGTAATTATTTGTCATGTTTTTAAGAAATAAAGAATAAATGCGTTTCAGTAACATGTAAACAAACAATTAGTCGAATTTGTGAACTTTGGAAATACATTTTGTCATAAATAATTATTTAATTTCATAAAAAATATTTGCACACATGGCCTTTTTTATTTTTCAATTAACAACACAAAAGTACTCGATTTAGAGAAAACATTGATGTTTCTGACCAATACATCGGAAAACATCAATGCACTGTATCGATGTTTTGTTTTGCATCTAATAATAATATCGTTGGTGTTTTCTAAAAGGACATCCGTACATGTACATCATATTGTAATTAATTATATTTTCAATAATGCCACAACAGCAACTCGTGCATGGCCTGTCATGGCCTGGGTATTCCTTATATACCATACGATTTGGTGAACATCGATATCGCAATTTAGGTAACAGTCAGCGCCATCTATGTTGAGAAGCAAGCGTTATACTCCTGAGCTACCTCTGCTGTAGGATTGAACTACAAGTTATTTCTACCACCAACAGCCATCAAGTTTGCATGAAATAATTCTTAAAATATTTAAAATTTAAATAAATGTTTAAAATTTGTAAAAGAATATTAATTATAAAACAACTCAAGCAATGAAGGTACGTGACGTATATTAAAGTTGTGACTGTTTGAAGCTTTGAAGGATCTTACCTGAAACAAAAAAAAAAAAGGTTTAATAGATAATTTTCTAAGGCATAAGATAAACAAAATAAACCATTGTAACGGTTCTCACCGTTGCCTAAAAATGTATAAAAGTCATATATCTAATTGGTAGTATATTTTTTATTATTATACATTAATGCTTTATATTTAAACTTTCTTCCAGATCGTGCGTGTCCATAGATCGCATTTCAACTATGAATATATCCTATAATACTTTTTATTTCTATAATTTTATTCGACCATTGTTGTGTTTATAAAAAAACGTCATTTTAAAGTTATTTGGCGTAGTTTTGTCCCGACATCAGCCTTCTTCCTTGTTACGCAAGTAAGAGTATATTGACAGCAAAGGGCGCACTAGACTTATCGAACATGCTTTGACTTTCTCCCTTAACGATGTACCAAACTCCTGACAGGCGCACCTATTTTATCTGCGTACGTAATTTGAAGGCTAACCTTTTCTGTGTGTTACTTTGAAAAGGAAACGAAAAATGATGATGTGGAATGCGAGTACTTGGACGATTCTTTTTATACCGCACAGCTGAGTTACTTGAAATATATTGAAAACCACACGTGGCGAGGATCATAAATTTTCTGGCGTACCGAACTATCCACCCTTTTCGATGTTTGTTTTCGTTTCTTAAAAGACCATTTTTTTCAAACAATAGATTGGTCTCTAGGGAGACAGTTTCGTAGAAACAATAGTGGAGTATGCAAAATTTGACTCTAAAATCCCCTAAAACCATAGTGTATACTTCATTTTATGATTAACCTGCAAATTTTTCTTATTTATTTGCGGTCGAGATTTAGAAGCTTATCTTCATAGACGCAAGGTAGTAACGTACCAGGAGGGTAGAAAGTAATAGAGTGTCATCGCGTTATAATAAATGATTGTACTCTGTCCCTGTCCTGGACGAAACGTATCGTGAAGACAATGCTGCCGGACTTGCGAATTTTTGCTGGAATTTTCGGAATACAGTAGAACTCTTAACATTCCTCAGGGTGAAAAAATATCTAAATATAGGAAAATAACAAAAATAATTAGAGTTATATCGAGTTTTAGATATTTGTTGTCAAACAATATAAAATATTTTTCGGTTAGATTATGATATTATTATAGGGATTTTTATGAGATAAGATTGTGTGTGTGTAGGAGAATACTAGAAGAATAGTATATTATCTAATGATTAAAATATAATTATGCACATATATATATATATATATATATATATATATATATATATATACAATATTGTTAAGATTTGGTTTTAGTACTATCATCAATTTTAATTAAAAAAAATGTCTAAATAATCCATCAGTGTACAAAAATAGATGATTGTAAAAATTGCTACACAATGTTATTGCCTGAATTAATTTAAACCGGGTTTTACTGCAAAATAAAAATTATACCTACCAAGTACACAATTTTTTTGTATCGAGTGTCCTTGTATAAAAAACCCATATTTGAAGGAGTTTTCATCCTCACCCGAATATCACAGAAAAAATATTGGAACAGGTATTTTTTTTTTTTTCATAAACATGTGGCAACACATCGGTGGAGAGACAAGACACTGGGTAGGCAGCTCATTCTTCAACACGGCTTTTACATTTACTCCTACATGATTACAGTACCCCTTTACTTTAATCTGGTACGGGAATCTTTTACAGTAACTTTTGTACGTTTTATTTCTTTTTTTGCCTGGTTTTCAGGTTTTTGATTTAGCAATGATAGCAACGTAAAAATAAATATCAAACTTTCAATGTTAAATGAAATTTGCTTCTTCTAAACGTTTTCTGTATTTACAAAATTTCTGATACCTAAATATTCTCGTCACAAATCAGAAACATAGTCCACGTAACATACGCCGGGCAAGTTGCGACAAAGGGATGTTTAAAACAGAGGGAAATAAGAAAACCTTGTGAACGATCTTTCCGTTGCAAAACAACTAAAATCAACTTCACCGTAAGAGAGTCAGACGACTTCATACCGACGAGGTACGTAGGGTACACATAGAGTAGAGACAGGAAGTCTATACAAAGCACCGGAAATTGCTTATCAGAAGCCAGCAGTAATCAAATCGGTGCGCACCAATCTAACTTCTCTTTGGCCGTTATACTCCGGTTAATGAGATATTTCGAGAAAGTATACTCCCTTCAAATATTGACAAACTTTCTCCTGGGAAGAGCGAGCGAGCACTCGCCGGATAACTTTTAACTGTCTTCAGATAAATTAAGAATCCTTTTCGTTTTGAAACTACATTATCTCGATCAATTTTCCAGGAGGTTTTTTTTAACCATGAGGGTAAAAATGGACAAGTGCATGTCGGGCCTCGCTCTGTTAGTGTTCTGTTACATTAAAACAAACCGTAAATTGTAAAAAATGTTTATTGGTTTTGATCACAACTTATAAACTACATTATGAGCCTTTTCAGTGTTTTTTCTTTAAACGTAGATGATACTTGTTAGCAATTTTTTTTTTTTGTATACAAGCTCAATTTATGCATAAATAACAACTTCAATAATTTAAAAAAAAATACCTAAAATTAAAACTAAATAATTCTAATAATTCTATATACTAGGTAAACTATCCTAAAAATATATAATAAAAAGCAAAGTATTTTATTGAACATGAAGTTGGTAAAAATACAGGAAACCCGTTTGATTGATTTAAGTCTCACTCTATCGTTTGTTTCTGCATTTACAAAAAAACTATTTAGACCAGCAAAAAAGGTGGGCTTGAGGTTAGTCACAGATGGCGTCGCAATTGCTCTTTCTTGGAGCTAACTTCACGTGGGCCATCTCAACAGGCCCGAGCTCTAAATATAGTCGAAATTACCAACATTTCGTTTTGAGATAAACCCCGTAACAAAAATGGTCCGTCTAAATTTTCATTACAAACAGCTCTTGGATATTTGAACTGTAATATACTGACTTTATGAGTAATAATAGGATTAAGTTGAAAATAAGAATTGCTTACTTTCTAAGAATTAAACTAAATTAAAGTGATAGTAAGGTTGCTAAATTGTTTATGACGTACTTTTATATTTTTGTCTAGATGTCTAATTACAACAGGTATTTAGTTCAGGTTTTAGGACACTAATTATTCACAGCAATAAAAGAAATCTTAATTTAACATACAACCACTAGAAACAAATCGAATGTTAGTATTTACACTACAAGCAGTGATTGAAGATGATTCCAGAATAAGAAAGTTTTGCCGATACCGTCTTCAAAAAGCTCTCCTTCGTTGGCAAGCAGCCCAGGATTTCCCCTATAGGCCAACAAAGCCCGGGCCTAGGGGGCCCGTCAGCCTAGGGGCTCCAAACAACCAACTTCACCGACCTGCAGATAGCTTGCCGGCCTGACGGCAGGCGGAATAAGAATTATAGAGAAAAAATGTAAGAAAAATATATTACGTGTCATATTATACGCGACGTATGACGACCATTGACGTAACTATAGTGACATATGTATATATAGACCACATTATTTCTGATGTTTTTTTAAAGTAATAAAAGTCGGTTAAAAATTATATTTTTTCAATGCAAAAGGCCCACTTTTTATGCATCAAAACCAAACAGAAAGTCGATTATTCTGCCCTAGGGCTTTATTATTATTATTTTTTTTAATTTAGTTACAATGGTTGGCTACTAACCATACATTTTATACTTTTTTTTTCCACTGTATAACGGCTCTGGATACAGTCCTTTTGAGCCAATCATAATTTAAAGTTCACAAGATTATATTTGTTTTATTTTCTCACACTATGCATTGAAAAACATAGTAAGATACACGGGCGTAAGAGCAATAAATTACTCGGTTACGTTAAAAACACTCGCTACGCTCGTGTTTTAAATCGTCCTCGTAATTTATTCCTTTTCACCCTTGTAGTATAAACTACTATTCTGTACTACTTAGTGCGTTTTATTTCCTAAATTTCCAAACTGGCTTCGGGATGGGGGGCCCCAAATATCAATGCCTGTCGGCAAGACGTGTTTCTCTGAGAGCAGCCACATCTCAGTCATAGCGACGATGTTCTTGAGCTACTTTGGTGGTGCTACGTTGATAGTTACGTTGCCATCTCGGTCAAGAAGAGTTCTCACGTTCAACGCGCTAAATGTCATGATGTCATGCAGTCAAGTGCGTAGGAGATACTAGCGTACGCGCAAACGCATTCCAAACAGTTTCATCCAACCAAAGGTTGTCTGGAAGAGATTGCTTGAAGCAATAAGGCTGCCTGTTTGTGCTACATAATAAGTTAGTTAAAAATTAAGTATTTATATTTCTGTTCCTTTTTGTTATGGTGTACAAATAAAGTTGTATTGTATTGTATTGTGCACATACTAGTTCTCCCAGACCCGGATGACGGAGGGATTAGAATATGTTCTACCTCAAATATTAGTCGCCTAATCAACACCCAAAAGTGTAGTGGGTTGGTTGTACTCTTGTATTCTGCTCTGCCGGACACCACACAGTAAATTATAAATTTTTCATCTCATACATAACATAACATAATAAGTGCCTAATACTTTTGGGTAAGGCTGTAACATTCATCATTCTGAATTTGTTTAAAAAAGTCAATACACAATGGAACTTTTATAGTAAGGTTTCACCGGATGGTAAAACACCCAAAATTCGTACGCATTAAATTTAAATAATGTCAGTATGATATGAATTACGTGCGCAAAGCATTCGCGGACAAAGTAAAGAATGATTTTGTATGCATTTTGCATGAACCTCGGTATTATCGGATATGGGAAAGAATTTGAATTTTCCGACCCGTAGGTATGTGTACAGCAATATGTCATCGGTTAGGGATCCGCCAGTGAGAGCACAAAAGCATTCTTTACTATTTTATTTAGGGAGTTATGAGCTCAGCTATTTTTGGTTTCATGCAAATATTATGGCCATCTATACACGAACAAAGAGGAAATGTAACGATCCTTTGTCTCTGAAAAATAGTTTGCGAATAATACAGTCAGAAAATGCTTGAAGTGTTAGCATTTTTGGCTTATATGGTTCCAAAAACGGGAAAAGGGCTACAGAAATATATATATTTTGTATACAACACAGAATATTCACTATATATAAGGCAGTATGAGAAAAGTCTAAACTATAAGACGCAGAGAAATTTGGTCAAATTTGGTTTTTGGTTGGTTGGCCTCTAATCATCCACTTTGAAAAAACAAAACTACATTTTATATTTCTTAGAAGAACCGTTCATTTATTTTATATATATTTATTGAATTAATAAATAGTGTTAATAATAATTTTAGAAAGTATAATAAAGAATATTATTAGTAGTCTTGTACCAATTCCAATTAAATTTATGAAATTACTCGCAAATAGTTTCGTATTTTTTATGACATCATCGGGTGAAATTGAAAATGCACACAAACAGCCAAAATGGACTTAAATAAACACTACAAAGGTAAAATAAATAAGTATTAAAAAGTATTGAAAATGGTGTAAAATCCGAAACCGGTTGGGAGTTAATATAAATAAAGTGAAACTACAAGTACAAGTGTTTTAATTCAAGATGTGTTTCAAGTTTCACCAAGTGGCGACAATTGCAAGTATAAATTTTATTAAAAAGTATGTTGGTTTTGATTCAACTAATGCATATTAAATTATTATTACATACGGCTTGAACATTCACGTGTGATTGTTGTTGACTATATGCCAACCGTTTCACCGATACAATTTCGGCATTATCAAGGCGAGTGTCGTTCTTAGGACGACGACGCGGCGCCCACCGTCGTTGTCAAACGGGCACTATACGCACGTATGTAATAATAATTTAGTATGTCAGCTCACGCGAGTTTTAATAATATTATAATGCATATTAGTTTGAAATATTATGTGGCAAATAATTAAAAATAAACCTTATTTTTTATCTACAATCATATTAAATATTAAAGTAAATAAATAATCTATTTCAAATACTATTTTGTTTCTTACTCTACCAAGATTTTCCAGAACAAATGTGTATGTGAAATTAACACCACATTAGCAAGAGTGAGTTAATAATTTGTCGTAATTCACAAGTAAACTTTGTAGGAATTACAAAAACGGAAATAAATAAGGCTTTAGCTTGACACATAATATTTCTTTACAAAAAATTATCCATTACGTACATGGTCCAGGGCTAACTTTTTAGTTCTTTAATAACGCAGTTACTTCACACGATACAAGTATATGTTAGAACAAACAACACCGAATAAATAACTAACACGAATATTGTTCAAAATATAATAAGTTGAATTATTTATTAACATAACTCCATTTGAACAAGCTTCCTGAACTAGTTTGGAGGTTTCACAGGTAAGTAAATAGTTCTAGAAACTCCTCGTCACAGATATTCGAATTATTTCGCAAAGTATTGTGGGAGTGCCTACCTGTATTTATTAAAATTTAGTGGAGGCTTATTCATGGCGACCTCAAGTATGGGGGGGAGTTACCATAGAAATAAAGGGGGAGGCCCGTTGCCATAGCAAGACCGCTTCCACGCGCTTGGGTTCATCTGTTCACAGAGATGCCGTAGAGTATCTAACTGCTACAGAGAGAAATACTCTCTGTTTTATGACATTCCAATTGGCATATTATCTTACTCGTAAATACATTTTATCTAACTAGTTAATGTTACTAGTTAAAATATGTTTATATTGGATATCGACTAATTGGTTTCACGTTGAGGCGACGGAACGTACGAGTAAATATTTTGTTTGAATTAAAACACTTTGCTGTAAGAACTGATATCTAATTTGATCATCCTTTTGAAGCAGACGTTTCCCTACAACTCAAATCTAAAATTACATTTTCACAGAAAAAAACGCTCTATCTAACGGTTTCTTGTTATACTGTCCGTTCATATAGTTCTAAATATATTTCCTTACTTTGGGTATAGCTCTATATATACGTGCAACTGCCGGGTCCTCATTAGAACAGAGTGGGACTGGACGACAAATAAACGTACTAGATCACCAAGATTTTTAGACCTTTACCTTATCAATAGTATTCTCTATTTCGAGAAGGCAAGACTTCAGCTGTGTGTCTAATAGTTGTGGTTTGTTAGTGCTGAAAGCGGACCCACTTCGTTCATAGAACATTATTTATTGAGCACGATTGCTTTCGTTAGAGAGGCCTTCAGAGGCCTTTGCTTTCTATACTATGCAGTATTCAGTCACAAAAATAAGTGATCAAAGTAGAGTAATATTTTTAATCAGGTATTTTATATTCCATACAGACAATTATATTATAAAAAGTTATCAAAGTTCCATTTTATTGAATAATACAACTGATCTATTATCTTGTATCAGCTTTTACTGTTCTCTACTGAGGAAGGAATAATTTTTATTCTCTGATTGAGGCTTCATTTATACGCCATTCTTCATGGTACTGAACTAATCTGATCTTATCCACTGTTTGCCACCTGTTTTTGTATCATCCGAGCATCTGGCTCGTGGCATACTCGTACCAAAAAACCGCCATCCTTCGTTAGGGTGCTATTTATTTTTGAGTATATAAAACCTATTGAAAACATTGCCTATAGCGGATTATATAATTTAAATAAAATATAAAATATAAATTCTCAATAAAAAATAATCACGAAAGTTATTTATGACGGTCGCGCCACTTTCTAACCTAACTTACCGGCTCTGTTGTTTGCTGCAGGACTTGCGAAAAACTAGTTTAGCTTAAAATCAGGTTTGGTTGGTAATATATTTACTACTCGTATACATACATCGATATTTCACACCTCTACTGACATATTATTTTGAAATTTATTCCACTTCAGTAAAGTATGTAGGTATGACAGAAAAAAATTACCAAAGAAAATTGGTTATAAACTTCTTGTACACAAAACATGTTTTTAATAATGGTCAGGAAAATATTACACTTTATTCATTTGTTCACCGTTTTAAACTTTGTAAATTTCCCACGTAGTTGAAATAAAAAGACGAAAATAATTTAAGACGTATAAATTTAATAAATCAAAACCCAAAATAAAAATATATACACGTTAAGTACTTATTTTTTTATCGCAAGCTAACACCTTACGCCATCTTTTAACTAAAAACGAAATTTTTTAACAACAAGGTTTGCTTTGCTGGATACCAAACGTTTTGCTAAATAAATATTAAACGAATATCAATATTATAATAATGTTGGTGACATTGTTTTTCATTTTTAAAATCAAATTGTGAAAAGCATTTTATTTTTACAAATAATTTTGTTTCAGTAATACCCAGCGCCATCTACGCGAAATGATGGGAATATCCTCTAGGGCAGGAGAGACTAGGGCGGGCGGAAACTAAAGCTCAACTTGCTCAACAGCGCTTTGCGATAGATGTCGCTGAGAGGCTTTATTGTGATGTGAATGTGATAAAACCTTTGATTTTGCGGAGATGGCGCTGATATATAGAAAGTTTAAAAAATAATGTTCTCAAGAAAAATATTGTAATGTTATCATTTTATACTGCAAAGATAAGTCAGAAAGTACTTCACCATGTAAAGCTTTTACAAGTCTCCAGTAAATCTCAATAAGTGTCCAGTAATTTCGTTTGAAAATTTATCACGTACCATTATATGTTTATTTTTAATATGATCCATGTTTATGATTTTAGGAGACTAAAGATTTTTGCGATCAGTTTAAAAATAAAAATAAAATGAATTGCAATTTTGTGTTCAGAATGTTTGCTTTATTTTATAATTGCAATATAATAACAAAAATAAATTATATTGTTGATTATATATATTTAAAACAATTAAACACTTTATCCTGCTGTCAGTGTGAGACGGGCGTCGACCAACAGAAGAAAAAACATGGCGGTTATTAGTTGTAAAAAAAAAAGCGGTTTCACTGTGAATCGAATTACATAATTATACGAATTTTCCGCCTACACGTGCTGGACTCAAAACGGATCTTTTTTGTATTTAACATTTTGAGTATGTTAAAAAAGGGCTTTCTCGTACCCCTTCACGAAATTTTGCAACGTGATTTTCAATATTCTTACATATTAAAGTTCATTTTAACTAGTTATGTACTTACTATAAATTGTCTCGTATTATTTTTCAGAAAAGTACTATACATGCTTCTACCATAATCAGCACTCCTGGACTCGTACTCGTACTCGGACTGGCACGTCCTTGTCCTGCGGGTTCGGACTTTTAACTTACTTATCAAGGGAGTGCTCACTTACTTGGTTTCAACAGTAATGTACTAATAAAGTTCACACATTGAACCATCAATTTACAAGATTACAATGCGGGTCATATGTCTTTTCACTCTAAAAAATATAAACAATCTAATATATTAAATATAATTAAATTCATTTTGTGCAAGACACTAATATCCAGTCAACGATTTTAAGGCGATATGTAAATGTTTTAGCGTCCCTGTTACTCTATCTGCGAAAAAACCATCAGTGTGAGAGGGATGGATTCGAGGAATTGTAGAAAAAGGTCAGTTTTTTATTAAATAAAATGTACTAAAGTTGCTTTCAAAATTTCGTTTATCCAGGTCCTAGATACTGTTTAATCCATCTAATAAATTATAATTGCGTCCATAAGTCTTTCCAAATTATCAAACCAGGAGAACTGGTGTCGAAAAAGATCTTATTTCAATAAATATTTGTATCGAGCCGAATTTCTTCAATCGCGTTTCTGTTTAGCAGATCCGTAGAAAAAGATTTCAAAAATAATATACTATTTTAACAAAATAATACCTTTTTTACTGAAGCAGATAAACAACTAAAAGTGTCGATTTTTTTTCCGTAGCACCTTAATATCGTTGTACTCAGTCTTTAAGATGGCCTTCTTAGTTGCAAAATCTAACTTTGCATGCATTTTAGGGTCAAGATCAAAGAATTATCTGATTTGTTGGAACTTTTTTGTATGTGTGTACATCCTGAAGAATTGCCGCTGGCCTATAATTGGCCATTTGTACGTGTGCTTGTATAAAAGTACCTACATGATTTTATATCTAGACACACGACAGTGAGCCCAGAGAGAGTTTGCAAAAGAAAAGGCTGGCGTCTTAGCCTAATCTTTAAAAAAGTCAAACCATATTGTTGAAAAAGTCAATTGCATTATGAGCGAAAAATGGTCAGCGGTAACTTTCCCGATAGTACAGCGGAACCTGCATCCTACAAGCATCACGTAGCATGTAATTTGACAATTTCTGTCAAGTTAGACATTATCAATTTTGTCTTCAGTTCGTGACACAGTGTACACTGCCCACAACGTCGGTTTAGGTTGCTCCAAGCATTTTTGTGAAATTTTGTGAAGCATTTGCAATAATGCAATACGAAATATTCTATTATTATGTTAATTTTCCGTCTGCCTCTTTTAGTACTGGGCCAACTAAACTTAAAATAATTACGTACGAAATCGTAAATTTTTTTTTTTTAAAACAATACCTACTTTTAACCATAAAAAGTGCCTTCAATATATAAAATATTTCTACTAAGAATGCAACTTGTACGCATAAACACTTAACTATATTTTTTATCAAATTGTATTTTAAAGACTAATTTCTTGGTTTCGTTGGTGTAGTGAAGCTGCAAGCAACATGTTACATCTAATTTTGTTAACTCCCATTGTGTCAGGCATTATCAGCTTTGCTGTGACACAACGGACACTGCCCCTAGCGACGGTTCAAATTTCACCGTCACGATAACTGGTTCCATGACTTTTTGCGGCACTTTAATTTATAGAGGTTTTTGATTCTGTGTTGAATACCTAGTTTCATTTCAAGTGAACAATTAATGCCTTTACTTTAATGTTTTATGAATTCGATAAGATATATTAACCGCTCAAAAATTAAATATAAGAGATTATATCGGTGCTTATTTGATATAAAATTAAAATAAAAAACTCATTAACTGCCATAATATTAAATGTATATCTAGGCTAGGTAGAAGGCACGCGGATTTCTTTTCAGAAATTTTGCAAATGATTTCGCAGATTTGTCAAGCTTTCATCATACTGAAAAGGGAGAGAAAGTTTAAAAACGTTAATTCGTCTTTTAAAAAAATAACATTCATAGATCCCGCAATCTAAATATATTATAAGCGTACTTTAAAACAGCTTATTACTTTTTGTGTGTCATTCGTACTGCAAACACTTAAGAGCCCGGTCTACGACGACGACAACTTTGATGCAAATCATTTTGTTAAACAATTGTCTGGCCTTTATCGCGATGTTTTTGGGAAAACCATGGACATTCACCACTTCATACTGGCCGTCTTAATGAATGCCTAAAATTATTTGACTGAATTGTTTCTCTTTTGCAAATTGTTTTGGTACTTACGAGCCCGTTCCGAATAGTTCTTCATAATGTCTAAGTACCAAAATAATTCGCAAAGGAGAAACAATTCAATCAAATAAATTTTAGGACTTCATTGATACAGCCAATATGAACTGGTGTATGTCCCTGGTTTTTACAAAAACATCGCGGTAAAGGTGAGAAAAATATTTAAAAAATATTTCGCATCAATCGGACGAAAAATATGGAGCGGGTTCTTAACTGATAGTTTAATTAAGTATTTACGTACAATAATTACAAAATTTATTTCATATTTTTTAATTAAATAAAAGGATGATATAAATTGCAAAAATTAGTATCTAAAGTATTATTGACCCTCGCTAAGAAATGTTACACCATCTGTTCTCTTTTGAAAGAGATGAAACAATATTCAAGTAATCTTTAGTAGTTTCCTTAGTAAAAGGTCTTAGGCTAGCGCCGCGTCGGGTCCGTTTCGGTGTCAAACGGCAGTCGATAACGTCGAACACAATGGCTCTTTACAAATTGTCCAAGGAGGGTGGACGTTTTGCTCGGATCTTTCCTTAGGAGCTCAGCAATAACATTTTAGCACTTCATACAAAATATAAAGTAGTTCCAAGCCTGTAACAGGTTGTCAAAAAATATAGTACTTTATACTAGAATGAAGGGTAATATGTCAATAGCTATAAAAGTAAGCAAGAAAGGTTAAATAAAAAAAAGACTTTCTTTTAACTTTTTGTCCTGCTATGAATGTTATTTTGAATTTTGCACCGCTACTTTACTTGCTTAACACCATTTTGTAGAAACGACATAATTTCCCCGTACCATCAAGGTCAGATTGTACAAGTACAAGTACTTATACCTTCAGTAAGAAAGAGTAGGTACCATCGAGGAAATTTTTGTGAAAACGAATTTTGATCTTTATTTCCTTCGTATTACGATTGAGCATTCAGAAGTTGTTACTTTTACAGAATGCAATTCCAGCGGTTTTACATTTTCGTTTATCGCGGTAGCGTTTTTCATCGGTGTCCGGCCCACCACGGTAGGGGTCCGAAATTCTTAACATAGTTGTGTGACATAAATCGGGCCTAAGTAAGGTCGTACAGCATTTGAATTGGGTGTTATATGTCGCTGCTTGGCCGTTAGTTCTGCACGATTAGACGTTTTAGTGCCCAGTTTGAGGCTGGCGTAAGTGTTTGGTAAGATTTAAGAATTGAAACTAAAATGAAAACCAATTTAATGTTTGTTTCACAACTTGCTGATAAGCGCTACTCAGAAGGGGTTTAAAAATGGAACAATTTATATTTTTATTAGTTTTGTGAGACATGAATTATCAGGCACTTTAACACCAAGTGGAGAGGATCTAGTACTAAGGGTTAAACAGGCCCTTATTGCATTACTAAATAAAAAAATAAATTATTTAGCTAGAATAGTTATCTTAGGATATTTTTTTCTCTGTAAACCTGCTCTTATTTTAGTTTTGTAATAGCATGGAAAAGCTACTAAGAAAATCATGTTTTGATTTCTTGCAATATAATTTAATATAAAGTACAGTATTATTTTATTTATGTTCTTACAGTTTTTTGAATTAAGTCTTAATTATGTTTTATATATCAATGTTCTTTAAATAGTTATAAAAATAAATTATAATAATCACATTATGTGAACAATTATTTTGTTATCAACGAAAAAAATTATAACAATAGAAGTCCGTTGTTACGTTGGAAGAATTCTCCCGTTTGTAAGTAAAAAGGTTAAAACATGCATTGTTTCTCAAAACGTTTATAAAATTTTATGCAAGAATTACGGCTGGGGACATGTGTTTTTGTTTCTCCACTGTTTTATTTTTGCAGTGATTCTGATCGAGGATTCGTCAAGCCAACATGTTGAAATATTTTTAATGGACTCCTACTTCCGCGATTTCCGAGTTCGACTTTTATTCTTGGCGCCATATTTCAGGTGGATATTTTAAATGTGAACAAAAGGCGGGGACCTGCGACACTGACCTGACATTTCACTTAATTATGTCACACAGCAAGTTAAAAAAGATTCAGAACTTGAAAACCAGAGGGGAGCAAAGTTTTCTTGAAGGTTTCGTTTTGAAATAATTTGAAAATGGAACAACGTCTGCTTACAACTACAAAAAAATTTCGCTTATGGAAGCTTATATAATGGAAGCTCCGATCGAGAAAAATACTGTCGTAACATTGTAAAACCTGATAGTTTAACTCTTCACCCAGTTAGGTAAGTTTATCATCATTTTCTCACTAGTGAAATTATAAACTTTCAGATTTTTCAATCTTACTGTAACATACTTAAAATTGTATGTAGTGAATGGACAGGATCGTTTAATAAAACAAGATTATCAGTCTGATCATACTTTTTGTTTTATGCTTCAGATACCTGTCAATTCAAACCCGGTATATTCTTCTACATAATATTTTTATATTACATATTGCTATGTACTATATGCTACTAAATGACAAAGGGATATTATTATTTTTTATACCTACTTAAATGGTTTTATGGATTAGCTGTTATGACAAGTTGTCAAATTGGTGATCTATTAAACTTTTTGATCCGTGATGTAGACTTTTTGGAGCTGCATTTCAGTTGGATCTTGAACACCAGAACTAAAATACAGAACGCGTCTTGTCTGCTGCTGTGGAAGTGCATTTAAACAGATTTTCTAAGAATTGTCTCCCGTTTTCTATAGCTTAGAGCAAACATGAAACATTTAAATAAAAATAAAAAATCCCATGGAACGTATTGTAAAAAAAAAGAACAAAAAGGATATGCGAAAATAATAATGTTGGTTCCTACAAGCTCTTGCATCTGTAAGTTTTGCTGTAAATGGTTTAAATTTAATCCAATTACTTCTTAAGAAGTGCAACTCGGTATTGAAATATACTCCAGGATATAATTTGAAGAATGCAAAACATTATTGAAGTTATTCGAAGATTTTATGTGTGTCTTTTTGTAAGGCGATATGTAAAAGTTTTAGCGTCCCTTTTATTCCGTATGCGTAAAAACTCTCAGTGCGAGAGGGACGGATTCGAGGAAGAGTAGCAAAATGTCGATTTTTTATTAATATAAAATGTACTAAAAGTGCTATCAAAATTTCGTTTGATCAGGTCCTAGATACCCAATAACAAAAATCAATCAATCAATGAAAGTCAATAAAAACTCGAATCGAACATTTTCTTACGTTCCCCTAAATGTAAAATGTTCTCGAGTGTACACGAGTAGGCAATAAAAAGAAATATTTAATTTTATCATTAACTGTTACGAAATCATGAATATATGTTTTTACATAATTTCAAGAGCCAAATTCTCAGGTTTTACATCATGTCGATAATAACGTGTTCAAATTAATATCGATATAGGTGTTAGCCTACATAATTATTTCAAGCATTCACACCCCACCCCGCCAGCTGGTATTCAAATGCCAAGCGGAGACGGGAGCGGGTATACAATATTCTGAAAAGAATTTCAATTTCTTCTGCGATATGAGATTTTTTATGATAAACCTCTTTCATTCAGATATTCTCCCATTTCTGGTGTATCTTGGATATAAAACCATATAAGTAGTTGCTAATATATGTTCCATACTCGTAAATATCTTTTATATTTTTGTAAAAAAAGTTTCAGAACAGAACATGATATCTTGATTTTAGAAAGAGAAATTTATTTATACAAATGTGTCGATTCGGTATCACACAACTTAATTTATTTGACAAGATTAAACTTATTTTAAGCGTCGTGTCTTTTTCTTTCTTTATCGAAAAGACAAAGACAGAATGCTTAAATTAAGTGTGGTCCTCTCAAATAAGTTAAGTCGTGCTGCACCGAATCGACACCATTGACTGATTTTCTGTATATCCCTGTATGGTTGGAATTGAGATTACCATTGCTCTATTTTAATCAAATAATAGTAATTAGGAGATTGCTCTACCGAAAAAAGCAAAGCTTTTGAAGAATAACTGAGTCAGTTACATAGAGTCTAGAAAACAGATTTCTGCTTTAACTTGATTTCTGTTGTGTTCCCAAATGCACAATTGAAAGCGATATGTAAAAAAATACGGGTGTTTCTTTTCTGTGTATTTCATGAAATACAAGAAAAATTATAATCAGTTTCTGGTATATACATTTGGACTTTATAATATAGGGTTTTGTTTTTGAAAAACATGTTTGGATAAACTTTCCTCGATAGAAATAATTGTTGAAATGAGGTCTTTTAACACACTTTTTCTCCTCGTTTAACGAGTAGCAGCCATGTACAGAACTTATACATATTTTATTAGGTGGGTTTCAACAGTATCTAGATTTTTGATTTTGGAAATTTTGCTAGCTTGTTTAGTTTTTTTAATAAAAATATAAAACCAACTTTTTTCCTTTTGTCCTGTATCTGCCCCTCTCGCACTGCGCGTTTTTTCGCTTGAAGTGACAGTCACAAAAATAAAATTAAGGGTTGTTTTTCTTATCTTTGAAGATAATAAAATAAATAAATGTAATTTTTTGCATTAAGTTCAGTGTCAATAAGGCTTTTCTATCAAAGTTGTGTTATTTTATGCATTATTTTGTAAATTATTACGGTCTATTAACACGCTTTAAAGTTGTGGTGCAGGATCACTTCCAACGTAATGTACCTATATAAAATAACACAACTTTCTTATAAAAGCCTTATTGACATTAAAATTTACAATAAAGAGATTCCATATATACTCAACATCCCTTCAAAGAAAATCCTTCAAAGATGTACCTCAAATATGAGGCAAAACATTATTTAGAATTTTTGTCTCTCTCTCTCTATGTATGTACACTACTCGTTTGTTCCGTTTTAACTCGAGAACTACTCAACGGATTTGAATGCTGTTTTCGGGAGTAATCTATCGGTTTTCTTTATTATCATTGAAGGTACTCTGGTTAACACAGAGGTTATTAGAGGTGTTGATAAAATAGCTACGAAGCTGAAAACTGGCAAAAATTTAATAAACGCTGGCAAAACTGTGGCCGAAAGGCCTAAAAATTAAACTACACTAACGAAAAGTATTTATATTACAAATCCAAAATAATTTTAGGCGCATTTGGTTCGTTAAAAGAGCTGTTCATACTATTTAAAATATTTATTTATATAACATGCTGCATGCATAATCTAGGTCACTTCCACTGACCTTTGGAAAACCTATGAAGCATAAAGATTGTTTTTAATGAACAATGTAATCTTTATATTGCCTAACCTGCAAATTTCTGGTTTATTGCTAGTTACCGCAAATTTCTAGTTTAGTGCTAGCTACCGCACCATAACATTATTATAGAATTTACGAACCTATGTTCATAATGATATTTCTTTAGTAGATATTGTATCGAGGTTTATTCCGTCATCATAATAAAAACGGTTGTTAAAGCTCCTTTAGTATGAATTGTCGCACAAAATTAAGATCAGAAAAGTGTTATTTTATTTTGATTTTAGGAAGAGACAGTTATATTGATTGATTTTCTATTACCTTCTCTATCTCTGCATGTTCAAATTTATTTTAATAAATCTACGGAAATCAGTAACGGACGCTTGGAACTACATTTCCAGTATAGCTTCTCATGAGGTCATGCCGGAATACAAGGATTCACTTTGTTTCATCATAAAGCCGTGGTCAAAGCGTTTCATCGGTTAAAGCAAAAGGATTTGCTAGTGAGTGAGGTCTTAGGCTTGTCCAGGGTTTTTTTCTTTTGTTTCAAAATTCTTTATTAATTATATAAAATTTCACTGTAACTTTATATATTACTTAATTTAGCTATACATATACCACATAATCATAAACAATACTTTATCAGGCTGTTGACACCTTTCAAAGTTTACAATTTCTGGTTAGACTATTAACATAAACACCAACTAATAAGTAAAAGGTACGAGCTCATAAGTTGTGAGTCTCGTTTCATTGCTATATAACATGTTCAAATAAATCATTACTTCTTTTTAAAAAAAATTACTGAACTAAGAATATAAAATAATAAAAATAATTGAGGGTGGGGGTACAATTTTTGTATCATCACCATCAACAAGATGTCTTTGTAGGCAGTGACGAGCATAGCGCGAGATGCCTCGTCCCTTGCGGAACTAGAAGCTATATACATTCGCTTGTCTCTCAGAGGGGTAGGCAGAGACTGTAGATTTCCACCTGCTTACCGTTCTCTTTATATTATAGTTAGTATTATAATATTTATATGTACCTATATAATTATAGTTAATACCAATTCTTTACTCTCAGAGTCACAACATTACATTTTTGTAAAATTTCACATGAAATCTCTATTTACATTAAAGACACCCAACGATTTAAATTATGAATATAACCTTAATATAGTCTTAAGTTCACACAAAAATAAATTAATTGTTACTTTTAATAACGTATTTTTATGAATATTATGGTTGAAATTAAATAAAAAATAAAACTTTCGATTTATATTTCGACCCACTTGGGGCCGTCGTCAGTCGAATATGGAATAAATAGATAAAATAGAGTTAACAATTAAGACACTCTCTTCTCTACCTTCACCAGATGAGAGCAAAAAGGTGAATGAAATAGGTTAAGAAAATAGGTTAAGTTTTTTTTTATTTTATTGTTAACTCTATTTTATCTATTTATTCCATATTCGCCTGACGACGGCCCCAAGTGGGTCGAAATATATATCGAAAGTTTTATTTTTTATTTAATTGCAACCATAATATTCATAAAAATCTGTATATACAAGGTGACTTTTTGATCATCGTCCAAATTCATACTAGAGGCTTGATAAGTGATCAGTATCTTGGATCAGTAACAATTTTTGTGAAATTCATAATATGAAATTTCGGCTTCCCATAGAAATTCATTTCCAGTCCCAGGTGAATCACTATGGGGAGTCGAAATTTCATTTTACGAATTTCACCAAGATTGTTATTGATCCATGATGATGATACTGATCATTTACCAAGCCACCAGTATGAATTTGGACGATGATCAAAAAGTCACCTTGTATATATGTATAATAAATGAGTAAAAAAAGCTTTTATTAAGTAAAAAAAATTATTATCATTTTAATAACGTAACGTTATTTTGCTGAAATTACTTAGATGAGTGTAAATATTGCAAATTATTCGTCTAAAAAGTCTTACACTCTTGAAATTATTTATTGTATTATTATTATTACTCTTAAAACGTGCCTTAAGATGGTATCAGAACTCGGTAAAGTACAGCTATTAATTCTGTATCCAGGTGTAAATGGGTCGGAAGAAGAAATATCGGTTGCGAAGAGAGCCTTTGTGTTTCAACAGCCTAAGGGGCGTTGCTCTGCGTCCTGCCCTATTATCTGAGAAAATTATGGTTATTGAAATAGATAGCCCATAAAATGTTTCCGCATTTTCCTCTCGCATCAATTTATTATTGCGTCTAAGTGTTTAATGATTGTTTGACCTTCATAAATTAATGGGAATATTGTCCTTTACTACAATAATTAAACGACATTTGGATACATTATTTTAGATATTATTAACAAGCCACGTAAATTGAGACCAAAAAAAAGGTTATCTTACCTTAGTATGCGTTTGATTACATTATTTTGCTTAAAAGAAAATAAAATATCCAAATTCACTAACATTTTCATGTCTACATTTAAAATAAAAGTTAAATAAAAACTATTATTGAGAGTGCGAATTTGTAAAGACTAATTAGTCACTTTAATAACTTTTAATCTGGGTATGCTTGATGCGTTGTTTGGTATATTGTGTCAGATTTAAGAACAAATATTTGTTCACCTGGTGGTGACACTCTACCTAAATCAGTCACCTATTTGGTAACCTCTTGAAGTAACCACCCGAATGGAGTGTTAGGGTCTTTCGAACTAATTCTGCCTGTGACCCGAAACGCGAAAAGCCAACGAAAATGCCAGACACGCGGGAGGTGTGGAGGCAAACATTTGTCCGCGTTCTCAACGCTCTTTTGTTATCCCCTTTGTGTTACGCTGGTGGCTACAGGCTGACTGGGCAATTTCCTTTATTCAATCATCGCCCAGAGCACCTCCCGCTAGCGCCACTTCCTTGAAATAAAAGACCCGGGTGCTCAACCTATAATTTTATAACAAAGAAATCAAATAACACATTTTTGACAAAAAAAAACTGCTAAAGTAGCTATGTACTTGTAACCGCTTGAAGAAAGTTTTCAATTCGCAGCAAAAAATAACCGCACTACAGCAGAAATGCAAAAGGAAAGGTAAAGAAGCGAAAGCTCTTTTATGGAACAAGTTTGGCATACAGTGTCGTTCCGAGGGCGTTTACTGCCTCAGTAAAGGAACTGAAGAAAAAGTACACCAGGGGGTGCAAAACGTCGCCGACGACAAAACATGGCAAGCATCGTTCTCCGGTCGCGCCGAATGTTTCTAGATATGCAAAACGGCACGCCGCGAGTCTTTGAAACGCGATCTTATTGTGTCCCAGCAATCTTTGTCTTACCATGAATACGAAACAACTTATGTCGATTTAGAAATTTATTAGAAACCCTTCGGATCTCTTACCGCATTTTTATGCATCTCACGGCGTTGCGCTCCGAGTTTCGACATTGCCGAGATATGGAGGTAATAGAAATCGATGTAAGGTAAACACGGTATTGTGATGCTGAACTTACGTTACAATTTTGACAAAGTACCCTTACCTAGACGTAAGGAAGCCTGCTGATACAATCTATAGCCTATCGTAAATGTAGCACGATTTTCGTGCGCCTCGATCTTGCTATTTATTTGTGATACGTTTCTTGGAATATAATAACATTGATTTAAAGTTAGCAGATAAAGCCCATCAATATTTTCGTTTTCTTATCTGAATAAAAACTCATCAAACAATTTATAAAATAGTATAATAACAAAGATTATTATATAGTACATACTACATCAACCCGCGTCTCCTTTATAATCAATCAAAAGTTTGTTGAATTTTATAACAGTGTATATACGCGCTCTGCAATCCCTTTGAGCATAGTACTAGCTCTGTACTAAACCATGAAAAACGTGTAATAAAAAGAACTGCAACAAGGTCATGACCCTAATTGGAATAGCCAGCGAGTAAAAGAAAAACGGTTAAAAAGTCCTTGACAAGAAATATCATGGTGCGTGGCTTGGTGCAGAAACGTCACGTCACGTTGACCCCAGAATCGACCCAATATGTACTAACGGTTGCAATGGGTGTGGGTGTGAGTGGAAAAATCTGTTTTAGCAATTGACAGAGTACTATATCTCTGTAGGCAGACCAAATAATAGCGATCCCAGACCGCTGTCGGAGAATAGTCAGCAATGACAATGACAAGTCGAAGATTGCATCGTTCGGTTGCAAATCCCTATTGGTCCGTCAGGAGATGGATCGCGGTAATTTAGCAGAGTTGGACGCGGGCTCTCATCGATTTGTCTAACAAATACAATTGTCAATGATCCATAAAACGCATTTCTCAATCCGAAACGGAGTTATCATACAAACAACCCTCTCGTTCCGGAATAAAAATATTCCAATTTTGTAACAAAGAAACGATACGTCTTTGTGTCAAATAAATGGATAGGTAGCGTTTCCTGCGATTAATTCCAAATTAACATTTTAGTTAAATTATAATTTACAGAATCAATTAATTGTGTTTGAATTAAATGTATTGGATAATTTATTTAATACACGAACTTAAACCATAAAAATCGACGTCGTCTTTTAATGTTCAGTTGAAACTTAGAACCCTTTAAAGCGAGTGAACCTAGACTTTTGTTTTTCTATTTAGAAAACATCTAAATCGATTGAGCATGTAAAAATACAAAAAACATTTGGAAAAATAAGATTATAGTAGTTTATGCTACAAGGGCGAAAAGGAATAAATTACGACGAGTGTTTTAAACGTAATTGAGTAATTTATTGCTCTTACGCCCGTGTATCATACTACGTTTTTCAATGCATAGTGTGAGGAAATAAAACAAATATAATCTTGTGAACTTTAAATTATGATTGGCTCAAAAGGACTGTATCCAGAGCCGTTAAACAGTGGGGAAAAAAAGTATAAAGTTTATGGTACACAGGAAAGGTTGCAGGTTAGCCAACCATTGAACATAAATTTAAAATAATAATAATAAAAAAGCCCTAGGACAAAATAATCGACTTTTGTTCGGTTTTGATGCATGAAAAGTGGGCCTTTACGAGCACTTGCATTGAAAATTAATGTAATCATCTTACAGTATAGCTAATTAAAAAAAGTTTATATTTGTAAGATTTTTTGTGGCGAAAAATCAATAACTCGTTATATAATTATTTCTTGTTTAGCCTTCAAACAGCACCAAACGTTGTTTTATAGTCTTGTAGCCAACTTGTGGCACATTCCTTGAGCGCTTAAACATTTTCTCCTTAGGTTCGGATAAATGAGCGAGTGTCGGTCTGAAAGATTAAACTGTAGCTAGATAGATATACCAAGCTCAGAGAATTGTATGCGAAATCTCCCGTGAAATTGACGCTCGAGTCGGGCCGGGTGTCTATTCCACCCTCATTTCTCCAGCGTTTCATAAAAGTCGCGGAAGAGGAATTGAAAATTTTTTAAAAGTATTTTTCGTTCGTTTCATAAGTTGGAGGAATTTATCTAAAGTCCAAAGGAAATTGGATACGGAATTGGTTAATGTAAGTCGACTAGTTCGTTTGTATGAATGACTAAGGATTCTCTATTTGCGTTTCCGCCTTGATGGTTGTGTTGTTGTGATGGATTTGTGTGAAATATAATGAATTTAATGGAATATTCGTTCAAATATACCTATGTACAAACCTTCACATCGATATAATATAGCTTTAGCCCACCCTCATGAATATTAAAGTCTTAAACAAAATACAACAGTTAGCTTTAGCTTTAGCTTACGTCTTAGCTAACTAGCAGTTAGCTAGTTACATACATACTTTTATCTCTTTAGTTCCGGGCGTCTCACCCAACTGCATAGACAAACGACACCCGTATCAAATACTCGTTCGCACAAAGTATAGACTCCGTTCCAAAAGCCGAACGAACTGTTTTATGACTTGTAAACCTCGGTAGATCTCCACATGCCGAATTTTTAGCACCAAATATGCACGTAGAATTTGATCGACGTATTAAAGCTTCTCGTATATGAAAAACAAAGTTATGACCGACGATCGATCAGCTTTTTAGGGTTCCTTATAGCAGAGCTTCGGTGTCTGTCCGTCTGTCTGTTTATCCGCTCACCATTGGCAAAACTCAATAACGGCTAAGCCAATTGAGTTGAAATTTGGCATGTATCTAAGTCAAAAATTACAATAGAACCTTTGAAAAATACGTACCTTAACGACGTAAAATTTCAAAAATATAATATTGTTAACCAAATTATTAATAAAGTGTGTCATATCATATCTGTATTAACAAAACCTGTACACTTTTAAGACTAGCAGCCGGATTGTGAAAAACCCGCTTTTTTCTTATTAATCAAAAGAGAACACTTATATTCAATATTTACTGATTAGTTCCTCAACAAAACCTTATAACCCATGTATTTTGTATAAAGCCATAGCAAAGTTTCCATTGTTTTTTGTAATTTAGAATATTAAAAAAAATTAATATAATTTTAACTTAATTTTATAAGAATAAAAAAACAAAAAAATTCTAATTTACAGAAACCAATGGAAACTTTGCGATGAAAGTTTACACAAACAATAAGGTTTTGTTGATGAACTATTGAGTAAATTTTAAATATAAGTATTCTGTTTTGATTAATTAGAAAAAGGCAATTTTTTTACAATCCAGCTGCTAAACCGCGTACACTTTACAGACTTTTTTAGAATACATCTTTTTGCGACTGTAGCAACACCTTTGTTTCTTTTCAGAATGAAAAAGATTGTCATCTGTGATTCGTACAGGATTCAATGTTGAAAATTTTTGATTTATACGACACGCGTTTTTTTTATTTAAAATTTACAGGCTGTGTCTGTCTTATTCTTACCTTTTGTTGGGCGTGATTTTTTTTATTTATTATGCGAAAGAACAAAGGTTTTCCATTATGATTATAAAGGTTTTCGTTTTTTGATGAAGCCAGAATATGTCTTGCAAATTACAAATGCAGAAAATGAAGAACAGATTTTAAAGCTAATCTTTGCATTTTAACCCCTCACCCTCGTGTGTAAAGTCTTTCTCTCAAATTCAAATTACAAATTCACCTCCGTCGCGCACCACGTATCAAATACTCGTTTGCAGAAAGAATAGACTGCGTTCAGAAATCCAAGGCAACTGTTTTATGTGCGCGAAACCGGCATTTGGAACACTCTCTCGCTGTTTCCGAACGAATAAAGAGGATAAAAGATACTTGGTGACTTTTATCATATCGTATTGTAATTGTGGTTCGAACAATGTGTGGCTGGAGATCTCGTCTGTGGATTGTGAAGAGACTGGAAAATAATGTGAAATAGTGAGCTTTAGTTTTGTATTTTGCTATAAAGCTCTTGTTGTTTACAAAGGCGCTATGATATTTGTATAGTGACGATTTTTATATTAAGATAGGAGCGT
The DNA here is from genome assembly GCA_934047225.1 of Ypsolopha sequella. NCBI lineage: Eukaryota > Metazoa > Arthropoda > Insecta > Lepidoptera > Ypsolophidae > Ypsolopha > Ypsolopha sequella. The sequence continues at coordinate 13,063,034 of OW203994.1, read as the reverse complement.
CTTCTTGTGATCTCAAGGGTTGATTCTTGGGATTTGTAAAAAAATCTTGAAAATAATTTTAAATATTATAAACAAGTTTTTGGTTAGAACAATGTATTGAAATAATTTACTACCTAAATGCAAAAACATATTTTAATGATATTATAGTAGTTGAAAAATAATTGGATTCAGTAGGCATGAAATTGGTTTTTTTTTGTGGTTTTCTGCTTAATCCACAACTGTGGAAAATAAAATTATTTGAAGAATGGTTTTTTTTAAGGATTTTACTACAAATACGAATGATCGACCCTTAAGGTACAGGAAATAAATCAGCTAAAAAGTTATTTCTTCCTTTTCAGTAAATCTTTGAAGTCGGTGTGGTTTTTAATTAATTTTTATTCGACTTTTATTGTCCCTGTTATGGGAAATCGAGTTAAAAGTACCCCAGCCTGGCCCAAACCCATAAAAATTTAAACATTGTCTGTATATGTCTGACTGTGTATACTCGTGAACAAAACTAATGTTATGTTTTAACTAGATTTGTGGTTTATGGTTTATTTACTTTTACCTTAATCGGTGTTCAGCTCAAACGTAGTTGCAGGAAAAAGCTAGTCTACCTATAAGGTATGATAATAAATTTTAAATATGTTAGTTTGATGATGTCTCCAAAACAAAAAATCTTAATTTAATCAGTGTAATACTTTTATTAAACAGGTTTGATCGAAAATAAAAAGTTTTTGAGGTTCAAGCGATTAAATACACAAACATAATTATACATATATCCATACGGGTCAAATAATAAATTTCCATTTTCCAGTGCCTGAACTAACTCTTACTGTTTGCCACTTTCAATTTTTACATAAACGATACTGATATCCGGTGAAACATAATGGCACAATGTCGTAGACATATAAGGTCTTTCAATTTAAATGGAAAGTAATTTAGGATTTGATTCAGTATCGTTAATACATCACATTCCACTGCAAAGTACTTTTTTTGCGTGAAATTTTTCTTCACTTGTCCATACAAACTTGAGTCCGCTGATCGGAACACTTTGTACTGAGAAGTGAAAAAAAAGTGCTTTGCAGTGGAATGTGATGTATTAACGATACTGAATCACCTCCTTAATTACTTTCCATTTAAATTGAAAGACCTTATATATTAGTGCACGACTTTTAATAGTAGTTTATGCTACAAGGGCAAAAAGGAACAAATTATGAGGACGATTTAAAACACGAGCGTACCGAATAATTTATTGCTATTACGCCCGTGTATCATACTACGTTTTTCAATGCATAGTGTGAGGAAATAAAACAAATATAATCTTGTGAACTTTAAATTATGATTGGCTCAAAAGGATTGTATCCAGAGCCGTTGAACAGTGGAAAAAAAGTATAACATTTAAGGTACACAAGAAAGGCTGCAGGTTAGCCAACCGTTGTAAATAAATAAAAAAATTATAATAATAAAACCCTAGGGCAAAATAATCGACTTTCTGTTCGGTTTTGATGGATAAAAAGTGGGTCTTTACGAGCACTTGCATTGAAAATAATATTTTTACACAAATTACGTCTATTGTGTCGTGTCGTGTAGTATAAAAAAGGTTATTATTGCGTGTCATGAATAGGGATCGGAATAGGTAGAGTTTTTAAATATGTAGATACGTAGATCAAAACATGGATATGATCGATCATAACATGGAAACCGCCAATCCGTTTTGGGGTCGATGAGTACACCCAGTAACCAATTTATTTATCCTTTATTGAATTTTTGATATAATATAATTATTAATAACACTGAGGATGTGTTTCTTTATTTATTCGATTTGTTTCTGTTTTTCATGTTACTTGGCTAGAAATAAGCATGAAGGTAGTATATATTTATGGTTTTGTCTCTAATCCCAAGTAACAATGACTTCTGTCTGGAAGAAAACGTCACACGGATGTACTTTTGCAAATTGAGATATTTACTATCTTAATCGATTATGCTGCTGTGAAATTTTATAAATATTTTGTGTTCACGATATTATTTAGTATTTTAGGTATTTCATTTCCACATTTTTTACCGGGTTTGGAAGGCATATCCATATTAATATTTCGTAGTGAATTTGACGTCATCTGGTACTTAAAAACTCACCCTATTCCGATCCATGGTCATGAACCAATGAATACTAGACACAAGTAAGTGCCTATACCACGACTATACAAGTAGGTGCATATATTTTATGTAACTTAGGCACATAGTCGACTGTTTACCTAAAACTTATATTGTATCATGGACAACAATGCCGATCTGCCTTGCATCTTGGCAATATCAAGCATTAACCCTGGGTCACCAGCAAGGGTGCCTGGAATCAATTACCTGTTCAGTGATTGGCTAATTTGTCGGCAGGTAATCCCTCGGACGGCGGCAGCAGCCGATCAATATCCACTTAACGATCTCATCAGCAGTCTGATGTGGATTGGGCACTTAAGCCCCACTTTAATTTATATGGTGAAAAAGTGAGGCGCTTGTTGAAAAAAGGGCAGGAAATTTTCAGGAAGATAAAGTTAAGCGCCAATGTGTTGGTGATCATAAAAAAGGGGCTGGCTTATAGAATACCTAATCAAGTTTTGTGAATTAAATGAACTTAAACAGTAATATTTTACTGAACAAGCTTATACGCTGAAATAAGTTTATTGACGGTATGACAAAACCTTTTGTTAGGGAGGAGTCACAATCTTGGCAACAAAGGATTTTTTTCAGCCCTTTTACGAATAACGTTGTCATGACGTTTTTAAGATTCTGTCACTAAGAAGATGCTATCTTTTTTTTTTGTCATATATCATATTGTCAAAACAGCAAAGGCCTTGTTTATGCGTTTTGGTATCTTTGCTACTAAAATTAGAGTTAATTCTAGCTGCAACATAATTTAAAGTAAAATGAAAATGATCACTTAGCCAAGTCTACTGTGTGCACTTGTTCTTGTTACGTTGTAACTACTACAAGTATGCATTGTGTAATCGTTCTAGTTACGTTGTCAATACAACAAACCAACATTTTTCAATCGGTCTAGTAACGATTTCAATACGATAGTTCTACATTATGCACTCGTTTAGTTACTTTGTACATTAAAACATCTATATAACGTACTGAAATATTCTACATTAAGCATACGAAAAGATACAATTACGTGTCAATAAGACAAGCTTTTATTAATTCAATTCAATTCATTTTGTTTATTAGCAATAGTACAGCGATAAAACTTGCCCGAAGTAGATTCATAAATTTATTTTCTTACACTTACGGATTTTCATGTAATAAAAAATTTAAGTTTATTGGATAAGTAATTAATATTATTAAGTATAGTATTAAGCATTTTTTGGTTGGCTTCTTCTTCACTTCAGTAAAAGAGAGGCCTGCGTGCTCTCAAGCAGAGCAACACAACAAAGACCTCTCTATAGAAAATGTATGTGATATTTTTAAACTGAGTGTTAAGTAACATGTTCATAATTATGATTATTGCCAAATGGAGCATTTTTGATTGGGATAGCCGACCAGTTTCAGCAGATACGACTGCCTTCTTCTGACTGACTATCCCGAACAAAAATAGTTATTGAGGTGAGCCGTTTTGTAATAATCATGTCTTATCCTCAAGTTAAATGAATGTAAATGAATGTAATGAAATAAATATTCATAATTATTTTTAAAACATTTGTGTTGTTTGTGTGATAAAGGCTTTACTTACTTACTAACTTAGCACTGATACGTTGGATTAATTATAAAAATGCCTTAAGTTATTAAGTACAATTATGGCTATATGTGTACTTATGTGTCACTAACTATTAACCCTTTAAATTTGCCAATATCAGAGAGATGAATTATATTATTTTATATTATTAGAAATATAATATAGGTCACTTAGTTAACTTTTGAATCAAAACTGACTAAAATGTAAATTATTCTGCTAGTGGAAACACAAACTTCAAATAGTAATTTGTATTGATTATCCTTTCGGAAACACGTCAATATTTCACGAGACAATACATTTCAATCAAGTTCCACTTGATTTTTTGGCCAATATTTCAAACTGATGGCAAACGTGAATAGTCGTTCCAACATGACATGTGGCCCGAGTAAAAACAAAAACAATTTTTTGGCAAAGTTACAATCTAGATAATTGGAGATGTAAAATTTTAAAAAACATGTACCTGCTCTAAAGTACAATGTTTGCTTAAAATACCAATCTTAAATTTTCAATCTTCAATCTTAAAATATACGCTGTGGCTAGAGGAATCGAAATTTATACCTTAATAGGTACTTATTCATTATAAGGTAAACTTATTCATCCACTTATTTTAAGGTACAATGTCTTAGGTAAAAGAAAAACGCGAACATTGCCTTCTAGTTTATTAGTCGCGCGAGACTACTGAGACATAAAAAGTTTTTACTCGATAAAGACTACAAAAGTGTAGTTTTTAAACCATTTGAAGATTCCTTAACTACTTCTATACTACAAAATTGTTTTGATTTACAAAGTTACACTACAGTGAAACTGTCTAAAATGCTTTGTTTGTGAGAGCAACTACAAAACACAAAAAACTACTTGTTTTTAATACATTTCTGAAATGAAACACAGACGAAGGCTACAATAACATCTTTTCTTGAGATCCGTGTAAAATAAATTAGAAATATAGCAACTGCTGCACACCGTAACGAAATTCAGAATACTGAAGACCGGGAAGGTTGCCTAAGTAAACGAATAGGATGAAACAATTTGTATGCCTTAATGAAATAAGTATAAAGGCGAATGCTTTAAAATTCACTCCTGAATTAGCATAATGACCTCTCCTAACGACTCAATCCTGTATCTACTTCGTAGAAGGAAAATGGCTTTTGTTATTTTAATATAAGTTAGTATATTTACGTTAATAAAGCAGATTTTAAAGGCTTTAATTTTAGTTAAGTGCTGTCAAAACAAAATTGTCTTCATCGCAAAATAGTCCATAAGTGTTACGAACAGAAGCTTAATTACTTTGGATAATATCAAGTTTTGACAGCTCTCAAACTAAAATTAAAGCCTTCAGAATCTGCTTGGAATAGTCCGTCTAATAAAGCAACTCTAAACACAGGACTTCGACATCATATGGGGTAGCTAAAAACGCGGTTGTTCATACAGTCACAGGTGGCGCCTCAGTTGCCCCTTTCGGGGAAAGGGGTGCGTGGTGTCATAGGTTTTGCACTGGTTACAATAACCACACGCTCACCTTGCGAATTGTAAATAGGTACTAGGGGGCTTGTTTTATGGGTGAGGCCATAATGTTGGCCCAAATCTTATACAAGTTAATACTTGCGATTGTCGGCTATTGGGTGAAACATCATCAAGGATGAATAAAACACTAATAGCTACGTAGAAATTACTTCCATCCATAAGCAGTGTTTGTGCGATATATAGTATGTAATAAACCATCTAGGTATTCCTTGAAACCAGTTGAGCAATAGTAACATTTGTGAAATAGCACAAGTGTTTTATTTATCTACAAATCTAATATTGATCTACGGTTTTAATTAGGTATCTACCTGTCTTTATCAGTATTATTTTTCATTTTGGTTTACACTTTTAATTGGTTAATTAATAATATGTTTTGTCAGTATCACTACAAGGGTTGATGCACCACTGAAATAAGGTAAATCTGAAATAAACCACTAACATTATAGCGTACCTACCTATCGTCGCAGTCTTATCGTATAACAAGTAGGGGCATCGGATTGAAAAATGTCGCTGTTTTGTAATGCGGCTACCTCAAATTCAGCCGGATTTCTATTCGGCTGAAATAAAGTACGCCGCATTGTATAAGCACTTCGCAGATTGTTTAACATAACGCAATGACAATCCGGCTGAACGTAAGGTAGCCGCATTGCGAAACAGCGACGTCTTTCAATCCAGCGTGACTACCTGTACTACGGAGTGTTATACGATATGGCTGCAATAGATACACTGGAAATATAATATTTCATAATGATGTTCATACTCTCTACAAAGCAGTGAAATTCAATTTCATGCATCCGTTAACATCAATAACACGAGGCTTTGGCGCGTACTATCTATCGCATTTGTAAGCTAAAAACCAGTTTATTTGTAAATTAGTGGTTACACTTACACACTTAGGTAACAAAAATACCACATTTAATAACTAAAAAAACAATATCCCATCAAAAACATTTCATGTAAACTATCGCCAAGACACAAGCTCAAAACGCTTTTACTGTTAAAAAGTTATCAGATCTCATGTAGAGCCAAGCCCTTAACTCTACAAGGCCTAACTCTACAAGCCCTAACTCTACAAACCCTACATCTTGATCATAAAGTATGGCTTGGCCGTTTCATGGCACTATTGCATGACACAAATGGGAGTGTCTGTTTGACGACCGCAAAACGGCCAAGCCAAACTTTTTGATCAAGATGTAGGATTTGTAGAGTTAGGGCTTGTAAAGTTAGGCCTTGTAGAGTTAAGGGCTTGGCTCTACATGAGATCTGATAACTTTTTAACAGTAAAAGCGTTTTGAGCTTGTGTCTTGGCGATAGTTTACATGAAATGTTTTTGATGGGATTTCATTTCTTTTTGTAAGATGCTCTACTTCTTTTATTTTTTCAGGCTGCATTTCTTGCGCCTGTGCTATAACTTTTTTATATCCCACTCCCTATCTTTGCTTCTTTTTCTTGTTGTTTTATTATTTGCAATAAGCGATAGATCAGGGTGGTACTTAGTTATTAAGCGATTATATTAATTTATGGCTGACTGTTGCAAAGTCAATATTAATAAGGTGAACCCCTATCAAACCAGTCACCCTCAAAAGTGCTACATAAGTATGCCCAGAAGAAAACGTCGATGACCCGATATCAATGAGAGTATTATTTAAACTTAGCCCTTGGCTTTTATGGATAGTGATGGCATACGCGATACAGATCGAAAATGCTCACGGTGTACGAATGCTCTATTAAATATTTCAAATTTCGTTTTTTCAGGCGCAAGTTCATGTTTAAGAGCGTTATTAAAAATAATTATAACTCTTATTGCCTTATTTTTATCTTTAGCTCAAGAATAAGACTCGGAATCATGATAGGTTTCTCCGTCCTCAGCACAAGAGTACAGTTGCAGTAGTATACTCGTTAATATTTATCTGCGTGCGCAATAACATGAGCAATTCTAGCTGTCAATTCACGTACAAGTAACCGGACCTTAGTTTTCGGCGATGATGTCTAACTAACTAAACTTTACTTTCAATAATAGAACAGAAATCAGTCAGCTACCAGAGAGTACCTATCAAGAGTATAACTAATATTAAAAACGATTTCAACATGTAGGGAAAAGTTATATCGTGCTGTAAACGACACGTAGTGCCTTCTACATTAGTCTGAAAGAATTAAAAACTTGTCTTTCCGCGCTGACCTACCTACCTGTTTGTTACTATGGCCTCTAACACGGCAAATAATAAAATTAAAATTTCTAGGACTTGGAAGTTGGGTATATATTTTTAATATTACAGAACCGGACTCCCCTTAAGTGGGGTTGGCGGGTAAACGTTACAGATTTCTTATTTTTTTTGTTGTTTGTGTGCTAATCCTAGCCTGCATACCAAATTTCAGCTTTCTAGGACTCCAGGAAGCTTGAAATTGTATATTTTTTTTAATACAGAACCAGACCCCCTTAAGAGGAGTTGGAGGGTGAAAGTTAGAGATTTCTTAACTTTCTTGCTGTTTGTGTGCTAGTCCTAGCTTGCATACAAAATTTCAGCTTTCTAGGACTTCAGGAAGTTTGGAATTAAAATTTTCATTTAATACAGAACGACCCCCCCTAAGAGGGGTTGCAGATTAAAAGTTACAGATTTCTTAATTTTTTCGTCGTTTGTGTGCTAATCCTAGCCTGCGTACCAAATTTCAGCTTTCTAGGACTCCAGGAAGTTTGGAACAGAAATTTTTATTTAATACAGAACCAGACCCCTCTTTAGAGGGGTTGGAGGGTGAAAGTTAGAGATTTATTAATTTTCTTGTTGTTTGTGTGATAGTCCTAGCCTGCATACAAAATTTCAGCTTTCTAGGACTTCAGGAAGTTTGGAATTAAAATTTTCATTTAATACAGAACGACCCCCCCTAAGAGGGGTTGCAGATTAAAAGTTACAGATTTCTTAATTTTTTCGTCGTTTGTGTGCTAATCCTAGCCTGCGTACCAAATTTCAGCTTTCTAGGACTCCAGGAAGTTTGGAACAGAAATTTTTATTTAATGCCGAACCAGACCCCCCTTAAGAGGGGTTGGAGGGTGAAAGTTACAGATTTCTTAATTTTATTGTTTTTTGTGTGCTAATCCTAGCCTGCATACCAAATTTCAGCTTTCTAGGACTTCAAGAAGTTTGGAATTTAAATTTTTAATTAATACAGAACCTGACCCCCCTTAAGAGGGGTTGGAGGGTGAAAGTTACAAATTTCTTAATTTTCTTGTTGTTTGTGTGCTAGTCCTAGCCTGCATACCAAATTTCAGCTTTCTAGGACTTCAGGAAGTACCCTAGATTTTTGATGATCATCAGTGAGTGAGTGAGTGAGTGAGTGACAAAATCGACGTATTTTAGGTATTAATAACATTCAAAGTATAAAAGCTAGACAATTGAAACTTATCGTGTTTAATAAGACTGCTTCCTACATGTTACCTTGAGAATTTGGTATCTCTAGTATTATCTAGACCGAAGCTATGAGGGTTCGAAAATATGACGAAACGCTTCGAGAAAAGGTACGTAGTGCCCCGCTTCCTTTGGCTCGTCTTGGCGGGGGGCACTATCGTGCCCCTAGATTATTCAAGATTTAAAAGCGGTTGAACAAATTTTACAGCTTACTTCAAACATGATTGAATACGTGTATATAATTATGTAATTTGTTAACGAATACGTACCTACATTTTAAACAAAATATTTTTTGTTTTCATATTATGGAGTAACCGCGTTAGCTCTAGCTGGTTTTGCTAAAGATAAAATATCATCTGGTAGGTATCGTAAAGTCCGACAGACATGACATTTCATTTTGAATGACAGACATGACATATGAATTTTAATAATAATACTAAAAATAAATAAACGAATAATAGGTAATAAACTTTATTTTCAGAAGTAAGTATACCATATAAAAGTTTTTCAATCAAAATATATTTGTTATGCAATTGCAAACTTGTTATTTAGTGCGAGCACTATTGAAATCTGAGCAAGCGAAGGATTCCAGGATTATAAAATCCCGATACACTCTTAAAGGTACAAGACGCAAAATAACTTTTCTGTCGGGCGAAGTACAGTTTTTTAGCAGCTAGGTGCAAGAAAAAAAAACCTTGTAAACCAGTATCTCTTTTCGTGCAATCTTCGCGCTGGCCAGTGCGATTGTTCTAAAAATGAGGCGTGTGCAATGACGTGAAATAAGTATTAATGCATGCACTTCAGCCGGCGGTATAGAAACCTTTTTTGAATAGAAAGGTTCGAATTTTAAAAACTAGTTCCACTAGTTTTATTAGATCATGACCTAACACAAAACGGAACGTATCTAGAAGTGCATTCTTCCAAACAAAAAAAGAAGCATTTAAATTGGCTCAGAAATGACGGAGTTATGGAGTAATATGCCAAAAAAAATATATATACAGTCGTAATGGGAACCTTCTTCCCAATTAAGAAACTTCTTAACAATTTTATGTTTCATCTTTTTGATTCCAAGAAAGAAACATAAGCTAGCAAGTGGTAGTATCGGTAAGTATTTTCCGATAAAAATTATCTCTTCACAAGTCGGGATTGAGGTGACCTTAACTTAGCACAACAGAACTTTTTTACTCACTTATCGTGAGATCAGCATGGCTGGCCATATTAATAGAATAGCCGGAATCTCACATTGAATAAAATCTTTCAATCGGAAAATAGAGGTAAATGATTTTCATTTAATTTGACAAAAATAGACAAAACCTTACAGCTTGAATACTAAACATACTTACTCTATAGATACTCTGATTCCATTCATATTCAAAAGACAAAAAACTGGCCAAGTGGGTGCCGGCCACGTGCAGTGTAGGGTTCCGTAGTTACCCTACACAATATGCGGACTTCTTCTGCATGTATATTTTATATGTTTGTCGACTAATACAAATCGCGCCAAACTTCTAATTCGCACAGAAGTTGCTCTGCTGAAGAACGGCCCCGTACAATGTACATGTTGTTCCTACCGTTGCGAATGGCCCCATGTTTAGAGGGGAATAAAAGTTGGCGCGATCTGTACTCGTTAACTTGTAAAGACTTATTTTAAGCTGTGATAGTTTTCCGTTTAACTTCGTTATACATACTACTACCGTGAATTGTTTCATATACCCCAAAACAACCGTTTAGCTGGCAGGGGGATTAAACTTGACTCTAACAAAAATTTGGACTTTAAAGCTTATTATATCCCAAACGGATCCTTGAATCGAAAAATACTTTTCACACACCCGTAACATTTTTGAACTACCTATTGAATGACACCCCACATCATGAAGAGAAAAAAAAACTTTGCGTGTAGGGGAGGCACCAAAAAAAATTTTTTTATGATTTTATTTTGCCACTTTAGCGGAATGGTTAATATGTATATCCATGCCAAATTACAAATTTCTAGTACAAAGAGCCTCTGAGCTAAGCCGCAGACAGACAAACAGACGGACATGGGAAAAAGTACGTACACATACAAGATAGTAAAGTTTTTTTTATCGTTGAAATTGTTATAGCTGTTCAAAATAAAACAGCGTTGTAGAAATAAGAAGTAGCTTTGTATAAAAGGTGTTACAGACGTTGTTTTTAATTAAACCTTTCACACAGGCGCGTTGCTTTGCTGGCAACCTTTATACAAGTCAAAGTCTCTGATTGTAAGTGAACTGGGGCTTTTACACAAGATGCAGTCGACTTTTAGGAAATATTTTATTTAAAAAGCTTAAAGAACTTGAAATGCAAGATCCTATTATTAAAACATAATTGATGTAGTACATAGATCGAAAGTAACACAGCCTATAATAAAAATTAGGGTTCCGAATTGTTTGTCAGGCACTACCTTTTTAGCGCTTTGTTTTGTCGCCTTGATGTTGCTATGGCATCTATCCGTCATCCATCAATCAACCTGTCATCGTCCTCTCTTGGACAATTTGGATACAGGCCTCTCCTAGATGGCCAACATTTCCAAGATGCAAGGGCATATTTAATGTTGTTATTTATGAAAATGTCTTTAGTGGTGTGATCAATAATAATAAAATAACTAACTAATATATCGTCCTGCAGAGTAATAGATCCACATAGAATTTGGAATAGATTAAGTTAAGGAAAATTGGAAGAAAAGTTATTTTTTAAACAAACAGTTAAAATTTATAAAGCATGCATTAATAAGTAGTAAAATAATAACAAAACATAATAAACTCATTCACATTTACATTCACAAAGAGAATGATTATAGTAATTGCATTTCACAAAAAGTATCCTCGTCAATATGTAATACAATTTTATCTACTCCCATACTGCAATAAGGCAATTACAACATCAAAAGAAGTACCTAGATTGTTTATACGATGTTATAATATAACATTATAACACTGCAAACTTTATGGCGCATGGCTTCAAAAATATCGTTATTGCTTGTGATAGGTGATGATAGGATAGATGGTTCTCTAGCGATCTTATAATAAATTTGACTAGTTACAGCGCAGAATTGCGGTGTCATAATGTCATAATGTAGTTACTAAAAAAACCGCTTTTAATGTTTTCAATTACCTTATATAAAATATATAATTTGCCTTACTTGGCCACGCTGACATTTAACTGCTGTACTGCGTATATGTTTCTTTGGCAATCAGTACGATCAGTAGTATTTATAGTTTCATGTTACCTGTAGATTTACCCGTTGTCTATGAATGGTGGCTGATATTACATACTGTACTATACGCAACATACCATATATAAATAGGTAATACTCGTATATATCACCATACGAGATCGATGGTAGGCCGCGCTCATGTCTGCGGTTTAATGCATTACCGTCAAATTGATTTATAATTTACGTTATTTGGCCTGTCGTTGCGTCCTGTGACAATAAAGACGAAATTATGGAAAATTATGGAGAGTGGTGTCATTGTAATATTAGTGTCAGCGAGTCCTGCGTGTTTACAGGCACAACTTTAGGTAAATACTAGCTTTTCCCGCAGCTTCGCTCGCCTGAAAGTGTCTTTTTGATAAAATCTATTATCGACAGTTTTCGGCGGCTTTTTTATCAACACTCCTTATAATTTATATAATGCGACCAGGATCACAACAATGATAAAGAAAAAACCAAAGCCAAATTCGTTAAGTGGTTGTCGAGTTAAAACGGTAAAGACAGGCAGATAGACAAAAATTTCCAAAAAATTTAGTTTTGGCCTTAGTAAACTAATAACTCACTTTTAAAATATATGTTGAAGTCATTCAACGTAAGACAGTGAAATTTTATATGTATGTTAACGTCATTCCACGTAAGACAGTGAAATTTTAAATATATGTTGACGTCATTTTATGTAAGACAGTGTAATTTTAAATCGTGTATTTATTTCAAATTCATATACAAATACTGTTTATGTTTTGTCAGTCTTTTGTCACTTTCTTCCTATTATATTTATTTTAATAAAAGGGACAAGTAATACGTCAGTATAATCTAGGTAGGTACTGGAAAAAACTTTACAACTATTTATATTACAGGTACAGGTCGCGGCACGATTTTTGACCACCTGACGAAAGTGGTGTTGGACTAGCGCATGTGTTCATTCGCGCAAAAAATTACTAAGTGCGATAGAAAAAAAATGACTACCGCAGTCAAGGTCAGACCTCATAAACCGTGCTGCTACCTTTATGTATAATCACTCAATTTAAGAAACAATCCTTTACCATGTATTCATCTTAATTCTTGAGATCATGAATGGATGCAACTTATTTTTAGTTGGAGTAGCTTTTTCAAAATTCATTTCGTTTCATGGTTTTTCGTTTTCTCTTTAGGATTTTCATGAATATTAAAACACCACTTCAGCTATGAGACATCAAGTTTAGCACAAACCCTAGTTCACAATCTAAAAGTGTGCAGTAAACTTCACCACTTCATCTTAATTTTGTTCCTTGAAGACTCACCAACTGCAAGTTTCTCAAACAAATAGAGCTCTAGATTTTTCGTTAATTCAAAGTCTGAGTAGACTTTAACTTCTGCAAACTCAATTTAAAAGCCACGGATAAGGAGACATTCAAATTAAAAAAATATTAGTCCAGACAAAATAAACACGAAAATAAATATTTTGCCTCCGCTTAAAACGGTAAACAGGTTTTCGAGTTTGTACCTGAAGAGTTTTCAGCTAGAACGTTACATGAAAAACAAACATAATTTACCATCGACGTGAAACAAAATTGGTACGTGCGCGGGGGCTATTACGGTTTTAACTTCAATTACTGGTAATTGAAAACAAAGTGATCGTTACACCGTGTCGTGCAGTTCTGACGTCAGAATAACTATTTTGCTATTGAATACTGTACCTACAAATTAGATACGTCCAATTTTGTAAATAGGGAAGCTAGTGTGCGGTCGATGAACGGTAAATGTGGTTTTTGTACGCGAAAAGCTAAAACTGGTTTCTGTACATTGAATATCAAACACAGGTTTCAAATGTGGTGCTTGTGAAATTATTCGTCCCAATTTAATAGGTATTATCTATTTGCATATACCAACATTGTGCTGTATGTTTTAATGACTTAACGTGCAGGACATGTGTAAAACTGATCATAATGTACCAACTTTTCTTCAAAGACTTTGGTTTGCCTATACAAATATTCGTACGTTTAAGTTAATGTTTTGTACAAGATTGAATTTGTTAGATGGCGAAACTCTAAGTAAAGACAACTGCCCATATAAGCATTTTTTTTTTAAATGGAAACTATGCAAAATTTTTACCTTTTTATTGCTTTCTCACTAAGAGTTACATCAGCCTGCTGATTAAGAAATTTGAATAAAAGGAAGTTAAAAACACATCGAATTTCGCTAAGCTACAAAGCAAAAGTTGTTTATACGAGTACTAATCATGTTCTGAGTGTTGCCAACTTATATCATTTAAAAGCCTTTAAACCACCTTTCTTTTAAACCACGACGCAGAATGAGACACTTTGCGTTTAAAAGCTAAACGAGGCTGACTTTTAGATAGTATAGACGGAATTTATTTTTACATAATTATCTAAAACACTGGATATTATTATTTGTTCCAATCCACGAAAATCCAAAACTGAAACGATATGGCAGCGTACCCTCGAGTTTCACCTAATAGCCGTGTTTAGCAAGTGTTCATCTCCAGAGCGTCTCCACTTTACTCACAAAGGAGACGGTTTCTACTCCCACAAACTTTCCCGGGAACAAGCCAAGGGTTTAATTGTTTCCCTGCTCTATGAGTTGCGGAGAAAACTGCGCGATTCTACGGTTAAGCCATAGATTGTGTGACTCAGCGGAAAGAATACTCTCCTATAACGATATTAAGGTGCTTACACACCCTAATTAGCAATGTGTATGCACCTTAATATGGATGAAAACTAAATAGAAATAACGTTCATATCAGCGCGCATTGCAAAGTGGCTGTTACAATGACCGAAGATCTATAAATTGTCTACGATATGGTAAAAAAATCATTAAAATGGCTTCAGTCATTTAGAAGGAGTAAAATACTTTTTACGTTAATCATAGGAAACATTCGACCACTTTTTTTTTGACAAAAGAAATGACAGGAAAAAGCATTAAACATAAAGTTCGTTTTTGACTTTTTTTGAAAATTTTTCTTAAATAGGAGGAGGTAGGTCTTCATAGATTGCAGTTGGAGTATGTATTCGCCTTGTACGTCGGTCTAAATATATCTGATTACATATTTTTAGACGTGCTACGAGATTTCGTAGCAATACAACCCTGCGTAGACTTCATGCCACATCAAACTGAATAGATAAAAAGCTGCCACCATTTGCTACATCAGCATAGCAAATTTCATGATTATATTGTTTTTCTGTTTTGTAGATCTTAGTATAGCAGAAGACAAAACATGTAGTAATTAACTGCAGCGTTAAAATCTACGCGTGAGTTTCAAAAACTATTTACGTAGTTTAAAGGATAGTGTTCTGTAGGCTTTCGCACCGCTTCGGTTCATGGCTCGCTGTCAAATAGGAGAGAACTGCACGATTCGCCGCCGAGAGCTTGGCTCCCTACTTTCTATTTTTCTCTCTCCACAGCCTTTTGTTTTGAGAAGTCTAATTTTTAATTAAACCCACCTCGTCTCCAAAAGCTGTTTAAATCCGCGCAACTCAGTGGTGGAGGTGGATGTCTGGACGTAGTTGTTTTTTTGTAAATACAACCTTTTTATAAAGCGTCGCCGGAAAGCTTGGTGGATAAACAAATTTGTGTACGTAATTAAGTTTGGACAAATTGCATTGTAGGTTTAATGTTTCAATCAAAAATCTTTCATTGCAAATTGGTATATACTTCAAGTTATTTTTGGAATAAAACGTAAGAAGTAAACCACCTGGCCGTAAAGTCATTACAGAGTCATTAAATCATTAAAGTCATTAGAACCGTCTTCCATCAAAGTCATGTTTAATGCATCAACAAATGACTGACCGTCTTCAAACAAGCTATTGGTTATTTACGTTTACAGAATTTGTAGTTTGAGATTAAGGGAAATGATAATAGACTTTTTATTTAGATGTTTGTTTAAACATGTTTACTTACTTAAACTTGTAAGCAACAAAAATATAAATCATTACTGAGTTAATTCTAAGTGTATTTTGTATTATATGAAGCTAAAGAAGGCTTTTAGCTGTTTATATATTGGCTTTATTAATCGCTTACAAAACCTGAACCCAAGTTCATTCTAGTTATGTTGATTTACTCAACAGTGTTCTGTGTTATTTCGTTTATAATTTTAAATGCTACCATCTAGGACAACATTGAAGACGAGGTCAATAAAATGTTTACCTATAAGTTAAGTAAAACTGATTTAAATTGTTAACCAATCAAGAATTTTTTTTATTTTTCGATCTAAACTAAATATAACAACTACTCCAAAATTTTGAAAACATGTCACCTTTAGTTTTTTGGGTATAGTAAAACGTAATTCCAACTCGGTGTTTATATGTGCAATATGGGTTTGCGAATTTGCCTTGCAATAATACTGGTCGATAGAAATATTGTCAAACTTACCTCCCGCTACAGATCAAAGCTTAGGTTGAAATCCTGTTCAACATCTGTCATTCGCAGACACATACGTTGTCCCCAATAACCGTTCATAAATTAACACTTTCGTCAGGTTTCAACACTGACAGCAGCAACAGAAATGGCATTAGAACTTGTGTCGTGACCCCTAATTTATGAACGCGGCCCTGACGCATATTTGCGTTCACACTGCGGCGTAGAGGGGTCTACAAAGCAGGGATACCTTGCGATCGTAGCATTTGCTACGCCGTAGCAAAACGTAGACGCGACGAGAGTGTTGTTCCTGGTTGGTTAAGAATCTTCCAATAGACTCTTAAAATAATGTACCTTATTTAAAAATTATCAAAATTTACACTTGACCAATTTTTTGCTGTTCTGGCGAAAAATATCATTCAGCCGTTGAATTTCAAATTCACTACATTGTGCTGCAATAGAAAGCCATTTGCAATATGAAAGCGAAAAATAAAATCAATCTATTCATATAACAGTTGAACATTTCGGTCTATCTTTTCAATGCTGATAGTATATTTATTTACATATTCGGGTATGTATTGATTTTGTTCAAACAAACTACAAACATTGAAAAAAATTTGACTTGTTTTCGAGTCTAAAATTGCTTGTAGCCATGCATGCATACTAATATGTTTATTTTCTTTTTATTTCAAATCGATTCTTGTATATAACTCTACAGAACTTATCAACATGTGAGTCATGTACGATAGTAAACTTGGCGGTGGTTATATGTCAACATTTTACACCAAATGTTAAGTTTGTCCTAATAAGGTCGTTGTAAAGGTTGCTTTAAATCTTTATTCCATACACACTCATGCACTTTACAACTTACTTGTCAAACAAAACTTTAATATGAATAAGTTTATCAAAAATTGTCTTTACTAATAGACGATAAGATCTTAGACCATCTTTTAAATGTCATGGAAATTTTACTAGCTTTTTCAAGAGAAGTAGGTACTGGCAGAATACTTTAACATTAAATTTTTGATTAACATACGATTTGGAAATGACCGGTTTACATTTAATATTCGTGTTGCAACCCACTCTGTTTTTTTTTTGTTACTTTTCTTAATAATAATAAAAGTTTTGTTCTCACATGAGATTCAGATTCTATACATACACCAATAAACACCCGTTTTCTAAAGTGTAAGACAGACAATAAAAATGCTAAGATGCTGAAACAACTTTTTTCTGCTTTCCGCATTTATCAGTCAAGACTAATAGATTCTTCTGTTACAAGTACACCAGGTTTTAGATTTGGGGTTCGGTAAAAACGGAAACCCAAAAACCGTAGTATAGTAATAGAACGGCTAGGCCTATCAATCTAAACTTTGTCATGACGATGTAAAAAATAACCTAGGACGCCGGTTAAATGCAAAAAAACTTTGATAACTTCATATTATAATAATTTACATGGGTTTTCTTATGAAGGGTATTTTCAAGCAGATATATCTTGTCATTAAAATGAATGTTAAAAACGGGAAAACTTACTTTAAAATCCATGTGCACAGATCGAGTAAAACCCGGTCGAGAATTGATTATTTCTATTTTAATTTAACCCACGCAACACTTTACACGTATTTCTGAAAGTAAATTTGACTTTTAAGAGGAGGTCTCCTTTGGCGCACAGCAGTTTTGCTATTATAACCCAGAGACTGACTTTAATAAAGTTGAAATTCACGTGCGAATTGATTCAGAATGAGTATAATTTATGCAATTTATGCAATTTCCAATATTGGATTAAAAACATTTTTGCTTTTTAGTAACTGGCGATAGGAAACAAGATTTTTCGTATTGATCGCAAAACATGACACATTTACACATAACAAATTCAAAAAACACTCAAAAAGAGATCATTTACAAAAATGAAATCTATCCAGTAATTCTTTTGCAATTTGGTAACGCTATTTCTAATTGAAAGATAAAGGTGTGAAAGTAGAACTTAAAAGTTTCACATTGATTGGGTATGTAGTAGACTCAGTATGATCACCTAAAACTTTAAAAAAAAGGAAGTCTAGCTACAGAAAGTTGAAACTGGAAATTGCGGCAAATTTGAAATTCTTATGTTGTGTCTGGTTGGAGTATCAGAACAATTATCATCATAGATGCGATAAACTTACCGTGTGATAATATTTCTGCTGTGGGACAAAGACGACATGAGAAAAGATCGGTATTTTGGAGAATTTTAGTCTGGGGTATCGGTGTCCACAAGCTGAAATCGTAGTTGAATGACTCACAACATAATTGCAAAAATGCTACGGCGTGAATTTTCTACAAAGTTGTCTGGGTGCAGCGTATTATTTTTGGGGATGCCAGCTAGTTAGTTAAAAAAAACAGTTCTTCTCTTTCAGGTAACATAACTTTTTATAGTACCACTACAAATACATATACTCTTCGTTACGAGTGTGTTTTTATTACTATTTGCACAAATACTCGAGGATAGAATTAAGTTGTCATCATAGGAAACTTATGCTATGGTATTTGAAGAAAACCTTGTGAAATCGCTAATTTTATCTGTAATTTTATGTAAAATCGTACATGTAACTACTGGGAACAAAGGATTTTTGAGTTTTAAAGTGTAAAATAGTAGTTGTCTAATCATATTTCTAAATTGTAATTTAATTGAACATAAAGTGATAATTTATTAAAATTTAATTGAAAACTCAACACAAATATGTAACAATTAATATTATACGGTAAATATAGTTCAAATCTACAAATATGTTTTAAAAGAAGCACTAGTTTCACTCGACATTGTAATAACATAAGGAAGTTTGTAATAAACCTCAGGTTCTACCCTTATATTGGCTTAAGCACTTGTTAAACAAAACTGATATTTCTGAAATTTATCCGAGATGCGTTCTAAGACCCTTGCAAGATACAAGATTACCAACAATTAGTTAGACCACCAGTCCCCAAACTCTGGCTTATATTACGATGAAGGGAATTTAACAAGAAGTACACTTTGTACATATAAATCAACGTCAGGGTGCGCGGCTGCGAACACTTAAACTTTAGCTAAAGTAACTCCACCATGTTGGAGTATGGCGGCAGCGAATTCATTAATTAACTACTACAAAAACTATCATTGCACAAATACGCTAGATCGATGAGTTACAACTTTAATTGAAAACTAAGTGCGGTAGTTTTTTTATCTATATATCGAACATTTCGCATCTCAAAAAATATGATTGGAAATAAGTTACATAATTTATTAACATATTTATTAAAATTCTAGCTTTTCCCGCGGCTCCGCTCGCACTGATTTCGGTTGCATTTTTCCGGGATTAAAATTAGCCTATGTCACTTTCCGACCCATAATCTATCTCTATACAAAAATTACGTCGATCCGATGCTGCGTGAAAGAGTCCTTCAAACCAACAAACACTCTTTCGCGTTTAAAATAGGGGTACGAAAAATAAAAAAGCGTTTGTTTTCAGTTTATATTTAAATTAAATATGCATTATTCCATTTTGAGTATTTTATTTAAGGTTAAATAGCGTCAGTAGCTTAGTACAAAGTGCATAACTCAACTTTGTTTTTATTGTTTAGATATTTAAAATTGAAAAGCATTTTGTCCGTGCCATTTCACGCCAATAGTTCTTAGTGAGGTTTATAAAGCAAGAGTTTGAAATTGTATTCACAATTTCTCATGATCTTCTCAAAACCAACTTAAAATGCTGTTTTAACTTTGTTTTGAAAATATCATGACTACTTGGGTATTAAATTTAAACTTATGCTTTATAAACCACACTAATACTGAACTATTGGCGTCAACTGCCACATCCCAAAAAGTTTTTATTTTTTTTACTTCTAAACAAAAAATACAAAGTTAAGTTATGCACTTTGCGCTAAGCAACTGACGTTTAACCTAAATACAAAAGACGAAAAATAAAATTAAAAGTTAATGGTTCGGTTAGTACTTTCTTCAGCTATGGGGCCGGCAACAGTCGAATGAACACATTTTTTTCTATGCAGTTATGTATGACAAAACTTGTTATCCATTCGGCTGATGTCGGCGCCATAACGGGCCAAAATATATCTCAAACAATTTATTTTTAGTATTATTTAATGTCATTTAAACTAAAAATGAAAATGAAAATGAAATGAAAATGAAAATTTCTTTATAACATACAAAACATACATTTAGCTATTTAAACGAAATTACCATATCACTCATACATCTGACGCGTTGCGGTGACGTACTTGTTGCAAATAAAACACTTATAAGTCTTTACGAAGCCTATAAAACTACCACATCATAGTTGGAACGTTATATTTTATTTCACTACATTTTCCATTTACGTATTTGGTCTAGATTCTGCACCGTGTTGTTGAACTTTTAGATTTTCCAGTATCTTGCTAAAGGCTTTGTTAATTGTTTTGGCTTTACTAGTACATTATGATACAATTGAGCTAAGTTTGTCATTACACACACGATTGTACCACGAGCTGAAAGCGAGAACGTAATTGAGCTGAGTATGTAATGAATGACTAATACTCACGTGTTTCATAAGACGTTTTTCAACACACTTGCGAGGAAAAAAAAGTAAAATATTATAAAAATAAAGTATAGAGACGTAGTTAAACTGAACTTTGTTGCCAGGTTTTGGCTATCTGGAGCTTCTTTCAAAAACTGTTCAATATCATTCAGTGACAAAACCTTGGACTTCCGACTAATATTATAACCGTCTGAGTGTCCCTTTAAAAACTCAGCTTGGAATAAGTTTTGATGTCAATACTATTTTTGGTCATACCTGTGCTTTTGTAAGCAAGCATATATTTATAGTAAAAATGTAAACATGTAAACAACACTATACGCCTATATTTTTTCATTGCTTACACTTACAATCCAACGATAAAAAGTAGCAGTTTCCGGATTTCCATTTCTAAGGCATAGGAACACTGCAACTGATCTAAATTGATTTCACATTTTCCTCACGCATGAATCACTATATTACCTTGGCCTCCTTCGAGGCCTGTGTTATATCTATACCCACAGATGATTTACAAGGGCAATTAATAGTAATTATGGTGGTAGCAGACATGAAATGGTTTTCTTCTTGTAGGACCAGTAGGTTTTGGTCCTTGGTGAGCCTCAATGTTATCATGGACTGCAAAATATTGAAAACAACGTCGTTTTAACCACAAAAACATTCGTATAATAAGAAGTGGGCAAAGCATTATAATAAGAATTTATGTAAAATTTCTATAGTCGCCAACAAATAAAATGTTTGGCATCCACAGAGAAATTTCTTCCAAACAACATTTTCAAAATATTAATCTAAAACTAGGAAATGTCATAAACACAGTTATAACACGATTTTTATTTATTTTTGCTGATTATTGACTATTTTAGCAAAATTCCAATCATTTAAAAACTTATCACGAAATTTTCGGAAATTTCAAGCTTACAAACATAAAATTTGAATGAAAGATTTTTTTGCCATTCACACCCGCTTAGAAAAGATTTTGTGATACATAATGCTTAAGTTGGAGAAAGCAAAATAGAAAATAATGCTGAAGACATTTTTGGGTGGATACTTATAGTTTGTACTAGACAAAACCCATGTAACTACATACAACGATAGTGGTTAGTTGCGTAGAAACTAGATATATGTAGAATAGAAATACTATATAGGTGTATGTAGCTGAATTGTGCCTACGTGTTTCTAAATGCATTGTTGATCGCTGCAAGACATGAATAGGTATTACCTGTTTGTGATGGAACTGTACAATGAGCAAATTATTTAAGATATAAGCACAGAAAATGGTTAATTTTAATAAATTGTTGTATTTTTGTCTTTCGTTCTCGTGAGTCTTCGGTAAATTCTACTCTAACAGCTATTGAAAAAATTATGTAGTAAAGATAAATAGAAGTCTGAAGCAACCGATTCTTTTTTCTCTTTTAAACTGCATTTATCCGAAAAAAGGTGCCTTTAAATCTTAAGATAATGATTTCCAAATGTTCGAATATATGTGCTTGCGTTTTAACGGAGAATAGAGAACCCCTTTTTTATATAAAATTTCATAGCCTTAACGACTTTGCAAGTTTTCTTTTTAAGTTTTCTAACAACTAAAAATTTATTATAACCCTAGAGATCTCAAAGAAGAACAAAATGCAAGTCAATGATAAGGTCAAACAAGTGAACTCTACAGCCTGAAAGAAAGATAAAGTTTTTTACGAATTTCTAAAAGTTGTAAAACAAGAGTTTCAATCTCTAAAGCCTGCCTGCTCCAACATTGATACTCTATACTTTAAGACTGTATGTATGTATTTGTAACCTTAAAGTTAAAAGTACTACTTACACAAAAAGTTGCGAATAGTCCGATTTCGATGTTATTTTATTTATGTTTCAAGGATATTTTCAGGATACGGTTTTGTGGAATGAAAATACTCGTACTTTATATACTTCACCAATATTTTTAATAAAAAACCTTTTTATTTGTTACAATTTTTAGGAACATGTGAGTCATTTCTATATGACCATGGTTTGTTTACCCTGACACACGTATCCAAAGTGGTCTATGAATGTGGTAAAATATTTCTAGCTTGAGCGTAGGTCTCTTTTGGCGCGTGAATTGGTCGTGGTCAAAATCAAAACTAACGCTGCTATCCTATCACTTGTTTCACAGCTGCGCCCCCCTTTACTGTCATCCACGCGCCAAAAGATCCTCGTTGCACTGTATACAGTATGTTTTTATAGTTTACTTAAGACCCAAAAAATATTAATGAGAATTATAAACAACATGGCTCTCTCTTGCAATTTAAATAACAAAGCATTTCGTCACAATTATGATTTTCTAGATGGTCCTTTCTCGCAATAATCAAGTTTGAGAGTTTGCCGCTAGCGGGACGAGATGTTGCGTCAGAATATTCAAGAATATTCCTTAAACTGCCACAACCACCAAGTGGCGTTATGTTTCTAGTCACAAAAGTAATCCAAAGGTTCTTCAAATAAGGTTTATTTTCGTGTGAAAAGTGGAACTTCTTGGCGTCTCAAGATATTTTCAGTAACATTGTGTCCCTTCAGAATATCTTATTGCAAGTTTCGCCGAGCTCAGTGAATTAACATATATTTCAGACGGACCCCTGACTTCAAACAAAAGACAGCCTTTCATTTTGTTATACTGACCTCATTGTCTTTGAGGGAATTGTATGGCAATGGCGTTGTAAAATGATAAATTAAAAAGGTTTTCATTTTTGTGACACTACAAAGCACATAAAATAATGTATAGCTTATGAACTCACCCGAAAAACTTTAAGTCTACTAGCACTTTGAGTTAATGTCTTTTTTTTCCAAATATATAAATACATAGTTCAAATATCTGTTTACATGTACCTTGAATCTTAAAACATCTGCTGCTTACCTTAAATTAGCAGATTTAAATTTCACCTCTGGTTTGTTGTTTCAGCAGCGAATGTGTTAATTAATTAAAAACTAACTTTGAAAATTTACTGTTATGAACATTGAACAGTTAAACCACGTCACTAACGTGATGTTACGGAGTATACCTATTATAAAAAAATATTGTATGGGTTTGTTATACTTATTTATATTTACGTGGCCAATAAAATTTAATTACCCTCTTCCAAAGTTACACCTGTAAAGGCCCCTATCTCATAAAACGTCTACCCCAATCTACATAAAAACGGAAGCATCAAGGTAAATTGGTTAAGTTATAAAATTTTAAAAATGTGTTGACATCCCGTATTCAGAAGCCTTACGCAACCGTTCTTCACCAAAAAATTGTATTTCAAAATATGACTAAGATCTCGTATAATAAATACCATAACTGATAATAAACTTCTTTCCAGATAAGTCTAAGATATAGAACTGCGGGTCTAGAAGCACAACCGTACAAGGTTTACGCGTCTCGTCTTCTTCAAAAGAAACGAAAGACAGAAACGTATAATAAGTAAGCGATAGATATAACATTTATCCTGCTCACTTGCGTAGGTTTGACCCTTTTGTCGTTTGTCGAAGACAAAACGAATGAGCCCCGAAAATCTTTTTTTCTAGACCTGGATCGGTTTGTTAAGAGGATAGTTTCCGCAAAACCATAATTGATTCTTCCTGGTTTGAAGAATCTAGCAATACTACAAAAAAAAGAACAAATATGTATTTCTTACAGGAATATAATACACACTCATATCGGAACAGAATTGTCAAATGTCATTCCAATATTGAGAAATAAAGTACAAAAGATGGCTCTAAAAAAAGCTTTCATGTCGAGGTATACATTTATTTGAGTAAAAACCTTCATATTATGTATGGACTAAATTCTGTTTTAACTTTATTAAACTCTTAACAGGATAGATATTTTATAGCAACTTTGCTTTTTTTAATAATAAAATTAGTGAAAAAAGTTGTCATTTTGAATTTTTTCCAGAATCCGGCCCTTCGAAAATAGATAACATATGTTATGAAAAAAAAACCTGCACGTTCAACAACAAACATTTCAGCATAAGTATACAATTGTAGCGTTTTATTTTTCACGAGATACTGCCTTTTGCTAAAGTAAGGCGTACGACAGACTCCACTAATGAATGCAAATATCATTAAGGCACGTACTAACGCAACACACGGTCCTTTTTATGGACATAATGAAATACTTAATTAAGGAAAAGATACCTAGTTGGGCCCCGGATTTCTTAATCTAGTTTTAGATGGCGGAATAAGGTTTAAGTACGTACTTTAGTAAGCGGTACAGCGGAGCAAGTGTTGGTGAAAATGGCTGAAAATAGGTTTTTGATTTTAAAAGGTTTAAGTAAGTAATATAAGCATGCTGTGTGAAAAAAAATGAGTTAAGAGGAAGCAAAAAAAAGAAAAAGACTACTTGTATTAATAAACACCAGCGGTATGACTTAAAAAATTGGTTGGCCGGTTATGTCAAAAACCAAAACTCCATAAGGAAATTATGTATTCACCTATCTATCTTTCTGTCTGTCTTGCTAATCGTCTGTTAGTTTGCTCTACCTCAAAAACTGAAATGCCAATTGAGCTTGTATTATAAAACTTGGTTCACGTACAACCGTTTGTGAAGTTTATAGACATGAAGTGCACCGGACGACATGGAGGAAAGCACCGCTGGAACAATTTTCACTATTTTGTAAATTGTTTAAAAAATTAAAATAAAAAGCGAAGTCGTTAGCCAAAACTTTGTAAGCACAGCGTGATGAGCAACAAAGTAATTGTGCAGTGTGTTAATTAGAGAACTTTATCTTCTAAGCAAAGCGGGTAGCACTAAATTGTAACGTAGGTGCATTTTCTGTTCTCGACATAGTAAGTTGCAGAAAACGCGTTTTCAGGTTTAATTTTATTTTACTGTTTCTTCAAGCCTTGGATGTTCCTAGACTTATTTGCCCATTTAATGGCATTCGGTAACTTAAATTGGGCTTGCTTCATGTTGTTAAGAGTTTACTTGGAACTCAAATAAGAAAAAACATTACATTTTGGCCTAGAATTGCTTTGATGAGAGGTTACTTTGATTTGGAATTGTAAACACAATCTGTGTCCAAAAGTACCCAGATCGAACACAAATGTGCTTCAAAGGAATTTTAGCCCAAGACCACCGGGGAGACGTATGTATAAACCACCATAGACCACAGGGGGTGGCTTTCCCTTAATTGCATGAGAATTTATTTTTGTATCAAATTGAAAACAGTAAAAGAAAAATACTCAAAACCCCCGGAGTAAAAAATTATCAAAAATGTTTTCATTAAATTTTTAATAGAAACATAATACACAAACCTTTATGCCTTTATCGACCCAAGATGCATTTAAGGGTTGAAGAATATAACAGTTGCGGAGATTTAAACTAGGAATATTATCAGATGACACATCTATCTAGTAATACACGAACACGAAAACGCAAGTACATCAAAATAATAATAAAAAACAGCCAAGTGCGAGTCGGACACACGCACGAAGGGTTCCGTACCATTATCTATGAAAACGGCAAAAAAATCACGTTTGTTGTATAGGATCCCCTTAAACATTTATTTTATTCTGTTTTTTAGGGTCCCGTACAAAAAGGGTAACCAACGGGACCCTATTACTCAGACTCCGCTGTCCACCTGTCTGTCCGTCTGTCTGTCCGTCTGTCTATCCATCTGTCTGTCCGTCTGTCACCAGGCTGTATCTCATGAACCGTGATAGTAAGACAGTTGAAATTTTCACAGATGATGTATTTCTGTCGCCGCTATAACAACAAATACCAAAAAACAGAATTAAATTAATATTTAAGGGGGCTCCCATACAATAAACGTGATTTTTTTGCCGTTTTTATAAACAGTGGTTCGGAACCCTTCGTTGTACTGTAAGCTGATGTAATGATTTTATAAAAAAATCATGACAAGGAAAATTTTGAAAAAAAGAAAACCAAGATGACAAACAACAACGATATTTCTATTAAGACGAAGGCAAAAATGTCAAGGCCTATGATTTAAAAGTACTGAGGTCCTGCAGCGACAAGATATTGTAGTCTCTAAAAAATATTTATAAAATAATGGAGACTTTAGCAAACTAGCACTTAATATAATATTTTCCAAAACAAAGCTACAAATGTGTGCATATGTGACACGACGTTCAATTAGAGTCAAAATTAGCCAAAACTCCGCACAGGTGGTGACGTGACGAAAGACGAAGTTATTTTGCAGCGTGTTAATTAGAGAAACTTTATCTTCTAAGCAGCGAGGATGCGCTAAGTATTGCGACTTAGCCTTCGAGACATGGCGTGGCACTCAGCAAAGTAGTGGTACGGTGTTTTCTCGATTACAAATCGAATCGAGGTTGACTTTAGTTTGTCACGGGTTTTGCCAAGTAGGATTTTAAGATTGGTTTATCTTGCCTCAATTCCGAATGTCTAACTCTATCTCTACTAATTTATCTCAATATCAGTTAAAGGTTGCGTCAGTTTCCGTTACCACACGCACAACTTATTTTTATTTTCATTGTTTTTAGTAATAAGGATTAAATAAATGTGATATATGGCATTTCGTGGTAGTGCAGGGATAGGAACTACCATCACAAATTTTACACATAAAATCTCTAAGATTGCCTCCAGCCATTTCATGGATCGTTCCATACATTTCAGGGTGCCACCACACTTCTCTGCAAAGCTCAATCCAAAAGATTCACTATCTGAGCTTGACCTAGTAATGTTTTTATTTCTGGTACTCTACCAGTTATTCTACTCCTGTAAACTAGGCATTCGTGCTCAAAAACTTATCACCTCCAGCGTTACATGACTGTGACAAATGAACGAAACAAAAATACTACGGACAGAACACAAGAGATAAGAGACGGCTTGAAAGACATCAACGGGGTGCGCAAGATTCGATCTACGATAGACCAATTTAAGTTGAACCGCAATGATTTTGTAAATACCTTTAATTACATTATTTTTGAAGCTGCTAATGCTACTGATATTTTCACACCATTTAACAAAGCACAAGTCAGCATGTTTAACTCCATTTTACCTTTTAACGACGTTTATTTGCACAAACTGAGAACGCGCAATAACGTATCAGAGAAAATCAACAATCTTCCATAGGGACTGCCAAAAAAGAATTATCTATTTTGGCAAAGCCGCAAGTAAATTATTATATTTCAGTTAAACAAGGAATAAGTACTTTTTTGTATAAATTAATAAATATTTCTGTTCGCCGTTACGTAATCAATGAAACAATAATCTTACAATCATTTTATTCAATTCGATAGTACTTGTTACATTGAAAAACCATCGCACTACGCCAAGGCACACAAAGCCTGTTCTAAAGCACTAGAAGAGGAAAGCTGATTCGGATTAAACTTTGAATATGTAGGAGACAGACTTCTGTTCTGCAACATTGTTAGATAACATTGTAGTTACAAAGACAAGTTCTCGAAGTAGCAAATGAGAGATTTCTGATCATTCAAATAAAACAATTTGGAACGGATTGGAGATTTACTTTACTGCTTTTGTGCTTTCGTTTGAAAGAACTTCAGTAAACTGAATAGAAGAATCGTCATCAAAATCGATTCATATTCCTCAATTTGGTGCACAATTTTTGCACCAAAGAAAAAATTGTTGGGCGAGTAATATTTATAAAGATGCATAATTTTAGGTTGATGTTTAATTTAGAAGTTTAATTTAAAATATGAAGTTTCTATAAGATATTGAAATTTTAATCTTCCAAAAAATAATAATTATAATAATGTTTGAAAATATATTTACAATTGAACTAGTGAAATAATAAAGGTCCGACGGAATAGATAAAATCTTGATATACCAAATCACAGGCAGAGGTAAAACTGTAAATTTTGACCTCAGGACAAAGCCATCTAGACAAAGAGACTAGTCCAAGCTAGTCCCCATTTAGATAGATTGGGAAACTTTTGTATTACCTTTTCAGTCTGAAAATTTCGTCAAAGTAATCTTGATAGGGGATTGTTAATTAAACCAAGCAGCATAGTATTTAATTTAATTCTTAGATAAATGTACCTAACGTATATTAAATTAACATAAAACGAACAACGTATTCATCTAACGCTTTTTGAATAATAATAACCAACTAAGAAATTGAATTTCATATTACAAAGAGGAATTTCAATTTAATAGGACGTATAAATCACTAGCTAGAACTGGGTAGGACCGGATAAAACTAGCTGAACTCGAGATGTTATTTTAATGCATCCTACTTGTAAAGTCTGCGCTAACATGGCGGGGAGAAATACTTAAATACATTGTGAAACTGTTTATATGCGAAATATAGGCATATAAATTATTGATAAAATTGACGTTTCCTGGATATAATAAGATAATCAGTATTCCAGAGCTGGCTCTTTATCAAAAACTAACGATCAGGTTACAGAGACAGAAAGACAATTTGGTGATTCAGCAAATGACGACATAGTTTTCGTACAACACTCACCAAATCTGTGGAGCACCTAAGCGCTTTTTTGCGCCGTATCTTTTATCTCCTTTATCACAACCTACAGCCTTTTTTCGCACAGAACGATCTTGTCTTATAACACTAAATCGCTAGTAGGTGCCTGATGAGCCCGCTGATATTGCTAAAAGAAGCTAATGCGAAATCGATGATGGGATAGGACAAATGACATGGACGCCGGTTGTCGCGGGCACCAGCGCCGCCTGTCGGGATTTGGTCTGCTTAGTTATTTGATATTGGCCCTTGATTTTATATTGTTTAATTACCTAAAAACATCCGAACAGTTCATCAAAGATCATGTGACATGTTAAAAAGGTAATAATTGTGCTGTTTAAAAATCTCATGTATTTTTACAGCTTACAGCTTATTCAATTCAATTCAATTCAATTTATTTATTGCGATAAATTACAGTTTCATTGGTGTTTCTAAAAATAGACAGTACAAGTGTAATTTTACCAATAGCGGCATAGCAATATTATAATAATAGCAATTATTATTATAAACTTAATTAAAATATACATCATTCTAATCCTACACATTAAAAATGAAAAACAAAATATATATTTTTTTTAATAATTAAAAGATGTCGATAAAACTTAAAAAACCCAATAAATCATAATTAAAAGATAATAATAACCTATTCACAATTTTGATAGAACTCATTTAGAGAATATGGACACATAAGCAACAAATATTGTTTTAAAGACTTTAGAAACCGATCACCCGAGAGACGTTTAATGTGAAAAGGTAACTTATTATAAACGCAAATTGCCATTTGACTAGTGTTTCTACTGTAAGACGTGGTTCTACATGACTTTTTTTGGATGTCATACTTAAAACGTTCTTTTAGTCTACTGCACTTCCGCTCCGAGCTAATCGGAAACTTCTCTGGAAAACGCTGTACTAATTTGCAAAGTTCAATTATAAAGAGCGCTGTAACTGTATGGATTTTCAGTTTGACAAATAAATCCTGACAAGATACTCTGTTAGATTTCACTCCATTTAAAATACGGACGCATCTTTTCTGTAGCACGAAAATTTGTTGTATGTCTACACTACCTCCCCACAGTGCCAAGCCATAGAGAAGTCGTGAGTGGAAGAAGGCGTAGTAAGCCTGAAGTGCCGCATGTATGGTGGTAATCTTTGATAAGCACCGTAACGCATAACAAAAACTACTGAGCTTACCTGCAAGGGCCTCTATATGCATCTTCCAGTTCATATACTCTTCAGCAAAAATACCCAGAAACTTGGCCTGGTCAACTAGTGCGATACTTGTATTTTCTACTGTAACATCTAATTCAACTCTTGGTGTGTTATAGTTTCTGAAATGTACCATTTTAGTTTTATCCGCGTTTGCTTATTTTTTCAGCTTGCTAATACAAACATTTTAATAAGGGTCCAAATACCAAGGTCTATCTTGTCAATGACCCTGGACACAGCGAGGCCATGCTGACAGCCCCGTGACGGATACCCCGTCTGTCCGGCTATTGTCAACCCGGGCCCCCCCGCCCGCCCTCTAGACCCGGTTGACACTTCGCAAATCGAAATCAAACAAAGCCGCGTGCACGGTTAAGATATGAAGCCATTTCGGCGGCTTTACTAGTGAAATGTAAATGTAATCTATTCTGATTTATGAACGTTATTATTTGCACAGTCTAGGAAATACAGATAACAAAGAGGTGCTTTCATACTGATTTTAATTGAAAACCAAATAGGTTTGATTGCAAACTCATAATGAATACTATTCAGTGAATGGGTTTTGTGACGAAAAGGAATCAATTTTATTTGTAGCAATAATTGACGTTGATTGCTGTAATTTATTTGGTTTATGATAATTGAATCATGAGCACAAATTGCAATTTTACGACTTACTTAATTTATGTAATTAAGACTTGGTTAATTTACACTAACTACAATTTTTATTCAGTTTGTTGTTAATATGTACAGTGGAGACCACATCAAGCTATATACTTGCAGTACGACATTAGCCCCTACAGAGAAGAATATAAGATAGGTACAAAGTCCAATGTGTCTTACTTGATGCGGTCTCCACTGAACAAATATGATTAATATTAACTTGGTGAAACTTGGATCATAACATGATGAATAATCACAACACTTGTACTTTTTTCACAGTATATTAACTTATTTTTACTCAACCGGTTTCGGTTTTACACCGTCATCAAGGGTTTAGACTAATACGATGATAATGATGAAAATGGTAGTAAACAGTGAAGTATGTCCAGTTTACCAACACTTATTGCCGAAACCGAAACCGGTTGGGTAAAAATAAGGTAATATACTGTGAAACAAGTACAATTGTTGTGATTATTCATCAATATATACAAGGTTTTTAAACCTTGAGCGTTCAGTATGTGCATAACAGGCTGATATATCAAGTAGTTGCAAAAATTTGGTGTTCAGGTATGGTGAAAAAAATCGTCGTTCAAGATAAGAAACTCGGTGGCACAGTCGGTAGCGCGTCTGTCATGTAAGCAGGAGGTCACAGGTTCAAATCCTGCCCCGAGGAGTTTGTTTTTTTACCTGAAATTTATTTCTAATTGATTTTATTTTATTTTTTATTCTTGTAAAGTACTCTTAATTATTAAAAATATCCAAAATATATATTATTTTGTTCAGTTACATTCAAATGTCCACATACTATCTATTTTTCTTTACTGCATTGATATTGAAAACCAAAAACAAGTACTATTTCTTGATTAAACCCTAAAAATTTAACGCGCCCGCAATATTTTCGCTGAAATCCTTTATATGGTTGAAGCATTTTATTTTTGTTACCGTCCCTCGATAGCTATCCGATTCATAATATATTTATGTGCATCGCGCATCGCATGAATCACCCATATTGCAATAACTGTCGCACCGAAATTAATTATACATCGCCAATCACTCAGATTTTACAGCGCGGAAGGTAAAAAAATTATAGAATTACAGAAAAAGCATAAACAAAATCTTGTACATTATGAATGTGTGTATTGATTGATGAAAAAGCCTGCCTTTTTTGTGAAACTTGCTTAATTATTCGCTTCCCTTACTAATTGATCCTAGGTTGTGGTTGATAAAAATATACAAAAAAAAAGAGTACCGTGCCATCACACAATACACTCGTGGAACTATAAAAACATTTTGTTAAATAAGAACAATATACATAGATGCCAAAGCAATACCAAGGCGACAAAAAACAAAGCGCTAAAATTTAAGCGTCTGACAAACAATTCAGTACTCTGTTGAGTACGGAACTCTATTTTTATTATTCTTTGTTTTAGTATAAAGTATTTACAAAGATCTAAACAAATTTGAAATTTGTATTTAATGTCGTCTTTAAAATAGAGCTGAAACAAAAAACGTTAAAAATGTTACTTTTTCGAGGTATTTAAGTGAGATCATTTTTTTAATTATTTTCCAGATACTTAAAGAGAAATTTAAATAAAAAAAAACATATATACATCATTTTACAATATATTTCGGTCTTTTCAATTAAGCCGTCATCATTCGAATAAATTATTTATTTATTTATTTATTTATGCTGAAGCCGTAACAACTGTAACAGACGTACAGACAAACGGATGCTACGGAACCCTAAAAAGTTATTTCGCAAAAACGACAATTGAACCTGATTCAGGTTCTACAGGTATGAATTTAATTATAAAAATGTATCCTTCAAATTGCTATCATTAAAATGTAGCTAACTAGGTTACTACATGCATTGAAACGTATTATATTTTTCATACAACCTTCTTAACCGTTACAAAGGAAAGTATAATATTTTTCATGTTCATTTAATTAACGTATTGCTATGCCGGAAGTTTACAGAAAATGTACAGATAAGTACGACAAAGAGGTCGTCATTATAGTTGGCAGCTTGAACAAAAGGCAGATTATATGAATATCAAAGGCAGTGTTCAATCATGTTTTTTTTTTCCTCCTTTATTTACACCATGGAGCACACGCATAGCAGCTGAAGGCATGGAATTATGCACAGAGAGAGGATGAAAAATAAATCGTACTTTACTAATATTTTATACGATGGTTAGTTATTAAAAGTATGCTTTTGTTAAAAGAAATCTCTCTAAAGACATTTTCTTACCTATTCATATGTATTATCTATACGTGCTATATTAAAAAGAAAAACAAATTCTGTTTTTAAACTGCTTACTAATTGGTTTACTATCGATACTCAAAAGTAATTTGTATTTGGACGTCCGGTGTCAATAATTAAGGTGCAGGTAGTTCCCAATTACCTTCATGCTGCCGCCTGTAACCTGCGCAGGCACCCGTTAATCTCGCTACATCCCTTATTGTCGATAAATGTAAAATGTTTGCACTTCAAAACATTTCCTGCAATGATTTTAATAAGAAATACTTTTCTTGTATTTTAGTGCAAAAACCATAATATAGGTCCAAGTAGGTAACATTAGTGTTTTCAAAGAAATAACCAATTTTGGTCCAAAAACAGCTTTAATTTAGACAATATTTCATGCGGTTCTTATACGCGAGAATAGTTTCCTGCAACTAATATTGTTCTTTGTAAGTTATATAACACAATTCCAATCACACAATTCCATATTTAAACACGATAGTGCACGGTGCTAATTATAAAGTTATATTTAAATGCATTGTCAAAGAGGAATAACTTTACCCATTGGAGTAATTTTTTGATGACGTTGGGATGAGGCGCCTTAATAAAAAAACAAATCTCTCACTTAACAAAGAGTGCATCGGATTAAGTTAGTGCCGTGCTTTAACGCTTCCTTCATGCAAATATAACGCGAGTTTAACTATTCAGTTATTCACTCAGTTCTTTTCGTCTATTCTCTTTTTGTATTGGCCGAAGTCAAATACCTTGGCAGTTCTGTTGCTTGGTACTGTAACTTAAATTGTTTTTTGTCGTGCACCGAAGGTAAGAAACTTTTGTAAGTAGATTTTAAAAGCACTAAAAACATCCATTTAGGAAGTTCCAAGAGGTTTTGAATTTTCTTTCACAAAGAAGCTTAAATATGAAGTTAACACGGAAATAATTTGGTATTTTCTGAAATTCAAGATGGGTTGTGAAGTCGTTTAAAAATTTATTAGTATCAGAATTTTATAATTTAAATATAATATTTAAATATTTCATCAGGTTAATGAGGATTTTTAGTAAGGTTATAAGTTACAGCAAGTTTATCCTGTCTAGTGTTTGATTTTCTCGTTGTTTCGATTCTTTTTATATGTTTAAAAAAATAGGTAGCCTGTCATGCTAGCATTCGTACATTCCAAAATTTTATTACGTTGAAATTATTCAGAAAAAGCAAGACATAAGTATTATATTATTTTTTTAAATTTTATTTACGTCATGAATAAACGGATAAACTCACATGCAAATTCTTCAAAAATATTGAATTAGAATAATTTTCCGATTCCCTATTCAAATACGACAGCTGTTAAAAACTCCTAAGAACAAATATTTCCTTAGCACCCAAGAAGTATTTGAGATACCATATAACTGCGGACAAAGAACATCAGTGAAACAAAACATTACGTAACAACACGATTAAGGGTCCGTATAAGGTCAGATGCACAACTTCAAGTGACCAGTTCACATTGTGTAACTTGATCAATCGGTTAATGAAAGATAAAATAGATAGAAGACTATATAGGGCTGTTCTTTTAATCTTAGAAAATCCACTAAAGATTTAAGTTCACTCGATAGAAAAAAAATTACGAAGGTACCTATAAATTTCATGTTTTCGAATTCCTTAAGTCATACATTAAAAATAAGTGAAATGTGACCTCGTTTATTTGTCTTAGAATATTTTAATAATATCATCAAGAAGCCAAAATATTAAAAAAGGCTACGTTTTTCGTGAGCGCGTGTTTCTTGGTGGTTGTAACAGCCACGGATCAGAGCGCGCAATTTTAAACTAAAATGAAACGTCACGGAGTTCAATTCTGATTGATGCAAAATGAGGTGCTCAATCTGACTTTATATGCAACCTTAAGAGAGCACGTATATTATGTGAAGGACAGGATATACGCACGGAGTACGAAGAAACTATTCTGCTCTGCTCACCTCTGCTGTGACCAAACATGGCTAAAAATGGGATGCCAGCCACTACATTCGATTTAATAAAGCCACCATACAGGCAAATGAGAGTTTCGTTGCGATTTAAGGTTTTGTTCGTACAAGAAAAAACAGTTAGATGTAGAT
Organism: Ypsolopha sequella; assembly: GCA_934047225.1. Classification (NCBI taxonomy): domain Eukaryota; kingdom Metazoa; phylum Arthropoda; class Insecta; order Lepidoptera; family Ypsolophidae; genus Ypsolopha; species Ypsolopha sequella. The sequence continues at coordinate 13,027,634 of OW203994.1, read as the reverse complement.
ATATATTTTGCCTTGAGAGCATAAAATTGGATTTGGATAGTTATTTTACTATTATTTACCGCAATGAGCAGGGGGCCTATCATGTATCTTTAGTTACCAACTGGGTATATTATCAAAAACATAGATAAAGTATAAATTGTTTATGGATATGTGCACACTTGAAGTGATGACGACACAGTTTGTAAATAGTGCAATACCCACTCAAGGAAATTTTGAAAGTTCAATTTTTATCTATGTTCAGATTTTTCAGGCCCCTATTGTACCTTAAATTGGTTTTGAGAAGATCATGACTAATTGTGTTTACAATTCCAAACTTTTGCAGACCTCATTAAGACTGATCTATTGGCGTCAAATGCCAAAGACCAAAATGCTTTTCAAATTTACATTTCTAAACAAGGAAAACAAAGTTAAGTTATGCACTTTGCGCTTAGCTTCTTACATTTGACCTTAAGGGTGAAATGCATTAATTTTTGTTTGATAAGAAATAAGCAAGATAAAATAAATAAATGAAACACTGTTGAAAAAAAGAAACAAAGTATTAGGTACCTACTATTACATAGTTGTATTAAAATAACAAATAAACAAATTAACAAATAAAAAAAAGTAAATTAACTAGTCTAAAATAAAACAAATGCCTTCCCCTATCAAGTAACAAAGTAGATAAACTCAAATCTACGGCACCTTAAAACGACTTAATCCTATTTACATTGAAACGTCCATAACGTAACTGGACTCACTGAGGACCCGAGACGTGCCGTGACTACAAACTAAATGTGCCGTCTTAATGCAGTAGCCTGAAACTCACTTACGTACCTATGCACTTAGGCGGTGCATGTTTAGCAACGAAATTGCACTAAACAGATGTTGCTAAAAGCTGTAAGGAGATTGAGTTAGGCATTTAAGGAGTTTTCTGTGGCGCCTTAACTTGTAAGACGGGAATCTCTTTGGGCTCGGATTTTTTGTTTCGTCTTTAAGAAATCAATGAGAGCATGTGTTAAACTTAGATTGTTAATGTTTGCTATGTATATAGTTAGGAATTCGCTTGGATTAAATTATTTTAAGACATGTTTATTCGAAAACCATTTCGAGATTTAGGTTTAATAAGCCGTATTTTCGAACTTGTGTTCTAAAAAACCCCATGATTATGAATATTTTTACGGAAAAGCTGCAACTTCCATCGGCCTTTATGTGAAAACTTGAGAAATGGCTGTTTAGAAATGTGCCCCTTGCTATCAAGATAAATTTATAATAATTTGCTTCCGACTGATTTGACAGCTGGATGACAGATGAGTAGACAGACAGAGACAGACCCTTTTTTATAAGCAATCACACATCACAATCAGTATATTGTCTAAAGTATTCAAGTGACGTCATATCGGACAATGCTTTAAAAAATCTTGAAAAAATAATGGTTAATTTATATAACAAAATAATGAAAACTATATCCTAAAATTACGTAAATTTTCTGAAAAAAATTAAAAAAGAAATCTTTTAGAAATTAAGCTATGGGAATTGCTTCTCTTTCTTGTTTCCATTGTAAGTTATGCTACTCGTAGTTTATTTTTGTATGAAGTTTGAGAGCGGTAAGTGATTTTTATGGATACTCGTAGATATCGCATAGCCATATCAATAACTTTTTACAACCTGAAGCTATGTAAATGAAAAAGTCAATTGTTTTTAAGGATTTCATTCCATTAATGGCAGAAATGAGTTCCGTTCCTTAAAAAGAAAAACGGAACCCTTATAAGCTGTCATGTCATGCCATCCGTCTGCTACGGAAGCTTGTCTTGAAAAATTACGTATAAAGAAAGTTTTTTTTGGTATAATTTTAGATCTTGATGACGCGCTCTTATACAGCCACTCGAAGATCAGAACATTTTTGTTTTGTTTTAAATTAGGGTTCAGTTTGGTTCATATTCTTTATTCTTTATACTTTAATGTACACAGAAAAGCAGTTAAGACATAATATATAATACATTAAAAGATATGTACACAGGCTACCTCTAAAAAGAAATGTCTTCCAGCAAACATAAGCGAGAAAGGAAAATTTTATTAAAATAAGTAATCATATATACGTGTACTACAAAATATATATCCTAAATAATATATTTATATATATATATTACGATACCTTAAGAAAATATACATACATAATTATAATATAGTACTTACTTACACTTACTTACCTAAAATACATATAAAATATACATAAACTTACCTATTTACTATGACAGTGAGAGATAGTGCTCTATATATCGTAAGAGCGCCATCTGATACGCAATGATAAAAAAAAATTGGTCCCGTGGACCTAATAATAGCTCAAAATGTATTCAAAATTACCGTTGGCTTGGAAATTACCGGTTTTTGTATATTGGAAAATATTATTTGTGATGGTGATGATTATATTTGGTTACATCAGGCCCGGTAGCACTTGTGATTCAACTAGTGGCGTCGCGCGCGTTTAAACACTATGCTACGAGTGCTAATCCGATTAAAATGTAAATAAATGAGGTATTAACGGTGAAAAATTTGAAATTCATTCAAGCTTTAGGGATATTTAATACACGCATTATTATGCCATAAAATATTTTATCTACTCCCATACTACAATAATGGTAATTGCAACATTAAAAGCAGTTTTGGAAGTACCTAGATTGTCTATCCGATGTTATAATATTACATTAGAACACCGTGATTCTGCACTGCGATTAGCCCAATTTATTATAAAACCGCTAGAGACCCAATCAACAACCGAGACGCGAAAAAATTCCCGACTTTATTTCTTAAGCCACGCCCCCTTTATCCTAATTAGCCTTTAATTAAGGCAGCTTTACCGAAACGACGTACCCGTGGTTCATGAACCTTTTCATTTTTCGTGAAATTGTTAGTTGAAAATATTATAAAAAATAAAGACAATATTTGACGGCCGTAGATAAAGTATTGTGTGCAACAGAATATAATTGGACATTAAAACACTCGAGCAAGATTATTAAACAATCGTGTCCCTATGTCTCAAATTATTTAACAGTAGCATAAAATATTATTATCTACTCCCATACTACAATAAGATAATTACAACATGAAACGCGGGTATTAAGTAGTTACATTGTTTGATCGATGGTATAATTATAACATCGCAATTCTGCGCTGTGATTGGCCAAATTTATTATAACACAGCAAGAGAACCAATCACAAGCGATAACGGTCTGTATTAAATTCATAAGCCACGCCCTCTTTACTTGTTCTCGCTTCTGGTTGGTCTCAGGCATGTACATACTAATTCCATTGTCTCAGGTAACAACAACCGTATCATGACAATATCATAACAAGTGTTCTTTTTCTCATTTTTCGTGAAATTGCTAGTTAAAAATATTCAAATTCAAGTTCAAATAGTTTATTTTGCAAAGTAGGTATATATAATACACTTTTTACACGTCAAATTTAATCTTATAAAAAGATATGTAATAAAATAATAAATGTTCATGGACTAGGTTAAAGGTTTATTTAATTTAAGTAGCAATATATATACGATAAAGATGATAGGTAAAATATATATTAAACAAGTTCAAGTCCAATCAACCAGCCGAACCCATACCGGAGACCCGGCCAGGGACCAGGAACAAGGTTCAATGATCACTAACCGAGTCCCCAGTACGAATCCAGGCGGCCGAGCAAATCACATCCTATATACTACATACTAATAGGTTTCATAATAATATATAAATACATGCCTACCTCCGCCCGTATTAAAAATAATTTCACGTGAAGACGTTATCTTGATTTTCGTAGATAAAGTATTGTGTGCAACTGGACAGCTATTCTCGCAACATTTTTCACCCGCTTTATGTGTCATACAACTGTTTTACTCGCGTAATAAATGCCGAGTGATTATAATTCTACTAAGTAAAACTACTTAAAAGACATGTAAAACATGTTATGAATCCACGCACAAGGTTTTTATTTCAAAATCTTGATACGTTTCCATACAAAGAGCTTCTAAAAATCATCCAACTTCGGCATTCGCAAATTGTCGCACGTGCCATAGTTGCTGTCCAGGACATAAGAGATTAAATCACAGTTGCACAGAATAATATTTTCGTTTTGTTTCAATTAAATCAAAATTCAGATTCAATTTTCTAAAAATATACACTAACTGATCGGGTTCACACTGATTGCAATTTAAAATCAATACCAATTAATATAACGTTCATTTAAAATCTAGTTCTCATTTGACGTGGGTAATTACAAATTTGCCCATCATTGCCATGCGCACCCATTTGCGAAGCCATCACAAACAGAATCGTTTCAATAATTCTACTACAGCTGCGGAACCCTATTCTGACAAGAAATATAAGTCAAAGCGTATGTAACTGGCCTCTTCTTGTTTTCGTGAATATTTACGATTCGAAATAACAACAATAATAACAAATAATGAATAATTAAAAACCGTACTACGAAATTAATTAATTCTTTGCAAAAATTAAAATCCCTTGATCTGCGGAATTATTTCCTGAAGTCGATCACGGAAGTGACGTACAAGTTCTAAATTGTGTCCCCTGGCCCCATACGAGGCGAAAACGAAGAAGCATTCGCTTCAAAAGTCTTTAGGTTTTCTTACACATCCTACTTTCGGTAAGTGTCATTTCATACACATGCGTAAAGTTGACGTTTTCGCTGCATTCCCAAGCCAACAGCAGAACAATAATTTTGATGTCTAACGTGCACTGTAACGATTTTCAACACTTGACAGAATAGTCCCGTTACGCGCGTCAGATGCGTCGCAGAATCCGCAGCGTGCCGGACACTTGGATGGACATATATTATTCACTGTCCGAGCTGTAGGCGACATAACGGACAATGCAACCCTTGCTTACAACAAATTACAGCTGGGTATAGGATAGATGAAATTGTCAGAGACAGGCAATTTCATGTGTTTGAATCTTTACTGTGTGCGAAGTTCAAACCAAGTGAAAACAATTAACTAAAAACATAACTCCCTTTCGGATTTTTTTTGCGTACTCTACCTTTAGTTTCTTTAAAAACAAAGAATGTTTACATCCAATTCACATGATATTTTAATAAAAAGTACCTTAATCTAATAAATATGCCCTAATATCCCAGCAAAATCAAAAAATTAAAAAAAGAAAGACATGTCGTTATGCCATCCAAGTGCGGACTATTAGTATAACAATAAATACTTGTAAATCCTCTTTTCACTAACAATTTTACGTTCCATTGTGGTAGAGGGTAAACTTTAGCACCGTCCTTCAGGCACACCTTTTTGAGGCTTGCATGTTGTCCTCACAGAGCGTCTCTTATCGTTTAGCAAGGGGTAAGTGTACAACTGCTATGTAAAAAAATTCCCACAATCTCAATGTCGCATGCTTGACCAAGCAGGATTCGTACCCGGGGTCTCAATATTGAGAGACCAACGTTCTACCGATTATGCTACCACAGGAAATAAAATCGAGTTTCTAGGAAATAAGCCCGCATAAATCATTAACCCATCTACCGGACTACCGCTGAAGACCAGCTCACCTATAAACTATAATAGGATTACGGTCAAACCCGTTAATTGTCTCTGCTAGAGCCGGTCAAGGGTCACTCGGTCTGTTACGTCACTACCAGATCGGTTATTCAATGATCTGTTGTCTATACATACAAACCAACACGTAGATATATGTATTATTCAATTTGTCACGTCTACGTACGCAACTAACAGTCATATTACTTGAACCCTCTTTCATAGTACATACATATACGCACGCTTGTCTCTCAGAGGGGTAGGCAGAGACTAAAGATTTCCATCTGCTACGATTCTGTCACACCTCTTTCGCCACTTCCACATCCATCAATATAGTCATTCAAACTCTTCTGCTCCGGGTACATTTGACTATACCCGTCTTCGATATGTCACCATATTGGTCAGCATACGTCCTCCTGGCAGTCCGGTTATTGAGTTATGTTTAAAATTAAAAATAAAAGGTACTATCCTATTTTTAATATTTTGCAATGATAAAGTTTAGTGGCATGGCAGTTTTTTGCTTATGATAACCAGTTCAAAAGCTATTTGCAAAAAAAAAAAAACTGTTTAATTCTGATTAATGATCTGTTTTTGAATACGTTAGTTTATTGTCAAATAAAACAGGATTATAAAAAAATTATATAATATAAATAATAGTGCAAATGCCCCTTAGAATGGGATTCACGATGAAGAAAAAATGATTCATGTTACGTATAATTCAGTATAGTACAGTAGTGTGTTAAAATATCCGTTAGTTATACTGCACTACAAAATAATCCACAAAAACTTTTAACAAAAAAATAGCAACCGACTTCAATAGTAACAGCAGTCATTCACTAAAAAGTTAATAATAATTCTATAAAGACCGATGGTACCGAAGCAACACTTTTGCCGACTTCTTTCTTCCTGAAACGTTATGTTATCTAGAAGTCGGCGTTCTTATATTGGTTTCTATGTTGCTATATCGTAGGAAATACGCCGACTTCTAGATAACATAATGTTTCAGGAAGAAAGAAGTCGGCAAAAGTGTTGCTTCGGTACCATCGGTCTTTATAGAATTATTATTAACTTTTTAGTGAATGAATGCTGTTACTATTGAAGTCGGTTGCTATTTTTTTGTTAAAAGTTTATTTTATTTCACATTTTTTTGTGTTGCTGGGTTAAATTGTGAGGTATAGGTAGTTCTTGCAAACGTGGTGTTAATATGAAACGAAGTTCAAGTGAGTATAAGTAGCCATGTTTGAGTAGCTTCCTGCTATCAGCACCCTAACACAACATGATTACCGCAATCTCGAGTTATGTGCTGTCATCCGTTGAAGAGTTCTACGGTGATGAAGCCAAGATCGAAATTCAGGTGGGTACACTGGCAATTTTCAGCAATGCCCTGCAATGAGCACCCTAACACAAACTGGTTGCCGCAATCAAAAGTTATGTGCTGTCATCCGTTGAGGAGTTCTATGGTGATGAAGCCAGGATCGAAGGTCAGGTGGGTATTCTGATAATCTCCAAGTAATACCCTTGAATCAGCACCCTAACGCAGTGATTGCCGCAATCTCGAGTTATGTGCTCTGATACGTTGAAGAGTTCTATGGTGAATATGTTGATGAAGCCAGGATCGAATGTCAGGTGGAAGAATGTCGATTTTCAAGTAATATCTTGTAATCAGCACCCAAGTACATAGCGATTGCCTCAATTTCGAGAGATATGCTGTCATTTTCTGAGGAGTTCCACTGCCTATCTCTGAAGATCTTCATCAGATCATGACCAAACCCAAAATGGGACCTACCTGGAAGAATACTCTTTCAAACAAAAAAAGAATTGTTTAAAAAAAAAAAAAAAAAACATACAGTCGAATTGAGAACCGCCTCCTTTTTGAAGTCGGTTTAAAATGGTTAACAGGCCTACGCATTATGTTTAAAAAGGCTTTGAAACTTTCTACCAACTGCTACGAAGGTTGCGCTTGCACAATCTTTCCTACTACCTATTTAAGATTAGGCTGACTGTTGTTATCTTGATCTTACTGAGGAACAACTTAATAAACTTAAGCGTCTTCAAAATTTTTCAATTAGGTTTATATTTGGATTACGCAAATATGACCATGTCTCACGATATCGTTCTTAGCTGTGGCTCCCTTTCCGTTTTCGTCAGAATTCTCATATTCTCTTTCTTCTTTAGTCTATTTTGTTCAACCCTTTCACTATTTCTTACTTGAAATTTGATTTTCTTTGTTGTAAAAACGACCTTAATCTAAGGTCATCTGAAAATCTTCATTTAACATTTCCAGTTCATACTACTTATTTTTATGGTAACTCGTTTACGCTAGAAGCTATACGTCTAAGAATGCCCTTCCTCTCGTACTAAGACAAGCTCCATCCTTACAAGTTTTCAAAACACTGGTTAAACAACATTATCTTTTACTTTGATCAAATTGTTTATTTATTATTGTTCTTATTATTATTTTTATTTCTACCTGTTCCTTTTATGTTTACACTGTTTTTTTTTTGTTTATATATTATTTATGTATAGGTATGTTTAAATATATACATATGTATATATGTATAATTGTATCTATTTATTATGTACACCACCTCTACACATTTTTTTTTCTTTCTTTTAAAAGTTCCTCCATCCAAAGGTTGTCTGGAAGAGATCGCTTTTTAGTGATAAGACCGCCAATTCTACACTACTTTTACTTTTGAAATTGTCTATTTACTTTGTTTTGGAGTGCAATAAAGAATATTGTATTGTATTCTAATTGTAACAGGCCACGAAACTACGTAGTTTAACATTTTGTATACTTACTACGCCACGGTATAGCGCAGTAACACAATACAATCCCTAACTTTTGGGTTTGTCTGACAATTAAGAAGTTATTTGTTTGTTTACTTTTGTTTAAAATGCTACATAAGCGAAGGATAACTACATAAAAACAAGATTACCTGCAGCATGAATTGAGGAACTACCTAAGAAATACGAAAGTACCGACACATTGACCAGAACTTATTAGAATAAGGTGCTAGACTTGATGCCGGGCATAATTCCGGAGTTAATCAGAGGAGATTCAGGTGACAGCTCTTAAACAGGCACAACCAGGTGGCAACCATGCCTGAGACCAAATGATAGCAGTATATCTATTCCCAATTGCTGGCCCAGACTGGTGAATTGGTGAATAAAACAGACTTGTGACTGGCAGCGGCGTCACCGCGCTTACCATCCCTCCTGCCCAGCATGTTTGAGAATAGCCATTTCTTCCAGGAGAACCGCCAAGAGTGACAAAATCTTGGGAAGACATGTCCAGGCTAATGATATTCCTTTCTTTTCAACAATATTTCTTGAAAACCGACTAATAGTGCTTTCCTTCAAATTTTAGGTATAACTACAAATTAAAGGTAAATATCGATAATTTTTCAATGTACACGGAATGTTAAAATTTCGTGCCAGGTACTGAGAAAATTACGTAAAATGTTAGAATTACCACGATGTTATCATGTCGCTTTAGGACATAATATTGTTGTAATTTTTTAACGGATTTGGAAAAGATTTATTATTATATATATTGTATTTAACTTTGTGAAAAAATTCATGTATATATGCTTTATTACTTACGTATATTATCTTAAATGGACGTCCAGCAAAATTAATAATGTACCTGTATAACTATACAACAATGGGCAAAGTCATGTGGAAATTTTCAACTCTATCTCGATAACGTGACGCTTTAGAACATTATATTATTATGTAACATTTTTTTTCGTAGATATGGCCCCTCTCCATATATATAGATATATACATGTTTCATTGTGCAACGCGAACCAAATCAAGATGGCGGATTCTCGGTATACCAGCCTCCATACAAAAATATTCAAACCCTTTTCGTGAATTTACTGCTAATAATTTATGCTTAGTTACACTGATTTCATTGAGATTTTGTGTTATGTACCGAATTGAGAGCTCTGATGACGTGGCTATTGCTAATATTTTCATTACAAAATATTATGACAACCAATGTTTCATAGTAACGAGCTACAGACATTTTTCTCTGTGTACCAATATCTAGGACATACTACTAAGTGCATAGCTACGGCATCTAATCTTGTATCACAATGTTGCCATCCTCATCATATAGCAGTTTGTAATCGCCAGTCTGTCGACGGCGTATCAGGGTCATGCCTCTCAGCTATAGAATTACTAACTGGATGCACTAGGGATGAGAATCTGATGTAGTGCAAGGATATTGCATTTTAATAGGTTGGTGTGTATCATGTGACGGTTTTGTGGTCAACTTGTTGGCTGGATAAACTTCGGGACACATGTTTTGTTCAGTGACAATTTTTTTTCCTGATTAGCCAGCAGATTAGTTGGTCCTCTCCCTGTCTATGTTTTTTATGTTTTAATTTGCTTCGTCAGTCACAATTAGCTATTTCTTGAAAAATTTGCCCTTAAAACTGCTACTAACTCACAACTTTATAAATCAAAAGGTGTAATTTTTTCAAGCTCATAATTTATTTTGATTCATCCTAATGAATCAAATGAGTCAAATAAGTAATAAGTAAATACGTGCATAAAGCCACATCTTTACAAATTCTGCATTTAAACAGAGGACTTAAATTGCTGCTTACATATTTATATTTGTTTTCATAGATTTCTGTGTCTTTGCACCATCACTTTCAGTACACACCACACAGTATTGCAGCACGCCGGCTACTCAACTATGCGATGCAAGCTTCTGGCAAGATTTACGGGCGTCTCTCGGTCGTTGCGGTACGTGGACTACGTGGCACACATGCGTCACCATCTCAACTAGACGTCCTACAATATACCGACACAGATAGACGTCCACAATTATCACAAATAGTCTCTATTGTTAGGAAACAAAAGTTAGGCCATGTGTCAAATTATGGTGGGCCATTGCCCCATCGGTGGACGTGTTATTGCGGAGTCTTGACTGGCAATTAAATTAGATAGGATATTGGTTTGAACTGAGATTGAGTGTTTGAAGTGTTTTGATGTTGGTTCTTTGTTTACCGCATGGGTTAAGTTATCACTTAGGTTCAAAGCTGAAAAAAAAAAGCGTTTATTTAAATACTTTTTTAGCACGCTTAATTTTCTTTCTGTAACATGTTTCAAAAACGTGAATCATGATACAAAACTATATGTACAAACCAGTGTGGTAACTTTACCTTACGGAAACTCCATTTTTTTACGCCAGAAGAAAACCGAATGAAAATAAACTAAAGCAAGGTCAAAATAAAATGTTCCAGTTTACAAATGCAAAAATAAACAAATCCCCAAAAAGTCAATCCTCTATCACCATACAATTACTAACCCTAAATACAGACCCCCTTTAATGGCTTTGTTTGGTTGTTGTCTCGTATTTCATAAAACGTACGATTCTCCGTGCGTTCCGGAAATAATAGGCTGTGACAGTGACGGATAGACACAGCAACCACTCTCTGAACCCTCGGTTTCAACAGTGCCAGAGCTAACTGGGTAACAGCTTTTTTGCTTTTAGGATTCCGTGAGAAAATTGCTCGGTGCTCGTGAGTGAAAAACTGGACACAAATCACAATACTGTGTTATTATATTTTTGTCACGCAGTGTTATGGGACGGTTGCAGTCGCTAAATCATCAACCTACTCAATGGCAGTTCTTGTAATATAGTTTTAGAGGTTAAAATCGTATAAAAACAGGTAACTTTGACTGCAAGCTATTGTATGTAATATTGAAATATTGTTTGACCATTGATTTATCTCCACAGTTTTAACATTTTCAAATTTAATTTTGGCATTCATCCCGTTGAGAGTTTTTGGGATGGAAATATGGATTGAGGGATTAAGCACAAGGTATAGGATGAGCAAAGATGAGTAAATAGCACCTAGGTAACAAATACTAGAATTTCCTATATAAAATAAATTAAAATACAACTTGATGAAGGGCCAAGTTATTCCGATCATAGAAGATGGTATTTTGTAGTACCTGCCTTTCCTGCTGAAAACAGGCGTGAGAATGTATTATGTACATATATATCGTTGACACGTGGTCTCCTACCAGGGCCTTGATCCACCGATTTAAGTTCACTCCGTACTGTGGAGCGGGCTATATGTGTTTAAAACAAACAAAATTATTTCTTAAATATTTCCCAGACATAAATAAGATAACGGGAATATAACTTTTTCATCAATTATTTTGTCAACCGTAGCTTATAACATACACTTTATTCATAGTGTTCCGTAATTTTCTTTTTTTCTGACACAATTTTCCGTCGTTCTGAAACTGCTTTGTTCGCGGTCGCATTCGCATTTATCTCTGTAATGTTGGTAAGTGCAAAATACTGCTAAAATGTGCAAACTCACCCCGATAAAACTATCATCCCTTAGTGTCCATGGTTTTGTTGTAGAGTTTATAACTCTGTTTATTAATTGTTTCCCTTTGGTAAACGTAAACTAATATTTGTCAAATAACTGCTAAGAAGAGCAGGGAGATGAGAAGGATTAATAGAAACAATAGAAAACAGGAAAGAAAAGATGGTCGGATACGGTACTCTGACAAGACAACTTTATCTCTATAACAAACATGGTAGAAAGAAGAATAGAAAGAAAGAGAGGATGAGGAAGACTAAGGAGGAAGTATGCAGACCAATTAAAAGAAAAAGCTAGAGTCGAGTCAGAACTGAAGGAGTTGGCAATGAACAGAACTCAGACAAGAGTCAAGCTCTTAAATATACGATACCTAAATAGCATAAACAAAGCGCCAATCTATTTATTATTTTGTAAATTAATTCAAAACTTTGACTTTTGTATGAGGTACTATCAAGTATGATTTAAATGATCAGAAGTTTTGTGAGATAAATTGTACAATTTAAGGTTAAACGTCAGTCTTTAAGCACAAAATGCATAACTTAACTTTGTATTTATTGTTTACAAGTAAAAAATTGAAGACCTTTTTGATATATTGGCAGTTGACGCCAACAGTTCAGTGTAAGTAAAGTTTATAAAGAATAAGTTTGAAATTTAATGCAGAAGTAGTCATGATCTAGTCCAAAAAATGTTAAAACAGCATTTTAATTTGGTTTTGAGAATTATTGTGTATACAATTTCAAACTCTTGCTTTATCAACCTCACCAATACTGAACTATTGGCGTCAAATGGCACAGACAGAATGCCTTTCGATTTAAAATTTCTAAACAAGAAAAACAAAGTTAAGTTATGCACTTTACGCTAAGGTACTGACGTTTAACCTTAAAGCAAAATACATCGTTTAGGAAATGCATATAAAATGCTTATTTTTCGTTGGGAAGACTGTAAAATACGATCAAAAGCTTAAATGTAGTTCTATTAAAAGGTACGAATTCATCTTCACCTGGCATAGTCCCTTTTTATTTTTATTTTGGAGAAATTACGACGAAATTATTTGAAGAAACGAAAATCCAAAACAAGACGGTCACAACTCTCTGCATAACACCTTCCTGCACCATGTTTTAAACATTTTGTTTATATCATAACCCGATGAAACAACAAAAACTGTTTCAAATGAGGAGCGCTTGTCTGCAATATTTCGCATCGGAGTTCCGTCGCGCTAAATTTGCCAAACAATTATCGTTCTTATTACAGTGCAGTAACAACTTTCATAAAGCTACTTATGTGGTAGGTGTCTAGGAGAGTACACGATGTGTTTCGCAGTGTGAAATACTAAGGAACACTTCCTGCCTGCATGCACCGTGTCCGGGGTTATATGCCTGCTTTATTGTCGCACTCAAAAACTTTGACGCAGCCTATTTTAGGCCTTTTGTATTAGTCAACGGAAGGTTTGTTTACATTGCAGATTCTTTTATGTTGTATTTTTTTTTTTTTATTATTATCAGTGTGGTCTAGCCCAGGCACTTATTAAATTAAAATCAGGAAAGGCCGATTGTTCCAAATGATAATAATTCACTTTTAAAACATCCATTGTATGAGTATCAATTTTTTTTTTTTATATTGAGCACGCAAGCAGGTTTAAGTTTTGAACTGCTCAATATAGAAGTAATTATTAATGTCGCTATAGTCAATCATTCTTAATAACCAGTTCGAGAGTACGTGAGGCAAGTATTGGCTCCTCTTAAGGAAAGATGCACACTAAGAGCGAAACCGCAAGTATCAATCGAGAATCTCATTACCAAGCCCTACTTACATTGGATCGCATAAAACAATAGGTGTGGCGAGTGAAAAGTGAGACAGGAGCTAGTGTTACCAACAAAACCGGATGTGCATATGGACAGTTCCTTGTTACTGTCGAATGGGATGCACCATTTGCGTCGATTGTTCAAGCATCGTTAGTTGGCGGAAAATTGACAGCTTTGAAAAAAGTTAGTACGTTATAATTTTTAGAGTTCCTTTTGAAATGGAAACGCTTATAACAGAAGCTTCTCAAAATTACTAACCTTAAAACTACTTATGGATTTGTAATATATAATGTTATAAACTTGTAATATTCAAGCTACTCAGAAACATGGCCGAATAAAACATGGTCTGTTCCTTCGGTTTCCATTCCAAAACATAAGCTTACTATAATTTGGACACTGAAAACAGGAAAGCATATAATTGTTTTTATGAGTGCGAATGAATAAGCACGAGAGCTTGTACGGCGACAATGATATTATTAGATATTTGGAACGAAGCGGCCCAAGGTGACGTCATCTTATGTGCTTTTTGTGCCATTTTATGTCGATATTTCATGATAAGGAAAAATTGTTTTAAGTTATTTCGTTTACAAAATAATTATATTATTTATAACATTGATAAGTATTTTTTGTTGTTGAAATTAAACATAAGCAAATGTAATTTTGATTTTTGCTTATCTTTGTGGTCAGATACGCCATTGTACATACATAACTTTTATTAAATAATTTAGAATTAAATTTTCTGTGTGCAATAAGAATAAACATAAACATAAGTTGTGTGAAACGTTTCGGTAAAAATAAGCGCATAATACTGGCAATATCTAATGGTGTTATTACCAATTGTTGTCACCCTTGTTACACGAGAGAGAATTTAATTGTTGAATTTAATTTTCATTCTACACAGAGATTCCCAAAGGTTGAAGCAAGTTTAGAGTTTCATACGAGCTAAATAATTAATGATAATCCCAGGAAGCAAGAATGGGTGGTTGTTCGATCCGTAATTGTGTAAGGCGGAATAATTAGACTTTTTTCTTTTCCCAAAAATTAATTGGTGGCTTAAGATTGGCTTCGCTATTGTGGCCCAAAAGCCAGCATCAAAAATTGTTAGTCCTATTTACCCTATTTATCCAATATATTTGTATATTTACTTACATAGTTTTCTAAAAAAACGTCTCCGAAGATTTCTATAATTTTTAAAATGTTTATTTTTGGCTATCCATTTTCCAAATGGGTATGTATGATTTTATAAAAGTGCGAGTCTCACATGCTACCTAGTAATTAATTTCTAAGGACATAAAAATTTCCATGATTCCCGACTTTTAAAGTTTGAGAACCATCCATAGCGTGATGACGTATGCTTAGGCCGATCCAAATCAGCAAGGAACATACCTTGTTTTATTATAACATGCTCAAAACAATGTCAGGCATTTAAGACAAATCAAAATCAAAATACCAAATCATTTTTATTTTCCAAAAATTACATAATATCGTTACAAGAAGTGTGCAATTCGCCTAAATAAGTAATTTTTAGTGTTTACATTAAACAGTTCACCTATGGCCCCAGACTAAGCTAACTTGTTTCGTGGATAGCAAAACTAAGATTGACGGTTACAATTTTAGGTTTTTGCATTGGTATGGCAGCTATATAATACTGATTCAACTTACACTCTAAATAAAAAATTAAGACTTTCTTAATTATTATTTTATTTTTAAAAAATAATTTTAAAAATTAGTGATAATTGGTATAACTAAAAGGCTTTGTTCGGAGTGACTGACTAACTCACTAAGTAACGGGCAATGCACAGCGCAAAACGCGTGTGTTTACTGAGGTATAAGAACGCACACTTAGAAAATAATCTGGAAAATTTGCAACCCAAGAGGTTCAAACAGAGGGTCAAAGCTATCACAAAAAAACCTCCATTTTGTCAACGTCGTTTACGCTAGGCAGTTGAAATTTTGAATCTATTCTCCAGACTTGAGATAAAATAAACATACTTGTTTCAGAATTTTCTGAAATTTTCATAACTGAATGCTAATTTCTCATGAAAAATTAGAAAAATTGTGATATTCTTAAAGTAGTAGCCATAAAACGGTTAAAAATATACCATAATCAGAACCTTATCCAAGGTCTGATGATGAAGTTAAAACAGATATAAATCAAAGGCTTTGTCCAGAGTGACTCTTCAATTCGTCTTTTTGAAATCTATGACAAGCAGAGTCTGATGATGAAGTGCCAATCATAGTAAGAAGCATTTAAAACATACGTTCCTTAGAGAGTGCAAGAGTACATTAAAAAGGGTTTTTCAAAAATCAATAAATGCCCTTTGGGAGAGTGAAATGGGGTAAAAACGTTTGTATCGAAAATCAGATTCTCTGCGTTCACCAATTTTAAACTTGTTACAAATAGTGTAAAAAAATCACAAAGAATGTATGACAGAATGTCCCTAATGACATCCCCTGAAAGGGTCAAACGGTGTGAAAAAGATTTTAAGGAAAGTCGTACCTATTAATTTGAAAATTAGCCTAAAATTTTCTGAAAATAAAAGGTTTAATTGTACTCTTGTAAGAAAAAAACGTTATGCCTGACGGGATGTTGATATTGTATGGAAAAAAACTGATTCGAATTTGTATCCGAAACCCACGCAGACGAAATTGCAAGCAAAAGCTCGTATAATTAAGTTAAAACAGCAAGGATTATGATCGAAAATTTTCAGAAAATTTCACAACAGATATAACAGAATAGCATGAAACCTGAGGAGCATTCGTAATTTAAACAAAAGGCTTACCAAAATAATTGTAATGATCGAGATAGCCGACCAGTTTTAGCAATTCCAGACTGCATCCGTCTGGACGATGTAAAAAAAGGTAAATTAATTAAGTATTCTTCAAATACACATTTTATATTACCAACCAAAAACCATCGACAACCAAGTGTACGCTCCACTAAAAACGCCAGTTTAGTAACTACGAAAAAGATAATACTAAAACAAACTGATGCTAAAAGGCACTCAAAAGCATGTTGCCTTAAAAGGTATAGAAAAATATGAAAGTTTCGTATTTAAAGAGCGCTTTAGCCGGGGTAAGTTCCCAGCTATAATCGGTTATGGACTTGTGTTAGGCTGTTACTGGATACTCATTTCTTTTAACGATAATTGCAATCTGCTATCAGCCCGCAAGAAACTCTTTAGTTCTACATATTGAGGCTGTACACATTTGCGTTCGTATAAATACAGGTTTTTTTACTTAAAGATTTTGAATCATTTACTTTTACCACAGATAATATAATACTAGTCTTTTACCTAGATGGGTTGTGGTGCTCTATGCACTATGCAAAGGTAACGGTATTTTTTTGTTTTCTTCAACATTTCACTGAATCATACAAGCACGGATTAAGATGCAGGAACAAGAGTAGTGGAGGTACGTTTGCGCAGGTACACTCGCGGACGTAAAGGATTTTAGTGTTTAAATGGAATTGGCAAGTTGTTTGTGTATAGTTCAGACATAATCCTGATGGATAATGAATATTTATTTATTCCAAATTAATACATGTTTGAATCACTGTTGATATATTACTTTCTTCTGTTCTGTTTTGAATAAGTTTCAATCCTATAATAGCGCGATTCTAGTTTTTTTGTAATTCACCGGTGGCTTCTTTTAAATTTTTTATTACCTCTTTTAAACGTTCAACTATTTTGACAGTCTCCGTTTTTATGAAACAGTGCACGTCGTATACCATTTTCCTTGCCTGCCTAGTCAAAACTTTGTTTTTCGGTTTTTTGGTAACTAAATTGCAGCTCAAAAACAGAATCTAATAAAATAATACGATTTACTCAAAATGTTTGTTTCCGTGACTGTACTCAAGCGCCCGGAGACATGCAGTGAGAACGCGGCAAACAGAGAGCGGTTAACAAACCAATAACAGCCGCGCAGCGCGGCGCCTGCCCTTGCCCTCCCGTCACGCCCTCCTTCTTTCCTCTAAAAATTGTCCCTAAAAAAAATGACTTCTGCACATGCTCCCTCCAATTTTGCTCGCGACTTAAGAGTTTAAGGTTTAAGAACCGTACCGGTGTCTGTACTCGTGTACGGGGTTGGTTATTCGTCATATTCCCAGAAAAGGGGGCCAAAGAAAACAATTTTTGAAATAATTTACATTTACCTTTTTTTTTTAATATAAATCCTGTGTTTAAATATTTTATACGAGATTTTCGAAGAAGGTAAACTTAATCAAACAATTTAGTGAAAAAACTGGGATACTTTAAAATTGAGCTTTGTTATTATACAATCTTTTTTTTATTTGTTTATTTTGCCAACCTTTCAGTTTAATCGAAAAATAAAACTCTTGTTTAAATTGCTGTTGTAAAACCAACACACTTACATACGTAACTATAGTCAGTTTTTTGTAAGTATTTGTTTATTTATTTTCATAGGAAGATTAACTGTCGAATAGGTACAGTAAAAATGAAGAATTAACAGCTAAATGGCGATAAAATATCTTCATCGCATGTAAGTATTATAATTCGTTGAAAAACTAGAGGTACTTAAATGATTTGCGGAATAAATTAAGGTTAAACGTCAGTCGCTTAGCACAAAGTACATAACTTAACTTGTATTTCTTGTTTAGAAGTAAAAAATTTAAAAACATTTTGGCATGTGGCAGTTAACACCAATAGTTCAGTATAAGTGAGGTTTACAAAGCATGAGTTTGAAATTTAATGCACAATTAGTCATGATCTTGTCCAAGCAAAGTTAAAAAAGCATTTTAAGTTTTGAGAAGATCATGAGTAATTGTGTACACAATTTCAAACTCTTGCTTTATAAACCTCACTAATATTGAAATATTGGCGTCAAATGGCACAGATCAAAATGCTTTTCAATTTTCAATTTCTAAACGAGAAAAACAAAGTTAAATTATGCACTTTGCGCTAATGCTACTGACGTTTAATCTTATTTTATTCCGCAAATCATTTGAAACATCTAAGTACCTTTAGCTTTTCAACGAAGTATAATATGTACTTAGATACGCTGAACATACGCTGAAGATATTTTATCGGCATTTAGCTATTTATTTTTCAGAAAAGCCATAATTTTTGATAAAATGAATTGAATGACAGGAATAATTTTTTGGACTTACGTACAGTGCTACAAGGATCTGATGGCACGTGGATGACAGTGATACAAAGAGTATGGTAGCGGCGCTAGTTCCGATTTTGTACACAACCAATCCACGCGCCAAAATGACCTGTCGCACTGTATATAATGTGAATTTTTAACAAGTCTACGAACATGCTAGAATAGGCAAATTATCTGTCAGTATAAACTGCTTTGGCAGCTACGGCACGGAGGCATAGCTACGACTTTTCACGTTTGCTACGATGGCGGTAGTAAATAAATGACGCACGGTACGTCTAAGAGAACTAAGTTTTTTTTTTCATTTGTTTGTTTAATAATACATTTTATAAAGTTTTACAAAAATCGCCAAACTGCAAAACAGTTTGTTGGCGAAGCGTTTATATAATTCCGGGTATTTACTTATGTCTAACTAATGTAACTACGAATACAGCAAAATCACAATTTACAATCTACGAGTA
This sequence comes from Ypsolopha sequella, assembly GCA_934047225.1. Classification (NCBI taxonomy): domain Eukaryota; kingdom Metazoa; phylum Arthropoda; class Insecta; order Lepidoptera; family Ypsolophidae; genus Ypsolopha; species Ypsolopha sequella. Next base: position 13,008,364 of record OW203994.1, on the reverse strand, counting down.
CATTTATCTATCTGTTTATACACTGTTTATTATTTGAATTTTAACAATATACTTTTGAGTTTTGCTTTAATGGTGCTTATTTTTAATTTGTTTTTATCCAGCAAGAAACGGTAGCTATTAAGTCGACATGGTTTTTAAAAATCGGAATAAACAAAGTGATAATGGTTTATGGCGCCATATTTTTTCGATTCCAAAAAGAAAATTACACGTTCTATTAACCCGTTCAGTTCAAATTAGATTCTTTCCTCATTATTTTAAGAAAACGACCTAGTTTTAAGATCGCAACTAAGAAACGTCCATAGTATGAAGTACATTTGCCTGCGGGTTAAATCGCATAAAGTTGTATCATTGGATTTATGAGAAATGTACTTAGACCGTGTACCAAGGAAAATATATAAATACATATTGATAATAAATACGAGCCTATTTAAAGATAACGTATTATACCTAAACCTCCATGATCAGCAAATTTATCCATTTCAAAATTGTATCTTTTAAACCGATGGTTATGGCAATTACTTATTATTTTTTTTAAGACAAAACAAAGAAAGTATATTATTAAACAGTTCGTTAGAAAAAAATTGGTTAACTTTCAAATGAAAAAACCCACTGAGTATTAAACAAAAATATATAAGTATATAAGGTGACTTTGGTTAATATAATCAAATTCATACTGGAGACTTTGTAAGTGATCAGTAACAAGGTTGGCTGGAAGAAATTGCTTTAAGTGATAAGTCCGCCTTTGTACAAAATTATGTTTTCAATACTCTGTTATCTTTTATACGTCTGTTGTGTACAATAAAGTGTCAATTCAAGGTTCATGACGCTTTCTATTAAAATCGAAAAATAAAATGCAGGCTTCCTATGCTAACAGACTCGAGGTTGTTCTTGAACATTATTTTTTCTTATTTTGCAAAAAGGGTCATTGGACCTTGGTCCTGACCATTTACCGAATCTTCAGTGTGAACTTAGTTTTATCAGCCAGTCACCTTGTATATTCAATCCTACAAAACTAAATCCCAAAAATACGTACGCATCTTAAAGAGCTGACAAGGAATAGTAACAAATAAAAAAAAATATGACAGATTTTGTTACATTTTGAAACTTAATCAAAAATAAAGAAGCAAAACTTTTTATCATTAATGTAATGAATCGAAAATAAACATTTCACGATTTTGAACTTTAATTTCAAAACTTCGCCTAGGAATGACAAAAAACCAAATTGTACCTGGGCAAAGTTGCGGCCAGAATTACACCTGCAAAACAAACTGAAATTCGGTTTAAAATACACGTATTTATTCAGCTCACTCCTCACCAAAAACGGAATTACGCCTAACTAAGTATTAAACCGTTTTATCTACACCAGCAAACACCGGCAAGAGAACATGATACGATATTATTGCATTTATCTACCGAAGCTTAGCATACATGATGTTTTACCAGCATTGTTATAGGGCAGTCTACGAGTAAGTATGTTTTGTTTCTGGAAAGTTGTGTGTACTGAACAGTATTACGGCACTCTGATAAGGGAAGTTCGACTATAATAAAGTGGTCTGCAGACTGTATTTAGTCCCATGGAAATTAATAGTATATTTTTATAGTTATATAGCGGTAAAGTAAGCAAGGACTTTACGCGAGAGAAATGATAATGTCAGGATTGGTTATGTTTTTCTTTCAATTACTCCAAAGACAAATAAAGTCAAGTGCCATGTTAAAATCCAGTTACGAGTGTTGTTTTTATTGTAATAATTTGGCTGTAAGTATTTTTTTTGTAATCGGCTATAATATTGACGAAATTAAAGAGAGCCTCCTCCAGCTACGGTTTATTTTATAAAAATAACAGAATTTAGTAAAAATATATCATTGTAATGAAATGCCATTTTGGACATACTGCTATTGAGGCCCACTTTGAGGACGGCATCAGTCCAATGAATGATAGATGATACAAATGACAGAATCTGTACAGTAATGATATGACATAAAAACATATTTTAGTTGGGGGCAGAGCAATCTTGCGCGCCCCGGCGAACTACCTCGACATTTATTAGGAATATCACACAAAACCCGCAAGATGGCAGCAGTGTTTATGGCACCCTGGTCTTAATATATAAAATAAAAAGCTTGTTATACCACAATATAAATGTTTAGTTCAGATATACTGATTATATTATTTATTCCTTGTTCCTATATTTTTTATTTTATTAAATTTAAGTATACATATCCTTTATTATTTTGTTTGTGTATTTCCCCCTAAGATTATTTATTACTTATATAAAATTATTAGACATAGATTATTTAACTATATTACATTAAAACCGACCTGTAATAAATGTATCTGATTTACCTACATTACATAAATATATTTCATTTCAAAGTCATTTTATATATAACCAAACAGAAATTTCAGTCTGTAGTCCATTTAACGAACAGAACCTAGTTTTAGTCGCCGATCCGCCAGTTTCATTTGTTACTAGTTCTCTAAACGCTAGAGTTTGGCTTTTGGGGAAGAGTTTTGGCTTATTGGATTGTTTGTGATGATGAATTTGTTGCAAAGTTTCTATTGGGTGTTCATTTAATGAAGTTGTATAGTAAAGTTAAAGATAATTGCTGAACAGATTAATTCTCGATGGATTTGTAAGCTATTCGAATTCTAACAAAGAATAAATTTACTTCACACTAAAAGGCATACATGTGTTCTTTCTATAGTACACCTACTTACATGAAAATTTATCTTATAAAATAATTATATACACAAAAACAAAACAATAAGTTTGTGGACAATTTTATTACGGTAGTGCCGTAAAACCAACACACTTAAACATACCCAACACATCTCTCTCCACAAACCATCACTGATTTAAATGCCCCTTTCTTTTATTACAAAGTTGTATGAGTGTCTGGGGGTCTATCTCAGCACAGTGAGAGAGAGGTAGCCATCAGATGGACACACCCCTCATTACCCCTACCGATATGTATGGACGATCGATTGACTTTTATGAGTCCGACTGGGTACATTTATTGCCCCCGAGAAGCTTTCTTTTGTGGCTACCACCTTATCGACCCCCGACCTTACAGACAGCCAACATTGTTATCGAAATACGGTACCGTTTTTAGAAAGATGAAAGCAGAACTCTGATTTGCGTTTATGTTTTGTTCCGAATACGACAAAAGTTCGCAATTTAGAACACAAAGGCGGACGATATTTTAGGGATGGTAACTTTTACCGAGGCGAAATTTGCTAAGAAATTCTCACCTCCCCGCACAAAGTTTTCGGACCGGAATTTTCATGTATCTGTGCGCCAAAAGATTCTAAACAACTTCGGCTTGTTTATTGAAACTTAAAATATCTGACCTATTTAGGTTAGCTGGCATCGATTGGTATCATAGCGTCTTACCAGCCGCGCTCAGAGTCTATTCATTACTTCATTCAGGCCGCAACTAAATCCAGCGGATATCGGTAGGATTGATTCGTCGTTTAAAGTCGAATAGGCCGGAAATCGATTGCTTTGGACGCTCCCGGCTGAATTGTGAAAGGCCTGCGCTCGGAAATAACGCGCTTAATAGATTCGCCTCGCTGCAGAGCGCTGACAACTTGTTAATCTATTTATGAGCAAAACCGACGCTCGACGCGCTTGCCTGTCCACCGAACGACTCGTATTTTCGAGATTATTTATCGGACAGAACAATGTTAGAACGTATTTGCGCAAAGCAAAATGTATGATGATACTATGCAAAAGCTTTAGTAAGACAAAAGATAATTACATTCCATGCTGGTATTGATTTGATAAGAATGAATGATCAGATAGCTTGAAGGCTATTTAAAAATCATTAGTTAGAAGTGTCATTATTACATTGATATTAATAGTTTTTGAAACTGGCACAAAGAGGTTATTAAAACACGAGTGTGAGTTTTAAAAAACGTACCGTAGGCGAGTTTTTAATAGTTATTCAAGGGTGTTTTAATATCTAGTTATGTGTAGTTTCATAAACTACTTTATCTACACTCATGCAAAAGGTACCTATCTATTTCTAGTCTAAAATTATTCATAATACCAAGTTGTTTTTGATTTTTCTGATTTGTCTTTTTCATCAGTGTTTCCAGAATCAGTTGGTAGAGTCAAATTATCACCTTTACCAATAACTGGTGTCGACCATTTATTTTATTTATTTCAAATTCATTAGGAGTCGGCACTACTTCTCCATATTCTACGTTCAGCATAGTTCAGTTTCGTCGTTAATAAATCAATAACCCGTTTTAGGATATGGTTGTATGGGTTTCTAATAAAATAACTGAAGATACCATCGTATAAGCACTCCCGATTAGTCTTTAAATTTTACGACTATGTTGGTGCGTTACATGCACATGCACACTTAATTTGGTGCAACTTAGCTAGGTGGTGTTTTTGGCAGTCCAAAAATTTGATGCGTGTAACACAGCAAGTTTTACTGTTGTTTTATATTTATTTGATGCTAGCCAGTTGATGTCTTTTGATACATTGTTTATAATTTAGTGTCTAGATACGTCGCGACCTTCGACGTATAAACCAGGTCACGACTTGTGTTTTATCTTTTTTTGCTGATTTTAAGACTACTTTCTCAAAGAGTTAAGACCTACATATTGAAAGTCTTTCGGAGTTCATTCGCTTGCCTAAATAGAAGAAATACAGTGTCTGCATACGAGATACTCTGAGGTAGCACTTTGCCAATATGTAGTTAGATAATCCATGGTGACGTTAAATAACAGAGAACTAAGTGTGGACCCTTGGTGCACACCCACCCCCAGTTATTACCCTGAGCTATTTCGCTTGTCCCAGTCAAGATTAATTTACCTGAGTAGTAATGCTTTTATACATGTCCTGGACAAGTAGTATGTATGTTATGACACCACTTGCTCTGTTAGTACTTTCCTTATGAGGTTGTGAGGCAAGTGGTTGAATGCCTTTTCTGGGTCAATGAAGGCCATAAGTAGAGTAGTCTTGTTTCCCTTGGACTTTTCCAGGAATAGTCTAAATTGCATCTGAAGAGAATCTAGAAAGCCACATTGATTAGATGTACTCGTAAGTGCAATAAGTTGTTTTAATCAGATGTTAAATAAATCTTTCCCGAATTTTTAAAGTACATTAATTTAATGCTGTTTAATTTCATGTTTTTTAATTATTATAGTACCTGACATCATTTTTATACTCATAGGATGGAATAAAAATGCTATTTCTCCATAAGTCCAGGATTCTGCCTCCGTCTAAAAATTTATTAAAAAGCTTCTTCAACTAGAGAATGCCTTTTAGGTTTTCCAGACTTCCGCTGAAATTTCGTCTAACCCAGTGGCTTTTGTTGTTTTTTATCAGTTGTAGAGCTTTCTTTATTTCATGTAGCATACATGTGGAATAGGTCCTTTAACTGGTTCAGTTCGATGGTAGTCTTGTTTTCTTATATTGGATGTGAAATGTTATTTTAACTAATGAAGCTAGTACTACGAGTAAGTACCCCTATCGACTTCTTCGATTTTTAAATACAAATTGAAGCATTTTTTTTACAATATGGCTTAGGGTAACCTTAAACCCACCGCTCCATGTTCCTGGCACTCAAAAGCGAAAACCAAATATGACATAAAATGATAGATGATGCATATATGATAAGGGGGTAACTTTTGAAAATAATGTTGCATTTAAGTTTACATACTTACGATTCACGTAAAAGAAAAATATACCTAAACCTTTTAGCAATAGATGGCACTATGTGTATCTAAATAACTGGTTTAGAGGATAAACTAGTAGATAGCGTTCTAAACTGAGTAACGAATTAGGATTTCCGCACAGACGAAGTCATGAACAAAAGCTAAATATTTATATTTTAACAGACTATTATTATCTTTTAGGTAAGTAGCCAACGGCTTATTACATTACCTACGGTATTACATCTTTACCAATATAATTTCAAAAATAACTTTATCTACTACGTTTTATAAGTACTAAATTTGTTTGACAGTATCGCAATAATATAATATATGTATATGATTATGGCAAAACGGCTCACCTCAATAATATTTTTTTATCGGGATAGTCGACCAGTTAATATATACGTGTTATGATAGAAATAGAAATAAATTTACTTGCCACAACATATATACACAAGATATAAAAAATAAACAATCATCACAAAATATTAACACAAAATATGTATGTGACAAAATGGGAGATACTCAGCATTTGCTGAAAGTTGCAAGCAACTTTACAGCGTTGGTTTTCAGTTTGCCCCACCTCATACCAGTCATCCACAGATTATGCAGGTAGGTACGTAATTATCATTGTAAAATTTATTGAAATAAAAAAATATTAATGATTACAATTTATTTATATTTGGATTATTTATATTATATATATATATATACCTATTAGAAATTATTAAAAATTGTGTTATAAAGAAAAAAAAAAGAAAAAAGAGTAATAATAATGAAAAATAGTAGTAATTATTCATGTCAAACATACTCGTATGATTAAAATGTGATACTGTGTATCTACGCTGTAATTAGCTCATTTAATTTAACAGCGCTTATACAACGTGTAACAGAAAGGTGTAACCAAATTTTAAGAACTTATTCAGTCAATGGTATAGAACAACTTTTAATATGGAACAAACCCTGTATACCTCGAAAAAAAATGTTACTGTTTCATAGTAAAATGCAATGCCACTCGGCTGAAATGTATGGAAGGGCAGATATTTTTTTTTGAGATTTCGGGTTTGGCTCTATAGTATAAGTTGAAATTATTAAAAATTGTGTTATAAAGAAAAAAAAAAGAAATAAAAAGAGTAATAACAATGAAAAATAGTAGTAATTCATGTCAAACATATGATAATAATGTGATACTGTGTATCTACGCTGTAATTAGCTCATTTAAATTTAACAGCGCTTATACAACGTGTAACAGAAAGGTGTAACCATATTTGAAGAGCTTATTCAGTCAATGGTATGGAACAACTTTTACTATGGAACAAACCCAGTATACCTCGAAAAAAAATTTTACTGTTTCATAGTAAAATGCAATGCCACATGGCTGAAATGTATGGAAGGGCAGATTTTTTTTTTGAGATTTCAGGGTTGGCTCTATAGTAAAATTTGTTCTATACCATTGACTGAATAAGCTCTTCAAATATGGTTACAACTTTCTGTTACAACTTGTATAAACAATCAGCGACTAATATTTGTTATTTTGCTTTGGGCTAGGCAAAGAGTATCTCCGTCATGCATCTTTGAATGTTCCCACAGAACACTTTCAATAGGAAAAAGCCTATAATTAATTTTGGCTTAACTTGCTTAGGATCAAAATATAAAAAAGCAATCCCACCACTTCCTTTTTCTGATTTTTCGTGAAATTGTTAGTTAAAAAAATATAAATTATATCCACAAAGACGATATGTTTGATGGTCGTTACTAAAAAATATTTAACTAACTAACTAATAATTAACTAACTCAAAATTATTAGTCACTGGACAATCGTGCATGCAGCCTTTTAACGAAATGAAGCGAGAATAATGGCTCTCAGGTTGCACAAAATACTATTTAAGCGGTATGATAATTCTAACTGCCAAATTTCAAATTTGTAGTCTCTTTAGTTTCACAGATATAAGATACCTACACTTGATGATGATAGCAGTAGAAACGGCGGTGGTCCTTTCATAGCAATGAGTTTCTACAAGATCTTGAGACGAAATCAGATACAACCCGCACAGCGATGTCAGAAAGGATGGCCATAAATGTGACTAACCTTATATCTTTGTTTGATATAATGTTATTGGTGCTGACATTATTAACCAAACATTTTGTCTTATGGAAAAAACACAGATACAAATATTCCTTAACTTATTCAATTTACTAACAATTAAGTTGTTTATGATTTGTTTGCATATTTTGTATATTTTAATCTTCAAGGCTAAAAAGAAACTTAAGAGCTTGTGTATTCCACCATATAAATATACACAACACAGCCTAAAGCCGTTCGGAAAAGCAGTTAAAAGAAAATGCTGCAACATTCTATTTTATTTTAGCCCTTCAGATAACAACTTGGAGGAATCATTAAAGCACCCGTTAACTATTCAAACCAACTGTTCAGAAGGTCCAAATTATCTTAATGATCGAGCAGACCTTTGTGTCTTTACTTAAAAGACGCCTAAAGAATAAAACCAAGAATTGTTCGGGGTACGTCCTTTTTTGATACGTACCTAGATACTAATACTGCGTATATTAATGATCGAGTTTTCCTTTTATAGTTTGTTTGTTGAGCCGATATTACAAATAACTGTTGTATATAGTGATATTATTATTTATCCTCTATAGTTACATCTACATCCAAAAATGTAATGATTATTATCTTTGTAAATATTTCATGGGAGAATTTGATTGAGCTATGGTTGTTCTTATAACTTTAATCATGTGACCAAATCGTGCATATGTAAACTATGAATTTTTTCCAGACCAAGCGTTGCCGAGATACCCTGGTGAAGAAGCTTATTTAATCATGATCAATATGATCATAATATACAATACAATCATTGCTTCACCGCACGAAACATCAAATCATTTTCACCTGCACTGACAGACACTCAACTATGAACTTGAGAAGGATAATACATCTGGTCGCTTGGTGCTCATTACAATCAGGGACTACACAGGAAGTATTGATCTCTATGAGGAGACATCGACCCAATTCACCTCATTTATACAAAAAAGGGTTTGGTGGGTTTTGAGGTGGTTTTTAGATGCACTAAAAAACCTTCAGGACCTTATTTTCCACCCAAAAATCTTTCGATTGAGTCGCAGGATGTATAAGATTGCTTCAATTATTTTTATTCTCAAATTCAGCCTCAAATTACATCCCGTCCGTGGTTTTATAAATATCGTAAATTTGTCAAACGAGTCACGAGTGTCCTCATTAGAATGAGGCTCGGCCACACGTGCTCTCCTGTTCGGTTGTTTAGATTCAGGGACTCGCTCCTGTGTGACGGTGTTTTGGAGGAGGGATTTTTTTTATTTATTTCCATGTATACTTTTTCTTCATTTTAATACTTCTTTCAATTCCTATACGCATATTGAAATAAAAGACAGGAAATCGATTATAACTTTATATTTAAGTACCTGATAGAAAAAGTAAGGTATTTCATGCGAATGTAGTTACTTCGATGCCTTTTTAAGGCAAACTTAGGTATGAATTTTATACAAGCTGTTAAGATGAAGTTGCGGAAGCTGAAAATTGGCGATAGTACTAATCCATATGAACGCTATTTCGTAAAAATAATTGATAAACAGCAGATTTTTTTTTTCGCAATTCGAACAAGGCTCCATAGTAAAAGTTGTTTGTATGAGTACTATCGCCAATTTCCGGCTTCCGCAACGTTATCAGTATAATCAGTATAAATCGAATTCATCTCCGCGGTTGAAAAAAATCTCCTTCGATCGCATTTAACCAAACGTATCATCAACGTTAAAAGATTAACTAAGCAACTCACTGCATGTTTACACTCAATAAACGCTCCCCAAAACATACCTGAAACAAGGAAAGAAACACATAAATTAGGTTATTTCTGACTGATGAAAATTCAATCAGTTAAGTGCAATCTACCATACATTACGAAAAAGCCTACGGTATTTTGAATGTTATATTTCGTTGCGAGTTGTAATGGGTCCATTTAATATGACGAATGAGGCTCTGTAGGCACGGCGCGTGGACTTGACGTCCGCGTTTTCAGTGCAACAAAAACGTTTCAGCAGTGACCCAATTACTGAATGACTTTTAATGATAGTTGTGCGTTCATCGAAATTATTTCATGTGTTTTTTTTCTTCTGTTGTTTTTGTGACTGTATACAGGGTGTAACAGAAAGGTGTAATGAGCTTGTTCAGTCAATGGTATAGAACAACTTTTACTATGGAACAAAAACCTGTATAACTAAAAAAAAAATAGTCTCTTCATAGGAAAATGCAATGCCGCTCGGCCGAAATGTATGGAAGGGCAGATTTTTTTTTGAGATACCAGTGTTGGCTCTATAGTAAAAGTTGTTCTATACCATTGACTGCATAAGCTCTTAAAATATGGTTACACTTTTCTGTTACACGTTGTATAGATAGAGGCCTTAGATTAACTTTCAGGGTTGTTATTATTGAAGTGACCGTGGACTTTTAGTAAAAATGATTTTTTAAATATGTCATAGTGCGTTGTTGAGTTTTGGTATTGCGGCTTTTTCTTTGCCTTTTCTTTTCCTTTAGTTCAACTACTTGTACAAAGATATATAAATCAAAACGTAATGTTGGAAAAAAGCCTTGCTATGCTTTAAACCTGCTTTAGTATTCGTGGTTCTCAAGTTAATACCAAACATACAGATAGACAGACAAAGAAGGACGAGATGTAGCATTGCAAATTTTGTAGGGTTGGTTATCACAAAAAGTTACGCGTCGAAGTTTGGCTTGATGGTAAATTGCGTTTTACCCTCTTTTATAGACATGAAGATAATCGCGCGACTGCCGCGATGCCGAGAGTTTCTCGTTCATTTGTCGGACGGAGAGTTACCAGTATACTCGTGTTGGTTGTTTCTTTATTTGATGGCGTTCAACGGCGAATGAAAATGGCGGAGGTGCCAACAGGAGTAGTGTTTTTGATATATTAGGTGGGTTTTTCGTGTTTAAATTTGGTTAATTATTCATTTGTGTGGAATAGTTTTATAATTTTGTTTTTGTATTTCAGGAAGATTATTTTCGGACAATTTAGAAAAGGAATTTTTTCGTCGGGTTGGTGGGAGTTCTGAAATCGTCAGATCATGGTATGTATTGCTTTCTTTGTATTTTGAGTCACCGGAATTTTGTTCTCATTGTTCCGTGTGGTAAAGGTTTTAATATTGTTTTTTCTCTTCTAATTCCAGGGTGTTTTGTTTTTACGAGATCTTCGTGTTTGTCAAGATCTTCTTGTTTCCGAGATTTACCTGCTGGCAGAGTTTTGATTGCCGCGTGGTGTACGCAGTTGCAGATCCTTGTCTGCGCGGTCGTGGATCGCTGACCTTGAAGGGGGCAGCGGACGGCGGGTCATTTCCGTGGTGGTTATTGGAAAAAAAATTCAAGTAGGTGTTGGAATTTTTTTACTTTTATCCACACACAATGGAGATACCTAGGACGGTATTGTTTTCTGGACACTTAGTTATGTGTCCTATTAGTATTCAAGGTTAAATTCTTCTTCCTGTTTCACCGAATACCCCAAACTGTAAAATTTAATGTTCTGTAATATTTTTCTTTCCTGGTAGAACTGAATGGTGTACCAGACGATTTGGTTTAAGAGTATGTTCGACAAAAAATTTATTGTTTGTAGGATCTACGGCTCCCCTGAGCTAGATTTTATTTAGAAAATTATTTCCCTTGTTTGTTTACAAGTTTTGTAACTTTTAAAGTTTTTTATTTAATGTAATTTTCACAAGATTCCATGTAATCTAGTTACCTGTGGATAAGGCGGTAACAATTCCACCTAGTTATCACTTAAATGTTTATTTATGTCTTGGCAATACTAATTCCAATGTAATATTACTACCAGATGTTAAGGCGGTACCTAACACAACTATTTAAAGGTACTTAAGGTCTTAGTAATGTCTTGGCAGGAAATTGCCAAATGAAGGTCTTGGCCAAACACTTGTAACTAAGATAAATTTTTCCGTTAACACCTTTCCTTAACTTGTGAATGTTAGAATTAGTTTTGATAAAACTAAATAAACTTAATTGTATAGTACCACGAAGTTTTCTTCAGAACCTTTTACCATCGATTAGGTTACAATTAGGTCACTGTTTAGTTTTATCTTGTCCAGTTGCACGACTGGTGGAAAGACCGGGTACCCTCCGGTCGTGTAACTGACAATAACACGGGTTTACTGCTACAAACCCAGGAGACAAATGAACGAGAAACTCTCGGCATCGCGGCAGTCGCGCGATTATCTTCATGTCTATAAAAGAGGGTAAAACGCAATTTACCATCAAGCCAAACTTCGACGCGTAACTTTTTGTGATAACCAACCCTACAAAATTTGCAATGCTTTAGAGAGAAGCGTTACCACGATTTCCTAGATGTCACTACGGTTACCAGATCGTAATTTGTTTTTACTTTTTCTGAGAACGGCCTTTACGCCCGACTAAACGCATCGCTGCATATAAAAAGCCTCCGGTTTTTGTTACAGCATGTCCAGGCTGATCTTAAATAAGTTGGTCAATTGGCGATGTATACGTCTGTATGATCTTACTTTTTCGAAAAATTTTACCCGCTCTAAATTATAAAAAAAACATTTATTTTTTTGATTTGTATGGGAATCATTAAAAGAGTCGTCATTTTGATAAGGTACCACTTAGAATGGTCTAAGGGGTACCATGTATTCAGACATACATGTATCCTATCTAAAGATATGTGCAAAGTCTCATCGAGATCAAACCTACCAAACAAAATGTCACAAATACCTAAGGCTTTTTCTATGGTAGCTATACAGAATGGCCCACCTTAAGGGGCTCCACAATGCTAAATATCAGCTTTGCATTAGATTCAGTTCCGTCAATGTAAATGATAAAATTTTGACAAAAATATTGAGTAGTTTCTGACTCAAGAAAATTACTAATTATACTTTTTTAATTAATATACTTTCAATGTTCTTTTAAAAGACATGAATTTCATGAAAATTGCGATTAAGTTTTCATATTCAAAACTGATCGAAACGAAACCAACACACGCAGATACTTATTAGATAAAACCATATTAATAACATTAATAAATTATAGTAAATATCTTTATGTAGCCGCGATTTCAAAATAACTGAAGTTTTGCATGCGCGGCATCTGATTAGAGCAAGATAGATAGTTAAAAACAAAAGCGTGAGAGCAGGACTGAATTTTAGCATTCTGCAGCCCCTTAAGGAAATTATTAATAACTGATCAGAATGCAGTCTTCGAAAAGGTATGTCCAAACTGTTTTGTAAATATTGTATAGTTTTTCTTTTTTGATATCGGAGGAGATGGTATTGCAATAATAAGGTATCATGGTAATATGTATGCAATATGTCGAAATTTTACTGTTCAGCGAAATATTCAGTGCTGTGGTGACGTACATAATTATATGCATGCTTTAACCTTAAAGGTCCTCGTTTTTATACCTTTAGCATAAGGTTGACTTTACAACTCACTTTTTGATACTTGGGTATAGCGTGTATACCATGGTAATTGAGTGTAATAGTGTATCAGGTCTGTATTTCTTGGAAAAAGTGATTTGTTGATTAACTTTGTATTGGATTACTCATTTTTTATGAAAGTATTTGAGTCGAAGTTCAAATATACTAGTGTATACTGTACGAATCCCATTTTTTTATGGAAAAATTTGTGATTCGATTATTTCGATATAATATACATGCAAAAAGATTATGATAGAAATTTGTTTCTTTAATTTTGACACTTGGCGAATTTTTCATCGAAACAAGTTATAAATTCATGTAATTCTGATCCATTTAACAGATTGATAATTAAGGTGATAAAACTATGAATATAAAGCATAGCAAAAGGTAAAGCTTGATAAGAATGTTGACTTAGCCGACTTACTGGTAAAAAGCTAAATCAAAAGAATAGTAGAAGAGCTCGTTTCAATCGACAGACGATGGTCAAAATATCTTGTAAAATAAGTATGTTTATACCTTGACCGTCCTAAGGTTGGCCTTTCCTAGTTTTGCGGGACGCAAGGGGGAGGGTGCGCGCGGTTACACACGGTATTTCCACGTTATGATGTGTCTAAAGACCAATTTAAGAAATATGACTATGGTGTGAGAGTTCGATAATAAATAGTAAACGTTTACATACACTGAAACACAATATATACCCATTATATTTTTTAAATATACACGATAAAAAGAACAATGGAAATTGGTATTGAACCTTTTGGTAAGACATTGAAAATGATTTGTTTCAGAAAATCATCTTCCAAGGAGATAAAAAATAAAAAAGATCGGCCAAGTGCGAGTCGGACTCGCGCAGAAAGGGTTCCGTACGAATATCTATAAAAACGTAAAAAAAACATGTCTGTTGTATGGGAGCCCCCTTAAATATTTATTTTATTGTGTTTTTTAGTATTTGTTATAACAACAACAGAAATACATCATCTGTGAACATTTTAACTGTCTAACTATCACGGTTCATAAGATACAGCCTGGTGACAGACGGACAGACGGACAGCAGAGTCTTAGTAATAGCGTCCCGTTGGTTACCCTTTGGGTACGGAACACTAAAAAAGGTCTCACAAATAAAATTACAAGGTACAATTTTTGCCCATGTCCCATAAATTATTACTTGCCATCTCCTCCTTCTTTTTTCTTTTTAAAATAGTTTGCTACATTTAATAACATTATTTTTGCTTGATGGTTTAACTTTTTATTACGCAGAGTCGGTAAATCCATGTATACAAAATGTGTGGCAGGCACATAGCTTTATTTAAAAACAAAGCGTTGCTTAGCAACGAAACGGGTACTGAAATGCCTTGTGTATCCGTGCGCACATGCGCGTGAAAAGCGCTGGGTACTTCCGAACTCGTAACAAAATGTTCAACCCATGACTCATAAGTACTCACAACCAAAAATAATTATTCCGTTTCTAACTTCGACTAAATTCGTTCCGATCTCTACACATTTCGGCTGATTGAGATAGTAATGACAGTAATGATAGCAAAAAAAAATCTAAAAATATTTATCAATTATTTATTTTCGTGTTTTCTTATGAAACTTAGTATGGGAATCACAAAAAAAATTCAAGTATACATACAGGTATCTGTTACCAATATTGCAGTCTGGATAAATTACCCAATAATGTTAGGCAATAAAATGAACACGCCACAAAATTTTCGACGGTTGAAAGTCGTGGATCGAGATTGGAAGCACCCAGCGTGTTCCCCCTCCTACGTCCCGCGAACCTAGGAAAGGCCAACTTTAGGACGAACAAGGGTTGTCATGTACGAAACAGGCGTGACTATAAGAATGTTTGTTTAAAGATGCTTAAGAGTACAACATACTAACAAGAAATTAAATTCTTGATAGCCAAGTCTGATAAAAGCTCTACCTTTATATCCGCTATCTCCTATCATAGAAAAATGTACAGGATATTTATTTTATACTACACCTGCTCGGAAAGTACCTTATTTCTTTGTTGAAAACGATGCAGAAAATACGTCATTACTGTCATACAAATATGCGGGCGGAAAAAGTGTATGAAAATTCATTGTTAACGTGCTGTTTTTTTTTTAAATAACATAAAGAATGAGTAGGTGGCCAAGTGGCCAGTATTATTTTGCGAACTCGTACATAAAACTCGAAAAATGATACTGGCCACTTGCTTTTCCTGCACATAATAAAAAAATAAGAAGGAAATAAAAAGTGACAATCGCACGCGAGTCACTCGGTTACTTTTATTGTATCTTGATTAAAAGTAAAATTATACTATTTCCTCGCAGGTGTAGTATAAAGCACTATGTATCACTCGGGAGAAAGTGCGATTCCCAACTCGTGTGTATTGAGGCCTTTGGCTTCGCCTCGGGCCTCAAACTACACCCTCGTTGGTAATCTTCCCCTTTCTTCCCTCGGTGAACAATGTACTATTATATACCTAACATACTCTGTGACGTTAGCTTTTTTGAAGTACTACTTGAAGAATGAAGTGGCTCAAATAATCTTATATTAGTGTTACAACATAGCTACATTATATACATGAAGCAGCTAGAAAGTAGATAAAACAAACTAAATAATAACTCAAAAAGTTAATGTCTTAAGAATGTGCTTTTTAAATTCAAAAATTTCAAACTAAATTATCTCTCAAAACTCCCCTTTTGTGTGGTTAAGGAAATTCAATTTGAAATTACAACTAGAGAACGCTCCGCAGATTTTTCTCCATGAATATTAATATTTGAGTCAGATTCAAGGACCAGTAATGCTGAATTTCATTAAAAGTTTTCTATATGTTAGTTGGAGTGGGATTCAAACATATTTGTACAAAGGTTTATTCATCTTTGTAATTTTATCAGAAATTTTAATTGAGGTAATCTTTATTGGGTTTGGTTAGTGATATCCTTAGAACTTTTTGTTCTGTTTTTAGGGTTCAGTACCTCAGTACAAAACTGAAGCCTTTTTAGTTCACTTTGTTGTCCATCTCTCCGTCTGTCCATCTATCTGTCTCTCCGTCTCAAGACCCTTTTTCTCGGGCCCCATGTGAGGTATCAAGTTGAAACTGATACCTCCTACAGTTCTATGACTCTATGGTGTTGTAAAAAATCAGGCTAGCAACTTAACTAAAATAAAATTGCCCTTTACACAATCAATTTCATAAAAATTTGCTCAACATGAAAACCTACAAGGCACTTTCAGTAGACTTAGAAACTTGAAGTTTCATTCACAGATAGATCTTTTAGCACATGTATACGAAAAAATCTTAAAATTACCTATACGTAATTCTTTAAGAAGTCATTAAAGACCAACTTAATTAGATCCTTTAGATACATAGAGTTAAATAGTTTGTAAGTGTCAAGTTAATTACCTATATTTAATTCTTTAAGAAGTCATTAGACCGACTTAATTAGATCCTTCAGATGCATAGAGTTGAAGAGTTTGTAAATGTCAAGTTAAGTTGAACGTAAATAACTAACATTCTGCAAGTGGGATAAGTTTTCCGTCTAAAAGATATATACCATTCAGGGCCCGAGTCTTAGTCGCACTTGACTGGTTTTTTTGTTATCATAGCCTATGTTGTTTCGTATATACAATCTTTCCGTTTTACGTCCAAAGAAATAAGTGCCACGTTTTCATCTTGCTTCAGTAAATGTACAAAAAGTAAAAAAAAAAACTTAGGCTTTTGGTATTAGCGATTAGTAATTTAGTAAACGTAAACGTACTGATGATGAATCAGTGGTACAATTCACTATAATTTTTATTTTTAACTGACTTCAAAAAGGAGGCGGTTCTCAATTCGACTGTATGTTTTTTTTTTAATTTTTTTTTTTGGCGTTTTTACTCCATAACTCCGTCATTTCTGAACCGATTTGAACAATTCTTTTTTTGTTTGAAAGAGTGTACTTTCAGGTAGGTCACATTTTAAGTTTGGTCATGATCTGATGAAGGTCTTCAGAGATAGTTAGTGGAACTCCTCAGAAAATGACAGCATACCTCTCGAAATTGAAGTAGTCGCTTTGTACCTGGGTGCTGATCACAAGGTATTACTTGAAAATCGACATTCTTCCACCTGATCTTCGATCCTGGCTTCATCACCATATTCACCATAGAACTCCTCAACGGATCAGAGCATATAACTCAAGATTGCGGCAATCACTGCGTTACGGTGCTAATTCAAGGGTATTACTTTGAGATTATCAGAATACCCACCTGACCTTCGATCCTGGCTTCATCACCATAGAACTCCTCAACAGATGACAGCAATAACTTTGGATTGCGGCAACCAGTTTGTGTTAGGGTGCTCATTGCAGGGCGTTGCTTGAAAATTGCCAGTGTACCCATCTGACTTTCGATCTTGGCTTCATCACCGTAGAACTCTTCAACGAATGACAGCACATAACTCGAGATTGCGGTAATCATGTTGTGTTACGGTGCTCATAGCAGGAAGCTACTCAAACATAGCTACTTATACTCACTTGAACTTCGTTTCATATTAACACCACGTTTGCAAAAACTACCCCACACTTCACAATTTAACCGAGCAACACTAAAAAATGTGAAATAAAATAAACTTTTAACAAAAAAGTAGCAACCGACTTCAATAGTAAAGCAGTCATTCACTAAAAAGTTAATAATAATTCTATAAAGACCGATGGTACCGAAGCAACACTTTTGCTGACTTCTTTCTTCCTGAAACAATATGTTATCTGGAAGTTGGCGTATTTCCTACGATATAGCAACATAAAAACCAATATAAGAGCGCCGACTTCTAGATAACATATTGTTTCAGGAAGAAAGAAGTCAGCAAAAGTGTTGCTTCGGTACCATCGGTCTTTATAGAATTATTATTAACTTTTTAGTGAATGACTGCTTTACTATTGAAGTCGGTTGCTATTTTTTTGTTAAAAGTTTATTTTTTACTAAGTATATTTATATAAGTATTTTCAAGAGATTTTCGTGTTCTGTTGAGGCTACATCACATTAAAAATTTGAAATTACAATCCAAAAGTGTCGTACCACACAAATCATATGGTATGTTAACAAGGACATTGTGTTTGTAGATAATAAATGCAATTTATAAACAAATAAAATATGAGATAACAAATACAACTGTAGTTGGTGAATTAGGGATAAAGTGTTTAATTTGAAAAGAAACCTTGTAAACCTCATTATTTAAACTAACCATCAAAATTCTCACTAGAACAAACTCTCAATAAATTGCAGATCAACTATAAAACCATGATTACCAAAAAACAAATAACATATGCTATAGAATAGGAATTTCAATGGCCCAATAATCTTTATCCAAATCAAAATAGACGGTCTTACGTCAAATGTTTAGATACCAATCCGTGAATTTCATAACTAAAATACCTACTATAGTACAACACAATCCCTGGAAAGACCGAACAAAGTCCGATTAGAGCGGGAATGCCGGAATTGTAACATCGTATTACCGTCATAAGTTTGTTTGCGTGTGCAGGCGTTGATTGGCCAGAATCACCATTTGAGGAACGCCAAATTGCATTAGTTAATGTAGCGATAACCGCGAAAAACGGCAGCGCGGAATTAGTTCGCGTTGCAACCAAATAACCGAATAATTTTCAGTTTTAGCCGAAATTTCGTATTCCATGTAATTGTGATTTAGTGCTGCTGCTGATACGATAAACTTATCGGATAACCGAACACCGGCCTTCGCTTGCTGAAATAACCAAAGCCCCGTTTCCCCTCCCCTTAACAACTTTGTAGCTATTCTAATGGAAATTAATATTTCGTGGTAGAGCGTTTCGTCGCGTGCTTGTACAAATACTATCAAGTTTAACACATATACAAACATTATAAAGGTGTTAATTTAATTAACGGCACGCTAAGTAAGACCCCAATTCCATAAATAAATTTCGTGTTTATTTCGGTATTCATTTTTGCGTGGTATATTTTTTGAGTGAAAATTTATAATGAATTTCAATCTCATAATGGCTGGTGTTATGATTTCCATGCAGTTAAATTTTTGGATGTTGGCCATTGAAAATTACAAATTTATGAATCGGACAAAAGCATCAGAATCAATTTAGACATGTATTTATAAACGTTTTGTATCTAAGAAAATATTTTGATAGTAACGAAATGACCGCGATAAGTGATGGACTATATATTTTAAGTTGACAACTAATCTGAGAAAATTAATGTGTGAACTAAACCACATTCCATACAAAAATAAGATTTTCATGGTACAGCAAACCTACAATTTTTTTTTTCTTTTCGGGTGTTTTGAACAATTTAAATTTTCTTTAATGACATAGGTAATTTTATATTTATTCCCAAGTTTCATTTTTATTTTTGGTCAAAATACTCCAGTTATTTAAATATGTGTACCGAAACCACCTTGTTTTCGTTGTTTTCCCACTGTGGGGTCGAAATATAGTGCCTAAAACGATTTATTTGTTTGAAATGTAAAATACAATTTGCAAAAAAATAAAAAGCCCATGAAAGGTAATATAAAAACTATTTTATTTACATTTTATAAAATGAGTAGTTTTCGAAATATTTTGGTCCAGTTCTGTAGACGAAATATTTATGTATCTCTAAATACCCAAACCAGCAGACAAAATTCGATGTTTATGTCGTAAATATATCGAAAATGATACACCTAGTCAACATTTTGCACGTTTCCGAAAATGCGTTCATTAAAATTACTTGTAAGCATTTGATAGGTTTATATTTACAACATTAATTCAGTTTTAACATCTCTTGCTATTTTACAGTTTGAGTAAAATACGTTATTTTAAAACATTTATAGTATGATATTAAAACCGATTCTGAAGGCTTTAATTTTAGTTTTAGTGCTGCTAAATTTCCTTCGATACAAAATAGTTCTTAAGAGTTAGGATTAGAAGCTAAGTTTCTTCGGGAAATTTTAACCTTTGACAGCACTAAAACTAAAATTAAAGCCTTCAGAATTTAATTTATTGAATACATTTTTATTGATGGACTTCTATAGGTATACTGTTCAACGAAACAAACTGGTACAAAAAAAAGGTTTATGGACGTTCATTAGAAAAAAAACACATTATTACTTGTGCTAATACGTATTAAAACATGAAAAAAAAACTAATACTTCTATACTCGCCCAAAAATCACAAGTACATCCACAGTTTAGCAATGAAAATTTGATACCCGTGAAGGAAGACGTGCTTGCGACCAAGAGCTCGTGGGCCGGGAGCGACCTATTTCTAATACTAAAATATTCATAACCTTGAAGGTCTCGCTTAGCATCGCCCGTTTGCTGCCGAGACGCCGTGTGGAACACCTTGTTACGTTAAATTGGTATTTTTGCTGTGCTGATTAAGTTTATAAATAAGAGAACTCATTTAATTATAAGTCAGACAAATACGTTACTTGTTAGCTGTGTGTAAAAATGTTAAAATATGAAATAAAGCTATTCTATTCCATTTTATACTTAAACGCTACTATAAACAATTTTTTTTTGTCACTTAAGCTAGGATAGACCTTTGAACATACCTTAGTACTTTGATTTACAATTCTTAAGTGATTATTTTTAATCTGTAAGATACCAAGCCTCGATCTTTAGTGCAATTTACAAGTTTTGTCTTAGCGATAATGAAAATTAACCAGTGAAGTGGCAGGAGGCACGATCGTCCTGGAAGTCAATTGTTATCGATAATCAATGATTCTACTGGTTAATAAAAATAGGCGATAGGAACAAGGAATATATTCAAGCACATATTAGAGGAAAATATAAATTAAGAGTGTAAGCTTTGCGACATTAAAATTATAGCTTTAAACTTTAAAAGAATAGCCCTGAAGAAATGAATTTAATTTGTTTTGATAACATTATTCCAAAACTTTGAAAGCACTTTGAAAGAAATTACTTCGTATCCAAATGCGACATTTCAGTTTTCTTGAGACTGTCAAGCTCAAAAACGATTGTATAAATTTTAAGAAAATTGCTTCGAAAAAAGTGCCTTTTTGGAATTACTTTCCTTTGAAGCGGACCTTCATTAGGATTCCGTAAGATGTAAAATTGAATATTTTCATTTGGCTTTTTTGTGTTCAAACCTCCGCATTGCTTTTATATGACAAAAAAGTCTCCTTCTTTGTAGAGAATATTTGCGTAGTCAAGTCGTTGGGAATTCTGAACAAACTTGGTTTACTTCACTTATGCCTTTTTAGTTATTTCTAGGTCTACAACGAGATGATTATAAGATGAAATGTTAGACTTGGAACGCTCCACCGCCGACACGACAAGCCGTCGCGTCGTTCAAATTCAAATTCAAATAGTTTATTTTGCAAAGCAGGTATAAATATATACACTTTTTACACGTCAAATTTAATCTAATAAAAAAATATATGTAATAAAATAATAAATATACATGAACTAATGGTTTATTTAATTTTTGTAGCAATATATATACGATTAAAATGATAGGTAAAATATATATTATACAAGGTACAATCGAATCAACCGCCCGAACCCATACTGGAGACCCGGCCAGGGACCAGGAACAAGGTTCAATGATCACCAACCGAGCCCCCAGCACGAATCCAGGCGGCCGACCAAATCCCATCCTATATACTACATACTAATAGGTTACATAGATAAATACATGCCTACCTCCGCCCATTCGATTAGTCTTGCTAAGAAGAAGGGCAAGAAACTTAGCAAGATCATGTCTTTTTTTTTCAACATAAAACTTATACTATACACATTACTTTTATCTACTTTAACCAAGGGATAAGAAGATACAAGACAGCAGAAATTCAGGTTGATGAAAAAAAGAAAAACATATATATCTTTGTCTACGTGTCTCATATAGCCTTTTTCCTTTTACAATCTGTAATTAATTAATGTTCACACCTTAGAGGAATCATAAGTTAGGAAGTTATACTACTTAATTAAATTATAACCTGCTATCATTATCACTGTAACACCATGCTTCACCATCATCCAAATATTCATTTATTTTATAATATGCCTTTTTCAATAGGCCCTGCTTAATACACAGTTTAAACTTATTCTCTGACAAAGTAAGGACCTCCTTTGGAAGTTTATTGAAAAATCTTATACCATGTCCTAAGAAAGAGGTACTCACCTTAGCGAGTCTGATGTTGCTCACCAAGCCTTGGGAAAGACCCACGTGATCGAGTAACAAACAAGGTTTATTGGAAAAGAGTTGGTTTATACGGTGTATACATGGTACATTTATGGCCCTATGAAGACAATTTCCAATTAACCTTGTCTATGGCACTCTTTGTTGCTAAGGTTTCATGCAATATTATACTCGGTTGACTAAAATCTCAAGGATTTTTAAGGAATTTTTCACAAACCGGATAAGTAAATCTATTAGATGACATTTGTGTATATAAATATATATATATAAAAACTGACCAAGTGCGTGTCAGACTCACGCACAAAGGGTTACGTACCATTATCTATAAAAACGGCAAAAAAAACAAGTCTGTTGGATGGGTCCCTCTTAAATATCTTTTTTATTCTGTTTTTAGTATTTGTTCTTATAGCGGCAACAGAAATACATCATCTGTGAAAATCAACTGTCTGACTATCACGGTTCATGAGATATAGCCTGGTGATAGACACATAGACGGACACACAGACGGACAGACAGAGAGACAGCGGAGTGTTAGTAATAGGGTCCCGTTGGTTACCCTTTGGGTACGGAACCCTTGAAAATTGTGAAAATGGGATACTTTAGTGTCCTTCTGTGAAAAATGTCATGTTCCTAGTTCCAGCCATTTGGTCTAGGCGTTGATAGATCAGTTAGTTAATCAGGGAATAATATTCCCGGAATATTATATAGGTATATAGATTATTCAACGGCAAGTTTATTTAATTCTCAAGTATATAATACAGGGTAAAATATTATAGTTAATATTTCGTTTAAATCTCTGTAACAGATTCGAACTAATTAAAGATCTTCGTTTCTTCGAATCACCGTAAAGAGCAGATAGTTGCCAACGACCTAGAGTCGACCTGTGTTGGTACAAATATCGATAGAAACTATATTGAAATAATATTCATATCAGCGCGCACTGCTGTCTTCTGGATCTTCGGATAGCACAAAATAAGAGAAAATTATACTTTTTACATGGACGCCAATAGACGGAATTTTTTTTTCCATAAAATAAATTTTTAAGCAATATTTTCTTCGTATTTTAGTGCAATTAGTACAAATACCATTGGTGGTTTCAAAGAAATAACCAATTTTACTTAATTTTATTCTAAAAACAGCTTGACTTTGAACAATATTTTCATTTCGATCTTTTAACGCAAGAATAATTTGCAGAAATCGTTTTTTTATACACTACATTTTTTTTTAGAGATTTTTAATCATCTCGTTTAAGAGAAATATCGTTATCAGTAAGAGTAATTTTTGGATGACGCTGAAACAGGCGCCTTAAGTGATGCATATTTAAAAATCATAAAACAACTGGTTGCAAACGGAGCAAACCGTTTACTTGAAGCAAGCGGGAAAGGATTGAGTGAATATAAATACGTTATGAACCTGAGTGCGTATTCCCTAAACAGTCGGTCGTTTTGCTTAGAATTAAGAGTAGGAATATCAAACCCTAAGCCGTGAAACCATAAAGATAGCCTTTTTAGTACCTGGAGCTGTATGGCCATATACGGTGAAACCAATGTTTCATACAAAACTCGAGTAAAGCGTCAATCTTAGTGTGTCATTAAAATAGCGTCAGTATTTACGTCAAAACAAGGAAAAATATATCACTCTAAGGTTGCTTTGAAGATATTGCTATTAACAATAAGTGCCGCATTGCACGCAATGTTTTTTCATTATTATGAAGTATTTAAATGTATTTTTTCTTCATTTAATACTTTCTTTTATTTAGTGTATATAAATGAGCAAAAGTTTAAATAATAAATTAAAAATAAAATAAAATGAAATAACTAAAAATAATTCTTATACAATCATTATAATAAAATATAAATTAAAACTCTAGTATTGAAATAAAGAAACTAAAACTGATAACTAACAGAAAAAGCTAAAAATCTAATAATAATAAAAGAGCATTAAAATGCTTACAAGCTTATAATGCTGTTTTAAGTTTGTTTCGACAAAATCAAGGCTAATTTTGTATTCAATTTTAAGCTGTTGATTTATTTACCTAATTAATATTGAACTATACATATTGGCGTCAATGCCTTTGACCAATATCTTTTTTACTTTTAACAAGAAAAACAAAGTTAACTTAACTTAACTTAGTTAGGTTGTGCACTTTGTACCCAGCGACTGATATTTAATCTTAAAGGGCATAAATATTTGAAGCTTTTGCGTGTTCTCAATCTACATAGCATTTATTTTTATAATAATATTCTTCTACGTCGTAGCATGAAGTATCGAAACTACTACCGCTTGATTGACCAACAGAATTGGTTGTGAGATAACACCCACTACCACTGGTTATCGGCTCTATAAATGATAATGGATACTGAAGTAATAACAAAAAAAAACATAAGCCATTGCATATGCAAAAATTGGATTCTTTTGTTGTTCCAATTATTTTGTGAGTAGCTGGTAAATCTTGGTAAAATATCGGTTAAAAGTCATTTGAGTATATAGCAGTGGCGTGCACAGAACTTTTTTCCGGAAAAGCAATCAGAAGGTAAAGTACGACAATAAAAAAAATATGAAAAAATTTAAATAACACTTTGAAAAAAAAAAGTTTGTATGACGCCAGGGTAGGCACTGCCTACCCTAGAGTGAATATTTTCATACAAATAGGTATAATCGAACAAATAATACTAATGTAAGAAGCTACGATTTTTTTTCTAATTGGAAACATCTGCTGACCTGAATCTGATAACATTCTTGGGTGAGTAAAACTCTTCTTGTTCATATTTATAATAAGTTTGGTTTGAAATAAGCTTTTATTTAATATATCAAGAGAAATCTACTTTACCACATGAAATCTTTACAAGTAAATTTGCAATATAAAATTTAAACAAAATAATCGTTTTGAGTTTTACATAGTTCCATTAGCTACATAATAGTTAAAATACTTTGAATAGTTTGCATTGCAAAATTAAAGCACCTGTTTTACTGATTATACTGAACCACTTCCTAAGTAAAATAGGTATGTAAAATAACGCAAATAAAAAAATTCCCCAAAGAAATTTTTAATACCTATTCGTCATTTTCTGTGAAGAAGTGAATTTTTTTCGCCTTGTTTCAAAAGATTGGATTTCTTTGGATATAATCAGTAGAGCTTGTAGTTAAATTTTCAGAGCACGTTATTGACCACTCAGCAAGTTTCCAGCATGAATTTGGTAGTTTCAATCAAAGCCATTTCATATAAGAGGCTCGATAGGTAAAACGTCAGTCGCTTGGCGCAAAGTGCATAAGTTAACTTTGTTTTTCTTGTATAGAGGCAAAGGTAAAAATATATTTTTAGGTCCCCGCATAATTGTTCAAGTCTGAGTCTTAAGGGACGGCGCTCCGTGGAAATAATTAAGCCCTGCTCGAACGCATTTATGTTGTATTTGTCTATCTCGCTCTAGTCAATAGCCACGCATGGAAAACCTGAGTTATTATGACGTTTTTCGCAACATTTTTGCGTACTGTGGAAAAACTACAAACCGTATATGAAAACTTTTTTTTAAATATTGTTGTTTGATGTTTTATTGATTTTAAAATATGTTTTGTCTTTATTATCATAAACATTAACAGCAATTGTTTTAAATGATCTTATTCTTAATTTATAGAGCAGCATATGTTAATAAATGTTAATAATAATAACATAAATATTATTTACTATCACCTAAAGTGATAATGCTGAACACTACTTTTGCCAGATTTTCGAACTCTGACCCTTAAGTTCAAGTCGCTTAACTCCGAGATAATCTGATGAAAAGCCTAAATTAAATTAAGCGAATGTCGTGGAAATGGTCATTAAACCTTCTCACTGCTCATTTGATTACGTAGCCAATTCTCCAATATTAATAAATATGTATTAATTTAAAGTAACAAAACACTTGGACTGCTATACCTACATCCTTACCAAGAAGACAGAGATAGGCACAGCACTTTAAAATTTCAAGAAATCTTTACCAACTTTGTCTACCGTTTGCAGCTATCCTTGAAAAACAGCGTCTGTTCCTGAGCGGCTTTAAAATATTTACAAGTGGTCATCTTCAGTAACTGGGTTACGATGCGGTTACAAAAAGCCACCGTTTTGCTATTTGGCTACCTATATTTGGCATTTTATGTACTCGATTTCAATGTGAGATACGCTCTTATACTGGTGTACAGCTTAAGAATTTTTCATCTTACCAACTGCAAATCCAAAAGTACGGTTATGAATAAGAATAACGAATAAGAATATCTATATTTGCTTTAACAAATATATTGTAGATAGTACTAGGTGTATAGTAGGTACATGCAAAAGAGCTCCTTATTAGCTAGTTTTAATGTAGCATGCAAATTTTGGTACAAAAGAAATAATGGACATCAGTAAAAGAAACATTCACAAAACAAGAACATAATAGTCAAACAATCATTTATGCATTATATTACATAGCATCTAATAGAAATTACACTTTAATTTAATAAATATGTCCACTTATACACATCTATTTACCTACCGTTAAAATTTTAGTGTCAAAAAATTAATTAATACTTACTATAAAATTGTTAATCTAATAAACATTTTCTTAATTTAGATTTGAACAAGGTGAGAAGTTACTATGTATGTGACCAATTCATCTCAATAACCGATGAAACAATTTTGACAATTAAGATGTCATTTAATTTACCCTAATTGCTAAGGCTATAATTATGACATCACAAATTATTAGACATGGCGAACAAGATAGACAACAAATTGTCAACTACAAAATGCAGATTTAATCTGAATACACGGTGGAAATCATATCAAAACAAATGACAAGTCATGCTTAATTATGTACATATAAAAAAAAATACATAATTGCATTGGTCATTGTCAATAATCACCAAACAAAAAGTAATTTGCAGAAACAGGTATAAAAATATGGAAATACTATCCAACCATCAGAATCAGGTCATTGAGCTAACCAATAATTGCCTCTATCAAAAGCCCTATTTGCCATTGGCCTAATTATGATTGTCGGATAATAAAAACTTTAATTCATTACAATTCTCAAGTGTTTTCAAGAAACTTAATCTAAGATCGATTTGCTAGTGAGAGACAAGATTAAATTAAGGATTAGGGAACTATTAAAATAAAACAGAAAGGGAAATCATTGAAAAATACCTCTAAATTTTTCTAGAAACTAGATTAAAAGTATGAAATAATAAGTTATAATGGAAGCCCAAGTAAAACGGAAAGAACTTTTAAAAGAAATGTGTACAGGTTCTTGAGAATTTTACAGAAACTTATTCCTAATTGGGTCAGGTTGATGTTCCAGTTCAAGCCTAAATAAAACGGAAGAGGCTAAGCATCTCAGTTTAAAATAGATAAAAAGAATTAAAATCCTTATTTCAACTTATCAAGAGAGTTGGTCTTCGATGAGCCAGATATATGTTTCAATGCAAACCTAAGTCAAACCCTTTCAAACTTACATTGACATGGTCAAAAAGGAGCTGAGCAACACGCATACTGGTTGCTCAATTGATGGACAATACATCAATAACATCAGCTATGCCGATGATATGGTTTTGCTCAGCCCTTCAATCTGTGCGATGTGACGCCTATTAAACAAATGTGAGAACTATGCCAAGGATCACGGTCTTAGATATAATACAAATAAAAGTGAGTTCATGGTATTTAAATCAGGCAGGAAAACTCCTAGTTATGTCCCTCCCATCACTTTAAACGGGAGCAGTCTGAAGAGAGTTAGCCAGTTTAAATACCTTGGCCATATTATATCTGACGATCTCAAAGACGACCTGGATATTGAGAGAGCACGTAGGGCGTTGGCAGTCAAAGGATATGTTGGCCCCCAGGTTTGCTAGATGTTCAGATCAGGTAAAAATCACACTTTTTTTCAAGTCGTACTGCCAAACATTTTACTCGTGCAGCCTGTGGATAAACTATACGCAGAAGACTTACAACGCCCTGCGCGTCATGTATAATAATGCTTTCAGGATGTTGATGGGGCTGCCGCGGTTCTGTAGTGCATCGACAATGTTTGCGGAGGCGCACACCGATGACTTTTTTGCGATCATAACCAAACGGATCGCATCGATTATACGCAGAACCAGCGACAGCGACAGCGACATCCTGAGGACATTTTCTGGTAAATTTGACAATCCTATGTTGAAGTATTGGATTGTCAAACTTTGCTTACCAAATAAAAAATAATAATTAATTTAATTTAGTATAATAATTATAAATAATCTTATCTGTCAAATTTTTTATTTTTTCATTTAGTTTTTGTTATTTAAAATGTGTATTTTTTAAGGTATTTTCATGTGTTTTTACAATGGGTCTTTGTAACCTCAATAAAGAACTATTTTATTTTTATTTATTATTTAAAAAGAAACGAGCAAACTATAATCGTACTTTTCCATTCAATTAAGTCCTTTGAATAGAGTTTTGTTTAGTCAAATTACAAAAAAAAACTTTTGACCTCTTTTTTCCGTGGATTTGTCTTTCTATTAACAAACATTTCTAGGGTACTAACGGAATAATATTCATTCACAAAAAAAAAAAAACTATCTTACTGCAAATGTTTCATCGTGATTAAGCATTTTAAGGTAACAAAGAAACATACCTTCATTTTGGTTTGTAATTAAGGTATCCTTATCAAAGTTAGTTTTTAGTATTAAAATAGATATTCTATTGTTAGTGAAAGGATCTCCAAAAATAATTGACGCTAAAGATTTTGTGCGTTTGAGCTAAAATTATGTTTTCAAAAAATATTAGCAAAGCAGAATAGCAATAGCCAATGGCCAATACAAAGTATTATTTTTTTACTAATGTCCGTTTTACAAAACATTATTGTTACAGTCAAATATACCAACAAAGTGCACTTTACCGGAACAATAAAAGAGAAACAATTATTTATTTATGATCCAGATATCGTTTATAAAGCGTTTTTTAAAAGCAGTGAATGTAAAATTAATCTGATGAGTTATGGCGTCCGTTACGGCAGCTGCTCCAGCGGTAATTGCTTTTAAAAGTAAGAACGAATGAATGAATGAACGAATGAATAGTGTAGTGTTCCGATCGTTCGGTATAAATCAATGGAATCGGTGACTCTGCATTGAGTTTTTGTAAAATTATTGTGAATTTATACTTTACATCTGGCTTGAATGTTTTGGAAATATTTATTGGGAGACACTATAAAAAATATATATTGAATATGATTCCATAATCCTGTAAGGACTACCTATATATGCATATTTTAATTAAAAAACAAACATAACGAATTGTTATTCGAAAATGGCACCAAACACTCAAAGGGCAATAGGCTCATGAATGGTTTGTACTCGTGTGTCGTGCGACACAGGGACATGCATGATCGGACGACTCATAGAGCCGTCGCCATACTAAACTGTGTTAAACACAGTTTTCGTGGGATATTATATTTAAGCGCTATATGTTTCTTCATTCACCGAGTTAAAGCGGATTATACTACGTTTAGCGAGACGATGCAATGCGGGTCATTCCACAGACTTGCACCTGCCGGGAAATTTTAATGCCACCGTTTCGACTCTCGATACAAAAGGAACCGCCGGCTCTGACTGCTCGTGACCTGCCCTCGTACCATGATAATCATGTGTAGTTGCATTTTATAACAGAAGTCATAAATGACGGAAGTGTCATTTTATAAAATTAGGTATGAAGAGACTGCTTTGCATCTCGCTAAATACAGTTTACCTCTACGTAGGTACAATTCTATTTTTAATATATTCAACATATTAAAATTTATTTATTTATTTTATCATTGTTTACATAATAAATTAAGATTGTTCACGCTCGTCGCTCGTACGCAGCAATATATTTCTGTCCTTGTCGTCACAATTGCCTCTAATGGACACCTGCCTTTTTGCCACGAAACGACTCTGACAAAGCAATTTTTTGTAAAGCATTCTATACATTAAAGTACTTCTCAAATATCATCTGCATTTTTAACAAAGATATTTCATTATTTAAAATAATGTGTTACTTAAATACTTTTATTTAGATTCTCTATACAAAGCACCTACAACTAAATAATATATAGGTGTAATGTTTCGATAGAGGCATGCTGTAACTTTGCGGCCCGACTGAAACTGAAACTGCTATTGAGGTTAAATAAGTTAGCAACTATGTGAACGTACAATGTGGTACTTAGTTTACGGCTTTCTCTGGGATATATTTAGGGTTCCTTCAAAAAATGAACACTGTATCCTTTTTTTTTTATTTTTTAGACTGTTTAAAGAATAATCCAATGATAAGTGAGGTGTCGTACTAAGATATTGTTAAATTAAGATCTACGGTTCAATTTGTAACAGACGTTCAAGACGAAACCAGTAAATAGTGTTGGTGTGTGAGTTGTAAAATTCCATCCATCCATCTTTCGATGGATTTTGCCACTCTTGGCGGTCTCCTGGAAGAGATGTCTATGTTCTTAACATGCCTCATATTTTTAACATTCACTGACACTTTATATTCAGCAAAAGAGCTGTAAAAGCACCTTCAACAAAAAAGCTTATGCGTAACATTAACATTTTCAAATTTAGCCCATGGACTGCGTTCATTAAAATAAAACAATGGAATCAATAATGTTTCGATACTTGACTAAACAGACAAGCGGTTAATCCGTTGTGTAAGCAATGATATTGCCTAAATAAAACGATAAAATCAGGAAAATGGTATTATTGAAGAGGAATATATATTAAGGAATGTAATATATTCTTGGGATATCTTTGATGGATAAAATCCGAGACGAAGATATCCGTCAGAGATCGAAGGTGACCTACATAGCCTGCCAAATCAGTAAGTTGAAGTGGCAGTGGATTGGCCATATTTGTCGCCGACGTGATAACCGTTAGGGCCGTAAGGCATTGGAATGGAGACCACGTACAGCAAAGCACAGCGTAGGCCGCCCTCGTGCCCGCTGGACTGACGATCTGAAGGACGTTGCGGGTGGTGGCTGGATGAGGATGACTGAGGACTGCCAAGAGTGGCGTTATATTGGGGAGGTATATGTCCAGCAGTAGACGAATACGGGCTGATGGATGGATGGATAATTTCATTTTGTGTTTATTATTCTGCTTCTTCTCCATATTCCAGTCTATCTGTATTTTGGGGGTAAAAGGAAGGAGCCACCCCGAGTAGCCTAAACTGAGGTACAACCATTGATCTTTCCAAATCCGCTTCGTGCATCATATTAGGTTAAACAGACACAACTGCTGAGAAATTCTTTCATTTCAACTTGCTTTGGTCGTGATTTCTCACCACCTGCATGAGGAAACCATGCCATCAAGTGACTTGTCATATTTCGGGATTATGTCATTTTGAAGCTTTACAGGGTGAATAATTAAAGGCAGTTTCATTGTAACAGTCATTCGTTTATTACCGGTAGGAGTCTTAATCAGACTGAAAAACGCAACTCTCCTACATTTTAGCTGAGTGTCTATCATCCAGGTCTTATCGATGACTTCTATCAGGTGGTACTCGCCAAGCTTAAGGTGCAGTGTAAAGCAAAATGCAGTTTTCGCAGACAACTTTATTCGTACTAATTTAGTACCCAAAACTTAAAAAAAATGCAATTTTCAAGGATATTCTTTAGTGTTCTGACGGGCTAAAAACTCAATTTCGATAACATTCCTCGATAGAAAAAAACATCACAAAAATTTGTCTCGAAACTACGAAAAACCAGCATTTTGGTCTGCTTTTTTGAGAATAACGCCACGTAATTTTTCATAAATATTAGTTTTACAAGCCTTAAATGTTGTGACAGGAAAATTGTTAATTACAAGTACTAATAAAGTCGCAAATTCAACAGTTATTTTGTTTTATTAGAGTAGGATAGACAAATCAAAAACAAAAGCGTTGGTACAGGACGGAAGTTTAACCTAATTTTGAGCCTTAAATTCAATATTTAAAAAAAATTTATTAGAACCACTCAAAGGGGTTCGATGTGACTTTCACTGTAACGGACCAGCACTAACCATAAAGTTTATCCTCAAACAGTCCTCTCCAAACAACCTTTTGACCCCTTAATTTCTTTAGAGCCTCCTTCCATAATACATTAGTTCGGAAAGTCAACTTCATTTTGGCAATATTGATGACCAGACGTTTCCGAAACTCCAATAAACCCTGTCTAAGGCCTTTAAGGACTTTTTAGAACTTCGTTCGTACGTAAACGAATACTTTACAACGTGTTCTTTCGTATGTAAAGTGTACATATATGTAATTTTAGTTGCTGAGGTATCGAAACAAACGACTATAATTTTGAATTTAAAAACTAATTCATGGTTCCAATTGCACTGAAAAGAATCCTCTTAAAACTCTCTTAAATAACCTTCTACTATTAAAATGAATTGTAATTCTGGAATTACACAACACGTTCATACTAAATTGCCCAAACTCAGATTGCGCAGCTCCTGTTAGTCACAGCGTGATAGATTATAAATTTCCTTAAACCTTGGCAAGAAACTCCCTATGTAATGGTAAAATTGCCGGTCCTGGCAATAAATAATGCACATCGTATCGTATCATAGCGTCATGTCTGTCGCACGCTCTACGAAACCGAAGATAGCCGATGTGCATTATTTACTGCCGGGTAATGTACTTAAAAATATGTTGTATAGTTTTCTGATTTTTT
Organism: Ypsolopha sequella; assembly: GCA_934047225.1. NCBI lineage: Eukaryota > Metazoa > Arthropoda > Insecta > Lepidoptera > Ypsolophidae > Ypsolopha > Ypsolopha sequella. Next base: position 12,975,368 of record OW203994.1, on the reverse strand, counting down.
TATGGGCTAACGCTTGTCTACTACAGCGCCTGAAAGAAAGCGTTAATGAAACTTAGGATGAAATGAGCTCGCTAATAAAGTGGGAGAGTGAAGGTGTTAGTCAGTCTATTCAGGGACTGAAATAGTTAACGGGCGAATCACTGATACTGCACAACTGCCTGCCTTCCTCCGCAAGGCTACCGGAGTACAAAAAGTTGCTTGAGGGTATCGACAAACCACGGCCAAAGCCGTTTATCAGTTAGTTGGGCCTTAGTCTAAATGTCTAGGGTGCACCAGGCTGATTTACAGTCATAGTTTTCAGGCAACCTAATATACAGGATGTTGACTTGCGTCACATAAATAATAGTTGCATAAATTATTCTTATACCAAAAAATAGAAAATAAAAATTAATACCACTTGAAGGAGTTATGCCCTTTTCCATATGTCCTAAAGTGCTCTTGATACACTGTAACTGCATCGTGACCTACTTGGGTGTCCCAACCCAACCCGCCGTCGCCGTTCCGTCAGTGTTGAGTAAATTTCATCATGTCTGTCGTTCACTAGACGTTTTTTTTCACCTCAAAAATAACATAAACAAATTTTCAAAAAATATAAGTTTTTTTTTTTCATCATTAGTATCGTCTATAATATCCTATACCCTATGACGGAAGTTGTTGAGCAAATCAACAACCTGTATATGGTGACATTTATTTATGCAGCTAAATTCATACTGGAGGCTTGGTGAGTGATCGGTATGTATGACGGATCAATAACACTTATTGCTAAATTCGCAGAATAAAATATTGACCTCCCATAATAATTGACCCGCTACTCTTCCGTTTGAAGGGAACCCGAAAAAATAATTTACAAATTTCACAATAAGGGTCATCGAACCTTGATACTTAACACTTACCGTATCTTCAGTACGAATTTTGGTATAAATTTCAACTTGTATAGTTGCAAGCTTGTAAACGAACTTGCAACAAGACTGATGAAAAGAAAAGACAGTTGCTATAAGCTTTTTCATGGTATTTTAATACTCATGCTGTTAATGCGTATGTATTTGTCTGGTTCATAATTTTTATCACACAAATACAATATTTTTAACACTATACAGAACAGTCAATGGGATTTAATTGCTAAAATAATGGAAAGATGTTTATATAAAATTATAAAATGTTTTCTTAAGGCTGTTATTCTACACAATCAAACTTTTTTCTTCAATTCATTTTAATAAGTTTTGCAAATCCGTTAAAGCAAATAAAGACGGTGATATTTAAGTTTTATACAAATTCTGGTTCAAAAACAGTTATTAAATAGCGCTTAGCTTTCCACAAACCCTTAATATTTGCTTCAGTTTGTGTGTCAAAGTATTATATATAGGTATTATATAGGTATATACCACCTTTGTGGTCTAATGGTTCCAACTTTGGAATGCCCGATGTATGATGATAGGCTTTGCTGCCCATTACGCTGGGATGTAATTATCGTGCTTGAAACGTGGGTGTACGAGTTTTGACTGTGATTTACATACTCGGTAACTCCTCTGACACCCGCACGGAGTGTGAATAACCGTTTTTTATCCAATAACCAACACTCTACATCTACCACACATCGTTACAGTATAATCGTACCATAATGATATCTCTGTTATCGAAACCCTCTTATTTGTAAATCTTTTAATATTACTGAATGACGTCCAATGAGGGCTACTATCGACGTCAGGTGGCGCCACTGAGGCGACAGGTATAGAGAAACGTCAAATGCCCGCGAAACGGCGAAAGCTATGGCTTTTTATTAGTTATTTGTGTATTAGTCGAGATAAATTCATAGTTTCAGGTTTATTATTCAAGGTAAGGTGCAATGAAAGTAAATGAATTAAGATTAGAGCTAAAGAAAAGAGGGGCTAAAACAAAACTTAAGTCCTCCTTTCGTTTTCGAACATAACGGAACTGCATATCATTGCGGCATTGTTTATTCGCATTTAAGAAAGAAAAAAGAAATAATATTATATGGATAAGAAAACAAAAAATCGAAGTTCTATGTAAATCTAACCTAACAAACCTTTGACATATACCTTACGTGCCAGTGGCGCCAATTGGTGGCCTTTCTAAAAGTAGACCCCATTACCAGTGCCCAGTGGCGTGCACAGAACTTCAACTACGACAATAAAAAAAATATGAAAATTTTTTAATAACACTTTGAAAAAAAAAAGTGTGTATGACGCCAGGGTAGGCACTGCCTTTCCTAGAGTGAACATTTTCATAAAATTTTTTTTTTTCAAAGTAATATTTAAATTTTTTCATATTTTTTTATTGTCGTACTTGACCTTCTGATTGCTTTTCCGGAAAAAAGTTCTGTGCACGCCACTGCCAGTGCCCAACACTCCAAGTATACCAGGGCCAAATTCAAATTAAAATTCAAATAGTTTATTTTGCAAAGTAGGTATATATAATACACTTTTTACATATACTAATAAAATAATAAATATACCCAAACTAAATTAAAGGTTTATTTAATTTATGTAGCAATATATATATATATATTGGATTAAAATTACAGGTACAATATATATTATACAAGTTGATATCCAATCAACCGCCCGAACCCATACCGGAGACCCGGCCAGGGATCGGGAACAAGGTTCAATGATCAACGACCGAGCCCTCAGCACGAATTCAGGTGGCCGACCAAATCCCATTCTATATACTACATACGAATAGGTTACATATATAAATACATGCCTACCTCTGCCCATTTGATTAGCCTTGCTAAGAAGAAGGGCAAGAAACTTAGCAAACTTATACTATACAAATGACTTATATCTACTTTAACTAAGGGATAAGAAAATAAAAGACACAAACCATTACTATGATATAATATGGTATCTCTTTAATCGAAACCATCTTATAAATTTTTCAATATTAATGAATGATCGATCCAATTACCTATCCAGTGTCCAACACTCCAGTAGCACCACACGCCGTTCAGCGGTCGGAATGAGTTATTGGGTTCAAATTTGACGGGCGTGTCGCGGCGCCACAATCGCACATTTACTGGAATCCAATTTAGGCAGATGAATTATACTTGCGGTTTGTACTGCAGTAATTACACCAGCTATGGTTCATTTGGTTTATGGATTTATAGAGTGGATGTTTCATCGTGCTTTTCAGCAATTTTGTTCATTTTTCGCTGAATTCTGTTGTCAACGAGGCTTCAGTAATTATTGACAGTTATTTGGTGTTTCTGTTTTAAATTGGCAAAGGGTAATGGTTTTGTTAAAAAAAACAGTTAGTTTGGTAACTCAATTAGTTATAAGACTTATGTCAGTCCATCTAACAGGTATCAGATGATTTTCCTTAGTGCCCTAATGGTTCGAGTTAAGATCTCTCCACGTTTTCTCCTACTTATTTCACTAACATAAACACAAAAACTTTAAGTGCGGCACATGTACTGGTATTTCACATGTAATAGTACAAATGCAAAAAGAGGGCGGCTTATTAACCTAATACCACGGAAAATACAACACATCACATGCCTCATTAAAATTGGGTATCGCATCAAACCTATTTTAGTCCAGACGTGTTCGATATATTCATCCGTATATCATAAATGCTATGTAATCATAATTTCTCCTACACCCGCATATACAATTTTGCAAAAAGCGATTTAAACGACATATGAATTGCTTAAAGCAAATTTTTTTACTTTCTAAAATAATGACGCAAGCAAGGACCCGGAAAGTAGTTTTAATGCATCTCGAACATTTAATTTAGGCAATAAACAATATGGCAAAAAAAAATTTTGATTCAGACTAAATCAACTACTTTTTGAATCAGAGCTTAATTCACCCTTGCTTTGAGATAAAATTCTTAAAAAGAAAGAAGAAAACTTAAGATTGCGCAGTCTTGCACAAAGGCTGAAAATAACAATATGCTAAACAGAAAGCTGTAGCTAACTCTTTGTGATGTTACAATAACTTATTTTTGTTCCTTGGTAAATGCAAGTTACATGTGAGGATTGTAAGGTGGATGTTACCTCTAACCTCTATGATAAACTTTAAATTTTAATTAAGGGGTAATATGACGAAAACAGAAATAAAATGACAGATTTTGGATGATTTTGTTGCAGTAACCCACAGATATAAAAAAATATACTCATGTTTTTCCAACATTTATGAAGTAGTTTGAACAAACCACGTTAATTGATTTATTTATTTACTGTAAATAAAATTATTTGAAAATCATTTATATCTATTCTAGACTTCTTTTGAGTATCGATTTTGGGGTTTAGTTGGTTGTTATTTAAAAAATTTATTAAAATATTTTGAACAAACCGTGTTTATATATCAACTAGAAGCCGCGATATTTAAAAACTCAGTTTTTCAAGAGCACGTGATATTTCAATTATTGTAACAGCCACGGCCCAGAGCGCAATATTTTAAACAATAATGAAACGTCATTTAGTTCATTTCTATACTTGATGAAAAATGAGGTTCTCAATCTCGCCTCACCCATGCTCTTAACTAGCTGAGGCCTATCGCATGCACCACGCAGTTTCCACGTTTGTTAAATACTAAGGTCCGTATCCCATAACTAGTAGAGTAATTATTTATAATTAGTAATTAATAATTATTATTAAATATTTATTTAAGTATTTGTCGTCATACCGGCAACAGAAATACATCATCTGTGAAAATTTCTACTGTCTAACTATCACGGCTCATGAGACACAGCCTGGTGACAGACGGACAGACAGTCGGACAGACAGACGGACAGACAGACGGACAGAGAGACGGACTGACAGACGGGCAGACAGACAGACGAACAGAATGACGGACAGACTGGTGAACAGCGGGGTCTTAGTAATAGGGTCCCGTTGGTTACCCTTTGGGTACGGAACCCTAAAAACATTCGTGTATACAAAATATTATCCGTCTTCAAGCTGTCAGAAAGGTGGGAAGACTTGGAAGGCGCAACCTCAGAATAAGAATACATAAATTAACAAAGTGTTATGTTTTGATTTAAAGGTCTTGTAAACTTTGTTGTTTTTCTATCTATATGGCATACATAATGCTACCGGCCATACCCGATTTTAGGCCAATCCCAATTTTAGGCCAAACTAGTTTTTCGAAAATCCTTCAGTGCAGAAGACAACCGGTAGGTTAGGTTAGAAAGCCAGGTAGTGGCATGACCGCTATACATAACCTTCGTGGTTATTTTATTTATTACAACCCAGAACAATTTTGGCCTATGCCAAACTAGTTTGTCCTAAAATCGGGTTTGATCGGTAACATAATATACAACGTGTAACAGAAAGGTGTAACCATATTTAAAGAGCTTAGTCAGTCAATGGTATAAAACAACTTTTACTATGGAACAAAACCTGTACCTCGAAAAAAAAATTACTATTTCATAGAAAAATGCAATGCTGCTCGGCCGAAATGTATGGAAGGGCAGATTTTTTTTTTGAGATTTCAGTTTTGGCTCCATAGTAAAAGTTGTTCTATACCATTGACTGAATAAAATCTTCAAATATGGTTACACCTTTCTATTACACGTTATATTACATATATAAACATTCGTACCCTTCTCTGTTCACAATATAAAATACAGTTCGGACGTTGCAATTGCGCACTGTCAGAGCTTCAAATGAGGAAGTGGGGAGGCATGAGGGCACACTGCGTAAGTGACAGATAACACGCGCGTTTTTGGCATTTACCAAAACTATATATCTACCTACGAAAACGGATGTAGGTGGATTATCTGAAATCCTGAAAAAATACGAAAATCTTCGTTGACATCACATGGAAACATTTTTAATGAAATGGGCCATATTTTCAATCATAACTTTGACGGAACTGTCTTATAACGAACTGTTTTCATTGTTGGAAGTTAACAAAATACCACTTACGCACTCACTTCACTCACTAAAATGTCCGGAACTCACTAAAATGTCCCTACAAAACTGAATTTTGTTCCTTACTTACACGATGCAGGCACCCGCTTAGAAAGGATTTTGTGATACAAGGTGTTCAAGTTTCTAACTCCTTCAGCACGGCTGGAGCCGTGGGCAAAAGGATCGTTTCATATTCACGTTACAGTCATGTGTTACAAAAAGATTTTAGCACAGAATGCAAAGATTTCCCAAAGACTTCTTTCTATGTACAGACAAGCTGTACGCACTGAAAAATTGTCCACTGAGTTATGGCCAATTGTCTCAGCAAGCGAGAGACAATAGGTCCACCACGAGTGCGAGTGAACGAGACAAAAGTTCCGCTGCATGAGCATAATTTTTTATAACTTTGTGAACAGCGTGTCTAGTAGTATACTGCATTGAAGGTCTTTGAGATTTCCAATTAAAAATAAAATAAAATTGTAGTCTTATGATAAGACAGCCACTCAATTCCTTTGTTGACAAAACTCAAGAACTGAACTGTACAATTTTCTCTCGAACAAAGCAAAATACGAAAACAATTTCCTTTAATAAATACGTAATCAGAATTTTGAACCGCAACTTCATCAGCATTACCTTTGAAAATAATCTCAAAGATACTTATAGCCTTGAATAATTTATGTTCCTTTACGTACTTGGATTTATAGAGTTGTTCTCCGCTAAAGTTCATTCAGAACAGCTAAATAAAAGATGGAGATTCGTCGGCGAGCGGATTTGCAACGGACGAGCGAAGATTGCAAACATGTCCGAATGTTTGTTCGTTCTATAACTTTTCGGCAAAAAAAAGTACGTGCAAGAATCGTATGGTTATAGCACAAATATTTTTAAACTAGCCTTTCACCCGCGGCTCCGCCTGCGTTTGTTCAATCTTTGCTCCGTTTTTGGCTTAGCGGTTATTTTATTAACACTCTTATAGCCAACGATGAGAATTAATCAAAATGCATCCAAATCCATTGAGTAGTTCTCTAATTAAAACGAAACAAACATACAAACAAAAAATCTTAAAATTTAGTTTTGGCCTCAGTACAATACTAATAACTTATTAATAATAATATGAATAATTATTTCTATGATAAATTTAAAGTTATAATATATATAATATAATATAAAGTTATTATAATCACTATTATTATTATAATAACTTATAAATAAATAATTTAAACTTTTGCAAAAATATTCTAGGTGCAAAGACGACTTTTTTACTACTGTATTATAAGTAAGTATAAATAAATTAATCGTTAAATTAATCAGAACGTGAATGTGCATTGTTTCTTATGTTTATCCTAATACGAGTACGTTCAAGCGCGAATGTTAGTTCACTTATTAGCCAAAGGTTTAAACTTGTTATTTATTTTTCCTTAATTTATAAATTTTATAATATTTATCTTAATATAAAAATATGGAAGTACAGTCAAATACATAAGGCATCACTTTGTATTTTTACTATATGCACAGATTTGGCATGGATAAATGTGCACGAGTGCTTTCGAGCATTCATCATTGTATTCAACGAGCTGTGTGAAGTTTCCAACATGTATCGACTTACATTACGTGCAATGTTCCATGTCCTCTACAAATGTCTTGTGTCAAACTTGCAATGGATTGCCTTTAGACGATTACTCATCGACTGTCAACGAACGTGCGCGAGCCATTTACAATGCCGGCGACTACAATGGGTTTTCGTGTTGTTTTTATTCGCTTAGAGGAGATGCGCTATTATGTATCTTAGTATACATGTTTCATGGCTTCTCCCAACTTCTTTATTCAATTAAGGGGCTACAAAAATTACTCTGGAAGTAATGAATCACTCTTAACTGCTCCGTTGTATTATTTATTTATGCTAAAGAGCCTTAAGTACGTCACGTTTCTTGTAACCTTTAAGAGCAGGCGGTCCAGTTGAGTCTTTATAGATAGTAAAAAATACATTAAAACTTATTTATCTCGTATAAGTTTGGGCTATAGCCTAAGCATGAAAACATCTCCGTATAGTTGCGTTTGAAACTTAACATAGGTTGCCATACGTAGCTGTTAGTTCCGCTACTGTCCGCTTGGAGCGGTATCCCAGGTTACATACGATTTTGATTTTGTTTGAAACGCAACTATACGGAGATGTTTTCATGCTTGGGCTACTGAAGTCTGCACAAATATGTACTAGGTAATATTTCTTAAATTCTAAATATTTTAAATATTTTTCTGTGAGAAAGATAAAATCAAACGGGTCCTCTAAAAAGTCCGCTTTGGATGAATCATATTATGATTCCGTTCTAATGCCGTCTCTTTTGCACTCGTGAAAAAATTCTGACTCCATTCTACTTTCAAATCGTTTTATGATTCACCCAAGTCGGCCTTTTTAGATCCCCTGGTCAAACAGTCAAACTTCTAACAGGTGTTTTCTGCTAAGGCCAACTACACAGTTATATAAGGTGACTTTGATTGATATCGCCAAATCCATGCTGGAAACTCCATAAGTGGTCAGGACCAAGGTTTAATTACTCTTTTTACGAAATACGAATAGTACTTAATTTGTTCAAAACAATATTATAGGAAGCCTAAATTTTATTTTGAGCCTTATTCTAGCTAATAATATAAATTTAAACAAATAGATAAGTTTAATAAATATCACAATTAACTTAAATAACATTAAAGATAAAATAAATACATCTAAACTAAACTAAAAATATCCTTAAAAATAAACTAAAACACCTTAAAAAATAAACTATATTATAAATAAAAAACTTCGTCCAAATCGCTGCTCTGCGGCAAGGTGCCCAGTATGCTGGCGACATTCCCACGCTGGATCGCTAAGCTTAATCGCTGCCCGAGGAATGTGCCAGCCCGTGGGTCACCCGTGATGCTGACCAGGCGCGCAGAAATTTCTTTGAAAAGACTACGCGCCTCGGGACCCCACGAACCCAACGTTTCGACCCCAAACGGCGCAAATAGGTAATTGTTTCCGAGAACAGCATACCTGCGCCGCTTGAGGTCTTCAGCGGCAGCCGCCACCGAGCCAGCGGCTCTACTGCTTTGTTTGACATGGGAGGGCGCTAGTGTATCGACACATGTTGCGTCCCACACCAGCGGCCTCCCATGCTTCCAAGGTACTAATGTCATTCCGTCGGGCCGCTTTCCGTCATCGCGTGCCAATCCTGGTGGTTCTAAGGCCGATGGCACGCTCGCTGACGTAAGGGCCCAACGGATAACATCGTTGAGAGCCGCATGCCGGGAATGGCGGCCAGCGCTTCGTCGGCATGAGAGCCCGTGGAGCCCCAAACGGCCAACGTCAGCACCGCAAGAGCAACGATGTGGCTCGTTAAGCTGCAGTCCAAGTCGCAGCCCAACAGCAACGCGGAATGAAATATCATCCAGCAGCGTTCCTATACTGCTGGAAGGTAGAGCCCGCAGCCAGAAACCCGACTCGTGTTCAAAAGAGGCACGGAGACGAGCCTGATCCTCAGCACTATTGCTGGTCTCTAAAAGATGTCTTTGTTGAATTTTACAACACGGCTCGTCCCATTGCCTCTGAACACAAGGGTTCTCAGGGAGATCCTCACCCGGGCAAGCCAATGCCCACGCCTGCTTGGCTTCCCCACGGCACGAGACCTCAAGAACACCGGATGAGGGGTGCATAATTTTATTATACAAGGTCTCTATGCCGTGAATAGAAGACAAGAACGCGGGCAGGGCAACGCTCGCCACTTTTCGGATGCCAAGACCTCCAAATCGTATGGGAAGAGATGCATGATTCCATGCACGGTCCGAAATTGGTAAATTTAAAATTTTTACTAGAGTTTCCAAGATACTTTTGTCAATAATAGAAAGGAGCGACTGGAATTTAAAAATTGGGCTGCATCTTAAAAAATAAATGAATTTTGGTACGAAAAGACAGAAACGGAGGATTTGGAAAGCCATGTGGCTATTTATTTTTAAAAGATGTGGAAGTGTTTCGGAAAATTTTTCGGATTTTTCTGACAGAAAAGTGGGTATTGCGTCTTCTAAAACTGGGGCTCCTAGGAGGTGAAGCGATTGTTTGTTTATAATTTTAATATTTGGTGCCAATGAATTAAATTTATTTTGTATTATGTGTTTGTTTGACTCATTTATTTTATCTGAAAAAAATAGTTCACACTTACTGAAATTTAGATGGAGGCCAATTTTTTTAAATTTTTGTATAAGACTTTCCAGGTCATTGAGAACAGTATCTACCTCACCTCCAAGTGAACCGTCGTCCAAATACCAGATGTTTAATTTTGATTCTAAAGAACTGATTATTTTGTGAATGGCGAGGCTGAATATGGCTGGCCCGAGTGGGTCGCCCTGCTGGCAACCAACAGCCGAATGGAGAAGGTAATCTTGATAAAATAATTTGGAAGGGTAATTATAACATTGCCAAAGGTAACTGAAAATTTCTGGAGTAATTTCTTTCACTTCAGTCAGCAGGGCGCCTCTGTCGACGGAGTTAAAAGCATTTTGAACGTCCACCTTCAGGACGACCTCTCCTTTATTTTCTTTCAGGTAGGTCCGCATGGCGTGAACCGCTGCCTCACATCCTCCTTTAGAGCCGAAACCAAGCTGTATAGGTTGAAAGTGATCGGTTAATTTAGGGAGGATATATCGGCAGCAGATTTTAGACACCATGCGGCGTAGTGTGGCTCCCACCGCTATGGGCCGTATGCCACCGTCTTTCTTGATGAGGGCGCAAAGATTGGCTCCATAAAGTATTGACGTAAAATCCTTATTTACTTTTCCGGATAGCATCAGGTTAGCTAGGTCCGTGATGCTGCTCAGAAGTGCTTCACCAGCGACGCCGGCAGACCCACAAAGGAGGTCTTTGTAATGTTGAGGGCTCAGGCCGTCGACGCCGCCGGCTGAACCACATCTGAAAGACATCACGGCACACATAACGTCCTTGCTGGTGGCCTGAATGCTGGCATCGCCGGGTTGTGGAGCTGGTGGGAGCTGTAATGTCGCTGAAGGGGCCGGGTGTTTAGCCTCAAGTGCCAACAGAGTCTCTTGTGAAACGGGTGCTATTACATCACTGGAGAAGAGAAGTTGCGCAGCTCCCTTGAGATCTCCATCACTGACTTTAATTTCAACTTTTCTATAGGTATTGTTAGAATGATATTTTGTATGAGAGTCAGTCGGTACATTCTCTTCACAGAGTGTACAGTTGTTTTTAATAATTTGGGTAAGGGAGCTGCTTTTGCGATCGGAGTTCTTGGCGTGTAGAAAATTGTAGGGGAAGGTGAAAAGAGCTTCCCAAGAACGCGTCGAGTTTTCTTTTACTACTGTTTTTATAATTTCATTCAATTTTTGGGCTACACTTGTGCGTGCGCCTCGTGGAATTCTTTTAACGAAAGGATATATTTTTCTCAAGTTTGAAAGATTTTTACAAAATTCGTCTGTATTGCTGAGAGTGGTGGGGTTAGGAGGTGGTGGCAGGTTTGGTGGTACGGTTGGTGGTTGAGATAAATTGTTTACTGGTTTATGGCTTTTCGCTATATGAATTTTTAAACCTCTTTTTCCTTTAAATACGCGTCCTTGGGAACACTCTGCACACGGTAAAAGATCATCCAGTGATGTATTTGTCCAGCTGCGGGCTACTGAACATTGTGGCTGGTTGTCAGCCTGCGACATAGGACACAAAAGTATAAATTTGAGAAAAATTCACCTAAATAATAATAAAAAGCTACAAAGATTCGTATAAAAGAAAAAAAAAACTTAAAATAACATGGTTAAATAGCCTGACATTAAAAACTTAAGAAAAATTCATTGAATATAAATGTAAATGAATAATAATGACTACCTATCGGCTAAATTCTAAAAAAAAAAAAAAATATGCATATTTGAAAATACCTAAGTAATCGTATTTTATATAAATTATGTACAAATATCCTAAAATAATATTTTTTTCGGTACTTACGTCGGACGGTGATTTCAATAAAAAATTATAATATGTATTACATACCTATCTTAGAATGATTTATGTACAAAGAAAATACTTAATATGGTAAGTGTGAAACAGACAAATTTGGAACCAAATCAGATCAAAGCCGTTTTATCTGGCTTCTTTTGACGTGTCTCCGCACGTTATTTCCGCCGCTTGGAGCGTAGGATTAGTCACATGATGGTCATAGGAGTTTATGTTGATTGTGGCGGAACACCTTGGCAAGCTTGGCCGTAGGCGCTGGTTCTGTGGGCCAGCTGGAAACGATGTTCTGCTCGTGCCCGGGCGGAAGGTTCCTGGAGTATGCAGGTGTAGCACTTTGTATTGGTGCGACCACGTTTTAATGTTAGGTCTCCTCTGGTGTATTGTGCAGCGGCGCTCTGCAGATGATTTTTGGGTCCTTAGTAATTTTGAGATGGTTGATCCGGAAAACGTACGCTGATTACTTAGAAAATCAAAAATCAACAAATATAAATATATCGTCAAGTCATGATTTCCCGTGGGGGTGTCAGAGGTGTTCCCAGTGTGAACGATTATTACGTCCCAACTTGATGGGTGGTGAGCCCTACCGCCGTACTTCGGGCAAAAATACACGCTTTTTATGGCATACAGGTTTCCTTACGATGTTATACTTCACCGTTCAGCAAGTGGTAAGTAAGAACTAATATTCATACTCATACTCGTTTATTAATAATTTATCATTACATTTCAAAATTATTACATTTTACATTTCTTAAAAAAACATTTTACAATTTTTTTTTCGCTTGGATTGACAGTGACAAAAATAAAATTCACTAGCCTCGCCAGGCATGCTTGCGTAACATCATCCCAAAGATATGCTTTTACGGAATATAATGCCTTCCCTAAAAGAAAATGCATGCCTGACCGGGGATCGAACCTGGAACTCAAGACTGAGAGGCCAGCGTTCTACCCCTGAGCTACCGCTGCTAAATTTATAATACTAACAGTGTTAATTTTATATTTCTAGCAAGACGTAAAATACTGTAAAATTCTAATAGATAATAGTTATTTAAGATACACGTGCAGAAAGTAAGGTTTTATACGAATAAGTGCCAAATTGAAAACACGAGCGCAGCGAGTGTTTTCATTGGCACGCATTCGGATAAAAACCTTTTACGCTCAAGTATCTTACAACATTTTTCAATGCATTTTGCGAGGAAATACAACAAAAAAATAAGTATAATAAAGAATGGTGTTTATCATCATTCAATTATTGCTAGAGCGCGCATACTTATAAATAATTGTTTTTTTTGGACAGCAAAACCTCCTTGCATCTTTGTAATTTTTCAAATTTTTTGACTTGCACCATGCACCACAGAGTCAAAAACTTAAAAAAATTACTTTATTTCACGCGTGAAATAAAGGATTTCAGTACTGTTTTATTTCACGCGTGAAATAAAGAGTCGGTTTCCGCATAATTTTGTTACACAAAAAAGAAAACTTTACGAGCAACTGCATTGAAAAAATATAAAAAACCACTTGGTATAGGCAAAATATTGTTCGTTAAAAATGTTTAAGTCAGGCGGAAGCCGGAACGCAGCTCCGGCATACAAAGGACAGAGAAACACGGAGGTTTCCAAAAAAATTTCCTTAGTGATACCAATCAAAACACATTTCTGAAAAAATGTTTAAGAGCGCTATCGCAGCCGTGTTGTGAAAAACCCGCCTTTTTCTAAATAATCGAAACAGAAAACTTTAATTCAAAATTCACTTAATTGTTATTCAACAAAACCTTATTACCTATGTATTGTGTAAGTTGCCATCGTAAAGTTTTCATTGGTTTCTGTGAACTAGAAATACAAAAATTTTTAATTTAAATAATGTTGTAATTCTAATTTACAGAAACCAAACTCTTAGAAAATCTTTTTTTTTTAATAAAATTTAAGTTACGAAAATATGTTTGTTGTAGACAAGGACTATTACTAGTTGTAGTAATAATGGCTTTGATATTTTTTTTTTAGTTGGCGAACTAAACCAAACGATACAGCACCTCGTGTAGGTACATAAAGTACGATGGGCTGCATGGGGCATGGTAAAGCCAGTGGCGTAGCTATCATAGGGCCAGCTGGTGCAGTGCACCAGGGCCCTGGATCTCAGGGGGCCCTCCAACCTAAGCTTTGAAAAGAGCGGGCCAGCCAATTCGCCAGCTCCTGAAGCTAGGAAACCTCGACCCTGCTCACAAGATTTATTTTTATTTTTATTTAATGATTTTAAGTGAACATCAACAATCAGAGAACTCCAGATCTAAGACTTTCAACACATTCGCCAAGCGTCCTCGATAAGCATTGCTATTTGGAAGTTTGGTTGAGTACGTACATTGCATCAGCGATAAGCTCATTAGCTCACGTGCTTGACGGTCGTGAGATCAATTCGACAATTCCACCCGTAAACTCTTATTTAAGTTTTTATCCGCTCTTACTTTGCATCTGTTCTCATTTATATTATTCATTGCGATATTTTCAACTTTCTGGGATGCACTGTACTGGGCCACCGAAAAAAAAAATACGATATCGATCCTACCTTTCCAGAAAAGCGACGAAGAAAAACTAAAAAGCATTTCGATGAATTGGCTTCTGATCACTGATTCCAAAATCAGGAAGAAGTCTTCAGAGTAACCATTTTCAACAATGTAATTGACATAATAATCAATCAGTTAGATGCGCGTTTTTCTGGTATGAGTGCAGTTTGTAAAACGTTCAACTTTTTGATTCCAAAAAATTTGCTTAGCATGAATGAAACGATTTTACTCGCGAAATGTGATCAGTTTCAGATGAAATATTCCGATATAATTGGACCCACCTTTTCGCTCCAATTTCTTAATGTTTACCATCTGGTCCTTCCTCAATTGACGGAGACGTGGTCCATTCGGCAACTTTGCAAAGAAATTATAACGAAATTTGGCGTGCTCGAATGTTACCTTACGGAAGTGTATACAGCAATGCTACTGTTTCATAAAATTCCTGTTACTTCCGCGGCAGCAGAAAGATCTTTCAGTAAACTGAAGATTATAAAAAATTATTTAAGAAACAGCATTGGACAAGATCGCCTTCGACACTTATCGTTAATTGCAATAGAAAATAAGGCGGCATCAAACTTGGATTTAAGTGAAATTATAGACGAATTTGCAAAAATTAAAGCGCGCAAGAGGACAAGAAGGACAAGAATTGGACAGGGAACTTTGTTAAAAATCGTTTTTCTTTGTCATCTATTGATCTCATCTGTATAATAAAGATTTTATAATGCGTCGTTGCTTATTTATTCCCATTTTCTTTTATATAAACACAGAGATTTTACCCCTCATAGAGATGACGTATGGATTAAGCCTACTAATGATAAGTTCAACTCACTGTATCCTGTATCCTATTCTTATTCCTATCTATAATTTTGAAGGCCAATATAAGTTGAATCTACCGTGAAAGAGGGGGTGAGGGCCCGATTTTTTCTCTATGCACCGGGGCCTTTGCCTACCTAGCTACGCCACTGGGTAAAGCTATTTTATCTCACGAAGTCCCTTTGGCTATGGTTGTAAAAACGCACAACACATACAAAACGCGCTTACCTGTACACGTCACAACACAACACAAGCCAAATGTACTTCGTGAAATAGAATATCTTTATCGATGCTATAGCTTTTTACCACAACGCATTTCATTATAACACCTCTCATAGGGGTAATTGAACGAATGAATAAACACTTTATTACACAGAAAATTTAAGACAACTTTACACAAAAGACAAGGTCGGACTTATTCTTCATATAAATTTCTTCCAGTCAACCAATGTTACTGAGAAAAAAAAATTAACAATTGAAATAGCATATTTTTGTGTAAAAACAAACTATCTTCTTCAAGTCAATATTTAAATATAATAACAGTACATACTAATACGTACATACAAACAAAGTAGCATAATCAGTTGAGTCATTTAGAGAGATTAAAGGTAATGTTTTTTTTTAGGTTTTATCTAAAAGAACACACAGAAAAAAGATTTTCGAGGGTTTGCGGAAGTTCATACCTAAGCCGAACTGCAAAAAAACGATCAGTGTTTTATCGCCCGATCGATATTATGACCAGAACGAAGCGTTCTGTTGCTGCGGTCTGTAGGACAAATCTTTTCTGGACGGGATTATTAAGGCGCTACTGAAAAAAAAAAACGACACTTTCAGTACTTGCATATCTACTTCGGTAAAGAAGGTGTTATTTTGATAAAATCGTATATTATTTTTGGAATATTTTTCTAGGGATCTGTTAACTAGAAACGCGATTGGAGAAATTCGGCTCGATACAAATATTTATTGAAATGAGGTCTTTTTCGACGACAATTCTCCTGGTTTGACAATTCGGAATGACATGTGGACTGCAATTATATTTTATTAGATGTGTTTTAACAGTATCTAGGACCTGGTTAAACGAAATTTTAATTGCAACTTTAGAACACGTTATATTCATAAAAAACTGACGTTTGCCACTTTTCCTCGAATTCGTCCCTCTCGCACTGAGAGTTTTTTCGCATATGGAGTAACAGGGACGCTAAAACATTTACATTTTGCCTTAAGAACAAAAGGGAAAGAATCTGTAAGTTCGTGCGAAGACTGCATCGAAACTTGGTCGTGGTCGTACTTGCGCAGTCCGAACATAAATCGAATGGACAAGTTCTGAATATGCTCCAGCTTATCAAGCAGCTCTTCAGTGTGATCTAGAAAAGGATATATTACATGAACTAAAGTATTTTATAAGTTTATTTCACAGTCATCCAGAAAGTCAAAACTTTGATATGTTATAATATAAGTTTTCCTGAAAGCATTCAAAGTATTTACGTTGCTTGAATATAACATACATCAATACTGTTTTCCTACAAAATATTTTGCCTCCTTAAAGTAATAAAACACCCCGTTATGTCTTACACGTAACCCATATGTTACATTTATTATAAGTTTGCTTCAATATTACGCCAAAGATATTACCTAAATGAGTAAGTGTTTGAAAATACAAACCTGGCGCATAATAAAGTTTTAAAGCAAGCTCGTTAATGGTGTACTTCAAAATGTGTATCGTTCCAATTATAATATATTGTTCAACCGTGTCATAATGAGGGTAATTGTGATATGAGTGCTTGTTTATTAATAGGTTGCTTGCGATTCCCAATGGTAAATTATGTTTTGGACATACTACTTTATACAACCATCATAATCTCGTCAACCCATTATATATATTTTTGGTTAGCTAGAACTGTTATTTCATGCTTTTTCATTATTTCTAGGTATGTAACATACATTTTAATATTTGGCACATCATGGATTAGGACTTAAGTATTGTAACATCTTATTTACCTGTGTTGAACAAATAAATAATTTAAATTTGAATTTGAATTTGAACGCTTGACATTATTTAAATTGAAAAATGTGGAAAAGAGGAAGAGGCAGGCCGAGGATCAAGTCCAGTGACCATTTGAAGGCAATGACAGGAATCGCACGTTACCAAGAACTGGATTTGGCTCTGGATGGAGAACCCTGAAAGATACTACACCGAAAAGAGCTAGGCTCTTAAATAAAAAATAAATTATTGATATAAAAAAAAAACAATGCACAGGATGCTGTTTTTTTTTTTTTTATTTAGGTCCTATAAACATAGGCAAGAATCATATAGCAGTTCAGCTTAAATGTAGATAATTTACAGAGGTGTTCTGTTGAACCATTCGTGGCTGCATGGAAGTGATACTTTGCCTAGCCAATTGGTTATCTAAGCGGTGTAACAATGAATTGGGCCAATTACAGCTCAGTACAACAGTGTTACAATATAATTCTAATATAATTTTTAGGGTTCTGTACCTCAAAATTAAAAAACAGATGCTTTATATGTTCACTTTGTTATCAGTCTTTCCGTCTGTTTGTCTGTCCGTCTGTCAAGACACTTTTGCTCAGGCCCCGTGTGAGATATCAAGTTGAAAATGATACCTCATACAGAAGTCTACGGCCCGTAACAAAATCAGGCTTCTAACTAAAATAAAACAAAAATTGCCCTTTATATTTCATACAAATTTGCACACCATGAAAACCTATAAGACACTTCCAGTTCACTTAGAAACTTAAAATGTTGTTAACAGGTAAGTAAATATAGTAGACCTGTGAAGATATATCTGAAAAAGAACTACACTATTTAATTATTTTTAGAAAAACACATTAGTTGCTCTACATCGTCAACATCGCGCGACACAAACGTTTGTCTTTTAAATAATACACACAGAACCCACAGGGCCTGAGTCCTAATCGGAATTGACCAGTTTTTTTTTTTTGCGATACTGACAATAGTTACTTTATAATTAGTATTTTACATTAAAGGAGAAATTGTGTTATTACAGTTCTTAATTATTATGAGACACTGGAATACGATTGACACTGGAATACGAACTTTATCTACAGCCATCAAAAATATTGTCATCCCGTGATAATATTTATAAAATTTTCAAGTAACAATTTTATGAAAAATGAGAAAAGAACAGTTGTCATGATATTGTCATGATAATTTCATGATACGGTATTGCTTCTTATTAAAGAATATAAAAAAACCTACGTCTATGCTTGAGAGCATGGAATTTATACCTAGCCATCCATCCATCAGCCTAGTTTGTCCACTGCTGGACATAAGCCTTTCCAGGACTTTGCCACTCCCGGCGGTCATCCTGGAAGAATTGCCCATACTCACACACGCTGGGTAGGCGGGTTGGTTAGCACGGTGCCGGAACCCTTGCACCAGTGACGCCACTGCCCGTCACCAGTATGTTCCATATAAGGCCCGGCTATTAGGAATGGATATACCGCCATCCATCGGTCCCAGGCCTGGTGGTCTTCCTGGTTTTATGCCTGTGAGCTGTCCTCTTACTCTCCCCCGAATTACTTCAAGGGGGTCTCCAAGTAAGATGGTGGTACCTCCACAGTCGAGCCCAGCATAAGTTCTATCAGCTCTACCCATGTATGTAATGCCTGAGACCAATCAGAAACAAGGACCAGAAATATGGGTGGATGTCCAAGATGGCTATTCTAGCATTACTTTTCTTGCAATATCAGTCGTTCGACTTTTGTTTAGAGTATGTAAAGAGGGATGACTAAGCTTTATCAAATAAAAACTATGGATAATTCAATAAAAAATCCAAACATATCTGTAGAAAATTCCTTTTAAAATCGCCCAAAATTCTGACTTAGCAATTTTTTCGCATTTGCCAGAATAGCCATCCTGGACTGCGATTTATGTTTTACTATTATTGTAGCGTGAATAAAACTTAACCGATTAAGATAGTATAGACATAATGAATAATACGATCATCAATTTTAACGCCATCTATTAAGATAAGTTCGCAACTTTTCCCAAGCACCCCACACTGTGTCGTACACTTTAGTAAAGTAGGTAGAGTAATAAATACTCCACACGTTTCTGTTGTAATGGTTACGGTCTAAGTTGTCTTAAAGGAAAGTGAACTAAGTGACATATTAGAAAAGAGCTAATTATACTCTTATAACTTTAAAATACGATTCCCTGTGCAGACATGTTATTTTTTTTTGTCTGTATTTTTGGCAAATATCACAAAAGTATGCCTGTTTAATGGCGCGCGACGCGGCTTAGTTGAATCACAGGTGCTTGCGGAGCGTGACATACGCACTGGTGATTCAAATAAGTCGCGTCGCGGGCGATAGAACACTGTGCAACGAGACGAATCTTTTCACTTCAAGTGGTGGTATAGGCTTCGGCCGTGACTTATTACTTATTAATAGTTCTGTGCTTATTACCAGCTTCATGAGGAAACCATGCTACCAATTAATGCTTCATGTAAAGTCAAATTCAGCACCTCATTTTGCATCAATCAGACCTCTACGTTTACTTTCATTTTAAAATAGCGCGCTCTCAGCCCGACCACTAAGAAACACGCGCTTACGAAAAACTGCGTTTTTATCTCGGCTTCTAGATGAAATTATTAAAATGTTTGGACAGAGTTCTTGTTCACTTATTTTAACACACATTTCAAGACTGTATAATTGAAGGAAAGCCCTTTAATACTCGAAAAACATGATTTTTTTTCTTTTGATCGAACTTTAGATCAGTTGCCTAAACATGAAAACATCTCCGTATAGTTGCGTTTGAAACTAAACTTAGGTTGCCATACGTGAATAGCTGTTAGTTCCACTACTGTCCACTTGGAGCGGTTTCCCAGATTCCATACGATTTTGATGTTGTTTGACACGCAACCATACGGAGATATTTTCATGCTTAGGCTACAGCCCTGTATTCTACTATCTATATTATTTTTATTAAAGCGATTGACGAAGATACACAATGTGAAATGGTCCTTTGAAGTTGTGCATCTCACCTTATACGGAATCTTAAGCGACTCGTCATGTTCCAGAATGATGTTATAAGAAGCTGTACCGGAACAGTGGTTACAGGTGTTTGCGTAGTATAAGTCTAATTAAGGCGATATGTAAAAGTTTTTGCGTCCCTGTTACTCCATATGCGAAAAAACCTTCAGTGCAAGAGGGACGGACGGATTCGTGGAAAAGTAGGAAAAAGTCGTTTTTTTTATAAATATAAAATGTACTAAAGTTTCTTTCAAAATTTCGTTCAACCAGGTCCTAGATAGTCTAGATATTGTTTAAACCCATCTAATAAAATATAATTGCAGTCCATATGTCATTCCAAATTGTCAAACCAGGAGAATTGGTATGTCGAAAGAGACCTCATTTCAATAAATATTTCTATCGAGCCGAATTTCTCCAATCGCGTTTCTGTTTGACAGATCCCTAGAGAAATATTCCAAAAATAATATACTATTTTATCAAAATAACAACTTCTTTACCGAAGTATAACATGATAATAATATGTAGTCGGTAGTCTGAATATCGTTGTATGTACTACATAATTATATTATCATCCAAGTTAAGACAGACAGTAACTTACGAATTACAATCCATATGTCATTCCACCAGGAAACATCGTGTGAAAAAAGACTTCATTTGAATTAATATTTTTATCAAGCCGAAGTTCTCCAATCACGTTTGTGTTTAACAGATCCCTAGAAAAAGAATAAAAAAATAATATACTATTTTAATAAAATAATACCTTTTTAACTGATGTACATATGCAAAGTCTAAAAGAATCTTTTTTTTTTCCGTAGCGCCTTAACACCTCGCCCCTATACACTCTTCCAGAGTACCCGCTTACTCTCTTTGGGCGAGAGCATTGTATCTTAGGTCTCTTCGAAATTGCAAAAATTATATTAAATGTCGGATATAAAAAAAAATTTCATTTAATTACACTTGGATCAATTTAAACAATTTGAAATGCACCCGTATTTGTATCAAACAAACAGTTTTTGAACAAACGTTCGTTTTTAAATCATATATTATACAAAAATATTGCCTGAAAAGCAACTCATATTGTTTTTTTTTCTGTGTGAAAAAACCTTGAAAATATTTAGTTAGTTCACTTTACTTCAAGTAGCTAGCGTTAACATCGTTCCATCGTTTTCATTCCCGGCAATTGCGTGGTCTTTACAAAGTCTGAAGAGAATAATGCTGCGTACTGATAAGAGTGGGAAATGCTTCGGTGACGTGTTCGCGGGTAATTTAGTCGCTACCGCTTCAAACCCACAATTGTACTCATACCACCATAACAGCTATTAACAGCACAAAAAGCACCCTATCTGAATAAAAATAAGGGAGAGGTATTAGCACTGTGAACGCACAGCGGGCTTCGTAATTCCTGAACGAACACCACTGCAATTCATTTACTGCCAAGATAGACTGAGTTCTTTGAGTGAGCATGTGTGCATGTTCTTGTATCTTATAACATTAAACTTTTATGTGGCAAGCAAATTTTATGTCTTTTATACTAGATTTGCATTCCAAACACCAATCTCAAGACAAGATAATTTTAGGATATAAATGAATTTATATTTTTCAGCAAGACTCGGCATCGCAGCATAAAAATAACCCTATTTTCTCAGAAAAATAAATCTGCAAGCATAATCCCAAATAGAATAAGACGTAAAACCAGCCAGACCTTTCATCCAGCTAAAGAAGTCAAAAGGCCACAACAAAATAGCTCTAACAGTAATAAAGCACCACCGAGCAATAAAAACGAACGATTCCGAGGCAGCTCTCAAAATGAATTTTAAGATAAAGTTCTTGAAACGTTTATCGTCCATTATCAAACCATCTGGACGAAAATGCATTAACCGTCTCGTTTTTGAACGACTAAAATGCATTAAAAGTCTAGTTTCTGAAGTCCAATTTATATAAACCGGGTACAATGGGCTGTTGGTATCGAATCCTAAGAATCATATTAGCTCATTATTAAATATAGATCAGACGTGTATATTATCTCAGTAAAAAATAAATTGTTTGTAGCTTAATTCTAGGCTACCGCATGCAAAATATATGCCATTAATTTCTATTGTGGTACAATTACAGACCACTTACCCATTAGATATCTTATCAACAACGAACAAGTGACAATTTTTTGCGGAGTGTTGTGGAGTAATGCGGGGAGGGTACTTACTTAGTAAGGAAAAAGGGATGGGATAGTATGGAATGACATTTATATATTAGTGCAATTGCACCGATGTGATGGTGAAAAAGGTTTGCCCGCCTTACGACGTCTACTGAGTAAGTGGTCTTTGGGTACATTGAAGTACATACGAGTAATTACATTTAAAGTGTTGTGAAAATAACTTCAGAGAATTTGTGAGTGGCGTGAAAAATTTAATTATACGTTTTTAGTTATGGAAATTTCCAAGGTGAAATCCAGGTACAAATGCAAATTCATCAAAGATAGGTGGGTGCGTCGGAACGCTTTCCCAAAAGCAAAAGCGCATCTCTGCCATGCAGCCTAAAATGCTCCCACAGAACATCTCCAATAAGCAAATGATTGAAAATGAAGCTGAACAAAGATTCTTGCCTGAGTTTTTGGACCAAATAAAAAAAACGCGTTTTTTTTCTCATTTTTCATGAAACTGTCAGATGAAAAGATTACAAATAATGTCACGCGAAAACGATATTTTCTACGTTTGTTTATGTAATTCATGTGCTAGTTTTTATATATTTTACTATAATTTTTCACTCTAAAAACAAACCTCATATTGTTATAAACTTACTTCGGTACTAAGTATTCCTCCGGTGAACAATGCTCAGCATTTTATAATCGTATGCGTCAGATCATAATGACACTTGATTATGTAAATGAAGGAGGCAGTTCATGTCGGTAGGGCACTGGATATTTGCATCAAAATAATGGTCCCTTAAAACTCTCTGTTAGCTCGGCGGTAGCTCAGGGGTATATCGAACGCTGGCCTCCCAATCGTGAGATACAGGTTCAATCCCCAGTCAAGCATGCACCAATGAGTTTGTTTGGAATTTATGTGCATATTATTTGTAGTGCCTAATATTTACCACTGACCGGTGAAGGAAAACAACGAGAGGCAACCTGCATGCCCTAAAAAACATGTATTTGTGCCCAAATAACGGCGATAGGGCTCACCCCCATTACGGGACGTAACAATCGTCGTTTAAACGCGGGTATACCGAGTGCGGATTTGATTTTAACTAAAAATTTTTTGTTTAAATAAAAAGATTTTTCATAGACAAAACCTATGTTTTTTGGAAAATTGCGACCCTCCTGGGCGTCGCGACCCACAGTTTGAGAAACTATGGTTTAAGGGGTTGAATTATAATCTGTTTTGTGGTTCGAAAGTTCTAAACAGCCAAAACAAAATTTGAACCTTATTAAGGTTAAAAGTTTAAATATTTGTTATAGCACACCGTGCGTAAAATAACCACTTTACGCACGCTGTGCGTGCGTAAAGTCGGCATTTTCCGCACTTGTGCTATAAAAAATTATACGAAACTCGTGCGAGAAACGTGCCGTGCCGCAAACTCACACTCGTCAGAAAACGTTTCATCGCTCTCGTATCGTAATGTACTATTGTTGTGACTGGTTTTGACTGCTGTTAATTATTGGCAGCAAATCTGAAGTTGATCAATTCATACCAAAATGTGACTGATGCCTCATCAATTTAATTTTTTCCTGCGTGTGCTATTAGAACTACCTGTAAAACAAATTTAAAGTTTCTAAGTCAACTGGTATAGTGCCCTATGGGCTTTCATGGTGAGCAAATTTCTATGAAATTGATTATGTAAAGAGCAATAACTGTTTTTGCGTCGAGTTAGAAGCCTGATTTTCTTACAGCACCATGGGGCCGTAGATTTCTGTAAGAAGTATCAGTTTCAACTTGATATATCTAACGGGGCTCGAGCAAAAGGGTCATGACAGATAGACGGACAACAATGTGATCAGGGTTCCATTTTTTTTATTTTGAGGTACGGAACCCTAAAAAGTAGCCATTATTGGACTCCAGTTCATTCGTGCGTCTGTATATATGTCTGTCTTAAAATTTGTTTTTAAAATATTTAATTCCACAAAGTTATAAATTAAATTTTGAAAAAATAGCAAAATCGTCCAAAACTTTGGTACCATTTGATGGTAATAAAACTAACTATATATTTTTTTTAATTATCGTTGTGTTATTTATTAATCAATTGGTAGGTATTAGGAAACTAACGTTCAACTTTATTTAGTGAAGTGTGAAGTTACAAAGTCATCGTAAATAACAACTCAGTTTTGGGCTACAACTTTTATTACTACACAAAATGGAATCCGATCTTCTGGACATCTCGTACGGAGAACATGGTGATAAAAAAAATCGTTTATTTTTAATTTACATGTAAATGGATACCAAATTTTACCTCATTTAACTAGAGGTATGTAAGAGACGCTCCAATACTGACATTTACCAAAACTTTAGTACTAGTAAATCCATTTATTTACGGAAAAGCAAACATAGAAGCAAAACCGTTTTTCGAGATTAGAAAAAAGTGGAAATGCGGCGAGAAGAGCTTTGCCCCACCTGCCTCACTTCGCACGATCGAGTGTCCGCCTGATGCGGTCGTAAAACACTATCCGGGAATAAGCAACCCCATATCAATCACCAAGTAATATCGCCTTCAAGGCTGCTCTTCAATGGACATTTTTCTTGGTAGGAATTATTATACATGGAAAATGTAAATTTTAATGTGAAGTATGTTCATTGTTTTGAGGATGCTTTCAATTGACTGTTACGTACTTAAAAGTTTCCAAATGTTTATGTTTTTACCAAGATAATTCTGCAGCAGATATTTCGTTTTAAAACTTGTAAATGTACAATAGTACCAGTAATTACCACAATCAGAGCTAGGAACCTAGTTTTCAATGAAGCACAGAGCCCGAGATGCTTGGGCATTAATTAATTCAACTTATCATTTAACACATACAAAATTGAAATAAAGAAAGCTGTATATTGCGATGTAACAACGATCATCGCCATCTAGTCTGCATTTAAATAACTAAAAACTTAAGATATGCGAAATTAACAGCAACGTTAACAAACTAGTACTTACATTTTTGTTCACATTCCTATTCTACCTGTACAGTTTATAAAATAAAATAGAGAAAACATGATCGATTGAATCTTCGCTTTTACCATCAAAACTCTACACAAGCTAAAATTAACTGAAGTGCAAATCGATGATCATCAAAACTTTAATACCGATAAGCCTATAAAACTAAAGCCGTAAAGAAGAGAAATGCCCAATCGGGAAGAGTCCACTGCTCGGAAAGGCAACACGGCCCCGGAGTCCAATTTGACCGACGCGGTCCCAGATGGCGCTCTATGTTCGGCCGCTTGCGAGGCGCCCGCCACAAAGTGCATTGGACATCTAACCACACCTTTTTTCACCGACTGAAGCCCGTGGACCTTAAAAGTTAGGCACACAAAGTGTTTTATCATAAAAACGTTAAAAAAGGCAAGAATAATTTATCTGTGATTTGAAATACTTTTCAACGATCTCTAGCTAACCACTAGAAAGATTC
This sequence comes from Ypsolopha sequella, assembly GCA_934047225.1. Taxonomy (NCBI): domain Eukaryota; kingdom Metazoa; phylum Arthropoda; class Insecta; order Lepidoptera; family Ypsolophidae; genus Ypsolopha; species Ypsolopha sequella. Next base: position 12,949,516 of record OW203994.1, on the reverse strand, counting down.
AAATTTACTGTTAAATTATAAAATCATAATCTTATGTTTCATCATAATCGATAAAGTTCCAACAGAATCACCAATCAAAATAAAAAAGGTCCTGCGCACACATTCACAATGTGTATGTATGTACCCTACCCGTAACTAAAATTAGTAAGAAGAAATTGAAAAATCAAACTGATCATCAAACATCGGTTTCTTTGAGAAAGTTGATCAGTATTGTCAGTAAAAAAGTGATTTTATTTTATTTTGCTTCTCTTTCTATTTATCATTTTTGTAATCTAAACCATAAGGTTTTTTCTAGTTTGTTAAGGGAGAAATGGTTATGTACTTTTCTGTACTTTAATCCAGTCATTGTCCAGGCTCTAAGCTCAGACCATTTTTTATTTGGTCTGATGCTCTTAGTAGTAACAGAAAGCTGGGACTAACACAAGGCTCAACGAGTTTAAAGCCTTTTTTGCTGTCCGGCCAAGAAACGTACATTGCGGTGTCGTCCTTCCGCTCTCGTCTGGGATTTGAAACACAAATTAGAGATTAGAATCCAAGTAAAATTGGAATGAACGAATCCAGCTTTTGTTTGTTTAACTTAGAATTTAGAATTTCGCTTTGTTTAGTTTTCGGGATTGTCTTGTTTTGTTGGGTCAGTTTCTGATTTTGTTGTGATTGGATTTTGTATTTATCCGTATTTTCTGGTCAGGATTTTGAAATTGGGGCTTTGGTAGCCTCGTTACTTTTTGTTATTGACTAAGCATATAGACACTCTTATGGATTATTATTTTGTTATACATAGATATTGACATCCTTGTTTAATTTTTATCACATTTATAAAAATTAACGTTATTAAGGCAGGTCATTAAATTTTAAGATTTAAAAGACCAATATTTTTCAAAAATGGTCACTTAAAATTAAAACTAAAATATAAACTTAAGGTATGGTCAAAATAAAATACAACAATAACCTAAATTTAAAATGAACATTTTGAAAAACATTTCGCCATGAATTCTATGACCGAGTAGAATGGGGTATTTTGAAAATATTTTAGTGTAAATTTTATTTCTGAAACGGTTAATTAAGTTACTAGAAATGATATCTTGTTATATACTCGTATATTGTTATTTATACTTTCTTTCGACGTAGACAGTGGGTGAACAAAACATATGAAGACGAAAATGGAAATTCTTAGCTTTTAATGTGTTACATGAGCCTTTCAGAAAAACAACTTATTTTCATATACGTATTTCTATTTTTACAAAACCACGACCTGTACCACATGACTGCATGACTAGCTCACATCACCTGATGCAAAAATAAAACGTAAAATTTTGCTTATTCATAGAGTACACGTTTAAAGTCCCAATGGAGTATCTATAAAATGAAAAGTAAACGTCATAAATGTGAATAAACCGTAAAAATATCATAAAATATTGCCGCACTATCTTTATTACTTAAATGGCAGGGAGTTATCATATTCGATAAAAATATATCCTTGCAACAATAATAACACAATATATTTTTCTCATGGAAACTGACCTTAGAGTTTTACAAATACTTCAATTTAGATTGAAATTAAAACTTCACTGGTATATATCACTTACATCGGTTACATCACAAGAAACAACTATAAGATAATAAAAATACGACAGTTAACACTACTAAAAGTCACTTTTAGTATTTATCAAAAAGCGTTGCTCGTAAAAAGCAAAAAGTTTCCTTTCCAAGGAATCCAATTCAACATTAAAAACAAATTCTGAGAAAGCAGCGAAAAAGAAACTACCATTTTATTAGTAAAATAACTCAGAACTCACACTAAGACTAGATAAATCAAATATATGCGCCGGGGGTTTTCTTTCTTTCTTTTCTTGGCAGCGTCCGTTAAGTTCAGTGGAAAGAGGCTCATTTCTGAAAACCAATATACGATTGCAATATCAATAATCAATTCGTACATTCTTGGCTTGGGTTCAAGTCTATTACGTCTGCGATATAAGCGATGCACATTCAAATGGATTGCAGAAAGCAAGTCCTTTTGTTCGGGTCTGGCGAGATCTCAGGGGTGCAGAGGGTGCATCTGGCCCGTCGTGTTTACTTGGACCGTTTACGGTTGCTTGGAGTAGGTGGTACGTAGTAGGTACTCTTTGGTTATTGACGCTTCGAATTCCACCTTACACAATATTGTTTGAATGTTTCTTGTAGAGTAAACCGAGTCTTTCAGTTAAGTAAGCGAAAAAGAATTCGTTTTGAAACTGATCCAAATATCGCTATCGTAGTTTTATGTGTGATCTTGTCGCGGTTTGTTAAGCTGAAAATAAAAAAGTGAGCCAAGTGTTTATAACACAGTCAAAAGTCATAACCGTTCAAAACTAAAGTTGACTGCGAATATCACTCAAAACTGATTTTGACCGATGTCCCTAGTCAAAACTAGTTTTGCCTGTTTCTCGCAGTCAAAAATAGTTTTTCGGAAGTCCTTCATCCAAGAAACGAGCCGGTTGGTTAGGTTATAAGGTTAAGTATGGTGAGTCCGCTTCGTGGTTATTTTTTTATGACCACCCAGAACTACTTTGGCCTTCTTATCCAATATTTTTCAATCAAAACTACTTTGAGTTTTGATTCTAGCAATGCAAGATTATGCGCACAAATTTTGCTAAATGGATGTATTTGAAAATAAGTTTGTACCAAATTAATACATAATATTATTAAAACTCACGTGAGCTGACATACTTAATTATTATTACGACGTTGTTGGCTTTGTCTGTTCTATAACTGCCCCTAATAACGAACAATTGGAACAATTAAAAGAATCAAGTGCATCCACCATCCCACCTCCTTCGACGACGTAGCCAACGCTTAGCGCACGAGCAATGCGTGCAGCTCGCCGATCGGTGGCTGCAAGTGCCCGTTTGACAACAACGGTGAACGCCACGTTGTCGTCCTCAGAACGACACTCGCCTTGATAATGCCGAAATTGTATCGGTGAAACGGTTGGCATATCGTCAACAACAATCACATGTGAGTGTTCAAGCCGTATGTAATAATAAATTTATACATGTTTAAAAACATTTGATTATAAAACCTACGATGTTTTACAATCTTTCTAGAGTTATTGTAATTCTCCTACGTTACGATCCTTGTAATAAAGGACTCTTATCTTACACAAATACCCCGTTAGGTCAAATAAGATTCACCGAGTACCTATCTTATCTGTTTATTTATTGCCCCTTGAGAAATAAAAGGTATGACTATCTTTACATTTCCTTCTATAAATATCCACCTGAAAAAGTCAAATAAAATTGTCTGTGCAAAATTGTTATAAAAATGGCCCAAAGAATAAACTTTTTATATCGCCTGCGAAATTGTATTCCCGTTTCACTGGTCAAAGTCAGGGAAGTCTAATCCTATTCATTGTAGAATTTCAGGGTTGTAACTGCTAAATACTTTTCAATCAAGCATCATATTATTTAACAGAAGTATTCTTAAAAGCATTCATTGTAACTGTGTACAAAGTTACGAAGGTTTCCGACTTACTACGCCGTAGCAAAAAGTTAGCTCAGGCAAATCCCACAGCTTAATTTCAAAAAGTTTTTTTTTTTTCTTATAATATACTTCATTTTAGGACATGTATTTTATTATTTTGGTATATAAATTAACCATAATTTTTTATGTGTTTTTAAAGAATTGTCGGTTATGATGTCACTTGAGAATTTTAGACATTGTACTGATTTTGATGTTTGATTGCTTATAAGAAAAGTGGTCTGTCTACTCTTCTGTCATTTGTCTGTCAAGTCAGTCGACAGCAAATTTTTATAAATCTGGGGGCACGGCAGTGCCCCCGCCGAGTCTCGCAAAAAAACGCGGAACGGCCGTACCATCCTTTTCTCGAAGCAACTCACGGCACTTTCAACCCCCCTGTATCTTCGTTGTGGGTAAAGCTAGAAGTTTGAAATTGCAGTACCCAAGAGTACTTACTGATCCTACTTCTGACCCCAAATTACAACTTTGTAGCTATATTTGATTACGAAATATCTCAAGTCAAAGTTCCCTTAATTTGTCACTGACTGACTGACACATCATCAAAAGTCTAAAGGTGTTCTAGCAGGCCTACAAACTTGAAATTTTGCATGCGGTTAGTGTTAAGTGTACATTGCAACAAAAAAATATAAAAATGTTATTTGCGGTTGGTAATTTAATATTTCGATACAAAGTCTATACAAAATGTATGTTTCCAGGTGCATCTATAAATTTGTGTGACACTAGATGACGTTGGTGGTATGCTGTCCCTCTAAAAAGGCCGCTTTGAATGAATCATATTATGATTCTGTTCTAATGCCGTCTCTTTTGTACGCGTGAAAAAACTCTGACTCTATCCTACTTTCAAATCATTTTATGATTCACCCAAGTTGGCCTTTTTAGATCCCCAGCTTTGCAATAAAGACATCTACTACGAAAAATTCTACCTCGTAGATGGTAAAAAGTGTAAAAAATGTATAGGTACTTACCTTTATTTCCGAAAATAGAGCAAGTAGTAAAAATAAAAAATAAAACTGTTAAATGAGAAAAAAAAAACGGTAAAGTGCGAACCGGACTCGTGTATAAAGGGTTCCGTACTCCTAAACAATACGGGTACGGAACCCTAAAAGTAAATAACAACAATATAGATGCCATAGCAACATTAAGGCGACAAAAAACAAAGCGATAAAACGGTAGCGCCTGACAAACAATTCGGTACCTTTTTGGTACGGAACCCTAATTTTCATTATTTTACTTAAAAGTATTTACTACAGACTGCCCAAAGTTTAAACTTGTACTTGTATGTATTACCGTTCTAAAGATAGAGCCTTTGTTATAATAATCTGTTCCTTGGGTAAGGAACCCTAAAAAGGGTGGTTTATAATGTTCGACACATTCACAATTAGTCTATTTAAGAAGAGAATATCAACATTTCGTAATTAAGTCACTAAAAAAACGGTAAAGTGCGAATCCAACTGACACATAAAGGGTTCCGTACCCCCACACAATACGTGTATGGAACCCTAAAAGTAAATTGCAACAACATAGATGCCATAGCACCATCAAGGCGACAAAAAACAAAGCGATAAAACGGTAGCGCCTGAGAAAAAATTCGGTACCTTTTTAGGAAGGAACCCTCATTTTTATTATTTGTTATTTTACTTTAAAGTAGTCTGCCTAAATTTTCAACTTGTAGGTACTTGTATGTATAACCGTTCTAACGATCGAGGCTTTGTTATAATAATCTGTGCTTTGGGTAAGGAACCCTAAAACACATTTAGTCTATTTAAGAAAAGAAATATCAACATTTCGTAAATAAGTCGCTATTAAACCGGATAAGTGCAAGTTGGACTCGCTCACGAAGGGTTCCGTACTACCATCACACAATCTGGGTACGAAACCCCAAACCATTATGGTAAATACCAACAATAACGATGACATAGCAACATAAAGGCGACAAAAAACAAGGCGCTAAAATGGTAGCGCCCGACAAACAAATCAGCACCTTTTGAATAAGGAACTCTAACATTTATCTGCCCAAAATTGTTGTATTATAAAGATAGAGCTGAAACAAATAACGTCGAATAATTGGACCCGCCTTGGATTTCCATTTCATATTATTATTTGCCGTGATAGAGGATAAAGTAACATATATTATGTGCAAATATTTACGCGCTATATTCACCTATAACCGCTGAAGCTGTAGCCCCTGTGATAGATGGATAGACAGCGGAGGCTTAGTAATAGGGCCACGGAACCTTAGGATACGGAACCCTAAAAATCAAGGTAAAAGGTTATTTATCCAGTAAAGCTTACAGGAAAAATAAAGCGGCTAATGTTGTATTATTTGTATATGCATCCTCTATGATGTAGGTATAATGAAATGTCTATGTACTCGTGTGTCATTGAATAAAGACCAGGTTTAGACATAATAATGTACTCTGTGGTTTAGACTGACAAGCCTGCCTTACACTTCATGGTCAAAAGAAATATTAACCAGCCTGTTGCATCTAATTGTGGATAATAATAATAATAACTTACCGTAAAAATGAATATTGCAATGTAACCTGAAATATTGTCCACACCTAGTTGTCCCTATACCTGGAGATGGTTCATATTGGTTCCATTCTTTGTCATTTTCTATGTATGGGAATATTGAGTCGTCGTATGACATTAGGTTTGCGGTAGTCGAGTATGTGGTAGCGCATTGGGATGAAATGTAACTTTATACGTGTGATGAGCAAGGAGACACATTACCGCTGACCTGTACTCGACAGCAATGATGAAAACTACCACCTACGGTTCCGTATCCGAACTTATGGCAGCCACTTCTTTGTTTCCATTTACTTTCGAGGTTTACAAAAATGGCCGTGTTGGAAACATAAAAACTCTTTGCTTTGCAAATTAAAAATGTTAATGTTCTCTCTCTTTAAAACATTAGCTGTCTCCTTCTTCTTCCTGTATCCTCCCAACGGAGCGCACGTCATACTTTGTGTTGGCATCTTCAATGCCACCATAAAATGGTCCTTCGCAAGAACTAGCTATTTTGGTGTTTATTAATCAGTGCTACGCCCATTGGACTTGACGAGGATCAACGAGGTCATCATTATTTGTGACCGAGAAGAAGCAACAAAGAAGCAATCTTGAAGACTGCCTACTTCAATGTCATCCGCCATTACGCGTTGGTTCGTGCGTGGTCGTGACATTTACCACGTGCGACAAATTCAACCTCTTCAGTGCATCGAGTTCTCAGCGCACTTGAATTTTCGCGCTCAAGCCGATCAAATATAAGCACCAGGTTGGACCAATCAGTGCCGTGCAGGGTGACCACAAGTACTTTTTTGTTCAATTGGCAGCATTGCTCACATCATATCGCCATCAAACGCTATCTTCGGGACGTCACGAAAGTAGTCGAATTCAGGCGAACAACGACCCGAACGAACATCCATTCATCATCAAGTGACACGTCAACTCAAAGCAAAAACAAGGAACATTCTGGATTCTTTGGATTGGACGAACGAAGCAATCGCAGCGCCCCCATTCGGCAAGTTTCGCGATACGTGAACTACAACGAAGCCTTCGATCACCTTGAAGTTAGCCAAATACGCCATCTTGTTTATCTCGTCTTGTCATAGATATACTAGAAGTAAGTGCATAGATAAGAGTTGTGCATAGACTCAGGATAAGTCTATGGAGGAGTATACACCTTCTTGTACCCTAGCGTCAAAAGAGTAAGTAACGTGTAGGCAATCAATGATCTTATATTGTAACCTCATTACGTGTAATCATAATAATAATATTATCGTTCTACTTATAGTAAGATTATAACGTTGTAACCTAGTAATTATTCTAAATAATAGTGCTTTATTGTTTTGCATAAAATGTCGAAACTGTCACAAATTGTTGCGTGTAGAGGCCACGCTAAGGCTTCTATAACACGGCTTAAAAATTTGGTAGATTCTTCTGGACTTTTATCAAGGTCTGTAGAATACTTACGAGCAAAATTAAGTAATCTACACGATGTCTACAAGGAATACAAATCCTTCAATATCCAAATAACCTGCTATGAAGCAGCCCAAGGAGATCAGGTCCCTATCGAGGATGGAGCCGACATCGAAGAAACTTATATCGAGCTTGTGGCCAGTCTTGACCAATTAATTAACAGCATGACCACACAGGCCTCGGAAGGTCCTCATTTCAAGTCAGAACATAAGCCTTCAGGTTCAAGAACAAAATTGCCAAATGTAGTAATTCCAACCTTCACTGGTAAGTATACAGAGTATTATGAGTTCATAAACCTCTTCACTGCAATGATCCACACGGACGAATCATTACTGCCTATTCAAAAATTATATTACTTAAAAGGTTTTTTGAGTGAAGAACCGCGCTCTTTAATTAACAATTTACCATTGGAGGATGGAAGCTATGAACAAGCACTACAATTATTGCAAGAACGATACGACAATAGGACAAAAATCATTCATGAACATGTCTACACACTTTTAGACTTGCCTAACATTACACGTTCTACAACTACAAACTTACGCACGCTAATTTCAGATGCTAAACAACACCTCGCAGCGCTTAAGAACCTGCACGAACCTGTCGACCAGTGGGACAGTGTTATTGTATGTATCCTATTGCGCAAGCTTGACATGCTGACTATCCGCGCGTTCCAGCTGGACCGGGATAATAAGGAGCTTCCTTCTATAAGTGAGCTTCTAGAGTACCTGGACCACCGTGCACTTGCGCTCGAATCTACGGAAACCAGCCTAAACAAACCACAAGGTCACGTGCAGCGACTTGCAAGCCACGCTGTAGCTACTCCACATGCATCTGCATCATGCACTTTCTGTAAGTCACTTGATCATAAAATATTTCAGTGCCCAGTTTTTAAGCTTTCGGCACCAAACAAGCGCTTAGAGTTCGCTTTAGCAAACAAAATATGTAAAGTATGTTTGACACAACACAAACACAAATGCAAGTATCATTTTAAATGTGCTGAGTGTAAGAAGGAGCACAATACACTACTTCATGGCATAGATTCAGAATCTAACCCAAAGGTGACCTTGCTATCGAGTTCTAGCATTACTCGGGGTGAAATTTTGTTGCCTACCGTCCAGGTTAAACTTGTATCACAGTCGGGCACGATAATTTATGCTAGGGCTCTGCTTGACAGTGCGAGTCAAGCTTGTTTTGTCACGAAGAACATGGTAGATATACTAGGCTTGTCTCCGACTAACACAAACACCAGCATCGTGGGTATTACTAACCAAAAACAAGTGGTAGACAAATGCATAAACCTTGAGGTTCATTCCACCGTTTATCCATTCAAGATTGATGTCAACTGCCACATTGTAAAAACGATTACCACAAAATTGCCACAAAACTATATTGATGTGTCATCTATTACATTCCCTGCCAATTATAAGCTAGCCGATGCAAACTTTAACACGCCTGGTGATGTGGACTTGTTGCTAGGAGCCGACGTTTTCTTCCAGGTCCTCTTGCCGCAGCCTGATGAATTAATTTCTGTGAGCAAGCAACCACCTGCAACTACACAAAACGTTTCAAGTACTCCTAGACAGCCGTCTTTAGTTCACACTGCATTCGGGCTCATCGTCGCTGGCCGCAGCAATGTATCTTCAAAAACTACAAATAATCAGATTGTATCGATGTTTTGTAAAGAATGTAATAACGATTTAAATGACACTATGAGCGCATTTTGGAGGTCTGAAAAGGTGCCTGAAATTTTCCCTGACCAATTACCTGAACACGAGTATTGTGAAAAAGTTTTTAATGAAACTACCAAATTAGAAAATCAGAAGTTTCAAGTTACAATGCCCATCAAAGTTCCATTAGAGCAGGTCAACTCCGAATTGGGAGAATCTTTCCATTTAGCACTAAAGAGGTTCCATAACTTAGAGAAGCGGTTGCAAAAAAACCCAACTCTTCTCACTGAATATACAAAATTCATCGATCAATATATCGACTTGAAACATGGTGAGTATCGAGACATAGGTAGTTTTGATTTATCTAACGATCCTGTATTTTTTCTCCCTCACCATGCCGTGATAAAAGAAAGCAGTAAGACCACCAAATTGAGAACCGTTTTTGACGCTTCTATGCGCACGAATAAGAAAGTCTCTCTAAATGATCTGTTATTCAATGGTCCAGTGGTTCAAAAGGATCTTTTTTCTATACTGCTCTCTTTTAGATTAGAGAAATTTTTCTTTATCTGTGATATTCAGAAGATGTTTAGGTGTATTGAGCTAGATCCGTCGCAGCGCTCTCTACAAAACATCTTATGGCGCGAGTCACCTGACCAAGATATCAGGTGCATACAGTTGAATACTGTCACCTATGGCCTTAAGCCATCATCATATCTTGCTACTCGCTGTCTCATAGAACTTGCAAACAAGTACAATACCGAGTTTCCTTTAGCATCTTTGATTCTAAAAGAAAATACATATGTCGATGACGTTTTATGTAACAGTAGCTCTGAAGATACTTTGAATAAAATGCAGTCTGAATTAATTCAGCTTCTTGCTCTGGGAGGGTTTCAATTGCACAAATGGGCTTCTAACTGCCAGACTATACTGAGTAATATACCTAAAGAGACCCATCACTTCGGAGAGCTAGACCTCCAAAAACACGATGATACCATGTCCCTCAAAACGCTAGGCGTTATATTTGATGTCAAAAGCGACGACTTCAGGACTGAGTGCCCCGAGCAGTACAAAAGCCACCGTGACTCGAAACGTGATATATTGAGCTACATCAGCAAGTTCTATGACCCTATAGGCTTGATAGGACCAATATTTGTGCACGCGAAAGTAATTATGCAGAAGTTATGGTCCAGTGACTGTGAATGGGATGACACACCCCCTGAAGACATTCGCAGGATGTGGATAGATTTTGTCAGAGATCTACAGCAGATCGAGCCACTTATAATACCTCGTTGCATCAAACCTGACGGTGCAGTCACGAAACAGCTGATAGGGTTCGCTGATGCGTCCTCAGTTGCCTACGGCTGCTGTCTATACCTACGTACTGTTGACGAACAAAACAAGGTAAAGGTTCACTTACTATGCTCGAAATCGAGGATCAACCCTCTCCGCAAACAGCTGACGACCCCCAGGCTTGAACTCAATGCCACATTACTCCTTGCCGAACTTACTGCAAAGGTACTTAACACTCTAGGTACAAAATTACAACTCGATGATACTTACCTCTACTCTGATTCACAGATCGTATTAGCTTGGCTAAAAACAGACGTCACAAAACTACAAACTTACGTCGCTAATCGAGTCAGAGCGATTCTAGAGCTTGTTCATAGTTGTCACTGGCAATATGTAAACACGGTTGACAATCCCTCAGATTGTCTCAGTCGAGGTCTACAACCCCACGAGCTGAAAGGCCACGAAACGTGGTGGCACGGGCCATCCTTTTTACATGAGTCAGATTGTAACTTTCAATCAAAGTATGAGCTGCCCATCCAAATTCCAGAACTTAAGCGTAATAATGAGAAGTTCGTGTGTGCAGCAACTGTCACTCTTGGTAACGAGTTATTTTCAAAGCTTAAAAAGTTTTCAGACATTAATAAAATGACTCGTGTACTTGCCTACATTGTCAGATTTTGTAACAATGTCAAACCTAATGTTGTAAAACAAAGGGCTTTCTTGTCAGCAACTGAACTTAACAAGGCTTTGTTATTAATTGTGAAACATGAGCAACAACTATTCTATTCCAAGGAAATTAAATGTTTAGAGTCTCAGAATCCGGTCAGCGGTAGCTTGAAACCTCTAACACCCTTTTTAGATAGTGATGGTGTCCTCAGGGTCGGAGGTCGCTTACAAAACGCGCCTATTACTTACGCAAAGCAACATCCAGCTATTTTGCCCAAAGAGTCTGAAATCACTGCCTTAATTGTGAGATGTGAACATTTGAAGTTGCTTCATGCCGGCCAAAGATTAGTTTTAAGTTCACTTAGACAAAGGTTTTGGATTCTAGATGGATTACGAACTGTCAAAAAATTCATATACAGATGTATTCCCTGTTTCAAAATGAAGGCTGTCGCGAACACTCAACTGATGGGTTCCTTGCCTGCTGATCGTGTCACCGTGAGCCGCCCTTTTCAAAAGGTTGGCATTGACTACGCTGGGCCGGTATCCGTCAAAAACAGCCGCATTCGGAGACCAGTAATTGGGAAAGGTTACATCGTCTTGTTTGTTTGCTTCGTGACGAAGGCTATACACATAGAGTTGGCCTCTGATTTAGCGACAGAGACTTTTCTTGCCTGCTTCAAGCGATTTATCGCTCGACGGAACCTGCCCAGTGACGTCTACTGCGACAATGGTTCAACTTTCAAGGGGGCGAGGAAACAGTTAGATGATTTACATCGTTTTCACGCCTCTCAGAGTCACCAAAATCAAGTACAAGCATACGCTTCACAACGCGGTATCGACTTTCACTTTATACCATGCTATAGTCCGATTTTTGGAGGGCTTTGGGAAAGCGGCATAAAAAGCATGAAGCATCACTTAAAACGAGTTGTAGGTAACACCTTGCTTACATATGAACAACTCCATACTGTATTAACAGAGATTGAGGGAGTTTTAAACTCTCGCCCACTTACTGCTCTAACGTCGGATCCAAATGATTTTTCATTTTTATCACCGGGTCATTTTCTTACAGGAGCACCTCTCAATACTTACCCAGAGCGTGACCTATGTAGCTCTAAAAAGAGCTTAGTCAAATTTTGGTCTATTACTATCAGTCAAAAACAACATTTCTGGAAATATTGGAGTAAACACTATCTTACTTTATTACAGAACAGACCAAAGTGGCGCATTGATTTACCGAATGTAACAATTGGTAGTCTAGTTATCCTGTGTAATGACAATACACCACCTTTGCAATGGCCCATGGCTCGCATAACCAATATTTTTCCAGGAAAAGACGGAAAAGTTCGCGCGGTAGAAGTTAAAACTGCTAATGGCCACATTCATAACAGGTCCATTACAAAGATTTGTGTATTGCCCATAGAAAGTAAGTAAGCAGGAGTTACACTTTCTTTGTATTTTTTATTAAGTACTTTTATTTAAGTATTCCAAGCAAAAATGCTAGGTTGGAGGTGATAACTTGTATATATTTTTTTTATAAGTCTTTAGTAGGTTAATACTACTACAAGTTTTAAGACTTACATTCAGTTCCTAGATTTTTAGTTATTAATTTATGCCCAATTACTCAAGTGGTATAAATTACAAACAACATTTATACTGGTTTAATGATAATTATTTTATGTTAGATTTTTATTTCATTCTTTGGGGTGAAATCCTCATCTATGTCTAGATAAGAAAGGTAAATATCTAATTTAAAAAAAAAACTAGTTTCTCTACCTAGGGAAATAAAAAGACTTAATGTTTATGTTACGTAAATATGTAGGTAAGTTACTAAATTTACATATTCACAGACGTGCAATTTTTTTAACATAAGTAAATTGTTGTAATTTTTAATTAATAAATAATAAAATTATTTATATATAATAATAAATAATAAAATAATAAAAAACATTAAGTGACTGTATTAATATTAGTCATCTTTATTTCTCTAATAAAATATAATGACTTGGCAATCGCAGAGCACAAATAAAGCGCTGATGCGTAGAAATATCTTCTCAAATCGCTAACAAATTGGTATAAGGTAGATATGTTGTATATGTTGCTGTGCGATTGCGAAGTCACTATATTTTATTATAGAAATATAAATTAATGTTGGTAGGTAACTAATTAGGAAACAAATAATGATACATTTGTTAAATAGGTGCTCCCTACTAACTAAAATGAAAAGGTGCTTCCATACAAACTAAAATAACAGACTTGGCTTTACATAAGATCTCACAACTTTTTACGGTGGAAAGATTGCATTGCGAGACTTGACATTTTTGTACATTTTATGTTTTTGATGGGATTTATCTTGATAGCAAAGGACACATTTCTAAACAGCCATTTCTCAAGTGACGTTACACGAAGGTACATGGAAGTTGCAGCTTAAAAAGTTGCAGCTTTTTCGTAAAAATATTCATCATCATCAAGTTTTTTAGAGAGCAAGTTCGAAATTACGGCTTATTAAACCTAAATCTTAAAATAGTTTTCGAATTAACACACTTTTACATGATTTAATCTAAGCGAATTCTGCTACGACAACGGCGGCCCGGCTTGATGAGCGCGTGTTTAGCTAGTCTAGCATAGCAAACCATATCCAGCTAGATAGCGTGTGATACAGGGCTCTCTCTTACTCTGTTGATCTTCCTCGATAGGGATAGACATGTTATACCGAGCGGTTAAAGCTAGATATAGTTTGCTTTGCTAGACCTCCTGTAGTCAGTTCATAGAAATCTACAACAATATTATAAAGAAGAAGTGTTTGTGAGTCTGGATGTAGAAGCAACGATATTCCAAATATCGTTGTGTAGGAAGTAATCTCCGGAACTACTGATCTGATTTTTTTTAATTATTTCATTAACAGGAAGCCACTATACTTCTAAGTACTATGGGTTATAGTTAGTTCAATAGAAACATAGCCATTAATAACATTCACATAGGTTATCTCTGGTGCTACTGAACTAATTTTAAATATTCTTTTACTGATGAAATGGTTAGATTCTTTACTTGAAAATAAATAATTGTAGTTTTTTTTTCCTAGGAACGAGCAGTTACCTATCATATACCATGGTTATTAATAACTACGAAACTGATTTTGAAAATTCTCTTGCTGTTATAATGGTTAGACTCTTTACTTGGAAAAAGGCTATAATATGTTCCCTGGGGACGGGCATTTCCGTAGGGACATGGCCATTAATTCAATTTGCAAGGGCACTCGCTAGAACAACTGGACCAATTTTGAAAATTCTTTCACTGTTGTAATGGTTAAACTCTTCACTTAGATAAAGACTGCAGTTTATTTCTCGAGGATGTGCAGTTCCGTAGGGACATATCGTCATTGATAACTACTGAAGCTATATCTAAAATTCTTTCACTCTCAGAACTTCTTTCACTTTCAGACTCTTTACTTGGACATATGCTTTAGTTTGTTCCCTGTGGACGGGCAGTTCTTTAGGGACATAGACATAGGGTCATTGACACAGACATATAAATAAATGTTCATGAAAACCAGAAGTCAAAGTCACGTTCTATAAAATTATTGGTCTGAAAAATTTTAAATGATTTGATAAGACTACCCAAAATCTAAATCAACATAGGCTAAGCCACAAGCAAATGCTTTTAAGCCGCATTTTGAAACAAAATTTTAAAAAGCTGCATAATAATAATTGTATAATTTAAAATGTTTACGCTTTTCTAATTATAAATATAAACCACCTTTGGAAAAATTATCTACCAATAACTTTGCAGGTGGCGGCAGGACAGGACGGACAGAGGATGGACAAGAAGAGCGAAGTCTTGGAAAGGCCTATGTCCAGCAGTAGACGACCACGGCTACTGGGTGGATGGATGGATGGACGTATAGGTTTAACGTACTCGTAGTTTTAGTCCTTCTAGAGTGAAGCTAATTCAATAATGATTTGGTTTTTTCCAAAACACAAAATATAATTTTCCGATAACCTGATCCAGTCACTTCATCGGTCGGTCTTTGTCTTTGGGTCCCTTACAACCCTAGTTCGAAGCACAAAATATTTTGCTCAGTTTTGTTATGTTAATGTTCGACACAGCGTGCTCCTAGGCCTTGTCTAAACACTCGGGGTTGCCAACTTGAGACCTTATTTAATCAATTCACAAATTACCATGCTAATAACGTTATTTTGTGGGTACATTTTTGTACGTAGCTATGCATATTGTTAGTTATTTGTGTGTTATTAGTGTAAAGTTTTAAGAAATCTGTTAAATCACAGAGAACAATTTGAAGGCTTGCATATTTTATAAGAAGTTAAGGTTATTGGTTATTTATTGCAGTTAAATGGTTAGATTTGTGGTTAGATCTTCAAAATAAAATACTTTACCAACATTTACATTTTACCATTAAAATCTAATTTTATTGGTTTGATTGATCCTGTTAATCTGTTGAGTTTTAATTAGCTGTTAATTACAAAAATATCCTAAATTCCCGAGTTTATTCTTTACCACCTAATTTGTACAAAATAGAAAGTTTGTGCTTTATAAAGGGAAGGGTAAGCAATAACTAAACTTTTGTTGAACAAAACCTTAGCATGACAACGTTCAGCGATTCACCATGAATTGCACTTTTCTATTTAATGAAGTTTGAATACACAAAATTTTGTAAATGATCAGCTTACTGAGTGAGTAGGTACCTCAATAGAGATACTTATAAAAATTAGGCTAACAAATTGGAAGGTTGTTTCTTTCTTATTTCTAATTCATTACTCTTACTAATTAATGAATCCATTGCTTATCCGGGCTTATGCATATTATAGAAGCATTTAAAGCGCAATAAAAACTAGTACATACACATAAATACATATCTACAGTATTTGATTGAAAATTCTCAAGCTGTATAGACATAGTATACTATGGTATAGATAACATCACTAATAAAATAATTATGCATTTAAATTTTGTTGTAATGAAAAACACGATTAAAAATCTTTAGATAAGTTGTATTTTTTAGACTTAGATCTTACATTATTCGTTAAACGAAACATGTTGATTTTTGGCCTGCATTGTTAGGGTGTCTAGTTTTGATAGCTTTTTTTAGGTATTTGAGAGCCCATCATAAGATCTTTTGTTAGAACAATAATAAGACCCAAATGTTATAAACATTGTGATATCCTTTTTCTGCTAAATTCATGTACCTTTCAGATTGTTCAATTAAAGCAATTATCTAGAACTAGGTCAAAAAATCACAATCCTTTTCTCTAACTTTGCAAGTGCGGGGTCTAGCGTAGCAATTTATTGATACTTCTTGTTTGTCGAGGAGGTATAGTAAAAACGCATGAATTTTAGCACTTGAAATATTTCAGCACCACCTGCAGGTAAAATGCGATGCGGCATACTAATAAAACATAATTGCCTAGCCGTTTGCATGTACATTAGCAGAAGCGAGTGTCGAAATGTTGCTGGCAATTATGTTGTTAAGAATTAAATTTTATTTAGCGCCGCCGTTATGCTAATCCGGTAATTTTGACATATGAGTTATTTTATTGGGTTGTGCTTTTTATTCGCGGAAGTTAAGCATGCACACTTTCATGGTAAAAAATACTTCCGGTTGTTATAACTATACGATGTTTGAACATAAAACCTACTTTGTCTACTACCTTTAGTAAAAAGTTTCATTACCAGGTCATTATAAAATACTTAAAATTTGGGGGGAAAACATGGCGAATTTTTCAGAAAGTTATTCTGATGATGAATCCACGTGAAAGAAAAAAGTATCGTTCGTACCGAGTAAAAATGGCTTTTCTTGCCCTCGGAATGTAAACTTTCGAAATTACCTTCATTCCTCGGGTAAAAAAAGCGTATTTTTTTACTTGGCATGAAAAATTTTATCACCGTTAATTAATATATTGTAAAACAAAATAAACTACTAAAATGAACAGTAAAAAATTAATATCGGGTAACGTCTTTTTTTTTGTATTTAAAAGCCACTTTCGTATTTTGAAATGAGAATTAACTTTGATAAATTCATACAGACAGAAATTACACAAAACCCATACACACGATTTTGTCTAAGCACGAAAACACTTATAGCGAAAATTCAGTGTCTGTTACAACTGTTCTCTCCATGGTAGAACTCAAAAACAGTCAGGCTAATTGAGTTGAAATTTGAAATGTAGTTGAATAATTATATCAAAACCCCGAGGAAATAATAAAAATTGTTTAGTGACGTAAATTTTTGAGAAATCAAGCGTATTTTCAAGCAAAACACATCTGCATTATTGGTTTGTGTAGCAAACGTCGTCCACTTGGAAAAGGTTTTAAGTCAAAACAGTAGTAGCAGAGTCACAAACTTACTTTAGTCCGAGCACATTTTAAACCATTGAAAAAAAAGTTTGTGCTCTCTAAAGTAGCAGTCAGTCTTTGGAAACATCAGCGAGTGCCGGTGAATTATTTGAGGCCCGCTACAGCCTCCTTGCGCGACTTTTGTTCACGTGGACTCCCCGGATCTTTTGTCGATGGGCACAATAAAATTTTATCCCGGAAACCTATTCGCCGTTACCTTTTATTATAATGTTGCAGCTGGGTTCCGGAATACTTTCAGTTGTGCTTTAGCACGCCTTTTGTTGTCCTCACATAATGGAGGCCAACCTTTTTATTACGTTTCTGAAGTAATCGCTGTACTGTGACGTGATAACTGCCTCGTTTTTTACGGATTTTAGGGTTTCATGTAAAATGGAAATCCTGAAGTTCTTTTGTACGTTCGTCCTCAGTATATCCACACACTGAATACACAATACCATTTTTTTTAAACACGTACAAAATTTTAATGCAGGCAAGAATAAAATGTAAAAAAATATTGAGAACATCATATTTTGAAAATTAATTAAAAGTAATTAAGGCGCACATATGCATTTTTAGGGGATGGCTACATATTTGTGCCTTTTGGGATATAAACCCTTGGTCCATGGGGACCAGAAGCGCGACGACTTTTCCAAGAAATTTCCTCGCGCCTGGTCGACGCTTCTGGTGATCGGCGGGCTGGGGCCTACCTCGGACAGCGGATTAGCCTCACAATCCAACGGGGTAACGCCACCAGCCTACGGGGGACCCTCCCTTGCGGCAGCGATTTAAACAATATTTTTCCCTACAAACCCCTACATTACATAAATTTAACGGTCTTACCAAAATTTTAGCTGAATGTGCTTTTATTGTTTTAGATAAAATCAAAAAATTTATACGAAAATGTTATCTACTAGATTAATAATAACCAAACTAATGTTTGAAAACGTCCACAGTTCTTCCAAAATGTGGTTTATCTTGAAACAAGTTTTCAATTTTGCTCCGGCGACGAAGTCAGCACGATTGTATTGTCCTCGCAAGTTTCATGGAGCGTGCACCTTATAGTGAAATGAAACATCATGACATTTGGCCACGCCCACAAGTGAGTTGGTTGCGTCATGACGACCATCCTTAAGGTGGATGTGACGGATCTCTTTCCCCAATGCCAATGACAATAATTAGAAATCAATTAGGCTGTTCTTGCAAAGTTTTGTTATTTCATGAATTACTTTGTAAATAATCGTGCACAACAACTTAAAAAAGCGTGTGTACAGGATCATTTACAAACTATTGCATAAAATTACACCAACACACCAGAAAAGCCTAATTGACATTAAATTATAGTCGCTTAGTGCCATAAATCACATTAATTTAACACTTTTTATTCAAAAATAAGAAAAACAATCATAGGTTTTGGTCGGGAAACGAAATCCATCGCATCCACCTTAAGCGATTTAGGTTACAACATTTTTATCAGCAAATTGATAAGCTCGAAAGCATACATTCCCACATTATCTTATCTCCTGAAAATGTACAGTTGGTGAAAATTTGTTGTTCACACTAAAATTATCTATTCTGAACAATCTATATAACGTTACGTATGTGTTGTAGACGGGTTGTGGTTTTCTCCGTGTTAGAACACATGGAATCGCTTTAGAAAACAATGAGAAACAAACGCCTGATCGAAGTTCCGGTTCCTAGTTCGCTCACTGCTGAACATAAGACATTTCCAAAATAGCCACTCTTGGTGGTCCTCTTGAAAGAAATGCCCATGCTGCATATTAAGATATGGGATCATTATATGGGGTAACTCTGTTGATTTGATTAAGGCATTCAAGAAGTAAAAACGTTGTTTAAGGATACTTTGCAACGCAGGATTCAGAGACATGTATGAGCCACTATTTCAAAAACTCTGTACACTACAATTGCCGTGCCTTTACATTCAAGCTATGTGTATATTTGTAAAAAAATATCCTAATTTATTTAAAACAAGGGGAGATTATTCCAAACTACAGATGCACTAGACAATTTCATAAGCTATATTTACCCAGGTCCTATTTCACTATCTTCAACAAGAATGTTATGTACAGTATAAATATATTTAATAAATTACCAAAAAACGTAAAAATTTTACCTTTGCTCAAATTAAACACAAACTTCAGTTGTTTTTATTAAAGATCTGTTTTTATACAATCAATTAATATTTAGGTTAAGATGTTGCATGGCTACCCGTTGTTATGATACTCGTATATACTATATTCAAATTATGTGATTTAACTGTTTTAAAAAGGTAATAAAGCCGAGTCTGAAGGCTTTAATTTTAGTCTTAGTGCTGTCAAAACTCAATTTTCTTCGATACAAAATAGTCCTTAAAACTCAGGATTAGAAGCTAAATTTCTTTGAAGAATTTTTAGCTTTGACAGCACTAAAACTAAAATTAAAGCCTTCAGAATTGGCTTTAATATGTGTGTAAATATGTGTATTTTTGCGTTTTATGATTTTAATTTAATAGATTGATAAGATTTAACATTTTTTATAAATATTTGTACGCCATTGTATGATGGAATTTGTTGGAACAAATTTATGTTCATAACAACTATTGTGAAACCAAATTTTTACGAATTACTTACTGTGTAGGCGGGGTAGGTAAGCGCGGTGCCGAAACCCATACCAGTGACGCCGCTGCCTTCCACTACAGTCTTTTCTATATCCATCTTCCATCTAGCAGCCTAGTTCTTCCACTGCTGAACAAAAGCCTTTCCAGGGGGTCTAGCACGTGCCATATACACAGTGTCTTTCGATCATACTTGCTCTCTCGCACAATGACAAACGCGGTATGTGTGAGAGCGCAAGTAGGATAGATATAAGCTTTTTCTCTAGCGCGTGCTAGCTACACAGGACTTTGCCACACCCGGCGGTCATCCTGGAAGAATTGCCCATACTCACACACGCTGGGCAGGCGGGTTGGTGAGCGCGGTGCTGGAACCCTCGCACCAGTGACGCCGCTGCCCGTCACCAGTCTGTTGCATATAAGGCCCGGCTATTAGGGATGAATATACCGCCACCTATCGGGCCCAGACATGGTGGGCCTCCTGATTTTTTGCCTGTGAGCTGTCCTCTTACTCTCCCCCGAATTACTTCGAGGGGGTCTCATCTTAAGATGGGGGCCTGGCATCAGCTCTACCACCTGTTTTTCTATATAAATGCTGCCAATGGGGGATAGATATGTTTTTGGTCAAACCCAATTTCAGTACTAGTTTTTGGGAACTCCTGTAAGTTAGGTCAAAAGTTATAAATGGCGAGTCACGCTACGTGATGCGTAGCTAGGCCAAACTAAAATCGTTTTGTACTAAAATCGGGACTGGCTGGTAACAGATATACCTCCATCAATCGATTCCTGGCATGGTGGACGACCTGGTTGTGCCTGTTTAAGAGCCGTCCTCTGACTCTCTCCCGAATAACTTCGGGGAGTATGCGAGTACCTCTACAAGTCCACAGTCGATCCCGGCATCAACTCCACCAACTCTTACAATCCGCCGTATTGTAGAAAGTGTCGCAAGGACAATCTGCTTAAACGCTAGATATATATCTGTATACGTTATTATATATGTAATTACAGCATAAGTATTAGTTTTTTAGGTAATGTTAACTTCCCTAGTCATTGGTTTAGATAGAGTAACTTTAATTACTTCGTTTTTGTAGTTTTAATTTCTCCTACACGCCTACCAACTGCTTTTTGTATTTCTTGTACCATCTTTGGGTTGACTGTTAGAGAATGCTTTATGCATTAAGTCCGCCATTTTGTACTTTTTATTTGTTCAATAAAGAATTTATGATGATGGTGATGAAATATTAGGGTTTTACATATGGAATTGCTGTTTTCTATAAAGAATTTGAAGGAAACTTAGTTTTCAGTACTAACATTTTTGTATTTTTTTTAGGAATGACAAATCCATCTTATGTAATTTATTTTATGTATGAATGAGACAACATTAAGCTAACAGAAACATTAATTAATTTTTTTTTAAATGTCACCTGTAAAAATTATTACGAATCTTATCATGGAAATGGATGGCATTTAGGACGAACTGTTTTTCAAAATTAAATTTTTATAATCAAACTGAAAATAAAACAAAATTAAATACGTAGATCAATTTCAAACGAAAGACAAATAATTGAATAACAGGAATTATGAACTCATGAATCTGAAAGAAAATTTCGGCAATTTCATAGGTAAACACCTATTATCAACACACACGGCAGAACAGCACTGTTTAGTAAAACAGATGTGTGTAGTGTATTTCGTCCACGACATGGGCAAATTATGAGGTATGTTTATTGTAGTTAGAAGTAAGTAGTTTATTGACGATTAATTTATTCATATTTTATATAAAAGGCAAAGCCTTGCGTCTGTCGATCAGTTTCGTTCTTTGGTTTGAGACTTATTCGGCCAAAGGTAAGCTTGTGCTTAAGCTTTTGTAAATTTTTTGGGTTCAGTATTTAATAAATGCACTTTTATATGACTTGTAATACGTGCGACTGTTATATAACAGACGAGTGCTAACAACAAGGATATATACCACAGCATCGCTTCAGGTGTTTCCTTTTTTTTGACAAAACCTAAAACATAGTGCCAAAACGTTATACCAGCGCAAAATTCGTTCATTTCTGTACAAAGCGCCCCACTTTGTGGTTGGATAAAACAGCGAGTAGAATGTATCAATCCATTACAGCACTGACACCTCTCAAGATATATGTTGTAGATAGCCGTATCCTATCTACAAAATAAATATCCATCTACGAGTATGTGTGAGCTACGTAAGATCTATTGCCGTGAACCGTAATCAATATCAACCTTCTATTTGCCAACATGACGGTTTTATTAAAAAATAATGGTGCACCTATTCAACCTGTCGTTGTCATAAAATGGATTGGCTCTGTTTTTGTTTTGTGGAGATGTTAAGTCGTTTCGGATCTTGGATTTCTTTACGCATTCTCATGAGTCGACGAAAGTGAAGGTAAAAGGGAATGTCGGTGACCTCGTTTTAGTAAGAGCTTATACCTACATTTTATCAATCCCTGTTCTGGCATGATATTCGACTTGGTAAAAAATAATTGATGGATCTTGGTTGCTTTGAGAAGTTTGAGACAATGCAATTCTTGTCGATATTTCGCTTTGGAATCATAAATACTTAAATGCATCTTATGAAGAAAATAAATTGAAAAAAACCGGCCAAGTGCGAGTCGGACTCGCGCACGATGGGTTCCGTACCATTATCTTTAAAATTACAAAAAACATTTTGTATGGAAGCCCCCTTAAATATTTATTTTATTCTGTTTTTCAGTATTTGTTGTTATAGCGGCCAAACATACATATACATATACAAATTTCAACTTTCTAACTATCACGGTTCATGAGATAAAGCCTGGTGACAGACGGACAGACAGACGGACAGTGGAGTCTTAGTAAAAGAGTCCCGTTGGTAACCCTTTGGGTATGGAATCCTAAAAATGAATCCTAGTAACGCAAAATAAGTACTATCAACTCGGATTGACCAATTATTCCACGGAGAATCATTAGCCTCATCGGTATTTTAATCTATAGTTGATTTTGGTTTTCATTCTTAGAGTTCCTTGCCCAAACGAGACCTTATCACTAAGCCTCCGCAGTCTGTATGTTCGTCTCGGTCTGTCACAGGGGTCTACAGCTACAGCTTCAGATCAACTAAAATTTTTTATAGCACACTGTGCGTAAAATGACCGCTTTACGCACGCTTTTCCGCACTTGTGCTATAAAAAATTATACGAAACTCGTGCGAGAAACTTTTTCTCGACTCGTGCGATTGCAGCACTCGTCACGTTTCATCGCTTTCGTATCGTAATGTACTATTATTTGCCTTTACTTATTTTTGTAAAAACTACGTAACATTGCAGTAGCAGCCGTTCGACAAACAATTTCTCCCGTCATCTTTTGTATAATTATAATTTGTATGCAGGTAGCTATAAGTATTTATTTGTTTTTGCTTTTGTGGGCATAATCTCATGCACGAATATGAGTATTATTCACGAATTGTAGTATCAAAACAAACTCATGTGAGTTTATTGATACTATTCACATATTTTATTCACCTTTTTACACATATTGCCTTTAGAATTTCCTTTATTGCCTTTAGTTTTTGTTTCTTTTTTTTTGTTTTTTATTAGTATTATATTCTGAAATATTTGATAAGTGTTATACAAAATAATGTATAAAAATAAGCCCATTTGTAATTTTAAAAAATAATAAAAATGTATTTTTTTTATTTTTTATTGTAGGTATTAAAAATTTGGTTGTATTATATTTTTAAGTAGATGTTTAATTTTGTTTAGTGGAAAGGTTAATTTTATTTATAGGATAGTTATAAGTTGATATTATGTTATGTAAGTTTTTGTGTTTATATAAAAAATTTATTAAAAAATTATACTTCATTGTCTAGACTCCCACAGTACAAGTCTGACTTAGTTTGGGGTCTGATATTAAACCAGAAAGAGTTTCCAACGCTCATTAGTACTTACACTATTCAGTTCGAGCACTGTTCAATTTATTTTAGGTACCTACCTTTTTTTTTAATAATTTTGTTGTACCCACGTATCTTGTTGTAATGTGTCTTTATGATTATATATTTTTGTTTGTGTGTACTTTTAAAAAATAAAATATTTTATTTTTGTATGTCATAAAATTGTGTAAAATTATGAATAAATAAACAAATAAAAAATAAAAAAGCTGTTATATGTTACTTTGGCCTTTATCACGGCAAAAAAATACACAGGTGTAATTGAAACTCAAGGGGAATTCCATAAGTAGAATTTTTTTATTCATGTCCACCCTCTTATCTTCGAAACAAGAAGGTCGAAAAATATTTTAAAAATCATGATAATAAGTGAAGATAAGATATTACGGTTCCGTATTCAGTGGAAACCGCGAATTGTTCGTTGGGTGCTACCATTTTAGCGACTTGTTTGTGTCGCCTTGATATTGCTATGACATCTATATTGTTGTAACTACCATGTTTGTAGGGTTCCGTACCCGTATTGTATGATGGTATGGAACCCTTTGTGCGCGAGTCCGATTCACACTTAGCCAAATTTTCTTCTTATAACATAGATATGTACTAATTTCATTTAAATTTTAAACCATTCGTTTTGCGGCTCTAATACTTCTACTTTACCACAGAGTAAGGAATGTTCTTTAGTGGTTGAAGAGCCTTTCCTTTTCCATAGACTAACTGAAGAGAAACCTTTCAGCCAATCATGGAGCGTTGGCTCTCTCATCAAACAACTTTATTCCTTTGAAAACCGTCGCCTCCTGAAATTGCTGCATGAAAAATGCAGCTGAATAATCAATCTGAAACTTGAATAGGCAAGTATCTTTCTGGTTACTGTGCTTAATATTCAGATGAATATTGGCAATTGAAAACGGAGAATTTTGCGCTACTGTAGCGCCTCAAATTGTTTTTACGAACGTTTCTGCTCTTACTTACGGTGTAACTATTAACATGTTCCTTTGAAAATGTACTTATATAAAATATCATTATAAAGTGGGGTCATCATTAGCTTTAATTACTGCAGTTATCCTTTTAGATATTTTTTTTATAATTTTTCGTCTTATTCTCTGTCTGTACATAGACGATATTCTAAAAAAAAAATTGCGGTGTAGGATACTGATGCAAAAATATTTTTTCGGTACTTTTGTCGGTATTTCATGCATCACGCAAAAACTAATGAACGAGTTTTGGTATAGTTACTACTGTACGATCCTCAGCAGTGAGGCGTTAATTACAATTAAAAAAGGAAGAAAGATTACTGTTCAATAACTCAATAAAGACAATTCTGATGGCTTTAATTTTAGTTCTAGTGCTGTCAAACCTTGAAAGTTTCCAAAGAAATTTGGCTTCTAATCTTAACTTTTAAGGACTATTTTGTATCGAAGAAAATTTAGTTTTGACAGCATTTAAACTAAAATTGAAGCCTTCAGAATCGGCTTTATTATCTAACTAAAAACTGGATACTTTCTACTGTGGAAATCCCACTGTGGCCGCTTTATCTTCTTCCACGCGGACGCAGTTGCGGGCATCAGCTAGTAAAACAATAAGGTAATTAACATCAAAGATGGTTTTATAAGAACTACATTTTTGTCTAATTTTACAATATTATATATAACAAACCAGCAGCAATGACGAGAAATAAAAGTGGGTGTGGCAGCAATACCACAGAGACGCAGCTGAAACGGTCGTAGTAGGGTTGCCAACCGTACTTTAAAATAAAGTATCTTACGTTATTTTGGGTCCCTGTATTTTATACTTTTGAATACCAATAAAGTACGTATAAATACTTTATTTCAATTTTTATATAAAATTAGACGTTAACTGAAAACAAAAACAGAGCCGTAAAAAAATCCAAGGGAAAATGTATGACTTCCTTCATTGTGGATGATATTTTTATGTTGTGCGTTTGTGTTTTTGCAAACAGCACAAAAAATACAGTTACATAAAAGGATTTGAGGATGTTAGTATGGAGTCTGGCCTTCCTAGTTCCTACCACCCGCAGCTACCGTGACATTTTTTGCAAAAAATCTTCTAACTTCCTTGAATAAAGAATCCTTTTTTATAAAGGACCGTACTTTTTATTTACCTTCCCTGAAATCAGATATACTTTATTTCTTCTAAAAAAAGTTGGCAACCCTAGTTGGGAGATAAAATATTGTGTACAACTGGACATAATTAGACATTGGGACATTTTGTGCAGTCTATTTCAAAACGAACGAATATGTCCTAAGGTTTCTTATTATGTCACAGTTGAAAATAATCATATTTCTTAGCCATTTTTAAAGAATAACTATAAAAATTGAACTTCATGATCATAAATAATTGTAAGTCCATCATTCATATACTATATACAAAGTGGCATTAATTAATATAGAAAACTCATACGTCTAAGCCTTTATAAGTGCTCAATATGAAGGGTCGATGACCCTTTTTGTGAAATTCGTTAATTGTTTTTCGTGTTTCCTACCAAGCCTCCAGTATGAATTAGGCTGTATAAATAAATGTCACCTTGTATATATAACAGAATATTTGCAAATAGTCACACTATCTCAAACCCTGAACCACTATTATAGCTTTACGATGATATCGCTAAGACGACTGCCTTGTACTTACAGTTCCGTAAAAACTTTTACAATAAGAGAATATACGCCAACTACAAACCGTTTCACCAAAAGGTCTCGATAGCGGAGAGCAGGGCTATGTATGAGAGAGAACATGCGAGCAGAGAGCCCCCGAGCACGATACGCATCTGTCTTTTCCTTTGACCGGTTATCTCATGGACGAGCTACTTTATTTATTTTATTTATTTATTTATTATTTATACAGCATTAAAGATAGATATCCATTGCACTGTATAATTAAGTTTTTACAAATACAAATAAAAATATTCACAAACACAAATATAAATAAAAACATTCACAAACATATAGTTTACTACTGACAGGTGTATTCAAAATATCGGGCAAGCAAATTCGTACACCGAGGTTTTCGTTCGTTAAGATCCTAAAGTAATGTGTTGTCACCAACGCAAAAAATAGTTGACTGCAGAATCAAATGACTTATAATAGATAGCAGGTAAGATTGTGGCTTAAATCCATTTAACGGGTTTAATTATATAAATAATGGAAACGTCGAGAATAAGAAAGAATAGTTCCAGATTTTTTTGTTACATACTTTCAGAAATACCATGTTCTAAAAGACTAGGCAACAAAAAAATCAATAAAAATCGTTACATAATCCTTAAATACTGCTTTTTCAAATGATATAACCCTTGGTAGGTAAAAATGAAAATATTTCTCTTCTTTGGCCAACATAAAGTAGAAAATAAATAAATAAGAAACATCCTTAGTTACTGATTTAAGAAAATCTCATTTAGCGCTACTTGAGTTACAAATATGGGTTAATTACAAAAAACAATGAGTTGATCCCAATGTTTCTTTCATCATTTCGAAACTATGAAACATCCATTTTTAGAAAGAACCACACATTGCGGGTCCGTTAACTCACAAGTTCTAGGTTTTTCCCCATACATTGTCTTTGTGCGTCCCAAGGCGCTCATTTGGACCCACTCCCGAAATATTTGGGTTCAAAAGCAACTACCGTTGTTTGTGTGTTGATAGTATCAAAGAGTATTGTAATATAAGCGTATGCCTAGAGGCTTATTGTGATGGTAGAGACATTGTCTGAGATGCTTTAATTAACCAGGGGATGAGATGATTAATGGCTTGAAATAATCTACGCAATACGAGTAAATGCCGTCGTATGATGGCGTAAACTAATTTTTCGCGAAGAAGACACTTTGGTGAAAAAATCAATCGCAGCTAAACTTTGCTAAACTTAAAACTTAAAATTGCTAAAATGAAGTACGTTAACCTTTTTTTGCGTGTTAGTCTGGCTATCCAGCCAAGGAACACCGACAGCCTTTTTAGTATCCTCGAGGAACGCTAGCGATCTTGTAAAATTTTTTTTATATTGTGTTTTAACGGTTTCATTTTTATTAATTTACCAGCCTTTTTTGCCCACGGCTGCGCTCGCGCTCAAAGAGTAACAAACTTGAAAATACCTTCATAATTTGAATTTAAAAAATATGCCTTTTTTAGCACTGTCTCCTTCATTTTAGGAACCCATCTGCCGAATATAAGGTTTGTAGGCTCTATAGTTCTGAAATCTCGTAATAAGTGACTGACACTTCCTCTAGAGTTCAAATCTTGACTGATTTATGTAGAATATATGAAAAATTAAAACAAAATGAAATGAAAATTTATTTATTCATAACAAAACTTAACATACTTTCAGAAGTTTAAAACTAACTGATAGTTGCATGAAACCAAGATAAGTTTAACGTGGACTTTAAATACATGCTATCCCTTACATTTCGTATGAAAAAGATAGTGACAGTATCAATTTAAAGTCGTCGTTTGACTAAAATCTTGGTGTTGTGCAAACTGGGAGTAAAACACATAACTATATTATTGGGAAACGTTGGAAGCCATGTTAGCCACGGTAGGCTAAAGATAACCTGAGTTATGACCTCCAGATGCTAACTATACATAAATATAATGATAAAATAATATGTAAGGAAATAGTTATTTGTGCAACAAGAGAGCAAAGATTTTTTTTTGTTGGAGTGCATAATTTGAATCCCGAGCGAACGAAGGATTCTATAATTGAATCTCGAGCGTAGCAATTTATTCTATGTTAGAATCCTAAGCGTGGTGAGGGATTCAAAAGCACAAAAAACAAAATAAATTTGCTCTCGTATGAAGTATACAACTTTTTCACTTCACTAGCGAGAAAACACAAGATGTACAGACACTATATTTTCTTACGAACTTATAGGAATTCAATGGTTTTTTCTTTATTTAATATACCGTATCAAAATATTGCACATGAAAAAAATGTAAGGAATTTTAATTGAATCCCGAAAGCCGCCAAAAATTGGAAAATCTCTGATAAACCGATCAAAAACGCAAATTAATTACCACAATCATCACGCCAGCGTTTTACTCTATCCGTTTTTGGTAGAAGTTCATT
Source organism: Ypsolopha sequella (assembly GCA_934047225.1). NCBI lineage: Eukaryota > Metazoa > Arthropoda > Insecta > Lepidoptera > Ypsolophidae > Ypsolopha > Ypsolopha sequella. Next base: position 12,920,433 of record OW203994.1, on the reverse strand, counting down.
GGTCTATACGGAGCCCATAGTCTATGGTACAGATTCCATATACGCTGGGAGACTGTACATATAATTACGAGAAGGTTACCTTGTCTATGGTATCCGACTAGCTGCAGGGCTGTGTATAGCCTCCCAATGTGTATAGAATCCTTATAGAGTCAAAAAGATAAGCCGATGATTTCGTAAGCCGATGAAATACATACGAAATATCAATGCGCAGTTTCTTAATTCAAAACAATTTTCTTCACGCAGTGAGCAAAATTGACTGTTGATCACTGATTTTAAGCAACAAAGGCGTGCTTATCGAGCTAGTGGGTGAAAACAAAATTGTACTCTTATGCTCGTAAAAATTGAACTACAAGCCAGGTTAAAAAACACTAATACTGCGCATTTTGAACATTATGTTCTAGAGTCAATCTTGCTTCTGATCATTTACTGAAGGTCCAGATGAGCCCTATCCCCTTTCTTCGGCCACAAATAGACGCTGTTTCGGGCATGCAGGTCTCCTAACGATGTTTTCCTTCACCGTTCCGCAAGTGGTAAATATTAGGTAATAAAAATACTCTGCACATTAACTGCAAAAAACTTATTAAAAACGCCCAAGCGGGAACCGTACCTGGGTCTCGAGATTACAAGGCCAGATTTCTACCGCTTGAGTTACCGCCGCTTTCATGGAGTTATTCTAGAAAAACGTTATACATACGTAAATAATTGCGTCCAAGTGAAAATGGTGAGTAACAATTATAAACGCAATACAACCCACAAACAAACAAAAAAATTATCCACAAAAATATTTATGTATCGATTGGTCATCAAATTAATAATTATGCAAAAATAATGAAAAAGTTGATTAAAATAGTTTTATTGTAAAAGTGAAGTAAAATATAATAATAATAATAATTAAATCATTAAAACTCGCGTGAGCTGACATACTAAATTATTATTACATACGGCTTGAACACTCACGTGTGATTGTTGTTGACTATATGCCAACCGTTTCACCGATACAATTTTGGCATTATCAAGGCGAGTGTCGTTCTTAGGACGACGACGCGGCGTTCACCGTCGTTGGCAAACGGGCACTGGCAGCCGCCGATCGCCTTGATAATGCCGAAATTGTATCGGTGAAACGGTTGGCATATAGTCCACAACAATCACACGTGAGTGTTCAAGCCGTATGTAATAATAATTTAATAATAAAATTCTTTATTGCACGGAATAAAATTATCGTACAAAAGCGAGCTTAATACTAATAAGTATTTTCTACCAACTACATTAATTATACAAAGTTAACTTAGATGCTTTACTGACGTCTCATACACGTCTTCTTCATCGGTCCATCTAATAATAGATATTTCGAACATGCAGCACAGGAAATAATAAAATAAATATTACATTACTTTTCTGAGAACTCATGGAATTCTCTTCAGCGCACAAGTAACCCGTATGCTTGTCGACGCGACGTTTCAATTACAAAAGTGGTACACACGTACAAGACATGGCAGCGTTCCGAATCATCTTTACTGGAAAAACTTGTCTATCCGTTCCGAATTGTATCATCTAATGAAGCAGCACAAGTTTCTATTCCACTTAATTGAAAGAAAACATCGCAGTACGTGCCACACAGTCCAGTGGTGCTCAAACTGTTTGAACCGGTGCTACTTGCTTCGCTAGACAAGACTTGTTTATTTATATTGCGATGGTGCGATGGATTTTACAGAAAGATTTTTTTACCGATATTTGGATTGTTTTAAGGATTAAAGAGTTTTGTGAAATAATACGCTTTTTAATAGAAATTCGTTTTATTTATTCGACTTTATATTTTTATGATACTGGCATTCTAAAAGGCCGAGAATCACACCCATTCATCTTTAATATATGGAGAGTTTTAGTTTAACAAAACTTTTTGTCATTTCAAATACCTACTCCTACTCACCATATCATATATGTCTTACAATTTACAATAGATCATACCTATGTAATTAATGGCCAAAACTCGTTCTACCTACATAAAAGAAAACTTGACAGTCACTGATCTACAGCATAAAGGCCGGCCGCGATTCCGTAGTTATTTTTAGTTATACTAACATGAACCGAGCATGCATTAGCATGGCCGTTGTTCGATTCCGTTCCGAGCCGAATTATTTACGAGCAGACCAGTTACCGATTAAAATAGAAATGCGTTAGCCATATTGCGGTCTAAAGATGATTTGAGTAACTTGAGCTGGAATAGTGGTTAACACAGGGAAACGAGGTTTCCTGGACAATGCAAAAGGTTAACCTTGACTATAGTAAAAACCTTGGTAAACGTCAGTCCCTCAGCACAAAGTGCATAGCTTAACTTGGTATTTCTTGTTTAAAAGTTAAAAATTTAAAAAAATTGGTATGTGGCTGTTAACACCGATAGTTCAGTATTAATGAGGTTTATAAAGCATGAGTTTCTAATTAGTCATGATCTGGTCCAAACAAAGTTAAAAAAGCATTTTAAGTTGGTTTGGTTCAGATCATGACTAATTATGCATTAAATTACAAACACTTCTAAACCACACTAATACTAAATAAACTATTGGTGTTAACTACCACATACCAAAATATTTTTCAATTTTAACTTCTAAACAAGAAATACAAAGTTAAGTTATGCACTTTTTGCAAAGCGACTGATGTTTAACCTTAATATTCTTTAATGAAAAAAAAATTACCGTTACATGTTTTTTTTAACCAGTATAGTGTACTCTGCCTACTTAATAATTGGCATAATATTTGTTTAAACAATACTAGTGAATTCCACATATTGTGTCGAATAGTGTTTGTGATTACGAGAAATAAATTTGCTTCTTCATATAAACTGACTGGAAGGCGTTTATATTTTTATAGGTTTAAAAAAATGCGTTATTTCTAAACTCATAAAACAAAAGCTGCTCTGTGGAGCATGTGGTTGAGATTTATAGCACGTCACTGGTTCACCTAGTTACTAGGTCCTAGTAGAACTTCAGTTCTGTTGCTTACGTTTTTATATTATTGAATGATAAAATTTAATTTTCATTTAATGTTTATATTAAAGTCAATATGACTAGCAGCATATAGCACAACAAAAGGAATCAGTATAAGAGAGTAAATATAAAACACTGCTAATGCTCTTTTTACTAACATTATAGCAAATACATTCGAACTCCTATTGCGATTTTGAAATTATTGACCATACACTACACTTATCTCTACTTCACTGACCTAGAATAGTACTTAGTGCCATTGAAATAGGGTTGAGAATAGAACTATCGAGTGGAGAACAACACAAGGCCAAAGATCAAGCATTACAGTAAATATTTCAGCAGTGCGTTTTGAATGGTAAAAAGAATTTGTTTTATGAAGATGTTTTATTTTTAGCAAGATTTGAGTGGTACTTTTAAGAACTATCTAGGTGGTATTCTTTTTAATGTTAAAAACAGTTGGCTAGTGCGGTCTTAAACACTATGTTGAAAGTTTACTAATATTATACAAAAAACGGTATTAATATTTGTTTTGATGAAAATAACACCCTACTTAAGGCAAGGTTCTTCCAATTTTGTCTCTTTTCGAATTCATTTTAAACCATGAAATTGTGAAATTTAAATTTTGAAAAAAATATATGTCATAAAAATAAATAAAAGGTTTAATTATATTTTAATCTTAACAAATATATAATAGGTTTTCTTCACTTTTTGATCTTTATATTCGACATGCGATTACTTGCATTTCCCTCCATCCAATAAAATCGCAAAAATAAACTTCGTACAAAATAAGATATAAAACGGCCGTTATCTAAAAAAAACACTCTTTTAATACCAAAACAATGAAAAAAAAGCCTTAAAATTGCAAAATTTCTGATCGGCTGAGCGGGATGGACAAGTGTAAAATGAAAGCGTTGGAGCAGGATCGATTTCTCCAAGCTACGAGCAATGTTTTTTACAAGCAATGGACCTACGCTTGGCCATTATTGCGCCTGATGGGAAGCGTCGATTAGACCTAGCATGAAGCGCGCTCGTCCAGAAATTTAGAGAGTGACAGCAGTCTCTTCAGAGTTTTCCTCAAAAATCTACACAGGTCGGTAAGGGACGAATGTCTGATACTACGCAACTGCTTGTAAGCACTCTCCATTATGGTAACTCATGACGTCATGCTGGAACACGACGAGTCGCTTGACGGCATAGTTTCATCATAGTGTATTTTTTTTTATTTGTTCTGCATACAAAGAGCCCGTAACAGTAGCTCCATGATCGAGATATTTTATCATGACCACCCCTTTACTATCCCAGACAAGAGAGCCCATGATCTTTCCGACGGAATGACTCGCCTTAAATTTCTTAGGGGTTGGATGATGATGGTGGTCTTTTTCAATTGGTTTCTGAATCGTAATGGTGAAATTACGTTTCATTCATGGTTGTAAATCGAGCCAAAAAACGATCAGGATCTTGTTGTAACAGTTCCAAAGAAGCTCGATAAATGTTCAGCCTGGATTGTTTTTGTGCATCGGTAAGCATTCTGGGGATCCAGCGCGCGGATACCTTTGTCATCCCCAAGCGTTCGGCTAAAATGCTAAGCAGACTACCAGTCAAAATTTTGGTTTTTTCGGCTATAAAACATACCGTAACACGACGATCTGAGAAAACAATTTTTCTTCGTCCGTAGAAACATGGAATTTGGAACATAAGTTCCTTAAAGAGTGTAGAAGGCACGAAAATATTTTTTTTAGCGTAAACAGATCATATAATTTTTTTTATTTTTTTCTTTCGTAATTAAAAAAAAATTTTTTTTGCCTGATTTTTTTGTACAGGAAAAATGTTAAATGTTTGAGTATCTCTTTTAAAATACCGAACGTAAAATAAAAAAAATATATATGGATAGGTTACTTTCATTTCCGTACTCCATAGTACATTGTTTATTTTGTAGTTCATATCAGTAGACCAATCATACTAGTTCCAACGCCAAATGACGTTTTCCGTGATTTTAGTGATCTTTCCCATTGATTATTTCACAGAATCACTTCGCGAAGTGATTCTTTCTCTGTGATTGTCATACTTGGGTCAAATCTGAAAAATACGTAATATAGTTCAACTACGTACTTAACTAATAAAAATTTTTTTTTTTCAAAATATTATATGCTAAATTGTCCAAACACGAAAGCATGTTTAGCGGAACCGGTCCTTAATGTAACAAAATGCTTATAAAGGTTCATATTAATGGAACAAGTGGTTGTTCAGGTTCATATTTAAAATTTCACACAGCACTCGAATACTTAAGGCACCTTTGTAGAAAAAAATATCCAAGGGTCGCATTCTTGAGTTTTTCATGTAGATTATTGACATGCTATAGAATCAAAAATTTTAACGTCTCACTAGCTAACTGGTTCAAATCACTTAAAGTAACACAAAAGTTAACACAGCTCAAGGTTCCATCAATAAGTAACTTATAAAATAATTATACTATATAGGTACCTAGGTATTTAATTGATCACAAAATTCCCAAGAGGTGCAAGTGCATCATCTGGCATCCCTCTGCCGGTACCCATGCAATTATGACATGATCATGACCGGTCTGAAAACAAAAACCTTGAGTTATATAAATTAAAATTTTAGGTTTTTATTCATTTAATATGTAAAGTGGGAAGATAAAAATAAGCTTCTTTGTAATCTTAACGATATGCAACTACCATGAATTTTTTCAGATTTTTAAGCAGTGTAATGGGGAGGAAACTCAATGTTTTTTTGCAAGACCTTTTTTATGATACGGTTTTGAAAACACAAAATTTAATTCACAAATTTAAATTTAAATGTATGGTAGACGGAAAAAGTTGAAAAATGTATCCTATTTTTTCAAAATGTTCGTACTGTTGATTGTTTGCACTTGTTGGAATTTGGAATACACTCACTTTTTTCCTCTAATATTACTAACTCGTATCTCTTGACCGGTTTCGCCTTTATGGCATTTTCCAAGGATTTAGTTTGTGATCTTTAAATTGCATTCTTTTCAAAACAATTTTTCCTTCGTGTCTTTTTAGGGTTCCGTACCCAAATAGTAACCAACGGGACCCTTTTACTAAGATTTCGCTGTTCGTCTGTCTGTCCGTCTGTCTGTCCATCACCAGGTTGTATCTCATGATCCGTGATAGTTAGACAGTTGAAATTTTCACAGATGATTTATTGCTGTTGCCGCTATAACAACAAATACTCAAAACAGAATACAATAAATATTTAAGGGGGCTCCCACACAACAGACATGTTTTTTTTGCTGTTTTTATAGATAATGGCACAGAACCCTTCGTGCGCGAGTCCTACTCGCACTTGGCCGGATTTTTTATACGTTTTTCAGATGTTTAAATCGCTCTGTTTACAAATAGAAGTAAGATTTTTTCAATACAATAAATAGCTCTTGTTATGTATTTTTCGAGTCGAAGGATTATAAACACGAAGGATTATAAACATTTTTATGGGCTCAATTTGTTCAAAAGTATTCTGTAATATACAAGGAATGTTTACAGTAATAGTATAATTTACATAAACAGATATTTGTATTTAGTTACCGAATTTCAGCTCTGACGATTCTAAGATTGCAAAGTGTGACAAACAAATATGACGAAAAGATAAAATTGGCTTTCAAAAAATATAATATTGCTGCTACATTATAACAACGACTGGAATATTCGTACACATCTGTATATTTTTTAAGGAACAGTCATTTTCACATGGCTAGCTATTCTTATGAAAGAAATCTCCCATAAATTATAAAATCACGGTTGAAATGTTTACGATAAATTTACCAGGAACACCATTGCACAAGCTGTGAACTGAATATATTTATTTACCCACGAAAAGAGAAACACCAGGTAAAAAGAAAAATAATGTTTATTTTGAATAATGTAGGTACTCTTTTTAGGGTTCCGTACCTAAAGGGTAAGCAACAGGACCCTATTACTAAGAATCCGCTGTCCGTCTGTTACCAGGATGTATCTCATGAACCGTGATAGTTAGACAGTTGAAATTTTCACATGTGATGTATTTCTGTTGCCGCTATAACAAGAAATACTAAAAAACAGAATAAAATAAATATTTAAGGTGGCACCCATATAAAAGACATGTTCTTTTTTGCCGTTTTTATAGATAATGGTACGGAACCCTTCATGCGCGGGTCCGACTCGCACTTGGCCGGTTTTTATCTGTAATTAGCTATTAACACATTTATTTTACAACCAGCTACGTCTGTAAATTTTTGAAAGCTTACCAATTGATCAAGTTTTTTTTTACTACGTAATTTATCAAAAAATTGCGACCGCTAATATTTCCTGTAATCTTTCAATAATAAAATTTTCTTGATGCGAGATATATACCTACAAAAAAAAACGTTATAATTTACAAAAACTATGTCCTTGTTTCTTCTTTATTTTGTAACAAGGAATGGTGTGGTCAAATAAAAGCTACTATTTTCCAAATTTCAATTCTCAGGCAGAAAAGGTTAATAAATTTCATACAGACAAACAGACAAACTGAAGGACAACAGAGTCTTACCTAGTGCTGTTAATTATAAAATTATTCCAAAGTAATTTAGATTCTGTTCCTAACTTTTAAGGACTATTTTGCAATGAATAAAATTTGGTTTTGACAGCACTAAAACTAAAATTAAAGCCTTTAGAATCGACTTCAATGTCTAAATCGACGACTGGCGGAGTTGGTGGTTATACATTTTTTGCTGGTTTAATAACTTTACAGAGTGTCTAATGAAGCATGCGATATTTTTGTTTTTACCTTTTCATGTGAAACTTAATTGATAATTCGAATAAAAAAAAGTTTAAACTAAAATAGTGAATTTTACATTGCAAAGTTTCATGCATTATCATCAGCCTGCAGAAAAACTATATTACCAATACAGTATTTTTCTTTTTACATCCACAATGGTTACAGATGCTTTACGTTGCTTATTTCAAAAAACTACAATTAGTAGTCGATTTGTTGCTGAGAAATAGGCCATTAATTACACTATTTCAGAAGTTGCAAGTTAAGTATGATTATTTTTTTCTAAATTTTTCTTTTTATGTGGAGCAGGTTACTTGTGTTTTAAAAACTTCAATGCATCAAAGATTTAAAATCTACGCTCTTGTCGTAACTGTGAGTAACTGCCGCTCTTTTCTCCTCTCCAACATTGATTTAACCTATTGGTACGACTTGACAACAACTTCAACTTTTTTTTATCAAAGTTGGTTTGTCTAGGTCCTCCACTTCTTCTTTTTCTTGCTATCTATTTAAAACTTTCTTCTTGTGAAAGCAGCATTTACTTTTAGCTTTTAGATTCGTTGCTGAATTTGTTAGTTTCTCCAATTTGGTAGCATCTCTAATTAGCTTCAAAGAAATCATGCAGAAACATTTCTGAACACAAATTATGAAAAACGTGACGTATCTGCGTGAGTATCCTCAATTTGTTAGTATCTCCAATTTCTTAGTATCCCCAATTTGTTAGTATCTCCAATTTGTTAGTATCTCCAATTTGTTAGAATATCCAATTTGATAGCATCCCCAATTAGCTTCAAAGAAATCATGCAGTTAAACAGTTCTGAAGAAAAATTATGAAAAACGTGACGTGTTTACAATTTCTTTGATGTTAAGAACAAATATATCTTTCTTTGACCTGATTCTACGCCCTAATCAACTGAAAGTCACGCATTCAGACGGATATTCGATTTAGCAGAAAAAAAGTTTTTGAAATCGGGTAACATTTTTCGTCTTGATGTTTCAATTTTGCTAAATATTTCTTCAGAGATATTAAAAAAGATGTCCGAATTTTTTAAATTTCATTTGAAAATATAATTATTTTTTATTTTCAGACCTGTGCTTGAAATTAAATGCAATGAACGTAAGTTATAAAAATAGTGAACGGTACATGTGTTAATCAAAATAAAATGTAAATAATATTGATTAAAAACAAAATATATACGTATATAAAATGAACTTTTCATTTATAACTAAATCGTCAATTAGAAAGCATTTAAACTGTAGTTTAAGTATAAGTAATTCAAACTTGAAATTTTAACAAAGTAGGGTTAAGACTGTGTGAAAAGGGCAAAAACTTGGTCTAAGCATATTTAAAATCTCAGAATAAGGAATATTTAAAATGCATGTTGAGGCTAAAATGCCGCCATCACAGCATTGTGTGCACCAAATTTTAATACAGGGCTACACTTTCTAGGAAAGAGTAAATACATATCGTAACAAAACAAAGGAATTATCTGTACCTTACCCATGTTCTTGGGCACACTTCTTTTCGATAGTGGCTATTTCTGGCGTCACTAAAGCAATATCAAAGGAGGTTGTCAACCGATGCTGACCTTGATCTATAACCTTAAATAGACGACATTTTTCTGGCCAACAGCTTAAGGCGATTACCGACGCCAAATTAGCAGCTCGATGGTTGTCTGTATGAATATCGACGAAAACGACATTGAAATAACGTTCAAATCAGTGCACAATGCGTGGTGGCTGTTACGACGCTCGCTGCGTCCTTGAAAGGGCAAAATAGGAGAAAATAATACTTTTCACATGGGCGTCATTGTTAGATTCAATAATTCTATGTTATATTTATAGCTATCAAGTTTATCTATTTATCAAAGCATAAATTAATTAAATCACCTAAGCCGCTTAGGAGCAGTAGGAAATTCAAGCCAAAAAAACACCATTCAGTTGAAACAATTTTTCATATAGAAGTTTTGGTGGTACGAAAAAGAAAAATGTTGCATATGTTGTCCTAGAGTTGATAATCCATAATACATTTTTTCAATATTTCTGGTTAGGCCATAAAAGAGGAGTAGGCTTTAGAAAGTACCCATTTGGCGGTATTAAGGGCCTTAAGCTACATCATTTTGCACCAATTTACATGATTATAAGCACTTAAAGCGATACAAAAAAAAATTTGTTTTTTCGAATCCATTTACTCCACTATAACGTCATCTACGTAATTTATTTTTAAGTAAATGTTTATTGAGTATTTGGTTAAGATTCTCACTAAGGGAAAACGCGATAGAATTTAATTCCGAAAAGACCTCTAAATTGTTTTATTTTTTCCTGTAATTCTGAAATTTTAACTAATTTAAATGTGAAATTGCATTCAAAATGTGGATATTATGTATTTGTAAAGTCTCCTTGAAAATTATTTTGACAAAATTGCTTAAAACATTTTATATTAATAAAAAACCGACTTTTTGCTACTGTTCCACGTATCCGTCCCATTCGCACTGAGGGTTTTTTTTGCATATGGAGTAACAGGGACGCTAAAACTTTTACGTATCGCCTTAAGGGAACCTTGTCATTGGATATAAAAACGTGTGGATGACCGTACATTTGAAAGATATTGAACTTAATACTTTTAAGAAAGTTAACGGTATCTTTAAGTTTTTTTACCAATGTAACCAAAATTCACAACTGACTGGACAAGATTACCGCAGCTGTTTCAAAGATTGCCTAATTTATAACGAATGTAGTGTGAAATGATGTACCATTGTTGTTAGGACTGAAAGCACAATGATTCATTGTGGCGCACTAGACTAGACCAACTGGCGGCTTTGTACAGTAACGACCTTTTTGAGTGGACCCACCTAGATCACAACCTTAAGTATTGTCACAGAATAAATAATAGTCAACAAAAGAGCTACTGTTCAAAGACATATAAATAAAAAGCTACTCTCGTTCCGCGTTAATAAAGTGCAATTTAGCTTGCACAACGCTGCGTGGCTACCCTTCAAGGCGCCTCGCTGCGCTTCTCTTTCTATCGCGGAACTCTATCCCTTCTTCACCCACTGAATGCTCCGCGCCAGGGCGGGCCACTCATGTTTTTAGCCTTGGCGGAGTGGATCAGGCCTTATATTGTGATGGTTTGAGTAGGTACTTACTATGCCGAGTTATTACTAAAGAAGATAGTTGAAGAAATTTTCAACGTAGCGAGTTCATATAAATTATGTGTTGAGATTGTTGAGACACTCTGATTCACCCTCAATTTATTTTTTCAAATATTATATCTGCTTATGACTTTGTAACAGTTTCTACATTTGCTGTTAAAGTTTCAGATAGTTTTTATGCATAACTCATACAAGACACACTTAACTAAAGAAATCGCTTATCAGCAAGTTGTAAAAAAGAGCCCTGTTTAAATATCTTAATATAATTTATGCACAAGCTGCGAAATTTAATTTTCACCAAAGAAACCTTTTTTTAAGGGTTAACAAAAGTTGTGAAAATTAAAATTGTATTTACGACATATATTTTAAATGGTATTGTCTAACGGCATGGTAATATATCTGTCCTAGGCACATCGTAGAATTGGGCAGATCATAAAGTATGAAATCAAAAATGTTTCACCAAAAGTCAAAAATAGGTCCGAAGACTTATTTGGTTTGTTACAATTGCAGAAGTAAATTAAAAAATACTAGAAATTAGATAAAATTACAACAAAATTACTATAAGATTCCATTAACAACCAGCATGATGCAAGATTAAGCCAAATGTCATACAATACTAGCGATTAAAGGGATGTTTCCAACGATGCGATCGGTCAACACGCTCGCCGCGTGTCTCAACGTTTTCTCTACGTGTGCGTAACGAGCTCTTGCACTCGTCGTTCGAACCACGTTTTGGACAATGAACTTGTCTCATGAAGATTTTTATAAAAATCAATTGCGTTTAAAAAGCTAAAAACAGTAGTAAAATAACGGCATGTCTCATGACATCATTTGAAATGGTTTTATACTAAAAATGATAAATATTGCTATCGCTTACCTCAGTAATAATAGGACTTTACAAAAATTCAAACGTTTTGAGCTGTGGTATAACTATTTAATTATATACTTACTACAAAAATATACTGATATTTCACTACAAGAGACATGTCCATTAAAAAAAAATTGATTCCGATGAGGAAACACTACAGTTAGCTTTGTTACTTCGAAACGTTGATCCTACAAGACGATTGCAGTGGAGCACGCGAATGTTCAGGATTGAGAGAACGCGACGCTCACAAATTGCCGCTCGTAAATCGCCAGTGCGATGAGGCCCTAAAAATATATACTTTTTTGTCATCTCAGTATTCAATCCTAATATCACAAAAAAGCCTCAAGAGATCTTAGTTTCGTTTTCGGGGTCTCACAAATCAATCAATCTCTGGCAATAGTCACCTTTCTTTTTCACGCCATTATTTCCGGTCCTTTGCCCATCTCGCCTTTTGTTTAGCCACGACCTTATTATGCCGTTTCCAGACTAAATCACAAAAAGTGGATCGTTTGAAACACTAGCCGTAAATGATCATGAATTTAACCGAATTTATAAGTATAAGAGTTTCTGACATTATCACTTTTAAAATAAAGACCCAAGCACATACTTTATGATAACATTACAGATGTACTTATAAATTAATATCATGTTGATTATTGTTAATATCCTACAAACAAGTATAAAAGTTTATTTAAGTCAATATTATCTAACAAAAAGTACCTACCTACATTTATCTAAGGTACACTTTGGATATATGATAAGTTAATTTATTTGTTCCGGGTATAGAGATGGGTATATTTAATGAAATCACATAGTCTGCGGATTATACTGAAAAACTTTTCCAAAGAATCATCAATGCGGAAGTTAAAAGTATTATCAGATTTTCTTACTTATTTTGAAAACCTACGGTAAATTTTGTATGGGCCGGTATTTTGTTTTCCATTTTCACTTTAATATTTCTTTGGGAAGTTTTGTCAGTATGGTCGTATGTCAGTAGATTTTGTTGTTTCTTTTAAAGATATCTGTCCATTTACACCCGGTATTTCTAACTCCAACCGATCAACAATGCTGTTGAAGTTTTGGGCCTAAAATCTGGGTCTAAGGAGCTAGGACCACCCAACATAACGGTGGGGAAAGCTCTAATTGTTATTGAGTCAGATCAAATAACAGCGCGCAGCTCTAATTGTGACTGCTAATAGAGTAGGCAACGCGCCGCGTAAGTTATCCCCTATATTAGGCAACTTTAGTGCTTATTACAATGCACTTCGAGATGATGTACTATTCATGGAGAATGCAGCACCTAAGGTAATGGTGTTGAAAAATAACGTATGAGTGTAAAAAGACAGTATTTTTGTAACATTGCTGTCGAAATATTTGAACACTACTGAACTTTATTGTATATGTGTTTATACTTAATTTCAAAATTTTTAGCAGGAAAAATTTAATAGGATTTATAGAATAAAACAATTGTGAGGCTATTTATTACGAAATTAATATAATATAAATAATTAAGTTAATATTACTGGTGCTTGTTTGACGTTAATTATTGTTTATATCACATATCACAGTCCAGACCGTGGCTCAAATACATCTTACAAAAGTATTTTTTGTAAAATTAAATTGTGTGCTGAATGTAATTGTTTTGTTGCCCAGGGTAATTATTTTTAAATGTCGCCATTTTTTAAGCAAAATTATCACATGGAACAGCTTTCGATTAAACAAAGTAGTTGCAACGTATTTATTGGTTTGTTGGGAAAAAAAAATTATTAATTTTGTACTTGCATCCGGCCATGTGAACCGATGGAATGCTTTAGCGTGGTTCGATGCAATTAGCAACGGACCACGTGAGTTGTTGAGAGTAACCCAAATATTATAATATGATTTTTATAGCAAAATCCATGAATATCAAAAAAAATATCTATGAATGAAAAATATAATTGCCCTTTGCGCTATAATGTCACTGATAGTGAAAACAGAACGAGGTTTTGTATTTTTCATTTCTTTTTAAATGGTATCTGTTTGAAAAATAGTCAAAATCTGAGCTTTGCTGCAAAGAGTCTTTAATTACGAATCAAAAAATCTATTCTTTTTCATCCTGCCATACCTTACTACAGGGTTTAGAAACTATGAACACTATATTCTTTCTAATTTATACAAAGCGGCAAATAAGCCAGTCATAGTGTTGCTCTACTAATTTAATATCCCTTTTAACATAGAACTCTCAAATGTAAAAACAGATAAAGAAAAAAGACATAATTATATCCGCAATGATTTATATCAAACAACCCTAGAACGTTTTTAATGGTTCAGGTAAAATATTTAGAAATTCCATGTTTTGCCATTAGGATTCATTATACATAATTTTCAATTTAACAAGCAAGTTTAGTAAATTACGAGTTTCTGAGCCGGTTTGAATTTCTTCTCAATACGCACAATAATTCCCTGAAATGGTTTAACAAATTCACGGTTTATTTACACGGCCAATCTAGATTTCGTTTAAAAACAAAATTTATGTTTGACACCGCAAATCCTGTGCGTCGTAAAACAAAATTAATCGCCTCATTTAAACGTGGAAAACTTACCAAATCATCGTAATAATTTGCCAATTGAGAATAAACCAGCGTGTCGTAATCCATTGTCATTTGGTGTAACACTATCACTTTCCAACAATCAACACTGCACTAACTTTGAACTTCACTTAACGGAAATGGTTTTTTTTTCAGCGAGCGAGTAATTTCTCGAGACGTCGATATAAGAAGCATTGGTCGAGTAACGCTGAGCGTATACTGAACGCCTGTAAAGCTAAAATAAGACCAAATTTTAAACACAAATCGTAGGTGCTGCTGTGGATCTATATAGAGCTATAAACACCGGCACGAGAATATAATCCCACATTATGTTGTTTAGTATACGGGTCGGTTCTAAAAATAACTAGAATGTGTAGATTTATTTGAGACTGAAACAAAGAATAGAAGTATTACGAAACGAAACGACGACGTTTTGATAAATAACCGGCGTTGATAGAAAGAAATAGAGTCGGAAGAGCTCATAAATCAGAAACTCTTTATATCTATGGCACAAAGTTTTATTTTGCGTGTCAAAGCCCAATTATTGTCTTTTCTAGCTTTAAAAATTGCATTTAAAGGAGTATAAAAAGAAGTTTTATAAAACCGTTTTTTTTTTTTCCATTTTTATTTGTTTGTGCTTACAACGGTGGGTGTTTGTAATGTCGAGTGCACAATAAGTTATAAAACTGTCATACACAGGCGACTCTTAATATATACCGGCTGCTATGGTGGAAGAGGAAGCGAGTTATGGCTTACGTCGGACTCATGACTTGCTCTAAACATTTTCGTTTGTTTTATTTCGGGACTTTTTTCTGTATTTGTATGAATAATTTTATGACCTGTTTGCCCTGTAAAAGCGTTCATTCCCCACCACGCCGCATTTTAAAACTTTTATTGTGATAATATATAAGAGTTATTATGGCAAAGACTACAGTAGTAATATTTTTTTTAATGTCGATAACCATGATCAGTTTTCTAAAAGGCAACGCTAATCCCTTGATTGTTAATAAGCAAGCTCTCATCAGTTTATTCGTGCCCTAAGCTCTCTCTAGTTTTATTGTCAGTTTTATCTTTGCAAGGTTTTATTTTATTGCAGTTGGGTAACTATAGGCAATAAAAAGAGAGAGTAGTTTGGACCTTGTAATTGTCTATCTATCTCCCTATATTGTAGTTCTTCACTGCGGGACCATTATGGCTTTTTTTGCAGAATTGCTCTTCTTTTAGCACTTTTTCCATATTACCGTAACGTTTCCTTAGAAAATTGTCTGCAAAAATTTGAAAAATCTGTTTACCGTGTACGATGGACAGGTCTTTTGTAAACTATGTTTTATTTATACACTTGCAAAACGCATCGTTCAATGAATCACATATTTACAAAATTTTATTTCATCGAACATGCAGTCATCTTGCAGAAAGACGGGAATACAGGTGCATAAAGAAACGAAAAAATATGAGCGTGTGCTTCGCTGAAACTCTAAGCATTCTGAAAAGAAACACCTTATCACATGAGCACAAATATATTACTCAGTAAAACAAAACAAGCAATAAAAGTATAAACAAAACAAACGCTCCAACGCATTTGGCACGGACGCATACGAGAATTGAAAAATGTAAATGATAAGCATTCGTAATGCCCCATGCGCTTTATTATTTGATCATATTTCACTTAAGCACTGGAATGGCTCCAAGGGTTGGGGCATCTTCGTATCAACAGGTCGTGCGTGCATGCAGCTGCGTGCCAGACCACAATTTGCAATCATCTCGGTATAAATTGTTGCGGCGCTGTAGCGGTAGCGGTCTCGCTTAGCAGAACGACATTTTATCTGGCACACGCGGAGTATGAAGCTCTACATTCGTTGTGTTGCGGTTGCTGCGCGCTCCATGTATGTGTCATATTAAGTTATGTGGAACTACGATGTGAGGTCGGGTTATTGTAATAGGGGCTTATGATTTTTGGGTGTAGGTAACAATGTTATTATAATACAGAAAATAATCGAATCTAGACTGTGTTTTTGAACTCCCTAAAAGTTCGTTGTCACGAATAGTAAAACTTTTAAATATTCACGTTTAGCTAAGTGAAAAAGATCGGCAGTATTGTGGCAAAAAATTCAAAATTCAAAATTCAAAAAGTTTATTTTGCAAAGTAGGTATATATAATACACGTTTCACAAGTCAAATTTTAATCTGCAAATCTGTGGACTTTACCTACTTAGGCATAGTGCAAGTATGTCTGATGATATGTATATGAGTTGATTATAGGGAACAAATTAGGACTTTCTGTCGTTCCAAAAACCAAACCTTTTGTTAGAAGATTTCGCGCCAAGGTTAGCCAACGTAAAAATAGAAAAGATATCTCTCTTTTCCCGATACCCAGTAACCCTAAAAATAAATCACTACATGACATTTACCGAATGGAGTCTTCTATATTCACCTTCGTTCATGTAACCGCCATTCCAAATTGTATGACGAGACATTGACTGATGGAAAATTTATAACCTTTATCTGGAACCATTGTTGGCTCTGTGTGGGTTCCAAAACACGTTCCCTCAGAACACAAACCACGTATTTGTTATGATTTTTCAAAGATCACGTTCTGCATAACATATGTACGTGGGTAACTTCTCCTGAGGCAATTCCTAGGAGAATTGTGGCCACAGAAAATATCTTAGCCAAATTTTCGTATGAAAATATTATACCGTGCACTCCCATCCCCGGTTGCTTTAAATATTTTCGGATCGAGGATGGGGAGTAAAATAAAATAAAGGTGTTGTTTTTATTTCCGTTTTATTAAATAGGAGCCTCGGTCGGTTTTAGGCTGATTTGCAAGTCGAGGGTTGGTCTTAAAGCGAAAATCGGGTGGTGAACGGAACATTTTCGGTAATATTCTTGTGGAATACTCTTTGGCCTTACGCCATAAAAGGCGTATGTATTTTGTTGTATCTAACTTTAGATTCCATATAATTTTACCTTTACAATACCTACTTGAAATAATATAAAATAGTAGTTTATGCTACAAGGGGGCAAAGGAATAAATTACGAGGACGATTTAAAACACGAGCGTAGCGAGTGTTTTAAACGTAACCGAGTAATTTATTGCTCTTACGCCCGTGTATCATACTACGTTTTTCAATGCATAGTGTGAGGAAATGAAAACAAATATAATCTTGTGAACTTTAAATTATGATTGGCTCAAAAGGATTGTATCCAGAGCCGTTAAACAGTGGAAAAAAAGTATAACATCTATGGTACACAGGAAAGGCTGCAGGTTAGCCAACCATTGCAAACAAATAAAAAAAAAATAATAATAAAGCCCTAGGGCAAAATAATCGACTTTCTGTTCGGTTTTGATGCATAAAAAGTGGGCCTTTACGAGCACATCCATTGAAAATATATTTAGCGGTATTTAATCACCTTGAATATTCTAATTAAATATAACCCATTTTTGTAATCAACGTAATACAAAAAACCCAAGTCAAGACTTTAGAAATATTTTCTTAACAGCTCACTTTTCACATTTACCCACTCTCGAATATAAAAGAAGACAATTCAATTTGACAAATACGCAATGCGCATTTTATACGATCCAAAGGTTCTCTAGATACAAGATCTTGTTTTGTCAAAAAACGATATACGGGACATATTTTCCCCGTTAAAATACGACGCCGCCCTTGGAACAGACTACGAACTTATCGTGATGATTTATGTTACTCAAACTACATTATATTTGTAAGGCAATATATTTTAAGCAAAAAAAGATGTACATGTAATATCCTCAGTGGAATAATGTGAGAGAGGCGGCGTCACACGCGCGCTCAATGTGTTAAACCTTATAATTTATGAATACCGTTATGGGCTCAAAATTTCTTACGGGTGAATTATTTAATCTGGTTTTCCATTAGGGTTTTTGCAAAATGACACACTTTATATTCAGAGCGCATGGCAGAACCTCTCGCGAGTTTGACTTTATAGCAAAGATTAGGGCTCAGATCAAAAATTAAAATACGGACGAAAATGTATCGTATACGTTTTATGAAGGTACTGGCCTGCTACGTTTACGAGGATACAGTCATTATATGGGAATCGTTTTATCCCTGAAATGAAATTACTTTCGTATAAACGAAATTTCGTTGGAATTTATTGAAGCACGAAGATGATAGGGCTATTTTTATGCTCGGTCGGGAAGAAGTATCGCAGTTATAAACCGTTAATAGGTTAACCGTTAAAAGCGCTGTTTTTTTTTCGAACCTTCTGTGTCCTTATTCGCTATCATAAATGTAAAATTTTGTTCTAAATTTTAGTAACGTAGTTACTCGTTGCTTATCTTTATTAGTCTCTGGTTTGGTAATGTTTTCAAAGTTCGGTATACAACTAATCTATTTTATTTACCTAAAGTAATTTAGATAACCAATATAGCCTAATAGACATTTGTTACCAAAATGGAAAATCTAGATAATGCTTTGAATAATGAATATTATTACGACGATATTGTTATGATTGTCATGCTTTTCAACTTTTACACAGATATTTACGTTTTGAACAGACATTTACTTTATTTCCAGTAATCTTTGCTTGGGCAAATTTACAATTTTTGTGTACTTTTTTACAGATGGACTTTAAATTGTGCTTATTACGTGTAAATAGTACGTATGTAACAAGAATATTCTGTATTTTGTACCAAACAAACACATGCAGACAAAAGTCCAAAGACTTCTTTGAACGCAAGCAACAGTCGTCCCACCTTTAAAATACTTGTCTAGAATGACTTGATTGTGCTTTTCGCGGCATGCATCCACAGTTCAAGGTTTGAACTCGCTACCTCCGGATTTAGAAAGCTGAAATTCGACCACTTGACAACAAAGGTATTCAATTTCTCGTTCTTACACGTGAATAATAATGAACCTTATATTTTTGGAGTACATTTTTGGTTCACTTTTATTCACTCAGAAATAAAATATCTTGCCAAAAGCACCGATGTAGGTACATTAATAAGGCCTAGAGAAGTTAAGACAACCCGAGAAATACGATTCTGGCACGAAACTAGTTCCAAAGTTATATCCTTAACCTTCTAAACAGAATGTAGGTAAAGTCTATCCGTGAAGTCGTGAATGGTCGCAATATCGGACATCATCAGGTAAGAAAAATGTACTAAAAACAGGTTCACCACAATTGATTTAGTCTTATATGCCATCTATTCTGTACGTACCTCATCATCAGATAATCGTCAAGAGAATTCAAGCAAAGTATGTATAAACATGATAATTTTACGTCGGTATGGCGTAAAAAAAGCTTATTCCCTGTGTACAGTACAGGCTATACCTACTTTACCTTAATAACGAGCTGATAATCATAATCATCATTGACGTTTTCACCCACTGCTGTATAAACCTCCTCTTTTCTATGCCATTAATTCATGTCCTTCGTGATCTCATCTATATTCTACCAGCTACCCTGTAAATGTCATTGGCCCACCTAGCTAGCGGTCTGCTGACTCCTCGTTGGCCGCCATCTTGGCTACCATTTTGTCAGAGATTTACTCCACCTACCATCACTTCGCCGGGCCAAGTCTACCCATCACCATTTTAGTCCTGTGATTCACCATCCAATGTCAACAAGTTTGGTTCTATGACGAATCACTGAATTTGGGACATGATCACAACAGTGTGATGCCCAGCATGGCTCGCTCCATAGCTCTGCGCAACTCTCATTTTACGCTTGGCTTCCTTGCTGATAATGATAATTATTTGATTAAAATGTTTTAGATAGCGTTTCTCTATAAATACTTAACCTTTTAATTTTTTACATACTACATACATAAATAAAATACGGAATTAATTTAGAATAAAGGATGTCCCAACTTACCCCTGGTAACGTCCGTTTTTCATGCAGGGCCGACTGCGCACTCGACGCGCTCTCCGGATTGAAGTAGGTCAGGAAGGCGCACCCTGGAACGGAAACGAGTCTGTATATCATACGTGTAAAGGAAAAGAAATTTAGAAAAAGTATATTATGTTTTGAGCAAAAGCTAAGCGATGTTGCTGTTTTAGATTTTAAAGGCTTTTTAAAATATCTCGCATGTTGTTTCAGCATTTCCTTTAAATAAGTATAAATTATGTAAAGTAAGAAGTAGTGGCCAAAGCTCGATGTTATTAAATTGAAACTTCACCCGCGGCTCCGCCCACATTTACTCAATTTCTGTCCTGTTTTCGGTTTTAACATCCCCTATAGCGTTATATGTTGACCAGGGTCTCTACGATAGTAATAAAACCGCATCTAAATCCATTGAATCGTTCTCGAATTAAAACGCACATACATACATACATACATACATACATACATACATACAGTCATACAATCACACAGAAAAAAAATAAAAAAAAGACTTTTGGCGTCAGTACAGAAAGCAAAAGCACAGTACCCTAAGACCCACGGGTGAGTTATTAATGTTATTACCTTAGAATATTTCTGATTTCTGTGGTATTTACCAAGTATTTCACATCACACCTATTACTCACCTGTGGGTATAGGATCAAAGTATTTGCTTTGGGCCTGGTTACTTATCTCCTTTGCTTTATGTAACTACAATAAAACCCTTTCCATTTAAAATGTATAAGAAATTTTTTGCTACTTTATTCTTTACAGATTGGTGAAATATAATCAGACAAAGTATTCCGACAAAAAATACGCTCGGAAAAAACTCGTCTTTTAAACGCCGAAACGTTTTGTAACGAAATATTAAGAAATTAATTATAACGACCAACACACAACTTTTAGCTAAGATAATTTTTAAGAATTGTTTTAATATGCATAAACATAATTGGATTTTCCATAAACGTGATATCAGATTATTTTAGGAATTTACGGCTGGTATCAGAACTATAGAGCAGTAGATTGTTTAGCTACCATAATATCATTAAAAATATGTCTATGTATATTATACGTGATAGTGCAGCCACAGTAAAAAAAAAGCCTTTATTTCTGAGCATCTTAGGTAATTTAACATTAATTTTTATGTAAAAAACGATAAAGTTTTGATAATATTATACGTATTAACATTATGATTTTATAATATCGTTTTATTCACATGCTTACTAAAATTATATCATAATTATCTTCATTAAATACATTAGTATATTATATTATATACATATATATTTTTAAATTATAATTCTGTTACAAGTTTGAATTCAAATTGATAATATTTTTTAATAATTTAATGCATCTTAAAAAATGTATCCCTAAATTGGTATAATTTTCTTATTATTTATTATTTCATGTGACATTATAGTCACAGTATCGATGGTAAAACAGTATTATGTGTTCATATAAGACGGCTGAAACGCGCGCTTCCAAATCTTGTTACACACCTCATAGTAGGGTGCGCCGCAGTTAAGTACGGACGCGAAGAGTGTAAGACGCCACCCGATTCCCGCGCATTTATGTGGGCAGCCCTAATGCGTGCGTCTACCGAGCGTTGTTTCAAGGACACTGCCCTAGATGTAATACTGTTACTTATCTATACTGTGGTGCAGTGGAGATGACGTTAACCATTATTACAAATTGGACTTTGTACATATCTTATACACTTCACTATAGGGGCTAATTTAGTACTGCAAATGTCTAACTTGATGTGATTTCCACTGTACGAGATAAGTTACCCAAATATTATTTTTTGGCAAATATTAATAAAAAAAGGCTATTATCAGTGAAAAGCGCTTATTTGGAGTTCGGGCTCCCTAAATTGCAGAGTTTTTGCAAAAATATGCTGAGTCAACTACGTACTTGATTAATGTAAAATTTAAATTTATATTTTTTCTGACCTTTATCTTTGCGAAGCAAATCCAGATACCGATTTGGACAATTTTCACGCGATAGATTGTAATTTTTAATTTTATGCTTTTTGGAATGATTTTTAAACTTAATTCAGATGCGGCTTGAGTTTTATGTCTAAAATAAATACTCACAGCAAAAAAAAACATAGTTTTTTAAAATCTGAAAAAGAAACCTAAATAATGTATTGTATATTCAATCAAGAGCTGATATGTATGCTATAGGATATTTTTCCAGAAAAATATGCGGAAAGAGTGGATTTAATGTAAAGTTGTAAAATATATGCTTCACGAGACTGTTTATGTGATGAGTGGGTACCTACACGCGTACTGATGTATGTCAAAACTTTTTAAAATGCAAATCGCATGTAAATCAAATTTTATGCGAAAAAGGTTGTACAGAGTACACTCAACCATGTAAGTTGTAGCCTGAAATATCTAGTATGAACAAATATTATATTTTTAGTTTTTTGTCAACTCTCTAAAAGCATCATCTATAATACGAAGGTACAAATACAAATACAAATTATTTATTATCCTCATAAAAAAGCAGTATCAATAATGAAGTATTAAATTTACCCTGAACTGAGAAAAAAACCCGCCTCTAGGTTCCGCAAGGTATCCGCAACTATACTTGAATTTGAAGTATCAAGGTTCGATGACTCTTTTTGTAAAATTGAATTTTTGTTTTCCCCACAAACACGTCAAGCCACGCTCCAAGTCAATTATAGGAGGTCTATATTTTATTTTGCCAAATTATTATAAAGTGTTATTGATCCGTGATACACTAATCACTTACCAAACCTCCACTATGAATTTGGCTGCATAAATTAATGTCACTTTAGTACATAATATAACTTTTAAGTACTATTTATAAGTTCTATTTTATGGTCTACTTTTTTTTAAATGCAATAATGTTAATTTTGTTTTGCGCTGGACAATTATTAATAAAAAATCTTAAAATAACTCAAGAATGTCATAATAGAAGTCTTTGTGGCGTAAACTTATTTATATTCTACATTTAAACCTTGCCAAAGTAATCGGCCTATCAAAAGCAAGTAATAATTAAAGGATTCTAAATATTTATTATTCATGTAAGCAGAAAAACTTGATAGCCCATATAGGTTATAAAATATTAGAGAATAGGTCTCAGAATCAGTTCATACATAAATATACCTTTAGTTTTATATAAGATCATTGAATATACCTCACAAAACGTAAGCAAAAATCACCTATAAACCGACAAAAAGCTTCCAGAAACGACTATCCAACCAAACGCAACCAACGTACGTATAACTTTCGCGATCGAACAACAGCATTATACGTTTTGTAATCGAAAAAGGGATATATACCATACAGGGTGGTATTTGTATGGAGGCTGAACCCTGCGATAGGATTACACACGAGCGGGGTTTTATTTGCTGCGTCCAGAACGTTAATCGAATGGGAATGAACTAACGATCGCATTACTTGCGGACTGGTAGCGGGTGCATGTTTTTGTACGTGAATATTATTTGAAATTTATATGGTTTTATAAATTAACTTAACGTCTATCACGTATGTATTGATTAACAGGTCTTTTCTATCTGTGTTAACTAATATGTTTCAACTTGTGTTTTAACCGTTATGAATTTTTTACTTCCCATTAATTAATGAAACGTTTATTACTCCAAGCGAAGGAGTATTTTATTTTTTTCATTATATCAATGAGAATAATACAAAAAAAAAACTAGACAAATGTGAAATGATTTGTGGAAACAAAATGCGTAAATTAATAAAGTATAATTTAATGTCCATGCCGCATTTTCCACTCTACTCTAATTCTGGCCAAGTGCTTCAAATCCTAATACTACACAACCCCTGCATTTTCCTCAAGTTGATTTGAGTAGATTCTGCTTGATCTCCTTCTTTTCTTAGATTTTCCCTTAAAGTTGTGTATTAACTATGAGATCGCCATGTCTTGTGTTAAATCATTCATCATTTTGCTGTATCGTTTTTAAATATTTGTTTATCAATATTATTTTTGTTTATTATATTTGTTTATAAAATACTTACATTGGCAGGAAGCTGAAACATAAACCTAATATTTAAAAACATAAAATTCCTATTTAGTGTATCTGTGTGATCTTTGATCCTTAACTAAGTTACAACTAAAACAACCCTTCTCGTTTCTTAGTAGACAAGTAATTTACAATCTCTTTCTCTTCTTTTCTTTTATTTTATTATAATATTATATTATACTTAAAGTAGCAAGGTTTTTAGAGTTAAAGCGGTTGTTTTGCGTGACCAATAACCTAAGATAAAAAGTACAGCAAGACGTCAAAATATATAATATCTAAATAGAATTTTTTTTATCAAATTATAATCTGATAATACTAACAACAAAGCAGATTCTGAAGGCTTAGATTTTAGTTTAAGTGCTGTCAGAACTTAAACTTTTTCAAAGGAATTTAGTTTTCTTTTTAAATACTTAAGAACTATTTTGCAATGAAGAAAATTCAGTTTTAACAGCACTTCAACTAAAATTAAAGCCTTCAGAATCTGCTTTGTTTTTTAAAACAACAGTTTTAAAAGTAGTCTGACATGAATTTATAAAATTTTAAAGATGTTGCTCTATCATTTTCATTTACAGATAAAAGCTGTTCAGTTGTTGATTCACTGACACGGAGACATCAGGTTTAAGATGTGTCCAGCACCGAAAACGCTGTGCACAAAGCTGCAATTGTTAGAAATTGGCTAGCAGCACAACCTGATATAACAGTTATTGACTGGTCATCCGAAAGCCCTGAGCTCAACCAAATCAAAATTTGTCTGAACTCAACCCAATCGACAATTTGTGGTGTTTTGAAGTGGGACTAACCAGACGTAAAATCAAAATCAAATTTAGAAAATTTGGTGAACAATGCAAGGCCGCGATTTATTTTAGAATATAATTATTATTAAGAAGCATCGATTAGGACTTCTTATTAAAGGGCGGCGGTGGTTTAGTTTAGTATTAAGTTCAAAAATTATAAGGCATAGAGATAAGATAATAAGAGGTTTTTTTGAAGTTCGTAAAGTGTTATTTGCATAATATTACAAAGCAATTTTGCATTTTAATTTGAACGGAACTTTTCTTAATATTTAATATTTACTTTATTCTACACTTACTAAAAGTACTTAGTATCTTTGCGGATTTGTAAGGATGGAGTATGTGATTTCAGTTAAATTGTCTGAAATATTTGAAGATTATTACCACAATCACTTTCAGAGTTTTGTCGATTTCAATGTTTTACTTGTTAAGTCCTTTAATTATTAATACTATCATAGGCTGAACATCAACATCAAGAGAAGAAAATAATATATATTTTACTACTGTAAAAATCTCAGGTCTCTATCTCCTCCCGTCTAAGAACTAGAGACCCGTGACATTGGGTACGAAAGCCTAAAAAGACGAGAGGTTTCGTGGGTCACCCAGTTGGAACAAAGTTCCTCAAGCTATATATTATTTATTAATTAATAGACACAATTAAATAAATTAACATCTAATTAACATAAAAGATAAAGGAATGGGAATAAAATTGTAATTAATCATTATTTTTTAAGATAATATAAATGAACATTTTATTATGACCCCTAAATTTCTCAGGTATCGAGTTTCATGCGAATCTGACCGCTTTTAAGAATCCGTCAAAAACATTAAAAACTGTCAAATGACATTTTTTTATTTGATCATGACATGTAGCCCCCCTGTATGCTCCCGTCAAACCATTCACTATAGTCCAAACTCAAGGCACAGAATAATAATACTACTACGTACTCAAGGTAGCGGTAGCTGTTCCAGAGAATAATGGCCAATCAAAGGCGAGGAGGGTACCCGGAGATATCGGTCCTGCTCCAACGGTTTCTATCTTGCTCAGTGGTAGCGGGCCGCTCAGAAATCTCGCGATTTGAAATTTTTTATTTATTATTTTGGAATGAGAGGTATGGGTTTTTAATACGACGGCCGTTTTATATTTCATTTTGTACCACGTTTATTTTGTTATAAGATTTATTGTCCAAAACCTAATATAACTCAAATAAAATGATATTTACATCAATAGGTTTGGCCTATTCTTTGCGATTTTATTGGATGCAGGAAAATGCAAGTAATCGCGTATCGAACGGCCAAAATGTTAAAGATCAAAAAGTGAAATATGATATCATTTATTTTCAAGATTTTATTATCACAATTTCCCAGTTTAAAATTATTTTGAAAAGAGACAAATTGGCAGAATGCCGCTTTTATGTGTTGACATTTGAAAAAAACCGGCCAAGTGCGAGTCGGACCCGCGCACGAAGGGTACTGTACTATTATCAATAAAAACGGAAAAAAATCACGTTTGTTGTATGAGAGCCCCCTTAAATATTTAATTAATTCTATTTTTTAGTATTTGGTGTTATAGCGGCAACACAAATACATCATCTGTGAAAATTTCAACTGTCTAACTATCACGGTTCATGAGATACAGCCTGGTGACAGACGGACAGCGGAGTCTTAGTAATAGGTTGGTTACCCTTTGGGTACAGAACCCTAAAAACTAGTTCTGAACTTGGCCCCCTATACGAGATATATCCACTTCAAGTATCCACTTCAATATTTAGTCATTTGTATAAAATGACTAGTCCGGGAAAACATTTGTCATAATTTTGTAATCCGTAACGAAAACCAAAATTAAACGACATATAGGCATTTATACGGGCTACCCACACGAAACCTTTTGTTATAATAACGGTCTTAATTATGCCCGGGATGTGTAATTGGTTCACCCACAACCCACAAGTCAGAGTAATTTGTGGGATTATGAGCACAAGAACGGTATTTTGCGAGGTCACCTGAGTTATTGGAAGAATATACTAGACAATCATCGTTTTATACTTATAGTATTTTATTTGTCACTTTTGAAATTCATGTTATAAATATTTATTTTTCAAATTTTCATTGCTCAACTGATGACGACCCACTATAGATACTATATTACTCATAACTATACATATTCAATAAAAAAAAAAACTGTTTTTTAATATACATATGTATATTTAAACTTATTCTTATATTGTAGTTATAACTATATTCTACGCAAAATATAAATGTAGTCTTGTAAAATGAGATTTCTTGTTTCGGAGATTCCACTGCGCTCAAGTATAATATATTTTCCTTATGTCAAATTTAGTATTTAATAAAATGCCTAGATGGCACTGTTATGACATCGATGACAATCATCCATACCTATATTATTTAACAGGTCGTCTCCAAGTACATCAGCGGGCATTTTGTAATTAATAAGTTAATAACTCAGACTACTCCCAATAAGGCGATTATTGTCGCCAAATAAGCAGCTTGATGTTTGTCGGTACGAATATCGACGAAAACGATACTGAAATAACGTTCATATCAGCGCGCAATACATAGTGGCTGTTACGACGCTCGCTGCGTCCTTGATATGACGAAATAGAAGAAAATAATCCTTTTCACATGGACGTGGTTGTTCAATTGGATAATCTTATGTTGAGTTTATAGCTGTCGAGTTTGTTTATTACTCAAAGCAAAAATTAATAAAATCGACAAAGCCGTTTAGGAATAAATAGTAAGGAACTCAAGCCCAAACACACTATTCGGTTAAGATTTTTTTTCATATAGACGTTGCATATGTGGTCTTAGAGTTCATAATAATATAATTATTTTTCATTATTTTTGTTTTGGCCTAAACAAGAAGTAGGCTTTGGAAAGTACCATTTGGTGGTACTAAGCCCCTAGTATCCTACTCCTCAATTTTTCTTGCCTAATTTATTTGAAAAGAATTTAATCCACCTCCATTGAGCTATACGTTATAATTCAACGTCTACCTCAGGTTTTAATTTTATTGGTTCGAGCCCAGCTTGTTTTAAATAACACCGCTATAATGGACCAATATTTCCAACGAGGCTTTCGTTAGAAATATTTTGATTCGTGTCCAAAATTATTGTGTCTTTCAAGGCGTAAGATGTGGAGATAATTTTTAAAAAGATTCCGATCAGTGTTGCCAACAGTTATACTAGCTTTCCACCAGATTCAACTTCTAAAACCACTAATAAAAAACGGCCTTACTCTCATAATCGCTTAATTTTCCATTAAACAAATTTTTTGTAGCTACAAAACTAGAAGTAGTCTTAACGTTTTTTTTATTTTGTAGATTGCTTCTTTGACACCCATGAGTCTTTAAATCTCTGTACTGACTCCTTAAAATCGTACCATAAAATTTTCATTTCGGTATTTTGCCAGTAGTACTTTCAATAACTTGAAGCAAATATTGTGGGTCTTAAAGCCAATAATCCCGAAATTTTTGCGTAGGTATGTTGTAGTTTCAGCATAATTACGCATGAATGAACTCATGAAAATAATACGATTCACTAAGCAGTCCGAGACCGAGTTGACTCAGTATTTTATCGCATTTTCAGTTATTGAAACTGAATTCAAATAAACCCCTAGAAAAATCCACCAGGCACTAAAAGCAATTTTTCGCCACTAAAAGGGTCGTCGAAACCACCAGTTTAAGTGGAAAATCCACTAAGTTGGCAACACTGATTCCGATATTGTATACGTCTCTACATTCCAACCAAAAATTCACTTTGTGTACAATCAAAAATGATAGGTATATATGTGACTAAAAATGTGACACGCGATAATGTCAAAGCTACACAAAATCTCGTACACGAATTTTCGCATATGAATATAATATACTACTGGCTTTCTCATTTTACTTGTTCGTCGAAACGTAACTAATGAAATGAATTTCAGAAGCTCTCTCGCCGGTCGTCGCCGACACTCGTTGTGAGCTGATGTGGAGCTGCAGATATGTATAATGTATACGAAAAAATATTATAACATGACTAGTACTGTAGTAGAGGACATATTTGTAAAGTGTAAGGGTTATTTCAATTAACATATCCACCAATTAAATGTATTTGCTTTGTCCTGAGTGACTGACTGACTGACAACGTACAGCCCACACCGTTGGATGTAGACAGAGAGGTAAAAATGCACATTAACAAATGATTTTGGAATAAAATCCCGAGATAAATAAAGCTTACACGTGTTTCAGGGTTTGCCGAAATGTTATCAGATAATAGGTTTAAACAGTATATAAAGCAGGGCCTACTGAGAAAAGGCATATTATAAAATAAATGAATATTTGGATGATGGTGAAGTATGGTGTTACAGTGATATATTTGTCATTATAGTAGTTTATAATTTAATTAAGTAGTAAAAATTCCTAACTTAAGATTCGTCTAAGGAGTTAACATTAATTAATTATAGACTGTAAAAGGAAATAAACTATATGAGAATGGTAGACAAAGATATATGTTTTTTTTTCATTACCCTGAATTCTTGCTGTCTTGTATTTTCTTATCCCTTAGTTAAAGTAGATATAAGTAATTTGTATAGTATAAGTTTTATGTAAAAAAAACATGATATTGCTAATTTTCTTGCCCTTCTTCTTAGCAAGACTCATCGAATGGGCGGAGGTAGACGTGTATTTATATATGTAGCCAGTGGCGTGCACAGAACTTTTTTCCGGAAAAGCAATCAGAAGGTCAAGTACGACAATAAAAAAATATGAAAAAATTTAAATAACACTTTGAAAAAAAAAATAGTTTGCATGAAAATGTTTACTCTAGGGTAGGCAGTGCCTACCCTGGCGTCATACAAACTTTTTTTTTTCAAAGTGTTACTTGAATTTTTTTATATTTTTTTTATTGTCGTACTTGACCTTCTGATTGCTTTTCCGGAAAAAAGTTCTGTGCACGCCACTGTATGTAGCCTATTAGTATGTAGTATATACTATATAGGATGGGATTTGGTCGGCCGCGGCCGCCTGGATTCGTGCTGGGGGCTCGGTTGGTGATCATTGAACCTTGTTCCTTGTCCCTGGCCAGGTCTCTGTTATGAGTTCGGGCGGTTGATTGCATTTCACCTTGTATAATTATAGATTTTACCTATCATATTAATTGTATATATCTTTATTGCTACATAAATTTAATAAACCTTTAATTTAGTTCATGTACATTTATTATTTTATAACACAGATAATATAGTTTATTACATATATTTCTATAAGATTAGACTTGTAGCAAGTACCTATATTATGTATACTTACTTTGCAAAATAAACGAACTTGAACTTGAATTTTGAATTTGAATTTGAATTTTCATAAACAAAATGTAAGGATAAAAGCCATTGCAAATTGTAACGCCTCGGCACCGGACCACCTCAAAGTACGCATTGAAATGTGGGCTCTTGCAATCGCGCCACCGCGGCGGACTGCCGAAGACGACGACACGCTGCCGATCACCCGCCGCGGTCCACGAGTACAAAAATATCACGTATGGAAAACGGTTTGATGTGGTCTGGTCCGTTGTAATGTGCGACGACCATAAGTTTTTCGTCAAAAATAAGGAAAATTGTGATATTCTTAAGATATAATAACTACAAAAAGGTAATGTTTGGGCATTCTCAAATAGTCCGCCAAGCGATTGAGAATTTGAAAACGGAACTTGCTATTGATAAAATATATATACCTATTAGGAATATAATGTTTGGACTCCTTTGAATTGTCGTTTTGAAATCATTTACAATCCATGGCAAATAGGATCTGATGATGAGGTCATGAGAGGTTCAATGGAACTCCTGAACGAACTTCCATAAGGTGATCGTGTTTGGGTTCTTTATAATTGTACGAGTAGTGTTTTGCGGTACGTGGGCTTATTCAAGTAGACAATCCAAAAAAAAAAAATTTGAATCAAATGAGCAAGCAGGAGATGTCTTCTAATATATATTTTTTTTAATTGACCTTTTTAGATCCTTCCAACATATTTTCACTATAAAATTTGGAATTCGAAAAAAGTGGAAAATCGACACACCCTAATAAACATATATAATATTACATGCATGCATTCAATAACTTTTTCTCTTATGAACTCATGTACTCCTAGTACTTTATTAGACGTACGATTTTTGACGTTTGTTGAGGGTCGTGACCAAATCGTGTGTGTTTGTGGTGTAAAATAGTGGGTTTATTGTGATCTCATAACCACTCCCCTTATATAATACTTTTTTTGTTACTGTTGAACGGCTCTGGGTAGTCTGTCTAAATGAAATTGTAGTTTTGGTGTATTTACAATTTGAAAAATAGTATTTCGGGTCACTGAGAATATCGTGTAAGCGGCGAAAGTCGTTATTATTGTCACATTCATTGTTCAGAGGTTATAATATAGTAAAGTTAATTGTTTCACACACAAACGAATTTCGGAACGCATCCGCACGCATGTAGTGCAAGTAACAGTTTTATGACTTGTTTGGGAACGTACCATTTTTCCGTCAGGTTGGTAATTTGTGTGCACAGAGAGAAAAAGAAAGCCCGCCTAAAGTTTATATCTGTGATTTGGAGTTTTTTTTTTGTTTGTTTGAGGTTTGTTTCCTCAGAAAATCTGGAATTTAATTGAGAAATTATTGGACTTAACATCGCCAGATATCCTTGCTGAAGCTATAATTGCAACTGATAGGCTTTTGCAGCCAAAATTGAGAGATAAATCTGAATAATTACGAAAATTTTCTTCAGTGGAAAAAAATATAAAAATGCCACATCATTTTCGGAAAACTTTCTCTTAGCATACTTCAGTGAACTGGCAAAGAAATATATAAACCATTTTCCTTGTGGTCTCTATAGGTACATTCAATGTTAAAGAGCACCATCAAGTAATAATTACTTTTTATTAATTTATGTTCCTTTTATTTACTTACACTATAGATTGAAAAACGTAGTATGATTCAGGTGGGTAAGGACAATAACTTATTCAAAACATTTAAAACACTTGCTACTCTCGTGTTTCAAATCTTTCTCGTAAGTTGTTGCCTTCTTATCGCACTTGTGAACCCATCTAAGACGCAGGTGATGGTTGTTGGAAGCAGAGCCCTGATCAACAAGACTGATATCTCCACTTTACCTTCAGTCTGCTTCAATGGCACCCCACTTACATACTGCGGATCTATCAAGAACTTGGGGCTTCACATTTCCAACAATTTGTCCTGAGACTTGCAGGTTGCAGAAATGAGTAAGATATTTGCTCAATGCATTCAGTACAGCAGCGCATGGAAAAATTTCTTCTTTACGCTGCCAAAGTTACATAGTCAATTCTTTCTATCTTCCTATTATTGAATACGCTGACGTGTGTTATCCTGATCTCACAAAAGAACTCTTAGACAAGTTAGATCTTTTAAATCTCTGTATCAGATGTATCTTCGGATTGCGCAAATATAATCTTGTGTCTCAATTTCGTTTCCGGTTAAATAGGCTAAATATCCATTATCGTAGAAAATCACACACTCTTTCACTCCTTTATAACGCTCTCAACAGCCCCTTTCGAGACCGCTTTGTCCCTCTTGAATCCCTAGGCCGCCCTCAGCGACCGAGTAGAGCTATGCTCACAACACAACACTAACATGTATTCAAATTCTTTCACACTGTCAGCAATCCGCCTGTGGAACAGTTTTCCTCTGGA
Organism: Ypsolopha sequella; assembly: GCA_934047225.1. Taxonomy (NCBI): domain Eukaryota; kingdom Metazoa; phylum Arthropoda; class Insecta; order Lepidoptera; family Ypsolophidae; genus Ypsolopha; species Ypsolopha sequella. Next base: position 12,887,712 of record OW203994.1, on the reverse strand, counting down.
CATCCGACAATCTCCCACCATCTCTACCTTTAAAAACAAGTGTTTATTAACACTATCTACAGCAACAGAATCAGTCGCCACACTTGTAATTTTCACTTTGTACCCTGAGTCATCATTGAGTCATCCTACTCGTAACTACCAATATATTGTTATATATAATATTTATGTTTATACACTAATATGTATATTATATGGACGTATATTTTTGTATTTATAAGTAGATATGTTACTGTAAAAGCCCGTATACTGGTGAATCTTAGGATTTACCAACATGAGTTGGTAAGTGTAAGGATTTTATAAAATAGAGACGATTTTTCGGGCTTTTACCATTAGAATTTGGTACATGTTGGGTTTTACCAATGATGGTTGGTAAATTTTCTTTTGGGAATAATATAATGGATATTTTTTTAATCATTTATTTTAATTTCCTATTATTCTAAACCTGAAATATTTTAATTTATCATCATGAGACATTTTTAATTGTCATATGAATATGTATTTCTTAATTATTTAATACAATGTAATTATCCATCAGTCAAATCCTTGCATAGTTTAAATTATTATCATTGGGTAGTAGTTAAAATATAATTATAAAGCACCTTTAAAAATACGAGTAGCGGTGGCTGTAGATGCAAACTGCTCACGAGTACGAGACGTGTTTATTTTTCGACGTTTCAGTATCTCGGAGATAAAATTTAAGATTTACCGAGTGAATGGTGGTAAAAATTCGAAATAAACGATGATTACCGAATATTTCGGACTTTCACCATTGAGAGTAGGTAAATCTTAGGTTTTACTGGTAAATCCTAGGATGTACCAGTAGTCGAGCTTTTACAGTAACTTATATATACTTAAATTTATGCAGATACTATAAAAGTTAATATTTATAAATGAATTAATTAATTAACTTAATTGGCACTACCCTTGTAATCTCCACATCACCAAAAGTTAACTGGTAGAGAATGCTAATTAGCATTATGTTCACCTTTGTGCATTGTATATATTTGTGCAATAAAGAGTATACATACATGAATGCATACACTTGTAAGCATAAATTACTATTACTCTCTCTTTACAGAACCTTGAACATTAATGGGTATTTTACTGAATATTTATTCAAGCAAGACATTTTCAAAAAAGTTAAAGATAAAGTAATATCTACGAATGAATTATCTCACCCTCTGCGTGAGAAATCTAACTTTAAGATTTTAAATCGGAGCCGCAAGTTATTGTACTTAGTAAAACAAACCATTTATGCAAATTCACAGGCATTCGTAATTACAAATATGAAAAGGTACTTGTCAATACACGACACATATTTTGATATTCAAAACGCAAACTACGCGCAATTGAACATGCTTTCTCCCATTCCAGTGTTTCAGGCACGTCCGGAAAAGCACCTCATTAAAGCAGAAATTGGCTTGCCTATCATTTATGGAGTGATGTTCATGTATGGACGCTACTAAGTAGCATTAATCTGAACCCGGTCCAGCTGCAGTTGGAATAAATCGTAGCCGGCGCTTCCGGTTGGCCGCCATCTTGCAATGCGCTAACAGGTTCATTTCCTGCGCCTATACATTTCCGGGGAATTCGATGTTGCCAAGTCATATTTTTAAGTGAAACTGTAATACATCTGCGTTTTATTCCAGTTGTTTTCCAAGGTTTCGTGGAAACTACTGGCTCGACTGAAAAGCATGGTAGGTGTATGTCCAATTCAAGTTGCCCATTATTCGACAACAACGCTTGGCACTCCCAAAAATGATCCGGTCTACCGTTTATTATTTGATTATAAAGGTGGTCCATCCCACTCAGCTGCCATATAAATGCTTCACGTGTTTGCGACGTCCTGATGGCTTTGATCTCAATGAAACTTTGCACACATCTTTATATATGTTTTCCTTCCCCCCACACCACATTACCCATCTCTCATCAAGAGGTGCAAGATGGCGAGATATTCATAAAGCGCCGAATTTGTGAAATAGTTTCAGGTAAAAATTGTTTATTTATAAAAAAGTGTATAAACTTAGTTTTCTTTACATGAACGACGTCTTTATTTCTCTCTTTTTTATTTCTAGTATTGGTAAAAATTATACAACTTGTTAAAAATGAGGCAATATTCACGATATCCTAACAGCTATTATGAAGGTGGTTCATCAAATTTTGATTTTTGGGCTGTATAGAGACGCAGTTAGATGTCACTACACTAGATAATACTTTTGAAAAAAATATGAAGATAATAAGCTGTTGACTTTACAATCAGTTTTTACCTTTTGTATGAATCTTAACACGCTGAAGAACAGAGACGCTGGACAGCGTCCTACAGCTTACTATTTATACCAGTTTGAACACGACGCCGTATGCCGTCATCGATTCCCTGTAGAATTGTGCCAGAACGGGTAGCAGCGTCTAGATTTCTCTACAACCCAGTACAAGTGGTGTTTATTGTGTCACAAAGTGAACATTCAAACGAGATCTACTGTCAATCAATTGGGCCTAAATGTCCGTTTCCCCTTTTGCCTTCCTCTCTACTACCATGTGTCACAACACAACTTGCATGAAGGCCATCTCTGTTCTTCAACGCGTTAAGAAAAACACAGGTGGTGTAAAGGGGCCTCTTAAGAGTGTGATAGAGTTGGATATACGAACGAAAGATAATCGATCTAAATAATTTTTCAATGCAAGTGCTTGTAAAGGCCCACTTTTTATGCATCAAAACCGAACAGAAAGTCAATTATTTTGCCCTAGGGCTTTATTATTATTATTTTTTCATTTATTTACGAGAAGTTGGCTAATCTGCAACCTTTCCTGTGTACCATGAATGTTACTTTTTGCACTGTTTAACGGCTCTGGATACAGACCTTTTGAGCCAATCATAATTTAAAGTTCACAAGATTATATTTGTTTTATTTCCTCACACTATGCATTGAAAAACGTAGTATGATACACGGGCGTAAGAGCATTAAAATTACTCAGTTACGTTTAAAACACTCGCGTGTTTTAAATCGTCCTCGTAATTTATTCCTTTTCGCCCTTGTAGCATATACTACTAATTTCACTCCGGAATAGTCCTCAAGGCTTATTTAAAATTGTCGAAAGCTGTATTGTATACTAATATAATTATTCCGAAAACTGAAACCGGTAGCTATGCGATCATACTATATATTGAGGTGAATCATTTTGTTTAAACAAAAATTATTTAATCATTATCACACAGTTCCAAAGAACACAGATTACTGAAATTACAGATAGTGAGGGGGGGAACAACAGTTTTATTGGCCCGCTTGTCCTTCTTTCTTTTACTAACACACAGATGTGTTTTCATATCATTACAAATCATCTTTGTAAAAAGTATTGCGAGGCGACTTACCTCGCCCTATGAAAAGCAAGTGGTATTTATATTTTTTCGTATGTTACTAAAGGTGCACTATTAGAGATCAAAGCAAAGCTGAATTCATGGTAATCAATTTAAATTATTTCTAATAAATATTGAAAATAATTTTAAATACAAGCCGTGCACAAAACAGAAGGTCAGCCGAAGCTTAGGGGGCGTTGCAGAGGCAGATTACGAAGGCCTAGATAACGTTGGGGCTGCGGAAATAAAACCCCGGTAACTACTAATTACTGGCCAGCCGTGGACTGGCTATTGCCACCGTGGTGTTGCCAGCATAAAGAATCGCCTTGGAGTATTTCTCTTCACAGTTCCGCACTTATGTTATCCTACAGAAAATTTCATTTTAGTATTAACAGTCGTCTTTCTTAGAGCACGAGTGTCGAAAATTTAAAAACTAAAACTATGTAACTATTATCAGTACAGCATGTGGTTTTATTTAAGGCGATATGCGAAAAAAATACGGGTGTTTCTTTTCTGTGTATTTTATGAAATACACGGAAAATTATTTTCTGGTATATGCATTTTAACTATATAATCTAGGGTTTTGAAATTCGAAAACATGTTTAGATAAATTTTCCTCTATAGAAATAATTGTTGAGATGAGGTCTTCAAACACACTTTTTCTCCTCGTTTGACGAGTACGTACCATATACAGAACTCAAACATACTTTATTAGGTGTGTGTTAACAATATTTAGAGATTTGATATTTGAAATTTTGCTAGCTATTTTAGTTTTTAAGTTAACAACTTTTTTCCCTTTTGCCCTGAATCCGCCCCTCTCGCACTGCGCTATTTTTTGCTTGGAGTGACAGTGACAAAAATAAAATTGGTATAGCCTCTTAAAAGTCGCAGTCTATGTACACCCTGTATTTTGTTATATATTTTCTGGTGAAAATTGATAATTTACATAGTTTAAAATTTTTGATTAATTTAATGATTTTTTTGCAAAAAGATGGATTATTTGATAATGGTTGCCAAGAATATATTAAAATGTTTTCATCCATCAGCCTAGTTCGTCCAGTGCTGGACATAAGCCTTTCCAGGACTTTGCCACTCCCAGCGGTCATCAGTAACATTATTTTTTTTTTTATAAATAGTAACTTAAAAACGATTTTAAATTAAAATTACCTTACAATAAATACATGTGCCTACTTGTACATCTTAAAAAATATATGAGCTTTTGATTAGTAGTGTTATTAAAACAATTAAAAAAATTATAATGAAGTATGAAGTATGAATATATGAAGTATGTAGGTAGGATTTGAATGGATTTAAGTTTTTTAAAGGACAAAAATAATCTTCATATCAGAATTCCAAAAAAACATTAGATTAAACTAGTTGACATTAGATTAAACATCTATCATGTATACTGGGTGTTAAGATGAAGTTGCTGAAGCCTTTTGATGTTCCATAGAAAACTTACATAGTTACCCGAACAAAATTTGTGGAACAACTGTTTTATTTTTCGTTTTTTCAATTTTTTTTCACGAAAAGTTATCGTTTGTTCATATAATTACACAGAGCTATTATGGAGTATTCATGTACTTTTCCTAGTTTTCGGCTTTCGTAACTTTATCTGAACATTATGTATATTAAAAGAAATTCTAACTCACTCACTCACTGACTGACTCATCAACGCCCAGCCAGCCCGCCCAGCCTAGAAAGCTGAAGTTTTGCACATAATTGTTTGTAATTGTTCTCACATGGATGAATTATCTATTTGTATATTTTTTTTTATTAGTATGTAAGATAATTTAATTTTAATTTAAATTTTGTTTGTGATTTTATTTTATTAGATTTTATGGGTTTTACATTGCCTGAAATAAAGACTTTTTTTTTTATAATTTTGTATTATTTTCTCTTATAATGTAAACAAGGAATAAGGCCGGATTTTTCCAACGGCGAGAAACGCCGCGGGGCGTCCGCTAGTATTTTAATAAATTAATTGACATTTTTGGAAAATACGGTTCCACACCTCGTAAACCGTGAAGTGTATAGAACAACATACTCGTAGTATCCTAAAAATCATCCTGTGATAGTACTGGTATCTACACACCAACTTAACCCCACACCGTTAGAAGCAATTTTCACATCCTGTCCACATCACGCCAAACTAATTCTATGTGTTTTAAATTCTGTGGTCTAGCCTCAATGTTGTTCGAAACTTAGTACGTGTTGAGGGGGGAACGGAGAGGATATTTTGTACCAGGACTGTTTCGTAAGAAATTTGATCATGTTAGAATTTATTGCAAATATAGTACGTTTAGCATAAAGTATATATGCTCGGTGTCTGCTCTTTTCATCATGAAAATCACATCTTGGTATGTACCGATATGTACTCTATATCGATGTTGGTATGTTTGAATAATAAAAATAAACATTTTACGACTTTATATGTGTAAATTCTTGAATACATTTTCGAGGATGTAGACATGTATGTTTGTTCAGATGTAGACATGTATGTTTGTTCAGATGTAGACATGTATGGTTTGTTCAGATGTATGTTTGTGTAGATGTAAACATGTTTGTTTGTTCATATGTAGACATGTATGTTTGTTCAGATGTACACATGTATGGTTTGTTCAGATGTAGACATGTATGTTTGTTTAGATGTAAACATGTGTGTTTGTTCAGATGTAGACATGTATGTCTGTTCAGATGTAGGCATGTATGTTTGTTTAGATTGTATTACGTTTCTTTTTCGTTCAACTTTGATCAGGATTGTTAGTGATTGGTAGATAAGTTAACATTAAAAAGTAAAATAAAAATGGTTTAAGAAACAAACTACAAAGACTACAAAAATAATATTGGTTTTTAGTTGCAGTAGTTGCAGTAGTTCATTGATAAATAAATAAAACCTTTGAAAATGAATTAATTATTCGAAACCAGTTGGGTGTATAAATATTAAGTAAATGTGTGAAATAGTGTACAAGTGAGTTTTATTAAAGATGCTTTAGAAACACACTAACAAAGGACTAAATGAAAAAAATCCCTTTTGCTTTCTCCTTTTTAGGGTTTCGTACCCAAAGGACGAACCGGAGCCCTAATTACAAGGAGCAATTAATTACACGGGTCCCATGTATAAAAAAAAGCCAAATTTTCTAACCATGAAATGTGGGTTGTCATTTTCTGAAGCTCATTGATTGGTGTACCTACAAATATGTTTCTCCTTTTTTTTTTCGAAGAACTTTTGCTATATGTGGTTTAACGTTACGTACCCGAATATTCGACCAACTTAATTTTGCAGTTTTCCTTTATACATTTTGTATGTAATGATAACTTTGTAGTTTTTAACTTATTTGAATGGCACGGAACCCTTAGGGCGCGAGTTCTTCTCCTCTATGGCTTAAACTTGGTGTAGTTTTGCATAAAATATTTTCAACAATCATCTATACTATATTTCAATGCGGTAAACAATGTTTGTAAACAACTTTGTAACCTAAGTGATGAAATATGATGTAAGAAAGCATTTTTATAGCTATACATTTTGGTTTAAACTAATAAAAGTGAACTCACGTACATTAATATGTTTAATTGTGCAGCAAAAATTGCATTTGAAGATATATTTCATCACTTTTAAGTTATAAAGTTGTTTACAAACATTATTTGCCGTATTAAAATAGAGTATAGCAATCAACACGTACGTATTAAAGCTACATTTTATACTATCGTTGATTCAATTTGTATAAAGATTCCTCGTTTTACGAGAGAAGATTAATTAAGTATGGGCGATAACGAAATTTCTCGCCCGGGGCGTAGAAGCCTCAACATTTTCAGACAACGGGAGTCCCCTAAAGTGTCTCGGTTGGAACACGGGCGAGTATAATCCTCCCCTTTCTGAAACAGAAGGGATAAATTTTAAATTACAGAGAAAATGTGCCACATATACCTGTATTATAAAATGGTAAGTTTTGTATATTGTTGGAAGAATTACGGTGTGAAAATAATCAAAAATATTTAATATAAAGGAGAACATCTTCTTTTTTGCAAGATCTTTGTATTCTACATACTAATTAAAAATTTTCGAGGCTTTAGTACAGGTTACATCATTAAAATTACAGTATGTAGACATCATAAAAACATTACTAAACAGACAAAACTTTGACATATCATATAGCTTTATTCAAGCATAGATCTTCTGCGTACGAAATAGAAACACAGCTATCTAAAATTTTAATGAGAGATTGAACTTTTCAAATTTGAATCGCTAATGAGAAAAAATGCGAGGAAAAGTGTTCCCCGAAGTCTATAGTTGGGAAAAAGTTTCCGCTCGTGGAACTGCTGAAAAGACCCACCGCTGCAGTTTCTAAGGTTCTTCCTAGCTGACATCAACCAAGGCATCGAGTCTAGGCAAATTCAAGGCTATTTCTAGATAAGTAGAGTTTTTTTTACGTTTTTTACTTTTGTTTTGAAAAACTATTAAAAAATTGTTTTATTTATTAAACCACTTATATTAACTAAGATAGAATGAGACCCTGGTTTAAGTTAAAGGTAACCTAAGATTCAGGGATTCCGTGCTTCCTCCCGGAAATTCTTTACAATTTATTTTGTTCAACAAATAAAACTAAGATCCAACAGAGACGCTGTTGGAGCAAAAGAAAAACATATTGAAAAATTGAAAAATATGGCTGTGTGTGTTATTGTTTGTATTATAAGGGTGAGTGTGAGTGATATGTGTAAGGGTGACTTAGTGTGTGTGATAATTTTGTATATATTCATGAGGTGAGTAAGAATTATATAATAAAAATTATACAAAACATTATAATCAGAAAAAAATAAATAAAGAGCCTTGGCGATAAACAAAATCTTAGTTCAACATTAATTGGAGAACAACGGGTTACTCAAACTATGTGTTAGTAGATCTAACATTATTAGCGGTTTTAGCTTAGGTGGTAGAACGCTGGCCTCTCCATCTTGAGACCCATGCTGGTTCGATTCCCGGTCGGGCATGCGCCAATGAGTTTTTCGGAATTTATTTGCATAGTATTTTTATTGCCCACAGAACACATGTTATTGCGTAATAATTGCCACTTACTGAACGGTGAAGACAAACCTGCATGGCCTAAAAAGCATGTATTTGTGCCCAAACGGCGATAGGGCTCACCACCCATCACGTTGGGACGTCATAATTATCTGTGAAATATGGGTATACCGAGGGTGGACTGTGACTTGCATTTCACATTTCACACTCGGAAACACTTCTGACACCCCCTCGGGGATTTATGTCCTGACGTTATACATATTAATTTTTAAATTTTTAGAGCGATTTGTACTAAACACAACACGTCACACAAATATTGTTAGACATATTGTCACATCATGCTAAGGTTTATATATCTTTTCAATGCAAGTGCTCGTAAAGGCCCACTTTTTATGCATCAAAACCGAACAGAAAATCAATTATTTTGCCCTAGGGTTGATTTTTTTTTATTTATTTACAATGGTTGCCTAACCTGCAGCCTTTCCTGTGTACCATAAATGTTATACTTTTTTTCCACTGTTTAACGGCTCTGGATACAGTCCTTTTGAGCCAATCATAATTTAAAGTTCACAAGATTATATTTGTTTTATTTCCTCACACTATGCATTGAAAAACCTAGTATGATACACGGGCGTAAGAGCAATAAATTACTCGGTTACGTGCTACGCTCGTGTTTTAAATCGTCCTCGTAATTTATTCCTTTTTGCCCTTGTAGCATAAACTACTATTATGTTTTCATTAACATTGATTGGGTATATATAAACATAAATCACATCGTCATGGCATAGGCAGTGTCAGTGGTGTTCAAGAGTGAACTGTGAAATTCAAGTCATAGGCCAAACTTGGTACACCCGCTTTTCACCGATGAGTTACATGAAAAATAAACTGAAGATAGCACTGTCACGACGATGTTTTCTTTGGCAGCTGAGCGGAATAAGCAGGTTGTAGAAGTGATACAAATGTATTAAAAATTGAAGAATGAAGTTAAACGATTTATTAAATAATGAATTGTTTTTTTTTTATAGCATATTGCAAACCCACAACGTTATCATAAAAAAACATCCGTGGAGTAATTGAGAACAACCCTCTTTTTACTGAAAGTTAGTTGAAGAAACGTTGTGATGTGATCGATGTGGTGAAGTTATAATGAAGCTTAATATGTACGTGTTAGAGTATAATTTCAAATGGAACAGCTTTCTGGACTGGGTATTTCAGAGATCAGCACAAAAGTTCTCTTTCAGTTTCACATTGTTGCCTGAAATTAGTTCCAGTCAGATGTCAGAGAAGGGAATATATAGCACTGGTTTAATTCTTAGTGAAGTATACGTATATAATATAGCATACTAGTATATAATTATGTACTACTTCTATCTTTTAGAGGTAACTAGATCATATACACACACAATCTGACCTTTTTGTAAATGTAAACCCACCAAAAACATATCATGGAAAATAGGTTGCCAACACTTATAAAGCCATCACTGTTAAAAATTAAAGAGAGCCCTGACTCTACAAACCCTACATCTTGTTAAAAAGTTACAAAAAGTCCTGACTCTACAAACCCTACATCTTGCTAAAAAGTTATGAGAACCCCTGACTCTACAAACCCTACATCTTGCTAAAAAGTTACGAAAAGACCTGACTCTACAAACCCTACATCTTGCTAAAAAGCATGGCTTGACCGACACGCCTATGGTAAAAAATTAATTCATTCATATATTTAATGTTGTGTCATTCAATAATTACATGAAACAGCCAATTCATACTTTTTGAACAAGATGTGGGGTTTGTAGAGTTTGGAGCTTGGCTCTACATGAGATCTTATAACTTTTAACAGTGAAAGCTTTATGACTCTCAGCAAGCTACTTTACATGAAATGTTTTTGATGGAATTTCATTTATTTTTGCAAGGAAATTTTATAAACAGGCCTGCACCCTCCTTTATGGAGGGGATTGAAGGTTGAAAGTTAAAAGTTATATAATTTTGTTGCTGTTTGTGTGCAAATCCTAGCCTGCATACACAGTTTCAGCTTCTAGAACGGTTGAAATAGAAATTGTTATACTGGGTTTTAAAGATGCAACCCGGATACTGGCGATAGTACTCGTCCATATAAACAACATTTACTTTGGAACCAAAAAACAAATAAAAAATAAGAATCAGCTGTTCCATTCTAAAATTACACAACTACTTGACCAAAATGTATGAAACAAATGATATTTTCTTCACCATTTGTCGATTATTTTTCACGAAAAGTTGTTCGTGTGGACGAGTATTGTTGCTTGTTTCCGGCCTTTGCAACATCATCTTAACTCCCGTTTACACAGAATCGGACCCTTCTTAATGAAGGGTTGGAGGGTGAAAGCTACAAATTTCTTATTTTTTTGGTTGTTTATGTGCAAATCATAGCCTGCATACCAAATTTCAGCTTTTTTGGACTTCAGGATGTACCTTAGAGGTTTTGATGGTCACGAGTGAGTGACTTTAAGTGACTAAATCGAGGTATTTTAAGTATTAATAAATTTCAAAGTATTAAGGCTAGACAAGTAAAATATTTCGGTTTTCATTAGTCTACTAACTACATCTTTAATTCAATTTAACTAAAGAGCTGCGCTTTAGTCGGTGGAGTTCTCTGCATTCACTTCTGCCCTCCGACTTCTCGATACGACACGACATTTACTTTATCTTTCACCTGATCATGAGTTTTTTCTTAGGCCTTACTCTATTTCTTTTCCCCTCCATTTTTTCTTTTACATCTAATACTGATAATTTGGACTCTCTAGTATTATTCAGACTGAAGGAGGTTCGAAAATACGACGAAACGCTTGACCAAATCACGGGTTCAAATACCGTAGTAAGACATTTGTATTCGGTCTGCGTGCTTCGAAAGGCAAGTCAAGCTGTCAATCCATATTTTTTTGCTGGAACTACGGCGACAATTCTAAATATTCGTCACGCTGGGACGTTATGAACATCGGTGAAACGTGGGTGTACAAGTGTGAACTCTGATTTAAACTGCACAGTCAAAACTTAGTAACATTTATGATAGACAGATAGATAAAAACTTTATTTATCGTCACAACACAATACAACATGTTATAATTTTTTTTATTTTATCATGAAATATTTTCATTTTTTGAATTGGCTTTGTAGTTAAGGCGAGGTGCAAATACGATTAGCCTAAAACGTTGATGACCAGACTCAAAGCCTCAAAAAATACAATTCATTGCTGAGAATACGAAAAAGTAAATTATTAACCGAAAAGATATAGTAAAAGTTATTATATATAAAAAAAGCTTTTGTAACAGATAATGAACAGATTTTGAGTGACAAACATATTTTAGAAACCATATAGCTATGTATACAACGTGTAACAGAAAGGGGTAACCATATTTGAAGGGCTTATTCAGTCAATGGTATAGAACAAGTTTTACTATAAAGCCAACCCAGAAATCTCAAAAAAAAATCTGCCCTTCCATACATTTCGGCTGAGCGGCATTTCATTTTTCTACGAAACAGTAAACATTTTTTTTCGATATACAGGGATTGTTCCATAGTAAAAGTTGTTCTATACCATTGACTGAATAAGCTCTTCAAATATGGTTACACCTTTCTGTTACACGTTTTATATAAGGTCTTTCAATTCAAATGGAAAGTAATTTAGGAGGTGATTCAGTATCGTTAATACATAACATTCCACTGAAATGTACTTTTATTTTGCGCGAACTTTTTCTTTACTCGTCCATACAAACTGAGTCAGCTGATCGGACCACTTTGTACTGAGAACTGAAAAAAAAGTTCGCGCAAAAAAAAGTGCTTTGCAGTGGAATGTGATGTATTAACGATACTGAATCACCTCCTTAATTAATTTCCATTTAAATTGAAATACCTTATATACTGTATTTAATTCAAAACAAACCACTTACTCTAGCATTAGCTGTCCATAAAAGTAGGGATTTTCTGCAAAATTATGCTATTTTTATGGATTTTTAATGCATAAACGTTGAGATTGTGTGCCGACAAAATTCGCTTCTTAGTAGATGCTAGTGATTGTTGGCACTTGGTTGAATTTATAAAACATTATTTAAAAAAACACTTGTACTTATCCACATATTATTATTACTTTATTATGCCCGACCGGTTTCGCTGTAAAACATTTTTTAGGGCCTTTTACACATCCTAAATAGCAAAGAAATAGTTTACACTACAACCATGTCTTAAATGACGTGCAATAAATGAAACAACCAACAGAAGGGGAATTTCAAATCAAAAATGGTAGGTAAACGATGGAACTTTAAACAAATTCGCTTCTAATTAGTAACTGTTAAAAGTGAGTTTCGTTCGTATGATGGTTAGATCTCGTCTTAAGAAAGATGTATGGTAAAAAGTGTGTAAACTAATGGTGTATTCATTTTTTCACGGCACCCTTATGGTGAACACATTTCATGCATGATTATAAACTGGCTCCACCTGCGATCCTTGTCTTCTAATTACAGTAAATGGTACCTTTAGCCTTTTTAAAATCCAGACAATTAAAGTAATTTTCCTTCATAAGTTTCTTTAAATGCAGTATGGAATTCCTTTAAATGGTAATTCTTTGGTAAAGTAATTTAAATACGGACTATTAAGGTGATACAAAGAAAATAAGGCATTTATTCTCCCTTCAATTATAAAATTGTATTAATTTTATAAATTCTTTGTCTCTTATCTATATAAATACCATGTAAAATAATAAAAATAATAAAGTCAACCTTTTTAGGGTTCTGTACCCAAAGGGTAACTAACGGGATCCTATTACTAAGACTCTGCTGTCAGTCTGTCTGTCCGTCTGTTTGTCCATCTGTTCAACAAATTGCCCACTGAACTAAAAATATTGAGAACTTTAAACAATTTAAGTATAATTTAGAACAGTATCTGCTGACAAATTGCTTTTACTCAGTTGAGGAATATGTAAAAAGGTAGCTTAAGTTGTGATTGACTTCAGAATATGTGACATGTGTATTGATCTTTATTTGCTAATATCCTTTGTTTGTCTTATTAACATTTAATTTTTGTTTTTAGGTTTTAAGTATAACATTTTAAAATTTGTTAAACTGTAATTTCAAATACAATATAAAAAAAAATTATGAATAAATAAATGAAATGAAATGAAATGATCTGTCTGTCCGTCTGTCACCAGGCTGTATCTTATGAACCGTGATAGTTAGATAGTTGAAATGTTCACGGATGATGTATTTTTGCTGCCGCTATAACAACAAATACTTAAAAACAGAATAGAATAAATATATAAGGGGGCTCCCATACAACAGAAATGTTTTTTTGCCGTTTTTATAGATAATGGTACGGAACCCTTCATGTGTGAGTCCAACTCGCACTTGGCCGGTTTTTTTCTAGTCATTAAGACAAAATTAAAAGCAATATGTATCTATATTTTATTTGCTGTAAAACAAATTAAATTTTTAAATTAATTAATGAATAAATTACATCCCATCCCACTATCCCATTCCACTAATATTATAAATGCGAAAGTTTGGATGGATGGATGGATGGATGTTTGTTACTCCTTCACGCCGAAACTACTGAAATTATTAGGCTGAAACTTTGCACAAATGTAGTTCTAGACCTGGAATAAGACATAAGCTACTTTTTATCCCATAAATCAGTTTCCATTAGAAGGCAATGGGCTGTCAAGTTCCTATAGAAAAGTGATGTACTGTTACTCCTTCACGCCGTTGAATATTAGTGGGATAGGATAATGAGGATGGTGTGGCATGAGATGGGATTCGATACGACTATACAAAAACTTAATCAACACGGGCAAAGCCGTGGGCAAAAGCTAGTAGTGCATAAATCCAAATCAAATTCCGCGAGAAAGTAAATATTAGACCGATTCAGACCGGATCAACCTGTAATACACATATGAACGCTCACAAGGATACAAACATACATACTTAAATTCACGGCTGTATCCCAGAGGGGTAGGCAGAGCCTACAGATTTTCCAGACACACCACTTTCGCCTCTCCCACATTCATCAATCTAGTCATACAAACTCATCTTGTATGACTAGATTGATCAATCTAGTCATACAGGCTTTCTCACAGGGATGTTGTGTACATATATTCCACGCTTCGTCAGAACTGCTGCTGTCGTGGCTTTAATATATTTTCAATGCAAGTGATCGTAAAGGCCCACTTTTTATGCATCAAAACCGTAAAAAATACATCAAAGTTGATTATTTTGCCCTAGGGCTTTATTATTATTATTTTTTTTTATTTATTTACGAGAAGTTGGCTAACCTGCAACCTTTCCTGTGTACCATAAATGCTATACTTTTTTTCCACTGTTTAACGGCTCTGGATACAGTCCTTTTGAGCCAATTATAATTTAAAGTTCACAAGATTATATTTGTTTTATTTCCTCACACTATGCATTGAAAAACCCAGTATGATACACGACTAAAGACAATATTCTATGGAAGGAAGCAGCGACCGGTCTCTCTATAGAAGTTGAGAACAGCGGCTTAATGTGACATACACGCTGAATTAACTTGAATAGATTAGTTTTTTGATTACGGCATAGCAGTGGCGTGCACAGAACTTTTTGCTGGAAAAGCAAACAATTAGTCAAGAACAAAAATAAAAAAAATATGAAAAAATTTAAATATAACTTTGAAAAAAAAAACTTTTCAATGCATGTGCTCGTAAAGGCCCACTTTTTATGCATCAAAACCGAACAGAAAGTCGATTATTTTGCCCTAGGGCTTTAATATATATATTTTTTTAATTTATTTACAATGGTTGGCTAACCTGCAGCCTTTCCTGTGTACCATAGACGTTATACTTTTTTTACACCGTTTAACGGCTATGGATACAGTCCTTTTGAGCCAATTATAATTTAAAGTTCACAAGATTATATTTGTTTTCATTTCCTCACACTATGCATTGAAAAATGTAGTATGATACACGGGCGTAAAAGCAATAAATTACTCGGTTACGTTTAAAACACTCGCTACGCTCGTGTTTTAAATCGTCCTCGTAATTTATTCCTTTGCGCCCTTGTAGCATAAACTACTTTTATATGACGCCAAGGTAGACAATGTCTACCCTAGAGTGAAAATTTCTATACAAACTTTTTTTTTTCAAAGTGATATTTAAATTTTTCATATTTTTTTTATTGTTATTCTTGACCAATTGCTTGCTTTTCCAGCAAAAAGTTCTGTGCACGCCACTGCGGCATAGTGCAAACCTACCTGAACAGACATTTTGCGAGTATATAGGAGCTATAATTAGGAAATTTTAAAAATATTTCCTTTCGATTATATTTATTTTGCGAAATCCATCGCATCGCTAAATTCCCCGGTCCAGGATTTTTTTCAAATTCTTGTCTTTAGATTTGTTTTTGATTGATATTTTCTAGTTTGTAATGCACTCTAATAATATTTCCTTTAGTTGAAAAGGAAAAATCTAAAGCCTTTAGAGTACTAGGACTCATTTTTTTAGATCTTATAGTACGTACATACACATTTTTGATCGGTTAGTTTGGTAAATAAAGGCCACAAAGACTTTTGTTATTATAATCGCTACAGCTTAATAACATTTTCTGCACCTATACCAACTTTAGGCCATTCATTGTATTTACTCAAAAATAGTCGACTATTAATTAAGTTACTATCAGCAAAACTAAGTTATCAATTAACTATCTTCCATCCCTTTCTCTATTATTGGACTAAGTGATTAGTTCAGCAAAACCAGTAAAGCCTCCGGAGATGAAAACTTTCGCGACAATTTGGTGTATTCCAACCATTTGTCAAACTTATGATACCGTGAAACCTGAAAATAGAAATATAGCAAACAAGTAGGGATAACTTAATGTTGTAAATGCAAATGTGTCGTTAATTCTGTGTTTTTATTTATTTTAAATATTACATGAATTAAGAGCCTCAGATTTTTCAGTGATCGTCAACCTTCAAATCAAATCGTCAAAGCAATCAGTGTACTAATA
The DNA here is from genome assembly GCA_934047225.1 of Ypsolopha sequella. Lineage (NCBI taxonomy): Eukaryota > Metazoa > Arthropoda > Insecta > Lepidoptera > Ypsolophidae > Ypsolopha > Ypsolopha sequella. The sequence goes on along the minus strand of OW203994.1, from coordinate 12,871,340 downwards.
CGTAGGTGCATCTAACTTATTGAAAATGTCGTTACCAAGATTTTTACACATAGAATAGGTAGCACTCTATACTGCCAACTAATGATAAAAGATAACATAAAATATCTTTAAATAACCAAGAGAGAGTATAATTTAGTTTAAATAAGTAATTTCTTAGAAAAACTGAAAAAGCCCATTTTTAAGTGAGGGTATTAATTATAGGAAGGTACATAATTTATTCAAGATGAAGCCTTGAAAACGCTTTATTAAGGACCTCATGGACAGCGAAAAATTACACCAAATTAAAAATGTTTAGAAACATCTGAAATAGGAGCCTTTTATATAAATTGTGCTTTTATTATTCAAAAAGTTAAAACATTTCATTATTTAAGAGCAGTATTGCAGCCAAATTGTGAAAAACCCGCCTTTTTCTAATTAATCAAAACAGACCACTTAAATTCAAAATTCATTGAAAAGTTATTCAAGTAAACCTTATTACCTATGTATTGTATATGCTGCCATCGCAAAGTTTCTATTGGTTTCTGAAAATAAGAATTTCAAAATATTTCCAATTCATTTTTTATTTACGGAAACAACTGGAAACTTTGCGATGGCAGCATATACAATACAAAGGTAATAAGGTATTGTTGAATAACTATTGAATGAATTTAGAATTCGAGTGTTCTGTTTCGATTAATTAGGAAAAGGCGGGTACTTCACATTCCGGTTGCGATACCGCTCTTAAATCGTGCACGGGAAATAATAACACTAAATTAATATTTTTAGTACCTACTGAAAGTAAAGTGTACTTTTGTTAGTCTAAACAAGACAAAAACCAGTCACGTTACTAATAGGGCATAATTTTGTGTATTTATATACTACGTTAGCCAGACTGTGTGGCTTTATGTGACAGTAACTATTTCATTACATCAAGAACCTATCAAAGACTCTGTTTTCGTCACGAGCTTTTAATTTGTAAATAAGCATCAACTAAATCTGGGTTGCCAGGAGGTCCAGATAAAAAACCGAGCATTTTCTATCAAAAGGTCCCCCCTTTTTTGGTACAATTTGTCGAGTTTTTGGGCAGATCAAACTGAGAAAATTAGAGAAAATTACCTGACGAAGGGAACGATCAATCAAGGTCACGAATACAGCACGCGCCGGCTGGCAACAGCGCGCCAAATCTGCATGGATTTGATTTTGCAAAACAGTAAATAAAGTGTAATATGATGATATAAATGGACTTTCGCAAATACTGAACGACCCAATACTTCGGTATTTTCTTTATATCAAACACGAGGCTGAAATACCGAACAGTTCGCTAAAAAACCGAACACACATGGTAAGCCTGATACATACATAAACAAATATATCAAAATAATATTATTTATGAACTAGTTTTGCAGGAAGTTTGGTTTTACATGTACGTTAATTATGAAGCTAATAGTTGAATTTTGCAAAGTTTCATTTAGTTTCATGTAAATTATTTTTATTTTTATTTTATTTTATTGATTAGGAAATAAACAGTTTTCTTAACACATAATACAAATAACAATAAATTAATCCTAAAACCAAACAAGTTTCCACATAAATCTTGCAAGTAAATAAATTTATGTAGATTATAGTACCACTAAGATGTATAGAACCGCTTGTGCTTTACAAAATATTTATACATACAATAAAGCCGATTCTAAAGGCTTTAATTTTAGTTTTAGTGCTGTCAAAACTAAATTTTCTTCATAGCGAAATATTCCTTGAAATTTTTAGGCGCAGAAACTAAGTTACTTTGTAAAAATTTAAGTTTTTACAGTACCAAAACTAAATCGGCTTTAATATACATATATTCATAGTTTTAACTAAGTAAATTAAGTTGATGACCTATGAAACAGCTTGAAAAACATATGTTTCCTTGAAGAAATGTATAAGATGGCACAATGTATGTACCAAGCCCCCTTAGGACGAAATAAGCATGAAACAAAATAAAAATTTCGTGGTTACTTTTCTAAAATATAATGCACACAATCTCCACTGCGATCGGCCGCTGGTCGTATTTTTAACTGTTTATAACCCTGCAGTGGCCAGCCCAGTGGCTACACTTTGCAACCGCCTTCTTCTACCTATTTGTCTGTGAGTGTGTTTAAAAACTACCAAGTGCTTTTATTTGTCTACCTGTATGTTGCATCGTAAAGCTCCCAAATGAATGACCGTTTTTTTTTTTCAATTTAACTTAATGGGGAGTATAGTATTTTAGCTATTAGTTTTTGCCCAAGACATAAAAACAGTGAAAAAAATATCAAAATCGGTTGTTTAGTTTAGTTTTGTTTAGTTCAAGAACGTTTATTATTTTATTAAATATATTTTTATAACATTAAATTTGACTCGTAAGAAGTGCATTATGTGTACCTACTTTACAAAATAAACTATTTGAATTTGAATTTGTTATTAATGAATATTTCCTTAGGAATCTGCCCGTCCCCTATGTCCCTAAGAAACTGCCCGTCCCCAGGGAATAAACTATAGCCTCAAATATGCCAGGGCTTTTTTATTTTTTTATTTGTACTTGTATCTCTATAAGTTGGATGCAGAGTTATTATCAAACAAACAAACCAACTTTTCATTTTATACCGATAGTAGGAAAGAATTTTAATACATTTCTTTTTTACACTCGATTCGTTGCGTATACCATTTTAAATATGTTCACATTAAGCGTTATATTATTTAGGCATATTATGTATGTGAGTATGTGTGTTTTCATGTATTGGGCTCTGACATCGACGTACATAGCAGTTAGCTATATGCATTTTGAATAAGAACAAAGGACGATACCTAATTAAACAAGAGGCTTAAAAAGTCATTCCGTTGTAAATTGATTGCGTACGGACCGTAAAATAGTTAGTTTCATCCTAATCTTAGACTATTGTGATTAATATGTTAATTATAAGTACTGGTTTTTTTAGTTAATAGTTATTATGTACCTATATGTTAGTGTACTATTGCTTTATGTATGATTGCTTTACAATTAGAAGAAATTATTGTTTATAGTCATTAGTCACTTCCGTCATGTCTCTCTCTCTCTGCTCTATGTTTGCCATGTCACAAATGAGTGTAAAGGATAATTAAATTCAATCCAAGTGAATCCAGCCGTTTCCTTGAATATATCACAAATATTCTTCCTCAAGAGGTTATGGGCATCTGGAAGAATGTAAAGAAGATTGTAATTTGAACATTTTCAACAACAACAAAGAAAATACGTACGACCAAGAAGTACTACATTTTCGAAGATGGCTTCCGCACTGAATTTTCCACAACTAAAAGGAGATAATTTCAACAACTGGCTTTTCCGCGTGCAATGTATTCTAGAAGAAAAAAGTGTACTACATACGCTCACAGAAGATCCAGCTACAATAAATGACGTGTCCAAGAAAAAGGAACTTGTGACCGCAAATTCAAAAGCGAAAAATGTGATTGTTCAATGTTTGCCCGATCGTTATCTGAACATCGTGAACAAATGTGAAACCGCCAAAGCTATGATTGAAAAACTGAAAGAAACTTTTCAACGCAAGAGTATCATCAACACCATTCAACTAAGAAGAAAGTTACTAAATTTAAAACAAACACCCGGGGAAAAACTTGATGAATACTTCAACAAATTTGACTACATCATCAGAGAGCTAGAATGTGCACAAGAAATTCTAAACGAGAGGGACAAGATAGCGTGCCTGCTGACTGGATTGGATGAAAAGTATGACACTGTGATCACCGCAATAGAATGCAACAGTGACCTGTCAGGACCTGCAGACATTAAATTGGAGTTTGTGACAGCAAGATTACTGGATGAAGAGCTGAAGTTAACTGAGAAGACACGAACAAGAAGTGCCAATAACATAGAAACCGCTTTCATTACCTGCTACACCTGCAACAAGACTGGACATATAGCAAGGGACTGTAGATCAAAACGAGGACCAGGATTTCAACGAGGTCGAGGGTACCATCGAGGACGAGCTACCGTAAGAGGACACCAGCCGAGGCAACGAGCTGAGAGGTCATATGTGACAAGAAGTGAGGAGCAAGAGAATGACTACAGTTTCATTACAACAGGTATTAATGAACAATGTAATTTGGTTACCAAAAGTAGTGAAGACAAAGACATTCAGTGGGTAATCGATTCGGGCTGTACCGAACACATAATATGTGAAAGCTATGAGAAATATATGTCAAATATAGAAAAGTTAAGTCAACCTGTCAAAATATATGTAGCAAATGGGGATTTCTTATTAGCTGAAAAGAAAGGTTCTATTAGAATGATGTATAATAGTGAAACAATAAATTTTGATGCATTGATAGTTAAAAATACAAAATTTAACTTGTTATCTGTAAAAAAGATTGTAGCAAACAATTATGAAGTAATGTTTAGTAAAGAAAATGTAAAAATCTACAAAGGAAACCCGAATCAAGGCGTAGAAGGGTTCTGTATTGGCAAACTGTTTATGTTAAAACTAACGATATGCTTGAGTGATACGGTTTGCTACAGCGCTGAGGTCAAGGGCGATATTTGGCACAGGAGACTAGGACACCTGAATAGAAGGAGCTTGAGCATGATGAAGCTACCATCGAGTGAAAAACCCTGTGATCCATGCATGTTAGGTAAGTCAACTAGACTACCTTTTGTACCAATTAAGAGACCAAGATCTTCCCATGTCGGAGAACTGATTTATACAGATATCGCAGGACCAGTCCGTCACCAAGGATTAAAAGGTGAGTTGTATTTTCAAGTAATTGTAGATGATTATTCTCATTTCTGCAAGATATTCTTTCTACAATACAAGAGTCAAGCAACTGATAATTTGATCAATTATATTCGAAATCTAGAAAATAAAAAAGAGATCAAAGTAAAGAAAGTTAGATGTGATAACGGAAGGGAATTTAAAAACAGAAAATTTGAAGAATTTTGTACTTACCAAGGAATTTCTGTACAATATACCCAGCCGTACTCACCACAACAAAATGGAGTCTCTGAGAGAATGAACCGTACTCTATACAACAGAACGCGTATTCTTCTGAATGAAACTGGACTTCCAAAATACCTGTGGACAGAAGCTATGGCATGTGCTACATATCAATTGAATAGATGTCCAACATCAGCCATAAACTACAAAACACCAGAAGAGGTAATGCTAGGAAAAAGAGATCTTTCGAGACTGAAAGTCTTCGGCAGTAAAGCGTGGGCTGTCATTATACCCAGACAAGATAAACTAGATAACCGAGCCAAAGAATTGAGAATGGTAGGATATGCTGATAATGGTTATCGATTATGGGATCCTGAAACGAATGGAATAATAATATCCAGAGATGTAAGATTCAACGAGAATGACATACAATACTCAGAAAAGAACAAGAAAAGAGAGACAAATACGTACTACTATGAAGAAGACTATGAAGCTGAAGAAAAGGAAAGAAATGAAGTAGAAAATAAAGAAAAAGAATACGAGAACATTGAAATCAGAGAAGAACAAACTTACACACCACAAGTAGAAAATGAGAGCAAAGAAATCAGAGCGGAAATACATGAATCTCAGGAAAATAACAGACCACAAAGAACGACAAAGAAACCAGAATATCTTAAAGACTATGAACTAGGAGGGGATGAGGTAAATGAAGATTTTCAAGATGCTTACATAGCATATTGTTTAATGAGTGAAAGTGATCCAACAACTTTTAAAGAAGCAATAAACAAAGAAGAGTGGAAAGAAGCGATCAATAAAGAAATTAATGCCCTAGAAGGACTAAAAACGTGGCAAGAAGCTAAGCTGCCAGAAGGCAAAAAGGCTATTGATACAAGATGGATATTTAGAACAAAGCAAGATGGTAGAAAGAAAGCAAGGCTAGTAGCCAAAAGGTTTTCAAACAGACAGCAACTACAATGTATATTCTCCAGTTGCAAGAGTATCTACAATAAGAATGATGCTAAGTCAAGCTTTACAAGAAGATTTACCGTTGAAGCAACTTGATGTTCCAACCGCTTTTTTGAACGGTAAATTGTCTGAAGAAATATATATAAAACCACCCGAAGGAGTACCTGTAGCGCAAGGAAGAGTATTGAAGTTAAAGAAAGCTCTTTATGGACTGCGTGAAGCACCCAAATGTTGGAATGAACGATTCAATAAGTACATCACAGATCAAGGATTCATACAATCAAAATACGATTTCTGTCTATATATGAAAGAGAATGTATGGTTATTAATTTGGGTAGACGACATATTGGTAATGGGAAAAGGTAAACAAATAATAGACAAACTTAAAGAAGAATTCAACGTTAGAGACCTAGGTGAAATAAAAGAGTACTTAGGAATGGAAATTAGAAGAGAAAATGGAAAACTAAAAATAAGTCAGAAAAAATTAATAGAGAAAGTACTACAAAAGTTTGGAATGAATGAATGTAAAGGAGCTCGGACTCCTATGGAGCAAGGAATACTTAAAATAGAAGAAGAGGTAATAAAAAACGTACCTTACCGTGAACTTATAGGAAGTCTCATATACATATCTACAATATCACGACCAGACATTACATATACTACGTCATTTCTCAGCAAGTATTTAGATAAACCTACACAGACATTGTGGACTGCAGCTAAAAGAGTCCTCAGATATTTGAAGCAGACTATAGATAAATGTCTTATTTATAGTAAGCACACAGGTGAAAATCAACTAGTAGCCTACTCTGATGCTGATTGGGCTAGTGATAAGGAGGAGAGAAAAAGCGTAAGTGGTTGTGCCATTTTTTATAACAACAACTTGGTATCATGGTTTTCAAAGAAACAGTCAACTGTAGCACTATCCTCAGCTGAAGCAGAGTTTGTAGCAGCTGCAGCAGTTACATCGGAACTTATATATCTAAAAGGTATACTTACCAATTTTAACTGCAACAACAACATTAAAACAGATTTGCTAATTGATAACCAAAGCGCAATTAAAATGATAGAGTGCAATGAAAATAGTAGACGTACAAAACATATCGATATAAAATTTCATTTTATTAAAGATTGTGTAAACAAGCAGAAGTTTTCAGTATCCTATATATCAACTAATGAAAATATTGCCGATATTTTTACAAAACCGTTAAACGCTGTGAAACATAACTACTTTGCAAACAAATTGAAAATTGTATGAAAAGCTAAGTATTTAAAAAAAAAAAGGATATACAAAATATAAATGTCTAAAGTAACTAAGATAATATTATTTTAAGTTTCAATTCTGAAGCAATATTAAATTACTATCATAAAGTAATTTAACATTGAAGGGGGGTGTTAGTGTACTATTGCTTTATGTATGATTGCTTTACAATTAGAAGAAATTATTGTTTATAGTCATTAGTCACTTCCGTCATGTCTCTCTCTCTCTGCTCTATGTTTGCCATGTCACAAATGAGTGTAAAGGATAATTAAATTCAATCCAAGTGAATCCAGCCGTTTCCTTGAATATATCACAAATATTCTTCCTCAAGACTATATGTTGTTTTTCCATGTATTCTTTTTGTCCCCAAATAAATTTCTTTCTTTCTTTCTAAAATCCTCAGAAAATTTTTACAACTCGTAATATAACTAGGTTAATTATATATCTAAAAATTGAAAATAATAAATATTATACAAATAATAAAATATATACAGGGCTGTCGAAAGCCGAAAACTAGCGATAGTAGTGATTTTGGTACTCCCTTTGAATGAACTCTACATCCTCCGCCCGACTTTTAAGGTGGAAATTCCAGCTCATCTACCATAAAAATGCTTAAGGTGGTTGTGACGTCCTGATGGCTTTGAACTCAATGAAACTTTGCACACATTTTTAAATATGATTCCTTTCCCCCCGCACCACACTCCGACCTAGCTCTCATTAAGAGGTGCAAAATGGCTAGATATTCAAAAAGCGCCGAATTTGTGGTTTCAGGTAAAATCTGTTTTTCATAAAACGGTAATAGTTTATTTGTTGAAAAGTGTAAAAAATTGGCTTTCTTTACACGAGCGACGTCTGTATTTCTCTTGATTTCCTTTGTTTATTTATTAGTATTAAAATAATAAAAAAATGTATTATTCGATATATATTGACCCTTGGTATAGGGCCGTCATCAGTCGAACGCAAAAAAAAATATTGACAAATTAGTAGTTATATTTAAAAACAAAAGTAACACTTGTTGAAAATTTTAGCAACTTTTTTCTAAAAAATAAAAATAAGGTTTCTCTACACTATAAATAACAGTTATACAAATAGCAAAACGTTGCGTAAAAACGAGGCAATATTCACGATATCCTGACAGCTATTATGATTTTTGGGCTGTACAGAGACGTAGTTAGATGTTGTTATCTAATACTTATAAAAAAAAAATATGAAGAAAATAAAAAGTTGACTTCATAATCAGTTTTTACCATTTGTACGAATCTCAAGAAAAATCCAGGCATATAGGGGCCTCTTAAGGCTTTTTGTTACATTAGGGAATGAAGTTATACAAGTAGTTAGATAGATAGATAGATATAACATTCATTTCCCAAAAACACGACACATACATACAAAAAACAAAGTAAAACTTAAATAAAAGAAAAAAAAATTAAGTAAAGTTAAAACACAAAAAGAACTTAAATTTATCCTAGTAGTATGAGTGTCGCGGCAAAGAGAAAAAGGCTCCGACTCAGCATAATGCCGCAAACCGAAATCTGCGACGCTGTTATTCTGTCGTCACCTGCAGAGAGCCGCACGAATTCCATCGATAGTGGACAATTATTGTTTATTTAATGTGTAAATGTGTATGTCAGTATAATGGTTGTGTAATTTGTATATGAGTAAGTATATCGATTTTGGCTACATATATTAAATAAGAGAATATCCTGACTGACTGGTCTATCAATGCCCGGGCCAGCTGATTGAACCTAGGAACATAAATTTAGACTGGGTTTCATCTGCGACATTCAGACATCCCCAAGAGATAAAAATATAATAATAAAGATGTGTGGCATAGTCAATACTAACATTTTGCCTGAATGCCAATAATATAAAGCATATCATGTGGATTTTTGTAGTGCGAGTAAGTAATTTTTGTACTTACTTTTAAAAGAGTATTCTGTTCTTATATCAATAAATGGAGGTGGAAGATTATTCCAGCATTTCGAGGATAGATAACGAAAACTACATACTTTAAGCTTGTGTGCCGATCCCCTGGTTCTTGTTTGGTATGAAGAAACCCAAGTTAATTTTTCATAGAGGTACTCTGGCGACCTGATTTTTTTGTAGTTGTAGTTGTTATATGTTCAATCAGATAATAAATTTGTTAACATCTCATGTGAACCAATAAGGGTGAAAACTTATTTTTATGTTTTTTTTTTAATCTTTACTTTAGCTACACGTAAGATATTTAGTTTAGTATACTGAAAAAGATAATAAATGAGTGCCTTAATGAAACCAGCATTGACGAAGATCTCAAAAGAAAATCGGCAAGGACTGAGTTTTCTTTTATAAGTTTGTTCTTTTACCTGTGTTATTTAATTGGGTATAAAATAAAGATTATTTGTATTGTCTTGTCTATTTTTAAAACTCGGGTGATCTGACATACCTAATTATTATAATATGCAGTTGTAATGCTTTATCAGCTTTAACGGTTGGCACATAGTCAAGAACAATCGCACGTGAGTGTTAAAACCACATGTAATAATAATTCAATAAGGACTTGCCGATTTTACATTATATTTTTGAATTTATATTATGTAGTATGAGCGTTCTATCTTATATTACGTACCAGCAGTATTACCGTTAATAAAAAACAAGTCACAATGATTGATTTGTTACAAGTTAAATCTTTTACGTGGATTAAAATACATTTGATAAATTAGAACCTAAATCAAAAGATAAATCTCAAAGGAAGATCCTTCACTTCTATAGATAAGCATAAAGTGTGAAACGTGACAACTTTTGAACAGATACTGACCCGTCCCTTTGTATTTATAAAGGAGCGCTATCCAAAGCTTTTGTTCCGAGAATAAAAAATCTTTGACTTTGTCGAAGTCAGTTTTATTAACCACATGAAAGGAACAAGGCAAGAAAAGACCAAGAACAAATCGAATTCTTGAGTGTAATCAAACTATACTCACTGATTACACAGAACATATTTCCCAAAAAGAAACAGCCAGCTGTAATTTTGAACCTTGCAATTTCTTTTTCTATTTACTCTTTTGAATGGGCAAATATAATATGTCATTACCTATGAAATTGCCGAAGTTTTCTTACAGATTCATGAGTTCATAATTTCTGTAATCCAATAGCTATTTCAATTGTTTGTTTTTAGGGTTCCGTAGTACCTAACAGGTAAAAGGAACCTTTATGGTGAGACTCCTTTGTCCGTCCTTCCGTATGTCACAGCCTCATAACTTTAGCACCGTTAAAAATAAATACATGAAATTTGATACAAAAACTGCATTAATTTACCCACATATGAGGGTGTAAAAATATTATGAAAAATTTGAAATTGTTCAAAATATTTCCAAAACAAAAGTGAGAAAAATAAAAAATATTAGCCTAAAAATACAACATGGGTATCAAATTGTAGGTATTAAAAAGTTTATTGTAAAAATATATACTTTTTTTATATTTACTGACACTGGTTTCGAGAAATCTTTAAAAAAAAACAAAAATATGCATGTCCCCCCCCTTATCTCCGAAACTAGTAAACCGAAAAATATGAAAAAAAATTATATTATAGATCATAACTGGCCAATTACAGGAAAACTATAGCGATTAAAATACTTTAGCGCTAATGATAAATATAAAAAAAGAAGTAAAATAAATAAAAAATATATTTTATAAAAATACAAGATGGATATCAAATTGTAGGTATTAAAAAGTTGATTTTAAAAATATTTTTTTTTTCTATACTTACTGGCACTGGTTTCGAGAAATCTTTAAAAAACCCCCTTATCTCCAAAACTGGTGGACAAAAAAATATGAAAAAAATCATGGTAATATGTGTTTACGTAAAGATTACAGGAAAAATAAAGCGGTTGAGAAATTCACGAAAAAACATGACAAAATTAAATTTATCATCCACAATATGGAACCCTAGCTACGCGAGTCTGACTCGCATTTGGCCGGTTTTTTGTTTTAAAATTGATTTCAAGGTTGTACATCTACATATTAAATTTTATTATTATAGTCAGTTTGATAAATAAAATTAAATTTTCAAAAACAGTTCGTCCTAAATGCCATCCGTTTCCATGATAAGATTTGTAATCATTTTTTTCAGCACACAAAAACTAAAATACAAAAATTGCAAAAATTCAATTAATGCTTCTGTTAGCTTAATGTTGTCTCATTTAAACACGAAAAAAATTTAAAATTTTGTTTTTCATTCCTAAAAAAAATACAAAAATTTTAGCACTGAAAATTTAGTTTCCTTCCAATTCTCCATAGAATTATGTCCATTCGCAGGTTTTTTATTTTATTGATAGAATTTAGCAGTTTCTGCATCATTTATGGGTTACCTTTTTTCATCTGTTAAACATCATTTACCGCATACATTAGCAAAATGAATCATGCTATAATCATGAAATGTAAATAAGAAATATGCGTATAATCACTTGATATGCTACGAATTATGTACTCTAAACGAACGTCTCAATAAATAGTTTCGGTGTTACTACAAAACGGTGTTTAACTTTAGACAGTGTTTCAATCTGTTGCTGTCACTTTTTCTTTCATATTTTAAAAGAGTGACAGCAACAGATTTAAACACTGTCTAAAGTTAAACACGGTTTTGTAGTAATACCGTTTATATTTATTTATTATAGTTTTAAATATATATACTTATAAAAATACATTAAATTAAATATTAGCAAGAAATATTTTGGGCCAATCAGGCCTGGCATTAGTCGCAAAACACAATTGTTCATTTAGAAAAAATAATTTTTTGCATGGCAATTTAATATTCGCATTATGTATTTTATTTTTAATGTTATCAATCGCTAATAAGTATAATATACATAAATATATTTATTTGAAAGGATCTACTTCGAAATGAAATTCTAAAAAAGTGAAAAATCGAAACACGCTGATATATACAAGGTGACTTTTTGATCATCGTCCAATTTCAAACTGGAGGCTTGGTACTCACTCAGGACTGAGAGTGAATTACTATGGGAAGCCAAAACTTCATTATACTAATTTCACAAAAATTGTTATCGGTACATGATGCTGATCACTTACCAAGGCTCAAGTGTGAATTTGAGCGATGTTCACAAATTCACCTTGTAGAATATGATTAGTAGTGTTATTAAAACTATAAAAAAAATTATAATTCGATATATTTCGGCCCTCGGTATGGGGCCGTCATCAGTCGAATGTTTGTAGAATGTAGAATATCTGACAAAATAAGTAAAAGCCCCATTACAGTTTCGACACCATTTCATTCCAAGCCCTAGAAAATTTGCAAAAGCGAGTGTCCATTTTAACGAGCTATTCGAGACGAACTTGTTTCAGGCTATGAAACGAATGTAAATTGCATACTCGCGCGTGCAATAAACTCCGGGCATTCGGCTAAGTAGAAACCTACCACGACATAAAGACCACTCAGCTTCACAATACCACTGAATAGGAAAAAAGACAACATTTTTAATAGTGGTCTAGTTAAAATGGTAGTACTTATATGTAAAGTTAGTTTAAAACAATGGGACAATAAATTTTGGGATTTCGAGTTTATTAAATATAAACACAACGTAGTACTTACAACGACTGAATGAGTAATTTGGTTGTTTTCTTTAGTTTGAAAAATAGCTATAAAATAAGTCATTGCACAACTTCAAACGACCAATTCACATTGTGCAACTTGGTCAATCGGTTTGATAAAAATAATATTGGCCGATTCAAGGTGAAATTAAATTAGTTGGCGAAATTTGAAACATATATTATGTAGACCATGTTATTTATTAGGATTAATTATTATTGTCTATTAGGATTGTGCAAAATTCTTAAAATTTGTTTTCACCTTTCCATACTGGACCAGTCAGCTGATGGGGGCAATTTGCGTGGGAGGAAGTAAAAAAAGGTTACGAATTTCACTTAGCTCCCATACAAACAGTTGTTCATATAGACTAGTAATATACCTATGTTTTGAGTTTCGCCAACTTACATGATTTAACCTTATATAGAAAAAATATATATACTTGACTGATGACGGCCTACTAAGGCCCGAAATATATTTCAAGTTCAAAATTTTCTTTTATTTATTATATATATTTAAAGTTATATTGTGTAATTGCAAATAAAAAGCTAATAGAGGCATATTATATATTTATTAGAGTATATAGAAAAAAAGTATAGAAAAAACGCAAAAGCTTTAAGTTCACTCGATAGAAAAAAACTACGAAGTTACCTCTAAATTTCATGTATTTCGAGTGTTAAAGGGCCTTCCTTAAATTAACAGCCTTAAAATTTGAATTGAAAATAAGTAACCAATAACCCCGTCTAAACATCTTAGAACATCTTAGAATATTTTTATAATTACATCTAGAAGTCGAGTTATTAAATAAAAACGCAGTTTTTCGTGAACGCGTGTTTCTTGGTGGTCATAACAGCCATGGCTCAGAGCGTGCTATTTTAAACTATAAGTAAACGTCAGTAAAAGTAAACGAGTTCAGTTCTGATTGATGCAAAATGAGATGCTAAATCTGACCTTATATGCACCCTTAAATGCTAGATATAGATACATTTAGGCCTTATATCAACAAATAATAATGATAATAATAATTACTCGACTTTTATGAAGACCTCGTAGGTGCCTAAAGAACCCTAAAATTTACCATTAAGGGGAAACGATTCATGTCCTCTACGAAACGCATAACTTAAGATGGTTCTTCTTAATTTTTAATAAAAAATATTAAATAAATGTGGTTTATATTATAGTTAAATGGCTTTTCCGGCAAAATTTTGTTATTTTATGCATTTCGTTGTATGGGCATACAACCTTAAAACAATAAATCACATTTATTTCATATATTCAATTCAAAAATGAGAAGAATCATCATAAGCTTTGCTTTTCGTAGTGGATACGAATCTTTTTCCCTTCATAATATAAAGCTTGTTTTGCCCACTTTATTCAACAGCATTATCAGAGGTTACTGGTGGCACCAATTTAAAATCGAATGACAAATGCGTCCAAAAAGCTGCAGTAGCACCTGCATTTCCCAATGCTTTATTTTCCCGCAAAAATATGTCGAACTGAAGTGTCAGTTGAAGTACAATAATGTATCATGTTTGGCAGATTATATATGCATTTACTTATGTAAATCAGAATACACATGGTTTCGTCTGCTAAAATTTTGATACCCCTCTTACTGATGTCTAGCCGTACAAGCTCTTCTGTTTCGGCTGCTTTTTAGAGTTCCGTACCTAAAAAGTTTAAAAGGAACCTTTATGGTGAGACTCCGTTGTCCGTCCGTCCGTCCGTATATCACAGCCTCAATAACGTAGCATTATTTGCCCACATATCATGGTGTGAAAAAAAATATGAAAATATTTGAGTTGTTTAAAATACTTCCAAAACAAAAGTGATAAAAATAAAAAATATTATCCTGAAAATACAATAAGGGTATCAAATTGTAGATATTAAAAAGCTGATTGTAAAAATATATACTTTTACTAAATTTACTGGCACTGGTTTCGAGAAAAATCTTTAAAAAAAAACGAAAAAATATGTATGTCCTCCCCTTTATCTCCGAAACTGGTAGACCGAAAAATACAAAAAAAAATGTCGATTATAGATCATACATGGCCAATTACCTCCAGGAAAACTAAAGCGATCAAAAAAAAATTGAGCACAAATGAGAAATATAAAAAAAGTAATATAAATAAAAAAAAAATTATAAAAACACAATATGGGTATCAAATTGTAGATATTAAAAATTTGATTTTAAAAATATACAATTTGGCTATATTTTATTGCATCTATTTCGAGAAATCCTTGAAAAACCATAGAAAATTGTATGTCCCCCCTCTTATCTCCAAAACTGGTTGACCAAAAAATATGAAAAAAATCATGGTAAATTATGTGTTTACGTAAAGATTACAGGAAACATAAAGCGGTAGAGAAATTCACAAAAAAATACATAAAATTAAATTTATCATTTACAATACGGAACCCTTGGTATTCGAGTCTAACTCGCACTTGTCCTGTTTTTTTTTTCTTCTAGGGCTGCTAGGTTTGGTTTTAGCTTCTACTTCTGCACAATATATTCCTTTTGTTATCTTTTTTTTATTCTTCAACTCTCAGAAGTATTCCACGTCTACTACTGAATTAATCAACCTGCCGTGAAACGAAAATAACCGGCGAGTCGGACTCACGCACAAAGGGTTCCGTACTACCACACAATACGGCTACGGAACCCTAAAAACATGGTTAATAATTCCACTTGCAGTTATGAGATACCAACTTAACTTGACGCTTACGAGCCATTATACTCTATAAGGGTCTAAAGGGGTCTATAAGGGTCTAATTCCTAATAATTAACCCTTAACTACCTACTTCCTATTTTTGTCAAATAACCACCGACCTGCCGTCATAGAGACCGCTTAATAAATGTCAAAAACCTTGGTAAGTAGTTAAAACAAATATTATTTTTATAAATGTATGCATTTCAAGATCCATATCGTTTAATTAAAAACAATAAAATGCAATACTACTTAAATAATCGAGTAATTTTTGATTACTTGCAGACAGTGGCCTACATAGAACTTTTTCCG
Organism: Ypsolopha sequella; assembly: GCA_934047225.1. NCBI lineage: Eukaryota > Metazoa > Arthropoda > Insecta > Lepidoptera > Ypsolophidae > Ypsolopha > Ypsolopha sequella. Next base: position 12,855,593 of record OW203994.1, on the reverse strand, counting down.
GAAAAGCAATCACAAGGTCAACTATGAGAAAATTTAAATAACACTGGAAAAAAAAAGTTTGTATGACGCCAGGGTAGGCACTACCTACCCTAGAGTGAACATTTTCATACCGACAGTTTTTTTTTTTTTTCTAATGTGTTATTTAAATTTTTGTTTTTTTTTTTATATTGTCAAACTTGACCTTCTGATTGCTTTTCCGGTGCGGTGCTATGCACGCCACTGCCTGCAGAGGATTTGCGCACATATACACCTGACAAGTGCTTGCAAATTGTTGCAAGGGATCAACGAAAAGGTACATAGACGCACATATATCTATCATTAGCCGAATAAATTGAAAAACAAAACCCTTGCGGTCTCTGAGACCGGTGGTAGGTAGTTAAGGGTAAAGTATTTTGTAATTTTCAGATGATTTCCCTTGAGTGTCAAAATGAAATTGATTATGTAAACGGTAATTACATTTTTTCGCGTCAGTTTAGAAGCCTGATTTTATTACAGCACCATTTGGCCGTAGCCTTCTGTAGGAGGTATCGGTTTCAACTTGATATCGCATATGGGGCCCGAGAAATAGGGTCGTGACAGATAGACATACAGACGGACAACAAAGTGATCTTATAAGGATAAGGGTTCCTTTTTTTCATTTTGAGGTACAGACCCCTTAAAAACAGCGGGTATTGTCAGAGAGAACCTTAAATTATTTAAGTGGATACTAGTCACCTCTTTACTCAATCATAGATGTTTACTCAGTCAATAAAGCTGATTTTGTAGGCTTTAATTTTAGTTTTATTGCCGTCAAAACTATTTTTTTTTTCATAGCAAACTTGTCCTTTACTGTTATAAATAGAAGCTAAATTGCTTTGGAAAAATTCAAGTTTTGACATCACTAAATCTGAAATTAAAGCCTACAGAATTGGCTTTAATGGCTGACTATCTCATTTTTAATAAAAAAAAGTATTTTTAATTATTTCGATCTAATAAGCAATTACTATTAATGAATAATAACAATAACTAATAAAAACTACTAACAAGCTTATTAATCTGTAATCCGAAATCGTATAATCCTTCGTTTAAAAAATTGTACCGGAAGTGACGCACAACTTTGAACAGAGCGAGATGCAAACAAAAAAGTAGACATTTCAAAAATTATTGTCCGTATTAACAAAAGGAGCGGGTTGCAGTAATACAGCAATAGATTATTCAACTGGATACTTCTTAAATAGCCTTGAGAATCAATAATGGCCATAGATATCATAACAATTTGTTACGAGGACATTTATAATTCCTATCAAATAAGTACTAACCGATCATGAACAACTAATAGGAATAATTATAACTTATAAAAATAATAAAAAATAAAATAAAATAACGATTAAATAACGTAAAATATAAATAATCAAATTATTCTTCGTTACAAAAGTCGTACCGGAAGTACCTACAAGTTCTGAACATGCCCGAACAAAGTATCCCCGAAGGCCCGAAGGAGTGTCAGAGCCGATTCCGAGTATGGACTGTGAAATGCAAGTCACATCCACAACTCGTACACCCACGTTCCACCAACGATTATCACGTCCCAACGTGATGGTATCGCTGTACTTTGGGCACAAATACGAGTATGATAAAGCTTTTTGATGCACAAAAGTGCGTGTCAAAAAAGTGCGGGGAATGAAGAAGAGATTGAATTCTGTTTCTTATGAAATTAAATTTAATACATACAAATTTAAACAAAAGCATCTAAAAAAAAACGCAACCCTTTGTTTTAGATAGAGGGTTGCTTAAAACAGTAATTAAAGTTACTTTTTCTGTACTAGTTTAGACAGCCTACTGGTTTTAACTAAAAAAACAGCGTCACTTTTTTTTGCTGCATTTTTTTTTGAAGCAGCAAATTTTTCTTATCACGTTTTGGGCTTTTCGTCTTGGTGGACGCCTTCTTTATAATATGTTTTTTTTTCACAACTCTATCTTTTGTAGATTATGAGTACTGCCTGTTTCAAAACCTCATTTTTTAATACGAGTATCTAAAAATTTTGTTTTATGTTGGATGCGACAGAACGCCATTCCGAAACACAAAACATATGATAAATATATAAATATAAAAAAGTATTAAATTAATATAATTTAAGGCAAGGCGACCATAGTTAAACATCAATTGGGCTTTTCTAGCAAAGTTGTATTATTTTATGCATTACTTTGTAAATGAGCTTGTATAACAACTTTACATAAAGCCTGTTTATGGTTGTTGTGCAGGAGCATTTATATTATAACGAAAAGCGTAAAATAATAAAACTTTGCTAGAAAAGCCCAATCGACATTAAACTATGGCCGCAAAATGCCATTTATTTATTTAAACTTTTATACGAATTATTCGAGGCAGCCATTTCGAATAAAACTAAAAATGGCGGTGGGTATGGAAGGCCAGGATACATAATGTTCAATATTATTTACTATTGGTTTTTAAAATATTTTATAAGCAACTAAACAACTAGCGGTTCAAAATACCCAGTGCGATCAAGATATCATTTTGCACGGCAAAATCACACTTTAGTTGAGATTGAGGAATCTCAGCTCGGCTTTTACTGAGTATAATTACCTTCCTACTTGTATTTACGTCCAATATTTCAGGTAGCCAGTTCAATTTCCATACATCAAGGATTTAAATTAGTTGGCGTGAATGGCGTGGCTGACCACGATTCCAGACTTGGACGTGTTGGTTCCAGTGTTTCGTCGCCACCTTCGTTTGGTTGATTTATCTGCATTTGTACCGCCACCTGACTATGATTTTAAAACCGACCTACAGTTTTTAAGGTAATTTCAGTAAAATACTAGTATTAGTAAACTCACTTTGTTCCGTTTGCGCTGCTTACTATGTCTTTTGACTTGTAGTTCGTAGTGTTCGAACACTTGTATTTTCTACCAAGTATATGACAATATCAACGAGTAGATTCGCCCCTAGCCAAAATTTTAATAAGTAATACGTCACATTTCACAAAAAATTTAAAGCGTTTGTGTGAATCAGAAATGTCTTTTACACTTTAAAATAGAGTTAATAAGTTAGCTGATTGGCATAGTAAAATTGATATAGGATTGTAAAAACATACCTGAAGCAAACAAATGTTTTTCCCATTGAAATACCGTCAGTATTTTCAGTAAATTAGTAAAATACACAGTATGGCTATATAATTACTTGTAATTTTAAAGCTAAACTCACATAACCATTGAATCATGCAGAATTCTTTAACAAACCACTATATATATCATCGATCAATCACGATCATAGAGCTCAAGCTTGCCCTTTTTACTAGCGATAGCTCAGCTCAGGTAGAAATATGAAATACCTGACTTGATTTTCAACCGTATAATCCCGCTCAACCTCTAACGTATCGTGAAATTCACAATACATCTCAAATATTCATCTAAAAACAAAGTATGACGCATAGAAGAGTCTTACTGCAATATAAACGTTCGCCATATTCTTGTCTTTTATTGATGTTTGTTGAACATTGCAACAACAAAGTTCGGAAAGCCTGCATTTTGATATCAACCCGGGCTTCCCATGTGACACTTCTGGAACTCCAACAACTTTTATATTCTCTTTTAGCGTGGCTTTGTCTCTGTTTGGATGTATCCGGTTATATCAAGTTATAGCTGGTTGTAGCTGGTATGAATAATCTCAAGCGGTGTTGGTCTAGGTTAAACCGGTTAAAGTATTATATTTACACTTCAAGTTAATAATAACTTCTGTTAATACTTAATGGATTTAGAATCTTCATTGAAAGTACATATTTAAGATTAATAACACACACTTCTACATTTTCTTATCCTGTGAGTATCAGGGTATATACAGAAATTTTGAAGTTTTGTGTTGCCCTGCCTCACCTCTCTGATTTCCCCACAAAGGTTTTGTTGAACACTTAAAAATTAACAAAAAAAAAAATTATGGCTTAAGGATGTTAAGAGTTTTAGTCATACGAATAGGCAAATACCTGTGCATTCACTTTTCACCGATACCTATTTCCAACATGTTAAGAGGTAGGTCGTATTTCCGTTATTCAATTACAAACAAATAAATATTTTTTGAGGTTACATGTTTCCTTTAAAATATTTTCCTTAACCATTCAGTTATCGGCATCAAGCAACCTAAATTGTCTTCAAACTTACAAAGTAAATGGAAGTATGTATATCTACATCTAGCTAGATACTAAAACCATTAGAAGATAAATCAAGCCAAAGTTCGGTTAAACTTCGATTATAAAGGGGAGGCCGTAAGTCACAATTAAGGTGTCGACTTCCAACAACCTACTTGTACTTGATCTGAAATGGATAGAGCTCAATTTATTATAATTTTCAGAGAGTATAGACGAGTTTTTAAATGACAAAGTACATTGTTTTGTCGGTCTCTGTCTATCTTATTGGTTAAAATTGACTGCGTAGATTTGTAGTTTTTTCATTGCCATTTCTAGCCACTTTTCATTGTTTGGAAAGTAGACTTTCTTTGACCAGTTTAGTTTTTTGATTAGTGATTTTGGATAACAATTGAAAAAAAACAGATAAGATGCAATTGCGCCTTGTAAATTTAGACGGTTTAATATAATGTTCAAATTAAAGATATTGTTTAGATTGTGAAATCCGATAGTTTATAATTTTATTAGGCAGATTATTTTAATATATATAATTTCCCTTCAGATTTTTTACGGTTGTTTATAAACTAACCTTACCTTACCTAAGGAAATTGTTAACTATCGGGTTTTAGAATGTCACGCTAACATAAGTTAACGAGTTGTACAGTGTAGGCTATTGTGGCAAAATCATACGGGTTAAAGTAAACGAAACGTTCAGGAAGAGGCTTAAAACGAAACCTTGTTGCACTGACAAGTAAAATAATCTTAATAAATGTAGGTAACAGTTGCTAATCCGTTTTGGTGAATGTTTTATTTAGATTTTTTTTAGATCATGGTCGTCCGTCCCCTTCCCTCTTATTGACCGTATGAATTTAAATTATCATTTTTATTGTGAATCTGGTCGATAACTGCTATAATGTAAAGCAAAAAATATACTATATTATATTCCTGGATTAGGTCTTAAATACTTTTTCTTCTTATTTAAGACTCGTTCTATGTATTTCCGTTACCAGATCTTTTTCAGAAATGTTCATACATTAAGAGAGATATTGCTGTATGCAATGGCATACAGTGTGTCCCTCATACAAGTGCACATCTGAAAGTGGATGAAACTAGATCTAAATATATTGACAAAAACGAAGAAAAAATTTCTTTTTTTTAATGTTGAAAAAATACTCCACCTTTGTATATCTTTGTATGGGACGAGAGCGCAGTGCCTTTGGTTAGCCGCTCGTAGAAAACATTGTATTTATGATGGAACGTTGTATTTTTTTTGTTAGAAAGATAATGGAATAGGCAATGATAAATAGGAATAAAAGTATAGTAAAACGGGGACATTATTTTGAAAAAATTGACAATTATTGAAAAAAAAAGACGGAAAAATTAAAGAAATAATCTTTTAGGATATTATTTTTATGGTAATGGTAGTTGATTATGTTTTGTTTTTGATTTGGTATGCAACGTCTATTCTTAAGGATTATAACAGTTTTATTTCATTGCATTACTCCCAATAGATCAAAAGTTATGACATATTTTATACATAGTCTCCATGGTAGGCAAAAAAAATAATTTAAACGTAAATTTATAAAACAAAGATTTGAAAAAAAAAAATTTTTGTCGATAAAATAAGGTCTAGTTTCACCCCTTTTCGGATGTGCACTTGTACAAGGGACACGCTGTTTACGTTTATGCGCGGTCGTCTATACTAGTTTGTTAAAGCAGCTTCTATAATAAATTTGTTTGTTATCAAAGTAAGTGCATTCAGTATTTAGGTCCATCAATTTATCGGACGTAATTTGAAATGACCATTTGACATGTTTAATTTACAAATTTGTAATTCAAATTTGATGAAATACGAGTAAACTTTTCTTACAGGGACTGTAAAATTATTAATTAAATTTATTTATAAATAATCTGAAAGAAATATTCATGTTCAGCATTGATATTCATGTTTAATATAATGTAATGGAATGAAATCGGCGATTTACATGTAAATTGGATAATTTTTATTCATATGACTATTTAAATGAATACAAAAGAATCGACATGAAAGTTGCGCCACGAATATTCCCATAACGTTTAAGTAGACGCAATTTTCGCAAAAATAATACTAATTTATTGGGCAAATAAAATGTAATCGGCAAATGAAGCGCAATGAATCCAACGTAATGTAACGAAGCACAGGCTCCATTTCACGGATAATCGAGTTCAAATGTACACACATCCAAATTCATATACAAATATAAATCATACCATTATCCATATAGATGTAGTATGGTAGTATTTAATAGATCTATGGTTAATCCTAGGTACCTATTTAATAGGTAACCAATTTTTTATCAGTAATGCTCTGAAGACAAAAGTTGTATTTAACTTGATATACGGGAGGTAAATGCCATTTAAAACCCTGGGGAGGTAAGTAAATTTGAACATCGAACGGGGCTCGTTACTTTGTTTTTTGGCACAAGACCTCATATTGGGGGCAAAACCCCGGCAAGACACTTAAAAGTGATACAAAAAATTGGTTTTCTTTTTAAAACAATCACACTGGCCAGCAAGAAAATCGCATGAAAAAGGAATAAAATTGGCGCTACGAAAATCTAGTTGAAAACGTTGTTGGAAATATATTTTAACGAAGTAATTATGAATTAAAATGATAAGGATGATTTTGATTTTGCAAGGCAATCGTAGATAAAGTATTGCAAACGGGTGTAAGTGATCAATTACACCCTCGAACCATAAGCACGTTCGCACGCTTCGCTCGCTCGTGCACTTAAATATCTCGGGTGTAATTGATGACTTACTTCCCTTGTATAACAATCTACTATTATGATTTATATAAAAACGGCTCACCTCAATACGTTTTATGATCGGGAAAGCCGACCAGTTTTAGCAGATTTAGACTGCCTTCATCTGGGCGAGTGAAAACGTAGAGAGGTGTGAGGCGTAATTTTTTTTTATATCAATTAACTATTAACCGATAAACAATTTCAAGCATTATTGACATCTTTGTTTCAGACCTGGTCCTCTAAAAAGGCCGTTTTGCATGAATCACATTATGATTCTGTTCTAATGCAGTCTCTTTTGCCCGCGTGAAAAAGCTCTGACTCTATCCTACTTTCAAATCATTTTATGATTCTCCTCTCCTCGCGGTGCAGCTACTGTATGAGGATAGCTACACACGCACAATTGTATTAGACGGGTCTGTAAGGGTTATTTATGGTGGATTTATGAGATTTACCTGTCTGTTGTCTTTTTAGGGTTCCGTACCCAAAGAACAAAACTATTTATTTATTTATTAGCCAATTTATTTCTAGTTTTCTTAAATAACAAATCATAGTTTTGCAAAATTTAAAGTATTAGAAAAGAATGTATATGAATATTAGGATTAGTGTATGAAGTATAATACTAGCTTGAAAAAAAAATAATAATAATCATAAAAAAAACTAGAGGTCGTTCTGACCATGGCCTCCCTCATCGTAATGCTTAGTTTCCTTTAAAATATCTAGGTAGGACTTTTCTATTTCTTTCCATTTCTCTCTATCTTGAGCAATTGTTCTCCATTGTCTTCCGGATGCGCTTACTATGTCATCTTCCCATCGACGTTTTTGACGGCCGATTTTTCGTTTGCCAATTTGAGGTTTCCAGTTTGTGATAATATTTGTCCACCTGGCACAGTCTATTATATTCATTCTCGCCACATATCCTGCCATAAACTATTAATGCCTTTTAAAAGAATTATCTTCACGAGCTACTCTGAAAAACGATGCCTCGTTTTCTTAGACCGATTGTATAAAAACCATATTAATGAAGTCATGTTATTTCATAAGTTTAATAACTTAATTAAAAATCTTATTCAATAAAAGCTATAACACTGTCACGTCTAAGCGCACCCCAGTTTGATAGTGCAATATCTATGTACGTATAGGGTGGTAGTTAGTATGAGTGGACCCTACGTGGGAGACTAATAAAGGGGTAATCACCCTTTGCCACGTAGGGTGACTTACCTACATTACGTTACTTGCTATGCAAATGACATCTACCCCACCTTCTATTTGATTTTTTGCTCTTTACTTTTGTTCTGATTAATGACTGGCTGTGAGTTATTATTTGTGTTGGTAGGTTTCTATAATAAGTCCATAAAATCAGCAGAGTAGTTTTAGTTACATTAATATGAAGACCAGAATCGTATTTTTGTAGTTTTCTACTAGTTCAGTTTTGTATCTACTGTTTTGATTTTTTTAATAGATTTTTCTCGTAGTTTTAAAATAATAATAAGCTTTAGTCAGTGAAAAAAATATAGTTATTAACGTAAGAAATATAAGATGATAATTTCAGTTATTAATCCTTTTCTCCGTTATTTTGTTTGAATTTCAGCTTTTCCTCTATGTTAATTGGAACCTCTTAAGGGGCAGGTAGCACCCAACGACCTTGAATCGACCTGTGTCGGTACAAATATCGACAGAAACTTTATTGAAATAACGTTCATATCAGCGCGCACTGCATTATGATGTCGCTGGGTCTTAGGATAGCGCAAAATAGCAGAAAATTATACTTTTCACGTACACACGATGGACGGAATTTTTTTTCATAAATAATTTTTAAAAGCAATATTTTTTTGTATTTTAGTGCAAGAACAATACAAATACCAAATGCGGTTTCAAAGAAATAAGCAATTTTACTTAATCTTAGTCTACAAACAGTTTGCCTTTAAACAATATTCTAATGCTGTTTCTGATGCGAGAATAATTTCCTTAGATAAATATGTTTTTTAAAGTTTAACAAGCAACGTATATTTGTTTTATAAATACCGGTTTAGTTTATAAAACAACTTCAAGAATAAAGTCATTTACGGAGGGAATCATTGAGTTAGCGGCCGCGGCCGCGATAGGTACAGATCGTTCACAGTTATTTTACCTCTAGGCTGATCGAAAATGTTTCTTAAGTATTGGACATAGAACAGCTGTCAGAGGTAAAATACCTGTGAACAGTCTGTATTTGAAAAAAACTACAGCCGTCTTATTCCTGCTGCGCGGCGCACTTGCAAGCGAGTCGCCCCGCGCGCTTTCCGCAACCTTATTCTGTGAGGCGTCCGTATTCTGGTAATGTAAAGAGGTGCGATTGTGTAAGGTTGGTCATAGATGATAAATCTATACCATTCTCAAGGATCGTGTAGGGCAAATTCGAAATGTGTAAAACTGTCCATAAAATGAATACCGAAAAGTGACCGAAGGTTTAGAAATGACCGATGGTTTAAAAAATGCGAAATGAAATTGCGTTTTATTGTGTACTACCTACGTAAAATGAAATTTGATAATTTATTTACTTTAAAATTATGTCAAACACAAAAATAATAGATCTTTTTGATTACATTTTTTAAATCCACTACAAAAAATAATTTTTATAATTTAAAACATAGAATTCAATCGAAAATTATCTCCATGCAACTCGTATAACCAAACGCAACAATTGAAGGAAAACCGAGTTTCAGCTGCTCGACCCCAGGTGGTGGCATAAGTTTACTATTACTCAACAGTAGATGTAGTTGAAGAGCTTGACACGGGATTACTTTTTTTACTAGATGTGATGTCTGAAAGAGATAGTGCTATATCTTATCGTATTATTTGTCTTCGTCCGAGTTTTGTAGTTATAATAACGCGTCATAGTTTCGAATCAATTCAAGTGTCAAGTCAACTGCAACTGCAAAATGTTTTTGAATCGGTCGGTGTTTTATTTTATATTATGTTTATTTATTATATTAGTATGACGAAATAGCAACCGAACCAAAATACAAAAACCGGCCAAGTGCGATTCGGACTCGCGCACGAAGGGTTCCGTACCATTATATACAAAAACGGCAAAAAAACATGTCTGTTGTATGGGAGCCCCCTTAAATATTTATTTTATTCTGTTTTTTAGTATTTTTTGTTATAGCGGCAACAGAAATACATCATCTGTGAAAATTTCAACTGTCTTACTATCACGGTTCATGAGATACAGCCTGTTGACAGACGGACAGACAGACGGACAGCGGAGTCTAAGTAATAGGGTCCCGTTGGTTACCCTTTGGGTACGGAACCCTAAAAAGTAAGAAAAAATATTTTAATCTGTGGCCGAACTGCCCTAAACCTTTTCATAATATCTTTCCTACAAAAATATAACCCCAAACTGTGTTCATATAAAAAACAATTCTTATTTCTGTGCCAAAGCCAAGGGTTTTGACTAAAAAGCACCACAATTTTAATTAATTGAACATCATTTATTGATTTTAATGGTAGAATAAAAATTGTTTCACCTAATTTTATTCCAAAATAATCAAAAACACTTACCGTTAAACGATTGTCATAGACAACAAGTCGCCGCAATCATTTGACATTAGCGATGAACTAAAAAATCTTAGACAATTCGAATTATCTGTCAATCTTAACAAATCATTCACTCATTGTCTAAAATAACAATACGAATCGTAAAGCATCTATAAATACCATAGACAATTCGAATTGGCCGTTTGACAAGTGAAATGATTAGTTTTAAGCTATCAAATGAATACGATTTCATGACTATTTTCTTACACAATCGCACCTCTGATTTTCATGTTTAGTTTATGAGTTTAGCGAAAGAATCATTAATTAGAGTAAAATAATAACACATGTTATATAAGTAAATAAATCCAAAATTTGGGTTGATTGGTTGTTTAGTAAGACTAATTGAACGGGCAATGTTAGGCAGATATTTAAATTTATTTGTAGCGTATTTAGATATTTATTTGTAGCTCTTCTGGAAGGATGGGTTTTTTGTGCGAAACGTCCTGACAAAATCAATATGTTGTCCTGCTTGCAGTACGTATTTTGTATGAAAATGTGACTTGTCCTTCTGGCAGTACAATGACCTTGACCCTGAACGGCACAACGTTATCTTGTCCACTCAGTATGACATTTATGTTTTCTTTGTCAGGATGGTCGTTACTGACACTCAATTTTCTTTAAAAGCTAAAAAACAAACAAATTATTCTAAATAATCATTAAAGCCTCTAACGTTTCAATAGTTCTGTTATTAAGCATTGATTTATATTTTACTGAATAAAGATTCAGCAGCTAGATACTTAGGTACTCCCTCATTACCCTTTCTTGATTTAAATTATCTTGTCCTCTCAGTAGGACATATATATTTTCTTTGTCAGAATGGTCAATCATTACTGACACCTAAATTTCTATTAAAGATATAATATTTTAATAATACATATAAAATATTAACTTAACAATTTGTATTTCTTTTACCTCGAATTCATATACTATTTTATCATTGACGTAAAGATTATATTTTATGCTCTGTGCCTATTTGAGACCGAGGAGTCGTCGACCTTTATTTTGGTAAACTCGCTTGGCTTTACCAGAACCGTAGTACTTTATTATTCTTTTATTACTCATTATTTACCATTTATTATTGTCTTCTATAATGTTAATTTATTTAATAAATGATACAGCAAACTAACCTAACCTATACATTACACTTACACTTATTGCACAAAAACAAAACAAAAGGGAATATTTACATTACTATACACAACACACCACTAGTTCACAATATTATACAAAATCGGAATCGTCAAATGCACTACACTACCACAAAAACACCTGATATTAGCCAAAATTTTCTTTCCACTTTCTATGTGTTTTTCATTGCCCGAAATAAAGACATTACATATACATATTTTTTTATTTTTGCGTGACGGGAGCGTGTCGTTTGACTCTAAGTGCCTGATTAAATTTAAAAGCAATAATCAAAATCGTTAGATTTTGTTTTGGTATTTTTTTTTGCAGGCGCTATTAAATATTTTCAAGCTTTTTCCTTCTAAAACAAATTGAATAAAAAAAAAAATCTCATAGGAATCTTTACTTCTTTGAACCATACCTGAATATGTGATGTCTTCTGCATTTTAGCCCGTATTTGGTGAGAAACTGATGATAAACAGTTTCTTATTTTTATGACTTTGTAGTAACGCGTGAAGCTTATTATAGCTTTAAATGATAAATTATGTAAAAACGAATTCCAAGGGGTCTTAGAATAAGGATCAACGTATGTTTATGCAGAGCTGCAATTTTCTAAAGCGACAGGATGCAGCGTCTTCGAAATTCTAAAATGTCGAATTTCACATTTTGTCCGGGATAATCGCCTTAAGTTGGCTAACGAGATATTTTTTTATATCTATGGTCTAACGAGACCTTTATCTGAGCAACCATAATTTATGTACATATTATTGTTAAAACTATTGCTTAATAGCTGTATTGATTAAAGGATTTATTTGATACTAGCTTCTGCCCGTGGCTTCACCCGCGTGTTATACAGGAAACAAATGACTTTTTTTTTTCAGAATATGCAAACTGACAATATCCCAAACACAGCTGGCCGAACTGGGCGCGTTCTTAGTCTGAACATGCTTGTTTTTCGGCCTCGCTAGATATTCCCGGCTTCCGCGACGCTGCGAAGAACTTTATAAACTAAATTCTCACAATCAATCACTGAACGAACAGATTCAAATGTTAGTGGGTAAAGTATTAAAGCAGGTGTGTTCTTTGCCCGCGACCCCACCGCGGGTTTATTCCATTCTGCCCCGTTTTTGGCTTGGGCGTTATTTTATTAACACCCCTTATTACCTGTATGTTAAAAAAGTCACTGCAATGATAATAAAAAACTGCATCCAAATTCTTTCAGTGGTTTCGGAGATGTGTGTGAACAAACAGACAGACAGACAGAGACAGACAGAAAAGAATTCTAGAAATCGCGAATTTGTGTACTTTTACCCTTCTTTAGTCACCCTCTTTCAATTTTGATTACTTTTCTTCAATAAACAGACACCGGGCTATATTCTTTTATTGTTTTCGTAATAATTATGAATTGTTTTCGTAATAATAAAACTTTAAATTGCTCTACTGTAAAGTTGTGAACATGTTCGTTAGTCAAATATCTTTGTGGATATAATACAGGTGATAAGAGTATATTATAGCTGATTCTGAAGGCTTTAATTATTGTTTTAGTGCAGCCAAAACGTAATTTTCTTCATACCAATATGGTCCTTAAGCGTAAGGAATAAAAGCTAAATTACTTTGGAAAATTTCAAGTTTATACTTTAACTGAGCGCTAGTGATGGCCTTAAAACATGAGAGTAATCAAAAGCATGTAGATATATGCAATTACGAGTGTATACAAATATTTTTATGCCCATAACCTTAAACGACCCCATCTTCAAAACGCCGATTAAAAAAATATTTTACGTTAAAACTCGTCCCCACCACGCTCCGTTTTCATAACAAGATATAATCATGTAGTAAAGCGTTTTTAGGGCATGTAGCCAGGTTTCCTCAAAATGTTTTCCTTCACCATTCAGGAAGTCGTAAATATTAGGTACTACAAATACTCTGCACATGAATTCTGAAATATTAATTGGTGCATGCATGACCGGGGATTGAACCTGGACCTCAAGATTGAGTGGCCCACATTTTACCCCAGAGCTACCACCGCTTATATTAATAGACATTTCAATCTGACCACCTTCTGCTTATACTGCAATTATACATTTAAATGTTCTAACTTCTAACCATTGCCTGCTAACCACATGCCAACACCAAGTTCCGACAATAGCAAGTATTAATCATATTGCTAACTAATTATTTTGTGTGTGGATTGGTCATTAATTAGCATAAAATAAATTCAAATAAATAATTTCAGCATTTTGTCTTTAAAAACAACAGTGACATCTGATACAATAGCGGTGAACACGCGGAATGAGACATCTCATAACAACGAAATAAGAGTCGGGATGGGACGGGGGCATGCGCTAGTACAGTTACTTGCACTGAATTTAACTCGAAACAATAATCTATCTCAGAACAACAATTACAGCTGATGCTTCTAAGCTGTAGCGGGGACCACACAGTATATAACATGTCATAAGAATTTAATAAGATTCAGTTATAGACGAAGCTATATGTGCACTATTTAATGCGTAAGAAATATTATTGTAGTTTGAAATAAGATGTAGTGACTAGAATAGAAAAAGGAATGCTTCGGTGGTTTGGGGTATAGAAATAATTACCTAAAGAAAATAGAATAGCGAAATAAATTGATGGTGCGCAAGTGGAAGGTAAAGCTCTACCGGGCACCGTAGAAGAACGTACGCCGACCAAATTCGCGACATACCAAAGAAGGTAAAAGTCAAAATCACCAGGAATAGAAGAGCTTGTATGACTAGATTGATGAATGTGTAAGAAGCAAAAGAAGTGTGTCAGGATCATAGGAGATAGAAATATGTAGTCTCTGACCATCCCTCCGTAAGACAGGCGTGAGTATGTATGTATTTGTGTTGAGTAAATGGGTGATGACAACAATGAAATGTAACCAACAACGATGAAGACGTGGAATTAATAATTTCATAACAACGAAATAAGACAATTTGGAACATGAATTGTACTGTTTCAAAATAATTCATACGTCTTTGGAGTCAGTGACATCAGATACAATAATGACGAAATAAAAATGAAAACAAAAATAAATAGTCGAGATGTATGAGATGTATGTACATATTTTTCATCTATTTCTCAAACCAAATTCCCATAGCTTAATTTCTAAAAGATCTTTTTTTTTTTTTTTTTTTTTTTTTTTCTTTTTTTCTGAGAATATACGCCGTTTTAGGACGTAGTTTTCATTATTTTGGTATATAAATTAACCAAATTTTTTAAAGAATTGTCGGATATGAAGTCATTTGAGAATTTTATACATTATACTGATTGTGATGTGTGATTGCTTTTAAAAAAAGTGGTCTGTCTTTGTCTGTCTACTCATCTGTAATCCATGTGTCAAATCAGTCGGTAGCAAATTACTAAAAAAAAAACTTGATGGCAAAGGACACATTTCTAAACAGCCATTTCTCAAGTGACGTCACATGAAGGCAAATTAAAGTTACAGTTTTTTCGTAAAAATATTCATCATCATGAGGTTTTTTTAGACCACGGGTTCTTAAATACGGCTTATTAAATCTAAATCTCAAAATGGTTTTCGAATTAACACACTTTATCATAATTTAATTTAAGCGAATTTCAACCTGCAACTTCACCTTTCCGAGAGCACGATTCAAAGTTCAAATTGTAATACTCTGACTGAACAACATTTCAACTGAACGCATCCACAGGACTCATTACATTTATAATTGCCCAACAAAGCGTCTAATTACAGACCTAAACGCGATTGCCCCCGCAGCCGGCCCGCCACGCCACGCTCGCGGGCTCACCCTGCGCCTGACAGATATTAAATTCGCATCTGCCTACAGCGAGCCACAATATATTAGGTACTACACTGTTGTATGTGTAGGGACTCGGCTTGTGTGTTTATTGACTACAGAACGGTCTATTGCTGAGTTGGTAATGCTAGTGTCTAATTGAATACGATATTTTGTTGTTAAAAAACAGTCAAAGTGCGAGCCGGACTCGCGCGCAAAGGGTTACCTACAACCACACAATACAGGTGCGGATTCCATAAAACATGGTATAACATATAACAACATCATTGATGTCTTAAAGATGTTTTAACCTCTATATTTTCCTTTATCTTTAAGTAATCGCCTGGTACCATGATTTTTTTCATAGTTTGCAGTCCTCTTGTTTCAGAGAGACTAGGTAACGTTAAAAATGATACATTGCTTGAGTTTAATGTTATTATTTTTTTTGCCATGGTAGAGGTTGTATTAACACGTATTGTGTGAAAATTTCAACTGGCTACCTAGAATACCTAGTTGATCGGGAATCAAGGAAGTGATACAACATTATTAGTGGAAAACATGTTTATTGTTTTTCGAAGTATTCTCCTCGAAACTTTTCACATTTGTCCATTTGACGGAACCAATTATTGAAGCATTCATTCCATTCTGAAGTTGAGGTACTCAAAATGGCCGTTTTATAGGCGTCTACAGCTTCTTCAGGTGACGAAAATCGTAGACCACGCAATTTATTCTTAATTTTTGGGAAAGTATAAAAATCATTAGGGCTTAGGTCAGGACTGTACGGCGGATGGTCTAATAATTCAATGTTTTCTCGCTCCAAAAATTCTTTTGTTCTTTGGGCGGTATGAGAACTCGCATTGTCGTGGTGCAGGATGATGCGGCGGTTGCAGTTCTCTTTACGGAGTTCAGAGGTGACCTGTGGCAAACAAATGCTAGCATACCATTCTGCATTTACCGTTCTTTGTCCCTAAAGAGGAATAGTCACAACATGGCCGATTTTGGAGTCAAACGTGGCCACCATTCTTTTTCCAACGCTCCGTGAACGAACAACTTTTGTTGGTTTCAATTCATTTTCGAACACCGAAACTCGTGACTGGTTTTTTGTTTCGGGTTCATATGCATATATCCATGATTTGTCACCTGATACGATGCTGTATACAGCATTTGAAGACCCTCCGTGGAATCTCTTGAGAGTTCTGACGCACCAAGTAACGCGAGCCGCTTTTTGCTCCTCAGAGAGCGAATGCGGGATCCATCGGGAAAACAACTTTTTTACACCCAATTTTTCATGCAAGATTTTTTGAATCTGATTTATGCCAGTATCTAAAAGCCTGAATTGCGCGATATGTTACATGCCGATCACCAACAACAATGCACGGCACCAACGTTATCTTGGGTGATTGCAGTTTTTGGGCAACCTTGACGCGGATCGTCACAGAGCTTGAAAAGTCGACGTTGAAATTCTGGACACCAGCGATAAATTGTGGTTTTAGATGGGGCTTCATCACCAAATGCAGAAAGCAACCGATCAACACACTGTTTTTGGGTTAAACCACTTCGAAAGTCATAACAAATCATTGCTCTTGAATTTTCTCGAGTCAATTCCATTTTTACACCGACTTGACAAGTTCGACAAGACTTTGTGACAAGACCACGTTATTTTTTTAAACTAACTATATAGACCCATGTGACAAATGAAAGGATGAACGGACTGACAGACATACAGAGGAGGCTTAGTAATAGTAGCGTTCAACCCAACCTTCGGGCACGGCAACCTCGCACCACTGTGACACCGCTACCCGTCTGTTTTAGATAAGGCCCGGCAATTGGGGATAGATATACCACCATCAATCGGTCTCAAGCATGGTTGTGCCTGTTTGAGAGCTGTCCTCTTAATTTTACACGAATAACTTTTGGAGGAGGGGCTTGCAAGTAAGTTAGTGGTACCTCCACAATCGAGCCCAGCATCAGCTCTAGCACTTATTACGAAAACTGCACGAAGAAATATTTATTTTTATATTTCAATCTCAAAAAACGCTAATTTGGCTAGGAAACTCTTTTTACTTAGATAGAAACTATCTATTTTTGATATTGAAGCATTCATTTGGCTTATTATCATAATAATGAGAGTGGAACTACAAAGAGGAGAATTCATTACAAATAAAGGATTTATTAAAAAACTCTTCAAGCGCCCTAAGAAGTGTATTGTTTATTTTGTCTTTGGCCAAAAGCATTCCACTTCTAACATCCGAAAAACTTTAACCTTGCTAGGTAACAAAAATTACACCTTTCCCTGTACCCATTAAACGCAAACATATTTTAACAACTAACACAGAGATAATAGAGGCTTTGAAAGCATGTTAATGTATATGGATACGTGTTTGCAACGTGCCATAAACAGTAAAATAAATTAATGGAAAAGCGGTATATCATCACTTTGAAGAGTATTTTTATGAGAGAGTCATAGTCGTAAAAACGTCGAGACAACGTTGCGAATACGACTAGAGTGTCGGTACCGTCGTATCGCGTAGCATGGAAATAGTAGATTATTATATCGAGCTGCTAGTCTAGCATAGCAAACCATATCGAGCTCGATACAGTGCTCTCTCTCACTCTGTTGATCTACCTCGAGAGGGATAGACATGTTGTAACGAGCGGTTAAAGCTCGATATGGTCTGCTAGAAAGGGTTTTGTCACTTCCTTCAGCGTTACTTTAAAGCCTGAGCGCTAGCGATGGCCAAAAACACGAGAGTAATCAAAAGCATGTATATGCAATTACGAGTGTATACATATATTTTTATGCCCATAACCTTAAATGACCCCGTCTTCAAAACGCCGATTAAGAAAATATTTTACGTTAAAACTCGTCCCCACCACGCTCCGTTTTCATCACACGATATAATCATGTAGTAAAGCGGATGAAAATTGCCGCAAAAACGCAATATTAAAACCAGGAAACCACCGCTAACATAAGGAATCTGCAGTCAGCACTCAGATAAAACGTCCCAAAAAAAACCTTTGCTACATTTAATCATAATTAAGGCAAATAATGCCGCATTTTTATATAAGCTTCAGAGATACGTAGACTGCAGGCTTTATAAGGAAAAGTTTCCTTCTCTGAGTTCCTTCCCGGGATAAAAGGAAACATTATGTAAATAAGGGAAACTTCATGATTAAGTTAAGCCTGACTTTGTTTAGAGATCCTATCAACAAAATAAGGTGCTTTGGTTTTGTTCATTAAAAACATTTTCTTACCTTTTGTTTCGTTGTTTCAGATTCAATGAAATTGATCTCTCAAGTTTTGTTCCTTGGGCTTAGAGGTAAACGGTTTAATCTTACTTTGTAGGCATTGTGATGGCATTGAGACATTGAATTCGATTAAGATATTGATGCAGAGCCTATTGAGGGATTTGTGCGAAAAATATTTCAAGATCGTCTTATCCTAAGACGCTGCGCGAACAATTGAATATCTTTTAGTTATTTGTGAAAGTATCACTAACAGCCTTTCCGACAGGATTTTCTTGCGAAGTCTCTTTGCGTATTTTTTTTGACTTATTAATCATTTAATGTTTTATGCTGATTATTACAGTGTTGCATTTTACCGCTCAGTGGACCGATATAATCCGACAAAAACAAGAGCCCCGTACTTCTTTAGGGTACGTGTAAAGGTAAGAGTGTTGTGTGCTTAAGGTACGAAAGGATGAAGATAATTTATTTCCTGAAAGTGTAAAGTTTAGTCCCAAGAGGGGATGAGCGCGGAAAGCAACTTTGCTTGCTGCAGCGCCTTCGCGGGGAGGTTGGGCGGGCGGTATAAGAGGAAAGTTGATGCGTTTACAAAATAATAAAACATCTTGGTAAGCACCAACGATATATTATATAATTCTAAAGCTTGTTATCCTAATCCTACTCGCTAAATATTGAAAACTCGGTTGATGGTATAGTTCAAGTAACTAAAAATACGCAAATTCAACTATCATAATGAGCGAATGGACGCGTGTCCTGTTGTAAAAAATCTGTATAGTTTTTATAGTTACTGATTAATTGGTTATAGCAAAGCACGAAACCTTTTGAATATTTGAAAAATTCCTTTTAAAACCGAAATTAGCGATAGCAATATTTATCACTTTAAAAATGTCACAAATGAGAAATATAAAAATAGAAGTACTTAAAATAAATGAAAAGAATATTCTATAATAATACAATTTGTTTATGAAATTGTAGGGCTTAAAAAGTTGATTGTTAAAATATATAGTTTAGCTATATTTTATTGCATCTATTTAGAGAAATCAAAAAAAAAAAAAAAAATGTATGACCCCCCTTATCTCCAAAACTGGTCCTCTAAAAGGGCCGCTTTGGATGAATCATATTATGATTCTGTTATAATTCTATCTCTTTTAGACGCATGAAGAAACTCTGACTCTATCCTACTTTCAAATCATTTCATGATTACCCAAGTTGGCCCTTGGTCGAACGGAAAATATGAAAAAAAATCATGGTAATTTGCGTTTTCGTAAAGATTACAGAAAAAATAAAGCGGTTGAGAAATTCACGAAAAAAATTACAAAATATAATTCATGAACCCTAGGTACGCGAGTCTTACTCGCATTTGGCTGGTTTTTTAAATAAATTCCATCAATATTCAATGGGTGCAAAAATCTGTTGAAGCTTGCGAAAAAAAGTTACCATTGTCAAAACAAAAGTTAATCAAATTTCCATGATTGCAAACCGTCTTATTCCATTAGATTTTCCATTTAGATTTAATTTCATTCACCAGACCCTCAAAACTCTCGATTCTTTGCTACCAAAATGCATATGTAAAATATTTCATCCATATTCAATGAGTATAGCATTAAATCACGAAGGAAAACGAGACAGGCAGACGAATTCTAAAAAGAATTAAAAGGATGTCAATCAGACATTGTATTGCCAAGGCTTTCTCTTTTGGAGTTCGCTACGAAATAAACTCTAAAAATATGATATAAAAATCTATAATTGTACATCGTATACTTTGTACGGATTCCCGTCAATGCAAGTTTCATCGACATGAATATAACACAATAACTTTTGAATGGATTTTATATTTTTCCTGAGGTCCTATATAGTGTAATTTCAAACATACATATAGATAAGGAAGTTTTCCTTAAACCCGTTAAAGATGATTATTATTACGAAACGTTAAAGGTTCGCGTAAAAAAATATATAATTGATAATTAAATGTAAAATGAAAATTTATAATTTATTGACGCAAAAGGGTTAAGGGTTTCTAATTTTTGAAGAACCCTAAGAAGTCTGGGATCAGCGTGCCAAAAACTGAATCTTTCAGAGTACCAGCCACAGCTGCAGCGTCGCAGCTGTTGTTTCTCGCGGGAAAAGTGCAAAATTCTTCAAGCCTCTAGTCGCAGTCACAAGGCTTTTTAAGCTTTAAAAAACGGTCCTCTAATAAATTCGACACAAATTTATACTATTATTATTATACTATAAACTAAACGCAATTTGGCAATCATAATAAACCATATTCTTTACTAAATCAGTTTCTCGTTAAACAGAATAATAATTTATTAAAGAATAGATGTCCATTTTTTCATTTCTCCAAAATGAAGAATTTTGCAAAAATTTATTTGAACCAACAGTTATTTTACCTCCTAACTTTATTTAAATATTTGATCATAATTTGATTAGTAGTTTATTGCAAGATTATAGGTATACTGAGAATACAATATTAAGAAATGAATACGCCCAGTTTTTTTGGGTAAGCAAAAGGTCAACATTTGTGGCTTTTACTAATTTCAAACACTTGACTGGAAAAATTGCAAAGGCAGATTTTATATGATTTTAAAACAGTTTTTCTAAGAATGTGTATCGATTTTCTCGATTGAAAACCTAAAGTGTGTATTCCTTACATTGTGTAGTATTTATTTGACAAGGATTCGTCATTCGACTTTACATGGCATAGTATTTATCACGCCATAGACAAAAGTCTAATGATTGATATTGCGAGTGAAAAATAATGCCAGAATAGCAAATAAGAGATCTTCTGACATACCCCTGTCTTGTGCTTCACATATGCATGACAAAACCACAAACTCGATAAAACTATTACAAATTATACACACATATCATCACGACATGAATCCCCAAGGGGTGTCAGAGGTGTTCCCATAGTCCACACTTAGTAGACCCGCTTTTCACCGACGATTATTACGTCCCAAACGTAATGGGTGGTGAGTCCTATCGAATTAATTATTCTGCATCACGGGAATTGAACCTATAACGACCTCTGGATAAGTAGACGAACGCTCTTCCACTCGGCTACAGAGGCGGTCAATAATATTATTACAGCAACAAATATAATACGAGTAATACAATTTCAAAATGCGTCGAATATAAGCATTTTATCACTTCTGAAACACCTTTAATCTCAAACCATAGGTTCTTTTAAAGTTTCTCGCCTAGCTTCCGACCTAGTACGTGATGAATGCCACAATCTCATCATACATGCAGCTCCGTTACCAGACTGACCGCAACATACCTACTACGCAAGTACACAACCTAAAGTCAAACTCGATCCTCATTTATGTTCGAATGAAAATATTACACATAAAATTATGCCTTATGTTTCCTTAAACTCAGTAGTAATTATTAAGACGTGATTATTAACTCTAGTAGTAATTAATTAGAAGTAATTATTAAATCTAGTAGTTTATAATTCACTCGCACTCATAAGTTTACTAACAAAAACTTGTTTTTTTTTACAGAACCTGCAAAATCCTGTTGAGTGATATTATTATTAAATCCATAAGCAGAACAAGTAAGTACATAATGGGCCATGCTCGCCCACGAGAGGCCAACGCAATTGTGAACAGGGGCTACTGGTGTTTACTGGCTAGCAATGGCCCTGTGTACCTACGTCATGTCTGTATTGCATTAATTTGCGTTATGGAAATTTAATTATATTCCTCATAATTTATTTCTTAATTTATGGAG
This sequence comes from Ypsolopha sequella, assembly GCA_934047225.1. NCBI lineage: Eukaryota > Metazoa > Arthropoda > Insecta > Lepidoptera > Ypsolophidae > Ypsolopha > Ypsolopha sequella. The sequence continues at coordinate 12,833,225 of OW203994.1, read as the reverse complement.
TGATGCGCACATAAATAATATTTGTAATCTGAATATATAACTAAATCGCAGCGGCCGCAACTGTCTCGATTGTCCATCATCATCACCATACAGTAAATGGGAGATTGACCATTGAGTGAATAACAGTACCACGAGTGCCACGATCTTGGGCGAGTATGGCACATTGTCGAGAACCTATGTCACTACGCGCTGCCTGTACCATACCATGCATAGCAATCGCTTCGTATACATTTCCTTCATTAACACGATTAATTTTCTCGTCTTTTAGTGTTTAATGATGAGTTTTTTAAGGTAACGATGGTCCATGATGGTCCATTAGTTCATAATTACTTAATAGTCTTTTCCTTGCCAGATCGTGTTAGCCTCTGATTAGTGATTAGGAGCTAAAGTTTGACGTTGACCCCCAGTTACCCTATAAATAACAACTTTCAAACTAACATTATTTTTTCTTTTATAGTTTTATCAAATTATGCGAACAGAGTTTTCAATTTGATTATTATCATACAAGTTCTCAATTCCAGAACGCTAAGCTCGAGAGTGAGATAAAATAACTGTAAATAGGTACTAAACGAGAGAGATCCAATCTGAAAGACTGATTGAGTGACAAGTTTACGAGTCTGTCTACTGAATTCAAGCTATAAAAACACACTCCTTTGTCAATAAAAAAACGTGTACAAACAACCCGAAAACATTGAATTACGTTATGCAGAGTGGGTAAATGAAATGCAAATTACTGATGCGCCCTAAATCCTTGAACGACGCGCAGTGTTGCCAACTATACGAGGTTGTTTTGCAGATTCCTACAGTTTGTGAGGATAAGTAGTAGGTAGGAAACAGTAGAGTTTTTTTTTGTTATTGGGAACTAGCATATACCTATGGCTGGGCTTGGGTTGGGCTGAAAATAAATTTTTATTTCGAATTTCATGTTGCCCTAGTAAAGTTACCTTGAAGCGATGTGTAAAAATCCCAAATAAAAATAATTTGGGCAAGTGGCGTCGGGCTCGCGCACAAAGGGGTTCCGTACCACAGAATACGGGTTGTGAACTCTAAAAATATGATTGTATAAAATGGTATAACAATATTATGGTATTATTAGAACAATATAGATGCGATAGCAACATTAATATGACAAAAACAAGCCGCTAAAATGGCAGCGCCTCTCAAACAATTCGCGGCTCCCGCTGGGTACAAAACCCTAATATCTTAACCCTTATATTTTTCCTGTATTTTTTTCGTATTATCTTGATACTTTTCATATTTTTCGATCCTCTTGTGTCGGAGAGACGTGATAACGTCAAAAATGATAAAATGTTTGGGTTTTAATTATTTTTTTATTTTATTATTTGCCGTGAAAGAGGCCATAGTCAAACGTATTCTGTGTAAATATTCAACTGGCTATTAATAACGGCTGAAGCTATAGACCCCTGTGACAGACAGACAAACAGATGGACGGATGGGCAGACAGACAGCGGAGGCTTAGTAATAGAGTCCCGTTTGGCACTGTTCGGATACGGAACCCTAAAAATAACAGATATTGGACCGCGTCTACTGGCTATTTAGCTTAGCAAAGCAGAAGGTGGATGTATTGGTGGATGTAAATGTACTGGCATCTTTAAAAAAAAACGAATATTCTACTGATCATACTGAATAAGGTTTCTAAGGAAACAAAAAAACACGTTTCCTTAATAACTTTTATCGAAACTCATATCGTAAAATTCTGATTATGAGCTCAAAAATTGTACATAATGACATTTTTCATATAGTTTTGCATATAAAAAAAATAAAGTATTGTCTTCTTAACAAAATAATGCCAATTTTTTTTTCTGCAATATGAGTACACGAAGTAGGAAGGAAAAGGGAACTTAGTCCATACAATCATGAGATGACTGAGTTTTCTTATACCAATGAGGTTTTATATAAAATACAAAAAATACCCGTCCGACCTAGGAGGTTAAGAGTTAGAAGTTATGAGGTTAGGTTATAGGGAAGTTACAATTCAATTTACTTATGGCCATTTATTATCTACGGTGAGGCAGGTGGACTATTGAATTTTGTTTGAATACTTTGTTTTTGTGAGTCAAAAGTTTTATTTTGCTTGGCTGACAGCAGTGAGTGATGAGGATGGTAATTTGACTACACCTGACATTCTGGAAACAGCGACAAAAAGGACGAAATATCAGAAAAATCAAAAACATCTTGGTATTATAAATCATTTTGGACAATAACTAGGTAGGTAACAACCTTTTGTATGAATGTAGATAAAGTAGTGTATTAAACTACACATAACTAAGTATTAAAACACTTGTGTAGACTATTAAAAAACTCGCTTACAGCTTATATTTTTGTGCTCTTTATGTACCAGTTTCATAAACTTTTATATTAATTGAAAACCAACTGTTAGTTTTTTTTTTATTTCTGCATATCTGTTTCCTTGACAAAGTAGTTCATTATGATCATATCATGTTTTTTTTAAAGATGCCAGTACTTTTATCCCTTCAAAAATTGTAATAAAACACTTTCTTTCAAATAGGCCTTCCCTATTTTAAAACAAAAGCTTTTTTCTAACACGCTTAGGTACTTTTGAATAGCTTAGAGTTAGCAACACCAAAATAAAGCGATTCGGTACATTATATAGACATGAATGCTCCCACTCGAGCAATTACCGAAAATAAGAAACCGTTTCGTTGAAAAAAAATCAGGAGTCTCTCTTCCATCAGTATAAATTAAAGCGTGCCTGATATAGACTTAATTTGATTTAAAAAATGACGGCTCTAAACAGACAGGTTAAAGATAGCTCAATAGGCGTAGCCGTTGTTTAGTTATGCCACAAATAGGCTGACAGCCAGGCGGACACTGAGAATTCGCTGTTATGTTTTCTGTTTTGGAACGTAACCGGTTGTAAATGGATTGCTATCTTTAAATGAAACCAAAAATTCTACTGATTATTTCAATTAACTTTCCCAAAGCAGCAAGCCCGTGAAAAATTTGTATTGGCAAGCGTTTTTTTTTTAAGCTAGATGTCATAAATTGAACTTCGGAAATATTGAACCAACAGTGTAACTACGTGTTATTCGTGTTAACTTGTCCACTTCCTAGTTAAGATCGAGTTATGTACGGACTAAAATAGTTCTTATGCTCTTGTGTGAAAGACAATTGATAAGTTTGTAACGGCTATTTAACTTTGTATTTTTTTGTTATCTCCATCTCCATGGTTAAAAAGAGCAACAATGGACGTTTGCTCATATTGTCATAAGTAAGTAAGTATCTATAAAGATACCTACCTAGTTACGTTTGTGTGTATTCCATTATTTTACGAATTTGTCGCAAAGCATTTCGATATCATAAGGCATTATCAATATTTATTTAGACTACCTGTACATCTAATTTTCTATATGCTTGCATAAGACGGGAATGACGGTGTACGTAAAAACCCTTACAGGTTTCTGATACACCTTATTATTGTAAAGTATGTATTTCTTTTTGGTTATTAAATAAATAAATAAAAAAAATAAAAAAAATAAAAAAAAAAAAAAAAAAAAAACGTAAACATCGATTTGATTACTTTGACAGATAAAATCAATAAATTCTAAATGATAACCGATGAAATTAAGATTTATATTTTTATATAAAAATTGGAGAACAATAAATATAAATACTAAGTATGATCGCGCCTTTTGAAGTTAGATGGATTAACCCTTTAATGGACCAGCTCATACAAAGTGTTCAGTAAACTGAACAGTCACTTCAAGGTCGATATTTCATAGATTTTCTTTAGAATGTTGAGCCTTATGAACATTTACAACCCGCGTTAGGGCACACTAGTCCGCCAACTGGCCAGGGTTCAAGTTCGTCGCTCGCTTTTAAAAATTCGCGCCCTTTTTCAAGATGGCCCGTGAACTGACCACTGTGCACCCTTACACTAGTAGTCGCTGTCACCACGAGTATACTTTACCTGTTTACAAGTGTTATGATAATAAAAAATCATTTCTTCTTGGAACAAGTGAGTAAAACTATTGTTTTATAGTATATACTTTGACATTATATATAAATGTGATCGAGCATAATAATAAAACTTATTTTAAACACGTCATTTTATTGTAAGTATATAAGTCTTTATTCTGATATAATAATTAATTTACCATAAACTATCTTGCTCGGCAATTATAAACCATTATCATGTTTGTTTTGGTAATTTTCTTTGGTTTTTCTTGCAGGTACGTGTAGGTACTTATAAAAATAGCAAGATATTCGTTTTATATCGCCATTTTTTCATTGTTTTAGAATTGATTACACTTATCGAGAGTTGAAGTCACTAAGTTAGGACCAATGGACTGATTTAATGGATAAAACAGATGACCAGCCCCCCTATTCTGTATCTTTAGTTGCCAACTGAACGAAGTGCCTATCATCAAAAACATAGATAAAAACTGAAATTTCAAAATTGCCTTTAGTGGGTATTGAACTATTAACAATCTGTGTCGTCACTTCAAGTGCGAAAATATCCTTAGGACATCGGAATTCGATAGTATATCTATGTTTTTGATGATAGACACCCAGTCCAGAAGGCAACTAGAGATACATAATAGGCCCGCTGGCCACTCAATCAGATGTCAGAAAACGGTCAATGGCCAGTTTACTTGATTTTTAAATTGTCGCGAAAGATAACTATTTCAGGATTTTTTTCTAATGCATGTCATTACAATTTACACCACAGAAAAGTTTTTCATTAAAATATATGAAGAATTTAAAAAAGCATGGGTGTGCGCTAGAGGGATAAACTCCCAGACGTAATATTTTGATTACACTCCGCCGCTCGCTCCTAAAAGACAACTAATTTAACATTCATAGTTTTGTTATGTTAGAAGAACACCCATAGCCCAAGAAAGGACACAATACAACGAGTTAAGCTTTTGTTAAGGGTTGATTCTTTAGTTTTTCGTATGGTTTACTGTTTCTTAGCTAAATTTTCTACCTACAAGGCAAATTGACAAGGCACTGAAACAAAAAAGAAACTTAAATTAAAAACATGCTTAAATTTATAAATTACTACTTAATCATGAAATAATAAACTATAACTAAAACCAATTACTTAAAATAAAAGAAAATATAAATTGATAAGATTTTACATCATTTTTAAATTATAGAAAATTTATTTAAATATAAATTAGGAAATTTTTCACATGGTTCACTCGGCGGTCTTACAAGTCAGCCATGTATCAGTTTTTGTGAAAAGAATTATAAAAATGTGTGTCGTTGCTATCTATGTCTTGCATATCAGATGTAAAAGATTAATAAGTTGACCTAAGAATAGAATCTACTAGAAATTTTTCACGGCCAGAACCTTGAGAAAGTATAAAAAGACGAACGCTGATCGAATCTGTTTGTCAATATATAAAACACATCGTCACGACATGAAGGGGTCAGAGGTGTGACTTATATATCACAGTCTACACTCGTACACCCACGTTTCACCGATGTTTACGACCTAGCGTCAAGAGTGGTGAGCCATATCACCGTTCTTCGGTCACAGATTGGGTTAAGGAGCACTCTGCCGAACTCCCAATATGCGCTATTCGCTGATAATATCCTTATTTATTAATATTTACCAAAATTTTGAATTTTGTAACTTATCCCATACAGTGGCTTGAACCTAAAACATTTACCAATATCAAATACTAAAATTTACAAGCGTTTAAAAGTAAATAATAGAAATTACACTTCAGCGCTTGTAACTTTTGTGTGTATGTATTTTGGTAAATGTTTTAGTTTTAATTCATGGATTATAATTGGAAAATAATAATAAATAGGGCTTATTTTAAATCTGGCGCAGACGGTGCCCTTAATGCAGCCTTCCAAAACATGCAGACCGAACCCAAATAGGTGTAACGGGATTTGAAACCGTTTCCTTTTGGATATAGTCGATTATTTGAACCATAAGACCACAGAGGCGGACCAGTTATTTGTACTATCAAGGAGAGTTCCACCTTTTTTCTCTAGGATAGTTATAAAAATGGGTACTTTGAGCGATTAAAATTATGAAGAAATCGAGATTTGTTATGTTCATTGTGAAACGGCAGATTTATTTTGTTTTACAGAAGATAAGGTTCAAAAGATTATGGTTATCAAGGGTCAAAAGATTATGGTCACTTCATTTAAACGTATGCGTAAAATTGGTATTTATCAGGGATCTAAGTTTTTTCTAGTATAATTTAACCATCATGAGCGTACAGTCAACAAAAGAAATGGGTAACCAGGCCCATCGCAAAGACTTTGATTCTGAGATCCACAGGTGAGTGATAGATGCTTAGACCATTAAACCAACCCAAAGGATAGATGAGATGAGGAATACTTGTTACATACACACATGTACTATTGATTAATTATTCTTCATCTCATCTCGTCAGTGGTTCTTAGGAGTAAAGTATTTGCGCTGGGCCTGGTTACTTATCTCTTTTGCTGATCGTACCACGCATTATAAGTTGTATAGGGCAGTTTCAACAGTAAAGACGGCAAAGTCAACTTACTCAATGGCAGTTCTTAATTCGCTGCCATAACGGTTATAATAGTGTAAAAGCCAGAAGTGCAGGTGAGAGTACAATGTACATAATGTGCAATATGCGTTTTTCTGAAAATCAATGAATGTGTGGAGCTTGTTGTAAAGATCCAGGTGCGGGGGCCGGGAGGTAGGCAGCGACCGGTTCAGTATAAAAATGAAACAATAGTCGGGAAATGAAGACCAGTCCACAAAGGAATGTAGAATGTGTGTGCGGGCGCTGTCGCTCTGATCTTCCGTTTGTGAGGATCTCGTATTGTTTCTCGTAGTGAGCCATCTACATAAGCAAGTAAAACCCAAATGGAAATCTAAAAAGGTAGGTAACCTAATGAAAATACATTTTTACTGAGGAACTAACCACAAATGAAAATGAAAACTTGCCGATTCTTGAGCCAATTTTTAGAGTTCCGTACCTAAAGGGCAAAACGGGGCTCCACTTATTAATGCCACTCCGGTCCGTCCGTATGTCACGGATCTCTAGTTCTTAGACAGAATGAGATAGATTCCTGAAATTTTGATATGTTGTGTAAAATATTGAGCAAAAACCGAGTATTGAATTAAAAAGTAATTAAATTATTTTTCAGGAGGGGCTTCATACATGAAAACGGAGCCAAAAAAGATTTTTTTCTTACCCTAGCATGTGTCTTGAACTCTTTGAGTAGAGTATAGGTATAATATTTTTTTTTACATTCAAATAAAAGAAATAGGGTGCTATCAAAGTTGTCATTTTTAGTACCAATGTAGTCAGGAATTTGCAATTTCTGTAAGTTGCTGTATTTAAAATGCTGTTTTAAATAAATTTATAATTATTTTATAATTAATTATGCTATATTTCAATAATAAATACTGAAAACGCCGATTTATAATTTATATTTAGGGTTACGTCCCGAATACACAGCCAACTTAATTTTGCAGTTTTGTTTCATACAATTTGTAGGTAATTTGTGGAAGTTTGTAAATTAAGTTTAAATTATTTTAGTATATTAACTTATTTAAACCGTACGGAACAATCAGGGCGCGAGTCCTACTCGCACTTAACCTGTTTTCGAAATGATCAATGTGTGTTTTTTTTTCTATTTCCTTTATTTTTACTCCCGGTATAATTCGGTTATAAAACTCGTTTATAATGCTTAAAAAATTAAAATGTGTAGAACGACTTCAAAATAATATAAAGACGGTTGCTGTCTAATGATGAAGTGTTAATTTATCTGGGTTTCATTTAAAATGTCAATATAATAGTGTAAACAAAATATTCATTTGTAATAATATTTCTTTTTCAATTCACAATTCCTGTAATTCAATAACTATTTCCATTATTTGTATTTTGTTTGAAAGTTGATTTCAAGGTTTACGTATTAAATTTTGTTTTATAGGCAGTTTGATAACCAAAACAAAAATTTCAAAAACAGTTCGTCTTAAATGCCATTCATTTTCATCATAAGATTCGTAATATTTTTTTACAGCTGACTCTTTTCAAACATATAATGCAAAAATGTTAGAACTGAAAATTGAGTTTCCTTCAACTTTATAGAAAACGACAATTTCATATGTAAAGAACTAATATATTGCACATATTATACATATATTGCACATTTGACATGCTTTTAAGATATTGTTTTGTGACAAACACACTTACGCACTTCCATCAGAATTGCTAATACCACGGTTTGTGACTGACACACACAGCCATCATTTACCGCTTCATTTAAAAAGGTCCCAATCTTAAAAGCATTTCGAATGGAGTAAGTAATAAATATAAAATTTATTTTCTAGTAGCCACTCCAGAAAGTACTTAGCCTAGTAGTTTTAGGTGATGCTGCGACGAGTAGACTTAAGATATTCGCTTTAAGCGCCTTTGTTTACTGATATGATTCAATATTACGACAAACGTTAAGGGTGCTCAAACATAAATCAGTGAAATCCCCGAAATATGATGGTAAACTGAGGAGTGTCATTTCAAAGTGACTTATTTCCACTTTTGAAAATAAATTAACTAATGATGGGAATCAATTTTTAGCATACGATTACACCACTATAACAAATTGTGTATTACAGAAACGCTTAATTCCTCTCTAAATTTGACTTTCAATTCACGTATCTAAAACAATTGCGCTTATTTCCACGTCATTTGCTAACAGTATTCAAGACACAAATATTCTTTTACAAACCGACTTATTTCCAATACATAATTCGAGTCTAGTCGCTTGTCTCTAGCAAACAGATTTATTTCCATTCCACACATTTCATAGATTAAGAAAAGCGGCGGAAAAGTCACAGACTAATCTAAAATTCTTTGTCTATGCTAAAAAAGCCTGTAAGCCAAGACCAAAGAACAAAAACAGTTGTTTTCCTGTAGTCCTGTCCTGACTTATTTCCAAATTATTGAGTAAGGTTTTACTATTATACATATTTTTTAGAATTAATGTGCTAGTGTCAGAATTACTTAAATACGATCTTCTTTCATGGTGACATGAAAAAAAAATGTATATAACACAAATTAATAAAGTAGAAGTTTTTGGCATTTATTTAAAAATCTGATAAGGTGGAAATTAATCCTATTGAAATGACGCTTACTGTTTCTCTTGGGCAGCCACTCAATAAAAAGTACATATTTTTCATTCAATTAGAAGCATTACGAAACACTTGACTTACATTTTTATATTGTTTTTTTTTTATTTTGAGCTATTGAAGAAATATTAGAATTACTATTATTTCTTCAATAGCTTGGAATTCTAATAAACTATGGCAAAAAGTAATGTACTATCTGTACTGTAGGTAGTACTGTCGTACAGTATATTGTACTGTATGTAGGTCAAGTCTTTCGTAATAGTTCTTAGTGAATGAAAAATACTATATTTACAGATTAGTTGCACAGGAGAAACAGTTTTCCATGTTATTTCGGGGATTTCACTGATTTTTATGAGAACCCTTAAGGCATAAAGGCCCTGCGTTTTTTTTTATTTTATAAATAAATTTTAAAATACTAGTTTTCATGATCACGCAGGATAGACAACAAATGCCGAACCAGTTCAGAAGAGCCCCTTAGTGTGGGGGAGTTTGCGAGAACGGTGCCTATAGGCCCCACTTCCCCTTTTATTACAGGCTTTTTCGCTGACCTTAACGCCTCACTGAAATCCGAATAGTTGTTCAGGTTCTTTGGTTCGAAAGCTTTTCATGTCGCTTTTCCGCTGTTACTATAAATTGGAATTCCTGGCGGTAGGTTTTTCTGTGTTTCTATACGTTCCGTTTAAGTTAGTACAATTAAAAATAGATGTTTAAAGTACACCAAAGGTAGGCTAGCTATCTATCCGAATGATAACGACATGTTTTCTGAAGGAGGTTTTAAAGATAATTCAAGTGGAAGGAAAGAGTCATAAATGAAGAATTTCTTAGAAGAGTAGGAGAGAGGAGAAGAATTATAGACACAATAGTGAATACGAGAAAAAGGATGGTTGGACACATACTTAGACGCGGGCTCTATATAACAAACATAGTAAAGAGAAGAATAGAAGAAAAAAGTGAAAGAGGATGATAAGGATAAGTTATTTGGACCAATTCAAAAAAATTAAAAATGACTGGCATGTCATAAATGTCGTATCATACAAATAACTGATAGCATCGGCAATGAACAAAACTTAATGTAGACATATCCACCAACAAGAGCTTTGCTCTTAGATATGACAAGGACAAAAACAATGACGTGTTACTTTGGCCTCTATCACGTCAAATTATAAAAGAATATTGAATCCCAATTGAGGTTCCCATACAAAAAACCCGAACAAGTAGCATTTTTTAAAGGTTTTTGTTTCATGTCCATCTGAAGGACGGTTAAGTTTTAAATTTCTTCAGATTGTTGTACATACTCTAAAGTAAAATAACAAATAATGAAAATTAGAGTTCCATACTCAGAGGGTGCTGATTTGTTTTTCAGGCGCTACCAAGTTGGCGCCTTGTTTTTTGTCGCATTAATGTTGATATATATTGATGTTATGTACTATAACGTTACCCGTATTATGTGGTGGTACCGCACCACTAATACGAAACCCTTTGTGCACGTGTCCGTCTCGCACTTGGCCAAATTATTGACAATTGTTTTGGAAAATTGTTTATAAAAATTTAAAAATATGACTTATTCTTCTTACTGCTTAATTAGGGCGTCAATTTTAGAATCCATTGATAGTCATGTTTTTTATAAGATACGAGTAGGTACATGACGTCAAATAATATTTTGAACACATAATTATATTTCCGAAAGGTTGTCAAAGGAGTAACCCAGTATGCATTGTCACTGAAACAGTCAACACTCAGACACTCTCTTTTCACTGACGATTTTTGAATCATAAATGATTTATTTAGATAGAAAAAGGCTTTTCATGGAATTTAACAAGTAAATATGTAGAGGCCCTCCCTCGGCTAGTAAAAAGTAAGCATTCAAATATAAGCTCAACGTAGTGGAAAGAAACCCTTATCGTCGTACTTCAGGTACAAGCTTCAGGTTACAAATACAAGCTTTTTAGGGCATGTAGGTTTACCTCAGTGTTTTCCTTCACTCTTCAGCAAGTGGTAAGTTTATAATATTGATGTAGTTTCATTTCATTAGGAATTTCAGTACCGTAACTAAAATAGGGCGTATCGATTTGAGGTCTAGCTTTTCTTTCTTAATGGAGTCTGCGTCTAACGTTCCAGCTAGCTAAAGGAAAGGCAAGTCGTTTTGCAAAAAAGAAAAGGAGCTTTAATTGAACATTTAAGTAACTGTTTCCTCTACCCACATATTGTTATCGCCGGTTTTAAAGCGCAAAGGCTTGGTTTCCAATCGAACTTGAGATTTAGTTTTTAAATAATATGGAAAGTAGGTTAAGGCTTTTGTTAAAAACACTGTGCTCAACCATTCTTAAAATACCATGTTATTGATCCTATGGCTTAAGTTTTAGAATTATTTATTTTAAACAATAATTGATTTACAATAGGTTACTGGTACGATCTATTCTACTACCACTTTAAAGGATTTAATGACGTTATTAACATTGATTTCATCTAGATTTGCTTAATTTAGAAGTATACAAGTATAATTTTTTTCTACATTATTTTCTTAGTAATATACATTTACTTCCTTTAAATTTTTTTGTTTTTTGGCTCCTTTAAAAATGCAAACCCATAAATGGTAAAGAATTTCTCTATATGTAGAAAAACTCAAATAATAAAATATATTTTAATATGTGTTGAAATATATAATTTTAACTTAAAATTAAATTACCATTTTCTTCCCATACGATCGAAAGAGACATTGAAAGTAAATTCCTTGGGGCTTCCTTAGACTTATAAAAATATTTAACATATATTATATTAAAGATATTTATCCCAGTTAGTCTGTCTGTATCAATGGAACTTTTATTCAAGAAATGAAAAATAAAGGTTAAATAGTGTCTACTAAAAACACTAACCTTTTAATTGATCACGATACAGTCTTAAAACTTAAGTAATGTAAACAAAGTGATCCTGTAAGGGTCCCATTTTTCCTACCCTAAAAATATCAACCTAACAGACTTATAAATAACATCTTAGACTACTTCTCTCTTGTGATACAAATCTGAAAATGAAAAAAAACATTTTCTTTTAAAAGAATATGTCACTTTTATAATTAAAATGTAAACATTATTTTGTAAACAGATAAGTGTTATCTTGCTCGGGTTCGCGTTTCCCTTTGAATAAGGGTCGGCTAATTACAAGATGGAAATTTTCTAGTCCACGATCTTTTGGGCTTATTTTTCTATCTCTAACATTTCATCATTATTTTCATATAATAAATTCTCAAGAATTATTTGCAAGGTTAAGGACAAAGAACTGGAAAACGAAAAAAAAGAGAACTTCCTTCATTTTGTGTGTCTGCGGTATGACCCAAAATTTATAGTCGAAACATTTTTTAAACTACCTATTATACCTATGTGTAAACTTTTGTAATAGTTGTAATAATGAATAAACTTATTAAAATACACAAAGTACGCAAAATACAGGCAAAAGCTAGTAGATATTTTTATCAAATTACAGCAGAGTTAAGGGACGTCAATGAGAAAGGTAATTTTTCCCGGCAGGTAGTTATTTAAGGAACCCAACTCGTAAAAAAATAAATGTCCCCTCCATCATTAAAATTTGACGTTAGGATTCGTTTCAAAGATTCCATCTCGGGACGACCTTTTAATAAAATCGTAATTTCCTTGAAACATTTGTGACCGTATAAAATGATGAAACATTTTCATGTTTTATTTCTGCCGTCTTTTTACTCTCGCACGAGAAGAGCTTTAATCAGTTGAAATTTAATAATTTAAAAACGTTTGGGCACTCTTTAAAATATAACCTTCTTCAAAATCAAAGTGCGTATATATAATTACAGAGAGGGCTACATATTTGCGCCGTTTGGTGTTGAAACCTTGGGGCCGTGGGGTCCGCGCACGTTGCCTTTTCAAAAAACTTTTTTTTTTTTTTTTTTTTTCTTAGGATGAATTAGTTTTAAAGTAGTAAAAAATGTCTGTATCTGTTAATAAATTGTGTGCTTACCTACCACATTAAACAGAATTTATATTCAGTTTCATTCTCATGACCAAAACTATACCACCAAGCGATGCGTCATGTTTCGGCATGACGTAATTAGAAGCTCTATTTGGTGTTACATCAGAGTAAATATATTTATAGAGTAGTGAATGTTTGTACAAACGCTCACATTTGTACGTTCACACACGCCGCCGCGCCGAGACTTGTATGTAGACTCAACCGAACTTCGCTTAGACGGCGTGGAGAGCACGAATCTGTGTGCTGAGTTTGAATCTGAGCGTTTTACTAAGATTCACTATTCTATTAATATATTTACTCTGGTTACATGTTATGTTAGTATACGTCATTTATCATTATGACTAATTAATTCCTCACCCGCTTTCACTCTTATTTTTTCCGGACGAGTGCACATCATTGACGATTTCCATAAGATGCGATAATGGCCAATCTAAGCAATGGGAATCAAAATAAATTTGTAATCCATATAATATGACAGTCTGTTGTAAGGACACAAGAAAGACGATTAATACTGTATGGGAGTTGGTTCAAGCGCCGCCAAGATGTAATGTAGTCCTCAAGCAAACAAAACCCCATCAAAAAAAAAATATGTAAAAAAAAAGTATTCATTAAGATTTTTACATTTGCAAATACTTTCGTCGGGGCCCCGTCACAATTCCAACGTAGGTTGTAAAACACAATTAGTCATATATTGAAATCTCTTGGATAGATTTTGATGGGATTTTGCTTGCTATATGACTACATTATGTCCTTTCATTTAAAATATGTCTTGATCTTGGCGGCGTTCGGACCGAATTTGCCCACTGTCATTTAACAATATAACTCATTCTAGTTAGATTCTCTATTAATTTCATTAATCATCATAATATACATATAGGTATCTTGATACTTGTTAAAAAATATGAATAAAAACAAATATTTATGTTACAATCGATACCAAAACAATAGGTTACAGTGGATGGGTTGCGGGCAGCGCGGAGACGTGAGCCCCCCTCCCGTACCTCATACGTCCCCTGCGTAGTAAATCTGTTCTGTTAAAATTTTATACATTTAGATATCATCACTTCACGAGTACAAAGTGAAGTTAGTATAAAAATAGGGATATCGATGAAACGTTAGAACCACGATGACAGTTTGATCACAGGCTTTCACAGAAAACAGCGCCATATTTTCATAAAACCTATACTAACCAGTTTGTTTCAAAATAATAGAAAACATGGCAATACGTTATTCTATTACGTCTCTTGTAAAGTCCTTACTGCGTAGTTATATGGAGGAAGATACCTAGATATGTGAGACATTTTACGTGGCTCGATGGTTACGTATGATCGGGGTGCCTCTAGTTGCGTAAATCAGTTTCGACATTGATGTATGAGTGGGCACCACACGGCATTTGTGCATTTGCACTTGCATACTCGTTTGTCAAGGCTTTGTCCACAACTGACCACCAATTCTGTTTACTTTGGGCGCCTAAATCGCCACCTCAAGGTGATTAATGGGCTGTTTCTACGAAAATTCAGATTTCACGATAAAACAAGCATAATGTAACGAGAACGATTGTATATAAGCACTAATCAGGGGTCTCTATTTGAAACGGAACAAATTCCCATAGTTTAATTTTTAAATGAAGAGACAGTCAATACTCGTGTGAGCCTTTTTTACGGACGATTTTTACATCCCAACGTGATCATCTATAACTTATTGAGCCCAAATAACTTATTGACTAGATTAGCAGGCAGGATTGGAATCCGGGTCTCAAGGTTGAAAGTCCAGCGTCCAACCAACTGAGCTACAGCTGATACAAAAGTATTTTGTGCAACTGTCGCGTAATTTGAGACATTGGGACACAAGTTCCTTCTTTTCATAATAGTTTTGCAAGAGTGTCTCAACGTCTAATTATGTTCAGTCAATACTTTATCTACGACCATCAAAAGTATCCTCATTATGTATAATAATTTCAACTAAAAATTTCACGAAAAATGAAAAGAACACTCATTCTTGAACCTCGGGTGCGTTGTCCTGGTAATGCTGCCTTAAAGGCCGATAGCAAAAAGGGGGCGTTATTTAAGAAATAAAGTCGGGACTTATTTCTCGTCTCTGTTGTTGATTGGCTCTCTACCGGTGTATAAATATATAACATCGGATAAACAATGTAGGTACTTATAATACTGCTTTTGATGTTGCAATAACCGTACTGCAGTATGGGAGTAGATAAATATATTTATATACAGGTATATTTCTTGTACCAAAACAGACAAAAAAATAGTTACAATTTAGAACTGCGGAACTTTGAAAATAAAAGGTTTTTAAAAACACAAGGGTGATGCGATACAAATGTCGTCAAAGATGTTATCGCAGCTGCTGTACGGGCAATTACGACCCATTTGATGTATTTTCATTTCTTGTAATTTCAGAGCAAAGCATTAGATAAAGCGGTTTTATATTCATTCGTCGTTAGAATTGCCACTTAGTCATATCTACGAATATATACATTTGTCTAATAAAAATAGAATCGTTACGGGGATGCAACTGTACTATTACATAATACAAAATTTTACCGTGTATTTTACCAATACAAATATATTTTTTTATGTAATGTAGGTATATCAGATACACTTATAACAGGTCGGTTTTAATGTAATATAATTAAATAATCTATGTCTATAGGTAAAAGTTTGATAAAATAAATTATAATATGGGGAAGTACACAAGGAAATAATAAAGGTTAGGTTTACTTAAATTGAATAAAAAAATGCACTTGAATAAATTTTTAAATAATATAAGGAATAAATAATATTATAAATATATGAGACAGCAACTTTTAAATTTCCTCTGTTCTGGTTATGTGTTTTTGTATGAAAACGCATCTCATTAAAACTGTTGAATGGATTTAGTGTCTTTGTATTTTTAGCCCCTTGTTGCCATTCTTGCCAGTAAAAATAAAGTGATATTTATTTGATTCCCGAAAACTGTAAACAGGCAACAAAATTAACTTTTCCATATATATAATTAATATTTTATTTTTACCAGTAGTGTTAAATAAAATCTGTTTCGTAATATTTTTACTATAACAGGTCACGCAACTTTGAATTACATAATTTGAAATGCATTTTAGCATCGCTAAATCAGTTTTTCAACTGCAACATTTTCAAGAACTTTCGTACTTAAGATTAATACTTATAACAACACATAGTTAAGGTTATAACAGATAAAAAGCTCATATACTGTGTGTCCAATAGTATTACAGATATTTACATAAGTAAATTTATTCCTTATTACATTTTTTATGGCAGCGTAGCAAAGTGCAATACAGTACAACTGACAACTACAGCGTTTATAATAGAATTTTTAATTAATAAAAAAGTTGTTTTAGACATGCAATCATTAATAGAACTATTGCTATAGCTAGCATCTAGGCATATAAGGTCTACGGCTTAGCTATAGCAAATTGTCGCACCTCTGCACCGTAGCGTTCGCATAAAAATTTAAGTAGTTTTTTATTTGACACGGCTTCGATCATAAAACAAACAAAATTTATGTTTGACGCCGCCGTAGGAAGTTAGAAAACACCTTCTGCTACATTGAGTAAGGTATAAACTTCTACTTAACCCTCCATATTCTCATTATTGCTAAGACAATAATGAAAAAAAGAAACAATAAAACAATAGATCGCAATCCAGATGGATTACATGCATATTGACATACATACGCATAACGACACAATCGCATAACGACACAATCTCATAACGACATATACGCATAACGACACATACTCATAACACACATGCGCACAACGACAAATAATACAACTTTTTTAGCTGATCTTGATCTTATCTCCTTATAGCACCTTAATAACTTAAATTTCTTATTTGTAGAATGAAGTGCGGTGACAAACAAGGGGGGCTCAACTCTCCAAAATTGTTTAATAAAATTCAATTCAATTCAATTCAATTCAATTCAATTTATTTTCATTTAAGTGGTTAGTATTACAAAGAGGAAAAAAAACTTAACTTAAGGTTAGTACAATACAGAAAAGAGCGTCAGTTTATATAAACACATCTTTGTAAAAACTAACAGTAAACACAATATAGATATGAATTATGTCGGCTCCCAGACTAGAGTTCTGCGTTGCATGGGATGCCTTTTGTTATTTTCGCCACAAGGCGCCCAGTGCTTGAAGCTAAATGTATGTGTAAAATGTGTATTTAAATGCGTATTGGTCAAAAAATGGGTGAAAAACGAATCACATGTCAATTTTGACATCTATGTAAAAATCTATGAAAAACGAATCACATGTCAATTTTGGCATCTGTCAAAAAATCTATGAAGAAACGAATTATTTGCCAATTTTGACATCTATCAAAAAATCTGCTGCTATGCAAAATGTTTACACCAGTAATAAGCTACAAATGTGCACAAACGTATGTGTCATTTCACGTATATGACATTTCGTTCATGTGTCATTTCGCGTATGTGTCATTTCACTTTCGTATCATTTCACGTATGTGTCATTTCACGTATGTGTCATTTCGCGGATGTGTCATTTCACGTTACAAAAATGTGTCATTACGCGTCGTCATGGCTCGGATTTATCTGACAGATTAAGTTTTCCATTTCTTTGTACTCGTTTATATGAAATACATCGTCTGCCTGCCTTTTTATATATTTGTTTACTTTTAACTCGGGAATCTGTGAACTGCTTTGCATGCAGTTTTCACATCTACGAGTAGAGAATTTAGTACACATGTTATAACGTATACATTTAGTTAATAAATTAAATTGTTGAAAATTAAAAACTGCATGCATAACTAAACCATGATAAATACCGTTTTTAGTATTTTAAATTTGGGTGGAGCTCTGGAGCAGTTGGGTGCGGCCTGTTGCGGTAACGTTTATGCAGAACTTTTCACAAAACTAACAGATTTTAATATAAGTCATAAATGTTTTAAAAATTATTAATTAAATGGAATGTAATTTGAACAAAGCTTTGGTTTCTGTTTGTTTATCAGTCTATTAATAAATACATTATATAATCCATACGCCTGTCTCCCCGAGAGATTGGCAGATACCACAGATGTCTATCTGTTACGATCTTGATAGAAATTTTTCGCCTCTTTCACACCCATCTAGTTAGTCATATAAGGTCTTCTATAATATTATGTCGGCATAACTCAAAATCGATCGATTTTGTCTTTAATTACAATTGAACGGAATAAGGTTTTGATGACGTAAAATATGAAGGTCAGAAAATTCTTGTTTGTTACAAGATAAAGTATCTAAAATAAAATTTTTTATACATTAAGGTTGTTTAAAAATTATATACACTTTCTAAACATTGTAACATTTTGTGTTCCAATAAATTAGTACTCGAATATTAAGTAAGAATCAGAGATTTGGAAACTGAATGGACAAAATTTTTAAGCGAATCGAATTTGGGTTAAAAAAACTAGTATCTTTTTAATAGCAAATAATTATAACATACATATAATATTATATACTTACGCCTGTCTGATATGCTATGATCCAGACGCAACTCTTTCGCCTCTTCCACATTTATCAATCTAGTCATACAAGCTCTTCTATTCCGGGTACTTTTGACATGCCTCTTCTTCAGTATGTCGCTAATGTGGTCAGTATGCGTCCTTCTAGGGCGGCCTGGTCGAGCTGTACGTTCCTTTTGCGCACGATAAATTTCTTTTGTCACTCTACTTTCACTTATCCCCTCTAGTCCAAACCACCGAAGCATTCCTTTTTCTATTCTAGTCACTACATCTTCTTTAAGGCCGCAACGATTCCGTATGTCGATATTTTTCACTCTGTAATTCAATGTTAAACCACACATACTACGTAAGGAACGCATTTCCACACTAAACAACGAAAAATAATGCGTTTCGCCTAAAAGTTGGTTCTAAAATCGGGTTTGTTACCGGCCAAACCCGTTGGAAAAACGCATTATAAGCGGAACGCATTATAAGCAGAACGCATTATTTTTCTTTAGGAAAGTTGTTTAGTGTGAACAATAGATTATGTTTTTAATCCATTTACACTTGTTATTATAAAGATAGCAGTTTTTCCAACCCAGATTGACCCAAGACCTTTATAATTTTTGGACCACCTCACAACTTATAAATATTTCTTACTTATTTTGACTATATATAAAGCTACAAAACGGTAACTGACTCACTGACTGACTGACATGGTTGTTTAGTTGGAAGGAGTCGTTTGGGGTGGTAGTGTTGTATGTATGGAATGTCGGGTGTCTAATACTGAGTGGGGAAAAAATCCGACATTTGACATTTTTTGACATTTGACATGGTTTTTTGACATTTTAGTGAGGCGGGTCGTTGTATGGGATTTTGTATGGGAGTTTTGAAAAATTTCGCGAAGTTCGTAGTGATGTACCTGGGTACTAGGGATGGGAAAAATTGACATTTTTGACAGAAAGTTCGCCGGAACAAGCCCGCGAGCGCGGAGCGCGAGCGGGCGCAGTTCCTAGGGATGTCCCCGGTCACTAGGGATGGGAAATTTTTTTTTTCTAAAATTTTTTACAAAAAAATTTTGTTTTGGCCATATCTTCGGAACGGAAGGTGGTACATCCCTAGGGGTCGGACCATAGGGTGACAAAAATGTTTTTTTTTTTTTCAAATGTCGAAACTTTAACGGCCCGTATCTCCGAGACGGCTTGAGTTAGACCCATGTTGATGGGTGCCTAAGAAAAGGTCTCGCTGAGATCTTGCCCCCCCGGTGTCAAAACTTTAACGGCCCGTATCTCCCAAACGGCTGGAGCTAGACCCATGTTCATGGTACTCTAAGAAAAGGGCTCGGCGAGCTCTACCTGAAAATAAAATAAAAAAAAATTTTTTTTTTGCCAGAACTTTAGTCGGCCATATCTCCCGAACCGTAAGTCCTAGCGAGTTGCGGTTTCGACTTTAGTGATCTGTCCGCCGAGCGCTACCCGACCGCATAAAAAAATTTGACATTTGACAGAATTTGACATTTTTTTGACAGGTCCAAAAAAGTGCTCCGATTCGCTTGAAACTCGGTATCCAGGAGTAAATGGGGTCGCTGATTACGAATCCACTGTCAAATTTGACACTTTTTGACAACCGACAGGGATTTTGACACTTTTTCGAAAAAAAAATGGATTGGACATTTTATCGGATCTAATGGCGAGGCCGAAGGCCGAGCCTTCAAGTGTCTTTCTAGCGAGGCCGAAGGCCGAGCTGGCAGCGTTCGGAGTCCGAACATGCGCGTTTTTCGGCCGAGCACGATACCGCGGCTACCAGAGTCATATCTGATGTCATTCTAGGGAGGCCGAAGGCCGACCCCGGAGGACGATTCCTACGAGGCCGAAGGCCGGAGGCCTCGTAGGAATCGTTCGGAGGCCAAACAGTACCAAGCGGCGAGGCCGGAGGCCGAGCCTGTGAGGCCGAAGGCCGAACCGAGTATAAGCGAGGCCGATGAACGAACATACGAGGCCGAAGGCCGAGTATGTGAGTTCATGAGGCCAAGTTCACATTACCCCGGGGGCATTACAATACTGTTTCACTTGGACATATCTCCCAAACCTTTGAGATTGGGCTTAGCGGGATTCGACTACGTTGAATTGGTTTAAGCACATTTCGACCGTTGACAGTTTGGACACTTGACAGCTGTCAGAGGAAACATTTCGCGTAAAGGATCCCGGCGAGGCCGAAGCCTTTTTCGGCCGAGCACGACACCGCGGCCACCAGAGTCATATCTGATGTCATTCTAGGGAGGCCGAAGGCCGACCCCGGAGGACGATTCCGGAGGAATCGTCCGGAGGCCAAACAGTACCAAGCGGCGAGGCCGAAGGCCGAACCGAGTATAAGCGAGGCCGATGAACGAACATACGAGGCCGAAGGCCGAGTATGTGAGTTCATGAGGCCAAGTTCACTTAACCTCGGGGGCAGTACAAGACTGTTTCATTTGGACCTATCTCGAAAACGTTTGAGATTGGGCTTAGCGGGATTCGACTCCGTTGAAAGTTTGTTCAAGCACATTTCGACCGTTAAGATTTCGGACTTTTAACAACTGTCAGAGTACACAATAGCAAAATATTTGTCCACTTCAATTGAATCAAAGTTACCACACGTATTTCAACGCGCTATTACGGTTACGACGATGACAATTTTGAAAACTGATCATGACCGATGACTTTTTTCCCACCCGATCATGGCCGATGACATTTCGTGATACAATTGACTTCTGCCCATTACTTGAATGTCGTCTGATAATTTGTTGCAACTCAATTTCAAACGTGTTTTTTACTCGATACCTTGTCCTGTCACGTTAACGAAAAAGTTACAACAACAACTAAATGCGACAACAAACAACAATGAATAGAGTACAACAAAGAACAATTACAACTCACGCGGGCTGCCTGCAGCCCGCGCACCACGCAAAACACTAGTATACTTATATATATTTGAAAAATCCTTTCTTAGTGGATGCCTACACTATAATAAGGTATCTACCTATATATGTAAAATTTCAAGTCTCTAGAACCTGCGGTTTATGCTGTGCGTTGATATATCAGTCAGTCATATATTATATTTATATTTATTTATCTATCGTCACGACATGAATTCCCGAGGGGGTGGTAGAGGTGTTCACGAGTGTGAACTATAAAATCCAAGTCACGGTCCACACTTGGTACACCTGCGTTTCACTGACGATTATTACGTCCCAACGTGAGGTGTGGTAAGCCTTACCACCTTATGAGCCTTAACAATAACACGGTTTTAATGCATGCAGGTTTCCTGACAATGTTTCCCTTTACCGTTCAGTACAAATACTATGGACATAAATTCCAAATAACTTATTGGTGCATGCCCGACCGAGGATCGAACCTGGGTCGGAAGATTGAGAGGCCAGCGTTCTACCGCCTGGGCTTGTCGCTTTTTGAAATTTGTTAAATTTTATTTATTAACAATTACCAACGGTTAATCTAGAATTTATTTGTGTAATTATACTTAAGGCTTCATACCTAGGACAGCAATTATCTTAGGATTAAATCCCCAAGTCATAACTGGTTCTCGGCTGAATCCCGTTAAATAGCTTTAATCTGCAATCGTGGGATTAAATACACCGAATCATATTACCCTTCATTGTACAGAATAATGTAAAAGCATAATAACAAGTCTTAATTTTTGGGATTTCAGCTTAATCTGAAATTTATTTCCTTATTTTCTTAACGGGGTGTTTATTTAAAAAGTATTCTTTGATAACAAGATTTGGGCGCACGATTATTTTTTGTATTATTGTGGCTTTGTTGATATAAACCACAATGTGTTTTATAAAGGACATGTAAATACCTACATATGTACATTTAGTTATACGCACACAGAAAATACAACAATAAATCTTTCAATCATTTAAAATAATGCCTCAAATCCTACAATCAGCATATTTTAATTGAAAATGAATTTCGTTTTTATAAAGGTAATTAAATTGAGATTTATCCAATTTTCATAAATTTCACCTTTAAAATTACAAAAACTGTAGCTGTACAAAAACTAACATACATTGAATTTTCTTTCAAAAAATATGAGGAATGTCATTAACCACTCAAGCTAGGTTCTTTTTTATATTTCATATGTGATTTTTAAATATAGGCGAAATATGTTATTTACGTAGTTTTTTTATTATACTAGGTGTTAAGATGAAGTTGTAGAAGCCAGAAACTGGAGATAGTACTCGCCAATCTTCGAATCGCAAAAAAAAACGCAGCTGTTGCATAGAAAAGTTACATACCCAACCAACAAAAATGTATGAGACAGCCGTTTCTTTTTTTCTCAACCTCTTAATTCTTTATTACCAAAAGTAGTTCGTATGGACGAGTTTTAACGCCAGTTTCTAGCTTCCGCAACTTCATCTTAACACCTGAGGTATTTAAATACCTCAACAATATACCTCCAGTTGAAAAAAAACACGTTGCGTATATCTAGGAGTATTCTAGACCCGACGAAAATCCTAGCCGTTAAACGATTAATCTACCATGAAGAGAATCGTGCTTATCGTTGTTCTTTTTGTTCTCACGAAGCAGACACCACACCGCATAATTTCCTGAGATCCTGATACACCTATCTTTTTATTTTCTAAACTAACGTACCCCTATCAGTACGCGTATGTCAAAAACCACTTGAATTCTCTCTCCTCAAATATCCTCTTGATACTGACGCAGACGCCCAATATAACGTTCACGTTGATAAGATGTCCCGCTGATTCTGCACACCCTTCTCACTTGTCGTGTAGACGAGCCCTAATGGACGAACCACGGGAATCAATAACTGCTGACCCGCTCATTACTAGCCCACGTTCAATCAAACCTTTACAATGCAATAACTGCCTTCTTACACAGAAATAGGGTTCGAATTTGATTGCACGCACCGTCCGAAGGCTTTTAATCTAGATAGCTGTAATAAAAGTGTCAAACTATGGTTGCTCGTCGTACAAAATACGAAGGGTAGGGTAACAGTCATGGTCTCCGTTTTAGTGCATGTAGTGGAAGAAAAAGTAATGAAAATGAGAATGACAGTGCATTTCAAAACATTTGTAGCACTTGGCATAGCTCAGGTTCTATCGATCAATGCGTACTTAACTGACATATAAATAGTGGTTAAATTAATAATTCAATAGTATAATAGGTTATAATTATATTTGTATCATTGTCCTTCTCACTGTTTCCTGTTTGGCTTTGTATGTTAGGTTGGCAACTTTTTTAGACTTTTAGACAAAAACGGTTTATGATAAAACTATGACCGAAATAAATTTCTATGTTTGAACACTTGGCGATTTATCTATCGCAAGGAGATATAAATTAACATTATATCATTGCAGTATAGAAACGCAGAAAGAAAAGTAAATCTGGATAATAGAAGCTCCCGGTTAAAAGCTCCTCACATCCAGATTTACTTTTCTTTCTGCGTTTCTATACTGCAATGATATAATGTTAATTGGTTTATGATAAATTTGTTATTTGTTAGCTAGTTATTACCTATATACTGAAAAGTATAATATTATACACATTTAAAAGCCTTTTTTATCTTTTTATTATTTTAAATAGATAATAAATATAAATATATTTTTAATTATATTTGTAATAAATTAACATTATATCATTGCAGTACAGAAACGCAGATATAATTATAATATAAGCGAATATAATTATAATATATCACGATATTCGTTATATATTATAATTATATTCGCTTGTATTTTAAGGGCATAAACATTTTTTTGTTTTATTTTATGCTTTTAGTCTTATTGCTTTAACTTATACCCTAATTTTAACTTTTATCATTTCGACGTAAACGCGCCCATCGGTGAGTATGACATAGCCAAAACAAAAACCAGTTCTGGGCGTGGCTTATTCTATTTTACGATAGCGCGCGGGGGGAAATTCGTCCCGGTCTCTAAGCTCGCGTCACCATAGCAAAAATACGAATAGAGTGGACGAGGCAGGGTCAAAAGTAATACGTATTTTATTTTATCTAATTTATTAATGTATTTCGATCATCGTCACACGGCATTGATCCTACTTGCTATCACGTCGGGACGTAAATTTATTATGGTCAGCTAAAAGTGTTTTTTTGAGTGTTTGATTTATCAGTTGACCCTCGGAACATTTCAGACACTCCTTTAGAGATACATAATAATATCGTGACGGTTAATTGTCACCATTACCCATTCTTTAAATATTTTTCGCCCGTTGAGCTGGTTTTACACTTGCGGGAAAATAAATTGGACCAAAAATTTCTTTACAATTTTTTTTTACTAAAGTTGTTATTACAAAAAGTGGAAACTAACAAGTATTCTCAGAAGGAATGCACCACGTCACTATCTATCTCACTGTAGCCTATATCAATTATGCCTCTCTCATTCAACCACGTTTAACTGCGTTACTATCTCATTCCAACTCATTTTAAATAGCGTCACTATTTATCTCACTCTAACGCGTGTTAAATGGCATTTCTAATGAACGTCAAATATATTTACTGCCCGCCACTCTTTCATTCTAAATTCTAATTATTTAAAAAAATACGCAGCTCCTTTGGTAGTAAAATAGCAATAACTTTTTTTTCAAAAGTAATACACAGAAATTGCCAGATCATTTGAAAAACAATATTTGATGAGCCGTTATTTAAGACAATTTGCAAAACTAACATAGGACATTTTTTTTCAGGGTGTGGTATCGAACTAACCTAATTACAAAAAATTGCTCATAAATTGGGTTTTTATTTTTCTTCCTGATGTAACAGCATTTCAAGGTTTATTTTTGACTTTATCAATAGCATGACTATTCAGAGATGCGCAACAAAAATTTTATTCTTAGAATTTAGAACTGGTTAGCTTTGACTCTCAAAAATCTATTCGAATTTATAAAAGTACCATCAACTCGAAGACTATCTACTTTTTGCTGAGGTCATAATTTAATATTCTGGTCAGTCATGAGCTGGCCTACCAGCCTTCCAAGGGAAAGCGTTGAATTTTGGGACACCCGTTTACCCTTGGGATAAATCGCCAAGTGTTTAAAATATAGAAATTTATTTGTATCATAGTTTGAAATGTTCAGGTCCCTTTACGCAAAATGAAAAACCAAAACTCTTTTAGGATTAATTTGTTATCCCTATGTTTGTCTGTTTTTCCGTTTGTCTAGGCAATTTTTCTGGGTAAAATCAATAAATGCTAATATTTACAGTCCTGTAAAATATACATATTATAACGTTTTTATGGCCTTTTGTTTAACTTTTTCATACAAATTTTCTCCTTATGAAAATATAGAGATCAACACTTGACATAATATTTTGCATTTGAAAGAAAGCACAGAAAGGAACTGTAGAACAAATAATGTAAAAAATATTAAACCATATCTTTCTATTCTAAAGGGATTAATAATTTACTGTTTGTTTAATGTGGCGATAGCTTTGTTTATAATTTTTTTTTCTTTGTTACAAAGATAACAAATATTTTCATACAAGGTTTTCCTTAAGGGCTATTTCTCCGAATTTGTAACAAAATATTAAGAAATAATTATAACGGTAAAGTACAACTTTTAGCTAAGACAATTTATTGTTAAAAGTTTGCTATATGCATAAACATATTTTAATGATATTATGGTATCTTCAAAATGATTGGGTTTTTCATAAGCGTGATATCAGATTATTTAAGAAATTTACGGCTGGTATCACGACGACGGATAAGCCAATTATTTTATTACTATTGTAATATCATTAAAAATATGTTAATGCATACAGCAGACTTTTAACTATAAGTTTTCTCAACTAAAAGTTGTATTTTTACTTATTGAAATTGTATTTCTCATCAAGAAGTGCAAGATGACAAGATATTCAAAATAAGTTAATTGAATTTGTGAAATGGTTTCAGGTCAAAACAGTTTTCCATGAAACGGTAATTGTTTATACTTAGCAAAGTGTGTAAACTTAGTCATCTTAACATGAACGACGCCTGTATTTCTCTCTTTTTTATTTCCAGTATAGATAAAAATATACAAACTTGTTAAACTTTGCGTAAAAACGAGGCAATATTGACGATATCCTGACAGCTATTATGATGGTGTTTTATCAAATTTTGCTTTTTGGGCTGTATAGAGACGTAGTTAGATATCACTAGAATATACTCATGAAAAAAGATATGAAGAAAATAAGCTGTAGACTTCACATTCGGTTTATACTTATTGTATGAATTTTAAGAAAAATACAGGGGTAAAGGGACCTCTTAAGGAAAACCTTGTATTAAACTATTTGTTACCTTAGTAAAAAATAATTCAAGGAAAAAAATAAACAAAGCTATCGCCACAGTAGATAATTAATCCCTTTAGAATAGAACTATTTGTTCAACAATTCCTTTCTGTGTTGACTTTTAAATGCAAAATATTATTTCAAGTGTTCATCCCTACATTTTCATAGTGAGAAAATTTGTATGAAAAACGTAAAAAAAAAAAACGTAAAAACCTAAAACGTAATATAAATAAAAACGTCAAAAGTATGTTTTTACAGCTCTATAGAGGGCCGTTTATATTGGTATTTATTAATTTTACCCAGAAAAAATTGTCTAGACAAACGGACAGACAGACAAATATAGGGATAACAAATTAATCCTAAAAGAGTTTCATTGTTTTCATTTTGCGTAACAGAACCTGAACATGTACCGACAGGATTATCTACGATCTAATAATTTTGCCATGCACTGTAAATATTTCAAAATAAATTTCTATATTTTAAATGCTTGGCGATTTATCCCAAGTAAGTGTACCTATATAATTTGCAAAAACTTCACTTATTGGACCTGAAATGGTGAGCCAATACTAGAGAGTAATTTCACGAAAAGGTCATTGACCTTTGTTACAGATCTCAGTAAGTATAAGTAAATTAATTTGGGTTTCAATAACGATCACAAATTTATTCTTTTAGAGTAACATATATTATTTTCCCGCATAAAAGTATGAATTCAATCCAAATTCATTCAGTTTTGTTGTTATGACTATGGCACGATGTAGCTAAATCACTCATACGCATATTTTGTTGAGTTTTTAACGGCAGGAATATGATGCTCCTCGAAATATTACTTTATAAAATTAATATCAATGTGTTTTGAAGTAGTTTTGGGAGATATTTATAGCTTGCAAAAAAGGGCACAGGTTCCACGTCTTACGGGCGCCAACGCTAGGCGTAGACTGACAATATCTTGCTGCCGCTGACTGCATCAGTGGATTTACGTATTTTTGGAAAAAGGGGGTGCTTTTTTTGACCCGAATAACGTGGTATTTGGAAAATGAATAGATATAATTCACACTAATTTTATTAAAAAAAAACCAACAAAATCGCGAAAACGATACCTGAAACAAAATCGATAAGAAGTGTGCAATAGAGGGTTACAAAAAAATTCATTGACAGTACAAATATGAATTGATTAACATGGTTTGTGGAAAATGAATACCTTAAAGTTCAACCAAAAACATGTATTTTTTTTATGGCTATACGTAACCTAATTATTGCAACAAAATCATCCGAAAGCTGACATTTTATTTCTGTTTGTATTTTCGTTCCCCTTAACTTGAAGTTATTTTAATATGCCCCTAATTCTTAAGTAAGTTGCCTTGAAAAAAACACTATTCTACAAACGATTTTATTTTTTTGTGAACATTCACTGTACCGCTTTTAATTAGGTTTATAATAATTACTAGCAAAGCACTGCCGGCTTATTTTATCCTTTGACACCAGAGCCACTGAATTTGCACTAAGAGCCAAAGACTCGTCTGTAGTTCAGCGAAAATTATATAAAAATACGTACATTATATTTTACTGAGAATACAGACTTATTTAAATAACCTTTATTGTTTGTTGATGTAACAATTACGTAAGCAAATTATAGAAAACACGATGTAACCTACCTTAAATATGGCTTAATATTTTATTCTTAAATAAATATTATTTTAAAGCTGTCTTCAGTATTATTAGATTGCATTACAAACTAGAAAATATCAATCAGAAACAATTCCAAAGACAAGAATTTGAAAACATTCCCCGGGCCAAGATTCGAACCTGCGACCTCTTGTTATCAAGACAAGCGCGCTACCAATTGCGCCACCGAGGTTCCTACCCAGACCGGTGATTTCTTCCATCATACTTGTCCGTTGTTATTTTTGCATCTGCTTGATATACTTGCTTGTACTGCACATGCAGAACGCTCACGAGGGCGTTATGTGATTTCACACCTTGTTCTTAAGAAACAGGAGGCGCTGTCATCACTACAATATTGTTGCTTCAGACAGTTAAGAAATTCACAGTTCTCATTAACTAAGATCATGTTTATTTTGCGAAATCCATCGCCATGAATACTCTAAATATTATTAGAGTGCACTACAAACTAGAAAACATAAAAATATTTGGAGTATTCATAGCGATGGATTTCGCAAAATAAACATGATCTTTCTTAATTATTTTATAGTAGTTTATGAAACTGGCACATAAAGATAGGCGACGTTTTTAAAAGTATACACGAATGTTTTAATACCTAGCTATGTGTAGTTTCTAACACTACTTTATCTACACTCATGCAATAGGTTACCTTCCTATTTTCCAATCCATAAGATCTTGGTAACATTTTGTCATAAGCTTTTCTTGATTTTGCTGGTTCGTTTTGATTGTTCGTCATTTTTGTTGCTCAGTATTACTGCTGTTAGACATTTTTGCCCAGAATAAAACTCTAAACAAACCAAAAAGCAGCAAATATTAAATTAATAAGAATATTAAATTAATAAGTAAAGCACAAAATACATCCAGCTGTTCGACGTGCATCTGGGACAAGGGTCTGGTCACAAGTTCTATCACTTTTAAAATCAATCGCAGGCCACCGCCCCAATCGTAGTTTAATAGGAAATGGTTTGAATGACCATCATTTAAACCATTTCCTATTAAACCCTCAGACATCGTTGCATGAGCTCAGATCCCTTTGCCTTCCTATTTCGTGTTGTTGTACGTTTATAGCAAAAAATACATATAAAGAGTTATTTTGTTAAGGATACTGTACTTTATTTCTTTTTTAAATTTTCGTTATTGAGATCATAATCAGGATATTACGATATGAGTGTTGATTAAATAGTTTATAATTTATATAAATAAAAAAGTATTTATTAGTTTCGAAATATGTTTCGGCCAACTTGCCGAAATACTTATTTTTTACTTAAGTGTCCATATTATACTCGTGACATAAAGGTAGTTTCTGAAGCAGTGCGTAAATTTTCAACGAGGACAAAATTTTACATACATACTTACATAGTTGAACAATGAAAAATCTTTAAACCGAATTTTCAATCACAACAATAAGTTCATTGGCCAGAAAAAATATTATTAAAGTAAAACGATAAATCAAAAATGCACTATCGTTTTTAATATGACTACATAATAAACTCTTTCGAATGCCTTCTTGTATGGCTAGCATGCACCAAAGATACAGTATATCTTCACTTGCGCAAACCGCGTTTGGCAATGTGCGATAGAGCAACTATGATGAAAAGACACTGTATCGAATGCGCATGCTAGAGCCCCTGAGAATGAGTAAGTATCCACATATATCATTGTTAAATCTGCAGTAGTAAATACTGTTTGGTTGTGACTCGAAGTAAATGGGTCTCCAAAGGTAAATAAATAAGAAGTGCATCAAGAATAATGTTCAAGATCAGACTTTAGCCTCTGGCCAGTTGGAGCCAGACTTATAGCCTAATATAAGATCTCAACTCAGATAATGAGAACGGACCAAGAAAATCAGATGTTACTTTAAATAGTCTAACTTTTTCCAAGATTCCTTTTTCAATTTTATTACAATCGAGATTTCGTACAAAAATGTCTCGCAAGGGCAAGCACTACCCGTAATGTCAAACGGCTTACCACAACCAACCGAAAGAAGTCAGGTGGATAAAAGTAATTTACCAATCTAGAAATCGCGGAAAATTAATAAATGGGATTTCTATTTGAACTCTAACTCAGTTGGGAATAAAATCCAGGCATTTCATCTCATGGCCGTCAGACTCGTTCTGAAGTCGAGCGGGACGACGATAATTGAAATTTTCTTAATCCTCTAGAGTGTAGAACTTCACACAAAAAGTCTATAGTTAAGGGAAGATTAATGTCGTTCGAACCATTATTACTCAGTACGAATAGTCGCTGAGCGTTTTAGTAACCAGAAAATGTATTTTTATCTATTGAGTCTCGTGATATATGGCCGCGTAGTGCAAGTTCGAATGCAGTTTGTCAAATAGTGAAAGTATTTGGATCAGGCTGTCGGGTTATAACGCTGCTTAATGTTAAAAGTTTCGTGTGTCTAGTGTGTTTAAATTTCGCGATTTTGCGCTGAATTCGATTTAATTTATAGCCTTCTGAAAATCCGCTTGTTGATTTTGTTTCTTTACGTGTGCGAATGATTTATTCTTACCCACGACGGAATGGAGCCGGTATGCATTTGCGGATGAAATCGGTTTGGTTGTGTGTTTTGTCTGTATGTTTGTACACACATTATCAAGTCTTATGTATTTAAACTTAGGACAACAAAAGGTTTGTATCACTAGAAAGATGGTTCATGGCAAATTTTTATTGTTCTTGGCTACTTAAAGTTCGATGCAGGAGATAAAAATAAAATCTGCCTTTCAATATTTTTGTAACGGTAAAACCATGCCGGTATCCTCTAAAAATATTCTCACAACGTTTGTAGAAAACGTTGAAAGAGTAGAAATTAATAAAAATCCTCCGAAACTCTGGAATTGTATAGTTTATTCCCTGTAGATGGGCAGTATAATTGAAAACAACATAAAGTGGAAAAAAGCATCATTTATTATTTCAATTTTGACAAAAACCAGCAGCCAAAAATTTAAAGATATGGCCCTAACTACGTACTACATGTGGGAAAAATTTGTGCTTTTTTCCGTAATGTCCACATTTAAAAAAAAAAATATCTTTTAACTGCCTTAGTTCCAGATAAAACATAAGAATTATATGATTCACCGTTAAATTGAAAGTGATTTTGTATTTCCACACATTTTTTAAGAAAGCTGATTAATAACTGATTTATCATTTCCATCGCATTTTTAGACCTCTTAATTGCGCTCTGGCCTCAAACTTATGTAGGATAAAATAATAAATTCCCTTCTGCCCGGTATAATTATTTAATTTTATTCGGTTTCTGCACTTTTTTTGACTGAAAATGAATAAATTGGATTTAAAAAAAATAATGAATAATATTAAAAAACACAACTGCCATAATTTCAAAATTAACTTGGTAACGACACTCATTGCAGCCAGGGGACAGCTCTACATTGAAAACGTGTTGTTTTGTTTGTCTCCCGTGTGATTTGTTTTATATTAGTGCACTGGGTGTCGATACTTAGTTCATTTTCAAATAATGGCAGTCATGTTATTGAATATTTATATTATTAATTTTTATTTAATACTTTTATGCCCAGTGCCAACTCGGATGGCATAGAGATTCTAATGACACCTCATTCATTCAAATTGGTTAAAACATTCAGAAGATATGATGGAATAAAGAAAAATACATACATGAATCCTAAAAACAATACACTTTTATTTTTGGGGGCAGTCATGTAATATTTTTTATTATTTATTTTATATAATACTTTTATAAGTTCTAATCCGGATGTTATATAGAGTTTCTAATGAGCCGCCTCATTCATCCAAATTGGTTAAAGCGTTCAGAAGATATGATGGAATAAAGAAAACTACATATATGAACTCTGAAAATAATATACTCCTTTTTTGGGGGCAGTCGTGTAATAAAGATGAAATCACTCAATTTTTTTTGTCATATACTTACTCATAATGTTGCTTACCTCTAATAAAATTGCATTTACTTTGTAGGTTAAATTTCAATACAAGTTAAAATGTTATTAATTAAAATGCAGTAATGACACTTGACACCACTTAGTGAAGGTAAACTGACCCTTACTTTAATTTGTACCAACGTCAATTTAGTACATGACGTCACTCTAATTACGTAACAATTACGCCGTTAACTACAGGCTACTTAATGATACCTACTACCGATTACTCGTATATTTTTAACAACGTACCTACGTTATAACAGCTAACAACGAAAAGGAAAACATGTTTCTTTACTTTCATCATGAAATTTGGAAAATAGGAGTAAGTTACTTTTAAAATGTAGAAGACACACTAAGGAAAAGATTTTTTTGAAATTCAACCCTTAACGTGATATAGCGTCCGTGCAAAGATCCCCGTTACTCCAGGCCGAAAGACTTGCAGTGCGAGAGGGACGGACACGGGCAAAATTTACAAAATATCGGTTTTAAAATGCTATGAAAATTTCCATAACCAGTAATTAAAGTATTGTTAAAACCCATCTAAATAAATATTTTTGAAGTCTGTATGCTATCCCAATTTGTCATAATATCGAAAAAAATGTAAATTTAGACAACATTTCTATAATTATTTCTATCGAGTGAAATCTCCCCAATCGCATTTCTGATAGTCCACAATCTAGAAAAAGGTTCCAAAATTGTTATACCAATCTTTATAACTTCTTTTTAACAGCAGATAAATATCTTCAAAAAGTGTCAGTTTTGAAGGCATACGCTCTTAAAGTAGCATAAGGCTCTCTGGCACCATTGAATCAATTTTAAAAAAAATTTCATTTGTAGAATAATAAAAATTAACTGAGTAGTCAATAAATAAAGGTTGTATTATATGTAGGTATCATCAATCAATACATTTAATAAAAGAATAGAACCCGCTGTATATGTACATTGAAGAAAAGTAATAAAAATAGAAAAGGTCACCCAATAAAAGTATTAGAACACAAATCAGTGATTTTTAGAATTCTTTTCTGTCTGTCTGTTTGTTTGTTTGCACACATCTCCAAATCTACTAATCGGATTTTGATGTAGTTTTCACAGTTGAACAAGCTTAATTTGGAGCAGAATAAAGGCTTTATTTCATTAAAATCGAACAACGCAAAAAAGTTATCGTCATTTATAATTTATAATTTCATTTATAATTTCATTTCATTTATAATTTTTTAGCGTTAAAGGCATATAGACGTCACGAATGAGTGTTAAAAAAAAACAAGAAAACTTTGGTTAGAAGTATGTAACGTGTCAAATTTTAGTACACAAACATTAGTCCTTTACGTCGTAGTCAATTTGCGAAATGACTTACCATGGAAGGCTATCCAGCATCCAAAAAACCGGCCAAGTGCGAGTCAGACTCGCGTACCTTGGAAGAACTTGGTATAATCATGCTGCAGCAACGCAAACAACGCGGTGACCTCATATAGAGATACAAGATACTGACGGGTTACTATGATGTTCAAGAACTTGATAGTCTTTTTAACAAGGACGAAAATCATCACCGTGGTCACTCCCTAGAAAAATATTATATTATAGCAAATAACAACAATATGTATAGTGCCATAGCAGCATTGAGGCGACAAAAACAAACATCTAAACTGGTAGCGCCTGGCAAACAATTCGCGGCTCCCACTGAGTACGCGGATCTCCGCTAAAATTTTCCTGTAATGTAAACATAATTACCTATCACCATGATTTTTTTCATATTTTTGGTCTTATCGTTTAGAGGTTTTTTTTTACATGGGGACCCCTCTTGGGTATTTTTTTTTTCATTATTTTTCTTGATAGAGGCCATAGTAAAAGAAATCTGTGAAAATTTTAGTGGCTGAAGCTGTAAATCCCTGTGACCCACGGACAGACAAACAGACAGCGGAGGCTTAGTAATAGGGTCCCGTTTGGCACCCTTTGGTTACGGAACCCTAAAAATAAAAAAATAAGGTCGTTTTTATGTGTATTAAGGATATATTAGGTATTACCCGATTCAATAGACCCAAGGAATATAAATGGCCGCCTCTTGCTGTACAACGCACACGTGACAGAATTTACAACAAATTACGGAATTTGAACGATTGACAGTAGTTACAATTTGGTGTAACAAGTTTTAAATTATTTGAGAGGACTAAACTTAATTTAAGCGTACTGTCTTTTTCTTTCTGTATCGTAAAGACAAAGACAGTACGCTTAAAGTAAGGTTAGTCCTGTCAAATAAGTTAAGAGAGGTTTCGCAGCCGGATTGTAAAAAATCCACCTTTTTCTAATTAATCAAAACAGAACACTGAAATTAAAAATGTTTTCAATAGTTATTCAACAAAAACCTTATAACCTATGGATTGTATATGTTGCCATCGCAAAATTTCCATTGGTTTCTGTAAATTAGAATCCCATCAAAAACATAAAATGTACAAAAATGGCAAGTCTCGCAACGCAATCCTTCCACCGTAAAAAGTTGTGAGATCTTATGTAAAGCCAAGTCTGCTATTTTAGTTTTTATGGAAGCACCTTTTCATTTAAGTTAGTATGGGAGCACCTATTTAACAAATTTATCATTAATTGTTTCCTATTTAGTTACCTACCAACATTAAGTGACTGTATTAATATTAGTCATCTTTATTTCCTAATAAAATGTAGTGACTTCGCAATCGCACAGCAACATATACAACATATCAGCTACCTAATACCAATTTAGTAGCGATTTGAGAAGATATTTCTACGCATCAGTGGTTTATTTGTGCTCTGCGATTGCAAAGTCACCATATTTTATTAGGAAATAAAGATGACTAATATTAATACAGTCACTTAATGTTGGTAGGTAAATAAATAGGAAACAATTAATGATAAATTTGTTAAATAGGTGCTCCCATACTAACTTAAATGAAAAGGTGCTTCCATAAAAACTAAAATAGCAGACTTGGCTTTACATAAGATCTCACAACTTTTTACGGTGGAAGGATTGCGTTGCGAGACTTGCCATTTTTGTACATTTTATGTTTTTGATGGGATCTCATTTCTTTTTGTAGGTAGTCCTCCTTTTTTTCTTCTTGGGTAATATTTCTTGCACGTCAGCTGCGGATTTTTTTAAAACCCACTCCCTTTAACTGATCATTAGGACATACTCCTGAGAAACTAGTATCGGGAAGGAGCATTTCATAATGACCACCTAAGAAATTACCAGAGAATCGTAAACGTTTCACTGGCATCCCAGGATCGCCACCGAATGTTCCTCTCAAACGGCCATTTTCGTAAACCTCGAACGTAAATGGATACAAAGCGGTGGCTGCCATAAGTTCGGATACGGAACCGTAGGTGGTAGTTTTCATCATTGCTGTCGAGTACATGTGTCTCCACGCTCGTCACACGTATAAAGTTGCATTTCATCCCAATGCGCTACCACATACTCGACTACCGCACACCTAATGTCATATGACGACTTAATGTTCCCATACATAGAGAATGACAAAGAATGGAACAAACATGAACCATCTCCAGGTATAGGGACAACTAGGTGTGGACAAGGATTTTCATTTATGTACAATATTTCAGGTTCCATTGCAATATTAATTTTTACTGTAAGTTATTATTACTATTATCCACAAATAGATGAAACAGGCAGGTTAAAATTTCTTTTGATCATGAAGTGAAAGGCAGGCTTGTCAGTCTAAACCACAGAGTACATTATTATGTCTAAACCTCTCAGAATAATGAGCTAAACCTGGTCTTTTTTGAATGACACACGAGTACATAGACATTTCAATATACCTACATCATAGAGGATGCATATACAAATAAAACAACATTAGCCGCTTTATTTTTCCTTTAATATATTTAAAGCTTTACTTGATAAATAACCTTTTACCTTGATTTTTAGGGTTCCGTATCATTAGGTTCCGTGACCCTATTACTAATCCTCCGCTGTCTATCCATCTATCACATGGGTCTACAGCTTCAGCCGTTATAGGTAGCGCGTAAATATTTTCACATAATATATGTTACATTGTCCTCTATCACGGCAAATAATAATATGGCCCCTATCACAGCATAAAAAGTTCAATAAATGGAAATCCAAGGGGGGTCCAATTATTCGATGTTATTTGTTTCAGCTCTATCTTTATAAAACAACAATTTTGGGCATATAAATATTAGAGTTCCGTATTCAAAAGGTGCTGATTTGTTTGTCAGGCGCTACCATTTTAGCGCTTTGTTTTTTGTCGCCTTGATGTTGCGATGTCATCTTTATTGTTGGTATTTACCATAATGATTTGGGGTTTCGTACCCATATTGTGTGATGGTAGTACGGAATCCTTCGTGAGCGAGTCTGAATTGCACTTAGCCGGTTTAATAGCGACTTAATTACGAAATGTTGATATTTATCTTCTTAAATAGACTAAATGTGTTTTAGGGTTCCTTACCCAATGCACAAATTATTATAACAAAGGCTCTATCGTTAGAACGGTTATACATACAAGTTGAAAATTAAGGCAGACTACTTTAAAGTAAAATAAGAAATAATAAAAATTAGGGTTCCTTCCTAAAAAGGTACCGAATTGTTTGTCAGGCGCTACCGTTTTATCGCTTTGTTTTTTGTCGCATTGATGGTGCTATGGCATCTATGTTGTTGCAATTTACTTTTAGGGTTCCATACCCGTATTGTGTAGGGGTACGGAACCCTTTATGCGCGAGTCGGATTCGCAAACTACCGTTTTTTTAGTGACTTAATGTTGATATTTTCTTCTTAAATAGACTAATATTGTGAATGTGTGGAACATTATAAACCACCATTTTTAGGGTGCCTTACCCAAGGAACAGATTATTATAACAAAGGCTCTATCTTTAGAACGGTAATACAACATACAAGTAAAAGTTTAAACTTTGGGCAGTCTGTAGTAAATACTCGTACTTAAAAGTAAAATAATGAAAATTTGGGTTCCGTACTAAAAAGGTACCGAATTGTTTGTCAGGCGCTACCGTTTTATCGCTTTGTTTTTTGTCGCCTTAATGTTGCTATGGCATCTTTATTGTTGTTATTTACTTTTAGGGTTCCGTACCCGTATTGTGTAGGGGTACGGAACTCTTTATGCACGAGTCAGATTCGCACTTTACCGGTTTTATTTTTTAGTTTTCGCACTTTAACTTTAACGTAGAATTTTTCGTTTTAGGCGCCTTTAATGCAAAGCAGCATACCACCAACGTCATCTAGTGTCATACAAATTTATAGATGCAGCTGGAAACATACATTTTGTATAGACTTTGTATGGAAATATTAAATTACCAACCGCAAATAACATTTTTATATTTTTTTGTTGCAATGTACACTTAACACTAACCGCATGCAAAATTTCAAGTTTTTAGGCCTGCTAGAACACCTTTAGACTTTTGATGATGTGTCAGTCAGTCAGTGACAAAATAAGGGAACTTTGACTTGAGATATTTCGTAATTGAATATAGGTACAAAGTTGTAATTTGGGGTCAGATATAGGATCAGTAAGTACTCTTGGTTCCTGAAATTTCAGACTTCTAGCTTCACCCACAACGAAGATACAGGGGGGTTGAAAGTGCCGTGAGTTGCTTCGAGAAAAGGATGGTACGGCCGTTCCGCGTTTTTTCTGCGAGACTTTGCGGGGGCACTGCCGTGCCCCCAGATTCCAATTTTCTTTTCATTCAAAGTTTTTGAAATTCAAATTTACAGAAACCAATGGAAACTTTACGAAACTTTACATGTGTGTTAAGGTTTTGTTGAATAACTTTTGAGTGAATTTTGAATTGAAGTGTTTTTTGTTTCATATTTAGTTTTATATTAAATGAATGTATATTAAAACTTTACCTTATCTTATTACTTCTTAACCTTTGTTTAAAGATTTTGGTAATTCGGTAAATAGATATTAAAAAAAAAATTACAATTATTTAACATGAAGTAAAATAAATGGAAACCGTAGAATAATTCCGTAGAATAACCGTAGAATTAATATACTCACGCCTGTCTCCCAGAGGGGTAGGCAGAAACTACAGATTTCCATTTGCTACAATTCTGAAACACCTTTTTCGCCTCTTCCACATCCTTCAATCTAATCCCATCAAAAACATAAAATGTACAAAAATGGCAAGTCTCGCAACGCAATCCTTCCACCGTAAAAAGTTGTGAGATCTTATGTAAAGCCAAGTCTGCTATTTTAGTTTTTATGGAAGCACCTTTTCATTTAAGTAAGTATGGGAGCACCTATTTAACAAATTTATCATTAATTGTTTCCTATTTAGTTACCTACCAACATTAAGTGACTGTATTAATATTAGTCATCTTTATTTCCTAATAAAATATAGTGACTTCGCAATCGCACAGCAACATATACAACATATCAGCTACCTAATACCAATTTATTAGCGATTTGAGAAGATATTTCTACGCATCAGTGCTTTATTTGTGCTCTGCGATTGCAAAGTCACCATATTTTATTAGGAAATAGAGATGACTAATATTAATACAGTCACTTAATGTTGGTAGGTAACTAAATAGGAAACAATTAATGATACATTTGTTAAATAGGTGCTCCCATACTAACTTAAATGAAAATGTGCTTCCATAAAAACTAACATAGCAGACTTGGCTTTACATAAGATCTCACAACTTTTTACGGTGGAAGGATTGCGTTGCGAGACTTGCCATTTTTGTACATTTTATGTTTTTGATGGGATCTCATTTCTTTTTGTAGGTAGTCGTCCTTTTTTTCTTCTCGGGTAATATTTCTTGCACGTCAGCTGCGGATTTTCTTAAAACCCACTCCCTTTAACTGATCATTAGGACATACTCCTGAGAAACTAGTATCGGGAAGGAGCATTTCATAATGACCACCTAAGAAACTACCAGAGAATCGTAAACGTTTCACTGGCATCCCAGGATCGCCACCGAATGATCCTCTCAAACGGCCATTTTCGTAAACCTCGAACGTAAATGGATACAAAGCGGTGGCTGCCATAATTTCGGATACGGAACCGTAGGTGGTAGTTTTCATCATTGCTGTCGAGTACATGTGTCTCCACGCTCGTCACACGTATAAAGTTGCATTTCACCCCAATGCGCTACCACATACTTGACTACCGCACACCTAATGTCATATGACGACTCAATGTTCCCATACATAGAGAATGACAAAGAATGGAACGAACATGAACCATCTCCAGGTATAGGGACAACTAGGTGTGGACAAGGATTTTCATTTATGTACAATATTTCAGGTTCCATTGCAATATTAATTTTTACTGTAAGTTATGATTACTATTATCCACAATTAGATGCAACAGGCAGCTTAAAATTTCATTTGACCATGAAGTGAAAGGCAGGCTTGTCAGTCTAAACCACAGAGTACATTATTATGTCTAAACCTCTCAGAATAATGAGCTAAACCTGGTCTTTTTTGAATGACACACGAGTACATAGACATTTCAATATACCTACATCATAGAGGATGCATATACAAATAAAACAACATTAGCCGCTTTATTTTTCCTTTAATTTATTTAAAGCTTTACTTGATAAATAATCTTTTACCTTGATTTTTAGGGTTCCGTATCATTAGGTTCCGTGACCCTATTACTAATCATCCGCTGTCTATCCATCTATCACATGGGTCTACAGCTTCAGCCGTTATAGGTAGCGCGTAAATATTTTCACATAATATATGTTACATTGTCCTCTATCACGGCAAATAATAATATGGCCCCTATCACAGCATAAAAAGTTCAATAAATGGAAATCCAAGGGATGTTATTTGTTTCAGCTCTATCTTTATAAAACAACAATTTTGGGCATATAAATATTAGAGTTCCGTATTCAAAAGGTGCTGATTTGTTTGTCAGGCGCTACCATTTTAGCGCCTTGTTTTTTGTCGCCTTGATGTTGCTATGTCATCTTTATTGTTGGTATTTACCATAATGATTTGGGGTTTCGTACCCATATTGTGTGATGGTAGTACGGAACCCTTCGTGAGCGAGTCTGACTTGTACTTTTAAAGCAAAAAGGTTTAAAGGTTTAATAGCGACTTAATTACGAAATGTTGATATTTATCTTCTTAAATAGACTAAATGT
Organism: Ypsolopha sequella; assembly: GCA_934047225.1. Taxonomy (NCBI): domain Eukaryota; kingdom Metazoa; phylum Arthropoda; class Insecta; order Lepidoptera; family Ypsolophidae; genus Ypsolopha; species Ypsolopha sequella. Next base: position 12,792,611 of record OW203994.1, on the reverse strand, counting down.
GTTTTAGGGTTCCTTACCCAAAGCACAAATTATTATAACAAAGGCTCTATCGTTAGAACGGTTATACATACAAGTTGAAAATTTAGGCAGACTACTTTAAAGTAAAATAAGAAATAATAAAAATTAGGGTTCCTTCCTAAAAAGGTACCGAATTGTTTGTCAGGCGCTACCGTTTTATCGCTTTGTTTTTTGTCGCCTTGATGGTGCTATGGCATCTATGTTGTTGCAATTTACTTTTAGGGTGTCATACCCGTATTGTGTAGGGGTACCCTTTATGCGCGAGTCTGATTCGCAAACTACCGTTTTTTTAGTGACTTAATTACGAAATGTTGATATTTTCTTCTTAAATAGACTAATATTGTGAATGTGTGGAACATTATAAACCACCCTTTTTAGGGTGCCTTACCCAAGGAACAGATTATTATAACAAAGGCTCTATCTTTAGAACGGTAATACAACATACAAGTAAAAGTTTAAACTTTGGGCAGGCTGTAGTAAATACTTTAAAGTAAAATAATGAAAATTTGGGTTCCGTACTAAAAAGGTACCGAATTGTTTGCCAGGCGCTACCGTTTTATCGCTTTGTTTTTTGTCGCCTTAATGTTGCTATGGCATCTTTATTGTTGTTATTTACTTTTATTCAAATTCAAATTCAAATTCAAATAGTTTATTTTGCAAAGCAGGTATAGATATATACACGTTTTACACGTTAAATTTAATCTAATAAAGAAAATATATGTAATAAAATAATAAATGTACATGAACTAAATTAAAGGTTTATTTAATTTATGTAGCAATATATTTACGATTAAAATGATAGGTAAAATATATATTATACAAGGTAAAATCCAATCAGCCGCCCGAACCCATACCGGAGACCCGGCCAGGGACCAGGAACAAGGTTCAATGATCACCAACCGAGCCCCCAGCACGAATCCAGGCGGCCGACCAAATCCCATCCTATATACTACATACTAATAGGTTACATATATAAATACATGCCTACCTCCGCCCATTCGATTAGTCTTGCTAAGAAGAAGGGCAAGAAACTTAGCAAGATCATGTCTTTTTTTTTTCAACATAAAACTTATACTATATAATATATGACTTATATCTACTTTAACCAAGGGATAAGAAAATACAAGACAGCAGAAATTCAGGTTAATGAAAAAAAGAAAAACATGTATATCTTTGTCTACCTATCTCATATAGTCCTTTTCCTTTTACAGTCTGTAATCAATTAATGTTTACACCTTAGAGGAATCATAAGTTAAGAAATTATACTATTTAATTAAATTATAACTTACTATCATTATCACTGTAACACCATGCTTCACCATCATCCAAATATTCATTTATTTTATAATATGCCTTTTTCAATAGGCCCTGCTTAATATACAGTTTAAACTTATTCTCTGACAAAGTAAGGACCTCCTTTGGAAGTTTATTGTAAAATCTTATACCATGTCATGAAATATGTCATACCATGAAAAGCCAGTTTATGCTTATTTCTGGTTTCCTTACAATATTGTTTAGGGTTCCGTACCCGTATTGTGTAGGGGTACGGAACTCTTTATGCACGAGTCAGATTCGCACTTTACCGGTTTTATTTTTTAGTTCTCGCACTTTAACTTTAACGTCAAATTTTTCGTTTTAGGCGTCTTTAATGCAAAGCAGCATACCACCAACGTCATCTAGTGTCATACAAATTTATAGATGCAGCTGGAAACATACATTTTGTATAGACTTTGTATGGAAATATTAAATTACCAACCGCAAATAACATTTTTATATTTTTTTGTTGCAATGTACACTTAACACTAACCGCATGCAAAATTTCAAGTTTGTAGGCCTGCTAGAACACCTTTAGACTTTTGATGATGTGTCAGTCAGTCAGTGACAAAATAAGGGAACTTTGACTTGAGATATTTCGTAATTGAATATAGGTACAAAGTTGTAATTTGGGGTCAGATATAGGATCAGTAAGTACTCTTGGTTCCTGAAATTTCAAACTTCTAGCTTCACCCACAACAAAGATACAGGGGGGTTGAAAGTGCCGTGAGTTGCTTCGAGAAAAGGATGGTACGGCCGTTCCGCGTTTTTTCTGCGAGACTTTGCGGGGGCACTGCCGTGCCCCCAGATCATACAAGCTCTTCTATTCCGGTTACCTTGGATATTGCCCTTTTCCAATACTCTGGAAATATTCGACACGAATTTAATGTGTCGTCACGGAATAAAGTACAAACACAACACATTAAAATCAGTAAATGTGTGTGGTCATCCAAACTGTTAGAATAGCCATTCCATTGCCCACGCAATGGAGCATTAACATACAACACAATATTTTATTATTGATAAAATTTCAATAAAACCACATTTATATTTTGTTTATTTTGATGCGGTTAGGGGAAATATTCTGTTGCCAAATTAATTGCTGGAAACTGTCGCCTCATTCAGATATTGTAGGTCCCTCGTTTCGAGGAATGGAAATGATTGCCTGTAATACCTATTTTAATGGGTACTTTATTTTTATTGTTGTGCTCTGGATTTTCACATTGTATTCGAGAAATATTAATTGTTATACATTTTTATGTTTTTAATCTCTTTGTATGAGTACTAAAAAACTATTTTAATTATTTTGTCAACAAAAACCATGTCATGAGTGCCTACAAAATCTATAAAACGTCTTTTTTGTCGCTCAAAATGTGAAACGGACTCTACACATTTTTTTGAAGTGGATACTTCTTTATTGGCATCTCGGATAAAGGGTTTTTTCAAAACTTGTACGTCACTTCCGGCGGAACATTGTTTATATTCATTGTAATTGCTTATTTGATGTTTTTTTTATCGCTTCGTAATGAATGGGCCGTCATTTATTCTTCCCTATATTATGATTGAGTTACGGGGTGACATAAAAAGTATTCACTTAAAATGTTTATGGTTGTATCACTGCTCTGACATAATTTAACCCACTGCTTTTTTTTTTCATTCAGATTAATGTTTGCGGTAGTTCAAAGAACCCTCGGACATGCGAGATAATTGAAGACAGTATTAAATCTGATATATGATCATTTAATTCTGTTTGAGTCATAACTTGTCTTCATTTCATTTCATTTCATTTATTTAATTCATTAACAATAAAATTGCATTTGAAATTACTCTTATATACTAGGTATGAACTTAAAGTCTAACACAGAATAAAAATTATAAAATTGCAATACTAATATACTAATAACAATAAAAAAAATATATATTCGATGATAATAGTAAATTTTGATGCTAGTGTGAATAATGATTAAAATTTCAAGTCACGACTGTTTTTTTATTTGCCAAGGTGCCTTTATTTCAGTCGTTGGAGCCCGATTGAATAACAAATATCCAAACTTTTCATTTATACAAGTGAGATGGGTTATCTTAAATGAATGACTTGAAACAATATTTAAGCTTTTATAAAAAAAAAAACGAAATAAGAAACCACATAAAAGCGACGATGGAGGAGATTTAAAAATGTTCATAGATTTTTTTATAAATATTGAAAGGTTGTTGATTGATGGTGCAGCCAAAGTTAAGCGAGCGAAGAGTGCTTCTCAAAAAAGTAAATATATAATGTACAGCCCAGCCAAGTGAAAGGGTTTTGCTTTTTAATGTTCTAGGGTTCCGTAAGACTTAAAGTCAAACTTAAAAAAATATGAGATTTGTTACACTAAACATTACCATGCATGAATCCGTAGGTGATTTATCTTAACCATATTGTAAACAAGCTAAAAATAACCACTATGGAATTTTGTCTGTCTGTCAACTACGTAGAGTTAAGATAGGTATTGTTTTTGCCTTAATATATAATAATAGCGTGAAACAACAGATATTTCATGTTATGAACTCATGAGTATGAAAATGACAACAGGTTTAAACCATAAACCAAAACCTTTAAAATCAAATATATAGACACTCTTTCAGAGCGGGCAGAGCCATGGACAAAAGAGTTGTGGTAAATATTAAATCAATAAGTTTCACAGAAAACTAAAATAAAATGCTAAACAAAAATAGAATTGAGTATTCACCCTCGATCAATGTTCGAATAAAAGACACTGACTCATCGACTTTGGCATCATATTGAAGTGCTAAGAACCAGATCTGTGGTTTATGACAGAAAAATAAGAAGACAAAAGTACAAAAGTTTGTTAGTAGTTGTTAAATTACTCAGTGCATTGATGGTTGGAGTGATATTTGTTAAATTGTGTAATCAAGTTGTTTCGGTTTTGTGGACTTTTAAATACCTTTTTTTATTTTCCTTTGTTTATTATTATATTTTAAACCTTTCTTAATCTTTTTAACAATTTTTAACATAAATTACATGTAAATATGCCAAAAAAAGCCGTTTAAAATAAATAATGAATATTACGTATAACGTAATATAATATTATCAATATTGATCTTAACTCGGACAAGAGCCAAGCTCTTGAATATCAGGAAACATCTCGTGGATACGTTTTTTTGTGGCTAAATCACTTTTGTCTACACAAAGTTAAAAAGTTAGACCCACAGATATTTGGTTAGGCCTAATTAAATAGTGTTCATCAAAATTTAAGTAACATTTTTCGAAATACATGGGAACAACAAGCAAAATTAAAAACCTATTGATGTTGACGTCGCTCAAAGATATCTATCTGTAATTAGGATACCATAAACTAGACCAAAAAAGTTAATAAAAATGCTCAACAGCTTTTTTGAGGGGCTACTCAACGACGTTATACTATACAGTGAGTTCTACAACCTTATGTTAATTTAGCGACCATTTTACCAAGCTATAAGCTTGCTGGTTTGACTAGGTTGAAATGGGAAAAACGGGCCTGAGGTAGTTTTACTGCTCTAATGCCTCTGTGCAAGCTGAATAAAAACGTTTAGATGTAATCTTGATTTTATATCCAATACCATGTTAATATAATATAAATAATAATAATTTAACTGAACTGATACCATTAGAACTCATAGATAGCGTCAACACACCTAAATAACCATACAATATGCTATGGATTACTGTATAAAATCTGCTATCTTAAAAAACAGGCATTAGAACAGACAAAAAAACTTAAATTTAAAAAAGTGTCAATTCTAACAAGAAATTGCACCCAGAATTAAATGAAAAACTTGCCGTTCGCGTCCTCTTTTTGCTACGGCGTAGCCAGCGATACGACCTACGGTTTTACCACTTTGTAGACCAGCTACGTCTTTGTAGACTGAAATACAATAATTTAGGAGATGGTTCAAAATAGTATACTTCGTAGCGAGTACAAAATGATGATTTTTTTTACCCGAAGAAAAAGGCTTTTTTCAACGTGAGCCAAAGGTTTTATTAAACAATAAAATTGCTACAATACACAAAAACCTCATTTGCTACGGGGCGTAGCTATAGTAATATGGCGTTCCCGCTTTTTTATAACCGTTTTGTCGCATAATTATCAAGAGGAAGCGAATGTGTTATGGGTCATATTCTTATGAAATATATAAGTCATAGCCTTTACCACAAATTTCACTGCAAAATGTAAACTTGTCTTTACAACCAGTTATCAAGAACAGATGTTATAGTATTTATATGGTTTATATGGATTTTACATAAATTAAATAAACCTTTAATTTAGTTCATGTACATGTGTAAAAAGTGTATATATCTATACCTGCTTTGCAAAATAAACTATTTGAATTTGAATTTGAATTTAGGACGTATATGTCTGGTCACACGACCCAGTCCCAGCTTAGAAGAGCTTGAATAACGTAGGTATATGAAGCGAAATAGTAAATCAGTACCGTAGCAGAAAGAGATATTAAATCTATGTCTACCCTTACTTTAAGTATATTTTTCTTACAATAAAATAATAAAATAAGCTGGGCTGTAAGCTATATGCAGTTTATTTACAAATAGGATCTTCCGTAGTTTCTTAATTTTTACTACGCCTCTATATAGGCCTCCATTACCCTAGCAGTATGTGAGGAAGCGTTATCGTGGCGAAGGACGACATTGCTTCGAATGCGCTTTTCGCGAACTTTTTCTAAGACTTTGGGCAAACCCGTGTTGACGTATTAATCTATGGTCACTGTCCTTTGGTCTTCAAGCGACACTATTGTGTAATATACTGATTTGTCGAAAAAAGAAGCAACCATTTTCTTAGCAATGCTTAAACGTTTCTTTACTTTAGTCGGCAAGTCTTCCAATGGAAAGACCCATTCTGAAGACTTGTTTTTTTTTCCGGTTCAAAGCAGTACACCCAGGTTTCGTTATCTGTCACAATATTATAGACAGTCAATAAATAGTCTTCCATTAAACATTTTTATACATTTTACGGCACCACTCGACACGCAGTCGTTTCTGGTCTTTCGATAAATCATGCAGTACCCATCGAGTGCAAAGCTTCCAAAACTCCAGATGCAGATGCAATATGTTTTGTACCTGGCTTATTCTAAGGCCTATTACAGTGCAAATTTGCTGACAAGTAATTTTGATGTCAGTCTCAATCAGTTATCGTACGGTACTAATATTCCATTCTGTAACTGCAGTCTTCAGCTGACCTTCACATACATCGTCATGGAGATGATCACGTTCACGTCTAAGTTCTCTAAACCACGAATACAGAGAGCTGCAACATCAGGTTATATCACCAATTGCCAATTGAAGTCTCTGGCATATATCTTGTTGACTTAAACCACATCTAGAATCGTAAAAAATCACTGAGCGACAATTGTAAACGCGACACACAATTTTCTAACGAACGCCAAAATGAAAAAACAAATGACAATCTCGCAAATTTAAAAGTCATATGTTCCCAGAGACCTGTTTTATTTTCGAACTTCATAATTGTTTTTAAATTTTTTGATCATAAGTGACCCGTTCCAGAAACTTTCAGTATGCTCCACGCATTAGCGCGAACTGACAAGACAGAAGCTTTAGATGATGCTCAAGGATATATACGTACAGTGACTTTAAAGAAAGATAATATAAAATAGATAAAAATATATGCATATCTGATTTTTTATTAAGGTTATTAAGACATGGCTGTATGGGCCTTTTGCCTTCCCAGTTGGAGTAATAATGAAAAAAAAACAGTGGCGGGAAAGAGGTTTTGTTTTTTCTCAGTCAGCAGTACATATTTAGTGTTTTGATTATTTAAATTTGCATTAACTATAACTGAAATTCAAATAATTCATCCAGTGATGATGAAATAAAACTGTTTCATTTCCTCGCAACCGAAGTGAACAGTAGAGTGTTGAACTCGGCTATAAACGAGCCATGTTACCTCAAACCATAGCTGCCTTCGCCAATGCTTAAGCAGCTAAATATCCCGGGTAATATGGCTCGTTTTATGCACTCGTATAACAATCAACTATTTATTTCTCCATGTCTCTATAAAAAACTATTTTATGCTATTATAAAAGCATAGACTAAGTATTACTACGTACATTTAATATATGATGAAAGTTTATCATAATTATCAGGAAATAATGTGGTATCATTTTATTTGTTCATTTACACCATACATGATTAAGAAAAATTATATCAATAATTTATAAAAAGAGTAATTTTGTTTCAAGTAGACAGCTCATATCAATATCAATAACAGTTGAATTAATCTTTTTTGCAAACTTTACAAAATATAATCTTGGCTTCCCATACTGATTGACTCGACAGTGTTGGGCTTGCAAGCATAGTGCATCACTTTTTTGTTGCCAAAACACTTATTGGACTGTAGGTCTGCACTTATTTATGTAATCAAGTAGAATGAATTACTCTTGGCTTCTATATAAATCTAAATAGCTAAATGTAGAGTTCATTGACACTTTGTAAACACAGACATTGAAAAGCCTTTGACCTGAACTCAGAAGTATAAATGTAAGTCAGACTTTGGACAAAGTCAAAGTTATTAATTTAATGGATTTCAAACAATAAGACGGATTTTTACATGCGATACTTAAGGTTTATTTCTAAATTATTATTTTGCTACAACGGTTAATGAGTTTTTATAAGAATTAAATGATTAATTTAGATAATCTTTTCTTAAAGGGTCATAAGAGAAATACCATTATTAAAACAATGTTCATTTTAAATATTTTCGTCAGACCATTTACATAGCCAAAAATAGCTACACAAGCTTGTCTAAACAAAGATTATGCAGTTCTTAAAACATTGTTTTAAATAACCATTTTGAGCAATTCGCTACATTTTAAAATCAACAAGCGTCGTCCGTCACCTTTTGCAAATTTAATAGGTACTAAATTAATGAACATTATCTAAAATTTCTAATAATTCAATATATGCCACAACTTCGTGAAACAGTTTATTGATATTAGAACACGCAATGTCAATATCCATTACAGTATAGATAAATCATTATGAACGTTGGAAAACACAAGTAATGTACTAACGTTTCCGTAGCGCGCGTTATCTGTTACATTGACAGTGATGGATATAATAACTTGTATAAAAAGAGAGGTAATATTAACATTTAATTAAATCACATATTCTATTGATCGTTACAAAAATAATTTTTCAAGGATTGCCATACAAATTGCAAAAAATATTGACTCACTATAAACACAAAACTCACAGTAAGTATTTAAAATAAGTAAGGTTTTTTTTATTGGTATGAATTTTTGTTCATATAGAACATGTGATTGAAAATAGTCTAGTCACAGTTAAAAAATATAACAATAAAAATATATTGTTATGTTCAATATTATGCTCCATGCAAGCAGTAATGTTAATAAAATTTTAATGATATCAATCTATTTAAATCTAGTTTCATCAACACACAGATTATTCTGTGTTTTATATAATAAAAGCTGTATTTACCTGATACAGGGGATTTATACAAGCTCAGTATCGGCTCTGACATTAGCGGGCCGCTTGGTTCTGGAAATGAAATAAATTTACTATTGTAACCACTTTTTAAAAATACAGCCTTTTGTTTGAAATCGAGGTCGGTAAGTGTGCAATTTTTGAAAATGACAATTTGAGTAAAAATATTAATTTGTTGTTAAAATATAGTCAAACCTGCATGGTCTTTACTCTAATATTTTGTTACTTTAAACAAGCTTATTTGCAGTTATATTTAAAAGATATACCTATTGTCTTTATAAATCAATTTTTAAGTAAGTAATGGGTGTTAAAAACGTTTCGTATTGCAAAAATAATCTATATAATGTAAATAGAGAAATAATGCTGGCATGAAATTCCGAGACGAGTCCTCTTGTTTGATAATACTGCAATTTATTTTGTGTAAAAGATTTTTTACCAGTTATTTTAGGATTTAAGGTCTCTTCAGTGTACATTAAAAGAAAATACTCAAAGATCTCAAAAATTGCACCTTCTTTGCCGACTACTTTATGAATTATTTAACTCTTCAAGACCAAACATGACACTTACCTCTACAAATCAAAGACATCGAGCCAATGATGTAGATTCCAGATTATGTTAACGTCTAGTTAAACTAGACTAGCTTCGTATTAACAGTATCCTAGCGCGACTAAACTACTATTTATTTAGATAAGCTTTGCTACTAAGTCATTAGAAACTTTTATATATCTTCTAATTAGAGCAAGAAGGCAACGAAATATTTAAACTTTGTACTGGCGATAAGATTAAAGTACTTAGCGTACGCTATCACTATTATGATATAATTTTTAAAAACTACTTTTCAGAAAATGGCACTAAAAAGACACGATTTGCAATCGATTCGATCTATTACACCAAAACCAACTGAAACTATTAAAGACTTCGCGCGACCGCTCCGAAAGTCCGATAACACCGAACGACACTTAAAACTTAATACACCAAACTTTTGAAACCAAATACATCAAACTGTCCGCAAAATCAGTCTGAGAGAGCTGGAGTTATATCATAAAGCATGCGGTCGCATAGCACTCGTGTTTATATTATTGTTTACGTGTGGATGTAAGTCGCGAACATGGGTGTAGCCGGCGCGGCGTGGCTGCGGCCCGCGATGGAGGCTCTCGACTGCCGAGGTGCCGTGTGATGCCGGCGGCCGGCACGCGTGACGTCAGGCCACGCGGCCAGACCCGCGCTACGCGCATGCGTTACAAGCGCAGGCATGCGCGCCCGCGCCGCCGCCGCATGTCATCCGACCATGTCACGTGCCGCTACGCCACGCTATTTGACACATACATCACTCTTCCTACACAATTCACGACATGTTTTTCCTCGGTTTTCTTGTTACGTAATCCATTGAAACGTGAATGAAAATAAGGACACAGCATAATGAACCATCTGAAAGAAAGCTGTAAGCTTTCTGTTAGCTTTTTTCTCCTGTGATGAGAATACGGACGTAAAGTCTTTTAGGGCTGTGTTTACATCGTGAAAAGGATATTGTAGGCTCTTCACTGTGATAAACTTTTTCAATATTGGAACATTTACTACAAGAGAATTTGTAATCCAATTTTGCGTTGAAGAAACTTAGAAAAATCCAAAAACGACACTACTGTTTACGTAAATTCTTTTGTTCCAGCTCCTTTTTGAAACTCTGCATACTGTATAATGTACTTGTCACCAGACAACCTTGTAAAATGCGCAATATCACGGAGGACCGTGTCGCCTTTACCGACCAAGTCTAGACTTTCATAGCGGGCTCTAAATCTCGGTGATTAGTTTACAAAGGTGAGCGCTGGGTGGACGGCTGTCATTAACTAAGTTCATTAATTGATATTGTGACAAATTGCTGAAAAAATCTTGTTTGCTGCCTGTATTATGTTTGATTGAAATAATTTTCGTTTTATGCATATTTTTCACTAAGGGCTTGAGTAAAAAAATAAAAATAGGCCTTTGATTTACGTTCTAAAGAAGAAATAGAAATAAGTCTGTAACAAAATAGGTGCGTTTACATTCGATTACTCGTACTTGATGGACATAATAAGGTTTCTATTAGTTTGCAAGGTGTAAGGTAATCTAGGGCGGGAAATGACTTAATTATGTGAGGCACGGGAGGTCTATTTCTTGATGCAAATCGATAGACGTAAAAGAAAGTACACAAAACATGGCCTGATTTATTATGCTTTTTACGTTGGGCCATAAAACAAAAATACGTTTTTAATTAAATTTACAATTATTATATTATGAACTAATATTTCTTTTACTATTGAAGAAGAGACAATTTTATTCGCAAGGATATAGTTGAAAATACAATACTTTTAAATAAAGCGTAAGCTCTGGATTTAAAGTTAAGAAAATAAAATTTTAAATTCATACCACCATAGCCGTAAGAAGCATCAACTTCTGATAATAATTATGTACTCGTAAATCACTGTATTTTAATTACTCACACAGCATTGGATTATGTTGCAAGGTGCAAAGCCCAATTACTATCAATACAATGAGATTTTATTTACCAAAACGAAATTTTCTTATATTATTTATATCATATAAGGTGACTTATATTTTTTATTTAATACTGATGACTCGGTAAGTGGTGTGACCAAGATTCAATTACCTTTTTTTTAACCTTTTTACCAAAAAAAATTGTACCCCTGTACTTGTTTAAGAATAACGCCGAGTTAATTGATTTATTTTGCATTTTTCATAGATAGTGTCTTTGAACCTTGTTACTGATCAATAACAAAGTGTCTAGTATGAATTTAGCTGCATCAATTAAAGTAACCTGATGTAGTATTAACATTAATACACAATGCACGTATCTAATAATAATGGTAAATCTGTGCTTCATAATCATAAGATTCTGGTGGTAGATCTGGTCGTAGAGCTGATGCCGGGCTCGACTGTGGAGGTACCACCATCTTACTTGGAGACCTCTCGAAGTAATTCGGGGGAGAGTAAGAGGAAAGCTCACAGGCAAAAAACCAGGATGCCCACCGTACCTGGGACCGATCGATGGATTGCGGTATATCCATCCCTAATAGCCGGGCCTTATATTAGTAGATAAAAGTATTTTTGATTTGTGATTAGTCATTTCAGTATGTTTTATTGACCTTTTTTTTTGGAGTATTAATTTTCATTTACGACGCTGATGGACAAACAAAACCTAAGATAAGTCGATTAAGATTTCCTTTGACAGAACACTGAAATATCATTAATATTATATTAATTAATTTAATTCAATATTACGTTATTCTGATAAACATTATGTTTAAGCCTGTCTAACAAAGAGGTAGACAGATATTACAGATTTCTAACTGCTACGATCTTGACATAGTTCACGTCATTTACATTTCTCGATCGAGTCATTTAAGCTCTTCTTTCAGGTACTTTATTTTGTGAGCTGCTCAATTCATATAAACACCCCAGTGGTGATGACTAGTGAGGGTGTATAATCATGTAAGGGCATTGATTGACATGCAGCTGATTGCATAAGACGCCGTGAGCTCTGCTCTGACCTCAAGAGACGCCCCTAATCAGAACGGTGCTTTCCATTCTGATGGATGGCAATTTTCAGAGATATTAACTGTTTAAGGACTGTAAATCTTAAAATGATCGTTATTGTTCAAGTTTGGTAAATATACACCGTGAAATTAAAGTAATTTTGGAAACGAAAACTGGTGATAGTACTTGTTGATACGAATAACTTTTACTATGGAGCCAAACCTGAAATCGCGAAAATGTTTCATACATTTTGGTCGGGTAGCTATGTAACTTCTTTATGGAACAGCTGATTTATTTTTCGCGATTTAGTTCCATGGTAAAAATTGTTCGTCTGGACGAGTACTATCACCAGTTTTCGTTTCCAAAACCATTTAAATTTCATGGTGTGTTGTTATGTGATCTACTTGTAATCTCTGCTTTTCCTTTATGTATTTGTCATTTACAAAGTAAATCTAATCTTTATGCTTGAATGTTGTTTTAGTTACAAATTAAATTGTATTAATACATAATTTTGATTCAGAACGAGCAAAAGGTCTTAATATTTGGCCATGCATCATATTGATGCATTTAGATTGAGCATAATTGAAAAATTTTGATAGAAAAAAAAATTAAGCGCTATTTTTAGAAACTTGCCCCTTTGATGTGTACATAATCAAAAAAGGTATTTTAGTTAAAAACTTGTGAGGTTTAAGGTCAAAATTGTTGTTTATACAAGGATAATATAAGTAAGGTTCCGAAATTTTAAACGAAATATTATATCAAGATGCTGAAATAGGAACGTACTTTTCAATAGGTTGCCTTATACTACTTATAGTTAATTATCGGTTGATGATGTGACTACAGCTGATTTATCAACATTAACCAGCACCTAAAACTCGACCACAAATCCCATATTCAGTAGAAATAATAATACAAACAGAATTTGTAAAAATTCGTTTTTAGTGTCAAATAATGCATTATTTACGTTGTGTAAATTTGGCCTCACATATTTTTTAAATATTTAAGATACAAATTATTAGGCTTCTTTGTTACGACCACATCAACACGTGGTTTTTTTTGTTAACTCTTTTCTCATTTTAAATCAGCCTTTATTAATGGGTTCCTATTAAATGTGGCAAACGTAAAAACCTAATGTCATCAGCAAAAAAAAAAAACCACACAAGTCATGTAGGTAGGCGGACCTCAATAACATTCTCTCAGTCCATTTGCTACCTAACAACTGTATGAAACTGCTCCAACTGTGCCACTAATCTTCTACCATTGAGTCTAGTTGTTTGGAAGAAAACAGTTTTTGCAAAATGTTAATGTTTTGTCATCGGTGACTATTTTATTTTCAACAAATAAATGAATCTGAAAATAAAGCAAACTTAAAAATTCAGGATAGAAAGGCACGAGGCTTAAACGCATTACCTTAACGGGACACCTGATGCTAGAAAATCAACAACACCAGGTTTTCAAGGGTTCATTTTAAGAAACTCGGTCTCTCCTCATATTGAAGAAAACATTTTTGATTTATCGATCTTTTATCTAGGGATATCTATAAACAATATTTTAAGATATAGACTTTTGTCAAAAAAAAAATGTTTTCCACCCCCTTTTTTTTGTTTTCAAACGTTCGTTTCAAAAGACGCAGTTAAGAGATCAACTTGTTTTTTTTTTTTTATAAATTAGGCAATAGAAATATAAAGGATGTTACCTAAATTCAATATTTTTTCCCTACAAATTATTTCAGTATTAGCTAAAAATACACCAATTTGTTGTTTCGCTGCGTGATCACTAGTATTACGCGTCCAAGAACAACAGGCCAAATAGCCAACATATAATCGCATCTATGAAAAGCAAATAAGGTCTTTGCCATTGGACGGGTAATAAAAAAAGTTGCTAGGGTATGCCAACCTCTAAAATTGGTTGGTTGATTTTGACGTTTCGGTCGTCCTGTAAGAGAATTGTTATCATATCACACACCCAATAATCTGTTTTATGTAGCTCAGTCGCAAATACTCGTCGGTCATTTTTGTCATTTTCATGGTCATTTTTATCACTTTACATGCCCAAAAGTCTAAAATATAATATGAAATGTACACAAATTGTTTTCCTTTAAAACAACACAACATACCAACCAAAACGAAGTTTTTACGTCACCATACAAAGGAACATTAAATTCATACAAAAACATAGTGAAATTAAACGTTCAAAAACAATTAATCATTCCTTTCGGCGCGTTCATAGCAAAAGTGCCACGTAACTGTAGCACTATTGTAGAGTCGCTTACTCATCGCTTTCAGACGAATATTCCATTTATTCATACGAATAAATGAATTAACAGCAAAAGAGTGCACTCAAATATTATTTATTTTGTTTATATCTTCTCTTAGTTCAAGGTTGTTTCAAACACATTGTCAGGTTCGTAGATGGCATATAGCTCGTAGCATTATTTAGTGCTACGAAGTGTAGTGCTTTGCTAGCTGGGATATTTTTATTTCAGAACAATAATTATTATATTTATTAATTTATAGCACTTTTTATTATAATAATATACAGATGCTTTTATTTATTTAAGTACTAAATTTTGCCCGCGGCTTCACCCAAGCTGATTTAGTTAACATTTTTCCGGGATAAAAAGTAGTCTGTACTACTTTCTGGCTCATAAACTATCTCTATGCAAAAAATCACGTCGATCCGTTGTTTTGTTGCTGCATGAAAGAAGGACAAACCATGGATTTAAAACAGAGGGAGAAACCACCAAAACAAACAAACCAACAAACTCACTTTCGCATTTGTAATAACAGTAGGGATTCCCTTGTAATGATTGTCGAGTAATTTGAACTTACTTTGACTTTTTAAGTAACAACTTTAGTTTTATTCGTTTTTCTGTTTGGAGATAAAATAGCACCAATGCATTAAAAATCGGTCAAAGTTTATACGACGGTATAAGCAATCATTTGCGTTTCGCTAAGCAGAAAACGCGAGGAACATTTTTCAGGCTTATTTTGCTTTACCTAAAGCAAACACATGCACTCTACACATGTGTCTGCGTTTAATACAGGAATATTCTTTGAACTGACCTATTCACTCGTTAACTTTACACCTACATATAAATACCTACAGTGTATGCTTTATTATAGAAACGTAAAGAAATTAATTTAGAATGAGTTTTTACGGGTGAGTTTCAGTGCCAGCCTAGTTTGACCTAATTTTGCTCTAAAACTAGGCTTGGTTTTGGTTTGTAACGCTTTTATTCAAAAGTATAGTGATCTTCAGGTGATTTCAAAAGAGTACCCATCCTTTTTAGTGCTCAAACTTGATTAAATTAAAGTATTTTACAGATTTACATAAAAGATTTTGTTTCATTCAATCACGCAAACTTTTTCCTCTTTCCCGGCTAAGTTTATTAATTTACCAGAATGTCAGTTTACAAGCTTTTTTGTTAAAACAACCACGAGAATATTATGAAAAATTTCGTAAGCAGCTTAACAAATGAGCCATGTAGGAACGAATGCAAAGCCTAGCGTGAGAGTTTAGCAGCATTCGTGAACACCATTACACCAAAAAGCGAAAGGAACACGTGAAACGCCATTTTTGAAACTCAAAAAGAAATGACAAATTGCTTAGGCTCGACTCTTGCACGCTTTTGAGTAATACTTATTGCATTGTGTACTCGAATACCTTACGGAACACATTGTGCACGAATCGGGTTTTAATACTATTTCTTGGCATTTTTCTTATTCTTTTCCATAAATTCATAATTCTGCCCTTACGTGTGACGACAGGGCACGCTATAAAATGAATTGTGTTTTTATTTATGTTGCAAGTGAACGTAATCAATGCATGACGCGTTGCTTATGCTGGTCATGGCAGCAGAAAAAAAACTCAAGTGGTTATAACTACGCCATTTTGTACTTAGTTGTTACATAATATACCTAAAAATTAAACAGTAGGTTTTAAAAACACGACAATTTTTAGTATCAAAATTTATAGCCGATCGTCATTTCAAACCATGACCTATACAATAAATGTCATGACATAACCTGGTAAATATGGAAGTACACACATGAAATACTAACCTTTGTGCATGCCCGTATGCTTGTCTTTAAGTACGGTGAACTCGTAGATCTTTCCAAACTCTTCAAACATCGGACGTAAATCCTCTTCCTCCAAATGTCGGGGGATTTGGCCGATAAAAAGTTTGACAGCATCTTTGCCAGCTCCTGGAGGAGCCCCGGTTCGTTCAGAAGGCGTCAATAGAGGCGAATGCATTCCCATACTAGAATGATGCACTGGCGTATGAACTGGAGTAGCTGGGGCAGTACTTCCTACACTCATAGCATCAGATCCTCCCTGATGTATTTGGTGGAGAGCCATGCCACCAGCGCCGCTTGTAGGAGGCATCCTTCCCATATTCAAATGAGGCATCGGAGCCTGATTGTATCCAGCAGCCAAAGCCAACATACCAGGATTCATATTGTACAAATTCGGCCCCACGATCATATCCGTAACGTCTGTATTTCTCCGGTCTCTATCACAGTTTTCAGACTTATTATTACACTATGAACACTCTTGGTGAGGCTTAATCTAATTAATTACAGGTACTAAGGTTTAAAATTGGCAACGGATTTGTACTCTTAATTATTAGACTCTATATACGTATCTGTGAGGATTAAATTCGTTTGTTTTTATTCGTTATGATTTTCAATGCATCATAAGCTCGAAGGTAATGTTTGTGTCAACGGCATGCAGATAATGTTTACAATCGTCGTCAAAATATACTTTTCGCGGGCTTTGGGGATGATTTGTAGGGCGGGCGGGCGGAGAGAGTCGTTAGGTGGTGTGCGTGAGGGCGGAGCGGTGTGCGTGGCTGCGCCTGTGTGCAGTGTCCGTGCACGCCACTCTCACTGAGACGGGAGCGGTAATGCGTAATATTATCGATCGCTATACAACTAGCGTTGGTTTAGTAGTAGACAACCAAGTCGACGCGCGTGGATCTCTGTTTGTTCGGAACTTTGAGTGTTTACATGTGATAGCTGTGTCTACTACCAGCTTTATCTACAAATAATCACTTTAGCATACACAGTGCCCTCAAATGTTGTTTTCCTGAAATAACAATCCTTATTCACTGTTCGAACTCACACTGTTTAATACAAAATCTTAGTTTTCAAAAGTTTAATGTCCAACATCACTAATCCACGTAAACATATCGTTTGAGACACTTAATCTAGTTTTAAGCTTTTACGTGGCACAACATTTTTGAGCACTTGAAAATTGTATTTTCTCCGAAAGTCCGTAGTTTCTCGTGTTTCAAATTAAGATTTAGGTTTAATTTTCGTTCAAAGTATAAACATAAGTGAGCTGGTAGTGTTTGTTATGTCAACAACGTCGGCATCCACGCCGGCTTGTTTACAAACAAGCTACAAACAGTCCAACCACAGTTATTTACTTTTTGTAGAAAAATCCACTGCGGCGATTGTTTCATCAGTCACTACAACACTCTTTGTTACATCAAAACACAAATCAAAACTTAATCTTCAATATTTGTTGTCAAACAAGCAACTACACTTCAAAGTATAACTTATACTGAAACTACCTACAAAAAACGTCTAAAATACTAAGACTAGGACGTTACTCCGACAAACGACACACGACGCACGAACAAAAAGCACGAGACGACAAGAAGTAAATGAGGCAACAGTATTGCCGTGTTTCCGTCTATATGCCTACATGTCCACTAACCTAAAATTCCCTCTCAGCGAGGGACCCCTTGCTATGAGTTCGCGCGCTTCCCGTGATGGGGGAGCGGAATTACGAATCTTGATAGAGGGCGCTTTCACCCTCCTTTTGTAGGATAGTGACGGGTTTTGAGGAAATATCTAGTATTTTTAAATGGCCGGAAAAATGTTTGTATTTTCTAGGTGAAAGTTAATAGTATTCGGATATGTTTTTGCCAGAATTTGTTATATTGAAATGTTAATAAGGTACTTAAGATACGATTTTTAAGTGGTATGAATTTAATCGTAGATTTACAAGGGTAGAATATAAAAATAAATTTTCCATCACGACATGAAACCCAGAAGGGGTGTCACAGGTGTTCCAAGTGTGAACTGTGAAATGCAAGTTTCAGTCCATACTCGGTACATCCGCGTTTCATCGACGAATATAACGTCCCAACGTGATGAGTGAGTTTGAGTTTTTCGGGCACAAATGCATGCTTTTTAGGGCATGCAGGTTTCTTTACGATGTTAAAGTGGAACAAGCGGAACAATTACAAATACTGTGCACATAAATTCCGAAAAACTCATTGTTGCATGCCCGACTGAGGATCGAACCTAGATCTCAAGATTAAGAGGCCAGCGTTCTACCCCTGAAATAAATGAAAAAATATACCTGCTATAAAATCTTTTGTATACTTTAGAGTCAGACTTCATAAAAGTACTTTTCCAGAAAAATGCTTGGTTTTGTTTGTTTTACAGATATTTTAAAGCCAGTCAATAACGTGTAACACTAAGTGCCAAGGAATATATTCAACACTTCCAAACAATTTTTCATACATTTTATATTTTTACATTTTACGTAATTTTTAGAATTTTTCGCACAGCATTACAAAAAAAATGTGCAAAATGTAATATTTTGTAAACTGTACTACATTTTTGATCTTTACAAAACAAGTAAACTAATGTGTAATAGGACAATGATTTTAAACAACCTTTTAGTTTCTGGAATAAATTTATCTGTATTACGCTAATGCTTTTATTTGCTTTAATTCGTATAAGTAAGCTCTGATAAACGCTAATGATACGAGTATAACGTGTTTGTTTATTATTTAAACTCGCGTGAGCTGACATACTAAATTATTATTACATGTGGCTTTAACACTCACGTATGATTGTTGTTGACTATGTGCCAACCGTTTCACTGATATAATTTCGGCATTTTCAAGGCGAATGTTGTTCTTAGGACGACGACGCGGCGTTAACCGCCGTTGTTAAACGGGCACTGGCAACCGCCAATGCGGGAGCTACACGCGCGGCTCGTGCGCTGAGCGTTCACTGCGTCGTCGAAGATGGTGGTTTGATAGATGCACTTGATTCTTTTAATTGTTCCAATTGTTCGTTATTAAGGGTGGATATTAAATAAACAGAGCTCACAACGTCATCACTGTCATTGGGCACTTTCTTAAAGTTGCTCGATCCATCGAGAACCGGTTTCTTAGACGGAAACACCATGATCCCTGTTGAAGTTGGGATGACCTGTGAAACAGTTTGCATTTAGTCAACAACAATCACACGGGAGTGTTCAAGCTGCATGCAATAATAATTTTGTATGTTTATTGTTACCTACAATTTTATTATATTTGAAACATTACAGTTCACATAAAATATAGTATCTCAAAAATACTACAGTAAGAGCGCCAACACTAGCGTATAGAGTAATTCTCTAAGCAAATTCGCTCTGTTAGATTTGGAATCTTGCTGTTTTGGCAATGAGGGCGCATACCTTGGTAAATAATGTCGCCAAAATTGAGTCCCTAAATACGTAATAACAATATGGAGTGGTATTGTTTTTATCGATACTTGGAAGCAGGTTTTTATTTTATTTAGTTCGACTCGAGCTTAAGAAATTATTTTTCTCTAAAGAAAGGAAAGATTGCCAGTTAGATATGAATATTTAACAGAAAAATGTTGATATTATTTATTCATGCATATTGAACTGGACTTACATCGTTGTGTAGAGATGATAAAATATATGGAACATTTTCAATTTTTTTTTTTTTAATGATTATTTTTACTTTGCTTTGATCAGTTTTAATTTTAACGTTTTAATATTATTATTTGATCTCACATTTATTTCATACAGACAAAATGTTTGTTTATTTCATCGTTTTACATACTCACAGTCGTTAAATAAACATCCACACTACTAATATATACGAAAAACTGGTCGCGGAACCCACATCAAACAAACGTACAAAAACTTTTTCGCTGAATAATTTACAAAACCAAAATGCTAAGGATTCGGCCGTAAAATGGATCGCAAAATTCTGTACAAAGGGTCTTCGCAATTTGGTCGGGCTATAACTCAGCCACCGAAAATAGCAGAGGGGAATATCCCAAAGCTTTCCCACCCCGCGCTCCGCAACCTGCCAGCCTCAGCAACGAACGATTTTCATCCACTCCTAATAGGCCTTGGGAAACAAAAAAGTTTTCATCAACAAGCCGCAGAGTTCAGTTATGCCCAGTTTAAATAGCATAATGTATCTTTTATGAATTTGCACCGTACTATTAGATTTGATTGTGACACTTATATCGAAGCTGCTACGGTGTAGCACGTGAAAAGGCTACGGAGGCTGTGTCGGTAGTCGCTACGTAGTATAGACGCATATTTATTATGACGGCTGAAAACATGCTGAACAATGCTTGTTTTTCCATTAAAAACACAAAAATCCCTAAAATAACAAAATACCCACTTTGACAGATGAATAAAAAAAAAGTAATTTATAGAGTGTGTTTCCATTTTATAGATTTAAAAAAACATGAAATGATGTTGTCCGATCCAGAGCTGTAATTTTTAACACGTTGATGGACAATAAATTAAAACAACAAAATATTTAATATTTTAATGACTAAATCTTACAAAATGCGTTGTTAACCTTAAAAGATGACCCTAAACCGTTATAGTAATAAGTTAATCGAGGTTCTAGGCAAAGCATCAGCAAACATAATTACGACCTAAGGCAGCAATATATCTAGATTATTACATAGACAATTTTAGAGATGGCTCGTAAAATATATTTTTAACGTGCTGCAAAATGAACACCAAATATCGTATTGACTATAAAGAATAATTTTTACTATTTTTTATATAACGCCAACAGAATCACTTTCGAAAGGAATAGTATAAATTGAAAAGTGTTGAGCAAAAAATTTCGCTTTTTACCTGACGATACTAGGCATAGTCAAGTGATATTGAAGCTGTATCTTAATTGATAGAAATACAACGATAAATTATTTATATATATTTTGTATCCCTAATATATTTTTTATATTTTAATCTTCTTTTTTATGTTCTTTTTTTTGTTCTCATTGTCATCTAGTAAATATTATCTGTCATCCTTCATCTTTTATTATTTCAACTGATGTCGGCCCCGAAATGTTTCTCGGATTTTTTTCATTTATATTATAATAATGTGTCTCATTTGTTTATATTTAAAATTATATATCAAAGATAAATAAAAGAAAACTGATAAAGGCAACATAAATTTATTTAATGAAATATTTTCTTGATCATACTGCAAATGCAATTTTTTATTTTTTATTTATTTTATTAGTGTATTAAACGTACGTACCTACGTAATTTTAATTTTAAGTATATTATATGGATCATTTATTAATTGAATAAAATTTTATGTTTAAAAATCATGTACATGTGTATGTACGCTAACCTTGTTGCACATCAAAAATTATTTTTGCTCTATAGTTTTCTGTTTCTAAGTTTTGCACATTTATTTACCCGCCGTAATTTTTAACCATATTGAAGGTTGGCTGGAAGAATTTTTTATAAAAGTAACCTTACTCTTATACAAGCAATTATTTATGGTTCTGTTACTTGATATTGTTTGTTGTTGGTTGTTTTATGGTTTGTTGCAATAAATAATGACAAATGTTGAAGAATCAAATATCATTTTCTATGCAGATATTTTATTAATATTTAAAATAAACCTTATAAACGATCGTCTTAATTACAAGCAAGAACAATAGTATCTCGTAAAGCAAACTCGGTTGGTACACTGTCCTTTGTGCGCTGGGACAATAAGACAGCATGCAAAGCAGATTCGGGTCCATTTTGACAGTTTCTCCAAGTAACTTCGACCTGTGTTTCAAATCGAACGGTTGGTAGACGTGTATTTATAGGCGAAACTGTAATATGGGAGAATATCTGTTTTACGTCAAATACATTTTACGATAGAAAATTCCTTTATGTTTTATAATTTCTATTTTATTGGTAGTGGTATTATATTATAATGGGATATTTTTATTTGCACTTCAAAAATCCTATTTTGCACCCTAAATTTACCATCAAAAATCCTTCAGTGCAGAAGAGAGTCGGTAGGTTAGATTAGAAGGTTTTTTTTTTCATGACAACCCAGGAATTCTATAAGAGCACAGTTAATGTTTAAGTGAGCAAGTCAGTATTTTTTTATGTGCAGTTAATATTTTTATACTAACTCTACAACAAAAATATATTTATTATTTTTAGAAAACAAAACACAAAAAAGTAATTACTTATTTTTAGAACACTGAAGTAGCATTTTTAGTGTTTTCTGTTTTACCTTTAAAAACATACCTATTTGTAATCTGTAAAGACGTAAAATTTAAGAAATATCGATTTGGCAAATTTCCGACCTGGCCATCCTAAAAAGGCGTTTGCCGACCAAATTTATGACAAAAGTAAAAGAAGTCTAGGCAAATGCAACCGTAATAGAAGACCTTGGCAGACTCGATAGATAAATGTGAAAAAAGCGAAAGTGTTGTGTCAGAATCGTAGTATCCACAGGGATATATATTATATATATATATATTTTTAAGGATCGGATCATAATCTTTCGTCTGGAGGTTGCGGGTTCAATGTTCGATGAAACAAAAACAATGACTATGGTATAGTGCGTCAAGAAACACGGCGATGGTACTCGTTTATGCTGACAAAGTGTTCAGATAAAGTGGGTGTACGACTTTTTGACACTCAGTTTAGAGTAACATGTTTAAGTTATTAGATGCTTGAATTGTAATTATCTGTGTATATAAAATTCAAAGTTCTGATGACTTACTGTCTGACTGATATATCAACGCACAGCCAAACTGCTAGTCCTAGAGATATAAAATTTGGAGGGTGTGTTTTTGGTAAAGTGTTGGTATCCATTAGGAAAGGCTTATCGAAATTCTACCCCTAAAGGGGTAAAATAGGGGATGAAAGTTTGTATGAAAGTCTGTCAGTTTCGAAGTTAGGATCTTTATATTTTGTGTCTAGGCTGACGATTGAAAATTAATTGACACATGTCTCAGCGTTTATGATAATTCTGCCCACGAAGAGGTGAAAAAGAGGATAAAGTTGTGTATGGAAAGTCCTCTTAATGTATTATTTAGGCGTAGGAAACTAACGCAACATATATCGGTGTTGTTGGAAGTTCAACACTTAAGATGGTGAAAAGGGGAAAGAAACATTGTGTTTTAGTTGTTCATGTTAATTCACAAAATTTTGTATTCAAGTAAAAAGAATGTACACGTGTATCGTGTAATTACTAGGACTCTACTACCGCCTATCTTTCACTTCTCCATTGGGAAATTTGTGCAGTTATGCAGTATGAAACCTATATACCTCACAAATATTGCAAGCATTAGGAGTGTGTTTACTTTCGTAAGTGCTTGCTCACTTCAATAAATTAATAGGTAAAAGGAAATAAGTGTGTTGATGCTCATAAAATTTGGAGGAATGAGTTAATGTTCTGAAAGGCTTGCGGATGCACTCCAGCAGTTGATCACTTTAGAGAACAAGAAATATTTTTGTTTGGAAACGCGGCTCTGCCTTCGGCCTATGCAAAGACACTTTACCTGGGAATCAAATACGAAATCAAGAAATATTTTCATTTGGAAATGTGGCTCGGCCTTCAGCCTCACCAAAGACACTTTAGCGGAGAGTCAATTAAGAGAACAACAAATAGTTTCGTTCGGAAACACGACTTGGCTTTTGGCCTCGCCAAATATATTTCAGCAGAGGATCTATTCAGTAAACAAGAAATAGTTTAATTCGAAAACGTGGCTTAGCTTTTAGCCTAGCCAAAGACACTTTACCTTTGAATCAAATACGAGATCAAGAAACTATTTAGTTCGGAAACTTGACTCAACTTTTGACCTCGCCAAATACACTTTAGCAGAAAATAAATTCAGAGGACAAAAAATAGTTATATCTAGAAACTTTAGCATAGGGTCTATCCAGAGAACAATTAATATTTTGATTGGAAAATGCGGATCGGTTTTTGGTCTCGCCAAAGACACTCTACACCTGGGAATCAAACAAGAGGTAAAGAAATAATTTCATTCTGAAACGTGGCTCGGCCTCTGGCCTTGCCAAAGACAGAGGATCAATTTAGAAAACAACAAATTGTTTCATTCAAACTAGAATCGAAAAAAAATCGTTCTATAAAATGAACAGTCTGAAAAATATTGACAGAATCGATTGTCTTCACAAAAGCTAGTCTTATAATAAAAATAAAACTTATTTGTTACAAAAACCAAAAAATTGTAATGAATAAGCTAACTTTTAAAAGCTAAACTATCCTAAATATCCTATATACAACGTGTAACAGAAAGGTGTAACCATATTTGAAGAGCTTATTCAGTCAATGATATAGAACAACTTTTACTATGGAACGAAACCCGTATACCGAAAAAAAATATTACTCGCTTCATAGAAAAATGCAATGCCGCTCGGCCGAAATGTATGGAAGGGCAGATTTTTTTTTTGAGATTTCAGGGTAGGCTCCCTAGTAAAAGTTGTTCTAAACCATTGACTGAATAAGCTCTTCAAATGTGGTTACACCTTTCTGTTACACGTTGTATATATATCCTAATAAACGAAAAATTTTACAAATATTTCCAGTATGCTGGCGACATTCCCACCCTGAATTGCTGATACTTGATACTTACATATTTCTTAATGTGTTGATTAAACATTTTATTTGATTTTTCTACAGCTACAGAAGGAATAAAACACAAAGATACAAAATTGTTCATGGCATAAATTCACCAACCAAAGTTTTATTGTAATTGTGGCATTTTTATGACTGATTAGAGTTGTCGCCCCTCATTCGTGTTGGCCGACAATAAAATGAAGTACTTTCGTACGGTTCCTATAATTGTCGCTTTCCTACAAAACGCGAAATTTATTTTTGTTGTAGTCGTATGCTTAATTATAGAGTAATGGTAGAATGACCATGCTTAATTTATAGATGACTCACTATGGCTAGTTTTACTACTACAATTCTACGAGTATGCCAGCACACTTAGTACTGCGTTATTTGAATAACAAGTGGGAGGAGCGTGACACGATGTTTTTGCGATAAAATTGTATGTCACGCTCCTCGCAATTGTGAATCAACTAAGTCGCGTCGCGCTTATAAACACTGTGCTACGGGTGCAGGATAATACTGCGACGGAATTTGTGGAACGTTGTGACATTTAATTATGCAGCCTAACTCATATTGAAGACTACGTAGTCGGTATGAAGTTTCAATCACGCACTTTGGGAAGTACAAAAAATATTTTTTTCCTTTTCCCTACAAGCGCAAGCCCAGTCCTGAGTCAATATTATGGAAAGTCAATTTTGTTTTTTCCGAATTCACAAAAATTGTTGTTGATCCGTGAAACTGATCACTTACCGAGCCTCCAGTACGAATTTGGTTGTATAAATAAAGGGGAATAATAAACCTTGCTAACGAATTCTTATTTGCCGACTGGTCCAGGTCCTAACGTCTTATTGTGTATGTAAGCAACGGGAAAATAAGAAAGCTTCTAATAAACAAATTCGTCTTCTTAGAACACCAACGGAATATTAAAAACAGCGTCAACAAACGGCCACTTGATCCACTACTGATTTACTAAGTCAGCGAGCGAATTTCCGACTTGGCAACATTATTTGTTTTACAGCTTCTATACCTGTTCGTCTAAAAAATATAACTCTGGTATCAACCACAAAGCATCAAATGTTATAATTTAGCAAGTTATATTAATAGGTCGTATTCTGTTTAAAAAAAAATAGGATATTGTTGTAAGATTTAAACTTCCGGGTCGGCTTTTAATAGTTTAAAACTGTTCAAAAACTGACTCTGAGCACCCCAACTCTATACAGTCTTTTGGTTACTACCCCTGGAGTGTATATGAAAAGCCGGAGGCGCGGAGGGAGGGCAGCCACCGCCCGCTATAATAAAGCGTACGAGCCGCAGTGGCTGAGGTTAGTTGCCGAAGGTGACCAGCAAGCCGAAGCTGCGGAGGTAAGCATGGGTACCTGCGCTGTGTTACGCAAGGGCGGAGGGGCTGCACTTCCCGCAGCGCCGGAGGTAATACAGAAGTGAATTTGTGTCAAAAAGTGATTTCTGTACTGATAGATTGAAATGGTCCAGAAATCATTTTCAATGCATGTGCTCGTAAAGCCCCACTTTTTATGCATCAAAACCGAACAAAAAGTCGATTATTTTGCCCTAGGGCTTTATTATTATTATTTTTTTCAATTTATTTACAATGGTTGGCTAACCTGCAGCCTTTCCTGTGTACCATAGACGTTATACTTTTTTTACACCGTTTAACGGCTATGGATACAGTCCTTTTGAGCCAATTATAATTTAAAGTTCACAAGATTATATTTGTTTTCATTTCCTCACACTATGCATTGAAAAATGTAGTATGATACACGGGCGTAAAAGCATTAAATTACTCGGTTACGTTTAAAACACTCGCTACGCTCGTGTTTTAAATCGTCCTCGTAATTTATTCTTTTTCGCCCTAGTAGCATAAACTACTATTATTCCCTTCTTTTCTCCCTTCCCCCAAAATCAGGTAAATGATATTAAAAGATTATCCAAACTTCAACTATGTTGAGAAAGTCAACCGAATCGCTTTGTTGATGCCACGGACAATTTAGCCTCGAACAGCTTGGTTATTTAGAAGACAAAACTGCTATTAAAAAGAAAGAGTGTTAATTAACACCCATAAATAAATGTCACCTTGTATTGAAATGGTATGCAATATTATGCTTAATTACGAAGTAAATCCCCGAGAGGGTATCTGAAGTTTTTCAAGTAAAGTTCTGAAATGTAATACTCAGTTCACACTGATACGCCCACGTTTCAATCCTGAATTCTGACCACGCAGACCGTATGTTAATTTTGAATTTGGAAAAATTCGTCAAAACGCTTATATTTATAATATTCGTTCAAATACATATCATATCTATATAATATATAACAATCTCTGGTTGGTTAGTAATTATATTTATTTTTCTTTATTTTAAATAAATAAATGTATTTACTCCCATACTGCAATAAGGTAATTACAACAACAAAAGCGGTTTTATAAGTACTTACATTATTTCACTGATGTTATGACACCACAATTCTGCGCTGTGATTGGCTAAATTTATTATGACACCACTAGAGAACCAATAACAAGCGATAATGGTCTGTATTAATTTCTCATTTTGGCTTTTGATTGGTCTCAGGCATGTCCTTACAAAAGTGAAGATGTGTATCATTCGATAAACTTCTTATTTATTAAAAAATGTATACCTAGAACACATAATTCATTATAAATTCTACTTCTACAAGTAAAAATTAGTACAAATTGAAATAAAATACGAAAATAAGACATTTCTATAGATTTCATACAAAATGTTTCTTTGCCAAGCTTAGACCTTACAAGCAACAGCATCGAAAGATGTCATAATATAGGATGTCTTAATTTTGCAAAATGAACAGATTCGATCTCCGGTTAAGGTAAGTCATTTTCAAAAAAAAAATTGTATGCTGTTTTTATTCTGTCCAAAATCGATGACGAGTGTCCTTTGAGCAAATTTTTCTGTCTACTATAGTTTAAATTTTCCCTATCTCAACGCGCTATCTGTATACCAAAAACCTTAAATTAAAAAAAAAGTATAAAATATTTTCCATTTTGTTTCGTGATTGAAAAAGAGTCCCAGTGGAGTTCTTCGCCCCGCACCATCCCTTCTTCATAAAACGAGGACATTTTGGAAGTGGTTGTAAAGTCTCGTAAATTGAATTTGAGTGGGTAAACAAAAATGTTTAGTACTGACCCTAAACACGAAAGTGGGCCGATTTAGGAACAAACATACCTTGTTATAATGGAAAATACAATATATATTTATTGTTGCAGACTTCACCAGGTAAACAAAAAAACGCTTTATATAAAAATTATAGACTGCCTTTGTGGCCGAGTGGTAGAGCACTCGCCTGCTAACCCAGTGGTCGTGGGTTCAATCCCCGCGGTGCACATTAGTTTGTGTTAGGTCTTTCGCATCTTCCCAGCGTTTTACGAAAATAACTCTACGGATAAAGTTATTTCTCTTTAACGGTATGTTTAAATATTATGAAAATAACATACATATATTATTAGTTAAACTATAAAAAACAACTTTATTAAAGGAAATTCATCTCGCGTATAAGAAACAGCATGAAATAATTATTTATACTAAAATGAAGTAAAATTGGTTATTTCTTTGAAACCACTTATGGTATTTGTATGGTTTTTATACTAAAACACAAGGAAAATATTGCTTATAAAATCATTTTTGGAACTTTTTACATCCTTCGCATCCATGTGAAAAGTATTATTTTCTCTTATTTTGCGCTATCCGGAGACCCAGCGACGTCGAATGCAGTGCGTGCTGATATGAATCTTATTTCAATAAAGTTTCTTTCGATATTTTTATCAACTCGTGTCGTAGGCGGCTACCTGCCCCTTAAGCTGTTGGTCAATTTGTATGCCATTTACGGGGATAGGGCTAACCACCACGTTTGAGACGTAATAACTGTTGACAAAAAGCGAGTGTACCAACTCCCACGGGTATTCTTGCATTGACGATGTTTTAAAAATCCCAGTGTTTTCACTGACGAAAATAGCTGTAGCTCATAACAACAAAACATCGTTGTAATAAATTGTTTAGCCAAAATATTATTAATAACTACTTTCAATACGTTACCGCCAAGATAGCTGTGCATTACGCAAAAACCCCATGAAATCATTATTTACATTCTTGCATTTTATAGTTTCGACTTAGAGTTTTTTCCGTGTAAAAAACGCAAAAAAATACTTGATTTTTATGAAGTCTTTCATACAAAAAATTAAATGTTAACATGAAAAATCTAATAGAATACCTGAATTTTACGAAGTTTTTAGTACAAATATTTTTGTGTGATGTAGTTAAATTTCAGGGTTTCATTTACTAAGGAATTCTAGCTTTCGGTGGTTAGTAAGTTTTACTGGTAAATCTTGTTTACGAAATACGTTCTTTGGGCGGACAATTGTTCCACTCAGAATAAAAATCGGGCCATGATGACTTATTAATAGCCATCTTATATCAACTGAAAGTATAACGATAAAATATCTAGACCCCAGACATACATTCATGTCCGCTGATAGTTTCCATCATTGGGTGGAACAAGCGTTACAAAAACAAAAAAAGTTTTATGACTTTGAATAATAGATTTTATTATAAACTAGTTTACTGCTACTTATAATAATAATAATCAATTTAATTCCAGACCAGGTCCATAATATTACAATTAACACATACATAAGACATAAAAACAACAAACATAATAAATTTACTAAAAAAAAAAAATAGTCTATGAGACTGGCGTATGCAAACCAATTTATTTAAATGTTTGACTTTTACCAATGATTTATCAGTAATTCCTAGGACATTCCTATTTAGAAACATCTCGAAGTAGTTACCGTAGCTCCGAACAGTATTCTACGCCATAACGATAGCGCAAAAAAAAGATTTTCCACCTTTGCACTCTTAATCCAAGCAGCCCCAAAACCCGTCACATCTCTTACTAAAAATTAGATGAACGTATCGATCGTTCGTATTCTTTGTAACGTGGGGGCTATACGTGGGGTCTTTTAGCAAAATCGGGGCCCCCTGACGACGGGGTCGATGACCTTGGGGTGCCCTATTCCAAGATGGGGTGACGAGTGACCAGCGTTGTCACGGGTTGTGAGTTATTGTTTTTTGAAGAGTATTCGTGCTTGCGGTTTTTGTTAACGTTTGTGGGCCCTTATCTGTTTTGCGAAAATAAAATTGCTTTCTACTAAATGGCAGATTTATTTGAAAACTTTTTAGAGTAAGCTCAGACGACGTTATTGATTTTTTTAATGACTTTATTATTTAAGGTTATAGAAAATGGGATTGAAAAGATATCTATTTACGTATACGTAGTAACAATATTTATTATGATTTTAAAATATAGCAATTTTTCAATTTTACAGATACTAAAAGTGCAATGTAAGCAAGTTACCATAAATCTAGGTTTTTTTATGAAAAACCATTTAAGTGAGTCCTCACATAAAAATTCTTGACCTAGATTTTAAACTCTTGGACATTCTCTGCGGTTCCAATGACGGAAGTAAAAGGGGAGTAACTTCACTTTTAAGACTTTTACCAACCTCTACGTTAGTTTCCTCCATCGGAATTTTTACTAAAGACTTTTACTTGAAATTTAAGTTTCAAGTTTTATTTTAGATTCCTTTGCTTTTCGGCTCTAAGATAGGAAATAATTTTGCTTTCATGCGATTTTAAGTTTGCAACACAATTACCTCTTTCACCTCTTTTAAAATTTTTTGCACATAAAGCTTAAATAATACAACGTAAATATGAATTGTACAAGGGTGAGCTTACTTCTAAAGAAATTTCTTCCAGCCAACCTTCAATGTGGTGAAAAAGCAGTGATTATGGTAGGCAAATAAATGTGCAACAAATAATATAATGTATTATATAAAACATACTTATGTGTAGTAATAATTCATGCAAATACTAAGTAATAAATAATAAGTACAAACAGCTCAAAATAAACATACATAAAATTAAATTTATTTCTTGAATAAGTTTAATGCGTTAAAATATATAATCAAATATCAAAATTTACTGACCTGTATATTTTAAATTACTAAATAAAGAGTATGAATATGAGTTGAGTACTTTAAAAGCACTTGTACAGTGGAGACCACATCAAGCTATACACTTGCAGTACGACATTAGCCCCTACAGAGAAGAATATAAGATAGGTACAAAGTTCATTATGTCTTACTTGATGCGGTCTCCACTGTACAGTAGTTTCATTTTATTTATGTTTTTAACCAATCAGTTTCGGATTTCACACAATTTTAAAGGGAAGATGTTAATTAAAATACATTTCATTGACTCCAGGCACTAGCTCTGAGCAATGATAATGATAATGGAACTCAAGATGTGTTTCAAGTTTCACCAAGTGCCGACAATCGCAAGTATAAATTTTATTTATAATAACATATTAAAATAATGAGGAAGATATTTTTCATCAAATATGGTCATTTTATATTGCATAAAAGTAGTAATAAAGTATATGAGGTTATTACAAAATTATTACAAAAGGTCCTTAAATCTGCGGGACTTAGTGGGTTTAAAAGAACATAAAGAAAATGTCCAGTTTCGGCAAGGATAAAACGAACCTTTTGTTCCGCTCTCATAAAACTCAGGAAAAAAATCATATATCGTCACGAAATGATTATTCGACGGGGTGTCAGGGTCATTCCAAGTATGGACCACCCACGTTTTACCGACAATTTTAACATCCCAGCATGATGCTTAACGTGAAATTGTAACGTGACTTGAACTCGTGACTTAAACATATTTCTTTTGAAAGAATAAACGACGAAAAAAAATTGCCGTTAAATTAAATTGATTGTCTTCTCATTTCCATCCAACAACTTTTTGATTTTATTCTTCGAATAAGTTATTGAATGGAATAACAAAGAATGGACGATAAAATCATCAAAAATAGAACAGAGAACTGAGCGGAGTCGATTTTATTTTAGATAAGAATGCTCGTTATTGAAAATGATTTATTTCTTTTTCCTTCATACATCAATTTGTGGTAAAGGGCCGCTTCTTATTTACATAAGTATAGGTATTCGGCCTTCTTCACTCTATCAGGTTCTGCAGAAAGTGATTTAAATTTTTCATTATTGAAAACTAAATTATAGACTCGGTAATGTTATGGTTGATCTAACGGAAATCAAAGTAATTTATCGTTAACTTGAAGCAATCATTCAAATAATAAGTAGGGTTATAATTATCGAATTGAATGAAAATTGAGGATAAAACATGATTATTGCAAAACGGCTCACCTCAATAAGTATTTTAATCGGGGTAGCCGATCAGTTTCAGCAGATTCAGACTGCCTGAAAGAGACGTAGATACCGTGAGCTCCACGTGTCTATCGCTATCGGTGATGGTCCAGATAACGCAAGCCCGTTAGTAATAAATTGTACGGACGCCCAATTTGTCCGACCACCCACGCCAACTGCACCGATGACGTCCCGCGCAGCGCGGGCGCTAGCCCGCAGCAGTGTTGCCACCTTAGCCCTTTTCGGGCTAGATCTAGCACTTTTTACTGTAGATGAACTCGTTTTTTGATGATTTTGCCCGAAAAGAGCAATCTAGCCCTTTTCGTTATGTGTATATTTATAGTTCTGTGAACCTAATTAAAACTAAAACCAGAAACAAAATGGGGCTAAAAACAATGATATTCATACTACGTATACGATGGGGTTTAAAACGACTGAGAGAGTCTTGCTGTTCACACAAGGTGTCAACTGAAATAATAAAAAACTGTAGAATTCATTTGAAATTTTCGTTCAAATCCGCAAAAAACGCAGATGTCAATCAGCCATCAACTTTTTCTGCTTCAGCAGGTACGATTTTTAACAAATTCAATAACTTAGTTTTAATTACTCTGTTGCATTTTCTGAAATTACTTACTACATTTCAAATAAACAATTTTTAGCACTTTTGATGGCAAAATTTGCTAAATCTAGCCCTTTCTAGCGTGTCCAACTGCTCTTTTTCAAAAACCAAGGCGGCAACACTGGCCCGCAGTGTGAGATGCAACGTCGTCGCGGCAGCGTATTCACTCGCCCAGAAGAAGGACATCTGAATCTGCCGAAACTGGTCGGCTGTCCCGATCAAAAATAATTATTGAGGCAAGCCATTTTGCAGTAATCGTGGCTATAATTAATGTTTTCTATTGAAGAGAAAGCATAAACCTACAAAATAAAATTTTGCAAGCAAATATCTATGCTTACATTGCTTCATCTATACAATTTTTCTATTATTTCAGCGAAAGTAACAATTAAAATGCTAAAATATAAAATAACACACTTAAATAGTGGGTTGTAGGTACAACTAGTAGGTTGGTAAGTCAAAAGACTGGGTTTTGACTATTTATATATGAAATATAAGATCAACTTACGAAAATTTAAATATATCCATTTATTCCATCAATATACTTATTAGTTTAGTAAGATAAAATAACAGCAAAACCGGTCGCAAATCTCGTAACGACATCATCATCTCATATCTGTCTTCGTCCACTCTGGCCTTTGGAAGATTTCTCCACTCTTGGTGGTCTTCTTGGAAGTGATGCCCATACTCACAAACGCTGGACAGAAGGATTGGTGAGCGCAATGCCGTAACCCTCGCACCAGTAACGCTGCTGTCGGTCAACAATTGGCTGGCAATTGGGGATAGATATACCGTGATCAATCGGTCCCAGGCATGGTGGGCCACCTGGTAGTGCCAGTGTAATGATGAAGTTCCATCAAGAAATGACCACAATCACCATCAACTATTTTTAGTAAAAGTAATAGTCTCTAATGTAGACCTACATTATATTAAGATTCCTATTACCTGTTCAATAAGAGTCTAAATCGCCTTTGAACAAATTTTTATTTAAGTTACCGGGTTCAAATCATACCGGTCAATCATGCACCAATGAGTTTTTCGAAATGTATGTACATAGTAATTGTTGATAGGAAAACACTGTGAGGTAAACGAGTATGTACTAAAAAAGGTGTATTTGTGTCCGAAGTACGGCGATGAGGCTACCTTTCACTTTTAGATATAAAAATCGTCGGCGAAAAGAAGACGTACGAGTATTGAATATTTCAGTAACAGTCCACTCAGAAAACCTTCTGACACCCCTTCGCGGATATATGTACTGGCGATATATGATAGTAGTATTTTATAAATATGACGTCACATGTTTCAGTTTCTTTATGCGTATGTTCAAAGTGACAATGAAGCAGATTCTGAAGGCTTGAAGTTTTGTTTAAGTGTTGTCAAAACTAAATTTTCTTCATTGCAAAATATTCCTTTAGTGTTAAGAACGGAAGCTACGGAAAAATACTTTTACTAAAACTAAAGCCTTCAGAATAATAATATGCATTATGGCACCTGTTCCAGCGTCATCCAAAAATTACTCTTACTGATAACGATATTTCTCTTGAATGAAATGTTTAAAAATTATGAAAAAATACATAGTGTTATTTAAAATACACGAAAAAAAAATTATTTCTAATAGTTATACTTGCGTTAAAAAAGCAGTATAAAAATATTGATCAAAATCAAGCTGTTTTTTTGACTAAAATCAAGTGTTTAGACTAAAATCAAGTTAAATTGGTTATTTCTTTGAAACCACTAATGGCATTTGTATGGTTCTTGCACTAAAATACAAGGAAAACATTGCTTAGAAAAATCATTTACGGAATATTTTTTCCGTCCATCGCGTCCATGTAAAAAGTATTATTTTCCCCTATTTTGCGCTTTCCGGAGACCCATCGACGTCTTTATGCAGTGCGCTGATATGAACGTTATTTCAAAATAGTTTCTGTCGGTATTTGTACAAGTTGACTCAAGGTCTATGGCGACTACCTGCCCCTTATGGTTTTTTACCAAGTAATATTTATTATAAATACATGTTCCATCTTAATCCATCATATAAGGATTACGGGACTTTAGACAAAAGGCACCAGCCTCAGACTTTAACTTTAATTTATTACAATGTAGTGATAACTGTAGGGGCAGATAAGACAAACAGATAAACGGCTACTGAAAAGGGTTACTAAAACAACTTTAGGGATTTAAGATATTTATGTATCAGTAGCGGGACTTATAAGGATTTTCTCAGTATTACCCTTACAAATCAGAAAACAATCTTTTTCATATAATAATGATTACATAAAATAAATAAAGTATGAAAATGTATGTCAATTATTAAAATTAAATATATCTGCAGCAATATTAGTAATAGAGCAGCAACTCGTGATTTAAATTTGATCAGCGAATGAAAAAAATATATATGTTTGATTAGAGCTGAAAATTTACCCCGCGATAAAGTGTGTTGAACACAATTTTGTTTGGAGACGGCTGCAATAGCATTCACTGTATCTTTGAATCGGCCAATCACGGTTAGCCTAGTATCGCATGACAATAGTACGAACCAATTACGAGGCTTTTGCCCTTTTGTGTAGCTGGTGCCATTTTCGAATGACACTTTATTTGAAATGAGTCTCCTATGTTTTTTTCATTCGCCGGATTTTATCCATATTTGACAAGCTGTAAACACCTAAGTACGTATTGAATTAAATTAAAAGAAAGCGCCGTGCTGAGTGTGCTCTCATAATATCTTATTTAAAGATAGTTTTAAGCAATTATAATAATTAAAAAATGATAAACTTTATATTTTTTCGATATATTTCGGCCTCATCAGTGAGGCCGTCATCAGTCTACAAATAAAAAGCTAATATAGCTAAAATTATATTTATTCATTATTTAAAGATATAATTCCAAGAGGTCACATAAATAATACTTTTCACTTAGAGCATTTAACCAGAATACTTAAAGACTTTTCACTACAAAAGTAATGTTTCGCACGTTAACTATAACGCTTTCTGGGTTGTCGGAAAAAAATAACCACGAAAATTATGTATGGCGGTTGCTCCACTACGTTTCACAACTCGCTATACCTAACCTACCGGCTTACCTTAGAGTTTATGGCTTATAAATATTATTTTTATGCTCACCTATTGTATAATCCTGCTGACCAAATAATAATTTTGTATTAGGATTATTTATTTCGCAAAAATATACATTATCAAGCTGACCAAATATCTATTTATTTTCTGATAATCCTTGATTTAGTTGCTGATCAGGTATGTTAGTTGCTGGTGTTTTTTTTTTAGGGCCGACTAAAACATATATGCCGTCAAAATTAGCTTTTTAGCAGACTTTTCTTGCTGACTGAATAATAAAAACAATACCATTTAATTACTTGCCATTTAATAATAGCTTTTGACTATTAATTTCATCAATATTATATACAATCTCATCAAAATCTCTCAATGGAAGTATGTCAAATTTGTGGAATGTAGCAAATGTTGTTTGGGCTGTAATAACAAAAGAAATATACGGCTCGGTTAGCTACTACGAAAAACCCTCTTTCCTACTTTTTTCAGTTTTTAAACAGTTCATATGGTCAACCCCACTATATCTCATTAAGGGTGGAAGAGATGTTACCAAGTGGGGCCTGTCATTGATTTTTAAATTGATTAAAGTAGGTAATAAACTTTATTTTCCAAACTTGAATTTTTTGTTACAATTTCCGCAACAATCATGAATAGTTGCAGATGACGCATCAATGGAGTGGTGACGTTACCAAGATAATACTGATATTGTGCTTACATACACCAACATTCCCAGGCATCTAATAATTTTCCTAATCTTATTAATTTTTTTCGTGAGCACTTTTTTAACTTACGTCATTGGCCAATGTTGGGCCAAGTTGAGCCAGAGCTTAACAAGTTTAAAGGAGAAGTGAGGGATTCCCAACAGACAAGTGTATGGGCCGCGGGCGGAATGCGTGCCACTATTGATTTTCCCTCACACAATTCAACCCAAGGCTATAGCGTCCCTGCCCGAGTGTGCTAAACTTCTTATCTATTCTTCGGTGCGATGGAAGATTTGTTTGTGTGTTTCTATCTATAGGCCCTTGGGGTAGAGTCTTGTCATAAAACGGAAACACAAACAGAATTCTTTTGTCTCCACTTATACAAACACTTATGTATTGAAATTTGAAAAATATTTTTAATGTATGTCGTACACTGTTTCTGTGAGTACTTAAATGCCATACAACTTAAAACGTTGTTGAATTATTTACGGCTTCTTGACCACTTTTACATTTAACAACGGTTTCGTAGCCGGATTGTGAAATTGGTTTCTGAAAATTTGAATTTCAAAAATTCTAAATAAAAAAAAATTATTCTAATTTACAGAAACCAGCGGAAACTTTGCAAATGCAGTATACACAATACATAGGTAATAAGATTTTGTTGAATAAATATTAAGTGAATTTTGAATTTAAATGTTCTGTTTCGATTAATTAGAAAAAGGCGGGCTTTTCACAATCCGGCTGCGAAACCGCTCTTAACGTTAATTGGTATATTAATTTCTTTTAATGCTACAGATGGGTTAAACGTTTGCTAAAAGTGTTATTATTATATTTCGTAAAATGTATTCTCAGACATCGACGGGTTGGATTTGGATAGTTGAAGCAAATGTTTAAAATTTGAAACAATTAAGGAAGTTTTACGATTACGATTTTATTTGCATGTTTTTTTTATAAACTGATAGAGATAGTACTTTTATAAACTGATACATATAGCACTTTTATAAGTTGATACAGAATGTACTTTTATAAACTGATACAGATAGTACTTTTATAAACTGATGCAGATAGTACTTTTATAAACTGATACAGATAGTTCTTTTATAAACTGATACAGATAGTACTTTTAGCCTATCCATTAGCATTTAATTTTTTGTACATACAAAAACATAAAACAAAAAATATTTAAATAATATGCACAAAAGTGAGGTAGCATCTGCAAGAGGTTTTTGCTAGCCAACCAGTATGTGGTGAAAGTGAAAATTAAAAAGGTTGGTAGTAAGCAGGAAGCAAGCAAGCGTACAACTTCAGACATTGTCAACTACTAAATTCACTTTATTTTTCTGCTATAAAAGTACAATTACACGAAGTAGGAAAACAAAGGGAACTTAGACCATACAGCCATGTCTGAGGTTGTAATAGATGGTTCGAATGATGGTCGTACTTATGACCAAACCCATACTCAGTGGACTGCGATTGATTTCAATGATGTTAGAACTTGTGACTAGACAACTGCTGGATTTTGTGCGTTATTTATTAATTTAACTGCTTTTTTGTTTGTTAAATATCTGACAGCAGTAATACTGAGCAGCAAAAATGACGTACATTCAAAACAAACAAGTAAAATCAAGAAAAGTTTACGACTACTGTTAAAAAAATCTTATGGATTGGAAAATAGGTAGGTAACCTATAGGATAAAGTAGTGTATGAAACAACACATAATTAGGTATTAAAACACTCGTGTATACTACTATAAATATATTGCCCCTTCGTGTATCAAATGTCGTAAAAGCAATTTCAAGTTTTGGCTTTCACTACACTTTATACTCGAAGGGTCGCATCTTACGTAAATTATGTGTGAAGATCGCGAAATTTGAAAGTGAAATTCTATCAAGTAGAGTCAATAACAGAAATATCTAAAAAAACACAGTATGCAGAAATATATTTAAAAATCACATCGTTATATTTAGCTCCAAACTTACAGCGACGTACAAAGCCAAATTAACATTTTATTTAATAAATATTGTCAGTTTATTATCATATTTAAAAACAAAAATAAAATGATTTTTAATGAAGGACATACTTAAGATACTTATAAATTTGAAATCTGATTTAATTAACTTTGAATCGCAAAGTCATATCTAAAAAAATCTTAAAATGGCATTAAAAACATATTTAAGCTATAAATCTCAAAATTCACGAAAATTTGTAGAATGTTTTTGGTTAAATGAAGTTTTGCGTCCGCTGCAGTTTATTAAAGCAAGATAGATAATTCAAAAACAAAAGCGTTTGAGCAAGACGGACGTTTGGCTTGATACTGAGCTTTAACCACTTTAGTAGCGGTTTTTGTACTTAGTTTTAGTCGCATATTAGATTACAGATGAAGGCAAAAATAAAAGGTACGCAATCATTACTTTATCATTACTAATTTCATAAACATATCAAAATCAAAAAGTTTTTTCAATTTTAACAGTAATTTTAAACTAACAACTAGTGCTTGGAGTCACCTTTTAAGCAAAATATTGCCTGTGCCAGGTGACCCCACTCCTTCATAGCATCACTTCAGACACTGTTAAATTTTCTTAACTTAGTAGTTAGAAAGAAAAAAAATTATTTTAACTTTAGTAAGTTTACATTTAGTTACTATTTTGAATTAGCATTAACCAATTGAGATGATGACAATATCAGTTGTGAATGAAACAATCATCTGTTTTGAAAAGTAGTTGTCAATCATGCCTATTACTTATTAAATTAAAAGCCTAATAAAAGTAGCTATTTTAAGATAAAGGTTATATTTCGTTAACCATAGTTTTTTCAATTTTAACAGTAATTTTAAACTAACAACTAGTGCTTGGAGTCACCTTTTAAGCAAAATATTGCCTGTGCCAGGTGACCCCACTCCTTCATAGCATCACTTCAGACACTGTTAAATTTTCTTAACTTAGTAGTTAGAAAGAAAAAAAATTATTTTAACTTTAGTAAGTTTACATTTAGTTACTATTTTGAATTAGCATTAACCAATTGAGATGATGACTATGAGATGATAAAAGCCTAATAAAAGTAGCTATTTTAAGATAAAGGTTATATTTCGTTAACCATAACCATACAATGAAATAGGTTTTAACAATTTTACAATTATACAATTTTTGATACAATTTTATGTTTTACAATTTATATTTCCTACTTATTTTACCGTGTCATACGCGAACAAAAAGTCGCGTCATCTTTGGAGTAAAATCTGAAATAACTGTACTCGTATCTAAATTTAAATAGTATTTTTTTCATGGATAGAAAAATTGTCCAAAGCCAAAATGATACCAAAAAAGGATTATCAAGCGATTCGTCCGTTGCCGAAAGCCGAATATCCACACCACGCGGCAAAAGGGCAATTAATTAATAAATAAGTACATTCAAATATCAAGATTTAACGGTTACCTTTGTAAAATAATAACTGAATATAAAATTATAGAATTAAATGAGACTTGAGGATAATTCATGATTTATATAAAAACGGCTTACCTGAATACGTGTTATGATCGGGAAAGCCGACCAGTTTCAGCAGATTACGCCTCACACTACGTCGTCGCGTAAACGTCTTTACTCGCCCAAATGAAGGCAATCTAAATATGTTGAAACTGGTCGGCTTTCCCGATCATAACACGTATTAAGGGGAGCCGTTTTTATATAAATCATGAATCTAAAATCATAGCAATATCAACATTTTCTTTCTTTAACACCGAGGAAAGCTTTGCTAACTAATTTTTTTCTCTTATTACAAACAGATTAATTGCGAAAAGCGGATCAAGTTATCTCTGCCTGACAGTAGGTATATCGTTTGTTTTGACGAGCGATAGTCAACGCACGATATGCTAGTACGATAAGGGCTCCCTTTCCTCGCATATGGCCTATTTACCGTATATATGCGTTTTATCCATAGAACATGGCTTTATCCTATCGCGTATGAACACGCTTTACTATCTCGATTTATTGCCTGTCCTGATCAGTTTACATAAAAAGTGAAATGGTATAAAAATAAGATCTCAAACAAATAATTACTACAAAAATTTCCAGTTTGTAGTGATTTTCGTAGTCGTTAGTAGAGTACGAAGAAGTAGTTCTGGTCAAAACTTCCACTGAAATATGCCAAAACCACGGGACTAGAACTAGAATTCATTCGGAGCGTGTTATGTTGCCAGTTTCGAGTTCCAACGCAACCAATTAGCAAAGGTGACATCCCGGACACCAATCACAGGAATCACGGTATGTAGGCAGCCACAGGGGTGGATGGATATATAGCTATGTATGAAGGGATTTCCTGTTCGAATGAACATTATCCAGAGGCTTCGTTAAAACTTTTTAGTGAAACTCAAAAACAGCTTGGCCAGTTGTCAGGAAATTGGCATGTGTGAAATTACACTGGAACTCTGGGAAACATATAAAAAATGTTTGACGACGTCATATTTTCACAAAGTTCATAAGCGGTGTTAAATGGAACGTGTTTTAAGCAAAGTTTATTTACATTAGCGGAAACCTTCCACCGAGTACGCCGTACAATTGACAGGCTTTTTTATGGGTTAACTTTATAAATGGTTACTATGCATTCCACATACCCATCTGGATGAAAATTAGTCACTACTTTTTGTAGTAGGTACAAGTTCTAATAAAACTTAATCATTGTAAATTATTATAGAAATTAACTGAACAACAATATTAATATAACCTTATTTCTACAACATAAAAAAGGAAACAAAAAATATAAACACTTAAATATCTAGCATATTTGATAAGCACAAACAGGCGCGATCTCTTCCAGACAACCGTTGAGTGGAAGAAACTGGTCAGAACATACTGTCACTTCAAAATCAAAAAACACCAGTTTTAATTTTCAAAAGATATATTTATTAGCTTTACTACATTTGTTTACAAACAAAAACCAATTCTATAATCAAAGACATACGATTCTAATTCCTTTCAGAAACGTGACCTTATTCTATTAATCAGTGAGGCAACCTCGGCCTACGTTGAAGTTTTGCCTCGTCATCCTGAAGAGCCCAGCATAAACACTTTTGCGGCCATTCATTGCGATCAAATGGTTGGTAATAAAGATAGATTAATAGCCAAACCGTAGCCCGAGACAGTACCAATATTAGATAACTATAGTCGTTGCCCCGTGATTCGGTTCGTGCTGAATAGAATCTCTGATTTCGATCGATTTTTCTTCGACTTTTTTACTAAAATGCGTCAAAATCCAACCATGTATTTCCTAAAAAAAGCAGCAGGTTGTAGCAGAGATAAAAAAGTAAGTTATTAAGGCCCTACGCATCCAACACAATAATCGTATTAAGTAATTTTGAACTCAATGATATTGTCAGAAAGTCTACATTAGAACGCTCGCTTCATGCGCTGCGAGCACGCATAATCAGTGAATTTGCGAGGTTTTTCTGGAATTTCTGAAAAAGTATTGAGAAATAAGTAAAAATGGGTCTATAAGTGTCTTTAGTTATCTGTAAAGAAAATTCAGAAAAAGCTTTAATTCTCTCCGTTGAACACCTTTGCTATAAACACATTTATTCGCAATTTGACGAGCTTACTTTGTGATTTTTTTCTATCGAGTGAAGTTAACTCAATTACATTTTTAGATCAGCTTGTGTCTAGAGTTTATCTTCTATTGTAACATATATTTAACTTGTATTTGAATGAGATATTGAACTGACAATATTAATTAAACAAAATGCTCATTTTGGAATGGCAGGGCCTTAAAGTGGAAACTTCTTATGCCGCCTCGTTACTCAATCATAGAATATAATCACTCGTGTCAATGGCAGCGCAATCGCTTACGAGGTTTTGACAACATTTTTATTATTCCGATCAAATAGACATTAACTCATCATTCATGTAAAATAACTAAATACAAATAAAGAATGTTTATAAAACATAATAATCTTTAATCAGATATCAAATTGTCCTTCGTTAAAAAATTTCTTTCTAAGAAAAAAAGTATTAACTTCAAAATGCTCTAGATAATCTAGATTAATTTATAAACAATAGTTTAGTTACAAATGCGAAAATACAAACTAAGCTCTTTACTGCTCAGTTTCTATGCAATCAAAATAATTATGTTACAGTATTATATTTATAAGCAAGCAGAAGATAGAGAGCAACATACAGAAGAATATCAATAAATCGTCTCATGAAAGAAAAAAAATATCAGTCGAATTTTATTAATTTTATGCTCTTTACTTTTGTGCCCTGCCAAGTTAAATAAAAAAAAACACTATGAAATATTTTCAAGATATTTGTGTACAACAAATTCACAATTCCATTACAGAATTATCAGAGCAGTAAGCAATATATAGTATGTA
Organism: Ypsolopha sequella; assembly: GCA_934047225.1. Taxonomy (NCBI): domain Eukaryota; kingdom Metazoa; phylum Arthropoda; class Insecta; order Lepidoptera; family Ypsolophidae; genus Ypsolopha; species Ypsolopha sequella. The sequence continues at coordinate 12,749,551 of OW203994.1, read as the reverse complement.
TAATATATGTTAAGATTTGAGCAACGCGACGGTCTAACAAATATACTAGGTGACTGGGTGTTAATATAATGTCGCAGAAGCCGGAAACTGGCGATAGTACTCGTCCATAAGAACAACTTTTACTATGGACCCAAACCCTCAAATCGTGAAATCAGCTATTCCATAGAAAAGTAACAAAGATACCCGATCAAAATGTATGAAACAAGTGTTTTTTTTTTTTACGAAATGTTGTTCATAAAATAGACCCGATAGACTCGTATAGATCGTATAGTACTATTCCCAGTTTCCGGATTCCTCAACTTCATATTAACATCCTGTTTAAACATATATACTAGTCACTCCTAACGCTTTTAACGAAAAATTAAAAATAATATTTTATCATAATGGTTCAGTTTTATATTTTAAGGGTACATATTTCGTAACTAGTCATACATACATTATACATCCTCGTACACAACTTCACTTTGTATAAAGTATTATCGAAATTTTTGATGAATTTGAGTGTTTCAGTTATAGACGATAACATTTTCTATGCAAAAACATATTACATAGGTAAAAAAATGGCTAACAACAATATCCATCAACTATAAGTACGAAGCTCTGTTACTAACAGTAACTTTATCCAAATCCGAGTGATCATTATGAACATTTCAGTGATCCGAATAACGTAGGTAGGTAATTCTAAGGTAATATTACTTCATGTTATCATTGCAACTTGGTCTTTGAATTCCAGATTATGTAAAGTAAATCTAGGCATTTCCGTCAGAACGCGGTATGTTTGGTTAGCCAAATTGCCTCCATGCGAGCGCGTTTCTCGTTTGAGGTTTCTATATGTGTTACGGCTGAAGTTTTAGGTGTTTTTGTGAATCAGAAAAGTGTTTTTAGCCTCCTGTAAAGGAATGGAAACTCGACCGTGTATATTTTTTTCTCTGTCTATTTAACGTCTATTTAACTGCAACATGACTTAAGACCAGGCTACCTAAAGTGTAGAGTTTGTGCATATATGCCGAATCAACTACATTCTTGATCGAAGTAAATTTTAAATAATAGGTTCACGAGTTCATTATTTCTGTAATTCAATAGCTATTTCCATTGCTTGTTTGTTGTTTGAAAGTTGATTTAAAGGTTTTACAGCAACATAATAAATTTTGTCTTTATTGTCAGTTTGATAACTAAAATTTAATTTTCAAAAACATTTCGTTATAATTGCCCTCCGTTTCCATGATAAGATTCGTAAAAAAAATTACAGCACACACGATAGTTTAATGTTGTCTCATTTATAGACAAAAGGAATTATAAAATTTCGATTTGTCTATCATCATATATATAAAAAGAGAAGTCCTGACTGACTCACTCATTCACTGACTCATCAACTCACAGCCCAAACCGTTGGACCTAGAAAGCTGAAATTTTGCACAGAGCTTCCCTTTGTAATTTAGACAAGGAATAAGAAAAGATTTTTCGAAATTCCACCTCTAAGAGGGTAAAATAGGGTGTGGGGATACGTGTAGGTGTACTGATGTCAGGAATAAGTTAAAGGAAACATGATGTTTGGTTGATGGTCGTATAATGAATGAATATATTTAATTAGTACAAAAATACCTTAATTCTAACTTACTGACTAAGCGTTACTTTAATGACGCACGAAAGTGCATGTCGCAATGCTACAAGGGGATGAAAGTTTGTATGGAAAATTGGTTAGAAATAAAAAGCGACGTCTTTCAGCCTTTTTGAAAAATCAACCCCTGAAGCAGTAAAAAATTTAGCGCTTTGTTTGGAAAATCATCCCCTACAGACAAAAATAGAGGAGAATGGAATTCAAAACGAAGGAAAAAGAGTTAAAACTAAATCAACGCGGACGAAGCCGCGGGCAAGATCCTAAATAAAATGCAAAAATTTTAGTACTGAAAATTGAGTTTTCTTCAAATTCTCCATAGAAAACGGCAATTTCATAGGTAATGACCTATTATATATTTTTTCAGACTTTTATATTCGCGATGCAAAGCCAGTTACCTATACAGGGTGTCGATTAGGTCCACAACTTGCGTCATATACATATTAGTATACATGATGGTTATTCCAAAAAAACAGATGAAAAAGATTAATACCACTTAAAGAAGGAGTTATGCCCTTTTTTATATGTCCTAAAATTATCTTAATAAATGGTAATTGTGGCGTGGAGTGCTAGTACTTACCTACTCGGGTGTCCCTCCTCACCCCACCGCCGCTACGCTCCACCAGTATGCTGAGTCAATATCATTACGTCTATCGTACACTAGATATTTGTTGTCGCCCCCAAAATAGAATATATACCTATAAATTTTCGTTTTTTTTTTTTACTTTTTTTCATCATTAGCGTCGTGAATCTGTATACCTTGTGACAGAAGTTGCTGACCAACTCAACATCCTGTATTTTCACCGGAAAGATTAAATTTTTGAAACTATGATCCTGTATACTGGGTGTTAATGTGATGTTGCGGAAGCCGGTAACTGGCGATAGTACTCGTCCATAGGAACAACTTTAATTGCAGAGCCAACCCTTGAATCGTGAATAAAAAATCTACTGTTCCCTAAATAGTAGGGATCCCTAAATAAATATAGCTGATGTTACTCAGGGAGAAGGTAGCATTCTAATAGTGAAAGAATTTTTGAAATCGGTCTAGTAGTTTTGAGTTTCTTCGTTACAAACATACAAAAATACAAATCTTTACTCTTTATAATATTATTAGTGTAGTGATAGTGTAGGAGAAATTCCCAATCATTACATATATATTTTTCTATCTAAAAATTAAATACAAATATAATTTGTGAATTTTTACAAACTCGTAAACATAGCTCCCTATTTTTAGGTATAGGATAAAAGAGTATTAGGAAAGTGAAGGCAAAACTCTCATTGTATGTGGTCAATGCACTTTGTTACACCAGCAGCTGCCACCGACTTTTTTATGACTTTCGTTTGTTATTTCCGTTCCGACTGGGCTTCGGGTACTCTACATTCGGACCTTTGTGAAACAATTATTCTAAAAATACTAGACATCATTAAAATTTGATAAGTATGAATATGACCTAAATTTTAAACCATCATTCATTATTGTTATTATTTAAAACAATACAATAGTTATTTGTGCAACAAGACAGCAATGTTTATTTTTGATCCTAATTAAAGATTCTATAATTGAATCACGAATGTAGAAAGTGATTCTAAGTTAGAATTCTGAGCGTGGTGAAGGATTCAAAGGCATAAGAAACAAAATAAATTTGCTCTCGTGTGACACATACAACTTTTCACCTCACTAGCAAGAAAACACAAGATGTAATAACATCTATAAATAATTCAATAACTTTGAAAGAACTTATAAATATTCAATGGTTTTTTTTTTTAATATTACACTATAAAAAAATATTGCTCATGAAAAAAAAAGTAAGGAAAGTTAATTGAATCCCAAAAGTCGTCAGAAATCGGAAAATCTCTAATAAACCGATCGAAAACGCAGATCAACACAATCATCACGCGGGCGATGTACTCTATCCGTTTCCGGTAGAAGTTTATTAGGTTATACCATTCATATAGTACAGATTCACACGCTGGGAGGTTATACACAAAATTACGAGAAGTTTTCCTTGTCTATGGTGTCCGACAAGCTGCAGGGTTGTGTTTAGCCTCCCAATGTGTATAGAATTCTTATAGACTGAAATAGATAGTGATCATGCTGATGTTTGCTTTTCCTTTTTTCCTTTTGCAGTTAAATATGGAGTTGCTGAACGTTTTGTGAGCCAATGAATGTCAGTTCACAGGTTCTTAATTAGAAATATTTTTCTTCGCTAAGTAAGCAAAATTGACTTTAGCCCACTGATTTTAAGCAACAAAGGCGCGCTTTTCGAGCTAGTGAGGTGAAAATATTTTTACTACGTATACTGATGACAGCCTAATATAAAAATATTTTGTTATGGTTTCAGTAGCTTGAAAAAAATAATATATCAAAAATTAAGTAATCAAAAATTCTTAATCTTTAAGATGGATCTGAAATACGATTTAGACTGCAATCTACGGTTTTTGAGATAATGAGAAATAATAGAGTTACAAAGCTTTTCTCTAACTAACTCTGTAATCTAATAAGTTTTTTTATATGTAACATCAGCAAAAGTATTTCGTATTACTTATTTTTGGAACCCCTCTTTGCAGTTCGTATCTCCAATTATCATCAAAAAGTGTTTCAGAATATAATGCGTCTCTTGGACAGACAGACAAGCAGAAAGATGTTACAAATATTCCTTTCTTGCTGAACAGTAAAAACGAACAAACTCTTTAAATAGACTTCAGTTGAAACTTTCTAGAAATGGGTTCTTTCAAGTCTTGTGCACCGAACGAACGGTCCTATTCTCAAAACTTTTCTGTATTATACTTGTAGAATTTAGTGTTCCTTATTCTAGACAATTCTCTACTTATAATGGTAGGATTTGCCTTGAGCGTCGATCTGTGTTCGATTCTTGGATAATTCTTACATTGTTTAAATTTTTTTTCTTATTTATATTACGTTTAGAAAGTTTGTGTCATTACATGAGGTGAACTCTATGAGTAAATTTTGGTACTTTTGTTAGTATTCTTCTATCTCTTACTATTAACATATTAATAGGAGTACCTAACATATTAGTTCCACGTATATATTCCCAAACTATCTCATTTTGGGTCCAAAGTTAAGGTCAGTATGGATCGAAGCCTATGACTGTACTATATGGTACGGCAGCATCACATGTGTTATTGGTGGAATTTATCCGGCGCATGCAGCTTTTAATTCCATACTTTGTGTTCTTTTTAAACGTGGAACACGTTTGCCTTTTATCCTTTTTGTTATAGATTTTAAAATTGGAAGCGGTGGAGTAACCATCAAATTGAGATCGGGGAAAAATTAAATTGCTTTTTAAAATATTCCCGCCGAAGCACAAAAAAGTAATTCAGCAAATTTTAAGATAAGGACAACGCACCGCCGCACCTAAAAATAAAAACGTAAATAACAAAACATCCATAAATACGACACAACGACCAAAATCAATTTCCTCCCATTATGCCACAGTGATTCCCAATACCCGATGCCAAAATCTGCCCGTGCCTAACACGCAAAACGCTCGAAAACCGTGTACGTTGCCAAAAATTTTAGAAACCCGCGAGCAGGTAACGATTTTCATCTGCGGTGGTATGGCTAGTTGGTATGCTTTTGCGAAATGTTTCCACAATTCGTTAACAGCGAAAGGGGACTAATGAAATATATTTCAGCACAAAATACAACACAATCACAGAAACAGATAAATTAATTCCAATATTTTAAGAATCTTCTCACTTTGCTCATATAAATATTGATATATATAGCAGTTTTTATTAAAATAAACACATGTATAGATTACAGCAAGATATATATTTCGAACCCTCTTGGGCTTGGCATCAGTTGCATTCAATGCATTATCTCACTTTGCTCAGCTACATGGTCACAATGCTTGCAACATATTTATTAAATAACAAAATAAATTATTTACCAAATTTTATTTTATTTACCAAAACTGTCTGTATTCTCAATATGCAGGTGTATCTGACTAAGCCTCCCCGTCATTTTGGTATCGATATTCACAATACTTTTATGCCACACCGCTTATCAATGCTTCACAGCGCGTGGCAACCAGGTACACTGCCAAAAATCGGAGCCGCAATATCGAGCCTCGTCTGGTAAATATGTAGATGCAGGTCCCTGACAAAAGGAGGGTAGTAAATAATTTGTCTGTGCGACATCTGGGCGCTACCCCTTCGCTGTCGTCGCGTAAAGTCGCGCGATCTGCCCAAATGGTGAAATAAAACGGTCACACCCACTATGCTATTGAGTTCTGTTCTACCTTGGGCATACTCGCACTCAGTGGGGTTGCTAGCTCTTCAAGTTTTCTAGTATTTTCAGGACATCGGTGCCCATTTATTTCATGTAGTTTTTACGGACATGGATAAAAAATAAAATAGTGTAAAGCTTTGCCTACATACTGCTAACTGACTCGTTCAGTTTTGGAATCAACTTGATATTTTTTGCATAAATGATTATGTGACCGCTTTATGATTTACATAACGCAATATGGCAACACCAGCACTTGGTAAAAATGTTGAATGTCTACTCCTATACGCAAATTTTGCTCGAGGTATTTGCTTGGAAGGGAATTGGATGGCTCGAATCGCGAGTGAAAGTGTTATTGAAGGACCGCATTTTCTTTTAGGAATATGGAATAAACAAATTACATTGAAATAAAGGTAGCTGTCGTGAATCCATATCAAATAGGGAAAATATTTTTGAGGTCACGTTTTTGCCTTTTAAATGGACTTTTTGTGTATGCAGTCATCTTTTTTGATTAAGTAAGAGTAGGGCAGATTTTATAATTTAATCTCATGTGAAAGTGACCTCACGTGGCATAGATAATGGATTCATAGATGGTGGAGAAATAATAAATACGGAACAACAAAGAAAAGAAAATAAATTTATATTAGCAAGGACTGTCAAAAAGTTTTTTTTTATTGCCTGTTTTTATTTTAACTTCGTGGTCTCATGATAATTGAATTATTACATTTGGTGATTGCCAATTATTTGTAGCTCAAAAATCTTATTTTATATATGAAGGGTCTTAATAAAAAAGAAAACAGCAAGATGTTGTTTTCACAATTTTACACCCAACCTTTTTCCTGTATACCTGTTAAGGAGGCTATAATTCAACTTAATAAATAAAACAATTGAAACATTTTGAGCAAATGAAACTGGACATTTTAAATTGCATCTTCACATTTGTACACTCTCTCGCAGTTCTAGCTACCAATTATTTTATATTTTGACCTTACATAACAAAGTATACGAACTGACATTTGTGAGTTTAGTCTAAAATTGAGTATTTTCTTGCTTATTCAGAATTCAATACATTCAAATTTAAAATAATAAATATTGAGATTTTCTTATGTATGATTTACCTTTGACCATACCAAAAAAACATGTATATTAATAACGTGGACCAATAAATCTTTGACTGCCATTAAACAAGATACTTTGAAAAGCTGAGAGAATATAAATCAAGACAAAATCTTTTTTGTGATACGATCAAAGGGTGAAAAGCAAAGAAGACTGGCAAGTTTGGCCTAATAAAGTTTTCCATGCACGTTTACTTCTAAAATTCAGTTTTACGATAAGACTGATTTATGATTGTCTTAGTTCATTTTACAATGATAAACTTTGAGTTATAATTTTAGCTGGAGACATTTTATCATTTACTATTTTTATTATATTATTATGAAAAAAAAAATTCAATCCGTCAATTTGGAACTATTCTTTAAATAAACGTGATAAAAGCACTATTCTGAAACAAAAAGCGACAATTCCAGCTAACACAAGGAAACCTGTATATTTATGCAATTTGTTTTCTATTACCTAATTCTGAAGCATGATTTACCGATTATTTTCAAATTTACCATATTTGCGTTTCTTAAAGCGATCCATTTCCATGCTAATGAAATTTAAAAAAAGTTTACAAACTTGTTTGAGGAAACGGAACGTCTTTGATAATATTTTTTACAGTATTAGAATTTCGCAAAACTTTATTAAAAGGCTATGTGAACTTATTGTTGTAATTGTCACTAAAAGCACAAAACGTGAAGTACGAGAGAATTCCCTCAGGGTGAAAGTAAAAAAGTACCTATGCTTCTTATTTTTATCAAAAAATTTAGTAAAATATGTTTGAGTCCTGTATAATATATGATTTCTATTCGTCAAACGCAGAGACAAAGTGTGTTTGAAGATCAGATTGACCCAAACATGTTTTCAAAACAATCCTAGATTAATGCTTATGCTAATACCAGAAATAAACAGAAAAATTACCCCTATTTTATTTACATAGCCTCTTCATTTCGTTATACCAAATATTTTCCAAACGCAAACGAAAGCCTACAAATTTAGCTTCTATCCATCTTCTAGAGGGCATATTAATCAGTCGGCACTACAAATCTGCCTAACTAGGTCGCATCCACAAATACGCCCCTGTAGCTTCGCTTAACGAACAAAATAAACAAACCGGGTCGCACACTCACATTCACACATAAGCACATAACCCATTCTCTCTCACCGACCACGTACAAACACTGTGCAAGTTTTTAAACATGAATTACACGTCATACATCGCACTATAATAAAACTGCCTTCAGCAACTTGACCGTATCATTTCGTATTCACTGTGGACCCGTATAGTCGACGTTCACGACGGACGCATTTTAGCTAAATTGGTAAAACCATGTTTCGGGCCACATGTACTTTAGTGCCTGTTACTTTGCCGGGGGTAGTCGCTAAGTAAAAAGTTTATTCTGGGGATATGAAGCCTTTATTATGTCCCCTTTGTGTCGAAACGAAATTGTATATTCAGCTAGGCTGGATTATGATCTATTTGTGCCGGTGTAAAGGAATATTTTTTGCTAGTTAGTCGAGACGCGTCTGGGGCATAAAATGTAGTCTGCATTTTATAACTGTTTTCATTTCTTTTTTATTGCTGAAACACTCCGTCGCTTTTATATTGGTCTGCGATCATAGAATAGATGTTTATTAGAAAGCAATCACTTTCGGAACATGGCAGCTAAATAAAAGCTTTTGTATGACCATGATAATTTTTGTACGATAAACCGTTCGTTATAGATTTTTGATAAAAAAGCATTTGTGTTTATTAAATAATAGTACAATAAACCATTTTGATGCGTATTTTCAATGCCTATCCCTATTATAAATGCGAAAGTGTGTTTGTTTGTTTGTTGGTTTTTTACGCAGCAACGGAGCAATGGATAGACGTGATTTTTTGCATAGAGATAGTTTATGGGCCGGAGAGTGACATAAGTGACATATTTATCCCGGAAAAATGCAAACGAAATCAGGATGGGCGAAGCCGCGGTCAAAAACTAGTATAATATTACTTTACTCTTAATTAATATTGGAACTTCTATTTGAAACAAAAACTTAATAATGTTTAGCTTAGGTTTTTTATAAGTCAGCCCCTCCGTTGGTCGATAATTAAATCTGAAAGGTGGATTCACCGTTTTTCAAATTCTATTCAATACTGCAATGATATAATGTTAATGTTTTACCAAATCACCTTTGTTTGATCAAAATGGTAGTAATTGATGACAAAATGCGTATAGGATAGCTTGATTTTTGCATCGTTACTGTAGAACTAAAAAATCAAACAAACTTACCTGTAAGTGAAGTTTGATGATTATTCGCCCGAGAAATTACTCTGTTTGTATAACAAACAATACTGTGGAAGGCACGTACTGCCGGACACACAGCCTCCAAGTTTCGAACAAATATTCACTATATGCAAATGCACTCGATTCGGATTAGGAATCCGTTGTTAGGGGCTTTTTAGACTGTACATAAGAAACTCAAAACCTTATGCGCGACGCTATACATAGTCTATCTAGCACTTACATGTTAAGGTATACAAAGCGGCAAAGCTACCAGATCGTAGCACTTGCTACGTCGTAGCAAAAAGAGGACGCAAACGCGTTTCGTTTATAATACAATTTATTCACACCTTTTATTTTGAAGTAGGTTTTCATTCTAAATACCAACATTGCCTATAGTCATGCTTGTATGTATAGCAGAGCAAGTAAGCTTTAAATATTAATAGCAATAGAAATTCTTAACTCAACGCAATCACAATTCACAGTGTTCTCCGATAAACCTCCAACACAGCAAAAGGAATCTCGCTCATAGGTCAACGCTACGCGAACCATTTGACTGGTAAGTCATTAAGCTCCACCAACATTGTGCCCGTATTCCGGCGAAAATCCGCCCGGAGATCGATGCTATCGTCCATCCTTAGTGACTGCTCGCGCGATGGACTGCCCGCGGTGAGAACCGGCCAGCCGAAAAGCCCATTTGTCCTAATAGCCAACCTTGCATTCAAATAGTAAAGTACCCACTACAGAGCACAAAACTGGTTGCCTTGTCTAGATAAAACTATGAACGCAGAGGTAAGTTCAAAATGTTCTGCAAAAATACGGTATCTACGAAGTATTTTTAGATACAAAATTAAGCTAATTCTAAGAGATGACACATGTAGTTAGGTAATTTTATAGTTGGTTTTAGAGTTTCGTTGAAAGAAATGTATTCCCTTATAAAAAGTTTACGTGTCTGTCTATCAACAGCATAATTTATGAGTGACTGGGCAGTAGATTAAGGTGTGGCGTACATTTGTATTTTTGCACAAAATTGCAATGGTCACGGGGAAAATACGGAATAATTTTTAAAATGCAACAAAGACGTTAAATACGGTATCTGACTAAGCAAAAGAAAAATACCGTACGGTGTGTATTATATTCGCTTTACCAACTTTTTTCTTTGAGTGTTTGACTGTAATAGAATAGGATAGGAGGCTATGTAAAATATAGGGGTGCTTCTTTTCTGTGTATTTCACGAAGTAACATAAAATGAAAATCTATTTCTAGCATTTACATTTTGAGTACATAATCTAGGGTTTCATTTTTGGAAATAAATAACAAATAAATATAAATTTTCCTCGATTGAAATTAGGTCTTCAAACATTTTTTCTCCTCGTTAAACTAAAAGGAATCATGTAGAGAACTCAAACATATTTTATTAGATGTGTTTATCGAGATTTCTGATTTTGGAAATTTTGGTGGCTATTTTAGATTTTTAATAAAAATAAAAAACTCACTTTTCTTTTCTTTCGCCATGAATCCGCTCCTCTCGCACTGCGCTTGGATTGTAGTAACAATAACAAAAAAATAAATTCACATCTGTAAAGAACGGGATCAGTTGCAAGACTTATACTTGCGCTCTGTGCGAGACAGCGTTATTTCGTTCGTAGGTAATCATTTTATTTCGTAGTTTAGTGTTTAGTTAATTTTATGGATATACATATTTTTTTTATATATCGAAGAAACAGTATTATTCCAATACTTGTAGTTGTATAAAAAATATTTTTTTCGCTTGCATTGTCTTGAAAATTGTGTGTAAGTTGAGTCCTTCTTATTGAAAATACGAGTTTTTGAGTAAAATATTTAAAATTATTTGATTGGAAACTGACTGATATTAGTTTCTTTATCCTATCTTAGAAATGTCATCAAGTTAGATGAGTTATTGTCCTTAATATTAATACTAGAATAATCACGCAACGAAGCGACAAATTGGAGGGTTTTAGCCACAGAACTATTAATTTTAGCTAATACTGAAATATTTTGCAGGCAAAAAGAAAATTGATTTTAGTAGATTCAGTTCATATATTGTAAAAAACAAAATTAAGTTGATCCTTTAACCACGTTCTTCTAAGGATCGTTTAAAAACTAAAAAAAACGTATCTTGTCTAAATTTTTCAGTTTAGTCAGTTATCAAAAGATCAACAATTATGTTCTAAGGTCAGGTCCATCCTTAAGCGTCACGTAAAATTAACACACTGACTACGGTTGGTAACATGCCCAAAATAAAATGCAATGAAAAAGGTAGCTTTAAATTTACTTGCTTTAAATCTTAAGTAAGATATAAACAATACTTACCTTGATTATCGTCAAGCTGTTAACAGCTGCATTGGGTATATTAACCAGTTCAGTTATATCATATACGGCATACACTTCCAATATTTTATAGTGAATTCATAGTAGACCAGTTATTGGCTCCCCATCGCGAGACTCAGTCAGTGGAAACGTTCATTTATCCAAATAGCTTTGTTTAATCTCCCCGCATTCGAGTCGCTCACAAAACACACAAACGCTAGTCTGTAAATTATTGATATCATACAGATATGCGTTTTCCATTTTGAGACTGAATTAATAGGCTGCATTCGGATTCTAATGGCTATTGTTTTGCTGCATTATGCCATGTTTCTCAGACTAAAAAAAATTATCTGCTATGAAATAACTTTCGAAAGTTTCCTCAATGTAGATGTGATCTACTTTTGAATATGCTTCATAATCCCACGCATTTTGAATTTTACTTGCATATGGTATTATTAACCTTCTCATTAATATTTTCGGCAATTTTTTAACCAAAGTAATTATATTGAAGATTTTAATATTCCCGGTGCCTTTTGTAGCAATTATGTATTTAACTACATATATGCCAAATAGATCAATCAGTTTAGTTGTTTTTGAGTTTAGGTACTCTTTATTAATGAAACTCGAGAAGAACGTTTTAAAACCAAGATATCCGAGAATAGAAAATTAATAATAGAATGTGCAACAAAAACAAAAGCCCTTTCCTTGAAGGTAATTCTAAATATACAGCACATAACCGTTATGAAAACTTATCATCGTTGTAATATGCAAATTATTCATATAAAAATGTTAATTAAATATAACACGACTGGTGGGCCGGCGCAATGTTGTAATAAATCTGAGCTGACGTCGGACGGTGGTCTAATGTGATACAGCGCTGCTACCGACGCACTAAGTATCTCGTTGCCGCTTGCGTCCTAATTTTATTGCTAAAGATAATTTTTAAGGTTCCGTACCCAAAGGGTAACCAATGGGACCCTATTACTAAGACTCTGCTGTCCGTCTGTCTGTCCGTCTGTCTGACCATCTGTCTATCCATCTGTCTGTCCGTCTATCCGTCTGTCACAAGGCTGTATCTCATGAACCGTGATAGTTAGACAGTTGAAATTTTCACACATGATGTATTTCTGTTGCCGCTATAGCAACAAATACTAAAAAACAGAATAAAATTAATATTTAATGGGGCTCCCATACAACAGACATGTTTTTTTTTTGTTTTTATAGATAGTGGTACGGAACCCTTCGTGCGCGAGTTCGAATCGCACTGGGCTGGTTTTTATATAATATATTTTTAAGGATCAATAACAAAGTAGAAACTCTCGCAAATTTTCTCTTATTTTCTTCCATTCACTTTCACTCGTCATTCATTTGCTGGGCTTGATCGATCACAGATAATAATCCCCTGTTGTACTGGAAAGTTTGCCGGTTGCCCTACATTTTTTTTTCTTCCTGTCTCTTAGTACTTAATAGTATAAAAATGTCGACACAATTTAAATCGCAGAAACGTAACAGATACTCGAAAAAAGATATTTTAATTCTGCTTGATAGGGCAAAGACAAATGCAGCAGCATTAGTAACTTATTCAAAAAAAAACTCCGTACAGAAAACGGTCATAAAATGCATAAGATTTGGTTTCGTATCATGCTGACAGACCTTCTATCCCTCCCGTACCTTCACACCCTGTTTCATTGCAAAAGAGATATTTTCTGCACATTTATTTTCTTTCTGGTGGGAAACGAGTGGAACCCAACAAAGGGCGCGCGGGGCATAGAACGCAGTTACAATTTCCGTGGGCACCTCCATTCCATTTCAGATTTTACAGTCGTAGTCGCCGCAGAATAAATGACTGGCCGCGCCGTTCGTTAACGCAAACGAAAATGTGTCGTGAACGTTACGCATTCAATTAAGAGGCCGTTGAAAAAACGGTTAAGTGTTGATTTGATTGGTGTGACGAAAGTTCTTTAAACTGAAGAATAGTCTTGAAGGTTTTTTGTCTACACCTTATGCAGTAGATTAAATCATCGCTTTTAATTTTGTCATTAAAAATTCTTATTTTCGAATTTAAGGCCTTAATTTTGTAAGAAAATTCATAACATTATTTTGTGACGTAAAATGTGTAAAGGCTTAAAAAACTGTAATAAGTGGCATTTTTATCTAAACACATATTTTGTCTACTGATCATACTAAACAAACAAATATAATGCAATACTTTTGATGATTATAAGCAAGAAAGTATAATAATGCTGACAAGTATTTCAGAGATTTTGGAATAATAGACCAGTCATTAATACAACATCTCTAAAGGTAAATATTTTGAAAATAGAGATTTCTAAGTGACTGTAGGTTTTGGATCTTCAAAGATGTTCAGTATGATCAGGTTAAGGCGATATGTGAATTTTTCAAGTCACTGTTACTCTTAGCAGAAAAACTTACAGTCCAAGCGGAGCGGATTCAGGGAAAAAGATAAAAAAATAGGTTTTTTATTTATATAAAAAGAAAACTGAAATAGCTAGCCAAATTTCAACCAAAACTAGATATTGTTGAAACCCATCTAATAAAATATGTTTGAGTTCTTTACATGATTTCTAAAAATTCGTCAAACTATGAGTAAAATTGTGTGTGAAATGAAGGTCACATTTCATTAATTATTTCTTTCGAGCGAAATTTTTATCTTGTTTTTGTTTAAGCTGAATTATTTTAAAAGGTTTCAAAATTTTTATACTAATTTGTAAACCTAGTAGCTTCTTTTTGACAGTGAATTAGTTTAAATAGTGGCAATATATTTACGATAGCGCCTAAATCTAAAATTATAATTCGCATTAAACCTATAAGTTATGTTTGATTATTTTTAAAATAATTTAGATACTTCAGACTGGAATTGAAAAATAAATCAACAAAAAGTTTCCCCACGTTCAGTAATCGAAAAATTTAAAAGTTATCACGGGCGCCCGTCCACCGCCCATCAGCGGAACGTCACAAACAATTATTAAGCCAAGTTTATTTGAGACCTGACGTTGGCTGCAGCTATATTAATTTATAAAGCCTTAGAAACTTCATAAAAAAGACGCAAAAATATTGTGACATTTTGGAGGCAAGGAAAACTTTAAGTGTGAATAAATAATTTAATTTCAAGCCCCAAACCAAATATTGTTCACTATTAGTTCAATCAAAAAGTCTAATACTGGAAGTGTCAAACAGCTGTAACTCGATATAAAACAGCAGCAACAACAATAGACAAGCATCCACTAACTACGTAACTACTTATTTTAAATTATAGTGGACCGCCGTTAGCAGCTCTAGGGTATGAAAACTTCTTGATGAGTGTCTTACCGAGAATGTGGAGCGGCCCCTCAAACCCGAACCCGAATAAATCCGAGTTCGAGTGTGATTCCCCACAGTGTTGCCAGCAGTCAAACAAGAAAAATTCCGAAACCAAATCAGAAATAATTATTTTATTTTTAATCAAATTCATATTTGCTGAGACGTCTTATAATTTGAAAGAAATATTTTTTTGCTCGATATATTTCAGTCGAATGATGACGGCTCCATACCGTGGGCCGAAATATATCAAGCTAAAAAAAATGTTTTATTATTTTACATAATATTAATAAGGAAACGAAAGAAATAAATAAAGCTTAAGAAAACACAATATACATTTGTTAACAAATTGAAAGAAAATCATTTCTGTTATTGTAGATATTTTCAATACATTTTCAATTTATTATGATATTGTTGTTATTAATAAAAATTATAAATAACGAATATATTTCCTTCACATTAAGATTATTATATAATAAAAATTTAATTAAACAAAATAGTTCCTTGATAGATTAAACTTATTAAGGGACAAAGTTATGTGATGGTAACCTTGTAATATATGGACCTAGGTGTATTAAATGGTCATATTTTATAATTTGGATATTAAAAAAATATATATTTATTATTTTTGTAAACCCCAAAATACCCCAAATTACCCGGTAGTATTCGTTACATATTCAACTAATGATAAATTTAAACTAAAAACAGTACTTGCTAGCATCACGGTTTACCGCAACAGGAACAAGTGAACCGACATTGTATACACCTCGTCCGCATTTTATCAACATGTGTAAGCAGTCAAGGCAGCATAGCGGCGAGCAGAAAAAAGCAATGCTGGGGCTATCCTGTCTTGACTGACTCAAGTAAGTGACAATGGACAATAATAATCTAAATGAACCGTAGCCCTCACGTTTACAAAGATCAAAGATGCAACACATAAGTAATTACTCGTTGGCGCTTTTCCACTGTAAACCTTGCTATGTTCTGATATGAGTTCAACTAGATTCTAGTGACAAGAACATCATAGACAACCCCCAAAAGACGTCCCATACAGGGCTATTACTTTCTGTAAGACATTAGCATGATTTGGCCTATATCAGCATATGCATTCAAAACCAATGTCAGTTGCGACTAAATCTCAGATACGGAAGCGCATTCATAGTTCCTACGAATCAAAATCGTAATATACGTATAAAGTTGCTAAAATGCATTCTTGCGAATGGTGTATGGTGTAATTGTGAATGGTGTAGAAAAACCAGTTCAAACATTATCTTTGAAAAGGATATAATCACATTTCTTAGGTAAGTACATAAATATTTAATACAACATACTCGTATTTTTACTAAATCATCGCGATTCAACTTAAACTGGTCACACGATGACCGAAACTTACACACCGCGTTGATGTCTCTCAAGCTATCTCTTACTCTCTTGCGTTCTGTAGTGTTTTTGTCTCGCTTATTTCGTCGCTGCCGTGTAACGATAGAGGTGCGAATTTATTTAGCCGTTACTTATTGGTAGTAATTGATCTATGTAGTTATAAAAAAAATATATAAAAGCCTTCAAAGCAAGTTGAAAACATAATGCGGGAAGGAATTAAGCTAAATAAATGATAACTTTTTTAACATATGATACGGTTGGCTGCAGTTCATGGTATGAGAACAAATTTTTTATAGGTACATTAAATCTGCTATCAGGTAATTTGACCAGCGCAGCGGGCAACTATACTTATCATAACTATTTATATATATTATTATTATACTAATGAGTTGCAGTTGCAACAGGGCTGTTTTTTTTTATAAAAATCTTAACTACAAGGAGTCTAACTTCGATAAAATATAATGAATGCATATTTCTCAAAATTACACCAACTACCTCGCACTATAAAGTCTGGGTTTCGTAATGAATCTTTATGTAATTTATCGATAATTAATAAAGCGTGATCGATACTATTGTGACGTGGTTGTTTGCTCCCGCACATCACTGTATTCTGTCCTTGATAGAATGTTTCCGAAGCAAAATAACTCCGATTAGGTGTCCATTGGTTGTTGTCCGTGCAAGAACATGTTGACCTTAGAGTAAAATATGTTGGCAATGTATACTTTAAGATGTTGACCCATATACTAAAACATTGAATGACAATACCATAGATTTCTATTAAATCTTTTAACATTATGGAGGAATACCAGTCATATTAACGAAGTACAACCGATCTCAGAAGTGTCTACGGTCATTCGCGCGATGCATGTTAAATCGCGTACGTAACCACCGTTGCGTGCCGCCAAGTAGGCAGTATATGCGCTCGGAAGTTACACGTTCAGCCGCCGGTAGCGAAGCCTCCTCCGGTTTATTACCATGTTAATTGTGGCCCAAGGAATTACGACGCCTTCTGATAGAGTTGCCTCACAAAGTTCACCTGCAATGCGGACGTTGCGAGCGAGATGGAGTCGCAAACCACGTTAACTAAGATGACTTTCCAGATTGCTCCTTAAACTAACGTTTTCGTCTGACGCGTTTTTGAGGGTTCCGCAACGAAACGGAAAGTCTTATTTACTTCGTCTGGGTGTATGTTTTAGGCTGAAATAAGAAATTGCTCGGCTAACAACAAGAGCTGAAAGTTTGTACGTTGTAATTCTGTAGGTACACAAAAACCAAAAATACAAAATAAGCCTTACAATACCTCTATATTTATATATACAAGGTGAATTTGCGAACATCGTCCAAATTCATACTTGAGCCTTGGTAAGTGATCAGCATCATGAACCAATAACGATTTTTGTAAAATTCATGAAATGATATTTCCACTCCCCATAGTGATTCACTCAGGACTGGGAGTGAATAACTATGGGAAGTCGAAATTTCATTATACGAATTTCACAAAAATTGTTATCGATTCATGATGCTGATCACTTACCAAGCTTCCAATATGAATTTGGACGATGATCAAAAAGTCACCTTATATATAGGTATACAATATATTTAGCACCAAAGATATAAGGCTTTCTTGACATTGATAAGTAAATTAAAAAAAACTTACAATCAAATATTTCAAAGTCTTTGTAAAATGTGCTTGACTAACTTAATTTTTATGTGTTTTTACAGATGTTTTTTTTTTCAAGTCTTCCTTAGTAGCTTATTTGATACAAGTAACACGGTGTGGAACACTTACAGTGCGGTTGACGTCCTTACGAACACTTTACCTCCGAGGTATTTAGGATCATAAATCTATGGTATGTAAAGATTGGGATCACTCCAACTACTCCCCCTCAAATTGCATGTCAAAAGTTGATTTTTCTCCTAAGCCAATACAACATTAGTCCATTTGTGTCTATGATCGCTTTTAACTAGAAAACTTCAGAGCGTTTGATATGGCTTTTCTTGAGGAAATATTTAAAATACCTTTACCCACGCAATAGCTAACAGGAGCTAGTGACCGTTGAATAATTGTAAGCTGATAACTTTAACAACACTTAACGAATTTTGATGCAGTTTACCGTAGTAGCGTTTTTTTAATGTTTTAATTTTTACAGTTAAAAGGATTAAAATTTTCCTCATATCAAGATTTTTAGAGAAGTTTAGTGTTAGAAGCGTCGGCAATAAATAACCCGGAAATCTATTTAGTTCGGGTGGAGCTGCAGGCTATTGCTAGTAGACTGCATCTACCTTTGCATCATCTGATTCCACATCGTAGAAGATTCCAACTTACTTACAGGTCAGCCTTCGTTTCTTAATTATATTTTCTGTCCTGGGTAAGACGGTCACAATAACGGAAATAAAGTTGCTGCAATAATGTTTTGTCCTGTCTCGTCCCAAGCAATTACAGAAACATGTTGGCACCAAAAGGCATAGAAAAGTTTCAGTGTACAAGAAAAATATTAGTTTTATACACCATTTACAATTTGGATAATGTCTTTTATTGGCAATTAACAATTTTAAGTAATGTTGAAATTAGAAATACAAAGGAAAATTATGTTACAATATAATGGTGTCATGAACAACCAACCAATGGCCTATTCCACTAGTCCCTACCAACGTAGATATAAGTCATATATTGTATAGTATAAGTTTTATGTTGAAAAAAAAGACATGATCTTGCTAAGTTTCTTGCCCTTCTTCTTAGCAAGACTAATCGAATTGGCGGAGGTAGGCATGTATTTATATCTGTAACCTATTAGTATGTAGTATATAGGATGTTTGGTCGGCCGCCTGGATTCGTGCTGGGGGTTCGGTTGTTGATCATTGAACCTTGTTCCTGGTCCCTGGCCGGGTCTCCGGTATGGGTTCGGGTGATTGATTGGATTTCCCCTTGTATAATATAAATTATTACCTATCATTTTAATCTCATATATATTTTTGCTGCATCAATTAAATAAACCTTTAATTTAGTTCATGTATATTTATTATTGTATTACATATATTTTTACTAGATTAAATTTGACGTGTAAAAAGTGTATTATGTATACCTATTTTGCAAAATAAATTATTTGAATTTGACGTATCCTCCCAGGTCTTTGTAATTCAGTTCAGAGCTGAAAGTTTGACTCGCGCACAAAGGGTTCCATACCACTACATAATACGGGTAGAAAACCCTAAATATAGATGCCATAGCAACACCAAGGTGACAAAAAACACGCCCCTAAAATGGTAGCCCTGATATTTTGCATTCAATTTTATTTGTTCTTCATCTTTAGAATACCTATTTATCTTATATTTGACACTTGTAAGTATTACCGTTTTTAAGACAGAGGTAAAAAAAATGCAATATTTTCGAGATTTTTTGGTATGGGGAATCGCCTTGAGTTTCATTTTGTTTTTGTTATTTGCTTTGAAAGCGTCCATAGTAAAACGTATTCTGTGAAAATTAACCAACAGACGGGCAAACAGACAGACGTGGAGGCTCAGAATAGGGTCTCGTTTGGCATCCTACAAGTATACGGTACACTTAAAATAACTCATTCCAATAGTACAGTAGAGTTTCTTTTTTCTGACGACTTCGTGTATTTACACACACGTCAATGAAAATAAACCTGTTTTGTGCCAAATTAAAACAGCATTTGTTCATTTGGTTCTAAACATCGCTATAATATTTGTTAAATACAGTCATAAGCTAAATTATTATGAAATTAGCAAAACAGTACTTAACCCCCTTACTTTTCATTATGGCTAAAACAATAGATCGCAGATAAGATCGTTCGAATAACTATGTATATTCAAAATGAATACTTGCGATTTTCGGCTCTTGCGCTGTTTCACAACTATTATTTCACTATTATCCGACTAGTTTCGCCTTATTGGCACTATACAAGGGGTGGTACGTTTACACGTTGTGTTCACGCCACGAGCGTGACGGATGCGCATGCGCATGCGTAGTCTCGCGCCGCAGCACCTCGCAGCGCGGCGCGCGCTCGCGCTGTTCCGCGCGAGACGTCTCCCGAAACACACGTGTGCAAGGAGGGACGCCACGCAGCGCATTCGCCGGCCCATCCAGAACCATCCAGAACCAAGGTTAGTTCACCCACAATTCTCCCGTGTCAACTCATCCATTTTACTCAAATCCCATCAGCTCTGCATTCCTGTAACCTCGCGGTTAATAAGGCAACGTATGCGTAAACGCTATTTAAAATTGCCTTTTTTAAATTACTGCGACAGCAACGGGTCATTGAGAACTTGTCACCTACTTTTTTACCGAGCTTAAATCGAACTCGTGTAGAATGCTGTTCTCAATGACGTCCCTTCTCAGCGTGTATAAACCATGCTTGCTCTAGTAAATGGCTTTTCGTGACTTAACTACGACATGGTAGCATTTTAGTTCAACATCTACCCTCTAAAACCCATTAACTGAAACTACTCAGAAACCTTGGTCACTTTGTCCTGCGTATGGGCTACATTTGTCCAACATTGTGTGACACGTTTTATGTTAATTAATTCCAGACACTACTAGTTAAATGTGGCCATAAATCCGTGTCAGATTCAGACCGGGACGGGTCACATGAGATGCCATTCAAAGGCGTTCCTTGCGAGGCATTGAAGGGGTTGTGTACAGTATATTGGCCATATACGAAATATATTCTGACACAATGAATTGTGGGGTCTTTAGATAGTACCGTGAATATGAATTGAACTTTATTTATTTGTTTTGTTTTCATTAAGCTTTTTACACATGAACAAATAAGTTGTGAGAATATAATGTTATTATCCACACATATACTGTGTGTTTATGTAACCCCTGGTCGGCAGAAGGGTAAGTTGAGAGTGGAGAGCTATGATCTTTGTATACTTTTGTTGCTTCTTTCACATTCTTATATCGAACCATAATAACTTCATGTGCGCTATCTCATGAATTTAGCTAAAATACGTCTTGTTACGGCAAATTTCACTTAATGTATTTTGTCGTCTGTTTTATTCATCCATCAGAATTCCATTTTCTATTACAGCCACTAAATCTTCTTTTGGGCGGCGAGGATTTTATGTTTTTGCATAACAATCAATTAGCTATTATATGTTCCACGTATTATTTCTTATAACACAATTAATTTCTTATAATTGTGTTATAAGAAATAACACGTGGAACATATATTTAAATCTCACTTTATGTGTCATAGTATAAGGGTGTTGTTTCATCAGTCTCTTAAATAAATTATTTCTTACCCGCTGAAGTCAATTCAAAAATTAAAAAATTCCGACAGACTCTGTCAAATAAAATAGAAAAAAATATATGGTTATTTTGCTTCTCATGAACGTCATCAGTTGAAGATGATGATTAAAGAAGAAAGAAAGACATAATGTACGAATTCGTAACACAATCAAGATCATTATCTTAGTACCGCATTGAAACTAGATCGTACCATTTTGTGCACCACGCTCGTTCTAAAATATAAAGACATAAAGCTTTCCAAAGTAATAAAAGAACAGACGACACCATCACTGTAAGCTCGGCACCTAGCGTACATTGCGGCTCTAGTTCAAACAATAACACTCCTAAAAATATGAATTTTCATTTTCCTCGCCATTTCGCCCGAGAGTTGTATTATAGCTCTTTTACACTGACAGCTGGTGGTTGGATGTCAATTCATATCATTTTAAGGTTCAGAGTTTCATTAAAAAATAGTAACGTTGAATACGAGTAATATCGTAGAAGGAAGAACTTATGTTCATTTTGTATTTGTACAAATTGTATTTTCATATTTTTACTCAACTCAACCGAGTTACCTACTATGTTAAAAAAACAGCTGTAAAGTTATATTGCATCGCAGCTGCCGCTTACCGTAAAATCCCAGCTTATTTTCCCTTCTCCTTTCCCGACTATTTTTCTTTCCTTATTTCAAAGGAATACTTGAAACACAAAGATTGTTCTAACCCACAAACGTAGAACCGAGATGACGATGGTAGTCGTTGCCACTAAAATATTTGATGCTCCGTTTTGTCGCGAAACGACGGCCGGCCAGTATGAAAGAGCCATAACATATAACGTTGTCCACGCTTGCAATACTGCTTTATGGACGGTATAAATTCCACATCGTTTATTTGCTTTTTACCAGTCTACGCAAGGAGAACAGATAATGTGTTTCGTGCATCCGTAGTCATAATACGAATGTATTTTATGCTCACAAAATTGAAACATGTCCAGCAAAACGTATTTTCTATGTTATTTTGAGTAATCAAATTTACCTTTAAAAATGAGAACACTAACTTAAATCGCATCACCATAATGTAAAACAATTTTTTACAAAATTAAGATACTACACAAGCTTTCTACCTACTAATTATATATATCAGCTTATAAAAAGATAAGAATCAACCATTCCAACTACAAATACCTGCACAACAGATATAATGGTATAATAGAGAACAATTTAAAGAAAATATAACTTAAACTTAGCGGCCTGTATCGCAATAATAGTTGGCAAGCGGTGGGCGCTACCCAGTTACAATTTCCGTGAGCGTTTCCGTTCCTCAGATTATGTGGGATGAGAATCAAGATATCACATCGCAAGGAGATGTAACACGCTAGTAGAATATCTGTGCAATCTTTGAGGGACGAAGTATTAGAAATAGAAACATAAAATCTTTAAAAATATATCAGTTGGATAAATTTTCTAAAAAAATATTTACTAAGTATAGGGAAAAATTGTGCAAATCCAATTAACCCGAAGTAAAACTTTCCCTGAACCTGATTTTAGATTTCAATTACTTAATATTGAGGAAATCAAGCAAGCAAACGATTTAAAATTGAATATATTTTTATTGAAGGACTTTATGAGCTTTCTTAATTTGAATCCACTTGATTAAATCGTATGTTTTTTGATATTTATGTTAACATATGATATCGTAAATATCCAGACGCTTCAGAACACAGACCACTCTGTGCTTCATAAAAATAACCTGACGGAAAACAACTGAGTCGTAGCGCTTGCTACGCCGTAGCAAAAGTGGACGCTAACTCGTTAATGTCTAAAAAAATAATACTATTGCAATATTTTTTCATTATTATTATTTCACTCCATTGTTACAGGTGATTCTAGTTTCTCATCGCTAAGAAGTCTGACTACATTTCACAAGTCGCTAACACAACAAAATTACTCGCGAACAAAATTTAGATTTCACCGTCTTCGGAGTTAGAAACTCATGTTCATACGTAAGTTTGAACTCTGCTGCAACTTGAAACACGTTTCCCGTACGTGGAAGAAATTCAAATTTTTACATACCCGGCCGATTTAGACGTCGTAATTCGCGGTTAGTGGTTATGTTGGACACGTGCGGTCGAATGAAGACGTTCGACGAAGACAAAATGTCGAACGTCTCGTTGTTATACGTTTCTTTCCGTCTCTTATGATTTTGCCACAAAGCATCTACGAGAACGCTACGAAAACTGCTACGAAATACTGCGACTCGACTTACTTTTTATATACGTACAAATTAATTATCTAATTTATATACTTTAAAAAGGTGACAATATTCGCCTTAAGAAAGTGACCAACTGATCAGCAATATAATAATTGTGACTTTCAACTGTTTATTGCAAACAATTAAACACTGCAGATTTCACATTTTAACATTAAGTTAACATGTAATGTAATTGAGATAACATTTAACTTTACTGACAGTAATCTTTACAGATTAATCAAACCATGTAACTCTATCGACATCACAGTTCGAGCACTGGATATATGTCATAGGTGTACTCGTTTATTTGTACTTTGAATATAGTTATGTCATTATTTCAACGGTCCAGTTGGACTTATGTTTTACTCGTATCTATGACTATCATCAATACCGTCATCGCGTGACATTATTAATAATGATGATAATAAATGTATTTTCAACTAACAATTTTACGAAAATGAGAAAAAGAAGGCGTGCGATTTTTTTGTATTCGTATTTTATGGGCTAACTCTTTCTGAAGGTCTTCTACTGGAGCATTTGAGGCTGCATGGCAGATATACCTTTGCCTAGCCCAGAGAAAAAAAAGAAATATTGGTCATTGATTAGTTATCTAAGATATTCAAATAATGTAATTTGGGCCAATCACAGCGCAGAATCGCGTACTTATAATGCATATTATAACATTGTTTTTTAACAATTTAGGTATGCAAAAACAATGTTACTACTTATAAAACTGTTTTTAATGATTTAATTTCTTTATTGTAGTATTTTTATTTTTATTTATTTATAACACTTTTTGCACATTTACACAAATAACTTAAAAGACAAAAGAAACAATTAAACATGGTGTACAAGGGCGGCACTTATTTCTAATAGCAATATCTTCCAGGCAACCCTTGGAAGCTAACAGAAAGATGAACAAATTAACATGTGGAGGTGGAAATACTAATCAGAAAATAATAGGGAGATCAAGAATAAAATATAAACCTAAATATCTAAGACATAAGCTTACATATAAAAATACATGAACATACTTAAATAATTGAATACATACCTATACACATACATATATAAATAATAAATAAACATACAAAAATTATAATAATATTGGATATTTGAGTTCTAAGATGGGTACTCTGTTGAGAAAAATTGCTTCACTTTTATTTTAAAGTGATTTGTATTTTTCAATGCCTGAATTGCTACTGGTAAGCGATTCCAGAGTCTTGCAGCGTCTACCGAAAATGAGTCACTGTAAAATCCTGTTTTGTTTTCTGGAATAGCTATCCTTTGACTGTTGTAGGAGCGCATGTCACGCCCGCGTTCATTAATGAATGTGAACCGTTCACGGAGGGATTGTTTAATACACTATGGAGGAAAAGGATTGTTTAATACACTATGTATTGAATATGTGTTTAATACAGGGCCTAAATTAAAGTTAAATTTTATGTACACAATGTAGCCGATTCCGAAGGTTTTAATTTTAGTCTTGGTGCTGTCAAAACTAAAATTATTCCAGAGTGATTTAGCTTCTGTTCCTAGCATTAAAGTACTATTTTGCAAAAAATTAAATTTAGTTTTGAAAGCCCTAAAATTAATAGAAAGCCTTCAGAATCGGCTTTAATAAAGCATTAAATGAGGAACTTAGATGATAAACAATTTATATCAGGATTTATACTTGCGATTGTCGGCACTTGATGAAACATAGAAAGCATCACTTTGACACTTTGCGTGCAACGGGAAGTGTGAAACAAATATAATTATGTTAAGAAACAAATAGTACAAGTGTTTGTGTTCAAAATCAAGATGAGAATTTATATCAGGATTAAGAAGCCTGCTGCTTGAACAATGTTTTTACGCTCTGAAAAACTATTATGAAAATACTAATTTACAAATTTAATTGTTCAATTTGAATAATAGTTACCTACTTATATAAACTAAAAATTACCTAAATAACAAACATAAAATATCGTTGCATATTTATGAGCAAAGGTATTGTCGTATACAATTTATAAATTGTAAGTATTAAGTTAAGTTATTATTTAAGTAAATTGCAATACTTTATCTAGGTTAATCTTTTATAGCACAAAAATTTAGTTATAAGAACATTATGTAACCAAGATTACGTAAATAAACATAATATTATATTCTATTCATTTATGGTACGATACATATGATAAAGTTACCTGTAAGGCATTACCAGTCAACTAAAATGTGTTAAGTGTAATATACAACGTGTAACAGAAAGGTGTAACTATATTTGAAGAGCTTATTCAATCAATGGTATAGAACAACTTTTACGATGGAACAAACCCTGTACCTCGAAAAAAAAAACTTTTTCATAGAAAAATGCAATGCCGCTTGGCTGAAATGTATGGAAGGGCAGATTTTTTTTTGAGATTTTGGGTTTGTCTCCATAGTAAAAGTTGTTCTATACTATTGACTGAATAATCTCTTCAAATATGGTTACACCTTTCTGTTACACCTTGTATATCCAATACATGGAAATTGTGAGCGTAGATTTACTCGTAATCTGCTGAAAAAAATCCGTATCTTAAAAGGAAAAACAGTGTCCGTCTATCACATAGGCTTCTCTCAAAAAATATGTAACTATGATACTTTAGAAGCTACTCAGTATAGGTTTTTATACAATCAGCGGGCCTATTGTGTATCTCTAGTTGCCTTCTGGACTGGGTGTCTATCATCAAAAACATAGATTATACTCGTACTATCGAATTCCGATGTCCTAAGGATATTTTCGCACTTGAAGTGACGACACAGATTGTTAATAGTTCAATACCCACTAAAGGCAATTTTGAAATTTCAGTTTTTAGCTATGTTTTTGATGATAGGCACCTCGTGCAGTTGGCAACTAAAGATACAGAATAGGGGGGCTGGTTTACTTTAGTATTGTTTGCATACTTCTTAATGGTTATATCTTTGTTCTCTCTTAGCCAGTTTATTAAAAACACGTTGAGGTTCCTTTCGTTTTAAATGTCATACATAATAAATTTCCAAACTAAAAAAAAAACATTCTCTGATTTTAGACAAAGAAACTTCATTATATGACAAAAAATTCGTAGCTGCATTGAGAAAATACGAATCCAAATTTGATGGAAAAATTATATACCTACTTTAGTCGTTATAGGTATGAGGGCACAATCAAGAGTATGACATGTCTCTATTGGTGGAACAGGAAGAAGCAAAAGAGGTTTTACAGGATCGTTGCAGATGGAGTAATGTTAGTTTCTATCTGGGTAGATATTGTCCCTTATGTCCCCTTTGGGAGACAGGCATGAGTATACATACATGAGTTACCGGATCACTCACAGACTTTACTGAAAGTGACGTAGATACTATAAGTTCCGCGTGTTTATCGTTGTTTGGTGTCACTCCGGTAATTAATAACGCAAGCCCGGAAGTAACTAATTGTGCGGACGCCCTACCGGTCCGACCACCAATACCATCTGCATCGATGTCATCCCGAGCCCTGCGAGCCGCAGCCCGCAGTGTGAGGCGTAACGTCGTCGCGTAAACGTCTTTACTCGCCCAGATGAAGGCAGTCTAAATCTGCTGAAACTGGTCGGCTTTCCCGATCATAACACGTATTGAGGTGAGCCGTTTTTATATAAATCAGTATACATATAGATTGTAATTATATTTTATGTAAGTAAATGCAAAAGAAAAATTCCTTTTATGATAATCCAAAATGTTCACGTAATTAATTCAACTTCACTGCATTAGAAATAATCTTTAGCTAAAAAAACATAGTTTAATTCATTGCTTGACGGATTTAACATCGCCTATTTTATTCAGAATTATTTGTACAATATTATAGCTGAAATAAACTTTCAATACCATTAAACTACTTCATAACTGCTAGTCTTCTGACCGCTTCACTCCCACTGAGCAGGATAGAGAAGTGTAAAATGAAATCTTGGAGGACAAATTTCTCCAAATACCCTCGCTTTAAGGGTCGTTTCTCCAAATTTGTAACAAAATATAAATAAATAATTATAACGGCCAAAATACAACTTTTAGCTAAGGCAACTTATTTTTAAAAGTTTGCTATTTGCTTAACCATATTTTTAATGATAGTATAGTAGCTTCAAAATAATTGGATTTTCCATATCGTGATATTAGATTTTTAAGGAATTTACGGCTGATATCTCGGCTATGGAAAAGCCACTTGTTTTATAGCTATTTTAATATCATTACAATAGTTATGCATATAGCAAACTTTTAGCAATAAGTCTTCGTAGCTAAAAGTCGTATATTGGCCGTTAGAATTATTTCTTAATTTGTTGTTACAAATCCGGAGAAACGACCCATAAGTACTGAAAAGTACGAGTAGTATGTTATTTTGAAACATATTAAAATTTATGTTGGAACATATTTAAATTTAAATTCAAATGCTATTTGATGATATCAGAGTTTGATTATAGCTTGATTGAGTCTCGGCGGCGGAAGCTCAACTTCACCGCTTCGTCTGATAAGACGTCGACGCTAATTTTAGGATGCTAATACACTGAAGTGTTTTGAAAAGCTGTGGATAGCTACAAGGCTACAAAAACATGAAAATATTTGTTCTAATTTGTTAAAAAAACAGTAGCCTTAAATAATTAACCGGTGAATTGGCAGGAGGCGTGATCGTGCTGTCGGAAGTCGATTGTAAATCAATTGTTATCGATAATAATCAATAATTCTACTAGTTAATTTAGTGTATCAAGATCCACCTGCACTCGTAAGAGGTAACCCGTATATAAGCTTGCTGTCATTTCTTAGTTACTTATATAGAACAAATTTTCTGATAATATGAAATTTAAAATATGTAAAAAAACAAACATACACGAAATTTTTTATTATTTTTCTTCAGGATTTGCCTGTGTAGTTTATGTAGTCCCTTGGAAATCGGCTGAATCTTTAGATTTTGGTGCACTTTTTCCATTCTACTTCTTAACAAAGATTAATTTCTTCTTTTAAAAATAAATGTTGATCAAAATTAACAACAATAATATTACTAAACAATATGTTAAGTTTTGTCAGTTCAAAATGTAGGATTTGTTGCAATTAAATTTAAACCATGTAAAGTATACACAATTTTCAGGACCAATATATTATTTTCATGGATTTGTCATTTTACATTTGAAATGCATGTTACAAGTATGTGAAGGTCTTTATTCTACTATGTGGTGGTAGTAAGGCGATATAGTGGTTGTAAGGCGTGCATGCAACTCTTGTGCACCCGCATGCAACTGTAATGTTACCTACCTCTAAGACTTGTTCCTTACTGATGCACACATAGTTTTTACGAAAAAATAATTACTTCGAAAATTTTCTACAAGTAGAAATACATACATAATGTACGCGTATGTGTAGATCAGTACATGCGTGGTTTTAAAATTATATCCATAATCTAAGTACTTGAAGAATGAAACAATTATCTACATTACATTTGACACCAGGCGCATTTTTATTTTGGTGTTGTGACGTCACTAACGGTTTTTTGTGCCTTAAACCATAATAATTAACAAGAAGTACTGGGCTGAATGTTATAATATCATATATATATAATATCGTATATATATATATTTGTAATATTATAATATCGTTCTAGTACTTCTTGTTAAACTATTTGATATGCCTTCAAATGGACACAGAGCAGACAAGGACCGAGCTATATTCGCTTTATCTATTACTAGCTATTGCCCGCAAGAGTTTCGGATAAAAATTCGAAAATAAAATTTTCCAATAAAACTTTAACATCCCGTCAGGCAAAACAATTTTTTTACAAAAGTACTGTTCAGAATAAAATGTATATTTCGGAACGCATCCATCAATGGTCTATATATTTTGTCTATGGACTTGGAGCTGTCAAAAATACGAGGGACGTGGACATTTTCTTGGTACAGATCGCGGACGATTTATAAAATGTGAGATTAACAATTTAACCCAAGGGAAATCGGTGCGGACATCGTAAGAACATCAAGGTGTCAAGGGCTGACAATATTTTGGCGTGAAGGCCACCTTTTAGTGAATTTCCTGTGTGTGTGTGACATAACCTGTGTCCACGCGGCTTCCGACAAGTGGACTTGTTAATTACTATTTCTGGGTTGGATGCATCCCGGGTTAGGAGGGTTGTGTTTAGATTCATCGTGGAAGGTGATCTACGTGTCACGGCACCGGAACACTTTGGACTCCGCAGCGAAAGGACTTCATGCGAGGATCAGTGGATGACGTCATCATACAACTGTCTGGTAGGACGTTTTATATTAAATATTGTAGAATATAAGATACTTGTATACTATAAATCTGGGACAGCTTATGGGCCCCTGTTCCAGCTGCAAGTATCACCCTTTAGCATACAATTAGTGGTGTCTGAGCGTGGTTATGGAATCCTCGCACCATTGACGCCGATGCCCGTCACTAGTCAGTATTACCACTTTTTATATGCTACAATTTCTGGTAGCAACGAGCGTTTTATACCACACAAGTTTTGGTAGCAGAGCGTGGTTAATCCCAACTTTGGTTTATATACATTTAAACAGCGGAACTGGGCGGCCCCAGTGTCATTGAACTGTTAACATAGCTAGGCTATTTACATGTACATGTAGCAATTACAAATTGGATTTGTTTAGTGCTTTGAGTAGATAATTGATTACCGGAGGGTACCACATTGATGTGGTTCAGTAATATCAGTATAAATTGTTAATTTAGTACATATCAAGTGTTCTTGTATTACAATAACATAATCATATAACGGTTTATATTATAGATTTGGAAATCAACTTGTTAGCTAATATACTGTTATCTTGGCTTGAATGTATGTACTTACAAGGATGTATACAGTTGCATAGTGGAATGTGCATTCGGGTTTGTGTGTATTGTATACACCAAATATAATTTACATTTGATAATTAAATTCTGGAATTAGGTAGGAACCTATTTGTTTGTTTAGTATTGACGGACAGTACATACATTGGTAATTGGGAATTAATTTTGCTAATTAAATTCTATTTATAGGTAGGGTATCTATTGAGCAGTGCTTCTGTATTTTGTGCCGTGTCAGGGTGTTTGCTAAATAGTTTTTATTTATACATTTCCCGGTTCATTGCGGCATGATGTCCAAGTCTCACAAGGCTGCGTTTGCGAAGGAGCTCCACTGGTTTGCAACCGTCCAAGGATTGCTATCTCGATCGGATCGTGACACTGCAATCCTGGAGAGAGCCGAGCGGATGAGTCAGCGGCTGGCTGACGCAGAGGCGGCTGTGGCAGCACTGGAGGAAATGGATGAGCCTATGGATAGGTATGTTACGGATTTGGCTAAGATAATGGAAATTTATGATGATGTAACTGAGGCGGCCTCCATGATCAAAAAGTGGCAATCGGGCAGCCCGGTTGTAAGCACACCTAGACCAACAGATGGCGCCACTGGTATGGCGCTGGTTATAAAGTCAAATAATATTGCTGATGTAAAGAGGCAAAATTCAGGAGGTCCTGAAGTTGTCACGCCTCAACCGGTAGATGGCGTGTCTAGTAGTTTGGCTAATTTAAAACTAAATAAATTCAATGGGAAAATGGAAGAATGGGTTTCATATAGGAATATGTTTACGTCATTAATAAATTCTAGGGTAGATTTATCAAAGGGGCAAAAGATGGCATATTTGATGTCAACATTGGAGGGCGAAGCAAGGTCGCTCATCCAGCACCTCAGGGTAGAGGATGATCATTATGATATAGCGTGGGGCTTATTAAATGATAGGTATCAGAACATGCGCTTACTGGCGGATGCGCATGCGTCTCAATTGTTGACGTTACCTAGGGTAACCGACTGGGCACAGCTGAGGCAGCAATTACTAACTCCGGTCACTGTGGCGTGTAATGCCCTTAGAACATTAGATTTACCGGTGGACGAGTGGTCGTTTTTACTCGTTCACATTATTTTAGGTAGGTTGCCTAATGATGTGAGGTCACGTTTTGAGCGGGTGTCCGCAGGAAAAGATGGCAGCACTGTGCCCAAATTTACGGACTTAATGAAGTTTATTGAATATGAAGCTAGGGTAGCAGAAACATCACAGCCGGACTTGGCGCCATCAGGGGCGCAATCATTTTCGTCTGCTGGCTCATCGGAATGTGGGGAGCCCAGACAACCGCAGCAGTCGCGGGGACGCGATATGACGCGTTTAGTGGCGGTCGCCGTGATCAAGAGGTCATCGACCTGTTTGCAGTGTGGCCATACGGGGCATGACCTGCTGAGATGTCAGCAGTGGCGAAACCTGCACGTCACCGAGCGGCGACGCATAGTGAAGCGTAAGGGCCTGTGTTTCGGTTGCTTGGGCAATCATTTTGAACGTAATTGTCCCGAGCCACGACGTTGCAGTGTTTGTGAGGGGCCTCACCATTTATTGTTGTGTGCCAACAGATCTGAAGCGGCTTCACCGGTCCCGCAGCTACGGAGCCCTACGGGCGGGGGTGCTTCAGGGAGAACTCCCCCCCCTTGGACAACGGGGGTGCGTCAGGGAGAACTTCCCCCCCCTCGGTCCAGGGAAGGCATGCTGTCGGGCAGAGCTCCCCTCCGTCGGAACGGAGGACTGCGGCGCGAGGCGCGCCCCCTCACCGGGAGGTGAGTTATGTATTTGCGCGTGGACCCGTAGGGGGCCCCTCGCCTACGGGCTATCACACATATGGCCATGTTGTGAATTGGGCCCCTACGGGCGGGGCCCAATTGGAGTTGGCAAGGGCTAGGCCCCCCCTCCCCGCGCCGGTTTTGGTGCCAGCTGGCATGGAGCACCGTGCTCAGACGGAGTCACGGGGTTACTCACTGCCGTACCGTGAGTACCCGCGGTTAGAGTACCACCCGCCGTACTCAGGGAGAGTTGGAGGCTACGCTCCCCCCATGGTGGGGATGTGCACACGCCAGCCGTATTACTGCCAGTGGACTGGTCCTGCACTCCACAGGTGGGGTAGCCTGTAACTAGCTTGTTCAAGCCATGAGTACGGAACCGCGGACGGTTCTGTTGCCTACCGCGATGGCTCGCGTCTAGGGCCCCAGGGGGGATTGAGTTAGGGTAAGGGCCCTCCTCGACTCGGAAAGTCAAGTGGCGCACCGATTGGTTTTGAACCTGGAGGTTTCGTCGGTGCCGCTCCTAGGTATTAGTGGACTGGAGTTGAATCAGCGGCTGCAGCCATGGTTATAGACAATATTGTCGGCTGGCAGCCTTCTTTGGACCTTCCTCCGTCCATAATCTCATGCACGTCAGGTCTGCATCTGGCAGACCCACGTTTTGTCATCCGGCCCCAGTCGATGTTTTCCTGGGCGCGGATTTGTTAGGATGGATCCTATTTGGTTTTTAAAAGACTCTGGGTTCTTCTTCATTGGTGGAGGTATCCACAATTTTGGATATTCGATATTTGATTCGATACTTGGATTATTATGTTCGAACTTAGGAAATGGCTTTCAAATGAACATATACTGTTTGCAGATTTGGAGGATCCCAATATGATGGTGGTATTATGTTGAAATACCAACCAGTCAATGATATTCATATATTTTGTCCCCAGCCGTGAGTGCAGAGGAGCGTTGGAGCGCATTGGTACACGGTACGTGTACTTCAGGCGGACCTCATCAAGTTTAGACTTCGAGTTCTGCGCGAGGATCACGCCAGGCTGAAGTGAGCGGTTGCTCGTTTGAATCCTTTCACGGATTATGAAGGACTTCTGCGTTTTGGAGGCTGATTTTGGAGAGCTGACCTGCCATACGGAAGTCTTCATTCTTTGCTTCTACCCAAGACGGACCTTTGGTAAATTTGTTGGTGTCGGATTGACACATACGTAACGCGCACGGGGGTTTTTAGCAATCGCAACGCTCGGGTTGTGAAAGCATACCTTGTATATTTGTGTGCTTGGCCACCAAGGCCGTTCACTTGGCAGTGGTATCAGCTTTGACTACGGAGGCCTTCGTCGCCGCGTTGGATCGTTTCGTGTCGCGTAGGGGTTTACCTTCACTTATTCGTTCTGACAATGGCACAATCTACAGAGGTATTGCTAATGATGTTGTTATTTTTTATTTTGTAAATAAATATGTTAATTTAAGTTAAATCTTCGCCCGGAAAGGGGTAACTTGGCGGTACAGTTCCCCAAATTGGCCTCACTGGGAGGGAATTTTTTGAAGCTGCCGTCAAGTCGGCGAAGACCCACCTCCGCTGCGTTATTGGGGAAACTGTCCTAATTTTTGAGGAGCTTGCCACTGTATATTGTTAAGTGGAAGCGGTCCTCAACTCTCGTCCTCTCTGTGGTCAGACAGGACTGAGCATCCTAGGGAAGGAAATTTAATTCTTTGGAAGGATATGAACTTGCTATCCTTGTTTTGGTGCCGGGGCCGTATATTAAAGTTGTTTTGGCGGAGACGGAACTCCACGCGTCGCAGAGGTGTTGGTCGAAGGTTCGATTTTGTGACGAGCCATGACAACTCTCTCCCGTCTCCCGGTTGTATGAGCTAGTGGACTGATTGCTCAGCCCAGAGCGGGGGACTGTTCAGAATAAAATGTATATTTCGGAACGCATCCATCAATGGTCTATATATTTTGTCTATGGACTTGGAGCTGTCAAAAATACGAGGGACGTGGACATTTTCTTGGTACAGATCGCGGACGATTTATAAAATGTGAGATTAACAATTTAACCCAAGGGAAATCGGTGCGGACATCGTAAGAACATCAGGGTGTCAAGGGCTGACAATATTTTGGCGTGAAGGCCACCTTTTAGTGAATTTCCTGTGTGTGTGTGACATAACCTGTGTCCACGCGGCTTCCGACAAGTGGACTTGTTAATTACTATTTCTGGGTTGGATGCATCCCGGGTTAGGAGGGTTGTGTTTAGATTCATCGTGGAAGGTGATCTACGTGTCACGGCACCGGAACACTTTGGACTCCGCAGCGAAAGGACTTCATGCGAGGATCAGTGGATGACGTCATCATACAACTGTCTGGTAGGACGTTTTATATTAAATATTGTAGAATATAAGATACTTGTATACTATAAATCTGGGACAGCTTATGGGCCCCTGTTCCAGCTGCAAGTATCACCCTTTAGCATACAATTAGTGGTGTCTGAGCGTGGTTATGGAATCCTCGCACCATTGACGCCGATGCCCGTCACTAGTCAGTATTACCACTTTTTATATGCTACAATTTCTGGTAGCAACGAGCGTTTTATACCACACAAGTACATTTACATTCTTCTAAGGGTTGATTTTCGAAAAATCTTTTCTTGGTGTACCCCTTAACCTAAAAAACATGTATGATTATTTCTTTTCTTTCACTCTA
Source organism: Ypsolopha sequella (assembly GCA_934047225.1). NCBI lineage: Eukaryota > Metazoa > Arthropoda > Insecta > Lepidoptera > Ypsolophidae > Ypsolopha > Ypsolopha sequella. The sequence continues at coordinate 12,714,466 of OW203994.1, read as the reverse complement.
TTAGAGGATGATTTTTTAAAAATGGTGTACTACGTGTTTTATTATTTGTTATTGACAGTTTTTCTACTGTTTACTTCTATTTGTAATAGACACACGCAGGGAATACGACTTTAGGTACAAACGTTTTCACCCCATTTCACCACGTTAGGGGTCAATTTTAGAAAAATATTTTTTTGGTTTCCCCTGCACTCTCTAAGACTGTATATTTCTATCTAAACTATCTTCAGCGGTCTAGGCAGTGCGTTGTTTGTCAGTCAGTCATGAAATTTTGTATAAAATACCTTCGTACTTATTATTTAACGCATCCCACTGAGGATTTACAAGATTTTTCAGGGATGTAAAAGATTTCAAAAAGACGAATCGCAAAGGTCCAAACATAACTCCACTGATATTCATCAAACAGTCAAGTTTTACTCCATGAATGAATGAATGAATGAAGGAACACTTTATTGCACAAAGATAAGAAGATAAGACACATGTATAGAACAGAAACAAGGCAAGGACGGACTTATATAGAAATTTCTTCCAGTAAACCTTAGGAAAACACATGAACATTTTAATCTTAGAAATTTTAATCAGTGCATAAAACAAATAATAAAAAGTTATTTTATACCTATAATTTAAACATCAATATACAAATACTTACATAAATACACACAGACACACAATTCATCATCAGATCTTTCTATCAACCACTTCCCAAAGACGACGTGAAAGAGCGCACGTATTATAAACGCCACCGCCTACAATTATAAAGAACCCAAATATACGATCATTGAGGAGTTCCATTGAACCTCTCAGTACCTCATACATAATCGAACCCTAGTTGCCATTGATTGTAAATGCTTTCAAAAAGACAAATTGAAGTCCAAACATGATATTTCCATCAGTTATTTGTTTATGTTATCTCAAGGGTCTACATTAAAAATGTTGACTGCCTCGCGTGAAAGTAGAAGTTTTTTGTTAAAACTTTGTCGCCCTTTTTGAACCCCTTGTGGTGTGAATTTTCCAAAATCTTTTCTAAGTTTGCGTTTTCAACTTTCTATAAATACACACACGACATAACAAGTTTCTACGACTAGCAGTTTGGGCTGTACGTTGTCTGTTAGTCAGTCAGTCAGTCAGGACAAAGCCTTTTATTGATATCGATTAATTGATAATTGAGTTTTTACTCATTCTAAAGCAGCAAAACGTATAATTTTTTCAAAACTAGTGGCAACATATTTTTAATCACGGTTAAAATCAGATAAGAGTTTTTCAACAAATTTATTTTAAACTAATCAAATATAGATCGTTAGGATCCTTATTATTCCTAGTCACTCAATTTGCAAATCAAAACAATTTGATTTATCGCGTGTTAGAATTCGGAATGGACAATTAGTGCATAATTGTTGAATACCAGAATTCAATTTCAAATTATAATTTTGCATCATGAAACGTAAATATTGTTTGTAGATACACGTAATATATTATGCAAAATATTGTCTAACCGGTTTTAATCATGTGGTTTTTGGTAACATGATTAAAATTGCAATCAAAACAGATTTATGAGAACGTACGTTATGAGAAATGCAAACTGTAATATTATTTGTTATTAAAAAAATGAATACTCATAAGAAAATCTTTCATGAGAATAAAATAGAAGTGGAAATATAAATAAAGCCTTAGATTTAATGATAATTTGGGTACCAAAAAGCGCATATTTTAATACAAATATACTTAATATCGAGCTAAAAGATATTTATTACCTTGATCACTTTAAAGGGGTTGTACTAAAAGTGTTGCTTGCAACTGCAAATAATATAAATAAGTGTCTTAAGAGGCCCCGTTACGCCTCGATTTTTCTTAAGAATTATACAAAAGGTAAAAACTGAATGTGAAGTCAACAGCTTATTTTCTTCATTTTTTTTTCATAAGTATTATCTAACGATATCTCACTACGTCTCTATACAGCCCAATAAGCAAACTTTGTTGAAAGGCTATCATAATAACTTTCAGGATATCGTGAATATTGCTTCATTTTTACGCAAAGTTTAGCAAGTTGTATCATTTTTGTCTATACTGGAAATAAAAAAAGAGAGAAATACGGACGTCGTTCATGTAAAAAAGACTAAGTTTACACACTTTTCTATAAATAAACAGTTACCGTTTCACGGAAAACAGTTTTTACGTGAAACCATTTCACAAATTCGGCGCTTTTTTAATATCTCGCCATCTTGCACCTTTTGATGAGAGATGGGTCGGGGTACGGTGCGGGAGGGAAAGAAAACATCAGAACGTCACAAACATTTAAAGCATATGGCAGCTGAGCGGGATGGCCCACCTTAATGACCTTTATTGTGCAAGTTCTAGGTTTTTTTTTTTCTAACAAAGACCGCAGCTGCTCATGTACCTAGGAATATGGACTCCAGAAAAGGCTTACATCTAGACTATGATGTAACAAACGGGTATACAAAGCTAAAAAACTATGGGAAAGTAGAATTTGAAGCAAAATGAGCATTCATACTTTGTAGTTTTAGATTTGTCCCCGGATTGTAGTATTTATCACCGGTTGGGAGAAAACTTCATATCATAGATCGCTGGTAGCCGCGGCCTATGTTAATACCTGATAGATAGGCAAGCTCGCTCGTGATAGATTGCCAACTCCGATAGCTCGTTCTTGTGGCTACCGAATTTCAGTTTAAGAATAGCTTCTTGAGAGCGGGTTGGTTGGATTAAGGTTGGTTTTGATTCTAAAATTGTATTCTAATCTTATAAGTAATATTATATTTGTTTTTACTTTTATAAAATGCGATATGACCTACGACTAATTTGGACACTGATTTAAAGAAGACATACAATAAAATTAAAATTTCCATAGAAAGTTTATTTTTCTCGTATTTAATGTTTAAAGCAGTGTTCTTATTTCATATATATTTGGAATTCTAGATATTCTGTAATGCAATTGGAATAAATACACACTATCTTAAGAATATCTATGATTTACGAATGGTTTTGGTATTTCGTTTGTATGAACTAGGATTGATCCGCAGGCCCCTTAATTGCTTCAAGATCTAAAAAACCAATAAATTATTTAAAAGACTGCTAAAGAAAAATAATGAAGATAAACCAACAAATAGCTACATTAATAAATACATACAAAACAATAACCAAAGCAATTTTGCGGCAAGAGAATAAGGTACAAACAAACGTACTGTGAATAAAACAATAATTTACTTGCCACATATAATGTTCAAAGGTGAATAGTTAATTGCCAATATGCCATCCGATCGATTAGATATTCCCACCGCAGCGCAGCGGCGCGAAGATGAGGTGTCTCTAAAATTTGTCACGGCTCCGATGAAACCTCAGCAAATAGCTGAACAAAATTATGTTCCCCCAACCATATTCACTAGTATACTGCTGAGTATAAATACCTAACAGAAGTTATAAAAATACTATACAGCTTATGGTTTCATTTAAAGTATTGAATGAAACATATTCTGTAATAACAATAATAAGTCACTAGATGTGCCCGCGGCTCTGCCTGCATTGAAAATATAATAATTATTAATAAGAAAATAAAAACCTTGATGTTTGGATTTAGGAGATAATTTCTGGAAAAATTGGTAAAAATTTTTTGATCGCGTTTAAAGTTGCGTTGTATGATGTTACGTTTTTGTAAACTCAAAACAGTATGAACGGCCGTTTAGACATTCCATACAGATCTGACGTTTCTGAAACGCGGAACATTTTGATTTCATAATTTCATTCTTTCATTATTAAGCGATCAAATATCCAAACCCATATTGTTTATACCGTTCATCATTGTCACAATTTTTTTCACGATGTGGCATTCGTGTGAGTGTACGAGCACACAAAGGTATGTAGAGTGCCATCTCGCTCTTTCCCATGAATTTTGTTCCTCTCTAGCTTTTTGATTTTATATAAAAGATTATCTCATCGAAAGCTCGACCTGTGCCTTCTTGCACAATAAGGGAGTCTAACCCGAATTTTTAATTTTAAGTCATAATTGGTTTATTGTTCTTTTATTATTGATTTTACACACACAGACATCAAAAAAATTATTAAAAAAAGATATAATTAAAATATATGTACAGAAGCGAGCTTACCTCTAAAAAGATATTTATTCCAGCAAACCTTAGTGATAGAGAGGAAATTTTAATGATGAAAAAAAAGAAATCATTATACATATGTCTCCAACGAAGACGAAATATGAAGCCATTTTAACCGGACCATAGATGAACCGTGATATCAGTGATTATCAGATTCATCATATATCAGATTCCTTAGTGATATCGACGAAAAAAATATTGGCATAAGCAATCAGGGGAAGAAGCAGAGATTGCGCAAAAATAATTTTAGTTTTAAAGGGTACAAAATTCTGGTGTTGCTTTAGGGAGTCGAATGATCCGTGTATTCTACGGCTGATCTCATTGACATGAGCTGCTCAGGAATGTTGCTGTCATGCAATGAGGTTACATAAAATGACACATGTAAAAAGAGAGATATTTCAAAGGCGCCGGATGTCCACTTCACACCCCTTGGGTACAATGCATTTTTTCGGGATTAAAAGTATGCTATGCTATTTTTCGCCGTTTACTTAAGCTCTATTCTAAATTTCAGTGTTTTGTATAGTATATTCCAGGTAAATTTTCAACGCCCTCTGATGGTAGCGTAGAGTGCATAGATCTGTGATTTTTTTATTTGTGGCACTTTATTTTACGCGTACAACCACAAAAATTAAGACTTTTGCTAATGCCTGTCTCTTTAGGGGTAAGCAAGTTAGAGCCAACAAACCTCCATCAGCTACGATCCTGACACGACTGTCTTTTGAAGTGGTAAGCAAGGCAGAGACTACAAATCTCTATCAGCTACGATCCTGACATGACACATAATTTCTTTTATTACAATTTCTTTTATTATAATTTCATTTAATTTCTTCCACTTTTAACTATCAATTCATACACTATGTGGATAACTTGTATACAATATAAGCCTTAAAACTAAGATTACCAGGAAACTTCCATAGCCAAGACTACCGATAACTTAACCTCTGACAAGCTAATCGTTTGACCTCAACGAACACGGTCGGTTGGGTTCCCCAAATCTCAGGAATAGAGTTATTTTAAGGCTATTCTTAGCCTTATGACGTAGGTCCCTGTTAAATTCGAATAAAAAACATATTAGGAAAAAGTTTCCGTGCATTTTATACAAAAACTGAAGACATTTTTTTCAAAGTTTATTTCCATTTAATTATAGTATATATGTGCCATTTTGTGTAATGACTTTCTGCTATCTTGTAGGTAGTGACATGATGCCGTTGCTATAGAAATTTTGGGACTTATGATCAAAAAAACGCTACGTGTAGTTTTAATCAGTCCTCTCTTGATGTTAATCTGACACTACCTAAAGAATTTTGAAGATACCGCAACAGGTTGAAATCTGAAGGTGCAAGGTCAGGGTTAATGGCGGATGCCTTAACACCTCCGAGCCAAACTCTCTTAATTTTTGCCGAGTGGCTAAAACTGTGTGTGGTCTAGCGTAATCATGATGATGAAAGACTAAATCCTTTCTTTTGATCAACTCCAACCGCTTTCTCTCAACTTCTTGCTTTAATCTCATCAGTTCTTGGCAGTAGAGATCTGAATCGATGGTTCTGCCCTGCTGTAAAAGCTCATAATGAACAATGCTCTTCCAATCTCACCATACATACATCACCTTATTGCGAGTTAACCCGGGTTTTGCCACAGTCTGTGAAGCCTAACCGACCTTTGACCATGACTTTTTTCGCAAGTTCTTATCATACTTGATCTACTTTTCATCACCAGTTATCAATCTCTTCAAAAACGGTTCAGTATCATTACGTCTCAATAAAGAATCGCAAATGAGTACACGGTTCATTAGGTTTCTTTCAGTGAGCTCGTGTGGCACCCAAATGTTGAGCTTTTTTGTGTACCCAGCTATTTTCAAATGGGTCAAAACTGATTTGTGGTCAATTTCCAGTTCTTCAGCTATGTCGTAACTACTGATATGCCGATCTAGCTCTACTTTTTCAAAAATGTAGTCCATTTTATTCGTAACAGGGTGACCAGAGCGAGGTACATGTTTGATATCAAAATTCCTGGATTGAAAATGCTTAAACCAACTTTGTACTGCTATTACTGACACTGTATTAGGTCCATAAATGTGGCTTGCATTGCATTTTTCCTTTTTAGTGATAAAATTTTAAAATGTAATAATCTTCATTATATTCACTCATTTTGACAGTAACAAAAACAAATGAAAAATAGCTGGAAACAAATATTTCTAATTTGTTTCTTTTTTTGAAATGTAACCTTTTTAATGCCATCAAAACCAGCCAGATGCAAATAGTACAGCCACAGATATTTTGTTAAAAGTTTATAGGTACATACAAAATACGAAAAGACATTTTCCCCGACCTATTACATATTTGTCTAAGTATATCTACGTAGAATTAAATTGTAAGCAAAAATATGAATTCTATAATTAAGATTTTATGATTTAGAGGAAAATCCATCACTCATCGCAGACATCGCAAAATTAAAATATTCAGATAGGGCTCGGACACGTATCCATCTATGTGGACCAAAGACTTACACAGTTTGTTAAAAAAAATGTAGAATTCATCCTTCGCTTTCTTTATTTTATATTAAATTTCATATATGCCATTGGTAGTTTTTGTATTATCAATTCCTACCTTTATCTTTATCAGTTTCTTTATTACGCTCTTATTCAAATTACACGTTTACTGCAGTACTTCTACTAAAAGAGCATACGACGTGAAAACCTTACACTTATTTCGTAAATGTTGGTGTAACATTTTCATAAATTATTTCAAGATAACAGGAAGCAGGTGTGCTCTCTCGCTAAGATGTTGTGTTTTCTTCTCTAGAAGCCGGTAAAAAGTGCATAAATGTCGCTGGGAGCGTCGCGTCTTGGCCGTAAACTAAGCGTGGACAACGCAAGTACCCTCTCGACGATCTTCTGTAATTCTGTACCTTCATTTAAGTCACTTAATTTATTTGTGTCCACATCAAGTTTTGAGCCCAGTGAACTTCAATAAAGGAAGAGAATTTATAATTAACTATTTAATTCTATAGCTACACCGCAAAATATAAATGGTTTTAGAAATGAATAGTATTTATATATTTAAACAAAAAGTGCTTTAAGGCTCATAACAAAGTTGTGAAAGAAAAAAATGGCATTTTCATATATCATTGCAATACTTACTCGTCCAAAATAATTGGAACAACCGTTTTGTTTTTTTGCAAGTTTTGCTTTTGTTTCATACGTAGTTAAAGTTGTTTGTATAAAATCTAACTTAAGACCGTTATATTACCACTTTTAGTTTCCAAAACCGATTAAAATTTAGCTTGTCTAAAGCGTCTTTGATTTATACTACGAATATATGAGTACGTAAATTCAGATAAATACGGGAGATTTAGTAAGCGATCCGAAACAAAGGCATAATGTGACCGTTTTTGCGAAATTCCAAACAAATTATTATCCAAATGAAATAATGAAATGTGGGATGTAGTTTGTTAAATTAATGATAAAATTTACGAAATAAAGGCTGAATAATTTAAATTAATTATGTTGTAGATACAGAGAGAAACTTGAAAACATCTTACTTTATCATTCTATTGCAAAACGGCTCACCTCAATAACTATTTTTGATCGGGATAGCCGATCAGTTTCAGTAGGTTCAGACTAGTTATTGAGGTGAGCCATTTTCATGTTCTATCCTCAAGTTTCATTCAATTCAATAACTTATCATTTTACTTTAAAACATCTTACTTTATCATTTTGTTTAAAACACATTCAACTTACAAAACGTAAAATCGACACATGAAGGAAGTAGAAAATGCAAGTTGAACTAAACTTACTGGAGTACCCCTCCAGCGAGAGCGGGGCGGTACACGCCAAAGAAGTTAGTGCCTCCATTTGCACCGGAACACTGTCCTCTATCGGGGCTTGGGGGGTCCTGGGGCCCCAGAGGGGGCCCTTGGGGCCCGAGATCTGAAATAAAAGGAACGTCTGTCACAAAACTTCTTTTACAGCCTCTTCATCGTATACTAAGAGGGCGCACCTGGTCTCGAATAATCTCAAACGGATTCAGAGCTAACATACGCGTTACAATTTTCAGAAATTTTTCTATTTATTTTGTCCTTTGTTTCCTAATCTTACAGGTTTATGAGTAACTGTCAAATAAAACGTCCACCTATAATTTGAGGAACCATGTGCTGTGCGCAAGTTATTATCGTATCTTACGTTATTGTGGAAGAACGTTGCTGGTTTATTTTAACAATAATAATGTCGAAGAAAATTCGCAGGCTTATTTTTCACTCGTAATTCAAGTCTCGTCAGCGTCTCTTTGACCATACGTAGATATGCGGAAATAAAGATTATCGTAATTACCAGCAAAGTTACATTAATATAATTACAAATAGTGAGTGATTTATTTTAATAAGCCCATATAAAAATCAATTACACAAGTTACACAAAAGAAGTCAATTCAGCACGTAAACCCACATACAGACATAAATTAAACGAAACATTTTTTCTCTTTTTCTCATTTCAACATAGTTAACTGAAAGGTCGGTTCGCTGAATGGTAGTCCGTTTAAATTTATTGCATCACCAGTCCTGAAAAGAGTTAAATTGGTGTTCACGGCCCAGTTTGCTATTTCGACGTAATTCTGGTAGCTATTCACATTTGCGGCTTTGGTTCAAAGGCTCTATGTACCTACAATCTACATTGATTAATAGTTGTCTTCTCCTCTCTTTGTATATTAAACCTTATTCAGTACATCGCTCTTCTATCTGAACTATTATATTATCACTTTAATACGATGGAGGGATATTAATCAAAAGTTCAGCTGGTTTCTTCAAGGAGTAAAAGTGTGTGTAATGTGTAACTCAATGCACTGTACAAATACAAATAACTTTATTTACCATAAAAATCTCAATTACATGCTTAGTTATTTAATAAACGGTTGTAAATAATTCTTAAGCTAAGCATTAATAAGTAACGAAGTAATAGAGACCAGTAGAATGAGCACAAAATAACCACTTACCGAAGGTTTACTCCACATACCTAGCGAAAACAGGCTCACGCATACATAGACGCGTACGTACGACGATCTCGGATGAAGTCGGTCGAATGCCAATACGAAATTCTGCCGAGATCAGTATTGCCAGATGAGGAAACTCATATTACAGTGTTGAGGGCTCAAAATTACAGTGTTTGGGACCAAATTACAGTAGAATTCGTTCATTTTAACATTTTTCGCCATTTTCAATCAACTTATGTGACTTTTTGCATTAGAAAATTACAGTGTCTCCATACACTGTAATTTTATTAAGTGCTATAGTGTACAGTAGATCGTGTTAAATTACAGGAGATCTACTGTAATTACAGTGTGTCTGGCAACACTGGCCGAGATCATCGTACGTACAGTGCGCGCCAATATTTTAGTCGCCTCTGAAGATAGACGCAAGAGGCGACGCAATAGCCGTTTTACGGTGTCAGGGGGACGTTACAGGAGCGAGGGCGCGGAGCACACCCGCCTGCGTGCCGCACCACACCCCCCGCTCGCCGTTCAGCAGGTATCAATACTATGCGTTAGTGTTAGTGCTACGTCCGTATACTACACACGCGCGCGTTGCATGAAAAGTACGTTCGTGGAAAAAATTCTATGATTCGTTAAGTTAATCGTTGAATCTGTTTGTGTTGCCTTTATTTGTTGTTTTGTTGATTTAGTTTGTTAAAGTTTATTGTTGTTGTTATGCTTCGCGGTCGTTAAAGCGTTTTAAGGCGACAATGTAGGCAAATATTATATTAATTTGTTTTATTTAAACAGTTAAAATTGCACTAAAACAATAAATATATATTAAATAAGTAGGTACAACAAGTACACCGTCCCACTTATAGTAAACATTTAATAATCAACCGTTCATATTTTTGTTTCCTTGACTGTACCTGCGCAAGCTAGCACTCGTAACTCAATCAGAGGCGACTAAACGATTGGCGCGCACTATACGCGTCTTTGCATGTGTGCGTCTGTTTTCGCTCCTTCGTTGAGTCGGCCTTCTGGTAGTATCTATTTTGTGGAATGAGGCCATGACCACGCAGTTCCAGCTTATAAAAACGAAGAGTCGCTTGGCGGCCTGATTGTCATGAAGATGGTTAAGCCACAGCCGACAGGGTGTTGGTCTAACTGTCTAGAGTGCACCGGGCGCATGTGGAATAATAATATTTGTATCCATTGATATATACGAGTAAAAGGAGGTGGATGCGGTACATTCTTATATAATCAACTAAAAAATGGGCCTGCTATATTAACAAGTGTCACTAAAAGACAGATAGAGGGACGAGCCTTGACAGTAGCGCGAGCGAGATAAGCGAATCAAAGCGCGGGGAGTGGGTATCTTCCTCCTTTGCTTTTATCTAAATTTGTATCTCAGTTGACACCACTCGGAGAGGCATGCACCTAAAATCAGAATTTGTCATGCTAACAAGGGATCTAAAAAGGCCGACTTGGGTGAATCATAAAATGATTTGAAAGTAGGATAGAGTCAGAGTTTTTTCACGCGTGCAACAGAGACGGCATTAGAACAGAATCATTATGTGATTTATGCAAAACGGCCTTTTTAGAGGACCAGTACATATAGGATCCCGTGTTGCTTTCGGATGTTGCAATAAATCATCTAAATCGACAGGCAAGTATTTTTTTGCCTGTAGACAGTTAGCTAACATTTCTACGTCAAGTCTTACAAAAATGATACAATGCCTTTATACAACGTAAATGAACGTCTACAAGATAATTGAGTTTTGATATCTGACTCGAGCGACGCTGGGGCGTAACGAGTAGAGCCTTACCAGATGTTTTGGTCCCTCTTCGGCCATTTTTGGGTGTTTTGTTTACTTGCTACTCGACTACATGTTTTTGGTACTTATTTAAAATTATTGAGTTTTTGAATTGTTAGCATTACAAGTAAAAGACCAGGCGAGTGCAAATTTGAGTCGCACACCGAGGTTTCCGTATTTAATCGTGTTTCTGTAAATTATATTCATGTTGGAAATATTGTCATAATTATTTTTCGGTTTTATTTGTATTATATTTATTGAAATATTGGATATCTTCACTTTTTATTTTTTCATACTTTTAGAAATAAAGGGGTACATGGCTATTTTATTACGTACATTTTCTCAAATTACTCGAATGAAAACAAAAACCTTTTTAATAAATATATTTTTATGTAAAACTAAGTAATGCTCTCTTAAATGCCGCCACACTTGTTTGAGTAATAAAAATAATAGATAATAAACAGCAACAAGTTAGTAAACTATAAACTTTCGCCAATTGACACATTATGTGAACCAAGATTCGGGTCTTAACAAATATACAGACATACTATAGACAGACAGACGCACACATAAGTAATACAATTAGGGCCCCTTTTTTTCATTCTTTCTTATGTCGCAAAAAGGAAGAAAAAAAATGTGGCTACTTTAATCAACACTTGATTTTTGCCTTAATTCTGCAACTAAGCCGAAAGCTTTCGGCCAAAGTCTACAAAACTAGTTACTTTGCGGCCGAAAGGAAGGCGATAATTAAAAGTGTTTTAATAGCGTCCGCGAAGCCTCGATGAATTCAATTAAAATGTAAATGTTCTCGATAACCCAGCTGTCTTACACCGCAGCTATATAGTTTTAAACTAGGGCTTCACTGTAATTCGGTTTCTAAAGACTGCGGGTGGATGGGATGTAAACTATTTTAATTACACAAAACTGAAAACATTTTTCACCATTAGACACAACTCCTATAACACTGGCTAGTGAAATAAAGGTACTAATCGATGAAATGTATATGGAACTCTCTTTATACTTATCTTCTTTGATACGACAATTCGCGATGTATACCGGGACTGATTTTACGGAACCACTTATATAGAACAACTTTTGAAACAACGCGAGTGTAAAATCAGCAGAGTGTACAATCTTGTAATGTAAAACTGGTCCAAGGAGGCTTGGGAACAATAATCAAAAATCAGATCGTATTTTAATCGGAATTTATTATGACAGTTGATAAAAGTTGATAGATTGTGTATACCTACAAAGTAAACGACACCTTGAGAACTAGAGTTGTTGAATATAAAAATTATTAATTATTCTTGACGTCTTTTCCTCAGGGCGTAATAATAAAGACCAAAGCAACACAAATAATCCTGAAATACTTAATAAATAAGCTAATAATTTTTGTCTGCATTGCATATAACTTGAAAATCACTCCAGATGTTATCGCGGATTTTATCAGTACATAACGGGGTTCTGTTATGGAAGATATGCTAAATTACACTATGACTACATTTAAAGAAAGATGCTGTTACCTTTTAAGGGCTGTTGTAGCCGCTAACAACCTTGAGTCGATCTGTATCGGTACAAATATTGACAGAAACTGTATTGAAATAACGTTCACATCAGCGCCTTGCATCACGACGCGTCGCTGGGTCTCCGAATAGCGCAAAATAGGCGCAAAAATACTTGAAAATATATAAAAAAAATTGTTGCTAAAATTCTTTAAAAAAATTCAATGGAACTCATTTATTGTTATAATGTCGTCAATTTGACTAAGTTTCAATTTTTTTCTTTGCATAATCGTACCTTAGTATTAAATTGAACCCTGTTTTGGTATTTATTTTGTAAAAGTTTTAGATGAAAATTCTTAATTTTAATCAATGCACATCATTTCAGATATTCTGTATTATATTACATTTTATTTTGTTCAAATTTTTTATTTAATTAACATCTGAGTTAACTGGAATTGTGGCTTTTACGGTCACCGGGTTATATAAACGCCTTAATGAAAAACCATTGTTATAAAATGTTACCAAATTATCATTTTAAACTTACATCGATACAAATAGGGCTTGCTATTGCTATTTTACTACATAAAATATAACATAGACCCGAAACCCAGATTATTAGCTTTATTATGATGCCGCATCATCCATTACCGTAACTATCGGATATCCGTTACCGAAACCGATAAATCACGTCCTTACGACCCTATTTTAAACTCGGCAACGACGTCCAAACGCCATGATCAGCCCTTTTGCAAAAACCCTAATCGTATGCAAAGTTTTCAACAAAATCCTGGTTTTAAGACTTGTCTGCAACGTAGACTAAACTTTGCTGAGGGTTAATGAATAAAAGATGCAGCCGTTATCTATATTAAAAAGTTTTATGAATATTTAAAATTGTCTAGAATCTAGAAAATAAGGTGTGCATAATTTCATGTCGCTTGCTGTCGGGATGTTTTGGAATAGTGCTAAAGGCGAGTGTACACAGGGTTGTTAACAAAGATGCAATATCCCGTGCGGGCTCTACGTTGGCGATGCGAGGTGCAGTTTTCCACTAGGGGCCGTCGCTTGCAGTTTGGCGAATGCAGTGCGCGTCGCGGAACAAATCGGATAACGCGTCACGCTGAAACTTGCAGACTCAATTTCACACGAAAACACTATTACTCTACAGGCTGCTGTAGGGGAGGAATTGGCGAGTAGCTGACTGGCCCGGGCCTGAAATCGAACCTCGGAGCCAACGCTCGCCGACTTCACAAACCTACTGTGTTTGCTTTCTCCTTTCCGACGTTGTACCACAAATTGTTATTGGTATAGCTTATTTGTTTTGCAATTTACACCTGCTTTCTTTAAGATTGAGAAAAATCTGGCGTTATTTTGACTGCTTACACATGTTTTCTACCACGCTTTAGATTTTTGTGTATTCTTAGAATTCCACTCGCCAAATGTACAATAATAATAAAAAGACATCTGTTGTTTTGTTTTTACATAGTAAAATTCCCGTCACTAAAAATATAGCTACTTTATATACCTAAAAGTTTTGATAATTATTCAAAAAGTTATTGTATTTTATGTCTAAATAGCAACAGCGATCCCAGTAGCTGACATAAAAATATAAACGTTCTGCAAACGGCCTGCTCGGGGACACAAACGAGCCGGTGTAATTACACAAACGATTACAACAACTGCCGCTGTGTAGCCCCACCCTAATTATTAATATTTTACTGTGACGTCACCGTTACACTCTGAACAAATTAATTGTTTGTCAAATCAACACCATTGTTGTTGTGGCGTAAGTTTCACATTTAAAAGTGGTTTCGCAATCAGTCGAAAGAAAAACAACTGCTTAAAAAAGAAAAGTCATAAACAGATAACTTATATAATTTTAATTTATATTATTATAAATACATTATTATTCAAATTTTTAACCTTACTCTTTGCTTTTACATGAGATTACGTCATTTCAAAAGAACATCAATTTCCATATAAGAAAGTTGACTATCCTATATTTATGTGTTCCTAATAAACCAGTTCTAAAGTCTTCTCAAAGTTGCATGTCATTTAAATGACATCCTTTTGTTAAAATTAGCTGGTTAAACTTCACAAAGAAGCCCCGCCAAATTCAATTCACAAAGTACTAAACTGGCAAACTCTGTACATGTGAACACTGCCAAAGCAAGTGTTCGAATAAACGGTACGATTTGTAAATCGGGCCATTTCGAGAATGTATCGTTCTAGGCCTTAGCGGCCGGAGCCAAGACGAAATGCCATATGTTGGCCGCTCGGCCTCTAAGGAGGAGGCGAATAAAGAAGGGGGTAGGGGGGCAATTAGTACCGCAATTAGAGGACAGTATGTTGCAGATTACGGCCGCAGCTCCCCCCAGCGATTCGCCAGCATTCTGGTGTTGCGAATAACACGGCTTGCCAACTAACTATTAAGATGTCGCGTGGCATAAACTGTCCCTGTGGTTTTACGTCGTTTCAATTTGCGCCTCTATTTTCGCAGTTTGCAGAGAAAATCTATGAGCACATTTTTTTTTTAAACTAGCCTTGTCCAAAATAAACAGCGATGTTTTGCCTTTTTTATGTTTGCTCTTGTATTTACCACGTAAGAAGGATCCGAGCCACGATCTGGACTGCAATTTATGGTTTTATTTAGTAACAATGAGAATTTAACAGATGGAGTATTATTCTTATTTGTTTTCAGTAATCTAATTTATCCCAAAAGTCTAAACACTAGAGAAAACACATAACAATATCATTCTGATTATTGTAAAACGGCTCACCTCAATAAGTATTATTGATCGAGATAGCCGACCAGTGTATATCATATCATAGTTAATATCATTCTGACAACAAATTTTTAAAGTTTTCAATTCCTCATCATGTTTCCTTGCTATGAACACTAAAACTTAGTACCTATCACGTAGCAGCTTTAGTTTTTAATAAAAATACCAAAACAAAACGTTTTTGTTCAACCGTTTTCAATCTAGAACCCTAAAAAAGGGTAGTTCCGTCGTGGTTTTGGCACGGCTTCTACAACGTAAGCGCGAAGAGATTTTAATTTGTAACTTTAGTACAGATGTTGCAGAACAAGCCGTTCATGAATAACGTTCAATAAAATCCGGCTTGGAGAGCCAGTATCCGTTTTTATCCAAGGATTTATAAAGTCTAGTAGATACAAACACAAACACACACACCATCTCACACACTCTCACCTTACTGACAGAAGCGTGCACTTTTTAGAATTAAGTGCACAGAGTAATTTTTTTTTTTTATATGTGTCTATATCTCTGATTAAATTATTGTAACTGACATGCTGCAAGATGGCTGCAAAGCTAGCGTAGGTGTCAGGAATTATTTTTTTACAAAATGTCTTATGTACTTTGTCTGTTTTAATTTGTGTTACTATTTTGTTTGTACTAAGCATATAGCTTGTGTTTTTTAGATCAATAAATGTATTTTTATTTGTTTATTTTTTATTTATGCGCCATCAAAAATATGCCAAGTTGTTAGGGGCCAAAAATATATCTGATGCTCTGGCTTCACTCGGTGTAACTATTTGTAGATGCGGTCTGTCTGTCAGGCAGGCGATTCATCGATTTCCCAAGCTGTATATTATTAAATTTCGAACTGTCAGAACGTTAGGGTTTATTGTCTGTGATCGCCCGATAGACCAAATCTTGGTTAAAGTTGGAAACTTTAAGTTAAGTTTGGTCTCATCACGGAGATAAGAAAAAAATGCGGTAGGGTAGCTCAGTCAATATGATGCAGGTTCGATGTACGACGTCATATTAACGACATGAAAACCTTTTTAAGCCATACTATAAATAAATATTAAGGCGATTACCATCGCCAAATTAGCAGCTCGATATTTGTCAGTACGAATATCAACGGAAACGACATTGAATTAACGTCCATATCAGCGGGCAATGCATAGTGGCTGTTACGACGCTCGCTGCGTCCTTGAAAGGGCTAAATAGCAGAAAATTATACTTTTCACTTGGACGTGATTGTTCGATTGAATAATCCTACGTTATGTTGATACGAGAGCTATCAAGTTTATCTATTTATCAAAGCATAAATGAAATCAATCGGCCAAGCCACTTAGGAGCAGTAGGAAATTCAAGCCAAAAAACACCATTTAGTTAATACATTTTTTCATGTAGAAGTTTTGGTGGTATGAAATAGAAAAATGTTGCATATGTTGTCTAAGAGCTGATTATTAATAATACATTTTTTCATTATTTTTGGTTTGGCCGTAAACGAGGAGTAGGCTTTAGAAAGTACTCATTTGGCAATAGTAAGGCCCTTAAAGACGTCAACTTGGTGACTGGAAAAAAACCTTTAGGTTAAATCTATTCATGTACTCTTTACCTGATGTACGGCGACAGGCCGTATAATAATGTATTGAGATGGAATAGTTTATATAAAGTGGATGTTTGAGTGTTCAAATTATTGACTCCATATATGTAAATGCCTAGAATCCCTTTTAAGAGGCTTTCTCTAATCTAACCCGCGTTTAATATAACGCTCAAGTCCGTATCTTTTTAAACAAACTACACGGTTGTGAAGGAAATTAAATTGGATAATATTTTTCAGGGCTTGCGGTCATTTTATTCTCTTGTGTGTTTTTACAAACATGCTGAATAAATACCTACCTGGCTGGGCGGGTGGCCAAGCTTTTTAGGGTTATTTAAACAACGGAAACCCGTTTAACGAAGCTTCGACCGTCTGATGCAGTATAACTTGAAAATTGCTGGGCCGATTTAGCTTACAATTGGGACACAAGTATAAAATTACAACAGAACATCGGAAAATATACATAAGATGAGATCATATTGTGAAGAATTATGAGAAGTGAAAAGTAATTGAAACGGATTATATTTACATTGAGGGAACCCATTTGTCGTGTATAACGTGTCGTGTATCTCTTTACAAAATTTTTTGCTTTATCATATAATTCTGGGGGAATCGTGCGGATTTTCGAAGCTGTTTTTTCAAGAGATTTCCGGTGAATGTAAATTGATATTTTTGAAAACAGTTTCTGCTCAGTACCAGCAAAGAAAAAAGTAGTTTAAGTGTTATTTATTCAGAGTATGTTAAGGCGAGACGCATTTAGACCTCGTAGAAATTATTGTGTGAAATCTGTATTTTAATTAAAAATATAAATTTAAAACATTCAAGAAAAGACAACATTCATTAAACAAAATTGGTTTAGTACAACAGCTCTTAATTCGAAGTTATAAAGAAACGAAGACCAAAGATATAATAATATAAAGCAGATAACAATATAAAATAAAAGTTCAACATTTTTAATTAAATTTTATATAAAATTGTGAGTATGCATGTTTGTCGTTGTTTGGTGAAACTCCGGATATTGATAAAAAAAAAAACACAAGCCCATGTCACAAATTGTGTGGGCGCTCAACCTGTCCGACCACCCATGCAACCTGCACTGATGACATCAGCGCATTGCAAGCTACCGCCCGCTGTGTGAGACGTAACGTCGTGGTGTAAGCGTCTTCACTCACTCAGAAGAAGGCAGTCTGAAACTGCTGAAACTGATCGGCTATCCCGACCATAGTATTTGTTGAGGTGAGCCGCTGTTTACATCATAATTTAATTAGTTTTTATGTTTCTTTTTATACGAAATATATGGAAACTTGCTGGTACGTTTATATTGTACGATAATTTGGTATATCTTAGTAATTTCTCTACGGGTGTACCACTCATATTATGTGACTTTTGATGTTACGCAAAAATCTATACTTTTTATAGATCCTATGACTACAACAATATAAAAACTCCCGTGAGCTGACATAATTAATTATTATTAAAGAAATGATTGTATCGTTCTTATGAAAACACTCGCCTTAAATTTGCCAGATTGTATCGGTGAAAAAGTTGACTACATGTCAAAAATAATAATACAACCGTATCCTTAACCTTCGACTAGTATTTCAAATAATAGCATTTTGTGCAACTGTAACATAATGTGAGACATTGGGACACTCGTGCAAAACTATTACGAAACTCACTTCGTTCGTATCGTTAACAAATGTCTTATTATGTTCAGTTGCACACAATACTTTATCTACGACCATCACTTCGCGTGACATTATTTAAAGTAATAGGTGAAATGATATGAAATTGCCAAAATTTTCTTACAGATTAATGAATTCATAATTTCTGTAACTAATTCAATAGCTTTTTCCATAGTTAGTTTTTTGTTTGAAAGTTGATTTCAAGGTTTTACATAAACGTATTAAATTTTTTTTTTATTTTCAAAAACAGTTCGTCCTAAATGTCATCCGTTTCCATTATAAGATTCGTAATAATATCTTAGAACACACACTTTATAAAAATTGAGTTTCCTTCAAATTATTTTCAACCAACAATTTTACGAAAACTGAGAAGAAAAACCTCATTCTTTCATGAACCTCAGTGCGTCGTCTGGTTATGCTGCCTTAGGGCCAATGAGAAGACACAAGGATAAAGGGGGCGTGGCTTAATAAATAAGGATGGGACATATTTCTTTTCACTGTTGTTTATTATGGCTCTCTAGCGGTGTTATAATTAATTGGGCCAATTACAGCATAAAATCTCAGTGTTATAATGTTATATTATAACATCGGATAAACAATGTTGATACTTATGAAACCACTTTTGATGTAATTGTAGTATTGGAGTAGATAAACATTTATAAAGAACGAAAGTTATTATAAATGATCATAAGTAAAGCGTGTGGTTTAGTTTTTGTAGCCCTTGTACAAATCGTATATGCATACATACATAGTGTATAGCTACAAAATACAGCCAGCCCTAAAAAGGTAACAAAAGATTTATCTCGAAACTCCCGCTCGAGATTTCCGAAAATAGGCGGAATTAAAGTTTTTCGGTGTGCGTCGCGCTAGCGGACCGTCCATCTGCGTTCACCTGCAAATTTAATCAGTGGTGCATACCGCGCATGCTGAGTGCAGAAATGCAGAGGGATTCCGACGTCTATTGTGCTTTTTACAGAAAATTATTATCTTCGGAGTGCTGCTTGCGACACTGCGTTTTTGTAAACGCTTTTATTTTAATCTTTCGTCTTTTTAAACGGAGAACGTATTAATGTCACTCCGCTGTCCGTCTGTCTGTCCGTCCGTTTGTCACAGGTCCTAGCTCTAAGACGGAATGAAATTTTGATATGGTGTGTAAAATGATGATTCAAAACCGAATATTGAATTAAAAATGTAATCAAATTATTTTTATGAGGGGCCTAATACAAGAGTATGGAGAAGACAGTTTTTTTTTTCTCACCTTGGCATTTGGGGTGTAATTATCTAGAGCTCTTTCCGTAGAGATTTAATGTATATTTTATTCTATTTTATTTTTCAAAAAAGAAGAAATGGGGCTATCCAATTTGTCATTTTAGACCATTTTCGTTGCGTATCTGAAAGATACTAGTTGCGAATTTTTAGTAGCTACGAATTTGTAATTTCTGTGTATTATGTATATTATGCTGTATTTCAACAACAAATACTGAAAACGCCTATTTATAATGTAGTTTTAAGGTTACGTCCCCGAATACTCAACCAACTTAATTTTGCCGTTTTTGCCGTTAATCATACAATTGGTAGTTTGTAATTTCTGTTTAAATTATTTAAGTAAATTAACCTGTTTAAATGGTACGGAACCCTCAGGGCGCGAGGCTTACTCGCACTTGACCGGTTTTTTACTATTTATTGAAACTGCCATCCTGCTATTAAAAACATACACCTTCAAAAATTTACCTTCGAGTAAAGATTTATCTACAAAAAACTACACTTTAAAAGATTCAGGAAAATCGAACGCGCGGCTAGCTCCAAAGCGCGCCGTACGTACAATAAATAATGAATTTATGAGAGCAACATTTTATTTATCGTTAGACAAAGAAGAAGTACAACTACCCAGTGAAACAAAAGTCATAAATTTTTCCTACCAATAGTGCGAAGAATAGTTTGTAGCTAGTGTCAATTGTTTTGTTTTGTTTGCACGATTATTGGCCAGCCGGCGAGCGGCGCGAAAGTTTCACTATCGATGCTTCGCTGTACTTCGCTCACTTCGTCTCTGCTTCGCTCTTTGTTCTGGGGGGCTATTGCTCTATCTCATTTATCTTGCGGCCATTTATCAAACTCAAATTTTGTATAAAAAGTCTGCAGCGGACGTGGCCGGACGGCTCAGTTTTTGTATAAAATACTCTGAGGTAGCAGCATCATTAGGACTGAAACATAAGATGAACTTTAGTTATTGTTTGGCTAATGAACGAACTCTTTAATTTTTTCCAAAATAATTGAAAGATATTTCTGTTTTTTGGCACTTTGACCTCTATGGCGTTGGTGGTGCAAAAATAATAATAAAAGTCATAAAGCGAAAGTTGGAGACTTTGATATTTGGTTAAAAACGCAAGCATACTTTTTTTCGAATACATTAAAACTGTCAAATTATAAAATTATTATTCAGGTTAATGGATTCGAGACACGATCGTGCCTGTCATACTCGTATATTGTTCAACTATTGTTTTAGCGAAAACAAGAACTCAACAGATTAGCACAAAGTGAAAAAGTTAAATTAGCTTGAACTATATAAAAGGGTACAGGGGCAAAATATGGAATTTCACAGAAATAAAACTTTCCAGAATTACCATTTTAGTTTATTTGACAGATGGACATTTCTTGTTTCTTTTACACAGAGGGACATTCCCAATTTTCAACCTGTAAGGCGTATCTTTCCTCATTTGTGGAATAAACTGCAGGAAAATCTAAGTGTTGTCATATTTTACTTGATTTTGAATTTTCTGCGACATTCCATATTTTGCCCCGTATGTACACTTCATATTAGGTTTTGCAAGCTCTAAATTTAATAATTACTGCACAAGAATAGGGGTCATTGTTCTTCTTTTATACTTTATTTTGCATCGCCAATGAATTTTTTAGAAGGTTTATCTGACCCCGTCAAAAAAAAGAAAATTTTAGCGTGCCACCTAGTAATACTCTCATGCTACGCTGTGCGACTCAGTGTGGTTCTACGCGCAGCCGATATCATTTTACAATCTTTTTGTTCAGGTGGAAATATTTGCAACTCAAGCCGGATATAAAGTTTTAGAGTACTAAGAACACAGATCACTTAGCCATAGATATCAATGTTATAATATTACATTATAACACCGCGATTCTGCACTGCGATTGGCTCAGTTTAAGATAAATCCGCTAGGTACCCAATCAACAACAGAGACGGGAAATAATTCCCGACCCTATTTCTTTAGCCACGCCCCCTTTATCCTGATTGGCCTTTTAGGCAACTTTACCGGAACGATGAACCCGAGGTACTAGAACGAATGTCCTCTTCTCATTATTCGTGAAAATGTATTTTTGATGGTCGTAGATAAAGTATTGTGTGCAACTGAACATAATTAGACATTGGAACACTCGTGCATAATTATTACGAAACTCATTTCGTTGGTTTCGTAAACAAGCACTCGTGTCTTAATGTCTCAAATTATGTTACAGTTGCACAAAATCCTATTGGACCACCCCAATAAGTGAACATTTGGCTGTTCCAGACCCACATCAAAATAACAGCTTTTATAGTTTTGGTTATTATATTATGATATCTCTTTGTCGCAAAAAGTAGAGTAAGTCCATTCGCTCACCCTAATGATGCAAGAGGACGGTCATCTTCCAAGACTTTGCTATAGAGTACAATAATAGAGTAAAAAACAAGACAATCGATCAGCATAAAAGAGAAAAATTTTCAAAGTGAAGACTGAAGTGACCCCCGTACTGCACGTTATGCATCTTGCTTTTATTTCCTGTCATTGCCACATGTACTTAGATTTTATTTTTCAATTAAGCTTCGCTTTTTATCTATTTTGCTTTAAATTAAGTAATAAGCTTTTGAATAAACAATATTCCTTATTTTTTTTTATTTTTGTAGGCAAAACAGGTCTTCGCTTACTTTCCAAAGCGATTCTAGGAAAGTTGTCTTTTTTAAAGTTTGCTCGTCACTATTTATTTACTTTATACTTTCGTTCGTTATGTCATATCATTATCATAGATATGATTATATAGATCTAAATGTTTTGATCGTATTTTCTTGAAACAAAGTTTTATTTTTGACATCGTAACACTAATATAAAAATGTTTTTGTGAACGCGTAAAGAAGTTGCAAAACATGACACTCAAAAAATCAAGCAAATAAATCGAATAACTTAGAAACCTTGTGTGAATTTTACTTTGTCAATTTCAATTTTCAATTTTTAATTTTTGTTGTCAGCGTAATACTGTGTTAGCTACGTACAAATTAATAATGAAAGCTATAAGTTCGAGAAATTCATTAAGTGTGAGTGGAAATGCGTTCCTTACGTAGCATGTGTGGTTTAACATTGAATGACTGAGTAAAAAATATTGATATACAGGATCATTGCGGCCTGAAAGAAGATGTAGTGACTAGAATAGAAAAAGGAATACTTTGGTCGTTTGGACATGTAGAGAGGATATTCATTTTTTGTAGACCGACGAAA
Organism: Ypsolopha sequella; assembly: GCA_934047225.1. Taxonomy (NCBI): domain Eukaryota; kingdom Metazoa; phylum Arthropoda; class Insecta; order Lepidoptera; family Ypsolophidae; genus Ypsolopha; species Ypsolopha sequella. The sequence continues at coordinate 12,691,534 of OW203994.1, read as the reverse complement.
GAAATTGTAATTCCCATACAAGAACACTCGCTCATGAACCTTGGTTGTGTCGTCCCGGTAATGCTGCCTTGAAGGCCAATCAGGATAAAAGTGGCGTAACTTAAGAAGTAAAGCTGTTGTTGATTGGATCTCTAGGGTGTTATAACAAATTGGGCCAATCGCAACGCAGATGTAATATTAATATTATACATCGTATAAAAACTTAACTCGGCTTAGTCGACAAACTATGGCAAATCCAGTTGTTTTAAACCTGCTTTTCCTTATAAAACTGTTTTTGCAGTTAAAGCTTTGAGTTATTTTATTTTTCGACATTGTAATTATTGTGTGTGTTAAAAGAAAACTTTGTAACTTTGTCAACCAAAAATAATAATAAAAATATTCGTCAGTTGAATTTTTATTGGTCTGTTTAACGGCAAGTTGATTTAATTTGAATCTATGTAAATGTTGATAATGATTAAAACTGAAGGATTAAAACTGCATTATTAAAAAAAAAGTTGTATTTTTACAGATTCTTTTTTACCACACAAAATCATCTTTGACATCTATACCTCAAACCTTAAAAATTGAAAGTGTGGCGAGAACATAATTCACGTTTAGTCTGATGTGTGATAATATTTTACTAATTGATTAGTGGTTGCGTTATTGACATTCGATTAATTTGGGAATAGGCAGGCAAACATACCACAATGTTCATTATAGTACATACCTATCTTTAATGTACTCGTTGATTAATGGGTAGGTTATTCTGGTTAATTACGCCAATAGGCCGGATAATTGTATAGGGAATTGGATTCGACGTTACTTTGGGAAGGTCAAGAATGATATTACTTATAATAAATTAGCGGCAGGAGTAATATTATTTTTAAAGAGATTTTTTAGGTGACCTAAGGGGATCAGTTCTACGTTTTGTATAATAATCCTGTTTTATTACTTTTACATAAACGCACACTGCAGGGGATTTAGAAGAAGCACGATCTTTGTTTAACGGGGAACGATTCGTATCCTCTACGAAACACACAACTTAAGATGGTTCCTCTTATTTTTGAATTACATGTATTAAATAAATGTGATTTATACATAAGTTTAGTGTCAGTTGGAAATTTCCGCGTGAAATTTTTATACTTGATGCATTACATTGTAAATGTATGGGCACACAAACTTACAAACTAACAAGTTTGCCGGAAAAGCATAACTGACACTGAACAATGTTCGCAAAATGTCATAAATCACTTTAGTTTTATATCTGTAATTCAAAAATAAAAAGAATCAACACACCAAAACAATAGTTTCGAAATAAAATACCTCTTTATTAGTATAATGTTTTATTTTACTTTCAACTCCTCTATTGAAATATTCCTTTCATCCATAAAAACAATAAACTATGCACACTTGCACAAGGTTTAACTTTATTTATTTTTAATAAACGTGGGTATATAATGTACCTAATGTTATATAATATAGTTTGTACAGTTTTCTGAATGTTTGATGAATTTCCAGATTAACAGACATTCAAACTGTTATCAAGCACACTTTACCCACTATCTGAATACTTCTCAAACTTTTTCACTTAGTCGTGACTTAAGGGTTCCTCAGAAATAAATATCGGAACAGTGAAGTGCACAAATCGAACTCAATATAGAACATTGAATCACTCGCAATATCTGTAGAACGATCGTTTAAGTGGTCCTTCGACGAAGACGTCCTTAATCTCTGCAGAGTGCTTTATAGAGCACTCATGACATTGGAATGCATCATCCCACTCAGGTAGGCTGTGAAAGATCTAGAATTCTAGGTATATGAATCTATGTTTAAGGTGATATATCGTCCGTGCAAAGGTCCCCGTTACTCCGGGTGGAAATACCCGCAGTGCAAAAGGGACGGAATTGGGAAAAAGTCGGTTTTAAATTAATACAAAATTAACTAATTTATTTACATGTAAACCAAAAACGCTCCTCCTTGCTCCGCTCGTCGTTGCACCTATTTTTGACTTTTGATGAAAGATTTTCGTTTTCATACTTTACGTTTTACCCAATTCTAAGTACGATCTGTCCACGTAGGAACACATTTTGCCCCAAAAATATAACCACGAGTTCATACACTTTGCCTATTCACTGCAGTTTAGACGTGTAAAACAAAAATGCACTTAGCTTCAAGTCTACATAGCTTTGGCAGTCTACTTTGTCATGTTAGTGTGGGATAACGCGAGTATCCAAGGACGAACTTAAAACTGTTTGATTATGTCAACTTTTAAAAATAATTATGTTTTTATATAAATATACTTACAAAAAAACTTGACCGAGCGCGTAAATTGTATAAATGATACAATTCTTACGTCAAAACTGTTGAAAGAGCCCAGAACATATATTAAACGTTCGTTTTTAGTGTGCAAGTGAAAAGCCTTGGAACCTCCATCAAAGACGCTGACAACACAAAGTTGGCGTGGACTTTGAATTTGATGCATGTGGGAACTGAACTGCTCTATAAAATTAACAATTCTTATCACTGTCGCTGGTCGTAAACAGACCGGGACTGAATGTCAGGTCGTATGCTGGAGAGCCTCATAAGTCTTCAAAGTTACAACCAACGTTCTGCCAGATAACTTTAGCCTTTGTTCTGTACGTGTTAGAGTCGCCAGTGCAGTATAAGTAAGGTTGCTAGTCTTTATAATGCACGGACAGATAGACACAGCGGCGAAGCGTGTTATGAAACCCATTTATGCCACAATCATTATTTTGTTGTTTTCGTCCTCAAAAACCTCAAAATATGACGTTACCCACTGAGGCTACTTAGCGAGGAATAAAAAACGATGGACTAAGACGGTGATAAAGAGGTGGCTACATTTAGGTAACCGATAAATAGACAGAGTTTATTTTGTCAGAAGAATAAGTATATTAAAAAACGATAGTCTTTTTTTCATGCGACATGTTAAGACAACTGTCAAAGTTCTTCCAATAGTGGACATAAGATACAGTGCCTAGGAGTTCAAAGATATCATTTAGATACCAGATTTATGACATTTGATTGAAGTTAGTACCCGCTGTATTCAAAGGTACAAGCTTTTTTATTAAATTAAGGGCAATGAATAAGGCTCACTAGAGACTAAAGAGAATGGCGCAGCAAAGACGAGGCCTATTATCCAATACTAGGCTAATTAACTTATGAATTGAAGCCTATTTTAGTTATAATTTAAAAACTCACTCGAACAGTTCAGGTATTTTTTGGTTGTGAATGTTTGGTGAATTTTGGTTTCTTAAGACGGCGACGAACGTTGCTCCCGCGACCATAAAATCTCACTATCTCATGCCTGAGAAAAAAGGACTTTGACGAGAAGCCGCGAAAGATGACAAAATAAAAAAGCAAGTTTCCACCCACACGGGGCACATAAAAAGTGCATTTTTACGGCGGCAGAGCTATAAAACCAAGTTCGTTTCCCTAAGTGCTCGGCCGTTTGAATTTAATGATCACCTGAGCATCATATCTGCCAATACTCCATTTGCTAATTGCGTGCTATAATATATGACTGGGGTCTTAGAACGTGACCTACTATTTTTTATGAGTTTAAGCAAAGGAGTAAAGCAAAAGAAATATGCTGCCAACTGTGTGAAAGATACTAAATATGACCTGACGAATACCTAGATACTTATATACGTAGATATATAAATATGTATGTATATAGTAAATGAATACTGCTAGTTACTAACCAAGAACTTTATTGTTGTCCTCTAATCGAATTGTTTCAGAGAGTTAATTCAATATGATGACGAACACAGAAAAGAAATTGAAACAAACTACAATTTTCTGAGATGCAAAAAATTTCGCGGAAAACACATCCCTGCAAACCGCTTAAAATAAACAAGTTGTAAAGTTGTTATTTCTTTGCATAATTTAGAAGCAGCGCTGGTACAAGGATTGAGCTCGCCGCAGCCCGCGGTTGTCGACGAAAGAAAGCAAAACGTTCACACATTCGACGAAAACCGACCTTTTTCGAGTTACGAAAAACAAAGTGGAAATGTTAGTTCATTCGGTTAATGAGGTGGTTGACTTTTTTTAGAAATGTTTAAAGCGTCTCACGAATTTTCGGTGCTTGTAAACAAGATATTTGTGTGCATTTTGTTTTTAACCTTTTAAAACTGGTAGGTATTATTCAGAGACAAATACGAGAAATAAATATATATATATTGCTACATAGAGCACTTATTTTATTTTATTTTTTGTTTAATTAAAACATTAAGTATATACAAATTATTTTCGAAATATATTTCGGCCCACTTTGGGGCCGGCGTCAGTCGAATTAAAAACGACTGACGCCGGCCCCAAAGTGGGCCGAAATATATTTCGAAAATAATTTGTACATACTTAATGTTTTAATTAAACAAAAAATAAAATGAGACAAATACGAAAAATATCCGGTGACATCATATGTGAAAATGCAGGTGCTGCAATGGGGCGTTAATTAAACGCATTTTCAAGGAACTTTAATCTGCTTTGACGGAATATGTAAATTGTGTACCTACAATTGTATGTCTTTATTCCTTTTTTAACCGACTTCAAAAAGGAGGCGGTTCTCAATTCGACTGTACGTTTTTTTTTTTTTTTTTTTTTTTTTTTTTTGGCGTTGTTACTCCATAACTCCGTCATTTCCCAACCGATTTGAACAATTCTTTTTTTGTTTGAAAGAGTATACTTCCAGGTAGGTCCCATTTTGGGTTTAGTCATGATCTGATGAAGGTCTTCAGAGATAGGCAGTGGAACTCTTCAGAAAATGACAGCATATCTCTCGAAATTGAGGCAATCGCTATGTACTTGGGTGCTGATTACAAGGTATTACTTGAAAATCGACATTCTTCCACCTGACCTTCGATCCTGGCTTCATCAACATATTCACCATAGAACTCTTCAACGGATCAGAGCACATAACTCGAGATTGCGGCAATCACTGCGTTAGGGTGCTGATTCAAGGGTATTACTTGGAGATTATCAGAATTCCCACCTGACCTTCGATCCTGGCTTCATCACCATAGAACTCCTCAACGGATGACAGCACATAACTTTAGATTGCGGCAACCAGTTTGTGTTAGGGTGCTCATTGCAGGGCATTTCTGAAAATTGCCAGTGTACCCACCTGAATTTCGATCTTGGCTTCATCACCGTAGAACTGTTCAACGGATGACAGCACATAACTCGAGATTGCGGTAATCATGTTGTGTTAGGGTGCTGATAGCAGGAAGCTACTCAAACATGGCTACTTATACTCACTTGAACTTCGTTTCATATTAACACCACGTTTGCAAGAACTACCTATACCTCACAATTTAACCCAGCAACACTAAAAAATGTGAAATAAAATAAACTTTTAACAAAAAAATAGCAACCGACTTCAATAGTAACAGCAGTCATTCACTAAAAAGTTAATAATAATTCTATAAAGACCGATGGTACCGAAGCAACACTTTTGCCGACTTCTTTCTTCCTGAAACATTATGTTATCTAGAAGTCGGCGTATTTCCTACGATATAGCAACATAGAAACCAATATAAGAACGCCGACTTCTAGATAACATAACGTTTCAGGAAGAAAGAAGTCGGCAAAAGTGTTGCTTCGGTACCATCGGTCTTTATAGAATTATTATTAACTTTTTAGTGAATGACTGCTGTTACTATTGATATCGGTTGCTATTTTTTTGTTATTCGTTCACGAAGACAACCAAATAAGGTTTTACAGGGTGTTTTAGAATTGAAGCTCAGATGGAAACCTCTAACAAAAACTCAAAAATCAGTTAACTTTTGCAAATATGCATTCAAAGTTCTGATAATTTTCTCTTTGTGTTAAGAGCGCATCGAGCATTTTACACAGTCAAACACATTTTTATAACCCTTGTTTGAAGTAGTTAACAATTTAATTAAAATCAAGGGAAATATATTGGTACTTTTGGGTACATATACTAGACTGTATACACGATGGAAACACAATTTGATAAAGTTGGCTCGATAGAATAAATTCGCAAGGTTACCTCTTTTCGAGTAATATTTTTTCTCTATTTCCCTACTTTTTTATATAAATAAGTAATTTGATATTATGATTCATTTACTAAAATAAAGTTCATAGATGACTGGAGCGTTTATATACGATAGTTTTTTATTTAAGAACAATGTTATGAAAATAACAACGAAAAATATTGAAAAAGTGCAAAAGTTTGGTTATTATCTTTAATCTTTACACGTAAAGAAAAAGATAGAGACAAAAGCAAACGCTTGGTGCGCCCTTAACGTGTACTAATCAATTTATGTTTTATTTTTATTCTATCGGTTATATTTGCCTGAAATAAATGGATATTTTATTATTTTTTAACGAATCATGTAGGTACATCTTTTTTTTTTGTATTTTGAAATGAAGAGGTGATTAGAAAAAGGGCCCAATCGACATGTTTGACGAAAATCGTTTATTTATTTTGATTATTTGTTTGTATGTCCTTAGGTTGCCATTAGGAAAAATGGCACATTTAGCACAACATTTTATATTGAAATTGCAAGTTGAAAAATGTATTATTCGAAACAGATCCCATTTATAGTACGTGACATGGCGGGAGTACGGGCGAGTACATAACAGTATGTACATACATGTCAGTATGAAATCTCCCACACTCTCGCGTGACCCGTAATATATTAACATAATGGGCCCCTTTTCGATGACTTAATTTTCAAGGAACGTACACCGAGCTGTTATCAATCAAGCAACGATAACTAAAAAGCTAATACAGTATTTGATACAAACTAAGGCAATACAGTTTTATGGTAATCTACGTGGCAGTGACGCAAAAACAACAGAAAAGTTTCAACTCGAAGGATATTTTTGGTGTTTTTTTTTATAACAAAAAACATAAATATTATATTAAGAGTATTATTCTTTAAATGGTTTAAGGTCCAAATTATAATTTTCAAACTAAATAAAAAAAAATGTTATGAAAAACATATATAAAAAAAAAATATATATATATATGCTTTTTTATTCTCCTGTAAAATTTGGTATCCTGAAATTGAGCCCTTTTCGAATCGCCTCTTTAAATATTTAAAAAGTATATCAATAAATTATTCCCAACCACATAACTACTGGGCACAGGTTTCCAGAAGAGAGGACATACATAATAATGAAGACCGAAACATTACTACTTTTTTTATTTTATTTATAACAAAACAAAGTACCACAACGATGCTTATTTTTTTGTTCCATTACGATGTTCTTCTTACCTTATCAACTATGTGATAGCCGCTTTGGCAACATTGATCACTTGACTCTTGGTCCTTTTACTGACCGTCATTCTTCTATGTGCCGCCTTTCTGTGATACCCTTAGTCAGAGCAAACCCTAAAACTATTAAAAAGTACATAACTGTAAAGTTTTTATTTATAAATTACTTGAACATATTTATTTACCAACAATTTATTTACCTTAGCACATCGCCGATCAACGTGGCGTAAGAAGCCAGGTTAGTGTCCAATAAAACAAATAATAGTGAAACGGCCTCGTGACCAGCTTACCGAAGACTTGAAGAGTTGAAGCAAACAGACGGAAAACAATAAACTATTTCCAGTTTGTACTGAAAAATTAAGGTGTATTATTTATAGAATTGTTGGTCTTTCTTCACAAACCACTAAGACTTGGTCGTGTATTTCTTGCTTAATATGCATGAAACTTTAGGATATTTAGTCATATCATACCTATGATGTAATGTGTTCAATAAAGCCAATTCAGAAGGCTTTAATTTTAGTTTTAGTGCTGTCAAAACTTCAAATTTCTCATGGTAATTTAGCTTCTAGAACGAACACTTAAGGACTATTTTGCATTGAAGAAAATTTAGCTTTGACAGCACTAAAACTAAAATTAAAGCCTTTAGAATCGGCTTTATTACCTGCCTACATTCATGGGGCTACATCGCGCTCCGTTTTCTATTGTTCTTCCATTGTTATAGCTTATTGCAAAATAAGATGACTTAGCATTGTAACAAAGTATGTACAAGGTTTTTGTGTGGGATATCCTGTCATAGTCTTAACAAAACCAAATGTCGGAAATACCCGGTCATCAGTCTCTATATAAATAAACTTCGAAAGTTATACGAAAGCAAAAAAGTAAAGCAGTATATACAGTCGAAATTAATTAAAGATTTATATGAAGGCGCCTCTTCCCAGCATCGTCCGAAAATTACTATTGATAAAGTTATTTCCCTTCGGTTTGTTTAAAAATTATGAAAAAAATATATATTGTTAATTAAACTATACTAAACAACTTAATTGAAGGAAATTATTCTCGCGTACAAGAAATGGTATAATTGTTCAAAGTCAATCTGTTTTAAGACAAAAATTAAGTAAAATTGGTATTAATGGTACTAATGGTATTTGTATGGTTCTTACACGTCGTAATGCAGTGCGCGCTGATATGACGTTACTTCAATACAGTTTTTGTTGATATCAGTACCGACAGAGGTCAACTCAAGATCGGTGACGACTACCTGCCTCTTAATAAAAAAGTATGTACACAGGCGAACTTATCTCTGAAATGAGATTTCTTCCATTAAACCTAAGCGGGAAGGAGACATTTTATTAAATAAAGGAATTTTTGTGCATAGTATTTGTGAACTACCACTTGCTTGCCCTAGAAAGCATATTTTATTTGTGTTCGAAGTACAACGGAAAGACTTTGGGACGTTAAAATCATCGGTGAAAACTGGTATTACGAGTGTTGACTGTCGTAAAAAGTGGAGTGGGTCACAACTATTTTCCTTTGGAACATAGTTTATACCATAGATTTAGAGTGTACAAGATAAACAATGTAGTAGAGAAAATTATACCAAAATATTACCATGATATTACTATTAGACTTACCCCCGGTTTCTGAAAGGCCAATCAATGTTAACAGTAGATTCAAAAATAATTATCTGCGGATTAAGCCAGAAAAAGTGGGAATTTTACATTGAAATCAAAAATTAACTAAGTTAATTATTGATTCATCACTATTCAGACTTCATATTATGCTTTATTTTCACCGTTATTTGCGGTTAAAGTTTTTTTAATCTACTGTTAACTTTGATTGGCCTTTCAGAAACCAGGGGTTACTATTTTACTTTGTATTTTGGAGAATCCTGCATATAACTACTAAATACAACAAAAAAAAAACAATATATTACTGTAAAAACATATTTTTGCGCCGATTAATACGAGAAATTGGGCAAAATGTGGTTCAAAACATTTTAATGACATAATTAAATTAACCTGTAAAATGTGTAATTATTTGGGTTATTTCTCCTTGTCACATCACAATTACTCACTGCACAAAATAACCCAAACACTATTTATCGATTTAGTTACGTATTATTTAAATATAATTATAAAATCCGCAATCACACCCAAGCAAGCGGGTAGCTATGGGCACTTACTCGAAAAAACATTGACACAGCTGTTCTTTGTTGTGCATCTCTTTCTCTCTTGCAAGGTGTTCATAAAGGTAGGACATCTCTTTTACACGCTATGTACGTCTTTTAAGCGCAGCTAATCCTAAGTCTATGGTTTATACTCGTAGTACTTTCTCTGTGTAAGTACGATGATGTGAATGAAATATCAGATACTGAAATATGTAAACTCTGATATTGCAACTGTCAACAACCACGTTAACAGATGCTTCCGGTGTTCGTTTGTGACAGTTTTACAATATGCAAAGCATTTCGATGTCATAGATGTCGGATGTCAATGAAATTGTGATGATACCGTGGAACATTATACGTCTGAATCATTTTCAGAGGTAATACGAAACTTTGTTTGTAAAAATTAATTATTAGAATCTATTTGTGAGTGGTTACGCGAAAAGGGATCTGAAGGGATATAATTATCCAGAGAAAAACGATTTTTAAAATGTTTTGCTGAAAACTCTAATTTGCCAAGTTTTTTCCGATCCTTCAGGTCCCCTTTTTTCACAACCACTCACATATGTACTTACCACCCAATCAAATTTAGGTTTATGGGTAAATAAAATACAAAAACTTTCTTTACTTACAATGTTAAGTCATGCAAAAAAAACTTTGTTCGAAATTAGTGTACACGAGTAATGACCACCAAAAACTTAAATGTGAAAAAGGGGCCGAGTTCAGTACAGAGGCAGTGCAGGATTATCTTCGTTGCCAAAAAATGAATTGAGATCAAATTGAGTGCCGAGGTTTAGGGAGGTTCGTTCATAAACCTTGGCACCCAGTTATCAGTCATTACTGCAATTATTTATTTACAACGTTCTTCGCTTGTCTTAAAAAAAGTTTGTTAGAGTCCCTGCTACTGAATTCGGTCCAAGCGCCGTCAAAATCAAGACATATTTTAAATGAATGGACTTAATGTAGTCCTCAAGCAAGCAGAACCCCATCAAAATCTATCCGAGAGATTTTGAGATATGACTAATTCGCTTAGATTAAATTACGTTAAGGTGTGTTAATTTAAAAACCATTTCGAGATTTAGGTTTAATAAACCGTATTTCAGAACTTGTGGTGTGAAAAACCTCATGATGATGAATATTTTTACGAAATAGCTGCAACTTCCATTTGCCTTCGTGTGACGTCACTTGAGAAATGGCTGTTTAGAAATGTGTCCTTTGCTATCAAGATAAATTTATAATAATTTCTTTCTGACTCATTTGACAGCTGGATGACAGATGAGTAGACATACAGAGACAGACCACTTTTTTTTATAAGCAATCACACGTCACCATCAGCATAATGTCTAAAACTATCAAGTGACGTCATATCGGACTATTCTTTTAAAAATCATGAAAAATAATGGTTAATTTATATACCAAAATAATGAAAAGCATGTTCTAAAATGACGTATGCGTTCGCTGCAAAAAAAATAAACAAAAAAGTATTTTAAAAATTAAGCTATGGGAATTATGTCTGACAACCTCCCTTACTTCGGTTCTTGTAATTAATACGGAGCCCCGACAAAAGTTTTGCAAATTAAAAATCTTAATCAACACATTTTATTCTGTTTTTATTTTTATATTATTATGCGGTTCTGCTTGCTTGAGGACTACATTATGTCCTTTTATTTAACATACACCTTAATCTTGGCGGCACTTGGACCAACTCCCATACAGTTTGCTCACTAAGTCAAAACTAAATGTTATAGTAATTCTAAATGTATATATACAAATATATTTGTGTTGATTCGATGTAACACGATGTAACAGGACAAACCTTATCCTAAGCGTCCTGTCTTTGTTTTTTCGATACGTTTAAATTAAGTTCAGTCCTGTCAAATAAGTTAGAACGTGTTACGCCGAATCGACACTAAAGTTAACTAAACTAAAAGTTGAGTAACAGCATCAACCATCAAGTATACGGCATTTTTCCATGAATACCACTTTAGATTGTACGAGCAGACACTATTGTCTCGAAGCAAAAGAAAAATTGGCCACTTCTTCACGAGTGTCCTAGGCACAGTCTCTTGCTTGCACTTTACTAGTGCTACTCACACATTGTAAACCTAGTACGAATACGGATATTCGAAATGCGTTAAATTTACAAACTTCTATTAAAATTAAATAAAGGTTTTGTTAAGTATGCAACATTTTAGGCTGAGGTAGTTTTTAGGGTTATAAATAAAGACGATATTTTTGATGGTCGCAAATAAAGTATTGTGTGCAACTAAACATTGAAACACTCGTGCAAAATTATTACGAAACGAATCGTGTCCCAATGTCTCAAATTATGTTACAGTTGCACAAAATACTATTAGGGATTTTGTTGAAATCATTATAGTTGCAATATATATTGCACATTATAAAAATATTATACCAGGCGAAAAGCACGCCTAGATTCTAGATACAAAAATAAGGTATTGCTGGAAAAACTATGCAGCAACAAAAATTATCTAATTAAAGTATATCACGAGCATGAGTTACAGTAGAAAAATAAAAAAATAATGATAATAATACTTACCTTATTTTTTCAGGTGAATCAGTAGAAACTGTTCTGACAGTAACAGTCCCTTTAAAGGCGACGGTAGAACCTGCGACACAGACAGTTGACTTCGGAAGACCGGCCGTGTTTACCTGCAGATACGAAGGAAATCCCGTAAAGACAATCACTTGGTTGAAGGACGGCAAGGACATGAACCATCATGATGCTATGCTTAGGTACAAAAAGAACCTTTGTGGTTGGACTCCGTTGTCCGTCCGTATGTCACAGCCTCATAACTTAAGCATCGCTTAAATAAGGACTTAAAATTTGGCACATAAAAAGCATTGATAATATGAAGCTCACAACAAAATTCGGGTTTGTTCATAATATTTCCAATAAAAAAGAAAGAAAGAACAATATAAATATCCTAAAATTAGAATATGGCTTTGATAGAAATATTGTAGATATTAAGAAGCTGATTGTAAAAATTATTGTAAAACTTTTGAAAAAACACGAAAAAAATTACGGGGAGGCCTTATCTCTGAAACTGGTGGATCGAAAATATGGAAGAAATGTCGATTATAGGTCATTAATGGCCAATTATAGGAAAATTATTGTGATTTAAAAAAAGTTAAACACAAATGAGAAATACAAAACTTGCCGGAAGAAATCTCTCATAGAGATAAGCTGGCCGTTGTATGCTAAGTTTAATAAATTACTACTTGTTATTTAATAAATGTTACATGCATGAACTAAAATAATAGTTATACTTAATAATACAATTAAGTACATATACGATACGATATAATTACCTATAAATACACATAATACTAATACATTACATATCTAAATACATGCCTATTACAGCTACATACATGCATACGTTCACCATTTCGATTAGTCCTATTGCTATCTGGGATAAAAAACTTATCAAGATCGTCTCTTTTTTAACCTTTTGATTACAAAATGTTATCAAAGAGATAGTAAAAAGTACAGGACAAGAGAAGTTTTTGGACTCAAAAAAGTTGAAATTCTCAAGGAACCGTTGATAACTTGATATTGTCTGGGGTGAGCGCCTCAACCACTGGAGCGAAGCTCATCGTCAATGGATTAACTCTCTACCTAAATTAATTACATACAACAAGTTATGTTACTTTATTTAAAGTTTTGAGCATTAGATGATAATAATAAAAAAATAAACTTTATATTTTTTGATATATTTCGGCCCCATAGTGAGGCCATCATCATTCGAGTCATTATGTTTTTAATTTATTTAGTAACGGATAAATATTCTAAATTAATAAGCATTATACAATTTTAGCAAGAAAGGGTTTGTATTGAAATTAAAAATGTATTCAAAAAATGTATTGTTGTAACCTAAAACTTATACACCTTTAAGAAATATGACAAATTACAATCACAGATAATTTGTTTTTTAAAACATCAACAAATTTTTTTGGCCCGAAACTTTTTGACCCGCATGCTACACGTTAAAATTTAAACAGGCCTATAGATAATTCGAAATATCCGTATTCGAATTAAACATCCCTAGAATTCACGTTAAAATTAGTTTCTGAGACTGAAAACATAACTGTCCGCTGAAATTTACGCTGAACATCTATTAATGACAAAAACTTTTAACTACTTCTATAAAACTCTTTGTGGTTAACTTTTGCGAGACTGAAAGAGAATGTATATAGTGTATTAAACTGTAGTTTTTCTGCTCGTGTTTAAGAAACGTGCATACGTTCAAAGGTGAAAACAAATTTCAAGAATTTTGCACAATCCTAATAGAAAAAGTTGTTCATATGGACATGTTCTACATTTGTTTAAAATTTCGACAACTAATTTAATTTAATCCTGTATATTGACGGAGTTTGGTGATTTTGTTGAGCCTTCAGCGGCTTAAGTTTATATATATTTAGATCAATAACTTAAATAGCTTAAATAATAACTTAAATAATGAATGTCAATGTCAATGTCAACTTGTCAAGTAAACATATATTTTTTTCAACAAATTCATAAAATTCAATTATAAATATACATAAACCTCTAAAAATCAATGCAAGTTATCTCACACCAAGAGTAAAATAGTTTTAAAGAAAACTACAAGATTGATTTCCAGCAACGCACAGCCAGCAAAGTACAGATACCATGAAGATTCACTCTTTTTGATATTTATTTTGATGAGGTGACTAGACCGAAGATTATATTAAATTTATTGAAGCCTCAACATTTACATCGCATCATGTCCAATTTCTACTACTCAGCCACCGAAAAAATTCAATAATACTATCTAGTGAGACCCAGTGTCTATCTGATTACTCTATTAGTTAGGTTACTTAGTTTTCCCGGACATTAAGCAATTTGTATTTATATAGTTTACGGTTTTTTTTTTCCTTTTTTATAATCTAGGATAATTTATAATTTTACTAGTATAATTTACAGTGTAAATATTTATAGTGATTTATGAGTCGTCTCATGACGGGCCTATTGAACAAACCTAGCGGTTTAACATTACTTTTTAGACGCCATTGTTTCTGGCGTCATGTCTCAGACGGCTGGCCCATTGTCCAGCAGCCAGGCCGCGGTAGGTGCGACGGTGTCACAAGTCCATGTCCCCTGTCCGGAATGCTCCCAATTATGTAAAGGACAGAGAGGATTGAACATTCATTTCGGTAAGAAACATAAAATCAAAAACGTAGAACCTGTAGATCCAAGTTCATCTACCGTAAGAAATGCACTACCAGAAACAAGCACACCATTCTGGACTGAATTAAGTAAACTAAAATCTACTCTGCCAATAGTTAAAAGGATACCAAGAGGTGCTAGAAATTCTGTTGCTTCCTCTCTGTCCACAACCATAAAAAACGTAGTCAATAATAACGACAAAATAAGCTGGGAGTCTCTATTAACTTTCTCGTTCCGGACACTGCACGTCACCAAAGGTAGAAACAGTGGCGGCTCGCTAACCCAAAAAATAAAAAATAATTGTCGTTCCTTAAGCAATTCAAACACGCCAGAATATGATCATGTAAAGTTCAACAGACATAACATCATTAAATGTGTGGAAAGAAAAGTAAACGAAGGGGATATTAAAGGAGCCGCCCAACTGTTATTCTCCAGTGACACTGTCGCCGCTGACACCACAGAGACTCTTCAGGCTCTGGAGTCAAAACATCCAACTCCAGCGGCAACACTGAGACTGCCTGATCCACCAGACCTTTCAAAACGCACACCAGAGGCCATATCAGACGAAGTACTAGCTGCGGTCTCTTCATTCGGGAACGGCTCAGCCGGAGGTCTAGACGGCCTGACGCCGCAACACCTTAAAGACCTGCTATGCGGCACAAACGGAGATGCTGCCCAAACCCTTCTCAGAGATATGGCCCGGCTAGTAAATCTTATGTTATCTGGTAAAGTATGCACTGAGATCACAGAGAATCTATATGGGGCCAATTTATGTGCCTTAAAAAAGAAAGACGGTGGTATCAGGCCGATCGCAGTAGGTTGCACCATACGCCGTGTGGTCTCAAAAATTTGCTGTAGACACATCCTACCAGATATTATCACTAAGCTACAGCCAATACAGCTCGGCTTCGGGACCAAGGGAGGGTGCGAGGCTGCAGTCCACGCGGCTCGCACCTTCCTTGATCACGACGGTGGTGACGTGCTGCTGAAGGTGGATGTCCGCAATGCATTTAACTCAGTAGACAGGGGCGCCCTGTTGACGCAAATAAAAGATAATATTCCGGCAATTTACCCGTATTTGTGGCAGTGCTACAGTTCCCCTTCAAACCTAATCTATAAAAATAAAATTTTGCACTCTGCAGTTGGTTGTCAGCAGGGTGACCCACTCGGACCAGCAATATTTAGTTTAGCCATACAACCACACATTGAAAAAATTTGTTCAAAATTCAATGTTTGGTATCTAGACGATGGAACCATAGGAGGCGAAACAAACTCAGTTCTACAAGATCTACAAAGTATAATCCAAAATTTTCAGTCTATTGGTCTAGAATTGAATTTTCCCAAGTGTGAATTATATATAAATGAAACTTTATCAACTCAAGAACAAAATGACATCATTCAAAATTTCAATACTTTGGCACCTAACTTGAAAATTATTGACAAGAAATCCCTTCGTCTCCTAGGGGCCCCCATTTTGGACGATTCCATTCCAAATTACGTTGACGACCAAATTTTCAAATTTCAGGAATCGTCCAGTCGTCTTAAGGAAATGAATCCACATATGGCCTTATTCATAATTAGGTTCTGCATATTCGTACCAAAATTTACTTATGTGCTACGCTGCACTACCATTTGGCGTCACACCTCTCTCTTGAACATTTTAGACAAAATGATAAGAAACACTTTAGTAGAAATTCTAAATTGCCCTTTAAATGAACGAAGTTGGGAACAGGCATCTCTTCCGGTTCGATTTGGCGGATTGGGCATCCGTAAAGTGTCCAGCGTAGCACTACCGGCGTTCCTGTCCTCAGCTCACAGTACGCTTGACCTCATTGGTACCTTAATTAGCCCATCACTTGGTGATGTCGAGGTCACGTGCTTGGCTGAGGCCAGGAGCGCCTGGATTGATATTGCTGGTCCGAGCCAAAAAACCCCGATAGTTACGACATCGCAGAGGCTGTGGGACGAGCCGCTCTGCAATCAGGTTCAAAAGAAGCTACTAGAAACTGCAGAAAACCCTACAGAGCGAGCCCGTCTCCTAGCAAGCAAAGAGTCGGAGTCGGGGTACTGGTTAAATGCCCTACCGTCGGCAAGTATCGGCACCCTACTGGACAAAACTACTTTTAGTTTGGCAGTCAGTCTGAGGCTTGGTGCAAGAACCAACGAGCCACATCGCTGCCGTTGCGGGGCAAGCGTTGACCAACTCGGTCACCACGGCCTGTCATGTAAACGTAGCGCCGGTCGTCTACCGCGCCACGCCGCCTTAAACGATGTCATCCGTCGGGCTCTCATGAGCGCCAACATGCCTGCCGTACTAGAGCCCAAAGGCCTAGTACGCAGCGATGGTAAGAGGCCCGACGGACTGACACTAATCCCCTGGAAAAATGGGCAGTCGCTGGTGTGGGACACAACATGCGTCGACACCGTAGCGCCGTCCCATCTCCAGGGGAGCGCTGTCCTTGCTGGCGCGGCGGCGTTGACGGCTGAGGGTCTCAAACGGCGTATATACGTGGAGCTGGCTGAAGGCTACATTTTTGTGCCTTTTGCCGTAGAGACCCTGGGGCCGTGGGGACCAGACGCAAAGCGCCTATTTAAGGAAATATCGTCGAGGTTGGTCAACGCTTCCGGAGACCCAAGGGCTGGGACCTATTTTGGTCAGCGAATAAGCCTCGCAATACAGCGAGGCAACGCCGCCAGCCTATTGGGTACTCTCCCCGATGATGGCGGTGATCTGGCTCACATATTTTATTTAATCTAGAGCCCGTTATGAGACAGACAGGTTGGTATTTGTTTTTCTTTTTATATTTTATTTAAATTTAAGTTAGTTTTATAAAAAAAAAAGTATCATTATTTATATGTTATTTAAGTTTACTAATAAAAAGTTTTAATTGGAAATTCAAAAAAAAAAACTTAAATAGCTACATTGACTGAAAAAAGGATATATGAAAGTATGCCCGAGCTATGAAAGTAGAGTAGGCAAATAAATGTATACACGATCTCTGAGCCAAGTTTACCAAAAAATCAGTACAAATCTTCGCCCGCGTAGTATTTGTATTTATCATATTATTTCCTTAGGGAACTGTCCAGTTTTCCGTTATAGTAAGTTACTAACATGGTAGTAGTGCATTATTACATGACATCGTTGACAAAAATTTACAAAATATGATTACAAACTTCAACCGTGTGATGTTCTATTTGAGTCGTCCATCTGCTACTGCTCAATTTCCTAGGATCGTAACAGTTGTCAGGACTTGTACGTTCCTCGTAGAAGTAATTAACAACATACCAGCGCCACACTCAGTCTGTGCTTCAGTTTGATGATCAACTTACTCGTAACGGTGACGGTACAAAGTATTAATATCAATTTACTCCAAGAAAATACTTGAAACTCAGAGAAAAAATTGCCTATATATTAATCTAAGACCTGTTCCACAAACCTGTGAAAGTTTTATGTGGATTCTTCAAGTAACAATCTTAGATCTTAGGTAACAAACCAACAAACTTTTACTTTTATATGTACTAATTATATTAAGTCTATACTTAAGTCTATATCCCTATGGATAGGAATTTGTGTCACATAAATATTAAACCTACAAATATTTACTAATATTAACATACATAAATATCTGCGTACCCTATTATAATGCAGATCGAAACAATACAGAATTGCTTATTTTTAATGAAACTGCAGTTTTCAAGCAATTCAGTTAAAAATCGACAATCCAGTTTAATATAATAATTTCATAGATATCGGTTTCAGCAAGCCCACTAACCTGCCACGGTAAATAGACCGATTTTTCAGTCGATAATAGTCTTTATTCCTAGCAGTTTAGTTTAAAATTTTAATGCTGTTACTCTATTTATTAAAGCCAATAGAAGAAACTTTAGTCCGCGCTGCAAATCTGCCAGCGTTCTCCCACTATCAACTTTAATTACTTTTCATTGGTTTCGGATATATCAAATATGCTGCTGTACTCACACAAAAATATTTTGTAAAGGAATCGTATTTTATACGTAAAGTAAGTAGGTAACTGAGATTTTTTGAAATATTGAACCGGCTTTCGACCATGTTTGCTATGCTAAATATGTTTTCACAATTGGGTTTGTAAAGTGCATTCGAGATTGTTCTGGAGGCAACCACTAGGACTGACAGAATACCTAAATCATATATTTATAATGGACAGAAGACACGAAACACACTCCTAAGAAGAACAAAGCTCCAAACAAAAGGTACTGAATTTTTATTCTGATGGTTCCAAAATAAGTAAGGTGGTGCTGGCTGCAGCTATGTGTCTTCCGAATCAGGATTCAGAAAAGTAGTTCCACTCAACAGCATACATAACAATAGTGTTTCAAACCTAAGCCGCAGGTATAATTCTAGCCGCTAGGGCAGCAAATGCAATTTGCACAAGCAGGCCTTATGATAACTGGAGACAGTGCGGCTACATTAGCAGTGCTCAGTAAACCCGTAGGTAGATCCAAAATTATAGCAGACTGTCATGCAGAATAGCAAAAGCTGTCAAAATTCTACATGTGCATGTGGTATACTGGACCAGAGCACAAAACGGATATGAAGGTAATGAACAAGCAGACTCTCTTTCTAAACTAGCATCCCACATGGAAGCAACGACACAGGGTACTAATCTGTGTCGTCTATCGGCGTAGACCTTCAGGGGAGAACTGAGGAAACACACCCTGACTGTACACAACAGGAAGTGAGCAGAACGAAAAGAATGTCGATTGTCAAGACTAATGATACCGCAGTCAAATGGTAAGGTCACACGACACGCACTAAAACTAAAAAAGTTTTTTTTTTTTGTATTTACCATTTACACAAAGTTACAACAAAAAAATAATAGCAGCTAAAAACCACAAAGGTTTGAATTTATGCTTAAACGTGACATGGTAGGTATCACAACTGGACACTGTAACCTAAATAAGCACCTTTTTACTAGAGGTGGCACCAATAGCTCTCTATGTAGAGGGTGTCTCCTAGAGGACGAGACAGTGGAACATGTGCTAAATATTCCACTGCTCTGCAACCGAGGACCAAGAAGAAAAGCAGAGATCGCGACGAACTCCACATTTCCTTCACTGGACAAGTTTTTGTGTAAGCATGCTGAAGATGTTCGGCTCTTATTCTGGCTGGGCTGACTGACCGAGGGGAAGTGCACAATACTGCCGATTGCGGAGAGTCAGTGCACGACTCCTCGCCCCCGCCATGAATTTAGAATTTGGATTTGTAATGCTGAATATAATACTAAATAAGTGTTGTATTCATAGCCAAGAGGTTTATTAAAACGTTTCTCAATAAACAGGATTCCATTCTTTATTAGGAAGCCACATTTCATTTATTCATTTCCACAACAAATAATAGGTACACAATAATTTCATAATTTTCTCCGTGCCGACTTTTGGCCGCAAGGCATCGTGCTCCGGCGCTTCTGGGAAGCGACACATAAAATGAAACTCCCTGTTAAAACTGGTTAGTTATTAAGCTAAATATAATTATGTTTAAGCTTAATTAATAATAGTAAGCTAAATATTATTTATTATTAATCTATGAGCCTAGTGCCTAAATTAAAGAAATTTATTATTATATTATTAATAAATAATAAATTAGTGACATTTTGCTGCCCTTCTGCCTATCTGTATAAATTAAAAAAACACCGAAGCATGACTTAGCTCGTGACTGCCTCAGTCTTTACAAGGATCACTGTATGTAACTGTAACTGTTTGCAATATCGCCATGCCACTCGTACTCGGCTGCTGTAACGCGTTTACAGTGCGTTGTTTTGGTCGCTCGCCGCCTCAAAGTACCCGTACGTTACGTTACGTTTCGTTAGTTTACGTATAAGTTAAGTAAGACTGGGTTCCCCGTCAAAAGTGTATCGATTCATACATGCAATGTATGTGTTTCGTCGCTATCGGTGTAATCTAGTTGACATTAAAGCTACAGTCCTAAGAAAATCGATTTTTTGGTAAACTTCAATATTATTTTAGGTTATACGCGCCAAGAAAGTTAATAGTTATATCAAAAAAGAATCGCTTGTAAAGAACGGTCCTTATTATTTTCATGACAAAATTTTGGTAATTTTTTTAACTAAAACAAGCACCAAACAAGTATCTATTTTCGAATATTACGGTGAATGTTATGTTTGAACACTCAATAAACGAAACCTATTAAAAACTTGAAAATTCTTCTTGGTCATATTTTTCGGTCTACATACTTCAAATTCAAGAATGTCCGTGCTATTTATTTTCGTAATGGTTTCCTTTCCTTAATTACGATGTCGCCATTTGTGCAAATTTCCACCCATAAACGTATTGTTTTAGGACAAAATATGTATCAATGTAAATAATACATGATCTTAATTTTAAACAATAATTAATAGCCTCAATAAATGAGGAATTATTACATTTATAATGGAAAACAAGACGCCATATTCCCCAGTGCGTGTCAAGCGAGCGTGGCGGAGTGATCATAAAATAATTTGATGTACGAGTAGTTATAAATTTTAATGTCTTATTTTTCCACTTAGCTCAATCCCACTGTACTACAAACTGTAATGACAATACGGCCATTTAGCCAACCAATAATCGCTTCTATCAAAAGCTATTAAAGGCTTTGCCGCATTGGTCGAATTGTACAAATTTTTGTTGTTTTGATGACATGCTGTGTACAGACGGACGAACATTATTTTATTATTATTAACTAATTTCAATGCCTTATTCTCCTTCATAAGACAGGCAGTTCTTGTGTACGGTTTAACTTTAATAAAACACCAACGTGACTAGATCGAAGTAAAGAAGGGCTTAAATGCGGCTTATAGAAGTCCGCTGTCCACGTTATTAAACGAACCTACTACCGAGGGAGCCAAATAAGACTTACAAATTCACTTTTACACAAGAAAACGCCTGTAACACAAACAAATAGGCTTTATTTTGGATTGGACCAATGGCAGAACGAGATTTGTAACACTAGATGCAACGCGCCAAGGCAAGTCTTATTCCGTTGAAACTCGCTGACGGCTAGCATACCCCTTTGTGCAATACTATATCCTCTCCTCTCATTCAAAGCGCATGTTCCTAGCACTCTATTAAGCCTGGAAAGCGGGTATTTTTCAAGCAACAAAGTATTTTTTCTTGAGGAAATGTTAGGAACCGTTTCTTGGAAATGACGTCTCACTCGGACTTGAATAAAAGAATTTCGCTTATTTCTTGCGCTCCTTCTTAGAAATAGAAGATATACTAGGCAACTCACTATTGAATTTGTTGTTTCAAACTTTACACGTCACAATTTTCAAATATTTAAAAAAAAATACATGCCTATAAGTAGGTCTGTAACACACAGCGAGATTGAAAAGTGAAAAACGGTACCGGTTTTTTAAATAGCGGTAGTTCAGTCGTTAGAATGGCATCTTGATACCCGGGTACAAATCCTGCTGGTTGAGCATTTACCATTGAGTTTTTGGAATTTATGTGTATTGAAATTGTTTACTTACCACGGTGAAGGAAAATGTTGGGAGGTAATCCTACATGCCATACAAAGCGTGTATTTGTGCCCGAAGTATGGCGATAAAGGCTCCCCTCTATCACGTAGGGTCAAAAATCTTCGGTGGAAAGAGGGTGTATTATAAGTTTTCTCTGTTTCAGTGACAATCCACACTCGGAAAAACTCTGACAGGTATATCATATATGTCATGACGACGAGCTGAAAACGATTTCTGTGAAAAAGTTGTTTAATAAGTATTTTCCGTAAATAAATATGTTAAAAAACTGGTGCTCAAAAGCAATTACTATTTATGAAGCTGAATTTTGCAAAAGACTTTCAATACAGATTGTGAGAGGTTATCTTTGCTCAGTGTAGCGTTAAGGCAGCGGATACACTCGTTTCTAATACCTGCCTATATAAAGCCACAAAAGACAAAGGATGCAAATTGACAAGATAAACGGACAGCACGAACACAGAGCTCTACAGAGGGGCTAATATGTCTAGTTCCAATGAAAGACGCTATTCACTGCACAGAAATCCACTGGATGTAGGTAGAGGCAGACAAAATGTTGCCATATTAATAAATAAGCCCAAAATGTTGTATCGTGCAACAGTCGGTCAACTGTTTTCTTACCACTCTCTTGCCAATTAGGTTTTGCTTTTTCGCGACTGCAATTTTTTTATAGCTTACTGATGGAATAATTATTGGGTAGTCATTAAATGGGTCACCAACATGCTGAGCAGTGGCGTGCACAGAACTTTTTTCCGGAAAAGCAATCAGAAGGTCAAGTACGACAATAAAAAAAATATGAAAAAATTTAAATAACACTTTGAAAAAAAAAGTTTGTATGAAAATGTTCACTCTAGGAAAGGCAGTGCCTACCCTGGCGTCATACAAACTTTTTTTTTTCAAAGTGTTATTAAAAATTTTCATATTTTTTTTATTGTTGTACTTGACCTTCTGATTGCTTTTCCGGAAAAAAGTTCTGTGCACGCCACTGATGCTGAGCAAACGCGCTGCACACATAGAAACATCAGAGCGGACACGTTGTCAGGTGACAAGGGGCTGTCTTCAAGGAGGAGTGTTGTCAGCGTTGCTCTGGGTGGCGGTCATCAATGACCTCCTTATAGAACTAAACAAGGATGTTTTTTTCACGGTAGGCTATGCAGATGACCTGGTCATCATGTTATCGGGTCTCTTCGAAGGAACGCTATGCAGTAAGATGCAAGGGGTGCTGCGAAAAGTCGAGACCTGGTGTGGTAAGCATAAGCTAACCGTAAATCCACAGAAAACTGAGCTTATCTTATTCACCAAAAAGAAAAAGTTAAGTCTACTAAAACTTCCTACAACGTTTAGAACGCAGCTAACTTTTAGCAAGGAAGTAAAATACCTTGGTATCTGGCTGGACGACAAATTACTCGTAGCAAAGCAGGTAGAACACATAATAAAGAAGGCTACGAACACATTATGGCAGTGCAGAAGAGCTGTGGGCAGGGAATGAGGACTTACGCCCAAACTCTGTAAATGGCTCTACACAGTAATCGTAAGACCGGTATTAACTTATGGAGCCTTGGTTTGGTGGCCAAGAACGGAGTTAGTTACAACTGAGAACAAATTACAGCAACTCCAAAGGCTAGGATGTACACTAATAACCGGATGTATGAGATCAACACTCTCCGCAGCACTAAACATCTTACTAGGGCTAACACCGCCACACCTGCACATACAGCAGCAGGTGATGATCGCAGCCCTCCGGGTGAAGTCTACAGGGCAATGGAAATGTAAGAATATAAAAAACAATCACTGTCAAATCCTAGAACGAGCATTATAGATCGTTCCGGAGGCAGCCACTGGGACTGACAGGACACCGAAATCCTACATAATGGATAGGAAATACGAGATACGCTCTCAAGGAGGGCCACACTCCATTTAAAAGGTACTGACTTTTTACACTGACGGCGCCAAAAGTAGGGATGGCAGCGCTTGGTGCAGCTATGTGTCCCCCAAACTAGAGCTCAATAAAGCAGTTCCACTCAACACCACAACAACGGTATTCCAAACAGAGCTGGCAGGTATACTCCTAGTGGCCAGGGCAGTAACTGCGATTTGCACTAGCAGGCCCTGCGATATACAGGAGATCACAATAACTACAGACAGTGCGGCGATATTATCAGCGCTCAGCAAACCTGTAAGTAGATCTAACTTTCATTGCAGACTGTCATGCGGAACTGCAAAACCTGTCAACCATGTACAAAGTCAAACTACACCGGACTAGAGCACACAACGGAAATGAAGGTACCGAACAAGCAGACTCTCTGGCTAAACTAGCATCCCATATGGGAATAACGATACAGGGCACTAATCTGTGTCGACCATTGGCAGAAGCAATCAGGGGTGAACTGCGAAAACACACTCTGAGTGTACACAACAAAACATGGGCAAAACGAAACGACTGCCGGCTGTCAAAACTAATGATACCGCAGTCGAATGGTAAGGTAACAAGATACTTATTAAAACTAAAAAGGGTCCGACCTGCGTGACATCGTAGGTATCATAACTTGACACTGCAACCTAAACAAGCACCTTTTCACCACAGGTGGCACCGATAGCTATCTATGCAGAGGGAGCCTTCTAGAGGACGAGTCAGTGGAACATGTGCTACTCCACTGCTCTGCAACCGAAAACATGAGACGTAAAGCAGGGATTGCGACGAGGTCCAACTTCCCTTCACTGGACCAGTTTATGTGTCAGAATGCTGAAGCTGTTCGGCTCTACTTTAAGGAGCTGTCCTGGCTGGGCTGACTGACCGGGGGAAGTGCACAATATTCACGATTACCGAAAATCAGTGCAGGACTCATTGCCCCTATTACGAATTTAGAATTTAGAATTAAGAGGGAATAACTACATATTTTTGTCTACAGTTTGTCTGCCAAGATCTACCACTTTCTTCCGAATTTTGTAACCACTTGATACACCAACCAGTAATGCACATACAGACATATTATGAACGCTCATGAGTGCATTGTGTCTATTTTATTCCTTGTTCTATAGGATGTAGAACATAGGTAGCCAAGGAGCAGTCCAGTAATATAAAATTTTTATTAAAATAGGAAAATTTTCAGTGAAATTCATTGCTTGAATAATTTAAATCCTTTCTTACCCTATACTCAGACGTGTTTATCTAAAAAAATCAAATTATTTCCGAATAATTAAATCTACCTTTGAAATTACTTGATTTCTGATCTACTCTGCTCATGATAATAATCAGTAAAAAAACAGATATTACCACACTAATGGCAACACCAGCAAACATGTACAATTGGACACAGAAACCCAATTACTGAGATACACTCAGACATATTTGTCTTACTGAAAGCTTCAGAGGTGAGTCCAAATGTAATTTTAGCGCTTGACATGTATTTTTAAAGTCCATGAAAGTTGTTAGAACTTAGAAGAAGTTTTGAAAGCTCAGGAGAAATATGAAAACTAGTACCTACGGGTTATAAAATTTAAAACTTTATACACAGCCGACCAACACAGTCAGCAACATTTATTAAAAAAAGCCCGTGAAAGAGGTATGCATAAAGTAGATATAAATTAAAAATATGCAATGATATAACACCAATATTTCATGATTGCCTTGTTCTTTTTGGAGTTCTTGTGTACTTTTCCATTCCTTTCAGATCAGTTTGCCCAGCAACGTTCGCATTACGCAGCAAATAGACGGACGGACAAACAAACCCCGTACTCAACCTATTCCACATCTCATATTAATATAAAGCCAATAAAAACTATGTAGTTCTAAAACCTCAACACAAAAATATTTTATCGTTATACGATTTCGAAATCTACTTGACGTTAGGGAACAAAGTTTTTGTGTATGCGGCTTTAGCAGATTATTTAATTATATTACATTAAAACCGACCTGTAATAAGGGTATCTGATATACCTACATTACATAAATAAATATATTTCATTTCATACACACATTTTATTTCATTTCAAGACGTATTTACTGTTTTTTAGGAATGTGTATATTTATATAGATAGTATTTGTACACTTTCTGACAGTAAAAGAAAAAACTGTTAGTTTAACCTGCATGCCCTAAAAACGTGTAAAAGTATGGCGGTAAAACTCACCCATCCCACGTTAGGACGTTAAAATACGGCAGCAAGGCTCACCCCTCCCACGTTAGGACGTTAAAATACGGCAGTAAGGTTCACCCCTCCCACGTTAGGACGTTAAAATACGGCAGTAAGGCTCACCCCTCCCACGTTAGGACGTTAAAATACGGCAGTAAGGCTCACCCCTCCCACGTTAGGACGTTCAAATACGGCAGTACGGCTCACCCCACCCACGTTAGGACGTTAAAATACGGCAGTAAGGCTCACCCCCCCACGTTAGGATGTTAAAATACGGCAGTAAGGCTCACCCCTCCCACGTTAGGACATTAAAATACGGCAATGAAAAGAGGGTGTTACGAGTCTGACTATTCCAGTGACAATGTACATTCGGAAATACC
Source organism: Ypsolopha sequella (assembly GCA_934047225.1). Lineage (NCBI taxonomy): Eukaryota > Metazoa > Arthropoda > Insecta > Lepidoptera > Ypsolophidae > Ypsolopha > Ypsolopha sequella. The sequence goes on along the minus strand of OW203994.1, from coordinate 12,664,895 downwards.
TCTAACATCCTCTCGGAGATACATATGTGTGTTTGTAAAATTATAATTTGTTAGGACAAACGGTTTCATAACAATAGCAAACTATAGCGATTTAAAAAAAGTTGAGCACAAATGAGAAATATATAAAAAGAAGTAAAATAAATAAAAAAAGTATTTTATAAAAATACAATATTGGTATCAAATTGTAGGTTTAAAAAAGTTGATTTTAAAAATATATATTTTGGCTATATTTAATTGCATTTATTTCGAGAAATCCTTGAAAAACCACAAAAAATGTCTGTCCCTCCCTTAGCTCCAAAACTGGTGGACCGAAAAATATGAAAAAAATCATGGTAATATGTGTTTACGTAAATATTACAGGAAAATTAAAGCGGTTGAGAAATTCACGAAAGAAAATGACAAAATTAAATTTATCATGCACAATACGGAACCCTAGGTACGCGAGACTGCCTGGCACTTGGCCGGTTTTTATTGGTTTTGTATAAACCACTTTGCAGGTGAACTTGGTGAGGACGAGGGCAAGACAATTTGTTTTTCTTGACGTTTGGTAATACAAACTAAAACGAGCCCTTACTGTAACCCCAAAATAAAGAAGCAAAATTTTAGATGAAATATCACATCATACCAATAATAAAAAAATATTTCATCAGTTTAATATATTGTATATATATATATATTGTAAGTTTAAGAATAACCTCAAAAAAGGCCTTTTTTGTCCATTTTAAATACTTTTTGTAGAACTACCATATGACCAAATAGATATTAGTACTATATGACTCATATTACATCATATTACTATCTATGTAAGATAGATATCATATACAGTGTGTCCCTCGTACAAGTGCACATCCGAAAAGGGGTGAAACTAGACCTTATTTTATTCACAAAAAATGTTTTTTTTAGAAAATATTTGTTTTACAAATTTACGTTTTAATTATTTTTTTTGCCTACCATGGAGACTATGTATAAAATATGTCATAACTTTTGATCTATCGCGAGTAATGCAATGAAATTAAACTGTTGTAATTCCTTAAAAATAGACGTTGCATACCAAATCAAACACAAAACATAATCAACTACTATTACCATGAACATTATATCCTAAAAGATTGTTTCTTTAATTTTTCCGTCTTTTTTTTCAGTAATAGTAATTTTTTTCAAAATAATGTCCCCGTTTTATACTTTTGTTCCTATTTACCATTGCCTATTCTATTATCTTTCTAACAAAAAAAATACAACGTTCTATCATAAATACAATATTTTCTACGAGCGGTTAACCAAAGGCACTGCGCTCGCGTCCCATACCCAGGTGGAGTATTTTTTAAAGAATAAAAAAAAATTCAAAAATTTTTTTTTTTTGTTTTTGTCGATATATTTAGATCTAGTTTCACCCACTTTCGGATGTGCACTTGTACGAGGGACACACTGTATACATATAGACTCACTTTGATTTTTGCGAGAAAAACTCGATGTTTAGGTCAACTTAAGATCTATTCCGTTATTTATGATGGACCATCCCTAATTTTATTGATAGAACTACATACCTCATGTTGAAAAACACAACTAAACTTGAGAATTCTTTCCTTACAATACTACGTTGTACATAAGTCAATAGCTTAGCTTATGTAACGAAGGTTTCTTTGTGCTTTCAAACAATAACACAAAAAAGAAAGAGAAATAGAACAGTTCTCCTCTCGTATTTGATTTCTTAGTTAAATAAAACCCCGAACACAATCACAAAACAGTCGATAGCACTCTAATCACGTAGACCGTAGTCCGCAAGCACCTTTTCTGTTTTAATTAATACGCCTTCAACCCGATCTTAGTCGAAGAATGCTCGACTCGTTAAAACTTTTTAATAGATTTTAAAAAACTACTGCGAAGAAAATTCAGGTATAAAACTAAATGTGTTTACAAACAACAACATAATGTTATTATTTTTAAGTTCCTGTAGCCATTTGTAATGTTACTGAATGTGATATTAAGTAACAAAATCTAGTTTAGGTGTCTTTACGCGTTAAACCTCCATACAAACGCTGTCACCACATTGTTGGGTGTCTATGGAATATTATTATAATATTTTAGGCTGAGTCCATTAACATTATCTTGATCTATGATTGAAACCGTGAAATTTGAGTAAAATCTTAACAAGAAACCCCTAAAGTACGTAAATTATACGGGTTTTCAACAAAAGTTTAGCCGAATGTGCTTTTATTGCTTTTATTTTATTGTTATAAAAGCAAACAATTTATAAGTACCGGTCAATCATTGAAAATGTTATCTAGATTAATAACCATGAATAATGTTCAAAAACATCCACAGTCTTGCCAAAATGTGGTTTCTCCTGAAACAAGTTTTTAAGGTTCCGTACCTAAAAGGTATAAAAGGAACCTTTATGGTGAGACTCCGTTGTCCGTCCGTTCATCCGTATGTCACACCCTCATTACTTTAGCACCGTTAAAGATAAATTGTCACAAAAATAACATTTATTTGCCCACATATCACGGGATAAAAAAAAAGTAAAAATTTGAAATTGGTCAAAATATTTCCAAAACAAAAGTGAGAAATATAAAAAATATTGTCTTAAAAATGCTATTTGGGTATCATCTTGTAGATATTAAAAAGTTGATTTTAAAAATATATACTTTTACTATATATATACTGGCATTGGTATCGAGAAATTTTTAAAAAGCCACAAAAGTATATATGTCCCCCCCTTTATCTCCGAAACTGGTTAACCGAAAAATATGAAAAAAATGGTGATTATAGATCATAACTGACCAATTACCGGAAAACTATAGCGATTAAAAAAAAAATGAGCACAAATGAAAAATATACAAGAAAAAAGTATCATATATTATAAAAATTTGGGTATCAAATTGTAGGTATTACAAAGTTAATTGTAAAAATATTATAGTTTAGCTATATTTCATTTCATCTATTTCGAGAAATCCTTAAAAACCATAAAAAATTGCATGTCCTTCCCCCTTATCTTCAAAACTGGTGGACCAAAAAATATGAAAAAAATAATGGCAGTATGTGTTTACATAAAGATTACAGGAAAAATAAAAGGTTGAGAAATTCACGAAAAAAAATTGTCAAAATTAAATTTATCATCCACAATATGGAACCCTGGGTACGCGAGTCTGACTCGCATTTGGCCGGTTTTTAATTTTGCACCGGCGACGAAATCGGCACGATTGTATTGTCCTCACAAGTTTCATGGAGCGTGCATTTTATAGCGAAATTAAACAACATGACATTTGGCCACGCCCACAACTGAGTTGGTTGCGTCATGACCTCCATCTTTAATAGACACTCCTTGTTGGACATTAGAAGATCAGACAGCAAACACTTCGCACTCTTCTTCAGTATTTTTTATGGCAGTGGCGTGGCGCGGTGTAGCAAGTTTTACAATCACTGTCCACACTCCCTCTTAAAATTAACATATTATACAATTTTTTTTTCTTTGCATGCTTAATCAAAATCTATTTAAATAATCTAACTTTATTATAAATTTTATTAACAATTTCATGTTTAATATAAATATTGTAAATTAATGTAATGTAATATAATGTAATTAATTAATTGTAAAAACATTAGCCAGTACACAATTTAAATTTAAACGTAAGAGCAGTAGGGAATTCAAGCCAAAAAACAACATTCGGTTGATATTTTTTTTCATATAGAAGTTTTGGTGGTATGAAAATGAAATACGTTGCATACATTGTATTATAGTTAATAATTTGTACAATTTTTTTTTTATATTTTGTTTCGCCCATAAACGAGGAGTAGGCTTTAGAAACTATCCTTTGGCGATACCAAGCCCCTTAAGTAGTGTTTACAAAACGGCACCTTATTTAATAGGTAAATTTGTATGAAAAACCATTATCTCTCGCTAAGATTTAAATTTTTTTTAATTTGACCAATGAACAAATTTTTAGAAAAAGTATTAAAATATAACTGGTTACTGAAAAGAAACACAATATAATGCTGTAAATTGACTGTCAATTATACAACTTTACCCGTTAGTCCAAACATGGATCAATCAAGAAGCAAATTTTATAGTTTTCTACTATTTAGCACTTATTGAAAGAAAAGCAGACGTTATAATAAATCCCTTTGTTATCAATGTGATACCCTACTTATAAAGCGTACAGTGTAAAGTTTTCTCAATTATGAAATCAACCGATAAAAATTGCAAAATCTTGATAAAAACTCTTGTACTGTTTCACAATATCACTTTTTATTACTCCAACCGGTTTCGCCTTACGGCATTATCAAGGTATCATATTATATTTAACAGTGTTCCTCGATAATGAAACTCATGAACGAAAGTGAACAAATACGATGATTAACATCGATCAAATTTAAAGGTAGTGAAGGCGCTCTACTCGCATTTTGCTACGCCGTAGCAATAATGAACTCCGTAGGCTTTGTACAAACTTATGCTTGCTCTTTCGGTTGGCTAGCAAAAAATGGAGTAAGTAAGGCTTTGCATACCTTATGTTACCAACTTAAATTGAATAGAATTTGTAACAATTCTGTGTCAAACATACATGACAAACCAGAAGTAGGTACGTTGCCTAACTTAGATCATTTAAAATTCCCCACAAAATGTATATAACAAAAGCAAAAGTCTAAAAAAGCATAAAAATATTCATCAAACGATGTGATCAAAGGATGTAAGTTTTTCTAAACGCACAAATTTTAAGCCACTGAACCAAAAAGCATTCGGAAACATTCGTTACGTCAATCATATCCCAAAAACGTGGACACAAATTCTGTTCAGTCTATTTTTCTAACACGAAACCTCGTTTGTTAACAGGCACAAAAACACTGCTCCAGAATCGATACGCGACGGTTTTTAGAAAAGCCTGTGACTGTCAATGTCTATAAAGCTACGAAGTACGTTTATACATATGTGGGTTTTGTATGTGTGTGGACGTAGGTAGGCCTGCGCTTTAATTAACACAAGTGACAACCTGTAGTGTGTCACCACCAACTGTGATACATTGGGAAATGCGGACATACATTAATGTATGAGTACGCACAATGCTTGCGCTCAGGTCATTTACAGCGCTCTAGCTGCTTTATTTTGGTAGTATAATAACACATTAATAATTAGTAAAACGCGCTCACTAACCCGCCTGCGAAGCGTGTGTGAGTGTGGGCATCACTTTCACGAGGACCACCAAGAGTGGCAAAATCTTGGAATGGCATATGTGCAACAGTGGACAAAAACAGGTTGATGAATAGTTTAATAAAAATATAAACTCACTTTAAAATGTGTATTTAAGGCACAAGTTGAGCAAATATTACATTATAGAAGTTAAAAAAACACATTTAAATAGATATATTTTGAACTTTATTGTTCGGCATCAGTCTTATAAATTAATTATAAATAATTATGTATTAATTACTATCGAAGTCTAAGTGAAAACTTTAATTTTAGGGTTCCTTAACTCAAAATGAAAAAACGGAACCCTTATAGGATCACTTTTTGTCCGTCTGTCCGTCTGTGTGTCACGACCCTTTTGCTTGACCCCGTATGAGATATCATGTTGAAACTGAAACTGATACCTCTTACAGAAATCTACCGCCCCATGGTGCTATAGAAAAATCAGGCTTCTAACTCGACGCAAAAAAATTCATTTCACTTTACGTAATCAATTAAATAAAATTTTTGACACCCGCAAGGGAATTCCAGTTAAATTCCAGTTGACTTAGAAACTTGAAATTTTGTTTACAGGTAGGTTTTACAGCACACATATAGAAAAAAATCTAAAAATTACAAATATTTAACTGTTTAGGAAATGTAAAAACTTTTTGTAGATCTTCTAAACTTTGCGCCATAATTCTAGTATGGGTAATTAAATTAATCTCTAACTCATCTGAATCCATGTAGCGAATACACCCTTATATAGGTATGTGTTACAATTACAATGAACGCAAATTCCTTTGCAGTCCACTCCACGAGTGTGTTTTCACGTAACTCACCAAACTAATCATTAGCTACCGGCTTTGACTATAAACACGATCAATGGTTCATCAATCATTGTCATTAGTGGAGCTGAAACTATCTGCTGGGCTCGACATTGGAAAAGGGCGGAGCTGGTTGGTGCTAATCTAGAGTTACATCATTTAGGTTTACGTGCTAGTGATCTATATGGTTTTTATGGTAACGGCAATTCTTATAGCAATGCTAAGATCCAATCACCTGTTTACATATTTGAAATTGATGACGTCACATTCTAAAATTATAGATAATTAAGTTTTCAAAAATAATAATATATTTATGTATTTTTTACAGATTTATTAAGCTTTAACTTGCTGACTGTACCTGCATGATTAGTTTTTTTAATGTTTTCCTTTTTCTACGGTGTACGAATAAAGTTTTATGTTTAATAGCTAATCCATCACTTTGGATATAAAATTTAGATATTTGTCTTGCTTAAAATTCGTTTTTAATTGATCTTTTCTAGTTTGTAATAATTATATTTGTATACCGTAGAAAAAATCAAAACATTAAAAAAAGTAAACATGCAGGTACAATCAGCAAAATAGCGCACTCTTCTAAAGGTTAATAAATCTGTTACAAATACAGAAATATATTTATTTTTAAAACCTTATTTATGATTTAAGAATGTGACGTCATCAATTTCAAATTGTTGTTTGCCAGTAAAACAAAACAACCAATATGACCGGTCATACATTTGGACATGGAACCACGTGGTTAAGCTGTTTAATCTGAGTCAAAATGTTGCCTCTCTTTATGAGGTAGACAAAGCTATATTTTAAATTTCAACGAAGTTTGTGAATAATAACTCGACTTACTAACAAAATACCATCGCAAAAAGTTACTTTTCACACTTATAACTGAATAATAAAGTTCAAACATGGAAGAGTGTCAATTACCACTTTAGTACCGAACTAAAGAAAGTTCTACAAATGCTGCGGGGCAGTTAATAAATTTCACGTTCTATAAATGTTCTGACTAACGTTTTATTTAAGCACAACACGATGACTTCTTCATGTAGCACGAACGCCTTAAAATTCAAATCAGCCGAATTATTGCGCTGTAAAACCTCAAAATAGCTGGCAAACGGAACACTACGAGGTGGTTTACGAGAAAATTAGAATGTTACATTGTAACGGTTGTTCTCTTACACAAAAGGGTGAAACATGCTTCAAAAAACACAACAACTACACTCCCTTCATATTTTTTCCTCATTCCAAATTCAAGCTATCATATCCAATTCTTAGCTATCATAATTTGCTTGAAATTATTTATCTAAACCGAATACCAGTGGCGTGCACAACTGGAAAAGCAAACAATTGGTCAAGAACAACATTAAACAAAAATAAAAAAATTTAAATATCACTTTGAAACAAAAAAGTTTGTATAGGAAATTTCTCAGACCAATAAACCAATTTTCACTCTAGGGTAGACATTGTCTACCCTGGCGTCATACAATTTTTTTTTTCAAAGTGATATTTAAATTTTTTCATATTTTTTTTATTGTTGTTCTTGACCAATTGTTTGCTTTTCCAGCAAAAAGTTCTGTGCACGCCACTGCTGAATACGGAGCAAGCATGGCATAATCAGGAATGTCAAATTAGAATTTATTTCATCGAATTTAATAATAAACAAATTTTGAAAATTATTGTTGTCCTCATTTTATTTTGTTAACTTTGTTATCAGTTTTAATTGCCAGGATATTCATATTTCTCAACAATAATATTTGGCGTCGTATTTCATAAGTATGATACTACAAAGTAAAATTCCTCTTAATTCATCGTAAATAATAATAAAAATCTATAAAAGTGTAACAGGTGTGCAATTGTACATGGTTTAGCTGCTACGATTTCATAATAGCGTTGTTAAAAAACCTGGATGAAAAATGCACCGCGGTGAGAAGCAACGCGCTCGGGCTGCCCACTTCAATTGCTTTGAACTAATTATCCGGCACTCCACCGACTATTTCGCTAATTATTACATCCATGAGAAATGGAAGATTTCTTTACAAATGAGAAACTTTTATAACAACGACTTGGCCGTTTGTCCCTAGTTCACGGTTAATCGTAAATATTTAGTCATAGATTGCCGGAAAACTGGAGGTGTTTTCAACAATGTAAAAGTTGGAAAAAAAATCTTGTAATGTAATGTATGTGAGCCATAAGAAGTTCCCTCATTTAAATATTCCTATTAATCAAAACCTTTAAGCCAAAACAAAAGGGTCCTTTCACACATATAAGTCAACTCCCATTCCTCCGTCCATAAAGCCTGTTCCAGTGATAGGAATTAAAGCACGTTACACACGAACTTCTCAGACAGATAGGCTTTAGAGGAAATTAATTAATCCCTTGTGTGATATACTCGTAGCTGGGTCTTGATGGTTTTACTCAAAGAATTATTGAACGATGTGTTTGTAGAGTTCCCACTGGGTTACGTACGAATAATTTATGTATGTCGAAGTTAGATTATAGAATCAGCTGTTTTACAAAACCGCTAGCTGATTTACAAAATAGCTCTTTTATGTAAAACAGCTAAATTAGGTTCAGCTGGATTGTCATTGCGTTACGTTCGACAATACTGCTTGCTAGCTTGCTACCCGCGTTTAGAGCCGGGTCAAGCGAGGCAACTTTTGTAGTGTTTCACAAAATTTACAATCTAACGTTTAATTTGACGTTGTTTTACAAAACCGCTAAACGTTGACCCATTGCTGCACTGAATAACGCAACACGTTTATACAATCCTGCGTGTTAACGTTTAGCGGTTTTACATAACGGAACTATTTTATACAACATCTAGCGGTTTTGTAAAACCGCGAATTTTACAATCTACCTGCAAAATATACACCAGGTCTAAGAACTAGTAGGTTTTTTGACAGCTGCATTTGGAGTTGTAAATGAAGTTTTTATAAAAGCAATACTGTCTATCCCTGAATACAGTGCACATTTGTGAGTAAAAAACCCATATAGTGGTATTATTCTGATGTTAATTTATTACTCGTGATTTATATGGTAACAAGTTGGATTTTAATTGATTGCAAAAAATATTTTCCCAGTTCTAAATCTACTTAATTTGATAAAAACTAAATTACAACCCGCACGAGTTAATTTGAGACTCGAGCGGAGTGCGCGCTCCCCTCCCGACCCCGCGTTTCTTACCGCTCTGGCCATCGATGCGTCACTCCACGTCAGTACCGTTAGCAATCTCACAATTGTATTACGTGCGTTTGGTTTCATTTGGTGGTTTTTGTTAGTATACTATTGCTTTATAATTAGAAGAAAAATGTAATACATAGTTACTTCCGTTCTCTCTGCTCTATGTTGCCGTGTTGTCACGATAGTGAAAAGGATAAATAAATTAGTATCCAATTAATATCCAAGTGAATCCAGCCATTTCATTGAAGCCATAAATATATTCTTCCCCAAGAGTTTTATGAAATATGTAAAAAAATTGTAGTATGTAAAAAAAATTAAAGTAAATTTGCTTTTTGAATGTAAAAAAACTATTGAATTTTCTGCTTTTAAACTTATTATTCAAAAGTTTATTAGATTTGTTTATTTTATTACCACCTCCAATCCAATCAACCATAAAAAATTATTTTCGGCAAACGCGCTTACGTCATCCGAGCGGGTTGTGCATAAATATATCAAAATTACATTTATCTTTGAAGAAGTACCAGAGATGTTCCGAATGTCAATTGTACAGTCAAACACTGGTACTCACTGTTCCCGATGATTCTTACGTCCCTCCAATACACTCAATTCTTGTAATGTGGTCTACAGGGATCAACCCAACTTCTAAAAGCTTTAGAAAACACTAACAATGTCAAGGCTACTTTTTATCTGATTTCTCTACTTTCTTATCCTTCCCTGAGGGGTATTGACTGAAAGAAATTGGGGCCTGAAAGTTTAATAGAGGTTGGAATATTTTATTGAGATAGTCAGCTCCTAAAATTGCTAAACACTTTGACCTTTCTGGACTGGGAATAAAAGCGACAAAAGTTTCATGTGACTCTTGCTTTTATTCCTCGAGTCTATGATGATCTCCAAATCTGAAATGCCGTGACAGCATGATGAGGTTTGGGGAATATTTGAATTCTATTTGTGTTTATAGCCCAAGTTTATAGTAGTTTTTAGATTATTATGGTTAATTAAGCAGTAGAATAATTTCCGTTATACATCACTGACAGTCAGCATCAGGTCTTTAAAATCTGCAAACACACAACACTAACTATGGTCTAATCAAATCAAATATTTTGAGAGTTTCTGTATTACTATATATACTTGTTGATAAATATATACTAATTAGGTATCTACTATTAATTTAATCTTGTTTCTGTATAAATATTATCGTGCACAATATGAATATCTTATTTATTTCAAATATCCTTATCACCCTTGGTTTGCTGGAAGAAATCTCATTATTGAGATAAGCACGCCATTGTACATAACTTTTATTATATAATTTAGAATTAAGTTTTCTGTGTGCAACAAGAATAAATATAAAATATATACGTCTCTTTCATAAGATTTTCAATGTGGTTTTAGTTTATTGAATGTTAATAATAAAAAGGTAAAAATTAAAATGAAAATTTTGCTCAAGATATATTTCGGGCCCCACTGGGCTCGGCATCAATTGAGAATTCTCGACTGATGCCGGACCCAGTGAGGCCCAAATTTATATTTTGAGCAAATTATATATACATGTGAAATACAAGTCACAGTCCATACTCGGTACACCAGCGTTTCACCGACGATTATTACGGACCCAACGTGATGGGTGGTGCGCCCTATCGCTTTACTTCGTGCACAAATACACGCATTTTAGGACATGCAGGTTTCCTCACGATGTTTCCCTTCACCGTTCAGCAAGTGGTAAGTAAGAACAAATACTATGCCCATAAATCCCGAAAAACTCATTGGTGCATGCCCGACACAGGATCGAACCTGTATCTTAAGATTGAGAGGCCAGCGTTCTACCCCTGACCCGAACTAGCGGTGCGGTAGCTAGTTTTTAATAGGTACTTAAGCTCTAAATGTATTTGTAAAGCCAGATTATAACGAGAACATTTTCTATCGCAGATTTTATATTCGCCGCAATCATACTCAGCAATACGCTCATGCCCGTACATTGTGCTAACAAAAAGAGCTTACGAAAATACGTGTAATCAGCGTTAAGGCAAATCAGTTGAGCCGAAATGGAAAACGTGATAGATGTAAATGTTACCATTTTCCATGGACGAACTGCGTAGGCTGCCGAAATAGAGGCCCAATTCTAATCTCTGTCGCTTTGAGTTGCCCTCGTTTCGCACGTTTGTTTTTCAGTTTTGTGTGACGATGGCTGCAAAAGTGGAGTTTTCAAAGTCGTATAGGTTTGTGTGTAGGGTGGCAGTTAAAATTCTAAACGGGAGCTTTTAGAGCGTACCCTGCGGCTGACTGTTTGTTAGCTACGAAACTCGAGACCTCAGTCCAAGCTCTGGACATTGACAGCATGGCTATTAGATTTTGTACGCCCGAGTCGTTTATATTGCTCCGTTAGAGCTATGCGTTTATTCTCGAGTTTTACCATTTAATTAGAATTTATGAAGACAAACTTTAAATTATTGTTGCTTTATCCCAACAGGTTAACAAACAGGGGACAAACTGTTTTTATGTTTAATTCAAATCCTTTGTAAGTTTTGGAAGGTAATATCAATAAAAATTTATTTTTCGATGCATTGATGTTTCGACGCGTCAGCACCGAAGTACAGTGCAACAAGGCTAATCGGAGCTAACGCTGCGATCCTATCCCTTTTTTCACAGCCGCGCCCCCCTGTCACTGTCATCCACGCACCAAAAGATCCTGGTTACAATGTACCATCCATTTTTGTGATGCTCACTTGTTCAAATTAAAAACGGGTACTTGTCTTTTTACGTCAATGTAATATTGCAATCAAATTGGTGTGTGAATAATATTAATTTTATTGAAAAATATATCCTTAAATTGATTGGCGCAAATAAATTAAATGCAATCGTATTTGTACAAAATCATTTCAAAATTAATTGGAAACGATTATAACGTCCAAAGTTTTCATCAATAAACGTTTAATGATCATTCAGAACAGTACCGAAGCGATTATGGCCTACCTATACTTTGTTGTGAAGTAATCAGAATACAGGGCAAAGTTTGGCGTAGCTGAGTCGAGGCTGCGTATTGTGAAACACAGTGGGTTGCGTTGTCTTAGGAAACAAGACAAACAGGTTTTTGACGGAATTCCTAATACTGGTTAATAAAAGCCAAAAACAATTTTGTTTTGTTCTGCTTAGTTTGTCGAAAATTTAAAAGTCAAATTTCTCATAGGGAAAAAGTAAAAATAAAATGATTTGTTTTATATTTAATTGATCGTTACTTTTAATAGAGTAAAAGTGAAGATGAGGGTTAAATAAATAGTTTTTAAAGTTCTACCAGGTTTATTCAACTGCAGATATTTTCTATTTCTATCAGTTCAATCCATAGTATAAGGAATTTCCCTATAAATCAAAACACTTCACACTTCAATATATTTATTACAAAATCACTTTCTTATACTTAACAACTTGGCATAAGTTATGTATATTTATATTGTAGCATAGCAAATTTTATAAGGTGCGGTTATCTCAAAGTTTTCGCGTCGTTGTTTGCTTGTCGGTAAATTTCGATTTTACCCTCTGTTCGCTGGGTTAGTAAGTGTTGCAAGTTAAGTGGATAGACATGAAGTTCGTTCGCTTGTCTGGTGCGGGTGCGAGAGCGTTTCCGAGGCATTGCTCGGCCAGGTTTTTTGCTGTCGAGCCGTGTTTTGTTTTATCATCATTATCTATATTTATTTTGCAATAATGGCGGATTTGCCAACAGGAGTTGTTGAAAGTTTCTAAGGTTTGTTTCGAGTTTAAATTGGTGTGTATATTTTGCGTGGAATAGTTTCCGTAATATTGTTTTCTTTTTCAGAAGGATTTTTGGAGGTGATTGTAATGTTTCAAAAGGATTTATTTCGGCCGGGTTGGTGGGAGATCTGATCTATTGTCAGATCATGGTACGTATTGCTTTCTTTGTATTTTGAGTCACCGGAATTCTGTTTTCATCGTTCCGTGTAGTAAGGGTTTTAATATGTTTTTATTTTTCTTCTAATTCCAGGGTGTTTTGCTTCTTTCGTGAATTTTGTCCAGCTGGCTGAGAGATGACCGCCGCGTGGTGTTTCACGGTCAAGCTGTTCCTTTGTTAGCGAGGTTGGAGTTCATTCACCTTGAAGTTGGACAGCGGTTGGCATGCCAGTTCAGGTAGAAAATATTGGCGTATTACAAGTATGTGACGTAGATTTTATTTTTATCCTCACATTATAAAAGGTGGCTTGGACGGGATGTTCCAGGACACTTAGATTTATGATTTTTTTAAACCAAGTGTAAATTCTTCTTCCTGTTTCACTGGATAACCTAAAATGTAAAATTTAATAGTTCCGTAATTTTTCCTGGTAGTACTGAATGGTGTACCAGACGATTTAGTCAAAAGAGAATGTTCGACAAATATTATTTAGATGGATTCACGGCTCCACTGAGCTAGATTTTATTTGGAAATTATTTTCCTTGTTTGTTAAGTTTTTTTACACTTAAAGTTTTTATGTAAATTCACAAGATACAATGTAATATAGATACCTGTGGCTAAGGCGGTACCTAACTCAACAGATTGTTCTAAAAGTTTTAGTAATGTCTTGGCAGAATTTATCCCGAATGTAATATTGCTACCTGTTGTTAAGGCGGTACCTGTCGCAACTATTTGATGTTCTAAAAGTTTTAGTAATGTCTTGGCAGAATTTATCCCGAATGTAATATTGCGACCTGTTGTTAAGGCGGTACCTGTCGCAACTATTTGATGTTCTAAAAGTTTTAGTAATGTCTTGGCAGAATTTATTCCGAATGTAATATTGCTCCCTGATGTTAAGGCGGTAACTAACACAACTATTTGAGGTTCTAAAAGTTTTAATAATGTCTTGGCCAAAATTTTGTTACAATGTAATATTGTCAGTTACATCTTCAGTCTTGTGAAATTAAACATATTTTTGATAAAGTTAAATACACTTAATTGTAAAGTACCTCGAAGTTTTCTTCAGAACCTTTTTCCAACTATTAGGTTACAATTAGGTCACTTTTTAACTTTATTTGTTAAGCGGCATGACCGGTGGAAAAGACCGGATGCCGTGCCACTTTACAATATAAATATATCTAGTTAACACAAACTTTCTAGTCGAGAGCTCAGGCGGAACTGACGTGACACTCGCAGTGCAGGCGCCTTTTATACCTGTAGTTGCGTGAGCATTATGCGCGTGCACGTGCGATCGAGCGGTGCGCGGTGGTTCCAGCAACTGAAAATTAATATTTGAAATCACAAGAAATAGGCATTATTATGCATCTTTGATATTGATGTATACAAAAGAAATTACCAAAGTCTAATAATAGATATCATAATAATATGATTGAGATCAGTGGTTCCACCACAGAATTAGAGTGTGTGACAAACTTCCCAATTATATTTCATGGACTTAATAAATTCAACCATCAATCGGAATACGTAATATTTCTAACATCAATCGGTAAATGAATTTGTGAAAGCCGGAAACTGGCGAAAGAACTCATCCATACAAATTTTCGTGACACGAAATCGAGAAAAAAAATTTTAGATTAGAATCTTAGATTTAGGTCGGGTAGCTGGGTAACTTTTTTATGGAACAGCTGATATATATTTTTTTTGTAACTCGAGTGTTTGCTCCGTAGTTAAAGTTGTGTGTTTGGACGAGTACTATCGCCATTTTCCAGCTTCTGAAACTTAACAACCAGTATATTTCAACCCTAAATGCCTTTTCAAAGCCGAAGGTTGTGTAATACGCAGCAAAGCTCAGTAGAGATTTATTGCCAATAATTTTGATTGATCGATTTCGTCTCCATAACTTTAACAGTATTAAGTTGCCCTATCAATGTCTTAAATATTGAAAAGCAAGTCCCTTGCTGCATTATAAAGCCATTTTAGCGCAATCAATCTTGTTACGACGCTCATTATTCAAGGTATTTAAAATGGCAGCAAGAGCTTGCTGTGTTACTTAAAGCTTTGAAAGTTTTGAAATTGATTACAGTACAGTTGAATGAAGCTGTCGATGGGCTGTAAAGTATAAGCGATGAACACTTAGCCTCCTTAAATGTCAACTTCACATGCTACTGGTAATCCCCACCGAACGAGGCTCTGGAAATCTGCTCGAGGTATAGCCACCAATCAATCAAACGAGAAAATGGCGCCGAAGGTCTTAAAATCAAAAATGTGTAATTCTGCATTTACTAACACAACTGGTAAACTTTTCTACAATACCTAATATTAATAGGCTGTTATTGATGAATTTGTCCAAGGGAAAAATTATTTTTAGGCAATAATACCATCACGGTTAATTTGAAAACAAAAACTTAGTTTATGATAAAGATTATTATCAAAAGACTTTTCCGCTTATTTCGCTATTAGCAGCCATAAATAATTGCGTTTTTATTGTTATGTATTGCAATTTTAATCATCGTAAATAACTTGAACGCACGGTGACGGACGTCGGGCGTCCATTTAATTATGGAAACACATACATATGTATACAGGCTTTTGTGTCCGACGCAAAGCCCTTATTTTGTTTGAATTAAGAGTTGCATTCAATTGGTTGGACGGTATGAACAAGGTTGCATGTTCACACGTCGCGGCAACCTGACGCCAACGCGCCACAATTACAATTATTTACACCCTGTTTATTTATAACATGATTATCTTATGTAAGTTATGTAGGTATATCTTCACAATAAGTGTCCCCAAGAGAGTGTAAGAGGTTGATCCCACGATCCAATGACAATTTTATCATCACTACGAGATAAGGTATCCTTGTTCTCAGGCTGTATTCATTGTTATTTGGCGTTGTACGTTTTTAGGATTCCGTACACCCAAAGGGTGCCAAATGGCACCCTATTAATAAGCCTCCCCTGTCTATCCGTCCATCCGTCCATCTGTCATAGAAGTCTACAGCTTAAGCCGTTATTAGGACATACAGACACATCACGGTGTTAAGAATCCATCACATTTATTTAGAAAAACTCGTTGCATGCAGCAATTCAGCTCAACCAACATTGAGAAATCAGTTACGCCACCACTCTTGTCAAATTTATTTTTGCCCAGTACCACAACCACTTTAAGAAATGTTGCAATTAGTGCATAAGCTTAGGTGTTGCTTGAATGAAACAAGAGACAAGAAAAAGGTTTTAGTCGGCCTGGGAAGGGTACAGACAAACCTAACACAAAACGCAACGATTTACTTTTTATTCAATTTTAACTGTTACGACAACGCTGTAAGTTTCAAGTATGCGGCGCCCACACTTTCCTCGATAGTACCATGTATGTGCATATTTGTAGGTATATTCCTATTGTAGTTGCTCGTTCGAGCTACATGCATTATTGACCGGCTACACACGCTACACAAATGCCTACACCGACCGATAATACGATGTCATTTGTTTCAAGTGGACCTACTGCAGTGAATTCTGTTTGAGGTCCGTTCACAGAGTAGGAAACTTCATTCGAGGATTTGCTTCCCAAAAGGCATTGAGTATTAGTATTCTAGAGCTACGAAGCCATACACAGAATTGTGATACCAAAGTTTCATACAAATCCAGTTTCAGATTCACGTAGTAAATAGCGTAAATCTTTGTGTGTGTATGATTAAAATATGAAATATTCTAAGTCTGTATACAAATGTGATTTAATGAATTCTTCGTCTTTTATTGTAGTTTTATGTATACATAGTAATATAAGTAATAAAAGAACAGTTAGATTAAGAAAATCTTGTAAGATGTATTTTGGGCCATGTGCTGGGTCCGGCATCAGTCGCTTTTTAAAATAAGGACAAATCATAAGTTTTACAGAATTATCATAGTTGGAATCGCAAAAATCAACAAAACACTTGCTTTTGTTAGTTCAAATCGAAATTGTGGACCACCCTTGTGGCACTTAACAGTTTGAATGTCATGCAAAAATGGTGGTTCATATCCCTTTAGGTATTAAATGCTACCTATGTTTATGTTTCAGGTCCATTTACACGGAAGGTAACTTCATTTGGGGTTCGATCCCAAAAGGCTTAAAGGTAGTCGTGCTGTGTTGAAGCTTTTTGCAAAAAAAACAATGGCTTCATTTACATTTAAAGCAACTTGCAAAATGTTGTATAGGATTATGTGAATAACTGTTTGCTTAAAAACATGGACAAAATATGATGAAACATTAATGGACAGAAAACCGGATGTTTGTTCAGTGTAACTTTAAAATCAGAGAAAAAATATTGGGTTTTTTATTATTTAATATTTACTAGTTTATTGTGTATGCCTTTAAAGTGCATACTTTAGGTATTTTATCTTTCTTTTTGTTTCCCTTTTATTTCCTTAAAACTATCCCTCAGCTTCCTAAGTTAATGAAAGAAATTACATATGACGGTAGATGGCGTTTACAAGTAATGGTTTTCATGGGTTTGAGAAAGCACGGGAATAACTTTATTTTACAATATATACGTTCAGTACATTAACGGTGTTCAGCTTACCTTCAGGCGGTGCTATGTTGGGTCATTTAGACCTTTTGCATAACTTTTTGAATGTGCGGTATTGGGCGGAAAATATCTGTTCGGTTTTTCACAATTAAATTAACAAATAATGTTGTGTTGATTTTAATTGTAACATCCTTATAATATCTTTCTAAATATAAAGTTATATTCGTCTAAAATTCAACCATTATAATAAAAAAAAAAACAATCAAATATTATATTGGGTCGTTACTACTCGATATCAGCACTAAACAGTAGAAATATCGACAAAATGGCAGTGTTGTGTTAAAACATCGATAACTTTATTGATTCTTACTTTATTTTAGTTTCAAAAATTACATGTTTTCCATTACAACATACACGGCATGAAGTTTTCTTACATTGGTCACAAAAAGTCTTCACCTTCTTCACTTTCTTGGTGGCTTCTCTGCTACTCAAAGTTTGACGAAGTTTGTCATAGCACCCAGCACAGTTTCGTTTTGTATCCGCTTTTTATTATTATTATTATATTCATTTCAATTTCTTTGGAAATATTTGAAGGGACATTGTTTCGGCCTTTCAGTTGGGTATTTGTAAAATTTTATATGATGCTCTTAATAAAATCCAGTTCTGTCCTAAACAAATTCAAATCACGCGATGACAGCACTAGGTAAAGTAACTCATACTCGAATGCGACTATCGGGTCATCAGGTATCAGGTCGTTTAGACCCGATAAACGCACATAATTAATTAATTTTCTTTGCAGGCCGTGTCAGGTTTTTTAGACCTGATACGTTTTTTTTTTATTTCTGTTAGTACAATTTGACGACAAAATAGCAAATATCTATCCATCACTTTCTTACTCGAGACATAGCCATAATATATGCATCCCGTCCTAGGGGTCAGCAAAGCATTTATTAAACATCACGGTAGGATAGCCACACATCAGATATTTTCGACTCAAAAACGCACAGAACAATAATGAAAATATTAATAAATTTCAACAACAACATGAAAACTTAGGCAACGCATACGCCAATCTCACTCTCGTTTCTGATCTGAGAAGCGATACTTTAAACACAAATGGCCCAATCAGGGCTCAACTGGCTGCATTTCATACTTATCTTCAAATGCTCATTGCTCACACACAAGCACCTCAAACAAACCCTTAAGGAAAATGAAATGAAATGAAATATGAAATATATTCATTTATGTAATGTAGGTGATACAGATACTTATTACAGGTCGGTTTTAATGTAATATAAGTAATTAAATAATCTATGTGTATAGGTAATAATTTTATTTCATAAATAATAATATGGGGAAATACGCAGGGGAATATAAAGGTTGGGTTTACTTTTTTAATTAAAAAAAATACTTTTGAATAAAATAAAAATATTGGAATAAAGAATAAATAATATTATAAATATATGCAATACATATAATAAATATATGCCTAACTCTGCCCATTCGATTAGTCTTGCTAAGAAGAAGGGCAAGAAACATTTCGCAATATCATGTCTATTATTAAGACTCTGCTGTCCGTTTGTCTGTCCGTCTGTCCGTCTGTCACCAGGCTGTATCTCATGAACCGTGATAGTTAGACAGTTGAAATTTTCACAGATGATGTATTTCTGTTGCCACTATAACAACAAATACTAAAAAACAGAATAAAAAAATATTTAAGGGGGCTTCCATACAACAGACATGTTTTTCTTTTGCCGTTTTGGCCGGTTTTTTAATTCATAATATTAGTTACAACAACTAAATGAAAAAGTAAGCCTATACTTTAATTGAATAAAGAGACACAAAATACAAGACAGGAGAAAATTATGTCATGAAGGCAAAAAAATTTATAATACTTTTGTCTACCTGACCCATACAGTCCATCTGCTTTTACAGTAATTTTATCTAGTAACTGATTAACGTTAATTCTAGAGGAATCGTAACATAGGTTAGCAAATTATACTAAATATGATTATGACAAAGATCACTATCATAACCCCATGCTTTAGTATCGTATACTAAGTAATAATTTATTTTATAATATGCCTTCTTCAATAGATAGGCTCTGCATAATAAACAGTTTAAACTTATTCTCTAGCAAAGTCTCCTTTGGAAGTTTGTTGTAAAATCTTATACCATGTCCCACGCAAGAGGTACCCACCATGGCGAGTCTGATTTTTGAAAAAGCCAGTTTTCTTTACAGTGTTTCTCACCAAGCCTTATACTTAAGATATACTTGTACAACTGTTAATGTGTAAATAAAGAAATTAAAAACATTAGAAGATATTTTTAATAGTTGATTATGAAAACAAAATAGTTATATTTATTTATAATATTTTTATTTTATAAACAAGTTACTTAACTAAAACCTTCAATAACATTCAAAAACTTAACTTAAATGATAGATGGCGTTGATATAGCTTTCAACTAATTGATAACTATTTTGTTTTCATAATTAACTGTCAGAATATCCCCCATTTATACCTTTGATACGAACAATAGACAGAGACCGAATTGATTCCAAAACAAAGACCTTGCAACAATGAGATTTTATAACCACTGAGGTACTAATCCTGAACATTTATATCTTTTAAATTTCTGTTTAAATAAATTACACAAAGAACTAGGAATATATTATTAAATTTAAAAGTTCATCAAACTAAAAGTATCGCTTCAAGCAGATGTTTTGATTGTATCAATGCGTGTGATAGGTACTCAAAAACAACTACGCTTATTGTACTAAAATTTTATCTATTTGCTGCAAAATTAGTTAACTAATCCGGAACAAAATTAAAGCCGCCCTGATACATAATGGATTAATGAAAAATATAATAGACTCTCTGTATTTCTATGTTCAATTTGTTCGAAGCCTGTTAGAGCAATGTCCCGTTTTTAATTGGCTTACAACACGACACATTCGTACGGGCAACTACTGTCGTTTGATTCAATTATAAAATAAAACAAACTCTGCCAACCCAGATGGGTTTCAGTGCAGCCTTGGGTAATGAAGAATGTTTTTCTCTTAAGTTTTGTCTTTAGTCAGACCCGCACTGGATATCTTATATTTTTTTATTCCGTGATAATTTTGGGATTTTATTGAAATGTCCTTTCAAATACGGCCATGAAATGAAAGACAGGTAGACATGGTAATGTAATGAACAGAAATAGAGACTGCGTCCACTGACGACAGACACTCGCTCGCTTGAAAACTAATTCGGAAAGAATTCAAAACACGTCGCGTATCGCGAGATAATTTCATGTATCTTTTAACAGAAATAAACTTAGTAATTTTGACGATACTGGTAACATATAAGACTAAGTGTATTTTAGGGTGTTTTTAAGCGAGTGCTACTTTAAAAGTATCCTAAACTAAGCTATAAATCAGACCCAAGCTACAAAAACGTTACACAGAAGAAGTAAAGTATGCAAATGAGTTAGGAACAAATTTGTCCGGTCCACTAGTGGTGTCACTTTCAGAAGTGAAAGTAAGTGCTATTTAAATATTCATTATGTGGGGACGTCCTCACTTTAGCTTTAGACACTCACTAGCTTTTAAAAGAGCCTCCATAATTTGTAAAAGGGAGCCCGAATTGTACATTATACTCCATTCTATAATACTTTGACAATTTCATAAAAAACGCAAACTCAAGCCTGATGTCGTCCGTATTGATAACAGCAGAATTAAGACTACCAAGCCACCCGGAAAAGCATAAAGGTGCAAAACTACTAGCGGACCCATTGCAAATCAGAACTTTGTATAAAATTTTCCACACACACTTTTGCATTTTTTCGTGAAATTTTGATTCGATCCAATACCTGAGTAGTCTGAACGTGTGCCTTTTTAAATGTATATTTATGTACTATCAGCAAACGGCTCGCCTATCCAGTTGCAAAACCTTGTTGCTTGCATGTGGTGATCTTAGCTAGCTACGCCTTTCGCCTGCCGCTTTTGTTTAAATCAATAAGGGACGAAAACGCTTTTGTTTTTATGACTCAATCAGTGAACAGTTTTTAAAAAAACCTATACGAATCAACATTTAGAATTATAGAAAAAGCTTTATATTTTATATCAATGCCTCTTTATGAACAAAAACTAGCAAGGTGGGGCATATAGGACCGGTTGTCCCAGGCCACTGCACACAAAACTAGTCCTTAAGGTGGATAGGCGAGCCGTTTGCTGATAGTACCTACCTCTTTCGAAATGTCGGGCTTTAGGGTAGGTAATTAGAAATAGCTCTATGCAATAGGAAATCCAAGAGCGTAGCGAACACAAAAAAGTTTCGCAAACATTCGCTCAGCACCAACAGCACTTCAAGTCTCGAAACCAATTATAGCGCGGCACTTGAAGTGGCTAGCTCGCTGCTCTAATTATTCTCTTCTAAACAGAATGCAAACGAGTTTGTGAAACACACTTTGAGAAGGTATGAGATTTGATAGGGGTGATGGATATCTCTTGTAGAAAATTTGTTCTTTTTTACCGCGTTATAAGTGGTAAAGTAGGATAATATCATCATTATATGTTTAGAGCAGTCCCTGACTCACTCACTCGCTCACCAACTGACTCATCAACGCCCAGCCCAAACCCTTGGACCTAGAAAGCTAACATTTTGCACATAGATTCCCTTTATAATTCAGACAAGGAATAAGGCCGGATTTTTGAAATTCCCACGGGATTTAGAGAAACAGGATCTAAGCGAGCACGGCCGCGGGGCACCCGCTAGTCATCAAATAAACCTATTATATTATGGGCTTAATTCCTCCTTTTTGTACGATTACGTTATTTATGTATAGGCCTCTAAGAACTATCAAGTTACAACATGCTTCTATGATGTACATGTTGACTCAAATTAAAACTAGGTAACTAGGAAAGTTACAAACATTTAAATAGGTAAAAGTTATTTTTCAATGCATGTGCTCGTAAAGGCCCACTTTTTATGCATCAAAACCGAACAAAAAGTCGATTATTTTGCCCTAGGGCTTTATTATTATTTTTTTTTTAATTTATTTACAATGGTTGTCTAACCTGCAGACTTTCCTGTGTACCATAGATGTTATACTTTTTTTTATACTGTTTAACGGGTCCGGATACAGTCTTTTTGAGCTAATTATAATTTAAAGTTCACAAGATTATATTTGTTTTCATTTCCTCACACTATGCATTGAAAAACGTAGTATGATACACGGGCGTAAAAGCAATAAATTACTCGGTTACGTTTAAAACACTCGCTACGCTCGTGTTTTAAATCGTCCTCGTAATTTATTCCTTTGCGCCTTTGAAGCATAAACTACTATTATGCTTTAACCGCCCGCAGCCCGGTATCAGTATTAACGGATGGACGTGCTAGACTATTTTTCATGGTATTTTTTTTTTAGAACTGTTCATTATTTATCTATTCCTGAATATATGGAACATTTTTATAACACACATATCATAGAAGTGTTATTTTATTTTTAACGATGCCCATTCAACTATGCATCAACGAAACATGTCAATCGAACTTTTTAGGGTTTCGTGGAACAAGGAAATCTTTTTAAGCTTCAATATCTGTATGTCTGTTTGTCCGCGGCATTTACAACGTTTACAGCTGGTTTTATAACTATTCTCATTATTTTGAAATTTTAATATTATCATGAGAAATGGGGTCCTGAAATAATAAACGATAAGTAATTTAGATATTCAATTATCTCTCTTGCAGATCGCTCTATTATACAAGAGTTACAGACAATCCACAAAAAGTCCAATCAAATACAAAAAGACCAATCTTCAACATAAAGGCAATGGAATATTCCAACTGCAGAGCCCAGTCTTTGTAATTAGCCGCTGTCGCAAAAGAAACGCGTAAAATATTTTTCCCGATGAATATGCAATACTTCTATAGCCGTTTCTTCACTATCGACGACACGACACAGATTATGATGAATAAAAAAAAGTCGTCGTTAATAAAAATATTCGTATAAATTACTGATTTCAAAAGTTTGGAACTTAGCTTCGACTTGGGTTCTTTTAAGGGCCGTATAAAGTCAAGTTTATGTTCATTTTTATAAATTTTATGTTTTTCGAGTATTAAAGGGCCTTCCTTAAATCATACAGCGTTTAAATTTGTATAAAAAAAAGTGAAAAAAATGACCCGGTCAACCTTAGAATATTTTAATAATTTCATCCAAAAGACGAGTTATTTAATAAAAACTCAGTTTTCGTGTTTCTTGGTGGTCGTAACAGCCACGGCTGAGAGCGTGCTATTTTAAACTAAAAGGAAAAGTCATAGAGTTCAGTTCTGAATGATGCAAAATGAGGTGCTCAATCTGTCTTTATGTGCAGCCTTAAAGGTAACTTAGAAAAGTGTGTATCGCCACAAAATATATACTACCAGAAGTCCGACTCCATACGACGAGTGAAAACGCACGAATGCATAGACGCGTACGTATGATGATCTCGGCAGAATTTCGTATTGGCATTCGACTGACTTCGACCGAGATCGTCTTACGTACGCGTATATGTGTGCGTGCACCTGTTTTCGCTTGTTATGTGGAGTTAACCTTCTGTAAGTGGTTATTTTGTGGTATCGATATCCTATCGGTGTCGGTGTCGTATTGTCTATAGTGGAGCAACTCCCTGTTTGTGTGAACCAGTCTGCGGAGGTGACGTGAATAATTAATGGTTACATGCCAAACGAGGAAAAATCGAAACGAAATAATCGGATTTCTTAGAGGACACGTACTTTAAAGTAACAAATTTTGATAACATTTCCTTTATAACAGCAAAACCATTAGCCTTTGTGGCTTAAATTGCTGACATGATACATTGCTATTTTTATATACATAATCGTTTTATTAACTAAGAGCTTTTCTTACAACTGCCACATTTTCATGAATCTTATTATTAAGTCCCCGCCTTTTTCTGCATTCTTCATAAATAATATATCTAATCTCATTTCTTCTTCCTATAACTTATATGCAGATGACCTACAAATGTATATTCCTTCTATCTCTTTCTGCTTGGTATTATATTCTACTGTAACATTTTTAATTGTTCTGCTCTCTGCTTCCAATACCGTACTCCGTAACATAAAGTATTTGGCATTAGTTAGCCGTACTGACTTGGCACACGCAAATGCTCTCACAGATGCTTCTTGTGAGTTGCTAACTTCGCCACTTAGTTGTTGCTACAAGTTGCTGGCCAGTTGCTGTTCCGACGTGCGGTTTTTGGAATAATAGATTGTTGCCATGGTTACGTGAATTGTATTTGGTGCAAGTTGGGTGCAAGCAGCTATTGAGAAATATAGGTAAACTAGCTTTTTGCTGCCCACACAGAATAGACTTTTGATCCGGTATTAAGCTAAACTTTCGTCCTGCACCGACGTGTTTGTTTTTTTAATTGTCTACCGTCTGCTCTAATCAACTGCCGTGAACGCAAAACTTCGGTTATTTGAAATTTGCGGCTAGATAAGGATATTTAATTACATATTCTTTTATAAATGTCTTTAGTAATGCAGAAAATTTTCACGAATTTTGAGATTTACAGCTTTATAAATAAATATATTCAAAATAAATGCTATTAACGTCATTTTAAGATTTTTTACAGCTAACTTTGTGTTTTTTTTTCTATCGAGTAAAGTTAATTACGTCACGTTTTCAGATATAGATACAAATTATTAACTGTGTCCTGTCTTATACTATAACAAGGCTAGGACATTCGGTAGTGTTTGATGCACTCTATGTGCAGTGAAGTCGCTGTTTATTTTTTTATCTCAAATATAAACTTGACCATCAAAGTCTTCTTATTCGGGATCCATTGTAATATGGATATGAATCATTACCATAGGGTATTGATTTTATTAAAATCAGTTCATTAATCTGATAAAATGTGTTAATTAAGAACCTGGAAAGTAGCTTACTGCAGGAATTCGAACATAAAACATATCGATAGATCAAATTTATTGAAAAAGGCGTTACTTTGCGGAAGTCCATCATGAATTTGACTACGCTATTCAAAATGCAGACTCAAGCACCGCCCGCCCTCCCGCATAAAACATGCACAAGCAAAACAAGCAGTACGAGCACAAAAAAAAGCAATCTTAAATAACAAGCAAGAAAACTTATCGACACGTGTTTCACCTCTAAACGAGGCATCCTCGGGATGTGTTGTCCACCCGACCGCTCGACAGCAAAAAACTAAAAGTTAGTTACTATTCAACTCCATATATAAGTATATGCCGCAGGTAAATTGTCAAAGCTATGAAATAATAATTGCACAGTTAGGTTAGATTATAAAAAAAATCTAACACAAAACTATCGTGAAATTATAATTTCATTAGAGAATTATAATTTTACGTCTCTGACATTTAATCTGCGACATAAACATCGTTTGAATAAATATTTTTGAACCTTCATCAAGAACTTTTCTAACCAGTTTCCAACTAACTGAAAACCATGTCGCCGTAGAAGCTACAATGAAGCATAAACATGCTATGAGTTTGTATATTCCGATATAAAAACAAACACGACGTGTTTAAAATAGTGAACCAGTAGAGTACGTGAGTTTTAATCATAACTATCTCTAAATTAATACTTCACATGCATAGAGGTATTTACGTACAATACCCATGTGTATAATGTCACCCCTAGCACGAACAGTGTTTAAATTAACTCAATAATCGCTAAAATATAAATTCTATGCATCACCCGACGTATGAGTGAGAATTCTGTGTAAACCCTAGGGTTAGAAATATTAGTTATTAATAATATCTAAATATTAGTTAGAAAAAATTTTTTCTAACCAATTTCAGAAACCTATATGTCATATAATATTTATATATGATGACAACACCACTGAGGGGTCGAAATATATCGTTTAAAACTGTTTTTCTAAGTAATTATATTTATGTAAAGTACAGAATTCAAAAAATAAAAAGCCCTTTTATTTAAGGGATTATAGTAACATCATAAATATACAATTTTATTTAAATATAGGCAACATTTTACTTAATTTTTCTACATCTACTTTTTGTCTTAAGTTTAACGTTACATATAATATATTTATCTGTTACCTATGGAAGAGCGGAGCCTCCTATTACAGGTATATCTTACTTAAAAGGAGACTTCAATGTCTACGAAATTGTATGTACAAGTTTTGAAATAAATAATTTTGTATTTTTTATTTGTAAGTGTTTAACCGATTTTAAAATTCTTTACCATCTTGAAATGAAGTGAAATATATTTATTTATGTCATACACTATTTTCTTACTTAGATGTCTCTGATCGTATTCCTGATTTGGGGGCGACTATAAACGGGTAGGGGAGGAGAGTGTCGCTTCTTTACGTAGTAATAGTTAAGAGGCCTCGTACGATTTTGTTTCGCGCCCGATACAAATGCTCGCCGAACGGAGCTCAAGCTTGCGCGTTTTGTGTTTTTAAGTGTTTAAATTAGATATTTTTGAATGTTTGACATGCCTATTTTTTTTTATATGTTGTTAGTGCTTGAACTTAGGTCTATTAGATATTTTATTTTAATAAAATAACGCTCTGGAGAGCCAAAAATAACGACTACTTTTGCGCTATTTTCCGAAAATTTGGCTATTTTGATTATTTTCTTCTATAATTTTACATAAAATTAGTAAAAAAATTCCGTCATTCAATAGAAGACTTTGTTACCAATGGACTTTGTTTTTGTCATCCGATTAAAATTTACATAAAATAATAATAATTTGATGCCATCGACACGCTAAGAAGAAGAAGTGGCAGGTATCCGAAGAAAAAAGCAGACGCTCTGGAGCTGTAGCGATGTGGAACATGCCGCTAGTTATAGAGACGGATAGAGAAAAATTGTATCTGCCTTCTGCCCCGCTGTGAGGGACCCTTAGGACCTTAGGACCATAATAAGTAATACAAAAATAGAGAAATAAATTTAATAGTAGTTTATGCTACAAGGGCGCAAAGGAATAAATCACGAGGACGATTTAAAACACGAGCGTAGAGAGTGTTTTAAACGTAACCGAGTAATTTATTGCTCTTACGCCCGTGTATCATACTACGTTTTTCAATGCATAGTGTGAGGAAATAAAACAAATATCATTTTGTGAACTTTAAATTATAATTGGCTCAAAAGGACTGTATCCAGAGCTGTAAAACAATGGAAAAAAAAGTATGACATTTATGGTACACAGGAAAGGCTGCAGGTTAGCCAACCATTGTAAATAAATAAATAAAAAATAATAATAATAAAGCCCTAGGGCAAAATAATCGACTTTCTGTTCGGTTATGATGCATAATAAGTGTGCCTTTACGAGCACATGCATTGAAAAAAAATTTTTTGGAGTTGAGTACAATCATTTAGTTCTACTGGTACTGACAAATACGAACACTAGATTGTGCACAATTAATACGCTGATGTATTAATCAATACCTTCCCAGAAAATTCAAACATGTATATTTTCGGTGAGCTTTCTGAACGTTTCTAGTTCAATTTGAAGCGAACAATCATTGCTTTCGGCCCCTCGGCCGGCGGTGGCGCTCCCCGAGGAGCCCTATCGTACTGAACCCAGCCTCCGGACACACCAACCTTGATACTCGTACACTGAGAGTTTTTGCTACACTAAGAAATCGTTTTTGTATTATATTTGATACTTACAATTGTTTGCACTTGGCGGAATTTACTACACATTATGTTTAAAAAAATCGCTTTTACTAATCCACATATAACATAATGTTTCAGGAAGAAAGAAGTCGGCAAAAGTGTTGCTTCGGTACCATCGGTCTTTATAGAATAATTATTAACTTTTTAGTGAATGACTGCTGTTACTATTGAAGGTGGTTGCTATTTTTTTGTTAAAAGTTTATTTTATTTCACATTTTTTAGTGTTGCTGGGTTAAATTGTGAAATATGGGTAGTTCTTGCAAACGTGGTTTTAATATGAAACGAAGTTTAAGTGAGTATAAGTAGCTATGTTTGAGTAGCTTTTCGAGTTATGTGCTGTCATTCGAGTTCTACGGTGATGAAGCCAAGATCAAAAGTCAGGTGGGTACACTGGCAATTTTCAAGCAATGCCCTGCAATGAGCACCATAACACAAACTGATTGCCGCAATCCAAAGTTTTGTGCTGTCATCCGTTGAGGAGTTCTATGGTGATGAAGCCAGGATCGAAGGCCAGGTGGGTAGTCTGGTAATCTCCAGGTAATACCCTTGAATAAGCACCCTAACGCAGTGATTGCCGCAATCTCGAGTTATGTGCTCTGATCCGTTGAGGAGTTCTATGGTGAATATGGTGATGAAGCCAGGATCGAAGGTCAGGTGGAATAATGATGATTTTCAAGTAATACCTTGTAATCAGCACCCAGGTACAAAGCGATTACCTCAATTTCGAGAGGTATGCTGTCATTTTCTGAGGAGTTCCACTGCCTATCTCTGAAGACCTTCATCAGATCATGACCAAACTCAAAACAGGACCTACCTGGAAGTACACTCTTTCAAACAAAAAAAGAATTTTTCAAATCGGTTCAGAAATGACGGAGTTATTGAGTAACAACGCCAAAAAAAAAAAAAAAAAAAAATTAAAAAAAAAACATACAGTCGAATTGAGAACCGCCTCCTTTTTGAAGTCGGTTAAAAATAAAACTTTATTATGCCCGACCGGTTTCGCTGTTCAGCATTTTCTAGGGCCTTTCACTTTAATTACAACAATTATTACTTGATAATTTTATACATGTCTAGAATTTCATTCCTAGAAAATGCTGAACAGCGAAACCAGTCGGGCATTTTAAAGTTTTATTTTATATGTGAATAAGTAAGACCGTTTTTTTTTCAACATAACGTTATTGTAATAATTTTGTAAAATACTAGTCAGATGACTTTGTGGCTGTGCTGTAAGCTTTCAGGTTGCACAGTATTATTTTATTGTGATCAGATAAATATTTATAAAGACTATACGAGGAGACAATTAGCTTTAATTTGGCAAACATATTTTTTTTATAAAATTTCTTTTAATTTATT
Source organism: Ypsolopha sequella (assembly GCA_934047225.1). Taxonomy (NCBI): domain Eukaryota; kingdom Metazoa; phylum Arthropoda; class Insecta; order Lepidoptera; family Ypsolophidae; genus Ypsolopha; species Ypsolopha sequella. The sequence continues at coordinate 12,635,296 of OW203994.1, read as the reverse complement.
AAAATTGTGTTGCTATTAACGTGCATAATTGTAAATTTAGGCCATGTTCTATGGACGATCTATTAAACATTTTACAAATTATATGAAAAATACAGAATTATTTGTTTTGCTTTCCTTAAATTATCAAAAAAAAGTGACCAGTAATACATAAATCTTTACTAGACCAGGCATCGTAGCACAGTGTTTAATTGCGCGTGATACCACTTTGTTGAATTACAGGTACGAGGAGCATGACATACTGTTTGTTTAATCGCGAAAACTATCGTATTACTCTCCTCACACTTGTGATTCAACTAAGTGGCGTCGCACGCGATTAAATACTGTGCTACGAGTGCAGCAACGTCCGTCACAGGGGTGTTATTGAAGATATGCCCTATTTCATTATTCCTCAAAAAAAAAAACAATAACGGCGGTAGTAGCACAGAGCGCTATAGTAACTCTAACGATACATCATCCTTCCACCAACAACGTCATTCCACACCCCTATTGAAGATTTAATATGCCAAAATTATGTTATGCCCTTTTAGAAGACAAATTATTGGAAAGGCCTATCTATGTCCAGAGTGGACGAACGCAGACTGTTGGATGGATGGATGAATCCTTTAATTTAGCACATAATTATTTAATAATCATTTAATTCATTATATAAATAAGTCAAAAACACACGCTTAAGGACCCCTTACTCCTGACATTAAACACATAATTTTTGCATCACGCAGAAACGAACTTTATGACGTTTCATTATCGTTTAAAATAGCGCGCTCTGAGTCGAGGCTGTTACTACAAACGAAATATCGTGCGCTCTCAAAAAACAAAAAACGTGTTTGCGGTGAAATTTTAGAAAATGTATCCACAATTTACTTTCTAAATTACGTTTTCTTTAATTAACTGAAGTTTTCATACAATTTGGTAACGCAAATTTGATATAAAACGAAAAGAACATGAAAAATCGACCCTTTTAGTTTTTTTTTTTCGAGCGATCGTAGTATAACGTACTTATTGCGTTTCGCATCTCAAAAGAATCTGTAGAAAAGATGTATCTAAAATATATAATTTTTTCAGATATAAAATATCACAATTTCATGGCTTAAAATGAATTTGAAAAGATACTAAATTGGGATGATAAAATGGAAACTAATGGAAAAGTAATCACAGATAATAATTTTCGCTTATTTTACTTTTTTTTTCAAAAATTTACGGAAAAATGATAAGTTATGGCAAATTCAGTGAATGAACGCTGACCCTTACGATTGCTGGAAATGGACCGAGTTTTAGTTTAGCTTATAATTTCGTTATTTTGTCACAGTTTGTTTGGCCGGGCCGTAGGTCGGTTGGAAAACTAAGCTTTAGTATGTATGTATCTTAAATTATTATGTAGTAATAAACTATAATTAATGTAACTAAACTATTATATCTTGAACTAAAATACATATATCTTAAACTAAGTATGTATCTTCTCATTTCGTAAAATTATGTGCCTTATGGGAAAATAAAATGTAGCTATTAGATATAAATAATATTAGCTGAACTAGCTTTAAGAAATATTGGTTTAGAAGGGCATGATTTTATCATGTTAAATAGCATGAAATACAATTTTATGCGACTATTGCATAATAAAGACCATTATGACTTGAATGCCCTCGGCAAGTCTCGTGATGAAATAGAATAGCACGAGTGTGTTGAGTGTGCGCATTAAGACACCACCTTTTTCTACGACTCATTTATCGCTTCAGAAACTAGATTTGCTATTTCTTATTCACAGCCAAAGCAATTCCAGTATATAGGTATCATTATACATATTGTAAATAAAACAAATTATTGGTACCTGTTCCACTTTTTATATATTCTCTACACTGGCGACCGGTTTAATAATATTAATAAAATATTAATAAAACTCCGTTTAAATACAAATACAGCACTAAACAGAATCTATGAGTAATGATTGTGGTTTGCTTTTTGTAATAGCAAGACGTTATTTTACTTTTGCAACATAATATGCAAATTCTCAGCCAAAAAAATACAATAAAATTGTCGTTACTTCAACGAAGTATTCCTAATATTAATGCGCGTATTCTGATGCATGATAAGGATTTAGATATAAAAATCAGTATGAGGGTGCCGACTTCTAGAGAAAATATGTTTCAGGAAGTAATTTCTTGTTTTCTTGATTTCTATCTAAACTATCTTAATTTATTAAGCCACGCCCTCTTTTCTCGTTCTTGCTTCTGATTGGTTCCGTCTTGTATTTTATGAACGAGTGTACATTTCTCATTCTTCGTGAAATTGTTAGTTGAGAATATTATAAATAATGACATGCGAAGACTATATTTTTGATGGTCGCATAAAGTATTGTCAAATATAAGATGAAGAAGTCGGTAACTGGCGATAGTACCCGTACATGCTAACAACTTTCGTGAAAAAAAAAATGAGAAGTCGTGAAACAAAAATATGTTAGTTCATTTGGATTGGGTAGCTATGTAACTTTTTTATGGAACAGCTGTTTTTTTTTTTTTTTTTTTATTCTGTAGTAAAAGTTGTTTGTACATGGACGAGTACTATCGCCAGTTTCCGGCTTCCGCAACTTCATCTTAACACCCAGTGTATCTAATTTACTCTGGCATTGAGTGCAACTGAACATAATTAGACATTACGTATTCGTGCAGTCGATTACGAAACCCACTTCGTTCGTTTCGTAAAAAGCACTCGTGTCCCAATGCCTCACATTATGTTACAGTTGCACAAAATACTATGTGAAGTCATTAAATGTTACATTTAGTGTGGCAAAGTTCTCTAGTAGTTACTGCTTCAAATACATTTCGAAATTGCTATTAGAAAAATAAAGCGTCGTTTACACTTACCAATTCACTAAAGGCAACTCTCATTAAGATGAACAAACGAAAAAGAAACTCCCTAAGGATACAAACAGAATTATTTTCCTCATTATTTTTCCAAACAAATAGACTTTGATCGCAAACGCACCGTTCTTAAGAACCATAATCTCTCCGACTAAAATTCTCTTTCGGAGTAATTCTGAAGCAAAATGTAAGTACAAGTAAGATAATGTCGGAAAGAAAACGTAGGACGGACAAAAAGCAAACCATGATCACTGCGGTCATGGGTTCTGTAATTGCTGTAGAATATTTAAAATATCGAAATTTCATCTTTAGGGAGTTTTATTAATCTTGATAGGAGATAGAATCGGATATGAATTTCTATCAAGCTGTAATTTATTCATAAAACATTTTTTTTTCAAGACGTTTTTATTATCTATTTATTTACCTATATTTCGGCAGGATAAAATAACCCTCTGTTTATATCGCAGGAAACTTGGACATTAACGTAATTTGGCTAAGATTTTTTCTAAGGTCTGACAGAAAGTATAAGAGATAACTGTGATGGTATATGGCCTGAATCTCCCCCCCCCCCCCCCTATGATGTGAAACCCGAGAAACAACGAGATTATGCTCTATTAATCGTGTTATAGTCTAAATTCATGATGGGACAATTATATGTATGTTTATATATATACCTATATATACAAGGTGACTATCGTCCAAATTAATACTGGAGGCTGTTGGATCAGTAACAATTTTTGTGAAATTCGTAAATTGAAATTTCGGCTTCCCATATAAATTCAGTTCCAGTCCCGAGTGAATCACTATGGGGAGTCGAAATTTAATTTTACGAATTTCACGAAAATTGTTATTGATCCATGATACTGATCACTTACCAAGCCACCAGTATGAATTTGGACGATGATCAAAAAGTCACCTTGTATATAATAGAGCATAATCTCGTTGTTTCTCGGGTGCTCGTAGTTGTTTAATCATTGTTATTGTATTAGACTTTCACATCATAAGGGGGGGGGAGAGATTCAGGGCATATACCATCACATAACAACTAAACGATTTCTGGGTTTTCAGAAAAAATAACTATGAAGGTGGGTTGAGTCGCGGAACGTAGTGGAGTTCTAACCTAACCTACCGGATCGCTTCTGCGTACTAGCGGGTCCAGAGCCAAAAAACCTCATTTAAACGCTATCTGCCGGACCTTAGCCAAATTCCCTTGATCTTAGCTAAGTTATGTCTTTTGCTGTTATCCTGCAAAATATAAAACTATCATTAAATACATTGATGTAAAATGGGGACCAGTTTAAAAGGATCGTTGTCCTAAAAATAAGTACTTCTCTGATAAATTCGATAACACACACAAACACATGCACAGATTCAAACAAAGTTTGACAACCATACTCTTATCAGTACAGCCCATATCTGATAAGAAATGTAATCAACCTGCCGTACAAAATACGCATAAAACATACTTTGACGACCATTTTGTTATCATATTGATCTCCAAAATGTTCATTAAAATAAAGTCTTATTAACAATAAAGAAAGCTTTTTTTATGTAATCTTAATTTCCTAGTGAACCATCGCTCGCTTAGTATCTTTTACATAAATAAAAACGAGGCGCACTAGAAATGACAACCAAACAGAGTCTACACTTTTTTAACTTTTAAGTCCATGTAATACATTAATGCGCGGATCCCTGAAACGTAGTTTTTGATGACGGGGTTTTGTTTCAACGGCTCAAGGCGGATAATAAAAAGCCTTTGAAAGCCTACCTTGGGGAAAGGATAAAGTGCAACGAACAAGTCCCATCCATTGATTATTTTTTCATGTTTTTAGAGCAACCTCTTCTCTGTTTGTTTCTGGGTTTATTTTTTTCATCAATAAAGTTGCACATCGCGTGCAAATGAAAGGATTCAGTGTAAAATTTCGTCTAGAACAAACATTATTTTACTTACTTGCTTTACTTAACTGATTTATAGGATGATAGAGTTCTTTTGAAATACACTTAAGTAATTAGGATCTACGTAAAGTACCTGAGTACACATACATAAATTAAAACAATGATTTAAGAGTTTCGTACCCAAAGGACAAAACGGAAACTTTTCACCAGAAACGGTACTGGTACTATATGTATCTACACTACCTATATGTTGTACCTACAAAGATATAAAATCATAAATAATAAAAATTAACATAAACAGTAAATAAAGAATGATTAAAACAAAAAAAGTGGTAAATAAAAAAGGATTACAGCTCAGCTTAATGCTGCAGTAGGAGCCAAAGTGCTTGTATTTTGCTGAAACCTGATTTTAAATTAAAATTAAAACTTAACTACAACTATGCTAGAAGGCTTATATTTAAGTACAAATAAGAAAAGGAATCTGAAGGAGCTATGTATAAATAACTACATATAAATTATACATCTACAAAAATGTACATAAAATTAAAAAAAAATTTTAGCTTGTTTAAAATCAAGACTTGTTTTAACTTTTGTTGGTGCAATCGCAAAAAAATATCAGCTGTTTTATATGTCTCGGTCGAGTAGCCATTTTTTTTAGTATGGCACAGCTGTTTTTTTGCGATTGCAAATTGCAATTGCGGTTGGCCTCATGGTAAAAGTTGTTCATATTTTTGATAATATAGCACTTCGTTTTAAGGAAAAGTGTTATCATCTTAACACCTTGTGAAATTACAAATAAACTAAATACCACTCACCCACTACCTCAGTCATCAACAAATCTCCGGAACTATAGAGCCTACAGACTTTAAATTGGGCACCTAAGAATCCTCCTTATACCACGCAGGCACTTTTTGAGCGCTATAGGGCCTTTCTTAAATTATTCAGCCCTGAAATTTGAAATAAAAACTAGTGACCAATAACTCCGTCTAAATGTTCTGGAATATTTTAATAATTTCATCTAAAAGCCGACTTATTAAATAAAACACAATTTTTCGTGAGCACGTGTTTTTCTGTGTCGTAACAGCCACGGCTGAGAGCGCGCTATTTTTAACTAAAAGGAAACGTCATAGAATTCAGTTCTGATTGTTTCTAAATGAGATGTTCAATCTGACTTTATAATAATATGCACCCAAAAATCTATTAAGTAGTTTATAAAGGAACCACAACTATACCTAGGCCAAAAAACACAACAAAAGCGTAATATTGACGTAATATCGCCCCAATAAAGCCGAAAGAATCCCATTGTTATACACACATTTCCCTAATTTTGCGAGATAATATCCTGGTGTCTGCCACTAATGAAAAATACGCACGCCCCGGAATTCCCCATCGATCTGAAGGCTGACGCATCTTCAGCCTACGTGACTAAGTTAGACATTCCACTGGCGTCTCGGAATATTGGAGCAATTTAGGTAGAGACCTTTGTAATTTAGATCTCGCAAATTGAAGGTATGAAAGCAGTTGACGCTTTCCACGCTCTGGTGTTTTGATAGATTGTACTCGTTTGTAAGAGAATTTTCATTCTGTGGCAATGGGAAATTCTTTTTAGGAAAACTCCGTGACTGTTTTACGTTCGTGGCAAAAACTCAAAAACGGGGACACCGTAAATATAGTAACTCCGATGATGCCAAATTAAAAAAAAAAAATACTTTCTTTGGAAATGTCGAGCGCATCGGGATCCAATTTTCTAAATTAATTATTTTACTTTTGTGAAAATTATATAACTTTACATTAAAATCATATTTAAATCCATCCATTTTGGGATATTTTGGACGTAGTTGGCTTCAACCAAAAGAAAAACCGGACTAGTATCGACTTCGGTCAAAAATCGCCCTTCAGTTAGGCATTACTAGTATGAGCACTCTTTCCAGGTATTTTCTACAAGTTTTAATCAAATTTTCAAAATAAGTTTTTGTTTGTTTTGTTTATGTAGCTTCGTAGTTCATTGCAATGCTGTTGAATAGTGGCATAGGTTTTCAAAATACAGTCCCATACTCTTGTGCCTACGTTAAGCTTGGGTAAGTCTCTGGTTCGGTGATGCTTATCATAATAAATATTCATCCTGTTTTGTTTTTTTTATTGGCTTTCCATTATGTGGTTAGGGTCAGGACATTGAGGTCTTAAACGTTCAGGTTGAATTGGGACGTCAGTTCTTAAAAATTCCTGCTTTTGATACTAAATATACTAATACACGTCGACTTTAGTACGTGTAGCTGTTCGTATACCGTTTGAAAATAGTAGACCTTTGTCCCACATATAATGGTCAATGTTTCTAGCGAAAGCAATAACATAAAGACTATGTTTTGTGTGGATTATACTTCTTAAAAGTACGTACTTCCCTAGTTACTTTCTTTATTACCCGTCCAGCGTAATAAGTCCAATGGCAAAGACCTTATTTGCTTTTGATACTAGCGATTGTACTTTTTCTTGGACGCATAATACTAAGAATCACGCAGCGAAACAACAAATCATTTTTAGCTAATACTGAAATATTTAGTCGGCAAAAAAATATTGAATTTAAGTAGATTCTATTACCTATTTTATGAAAAAAAAATCAAATCTATCCCTTAACCGCGTTTTTCTGCGAAGTGACTAAAAACCAAAAAAAAAATTGGTTGGAAATATATTTTTTAGACAAAAGTATATATCTTAAGACATTTTTTATACTAAGTACGTTGACTTAAAAAAAAATATTTTTTTCATAAGGAGAGACCTAATTTCTTCCAAAGAACCCTCGAAAGTCGGGCGTTGTTCATGTTCTACGGTCAGGTCGATCCTTAAGAAAAGTTGTTCCGTATGATTTGTACAATGTATCGTTTCAGTAAATGTAACCTTACTACACTCACTATTTCAACAAAACGAGAACCGGCATCGCGCCGTAAAGTTTAACAAGCCGTCACATGAATTCTATCCAGTGCTGTTGTCGATAAAGAGAAACGTGGACGTTCAAGTTTTATTTGTAGAGCATTGCTTTATTCAGGAACAGAGGCCGTTATGTGTTGGAGGCGATAGCATCTGGCGGGGAACCGATCAGGCTGACCAGACAATCAGGGTTGCCATGTACGTCACGGATAAGCAAGCGTATTTTTTACAACTTGATAATGTGCCACCGGGGAGAGGTTGGATGACCTATTGTTATCTGATTTTATTGTTTTAATGAAGTACAAATTAAATCGGCGCATATTTTCCTGATAACTGTTCTTTGAAGACTTTATCTGTGTCATATTTGGAGTCATGAATTCTTTAGTATTGCTTGTTGAAAGGACTCTAACCTATGAGTACGAAAAATTCAAAACGATCTTTTTATTTATTTATTTATTTATTTAAAAGCATTCTACTCTAACCGTACGTATTAGCTAAGTCTAGTTAACACGAGTTACATAGGAGAATATATCAGATATCTGGGAATAACCGTTTGTCACTTAATACCCTTAGGGGCTGGCAACACTGCAGACAATACTGTGAATTATCAAACGAAATCACGACGCCAGGCCAACTAGACGACTCTGTGCAATGGATGTTGCGGTTTGCATCGGACCGAGGGTAGATTTATTGAGCTTTAACTAATCCCATTCGATACACACACTCGCAAACTTCGTGTCACGTGGATATTAAGGCGCCTTGTCACTGGCAATTTTTGTGGCACTTGGTTGATCATTAGCGATCACTCGGGAAAAAACATAGCGTTAAGGTTTTAAGAAAGCAAAAACAGAGATAATTTTGCTTCATCATCATCATGTATTTCCAGCAGTCGGTTTTTAGTGATTAATTCGCTATCAGGTGGCAACACGAGCAGGGTTGACATTTGGGAAGGCTCGTGTTTTTGTGTAAATCAAAGAATAAATAATTAAAAAACGGTTATCAAAACGGCATTGTATGTTCATCTGATAATTTAAATTTATGGACAAAAATATGTACGTGCGACAAGGCTTCTTTCACGCGTGGATGACATAGACTGAAACGAAATAAGAAAGAAATGAAATATATTTATTTATGTAATCTAAGTATAACAGATACTATTATTACAGGTCAGTTTTAATGTAATATAAGTAATTAAATAATCTATGTGTATAGGTAATAGTTTTATGTAATAAATAATAATATGGATACAGGGAATAATAAAGGTTGGGTTTACTTAAATTAAATTTAAAAAAATCACTTGAATAAAAAATATAATAAATATATGAAATAATATATATTTTAAATATAAATATATAAATGACTTTTCTTGTCTTCTCGATTAAATATATTATATATATATATATATATATATACGAAAACACAAAAAATATAATTATAGGTAGTAAAATATATTTCGAGCACTAATTGTGGTCGGCATCAGTTACACAATTATATATAAAAGTTAAAAATTTATAATTATAAATTATAGGTACTTATGATATTGAATATTTTATTTTTATAATGATGACAGCTAAAGTGATGGATAGGAAATTGAAGAAGGTCTTATGAAGAAGTTTGCATTATCAATGCTGCTTGTTCAGGCCCGGATCGTAGTGGGCACCAAGTGACCAAATATATGATCCTTCCCATGTCCTTAGTTGAGTGTCTGTCAGTGGAGGTGAAAATGATTTGATGATTCGTGCGGTGAAGCAATTATTGAATGGATTGTTATGAAGACGAGCGTGGCTGGGGATTGGCAGAGTGTTGTTTGTAATAGAGTCGCATGTGTGTCGATGTTGATTGATTCGGATGTGGAGAGCGTTTTTTGTTTCGCCGATGTAGAATGCAGGACATTGCCTGCATTCTAGTATGTAAATGCAGTTGAATGTTTTGCATGTGCTGTTAGGTTGTGCATGGTATGTGTTTCTGGTGTGGTGTGTGTTGATGGCTGTGGCTGTGTTGATAATTGCACATGTTTTGCATCGCGGCCGTAGACATGGTAAAGTGCCAGGCGTAAACACATAAAATAATATTTCTTTAAAAAGTGGAATGCCGTTGACGATTTAATTGACAATCTGTAGTTTCAAACTACGCGGTTCATTATTAGTGTTATTTGAAGTAAATTTATATACTTACAGTAATTTAATTTTTCAATACATTTTTGAGGTTGGGGATAAAAATTGGCGGCCTTATCACTAAGTATACTTATTATATATATTAAGTATTTAAGTATACTAGATGGTATTTAATTTTTTGACTGCAAAAAGATATTTAAATGATATTCCTACTTCTAAAAAAAGTTCATTATTTAATATGAAAGTAGCGTAGAACAAGAATATTTAGCTTTTTATATTCTTGTGACGCCACCACCGCTATTAGTTGCCGACAATTGCTTGTGAAGGGCACTTCTACGCTCGAACGGCTCTGCAAGCCTGGTGGCCTGCTGGCTATTTACACAAAGATTTTTCGGCTCGTGTTGCAGTACATAAATTGTATGTGGAATGTCAGCACCAAAGCGCTAAATCAAGCGTTAGCTGTATCATATTTTAACTTTTCAACCGAAGCTGTTTTTGTTTACAATATTTTATGGTTACGTCAAGAAGAAGCTACTTATAGGTTTCAAAAATATTAAGAAATCTTAGTGTCGAAATCAAACTAATGTTCTTTAGGGGGGCTAAAAGCATGTCGATTCAGTATTACACAGGTAGGACACACATTTTGGTAAACCTATATAAAAGTAGAAAGGCGGCATAAATGAAAACGTAGTGACTAGAATAGAAAAAGGAATACTTTGATGATTTGGGTATGTAAAGAGAGTTAGTCAAAGAAGAGTGATACACAGAGTGCGCAAATGCTAAACTAAAGCAAGTAAAGCTCACCCTAAAATATGAAAAAGGCTAATACTGAAGAAAGGCTAAGTCAAAAACACCTGGAAAAAAAATTATATGACTAGGTTGATGGACGTGATCGTTTATTCGTAGCAGACACAATTACAAAATACAAAATGCAAAATTATTTATTTTGAGACTTAGACATAATATTTCATAGATGAAAATAAGTATGTAGTCTGGAAGACACGCAGAAGGTAGGTCTTAATTATAATGTATTTTTTCAATGCAAGTGCTCGTCTTTAGCCCTTTGGCTTTAGCCGTGGGCCTTTGCCCACTTTTTATGCATCAAAACAGAACAGAAAGTCGATTATTTTGCCCTAGGGCTTTATTTTTTTTTTTATTTACAATGGTTAGCTAACCTGCAGCTTTTCCTGTGTACCATAAATGTTATACTTTTTTTTCCACTGTTTAACGTCTCTGGATCCAGTCCTTTTGAGCCTTTATTTAAAGTTCACAAGATTATATTTGTTTTATTTCCTCACACTATGCATTGAAAAACGTAGATACACGGGCGTAAGAGCAATAAATTAACAGAATCCCGTTCATTGTGTACAACCTTATAATACTAATACTAACTTTACAAATGCTACAGAAACATTATAATGGAAATGTTGAATATGTGGGCTTATTTTGTTATATTAATCATATTTCGTGTCAAAAGTTAGTGTTTCAGAATTGTGTTTACCTATCATGCTTCGTCACATGTTCACTCGACACGAAAGTGTGATTTTCTTTTCACGATTGTACCTAATTGAAGAGGTTTGTTTATAGAACTTGGTTTTGATTTTTTGCACTTAGTCACTTATAATTTATTTTTCAAATGTAAAATGCCCCGTTTTACTTCATAGTCCAGCAGACAAAATACAGGCACTATTCCGCACCTTTCTGCAAATAAACCAATAATTTCAAAACCATAAATTTACAGAAAAAATAAAAAACTGCAAAAGCTTTTTAATCTTCAAACTATTATAGGTAGTAGAAAAATGGTTAAGACCCGTTTAGCAGCCGGAATGTGAAAAACCCGCCTTTTTCTAATTAATTGAAACAGAACACTTATATTCAAAATTTACTCAATAGTTCCTCAATAAAACGTTATTATCTATATGTGTTGTGTATGCTTTCACAGCAAAGTTTCCATTGGTTTCTGTAAATGAGAATTTTTAAATTAAACTTTGAAATTCTAATTTACAGAAACCAATGGAAACTTTGTGTTAACAGTTTACACAAAACATAGATTATAATGTTTTGTTGAGGAACTATTGAGTAAATTTTGAACATAAGTATTCTGTTTTGATTAATTAGAAAAAGGCTGGTTTTTCACAATCCGGCTGCTAAACTACTCTTAAGACATCAAAATAAAACCATTTTTTTTTGTTATCAAGTTACAAGAACATTATAAATTCAAACTTAATAGGCAAGCAATTATTGAACAAAATGTAGGTATATTACCAAACATGAGTTTTTTTTTGTTTTGCTAACTATCTTTATGGTTTTTTTCGCTGTAAAAGCCGAATGAAATCTTTACTATAATAAGTAAAGTGGTATAATCATTATGAGTATAAGTTTTGATAAAAATATTCAGCGTAAAAAGCCATAACATTAAATAACTTCATGAATTAGCAAATAAAAATCTTTAAAAAGAGATATATTCGACCTCGGAGATGCCGTTTACGCAATAACATGAAAAATACCATAATAGCACATTATCGGTTTATTCACCGGAGGGTGCGATTTATCTTTAAAGGAGTTCGTTTTTGACTGAACCCCAGAAAAGTGCTTCAAATGTTTTTGAAATCCTGACATGAAAGGTTGATGTCCTCAATGTAAATTAATCACTGTTATAACACCGTTGCAGTAGAAAATCGTTCGGATTTCAATCTCGGCTAACGGTGATCGAGGTAGTTCGTAGGACATTTTACATCAGTCTAGGTAATTGCCTGGGGACGTATTCAATTTTGCAACGCGTCTCCTATCTACTGGTTCTATTAGCCGACTTTATGAAACCTGTTTGATACGAATGAGTTGTAAAGGATTTGTGTAAAGGAATAAAAGACTAGTTAGTAGTTTGGTTTTCTAATTTAGAAAATCTAGTTGTCAGGCAAATTACTGATTAGCACGCGCCGCACCGCCCCGTCACCCGTCTTTGGCGACTAGACTTGCCCAACTGCATCCCCATAGTGTATTGTTTAGTCTTAGTAGTTCTCTGATAAATTCGAAACAAACATATGGAATCGAATTCGGCAAACAATGTATTTAATTGAATTTTAAATTTTAAGGAGTCAATTATGATCTTGCCAACCAAACTCACCTAAAATGTGACGTAACAAACTTGTTTTGATCATTTTATTTTATACAATGACACACTTGAAAAATTATTAAACTACTGGAAATGTATTTTTTTATGTACCTTGTTACCTAGATTTCTCGTTTTGGCATCTATCAAACGTTGATATATATTTTTTTGGCTTTTATTCAAATGAGAGTGAAACTAAGAAGAGAAGAATTAACGAAGTCTTTCTTCAAACAGAAATTCATAAAAAACAGCAATCGTGCCAAATACTCGCTCAAAACTTACTTAGCAAAACATTTCGTATCGATGTCGCGCCAAAATTCCAAGTTTCCCGATACAAGTCTCTGAACTAATGGACTTTACAGCGTCTAGGTTTTCATGGCAAACATTTAAATAGACTTTGGAACTCATTCTTTGCCAAATGAGCCATGAGCCAGGAAACTCTCGAACAGCGTCAGAGTTTCAACCAAGTTTTGCTTTGCAAAAAAGTAAACTTCTCATGGCAGGGATGAACAAGATAGCAGAAAAATACCCTTTTAATAGTATATTGAGTATCAGCAGCGTGTTACAAATCTTAAAATTTGTGTTTTACTGATCATTATTTTATTTATTAAAAACAACACTGACTGACTGACACGACCTGACCTTACTAGCAATAATATAACTATTTAACAAACAACCCAAACCTAAATTTATAATCAAATCCAAAATTTGCAGTTTAATATAACAAAATATTCAGAATCGGAGCACTCTGTATGATAACGCCACCTAGCGCCGGCCGCCTGAATTCTCCCTTAAAAAGTCTGGTTAATGATTTAAAATATACTTTGTTATATTTTTATATCAATAGATGTCAGCGGTTTTCTTACTTCAAATACCTATACATATATGTCATATCATATTTTTTCCAATTCGCCTGATGATGATGATGAGGGGTCGAAATATAGCGACTAAAACCAATTTATGTGGAATATAACATATATAAAAAAATAAAAAAGGCCCTTGAACTGTGTTTTGTAAAAATATTTTATAAACATATTTATTAAATGAGCACTTCATAAAATAATATTCGTAGAAATTCAAAATTCCTCGTAATTTTTTACTTTAGTTTCGTGTACAATCACTTATAATCTCTAGGTGACAAATATGATCCAAACTTGATACAAAAAAAATGAAAAAAAAAATGCAGCAAGTCAATTGCGATGCTCCATTTTTCATCTAGTTTTATTATTAATCCATTTCTATTTTGGTTTAGCTACCGATTCTATATCAATACCAATCGATTCTTTGACTATGATGGACAAAGCTACTTCTATTTTATCCTACCGAACCTTGGAAACAGAAAACAAACATGTTCATCATTCTGTAATGAATCTAACGCTTTACTGATAACCAGCGATCAGCAGGCGGTGTTACGAGGTTATTACCCTACCGATTCAATTAGACCACAGGTTAACGCTTATTATATAGCTTATAGCGTTAACCGAGAATATTTATCATGATCATTTAGTAAAGCAGTTATTTGGCTTTCAACTCTTACTTGTTAAGGCGTATGACCACGCTAAATAAGCAACTCGATGTGTGTCGGTACAAATATCAACGGAAACGACATTGAAACAATGTTCATTTCAGCGCGTCTCGAAAAGTGGCTGTTACGACAACCACTGCGTCTTCGGCTAGCGCAAAATAGGAGAAAATAATACTTTTCACATGGACGCCATGAAAAGAAAAAAAAATTTGAACTTGAATTTTTTAGATCTAAAAATTTCCTATAATATGGTGAAATAATAATTAAAATCGCTTTAGGCGTTTGGAAGGAGTAAGAGAATTCTTGTGTTAATCATGTAAAATTTTCGATGACGTTCGTTTTTTTTTTGTCAAAACTAACAATAGAAAAAGAGTTTATGAAACTTAAAATTTATTTTTGATTCTATAATGCCTATTATATATTTTTAAGAAAGTTTTTGGACCACTTATGTGTGAGGAGTAGGCCTTCAAAGACAGGTCCAAATTGCAGTTTGCGTAATCATTCGCCCAGTGCGGCAGTAAACACGATCTGTGATCTGTTCCACGATCGATGTCCGTTCTCCGATCAAAATAATTGCCAACGATCACGATTGCAGTGCCAGAAGATCTATTAGGTCTGATCGTAGTACGTGAACTCGTTGCTCTTATACATTGCTTGTGACCCTCATTTAATAATGAATTAACTTTTGTTTACTTCCCGAATCCATACATAAACGTCAGAAAAAAAAATAAGAAAACTTCCACCATCTAAAGAGCCCGTAACCAAATCAGTAGTTAAAAATTTTAGCTTGCTTTAATTGTCCCGAAAAACGTAAAAATACTACATAACTTGCTTTTAAACATATCGTCACGATTTGAATCCCCGAGGCGTAACGTGAGGCATAACGTCGTCGTGTAAACGTCTTCACTCGCCCAGATGAAGGCAGTCTAAATCTGCTGAAACTGGTCGGCTATCCCGATCATAACACGTATTGAGGTGAGCCGTTTATACAAGTGACTTTTTGATCATCGTCCAAATTCATACTGGTGGCTTGGTAAGTGATCAGTATCATGGATCAACAACAATTTTGGTGAAATTCGTAAAATGAAATTTCGACTCCCCATAGTGATTCACTCGAGACTGGAACTGAATTTATATGGGAAGCCGAAATTTAATTTTAGGAATTTCACAAAAATTGTTATTGATCCAAGATACTGATCACTTATCAAACCTCCGGTATGAATTTGGACGATGATCAAAAAGTCACCTTGTATAAATCATGAATTAACGTACCGTAACGAATCCAAACCCATGTCAGACACCATCAGTGAGCAAGTAGCAAGCTTCAGATCGGCTTTAGTCTGACAGTAGTAAGCTTGAGGTCAGCTCAAGTCTGACCGATCAACAGCTTAACGTACCTTCTGAAGTATGCTGAACACAAATGAATGTGCAGCGCAGGGATTAAATGCATGTTTTTTGCGTTAGCAGGTGAGCCACTCTACCTTTTGGCCCAAGACCTAAATAACCACCGTTTTCAGGGAAAATTTGAATGACGTAATAATTATGATCCAGTTGAAATACTTGTACATTTATTTATTACTAAGCAATGGTTCTAAATTTTTGTATTCGTGTTCTCTCAAATTCGCAACAATACAAGTTAGTTAACCTAAAAGTCAAAGCACAGATTTCAGTTATAAAGTGTCTCCGCTGATTATTCAAAATATTAACTTTTTGGGTCGCTGTTTATCCCCGAAGCACAGAAAGAAATTTAACCCGGAAAAAAGCAGTGCAAATGTTCGGTCTTTTGCAGAATGGCAACAATTCTCTATTAGGTTCAGGATGAAGATATCATCTAGCTGAAGGCGATCAGGCGAGCCCGCTATGAATAATTCAATCGGAATTACGACGCGCTCGAGAGGAGTTCCGATGCAACCCAGTTGGTTGGTTCTTAGTTTGGTCTGATTCTTGGCCCAAGAGTTAACATGTATTGCCAAGTCACAAAATATATATACATTTTTTTTTTTATGTATGTGGGTTAACTTTGAGTGACCTACTATGAGCTAACGGACAGTTTTCTATGCAGACCCTACATGGAAGCCGAAGAAGCACTGACCCACGTAATAGCAATCAACGGGTTTGCAATCACTCAAATCCTTGTGTGATTCTGGCGAGAGCTATGCTAGCTACCACCCGCAATGGCCGTCAAATGTGTGACAAGGTGCGACAACCAAAAAGCCGCCAGAGAAGAACCTCCTGCGATTTATTTATTTTCAAGTCTATTCCAACGCTAGAATTGGCTAGAAACGACCTTTTAACTTTTTTTGGCTACATTTTGATGTAAAGAAATTCAATTCAAAATTCAAAAAGTTTATTTTGCAAAGTAGGTATATATAATACACGTTTCACAAGTCAAATTTTAATCTTGTAAAAATATATGAAATAAAATAATAAATGTACATGAACTACTTAGATTAAATGTTTATTTAATTTATGTAGCAATATATTTACGACTAAAATTATAGGTAAAATATTATTATACAAGGTGAAATCCAATCAACCGGCCGAACCCATACCGGAGACCCGGCCAGGGACCAGGAACAAGGTTCAATGATCACCAACCGAGCCCCCAGCACGAATCCAGGCGGCCGACCAAATCCCATCCTATATACTACATAGTAATAGGTTACATATATAAATAAGTGCCTACCTCCGCCCATTCGATTAGTCTTGCTAAGAAGAACGGGCAAGAAACTTGGCAAGATCATGTCTTTTTTTTTAACATAAACTTATACTATACATCAAATTACTTAAGGGATAAGAAAATACAAGACAGCAGGAATTCAGTTTAATGAAAAAAGAAAAACATATAACTATATCTTTGCCTACCTGTCTCATATAGTCTATTTCCTTTTACTGTCTGTAATTAATTAATGTTAACTCTTAAGAGGAATCAAAAGTTAGGAAATTATATTAATTAATTAAATTATTACCTACTATCATCAAAATCAGTATCACTACAACACCATGCTTCACCATCATCCAAATGTTAATTTATTTTATAATATTTTATAACATGCCTTTTTCAGTAGGCCCTGCTTAATATACTGTTTAAACTTATTCTCTGACAAAGTAAGGACCTCTTTTGGAAGTTTATTGTAAAATCTTATACCATGTCCTACGAAAGAGGTACTCACTTTATTGAAGGTTATTGAGGTTATTAAAGTTGACATTTGTAACGTTTTTACTCTAGACATAATGTTACTTTCGTTAATCAAGTTTACTTTCGATACGATTCCAACGAATAAGTTAAATAGTTTTCGTTTTAAAGTGGTTACATTTTGAAAACAATTTCTCTTGAAGCTTTTTCTCTAACTTACAGTATTTTAGACCGAGTTTGTTGATAAAAACTACTAGAAACTCCGGCT
This sequence comes from Ypsolopha sequella, assembly GCA_934047225.1. Taxonomy (NCBI): domain Eukaryota; kingdom Metazoa; phylum Arthropoda; class Insecta; order Lepidoptera; family Ypsolophidae; genus Ypsolopha; species Ypsolopha sequella. The sequence continues at coordinate 12,617,471 of OW203994.1, read as the reverse complement.
CGATAAATTTACTTTTTAAATGAATTTATATAATGACAGCAAATCTGCACGAAATATTGGACCACATGAATGTCCGAGTGCGGAAAAAACCACTTTGTTGAGTAGGTTGCATCGCTCGCGCCTTTCATTTGTTGCAAATGTGAATCTTGGAACAAATCTATCCGATAAGCCCGGAGACGCTATTTTGATGCAATCGACTTGGAATAGTGTCGAAAACCCTTGTGTGAATTCAATTTATTGGCTGTATTTTATTAAATCGAAAGATGGGTTTTGAAACGCAACTTTAGATTTAAAGCATGTCGTTTGATATTTTCTCAAAATTACAATAGTTTTGAAAATGTATTGAAATTGAATGATCACAAAACAAACTTGAAACTAAACAATTTAAATTTTATTGCTTTGGTTAATTTGTAACTGAACCTACCTCTTTCAAACAATTTACATATAAAATAATTATTCTCCAAGAATCTAGTTCACCGTCTCTCTAATAATGTAAACAGAATCTGTTATGTTCTGAAAGGTTATTAGCTCCCGGTTTTATGTTCATGGCTCATAGCCATTCCCACGTTATTATTAAAGTTAAACAGTGCCTTGTCTATTTTAATTAAACACAAAATTTCCAATTTATTCACACACTTAATAAGAGAAATGTCATACTTCAAAGTTTTAGTATTATTAAAGTCATGTTCTTCACAAAATTATATTTCTTAATGATACTCTATGTAGTATACAACGTGTAACAGAAAGGTGTTACCATATTTGAAGAGCTTATTCAGTCAATGTTATTGGACAACTTTTACTACGGAGCCAACCTGAAAATCTCGAAAAAAATCTGCCCTTCCATACATTTCGGCCGAGCGGCATTGCATTTTTTTATGAAACAGTAAAATTTTTTTTTCGAGATACAGGTTTTGTTCCATAGTAAAAGTTGTTCTATACCATTGAATATAGTTACACCTTTCTGTTACACGTTGTATATGTAGAAATTTTATAAAAGTTAATACGAGAGCCACTAAAAAGTAACTATTTTCAGCAATTTTCAGTCGTTGAACAGTCAAAATATAGATTTGATAACCGCTCGAAAGTCAGATGTCACGAAAGTGAGATATAAATATTAGGATACACGTTCGTTTCAAAATTACTCGGAATTCCAACAAGTTGACCATAATTTTACTGTCAACTAACAATATTTATTTCTTAATTAACTCTAGCCATTGTTACAATATTTTGTTTTAATAAAATAGGTAGTTCAGTCATTTTACAAAGTAGCCATGTAGCCTTCCTAGCAACAAGTTCCACAATAAAATCAGGCGCACCATATTTCAACAAAACCACCGTTCGAGCACGCAGTTAGAAGCGTCGTTGTTAATTTCAAGTGCCGTTGAGAGAAGAACGTTGCTAAGTACGCAACAAGGGCGTAAACGGTACCGAGTAACCAACGAAACATGAACTCTTCCCTGCCTCCCCCAATCCATTAAACCTACGTGAAAATAGGGGAAATTGCAAAGGGCCACAGCGGCCTATGGTAAATGGATAGGTGTAAATATTATTGGCATGTGAGGCGCCTCTCTTCTTTATAGAGCCATGCGTGATGCAAGGCCCTGGCGCCATAGCGACGCGTGACACAGCCTCTGTGACGTCACAGCCCAACGGTGAATCACGTCGGAACCTGCCATAAACGTTTATAGGTTTCGTCGCTAAGCTCTTTGTGAGCGTCCTAAAAAGCCTTTGTATTGGGTGTTTGTTTTCGTTTACTACGCGAAACGTGCCAAGTTTTCCTGCCTGAAATAAAATCTCGATTTCCCTCGACGTTTATTTTGTAACAACAAAATACACATGAGAAAAATCCCTAAGCCTGTGTGACACAAAATAACCTATCAAAAAGCACTCTCTCATGCTCGGGAAAGGGGAAAAAATTAAACCTTAAACGTTTTATGTAATACAGAGGCGGGTTATACGTGAGCAGGTTAAATTTAGGTAGGCTTGCCAACAAGTTTTGTTATAAATCGTACCGTAGGTGGTACGAAGTGTGGTTCCTGAGATAGCGGCTAGGCTGAAATTTGGCAGCCAGCCTCTTCGGTGGCCTGTCTTGAAACAATCTTGCGAGACTGAATACAAGTTGCCGTGCACATAACTTTGGTTCCATCGCCGATAGACTTGGAAGTTTTGCTTTATGGAGAGGTAGTGTGGACATTTTATGTGATGCTATCTTAATATGAATATTGTACCTATATGTCACATACATTTACCTATATTAAAATCTATTCATACTTTATGCGTAAAATGGACTTTAACCACGATATTAGTTTTCAATTGTTTTAGCAATAGTGAGAAACACATAAATATGATAGTTGAAATTTTTGTTCTTTGCAGTGGGATAGTCCTAGACCAACATATAGGCTTCTCGGAAAAGCACATAAGGTTATTCAAAAACCAAAACCACACGATTAAAGGCGCAACTAAATGTGTGGAAATGCGTGATATTTAAATTGATAGTATAGGTACAATAAAGCCCACAACGAAAATGAAAAAGATTTTATGCTGGACCTAATTCTATATTCTTCTAATTAAATCTATATATATGTATATATGTTCTTTATTCATTATATCTACATAGACACAGAATTTATAAATAATATCCAAAACTAATGTTCAAGCTTATACATAAACAGGGCTAAGAAAATTCTACGAAAGTGCTACGAAAACCACTACGCCACTACCACTTTGCTACGCGCCATGCATCTTCCACATGCATTAAACATACGTTTCCAAACGCATTGCTCTGCAATTTCATAGGAAACGTACGTTCAGAAACTTGACCCAGCCGCCGTAATCCCATATGAATAATTGTGGCAAGGTGAAGTAGTGGATCGGTGAGTGTGGCCCGCGAGATAGCGAGGCCGGCTCTTGGCACCGAGCCCCCAATAACCTGGGCTTCTTCAATAAAACGGGTTAATCCTGTACGATTAATTTTTCTCAAACTTGCAAGGAAATTTTGACATTATTTACAAAAAAGTGGATTAGTCATTATAGGATGGATGGAAGAAGTGCGACTGCAATTTAAAGGTAGAACTGTACCTGGCAACTGTGGAAGGACAAACTGAGAAAGGGCCGAGTCCAAAGCACTTGAAGTAGAACAGTATTGCAGAAGAAGTGAAACAGATGTAGTAATAGATATAGACAAAATATATACTATATAATGTGTAAAATCTGCTTTTTTACAGCATAATCGTCGTGACAGGAATAACCCTTTAGATGTCCAAACAGTTTCCGTCGCAATTTCGGAGTCGACCTTGCGACAAAAACATCGCTGCAGCCAGCGTGACCAAAAGTTTACCGTCCGGGGACAAAACCTTTTTTACTTGATTTTTACATTTCTTATTGAGATTTCGGAGAAGGTTATTCGCTATATCTGATAATCGCTCTAAAAGCGAGGGGTCCAAGATTTGATTGTAAAATTCAAGTCATAGTGCACACTCGGTACACACGCGTTTCACAATGTCGTCGAGTACCTATAAAATTAATTAAACGATTTAGTGTGTACAAAATTTTATTGTAATGAATTGACAATGCTGTCGATTCGCTGTAAAACGATTTAACTTATTTGACAGGACTAAACTTAATTTAAACGTTCTGTCTCTTTCTTTCGGTATCAAAAAGACAAAGACAGGACGCTCAAAATAAGGTTAGTCCTGTCAAATACCTAAGTTAAGTTGTGTTGCGCCGAAATGAACCTTTAATAAACGCAACAAAAACCTATACAATCAAATAATGGTACATCGAGAAAAGTCGAGGCAAAAAACAGTCAGGATGAGAAATACTGTTGACTGACTGTCTGTCAGTCTGACACTGTTACCAATGTTACAAAACAAGACAAACGTATATTTTGAATAATAAGTTCTAAGATAGATTCAATAGAATATACCGACGTCATAGTTTAAATAACCCGTGCCATCAAAGGCCGAAGTATGCATTTTTGTCAGAATTCTGACAGAACTCTTCGGCCGCCATTTATAAAATTGTTCTTTATTGGCACGGGTTACATAAACTATGACGTCTTAAATTGTTATGAATTCATAAAAAATCTTTTACAATTTTTAATATAAATGTTTTAAAATACTTATCCAGAGAAGTACCAACCAAGTAAGTAAAACCAGTCCACAGAGTGCTTACCAAAACGATGTCAATGACATTCCATGTATGTACTACGAATGTCCCAATGGATAATTATGTCCAGTTTGACACAATCATTTATCTACGACACAGTTTCTCAAAAAACTAAAACAATCGTATAAGCTTTGACAATGGTTTTAGCTTTTAGGAGCAAACCTTTATTGAAGGTGTTCTATGGGAGCATTCTAGCATGCAGGGCTTAGTAGTTTATTATTTTACACCACTTAGATACCCGTTTATTATTACACCGCTTAGATACCAGTAACCATTCAGCAATTAAGCTGATACGGGTATCTAAGTGGTGTAATAATAAATTCGGCCAATCACAGCGCCGAGTCGCAGTGTTAAATGTATGTTATAATTAGTATAATATAACATCAGCCAACAATTCAGCTACTTATAAAACTGTTTTGATGGTGTAATTACCTTATTGTAGTATGGGAGCAAATATACCTTATTAGAGTTAGTTATGCACCGGTCTCTGTAGGTCAAAGTTTAATAATCAAATGTCAATATGATGTAGGTCAGAGCTTCAGCTTTCTCTATTATAAACGTCGCTAGGTACTGGCCCAGACAGCGACTTGCAATGTATTTCATATTAGGGCATATATTGAGTAAACCTTGGATGAGGTTAATAAGTAAATAATTTTCCCAGGTAAAGTGCCTCTGGATGCGATGTCGGGCCACTTGTGCATGTTACAGTTGTTAGTTGGCATTTGTCAGTGACTTCAGCAATGTATTAGGCTGCCCTTAACTGGTTATTTGAATATTCGAAGCCAAATTTTTTTCATGACCTCGTGTCAGTCTGTACCGGTGGTCCATTATAACTTAAACTCAGTAGTTTCGCAGCTCCTGGATTGTGTATATGTCCACTCCAAAAAACGATCTCAAAAAGCCACGGAGCTTCTAGACTGTTTTATTACCTATGCTATGATAGAGATAATGTTAATGTGACTACTTAAAGGAACTTAATTCTAACAATTTCTATTGTTACAAGTCTATTGTGACTATAATTTAATGATATCGTGGGGCGAAATGAATTCAAAAACCTTCAGTCAAAATGGATGTTCTTTTTTTTAAATTAAAGTATATCGATTTTATTTTACTTTTTTAAATATAATCAAACATTATAACGTGAGGACAGAATCTAACGTCTATTTAAAAAAGGTTGGTATTAGTTTTATTCTAAATCCACATCGATATTTTTTTCCTTCAGAGCGAGTAACTGTTAAAGGAAATCGCCTCAAGCATTATGATTTAATTCCCCTGAGTGAAAGTAGAAAGGAGGACCCTCATTACAGATTTAACAAGCTGTCTCTCTACTGACATAGCCATGAGTTGTAAGTTACAAAGGAAAATCCTATTTGAAACACTATATAAATAAATGTATAAAACTACAGGTAGAAAAATAATTCTCGTGAAAAACAAATACTACTTTTGATGATGCCTCCTGACCGTTTTCGGTCATAATGACTAATCAAGGCTCAGAGCTTTGCTGGTAAGCCCTCCAATGGCTAACAGGCCTATTTTAGCATCGAAAGTACGATTGCACAGGCTACATGTCAAAAGCCCATTTACATAATTATATGGGATGACCGCAGATGGTCTTGCGTGGATCTCATCAGGTTTGGCGTCGAGAACAGGTTTACGTTCTTCTTCAAATTCAAACACCTTCTTTTGAACAGTGATCCTCTATCCAGAACGGACTTGGCCTAAATCAGCAGGACGGGTTGATTTTGCACGATTCCATGTGCCATTTTTGCACATCTTTGAACCGCAGCATGGCTGGCCGCCTTGCTTACGCTTGCTACTATGCAGCTCTGAGTAGAAGATGCGTTTGGCAATCCTCTCTTCTGGCATCCGCAGAACGTGACCGCACCAACCTAGTTGACGTCGTTTACGTCAAATACTTCTTTTAGTACTTCACACGCACAATTTTTCCTATGAACCTCAATATAATAAATACAACCCAAAAATACTTGTAAATCGCAAAAAGAAATCAGCTGTTTCAATTTTTTTACTTTTTTTCCAATCCATCCATCCATCCATCCATCAGCCCGTATTCGTCCACTGCTGGACATAGGCCTCCCCAATATTGCGCCACTCTTGGCAGTCCTCAGTCATCCTCATCCAGCCGCCACCCGCAACGTCCTTCAGATCGTCAGTCCAGCGGGCACGTGGGCGGCCTACTCTGCGCTTTGCTGTACGTGGTCTCCATTCCAATTCCTTTTCCAAAACCACATGAATATCATTGTACTAATAAATATTTTATTTTTATTTTAAAATATGTATTTATTTTACGTTTGTATTTTTAACGCACTTTAGCCTTAAGGCTTTATGAATAAGGAGACATTTTCTATTGATCTTCCATGGAAGTGCCCCCGCCAAGATGAGTCAAAGGAACAGGGCACTACCTTCGTTTTCTCGAAGCGTTTTGTCGTATTTCCAGAACCTTAAAGCTTTGATCTGGGTCATATTAGAGTCTTAATTCTCAGGATAAGATGTAGTTATCATGCTTATGAAAACACACTGAGTGTTATTTATCTATCTATTATACTTTAATTTTATTAATACCTAAAATACTTCGATTTGGTCACTGACTCACTCCCTCATGATCATTAAAACCTGAAGTCCTAGAAAGCTGAAATTTGAAATTTGACTATACAAATAACGGAAACATTAAGAAATCTATAACTTTCGCCGTTCAACCCCCCATAAAAGGGGGTGCAGGTCATTATAGAAAATTTCTTATGGGTAGGTACTTCCAAAAGTTCTAGAAAGCTGAAATTTGATATGAAAGCTAGATGTTATTTGTTACAACAACGAAAAACAGAGTGGGCTATGAAGAACATAGCTGACGCGTAAGAAACACAGCCCAAAAAATAAAAAGAACTCGAGCATTTTACAAAAATAAATGAAATCCTGCCAAAAACATTTCATATAAAGTAGTTTGGCAAGACTTACAAGCTCATAACGCTTTCACTGTAAACAAAATATCAGATTTCACGTGGAGCCAAGCCCTTAATTCTACAAGGCTTCTAAGCCCTAATTTTACAAACTCATCTTGGTCAAAAAGTATGACTTGGCTGTTTTATGGAACTATTGCATGAAATAACATTAAACACCAGTGACTTAGTAGGTTTTGTAGAGTTAGGTCTCGTAGAGTTAGGCCTCGTAGAGTTAGGCCTCGTAGAGTTAGGCCTCGTAGAGTGAAGAGTTTACAAGAGATCTAATAACTTTTTAACAGTGAAATCTATGCATGAAATTATTTTGGTGGGATCAAAATATTCACATTTCTTTTTTTTTTTGAAGCAATAAATCCATAATGTGACCAGATTAATCAAGAACCTTTCATTTCAAATATATTGTTATTACCCAAGTTTCATATCCAATAAGGTTTCGATTCGCTTGTCTGAATGCGGGATCTGCAGAGATTGTTCACGTGGCTGAAGTACTTCCTCAGGGAATTTCCAAAACTTGTCATGGAAGAATAAGACAAAATTTTAAACGAGATTGTAGATGTACTTATCTGATTAAGAAATAATTTTCAAACTTCAAAAGTGCAATGTCAAATCATTGATTCAAATGAACCATAACGCAAAAATGTTCTACAAAAATTACTTCTATAATACAACCCGAATCAAAAAACCTTGTGAATGGAAATGGCGACCGTAAGTATCCACCTCTTACTTACACACTATCTCCGTCTATATTTGCACATGGTAGTACATATAGTATTAAAAACAATAACAGACAATGTGTTAACTGTCGATAGCTGAAATCTTATCCATCCATCCATCAGCCTAGTTCGTCCACTGCTGAACATATGCCTTACTATGACGTAAATATGTCAGATGTGTGTTATTAGTCTATGCTGACAGTACAGCAAAAGCGGGCAGATATAGCCGGGCGGTCTTTTGACTCAGGTTATATAGCGTCAACGTTGGTGCGTCGCTCGTACACTATATGGGCATGTTTTTCAGCTGAACTGTAAAATAAAAAAAAATTCACTCAGCATATTCACAAAAATCATATTTATAAGTATAATAACAACATTATAATAACACAATGACGTGTAGTTGATTAATTTGTTGGGGGTGTGTTGTGACACATATTTTTATTTTGTAAATGGGTTAGTAGGTAAGTGTTATAAGTTTATAAGTATTTTAACTCACACCTCGCAAATATTGAGAGAAAATTTTATATTATACTAACTCACTTGTTGCAATATGTATTTTCTTTCACCAAGCTTAAGGGTTTCCATTCTATAACGGAACCCTAAAAAGTTTAATTTCAGACAGTTTAACAAAATGGGTGTTCAGCAAGACGATCGAACATATAGAGTCTATTAAACTGGATAAATTAATATTGGTTGCATATAAATCTGTCAGAAAGCCCGTTTATCACTCTTTGATATATCTTCGCTTAATTGTATCATGGTGCTGAACTTTCTTACCCCAACTTAGAACATATCTCTTGTCTTTATATCTGTAAGAGATGAATAAGATAAAATATGTTTGTTTCCACGTTATAACAGTATATATAAGTAAAACAGTGTTATTTCTTCATATAAAACGGATGAAACTTCCAAATCTCGGTATACACCTCATAGTAGGGTTACACCGCAGTTAAGTACAGACGCGGAGAGTGTGAGATGCCACCCGATTCCCGGGCGTTTAGATAGATAGATAGATAGATAGATAACTTCTTTTAAATGTGGGCAGCCCTAATGCGTGCGTCTACCGAGCGTTGTTTCAAGAACACTACCCAGACGTAATACTGTTACTTATCTATACTGTGACGTTACTAAAAGATTCAATTTATAGAAATGGAAAAAGTCAAAAGCCCCGAAAGCAAGTATGACAAGTGTACACAAGTAAATATGTGTGTCAGGGTTGTAGCAGATGAAGATCTGTAATCTTTATCTACCCCTCTGTTAGACAGGTGTATATATAAGTTTAGAATTACTTGAACGGATTTTGATTAAGTTCTCACTCTTAGCTCTAAATTTTTACAGGATGCTTTGACCCTAAATTTTATAAGAGTGCATTACGAGATAGAAAAATCAAATAGAAACAAATTAGCCCAGATGTATAAATCTCAGACGAGGTTCGAACCCTATCTCAGCCTATTGCGTTCCAGCGACTTATCCATTTTGTACACGGAAACTCTTTCTAAATTTCATCACTACATTTGATATACCATCTAGAACGAAAAAAAAACACCGAAGAACTTCCAACGCTATTTAACCATGTGTCACTTTTAACAGTAATATATCGTTAACCTTTAACATTTCTCTCTCCTTTGACATATCTGTCACTTTTGATATAAGCTGCGACAGGGAAATCACTTGAAAATTTTCGACTTCCAACGCTATGTTACTATGTGACAGTTTGAAACATCTGTCACTTTATGTACCATTCGATACGCGTACATACATTTTATGTTCTTTGAAAGGATACCACTTTCATTGCTGTAGCACTAATGTATGATAGCATGATATACCTTCCAGCCTACAGAGATTTCGTATTTTTATAAATACCGTTTGTTGTTACCTCGTACACTTGCAAGTATGTGCCTGGTACGGAAGAAGTAAAGAAAACAAAATGATAAAATTCTCATAGCTTTTTATTTTAAGTCGTTTCTGTTAATGCATGAGTTAACGGAAAATGATATAATATTCACCATTCTTATTTCTGTAACGTAAATAAACAAGGTCCCTTAAAAAGTCGTTAACAATTAAATAAAAACACGTAAAATTTTAAAGTACTGCGGATAAGTTAATTCCTTTAAAATTAAATAATGCTGCGTTGAACCTGCTACATAATCACTTAATGAACAATTTTAATTTAAATGGCGTACTAAAGTCACCAACAGTAACCGTTGCAGGCCATAATAACACCTATTAAATGGAAATGTAAATTACTTTCGTTTTTCAGGGATCCGTCAAACGGAAACCATTTGAGAGAAGCACTTTAAGCCGTACTGCTCAACATAAAATAATTTCAAAAGCAAGGCAAATAAAATGAATGACTAGGTGCTAACAAATGTAATATATACGTACTGCAATATAATAAAAGGAGAAATTTCACGTTAGAGTTGACAATTCTAAACGTCCCAGACTGAATCTGATTATATGAAAGAACTTGAGAACCAATATAAAAAGCATTATGTGTCTGTTCCACAGATATTGATCTAAATAGATGACGCAAGTGCATCTAACTCTATGAAAACCAAGCATGTCACATTTTACAATGAAAACGGTTGACAGCGGTTTGAATTTTAGAAAGAACTGTAAGACTTCATACATAAGAGTCAAAGTTGTACGAGTAAATATTTATGAAGAAAGAGCATAATCATTGCTCTCTTTTTTAGCGCGCTTTTTTGGCACTCGAAGTACATACTTTCGCGTCATCTATTTAGATCTATATCTGTGGTGTGTTCCGTCAAAGACGTATGTTTTTCTAGATAATTATACTTACAAAATTGTGGCTATTTCATCTTTATAATATACTTGTAATTTAGCGGGCACGCCGCGGCGTTGCTCGCGTGTATCTCTTTTCTCCAGATTCCGTGGGAATTTCCTAAATTCCTAAATACAAGGAACCTATAGTCCAAATTTCAGGTTCCTAAGTCTAGGCGTTGATAGATCCGTCAGTCAGTTGTTAGGGTATTCGTTTATACAGGGTGTTAAGATGAAGTTGCGGATGCCGGAAACTGGCGACAGCACTCGTCCATACGAACAACTTTTACTATGGAACAAAATCTCGAATCGCGAAAAAAATTATAGAAAAGTTACATAGCTACCCAAATAAAATGTATGAAACAACTGATTCCTTTTTTCTCGATTTCTCAAATCTTTTTCACAAAATGTTGTTCGTATGGACGAGTACTATCGTCAGTTTTCAGCTTCCGCAACTTTATTTTAACACCCTGTTTATATAGATGCAAAAAAAAATGTATCCAACCCAATGGTTAAATTATCCAACGGCTCAATCACATCAGTCGTTGAAAGTAAAAACTTTCTGCAATCAGTATAAAACACCTACATATAACAATATGATGAAAACCTTTTGTCTGGGGACCTAATGTTGGGGTTTTATGAAATAGGCTCACTCAACCCACTTTTATAAATTTCCCTCGTGTATCATTAGAACGATTAATTTTAGATGATAAATCAGCAGATGCTTTTTTGTAATGAAACTCACGTTTCAGTTGAATATTTTTTCATCTACTTGCAACCATGCTCTTATAAACGATTCAGTTATAGGGCATCATGACATCATTATCATCATACCCCAAGTTGATTGTTATACGGACGGTTTTGTGAAAATTAATAGTGATATTAGGTTGTATAGTCGGTATTTATTTTTTGCATGTTTTGAAGCGAATACTTCTTTGTTCGCGCCTTGTATGGAGCCATGGGGCACAATTCAAAACTTGTACGTTACTTCCGTGATCGATTTGAGGAAAGAATTCCGCAGATCAAGGCATTTTTGTATTTAGTGCTTGAAAATAAAAGTATTTTGGCACTTCTTTCGTGAAAAAAAAGTGAAGGATAAGCTTCATTTTTGACGACGGATTAATCGATTTCTTATCGATTAGTACGTTTTTAATCGTTCATTATGATAAGTTATGCATTTTGCGCTAAGCGACTGTTTAACCTTAACAATAGCCAATTACAGTTTCTATTATTGAGGTTCAATGTCGGTTTATCCATAATACTTTTTCATCTATATGCAACGTTGTTCTCATGAAGGATTCGGTTATAAGGTTTAATATTAGTCAATTACAGTTTACATTTATGAGAATTAATGCGGGTCTATCAGAAAACAGACCGAACCCGTTCTTTTTAAAGATTCAGCTGCAGCTGTGGATCCAGTTTGTACCTGAATTACGGCGATTGGGCTCACCACACATCACACTAGGACATAATAATCGTCGGTGATACGTGGGTGTAGAGTGTGAACTGTGACTTCATGAGTCCACGCACCCTCTCGAATTTCTAGTGTCAATGTTTAATTTAAGAAATCCTCTGGCTGTAAATCATATTATTGTTAGGTTAAGCGGACACGATACAAAACTCTTTACCCGTAAAAAACATGATATGTATACATAAAATATAGCCTAGTGTGTTCGCTTAAAATTTACACCCTATATAAAGCTTTAAGAGGGCTTGAGGCAGCTCTTTTGATAAAAATACGAGTAAAATTGTGTTTTTAATAAAATGCAAATGTCATGTAGCTCGTCGTTTCGCGCATCTCAAGCTCTTGCCTGATATAAAAGTTGGGTGACTGAGCATTTTTTACCTTCCTACGTATTATGTACCGATATACTTTATTTTATAAAAGTTACTTTAAGAATTCAATTTTTAGATTTTTGTTTACATAAGATCGGGCCTTTGTTCGTATTTTAGTGTTGTTAAATCAGTTTTTTTTTTGTAATCCTAAAGCATTCTAAATTATAAAAGTTAGCGAATTTTAATGAGGATTAATTCAAGGAGAAAGTTTTATAATGCAAGAAATAAAAAGTTAAGAGTACCATTATCCTAATTTAAATCTGATTCATAGGATTAATGGGGATCCACACTGCGAAATTATCCCTGTAGATGGCGCATCGTCGATCCGGTCGTGAAAATCTGTCATTTCAGTACATTGTTATGGTTTTTGCGTAGTTTTGTGTGATTTGCGATTAATTTCTTGGAATTATGGCTTTGTGTGCCATACTTACCAGGTTGCTTTAACTTTGTCATTAATTTATTCCCGAGAAACACCATATTAAAAGTGAATAACATTATAACAAAAACAAATATATAACATTGGAATACAGGTGATAAGAGGAAGTAAAAAAAATGCGAGATATTGCAGAAAAACACTAAGAAAACAGGAACACACTCAACAACAAAGCTTGACATAGTTCCCAAAGTAATAATGCGCATACAAATCTATAGTCGAGCGACCGGAAGTACCACGTGACCTTATTGATTGTATAGAAAGTGTAAGGAAATACGAACTTTGCCGAACAGTGGCGAAGATTTGTATGCCCATTATTTCATTGGGTGTACTGTAGCATTTATTGGTCAGACCTATGCTAGCGCCATCTGTAATTAGTTTTTCCTGTGGATCCCTTTTGAATCGATCAACACTCGCCTTTATATTTTAAAAATGTTTTACGTGTTATTAATCTTTTGCCATCTGCGCCGCTCATTCTGCCTTAGCCGCTTTTTATCCAATCTGATTCACTTTACCGCCTCCGTAGCCTAATAGTTCAAATGTCTCAACCACTAACATGGAAGTCGCGAGTTAAAATCATGTAGGGGACGTTTGCGTCTGTCCTCCGTACCCGAAGTACGGTGATAGGGTTGTCGCTGGGATGTAATAATCGTCGGTGAAACGTGAGTTGTTCACAGTGTGAACTATTACTAGCATTCCACTATCTCTACTCGGGGACGACAATCTCTCGGCGGTTCATTTCGTGACAATGTCTGTGATGAAATTAAAAATAATAACCCAGAAACCTTTCTCAAAGAACCTCTTGGCTCAAAATGAATACCGCCTCAAAATTCATTTTGTAATTCTTAAGTTACAAAAGCACATTATGCAGACAGTCAGAACGAATGAAGTGAGAAAGTAAAATAAATACTCTATGTAGGTATGTATAATTTAATCAGTATTGATGGAAAACTTCTGAGTTTCTAAGACATTTTGTAATATCCGAGCGCATTTATTACAAAAAATCTGCTAAAGTCTGTCGCGCGCTTCGCATATCGTAACAAAGCGACCAGATTTGTCGCTGCCATCGAGACGAGCTTTTTATGTCCCTTGTTTTCCGCGACTAAAATTTTTGGCTAAATTGGATAAGTTAAGTTACCTATAACTAATACAATTGCAATATTTAAATGTTTAGCATACACATCTCTAGATTAATTTGTTAAACAAGTAAGGATTTCGTTTTTACAATACGTCATTTTGATAGCTGCTTTTTCCCCAAAATATCATTAATTGCATGCAAAATTGAAAAATTTGTATTATACAACAGGTTTTTGATATATTTCGAGTTTTATTATATATTTTATCGCCCGTGGCTCTGCTCGCACTTATTCAATATTTGCCCCGTTTTCGGCTTGTAGGTTATTTTATCAACATCCCATATAGCCTATTGTTGGCCATCAGGTTCACTACGATGATAATATAGAAAACCGCATCCAAATTTTTTGAGTGGTTCTCGAGTAAAAACGGGACATACATACATACAGACAGATAGACAAAAAATTTACAGTAAAATAATAATAACTCGCTCATTTAAAATTTCGCCACAATATTAAATGTGCAGACACGGCATTTTTACTAGTCTATTATTATAAAAGATAAAACTATCGTGATAGACTCTTTGCACAGTACAGATATAGGTATCTATACGTATTCCTATCACATCTGTCTGCCAAAAAGGGATAGGTAAGCTTAGTACTTTCTACAGATCAATAGAGTAGGCATTTTTTTTTTATTTGAGCATTTATTATTTATTTATTTATCGGCACATTAACACAGTAAAATTAATATATAATGTATCGTCAAGACGTGAATCTCCCAAGGGGTGTCAGAGGTGTTCTGAGTGTGAACTGTGAACTGTAAGTCACAGTCCATACTCGGTAACCCCGCGTTAGACCGATAATTACTACATCCCAACGTGATGCAAGTGAGCCCTGTTGCCGTTCTTCAGGCACAAATACATGCTTTTTATGGCATGCAGGTTTCCTCACGATGTTTTTCTTCGCCGCTAAGCAAGTGGTAAGCATTAGGAACTACAAATACTATGCACATATTCCGAAAAACTCATTGGTGCATGTCCGCCCGGGATCGAACCAGTGTTGTACTCCCTGAGCTACCGTCGCTTAGCAAAATACGTACATTTGAGGAAATGTATACAAACATAATACATAGTTGCTCTAATATTAGGTGAGATGATGCGCATGCACTGAAAAACAATAATATTACAATATTAAAATTTTACATCTTTATGTATTTACATATTTTCTAGTTTTTAATCTTTTGAAACAACTACACATAACTATATAAATAATGTTAGAAAAATGGGTAAAACTATAGTCGAGTCCAGAATTAGGCGAACTAACTTGACAGTTCATTGTACACTAATGTTGCCACAGTTTGGCTAGTGCTGTTAATATCGATGTTTAAAAAGTCTAGTTAATCATTATTATTGTGTTTGGAATCAAACTAATAATTTTACTAAGCAAAATAATAATAATGAAAATTACACATAACGGATTTGGAATTATCATCGACGATATAATAGCGTTTGTCTCTATCGCACTTTCATATTTGCCAGAAAGAAAGGGATGAATGCTATATGTATGGTACATGAAATGTATTTTTGTATTTTATTCCTAATTTGAGGAGCAAGTATCGTAAATATCCGCTTTGAACAGTACATCCTTCAGATCATATTATATCATATAAATTGCTGTAGTTCGTCCCTATTTGGCAAGTATGTATGACTGTGAAAGTTTCGACGACAATTACTTGATAAAATATAAATATAATCAGATTTATAGAAGGCACAAGGTTATATCGACATATTTTTGTCGACATAAACCTATCACTATTTATTTTTTCCTATGTCTGGCAACATTTTCGGCTGTCAAGTTAGTTCGCCTAATTCTGGACTCGACTTTAGGTTAAAACGGGTAAGCTTTGAATTACCCAAGCTTCTTAGGTAAAGTCCAAAAATTTGGCGTCTAGGTCTATCCAACGCTGTTTTGATATTAGGGTTCCTTTCATGTAAATACATCGTCACAGCCATTTGGAATCCATTACCGGATTTATCCACGTTTCACCGACGATTATTATTATGTCCCAGCGTGATGGGTGCTAAGCTCTATATATCGCCGTACTACGGGCAGAAATATGTATCCACAGCTTGGCGTGCGTTCTGAAGCACGCACACCGAACACAAATATGTCCCGGAGGGATTTCAACCCGTATAACCTCAGGATTAGTAGTACTCGAACCACGAATTGAAGTCGCGCCTTATGCTTTATATTATACTTACTTTGTACAAGTGTTTTACTCTGTTACGCGTTGTATAAGTTTTTGTATAGTCGTATCAAATCTGTAAATATTTTGAATGTGTCTTTGGTGGTCTTTGATAACTGATTTAATCCCCAAGTATAGTATGTTTCGCGAGACTGAAGGCTCAGCCACGTTTCTGAACGACACTGTTTCTTGTTACCATGGGAACTGATTTATGGGATAAAAAGTAGCCTATGTCCTATTGCAAACCTAGAACTACATTTTTGAAAAGTTTTAACCCAATCGGTTCACTAGGTACGGCGTGAAGGAGTAACAGTACATCTCATTTCTATAGGAACTTGACACCCTATTGCTATCACATATTCTTGTTACCATGGGAACTGATTTATGGGATAAAAAGTAGCTTATGACCTATTCTAGGTCTAGAACTACGTTAGTGAACTACGTTTGTGCAAAGTTTCAGCACAATCGGTTTTTTAGTGACGGTGTGAAGAAGTAACAAACATCCATTCATCCATCCATCCATCCATACATCCATTCCAACTTTCACATTTACAATATTAGTGGGATGGGATGGGATGGAATAGTGGGAAATGGGATGGGATCAGAAGGGTTTTGGATGGTTATAGAAATGAAAACTACTAATAGTACTAGTATATACTGTTTGCACAAAACAGCTACCGTTTCATACAAAAATGGAATAACTGTTCCACTCAAATGCGTAAAACAACTTACATAATTGTATTTGAATGCGATTTCATGTTGGCTTCTTAATAAAAGTTGTTCGTATTTAAGACAATCATCCGTTTCCGTTTTCAAAATCACTTAATTTGCATGTAGTACTGAACTCTTGTCTACAGTATAAGTGACAACCTATACAACATTTACATGGGTATATCTTCCTCAAACATCTACATAGACCCGTCGCTAATGTAAAGGCGGTGGGACCCGGAAGGCCGTCGTCGGCGAGGCTTTTTGGCACTGATTCATGATTTGTTTTGGCTATGAAATGCTGCCGTCCAAAGCCGACTTAAGAGGGCTCTTGACAGGGAGTTTTCCTTCCTTATAAGGCTAATTTATGAGCTGCTGGGCTTAATACTGCGACTTCATTTGCAAGGGCTTAAACAATCAGTTTTTGTGTACTTATTTCTCCAGTTTAACATCGAAGTTTAGTACTAAAAAAAAAACTGTTTTTTTGGCAAACTCTTGTATTATTCTTTTAAGTAAATCAAATTCGTAGTTTTTATATTAACGATATTCGCTGCAGGGAGAAAATAATCTTTCCAAAATATTTAAGTAATTATTTTTAACGCCGGCAAAAATGTGCTAAAAATAAGAAAACTGAAGTATTTTTTATATAAAATGCTCTTAACAAAGAGCCGCACCGACGACGAGGGACGATGACAAATGGAGTTTTTACGTCGTATTCACATTAAAATTTGTGCGAAGTTCAAGTAAAAGTTGTAAAAATCACGGATTTAGCGGATCAAGGCGAATTTTTATAGCTTTACTTGTCCGTCTTCGGGAGTTTTGAAGCGAGAATAGATTCAGTTTGGTAAAAAGGCACAAATGTATTACGACCGTGCAGAATTGTTATAAGCTTTTATTTATGTACCTATTAGCTTTTGCCCGCGGCTTAGCTCGCGTAAGTGTCTTTTTAAATTATCAACTATTTTCAGCTTGGTGGTTATTCAATTAAAACTCCTTATTTTCGCAAAAATATTAAATAGAAAGAAAGAAAGAAAACGGAATTTATAGCCAAAAAAAATGCAGTAAAAAATAAAAATAAAACGAAGATATTATATACTAACTTAAATTCTAACAAATTAACCAAGAAGGCAAGTAATTTACAAAATGAATTAATTATAAATTAAGTGTTACATGGTTAATCATGCATATCCTTAAGCTAGCATACATTAAACAGCTTTTGTTTGGCAAAAGGTGGCCCGCTCAGCATGTGCTGTCTGAAACTTGTCGAGAATTTCTACAGCGCTGATTTTCAGCGAGCCCCTTTGTTTGGATACGTTTAAGTTTGTGTTGGATCATTTTGCAGCGGGCGCTCTAGTTAGGTTATTACAGTAAAAGTAGGGTATAAATGTTAGCAGCTATGAACTGGTGTCTATTAAAAGTTTATAACATGTAAATAAATAATAATATATATATAAGTAATATGATAATTATGTAGGATAAATGTGCTCATGAAATAATTGTCAAAAATTATGTAAAAATTTTAATTAATGGGTCTGCCTTTGCCGTCATCAAGGAACAACAGATTGGCATTTTAATATATTTATATTTATTCTTTATTGACAGTCTCCTTTTTTTTCTTTTTCTTGTTTTGTATTTAAATTCTGCCAGTGTGATTTGTTTTTGTATTAGAATCAATTTTAATTTTAATTTAAAGGTACAGGGAGTCATGTATTTTTGTAATCGTGGTGGTAAGTCATTCCATACCTTTGATGCTGCAAATTTAAAACCTCCTAGTTAGCAGTTCTGTATTTGAGAATAGACATTTTATTCAACTCCTTACTTCTGGTATATTTATCATGTGTATCACCAAGCCATTAAAATTTATCGTGCAGGTAGTTCGGTCGCTTAGTATGCACAACTTTGTGTGCAGACATGACATTTTTATTACTTTGTTATTAGTATATATTAATAACAATATAGTATATACTAGAGGTATAGACGAGTTTTGTATTTTGTATAATGTATTTTAAAAGTTATGCCTAATACCTTATTTCAAAAGCCATTACATCATAAAGATTTGGTAGATTCTTATTTTTCTCTGAACTTAAGGTTTTGAAGCATTTGAAACTAATATCAAAAGAAAATACATACAACCAGTCGTAATTATAATTAATTACTTAAAAACGGATAGCGAGCGACACCCGCTCTTGAAAACGAATTCGGAAAGATTTCGAAACATGTCGCGTATCGCGAGATAATTCGTGTAAGTCTATCCGAGTTTAATTAATAAGTCGCACTTAGTAATATACAAAGCACAAAATTAAAATATGAAAAACCCATTATCCTTACGCTTGGAGAAAGGAACTCCACTCAATCAATTCCACAACGATTACTTTTAAATATGAGGTCGATAGCAATTTTAGCTATCTCAAATCTAATTTTGTCAATATGAGCTGGCAACACGCAAGTCTGGCTCTTGACATTGAACCAAACCTTATTTTCTAAAGATTATTCCAGACAATGCCTCTTTAGACAGAAATATTACCGACCTGTATGTATGAAGCAATTACTTTATGTAGACCTCGTTCAGACTTTTTATAATAAAATATACAAATTATATTGACATAAGGTTTTTTGTTGATTTGCACATAATATTTGATATAACTACTATTTATAGCTACTTATTTTGTGATGATATGTTTAAGACAAAAGGCAACGCTTGCGAAACTCTCATTTAATTTTCTTAGAGCTTTTGATGCTAATTAATTGTTTCTATTGTACATACATACATATACTCTCTCAGAGGGGTAGGCAGAGACTACAGATTTCCATTTTCTACGATCCTGACACACCACTTTCACATCTTTCTATTGTAATGCATTCCAATAATGCTAAAATGTTGATTATTTATGCCTATTTAGAAACCTGTACCACGTAGACCAATATTTGATTTATTCTTCAAAATAAAAACCCACGACACGAAAAGAGTTTCACCAACAGACATAAAACTGATGCAATGAAAAAAGTCTGGAAAACTTTCAATGACGTCGCAGTATTTAATATTTAAAAATGCATGTTAGATGTCAAAAGACGTACATTGTATTATATACAATCGATTGAGTATTTAGGTAAACTTGTACTGGTATAGTTTGTTTGGTTTAGTTAGACTAACAGTGCTACAAGGATCTTTTGGCGAATGGATGACAGTTACAGGGGGGCGCAGCTGTGAGGGGTAGGAAAGCAGCGTTAGTTCCAATTTTGACCACGATTAATTCATGCCTTGTCGCTCTGTACATGGAATTTGTAAGACTATTAGTCAAAGTAAGTACCAAGGTTTATCACATACATATGAACTCGTACACTTATTTATTGTCACTTTTTTTCACTTGATAAGTAGATACATACGAGTAGGTCCCAATTTATAAATCCTATTTCTTTTTATAAATATGTGGAGCTATACGTACTTCTGTACCATGTCCTTGTAAACTAGAAAAGCAGAGGCGTATTTGTTTAGGTCAGCGTTTCTTAACCTTTTTTGTCCACGGACTCTTAGGAAATCAAGCACAATTTTAAGGACCCCCTTAATAAAAAAGCAGCAATAAATTTCGGACCATTTATTTTAGTTCTGCAAATTACAAAAAATATATATTTTTTGATTTATATAAAGCTCACCTCAATACGTCTTATGATCGGGAAAGCATTTAATTCTATATACTTTTTATATAAAATACGCTAATGAGAAGGTTGGTGCTGCTTTTTTGCAACTAAATTAGTGATATTTGGGTTTATATTACTACTGAGTTGTAGTCTCAAATCGGATTCGACTTTTAATCTATTTCTGTATTTGTTTTTGGTATACACAATAGCAGAGAATGCCTTTTTACAGAGGTATGTCGTTGAGAAAAGCAGGAAATGTCTCAGTCCATAGATTCGGCTGCGGAGCCCCATACATATGCTCGGGGACCCCCAGGGGTCCGCGGACCACAGGTTAAGAAACGCTGGTTTAGGTAAAAGGTCAAAACCCTGTAACCCTGTCAAGAAGGAAAATAATGAATACCCTCTGTCACTTCATATCACTGAAAAAGGTTCAAGATGCTACAGACCCTTTTTAAGTTTCCTTTCTTGGAGTTTTTATAAAAACTCTATTGTTATAATTGAATTTTTGTATTTTTGTTAAAGTAATATTTTACATTCTTAATTCTGTTAATGCAGTTGTTTTTTTTTGTAAACTTATTGTCTTCCTCTATCTATCTATCTATAACTTAAGAGCTCTGCTCTTGTAGGTAAAGTAACCGCCACACTTCTCTTTCTACTGTAGATGCCTACTTTACTCAAGTGAAGAATAATATTTCATAAATGTATATTTCCTTTTGTATAGTTTATTTCATTGTATTTGTAATGTATACTGCAATAAATATAGATTAATTATATAAATAAGAGGCATACAAACATAATTAATTTAATTTAAAAAATACGTATATTTCGCCTCTTCTGAGGTTTCACTAGTTAGTTGATAAAGCTGCAAATGCTGAAATAATATATTTTCAATTATTTAATTTCGTTCATCACATATTTAACTTTGAATGACATGACTTTTTTGTATTTTACTGTGAATGAGATAAAAAATATTTATATTTATGACGTAATCGGTTTTTGAAATTACATTAAACCTATAACTGTATTTACGGACCCATGAGTTAAAATGCAATCCAGTTTCATAAAACAAAAAAGAAATCTTTAAATGAATTTAAAAGAACCATCCGCATTTTTATTACCTCCTATAACATAGACTCATTTACAAATTCTCACATAACTGTTTATTTTACATCCTCGCCATCATCATGTAGCTTCAATAATTAGAAGCCGTGGTAACAATTTAGCAGATTGAATTCTCAAGCTGTTCTGAGACCTGCATCGTATTTAAATCCTCTCCTAGCACAACAGAGCCAGGTGTTTCTCATTCCGTTCACAAAACAGGCTCCCAGGCTCTCGGAGGCAATGATAAACAACGCATCTCATCGCACTATGCAAATTTCAGCGCACCACGTTTACAATGCATTGACGAAGTTGCAGCTGCACAAATATGGCGTCTGCAAGACAAATAAATTGCTTTTCTCTCTCACGTCACTAAGGGTAAGAATGTTATTTATGAAACTACCTAAATATTTGTGCAGGTACCACCAGTCAGTAATGAAACAGTATTCCCAACGAATGCAAGTGTGTCTCATTTTGACCTCGTTGCATCTCTTGCGTGATTTCAAATAACGTCTACCGATGCATCAATGACATCTTTGGATAAACTTATGCAACTCCCAGAAATTGGCGATGACGTGAGTTCTGACGTCATGAAAAGAACTGACGAAGCAACGGAAAAATGTATAGTGCCACTGTGGACATTCATGGGAAGATGTGAAGAAGTTGTGTGGACATTAATTTGGATCGTGGTAGGCCTGGCTAAGAAAGTAGGTGAAATATTGTTTTCAGTATTTTATGAAAAGCACGACGAGGATGTAAATGAACTTATTAAACTAACAAGTGTGGCAGAAGATGATTTGGAATCCAGTGCGAGTTTGCAGCCAGAGCCGCTGGTCGAGGCGCGTGCGCATCTGAAGCTCCCCTCCGCACGACCATCACTTTACCATTCCTCTTGTGTCCTACCAGCAGCCATGAAAGCCGTATCCACAATAATAAGTGAACCACTCGGAAAATCATATAGCAAACAAACCTATATTGTAAGTACTACTGATTTTGGACACGATGACAAAGATGAATTTGTTAATGGTCTGTGTTTTGAAAAAGAAGCATTTAGCTCTACAGCTACTAAGAGCACAGATGAGCGACAGGTTCTAGAAGAACCTACTAATTCCCATAGATCCTCCAATCATCGCTATAACTTAAGACCTCGTAAGAATTTATGTTATAAGGAATAATATGTTTTTATTTGTTTGGTATCCAAATTAAGACGGTCGGACTATTTGATGTACTGATCTAAAAACATATAAACATTTGTTCAGGTATTTTTTTAAATAGTAATAAATTATATCTTTGCAAAAATGTATTTTATTGTTTAACTAGTGAATTTTTCTGCACTGTCTCTCGATGCAAGACGATTCTAGTAATTGTATAGTACACTTTCGCCCGCGTTTATTCAATCACTGCCCCGTTTTCGGCTTGAACGTTATTTTGTTTTCATCCCTTAGAGTTTATATTTTGACCAGGCTCACTTTCAATGATAAACGAAAACCGCATCAAATCCGTTAGCGGTTTTCGGGTTAAACGGAACGGACAGACTAAAATTATAAAAGGCAGTTTTAGTTTGAGTACAACATATTATATTATCTGTGGTACAACACTAAAACCACTTCCTTAAAAATATTGATTGTGCAGACACGACTTTTTTTACTACCTTACTTTATTAGTATTAGCTTTTGCCCGCAACTGCGCTCGCGATGATTAAGTTTTTGTTTAGTCCTATCTAATTCTAAATTCGAAGAGGGGCGATGAGTCCGCACTGATTCTTGGTAATCGTAAATATTGTGCACTTCCCCCCGGTCAGTCAGCCCAGCTAGGACAGCTCCTTAAAGTAGAGCCGAACACCTTCAGCATTCTGACACGTAAACTGGTCCAGTGAAGGGAAGTTAGAGCTAGGTTTAGTCCTATCAAATCTGTCAATAGTTTTCGGACCATAATTTTTAGTACGTAGTTAACCTGACTGCTAAACTCTGCTAAAGTGTCTTTGACTTGGCTTTGGCGTTGCCGAAGGCTAAACCACGTTTCGAAAAGAAGTAATTTTAATTTGATATAAAGTAGCCTATGTCCTTCAGGTCTAGAACTACATTTGCGCAAAGTTTTAGCCCAATCGGTTCAGTAGGTACGGCGTGAAGGAGTAACAGTACTTTACGTTTCTATAAGAACTTAACACACCTTTGTCATCCCATGGGAACTGATATATGGAGTAAGAAGTAACCTATGTCCTATTCCAGGTCTAAAACTAAAATTATGAAAAGTTTCAGCCCAATCGGTTTCGTAGTTACGGCGTGAAAGAGTAACAAACATACATTCATACCTCCGAACTTTTGCATTTATAATATTAGTGGGATGGGATGGGATGGGATAGATAAGGTCTTAAACATGTAGCAAGACTGCATGACACATTTATTTTCATAAATTTTTTAGGGTTTTATTTAAATGATGCTAGAAATTGAACTAACATTGACAAGGTCAACCAATTTGTCACTTGTAGAGCATGGTAGTTGAAGCTAAATACACATACATATTTAATATCGTAAGCAAATAAAAACTTGTCTAAATCTTCTCCTAATTTTAAATACACACACAGTATAAACTACTCTAGGAGCCAGTCGCTCAAACTTCATGTACAAACTGAATTTATGCTTAATAAATAAATTTTTATTCTTTATTCTATATTTTATATATTTTTTGTGTTGATACATGGCTAAAACAGCTATTTTTTGCTTCAATTTCAATGTTTTAAGATTTGGAATGAATTTCAATTTCTTTATGTATTATGTTAAACGAAGCGGGTCGTTAGCTCGTTACACTATACAAAAGAAAACATTTTAATATGCAAGCACCTATGCACGTAAATACACTTAAAAATACACTTACATAAAGCTTTGTAAAGCCCTTTTTCCCAGCAGCATAACATTCTCGCTACACGTGACTGATATTATTACACACACACATTGAAAAAGTATTTCTTAGTTAAATTCAGAAGCAACATCTTGCAGATTTTTGTTTGAAAACTCTATGATTTTGTATTGATCGAAAGTTAAAAAAGGGTTTTATGTAGAGACCAGCAGTCGTACTTAGTCTTTAATCGCGCGCGACGCAACTTAATCACAAGTGCGAGGAGCCTGACACGATGTTTTTGTGATTAAACAGTACGTCACGCTCCTTGCACTTGTAATTTAACTAGTGGCGTCGCGCGCGATTAAACACTATGCTATTGGGCCTGGCCACGTAGCATGCTCTTATCGCGCGCAACTGGCACATCTCGCGGCGACACGTGACATTTGTATCGAGTCGATTGAGATCATGTTAATCCGTTTTGCACATCAAGGTGTTAACGCAATTTGATAGTTTTGTACTGCATCAACGCATTCATGAATAAAAACAAATCGGAATGATTTTGACGCAAATCGCAGCCAATGTTTTATTTTCTTAAGACATCAAGTGCATTTGAAAATAAAAACAGAATTTGGATTGTTATCTCGGAACATATCGTTATCATCTTCAAATGCAGAGTAAAAGTACATTCCATGTATGTAAAAAAATATAATCTAATTACGGCCTTTAAAGGGGCAGTATTAAGGCGATATGTAAAAGTTTTAGCGTCTCTGTTACTCCATATGCGAAAAAACTCTCAGTGCGAGAGGGACGGATTCGTGGAAAAGTAGCAAAAAGTCCTGTTTTTATTAATATAAAATGTACTAAAAATGCTATAAAAATTTCGTTTAACCAGGTTCTAGATACTGTTAAAACCCATCTAATAAAATATAATTGCAGTCTATATGTCATTCTGAATTGTCAAACCAGGAGAATTGGTGTCGATAAAGACCTCATTTCAATAAATATTTCTACCGAGCCGAAATTCTCCAATCGCGTTTCTGTTTTAACAGATCACTAGAAAAAGATTCCAAAAATAATATACTACTTTATCAAAATTATACATTATTTACCGAAGTAGATATAGAAGTTCTAAGAGTGTCGATTTTTTTCCGTAGCGCCTTAAACGGTGATTTCGCGCAGCGCGGGCGCGCGCGCTTGTGGGTGGCTGGGTTGGGGGTGGTGCGATTGTATGAGGTGCGGGCGCACACGGTGCGGGTGGCACGTACACGCATGGCACGGGTGGTTCTGTGGTCATCTCCGGTGGTGGTTCGTCTAAGAGGTTCCGTTGGAGGCGGCAGCGGTCAGGGGGGTCATGCATAATGCTGCGCCAGTTCTCGAAGGTTCACTTCACCGTGCATGTTCACCGTTAACCGGTCTTGCTCAGCAAATCAAAAAAATGTACGTTACAGTAGCTCGGCCCGTGTTTGCCCACGTTGTCTAATCATAAAGGGTAGACCGAGTTCCTTTGATTCGTATAAAAAAGCTGACAACGGACTTGTCGAGTCAAGGCAATTACACGGCGCGTGGCACGGTGAACCTTGGCTTGGCCCGCGTTATCACAGGCCGTTTTACTGAACCATAAAGCAGGCTTCTTTTTTCAAGGATGTTTGCATTTTTTTCAATGATAATTGAGGAATGATGATAAATAATGCGCATTGATGCAGTTGGTATGCAAAACAGAACGCATCCTCTTACAAGATGACTCTGTGGTTTTTTTTTTCTATTTGGCAACATTGGATCATTCACTTCAACTTTAAACGGCTTTGAATTGATAAAATATGGAATAGTGTTTTTTAGCTGATTCTATTCACAACTAACGTTTAATTATAAAAATCAGGTGTGAGAATATTATTATTCTCAAAATAAATTAATTAAAATACGCAACAAACAGCTGGGGAGGGAGTTATATCGTGAATTTTGACAGATTGTGCGTTAAAAAGCGTGATCAACGAAGTCGCACGTGATCATGCTACGCCACCAGGACTAAATATGACGAGTATTAAGGGCCTTACTATTGCCAAATGGGTACTTTCTAAAGTCTACTCCTCGTTTATGGCCAAACCAAAAATAATGAAAAAATGTATTATGAATAATCAACTCTTAGACAACATATGCAACATTTTTCTTTTTCATACCACCAAAACTTCTACATGAATTTTTTTTTTTACTGAGTGGTGTTTTTTGACCTCAAATTCCCTACTGCTCCTGAGTGGCTTGGCCGATTGAATTCATCTATGCTTTGATAAATAGATAAACTTTATAGCTATAAACATAACATAAGATTATTCAATCGAGTAATCACGTCCAGGTGAAAAGTATAATTTTCTCCTATTTCGCCCTATCAAGGACGCAGCGAGCGTCGTAACAGCCACTATGCATTGCGCGCTGATATGAACGTTATTTCAATGTCATTTCCGTTGATATTTGTAGTGACAAATATCGAGCTGCTAATTTGGCGATGGTTATCGCCTTAATATGTTTTTGGAGCAAAGCTCTTACGTCCCAAAATGTGATAACAAACTTAAAAACAGTCGTTGTAATATAGATGAAAAGGACGTTTCCGCTACTCGCCTCTCATTATCTAGAGCTCCTTAACTACCTAATTATGATCTCTTCGAGACTCCTAAGTGCTTTTTGAAGTTCTAGTACAACGAAAATTAACATCTTAATACTAAAAACTCCCGTTAACTACTTTCAATTAGTCTAATTATAAAGTCTGAATCAGAGAAAAGTTGCCAGTTCATTGAAACAAAGCTAAGATTAAAGTAATTATCAAACAACATTATCATAATCTAAACTTACTTTGAAATCCAGAAAACCACGAATGTTGAAGGCTATTAAAATTTCTACACAGCTAGTCTGGAGTGAGTTTTCTTGTTTAGCTACGTTGTACGAATAACGTAGAGCAGAGATGTCATCAATCATTCAATGCTATGTGCACTGCGGTTTTCTCGACACGCTGGAACATCACAAGTCCGACGACAAATCACAATGATGTATCTCTACAAACAAACTAGTCGTGAACAAATAAAAACACAGTTTAAGTGCTGAAACACGCGGGCTGTAAACTAAAACAACATAAAAGTTTCGGGGGTTTTATCATTTGTCATTCAGTGTTATAGTGTAACGTTGTTGAGAGGAGTTTCGTTTGAGGTTGTGACGTGTCACGCGGCGCAGGTCGTGACGTCATGTGGCGCGTGAGGCGTAGCGTGGCGCGTGGCGCGTCCGCCCGCTCGCCCCGCACTGAACCCCACCGCTCAACACCGCCCGTCTGCTCTGTCAGACGCGCGCCACTCGCAACACTATCGAGCCTCTAACACTCCAGCTATTCCCGAAGACATTCATTCCATCCTTCCTTCGTACAATAGCACAGAAAATTCAGCACGACAACCCAAAAAAGCTCCACCGATCTCTATAAGCTTCGCAGCCGGTTTCGTACAAAAAGCTATTGTATCAAAGTCAAGGTCGACGTCTAGACATTGTTAACGCTTTCTTACCGTGTAGTTTATTCTGTAGCAAAGGTAATACTATCCCTAGCGAACAAAGAATCGAGGCCTTTGACCTTTTAGGTACAAATAAGAAACTGAAAAAATGTCTATTTCAGGAACATTTATTAGGTGAAGGAAACCCATTTTTGAACAATTACAAAGTTGCGGGTATGACTCGCTCGGGACTATTAGCGGTGGCGCTGCGACGAACTTGGCGCGAAAGTGCCTAGTCACGAGCTGTCGATAAATTATATAAAAATTACCCACGAAGGAGAGGAACGGCGCTTGTCTGCTCTCTTCGGGAAAAATTAGCAGGTAAGAGTCTCCTGCGAGATAATGAGAAAACTTGAGAGGCGTAGCGTCGAACAGGATCGCCAATTTAGATATTCAAATTCTGTGTACTTCATTCCGTATGAATAACGGTTTATAGCACCAAAAAAGGTTTACGGCACACCTAACACCATGTCACGAAAACAATTTGCAAGAATATCGCACGAACGTAAACATAAATATCGCGCTTTCTTTGATAGCAAGCCAAGATAAAACTTAATACAGCAGAAGCGAAATAAACTCGAGACCATTCGTTTGGAACTCGAAAATTGCAGTTAACTTAAATATTTCGGCGAAGTAAGCTTGTCACAAAAACTTAAAGCGAGTTTCAAAAGTTGTAAGTCAGGCAGCCAAGAATTCCGACCGAGTAGTGCGAGCAATATAAAACCTAATGCTACAAACTATTTTGTGCGAGTTAAAAGAGCTATTAGTGAAAATGGCGGCGGCGACGTTAACATTTTTACGGAATTGCAGGCGATGCACATGGGCTTTGAGACAGTCACGTTAATAAAAATAATTATATCATCCAACGACGGTCAAATCCTTTGGTCCATCTGACAGGTATGTCTAAAATTATTGCTCCTTTCTATTTTTACCTCTAAAATCACAGTTTTGAATTTTTGTTAAATGCCATGTTATTGATTTACTAATTATAATTTACTTATAGGAAGATTAACAAACAAATAAATATAGTAAAACTACAATGAAAAAAATGGTTGAATTTACCAAATTCCTTATAAATTTTGCAAAATTTTGAGGTTTATATAGGTCCTACGTAAGGCTCAAGTTAACATTGCAAAACGAAAATGTTTGATGGGGTATAACGACCAAACTGGTATTTTTACCAATACAAGTTTCTTAAATGCTACAAAGCTAGGTTTTCTATCTTTTTGGTAGTATATACCTAGTTAAGGTCTATTCAATCTCCTTTATTGACTACATTATTAGCTCCTGAAGTAGATTCAGTCGAATGCTCTTGTATTTCTTACAGATAAACTTTAATACATTTTACCATAATACTGTTACTAAACTGTTTCGTCAACTCTACAAAATAGATCTTGTGTTTTGTATAAAACAGATTAAGCAAACTTTACAAAATAGCTTTAGGTTATTCTACCATTTATTTTTTATTCTTATTAGTAGTTCGAAGGAAACCGAAGTGGCAATCAACAACTATTTCAGTGTTCATTTTGAAAATATATTGCATCAGTCAGTAATACTACACTGACGTACAATCCGGCTCAACTTTACAAATTTTTAGTCGATAAGTAACACATAGAACTATGTTTAACACCAAACTTTGAAGTACATTATCCATACCTTAAAAACATCTTACATTGAAATAAAGAAATGCGATACAGTTTTGAATAGCGCCACGTAGTTTTATAATTAGGAATTACAATTATTTTACAAATTTGGATCTGAGGTTGAGATCAAGAGTTTTCATGGTTATATTTACAAAATAAAAGTTTTAATAATCAACTGCCATAGTTTTGTAATTTGGACAAAAGCTATTTGTTATTCAAACGTTTTTTCAGGTAATTTATGCTCATACTTTGGGTTTGGTGAAATGAACAATAGTTTTGTTGTGGTTGTTGTTTTGCAGTTAAAAATGTCAAGTTTAAGAGCAAAATAAAAGGTTAATAAAAGGTACCGCATCGTTCTAGTTTGTAAAAATAAACAAACGAGTTTTGTAATGAAAAACATTTTCTATGTTGTTATCAAGAGTTTTAATGGTTATTTTAAAAACAAATGTGTTTGCCATCAACCGCCATAGTTTTTTTAATTTAGACAAAAGTAGTTTTTAATTTTTTTCAAAACATTTGACAATTGATGCTCAACTTTAAAGTTTTGTTAAATATAAATGAGAGTTTTATTGAAACAATCACGAATTTAAAATATATTTAACAATATTTTTTTGTCCTTTTTATAAAACAAATATTTTGACTGCCAACCGTCATGATTTTGTAAATTGGATGTAATAATTCTGTAAATACAACTATTTGTCACATATTTGATGCTTATTCTATAGCTGGTGTAAAATTAACAATTCAGTTTTGTTAAAACAACCAAATTTAAGTTAAAATTTACGAGAAAAAGAAGATTTTAAAGAGTTCAAACACAATGGTTGAACATTAACTTTTTGCTTTTGTAAAAATAAACAAACGAGTTTTGTAGTAAAAACCATTTTTTTATGTTGTTATTAAAAGTTTTAATAGTTATATTTAAAAACAAAAGCATTGACCATCAACTGCCATAGTTTTGTAGTTTAGACAAAAGTAGTGTCCAATTTTAACAAAAAGGTTGATAATTGATGCCTAAAATTGAAGTTTTGTAATATATAAAGGAGAGTTTTGTTGAAACAATCAATAATTTGAGGTATATCTTACCAATTTCTTATTGTTATTTTTACAAAACAAATACGTTGACTACTAACTTGGATGAAATATTTTTGTAAATACAAAACTTGTCTAGTAATTGATTTTATTATTTTGCTTATATTCAATTAACAATTAAGTTTTGTTAAAACAATTAAATTTAAGTTAAAATTTACAAGGAAAAAAGGTATAAATTTCCAAATACAATGGTTGAAAATTATCCATTTTGCTTTTGTAAAGTAAATAACTGAGTTTTGCAATGATAACTTACGTTTAAGGTTATTTTAACAGAATGTATTTCAACCTTCGGAGCTGGGTAAATTATTTTTTTCAGTGTAAAAACGTATTAAATGCTGATTAAAATATCTTCACCTAAAAGGTAACACTATCGAATAGAAGACATTACAATGACTGAAGAATTTTCAGTTACAAACTAGCTCAATAGATATAACAAATTGCATGAAACTTTTTTGCAGTATTTATTATTATATACACACAAATAGATTAAGGCAAGATATATTTATGTGTATATTTTAATAAAAACTACTATGTATATGAATATTTATAAAGAAAAGCCGAATGGTAATATATATATTTTATTAAATTACATTAAAGCGATATTAACAAATTGTATTTATGCAATAAATTATGAAAATATCTATGAGTCATAAATTGCAGAAGTATTAAAGAACTATGACTGATGATATGTTTGAACAAAATTTTGTCTGTCTCTCTGTATGTATGTATGTATGTTCCGTTTTAACTCGAAAACTACTCAACGGATTTGGATGCGACATTTTTATTATCATTGTAAAGTAAGCACCCAAACAAGAACGGGGCAGAGATTGAATAAACGCGGGTGGAGCCGTGAGCAAAAGGCTTGTAAACATACAAAAATCTTCGATTTAAGATGAAATGCCGATCCAGGGCCCTCTTTTTGTTACCAAACGTACCTCCTGGTTTATGGACATCTACATTTCATTAGCAATTCAGTGACTAACCCCCAATTATTAATTTGAAGAAATTTCGGTAATATGAACCAAACACGGTATATCTTAATTAAAGATCCTCAAATGTGAAATATCTTAGCTCCTTTTCCTAAAATTGTTTTAAATTTCCAAAACATTTCCAAAGGCTGTCTCTTTGATAAACGGTGGTAGTTGTTAGTTGATGTTGGAACATAAATTTATGAGCGGAACCTTTTCTTGGCTCGGCCTAGGCTGGTCCTGTGCTCGCCAACGGCCTACTGTGCCGGCATTATTGGCACTTTTCCGAATCTGATGCATATCAATTTAATTAGTGAGGCAGTTCGTTTGGCTTTCAGATTTATGATTTTGAGCTTGTAAATATTAAAATAAAAAACTTCACAGCATGATTTATACAAGAATGGCTCACCTCAATACGTGTTATGATCGGGAAAGCCGACCAGTTTCAGCAGATTTAAAATGCCTTCATCTGGGCGAGTGAAGACGTTTACGTACCGTGTGAGGCGTAACGTCGTCGCGTAAACGTCTTCACTTGCCCAGATGAAGGCAGTCTAAATCTGCTGAAACTGGTCGGCTTTCCCGATCATAACACGTATTGAGGTGAGCCGTTTTTATATAAATCATGAATTATCCTCAAGTCTCATTTAATACTATAACTTCATGGCACATAGTGTATTCATCAAATTGTTTAGTGACATGTTAATTATGCACCATAACAATTGTTAAGTTTATGGATAGATCTCTAAATAAAGTCACGTAATCATAATTCAATATAAATTTATCATACTGAATATCGTGAGCAAAAAAAATAAGAGCGCAAAAAAAATTGGACCTGCCCATACAAAGTTCGCAGTAGATTTTCGCAATGGACGCGTGACCTGTAGTGAAATATCAGTATATTTTTTTATAGTAGCTGATTAATTAGTTATAGCAAAGCATAAAACATTTAATTTTTTTTAAACATTCCTTTTATTACCGAAGTTAACGATAGCGCCTTTAGTATGAAATCGTGTCAGATGACGTCACGTGCCGTTAAGCTCACTTTGATTGCCAATAACTTCATAAATTTTTGAGATATCGAAAAAATAACTTTACTACTGTTTTTAGCTTTTTAAACGCAATTGATTTTCATACAAATCTCAATGTAGGAGACAAGCTCATTGGTAAGAAAACAGTAAAATATTTTCACCCTACAGGTACGTTTCCTTGGAAAAGATGCTTAGCAGGATCAATATGTCAATATTGATTCAGTAGATATTGTTGTTTGATTTAAACATACCTTTACATTTACACCCGTTATATTGTCAAACAAAAATATGCAAAACCTATTTTTGATAGTAAAACAACTATCATTTTACTAAATTGCATACGTCTTGAATGCAATAAAGACATAAGAATCTCTGTAATAAAGAAGAAATCTTATTTAAAAGACCTATCCAGACTTACTTATGCCGTAAAGAATAAAATTCCATTCTTGCCAGAGCTTTGTACTCCGAAGGCTTTATAAGAAGCATTAAAAAGGCTTTCCCGCTAAAATGGATAAGTGGGGAGAAAGAGTAAAGCACTTTTCGATATAAAAATCAGCCGAGGCAGTGTTGCCAGATTTACGAACAGTCCCTTGATATCAGGATTTTCAGTAATAAACCTTTTTCAAATGAGCCTTAAATATCGTAGGTTCCAACAAAATCTCACAAGCAAAAACACGAATATATTTGTGCTACGAAGCGCTACAACATGCTACGCCAATACTTGAATTACGACGAACATTGCAATCGCTACTTTACCGTCCACAAACCATGATTTCTTTTACGATAATTATTTATTTTATTTTATTTAGGTAATTATTATATTATAGCAAACACAAACAGACCTAAAGAACCATTTCAATAAAGAACAAACGATATATACGATGTATAAAATAAATACGATACAAATACAAATTATTTATTTGGTTTGACAATACATTTGCACTTAGTAAATAAAACTAACAATAGTAGGGATAGATCAAGAAAATAAAATAATAAACAAAATCAAAATGAGGAAATAGTTATTTATGCAACAAGAGAGCAAAGTAATTTTTTGTTGCGAGTGCCGATTTTGAATCCCGAGGAAGCGAAGGATTCTATAATTGAATTACGAGCGTAGCGAGTGATTCTAATTTAGAATCCTGAGCATGGTGAATTATTCAAGGGCGCAAGAAACAAAATAAATTTGCTCTCGTGTGACACATACAATTTTTCACGTCACTAGCGAGAAAATACAAGATTTAAGATAAATAATTGTAACTAGATTGTACAATACCTACATTTAATCCTTATAAAAACACTTTATTATAGTTAATTCTATGTACCACGTGTAACAGAAAGGTGTAACCATATTTGAAGAGCTTATTCAGACAATGGTATAGAACAACTTTTACTTTGGAGCCAACCCTGAAATCTCAAAAAAAAAATCTGTCCTTCCATACATTTCGGCCGAGAGGCATTGCATTTTTCTATAAAATTGACGATTTTCTTTTCGAGATACGGGGTTTGTTCCATAGTAAAAGTTATTCTATACCATTGACTGAATAAGTTCTTTAAATATGGTTACACCTTTCTGTTACACGTGGTACATAGAATTAATTATAATAAAGTGTTTTTATAAGGATTACACCTTGTTGTTACACGTTGTCTATTTCGACTATTGTTGGCATCAGTGGAATCTAAAAATAAAAATTACATAATATACCAGTTAAACCTCATAAAAATATAATTTTATGACGTTTAACGAGTATATTATATTATTTTTATTTTAAATTCCACTGATGCCGCCAAAAAGTCGAAATATACATGGAACTACCGAACCGCGTGTTTAAAGTTGTTGTGCAGGATCATTTAAAATGTAAAGCATAAATACAGTGCTATAAAATCTTAATTGATACAGTGCGCGCCAATCTTTTAGTCGCCTCTGAATGAGTTACGAGTTCAAGCTTGCGCAGGTACAGTCAAGGAAACAATAATATCAACGGTTGATTATTAAATGTTTACTATAAGTGGGAAGGTGTACTTGTTGTACCTACCTATTTAATTATTTATTTATTATTTTAGTGCAATCTTAACTATATAAACAAAACGCATTAATATAAACTCCATTTTCCTATATTGTCACCAAAACGTCCGCGAGGCATAACAACAACAATAAACTTTAACAAACTAAATCAACAAAACTTTAATAAACTAAATCAACAAAACAACAAATAAAGGCAACAAAAACAATAAACTATAACAAACAGATTCAACGATAAACTGAACGAATCATGAAATTTTTTCCTCGAAGGTACTTTTCATGCAACGCGCGCGTTTGTAGTGTACGGACGTAGCACTAATAGCATAGTGTTGATGCCTGCTAAATGGCGAGCGAGGGGTGTAGTGCGGCACGCAGGCGGGTGTGCTCCGCGCCTTCGCTCCTGTAACGTCCCCCTGACACCGTAAAACGGCTATTGCGTCGCATCTTGCGGCTATCTTCAGAGGCGACTAAAAGATTGGCGCGCACTGTAATAAACTAAAAAATTTGCAATGCCCTAACTGGGCCATGTTTGAAACTCTGTGATTAATACAACATCTATCTCCATACAACAACATGAGCAATAAAGATTTGAGATTTGAGATTTGAGATTTGAACTATGTTCGTCTAATGCCAAAAATTACATTTTATTCAAAAAGAAAAAACAATCATAAGGTTTACGTTTGGGAACACGATCTGTCACTTCCACCTTAAATGGCATAATTAGTAATGAAAGTGAAGTAATTCTAAGATGGTACTTTTAGAAGATTTTCAACTTCCTCGTAGTCCTTATACTGAAGCCATTTTTCGACCGTCTTTTTTCATTTTCTATCGTTCACTTCCAAAATAAGAGTCTTAACTGCACCACCCCATCATTTATACATTCAAACCCTTGAAAATGCAAAGCCTCCAAATCCGACCCGAAATAAAGTGGCAGTGGTTCGTTCATTTCAAACAACAAGAAATTCATCCACAAGAA
Source organism: Ypsolopha sequella (assembly GCA_934047225.1). Taxonomy (NCBI): domain Eukaryota; kingdom Metazoa; phylum Arthropoda; class Insecta; order Lepidoptera; family Ypsolophidae; genus Ypsolopha; species Ypsolopha sequella. The sequence continues at coordinate 12,581,720 of OW203994.1, read as the reverse complement.
CACCTAAATATCTGATAAAAGCAACTTTATCTGATTTAAGAGCTGTGTTCTTGTCGGTGAAGTCTTCTCCATCCACTTGCACTCCGCCTTTTCTTGAACTTCTCGATACGACACGACATTTACTTTCTCTTTGAATGTTTTCCTAGGCCTTCTTCTCTTTTTTTTCCCATCCACTTTTCCTTTAATTATGTTTTTGATAAAATTGTCGTGTCATTTCAGATGTCCCAACCTCCTTTCCATCTTTCCATCAATATATCCAAAAATAGAAAGATGTTAATTTACCCGCTCTAAAATCAAACTTATTTCTGGAAAGTAAGCTAATGGTACCGATTCGGTGAAGCACATCTTAACCTTGTCTTTTCGATAAAGAAAGAAAAAGACAGGACGCTTAAAATAAGGTTAGTCCTGTCAAATAAGTTAAGACGTGTTATGCCGAGTCGATGCCATTTTCTTCAAAATGTTTAGTTGAATGTCTTTAGCCAGCTTTTCTACAGTTTAAGATAGAGAAATTGGCTTATAATTTGACACCGCCTCCACATAACGAGTTTTGTGTATTGGAGTAATTATCGCTTTCTTGCGCAAAAATTGGGGCATGCTATCAATGTCAAATATAGCACCATTTTTGAAAAAATCTACAGTTTGTTTGAATTCATGTTCATCTGTGGGGTAGAACGTGAAACTGTTACAGTTTGTGCTGCAATCTGCTGCATGACTCTTACAAAGAAATTTCGAACACAAAAAATTCAACCGTACAAAAATATAACAATTACTTACATACAATATACAGTAAACGCAGCCAATGTATTGTGATACATTAGTAATGATACGAGGATGGTACACATGATTCTTAAAAAGCAATTTGACTGCTCTAGCTGTTTTGTAATTTTGGTTCATTTTTAGGGTTCCGTACCCAAAGGGTAACCAACGGGACCCTATTACTAAGACTCCGCTGTCCGTCTGTCCGTCTGGTATGTCCGTCTGTCTGTTTGTCTGTCACCAGGCTGTATCTGATGAACCGTGATAGTTAGACAGTTGAAATTTTCACAAATTATGTATTTCTGTTGCCGCTATAATAAAAAATACTAAAAAACCGGCCAAGTGCGAGTCGGACGCGCGCACGAAGGGTTGTTTTCTTTGCCGTTTTTATAGATAATAATAATAATAATAGGTTTTATTTGTTAAACATACTGAGTTATCTATTATATATTTCTTTTGTCACTTTTCTTTCATCCAACCTCTGTATACGCCCAAACCCATGCTATGTAGTCTATGAATAAAATCTATGTACAGTTATTATATTACAGTTGAAGCAAACTGGTCTGTCACGCGTTATATCGCGCACATCTGGCAAAATAAGCTAACGCCACGCCATGCCACGCCTTGTCACGCCAAGTGAACATGACGTACTATACATATGTGACGAACACATCTGTGTGTATACTGTGGCTATGGCTCGGTTCTCGGCTGTGGTGGTACCACCACCTTATCCGCAAACCCCTTATTTATAACTTATTCGGGGGAGAGTAAGAAGACAGCTCTCAAACACGCACAACCGAGTGTTTCGGCATCCATCTCCGACCATCTGTTACACAAGTTTTTTTTAAAAAACTACGTAACTTGAGAATTTGAAATTTGGCATCATATTAGATCTTAATTACGCGCTCACATTTTGTATAGCCAATCAAAGATCAGTTTCTTTTTAGGACAGTTTAGTCCAAAGTAAAAAATCATTTACTGTATGTATCGTGCGAGGTTATATTTGAACGAACTATCTCTAACACTTGCAAATATATTTCTTTTTTTATAATTTTTGTTCCTGTGGTCGTAATTATATAGCTCAAAATTTATACAATTGACCGTCTCGTCGGTTTCTAAGAATGAAATTTTGATTTAAATATGTTTAGTAGATATGGAGTCACTTAGATTACCGGAAAACTTTTTATTTATTTTATTCATTTATTTATTTGCATTACAAAATACTAAACAATACAGGAGTGCAACAAAAACCTGTGGGGGTTTATCCTTGCACCCCGTTCCTCTTAACTACTTAAATAAACAACACTTCATAATCTTAATCAAAAGTAAAAATAAAGAAATAACAGTTACCAAAAACAAAGCTTATGTTCTAAAGGTAACAGAATGACATTAGTTTCTGCTATCACGCCAAGATAAGAAAAAAACCAGTTCGAAACGAAAACCAGTTACAAATTTAAATTGTATTTATGCAAGAGTTCTTATACCAGGGCAGGGATTTTTAGCAAAATCCATCGCTTTAGGTATTCTAATTATTATTAGAGTGCATTATTAACAATCAATCAGAAACATATTTCAAGTAAACAAATATCTTGAAATAATTCCTTGTCTTGTAAGCAAGAGGTCGCAGATTCGAATCATAGCCCGAGGAATGTTTTCAAAATATTTTTTTACTTTTCTGTTTCTGATTGATTTCTAGTTTTTAATGCACTTTAATAATAATTAGTGTAATAGTTGTCGATTAAAATTCATTTTAAATTAGAAAAAGTTAAATTCAGTATTTTGACTGCTATCTGTAATATTGGACGGAACCCAGATTGTGCGAATCCGACTCGCTCTTAGCCGGTTTTTTTACGCAACTCCGAGTCGTGTGACTCACGCTCACATTTGCGATACCATAACGTTAAGTCACGCCGCGAGATGTGCCAGTCGCGTCTCACGCAACTAGAGGCATGCTACGGCCGAAAGATTATTTACTCGTTTTAGATAATTCGATATTATTTTGCGTATTTTGATCTGTATCGGAAAACCTGAAAATATTAAGTTATTTTCGAACTCTTGATCTGGTAACACTAACGGGACCTGCGCCAACTATTCCCTACTACCGCCGACTGGATATTACATACAATTCACGAAAAAGACATTATTACTCGTTATCTTGCCACTAAGAGAGCTCTGACATGCCGGAAGACTTCGTTGCGACTCTTTTGTCTATTTGGATCTTCCATTTTAAACTTCGTAATGTATTACTAGACTTCTGGGGTGCTGATTGTGTGGTTTGGAGTAACAATGATATTGAAAGGTATGAAACGCGTTTTAACAGTTTTTAAGGAATTTATTTTATTTCTCCTGTTTTTGCAAGACAATGTCAATATTTTTTAAAATGAAGAACAAGTCCATAAATAAAATCATATAAATGCAATAAGTTATAAAAAAAAGGTTGGTCGGTCGGCAACAGATATGTTAGCTGTTTAAGAGTTTTGTCATAATGGAAGTTTTGTTTTTGACAAAAGTATGATCCAAAAATTATTTTAATGGTGGTGTGAAGTTAGTGTACAGTAAAAATACGAAAACTTTCCCTATAATTATGTTAGATAATAAGTTTTTACTCATTTATTTTCTAGTATTCCAATAAAACGGTATTTTATAAATAAACAACTTCACATTAGAAGTTTAAATGAAGTGATGGTAAGTGGAAGGCATAGGGGAATGGCTATCTCCTCTATGGGGGAAGGTAGCTTTACGTTTCAAATGTATCGTGATTGGCTAGAAATGACATCACGCATTATTTTAAGCCAATGATGATGCCTTCGAAAGTGATAGCAATAGATAGTGAAGTTAGACAATAAGGCCCCGGGCCACTCTTGAAGAGTCTATACTGACCAAATGGTCACATACTGGAGAAGGACCAAATCAAAACCACCCGGGATAGAAGAGCTAGATTGATGAATGTGTAAAAATTGAGCAAGGTGTATAAGGATCGTAACAGATGAAAATCTGTGGTCTCTGTCTGACAGCCTTAAGTAAATTATGTATGTAAGGTGTTATTTTTTCAGTGATGTGCAGTGTTGCTATTTAAGTGGGACACTCAGAAAATTTTGCGAAAGTTTTTTTCTAAAATCTTTTCAAAGAACTCTCCACCGGTATCTTTACAAAGTTTCTTGCGTCTACATCAATTTTCAAGACACTTTTTCCAGTTCGCCTCAGACACCTCTTTTACGACCTTCTCGAACGCTGTTAATGCATATTCCGGTGATGAAAACTGTAAAGGAGTTAATTTTTTCATTTTAGGGAACAAAAAGAAGTAAATTAGAGCTATAAAGAGGGTGACCCAAAAGTCATAAGGTATGCTGCCCAGGAAGTCTCTTGTATTTAGTGCTGAGTGTGCTGCTGGCGCATTTGCATGGTGAAGCAGTAGCCCGCGAAAACCCGCGTTCGGTCGCTTGTTGCTAACAGCGGTGAACACTTCTGGCAAGCATTTGGTAGTATACCATTCAACACTGATGCTACTTTTATTTCGTAAAAGAATTAACAACAAATACCCTGTCAAAGTGAAAAAACTAGGGATCAAAATCGTTTCTCCGGTTCTCGATCGTTTTACTTTGCTAGGAGTTGGTTCGTTTTGAACCAGCCAAAATTCATCACTGTAATAATGTCGTATACATGCTGAGATGAGCCTTCAAGATTCGCATGTCGCGGCACCATTCTACGCGGGCCTGCTTCTGAGCAGAGGTGAGTTTGTGAGATACGATAGTGCAATTTAGCTCGTAATTAATGTGTTGTAAAATTGTTAAATTGGAACGTTCGTAATTTTATTTTTAAATAATCTTATTTTAATAAATTATAAATTTATAACTGTCCAGTGCATAAAAACTTTTTTTCGCAAAACATATTGCTTGGCCTGGTATTTGAAAATATTTAATTCTATGTGTAGATATAAAACAAATATAAAGACATAATTTTTCATGGTTATGCATCGGTACCTGTTTTGGGCTCTAAAGTAAACATAAATGAAAAGTTGTCTAAAAATGTTTTAAATTCACGGAAATATTGCAGATTATTTCATAAAATCAATTTATCATCATTAAAATTTAGATTGATTGATTTTCCATTATAATTTAAATTATTTTAATTTATAAGTTATTAGGACTAAACAAACTATATTTTAACCATCAAAAACTGTGTTAACAACAATTATTTTTAAGTGTCCACTTTACCGAAAATAGTCGCATTTATAAACCTACAACGGCCGACGAGAAACAGTTAGATTGCAAGCGAACAATCAAAGAACCAATACAGATATTGAATACCAGTTCCGAAAAATTATCAAAAGATCTATTCACAAATCTGTGTTACAAAATGAATACAAAACAACTACAGGTGACTCAGGCTACGTACAGGTTTCTTGTGTAATAATTCACTTGTTTTAAACTAGGGCTCCCGGTTCAATCCGTTTTCGTGTCATGCGTAGAAACGTGTACGTTATCCGTTTAGATGCACTGTCAAAAAAATGTTTAATTCGGAAAAACGTTTTAACGTAGAGTAGGTGACAGTGAGCTCAAAGAGCTCAAAGATGACACTGACATTCTAAGAAGGCAACTGCCTTATACACTCAGAATAATTCTGAGCTTATACATGTGCTCTAATCTATGGTCAATGTCTTCTTTTAAAACGTAGACTTAAAAAAAAAGTCGATTAATATCCTACGTACTAATATCCTTACGTACGTTTTTGTTAGGCGTGAACGTATCCGACGTATTTCTGACTGTACATTGAATAGTGAGCCCTATTCTAAACCAATCAGGTGCGGCGATTGAATTCCAACAGCACGTTTTAACCAATCAATCCCAGCTCTACCCATATCTACAACAAATGCAAAACGCAACCTTGTATCACTAAACCCGTCCTATGATCATGTCAGCATACACAATAAACAACAATCAGAGCACGAAGTATAAATTTTCATTTGCCACAAGCAGCCCGCCCGTGCTCTCCTGACGATATTTCATAATTTCACCATTGAACTGAAAAATATTTTCAAAGCACGTTCCTGAATTATTATACCCTCGTCGTATAACATATGGCTGCCACTTGGGGCAATGTTTTTGCTTGACAACAGCCTTTTTATTCTGTCTAGGAATGCATCTACTCCTTGTGAACTAGGTGGGTTTTCTTTAAACTAATGGGGAAACGTCTTTGAAGCAGAAAACTCCGACATGTAATAAACTTTCATTGTCGCAGGGGACATAAATTTTGGCTATTATTATAGTGGAATTATACGAATGCAAGATTCCGTAACGTTTTCCTTACCACAAAATTAATTGCTGAGGTAAAAGAACCTATGATGAAGAGGTAATTATAATGTTGCTCACGTTTACTAGTATAATTTCAATGTTTGAAATTCCGCCTTATTTAGGATCATAGAATTCATATAAATATAAAATATCTTATCTGAAAGCACGGCAGTGCCCCCCCTAAAACGAGCCGAAGGAAATAGGGCACAAAGTACGTACCTTTTCTCGAAGCGTTTCGTCGTATTTTCGAAACCTCATAGCTTCGGTCTGGATATACTAAAACTAGGGAGTCCAAATTATCAGGATAAGATGTAGTTAGCAGACTTGTGAAATTTGCTTATTTTCATTTGTCTAGCTTTGAATTGTGTTAATACCTAAAATACGTCGATTTCGTCACTGACTCACTGACTGACTCACTCATGATTATCAAAACTTCTAGGCTACTTCCTGAAGTCCTAGAAAGCTGAAATTTACTATGCAAGCTAGAATTACCACACACACAGAGTTTTTCTTTTTAAATATCACTTTCATCCTCCAACCCTCGTTCTCACAGAGGGAGGTGCAGGTCTGTCTATAAAATTTCCTTAAAAGGAATTAAATCCCAACAAAAACATTTCATGTAAAGTAGGTTTCAAAGACTCAGAAAGCTTTCGCAGTTAAAAAGTTATGTGAGATCTCATGTAAAGCCAAGCCCCTAACTCTAGCTAACCTTGCTCAAAATTTTTGACTTGGCCGTTTCATGGGACTATTGTATGACACAACATTAAAGACCAGTGACTTAATTTCTTACCACAAGTCCACAGTAGTGTCTGAGCGACGGCCGCGAAAAGTCTAAGCCATGCTTTTTTAGCGAGTTGTTGAGTTTTGTAGAGTTAGGGCTTGTATAGTTAGAGGCCTCTACATGAGATCCCATAACTTTTTAATAGCTAAAACCTTTACATGAAATGATTTTAGTGGAAAAGACATAGCTTGTACGATAGACGCAAAGAACATTATTGCACATTTTATAGTTCTTCCAATGTCCTATTTTGCGAAAAGGGAACGTTCCTACGTAGTTCCTACGATATAGCAACATAAAAACCAATATAAGAACGCCGACTTCTAGATAACATAACGTTTCAGGAAGAAAGAAGTCGGCAAAAGTGTAGCTTTGGTACCATCGGTCTTTATATAATTATTATTTACTTTTTATTGAATGACTGCTGTTACTATTAAAGTCGGTTACTATTTTTTTGTTAAAAGTTTATGCATCATCATAACGTCATACAAGGAACCTACAGTACAAATTCTATGTTCCTAGGTCCAGCAGTTTGGTCTGTTCGTTGATAGATGAGTCAGTCAGGTTATATTCTATATACAAGGTGAATTTTTGATCATCGTCCAAATTCATACTGGTGGCTTGGTAAGTGATCAGTATCTTGGATCAATAACAATTTTAGTGAAATTCGTAAAATGAAATTTCGACTCCCCATAGTGATTCACTCGGGACTGGAACTGAATTTATATGGGAAGCCGAAATTTCATTTTACGAATTTCACAAAAAATGTTACTGATCCAAGATACTAATCACTTATCAAGCCCCCAGTATGAATTTGGACGATGATCAAAAAGTCACCTTGTATAGATTTAAAAGATACAAACGCTAGCAGATATCTACCATTTGTGATTTCAACATTTTTCAAATGTCAAATATTCACAAAAGAAAAGCATTGATTTTGATGCTAACTATGCGTAGTCAGCTTTTTCCATTATCGCGTTTGCAGCCCATTTTTGACGCGTTAGCACGGCATAGCAAGCTCAACGACTCCATTCCTACTTTTTGACCCGTTAAGTTTTAGCAGTTTCGTATTTATGCCTCAGAAAACACGCATATAACATCTTAGACGGTAACTCCTTGAACAACAAAATAATGTTAAAGCTGTCTTACTCGTATAAATTCCAATTCGCAAATGCTTTTACAAAAATTGGTGCACATACATACATTGTATCCGAAACTTGAACTACTTTTATCGACGCATAAAAATATAAGTATGGACGCTGTAAAATCAGACGATCCCATTTTCAGGTCGCAAGCCAAATCTTTAGTGCCTCTTAAAGCTACTGGTTGTATTACTATAACATAAGTGCGCGATGCCACGATAGTGTAAAGGTAAAATGCTCAGCTTATTTTTCATTCAAAAAAATATATATGACATCACAAACATTTTTTTTCTCTTTTGTCTGTCAGTCATCCACTTCATTCTGCCATTTTATGACATTTTAATACATTATATAAATTTTACTTAGTTCCACTGATGCCGACAATAAGTCGGAATATATTTGGAAATAATTGTTGTCATAAAGTGTTTTTATAGAAATATATAAACTGAATAAAAAACATCATAAACATAAGGTGCAGCACTTTTTAGGGAGTGCGGGGTCTTGGTATTATCAAAGTTTGTAACAAATAACATCTAGCTGGGGTTTTGCCTCCTTTCTGTGCACCTATACCACATCGTCGGTGACTTGAAAGCAAATATAAAGCCTAGTACTGATTCAATCCGATATACACCGTGTTGACCGTGTTGTGTATGACCGATTATGACGTGCTAAGAAAATTTAACCACACGCTCTACTGATTATACTGAACCAGTTTCATAGAAAAAATTTTGAAACAAGGCGAAAAATAATTTTACTTTCCCATAGTAAATGACGAATAGGTATTACAAATTTATATGGGGAATTTATTGAATATACCGTGTATTAATGATACAATTCGGTTACATCAATGTATTAATTCAATTGTATGATGTTGGAAGCTTCCATTTTTAGGGTCCCGTACCTAAAAGGTACAAAAGGAACTTTTATGGTGAGACCCCGTTGTCCGTCCGTCCATCCATCCGTCCATCCGTCCGTCCGTATGTCACAGCCTCATAACTTTAGCACAGTTAAAGATGAGACATGAAATTTTGCAGAAAAATTGCATTAATTAGCTCACATATCACGGTGTAAGAAAATGTGAAAAATTTGAAATTGTTCAAAATATTTCCAAAAAAAAAGTACGAAAAATTAAAAATATTTTCCTAAAATTAAAATATGGGTATCAACTTGTAGATGTTAAAAGGTTGTTTGTAAAATATATATCCTTTTACTGTATTTATTGGCACTGGTTGCGAGAAATCTTTAAAAAGCCACAAAAACATGTATGTCCCACCCCCTTATCTTCGTAACTGGTAGTCCAAAAAATATGAAAAAAAAAATCGTTTATTAATCGTAACTGGCCAATTACAGGAAAACTAAAGCGATTAAAAAAAATGAAAAATATAAAAAGGAAGCATATTTAGAAAAAAATTGTATAAAAATACAATATGGCTACCAAATTGTAAGTAATAAAAAGTTGATTGTAAAAATATCTAGGTTGGCTATATTTGATTGCATCTATTTCAAAAAATCCTTGAAAAACCATAAAAAATTGTTTATCCCCTCCCCCCTTATCTCCAAAACTGGTGGACCAAAAAACATGGAAAAATCATGGTAATATGTGTTTACGTAAAGATTACAGGAAAATAAAAGCGGTTGAGAAATTCACGAAAATTACAAAATTAAATTTATCATCCACAATACGGAACCCTAGGTACGCGAGTCTGACTCGCGCTTGGCCGGTTTTTATAACATTAACCACACACAAACCCAATACACTAACATTATATGTACTTACAGTACTCCCAAAGTAATAATGCGCATACAAATCATCGCCACTGTTCGGCAAAGTTCGTATTTCCTTACACTTTCTATACAATCAATAAGGTCACGTGGTACTTCTGGCCGCTCGGCTATAGATTTGTATGCGCATTATTACTTTGGGAGTAGTGTATATCTATACTACATATAGTTATAATTATAAAAATTTTGTTACAGTTATTTTTTTTATTGTTTTAATTCTAAGCTTTGTAAATAATTTATCTACAGCAACTTACTGCTTACAAAACACGACCTAAAACCATACCCGAAGGTACTAATGAACGGCATGCTATCCGACCGTCAGATAGTTTTTTAATAAACTAGCACGGCAAATAGATTTTGCCCTTGTTTTTAAATTCTGAGGCATATACATAAAATTTACAAAATGTTATTATAATCCTAGATATATATAAGTTCTTTTACTTTGTAATATCTGATAAGTCTGTATGTACTTTTATGATATAAATTCTCATTCTCATATAATTCCAATTAAATGACGCCATTTATAAAAGTGTAGTACACCAGTGAACTAACAATAAATGTTTTTTATCTTTTTAAACTTTTTTATCTGATTGTAAAAGCGTGACGTCATCGATGATTTATCAATATTTTTCAAGGTCGTCCCAGAGGTTTCTATCGACAAACATTCAAAACTTAATCTGCCCTGTCGAAAATGAAGACAGTATAAGGCTTTGGTATATTTTTATGGACTTTATGAGCATACGTAATTCCGTTGCGATACATATCATATTCTACCTGCCCATTTTTCACGTTCCCCATAACCAAGATATAAATAATGTACACCTTAATTTTCAGAACACAAAGTACAATTTAAAAACTTTGATTCTTTGCCAAAAGTAATTCCGTTACCTGCCGCGGCTGGCCCGTGCGCCGATAGTGGTTGCCTGGAGTTCGCATTTCACATCTTTTGGCACAACTTCTTAAACGCTCCTCTGAGAGGACTTGCATCCTAACTGATCACCGGTTACTCTTTAAAAACTAATAAGATTTTTAAATAACATGATATAATTGCAGTATCGAAAGGCAGAAAGAAAAGTAAACCTGGATGTGAGGAGCACGGAACCGGGATTTGAACCAGGGATCTCTCGCTAACCGGGCGATTGCTCTACTAACTGAGCTATCCCAGGTCTCAACACAACTTTCGAATTGACCAATGTGCTTTCTCATACTGCAATGATATCTATAGATTCCATTACAGTAAGCTACTTGGTGCTTAGAGAATTTTTAGTGTTTATCAAGCGATTTTTGTTGAATTAATATTAGTACTCCTTCAAAAGATTCATGACGGAATATTGTCATGTAATCCTAAAGTGCTGAAATTTAGCATATACGCGATTAGCGAACGTCATTTAAGTGATCTTTAGAAGTGACTCAGGAACTATTCAAGCAATTTCCACCATTCACTTACCTATAGCTTTGGTTAACAAGTGGCCCCAATTTGGACCAATGCTAAATGTTTGGTCAAACATGCCTTTTACAGCAGTCGTAGCTTTAGACAAACACTACCAACTAAGCTGGGTAATGCAAAGTTTGTATTAATTTAATTGGCCTTTCTCATTATTACTCGTGCACAAGCGCTACCTATTTTTTTTTCTGGTGATAAGAAAATGTTTCTTGACATTCTAATCATATAAATCCAAAGTTAGACGTTTTCACTTCTCATGCTCTAAAATTTACTGGTTTATGCTTGCTACAAGTGGACTAAAACTACGTTTTATGCTCTACTGCGTAGGTACAAGTGTTTACTTCTTCTAAGACTATGGCAATAGGCCATACAGCCAGATACACAGTACATCTTCATGGACAAACTTTTTGAAACTGAATAATGTTCGCGCTAAGATTTTATCATTTTAGCACGAACTGACAGGACAGAAGCTTCAGATGTTGCTCAAGAATACATTATATACAGTGACTTTAAATAGAGCTAATATAGAATAAATAAAGAGATGCATGTCTGATTATTTATTTAGGTTATTTAGACATGGCTGTATGGGGTAAGTTTCGTTTGCCTTCCCACTTGGTGGAAGAATTAAAAAAAAAACAGTGGCGGGAAAGAGCTGTTGTTTTTTCTCAGTCAACAGTAGATACCTATTTAGTTGTTTAATTATTTAAATTTGCATTAAATATTACTGAAAGTTGAATATGTCATCCAGTGATGATGAAATAATACTGTTTCATTTCCTCGCAATCGAAGTGAAAAGTAGAGCTATAAACGAGCCATATTATCTCGAACTGTAGCTGCCTTCGCCAAGGCTCAAGCAGCCGAATATCTCGGGTATGGCTCGTTTTATGCACTCGTATGGCAATCTACTATTTTAACATTATGGAGTAACATAACGCAAATATAAATAAAATTCAAGTTCAAATTTTTAACAGACTCGATGATTTTGTTGCAATAATCAGGATATCAAAAAATATAGGTACCCATGTTTTTCTGACGTTTATGATGTAGTTTTGAACAAACCGTGCCAATTGATTTATTTATTTACTGTAACAAATTTAATCTTTGGTAACCATCTACTTATTATACTCTATTTCAGAATTCTTATTGATTTTCTCTTAAAGTGGATGGTCCAAGGTAGTTTTTATAAAAATCTTGTGAGAACCAATAACGACGACAAAAGTAGTACAGTTTTGTTCTGTTACTTTTCTCTACACGTTTAAATAATATTACACTCGTGAATATTCAGTTTTTCTTAAAAACCAAATGTTTTAACAGTCTAATTTGGCAATTTAAAACTTTCATACATTGGATTACAAAAGTTTTAAATAACAAAATTAGATTCTAAAAAAGTTTGTTTGTAAAAAAACTGTTTATTCGCGGATGTAAAGTTGATGAGACGTGTGGAAAAAGGTAACAGAATTAAATAATAATACTTCTGTCGTCGTTATTGGTTCCTACAAGTTTGTATGAAGATTGCCTTGGACCATCCACCTGTATCCATTTCGGGATACACCTAGTTGTTTGTTTTATGTATATTTTAATTTGTTTGAATGATATCAAGTGATATTTAAAAATGCCGTGTTTTGTTTGAAATTGAAGCCGAGACAGTTTTCAGTTTGAAAAAGTAATAAGTAACGACTCAAAGCGCACTATTTTAAACAATAACGAAACGTCATAAAGTTCAACGGTGCTCAATTTCAGGTCACCCATGCCCTAATTACTAAAATAAAGGCCTACAATCCTTGGTAGTCTATCTTGGACAAATAAACTAATAGTCTATGTATCCGATCAAACATATTCTTTATTCAAATAATTTATACTGTAAGGTGTGACTCCTTGATGGAACTTCATTCTAACACTAATAAAAGTCTTCTTGTATGAGTTCCACTATTTTATTTACTTAATTATTGCGACTAGTTTCGTCTTTTTGACATCGTCGGGCTAATTGGAAAAGGACTCGTTTTTACTGTTTACCTATTCCAATTCGCCCGAAGATGTCAAATAGACAAAAATTTTATTAGTGTTATCCTTTATTCGTCCAAGAACATATCTATGTCATCATTATGATCAATATTGATGGACCACCCACACCGACTGAAAGTCATAAAAGGAGATTATCTGTAACTTGAACTCCTACATCTTCTTCTGTTTAGTGTTCCGTATCTCAAAATGAAAAAAGGAACCCTTATAGGATTACTTTGTTGTCCGTCTGTCCGTCCGTCTGTCTGTCAAGACACTTGCTCGGCCCTTGTATGAGATATCAAGTTGAAACTGATACCTCGTACAGAACTCCACGGTCTCATGCTCCTGTAAAAAAATTAGGATTCTAAGTTGACGCGAAAAAGAATTATTGCACTTTACATAATCAATTTCATACAAATGTTTGACACTTGCAAGGGAATCAAAACCTATAGGGCACTTTCAGTTGACTTAGAAACTTGAAATTTCGTTCACAGGTAGGACCCACCCATAGGAAAAAATCTGAAAATTACAAATTTTTAATAATTATTATTTAGGAAGTTATCAAGTCTTAACTATATACCTTCTAGATACATAAAGTTGAATAGACCGTAAGTGCAAATTAAGTGGTTCATAAATATTTGCAATGTTTTTAGAGTTCCGTACCCGTATTAAGTAGTGGTACGGAATCCTATGTGCGCGAGTCCGACTCGTTTGGTTTTTTAAGTCTGTACACTCTTGACGGAGTTCTGCAGATTGTTTGTTGGTGAGTGATCCACCTTGCTTTGCGCCGCCCCTTCCACTTCTTGTTCATTCGTGCAAGAGGTTGTTCACGGCAGCTTCGATTTGGTCGGCCCATCTCATCGATGCTCTATTGTATGCTCTGGTGCCTTCTATTATTCTCTTGGCACTCGATGTTTACACCAAGCCGAGATACGTGACCAAAGAAGGTGAAAATACGTGCTTGGACTAGGGATGATAAACGCTGCTTGTTTTTTACTTTAAGCATCCATCCCCATCATCACATTCTCTTTTTTTCGCTTACACGCTGGGAACAGCCTATATAATAGGTACATTATAATGCACTGCTGACGTCAAGTCAAACGTCAATAAACGAGAGTACTATTGTAGATATGATCGCTAAGTTTTCATTATGATCAGTCTAGAATTTCTCAACTGAAAGTAACATTATTACCTGTACTAGGGGATAATGCAGAGGTAATATTTTGCCTATGCGGCGTCACAGCGACAAGGCTGTCTCCAAACTATCCCCTCTTCAGTAGGCGTAGTTAACAAAATTACTTAACTACACTTTCGAACAAGATCCCGGAACGAAGTGATCTTGGGAATAATTTATAATGGCACTTAGTTTGTGAACGTGTGTCGAAGGCACGTAGTAAAATGGTGGGGTAACGTTTTGAATTTACGATCACATTTTGAGTCTAGTCATCTGATAAGTATTTTATAATGAGATTTATTTTAAATTATCAAACGATTTTTAGGCTTTCTTGTGGTTCCGTACCCAGAGGGTGCCAAACGGTACCCTATTGCTAAGCCTCCGCTATCCGTCCGTCTGTCAAGGGGTCTAGCTTTAAGAGTATGACATAGCCAAAACAAAAACCAGTTCCGGGCGTGGCTTATTCTATTTTACGATAGCGCGGGGGGAAATTCGTCCCGGTCTCTAAGCTCGCGTCACCATAGCAAAAATACGAATAGAGTGGACGAGGCAGGGTCAAAAGTAATACGTATTTTATTTTATCTAATTTATTAGTATATTTCGATCATCGTCACACGGCATTGATCCTACTTGCTATCACGTCGGGACGTAAATTTATTATGGTCGGCTAAAAGTGGTTTTTTGAGTGTTTGATTTATCAGTTGACCCTCGGAACATTTCAGACACTCCTTTAGAGATACATAATAATATTGTGACGGTTAATTGTCACCATTACCCATTCTTTAAATATTTTTCGTCCGTTGAGCTGGTTTTACACTTGCGGGAAAATAAATTGGACCAAAAATTTCCTTACAAAAAATTTTTACTAAAGTTGTTATTACAAAAAGTGGAAACTAACAAATATTCTCAGAAGGAATGCACCACGTCACTATCTATCTCACTGTAGCCTATATCAATTATGCCTCTCTCATTCAACCACGTTTAACTGCGTTACTATCTCATTCCAACTCATTTTAAATAGCGTCACTATTTATCTCACTCTAACGCGTGTTAAATGGCATTTCTAATGAACGACAAATATTTTTACTGCCCGCCACTCTTTCATTCTAAATTCTAATTATTTTAAAAAATACGCAGCTCCTTTGGTAGTAAAATAGCAATAACTTTTTTTTCAAAAGTAATACACAGAAATTGCCAGATCATTTGAAAAACAATATTTGATGAGCCGTTATGTAAGACAATTTGCAAAACTAACATAGGACATTTTTTTTTCAGGGTGTGGTATCGAACTAACCTAATTACAAAAAATTGCTCATAAATTGAGTTTTTATTTTTCTTCCTGATGTAACAGCATTTCAAGGTTTATTTTTGACTTTATCAATAGCATGACTATTCAGAGTTGCGCAACAAAAATTTTATTCTTAGAATTTAGAACTGGTTAGCTTTGACTCTCAAAAATCTATTCGAATTTATAAAAGTACCATCAACTCGAAGACTATCTACTTTATGCTGAGGTCATAATTTGATATTCTGGTTAGTCATGAGCTGGCCTACCAGCCTTCCAAGGGAAAGCGTTGACTTTTGGGACACCTGTTTACCCTTGGGATAAATCGCCAAGTGTTTAAAATATAGAAATTTATTTGTATCATAGTTAGAAATGTTCAGGTCCCTTTACGCAAAATGAAAAAACAAAACTCTTTTAGGATTAATTTGTTGTCCCTATGTTTGTTTGTTTGTCCGTTTGTCTAGGCAATTTTTCTGGGTAAAATCAATAAATGCTAATATTTACAGCCCTGTAAAATATACATATTATAACGTTTTTATGGCCTTTTGTTTAACTTTTTCATACAAATTTTCTCCTTATGAAAATATAGAGATCAACACTTCACATAATATTTTGCATTTGAAAGAAAGCACAGAAAGGAACTGTAGAACAAATAATGTAAAAAATATAAAACCATATCTTTCTATTCTAAAGGGATTAATAATTTACTGTTTGTTCAATGTGGCGATAGCTTTGTTTATTTTTTTTTTCTTTGTTACAAAGATAACAAATATTTTCATACAAGGTTTTCCTTAAGGGCTATTTCTCCGAATTTGTAACAAAATATTAAGAAATAATTATAACGGTAAAGTACAACTTTTAGCTAAGACAATTTATTGTTAAAAGTTTGCTATATGCATAAACATATTTTAATGATATTATGGTATCTTCGAAATAATTAGGTTTTCCATAAGCGTGATATCCGATTATTTATGAAATTTACGGCTGGTATCACAACGATGGATAAGCCAATTATTTTATTACTATTGTGATATAATTAAAATATGTTAATGCATTCAGCAGACTTTTAACTATAAGTTTTCTTAACTAAAAGTTGTATTTTTACTTATTGAAATTGTATTACTCATCAAGAAGTGCAAGATGACAAGATATTCAAAATAAGTTAATTGAATTTGTGAAATGGTTTCAGGTCAAAACAGTTTTCCATGAAACGGTAATTGTTTATACTTAGCAAAGTGTGTAAACTTAGTCATCTTAACATGAACGACGCCTGTATTTCTCTCTTTTTTATTTCCAGTATAGATAAAAATATACAAACTTGTTAAACTTTGCGTAAAAATGAGGCAATATTGACGATATCCTGGCAGCTATTATGATGGTGTTTTATCAAATTTTGCTTTTTGGGCTGTATAGAGACGTAGTTAGATGTCACTAGAATATACTCATGAAAAAAGATATGAAGAAAATAAGCTGTAGACTTCACATTCGGTTTATACCTATTGTATGAATTTTAAGAAAAATACAGGGTAAAGGGACCTCTTAAGGAAAACCTTGTATTAAACTATTTGTTATCTTAGTAAAAAATAATTCAAGGAAAAAAATAAACAAAGCTATCGCCACATTGAACAGTAGATAATTAATCCCTTTAGAATAGAACAACATGGTTTTCATATTTTTTACATTATTTGTTCAACAATTCCTTTCTGTGTTGACTTTTAAATGCAAAATATTATCTCAAGTGTTCATCCCTACATTTTCATAGTGAGAAAATTTGTATGAAAAACGTAAAAAAAAAAACGTTTAAACCTAACACGTAATATAAATAAAAACGTCAAAAGTATGTTTTTACAGCTCTATAGGGGGCCGTTTATATTGGTATTTATTAATTTTACCCAGAAAAAAATGTCTAGACAAACGGACAGACAGACAAACATAGGGATAACAAATTAATCCTAAAAGAGTTTCATTGTTTTCATTTTGCGTAACAGAACCTGAACATGTACCGACAGGATTATCTACGATCTAATAATTTTGCCATGCACTGTAAATATTTCAAAATAGATTTCTATATTTTAAATGCTTGGCGATTTATCCCAAGTAAGTGTACCTATATAATTTGCAAAAAACTTCACTTATTGGACCTGAAATGGTGAGCCAATACTAGAGGGTAATTTCACGAAAAGGTCATTGACATATGTTACAGATCTCAGTAAGTATAAGTAAATTAATTTGGGTTTCAATAACGATCACAAAGTTATTCTTTTAGAGTAACATATATTATTTTCCCGCATAAAAGTATGAATTCATTCCAAATTCATTCAGTTTTGTTGTTATGACTATGGTACGATGTAGCTAAATCACTCATACGCATATTTTGTTGAGTTTTTAACGGCAGGAATATGATGCTCCTCGAAATATTACTTTATAAAATTAATTTCAATGTGTTTTGAAGTAGTTTTGGGAGATATTTATAGCTTGCAAAAAAGGGCACAGGTTCCACGTCTTACGGGCGCCAACGCTAGGCGTAGACTGACAATATCTTGCTGCCGCTGACTGCATCAGTGGATTTACGTATTTTTGGAAAAAGGGGATGCTTTTTTTGACCCGAATAACGTGGTATTTGGAAAATGATTAGATATCATTCACACTAATTTTATTAAAAAAAAACCAACAAAATCGCGAAAGCGATACCTGAAACAAAATCGATAAGAAGTGTGCAATAGAGAGTTACAAAAAAATTCATTGACAGTACAAATATGAATCGATTAACGTGGTTTGTGGAAAATGAATACCTTAAAGTACAACCAAAAACATGTATTTTTTTTATGGCTATACGTAACCTAATTATTGCAACAAAATCATCCGAAAGCTGACATTTTATTTCTGTTTGTATTTTCGTTCCCCTGAAATTTTCAAAGAATACGAGTTACGGTGGCCTTTAACACGGCAAATAATAAAAATTTACAAAACTTTAATCCCAACTTTTATTTCTCATACAAAATAGCATTTTTTTACGTTATTTATTTGACCTCTATCTTTAAAATGGTAATACATACAAGTTTCAAATGTGGTCAGATTTTAGTACATAATCAACAAATAATTAAAACTAAGGTTTCATGCATAGAGGATGCCGAACTGTACACGTATATCAAGCGCTACCATTTTAGCGCCTTGGTTTTGTTGCCATGATTTTTTAAGGTTTATTGTTGTCATTTGATATAATGTTTTTAGGGCTCCGTACCCGTATTGTGCGATACGGAACCCATTGCACAGACACGCACTTGGCCGGTTTTTCTGAACAGCCCTATTTCATAATATTATTTTCTTATTGAGTACTAGATTTGCCCGCGACTCTGGCTGCGTTGAAAATATAATTTAAAAAAAGACCTTGAAACACTTGAATCACAGAAGGGAGATGTTTATGAGTGACGTAGGATGTTGGAGATAATCTCTGGAATTAATGAAATAATACAAAATTAATTCTCTGGAAAAATAATTTGATGTTCAATTTGCGTTTAAAGTTGCGTTGCATGATGTTACGTTTTTGCAAACCCAAAAACAGTAGGAACGGCCGTTTAAACATACCATACAGATCCGACGTTTCTGAAACGCGGAACATTTTGATTTCGTAATTTTATTCATTAATTATTAAGCGATCACTTATCCAAACCCATATTCTTTATACCGATCATCATTGTCACAATCCATGAAATCGAACTGCATCATTTTTTTCGCGATTTTGGCGTTCGTGTGAGTCATACGCGCACACAAAGGTGTGTAGAGCGTCATCTCACTCTTTCCCGTGAATTTTGTCCCTTTCTAGCTTTTCGATTTTATATACGAGTAATAGATATAGCAAAGTATCGGACATATATAAAAGTGTGACTGTTTCGTTTAAAAATGTATTCCTAGTACTTCGAAATAATGCCACATGTAATATCATACAATCGTACATACCTAAGTATATGAGGTTTTTAGTATCATAGCATGATCTCGCTGCACATCAGGCAAACGGAAATAAAAAGTCCGATTTCTACATTTCA
The DNA here is from genome assembly GCA_934047225.1 of Ypsolopha sequella. Classification (NCBI taxonomy): domain Eukaryota; kingdom Metazoa; phylum Arthropoda; class Insecta; order Lepidoptera; family Ypsolophidae; genus Ypsolopha; species Ypsolopha sequella. The sequence continues at coordinate 12,562,024 of OW203994.1, read as the reverse complement.
GCTCCATTCAAAGGTTTTGAAAGGTTTCCGTGTTTTGCCATAACCCTAAAATATATAAATTTCGAAAATAATAGGGCAATTCTTTAATAATTATTTATTTATAAGAGTATTACTAGTAGATATGCAATTTTCATTGATTTCTCATACCTAATGTAGACTAATTGGAACGAAAAAAATATTTTTAGTTATGGAAAGACGCCTACTGGCAGCGTCTACTTCTCAAAGAAAAATCATAAAATTAGCTTATTAAAGGAAACTTTACCAATTTTGGATTCCTATTGTTCCTTTGAAACTTCAGATAAAGTTCGGTCAACCCTTTCATCTGAAACCTTCATATTTTTTCTTTATCGCGACAACATAATCTTCAACTGAAAGGTGAAATTTTAATTAAAATACAGCCATTAAAAATATTTATAACGGCACTCACCGCCTTTGCATTTTTATGTTATTTTTGTGAAAGTTGCGGCGTGCTTATTCGCCGAATAATAAGAAGTGACATTACTGTAAAGATAATGTCATTCCAATTCCTTTGTTTGTAAAAACAGACGTTTATTAGCAAGAAATACCTAAAAGTTTTAATTAAGTTTTTATACTGTTCTATAGTGACTACCACAAGACTTCCCATAAATCTTACTTCCCAAATCACAACATTGGCAATGTTTATTGCCTGCTACTAATTCACCTACTTACATTGTGCTTACATGATATCTACGCCTTTTTAATGAGCTACGCCGTAGCTTTGCCAACGACACTAAAATAGAGCTACGCTTCATATCATATCTCTATAGCTACGCAGACATTTCGGTTGAATAAATCATATAGAAACCTAAAAGTAGGCAGTCGCTGCCACTCTTCAGCAGAATAAAATGACTAATGGTATAATTTTACGCAATCACGGTAAAATTCCCGGAGCCCATTTTGCATTTCGTGCATTTTGTAAAATGACAAAAAACTTTCGAGACTTTTTCTGACGAGTCGGTCTGCTGACGCTTTTCCATTGTCCAACTGCATTTACACTTACGCTTCCAAAAAAATAAACAGCATAAGGATTTTTCATTCATTTTCGTATGTAAATGAGACTGCGACAACCACAACCACAGAGTCATTTCTTGAAGTGAAAATGAAAATGTAAGTGTACCTACACTTTTAGGGTTTTATCAACTTTACAGCAAAAATTTGTTTTGTTTTGTATGTCCTTCAGCAGCATAGGTACCAACTCAAAAACGGCTAGTATTGGTGAATTTATTTAAAACATAGACTTGTCTTATAAGATTTTAGACAATATCTCAGTAGTCCACCAATTGATGCATGAGAATTCTCTGATTTTTTAAAGGGCTTAAAATAACGTCCGTCCTTAAAATGGCTTTACACTTATGGCGTAAAATTATGCAAAGAAACATGAACGCGAGTGTAAAGGTTCCTTTACGCTTGATCTTCAAAATGCGAAAGAATCTAAAAAGAGTGTGGTGAACTAGAGAAACATCTAATTTTGACCTCCACATATCAATTACGGCAGACTGAAATGCGGGCCAAAATGCAAAATATAATTTAACACTTTTTTGATTTGAAAAAGTACATAGCAGTGTGATCAATAACCTGCTTGCCCGTTCTTTGTACGGCCCTCAGTATTGTAACTCTTTGGAAGAGGCCACCAGCCCATAGCAAAGGGTTGATAGAAGAGACGCTGTTCGTTCACGACCCAGCAACGTGAAACCTTGTCGCATATTTTTGCTGAGTGTAAAACGGTCTCTAAGCCACGTTTCAAAACATTCAGTTATCACTTTCACTATCTTTGGTACTAGTCAAAGTAATAGGGGCGAAAGAAAAACTCACATACAGTAAACTGTTACTCAACGTACAATACCGACAAAACAGTGCCGAACTTCTATTTACAAGCAAAAGCTGGGATTTTTGATAAACTTCATAGTCTAATTATTTTGGTCGAATACTAAGAAGTAAGCACGTGAACGAAACAAAACAAAAAGTAAAAAAGAGGGTTTGGAAAGCCGCCACACGACGTCGCGTCGTCGTAGCATCTCACGGTGTGACTAGATATCACGCCTTGCTGTTTGTTCGCTGATAAAGCTCTTACAATATTGTTGGAAGTAACTGTATCCTCTAATCTAAGAGACAACTTACGTGGCGCGTAAAATATGTGGTGATTTACACTACGTTCGTGCTGAAACAGAGGTTTTGTCTACTAAACGCTTTACAAATACATACAAGTACAAGAAAGTAAAAAAAATTAAAAAAGCTTTTCAAGTACACTTTGGTCACTCAGAACATTAACTCCGTCAAAGAGGTCACAGACGAACTGACAGAAGGATTTGCATGAACTTTTCATGACTTAACTTTATTTTAAGATTTTATGTATAAAGAAAAAATACTTTATTAGTTTTCTTTATGCTATGACTACTATACTTATTTTCTGAACATAATATGTTTACCTATATTGGACCTTTACTGGGCATTGCCTGTCTGTCTCAAACTCAGAAATATACTCCACACACACTTGAATTTTTTCGTGTGCATTCCTTACATCAATAGCTCGGTACTAGCAGCAAGGTTATATATAGTAGCGTGATTTTAGAGTAAACAGTACTGAAAATGCATCACGTACTGTGGTACGAGATCCGCATATCAAGTTAAAATGCAGATTGCATTTACATTATCATTATTATATGCGTAAGGTGGTAGAGCTGATGACGGATGGATGGAGGTACCACCATCTTACTCGCGAACCCCCGCCCTGAAATTATTAGGGGGAGAGTAAGAGGATAGCTCTCAGGCACAACCAGCTGGCCCATCATGCCAGGGACTGATTGATGGCGGCATATCCATCCCTAATTGCCAGCAGCGGCGTCACTAGTCACTAGTGCGAGGGTTTCGGCACCGCGCTCACCAACCCGCCTGCCCAGCATGTGTGAGTATGGGCATTTCTTCCAGAAGGACCGCCAACAGTGGCAAAATCTTGGAAAGTAGCAGTGTACGAAGATAGGCTGATGGACGGATGGATTACCATAAAGTATTAATACAATTAGCATAGTTGATTTGTAAATTCCTTCCACTTTCTTTAAAGTACCCTTTAACTTCTCTTAAGTATACATGCTGGCAAGTGACCTTTTAAGATCTCCTCTAACTAGCTCTTAAGTATTTATTCGACTATCTGGTAATGGCTTAGTACAAGACAAACGACCGTTTTAAAAACGAGCATCTTTTTAATGCTCTATCACTAAATCTCTAACGACCCTATTCAGTCCGCAAGATTCGTTAGTCCCGGATAGCCAATAAATACTTGGTTTAACACAAAATTGGGTCCATTTCGGTCTACGACTAACAGACGTGTAGGGTTTGGCACAAACCGTCAGAAAATATTTAGAAAAATTGTATTTATTAAGAGCAGAACATGCATAATTGCAGGTAGTAGAGCTGAAGCCGGGCTCGACTGTGGAGGTACCACCACCTTACTTGGAGACCCCCTCGGGGGAGAGTAAGAGGACAGCTCACAGGCAAAAAACCAGGAAGCCCACCATGCTTGGGACCGATTCGAAAGATAGATGGCGATATATCCGTCCCTAATTGCCGCGCCTTATATGGGACAGACTGGTGAGCGGCAGCGGTGTCACTGGTGCGAGGGTTCTGGTACCGCGCTCACCAACCCGCCTGCCCAGCGTGTGTGAGTATGGGCAATTCTTCCAGGATGACCGCCGGGAGTGGCAAACTCCTGGAAAGGCTTATGTCCAGCAGTGGACGAACTAGGCTGATGGATGGCACATGTCACGCTTATTAAAACATACTAAATCTTCGCCTTTGTATAAAAATAATATTTTAGATTTGTAACTATTCTAGATACTATGTAAAAAGAAATGTTTGGCCAACCGTGGCATATAAAATTAATATTTCATAAAATTTCATTTTATGTAACTAATTTATTTTGATTTATTTATTATACCTTTTGCTTGCTGTGGTCATTGACCTCCTTAGACATAACGACATAAGATGTCCATCGTTACATCCTATGAAATAATCTACATGTTGTGTAGCCGCTGGCTACAGGATGCAGAGCTGATGGAATTTGAATGGGAGAGTAGACAGGATAAGAAAAAGATTGTGGGTAAACTGACTGACCTTGCTTTGGAATGTTGTTCTCGATGGGCCGACAGGAGATGCGGTGACGTGCTGAGCCTTCTTGTTGGCTAGTTGAGCTGGCGTCTGTGCAGGGATGTATTGAATGTCCTGGTTTGAGTGATGTACACAGCACTTGTATTAACACTACACTTTAGGTACGCGATATTGTTTGTGCTGACGCGAATGTCTATTGTTTAGAGCTGTCGGCTGCGCGGGCGCGCGCGCGTGCGCCTAGAGAGGCTCGTCGATCCGAACAGAGCGAGACCAGCGCCCGCGCGCGCCTCGACCGGCGCGCGGCGGGGGGGGGGTCATCCCCGCATGCGGGTGCGAATCATGCGTCACGGTCTAGCGTGAACATCCTGGGGGGGCCGGGGCTGCGGCTCCATGGGCTGTGTCCAGATCCACAACTTGGATCACTCCATCCTTGCCAGGCATTGTGCGGAGAATTCTCCCCAACTTCCATTGGAGCGGAGGCAAGTCATCCTCTTTGATGAGGACCAGTTCACCCACTTGAGGAGGGGAGGAAGGGGAGAGCTGATTGGGGCGGGTTTGCAGGGTATGGAGGTAGGATCTGGACCAGAGAATCCAAAAGCGCTGAGAGAGCGCTTGAATGAGCTGAAAGCGTTTAAGAACAGATATGGGTCTGTCGTAAAAAGACTGCTCAGGTAGAGCGGTGAGCGGACGACCAATAATGAAATGTCCGGCCGTGAGAGGGTCAAAGTCCGTAGGATCGGATAAAATCGGGCAGAGGGGTCTTGAGTTGAGTATTATTTCGTGCAGAGCGCCGAACCAAGTTATGTGCTGATTCGCGAGCTGGTGAGTGATTGCATCATTGTTTGACCCGAGGAAGTTCTGAACTTCAATGAGTTGATCCCTAGCACCTACACAGCTTGTGCCGACTCTGAGCGAATGAGAACTAGAGTACCGCGACGTGAGATAAAACCTAACAGGGCTCGTGCTGAGTGAAATTGACCATGTACGTCTGCTATTATTGGTGTGTTAGTGACGTTCACTACACGTTGTGCGGAGTTACAAGAATTCTCTGTTGGAGCTGGAGTCATTGAGTGAAAATGAACTGAGTGTGTATGTGATGAGTGTGTGTGTGATGACTGAGTGCTGGTTTCATTGAGTGAAAATGAGCTGAATGTGTATCTGATGAGTGAATGTGTGAGTGAAAATGAGCTGAGTGTGTCTATATGTGCTGATTGAATGTGTGAGTGAAAATGAGCTGAGTGTGTATGTGCTGATTGAATGTGTGAGTGAAAATGAGTTGAGTGTGTATGTGCTGATTGAATGTGTGAGTGAAAATGAGTTGAGTGTGTATGTGCTGATTGAATGTGTGATGAGTGTGACTATATGTGAAAATGAGTTATTAAAAACTTGAGCGCTACCAACTCCAACGTGCGGATAGCTTGTAACTTGCGCGGGCCGAAATAACAAAAGCCATGTTCAAACGGAACACGGAAAATAAACCCGACAGAGAGAGAAAGAAAAAAAAGAAAAAAAAAATTTTTTTTTTTTAAACAACCTGTATATGAGCTGATAAACCAACGTGGAACACCCTATATGTGTACCATAAACAATAAAAGGCAGACAATAACAGGATAAAACTGTTCGGAAAACTTTTACCGTAACACAAGATTACCGCAACATTAAATATCAAAAAGGGCTGATGACCTTGTTCACTCCTATGTTATTATGCTATTTCCCGCTTACACGAAACTAATAAAATACCTATCTACTGCCTCAAACTCGTAAACAACAAAGAATGCGTTCACCTGGCAGAAATCGTATCTAAATGTGCGGACAATCCAATGATGCTAATCAAGCTTTAATCAACGTAATAATACGTAACCGTATAACGTGTGTACTTATGTACTCAACACACGTAACTTACGTATATATGTGACGTATATAAGTGCACGAAATAAAGCAAATTTATACTCTCACAAAAAATATCTCGCAAGATACGAGAACTATCTTTGACAGTGGGTAGATTTGCACCTCTTCGCGCGATAGAAAACAAAGTGAAGTGTAGGTACTCAAAACGTTGTAACACGATATGAAACTAAAATGTGAACTATGTATTTACGAGCAAAGTTGAATCACTTCGAGAACATTTGAAAAGATTGGGTCGGGAATTACATGTAAAAAATGTTGAGCAAAATGCTGACTTTGAGTTTAATTAATTTTACGTATGGGGTTTATAAGGGCTGATAATTAATCCCTGGAAGTGACGGGGGGGTTTAATAAAGAAATATAGTGGACTGTAATAAACAATTGGGCCGAATGGATATAATTATATTATCTGAGCTGAACAATAATTACAACCGTGATGAAAATGAGTTATTCTGTAAAGGGGCGTGGGGGGGCCGGTTCTAACCGATAAATGGAATGTTCCAGGCGGCGGTTCTAATTATCTACCCGCGATAGGTATTCGAAACCACAAAATATTTTTTGCCGGGAAAGGGGGCAAAATATGTAACCGGGTGAAAATGGACTGTAGTAAATCGACGGGGGCTGGTTCAAAACAAAGTTATGGGCCGGCGGGGGATAGTCGGGGGGTGATATAAACCAAAAATTTTCCTGGATTGAAAATGGACTGTAATAAATCGACGGGGGCTGGTTCAGTAGCGGTTTGAAGGGCCAAAATTGTGAAAATGGACTGTAAGGACCAGAATTCGATCCGGTTCGAAGGACCAAAATATGTAGCCGCTGGCTACAGGATGCAGAGCTGATGGAATTTGAATGGGAGAGTAGACAGGATAAGAAAAAGATTGTGGGTAAACTGACTGACCTTGCTTTGGAATGTTGTTCTCGATGGGCCGACAGGAGATGCGGTGACGTGCTGAGCCTTCTTGTTGGCTAGTTGAGCTGGCGTCTGTGCAGGGATGTATTGAATGTCCTGGTTTGAGTGATGTACACAGCACTTGTATTAACACTACACTTTAGGTACGCGATATTGTTTGTGCTGACGCGAATGTCTATTGTTTAGAGCTGTCGGCTGCGCGGGCGCGCGCGCGTGCGCCTAGAGAGGCTCGTCGATCCGAACAGAGCGAGACCAGCGCCCGCGCGCGCCTCGACCGGCGCGCGGCGGGGGGGGGGTCATCCCCGCATGCGGGTGCGAATCATGCGTCACGGTCTAGCGTGAACATGTTGTATTAGCTAGGTATCGTGTACTCGTAGCGTCATCAAGGGGGGAAGGACTGAACTGATGTTTTATGTATTTTTTTATATACTAGTATGTTACTCCGGACTACACAATAACTAAGGTAGAGTGGGAGTTCGGTTCTCGGAATCAGGTGATTCCCATGCCGAATATTTTTTACTTTTTCCATAATTTCAATCCGAACCCGATTTATAATGACGTTGTGAGCCGAACCCCGCGAGGGTGTTTTTCCATCCGGATTAATTGCATGTCCGCCAGACTAAACTATTCACTGCACGCTACACTACCGAAACAAACTTCTTGCTATTTATTACTAGTCTCTTTGGAAACTCTGCTGCTTTTTATGCACCGTCCAGTGGCTACTAATGTACCATTTGAAAATAATTGCTTACTTTTTCGTGCAAGGGTACAAAGACCAGGCAACTGCGAAATCGATCCGCGCATCAAGTGTTCCGTATTAAAATCGTACCTGTTTCTGTAAATTATATTATTGATTTTTGATTAATTTTTTAGGAGAGCAAGCGTTTTTGTAATAAATATATAACAGATAATCGGATGCATATTTACCTAAGTTCAGGTGTTTGCTAACATGGAAGGCACTTTTGCGTCGAAGAAATACCTCTATGCCTCGACAAATTCAGAATTCTGTAGCATAGAATCACTAACACCTAGAATTTAATGCATATTTATATATTTATCTACATAAAGTTGTACGTATAATAGCACGACAAAATAAATATTTTCTGAAGCCGCTTTCATACTTTCGTATCGAAAAACTAACTTTAGGTAAATATGCGTCCGATTATCCGATCTCTAGTTATAAAATATAGTGAGCAAGAAAGGTTAAACAATATTAATTAGCCATTAAAAGTTTCCACAGGTATTAGCAAAACACTTTAAAATTAAACCTATGGAACATTATATAGGTACATAAATGGTAGTTATACCTTCTATAATACGTTGAAAAACATTATTCAAAGAATTTGTTGGAATGTCAATGTCTCGTGTAACAGAACTTAAAGCATTTCAAATTTGACAAGTAAAGGAGTTTTGTGTGTAATTAGTTCGAAGAACAAGTAAAAGAAAGCGAGATCATATTTTAAATTACTTGCTGTTGGCAAAACTCAACTTCTTCTACGGACAAAGTATGATAGTTCGTGCTATTTTTAGTAAAAAGATCATCAGTTAATCAGATATTACACGTCAATTAGTAAGTGGAATTAAATGCATTTTATTTGAGGTGAGCCGTTTTGTGCCAATCATGATTGCTAGTGATCATGGATTAGTCAGTGGTGTAGCGTGTGTTTGCGCCGCCCGCCCGGGGCCGACCCGAATTTCACCGCCCCCGTATTTTCATTTTAAGACAAGGAAATCAATAAAAAAAATCTTTTATTATTTTTTTACGAAAAATTAACTCTTCGGGCTTGTTCAGTGAAATATTATGCAGTTTATGCAGTTTTCGATATCAATTTCAATGTGATTTTCTATGGACATATAATCAAATTATTTATTAAAAAAACAATCAATCAAAACAAACAAGGAAACGACGATAAAACATCACGCATTGTTGCCACCAAAGTTCAAAGTCTTCACAGTCAAAAACTTTTAACAAAAAAATAGTAACCGACTTCAATAGTAACAGCAGGCATTCACTAAAAAGTTAATAATAATTCTATAAAGACCGATGGAACCGAAGCAACACTTTTGCCGACTTCTTTCTTCCTGAAACAATGTGTTATCTTGAAGTCGCCATATTTCCTACGATATAGCAACATAAAAACCAATAATATAAGAGCGCCGACTTCTAGATAACATAATGGTTCAGGAAGAAAGAAGTCGGCAAAAGTGTTGCTTCGGTACCATCGGTCTTTATAGAGTTATTATTAACTTTTTAGTGAATGCCTGCTGTTACTATTGAAGTCGGTTACTATTTTTTTGTTAAAAGTTTATTTTATTGCGAAAGCTTACGAACTTTTTCAAAATTTTTTTGCTGATTTTGCCACCCCCTGAAATCCGCCGCCCGGGGCCATAGCCGTCCCGGCCGCGGCCCCGCCCTCGCTACGCCACTGGGATTAGTAATTTAAATACCTGTATTGAAGTACCGTATGTTTTTTTTCTGTATGCGTTCAATTCGACCTATGTAATTTGAATATAGAGCGTTCCATACTAGATGCATACTCAAGGTTGCTGCGAACGTTAAGGTATATACAATAAGATCAATAAGAAGTCTAAATAAGTTGGCTAAGTGTGAATCGGACTAGCGCACAAAGGGTTCCGTCCCACCACACAATACACTCGTATTGGAACCACGGAACCCTAAAACACTACCCTAACCTAAAAAACTTTATGAATATAGATGTCACAGCAACATTAAAGCGACACAAAAAAGACGCTAAAATGGTAACGCCTGACGAACGATTCGCGGCTCCCGCTGAGTACGGAACCCTAATATCTTAACCGCTATATTTTACTGTAATCTTTACGTAACAAAATTACTATGATTTTTATATACTTTTCGGTCTTCTTGTTACAGAGATAAGAGGGCGGGGACATTATAACGTTAAAAAAAATTATACTTTTTCGAAGTTTTTTGTATGGGGACACCCCTTGGGTTTAAATAATACGTAATAGTGTGGTAACTTCAACTGGCTACCTATAACGGCTGAAGCTATAGACCCCATTTACAGATAGACAGACGGACGAACGGATGGACGGACAGACAGACAGCGGAAGCTCAGTAATAGGATCCCCTTTAGCCCCATTCGGGTACGGAACCCTAAGAACACTACGTATCTAGCCATCTTTTTTTAGTTCATCTATGGTAACAGCGATGCTATGTAAATACACAACATATGAGTAGGTAGTAGTCAATCTCACGCAACCTGAGAAATATCAAATATCACAAAAGCGGAACCTTTTTTGGCCACCTGATATGAGGTAACAAAGCGGCAGGGACAATGTGAAAATTGGCAGTTTCTTGGCAAGCTGCTATTTAATTAGGGTCCACTTTTTACCAGCCGACTACGAACCAGCTTCGATTTGGCTTCAGCCTACAGACCTATTCTTATGCAACCAAATGAAGCTGAATTGTTACTGGTCGTTATATCGCAGGCAAATAGTGAAATTCGGCAGTTTACAGACAGGGTCGTCAATTTCTAAACGCTCGCTGTTTTGCAATTTGCGTCGTCGGCATTTTATAATTTGCCTAGGCATATCGTAATTCTGTTAGAACTATTAAGGGTTGCCTCGCTACGCTCCGCTTTGCACGGCTCCCAATATTTATTTACATATAAACCTAATCACTCTCGTCCTCGCTCCGCTAGTCGTAGCACCTATTTTTGACTATTAGGTAGAAGACTTTCGATTTCGGCTTTTAGAAAATTACGAAGCATTTTACAATTGCATATGGCAAATTGCAAAACAGCGAGCGTTTAGAAACTGGTGACACCGTTTGTAAACTGATGGATTATACAAATTGGCCTACCGCAGTTACATTAGCTACGGAGCGTAGCAAAGGCGTAGGCCTGCTACGACGTCGTAGTATTTATGCATAGAACTTGTGCGGCTATTCTGAGTGAGTAAAATTAATTCAACCGCCCATATTTCTATAGGAGGCTCAGTAAGTGATAGCGACTAGATCACGTGGAGTCGAGAATAGTATGAATATGTGAGTAAATTTTGAATCAGTTGTGTGAGTAGACACCGTTTTTTTGTAGCTTTGGGTTCATCGTGTAAGTTTGTATCTTTAACTATAATGGTTCAGTGTTGCTCAATCTGTGTTTTCTTTTTATTAAATCTATCAACATTAAAAATTTCACCTACTGAACCTCCCATTCAAATTTGGGCGGTTGAATTAATTTCGCCTTATATGCATATAGATGGACTGAAGATCTGATTATAAAATAACACTATGGTCACGTTTATGCTTTGTAATCCTATCGCAAGCGGACATCGGGGCTCGAACCCGATACGTTTGGGTGGGAGTCGATCTCACACCACTGAAAATATCAAGACGTTTCCTCAACTATAGCCACCGTGCCAAGGCTTCAATAAGACTATCTCTGGGTCGTGGGTTCGGCCTATAGAAATCAAAGCAAAACCGTGATATAAAGGGAAAATGTTGAGCTCTAAAATAGGTCAATAGACTTATCAATAAAGCTCAAAAGCTATCACGAGATGTAAATATATTTCCTGACAGCTTAAAAAGTAACCTAGCTTAATCTAGTCTACACGAAGCCCTTAGACTTACGGTTTCTATGGGTTCTGCAATTGGCTTAGACTTCCACGAGCCAAAAATGACAGATTTCACTAGCACAGACGAGGGTACAGCGTTTTGGGTCTTTTTACATAAGAGGGCCAGCCTTCATAAATTCTTGCGCGTGACTGCTCTTGTCGATCACCGCCTCCAAAGTGGCGCGTGACTAGTTTTCTTTAAAATATGCGTCGCTCTTCCATCACTTTCTCGCACCTTGGGAAGCTATCTCTGTCTCAGTCAGCATACGTGACTTCACGATACTGAAAAATGGCTGCCCACGCTTGCTATCTCAAACGTCATTCAGGGAAATCACCGGCCTCCTTTTCTGGAAAATACCGGCTCGCGGAATATTCCGTTGTTTCTATTAGAGATTCGGCGTAGAACAGAGAACCCGTAATAAAGGATGATAAACGCTACACTATCTTATAGTAAAATCATAATTTTGGGATAAAAAAAGTTAATAAAGAACACAAACATTCGTATACAATCATTTTTTCATTCAAGTCATCAAAACTTCGTAAAATAACGCGATTCAATTGCCAATAGAACTTGGTTTAAAACTACATTGCACCATGTAAGAAACTGTCTAAAAAGAAAAAAAAATGTTTTTATGACAAAAAATTACTGCAATCATGTTTGAACTAATTAATAAATAGCATCCTAAAATAATGTTACCAACATACCTACCTAAATCATATTAACGTTACATACACAACCACATTATAGAATTTTACAAAAATGAAACTATACAAAACAACATCATCCTCGCTTGGTGTACTAAAATTCTAGCCTATTGGCAATTGAAAGGTTATATGAGAGAAACTGATATCCAAATTTATTTCAATGCATAGAATGCAACAACACAATATAAAATGCAGCGATCTCTTCTCAAAATGTATTTCCCAGAATTGGTTTGTGAAACAGTTTTTTGGCACAACTGTTCATGTCACCACTGTTTTATGCTCTGTAATTTATACGCCCATTGTCTCTTTATTTTTCCTGAACTCTGCCGTTTTCAAACTGTTGCTGTCATTGTTTCTCTGTGAACTCTTCCATATTTATGATTTTCAATTTTCATTGGGCTGCCTCTTTATTGTTATTGGCATTTCAGAACTAGGTATACATTCATAACATTTGTTTGTATTTATTTTAACTTTAATTTATCTAATTATTATTAGAGTTCATTACAAACTTGAAATCAATCAGAAACAAATTTAAGCGCACAAATATTTAAAAAAAAAATCCTCGGGCCAGGTTTTGAACCTGCGACTTCCTGCTTACATGACAGGCGCGCTACCGACTGCGCTACCGAGGTTGGAACAATGAATTTTGTTTTTTTTTAATTCGTGAGTTATCATAACGAAATAAAAACGGCTTGCTATATAACCAGATATCGCTCGAATAGTTTCGCTATAAATAGTATTGCTTCTTTAGAGGAAAACTCTCACATCATTCATCAGTCATCATATTATTTTGACTTAACAATATGGTATTGACTTCCTTGAAAAAAAAGGAGGCTTTTAAATATATAGTGAGGAGGACACTTAAACAACGATATAAATTCTCTACAAATACTCACGTTTCCTCAACAATATCAATGTCTTGCTCGTTAATATGTTTACTATAGCTATAAAAGTACAACAGTGTTGCCGCAATATTTCACATTGTCTGCTCTGTCTTGTGTCTAGGCTGGGTTGTTACTTTATGGACCCTAGTTTTGGTACTAAATGGTAAATACACACAGCGTGCAATTTTTGTGTGTTGAAAAATTCTGATTGGTGATATTCATTTACACAAATAAATTTTACTTTGCCACAAACAGTGAATTCGCGAAACAATTAGTTCTTCGTCCTCACACGCTCGTTTTTCGGCCGGGCACTACACCTTGACTCCCAGAGGGAGTGAGAGCACTTATAATGTTTGTTTCTGAAAAAAATGTAGTTTGTTTCCTGTAGGCCACGCGGGCGAAGCCGCGGGCAGAAGCTAGTATAAATATAAACACAAAAGAAATACTAATATTTTCTTGAAAATTATACAAATGGAAAAATGATGGATCATCTTATCAGCCAAACACAAATATTTTTAAATCAGCCCTCATTGGTCCCATTATAATTGAACCATTGGACCCGAAAATTATGTAAATGAGAGCCAATTTAAAAATATTCTGTTCCATTGATCGTCTTAAATAAGTTACCTATTTTGAAAAAAGAAAAGCATCGTATAATAAATAAAAAATTACGATTATAATTGTATTGTAACTTTAGATATCTTATAACTTTAAAAAAGACTTTATCACGTCAGGGTAAATAATTTTTGAGCAGATATACAATAAATAATTAATAGTCTTTTTCAATGCTATCTGATGTTAAAATACAACTTAAATCGTAAGTTTTTATTTAAGTATTATACAATGCTTTTCTTTTTTCAAAATTGTCATTTATCTTAGATACTACAGAACTATTTTAACCATAAACCTACCTAAAAAACAAGAACTGTTTACTTGCCTTCTTCAAGCAAATACTGTAAATGCGGTCTTCCACAAACATGTAGTGTGAGCAGGACGTCAGATTCAAACGCTCCACAAACGCTCTTACCAAATCGGCCTGCAGATAGTCCAAACTCGAAGGTCCCTCGTGAATGCTTATTCTCAGGTTCATATGGTGCAGCGATAAACTGGGTTATGGATGCGATACGACGAGAGTTAGCGAGTGCTCCGATGGTTTCATAACCAGCCGTTAAATGTATCTCGTCATCTGCTTCTTTTGGCTAGATAAATGAGCTTAAAAGATTCACGACTTTGAAGTAAAGAGCTTCAGATATTACTTTAACGGTTAAGATATTACTTTCGCGTCTGTTCAGTTTTTCAGTATGATTAGTTGATCGTATGGTTTTAGTTATATAGGACCCAGTTTGCACCCACTTGGAAACATATTTTAAATAATATATCATCACCATATCACTTAGTAGGTATGTTGGACGGACGAAAAGTACGGAAAGTTTTTCATTTTTGTGTGTTTCGTTTACCTTCATCTACGACAAACTGTAAAATGATGGGTGGGTTCGCCTCACTCGAGCACAAAATCATATTTCACCACAAAAGGCTCAACCCTTTCTTGTTTCTCAAAGCAACACGTTTCAGAAATAATCAACATTTTCAACCCTGTGTTCGCTGGCTCTGAGACCACGTTACATCTCAAGATGCAAAGCGAGGAGTAAGCGTCAACATCGTCTCTTCAACACACTCCCCTCTTTCCATATTTAGAGATCGTTTATAACAGCCTCTACGAAAACTTGCAATATAAAGAGCCATCCTGAGCTACGTTACGAAACATTCTTCAATAAAAAAACTTATTTAAGCAGCTCTTTAACATAAAATGTGAGCGAGTTTAAAGGGAAAAAGCTATAAAAATGTTGTTCGGAGATAATGAACTGTGTTAACATTTTTATGAAACTTTTTGAGATTTTTCTTCTTCTAATTATGTAATTATCGACCAGGGAAAACTCACATAACTTAACTCATATCTTATGCCAGAAATTGCAAAATTGTATTGCGACTCAATGAATTATTTTATGCCTGAAATGGTCAAAATACTTAATAAAATTGTCTATAAATAAAAGATTTTATTTAATGCCTAAAACTAGCATAATTAAAATGCAAAGTTATTTAATAACATAAAAGCAGTAAGTAATAAAATTCAGGAATAAATATTCAAATCAACAATAAAAAATTTAATTATCAAATGGTTCCTTCTTATGGACGTTTTAAAATATGATTACTTACTCTGTAAGTAACAGAAGACAACCATTTGATAATTTTAGTCTCTATAGTTTTCTCTGATATCTTGAGAATCCTTTAACGGATCTTAATGCGGTTTTTTTTTTAATGAGAGACTAATGAAATTAGGTTTTAAGGTATAGAGGAAATAGAAACAGCTTGGAAAGCGGCGGCGACTCAGTAAGTAGAAAACCGGACTCGCAAGCACCAATAAGTTTTTCAGAATTGTTGAAAGAGTACAATGTATAAGATATCTTGATGATGTAGACTGATGATGAGATGACAGGAGGATTCAAATGTGGAAATTCAAAAAACACACGTAAAATACAAGATGTCATTTTACATTTTTATCATTACGTTTTAGATGAAATAATAATAAAAGAGTTACGAGCCATACCCTGTGTCGTTTCGTTTCCACGGTAGTATGTGATTTATAAACTATTTTTCCGAATCGATGGAGGAAGTGGTACCCCGATCATATGGGCGAGGTAACTATAGGATGCCATGTGACCGATTGGTCACATGCGTCCATACAAAGTATACAAACTCTTTTCATAGTCTGGCGCAAGCACTTAACCGAAAGCGCATGTTTCCAAAGCTGTCCCGAAAAGTTAGGCGTAAGGCAAAACGGTTTATCACGCTGGGACGTAAAAAATTGTCGGTGAAACGAGGGTGTACAAGTGGTGACTGTTTGATTGATCGTCTGCAGTCCACACTTGGTAAAATACCTCTAACACTCGCTCGAGGATACATATCGTGACGAACTCAGAATAAAGGGGCTGAGGGCAGCCTATTGAACGTGGGCTTAGCCGCAAGTAGGGATACCATTCCTTAATTTGAAAAATACTTACAAAATGTAAGTATTTTTAAAAATGTATACATCAAAAAGAAGTCCGGACATTTTAGTCACAAAGTTAATCCTCCGCACGCGCTCATTTGGTCTGTAATAATCGTCGTCGGTGAAATGCGGGTTTACCAAGTATGGACTCTGACTTGCATTTCACCTCTGACACCCCGTGGGGGATTCAGGTCGTAACAATAAATACATTCAAAAATTTTCTATAAAGTGAAAATTCAGGAAAAATTAAAAAGCCCGACAAAGTAATTTTTTTAGACTCGTATAGTTACCAATTTTAAGCGATATATCCTGGGATAGATGAAGTTGCGGAAGCCGGAAAATGGCGATAGTACTAGTTAATACGAACAATTTTTTTTTGGAGCCAAACCTTGAAAAAAAATCTGCTGTTCCATAGAAAACTTACATAGCTACCCGAGCAAAATGTATGAAAAAAACGGATTATTTTTCTCGATTTTTCAATTTTTGTTCACAGAATGTTGTTTGTATAGGCGAGTACTATCGCCAGTTTTCGGCTTCCGCAACTTTATCTTAACACCATGTATACTAGTTATGAAATCATGGTCCAAAATAATATTTATCCAAAAAAGAATACAACAGAAATTTCATAACAATATTCAATAAACTTCCTGTAGTAGAAATAGCCACAGTTAGATAAAGAAAAAGGAATTTTCTGAGTATTTTATCGAAGGATCGGCGATCGGTTTCCGATTTACATTTCCTTGCATTTGCATAAAAATGCATTTGTCAGAGCTGCAGAAGATACTGGATGGAGGCGCGAGGCGGCAGTATTGCAGCTTACCTCTTGCTTTGCTAGGCAACTTTTCTCACGATGTTAGACTTACTTTTTCTTTCATTTTCAAAAGATGCAGCTGCGGTTTAAAGTACTGCATAGTTACCGGTCAAACTTCACTTTTATGATGAAGTGGCATGTTCGTATAGCCTGCGACAAACTAGTTTGTTGAAACATTTTTTGAACCGGCTTAAACTTCGCTTAGATTTCAGATTTCAACATTGGATAACTTTTCTGTCATAATTATTATACTAAGAATATAAAGCATATCAATATCATACAGAATAACATACAATACGGATTTTGCCAGTACTTAAGACAATAGAAATTGGCTTGAATAAAGAGAAAGATCTCTTATGTCTCCAAACAAAAACAGGATCCCGTACCCAATTTTTTTTAAAAAGGAACCCTTATGATTTCTTTGTCCATATCCGTCTGACCCTCTGACACAGCCACTTTACTCTGAGAATGAGACCAACTTCAAATTAAGATAAGTTGTAAAGCTTACTTGTCTGCATAATATTCTCTCTATATAATCTCAATATTGTCTCGGAAGACTTTTTTGTCAAAATAGGCTTTGTATTTGTGAAGTGGATACTTCTTTATTCGCATCTCGGGGCATGTTCAGAACTTGTACGTCGCATCCGGGATGAATTTTTTTACCGAAGGATTTATGGGTTACTTTTACCTTTTTTGATCGTTTATTATTTGTTATTATTTGTTTCTACGGAATTGCGAAAGCTATGTCTACGGTCTCTAAAGCAAACCCTGAATAACATACTAGGGTGCTTAGATTATGCAAATACAGAAAAGTTATTAGAAATAATTAAATAAGGGTACTTACTATACCAGGATCAAATACAGTCTCAAATCACTTTACTTTCTCCAAACTACACAAAATACACACACACTCACACAACACTCAACTAATATTACGTATTTAGATGTCCTCAGCACACACAATATTTATATGCATATCTGTACTTATATATTATTATATGTTCTTCCTTATAAATAAATGATTATGTACAAACTTGGTAATTACATATTTATTAGGTTTATTTATTTATTTATTTAAAATACTATGTACACTTAATGTAAACCAATTGAAGGTTATGAACGGCAAACTACATGACCGTCAAACAGTTTTTTACTAGCACGGTGTGTAGTTTTCGACCCTTGATACCCGTAAATTATTATGTGCATTAATGTCTATTATATTTAAGTATATTATTTAGGAATAGTAAATTAAATGTATATACATATAAGTAAGTTAAGATAGCCCTAAGTAATATAATAATGTAACGCACAAAAATACTACATTATGTACTTTCTTTCTGAAATAAATAAATTCATTCATTCATTCATATTAATAATTATTCAAATTAAATTAATGCTTATTTGATCGGAATAATAAAATCTTTAAAAGGACCTCAAAGCGAATGCGCCGCCATATTAATATTATGATATCTATGGCTGCCACTGATTCCTTCCTTTGTTATTTAGTAAAAAGGTGGCGTAAGAAGTATTCACTTAAATAATTTACGGTTGTACTGGGTGGCGCAAAAGTAATGACCCTATTTCGTTTAGCTACAACTGCTTTTCTACAATAAAAAACTGTAATTAGTTTTTTCAATACTATATATTTGGCTATCAAATTTCGTCCCATCAAGATTTAAATATGATGTCTATTAAATAGTGACCTCTGGAGTTGATGCACATTTGAGCCCTATTTATGACATTTTCCGTAACTTGTCACAACACTTCCGGTGATATGTTCCTTATTTCTCGATGAATATTTTCTTTTAGGGCTGCAAGAGACTGTGGCTTATTCACATACAGGACAGATTTCAAATAACCTCAAAGAAAGAAGTCTGGACTCGTCAGATCGGGCAATCTTACCGGCCAATGCAAATTGCCAAAACGGAGATGATACGGCCTGGAAAGGTGTCCCTCACTAAGTCCATAGCTGAGTGTGCCGTAGCGCCGTCTTGTTGGAACCAGATGTGCTCCATCCCCAATTCATTCAAACTGGGTATCAAAAACTCCCGTACCATGGTACTGTAGCGGTCGCCAGTTACAGATATCGCATTGCCTGCAGTGTCTTGGAAAAAATAGGTTCCGATCACTCTTTCGGCACAGACGCCACACCACACAGTAACTTTTATTGGGTGTAAATGTGTTTCTTGAATAATGCGCGGATTTTCAGGACCCCAGAAGCGAGTATTTTGCTTATTGACATGTCCCGAGAGATGAAAATGAGCTTCGTCGCTCATAAGCAATTTTGAAGGAAAATCATCCTCTTCAAGGTTGAGATTGATGACGCGCTGGCTGTAATCTAGATGAGCCCGGTGGTCAGTAGGCAGCAGCTGGTGAATCATCTGAGTTTTATACGGAAACTTCTTCAAGTCTTTCACCAAAATATGGTGCAAAATCCGCCTAGAAATGCCCAATTGCGTGGCACATCGCCTCGTTGATGTTTCTGGACACTCTTCCACATCTTCGTGCACAGCATCGATATTTTCGGCTGAACGGCTAGTTCTTGGTCTGCCAGACTTAGGTTTATCCAATGTGGAGCCAGTTCCTTCGAGGCGTGTGGCAAAGCGTCGAAATGTGCGACCAACCAGTGCCGGGCGGTGGAGAAATCATCGACAGAACTCACGTTGTGTTTTTATCATTGATAAATTATTCCGTAAAAACATTGACACGATTATTCCACGTTCTTGGGTAGTAAAACGATTTATGTTTATTTCTGGTGTATTTTACATTTGTTTAATACACAATTTTTCATTTTAAGAAGACATGAGACGCCATTAGAAAAATATATAAGTATTTTCTATAGTGCCATTACTTTTGCGCCACCCAGTATATATGACACAAACCTCTGCTTTTACATTTAATAATGTAACAATAACAATGTAAAGGATAAAAATAGGCGAAAACAATTTATTAACAGCGAATGGGACATCATTTATTTAAAAAGTATTTATTTTTTACGAGCATTTTCTGAAAGTTTACGTAATAAACATGTTTTCTTCTCTTCTTTTTTGAAAGTCTGTGACTAAAAATATTCCAATATAAAGGCGAAAATACACACCAGCATAAATATAATGTATAGAAACATGAGCTTAAGTACGGAACCCCCAGTTTTCTTACAACGCTTTTGGTCTTTTTAATTATTTTCCTCGAAGTCCCACTATCTTATTAACATTCTGTGTAACCTAGTCAAATATGATTAGTTGTAAGAAATTGCGTATCATGTCGAATTACTTGAACATTATATAGGTAAATACATTTACATACCACTACATTACAAGTAGGTAAATACCTATTTTATTGAATACTCCTAATCCAAGGGAACTTACCTCCATATCAAAAGATGCCCAGAATTCCATATTTATTTTTTCCCACTAGGTAATCACTTTATATTCTACCTCGGTGCCAGAAACCGTATAGGGTGACTCCGTCTTGTAAGACATAAGGACAATGCGAGAATGAATGCAATGTCAACGACCCGCCACGCTATGAAAAATGGACGTCGATTACATTTTTCACTTATGGCGTCTCATGTACTGTTGTACTTGCAGGGTGTTAACGTTTGCTGAAACCATACAAGTTATTGATCACACTTACTAAGTAAGGTCTCCAAAATAACAAAGCATAACATGCGAAAATGTTAAAAAAAAACTTTATTTTTGACATCTGTCACAAAACGTGTACGAAAAATAATTTTGTCATATTAAATATAAATTCATTAGAAGAACGAAATAAAAATGGTACAATCGAGATACAGTACCAGCAATTGTATTTTGCGTGACTAGTACCAATGATGGTACCATTAAGCAAATTATTTATAATAATACCCACTCTCGGTGGAATTTGTGTGCCCCTCTGCAGGTGACGGCAGAATAACAACGTTGCAGATTTCGATTATGCGGCATTATGCTGAGTCGGAAAATGTTCTCTTTGGCGCGACACCCATACCACCAGAATAAATTAACTTTTCTTTGTGTATTACTGTTTATTTGTGTTAGATTTAGAATTTAGTTTATTAAGATGCGCTACTTTGTTTTTGTATGTATGTTTGTTTGTGTCATGTTTTGAGAATAAATCTTATATTTATCTACTAGCGACACAAAGTTGTGTGAAAGTACCATCAAAGGTACAAGTCAATGATATCACTGATACTGAGGAACCTATACAATCAAAACCAAGTCCCTAATTAAAAAAAAATTAGAATTCAGTTAAATCCGTGCTTCGCTATGAAATGCAGCGCTGCGTATTTAGGAACTTTGAATTAATTTACTTAAATAAAAAAACCAAGTATAACGAATTTAAAATTATTAAGTAACTACTGTAAAGCCAGACGAAACTGACTCTTAGGTTTCTGTTTTGTTTTTTTAAAGTCTACAGATAATTATTTATCAAAATAAATATATTTAATATCAGAGAAAATTAACCCTTGCCCACTTTACGCCCCCTTTAATAAGGGTATTACGATTGTATAAGCAAAAGATTTGTCTGCGGAATTTCCCCCGATAGCACATGGTACTTACCTATCCGCATTGCTTTTATTTGGAGCTGGCATCTACAAATGAATAATATTTCCTGCGATCATCTTTAAAGCCAAGATGCTCAAAATAAATGTATTTTTCGTGGGCGATATTGTTCGTTTGAGTGACACTTGCCTAAGTATGGCTCTTACGTTTCTTGTCACGGGCCCCGTTAAGGTGCGTCTTCGTTACTGTAAGACGCGAAATGCATTTTAACTTACCGATTTTAATTGCCCCTGGATAAAACCAATAATATGTAGGAAAGTAGATACAACACACGAATATAAAATACATTCTAATACATTCTAAAAATAAGTCCGTAAACTGTACGCGTCATACACAATGTAATGGGTTCAGTGAAATCTATTTGAAATTACACTTCATTAGAGAAGACATATTATGTAGTAGAACTGATGCTGGGCTCGACTGTGAAGGTACCACCATCATCTTACTCGCAAATCCCCGAAGTTATTTGGGGGAGAGTAAGAGGACAGCTCTCAAACAGGCACAAAACCAAGCCTGGGACCAATTGATGGCAGTATATCCATCCCCGATTGCTGGCCCTTATATAAAACAGACTGGTGATGGGCAGCGGCGTCACTGGTGTGAAGCATTCGGCATCGCGCTCACCAACCCGCCTGCCCAGCATGTCTCAGTATGGGCATTTCTTCCAAGAGAACCGCCATGAGTGGCAAAATCCAGAAAAGGCTTATATCCAGCACTGAATAAACTAGGCTGATGGATGGATGGAAACAAGACATCACATAATACAAGCAATTTTAAAATGCAGTTACATTTTTTCCATGGTTCCAGATTAAGAGGATTAATTATACAAAAGCGATAAGATAATAGGAGAATACAAAATACTTCTCCAAACAAAATGAGAAATTGTTACCTACATAAATGTTCAACCTTGTAGACACCTGTTTAGTAGATTGTTATACAAGGGAGGTAACCCAACTAACACATTAGTAAAAAATGCAGCTAATCTTATATCTTGAAGGTCTATATAGGTGTTACATGGGTGGAAAAAGCAGTATTACGTAATGTTGTTTAGCAGTGGGAAATAGCACTCAGACCTTTAAAACCAACTATATAGGGTTGCATATTCCTTATTAATGCCACTAAGAGGTTCATAGCGGCACATTTTGCCACCGTTTTATCACTCACAACGGCATAAGAGTGCCATATGACAACATAGGTGGTAAAAGAGATCCAATTATACATTTTATGCATGTAACAGTGGCACAAGAGATACAAAAATCACTGCAAATCGACTGTCTCTTATAGCACGCAAAATCCACTCTTGGCCCACTGTAGTACGTATAAAAGTAAAAACAATGAATCTTTTGACACCAAAAATTTCAAAAGAGGTATTTTTAGAAGCGTTATGCCACTAAATATTTCACATATCCTATTTGTTTGTTTTTGTTCGTTTCTCTAGATAATAATCCATTTATAATTAAAAGCCAATTGAGGATAAAAATAAATACATTTATGTTTCATTAAAGAAATGAACTTTATTGAAATAAAGTTATTACATCTTTTTTATGAATATATAGTCAGGTATTAATAGCTTTAATCCTAAGCGAGCACTATTAGTGACGCTGAGGCTCTAAATATGTGTGCTATAATATTATTCATTAACTCTGCTATGAAGCTATAAGTTGGTGCTCAAAAGTACTATTTTGTGAGTCATAGTTTTGAATATATGAAATTGAATCTGCTTAAAATACACCGTGCCGATGCTATTTTGCTAATTATATCTAGAACAGGGAAAATAGCAATTTGAGTTTATTACTTTCACTCATATATTTCACTTTATGTTTAAAAAGTATTATCGTAAAATTCTGAATTTTAGCACTTTGGCCTGCAAAGAGGTAGCAAACGGGTGAAAATTGAAACCAATGAGCGCATATCGCCGTCGCCATGTTAAAATATGGTATTTTATAAAACTGAATGAATATTCACATATTTTGGATAATTACATTATTATATTTAATATATATGGTATTAGGAGTTAGGATATAATATATAATAAATATTATTTATTATATGTATTGCGTATATTTATTCCTTATTCCTATTTTTTTTTGTTCAAGTGTATTTTTATACTAAATTTAAGTAAACCTAACCTTTATTAATTCCTTGTGTATTTCCCCATATTCATATTTATTATGTAAAACTATTTTCTATAGACATAGATTATTTAATTATAATACATTAAAACCGACCTGTAATAATTAGTGTATCTAATATACCTACATTACATAAATAATTTGCACCTTTAGGCACAATCGGATACGCTCCAGGGTCTGTTATGCGTTGTGCCCTTTTAGCGCCAGAGCTGTTGCTTTAGGGTTCTAGAGCAGGATAAAGATCTTGCCTTTCGCAACCACAGGTTACAATTCAATACGCTTTAAAGCTTTTAAGCAACTAGTTGGTGTTAGTTGGGAAGTGATCAGTTACATCTATCATATTTACGCGCACGAGCGAGCGAATGCTTATAGGTAGTTTACATAAAACATAAATAATATTGTTAATGATAATTTCCGCTGTTCGTTTACCACCAAGTGAGATCCCCAAATCGTCTGATTGTCCCAGCATCGCGACCGTGCCCGTGTGGCACCTTTCCAAATCCCCACACTTGTCTTCGTCTATCCTTTCTATGTCTGAATATCTTTGTTTTCTTCATCGCAAAAACTAGACTTTAGACAGGTTTTATATTTTTAGGGAAACATTTTTTATTCATTAAACTGGAGTGATTTTATATTATTATATTAGATATTTCGGTACCTACTAATGTATGCATATTCTTGGGTACAGCGAGTTTCAAAACTGAGAGGGATGATCAAGATCCAAGTTCTCAAATCAAACTACCTTTCATTTCCTGCGGCTGCGTACCGTACTATGACGGATGATTTTTTTCTGGCTTGGATTTTCATGTTTTTTGTCTCATGACATTTAAAACTTTGCCGTGAAGGAAAGGGCGGAACAATACTCGATACCCACAATTTCATGAGCATATTTTAGGATTCCATCAAATAAGGGAAACTGTAAAATGTTGAGGGTTGGTCGTTGCTCACGTCCCGTCCGTAGGAGTTTACCATTAGATAAGATAACCTACTCGTACACGAGATCGCCGCACGCCGTGATGCTTGCTAATCGAGCAATAACTTTGATGGCAGCCGTAAGTACTGTTCCTATGAATCTCAAGGCTATTATTACATTTCCAACATCAACATGTAAGTAATGCAACCAAAGCAGTTCAGTATTATAGTTCACTGGTATTTATTATATTTTTATTTTGTATAGCTGGCTATTTTGTACAGTTAATTTCTATATTTCTTCACTCCTAACAGGTAGTTATTTTTTTATAATTTTTTAAAGTTTCGTAGAGATGACGTCACAAGTAGGCTATTCAACCTGATTCATAACCAAACCTCTTTATTCATACATAATGATGACTACTCGGACGAAGCATCAATAACACTTTGCGTAGTTATCACGAAATAATTTGCGTTCCAAACACTTTTCAACAACGGATCACAAAATTATCAAATAAAATCAAATCACATGAAGCGGTTTGTTGTTGGTATGTTGGGCAAAACTGCTAGTTTGCCCAACAATAAAAGGCGACACGCAAATAAGGACAGAAAATGTTGTCTTCATCTCCTTCACTCTTAGCAGTCCAACTATTTGTCTATCCTGCTTGCTCTTGGTATTGTTATTCGCGTGTCAAGTCCATTTGATGCTTCGTCCGAGGATGACTACCTTTGTAAAAAAAACTCCTTGACTACATACTATTTTGACTTTTGACGTAAGCGTAAACACCAAAGAGTAAATTAGTAATAGATTAGATTCATAGCAAAAAGTTTATGGTTTTTAGTAAAGTCAGCTTAGTGTTTCGAAATCTTATTTTTACTTTTTCCGCAAATCAAGGCATTTTCTTATTTAGTGCATAACAATAAGAGTATTTTGGCAGGGGACTTCTTTCGTGAAAACAAATTTACTCGCGAGCGCGGGGCAGGGTCCCTTCTAGCTCCGCGTCGCCCGACGCTCCCCTCGTACCACGGGCTTTCCTTCAGTTGTGTGGTTCATCTATATAGCCTAGCACTTGCAACTCCATGCTTAGCAACGTGGAAGTGAAATGCTGCTGTGCATCGGTACCCCACTATAATGTTACACGCACATGCGTAGGATTCTTGTGGAAAATGATAAACTGGGAATAGGTATGGATAAAAGTTTGCGATGTGGAATGTCTGTTACATGTTAGATTTACCAACATAAGACGACAGCCCTGATTTCTGAAGCACTAACAAAAATTACACAGATGTTGCAGCTTTGGATTGGAGACGACTCTCTGGCTACGGGGGTGTTGCAGAAAGAAGCAGTGTTTTCACAATGTTCTGGAAGGGTCGCGTCGCCTGTGAACTTCGCATTCACATCGCAGGCTTCGCTATCAAGTCTACTTGTTGATATATGTGTTACCGACCAAACCCGATTTTGCGATGAACTGGTTTGTCCTAGGCCGAACTGGTTTTCCGGAAGTCCTGCAGCGCAGAAGAGAGCCGGTAGGTTAGGTTAGTTAGAAGGTTATATAACCTTCGTGATTATTTTTCATGACAACTCAAAACCACTTTGGCCTAGGCTAAACTAGTTTATCTTACAATCGTGTTTGGCCGGTAATATATATATTCGAAATACCCATTGGAATAACTGAAAGATTGATTTGCTGCAAACTCCGTTGTGGTAAACCTTTGATTGAGTAAAGAGGCGACTTAAGATGGCCGCTATCAATTCCTCCCTCTATGACAGAGTAAAGAGGTGACTTAACAAGTATCCACTTTAACAAAACACAATCCGCTATTTTTCTTTTTGTTTTACTTCACAGCCACGTCACTTTAATTTTCCCCTTAATCAAGGGGTAAAATGCAAAGTTGGTAACACTATGCACGGATTGACAACTCTGTGATATGTTGACACCACTGACTTTTAATTAATGGAGGTTCAGCAGTTGACACCTCTGAACAATAACTTTTTGTTCTGAGGTTGACACTGATAAGGAAAAGACAATGAGTTTTTTTTTTTTTGGCACTGGGCGTAGCCTAAATCGGCTGAACATGTGATGTCATTTAGAGGTGAAATGACAGTAAAGTTGTTTTTTGTATTTTATTAAAATATACACGATTTTCGAATCGTAAATATTGACGAAACAATTAAGAGGCTTATTACTGGCTTAATTATAACTTATTGGGCTGTATTTGGGCCGCTGGCCCCACACAGAGCATACTAGTTCTTCGCCTTAACCTCCTTGAGAGGAGCACATTGGTCGTTTTCGTGATGTGACAGGAACTATCAATTAAAACCTCAGACAAATAAACCAATAGACAACGTCTTGGTGCCGTCAAAACGTACTACCCAAAACTTCATTTCGACTCCTAATGACTCCTGTCCAAGTCACCAAATTATAATGTACTGTTACTTTTCTTAAGTGGCAACATTTGCAATCCTTTGTAATTTGGTCGTGTTATAGCTTGTGTTTACATTAGGAAGTAAGTCGGCAGATTTTTAAACAAAATTTTATTTAAGTTGTGTTTTGCTGCGAATTATCGTATGGAAAAGGGTTGAAGATACAAGGACAATGTCCTGCTACGTGCGTGGTTGCAGATTCCATTCGGGGAATAAAGAAAACTCGAACAGCAATATCAGTTTTCACAAGTGAGTAAAAAGTGATGTTTTCCTAGTAAATGAACCATAAAATGGAATTCCATCACGTAATACAGCATTTTACGACGTGTCGTTTTCATATAGTAACGTAAATATAGCTTTTAGAATAAAAGTAAATCCTAAAATCATTAAAATAATTAAATCCGTTTTGAGGTTATTAGTGAAGTCAAAACAGTTGTCGGTAATTTTACTGATATTGTGCTAATATGAAGTATTGATTCAGCTTATTTTACTTAGGGTTCCCCAAAAATGAAGACATTCCTAAACGATGGTTTGTTGCTATTAGCCAAAGTTGGAAACAGCAAAAAAACTAATTGGAAAGTGTTCTCAAGGCACTTTGAGTCCTAAGTGCTTTCTGAAAAGAACTATTGCGACCACGCTTAAAAGACGATGCGGTGCTCACCTTGAATTTACCTAGTAAAACAGAAGTTTTTTTGGTTGAATCCTTCACTACGCTCGAAATTCTAACTTAAAATCACGAGTCTTGCTCGAGATTCAAACTCGGCACTCTCAACAAAAATAAACTTTGCTCTCTTGTTGCACAAACTTTAATGCTTTTTTACTACTATCTGTTTAAAAATGACCAATAAATTTTGTGTTTAATTCTAGGATTGAGGACTGCAATGGAACCATCAAAAGCTGTCTTTGTAGTGCGTAAATTGAAAAAATTCTTGCATTGAAAAAAATGTCTCCAAGCCCTGAAAGAACCTGCTAACAGCATGCCTCTAATGAGTGTAAAAGACAGAGGAGGGCTGACTAAGCCATCAAAAAGCATTCAAAAAATCTGCCAAACTGCAAAGAAACTCCTGAGAGAGTTTGAGGCTGTAGTTACAAAAAAAGTGTACGAAAACCACAGCACTTCACATCTATGATAAAACAAATTTCACAAAGATTATTGGTACAGACAGACGTACTTGACGACCAACATGACCGTTCGTTGGTTAACTCCGTGTTCGACACGTATTTGAAACTTAGAATACATCACATGACGAAGGAAATTACTTCACCCATCGAAAATATACGCTCATTTCTGACAAAAACAATAATTTTCAAAGGTCAATAAATACGTTTATTTTTGGCTGCTTTGTAAATCTTAATGACATGCGAAAATCAAACGTACTCAGTGGAGAAAATTGAGAAATTGAACAACCATTAAGTTTGAAAAAAATTAAGCTTCTCATTAAAATAATTCAATTATGCATTTTGTATGCGAAGGTCAATATGTTATTTTTATTTTTGATGTTTTTATATAATAATATGTAAAATAGTAATTCTGGAGATTGCAACAAATTGTTTCTTTTATCCTCTGATTATATTTCTGAGTTTTATTATTTTTATCATTATTTCACAACTGTTTGAGAGGGATCCTTTTGAATGTTAAGGAGGCTTGTTTTCATGGCGGCGCTTTCCTCTCAAAATATGTATTTTTAGTGGGAGTGGACCGTGTGTGTGTGGATGTATGTATGTAAACGTGGTATTCTTAGTTTTGAAAATAAAGTTGATTATTTCATTCCATAAATATTTGGCAGGTTTCTCAATTTCATATATTATTTTATCTACTCCCATACTACAATAAGGTAATTGCATCATCAGAATCAGTTTTATAAGTACCTATACTGTTTATCTGATAATATTACATTATAACACCGTGATTCCGCGCTGCTATTGGCCCAATTTACTATAACACCGCTAGAGAGCCAATCAACAACAGCGACGAGAAATAAGTCCCGACCTTATTTCTCAAGCCACGCCCACTTTATCCTAGTTGCTTCTAATTGGTACTCAAGGCAGCATTACCGGTCGATGAACTCGGGGTTCATGAACGAGTGTTCTTCTCATTTTTCGTGAAATTGTTAGTTGAAAATATGATTAAAATACGATATTTTTGATGGTCGTAGATTAAGTATTGTGTCCAACTGAACATAAATAGACATTTCGACACTTGTGCAAAACTATTACGAAACTCACTTAGTTCGTTTCGTTAATAAGCACTCGTGTCCCAATGACTTGAATTATGTTACAGTTGCACAAAATACTATGATAATCTATGTAGTTTTCTAACTGTACAACAAGGTATTATTAAGGCTTTTTTTTATCCAAATCGATATCGATAAAGTCTTCAAACCGGTAGTCCGATACATGCCTAGTTGCAAGCGTTTGAAAGATAGGGCTGTAGCCGGCTTGAAATCGACGTACTGATAAAAATACTGTCTTCTTGTTTTTTCATACTGAGAGTTGTATATGTGAAAGTAGCATAGCTTTACCATCCTAGGTTTCTGCTTAATTAGATCTTATCTATTGGTTTATTGGTCTGAGATTAAAACACAATAATCAAAAGTAAACATCATTTTTATTTCATAAATTTACAAAAATATGTGTAGTTACATAACAGCAATTTAATTTCAGATGCTTAGCAATAAATAAAAACAAAATAAATAGGTATTATCTTTTGAATACCAATACATATTTGCGGATGATATATTATGTACTAACTTTTCGTCTTAAGAGGCGTCATGAGGCACAAACCTCCATACAAGAGCTATCACCAAATTGTGGGTTGTCTATGGAATGTTATTATGATATTTTAGACTGAGTCCATTAACATTATCTAGATCTATGTTTAAGTCGAACTAAAAATCGTGAAATCTGAGTACAATCTTAACAACGTACCCCTAATGTTTTCATTTTTTTTCAATGTTATCTAGATTGATAATAACCAAAAATAATGTTTGAAAACGTCCAGTCTTGCCAAAATCATATTTCTCTGATAATATTTTTTTACTAAAATGTGAAATAGCTTATTACCACGCGTGTTAACTAAAAGAGCTAATATTATAGGCATTATTTTCGGAATGTTAGTAAGTTAAGATACAATTCTGTAGCTTTTGTTTATTTATGGTTTACAAAATTGTCGCTTGGAGTTTGTTGTTGATATATTTATCTATTAATCTCTGAGGTGTGGTTCGAACGTTTCGATCACTAATCCGGATGTCATGGGTTCAATCCCGTCGGGGCAGATTTGTGTTCGGTTTGCATGCCTCAGAAGGCACGTTTAGATATAGGTCCAAATTTTAAATATGGACCCATATCTAACCCTACTTATCTATCGTGCTATCTAAATGTTGTACCCGATGTTCGGCGATTGGGTTTCACCACCCATAACACTGGTACGTAATAATTATCGGTGAAACTTTACATTCTAACCTATACTAGGTAACATCTCTGACACACCCCCTCGATAAAAAAGGGTTTTTGAACCCTTTGAGGGTTTTGGTCGTGACCACATACCGATTCTCCAGTATGAATTTGGCCATACATATAAATAAAATAAAAAAATCTGACCTCCTGTGGCTGAGTTGTAGAGCGCTCGCTTGCTAACCCAGTGGTCGTGAGTTCAATCCACGCAGTTCGGTCTGCGTGCTTCGGAAGCGACAATCAACCTTCATCGGCCTCGCTTATACTCGGTCCGGCCTTCGACCTCGCCGCTTGGTACTGTTTGGCCTCCGGCTTCGCCTTCGACCTCGTAGGAATCGTCCTCCGGGGTCGGCCTTCAGCCTCCCTAGAATGTCATTAGATATGACTCTGGTAGCAGAGGTGTTGTGCTCAGCCGAAAAACTCGCATGTTCGGACTCCGAACGCTGCCAGTTCAGACTTAACAGACACTCATAGGCTCGGCCTTCGGCCTCGCCAGGAGATCCAAAGAAATTTCCGATCAATTTTTTTCCGAAAAAGTGTCAAAAACCCTGTTGGTTGTCAAAAAGTGTCAAAGGAGACGGCCAGTTCCCCATAAGCAATATGCCTTAAGAGTGTACACAAATATATTGTGGTCAATGATAAAGAACAATTTCAGAATAACACGGTTTGACTATCCATTTAAAACGGACACCATCTTATAATAACTTTTTATGATAAATCGTTTTTATTTTGAGGTTATTTTCATATGGCATTGCGAAAATAAACTTAAGCGCGTTTGGAACGTTCATAGTTGTAACAATGTTTCACGATGATTCTGATATATTTAAAAGGGTCATGCTCAAATGTCAGTCGTAATGTAATCTCTATCAGAATCCAGAAGAAAAGCATGAATCGTGAAATAAAAAGCTGTGACTGCCGATCGCGTCACGCATGACTATCAAAGCACGCTGGAAGCGTAGTTTGTGGACTATTTGGTAGATGGCGCCCTTTCGTTTCGTTCGGTGTTCGCTCTCATGACTGGCTGCGACATTAAGTACTTATATTATTTTAATATGTGTGTCCGTGTTATTATGAAAGTGAAACTAGCTACGAATAAATCTAACAGAAATTATAGTATAAATTTATTTCATGTACGCGGTTAAGGCCGATTCTGGCCATCTCCTTTGAATACGGATTCGTAATCAGCGACCCGAACTGCCCCTTGATACCGAGTTTCAAGCGAATCGGAGCACCTGTCAAAAAACTGTCAAATGTCAAATTTTTTTATGCGGTCGGGTAGCCGCTGGCAAACCTGATAGCCCCTCACAACGATATATTTTATCTATATAATGTCAAATCCTCAGAATAAGGAATACAAATAGAAGCCTGGCTAAAATAAGAATTGGGCATTAGCCATTGTACTCATCTAACGTAAATTACTCCTGTGTACGAGTGAATGAAACGACGGACCGCACTTACTTTATATTTTTTCCTGGTGTGTCACTAGATTGAACCAAACAAATGTCAGATGGATGTAATTTGGATGTATTTTAAAAATTATAATACCATCAAATTAAATATGTCTCATCATTGTATCGTTGTGTTGTAATATCGTTCGTAGCGTGCATCACATCTTAATTTGGTGGCATCGAAATGTCTAATGCATTTTGCGAAAGTTTACAGCTTCACCGAGAGAAATTAAATATTTTTGTGCTCTTCCTCTCAAAATTCGTGAAAGTGTGATTTATTATTGTTTGTGTTGATTGTTTTTTTAACATTGTAATAAAAT
Organism: Ypsolopha sequella; assembly: GCA_934047225.1. NCBI lineage: Eukaryota > Metazoa > Arthropoda > Insecta > Lepidoptera > Ypsolophidae > Ypsolopha > Ypsolopha sequella. The sequence goes on along the minus strand of OW203994.1, from coordinate 12,529,802 downwards.
GTCTTGTGCGATTGAAGGCTGTAAATCGCATACAGGAAGAAAATAAAACAACAATGAAGCAATATCATTTCATCGGTGAGTTCTGATAGTTTTTATGTTAATAAGTTGCAGGATCATACCTAAAACTCAGTAACAATAATAGTAGTTCTTGTAAATCATACTCGTGTTCAATTCTACACCGATATTTACCTGTTTTATATAGATTTTCTGCCGACTATGAGAGGTTATGTTTTTTCGTATAGTGATGTACTAAAGTCCGTGTGGCAAACTATCGAACATTGTTTCCCGCGGCAGCCGTGCATAAAGGATAATCCATCTATCAAAAAAACATAGTTTCCAAGAACTCTGTAGATGGTGTTGAACTGACTACGTTGCTAGGTGCCAAAGCCAAAACGATTGAAAAAAAAAACATTGCGTCACGTCACATACGCTCGTTGGTTGATGACATGTGTGCTGAGCATATTATGTCCGAATGCTTTGTTATGGTCCGTCCAGGTTTAAAATGTACCATGGCTTGTACAGTGGAGACCCCATCAAGCTATACACTTGCAGTACGACAATAGCCCCTATAGAGAAGAATATAAGATAGGTGCAAAGTCCAATGTGTCTTACTTGATGCGGTCTCCACTGTACTCATTGCGCTTTACGACTTTCATCTTTAGGAAAAAGATGTATGCCTCCATTTTTATACAAATCCACAAGGCACAGACTTCTCTTCTTTTTCTCTTGGGACATTTTCTTTCTGGCATAGAAAACTCATAAAAAGACTGCTAATTATTTTTTTCTTTTTCCTTGTTGTTATCATTTATTTATTTTCAAAATGTCATTGTGATGTGATGTGACAATGACATTAATTACTTTTTTATGTACGTTTCGTTTAACGATCTCAAAATTACATCCAAGTGCAATAATCAAAAAATTATGTGACGTTCCGTTCCTTGCAGTAACTTACCAAGTTCAGCGCCGTCTATCCAGCGACTAGGGAAGAGTAAAAAAAAAAAGAAAAGAAAATCCCTCATTGCAGCGCGAGTTAAAAGAAAAATAATGCCGAATAAATATCGCTATATTTTTTTGTTACAGATTTCCAAAAAGGGAAGAATTAAAAAGTGAATGGCTTAGACGAATAATTTGACCAAATTGGGCAATTAAAAAAAGCAGTCATATTTGTTCGAAACACTTTACGTTGGATTCTTTTGGACCAAACGAAAATTTAAAATGGAGACTTTTAAAAGCAGATGCCTTACCAACGTTATATTTACCAGATACAGACACATTGGTAACCTTTAAATAATTATGTATAATTGCATTATCAATCTTGTTTGTAGGTACGTGCTTGTACTATACTATAGTATATTAACTTGATAATTTTTCAATTTTAGGCAACAGAACCAGTACCTATGGATGTCTGTGGTTTAGAAAAGTGCATATTTCTATGTTCGCAAATCGTTCTGAAAGGCCTGTTCGCAGTGGCGTGCACAGAACTTTTTGCTGGAAAAGCAAACAACTGGTCAAGAAAAACAATTTAAAAAATATGAAAAAAATTAAATATCAATTTAAAAAAAAAAATATTGTATGACGCCAGGGTAGACAATGTCTACCCTAGAGTGAAAATTTCCAATACAATTTTTTTTTTTCAAAGTGATATTTAAATTTTTTAATATTTTTTTTATTGTTATTCTTGACCAATTGCTTGTTTTTCCAGCAAAAAGTTCTGTGCACGCCACTGCCTGTTCGTTCATGTTACTGCCGTGATCGACTTCACGAAGAAATTCCGCAGATCAAGACATTTTCATACTTAGTGGTTGACAATAAAAGTACTTTGAAAGGGTAGTTCTATCGTGTAATGAATTTTGGGAATGCTTGTTGACTTGAACTGCGCATAATTTGATTTCTTATTACAGGTTATTAGGTATTTTAATCGTTCATTATTTGTTATTAGTTTTTATTCAAGATAAGTTGTTGTTTATCTGATAGAAAAAAAAATTTGAAATTACCTCTGTAGTAATTGCGCTGTCATCGCTCATCATTGACATAATATTATTATTACGAATCCTATAAGTCTATGATTATTATGATTTCTATTGTTGCGATTAATTTCTTCCTCCTTGATTGAACAAAGACGCGACATCAACGAACATCTATTTGATTGAGTTAAGAGGCGACTTAAAAAGTATCCACTTAAATGGTTTACGGTTGTATCTCTGATACAAGCTACAGCATTTTTTGTACTAGAAACAAGCACAATTTTGGACTTAACTTATGTACCTACCTGCCTACGATATAGTAATTTGTACTTAATAAAAAATATTATGCTAAACGAAAGATATCCTTTTATTAATTCCTTATTTACACAATTTAACATGTGTCCCACTGGGGTAGACAGAGACCACTTTGCTATTAATTCTCTTGGCCTCCTTCCAAAGCAAGAGGATGTCACCAGAAAGGTCGGTGCCTCCTGCATTCTCTTTTTTTTCACACTTTGATACGATATAATGTGTGGTAAGGAGATTGGTTGCGGTTCATTTCGATTTGGTTTATTTATCGTAGTCAAAAATCGACATTGTTACATCACTAGCAAAGCAACGAACTAGTGACAACCTACCTAATTAAGAAAAAACTAATACATATCCATCTCTCTCTAACGCACTAGAATGTCGTAAGAAAATCAAGGATAGGTGTCTTTCTCCGCGTATTATTTTAGTCAGGTTTCTATTTGTATTCCTTATTCTGAGGTCAAATCTACCGATAAAGATAATATAGATTCTATGCCAAATATTCATCGCTTGCAACATATAGATGTCGCCACAATCGGACGTCGATTAGGCATATCATCTTACAAAGTATCCAAAGCTATATTCTTCTCGCTATCAGTAAAGTGTAGGACTGCAGCTATCGCGTTGAGCATATGTTTTCGACCCGCATAGTCAGTGGACATTAAATACGCCATTACAACGTTTTTTAAATATTCTAGGTTTGCGCCTTCTCTGGATTGGATCCGTCTCAGCCTGGAAATAAATAAGAACGATTTAATGTGAAAACAAATAGAGATTATTCGAGAGATCGTACCATCTGAGTCAAATACAGAGTACATTTTATAACAAATTAGTTCTCTAACGTTAAAGTTTCAAATAAAATAATACAAATAACAAGTCATTATTTGTTATAACAAACAATCAAATGACGTCGATATTTTTGCACTTTCTCTTTCGATATTGGAGAAAACTGTTGATAAAATTTTGTTCGAGTAACATGGATCACATTTGGCCTTCAATAGAGATTAATGGAGAGATCATATCATCTGAGTCAAATACATCGTTGTTTTTAGAGTAAATTTTATAACAAATTAGTTCTCTTACCATAAAGTTTACAATAAAATAATACGAATAACAAGTAATTATTTGTTATAACAAACAATTAATTGATGTTGATATTTTTGCACTTTCTCTTTCGACATTCAAAAAAAGTGTTGGTAAAATTTTGTTCGAGTAACATGGGTCAATTCATAAGAAATATATTTTTTAGGATTATTTTCTACATAATGATATCGATCTTTTGTTAGCCAAAAAACCGAACCGTACCGTTTCGTTTTTGTTAATTAAACTCATAACTTTCAGTGAGCATTTAAGGAACTCCAGGCCAAAAAGTTTTAATAATTAATTTAAGTAAGTTATATCTATAAAGACGATTTGTTTTCCTAAATAAGTAAAAAAAAAAACAAACATTATCCGCAGTAATATGAGTCAAAAACATAAATTTACCTTTCAATCTCTTCTTTGAGTGTTCTCAGGACTTCCTTGAATCGCTCCTTTTCAATTGTCGCATCACGTTGAGAATCCCTGTAAATAAGTAATTTAATTATAATAACCGTACAGCAACATTTAAAAAAGGTCATAAAATATATTAGTTTATGAAAACAGGTTATTAGAACACGAGTGTGAGTTTAAAAAACGAGCCGTAGTTGAATTTTTAATAGTATAAACGAGTGTTTAATACCTAGTTATGTACAGTTTCATACACTACTTTATCTATACTCATGCAATAGGTTACCAATTTTCCAATCCATAAGATCTTGGTAACAATTGTCGTACGTTTTTTTGATTTTGCAGGTTCGTTTTGATTGTTCGTCATTTTTGTTGCTTAGTATTACTGCTGTCAGAAATTGTTGCCCAGAATCAACGACATTCTATACCATAGAATGGTATAGAATCTGGTATAGAATGTCGTTGCCCAGAATGTTTTGCGTTTGTGCGTTATTTATATTTTATTATTAAATTATTATTTAATATTTACTAATATTAAATTAATAAATAACGCACAAAATCCAGTACAGTGGGTCTACCGCGTAATTCTCATTTTCATCAACATCAACTTGAGATTGAAATTTGACGTGCGTCGACGACGCCCGCCACGCTCGCTCGCGACGCTCTTTTGCACGCGTTGAATTTCGCATGCATTTGCTTGAAGTTGATACGAATGAGAATTACGCGGTAGAGCCACAGTTCGCTTTACCGCAGTTTTACCGTCATTAAAATCAATCGCAGTCAACCGCGCATGTATTTGGTCACAAGTATGACCATCATTCGAATCATAATATTATGCCAACCGTTTCACCGATACAAATTTCGGCATTATCAAGGCAAGTGTCGTTCTTAAGACGACGACGCGGCGTTCACCGTCGTTGTTAAACGGACACAGGGCACGGGCATATAGTCCACAAGAACACGTGAGTGTTCAAGCTGCATGTTATAATAAATCATTCGAACCATTCCCTATTAAAACTTCAGACATGGCTGTACGGGCTAAGTTCCCTTTGCCTTCCTACTTCGTGTGACTGTACTTTTACAACAGAAAAAGTTATACATATTATATTATTAAATATATTATAAAAGTTATACTTTTATTTAATTTTTTTTCTGTTTACGAAGTGAGAGTACATAAAATAAATAAAATAATAAATCATCAAGAGCGTACCTAAAATGTCCTTCCAAGATGTGTTTTTCCTTCCTAAGCTGCGATATGTCGAGATCCTTCCTTGCCAACTCGTGCGCATAATGCAGCATATGCGGCGGTGACGTCACATCCTAGATATAAATAAAGGACGGTTAACATTATCTTCGCCTCTTATAGGCCTGCTGCCTCAAACTAGTTTCAAACTAGGCAAACTAGTATATCAGATGAAAGAATAATGCAGATACAGACATATGGACAAATATTATGTTTCGTTGAACAAACAAATTGTGTAGACAAGAAATTAAAGTCAAATCACTGATTAAAAATTGTGAAAATATTATAGATGGAATGCAAATTTGGTTTTGAATTATACGTCATTCAGAGGGGTACAGATTCTCCAGCTGTCCCCGGAATAACTATAGAACATTTTCACTTCTTGTAAACTATGTAATTAAAAGCGATATAAATACTGTTTTAGAATGCCTAAACAACAATTCTTTTAAACGATACACAATCTTTTAAAGTTGCGAAATCAAAAAACGAAAATTTGTTTAGGTGCATCCCTGTCTACATCTAAAAATAATCGTGCTACCATGTTATTCTATCCGAGAGTAGAATTTAATAAAGTTGAAAAAATTACTATGATATAGGTAAAATATTATAGGAAAACTGAATTCTCCGTCCCTATTTCATCCGAAAATGATATCAAACACGGTATAATAGCTGCTTAGCAACAGTGGTTAATTTTTGAGTAACGGGGGGTGGACCCCCTTTTCGGGCCCCTATACCCCCCAAAAAAATGTTTCTTCATGTCCCCTGGACTAGATCTACTAAGAATGATCCTAAGAACATTTGTGGTGATTGACTTGCTTGTATCACACTTTTTCAAGGTCAGCCCCTTTTGGCGACAATAATGACTCCAGTAGCTATTTTTATACGCTATATTCCCCTCTACTAAGATGGATGACATGTATTATTTTAGCAAAAATCTGATATATGGTTAATTCTGTTATTTAATCATTTTACGTATTAAAGTATTTAAAAAATCTTTGTCTAACCATGATTTAGGCAGACAGACTTTATTTAAAACATACTTTTACCCACAAAAAATGGAAGATGCCCTAAGATTTTCGACATACCGTTAGAACCCCATGGCTTTCCTCGGTGCTAGTTTTCCTACTGGGAGCATTCCTGGCTCGTATGTAGTTATCTGTTTCTTGCAACAGCGCCGCGTATCGGTCTCTTTGCGTTTGTACTTGCTTCTCTAAGCTGTGCACGCGGGTTTTAAGGTCTGAGATTACTTCCTTGTGGTACTCTTGTTCGGTTTTTAGTTTCTGTGGAAAGGAGAGAAAAAAATTAAATAGGTAAAGGAATCCTGACTTGAAATCCTGATAGAAATCCTCTATAGACCTTGTTATGAAATCTAACAACGTATATCTGATATGAATTTTAAAAAAAACAAAGTGCAAAAGGCTAAAAAATGTGATTTTTCATGACTGACCAAAATGTCATAATTATAAAATAAATTTAATAATTTTTAAACTAAAAGATTTGGTCGCTTTCATTTTATTGTAATTCAAATGCTTATTTTTTATTTTTCTAATATGTATTCAGAATAATAATTACCTCTTCATGCAGCTTCAACGTATCAACTTTATCTTGTTTCTCTTCTTCCAACAACATTTTATATGCCTCAACCTTTTCTTTCAATGCTGCTACTTCAAATTTTAGTTCACCTATTTCGTTATCGTTACCCACTGACGACCTGTTTTCTTGCTTAGCTGTCTGCTTCTTATAACTCTCATATTCGATCTTTAAATTATCATATTCTTCTCTGCATTTCGTATGGATATTGTCGTAACCATCCAATTTCAATATGGCGGCTATATCGACAGGGTGGCCATACTTTTCGTTTTCGGCTATGAGTTCCTTTTTGAGGATGTGAATTTTATCAATCAAGTTTTGTAGATATTCGCTATCGGCTAATTTTTCGTTGTCTGTTTCACTTTTTTGCGATGCTTGTTCTGGAAATAAACGATACTACAAATAGATAAAAATAGGCACGTTAAGAGTTTCTTGGTCTGTACCTATAATGTATCTATCAGCAGCATATAAATACAACTTACTGAAACCCGACAGGTAAGTCCAAAAGAACACTACCGCAGAATAGGGAATGCTTCTTGATCCATACATTACAATTTTTTCAGTTACAAACGAATAAAAAATTAAAGAAAATGCTTCCGCAACGGTTCTCGACAAAAGAAAAAAACTCGAAAAAACCTACCAAATGCTCTATTTTCACTATGAGCCTCAAACTTCTGCAACAGCTGCGTATTGAGCGTTTCCTTTAGCTGCTGAATCAGCTTTTGATCTTTCCGTCTCCTGGCGTCGTATTCCCCTACTGTTTGTGATAGTTCCGCCAACTTCTCTTCAAGTAAGGCCACTCTTTCTTCCTGTCTCGCAACCGCTTTGCGAGCCGTTTCTTCGGCCCGTTTAGATTTTATTTGTTCCTGTAAATTAAAATCATAGGTAACCTTCAATAGTTTTTGAAATGATGGGAATGACATAGTTATGTATCTTTGTTAACAATGTATGTTCATAGCTAACATTTTTTATACTTTAGTTTGCTTTTCGATTACCGGGTCCCTTATACGGATATCTATTAAAAAATACTGATAAATGAACAATTTGTGCAATGGTTGAGCTATGAATTTTGAATAATAATAACACGTTCAAGAAAAATCCCGCAAAGTTTTAGCTCTGCTATAGCTACCTCTCCATTAAAGAGTGCGTGTGTCTGCAGCGCGGCGCTCTTATCCCGCAGACGCACCAGCAGCGCCAGGGTCTTGCTAAACGGTTTCAGACTCGTCGCTTAGCTCTTCTCTAGCCGCTCTATCATACCTACCTCTCTAATAGCGAGCGCATGTGTCTGCTGCAGCGCGGCGCACTTGTCCCGTAGACGCACTAGTAGTGCCGGGGTCTCGCACGTACGCGCCGAGGCTCGAGCTAAGGCGCGCTGAGCGGCCTCTAGCTCGCCGCTTAGATCGCGCACGCGCTTCTCTAGATCTGCTGTTGTTACTAAAAACAAGATTTTACAGCTTTATGCATAAGTGTTATCTATTATATCTTATAGTTTATAAATAAAACTTACAGTACATACTTATAAATAAATATACATTTATAAGTATAATATAGAGAGGAAATTAAATATTACCTTGTGGATCTGAGCTGTTAACATATTTGTCTTCAAGCTTCTCTTTATTCTTGCGTTCTGCATTGAACTTTATGTGCAGTTCCCTAAAAAGAAAAAAATACAATTGAAACTTGAAATTTTTTGGTTCTTAATCTTCATCTGATGTAAAATCAGTATGATTAATTGTTGTACCGAGAATAAAAGAGAATTTATCAGATATTTTATCATAAATAATCAAGGAAAAGGGCGCATGATGACAGTCTTCTATAAAAAGTTACCAGAATCTGTAAAATTTTAACATCTTACTTTAACATCGCAGCATGATTAGCTGTTTCATTTTCTCTCTCTTGTATCTCATAAGCGATTTTTGCTTTCAAATTGTTAACTTCCGCTAAATGCTGCTGGACCAAACTTTTTGTCTCCTCCCTCATAATGGCTATCATGTTTTCATACTGAAAATTAAAGTCCTTATCTTTTAGAAAATATCTGGAAATACATTGAATTGTAACTTTTGTGCAACAACTAATCTGATTATTTTGTTGATAATATATTTGGGCAGGCACAGGATAAAAATATTAGGACACCTTCTAAATAATTGATGAAGAGAAATTAAGTAAATATTTTCTCTGTGAAGAAAAAATTATAGGAAGAATGATTTCTGTCTCAAATTGCCATTAATTTTAAATTAATTAATTTTAAGTAAAAGATTGCCTCAACAAGAGGCTTTTAATTTATGATGATGATGCTTTACCTTATCTCGAGTGACCTTCTTATCTGCTTGGAAAGCTTCTTCCATTCTTGACTTCTCAGCTGACAACGTGGCCAGGGATAATGTAAGGGCTGCCACTGAATCATCTGTAAATGCATTTTTAGTAATCATTAATTATTAATTGCTGTATTAAATACTATATCTGTCGAAGAGAAGTTGCTGGGACTCGGGTCAGTAAAACAGTATCCAGTGTAGTGGGAATCAAAAAGTGCCGGCGCGGCGGCGGGGAAAAGCAGAAAAAGCCTACACTCCGCGCATGTCACCCCCCTTCGATACCGTGATTGATAGAAACGGGGATGGGTTGTGGTTGTTCCTGGCAACAGGAATGTTATGTCTGTAGTTATCTGAAGGAGCCCTATGCAGAAATTTTATAGAGTTTTTATAATAACCTAAAGAATTTCGTAAAGACAGTAACTTTGCTGTAATTAAATAGAGAAGCAGTGCTCATTTTAGTAAAACGAGGCAAGAGAAAAGGTGACGTGGGAGGAACCTACAAGACCAAATAAAGAGGTGGAAGTTTGAAGGCTATTATTGGGTACATCAAACTGATTTAGTGCTAAGCACTATAAATGGGCTTTTATTAGAGGGAGACTTACATGTAGGTTAGGGTGTCCCTTAGAAGGCATGAAAATGCTTTTTATTGAAAATTTTAAGTGCTAAACATTATTCTTTTTCCTGTTTGGGTATTATTAAGAATTATGAAAAGAAAACTTATAAATAATAATATTAACTGGTGCCACAGGGGGGCCAAAGTCAGGATTCGACATTATCAATATAATTATCGGATACTTATACGATTAGTATCGGATACTCATCACCAGTGTAAGAAATTAATTTGTTATATTGTTTCAATAAATACATAAAAAATGCATTATAATTTGGGCAATTCTAACAAAAATAAATATTATTTTTTTTTTTTTATATCCAACACAAATTAACATTAATTAAAGTAAAAATCATTTTTAGTACTATATTTTAAATGATTTACAGTAGCGCTTTTAAGCGCTGCAGAAACGCGCGAAAGCATTCTAAATCCGAACTGAATTTTTATGGTACGGGAAATCCCCACAGTTCACTTTCATGAACGCAATTTTTGTCATTATCAATTGATAATTGTAGAGCTATTTTGATCAAGATATTCATCATGATGATATCAAGATAATTATCACCGACAACTATCCTTTCGAACCCTGGCCAAAGTATTAAAACATTTATAAATTATTTAAAAAATACAAAAATTGTTTTTTTTTTTATCAAAGAGTAAAAAAGGTGACATTAAATAAAAAGACTTAGATTTGACAAAATAATCAAGGAATAACTATGATTAATTAATTACAAAGGTTTTGACATAGTTTTTCTTTTGCAATTACTAGACATTTTTCGTGTATTTTGTGCCACAATAAAGCAAATCGTATTTGGCTCTCACTCTTCATTACAAAAACGTAATTTTATGTTCCACATTCTCCAAATTCATTAGGGAACAATAAATAAAAAAATTAATGCCAAAGCACTATCTGTGTTACTACAAAACGGTGTTTAACTTTAGACAGTGTTTAAATCTGTTATTGTCACCTTTTCTTTCATATCGTAAAAAAGTGACAGCAACACATTTAAACACTGTCTAAAGTTAAAAACCATTTTGTAGTAACACCGCAGGTGTTTAGAAATGTTATACATTATTTCAAAAACTAGCTTTTGGCCGCGGCTTCGCCCGCGTGGATTTAGTTTTTTGTAGTTTAAAATTATTTCTTGATCTCTTGTTTGATTCTCAGGCTTTGACGAGGCCGAAGGCCGAGCTACGTTTCCTCACGAAATAATTTCTCGATCACTGATTTGATTCCGAGGTAAAATTTGGAAATTCATAATTGAAAATTTAGGTAAATTCTGAACGAAATTATAATTTTTTTCTCTGAATTAAACTTCGGTTAGTGTGTTAACACTTTGAAACACAATATTTTTTTCTTAAATATATTAAATCCTTAAACCCAACCCTAGTAACAGAAGCAAAATTTCAGCTCTATAACTTCAAAGCAACTGTATTTCGAAAAATATTCTTGTCCTTATGGAATGATTTTCCGAATACCCTGAAAAATGTCATCATAATTTGTAAAGTATCTTTGGTGGTCTTTGGCGAGGCCGAAGTCCGAGCCGCTTTTAAAAACGAAACTATTTTTTTGTTCTTTGAAATGTCCTTTGCTAAAGTGGTTTTGTTCAGGCCGTAGGCCGAGCTGCGTTTCCGAACGAAATTATTTTTTACTTTTATTTGATTCGATTTTATTCATTAGAGATATCCCACGCAAAGCTCGCTCCATAGCTCCTTAAGCGACCTTAAGTCGGTGGATCAAGCCCTTGGTAAGAGATAACTTATCGGTTAAATACTTTTGCCTTTAAGCACTGCGGAAAGTCATCGACATAATCTGCCGAATCAGTAAGATGAAGTGGCAGTGGGTAGGCCCATATTTGTCGCCGACGTGATTGCCGTTGGAGCCAAAAGGCCTAGAATGGATACCACGTGCAGCAAAGCGTAGCCTAGACCGACCTCGTGCCTGCTGGCCCGGCGGACTTCGCGGGTAGCGGCTGGATGAGCATGACGGAGGAGCGCCAAGAGTGGCAAAATTTTAGAAAGGCCTATTTCCAGCAGTAAACGAACACAGGCTGATGGATGGCTAGATATTTTATCCCCAGATAAAGTGTCTTTGGCTAGGTCGAAGGCGTATCAGCGTTTCTGAACGGAAAAAGCACGATTGCTTATAAAATTTGTTGTCGCACGTTTACTAATTCAAAAATGATTTTCAGTAAGTTCCGCATTGAGTCCGCGTAGTAGATTGTAGCTAATTATTCCTGTTATATTTGACGAAAAACCGGTCAAGTGCGAATCAGACTCGCGTACCTAGGTTTCGTAATTCGACAGTTTTGGGAACAGAAAATTTTATTTGGTCTTTTTTTTCGTGAATTTCTCAATTTTTTTTTCTGTAATCTTTACGAAAGCACTTATTGCCGTGGTTTTTTTTTTTTACATTTTTCGGTTCACCAGTTTTGGAGATAAGGGAAGGGACATACATTTTTTGTGGTTTTCTGAGGATTTATCGAAATAGATGCAAGTAAATTATCAAAACTATATATTTTTACAATCGACTTTTTAATACCTATATTGTATTAAAAAAATATGTATAAATTTATTTAACTTTATTTTTATTTTTCATTTGTATAAAAAAAAAAACGCTATAATTATCCTGTAATTGGCCAGTTATGACCTATAATCGGGGTGGGTACATACATTTTTTTTGTGGTATTTCGACGATTTCTTGAAAACGGTGCAAGTTAATATAGCCAAATTATATAATTTTATAATCAGCTCCTTAATACTTATAATTTGATACCCATATTGTAGTTTTAGGAATATTTTTTTTTTTCCTCTTTTGTGCAAAATTCTAAGTCTTTGTCTTTAACAGTGCTAAAGTTATGAGGCTGTGACATACGGATGGATGGACAACGGAATCTCACCGTTAAAGTTCCAAAAATGTCAAAATTAAATTTTCTATTCGCAAAACTGTCGAATTACGGACGACTTGCGAGTCTGACTCGCACTTGACCGTTTTTCTTTTTATTTGGTACCATTTTTTTGTACTTTGCGCTTGTGCAAATTTAAAGGAGCTTGTGCTTGAGCTTGTGTAAAACACTTCACTTTTCTAAAGAAATTTGTCACCCCATTGCCATCCCATGGGAACTGATATATGGGATAAAAAGTAGCCTATGTCCTATTTCAGGTCTAGAACTACATTTGTGCCAAGTTTCAGCCCAATCGGTAGGTACGGGGCGTGAAGGAGCAAAACATCACTTTTCTAAAGAAATTTGACAACCCATTGCCATCCCATGGGAACTGATTTATGGGATAAAAAGTAGCCTATGTGCTATTCCGGGTCCAGAACTACATTTGTGCAAATTTTCAGACCAATCGGTTCAGTAGTTACGGCGTGAAGGAGTAACAAACATCCATCCAAACTTTCGCATTTATAATATTAGTGGGATAGTGGGATAGTGGGATTCCAAAAATTCTGTGGAGTTGGATAATATACATCATGACCTTTTTGATACTACCTATATTGTTGCCTAACCGTATAGTAGGATTTTGTTCAGATACAGATTGACACTGGTGTTTTGTACCAAGAATCATAAATTTTGATTTCATCGGATTGAGAACAAGGCAATTGTTATTTGCCCAATCAAGAATCATATCAAGGTCTTCATTTATTTTAGCTACTGCTGGATCCGTATTCTCTGGCTTAAATGAAAATTAAAGCTGCGTGTCGTCAGCATACAGGTGCACTTGGCAATGTCTAACCTTGTTGACAAGATCTGCAGTGTATAAAACAAAAAGCAGCGGACTCAGAATCGAACCCTGTGGACAACCTCGAGAGACGGTTTTAAGTTCTGAGCTGGCTGAATAGTCATTATGACTATGATCTTCCTGCTATTTTCTTGTGATATAAATATCAAATCATTAACTATGTTCTGCAGTTAAGGTACCGCAATATTGTCCTGCTGGCATGTAGTTTATTGACTTGCAAATCTTTTAAGCAAACAGTGACATCCTATGTTTGGAGCAAGTGCATCAGCACTCATAGCTTGCACATGTTTAGTCAGACACCATTCTTCTTGCAATGTAGCAATGACAGATGCTTGTTTTGTGCCATTGCTATGTGAAAGTGAAGGAGATCCCAGAAATTGTTTAGAACCATGGAATTCCCAACTTTTGTTTTTAAGGGACAGCCTAATGTTGATACTATATTATTATAGTAAATTCTGAATTACAACAATATTAACAATATTTAATTTAGTGAATTTATGATATTTTATGTAGGCAGGATGAGAAATGGGTAGCCTACTTGGAGCATGTACAGTGGAGACCACATCAAGCTATACACTTGCAGTACGACATTAGCCCCTACAGAGAAGAATATAAGATGGGTACAAAGCCCAATGTGTCTTACTTGATGCGGTCTCCACTATACCAGTAGCCTACCTCATATGTTTATTTATTTATTTATTATTTACATTTATACTACACAATTCTTATATTATAATTGAGCAAAAAGCCATCATAACTTGCGAAGAGATGAAAGTTGTTTTGAGTAAGAATGCTCCTATTAGGCGAGCAAAGATTTCAGACCAATGATCATGTGATGTCTATGGTAGACAGCTATTTTGGAGGCCTTAAAGAAAACCATTATAGAGACGGCATTAAGGCTTTGTAACATCGATGGATGAAGTGCATAGAGCTTCAAGGAGACTATGTCGAAGAATAAAACTATATTTATTACATTAATAAGAGGCTTTCATTGCTAGGCTAATTATAAATCATCCCGCTCTCATAGTTACTAAAGTCATTTGATTAAAGAATTTTTAAAAAGTAGTAAACATCACCTTTTCCTGCTGTTTGCCCTTCTGTTGGGCCTTCAGTTTTATTGAGAGCCTTTAAACTTATTTCCAAGGCTTCTTTCTCTTTCACCAGGCCTTTGTATGCAGCAACAACATCTAGAATAGGAAGGTAAAAGAAATCATTAGCTTAGTATTATGAATTACGTAAAGGCCAGATTGTACATAGATGTTATTTGAACTATAACAATAGTTATTTTTTTGCGACAAAAATAGGAAGTGTAACTGTAAAAAAGAAATGTTTACAATTGGGGTTAAGGAGTTGGGGGTCAGGGGAGGGGCAGGAGAGAGGAGGGATTAGGAGTCCCCCTGGCACCACTTCCTCTATGCAGAAGTTCAGTCGTAAAGGCAACCCCAGATAACAAGGGACTTAAGTCAATGTAATGTTTATATATTGGTAAAGGTAAGTTTTATGGAACCTAAAGAAAACGGCTTAGATGAAAGTTCTTGAATCCAGTTAAATAGGTAAGTACATATTTTTATCGTCGGTGTGTAGAAGACAAAATCACTTGTTTTTTGTATCGAACTTGGGGCCTTTTTCACACTTAATTTTTGGCAGGATTTCTAAATAAGCGAGTGAAAATTTCCGTACTGTTTTGAGCCTGTGGGACACACAAATATGAGTACAAATTACCTCGTAGACGAGTTTCATAACGCTTAATTTGATCTGCTTGTTTAGTAATGGTAGAAATTAACTCTTGCTTTGATAAGGATTCCATTATGTTGGCGATTTCGCAGAAATACCTTCAATTAATTTTTCTCTTTTGGTGGCTACAAAAACTTTTTTCTTTTTCTCTGGCTAGACAAAAAAAGTTGCACAATGCAAAATTCATTTCATTGAACCATTATAATTATAATAAATTAATAGTCAACAAAACAAAAGCAAGAGCCAAAAAAATGTAAGCAAATTTTGCTTAGCAAAAGTACCTGACCCCCGATCATTAATTAACTAACACTTTCGTCAGGTTCCAACACTGACAGCAGGATAGCGTATACAATTTTCAACGCGTGCAACAGAGATGGCAAAAGAACCCGTGTCGCGACCCCTAGTTTATGAACGTGCCCCAGGGTCTCTTGTCTCTTCTCTCTCTGCTCTGACCTCTGCTGTGCACGTCTAGTCTAAATTAATCCAGTAATGCGCAGCCCAGTAGTAATGCACGGCTTGTAATTCATGTACGATTCCGAGGGCGTACGTTATTGGCTGAACATTACAAAGCCACAACTCAACAGTTCCGGTGGGTGGGCCCATAGACTTAGAATATACTGGTGTATAGACAAACAAAGCGTGCGAGGGAGAAGAAAATCCCTTATGGCAAGAATGCAAGAGTGAAAAGGAAAGCATATCTAATGAATCTGTAACCACTTTTGATTGACAAGCCGTGAGAACGCAAGCAATGAACTCGTTAGATTTTTGGATTTATTTCTGTGTATTCGTGTTTATTCTTACAACAAGTCTTCAATAATGGTTATTTGTTCTGTAGGGTTAATCAAAGAAATAATCTTGATATTTGCACATTTCACGGGTAAATTTTTTTCTGATTGATCTTTTCTAGTCTGTAATGCACTCTAATAATACCTAAAAAAATAATATGTTTTATCCATGGTGATATGGACACTGACATCTGGCGGAAATTCAAGTACCTACCTACAAAGAAAAAAAACAACGGAAAAAACAATCATTAGTAAAGTAACTGACCACCACTTTAATTTTGTTCCCATTTTACATGTATATAATTGAAACCTAGTGTTATTATTTTATGTTACAAAAACTGACTTAGGACATAAATAATAATTTGATCGCATACTAGAATGTATCCGTTCCGTGTGATCTTATATTTAGTTTTAGCCAAAGCTTACTTCAAACATTTTTATCAGGCACTTACTTATCCGGACAAATCCAGACGTGGTAACCCTAACATGAGTGATACAGTAATTACATACGTAATAATAAATCATGTTATATCAAGAAATCAAATCATTAGCAGAAAGTTGGTGGTTACTCCACCGACAAGGGCGTAGATCTTAAGCTATAGATGGATAGATATAATTCGCATAGATTAAAATATGTTAAGGTGTGTTAATTCGAAAACCATTTCGAGATTTAGGTTTAAGGTGGTAAAACCAACACAATTTCATACGATTTTATAATTGGATACATGCCCTAATTACTTCAAAACAGACTTCTCAAATATGGCTATAAAAATCAACAAAAAATCTAGTTTCCGCATATGCAATAATATTATTCGAATATTGTTTAATTATTACGCCATTAATAAATCAAAAGTAGTTAAAATTTGCAAGATTTTTGTGTGTATTGGTGAGACTTACGCACACATAGAAGTCCATGATAGGTCGTACAAATACGTTTCATTCATAAAACTTTGTTCCGATTGTAGCACAAAATAATAACTTACAATATTGTTAAATTTATTAACGATATAAAAAACAAATCAATGTCTCAGGTAAAATTATTTCAAATTAACATCAATAAAAAAAAAAACATTTCTTATTTTATTATTACAAAAATCGACTACCATAATTCCTTAGAATGTATTTTTTTTATTTGTCACCGTACATTGTGTGAAGATTCGGAACGGTAGCGGCCATCGGCCATGTCAACATTGCATATTTATCACGTCAAGCGTTTTAAGTGCTAGCTTTTGACAGCAATTCACAACGCTTATCAGTCGCCATTGCATAAAGCGCTCGATCTGTGTTGAACACGATAATCAACAATGGCTGACGCTCGACTGATTTCTTTCTGCGTAAACAAACGTGAACGAAATAGATTTTTAGAGATTCAGTGTGATCAGTACAGCAATTCGTTATAAATAGAGAAAAGAAAGTTATTTGAATGCCACCACGATGAAGCGTGCTGTTATCAAGCATGAATATTCCGGGCACAAAGTGAACAGCAAGCGTTCGAGAGCTGCCATGAAACGTTGCTATGGTGAAGAGAAAAGGTAAATATTTTATCGCTATTTTGAAAATTAATTATGTTAGTCAGAGTGTCGATAAGAGGGCATGACATACAACATCTTACCATGTTTACTCTAAAAATATTGTATTTCCTTCCAGTCGACCTGGCGCACAAATGAGCCGAAGGGTTCTTGTGACCAACCTAATGCTGCCATAGAAGTGCATCCAGAAGGAAGTTCTTCTAATCCTACACCTAAACGCGCCATCCGAACATATAAACAAAAATTGACAGACATGCCTCGTAAAAAAAAATGTCCTTTTACACCTACTCGTGAGGTATCACAGATTCGCAGGGACGTCAGGCATGATGAACAGACAGCTGGACCCAGCAATGAACCAGTAGAAATTATTTGGACACAAGATGCAGACATGTAGAAGCACGAATTAAGCATTGAAAAAACATGTGGTGTTTCTAGTCTTGAAGGCTTACAAGGCTATCGTATAGTAGATATTCAATATTTATTAAAATGGTCTTTGAAAATCCAAACTGAACACAAAAAACACTGCACTTGTGGCCACTTGGAGTTTGTTCGAGAAGAAAGAAATGGACTGAGTAGCACTTTCCAATTTAAATGCAACACTTGTGATCAAATTTATGTAGGAAAGACGGAGGGTGTCGAGAAAATCAACCAGTCATTTGTGTGGGGAATTCTAACCGGAGGGAGTTATTATGCCCAAAGTGACAATTTGCTTGCCGCTATGGATATACCCACGATTTCACAAAAAAAGTATGCAAAAACTGAATTACATTTGGGAAAAGTATGGGAAGAACACTAGTATAAAGAAATGCTAGAAGCTGGAAAAAAAGAAAAACAAATTGCCGTTGAAAAAGGGCACATATGCTCGGATGGAGTTCCATATATAACAGTACATGTAGATGGAGGCTGGTCAAAGAGGTCTTATGGACACAACTTTAATGCCAATTCAGGAATAGTAAGTTTAGTTATTTGATAAGTTTTAGTTTTGATTTCTTGAACGAGCGAGCAAAGTTTTCTGATAAAGTCTATTTGAACAATCTGGTGTTTTATATGTATGTATGTATGAATTATTGTCTTTATCTCTTTATAGCTCTTTACCTATAGATTGTTTAATTTTCAGGCTTGCATAATTGGAAAGGAAACAAAAAAATGCTTGTTTTTGGGCATAAAAAATAAATACTGCAGCATGTGCAATATTTATTATCTCATGCAGTATATTCATCAAAGCCTTACTTTAAGTTGTAACTTAATATAATATGTTTTTTTGCAGGTATTGTTGAGGGTGAAAACGCCATTGTGGAAGTAAAATGCTTTTCTTCCGTTGCAAGATTGTCAAAGACACTGGAAGAAGTAGCACAAACAAAAAAAAATATTCACTAACATTTAGTAACAGCCGCCTGGACGTTAATAAAAAACATAATTACTATTACCAAGTATGTGCTCTAGCTGTATATATAATATAATATAATAAATACTATGAATTTGTGAATAAATAGGTACTAAGATAAATACTTTTTTTTTCAGATCCAGGGACAATTGAAAGTGGCTCAGAGAGACAAGTGCTACCTGATTTGCTTTGTGGACTTTGGCAGCCCTATAAAAGTAATAATAATTGAAAAAGATGATGAGTTCATTAAAAACATGATTCCAAAACTGAGTGACTTTTATAGAAGATGCGTTTTGCCAGAAATAATTTTAAGGAGAGTACCTGCTAATCAAAAATGCTTGGAGCCTAAATAGACATTAGTGTAACAAAATTTAACTTATTTGACAGGACTTAACTTAATTTTAGCATTTGTCTTTTTCTTTCTGTATCGTAAAGACATATAAAAATATAAAATAAAACAATTAAATATTCACTTTGCGTTTTTACTTACCAATTATTCCTTTCCTATTTTTTTTTTTTAGTTTGTTCTATTTTTACATTAACATAATTCGATAATTGGAAAATGTGAAAAGCTTTTGAATACCATTGTTAATCATATTTCTTGATAAAGATGAAAATTTCCCAAGTATTGGAAAAACAACTTATGTCAAGGTGTAATTATTGATTTTTTGTAAATATTGAAGAACAAGTTGTATATTTACTCATTAAATTTGATATAAAAATGAAAACTGTAAGCTAACATGTATTATGGAAAATGTTTTTTGCCTCTGTTGTAAATTTGCAAAACTTGACATGTGTTGTTTTTCCTCGAGACCCTTCAATTAGTGTAACCCATTCCGTTATCGATTTTCGATAATAATTGGCAAACAATAGACATAAAGCCCAATCACGCCTTGTGAAGTTAGAGTTAGACGGACTAGTGTTAGTTAAAAAAAATTTGAATGTTTTTTTTTGAAACCTTTCGTTATCAAACAGAAGTGCTTCATGAGCTGATGGTAAACATATTCTACATTTCATTTCAGCCATTCGTTTAAAAAAAAAAAATCAAACACGAATATTCCTCAGCCGTTTCCTGAATGAAGGACTTAGTATTGTTTGGAGAACGTTTTTTTTTTTGGAAACGAGTGCTTGAAATAAAGTGGTGCTGTACCAAGTACATTTTTACAATCAGCTTATGAATCCCTTTCTTTTGAAACTACACGAAAGTTTGCAGTAAAATAAATAAAAGTGTCCATACAAAAAATTATGTCGTCATTGAAAACTTATCAAAGACCGCCAAAGACACATTAGCAGAGGTTTAATTCAGAGAACAAAAAATAGTGTCGATTAGAAAAGCGGCTCGGTCTTCGGCGGACTTCGGCCTCGCCAAAGACACTTTCCATGGTGATCAAATTAGATATGATGAGTATCAAAAATACTCCAAACCAGAGTCAGCTGTTTACGTACTAAAAAATTACAGATTTGATACGACTGGGACGTAATATATTCGTCGGTGAAACGCGGGTGTATCGAGTGTGGACTGTGACTTGCATTTCACAGTTCGCACACGGAACACCTCTGACACCCCTTCGGGGATTCATGTCGTGACGATATATTAATATTATTATTGATACGACTATACAAAAAATTAATGAAGGCAGGCGAAGCCGCGGGCAAAAGCTAGTTCAATATAATCCCGCTGTGAAGAATATGTAATAAATAAATCATCTTGTTTTTTTATCTAAATATTGATAAATGTTTGTTTCATACCAATGCTGACAACAATTGTATAATAATCTAATATTTTGTCTTGTTTTGCAAAGTCAATACGTTGCCGCTCTGCTTCCGCGGTAAAATACGGAGCGGCAACGTTTTAGTTTTGTATCGATTTGATTTTTATGAATGAATAAACTCACACATTGGCAGAACTGCCTTTACTAGTGTGCGTATTAGTTTGACAACTAATGAATTTATGAAACATTTGGAAGTGTAGTAAAAGCAAAGGGATTTCACATTTATTATCACTCCAAAGCGTCGTGAAATAAATTGCTTTATCCGCATATCAACTCAATTAATACCCAAAAGCAACAATAACAGGTATAATCATTAATTTGTTCTAGTTTCTTAGAGCGTGGCGCCATCTAACATTCTGAGCTCATTTCTGTTTACGGCTTTACCACCTTAATAAGCCGTATTTTAGAACTTTTGTTCTGAAAAACCTTATGATGATAAATATTTTTACGAAAAAGCTTGCAACTTTCATTTGACCTTCGTGTGACGTCACTTGACTGAAGGCTGTATAGAAATGTGTCGCTTGCCATCAAGTTAAAAAATATTACTGTCAGAGTCACAGAACAGAACATTAAGTCCATGTCTGGGTCACAGTATAAATATAACAGAACGCAGTAAGTGTTGCTGTCTTGTTACGAAATCCCAGATTGATCGGTTAATTTTATTTGTTATGAAGTAACGCATTATTAAAATAAATATAATTTTTGATGACAACAATTTCTGTGATGGATTAATATTGACAATCATACATGAGAGATACCAAATATAATTATGTATGTATGTATGTATGTATGAATTGTTGTGTGTTTGTCCGACCATAACTCGAGTATCGTTGATCGGAACGACATGAAATTTGAATTTTTAAGTTCGAGCCAAATCGGTCAAGATCGAATCGCGAGTTCATAGTTCGTGGCGAACGACTAGTTTATTTGCCTTTTAAAATTTAATAACCGAGATGGTAGGGCGTTAAATTTCAGCCAAATATACGTCACGTGATTAATAGGCACCTCTTGTGACTGACAAAGTACAGTTTAGGGTTTTTTTTGCAGGCGTTGGTAACACTCAACATAGTTTCGTTGTTGTTGTTGTTTGATTTTTTATTGCCAGATGTAGCAATATAGTACTCTGTGGATGACAGATTTTTTTTTTACAAGCAAGGCAAAAGTCCGCATTCAGTATCAGGCCTAAAATGAGTCATGTGACGTAACATCCGGAAATTCTTTAAAAAATCATAAATAAATAATGACTAATTTAAATACCATAATATTGAAAACTTTGATCTAAAAGCGCGTAAATTCTCTAAAAAAAAATTTAAAGAAAATACTTTTTTTAATTAAGCTACGCGAATTAATGTGTAGGTGGTACACTTGAGCTAACATGTCATGACAAATTTAAGCATTCTATCCCCCCCAGTACCGAAATGCACGACTTTTGTTATAAAATACAACCACACATGATTTATTGCCGTGGGAAAAGGTCAAGATCATTTTTGGCGGCATTTTCTTTGACGTGGCAACAAGTGTCATTTGGTTGAACGACCCGTTTTGCTATGACTCGGTAAGAATAGAATACAGCTGATACCGGGCCCAACTGTGGAGGTACCTACCACCATATTACTCGCAAACACTCGAAGTTATTCAAGGGAGAGTAAGAGGACAGCTCTCAAACAGGCACAACCAGGTACCCCACCATACCTGGGCTTACCTCTCTGCTTTGACACTCCTGGTTTCAGCACTGAGGAACTGGTATTATTTTAAAAATATTCTGCCATCATAATGCCATCCAATCTGGGATTATTATGAGATTTGGCCTTACCCGTTTCAGTCATTTTTTTTAATGTTAACGCAAGTAATTATTGCCAAATTATTAAATGACTTTCTCAAAAAGTTCTCTTTGTAAACCCTTTGATTTAAACTCTTAAAAACAAGAAACAAAGCGTAAAATCTGTAAGCGTCCGCACACGGTAGAGTGATGTGACGTCAAATCGGTCAAGTGAGCAATGCGGTCATTATCGGCTAGCGTTTTGCAGTACATTATTTTAATTTTTACTTCAAACATTGATTGTTATTATCTCTGTAAGAACTTTTATTTTTCGATGATTTAAAAACTTTTATCCATGTAAAAATACTACTAACGCTATGTGCTTACCCATAAACATAAATA
This sequence comes from Ypsolopha sequella, assembly GCA_934047225.1. Taxonomy (NCBI): domain Eukaryota; kingdom Metazoa; phylum Arthropoda; class Insecta; order Lepidoptera; family Ypsolophidae; genus Ypsolopha; species Ypsolopha sequella. Next base: position 12,507,177 of record OW203994.1, on the reverse strand, counting down.
AGTTTAGAGTGGATAAGTCTATAAAATAATGGTTGATTTATATACCAAAATAATGAAAACTATGTCCTAAAATGGCGTAGCGTAGGTATATTCCCGGAAAAAAATGAAAAAATAATCTTTTAGAAATTACACCGTTTTGCACACCCTGGAATGCACAGCCAGTTTTGTACAGCCTCATTTTTGGAATCCAATAGATGGGTACTGCGATGACGTGACGCGAACTCATAAGCGCATCAGTTTAATCCGTGTTTGAGCGCAGCAGCAGTTTTACCAACTTAGCACTTTCGGTGCTAGATCTAGCACTATTTTCATATATGTAGCAACTCTCTGCCTACCTTAGCACAGAAATGGCGGCGTCAATTTTTAAGCGAGTTTATGCTTTCGTGGTTTTTAGGGTTCCGTACCCAAAGGGTAACCAACGGGACCCTATTACTAAGACTCCGCTGTCCGTCTGCTCATGGACCGTGATTGATATATTTAGACAGTTGAAATTTTCACAGATGATGTATTTCTGTTGGCGCTATAACAACAAATACTAAAAAACAGAATAAAATAAATATTTAAGGGGGCTCCCATATAACAGACATGTTTTTTTTGCTGTTTTTATAGATAATGGTACGGAACCCTTTATGCGCTAGTCCGACTCGCACTTGGCCGGTTTTTTATTTTGTTAGTTCGACTGACGTTTGACATTTGCTTAGAGTTGCCATGTAGAGATAAAATTTAGTTCATATTTTTTTAATCTCTACTCTTTATGGCCAAGCTGTAAGTATGGGAATCTCAGCAGAATGGGTATTGAAGATGTGATACATACAAACACGATAATTTTCAGTAAATAGATGTAGGATAATTCTTAATCTTCGGCACAGAGCACATAAAATAATCTTCGGATCTGGCAACTGGCAACACGACTCGGTCGTGTCGGTCGGTTGGAGTCGGTTCGTTTATCCCTCTATAATTTGTGGTTCGTTTATTTATTCCTGACATGGACCTATACCCTAACAGGACTGAGTACTTGTTTCAAAAAACGTGAAGAACGAGAAGTCATACTAGATTATTTCATCTCTGTCTAAGTGGGGTAACCATATTTAAAAATAATTGATTGAGACCACGTAGGTAGTAAAAACCGTATTCAAAACATTTATTTTATTGGTTTAAAGTCTTCTGCTTTAAAATGGCGGCTGCAGACTACTGGATTTTACACTTTACTTCGTTTCCTAAAACTTCTAACCATTTTCTTCGGATATTTTTAGTTTTTGGAAGACTGTAATGTAAAACCCAATATCATGGTTACTCTAGCGGTATCAATGTAAACATGTATCATTTCTCCGAGAAAACGTTGTAATTATGCCTTACCTATGAAACGATATCCCACAATTCCCAAAAATTTGGCTTCTGCAGCCCTTCACGCTGCATGCTTTAACCATTTTTGCAAACAAATTATTAATTTTACAATTTTGTTTTCAAATGTCACGGCCGTGGCGCCATTTTTAGATAAAAGGGTTACCAGTTTGCAAGCATAAGAATAATCCCAACTTTATTAAGGAATGATTGATCTTACATTTACGGATAAAACTAAATGTAAAACATAAATAAACCTAACAAAAAAATAGTGACGGACTTCAAATGTAACTGCAGCCATTCGCTAAAAAGCTTAAAATAATTATAAAATGACCGATGGTACCGAAATAACACTTTTTCCGCCTTCTTTCTTCCTGAAAAATATGTTCTCTAGAAGTCAGCGCTCTTATATTGGTTTCTGTGTTGCTATATCCAAGGAAACGCGGTGACTTTTAAAGAACATATTTTTCAGGAACAAAGAAGTCGGAAAAAGTGTTATTTCAGTACCATCGGTCATTTTATAATTATTTTTAACTTTTTTGCGAATGGCTGCAGTTACATTTAAAGTCGGCTACTATTTTTTGTTAAAAGTTTATTATTTTACATTTTTTAGTGTTGACGGGTCAAATTGTGTAATGTGGATAGTTCTTGATAGCTGTTGATATAGAACGAAGGACAAGTAATAATTGGTTATATTTAATAAATACCCTGTAATCAGCACCCTAATACAAACTGATTGCCGTAATCTCAAGTTATGTGCTGTCACCCGTTGAGGAGTTCTATGGTAATGAGGCCAAGATCAAAGTTCAGGTGGAGAAATTACAATTTACAAGTAGTACTCGGCAATCACTATCCTAATACAAAGCGATTGCCTTAATGTTGAGTGGTATGCTGTCGTCCGTTAAGGAGTTCTATGGTGGTGAAGCCAGGATGAAAGGTCAGGTGGGTATTCTGATAATTTCCAAGAAATGCCCGACAATCAGCACCCTACCAAAGTGATTGCCGCAATCTGGAGTTAAGTGCTCTCATTCGTTAAAGAGTTCTATGGTAATGACTTAATAAGACCAGGATCGAAGGTCAGGTGGAAGATTGACAATTTACAAGTAATACTCTGCGATCAACATCGTAGTACAAAGCGATTTCCTTAATATCAAGTGGTACGCTGTTACTTTCTGAGGCGTTCCACTGCCTATCTCTGAAAACTTTCATCAGATCATGGTCAATCTTAAAATGGGACCTACCTTGAGGGAAATTTTTCCAAACAAAAAAAGAATCATTCAATTCAGTTCAGAATTGACGGAGATAAGGAATAACATACCCAAAAAAAATACAGTCGAATTGAGATCCTCCTCTTTTTTTCAAGTCGGTTAAAAAAAAAGTATTTACTAAAAGCTAAATACTATAAAGTCGTTGAAAAACTAAATCGTGAAAAACTCAAGCCTACCATCGCAATTTTTTTTTTGTGATGGCAACTGTGCGAGTAGGACACGGGCATCGACTTTTGTTGTCCCGCTCGGCACATTTTCTCTAGTTGGTTATGTCATAATAAAATAACTTTTAACTGTATGAAATAGAGTCTATTTTTCTACGCGTAACATCCTTCAGTACACAATCCAGTTTAGGTATACATCCATGATTCCTGATATTCCTCGGACTAGTTGCCACAAAATAAGAGGCCCGTTTTGACAGATAAGAACGACCGTAGAATATAACTTTACATGTAATAAATGAAACGGTTAACAACTAATTCTTAACTTATTGGGTTTAAAGAAAATAAATAAACGTTTTTTAATTATCACGGAACATATTTCAAGTACTATTTTCAAGTATATTCCATTCTCAGTCAATTTTTTCTTAATAATAGTGTTGTAACCAGATAATCGCCTAATTTCACGGACTCAATTCGATTCCACGTGAAAATAATTAACTTGTTTTAATATTGATAAAATAATTGTAATGATCTGTAATTAGCTTTTGTGAGACCAGTACACAAAAAGCCAAGTTTAAATTTCCTTTTTTTTTTGCAAATATAATCTTTTTAGATTTGAACATTTGCATTTTGTAACGGTGTCGAGTATACCGAAAAATATAATATAATAATGGTGCTAAATAATGTTTCATACCACTTAGCTTTTAAACTTATAGTTTACAAAAACAAAAAATATATATATAAAAAACATGCATTTATTGCTTAAAGTCCCATTTTTTTTATTAATGAATTGGTTTACAGGCAGTTTTCCATAAATCATCCTATCAATAGACAGATTGGCTGGTAAGAAATATGGCAGTATTTTTTTTTATAAAGCATGGAGCAATTTTTTCATCTTGAAGCCTACATATTTTTCTTACTGGCCAGTATTTTATATCTATCAACGCTCAGACCTCTATCTAATTTGAGGTCAGTGAAGTACAACATTACAAAATATTACTGGCACGTAAGAATTTCCATTTCAGATTCTTTTTGTAGTGAAAAAAAATTAAAAGCTGGTTTTAGCACCCGAAATATCTTTCTATCGCCATATTGGAAGTCGTTGTGCTCCCGTTTGTTTTTAGTGTTTTTTTCTTGTGACTTTAGGCTTTACTTTTGAACTGTTTATATTGTATATAACTTTAAACTCTCGCGTTTTGTACACATTATAATATATATAATCGGGTCTACCGCGATCAATTTTTACCTTTTTACGAAAAGGGGGACGCCCGACGTTTCGAGACAGTTGCATGTCTCGTGGTCTACGGGAAACTGGCAAGTATGGCGAGGCGCAGTGATGAGATACAGGTGACGACCGAAGTATTTTCTTTGTACCCGCAAAAACACTTTAGTCTTTAAAATTAATTGTTATCTTATTCACGCACGGCACACAACACTCACAGTATCCGGAGATGCACTAAGAGAAGAAACCCGCGATTTAAATTTCCCGATGACTGGACTTCATGTGGGAGACAATTTGAAACCATCTTCCCTATTGAAATTATTTGGATGTTTCTTGATTTCAATCGCTTCACGCACAATTCTAGGGTAGTAATGGCGATCGGTGGAGAGAATTTTCGGGTTATGCAGTTCTATCCAGTGGTTGGTCCCGGATTCTAAAAGATGTTCTGCTATCGCTGATTTGTACATCTGCCGGTTTTTCACAGCTGCTATGTGTTCCTTGACCCTTTCCTGTACGCTACGTTTTGTTTGGCCAATGTAGGAACTTCCACAGCTGCATTTTATCTTATAGACACCTGGATTTTGAAAAGGAATCACATCCTTTGGTGTGCGTAAATGGCTTGCCACTTTGGATAACGGAGTATACACAGTCTTAATGGAGTATTTATTTAATGCTGTTCCAATCTTATCCGTAATACCTTTGATATAGGGCATAAACGCTGGTTTTCTGTTAACCTCAGGACACTTTTCCTTTTTTGGTCTTGGATGTCGCCTCTTCATCTGATATCCGTTTTGTCTGAGTACCTCCTGAACATGTGACAGCTCATCCTTAAGATGGTCAGGGTCACAGAGATCATGTGCTCTGTTTGTTAGTGATGTCATGACGGATTGGATGTGACGAGGATGGTGGTGTGAAGAGGCGTGCAGGTATCTATCTGTGTGTGTTGGTTTTCGATATACAGTGTGGGCCAGAGAACCATCAGATCTCACCATTAATTTGACATCAAGAAATGCCAAAGTTCTGTCACATTCCATCTCATACGTAAAGTTTATTTTTGGATGGATGGAGTTAAGATGATCTGCATACTGTTTTGCTTCCTCGTTACCCCCCTTGAGAATGCTAAATACGTCATCAACATATCTCTTCCAGAGTCTGATTGTTGAGGGACCGGTACGTAAAGCCTCCTCCTCAAAATGTTCCATCCAGATATTGGCGAGCACCGGAGCCACAGGACTTCCCATCGCCACACCATCTATCTGGAGAAAATATTGACCCTGGTAAAGGAAGTAGTTGCCATCCAAGCAACGCTGTAGCAAAACAATGTATTCTTCTGACAGATTGTTCATCCTCAATTTTTGTCTGATAACATCAAGACACTCTTTGATTGGAACGTTAGTGAAAAGGGATTCCACATCGAAACTTATCATAATCTCATTCGGTTCCAGTTTCAAGTTCTTGGCAATATCTACGAAATGGCGAGAATCTTTCACGTAAGACGAAGTTTTACCAACTAGTGTCTGCAGTACTCCCGCAACATGTTTCGCTAAATCATACGTGGGTGAACCAATCTGACTCACGATTGGACGTAGGGGCACGTTGGATTTATGTACTTTCGGCAGACCATAAAGTTTAGGTGGCTGAACGTTTTTCGGTCTGTGTAGATTTTGAAATTCATCTTCAGTGAAGAGGTCCTCATGGTTTTTAATCAAGGAACGTATATGTCGATTAACCCTGGCTGTTGGATTGTACGTCACTGGTTTGTACACATTTTTGTCACTCAACAAAACTTGTATCTTTTCATCATAGTCAGCAGTATTCATTACGACAGTAGCGTTTCCCTTATCCGATTTTAACACTAAAATTTCTTTGTTTTCACGGAGTGATTTAAGTGCTTCACGCTCTGTTGTGGTAATGTTACTTTTCGGTAGCTTCGATTTTCGTAGAATCACGGCAACATCTTGTCGCAAAGTTTCCGCGTCGCTCGATGTTACTTTGTTACGAATAAGTGCTTCCTCAACACTAGCTATGATGTTTTCATATGGAATCCTTTTTGGTGTTAGTGCAAAATTCAACCCTTTTGCAAGTACACTAGTGGTTGCTTCATCTATCACAGAATTTGTCAAATTAATCACTGTGTCTGCGAGTCTGATTTTGACCTCTGACTGTTGCTTCCACTTACCGTCAGGTTTTGTTGATACACTACACAAATTACGACTTTTTTCAGGATTCTGTTTTGAGATCAATTTGTTGAATTTTCGCTCATGTGTAGCACTACAGATTTCAAATTTTCGAGCTGCTTGATTATATGTTACGCGGTCACACAATTCAAAATCACTTTTAGATAACCACACACTGCAATCCAGATGTAGCATAATATTGTTCACTCTGTACACGAAATAAATCTCGCCGGTGGTTTTGAATTAATTTTCTCATCAGCTTTACACTCGCGTTGCGTAGAATTGCTTCGGAATGCGCAATATCACTACGAGGTTTTATTCGAACACTTGTAGGTATCAAGTCCCAATCGCGACATTTTGTCAGAAATGCTAACGATGTTTCATAATACGCCCGTTTTTTACGAAGCAATTCTAGGTGTCTGATTTTGTTTGCATTTTCGTAAAAAGGTAAAAATTGATCGCGGTAGACCCGATTATATATATTATAATGTTTATATTGTCTTTCACGTTGACTTTGGCAATTATATTTATTCTGGAAATCATAACCAATAAACTTGAAAATATTTCAAACGATAACAAACTCATAATATTTTGAATCGATTTCTCGTGAGAATCGGTTGACATAGTTACCGATTTGCATGGTTCACATCCATAGATACGTTGCGATGACATACGTCAAAACGGACCTATTACATTGTGACTACTTTAATGAGATTTATTCAGCCGATTTCGGCCATGGTTGCCCTTTCTTTAATTAAATCTTAGTTTTTAGACTTTTATTTTAGATACATCCATCAATCAAACGGAACGGGTGAAAACCAACGAACTTTGGGTGAAAACCATGTCCAATTCCTCTTCATCGAAAAGTCACTCTAAAAAGCTCAATAGCAGCCGAGATCGGGATAAAAACAAATCTGTGGCTTCTGAATCCGGTGGTTCCAGCCAGTGTGATACTCCTCCACTCACTGAGAAGGTAATAAACAATATCATTCATTGCTTGAGGATATCCCTTCAGCTCTTTTCCCAGTTTTCTTCAAGTGTAGATTTATTGGCTTGCTCGGTGTCTAGCCTCAATCTCATATCCTACTGAACATACCTACTTTACAAAAAGCATTGGCGGTCAGAATGTCGATAAGAAGGCACATCTCTGCCCTGAAGGATTTCTGGGTGGTCATAAAAGAATTACCGTGGCTCTCCAATCTTAACCTACTGCCTCGCTTATGATCTGAAGGATTTCTGAAATTTTCCTTAGCCTTTTTCCCATAGTGCCCCCTTATCCAGGAGCGTTCCTAGCTTTCAAAAGGGGATGTCAGTTCATCAGGGGAATATTTCTTTTATTGTATGGAATTTTTTTTTTTTAAAAAAGATATATTTTTAACAGAACATGTTAATTACTCGTACAATTAGGCTCCAACCACACAGCTCTTTTCTTCACACAGAGAGCGCTCTACTATATTTAAAATTAAATACATTTTCTCTTTTTACTACTAAATAATTTGTGGCTTAAATTCACAATTAAGAGTCATTTCTCTGGATTTGTTACAAAATATTAAGAAATAATTATAACGGCTAAAATAAAACTTTTAACTAAGACAATTATTAGTTATTTGTCAAATTGGATGTACATTTGGAGAAAAAAAAAATGTCGCAAATGTTTGAACAACAGTAATTTTTTTTCTAATTGTGTTTTGATCATCAATTTTGTGCTGATTTCAAGGAAATGTATTTATTATTTCAATAATATTCATTAAATACTAGTATTCCTTTAATTTTCTCTGATTTCAGAGAAGTTTTTTCCCAAAATAGATATTTTTCGTTCTATGAAAAAGTAAATGTCACTCCTATACCTCAAATGTTTGTCGCATTTGTAATTGCCTTAAATCAAATTATTAAAATTTACGGCTTTTCTATTCAGCACCTTGTGTGATGTAGTTTATGACATAAAGTTATTTTATACAAGGTTCCCTAGTAAAAAAAAATAATAAAACGCAGAAAACCATTTGTCACGTCTAAAATACTTTTTGTTACATTACTTTTAGTAACGTGAATAACCGTACATTTTTTAATTACTGAACGCATTAGTAGGTTTTTAACTCTAGAAACACTAATATTTTCTGATTGGCTGATGGTTAGCTATTACCGCCATGTTTTTTCCAGTAAAACGAGTGGTATGTGTGACATTTGAGTGAATTTACTTTTCGTTATAACAAAAGCGATACCACCTTTTTCACGGTAAGTCATTCTGATTAAACAATCATAATTTAACTAGTGTAGATTGTTCAATTGTTTGTACAGCTACATGCATTGTAATAAATTAAAATGAAACACCGCATTCCCAGAACAATTTTTTATGTTATTTTTCCCTTACTATTAGTTACGTTTCGTTACGCAACGAAAAATTTCTATATAATATTTTGCGATCGCAAAATAAAGCTGCGTACATATTGGGCTCCTAAGACCTGGTTACTATTTCGTTTTTATAATATTATTTGAAAATTTTTGATGAAATAGCTAGTTTTATTTTTCGTGTTTAATAAGTAAAAAAAGACAAAATGGTGTCGAATCGGTGTTAAATGTTTGACAGGACTAAACTTAATTTAAGTGTTCTGTCCTTTTCATTCTGTATCGAAAAGACAAGGACAGAACGCTTTAATTAAGTTTAGTCCTGTCAAATATGTATTACCGAATCAACACCAATGGGGCCTCATGGTAAACTTACCTTAATGTTGACTATTCGTTACAATATTTGTGACATAGTTTTTCGTTACGTATATCTAATTTGACAAATACCCTATTGTTAAAAGTTTGCTATATGCATAAACATATTTTTGATGATATTAGATTATTTTAGGAATTTACAGCTGGTATTGTGACTTTGGAAAAGCCAATAAAGCTATTGTAATATCATTAAAAATATGCTTATCCATATAGCAAACTTTTAACAATAAGATATCTTAGCTAAAAGTTGTATTGTGGCTGTTATAATTATTTCTCTTTATTTTGTTACAAATCCTGAGAAATTACCTTTAATCATAACCATTTGAAACTTAACTTTAAACTCAATTATCTTCAAATGTTAAATATAGGATGGCAGTACATCCGCACATGGAAAGTATGCCGGCATTGGCCTGGAGTCAGTGCAGTGTATGGCAGAGCAGATTGGCGTGGAAATCAATCCAGATGCGGCTACAAACCTTGCTGAAGATGTCAGCTATAAGCTACGACAGGTTATCAATGTGAGTAATGTTCATATATTTGTTTATTGCTCAAAAGGGTGTAAATTAGTGGACTTAATACCAATTAAAGTAAAATTTTCTGCCAAAAAATGAACAGGTAGGGTGAGGATAATACAAATGTCCGTAAGTCACTTAATTTTGTTCCAGCTCAAAACCATGCCTGAGATCTTGTACCTGCATTGTATATTAAGAGTAATGTTTTTGAAATAGATACTTGTCGTTGTTGGTTCTTGATGGAACATTTGAAACATCTTGTAAATAAAACACATTCTTATACATATTCCATCTCATGATTCATATCCATATCTAAAAGCCTGACTATGTTATTATAACGAAACCGGTCGCTAGTGTAATATACATATAACAGTGGAACAGTTAACAAAAATGTGTTTTATTTACAAGAAGTGATGTTCTTGTTGGTGCAGCACTATTAATTTATATATTTTAACTTTTTTTGGCAGTTACATAAAAGCAAATAGAAATGCATATAGAATTTATCGATATACTTCGACTTCTTCACATACATTCTAAATTCTAAATTCGTAGCGGGGCGATGAGTCCTGCACTGATTCTCCGCAATCATGAATATTGTGCACTATACATATAAAATGCAATATCTGTCTGTAAACTGTTCACAAATATAGTTTATTTGTATAAATAGTCTTTATTTGAAACCACATAATTTACTGATGGTTGGTTTTCTTATTTTTTTAAAAACCGGCCAAGTGCGTGTCGGGCCACGCGCAGTGTAGGGTTCCGTGGTTGCGGACTTCTTCTCCAAGTACATTCTATAAGTTTATCGCCTAATACAGATCGCGCCAAACTTCTAGTACGCTCGGAAGTTGCTCTTCTCAAGAACGGCCCATACATTTTGTTCCTGCTGATGCGAATGGCCATGTGTTTAGAGGGGACTAAAGTTTGGCGCGATCTGTACTCGTTAACTTAAAAAGCCTACTTAGCTGTGATAGTTTTCCTTTTAATTTCGTTATGTATGCTACTGCCGTGATTTTATTCACATCTCCAAATACAACCGTTTCGCTGGCAGAGGGGGGGGGGGACACTTGACTTAACAAAAATTAACAATTTTAAGCTTAATATTTCGCAAACGGAACCCTGAATCGAAAAATGGTCTTCTCACACCCCCAATATTTTTAAATTATCTATTCAACGACACCCCAGACTAGGCGATAGATGAAAAAAAAAAATCATCCCCACTTTACGTGTACCCTAAAAAAAATCTTTTTAAAAATTTTACTGTACCACTTTATCGGCGTGGTAAATATGTGTACCCATGCAAAATTACAGCTTTTTAGTACTAATAGTAATAAGCTATGCCGCCGACAGACAGACAGACGGACATGGCGAAACTATAAGGGTTCCTTGTTGTTGACTACGGAACCCTAATAAAAAGTAAGAATTAAATAATAGTAGTTTATGCGACAAGGGCGAAAAGGAATAAACGCTCGTGTTTTAAACGTAACCGTAATTTATTGCTCTTACGCCCGTGTATAGTACTACGTTTTTCAATGCACAGTGTGAGGAAATAAAACAAATATAATCTTGTGAACTTCGAATTATGATTGGCTCAAAAGGACTGTATCCAGAGCCGTTAAACAGTGGAAAAAAAGTATAACATTTATGGTACACAGGAAAGGTTGCAGGTTAGCCAACTTCTCGTAAATAAATTAAAAAATAATAATAATAAAGCCCTAGGGCAAAATAATCGACTTTCTGTTCGGTTTTGATGCATAAACAGTGGGCCTTTACGAGCACTTGCATTGAAAATGTGATTTATGGCATTACGCGACCGTAGTTTAATATCAATTAGGCTTTTCTAGCAATGTTGTTTTCTTTTATGCAACAACAATAAACACGCTTTACAGTTGTTGTGCAGGATCATTTTCAGAGTAATGCATAAAAAAACACTACTTTGCTAGAAAAGCCTAGAAGCCACATTTATTTAATACTCTTTAATAAAAACTAAGAAAAACAATCATACGTTTTGCGTTTCGAAATGCGATTTGTCGCATTAACCTTAAAAGGTAACGTGATTGGTTAGAAATGACGTGGCACATCATTACTAGCCATTCAAGCCTAATGTTGAAAGCGATAGATGTTGAAGTTAGACAATTGTATCATTTCGGCGTAACACAACCTAACTTATTTGACAAGACTAACCTTATTTTAAGCGTCCTGTCTTTTTCTTTCTTTATAGAAAATTATAGAAAATACCAGGACAGAACACTTAAATTAAGTTTATTCCTGTCAAATAAGTTTAGATGTGCTTCACCGAATCGGTACCATTAAGGCCCCCGGTGTACTAATGACATGCTCACAAAATCCACATGCTCTACTGATCAGACTTCCATAGAAAAACTTTTGAAACAAACAAATAAAAAAAGGGTGGTATATATTTAAACGTACAACAGCAAATACTATAAATGCTACTACAGTGTTCCATCAAAAATATTAACTGCACAAAAAAAATACTGAGTTGCAATACAGGATTTCTGGGTTTTCATAAAAAAAAAAACTACAAAGGTTACTCGTGACTCGCCATACCTAACCTACCGGCTCCCTTCTGCGCTGAAGGATTTCTGATGGCAATACTTAGTGAGCCATAAAAAAATTACTTTCCATATACATTTTTAATACCTATATGTCATTTTCTATGGAAAAGCGAAAATAAATTAAGCATATTTTGGGAAATTCATAAAACAAAAGTTTATGTATAAAATTTCAGACCATCGCCCTTCATAGTGAAATGATGAAGAAATCCCGTGTAGACAGTTGGGATGTCAACTCTTGTCTGCAGCTTTCAGACACCAGTCCGGTGGTCGGGGCTGGTGCTCCACATTATGCATCTCTTGTAGAGGAGGACTTGTGTTGTCAAATTGTAAGTAATTATCGGTGAAAAACCATTTCTAATAGACTTTTGAGAGATACTTAAGAGGATGTCCTACCCTAGCAACTTTTTTTATTACCCGTCCAGCACAATGAGTCCAATGGCAAAGACCTTATTTGCTTTTAATAGAGGCGATTATATATTTGCTCATTGGCCTCTTTTGAGAGATACTTAAGAGGATGGCCTACCCTAGCAACTTTTTTTATTACCCGTCCATCACAATGAGTCCAATGGTAAAGACCTTATTTGCTTTTAATAGAGGCGATTATATATTTGCTCATTGGCCTCTTTTTCTTGGACGCGTAATACTAATGATCACGCAGCGAAACAACAAATTGGTGTGTTTTTAGCTAAAACTGAAGTATTTTGTAGGCAAAAAAATATTGGATTTAAGTAGAATCCCGTCATATTTCTATTACCTATTTTATGAAAAAAAATATTCAAGTTCTTAACCGCGTTATTGAAACAAACTTTGAAAACAAAAAAAGGGGGTGGAAAACATTTTTTTTGACAAAACTATCAATCTTAATACATTGTTTATAAGTAAAATCCCTAGATAAAAGATCAAGAAATCAAATTTTTCAATACAAGGAGAGTCCGAATTTCTACAAACGAATCCTCGGAAGTATGGCGTTGTTTATGCTCTAGGTTCATGTACAGTCTTAAAAATTATAAAGAGAAACCCTTATAGTATGACTTGCGTGTCCTTCCGTGTTTCTCTCTGTCAGTCTGATAGTCCCTTTTCCTTGTGAAAAATAAAGAAATCATCTTAAGAATAGTCATAAAACATTACAGTGCTGCGTTTCATAGTTAATAATAATAATAATAATATAACGTTTATTGCGAGCAACTAGGCCCATATCACAAAATTACAAATAAACAAACAAACATACACTTTTAAAAGGTTAACAATAAGACATTACAATAAAATAAAATAAACACAACTTAATAAACTTATAATAATAAACCTATAATAGTTGACGGTGAATGTTGTTGCTTCTTGATGGAACGACATCTTGCAATATTATATAAAACTTCTTGGTACTCGGTTCCACAAATATAATAATGTTTAATTACCTTTTAAGTTGCTACTGGTTTCGTCGTTTTACGACATCATCAGGCACTGTATTAACACCTCAAATACAGTGCCTGATGATGTCGTAAAACGACGAAACCGGTAGCAACTTAAAAGGTAATTAAACATTATTATATTTGTGGAACCGAGTACCAAGAAGTTTTATTTAATATTGCATAAACCTATAAATAAACAAAATAAAACATCAAAAACAAAACACGAATACAGAAATCAATATGAACTATTACTATTTATGTTAGAACGATTATGTTATGAACTATTACTATAATATTATGTGTTAAGCACTGCTTATTTTGAAATTCTCAATTGCAAAATAGTGGCTTGTAAAATTGTGGCAGTGTTATTAGAATTAAAAGTTAGACAATTTAAGAGCTCTGTTACCGAGGGGATAGACCGTGTTGAACGAGAAAAAAGCTTAAAAACTTTGTTTGTAAAAAATTCAGTACATAATAAATAAGTGTTACAAAATTAACTCTTTCATGTTTCAGGAAACAGTACAGAATTTATCAGAGTGTGCAATGACCACACAGAGCTACGTCTTTGCCACCCTGCCCACCATGACAGTGGAATGGATAACTGATGACAAAAGTCTGACCAGCTCTGGCAATATAAGTGTGCAACTACAAAATTATTACACGAAGATTGCTAGAGGTTAGTTGCTCTGGAATAATCGGACTGAAGGGTGAACCAACAAAATGCCCCTGGTGGGAAAGTACCCTAATTATTGAAGATAGCAAATGTTACTTTGAGGAACTTTTTTTTTAAGTAAAGGCAAAACTGCATTCGAAGTATTTTGAAAAATCACCTGCCTGAACCAGATATTTGACCAGACAAATGTGTAAAAAAACATCCTGTATTTTTATGATACCGATCGAAAGGGTCAATCGTAAGAACCAAATTTTTTTAAGTAATGTAGTATAAGGAAGACCATGAAATTTAACATTTTAATAACAAAACTATTAAATTCCCTCCAGAGGGCATTCGTTTGGGTGGGGCAAAAGTAAGAAAACTAGGAACATGTGAAATATTTATGACTTAGAACATGAAAACAGGTAATTTTCAAGTAACTTCATTCTTTCGCGCTATTATTAAATTAATAATTTTCTTATTGTTGTTACTTACTTTTTTACAAACCTTGCCTGGGTAGAGACTTGCCTCACCGTGCGTACGCCCATGTCAACGCCTAAAAATAATATTTATTGCAGGCGACGATTTGCTCGTAGTTTTGTGCATTATTTTTATTATTAAAAAGCGGCGGTAGATCGAGGGTAGAACGCTGGCCTCTCAATCTTGAGATCCAGGTTCGATCCCCGGTCGATCATGCTCAAATGAATTTTTCGGAATTTATCTGCATAGTATTTGTTCTTACTTACCGCTTGCTGAACGTTGAAGGAAAACATCGTAAGGAAACCTGCATGCCCTAATAAGCGTGTATTTGTAACCGGCGATAGGGCCCACCACCCATGATGTTGGTACGTAATAATTGTCGGTGTACCGAGTGTGGACTGTGACTTGTATTTCACAGTTCACATTCGTAACACTTCTGACACCCTTTCGGGGATTCATGTCGTAACGATATTATATGTTTACATTATTTTTAGTAACAAACAATTTCACATTTCAGCAATATTAAATCTAAAGAAGAAACTGAAAAATATAGCCGTGCACGATCTAGCAACCAACACTCGCATCGGACCCATATTCCCAAATCTCTTCAACCTCGCAGTTTTGGTGCTAAACGATGATAACTTGAAAGCGTTGAATGTTCCTGCTAAGAAGCCGCTGCAGTCCAACGTGCTAGATATGATGGACGCGTTGTGCTCTAACCCGTGTAGCTTGGACACCAATATACAGCAGCAGGTAATTTGTAATGTTACAATTAAATTTGAAGATACGTCATCGGATTCATGTAATTGTAGGTACTAAAAGTATTTGTCTGAATTATGAATCCCGTAAATTTTTTGAGTCCTCTGTGAGGAAAAACAATAATAAATAAAATAGTTTAATTGATTTGTATCGCCGGGTGACCGGCAATTTTCAAATTTTCAACATTTTTAAATATTCTCTACGCTACAGTGATAACTAAACTCAAACTCAAACCGTTTATTGCAAACTAAGTGTACAAAAATGATGGAAATAAAAATAAGGATCTTACAACTTAGTTGCCTTTTACTAGGCACAGCAAATAGGGAGGGTATACTAATATAATTGAACTTAAAAATAGAGGAACTTTGAACATTTTACATTACATCTTACCTTATCTACAACTACAAATACATTGTTTTTAATTTAATATAAATGTTATATTTGAGGTACAGTCACAATTATTAATAAATAAATCATATTTTTCAGTTTCAACGGTTGTTTCCTGTAATGGTGTCAAATATACTTAGCAATGGTAGTTTATCAGAGAAAATGGTATCAGTATTAACTAAAATCACAAGAACATGGCCTTCCTTCGCCTCAATGGGTCAGTAAAATGCTAATATATAATATATAAATTTAGTTATTTAATACGAGTTACTGTAGCTTAACAAGTTCATGCATGAGCGCATGCAGGAGCCGGGGGGTAGGTATAGTTCAGGAAATATAATTTGGACTGATGAATGGGACGGCTTATCTATTATGTTATAAAAGGTTCATTAAATCAGAACACCTCTTTTTACAAGAAATGTAAATGGAGTAAAAGGTCTGTTTCTAATAAGTACTGGTGTTCTTCACACCTGAACCCATTAGTGAATGTTTTCAAAATTTTATATTCTTTTACTATCTCGTACATAGCCCTAAATAAAAATGTTGGGTATATAAATAACTCTCTTTCTTACAATATTCTAAGAATAAGAAGAGAAAAGACTAAAATATTAAGAAGTATCAACATTGGCTGTTCACAGTTTATGGATAGTCGTAACCGTGAGTCGTGATTTACCGGTACGTGCCTCTATTGTTCAATTGTTATCCAAATTTAATCCGATAATTCAAATTGGTGCAAATTATATTTCCTAAATTATAACAATGTATGAGCCAGTAGCGTCCCCCGCGCGCCTCTTACCAGCCCCCGCTATTTCCCGTCTCCCTTTGTTCGCGGACCTTTGGCGTATCGCTTACAGTATACTAACATTTAAATATTGTGCGTAGGAATCTTCGTTAAAGGTCGTATTACCGTATTCGTATTTCAGCTTTCTGTACAACCCATGACAGATTGTTTACTTCCGGTCGTCTATAAACAGCCACAACGACACCCATAATTGCTTCGGGTTTCGATTTTTTGCACATGATCTGAAATGACTTTGACTCGTATTTTATGTTCAACAATTTTCTGAATACTATTATACAATTTAATTGATCATCGGCTCGTTTTCGAGAATACGAAAAGTGCCGAAGATTTGTAAGCGTTTGTTAGAGTTCATTAATTATTCTATAAAACACTGAACTTTTTTTACGTCCATCTGTTTGCTTGATAACTCAAAAACTGATCAGGCTGAGTCCGGAATTAATGAAAGATTTTACGCAATATTAGTTATCATAATATACTGTTATCATATCACGTTAATTTTTATTACGTAATTATATATACAATATAATACATTGCTCGAATCCGTTCGTTGTAGCAATTTTTTTTTATTCATTTAAATCTCCCCCTCTGTGGCTGAGTGGTAGAGCGGTCGCCTGCTAATCCAGAGCTCGTGGGTTCAATCCCCACTGTTTGATAATGTTTATATGTACTGGGGATTGTATAAAAACGCACTTCACACACTTAATTTCACGTTTATTGATACTACGTTTACTGAACTGCACTTTAAACTGTTAAAATGAATTAATTAAGTAAGAGCACAAACTATGGACTTAGTCAGACGCCATGTTCAAGGGAAGAGAGCGAGAAGGCACTAGTTTTGTGAAATGGAGAGAAAAAGATGCGTTCACAATAATAAATATTTAGTTATACTAAACACCCACGATGCACATTCGTTTGTGTTCGCTCTGCGTGCTCCGGAAGGCACGTTAACCTGTCGGTACATTTGTGCCCGAAGTACGGCAATAGGGCTCACCACACATTACGTTTGGGACGTAATAATCAGCGGTGAAAAGCGGATGTATCAAGTGTGCACAGTGACTTGCATTTTACAGTTCACGCTTGGGAACACCTCTGACATCCCCTCGGGGATTCATGTCGTGACGACTGTACTGTGTGTTAAAATGGTGTTGTTGAAGCCGGAAACTGGTAATAGTACTCGTCCATACGAACAATTTTTATTACGGAGCCAAACATCGAATCGCGAAAGAAAATCAGCTGTTCCATAGAAAAGTTACATATGTAGCTACTTATTCTTTTTGCTCGATTTCTCAATTTTTTTTTCACGAAAATTTGTTCGTATGAACGTGTACTATCGCCAGTTTTCGGCTTCCGCACCTTCATCTTAATACCATGTATATGTTTTTATGTAATTAAAATCTCTTGTAGGAAAAGAAATACTCTTCGACTACCTCTCGAAAGGGCCTGAGACCCAACTAACGCCGCAAATGATTAAATGCCTTACTGCACTTGGAAGACCGGCGCTTATCGAATGTCTGACCGACCACCTAGATTATATCGATGAAAACATCCACTTGCCGAGGAAAAACCATATGCAGTGTGGATTGAGAGAGACTACTTTGGTAAGTGTGGTATATAACCTGCCGTATGTAAAAATAAATGGTCCGAGGAATTTTTCAAATTATTTGTCATACTTGAAGTTTGATTGATCTTTACTAGTTTGTAATAATAACTCTAATAATATTTTAAGAATAAATCTCTACAAATCATTAAATCGTTACGAAGTTAGTTAATCTCCAAGATTTTTTGGAGTCGTGTCTGTAGCATACCTCAAAATAACAAAAAAACTTTAGTGCTTCCACTTCCACGTAATTTTTATCATTTGCAAAGGGTTGCTTTTTTTCAAAATCCAAGATTTTTATGGGTACCAAAAAAAATCAACAATTTAATAATCAACTATTTCAATCGAACTTGTATTTTTTTTTGTGAATAAATAGTTTCCCCAATTTTTCTGGCAGGATCTCGCTGAATATAATTATTATTCATATGGCACTATTTATTGCTTGTCTTGCACTGCATTTAACTATGAAATATCCATTAAAAACTGGTAAATTAAGTAAAAATCTACATTATGGTTTTGCGGCAAGATGAGCTGTCAGTGTTTTTTCATCTAAAGTTTTTAATGTCTTTGAACGTTAGTGATGTCCGTGTAAATGAAAAAGATATTAAAACAATATCATTTTAAATGATGATTCATGAAACTGCATAGTATAACCGCTACAGCAGTGGAATGAGAACACAATAAATAAATTATTCTTAGTACTTAATATGAATATGTATTACATGTTACTAGCTAAAACTTTACGACAAACTGGTTTAAAATAAAATAATAAAACATCAAAAACGGTTTTATCTACGTTGTTTCTCCGATGTTATAACAGATGTTATAACACCGCGATTCTGCACTATGATTGGCCCACAACCAATCAGCGACTAATATTTCTTCTTTTTTGTAATGAAGCCTCAAATGCTCCCACAGAACACCTTCAATAAGGTTTAGCCCGTAAATTACCGACAATTTGACTAGACAGCTAAGATCCTTGCTAAGGTAACAGAAGCAAAAAAAAATGCGCGGTTTTTTTTCGTGAAAATGTTAGTTGAATATATTATAAATTATGACACGCAAAGACGATATTATTTTTGTTGGTCGTATGTAAGGTGTCGTGTCCAACTAGACCTAATTCGCTTAGATTAAATTATGTTAAGTTGTGTCAATTCGAAAACCATTTCGAGATTTAGGTTTAATAAGGCGTATTTTAGAACTTGTGGTCTAAAAGACCTCATGCATGATGATGAATATTTTTACGAAAAAGCTGCAACTTCCATTTGCCTTCGTATGACGTCACTTGAGAAATGGCTGTTAAGAAATGTGTCCTTTGCTATAGTGCGCGCCAATCTTTTAGTCGCCTCTGAAGATAGACGCAAGAGGCGACGCAATAGCCGTTTTACGGTGTCAGGGGGACGTTACAGGAGCGAGGGCGCGGAGCACACCCGCCTGCGTGCCGCACCACACCCCCCGCTCGCCATTTAGCAGGTGTCAACACTATGCGTTAGTGTTAGTGCTACGTCCGTACACCACACACGCGCGCGTTGCATGAAAAGTACGTTCGTGGAAAAAATTCCATGATTCGTTAAGTTAATCGTTGAATCTGTTTGTGTTGCCTTTATTTGTTGTTTTGTTGATTTAGTTTGTTAAAGTTTATTGTTGTTGTTATGCCTCGCGGTCTTTATAGCGTTTTAAGGCGACAATGTAGGAAAATGGTGTTTATATTAATTTGTTTTATTTAAACAGTTAATATTGCACTAAAATAATAAATATATATTAAACAGGTAGGTACAACAAGTACACCTTCCCAGTTATAGTAAACATTTAATAATCAACCGTTCATATTATTGTTTCCTTGACTGTACCTGCGCAAGCTTGCACTCGTAACTCAATCAGAGGCGACTAAAAGATTGGCGCGCACTATATCAAGATAAATTTATAATAATTTGCTTAGACCGATTTGACAGCTGGATGACAGATGGGTAGATATATAGAGACAGACCACTTTTTTATTAGCAATCACATATCACTACCAGTACAATGTCTAAAAATTCTCAAGTGACGTCATATCGGACAATTTTTTAAAAAATTATAAAAAGTAATGGTTTATTTATATGCCAAAATAATGAAAACTATGTCCTAAAATGGCGTATACTCTCTGAAAAAAAATTATAAAAAAAATCTTTTGAAAATTAAGCCATGGGAATTAGCCATTGGAACATATGTGCACATGTGCAGCCTATTATGAAATTATATCACAGTTTTACAAAATACTACTTCGATAACAAGTACGATAACCTAGTCTAGTAAGTTCGTCTATTCATAGACAATGCCAATATGGCGCTTTGTTTAATAAAATGACAAGTTCGATTGAAATATAATTTATATATATATAGGTATATATATTTACGCTACGCGTAGCTTTGCATCGCTTCCCACACATTGCCTGCAATGCACAAAGAACAGCACTCCGCGATGTACGGTGCACCCAATGTATTGGAGCCGATACCAAGCTACGTGGGTGTCGCATGAGTTCATTTTCACACCTTCACCCAATTTAATCTTTACAGGACGCCGCTACCCGCCTGCTGAGATCTGAAAGAACAACGTTTTTAGAAGACTACGTGATGACTGACTACACTATGTATGAAATGCTGGGGGACTCCGTGATGCCGAGGCGGATGCTTATGCCTCGCAATGGTAAGTTTCTTAGGAAATAGATATCCTTATAGTGAACATTGGATGTCGAGCAAAAAATGGCTAGGCCGATTGAGCTGGAAGGGGTGTTGAATACAGCGCTTTTCCAAACAGATTATTAGCTGTAATCCATTTTCAGAACGACATCATTTATAATTTTTCAATGCAAGTGCTCGCAAAGGCCCACTTTTTATGCATCAAAACCGAACAGAAAGTCGATTATTTTGCCCTAGGGCTTTATTGTTATTATTTTTTTTTATTTATTTACCATGGTTGGCTAACCTGCAGCCTTTCCTGTGTACCATAAATGTTATACTTTTTTCCCACTGTTTAACGGCTCTGGATACAGTTCTTTTGAGCCAATCATAATTTAAAGTTCACAAGATTATATTTGTTTTATTTCCTCACACTATGCATTGAAAAACGTAGTATGATACACGGGCGTAAGAGCAATAAATTACTCGGTCACGTTTAAAACACTCGCTACGCTCGTGTAATTTATTCCTTTTCGCCCTTGTAACATGAACTACTATTATGTATATTTCCCGTGATTCCTTTATGATTTTGCACCTACTAGTACAAGGCTCTTTTCAACCAGCGTTGTAATTTTACAGCAATGTTGCTAAGCGAGGCCAACTGTGTGTCTCAATATAGACAATCAGTAACAAAAACGAATAAAGTTTTCTTTTCCCGCAGACAAAAAACGGCAAACGGACACCGATAGTACGGAAAAGCCTCCAGATGATGACTTCCAATACCAGCCAGTGCGCAACCCCACACGGAAATCAAAAGTAAAACTATTACCAAGTTCCAGGATACACGAAAACAGCATTCACAGGGAAGCCGTTTTCGAACCAGTTAAATTCAAAAGTGAAAATATAAAGTGTAGAATACAAATTAAAGTGAAAAACTTCAGATCTCTACAAGTGAAAAGAGATAGAATAACACAAGCGTTTTTACAAAGAAATGTCTATAGTAACTCAAGTCGATCTTATAAAGGAGTCGTGGCAGCCAGTGGTCTACTCAATAGGTTTAGGTATAGGCTAAATAATGATTGTAAGCCTTTTCCAATATTTGGAGTTTATGTATTGTAGGATAGGTTGTATTAAAACAATTTGTAGTTAACTCATTTTCTTTTATTTAAAAGAGTGTTAAAGCCCGGTGCCTAGATTCCCTATCTACCAGGCGCGTGCACAGCATATTTAACCTAGGTAGGCAGAATTACTTTGACAAATGAAAATAAAAATAACTTATTAAATATTTGAGTAAGCTTGTTCATATGATGACAGCAAAAGAAGTAAAGTTCTGACCACCTCAAGTAGGTTTGTAACTTACACGGACTATCTAACTATCTAAAATATACGGAAAACAATACAAGGAATTGGTGTGTACACAACCCGACAACCATTTATATGACTCGTAATAGTTTTTATTTAATTGGCGAGTTACCGTTCCTTTCTTTTGACACAACTGTGTAGTTCTGGTATACACTTTCCTTGAATTCTGACCTTTCGTTTCTCCTCAAAAGATAATTTTCTGAACGCCTGATTTTTCAATTTTGTCAAACACACAAGGCCGTCAAGTTTCACAAGTAAATTTTTACATTTCAACACAACAAACCAACCATCAAAATCACCGAACCAATATTACCTATTTATATATGCACTAAGAAACCGAACTCTGCTCTGAATAACGTAAATAAACAAACATTCCACGCGCGATAACACCAGAAAGAAAACTAATAAAAACAACAAAATGCTTTCTTCGCAACGAGACAGCTGATGCAACACGGATAAATTAAAAAGGTGAGACATTCCTTTTACTCCTTTGGCGACTGCATACTACGTAATGTAATCGTAGGCACTGCTTTTATTTGCAGAATTGACTTTTACGGCGCGAAGATAAGGGTGATAATAGCAAAATACAGATGAATAATTTATTGTGGTTTTGTAATTGAGCTCAAAGCGAGCCATGGATGTGTGCGTTCTGTACTTGCGTGAACGAGAATTTCAAAGTGTGCGTGATTAGGCTGCCTTTAGTAGCTTCTTCGGTCATACAATAAAGTACGCGTGTTCTTAATGGAAGTTTGAATTTCCGCGCTCTACCGCGCGTAACCGCGCGTTGTTATTGGTCAAGAGACTGTGTTTAACTGTAAAGCGCTGAACTTATTGCAAGGTAGGCAGTGCCTTTCTGCCTTTATGGACGGCACGCCTCTGCTATCTACTGAAGTGTAGATTAAATAAAGCCCTTATATTTGTTTTTATCTGAGGTATCAGAGTAATACGAAATCTAATTTTAATAAACTCATTTCGAAATAAGATAAAGTTAGGAAAATGCCCAGAATACATAAGAAGTATTGTAAAAAACCGTCACAATCCTTAAAATCCTATTTATTTTGAAGCTACTATAATATAATTTAAATATTTTTATAGCACACCGTGCGTAAAATGACCACTTTACGCACGCGTGCGTAAAGTCGGCATTTTCCGCACTTGTACTATAAAAAATTATACGAAACTCGTGCGAGAAACTTTTTCTCGACTCGTGTGATTGCAGCACTCGCCTTCGGCTCGTGCCGCAAACTCACACTTGTCAGAAAACGTTTCATCGCTCTCGTATCGTAATGTACTATTATGCATATAGTAAACCATAATTATATCTCTTATCTAAAAGTTTTATTCTGGCCGTTATAATCATTTCTTAGGAGCGGTTTCGCAGCCGGATTGTGAAAAACCCGCCTTTTTCTAATTAATCGAAACAGAACACTTAGGGGGAATTTTGAATTTAAGGTTAAATAATAATAATAAAATTCTTTATTGCACAAGTTAAATTTTTGTACATGGGCGAGCTGAGCTAGGCTGGCTAGACAAAGGCGGGTTTTTCACAATCCGGCACTGAAACCGCTCTTAATATTTTGTAACAAATACGGAGAATTATGATATTATGATTATTATTAACAAATGATTTTATTAACAAAGACAAAAACTTTTTTTGCTATAGAAATCTCATTCTGGTTTGTAAATGTGACTAAGTTTTTCGTTTTTTATGACGTCAGTATTTTTTGGTGAAACGATGACCCACCTACAATACGTTACAAGACATGGGCGTCTAAATGTGCAAATTAGCTTACAACCAAAAATAAATCATGCTAATATGACCGTTTAAATATTTATGAAAAAGTTTTTGCATCAGTTTGAATATTGCGGATTGTTATCCGTCATATTTTACTTATTTGCTTATCATTTACGGTTTGTCTCATCAAGACAGAAAATCTTTTTAGTACGACACGGTTTTTGGCCGCTCGGCGAAAGTGGCGGGGCACTAGCGCATGTGTTCATTCGCGTACAAAATTACTAAGTGCGATAGAGAAAAAATCACTAGCGCAGTTGTCAAAAACCGTGGCGCTACATGTAGCTTCAATCAATTTGCTTGACTACTATTATGGAATATTCGCATGCATTTCATTCATGGAAGGTCTCTTACTACTTATAATATTTTATATTTTCAGAAGTAATAAAAGTTCTAAAAAGAAAAGGCCGACGCACCAGCCGTACGAAATATTACACGAATCATTTGGAACTACATTTGACCCCCCATAACTAATTTCCTATTGGACCTACGAAGTTGCAGTTCTGGGTGCATGCTAAAGGCCCCGCAAGTACCAAATATTCTAAATTTCATAAATACAACATTAACAGTGCTTGAGATTTTCACGTCCAAAAATCAGCATTTTCATTACTAACTGACTCACTCAAATAAAACCTAAACCACTTCCAGGTTACTCTAACTTTAAATTTGGCATAAAGGCAGGTAATTGAGGGAATACAAAGGAAAATTTGAATACTCCAGTTCTTAGAATAGAATATTCGTTTATTTATCTTGTTACCAACTCAATTAGACCCATTGAATACATAGAGTTTAATAGATCGTAAGTGTCAAGTTAAGTGGGAAATAATTATTAAGTGCACGTGGAATAAAATTTGTAAGGGGCTCTCGGGCAGTGGCGTACCTAGGGTGGGGCAGGTAGGGCACGTGCCCTGGGCGCCTTTACGGGGGGTTAAATTAAAAATCAATCAGTCAAAATCCCTTTATAATAATTAAGGTTAAACGTCAGCAGCTTAGCGCAAAGTGCATAACTTAACTTTGTTTTTCTTGTTTAGAAATTTAAAACTGAAAAGCATTCAGATCTGTACCATTTGACGCCAACAGTTCAGTATTAGTGAGGTTCATAAAGTATGAGTTTGAAACTGTATACACAATTAGTCATGATCTTCTCAAAACTAACTTAAAATGCTGTTTTAACTTTGCTTGGACCAGTGCCCTGTTTATCAAAAGTACAAGCTCACAAGTTTACAAGTTACAAGTTACAGGAAAATTTTTACAAGTCCTTGTAAACCGCGTTTATGAATTGAATTTACAAGACTTGTAACATTTTTGATTTTGAAGTACTACTTGTATTTTTTTTGAGAAGGCTGGTAGAAGGTAGGTTCAAGTAGGTTGTATACCTAACAAATATTCCTCGTCCTTTTTTTGTCATAAGGTATAACCACAGGCATTATAACTTATTAATATTGTGTGTAATTCCTGCATTTGAGTTTCATGTTATTTCAAAGTACCGTAAGTATTTATATACATTTATTTCAATAGTAATACGTGATATATTGTTTAAAGAGGATGGAAAAAAAATATTTATTTATAACTTTAACATCTATTGAAACCAAAGGCTGGCCAGTAATAAAAGCGGCCGTTCACGGCGCGAAAAAAAAAGAATTTCTCACTGGAAAGGATTTGAAAAGGCGGCAAAGTACCTATTTAATTTGTTATTAAAACTGATTGAAAATGTCGAAAAAGGATCACAAATTAACAGTTTTACAGGCAATTCGGGATAGTAAAAGTATCTTGTTTGGTGCATTTACCGACAAATTATCTAAAGATAAAAAAAATCAAGAATGGAAAACCATTTTAAATCAATGCCAGGCGTTTGGATTGGTATCTGCAGATAAAGACTACACATATGTACGAGATACTTTTTGGTCAAATATCAAAAGGTCTACCTTGGTAAGTTGAGTACAATATTTTTCATTTCTGTTTTGCTTTTGGCATCGTGTTTGGCTTTCCTTACGTCCTTTTAAAACTAAAAAAAAATCTAGAATATAAATTACGTAGCATTATTGCCATGTACAATTATTATATTATTGTGTAAAGACGGTACAATAATAGTGTTCTGCTATTTTAAAGAAGCAACATAAAATTATATAATGTTTTTGTTTTCTATTTAGTGATTGCAGTAAGTAGCAATAAAATTAATTCTTTCCTTACAAGAGAATGGGACAAATATACATTGAATCAACTGTACAAAAATACGTTTTGTTCTATAATATGCCCAGCAATATAAGAATAAATATCTTTCTTAATATTCGTCATGTCTAATTTATCCACAGGCTAAAACAGATAATGCCAAAAACACTGGTGCCCCTGGAGGAAAAGACAAAAAACTCGCTCCCATTGATGACTTGGTGTTGGAAATTATTGGCAAATACTCGCCTATTACCAATGGAATTGGTATACAGGAACCGTTAGATGTTCAAAATGATGACCAGTGTGGCCATAGTGATAACGCCGAGGTCATAATTCCTGATGCAACCCCAACTCCACAAACCTTACAAACTGAACCAACTCACTCCAACATAATAGGTTAACATATATAAATTATTATATGAATCAATTGTGATTATTTGAAAGCTAATAGGATTTCATTATATTTAATTACTATCTGGATGACTGGGAAATTATCAATTTTATTTTCTTAATTTGATAGTACCTAATTATTTACTGTTAGTGAAGCCGATTATTCTTATACGAGGGTAAAAACTAGAGATGAAACGGATATCCGGTTACTATCCGGTATCCGGCCTATCCGGCCATATTTTTGGTATCTGGTATCCGGCCGGATAGTAGTCAGTATCCGGCCGGTTACCGGATACTTAACTCAACATACAAAAAGTCGTTTAAATCACAAAATAGTTGTATCAATGATTAAATAATCTAAATTCTAATACATAAAGTGAATAAGAATTGAGCTATGGTAGATAAAGACAAGCTTTACATCAATTGTTGGGAATAAACGTTTATGCTTTTCTTCATACATTACACCAGCTTCTTTTGCTCTCACAATATACCGAATGTAACTCAACATGTATCTTTTAATAAAAACACATGGTCATACTGAAATCATACTAAACAACTTTTCCAAAGAAACATGCTTGTGGAAATGAAAAAATATTTTCATGTTTCCATACTCATTTTGAAAACCTACTTTAAATTTTGAAAGGGCACTGGGCGGGCAGGTTCAATTTTGTTTTTTCAATATGTTACTTTGGAAAATTTGTTCAGTATGCACAGTATATTACGCGGTTTCATTTAAAGATACCTGTCCATTTATATACAGTATACACCAATCCAAGGAGACAAAAGATACATATTTACAAATTTCGTTAGGATCGGAAATTGTTTCGCGTTTGCAAACCAGCATTTGTATGATTGTGATACGATCATTTAGAAATGATCTTCATTTAAAAAATGCACGAATAATCTCGCCCACTTGCACCCGCACGCACCTTGGTGCGTAATATTTAGACTTGCTCAATTAGCGCGAAACGCATATCTTGTGCCGGATATCCGGCTATCCGGCCTAGTGCCTCGCCGAATATCCGGTATCCGGTATCCGGCCAAATCACTATCCGTTTCATCTCTAGTAAAAACTACCTAGTTACCCACTTGCATTTATTTTATGATTAAATATTATAATTGGTTTCAGATAAAAAAGCTAAAATAATCCGCCGCGGATCAGCCGCCCATACTGAACACACTTATAACCAGATTTTGAAAAAGAAGAAATTGGAGCTTCAAATTGAGTATTTAAAATTAAAAAAATATAAAATGACATTAGAATCATTGGAGCTGGAACAAAAACTAAACTTGAGGCCTTCCAGTTACACAAGAGATTTAATTTCAAGTAGCTCTATCTTTGAAAAAGAAAAAGAAAACATAAATAACCACATCTTTTTAATATCAAAGGACAACATTGTTATCAATGAAGATGGCACCCAAACCTTGCTGATTTAGTTTATTTTAAGATACTTACTAAATCTTTCAATTTTATCTTAATAAATTATTAGATTCTAAAGAAGTTGATTATTCTTTCCAAACGGTTTCTTCCTCTTCTATCTTCTTTATCATCATCATCATCATCATCATCTTCGAGTACATTTTCAGCATCAATATCATTTAAATTGACTTCGTCGTTCCGTAGATCGTCATCAACTTTAGCAAAGTTACAAAGAGTAATACAGCAGTTAAAAATGTTACAAGCAAACTTCGGTTCTAATCGCATGTAATTTAAACAAGGAAACTTTTCTTTTAGGATGCCAATTGCATTTTCGACTATTCTTCTTGTTGATTTGTGCGCATTTAAGAATTGGTTATTTGCTTGATCATTAGCATTTGCGACAATTGGAGTTATTAACCAATCTTTCAGAGGGTACGCAGAAACTCCTAAAATTATTCCATTTGGAAAAGGTCTCCAGCCATTTTCAAATCGACGAAACAGTTGGCTGTTTCTTAAAACTCTACTGTCATGTGTGCTTCCGGGCCAATTTGCATAGGAATAATAAAATTTTCTGTCTGGGCCACACACAACTAAACAATTAATTGAATGGTTTCCATGACGATCTACGTAAACTTCTTCATGCTGTTTTGGAGCATCTATATTTATCAAAGTACCATCAAGACAACCACAAACCAATGGCATTCCTTTTACAGCAAAAAAGTTATTCACCACATTCTGCATATTTTCTGGCCATTTAACATATTCTGTAAGCATGACTTCATTCACAGCTGCCACAACACCATGAACATCATTACACACACTGCCTTTAGTGACACCGTGCATATCAGCAACTGCATGGTATTGCACTCCTGTGCCCATCCAGTGCAAAGCAATTTGCAACTGTAATTTTGTCGACAAAGCTTGATTTCTTAAGGTACTTCTTTGCAAACGTTCCCCCAAAAGATTAATTAAGTTTTGTAAATCACTTGCTCTTATTCTGAACCTTTCATTATATTCATACGTCGTTTCCATGTGACCATAATCAATTCTTGTTCTGTGTGTTCTTCGTCGCGTTATTCTTATTTGCTCTTCTTCGTCTTCGCTCGAATCACTGGACCACATTTTTGTATTTCTTTTTCAAAAAAAACTATTGCCACGCAATTTTTCCACTTGTATTTACGGAATGGAGGGAAACCGAACGCTCTCTGTTTTTTTCACGCTTTTTCACAAGTCACAAGTGACAGATGGGTTTTTGATAAACACAAATACAAATTTACTTGTGAAATTATACTTGTGAAATAAGAAAAGTCACTTGTAGCTTGTATCTTACAAGTGTAGTTTTCATAAACACCATCTTGTAAAATTTCAGTATTTTACAAGGAAAGTACTTGTAATACAAGACTTGTAAGCTTTGATAAACAGGGCACAGATCATGACTAATTGTGCAACTCATGCTTTATAAACCTCACTAATACTGAACTATTGGTGTCAAATGGTACAGATCAGAATGCTTTTCAATTTTAAATTTCTATACAAGAAAAACAAAGTTAAGTTATGCACTTTGAGCTTTAAACTAGGACATTTGGTAGCATTTGATGGATAGGGTACAGTGGAGTCGCTGCTTAGTGTTATTATTATATATTTTTAATCTCTAATATAAACTTGACCATTAGGGTTTTCGCGTTCGGGTATGTACTATATAGTAATAGAGTTTATTAAAATAAAATCTGTTTGTTATTCTGTTAAAATTTGTTAATTACGAATCTGAAATGTAGCTTACTCCTGGAATTAGAACATCAAAAATATCAATTGATATAATGTTTTCATAATTGAAACGATAATGTGGATGGATTCTGATGATTTTTTATTTGGAGTAAAACTGGTCCTGGATCTGTGAAATATCACTTATCTGTATTGAAAACCAACACTTTACGTACAATGTAGCATTTTGGAGGAGCTGAGAAAAATCATGTGAACTTAAGTCATGTTTCGTAAATCGTCAAAGTTCGGATTCCTATCCTATCAGGAACTTTTTCCAGTTTACGATTAAAACTTTCTCTAGCAGAGCAACTGAATCAACATCCAGTTCTTCTGTTGATGTGCACTCTAATTTTGTACAAGATTTGTGAATAATTTATTGCTTAAAATAATTAATTATTTTCTAAAATTTTCATAAGTTAGTTGCTAGATTAGCCATATATTTGAAATTTGGAAAATATTTCCAATTAAAAATATGAAAGAAAAATAACGTTTTTTTTTTACGATTCTGCGTGTTCTAAGTATTACGGATTCTGATTAATAATATTTCAATATAGCTAGGGGGTTAATTTTCAACCTGTATGTAATAGTGGCTGGTTATCCTAAATATCTAATAAATAAATAAAATTGTAATGATTTTTGTTAAGTTAGTTGCAAAGGGTCTTCGTCCTTTATGGCACCGACTGGGATGGTATTCTGCGGTCAGGGTAAGAGGTAAAATCGAGAAAGCACCGTGTGAACGCCTCCTGGAGCCGGCTGGACCGCAGACTTGAGTCAATCAATCGGGTTTATTTTTGCGGTTTGGTATTCTTCATATTGCATCTGCAGGCGAGGCTGTCTATCACATCAGGGAAAGTTCCGTTTATCCACTATTCTGATAAATTACATCGTGAAATTTTATTAGTTTGTAATTTGGAATCGGAAACTGGTGATATTACTAACGTAATACCTATCTTATTATGTCACCGTATAATGGCGAACACCGCTTTTCGCGTAAAAACTGCTTTTTCGTAAAAAACCGAATCATGGCGTAATAAAGGCCGATCCTTTTTTGCTTTTGCGCGAAAGAAGTTCTTTTTCAAAGAACAGCTATTTCAAAGAAAAGCGAGATTATGTTAGAGCAAAGAGGTTTGCCTCTCTACAATCTCATTGTAAACATAGAACATATTTACAAAGATATAATCTCATTGCTTTCATCTGTCTACTAAGATGATATGATATATGATGACAGCAATATAATACAAGAAGATCATTGGATGACAGCCTTGTTTACGTTGTTTGTCAAATTTTGTTCTGTTCTGTTGTAAAATAGATGTGCCCGCGGCTCTGCCCGCGTTGAAAATGTAGATAATAATAAAAAAAAACTCGAAACACTTCAATCATAGGGAGGAGATGGTTGTGAGTGACGTTAGATGTAGGAGATAATCCTCAGAATAATCTCTAGAATAAAGTTAATTCTCTCGAAAACTAATTTGATGTTCGATTTGCGTTTAAAGTTGCGTTGCATGATGTTACGTTTTTGCAAACCCAAAACAGTAAGAACGGCCGGCCGCTTAGACATGCCATTTCTGTAATCAGTTTTTTCCTTTGTAGATAAAAGTTGCAAAAGTGTAGTTTCTTTTATTTGCTTTTAAGGTTTCCCTAGATCAAAATTAAAAAACGGAACTTTGTGGTGTGTCTGTTTGTCACGACTCTTGCTCGGGCCCCGTATGAGATATCAAATTGAAACTGATACCTCCTACAGAAGTCTACGGCTCCATGGTGCTATAAAAAAGACAGGCTCCTAACTCGACACGAAAAAAGTTATTGCACTTTACATAATTATTTCGATGATCGCAAGGGAATCAAAACCTATAGGGCCCTTCCAGTTGACTTAGAAACTTCAAATGTCGTTTACAGGTTAGGTCTTATAGCATATACATTGAAAACAATCTGAAAATTACAAATTTTTATTTATTTAGGAAGTTTAATAGATCGTAAGTTTTAAGTTAAGTTGGTTATGCATAACTGCGAGTGGAATTATTTACTATATTTTTAGGGTTCCGTATCCGTATTATGGAATCCTTTGTGCTCGATTCAGACTCGCACTTGGCCGATTTTTTTGCAATCTTTGTCTCCAAGGGATTTTTTCCTTTTTCCGGTTTTTACTGAGGATAAGTGAAAAAGTGAAGTTTACTACTAACATAGGCACTTTTAGTTTTACTGAGATATCATTTCCAAGTTCAACCACCTTAGGGCTGTATTTAATCCAAAAATATGAAAGAACCATAATATAATCTTCTTATTTTTCTAATTTACCACGGGCCACCCTTTAAAGTTACAAAACATTACATAATATACCAATTTTCTTGTTAAGGGTCTGTGCAATGCTAAAATTCAGTCCTGCTCTAACGCTTTTGTTTTTTAACTGTCTACCCTGCTCTAATCAGATGCCGCGCACGCAAAACTCAAGTTATTTTTAAATCGCGGCTCCATTAGGACATTAAGTATATTTTCTTTATGTAATAAATATGGTTTTTTCTAGTTAGTATATGACTCATTCCATGACAAACGCTACTCATGACTTTTATTTTTATATTGAAGTAGAAGATAATTATATGCTTAATTTATTAATAAATATACTAAATTTTCATAATTTCATAAAAAAAAAAATTAAAAATTAAGTATTCTTCAATTATTTTTCAAATGTTAACATAACCAAAAATCGCTATCATGCCTACTATTTTTTTCTCAAGTAGCAAAATTAATAAAAAAATAAATTGCGGTGTCTGTCACTTGTCGAAATGGCGCAATCTTGAGGTTATATATCCAATCTGCATTTCTACCGGAGGTTTGTATAAAATTGTCTTGTTTGATGTGTTTATTGAAGCAATTATTGCGTGTCATTTCATTGTAATGCCCGTAACGAAAAACAGATTAAAGTTTATTTTATATGAATACCATTTACTTTTATATAAGCTTATTGGTATGGGAAAAGTGTAATATGGTTTGTTCGCCTAATTATCAAGTATCTTTTGTTCTAAATAAGTATTTAATGAGTTTTTTAGTTAGATGTTCTTTTGTAATGACCGTAACGTTACGGGCGTTTCAGTTTGATGTTTATGGTATTGTAACTGTTTTAATATTCATTTTATATTATTGTTCTTTTGCAATGCTTATTTCTTTATTATTTACTATGCTTGCTTGGTTTTGTGGTGGTGGTCATTGAGAATGATGCTGTTTTCAGGTAACTTACAAGTATTACGCTGCCCGCTACTGGTAAAGAAAGAATTGGGAAATTTAGAGAAAAGTTAAAAGAAAATAAAGAAAAATATTAAGAATATTTACGTAAAGAAAGGGAAAGAAATAAAATAAAGCGGGAAAAGCAAAAGGCTAAACTAAATGATGATAAAAATATTCGTGATTAAGTAATCACAAATATTTTTATCATCATTTAGTTTAGCCTTTTGCTTTTCCCGCTTTATTTTATCTCTATGTCTAATGTCTACTATAAAGTTCCCTTAAAGAATCGTGATAGGGTCCGGAAACATAGACTAAATAAAAAAACAATTTTTAAAAATGTGGTTTCTTCTCCAGTAGGCACATATAAATGCCTGCAAACTTTTGGTAAAGCTGTCATAAAAGTAAAAAGTGTCCTACCAAACTCGCCTAACAAAATTTAAGGCGTTGTTAAAAAAGTAGTGGCAGATGTATTGGGTCCTGATATTGGCAAACAGCTATTCAAAATAAATTATTATAAAGATAAAGGCAATAAGGTTCCTGAAGAATCTAATCAGGGTGTAAGCTCTGTTCATGATAATCACGGTAATGTACGAATAATGTTTTTAAAAATGACAGGAGATAACGCCAGAATGTTTTACCTTAATAAAAACAATATCTCAGATGTGCCTTTTGAGGATATTATTTGCAAGTTACCTTGCCCATCTTTAAAATCCAAAAGCAATCGCAAATATTACGAATTTGAGCAAGAAGTAGACGTTTTTGAAAAATGACATGTAATTTGTGCTATTTTAAGGATTTTTTGTCAATTTTGTAGTTATTAAGGCTTACAATAAAACACGTAATAGTAATGCAAGCTTCATTAAATTCGTACGTGTAATGCCCGTAACAAATTTCTGTAACGCCCGTAACGTCATCTTGATTTAAATATATATAGATATGAAGTGAGAGGATCCAATTAAATGTATAATGCAGGTAGTAATTTTATCATACTTTTAGCTAATAATTAAAAAACATACAGTTGTTTACCAAAATTCGCAGAGTTCTTATGTTTTGTCATGCTAGTCAAAAGAGATAGGCAAAATTATGTAACGCACGTAACGGGTACTTTTTCCTTAATTTCTCACTACGTTTAACAATATTCCCAAATATTTTAGGTCAACATAACAGTGTAATAAAATAGATGATGTTTAATAGTTATTTTAGTACTTTTGAAATAGGAACCTCTAAGAGAATTGGTGTTAAAGGCGTACAAATGGTAATGCCCGTAACATGGAATGAGTGTTATGCGTGTGTTGGTTTCGTTCCAATCGGTTTTAATATTTGGAAACGGAATCGCTTTTTTCGTGAAATTCATGCTTTTTAAATTAACATAATTGATAAAAGATTGAAACTATGTTTATTTATTTTGTGTAATTCATAAGTCTTAAGTAAAAAAAACTCCATATGTTTTCAAAATTTTTACCGTCTTCATTGACGGAACTGAATCCGAAATAAAACTGATCTTTAGCAATGTGGAGACCCTTAAATGACTGTTGCACAAATACATCCGATATAAAACTGATGTTTAGCAATGTGGTGCCCCTTAAATGACTGTTGCACAAATACATCCGATATAAAACTGATGTTTAGCAATGTGGAGCCCCTTAAATGACTGTTGCACAAATACACAAGTGACAAGTGAAGAAACTGTGTAGGAGTAATGTTATTTTATTATGATAGTCCGATGTACACAGATCGTCGGCGCCGACGGCGCTAGCGCCCCCTCAAGTTCAGGCGCCAGGGCGTAGCCAGGATTTTGTTTAGGGGGGGGGGGCAGCCAAGCTGTATGTAATAAAATGGCGTGCACAGAATTTTTTTCTGGAAAAGCAAAGAGAAGGTCACGTTAGACCATAAAAAACATACGTTTGCTTTTTAATATCACTTTGAAAAATTATTATTTGTATGACGCCAGGGTAGACACTTGTCGATTCGGTGTAGTACGATTTAACTTACTTGGCAGGACTATACTTAATTTAAGCGTTCTGTCCTTGTCTTTTCGATACAGAAAGAAAAAGACGGAACGCTTAAATTAAGTTCAGTTCATGCTACACCGAATCGACATCACTATCTACCCAAGAGTGAAAACTTTTATACAAACTTTTATTTAAATTTTTTCATATTTCTTTTATTCTTATACTTGAGGTTTTCAGTGCTTTTTCATCAAAAAGTTCTATGCACGCCACTTTCTACGCTTACAAAAAATATAATATTTGAATGAATGTTTAATTACCCTGCATCTGCTAGGGGGGGGGGGGGGGAGAGGGCAGCTGCCCCCCTTTGCATGTACCTGGCTACGCTCATGCGCCCGCGCTTTCATATGTCGATAAACAAACACTAAAAACTCAATTTAATTACCCATTAACATCTATTTGATCGTATATTTAATTATGGATCTCCTGGTTCAAGTTGGTTGTAGGTTTATTATGACTGTAAGGGCGTTTGTGCACTCACTCTTATTAGATTCGTATTCGTGTTTTTACGTGCTTTTTCCTAGATAAATTTCGGATCCGTTTTGTAGATCGGGAGAGTGCACAAACATCCTTATAAGCGTCAGTTGGCGTTCAGAAACACGTCTTATAGTGAAACACTATATCCTTTTGTTTTCCGTTCTTATCAACTCTAAAATGGCGGGGCCGTCCATTTTTTTTTTAATTGCTTAGGATGTTAGCACAATGAAGGCAAGTTTTCGACCTCGAAAGCTGAACGCATCCTTGCCAAAAATTCAAAAAACCGCCAAGTATTCGAGCTTTCTTCAGTTTTTAGCAATTTTAACCATAAAGGACCACTTTTTTTCGATAAAACTACATGGTAGATACGTTTTCAAAGTTGACTAATTTTGCTACAATTTGAGATCAAAACAAAACCAATGTTTGAATTGAAAGTGTGTTTGAAGACCTCATTTTAACAATTATTTCAATCGAGGAAAATTTATCCAAACATGTTTTGCAATTTCAAAACCCTAGATTATAATAATATAGTCAAAATGCATATACCAGAAACTAATTACAATTTTCCGTGTATTTCATGAAATACACAGAACAGAAACACCCGTATTTTTTTCGCATATCGCCAGATGCAGATAGAGTCAAGTACCGTTATTATAAGTACTTATCTACTTTTATTTGTCTTAGTATATTTCAGAATATCTGAAACTTTACATAAGTATTATTATTTACTTATTTACTCATGTAGTATGTATATAGTTCCCCACTAAATGATATTGCCTTGATATGAGTCTGCAAACTAGAATGTTAGTTTAATGTGTTCTTTATTGATTGAAATACCTAACACTTCTAAAAGGAAAAGATAGTAATCTTTTCTTGTTAAAACAACTTGGATTTTCCTTTTTCCTCCCTGAAAATTGGGAAGCCTGAATCAACGTCTTGGCCAGCCAGATTGTGTATCTTTGGATCGGCTGCCAAATGGTTGTCAACCATCCGTTTGATGTTTTAGGAAACGGGTTCCTCTTTGACTTGCAGCTAGCATAGGGCGTAAAGCTCCTTAAAACCCACTGTTTTTTTAAAGCTTATAATACATATATATGATTTATAGCAAAATCCTTCAGTTTGGATACTCTAATAGTATTTTGTGCAACGGTAACATAATGTGAGCCATTGTGACATTGTGTCTAATTTTTTTAGTTGCACACTATACTTTATCTATCTGAGGGCCAATCAGAAGCCATGAGCAGAAAGAGCCACGCCGGCTTACGAAATAAGGGTGAGACTTATTTTCTAGTCGCTGTTGTTGATTGGCTCTCTAGCGGTGATGGAGTAAATTGGGCCAGCCACAGCGCAGAAAAGCGGTATTAAAATTTAATATTATGTAACATCGAATAAAAAATAATTGTTTACCTGATGTTTACCTAATAATATTTTACCTACATTAAGTAGGTACTTATAAAACCGCTTTTGTTGTCGTAATTATGTTATTTTTTATTGTAATTATCTTTAATTATCAATAAAAGCGGCGCGGCGGTAGCTCAGGCGACAGAACGCTGGCCTCTCAATCTTGAGACCTAGGTTTGATCCCCAGTTTTTCGGAATTAATGTGCATAGTATTTGTATAACCTAATACTTACCAATTGCTGAACAGTGAAGAAAAACATCGTGAGGAAACCTGCATGCCCTAAAAAACGTGTATTTGTGTCCGAAGAACGGCGATAGGGCTCACCAACCATCACGTTGGGACATAATGATCGTCGGTGAAACGAGGGTGTGCCGAGTGCGGACTGTGACTTGCATTTCACAGTTCACACTCGGGAACACCTTTGACACACCTGTGACGATATATTTATATTTATTTATAATTATCTCATTGTAGGTGGGAGTAGATAAACATTATTTTGAGTGCTTTACAAACTAGAAAAGATCAATTACTTTAAAAAAAAAACCTCTCGGTCGGTGGCACAGTTGGTAGCGCACTTGCCGTGTAAGCAAGAGGTCGCAGGTTCAAATAGTGGCAGGATAATTTTCTCAAAATATTTGTTTCTAATTGATCTTTTCTCGTTTGTAACGCACTATAATGTTAAGAGCAGCCAAAGCGAAGGATTTCGCTTTAAATCATATAACCTGCATAATTATTGTGCTATTATTCATTCTGCCTGGGCATTATAAACAATGCCGTCATATATTGACACATAAACCATCAGAAATATCCGACAAACAATAGATTTCCCAGTTTTGATGTCAAGTGTTACGATTATTTAAAAAAAAAAAGGAAGAAAATGCTTTCGCCTTCAAATCCTAGGAATTCATTCCGAGTTCCTTACTTGAAGTGTACATATTTCTTGGAACATATTTCTTGTTTTTTTCCCGCTCAATGTGTTTATCTCCAATCTTTGGAAACATGATCATGGTGGTCTCATCTCATTAAATGATGTGAGGTCACTGATAGTTATCGGAGCCATAGAATATGGAATAAACGCAATTTCACTCACGCTTTACATTCTTCTGCTGGGTTAATTAAAAAAAGTAATACTACCAATACATTTCTAGACAATATAGGTACATTTTTCCACTCATTCCATCAAAATCATAATAATTGTGAAAAAGGAGCCGAGTTCAGTACAAAGGTAGTGCAGGATTGTCAGCTTCACCAAAATTTATTGAGATCAAATTGGATTCCGAGGTTTATGGAAGTTTCTTCAGTCATACACAACTGCAATATTGTACAACGTTCTTCTTTTGTTTTAAAAGAAAGTTTGTTAGGGCCCTTGCTACTTCGTAGGTCCAATAGGAAATTAGTTATGGGGGGGTCAAAAGTAGCTCGAAATGGTACGTGTAATATAACTAGAGACCGGATTATATGCATTTGCATATTTCCCCCTTTTCACCAGTTATTGCATATTGTAACTAAAAAAAACGATTGATGATGCATAAGTGCAAACATAGCACCAAAAGTCAAATATACCTCAGTGGATGTAGAAGGGTTTTTTCTGCTTATAAAAATGTGTAGAGCTATCGAAGACAATCTTACTTCCAAACATTTGGAACAGTCTGATCAGTAGCAATATGTAAAATAATTTGTAAACAATACTTTTGTCCGATAATATTAATAATATATTATTCAAAAAATTATTGACTTTCTGTTGTTTTGTTTGTTTGTTGAAATAAAATAACTAAAAATGTTGCACATTTGGACACGTTTCATTTATATTTTAAGCATTTTTCATGCATGCATATTTCGGGCTTTTTATGTTGCACATAATCCGGTCTCTAAATATCAGTGGCGTGCACAGAACTTTTTGCTGGAAAAGCAAGCAATTGGTCAAGAATAACAATAAAAAAAATATGAAAAAATTTAAATAACACTTTGAAAAAAAAAAGTTTGTATAGGAAATTTTCACTCTAGGGTAGACATTGTCTACCCTGGCGTCATACAAAATTAATTTTTTCAAAGTGATATTTAAATATTTTCATATTTTTTGAAAAAAAAAGTTTGTATAGGAAATTTTCACTCTAGGGTAGACATTGTCTACCCTGGCGTCACACAAATTTTTTTTTTTCAAAGTGATATTTAAATTTTTTCATATTTTTTTATTGTTGGTCTTGACCAATTGTGTGCTTTTCCAGCAAAAAGTTCTGTGCACGCCACTGCTAAATATAACACTCGGGTGGTGCGACAGCCTTTTTTTTTCATACTCGGCTCTAGATACGAGTTGTACGACAGTTAGATTTCCAGACGGTAGTGAATCGCCACGTATCTTATTCTGTGGCACAACAGTCGGTATGTTCAAAGTCAATAAAATGCGTGAACTAAACTGACCGAGTGACACATCGGGAAACGTCCAACCATTACTAAATCTTCGGTCTACGGCTGCAAGAATTCACAATTACTCTCCATTCTACTTATATGTAACATTGCGTATATTTTAAAATTACATAAACGCGGACAAAGAAAAGTTACGTGTTGTGTTAAATTTGTAAGTTGAGTAATAAATAAATAATAATAAACATAAATAGCTTATTAAAATTTCAAGAAGCGCCACGCCGTCTAAAAAAAATTTATTCAATTCAAACCAAAGTACTTTCAGCGATACAATTGATTAATAACATCATAAGTAAATCAACTGTACTGCCGAGAACAAAACCATTTATTAGAAGTCAGTAAAGTGTACGTCGTACACAAAGACCCATTCTTTCGGCCAATGAACGGAACCCTAATACCTTAGATCATTTTGATATATTTCTCGGGCTCTAACTAACTAGCTAAATTTCAACTCAATCGGCCCAGGCTTTCTTCAGTCATGCTAGGATTCATAGAGGAAAAATCCTCTATGCCACGAACAGACAAGATGTGACGGCAAAAAAAGCTTCGCTGTAAGGTTATTTCTTGTGACGGAACCAATTTCAATAGTATAAGGTGACTTTGCATTATGTATCAAGGACATAGGCCTTTCCAAGATTTCGCTGGTCCTCCTGGAAGAAATGACCATACTCACACAGGCAGTTTGAGAGCTGTCCTATTACTGTCTTCCGAATAACTTCGGAGGGGTCTGCGGGTAAGATGGTGGCTATGGCGGCACGTCTACACGTTTGCCGCATTCCTTTTAGATATGCATAATCACGTATAATTTAGTATAAAATAAGGGTTCATCTGTCGTCAATATATATTACATACTTAACCATCAAACTGGTAGTAACTATTTATTTTATACCGCCCCCAAATTGGCAACTCCACAGTCAAGCCCGGTACCAGTTCTACCACTATAAAAATTTTCGTATTTTGCAAAAAGGGTAATTGAACCTTTGTCCTTCCTTACCACTTACAGAGTCTCCAGAATGAATTTGGCCACATCATGTAAACTCACTTGTACAATTGTCAAACATTCAGGTATGACACGTAAATTATACAAGAGCTTGAACTTGACAAATAGTCAATTTTTTTTTGTTGTAGTCGGTAATATGCTTCTTGCGGCCGACTCTATGGTTAAACAATTCGACCACAGCAGCGCAGTCGACATTTAATGGGGTAGCGGTTTGCAGTGCGGCTAAAAGAATGATACGCAAGCAAGACACAATCTCTACATTCAATTATTAATTTAATTTTCTTGGCTTTTTATTATCCCCCCGTGAAAGAATTTGCGGTCCAAATCAACACTATGCCGTAATAGCTGTACTTTGCTATATGCACATTGGGGCAACACGACTGAGACTTAAGGATCGGCTCCGCCAAACATGCTTTCGCGTTTGGACAATTTAGCGTATTAGATAAAAATATTTTTGACAAATAAAATTTGTGGAATTAATTAAGAAGTTGAACTACATTATGTATTTTTCAGATTTGACACAAGTTTAAGTGCACACATTTTATTCGTAAAAAATATTCTGATTTAATATGCTAAATTGTCCAAACCCGAGAGCATGTTTGGCGGAGCCGACCCTTAAGAGTGTCTAAGACATTTATTTACAAATGATTGAAACTTCTCAAAATATGCAAATCAGAAACCCACTACCCAGTTACTAATCACTGGCAATTAACATGTGCCTAAGTAAGGCAAGGGTGACCATGATGAAGATTTATACTAAAATTGCTTTAGGATTTCGGTTTAAAAGGTCAAGGTGATATAAATTTATCAACATAGTCACATCTTTCAGCTTTTACAGCGGAAAATTTTAAAACACAACACAGACTTAATTTAAAGTTTCCTGATTTAAATTCATCAAGACTCAGGTGGAATGTAATTTATTTTATACCAAAGTTTCATTCAGTCTTATTTTTTTTTGTATGTAAACGATATATATCAAACATAAAATATATTGTGTAAGTTTAGTTGGGTAGGAGTATATTATATATTAGGCATTATGTATATTCACTTTATTGGTTTTCATTCTTCTTTTATTTATTTATTTATTTTGTTAATTTGGTATCCCCCTCCACGTAAAATAATACTTTATTCACCACCCAAAGGTTGGCTGGAAGAAATCGCTTTAAGTGATAATTTTTTATTTGACCGTGTACAATAAAGTATGTTCATTCATTCATTCATTCTTATCATTGAATACTTCAAAAGGAATCATGTGATGCACATCTTACTATTGCGCAAATTAACTGGTTTTAAAGTGAATATCTCGGATTTTGAAAAACGAAACAAGCATATTTAGTCTTAGTCTACCTACATTAATCATCTTTAAATTTGAAAACAACGAAATTGAAGAAAATTGTAGGATTTGTAAGCATAACGAAATAGATAACACAGCTAAGACTCAATATGATTTATGCGAGAAAAACTCAACGAAGGTCACTCTTAAGAGGATGGCATACCCTAGCAACTTTTTTCATTACCCGTCCAGCACAATAAGTCTAATGGCAAAGACTTTATTTGCTTTTCATAGAGGTGATTATATGTTGGCTCTTTGGCCTCTTTTTCTTGGACGCGTAATACAAGTGATCACGCAACGAAACAACACATTGGTGTGTTTTTAGCTAATACTGAAATATTTTGTAGGAAATGTATACCTCTATGACCTATTTTATGAAAAAAAAAATCAAGTTGATCTCTTAACCGCGTTCTTGAAGCGAACGTTTGAAAACGAAAAAAAAAGAGGCTACAAAATATTTTTTTTTGACAAAAGTATAAATCTTAGTACATTGTTTATACGCAAGATCCCTAGAGAAAAGATGAATAAATTAAATATATTTTTTTCAAAACAAGGAGAGTCCGAATTTCTTCAAACGAATCCTAGATAGCCTGGAGTTAGTCATGCTCTAGGCTCAGGTACAGCCGAAACGTCGAGTTTTTCTCCCATAAATCATACTGAGTCTTAGCAATCTTATCTATTTCGTTATGATGGACATTCACCCTAACTTAAGTGATATACTTGTAAGCATGTTTAAAAAAATATATTTGATGGTTACACAGCATATAGGTATTTACTCCAAAAAATGGTGAATGAATAAATGAAAGCTCGGTTATCACTACTTGGTACAAGGATTATGTTCCACAAAGATCCGTAACTATTATAATGTTTAAATATGTGTAACTGATTTGGCTTGCGACAACACGTTTGAAAACAATAATTGGTTTTGATTAGAAAATATCACGCGAATATGCCAAACTTTCCAATGTATCAAATGAATTTATAAATTTTTTATTGTGAATGAATTTATATTACATAAATATATATAGTATGCCTTAATTAGCTTTTTATTTATAATTACACAATATAACTTGAAATATATACAATAAATAAAAGAAAATTGAAAACTTGAAACATATTTCGACCCTATAAAATATATTTAAAGTTTTCAATTTTCTTTTATTTATTGTATATATTTCAAGTTATATTGTGTAATTATAAGTAAAAAGCTAATTAATTTATATTTCATGGATACTTTGAAATCACAGACACGTCGAAGGTCGATTCACTGAAAATCCAACAATAGAAATTACTTTTAGGAATGGTGACCCTACCCGCGCTGCATTCGTAATGCGCCTATTTACAAGTAACACGTAATTTTCTGACACCTTGTGTACCAATATATCTGAATCGTAATTGCAGGTGAGCTATTGCAGTTATGTGTCTAGCTAAAGACAGATATTGTCTTATAAACTGCCCCATGTCATCTAAGTTGCGCATAAATTTCAAGTTATAGTAAACCTCTAGAATTAGAGTAGATAGAAAAACAATAATTGTAGCAATTTGAAAAAAAATCACTAAAATAATTTGTTTTAAATAATTTAATACATTTTCGGTATTAGGTAGCAATAGCAGACAAATATAGACAATAATCACCACTAAATCTATATGTCGTCGGCATCTATATGTGATCTACCTGGGCATAACATATTTCTGTTAAAACTGACTCAACAACCATTCTTCTTTCAGATTCACTCATAACATCTCATCGGACTTATTAATTGATTGAACCAAATCACCATTTCAGTACACTTTAAACATGCTTTAAAATAATAATAAAATAATTAGCAAAAAAAAAATGTATATTAATAGATGATATATAAAAAAAATACTAAATTTATCAAAGTAGGAAACATAAAAGGTAGTCATCTTATTTCTTAATACCCTTATCCATCATGTAATTCAGATATTTATTGACATTTCATATACCAACGGAGAGGTGTTTTAGAACATACTACCATTAGTATGTAACTAGAACATCATATCTCTATCGCTCGCTACAGAGTAAAACCCGCTTTGGAAAAAAAGCGCCGATTATGTTGGCGGTGTCACCAAGCGGAACAATAATAATAAAAAAAACACATGCATTAAACCAACAAACAATTACAATATCTTGATTTCAATCTCACATAAGAAATCAATTCCATACTCTCTGTCACTCCGCGGCCGTCGGATATGCAGCAACCAAGCTACCCTAGATAATTACCATAACAAAATACACCAAAGCCTCCGTAACAGGGACACTTGAGTTTCGACTCTCTGGAGCTTAGAAGGAATTTGGTTTTGGCTAAGTTTGTACTTAATATCATAAGAAACAA
The DNA here is from genome assembly GCA_934047225.1 of Ypsolopha sequella. Lineage (NCBI taxonomy): Eukaryota > Metazoa > Arthropoda > Insecta > Lepidoptera > Ypsolophidae > Ypsolopha > Ypsolopha sequella. The sequence goes on along the minus strand of OW203994.1, from coordinate 12,463,350 downwards.
GATCGATACCATTGATCTAGTCGAGAACGTGGTAAAACTGTTTGTACCTGATAGGTACCTCAGGGCGCGGAGTCACAAGCTGTTCGCGGAGGCAAGTTCTCGTAACAACCTGTAACGGTACTCGCCTGTCGCGCGAGCACTCGATATGCTCTACTCCCAGCTCGCTAAAGCACCAGAGTGTGATGTGTTTGTAGATGGGAATTGATGGGATAGGATGCGTGATGAGTGTGTGGAAGAGAATGCTAGAAGAAAGTATGTTAGTTAGTGCTTAAAATAAAATTATGTACACATATAATATCGATTTGGTCTGTAATTACTGTAATGTTGTAATATTTCGAATAATAAATAAATGTCTAAATAAAGGTCTAAATGTAACAGACACTATCTCGCCACTTTCTTCAGAAAAAAAAACATCAAATTACCCACGACTTGTCACCACATACTTTCAGGGCCATAAACTCAAAAACTCATCAACGACTTCATCCCCATACTCCGTCAAAACAATGACACCAAAAACTTACTCCCAACAAACCCATAGATTTCTTACAGACAAAACACAAATCTAAAATCTTTATTATCTAAAACTAAACCTAATCATAAACACACATCAAATAAAACAATAACAACATCACCAGAAACAACACCATACCGACGGCCTCGTTTCAAAATCTGCCACCTCATTAAACCAGACACAACAATCAACACTCATTACACCACCAAAACTTACAAAGCACAACATAACTCATCATGTAAAACAGAAAACTACATCTACCTACCTACTAGAATCCCGGCACTGTCCGGCTTCTACGTAGGTGAAACAAGAACTGCACTACACATACGCATGAACAATCACCGACACACAACAGATGCAGTACAAAATAACACATTACCCATCTTCACACACACCAGATCCCATAACCAAACATTCAACAACTGCTTCACCGTTCGTGTCATCAAAACATTTCATCCCCCGCTAACTGACATAGAACTTAGAACATGGGAGTCCTCATACGTCTGGTCACTTGGTGCTAACTACGGACCAGGACTGAACAGACAACACTGACCAACATACAGACATAACTAACATACTCCCCCATAACATGCATAGCGTACAATACATACACCATCTCTTACAACGCCTCACAAACCCTATCAATGCCTCCTCAAATTTCACTCGCAACTTCTCTTCCTGATATTCTTCCACCCCTTTCGCCTCTTCCACATCCATCAATCTAGTCATACAATATCTTTTACTTTGCTCCTAGTTTATAATTAAGTTGTTTTGAATGAAGTATTCTTTTAAAAAGGTTTTAATGTCAATGCCACCCTCTATATGTACGTGTCAAATATCTTTTTTATTTACTTATTCAACTGACACGAACACAAGTTGGTCGAAATATTATATCTTGAATCTAGTTTATTGGTATCTTATAATCTATTTAAGATAATAAAGCGCCAAAAAAGGCTTAAAAAATTATTTATTCAGTTGTATTAGAAACAGATAGATCGAATTCAACTTTATTCATAAATATAGGTATACCTATAGTTTATCGACGCATATCAAGTGTGTCAATTTCTTATTAGGAATGATAACGACCAGTAATTATTTAATTAGATCTAGTAGAGATATCATGCAAATCGATAAGTGATAAATCACCATTGATTATAAGATAGGTGTAAATGTGTCGTGGTAGAGATAAAATCTGCCTTTCAAACCTTTAGCTGAATAAAAGAAAAAATAAATAAACTGTATTTTCTAGAATAATCATAAATATTTTTTTAGCAAATGATATGTACTGAATTATGTAAGCTCCTACATTTAAACGAATCCTTTATGAATATGAAAAGGCGAACGAAAATAACACAGAAGACGATTTGCCATTTCGAAAATTGAGATCACCAAGCTGTATAGGTACACTTGCAGTTCTAAATAAGCCTCTAAAGTGAAGGATATAAGAAAGGTAGGTACAAGGTCCAATGTGTATTAGTAGGTTGATGTGATCTCCACTGTGCCAGACACTCAAAATATAGGTTGATATTATCTCCACTGTACAAGACACACAAAAGGGCAAAAGGCACAAGATTCAGTTCTGTTCGTTCGTACTGTGTGTCATGCATAAACTTAGGATAGTATATCTTAGTATATCCCATGGCCGAATATGGTATACCCTAAGTCTATGGTGACATAAGGCCAGCTGTGATTGACCGACTGACAGTGACAGTGAACGCCATGAATATTACCAATAATGATATACGCCATAATAAACATGTGCTGGACACAGTTTTCATAGGATAATTTTTCACGCTATCAGAATGGTTAGTCAAAAGAAGCATTTATTTAGGATAAATGCTTTACAAACATTGAAGTATAATAACCGTTTCATCTGGAATAGCCCCCCAGAACTTTATTTTAGCGATAATGGAAATAAAGGGTAAAGAGACAAGACAGATGGTTCCCGAAAACCTCTTTACACAACTAAGTAGGTATATAGTTAGTATTGTCATAAATTTCTTATTACCATGTAAATCGATACTATTCAAACCAACCATTTATCTAATAAACGCAGTTTAATTATACATTCAAGCATAAAGTACACAGTAAAAAACATATCCAATTAATTGCTGTCAATTCCCAACGACATTGTATCATACAGTCCAGACACCAGTATGGTTTATTGAGTTATTTTATTTTGATAGCCGACTAATGAATGTGTTTGAAACAGGACACAGTTTGTAGCCAATTAATTTGCTAGTCTAGTTGAAATGATGTATTGAATGGGGGCAAGACAAAGTTGCGAGTTCAACAACTGCGATTTGTGAAATGTGAATTACGATGTAATTTTAAGCAAACAAACAATAATAACAACACGAGCCCGACATAGGCAGAGAATATAAAGTGTTACATAGATATGTTCTCTGTTACGGGACAAACAGTGTTTGTGATTGTAGACTGTCACTAGAATATTTTACGACAATTTTTAGGGTTCCGTACCCGGAGGGTGCCAAACGGAACCCTTACTAAGCCTCCACTCTCTGTCTGTCCGTCCGTCCGTCCGTCAGTCACGTGAAATTCGTCAGTGAAAATTTTACACAATAGGTGTTACTGTGCTGGCATCACAGTAACATAACATGATATAAATGACAAAAAAAGAATTGGTACCCAAGGGGGCTCCCATACAATATCCTCGAAAATAGTAGATGCCAATAAAACGAGCCTGAGCCTTGGCGAAGGCAGCTATAGTTTGAGGTAATATGGCTCGTTTGTACCCGAGTTCAACACTCTACTTTTCACTTTGATTGCAAGGAAATGAAAAAGCATTATTTCATCATCACTGGATGACATATTTGACTTTCAGTGTAAATTTAAATAATCAAACTACTAAATTATGTACTGCTGACTGAGAAAAAACAACAGGCCCGGCACTCCCAAAAAGATTCGGTCGATCGTTTGTCGTTCGACCATACGTCCATCTCTGACGCACGCATAGAAAGTGTGATAGAGATAGATATACGACCGAACGATATTCGATCGAATTTTGTCACTTCGGAGTAGGCCTTCTGCTCTTTCCCGCCACTGTTTTTTTTTAATTCTTCCACTAAATGGGAAGGCAAAGGGATCTTACCCCATACAGCTTCGTTTAAATATACTAAATAAATAATCGGATATGAATGTCTTTTTATTTATTTTATATTATCTCTTTTTAAAGTCACTGTATATACAGGGTGTCCCATAATAAGCGAATCAAATTGTTATGGGAGGTAGCTTAGTCCAATTCCTATCAAATAAAATAAACATAGGTGAAACAAAAGTTCGATGGTTTTTGAGTTAATTAACTTTTTCAAAAAAATTTGAAAACATCTTCCCGTCCCTGTTTTTTTTGCTGTCATTACTTTATTTTTCAGTTAAGAATTTTTTTATTTTCAGAATATTATTTAAAAATAACTATTTCATGAATTGGCTACCAAACATTTTAGAAAAGTTACACCAAATTTAAATGGCAAGACTTTGTTTTCACTTCTTGTGTAAATTCGAAAAAAATCTTTAAACTTTGGATCTCTGTGATGAAAAAAAAAAGTATGGAGTGGGAATGATAAACTATTTTGAAAACTTGCTCATTTAATGTTATTTCCAAAAATGTATAACATTTGACCACTTTCATAAGGGCGAGACTAGTTATTGGCCTTGACCACCGGCTGGAATGGATTTTTAAAAATATTTACTTTCCATAATTTGAACTAAAATGCTATAAAAGTAAAAATTGTTGAGTTTTAATTAAAACAATGTGAAGAAGTGATTATTTTTTTTATTATAAAAAAGTGTATACCGACAAGAAAAAGTGATACAATTTTTTTTAAGAATATCTCCTTATAACAAATGTTCGAACTGAAGCCCGCCTGTGCGAATGCATAAACGACACCTTTTCAAAAAATTTCGTTTTAGTCGGCGCAGGCTGAGTGCCGATATGCTTCTGGCGGCTTGTGTCACTCGTTCGCGTAGTTCTACCTCATTGTGAATGGGCTTTGCGTACACTCGATCCTTTAAACAGCCCCAGTAGAAGTCGAGTGGATTAAGGTCTGGCGACCTTGGTGGCCACAGAATGGGGCCTAGTCTGCCAATCCAACGGCTGGGGTATGCTTCGTTGAGATGAGATCTTACTTGAACAGCATAATGAGCCGGACACCCGTCATTTTGCAGCCACATTTGTGCTCGGGCTTGAAGTGACTCGTCTTCTAACAAAACTGGCAAAGTATTTTGCAGAAATTCCAAGTAATTTTGTCCATTCAGAACTGAGGGCAGTTCTACTGGGCCCACGATTCGACCGTTGTAAATTCCGGCCCACATGTTTATTTTAAATTGGTACTGTGAATGATCTTCCTTCTTTTCATGCGGATTGACCATCCGCCAACTGTGGAGATTATGCAAATTGATGTAGCCATCTTTCCTGCAGGCGGACTCATCACTCCACAATACGTGATTAAAAAAATCCGGGTCTTCTTGGTGTTTGCGTAGCATTCGTTGGCAAAATACCACGCGCTTCGCATAATCGCGTGTCAGAAGTGCTTGTACACGCGTAACATGGTAAGGATGATATTGATATCGTTTGAGTACTCTATGCACAGTGGATTTCGGTATTCCCGTAGTTTGTTCGATGCGCCGACAAGAAGTTGATGGATCGTCTTCAATTTGTAAGAGAACTTCCTCATCGTCAACCTCTACAGGTCTACCCTCACCACCGTGTCTGCCTGGATTTCTTCCTTCTCTGAAGGCTTTGTCAACCCTTAAAAAAACTCCATATTGTGGGTGTTGTCGGTTTGGATAACGATCAGCATAAATCCTTGCAGCTTGTCTAGCAGAGTATGTGACACTTCCACGTATTTCGTCGATGTGTCTGGTTTCTCCATAAATCAAATGCATATCTGCATACTCATGATGGGTAAATGGATGGTCTTGATGATTTGCCATGATGCAACAAATCACAAACACAATGATCCAATTCACAAGCAAAACAAGTCCCGAGAAGCGCCAAGTCGTACACTTCACAAGATACCAAATCAAGAGCACAGCAAAGTCCAAATTAAAGCCAGGTTCGTTGGAATATCGCAATACGGAAGCAGTGATAGTACACGAGTGTAGCACAGTAGGTAAAGTGTTGCACTGAGCGACAAGTGAGTGCGCAAACAAACAACAATGGCAAATTAGTGGTGGCATGGCAGCTAGCTTCATGTTAAAACGAGACAGCTATACATCACGCTGTTGATGTCCTTGTTTATTTTTTAACTGTTCTTAGATTAATAGTCAAAAGAACGGTTAGAACGTCAATGCGATAGTGTAAATAAGATTTTTAGTTCAAATTATGGATAATATTTTTTAAATATCCATTCCTGCCGTTGATCAAGGTTAATAAATAGGCTTATTCTTATGAAAATGGTCACATATCTTACATTTCTAAAAAGAACATTAAATGAGCCAGTTTTTAAAATAGTTTATCATTCCCACTCCATACTTTTTTTTTTCATCACAGAGATCCAAAGTTTAAAGATTTTTTTCGAATTTACACAAGAAGTGAAAACAAAGTCTTGCCATTTAAATTTGGTGTAACTTTTCTAAATGGTTATTTTTAAATAATATTCTGAAAATAAAAAAATTCTTAACTGAAAAATAAAGTAATGACAGCAAAAAAAACAGGGACGGGAAGATGTTTTCAAATTTTTTTGAAAAAGTTAATTAACTCAAAAACCATCGAACTTTTGTTTCACCTATGTTTATTTTATTTGATAGGAATTGGACTAAGCTACCTCCCATAACAATTTGATTCGCTTATTATGGGACACCCTGTATATATCCTTGAGCATCATCTGAAGCTTCTGTACTTTCAGTTCGCGCTAATATGATGAAATCTTAGCGCGAACATTATTGAGTTTCAAAAAGTTTGTCTATGAAGTTGTACTGTTTATCTGGCTGTATTGCCTATTGCCATATTCTTAGAAGAAGTAAACACTGTTAGTGACTAGAGCATAAAACGTAGTTTTAGTCCGCGTGTAGCAAGTATAAACCAGTACTTTTTAGAGCATGAGAATTGAAATAGTAGCATTTGTTTACGTTGTCATGGTTTCTTCCCCTTATCTCCGAAACAAGAGGACCGAAAAATATGAAAAAGTTATGTTAATAGATAGGGTTCCGTACTCAACGGGAGTCACAAATTATGTTTGTAAGGTGCTACATTTTAGCAGCTTGTTTGTGTCGTGTGAATGTTGCTATTGACATCTGTATTGTTTTAATTTTCCATGTTTTTAGGGTTCCGTACCCGTATTATGTGGTAGTATGGAACCCTTTGAACGTAAGTCCAACTCGGACTTGGCCAAATTATTACGTCTCAATATGATAGGGGTGACATGAAAAAAAAATGGTTGGGCGTGACATATAGAGCCGATCCTAAATAGGAAATGGCGAGGAGGATGAGGGTGGTGTCATATAAGGTGAGCCACACGCTTTACCTCACAGGGTGTTTTCTCCCTAAAACTTATTCCGCTCAAAATTAAAAAACGGAACCCTTATAGGTTAATTTTGTTGTCCGTCTGTCAAGTCAAGACCCTTTTGCTTGGGTCTTGTGTGAAATATGAAGTTGAAACTGATATCTTTTACAGAACTCTACAGCCATATGATGCTGTAAAAACAATGCCCTTTACATAATCAATTTTATATAAATTTTCTCAGCACTATAAAAACCACTTCCAGTTGCCTTAAAAACATATTACAGGTAGGTCTTGTAGCCCACATATATATAAAACAATCTGAAAATACCAATATTTAATTATTTAAGAAGTTATTGATAACCAACCTAATTAAACTCTTTACATACATAGGTGTAAAGTAATGTTGGTCGTTTATTATTGGAATTGCTTACCATAATATTTTCAAGGTTTCGTACCCGTATAGAATTGTGGTACGGAACCATTTGTGCGTGAGTCCGACCCGCACTTGGCCGGTTTTTTTCCATTATTATATTTTTATATGAACCCAGCCCATGGGTTACATATGTTTTTAAAAATACGTAAAAGCGGACCGATAGTTAGCGCAATAAACTGAAAGATTGCAAAATCCAAGATGGCGGACTTTTTCCAATTGGGAAAATACTCGTCTCGTAATACGGAGCTTGCTTGATACGGATATTAGAGCATTATAATAAAACTTCGATATGTTTTCCTAGCAATTTACTCTTAACCCGATGCAACAAGTAGCAGATATAAGATCCGTGAAATAGCATAGCTAGTGTTGTAGTGAATGGCCGAAGCTGAGGCTGTGACGTGACGTAAGCGATCGATCTATTTGTCGTTTTTGAGCCAGTACCTACTCGTAGTTGACTGATGTGATTACGTTCTAATCATTTGACAAAGAGATATTTTATAGATACGTTACTCGTGTGCAATTTTCGAGTTAGCTCAGTGACTACTTTTTTTGAATTCTTATCTGTTTTTGCATGCATCTGCGTGGTAATGATCACTGTATGAGGGCTTTGCTGCACTAAGGTTTATCTATTTTTGTCAGCTCTAAAATAAATTTCAAGACACAATATCAAGGGTGTTTCAGTCGTATTTTTCATAGACGATTTTTTCATCCAGATTTTTTACGCTTATCGCTGTATTTTCGGCACAGTTACAGGTTTATCATACAAGGCAGGTTTACTCTACACTACAGTGTTTCTTTCATTAAGTACTAAGCTGCATTTAAAGTACGAATATCTACAATATTTTACGAACAGCAAATTCAACAATCCAATGTCGGTTTTAAAGAAAGTGTACTAAAGAATTTAAGATCTTGTTGGTTGTGGGAGCTAAACAGTCTAAACAGAAACAGCTTTAGCTTTGAACGAGCCAATAAAGAAAGAAAGTAAGACAATATATTTATTTTGCCACACAATTAAAAATAATAATTAAGAACACCATTAGTTTTAAATAATAAACAAAATTCATTCAATTTTAATAATTGTTATATTGCGAAAAGGAACAAGCTCAGCATTTGTTGTGAGCTAAGGCAGCAGCACAACGCGGATTGTCAGCTTGTCCCTTTTCATACAAATAAAACACGAAACATGAAAATTGCAAGCAGACTAACTAAGCGACAGAATAAAAAAGTAAAAAGAAACATACATAAACAAGAGCCAATTAAAATACGGAAAAAACAAATTGCATTAAATAGCTAAGCTAAACCATAGCCTAGAGAAGGCTATGGCTAAACCAAATAAAAAAAATACACTGCTGAAAGAACGAGATGGAATCGGAATTCAAACCCCAATTAGTCAAAATGACATAATCATTCATAACGAACACAAGTTCTTAGAAGGAGCCCTAGTATTTCGTGTATAATATTAATACACGTGTGTAATCTTTTCTCACAACTCGGCCCGCGTTGAAGAGTTAATAAATTTGAACCCTGTATCCTCTATAAAATCTGAAACGTTATTAGAACATTAATTTTATTAATTTTGTTATTAATTTTTGAAAAATCATTTCTTGCCGAATTTCAAATTTGTAGGCTTTATAGTTCCGGAGATATTCTACTTTTATACTGAGTGACGTTTAAACAAACCCCAATAACTTTATACGTTATTAGGAAACGTTATTAGAACACACTTTAAATAAAGATTTATCATTTTAAGAACACAATTAAGAGTAAAAAAAACTACTTTGAAATATAATTTATGGTTATTTTAGCAATTCATGGGAAAAAGTTCAAAATAGTCCAAAATAGTTGGATCAACAATGAAAATTACTTCGCGCAAAAGTTACTTGTCTTTTCTCTTCAGGCAGAGAATATAAAGTATTAGGTGACCATGACTACTTTGGATTTTAGGGAAATCTTTAAGTGGGTCAAACTTGTTTAAATTAATGAAATGAATGTTGTATGGTTATTATGAAACCAGTTTTTATTCTTCTATAATCTATTAAATTGTTGGGGTTACCATAAAAGTCATCCTGTATACATATAGTATAGATAGTTTCAAACTCTCGCGTTTCGTACACATTATAATATATATAATCGGGTCTATAATCGGGTTGTCCCCTTTTCGTAAAAAAGGTAAAAATTTATCGCGGTAGACCCGATTATATATATTGTAAAGTATAGATAGTTTGTATTAGTTTGTACGACATGTTCACCATTTCCATTCCCATTATCAATTGTTTGCGTCACAAATAGTGCTATTCTTACGTATCTGGCCATCGGAAAACCACATAATCCTTATTTCTTATAAGGTAAGTTTCGGTGCTAGTCTAAAAATATTACCGCAGATACTGCGAATATGCGTACGATATTATATTTCCTTTTTATCAGCATTCTTATAATTTCTGGCAATCTGTTTCTTTTATAAACACTATCCAATATTTTTTTTCTCCATATAGTAAATGCTTCAAATGAATCGCCCTCGTGATTTGGAGTTACAATGCCTACAGAAAAACGGACAAACCACAGTAATGTTATGGTGCATAAACTTTTGTTTATAGTATATTATGATAGAATACACCAACGTTCGCAATACGTAGCAAATACCAAGAGGAGTTTGGAGGCATATTACGATCGATGGTGGCGTAACGTCACAAAAGAGGGCGATTACGATTGGTGGCATTTGCTCTATGTGCTCTGTGATTGGTTGATTGGCTAATTAGCATTAATTTCGCTTTTGTACTATATGTATAAGTGCAATAAAGAATTTTTATTATTATTATTATTGGTGGAACGGCGGAGCCAACCTTCCTCGTACCTCTGCCCTCTATCACGCGCAGTGTCATACAATTTTCCCTAGAGAAATGAACTACCGGCAACTCCTCTTCGTAATCACTCCTTGGTTCGCACATGTAGATGTAGCACACAAAAGTACTACTGTATTTAATATTAAATCGTTGTGTTTAAATGACTGTCCCGGCGTGTCTAGCAGGCCCCGACTTGGCTGGTCGTTGTGAATAGATAAACTACGGAGATAAGTGCCAATGAGATCATAGTCCGATTTATATCGCATTATTTGTATATATTCCACTTCGACCACGATTGGAGAATTTGTTTGGTTTGTGAAAAAGTTGCTGTCATGTCTCTGGTTCACGAATAAATAGTTTTACGATTACATACATACATATACTCACGCCTGTTTCCGAGAAGGGTAGAGAGAGACTACAGACAGATTTCCATCTGCTATGATCCAGACACACCTGTTTTACCTCTTCCACATCCATCAATCTAGTCATAGAAGCTCTTCTATATATAAATAATTATGATAACATCTTCTTCTTATTATTAGAATATGCAATACATATTTTATTATATATACATATTACAGTTTTACTAGCACGAAAGGTAGAAATCATGAAGCAACAAGCCATGGCTTGTTGCTTCATGGTAGAAATACTGATTAATCTTGCTTGTTTGATGTAAAACCTATGGTTAAGTCTAATTATGTTTTTAATTTATAAGTGTAAATTGTTGGTTTTGAAATAAAATTATTCTTATTCTATTCCGAGTACTTTTGACATAGCCCTCTCCAGTATGTCGCCAATTTGGTCAGCATACGTCCTTCTAGGGCGGCCTGGTCGAGCTGTACCTACCTTCCATTTGCGCACCATAAATTTCTTTCGTCACTCTACTTTCATTCATCCTCTCTACATGGCCAAACCACCGAAGCATTCCTTTTTCTATTCTAGTCACTACATTTTCTTTCAGGTCGTAACGATCGTTCGATCGTTTTATTGACGTAAAATATCGTATGTCGATAAAAAAAATATTGAAATTTTTGAAATTCTGATTTTCAGAAACCAATGGAAACTTAGCGATGGCATACACATTACATAGGTAATAAGTTTTTGTTGAATAACTATTGAGTGAATTTGGAATTTAGGTGTTCTGTTTCGAGTAATTAGAAAAAGGCGGGCTTTTCACAATCCAGCTGCGATAGTAGCATTTTATTATTTTGTCTAAGAATGCCAAAAAAGATGTTTTTCAAGTTAATTATCTTGGCAGCTTAATTAAGCTATGCAAATTATCTGTCACTTTATGATACAATCCTATAAAACAAATTCAATGTTATCGCTTAATTGCAAAACGTGATATTAATTATTTATATCCTTTTCATTTGCATTATAATAATTGTATAAAACGACAAATAAAACAAAAACTAGACATCTCTATTACCATTAAATTTGTATTGTACATTTTAATTGTTAATTATGAGATTTCAATACCATCTCTAAGTTTATCGAATACTAATAATTAAGTTTAAAGAGTCACAAAATTAATAATTAAAGTTACTTACTGATGATGACATTCTAAATAAAAACTGCACTTTTTCCACCACATATACATTCTACATCTGTAATAGAGTAAAAATTGTAGTGTAAATTTGTACTTTATCTAAGTTATCAACCTTATTGAACGACCACTGAATGCTATGCTACAAAAGTAAACATAGTTCACTCAATGGGCTATTGGTATTTGAAGCATTTATTGAAGATTATTTATGTAGATGTTTATGTAGTTTATTACACACTATGTATATTTATAATATTTTATATATTGTATTTATAGTAAGTATTGATATAATTTTTTATTTTGTTATTAAACGTGTATAATTGTTTGTATATTCTTCTTCTCTGTGTACACGTGTATGATTACTCCGTTTATGTTACTTTTTCCTATTGTGATGGTTTTGCTGTCAGAAATCTCTGTTTAGAGATAAGCTCGCCAATGTGCATCTTTTTACTGTAATTTCGTTTTTGTTTATGTTTATATTTCCGTGTGTACAATAAAGAATAAAGAATAAATATTTTAAGGAATACCGCCGAGGTATTTTTTTTTGTTTTTATTTACAAAGTATACACAGAATCACTTGGTCGAACTAATAATTAAACAATAAGATGAATTTTGTCTTTTGCTTTTGTAAAAGCATCGTTGTGAACTTTTTCACCGTATCGAAAGTTAGTCTTTCCTTACGAAAAATAGAGTGTCGGTCTTGTAATTTGTGTAACCTTTTACAAATGATCAGAATGCCTACTACTATTAACAGTATATAATTTGAACGTTAAAAAAAACAATCCAACCAAAAACAATGTATAAAATAATGTAGGTACTTTGTGCAAAATTACAACAGTATTTGTGCAACTGTGACATAATAGATATTGGGATACGAGTGCTTGTCTACAAAACGATATTGTATGCAACTAGACATAATTAGACTTTGTGACACCCGTGCAAAGCTATTACGAAACTCACTTCGTTAACGAACACACACGCACACACGTTAACGTTACACACTACTTTATCTACATATACGACTATCAAAAACAATTTCACGAAATATGGAAAAATAACACTCGTAGTGATAAAATTTGGCCAATCGCAGCGCAGAGTTGCGGTGTTAAAATGTAATATTATGTTTCATGAAGAAGTCGACAAAAGTGTTATTTCGGTCACTATATAATTAATTTAAACTTTTTAGTGAATGACTGAAGTTACATTTGGGAGTCAGTCACTATTTACTTATTGTTTATCCACTATCACGGGACAGTCTGTTTATATACATTGATTTTAGCGGGTAGTTCCTTTAAATATCAATTTATTACTATAAAGAAAATCACAAAGAAGGTCATATTTTGAAAATACGTGTCGGTTTGCCAGTGGTAATTAGCTTTGTCAACCTGATTAAAGTAAAAGTAGGTAACCGTAAATCGTGTTGTTCTATAATTGAAAAAAAAAACAAAATCAAAATAAGTCTGTCGACAGACCATTTTTAGGGTTCCGTAGTACCTAAAAGGTACAAAAGTAACCTTTATCGTGAGACTCCGTTATCCGTCCATCTGTCCGAATGTCACAGTTAAGCACCGTTAAACACTTGAAATTTGGCACAAAAATAGCATTGATTTGCCCACATGGTGTAAAAAAAATTGTAATAATTGGAAATTGTTCAAAATGTTTCCAAAAATAAAAAATATTGTCCTTAAAATTGTAAACATTAAAAAGCTAATTGTAATACTATATTTACTATATAATTTTACCATATTTACTTCCACTGGTTTCGAGAAATTTTGGAAAAACCACAAAACATGTATGTCTGCTCCCCTTTCACCAATACTGGTGGACCAAAAAATATGAAAAAAATGTCGATGATTGATAACTCGACAATTACAGGAAAACTATAGCGATTTAAAGAAACGTGAACACAAATGAGAAATATAAAAGAAGTAAAATAAATACATATTTTATAAAATACAATATGGATATCAAATTGTAGGTAATAAAGTGCTAATTGTAAAAATATGTAATTTGGCTATACTTACTCGCATCTATTTTGAGAAAATATCGAAAAGCCATAAAAAATGTATGTCCCCCCCCCCTTATCTCCAAAACTGGTGGACCAAAAAATACGAAAAATTTCAGGGTAATATGTGTTTACGTAAAGATTACAGAAAAAAATATAGCGGTTGAGAAATTTAAGAAATAAAATTTTCATCCACGATACGAAACCCTAGTTACGCCAGTATGACTCGCACTGACCGGTTTTTTCACTAAGTTTCAGTCTCAGAACCGTCTTTTTCTTCCTGTATTGAAAAGACAAAGACAGGACGCTTGACATAAGGTTAGTCTTGTCAAATAAGTTAAGTCGTGTTACACCGAATCAACACCATTATAGGAATAGATTATTATAATAGGTATTTCAGAGTATAGTGCGCGCCAATCTTTTAGTCGCCTCTGAAAATAGCCGCAAGAGGCGACGCAATAGCCGTTTTACGGTGTCAGGGGGACGTTACAGGAGCGAGGGCGCGGAGCACACCCGCCTGCGTGTCGCACCACACCCCCCGCTTGCCTTCTAGCAGGTGTCAACACTATGCGTTAGTGTTAGTGCTACGTGCGTACACTACATATGCGCGCATTGCATGAAAAGTACCTTCGAGGAAAAAATTCTATGATTCGTTAAGTTTATCGTTGAATCTGTTTGTTATTGTTTTTGTTGCCTTTATTTGTTCTTTTGTTGATTTTGTTTGTTAAAGTTTATTGTTGTTGTTATGTCTCGCGAACGTTATAGCGTTTTAAGGCGACAATGTAGGTAAAATGGTGTTTATATTAATGCGTTTTATTTCTATCGTTAAGATTGCACTAAAATAATAAATAAATAATTAAATAGGTAGGTACAACAAGTACACCTTCCCACTTATAGTAAACATTTAATAATCAACCGTTGATATTATTGTTTCCTTGACTGTACCTGCGCAATCTTGCACTCGTAACTCATTCAGAGGCGACTAAAAGATTGGCGCGCACTGTAGCAAGCTTCAAGCCAATTAGGCAAATGGTATGTAACGTTGTGTTGTGTAGGTCGGTAGTACAGAGATTATTTATTATTATTTGTAAATAATTTAGAGATATTTAGTATGTAAATATTAAAGACGTTATACGTAAATAGCGCAAGTAATTTGTTCTTCATTGGTGGTGGGTTTGTCTTTATTTATTACCTTTTTTATCTATTGCATTGCATTTAATTTAATCCTTTACTTTGTTTATTGTTGTTTATAATATTTTGTGTTCCAATTTAACCGGCAGAATGTCGTTAGCTACGATCATGGCTAAAGTCTTTCGTAAATCAATTGTTATCGATAATAAATAAATCTTTCTACTGGTGAAACGTCTGTATAAAAAAGTTAAGGACTATCCATTGTTAGCACCAATTTAATTAATTTACTTAATACATATTTTCAACATTTTGCAACAAAAAGCGCAATTATTCATTAAATCTACCTGTACAACTCCTTACATTCCCCTACTCGGTCATCCTGCAATCGCACACCCAGAAAGCCGTTCATAAATTAACACTTTCGTCAGGTTCTAGCACTGACAGCAGGATAGCGTATACAATTTTCAACGCCTGCGACAGAGATAGTATTAGAACCCGTGTCGCGACTCCTAATTTATGAACGCGGCCTAGCTATCCTGCGATTATTCCATCATTGCAAAACAAACTTACATTTATGTACAACTTGTAACAGAAAGGTGTGGTCATATTTGAAGAGCTTATTCAGTTAATGGTATAGAACAACTTTTACCATGGAACCAACCCTGATATCTTGAAAAAACAATCTGCTCTTCTCACATAGTACATTAATCATTATCTTCTTTACATTTCAGCCGAGCGGCATTGTATTTTTCTATGAAATAATAATTTTTTTTTCGTGATTTCGGGGTTGGTTCCGTAGTAAAAGTTGTTCTATAGCCTGGATTCCGAACCTAGGGGTAATTACCCCCGCGGAGGTAAATCAGCTACTCTACGAGGGTAACAAAAGTCCTAACAGTAACCTTATCTCATAGAATGGATATACAGCAAATAGATACGCAGTGTCGTACAGAATTATTTGTAAAATCACTTCCAAAAAAAGGACGTGTGTTCAGTACAATCAATTATTAAACTTATGCTGAGCACGCAGCATTTACATAACATGGCACCGCACATGAAACATGACTTGAGATGCGCTTTAAGTAAAACGAAACCTAACATAACAAAACTTGTGAATGCAAAGCAATACCAACTTTCACACTTATTACTAATTCATTGTTTATCTAAATATAAAATACGTTAAAATTTAATGACTGTTGCGCAATTTGTTATTAATAAAGCTATTTGTATTTGCTTGTAGTGTTTGTTTTGATAACATTTTAAAGTCGGGGTAAAATCAGTTTTCGGAATAGGTAACAGGGGTAACAATATTGAAAAGGTTAGGAACCACTCTTCTATAGCATTGACTGAATAAGCTCTTTAAATATGACAACACCTTTCTATTACACGTTGTATATTAGTAATATACGAGTAAAAACATATTAAAACTCAAAAACTGTAATAGAAAGCACAGAATCAGGGTCTAACGTAGGTGTGGTCATAACAGTGGCGTCAGTAGCTGATGGCACCGCGTCGCACGCATTCCAATTTGAAATGATGACGCCAAATAACTAAGCTTCACGCAATAATATTCAAGACATGTCGTTGTAGTCATCGCTTACGGATATGATTCTGACTGTACTTTAAAAGGATGCAATTTAATTATTTGACTTGGTTTAAATTGAGACTACTGACGTATAATGGTGATGGATTCCAATTTGTTCCGTGAGTCATCGATAGAGAAAGCCCATCCCATATTTATTGCAATAATGATAAAAACGTACAAATGACTTCTTCATTTGAATTTTTGGATGCTTAATAAGGTTATAAAAATACTTTAAGCGGATAACATAAATAAATATTCAATTAAATGGCTTAATTCACCTATTTTGCATATGAGTCATCGCATACTAGTTTTTTTTTCTTAGTGGTTCCATATCGTTACAAAAAACTCTAAACCGCTCTCTTTTAAATTGCAGACACGTGTCTATGGCGTCATTTGTATAGAAAAACAATAAAATGATGTCATTTACCAAATTGAACATACATTGCCGGTCAAGGATTAAAATGATTTGGATAAGGAAATATTTATTCAACGTTAATAATATATATACGTAACGATTACACAGTTGTCGGAGGTCCAAAAATTATTGCCTATTTTAATCATAATTGCTAATTTAAAATTATAATTAGTAGAGGTTATAGAGGTATAACTGCTACAGTATCATATCAAAGTATTTTTTCAATGCAAGTGCTCGTAAAGGCCCACGTTTTATGCATCAAAACCGAACAGAAAGTCGATTATTTTGCCCTAGGGCTTTTTTTATTTATTTACAATTGTTGGCTAACCTGCAGCCTTTCCTGTGTACCATAAATGTTATACTTTTGTTTCCACTGTTTAACGGCTCTGGATACAGCCCTTTTGAGCCAATTATAATATAAAGTTCACAAGATTATATTTGTTTTATTTCCTCACACTATGCATTGAAAAACGTAGTATGATACACGGGCGTAAGAGCAATAAATTACTCGGTTACGTTTAGAACACTCGCTACGCTCGTGTTTTAAATCATCCTCGTAATTTATTCCTTTGCGCCCTTGTAGCATAAACTACTATTAAACTGTGATCATAGTTTTTATTGCCATTTCCGTAGTTTTTATTTTGCATTATGCATTTTTGTTACGTGTATCATCTTTCTTGTAGATACAATAATTAATATAATCTTGAAGATGTTACACATGTCAATCTACCAGGAGATAAACAGTGATGATCCATCAAAGGAAGTTCAACGATTACGATTTTAAAGCCAACTTTTTGCTTTACAATCGTAATTTCTCCGACAGTACCAAATTCTCAGTTCTCGTTTTACTTAGTTTTCTCATTGTCCAAAGCCATATCCAAAGCTATGCGCATGCGCGTGCTATTTCAGATTGTCACAGGGGCTCGACTCGCCTAATCTCAAATAAGCTGTAATTATTATTGACGGTTGGACACCAGACTGCCGCTTTAAACTAGTTCTGCGTTAAGGCGAAGCCCTCCTTTTTTTGTTTAGTTATAAGTCGTAATATTATGCATTATGAATTTAAAAACAAAACGCAGTAAGTTTTTCATCATAAAATTAAGGCGGGGTTCTCCCGGTGTTTGTCTCTTTTCGAATTTATTTTAAACCATGAAATATGGACAATTAAATTTTGAAAAAAATATACGTCATATTTCAGTTTTTGATCTTAATAGTTCGGCCGTTCGATACGCGATTACTTACATTTCTCTGCATCCAATAAAATCGCAAAGATAAGTCTAAACTATAACCTAAATATTTTGAAATATTTGTGTAAGCCTTATGGCTCAAACAGTAGTACAGTAGTTAAACATTAAAAAATTGTATTATAAAATATTATATATAACAATAAACACTTCTATAATGTTTGTTGCTCTCCTTTTCATAAAATGTTTGGTTAATATATAATCGGCATAAAACAGGTACGCATATCGACATGTAAGTACGCCACCGAAGATTTTCTACTTGACCTAGCTCAATTTTTTAAAGTAATGACGCAGATTGACGGACGCCATTATTTGAAAACGGACACGCATTTTTTTTCATTTATATTGCATAAGACTAGTAAGCATAGGTATAAATTGAATTGAAAGCAAAGTGACCAATTGATTTATACCGTGATAATTTGTCTTCATCAAACTGATAATATGAGAAACTTTTGTACCTACCTATTGGAAAATGTCTACAATAAAACTCAAGTCAAAAATATAATTAAAATGAAAGTGTTAACACTACCCACCCATCGCTAATAAGGAAAACAATTCGGTATGCTTCCAAAAATGAAATGTAAGAATATTGCCCACGTATAGGAAAGAGTTATTTTTAGCGCTTAAGGCGATATGTAAAAGTTTTAGCGTCCCTGTTACTCCATATGCGAAAAAACCCTCAGTGCGAGAGGGACGGATTCGTGGGAAAGTAGTGAAACGTCGGTTTTTATTAATATAAAATGTACTAAAAATGCTTTCAAAATTTCGTTTAACCAGGTCCTAGACACTTTTAAAACCCATGTAATAAAATATAATTGCAGTCCATATGTCATTCTAAATTGTCAAACCAGGAGAATTGGTGTCGATAAAGACCTCATTTCAATAAATACTTCTATCGAGCCGAAATTCTCCAATCGCGTTTCTGTTTTAACAGATCCCTAGAGAAAGATTTAAAAAATAATATACTATTTTATCAAAATTATACATTTATATACCGAAATAGATATAGAAGTTCTAGAAGTGTCAATTTTTTTTCCGTAGCGCCTTAATGTTAGTCTCCTTAACGGGGTCGATATTACATGGTATTATCGCCTATGACTTCATTTTGCAAAAACGCATGTATACAAACTATTGATATGTATACATTTGACTACAGAGTATGGAATAAACGTGCCGCCCATTGATGACTAATATAAGTAATTACGTAGGATCGGTCAGTGTGTCGCGCGTCGGATTAAATTATGTAAGCGGAAAAACAAAAACTTAATCCTCTTAATTCGGATGGTATAACAGGCAGCGCCCAATTGTCGATTTGTTTGAAAGGAATAAGGATTTTTAATGTCATATAAAAGTATCAGTTTTTTTGTCCTTGAAATAGATGAGATATTTATGAAAATATTTAGGCACTAGCTTTGATGACGTAATAGTAGTATCGCTTAGCCATTATAGGAATGAAGCCATTGCCCACTTTAAAAAATGTGATGTCAAACCTGACGTCTGTTTTTTGTTCTCAAAACGTAACCTATCATTTCTCGAGCTAAATGTTTTTATTTTCTCTGTGATTGAGCTAAACGATACCACTATGACGTCACATAGCCATTTCACCTGACCGATTTTCCAATTTCTTTTTTATTATTAGAAATACCACCGGAAAATTAAAGAAAAGCATATATTATATATCTTTAGAAAAAAAAGAACGAAGCGTGTCATAGGAGACCCGGTTGGAACGAAGGTTCGTTATTGATGCGCACGGCGCATGTCTAAACTGCAGTAATATACAAGTATATATAAGTTTATATACTTGTATATAAGTTTATATTATGCTTGTAAACACACATATGTACTATAGCAAAAGTGTAGTGACAGTCGAAGTCTTGCACTTTTTTCGGTCTAGCTGTGTCTGGAGAGTAACGTACGATAAGGGACTTCGTTCCAACAATTTCTGGTTGGTTCGACTTCTAATTATTTCTGAAAAAAAGTAGCGAGTTGTGTCAGAGATACAATCGTAAATTATAATTTATTATCTAGATAACTATCTAAGTGGATACATATTATGCCGATGTACAAGATATAAATTATTGAACACTGGCTCAAAAGTACAGGATCCTGAATATATCAACTATTTAAAAATGATCCCACACACATATAGTTAGTAATCGTTTGTTTGCAGGCGTCTTCTTTGGGATATAATAATTGAATTACCCCCATCTATCTATCTGGGGATCTAAAAAGGCCAACTTGGGTGAATCATAAAATGATTTGAAAGTAGGATGGAGTCAGAGTTTTTTCACGCGTGCAAAAGAGACGGCATTAGAACGGAATCATAATATGATTCATCCAAAGCGGCCTTTTTAGAGGACCAGGACACCATTTTGAAAACTGAAATAGTGCAGGATAAAAAAAGAAATGAGAATATTTAAAATTAAAACTTTAAGCTACAAACTAAATTTAACCTAAACTAAACCTAAACCTAACCAAGCAAGTAAATAAAAGCTAAACAAAAACCCAACCTAATTTTGTAACAAAAAAAATATTTAAAAATTTTACATTTAAACAAGGGAAAAAATTGATGATATACATCTAAATCAGGGAAATTTTCATTTAAGTTTAACAACTTATATAACTATTCCCTAGGTTTTTAATTTTTCTATGGAACAGCTGATTTTTTTCGCGATTTCAGTGTTGGCCTCATAGTAAAAGTTGTTCCTATTAATGAGTAGAACATCCTGTTTTAAGGAAAAAGGTTATCAAATTAACACCCAGTATATTAGTTTAAGAAAGCGTTAATACAGTCTTGAACACGTTTTACACAATGAAGTTAGTATAATATAAAATCATTGGTTTTAAATTATAAAATTGTATCTATAGAAAGTATGGAGCTGTGACAGGAAGCAAACATAGATAGACCAAAGGTTGCCAACCTTTTTAGCAGACAGGCCAATTTTGGAAATAAGATTTGACTTCGGGCCGCAATACCATATTTTTTGTGAATCAAATCAAATAAGAAGTAGGTATATTTTTTCAGAAGATTTGTAACTTTAGTTTAATCATTCGCTATTCTCATAGCTAGGATAATCCTAAAGTAATGGAATATGATACAAATGACGCACAGTGGAATGTTTTCTGGTATTTTATATTCAATAAAAGTTAAAATTTTGCCCACCTCCGCGGTCAAGATCTGGCGGGACGCACGGTGCTATTATTTCCGACCATAGAATCATAACGAACTGTGTAATTTAATTATCAAACCGAAACTGCATCACATATTGATGATGCACCGATGTCCGTTTTGTTGACATTGTGTAGGAAATGTTCTTCCAAACGCGCATATATTATAGAAGAATGCCACATGTCTATTATTTGCTATGCTAAATTGTCCCACTTAGACATTAAAGCAACGACTTTAATGACAGTTCAGGCACTAATGCAAGTGTAAATAAATAGCATAAACATCGGGTGCAGGTAAAACAAATTACAATTGTTTATGAATTAGAAGCATTTGCTTGGCAGTTGCTAATTATGCAGATTTTATGACTTCCATAAAATATGATGCGAATGAATCGCGCTTCTTCACTCAGCGATATCCACACATCCATTTGGAAAAGAGTCAAAATACCGAGACTATAGACTATTCTAGGCTACTGTGTTCCAACTTATTATACAGGGTGGAAAAAATTTAAGGGCCCTGGTTAGGAACTACCTTAAATCCCTTAGTTAGCATATTTTACTGAAAGGAAACATTCCTTTATTTTTTAAAAGAAACAAAACTGCATTCAAAGATCTTCTAAAATTCGCTTGTCCCACCCGGGAATCGAACCAACTTAAAATTAAAAAATACATTTATACCGATGTTTGGCTTATACTGAAAATCGGCCATGCTTAATAGCTACATGCCGAGTCTTTGACCATTTTGTTTTCGCCTGATTACTTCAAAATGTAACAGATTTATTTTAATTTATTTTAAAATGTTTGTATTATTTTGGAAAACAAATAAAAATCTATTCTATTCTATTCTATATGAATTTGTTCCCCAAGAAGATGTAAGATTTTAATGATCGAACAGATCAAAATTTTAAACTTTTGCATTTAAATTTTATCTTCATCTAACATCGAGTTTGCAAACTTTTTTTTCGAGCCACGTTGGTTTCTATCTTTATAAAAATAAAATATTTTAGTACGAAAGGATCAAATATTTAAAATAATTTTATTGTAATGAATTTCAATAAAAATTGTATATGCTATTTTGGCAGAATATGTAACCTGTTGGACAATACTAAAAATAAAAATATGTTGTGACGACCAATTTTTTAGTATGCCACACGGTGAACGTTTAGAACCGTGTGGTCAAACGTCCACCGGCGAAATCACCATGGTGTATGGTTATTCTTACGCCGTTTAAAAAAAGAAGGATTTTTGCGTATATCATGAATCCTGTTAAAACAACAGAGGTCGCCTCGCTCCGCTCTATTCTTTTCGGTTCCCTAATTTATTTACATGTAAACCTATCACGCTTCTTACTCCGCTTCGTTTCGCTTGTCGTCGAGCCTATTTTTGACATTTTGGTATATTTTTGACATTTGATATTTTGTTTAAATTTCCTAACACCGATAAAAGAAAAAGAAAAGAAATGTATTTGAACTATTTTGTATTTGAAATGTATTTGACGCGGATTTGAACCCGGACACTTGGTTATCAAAACCTAGTGCACTACCACTATAACAACAATTCGATATTTGAAACACCAAATCAAGCGAAAGTATTATAAAAGTTTGTCACGTTTGCGCGTGTGCGGGCGGCTTTTATAAATTTTCCTATAGGATTCAGCCGCGCGTGCGCAGAATGGACGGTTACGGCGGCTTTTATCATTTTTCCTCATTGAGTTATGTTTTTCCTATAAGATTCCGACGTGCACGCGCAAAATGGACGCTTTTCGGCGGATACTTGTGAATTTCAATACAAAATCCGTCATATGGTGCGAGAAGATGAAGTTTTAACGTGTTATTTCGTTTAAAATTAAATTATCTACTTTATTTCAAAATATTTCTGACAACATTAAAAAGATGAAAGTTTTGGTAAAAAAAAATACGTCATATATTTCAGTCGATATGGGTCATATGATTTTATGTATGGTTGAATTTCTTACAAATCTTTGTCTAATTTATCAGATATTGTCTGTGGGAGAACGACATAGCCTTAAAACATTCAATTGCTTCATACCTGGGTAATTATGTTTGTCTCTATTACATGTCATATTCTTTAAAAGATTTACTATGCATTTCTGTTCCTCAGGAATTACAGAAAATCAAAATAAAGAACAGGAAAGACTAGAAATTAACACGTTCATGAAATTGTATATTGGCCATTCTTAGTTGTCAATTATGTCAATTTGATGTAACCCTAGTTAACTTATTTGACAGGACTAAACTTAATTTAATAGTTCTCTCTTTTTATTTCTGTATCGAAAAGACAAAGACAGCAGGACGCTTAAAATAAGGTTACTCCTGTCAAATAAGTTAAGTTGTGTTACACCGAATCGACACAAATATCTGACACACACAGTACACAATGACTATTGTATAATGCTGTATAATAATAATTCAAGTTAACGCATGGTTACAGGTGGTAGAGCTGATACCGGGCTCGACTGTGGAGGTACCACCATCTTACTTGGAGACCCCCTCGAAGTAATTCGGGGGAGAGTAAGAGGACAGCTCACAGGCAAAAAACCAGGAGGCCCATCATGCCTGGGAGCGATGGATGGCGGTATATCCATCCCTAATAGGCGGGCCTTAAATGGAACAGACTGGTGACGGGCAGCGGCGTCACTGGTGCGAGGGTTCCGGCACCGCGCTCACCAACCCGCCTGCCCAGCGTGTGTGAGTATGGGCAATCCTTCCAGGATGACCACCGGGAGTGGCAAAGTCCTGGAAAGGCTTATGTCCAACAGTGGACGAACTAGGCTGATGGATGATGGATGAAGGCATGGTATTTCTAGTTTCTAGTTTTGTAGCATTTTAACAATTTGTCATTATTGTAAATATTCATATGCCTTCTGGCAGACTGTAGCGTACTTAAAATTATTTCTAAGACCTATTGTATCACCTTTTTTCATGAATAAACGAATTCTTATCTCTTCTTCTTCTTTATGTTTGCAACGCAGAGCGGCGGAAGCCAAAATGGCCAATACATTAATAGAATGTATTTATTTATACAAGGACCTCTGACCTCATCTCATTTATTTATAAGTTGTATTATAATAATGAACCGGTATATTTTGATTGTGCCGTTTATGTTTATTACAAGCGAACGTCGGGCGCCATATAAAATGCGGCTGGCGCCATAGTCTATGTTCGTCTCATTTTGCTAACTTGCTTGTATACAGGATGGCAGTAATCATAAATTCAAAATTTTGTAACATGATATGATAACATAATTAGTGTTCCGTACTACTACATTGGAACCACACCAACATTTTAGATGTTGTACAGCTTACTACATAAAAGAGTTTAATTTGACAAAAAAATATATTTAATAAATATATATATTTTATATATTTTACAGAAATATATTAACAAATCGTAATACCGCCAGTGGCTCTTAAAATATATCTTTCAAAGGCAGACGACGCAACGCAGTATATTTTTAATATTTAAAATCGATGATACCATTTTTAAAATCTAGTTATGTCAGAGGTCGAAAATTTATAGGTATTTATATTTATTATTACGATAAAATACATTTTAATTAATGTATTTTATTTTTATGATAAAAATACTATAATTTATCGTAAATTATAAGAGAGCTGTGTTTATTTTATGCTTCCTACCTAAATTGTAAATCACCTACAATAGATGGAAAAATCTGAAAATAATTAATTAAACTGATGGTTTTTCGTAAAACTAAAACGCGATTTTATGAAATAAGACAATAGTTTTTTATTTACCTTCATCAACCATGTGAACTCAAACCCTTTGTCAGCAGTTCTAAGTATTGCTGTTGTAAAGTCTTTTTGTATTTTAAACTAAATTAATTCACTAATAATATGACTCTTATTGTTATTGACATAGAGGCGAAAAGTGAGCTTCAGGATTTTCTTTCATACATCTCATTAGAATTTTTATTTATTGAAAAATTTCCCATGATCACACTCTATTACAGAAGGTATGACGTTATTTACGAAGCATAATTAATTTGAAACTCATATTGCATACTGATGCTGGTTTTGCATAGCAAAGACGCGTACAGATTTCTTAATATTGTGTGGACATTTTCCGGAACAATATGAAATAGACTACAGTTTTTTTTCTGTACATTCAAACGTAGATTTAGAAAAAAATGGAAATTGACACTTTCCAAGTGTTGAAGTTTATTAACCATGATTTTATTGTGTTAAAGAATAATTTTCTGCTTTATTTACTGCCTGTATAGCGGAGAAATTAAATTGGACCAACAAAACATTTAACATCAACATACAATCGGCGTCAAAAAAATCGCACCTTTTGAAAAGTATTCTTCAAATAACTTTCATTCATATTTGAAACCAATTATGAGGTAACTATTTAGTATCAACTGAAAAGGCATTTAACGACCTTAAAATAAACAATTGTTTCATTTCATTAGGAAACAAATCTCTCGAGTACGTGGTGTTAAAATAAGTATTGCTAAAATATTTGGTTGCTCAAAGAAAATTTTTCAAAAGGTGCGATTTTTTTGACGCCGGGTGTAGTAACCGTCTTCAACTGTAACAGCAGTCAATCACTAAAAGGTGTTATGTAACTAAGATACTGACTGATGGTAATGAAACAACACTTTTGCTGCCCTCTTTATTCCTGAAACATATAGTTCTCTATAGGAGTCGGCGCTCTCATATTAATTATTTTGTTGGTATATCATAGGGAATGCGCTGACTTCTAGAAAACATATTATGTTTCAGGAAAAACGTAGGTGGATAAAGTGTTATTTCGGAACCATCGTCGGTCGGTAGATATTACAAATTTTTATTGAAGTAAAAGTCTGGTGTTATCTTTGTAGTCAGTTACGCTACTTTTTTGCTAAAGGTTCATTTTATTTACCTATAGTGTTGACGGGTGAAATTGTAAAATATGGGTAGGTTTTGTAGACGAACTATTCATATGAAATGAAGGTCAAGTGGGTATTATGATAAATAGCAATCAGTATCTTGACTCTGACACAAAGCGAATGTCTCAATCGTAAGTGTTGCGCTGTCATTAATTGAAGAGTTTCAGGATCGAAGGTCGTAATGTCTATTTTTAAGTAATACCCAACAATTAGCATCTTAGATTCTGAGGCTTAGAACAAAGTGATTGCCGCACTCTCGTGTTATGTGCTGTCATCCGTTAAGAGGATGGCATACCCTAGCAACTTTTTTTATTACCCGTCCAGCACAATAAGCCTAATGGCAAAGACCTTATTTGCTTTTCATAGAGGCGATTATATGTTGGTTCTTTGGCCTCTTGTTCTTGGACTAGTAATACTAGTGATCACGCAGCGAAACAACAAATTGGTGTGTTTGTTAGCTAATACTGCAATATTTTGTAGAGAAAAAAATATTGGATTTAGGTGACATCCCTTCATATTTCTATTGCCTATTTTATAACAAAAAATCAAGTTCTTTGAAACGAATGTTTGAAAACAAAAAAAAGAGGGTGGAAAACATTTTTTTTTTTGACAAAAGTATAAATCTTAAACCATTATTTATAGGTGGAATTCTTAGATAAAAGATCGATAAATCAAAGGAGAGACCTAGTTTCTTCCAATGAACCCTTGAAAACCTTGTGTTGTTGATGTTCTAGCGTCAGGTGTCCCGTTAAGGAGTTTCACATACTGCAAATGTTAAAATAATACCATGCAATCAGCATCCTACTTATCACAAAGTGATTGCCGCAATCTCGAGTTTGTGCTGTCGTCCGTTAACTCGTTAAGTATCCCAAAGCTTGACCGCTGACACAGAGGGTAAATTTATAATAAAATAAAATAGACAGGATTGCAATAATAATTTTCATAACCGTGAAACAATCAACAATTATTATTGTTAACGTCATGCGCTAGCTTTGGCGGTATAGTAATTATAAACATAAATAGTCTGCGTCATCAAACCTTCCTGGTTTGCCCTATCATCAAAACTTATTGGGACAGTGACGTATTTCTAAACCACTTCGTTATATATCTCATAGCCGAATTGTACCGTGATATATTTATCACTTCTGTTTTAATTTAATTTCGAAGAGATCCTTCACGAATGAAATATATATCACTTCTGTTTTAATTTCATTTCGAAGAGATCCTTCACGAATGAAATATATATCACTTCTGTTTTAATTTCATTTCGAAGAGATCCTTCACGAATGATATATAATATCACTTCTGTTTTAATTTCATTTCGAAGAAATACTTCACGAATGATATGTATATCACTTCTGTTTTAATTTCATTTCGAAGAGATGCTTCACGAATGATATTTCTATCACTTCTGTTTCAATTTCATTTCGAAGAGATCCTTTACGAATAATGCATCTATCTATCACTCCTTTTTTAATTTCATTTCGAAGATATCCTTTACGAATAATGCATCTATCACTCCTTTTTTAATTTCATTTAGAAGAGACCCTTCACGAATAGCGATTTTAGCTGACTTTTTGTGTTCCGCACGCAAAAGACTTGTTAGCCTGTCTGTATGTCGCAGCCATTTTTATTCGAGGTGAATACAGCTAGACATTTACTTAAAATTTAGAATAGGTTTTAATTTTACTTTAAAATTGGCTTTATCCTCAAAATTGGTTTTCTTTATTTAAATATTTAAAGAGGTGCAAAGTGCAAAAAATATATATATTTTTTGACTTCAGCAAATGGAGTTTGCAAAAATAAATAGTACCCTAGAAGATTATAAGCCGGCTGTTATAATTTTATTTAAGAACATTTGAGAAATTAACCGATAACTCCAAAAATAATTACTGAACATGTGAACAGGAAAATTATAGCGATGTTTCCATCAATTATCTTGCTTAGTTTCTTGCCCCTCTTCTTTAGCAAGGCTAATCGAATGGGCGGAGTTAGGCATATATTTATTATATGTTAATGTATTGCATATATTGAAAATATTATTTATTCCTTATTCCTATATATTTATTTTATTCAAGTGTATTTTTTAATTAAATTTAATTAAACCCAACCTTTATTATTTCCCTGTGTATTTCCCCATATTATTATTTATTACATAAAACTATTACCTATACACATAGATTACTTAATTAGTTATTCATATTACATTAAAACGGACCTGTAATAAGTGTATGTTATACCTACATTACATAAATAAATATATTTCATTTCATTTCATTTTAAGATATAATTTGAAGAGTCACAAATTCACAATGTAAGAGGACTTTACCGCTAGACCGCCCAAGCTCAATCTTAGCTAATAACTGGTTAACTATAAGTTTCTTTATTCGACTAAGAAATGAAGTCAATTTTTCACTATACTATTTTATTAAGAAACGTTAGTAGAACACATCTTAAATATAAAAAAATATGTGAAAAAAAATTCAAACAATTGAACTCGGGAATAAAATGTAAGTATGGTTATCCTAGCCATTTCCATACGGAACAAGTTCAAAATGGTACAAAATAGTGGGACCAACAATAAAAACAACTCTTATTTTTTTTTGAAATCAATGAATTGAATTTTGTACGGTTATTGTAAAATCAGTTTTTATTCTTCTAAAATCTATGAAATTATCGGGTTTACATGAAAAATCAACCTGTATAAAACTTTTTCATTGTTTTTATTGCCTTGAAAAATTTGCTAAAATTGAGTCCTATTTTATGGGAAATAAGAGCTTTTGAGTTACCTGTTATTTTTTAATTAAATTATCAGGAAAGTGACTTACTACAACCCATAGAGGAAAGCTTTAGGCTACAACCACAGGTAATAGTTTCTATATCATTTCTAAAAATGTCCTACAATTTTGTCGATTCGGTGTAACACGTTTTAACTTATTTGACAGGACTGAACTTAAGGTGCTGTCAGATCGCGAAATCCAGAGTTTTGCACTCCTCACCTCTCACCAGACACGCTCGCCGCAACCCCGCCGCGTCCGTCACTTATTTTCTATTCTCGCGCGCTTTACGCATTACCAGACTAATTTCAAATCGTAAAGTGGCAGTAGGCACGATCGTGCTGGAAGTCTATTCTAAAGTTATCGAAAATCAATAAAGCTACATAATAATAGTAGAATACTCTATTATCACTGCTTGAAATTTTAGAAAAATATAAGTATTGTTGTATATAAATATAGAAGGTCCTACAAACCAAACTGTAAAAAACTCAGGGAGTGGTTCCGTATCCATAATGTATCTATCACATATATCAAAGAAAATTGTTTTATTTTTGCGTTTTTTTTTTACTTCTCTTTAGAAGTCAACTCAACTGGCTGAACCAATTTGTACTGAAAATAAATTTGAGCAAAAAAATATTTTTTTCTACTGCAATGTGATTCAACGGTAGGTACATAATACTAGAAAATAAAAAACGACAGAAATCATATAAGTTTATTATCATATCATGACATTTTTATCTTTACACAAATACACATTATTGTCGTAAGCGACAAAATAACAACTAATTATGTATTCCCTTCGGAGAAGAACATCGTAAGCGACAAAATTTTGAATAACACTTTTTTATCCTAATCGATGTTACAATCGAAAAGGAATCTTATGCACTTACTCCAAAATTTTTATTCCAAATAACAAAAAAGTTATGGCAATTAAAAACTTTTTGTCGTATGCTGTCAATAATTCAAAAAGTATCGTAACACTAAAAAACTATCGTCAGCACGTCGTTTATTTAAATAATACCACATTCACTAAACTAAATATTTCAATTTTTATGGTAAGCGCCAATTTAAAAAAAAACATTACTAACATTATATCATTGCAGTATAGAAACGCAGAAAGAAAAGTAAATCTGGATGTCAGGAACTCTGAACTGGGAGAGCTCCTCACATCCAGATTTACTTTTCTTTCTGCATTTCTATACTGCAATGATCTAATGTTAATTTATTATCTCCTTGCGATGGATAAATCGCCTAGTGTTCAAACATAGAAATTTATTTTGTGGAGTCATGAATCTTTGGAAAGTTTGAGCAGCATTTCTAAGTCCAAACGTCATACGCGTAAACTCGTATAGCCCAAACGGTGTTATAATCGCTGTTTTCTCTACATCCTCGGGTGCTACTCCGATAAAATGATAGGCTCTATTAATATCTATACGTGTGAAAAATTTTTTACCTGCTAATCAATACGTGAAGTCTTGTAGCCGAGGTACTGGATACCTGTCTGGTTTCGTGATTGCGTTGAGCTGCCTGTAGTCTCCGCATGGCCTGATCTGGCCATCCTTCTTCGGCACGACGTGTAGAGGACTCGCCCAAGCACTTTTTGATGGTCTACATATACCTATTTCTTGCATGAACCTAAATTCGTCCCTGACCTTATTAAACCTATCTGGGGGCAAAGGTCGTGCTTTAGCATGAACCGGTGGTCCGGTTGTCTCTATGTGATGAAAAACTGAATGCGACGGTATTTCTTTAAAAGACACAGGTTTCGTAATTTCGGAAAATTCTTCTAATAATTCGCGATATGGATGTTTATCCTGAATGCTACTTATTGAAGAAGGACCTTCATAAACAACTATCGTACCATCTGTACGTAAATTAGTCACCAAATCAATTAATTTCCTATTGTACAAATCTATAAGTAACTTATGAGTTCTTAAAAAGTCTGCTCCGAGTATGGGCTTTGGTACATCACACACTATAAATGTCCACTTGAATGCACGTCTTAAACCTAAATTTAGCTCCATTGTAGTCACACCATAAGTCTTAATTTCTGTATTGTTCGCTGCGTATAATTTATATGTGCACTCACGACGATCTTGCGGTTTAACACAACTAACCGGTAAAGTACTTACGTTTGCACCACTGTCGATTAAAAAACGTAGTTTACTGTTCCAATCCGTAACACTTAACCGATGATTGTCTGTCACTGCAATGCAATTGTTAACCGCACCCAACTGCATCGTTTCTAATTTTCATGAACCGTATTGCTGCGACTGCTGTCCCTGTGCTTGCCGCGGTTGATTCTGCGACTGCTGCTGTGCACCCCAATTACAAGGCGTTTCACATCTGTTCGCTCTATTTCCGAATTTGTAATGATATCTGCATAGCCAATCCGGATGATTAGGGTTTCTCCTAGGCCCGTTTGATCTAGACCTGTTTCTGCTCCGATTTCTTCTATCACCACGGTAACCGTAGCTCCTATCTCTGCTGCGTCCGCGAATTTCATTAACTTCTCCTTTCAGCTCTTTAAGCTGCAACGTCAACGCCATCATCTGCGCCATCAGCTCCGGAAATGGTGAGGAAGTCGCTGCGGCCGCCGCTGTCACTTCCGCCACATCTCCTGTCCTAATGTTCTCAACTATCCTGTCTGCCATAGTTGCTAAATTCTCCAGGCTT
Source organism: Ypsolopha sequella (assembly GCA_934047225.1). Lineage (NCBI taxonomy): Eukaryota > Metazoa > Arthropoda > Insecta > Lepidoptera > Ypsolophidae > Ypsolopha > Ypsolopha sequella. The sequence goes on along the minus strand of OW203994.1, from coordinate 12,431,647 downwards.
GTCTCCTGGCTCACAGCTAAGACTGCTCTAACTGCCGACGGTAAACGTCCAATCCACAATTTCTTCAGGGAAGCCTCTGATGTTCTCGAGTTCCTTGCCAATTCTGCCATCCGCCTAAGAAGCTGAGATGGCTTCTGTGTGCCCAACTGGATTTCACTCACCAGCTTGCTGAACTGGACTTCTTCACTTTCTTCAAAAACTTTCAAAAGCCTATTTTTTAACGTCTCGTATTTGCTATTTTCCGGCGGTGTACTGATTAGGTCGCTGACTGACCTGAGTGCGTCCCTGCCGAGTTTGGAAACGGCTACATTAAACATTTCCGCGTCACCCTTTTTCTGCGGAACCATGATCGTCTCGTACTGTGCGAACCATAATCGCGGTAAATCCGACCAAAACTCTGGTAACTTGGTCTGTAAACTGATCGAAGCTAATTCGCTTGTCGCTTGTTCCATGGCTGCCTCTGTTTCTTTTTGTACCTCGCTTGATACCACTGTGGTTTGCTCTACTTTAGATGGTCCGCCTGCCGGTTGAACAACACCCTGTTGTCCGCTGAGCGTCCGTCCAGCTTGTCCGTACATTCCCAGAAATGAGAGAAATGGGAGAGAACTCGGGACATTTGCCGCCACTACTTGCCCAAAAATTGCGTCTGAATACGACACCGGCTGCGACGAAAACCGGTGAGGACCGTATAATACCCCCCTGGGTCCGGCCCTGCCCAAGGTGTGCCGTCTAAATTCTCGCCGAGGCCGACACTTCTCAACGAGGAGTTCCCTTCCCGCTGCCCGTGTCCCGTCGGTTCACCTCACAAACACTACACCCCAACAGCCATCAAACGCACTGCCCAAAAATCACGTTCGGGGTCACCACTTTGGCAGGTTGGGCTGTTAACTGAGTGAAACACAGGTTAGCTGTTAATAGTCCGATATATTCTAGTGGCTAAAACCACACCAGAAAACACGTTGATACTACACAAAGTCGGGAAGAGATTTGACGAGGCTACGTGCCTTGCCACAAGTCGTGCGCAATTACTTATTGCTATAATCAGCAATTTCATGACTCCACAGTACATCCCTTTCTACGAAAAATTTCAATTTCAAAAATCAGCAATTTCATGACTCCACAGACTATTAACAGCTAACCTGTGTTTCACTCAGTTAACACCCCAACCTGCCAAAATTTCTATCATAGTTTCGATTATTAACATTATTATTGTAACCTAATTTTATCATTGTAATAATTTATAACTTTTACTTAACATCTGTAGTCAAAAGATGACAAATTTTATAATTTTCATACGCCTAATTCGGTCTTATTATAATATATGAGGTAATACAGTTAGTCAGCGTAAGCTGAAACGGACTATTTTATTTGTTGTTAAACGCTTTTAGGGCAGTGCAAGCTGACGCTAGTGTTGTTAGTGCTATGGAGCATTCGCTAATAGCTAACTAACTTCTCGCGTTCCTGGGGGAGAAGTTGGACGTGGTGGATAAAGTGAGCGCGATCCAGATTTGTTCGTCTAGTTTCAGTTTAGATGACATATTTGAAGCCAAAAAGCTGTTCAATAGTTGATCAACAAGTGTAACCAGATGGTGTCTCCAGACCGAGAAAAGTTTCCAGGACATTATCTCGCGCCTAAAAGTGACTAACCTGGATGACGTGCCAAAAATATAAGTCAAAACTCTGAAAAATTTAACTGTCGACATTCAGGCATAGGCATAATATTATCAGTTGTCTCACTCGAATGAAATCGCCCTGAATTTTCTTTATCACTTTCTTCTTCTTTATCTGAAACCTCCATTGAGTTAAGTAAGAATATACTACGAGTGTTCTCATCCTCTGAATTTAATGAATTCATATCGATTTTTTCAGGGATCGGACGCGCAATCCACGTTTATGCCTTGAGTCTACTAATTCTGGAACAATACATCTCATATAAAAGTTCACTAGCTTTTTCTCCGTTTCTGTAGTCCAGAAATGGTCATCTCTTTCTATGTTTTCTGTCTTTAGTTTTATATTTTCTTCACCTCACATGGCAAAAGACTTTTTTTTTCCGAGTGACGTGGAGTTGGCCCTGAACCTGATAATACCAATTGCTTTTTATATTTTTGTAAGTTTCTGAGTGAATCATAAAATCTTTGTTGCACATATTACATTTATATTTAAACTATGAACGCAATCCTATTTTTTTTCTTCCACCAGTCATAATATGCAAGCCGCAATAAAATAGCGAACTATGACCAGAAATTTCCTTAAGTTTTTGGTTTAAATAGGCAATTTGGTTTATGATAAGTTGCAGTTTCAGGTTCTTTTTCAGCTATGGTATCACATATTTCAATCTCCATTGAACTACAACAAAAGAAACAAACAACAAAGTTAATGTTAAAAAATTAAAAATAATTATTATAAAATAAGAACAAACTTTGTTTCCAAATTATTACATTATAATCAAATATTAATTCTTAATCGTTTAATATAAGTTATAAGAACACGATTCGTTATTTTCCTAGAAGAATGTCATAACATAAGCAACAAAATAGAAAATTAACGTAAGCGACAATACTTGGTGTTTTCTATATAATCAAATATTAATTCTTAATCGTTTAATAAAAGTAATAGGAACACGATTAGTTATTTTCCTAGAAGAATGTCATGACATAAGCAACAAAATAGAAAACTAACGTAAGCGACATTACTTGGTGTTTACTATAAAAACCATGATCTACGTAGTGTATTCAATATCCAACCAAGTATCCACTTTACGATAATTTGGTTGTGTTTGAGACAATACTATTTAGCTATCAAATATTAGCTTAGATAGACGTGGTATTACGTCGTGTGGCGGTAAAGCGAAATTCTTCATTTTGTCGCTTACGACGTTCGTCCGGGACGGGCACAACATATTTTGTCGTATATTTTATGATTAGTAAAATGACGAGATAAAGTCTTATTACCTATTTTACCTATTATTCCGCTGTGAGCTTGAAAATTTTTCTCTAATGTTTTCTAAAACAACATACTGGTTTGTCACCCTAAAACTCAACACACAGTGATACAGTAACAGTACAAACTAATATAACATGTATATGGTGACTTTGATTGATATAGCCAAAATGATACTGAAGTGAAAAACATGGCCCTTATTTCTTTACAGTAAGGGCTGTCTTTTAGAAATTATCGATTTTATCTGCCAAATATATCTAATATCGATAGCAACTGGCACTACGATACTCACTCGACATCCAATCCATGCGCAGTATGATCAATTTCTTGAGTAGCAGTTTGCTTGTTTTCTAATCTAAAATAATAAATCTTACATAAAATCTTAGGTATTGTTATAGATACTTGGACCACTAAAAATCTGTAATTTATGTACCTACCGTCGTCTTGCTATATTTTGCAGATTCTGCTTCCGGTGTTTAGATTTCCATCTTTTCCCTTTTTTTCTCATATCTGCGTCAAGTTCAAACTTTTGTCGAATATTTGCACTGATATATTATGATCGTAAATCACCGAGAGAATCGGAGAGAAGCGACACAGGTCCGTCTTCCGTTACGCTCAGATCAACACTGGCGCGGTACGGGTGGCGTGGAAATCATGCAAGCGCATCTCGTAAGTACTGAAGAAATTCGTAAAAAATTGAATATTTACTTTTCAATGAAAATTAAACCGGCAGTCGACGTGGTTTAAAATTTTAAATTTTATGGAATATTTTTCATGTGAATTATAGTTTTCACTAAGGAGATAAACTGCTTTAAAATGTGAGTTTAGAGGTATGTTTGAATTTTTTTTTAATGTTACGAAGTATGTTTAATTGTGTTTTGGGTTGCGGCAGTCACTGCTTAAAGTTCTTGAAAATGTCATGTTATTTTTTAAAGTCATAAATATGCCATCGTTTTATAGATATACTGCTTTAAAAAAGTCTTTTATACCGAGATCATGAATTGACAGCGCCTTAAATTAAGCGTTCTGTCTTTTTCTTTCCGTATCTAAAAGACAAAGACAGGACGCTTGATATAAGGTTAGTCCTGTCAAATAAGTTAAGTCGTGTTACACTGAATCGACATAAATACGAGTATGTGTCAAAAATTTTTGATTAGTTTTTGTCCAAAATATGATCAAACTCCGTTTTTATGGAGCGCTCGCGCGCAGGACCTTAACGCGTGATCATATTTTGGACAAAAGAACAATTTATGCACAATGTAATAGTGCTTGTCCGGTTTTCTTACCGTGACGCAGAGAGTCAAGTAAAACATGACTAGCAATGGAAAGGAAGTCAAAGTAAGCACTCGAAAAAACCCTCATAACTATAAACGGCAATTTATAAGATGGGAAACTTTCTGAAATTGTACCAGCTTGACTGAATTTCTAATTATTATCTATCGATATTTTTTTCGATACAGTATGATTTTGGGATTTATTTGGGATTTAATATTCCCTTCACCATCTTATGAATGCTACATAGACTAGAGCACTTTGTGATACAAATACTTTAAAATGTTGCTGGGTTTAAGAGCCATTTTACAAAATCGCTCTATCTGTAGCGTTTGAACATCGTAATTTTTTTGGAATGTAGAGTGATGTTAAATATTATTAATTGTTAAAGAATTATCAATGAAATTGCAGGATTCGATTACCTGAAGATCATAGGTTATTTTGACATGAGATTTTTATTATAATTATTATGCTTTATTCAATACAAAAACTGGTGGTAAGCTGGCGACATTAATCGGGAGGAATTTATTGAATTTGAATAAAAGATTCAGCTGTTTGAAGTTGACAATGTGATTATTTTTCCGTAAAAACATGATCAAACTTTTTGTTCAATACCTTCACCTATACATTTTATATTATTTCTTCAATCTTACAAAAATGGTATAATTTATTTTAAATTGCATGCATTGTTAAGGGAAGAGGATCATATTTAGATGGCGTACAAAAATAATTGTCGTCTCAGTTGTACGCTAATGCATAAAATCGAATAAAAATTAAAATAACTTTATCTATCGCCCAACCTATTCTTTCTATCCATATTGAAATTTTGGGTAATCAACATGTTTCAAAAATACAACAAAGTACTCAGAAATCTTGTATTTTGTGCTCCAAAACGTCTCATTTCCACACAGATTTTTCTCGAATAACAAATTTTTTTTAAGAATTTGTATACATATTGACCCCGTGGTAGTACATAAACATTTGAAAAATGCAGTAGTTTGGTATGTAGGCTAAATAGGATAGCAATAAAACGTTAAGAGCTAGGACAAGAAATTGCTGTAAAAAGTTACCGTCTAGCCTTAATATTGTTGTTATTCGGCTAAAATTACACTGGCACCATATTTTATTAAAGTTAAACCTTTAAAATTTCACCTGTAATGTATTGCAATAAATGAAATGAAATGAAACTAAAACGCCAACCTAACGCAATCTGCAGATTTGGCTCAACTTAACCGTACATAATAGAAAGTGTAGTTTCCAAGTTCTGTGACATTTTATCTCAAGTCTAAAATATTCATACATATATAAAGGTAATAATATATATAAAGAGAAGCCCATGTTATTGCAGTATTTGTTTAGATTACTTAGTTGTTTGTGGTGCGTGTAGGCGAGCCGCATCTCAACCGGTCCAGCCGCTTTACGCTTGAGACGACCAAGTTATGGTACAAGTCACTGAAGTTTTGCGATTCTATCCTAGGCGATAGTTAGTCGTTCGGTGTAGCACATCTCAACTTATTTAACAGGACTAAACTTTATTTAAGCGTACTGTCCTTAAAATAAGGTTAGTCTTGTCAAATATTTTCACCAATTGTCACCATAGTGGTGATAGTGGTGGTATTTCTACAGGTTGTTTCACGTTAACCTTAACAGTCTCAGTCAGCGCTCAGGCTGTGTCAACGGACTGCTATAGCTGAAAAGGAACGTTATTATGATATTAAGACATATAATTTATGAATGTAAAACTAACAAAATCCATAAAATTATTAAATACTTACTTGATTTTGTAGAAATCTTGAAAACCCAAGACAATATAATTGTAGAGCATTTGGTGTTTTCAGACCGAAGCCGGCCTACTTAAAAAGCAGATGTTGTCGTAGAAACAAACCAGGCGGTCACCAAAGAAGTAGAAGCCCATGAAACTGAGCTGGCAAGAGCTAGAAACGGCTAATTACGTTACGACCAATGATCTTGTAATGACTCTCTGATTTTGATGCAAGCTAAACTCTGATTATTCATTCCGTAGAATTCTGACATTTCAGGGAAAGCGATTATGGCGCTGTGCTAGCAAAGGAAACACGATACAGTTTATCTCGCTTACTTGCACAGTTCCATCCCTTTCCTTGAACTGTCACAATTCTACGGAATGAAAAATCAGAGTTTAGGACCAAATTCATCTTAAGGGTCGGAGTTTGGAATTGAGCAAAAACAGAGTTCGGAATTATCACTTTAGATTAGTTTAGATGATAGTAAATATTAACATTTCAAAAAAATTAAGTGCTACTTGCTACTCTATAAAATGAAGAATAAGATGATTAAAAACAATTGCTATAAATTTTTATAGTAACTTCAGAAAAAAATCAGGAATTTTAAGAAAAATTCTCGAACAGCTTTGTCGTATCATACTATCGTGAATTAATCAGAGACGACAAAAACAAAACTTGTTTCAAAATTATAATAAAAAACAGTTTTCAGATACGATTTATAGTTTTTCGACACTACGCAAAAATGTCAAAATAACTGAGGTTTTCCATGCGCGGCTGTTGACTAGAGCGAGATTGACAGTTACAAAATAAAAGCGTTCGAACAGAACTCATTTCCACGTAGGGACCGATCACCTAAAGCAGAACAACTTTTTACAATTTTTGTGAAATAATTTGTTATAACACTTTTGTAATCATGTTGACTCAAAATCAAATTTGCAAAATCGCTACATCTTACCGCTGTCTCTTTTGCCCCATAGTTAAGGCCTAGATCGAAGACGATCTAACAGAAGTAAGGGATCTTAGTAGTTATACCCACGCGCTGTCGATTTCATTTGTTAAATATAACGCTATGAATGAATGAACAGAAGGCTAGCAACTGGCTGCGAATAACTGTACTACAGGCCTTAAATAGTCTGGAAAATCAGAACGTTTAATCTGGACCTGCTATCAACCTCATACGGTTGGGATTTCTTGACAATATGCTCCCAGCGCTGATGCAGAACTCGGTTCTGCTCGATGATAGCCGCATCGTCCGCTTCTTTTCGTGGGGATCTGAATCCCGAACAGCTGTGCTTCGACACTCGACTCGAGAGTATACCGTCCCTTTTTCTCTTTTAAGTTTTTGTGACCAAGAATGAGACGAGTTCAAAGTTTTCCATATATTTTTTTATTTACTATATATTCTGATTTTATAAACCACTCAATGTTATATATACCTAACTTGTCACATTAAAAATCACAATTTTTTTTAGCAAATAAATATTTCCCTATTCGATATGTGTGATATAATTCGCATAGATTAAATGTTAATTCGAAAACCATTTCGAGATTTAGGTTTAATAAGTCGTATTTTAGAATTTGTGGTCTAAAAAACCACATAATGATGAATATTTTTATGAAAAAGCTGCAACTTTTATTTGCCTTCATGTGACGTCACTTGAGAAATGGCTGTTTAGAAATATGTCCTTTACTATTAAGATAAATTTATAATAATTTGCTTCCGACTGATTTGACAGATGGATGACAGATGAGTAGACATACAGAGACAGACCACTGTCTCTGTGGTCTGTCTCATTTGTAAAATAAAATTATGAAAACGATGTCCTTAAATGGCGTATATTCTCTGAAAAAAAAAACAATCTATTAGAAATTAAGCTATATGGGAATCGAATTGAAATAACCAGACAAAGTAATATTCAATATTATTTGAAAATTCAAATAAAACTTTCAGCTTAATAATTTGTTATGTCATAATATGACAGTCATATTCCTATACTTACGTAAGTCGGTTTATAGAACATAGTAGGCGTCTCGGTCGCTGAAGTTTTCAGTGGGGAGTCAGTGTTGGTTCATCAGATCACCCGTGCTGCCCAGGTTTGTTCTAGCTGATAGAACTAAGCATATTTGTATTAGCCGTCACTTTTTGGAGCGATGAAATCTTTTCACATTATACAATAATGAATAGCCATTATAGAAAAATATCTTTATCTTTACTATATAATAAAAAAATATTAGTTTATTTTGTGTGATAAATAGCATCCATGACACTGTTAGCCAATATCCTAATTTGTAGCTTAGATCTGTACCAGTGGCGTACCCAAGACTTTTTGCTGGAAAAGCAATGGGATGTCAAGTATGACTGGTCATAAAAAACAAAAAAAAATTGTTTCTAGGAAAATTTCTGCTTTCGGGCAAGCCGGGATGCATATAAACCTCAGACTAAGGAAACCAATGGACTGGGTATACCTACGAAATAAACGTGCATACCTTAACTTAATGTTAAATAATAATGGCGGAATAAATTCGGGGAGCCGATCAAAGCGAGGCGACCTCCCTAAGTTTTAACAGAATTCATAAGATACGCAAAAATCGTTCTTGTTTCTCAACTTGTAGTGAATTTTGACTCAAACCTCGGCAAGTTTTTTAATTAATCAGACATCGCATTCAAAACACAGTTTTTAGACTTTGTTTATATGCAGCCGGGATTGCTCTGGCGACACATAAACTATCCGTAACTTTTAAGGATCGAGTAAAATATATTTTTTCAACTATCTGGAAATATAATCTATGCAAAAAAAATTACATAAGTACACAAATATTCACGCAAAATATGTATTGTAACGATCACGCTTTGGCCCGAACCTAAGCACTATCATAAATTTACTCACCTCAGTTTAAAAGCCACCAAACCAACGATTTCACCCGGATTAACGCTCTTATCCCGATTCCGAGAAATATGTTTTAGAATATTAACGTCTTTGGAATTATTCGGGGACTTTAAAGAGCCGAATAACTCAAGGTATTTTTTGTCGTTGGAATCACGTCCGTTTCTAATTGTTCGGTTCAAAAAGGAAATAAACATTAACTAATCTTATTATGTTATTCATCGGTGCGGCGCTCAGCGGATGCTGTGTATAAAAATTCTGAAGGGACTTTTAGGGTACCGTTTGTTAGATTCAAGATACAAGCTTCATTAATTTACCATTACTAAAAATATTACAAGAACGTTAGTAAGAAATTAAATTGCGAATAAAAATATACATAAATATCATAATTAAATTGTAAACTAATAATTGGATTCGAAAAAATACAATGTCATATATATTCGGTAAGAAAGATGAAATCACAAACTAACAAATAAAAATGTTATATCCACAGATAATGCTAAAAATATATAAATATGAATTGTTGATTTGAATTTCATTACTTTAATAGAGAAAATGTGACCAGTCAGTCGCTTTAGCAATAAGAAATACTACACGTTCTTTACGTTTTACTTTTATTCACTAACATTAGGTAAACGAGTATAATTTTAGTTATAAAGATATATGGATCAATGTTTAATTAAAGTAATTAGAATAATACTAAGCCAGCAAGAAAATTACAAAGGGTTCGGTTACTTCTCTTCTACGATGATATATTGCCCTCTTTTATGTCTCTGTAGTTTTTTATAAAGCAAAAAATAATACTGAAACAATAATTAAACATGCAAAAATCGTGCCTTGCATAAAATTTTAAGAAAAAAAAAAATATATGTATATATTACTTTATATAAATAATTAGTTTGGTCATCAGTAACAGTGAAACTAAATGCTATCCTAAAATGTTTCAAAGCATCGACATAGCATCGCAAAGCATAGACCTTTTAAAGTAATCAAAAAAAAAAATCAGCGTTTTAAGATTGAATTCCTACTACAGAACACTATGTAAATCATCCAAATCATCCTTGACCACATTTTTTTTTACCCAAGTGTGAATAAAAAGGATTTTCTGTCATAAGCATTTAGTGCCTGCAGTTTGATTTATATTACGACCGTCAAACTCACATACCTGGCGTCGAGACTTCATGTTTTTCTGTTCAGCTTTTTGTATTACGTACCATTATGCGGCGCGGCGCCGGCGCATTGTGTGAACTTATCAAAGTGATTGGGGACGATTTAAACTTGGTCTCACAAATGAATAATAGTCCCGGGTGGCGCCTTCCAGTCGGTATTGTACATCTCTACAATACTCCAACTCTATTATGTTAATAAAAGAGGTATTTTTAGCTTCATACAGTCATAGTCAGAACTCGTCTAAATTAGGATCAATTTCCTTTAACATTTACTATTGACTGATTTTGTGATGAATTATGCTGGATGGTTTTATCGCTTCATTTTCGTATCGTTCAGTTAAATGAACAAGCTTTTCAAATTGCTTTTCCATCTATGCAGATACAGTTTACACCATATTTATGGTTGCGTTTACGGCACATAACGTAGTAATTGTTCCACTAGTTTTTCAATGTTGACACAGACATAAAATTACTGGGTTTTTGTTTCATTATGAAAACCTCATAAATTAATTGTACAGTTTTAATGACAGAGAAGATGTAAAATTATGTACAGTAATATTATATTCATAGAAGTTACTCCGACGTTCTTGTATTTTTCCACGTCAATAAAGCCCAGGCTGTATAGTTTGACTTTATTAAATCTGTACAAGTTACCGTTTTTAGCACTACGTTATATTTAAAATAATTTAATTTAATTTTTAATTCAATATTCGGTTTTGGGTTAACATTTTACACAACAAATCAACATTTCAGTTCTCTTTCTGAGACCCGTGACATAGGACGGACAGACAAACAGACGGATAGACGAACAGCAGTCAGTGACACTAATAGGGCTCCGTTTTGCCTTTTGGGTATGGAACCCTAAAAAGACAAATATTTAAAACTCTAGATAACTTTTTCACAGTATCTTCTTAATACTGTATACTTACATAAAGCGAGCAATGATTTCCCCACCAGGATCTACATGATCAAAATTTCAAGTTTTTAGTACAACAATCAATGTCTTATTCACTTTTTAGGGTTCCGTAGTACCTAAAAAGTACAAAAGGAACCTTTATGGTGAGACTCCGTTGTCCGTCCGACCGTCCGTCCGTATTACTTTGGCACCGTTAAAGATAAAGACTTGAAATTTACCATAAAAATAGTATTAATTTGTTCAAGATTTGTTCACGTAACACAATCTGAAAATTAATTTGAAAAATTTGAAAAAGTTCAAAATATTTCCAAAACGAAAGAGAGAAAAATAAAAAAACATATTTTAAAAATTATAGATATTAAAAAGTTGATTGTAAAAATATATATTTCTACTACGAGTATATTTCCTACTGGCACTGGTTTGAAGAAATCTTTGAAAAACCACAAACAATTTATGTCTCCCCCTTATCTCCGAAACTGGTTGACCAAAAGATATGAAAAAAATGACAATTATACGTCATGCCAATTATTTATAGGAAAACCATAGCGATTAAAAAAAACATGAGAACCAATGAGAAATATAAAAAAGAGTAAAATAAATAAAAAAATATTTTATAAAAATAAAATATTAACATTATATCATTGCAGTATAGAAACGCAGAAGGAAAAGTAAATCTGGATATGAGTAGCTCTGAACCGGAGCTCATATTTTTAAAAATAAAATATGGACATCAAATTGTAGGTATTAAAAAGATAATAATAAAAATATCCAGTTTGGCTATATTTACTTGCATCAATTTCGAGAAATCCTCGAAAAACCACAAAAAACTGGCGGACCGAAAAATATGAAAAAAAATCATGGTACTTAAAGATTACAGGAAAAATAAAGCGGTTAAGAAATTAACTACTCCTCGAAATAAGCTTTTATTGTTGCAAAGATCTCAGAACTTTGAGCGACAACTACTTTTTTTTTTTTGGAAGCGATATAGCTTTAATACTGTATTACATGCAAAACTGAGCACTTTTTTATATTTGCCTTAGTTTTCCATAAAAAAACGATATACCTGCAAAATAATGCAATCTTTATGGATTGTTTCTAACAAGCTCCTATTAGCTTCTATATCACGAAATGACAGTTTAAAATTATTTTCGTGCTCATAATAATATCGACATATGCATGGTTGCATACTTTAAAACTTAATCCTTGTTTCTTTTAAAAATCAAGTATTATAGAGGTATATTTCGAAGTAATAGGTAATTTTTATCGATAAAATCATTCACATAATATGTAAAAAGAACCCACGGCTTGTTTATACTTTAAATTTACTTATCTAATAGAATTTAGTCTTTATGCAGTTTCCACAAGAAAATTGTTGTCTATGCCAGTCATAAAATATCCAAGAAGTCATTTTCACATCTTATCTTATAACCTAATAAGGATTAATTAGTAATATGACAATGATATTATGTTAAGTAAAAATAAACCATTACAATAATAGAGCTCTAAAATCCCCAAAAAGGAATTTTTCGAAATATATTTGAGCAACACGGACTTGGCATTCTACTCGTATGAGGTCTTACCTAATAATCAATACCTATGAAATTGCCAAAATTTTCTTACAGATTCATGAGTTCATAATTCCTGTAATTGAATAGGTATTTAAATTATTTGTTTTTCGTTTGATTTCAAGGTTTTACATCTACGTATTAAATTTTGTTTTTATTTTCAGTTTGATAATAAAAATTAAATGTTCAAAAACAGTTTATCCTAAGTGCCATCCACTTCCATGATAGGATTCGTATTAAAATAACTTTTTACAGCTGACACTTTTCAAAAATGAAATTAATGTTGCTGTTAGCTTAATGTTTTCTCATTCATAGACATAAGAAATTATATAATTTGGATTTGTCATTCCTAAAAAAATACAAAAGTGTTAGTACTGAAAATTGAGTTTCCTTCAAATTCTCTATAGAAAAAGGCAATTTCATGTGTAAAGACTTAATATTTTTCAAATCTATAAAAAGTGGTGCAGCAAGTACTGAGTACTCAAAACATTTTCAATAAATAGAAACCCGTATTTATAAGACCGATTATCTTATTTTTTTCTTGTCCATGGGTAAAAAAACCTCATGATGATGAATACTTTTACGAAAAAGCAGCTACTTCCATATGCCTTCGTGTGACGTCACTTAAGAAATGGCTGTTTAGAAATGTGTCCTTTGCTATCGAGATAAATTTATAATAATTTGCTTCCGACTAATTTAACAGATGGATGACAGATAAGTAGACAGACAAAGACAGACCACTTTTTTTATAAGCAATCACACATCACAATCAGTACAATGTCTAAAATTCTCAAGTGACGTCATGTCGGACAATTCTTTAAAAAATCATAAAATTGTAATGGGTAATTTATATACCAAATAATGAAAATTATGTACTAAAATGGTGTAAATTCTCTGAAAAAAAAAAAAAAATAACAGCCAGTTGCAGAAAGGGTTTTTAAGTTTAATGAACCTTTAAAGTTGATGCCATCCTTTACATTGTTCTTGACAAAGAAAGTGACAGCATTTATTTTAAAGTTTAATTAAAGTTAAAACCTCTTTCTGCAACTGGCCGTAAGTCTAGGGAATTGGGCTAATCCTACTCTATTTTGCATGTGAATATTCATAGTTAGACACCACCATGGAAAACAAGCTTTTCGTCCTACTCTACATAAAGCTTTGGTGAAGACCACGTAGTATGAGTTTTAAAGTGTATAACAAAGTACCAGAAAGTTTGCACAGCCTGAACGAAAAACCTTTCAAGAGACAGATAAAGGCATTCCTATTAAAAAAGCTTATTATTGTATTGACGATTTCTTTAATGATAAAAATGCCTTCACAGGCTCTTTAACTATATAAATTAATTATTTCTGACATAATGTTCATTTTATTGTAAGGTATGTATGACATATTTATTATTTTACTGAATGCTTTTTACAGAATGTATCGTCTTTTATAATGTCTAGCTTATAAACAGCTAATTCTACTTTTTATGTATTGACTTGAGTACATAATTATGTACTCATGCAAGAAATAATGTTGTTTAATAATTATTTTATTAATACTTATTTTTGATAATTATTTTTGACCTGTATAAGTGCGAATTGTTTCGCCTATGTACTAAAATAAATTAATCTATGAATCTATGAACCACAATAATGTGAATAAATATTTACATATTTCTTACGTTGTATATAGGATTACAATATTATTCTCTGAATGAACATTACAAGTGTTAGAATTGAATAATACATTTTACTATTGACAGGTACTACGTAATACGTGGCACGGTTGTCGTGAGTTTAACAACGTTATTAGGTTTTGTCGGTTATTTATTTGTTTTGATGCTTTGATCAGATTTGAATAATCTGGTACATGTAATTGCTCCAACTACGTAAATTATTTCTTTAGCATTTATACGAGTAATATCAAAAATATACGAAATATTAAAACAAGGTTTTTTAGTCAGGACTTATTTAGATAGAATTCTACATAATATAGATAAATAATAGGTATTATTACTGAATTCTACGTTAAATTCTGCTCTTATACACCAAATAAAATTTCTAGTTACAGCGGATGGATATAATATATTTTTCAATGCATGTGCTCGTAAAGGCTTACTTTTTATGCATCAAAACCGAACAGAAAGTCGATTATTTTGCCCTAGGCCTTTTTTTTTTTTTTTTTTATCTGTTTGCAATGGTTGGCTAACCTGCAGCCTTTCCTGTCTACCATAGATGTTATACTTTTTTTTCCACTGTTTAACGGCTCTGGATACAATCCTTTTGAGCCAATCATAATTGGAAGTTCACAAGATTATATTTGTTTTCATTTCCTCACACTATGCATTGAAAAACGTAGTATGATACACGGGCGTAAAAGCAATGAATTACTCGGTTACGTTTAAAACACTCGCTACGCTCGTGTATTAAATCGTCCTCGTAATTTATTCCTTTGCGCCCTTGTAGCATAAACTACTATTGTTTATGAAATCCTAACCATACCAAAGATAAAGCTTCCTTTCACCAAACACGAATCATTTAAAACGATAACAAAAAAATAAACTGCAATAAATAAAACAGCTACCTGTATCACTTTGGTTGACGCAGACGGTATGTCGCAAAGGACTACCCTATTATACGCATTTTGTTTTTTTATTTGCATGTGACATCCCTACGTCGAAAACAGCCAGCCAAATTCTTTTCCACCACCCATTGAAATTTTACCTTATTGGAAAGGAAGAGAGTTTGTTTTCGATTGAAAATCCATGTCAGTATTGGTCGTTGTTTTGAATGAAAGCCTCATGAATGAAAGGAATTCCTCGAGACTACGTTAAGCGCCTCTTTTTGTTGTATTTATAAATAAATGATTCCAAGGAGTTTGCTTGCCGCCTTCAGGAATTCGGAGATTACATTGATAAAAGGAAATGGTAGACTTTGGGCTCCATGGTAGCTTTGTTGGTAAATTGTACATTTACAAGTGTGAATTTTTAACAAACATCTTTTAACTGAGTTGTATATGTATGATACAGGTAGGGGTTTTTTTGTTTGTTATATACTTGTTTGTATATATTTATTTGTAAATTATAACTTCCCGGCGGCATTAATTTCGTAAAAAATTATAATATTTTTTGTTTCTAGTTTATGGTTAAAGTTTATATTTTACGTACTCGTAAAAAGTTCAAGAAAATTTTTCAGATTATTTTCTTAATGTTAATAAAGAACAAAATGACGTATTTTTTACTTGTTTGTCCTGAACAATAATACAAAAATAATTTATATTTTTGTATTCGTCGGATGTCGGCACCCATTGTTCATTCGTTATAGATTACTATCCTTATTTAAATAGAACAACACTTTCCACCTTTACAATAATTTATCCTCTTACGCCTAATTTATGAGTAGAAAAGAAAAAAGATACTTAGGAAAAATATTTAGTGTTTCTTACATTTTAGATTCCATAAATAAATTATTTTTGCATTGTTCAACATTGCAAATTGTAGTTCTGAAGTACATGTTTCACAATTAATCAAACTTCAAACCAGCGAACTCCATAACAAACAAACAACAATTAAGGCAACACAGTAATCAAACGCCTCGGCATTTCGCACGGTGGATCTTAGCCGATTTATCAAATGAATGGCTTCAACTATACTTTGAAAAACGCAATTGAAACTGAGCACCCACACAATACTGCTCAATGCCTTAAATATTACAGCCACTCTACTTAAAAAATGAATTTTAAACTCGCTTTTACTGACGTGTACACTCTAGTGACCAAAAGCGAATGGAAGTGATTTTCGTAATAATTTTTGTAAATTTATTTGTATTGTAAAAATTTTATTCTAACTGTCGCACGATTTTAAGTGTCGCCTTGTAGTGACTTTTATGTATTGCGCCTTATGTAGAGACTAGAGACAGTTTCATGAAGAAGCATAATTATCGTTATTTTGCTAGTTTGCTCACAAGCTATCCCTACAAAATTGTGTGGAAATTGTTTTTTTATTCCGACAATTTAATTATTTGTCGGAAAGTATTATTTGTGCAATCAATACCAGTGCTTTGAAAGAAAAAGAAAAAAACGAAACCCATTAAAAAAATGAAACCTGCTGACAATAAGATGGAACCATTCCTTTTTATTATGCATCTTTGTTGTACTTATTTTTTAGATCATTTAGGCAGGTTATGTGGTTAACGGACAAAATAAGACTAATAACTACAGTCGCGTATATTTAGGATTTCACTCAAGGGGAGCAATTTTCGTGTAATTTTACGTATTAGTCGAGTCATTTGCATTAAAATCGACAAACCAGGTCGTGATTTTCTTGAAATAGGTCAAAATTAAGTAAATGCCTCTGATACGCGGATGACCAAGTTCTCCTTGCTTCATCGACGGATGAGCTGCAAGAGATGGTAACAATTATGAATGATGCCTTTAAAAAGAAGCGAATGAAAATTACGTAGGACTAACAAAGGTTATGGTGCTAGAGAGGGATGAAGCGATGACTGAATGTAAGGTTAAGATTGGAGACGACGAAGTTTGTCTATCTGGGTTGTTTATTTACGCGCGATGGAAAATGTGACGATGGCATTGAAAAAAGAGTGAAATGCGGGAAATAAAGTGAATGGAGCTCTATACTCCTTTATTGGTAGCCAAAATGTGACTGCAAAGGCACGATTGGCGGTTCATAATGGAGTTTTGGCTCCTACACTTATGTATGGCAGTGAATGTTGGGTATGGCAAAATAAATATCAAAGTAGAGTGAATGCGGTGGAAATGCGTTCCTTACAGTTCCTTAAATATGTGTGGCTTAACATTGAATGACAGAGTGATAAATATCGACATATGGGATCGTTGCGGCCTGAAAGAAGATGTAGTGACTAGAATAGAAAAAAGAATGCTTCAGTGGTTTGGACATGTAGAGAGGATGAATGAAAGTAGAGTGGCAAAAGAAATGTATGGTGTGCAAGTGGAAGTACAGACAGATCGACCAGGCCACCCTAGAAGGACGTATGTTAACTAACCGAATTGGCGACATACTGAATAAGGGCAATGTCAAAAGTACCCGGAACAGAAGAGCTTGTATATCTGTAGTCTCTGCCTACCACTCTGGGAGAAAGGCGTATGTATATGTATGTATATGTGTAATAATAAATATTTTTACTTTAAAAGCTTTTTTTAACCGTTTTATTATATATATATACAGATTCTTATGAATATTTCTTGAATCAGGGATTCAGCAGAGTGAAAACACAGACGTGAACTTGTGGATTTCGTATTTATTTAATAAGTAACTTGACTCGATAATAGTTTAACAGTAGCCATTGTAATAATGCACATGAGAAGGACACGGTAAAAACAAGATGGCAGGCATGCTTAAACAGGAAGCATAGATACTAGACTAGAGCTAGGAATAGACAAAGTCAAATTCTGGGTTGCCACAAAATAATGACAGTACAAATATATAAAGGAGTTAAATAATATCTTCAACACGGCCCCTCAAACCAGACTTTGACTATCAAAACAAATTTTTATGCAAAATAAAAACATCATTTAAAAAGAAACTTAACATTTTTTGCTTAGTGACAGATCGTGAATAAAATTTTTAATCTTAGGTCCATGCAAGGCTATTGTCAATATATCTGCCACCATTTTATCAGTACACAAATATTTAATAATTATTTTAGAATTAATGACTGCATCCCGAACAAAGTGAAACCTGACATCAATATGCTTTGTTCTGTTACTCAATATATTATTACATGCTATTTTATGACACGATTGATTGTCATTGTATATAATAACTGGACAATCAACCATCTCCACATAGAGTTCTTTAATTAAATTTTTAGGAATATTGCCTCTTTAGCGGCTTGAGACAAGTGCTAGATCTTACAACAGGTGAATATGTATCAAAATAATCAATACCAAATTTTTGATTATATCCTCTAGAAACAAGGCGGGCCTTGTATTTGACAATATTACCCTCACTATCTCTCTTAATCTTAAAAACCCATTTACTGTCAATTGGTTTTACATCAGGTGGTAAAGTTACCAGAGTCCATGTATTATTTTCTCTAAGAGAAGACAATTCATCATCTACAGCACTTTGCCAACACTCGGGTAAATTGTTTATGTCAACACACTCATCACTAGTTTCGACACAAGAGTACATGTAATAATCAGAAAAGTCCTTTTTCTTTCTATCTCGCACCGGATATCTTTTGTCATTTTCACACTCACTTATTACATAGTTCTCACTAGCTAACGGATCATCAGGTGGTGAACACTTAGCTTCTTCAAAGAAATTCTCCTCGAAAGAACAGTCAACAAAAGGAGTTTCAATGTTACCTGAACAAGCTTCATCATAGAGTTGCAATTCACTATTTGTACACTCTTCCACATCTCGAATGACAGGGTCAGTAACAACAGGTTCATAAACCACTGACAAGGGTGATTCATGCAAAGATGAAACCTGCTCCATCTGAACTCCATCTTCATTGAAATCAAAAGGCAACTCGACACTTTGAGTAATAGGTGGGAGCTTCTCAGTAACTGGATACAGCTTCTTGGTACCAGTAGTTTGCTTCTGAACAACTGCAGGTGATTTTGGAAGTTTATTTAATTTCTTCACATCATTTGAGTAGGTGAATCGATCAACACATGTGTTTTCTGTCAGGAATTTGACATCTCTAGACAACAACAATTTTCTTTCTTCTGACCACACTCTAAAACCATCCTTATCACCACAATATCCCACCAGAATTCCTTTTATAGCTTTTTTATCAAATTTTCTTCGCTTTTGATCTGGAATGTGCACAAAACATTTAGTGCCAAATATTTTAATATGACTTACATCAGCTTCTCTTTTAAACCACAAGCTGTAAGGTGTAGATTTATCATCAATGCTTGTTGGGCCAGTTCGATTTAGTATGTAAGCTGCTGTATTAACCGCTTCAGCCCATAGACTTTTATCATAATTCTGAGAGTACAGCATGCTACGAGCAGCTTCCACCAAAATGCGATTTTCGCGCTCTGCAGAACCATTTTGCTGCGGCGTGTAGGGCATCACTACTCTGTGATTGACACCAAAGGAATTAAGTATCTTTTCTACTTCTTTATTCACAAATTCCTTTCCTCCATCAGTGATCAATTCCTGAACAATGTGGTTATTAGTTTTTGCTTCCGATAGATATTTGAAGAGCATATCCTTAACTTGACTCTTCTCTTTCAAAAAATAGACTTGTCTATATTTCGTGTAATCATCTTTGAACACCACAAAATATCTACTACCACCAATCGAGGCATTTGCCATTGGACCACATACATCCGCATGCACAATTTGTCCAGGTGATGATGCTCGAACTTCTCTAGAATTAAATGACAAACGAGTCATTTTTCCATACATACAGCCTTCACAAGTTTCTTTTTCTGTAGATGAAACTGATATGCCTTTATTCTTCAAAAATCTCTGAATGTGCCTAAAATTCTGATGACACAGTCTTTCATGCCACACTTGAAGATCTGTTTCTTTGACAGTGCACAAACAGGAGTTCTTAGGTAATACTACTCGCATCAACAAACGGTATAAACCTCCTGTGGTCTTTATTCCAACAGCAACTGTTTCTTTATTAGAGTTTGTGAACAATCTCTTAGTGGCATCAGCATACTCCAGTAAATTGTTCTCTAATGCTGAACCTGAAGAGAATAAATTCTGACTACAATTCGGAACATACCAGGTTTTCTTAAGGACACCATTTTTCCATTTTCCTTGAATTGACATTTCTACTTGAATGGTTCCTTCACCGTATGCCAGCATCTCACTACCATCACCTAACTTCAGCGGTATAGGTTTTTCAAATTTTGTATATTGTTGAAACCATTCCATGTGACTGGTTATGTGATGTGATGCACCAGAATCAATCAGCCAGCAACTTTCATCAAAATCATTTTCATTGCACATAAATGCCTGACCGACATCTTTATTCTTTAACTTGAAACAGTCTTTCTTCAAATGGCCTTTCTTCTTACAATAATGACATGTTGCTTTATTGTTGTAATTTCCTTTAAACCCTTTATCACTACTATTGTTTGCTAACAATGCCACTCCTGGATCAGTTGTAACACCTTGTGTGTCCTTGAGTCGCTGTTCATGTAATCGAAGACGTTCAGTCAAAACAGTGACATTTCTTTCAGAAGCAGGCACAGATTCCCAAGCATTCTTGAATTCTAAGTATTCATTGGGCAATGTGTTAAGAATGCGATTTAGCAACAACGACATGGGCAATTCGTTCTTCTCTGACTTCAGCTCATTGTTCAATTGCTGAAAAATTCTTAGTAGCTTTGACACATGCATCGCAATGCTGTCATTTTCATCCTTTTTGTACAAAAACAGCTCACAATAAAGAAGATCTAACCTTCGTTCATTCTTTTGTTCATACACAGAATGCAAGGTATCCCACATTTCCTTGGCACTTTTACATGTGAGAATATGCTGTTTAGGCTCTTCGCCCACTGTAGAACCGATGATATACCGAGCGATAGCATCTTTGTCCACAAATTGCTTCACCTTTTCAGCATCAGCGTCCGCTGCAGGCTTCAGAGTGAAACCGGTAACTATGTCCGTAACTTTGTGTAAAGTGAGTTGAAGGTCAACATCAAATTTCCAGGAAATCCAATTTCTATCACCTTCCAACTTTTCGACACTCACTTTATCCAACTTCAAAGCCATTGTTCAAGATGGGAAAAACAAAACTGTTAATCACAAGAGTCAACGAAAGCTCAAAACGAATCCACAACAACAAAATTCACTTGCGACGAACTCTGGGCCCATAACCTCTTGAATCAGGGATTCAGCAGAGTGAAAACACAGACGTGAACTTGTGGATTTCGTATTTATTTAATAAGTAACTTGACTCGATAATAGTTTAACAGTAGCCATTGTAATAATGCACATGAGAAGGACACGGTAAAAACAAGATGGCAGGCATGCTTAAACAGGAAGCATAGATACTAGACTAGAGCTAGGAATAGACAAAGTCAAATTCTGGGTTGCCACAAAATAATGACAGTACAAATATATAAAGGAGTTAAATAATATCTTCAACAATATTAAAGTAGAAATTGAATAAAAAAGAAAATTTTCGAGATATATTTCGACCCACTTGGGATCGTCGTCAGTCGAATATGGAAAAGTATCATAAATAAAATAGAGTAACAATAAATTGACAAACTTAACCTATTTTCTTAACCTATTTAATTTACCTACCTTTTTGCTCTCATCTGGTGAAGGTAGAGAAGGGTCTGTCTGTCGGTCAGTGTTGTCTGTTTAGTCCAGCTCCGTAGTGGGCACCAATTTCTAATAATTTATTAATGTTCTAATAATTTATTAGAACAGACACAAAAATCAACACACACCACACATTAAACACCTACACCACACAACCCAACACTTCATGCAAAACAGAGAACTGCATTTATCTGCTAGAATGCCGGCACTGTCCGGCATTCTACGTAGGTGAAACAAAAAATGCGCTCCATATCAGAATGAACCATCATCGACACACTACGGACTCAATACCTCATAACACTTTACCTATACCCACACATGCTCGCTCTCATTCTCATTCATTTAACAACTGCTTCACTGTTCGTATCATTAAAGCCTTTCACCCCCCTTTGACTGACATTGAACTGAGAACTTGGGAATCGTCCTACATTTGGTCACTTGGTGCCCACTACGGAGCTGGACTAAACACTGACCGACAGACAGACCCTTCTCTACCTTCACCAGATGAGAGCAAAAAGGTAGGTGAATTAAATAGGTTAAGAAAATAGGTTAAGTTTGTCAATTTATTGTTAACTCTATTTTATTTATGATACTTTTCCATATTCGACTGACGACGATCCCAAGTGGGTCGAAATATATCTCGAAAATTTTCTTTTTTATTCAATTTCTACTTTAATATTCATAAGAATCTGTATATATAAACGATCAACGTTTAACATCCTTTAGCGGTAACGTAGAGCTAGCTAGCGGTTCCGTTACAGTATTTACGTTGCGCCAGCGCAGCGCCTGCGGTTCGTAGAAGGCTCCGGCCGGATGTGCGCGCGCCGCAGACCGTTTCTATGCGTATTGTCAGGAATAAATGAACGGAAACGTTATAGATCTATAGAATGCAAAAATGGGTCAAGTGCGTGATTCTGAAAATAGCTGTAATTTTAGTGTTCTGTAAATAAAGTAAGAAGACGGTGTCGGACTCTTAGATTTTCTTAATTTCCTGTGAAGTTTTATTTTGCGCCAAGAAAGACAAACCAAAATAAAACAGGCAGTCATGGGGATGGAGACTGCCGACAGAAGTGAAAATTTTTCACTGCTGGCCAAGCGCAACACGTCGTAGCATGTTGGTGACGCGAACCCATGAGTTTTTTACTACCAAAAATCACTCAATTAACGTAAAGAAGTTTTCACTTTAAAAATCTTAATTTGATATGGATGTAGTTGATTTTTGGAGGTTATTTTTGCACTTTTTATCGAGCGGTTATTCTTGCTACATACAACTTGACCTTCTCGTTGTTTTTCCGGAAGAAAGTTCTATGCACGCCACTGAAGTCGACAGATGCCACGAAAGGCTCTTTTAAAATTAAATGGTAATTGATTATTTTGTTTCCACTCTAACCTTTTATTTTTAACCTCCGAAAGCCTCCAATCAAAAAGAGGGGAAGTTATTTCTTTTTATCTAGTAGAAATAATTATAATAAAATATGTTTTATCAAACACATTTCAGTCTTTTTCGGCGGTTGGTTTGTTAAATTTTTCAATTATAAATTTTTATATTTCATGTAGTTTTGCGTCAGTTAAATAAAAAAGTGATTTTGTTGATTTCAGTTATTATATTAGCTTTTGCTCGTGGCTTCACCCACGCTGATTTAGTTTGCATTTTTTCGGAATAAAAAATAGCCTATGACACTCTCCGGCCCATAAACTACCTCTATGCAAAAAATCACGTCTATCCGTTGCTGCGTGAAAGAAGGACAAACCAATCAGATCATTGATCAGCGATTAGGCCAATTTCCATTCAATCAAGTCTTGAAAGTTTTATTAAAAAGCAATAAAATGCAAATCGAGTCATCGACCAAATGGCTATGGATTTTCTCCTTGACCCACGGAACCCTAGGTCCAACGATCTGTGTGTTCACACGCGGCGGCGGCGCCCTCGCATCTTCCTAGCTGGCGCCGGGAAGGTGAGAAAATCTCTCCGCTGCATCGCTTCAAAGATTAAGGAGATAAGCCGTTACGTTTATGCCTACAATAGCCGTAGCTCTGTGAATTATTCGCGTGATTAAATTTTTCAAGGCAAGGGTCGTTCTTGCAACGTTCAATGTCGTTATCACCACTGTCATATTTGTGACTTTGTGTAGTAGCTATACCCACTCAGTTAATGTGTTTAAGTAAAGTCTGCCCGCAAATATTTTGTTTGTTGTTGAATATAATATATATAAAATAAATATACAACTCACTATTGTTAAATAATTTGATATTGATTGATACATATATTTTATGAAACAACTTATTTTCGTGACCTTCTCAAAACATGAGATAATATTCTTTGGCTACATCCACAGTTCTCCACAGGGCGGAATCCAAGGAATTCGTTCACATCCGCCAGATGTACCGGTTAAACAAGGTTCTTGGTAGCCCGCATTTATTACGAAGTTTGCTACAAACAATGTGCAAAAACAAGAATGTAAGTCTTACCTTTCTTTAAGTCCATTGTTAATATTATGGTATTACGACTAAGTTGTCGCACGTGTGTTGCAGGGTCGGTTCTGGGAGCCGTGGTTTGAATGGTCTATGACAGAGGCGGCGCGGCGTGTGAGTCATACTCCCATTGAGCGGTCGGTCCATTGAGGCGGGCTCATTACTGTTCCGCCGGCCGGCCTCTGCGCGCACGCTCACCGCTCGCCGACTGCAGCCAGTGTCGAACCTCTGCCTACATGTCTGCCCCCATATCTCGTTTGAACGTGAGTTTCGCCTACGACTTCCTCTCGATAATTGCCTATTTTTGAAACGAAGCCTCACGAGTCTAACAGTAGTGTTCTATTTCAGATGGAGTACTTTAGCAGATCCCATTTCTGGTTAGCAGCCGCAGCGTTGCTGGCTACGTGCGGTATATGCACGGATGCTGGTGTTGGCAGAAGACCTTTCACTCCAAGCGAGTCCATCTTGGACTTCGTAGATACGGAGCAGGTGGAGCGTATGCTGGCTGCACGTCGCCGCAACGACCACGTCACGTCACCATCGTATCTGCAGAGAAACGAGCTCGGCGAAGGCAGCTCTGAGGCTATGGTTGTCTCTGTACCTGATCCAGAGGACGCAACAGAGCTCCCGCCGAACATCGACTTCCGAAAAGTGCTGAAGTCCTCGAAAAACGCTCTCGTCGTCACTAAAAAGGATTATTTAAAAGAAGACTGGTGCAAAACCGAGCCTCTAGTGCAAAAAATAAGAGAGCCCGGTTGTATTTCGGTCACAGTGCTCAATAAGTTCTGTTACGGACAGTGCAACTCATTTTATATCCCGAAAGGCCCTCGCCGCCGGGAGGGGAATGACGAACGTCCACCGCCAGCTTTCAAGTCCTGTTCGTTCTGTCGTCCAAAGAAAGTTATGTGGATAACCGTAACGCTAAAGTGTCCGGGCCAAAACCCGCCGTACAAGCGAAAGCGGCTGCAAAAAATTAAACAGTGCAAGTGTCTACCAGTTGGCGTGAACTGACAGTCAGTTCAGAACGGATCCTCCCGGTCAGAGAGGGAAACCCATCGCACGATGAGCGCGGCAGTTCACTAACTGCCGAACAAGGGTCGAAGAACAAACGAGAAGCTTGATGGCTAGAAAATAAACCAGCGGGATTGAAGTGAGATAACGACTGGCCGTACAGTTCGAGTGGTCTGCAGATCTGGTCAGACAGTAGGTACAAATTCTGATCGCGTGCTCTCATACGTCAATGGTGTTGACGTCATATGATGCATATACATATATACCTACATATTACTTAGTACTTATTAGCCTGTAACGAGTGGCTTGCAGTTGAAGCCGTGGCACAAAAAGCTTTAATTGTTAGTAGTGGATCTTGATATTGTAGTTTATGTGCTGTGTTGTCGGTCCCACATACTCATAGTCGTACTTGTGACGCGTAAAATATAAAATGCATCTTGAAGAACACTATTTCACACTTTACTTACATGACATCTGTAAATAAAAATCCTTGAAAATTAATTGATATATTCGAAACCGGTTTCTTGTAAGTGAAATAGTAAATAAAGTGTGAAATAGCATACAAGTGCGTTTTCTTCAAGATGCTTTTCAAGTTTCACCAAGTGCCGACAATCGCAAGTATAATTATAAAATGCATATCATGCACTCCGTCTCACTAAAACGCTTGCTTTCGTAAAAGGCCAAGATACGAAAAGTGTGATATTAGATATAAATATGTTTTGTCACTTTCTTTATGATCTTTAAATAATAATTGTAGTAAATATTTAATATTTATTTTTCGTCAGTAGAAAGTGTGGTCAGGTAGGTATGTCAAAAATTACGCTTATTAAAAATTAATCATAATATATAAGTAATCTTTCTAATTTATTTATATTTAACAGTATCTATTTCTTTTTGAAATGAAGAAGATGCAGATGTATGTACGTATTTATTTTGTATCGACCGATTTACCAACGATAAATGTAATTTAATTTGTGGCGTATATAAATAAGTTTGATAAGGTAATAATGAAGTACAAAACTACAATTTTGACTCCATAATTTTAGTAAAAGTATATTTAAAATACAAGATGTCATGAATTAAAAAAAAACAAATTGTACATTTTGTTTAGTGTTTTAAATAAAATTGTATGAGTACTTATGTTGATTTTATGTCAATAAACAAATATAAAAACTCAACACTTTGTGTTTGTTATTGTTTGGTTAAGTAGTTTTCAATTTAGACGGTCAGAGCTAAAGTGGCTTATATTTTCCAAACACAATTGAAAATCAATGGAAAATATAGGCCATCACAACTTTTCTGTGTAAAAAAAAAACTCTCTCTTATTTGCAAAAAATATCTTAACATGTATCTGTAATTAAGTATGAGTTGAGTTAGAATACTATTTTACCTAATATCTGCTTTTATTTTGTGTTCTATTCATATTTGTACCTTACTGTTGTAGCTTTACATGATATTTTGCCATTAGAGTGTAGAAATTACCTATGTTTATAAAACAGTGCTAATGTTTAGGCTTGTTAATCATTAGATCCGTGATATACCTACAGGCAAAAAGCAAAATATAGAACACATTTTATGTAAAATGTTTACATACTCTATAATCGGTCGGTTTCACTGGGTTTAAAAAATCCTGCAATCAATCAACACAATAAAGTAAAGAGTTATTATTTTAAAATTCATGTTACTAAAGTATTTGTATGATGCCTTACACTTGTAATTTATAAAACTCGGTGAGCCTCAACATTAAAAAATCAAAATATTGTCACTATGAATAAAACTTTTTTTAAATTAAATCATGATTATTAAAAATATATCATTGTGTTTTTTTTGTAAAGCCAACCCTTATGTTTTTCGGAATATTGCAAGAATTTATTTTACTTACTTTGTTGTTTTTTGCACCAAACCGGATAATTTGAGTATTATGCTATAGGTATGCTTATTAGATTTACATACATATAAAGGAGCAGAAAAGGGAAAAATGGGTAGGTAGGTTAATAAAACAGCAAATTACACCGATAAAAGGCTGTGGTATTTAATAGTTTGTAAAGTAGGTAAGAAGAAAAACATTCATTTTTTACATTTCGCCACAACCCCTTTTGTTGCTCTACAAAATATAATTATGTAAAATAAATTAGTTTTTACTACATTTCCACGTTATATTTTGTTCCATTCGATCAGTCATAAATAATATAAGATATTTTAGGACAAAATATTTCTGGGTGTAACCTTAAATCTGAATATGAAGTTTTTCAGCGTCAAGTGTAAGGATGCTAAACCAACATAAATTCTCGAAAAATACAATGCATTGCAAAATTCACAAAAACATTTTACTATCTGTAAAAATAAATTACAAAATACCTCTTAAAACAAATCTTTCGTTGCAGAGATCTTAGAATTTTGAGCGACACCTACCAATTGATTTTCAGAAATCATATTGTTTTTCTTCATGTAAAGCCATAGTTTTCCATAAAAATCGTTACCTAATCGTGCGCTCATCACGTATTGGTGAAATTTCAGGGCTGAGTGGCAAATTCATTTTCTTCAGCCTTGTCGACGATAACTCCAATAATAACTTATGAATGACACTTAAATATTTTTCCTATAACTTTTAAGAGATGTCACCTTCATAACTTGAGCTTAAAACCAAGTTGTAGATCCTACGTCGAATAACTCGTGTCCATATTGTCCGTACAATTTAGGTTGTCTAAAAACTCGGATAAATCTTCATTATTTAATAATTCATTATAAAATAATAATTAAATAACCTCAATATTAGTGCGTGATTGTCCACGTGTCAGTTTAGGGGCGCCCAAGAATTACGCTCCCCCGGTACGATATGTCGTCGATAGTCATGTCATGTAACTTATTCCGGTCGAGCTTAGCACTAACAAAACATCGTAAATTAGCTTCTGTTTTTGCGCCGTTACTTCTGTGAATAAAATGTATTAAATTAAATAAAATTTTTAATAATGTTAAATAAAAAAGCATACATTTCAAACAAAAGTCAACAATAATATAAGGGAAAATATTGCATTTACTCTACTTGTAAAGTATTTGTGAAATTCTTGCAGCTTCGGCTATGGATTCAGCTTCAACCAAACGCAAAAAGCCGAACACAAGATCTATTTTGTGGAGTTGACGAAACAATTTAGTAACAGTGACAAGAGTATTAAGGTAAAATGTATTAAAGTTTCTCTGTAGGAGATACAAGTGCATTCGATTGAATCTACGTAGTCAATAAAGGAGATTGAATGGACCTTGACTAGTGTATAGATGTAAGCGGTTCATGATAAATTAGGAACGCAACTTAAAAAAAAATACAGTCATTCAAGTCGGAATCGTTCTTTTACTTACATGAGGCTGCGAAGTAAAACGAAAAAGAAGAAAATTAACTGGTTTAATAAAGTAAAAACCATAAATATTGCCCAAAACGTAATCTTGGGGTATTAATAATGTTATTTTCTAAAAGTTTTGAAAAATTGTAACGCGAGAAAGGAGATCATTCCGGTCACTAATTTTCGTGGACTAAGACAATATTTTCTCGGATGTGACAAGTGAAGTGTTAAAAATTTATTTTTCTAAATTTAATTGCTAATAACTATTGAAGTAACTAAATAATTAAGTTACTATTAAAGTTAAACCTATTAAATTTACCTATTTTATTTTTACATTTTAATGTACCTAAATATATATTTTTTTTGTTAGTAGAAGTTAAATTAGGAACGCAACTTTAAAAAAAAATGAAGACATTCAACTCGGAATCGTTCTTTTACTTACACAAATATACAAAGATACAAAACTTAGCTTTGTATCATTTAATTCAAATTCAAATTCAAATTTATTTATTAATAAGACAAAAACAAAGATTGGCGTTCTCTAGTCCCCACAGTAGGATTCCCTGGGTGGTGGGGACTAGCTTCCTTTATTCATCTCTTACATAACTTTGGTGTTCCATGCTGCTAGTTTGCTGATTATACAAAATTAAAAACACAGATCTTAGCTACAATAAATTACTCAGTAACCATTCATTTTCGTTTTGCATCACGTAGGATCTAGGTATATTACCTAGCTAGCTAAATTTTGTAAAATTTATTTTGTGCGTGGGTAACAGAACAGGTTTTATTTTTTCGACCAATGGGATGGGCGGTTTATGTTAAAATTAAGATTATAAAATCGTCACCTCCGTACCCTTATTATAAAAGCGAAAGTTTGTTGGTTTGTTGTGTCCTTCTTTCACGCAGCAACGAAGCAACGGATCGACGTTATGGAAGTAGGGATTTTATAATCTCAACTTTTTACTAAATCCGACCATCCTATTGGTGGAAATATTTACAATGTCCTATACATGTTTTTATCCTATGCAATATATATAATATGCAATATAATAGTTTGCATGATTGAGTATATACCTGTAATATAATAATGTTATACCTTAAACGCGAGAAAGGAGACCAATCCGGTTCAAATACCTTGACTAAGACAATATTTTCCCGGATGTGACAAGTGAAGTGTTAAAAATTTATTTTTCTAAATTTAATTGCTAATAACTATTGAAGTAACTAAATAATTAAGTACCTATTATAGTTTTACCTATTAAATTTACCTATTATATTTTAACATTTTACTTTATATAACATATAACTGTAACTACTATAACATATAACTTTTTTTGTTGTTAGTCGCATTTTGTATATTAACCTGTAAATTTTCTAAAATTTATTTCATTCATGGTAAACTAAACGGTTTTATTTTTTCGACCAATGTGATGGTCGGTTTTAGTTAAAATCAAGATTATAAAATCCTTACCTCCGTACCCTTATTATAAAAGCGAAATGTTTGTTGGTTTGTTGGTGTGTCCTTCTTTCACGCAGCAACGGAGCGACGGATCGACGTTATAGAAGAGGGATTTTATAATCTCAACTTTTTACTAAATTCGACCATCCTATTGGTGGAAATATTTACAATGTCCTATACATGTTTTTTATCCTATGCAATATATATAATATGCAATATAATAGTTTGCATGATTGAGTATATACCTCTAATATAATAATGTTATACCTTAAATATCTGGAATTTTTAGGGTTTCGTACCTCAAAATGAAAAATGAAATTGTTATAGGATCACTTTTGTCCGTCTGTCAGGACGTTTTTTCTAGACTCCTATGGGAGATAAAGAAATCTACAGCCCCGTGCTGTTAAGAAATCAGGCTTCTAACTCAACGTGAAAAAAGTAATTGCCCTTTACGTAATCAATTTCATAAAAATTGGCATACCTTGAAAACCTATGGGAAACTTCTAGTTGACTTATAAACCTAAAATTCCGTACACAAGTAGGTCTTAATATAACACGTATAGTGAAATCTGAAAATGACTCATATTTAATTATTCAGGAACTTAATAAAGGCGAACTTAATTACGGCCTTTTGGTGCATAGAATTAAGAAGATTGGTATGTAAAGTTAAGCTGGTATTTCATAACTGCACGTGGAATAAGTTTGTGTTTTAATACGTAAGCATCGTAAAATTAAAAGCATTTAAGAGAATCCTAAAAGTAAAGACTCCGTTGTAGTTTTAGCCTCTGTAACTGTTCTTACTGTTCTACCCATGAATGGAACCATTTTTTACGCCTTTAAATTTAATTTAATTTTTAATAATATTAAATAAAAAAGCATACATTTCAAAGGAAAGTCAACAATAATATGAGGAAAAATATTGCATTTACTCTACTTGTAAAGTATTTATGAAATTCCTGCAGCTTCGGCTACGGATTCAGCTTTAACCAAACGCAAAAAGCCGAACACAAGATCTATTTTGTAGAGTTGACGAAACAATTTAGTAACATTTACAAAAGTATTAAGGTAAAATGTATTAAAGTTTCTCTGTAGGAAATACAAGTGCATTCGATTGCATCTACTTAAGAAGCCGTAGTCAATAAAGGAGATTGAATGGACCTCGACTAGTTTATAGATGTAAACGGTTCATGTTAAATTATGAACGCAACTTAAAAAAAAATACAGTCATTTAAGTCGGAATCGTTCTTTTACTTACATGGCGCTGCGAAGTAAAACGAAAAAGAAGAAAATTAACTGGTTTAATAAAGTAAAAACCATAAATATTGCCCAAAACGTAATCTTGGGGTATTAATTAATGTTATTTTCTAAAAGTTTTCAAAACTTGTAACGCGAGAAAGGAGATCATTTCGGTTCAAATACCTTGACTAAGACAATATTTTCCCGGATGTGACAAGTGAAGTGTTAAAAAATTATTTTTCTAAATTTAATTGCTAATAACTATTGAAGTAACTAAATAATTAAGTACCTATTAAAGTTTAACCTATTAAATTTACCTATTATATTTTTACATTTTAATGTACCTAAATAAATATTTTTTTTGTTAGTAGTAGTTAAATTAGGAACGCAACTTAAAAAAAAAATAAAGTCATTCAAGTCGGAATCGTTCTTTTACTTACACAAATATACAAAGATACAAAACTTAGCTTTGTAGCATTTAAGAAACTGGTATTGGTAAAATATACCAGTTTGCTAGTTGTACCCCATCAATCATTTTCGTTTTGTATCACGTAGGATCTAGGTATATTAACCTCTAAATTTTGTTAAATTTAATTAAACCATGGTAAACGAAACGATTTTGTTTTTTCGACCAATGGGATGGTCGGTTTTAGTTAAAATTAAGATTTTAAAATCCTTACCTCCGTACCCTTATTATAAAAGCGAAATGTTTGTTGGTTTGTTGGTGTGTCCTTCTTTCACGCAGCAACGGAGCAACGGATCGACGTTATGGAAGTAGGGATTTTATAATCTCAATTTTTTACTAAATCCGACCATCCTATTGGTGGAAATATTTACAATGTCCTATATATGTTTTTTATCCTATGCAATATATATAATATGCAATATAATAGTTTGCATGATTGAGTATATACCTCTAATATAATAATGTTATACCTTAAATATCTGGAATTTTTAGGGTTTCGTACCTCAAAATGAAAAATGAAATTGTTATAGGATCACTTTTGTCCGTCTGTCAGGACGTTTTTTCTAGACTCCTATGGGAGATAAAGAAATCTACAGCCCCGTGCTGTTAAGAAATCAGGCTTCTAACTCAACGTGAAAAAAGTAATTGCCCTTTACGTAATCAATTTCATAAAAATTGACATACCTTGAAAACCTATGGGAAACTTCTAGTTGACTTATAAACCTAAAATTCCGTACACAAGTAGGTCTTAATATAACACGTATAGTGAAATCTGAAAATGACTTATATTTAATTATTCAGGAACTTAATAAAGGCGAACTTAATTAGGGCCTTTTGGTGCATAGAATTAAAAAGATTGGTATGTAAAGTTAAGCTGGTAATTCATAACTGCACGTGGAATAAGTTTGTGTTTTAATACGTAAGCATCGTAAAATTAAAAGCATTTAAGAGAATTCTAAAAGTAAAGACTCCGTTGTAGTTTTAGCCTCTGTAACTGTTCTTACTGTTCTACCCATGAATGGAACAACTTTTTACGCCGTTAAATTTAATTTAATTTTTAATAATATTAAATAAAAAAGCATACATTTCAAAGAAAAGTCAACAATAATATGAGGAAAAATATTGCATTTACTCTACTTGTAAAGTATTTATGAAATTCCTGCAGCTTCGGCTACGGATTCAGCTTTAACCAAACGCAAAAAGCCGAACACAAGATCTATTTTGTAGAGTTGACGAAACAATTTAGTAACAGTTACAAAAGTATTAAGGTAAAATGTATTAAAGTTTCTCTGTAGGAAATACAAGTGCATTCGATTGCATCTACTTAAGAAGCCGTAGTCAATAAAGGAGATTGAATGGACCTCGACTAGTTTATAGATGTAAACGGTTCATGTTAAATTATGAACGCAACTTAAAAAAAAATACAGTCATTTAAGTCGGAATCGTTCTTTTACTTACATGGCGCTGCGAAGTAAAACGAAAAAGAAGAAAATTAACTGGTTTAATAAAGTAAAAACCATAAATATTGCCCAAAACATAATCTTGGGGTATTAATTAATGTTATTTTCTAAAAGTTTTCAAAGATTGTAACGCGAGAAAGGGGATCATTCCGATTCAAATACCTTGACTAAGACAATATTTTCCCGGATGTGACAAGTGAAGTGTTAAAAATTTATTTTTCTAAATTTAATTGCTAATAACTATTGAAGTAACTAAATAATTAAGTAACTATTATAGTTAAACCTATTAAATTTACCTATTATATTTTTACATTTTAATGTACCTAAATAAATATTTTTTTTGTTAGTAGTAGTTAAATTAGGAACGCAACATTAAAAAAAAATAAAGTCATTCAAGTCGGAATCGTTCTTTTACTTACACAAATATACAAAGATACAAAACTTAGCTTTGTAGCATTTAAGAAACTTGTATTGGTAAAATATACCAGTTTGGTAGTTGTACCCCATCAATCATTTTCGTTTTGTATCACGTAGGATCTAGGTATATTAACCTCTAAATTTTGTTAAATATTTGTAAACGAAACGATTTTGTTTTTTCGACCAATGGGATGGTCGGTTTTAAATAAAATTAAGATTTTAAAATCCTTACCTCCGTACCCTTATTATAAAAGCGAAATGTTTGTTGGTTTGTTGGTGTGTCCTTCTTTCACGCAGCAACGGAGCAACGGATCGACGTTATGGAAGTAGGGATTTTATGATCTCAATTTTTTACTAAATCCGACCATCCTATTGGAGGAAATATTTACAATGTCCTATACATGTTTTTTATCCTATGCAATATATATAATATGCAATATAATACAAAGTTTGCATAATTGAGTATATACCTCTAATATAATAGTGTTATACCTTAAATATCTTGAATTTTTAGGGTTTCGTACCTCAAAATGAAAAATGAAATTGTTATAGGATCACTTTTGTCCGTCTGTCCGTCTGTCAGGACGTGTTTTCTAGACTCCTGTGGGAGATACAGAAATCTACGGCCCCGTGCTGTTAAGAAATCAGGCTTCTAACTCAACGTGAAAAAAGTAATTGCCCTTTACGTAATCAATTTCATAAAAATTGGCATACCTTGAAAACCTATTGGACACTTCTAGTAGACTTATAAACCTAAAATTCCGTACACAAGTAGGTCTTAATATTACACGTATAGTGAAATCTGAAAATGACTTGTTAAAGGCGAACTTAATTAGGGCCTTTTGGTGCATAGAATTAAAAAGATTGTATGTAACGTTAAGCTGGTAATTCATAACTGCACGTGGAATAAGTTTGTGTTTTAATACGTAAGCATCGTAAAATGAAAAGCATTTAAGAGAATCCTAAAAGCACATCAATAGTATCTACACATACTGTAAATATTAATGTTTTAGATATACTCGTATAGTAAGCAATTTATGATTCAATTATAGAACTATTTATACTGGTGATTTGCTTGTGTCCCGTCCTATGTTAATCGGTTTATTTACAATCTGATTTTTAACTAGGAATATCTAAATATTAATAGTAAATCTGATTATTGTATCTCTTCATGATTCATGTACATATACCGGGTGTAAATAAAGTGCTAACATTTACTAAAATTACATAATCTACTGATCACACTGTAAGTACAAAGTTCCCAGAAAAACTGTATTAAAATTTTTCTTACAAATTTCAAATGTTTCAGTATACCATCCATAATAAGCCATTGGGTAAGTCCAATTTTTAGGGTTCCGTAGTACCTAAAAGGAACAAAAATAACCTTTATGGTGAGACTCCGTTGTTTTTACAGCCTCTGTAACTGTTCTTACTGTTCTACCCATGAATGTGAACAACTTTTACTATGGAGACAACATTGAAATCGCGAAAAAAAATCTGCTGTTCCATAGAAAAACCTACCCGACCAAAATGTATGAAATAGCTAATTTATTTTTTGCGATTTCAAGATTGGCTTCGTAGTATATATGTTGTTAATATTTTTGGGTGGAACAAACCGTTTAAAGGAAAAAGGTTATCAAATTAACACGCTGTATACATTATCCCATCATTGTTATCCAAAAAAATGCTAACAATCCCCGATATACATCCTGTTGAGATTGCCCTCATACTTTCTTATTTATTATTTTCGGCTACGGCAATGTATTCGACATAGAATATAGATTTTATAATAAAGTTCAACCACAAAAAAGTTTAAATATAATGTACAAATTACATATACGAGGGATGATAGATATATTATGTAAAAGTACGACCTCTTAATACGTTTATCTATCAGTAATGCAAGGCAACAAATATACCTATACAGAAAGCAACGAATACAAATACTGATTACAAAATGACACAAAATATTCACAATATATTTGTTTATATGTTTAAAT
Organism: Ypsolopha sequella; assembly: GCA_934047225.1. NCBI lineage: Eukaryota > Metazoa > Arthropoda > Insecta > Lepidoptera > Ypsolophidae > Ypsolopha > Ypsolopha sequella. The sequence goes on along the minus strand of OW203994.1, from coordinate 12,396,010 downwards.
AATTACTCCAGTTTATTTGGATAGGTCATAAACAGGATAATTTTTACAATTACGAGTAAAGCAAATATTAACATGTGCTGAAATACAATTTGTTAATTTAATAAAAAGGATATAATAAACATATCACAACACACAATAACATTACATGCCCAGCCGAGGCACAATTAAAGTGCGTAACCTAAATAAAATACCTATAAACATTGGATCAAGGTTTTTATTTTCGCATGTTGTGTATAAAAAGTATTGTTGACTGAGATCTGCCTATAATTGATGTAAAACTAGGCATATCGCAGTCAAAAATACGTTTTTTTAATTTTTCAATCTGTTTTTGGATTAACCGCCGTGTGTAGCATACTTGTAACGGGAGTTGCAGACTAAATGAACAGCCTGTATATGTATAATTTTTACCGGACTTTGTCATAAGTATGTATATAAATATATACAAAGGTCTATAGCACTAAGCAAGCAATCAACTAATACATAAAAGTTGTGGACCAAGTCGATGCTGTATAGTTATTTTTTTCCCGTATAAAAATATAGTTACATTGTAAAAGGCTTTTTGCTTTATTTTTAAATAATGTACATATATAAATGATTACAAAATCAAGATAATATATATTTTCAATATTGTCAATATTGTATATAATACTGAACTGATGCTGGGCCCAGATCGGTTAAAAATTATATATATCTTGAGTTTGTCATTATTTAGGTATGTGTAAGTATTTTATTTAACTATATATATTATTCTAAAAATAAAACAGAGAACCTATACAACGTGTAACAGAAAGGTGTAACCATATTTGAAGAGCTTATTCAGTCAATGGTATAGAACTATTTTTACTATGGAACAAAACCTGTACCTCAAAAAAAAAATTACTGTTTCATAGAAAAATGCAATGACGCTCGGCCAAAATGTATGGAAGGGTAGATTTTTTTTTTAAGATTTCAGGGTTGGCTCCATAGTAAAAGTTGTTCTATACCATTGACTGAATAAGCTCTTCAAATATGGTTACACCTTTCCGTTACACCTTGTATATCGTTTTTAAGTTTTAAATCGCTATACAATATATCTTGTCTTGTATGATATTAGGTATTTTATGTATAAAAAAAGATACTGGGTTTAAACGTTCTCGGCGTTTTTCCTTTTGTCCGGTAGTCACCATAGATAAAAGTTACAACATAAACTTTTTTGGCTCCATAGTAAAAGTTGTTCTATACCATTGACTGAATAAGCTCTTCAAATATGGTTACACCTTTCCGTTACACCTTGTATATCGTTTTTAAGTTTTAAATCGCTATACAATATATCTTGTCTTGTATGATATTAGGTATTTTATGTATAAAAAAAGATACTGGGTTTAAACGTTCTCGGCGTTTTTCCTTTTGTCCGGTAGTCACCATAGATAAAAGTTACAACATAAACTTTTATGTTGTAACTTTTATCTATGGTGACTACCGGACAAAAGGAAAAACGCCGAGAACGTTTAAACCCAGTATCTTTTTTTATACATAAAATACCTAATATCATACAAGACAACTTTTATGTTGTAACTTTTATCTATGGTGACTACCGGACAAAAGGAAAAACGCCGAGAACGTTTAAACCCAGTATCTTTTTTTATACATAAAATACCTAATATCATACAAGACAAGATATATTGTATAGCGATTTAAAACTTAAAAACGATATACAAGGTGTAACGGAAAGGTGTAACCATATTTGAAGAGCTTATTCAGTCAATGGTATAGAACAACTTTTACTATGGAGCCAACCCTGAAATCTCAAAAAAAAAATCTACCCTTCCATACATTTTGGCCGAGCGTCATTGCATTCTGGTTTTACTATGATAAAAGTAACGTGAAAATATAATGTTTTCACATTATACGTAATTGTACCGGCTGGTATCATGTCATACACTTTCGTTTCCATGCGAAACCTCTAAAAATTTCGATTAGGGAATAAACATTATCGCTTAGACATGATAAATTATCTAAACTTAAATGATTAACAATTACACAAATTATTAAGGTATAGGTGAGTGATACATGTATTTACATGAAATAATAAACCTAGTTAGGTATTTGTAACATTAACAAGGATCAAACGGTGCTAAATTTGTAACAAAAGTAAAATAAGCAATAAATTTTTAATAAATTAAATTATAAGAACGTAAGTTTAATTTAAGTAAGTATATAAGAGACATACTTTCTCGATCAGCCCTCGCAAAACCTACAAATCTTTGGTTTAGTCTGCTACGAGTAGGTTATATTTAACACCTTCAATTTATAAGTTTACAAATCGTATATTTAATGGTATCTTAACTATGTTAAATGCTAATTAGAATTAATGTACTATATGTTACAGCCGAGTTTTACTCGTTAAGATTTATAAAATCTATATCTGATAGAGGTTTAGGTTCAATTTTCAAACTAATTTTTCGTACTTTCTACGTCCGGATGCCAGCATGACGGCTACCTATTGGCAGTTCTTATCGCGGCGTCATACCCGTTAAAATAGTTTACAAATAGGAAACTTGAATTGCAGGTGTCTGTACATTATTATAAATCAATTATTTTTGTTAATTTTATTTGTCTTGTTCTGCTCTCCGTCGTTATTTCATTATCAATGTTCAATAGATTAAGTTCGCATTGAAGAAAACATTCTCTAGCTGTTGCAAAATGCTTTGCAAATATGAGTAAATTCAGAGTACTATGATGAAAAAATACTCTTTATGTCACATTTTTAATGCCTATTCTTTGGCAGCAGGTTGATTTAATTATGTAGATTAATTTGTTGACTTTCTTACAAATGTACAGTGAAACAAGGTTCTTGTGGCGCGTGGATTCAAGTTTCTTTTGCCCACGTTTTGCACACTACACAACCTACAAACTATTTAGGTATGATACAGAATGTTGAAGTTTATATTAGGGCTTTACATAAGAAATTATCGTTTACTAAAGAGAATTTGAAGGAAACTAAATTTTCAGTACTAACATTTTTGCATATTTTTTATGAATTGCAAAACCAAATTCTGTTATTTCTTATGTGTATGAATGAGACAACATTAAGCTAACAGTAATATTAATTTAATTTTTGAAAAGTGTCAGCTGTGGACATGGATGGCATTTAGGACGAAATGTTTTTGAAGATTTAATTTTCATCATCAAACTGAAAATAAAAACAAAATTTAATACGTAGATGTAAAACCTTGAAATCAACTTTCAAACAAGAAACAAATAATTGAAATATCTATTGAATTACGGGAATTATGAATCTGTAAGAAAATTTCGGCAACTTTATGTAAAGACCTATTATATAAAGAGCATTGTCGCACTGTTATTTTCTTGGAACCACGTTTTTTAGGACAACGATGCCCTTGAGGAAGATCCGATATAACAATGACCGAAGACTGTTGTAATGGACGGTCGACGAATCTGTGACCATGGGCGCCGGCATGGAGTGTCTTGGTTCTAAATAAACTCTTCGATGGAGCCCCTGAGTCTGAGTTGTCTCATTCGAGCCAGAGAGCTGATGCTCAAACAAGAAAAATGTTGACCATTGTGATAAAATATCACATCAAGAATAAAATAATTACTCCTATTATTTTTGTGTATTTAAAGTTAAATGATCCATAATTCCTCGACCTGTGCAGGTTTAGTAAAATTATTTCATAATTTCAATAAGAGTCTTTTTATTTTAGGATATTTAATTACTTTTAATTAATTAAATAAATAATAAATCAAATATTTTTATTTCGAATAACAAAGATTCATATTTACAATTGATTTAAATTAACATCAAAATTAACATTAATATTACAAATTTCAACTAAAATAAAAATTTAAAATATCATACAGATAAATAAATTACAAAAGTTATTCTGTGGCATAAAAATTCAAGCACTGCACCCAACAACATTGGTATAGAATGTCGTTGGGTGCAGTGCTTGAATTTTTATGCCTCAGAATAACTTTTGTAATTTATTTATCTGCATGATATTTTGTATTTTTATTTTATGTCATTAACTGCACCCCTTGGATATTTTTTCTGCCGGTACCCATGATTGTGACCGAAGAGAACCCTATCACGGTTTGGTAATACTGTTTCGATTTCTTCATTTTCTTTGGCAAAATTTTTTTTTTGAGTTCGGGAAAAATCAGTTTCTCCGACTGTTCGTTACAAATAATCAAACATGTGTAATTTCTGAATATTTTATTTATCATCATTATTAATTTTATTATCATATTCCATCTTTTTTTTTTACGTGCAATGGGCTTACGCTTGGCCAATAACGTACAATGCTTGGCCATTAACGTACAATGGGCCTTATGCTTGGCCATTAACGTACAATAGGCCTTATGCTTGGCCATTAACGCACAATGAGCCTTATGCTTGGCAGTGGCGTGCACAGAACTTTTTTTCGGAAAAGCAATCAGAAGGTCAAGTTTGACAATAAAAAAATATGTAAAAATTTAAATAACACTTTGAAAAAAAAAAGTTTGTATGACGCCAGGGTAGGCACTGTCTACCCAGAATGAACATTTTCATATCAACTATTTTTTTCAATTGTAATTTGAATTTTTTTTATATATTTTTTGTCAAACTTGACCTTCTGGTTGCTTTTCCGGAAAAAAGTTCTGTGCACGCCACTGATGCTTGGCCATTAACGTACAATGGGCCTTGTGCTTGGCCATTAACGTACAATGGGCCTTATGCTTGGCCATTAACGCGCTTGATGGAGAGCGTCGATACGACCCAGGATGAAGCGCGCTTGCCCAGAAACTGGGCGAGTGACAGCAAGCGAGGCGTTAATCAATCTTTCCTGGGACTTCCGCAAAAATCTACAGAAGTTGGTAACGGACGAATTAGGTGATACTACGGAACTGCTGTAACCACTCCCCACTACGGCTACTAATGACATAGGTGCCTACGTCGTCTCTGCAGACGGGGCCGAGATCCGATGACCTTATGACCCTTAATACTACAGAGACACAGATGGTTTGCATAACTTTTTATAATCCCTTAGTAACCTTTTACGACAACCACGAAAGACTTCCTTTTAAGAAGACATTGCCATATGCCACGTTCACGTTATCTGTCCAGAGCCAATTCCTTTAGTTTTTAGTAACGTGCGACTCCTGCCTTTGCTCACTGAATTTAGTCCTCGGCTTACCTCCGCCTCTACAAGTTTATAATAGTATTTCATTTTGAGGATATTTATGTTCTATCTTTATAATCGCCTTTGAAATGCACTTGTTATTAATATACCTATATACGACGTGACTAACTGTCCGCCAGCGGAATTACATTGTTGGCTTTTGCAGTCTGGTGGATTTTTGATTAAATTTAATATGAATTCGCCGAAAATTGCAATGATCAGGCAACGACATCTGCAGCCATATCAAGCGTTCGGTGTAGGGCGACCGTGTTGTAATAAAAATTAAGTAAGTAATCACCTTTACACAAAAATAAAATTTAGTATGACGTACAATACAGACGCCACAAGCAGCAAAATTTCGAACTAAAAATTACCAAATTTAATGTAAATTTTAAGGTTGTTTTACAAAAGTGGTAAACGTTGACCCACCGCTATAAAAAACGCAAAACATATACGCAATTCTACCTGTTAAAGTTCAGTCATTTTGTAAAACGGTTAAATATTGTTGACCTGTTCTAGATAATGATGATGTTTTGTAAAACAACTACTGGTTTTGTAAAACGGCTTTTTATACAACCACCTCCGACATATATATATATACCAAATACGCCGTATGCAGACTTTTATCTTTCTTCCCATAGGATTCCGCAGCGCATGCTCAAAGTAACTGGCGATATAATTATTTTCGGCAAATACCAGTGAATTTTAATACTAAGTCCATCATACGGAAGACATAACAAGTCTATAGTATAATTCCGCCGGCGGACGTTTAGTCACACAATTACATAAAAATCTTACACGAGTTTTACTCGTATTCTACTTAGATTATACTATAAATTTTTTAAATATTGTGAACGCTTCTTAGGATTTCTTATATTACTTAATCAAATACAATTTAATGTAAGTACTTAATCTCAATAAAATAGGGTACAAGAAAACACGTCATAAATATTATTAGAGTGCATTACAAGAAAGAAAATCAGTAAGAAACAAATTCTCTGAAAATAATCTATCTCAGACAAGGCTCGAACCACGTAGCATATAATAGTATAGTATAGTATATAGGATATAAATTATATCCTATATATACATATTGTATACGTATAATAATAAGAGGTATGCAAATGTCGTGACACGTAAGAACGAATATTTTTAGACAAAATCGTGTGTCATTCAGATTTGCTCGATACATCAATCTTAACATTTATTTACCTAAAAATGATTGCTGCGATACACTGTCGTCAGAGCGACGATGATACTGTAAACAATTCACTGTAAATAAGTACCAAATCACGAAAACAAACGAACGACACGAATTTCAAGATTATTTAAAAATAGGACTTAAAATAAAGGGAAGGTTTTGTTACAGACATCCCCTTAGCAACAAAGAAATGTGTGAGGTGAAATACACGTTATTATTTAGTTTAACCTTAGAGTGCTTAACTCTCGTCAAACTCCTCCATCGATATTTAGACAACTCAACGGGCCCCTTAAAATCAGATGAACTGAACAATTGAGTACTTAAACACTCCTAGCCTATTTTATACGAGCGATGGACATACTGACTGCGAGAGAAATGTTTTGTGATATTGAGCCCAGTTACAGCAGCCCCTGTATAGGTACATTTAAATTTTTTTTAGAATTGGCATGCCTTTTAATTTTTTGGAAATATCTTTCTACGACCTCCAAGGAAGTTGTATTTTTTAAAAATACATTTTAAAATTAAATATTTTTGTATTTTTTGAAAATATCTTAGTCGCCTCCTAGACGCCCCACGCCCTTTTTTATTTCAAAAAATGGTAATAATATGAACCTTTTAAGGTCATAATTATTCTGTATCTATGAATACAGTTGCCTATATTTTGACTGATATGACGAAAATTAAAATAATTTTTGTTACAATTGTTTATAAACCTTCAGAGCTTAGAGTTGCCTACAGCGTTGATGCTAAAGCGATGTCTGTTAAATAATTTGGACAAATTGCAGCCATAAATAGGTTGTCATTTATATAATACATAAATGTAACAAAATAGATGATAGGTGGATGATGAATTTACATTATAAAGGACGCAAGCACCGTAGTGGAATGATATTACGAAAGCAAGTACAGGATCAAAAAATTTTACAAAGAAGTTATAGTACATTATTATGGAATAATATAAATTTACCCTTTTAAGGCGCCTAGTAACAAATTGGCGGCTCGATGTGTGTCAGTACGATTATTGATGGAAACAACATCGCATTGCAAAGTGGCTGTTACGACCATTGCTGCGTCTACAGAAGCACAAAATAATACTTTTCATATGGATGCGATCGCGATCGTTCAATTAAATGAATTAAGGGGCTGCACAAAGCTAAAATTCAGTCCTGCTCTAACGCCTTTGTGTTTTAACTGTCTATCCTGCTCTAATCAGATACCGCGCAGACTTCAGTTATTTGGAAATCGCGACTATAATTTTTTTTTTGTAATTAAGTAATTAAGTTGTTTTCTCTAGTGTTGGTTTCATGCAACCGGTTTTGAAATATGAATTCGTGAAATTCATGCTTTTGTAAAAGTTATATAATTAAAAGAAGATTGAAAGTATATTTATTTATAAAGTGTAGTTAATAATTGTCTTGAGCCAAACAAACTGATCTTTAGCATTGTGGAGTCCCTTAATAAATGAATTAGATCAGGCAAGTTCGAGTACAAGGAGCAGCAGGGAATTCAAACCAAATAACACTTTTTTTTTCAGTGTTTTGTTTGGTGGTACGAACAAAAAATGGTCCGTATGCTGCCTTCGAATTCATAATTTTTTTTGTGCTTTTTAGTACAGTCATGAACGAGAGTAGGCTTTAGAAAGTATATCCATTTGACGGTACTAAGCGCCTTAAGTGAGCTTAGTAAACAGTAACATAAAATATAACGTTGCACTGCAATAAAGTTTTTGTATTTTGAATATTACAGACGTCATCTTAAATAACGTCTTAAATTAATAAAACTATTTCAAAGTCACCTGTTATATATAAACTTTCCCTGTCTATTTACACCCAGTTATATATACAAAATTATACTAGAATAAATCTATCTTATGGTTCTCCTTTTAACAGCTGCCTAAGCGTGCGAACAATACTATATTATTCAGTAAATATAACTACTGGATATGTTGTCTATATTTTATAAGTACGTTATTAAATAGTCAAGCCCAGCTTGTTTTCAGGACTTAAAGACTTAGTTAGCTATAAGTCAAATTTAATTTTGCGTTACACAGATTTCTTAGTACTTACCAATGAATTAAATATAGTATATAATAGAAGATTTGATATTTGACTAGTTTTTTTTTTCGTTTTGTATTTTATTACAAAAATATATTACTTTTATAAGTTACTATTTACAGACTACTCGTTTGACTAGAGTCACTCGTGCGTTTCGGATCTCATTAACTTAAATTATATGTGTGATCTGACAAGTAATATTTAGCGAGACTTGGCAGGGCCATTGCCGTGCCCCCAGATAAACCACGCCACGTACCTACATACCGACAATACGTTTTTTTTTCGAACCCTTAACATCTTATAATTTTTTAGTATCTTTATCTATTATTTCATAAAACAAAAATGTACAAGTAGTTTAATTATAGTATTTTGATTTCAGCCTATATGTAACTATATACAATTAATTTATCTGCGCCATAAACAACGCACAAAACACTGACGATAGAACAATATTATTTGGAATATACAGGAAGGAAAGTTGAGACGGGGCATAAAAGGCAGCTAAGAACTGTTATATACAAATATCAACGAAAACGACATTGAAATAACGTTCATATCAGCGCGAAATGCATAGTGGCTGTTACGACGCTCGCTGCGTCCTTGATAGAGCGAAATAGGGGAAAATTATACTTTTCACTTGGACGTGATTACTCGATTGAATAATCTTATGTTAAGTTTATAGCTATAAAGTTTATCTATGTATCAAAGCATAGATGAATTCAATCGGCCAAGCCACTCACTATCAGTAGGGAATTTGAGGTCAAAAAACACCATTCAGTAAAAAAAAAAAATCATGTAGAAGTTTTGGTGGTAGGAAAAAGAAAACTGTTGCATATGTTGTCTAAGAGTTGATTATTCATAATACATTTTTTCAATATTTTTGGTTTGGCCATAAACGAGGAGTAGGCTTTAGAAAGTACCCATTTGGCAACAGTAAGGCCCTTAAGAGACTAGCCCTAAGTTTTAGAGTACTTTACTTCCGCAACCGTTGTTTTTGAAAAAAAAAATACAGTCATCGAGAAAACGGCAATTATTTTTCGTTTTCTGGCAGTTTTTATACCTCCATTGACTCCATAGAGACTTACGAGAATATTCCTTATCAGTAAGAGGACCGAATAGGATAAAAAAATTGCAACGCTAAATGTACAGAAATTTTATTTTGCGTGTTTACGGGGAATTCTAATTTCGTTGCAATGCCTTGATCTCGGTTGACATCAAAGAGACTTATGTTCCTTATTAGTAATGGAACATGACGTTTTTTTTTATTGCTGTTTTCTAAACGAATGTATTTTTTTTTATCTGTGAGTGCAGAAGAGAAATACTCCAAAAGTTAGGGTTAGTCCAAGTAACTGTGCGTTTCCTGATTATTTCAACAAAATCATCCAAAGTCAGTCATTTCATTTATAATTGCCTCATGTTTACCCTTAAAGCGCAGCTACCAGAACCGTTTTAGCTACGAGAAAATAGCTGAAACGGTTCTGGTAGCTGCGCTTTGAACCCTTAAACATGAGGCAATTATAAATTAAATGACATACTTTGAATGATTTTGTTGAAATAATCAGGTAACTCACAGTCATTAAAAATACACCTATGTTCGCGTAACGTTTATGAAGTAAGTTTAAACAAACCACGTCAATAGATTCATATATGTGACTGTGAAACCGAAAAATAATAAAATCTTTTGTGAACTACTATTTTACTAATTTTAAAGTTTACATTGATTTTATATCGAGTATCGATATCAGGATTTAGTTAGTTGTTTCTTTATAAAATTAGTTTCAATATATGGAGTTAGGTTGAACAAATCGTGTTTTTATTTCAACCAGAAGCCAAGTTATTTAACAATAACGCAGTTTTTCGAGCGCATGTGATATTTCGGTTGTCATAACAGCCAAAGCTAAGCGCATGCTATTTAAAACAATAATGAAACGCCATAGAGTTCAGTTCTACTTGATGCATGAGGTGCTCAATCTCGGGTCACCCATGTCCTTAAGCTCCATCTCAACTTTCCACATGCTTGTTCCACAGAGGGTGCACTATGGAAAGATTTTTAGAAAATCCATGTTTATCTTAACGGACAAAGTCGTGGGAAAAGCTAGTTAAATATATAAATAATAACATGTAAACAATGATTATGGTGTTGATTCGGCGCTACATAACTGTCAAGACTAACCTTATTTTAAGCGTTCCGTCTTTGTCTTTTCGATACAGAAAGAAAAGGACAGAACACTTAAAATAAGTTTAGTCCTGTCAATTAAGTCAAGTTATGATGCACCGAATCGGTGTTAATATTAGCCGGTCGAGCGTTTTTGGGATGGAAATATGCCCAAGCGTGTAATGCAAATTCCAAAAGTAGCGCTCGAGGGACATGTAATTAAGTGATGAAAAGTATAATATATTTTGACTAGTTGAATGTAGAATGTAATTAATAAAAATGAAAATTACAAATGTATTGTACATTTTTTATGGGCAAGTTTTCTTTTTTTTATTTGTTACGTTTCTTTGAACACATTGTCAGCAGAGTGTACAGTTTCTTTAAATATTACCTGCCTCTCTACACTCTCTTATACTCGCTATATTACCTTATATATCTTACTTGCTAATGCTTTAATAAATATATAATATGCCTATATTAGCTTTTTATTTAGAATTACACAATATAACTTTAAATATATACAATAAATAAAAGAAAATTGAAAACTTCAAATATATTTCGGCCCTTAGTGGGCCGTCATCAGTCAAGTATTAAAAAAATTACAAATATACCATAGTAATAAAAAATAAAAAAAGACAATATTTTCTTAATTAACCTATATGCTCCTATGTATTATGATTAAAAGGTACTTGTACTCGTCCACAAATTCTTATATAAAATAATAAAAGTTTGTGGACAAGTACAAGCACCCTTCAATAAAAACATAAAACAAGATTTTACTATTACAACGTTAAAAATGAACAGAAAATTTATTTTTGACGAGGTTATTATGTCAGAGGTAGGTATTTCTTCCTTAATCTGTAAGATAGATCCAAGCCGCAATCTGGAGGGTATTTTTTGGGTAATTAGCCTTCTCGACCATAAAAACTCGTTTTATCTGTCGAAATTCATACATTTTTAGCTCGAGTTTTAGAAATCTCGCTTCGATTGTTTTCCGGATTAGCTCCCCCTGCACTGCGATCTATTGTGTTAGCAATAATGAAATCTCAGCAGATTTTTAATATGTTTGTTGTGGACTTTGCTGCAGTCATCTTATTCGTTAACTATTTTTAAATACTTAATTCAAAAATTTGATTAAAACTTTAATATATTTTGGGAGTCAGGATCTTGATTTGGTCTGAAATTTCCATCATAAGGGTATTAATATAAATAATATTGATGCCAAGAAAGTAAACAATTAGGGTAACTAACTTTTGGACAAAAAAAAACAAGAGCCCTAATACCTAATAATGAGTCATAATTTCATAGATAGCTCGACCTGTGGGTCTACCGCGTATTCTCATTTTCATCAACATCAACTTGAGATTGAAATTTGACGTGCGTGCGACGACGCCCGCCTAACATGCCATCTCTTTTGCACACGTTGAGTTTCGCATGCGTTTGCTTGAAGTTGATACAAATGAGAATTACGCGGTAGAGCCCCTGTGCCTTCTTCGGCTCCGCCAAACATTTTCGCGTTTGGAAAATCTAGCATATTAAATCAAAATATTATAACAAATAAAATTTGTGTAATCAGTTAAGAAGTTAAACCATATTATTTATTTTTCAGATTTGACTCATGTATCACAATCACCGAGAAAAAAACTAGTACTACTACCTAGTGTCAAATCTGAAAAATGCATAATGTAGTTCAACTTCTTAACTAACTACATACATTTTATTTGTTTAGAATATTCTGATTTTGGTATGCTTAACCGTGACAAAACATTTAATTCTTTGCAATTTACATTATACAGGCAAATTTTTTGTCGCTGAATTAATGAAAACGATCAAGTAAGCGTGCACCTTTTCTATGAAAAATCCGTTTTTTTTGCGAGTCCAGCGGGCCTATTGTGTATCTCTAGTTGCCTTCTGGACTGGGTGTCTATCATCAAAAACATAGATATACTATCGAATTCCGATGTCCTAAGGATATTTTCGCACTTGAAGTGACGACACAGATTGTTAATACTCGTAGTTCAATACCCACTAAAGGCAATTTTGAAATTTCAGTTTTTAGCTATGTTTTTGATGATAGGCACCTCGTGCAGTTGGCAACTAAAGATACAGAATAGGGGGGCAGGTTTGGCTCCTTAGTAGAAGTTATTGGTATAGACGTATCTTTAGTACTCGGTTTTTCAGCGACTACAAGTCCAGCCACTATGTATACTAATAATAATATAACGTAATAAAAAGTAGCCCCTTTTTGGACCGATAGTTAAAGTATTTTATTTATCCTGCTGCAATAAATCATCTGGATACTTAATTTAATTTTAAAGAAACAAGGTTAGAAGAAAAACCATGTATTGCTAGCATAATATTAGGTAGTGATAAAAATAAGTACTATACTACCATTATATAATGATAACTTGAGACCTGGCGATATATATATATATATATATATATCCTGTAGTATGAGCGATCGTAGGCAGGACAAGGAAAGCGGGGTCCCATGTTATCATAAACGGATTAACGTATGTAACGTCCCGTTATCAAATGGTAACCTTATTTTACTGAATATTAAGGAAGACGTTTACGCAAGGGACAAATATACTACTTTGTTAATTCTAAATCCCATTTCTTTAACTGGGAAATAATAAATTCTTGTCATGACGACATTTATTATTTCCCAGTTAATTAGCAAAATATTCCCGTTGCAACACCAGTTAATTCATATTTATTTGCGATACAATCAACACAATTTTCTGGATTATTGGATACATTAAATTCTTAATGTTTTCATGTCCAACGTATTTTTTGATGACACCAACGTGCGGTAAGTCGGTGATAAAGGAAAAAATTCCAGTAAACATATTCGTACATTGTTATCGTTAAAATAATTGTCATTATGATTATATTACCTAAAATCAAAGATTTCCGGGGAATAAATAAAAAAGCTAATGTTTGCTATGCTTAAATCTATCGTTTTTGAGGTATTCCAATTTAGAGGTAATTTCAGAGACCGAACATTTTTGAGGTATTGTTGATTTTGTGATTTTTGCACATTCTTCAATGAAAATGATTTTTTTTGTTACCTATAAACGGCAATATTTTCGAGTTTATAAAAAAATACCTATTCGCTTTTATCTCAACAACGACTGTACATGCTACCGTTTTATTTATTTCATTACTTCCAGTTATTCTGCTATTATATATTACATATGTACCTAACTTATTTTCAAATGTGTAATACGATTAAACTATTTATAAGCTATATATGTATAAGCTAAAATACTAAATTTTTCTGAGACAAGATGACAAAAAGGTTCGTATACGTACTCGTACGTTGAACATACACAATATCTTAGCGTTTATATTTTTACTTTACTACGAATTTTTTTATTATGCTTTACTTTACCCGTTCATAGTTTTAAGACCCGTTTAGCAGGCGGATAGTAAAAAACCCTCCTTTTTGTATTTAATCAAAACCGTACACATAAATTCAAAATTTGCTAAATAAGTAATTATCCTATGACAGTTTCCATTGGTTTCTGTGAATTAGAATTTTAAAATTTAAATTATATTTAAAGATATCAATAGAAACTTTGCAACGATAGTATACAACATATATAAATTTTATAGGTTTCTGTGAATTAGAATTTTAATATTTAAATTATATTTAAAGATATCAATAGAAACTTTGCAACGATAGTATACAACATATATAAATTTTATAGGTTTCTGTGAATTAGAATTTTAATATTTAAAACTTTAAAATTCTAATCCACAGTTACCAATGGAAACATTGCAATGACAGTATACACAATACATAGCTATTAAAGTTTTGTAGGATAACTACTGAGTAAATTTAAAATTTGTGTTTTCAGTTTGGATTAATTAAAAAGGTGGGTTCAATACAATCCGCCTGCTAGAGGGCTCTTAAAGCTGGCTCTAAGACTAATACTATCTAAATAGACTTTAGGCAAGTTCAGCTTCCTCGCAGTTGTAACTCCTAGCTGGTTGATAGGTTTTTTAAAAAGCAATATGAAACTTAGGGTCTCCCCATCAGCCAAAGGATCCGACCAATAGAGATAGCTGTTCCAGATATATGACCAGAATAATAAAAACTACTACATTATATAAATTTCAAGTTATCAACAATAATTTTTTTTCAAAAATGTAAATGCATCTTTGGGACCCGCTCCCTCTGAGTCAGTCTTGTATTTTTTTGTTCAGATAACTAAGAACTACAACTGTCACAAAGCTAAATTTACTCAATTGTTAAAGGGTAATAATCATTGGCAAGTAAAAATCATCTAGGTATAAAGTAAATTTTTTAATACTAACCGATAGCCAGTTAAAGGTCATCGCACAGCGGATAGGCACCATACCACCTCAGTGTGAAGTATTGAAATATTTTTGTATCAGTGGATGGAGGGTGGCCCGCGCGTCGTGCACTTGCAATATGTCACTTACGCAACAAAATTTAAAGCTCACATTTTAATGCGTACTTTGAAGTGGTCCGGTGCCGAGGCGTTATGATTTGCGACGGCCATAAGGGTACATAAAAATTAAAATTTGTGGACATTATATCTAAGCCTACTTTAAATAACTTACAAAGCTTAGCTAAGCGTAGATTGTCGGTAAAACATAAAACGTATCCACAGATTGTTTTGACGAGCGCGCATTTTGAACCATACATTCACCTAGTTGAATCATACGAGTAATATAGTATGTTTTTGAAAAGTCAAAAAAAATAAGTTTTAGAAACAAACCTTGGTATTTTCAAAATTCGGGATCGTTTGATTTCTTCGACATCTATGTTATGATGACATATGAAAAAAATCATTTTACGTTTTGACGTTGGAGCATTGGAGAAGTTGCCACTGTTTTTTTTTTAATTTAATAATAGTCACGATTCTGACTACGATGCATCGCTTCGTCATTAACCGTAATTATTACGATTACAGATGCAAAACGATGCACCGTTTCGTAATCGTTACATCCCTAATTTTTTGTAGGCACGTTTTGTTTTTGTTCAATATATATTTTAGTGCATTCTGTATGGTGTGTTCCCAAAACTTACATTTTGGCGATACACTATTGTGATCCAGCAGAGTTACGGTACATTATTAGTACAATCGTTACGTTAACCTAAAATAACAGAAACTTACCGTCTATTACACAGGGCGTGAATAGAATGCCAACATCTACTAAAACTACGTACTCTACTAGTGTTGATCATACGGAGCGACTTTTTAATAAAATATGGCTTTGCAAATTAATTTCTTCACTTCCCCTCACAACAAAATATTGATATTGTGATGTGAATTTTGTATTGACAAGCACACTTTATATTCACAAAAACTTTTCAGTATAATCAGTTTAAAATGTAGTTTAATGTCACTTGCTTCATTAAAGCCTATATTAAAATATTCATTTTCAATTGTTGGAAATAAAAGTTCTTTGCTTTGCAAATTAAAAATGTATATGTTGTCTCTTTCTAAGAAATTTGCTGTCTCCTTCTTCCTGTGTCCTCTCAACGGAGTGCACCTTGTATCGGGTTGTAAATTGTTATTATTTTCTTGTTTGAGGCAGCAGCTTATGTTGGAAACATAAAAGTTCTTTGCTTTGCAAATTGAAAATGTATATGTTGTCTCTTTTTAAGATATTTGCTGTCTCTTTCTTCTTTCTGTATCCTCCCAACGGAGTGCATGTTGTGCCTTAAAAATAGATTTAGTGCCCAAAACAATTGTTTAACTGTGTCTAGTGCTAAATAAACTATTTGTGAATGGTGCAAAACCTGTGTCCATATTCATAATACCAGGACCTATTCAAATACAGCCCTAATATACTTTGTAATGACACCCTCAATTTAACCAAATAACATTTATATCATAATGTGTATTACCTAAGTCAAAAGACTGTGGGATTCAAAATGTCTGCCCACATTGGCTGTACGGTCAGCATAGACCAAACACACACCTAACATATTTATGTCACAGTATGGGATTTGAGCGATCGGCAATATACACATTTTTGTCGATTCGGCGTAACACGACTTAACTTATTTGACAGAACTAACCTTATTTTAAGCGTCCTATCTTTTTCTTTCTTTACCGAAAAGATAAGGATAGAACGCTTAAATTAAGTTTAGTCCTGTCAAATAAGTGCTACGCCGAATCGACACCATTGACTGCTATTTTTTTAAATGTCATTTGTATTTCCATGTGCGAGTATAGACGGAGATAGTGTGTAAGTGAGAGGTGGATAGAACGGCCGCCATTTCTACTTCTTTTGATTAGACTTATAATTACTCAGAACGCTCTACGTCCTTCTTGCAGGATATTTTTCATCTAATATTTAAAGTACCCCTCGCCATTTTGTTAATTATACAGACTATATTATAAAATCAACTAATTATAATATTTTAGTACTTATAATTAAGTTATATTTATTTATAAAGACTTATTCCTACTTTTTTTTTCATTTTTTTTTTCATTAAAAATTTCTATAGCTGAACCTTCAAATATAAGCTTCTTAAGAAATAAGTTATGTACCTTTACAATTTTTAGCAGCAATATGCCATATGTAACACACCAATATGTTTAAGAATAAGAATAAATTATTTATTGTATTAATAATAAAAATAATATTTGGCAAGAAGATTTTTCTTATACATTACTTATACTAATATATTCTCCTAAATATATTTTGCATGGCAATACAGCACACATAAAGAAATTTAAAATCTACATTATAACATGTCATTCATATATCTATATAAACGCGCTTTTCCAATAGTTCTTAAAAGAAAATAATGTAAAACCCAAGATGGTATGTTTTCTTAAACTTATTGAAAAGTAAATATAATGAGTAATTTGAGTACCCTTAGTATAATGTATAGGGCGTTTGAAGGGTGAGCAGAGACACCTTGGAGTAGAATTCACGCGTGGTTTTTGAAGTAAGTGAAAATTGTTTATCTTTACCCCCTAAGTAATTTTCACACGTTTCTTGCAATTGTTTTACCACGATTTGATCAGATTTTTTGTCGCTTCTTCATCTTCATCAATCTCTAATCAGTGTCAGGTTAGGTCTTTAAATAAAGAATAACCTGACACTGATTAGAGATTGATGAAGATGAAGAAGCGACAAAAAATCTAATCAAATCGTGGCAAAACAATTGCAAGAAACGTGTGAAAATTACTTAGGGGGTTAAGATAAACAATTTTCACTTACTTCAAAAACCACGCGTGAATTCTACTCCAAGGTGTCTCTGTCAGGTTAGGTCTTTCAATACAGAATAACCTGTTTGTTATTTATTTACCTGACCGGACGTCTCACTGTGTGCTTTTCAAGCGGGAGTCAGTATCTAATATAGACTGAGGATACGCTATGTATCCATGGTATCTAATGTACTTTAAATCGATTTAATGCGCATTTGATTCCCTTAATATTGTATTTCGGATTACAGCAGTACTGATAAAAAATATTGTGCTTGTATAAATTTTTAAGGAAAAGTATTTGCCACGTCTTTTGGTTTTTTCCCCATAAACAACATATTTACTCTTTCTTCTCATAAACACAATGTCATTTTATTTTCATTACATATGTAAGCATAAAAAAAGACGTTTGAAATGTGATGCTGGAGTAGGATGGAAAGAATTAACTGGAAGAAGAGGAAGACTATCGAGGAAATGCTTAGAATTGTAGAGGAAGAAAGATGTTTGTTAAAAACCATTGAAAACCGAAGAGCGAAGATGGATAGGATACTTGATTCGACATGACAGCTTCTTAAAAAATGTCATAGAAAGAAAAATTAAGGGGAACAGAGGAAGAGGAACCTAGATGCACCTACTTTACTCAAGTGAAGGAGAAAGACATGTAATACCAAGAGGCCAAATAATTAGCAGAACAAAGAGAAGAATGGCGGTTACTCTATCGACAAGAGTTGCTCTTAAGTTATAAATAGTTGTAAACATTGTCACCTTTTTTTCGTGTTGCTTATTTTCTTATATGTGTGTATAGACAAATAAAAGAAAACAGGTTTTCCTCGGTACAAGCAATCATTGTTGCAAAAGTCAGTTTATTTTTAAAGTATAAACGTACGTACCTAACTGTCATCATTACCATCATCATGCAATAACGCAATATTTTCAAGTGTGGCGAGATCAGGGTTGTGGCGAAAGGTTGTTGCACAATCAACTTTTATCAGCTACCTTAAGTTTAGCACATGTATTTAGTGACAGTAATTAAGTTTGGATGATTGATAAGTTTGGAGGATTGATAACAAAATTATATTTTATTAACGTGTTTTTATCGAACGGCAAAATTCGGCCAAATTAGAATTAGACTTCCACTATTATATTTCTCTTTCATCTTTTACGCCATATTTACGAATACACGTGTATTGTTTATATCAATATGTTATCGCGGAGGCATTGTATCTCTGCCAATGTAGTATATAAAATCTCGTCACATTTTTGTGTTAAGCTTTTTGCAAATCATTTATGTGGTTCCTGTATGTGATAAATCGGTTACCAACTGGGTGCCTATTATCAAAATCAAAAACAAAAACTGAACTTTTAAAATTACCTTCAATAGGAATTGAACTATTAACGAACTGTGACGTCACTTCAAGTGCGAACATTATCCGTAGACAATTGTAATTCGATATTATACCTATGTTTTTGGTGATAGGCACCCAGTTGGAAACCGATTCAAGGATACATAAATATATAGGCCCGCTGTTCACAAAATATACGTAAAATGGAACACACCACATAACTATAAGAATAAACAAAGTCCTATTTTATTTTATTTGTGTTTTTAGTTTTGCTCCCGATATTTCAGCAAAATTGTAGTCGCCATAAATGCGTAAAGTAAGTCAGTAAGGAAAAGTAAGCGAAGTAAAAAAAGAATAACGGCCATTTTTATATCACTTTTTTTTTGAGAAATGATAGTTTCAAACGAGGTTACATTTTCCTGATACTTTTCAATTAAATACTTAATTACTGTCAAAAATTCCAGGAATCTAAACAATACATTTGAAAAAATTCAGCCCAGCTACGCCATTAAAATTCATTCAATGTTTTAAACTTGTGTTTTTACCATGACATCCATTGTCTAACTACGTTTTTATTCCAAAGAAATTGTCCAACGTTGCGTAACGTAGCTGAATTCTTTGGTGTCTAGAAGAAATATATTTCGTTCCTCGTATGAATTCCCTATAGAGCTTGAGTACAGTTTATAGGCAAATTCACAAGTGAAACGATGAATGATTTGTATAGTGATAGTTACACTTAGTAGACGTTAACATCGAAACCCTTCTTGGCTGCTATTGGTAGACGCTCTCCAGTCAGATACGGATTTTCATCCTGAAACAATTATACAAATCACGTGAGATAAGTGTATTCATGACATACCTAGTTGATACATTAATTCATAAGTGTTTGCAGCAATAGATACAGCATTGTCATCAATGAGCAAAAAAAAGGTTCAAGATATTTGGACCAAAGAAATAGATGCCTAAAGTATTCTTTGAATACAATTACGGGTATTACAATTTTGGTTAGACAGTCGATTATGAAAATATGTAGTTTTAGCTTACCACAAATAAAACACAAAATACCTGAATAGTAGTACCACTGTTAGCGGGTCTACTAAGCAGAAAAATCTACAAATTTATAGAGCTAATAGAGCTGTAACCAAAATAAGACGTAAAAGGGGGTAGGGGCCATCAATATATTACGTCACCGATTTTTCCCGATTTTTAACTCCCCCCCTACAATCATTCAATCGTTTAAAGAACTGAACTGAACTGAACCCAACCTCTCACAAAACTGATGTAATTTTCATTATCTGCATCACAAAATCAATATTGATGTTTGAACAATCGTATTTTCTTTTGTTAGTTAAGATCCCCTCATTATGTCCATCTATGCTTATGATATTACCATCATCTCCAGACTAACCCCCCCTCTAATTTCAAATGACGTAATATATGGGCGACCCGTATTGTTGATATAAATTTTTTTCACAAGTCAAAAGAAACGTTCCTGTCCAAAAAGACAGAAATCGCTCTCATTGTTAGACGCCATATTTTTCGGAAACATTTTTCTTTATCCTATAAAACGAATAAAGTTTTATACGAATAAGCCTTTACCCAGCATCAGGCTTTACATTAACGGGGAGATATGTACGTAATGGCGATTAGAAGCTTCATTACTGGAACTAGTCTTACATCAGATTTAAACTTCTTGGCGACGAGGTTTTTATGGTGCTCAGGGAAGCGAAGCTCGATGTCCCTGGACTCGGGGGGGCAGCTGAACATATGTTCACCGTCGCACATGCACCTCTGGGCTTGTTGGTACTCGCGGCTGAAGGCGGCTGTGTTCTCGAACTCGATGATGCAGCCTTGGTCTTCTGCACAGTAAGAAGGAAATATAATCAACTTTTTCAAATCTTCGGCGGTGTTCAGACAGCAAAGGAGATAAGTAATCAAGTTTGGCGCAAACTTTGATCCTAAGACCCACAGGTGAGTGATCGATGATACATAAATAGTGCATGTGTGTGAACAAGTATTTCACATCTCATCTATCGCTCATCTGTGGGTCTAGGATCAAAGTGTTTGCGCTGGGCCTGGTTACTTATCGCCTTTGCTGTCTGTACCAGCTGGTACTTGCTACGAAGCATAAACCGATGTAACTAATTTGACAGGACTAAACTTTATTTAAGCGTTCCGTCTTTTTCTTTATGTATCGAAAAGACAAAGACAGGACGCTAAAAATAAGGTTAGTTCTGTCAAATAAGTTAAGTTGTGTTGCGCCGAATCAACACCATTGAACAACCATAGTTCTTCGGCTAGTAAATTGAAGCGATAAAATATTCGCGTAGCGAAATACAAATTATAAAACTTAATTTGGGTATTTTAAATAATAATGGGACATCCCAGATTCACCTTAACAAATAATTATGTAGAGTTGTCTATATACGTCTCTGGAATTGCCATATGAATTCTGATCATCAAAATCGGGACAACATGCGTCCCCAAGACA
Organism: Ypsolopha sequella; assembly: GCA_934047225.1. NCBI lineage: Eukaryota > Metazoa > Arthropoda > Insecta > Lepidoptera > Ypsolophidae > Ypsolopha > Ypsolopha sequella. The sequence continues at coordinate 12,374,402 of OW203994.1, read as the reverse complement.
ATGGGATCAAGAGATGGGAAACAAGGAGTAGTTTCATAACAATTGATTTTCAAATACGATTATTTCAGGCAAATTTGCCACCAAGTGACTCGTCGATTCCTGCATGATAAAATGAGAAAGAAGCCTGTTACAGTAGTATCAGTCATTTGTCCGTTACTGACTTCCGTAGATTTTTAAGTCCCTGATTATATTAATGCCTTAGTTGCTTTTACTCTCATACTTTCTGAGCGACCGCACTTCATCCTAGGTATCATCGACGCTTACTATTAGGCACGGTAGTGGCCAAGCGACAGCCAATTTTGTTTAAAAAAAATCAAACGGAAAAATCAAGGGTTTTCTGTTTAATTCGACTTACCAGTATACCCAACAGGGCAAGGGTTGGGCGGGTTGCAGTAGGCCGGCAGCACAGCATCGGTCTTCACCATCTGCCTGTTTGGGATCAATCCTGAGGGTTGGAGACGCTGCTCTCCTTCTCCAGCTCCACCAGCCACGTACTGATGACCCCACAAGGAGCTGTCCAAGCAAAAAAACTTAATATATCCTAATTCCCAATCTACTCCAATGCAAAATTATCACCGCAATTATAGTCTGTTCTGAAGGCAGCTGGAAAATCAGTAAAAGATTTTTCCTTGCCCGTTTTGTAATGGACCCCGTACTGGGTGACTGCCCGTCACCAGTCTGTTCCATATAAGGCTCGGCTATTAGGGATGGATATACCGCCATCCATCGGTCCCAGGCATGATGGGCCTGCTGGTTTTTTGCCTGTGAGCTGTCCTCTTACTCTCCCCTGAATTACTTCGAGGGGGTCTCCAAGTAAGATGGTGGTACCTCCACAGTCGAGCCCGGCATCAGCTCTACCACCTGTGAATCTAACTATAAAGAAAACTATAATTAAAGAAGAATACGTTTTTGAATCATACTATATTACAGCTGAGACCAAGTAAGTAAGTTCTCCCTGGCCGAGTAAGTTTAAAAGTACAAGCCCGCCAGGGCGAGGACTTTTATATACGAGGCCAGGGAGAGCTAATTACGGTCGAAGCATGTACATACGTAAGTGCTTTTCTCAAAAATAAAACGAGGCAATTTATGGTAGGTCTATAGGATAAGGAGTTAAATAAAATTTAATGAACTTATTATATTGAAACTCACGTTGCTCAAATTGGGGCAAAATTTCGTGAAGTGAAAAAAAAAAATTTATTTGTTATAACAAATAACAAAAATACACACTTATAATTAGTACAAATTATATAATTTTGTTTATAAGGGAGTAACGTTGGAAGCCATGGTAGGTGGTAAGCCTGAGTAATGGCCTCCAGCGCCTTTCCGCGGGCCAAGTTACATTTTTTGTGATGAAAACAAGTGGTATGAGAAAGCCCTATTTAAACTTACCTCAAAATGTTAAATACAAAAAAAGATTCGTTTCGAGTCGAGCACTTGCAGGCGGAAAATTCGATTAACGATGCAAACTATATCCCGGTCACATTATCTCGAGATCTGGCGTCGATGACGTCACGTCGCGTCGGCGCTCAGATACAGAGCGCGGGGAGGTGAAAGGAGAACGTGGGCGGGTGGTTCGCATTCCAGCGAGGTCTCGAAATAATGTGACCGGGTTGTACAAGTATTTTTTTCACAACAAATAAGCGTCATGTTTTTTTTTTTCTCAAACTTGGTCGTTAGTGTAGGCTGCGTTCAGTTTGATCGTCGGACGACGCCGACGCCCGCCCGCGCCTCCTTACCCTGACAGCCGGATACCATATAATTAAATTTTAAGTGATAATTTTTAATGGTTATAAATATATAAATTCAACAAAATTTATCCATTTTAGTTATTATTATTGCAATTATAAAATAAAGCAAACATCTCTACATTCTGAACACGAAATTGCAATTTATTTTATTTTTCTTTTTAAACTGGCCGCTCACCAAACTCCTTAGTCTCCTAAAAACATAGACATACCTATGTAATGGATTTTTATACGAATTTCCTGGAGACTTATTAATACACTTCCTGGAGACTTGAAATAGCTCTGCAGGACGAAGTACTTACTGGCTTGTGATAACATTTTGATGTATTTTTGAGAAATATTTATTTACATATCATCAATCCCCAGGGACGTGGCAGAGTTGTTCCCAAGTTCTTGAGAAATGCAAGTCACAGTCCACACTTCGTACACGCGCTTTACACCGACGATTTTACGTTGCAAACGTGATGGTGAACCCTATGGCCGTGCTTCGGGCAGGAATTGAACCCACGACCTCAGGATTAGCACTGGTTCTCCTACTCGGCCTACTATTATTTATTTACTTATGGCTTTCTAAGTTATTTTTGTATTTATAATATATCTATAGATATTTATATGTATGTGTATACCTATAGGTATATATATATCATATTATCATAGACCAAGTATTTTAGGTTAATTCTATATTTCTTCGAATTCAAGTATTATATGGTATTCATCAATTCATAGTTATTTCTTTTATGTACACCGACTTCACGATATCTCTTCTTGACATCATTTCCACCCAAAAGCGACAAGGCCGCCAATTATTTGTTACCTACGTTAAACTGTTTTATCCTGTAAGCATTTTTTTTTAAATTGTGCACTATAAAGAGTATTTGTGTCTTGTCTTGTCGGCCACAGAAGCGGTCAATATTCGTTAACATATAAAAATAACAAACCTATGCTGCAAATATTCCTGATCACGCAGACTAGGGTTGGGATTCCCATCGATAAGAGAATCGTAATCCAGCTGTTCATTCTCCAAATCCTTGTTGGCTCGCACCATCAGAGCCAAGCGGCGTTCGTTGGAAGATGGGAACTCCAGAAAAGGAGAGGGGTCGTTGAACTCCCGGCCCATCCGCTCAACTACTTCACGAAGCAAAGCTTCGGTGAGCATGGGGTCCTGGACCTGGAGACGAAGATTAATTAGAGGACTGTCTATTTTGCCTGCGGTGTTACCCCAAAAAATAATTCACCGTGAATTGAAGTGGTTTTGGTAACGAAAACTGGTGATAGTAGATAGGTATCACACTATAACAGCTTATGTACTGATAGATAGGATAATACAAATATAAAATAATTACAAGATATATTTCGGGTCTGATCTGGATCTCAAGATACTCAACTAATGCCGGGTCCAGATCGGACCCGAAATATATCTTGTGATTACTTTATATTTGTATTATCCTATCTATCAGTAGATTTATTTTTTGCTATTCGAGAATGGTAGCTTTAAAAGTTCTTCGTAAGGACGGGTACAACTACCAGTTTTCGTTTCCAAAACCACTTAGATTTCTCAGTGTAATAGTAATTTTGTTATTATATTTCACTTGTTTGTATGGGTGTATGTTAGACCTGCTAAATCGTATTGGACAAATTGTGTGCCTTTGTTTTGTTTAACATGCAACTGCATGTAACAAAAAAAAATATTATATGGGGAATGATTTTGTAACAATATACTCGCATAGAATTTTTATAAACACGATAAAAATTGTGACGTGACCAACTCTTAATTTTTCGGGCTCCGTATTTAGAACTGATTCTCACTGTGATGTCGGGCAATACTGTGTCTTCCGGGTCCACGCTAGGTTCTGGACTACTTTAGCTTCAAAATATATACGAATAATGATTGAACTTTATTTTATTTTTTAGAAGTGGTACCTATTTCATAAATAAGTATTTCTGACGTAAAAAAGTAAAGAGCTCGACCAGACCTCCATAGAAGGACGTTTGCTGACCACATTGGTGACATACGGAAGAAGGGCAAAGTCGAAAGTATCCGGAATAGAAGAGCTTTGTATGACTAGATTGATGGATGTGGAAGAGGCGAAATAGGTGTGTCAGGATTGTAGCAGATGAAAATCTGTAGTCTCTGCTTACCCCTCTGGGAGATAGGCGTGAGTAAATGTATGTTTGTATGTAAGTATTTTAGTCAGAAAAGGATTCGCCGGCGCTCATCTACACGGTCCAACTATTGCAAATATTTTTATTTTTGTAGATAAGAAAGCCGACCTGGACGGTAATTCTGGCTCATGCGACAATTTACGAAGGCCAAAGGCGGGTGATTTTTAGAAGCTCTTTGCACAGAAACGTATCAAGCTTTTAAAATAAAACCCTTTTGCCCGGATTGATTAACATGTTTTACATATCTTTTAGGGAATTTTACTTTTTGGTATTATCATCACAAGGCATTTATCCCGCGATTAACGAAGTCGTATGAAACATATAGCGTGTAAAAAATGTTGCAAGTATGCCCAAGTTGCCCTGGCCGACAATACGATACGCAAAAGGATCCCAGTCAGACAATTGTGATCGTGAAAAAGAAAAAATCGAGAAAGAAGAAGAGGTTTTTGTATATTTGTAGGCAATTAGGCATTTTGGTGATTTCATACTTTTGCCAGTGAAAATTATTATGACACAGAAAACCCATGTTTTTATTTTCCTTCCGCGGCGGGAAGCCACAATTACTAAACGTGACTAAAATATGGATTGCTCGAAAGATTATGTTGTGTCATCATCATTCAGAATAGTGACTTTCGAATGATGTCATTCGATTCGATCACTTTTAATTGCATACGGGTCGTGTCGTGTCGAGCTTGTCAATGAATTAATCAATAGTTGCAATAAACTGTTGATCTAGTCAACTAATAAAATTTATTACTCTAGTATTATTTATATGCGTGTGAAAACGTCATAGTGTATTTCCGTTACCAGACAAACCTGATTTCAGGATAATGTTGTTTGTGTTGGTCTAGGAAAATATCAAAAGAAATAGATAACGTGAATTCGTTATACTGTTCAAAGAAACCACAAAATCCAGAACAGTACCAATATTATAAATTATGTTATTTTTCTGATGTCCATATTTAACACGTTGTTAACAACCCTGAAATCTCGAAAAAAATATCTGCCCTTCTATACATTTCCGCCGAGCGGCATTGCATTTTTCTATGAAACAGTAAATATTTTTTTCGTGATTTCAGGGTTGGTTCCATAGTAAATGTTGTTTTATACCATTGACTGAATAAGCTCTTTAAATATGACCACACCTTTCTATTACACATTGTATACTTTTCAGCTTCAAGAATTGTATAAGATTTTAGTTGACAATATTGGTGGTAAATTTGATGAAAAACGATTTTTTATATCTAACCGAGTCGAAATAATACCAAGTTTACGTTAGTACACATACAAAATAAATGAAATCTGGTCAAGTGTGATTTGAGAACACTTGCCGAGGATTCCGTATTATTCCTGAAAATTATATCAATGAGTTTTATAGCTACATCTATTTTTATGAATGACATTCGTGTTTTGAATGCCTATAAGCTTGGACGAAGAAAGCCTACAACTTATGATGTTTTTTTATATCTCGGAATGTATGTATATCAACGCTTTATATGTCTTGTAAAATTTATAAAATTTTCTGTAAGAGATTTTTTCAAAATTTTCAGCCTATTATTTTTTGATATAACGCCTTTTTGATTAGTCTCCTTCGAAGATTTTTCGAAATATGACAGAAAATATATCATGAAATGATGAAATGATGTTATCGTTAATATTTTTAGCGTTGGTAAATACTATGAAAAATATAAATATTGAATAAAGAGAAAAAAAAAATGTTTTAGCTTATCAGAAAGTTGCAATGAATTCCTTACCTTTTCCCCAATAGAACCATGGGGGATATAACCCAAGGTTCCGACGATGCTTATCACCAGTACATACACTTCTAGGCGTGCCATTGCGGATCTGTAAAGAAAAAAGTCTGTAAAGTAGAGGTTTCGTCATTTGGAACTCCAACATGAGTTTAAAAATGTGATGTTTTGATTGTATTGAGTTCTACTGTAATTGTACACCTAGGTGCCGATTATCAGCTCAATTAGCTCAGCCGTTCTTGAGCTTTTTGACATATTATACATAATATTACAAACAAAAAGTTTTTTATTTGTATAATGGAAACAGCATTAGGTAGGTTCTGCTGGCCCATTTTTCACTTATAGATAGTTTCTACAAAGTTGTATCAGACATTATGCAAGTAAGTATATAATGTTCATCAAACTAAATGCTTGGAAACAATCTGCTTCGAATATTCACATTTTGTTTCTTTATTATTTCAAAAATATAACTTTTCTCAAAAATGCTTGTAATGTGGTCATTATTTTGACAACCTTTTTTGAGCAAATTCGATCTTGCCACGCTTTTTGAATAGGCGCCAGCAAAGTTGTATAGAATTTCATTGCTGGTGAGTTTTAGCTACCAGCAATTTCCTTTGAAAATCCATTATTGTCGAGTTTTGGTTAAAAAAAAATGTCATGATGTACTACAACATTACAAGCATTTTTGAGTAAAGCACTATTAGAAGCCTTGGTCCACAATGATTGCGTTGCTGGCCACGCTATGATGGCCTCGAGCTTAGCTTAGCTACTCTCTTGGCTTTCAAGCTTGATCATCATTGCAGCCCTTGCTGTCCGCGCAATAAGTGCCTCGATCTTCAGTCTTGGTCTTTATTCCAGCTTGTCCATCAAGGGCTGCAATGCTGGTCAGCATTTTGTGTCAGCCTGGAGCTGGGCTACGCTGCACTTTCCGCGGCACTTCCAAATACTGGCTGGATTTTTGTGAATGAAAATCCTAGAGATAATACTTTAAAACCTAAAGATATTACTTTTTTATGTCTAGTAGATAAAACGCCTAGAGGTAATACTTTAAAACCTAAAGATATTACTTTTTTATTTATATGAACAACTTTTAATATGGAGCCATAACTGAAATCACGAAAAAATATCAACCGTTCTAGAGAAGGAACCTGACCAAAATGTATCGAACAGTTAGTGACGTTTGCGATTTCAGGGTTGGCTCTATTGCAAAAGTTATTTGTTGATAGACAAATATCATCTAAAATACAGTTTTCGGTTCTTTAGCGACTGAAAGTCCATTCAGTGTTTTGGTGTATCCTTGATACCTTGATATATCCAATGATATTCTAAATGTCATTGTTTGTATCTCTACCTGACTGTTCACGCTACAACGTGACGAATCCGCGCGCATGCGCGGACAGCTAGTCTCCCCCCGCGCGCCGGCTCGAGGTGCGCGCGCGAGCGCCGCTCGCTCGCTCTGTTCGGCTCGAGACGCCTCCCGAGGCGCACGTCTGCGCGCTCGCGCGGCCTGCTGTTTCGCCGCAACCGTCGACCGAATAATACGTGTGTGCACACATTCGCGACGCCACAACCAATCTCGCGTATCTACCGTATCTTGTGATCATCTCAGTGCTGTGTATTACTCCAAGACATTCTGCACATCCCTGTCCAAGATCAGCCCTGTCATCATCAGCCCGACAAGGAGTACACCACGCGGCACATTGTCAGCGCATTCGTCGGCTCGCCCATAAACATTCCAACCAGGTCAGTGCACCCACATTGTTTTCCACAATTCTCCCGTGTCAAATCCCATCAGCCCTGCATTCCTGTAGCCAGCGGTTACATTTTGGTTCTTCGGCCGGATCGATTTCGAGCCGGTAGTAAAACATTTTCAATCCAAGAAAAATTTTGGTCCGTCGAGCGGAAAATTTTTGGTTTATATCACCCCCCGCCTCCCCCCCGCCGGCCCGTAACTTTGTTTGAACCAGCCCCCGTCGATTTACTACAGTCCATTTTCACCCGGTTACATATTTTGCCCCCTTTCCCGGCAAAAAATATTTTGTGGTCTCGAATACCTATTGCGGGTAGGTAATTAGAACCGCCGCCTAGAACATTCCATTTATCGGTATAGAACCGGCCCATCCATTCAGCCCAATTGTTTATTACAGTCCACTATATTTCTTTATTAAACCCCTCGACCCGACCCGACCCAATTTACCTATTTCTACCCAATTTTTGCCCGCGGAGAGGTGTACATCTGCCCATTGTCAAAGATAGTTTTCGTAGGTATCTTGCGAGATATTTTTTGGTGCGAGTATAAATTTGCTTTATTTCGTGCACTTATATACGTCACATATATACGTAAGTTACGTGTGTTGAGTACATAAGTACACACGTTATACGGTTACGTATTATTACGTTGATTAAAGCTTGATTAGCATCATTGGATTGTCCGCTCATTTAGATCCGATTTCGGCTAGGTAAATACATTCTTTGTTTGTTTACGCTCTCAAAGCAGTAGGGAGGTATTTTATTCTATAAATAGAATTTTTGACGACGAACCAACGCGTATTGTCGGCACATGATTTCAAGGCAAATAACATAAAAGTGAAAAGTGCATACATAGCTGTTTGTATTTTTACAAGTGTTGTTTAAATTAGTGAACAAGTTCAGTCCTTTCCGATATTTTATGTTACGGTAATCTTGTGTTACAGTAATATATTGCCGGACCGTTTATTTGTGTTATTGTCTGCTTTTTTTACCCGGGTATATATATATATAGCACAAATATAGTAAACAATTTGTTTTTTCAACTCATCTCTGCTCTTGTTGTTTGTGGTACACATATAGGGTGTTCCAAGTTGGTGTATCAGCTCATATACAGGTTGTTTAAAAAAAAAAAAATTTTTATTTTTTTTCTCTCTATCGTGTTTATTTTCCGTGTTCCGTTTGAACATAGCCTTTGTTATTTCGGCCCGCGCAAGTTACAAGCTATCCGCACGTTGGAGTTGGTAGCGCTCAAGTTTTAATAACTCATTTTCACATATAGTCACACTCATCACACATTCAATCAGCACATACACACTCAGCTCATTTTCACTCACACATTCAATCAGCACATACACACTCAGCTCATTTTCACTCACACACTCACTCATCACATACACATTCAGCTCATTTTCACTCAATGAAACCAGCACTCAGCGCACTCAGCACATTCATCACACACACACTCATCACATACACACTCAGTTCATTTTCACTCAATGACTTCAACTCCAACAGAGAATTCTTGTAACTCCGCACAACGTGTAGTGAACGTCACTAACACACCAATTTTGTTGCCAACCGTATCACTTGAAATAGCAGACGTACATTCACTCAATCACACTCAATTTCACTCAGCACGAGCCCTGTTAGGTTTTATCTCACGTCGCGGTACTCCAGTTCTCATTCGCTCAGACTGCGGCACAAACTATGATGCAATCACTCACAAGCTCGCGAATCAGCACATAACTTGGTTCGGCGCTCTGCACGAAATAATACTCAACTCAAGACCCCTCTGCCCGATTTCATCCGACCCTACGGACTTTGAACCTCTCACGGCCGGACATTTCATTATTGGTCGTCCGCTCACCGCTCTACCTGAGCAGTCTTTTGACGACAGATCCATATCTGCTCTTAAACGGTTTCAACTCATTCAAGCGCTCTCTCAGCGCTTTTGGACTCTCTGGTCCAGATCCTACCTCCATACCCTGCAAACCCGCTCCAAATAGCTCTCCCCTTCTTCCCCTCCTCAAGTGGGTGAACTGGTCCTCATCAAAGAGGATGACCTGCCTCCGCTCCAATGGAAGTTGGGGAGAATTTTCCGCACAATGCCTGGCAAGGATGGAGTGATCCAAGTTGTGGATCTGGACACAGCCCATGGAAATCTGCGACGACCTGTGTTCAAGATAGCCAGGCTGCCGTTGGATTCAGCTCAAGAGGAGTCGCAGCCCCGGCCCCCCCAGGATATTCATGCTACAACGTGACGAATCCGCGCGCATGCGCGGACAGCTAGTCTCCCCCCGCGCGCCGGCTCGAGGTGCGCGCGCGAGCGCCGCTCGCTCGCTCTGTTCGGCTCGAGACGCCTCCCGAGGCGCACGTCTGCGCGCTCGCGCGGCCTGCTGTTTCGCCGCAACCGTCGACCGAATAATACGTGTGTGCACACATTCGCGACGCCACAACCAATCTCGCGTATCTACCGTATCTTGTGATCATCTCAGTGCTGTGTATTACTCCAAGACATTCTGCACATCCCTGTCCAAGATCAGCCCTGTCATCATCAGCCCGACAAGGAGTACACCACGCGGCACATTGTCAGCGCATTCGTCGGCTCGCCCATAAACATTCCAACCAGGTCAGTGCACCCACATTGTTTTCCACAATTCTCCCGTGTCAAATCCCATCAGCCCTGCATTCCTGTAGCCAGCGGTTACACTGACCAAAATGTATAGAACATTTGACTTTTTTCGCGATTTCAGGGTTGGCTGAATAGTAAAACTTGTTTGTAGATAGAGGAATATTATTTACAGTTTTCGGTTCTTCAGCGACTGAAAATCCTTTCTTGATGTATACAAGGATATTCTTAATGTCATTGCTTGTATCTCATTTTTGTAGTTACCTTAGTTACCAAGAAATGTACATAGACGGGTGGATAGAGAGAGGTTGAAGAATAAACGACTTTATAGTATATACAACGTGTAACAGAACGGTGTCACCAGATTTGAAGAGCTTATTCAGTCAATGGTATAGAACAACTTTTACTACGGAGCCAAACCAGAAATCTCGACAAAAATCTGCCCTTCCAATCTTCCATACATTTCGGCCGAGCGGCATTGCATTTTTCTATGAAACAGTTAATTTTTTTTTCGAGATACAGTGTTTGTTCCATTATAAAAGTTGTTCTATCTATACCATTGACTGAATAACCTCTTCAATTATGGTTACACCTTTCTGAGACACGTTGTATAGGTACATGAAATTCTATATATAAGGTCTTTCAATTTAAATTGAAAGTAATTTAGGAGGAGATTCAGTATTCAGATTCAAACTTTTTTTTCACTCCTCAGTACAAAGTGGTCCGATCAGCTGGCTCATTTTGTATGGACAAGTGAAGAAAACGTTCGCGCAAAAAAACGTATTTTGCAGTGGAATGTGATGTATTAACGATACTGGATCACCTCCTCAATTACTTTCAATTGAAATTGAAAGACCTTATATATAGCTGAATATGTATAAAGATACTGAGTCTATTCGTAAACGAGTAATAACATGGTTTTAAGGTTGCACCTATAAAGAAACATTAAAAAGACTTACTGACGCTGAACTATGAAAATCCTTTGAAAGATTTTATATTGATTTTTAGTCGCCTTATTAAAATACATCGTTTTGATTGGAACATTTGACAAGACCCCACACAAGCATCGCCGCCGCATCAAAAGACTGCCGCCAAAAAACCTGATACCATCTTGATTTTTACACCCACCTCCCTTAACACAATGGATGTTTTTTTTTTAGCACGGATTGTTATGTCATGTAAACTGTGATGGATTCGCATTACGTCCGTACATCCATTTTTGATTAATTACAAAAAACCGAGTGCAATTTTAATTGTCTGACGTAAGCAATTCATATGTTGTTGCTATGCTCAAACAATGTAATGAAATATAATCAATAATGACAATACGTCGTGTTGTGAATGTTAGATAACGACATAAAAGGTGTATCAGGATCGTAGCAGATGGAAATTTGTGGTCTGTGCTTATCCCTCTGAGAGACAGTTGTATGTATGTATAAAATATCTTTGGACGAATTCGATATATTTAATGATTTTATTAATATTTCTATCGGAATTTCTAGCAAATTTGCAGAATATACATATAGTAAAGCCGATTCTGAAGGCTTTAATTTTAGTTTTAGTGCTGTCAAAACTAAATTTTTTTCGATACAAAATAGTCCTTAAGAGTTAGGATTAGAAGCTAAATTTCTTTGGAAAATTTTAAGCTTTGACAGCACTAAAACTAAAATTAAAGCCTTCAGAATTGGCTTTATTGTGCGCAGATCCAAACTTATTCAATCTCAATGACCACTTGACCCGTTAAAAATGGAAGATGACTAATAAAATAAAACTAGTTTTTATTTACATACATATTCGTCATTTGTAGAGCGCCTACTTGTGAAAAAAAAGGTGTGAATTGTCGCGAACAGCTAGTATGCGAGGTGTTAATTTTATAACCCTTTTCCTACTAACTGATTATATTATTGCCTGTTAATACGAATAACTTTTACCTCAGGAGTTGGGCAAAATTTTCGACTAAATTTTTGATTTCCTGTATAAACTGCGCCTTTTGGCTGGTCTCTAATTAATAATAATTAATAGATCAATATAAATTCTCAATATTGGTATTGTTTCCTAGTAAAAGAAAATAAAGGAAAAAGTATATACGTCATAAAATTCTTTAATATACTATATAAATGCGCGCCAAACTTTATGATGCCTGAGTGAAGTTAGCTCTGGCGAGACAGAGATAGATAGGTGACAGAGATAGATGAAACAGAGAGAGACATACACATAGACGAACTTCAGAGGCGTCATAAAGTTTGGTGCCGTTTATACCAGTTAACGGGAAAACGGTTATTAAATAACAGCCTGTATTAACAATTTAACGGGGATAGAGATGGGTGGTGGATAAATACTCAAATAGAATTAACTGAGTTTTTACTCGTTTGAGTAAATACTTAATTTTTATCAGTTTTCACTGAGTAAAAACTCAAAACGTAGGATAAATACTTTTTCCATGGAAATTACAAAAAAACTTCCATCGCCATTGTAATATTATTCTTTAGGTATGCACTAGGATGAGCAAAAGCTTCATATGGTCATAATTTGGCCATAAAATCCAAGTTTAGATATGGAAAATATAAATATGTGCTTGAAGCCCAAACAAAATAATGAAACTACAATGACGTGAATAATGTCATCATACAATTTCAACCATGTCATCAAACGAGGCCATTGGGCCCGAGTTAAGAAGTAAATTATGTGCTCAAGTGGGGACACCGGGCGGTTATTATGATTTTATGAGTTTTAAAGCTGGGCCTTACGAGGAGTTAATTATATATTAAATATTAATTATACATAATTATAATTGAAACTCTATTGTACGCCCGTTTCGTGCTGTTGTGCTCATGTGCGGATAAACAAAATGGTACCCATGTTACACCGTGTGTGGAAAAATTAATTATAAACGCATGCCAAAAAAAATTCACATTTTATGATAAGGATATGATCCTACTTAGGATGATGTGAAGTTTCCGGAGTCAAAATATATTATTATGGGTATATTGTCATTGACCATGAGAATTGAAGATCAGCAGAATATCAAATTCTTTCATAAAATTTTAGATATTTTTTACCCATGATAATATATTTTGTTGATATAACCTTATGATTAATGTTTTTGTGTTTACATGACCCATTAATCAAAAACATTAATCATAAGGTTATATCAACTTGAAGAACAAATTTTAAAACATAACTAAAAAACGTATGAATAATATTTATCCTGCTTTTTGGATAAAAACTAAGTGTAAACGGGTACAAATTCAGTATTTACTCACTGGTGAGTATTTAGTCGGATAAATAAGATCGCTAAACGGGGACATGTTTTACAAACTATATGGCAATCGAAAGAGGTTTTTACATAAATTAATGACTCATGTCTATGAAAGGTCGTTTAAAATACATGTTTAACTTTTCTGTCTTTCCTTTTTAGGGTTTCGTTAGCAGTAGAGAAACTTTTACTGTACCTACGAGTTAAACTCAAAGGAAGTTCAAAATTAACATTTTAGATGTAAATAATATTGTAAACTGGCTACTTTCACCATTTAGGGACAAAACAATTTATGTTCCTGTAAATATTTGTTAATTCTATCTTGTAGGCTTACTAAATAAATGAAGATTTGTCCAGACTGTATAAAATTACCTACTAAATGTTTAATACAATTTCTAATCCCATAATAAAATGTTTTATGTAACGTTTACTGGCAAAGTAATGATACCTGAATATTGTAGGTGGAGGATAAAGTATAAACTTAAGTTGACTCTTACCTAAGCGATACGGTTCATTCACTAGTGTTCATTCAAGCTTTCTATGGTCAAAGATTAACTATGCTGAGTTTGTAGAGACGTGTTATTTCTTTCATTGAGTCTGTCCAATTTTCTTCTAGTTTTGGGTAAATTCGAGTACTAATATTTTTAGAGGCTCAAAGAGAATATGTGCTAGATAATCTTATTTGAAATCTATTCAGCTTTAATATTGTACATTTTGAAGGTTTCCTCAGGTACTCATAACTATCCTATTTGGTTATATCACTAAAATTAGGGTGCGTGTCCATCATAACAAAATATATATTAAAACTAAGAAGATTCGTTTTGATTTTAAAGAGAAAAACTCGACGTTTACGCACCGGGGCATCCCGCGGTGCCTGATGATTTATTTCAAATCAGTCACTCCACTCCTACCTGACATAAGAACCTATGAAACGTCGTATACCTGGTCACTTGGTACTCATTATGAACCTGGACATAGACCTAGAACTAAGAACCTGTGAGACATGTCGTACATCTTCTCGTCACTTGGTACTCGTTGCGGACCTGCACTCAATAGACAACACTAAAAGACATGACCCTACCAACCGACAAACTAGACCGCTCAAAATTTCAGGTCATAATAGAAACCATATCGAACACCATTGTTAACAAACAATATCCACTATCATCATCATACATCATATTTATTGTAGCACCATACTCATTCTCACTGCATCTAGCACCTCATCCCATAAATAAACCTATTCAGAAAAACTAAAAAATTCGTTGTCACTTTTACTTTACATTATTTTTATTTATTTAAATAATTATTGTTACATACCTACCTTCTTATATTCAACTGATGACGGCCCTATACCGCAGGCTGAAATATATCGAGTTTACATATGTTTTATTGCTTTTTATAATTATTAACTATTGATTTGATATTTCAAACAGTAGGGAAATTTATAAGTGGCATCGGTTAATTATATTATCCGCAGTTAAAGTCTTTACATATTGCTTAAAACAATTGAAACGCTGTAAATTTCCTGAATAAACAAATTAAATAAGCAAGTAGGTTCTAAATAAACGAATCTCGATGTGTAATCTATGTGGTGGGAGCAGTGGCGCGGGGCGGGCGGCACGTCTCACCTGCTGGCGCCGGGCGTGGGCGGCTGTTGACGCGTCCTCCGCATTGTTACAGAAAATATAGTCACTACACCTGTCTACCATACAATTAAAATTATTGACATTATTTATAAGACATCACAAAGTCATGACTTAAATGTGACAGAAGTTTGAATTTAATTTAGTATTGTGCAATCGTGCAATCTGTCACTGGCGCTAACTAATTCTTTACTTGGTCTATTTTTTGCTTACTCTTGCATAAATAAGTTATTTTAGCGGGAAATCGCTGAACTTACAAAAAGTAACAAAAATACCTAGCAATAACCTAACTGCTATAATGGTAAAACATCATAAAACTCGCTGATTAATGTCTAAGATTTATTGTTTAAAAAAACACTTGTACTTATCCACATATACAATAAAACTTTATTATGGCCGACCGGTTTCGCTGTAAAGCATTTTCTAAATCTTTTTTAAATCCCAACTAACAAACAAAATAATTTTATACTCAAACCATGTCTAAAAAAGACGTGCAATAAATAAAAACAACAATAAATTAAAAAGATATCTGATATGTATTTGACATTTGATCTGGATCTGGATCTGGATCCCATAACCAAATATTCAACAACTGTTTCATCGTTCGTGTCATCAAATCATTTCATCCTACACTGACTGACATAAAACTGAAAACATGTGAGTACTCATATATCTGGTCACTTGGTGCTCAGTATGGACCAGGACTGAACAGACAACACTAACAAACAGACAGACATACTCTCTCATAACATACATTACGCACATATGTTATCTCTTATAACCCATCACAAACCCTATTTACATAACTAGACATCTAGACAATAATTTTTACATAAATTAATCTAAACGTAACACAATTCAATAACTATACGATTAAGAAATAATTTCGTTATAAAACCAAGTAAAAAATTAAAACCACCATTAAAAATTTTGAAACACTTCACAAAACGGTAACTAAATTCCGCTAGCCTAAAAATAATAGTATTTTTCGTTATTGCAAACATTAACATAAATTAAAATAACCTGAATGGATTTCGGGCACTGGACTTTCTCTACACTATCTTCTATCAACTCGTACATATTTTAATAGCTTTATGTTAAGGCATTCGTGACTTATTTATCGATGTTCGAAGCTTCACAGTTAATTGTGGATTGCACATTTTAGAATCCATTGAATAAATTGTTTAACATTAGGATAAAAAGCAATAACATGGCATGTTTTTAGAGTTTTGTGACTAATATTTTTTTCAAGTTTTAATAAAATACATCTTATTTCCTAAATTACGTCTGTGATTAATACTAAATCTGATCCATATTGGTATCAATTCGGCATAACACGTCTTAACTTATTTGACAGGACTAACCTTATTTTAAGCGTCCTGTCTTTTTCTTTCTTTATTGAAAAGACAAGGACAGAACGCTTAAATTAAGTTTAGTCCTGTCAAATAAGTTAAGATGTGCTTCGCCGAATCGGTACCATTGTCTGCTTAGTATTCTGCATAAGTAATGTTATCTATATAACTCAAAGAAGACCCTGACTGACTGATTGACTGACTGATCTATCAACGCCCAGAGCAAACTGCTGGACCTAGGTATATGAAACATGGACTGTTCCTTATATGACGTGAAATCCGCTAGGAAATTTCCACAGGATCGGGAGAAACGGGATCTACGCGAGCAATTTGTATTATTAGAGTGCGAGATAGAACAACAATTAGAATAGTAGTTTATGCTACTAGGGCGAAAAGGAATAAATTACGAGGACGATTTAAAACACGAGCGTAGCGAGTGTTTTAAACGTAACCGAGTAATTTATTGCTTTTACGCCCGTGTATCATACTACGTTTTTCAATGCATAGTGTGAGGAAATGAAAATAAATATAATCTTGTGAACTTTAAATTATAATTGGCTCAAAAGGACTGTATCCAGAGCCGTTAAACAGTGGAAAAAAAAGTATAACATCTATGGTACACAGGAAAGGCTGCAGGTTAGCCAACCATTGTAAATAAATTAAAAAAAAATAATAATAATAAAGCCCTAGGGCAAAATAATCGACTTTTTGTTCGGTTTTGATGCATAAAAAGTAGGCCTTTACGAGCACATGCATTGAAAACAACCAAAAGGGTTTTGAACCTCGGGGACTCTCTGCATTTCGCGGGCCAGCGCCAGTTATTCCTCTGAGATCTACTATAAATTCTTTTCTGAGACTATTCTGAATTTTAAAGCTATTTCATACACCAACTACTAATGCACATATAAATATTGGAAATTTCTCATGCGATGGATTTCACTAAAAATCATATTATAGGTAGGTACATTATCGAAGGTTTGTTGTTTTTATTACTATTTATAAATGTCAAAACTTAAAATAAATTATTATTATTATTTACTTATTATTATTTTGTAACCGTTAAAACTTCATTCTTCCGCCGTACGGCGGACTTTGTGTTGAAATTTACGAGTATCCGCCGAAAACCGGCCATTTTGTGCATCGTATGGGAAAAATGATATAAGCCACCCGCGCAAAATTATTATTATTATTTACAAATTAAATAAACGTAGTGTCTAACCGTCCGCCGGTGAAATAACGCGTTAAAACTTCATTCGTCCGCCGTACGGCGGATTTTGTGTTGAAATTTACGAGTATCCGCCGAAAACTGGCCATTTTGTGCATCGTATTGGAAAAATTATATAATCCACCCGCGCATGCGCAAACGTGACAAACTATCTTCGCTTGATTTGCCGCTTCAGATATCGAATCGTTGGTGTAGTGGGTAGTGCATTAGGTTTTAATAACCAGGTGTCTGGGTTCGAATGCGCGTCAGTAGTATTTTTTTATAGACACAATTTCAATAAAAAAAACTGCCAACTGCAGGTCGGACTCGCACACAAAGGGTTCCGTATTACCACACAAAACGGGTACAGAACTCTAAAAACATGGTAAATAATTCCATTTGCAGTTATAGGTATGGCAGACCATCTTAACTTGACACTTACAATTTATTAAAATCCATATATCTGAAGGGTCTTATTAAGTTGTACTAAGATAATTTCCTAAATAATGAAGTATTTGTAATTTTTAGATTTTTTTCATATGTGTATGTTTTTTCAAGTTGCTGAGTTAACTGGAAGTGTCTTATAGGTTTTGATTCCCTTGCGAGTGCCGAAAATTGGTATTAAATTGATTATGTAAAGTGGAATACATTTTTTTCTCGTCGAGTTTGAAGCCTGATTTCTTTACAGCATCATGGGGCCGGCGGTAGACTTCTGTAGGAGGTTTCAGTTTGAACTTGATATGTCATACGGGTCCCAAGCAAAAGGGTTTGGACAGGCAGACAGATGGACGGACAGACAGACATACAGAAGGACAGTAAAGTCATCCTATAAGGGTTCCGTTTTTTTCATTTTGAGATACGAAACCCCAAAGATGTCAAAAAAAAGGTGCGACCACGTGTGAAGCGAAGAAGGTGTTAGGTTCACACGTAAACAAATAAATAAGGGAGCCAAGCAAAGCGGAGCGAAGTGAGGTGAGCCCCGTAGTTTTAACAGAATTCATGATTTAAGACCCGTTTAGCAGCTGGCGTGTGAAAATCCCGTCTTTTTCACTGAAAAGAACACTTGTATTCAAAATTTACTCAATGGTTCCTCAACAAATCCATGTTATCCATGTATTGTGTATGCTGCCATTGCAAAGTTTCCTTGGTTTTCCGATTAGAATTTTTAAATTGAAAACTTCTAATCTACAGAAACTATGGAAACTTAGCGATGACAGTTTACACTAAACATAGGTAATAAGGTTTTGTTGAGGAACGATCCTGAGTAAATTTTGAATGTAAGTGTTCTGTTTCGTTAATTAGAAAAAGGCGGGGTTTTCACGATCCGGCTGCTAAAAGGGTCTTAAGCAAAAACCTTCTTTTTTGAAACCCTGAAAGAATAGCGGTATACTATGTGCTTCCGCCAGCGGACGTTTAGACAAATGGTTAAATATCTTTTTGTTTGAGGATACGTACTCGTAAATTCATGCGGCTTCAAACGACGACGAGATTAGAAACATTTGCTAGTAATTTTTTTTTATATTATGTATATTTTATATTTACATACAATAGCGCATTTATCTTCATGATAAGCGTGAAATTTTTGACATCCGAAACAAAATAATCGATATAATTTAGCGAAACCATGAGCAAAACGCACATCTCTACTCGGAACACAACCAGTTTAGTCATGTGGGCGCACAGTAAAGACGAGAAGAAATTTATATTGCGGCCGTCTACGACGCGCTGGAGATAACACGATGTTGAGATTTTCCTAACTGATCATTCTACATAAGATCGTAACAAAATACAAAATTTATTTATCTATATACAAGTAATTTTACCTTTTCAGACCTTTTCACCTAATAAAACCTGTATTAGGTGGGACCACTTTTCCCTTTTTGTTACATGGTTCTTGTGCTGTTAGTAAAATTTGACAACAATTTAGCCCTCGGTATGATAAGATAAGATAAAAATTGTACAAATGAGTGTTCATATTATAGCAGAGAGAAATATTCTAATTATTATAAGAGTATAAGAGTAAATAAATGTTTAATCTAGTTCGTGTACATTTATTATTTTATTACATATATTTTTTTATAACATTAAATTTTGACTTGTGAAACATGTATTTTATATACCTACTTTGCAAAATAAACTATTTGAATTTTGAATTTTGTGCATTACAAACTTGAAAAAAATCAGAAACAAATTTAAATGCACATATATTTTGAAACAATCCTCGGTTCAGTGCCAGAAACCTCGGTAGCGCAGCCGGTAGCGCGCCTGTCATGTAAGCAGGAGGTTGTAGGTTCAAATTCAGGCCAGAGGAATATTTCCAAAATATTTGTGCTTTTAAATTTGTTTCTGATTGATTTCAAGTTTGTAATGCACTCTAATAATAATTAGAGTATTCAAAGCGATTCGAAAATACAGCTTATTAAACTTAAATCTCGAAATGGTTTTCGAATTAACTCACCTTAACATAATTTAATCTAAGCGAATTGTTGAATTGATTTAGTTCTGCCACGTATGCCCATAAATGGTTATCATTGAGATACGTAAAAGAATAAATTCATCATCAACTTCGGGAAATCAGAAATCAGTAAACAGGGATGTTCCAGCTTTCATGGAATAAAGCACTTTTTTACCGACTTGTGTGAATTAAGTATCGGTCGACCGAGATAGGTTTGATTTCCGCTACAGGCAGGATATTTAAAACAATCTTTGAATGCATATTATGCAATTTAGTCCTTTTCCTCCTAGGCCCATTGAGATGGGACGCCTTGTATTAGTCTTTCATAGTTAAAACTTATTTTATTTTTCTATAATATCAGACAGGAAAACTACGAGTAAAAGAAAAGTCAGAATGTATCGACTTGGTAAGTATTGTGATCAAGTTGGAAAAGTCCGTATAACAAATAACGATATAATATTCCTGAATGGCAGGAACGATTTGCTTATCATGTCTACATTATGTTCCTATCAGATGTGTTTTCACTCTACTGTGTCTTGTGTTCAAGCGATTGCAAAAGCTCAGCAGCTGCTTGCTAAGTTTGAATATGGAGAGACTGCAGTTTTGAACCTAACTTGGACTTTGTTGTGCCAGTTTGTGTGTGTGCTGCTAATAAAATGCGACGGAACAGATAATCAGTCCGTTATCAGACTGAGAATTAGATGCTTGTGCATATTTCACGATATGCTCTAAAAGTCCAAAATATTTATACATAAATATTGAATGTAGTTCCAGAGACAGTCCATGAAGCCCTATCATAATTATTATGATAGGACTTCATGGACTGTCTATGGAACTGCTGTATCTTACATGTATACTCTAAGGCAGGGGTCACCAAATGGCGGACCCCGGTCCGGATCCGGACCGCCGATCTATTTTGTGTGCACCCAGAAGAATCTGAGAATATCAGCATAAAAAATTGTGATAATTCAATTTAGCCCGCTACTTACTTTATTTCTTTAATTAGATGTATCCTTAATAATAAAGTATTCTGATTTGTTTTGGTTCTATTTATTCAATAACATTTTAAATCTAGGTTGCTATTTATCATCTAGCAAACGGACCGCGACAAATTTATTTTTGTTATAAACGGACCCGCAATGAAACTAATTGCTGATCCCCGCTCTAAGGGATGAACTAAGTAAAGTTGGGTGGAAATGCAATGCATTTGCAGGAACACCGCTCATATTAATTAGGGAATTACCTAATTAATATGAGGTAATAATTACCTAATTAATATGAGGGGTGTTCCTGCAAATGCATTGCATTACCCACCCAACTTCACTTGGTTCATTCCTTAGAGTATACATGTAAGATATAGCAGTTCCAATGAAGTTGAAGTTGAAGTTGAAGTGAAGTTGGGTGGAAATGCAATGCATTTGCAGGAACACCGCTCATATTAATTAGGTAATAATTACCTAATTAATATGAGAGGTGTTCCTGCAAATGCATTGCATTACCCACCCAACTTCACTTGGTTCATCCTTTAGAGTATACATGTGGGTTATATGTATTCTCTAAGATTGATCCTATTTTGACTGTGAAATGTGTAAGTAAACGCTAAAGCGACATGGTCTGAAAGTTCAACGCATATTGGTTTTCGAATACGCAGGTCCCCAGATTCACTTTATTAATAGACTCTGGCCTCCTAGGATATAGCTGTTACAGCTCATAAAACACTGAACGCTGATAGGTTTCATGGCCTGTTGCTCTAGGCCGGAGAGGAGCGTCAAAGCTTGTATCGACATGCAAAAGCTGTACGTCGATAATGCGTCAGAAATGCAAGGCGCAGGTCTGTAGAGAGGACCTAGGGGAGTTCCGGGACCTAGCATTGATTTATAGCAGACACCAATGTACCTACAGTGGAGATCACAAAGCTATACACATTGGAATTTGTACCTTTCATGTAGTACTGCAAGTGGATAGCTTGGTGTGATCTCCACTGTACAAAAGTAAAAACTACAAATAAAAAACATACATCGTAAAACTAAGCTGAGAGGTACTCAACGCCACAAGAAACTTAACTTTAATAAAAAGTAATAATCGTCGTTTAAAGGTGGATGTACCAAGAGGGCCATTCTGATAATGTTTATCACAAAGTAAGAAAGACCGGTCAAATGCGAGTAGGACTCGAGCCTTGAGAGTTCCGTATATTATATAATTTAAAAGACAAACTTATTCCACTTGCAGGTATGAAGGATAAACTTGACTTGACGATCTATTCGACTATGTATCTTAAAGGTCTGATTGAGTTGGTACCTAATAATTGACTTTTTAAACAATTATTTTCCTGTTCACTACAAGCGCAACCCCAGCTCCGATTCAATACTCAATACCTTATATAGAGCTATGCTGTGTAAGAATATGACGTAGTAGTTTTAATAATGACTTGGTGGCTGGAACAATTGCTAAAATAAGACCAGTCAGAATCTATGTATTCTATACAATACAATACCATACGTTAATTAATATTAAAACAATAAAAATAGGTTTTTATAAATATACTAAATACCTAAGACTAAAAAACGAAAATTATATACTAATAAAAAATATCTTAAATTAAATGAAAAATTTGATTTCGATCGTTGCCGCTGGCAAGGGTATCCAAGAGACTGGCAGCGTTACCTCCTTACCTTGTATTCTATAATAGTATATTTATACTTACTACCTCGAATATTTTGTTAAAAATAAATAAACATGAAATAAATAAATCGAGGTTTTTTTCTCTCTCTTTAAGTATTGTTATTTGCACAGGTAAGTTCCTTAGAAAAAATTAATTGCCAGCTACAGTGTGTAGGGAACTCTAGAACATTCAGTCAAGCAGCCTACAATCTACATGTCGCCATGGTTACGTCCGGCCGTAACCCAAGGGCACTGATGTAAAAGCGGGATATACGCAACTGTTGGTTGATAGGGGATGGGGTGGCGAAGGGGACGTCTAGGTTGTGTGAAGGCTGAATAGAAATATAGGGTGACTTAGAAAAGCAAAAGCAAATTGCGTACAGGAAACGAGTATAGCGGCACAAAAATATATTTCGCGAGAAGGTTATTAGAATTTTTGTTTTTGTTCTCTTCCAATATACTTACAGAATGTCGATTTGGTCCACAGCTTGCGTCACATGAATTTATAGTTTACATGACGCTTATTCCAAAAAACAAAAATTTTATACTAATTGAAGAAGGCATTATGCCTTTTCTTAAATTTCCTAAAATTATCTTCATAAACGGTAACTATGGTGCGGCGTGGTGCGCTAACTTACCTACTCGGGTGCCCCTCCCCACCCCGCAGCCACGCCTCGTCCCGATTCGCCAGTGCTGAGTCAATTTTATCATGTCTATCGTACACTAGACAATTTTTGTCACCTCCAAAATATCGTACATAAATTTTCAAAAAAAAATAGTATTTTTGTATATCTTTTTCATCATCAGTATCGTGAATATAACTTACCCTGTGACGGAAGATGCTGACCAAATCAACAACCTGTATAGTGTAAACTTGCCTGTATCAATCAAAGTCACCTTATATGCAGTTTCAGATTGAGGTAGATAATATCGAAATTTTGTTATACAACGTGTAACAGAAAGGTGTAACCATATTTGAAGAGCTTATTCAGTCAATGACATAGAACAACTTTTACTATGGAGCCAACCCTGAAATCTCAAAAAAAATCTACCCTTCCATACATTTCGTCCGAGCAGCATTGCATTTTTCTATGAAACAGTTATTTTTTTTTCGAGATACAGGGTTTGTTCCACAGTAAAAGTTGTTCTATAGCAATGACTGAACAAGCTCTTCAAATATGGTTACACCTTTCTGTTACACGTTGTATAGTTATTTTATTATATACGACGACGGTGGGGGTCAGTTATTAGTATGACTTTTTAGGTATTTACATGTTTTTATTTTGGTCTCCTTTTTTCTTTGATCAAGATTTACTCATACAAATATCCTTCATATTTCGTAGTAGGTATGTTTCAGTTTTTCATACAAAAGTTACTTGTATGATGTCGCTTTTCACAATAAGTGCCGCCTTTTACATAGTTTGTAACTGAATAGTTAACAAGAATTACTTGAAATATTATTAGAGTGCATTACAAACTAGAAAAGATCAATCAGACACAAGCCCAAAGACAAGAATTTGAAAAAATTGCCCGGGCCAGGATTCGAACTCGCGACCTCTTGTTATCAAGACAAGCACGCTACCAATTGCGCCACCGAGGTTCCTACCCAGACCGGTGAATTCTTCCATCATACTTGTCCCCTGTTTTTTTTTTTACTAGAATTACAAAGAATTACTTGGCACAAAATTCAACCTGTTTTATGGATTTTAAACTAAGAAGTTTTGACATTGAGTTCTATTAGTTTTGTCGTGTATATTAGCTATAAGATCTACAAAAGCCACCCACATTCGTTCAATTATTACCTGTAATGGTGGACGTAATGAGACTGGTGGGTAGACTTGGGTGTTTGTTCGGTGACAAAGAAGGAGTTAAATTGTTATGTTTCAATAGAAAATGTTTAGGGACCATCTGGTCGTAATGGCGGTCTGTATATTTGAACTAACATTTCTATATTTTAAAGGAAACCGTAGTGGCTGTTAAAGATTATAATTCCCATTTTGTATGTAAGTATCTGATTGATATAATAAAAGGAGGAAGATACGGCGTTCTTATATCGTCAACTGAAAAATGGGCTTGCTGTATGAACAAGCGCCACCAAGCGACTGAGATAGAGCGAAGGGGTCCGACATCTATGGGTCCGACAGTACTGCGAGCGAGACAAGCGAATCAAAGCAGGTCAATTGGACTTGGTTTTGTAGTACTACGCACGGGAAGCGGTTACCATATCTTCCTCATTTTGTTTTTATCTGAGTAAAAGTGTACAAGAAAACAACGGTCAAGTGCGACTCGACTCGGACATCAAAGATTCTGCAGCTGTTGCCACGCAATAACTCATACAGCTTACTATTCAAATTAAGAAATAAATAAATTTGACTGATAATGATAACTATATGATGTTTATTTACCACAAGTGGATAAAATTATGTGTCAAAAACATTTGTTTTCATTTTAATAAATATTGAAATGATTTACGGGGTCTTTAAAATTTAATGTTACAGTGGTCGACTTTCAGAAAAAACAATAATATAGGGTGGCAACTAATATACATATCTGTAGAAACATATTAAAAATACAACTGCAAACATAGCCAGACTCTTCCACCTATCCTCCCGTTGCCATGACAACCAGAGTACCAGGCAACAAATCAATGCAGTAACATCTAGGATACCTAGATGCATTTCGGACCTGCGCACTGCATCCGCTAGAAGTAAAACTGGTATAGTTCAGGAAATATAAGTGATGTGACACTAGCAGTGGGATGGGGTAGCCAATAAAAACTTCACACCTGGCAACAAATGTGCCCCTTTGGATCCAGATAGTACATGAGTAGACGAATCCAAAAAGCCCGGGACACAAATTTTCCTGGCTCTCTAACGGATTTGGCAGCTTATTTGGCAGCTTATTTACCGGAAGTAACGTATTTAGCGCTAATTCTGAAAGTGTATACACGATTCTGGCTTAACTAAGCGTCATATAGCAAAATATGCCCCCCAAATGTGGCCATAAAACCTTAATTTCCGTGTTAAAATCAGTGATACGAAACTCTCTCTCTGACTACAGCCTGATTTCTAATTATTACATGTTTTGTTTTTATAGCGACTTCCATCGCTATAAAAACGATAGGTAGGTGGTAGAGCGGATGCCGGGTTCAACTTTGGAGGTACCACCATCTTACTTGGAGACCCCCTCAAAGTTATTCGGTGGAGAGTAAGAGGACAGCTCACAGGCAAAAAACCAGGTGGCACACTATGCCTGGGACCGATTGATGGCGGTATATCCATCCTTAATAGCCGGATCTTATATGAAACAGACGTATGGGCAACCCCCCCCCCCCAAATGAATTACACTCCTAATAAATGGCCCCCAGTTCCCGGCAGCTCCACTATTCCTACGACCTACCTACCGACTACGGTGGTAATTACAGATGGCGCTAGCGTAGGTCCGGCCAATAATATTTTATTGTTCCGTGGGTCCGGCTATGTCAAACTTTGTTGTTGTGTGTTTCCTACTGTTTTTCTCCAATATTTTTTTTATATCCTCTTATCACCTGTATTCCAATATGTTATATATTTGTTAATGTGGGTTTTTTCGGGAATAAATTAACACCATTATTAAAGCAACCTCATACGGCACACAAAGGCATAATTCCAAGAAATTAATCGAAAATCACAAAAAGCTACGCAAAAAGTATAACAATGTACAGAAATGACAGATTTTCATGGCCGGATCGATTATCTATAGGGATAATTTCAAAAACCAAAGAAATAATGACACACCATGATAAAATTCCCAATCAAACAATCAATAGTCAATGGCAGCAAAATAGAAAAATATACATACTTCGGACAGGTAATATCACCAAAGGACCTTACAACAAAAGAAATAAACACAGAGTACAGCTAGCATGGAAAAGATACTGGTCCATTAAAGAAACTATCAAAAACCCTCAGGTACCACTCACTAAGCCTAGAAAAAAAATTGATTCATATATTTTATCCATTACGACATATGAATGTCAAACATGGAGCCTAACAAAATAAAATATGCGCAAACTTGAGACTTGTCATCACAGTATGGAGGAAGTATGCTCAACGTAAAGTTAAAAGGCAAAATAAACTGCAAACTTTACGAAAACAAACTAAAATTAACGATGTATCTTACTGGATAAAAAAACTAAAATGGTGGTAGGCAGGTCATATAATGAGAAGTTATAAAGAAAAATGGGCTAAGGATGTAACTAAATGGTGTCCAAGGCAAAATAAAAGAAAGAAAGGAAGGTAGCGTCTTAGATGGGACGACGATATTCGGAAAATAGCTGGAACTACTTGGAGGCGGTTGACCCATAATCAGAAAAGCTGGCAAGCTATAGGGGAGTCCTATGCGAGAACGCAAGTTAATCTCAAAACCAGTGTTAATAAAATTGACACTACATTTGAACATATTAATAGTTTGAACATTTATTAATAGTTTACTTTCATTCTCATGATTTTTAAGATTGTTGAATAAAGGCTATTATTGTTATTTTCTAGGTACACTTTTCAGTCACGGGCCAATAGGGACCCGGTCATTTGAAGAGCATTCATGGGGCCGAAGCCAACATTGAACAGGCTTTTGGTACCATTTAATCTAAAAGTGAAATGGCTGCATCTATGGAGGCCTCTCCTTCAATGTATCATTGAGATACACTAACGGACAGTCCCCCATAGTTGCCAAACTATTGTCAGGAAGGAAGCGACTTGGAGTGGGCTATGAGGGTGGAACGCTAAATGGACTGGACACTATGGCTATGGAGTGAGATAACGGATATTATTATTATTTCGAGAATTTTTGATCTCGTCTCTCCCTCTTGGCCAAAGCATTTAAAGAGAGAGAGACGGTACATCCTTCGGCAGAAGCACAGTCGACCGAGGTTCAGAGCCCCAGGGAAAGAAATCGGCGAACGATGCGAGCAGTATCGAGCAGAACCGCCTTCTGCATCCGCGCTGGAAGCGAACTGCCGCGGAATCCCAACCGTCTCAGGTTGGTTATTATTATTATCATATTTCATATAAGCGGGATGTAAATGCCTGTTTTGTCTAATTCCCGTTTTTCATAATATCTTCGTACTTCGTGATTTAGTTCTGGAAAGGATTAGGTATTTAGAAAAACAACTTCTTTCTAAGAATTATGAGACTATTAAACATCAAAAAACAGAGGCTGGTTCAATAGAAAACATTCCTACAAGTGCGGAAAAGTTAAGTTCTAACGCAATGAACTAATGAACGACTGAGTCAATCAAACCTACAAGTGGTTGGCCGTGAATTCCATCGATAAAACCCGACTTTAGCCAACCTTTGGCTGCATTTTGGACTTGCGCACTGAATGCATGGAGGTACGACGCAATAACTTGACTTTGCTGAAGGTCTTTGGCATGATGTTTGAAAATATGAGTATTCTTTATTTCGATGATTCTACCCCTAAAACAGTGTATGCCAGTAATGCCGTATGTAATGCCTGCTTTCTTTATTTTAATTTTCGTACGTTGTTTGTTCTATGTTGAAGTGTGATAGTAACGTTATTGGTTATTATGTATACAATATTTTGGCAGGTTGCCTCCAAGCTACCCGCCCTCCATTCCCCGCCCGCCCCGCGCAGTCTCAGTCTGTCACCTGTTGATACGTTGTGTTGCACATCTACCGTCGTCGAGTAAAGGGTGTATACGAGTGACCCAGATTGAGAAAAGAGATTTTGTTTGAATAATGATTGTACTTTTCACAGTCACTTTGTCTACAAAATTTTATAAGATTATATAAATATTAATATAAATATTATAAGATTGCCCTTATATTCTCTTTTTAGGGTTCCGTACCTCAAAGTGGAAAACAGTAACTTTATAAATTAATTCTTTTGTCCGTCTGGCCGTCCGTCGAGACCCTTTTGCTTGGGCCCCGTGGATTTTATTTGCTGACGACAGCACGGTTATTTTTTGTAGTAAAAGTAACCAAGAATCAGCAATAAATGACACGTTAAGATGTATAATTGAATGGTTACAAAGTAATAATTTAAAAATAAATTTAAATAAGACTAAAATTATGCAATTTCGACAACGACTTACACCTATTTCACTTGACATCTCATATTTAAATACTAAAATTGATAATACTGACTTGACTAAATTCCTAGGTTTACATATTGACTCTAAATTATCCTGGAAACCACATATTGACCATATTTGCAAAAAGCTTTACCAATTCTCATACGCATTATATATGCTGTCGAAAGTTGTAAACAAAAAAGCAGTTCTCAGCGCCTACTTTGGCTATGTCGATTCAATTATTAGGTACGGTGTAATATTCTGGGGTAACTCAACTGACAGAGAAAAAGCTTTTAGAGCACAAAAGAGATGTGTAAGAGCGATAGAGCGGCTTCGGCAAACTGACCACTGCAAAGCTCATTTCATTCAGCTTAAAATTTTAACTTTACCTTCCTTATATATTTATGAGTTGGCAGTATTTGTTAAATCTAATAAACACTTACTTTTAAAGTTCAAAAGTAAAAGGCATCAAAATATGGTAGCATCTAATCCCTCAAAAACAGATCTCTTGAAAAAAAGTATTCTGGGTATGGGTCCTAAAGTCTATAATAAGTTACCAGCTGCTCTCCGTGACATTGATAGTATTGACATTTTTAAATCCACTCTAATGAAAATTCTATTACAAAAAGCATATTATACCATAAATGAGTTTTTAGAAGATACAATAGCACGCACGACCGATTTATGATATGAAGAAAATGTTGTGATACTCGTATTCTGTGGCATTGCATTGTGTATTGTTTGATGTAATTTTAATTTGTAGTTTTTGTATTTAATTCTTGTGTATATATTAATTTTAATAAACTTTAATATTTGTATGCCACTAAGGCGCAGCATGGCTTGGACATACCAATATGTAATATCTAATATGACCTATGTTGAACAAATAAATGATTTTGATTTGATTTGATTTGAAGATATCAAGTTAAAACTGATACTTCCTTTGGCCTACTTAAGCCGTAGACTTGGCTCCATGATGCTCTAAAACATCAATCTCCTAAATCAACACCAAAAAACATAATCGCCACTTATATAATCAATTTCATACAAATTTGCTAACCAATGAAAACCTATATAGGGCACTTCCATTAGACTTAGGAACTTGAAATTTCGTTTAAAGGTAGGTCATATACGGTATACATAATTACTTAAGAAGTAATGATGAACCAACTTAATTGGACCCTTTAGATAAATAGAAATGAATAGATCGTACTCGTGAGTGTCAAGTTAACTTAGTTAGCAGTTATTAAAGAGCAAGTTAACTTGACAATTACTTCATTAATAATTGCAAGTCGAATTAATTACCATATTTTTAGGTTTCCATACCCATATTATAAGGTGGTACGGAAACTGTGCGCGAATTCGACTCGCACTTTGCCGGCCATTTACGACTCGTTCGCTAAAATTGTTAATTTCTAGCTCTTTATAATTATATAAGAGCTTCTTTGACAAGGTTTTAGGGTATTTATTTATGAAATAATTTTGAGAAAAGGGTTTGTTGTGTTTGCGAGAGAGTAAGTCGTTAACTCGTGATAAGAAAAAAGAATGCACATGTGCTGCAAATGCGGCAGACACGCACGCCAAAGGTTAAATATTGAACCTGTATGAGTTTTATTCACCACTATACTTGTGCCTTAAAAGAGTTAAGGGTCCGTTAATTTATTTCCGTGCAAATATCTTATTGATTTATTTTATCAGTTATAATATAACATTTGAATGAGAATCAGGGAAATCAATATATTTTGGTCTTACGCCCCGCCACGTGTCAGATTTGAGTTTTGTTAAGCTGCTACTGGTAAATTTTGATAGACAACAAGGAAATTATTCGTTCACCAAATAATATAAGATGTTATTTTTTCTATAACTAAAAGTCATTGTTATATTTCATAAGTCATTCATGTCATTCACACAATATTTCAAAATAATTAAACACAAATTCACACTCGTAAGTTCATTATGTTAGTACAGAAATGGAAAAAAGTGTCTTAAAAATAATTATAAAGCTAGAAGTGTTTTAGAAAGAGCTTGCAGAGTTTGACCTTGTGCCGGACAAATATGGCGTCGACACGTCATATGATTTTAAGTAAATCCAAGAGAAATGAAGAATAGATTGAAGGAAGAAGGTTACAGTAAAACATCAAAATCGACTTACTTGCAATCCCACTAAACTCGCGACAATTATTATTAGTGCCACAGCAAGGTACATACATGTGCCTTGTCCCGTGGCAAACGAAACGCGGGAATTTTGACAAATGTACTCACCAATTCGTTGCCATCGGGCAAGTGGTGGTAGCAACAGAATTTCCCTGATCGATAAAAGTACGCATGCGTGCTGGGTAGGTTGCCTTTTGCGTGTTTTCGCGCGTGATCTACGACATTTTCTAGGTTTGACATTGATGTGATCAGTAATGGGACGTAAAACGATTTAATTACAGTTTTTGGCAATTTAATAAATTTATACATTATATAATTAACGTGCCTGTTTTTAGGGTTCCGTAGCCGAAAGGTTGTTCCTAGAAGATAATTCATATTTTTTCACTTGTACGTTTATAAAATTATACATTAATATATACTATTCTTGTACTATTTGTGTTGACTATTTGAAAATAATTATTTGTGGTACATGGGGCCCAAGTAATATTTTGTACGTCGGGGGCGTTATTTTGAATTCAGAGCGAAGCGAAGGATTCGAAAGCAAAATCCTGAGCGTAGCGAGGAATTCAATATACGCCGCCCGAGAACAAAACATCTGGGCCCCAAGTAATACATGAGTGATACACATAATTTTTCATCATTACCTATGAGAAAAAGAAAAAGCTACGAGTACCTGATATTTTGTGGTAATAATTGTTGCAACACATTAGCTGCATAATTTACCATGTTTTCAGGAGTTAATATACACTACACTACACGAACTTATTTACAATAATGATTATTAATTAAAATAACTTAGCGAGGAAAAAAGAAAAGAAAAGAAAGAAGAATATATAATATTATTAAAACTCGCGTCAGCTTACATACTAAATTATTATTACATGTAACATGCAATAATAATTTAAGAAGAATATAGTTTGTTTTTTTTTTCACCGCGCATTGCCACCATTGTCTAACCAGCCAGTAACTTTTTCTTAAATTATGCATTCGACATATTTGATTAAATGACGCTAATGTGTCAGAAGCACAACGCCGGACCAAACGGAAGAGACAAGGCACAAACTCCCATGGGAATAAAATTGACTTTGGCTCCCGCTATCCTCTGGAGCCAATTATCGTTTTTCGAATAGTTGTGGTGAAAAATAAAAATATTGTTCATTAGAAAACATAATGTGTTTTTTTAACGTGCAATAAGCTTTCTCTTAGCCATTACCACTCCTGATGGAATGCGTCGATAAGATCTAGGATGAAAGCGCTCGCCCAGAAACTGGGAGAGTGACAGCAGTGGAGGCGTTATTAATCAGTATTTTCAGGGACTTCCGCAAAATTCTATATAATGCGGTGACCGATGAATGACTGCCTGTAACCATCCCCGATAAACCTACTCATGCATGACGTCATGCCAGTCACGATAAGTCGCTTGGAAGCGTGGTTTCGTCATGAGTGTGGTGACAACTGACAACCCACGGCCGAAGCCTACCACTATCCGATAACCTTATGACCCTCTATACTACAAAGACCTTAGAGTAGGGCTGCCATCCGTCCGGGTTTCCCCGGATTTGTTCTAGTTTGGAGGGCGTCCGGGGGCCGTCCGGGGAGGATTTGGATCAAAATCCGGGTAAAACCCGGACACTTTAAGTGTCAGATTAATTAATTAACCACAATTAATTGAAGGATAATCAATAAATAAAAACAAATCTAAGAAAAAATTCATTCGTTCGTAAACCGCATCGAAGGCAATCCCAGAGCGGCAATAAATATATTTATTGTTTAATAAATAATTAACGTGGAATAAAAAATGTTTAATGAAAACTTTTTTTGTAAGAATATTTTTACGGATATCCGGGGAAAAACCTCAATTTCACCTAAATGTCCGGGGTTTTTGAAGTTTTTGTACTCCGTCGGCAATTTAGATGATGGCAGCCCTACCTTAGAGTATACATGTAAGATATTTAACACGTATACTCTAAGACAAAGACAAAGATACCCTTTTATATTGCCTTACTCGAATATTCTTTTTAGATGTCGTTGCCACTTGTCAAATTTGTGCGGCAAATGGACAGTCAAATTATCTCGCACCTAGATTTTACGAGTATAAGCAAAAGCAAGATCTCCAGATTTTTACAAAATTTATATCATCTTGAATTGTTTCAAGATTTGATTTGTCAGATTTGTTCTGCCTAACAGAAAGGGTCTAGACCAGGGGTCTCCAAACTTTTTAGGCTTAGGGCCACACTAATGCCCCCACTATGCCAGCGAGTGAGATTTCTTTTGTGCAGGGTGCAAGAGTGTACTCCACTCCGTTCGCAGTTTCGGTTGGTACTTCGGGCAAGTGTCAAGGACATTAACCATTGCGACGGAGTTAGCCGAAGCGTGTGCTTTGCGCACACCTTGAAGTAAGGTTGTATACAGAGTGTAATCGTTAAGTGTGACCAGCCAATTATTCCGTAACTACTACAAATATAAAAAAAAAAACTGATATCGAAAGTACGTTACCTAATCAGTAAAATGACGTCAATAACTTTTTGAAAATCAAACGAGAAATATCCAAAATTTTGACATTGATATTTGACATGAATAGTTACGGAATAACCGCCTAGTCACACTTAACGATTACACACTGTATAACATTCTTGTGATTTACTTTTAGACAAATACGCATGATAATGTTTCTATTCAAGGTGCGTATATAAGGTTTGATTGAGCACCCATTTTGCATCAATAAGAACCTGAAGCTTATGACTTTTCCTTTTAGTTTAAAATAGCGCGATCTGAGCCGTGGCTGTTACGACCACCAAGAAACACGCGCTTACGAGAAACGGAGTTTTTATTTAATAACTTGTCTTCTAAAGAAAATTATTTAAACATTATTAATTGGTTAGACGGAATTTTTAGTAATTTATTTTAAAATACAAATTTCAAGGCTGTATAATATAAGCAAGGCCAGTTAACACACAAAAAACATGAAATTTAGAGGTAACTTCGTAATTTTTTTCTATAGAGCGAACTTAAAGATTTTGCATTTTTTTCAAGACGGTTAGATAAGCCATATAGTCTACTATCTATATTATTTTATTTAAATGATTGATCATGTTACATAATGTCAAATGGTCATTTGAAGATGTGCATCTGACCTTATACGAACCTATTAATATTGGATGTGAACTTGTGAATTTTGAAAATTATATAACGATCAAACGCATTACGTTACTATTATATGTAAGTTTGTAAATTTTAAACAAACGAAACCGCGGGCGGGATTGGTAGTGCTCGCGGGTCGGTCTTGGCCTGCGGGCCGTAGTTTGGAGACCCCTGGTCGAGACTGACGGATATACAAACAGAAGTGATCCTATTTAAGGGTTTCGTTTTTTCATATTGAGGTACGGAACCCTAGAAAAAGTGGTAGTTTTCGATCTTAATATAAAGTTGTTACTTACGAAAAAAAAAATGTTTAGGCATGGTATATTATATTATACTAACCATAATAAATATACCATTTTTAGACATAAAACTAAAATACTTTTAAATTATATTTAGGTGTGTATTTTTAAAGGATCATGATTTTATTCTGACATATGGAACGAGATGACGAAAAATTCAGTTTTTTCGTGCAACGCCGAGAGAGTTTGAAATAAAATAAAATATATTTATGTATGTTATGTATGATAATAAATATTTTTACTTAATAAAAGCTTTTGTTACTGTTTTATTATATATATATACAGATTTTTATGAATGTTATGGTTGAAATTAAATAAAAAATAAAACTTTCGATATATATTTCGACCCACTTGGGGCCGTCGTCAGTCGAATTGTATGTTATGTAAGTATACATCAGATACACTTATTATAAGTCGGTTTAAATGTAATATAATTAAATAATCTAATATTATGGGGTAATACACAAAAAAAAAAGGTTAGGTTGACTTAAATTTTATAAAATGGTACACTTGAATACAATACAAAAATTAAATACAAAACAATAAAATGCAATACAAATGTATATTAAATATATTATGCCTAACTTCACCCATTCGATAAGTCTTGCTAAGAAGAAGGGCAAGAAACTTCACAAGATCATATCTGACCCATTAAGGTCAGATATACAGACGGAAGGACACATAAATCACACCAATAAGGGTGTCAATATCGAGTACGGATCTCTAAAAGCATCACGGCCGTGTCTACATCTATGGTTTATGGTAGGAAGCTTTTACGCCGTTGTAAGCTTGATGTTGTAGCGACGTCAAGCCTCCCTTGTGTAAAGCAAAGCCTTCAAGCGCTTGCTAGTTTTCTGTTGCCGCCCTTTAGGGAGAGATGGCGTTAGTTTGATGATGATGTTTGTGATTTCTAATTTTTATAATTAATTGAAACAAACTCTGAAGGCTTTAATTTTAATTTAAGTGCTGTCATAACTAAATATTCTTCATTGCAAAATAGTCCTTAAGTGTTAGGAACAGAAGCTATAACTATGATATAATTCAAGTTTTGACAGCACTTCATACAAACCTTCATTTAGAATATACTTCAATATTTGTATAAACTGAGGGTAGCTAAGATTTATTTGTAAAATGCTTGTACTTTATACATATACAGGCTGTCCCTCGTGAGAGTGCACATCCAAAAGGGGGTGGAACTAGACCCTATTTTTATAACTAAATTCATAACGTTATAAATTTTATAATAACTTTATAAATTTTGTTGCCTACCAAGGACTTTATGTGTAAAATATGTCATAACTTTTGATCTACCACCAGTAATTCAATAAAACAAAATCTGTTATGGTCGTTAAGAATAGACATTGCAAATAAAATAAAAAACAGGCCATAATAAACTACCATTGCCATAAAAAAAAAAAAAAATGATATATTTTTTATTTTTCGTTTTTGTTTGTAATATTCAATTTTTTCAAAATAATGTTCCCGTTTTACCATATTTTTATTCCTATTTATCATTTCCTATGCCATCACCTTTCTAACCAAAAAAAAAAAATGCAACGTTCTATCGTAAATACAATAACTTCTACGAGCGGTTGACAAAAGGCATTGCGGTCTCATGCATTCATTCACAAGAGTGTGAATATCAAATTCTCGCCTTGATATTCCGAATATAGAATACTAAACGTAACGGAACGTTCCTTTCGCAAAGCTGCTACGACAACCAAAGCATCGCGCACTCTCAAAAAGCGCGTGTTAAAAATCATTTTTACGGAGAAAATAATGGCTATGTTTCAAATGTGCAGGACCTGCTTTATATTGAGATCAGTTATAATGGAAAGTTGATCTAATTTAAAGTATTATTGTTTGATGTACGTTTTGGTGGTAACTTTGGATATTTTTTCATATCAATTTCAGCAATGTGAGGTATTATGAACTCTTAAGCAGAAAGTAGAAAAGAGACTAGTATCTTTATTTATGTCAACTCACGGCCTAAGATTTGTTCCGCAAAACAGTCTCCATCAATTGCCGTTGAAAATACCACACTTTCACTGACTCCTAACCTATGAAGCTCTCACTATTAAATTTTTTTTAACACTTTACATGCATCATAATATGTAGATTGCTCAATGAGGGGTCTAACCCTCTAATCACCGCTTTGGGAACATGTCTGCTTCACCCATTCTGGTGACTGAACTAGACAGAACTGAAAATAGCTTAAAGAGGCTTCATTTGTGACAAAAGTTTTAATTTCCCCATGTAGGGTGATACCTTTTGTCCTTTGATTAATATTTTTTGTTCACTGATCATGGTGCCTCTTTCCAGCGTCATCCGAAAATGACTCTATTGATAAAGTTATTTCTTTTAATGGGTATGTTTAAAACGCATGAAAAAATATCTATTTTAGCTAAACTATAAAAAACAGGAGGTCGCAGATTCAAATCCCGAGGAATTTTTTCATTGATATTTAAATATGTTTCTGATTGATTTATAGTTTGTAATGCATTCTAATAATAATGAGAGTATTCAAAGCAATTGATTTCGCAATAAAAACATATAATCTTATAAAAATAACTTCATTTTATTAATTTATTCTCGCGTATAAGAAACAGCATGAAAAACTGTTCAAACTTATTTCTTTGAAACCGCTAATGGTATTCGTATGGCTTTTGCACTAAAATACAAGGAAACTATTGCTTGGAAAAGTTATTTATGGAATTTTTTTCCGTGTGAAAAGTATTATTTTTTCCTATTTTACGCTATCCGGGGACCCAGCAACATCGTAATGGAGTACGCGCTGATATAAACGTTTCAACATAGTTTCGGTCGATATTTGTACTGACACAGGTCGACTCGGTCGTTGGCGGTTACCTGCCCCTTAAATAACCAAAAAGATATTCGAATATGACATAGTGTAAAGTTCTGATTCACCCAATTTAAATCGCACTAAAGTTCTTACGTGCTTACAAAAATCTCAAGCCTTTTACCCCTCAAATATGCGATTGCAGTTCTTTCTTCCATTGTAAGCCAAAATTATGCTGGCACAGGACCTGCTACTCCCAATTCTCGATAACGCTGATGTAAGCTATCTAGACCTAACTGTGGAGCTACTGAGGAAATTGAACGTCTCTAAAACCTGTGCATCCGTTTTATCTACGGATTGCGGAAGTATGATCATGTCTCCGAATTTCATGCTTGTTTAAGGTTGATCCCAATTCAGCTTCGTAGGATTACTCATTTCTTTTTTATATTATGCAACGTTTTAAATAATCCCTTCGTACCTGAATATCTTCGTGATAAATTTAAGCTCGTTACCTCCTTACGCTGCAGAGAAAATCGCCTTCTCAGTTTTTCTAAGCACAATTCTGCTGCTTTTGGGAAATTCTTTGCGGTCAAGGCCATTCGTTTGTAGAATGAGTTACCCACTAAGAGCCGTATGTCACTTTCCCTGGAGATATTTAAGCGGAAAATAAGATTTCATTGAGAAGGTTCGTTAGGATGGTGGTCTCGTCACTTTATCACTCAGTATATATTTTTTTATTATTTTTTTGTACCTTTACAAACATAATTCACAACATATTTTCACATAAAAGACAGACATTGTGTACAAAGGCAGCACTTATTGCTAATAGCAATATCTTCCAGGCAATCTTTGGGTGCAATGAAAAAGATGTTAACGATAAAAAGGGTAGCGTTAATGCTAACAAAAAAGCAACTTGCTAGTTTTAACCAAAATGTAATATTAATTAACGTAATAATCTAATATATATTTTATATTTAACATAAAAAATAAACACACACACAAAAAAAATGTACGTAAATAAATAAATACGTATTCATACTTAAATACCTAATATTAGGGATTTATTATATTTTTATTATATTATTTATTGTTATTACATAATAATGTTTTTACATATATTTTTGTAACTATTATAAATTTATATTTATTTATTATTTTGACATCAATTAAAAAGGAAGTAGTTTTTGTTTTCTTTTCGTAAATAATTATATCTTCACCACCAAAAAGTTGACTAGAAGAAATTGCTTTTAGTAATGAGCCCGCCTATGTATTCGTTACTTTGTTTTTTGTTTTATTCCGTTTTTGTACAATAAAGTATCTATTCAGTTCTGTCTTAAGTTTTTGCGAATATTAAATTTTGTATACCTATTTTTTCATTTTTAGAACATGCGATTTCTAAGAATTTCATTCTCTTTTTATTACTCAAACGTACAATTAGTTGGTCACCAATTTTATCTTTTACAAAAAATAACCTATGCGATATTTGCGTATTTATACTATGCGTATAATTTATTTATACAGACAAATTTGAAATTAAGATTTAATTGAGTAAAAATCAAGGCCTTGTGTACTTACATTACTAATTAGTTATAAAAAAATATCTAATTCAATTAACGAGGGATAGCTTCCAGCCTTTTGGGGACCCTTCTGGTAGACGCCGGTAATTTAAGAAAAATATTTTACTTAGTTTAATGTTTATGTAAGTATTTTTTTAGGGTTAGGTTTTTCGAAGTGTTTGTCCTTTTTTAATTTTTTTATGTTATCTGGTATTAAATTGTAGACCGTTATTGATGTAGAGTATGGACCTTTAGAGCATAATTTTAATTTACATGCTGGATGCCATATTTTGTCTTTATTTCGCGTTTCTAGGTGATTTTTCATTTGTGTTTACAAGTGCATGTATTTCCTTACAAATTTACATAGTTCTTAAATATAGATAGATGTTAGTGTTAGAATATTATGTTCTTGAATGTGGAGTTTACAAGAATCGGTTCCTCTGATATTTACAAATATTTACAAACATTGCACAACCACCTAACCACCATCATCCATCATCCCAGAATAGCAGTGATTAAATAATATCAAAAGTAACCAACAGCATCTGTACAGAACCCTATTTTTTTTTTATATTTTAAAACTAAAATTGCTTACAAGTGTCACTTTTACTTTTTTATTATGATACCTAAATTACATGTCACTATTTTTTACATTCGACTGATGGCGGCCCCATACCGAGAGCCGAAATATATCGAGTTATAATTTTTAAAATTGTTTTAATACTAATAAATAATCAAAAGCTCATAAAAGTAAAATATAATATATTTATAAACATTAACAAATATTCTTACACATCTCTTTTGTAATATAAATATCTCTTCAACATCAGTACTGTTTTCTCACCTTATAACAACATATCTTAGCCACGAGAAGGCGTAAGCATAGTACGCTGAAAGAACGGTTATAAAGTCTGTTCTTTTTTTAGTTCTCTAAGGGCGTATTATTTCGACAATTTATTCTTTAATCTTTGTACGTGAATTTTCCAGTTGATATGTGAATCTATGTCTAAGTTTAACAGAGTGAACGAATTAACACATTCTAATTTAATATTGTTAAAAGTTAAATTTATTTCTAAAAGTGTTCTTTAAGGGGTCTTGAATTGCATTAATTTTGTTTTTTTGAAATAAAGTACATCATTAAAACATAAGTTCTTTCCAATCACAAGTTACATTACTGGGATATGTTTTTACATTTTGTAGACATATACTTACCTAAAATAAATAACCTGTGAAGCTGTAAGATATCAAGGGATTACTGGCAGTGCGCAGACCCACTTTTGGCTTTTATTATCACGATAATGAAGAGGAAAAGTTAGTCAGCAAAACTTTTCCTGACAGCACATACAAGTACATAGTAAGAGGTAAATTCGTTTCGATTTCGTTAGTGCCCCACTAAGTTTCCACAGTGCCGGTCGACGGGTCGTCCAAAATAAATAAAATGCTAATCGGACCCCTTCCAACTTTCTTTACTGTCGAAGTAAACCAATTCTGAGAGGGCAGCAGTACATTGTTGGATAGTTGCTACAGACTGTACGTTAGAGCGGAAATTATAAATAAATATTTATAGAAATGTGTTCGATACCAAGCCTCTTAATTCTCTTATTAATAATGTGTATTTTTTATACTGCTGGATTGTATTTTTATTTTTAAAACTTACGCAATTTAAACCTATATTTTGATCCCTTCAGTGGGATCGTCATCAGGTAAATAGAAAAATATAATATCCCAACAAAAAAAAAGACGTGAAAAAAGGCCAAGTTCAGAAAAAAGGCAGTGCAGGATTGTCTAAAAAAGAATTGAGATCCAATTGGGTGCCGAGATTTATGGAGGTTCCTTCAGTCATAAACTATAACTCTAATAAAGTAAGACGTTCTTCACTTGTTTTAAAGAAAGTTTGTTAGAGTCCTTACTACTAAATATGTACAATTTGGCAAGTTTTCACAGCTTAAGTTTAAACGGTTACATCATATGCAAATAATTGACTATGAAAACTTGCCAAGACTTTGACAGAACTTTCTTTCAAGACAAGCAAAGTAAGTTGTATATTATCACAGTTATATGACTAAAAGAACTTCGATAAAATTCGGCTTCTAATTTGCTAACTGCCTACTTTGCTAACTACACTGCCTTTGCTAACTACCTACACACTTACTTTGCTTACTTCACTTACTTTGCTAGCTACACTGGCTTTGTACTGAACTCTGCCCCTTTTGCACATTTATGTTTTTGGTGGGATATATACAGATATATCATTGATTTTTGTAAAGTTGTATTTAAATACTTTCTACATATTTATATAACCCAAAAATTCATAAATAAAAATTATTTAAAAATTAAAGGACAGAAAGGAAGTGCTCTTTCAGTTTCTTTTTAAACGTAAACACAGCAGGACAATCTCTAATGTGTTTTGGCAACTTATTCCACATACGTGCAGCACGTTTATAACATAAATCCATTACAGTCTTTGTACCTAAAGTATATAATTAAGTTGGGCCCTAATTACTTATATTAACAATTTTCTGAATTTTTCCTTTGTAATCGCTCAATCACCTACTTTTAAGTCAAATTAAATTTTCTGGGTCACCTTGAACTGGTTTAGGTTTTAAGTGAGTGAGTGAGTTAGTCAGTGATAAAAATTTTAATTTTTGGTCGTTATTGTCTCAAGCACTGTTAAAGATTTATTTATGGAATTAAAGATTTGAGGAAACATGCAAATCCGAGTGCAAAAACACAACAGCCAAGTGAGCTCTGGGTCAAATCGCTTTGCTTATTTTCATAGCTTTAGGCAGTTAGTCGCCAAGAGAAATCGCGATTCGGCAAAGTTGATCGCGTTCAACTTTTACAGCCTAATAGTTTTTCTTTTATCTTTATTTGTGTAAATTTTCTATTCAAAACATCGTTTTGTAATATGTTCTTACGTATATTTTATGTAGGCTTTGAATTTTGTAGCTTTCATTCTTGTGACTCAGTAATAAAATAAAAATAAAAATTTGACATGTTTTTTAATAATAAATTATTTCTTAATCTTTTTTTTATTTCTTCGCATCCTGGTAAGATTTTAATGTTGTACTTTTCCGGCAAATACATTTCCGTTCTTAGCAATACAGTCTATTATTGAAATTTCACAAAAAAAAAAGATAATTTTGTGACCGATTGTACCCATTATAAAGTCTAAAATATAATTCACTCTCTATTTTGTAGTATTTTAATAATATTTTAATAAATGCCACGAAATAGAGGGTGAATTAATAATTTTTCAATGCATGTGCTCGTAAAGGCCCACTTTTTATGCATCAAAACCGAACAAAAAGTCGATTATTTTGCTCTAGGGCTTTATTATTATTATTTTTTTTAATTTATTTACAATGGTTGGCTAACCTGCAGCCTTTCCTGTGTACCATAGATGTTATACTTTTTTTCCACTGTTTAA
Source organism: Ypsolopha sequella (assembly GCA_934047225.1). Lineage (NCBI taxonomy): Eukaryota > Metazoa > Arthropoda > Insecta > Lepidoptera > Ypsolophidae > Ypsolopha > Ypsolopha sequella. The sequence continues at coordinate 12,332,338 of OW203994.1, read as the reverse complement.
CGGCTCTGGATACAGTCCTTTTGAGCCAATTACAATTTAAAGTTCACAAAATTATATTTGTTTTATTTCCTCACACTATGCATTGAAAAACGTAGTATCGCTACGCTCGTGTTTTAAATCGTCCTCGTAATTTATTCCTTTGCGCCCTAGTAGCATAAACTACTATTATTAAGATGATTTACATATCTATCTATAATAATAATAAAGTAATAAGAAGTCGTGTCTGTACATAGGATATTTTTGCAAATTTTGAAGACAATACAATATATTTTTTTGAATTTTTGTCTGTCTGTCTGTATGTATGTGTGTATGTTCCGTTTTAACTGGAGAACCACTCAACGGATTTGGATGCAGTTTTCTTTTGTCATTGCGGCGACCTTGGTTGGTAAAATAACCACCAAGCCAGAAACGAGACAAAGATTGTACAAACATGGGTGGAGCCGCGGATGAAAGGCTAGTTTATATGCAATGTTTATAATATAACACTTTTATCGATAATAATATCAAAGACAACCTAGAAAGTTACTTTACCTTCCTTTTCGTTACTTTGCCTTTAATTATGTAAAGAATTACAAAAATAAATAATAAATAGAAATAAATTAATTTGGAACTTTACCACGAAAGGTCTGCAACCAAAAATTTATGACAATCCAAATTTGCATTTTGTATTCTACCATCGCATAATTTCATTAATATATCTTTCTTTCACCCTCAGGTTGCCTGGAACATATTGCTATTAATAATCAGTGCCGCCATGCACAGAATGTGTTTTATTATAATTAAGTAGTTTAATTAATTTTTTCTTAGTTTATAAAGTTTTATGTAAATGTGCAAAAGTGTAATAAATAAATAAGACTAAGAAATAATGGAACATGAAGAAAAAAAGCCGGCTGCATATTTCCAACATGCATTCATTTACAGTTGGTTCGTTTCATAAAGATACTACTGACTGAGTACGATATGACACAGAGCGCTGCGTTTTTCTCGAACATAATATACTCGTAAATGCGTTGCTGCCATCCCACGACTAATACTAAGAAAGATTACCCAACTTACCTATTGAAAAACTTATTCTATTCTCATTTTGTGCTGATTCTAAACTGAATGTGCGATCTCTCCGTCCAAGAAACTTACTCTTACGTCATTCCAAAAGTTTCTAAGCTTTTACCAGTTGAAAAAGCTCTACATGTGCTTACATACGTAAGAGAGTGCGTAAGTAGGTACTATTGTTTGAGGAACAAAGGCGTCTGCACTTTACTTTCCGAGCGTTTTATTGAGAGAGGGCTTCCCACTTTGAGAAAAATTCCCGTTTTGCTTTTTCATTTCCTCAGCATGTGAAATGAAGCTTTTTTAATGCTTAGCGTGTGTGTTCTGTGTTTATGTCATCGCAGTTAATGAATGAGTGTTTGGTCTGTTTTTCATTTTGACATTTTACTGAAGACTTTCTGTGATGAAATAAAAAACCAATTTTAAGGGATGATTGCAAACAAGATAAAAATATTGAAATAATGTATATGACAGTTCCATGCGTGTGTGTGCGACAAATGCATGACTTGCACAATGCATGTGTAAGCGAAAGTGGCATATCGAATGGTAATATTTCAAAGAGTGAATTTACAAAACCAGATTCTGATTATTTTATGTCTATATACACAAGTGTGTACAGTTTTTACATTTTATAGTTTTCCTATAGTACGATTATTATCAATTAAGGGACCATTACATTTTTTTATATATTATATACCTACGAATATTTTAGTATGTCTAATGCAACAAAAGGGTGCATTTTTTTTACACTGTATGGGCAAGCCGTGCATTGTTCTGCGTTGGCTCTTTACTTAGCCGTCGTCAGCCATCGCCCCGCTTTCTTCAGTTCACGATCGGTCATCATCCATACCTCATGTGCTCATCAATCACTCATCAATACCTATCATTATCAATTGTCTTTTTGAGTGTTTGTCTAATAAATTATTAAAACTATCAAATCAAACTTATCATTTATTAACCCCACGATTGGTTATCGTACAATATAAATGTCATGACTAATACTTATCTCCGAAAGGGTCGCTAACGTATACCGGTTAAAAGTTGTCTGCAAGGTTAAAAGTTTATTTGGAAGCGTCATAAGCAATGATGATAAGCAATCGCCAGATTGTCCGTATGTAAATGGTTTTTTTAAAAATTATTCTCAATTCTCTGTGGTGTGTAGACAATGTAGTTTTGAATCAAGAGGATATCTTAATGGATTCGTACGAGTAGATCTCAGTAGAACACTGCTTTGAGTCGCTTGCCTATAACCGCCCACCTGTTATCGATAATATTTTTCGACACAATGGAGTTCTGGCCAATTTTAGAATGCTCTACGAAACACTTATTTGTAGTCAAAATTCGCGCCGGCTTTATTAAGTTAAGCTTTTAACTTCGTGGGATGTCTTTAGACTTTGCAAGGTGTAACCTGATGGATTTTTTCTATTTCAAATGCAAATTGAGTTAGAAACTTTGTTGTGGAATTTTTGTCGAGAGCCGTAGGCGGCGTGGCGACACGGTTATTTTTTGTTTTGTTTTTGTTCCCCTTGGCGTCAATTGTTTTAATTGTATTTTGTTATTTCTAGGAAAAGCAGTTGAAAACTCAATTTGGGCAATGAAAACTCTACCATGGAGGTATCTTTTGCTTAAGGGGCCCACAGACGTCAAATTTTATTGCACAATATAATTGAACCTTGCACAAATGCACAATAATATTGCAACGTCTAAGGGAGGGGCTTAGAGTGAGGCACATTGTAAGTTAATGAGTGCATTTTCAAGTAACATAAAATGGATTCGAGCCACGGTCTTGCCTATCTATTGTTTAACTATTGTGTTAGTGATCATGAAACCTCAACAGATTAAGGGGAGTCTTAGGGTAGTTTTTATTTTCTTAGTTCTATTCTCAATTATTTAATGATTTTTATATCGTCGTTGATTGATGTTTTTGGAGTTAGGTTGCATCAAATTATTACATGGAGACAGTTGCAGAATCTAAGTCTAGTCGGTTATTAATAAATTGTAACTTTTGACTAAAAATCCCTTAAATTTCAAAACTAGTAAAAACATTAGTAAAAATCTTTTTAAACACAAGATTTTGTCATTGGCAAAAGGAAAATTAAATAATATCGCTGAATAAAAAGGGTATGGTGACCAAACCGGAATAAAAATTACATATACGTACTATTTAGTAGGTAAGGTATTATGACTGCATAATAGAAGCATTTTTTATTTTTCGTCCATTACTTACGTCAATGTTTTCGTCACTTGATTGATACTAATGTCTCAATAAATAAAAGTTTGAAGTCAAATGATCAATCAGAAACAATAAAATCCAAAACTGACTTACTATGATAGACAAGACAAGACAAAATGATTGTATTGCATGAGTTTTTACAAAAATTGTTATTCAACTATACATATTACTAGAGACGTGTACATGCTGAGAAACAAATTAACTAAGTTACCAGGGGTCCCTAAACTCGGGCTAAGCCAGCAATGCGGGGTACCAGATAATTGTTATTAATACACAAAATTATACATTGCTTACAGTAAAATTTAAAATTCAAGTACATGCATGCAAGTAATACATTCATTCATTCATTCATTCATCCACTCATACTTTCATTCTTTCTAAGAAAAAAAAAATTAATTTACAATTATAATTTTAATGTGCCAATGTGGGTATTTTAATACCCACATAGACAGTTGCTAAAAATAGAAAAAATAAATGAAAATTGACAAAAATTATATTATACTAATTATGAAATTTTCAAGTAAATAATTCCCCTAATGTGCAGCAACAGATAGATAAAAAATACTACTTAAAAATGTCTTGTAAAAAAAATGTAAATGTAAGTTGCAATCGGTATATGAGACCTTTGTTTTGTTCTGCAGAGTTTTCAGATTTCTGAATTACTGTATTTGTTAATAAAACTTAAAGGATAATGAGACTAAGTATTATTAGTAATTTTTGATGTTTTGTTGACCTGAACTTTAAGTTTTCATTAATATTTAATACCAACGAAGTGTTTTCTCCAAATATTGAATGTATAACTCTGATAGCTTAATTCTTAAAAGATATATCTGTATATATATATTTTTTCAGAGAATATATGCCATTTTACATTAGAGTTTTCATTACTATTATACATATAATTTGATAATTATATTCATAAGATTTTTTAAAAAATTTTCGAATATGATGTCACTTAAGACATTCTAGGAATGGTACTGATTGTGGACCTTTGTTTGCTTATAAAAACGTGGTGTCTGTCTTCTCATCTGTCATCCATCTGTCAAACAAAAACAATGGCTCTGACAGTAATATTTGTTATCTTGATAGCAAATGACACATTTCTAATCAGCCTTTTCTTAAGTGACGTCACACGAAGTCAAATGAAAGTTGCAGCTTTTTCGTAAAGTTCTAAAATACGGCTTATTAAACAAAAACCCCGAAAAGGTTTTCGAATTAACACACCTTAACAGAGGGGTGTTATGAGTTTAATATGCTTATGTGTCTGTGGCATCGTAGGTCCCAAACAGATGAACCGAAATTGATTAAGGAAAAGTGTCTTGATCGAAAATGTTTTTAGCTACTAGCTTTTGCCCGCGGCTTTGCCTGTGTTTGTTTAGCATTTGTGTAGTTCTCAACCGTATAAACCAATTTTGATTTAGTTATTTTTTTTGAAAGGTCACTTTATTGAGAGTGTTCTTAGCTACTAGCTTTTGTCCGCGGCTTCACTAACGTTTGTTTAGTTTTTGTGTAGTTCTATCGAAACTATTACAATAGTGAAAGGAACTGCCCATCCTCAGAGAACAAACTATAGCCTGTATCATTCAGGGATAATGTACTCGTAGCTTCTTGTTAGTATAAGAATTTTCAGAATCGGATGTGTAGTTCTAGAAATTATCTCCTACATCCAACTTCACTCACAACCATCTCCTTTCTATGACTCAAGTATTTCGGGGGTTTTATTTATTTGTATTTAATTATATTATCAACGCGGTCGGAGCCGCGGGCACATCTAGTATTCTATATCCTTGAAAACATTTAGGTTAGGACTTTTCTTGTTCTTTCAATTTCTCCCTTATCTACCTCGAGCAGTTGTCCTCCATTGTCAGCCGGCTATGCTAATTATATCTTTATTACTGTACAGTAATTTTCAGGACATATTGGATTACTTTGGCGTAGTTTAAAACCACACATGAATAATTTAGCAATAATCTAGGGATCATCGGTTATCTACCAGTAATTGTCGGTCACTGTTTATGAATGAATAATGCCGTTGCAATACCATGCATTGTGCAAAATGAGTCCAACGCGATCAAAACAGATATGTAATCAGCCCTAATTAAACATAAAGATAGAAACTGTGAGCCCTATAGCCGTTCTTCGGGCACAAATACACGCTTTTTAGGGCATGCAGGTTTTTAGTAGTTGCAGTACCTAAAAGGAACAAAAGGAACCTTATGGTGAGACTCCGTTGTCCGTCCGTTCGTATATCACAGCCTCATAACTTTAGCACCGTTAAAGATAAATACATAAATACAAAAATAGCATTAATTTGCCCACATATAAGGGGGTAAAAAAAAAATGAACAATTTGAAATTGTTCATAATATTTCCAAAACAAAAGTGAGAAAAATAAAAAATATTATCCTAAAAATACAATATGGGTATTAAATTGTAGGTATTAAAAAGTTGATTCTAAAAATATATACTTTTAATATATTTATATTTACTCACACTGGTTTCGAGAAATCTTTAAAAAAAACCAAAAATATGTATGTCCCCCTTCTTATCTCCGAAACTGGTAAACCGAAAAATATGAAAAAAATGTCAATTGTAGATCATAACTGGCCAATTACAGGAAAACTATAGCAATTAAAAAAAATTCAGCACTAACGAGAAATATCAAAATAAGAAAAATAAATAAAACAGACATTTTATAAAAATACAATATATTGTAAAAATAAAGTTGATTGTAAAAATATATACTTTTACTATAATTACTGGCACTGGTTTAGAGAAATCATTAAAAAACCCTAAAATATGTATGTCCCCGCCCTTATCTCCGAAACTGGTAAACCGAAAAATATGAAAAAAATGTAAATTGTAGATCACAACTGGCAAATTACAGGAAAACTATAGCAATTAAAAAAAAATTCAGCACTAATGAGAAATATCAAAAGAAGAAAAATAAATAAAAAAGATATTTTATAAAAATACAATATAGGTATCAAATTGTAGTAGATATTAGAAAGGTGATTGTAAAAATATATACTTTTACTATACTTACGGGCACTGGTTTCGAGAAATCTTTAAAAAACCACAAAAATATGTATGTCCCCCCCTTATCTCAAAACTGGTGGACCAAAAAATATGAAAAAAATCATAGTAATATTATATGTTTACGTAAAGATTATAGGAAAAATAAAGCGGTCGAGAAATTCACAAAAAAAAATTACAAAATTAAATTTATCATCCACAATACGGAACCCTAGGTACGCGAGCTTGACTCGCACTTGGCCGGTTTTTTTTGACGATGTTTTCCTTTACCGTTCAGCAAGTAAACAAATACTGTGCATATCAATTTCGAAAAAATCATTGGTGCATGCTCGAACGGGGATCAAACCTGAGTCTCAAGATTGAGAGGCCAGCGTTCCACTGCCTGAGCTACCGCCGCTTTTAAAAAGGATAATAACAATTAAGGAAACATACATATTAAAACAGTTTCTGCTGATGAAATACTTAGTTATTTGTGCAACAAAAGAGCAAAGTTCGTTTTTGTTGGGAGTGCCAAGTTTGAATCCCGAGCAAGCGAAGGATTCTATAATTGAATCACGAGCGTAGCGAGAGAATCTAATTTAGAATCCTGAACTACTTTCCTTGAAAAAAAAATCGAGAAGTCGAAAAAAAGAAATTTGTTGTTTCATACATTTTGGTCGAGTAGCTATATGTTTAACTTTTCTATGGAACAGCTGATTTTTTTTCGCGATTCGAAGTTTGGCTCCATAGTATAATTTGTTCGTATAAGCGAGTACTATCGCCAGTTTCCAGCTTCCGCAACTTCATCTTTAAAAATTTTTAAAAATTATCCCTGATAAACCGATAAGTTAATTTATTTATACCACTGACCTCTAGCAATACAAGTACGCTGGACATGTTTTGCCATCCAAAAAGACAGCTCGTGGTGCCTGTGGTACGCTTACAATTTAGATATCTGCAGGGGATCCCTTTGCCTTCCTCCTTAGTGTAACTGTACTTTTATAACAGAAAAAAATATTTAAAAACTGTACTTTTATTTAACTTTCTTCTGTCTTAGAGACGTTCGTAAAAAAAATCGTCATTATGATCAGGATTTTACGATAAGAGTGTAGATAAAAAAAATCTAAGTGTTACGGAAACAAGGCTTACGCCCTTTCACGTTGGGACGTAAAAATCGTCGGTGAAAAGTTGACTGTTTCAGTGACTTTCACACTAAGTAACAGCTTTGACACTCCCTCGGGTCTATTACGATATGTTTTTGTAGAAAATCTGTTCAGATTTACCTTTATTGAAGTAGATGCGAATAACCGGTTATTATCATTACATGTGGTTGAAGACCAGTCTCTCTATTATCTAGACCAGGTCACAGATTATATAGTAGTTACTGAGTGCCTATCATCAAAAACATAGCTAAAAACTGAACTTTAAAAATTGCCTTTAGTGGGTATTGAACTATTTACGAACTGTGTCATCACTTCAAGTGCGAACATATCCTTAGACAATCGGACTTTGATAGTATATCTATGTTTTTAGGGTTCCGGACCCAAAGGGTAACCAACGGGACCCTATTACTAAGACTCCGCTGTCCGTCTGTCTGTCTGTCCGTCTGTCACCAGGCTGTATCTCATGAACCGTGATAGTTAGACAGTTGAAATTTTCACAGTTGATGTATTTCTGTTGCCGCTATTACAACAAATACTAAAAAACAGAGTAAAATAAATATTTAAGGGGACTCCCATACAACAGACATGTTTTTTTGCCGTTTTTATAGATGATGGTACGGACCCATTCGTGCGCGAGTCCGACTCGCACTTGGCCGGTTCTGATGATAGGCACCCAGTCCAGATGGCAACTAAAGATACATAATAAACCCTCAAGGCAATGATTCTGGCAAGTGCGAAAAAATTTGCTACGGCAGATTTAGAGTGATTTTACAAGGCATTTTCTTCGGAAATTATTGATTTTTGTGCTTTCGCAATTTTTGCGCAAGTGCCAGAGTCGCCGTCCAGGCTCCGAGTTTTTGCATAAATATTCTGAGTCAACTATATACATCATCAATGTAAAATTTAAACATGTATTTTTTCAAACCTTTATAAATATAGTTCAAAGTTACTAATGAATCTAATAACAACATAGATAATTTTTACTCTATAGATTAAATTGTTGAAAATTATGCTTTTTGGAATAATTTTCAAAATTTTTCTCTAATGTGGCTAAAATAAATATTCACCGCAAGAAAACATAGTTTACTAAAATCTGCATGGAACAAATTAACCTAAGTATTTTATTGTAAATCTTGAAATCAGACTCATTTTGAATCATATTTCGCGCGCATTTCGGCGCACGCGATTTTCAACTTTATTGAAGTCAGTCTCCGGGTTAAAGCAAAGCCGCTGCGCACCAAATGAGATCCAAGTTTGATCTCCGGTCGGGTAACTATGCACCAATGAGTTTTTCGGAATTTATGTGCATATAGTATTTGTAGAACCACTTGCTGAAAGGTGAAAGAAAACATCGTGTGCCGGAAAAACGGCGATGGGGCTCACTTTGGGATGTTATAATCGTCGGTGAAACGTGGGTATACCGAGTGTGAACTGTGACTTTGCATTTCACAGTTCACAATCAAAACAACTCTGACACCCTTTCGGGGATTCATGTCGTGACGATATATCTATATTATGGTTTCAAATTTATATCTCATCTTTTTTCTAAACAATTTTCGAACGAAAATCATTACTTTGTACATTTTACCGAATTCATTATCAATAGCCAGAAGGAAAGACAAAGAAAAGAATGAATTTTTAGGCTAATTATTAATTAGTTAATGAGTCCACGAACGTTATCTGATGAAAAACTCCGCGATTACTTCCATAATTTGGTTGAATTTTAATTTTCCCAAGTTGTTTCAGACATCGTTTGCGTTGCGTCCTGATGATAGCAATTTTTAGATTCCGTTTTTTATAAATGAAGAACTTTTCACAAAACTTATTCCAGAGACGTTAAGGAAATTTCCTTAAAGTTTAATGATGTACTGAGAGAACGGTAGTTACGGTCTTAAATGTGTAAATTCTTTTCGAGTCTTCTTTCGTAGGAAACGGGGTTGTAATTTTCTGAAATATGAAAAAAAAAAACAGAAAAGTATCAAGATTATCGTCAAATAACACAAAATTTGGTGTGTTGATTTGGCTTATAGTACATTACTGCAGAGACCTTGATGAGTAAGTTAAAACACCGAGTTCGCAGGGCGGGGACTTTTATATACGAGTCCAGGAGGGCTACTTACTGGTCGAACCATGTACAGTACTTTTCACAAAAATAAAATGAGATATTTTATAGTAGGTATAAAGGATGAAAGGATTATTTTATTAAATGAACTTATTAAGTTATATTGAAAGTCACGTTGCTCAATATTGGGGCAAAATTTCGTTTGCCAGTTGTCAAATATAAAAAACTGTCATCGGCCGGAATATACTTGTAATACTTTTTATTAAAGCCAAAATACGGGGAATCTAACATCATCCGATCCGGAGATATGGCCAATCAAAGTTTTGCCGGAAAACTGTCACAACACCTGTGAGTTGTTATAAAAGTATCAGATTTGAATACGTGACCGTAGTCAGTGATTTCAAATGCCTCTTGATACTGAGTTTCATGAGAATCGGACCACTTTTAGTTCTTGCCAAAAAAACGGTGAAAAAATGTCAAATGTATATTTTTTGTTTTGGTCATGTAGTTTCTATCAAAACATTCATAACAGCCTAAAACCGGACTTTTTTTTTTCATTGGATTGATCTCGTCAAGCCCTTTTATGAACATGGGACTAGCTTCAGCCGTTTAGGATATATGGGCAGTTTATGTTTTGGCATTTCCGGCGCGTAGATCATTAGCCGTTCAAGAGATACGGTCGATGAAAATTTTGACAAAAAACTATTTTTTTTCTTTGGATTGATCTCATCAGGCCCTTTTCTTAGAGTACCATCAACATGGGTCTAGCTTCAGCCATTTAGGAGACATGGGCCGTTGAAGTATTGAAACAATTTTTTTTTCTTTTACACCTGATGGTCCAACCTTTAAGGGTCTACCTTCCGTTCCGATGATATGGCCGAAAGAAAGTTTTGCGGAAAAATATTTTGGCCGATTTATTTTATACATTCCTAGTGTGAGGGACGTCCCTAGTGTCAGGGACATCCCTACTCTCAGGAACAACCGCAATGTCAGGCACATCCCTAATTTTTGGTATATCCCTAGTTTCAGGTACATCACTACGAATGGCGCATCCCTAATGTCAGGTACATCACTATGTCAAAGTGTAATAATGACAAAGCCCATCTATAGTGTGAGGGACATCACTATGTCAACGTCAAAGAATATCTAATCACATCCCTACCGTCAAAGTCTCAGATAGTTTAGAAAAATAAACAATGGTAATTAATGGATTTTCATACGAATTTTCTGGACACTTATTAAGACACTTACTGGTGACTTGCAATTACTCTCCAGCACCCGTAGCACAGTGTTTAATCGCGTGCGATGTGAATCGTTGAATAGTTGAATCACAAGTGCTAGGAGCGTGACACGATGTTTTTGCGATTAAACAGTATGTCACGCTCCTTGCACCTGTGATTCAACCAAGTCGCATCGCGCACGGTTAAGCACTGTGCTACGAGGCCAGGATGAAGTACTTACTGGCTTGTCTTTAACGGTGTGAAATTATAACATTACAATATATTTTTGAGAAAACGTCTATCTATTACGAAAATCTTCACTTGGGATGCGTTGTAGCTATTTATCGTTTCTATACTGGGTGTTAAGACGAAGTTGCGGAAGCCGGAAATTGGCAATTTTACTCGTCCATACGAACAAAATTTTCTAAACTTCGGACCGCAAAAAAAAAACAGCGGTTTCAGAGAAAAGTTTCATAGCTACCCGACCAAAATGTATAAAAAACAGCTATTTCTTTCTCGATTTCTCTTTTTTTTTTCACGAAAAGTTATTCGTATTGGCTAACACTATCACCAGTTTTCGGTTTCCGCAACATATGTGACACAGATATTCAATAACAAATTTATAACGCTATTTCAATATCAAAGTAGCTACAGGGCGTCATAAAACCCTACAGCATAACAAGTGATGATCGCAACATGTAGGTGAAATAATACATAATGTCTCCAGGAAATAGAAAAACATGTTTATGTTTTATTTCAGTACAAATAAATCAAAGATTGAATGAGAAAAAATTATGTCTACAATGTATCATTTTGTATATATTATTTTACAGACCTTAATGTTTTATTTTTATTTATTTCTATGTTTCACTTCTCGTTTTATAGGCAGTGAAATGTGCTAAAATGAGATTATGGAGTCACAAGGAATTCTAGTTTAATCTAACTTCCCGTTTTAGCGAGCTTTGAGTGCTTTACGCGTCTGAAAGCTCCCAGTCTTCTTTACGCCTGTGATACTTCGCTCCATGTCATTAATTACTTTTGTTAAATTTAAGTTACGACCACTTAATGTTATTAAATTTTGCCAAGTTTCGAGAGGACGACAAGGTAAAGTCAATGATGGTTGAGCCTTGAAGGTAATGAATTTGCCTTTAGGTCAATAAAGTAGATAATATTAATTAAATGAAGTCGGTTGAACTGTAACGTTATAGATATAATAGCTAAGAGTCACTTTGATTTATAAGAAAAACTCGTCGTTTTTTGCACCGTAAAATTCCATTTACGAGGAAAAAAACATCTAAGAATCTATTTCGGTGGAATTGACAGAATTTTCACATTTTTGGGACGGACATAACATATCGTCATGACTTATTTTCTCTAGGGGGTGTCAGAGGTGTTACCGAGTGTGGACTGTAACGGTAACAGTCAATACTTGTACGTCGTCTTTTCACTGAAGATTTTTACGTTCCAAGTTCATAATGTCTGATTCTTGCCGTCATACTTAGGGCACAAAAACACGCTTTTTTGGCATGCAGGTTTACCTATGTTTACTTAAATTGTTTTCACACTCCTCATTCAGCAAATTGGTAAGTATATAAATACTATGCACATAAATTCTTGAAAAGTTATTGGTGCATGCTTGACTGGCAGGTAGGATTTAAACCTGGACCTCAAGATTGGAGGTCCACTGTCCTACCGACTGAGCTACTTTTGCTTCTAGGACTCTCGAAACTTTAATATACTAAAATAATTGCTCAGAGAATAAGTTTTACTTATAAAAAATTTCACGTGAAGGAATATAAAGAATGATCTCTAAGTTTATTCGTAGGTTGTAAGCAATTTATGTGCATAGTACAGATCAGAAGGCGAGACCTGAGAATTGCGTTTGTGTGCGTGCATACCTATAGTGTACCTATGCGACTTGGTTGAATCACAGGTGCAAGGAGCGTGACATACTGTTTAGTCGCAAAAACATCGTGTCACGCTCCTAGCACTTGTGATTCAACTATTCAACGATTCACGTCGCACGCGATTAAACACTGTGCTACGGGTGCTGGAGAGTAATTGCAAGTCACCAGTAAGTGTTTTAATAAGTGTACAGAAAATTCGTGTGAAAATCCATAACTTACCATTGTTTATTTTTAGGCAGAGAGAAAAGCGGCTTGAAGCGCGGAGCGTCCACTAGACCGGTTTTTACAGCCTGCTTGAAGCCGCGCGCTTCCTGCATTTCGCCTCCGGCACCGCTAGCACAGTTGTTTCAATTTTAAATTTCTTTCAATATAAATTAGTGAAATAGCTTCTACATTGGGTACACGAAAACCATTGAGCAGCTAATCGAAATAAATTGTTAAAACTTAATAAAGTATATCAAAGATGTAACTAAATTTAAGGGTCAAGACGCCGCTATTGATGCCTGAAAAGATCGAGTTATCATAAACGTAGACGATATATGGGACAGGAGTGAATTTCAAGTTGATGAAGATGCAGTGTGAGGTGTAGAATAAATATTATAAAATTGTAAATAGATAAAATTCTATTAGTATTTTTTTTGTCTGACTGTACATTTAGGGATCACTCACACAAACGCAATTCCCAGGTCTCGCCATCTTACCTGTATTTGTTCTTACTTACCACTTGCTGAACGGTGAAGGAGAACATCGTAAGGAAACCTGCATGCTCTAAAAGCGTGTATTTGTGCCCAAAGTACGGCGATAGGACTCACTACCCATCACAATGGGACGTAAAAATCGTCGGTGAAACGCGAGTGTACCGAGTATGGACGGTGACTTGCATTTCACAGTTCACACTCGGAAAATCTCCGACACCCCTCGGGGATTCATGTTGTGGCCGCCAATTGTCATTGAAAAAAATAACTATTTGGGGTGTATAGTTGTGATATAATTTGGTATAATTTTCGTGTAAATCGGGGGTGTACCATTTCTGCTATTCATTTGTATAGTTTTCATTGATTATTTTTTGAGCAAAAAATCAAAATGCCATCCATGTCCAGATTTAAATCAGGCTTTGCTGTCGCTGACTGTCGATCGTGGGGTGGGCGAGGGGTTGGCGATGAGATGGAGGCGTGCAAGAGTTTCAGGGACCGGGTGGCAGTAGGTAGCTTGATATATAAATACTTTTAACATATAAACATTACACAACACGGTAAAATTTACCTGTAAGTATAAATTTAAAAGCCCCTTTGCGAAAAGTTATATTAAAACTAGGAAAAAATTTATAGAAATGAGTTCTACATCATAGGATCATATGTAACTTGGTTCAGTAAGTTAAAGTACCTATTGCATTATTATGATATAAATTGAAATAAAAGAACAGAAATACAATATTCGCACCTTTGTTATTAGGTTTGTGCTTGCTAGGTCATTGCGCGGGTCTACCCGATCTCGTACAGTAATCAAAACGTACTAGTTCGTTCATTTAGTACTATTCGTCCGTGACTTGTTCTGTGTTCCACTTACCGTATGTTTTGTTATATGCAACGCCATGCTGTTTAAATCAAGTCAATAATTCATCTTTATCTGTAATTACTAGTTTTGTCAAATGAATTTTTCTTATTTCGGTACTTGGACAAAATAACGAATATAATGACTCAAGCAAAATAGTTCAGAGCAATTTAACTTTTAAATATCTGGCTTAAGGTACAAAATTGTGTCAAATCTCATTCCTTTTATTCTCGGTCTTTAGTTCATATATCGTTTTCTTTGTCTCATTCTGTACGAATGAAATGTACTATAAGACCGATTAGAAAGATCTGTACAGAATAGTTCTTTCTCATTCACTTACAGGATGTCCTAATAGTACTTTAATACTGTACTACACAAGCCTATTTGTTATACAGCGTCGTCCTTATGGGTGCCGCAACCGCGCGGCTTTCAATATTTTTTTCAACATGTTCATGTATGACAAGTTGCTAAGAATTTATATCTTTTAGAGTTGACATTAAATAAACTTTACCTAAGTACTTTTTATTGCATTTCATTTAACTACGAAAAGTTATGTAACTTGGAAAAAAAATATATGGATTCTATTTATATTTTTTTGCTAATTTCTCGAAAATATTCTACGAAAACTAAACAAATAAATACTAGAAATTAATTATTCACCACCGATTTACACGAAAATTATACCAAACTCAATATCGTAACTATACAGCAGCAAATAGATTTTTTTAAAGATGACGTTTGACGGCCATCTTTAATACCCCCTCGTGCAAAGAGCTCCTATCTGGAACTTATCATATATATTTTCAGAAATCTCTCATCAGCCTCCATCTGCTTTTTTGCCCTAGTTATCACATTTTCGGAGCTATTTTTTACAACCTATATAAAGTACCTATACACGTACATCCGAATCTCTATTCTTGAAAATTTCGGCAAGCTCAAACTTTAATAATAGGTCTTTACCTATGAAATTACCGAAATTTTCTTACAAATTCACGAGTTTATAGTTCCTGTTATACAATAGGTAATTTATTTGTTTTCTGTTTGAAAGTTTATTTCAAGGTTCATTTACGTATTAAATTTTGTTTTTATTTTCAATTTCATTATAAAAATTAAATCTTCAAAAACAGTTCGTCCTAAATGCCATCCATTTCCATGAAAACATTCGTAATAATTTTTTACACCTGACAATTGTCAAAAATTAAATTAATGTTGCTGTTAGCTTAATGTTGTCTCATTCATACACAAAAGAAATTACATTATTTGAATTTGTGATTCCTAAAACCAATTCAAAAATGGTAGTAATAAAAATAGAGTTTCCTTCAAATTCTCTAAAGAAAACGGCAATTCCATATGTAAAGACCTAATATTTTCACCAAATGCATAATTTTGTCAGTATGCAAAAATTAGTTTTCGGCTGTACGAGTATACATACGATATATTCATGAAAAATTTATAACTAATCTTTTAATTACCACAATTCAACAGTTCATTAAAACGTTGTTCTAAAAAACAGATGCGAAATTAGACAAAATTGCTTTATACACGTCGTGGTCCCTGCATTCCTAAACTAGAGGTTAGGAAAACACTGTTGTTCAAGGAATGTGTGTATAGCGCAGTTACTCGGCCAACCTGAATGTCACTCCAATCTACCAGATTGGAGAGCGCTGGACATTCTAGCCAACCACGTTAGCATATCCACGTTTGTACTACGAAACATTTAGGTGAAAAGCTTGTAAACAAAAGATAAAACTCACAGGAAGTTGCTCAAAGAAAAACAATATTTTCCCGTTACAATGTTTTGAAAATGCAAATAAAGTTATCCTGTAAAGTTTGTAAGTACTAAATGAGGAAAAAAGTCAATGTTGCTAAGGACCCTGGTTTGATAAGGGCCCACGGTCCAACAAGAAGTCCTCCGCTTGAATATAGGGCCCAGAGCATTTTTTTTTTTTATCCTGTACAAAAGATCGTAATCCCATTTTTTCAAGTTTGCGCGTTTGGAGTCGATTTTCTGTGTTACTGTCCTTGACTACAATAGAAGTAAACATAAGAAAAGAAAAGCCTTTTTAGGGTTGCGTAGTCAACAACAAGGAACCCTTATAGTTTCGCTATGTCCGTCTGTCTGTCTGTCTGTCTGTCCGCGGCTTAGCTTAGAGACTATTAGTACTAGAACCTGTAATTTGGCATGGGTATACATATTTATCACGCCGATAAAGTAGTAAAGTAAAATTTCGAAAAAGTTTTTTTTTAAAGGTACCTCTCCTACACGTAAAGTAGATGATTTTTTTTTTTCCTCTAAACCCTAGTGTGGGGTGTCGTTGGATAGGCAATTTAACAATATTGGGGGTGTAAGAAGATCATTTTTCGATCCAGGGTCCCGTTTGCGAAATATTAAGCTTAAAAGTGTTCATTTTTGTTAGAGACAAGTGTCCCCCACCCTGCCAGCGAAACGGTTGTATTTGGAGACGTGAGAAAAATCACGGCAGTTGTATACATAATGAAATTAAAAGGAAAACTATCACAGCTAAGTAGGCTTTAAAAGTTTACAAGTACAGATCGCGCCAAACTTTTAGTCCCCTCTAAACACGGAGCGATTCGCATCAGCAGGAACAAAATGTATGGGCCTTTCTTGGGAAGACCAACTTTTGAGCGTAATAGAAGTTTGACGTGATCTGTATTATTATAGATAACGGTACGGAAACCTTCGTGCGCGAGTCCGACTCGCACTTGGCCGTTTCTTTTTTACTTATTTTTTGATATGAATGAAAATGTTCATTACGTTACGGTTTTTTAATAACTTCGAGGCAAAGGATAACGAAGCCATATTTTCTGGTACAAACACCACAACAACGCATAATTCTAAGTAAACAAAACAAACCGTCTGTTTACTTGTCCCCGAACAAAACGTTTGGGAGTTGTCGTTGATTTAGCTTTTGTCCTACGTTTTGCGGTGAAGCTTTGGGAGGTTCAGTTGTAAAATTGTGGCTTAACACAATTGAATAACTGAATTAACGTTGTTCGGTATTTAAACAATTAGGGTGATTTTGTACACATGTTGCGTGCTAATCTGTACAACGTTATCTCTTGCAGACTATATGTGTACAATACGATTGCCGTTAAACTGCTGTCACCCAGGGGTAAAACTTAGCTGTGAAATTAATTTGCAAGTGTTATAGTATTTTTTCCATGTGTCTTGATTGTTTGGAAAACATAAATAATGTTATGCACTGATTTTGTTAAATTTCCAAGATAAAAATGTTTTCATGTTTTCCCAAGGTTGACTGGAAGAAATTTCTTCTAGGAATAAGTCCGCCTTTGCCTTCTATCTGTTCTTTGTGTGTATCTTGTCTTCATATTTGTGTGCAATAAAGTGTTTATTCATTCATTCATTCAATCATTCATTTTGACTTTAGAGCTTTGGTCTCCACTTAGGCGTTATTAGTTCACTCTTAAATTTTTTTTTGTTTTTTTGTGCAAATTGTGCTATAAATTCTTCTTGGCTCATGCTTTTTAGAGGTATGTATATATATATAACATTTAGGTTTGTATTCGTAGCTGCGCCTAAAGTGACCTAGAGGTATATTAAAGCTAAGAGAATTTGAATTTAATTTAAAGAATCCCTTGTGAAGTACTGGCAGATCCTGTAGCCCTTTCAAACAAGTACTTGTTTATTACATTGCGATTGAAAATTTTTATAGGTATATACAATTTAGCCATTACAACCACTTCACCACCAAACTTCACCAAATAACCATTTTGATTTTATTTTTTGCTTACATTAAATTTTCTAGCGTTATTGAGGTAAGCATTGCGGGATTGCAAGCAAGGATTGCAGCAAGTTTTTTTTTCTGCATTTGTAGGTAATTGAAATCTTTGTAAATGTATTTTATTGCTGCACGTCAGAAAACGTCGCAAAATTTTTACCAGGATTTTTCTCGTCTCTTTCGCAGGTATCTATTTTCCTCGGATGCTTTCAAATCTGAAATGTCTTTTGCATTTTAAAATATTTATTTGACTTGTATTTCCTAGGTAAAGGTATGGTAAATGGTTAAGGCTTTGTGGTTTCAATATTACATTTTGGCACAGATGCTTATGTGCATATTTTATGAGTCCATCTAATTTTGAAAAGACGACTACTAAAATATAGGTATATATATATTTATATATAAATACGACAACAGCTGTTTTACGACTATTAATGTGTATTATATTCCCATAAATATTAAAAAATTCAATGTACTTTGTTAGGGTTCCATACCCGAAGGACGGAAACCGTACCAAAAGTTTTTGGTGTGAAATAGATTATGATGTGGATGGTTGTGATTTCCGCACATGGAACTTATACCTCTAATATCGCACGCAAGAAAAATTTATAAAATTATAAAATTTCAAAATACGTATTTTCAACCACATAACCCTTGAAAATGCTTATACACGAAACCGGTTGGGTGTAAAAACATAAACACGTAAAAGTTTTGTGGACAAATACAAGTATTTTGTTACAAAACAAAGATGAAATGATGATGTCTTATGTCTAAGGGTGCCAAATGGGACCTTGTCTTCTAGGGCTCCGCTGTCTGTCTGTCTGTCACGGGGGTCTACAGCTTCAGTCTTTATTGGTAGCCAGTTGCTTTTTCACACGATCGGGGGTCATATGGTGGCCTCTTTCACGGTCAATAATAATAAAAAAATAAATAAACCCAAGGACAGTCCCATACAAAAAATCGCGAAAAAGTAGCCCTACCCTTTTAGTGGTTTGTTTTTATCGCCATCTATGTTGTTATAATTTACCATATTTTTAGGGTACCGTACCCGTATTGTGTGGTGGTACGGAACCCTTTGTGCGCCAGTTCGACTCGCACTTGCCCAAACTACTAAACGTATTTGCATGCAGTTTTCACATGTGAACAGAGCTTAATTTGGATAAGAATATAGGCTGTGTTTCATTAAATCGGGTGTCGGCAAAAAAAGCATCGTCATTTAAAGATTTTTGAAATTTACTTTGATACTCGTACTTTTAGAAGTTACATAGCAAATAATAATTCCTGGCGATGAAGGCCTATAGACGTCACGATCGATTGTTTAAAAGTAAAAAAGAAAAAAGCTTACGTTAGAATTATGTAGTGTATAAAATTTTAGTAAGTACATAAAAAATTAACAGGTGGCGCTGTTCATTATTCACGGTAGGTAGTTCAGGCTCTGGAACTCGCTACCACTCACAATAATAATTCGCAATAGTCCAACTGTTGGCATTTTAAAAAAGAGAATTAAAGAGTATTTTTTTGTATTTATTTTCCTTTTAATTATATAAGTATTATTTTTGTAATAATATTTATTATTTTATAACTTTTTAGTGTATATACATGTATAAATTTATAGATATATATATTTTTAATTAGTATTTATTTATTTTATTGGATAAGAATTGCAGTTAATTTATGTAGACTAGTATTTAATTGTTATATTTTTGGGTTTTGAACAGTTTTTTGTATTTGTGTGCAGTTATGAAATACTCACTTTTTAATAATCGATTCTACCACCAAAGGTTTGCTGGTAAAAATATCTTTGAGAGATAAGCTCGCCTTTTGAAGACTGCTGATACTTGTAATAAATTTTATTCTTGTGTGCAATAAACGATTTTGAATTGAATTGAATTGGACTAAAAATTGTACAGCTAAGTATATTAAATACCTACTATTAAAAACCGTAAAATAAAATAACCATGTTTGTTTCCAAATTCATGATATTCCAAAAAAAAATAACAGCATCGTAGGATACTGAAACAAAAAAAAAAGATTTTTTGTCGGTATTTCATGCATCACGCAAAAACTAATGAACGGTTTTTGATGCGATTGCTACTGTAAGATCCTCAGCACTAGACATGGACATGGACAGCACTAGACATGGTTTACAAAGAAAGAAGGAAGGGAGATCACTGTTCGATAACTTATTATCAAACTTAAAAACAGGGATACTTTTTATACCGGGATTACCAATTCATTACACTGATGTGTTCCAAGCGGACGAAGTCACGGGCAACAGCTGGTATTTTAACAAAACAAAAGAAAAACTATTATCACGACATATTTCCCTGACGGGGTGACAGAGGTGTTTCTGAGTGTGGACTGACACTGGAACAGTCCACATTCGTACGCCCTCATTTGACCGACGATCTAACGTCCTTATGTGATAGGGTGTAGGTGCATGAGGCATATCGCCTTCCGGGCATAAATACACGCTCTTTAGGGTTCCGTAACTAAACGGGACCCTATTACTAAGTCTACAGCTTCAGCCGCTATAGGTAGCCAGTTAACATTTTCACACAATGCTGGTTACGATGGCTTTCATCCATTACGGAAAAAATCCCAAGGGGGGTCCCAATACAAAAAACTT
This sequence comes from Ypsolopha sequella, assembly GCA_934047225.1. Taxonomy (NCBI): domain Eukaryota; kingdom Metazoa; phylum Arthropoda; class Insecta; order Lepidoptera; family Ypsolophidae; genus Ypsolopha; species Ypsolopha sequella. Next base: position 12,311,751 of record OW203994.1, on the reverse strand, counting down.
CGAAAGGTTATTTTTTTTTAATTTATCATGTCCCTTAATATTGCAATTTATCATGTTTTAGGGTTCTGTACCCGTATTGTTTGGTGGTACGGAAGCCTTTGTGCGCAAGTCAGATTCGCACCTGGCCAAGTTTTTAGGGAATGCTGGTTTATCCCACAGTGTTTTCCTTCACCGTTCAATAAGTAGTATAGTAAACATATAAAACCTATGCATATAAATACAGAAAAACTCATTAATGCACATTTTGTAATGTGTAAGTGTCGGAGTCTTCTGATACAGGTATTTTTACTTAAAAGAAGGCTCCAGCTGTAATTGTAATTATGTAAATATTTGGTTAACACAATAAATATTTTTGTTTATTTTTTTTTTGAAACAATAATATTATTATAATAGCCGAATATGAAAAAGCCGAAATTTTCTTACAGATTCATGAATTCATAAATCCTGTTATTCAATAGCTACTTCAATTATTTTTATTTTGTTTGAAATTTGATTTAAAGGTTTTACATCTACGTATTAAATTTAGTTTTTATTTTCAGTTTGATTATAAAAATTAAATCTTCAAAAACAGTTCGTCCTAAATGCCATCAATTTCCATGATAAGATTCGTAATAATTTTAAACAGCTGACACTTTTCAAAAATTAAATTAATGTTGCTGTTAGCTTAATGTTGTCTCATTCATACACAAAAGAAATGACATAATTTGGATTTGTTATTCTTAAAAAAAGTGCGAAAATGTTAGTAGTGAAAATTGAGTTTCCTTCAAATTCTGTATAGAAAACAGCAATTTCATATGTAAAGCCTGCTACGCTATAAAATAAAGTACTACATATTTTTACCTTTTACATATGCTGGGTGTAAAACTCTATTTAAGGGGCTCCACAATGCTAAACATCAGTTTTGCATTGGATTAAATTCCGTCAATGTAGAAGGTAAAAATTTGATACGTGTTTTTTGACTCAAGACAATTATTAATTACACTTTATAAATAAACATACTTTCAATCTTCTTTTAATTATAATACTTTTAAAAAAGCATGAATTTCACGAAAAAAGCGATTCAGTTTCCATACTTCAAAACCGATTGAAACGAAACCTACACACACAGATACTTACTAGAAAAAAACATCTTTATTATATAAATAAATTATAGTTAATGTCCTAATGTAACCGCGATTTCAAAATATCTGAAGTTTTGCGTGCGCGGCATCTGATTAGAGCAGGATAGACAGTTAAAAAACATAAGCGTTAGAGCAGGACTGAATTTAAGCATTGTGCAGCTTGTTAAATCCGGTATGGGTATAATATTTTAAAATGTAGCAATCATCGAATAACTTGCCCTGAGAGCGAAATACTGTTGCGTCCGATTTCGCCAACTAATCAGTGTTTTTGCATAGACTTTACTATATGCATCTCAATTCCTACTTACCGGGGATTCTCTATTTCTATCACTATGTGGTTCGGGCTTAGCCAATCAGAGCGCGTGAAAGCACATTGAAAGTTGGCGGAATTTATTTCGAACAAACAAAGAGTTATTGCACGTCTTTAGAGGTAGTTTCTCTATGGTAGCAAAGAATTGACGTTAGTGTTTTTCTCATATTTTACCCTCTTAGTTTACATTATCACTGAAACAATATTAAAACAATTGACCACAGTCCAAATCTTGGCTAGGATCCCTTTTACAGATTCAAGTATTGATGCTGCCTTATTATTTTTCTGGCTATTCAAACAAATGTTGTTTTGAATTTTTTGTTTTATTATATTATCATTTAATAAGTCGGTTACATGTCAACATCACCTAAATTCAGCTGCGATACCATTTTCAGTTAATACTCATAGGAAAATTGTTCGATAAAGTATTGACAATTTTCTTTCAGCTCAAGCACGTCCCAGCCATTAAGCACCACTTTGCAACAGCTTAAGTACTTACACTTAATCCCGACACCAGCATTACGATCTGTAAACAACACTTAATCCTCCTTTACCCGAAATTTGAAAGTTTTTAATTTATTTCTCTCAATTTGACGTCACGAACGTCGTGACTTTTGAGTTATGGCGGAACTTATTTGTTCGTCATGAAATTCGAAATTTAAAATCCAATGTAATTAATAAGTACTTTGTCAGACAGAAAGCTGTTGAAATTGACACCTGTCAAATGAGTACTTCTAGTGCCTACTTCTTTAAGGTTTTATTCACCCCGTTAATTAAAGCGAGGTGCTATCCTGATTAGAAAAAAACTATACATTTTTGACGTCAAGTGTAAGGTTGCCAAACAGACAAAATAATGCAAAGAAATTCGCTTGGCTTCCCAAAATTTGGGAATCATATCTTTCACCAAAAGTAGGTGCGACGATGATCTGAGCGAAGCAGAGGGAAGCGGAGCGAAGAGGAGTGTGTTAGGTTTACATGTGAATACATTAAATGTAATCCTCCTCGCTCCGCTTCCCTCTGCTTCGCTCAGCTCGTCGTCGCACCTACTTTTGGTGAAAGATATGATTAAAATGTAAAATGTTGGTGAATTGTTACATTCGTGGTTGACTTAGTAATTTAGATGGTGAAAGTTGATGCTTTCTTTGAAATAGTTTGAAATATATAGTTGGCTTTAAAAATAAATATGAAATTTTATTAGAAGCTTTCTCATTTTCCCGTTGCTTACATATAAAATCAGAGGTTGGGTGCCGTGGTCAAAAAAAATCTGTGGCTAGACTTATAATTTTCCGAAATAAATTGCAAACTACCCCTTGAAAATAAGCTTTCGCCGCAGAGATCTCAGTATTTTAAGCGACAACTACCGATTATTTATTTATTGGAAACCATATAGGTATACTATTGCATTAAATGCATAATCGAGCACTTTCTTTAGATAAGTTTTAGTTTTCAATAAAAGTACGAATTACCTGCAAAATAACGTCACCTTTATGGATTTTTCATCACAAAAACGCCCTAGCTGGTAGCACATGCAAAAATGGTTATGCATATTTTTTTTGTTTGAGTATTGTAATCAGCGACTTCAATACCTCCAAAATCAATTTTGGGCCAAATCGGAGCAATTTTAGAATTGTGCTGCAATTTAATAAATTGAATTGCGCTTAGCGACTAACCCAAGAAGCTTATTTATGGGACTGGTCCATTATAATATACGCATACACATTCGATAAACTTTTTCGAATGGCAGGATTTGAATCTGATTCTGAAGACTTAACGTACGTTCAAAGCCTCATAGACTGATCTACCGCAAATTTCATCTCATATTATATCATAATCAAAGTAATTGACACAAGTACGTAGCAGACATTATTATGCATTCACAATGAGTTATTAATAAAAAACAGAGACAAAAGAAGAAGTGATTCCTTTTCTCAAAGCGTCCGAAGACATTGTTTGTACGCAGCACGTATTTTAAGCTCGCAACTGTTCGAATGTGGCCAGCTTCCAACAAATCTTTATAAACTTTGACATTACGGCTTCTTAGCCGTCCTTCGCTTCAGGGTTGCTCATAGACAGAACCCGATCTGGGACGCTTTTGTATACTTCCCAGCGGATATTGGATACTGTATGTAGAAGGTGCATGTTTACCTAACACATCGGTACTTTGTTGCACTTGGGTAGATGGTCATATCCTCGTGAAACTGGGTGACGTAAGCGTTCGGGTTGTTTTGTACAATACATAAAATATAATAATATGTTCTACTGATCACTTTGATAAATCAAAGGCTGATCATAAATGAATCAATTTTTAAACAAAGTTACGCATATTGAATTTTTTTTTCTTCAAGTGGCTTAGAGCTGTATTTTAAGGTCACCGTGGTCGGATAAAAGCACCAAATTTGTTATGAAGGTACCTTAAGAGGATGGCCTACCCTAGCAACTTTTTATTACCCGTCTAGCACAATAAGTTAATGGCAAATAGACCTTATTTGCTTTTGATAGAGGCGATTATATGTTGGCTCATTGGCCTCTTTTTCTTGTAATATTTTTCTTGTAATTTTCTAGTAATACGCAGCGAAACAAAAAATTGGTGTGTTTTTAGCAAATACTGAAATATTTTGTAAGGAAAAAATTTTCGATTTAAGTAGATTCCCTTCATATTTCTATTACCAATATTATAAAAAAAAAAAAAAAACATGTTATCTCTCAACCGCGTTCATGAAATGAACGTTTGAAAACTAAAAAGAGGGTGGAAAACATTTTCTTTTTTTGACAAAAGTATAAAACTTAATACTTATAAGTAGAATCCCTGAATAAAAGTAAAATAAATCAAATATATTTTTTTCAATACAATGAGAGTTCGAATTTCTACAAACGAATCCTCAAAATTCTGGCGTTGTTCATGCTCTAGGCCAGGGTATCCAAACTTATTTGCCTTAGGGCCATACTGATTCCTCCACTAAGTCCCGAGGGCCAAGACTATAATAGCTCATGATTCCAAAACACTGTAAAATAATTAACGCGCAAATTTTCGTATTAGGACTAGCCTGTCATGGAAATATCTATTGCGCAGGGCGCAGGAGTGCTTGTACTTCGGGCAAGATTAACCATTGCGACGGAGTTAACCGCAGCGCGTGCTGTGCGTAGACCTTGAAATAGGGTTATTTATTTTATTTTATTTTTATTCAGGTTTCAAACAGTTACAACACAAAGTATGAACACTTACAAATAACACAAACAAACCTAAAGAACCATATACAGAAAACAATTATTTTTGAAAGCTCATTACAAACACATTACATAGTAAGATTAGAATAAACTAAATGAATAATTAAAAAGGAAAGAACTTTTAACGTGAATTATGTGAGTGAATTATGCATTTGATAAATTTTGCAAAACCTTATTTTTATATGAGTATATACTTTCGGAGAAAATATCGATGTCACTGAAAAGTTTATTATAAGAATTAATTAGGAGAATAATTTAGGAGTACGATTCATATAGCGATTTTTTGAGTAGTTAGTACGGCAGGTATAGGTATAGTAGTTGAATGAATCTTTACGAGACGAGGGCCTGGGAATCTTAAATGATAGGTTTTGGAGCAATGCTTGACAATCAACTTTATTATTTACGAGTTTATAGAGAAACATTGCATCGGTGATAGTACGGCGGTCAGTTAAGGATGTAATATTGTAACGTTTTTCAGAGGATTCGTAGTCAATAAAAAGAGTTCTCATTCTGTAGTCCAATGCCTTTAAAAATTTATGTTGTATTTTCTCGATACGGTTTGTGTGAATTGAGCAGTGAGGGCTCCAGACAACACTATCAAAATCGAGAATACTTCGTACAAAGCTATAATATTGGATTTTGTAAGTAAAAGAACGTTTAAAAGGTTGACCCATTTAAAGGGTTGTAATTAGATTCCTATGATAACGCTACTTTTAGACAAATACACATTATAACGGGTTGTGAAATTTGATCATATTATAAATAGCATCACGTTAATATTATACATTTGTGAATTTTAAATAAACTATAGCGGGATAGAAATCGGGCATGTCCCGCCAGCGACCGCGGGCTGGATTGGTGGTGCTCCCGGCCGGTATTGGCCCGCGGGCCGTAGTTTGGAGACCCCTGCTCTAGGCTCATGTACAGTCTTAAGGCGCTTTATGCCGCGAAAGTACACTTTAGAATAAAAATACTTATATACTTAGTAGAACAATTATTTAAAATATGTTCAAGTAAGTATAGGTGCGTAGATATAGCAATGAACTATTTTTGAATAGCATGGTTATCTTAGACAACGTCTTTGATGAGCTAAAATTTTAACTTTTGCTAAAAACGGCCGCTTTTAAGGAGAGGTTAAGGAGAGGTCTCCTAGGCTAACGTTTATCAGTATACCCTAAGGAAATTTGGTGCTTCTATCTGACCAGTAACGCTTATTTCACCAAGCCACCTGCATTTAACTTTTATGATAATAAAGCAGATTCTGATTGCTTTAAAGAAAAAAAAAAAAAAAACTGCCAAAACTAAATTTTCTTCATTACAAAATAGTCCTTAAGTGTTAGGAACGGCAGCAAAAAATGTAAGATTTTTTTTAATTTTGACAGCATTTTAACTAAATTTAAAGACTTTAGAATCTGTTTCGTTATATGTATGATTACATAAATACTACATCTTTTGTTTTTTTAAGCGATAATGATAATTATGCTTAGTTCTCGTTATCACAAAAATAATACTGAAACAATTTATTGCAATCCAGATTGCGGTTGGTATCCTTTTACGGATTTAAGAGGATGGCATACCGTAGCAACTTTTTTTATTACCCGTCCAGCACAATAAGTCGAATGGTAAAGACTTTATTTGCTTTTCACAGAGGCGATTATATGTTGGCTCTTTGGCCTCTTTTTGTTGGACGCGTAATACTAGTGATAACGCAGTGAAACAACAAATTGGTGTGTTTTTAGCTAATACTGAAATATTTTGTAGGGAAAAAATATTGAATTTAGGTGATATACCTTCATTTTTCTATTACCTATTTTATGAAAAAAAAATCAAGTTGATCTCTTAACCGCATTCTTGAAGCGAACGTTTGAAAACCAAAAAAAGAGGGTACAAAACGTTTTTTTTTTGACAAAAGTATATATCTTAGTACATTGTTTATACAAAAGATCCCTAGAGAAAAGATGAATAAACCAAATATATTTTTTTCAATACAAGGAGAGTGCGAATTTCTTCAAACGAATCCTAGATAGCCTGGAGTTGGTCATGCTCTAGGCTCAAAAGCGGGTTTTGAACTCTGGTATCAAGATTGAGAGACCCGGCGTCAACTGTAATTTCAAGTAGGCAATTAATCATTATCGGCCAGTTTGACGAATTTTGTTCACTGTCTCCTTGACTATCAAACTCGTTGATGCATGTAATACTAAACAACACATAAGAGGATTTCCGCATCTTAATGAACCCTAAATTCTAGCGGCAACCGCACAGGAAAACAATTTCCTCGTAGAATAAGCAGTAACGGAGTCTTCGGAGCATTACTTAAGAAATATGAATATGGTAACGAATCCCGTTAAAATTATCCCGAAGCGGAAAATTTATGTCAAAATTGCCTAAATTATCAACTCCGGGGCTGGTGAAGCATAATAAATAAATTGCCGGTAAATTGTTGGTATCTCGGTGGATTTACTGGGGATTGTCACATAGCCTCGTGCACAATATATGGGTTGCATCGAACATTTATGTAGAGTTCAGGTGTGCGAGCTAAAGAATTTAGGCAATTACGTTCCTGTCTTGCTAGCTACCAATTATTGGAGCCAGACCTTGTATAGAAGGATAATGTTTACAGAAATAACAACAACAAACGAAGAACTAAAGTAAATTCGCTTGGAATATGTCCTGCTCTAACGCTTTTGTTTTTCAAGAGTTTGTTTCGCTCTAATTGTCTCGTTCGTTAGTCATTTTGGCTTATTTTGTATAATTTAGGTTCCGAAGTACCTAAAAGGTACAAAAGGAACCTTTACAAAATCAAATTAATCATCCGCGACAAGGAACCCTAAGTACACGAGTCTGACTCGCACATGGCCGATTTTTTTTACGTAGAGTTGATTATGTATAAATCGTATCGCAAACATAAATCAAATTACTCGAAATTCGACAATAACTACTTATGCAGAGTTTTCTTGAAATTCCTGTTTTTTTTTTTACTGAAGTCATTTCAACTTTTTAGTTTTTAGGGTATTACGTACCCGAAGGGTGCGAAAAGGGTGCCTCCGCTGTCTGTCCGTCCGTCCGATTCTCACAGGGGCTATAATTTCAATTCAGCCGCTATATATAGACAGTTTAAATTTTCACACAATACGAGTTACTATACAACGTGTAACAGAAAGGTGTAACCATATTTGAAGAGGTTATTCAGTCAATGGTATAGAACAACTTTTACTTTGGAACAAACCCTGTATCTCGAAAAAAAAAAAAAAAACTGTTTCATAGAAAAATGCAATGCCGCTCGGCCGAAATGTATGGAAGGGCAGATTTTTTTTTTTAGATTTCGAGGTTGGCTCCATAGTAAAAGTTGTTCTATACCATTGACTGAATAAGCTCTTCAAATATGGTTACACCTTTTTGTTACACATTGTATATTAGGAAAAAATAGCATTTTTTAAGTTATCATGTCCCATCTTCGAAACAACAGGATTGAAAAATATGGAAAACATCATTTGAAAAATACTATGACTATATAATAGGTAAACGTAAAGACTACAGGAAAAATATAGCGGTTTAAGGTATTAGGGTTCCGTACTTAGGAAGCTGCGAATTTTTTGTCTGACGCTGCCATTTAAGCGGCTTGTTTGTGTCACCTTAATGTTAGTATATCATCAATGTTGTTGTATTTTACCATATCTTTAACCATATCCGTATCGTGTGTTGGTACCACAGACCACCCCCTACGGAGCCCTTTGTGCTCATGTCCAAGTCGCACTTGGCAAAATTATTTTCTTATGAATCAGTGTCAATTCAGGCATTGAAAAAATACAAATCACTTTAAAATAAAAGTGAAGCGATTTTTCTCAACAGGGTACCCATCTTAGAACTCAAATATCCAATGTTATTATAATTTTTGCATGTTTATTTATTATTTATATATGTATGTATATATCTTATAGGTATGTATTCATTTATTTAAGTATTTTTATATGCAAGTTTATGTCTTAGATATTTAGGTTTATATTTTAATCTTGACCTCCCTGTTATTTTCTGATTAGTATTTACACTTCCACATGTTATTTTGTTCATCTTTCTGTTAGCTACCAAGGGTTTCTTTTGTCTTTTAAGTTATTTGTGTAAATTTGCAATAAATCTATACTTCATCTTACTTACAAGTGGTATTAATTCTACATACATATACTCACCCTTGTCTTCTACAGGAGTACGCAGAGACTACATATTTTCATATGCTACGATTCTGACACACCTTCTTCACCTCTTCAACATCCATCAATCTGGTCACACAACCTTATCTGTTTATCTTCCATTTCACTTGGAAATTTAATATTTACTATCACCTAAAGTTGGGAAGCCGAACTCTGTTTTTGCTTGATTTAGCCCTTTTAAAGCTATAACTTTTTAACTCAAGAATTCAGGTAATTTTAGCAATTTATTTAAAAGTGGTGCCGAAGTGGTTCTTCTTATTTAATTATTTCTGGTACCAGATGTTTTAGAAGAATCAGGTTTTCAAATATGGCATGAGCTAAGGTAGAACTAAATATAGTAAATATCCGGCTTGTCTTTCAGTATATCCTTTTTTTAAATAATCTCGTTAGCTGAAGATCAATTTTGAAGGCTAACGTTTTTGGTGTAAAAGCGGATCAGTATAGCTTGCAATGGATAAATAGAACAAATATACAATTAATTGTTTGATTAATCTATAAGTCATAGGATAGCTCGGTAAAGATGTCTCCACTGAGCACGGGAAAGTAATGAAATCTGTACTAATAAAATAATTAATCCGATATGTACTTTTTTAATATCAGGATTTAAGAATTTAAGATAGAAACCATTCTATCAATTAATTGCAGTATAATTGTCCGATTGGTCGCGTGATTACCGCTTTAATCGTTTTCTCAAAACAAAAATAAGCCATATTTTTAATGAAAACAGAAATGAATTATAAAAAGTCCGATACTTATTGACATCCTTAAAAATTAAGCACATAAAACCAAAATTACTTTACATCGGCGTAATAAACCACAAATTTGGCACCTAATAATTTCGTTTATCGTCTTCCACAGTAGCCTCTTTCACCCTCGTAAAATAATAAAAATAAAATTTACATTTCATTACCTGCTCGTCCTCAACCTAGGGGATGCATTGCTTTATGTGTTAAATAAAACGAGCAGCCACCTTTTTCCAACATTATTTTACATTGAAAACAAAATTCGTTGATAATATTTAAAACATTCGTAATTAAGGCGATATGTAAAAAAATAGAGGTGCCTTTTTTTGTGTATTTCATGAAATACTAGAAAAAATTTAATAAATTTCTGGTATATGCATTTTGACTATATAATCTAGGGTTCTGAAATTGGAAAACATGTTTGGATAAATTTTACTCGATAGAAATAATAGTCGAAATGAGGTCTTCAAACACACTTTTTCTCCTCGTTTGATGAATAGGAACCGTATACAGAACTCAAACATATTTTATAGGTGTGTTTCAACAATACCTAGAGATTTAATATTTGAAATTTAGTTTTTTTATAAAAATTATAAAACTAACATTTTTCGCTTTCGCCCTGAATCCGCCCCTCTCGCACTGAGCGTGTTTTCGCTTGGAGTGACAGTGACAATAATAAAATTCGCATAGCCTTTTAAAGGTAGTCATCGTCTTGAAATTGGGGGAAATTTATGCTCTTTAAATATTTTTGGAATATTTTTTTGTATATTTTTGCCAACATTCGGTTTATGTTTTAAAATACCAATTGATGGTTGTACAACATTAATTAGGAACGACTTTAAATTACAACCTAGTAGATTATAAAGATTCGTGAACAACAATAATAAACGTATTTTTTAATACTGTTGGCTCATATTTAGATTTTAATTCTTTTACTTAAGAGGCCCCTTTACGCCTAGATGTAAAAACTAAATGTGAAGTCAACACCTCATTCTCTTCATATTTTTTAGGGTTTATGTGACCTTTATGGTGAGACTCCGTTGTCCGTCCGTCCGTCCGTCCGTCCGTCCGTCCGTCTGTCCTTTCGTCCGACCGTGCGTAAGTCACAGCCTCATAACTTTAGCACAGTTAAAGATAAAGACATGAAATTTAGCACATTAATTTGCCCACATATATTATCACGGAGTAAAAAGAAATGTGAAAAATTTGAAACTGTTTAAAATAATTCCAAAATAAAAGTCAGAAAAATAAAAAACATTATCCTAAAAATACAATATGGGGATCAAATTGTAGATATTAAAAAGCTGATTGTAAATATTTATTTATTTATCATCAACAATATAACACTATCCTTATATAATATATATACTTATACTATATTTGCTGGCACTGGTTTCGAGAAATCTTTAAAAAAAAACACAAAAATATGTATGTTATCCCCTTATCTCCAAAACTGGTGGTCGAAAAATACGTGTTTACGTAAAGATTAAAGGAAAAATAAAGCGGTTGAGAAATTCACGAAAAAAAAATCACAAAATTAAATTTATCATCCACAATACGGTATCCTAGGTACGCTCGCACTTGGCCGGTTTATTTTCATAAGTATCATCTAGCGACACCTAACTACATCTCTATACAGCCCAAAAAGCAAAATTAGATGAAACGCCATCATAATAGCTGTCAGGATATTGCCTCGTTTTTATTACGTAAAGTTTAGCAAGTTGTTTAATTTTTATCTTTACTGGAAATAAAAAAAGAGAGAAATACAGAATTCGTTCATGTAAAGAAAACTTTGTTTATACACTTTTCTATAAATAAACAGCTATCGTTTCATAGAAAACAGTTTTTACCTGAAACCATTTCACAAATTCGACGGTTTTTGAATATTTAAAAATGTGTGCAAAGTTTCATTGAGATCATACCAATCAGGACGTCACAAACACCTGAAGCATTTATATGGCAGCTGAGCGAGATGCTATCCTTGTGAGAATGTGAAATTTGACATTTTTGAACGTCGAGTACGTCGCTACCTGTCGATTTAGGAAATACGTGTATACCTTGATCCTTAATCTAAGGTACCAATCTTCGGCGTTTTTACATATTTATCATTTTAAAGCTATACGCTGTACGCCTAACTACAAAATCCCACCCTTTTCTCGTCAAATACGGGATAACAGTTGTGGATTATAAAAATGAAGAGAACCATCTGAATGTTTTTCTTTTATTTTTATACAATTTATTATTTATTTTAATATAATTGAATTACTCGTATCATGTTAGAATAATTTCTAATTCCAATTTTAACTCAAATAATTTGAAAATTATTTGGAAACTCTAATTATTATTAGAATGCATTACAAACTAGAAATCAATCAGAAACAAATTTAAAAGCATAATTTTTTTTTTGAAGAAATTCCACTGGTCAAGTTTTGACCTATTTTGAACCTGCAACCTCCTGCTTACATGACAGGCGCGCTACTGACTACGCTACCGAGGTTCATTTCTCGGTTGCGCAGTCGGTAGCGCGCCTGTCATGTAAGCAGGAGGTCGCAGGTTCAAATCCTGGCCCGGCGAATTTTTTCAAAAATATTTGTGCTTTTAAATTTGTTTCTGATTGATTTTTGGTTTGTAATGCATTCTTTGGAAATTTATTAACTCCTAGTATTACATTATCTATGACACTACTAAGGAGCTTTGAGTCTAACCAATCACGTTGTAGAAACAAAATATTTGCAAAAAAACACGGATTTTACGATTTTTTTAGCCAATTTCACAAGCATTTAGTTTAAACGGCAATAATAAGACCACAAAATGTTTTCTTGTCTAGACAACTTTAAGACTGCAAAATAAATGTTGCAGTCAATTTTGGTACAGACTCACTTGTTAAGTTTAATGTTCGTAACATTCTGTTGAAATTGTGTTTTTCTTTACTTAGATTGATGGTTAACAAGCTTTTTGCAGAGCGCATAGAAGTTAGATAAGAATTTATAATTAACTTGAACTTGTTGCTTAGCTTTGCTCACGCAAAAGAAAAAAAAAATTGCTAGTCCTTTTGATTGTTGTTTCCAGTGACACAATTAAAAGGACGAATACCTTTAATGTTCTTTTTTGACTTTTTACTTATAATTTTGATAAAAAGGTGTCCTCAAAAAAACAAAATAATGTAAACTAGTCTTAATACTGATAAGGAGAGATCCCATCGCAACCAAAAAGCAAGTGAAAAGAAAAAACTGGCCAAGTGCGAGACAATACGGACACGAAACCCTAAAAACATTATGGTAATTAATTCCACTTGACACTTACGATCTATTAAACTCTATGTATCTACAGGGTCTAATTAAGTTGGTCAATTATGACTTCCCAAATTATTAAATATTTTTGATTTTCAGATTTTTCAAAAGTGTGTTCTATAAGCTCTATCTATAAACGAAATTTCAAGTTTAAAGTCAACTGGAGGTGCCGTATACATTTTCATGGTGAGCAAATTTGTATGAAATTGATTATGTAAACTGCAATAACATTAATTTATCGAATTAAATGAGACTTGAGGATAATTCATGATGTATCACACTAAGGCGTGAGGCGTAACGTCGTCGCGTAAACGTCTTCACTCACCCAGATGAAGGCAGTCTAAATTTTCTGAAACTGGTCAGCTTTCCCGATCATAAGACGTATTGAGATGAGCCGTTTTTATATAAATCATGCTTCCCCGTTGAGTAAGAAGCCTGATATTTTTACAGCACCATAGGGCTGTAGACTTCTGTAGGAGGTAACAGGTTCAACTTGATATCTCATACGGGGCCCAAACAAAAGGGTCTTGACATACAGGGTTCCGCTTTTTCGTTTTGAGATACGGAACCCTAAAAATAACCGTCAGGTGGTAAATAAAACCAAAATCAGAGTAAGTCACAAATAAATTTGGAAAAAAACGCTCTTACCCAATCCTTGTTATTTCAATAGAATATCAAGTGACGTTCGCCCACTATCACGATCAGTTAATTATCAAAGAGAATTAATTACTCGGGCTTCGGTTTACCGAATAATATAGAAAATTACCGTCGGATATCACTAACAGCTGTCTACCGGCAACAGTCTTTTGAACTGAAATTGTAAGAAAGATTTTCGGTAATTGATTTTGATTGAAAAATATGTAAGGTGAATGATTTATTTGATAGATGGTGGATTTTATGGGAAAGTAAATAATATAATATTCTTATTATTAAATAGCCTGCCGAATCAGTAAGTTGAAGTGGCAGTAGACTGGCCATATTTGTCACCGACGTGATAACCGTTGAGGCCGTAAGGCATCGGAATGGAGACCACGTACAGCAAAGCGCAGCGCAGGCTGCCCTCGTGCCCGCTGGACTGACGATCTGAAAGACGTTGCGGGTGGCGGCTGGATGAGGATGACTGAGGACCGCCAAGAGTGGCGTAATATTGGGGAGGCCTATGTCCAGCAGTGGACGAATACGGGCTGATGGATGGGATTATCAAATATGGTAATTTTTACTGTATTAATAATAATAATAATATTTCTTTATTCGAGTAATAAAAAGAACTCATTGTGTTAGTTATATACAAGGTTTGGTATTGGTTTGGTATGTGTACTGCACTTTACTTCTTTTTGGCATGTAATAAACCAGACAGCTAAGTAACCGTATTATGGTAGCTAAAAAAAATAGAAGTGGATACCAAAGTTAAGGGGCTTAGTATCGCCAAATGGGTACTTTCTAAAGCCTACTCCTTGTTTATTGCCCAACCAAAAATATTCAAAAAATATATTACGAATAATCAAGTCTAAGACAACATATGCAACATTTTTCTTTTTCATACCACCAAAACTTCCATATGAAAAAAAAATTCAACCGAATGCTGTTTTTTATTTGTTTGTAATTATTTTGGCAAATAAATTTATAAAGGGGAGTCTATTTTTAATGAGACAATTTTATTAAAAAGAGCTCAGCTTGCACGGGTACCTTTGTTACAGCGGGCGAGGGCTGCCCTTCCTCCGCGCCTCCGGCTTTTTATATACACTCTAGTTGTAGTTACCACAAGACTGTGTGGAGTCGGGATGCACTGATTCGGTTTTGGAACAGATTTGACCTATTTTAATTAAGGGGGGTGCGCTTTGCTCATCATCACATCTAATTGCCTGGCTGCATGCCCCACTCTCCGCGGGGAAGAATAACGTTCACGTTGTATAAAAACATATATGTATCCAATCCTTATAAAATTTACCCCCTTTCATAATTAATGCTACTTACAATTACAATACCCGAAAGGGTTTTCTTGGATGGAAACAAATAGTTAATAAAACATTTAAAGTCACCCGGTTTACAATATGAAATGCAAACTCATTATTTTAGTAGACAACCTATAAATTCAATTTGCTTGCATATTTTTTGTAACTTTGATTTCGCTGTCATTTTTTTAATATTACAGTTGCGAATTTTTGAGGCTTACCTAAAATTTTTGGTGCCAAAATTTTAATACGCAGCCATTTTATTTTATGAAGCGCCTGGTAAGAGTAGCTGTTTTATAATAATTTTAGCTGCCCGGAAAATAATAAGCCCTTCTTTTTTAACGAAGACATCGTCATCGATGTAATTCCTTGGAAGATAATCTGGGACAAAAGGAAAAAAAAATCCTATCTGACTTGTGTACCTGTACGAACAGGTACAATACAAAATAATTTACAATAAGCTCTCTAAGTAGTGATGATATACAGTGGGAATGGGTGGGAGTGTGTGCAAAGAGTAAGGTGGGATGAGGAGTTGTTTTTGAGTGCATTTGCTGTATTTTTGAGTATTTTCGTATGACCAAGATGTCGAAAATAGTATCTGATCCGTGCCTTACTATCATATTTGTTCAAATAATAAGCGCTTACGTGCTTTTTTTTTTATACACCTATTGATTTTGTTGTATATGTAGGTTGCCAGAAAACATTGAACCTGGATTATTAAACACATCCGGAAGCTTTCACATTTAAAAACAATATCCACAGGCCTTTTGGATCTTTAATTCTTTTGTTAATTGATAATTCTGTGTGACGAGTGATACTGAATAAAATAAAAATTTGCCAAAAAAGTGAAAATTCTAGTAGTTTGACACACTTTTTTGGTTGGTCTTTTGACCTTGACTGCGCTAGTCATTTTATCTCTATCGCACTTAGTAATTTTGTGCGCGAATGAACATAATGCGTTAGTCCCCCACCACTTTCACCGAGCAGTCCAAAAACGTGCTGCGACCTATACTCAGTTCCACAAATATGTGAAACCCTTTGAAAGTTTGTGCCGGTTTCATACAAATTCTAAATGCAAAGCACACCAACACAATTTTAAACATAAATTTTTAATAAACATCAGATTTTATCAACTTTGTTGAGTTCTCTTAAGGGTAATATATAAGATACCTACGTTTTAAGCCTCCCCATATTGGCAAACAATAAGTAAGGATCAAAACAAACATGTATAATACAGCATTTAAAATACTACAACGAAATTCAAAGCGGCTATTAAAACTCGACTATGCAGTTGCATTTGCATGTGTCAACTCGTGAATAGCAATTTTCTGCATTCAGAATCAAAATTCTGTTATTCTGCCTTCTAGTACGTTTAATAATTCACAATTTCCATAGCTTAATTCCTAAAAGATTTTTTTTTCCGGAGAATATACGCCATTTTAGATTTTACTTTTCATTATTATGGTATAAAATTTGAAAGTTATTTTTTACGATTTTTTAAAGAATTTTCGGCCCCCAGGAGTTCACAACTGCTGGTTTATTTATTTAAGTAACATACTTTTACTACATTATCTTTTAGATAATGTTGCGTTGATACACAGGTGGTAGAGCTTGATGCCGGGCTCGACTGTGGAGGTACCATCATCTTACTTGGAGACCCCCTAGAAGTAATTCGGGGGAGAGTAAGAGGACAGCTCACAGGCAAAAAGCCAGGAGGCCCACCGTGCCTGGAACCGATGGATGGCGGTATATCCATCCCCAATAGCCGGGCCTTATATGGAACAGACTGGTGACGGGCAGTGGCATCACTGGTGCGAGGGTTCCGGCACCGCGCTCACCAACCCAATTCCAGGATGACCGCCGGGAGTGGCAAAGTCCTGGGAAGGCTTATGTTCAGAAATGGACGAACTAGACTGATGGATGGATGGATGGATACACATTTTAAGACCAGCCCCCCTATTCTGTATCTTTAGTTGCCAACTGCACGAGGTGCCTATCATCAAAAACATAGCTAAAAACTGAAATTTCAAAATTGCCTTTAGTGGGTATTGAACTATTAACAATCTGTGTCGCCACTTCAAGTGCGAAAATATCCTTAGGACATCGGAATTCGATAGTATATCTATGTTTTTGACGATAGACACACAGTCCAGAAGGCAACTAGAGATACACAATAGGCCCGCTGAGGGCCTATTATGTATCTCAAGTTGCCATCTGGACTGGGTGTCTATCATCAAAAACATACATATACTATCGAATTCCGATTGTTTTAGGATATATTCGCACTTGAAGTGACGACACGGTTTGTAAGTAGTTCAGTACCCATTAATGGCAATTTTTAAATTTCAGTTTTTAGCTATGTTTTTGATGATAGGCACCTAGTCCACTTGGCAACTAAATATACAGAATAGAGGGGCAGGCTCCCTAAATTGCGGAGTTTTTGCAAAAATATGCTGAGTCAACTACTTGATCAATGTAAAATTTAAATATACATTTTTGCAGACCTTTATGCAGGTATCTAATTGGATAATTTTAACTCGATAGATAAAATTTTAGTAAATAATCATTTTGGAATTATTTTTATATTTTTATCTAATGCGGCTTGAGTTATAGGTCTAAAATAAATACTGACAACAAGAAAACATAGCTTATTAAAATTTGCTTATAAAAAAATAAACCTAAATAATTGAACAAGCGAAATTCTTCGAGTCTACTTGAACAATCCGGCGGTTGTATGACTTGTATGTATGTGTGTTTTAATAGCTAGGTTTGTCTTGCCAACCAATGTATGGAGGGGTCGCCGTTCGGTATCGGATGGATTCACTTGGCACAGATGTATATTGGGTAAATTTCAGCTGATTTAGCCCGGTAGCCATCCACCCCCCCATTGTGGGTGGGGGGGATATGCACTCAAAGTCTTGCGTCGCCGCGCTTCAGACAAAAATTCATATCGTCTTCAATTTACCTACTATCTCGAGTGTGGTATCATTTTCGGCTAAACATAAAACGAGGAATTCATTTTTAAAACATTTTTTGTACGGTTTCATACAAAAATCATAAGATATTGTCGAAAGTATGTTAGTTGGTCTGCTATTTTTTTTATTCAAAATTCCGTATCCCTAAAAATAACAAGTTCTTTTTAATAAAAAAAAATATGTTCTTAAAGTATATTTAATCAGCTTTAAATATATATATACATTTTATGTACTTACTATAGAACATCTACTTGAAAAAAAATCGAACATGGTTTGCGACGGCTGCGAAATATTTTTTCGATCCGCCTGTCCCACGTAAGCTAAGTTGTATGTATATTTTTATCAATGTTAATGGTTAATGTCATTATGCTTCAGACAGAATTATTTAATTTATAAAAATATTTTTAATTTTAATTAATATAAAAAATAATTTAAACTGAATATTTTGGTTGAAAAGTGAGTTTCAAAGATAGGTTGGTTTTTAATACAAAATATATAGAATACTAATTTAACTTTATCATTGACTTTGTGTATGGTCTGAAGACCATGGGTGCAATTGTGTAAGAATATCGTATTCATTTGAGAGCTGAAAACGTACGGTTTCAATTGACGAACTGCTATTATCAAATTGCTGCTATTAGAAAAAAAGAAAGAAGCAAAGAAAATACGTTTATTTTGAGAGCTACACTATTACAAACAGTTTAAGGCTTATACATATAACTAGGTAGTTTATAAGATGCAGGCAACAAAAAGGTCACTGACTCAGCAAAATGCCACAGCAGAACTGTTGAGTTGCGACACATGCGATGTAACAAAATTTTATGATAAAACGAAGATTGTCTCTGCGTGACGTAAGAAAATTTACTAATTTAATAATTTACAAAAATAAGAAAATTCACTACAAGAAAATGTACTTATAAGACCCTTTCTTTGTCAACAAACATACATACATACATATACTCACGCCTGTCTCCCAGAGGGGCAGGCAGAGACTACAGATTTCAGTAGAGAAAAATTCATTTTTCAAAACATGTAAAATGGCTTTAAATAAATATTTATTTTAATTTTGTTGATCTTGTAAATAAGATGCTAACCAAAATATTAAGCAAATTAGCCAGTTTGACAATAAAAATCGTACTTTTCTTACACAGAATTCCAGGGCAGATCTCAGGACAACCAAGTCTTAGCAAAGCCTAAAGTATGCATGTGTATAGCACTGCGAGGTTGTCTTCCGTATGTATTTTTATGTCAATGTATTTTTATTATAGTTTTTCATACTCGTTGCTAGAACTACAATTTCCACCACAGTGACATAATTCGGTGCATTTTAATTTAAAAAAATTACAGTTGCATCTAGCACCACACCGTGATTTGCACTTGCATCGAATTAGTTCTAGACAAGCGGTAGCAGCTACGGTTGCCGTGGTCCACGTTGGTATCCAGTCGTCATTGAAGTCTGTTTCCCATCCCCAATCCACTGGACTAGGAAGATTTTGAATTTGCACCATGGATTGGCCCCATACGTGCACACCCTGGTAAACAGCTCTTAGGAGATGCTGTCGAAAACTGGCTTCCGTTGGTGGAATATTCTCTAGCTGTCGGTCTTTTTCTGAGATTAGTTCTCTTCTACATTCGTTTAACGACGTGCACTGGCAGAATCTGAAATGTAAATTAGGTAAGCAACTGTGCCCTTAAAAAAAAATAAGTTTTCTAAACAGAATAATTTCTAACCACGCACGTTTCGTTTAATTTATACTTACTTATCATACATCGCTATGATAAATTTTTGAATAATTGTATTCGCGTTTTCAACTTCTTCATCAGCTAGCATGATGAACCCGCTAGTTGCTGATGGAAAAGCATTCCATGCTTCGTACGCAGTTTTTTTCTTCTTCAACTAAACGCTGAAACTGTGTCACATCCAGTTAACGCATTAAATACCGGCAGTGCTCTTGCTTTTTCAGGGCCTTAAATAAAATAAGATCAAGCTTTTTAAGTTAGTTAATTAAATGAACGTAAGAAGAAACATTCATGTAATTTAAATTAACTTAAAGAGGCTGCAATCTTGTCACATGATAAAAACTGGTGTTTTTTCCTATAAGCGAGGTATTGGCTTACGCATACGAGTATGCCCAAACACAAAAATACCAAAAGGATGGACCAATTTTCTTTGTGATAATGAGAACAAAAAAGAACTATTCCGTATGCTGTCCTTATAGCCTGTCACACTATGGAGGTACCGGCTAAAAAATAACTAAATGTAAAGATGGTATGAATGTCCTTAGCAGCAGCGATCGTTGTAAGGATAACATAGACCCATGCAACCAATGAAGAGGTGGACACGAGGATAATGGTGCATGTGTCTGACGCTGTAGCTCACGGATTTAGTCGGATCATGATCCGTACAGTTGACACAGACGTAGTAGTCCTGGCAGTATTATGTGTTTCAAAGCTCTACCACAGCAACAACAGCCTTGAATTGTGGATCCGTATCGGCACAGGAAAAAAACCACCAGTTTTTATCATGTGACAAGATTGCAGCCTCTTTAGGTTTTAATTTAAATTACATGAATGTTTCTTCTTACGTTCATTTAACTAACTAACTTAAAAAGCTTGATCTTATTTTATTTTAGGCCCTGAAAAAGCAAGAGCGTTGAGGGTATTCCATGCGTTAACTGGATGTGACACAGTTTCGGCGTTTAGTGGAAGAAGAAAAAAAACTGCGTAAGAAGCATGGAATGCTTTTCCATCAACAACTAGCAGGTTCAATATGCTAGCTGATGAAGACGTTGTAAACGCGAATACAATTATTCAAAAATTTACCGTAACGATGTATGATAAGTAAGTATAAATTAAACGAAACCTGCGTGTTTAGAAATGATTCTGTCTAGAAAACATTTTTTTCAACTCCACAGTTGCTTACTTAATTTACATTTCAGATCCTGTCAGTGCACAGCGTTGAAAGAATGTAGAAGATAACTATTCTCTAAAAAAGACCGACAGCTAGAGAATATTCCACCAACCGAAGCCAGTTTTCGACAGCATCTCCTAAGAGCTGTTTGCCAGGGTGTGCACGTATGGGGCCAATCCATGGTGCCAATTCAAAATCTTCCTTGTCCAGCGGATTGGGGATGGGAAACAGACTTCAATGACGACTGGATACCAACGTGGACCACGGCACCCGTAGCTGATACCGCTTGTCTAGAATTAATTCGGTGCAAGTGCAAATCATGGTGTGGTGCTAGATACAATTATAAAAAAAAAACAGCACCGAATTATGCCACTGTGGTGGAAATTGTGGTTCTAGCAACGAGTATGAAAAACTATAATAAATATACATTGACATAAAAATCCATACGGAAGACAACCTCGCAGTGCTATACACATGCATACTTTAGGCTTTGAACTTTATGCGGGGACTTGCTACCTGGTTGTCCTGTGATCTGCCCTGGATTTCTGTGTAAGAAACGTACGATTTTAATTGTCAAACTGGATAATTTGCTTGATAGCAGTAATTTGGTAATAGCAGTTCGTCAATTGAAACCGTATGTTTTCAGCTGTCAAATGAATACGATTTTCTTATATAACTGCACCCTTGGTGTTCAGACCATAAACAAAAACCAATGATAAAGTAAAATTTGTGTTCTATATATTCTGTATTAAAAACCAACTTATCTTTGAAACTCACTTTTACACCAAAATATTCACAGTTTAAATATTTTTTTCATTTAAATTAAATAATGCTGTCTAAAGCATAATGGCATTTACCATTAACATTGATAAAAATATACATACAACTTAGCTTGCGTGGAACAGGCGGATCGAAAAAATATTTCGCAGCCGTCGCAAACCATGTTCGATTTTTTTTCAAGTAGATGTTCTATAGTAAGTACATAAAATGTATATATATATTTAAAGCTGATTAAATATACTTTGAGAAAATATTTTTTTTTATTCAAAAATCTTGTTATTTTTAAGGATACGGAATTTTGAATAAAAAATATAGCAGACACACTAACATACTTTCGACAATATCTTATGATTTTTGTATGAAACTGTACACAAAATGTTTTAAAAATGAATTCCTCGTTTTATTTTTAGCCGAAAATGATACCACACTCGAGATAGTAGGTAAATTGAAGACGATATGAATTTTCGTCTGAAGCGCGACGACGTAAGACTTTCAGTGCGTATCCCCCCCCCCCACAATGGGGGGGTGGACGGCTACCGGGCTAAATCTGCTAAGATTGACCCATTATACATATCTGCTAAGTGAATTCATCCGATACCAAACGGCGACCCCCAAGGCAAGACAAACCTAGCTATAATGTTTGTCCGACGATAACTCGAGTAACGTTGATCGGAATGTCATGAAATTTGGTAGGCAAGTAAATGAGATAAAAAGAATTTTCAAGTTCGAACATCAGTCAAGGGGTTGCCGATATATGTGGTTATAAGGAAGGGTCGCTAGTTCACAGTTTGGGGCGAACTATAGTTATATTTATTTATTTAAGTAACATACTGGAACAGTGAATCAGTATTTTGAATTTCTAAAGTAATAAAAGTTCTTTTACTACATAATATTTTAGATAATTTTGCGTTAGTACACATTTTAATCTTAATACAACTGTAATAGGGCCGATAAGTGTGCCAGCAGAACTTCTACTGATGACATTGTAAACACCTAAATGTATGGATGTGGGCATATTGCCTATATTCAAAAGCCAAAGGCGAGAATTGAATACGGAGATGGCACTCCATTTCCATTCACTCCACCTTGAGGATGCTTCCTTTATAGCTTATCAGTACCGTGAATTATTGTGCATGCCATTTGTAGGAATTTTTTCTTGAATAAAGTCAATTTGGATTGAAAAAGGTACAAGTATTTACAAAATTATAACAAAAAATTTAATGTTGTTGTTTTTCACAACTCTGCTCACTACAACAAAATGGAAGGCGCTCCAATCCAACAGTACTCCAAACTACAGGCTTGGCTCTTTGTTTCTCTGCAGGTGCCTAGTGTGGCATCGATCAGCACACGCAATAAAGTAAACACGAGATCTGTCGGATTATAGCGGGCCGCTCCTCTATTACATATAATAGAATAAACTTTATTTTATATAATTCAGGTTACAATTACTTGGCCCGCCAAGTTCGAGCAGTGTTATTTATAGGTACATATGTGTCTTAATATAAGATCTTATGCAAAGTGTATGGGGCTCAGTTCATACATGAAGTAGCTAACGCTTACGCTATACATTTTATTATTATAATATAGGAATACGAGGAGGGACCGTTCGCTTGGAGAGCGGTTTGCCTCTTTATTTTTTGCATACATAATCTATTTCGCCTGTACGTAGGCCAGGCAACATAAGATTATGATGGTTTAACTTATCATACTTATCGCCAGGAAGTGTAAGTCCAGGAATTTGCTGGTCTGTTAACTTATGAAGCATGTCTTCATGAAGATCCCTAGCACGTGTGTACCATGGATCCTCATCAAGCATATCCCAAATTGCATTTGAATTCGTATTGCGAGGAAAGTTACCTGCTGTCTTCAATGCCATTCGATATTGCCTCTCTAATTCGGTTAGTTTAGACTTACAAACCCTAGGGTATAGTTGTACAATGCCATAGTCAATAATCGGTAACAGAGTTGCTTTAATCACTTTGATTTTCATTTCTAGCGAAACTTTGCTATACCAACCTATGGTATAGAATAGTTCCAAGTGGTGCGGCGGTTCAAAGCGAAGTAGCTTGCACGTTGCACGCTTAGATTATACATGTAATCACGTGTCATGCTCGTGCATCGCGCTGTACGCCCTCCCGCCACACCGCCCGCATCCCCTCCGAAGCCCTCCCTTAACCCCTGTATCCTGTGGGCTTGGTAAGCACGAGCTTGACGGGCTATATAAGCGTACCATGCATGCTCCTTAGGCCCTGCCTACCTGAACCCCTGCACGTGGGATCACTTTTAGATTAGCAAATGTAGTTGACGTGGTTTTCTACTGTGCAAAATTTTCCTGAAGCTTAACCAAAGACAAGGGAGAAAGAAGAAGAAGAATCTCTCGTTCTACACGAAACAAAAATGGATTTATCGGTTTTTATTATTCAATCACTTATATTTTATACATCTCTTATTTGGAAATTACGTAAGTGGAAAAATAATCCCATCTAGCATACGTGTAAACGGTTGTCAGTAGGCTAATCTATACGTATTTAAGGCATGGCCTCCCAAACGGGTCTAATCACATAAGTGCGCTAAAATATTTAAGCAGGCTGCCGTGACTCGCACCATTAAGCTCTCTCTTAAAATAGATAATGTTTCCTCCAAATCGCGTGATTTTTAGGTGTTTGTTTATACGAATACTAATGTTAGATCGAAATGGAAAGATTAACTTGGGAATTTAAAAAAAACAGTAAAAAGCATGGTGGTGTAAAAGGTGTCTGGAACCGTCAAAATATTCTATATTGCATGTATTTTGGAAAATTACTAATGTGTATATTTTTGAGTAACATATCGTGCTCGAAAGAGATGTACAATATATAATTTTGGGGTAAGTTTTTGTTTTTAGGATTATTAGATATTAGATTTTTCTTATTTTAGTAAAATTTATTTTTATTTCTGTTATTTAAGTTTTTCTGTTTCTATTAAAAAGTTTGTATGTACACAGATATGTACAAGTAACGAAGCTATTTGAAGTTTTATTTAAAGTAGTAATGAATTGAAACTGCAAAATTAGAATTGTAACATTTGTTGCTCTGTTCCGCTTCGCTCGGCTTCTAATATATGTAAACCTAACACGTTCCTCCTCGCTCCGCTCGTTGTTGCACCTATTTTTCACTTTTTGGTGAAAGACTTTCGATTTCGGCTTTTAATTTTAAAGTGAATCATTTAGTTTGAACTTTAAATCATATATCTAGCACGTGTCTTGCCATCGTCGTGTTCTCGCCGTTGTCGTCGTAGGTTCGAGTATTCAGTGAACCAACCAAATAATTAATATTAATTTGTATCGCACCCATTTTGCCTGTCGTGTTTGCTTTTAATTTTTTTTAATGGGTTTTATGACTATAGCGGCTACAGCAGCGCGGCACAAAAGGATTATAGATGCATACATATATTTTATTTAAAAACACCATTATAAGATACATAATGCAACGTTACCATTGACTCTTCCAAAACTGTTTTGGAGTTTAGTGGAATTAAAGTACATTTTCTACATGGAAATTAAATGCTTAAAATGGGTAATGTTTACTACGAGAAAAAACAAACAAACTTAAATAACAGATTAACAAATAAATGCCTAAAATAATTTTAGAGTCGAAGTGGAAACAATGTATAGAAGGTAAAGTTTTGAGAACAATGGCTTTGGAGTCAAGTGGAATAACCTATCTTCGAGGCTAGCACTAAAATAAAATTTAAACATTATTAAACTGGCTTAATAAAAGCAAAATGTCAGTCAATTTACTGTCAAGTAAATTTATTTAGCAGCAAAAATATTTTTTATCTGTTGTGTTATGCAAGTGGCCCGAAGTTATGGATAGAAAATTATTCGTGAATATATTATCTCAAATTTTTATTTGAGGTTCACATTACTGTTTTCTGTAGCAAAGCCTTGATGTCGGCTGGGGTCAGGCAGGCGCCATGTTTGAATATCAACAAGTCTCTTAACTCTAGAATAACAATTTTGTGCGGGATCACAGCATGTGAAAATGTTTATCTAACAAAGTTAGTCTTTCGTTAAAACGGAATTTTAGTACTGAAAAGATCAAAAGGTTAGATTATGAATCTGTAATGTACTGTGTGGGTATGATTTATACGAATGAATTTTAGATTATATTTTGACAAGTTGTTTTTGTTTAAATTATGTTCTTTTAAACCATCAATAAATTAAGCTCTTTTTGTTTAAGGCGTTACTCCATATGCGAAAAAACCCTCAGTACGAGAGGGACGGATTCGTTGAAAAGTAGCAAAGGGTCGGTTTTTTATTGATATAAAATGTACTAAGCTATTTTGTCAAAAAAATTTTGAAGGAGACTTTAGAAATACATAATATCCACATTTTGAATGCAATTTCATAATGAAATTAGTTAGGACTTCAGAATTACAGAAAAAAATAAAACAATTTAGAGGTCTTTTTGGAATAAAATTCTATCACGTAAATTTCATCTAATCGAGTTTTCCTTCAGTGAGAATCTTAATCAAATACTCAATAAACATTTACCCAAAAATTAAATACGTAGATGACGTTACAGTGGAGTAAATGGATTCGAAAAAACCCCATTTTTTTGATATAGCCTTAAATCATAATTTATTCGATGTACTTCACTGTCAGCTGTACTTAGAACGACGTAGGAGGGTTAAGTTGTATTTTTCGCTGTTTTCTGATACAGAAATAAATTATAAGAAAGGCAGACAAAATAAGAAGTCATATGCTACGATCGCTATAGGGTAGCTTATCCCAAAAAGCAAAACAAGAAAATATTGTAGAGCATGTTCATAACTCGCCGGAACAAGATTTTCACGAGCTAAAGTAGAGCAGTAGGATAAAAAACAAAGGTCACGACTCGCCCTTTAGAGCCCGTGATCCTCTCGGCTATTTATCGTAAAAAATCCTAAACAAGCAGCTACGTTGTGTTGATAATGGTATGTACAATGAAATTACTGCGGACTAGAGTAATATAATGGAATTAAAAATATGAGGAAACAACAGCCTAAGTACTAAACGGGATGATAACAAACAATGAACTTCGTGATTGAATACTTTTTATAACGAAAAACCAGCCAAGCGCGTCTCGGGCCACGTGCAGTGTAGGGTTCCGTAGTTGCCCTACACAATATGCGGACTTCTTCTCCAAGTGCATTTTATAAGTTTGTCGACTAATACAGATCGAGCCAAACTTCAAGTTGCTCTTCCCAAGAACGGCCCATACATTTTGTTCCTGCTGCTGCGAATCGCCCCGTGTTTAGAGGGGACTAAAAGTTTGACGCGATCTGTACTCGTTAACTTGAAAAGCCTACTTAGCTGTGATAGTTTTCCTTTTAATTTCATTATATATACTACTGCCGTGATTTTTTTCACGTCTCCAAATACAACCGTTTCGCTGGCAGGGGGGGGGGCGGGGGGGGACCCTTGACTCTAACAAAAATTAACACTTTTAAGCTTAATATTTCGCAAACGGAACCCTGGATCGAAAGATAGCCTTCTCACACCCCCAATTTTTTAATTACCTATCCAACGACACCCCACACCAGGGGATAGACGAGAAAAAAAAATCATCCCCACTTTACGTGTATGGGCGGTACCCTAAAACAAAATCTTTTTCAAAATTTTTCTATGCAACTTTATCGGCGTGATAAATATGTATACCCATGCCAAATTACTTTCTAGTACTATTAGTCTCTAAGCTAAGCCGCAGACAGACAGACAGACAGACGGACATGGTGAAACTATGAGGGTTCCTTGTTGTTGACTACGTAACCCAAAAAAGTATTCAAATAATAATACCGATTTATTGCTTGCGGCCGTGTAAGGTGCAAGACAGACAGAAAAGACGTAAGGCAAAGACGAGCCGCAGGCCGCAGACGGGGCTCGGGCGAGGCGTGGCTGATACTGAAAAGACAGGGCACGGACAGGGCGCGGAGGGGACTATAAACCGATTTGGCTCATGTTCCAACTTTTTTGTCTCATTTACTCTATTACCAAATTTCATGACGTTCCGATCAACGATACT
This sequence comes from Ypsolopha sequella, assembly GCA_934047225.1. Lineage (NCBI taxonomy): Eukaryota > Metazoa > Arthropoda > Insecta > Lepidoptera > Ypsolophidae > Ypsolopha > Ypsolopha sequella. The sequence goes on along the minus strand of OW203994.1, from coordinate 12,284,195 downwards.
TGAGCTATCGTCGGACAAGCATTCATACATATGTACATACAAACTCTGAATTGTTCAATTAGACTCGAAGAACTTCGTTCGCTTCCCTCACTCGTTTAATAATTCCTTATTTCTGTACAAAAATGTTATTACTCAAAAGCGCTGGCAATTACAATGTGGTCATTTATTATTTTGAAAACCTTCTTTGAGCAAAGATGACATTTCCGAGCCTAAATAGGCGTCAGAAAAGTTACATGAAATTTTACATGAAATGCTGGCGAGTTTTAGCGACCAGTAATTTTATTCGAAAATCCATTATTGTCGGGTTTTGTTCCAGCATCGAGGTCTCTTCACACTCTTCTGGTGGCGGAACATTCCCCAAATTAAATAAAAATATATTGACCGGGTGGTAAAAAATATCAAGCGAATACTTTTTTTAACGATAAAAACCCACAAGCAACCTTTTGTTAAGTTTTATTTTTTGTAGCATAATTTAAAAAAGGAAATAAGAATCTTTTTCATGTAATTATAATTCTTATTCTCAAACTTCGTTATTTTGCTTCTACGGACAACAAAGGAGAAAAGTAACAAGGTAATATTTTGATTCTAAGACCCACAGGTGAGTGATTGATGATATAAAAATACTTAATAAATAGTGCATGTATTGACCAAGTATTTCACATCTCAGCTATCGCTCAGCTATCGCTCACCTGTGGATATAGGATCAAAGTATTTGCGTTGGGCCTGGTTACTTATTATATCTCCTTTGCTGTCTGTAGCAAGTCAACCGCGTCGAATAAACTAGATACCCAAATCAAAAGTTTATTAGATTGCCAAGTAATTTGTGAGCCAAAACATGGGTCCGAAACTTTTTAAATTGAGTTTTTGGGCTTTAGATAAAGGTCCAGTTTGTTTACCTATCTTGATGATTGAAGTATACAGGGGGTGAAAAAACAGGTAAAATTAGTTTAAAGTACATATTTTTCTGTTTATATACCTTTATTATGTTGGTTGATTGAGGTCGTTAAACGTCAGTAGCTTAGCGCAAAGTGCATTACTTAAGTTTGTTTTTCTTATTTAGAAATTAAAATTTGAAAAACATTTTGTTCTGTGGCATTTGACAAACAAAGTTAAGTTATGCACTTTGCGCTAAGCCACTATACTTTCTTAAAATATAGATTGTAGATACTGCTAAGTTTCACAGTTAATTTTTTCACGTTAACCCACATAATTTCACAAGACGCGATAGCGCTTCTTATCTAATGTTCTTCAATTGTTATAACATAACGATAACTGAAAGGGTTATAGTCACTTTACTCAAATGTTTTCTTCCGAGTTAATTTTCAAGTTTTACTAAGACATACACAAGTACTTAGACATTCTACCTGTTTATTTACATTATGTGTCAATAGAATAGATAGATAATGATATACTTGTTAGATGAGTAGAACCCTCGCATTCAAGATAGATACAATGTGATGGTTCTACTCATCTAACAAGTACGAGGGGCATGCCAAAAGAAATTAGATACTCAAAAATTATAAAATTTATTCTTTATTACAAGTATCGATCTTTTCGAAGTATTCACCCTGAGCACGTATACACTTTTCTATACGTCTGAACTAATTGGAAAATACCAATGACCACTCTTCTTTAGACACCTCAGAAATCTCGAAAATATAGGCAGCCAGTGCATCTTCTTTGCTTTCAAACTTCTTCCCCTTTATTTTTTCTTTGATTTTTGGAAACAGGTAAAATCACAAGGTGCTAGGTCAGGGGAATATGGTGAGTGAGGGAGGATTGACGCATTTTTTGAGTTGAAAAAGTCAAGTGTTTTGGCAGACGTGTGCGACGCCGCATTGTCGTGGTGCCTGAGAAGGCGTCGGATTCCTGACTTCGGTCGCTTGTCACACCAAGCTGATATTACTGTTGGAGCACAAACTGTCACATACCATTCGGAGTTCATCGTTCTTTGATTCTCTAGCACTACAGTAGCAATATGATCCGTTTTGCTGAAAAACGAGGCGACCATTTGTTTCTGTGTGCTTCGTGCACGGCGACATTTCGTTGGAGTTGGCTCCTCTTCAAAGCACCATACAGTCGAATGTCACTTTGTTTCGGGATCATAGTTATAAAGCCATGTTTCATCACCAGTCAGCATATCATACACATTTTTTTTCTCGCCACCGTCGAATTTATCTATCATGAATAGGCACCAATCCAACCGACGGTCTTCTGCTCATCGGTAAGTTTGTGCGGCACCCATCTCAAACAACATTTACGGAGGGAAAGGTGGTCGTGAATTATGGTTTGCATTGCTGCTGATCCAATTCCCTGTTCTCGCTCCAGCTCTACATACATAATTCGTTGGTTTTCGCGAATAAGTTTTTCGACTGCACGAACGTTTTCTTCTGTGACCGCGGTTGGCAGCCGACCTGTCTTCGCTTCATCTTTGAGACATCCCCGTCCTTTTTTCAATTCAGCAATCCAATTAAATACTGTTGTTCGTGAGCAACCAGACTCACCAAAAGTAGTAGCCAAAAGTTCAAAACATTCTTGAGGCTTAAAACTTTTTTATAGTCATAATAAATCATAGCGCGACAATCACTTCGACTGAGCTCCATTGCTGCAAGCGAATTCCCGCCAGATTCTCGGAAAAATGATGCTCATCCAAATGAAAAAAAAAGAAATGATGTGCGTTCTATTTTCAGATATACCAACAAACAACCAGCCTATAAGATGATGTATAACTTGCCAGTGTCAATCAAAGGAGTAAATAGTATCTAACTTCTTTTGGCATGCCCCTCGTATATCTATCGCCCTTTTACTGTCTAATTTAGGGCGGCCGCACACGTCTGGTTTCCTGACCGAGTTGTTTAATAAGGAATTCAGGTTCAGGATTTCGTAACACTAGCGCAGAAGTTTTTTTTAATTCTTTAAACTGCTAGTACGCACAGAGACAGCGTCGTGAGCTCTAACTCGGCAAGATGTATAACGAAGAATTGCATTGTCATTGGAGGAGAAGAAGAAGAGGAAACGTCTTTTAATGAAAGTGTTATAAGTCACTGTTGTGATAATACTTATCATAAATATCCCACAGGCATTGGTATTTTTCTACGGCAATTATTAAATTTTCTGACTCACATATTTTAATTCCCAATAGACATCCGGTAGGTACGGCCACGGAACACATTTTACCAGGACGTTTACGTGGGTACGGCGCTCACCACGGTTCAGAACAAGGAATATAATACTCTGGTTCTAAATTTCCATCCGTGTGCGCTAGAGATGATAAATAAAACCATTAACCATTAAATTTAACGATTATTGAAAATTAACCATGATATTCAATAAACAAAATTAACATTCTCGAATAAAATATCATATCAATTTCTCCGGCAGATATTTAAATTTGATATTTTTAACACATATTTCGATTGGTTGTTGGTTGATTATTAGGTTTGTTTTGTTTAAAGACGCGTCGTTGCGTTTTTGTTGTTTTCCGTTAAATATAAATATTATTAAGTTGTTTTGCAAAATAAGCTACTTAGAACCATTTCTATAGGTGTATGGAAATGAAAAAATTATAGAGTATTCGTTTATTGGTTGAAAATATTCGTTAATATTTTAATTCAATGGTCGGATTCAATTTATTAATTAACTATTAACCAGTAAACAATTTCAACCATTATTGACATATCTAGTGCGCGCCGGCACATTCTAAATGTATCGGAGTGCTGCGTTCGGGATGACGTTATTCGGGTTTTTTCCAAACCGGCATGCCAAACGCACCGGCTGCTTTCCGTAACGGCTGTCAGGAATTTTTGCGGATTGAACCAAAAATGGACGTGTGCGGCAGTCAATACATTTTTGTATAGAAGATATGCATTCGAGTGCCCGAATCTGAATTCCTGCTCAGGAAACCAGCGGGTCTACCACGTAATTCTGATTTTCATCAACATCAACTTGAGATTGAAATTTGACGTGCGTGCGACGATGCCCGCCTAACATGCCATCTATTTTGCACGCACGTCAAATTTCAATCTCAAGTTGATGTTGATGAAAATCAGAATTACGCGGTAGACCCGCCGGTCAGGAAACCAGACGTGTGCGTGCACCCTTAGATAGTTAAAGGTTATGTAACTTTGAAGACACACAATTATGACGTGGGACTCGTATTTTTCGAAAGTAATGAGTCTTGTTATCACTCATTTATACATAAAGCTGATTTCTCTTCATGTTTTCCAATTTAGTAATGGATGTTTGATTGAAAACATATTTGCAGAAGGTACGCATTTACAAAAATATTAAAAAAATAACTGATGTCGAACAAAAATTAAGAGGCCTCATATGAAATATACATTATAAAGACCGTTCTAAATCGATTACGTGGATATTATTTCTATATCTTTGTATATTTCAGTACAATATACCTTAATTTTAAAGCAGTTTTTCCAAATTTCGCTGTGAGTTAAGGTTAAACGTCAGTCGCTTAGTGCAAAGTGCATAACTTTACATTGTTTTTCTTGTTTAGAAGTTAAAAATTGAAAAACATTTTGGTATGTGGCAGTTGACGCTAATAGTTCAGTTATAAAGCATTAGTTTGAAATTTAATGCACAATTAGTCATGATCTTGTCCAAACAAAGTTAAAACAGGATTTAAAGTTGGTTTTAAGAAGATCATGACTAATTGTGTACACAATTTGATACTCTTGCTTTATAAACCTTGCTAATACCGAACTATTGACGTCAAATGCCATGGACCAAAATTCTTTTAAATTTTAAATTATAAACAAGAAAAATAAAGTTAAGTTATGCGACTTGCGCTGACCGACTGTTTTGAGTAAATATCATAGTTTAAATCGGATGACAAAAATATAGTCTATTGGTAATAAATTTTTCTATGGAATAAGTTAAACCCTTTTTACTAATTAGATATAAAATTATTTATAGAAGAAAAAAATTATCAAAACAGCCAAATTTTCGGAAAATAGCGCAAAAGGAGTCTTTGCTGTTGGCTATCCAGAGCATTATTTCATAAAAAAAAACTTTAATAAACTTGAGTTCAAACACTATTCACATATAAAAAAACAATAAAAAATAGTACTGTCAAACATTCAAAAGCATCAAATCTAAACACTTAAAAACATAAAACGCGCCAGCCTGAGCTCGGTTGGTGAGCATCTGTACGGGCGCGAAACGAAATCGTATGAGGCCTCTTAATGGACATAGCCCTCAAACTGTGTGTCTTTCTGATTTTGACAGTTCATCCAATTCTTCAGTTTTTCTTTTGGATTAAGCAAAAATGCTAGTTTTCTACGTTGCCTTAACTTAAAACAAAGTATAATAAGTGTCGATATCCTCCTTTTCTGAAATGATTGAAAAAGAAATTGATACTCTATCTCTATCTATACAGAAGCGGCAGGGTGGATCTGCGTAGGGTGACGGGTGTTTTATATAGCCATCAGAATACGCAAGTTTCAGCCACAATGGCTACTCTGGAACCGACAGATGCCAGAAATGACGCATTTTTGGCGATCAGCGTTCATCTAGAAACCAAACTGTTTTATGTCAAGGAAGGATGGCATGGAGAAACATCAATGGGTATCAAGCCAACAATAATGAAATCTTTTTAATAGTCCAGGTCCATAGTGAGCACCAAGTGACCAGATATATGACGTCTCCCAGGTTCTTAGGTCCATGTCAGTAAATGGTGAATTATTTAATGTGAATGATTCGTCGTCGCGTAAACGTCTTTACTCGCCCAGATGAAGGCAGTCTAAATCTGCTGAAACTGGTCGGCTTTCCCGATCATAACACGTATTGAGGTGAGCCGTTTTTATATAAATCATGAATTATCCTCAAGTCTCATTTAATTCTATAATTGTTAAACTATTATTCGCCCAAGCAAATTAGCCAGTTTGACAATTAAAATCGTACGTTTTACGTCGTACGTTTCTTACACAATTCCACAACGGTTTAGGACACCATAAGATATATTTAAAAATAATAGAGTTCATGAAAGAAGTTGCACCTTAATAGGTAAAACCAGAGTATATTTATTTATAGATAGTGGCGAAACCTTGGATATGCAGGATGTCCTATGTCCAGCAGTGGACGAAGACATGCTGATGGATGGATGATGGATGAGATAGATAGATACTGATTACTCCAAATAGGCCCGGGGCGCACAGTTAGACCAAAACCTAACTATCTAACAAATCCTTTCACTTTAAATGGATTTGGCCGTAGCTTGTCACTACACTCATGATGGCTCCGTAGCGGAAGAGTGGTAACTTGTGTAGATTTTTGCGGAATTCTATTTATGTATTGAAGTCATCGGATATATATATATAGGTATTTATGGTCATCGGATCTTGGCCCCTTCTATAGGGATGACGTGGGCACCTATTAACTGGTGGTAGGCTTTGGCCGTGGCACTGTCACCAACTTCATGACGAAACCAAGCCGCCAAGCGACTCGTCGTGTTCCGGAATGATGTCATGAGTAGCCGTACGGGGGGAGTGGTTACAGGCAGTTGTGTCACAAAATAGATACTACTAGAAGGCCGACTCCATACAATGAGCGAAAACAGACGCACACATGCATAGACGCGTACGTATGATGATCTCGGGAGAATTTCGTATTGGCATTCGACCGACTTCTACCCAGATCGTCGTACGTACGCGTCTATGTCTATGTGTGCGTGCGTCTTTGTTCGCTAGTTATGCGGAGTGAACTTTCTGTAACTGGTTAATTTGTGGTTGTGTGTATCAGTCAACCGTCCGATACCGATTTATGTAGATTTTGCGGAATTCTATGGATAGACTGATCCACGCCTCGCTTTCTTCACTCTTCCATTTTTTTGTTGATCAAACTTCATCCTAGTTTTCATTGACGCTTTCTATCTAGTGCGGTGATGGCCAAGTGGAAGCCCATTGTCTAAAACATAGATAGTTTAGATAATGAAGATAGGCAATATAAATATTGTTGGACGTTTATTTAAAAATAATTGATTAACTTTAACGAAATTAGTATTATCTGAAAATAAAAAAGGTAAACGATAGAAAACAGCTTTTATTTTTTTGACATACATGAATAATGTCTTGATTAATTTACATATTTAGCATATCACGTTAAGTTTCACATCTGATTCAACATCTTAAGTTAAGTTTTTTTTCAATGCAAGTGCTCGTAAAGGCCCACTTTTTATGAAACAAAACCGAAAAGAAAGTCGATTATTTTGCCCTAGGGCTTTATTATTATTATTTTTTAATTTATTTACCAGAAGTTGGCTAACCTGCAACCTTTCCTGTGTACCATAAATGTTATACTTTTTTTCCACTGTTTAACGGCTCTGGATACAGTCGTTTTGAGCCAATCACAATTTAAAGTTCACAACATTATATTTGTTTTATTTCCTTACACTATGCATTGAAAAACGTAGTATGATACACGGGCGTAAGAGCAATAAATTACTCGGTTACACTTAATTCGTAATTTATTCCTTTTCGCCCTTGTAGCATAAACTACTATTAATATTATATCCATCTATGCCTAATTAATATATTGTATATATTATTGGATTTGAAATTACGTAAAACTTTGTATTTTTATTTAAAGGAAAATACGAAAAGCAAAAGCCTTTATTAATGGTAGGTTATATTTAGTCAACTTTTTTTAAACGGAGCAATATAAATAATTTGTGGTATGTTTTAAATAGAGTAAAGAGCAATATACATACATATATTATTAAGGGCTATATTACATAATTGACAGGTACTCACGGAATAGGCGGGACATACTCGTATTATTAACTCTTTTGCACTTACTTCATTACGTAATAGTAGATTATGCACTAAGGGAATAAAGCAGTGTCTTACGTCACGGGCGGCATATTGAACCCTGAGCGTAACGAGGGACTCTAGAGTTAAATCCTGAGCGTAGCGAGGGAGTTATATAGAGTCCTGAGTAAAGCGAGGGGTTCAAGCTGCCCAAGACAAAGACAGGTTTTATTCCAGAGGAGCATACTCTACTTTTCACACCTTCTGCGAGACAATAAAAAGCTCGAATTTTTTATCAACATTAAAAATTCAATAAAATTCACTGACAATCACAGCACCAAACACCGTCTTTTGTTTCACATTCTTTGTAAACTTTTTTTTCTTTTTGTTGAATTCTGCTTATGGTGGCCAGTTGGATTTTCGGACAAACCTCTTTACAATCCCATATGGGCATTTAATTTTGTTTTCACGAGTTTGCACACGAATTTGACGTTCCACATTTAAATCGCTTTAATCCCTAGGGATTTTCATATAACTTTATATCCCTTCAGATATAGTGCGTTACTTTACGTTGAGGTTGCATGATATGTAATTGGACATTGTCGAGCAGGTGGTGTGAAAACAACTTTTACGCAACCAAATTCATACCGGAGATTCGACAGTTGATTAAACTGGTCAGTACCCTTTCCTTTTAAAATTCTTTTTGCACTGTTTTAATTGTCATCTATTTAACTAGGCTACATCCGCGACTTTGTCCGCGCAGATTTGGGATATAAACAGCCCGTTGTACCCGTTGGAAAAGTTTTTTTATGCAAAAGTTTACATCTCGTTTCTCTCCCAAAGGGGTGAATTTTGAAAAATCCGTTCTAAGTGCACCTTTACACCCCTTTTAGAATATATAAACAAAATTTCATGTTTCTATCTTCAGCAGTACAAACTGTGCGCTGTCTTTCTGTTGATCAGTCAGTAATGGAACTGTTTCATTTATAGATAGAAGATAAAAATAGGATTTGTTTTTGTATCACCACCTATAGGCAGTTTTCAGTATTAATTTGGTTGAATAAAAATTTATTTGCATTTTAAAATTTTATTTTATTCAAAAAGAATTCGAATCGAATAGACCATATTTTTATTTTTATTTTATATTATGTATAAATACATACTTTAAATATAAGAAGAATGTAATATTTCTCATACAATACTTCTGAGGAATATGTTTAACTAATACAGTAACGATTAAGTGCAAAAAAGCATCAAAACATTAAAAGCGATTAGAAAGGAGTAAGCGTTTTATATCAAAATATACAACACAATACTACATTCAGTGATAAATCACTACGTTACCAAACTATGAATATTTCATTTAATATTATTATACACGTAAAAGTTATAAAAAGAGTGTATAGCAATAAGGAAGACATCAATAGCCTGCATAAATTTTATTTCAACAATGGAGAAAATACCGTTATTTTTACTCTTCATTTCATATTCTTGTACATAATATATAATTCTTATTTTTTAAATGAATCGTATTTTAGGGGCAGCTCAATAATTTAATCAAGCTAATTGAAATTATACTCGAAAATTTTGTCTTTATTAAAGTAGCAAAAAAAAAAACTTTGCTGATTGTATTACATACTTGAAACTTACATTTTACTCGTATTCAATTCAAACTTGGTGTAAGTTTCTGGTTCCAGAGCAAATTAAGTATTAAAAAGTGAAGTAAACTAATTACAATTTTGTATGAAAAATTGAAAGATTTTTATCATGACTTTATAGGTAGAGGTAAAATCATTTTCAGAAGTTTTAAAGAAATTTTTTTTTTTTCACATCTTTAACTGAATGATCCAAATTATGATCCACTTTATGATCCAAAATAATTCCTTGTACAAGCAAATGTTGAAAGCGAATGAAAATAATTGACAATTTTATAAGAATATTGACGAGTGTGTATATATTTATGCGTACCATATAATATAGTAGTATTAATTATGTCAATAACGTCATAAATGGTTTCATGTGTAGCTTTCAACAAAGAATAAGTAATAATCTTCTATAAAGCGTCTCTTAAGGACATTACCTGTACATTTTAGACGATAATGCCTTTACAGGTTCTTATACTTTTTAAATAAATAAAAACATCAACAATTTATAATAAAAGTTTCAGTTTATAATAAAAAATTTAATTAAATAACCATAACGTTGATAAAACATTTTAATAATTGACGCAGCAGCATCCAACGCTCGGTTGTCCAAAATAGATGATAGAACTTATTGTAATAAATCTTTTAACAATGATAAAAATAAAATATAAATATAATATAATAACGTAATAAATTTTTAGAAAGTAGAGAGAGAGATGGTAGCCGACGCCCGTTAGGGCAAGGGCCAAAAAAGAAGAAGAATTGAAAGCTGCTACGTAAAAAATATTTATTACTAATTTATTATAACACCAAATACATATTTCAATTGACATTTACTAGATACGAGTACATAACTCCATCCACAACATTTATAAAAAATGTTTATTAAGTACGATTTTCACTTTCAATTTTGATATGTTTTCCGTTACGTAATTGCTCTTAGGCTTACAAAATACGACAAGGTAGTTACAATACTTCATTCCCAGGAAAAATAGTCAAAGCCTTAAACTATATTGTACAAAGTAAATAAAAAAAAAAAAACTTACTGACAGCTCTGAATTCCTTCCACATAAAATACAAAACAGGAATAAATATAATTAATAGGTACGTACATATACACGTAATATGTTAAAGAATTTACGAATCAGTTTTGTAACATACAATTGTTTCATCGATATTATGGCTTCCTAAAGGCAATAACCGCGACACGGTACGGACGTTAGTTTGAATGATAAAGAATAATCTCAAGCTGCTTTCTTTTAAAAACTGACTGTACTTTAGCAAGTCCTTCTTTACATTCGTCATTCTTTTTAATATCTAGGCAACTAAGATCGGATAAATAGCCCGCCCACTATTTTTGTTTGTGGTTGTTGCTTTCTTTACATAACATTTTAACGTATTAATTACCTGATAATGTAACTAAACAAAGCGTGACAAACTAAATTATAGTTTGGCTTACCAAAGAGGGTTTTTCGTAAGGATTTTATGTAATTATTTAATTAATTTACGCGAATGGAAGATACATAATTTACATGAATTTCCACTATTAAGCGTCTGCTGATACATTTCATGTATGTAGTTTAATTCAAATCGCTAAGATAAAAATTCAGTCTTATATTTGCACGTAAGCCATATTCGGAAAATATACATTGGAAATATTCTAAATAAAGGATGTAAGGCTCACTGATCTACAGTCATCTGCAGTTCAAGCTCTCATTAACGATTTTAATGGCTATGATGCTGCAATAAGAACTGCCAATAGGTAGCCTGTCTTTCTGGCGTCCGTACAATATAATAAGTCTATAATAACTTACTAAATTATATCGCACATTATTTTACGCAATGCGGTGTTGATAATATTTTTGGTTTGCAATAAAAGTTCATTTTGTTGTTAGTGTTAGAGTAAAATCATAAAACATTGAGCTCAAGTCGCACTAACTAAGAAAAAAACGGTTCTAACATAAGTTTTTATATAAAAATACAAGAATTTAATAATTCTAGACCTTTCTTTACCTTGCTTTCAAAACATCTTTATAAAAAAAAATAACATTTAAACAATTATTTGACTTTTAGAAAGCAATAGTCGTAATTTCATGAAAAAACCTACTTCCAACTGAACTTGATTTGTTAACGTTGTAGTTTTAAGGTTCGATTCTGTAGTTTTGTAAAAAAATCGTTATGAATAATAATTATGCCTAATTATTAACCGATAATATTAACATTGTCATACGAGCCTTGATTTCATTATTTGATTTTACAATGAGCTCGTCTCCTGTAGTGAAATATCAGTATATTTTTTATGGTTACTGATTAATAAGTTATAGCAAAGCACAAAACTTTTTGAATTTTTGAAAAATTACCATTATTACCGAAGTTAGCAATAGCTATATTTGTCACTTTTTGTATAAAACCGTGTCAGATAAAGTCACGATATACATATACCGTTAAGTTTTACTTTGAATGCTAATAGCTTCGTCATTTTTTGTGATATAGAAAAAATAATTTTACTTCTGTAAATGCAGTTAATTTTCATAAAAATCTTCATGTAGGAGACAAACTCATTAGATTTGTGAAACTTGAATGCGTCCGAGTGAAGCGGCAAGACGGAGTATATTGTACAGTTTAAATTATTGTTTCAGAAGAAATCTATTTTTTGGGCTTAATAGTTATTTCGTGTGATTTCTTTGCAAATTTTAAGAGTTAGTCTTTAACATATTTGATACGTTGCTTTTAACGCGTATTTTCATTTAGACTACGGCAAAGCGGGTCTACAAAGCGGGAAAATTATGAAATCGTAGGACTTGCTACGCCGTAGCAAATAAATAGACACGAGTGAAAAGAGAAAGTGTAACAACGTTTTTAGAAATGGCAGACACTCATCGAGTTTTACTGGAAGTAGATTGTTTCAACAGCCCCAACCAGGGAGACAGAAAGAAAACAAATACACTTGCAATTTGCTATGCAAAATAATTAAATAAAAACGTATTATAACTCTAACAAATTATCGATAGTTTATACACTTATCTATTTTCCACAGCGAATACAACCAGTTTCTTATTTATCAACCTCCTCATAGCAATATAAAACCAGCAGAAGTACTACCAGGGCTATCCTGCTGATCTGGGAACGACAGGACAAGCTACTATAATCTGCAACGATCTTTACTGGAAGTTGCGTCGGTGTAGGCTCCAGTCGGACAACGTTTACTGTAACAACAACATGGCATACAACATATTGTTACGACATGAATCCCCAGGGGGTGTCAGAGGTTGTCTCAAGTACTGACTGTGACTTTGATGCCAAAAATAATACTACTATTGTTAAATGAAGAACAAAATGACGCGCTGAATCAGTGTTTCGAAAAGTATCACAAGAAAATTGTATAGAGGATGTTGATTTGGTCAGGAACTTCCGTTTCAGGGTAGGTTGTATTATTCACAATACAAATGACAAAAAAAAAAACTTTTTCTTTTTCGTAAATAATAATAATTTAAATAATAATTTAAATATTTTTTTTTAATATATATATATTTTTTATAATAATTTTTATTTTAAACAAATATATTTATGATATTTAGGGGGCGATATAAAACGCCTAATTTACGACAGATATGAAGAAATTGACTCAGCACTGTCGGAACGGTGACGGGTTGGGGTGGAACGCCTGAGTAGGTAGGTATTAGCGCTGTTGCGCCGCAGTGAGCATTTATCAAGATAATATCAGGACATGTAAAAATGGACATATCTCCTTCTTTTGTTGCTTTTTATTGTTCGCTGTATTTTGGAATAAGCATCATGTATACTAATATTCATGAGACACAAGTTGTGGACCAAATCGACATCCTGTATAGGTATAAACAGCAAAAGCGTTCTGCCTCACCAGTGACAGTATGGTTCTGTATATCAGCGTATCCATCAGCGTCAGCTGCGTATGTTGGTATCGTCCCCACGCAGCTAATGTCCACTGTCTGGTTCGGAATCAGCTGGAGAGAGTTCAGGGGAAAGTGGAGCGACGTGTTGGAGACAGTCAGCGGCATCCCGTGGTGGTGCCGGTGCACGTTTATGATCCCGTTCGGAATTGTCAAGCTTTCGTCGACCTGTGAAATGATTAACTTTTTATCACTCTGTTTCAATATGTGGAAACTTCGATGGTGTAAATATTGCCTGTTAAAAAGATGATTAAAAGATTGCCTCAGAATAGATTGGGTGTATCCTTAAGAGTATATAAAGAAGTGATATAAATTCTGTTCTAAGAATACTGGTGGAAAAGATCTTTGATACATCATACATTCATAATAATTGAATAAACTCAATCAAGAAGGAATTGGCTGATCGTCGGTGAAACGTGGATGGACGAGTGTGGACTGTGACTTGCATTTTACAGGCCGTACACGGAAACCCCTGTTACATCCCTACAGAGTACATAATACATCTGCAACCGTAAAGCTTTGAAAGCTCTTCTAGAGGTAAGCCCCATAGCTTGTAACTACTAAGCCCTCGTAACCACTTTTGCAGTTTCCTTGAATTCACTGTAGGAAAACGGTTGAAGTTAACCTCCATTCGTTGGCTGCAGCACCCTTCAACACAATAATTGGGTAATGAATATGTTCTTACAACTCCAAAACAAAATACACGAAAATTCACAATATATAATGTCTACTCTAACTTTATTCAAAAGTCACGTTATGTCACGCACGGTCACGATAAAGTTTTGATATTTTTCTACAAATAAAAACTTTGGGTGACTACGGGGAGAAGTCACTTCGTCAGAGGTAAAGGGGAGGGGTTTATTTTTCATACATACATCATTTCTGGTAAAAAAAAAATACCATTCTTTATTGTACAAGATCAATAAGATCAATAAGATACAAGTAAGTACAGTGCTACAAGGATCTAATGGCGCGTGGATGGCAGTGACAGTGGGGCGCAGCTGTAAAACAAGGAGTATGGTAGCGACGTTAGTTCCAATTTTGGACACAACCAATCCACGCACCATAAGATCCTTGTAGCACTGTAAACGGTATGTCCACAGGCGAGCTTATCTCTAAAATACATTTCTTCATGCAAACTTTAGCGGGAATGAGAAAAAAATAATAATAAAATAAATAATCATTGATTCGTGTACTACAAAAGATATAACAAACATACAAACTACACAAAATAATACATCAAATAAAAATATACACCTAGGTATTTAAATGTATACTCAAATATATACATAAAAATAGACGAACAGGTTCATGTCTTGACCATGTATTTATATTATTAGATATATTTAAAATTTAAGTGAAAATATGAATAACCGTACTTTTGAAACTGTTGCGACACTTACAAAATTAGATGTTATTAGCTCTCTTACACCTTATAAAATATAATAACGTTTATCCGTTTATCACTATTATCACGGTAAAAGTTGTGGAGCCATTTATATTTCGCCAGAAATTTCAGGAATGATATTCGTAACGTTTGTTGCTTTGAGAAAGTCGTGACGCAGCAATCTGGCAGAATCAAATAAGATCTTTGCTCATAGTTAAATTCCTTTTGAAGCAGGACACTAATGACGGACACCTGCTTGAAATAGGTCACTCCTACAAAAGACTACCCACTGACTGAATGGCTAATAGCAAACTACCACTAAGGTCATTAGATTGATTAGTAATCACGCTGATTAGAGGCTAGCCTTTGACAGGGTCACATAACGTAGACACGTTATCACGCTTGTCTTCCAGAGGGGTACGTAGATACTACAGACCTTCAGCATTTATTTAACGGTATTACTAAAATGCATAGATGGTTTTTCTTAGAGATGCATCCGATACCGATACCGATATTTTTTATTTATTTTTATTTTATTTATTTATTTATTCACAAACATCTATCCTAACAGGCTAGCCTAATTCGATAGATATGTATATTTACAACCACAAATATTACTTTCTACAACCTTTATACACAATTTCAATAATTTTACAAATCACCTTCTTGTAGCACAGCACAAACAACGCTGTTCTTGTAAACTCATTCCGAGCAACATGGAATATATCCGTTATTTCCGAAATATAATTTAAGGTGCGGAGTGCTCGCGTCAACGGCCCTTGTGCCAGTAAGTTAGTTCGTGCGTGGGGCACCAGCGGCAGCGGCGGCCGGCGGCGGCGCTCCACGTACCCACCTGGCACGCACACACTCAGCACACTATATCGGTGATACTTTGGGTTTGCCAAATATATCGGCATCGGCGATATTTATATTGCCGAAACAACGATACTTTTAAAATTTCGCGCTTAAGGCAAGTACTTCAAGCAAGTTTTGTAACCGGGCGTGTTGTTTCGTCTATTTCGTTTGCTACGAGGCACGAACTATGCTCGGGGATACCCCGTGCTTTATTCCGTGGGTTGTCTCTCCCGCTTTGCCTTCGCGTATCCCATTTTGCTAGATGCTTTGGTTGGTTGCTGTCAAAAATATGATAATATTAGGTAAGCATACAGACTTATTTCGGAACTAGATATTAATTAGTTATTACATTGTGATTGTCAAAATTTTCTAGTTTCTGTCCATTAGCATAGCAGTCATCACGATTATACTTTTGTATGGCGAGAAGCGCAAGGACGATCCCCTTAATAGCTAATAGCTTAATAGCTAATTATCTGTACTTGTAAGTCTGTAATTTCTTATATTACTTAATATAATATATTAAACCAAATTTGTCTTTTTATTTTACATTCACTTAAATTCACTAAGCGTATCGGTATCAGAATCGCCGATATTTTTACAAGAGTATCGGTATTGGTATCGTATCGGCAAAAAGGCGTATCTATGCATCCCTAACTTTTTTGTCTTCAAGCTTACACTTTTTTGATATTTTACTATATGTATGTTTGTTTGGTGTTCAATAAAGAAAGGACAAAAAAAACATGTCTGTTGTATGGGAGCTCCCTTAAATATTTATTTTATTCTGTTTTTTAGTATTTGCTGTTATAGCGGCAACAGAAATATACGAGTATCATCTGTGAAAATTTAAACTGTCTTAACTATCACGGTTCATGAGATACAGCCTGGTGACAGACGGACAGCGGAGTCTTAGTAATAGGGCCCCGTTGGTTACCCTTTGGGTACGGAACCCTATAAAATGAAACGAACATTTATATAATAAAAAAAAGTGTTTTAATTATTCTCTTATTGTTATGCGCTCTATTGATATATTTTATGTACGAGTGTAAGTTAGTTAAGATACTTTTGGTCCGAGAAGAAACTATTTGATATTATTGGGGGATATGAACAGAAGTTATGGGTTCTTTCATTAGTTGCAAAGCTCAAAGCTAAATTAATAAATACCTACAAAACATTTACTCGAGTAGAGTAGGTATAAAGGTACACTCGGTACGACCAATTAACTGCGATAGCGTCGACAGTTCGCTTCACTGTCATATTCACGGGCACGTCCTCTAGCTTATATTATACTATAAATTCATCTATTGTGGTGTTTTGTTACCATTTACAAATTCACAGGGTCTCTTAAGGGTTTATAACACCTCAGCTCAAATTCAAGTTTCGCCCCCACTTCTCCGCGCCTCAGCGAGTATTTTCTTTTTACGGTGATCGATCGAGAAAATTTAATGGAATGGAAAGTTTTCACCATAACATTGACATAGCATTAATCCTCAACTCTACCATATATTTATTTCAGAGCGTTTGTTGCAGTATTTGTTAGTATAAAGCAGGATCATGCGAAGTGAAGTGAGGTATTATAGGCCCTTGACAATATTCCTGATATGATAGGTGATTTTTGACATTTTGCTGAAAAACTATGGTACATTTTTTATTTCGTACTAAATAATAATGTCAATATAACGATATGTTCACGACATATTACCACGATTTCAAGGACAGATTTTCAAGCTAATTAATAATATATTACCTTAACATTGTTTATGAACCAAGTGAGGTGGGGTGTGGGGTGCGCAGGGGCACTCTGGCACGTAGCTTGCAGCATTTCACTTGAAGTAAGCTTTCTATGCTTTATCTTGATTTTCGGCCGGTATTTTTGGCGAACTGTGGGTAGAAACGTTAATGTGTTTACCATTTCAAAGCATTAGGGTGGCGTTGGTACAGTTTTTGAAGTGTTTCCGTGATCCTTATCAATGAATAGAAAATAGGGCGGAATAAAAAGTTTTTAAAGGCTGCAACCATTAAAGTTTCTACGTCGATGGCTATACCAACTTCAAAGTTCTACTAAAAAGGGTAATTTTCAGCCAATTTATTTCTTCTTTTGCAATTTACATTATATCAAGAACTCGACGTCAATATGAGTGTAGGTAAATATTTTTAGAATCCATTTTTCATTTTTTTTATTACACCTATTTCGTATTAACATGGTTAATACCGTAAATATGCGTAAATTCAATATGCTATACTTGGTACTGTCGAAAAAGTAGTGCTAATGCATGTTTACACTGGTAATGCATGGTGTTGGTTACTAGCTCCAACTCTTGTGAAAGTGAAATAAATTTATTTGCCAAAAAAAAAACACATAAGAAGAAAAAAGTGTATAACATATTGCAAAATGGCAAAAAGGAGCAAACTCAGCAAATACTATAATAATAAGCAAGTTGCAGTGCTGATTTTCAGTTTGCTCCTTTTTAAAACATATAAAACAAAAACATAATTGGCAGGTATGAGTAAAAAAAAAACGAAGAAGACATTGTACCTATTTACATTAAAATTGTAGAATCATGTGACATGGCGGCATGAAGCAACATGCATGGCGGCGACTACAAGCAAACCTATCCCACAATATAACACCACTAATTACCTTTGTAGGGACAGCCCACCTTTAATAGCTTCAAAAACACATGGTCGGCAGCGGCGCCACTTGTCACGTTTTCCATAATAACAATTGGAAGTTTTGTTCCAAACAAAATGTATGGGAATTTTATTTTACATTTTCTGGGAGTTCTAATATCTTGACCTCGATTGACCCATACAGACTTATGTTCCTTACCGATCGAACAGGATAAAAAGAGTTGACATATTTTGTATGGGTTATCTCAATTTTTTTTCATCCTTTTCAATTTTTTGCTGATAAGAAACATAGGAACTCTCTCTATAAGGTCAACAGAGGTCATATTTGAACTCCCAGAAAATAAAAAATAAATTCCCATACATTTTGTGCAAAACGTGCCAAGTTGCGCCGCGGCCAACCAGCCCCTCTATTCTGTATCTTTAGTTGCCAACTGGACTGGGTGCCTATCATCAAAAACATAGATAAAAACTGAATTTTTAAAATTACCTTTAGTGGGCATCTATTTACGAACTGTGTCCTCACTTCAAGTGCGAACATATCCTTAGATAATCGGAATTCAATAGTATATCTATGTTTTTTATGATACGCACCTAGACCAGTTGGCAACTGAGATACGGTGTTTTTGAAGCTACTAAAGGTCAGCTGTCCCTACAAAGTGGATTGGTGCTGTTATATTGTGAGATAGGTTTGCTTGTAGTCGCCGCCCGGTACATAAGTCAGTGTGTTTTTACTTGCAATAAAAATAATTATTTTGGATTTATTTATGTATTTCATTTTATTTTTCAAGTTCAATTAATTGTATTTTTTTTTCTTTTGTGGTGTGACAATAAAGCTTTATTGTATTGTATTGTACTGTATTTTGTTAAAAAATGGTTTAGTGGAATTTTTTGCGATTCCTATCGTGGAACATTTGCAGGCCCACAATAAGGTAGAAAGATTGAAAACAAGACTAACGACATAATCGCCAATGGTAATGTAACTTACCTATGACAGTAATTTCATGAAGCTTCGATACTTTTGAGTAAAGCGGTGTTTCTAGAGCAATTTCACACGCGTATGATCCTGATGATGGAAAGTCCATGTTCTCCAGCGTAATTGATGTAGACGTCATCTCGGAGAGCTAAAACAAAAAAAAATATATATATAAAGCGGTCATAACGTACGGGTTCCGTCAACCTAAATGTTTAAAATTTCGTTTGAAAATATGATTTATTAGTCAATTTAACCCACATGGATTTCCAAAATATATTCAAAATTAATTATTCTGGATCACATTACAAAATTCATCTCAAAAAACAGACAGACATCGAAACTTTTCAAGAGGGTTTCCATTTATAGAAGGAATTCTAAACAGCTTTACGCCTGGATTTTTCTCAAGATTCATACAAAAGGGGAAAAACTGAATGTGAAGTCAACAGCTTATTTTCTTCATATTTTTCTTTCATAGGTGTTATCTAGTGACATCTAGCTACGTCTTTATACAGCCGAAAAAGCAAAATTTGATGAAACACCATCATAATAGCTATCAAGACAAAGCTATTACACAAAGTTTAGCAAGTTGTATAATTTTTACTGGAAATAAAACACCGGGAAAGTGCGTGTCGGGCCACGCGCAGTGTAGGGTTCCGTAGTTGCCTGTCGCAACGTGGACTTAGAAGGTTCATAAACTTATATTTACTACCTGTTTTACATATCTGACTACTTCATCTAAGTAATTTTTAATATATATTATTGCCGTAAAATTTTCAACATACCAAAAAACAACCGTTTAGCTGGCAGGGGTGGGAGGACACTTGACTCTAGTCTCTAACATCTAACATCCCTGAATCGAAAAATGATTTTAACACACACACAAGGTTTTGACTTATTACTGACTACGGAACCCTAAAAAGAGAGATATACAGATGTCGTTCATGTAAAGAAGACTTAGTTAATACACTTTTCTATAAATAAACAATTTTTTTCCTGAAACATACATAAAGATGTGTGCAAAGTTTCATTTAGATCAAAGCAATCAGGACGTCACACCTAAAGCATTTATATGGCAACTGAGTGGGATGGCCCACCATTATAAAATAATAATAAAAAAATATATATATTGTGATATTTTCTTTATATAAGTTTTACTCAGGGAGATTTTCTTTAATTAGAAACTGATCCATAATGTGTTTGAAAAATCCAACAACAACAACTTCAAATCAAAGTTTTTCGTTCGTTACGAGTAGATGAATTCTACTCGTAAAATACCATTCTTAATATTATCTTATAATAGCTATGGTTTTATTCCTAACTTTGATATAAAAGAATATAATTTCTAGATGTTTAACCTCCTGAAAATTAATTTAACATGTTGAAATGTTTTCCGTTACATTTGGTAAACGGTTATTTTAACTGATAACTTTCGGATCTTATGGTTCTAACATAGAATTATACACAGTAATTCAGACATCATTACGCGACTAACTCAATTGTAGGCGTGGCCAAATGTCATGCTGTTTCAGTTCGATATAAGGTGCATGCTCCACAAAACTTGCCGATTTCGTCGCGGACGCAAAACTAAAAACTTGTTTCTGGAGAAACCAGATTTTGGCAAAGCTGTGGACATTTTCAAATATTATTTTTTTGGATTTTTAATCTAGATTACCGTTTCGATGTTTGACTCGTATTATATTTTTCAATTTTATCTAAAACAATACAAGCAGATTCGCCTATACTTTTGTTAAAAAACAGTTAAATTTATGTATTTTAGGGGTTTGTTGTTAAGGGCCTTACTATTGCCAAATGGGTACTTTCTAAAGCCTACCCCTCGTTTACGGCCAAACCAAAAACAATGAAAAAATGTATTATGAATTAACAATTCTAAGACAACATATGCAAAATTTTTCTTTTTCATACCACCAAAACTTCTACATGAAAAAAATATTTAACTAAATGGTGTTTTTTGGCTTGAATTTCCTACTGCTCCTAAGTGGCTTGGCTTCATTTATGCTTTGATAAATAGATAAATTTGATAGCTATAAAAATAACATAGGATTATTCAATCGAACAATCACGTCCACGTGAAAAGTATAATTTTCTCCTATTTCGCCCTATCAAGGACGCAGCGAGCGTCGTAACAGCCACTATGCATTGCGCGCTGATATGAACGTTATTTCAATGTCGCTTCCGTTGATATTCGTTCTAACAAATATCGAGCTGCTAATTTGGCGATGGTGATGGCTAGCGGGGATATATCAGTCCTAGTGAGGGTGTCGCACGCGCCGGAGCACCTCGCGAAGCCTGATGAAGCTCACTCTTAAGTTGACCGAAACGTCGAGTTTTTCTCGCATAAATAATAGTGAGTCTTAGCTGTGTTATCTATTTTGTTATGATGGACACTCACCCTAAAGATAGATCTACCTATATATAATATCAATGGACTCAGCCAAAAATATTATAATAACATTCCATAGATATCCATAATATGTTGACAGCGTTTGCATGGAAGTTTGCGCGTAACAACGCCTCTTAACGTATAAGGTCAGATGCACAAAATTCAAATGACCATTTCACATTGGTCAATCAGTTTGTTAAAAAAATGTTGATAGTAGACCATTTGGGCTGAGCTAAACATTTTGGAAAAAAACGCAACAACTTTAAGTTCACTCGATAGAAAAAAAAAACGGGTGTTGAAGGACCTTACTTAGATTATACAGCCTTGAAATTTGTACTAAAAACAAATGAACAATAAATCTGTCTAAAAATTTATATCATATTTTTATAATTTCATCTGAAAGCCGAGTTATTAAATAAAAACGCAGGTTTTCGTGAGTGCGTGTTTCTTGGTGGTCGTAACAGCCACGGCACAGAGCGCGCTATTTTAAACTAAAAGTAAACGTCGTAGAGTTCAGTTCTAATTGATGCAAAATAACGTGCTCAATTTGATTTTATATGTAGCCTTAAGCAGGCATGGTACAACATTGATAAAGGAAATTGAACAAGCGAATTATATCCAGCATTTGCGAGTCAGCTTAATGGGAATGTCAAGAGCAGAGGTAGCTTGTTCATATTGACAAAACAAATTGAGGAACCAATCGCGACACGAAGGATCAGATACCAAATTTATATTATTTATTATAGTCTAAAGATGTCTTCTTAATCTCCTTGGAATAACTTTTGGGGGTATGCAATTAAGATGATGACGATGGATGGCGGAACAGAACAGTAGAGCCCGGCATCAGGCTTTACCACATTTTCGGTATTTTACAAGAAAAACAATTTAAAAAAATCTAGATTTTACTTTATAAGGTATTATATTTACCTGCCTATTTTTTCAATCAATAAAATCTTGGTAAAATTTGTCTTAGATTAAAATTTGATGTAGCTAATAAAAAAAATATTGTCATTTTCATTGTTGTTTCCAGAATATCAGCACTCGTAGCATAGTGTTTAATCGCACGTGACGCTACTTAGTTGAATTACAAGTGCAAGGAGCGTGACACGATGTTTTTGCGATTAATCAGTATGTCACGCTCCTCGCATATGTGGTTCAACTAAGCCGCGTCGCGCGCGATTAAACACTATGCTACCGGGCCAGGTGGAGTCAAATTTTCCTCAGTATTACTGCTGTCAGACAGTTTTGCCGAAACTAAAACTTTCCTGACAAACAACGAGGATACAAAAAAATATAAATTAATGATAAATGCTTAGAAAAATAACTAACGCAACAAAACATAGTAGGTAGGTATACAAGGTAGGTGCTTACAATTAAAAATCATTTACAAATTGCCTAGATTTAAAATGTCTAATTAAACAAACAAGTTAAAATTCAAATTAATAAGGGCCATGTATTTCATCGGAGTAGCGTAGACTGTGAATAAACGATGTCAAAGACTATTTATATACTATATATATTTTTGACGAATATTTTTCTTCAGGAAGGCGATGGCTGTAGTCGGGTTTTGAAACTTTCTAATCTGACCAAGAAAAGCTCGCAAGTTTATGCAATTTTTAAATAAAGCCGACAAAAAATTGTTTTTTAGGCTTTTGTCATCATTGTTACATTAAGATTCTTTTATATTTTTTTAATATACTCCATTTTTAAACGTTTGATGGGTAACCTTAATAAAGGGAATTTTCAAAAAATCTTCAAGATTAAAGATATAATATATATTAAGTCAAGATATTATATATATTTTTATACATTTTATGTATTCTAAACTCGCGATCTTCATAAGAGCAATTACGTATTATTAAATTCATATGAGGGTACTCATAAATTGGTTTGACCTCACGTTATTGCGACCCTAAAGTTATTCATCCGATGACATTTTAATGAGATTCTGATGAAGGTTAAGTGAAATGAGAAAAGGATAACGACGAAGAATATGCATTGATAGTAAAAACTTCGTTAGTCTTAAATATTTATACCAACAATTATCTACCCGTATTCATCATACGTTTTAGAATCAAAAATATTCTATTTAATTATTAATTATAAATTGTAAGTATTCTTTAAATAGGTAGACAGAGGCCACATATCGTCATCTGCTAGGAATTGTGGTCAACTTTAAAGAGGTAGGCAGAGGCCACAGATCGTCATCTGTTAGGAATTGTAGTAAACTTTAAAGACGTAGGCAGAGGCCACAGATCGTCATCTGTTAGGAATGGTAGTAAACTTTAAAGAGGTAGGCAGAGGCCACAGATCGTCATCTGTTAGGAATTGTAGTAAACTTTAAAGAGGTAGGCAGAGGCCACAGATCGTCATCTGCTAGGAATTGTAGTAAACTTTAAAGAGGTAGGCAGAGGCCATATATCGTCATATGCTAGAAATAGTAGTAAGTTTAAAGACGTAGGCAGAGGCCACAGATCGCCATCTGCTAGGAATTGTAGTAAACTTTAAAGAGGTATGCAGAGGCCATATATCGTCATTTGCCAGAAATTGTAGTAAATTTAAAGAGGTAGGCAGAGGCCACAGATCGTCATCTGCTAGGAATTGTAGTCAATTTTAAACTATCGCGGTTATCACACTTTATGAATAAGTATGTGAAAATCGCGAAAACGTTTTACCTTCTTATTTAATCTTCAAATGCGTGCAACGGATACTGTTAGTGTTGTGTGTCGTGTGACGTGTGCAACAATATTAACAATTATTATCAAAAGACAAAGTGCGGGTACAAAATGATAAATTATTGTTTTACTGCCGCCGCCGCAGACTAGCCAAGGACATCTGTTGCTATATCTCTCCAGTTAGCTTGTGACCACGACAGCCTACAGAGGCGTTGAAACGTAGATCACATCACGAGCACGCAATCACGACCCGAATCTTACATTCATAATGATTAAGAGTACCCTAATTCTGATTTCATAACGTACCATATAATATTCAGAATCATTAAAAAAAAATTGCTGATATGAAAAGTTGCTCTTTGCAGTTTATAGGCGCTTTCATAGACTTAGTTTTAAATAGATCAGTATTGTGGCATCAAGCAAGTGTACTATAATATGCACTTAAGTAGCCGTTTATAAATTAACAATTTCGTCAGGTTCCAACACTGAGAGCAGGATAGTGTTTACAATTTTCAACAAATGCGACAGAGATGGCATTAGAACACGTGTCGCGACCCCTAGTTTATGAACCCGCCCCTGCAACGTACGTGACACTACAATTAAAGGCTTTATTTTGATGATCCTATTGTAATGAAACTAAACTCTAAGTAAGTTAAATATACATATTAGAACAGTAAATAGATCTATTACGGGAATTGTCTTTGACGTCATAAATAATTTCGATTCCACGTATTACATTAAGTATTTATCCAGTTGCCATACGACGATCGTTAGCTATGTCCAGCGTAAATACAATCTGAGAAGTGCTTCAAAACATTAACCACTTTTACTAATCGTACTGAGGAACTTTGGTTTGAAATTAAGGACCGGCTCCGCCAAACATACTTTCGCGTTGGGACAATTTAGTATATTAATTAAAAATACAAAAAAAAATGTTTTATTAGTTAAGAAGTTGAACTACACTTCATTTTTTTTTAGATTGGACACATTATCACAATCATCGAGAAAAAAAATCGGTATTATCACTAATATCACGGAAAACATCATTTGGAATTGGAACTAGTATTAACACTATGATGTGAATACACATTTTTTTTTCTATAATCAAGTTATGAAAGTAGCTTTTCCGTATTGTTATTTAATTTTTTAACCTTTCGTTATTATAAAAGAAATACTCAAACATTCAACATTATCCCCGTATAGAGAAATCAAGCAAAAAAAAATAAATGTTAGTCCATTCCTTAACTATCGAAGGAAAAATATATATATATAATAATAATAAAGTACGTTAACCACTTTACGCAAACATCCACTTTGAAAAAAAAAATTATTTTTTGTCATTTTGCAATGCCAAAATTTTTTCGTGATTTTAGTGATTTTTTCAGATTTTTTTCTCGATAATTGTGATACTTGTGTCAAATCTGAAAAAAAAATCTAGTTTAACTGCTTAACTAATTACCCAAATTTTTATTAAAATTTTAATTTAATATGCTAAATTGTCCAAACGCGAGAGCATGTTTCAGAGCATCTGAAAATCAGCGCTGTAATGTTTTTAGCTTATAGCAAATGCTGAGATAGATTGGTCCATTTTGTTAACAAAATACGTATAAATTTATTAATTAAAATTTATTTTTATGTTTTGATTTTGTGGCAAATAAATATATTTCTATTTATTTCTATGTTTGGCGGAGCCGACCCTTAAATGGAAATATAAAAAATTCAAAGAATGTACCTTGATTTCAGCGCCTGTGAAATTGAATAAAAGGAATGGAGGGTCCCGACCATGCACGTACTGCATCATCCTGTGTCCATCTTTGAAGAATACAACCTGAAACAATTTTTTTCGTTTAAATTTTATACTTTTCGTTTTTTGTATAACTGGAGGACTGCCTCTCTGGTGATCATCCTGACCACAAATCTGGAGGTCGGTTCAAATCCCGTCGGGGCACATATTTGTGTTCGGTATGCGTGCTTCCAATTTGTGACCGAAGTACGGCGAAAGCGCTCGCCACAGAGGCAGTCCGGTTACACAAGATTTCATTATCACACTGGATTGTAATAAACATTGATGTAGTAGTGTGACTTGCGTTTCACAGTTCACACTCGTAAACACCTCTGACACCACTTCAGGGATCCATGTTGTAACGATGAACCTAGTTATATTTATTTCAAGTTTTTTTGTATAAGCATGTAAATTAATAGCGACTGACTACCTAATGCTTAAGGCGATTACCTTCACCAAATTAGTAGCTCGATGTTTGTCGGTACGAATATCGACGGAAGCGATATTGAAATAACGGTCATATCAGTGCGCAATGCATTGTGGCTGTTACGACGCTCGCTGCGTCCTTGATAGGGCGAAATAGGAGAAAAATATACTTTTCACGTAGACATGATTGTTCGATTGCATAATCCTATGTTATGTTTATAGCCGCTTAGGAGCAGTAGGGACTTCAAGCCAAAAAAGCCATTCGGTTGAAATTTTTTTCATATGGAGGTTTTGGTAGTATGAAAAAGAAAAATGTTGCATGTGTTGTCTTAGAATTGGTAATTCACAATACATTTTTTTTAATATTTTTGTTTTGGCCATAAACGAGGAGTAGGCTGTAGAAAGTACCCATTTGGCCCTCAGTAGTTTTTTCTTCGAGGCCTTTCATTAAAATAGTTGTCGTTAGCGACTACGGAGTGAAAAACACGTCAAAATACTTCTTTCTTGAAATTTTACTCTTGTGTTTGTCCACAAAACTATTATGTATCTCACTACATCCAAATATGTAGGTACCTATATAGTATAAGTTCTACTAAGTGCCAGCAACCAAAACAAATAACATTCCAAAATACTTCCCTATTTAATATAGTAATAATAAAATTATAATCTATCGGTGTACATACATTTAAGTACGGGTCTATACACAGAAATATATATCTCTGGATATGTATATAATTCAAGCTGTACTATTCTCACCTTTTGCCATAAACAAAACTTATTTTTACTGCATGGTCATAAGTCTGTACATAATGTCTGTGACCCAATAAACTAGATAGGGATTCCACAAAAAAAAAACACAAACTAAACCTTGGTCACGTAATACATTAATCACGAAACAAACATGAAAGTTAAAGTAAAAGAAAAAGAATAACATAGGTACGTTTATGTACGTAATTTAGCAACGTTTATCTGTATTTACTAAGCGAAAATTGTTTCTTGAAAGCTTTATGTTGACTTGGGATCTATCATTTTAGTAAAGCTATAATTTGAGTATATTTTTTGTGTACAAGTGTACTGAAGATGATGCGTTAGAGTAAACACGTTTAGCCAAGCATATTATAGTATCTTTACCTACTAAATAAATCAAGGATAATCATTTTTACTTGCTGGTTTTCCTCGATTAATAATTCAAGAATCACAAATTTGATTTCCTTTTCTTGTGAATGAAAAAGTTATATTATGTTAAAATCGATCATAAAAGTTAGTTGTAGTGTCGAAGAATTCGTAGAAAATCAGAGGAGAGGCAGTTCTAAAATCAGCTTCTCGCTCTTCTCAAAATATCCTCGTATTGTACCGTACGCACTGCACTTATAGTTCAGAAGCTCACCGTTGAAATAGCTATCTAATAAGATACCTCGTTGAGCTTATTACAGGTTGTTAATCAACATTTAGTTACGTAAAAAATGACGTTTGCCATAGATTATCATTTCAAATAAAAAATAAATAAAATAAATACAATAAAATGTTATTGTCAATATATGACCCCCACAAAAATCCCATTAAAAAAAGAAGCGGGTTGTGAGATACAATCGTACATTATTTACAATCGTACACGCAGTGGAAAGGAATATTGGCCATAGATAAGCTAAGACAAGCAGCTCATAAATTTCTTGAGTACAAACTAGTAATGAATGACGGCCATAGATATCTTACTTAAGTCGCCTCTTTACTCAATCAAAGAGAAATAAAATGATTGGTGGTCATAGATATCTTAGTAATATGTCAGTCTAATGGCAGCGCAATCAACTCAGATAAATTATTTTTATTATTCCGATCAAATAAGCTGATCAACTTATCTTAAATAGTAACTAATAAAAAATAATGAACGATTAAAAAATGTAATAGTCTGTAATAATAAATCACATATATATATTATCTGCCAACAAATGCGCACATCAAGTCAATAAGCACTTTCAAAAGAAATAAGCTCAACTTGTTCTCTTATGAAATGAGACTCAACGGTGGGCTTCTGGACTATGATCATTAGAATAATAAAATCTATAACCGTACGCACGGCGCGGCGTTGCGAAGAAAAATCCTTATTTGTGACGTCAAACGACGACGGCTGTATGATTCTTAAACATATTTGATGACTAGAAAATTATAGGCTTGCACAATAAATAGGTATATTTGTTTTTCGTACAACACCAGCAAAACAACAAAAAAGGATGTTAATTTTTAATCTGGTATGGGAATCATAAAAATGCTTGTTGATAAATTAAGTTACTTCGAAAAAGTTAGTTTTCAGTGGTTTCATCGAGGAGAGACTCACCAAGAAGTCTCTTTTTAGGGTTCCGAACCCAAAGGGTGCCAAGCGGGACCCTATTACTAAGCCTTCACGGTCTGTCTGTATATCTGTCTATCCGTCCGTCGATCCGTCTGTCATAGTGACAGGGGTCCACTTTAGCCGTTATAGGTAGCCCAAAGGGGACCCATACAAAATACCTCGAAAAAGTAAACACACCCCCTTCAAAACAACAGGACCGAAAAATATGGAAAAAATCATGATAATAGATGATTACATAAGGATTACAGGAAAAAATAAAGCGGTTTAAATATAAGAGTTCCGTAATCATGACATCTATATTTTTGTAATTGTACATGTTTTTAGGATTCCGTACCCTTATTGAGTGGTGGTATAGAACCCTTTGTTTGCGAGTCCAACTCGCACTAGGCAAATAATTTCTTTATGCTACGGAAGCTGTGCGGGAAGGGTCACCTAATTTCACTGTTGAGATTAGTTGACCGCCAACGCGTTATGGTGCGAAACCTTCAAATGTCACAAAATCACTAGCACCATAAAAATAAAGGCTATTTCACAACTACTACTTGCCTTGTAGACGTACTGGGGGTCCACATTGTGTTCACATCGTAAGACTGCTCCGTGCCGATGGACCACAAACCTTGGGGCTCGCAACTCCACCCAGACATCCGACATGGCCGCAACTGAAACAATACAAACTATTTATACTTGCGATTATCGGCACTTGGTGAAACACATCTTGAATTAAAAATTAAAAATAAACATTATCATTGTTTATGTTGCTCAGAGCTAGTGCCTGGATTCAGTGTAATATTTTAATTAACATCTTCCCTTGAAAATGGAGTAGAATCCGAAACCGGTTGAGAGTTAACATAAATAAAGTGAAACTATAAGTACAAGTGTTTTTAATAAAAAATAAAAAAATACAAACTGGGATTAATAGAGTAAGTTTCTGACACACTTTTAAGGGTTCCGTACCCCAAATTAAATGAAACGGGACCCTTATGGATCATTTTGTTGCCCGTCTGTCCGTCCGTCAGTCTGACAAGAGTAGTCAAGACTCTTTTGCTCAGACCCCGTATGAGATATCAAGTTTAAACTAATATCTTTTACAGAAATTTACGACCTTATGGTATTGTACAAAAATCAGGTTTCTAACTTGGCGTGAAAAAAAGTTATTGCACTTTACATAATCAATTTCATAGAAGTCGCAACGGAATCAACACCTATAGGACACTTTCAGTTGACTTAGAAACTTGAAATTTCGTTTACAAATAGGTTTTATAACACACATATAGGAAAAAATCAAAAAATTACAAATATTTAAATATTTAGGAAGTTATCATAGACCAAGTTAATTAGATCTTTTATACACACAGAGTTTAATGGATCGTAAGTGTCAAGTTAAGGGCCTTACTATTGCCAAATGGGTACTTTCAGAAGCCTACTCCTCGTTTATGGCCAAACCAAAAATAATGAAAAAATGTATTATGAATAATCAACTCTTAGACAACATATGCAACAATTTTCTTTTTCATACCACCGAAACTTCTACATGATTTTTTTTTTTACTGAATGGTGTTTTTTGACCTCAAATTCCCTACTGCTCCTGAGTGGCTTGGCCGATTGAATTCATCTATGCTTTGATAAATAGATAAAATTTATAGCTATAAATATAACATAAGATTATTCAATCAAGTAATCACGTCCAAGTGAAAAGTATAATTTTCTCCTATTTCGCCCTCTCAAGGACGCAGCGAGCGTCGTAACAGCCACTATGCATTGCGCGCTGATATGAACGTTATTTCAATGTCGTTTCCGTTGATATTTGTAGTGACAAATATCGAGCTGCTAATTTGGCGATTGTAATCGCCTTAAGCGTGTATTTATAACTGCAAGTGGCATTATTAACCACGTTTTTAGGGTTCTGTAGCCGTATTGTGTTGTGGTACGGAAACCTTTGTGCGCGTGTCTGACTCGCACTTGGCCGGTTATCTTAAAATATTTTTTATTGTACCTATTAGCGACTTGTCGAGTTGCGACATGACGTCATAAGAAGCCGTACCGGTAGATAGTTACTTTACTTTCTTGGTACTGCCGAAGAATCTGTTACGATGAGAGTGTTGTACACACTTTATCCACACATTTAGAATATTATTTCCTATTGATATAATTTACTTAATTCAAGGTTGCCAACACAGACCGCCCGTAAGTATTGAGGAGAAGTTCTAGTGCTTTCCGAATGACGATATATATAAAATAATAAAAAAATCTTTTAAATAAATGTGTTAGTGGCAGAAGTATTTTTTTTAGCCTGTCGTATTGCTAGACTCTTCAGACCAGGAACAATAAATTATGGTTTTTTCAGGACGGTTAGCTTACCGATGACTAATACACGCGTGGCGGGGCATGACTCCCCGAAAACACCCGGGATTCCATAAATTTGACTCGACTGACTCGACTTTTCGAATTAAATCATGTGCACTTTTACAGTTAAGGTATATAAAGTAGGTACTGATAGGTTTTCCAAAAGCGTCTCAAGGCTTAAGGCATTTTGGGCCCCCTCTAAATGAAATCCTGGACCCTCCTTTGCAGATTCCAAAATGAAAGATAGACAAGACATGTTGCACGTTGAAACAAATGCTTTAACAAGATAAGATACTCATGAAATAGGCCATCGCAGCAAATTCGGAGCTTATCTTCAAGTTATCGCCTTCAGGGGAAAGTGAATATCGATCTGATGGTAGTTCACTGAAGGGCCTTTCTAGGGTTCCGTATACAAACATCCCTTGCAGTTTTGTTGTTGGTTTAGATATTTTTTATTCGTCTAATTTGTCTTTTTTCAAAATTTGTAAATTTTTTTCTGCAGAATAACTATTCGAATTAAGTTGAAACTATATTTGTTCTTAAAGCACACAGAAAACTTAATTATAAATTACATAATGAGATTTCTTCCAGTAAACCACGGGTAAGAGGGATATTTTATAAAAGATATTCATATTGGGCACGATAATACTTACAGGAACAAGATAAAATACCTAATAGAAACTTAAAATAAATATAGATATATATTATAATACAAAAATAAATAATAAACTATATATAGGCTATAAGTGGTGTTGATAAATAACTGCCAAACCAAAAACTGTCTATTGTAGTTTTTAAAGATATTCAAATACGCGAGCGAAGCCACGGTTATTCACAACAAGTTACTCACTTCGTTCGTTTCGTAAACAAGCACTCGTGTCCCAATGTCTCACATTATGTCACAGTTGCACAAAGTACTATTATTTATGTACACGAAATAGAACCCACGCATTATATACAACGTAAACTTAACGGAGTTCATCCCGACCTGTGGATTTGGCAGCCTGATTCACACAGGCCTGTGATTGATGGCCGAATCTTGAATGTGTTTCTGGAAGACTTCAAAAGGAAATTCGTTCTTTATTTTTTACCTCAGTATAAAAAATTGGATTAATTGTATTTGTTTTGTACATGAAGTCAACAACAGTATTTATGCAACTGTGACATAAACAGAGACACGAGTGCATTGTTCACGAAACGAAAAAAGTAAGATAAGATAACAACGAATCGATACAAGATCACTTGATAACGATACAAGATAACTTGATAATGAAATACAGACACAAGCACACAGTGATAATCACTTTCTAATTACCTAGCGAGCCGCCTGCCATCACTTACCTTAGGTTCATTACATGCCAGGTAATAACTTATAACACTATCTCAGTCTCATCATGTTATGACGAAAGTGATTTAATCTGCAAACCAATTACGTTCGCTCACATGGCAACCTGCCCAAAGGCTGTTTTTAATGACGCTATCATAGGAGTTAAAATTGTATGAAAAAAGGTAGCTTGAACTGCAAGCTTCAACTGTATAATGTCTCGATTGATATCTTTTGAGCAATGATATTGATGACGTATGTAGAGTGCGTTTTGCGGTTCAATCCGACTGGTTAGAACGCGCGTTCTCCTTGACTGCTGCGGTCTGTGTGTATAAAAATTCAAGCCATCACACAGATTACAATGGCCACAAAACACGTAACGCGGAACGCAGAATGCAGAACACGGCTTTGTGTGGTCGGCCCCTAATACTAACTTTCAAGTAATGTAATGAATGACAAAAACGTTTTTATTTCAATATTTACAGGTGTGATCGGAAACTAAATCTCTCGACAATAAAGCCGATTCTGAAGGCTTTAATTTTAGTTTTAGTGCTGTCAAAACTTAATTTTCTTGATTACAAAATAGTCTTTAACTGTTAGGAACAGAAGCTAAATTACTTTGAAAAAGTTTTAGTTTTGACAGCACTAAAACTTAAATTAAAGCCTCCAGAATCGGCTACACTGGCTTAATAATGGCTAACTCAATTGAGTTAGTTTAGTTTGGTTGGGCAAAATTTAAGAGGCGTTGTTACGCGCAAACCTCCATGCAATCGCTGTCAACACATTGTGGGGTATTGTAATATTTTAGGCTGAGTCCGTTAACATTATCTAGATCGATGTTTAAGTCGAACTAAAAATCGTGGAATTTGAGTAATATCTTTACAATAACCCCTAAAATATGTAAATTTAACGGCTTTTGACCAAAATTTTAGCCGAATGTACTTTTATTGTTTTAGATCAAATCAAAAAATGTATACGAGTCAAACATCGAAAAACGTCCACAGTCTTGCCAAATGGTGGGTTTTTCTAAAAAAAGTTGGCTATTTTACGCAATCACGCGACGCAATCGGCACGATTGTATTGTCCTCGCAAGTTTCATGGAGCGCACCTTATAGCGAAATGAAAAAGCATGACATTTGGCCACGCCCACAGCTGAGCTGGTCGCATCATAATGTCTGTTCTTAAGGGTAAACGAGTCGTATCCTCTACGAAACGCACAACTTAAGATGGTTCTTCTTATTTTTGAATTACAGATATGAAATAAATGTGATTTATGTCATTTCGCGAACATAGTTTAGTGTCAGTTAGGTATTTCCGGCAAAATGTTGTTATTTTATGCTTTACATTGTCAATGTATGGGCGCACATAATTAAAAGCGTGTTTTAAGTTTGTGTGCCCATACATTTTAAACCTCATGCATAAAATAACAAAATTTTGCCGGAAAAGTCCAACTGACACTAAACTATGTTCGCGAAATGCCATAAATCACGTTTATTTAATATTTGTAATATGAAGAACCATCTTAAGTTGTGCGTTTCGTAGAGGATACGACTCGTTCCCCCTTAAGGAGGGTTATTCTAATTGCGAGGTATGTACTGCATATTTCATACACATAAATATATTATCATTATTGCTCTTTTAAATGTCCCGTGCCATCGATGGTAGTAATTAAATTTAATTAAACATACGTACGTCAGTCACAAGCTTTCGTTCAACGCATTCATCACGTAAAATTCAATTTGAGAAATATTTTCGTAACTTCTAACATAAACGCCGCCAAGAATAAGAACGGCTCTAAGTTTAACCAGTTTAACCCCGAGCTAATCGCAGATACAAGTGGCCCTAACCCCATGTTACGTTAAAACTTACCTAGTTAACCAAGTCTTAGCATTAACTTTAACCCAAGTTCTGGGTAACAAGTCACATTCACCTTCATTTTATGTTCATTAGCCGATGGGACCGTTGCCTCTTCCCTGATTTTAAGCCTAATCAAAGAAGTTGAGGTTAAAAAAGCGTTAAAAAGGTGGGTCAAAATATAATACAGTATACTTCTAGTGAGTTTGTGCAGTCACTGCTAGAATTTTCGATGACGTCACATGACATAACGGCACCAATTTTTTTACGTTTTATTTACTATCGAGTATATACAATATTTTGGATTTGCTGAACATCTCTTTCTTGAAATCTTTCTCCACCACTCCAAACTTCTTCTTGGTGTATTTTATCCCCCTGATCGTAAAGTTGACTACTTTGATTACTTTGAATCTCTACTTAATGATTTTGGCCCATTATATGATGATACTCTTATTCTTAGTGATTTTAAAACTGATCTCCTTAAAAATGATTCTCGTTCCGCCAAACTGATCTCTATTGTTTGTTTTTTTTTTTTTGAATTAAAACACTTGTACTTGTAGTTTCACTTTATTAAATAAAGTGAAACTACAAGTACAAGTGTTTTAATTCAAGATGTGTTTCAAGTTTCACCAAGTGCCGACAATCGCAAGTATAAATTTTGATCTCTATTGCTTCCAGCTTAAATCTGCATATTCTTCCACTGTTAGCCACTCATCATTCCCCACACTGTACACCTTCTGCCATTGATCTTATGATTGTCTCCAATCCTCACAAGGTTGCCTCTCATGGTCAGCTTAATGCACCTTTCTCATATCATGATTTGATTTTTCTTTCATTTAAAGTACGCCCTCCCAAACAAAAGCCCAAGTATCTTCTTCTTCGTAGTTTTAAGGGTATGAATCTGGAGGAGCTAAGGGCAGATGCCTCAGCAGTGGACTGGATGCCTGTCACAGACAGTCTCACAATTGACGAGAAAGTTGCTAATTTCAACAAAATCTTACAAAACCTGTTTGATAAACATGCACCTGTCAAAAAAGTTAAAGTTAGACACCTACCTGCACCTTGGCTAAGCAAACAAATTCGTAATCTCATGGCCAAACGTGATAAAACCAAATGCAAGTATAAGAAGGATCCGACGGAGGAAAACTTTGTCTTCTTTAAAAAACTGCGCAATCGCTGTACTAAGATGTGTAGGGAAGCAAAGAGACGCCACATTCATGATTCAATTGATAACTTTAGCCCAGCTCAAGTTTGGAAATTTCTGAAAACGCTTGGGATTGGCAAATCTCCTAACTCTTCTGCTAATCTTCATATTGATTTTAATGCACTTAATGAGCACTTCTCATCTACTCCTGTCTCCTTAGAAGACCACATTAAAAACACAACCCTTCACAACTTAGCCAACAAACCTATGCCCAATTGCGTTCCGTTCTCATTTAAAACTGTTACTATGAGTGACGTTAAGAAAGCTATTATGTCCATATCTTCAAAGGTGATGACCAGATTTGTTCACAGATGCTTCTTTCTATCCTCGAAGGACTTGTTCCTACCGTTTCTCATATTCTTAATCACTCCCTTGTAACCAGTTTCTTTCCTACAGCGTGGAAAATGACCATGTCATTCCTTTACCCAAAACTTCTAACCCAACAGGGGTTTTCTGAATTTAGACCCATCTCCATCCTACCTATCCTTTCCAAAGTCTTAGAAGCCATTGTTTCCAAACAACTGTACTTGTACTTGGCCCAAAATAACCTACTTAATCGTTTTCAATCCAGTTTCCGTCCTGGACATAGTACTGTCACTGCATTTCTCAAGGTTACTGACGACATCAGGTTTACTACTGATAATAAACAAGTAACTGTGCTAACCCTGTTAGACTTCAGTAACGCTTTTAACTGTGTCGACATTGATATACTCCTGGGAGTCCTGCGCTCTCTTAACGTATCTCCTTTAGTAACGGAATGGTTTGATTCGTATTTGCGCAGTCATCAGCAGTGTATTCGTTTCGATGATGTTACATCAGAATGGTGCGAGCTTACTGCTGGTGTACCGCAAGGTGTCAAGGCGTCCTTTCACCTCTCCTGTTTTCAATTTTTATTAACTCCATCACTGAAACGTTATCTTCTTCCTACCATCTCTATGCAGACGATTTGCAAGTATATAGTCATTTTCCAGTAAACCAGGTGGAAACAGCCTTACTAGAGTTAAACCATGACCTCTCTAACATATTTAATTGGGCAAAATCATAGGTCTGCTTGTCAACCCAAATAAGTCACAAATCATGTTAATGGGCAGTAGATATATGCTTAATGTGCTAAATAATATGTCGGTACCTCCTGTGTGCTTTAATGGGATGCTTTTAATATTTACTGAAAAAGCAAAAAATTTAGGGGTTATAATAATAATAATAAAATTCTTTATTGCACATTAAAATAAACAGTACAAAGGCGAACTTAATGCTAATTAGCATTATCTTCCAGTTGACCTTAGGTGTTGAGGATAATTTAGGGTAGTGCCAAGAATATATAATTAGGAGAAAGCACTCAAACTTTGGGAATTAAATAGGGGAAATGGGAGATTTATACTAAATAAACATAGTAAAATAAGAATATAATACAATACATAAATAAGATATTAAAAATACTTATATATTATATAATAAAATAAATATTGGACGTAATTCTAAAATTGACTCGGGAACGACAAAAATAGAGCTGATAACAATTTTAACAATTTTGCATATTTAAATAGTGAAGGAAGACTTTATTTTTAAAAACATTAGTTGAGGGTGATTCTCGGATACACAAGGGCAGATTGTTCCAGAGACGGATTGCTGATACAGTGAACGAATAAGAGTACATATCTGACTTGTGTTCGGGAGTTCGAAGGAGAAGAGCTTTACTAGGCCGCTGAAGGCGATCAAGCGAGAGAAGGTAAGTAAATCTGTCTTTGAGATAAGGGGGAGAAAGGGGGTCATTAAGGATATTGTAAAGAAGTGTTAAAACATGTTCATTGCGTTGATTTCGGATACTGAGCCAGTTTAATTCAGATCGGTACTGAGAAATATGGTCGTATTTGCGGAGGCCAAAGATATAGCGTATTTATACATTAAGGATACGATCCAGTTTGTCAAGCAATACTTCCGTAAGGTCAGGGTAGCAAACATCTGCGTAGTCTATGATGGGGAGTAGGAGTGAGTTGACTAGCGTGACTTTAACGGAATAAGGCAGAAACTTCTGCATGCGCTTTAGAGAGTGCATGGACGCGAAAATCTTTTTGCTGACTTCAGTCACATGCAAGTCCCAGGACAAATCGTTTTGAATGTAGAGCCCGAGGTTTTTAACAGAGGTGCAGTACTTCAATGGGGTACCATTAAAGTAAACTGGTGGGAGAGAACTCAGATCAGTTTTATTAACAAGGGCTCTGCTGCCAACAATCATAACCTGCGTCTTAGACGGATTAACTACAAGACCGAACTGTTCCGACCATTGGCTGATGTGATCTAAATTATATTTGATAGCAACTTCTCTTGGGCTGCTCATATCAATGAGATTAGCCGTAGAGTACACGGTGCATTCCACTCCCTAAAGCAACTTCAGAATTTTCTACCCTTTACAACTAAAATCACTCTCGCTCAATCCCTTCTTCTTCCTCTTATTGACTATGCTGATGTCTGTTTCGTTGATATCACCGAGGAACTCTTAAACAAACTAGAACGGCTTCAAAACTTGAGTATCCGCTTCATCTATGGTTTGCGCAAATTCGATCACGTGTCCCACTTTCGCTCTGAGTTAAAATGGCTCCCTATTCGCCTTCGTCGCAATTATAATATCCTCTCTCACCTTTATAATATTATTAAGAGCCCACTGTCCCCTTATTATTTGCGTGATCGCTTTCAATACCTGTATTCTCAAGACAAGCCCAACGTCCTTCTAACATGTTCTTGTTAAAAACTCCTGTACATAACACTGGGGCTTACAGCAAATCATATAATGTTACTGCAATTGGACTGTGGAACTCATTACCGCACAGTATTCGTAACTGTCCCACCAAGAGCCTTTTCAAGAAAAAGCTAAAAGAGCACTACCTCTCACTGTCATAGTAAATAGGTAAGTTTATGTATACTTTATAATATAAAGTGATATATCCTAAATAATATATTTATGTATATATATATTATTTAGGATATATATTTTGTAGTACACGTATGTATGATTACTTATTTTAATAAAATTTTCCTTTCCCGCTTAGGTTTGCTGGAAGAAATCTCTTTTTACAGATAAGCTCGCCTGTGTACATATCTTTTAATGTATTATATGTTTTAACTGCTTTTCTGTGTACATTAAAGAATAAAGAATACAATGGGTGATAACAAGCTGATTACACTTTATAAAAGCACAGTACATAAATACTGTAAATATAGACTGCACACTTGCAATGAATGTTGTAAAAAGTCGTATTTTGTACAAAAATACTCGTAAATCCACTTTGACCGAGAATATCGTTAGAAATCAGTGTGCGATTGCGAATAATGTTGTTCAAAGCACCAATATGGAACCCTTTCGTATCTTTATGTCGTATCTATCACATACTACAAAGACAATTGAATTGTCGAGAAATAGCATCCATATTGCCATGTACACCAAAAAGTTAGATTGGTACTACAAAAATAGGTAGAGGTTTCAAGGAACACATCGGCGTACCTAGTACCCAGAAAAGTATAATTTCACATAAAACTGTACCACTGCTGGTAATTTTTTCTATTATTATTTGTGCTATTGGTCTATATTCTATAGTTCTAGGTCATGGATAGTGTCTGTGTTGTCTGTGTAGTTTTAAAGGTTTGATGTTTTTTTTTTTCATGAAAATGAAAAAGAGGCTTTGTGATATTATTTAAGAATTAATTTGCTTTAATTTGCTATGCCCTTACAGGGTCATGTTTGATACCACTTATGTATATTGTAACATATTGTCAAGTTCACAGCCGTTTTCGTACGTTGTACGAATCATATACTCATAATGTGTAAAAATAGCAAAAGTTTAAAACTAAATATAGCCATGTATAAACCGGAAGTCCACGGGCAGTTTTCTTTTAATGAACTAACCTAATCTACTGATCACACTGAACAACTTTCACAAACAAACAGGAATGCGCAAAAAAAATGGTCCTGCTTGTACAAGATCGGTAAGGAAACTTTTTTTTAACTCCTCAGTTTTGTCTCTTTAAGAAAGTTATTCAGTATGATCAGTATATGATGTGGTTTCATTTTAGGATACCTGTCCATTTACACCTGATATATAATATTTCATACTAAATTAAATAACCCAGGTGTGTACGTACACATAAAAGTCACGCCTGAGAAGCGTAAAAAGCCACGCATCGCTCCGCATTTTGTTGATAAGGATTAGATAAGTAGGTTCGTACGAGTAGCTTAAGAGATTCGTGTAGGGTAAGGGAAGGGAGATTAAATTTATTATCCTTCTTAACAAAATTCCCAAGGAGCCTGTTTGTTTACGAAGTCTATTCGCCAGTTGTATACTGAACCAATATTGAAACCACATACAAGTTTATACGAATGACCGATACTGAAATACTTTATTACTTATACACTATAATATAAGTATAAAGTACTCATATGTTATGTGACTCCATACCTAAGAATTAAAACATAGAGCCCTTTTAAGATCACTTTGCTGTCCGTGTCTGTCTATTTTTTAAAACGTTTCATCTCAGAAACACCTGTAGAGGTGTATAATAATTTTTTCAATGCAAGTGCTCGTAAAGGCCCATTTTTTATGCATCAAAACCGAACAGAAAGTCCATTATTTTGCCCTAGGGCTTTAATATTATTATTTGTTTTAATTTATTTACAACGGTTGGCTAACCTGCAGCCTTTCCTGTGTACCATAAATGTTATCCTTTTTTTCTACTGTTTAACGCTGTAATTGAGCCAATCATAATTTAAAGTTCACAAGATTATATTTGTTTTATTTCCTCACACTATGCATTGAAAAACGTAGTATGATACACGGGCGTAAAAGAATTATATTACTCGGTTACGTTTAAAACACTCGCTACGCTAGTGTTTTCAATCGTCCTCGTAATTTATTCCTTTTCGCCCTTGTAGCATAAACTACTATTATGTCTAGTAATAAATTGTATATGTAATTTTTATTTTGCTCGATACAGCAATTGTTTTTTCACTTCGATATGGCATGAATCCTACTCTATTTTTCGTGGTTTATTGGGAAAATGGCTGCGTCATTATGTCAAGTAGCCACACTTGAACGGTTAATAGTACCTATCATAAAATAACCTGAGTATAACTCGTCTATTTTGGATATTTTATCAGAGAGTTATAAGTAGTTATAACAATATAACGGGAAAAAATGTTCAGAAATAGTTAAAAAAAGTTAAACCTCGCACATTTTATTTATATCATTGACGTCAATCGAGTTATTGAGCGTCACAAAAATAAAAGCAACAATCTACGTAGAATTTTCAGGGAACGTTCAAGTTTTGTTATTCCTAGTTTGGGAACAAAAAAAACTCTAGCAAGACTAATTCCGAAATAGAAAAAAAATTGCATTCAAAGATTTTTCAAAAATTACTTATTTGTGGCCCTTTACGCCTGGATTTATACAAAACGTTAAAATTGAATGTGAAGTCAATAGCTTATTTTCTCCATATTTTTTTTCATACGACCATATAGGCAAATATATAAGTTTAACTTTAGTATTATTATTTAATAAACCAACATTAATCATCAGAAAGCTGACAGATTGTCCATTCTTCACATAATTCATAAAAAAAATGTACTTGATTTAACTTATCAATGAACCAGACATAAAAGTTCTTGTTAGTATGGGACTGACAAAAGAAACATACAAATAACAAAGTAACCAGCCTAAATCTAAGCAAACCATTTCCATTTGAATAAAAATATGACCGTACACAAACATAAAGCTATCGGAAAAAGATTGTCCGTGGATGCAATTTCCCCCCGAGATAGTAGAATTTCCATCTTTAGTGAAAGGAAGGATGTTGAAATCAAATTTACATTTCATCCTTACAAGAGCCGGTAGTGACTTCTTACCTTTGAGCCAATAGCTTTTTAACATGGTTTATGAACGGCTTCTTTTTAACTGTTTTTGTAGGAAACACATATTTCTATACATAGATCTTTTTAATGACTCTGACATCTTTATATATACTTAAGGCCCTACGCATCCAACACAATAATCGTATTAAGTAATTTTGAACTCAATGATATTGTCAGAAAGTCTACATTAGAACGCTCGCTTCGTGCGCTGCGAGCACGCATAATTAGTGAATTTGCGAGGTTTTTCTGGAATTTCTGAAAAAGTGTTGAGAAATAAATAAAAATGGGTCAATAAGTGTCTTTAAATATCTGTAAAGAAAATTCAGGAAAAGTTTTAATTCTCTCCGTTGAACACCTTTGCTATAAACACATTTATTCGCAATTTGAGGAGCTTACTTTGTGATTTTTTTCTATCGAGTGAAGTTAACTCAATTACGTTTTTAGATCAACTTGTGTTTAGAGTATATCCTCTATTGTAACATATATTTAACTTGTATTTGAATGAGATATTGAACTGACAATATTAATTAAACAAAATGCTCATTTTGGAATGGCAGGGCCTTAATTCACTACTTGAAATACACTATGACAAAGAAAATTATACTAAGAAAATGGACATCCATAAGATTAATACAAGATATAAAGAAAACATATTTATTCCTAAGGCAAGACTGGCAAAAACCCAAAAACAAGGACCAATTTTCAAACTGGCCATGTGTAATAAACACCCCATAGAAATTACCAGACTCACTCTAGCTGACTTTAAATTTTATTCAAACTGAAAGAATACTTCTCTTGCAATCAATTTTATTCTGTAGGAGAATTCATGCA
Source organism: Ypsolopha sequella (assembly GCA_934047225.1). NCBI lineage: Eukaryota > Metazoa > Arthropoda > Insecta > Lepidoptera > Ypsolophidae > Ypsolopha > Ypsolopha sequella. The sequence continues at coordinate 12,241,930 of OW203994.1, read as the reverse complement.
AAAGCGACTTACTGTGACCACATTTTCTCTTTAAAATTAATGAAAGGTAAATAAACAATAAAATTTCTTTTTGTAACATCATGTCACCTATGGATATACATTTTTATTTCTTAGTTGTAATTTTGATATTTCTTATTGAAAATATTTGACATAGTATTCTTTTAAATTTAAGTCACAGTCACAGTGTCACAGATTGTTCTGTGGCTTATGGTGAGCCAGCGCCCTTTCAGTGTCTTTTTCAAAGATTGTTATTATTCGAAGAATTTTAATGTATTTGTTACATCTATCTATCTATCTATTTGGGAACGTACCCAATAAAGGGAAACTTTTAGGGTTCCGTACCCAAAGGGTGCAAAATGGGACCCTATTACTAAGCCTCCGCTGTCTGTCTGTCCGTCCGTCTGTGACAGGGGTCTACATCTTCAACCGTAATAGGTAGCTAATTGAAATTTCCAAAGAATATACCTGCTCTATCACGGCAAATAATAAAAAAATAAAAAGTTAACCTAATTAAACCTCCTTAATGTTTTAGGGTTGCGTACATACCACCACACAATACGGTAAAGGCAGCTCCCAATGTATTCCTAGAGTACGAACCGTCTGCTGACGTGTTTTTTGAATCTAAAGATCATCTAGTTTGTAAATTAATTAGTTGTTATATGGCTGAAAGGTAAGTTAAATAATATTGGGTTCACCCAATAAAAGATAAAAAATAAAAATTATATTTATAGGACTCAAGCCTAAGGATAAGCGACAAGCTTATAAACCGTCATAATGTGGTCATAATAGTGTATTCGATAGGTAGTTCAAAATGTTTTATATTTTAAAATTTGTTTTGTAATCAATGAAGTCAATGAAGCAATAAAGCAACAATTAAATAAATATTACCAATGACGTCAACTGTTTAAAAATGTTTACTTTTGCTGACTGAAAAATTATGTAGGTACATAATCTTACATCTAAATAAAGCTCACTACTATCTTATTCAGCAAAGTGTTACATATTAACTTGAGAAACCACAAAGTCGTTTACAAACACAAGGGAAACATAATGTCTTTACATATCTAAGAATTACCAACTTAATGTTAGATGTTGTTAAATGTTCTCTATGATAATGAATTTGGGTGTTAACAAGGTCTGTGTAAAATAGAGATGTGACAAATAAGGTGTATAATTTTTATTTTTCATGTTGTGATATGAAATTTGTCAGAGTCATTAAAAAATAGTAGGGTATCAACTTATAGCATGGCAGATATTTTATACAAATGTTCCATTTTCAAACCGCCCGTGTAATTCCCCTTTTAAATTAACTATTGTTTGATCGGTTACAATGGAGTCCACATTTCGCTTAGCTGGTAGCTAAACTAAGCTTAAACAGATAAAAAATCAGAAGTTCAACAGAGGTAACAACTGCTAGAAAAATGTCTCATGGCATCTTCCTGTGGAGTAGCTAACATTATGACTATTTTTTAACCGTTTTATTATATATATATATATACAGATTCTTATGAATATTAAAGTAGAAATTGAAAAAAAAAGAAAATTTTCGAGATATATTTCGACCCACTTGGGATCGTCGTCAGTGTATCAGAATATGATATTCGACTGACGACGATCCCAAGTGGGTCGAAATATATCTCGAAAATTTTCTTTTTTATTCAATTTCTACTTTAATATTCATAAGAATCTGTATATATATATATAATAAAACGGTTAAAAAAGCTTTTAAAGTAAAAATATTTATTATTAGACTATTTTTTGATTGATACTATAATGCGTAAACATTTAATTTAGCAAGGAAATGCCTTTTGAATGGTTCAATTCAAAGCATTTTTAGAAAAGAAAGGAACAATATTGATTCAAAGTTACTTGAACAAAAATGGTAAAGTTCAATATTGTTTAAGGGGCTGCACTATGCTAAAATTCGGTCCCGCTCTAATGCGTTTGTTTTTTAACTCTCTATCCAGCTCTAATCAGATGCCGCGCACGCAAAACTTCAGTTATTTTGAAATTGTTGCTCCATTAGGACATACAGAAATAAAATAGTAAGGCTTTTTTGTAGATAATAATGAGATCTTTTATTGTGTGAAAGATTCATTTCAAACGCATATTCCATCCATGTCCGAGCGAATTGAATGTACAGAATGAAATGAGGTACCTACTATATATGTATTTATTTGAGTAAAGATATAAAATTTCGATAATCTATAAAGGCTTAATTCGTCAGAAAAACATGATTAAGTACAAATATATTTCCTAGAATTTTCTAGTTGCCAGTTTGGGCTACAAATCGAGCTAAATATACGCAATTTTAACAAATCTATGCTTATTCAAGCCTTAATAGGACCTAGTTAAAAATCTCAAGCCACTTCTTTAAATACTGCTTTCGTCCTATTAATGACAAGACAAAAAATTTTTTTTTCATTCCGTAGTCCTTTATATATTTAAACTTCATATTAGAGAATTTTTTATTTTTATGATATATCTGCTGAGTTCTTATCTAATTGGACAAACGGACAGACCCTGAGGTTTCGCCGTAAGGGTTTTTGTTCTTTGAAAGGACCTTGAAAAGTTATCCATCCCTTTTCGGATATCTCCTTTTTCACGTCTTAGCTCCAAACGCACCTTGGTAAAGATTTATAACAGCTATTTTGGCGCCTGCAAACGCAAGAAGGGTGCGATGGAGTGAATTGCTACAGTGAAAATTTTCACAAGTATCATCTTAGAAAAGCTCTTGTTACAAAGCAGTAGAAGTATTTTGGGACTAACGAGTCAATTTGTCACGGTTATCTTACATGGAAGAACATTAATGAATATGAAGACATGCCTCCCAGATGTGGGCTGAGTGGAAGGCAGAAGTGGTGTTCAATTCGCTTAAGTGTTTGTGAGTGTGGATAGGTAAATAAAAACAGTTTTTTAGAAAATTAATATTTATGCCAAGTGTATTTTGTGCAACTGTAATATAATTTTAAGGACTGGGACACGAGTGCTTGTTTACGAATCGATCGAGGTAAGTTTCATAATAGTTTTGCACGAGTGTCCCAATGTCTAAGTATGTTTAGTTGCACACAATACTTTATATGCGACCATTATCATCCGTATTTATTGGTATAATATTTTCAATTAACAATTTCACAAAAATGAGAAGAAGAACACTCGGTCATGAACCTCGGTTGCATCGTCTCGGTAACGCACTTTGAACGCTAATCAGGATAAAGAGGGCGTGGCTTAAGAATTATGGTCGGGACTTATTTCTCGTCTCTGTTGTTGATTGGCTCTCTAGCGGTTTTATAATAAATTTGGCCAATCGCAGCGCAGAATCGCGGTGTTATAATGTAATAATATAACATCGGGTAAACAATGTAGGTTCTTATAAAACTGCTTTTGATGTTGCAATTACCATATTGCAGTATGGAAGTAGATAAAGAGTTATCTTTAAATAGTTTAAATGAAACCACACAATCTACTGGTTGTATTGAACAACCTTCCTTAAGAAATGAGAAAATAAAATCACGTTTTCTCACTGAAGACCTCCTATGAATTTAATTTGGGTAAGTCCCTTTGTTGTTCATTTAATCTGTTATTATAAAGGCTGGATATTTTGAATATGTCCTAGAGATATTACTCGTATATTCGTTTTACTTCGGAGCCAGACTAGCGAATGCGAAAAAATCTGTCCAACATTTTGTCCAAGTTAATTTTCTTTGGAACAGCTGATTTTATTTTCGTGATTTCAGGATTGACTTAAAACTAACACAAATTCGGCCAATCACAGTGTAGCATTGCGGTGTTATAATGTAATACTATAACATCAGTCAAACAATGTAGGCACTTAAAAACTTTGTGGTATGGGAGTGGTTACAATGCCATATATTGGTTAGGATATTTTTTTGATTGGTCCATGCTATATCTCAGTACGTAAGCGAATAAAATTGGTAGTTATCTAATTGGGAACCTTCTGCGTTAACATTGGAGTAATACTTGGGAAAAAATAACGAAGGACTGCTTTTCTGAATGAAAGAAGAGAGAATGGCGAAACGCATCTTATATTGCGAGCTTCGTAGTGGAAAACGCAAACAAGGCGGGCAGTTCCTTAGGTTTAAGGACGTGCAGAAAAGCCAAATGAAAAGTTGCAATATAGAACATTTGACATGGGAGGACCAGGCTGAAGATCGAACTGTGTGGCGGCATACAGTCAACACTAACATCTTCGAGTTCGAGGCTAAACGACTACTCTTGACGCCAGACGTGATGAACTCCGATGTAGACCACCAGCTGCCATACAATACAACTACTACAATGGAAAACTTACATGTAGCCTGTGCAACCGCACTTTCATAAACAAGATAGGCTACATAAGTCACATGAGGGCACATGACCGATGCTCTCCACAGCCACAACAGTCGCCGTGACCGAACTCGGTCGGATGAATCATCATCATCAGATGACTTAATCCTCTTTATTTATGCCAAGCCATAGACGGTGGATACCTAAGGAACAAACAAAATAGTTAATATGATAATAGCGCAAATACAGCTTTCTACACACTTAAAAAACAACCACGATACCTGTCAACATAATAATATTAGCAACACAAATGAACTCCGAAGTCACTCGTACAGACATTCAATGTCTCCAGCTCATCAGGGAGTCTCCAAGTACAGGATATTTCGTGTAACTACATGTAATTAACTTGCCTACCGAGGCTTGGTCTTGGAATTAAATTTACCTCGGCTAAGTAGTTATACCTACAAGTGGGTACGTGCTAGGGGGTGCGGGCGTCGCAACAGTAGCGGCGGTGGCGTGCTTAGGCGTTTTCAGTTCACGCCCGACGTCAAAATGCTCCAACGCCCGCCCACACGCCTCTGTGAGAACGCAATCTCACGTAATTGTGTCTCTCTTTAAGAAGAACGATGGTTGTATTTCAGGCTGTAAGCTGGTGCTTCAAACGAAACGGTTATTGAAGAGAATGTTATACCTGTGTACAAAATTTACAATTCAAATGACAATTTAGACCAAAACGTCTTAGGAAACAACATTGTTTGCCTCCAAACCGAAAAAGGCAGTATTGAATTATCCTGCTATAAGATGACAGATAATAAAATACATCTTCTTGTCAGGAATATAATAATAGCAATTAAATGATTGCTGTTGATCTTCGAGCATTACCCTTTTAACTAAAATTTTATAACGGCATCAATGTATACAGTTTAAAATGCGCAAGGCGAAGTTTGATGCCAAATTTGCATTAAATATCCGGTGTGGAGGCCATAACATGATAAAGTTTGAACAAGACCGTATAAGCATTACTTGCAAGTGACCCACGATGATAAACTCTTTAGCCAATCAAGAACAGTCTCTATTTTAAGCGAGTGAGAGTCTTATGTGGATGTTTATTTCATTTGGTTTTCTGCTATGCAAGTTAACTTTATGACGTAGACGCACGCAAAAGTACTGAGTTTATTTATAAGACTCTCAGGGGTAAATAACATTCGCTGCAGCGGAAAAATCAAAATTAGTAATGAGGGAAGACAATCTTAAGGGTCCGTATAAAGTCAGATGCACAACTTCAAATGACCTTCACAAATTGCGTAACTTGGTCAATTGGTTTAATAAAATATTATAGATAGTAGACTATAGGGTTGATCTTAGAAAAAAAAGCGAAAGATAAAAAATTACGAAATTATCTCTAAACTTCATGTTTTTCGAGTGTTAAAAGGCTTTCTTTAAATCATACAGCATTGAAATTTGTATTAAAAACAGGTGACCAATAACTCCATCTAAACATTTTAGAATATGTTTATAACTTTATCTAGAAGCAGAGTTTTTGTTTTCTGGGTGGTCGTAACAGCAACGGCTCAGAGCGCGCTATTTTAAATTAAAATTAAACGTCATAGAGTTCAGTTCTGATTGATGCTAAATGCAGTGTTCAATCTGACTTTATATGCACCCATAAAAAAGAAAACTAAAGTAACCGTTTTACAAAGCTACAACTGAAATGTAAATATATCATGTATTTTTAAAGCTCTCACTCTAACCTGATAAAGCATTATAGAGGTAATAAAAATCCAGATTACTTCGAAATTATAGAACCCTTTAAATACTTATGTAAAAAAATACCAAATCATAAATATAATGGGGTTGCTTGAATCCAATCCTTATTAAATTTGTAACATGTTTCTTTTTTCGAAAGAAAGATTTCATGATTAAGCTTGGCGCTGTATTCAATTTCCAAAATAAGCTTAAGGAGTAATGTTAATTTGAAAGGGTATATGTAAATGTTACATTTGTGAGTAAAACACCCTTCGTTAAATGGATAAGCCCTGCGAGGTGCGTATGGAATATACTTATTTCGGAAGATATACGAATATTAGAAACCTTTAGTATGCAACGTATGTTTGTATATTTCTTTACTCGTTACTCTAGAATACGTTTATTACGTTTTAATGTTAAACCTCAGTTGCTCGGTAAAAAGTGCATAGCTTAAATTTGTTTTTCTTATTTACATGTAAAAGTGAAAAAGATATTAGTCCGTGGCAGTTCACGCCAATAGTTCAGTAAAAGTTAGGTTTATAAATCAAACAGGTTGGAATTTAATGCACAATTAGTGATGATTTTGTTGAAACAAACTTAAAAGAGCATTTTAAGCTTGTTACAACAATATGTGACTTGTTCACAGTTAACACTTGGAACACCTCTGACACCTCCTATGAAATTCATGTCGTGATGATATACAGGACAATATTATGAAGTTGCGGAAGTCATAAACTGACGATAGTATCCGTCCAAACGAACAACTTTTCGTGAAAAAAAAATCGAGAAATCGAGAAAAATATCTGTTGTTTCATACATTTTGGTCGGGTTGCTATGTAGCTTTTCTTTAACAGCTGCTTTTTTTCGCAATTCGTGGATTGGTTCCTTAGTAGAAGTTGTTCGTATGGACGAGTACTATCGCCAGTTTCCGGCTTCCGCAACTTCATCTTAACACTGAGTATATACATAATTTTTATTTATTTGTTTTTATATCAATATATTTTTTTCTTTCTATGCAAGTAACCAAAATAAATAATTGACAAATCGCTGTACAGCTAAAGTTAATGAAAACCAGAACTGTCCAAAGAGACGCGTATAGAAGATAAACCGAAATCTTTATGAACGGACTTCCTTCCTGCTTATTATTCGAAGCGTATATGTACTAGTTTATGTTTATTTATGTGTACCCAGCGGTTTCCGTCTTTCCTACTACGGTTTCCGTCTCCAAGTTATGTGCTATAATAAGACGTTATGTATACCAGGGTTGCCATTATTGTCGGACTTAAATACCTTAAAATCATTTATTTATTTTTATTTCATCTTAAGACAGTCAAGATAGTTTACTGTGATCTATGTTGTTTGTATGCTGTCTTTATTTTAGTAAACTTTCTTTATCGTCGTATTTTAGTTACAGTAAATAAGCATTTAACAAACTTACAACTATCTATCTATAACTTAAGAGCCACGCTCTTGTCGGTAGAGTAACGGCCATTCTTCTCTTTTTTAAGTATTTTTTAAGTAAGTATTTTTTCAGTGAAGTATTGGGAAACTTTAGTTTGCTAAGTTGGCATCCCCATCATTACATATTCGAGACAGCGGGGCGACGGCGTGTGACCGAATATGATGTGACTTGAGTTTGATTACTGAAATCCTGAAGCTTGTCAGACACTTCATATTTCTCTGTTCACTCTGAATATTTATTTGAACAGTGTATATTTTGGCTTTGTAAAAAGGAAAATAATCGATCAAAGCTCTATTCTTTCGCTGACTGCTTACGGCACTTAAAACAAAATTAAATTTGCAACATTTTCTGTGAATTCCCGGAATAACTCGAGAGGAAATAATTACGATGAAACATTTAAAAAGATAAATTGCGGGCGTTTTAGGTTGTCTAAAGCAGAAATTCTTTTGAAGAATAAGTTATGAAATTACGGTACGATCTGCCTTATTTGCGTGTTATTGTTTCCATTTCAACTTAAACATGGCAGTTTTTTTGGCGAAGCAAAATTGATAGTAAAATCTGTTAGACTGAATAATGAATATAAAAGAAATTCTACTGTACCGAATATTATCGGTAAATAATAATGTAACAAGTGTCGACCTTTCACGCCAGTCCTTTCGTTTTTACAGCATTAATTTCCAGCCTGTTGAGTTACGGTCTAGAGCAAAAAATCTCCTCACATAAGATTTCTTGATCACAATCTCTGTCTCAATATGTATGGGATTTGACAGATAATATAGAACAATACGGTTTATGTTGTTTGAATAATTTTTTGTTATTATTATTGACAATTGTGTGCTAAATTCACTTAAAATATTGAAGATAAAATCAATATAAAGATTTAAATTTTTCGGTTTTTAATGCCATCCCATCCCACTTCCCCCTCCCCAGCCCATTCCTCTTATATAATAAATGCGAAAGTGTGGATAGATGTATGTTTGTTACTTCTTTACGTCGTAACTACTGAACAGATTGGGCTGAAACTTTGCAAAAATATAGTTTTAGACCTGGAGTAAGACATAGGCTACTATATATTCCATAAATCAGTTTCCATGAGATGGCAATCGGGTGTCAAGTTTCTATAGAAAAGTGATGTAAAAAAACGTACGTTGTACGTATACACAAGCAGTTAAGCACACATCAATAAAAATGTTATTTAACAAGTAAATAATTGGCATTTATTAAAAAAAAATTACCTCGAAAAATCATCGTCACGACATAAATCGAGGACCAAGACCGAGGTGTTCCCAAGTGTGAATTGTGAAATGAAAGTCACAGTCCACACTTGCTTAGCACACCCGCTTTTTACCCTTTTCCTAGGGAAATACGTTCTATAAAATTAATGGTCCGAAAAATATTGACGGATTCGATAGGACTACGCAAAAATTTAATAAATGCGGGTGAAGCCGTGGGCAAAAGCTAGTACCACTATAATATACCTATAGACAATCGGACACTCCGCAGCGTTGCTAGCACGGATCTCGTTTCTTCCGATCCCGTAGGAATTTCCTAAGAATACCTTCTTAGCGGATTTCTTACTTGTACACGAAATCTAAAATCCAAATTTCAAGTTCTAAGGTCCAGCGGTTTGGTCTAGGCGTTAATAGATCAGTCAGTCAGTGAGTCAGGACATTCTTTAATATAAGGTCTTTCAATTTAAATGGAAAGTAATTTAGGAGGTGATTCAGTATCGTTAATACATCAACTTCCACTGCAAAGCACTTTTTATTGCGCGAACTTTTTTTTCACTTCTCAGTACAAAGTGGTCCGATCAGCTGACTCAGTTTGTATGGCAAAGTGAAGAAAATTTCTCGCAAAAAAATTTACTTTGCAGTGGAATGTGATGTAATAACGATACTGAATCACCTCCTAAATTACTTTCCATTTAAATTGAATGACCTTGTATAGGTATAAGTTGATATTTATTTATGCAGCCAAACTCATACTGGATCAGTATCACGGATCAATAACACTTTATGCCAATTTCGCAAAATAAAAATCCCCCTTCGTAATTACTCGGGGCTGGGCTTGCGTTTGTAGGGAACACGAAATATAGAATTTAAGAATTTCACAAAAAGGGTCATCGAACCTTCATTCTGAGCACTTACCAAGTCTTCAGTATGAATTTGGCTATATAAATAAATGTCACTTTACAATGTCACCGTACGAGTTAGTTACATACAATTATTACAACTAAAATTTGTTGTTTATCTGTTGTTGTAATATTTTCAAATTGAATAAGTTCTGATCACAGTCTTAATTTGGATTTTGTATTGTATTTATTTAGTTAAATTCTCGATAAAAATATTAAGTAAGCCATTTCATTCCAGAAATTCTGTTGCTAATAAAATGTTTTTAAAATTTTTATACTTACTAAACATGAGAATTAAATCGGACCTCATCGTGGCTTTTAAAGGTCGCCAGCAGTAATTTACCTCAACGAGTTCTACTAGAAGTCAGTTTGGTCCTAATGCCAGTCTAGTTAGTACTGTTAGTAGTAGAGTAACTTGCGTAACTATTTATTCAACTTGTCTTCTTTTATCGCTTTTGACTTTTAATCAAAATCTACATACCCAGCTACAATTTTTAAGTACCATCTTGCAATTGATAACTTTTGACTAGTAACGTAATTTTAATTTAAACACAAACTCGACTGTACCCGTGTAAACTAGGCAAAAATTCGTGTCTAGTCCCGTCTTAATCAACCAAAGGTAGGCTAATTTGCAAATTTCACAAAATAAAATGTTGACTTCCCATTGTAATTGACTCGGGGCTGAGCTTCCAACAGGGAACAAAAAAAAATATTAACGAATTTCTTAAAAAGGGTTACGGAAACTTGATATTGAACTATGTATTCAATTGAATATGTATAATTAATTTTTATACTATACCATTTCTGTATATTTTATAGGTAGGTACCATAGGTATTTAAATTAAAAACGTCCCATATATTCACTTAAATTATGGCTGGACTACACTTCAAAATGTAAAGACTGTTTTGTAACAACTGTTTTAGTATTTGTATTTATACAAAGTGTAACAGAAAGGTGTAACCATATTTGAAGAGCTTGTTCTGTCATTGATATAGAACAACTTTTACTATTGAACAGACCCTATATCTCGAAAAAAAAAAATTACTGTTTCATAGAAAAATGCAATGTCGCTCGGCCGAAATGAATGGAATGGTAGGTTTTTATTTTTTGAGATTTCGAGGTTGGCTCCATAGTAAAAGTTGTTCTTTGTCATTGACTGAATAAGCCCTTCAAATATGGTTACACCTTTTTTTTTTACACGTTGTATATGTATAAAATAGACAAATCTTCTTGAAACATACTTTACAAATCAACCTAATTCATCTTAACTAACAACTTCAACGCTAACTAAAAGAAAAGTACTCCAGGGCCCACCCAAAGCCTATTGTTCGCAAAAATCTTATTCACTTTACTTCAAAACTTCGCCCGAAAGGGTTGGTAATAAAATTACGGACGATTTATCCTTGCCGACTGGCCATTTTATACACTCGTGCACTGGTAAGACCCTTGAACAGTGTTGTCAACTATTTGTTTAGATGTAACACTGATATATGCTAAAATATAAAAAATTACTGGAATTAACAGGAGATGAGGAATATTTTTTTTACATTCTTTTTGTGTTGTTCGATAATTCTTTATTTTTTTTAATACAAGGTTTCTCTTGCAAAGGAATAAAAGACAATAGAAAAATTATTAATACGCTTTTTAACCATAGGCAAGAAATAAGCTAGGTAAGAGAATGTTAAAAGATTTATCACACTTTTAAGCAATCACTTTTAACCACATGTAATACAACTATTTATTCTTATTAAAACTGTTTACAAGACCGATACAAGATTTATGCGTCATGGTCTTCTTATGAAATTTAACAGTCAGGGCTTATATACTCGTACCTATTACGCAAAAAATACTCTAGAAAGTGTGTTTTAAGACTAAGTTGAGAATTTATGCCAGTTTTGAGTTGGGTTTAAATAAATTGATCATGATAAAAATCACAAGGGACTTAATAAACGAAGTAAAAGGAGTTTCGGCATAAAAAGATGGTTTGGTATATATCGTTTATCGACTATCAATTCATTAAGACGACCAACTTAACTTGACACTTACGATCTATTCAACGTTGTGTATCTGAATTATTAAGTTGGATCAAAATTAATTTTTAAACATTTGAATATAGGTGATTTTCAGAATTTTTTTTATGCGTTTGTTATAAGAACTACCTGTAAACGAAATTTTAAACAAAGTGAACAAATTTGTATCAAATTGATTACGTAAAGGGCAACTTTTTTTTTGCATTGAGCTAAGAGCTTGATTCTTTACAGCACCATGGGGACTTCTGTAGGAAATATCAATTTCAACTTGATAGCTCACAAGGAGCCCGAGCAAAAGGGTCTTGATAGACGGATTGACGGACAGATAAACTACTAGGTGAACCTATAAGGGTTTCGTTTTTATATTTTGGCGGAACCCTAAAAATACGAAATTTATAAAAAAAGGATGATAAATCACGTACTTTATTGTTACCACCAAAAAACAGCAAGCAATATAATGGCTGGAGGTTGCGTCACAGATTATATAGTAGTTACTGTACAAATCCAGGATACAGCAAGTTTTTTGTTCATCTTGAATATTTTTCAAATGATTACATAGTAGTATTCGCACGTAAAAATCAAGATAAAATATTTTGGCTAAAAGTAATATTTGCTCATCACAAATAAACTTATTTTACTGTATGTTTTTAAAAAAAAAATCATGTCTTTCAGCCACCGAACATAGTGATTTGAACGCACACGATCAGACCCAAAGGATGTCGTGTTGCACTTATTACAGCATTTTGAGTTAAATAATAAAACAAATGGAGCGTATAATCACTCTTATGAGATAACTATAAAACAATTTTCTCTTCAAATCTACGTTATTATTATAAGTTATCTATAAATCGAATCACTCTAATGATTTGCAATACTGTTGAGCAGCATTCTATTATACAGCGTGTAACAGAAAGGTGTAACCATATTTGAAAAGCTTATTCACAATGGTACAGAACAACTTTTACTATGGGGTCAACCATGAAATCTAAAAAAAAATATCTGCCCTTCCATACATTTCGGTCGAGTGGCATTGCATTTTTCTATGAAATACAAAAATTTTTTTTTCGAGGTTTTTTTCCATTGTAAAAGTTGTTCTATACCATTGACTGAATAAACTCTTCAAATATAGTTTCTGTTACACGTTTTATAACAAGAAATGCGCTTTAAAAAGATAAAGGTGAATATATAAGTTGTTACCAAGCTGACACATATATGTAAGATGTTAATAAACAATAATAAGACAAAAAGAATTATGGTACTCAAGATCAGAAACAAATATATCAGATCTGGTTGAGGTTTTCCCCACCGAAAACCGAATAAATAAAATACATACCCACATGCATCTGTCACAACCACCAGTTTCATTGCTAAATAACAAAGTTGGCAACACTGGTCGTCGAGTGATTTAAGTTAACCCTATCGCAGCCAGAATGTGAAATACGAGCCTTTTTCTAATTAATCGAAACAGAACACTTAAATTCAAAATTCACTAAATAGTTATTCGTCAAAACCTTATTAGCTATGTCTTGTGTATATTGCTATCGCAAGGTTTAAAGATGTTAATTAAAATGCATTTCATTGACTCCAGGCACTAGCCCCGAAACCGGTTGGGAGAAAATATTATAAAGTGAAACTACTGTGCAAGTGCTTTAAACTCAAGATTTGAAATTCCAGAATTCCAGAAATATACAGAAACCAATGGAAATTTTGCGAATGCAGTATACACAATACATAGGTAATAACGTTTTGTTGAGTAACTATTTAAGTGTTCTGTTTCGATTAATTCGAAAAAGGCGGATATTTCACGATCCGGCTGCGATACCGCTCTTAAATGTCCCAAGTATTAAGTCATCAACGGATTTTTATTAAAACAAAACATATCAAATGAAAAAATCATAATGAAAATTGGTCATAACTATTATAACGAAAACACGAGGCTACAAAAAGTACTAAGAAAAATGAATATTTTTATATACATATACACCGTGTAACAATATTTGAAGAGCTTATTTAGTCAATGGTTTAGAACAACTTTTACTATGGAACAAATCCTGTATAACGAAAGAAAATATTACTTGCTTCATAGGAAAATGCGATGCTGCTCGTATGTATGGAAGAGCAGATTTTTTTTTCGAGATGTCAGGGTTGACTCCATAGTAAAAGTTGTTTTATACCATTGACTGAATAAGCTCTTCAAATAAGCTCTTCTTAATATATAATTCTATATATATATATAGGTAAATTTTATTAAAGCAACCTCATTTATGTTTCATATTTAAAGCTTTTTGAGTGTATTAATTATATTGATATTCAAAGTTTTTAAGCGTTTGACCAAAAAAAGCCTTAAAATAACGGAAACTCATGTTTAAATGTTTTTTTTTGTCTGTTTGTAACAAAAAGTTTTTTTTTTTGTTGATGAAATTAATATTGAAAGATCCATTTTTAACAGACTGAAGAAGAAATGTGTTAATTTCTTGTTAAGACCCTCTTAATAATTTATACTTTTTATTATTTTTCCTTTATTATAAAACGGTTCTTCCATCACATATATAATTTTCCGGAAACAATTAACAACGGGGCACTGGGTATTTAGGGTTAAATCTTATGCAAAATGTGTATTTTACCGTTGACCTAACGCGTACAATAATAAAACCAGTCATATTACGCATTTTGGGGATGGTAAAGGAATGTGTTTTGGGTCTGGAGCTTGTGTAGATAGGCTTTGTTAATTTGGGGCTGATATTGAAAATAAATCTACAGCAAGGGCTGTTTCATCGCACAAATGATGGGGCTCCAAAAAGGAAATCAATAGAAGAACCCAAAGAGCAGAAGGCGCTGTGGATACGCTAACAGAATTTTGGTGAGACCATAATATCTCTATTGGTACCAAAACAAGACTTGTACGCAATGTACGCGCTCTTTTTATCTAAATTTTATTATATTGGCTCAGTGTCATGGACACTTGCGACAGGGAAAAAATGGATGCATTTGAATTGTGCTGGACACGCATGCTGAGAACTGGGGACAGCCAAGAAAGCAAAGGATTGTCTACAAACACTCTCGCGTTATCACCGTACTTAGGACAAAAATACACGGTTTGCACACCGGTTTACCTCACAGTGCTTTCCTTCAGCGTCAGCAAGTACCAAGTATACAAATACTACGTACCATCGAAGAAATTGCCGCAGACCCACTTTTCGCTTTTATCACCATGCAATACGGGCTAAAAGTGGGCTAGCGTATTTTTCCCTGATAGTACATACATTCCAAAAAGGTATTTTGAGCAAATGTAACATAATTTGAAACATTGGGACACGAGTGTTTCGTGAGTTTCGTAATTGTTTTGCACGAGTGTCCCAATGTCTAATTATGTTCAGTTGCACACAATACTTTATTTTATTTCTTTATTAATAATAATGAGATATAAATTAATAATGAGAAGAAGAACACTCTTTCGTGAACCTCGGGTGCATCGTTACGGTAATGCTGCATTGAAGGACAATCAGGATAAAGGAGGTGTGGCTTAAGAAATAAGGTCGGAACTTATTTCTCGCCTCTGTTGTTTGATCTCAAGCGGTATAATATTAAATTGGGCCAATCGCAATGCAGAATCGCGGTGTTATAATGTAATATTATAACATCGGATAAACAATCTAGGTACTTTTAAAAGTGCTTATGATGTTTCAATTACCTTATTGCTGTATGGGAGTAGATGAAACTCATTAGTGCATACTTGACCGGCTAAATATGAATGAGGTGCCGCTGGTTTATATTACATGTGTTCAAGTAAAAACAACAACTGAATTTAATGCTAAGTGTCCCAAATAATGAAATAAAAAAATATATATTTACAGAAATGGATGTAAAATTTTCAGTCGCGTGAGTGACATGGATATATAGGTAGAATGTCGACCATTTACAAAACCCTTCCAATATTTGAATACTACAAATCTCTCGCCGAAAAAAATGTAGACGACCTTTTCCTTCGACCTTGTTACTTGGAAATCCTTTGACCTATCTACCTCTTTGAGGTTGCTTTAATTTAATAGTCTTTAGAGCCGTCCTGAGAAGATAAAGATCTAATTGGATTGAAGAATGGTTTTTACTAAGGCTATTTATTTAACATTCTAGGATTGCTTCGACCCTTGAAAAATAAATTTTGTTGGATTTAAGCATCTTGTATTCCAATGGTTTTTAGGGTTTCGTGTTTGAGGTGCCAAACTGCACCCTTTTACTAAGCTACTGTCTGTCTGTCGTTATATCGCAGGGAATACGCCGACTTCTAGATAACATATGTTTCACGAAGAAAGAAGTCGATTATTTCGGTACCATCGGTCAGCATATAATTATTTTAAACGTTATTTTGAAAGACCGCAGCCATTGAAGCCAGTTACTATTTTTTTGTAAAAAAATATTTTATTTCTCATTTTATTTTAGTGTTGACGGGTTAAATTGTTATATATGGGTATTTCTTGTAAGCGCGTTGTCGATATAAAACGAAGGTCAAGTAAGTATATTTTCAAGTAATGCCCTGATTTCTGATTACAGAAACCAAATACAAATCGATCGCCGCAATCTTAAGTTATGTGCTGTCATCCGATGAGGAGTTCTATGGTGATGAAACTAGGATCGATGATCAGGAGGGTATTCTGATAATTTTCAAGTAAAACCCTGCAATCAGCACCCTAACCCCTAGTTATTGCCGTAATCTCGAGTTATGTTGCTCTCATCCGTTGAGGAGTTCTATGGTAATGAGGCCAGGATTCAAAATCAGGTAGAGAAATGACCAAAATAATACCCTGCAATGGACACGTCTCCTGTAGTGGTATATTAGTATACTTTTTGTAGTAACTGATTAATTAGTTATAGCAAAGCAAAAAAACTTTTTGAATTTTTGAAAAATTCTCATTGTTACCGAATTTAGTGATAGCGATATTTATCACTTTTAGTACGATATTGTGTCAGATGACGTCACAAGATATAAAGTTAAGGTCACTTTGGTTGCCAATAACTTTGTAATTTTTTAGATATCGAAAAAATTACTTTTCAATGCAAGTTCTCGTAAAGGCCCACTTTTTATGCATCAAAACCGAACAGAAAGTCGATTATTTTGCCCTAGCGCTTTTTTTAAAATTTATTTACGAGAAGTTGGCTAATCTGCAACTTTTCTTCTGTACCATAAATGTTATACTTTTTTTTTCCACTGTTTAACGTCTCTGGATACAGTCCTTTTGAGCCAATCATAATTTAAAGTTCACAAGATTATATTTGTTTTATTTCCTCACACTATACATTGCAAAACGTAGTATGATACATGGGCGTAAGAGCAATCTCGTAAATTACTCGGTTACGTTTAACGTCCTCGTGATTTATTCCTTTTCGCCCTTGTAGCATAAACTACTATTACTACTATTTTTAGCTTTTTAAACGCAAATGATTTTCACAAAAATGAGACGGGCTCATTAAGGGGCTGCAAATGCTAAAATTCACTCCTGGTCTAACGCTTTTGTGTTTTAACTATCTATCCTGTTCTAATCAGATGCGGCGCGCACGCAAAACTTCAGTTATTTTGAAATCGCGGCCACATTAGGAAATTTACTATAATTTCTTTATGTAATAAAGATGGTTTTTTCTAGTAAGTATCTGCGTGTGTTGGTTTCGTTTCAATCGGGTTTGAAATATGGAAACTGAATCGCTGTTTTCGTGAAATTCGTGCCTTTTTAAAAGTAATATAATTAAAAGAATATTGAAAGTATGTTTATTTATAAAGTGTAATTAATAATTGTCTTGAGACAATAGTGGAGCCCCTTAACATTCTACTAGAAAGCGATTGCCTCGAGTGTTATGCTGTCATTTTCTGAGGAGTTTCACTGCCTATCTCTGAAGACCTTCTTCAGATCATGACCAATCTGAATTCAAAACCTACCTGCAAGCACAATCTTTGAAAAAAAAAAAAAACATTTAAATCAGTTCAGAAATGACGGAGTTATGAAGTAAACTACAGAAAACAGTCGAAAACACAGAAAATACAGTCGAATTATTGTTCCTCTAATTAGAATAGAGTGTAAACGTCAACTTTACGCATGTGTATGAAATGTAGTTACCAACAGTAGGGCGTGCAAAAAAACCTTAAGACTTTTTCAGTATCACGATAATTTGACGTAATATATTTTTTAATTACCTTTGCTTTAGATTTAGTCACGATAAAGGTTAATTGCGTAAAAGTAAAGAATTGTCATAGTTATAAAATTTAAAGATTTATTTTTATTTAAGCCCCAGATTTAGGAAATAGTTCTGATAGATCAGCGATCATTTAATATTCTGAAGAAGCTACATTAATAATTAGAAAACTATTAAAGTATTTATGTAGACTTGTAACGCAATTTTTATATAATTTTTCTCGATAGGTATAGTAAGTAGCAAGGTAATTCATGAATTTGTACTACATATTATGCCAACTGTACTTTTCATTCTCATTCCAATAGCGGCCGCATAATAATAGGTGGTTACGTAAAGATTACAGGAAAAATAAAGTCGTTAAATATTAATTAGGGTTCCGTACTCATCGGGAGCTGCGAATTGTTTGCCAGGCGCTACCATTTTAGCGGCTTTTTTGTCGTTTTAATGTTGCTGTGTGTGGCATCTATATTTTTTATATTTGCCATAACATTTTGAGGGTTCTGTACCCATATTGTGTGGTGGTACGGAACCCTTGCCCTAATTATTTTTCTTAAATATTCGAATGTTGTGATTTGCTCATACAATAGATGGAGCTACGATCTTGTTTGCTATACACCGTGAAATCAAAGTGATTTTAGAAACGAAAATTGGTGATAGTACTCATCGATACGATTTTTTTTTATTGTTTTGTTGCTAATAAATAAAGCTTATAAAAGCCGAATCAATTTTAGCTTTGTAACTTCTCTATGGAACAGCTGATTTTTTTTTCGAGATTTGAGGTTTATTTCCATATTAAAAGTTTTTCGTATGGACGGTTACTATCACCAGTTTTCCTTTCCAAAACCAACTAAATTACATTGCGTATATTATTTAACTATTATTCCTTTTCTATTCGCATTTGACAACGCTAATAATCATAATATCATAATAATAATAATCATAATCATATAATCATCCACCATAGAGGAAGAAAGTCTATGCCACCCGCATTTTGTCTTTATACTTTAAGAGTCTCTGATGCCGAATATTTATGTCGGTCTGCCTGTGCAAAGCGATTGCGTAATCTATTGTAAATCGAAAAAAAAAAACAGTCTGTATTTTAAATTTATGAGACCGATCGAAAGGGTTATACATACATAAGGATTGATTTCCCTTTTTGTGTTGTGTTTCCTTATTTAATTAAAGATTTCTTTTTTTTAAGAGAATTCTTAAAAAAAATCGACCCTTAAGATGAATCCTGTCGATAGTGACATATATTTTTTTTTATATTTCACCGGTTCGAATCTCGGCCCAAGCAAGTGATTTATCAAAAATCTGTGAATGCTGTTTTGTCTATTTTTGGAAATAAAGGAATGTTTTCTTTCAGTAAAATTTACTATCATCAATATTTATTTCCACACTGTTGTTGACTACAAAATACAATACAGTACAGTACATATTTCCCAAACACAGCAAAGCATATAGCAGGTGAAAGGATCGATACGTTTTGTAAAACTGCAAATGTTTAACGGAAAATTACAGGAAATAATTTTTTTGCTGTTTTATCTGCCCTTAAAAACAACTTCAAAAATTATTAATATTAATAATTTCATCAATTAATCCTTTGTCTCATACATTAAAATTAATTTGAGATGAAATCCCAAATGTACTGACAATTTTTACTTTTTTAGAAGAAATAATTTGTATATCTTTAGGAAAAGCAATTCTAAGTTATTCTAAGGTATACATTTTTGGAAGTTTTAATTAAACTTTGATAACTTTTACTGACTTTCTTTATTGCTTCAAATATATTGGCTCTATACTAGGTCAACGCCTGAATATTTTATACAAAGGAATAAAATCAACCAAAAAATTACGTGACAACCACATTTTTGTATTTTTTATATAAAAATTACGAAAAAGCGGAAAAAAAATAACTTCAATATTTTAAGCGGTTTTCACATATAAATTTTTTTGGTTTTTTTAAACAGCTAAAGAATAGAAGAATATACGATGCGGCCATACGTCAAACACACGAACAGCCAAACACGTATCAACAGTAAATAAAAAACCGGTCAAGTACGAGTAGAACTCGGGCCCTGAGGATTCCATATATACCATTAAAAACACAAACTTTTTTACACTTACAGTCATGTGTGACCAACTTAACTTGACACGATCTATTCAACTCTATGTATATAATGGGTCTAATTGAGTTAGTGATTAAAAACTTATTGCAGATATAATTAAATATTATAGAATATAATTATAGAATATATAGAATCTCAACTGATGCCGGGCCCAGTGGGGCCCGAAATATATCTCGAGTTAAATTATTATTTTTACCTTTTTATTATTAATTTTTAATCAACCAAAACTACATTAATTAAATATTGGTAATTTTCAGATTTTTAAGAACGAGTTCTATTTCGGACGAGTTCTATGTCAACTAGAATTGCTCTATAGGTTTTCATGGTGAACAAATTTGTATGAAATTGATTATGTAAAAGGAAAAACTTTTTTTTACGTTGAGTTAGAAGCCTGATTTTTGCCGTAAACTTCTCTAGGAGGTATCAGTTTCAACTCAAGCAAAAGGGTCTTGACAGACAGCCATATAGTCAGACGGACTACTGATGACTATTTTTCCGAAATATTCTGAACCATGAATATGTGTTAATTTATTTGTCGGAAAAATAAAGAATTGGAAAAATAATGGAAAAACTTTGTTCACAGTCAAATTTAGACTAATTATAATTTTCACCGACTTCAAAAAAGGAGGAGGTTCTCAATTCAATTATTTTTCAAATCAAATATTTTTGGGTCTGTTACTCCATAACTGATTGAAATGATTATTTTTTTGTTTGGAAGAGAGTGCTTCTAGGTAGGTCTCGTTTTAAGATTCGTCATGATCTGATAAAGGTCTTCAGAGATAGGCAGTGGAACTTTTTAGAAAATGACAGCATATCCCTCGATATTGAGACAATTGCTTTGTACTAGGGTATTGATTGCAAGGTATTACTTCTACGAGTAATTAAAATTCTCATTCCGCCACCTAACCTTCGACCCTATAGAACTACTCAACGGATGAGAGCACAAAACTGGAGATTGCAGCAATCCCTGTGTTAGGGTGCTGATTGCAGGGAAATTACTCCGCTAACCTTCGTTCCTGGCTTCATCACCATAGACTATAGAACTCCTCAATAGATGACAGCACATAACTTGAGATTAGGGCAATCAGTGTGTGTTGTACTGATTACAGGGCATTACTTGAAAATATACTTACTTGATCTTTGTTTTATACCGACAGCGTTTTTACAAGAAATACCTATAATTCACAATTTAACCCTTGTGAAATAAAAAAAACGTTTACCCAAAAACTTAGTAACCGACTTCAAATGTAGCTGGAGTCACTTAATAAAAAGTTTAAAATAATTGCATACTGACAGATGGTACCCACATAACACTTTTGACCGTTTCTTTCTTACTGAAATATATTTTTTCTAGAAGTCCGTGCCCTCATATTAATTTTTATATAGTCGGGAAAACGCTGACTTTTAGATGACATATGTTTCAGGAAGAAAGAAATCGTCAAAAGTGTTGAATTTTGTGGGTACCATCAGTCAGTATGTAGTTATTTTAAACATTTTAGTTAATTAGTGCAGTAACATTTGAAGTCGATTACTGACTTTTTGTTAAAAGTTTATTTTATGAGAAACATGTTTTTAAACTTGTCGATGCTTTCAAAACGAAACATGTTAATGAGGACGAAATAACAATGGTGTATCCTACACCTTCATCTAAACAAAATTAAATACTTGCACTAGTGTATGTATTTTCTTGTAATTTCATAATTTCCAACTGTATTTTTAATCATTTTTAATCATTAAAGAATAAATGTTGATTTTATTTTAGTATAAAATTATCTTTATTTTTCTAATAACGAAAAATATCAGTAAAAGTATTGGAAAAATTTGAATACTACTGGAATTAATTTTTCTTTTCTTTTTCAACCGATTTTTTTTTTCCATTACCCATCATTAGGATGGACTGATGGACAATTCGTTTTGAGGTACAGAACCTAAAAAAACAAAAACAAAAAATAATTACGGAGAGAAAAATTACCTCAACACTTTTTTGAAGTGCTTCTCATGCTGTTTGTTGAAAACAATACCAAAGTAAATCCTTATATTATTCTTCCTTCCTTTCCTTTTGTTTTATATAAGAAAAAAATTGGTGAGTTCCTGAGTGTCTTTAGGTTTTCTTTAAATTGATGTTAAAGTAATTCCGAACATCTCGAACCACATTGGTTCAGTAAGTAATGATTCTTACTGAAAGTAAGACAAAATTACAGCCCCGAAACCACCATCCGTGAAACTGAATGACTCCAGCATGTCACAAAGTTTCCGAGAAAATGGTTATGTTTGTTCAAGAAAATGCTTGTTACTTTGCCTGGTTCTTTATTGGTTACCGAAGCTGTATTTCCAGGCCTACATAGACTAGGCGTGGCTTAGGAAAAGGTGAAATGTTCAATTTATTTGGTACAAATATCTCTTGAATTATGAAAAGAAATAGTTTACGAAGGAGTTATTTATTATATTTGAGACGGTGTCTTTTACTCAGAAAATATTTATTCAGAAAGTATTTGCATGGATCGGTGAATAGCACAATAGGTGCTAGAAAATAATTTAAATTTGCTGCTTCTCCTTTGTTGGTCACTGTGTTTGATGTTATAATAAAATACCATTATTTCCTCAGATATACATTTTGCAAAGCATGTTATAAAATTCTAAAATAAATCGTAATTAATAATATACCATTAATGATTATTTAAAGATAAAAATAAGATAAAAATCAATGTTCTATGTACTCATTTATTGTAGACAAATATATGTATAGGCCAAATAATAAAATGCTAAAATATGAGGTTAAATAATATTAGTTGGCGAAACTTAAAACATAAGTAGTACTAGTCTATATGAACCACTGTTTGTATGGGAGCTAAGCGAAATTCGCAACTTGTTTTCTCTTCCTCCCATATACAAATTGCCCCGATCAGCTGACTGGTCCAGTATGGAAAGGCGAAAACAAATTTTAAGAATTTCGCTTAGCTCCCATACAAAAAGTTGTTCATATAGACTAGTACTACCTATGTTTTGAGTTTCGCCAACTAATATTATTTAATCTTATTTATTATATTATTTTGCTATATAATTTCTTTTTGGCGTTGATAATATTCAATTTTGTTTATTTGTTTTTTTTTCTCTGAGCATGTGGAGACGTGATTTTGATAGAGTAATAGTTTATATTCTCTGACGGTGGTTTGATACACGAAATATATTCTGCATGAGATATTTCGCGCCAAGGGGGCAGTTGCACTGCGGTTTGTGGAAACGTGTGGTAATTCAAAATCAGTTTTTACACGATTTAAAAAATTAGGGATGCCTGTTTTTCAGTGCTTTTGCTGTGAGTACTCAAATTGTCAAAAAGGCATCCTGAGTCTAGAACATGAACAACGCCACTTTTCAAGCCTTCGTTAGAATAAATTAGGACACTCTTCATATTGAAAAAAAAATATATATATATATTTGATTTATTTGTATTTTATTAAGGGAAAGGACTAATAAAAAAATATATATTTTGTTTTAAGGTGGTTGGGTCAGTTTCCGTTCCCAAACGCACAATTTATTATTGGTTTAATTTTTTTAAGTATTAAATAAATGTGGTTTATGGCATTACGCAACAATAGTTTAATGTTAGTTAATCATTTCTAGTTGACGGTGAATGTTTTCTAGCAAAGTTGTGTTATTAAAAAACCATAGGCGGGTTGATGAGTGCGGTGCCAAAACCCTCGCACCAGTGAGGCCGCTGCCCGTCACCAGTCTGTTTTATTAAAAGGCCCGCAATTGGGGATGGTCCCAAGCATGGTGGGCCACCTGGTTGTACCTAAGAGCTGTCCTCTTAGTCTCATCCGAATAACTTCGGGGGGGTTTGCGAGTAAGCACATGCTTAATGCATTTTCACACTTTCGACAATTTGAAACATAATGTTTCGAAATAATATATATATTTTAATATATTTAAGTTGTTCCTTACAAATCTAATAGTAATTCAGATTTGAAATTTGCAACAACTTTTTTCGAAAATATTGTATAGGTGTATACTGCTTCATTCCAAAAGGGTTGACCTTTTCGCCAAACATGGCCTGGCGTTGGAATGCTATATTTTAGCATAATAAATCACAATATTTTTAACAAATATAATTTGTATAATTATAATTAGTTAAGAAGTTGAACTACGAGTACATCGCGCATCTTTCAGATGTGACACAAGTATCAATATCATCGAGAAAAAAAATCTGGAATCTTACTAAAATAACACTAATTATTGTGCCAAATCTGAAAGATGCACGATGTAGTCAAGCTTCATATTCATAACCAATAAAAAAAATTAATTTGTAAAACATTTAATGTAAACATAAATTCTGGTATAATATGCAAAGTTGGTGCCCAAACATCTTCTGCCTCCTGTTTTCAATGACATTAATGATGTTTCTTTTCTCTTTAACTGGTTTCAGCAGTTTTTCTTTAGTTTCTCTCTGTCCACCTTATTCCTCTTTCGCCTCTCAGCACCACATTTCAAATGTTACAATCCTTTCCTTATCTCTATTACTTGAGTGCACTTAGCTAAATTCTATTGTAAAACATAAAATTGTTTAAAGCATCGTAACGTCAAAATAAGAATAAAGGCCCTGTGATTATATGAGTAGATAAAAACGAAGTTTTTTATTAGACCTAAATGGTCAAAAACAGGTGTATGACTTAGAATGTAACCAATTGTTTATAGGAATGATTTCACATACACACAAACATTTTAAATCAACAACTAGATCATTAGACAACAACCAATTTAGAAAAATAACAAAAACCCAAAAACCTATCAAAATAAACCTTCCCAGAGTAAACTGGATGGTTCGAGTAGAAGTATAAACTACAGTATTAATTGGACAGAACAAACTCGTTATCCGCTGAAAGTTTCAGAAACAAACTGCTCATTAGTTGCAGTATGTGTTTGTTTGCTTACTTACTCATATAGACATTGTTTCTGTATGTACCTATAGTTGTACAAAGTTGCGCAAAGTAGGTTGCAAATAACCAATTCTGAAAGTTCCATGAATACCTAGACTTCGTTAAAACTTACGGAGGAACAAAGAACAGGCTTTATCAATTTCAATACGGCTTTAGGTTTAGCGCTGTCAAATCTGATTTTTTTAACTTGTATCAGTAAAAGGTTACTTTGCATCAAAGAAATATAAGTTTTGGTAATACCACCAAAACTGCCTATGGATCCAAGCCACTATCTGAACGTGATCTTGTGTTTAAGCGATAATGAGAAATATAATCAACTGAAACCGCCCACTCTATTTCTCTTTGTGAAAACTTTTCCTATGGAATAAAATAAAAAGAAAAAACACTTCTTACATAAATTGAAATAAGTATCATCAATCAGTTCTTTGTTGCATTTAATATTACCTCTCTATTTGAATCAAACAGCATCAAATGTGGCAAAATGCTAAATAAAAAACAGTTCCAACTTTACAAAGCTACAGAGAAAGATTTATTATTAAAGATATTAATAAAACTTGAGGAGAATTGATGATGTAATGTACACTAACAGTTTGTGTAATGTTCGAACAATATCTAGTTTTAATCTTCGACCAAAATAAAATGAATGGACGGGCCTTGTCTTTACAGTTTCCTCACTCATAACGAGTCTAAGCAATTGGATATATACTTCAATACTTAATTTTTATTTTTATGTTTATTTTGCTTTTTGCACTTTGTAAATGCACAAGAAGATATTTTTTCGTCAGTTATTTGGATGGCATGTAATAATAAGCGTACGTGTCGCTCTTCTAACAGACAGAGACAGAGATGAAGTGAGAGCCGGCGCTCACTTTACAGACTTCAAAAATCTGTACGCTATGGCCTGTCCATTTATTTTATTTTGGTCGAAGGTTTTAATAAACAAGGTTTTCTAAAACATTAAAGTGAAACATTAATGTTGAGATTTATATAAATTTTTAAGCTAATGGCGAGTCGCAAAATAAATGAAATTATGATCTGTCCTCTTGGAAACAAAACTTGTTGCGATGTTATATGCGTGAGTGTACCCAATATTTATGTGAGAGTGGGTGTTGATTTTTTATGATCACGTGAATTTCATGTTTTGTGTATGTTTAGACTTTCTCTAACCGATGTACTGTCGAGAAAATTGATAACTTTGTGTTTAAAATTGATGAATGAAAAAAAAAACAATAGCTGCTCATGGTTTGAAAGGCGTCTTCCTAAGAATATTCGTTTCTAAGCGAGTTTTGTATATTGTAATGCCTTCTCATAATATTTAAAGTTTTCAAAGTGATGGATTTGGCTATATATCATATATCTAGTAAAGTGTTAATAAATATCTTATATTGAGCTTTTTTAAGCTTTATTTATTTATTAATAGTTAAAAAAATTAAAATAGGTACTAGATATATAGATATATTCGACTGATGACGGCCCCATACCGTGGGCCGAAAAATATCAAGTATATATTTTATTGTTTTATTATTATCAATACATAAAGAAAAAAATGTATCTTGTAAGTTTTATAAGATTGAAAATCACATTATTAATTCTACTGTGAAATTAACTAACTTTCATCATACCCTCCTTGTATCCTCGTTTCATTTCACAAGTGGAGATAAAGTCTGAAGGGGCTATGATCCTTCTCAAAGTTTATTTGTGTTGGTTAGTACATTATTCTCATGTACACTAAGGTGTCAGTTAGAAATTCTAAAATGACTTTGCCTTTGACGTGCATTAGTTTGTACGATTTCGTTTTAAGTCTGCAATTTAAATGTTAATCTATTCTAGATGTAATAACCATAACCAGGCGCTCAAGTAGCATTGACTGGTGCAAGAACATAGCTTGTAACTAATTCTTATACTTCTTTAGTCTGTTTTGTAAAGCTCGATAGCCTGCTCTAACTCCGCTATGACACCAAAAAGCAACTGTAGCGCGAATAATAGAGTTAAACCAGCTGTATAGTTGATTTGAAATGCCCCATGAAAGGCCGTTGAAAAAAGCTTCTGAAATGAAATGTCTTTCTATTCTATTACAAAAGAACTAATTACGAATTTCTAGAGGCCTTATGTTCATTACGTACCTATGTACCTCCGTAACTTATCAAATATAAATATTTAATAATTTTGTGACAGAAATAAATATCGTGATTTTATTATTATAATGATATTAAATATTTTTTGTTTATATTCATATTTATAATACGTACTTGGAAAATTTAAATATGTTAATTAACTATTGAATTAGGCGTTTTTTTGAAGAGCTACTTACGATTTACAAATAGTACGTTTGAGGCCAATTGAGGCTAGTAAACATGATACATTTTGTTTATGTAGCGAAATTCATACTACATACTAGGTAAGTGGTCAGGACTAAGGTAATTCTTTTTGTGAAAAACGCAAAATAAAATATATGCTTCTTATACTACTTTCTATTCTTATACTTCTTATGCTACTTAATTTTTTTATTTTTTTTTTCATTTTTGTATTCTGCAAAGAGGGTCATTGAATCTTGATCCCGACCACTTAACGAGTCTACAGTATAAATTTGACTACATTAACAAAAGTTACCATGAATATAAGAAAGGATATTGTGACACTGGATGTTAAACCTTGTAACTCCTTCAGCGAGGATAGTTTCGTTTTTTGTACGTTTTATTTATTTAAATTATATTCAAATCTTAATTTACAATCAAAGTAGTGAATGGTAAGAGCTGTAAAATTTCTGCCATTTCAGAATAGTTATTGAAAGTCTGTTTAAACCATTTGCCAAAAAATAGCAATGAAATATTTTTAAATAGCAAAATGTTCAAAAAACAACGTCTGATTACAGCTAAAATATAAATTTGTCCGTATTCCTCTTTTTTTTTTCCAGTATAGATAAAAGTAATATAACTTGCTAAACTTTGCATAAAAATGAGGCAATATTCACGCTATTGTGATGCGTTTCATAAAATTTTGCTTTTTGGGCTGTATGGAGACGTAGTTAGATTCGCTAAGATTGAAGTCGCTAGACAATACTTATGAAAAAACCATTATAAGAAATAAGCTGTTGACTTCACATTAATTAGTTATAAAATTTAGTGTGAATCTTAAAAAAAAAAACCAGGCGTAAATGGGCGTCTTAAGGCAATCTTTTAAAACTCTAAAAGCGGTTGAAAACCACTTTTCTTATCAAAAGGTACTACATATTTCAAATTAGATTGTTTATAGTTTTTAATTTCACTTTTCGTAATTTATACCTATATAATTGTATTGGTCTCTAAATAAACATAAAGCTCATAACGACGACTTTAGAAGGTTTTACTAAGTTCTGTATTTTAGAATTTTATCCATCCATCCATCAGCCTGTATTCGTCCACTGCAGGACATAGGCCTTCCACATATTACGCCACTCTTGGCGGTCCTCGTCATCCTCATCCTCATCCAGCCGCCACCCGCAATGTCCTTCAGATCGTCAGTCCAGCAGGCACGAGGGCGGCCTACGCTACCCTTTGCTGTACGTGGTCTCCATTCCAATGCCTTACGGCCCCAACGGTCATCACGTCGGTGACAAATATGGCCACTTCATCTCACTGATTCGGCAGGCTATGTCGGTCACCTTCGATCTCTGACGGATATCTTCATTTCGGATTTTATCCATCAGATAAAAGATTTTTATACTAACAGCTTACTGATAGATTTAATGTAAATTTTCGTATAATTTCAACTTAAATTTAGTTAATTTCAAAATTTGTAAAAAATATAGTTTATCTATTTTCAGTTTTTAGTGTTTCAGTCGTGGTATACTAGCGGTATTACATGGTCTTTTAACACCTGTTGACATATACTTAAGTTGCCATTATACTGATTTTTTTATAGTAAAGCTTTCATTAAGCTGATAAAAAGCTTACATACAGAATCAAGCAACTACAAAACCTTTTTTTTTTAACTCTGTATAAGTTGCTTAAGCGCGACTTGAGTATATACCAACAACTTATAAGGAAAGTCAGGAAATGAGAATCTTGTACAAGTTATTTTCTTTGCAAAACTTAGAAGCACTTTTTTATTTCCTGTATACTGACGTGGAAACTTCTGTAATGATCTTTTGTACATACAGTCATAAACAAAAATGTTTCAACAATCCCGGGGGAGCTCAGCAATCATGGAGGCTATTTTGTCTATGCCAGTAATGCTCCACCCACGATACAACAAACTACATTCCAAAGTTTTTGTAGCTTCTTACTCTAGTTTGTCTTCAGTTCTTTTAATGGACCTATTGACGTCATACATAATGTGTTTCGATAAAAGATTTTCGTTTTTTAGTTTTTATATAATCTTAGTTTAGCATTCATTGGAGCCTAATTGTATTATTTTATCATTTATCATGTATGAATCACTTATTACAGTTGTCACTCTTTGTTTATTTTTTAAATATGATGAAAATTATGAGGAGCCTCTTCCAAATGTGTGGCTTTCAACTTAATAATAAGTCAACTTAGAGGGTTATATCGTCAAAATCGACACTGTTTGAAGTTCTGCTGTTCAAAAGAAGTTCAAAGCAGGGCTCTGTGCTAGGACCGACGCTGTGGAACGTGCTCATGGACGACCTGCTGCGATTGCCACTACCACAGGACACGGCGCTTACAGCTTACGCAGACGATGTCACTATCTTGATAGAGTCTCAGTCCAGAGCGGCCATTGAACGCACAGCCGCCGCCGTGCTGGCCAGCGTGGCCGAGTGGGGCATGCGGAACCGACTCTCCTTCTCCCCGGCAAAGTCGCTAACTATGACCGCCCGGGGAAAGTTCCAACGCCCCCCGATCATTAAAATGAACGGCGACTCTATCAAGAGCGTGACGCAGGCGACGGTGCTGGGGGTGGTTCTCGACGCGGGACTGTCCTTCGCTCCACACGCGCAGTCCATCGGCGAACGCGCGTCCAAATGCTTCGGCAAGATGGCGCGCGTGTCGGCCAGTAGGTGGGGGATGCGTCACCAGGCGCTGCGCTTCGTGTACCGTGGCACGTATGTCGCGACCATAGCATACGCAGCTGCATGTTGGTACCAGCGTGCCTCGTTCCACACGGTGCGTACCGCTCTGTTGCGCACCCAACGCCCATCGCTCGTCCTGCTGACCAAGGCGTACCGCTCGTGCAGCACGCCGGCACTTGCCGTGTTGGCCGGTGTGTTGCCGGCCGACCTCGACGTGGTGCGCGCGGGGAGGGAATACGAGGCAAAGGAAGGCGCTACGCCGCGGGAGTTAAGGCAGCGACAGAAGGACATACGGACTGACGTCGTCACTCAATGGCAGGACCGCTGGACCTCTGAAGAGAGGGGGAGGGACTTGTTCCTCTTCTTCCCGGACGTGGCGACTCGGCTCAGTGCTCACTGGGTCGAGCCGGACTACGAGACCTCGCAGATTTTGACAGGTCATGGATGCTTCAGACAGAGACTGTATGATATGAAACTGTGCGAAATATGCGAGTGCGAGTGTGGCGCGGGCTCTGAGGACCGGGATCATGTTCTTTGGCACTGTCCGCTTTACGAGGACGAGCGCAGGGATATGCTGCAAGGAATATTGCGTGGAGAGTCGCGCCCATTGCACCACTGCGACCTGGTCTCTTCGCAGGCCAACTACAGGCTGCTAAGGATATACGCTCACGCGTGGCACCGCAGGCGAAGACAGTGGGAATGCGGCTAAGGTTTGGTCGATGGATTTATTTAATAATATTTATATATATAAGAGAGCAGATGTACAGCAGCAGAAGCTAAATGTTGGACCACAATACATAGGATGCGGTACATGTATATTGTAATTTGTTTAGCCCAGAACGGGCGGCAGCGTCTGAAACGCCCGCTCCCACTCCTTCAGAGTGGGAGAGACGGGTTAGGGACATTTTTTGAAAGTAAAAAAAAGAACTTGTAGGGGGGTTCAAGCAATGCAGAGAGCAGGGTAACCAGAATGGTATTAAATCCCGAAGAGCCGTGCATACCCCCCGCGTTTGGGCATTATAACCATAGAGTTGGTATGGCCATGGGAAGGTTGGTGGGTAATGTTCAAAAGAAGTCCCAAGTTAAATAAATTAGTAAAACAGTTTTGGAATATTTGTCTAGATTTTGCGCTATCAGAAACGCGATTGGAAGAATTTCACTCGATAGAAATAAATATTGAAATGGGGTCAAAATTTACACTTTTTTTGATATTTTGACAAATTGTGATAGCATATAGCCTTCAAAAATATATATTTAGATAGGTTTTACCAATACGTAAATTAATGGTTATGGAAATTTTCATAGCTATTTAATTTAATTTTGTATTAATTTAAAACATACTTTTTGTCAATTTTCCCCGTTTCCGTCCCTCTCGCACTGCGGGTGTTTCTGCCTGGAGTAACGGGTACCTTTTACCGGACGATATATCACCTTAAAATAGCTAGTTCTAGCATTTTGTGCAACTCCTACATAATGAGAGCCATTGAGATACGAGTGCTTTTTAACTAATAATTTTATGAAAAATTTGAATAAGAAAACGCGGGATGTATAAGGTGACATTGATTGATGTAGTCAAATTTATACTGGAGACTCGGTAAGTCGTAAGAAAAAAGGTGCAAGAACCTTTTTTGCAAAATACGAACAATATAATGTGTTCCCCTAAACCCTGAGTCAATTTGCATAGGAAGCCTAAATTATTATATGTTTTTCACAGATAAGGCCATTGAAACTTGTTACTGATTTCACTATATTATGAGTATCAATAAATTTGATCCTGTAAGCTAGACTTTGATCTTCAGTCAACCTAATTGTCAGTTATTTATTGAAAGTGTTAGCATTCGAGGCTACATGGCAGAGATACCTTTGCCTAGCCCAAAGCAAGAGAAGAATTATTAGTTTGTTTATCTAAGCAGTATCTAAGCTGATTGTTTATCTAAGCAGTGTTATAATAAATTGGGCCAGTCACAGCGCAGAATCGCGGTGTGATAATACATTTTTAACGTCAGACAAACAATGTAGGTTATTTTAAAACCGTTTTTGATATTGTTATTACTTTATTGTAGTGGATAAGATAAACAACAAGAAAGATTACGGAATTTTAGAATTCATCGTTATTTATTAAGTTTATCATATAATTGACTGTATTTGCCTAAATTTTGGTCTTATCTTTATTTGTAAGATCGCGGAATGAATTACTTTCTTAATATTTGAGCACGCGATATGACGGCAGTGCTTTGTATCACCATAGGTTTTAAAAAATAGCGGGAAGTGAAGAGAAATAAATTACGAAGATGAAAGATCTGACCTTGGGAAGGAGCTGCATGCACCACAAACCACGCTTCGCCTGAGCCACCAAGTCTCTGGTGTTCTCCAAGATGGTTTTCTTCTTCCTCTTCGTGCCTGGTTGCGCTCTTCTCGGCTAGTCTTCTTCGTAATAGTAATAGATGAAAATGAGGCGCACAGCGGGTGCGATCTCAAAATGGCGGGCGGTAGGGTCGAGGTAGGACCTAGTCGAATGACAATCAGCGTAGACCTCCGGCGTGAAAGGCTTCTGATTGACCACTGCTTGATTTGCGTCCAAAACTAAGCGGGTGGAGATGCAGCGAAAATGACAGTTGAAAATATTAATTCACAACTACCCCGCAGTATGAGAGCCACAAGAAGTGGCGCGAACATTTGCCCCCGGCGTTAAAACCATTGGTTTTAAAATAAGAATAGAAAAGTAAAAATAAGACAGAGAATAACGAAATTTTGAAGCGGTGGCAAAGAAAGGAGTTATTGAGATGGGAGAGGGCAAAGACGCACGACAGGTCGTTTGTAAACACCTGTCGTCGTTTTGACAGAAGCTACCCTAATGACATTATCTTTGCCAGGGTATACAGCTACAATAACACCGAGCGGCCATTGAAGCGGTGGAGTGTTATCGGTAACTACAACGACAACAGATCCAATTTTGATTGGGTTGGAAGGTGTATTCCATTTTCCTCTAGACTGGAGAAGATGGAGATAATCATTCTTCCATCGCCTTGCGAACGATTCTACCATTTGATCAAGCAACGCGTAGCGACGTAATAAATTAACTGGCTCATCAGCCACCTTACAAGCGGGTAATTCTTTTAAAGGAGTTGACATCAGAAAATGTGCAGGAGTTAACGCGCTAAGTTCAGATGGATCTTCACTCAGCAGCGTAAGCGGACGAGAATTTATGACACATTCTATTTGCGTAACTACAGTTAATAATTCTTCGTAGGTCAACAGTTGAGTACCTACTACTCTATGCAAATGCGTCTTAAATCCTTTGACATATATCTCATAATGTCCCCCAAAATGTGGGCTACGTGGAATATTAAATTTCCATTGTATTCTATGATCGGCAAGTTCATTCGCGAAAGACGTTTTAAATTCTTCGGAGTTTGTCAAATTGTAAATTTCTGAGAGGGCATTTCTAGCGCCTACAAAGTTCGTAGCATTATCTGAATATACGAAAGACACTGCTCCACGTCTAGATAAAAAACGTTTGAACGCGGAAAGAAAAGTGTTCGTGCTAAGATCAGTTGCCAATTCAACGTGAACTGCACGAGTCACCAGGCATACAAATATGCAGAGGTAACATTTGACGGGACGGACTCCACGTTTTCGATACGGAGTGATACTGATAGGACCACAATAATCCACAGCGCAGTGGACAAAAGCTTTAGCCTCATTAACGCGGCATGATGGTAAATCTGCCATGAAAGGGAAGGTTTGTCTCGGCTTCGCCTTAAAACAATAATTGCAGCTATGTATTACGCGACGAACAATATTTCGACAGGAAAGTATCCAAAATTTTTGGCGGATTATTGACATTAAAGCCACTGGTCCAGTGTGACAATTTTTGCGATGATAATGAATGATAATCAATTCGACAATATGATTTTTACGAGGTAACAACACAGGGTGTTGTTGATCGAACGTCATGTCTGTGTTGCGAAGTCGACCACCAACGCGTAACAATCCATTTTTATCTAAAAATGGCGATAGTCGATTTAAAGCGGGAGAACAAAGTTTATTTGACTTTAATCTTTTTATTTCATCAAGAAAATAAAATGCTTGAAGAGCTTTAATCAATGCAACTTCAGCGAAATCCATATCGGTAGCGGTAAAAATATTAGAGCGCGGTAAAATACGTAAAAATCGGTATATGTAAATGATTGTGTGTAAAAGCACAAGCCATGACGAAATTCTTTCCGAAAGAGAAAGAAGAGGATGCGGTTCTTCATTACTAAAAGCGGGAAGAGAAATTGTTTTTGATTCCGGCAAGTTTTCTTCAATAGAAGCTGATTCTATTGTTTTGATTGGCCACTCTTTAGCGTCCAGATAAAGCCAAGCAGGTCCAGTGAACCAGAGCGGGTGACTCATCAACTGCGTGGGAGTGAGACCACGGGAAAGACAGTCGCTCGGGTTTTGAGAACCAGCTGTATGGTAAAAACATTCAGCGGGAATAGCGGATATTATTTTTGTTATACGCGTCGCGACAAAGGTTTTAAACCTGTGCGGTGAGGAATGTATCCAGTGTAAAGTTACCATAGAATCGGTAAAACAGTAAATACGTTCAATATTGTGACGTATTTTATAAGCGTCAACTACACGACGAGTTAATTTCGACATGAGTAACGAGGCACAAAGCTCAAGGCGGGCGACACTGACGGTCTTGAGCGGACAGACTTTTGACTTTGCGCATACCAGCCGAATGCTAGTGCAAGTGTCTGAGTCATCTTGTACTCTAATATATACGACACATCCGTATCCACGTTCACTTGCGTCTGCAAATGATATTATCGAAATTTTCGAATTTTGGAACACGTCTAAGTGGCGTTTATTGAACTGATAAGCGATAAGCGGTGAACACGTGTCAAAGCGGTATAAAAACTTTTGAAATTTGCGATCATCGGCGTTAACCAAAACTTGTAAGAACATTTGTTTGATATCCGAGGTAAAAGCGATTTCATACAAGCGGAAGTCAAGTAAAATTAAAAACAAATCGTTTTGCAAATTAGCACCTGTGTGCAGCGTGTCATTTAATGAGACACGAGTACCATCAGCGGAGTCAGTCTTAGTACTGGCATTCATACAAATACGCACCTTTGTCGTTGATTTATCAACACGCACTACGGGATGATGCGGAATATAATAACCAAGAGATAATTGGTCATCATTATGAAGCGGGGATATGTAACCTTTAGTTAGGTATTCATTTATTATATTGTTATACTCGGAACGTAAATCTGCGTTAGAAACAAACCTACGCTCAAGAGACATAAAACACTTTTTTGCGTGATGGTACGAGTTTCCTAGTATGTTAGGATTCCGTGCGAACGGTAAAGAAACCGAATAGCGACCAGCGGGGTCACGTGACACATTGTTAATAAATAATTTTTCACATTCATCATTTGCGGGACTAGAAGCAGGTTCACAATGCACCTCTTCTAATTGCCAAAATTTTTGTAAAATAAAATCTATTGGCGGTTCAATCTCCATATAAGAGCATAACGAAATTGAACATGCGGTATTTTGGTAAACAGGCGTATTACCAATTAGCGTAAAACCGAAGATGGTCTGAAATCCCGTCGGCGTACCCGGGGGACCAGAGACGCGGCCTGATAACAAGATATCCGCGAATAAAGATGCACCGATAAGAATATCAATCTCACCCGGTAAGTAAAATGTTTCATCAGCAAGTGTGATATCTTTTAAATACGAAAGCGTAGACAAATCCACCTGCACCGATGGTAAGTTGTCGGTAATACGGTCGATTACATAAGTGTCAAGCGAAATTGAAACCGAATCATCAAATCGTGAAAACAATTTAAGGTTTGTCGCACCCTTAATTGGGTTTGATGAAGAGCCGATGCCCTTAACAAAAGCGCGGGGAATTTTCTCATATTTTAAGTTAAGCTTCTCACAACAGGAAACCGTCGAAAAACTGGATTGTGACGCAGGGTCGCAGAGCGCACGTAGACGGACAGACATACCGTTAGAATCTTTCACGATCACTTGAATTGTACCTAAAAGGCATGTTTCATTACGCTGCGAGTTAGGCTGTAAGTTACATAAAGAAATATTATTACTCGCAGTTGGTACGGATTGAGAATCATTAGTCATATGTTCTGTGTTAGTCGCCGATACGGCAGGATCCACCAACCTCGAAGATTGCGTATGTGTGCGTGGAGACACGGTAATATTTTGACCAAGCGCGGTGTGAGTATTCATCACATTTTGTTTGCGGCACAACATCGAATGGTGTTTACAATTACAATGGCGGCAATTATAAGACGATTTACAAGCGGAATTGTTATGCGTAATACTTAAACAATTGGTGCAACCGTTATTAGATTTGATGAACTGAAATCTTTTCTCGATATCTAGTTTCACAAATTCGGGACACTTATATAAATTATAGTGTTTTAATTGTTTACATAGCGGACAACAATTATTATTGGTCGAAGCGGAGACAAAAGCATGGGTTGACTTGGTACTGTACCCGGTTTTGTTGTTATTATTATTAACGGAGCGGTTCGGAGCGGGAGCGGTAATTGCGGGTGCAGTGCGGTTCAGTATCTTAGTTTGTTCCCGTAAAAATGATATTAATTCATCATAATGGGGTAAATCGGAACCACGTTTAAACATTTCAAATGAACGAGCGGTTTCAACATCAAGTTTTTTAAGGGCCAAATACATAAGGATAAAATCCGAAAGATCTTTAATATTCAGCGATTTTAAACACGAAACAGCGGAACAGAACTTGTCTAAAAACAAGTCCAAGTTTTTTGAACTAGCGGTAGTTAAAGGGCGAAATTCAAACATTTGATCCAAATAAGTAGTGGCTAAACTACGCGAGTCTTGAAAAGTAGAAACGAGTGTTTTCCAGATTATGTCGTAGTTAGTTGCGTTCGGTGTGATTCCAGAACAAATCGAAAGTGCCCGGCCAGAAAGTTTACCCATCAGGTATTGTACTCGTTCGTTGTCGGTCAAGTCCGGATTATCGTGAATCGTGGTTTTAAATGTTTCATAGAATGTTGGCCACATAGTAGCTTCACCAGAAAAACCAACGAGTTCCAGTTTTGGAAGCTTGATAGTAGGTTTTTTGGGACATTCCATGTCACGTGGAGCTTTAACTTTAGAGTCAGCCGATTTCGAAGAATGTGATAACTTCCGGTTGATGTATTTGCAATGGGAGTAAAGATCCTCAAAAGCTGACCAACTTTGATAATTTGGTTCAAAATTAGGATTTATCAATACCTCTGTGTCATTAATTTCATCTATGATTACATGAATTTCTGAGCGTACAGTATCCAAAGTTTCGACATTGGCCATAAACAATTCTGCCGAAGAAACATCCTCTAAAGCGGTTTTAGAAAAGTCATAAACTCTCTGAAGGCGATTAAACAATTCTTGCCTTTTATTTTTAAGCTTCTTTAAACTATACGACATCTTTAATTTTGCAGCTTCTGCGGAATTTGGCATGTTATATAGTACAAAGTTAGGCAAGTACCAGAACTATTGAAAGTTTTATACTGACTACAACATAGAATAATGCTAATGAGTTAGAGATAACACGGGCGGCGGACGAACCTGTGTACGAGTACCTCTCGATAATATTAAGAATTAGCAGGTAGGCAGATAATATTTTCTGTGAAATGATCAAATGGTATAATCGCAGCGGATAAATTAACAGAATGGCGTATTTCACTGTAGATAATTTATAATTTCCAGTATATAGGAAATGGAATCACTAATATTTTGACGAATGCGGGGTTTTAATGCATAGATAATGCAAATAAGAGCGGGAATGCGGGGTAATACTGCGGGCAGAGTGAAAATTAGAGCGGAATTCACGTGTTCTTTAGACAAAGAACATGAAGATAGCGGTTGGAAATACCAAAAAATGGTTATAGATCGCAGATCAAAGGGCCTAAAATGGATCTAGATCCGGCTCGAATGGCCAAAAAAATGAGCACGCGATATGACGGCAGTGCTTTGTATCACCATAGGTTTTAAAAAATAGCGGGAAGTGAAGAGAAATAAATTACGAAGATGAAAGATCTGACCTTGGGAAGGAGCTGCATGCACCACAAACCACGCTTCGCCTGAGCCACCAAGTCTCTGGTGTTCTCCAAGATGGTTTTCTTCTTCCTCTTCGTGCCTGGTTGCGCTCTTCTCGGCTAGTCTTCTTCGTAATAGTAATAGATGAAAATGAGGCGCACAGCGGGTGCGATCTCAAAATGGCGGGCGGTAGGGTCGAGGTAGGACCTAGTCGAATGACAATCAGCGTAGACCTCCGGCGTGAAAGGCTTCTGATTGACCACTGCTTGATTTGCGTCCAAAACTAAGCGGGTGGAGATGCAGCGAAAATGACAGTTGAAAATATTAATTCACAACTACCCCGCAGTATGAGAGCCACAAGAAGTGGCGCGAACAATATTCTAATGTTGACCTCAAACCAATGGGTTATTCCCATCAGCTCACTGGTCGGTTGCGAGTCTGCCAAATCTTAAAATATCCCGGATTTTAGTCTATTTGGGAAATGCTCTTGGAGATAGACAAGTCGATTCATGTAAAAATTATATTTAGACATTTGACCTGAATGGAAAAATTCTATATCACGTAGGCTATTTCTCAATTTGCACAATGCTTTCATTCAATTTGAAGCTCCTTTATTGGCAGGTTTTCCAGGATCTTTACTATCTGATTACTGAATTTTAGGATTTTTGTTTTTATATTTCACAGAGTTAGAAGTTTAAAGTAACTGATTGTTTAATTAATAATTTATAGTTCAATTCAATTGATTAAACGAAACGCCAACCTTTGATTGGAGGATCGTCAAAGTTTCGGTGAATTCTGTGGAAGGGTCTATTCCGTGAACGGTTGTATTATTGTTTATATAGGATGCTCTAAGATGTAGATGTAGGTACGTCGAAATGTATAATGTTATATGGTTAAGGCGAATGGATACGCCAACTGTAATTTGGGCCTGTCTTTGAAGGCCTACTCCTCCCACACGGGTGGTCCAAAAACTTTCATAAAAATATATGATAGGCATTATAGAGTCAAAAATAAAATTTTAGTTTCATAAACTGTTTTTCTATTGTAAGTTTTGACAAAAAAAATCGAAAGTCATCGAAAGTTTCACATGATTAACACAAGAATTCTCTTACTCCTTTCAAACGCCTAAAGTGATTTTAATTATTATTTCACCAAATTATAGGAAATTTTTAGATCTAAAAAATTCAAGTTCAAATTTTTTTTTCCGTTCATTGCGTCCATGTGAGAAGTATTATTTTCTCCTATTTTGCGCTAGCCGGAGACGCAGTGGTTGTCGTAACAGCCACTTTTCAAGGCACGCTGAAATGAACATTATTTCAATATCGTGTCCGTTGATATTTGTACCGACACACATCGAGTTGCTTATTTAGCGTGGTCATACGCCTTAACGTATAACGTTAAAATAATATTAGTTGGCGAAACGCAAAACAGTTTTGTTAACATATTTTCAGCTTTTGCTAATATTATCTTAATAACAATATCAGCTAGCCGCTCGAGCGATTTTGTAATGAGATACGACCCCAATAAAACTACTTTTGCAATAAAAAACTGATTTTGAAAACCGATCATTCGATCGATGATACGAGTATCACCCAAATTTTCTCGGTCTGTGTAGGCGAAAAAAAAGTTGAAACTTCATGAGTTTTTACACATTAAAATTATTTGTAAATATAATAAAACATGATAAAAACAATATTTTCGATATAACACATTATATATGTATATATATATATTACTGAAAGAAGACGTTATTTTAATTTTAAAAAACAATTTAAACTGCATTCATAGATTTTTAAATAACTAGACTATTACTATCACTAGTTGCCAGATTTTCAGCAATTAAAACTGCCCATGACTAATTACATAAAAATAAGAATAAAAACATTCGTCATGATATGATATTGCTACCTCAGACCAATCAGAAGCAAGGACGAGAAATGGGCGGGGCTTATAAGACAGTTATCGGGATTTATTTCTCATCCTCGATGTTGATTGGTCCTCTAGCGGTGTCATAATAAATAGGGCGAGTCACAACGCAGAATTGCGGTGTTATAACACCAGACCACAAAATAGATACTACCAGAAGGCCGACTTGACGACGGAGTGAAAACAGACGCACACATGCATAGACGCGTACGTATGATGGTCTCGGTAGAATTTTGTATTGGCATTCACCCGAGTATCTCCGAGATCGTCGTACGTACGCTTCTATGTGTGCGTACACCTGTTTTCACTAGTTATGTGGAGTAAACATTCTGTAACTAGTTATTTTGTGACCAGACGAACAATGTAGGTACTTGTAAAACCGCTTTTAAT
This sequence comes from Ypsolopha sequella, assembly GCA_934047225.1. Taxonomy (NCBI): domain Eukaryota; kingdom Metazoa; phylum Arthropoda; class Insecta; order Lepidoptera; family Ypsolophidae; genus Ypsolopha; species Ypsolopha sequella. The sequence continues at coordinate 12,201,621 of OW203994.1, read as the reverse complement.
GTTTTAATTACCGTAAACGTATGGGAGTAAATACAGGTACATTACATATATACTTGCCTAAACTGTATCGAGTAATAGTCTTTTTTCTCCATCGTAAAAGTTGTTTGTTTAGACGAGTACTATCTCTAGCTTAAACGCAAGCTTCTGACACATATTTTCGTGCGGATTTTGACACATTTTGGCGCAGTACTTCGCACACAAATATGAACCAATAGTAAGCTAAAACGCAGACCGAACACAAAGATGCCCCTGCAGGATTTGTGCCCGCAACCTTCGGATTAGTGCACGACTACAGAAGCCACTAAACCACAGAGGCGGGTTAATCTGTTAATCGTATTTGATTAGACAAAAATCTATTGTCTGACAGATCACTTATAAATATCAACGCGCTGAATTTTCTTGCGCAATAAGAAATTTAATAATTCATTTAAAATGTGATTGTGTGTCTTGTTAAAAAGCAAAATTACATTTTTAAAAACTCGTTTATTATTCATTTACTTACTTTCCAACAGCTTCCTAATGGTGATTTTTATTTAGACAGTTCAGGTCCTTAGAGTTAAAATACCAGGTGAAAAGCCTGTACATTTGCTAAAAATTTTCCATCATAGCTATTCATGTTTGAAATTATGCAGTAATTCTTATATTCAAGGACTTTGTCTACACCGAGAAACGCTCCATGACTAGAAACTGCCGAAGGCAAAGCTCCTACAAGCTCTTTATGAAGGCTTGCTCTTGTATCTATGATGGGAAGGAAAAGTAAAGGCGCGTTACTTTGCTTGAAAATAAATAGGATACATTTATTATCTACGTTAGTATTTTCTTGAGTTTTTTTTTAGAAAGAAAGAAAGAAATTTATTTGGGGACAAAAAGAATACATAGCAAAGCAACATATAGGCACTATTAACTTAAAACTAGTACTTATAATTAAAATATTAAACACAATAGTCAAAAATTAGGATGTAGCTATCCCACGCATTCAACGTCACCAAATTGGCCATAACCACAAAATAACCACTTACAGAATGTTTACTCCGCACACATACACGCTTACGTACGACGATCTCGGAGATACTCGGGTGAATGCCAATACGACATTCTGCCGAGATCATCGTACGTACGCGTCTATGCATGTGTGCGTCTGTTTTCGCTGCGTCGTCGTCGAGTCAGCTTTCTGGTAGTATCTATTTTGTGCCATAACTCAGCATGGTGCTATGATGCGTCACGTTTACGTCACGTGCTGTGACGGTAAGAGCTACAAGTTTTAATAATAAATAAACAAGCTGATATTTTTTTTTAAATAATGCAAACAATGAGAAGGAGGATAAGAATGAATAATTAATTTTTGGTCAGATTGGTCCGCTATCCCGATCATAGTAATTATGAGGCGAGCCGTATGTTTACATAAAAGGGCCCGAAATTTATTTTTCAATGCATGTGCTCGTAAAGGCCCACTTTTTATGCATCAAAACCGAACAGAAAGTCGATTATTTTGCCCTAGGGCTTTATTATTATTTTTTTTTAATTCATTTACAATGGTTGGCTAACCTGCAGCCTTTCCTGTGTACCATAGACGTTATACTTTTTTTTACACTGTTTAACGGCTCTGGATACAGTCCTTTTGAGCCAATTATAATTTAAAGTTCACAAGATTATATTTGTTTTCATTTCCGCACAAACACTCGCTACACTCGTGTTTTAAATTGTCCTCGTAATTTATTCCTTTGCGCTCTTGTAGCATAAACTACTATTAACTCCCTGTTTCATGACATTTTATTAATACCTATAATAAATACAAAACTTATTTTTGTTTAATTAATTTTATATAAAATAAAAAAATATTTTTAAATCACCGCCGTCTTTCTTATACCGTTACTTTTATCGTTACTTCAAGACAAATATGCATCTAATCGTTTAAATATACTAGTATCTCGTTCTGATACATTTTAAATAACGTACCATAATATTAGTAGAAATTTAATTGTGAATTTTACAGTATATGTACATTTAGTATGTAGACACAATATATTTTACCTTTAGAATGGAAAGTTTCCATTTTTTTTTCCATATACAAAGAAAGCACACATACATTAAAAATTAAGTACCTACGCGTCCCCCGATCTAATTAGACTACTCAAAAAATAGTTATTTCGAAGATATGTAAATGACATAATAACATCACTTACAAATTCGTGTATCCTTCGTTCTATAAATAGTTAATTACACTTTGTAGGGTACAAAATGTAATTTCGTAAATTCATGTTGGCGTGTTCAGGTGGTATTCAGGTGGTAGAGCTGACGCCGGGGTCGACTGTGGAGGTACCACCATCTTTCTTGCAGACCCCCTCGAAGTAATTCGAGGGACAGTAAGAGGACAGCTTGGTAGCCGAACAAATGTAAACACGCCAACATCCTCATCCTCATCATTCTGCAGCCTAGTTCGTCCACTGCTGGACATAAGCCTTTCCAGGACTTTGCCACACCCGGTGGTTATCCTGGAAGAATTGCCCATACTCACACACGCTGGGGCAGGCGGGTTGGTGAGCGCGGTGCCGGAACTCTCGCACCAGTGACGCCGCTGCCCGTCACCAGTCTGTTCCATATAAGGCCCGGCTATTAGGGATGGATATACCGCCATCCATCGGTCCCAGGCATAGTGGGCCTCCTGGTTTTTTGCCTGTGAGCTGTCCTCTTACTCTCCCCCGAATTACTTCGAGGGGGTCTCCAAGTAAGATGGTGGTACCTCCATAGTCGAGCCCGGCATCAGCTCTACTACCTGTTTTATGTATTTATACAGTCATAGAAGTGAAATATGACCAGAAGCTCATATTTTGTAATGTGATTTTACAAATTGTATCAATTAAATATAATTAACACCTTAATTTTTCTTATGTATTTTATTATATAAAAATCTAACGATGAATCAACATTAAACTTGACTTAGACAACATTAAGCTAACAGCAACATTAATTTAATTTTTGAAAAGAGTAAAAAATTATTATCAATCTTATCATGGAAGTAGATGGCATTTAGGACGAAAAGTTTTAGAAATTTTAATTTTGGTTATCAAACTAACTATAAAAACAACATTTAATGCGTAGATGTAAAACCTTTAAATCAACTTTAAAAAAAAAAAAATAACGGAAATAGCTATTGAATTATAGAAACTATGAAATCATGATTGTGTACGAAAATTTCGGCAATTTAATATGACTCTTTACATTATATTTTGTACGTAATGATAAATTTGTATTATGTTCAAGCCTACTAAATTATTTAATATAACAGGACGAAACCCTTAGGATACGATTTCTGCTCGCACTTGACATGTTTTTTAAATGAATCCATCCAAATCCAACTATTGTATGTCCTCCATTTCCCGAGGGATAATGCAAAGGAAGTATGAAACGGCAATAAAAAAGAGCTGCAAATTATAATTTTTATTTAAATGTTTGTTTGGTTTTACATAAGGCAGGATATCTATTCTAAGTCACGAGCAAAACTCTCGTAATAAAAATAATATTATATATATTTTTAGACTGTATTGTAAACTAGAAAAGATCAACTAGAAACAAATTTCAATACAAATAGACCGATACGTTGAAAAATTCCCTCGGGACAGGATTCGAATTTTAATGAGAACTGTGAATTTTAACCGTCTGAATCTAAAGCAACAAGTATTGTAGCGACGACAGCGTCATCTCTGTTCTAATTGAACAAGCCGTGAATTCACATAACGTCTACGTGAGCGTTCAGTATGTGCATTACAAGCTGGTATATCAAGTGGTTACAAAAATTCGGTGTATGGTTATGGTGGAAAAATTCATAGTTCTAGGATGAGTACTTCGCTGGTGCAGTCGCTAACATGTTTGTCGAGAAAGCAGGAGGTCGCAGTTTCAATTCTAACCAGAGAGATTTTTTCGAAATATTTGTCTTGAAATTTGTTTCTAATTTATATTTTGAAGTTTTAATGCACTCTAATAATAATTAGAGTATCCAACGCGACATATTTCGCAGTAAAACGTGTAAGATTCTTGTTTACAAAATAAAATATACAAGGTGACTTTTTGATCATCGTCCAAATTCATACTGGTGGCTTGGTAGGTGATCAGTATCATGCATCAATAACAATTTTGGTGAAATTCGTAAAATGAAATTTTAACTCCCCATAGTGATTCACTCGGGACTGGAACTGAATTTATATGGGAAGCCGAAATTTCATTATACGAATTTCACAAAAATTGTTACTGATCCAAGATACTGATCACTTATCAAGCCTCCAGTATGAATTTGGACGATGATCAAAAAGTCACCTTGTATATCTGCTGTCAATAGCGAAAAACCCGCCTTTTTCTAATAAATCGAAAAAGATTATTTAAATTCAAAATTCACCCAGTTATTCAACAAAACCTTATAACCACAAATTATAGAGGGATGCTTATAAGATAGAGCGCACTGTATGTTTCCGGAACTGGCCACTTGAAAAAACAATATTTAAAAAAAATATTACAATGTTTGAAAATAGAACTCTTTGACTGTAGAATACAGTTTGTTTCATCTGTCACTTTTTTTAACAAAGTGGCGTTATTAAAAATATCGTGCCTACATCACCACGGATTTAACTCATGAAAATTTTTCGTAATTTGATTATCTATGATTTTAAATGTAATTTGACAGCACAGAAGAGCCTCGCTCAGCTTCAATCTGCTTTAGCCGATGAAGCACCATGCAAGATGACTATTTATCGCTGGTTTGCAGAATTCAAGCGCGGTCGTGTAAATCTTAATGACGAATTTCGTGATGTTCGCCCGTCTACCGCTAAGAACAACAAAAACATCAATACTGTGCGCCGTCTGATTGAAACAGACAGACCTGGGTGTGACCTACCAGGAGATTTGGGCATCTTTAGGCATGCGTGAGTCAGATACAATTAATACTAAACACACATTTGGGTGTGAAAAAGCAGTGCTCGCGGTGGATCCCACACAATTTGACTGAGGCTCAAAAAACGGACTGCGTCACTTTAGGCAATGCCATGCTTAGCAGATTCAAAGAAGGGACGTCAAATTTCGTGTGGGACATAGAAATAGAATAACAGGTGACGAGACATGGATTTATTTATTTATCTAGGACCTGGTTACACTAAATTTTGATAGTAACTTTAGTAAATTTTATATTAACAAAAAACTGACTTTTTGCTACTTTTCCACGAATCCGTCCCTCTCGCACAGAGTGTTTTTTCGCATTTGGAGTAACAGGGACGCTAAAACTATTACATATCGCCTTAAGGCCAGAAGTACTTTAAACACTTTATGGGTTTTACACCGCAATGAGTCAGTGAGTAAGTGAGAGAGATGGAAAAAATATGCTATTTTCTGAGGTCCATATCTCAGGATCTATTAAAGCTGTTAATGAAATTTAGTATTCTGCGGATTTCTGCGTGAGGACAAGTACCTAGGTACTTTAAATACCCGTGCATCTCAAATAGGTACTGAGTTACATGGGAATCCAAACTAACTCGAAACGGTTCGAGCGTAAATACTGGGTGTTAAGAAGAAGATAGGAATCCGAAAACTGGTGATAGTACTCGTCCATACGAACAAATTTTACAATGAAGCCAAACCCCGAATCGCGAAAAAAAAATCAGCTCTTCCATAGAAACATTACAAAGCTATCAGACCAAAACGTATGAAACAACAGCTTTTTTTCTCTAATATTCTTTTTTTTTTTTCACGGAAAGTTGTTCGTATATACGGGTACTACCGCCAGTTTTCGGCTTCCGCAACTTCATCTTAACACACTGTATATTCCGGTGTGTGAGCCGTAAGCTTGGTGGCACACGTCGTTCTATTTGAGTCGATAGATATGTACATGCACATAAAGCTAGCACAAACTAGTTAATGAAGAATTTTCGCGAAAACCGAACATATCAAAAAGCCACGCCAACGCCATGTCGTTAATTTAGTTTTACGAAGTTCATACCTTGACTCAATTAAGCTTCGAGATAACGCAAGGTTATTCCGGTTGTATTACTTTCCTTTGGTTCTTATCTAGTCTGTCTGATAACAATTTTATTTATGTTTCTACTAAAACTCTACAAGAATCCGTAGATCTCGAATTTGTATGCAAAATATAATTCTAGTTACAAGCGCTACAAGCAACTACATTACATATTTTCCGAAACGCTGACGTATATTTTACGCATACAAGTTGTCTTGATTTTTCGTTCGTTAGGGCATATTACAACCTTGAGGGTGTTACCGAGTGTGGTGTGTCATTAAAATTCCAATACTCTAACTAAACATTATTTTCTCAGAGTACAAACATTATCGCCGTACTTAAGATATAATAGTAGTTTATGCTACAAGGGCGAAAAGGAATAAATTATGAGGACGATTTAAAACACGAGCGTAGCGAGTGTTTTATAAGTAACCGAGTAATTTATTGCTTTTACGCCCGTGTATCATACTACGTTTTTCAATGCATAGTGTGAGGAAATGAAAACAAATATAATCTTGTGAACTTTAAATTATGATTGGCTCAAAAGGACTGTATCCAGAGCCGTTAAACAGTGGAAAAAAAAGTATAACATCTATGGTGCACAGAAAAGGCTGCAGGTTAGCCAACCATTGTAAATAAATTAAAAAAAAAATAATAAAGCCCTAGGGCAAAATAATCGACTTTTTGTTCGGTTTTGATGCATAAAAAGTGGGCCTTTACGAGCACATGCATTGAAAATAATTTTAGACCACGCAGTTTTACCTCATTGTGTTTTGCTCCAACGTCAGCTAGTCGTAAGTTTATAAATACTTTGCAAATATATGTAAATACTGAAATAGTTATTTATGTTACAAGGGGCCCAAGTAATATTTTGTACGTTATAGGCGTTAATTTGATTTCAGAGCGAAGCGAACGGCGGGATTCTAAAGTAGTATCCTGAGCGTAGCGAGGAATTCAATATACACCGCCCGAGAACAAAATATTACTTAGGCCCGATACACACTATTTTTATATACACACTACCTATGAGAAGAAGAAAAAGTATTTTTCAATGCAAGTGCTCGTAAAGGCCCACTTTTTATGCATCAAAACCGAACAGAAAGTCGATTATTTTGCCCTAGGGCTTTATTATTATTATTTTTTTTTATTTATTTACAATGGTTGGCTAACCTGCAACCTTTCCTGTGTACCATAAGTTTTATACTTTTTACAGTCCTTTTGAGCCAATCATAATTTAAATTTCAATTTCCTCACACTATGCAGTATGCATTGAAAAACGTAGTATGATACACGGGCGTAAGAGCATTAAATTACTCGGTTACGTTTAAAGCTACGCTCGTGTTTTAAATCGTCCTCGTAATTTATCCCTTTTCGCCCTTGTAGCATAAACTACTATTGTGTTAACAATTGTTGCACCACATTAGCTGCACCATTTACTAAGTTTTCAGAAGTTAATTATATCACTATTACTACAAGAACTCATTTTTAGTTATTATTTGTAATAACTTAGCAAAGACTAGCGTGAAAATTTCTGAATAAAAGGAAATGAAAAGAAAGAAGAATACCCGCATAGTTTTTTTTTCAGCGCGCATTTCCGCCAATGCCTAACCGGCCTGCAACTTCTTCATAAATTATGCTTTCGACCTCTTTGATAAAATGTCGCTAATTTATCAGATGCACGAACGTGGACCAATCAGAAGAGAGAAAGCGCAAACTCCCACGGGAATAAAATTGATTTTGTTTCCCACTATCCTTTAAAGCCAATTGTCATTTGTCAAATAGGTGTGATAAAAATTCATTGGTGCCTGCGTGACCGACAGGTTTCAAACCAGGGTTTCAATATTGAGAGTTCGTCATTGAGACAATGTTTTAGAAAACAGGAAATCCCACCAAAAACATTTTATGTAAAGTAGGTTGCCAAAACTCACAAGCTGATAAGCTTTCGCTGTTAAAAAGTTATCGGATCAAAAAGTCAAAAAATTGCTTGGTCGTTTCGTGGTCGTCACACAGACACTCCCATGGACTTATGGTTTGTCTTTAATATTGTGTTATGCAATAACAAGTTCCATGAAATGGCCAGGTCATACTTTTTGAAAATATAAAAGGGCAGTTAATTATAGTTCCCTCGTTTTACCATTAGATGGCGACACGTATGCCTAAATTTATTGAACTACGTTTACAGCACTATGTAGTATTCAATGTCTGTGGTTTTGGTTTACAGTTGTAATTGACACCGAGTCACATGTCAAGTATTTAAACTAGCAACAGCTCGGTCTCAATAATTACGTCCATGAAAGGAAGAACCCGAAACAAATAATTTATTGCGTCGAAAAGGGAGTTGTAAATGCTTTCACGTCTGTGGAAAATTTCTAGGTGCGCCATAAAAAGTACATGGTGCTTAAACGGTTATATAGCGCCACCTATCAGCCCAGCCCTTTTTATTAGGGTCATGAAAAAAATTTTTATTTACGAAGATTTTAGGTTCCTTAAGCACCTTAAGTTTGTGTTGAGGTGCTCATACATTAAATATAGTCACGTAAATAATTTTGTAAGATTTGCATAGACTAAGTCGAGTCTCAGTTTCCTTGACAATAATTCGTTCCCGTATTATCGAAACGTCGTCGTAATAAATATTTTTCCGCCACTATACCATGTGATCACAATTTGAAAAAATACACACAAAGAACGCAACACATTGTTCAGCACAAACAGCAAAAAAACACAAAAATCGCAATACATTGCTCAGCACAATCTATGGATTAATCAGTTCACATTATTAAACAGTTTTAATCTGTGTGATGTATCCCAGCCTCGATCTGAAATACGATTTATTGTTTAATTATTGTTTAAGGTTAACGTCAGTCGCTTAGCACAAAGTGCATAAATTAACTTTGTATAATTTGTTTTAAAGATTTTGATCTGTGTCATTTGACGCCAATAGTTCAGTATTAGTGAGGTTTATAAAGCATGAGGTTGAAATGTAATGCAAAATTAGTCATGATCTGGTCCAAACAAAGTTAAAACAGCATTTTAAATTGGTTTAGAGAAGATCATGACTAATTGTGTACAATTTCAAACTTTTGCTTTATAAACCTTCCTAATACTGAACTATTGGCGTCAAATGGCACAGATCAAAAAGCTTTTAAATTTTTAATTTCTAAACAAGAATAACAAAGTAAAGTTATGCAGTTTGCGCTAAGCTACTGACGTTTAACCTTAAGTAATAATAAGAATTAGTGGAGTTTTACAGTGTACTATATTTGAACTCTTAAACTCGACATATTAATATTATTCTTTAAAAGCAGATTTAGTGCAGAAAGCACAATGCCAATTAACGTAGGCATATCAATGTCTGTGTGCAATTATAATTGCAGTTTATTTATTAATTAGATACATGCATGTATATTTGTGTCTTATTTTTGAGAACAAATGTTTTATCAATCTATCTACTTTCCCTTTCTATTTGATCATAACTACATGATAACTGCATCGACGGAATCCACATTTTTATTTAACAAATTTTTATTTATCTACATACTACATAAACATCAAAAGCATAACCTTCCTCCTTTTTGCCAGGGTTAAAAAATAACATTAGTTCATCATTATTCGAATAACCACATTAAGATTAGCATTTTAATTGAATGAAAAACCCTTTCAAAATAAATTAGCCTTTCATTTGGGTAAGCTATTTGCTTTTCCGAACGAATGACTATTTTCAGTATGGCTGTGAAGCATTTTTGAAATATATTTTAAGTATTTTCGTGTTTGCATTTTTTACGTTTTTGGAACATTCAGGAATTAAACGAACTGTTAAAATAAGTAATTATTATATTAAAAAAATTCAAATAACAAGTAAATAATTTGTCGATTGAGAGATATTTTTGGTGCATTTTGAGAATCCCTTAACGTGAACGTGTAAGAAAAGCTAGATACTCTCATTAATTTTTTTAAATTAATAAATAATTTTTTGATACTTTTTTAATTTCTAGTTTCAAAACCTGTACGGGCATACTTACTTTGGCTTACTTACTATCGATCACGTTGGAACCTAAAAATCGTCGTTGGAATGTGGGTGTACTTGGAAAAATGTCCGACACCCCCTCGGAAATTGAAGACGGACGATGTATTTTCTAGCAAAAGCAATGAGCAATTACTATGTTTACATTTGGCCAAACTTACCCAGTCCAAATCCAAGAAACTGCAATAAAAGCAATCTCGGGTATATTCGGATCACACTACGAGTCTTCATACTTTCACACTTTCACTTCACTTTCTTGAAGAAATCAGTCGAAAATAATCACTATTATACTGAAGTAGCACATTTTCACTTGTCTTCTGGTGACCTGAAAAGGACAAAGAGGTTCATTATTAAAAGTAATTAAAAGTAAATTTTAGGAGGGTCGTGCTCTACAATGTTAAAATTTCGATGTTCTTGTTTAAGGAATTACAAAGACGGGGAACATAATTAGGGTAAGTTTAATCAGCATTTCCTGGAACGATTATTTTTACACGACTGCCCCCAAAAAAAAAGAAGTGTATTGTTTTCAGGGTTCACGTATGTATTTTTCTTTATGCCATCATATCTTCTGGACGTTTTAACCAATTTAGGTGAATGAGGTGCCATTAGAATCTCTATACCGTCCGGATTGGTACTGGGTATAAAAGTATTAAATAAAAATAAATAAGAAAAAATTGTAAAAAACACGACTGCCATGATTTCAAAACGATATTAGTAACGACACTATCCAATGTATAGGTAGAGCTGTCCCCTGACTGCACTGGGTACTAAGTTTATTTCGAAATTATGACAGTCGTGTTTTTTAATATTTGTTATGGCTCAGTAGAAAGCCAAAATTTAGTTCTGCGGAGATAAGGGGTACCCATACATGCAATTTTTCGAGGTTTTTCAAGGATTTCTCTAATTCTGTATAGGTATTTTTGTACAACTATGGATATATTTTTACAATCTGCTTTTTAGTACCCATATTGTATTTTAAGAAGATTTTTTTTTATTGGCAATATTTTGAACAATTATTATTTTATTTTAATAAAAAAAAAGTTAGTGGTACTTTTGTGCCAGATTTCAAGTATGTGATGGCTGTGACGTACGGAAGGACAGACGGTACGGATCTACCTATATATAAATAAGAACTGAGTTCTAAGGAACTTATTATTGAGAAGCAGTAATTTCACAAGAAAAACTAACTTTATGCACAAAAATTTACTTAAATTTCGAGCTGAATGAATTTAAATACATTTTCAATCATTCCTTGTATTTTTTCTAGAACTTCTATGTCAGTCCTGTAGTTTAACATTATTGACTGGAAAACAAACGAAATGAGAATTTGCATTTAACGATGAAACCTGTTAAATAAATTAACGATAAATTATCATTACATAAAAACTCCTAATAACCTATCACCTCATTTCATTAAAAAATATATTATAAATACGTAAGTTGTATAAATATAAGTTTAAATATTTTATTTTATTAAATGTGCATATCTCAGAAAATACATGTCTATCATATATATATATCATATATAAAATAGCTAGCAGCACTTTCAATGCGTTTCAAGAGCATTTTATAACGGTCAGGTGCGAGAAGGATTCACGCCCTTCTGGGTTCCATTCCATTATTAAGTCAGTGAGTTGAATATTTTTTATCACATATAAACTATATCACTACCTAACTATATACCTACAAAATAAATGAAAAAAACCTGCAACATTAAGTTGGCCTGTATAATTCCTAACAAAATTGTAAATTAATAGATTTATTTTTACATTATTCCTTCAGCTGTGCCAAAAGACATTCGGTTCGTGCATTTCAAGATTGTAGGTCACCGGGCAGATATATAGGTTTTGATGATCATTCAGGTAGCGGGCCTTTTTATATAAAAATATGCTTGGATTTTTTTTTGTATTGCTCTCTGAGACTTTTGTATTCGATACTAATCTCACCTTAATAGTTCAACCCGCCCGTTACTGTAAAAAAGGGCCTTGACACACGGAAAGATAGACAAACAGTCAGGTTTACGTAGTAACTACTATATAATCTGTGATCAGGTGGGTAACAAAGTGATCCTATATAGGGGTTCCGTTTTTACACGATGACTTACGCAACCCTAAAAATATCATAGTTACTCTATAGTAACCGTTATGAACACAAATGGTGCCTCAGCCATGATACAAGCCCACGACCATCAATTAACGTCTAACGAGGTGTGGTAAGATCGTATTACAAAACAAACGTAGTGCTTTCCGGTTTGCGTAAGAGAAACTGTGGATTGTTTCACAGGGGAGTAAATGCATTGTCACGATATGAATACCCAAGGGGATTTCAGAGAGTTTCCGAGTTCACACTCGTACACCCACGTTTCACCGATAATTATTACGCCCCAATGTACCCTATCGCTGCACTTGCGCACAAATTTAACGTGCCTTCTGAAGCACGCAGACCGAACACAAAACATGCCTCTACGGGATTTGAACCAGCGACCTACCGATTAAGTAGTCAAGTACTCGTACTACTAGACCAGAGAGGCGGTCTATCCATCCATCCATCAGCCCGTATTCGTCCACTGCTGGACATAGGCCTCCCCAATATTACGCCACTCTTGGCGGTCCTCAGTCATCCTCATCCAGCCGCCACACGCAACGTCCTTCAGATCGTCAGTCTAGCGGGCACGAGGGCGGCCTACGCTGCGCTTTGCTGTATGTGGTCTCCATTCCAATGCCTTACGGCCCCAACGGTTATTACGTCAGCGACAGATATGGCCAGTCCACTGCCACTTCAACTTACTGATTCGGCAGGCTATGTCGGTCACCTTCGATCTCTGACGGATATCTTCGTTTCGGATTTTATCCATCAGAGATATCCCAAGCATAGCCCGCTCCATAGCTCGTTGAGCGACCTTAAATCGGCGGATCAATCCTTTGGTAAGAGACCACGTCTCTTACCAGAGAGGCGGTCATGTAATTTTAATTGTCAGTCAAGTCAAGTGTGCAATGTTTGCAATGAGGAATATTAAATCCAGATCGTAGCGTAAATATAAATAAATACTCATAATTTTGCTTACGAGTAAAATTCCCTCTATGGGGAAAACAGGAAAAAAAACTATGCAAGTCTTATACTTTTTTTGTTAATTAAATATAATAGATAAATCTGGGTATCAGAATTCAAATCTAGAACCTGTTGCTTACCGAGCAATTTCTCTACCAATTCGTGTACAGTGCTACAAGTATCTTATGGCGCGTGGAATGGTTAGTTCAAAATCGAAACTAACGCCGCTACCATACTCCTTGTTTCCAGCTGCGCCCCCCTGTCGCTGTTATCCACGCGCAATCAGATCCTTGTAGCACTGTTAACTAAATGGTATGTGCAATCATAATGTAAATGATTAAAACTCAGACTACAAACCTTATTGATCACGAACTTTTTAACGAGACATACAGTCGCATAAAACTTTGATTGCGTTATTTAAGGCGATTACCATCGCCAAATTAGCAGCTCGATATTTGTCACTACAAATATCAACGGAAACGACATTGAAATAACGTTCATATCAGCGCGCAATGCATAGTGGCTGTTACGACGCTCGCTGCGTCCACGAGAGGGCGAAGTAGGAGAAAATTATACTTTTCACTTGGACGTGATTACTCGATTGAATAATCTTATGTTATGTTTATAGCTATAAAGTTTATCTATTTATCAAAGCATAGATAAATTCAATCGGCCAAGCCACTCAGGAGCAGTAGGGAATTTGAGGTCAAAAAACACCATTCAGTAAAAAAAAAAATTCAAGTAGAAGTTTTGGTGGTATGAAAAAGAAAAATGTTGCATATGTTGTCTAAGAGTTGATTATTCATAATACATTTTTTCATTATATTTGGTTTGGCCATAAACGAGGAGTAGGCTTTAGAAAGTACCCATTTGGCGGTATTAAGGGCCTTAACTTGAAATTACAAGCTAGAATATGGTAAATATAGGACAGCTAGCCCTTGGCATCCATTAGTAGTTAAGATGTGTAAGTACCTGTACTCAGAAATAACTTGGTGAATTATACCATGGTAATGTTTACTAAACAGAGTGGTTGTATTTAAACAACTGTAACTGTAACTTAAAAGGTGACTTTTGTTTATAAAGCGAAATTCATACTGGAGACTCAGTAAGTGGTCAGGACCAAGGATTGATGACCCTTTTTGTGAGTAATGCAAAATAAAGTTTAGGCTTCTTATATTATTAATTTGGAGTTGTTCGTAAATTACTATAGGGACACACTTTTTCATGCGTATTTTGCAAAATGGTCATTGAACCTCAGTCCGGACCACTTACCGAGTGGGCAGTATGAATTTGGCTGTATAAACAAAAGTACACTTTACATAAGGTGATATTTATTTATGTAGCTGAATTCATACCTGAGGCTTGATAAGTGATCACGGATCACATTTTGATAATTTCGCAAAATAAAATGTTGACCTTCTATCTATAGTAATCAACTAACGGCTGGGCTTGCGTTTGTAGGGAAAACGGTTAATATAATTAACGAATTAGAAGCTATGCGAATTTTATTTTTGTCTCTGTCACTCCCAGCGAAAAATCGCGCAGTGCGAGAGGGGCGGATTCAGGGCAAAAGGGAAAAAGTTGGTTTTGTATTTTTATTACAAAAAAAACTAAACTAGCAAAACTAAAAATATCAAATCTCTAGATATTGTTAAAACACACCTAACAAAATATGTTTGAGTTCTGTATATGGTTCCTATTCGTCAAACGAGGAGAAAAAGTGTGTTTGAAGACCTCATTTCAACAATTATTTCTATCGAGGAAAATTTATCCAAACATGTTTTCCAATTTCAAAACCCTAGATTATGTTGCCAAAATGCATATACCAGAAACTGATTATAATTTTCCGTGTATTTCATGAAATACACAGAAAAGAAACACCCGTATTTTTTTCGCATATCGCCTTAAACAAAAAGGGTCATTGGACCGTGATACTGAGCACTTACCGAGTCTCTAGAATTTGGCTGCATAAATAATTGTGTCCTTGTATACAAAAAGTGAAAGTGAAAGTTTCTCCTAACCGCATGAACCAATCCACTAAGCAAGACGTTTAAAGGGAAACAGCTAAGCCATAATTTCCCTAAGGACATACTGTGCATAATGCATGTTATCTGTTAATAACGACATACCTATATTCTGAATCTCTGTACGGCTCGGATGGGCATGGTCTAAATCCGTTAATAGCTTCAGGGACGGCATGTCGAGACTGCACAAAGTGGGGACTAGACAAATGGAGCATGTTGAGAAATACCCTGGAGTTGGCTTTCAGTAGTCATAGTTTAATGTACTATGGACCATTTTATTGAATTGTAGACATGTTTTTAGGGTTCTGGACCGCAAGACAAAAAAACTGAACCCTTAGCTATTAGTATCACTTTGTTGTCCGTCTCGTTAAAACTGATACCTCCTAATAGTAGTCTATGGCTCCATGGTGCTGTTCAAAAATCAGGGTTGCCCTTTATGGAATAAAATTCATACAAATTAGCTCACCATCTCCTTTTTGTAGAGTGGTTAGTGGCAAACCTTTGTCAGAGTTGTTCAGGCCACCCCATACAGGGCTCTAATATGGCTAAAGGCGCTATGGAAAAAAAATTGACACTTTTAGAACTGGCATATCTACTTCAGTAAACAAGGTATTATTTTGATAAAATTGTATATTATTTTTGGAATCTTTTTCTAGGGCTTTGTTAAACAGAAACGTGATTGGAGAAATTCGGCTCGATACAAATACTTATTGAAATGAGGTATTGTTCGACATCAATTCTCCTGGTTTGCCAATTTAGAATGACATAGTTATTGACTCCAATTATACTTTATGAGACGGGTTTCAACATTATCTAGGACATGGTTTAACGAAATTTTCATAGCAACTTTAGTACATTTTATATTAATAAATAACCGACTTTTTGCTACTTTTTCTCGAATCCGTCCCTCTCACACTATGGGTTTTTTCGCATATGGAAAATTATAATCAGTTTCTGGTATATGAATTTTGACTATACAATCCAGGGTTTTGTTTTTGGAAAACATGTTTGGATAAACTTTCCTCGATAAAAATAATTGCTGAAATGAGGTCTTCAAACACACTTTTTCTCCTCGTTTAACGAGTAGCAGCTGGGTACAGAACTCAAACATATTTTATTAGATGGGTTTCAACAATATCTAGATTTCTGATTTTGGGAATTTTGCTATCTAGTTTAGTTTTTTTAATAAAAATATAAAACCAACTTTTTTCCCTATACGCCCCTCTCGCACTGTGCGTTTTTTCGCTTGGAATGACAGTGACAAAAATAAAATTCGCATCGAGCACTTCCAGGTATTAACAATTTTTTTTTTACAATTTTATTTTGTACTAATTTATTATAATGGTGCTGGACATGAGTAGCGCGAGATCTACTCATACTCGACTTGTTAAGGTAATTGCGTCACTTTTCGTTCCCAAACGCACAACTTGTTATTGTTTTCATTATTTTTGAATAAAATTAATTAAACGGCTTTGCTCGACAATAGTTTATTGTTAGATAAGCTTTTCTATGATACTGCACAATAAATTTAAAGCGTGTTTATAGTTGTTGTGTGGGATCATTTACAACGTAATGCATGAAAGAACACAATATTGCTAAAAAGCCCAGTTGACTATAAACCATTGTTCTGAAATGCCATAAATCACGTTTATTTAATGACTTTTATTCAAAAATAAGGAAAACAATAATAAGTTGTGCGGTTGCGAACAAGCCCTTACGAAAACACCTTGAAGTGGCTTATGTGTTCTTCCACAAGAACGCTGGACTAATACGCGTTTTGTTTGATGATGCTATGGTCAACACAGTAACAAAGTTGTACTAACCATTATTATAATGTTTCTAATTTCCATATCCTTCTTTAATTATTAATTTGATAATATGTCAATCGACCGAGTGGTGTGAGTCAAAACTTCTGTTCCAGAACGGTATTTACAGTTTTATCTATATTTTATTATCTCCGTGTAAAAATTTCGGTTCCAGAACGGTACTTACAGTTTTATCTACATTTTATTTTCTGCGTGTATTTTTAAACGTTTGCAAACAAAATAAAAGTAGGTTATATCAACAAAGCTTTTATTTACGGAACCCTCGGCTACTAGCCTGTTATTCTTTTTCAAGGTCCACCGGTTCTTTTAATATACGGCTGGTCCCTATAGCGGAAACAGAGCTTCAGAGGTGTTGAACAAAGCAATCGGTGTTATTGTTTCCGGCTACGGATCTAACCATTTTCCCAGATACTTTTATAGCGTTTTTGTATGCAATCAAAAGCTTTTAAAAATATTTTTGGAAATTACTACTTTCAATACAAATGAAATATATAGTGTGTACACTTTCGTGCAAGAGAATAACTAACGTACATTTACATTTTTGAAGTGGATACTTCTTTGTTCACATACCTAATAGAAGGGTAATACTATACTATAATAACATACCATATTATATTAGGTGCTTCTTATGTTGCATGCTAAATAACGTTACCCTGCGAGGTGTCCATGGAAGACCAGCGTCGTCGTACAGAATGGTGCCATGACAAATGCTGAGTGGAGGCCTTTTGGGTGTCACTTTTGTTTTGTTTACTATTGCTTATATTTTATTTTAGTTGTGTGACACCAAAAAGCTTTTTATATTCTATTCTATACCATGTTCAGAACTTGTAAGTCACTTCCGGAACGAACTTTTTTAACAAGGGATAATTGAATTTCTGATTATTGATTATAGATAAATACGTCAGGTATATATTATGTTAAACAGATGTCAAATGTTTTCCAAATACCTTGCAAAATTAGGCCATGTCACGACAGTTCGTTAATAACGGTTAGACTTTTTCGTATTCGAGGTTAAAACAATACAAAAGTGAAGTGGTACATACGTCCGTGATATTTTTACTACAAAATAGATCCACCAAAATAGATAAAGCTACCAATTATGTAGTTTTATTTGGTTCAAACACAACGTTTAAATGTGACCGATCCAAGTAGGTTTCGATACATTTTCACCAAGTACTGAATAGTTATCGATTCTTTCTCTCGATACAACCAATGAGTAAAGTTTCATCCCTAGTCTTAACACACTATCCCTGAGGCTATCAGCAGATTTAGACCAAGGCATTAGAATTTGAACAGATCGTAATGCATTATGCACGATATGGGCCATAGGGAAATATAAGCTTAGTTGTTTCATATTCATGCTTGTTCAATGTTATGGACTCGTCCACTCGATCAGTGGTAAGTTTAACAAGTTTTAAAACTAATACTAAGTTAGTTTTAATTGGCTTGACATCAAAACTGTGTGGTTATTATATATGACGTAGACCCAAAATTAAGGAATCAAAGCCTTACTAATATACATGCAGGTGGATAACATATGCTACCTTGTGTTTTTAAGAACCTGGAATTAATTTTCAATGATGGAACCTTTGTACGAGAAAATTTTTAATGAAAAAAATAATTTGAAATTCTAATTTACAGACACCTATGGAATCTTTGCGATGGCAGCATACACAATACATAGGTAACAAGGTTTTGTTGAATAACTATTGAGTGAATTTTGAATTTAAGTGTTCTATTTTGATTAATTAGAAAAAAGTGGGTTTTTCCCAACTCGGCTGCGAAGCCGCTCTTAACTAAAACATCCTTTAACTTAGTTTACGAAACTCTTCCTGCGTCGTGTATCACACATTTTCGTGTATGCTAAAGAAAAATAAATAAATAAAGTAATCGAATAATTCAAAGAAACCTTAAAAGCATTCGACATCTTATTTCACTTGGATTGGAAAGTCGAAGGAAAATCAATAGTAAGAACTCATTGCTTTGGTTTAGAAAAAAATCCTTTTAACTTCTGACGGTACGAAAACTTTTCTTTTACAGTACGAACGCTTTATTAAATTAGAGTGCTCCTTTCAACTTGGTTTAAAATGGAATTTGTCTTGTAGAATCACAGAACTACGAGTAGATAAGCAAGTGAGTTTATGAAATTGTTACAAAGTGCCTTGTTCCAGCTTTATGTGAAAAGCTTATTTAGTAATTTGTAAGTTTTGTTGGAAATTATGTAAGTCCAAATGAAAGTGCAAACAGATAATCATTAATGTTTGCTGAGGCAAGTACTTATAGAAGATTTTTATGGTATCATCAGAATCAGAATCTACTCCATCAGGGCCCGACTGGAGAAAAGTAATAATAAAATTATGAGTTTTATATAATATTTATTATAAGAATAACATAAAACAACGTAAAATGAAATTTTTGTGAGATATATTTCGGGCCATTCGGGCCCGGCATCAGTCACAATGAAGTAAGAGAAAAATATAATGCATAGGTAAAAAAATATAAAAATAAAAACTATTTACATCTAACCTATTTACAAGATATTAAAAGAATTTTTAATATTGCTTGTTTGTTAAATGTAATGTAATGTTAAAAATTTTTTTAATATCTTGTAAATAGGTTAGATGTAAATAGTTTTTATTTTTAAATTTTTTTACCTATGCATTATATTTTTCTCTTACTTCATTGTGTGTGACTGATGCCGGGCCCAAATGGCCCGAAATATATCTCACTAAAATTTAATTTTACGTTGTTTTATGTTATATAATAATTTATAAAGATAAAAAAGTCAGTATTTAATATTTATTTGTAAAATATTTATTTAATAGATCAACATTAGACTGAAATGTGTCAAAATTGTAAAATGAAATCAATGAAAGTTGATAATTTGTAAATATAGGTATAATATTGGCCTGAAGCCTGACATAACTAAATGAATTTAATTTAAGTAATTAATCAGATTATTTATTATTTTTTAATTACATTATTTTTATCCATAACCCATTGGAGCTTCGTAGTTGTGAGTGCCTGACTTTTTTGACTTGTTACGTTACTATAAAAACGTGTCCATATGTCACGTATGCTTCCCAGCGTCATTCGCAAATTACTCTATTGATAAAGTTATTTCTGTTAAACGGTATGTTTAAAAATTATGAAAAAAATATATATTGTTAGTAACACTATAAAGAACAACTTTATTTTACTTAGTTAATTTTTCTCGCATATAAGAAACAACATGAAAATATTGTTCAAAGTCAAGCTGTTTGCAGACTAAACTTAAGTAATATTGGTTATTTCTTTGAAACCACTGAACGTATATGTATGGTTCTTGCACTAAAATACAAGGAAACTATTGCTTAGATTGCCTTAGAAAATATTTAATGGAATTTTTTCTATCCATCGCGTCCGTGTGAAATGTATTATTTTCTCCTATTTTGCGCTATCCGGAGCGGAGACCTAGCGACGTCGACGTCGATTTTGAAAAAATCTGTTTTCCATAGATAAGTTTAATACCTACTCGACCAAAAGGTATGTAACAGCTGATTATTTTTTTACAATTTTAGGGTTTGCCCCGTGACAAAAGTTGTTCATATTAAGTTTGTTTAAGAAAAAGGTTATCATATTAACCCTCTGTATATAATATAATATCCTAATCCTCTGGCTTGGAGAGATGTTGGTTCTCTTCAAAACTAATTATTTCTTGATCTATCATCATATTTCTAGGTAAAATATCTTTTTCGATGCCGAAGGCTATGCCGCGTTTCCACGTTTCCTAACAAAATAATAATAATTATTGATGACACATTTGATCCCCTCGTAACTTTTTCTTTTACTCAGAATTGATCCTCTACTAAAGTGTCTTTGGCAGGGCTGACATGATCTCTGATTTGATCTCCTGGTAAAATGTCCTTAGCAAGACCATGGTTTATGGGTTACTAGCTTTTGCCCGCGGCTTCGCCCGCGTGGATTTAGTTTTTTGTATTTTAAAATTATTTCTTGATCTCTTGTTTGATTCTCAGGCTTTGACGAGGCCGAAGGCCGAGCTACGTTTCCTCACGAAATAATTTCTCGATCACTTATTTGATTCCCAGGTAAAATTTGTAAATTCATAATTGAAAATTTAGGTAAATTCTGAACGAAATTATAATTTTTTTCTCTGAATTAAACTTCGGTTAGTGTGTTAACACTTTGAAACACAATATTTTTTTCTTAAATATATTAAATCCTTAAACCCAACCCTAGTAACAGAAGCAAAATTTCAGCTCTATAACTTCAAAGCAACTGTATTTCGAAAAATATTTTTGTCCTTATGGAATGAAAAATATAATGCCCTGAAAAATGTCATCTTAATTTCTAGTATCTTTAGTAAGTATCTTTGGTGGTCTTTGGCGAGGCCGGAGTCCGAGCCGCTTTTGCAAACGAAACTATTTTTTGTTCTTTGAAATGTCCTTTGCCAAAGTGTTTTTGTTCAGGCCGTAGGCCGAGCCGCGTTTCCGAACGAAATTATTTTTTACTTTTATTTGATTCGATTTAATTCATTAGAGATATCCCACGCATAACTCGCTCCATAGCTCCTTAAGCGACCTTAAGTTGGTGGATCAAGCCCTTGGTAAGTGATAACTTATCAGTTAAATACTTTTGCCTTTAAGCACTGCGGAAAGTCATCGACATAATCTGCCGAATCAGTAAGTTGAAGTGGCAGTGGGTAGGCCCATATTTGTCGCCGACGTGATTGCCGTTGGAGCCAAAAGGCCTAGAATGGACACCACGTGCAGCAAAGCGTAGCCTAGACCGGCGGACTTCGCGGGTAGTGGCTGGATGAGCATGACGGAGGAGCGCCAAGAGTGGAAAAATTTTAGAAAGGCCCATTTCCAGCAGTGAACGAACACAGGCTGATGGATGGCTAGATATTTTATCCCCAGATAAAGTGTCTTTGGCGAGGTTGAAGGCGTATCAGCGTTTCTGAACGGAAAAAGCACGATTGCTTATAAAATTTGTTGTCGCACGTTTACTAATTCAAAAACGATTTTCAATAAGTTCCGCATTGAGTCCGCGTAGTAGATTGTAGCCGTAAGTACGCTAATTATTCCTGTAATATTTGACGAAAAACCAGTCAAGTGCGAATCAGACTCGCGTACCTAGGTTTCGTAATTCGACAGTTTTGGGAACAGAAAATTTTATTTGGTCTTTTTTTTCGTGAATTTCTCAACCGCTATATTTTTCTGTAATCTTTACGTAAGCACTTATTGCCGTGGTTTTTTTTTTTTTTTACAGTTTTCGGTTCACCAGTTTTGGAGATAAGGGAAGGGACATACATTTTTTGTGGTTTTCTGAGGATTTATCAAAATAGATTCAAGTAAATTATCAAAACTATATATTTTTACAATCGACTTTTTAATACCTATATTGTATTAAAAAAATATGTTTAAATTTATTTAACTTTATTTTTATTTTTCATTTATAATAAAAAAAAACGCTTTAATTATCCTGTAATTGGCCAGTTATGACCTATAATCGGGGTGGGTACATACATTTTTTTTGTGGTATTTCGACGATTTCTTGAAAAAGGTGCAAGTTAATATAGCCAAATTATATAATTTTATAATCGGCTCCTTAATACTTATAATTTGATACCTATATTGTGGTTTTAGGAATATTTTTTTTTTCCTCTTTTGTGCAAAATTCTAACCGTGTTACCACAAAACGTTGTTTAACTTTAGACAGTGTTTAAATCTGTTGTTGTCACCTTTTCTTTCATATTGTAAAAGAGTGACAGCAACAGATTTAAACGCTGTCTAAAGTTAAACACCGTTTTGTAGTAACACCGTCAGTCTTTGTCTTTAACGGTGTTAAAGTTATGAGGCTGTGACATACGGATGGAAGGACAACGGAATCTCACCGTTAAAGTTCCAAAAATGTCAAAATTAAATTTTCTATTCGCAAAACTGTCGAATTACAGACGACTTGCGAGTCTGACTCGCACTTGACCGTTTTTCTTTTTATTTGATACCATTTTTTTGTACTTTGTGCTTGTGCAAATTTAAAGGAGCTTGTGCCTTTGTCCTATTTCAGGTCTAGAACTACATTTGTGCCAAGTTTCAGCCCAATCGGTAGGTACGGGGCGTGAAGGAGCAAAACATCACTTTTCTAAAGAAATTTGACACCCCACTGCCATCCCATGGGAACTGATTTATGGGATAAAAAGTAGCCTATGTGCTATTCCAGGTCCAGAACTACATTTGTGCAAATTTTCAGACCAATCGGTTTGGTAGTTACGGCGTGAAGGAGTAACAAACATCCATACATCCATCCATCCAAACTTTCGCATTTATAATATTAGTGGGATTAGTGGGATGTATGATACTGACAATTATTAGAGAAAAATAGTTAAAATAAAATTCAACCTTCATTAATTTCGGATCTGCTACGAAACGCACTACTTATTGCCCTTTAATGCTTTCCTAACTCGTAAGTGCTAACCGAACAGTGATACGAGAAGCAGTAGTATTTTTATTGATTCCGATAATTACGTTTTCGGGTCCATACGGACCCAAATAGTAAAAGTGGGTGTAAGTAATTAAGTTGAGTTTTTTTCTTTTTACCATGTTTTACAATAAAACAAGATTTATATCTGTATGTATAAAATTCAAAGTCCTAACTGACTGACTGACTGACTGACTGACTAACCGACTGATATATCAACGCACAACTTAAGCCGCTGGTCTGCTTAGAGACGTGAAATTTGCAGGGTGCATTCTTTGTGAAGTGTAAGTATCCACTAAAAAAGGGTTTTTCTAAGGGTAAAATAGGGGATGAAAGTTTGTAGGAAAGTCCGTCAGTTTTGAAGTAAGGATCATGAAATTTTGTGTTTAGGCTGATAATTGAAAATTAATTTACACGTGTTTCAGCGTTTTTGATTTAAAGGGATGAAAAGGGGGATACAATTGTGTATGGAAAGTCCTTCATTTCCAAAGTAAAATTACTAAATTAATTTTTAAATTTTTATTATTGTTAGAAACTAACGGTGATGTTGTAATTTCAACCCTTAAGGGGCTGAAAAGGGGGATGACATTTTGTCTTTAAGTTGTACATTCACTAAATATTGTAGTCAAAAATAATGTACACGTGTATAGTATTATCACTAAGCCTCTACTGCCGCCCGTTTATCCGTCTGTCTGTCTGTCTGTCTATCTGTCTGTCTACCACGAGCAAATCTCAGCTGTCTGGAAATGGTTGAGGAACTTGTGGATAGGTCTCATGGCTTAATTTAAAACCTGACAGGTTTAATGAAACTCCTCAACAGGCGTCGATAAGATGATCGTATTTGGGTGCTTTTAACCCCTTAGAGGGTGAAATGGGGAGTTTTCTACTAATAATATCTTTTCACACACGCATTGAGTTCTATTAAAACCATACTACTCTCATCCCGGAGATTAGTTAAGTTTTACAGAGAATTTCGTCCTTATTGCTTTGTTTGGGATATTGATAGTTGTATATTCAACTGAGAGGGAGTGAGAGCACTTATAATGTTTGTTTCTAAAAAATATATAATTGGTTTCCTGTAGGCCAGAAGCCAATTGCACTTTTGTTTTGATGTTATGCCATTTGAGTTCATGTCAAATTGTATGATATGTAAATATTTGTTGTGTTTTTTCTTATATGTTGCTGTGATTTTCGCTTCGGTTTTGTTTTTCTTGCGTACACATTTTACTTTTTTCCCAGTCTGTTTACCGGGTATAAACAGACCGCTACCTTTAAATAAAACTGCATATATTACCGATCATACTGAACCATTTTTCACGAGAATCATACGCGGGTATACCATTAGTTTAAGCAATATTTGAGTTTTAAACGAAAACTACGTGAATCCTAAAGCAACGAGATACGGTCGATTTTTTGAGGCAGTCTCGTCCGTGAAACAGGACGTGTTAAAGTCTTTATGTTACAGTTGAATATCTTCTTTTCTGATGTTTTGCGTGTGTAATTTTCTTCAGAGAGTTCTTCAGTATTATCATTATATTATGTGGTTTTATTTAAAGGTCGCATTCTTTGTACAACCTGTATATAATATTATTAAAACTCGCGTGAGCTGACATACTAAATTATTATTACATACGGCTTGAACACTCACGTGTGATTGTTAATAACCGCCCCTAATAACAAACAATTGGAACAATCAAAGGAATCAAGTGCATCCACCATCCCACCCCTATCGACGACGCAGCCAACGCTCAGCGCACGAGCAATGCGTGCAGCTCGCCCGTTTGACAACGACGGTGAACGCCGCGTCGTCGTCCTAAGAACGACACTCGCCTTGATAATGCCGAAATTGTATCGGTGAAACGGTTGGCATATAGTCAACAACAATCACACGTGAGTGTTCAAGCCGTATGTAATAATAATTTAACCTGTATTTACTTACTTTTCTTATACAATTTTTTGTTTCGTTTGCTTCTAGTCTAAGGATTTCGCTAATAAAAGTTAAATTTTCCAATAAAAATAATTATGTCTGTTATTTAACCTGACGTACAAGGTCATCCAAGTAAGTAGGACTAACATTTTTGATAATGAATTTTCCTCAGGATTTTGGATCAGCTTATTTTATTACGTTAACAAATAGATAGACAATAGATCTAACGGTAAAATAAAATAAAAGTGACTGGAAAAACTTAACTCTTTCATGAAAAGTGACATGACGGAAATTACGGATCCGTACGGACCCAGAAAAGTAATAGTGTAGTATGAAAGTAGGTATAGTACTTAAGGCGATTACCTTCGCCAAATTAGCAGCTCGATGTTTGTCTGTATGAATATCGACGGAAACGACATTGGAATAACGTTCAAATCAGTGCACAATGCGTGGTGGCTGTTACGACGCTCGCTGCGTCCTTGAAAGGGCAAAATAGGAGAAAATAATACTTTTCACATGGGCGTCATTGTTCGATTGAATAATTCTGTGTTATATTTATAGCTATCAAGTTTATCTATTTATCAAAGCATAAATGAATTGAATCACCTAAGCTGCTTAGGAGCAGTAGGAAATTCAAGCCAAAAAACACCATTCAGTTGAAACAATTTTTCATATAGAAGTTTTGGTGGTACGAAAAAGAAAAATGTTGCATATGTTGTCCTAGAGTTGATAATCCATAATACATTTTTTCAATATTTTTGGTTTGGCTATAAAAGAGGAGAAGGCTTTAGAAAGTACCCATTTGCCGGTATTAAGGGCCTTAAGAGTTAAGCTCTTCTATCAAAAAATGTGCAAATTTTTGTGTAAATACCATACCACTAAATATTACAAAGTACAACAAAAGTTATACATTCACGAATTTAAGCAAAAACGCGATTCCGTTCCATTTAAAACTCCACCATCAGCGTACCTGTTAAATATAGAACTCTCCTACAACACTTCTTATTCTTATTCTTTATTGTACACAAAATATTTAATTACACACGAAAACATTAAAATTAGGTGTACAGCGGCGAGCTTATCTCTATGAGAGATTTCTTCCAGCAAACCGAAAAAAAGTTATGGAATATACATATAAAAAGAAAACAGCAATCATATGTGTACAAACACCAAATACTTACTACCAAATAATAAACAAAAACACACTAATTTAACTAACTACAAAACCAATGTACATAGATATAAATAAATAAAGAATAAAATACAAATTATAATTACACCTATATGCTCTAAGACACCAATCAATTAAAATACATGTATAAATAAATAATTTATTTTAATATAAATTATTATATTTAACATTGTTTTAAAAAACACTTGTACTTATCCACATATTACAATAGAACTTTATTATGCCTGACCGGTTTCGCTGTAAAGCATTTTCTAGGGCTTTTTGCTTTACAGCGAAACCAGTCGGGCATAATAAAGTTCTATTGTAATATGTGGATAAGTACAAGTGTTTTCTAAAACAATGTTTTATAAATTCCACCAAGTGCCAACAATCACTAGCATCTACTAAATTATATTAAAAGCTCAATAATTTGTTAAAAATGCTCTTGCAATCTCTTTTTGAATGAGGAGACAGTTACGCACCCTTGTACAGTATGCGGAAGAGAATTCCATAACTGAACAGCTTATACAGTGTAGGAGTTCCCAAAATGATGGGGAGGTGTTTTTAGGAGCGAGGCTGTATGTGACCTAAGTGGTTTAGTTCTACTGAACAGAAAGTAGAAGCTTTCACGCATATACTCAGGTGCATTAGGACTTTTTAAGATGAGGAAGAGGCAACACAATGGTGGTAATTATACTTCTCCAATAACCTACGCAGAACAAATTGTATCCATTTATTGGGCTGTATTGTCTATACCATGTTGGCTAAGATAGAAGAAAGCATTTCAAACGACAACTCAGTGTTGTTGTTTTATCATGAAAAGAAATCTTTTCGCTAGGTCCTTAGTGGCTTTATGGAGTAGTCTGCTCTTGAAAAGGTTTTATAAAGTGCTACCAGTATTTCACCATCCATCAGCCTAGTTCGTCCACTGCTGGACATAAGCCTTTCCAGGACTTTGCCACTCCCGACGGTCATCCTGGAAGAATTGCCTATACTCACACACACTGCTGGGCAGGCGGGTTGGTGAGCGCGGTGCCGGAATCCTTGTACCAGTGACACCGCTGCCCGTCACCAGTCTGTGTCATATAAGGCCCGGCTATAAGGGATGGATATACCGCCATCCATCGGTCCCAGGCATGGTAGGCCGCCTGGTTTTTTGCCTGTGAGCTGTCCTCTTACTCTCCCCCGAATTACTTCGAGGGGGTCTCCAAGTAAAATTGTGGTACCTCCACAGTCGAGCCCGGCATCAGCTCCACCACCTGTTAGTATTTCACCAAGGTCATGAAATTTAATCAGTAACGTTGAACTTAGTTATACACAAAATAAATGTTTTGTTTACAGATGATATAGTAATACACAACCAGCCAACTAATACCTATGACGTATGTTCTGACAACATTTTCTGTGTCTTTTCTTCCTCTACTAAATTAAATACCTTATACTAAGTTAAACCCAAATGCAATGGATTTTTTTTTCAAGGCTATCAAAAGTTTACTTTAAACTCAACTCAAATGTCATGCATGTGTTAAGGCGATTACCGTCGCCAAAGTAGCAGCTCGATGTGTGTCGGTACCAATATTGTCGGAAACGACAATGAAATAACGTTCATGATTTATATAAAAACGGCTCACCTCAGTACGTGTTATGATCGGGAAAGCAGACCAGTTTCAGCAGATTTAGACTGCTTTCATCTGGGCGAGTGAAAACGTTTACGCGACGACGTTAATAACGTTCATATCAGCGCACAATTGCATAGTGGCTGTTACGACGCTCGCTGCGTCCTTAATAGGCCGAAATAAGAGAAAGTAATTCTTTTCACATGGACGTGATTGTTCGGTTGAATGCTCCTATTTTATGGTAATAGCTATCAAGTTTATCTATTTATCAAAGCATAAATGTGTTAAATCGATTAAACCGCTTAGGAGCAGTAGAGAATTCAAGCCAAAAAACACCATTTGGTTTAAATATTTTTTCGTATTGAAGTTTTGGTGGTATGAAAAAGAAAAATGTTGTATATTTTGTCTTGCAGTTGGTAATTCATAATACGTTTTTAACAATATTTTTGGTTTAGCCATAAACGAGGAGTTGGCTTTAGAAAGTACCCATTTGGCGATACTAAGCCCCTTAAATGAACGTCACACGTTGTTATGGACTTTTAGCTTAGTCAGACTCAAGTTGGAACTTTGGATCTAACGATATATAAACAACACTTTACCTTGTCGAGATAACGCTTTCATTTCATTCAATTATTAATTTTTGTGTAAAAGAGCTTGTACAAGTATTACTAGATTGATGGATATGGAAGAAACAAATGAATTGTGCCAAGATCGTGGCAGATGGATATCTCTGGTCTCTACCCCTCCGAGAGACAGGTACAGAACAGATATAAAAATTGTGTAAGGGTTTTGGTTAATTTTGTTGTTAACCCATGGGCTTCGTTTATTAAATATAAAACAATGGAATCAGTTGCTTCGGTCTTTGACTAAACGGATGAGAATCATTTATACACAGCCAACCACTAATTAGCTAATAGAAAAGAATAATACCGTAAATTTCCAAAGAGTTAATTCATTAAATAGGTAATTCATTTCGTTATGTGTCCTCGTGCACGCTGTAATTAGATTATTTGTTAATTATTACTGATTAAATTGTAACTGCTTACTGATGGAACATAATAAAGGTGGTTCTTCTTTTTTATAGATACTAGTTTCAATAATAATAATAAGGTTTATTTAGTCAAACCGATTCTAAACCCCCATTTCTTAAGAATCGCTTTATCCCCTTAGTATTTCTTGGACGTCTTTTACGTCCAAGCAAAGCACTGCTTTCCGTATTCCAGAACCATTGAAAAGAGAATAATTCTACCAAAGAATATAAACTATTACTCCGTACAGAAGCGACACTCATCTCCCCCCGCGAGTTTATCGTCACCCGCAAGTCAGGCGCACGGTCGCGTGCATGCAGTTTAGTTGGTCTACCATGAGTTTTGCACTCGACACACGTTAATGTTTGCCTAAAATATTTATATAGTTATGAGAAATTGCAAAGCGCCTCCTAGCGGTTTACGAGAGGAACTACAATTTCTAATACAAAATATTTTACGCAAACGTTAATCGGGTGCAAAACTCATGGTAGACACCACGGATTTAGAATAGAAGTAGACCCATTGTACACAGTACCGCTCGTTTGCTGCGTGTGTGTGTATGTGCACAAGCGTGTATATGGACAAGCTAGTTACGCACGTGGGCGTTGTAAGGAATTAAATCGGCGACTGAATATGAATGTCAGGGGCGTGATTCTACCCAAATTTTTTCCAACTCCTTTACTGTATCGACAATTCTTCCTTGAAATAACCTTTCATTTCACGTATGCGAGGCTTCGTCGGTGACTGCTTTTAAGAACAATTAAAATCAACACTGCCTTGATCTACAGAACAATCTATTGAGTCAAGTCTAGAAAATTCATAAAATATAAATAAAACATAAACTAGTTTAATTTTGAGCCTTAACCTTTAATAAATAGGTACAATTTTGGTGTTCATGTATTGGTTTATGTAGTATTATTAGCTCATAGGAAAACATCGTGAGGAAACCTGCATGCCTTAAGAAAAGTGTATTTGTGCCTGAAAAACAGCTGTGGGGCTTACTCACCACCCATCACATTGGGACGTAATAAGCATCGGTGTACCGAGTATTGACTGTTACTATTATTTCACAGCTTAGACTCGCGGACACCTCTGACACCCCTTTGGGGATTCATGTCGTGATGACATATATAAGGTCTTTCACTGTGACCTGAAACTTTTTTTAGGGATTGTCAAGTGTCTTTTTAACATTCATTTGCGACAGGTTATTTGTCTTTTGGTAAAAATGGACTTTGGGTTTATTGTTCTATTTGTCTGAGACAATGATGTTGAACAACTATTTCAAAGAAACCATACATATATTGCTGCAAAATTGAAATAAGTACGAGTATCAAAAGTTTTGTACCATTATCAGTTACTAGTAAAGACTTACTTACGGCTGTGTATGTTTCAGTTCGTATATGGAGGCAGTGAAAATCAATAGTTTCATACTTGTTGCTGAAGACTTGCCTTTACTGAGGTAATTTTAAAATTTGCCATGAAAAATCCGGCCAAGTGCGAGTCGGATTCGCGCACGAAGGGTTCTTTACCATTACAAAATATGAGGAACCAAA
This sequence comes from Ypsolopha sequella, assembly GCA_934047225.1. Taxonomy (NCBI): domain Eukaryota; kingdom Metazoa; phylum Arthropoda; class Insecta; order Lepidoptera; family Ypsolophidae; genus Ypsolopha; species Ypsolopha sequella. Next base: position 12,170,929 of record OW203994.1, on the reverse strand, counting down.
CAAAAATTTTGGTAAATAACAACAATAATAATACTCGTATGTATAGATGTCATAGAAACATCAAGGCGACACAAACAAGACGCTTAAACGCCGTTTAAGGTACCGTATAAACGGTAGCACCTGCAAACGGAGCCCACTGAGCACGGAACCCTAATTTTATCATTTTGTTGTTAAAATTCAGAGTACGGTAAACAACCTTATCACATTTAAAACTTGTATGTAATACCGTCTTTAAGATAAAGCTGAAACCAATAACGTAACAAATTTGGGTTTAATTTTTTTTTATTATACCATTACCGTGATCGAGGCCGTCGTAACACAAATTTTGTGAAAACTTCATCTCGGCACCTATTACGGCTGAAGCTGTAGACCACTGTGACAGACGGACGGACAGACGGACGGGCAAACAGACATCAGAGGCATAATAGGGTCCCGTTCTCAAAACCGATAAATTACGTTATCAAAACAAAATATGGAAAGATAGCAAGTTTTTATGACACATTGTTTATTTAAACACAACATCATATACATGTACAAATCTTCGACCAAAATAAAATGAATGGACGGGCCTTGTCTTTACAATTTGCTCACTCATAACGAGTCTAAGCAATTGGATATATACTATACTTCAATACCTAATTGTAAGTCTTTATTTTGCTTTTTGCACTTTGGAAATGCACAAGAAGGCATTTTTTCGTCAGTTATTTGGATGGCATGTAATAATAAGCGTACTTGTCACTCTTCTAACAGAGACCGACTGAGATGAAGTGAGAGCCGGCGCTCACTTTACAAACTTCAAAAATCTTTACGCTGTGGCCCGTCCATTCATTTTATTTTGGTCGAAGGTACAAATACACGTATACGATTACATGATACAAAAAATAGGAAAAGTTGTGAAGAGTCTTTTATCCAATAAATAAAATTAATTTGTCTTCAAATATGCTACTTAAAATAAGAATCCTATTGAATACTTCAGAATTTTAAACGGATTTCCTTGTTAAATGGATCCGTTGTTTCCAAGTTTTGAAACAAATTGGATCATTTAACGATATTCCGTGGCGACCGTATTGAAACGGCGCGATAATAATTGATAATTGTGGGAAACTTTATTGGATTAAGCCTATATTTTGATCTAATTAATATCTATTGTTATCCTTAACGCCTGACCTGAGCCTATAACATGAACAGCTCCAGATTTTTGAGGCTTCGTTTGAAGAAATAGGGCTCTTCCTATCTGGAAAAAAAAGGGTTTTAATATATCGGATGTCCCAAAATAAAGTTTATATTTGTTTAGGTTCCTGCGTGAACGCAACGAATCCGGATGCGCGTGGGATATGTTAATCGGTAGCCTAGCTTCTGGGAATTTATACACTATAGCATAGATATAAGGAAGGACAGATTGCTAACTCCTTGTACTGTTCGCAATACTAAAGATAACGTTGCTAGATGGCGTTACTTGTCTCGCTGGAAATAAAATTTGTCTGAAATCGACGAAATATAGCATTTTACTGTTCTGGTTCATCATATTTATTTATTTTATGAATAAAAACACAAAATTTTCATAACATCGCATCAGAAAATAGTGAATTCTTATTCAGGTGTTTTTAACATTTTTTTCATTAAACTTTCGGTGGTAAGCTGGCACTCTAACTAAGCGTGCAGATGGTTATTCTGGATTCCGGTAGATGGCGCACAACGATCAATTAAACAAAATATGTGCATTAAAATACGCTTTATTTACCTTAACACACACTACTCATACATACCGGTATATAACTTTACTCTTTGACTCAACTGTCATGCACGGTTGAGCGATTTATCCTCAGATTTATCGTATGCCATGTTTCGCGTATTGTCGTATTCTAGCACATTTTTGTTTTTGTGGGCGCAGTATAGTTGCTACACACACACACACACACATCGAATTTCGTTTCAACTGTTCGGTAGATGGCACTAGGTATGTCACAATTTATCTAGTATAGTAGCGACATCAAAAATAATAAGTCGAACTACTAGGTACCGGCGAAAATAATAAGTTTTACGCGGGCTTTGTTCTAATGTATAGAGTGAGTAATCTATCCTTCCTTTATTTATCTATGACTATAGAGGTTTTCTCGGGGGTGGACCGCGCGTTCTGTGTGTTAATATTTTATAAATATCCTAAAAACGGTGATTCAGCGAAAAAGCACGAAGACAATTTTGCTCTCATTGTGGTTTCAGTATCTTAAACGATGCGCTAAGTGTACTCCTCATTTGAAAATGGGTTAAAAAGATTAAAAAGACCGCTTTAGCACTTTTTAATCCATTTTCGAATGAGGAGAACACCTTTCACATCATTTAAGTTACGCAAAAAAATGATACTTGGAAACAGAAAGCCCTCCACGGAAGACACCGCAAAGATCTTGAGCAACTGCACGTTGATAAAAACTGGTCCAATGCATGGCTTAAGCAAGGCGAGCTCTTTCCGGAGACGGAGGCATTTATGATCGCTATTCAAGACCAGGTTATTTATACTATAAATTACATGAAACATATTATAAAAGAACGCAATCTATCAAATGACTTATGCAGTCACTGTAGCAGCGCTTCAGAAACTATTCAGCATATTACGGGAGCTTGTAAAACTATAGTTCAAACGGACTACAAGCGCCGGCATGACCAAGTTGCTTCTATTTTACACCAACACTTGGCATACAAAAATAAATTTATAGACCAAAAGACCCCATATTATAAATACAAACCTGAAAAAATTCTCGAAAATAACCTTTTGAAAATATACTGGGACCGCAGAATCATAACAGATAAAACAGTACATTTTAACCGACCGGACATCACCGTTCACGACAAACAAAAGAACACAGTTTACTTGATAGATATAGCGATACTCAATACTCACAATCTGCAATCGACTCACACAGAAAAAATAAGCAAGTACAAAGATCTGGCTATGGAAATTAAAACACAGTGGCGTGTAAACACTGTTAAAATAGTCCCTATCGTAGTATCAACTACATAACAGTTGTTATTCCTAGATTCATTGTGACTTCAAAATTTTTTAGAATCACCCTTTTAAACGTGAGTTTGGATTTACTTGTAAAATTCTAGCACACAGAACACGTGGTCCAACCCTGAAAAAACCTCCATATTGTCTAGATGCCCAGAAGCCAGGCTATCGATTGACATACTCCCCGTACCCCCAGAGTTTTTGCGCTTACGCAGTAAGCTAACCAAATATAAACTTTCTTTTGGAACACCTTGTACTTACTTTTTGTCTAAAGAAAATATATTTCAATCCTAGTTCTTTTAGTTCTAAAATGTTCTTTAGAGGATCGACATCGATAGAGGTTACGGGATCGACTTAACTTTTTTTCACAAAATAAGTAATACAAATATGAAAAGAATCTACTAAAATCTAAATGTTTTTGCCCATAAAATATTTCAGTAAAACCCTCCATTCTGTTGTTCCGCTGCATGATTATTAAGAATATGACATAGCCAAAACAAAAACCAGTTCCGGGCGTGGCTTATTCTATTTTACGATAGCGCGTGGGGGGAAATTCGTCCCGGTCTCTAAGTTCGCGTCACCATAGCAAAAATACGAATAGAGTGGACGAGGCAGGGTCAAAAGTAATACGTATTTTATTTTATCTAACTTATTACTGTATTTCGATCATCGTCACACGGCATTGATCCTACTTGCTATCACGTCGGGACGTAAATTTATTATGGTCGGCTAAAAGTGGTTTTTTGAGTGTTTGATTTATCAGTTGACCCTCGGAACATTTCAGACACTCCTTTAGAGATACATAATAATATTGTGGCGGTTAATTGTCACCATTACCCATTCTTTAAATATTTTTCGCCCGTTGAGCTGGTTTTACACTTGCGGGAAAATAAATTGGACCAAAAATTTCTTTACAAAAAATTTTTACTAAAGTTGTTATTACAAAAAGTGGAAACTAACAAATATTCTCGGAAGGAATGCACCACGTCACTACCTATCTCACTGTAGCCTATATCAATTATGCCTCTCTCATTCAACCACGTTTAACTGCGTTCCTATCTCATTCCAACTCATTTTAAATAGCGTCACTATTTATCTCACTCTAACGCGTGTTAAATGGCATTTCTAATGAACGTCAAATATTTTTACTGCCCGCCACTCTTTCATTCTAAATTCTAATTATTTTAAAAAATACGCAGCTCCTTTGGTAGTAAAATAGCAATAACTTTTTTTTCAAAAGTAATACACAGAAATTGCCAGATCATTTGAAAAACAATATTTGATGAGCCGTTATTTAAGACAATTTGCAAAACTAACATAGGACATTTTTTTTCAGGGTGTGGTATCGAACTAACCTAATTACAAAAAATTGCTCATAAATTGGGTTTTTATTTTTCTTCCTGATGTAACAGCATTTCAAGGTTTATTTTTGACTTTATCAATAGCATGACTATTCAGAGTTGCGCAACAAAAATTTTATTCTTAGAATTTAGAACTGGTTAGCTTTGACTCTCAAAAATCTATTCGAATTTATAAAAGTACCATCAACTCGAAGACTATCTACTTTTTGCTGAGGTCATAATTTGATATTCTGGTCAGTCATGAGCTGGCCTACCAGCCTTCCAAGGGAAAGAGTTGACTTTTGGGACACCTGTTTACCCTTGCGATAAATCGCCAAGTGTTTGAAATGTTCAGGTCTCTTTACGCAAAATGAAAAAACAAAACTCTTTTAGGATTAATTTGTTGTCCCTATGTTTGTCTGTTTGTCCGTTTGTCTAGGCAATTTTTCTGGGTAAAATCAATAAATGCTAATATTTACAGCCTTGTAAAATATACATATTATAACGTTTTTATGGCCTTTTGTTTAACTTTTTCATACAAATTTTCTCCTTATGAAAATATAGAGATCAACACTTTACATAATATTTTGCGTTTGAAAGAAAGCACAGAAAGGAACTCTAGAACAAATAATGTAAAAAATATTAAACCATATCTTTCTATTCTAAAGGGATTAATAATTTACTGTTTGTTCAATGTGGCGATAGCTTTGTTTATTATTTTTTTCTTTCTTTGTTACAAAGATAACAAATATTTTCATACAACGTTTTCCTTAAGGGCTATTTCTCCGAATTTGTAACAAAATATTAAGAAATAATTATAACGGTAAAGTACAACTTTTAGCTAAGACAATTTATTGTTAAAAGTTTGCTATATGCATAAACATATTTTAATGATATTATGGTATCTTCAAAATAATTGGGTTTTCCATAAGCGTGATATCAGATTATTTAAGAAATTTACGGCTGGTATCACGACGACGGATAAGCCAATTATTTTATTACTATTGTAATATAATTAAAAATATGTTAATGCATACAGCAGACTTTTAACTATAAGTTTTCTTAACTAAAAATTGTATTTTTACTTATTGAAATTGTATTTCTCATCAAGAAGTGCAAAATGACAAGATATTCAAAATAAGTTAATTGAATTTGTGAAATGGTTTCAGGTCAAAACAGTTTTCCATGAAACGGTAATTGTTTATACTTAGCAAAGTGTGTAAACTTAGTCATCTTAACATGAACGACGCCTGTATTTCTGTCTTTTTTATTTCCGGTATAGATAAAAATATACAAACTTGTTAAACTTTGCGTAAAAACGAGGCAATATTGACGATATCCTGACAGCTATTATGATGGTGTTTTACCAAATTTTGCTTTTTGGGCTGTATAGAGACGTAGTTAGATGTCACTAGAATATACTCATGAAAAAAGATATGAAGAAAATAAGCTGTAGACTTCACATTCGGTTTATAACTATTGTATGAATTTTAAGAAAAATACAGGGGTAAAGGGACCTCTTAAGGAAAACCTTGTATTAAACTATTTGTTATCTTAGTAAAAAATAATTCAAGGAAAAAAATAAACAAAGCTATCGCCACATTGAACAGTAGATAATTAATCCCTTTAGAATAGAACAACATGGTTTTCATATTTTTTACATTATTTGTTCAACAATTCCTTTCTGTGTTGACTTTTAAATGCAAAATATTATCTCAAGTGTTCATCCCTACATTTTCATAGTGAGAAAATTTGTATGAAAAACGTAAAAAAAAAACGTAAAAACCTAAAACGTAATATAAATAAAAACGTCAAAAGTATGTTTTTACAGCTCTATAGAGGGCCGTTTATATTGGTATTTATTAATTTTACCCAGAAAAAATTGTCTAGACAAACGGACAGACAGACAAACATAGGGATAACAAATTAATCCTAAAAGAGTTTCATTGTTTTCATTTTGCGTAACAGAACCTGAACATGTACCGACAGGATTATCTACGATCTAGTAATTTTGCCATGCACTGTAAATATTTCAAAATAAATTTCTATATTTTAAATGCTTGGCGATTTATCCCAAGTAAGTGTACCTATATAATTTGCAAAAAACTTCACTTATTTGGACCTGAAATGGTGAGCCAATACTACAGGGTAATTTCACGAAAAGGTCATTGACCTTTGTTACAGATCTCAGTAAGTATAAGTAAATTAATTTGGGTTTCAATAACGATTACAAAATTATTCTTTTAGAGTAACATATATTATTTTCCCGCATAAAAGTATGAATTCATTCCAAATTCATTCAGTTTTGTTGTTATGACTATGGCACGATGTAGCTAAATCACTCATACGCATATTTTGTTGAGTTTTTAACGGCAGGAATATGATGCTCCTCGAAATATTACTTTATAAAATTAATTTCAATGTGTTTTGAAGTAGTTTTGGGAGATATTTATAGCTTGCAAAAAAGGGCACAGGTTCCACGTCTTACGGGCGCCAACGCTAGGCGTAGACTGACAATATCTTGCTGCCGCTGACTGCATCAGTGGATTTACGTATTTTTGGAAAAAGGGGGTGCTTTTTTTGACCCGAATAACGTGGTATTTGGAAAATGAATAGATATCATTCACACTAATTTTATTTAAAAAAAACCAACAAAATCGCGAAAGCGATACCTGAAACAAAATCGATAAAAAGTGTGCAATAGAGGGTTACAAAAAAATTCATTGACAGTACAAATATGAATCGATTAACGTGGTTTGTGGAAAATGAATACCTTAAAGTTCAACCAAAAACATGTATTTTTTTTATGGCTATACGTAACCTAATTATTGCAACAAAATCATCCGAAAGCTGACATTTTATTTCTGTTTGTATTTTCGATCCCCTTAATATTACCCGTCGAAGACAAATACGTCAATTAGCCAACCAATAATCGCTTTTATTAAAAGCTCTGATTAAAAGCTAATGAAGACTTTGTTATTGGTCTTTTTTTGATGGATGGGTAGTCACATTTTTTGCTAGCCTTTTAGCAATGTATATTTAAATGAAATCATAAATTGAAAATAACTATTTACTTGATCACATAATTGATAAATAATAATCTACTGTGAGAATCAGGTTTTCGTTCACCGGTGACAATAGTCAATCAAAGTCACAAGTAAATCGTGTTTTTTTTTCTATTTACCATATTATTAAAGGAAGTCAAGTATGATATCGTCAATTTTAAGCAACAGCCGTCCCCTCTCTTTCAACTGTATCTATTACGTGGCTGGCTAGAAATAGCAAGCAGTTGGACTCGAAGGATAATGAACTTGAAATTGAATTCGCTTTGCCTGTGGATCCCCATTACAAGACTTCTGGGTTGTCATAAAAAAGTCACCATACCTAAAATTTCTAACCTTACCTCCGGCTCACTTTGGCGCTGAAAGATTTTTGAATAGAGACATTTCATTTGGTGATTGAATGCATGGTTAAGATTGGAGATTAGTGGTCCTTACCTGACTTTAGTAAATCGATTACTTTAAAATATGTATGTCGTATAATATTTATAGCTTTTAGTGACGTGCGCGTACCGCGACCATAGACTAAATATTACTACGTAAATACTTAGTCTATGCCGCGACTCTACTTCGAGAACCTACAAGTTAAGACTGATACCTTATTTATATTTTTTGTAAATAGTTCTTAGATTAAGTAAAAATAATAAATATTTACCGAAAACTTGAAAGATACTTACTTAAAATAAAACTAAGGGATCCCAAAAGGCTGGTAATATTGACTCACTGAAATAAACTGTGAGTTAATCATAAACTTTTGATCAATGCTTTTACCAGAATTTTCTTATAAGCTTCAAACGCAGAACAGTATAATAAAATAAGCTTCAAACGACAGTCGCCCTCAGACAGATTCTATTTTAGTGGCGTAATGGACTACGAAACCCTCAGACGCCGTGGTGCGTGATCTAAGCAGCTAGGGCACATATAGTATTTTTTAACGTCCCACACAACGACTAAAGGTTTGGAGTCAAATACCCACAAAATTTGGTTTATGTCTAAAGGCGAGCAAATTATAAAATTTGTTATAAGCCTTTGCCAGTAGGCAATTTTAATCTGAAAGATGGGTATAAGCCACGATCTGATGTGTGTTTGTGTTTTATTACTACTACTGTTTTAGAGATAATGAGAGTAAAAAGGCTTAAAAATCATTTTAGAAAGCGTTGACAAGTACTTAATGGTTTTCAAAATTTACATATCCGCAGGAATTATTACTATATTTTTTACATTATTTGACGATTTTCATTTTACGAGCAAAGGACTGCAGCATTCTAGGTCTAAAACGGATTGACCGTATTCAAAACACTGAATTGTGCTCAGGGGATCTAAAAAGGCTGACTTGGGTGAATCATAAAATAATTTGAAAGTAAGATGGAGTCAGAAGTTTTTCACGCGTGCAAAAGAGACGGAATTAGAACAGAATCAAAATGTGATTCATGCAAAATGGCCTTCTTAGAGGACCTGGACCACGAATTGTGACATTGGTGTGCATACAACAAAACTAAAATGGAACTAGGCTGGCCACGTTTGCCGTATGCACCCGGAAAAGTGGGCAAAAATCGCTACCAAGTGGTGCCAATGCCGGCTATCGATGCCCAGGCAGACCAAAAAGACGATGATGGGACCATCTCCATTAATTTTTACCGAGGTGGTCGTAGTGGCGCAGGATCGCGACAAGTGGTATCAGCAAGGAGAGGCCTTTGCCAGTAGTGGTAAATTTTACAGGCCACATGAAATATATATTTTTTTCTTTATATTTACATTTATATATTTTTTATAATAACCAATAAAAATAATACATTTAATTGTAAGTGAATCAAAATATAATGAACAACATGCCTATGACATCTATGATAGCCTATCTCCTCTTCCAGGAGTTCCACAGAACCAAATTTTTGCTAAATTTCAGCTCAATCTGTTCTGTAGTTATGCCGTGAAGGAGTTACACATAACTTTTCTATAGAAACTGGACACCCCATTGCCATCCCATGGGAACTCATCCTGCTAATCCCACTAATAGTTATTACAAATGCGAAAGTTTGGATGCATTCATATTTTCATATTTTAACCTACCTAACCTATTTAACATACTTAAGAATCCAATTTCCCCCGCTTACCTTCGTGAATGTTTTGAATTTTTAATCAAAGACAGACCCCTACGTTCTGGAACTATGTCACTCTTTAAAACTTCAGTACACAATACTGGTGCTTATGGTAATTGACTTTGGAATCCTTTTCCTCATTGTATTCGTAATTGTCGTACTGTCTATTCATTCAAGAAAAAGCTGAAAGAATAATAAAATATGTATATGTATTCTTATGGTATGTATTTTATACAGATAATAATAGAAATAAGTACAATATTATTATATTATATTATATTATTATTTTAGTTTTATTTTTATATTTAGGCAAACATTATTTTTTGCACGTGTATGGTTTTCTGTATCCAAACACAATTTTTAAGATAAATTTTGGACTTGTCATTCTTAAAAAAAATGCAAAATTTTCTTATAATTCTCCATTGAAAACGGCCATTTCAGAGTAAATGTCCCAATATTTTCGATTTCGTTAAAAACCCTTAGAATCTATCCTTTAAGAAGTAATGATAGAAAAAAAAAAAAAAAAAAACATTTGGCGATTTATCCGTCAGAGATATAAATTATTTTTCAATGCATGTGCTCGTAAAGACCCACTTTTTATGCATCAAAACCGAACAAAAAGTCGATTACTTTGCCCTAGGGCTTTATTATTATTATTTTTTTTTATTTATTTACAATGGTTGGCTAACCTGCAGCCTTTCCTGTGGACCATAGATGTTATACTTTTTTTCCACTGTTTAACGGCTCTGGATACAGTCCCTTTGAGCCAATTATAATTTAAAGTTCACAAGATTATATTTGTTTTCATTTCCTCACACTATGCATTGAAAAACGTAGTATGATACACGGGCGTAAAAGCAATAAATTACTCGGTTACGTTCAAAACACTCGCTACGCTCGTGTTTTAAATCGTCCTCGTAATTTATTCCTTTTCGCCCTAGTAGCATAAACTACTATATTATGTTATTTTACCACAAAGTTCGTAGTTAATATTCTAGTAATGACTTTTATAAATTGTCGACATGTGGGCCGATTCTCAAAAGATATTAAAGAAAATAAGTTCCCAGAATTTTATCTAGCGAGGTAAGTAATATCGTACTTTCCAAGTCTCGAAGTTTTGTTCTTGTTGTTATATTTTATCGGCCTTGGATGAAACGTGAGTTCGGATTTTCTTTGGTAAAAGTGTTTTAATCATCTCTTTTCTAGTATTCTCGCATTAGTTTGGAATATATTAAGTCTCATGGGAATATATCATAGTCCATTAGGTACAATCTGTAACATATTTTTTGGCTTTTGCTTAAATTTTTACAGAGATATAGATAATTATTATTATATACGGCTTCAACACTCACGTGTGATTGTTGTTGACTATATGCCAACCGTTTCACCGATACAATTTCGGCATTATCAACGCTCAGCGCACGAGCAATGCGTGCAGCTCGCCGATTGGCGGCTGCCACTTGCCAGTGTCCGTTTGACAACGACGGTGAACTCCGCGTCGTCGTCCTAAGAACGACACTCGCCTTAATAATGCCGAAATTGTATCGGTGAAACGGTTGGCATATAGTCAACAACAATCACACGTGAGTGTTCAAGCCGTATGTACTATTAATTGAGTATGTCAGCTCACGCGAGTTTTAATCATATTAGAGATATAGAAAGTTAAAAGTGCATCAAGTTGCTTCTAAATGCTCTAAAAGGACGTATGCTGACCAAATTGGCGACATATTGAAGAAGGCCAAATGTCAACACGGGATATAAGAGCTTGTATGACTAGATCAGGGGTCTCCAAACTACGGCCCGTGAGCCAAGACCAGCCCGCGAGTACCACCAGTCCAGCCCGCGGTCGCTAGCAGGACATGCCCGGTTTAGAAACCGGGGTTTAGAAACCTAGGATAGATCACAGTATAGTTTTTTTTTTATTTACAAACGTATAATATTAACGTGATGCAATTTATAATCGGATCAAAATTCACAACCCGTTATCATTCATATTTATCTTAAAGTAGTGTTATTATAAAAATATTATATACAATTTCAAGGTCTGCGTACAGCACGCGCTGCGGCTAACTCCGTCGCAATGGTTAATGTTATCCGAAGAACCAACCGAAACTGCAAACGGAGCGGAGAACATTCCTGCACCCTGCACAATAGATAATATCTATCTCATTGACCTGTTAGTCCCAATACGAAAATTTGCGCCAAAACTATAGTATTTTGGAATCATGAGCTATTATAGTCTTGGCCCTCGGGACTTGGTGGAGAAATCAGTGTGGCCCTTAAGCAAAAAAGTTTGGAGACCCCTGGACTAGGTTGATGGATGTGGAAGCTTCGAAAGAGGTGTGTCAGGATTGTAGCAGATGGAAATCTGTAGTATCCGCCTACCCCTCTGGGAGACAGGCGTGACTATGTTTGTATGTATGTGTTGCTATATAAAAGTAGCAATTTGCAGTCGGAATTATTTGATAAATAAACAATGAAAATTACAATTAAAATTTAAAAAAACGTAAAACGTTTATTATGTTATTAAAATAATATTGTTTTTTAAAAGTCAAATTTATGACTTGTAAAAAGTGTATATAGGTGTAATATGTGATACAAAATAAATATGAAGATAGATCGCGCCAAACGTCTAGTCTGCTCTGAACACGGAAAATGCATAAGAAGAGCGGACTAGAAGTTTGGCACAATTAAAACGATGTCTTTGTGGTCCTTTATGTCAAATTTGTCTGTAACCGGTGTTAAATTATTATGCAACTAATAGTCGCAAGGATATCGTGTTGATGTCGCAAGTGACACCAAGCTTTAGCGCTCGTTCATCGTGGAAAGCCACAAGACATATTATATTTTGAACATACTAACATTTTCAGCTACATGGCCAAACTCTTATTTAAGGGCAATAAAGACGATTATTTGTAAGCAAGGTGGATGTTCCAAGACAATTTTCATGAAAACTTGTGGGAACCAATAACGACGACAAAAGTATTAAAATTTCGTTCTGTTACATTTTTATACCCGTTCAATCAATTTTATATATACACTGGTGGACATAAAAATCGACTCAAACACCTTTTACAAAATCATTTATTTATTCATTAATTAAGTTTAACATTAGTACTTCGTGTTCCCCCCTCTAGCCCTTATAACTGCTTGCAGCCGGTTCTTCATTGACATAATAAGTTTTTTGATACGGTAAATGAATTTCACGTCCTGTATAGCGAATACTTTTAAACCAAAATGCATTTATTCAAAGGTGGAGGCCTATACCTTTAAAATGATAAATTTATTTCATATGTTTATGTTTGTATGATTGGGTTATTCCATTGAACGTAGGACAACAATGCTTGAGTCGATTTTTATGTCCACCAGTGTAGTTATAGGAAAAAGTTTTTACGATTGGCAAGCCGGTGCATAGAGACTATTTGGGACCCATTGACGACACATTGCAACGTCAAAAAAAGCAATCTATCAAATGACCTAGATATCAGAAGTGACTGCCACATGCAGTAGGTTGACACTCGGGTTAGATCGGTGTGGCGAAGGTCGATAGTTTCTTACTTGTTGCTTTAGCCCCGCCCTCTTTCTTCTATTTTAGGGTTCCGTAAACAAAACTTTGTGACATCCGGTGGCTGATGCTATTCTGTGAGCTGATGGTTTGCTGAGCCGTACAAGTATTTTAATAATTTTAGGTTTTATATCTAGATCTCACATAATTATAAACAAGAATAAATCTTAATATATATAAATTATTACAACACACAACAATTCCCATGCTAATATTATGGGGAAATAATAAGTTGATGATATTTAGTAGTAGGAAATTACATTAAATGTATATTACATATAAGGTGGTTTATATGCTAAATTCATATTGCAGTGTCGGTAAGTGGTGAGGACTGAAGGTTCAATTAACTTTTTTGCAGAATAGGGAAAAAGAAAATTTGTATAATGTTTGTATATGTATACTAATTTACGGACAACTCCGATTCAATAGGAATAGGAAGCTCAAATATTATCTTGCATTTTTTTACAAAAAGCGTCATTGTACCTTGGTTCTTAACACTTACCGAGTCTCCAGTATGATTTTAGCTTTATAAACAAGAGTCATCTTATATGTATATTAAGTCCATAAAATAATCATAGACGCGTAAAACTCATTGTTCTTATTCAAAAACTTTTCCTGTTACAAATTTACTCGCAGCAATGTTTGTTTTTCCATGTTTGTTTTTAATGGTTTAAAACAATTACATAGTGCAAACGTACGTTTACTATAATTTCAATTTACTGAAACAGTTTGATTGACGTTTGCAGTTATTTTTGACACTGGAATTGTAAATAGAATATCTTTGACAATATTGACTGTATATTTACGAAACCTTAAAATGCGCAACAAGTATATTCGTGCTTGACATGTTAATTTTTTTATTCAAGACACTTGTAGTATTTGAGTACCCACATGTATATTGCTAATTAGCTTGATTTATTTAAAATTAAGTTTGAAACTTACGGTACAAGTTGTTGTAATTAAACATGCTGAAAATTACTTACATAATTTAACTTGGAAACAAATCGGGTAGTCCACACTTAGACATTAAAAAAGCGGAATTAAAGACACATCAACTTAATAAGCCAGCCCAGTAAACATTCCTTTAATGCACGCAAATATCGTTAAAGTTAAAGCTTGCGAATGATAAAGGAAAAGTCCGAGGAAAGTAAGAATTATTACACGAAATCACCATTCAGTAGAAGTAACAATAACGACCTGTTGAAAATGGACGAAGTTGTGTTCCGTCCTGCTCTAACACGAGAAAACTGCTATATCTGTCTCTATCTTTGAACGACGAATCCGCGAGACGTCCTTGCGTTAGGACCGTCGTTTAAGTACTGAGGAAGCGCGCCCTCTGAAAAGCTCCAATCCATACAATTTGTCCAGTGTATTTAGACCTCTCAAACAATTCCATGTGATCTTTATTTTGAACGGGGTAAGGTTGTTTATACGGGTGTTGGTATACTGGTTCGTTGTACGCAGGGCGCTTTCCACCCACAGGGTACGAATCCTGAATAAAACAGGACGGTAAATAGAAGTGGACACCTGCCCGATTCGGACAATTGAGCTGCACTAGAGACAGTCTTATCTGACAAATCCTATTACCTAGCATAGATAAGCTCTCTCCGTGCAAAATATCTAATATACGAATTCTTATCAAGTCGCCCAACAAAGGTTGAGAATATGTCACTTTTGATAGACTACGCAGTGGCGTATCTTTACTACTTTAATAATGTTTTATTTATCTTGCAGCTGAGACGTTTTACTCCTATAGTTACGACTATTGTGCTTTCGCAGGTGCTAGACTGTGTGCAAAGGAAAGGCAATAAAGCTTACACATATATATAAACCTAGTGGAGTAGGTATATAAACGAAAGATTTCGTCTCGCTAAATACAAAATTCACAGCTCGGGTTATTACACGAAATAATACTAATTTAGTTTTAAGAGTCGATTCGCCGGATTTGTAACAAAATATTATGAAATAATATAACAGCCAAAATAGCTTTTTGCTAAGAGCAATGTATACCAATAGTTTATTATATTTATAAACGTATTGTTAATGATGTTGGGGTACCTTTAAAATGATTGGATTTTCTATAAGAGTGAGGTTAAATTTTCTATAAAATTTTTCTCTCTTCACTCTTATGGAAAATCCAATTACTTTGAAGCTGCCATAATGTTATTAAAATACGTTTATGCATAATATACAAATAACAAAAATTGTCCCTAGAAAATGACAGAGCTGTTATGAATGTTAACGGTACAGAAAGACACTTTGTTTTCTCACTTTTTTATTATGATTTTTCAAACCCAACGTGAAAGAGTTATTTCGCTCAAATCTAAAAGCCTTTACTTATCATTTATTTATTAATTTATTGTTCTATACTAATATTTAAGACTTTGTAAAAAATACACCACAAAAACCACGAGGAAACTTGTCCTTGGTGCTTTATAAAATATGCATGCAATACAAAATACAATCGTATACCTAATTATATGTCTAATTTAGGTTATACAGTTAATTTTGATTCGTGGAAAAGTAGCAAAAATTCTGTTTTTTATAAATATAAAATGTACTAAAGTTGCTATCAAAATATCGTTTAACCAGGTCCTAGATACCGTAAAACCCATCTGATAAAATATAATTTCAGACTTCTAGCTTTACCCACAACGAAGATACAGGGAAGTTGAAAGTGCCGTGAGTTGCTTCGAGAAAAGGATGGTACGGCCGTTCCGCGTTTTTTTGCGAGACTCGGCGGGGGCACTGCCGTGCCCCCTGATTGCAGTCCATATGTCATTTTTAATTGTCAAACCAGGAGAATTGGTGTCGAAAAAGACCTCATTTCAATAATTATTTCTATAGAGCCGAATTTCTCCAATCGCGTTTCTGTTATACAGATCCCTAGAAAAAGATTCCAAAAATATTATATAATTTTATCATAATAATACATTATTTACTGAATTAGATATGCAAGTTCTAAAAGTGTCGTTTTTTTTCCGTACCGCCTTAAGTTTCTGTTGCGCCAAACATGCTCTCGCGTTTGGACAATTTACCTTATTAAAACAAAATATTTTTAACGAATAAAATTTTTGTAAGTAGTTAAGAAGTAAATCTTAATTGATAAAAAATTATTTATTTTGTGGTTAGATCAGTAGACTGATCATACTAGTTCCAATGCCAAATTACATTTTTCGTGATTTTAGTCATCTTTCCGATTTTTTTTCTCGATGATTGTGATACTTGTGTCAAATCTGAAAAAATTATATTGTAGTTCAACTTCTTAAGTACTAACACAAATTTTATTTGTTAAAAATATTTTGTCTTAATATGCTAAATTGTCCAAACGCCAGAGCATGTTCGGCGCAACCGACCCTTAAGTGTGTATACAGTTA
This sequence comes from Ypsolopha sequella, assembly GCA_934047225.1. Taxonomy (NCBI): domain Eukaryota; kingdom Metazoa; phylum Arthropoda; class Insecta; order Lepidoptera; family Ypsolophidae; genus Ypsolopha; species Ypsolopha sequella. The sequence continues at coordinate 12,154,488 of OW203994.1, read as the reverse complement.
ATTTTACATACAAACAAACTCACGCTTGAAGGGCGGTATGGTTGAGCTGTACCTTCCACTTGCACGCCATATATTTCTTTGGTCACTCTACTTTCATTCATCCTCTCTACATGTCCAAACCACCGTTAATTTTAGTAACTAGTTTATTGTTAAGTTTACCTCACAGTTTACCTCATCATCAGCTTTTAATTTAAGTATTTGTTTATGCTTATTAGTGCATGCCCAAGTGTCAAGAGCATATAATAAACCCAAATAAGAGTGTTGCGTGAGTGTTTTTGCACCTTAAATATAAGACTGGTTCGTATAAGTCAATGAGCAGAAAACATTATCGTACCCCAATGAATTAGTTAAGGTGGCGGAGCCCATCTGAAACCGGATATGGGTTGACGTAATGAACGTCCGAGAGTTCAATATTGTCGATGTACCGGAGGGTTCATTTCTTTCCATCAAGAATAAACATGTACACATAGATTTCCACACATTTGTTTGTTTTTATTTACTTATTGGGAAGTTGTTCTGAATACCTTCCTTAGTTTTGAGTTGTTGATGATGACTTATTCTTTGTATCATTTCTTCCAAAATAAAAACCCTGGTAGAACAATCTCAAAACGCCTTTTCCAATTGTCTTAATTTGGTGTGGTTTCCGAAAAAATCTATATTGCTTTGCAAAAGTTTATTATGACACGAAATTCTGTAGTCGCTTAAGAGAGAAATAAACTTTATGGCTTACTTAATTAAAATGTGGAGACCACAAAGGAATTCAGTCCATCCACAAAACCAAATTCCTAAGAGTCATGCAGTAAGGCACTATCACCCCATCAAAAATCACATAAGCTACGTCAGACATGTCCAAGCGGGATATGTAGTAATTGCTACCAATGATTATAGCTTGCGACTTCTTTGGGTTGACATGCAGGGCAAAACGCCTTGTCCATTCCCTGATGGCGTCAAGAACAATGTTAACAAGTGCATTGCCCTGTGTATGTCGTCCAGCGGTGCAGTCATGTATAACTGCAAGTCGTCAGCATGCAGAGAAGGATGCAGTAATAGAATTGATAAAGATGGAAAAAGGAGAGGAAAAGAACACCACCTTGTGGAACGCTGGCAGTCAGATTAAACCAATCAGATTTCAAGTTATCGATTTTAACTAGCTGCTGTGTGCCGCAAAGATAGGGATTAATCCATCATACTAACTTAGGAGAAATACTAAGAGACCTCAGCATGACCGCAGTATGTCGAAGTCGACAGTATTGAAAGCGTTGCTAAAGTCAAGGATCGCTAGGATGGCTCTGCTCTATGAGTTTTATGTCATCTGCCAGATTGACTAGAGCTGTTGCAGTGCTATGACCTGGATGAAACTCAGACTGATAAGGTTTAAGAACACGATTATGGGGCTGGAAATCAGCAAGCTGGTCGTGAATAATATTTAAGGATTTTGAAAAGAATGGGAAGTATAGATTTTAGAAGTATAGATTTTAGAAGTATAGATAGATAGAAAGAAGTAGGATCGGACTTTTTTGAGAGAGGGATAATATGAGCATTCTTTAAAGGACTAGGCAAATTTCCTGGTAACAGGGAACAGTTAATGCTATTAGAGAATAAACTTGATCAGAAATCGGGAACAACATAACATTAATAAGACCACCATCACCTTGTTTTTATAGAACGAAGAATCCTCCGAATATCTACAGAGGTAATCTCATAGAACTGGAAATGTAAATAGTCCTTTATGGTATTAGAAGCCCTGCATGGTAATCAATAATCACCCAATGGATGTTTTCAAATTACTTTAAGCAAGAAAATATCTTAAAAACGTAGTTTATTCCATCTGAAAAAGTTGTAAAGTATACCCGCCTTGTTACAAACTCGTACATAGCAATATATTCACAGACACTTGTTGAGGATGCTCCTTCCAGTCGTGAGTATAAATAGTTTTCATTTATAATTTCAAAAGCTAAATTCTCAGTGGGAATGAAAGCAAAACTGAAAAGTTACATACGTTAAAAAAAAGCAGCGGGTTGTATCAGAGATACAACCGTGAAATAATTTAAGTGGATACTTCTTACGTCACCTCATTACTTAATCACAGAGGAAGGAAACGGCGGCCATATAATATCATGATAATAACACATTATTCGCGGACGAGGTCATTTCAAAGTTTTTATTATTCCGATTTAAAAGACTGATTGGAGCTGAATAGCGACGCCACAATAAAGTGTGTTGAACATAATTTTGTATGGCAACGGCTCCAATAGCGTTCATTGTGTCTTTGAATCTGCTAATCACGGCTGACCTAGTGTCGCAAGACTACTGTACGAAAACATCATGAGCATTTCAGTCTCTGGGGCCATTTTCAAATGACACTTTGTTAGAAATGAGTCTTTGTTTTTTTCATTCGCAAGACTTAACTTTTTATGAACTTATAACAAATAACCAATAACACATAATGAACGATTAAAAAACGTAAATTGTCTGTAATTAATCAGAAATCAATTTATCTTTTGTTAAAAAATTAAGTTCCGGAGGTGACTTATAAGTTATGAATATGCCCTTACATGATGTGAATAAATAAGTATCCACTTCAAAAGGATTTTGTAGAAAAATACTCTGCTTCAGATAAAAAATTATAAGAGAAAAGTACGGGTGTGTTTTTTTTTTAATACAAACAAAAATGATTACGCAATGGTACGAGAGCCATAATGCCCACAAGGTTTTTGTTTAAGAATCAAAGATTTAAAAATATATGTTTGTAAAAATCCAAATTTAGGGAAAGGGCAAAAAACTCTCTTAGCTATTACTTTTTTTCATTTTAGCCATTAAAATTCGCAGTTTGAAATGTTGTGGATTTGACATATTGCAGGAAATATCAGTTAAATTTAATTATTTGAATAATATTAATAAATCAACAAGTTATTTTAGTGTTCTTGGTTCACAATAACAAACAGAAAACTTTCAAGATTCATTATTGGCTCACATTGGAGCTAATAAAAGATCTACAAATATCACAATACATAAATTGTTTAAAGAATATAGGTACTCGAAATATCTACAATAAAATATCTACCCAGCCAAGCTTGTAAACTATGTAGGTACAATAAACTAAATCACAGCATAGTTGTCTAGAATTTCCCTCAATCATTTTCAATTTACTTCATCTGTCTGAGCAATTCTTTGTGTAAGCAGATTTCAGAGGATTCCGCCAACAAAAGCACACCGTTATCCTCCAACTTAAACCACAATTTTCGTGAAATTGAAGATTAAAAGATTAAGGTTACCTTGGGATTAACGTAGATGCGTTTATTGGAACGCAAATAAGTAAGAGAGCACGAGGTGAAATAATGATTATTTTAAATGGATATTTAGTATTTACATAAACAAAGGAGAGGAAAGGTGATCGGACACGTACTAAGATACGTACTAACTTTATATAAAACTAAGTTGAGGGAAGAATAGAAAGAAAGAGAGGAAGAGGAAGACCAACGAGGAGCTATGTAGACCAATTAAAAGAATACGCTAGAGTCATGACATACCAAGAACTGAAGGAGTTGCTAATGGACAATACTCAATGGAGAGAGCTACACCGACAAGAGCCAAGCTCTTAAATATACGACATGATCCTTGAGACGATGTCAGATTTGTTTTCGAGAGTGAACTGACAATACATGCTTTTTTAAGTATGCAGATTTACCGTTACCTTTCAGCAAGACAGTTAAGTATCCAAATACTATGCGCATAAATTTCGGAAAACTCATTGTTGCTTGCACGACCTATAAAATTCAAACTCAGGGTTCAAGATTGAGAGACCAGCGTTTTACCGAATAAACATTATTCTATTTTATTATTATTATTATAACTTTTTAATTTATAGCAACGAAATTAGCCATAGGATTTTTTTTCGCAAAGATACCAAAAAATGCTGCAAAAAGACACGCTAATAATTCAGGCAGATATTTAAGAATTTATTCTACTCTTTAGTTCTTATTTTACCCAAAAATACTAAGTAACCAATGTCTTGAAAAAAAAAAGAAGATTGACTATAAAAGAATTCCGTGCGTTTTTTTTTTCTTTTTTCTAGACATTATTAATTTATGGTCGTAGATGAAGTATTGTGTGAAAATAATAGCCAATCAACCGAAAATAAATAGCCATCGGAACACTCGTGCAGCCTATTATGAAACTCAGCTTCGCTACAAGCACTCGTGGCCATTATGATGCCACAGTTGCACAAAATACATACTATTATCCTATAACTTTCTGTTATAGAACTACAAGGGTCGCCTCACTCTGCTCCGCATTGCTCGTTTTTTTTTTGACATTAGCTTTATGTGCTATTGGCCTTACAATTTTACTCGGAGGCCAGGATAGAACGCCAAGAACGCTCACCTCCTGTGAAAGTTTAATCAATAAACACCTATGAGCCCCCAGCTGGGAGACCTCTGCTCAGGACGTTGATGGTGTGTGCTGTATTGGAGAGAAAATTTAGCCGCTGAGTTCTAGGAAAATGTTAAGATTAGGCGGTTAAAAATTAATGGTTTATCGAAATTTAACATTTTATCGAACATTAGCCGGCATGTCTAAACTTCATCCAACCTAATATTAGCTGTAAACATCGTCACGACATGAATCCCCGAAGGGTGTCAGACGTTTTTCCGAGTGTGAAAGTCCCAGTCCACACACGTAAAACCATTGTTATTTAGTGTTCCCAGTGTGATGTTTGGTGAACCCTATCGCAGTAAAGTAATACAAAGCAGCGGTAGCTCAGGGGAAGAACGCAGCCTCTAAATGTTGAGATCCAGGTTCGATCCCCGGCTGGACATGCACCAATGAGTTTTTCGGAATGTATGTCCATAGTATTTGTTTTACCTGCATGCCTTAAAAAGTGTGTATTTGTGCCCGATGAACGACGATAGGGCTCACCACTAGGGTTCCCAATCCTCCCAGAATGCCCGGGAGACCCGGGAATATTGTTTAACCTCCCGAGCTACCGGGATGTACTAAATTCTCGCGATCGGGCATGCACGAATACCTAAGTTTATCGGAATTTATGTGCATAGTATTTGTATTACCTAATACTTACCACTTGCTGAACAGTGAAGGAAAAAAATCGTAAGGAAACCTGCATGCCCTAAAAAGCGTGTATTTTGCCCGAAGAATGGTGATAGGGCTCACCACTCATCACGCGTTGGGACGTAATAATCGTCGGTGAAACGGGGGCGTACTGAGTGTGAACTTTAACTTGCATATACCTATTTCACAGTTCACGCTCGGAACACCTGTGACACCTCCTCGGGGATTCATGTCGTGATAATATACATACATATCGCAGTAATTCGGACATAAATATGTCCCCCTACGGGATTGGAGCCCGCGACCTGAGGGTTAGTGGCCGAGTACTCGAACCACCAGTCCAGAGACGGTCGAGATGGACTAAGACAGGTTAGTAACAGAATAATGTACAAAAGTAACTATTTACAATGAAAGTAATTTTCGTAGTATCGAGTGCTTACCTATGAAATTGGCGAAATTTTCTTACAGATTCGTGAGTTAATAATTCCTGTAATTGCATCTTAGCTACTTCCATTAATTGTTTTTCGTTTGAAAGCTGATTTCAAGGTTTTTACATCTACGTTTTAAATTTATTTGTATTTTCAATTTGATAACCAAAGTTAAATCTTCAAAAATAGTTCGTCCTAAATGCCATCCATTTCCATGATAAGATTCGATATAATTTTTTTACAGCTAACACTTTTCAAAAATAAAATTAATGTTGCTGTTAGTTTAATGGTGTCTCATTTATACACAAAATAATTTATAAAATTTAGATTTGTCATTCCTAAAAAAAATGCAAAAATGTTGGTAATGAAAATTGAGTTTCCTTCAAATTCTCCACACAAAACGCCAGTTTCATATGTAAGGACCTAATATTAAGCCCTGGGCGGAGAAACTAAGTTTATACGGCTAGCAATAAACGGAAGTTTTAGAAGTAGCAGATGTTTATATTGTAAAATCAAACTTTGCTAAAATTTACCATAGTTCTGAAATTATTGAAGCCTACTCTTTAAGCATAATTTAGTTTGACTGAGAATATGTACGAAGGCTAAATTTTCTAAATAATACAGAAACCAAATGAAATATCAGTTAATAAAAACCATCAAATGTTTTTCTTTTTAATAAATTTACATCACTAAAGTTAGAGTGAGTGCCTATCATAACGATATTGAAATTACAAAAAACCGGCCAAGTGTGTGTCGGGCCACGCGCATTGTAGGGTTTCGTAGTTGCCCTGCACAATATGCGGACTTCTTCTCCAAGTAAATTTTATAACTTTTTTGGCTAATACAAATCGCGCCAAACTTTTAGTACGCTCGGAAGTTGCTCTTCCCAAAAACGGCCCATACATTTTGTTCCTGCTGATGCGAATTGCCCCGTGTTTAGAGGGGACTAAAAGTTTGGCGCGATCTGTACTCGTTAACTTGTAAAACCTACTTAGCTCTGATAGTTTTCCTTTTAATTTCGTTATGTATACTACTGCCGTGATTTTTTTCACGTCTCCAAATACAACTGTTTCGCTGGCAGGGGGGGGGGACACTTGACTCTAACAAAAATTAACACTTTTAAGCTTAATATTTCACAAACGGAACCCTGGATCGAAAAATCGTCTTCTCACACCCTCAATATTTTTAAATTACCTATCCAACGACACATCGCACTAGGGAATGAACGAGAAAAAAAAATATCCCCACTTTACTTACCCTAAAAAAAATCTTTTTAAAAATTTTACTTTACCACTTTATCGGCGTGATAAGTATGTATACCCATGCCAAATTACAGCTTTCTAGTATTAATATTCTTTAAGCTAAGCCAGGACAGACAGACAGACAGACAGACGGACATGGCGAAACTATAAGGGTTCCTTGTTGTTGACTACGGTATCCTAAAAACTCACTTTGTATTTCTCGTAATTTTGTGATAACAAGTTACCTTAATTTTATTTTCTCGTAAGAAGTCGAAGACCTATTTTCTTATAATTTTGATGGTTGCTTTAGTTTTCATTCCGAAACACTTTTTTATTATTTATTCACCATTAATCATCATATTTACAATTTATTCTTATTTCTAACTTATTTTAGATACTTAGGTTTATACGTACATACTAACATCATTACGCTAAGACAACTGGGGGCTGAATCCCCACCTAATACGCACCTTCTGTGAAAACTGCCGCAGGGCCACAGCTTCAGGCTTCTGGCGGCGCTTCTTGCTGAGCTTCCAGGCGGTTTGTGCGACGGGCTTTGCCCTGCCACGACACCCGTCGGTGCCTTCGACCGCATCGGATGTATAGCGCGCTCGCTCGCTCAAAGCGCTCGACACTAGGTTCGTCATGTGCGCTCGATCACTGTATCAACCGCCCGCCTCCCCGCACACCGCCGTCGAAAGAGCGCAAGTCACTCGAAGCCGGACAAGACGCGCGAGTGGCGACCCATGGCCGGCTCTATACAACTTCATACATTTGTTCTCTCCGCCGGCGCCGCGCCGTCGCAAAAAGAACCGCTTGGCGCGCCTCTCGAAGCCTGAAGCTGTGGCCGAGGGGTACCGCCGCGCCATAACGTTCAAAAAGCCATGTTGCTATGCCTATTTAAATGTTTTCTAGCTTATTTGTGTCTAGATTGATTTAGTTGGTACTGCCTATCTCATATCTTTCCAAAATGAAACAAACGATAGGAAATGTCTTTATTTTGCAAGTTCTTATGCTAGCTCATAATATAACTGGATTCCCTAAGTCTTATAAAGTTTATTCCTGTACTTAATTATCTTGCAGCTATCTGAGTAAATAAAACACACAAAAAAAGATTATTTATTAATTTACATACGTTACTTATACGAAAATCCTGAAAAATTATCCGAAAAACGCAGAAATCTTCCAAAGTGCGCCTGTTTGTAATGCCGTGCGATCCTACCCTATAATCGTTTTCGTTGCTAATTTTTATTTTCCATAGTTGTAATTTAGAATATTCAAAGCTGTGGCCAGTACAACGGCTATGAGCATGCTACAAGATCTGAAAAAATTGTTTTAGCATTTGTGACATAACTTAAACACATTTTTTTATCTTTTTATCGGTTTAGCCATTTCTTGTAATATCGAAAAAGGAAACTTGTATGTTGCATCGCAACAATCTGATTAAACTCATGAAAATACAGAAAACTTTTAGCATATTCACAACATATGCGAAACATACGGAAGCTCCATTGAGTACATAAAACCCTGAATAAGTGTATTGAAAAACAATTCCGGTAACACAAAAAGCCTCCGTCAAAGAATATAAACTTATGACACACTTACCTCCCCCCGGGAGTTTATCTTCGCCCGCAAATCAGGTGCACGATCGTGTGCATGCAGTACTCAGCAAGGCTCAGTACAGCTTGTTCACTGCGCGTGTGTGTGTGCACAAGCGTGTAAGGACACGCTAATTACGCGCGGAGAGTTGTAGGTTGTAATTAAATTGACGAGAATGTACGGAGTGTCGGGGGTTTGCCCCGTGGTCATATTTATCAACCTACACAAAACAACATGTGTGGGTATTTAATTTCTTAAGGGGCTGCACAATGCTAAAATTCAGTCCTGCTCCTGTTCAGTCTTACGCTTTTGTTTTTGAACTGTCTATCCTACTCTAATCAGGTGCCGCGCACGCAAAACTTCAGTTATTTTGAAATCACGGCTCCATTAAGAAATTCATTATAATTTCTTTATGTAATAAAGACGTTTTTTCTGTTTAGCATGTGTCCTTTGCTATCAAGATAAATTTATAATAATTTGTTAACGACTGCTTTGACAGATGGATGACAGTTGAGTAGACAGATAGAGACGGACCACTTATTTATGAGCAGTCACATAATTACCAAAATAATGAAAACTATGTCCAAAAATTGCGAACATTGAAAAAAAAAATCATACGTACGGACGGAGGCACAGGCAACTTTGTCACACCATAATAATTCACTTTCGAACAAAGAATATTTTGAAATATATATCCCATCAAAAACATAAAATGTACAAAAATGTCGAGTCTCGCAATGCAATCCTTCCACCGTAAAAAGTTGTGAGATCTTATGTAAAGCCAAGTCTGTTATTTTAGTTTGTATGGAAGCACCTTTTCATTTTAGTTAGTATGGGAGCACCTATTGAACAAATGTATCATTAATTGTTTCCTAATTAGTTACCTACCAACATTAAGTGACTGTATTAATATTAGTCATCTTTATTTCTATAATAAAATATAGTGACTTCGCAATCGCACAGCAACATATACAACATATCTACCTAATACCAATTTGTTAGCGATTTGAGAAGATATTTCTACGCATCAGCGCTTTATTTGTGCTCTGGAAATAAAGGTATACATTTTTTTACACTTTTTACCATCTAGCGTCACGAGGTAGAATTTTTTGTGGTAGATGTCTTTAATGCAAAGCAGCATACCACCAACGTCATCTAGTGTCATACAAATTTATAGATGCAGCTGGAAACATACATTTTGTATAGACGTTGTATGGAAATATTAAATTACCAACCGCAAATAACATTTTTATATTTTTTTGTTGCAATGTACACTTAACACTAACCGCATGCAAAATTTCAAGTTTGTAGGCCTGCTAGAACACCTTTAGACTTTTGATGATGTGTCAGTCAGTCAGTGACAAAATAAGGGAACTTTGACTTGAGATATTTCGTAATCAAATATAGGTACAAAGTTGTAATTTGGAGTCAGAAGTAGGATTAGTAAGTACTCTTGGTAACTGAAATTTCAGACTTCTAGCTTTACCCACAACGAAGATACAGGGGGGTTGAAAGTGCCGTGAGTTGCTTCGAGAAAAGGATAGTACGGCCGTTCCGCGAGACTCGGCGGGGGCACTACCGTGCCCCCAGATAGGCAAACAATACAACTGATTTGATCTCCTCGTATACTGTTCGGCAAAGCCGAGTTTTCCCGAAAGAAACCATTCCTTGTTTTCCGAATGACATTTCGGTCGAATACGTTTCGAATAGTAAAGTTTTGCTTCACCTTAACCATTAAATGGTTTTCAAGCGAAAGTGTAAGGAGTCCCAAGGGTGTGTTTAGTTTATACACGTAAATTCGTTTACGTTCCAGATTACTACTTTTTCCTGTTATGTATGTGGGTCTCGGTCAACAAATAAATGCGAAAACTATTTATACAACGTGTAACAGAAAGTTGTAACTATATTTGAAGAGCTTATTCAGTCAATGGTATAGAACAACTTTTACTATGGAGCCAACCCGGAAATCTCAAAAAAAAAATCTGCCCTTCCATACATTTCGGCCGAGCGGCATTGCATTTTTCTATGAAACAGTTAATTTTTTTTTTCGGGTTACAGGGTTTGTGCCATAGTTAAAGTTGTTCTATATCATTGACTGAATAAGCTCTTCAAATATGGTTACACCTTTCTGTTACACGTTGTATATATTTTTACACAAAAAGTTGTTATGTTTTAGGATTCCGCTGAAAAACGCAAGCTTTTCATTTACTTAGTGTACATCCATATTTTTAGGGTTCCGTACCCAAAGGGTTACCAACAGGACCCTGTTACTAAGACTCCGCTGTCCGTCTGTCTGCTCGTCTGTCCATCTGTCCGTCTGTCACCAGGCTGTATCTCATGAACCGTGATAGTTAGACAGTTGAAATTTTCACAGATGATGTATTTCATTACCGCTATAACAACAAATACTAAAAAACAGAATAAAATAAATACTTAAGGGGGCTCCCGTACAACAGACATGTTTTTTTTTGCCGTTTTTATAGATAATGGTACGGAACCCTTCGTGTGCGAGTTCGACTCGCACTTGGCTGGTTTTTTAAATAAAATAACTCGAAAGCTCATGCAAGGGTGAGATAAGTTGCATATGACTAATCAATGGTGTTTAGTTATTTAGCCTCTACCCGTAAGCGGGAATAAAAATAAATAATATTAAAAACACGACTGCCATAATTTCAAAATGAACTTAGTAACGATACCCAGTGCAGTCAGCGGACAGCTCTACATTGGATACGTGTTGTTTTGTATGTCCCCCGACAGCACTGGGTGTCGTTACTAAGTTCATTTTTAAATAATGGCAGTCGTGTTTTTTTATTTAGTACATTTATTACAGTGCCAACCTGGATGGTATAGAGATTCTAATGACACCTTATTCATCCAAATTGGTTAAGACGTTCAGAAGATATGATGGAATAAAGTAAAATACATACATGAACCCTGAAAACAATACACTCCTCGTTTTGGGTGCAGTCGTATAAAAAGAAAGAAAAGCGGGCGAAATGCAGCGTTGCACTCTCTCCCGCCACATCTCCTCCAATTTTGGTGACCTATTTAAACTGAGAGCTATTGACCAAAATGTAGAGGGAATTGTATCATCAATGAAACTCAAAGTAATATTTAGTCGAGGGATCATTTCACGAAAATCGTCGTACTGGCAGGCCACATCTGTAGTTTGCCTGCATGATTAAAAAAAACCGGTCAAGTGCGAGTCAGACTCGCGTACCTAGGGTTCCGTAATTCGACAGTTTTGGGAATAGAAAATTTAACTTTTTCGTTTTGTTTTCCTGAATTTCTCAACAACTATATTTTTCCTGTGATCTTTACATGCAGATATTAGGTACCAGGATTTTTTTCATATTTTTTGATCCACCAGTTTTGTAGACAAGGCAAGTTTTGTGTACCCTCATATACATTTTTTGGTGGCTTTTCGAATATTTCTCGAAATAGATGCTTATAAATATAGAAAGCTGTATATTTTTACAATCAACTCTTATATGTAGAATTTGTAATATGTAGAAATTGATAACCATATTGTAACAAAAAAAAATTTTTTTTTTCGTTTTTGTTAATTTTTATTTAGATCGCTATAGTTTTCCTATAATTGGCCAGTGTATAGTGACCTATAATTGACATTGTTTTCATATTTTTCGGTCCACCAGTTTCGGAGATAAGGAGGGGGGACGTATATTTTTTGTAGTTTTTTAATTATTTCTCAAAATTATTGCCCGTAAATGAAGTTTTAATCTATATTTTTACAATAAAGTCATTAAATCTACAATTTGATACCCATGTTGTATTTTTTGTAACTTTTTTTTATTTTTCTCTCTTTTGCATTGGAAACATATTGAAAAAAAAAATTGTTTTCGCTGTTTTATGTGGACATATTAATGCTATTTTTGTCCTAAATTTCAAGTCTATACCTTTAACGGTGCTAAAATTATGAGACTGTAACATACGTTGGACGGACGGACAACGGAGTCTCACCATGAAGGTTCTCTTTGTACCTTTAAAATTCTATGTAACCCTAAAAATTACTAATACGCCGAAGCAAATAACACTCTGTGAATCCTTTTCCCTTCAACACCAACAACTTGAAACCTGTTCTATGAGGGAAAGGAAACTAAACTCATCAATAACTTTGTTGCAGAGAAAATTCGATCGAATTGATTATGTATTTATTAAGTTATGAACTTGTGATTTTAAGCACGTAGTTAATATATGATTTCCTTGCTAGTTTAATACACAAATCATTATATACGACGGATGGAAGTAAACATGGAGTCTTATGCTACTACACTTGTTTACATGTGAATATATTTTGGGAGCCGAGCGAAGGCAACCCTTAGTAGTTCTAACAGTATTACGATATGCCTAGGCAAATTGTAAATTGCTTAATTCTACAATATGACAATGACATAAATATGTTGTTAGCATATCGTAGAATTTGGTACATGTATTTCTGTTAAAATAAGGGAGGTCGCCTCGCTCCGCTCCGCTTCGCTTGGCTCCAATTGTCGTCGCATCTATTTTTGACTTTTGGTGAACGTTCATACTTTAAGATCTGCCCACGACATACAATGTGTATGTTTGCTTATAATTTGAGAATTACTGATGAAAATAATAAAATGTTATATGCTCTTGCTCGTATTAGATAACAAGAAAATATTATATAATTAACCAAATAAGGACACTTATTTAATTACTAAATACATTAACCATACAGGTCTTAACATCAAAGATGTTTCTTACATATACAATGTTATTCGTCAAGTTTTTGCATCTTTGCCTTTCTACCGAGTCTTTACATCTACTGACAAAGATTACATACATTGCTACACCTAAGATACGTTCAACGTTGTAGCTTGTATTTGAATTAACGAATGAATGAATCTACAGTTTTGGTACACAAAAGGCATATTTTAAGGAAAAAACAGAGTTTGGGAACAAGATTTTTTTACAACAGCGATTTTTTCCAGCCAATCTTTAGGTGGGGTAAAATAATAAAATGTAATAAAATCTGAATTCTGACTTCTTTCTTCCTGAAACAGACTTTCTAGAAGTCGGCGCTCTTATATTGGTTTTTATGTTGCTTTATCGTAGGGAATATGCCGACTTCTAGATAACATATTGTTTCAGGAAGAAAGAAGTCGGCAAAAGTGTTGCTTTAGTACCATCGGTATATAGAATTATTATTAACTTTTTAGTGAATGCCTGCTGTTACTATTGAAGTCGGTTACAATTTTTTTGTTAAAAGTTCATTTTATTTCACATTTTTAGTGTTGCTGGGTTAAATTGTGAGGTATGGGTAGTTCTTGGAAACATGGTGTTAATATGAAACGAAGTTCAAGTGAGTATAAGTAGCTATGTTTGAGAAGCTTCCTGCTATCAGCACCCTAATACAACATGATTACCACAATCTCGAGTTATGTGCTGTCATCCGTTGAAGAGTTCTACGGTGATGATGCCAAGATCGAAGGTCAGGTGGGTACACTGGCAATTTTTAAACAATGCTCTGCAATGAGCACACTAACACAAACTGATTGCCGCAATCCAAAGTTATGTGCTGTCATCCGTTTAGGAGTTTTATGGTGATGAAGCCAGGATCGAAGGTCAGGTGGGTATTCTGATAATCTCCAAGTAATACTTTTGAATCAGCACCCTAACGCAGTGATTGCCGCAATCTCGAGCTATGTGCTCTGATCCGTTGAGGAGTTTTATGCTGAATATGGTGATGAAGCCAAGATCGAAGGTCAGGTGGAAGAATGTCAATTTTCAAGTTATACCTTGTAATCAGCACCTAGGTACAAAGTGATTACCTCAATTTCGAGAGGTATGCTGTCATTTTATGAGGAGTTCCACTGCCTATCTCTGAAGACCTTCAACAGATCATAACCAAACTCAAAATGGGATCTAGCTGAAAGTACACTCTTCCAAACAAAAAAAAAACTATTCAAATCGGTTCAGAAATGACGGAGTTACAGAGTAACAAAGAAAAAAAAATACAGTCGTATTGAGAACCTCCTCCTTTTTTGAAGTCGGTTAAAAATAACTTCTTATCCTTTGTAAGCACTAAACGGTTTGTTAAGAGATGATATTGCGGAAGCCGGAAACAGGCGATAGTACTCGTCAATAAAAACAACACTTACGGCAAAAATAATAAAAAAAAAACGTGAAAAAATACAGTATTTTCATACATTTTGGTTGAGTACTAACTTTTCTTTAAAACAACAGTTTTTTACGATTTGAGGGTTTGTTCCATACTAAAGTTCTTCATATGGACGAGTATTATCGCCAGCTTCCGGTTTCCACAATAGCATCTTAACACTCTTGTTTAATTTTGTAGATTTTGTGATGAGTGAGTGAGTTGTATATCACTTTCATACCCTGCGTTCCGAAATAGAATTATAGCGCTAAAATCGATTATGAAAGTATGAAGTGAATGGCTTATGATCCATTGTAATTCTATTTCGGACCGCACGGATAGTATAATCGTAAATAAATATTTATGTCGGAACAGCTGTGGGTCTACCGCGTAATTCTCATTTTCATCAACATCAACGTGAGATTGAAATTTAACGTCCGTGCGACGACGCGCGCCTAACATGCCATCTCTTTTGCACGCGTTGAATTTCGCATGCATTTGCTTGAAGTTCAGTATGGTTGTGCATAACTAAAAACAGTGTGCTTTTGATCAAAAATGAGTAGCTTTAAATATTTAATATCCTACTATTATCTTACCAAGACCTCTCACAAATTTACTACCCTGCCAAATGTTTAATCGTGAAAATGCGATTTCAATGTCGGTCCCATAGTAAAAGTTGTTTATATTGGTGGGTAGAACACTCCGTTACCATCTTAATACCCTGTATATTTAATAATGGATTAACTAACGTGTCCTTAAACGATTTTGCGATAAACTTCACTCTGTATAGGTAGTTCAGAGTACCATCTACCCCAGTTTACCTAATGGGATTAATCTCTTGATTACACTGAGGAAAAAAAGGATAATTCATCAATGTCGTCGGCAGCATGTCTTGTTAGCATAATGAATTAGTGCCTCTTGGCGTGTCGTGCAATGTAAACACGTTTAGGTCGATCTCAAAAACACAAAATACATTTCAAGTGTACGGGGATCGTATGTGCGTAAAAGCAAAAGCAAATTTTGTTTTCTCTACGCATAGACAAACAATTTTCTTGTGACAGTCACGTAAGGACTAAAATCTGTTGTACGTTTATATACATAAGTCAATTTAAAGTATAAATAGGTCATGATTACAGTATACTATAATAACACTCTCTTTTACAAACTTTTTGATGTGGATACTTCTTTGTTCGCATCTAGTATAGGGGGTTAAGTTCAAAACTTATGCGTCACGTCCGGCATGAATTTTTTAACGAAGAATAATTTATCTAATTATATATTTTTACGTTTCTAGGGTTCCGTACCCAAAGGGTAACCAACGGGACCCTATTACTAAGACTCCGCTGTCCGTCTGTGTGTCCGTCTGTCGGTCCGTCTGTATGTCCGTCTGTCTGTCCATCTGTCCGTTTGTCACGAGGCTGTATCTCATGAAGCGTGATAGACAGTTGAAATTTTCATAGATGATCTATTTCTGTTGCTATAAGAACAAATACTACAAAACAAAATAAACAAAATATTTAAGGGGGCTCCCATACAACAAACGTGATTTTTTTGCCGTTTTTATAGATAATGGTACGGAACCCTTCGTGCGCAAGTCCGACTCGCACTTAGTTAGTTTTTTAATGTTCCATTCTTTGTCGTTATGTATTATTCATGACTAGCTGTTGCCCGCGACTTCGTTCGCGTTAAAAAAGATAATGCATCCACAGTGTAAGCCCTTGGGAATCACGCAATAAAAAGTTACCCAGTTGTTAAGTTGGATAATAAGTTATCCAAAAGTTATCCAAAAGTAATCTCCCTTTCTTCTTTCTTTGTAATCCATGTCTCACTACTGAGGATTGTACAGTGGTCACCGCATCAAAACCCATTCAATAGTTTTGGCATGATGCATGAAATACCGACAAACGTTGCAAAGATTTAATTTTTTTTTAAATATCATCAATGTACAGACAGACACAGCTCTTTTCTTTTACAGTTTTTAATATACTTAGCTTTACAATTTCAGTAATTATAGTACCTAGCCCGTTTCATCAAATAAAATATCACTACGTAGTAATACTTTATATTCTCTGGTATCACCATCTGTTATACAATTGCTGCAACAAATTTCGCATCAAAACTTTTTATTTACCAAAATAGATGACGCTTTTCAAACGAAATAATTAAATATTTATTTATCGCATTCTAATCAACATCGCCACCTGTTGATTTTTTTATGTACTAAAATTTTATACGCTACATAATTCTAACCAAAGTTTTCTTGTTTTTTTTTTAAAGGATGGCATACCCTATCAACTTTTTTTATTACACGTCCAGCACAATAAGTCTAATGGCAAAAACCTTATTTGCTTTTCATAGAGGCGATTATATGTTGGCTCTTTGGCCTCTTGTTCTTGGACGCGTAATACTAGTGATCACGCAGCGAAACAATAAATAGGTGTGTTTTTAGAAATATTTTACCTGAGATGTAAAATAATAAACACGTCATGGCACTGAGCCAAGCTATTATACATATGTGTAAAAAGCTATGACCATCGGCCGTACTATGACACAGTTAGGTCCGTGATGGTAATGTTTGAAAAATATACATTGCGGCGTTAATATTCTAACTCAATGTTTGACACTCTTTACAACCTGCAATGGACAAAATATTGTCTAATTTCAACGCTACTTGCTACAATGATAAATATTTCATGGTAAGGTTAAATTTAATTTACCGCAAGGTTTATTCTGTAAATATCACCGTAAATACATGTTTAAAGCACTTACGAGTGAAATTAAATTTCTTTTGATGTCTTATTTGCGTTATTTGAAGAGTTAGAACAATTTTCCACGCTACAATACACCATTTTTACGATATGTTTGTTCTAACGCGTTCGGTTGAGAAATGAGAGACCCGCGGGTTATGTCTTGACGTATTGATCAAATCGGTGCGTCTCAGTCACGGCTTTCATGGCATTTATATTCCTTATTAATAAGTTCTGTGCAAATATACCAAAATATTTTTCAGTTTTTAACGTTTAAACAAAAAAATTCAAAGTTAAGTTATACACTTTGTGCTAAGCGACTGACGTTTAACTTTAAGGATAAGGCAAAGGCGGAGAATATAAAGTATTATAGGTATAAAGTATCTTACTATCCCTCTAATACAATAAAGCCAACGGCAAAGACTTAATTAGCTTTTGATAGAGGAAATTAAATAAATAAATAAATAGCAACGAAACAACCACAGACCATGTAATGACAGATTAGATGGTTTTTAGCTATTAATGAGTTATTTTATATGGAAATAAACAGGATTGGAGTATACATTTTCAAAATAAAAACAAGAAGTTAATCGTGTAACCATATAAAGGACATTTTAGAACCAAAAAAAAAGAGGGTTGAATTATATAGTTTTAACTTAACTCATGTTAAAAATACCATCCTTTGTTTTCCTACATTTTTATATAAAGTTGTCTAGCCACATAAATTGAGCTTAACCGGCTTTACCAGTTTTGAGGCAAACAAACGAACCTTAAGTTTTACCATAATGGTTTTTCTTTTTGACTTTAACCCTAAAATTAACGGCATTTTTCAAGACACAAATTATATAAGGAAGCGACCTCATCTTGTGTTACATTATTTAGGAGGGCTTATTCCACCGTAATTGCAAAATCATGTTTTCTATTACAGAAAATATGGCGTAAAATTGAATAATTATATTCTTTATATCCTGTGGTTGCTGAAGGCTCTTGAGTAATCTTGTGAATATTTCATTTTAATAATGCCAACATTTTTGCTAAATCTTTGGTGGGCTTTCAAATATACTAGTGCAAGCATTTGGCTTTACTAGAGATAATTTCGTTCATTTTTGCTTTTTAAAGAAATTTCCGTTTTAATTAATTAGCAACTGTTACCAACCTTTATTCAACTAGCAAAGATTTTGCCATATCATGAGTAGTTACTGTTTAAAAATTACCCATCTAGTGCCTATCTAATGACCAAGCTATGTATTTTGGTCACCCAAGATAGAGCTGATGCCGGGCTCGGCTGTGAAGGTACCATTATCTTACTTGGATACCCGCTCGAAGTAATTTGGGGGAGAGTAAGAGGACAGCTCACAGGCAAAAAAACAGGAGGCCCACCATACCTGGGCCCGATGGATGGCGGTATATCCATCCCTAATAGCCGGGCGTTATATGGAACAGACTGGTGATGGGCAGCGGTGTCACTGGTGCGAGGGTTACGGCACCGCGCTCATCAACCCGCCTGCCCAGCGTGTGTGATTATGGGCAATTCTTCCAGGATGACCGCCGGGAGTGGCAAAGTCCTGGAAAGGCTTTCAAGTCAAACAGTGGATGAACTAGGCTGATAGATAGATAGAAATTTTATAGGATTAGTTACTTTTTATTCCTAAGATTATATGTTTTTAAGTGAAATTCATCGCTTTGGATACTCTTAATATTTAAAGTGCATAACATACTAGAAAATGTCAATTAGATCTGGGGGCACAGCAGTGCCCCCGCCAAGTCTCGCAAAAAAATACAAATTTCAAGAAAGACAAATAGGTACTTTGAAAAAAGTGCTCGGGGTCAGGATTCAAATCGAGATTCGAATATTAGTGATGGTCTCATTTGGCATCCTTTGGGTACGAAATCGATTATGCCTGTCAAATTACATATTTTCCCGTCAAATACAGTCATGATTTTTTAGACCCTCTCCCATTAAGAGTAAGTCCGAATGTATACAGGATAATATGCCATGTGAAGGAGTACCTCTTTTAAACACATTATGTCTTCTGGGTTTAAAGACATATTTGATGTCTAAATATGTAAAAAGATAAACCTAAAAATCAAGATGGTGGAGAGCTCCGTGGTCCTGTAGTTAAGAGGCGTCATCACACCCAAACCTCCATACAAACGCTGTCACCACATTGTGGGGTGTCTATGGAATGTAATTATTACATTTTAGGCTGAGTCCATAAAAATAATCTAGCAAGTTATCAAACTCCTAATATTCGTACATTTACCTAACGGTTTTTTAACAAAAGTGTAGCCGAACGTGTGTCTATTGTTTTAGATAAAATCAGAAAATGAATACGTGTCAAATGAAAAATGTTATGTAGATTAATAATAACCAAAAACAATGTTTGAAAACATCTACAGTCTTACCAAAATCTGGTTTCTCCTGAAACAAGTTTTCAATTTTGCGCCCGCGACAAAATCGGCACGATTGTATTGTCCTTGCAAGTTTCATGGAGCATGCACCTTATAGTGAAATGAAACAGCGTGACAGTCGTATAATATTAAAAGCTGCTATCTCCACTTTTGATATTTTTGAGATTTTAGTTATTTTTAGCTGTTTTTAGTTATTCATATACCCTCCTCTTTTTTATAATACTTTATTACACTATGAAATTAAGTTTGCCGTTTATTGTTGTTTTTCAGTATAATAAACTGAGAAATATACGATATATTTGAGAAAAATCGGTTTCAAATATGGAGATAGCAGCTTTTGATTATTCCAAACAAAAAAAGGTGGATTTGGTGAGTTTTGATAAAACTGAACTATGGAGTTGGCAGTTTTTGTCACGTTCAACATGTTTGGATGATTGGATTTGGCATCATTTGAAAATGACAAAAAAATTAAACGAGTTTTAACATGGTCTTGAGCTGGATTTAGCTGCTTTTGAAAATTTTAACTGATGCGTCGCTTTGAAAGTAATCACGTGGTATAACTACGTTCTAGAAGTTTGTTTTTGGATTTGGTAGGTTTTGATATTATAGGACACTTGGCCACGCCCACAACTGAGTTGGTCACGTCATGATGTCTGTTCTTAACGGGAAGTGGTCACGTAAGTTTGCATTAGACTTTTTGCTCCGTAAGGGCGCGAGATAAGGGTTTGTAGAAATATAAACGTCAACCCTCTTTTTGCATGGCTTTTTTCTCTCTTGTTAGTAGAGTTTATGAATATAATTTTAAAGTAATGAATATTTATTACGGATTATTATTATTATTAATTATTAATACTTTTTTATTTATATATTATAATCTATTTTAAGCAACGAATATTTATTAATATCTTTCAGGTCGAAAATTGGTTAAATTAAATGTTAAGTAAAAAATATAAAATATATTTCTCTACACTGATATAGCGGGACATGCATTCGTGGATTTTTGCACCATAATTTACGTAGAAACTATATATTTTTGTGTTTCAGATGTTTTCTTATGCTCTAAGATGTCTGTCAGCGGTAAAACTCATAACCTTTGGTAATTGGTCACAACATGAATCACCGAGGGGGTGTCAGAGGTGTTTCGAGTGTGAAGTGTGAAATGCAAGTCACAGTCCATACGTACACATGCGTTTCACCGACAATTAATTAATTATTACGTCCCAACATATTCACCTGACAATTACCAGTAAAAACAACAATTTTCCTTATGTACCAGCAAGGCTGAAAATGAGCATTTTCTACTCGATCTAGAAAACAATATACAAAAACTTCCTTTTTGAGTAAGAGAAAAGAGGTTTATTAAATATATTTAGGGTTCCGTACCCGAGCGGGGTCAAACAGGATCCTTTTACTAAGCCTCCGCTCTCCTTCCATCTGTCATAGAGGTCTACAGTTTCTGACGTAACAGGTTACCAGTTGAAATTTTTACAGATTACATAGCCTCTACCACAGTAAATAATCACTACATAGTATAAAACAAAGTCGCTTCCCGCTGTCTGTCCCTATGTATGCTTAGATCTTTAAAACTTCGCAACAGATTTTAATGCGGTTTTTTTAATAGATAGAGTGATTCAAGAGGAAGGTTTACATGTATAATACATGCCCGTGCAAAGCCGGGGCGGGTCGCTAGTAATAAAAAAATGAAAACCAAGGGTCGCCTTCATACAAGAAAAAGTAGTATTTTTTGAACGAAAATTGTTATAATAGATCTTTACATATCAAATTACCGAAATTTTCTTACATATTCATGAGTTCATAATTTCTGTAATTTAATAGATATTTCAATTATTTGTTTTTTGTTTGAAAGTTTATTTTACATCTACATATTTTTTCTTTTTTTCAATTTGATTATAAAAATTAAATCTCCAAAAACAGTTGTTCCTAAATGCCATCTATTTCCATAATTACATTCGTAATATTTTTTTACAACTGATACTTTTCAAAAATTAAATTTATGTTGCTGTTAGCTTAATGTTGTATCATTCATACAGATAGGAAATTTCATAATTTGGATTTGTCATTTATAAAAAAATATGCAAAAATGTTAGTATTAAAAATTGAGTTTCCTTCAAATTCTCTTTAGAAAACGGCAATTTCATATGTAAAGACCTAATATTTACATACACGTTTCAAATTTGGTCAGATTGTTGTACATACTCTAAAGTACAACAACAAATAATGAAACTTATGGTTCCGTACTAGGAGGGTGCCGATTTGTTTGTCATGCACTACCATTTCAGCGCCTTGTTTTTTGGCACCTTGATGTTACTATGATCTATTTGTTGTTACTTACCATAATGTTTTTTAAGATTCCGTACCTATATTTTGTAATGGCACGGAACCCTTCGAACTTTTCGTGTGCGTGTCCGAATGGCTGTTTTTCCATTTAACGGTTTTCCGACGGCACGGCAACGGCGACGGCGACGGCACGGCGACGGCACGGCACAAAACCGAGCAACGTTTTTCCATTTACCGGTTTTCCACCGGCGACGGCGACGGCTTTGCGACGGCTTTTCGCGCAGTTCTTGAGAAGCAGCTGACACGAGTGGACATCTTTGTGGGAATATGCGTTTGAAATGAACCTTTCACACAATAAAAGTTCTCATTATTATCTACAAAAAAAGCCTTACTTAATTAGTATATTTTCATTATAATTTGTCGACTCCCCTCTTTGCCGAACGCGGCCGACCACCTGCAACCTATGCGCGGCCATCAGATTATACCAGTCTGTTTATTATTAGTGTTTTATGACGGAGTTTTATTAATGTCACTCTGCTGTCTAGATATGGAAGATATATTTATGGTAATTTTTATTTACTTTCGACTTTTTTATTTTTTTATTTAATTTTCAGTCAGATCTTGTCGAGCACTTTTCTTAGAGTACCATGAACATAGCTCCAGCTTCAGCCGTTTGGGAGATACGGTCCGTCAAAGTTTTACCACTGGGGGGGGGGGGGTAGATCTAGGGGGGGTACTAGGGCTGAAAAAAAATTTTTTTCGAGACACCAAAATGATCGATTTTTGACACCCTATCGTCCAACCGCTAGGGCTGTACCACCTTCCGTTCCAAAGGGCTGAAACAAAAACATTTTTCGGGACATGTCTAGTGTCAAAGTCAAAAAGTACATCCCTAGGAACTGCGCACGCGAGCGCGAAGCGCTATAATGTCAGTTTTTCCCATCCCTAGTGTCAAAGTAAAAAAAAATGTCAGAGTACATCCCTAGTGGCGGGGGACATCCATAGTGTCAAAGTCAAAAAAAAATTCAAAGTACGACCCTAGTGATGGGACACACTGGCACGAACTGCGCACGCTCGCGCTTCGTGCTCGTAATCTTATTCGTATGGCTCGCTTAAGTAACATACAAATTCCCATACATTCTGCCATTTTGAAAAACTGTCAAAAGTCATTTCAAATGTCCAAAAAATGTCAAATGTCAAAGTTGTTCACCAGTCAGAATTAAATTCCTCACATCATTCCATACATCACTATCATGTCAGAACACTCCTTCCGACTGAACTACCATGTCAATGTATATTATTAACAGTCCCATTTTTGGGTTTACAGTCATTTTATTAACACACTGTATCGTCAGTTCTAATATAACTCTTATTTATAACAACTCACAAGTAGAATATTAGTTGACACTGACTCTGACATTTAGGTTAGGCATAGTTAGATAAAAACTCTGTTTCATTTCTTTCGATATCGCATCTGTAGACATTTGGTTGTCATATACATGAGCATTTTGCTAGATTGCGTTCTTCTCGTTTTATGTTGGTTAGAGGTCAAACGCTCAAGGGCATTCACGATACTTTAAGCCTTAAGGCTTAGACTTTGGTATTTTAAGAGGCCGGCGCAGTAATCCTTGTTCATACAAACGAAATACCAAAATCATTTGTAAATCATAGATATTCTTAGGATAGTGTGTGTTTATTCCGATTGGATATCAGAATATCTAGGTTCCTAAATATATATTTTTTTGAAAGGACACTGATTTAAAGACGACACTATTATCTATTTAAAATTTCCATAGAAAGCTTATTTCTCTCATATTTCATGTTTAAATCAGCGTTCTTATTTAATATATATTTGGGAACCTAGATATTATGTAATGCAATCGGGATAAATACACACCACCTATAAGAATATCTATGACTTACAAATGGTTTAGGTATTTCGTTTGTATGAAATAGGATTACTGCACCGGCCTCTTAAGGGTTTTTGCTTAAATATGCTGAGTCAGCTACTTATCTGATCAATGTTAAACTCACAAATATGTTTTTTCAGACCTTTATCTTTCCGTTGTAAAGTAATTTACCCAATTGGAAACATTTCACTTGATAGAATTTATATAGAATCTAGCACCTTTTTGGGGGAAGGTGGCAACACCACCGGCAAGGCAGTGGGAAGCTTGCTGTCGCCGGCGACGGCAACGGCGGGAACCCCCCACACCGCACCGCCCCCGCTCACGCACACTACCTTAGGTTATGTAATTACGCAATACATGTGCAGTTTTAAGGTGAACGCGCACTTATCCGCACCGCATTAACCGCATGCACTGCAGTCATCAATAAATGGTCTCGTGCACCTATCTGGATCTTCTACGTCGACTGCATTGCATGGCATCCACCATTTCATTTAGTGTTCATCGTAAAACTGCAGATGACTTAATCAGAACAATGCCGTGTGCATCGATGCTGCTGCGTTATCAGCTGCGGCTTCGGATACTACAGCTCGAATGGGTGTCAAATAGAACTTCATACTAAGAATTCAAACGCGGCGACTAGCGACTGTGGGTCCGGCGGTGCGGACAAGTGCGCGTTTACCTTTACCACCCAGCACGTGGCGGGAAAGCCGCGACGGCGCGCCGTCGAAGCATCGCCGTTGCCGGTGCCTTGCCGTTAAGTGGAAAAGGCGTGCATATAAATTCATACATTTTTGCCTCCACCTTCGCCGTGCCGTCGCCGTCGCCGTTGCCGTGCCGTCGGAAAACCGTTAAATGGAAAAACAGCCATTCACACTTGGGCTGTATTAATATCACTCCGCTGTCCATCTGTCTGTTCGTCGGTATGTCACGGGTCTCTAGCTCTTAGATGGAAGAAGATAGAAACCTGAAATGTTGATATGTTGTGTAAAATGTTGACCCAAAATGGAATATTGAATTAAAAATATAATTACATTATTTTTCAGGGGCGGCCTCATACATAAAAATGAAGCCAAAAACAAAACAAAAATTCTTGCCCTAGCATGTGAGGTATCATTGTCTAGAGCTCATTGAGTAGATAATTTTTTTTAACCTCAAATATAAAGAAATGGGTTGCTTTTAAATTTGTCATTTTAAGACCATTTATCTATAACTATCTCAAAAACAAAAGTAGTGATTACTATATATTATGTGCCATATGCTTTATTTAAAAAGCAAATACTGAAAACGCCGATTTATTATGTAGTTTTAGGGTTACGTCTCCGAATACTCAATCAACTTAAATTTGCAGTTTTGTTTTATACAATTTGCTACCGTTATACACAATGTTTGCTCTGTATGTTATGTGTTGTTGAATGTGTGTGTGAATGTAGAAAAAGTGTAATAAATAAGAAAAAATAAATTTGTAGGTAGTGATAAGTTTGTAATTTCTGTTTAAATTATTTAAGTGTATTAACTTATTTAAATGGTACGGAACCCCCAGGGCGCGACTCCTACTCGCATTTGGCCGGCTTTTTATTATTTGTAAGCTTATCGTATCTGACGAACTTTTGATGAAAATGGTCGTATAATAGTACTTTGTGCAACTGTAACATAATTTGAGACACTAGGACATGAGTGCTTGTTTACGAAACGAGCGAAGTGAGTTTTTTAATAGTTATGCACGAGTGTTCCAATGTTCTAATAATGCTCAATACTTTATCTACGACCATCAAAAATATCGTCTTTATTTATACTATTTTCAGCAATTGTTAGTTCACGAAAAAAGAGAAGAAAAACACTAGTTCATGAACCTCGGGTGCGTCGTCCGGTAATGCTGCCTTGAAGGTCAATCAGGATAAAGGGAGCGTGGCTTAAAAAACAAGGTAGCAACTTTTTTCTCGTCTCTGTTGTTACTTGGCTCTCTAGCGGTGCTATAATACATTGGACCAATCGCAGCGCAGAATCGGGGTGTTATAATGCAATATTATAACATCGGATAAACAATAAGTACTTATAAAACTTCTTTTGATGTAACAATTACCTTATTGCAGTATGGGAGTAGACAAAACATATTTATTGCAACTTAAATACCATTTCCTATACAAAATTCAACAAAAAATACTGTTTTGTTAATAAAACTAGATAAAGTAAATACTTAAGAGGGTTACTTCCGTTGTTGCTCATAAAAGCTACTTCACGTTCTTGGATATCTATCAAGGGAAAGGTATCGAGCGATATTTCTATTTGAGATGAAAACTTTTATGGGGCATTTTCTGCTTGTTGTGGGGTGACAAAGGGTATAATTGTGCGATTATAGAACCTTTTTTTGCCAGGTTAGTAACATTTACATGGTTGTAGGATAGTCGTCAACGAGTGTTATCAATGTATCATGTTTAAAAAGACGCTTTTGAAGTCTTGTATCAGGCATATGAAATAATTAGTTCATTAGTTCGTGCCGAACAATAATAAATAGGGTAAAATAGTAAATTGTTATACGAGTGCATGAAACGAGCCATATTACCCAAGACATTTAGCTACCTGAACCTTGGTGAACGCAGCTAAAGTTCTAGGTAATATGGCTCGTTTGTTCAACAAGTTCAACACACTAATTTTCACTTCGATTGCGAGGAAAGGAAACAGTATTATTTCATCATCACTGTATGACATTTTAACTTTCAGTAATACTTAATGCAAATTTAAATAGTCAAACAACTAAAATATGTCCTGCTGACTGAGAAAAACAACAACTCTTTCCCACCTTTGTTTTTTTTTATTTATCCACCATGTGGGAAGGCAAAGGGAACTTACGCATGTCTTTTTATTTATTTTATATTATCTTTCTTTAAAGTCACTGTGGCTGTATGGCCTATTACCATAGTCTTAGAAAAAAGTAAACTCCTTTATGCACTAGACTCTAGAGCATAAAACGTAGTTTCAGTCCGCTTGTCAAATCAAATCAAATGAAATCATTTATTTCAGACTAAAATATTCACAATATTCGTCCATATAAAATTATAAGACTACCAAATTAAAATTAAATCAGAATAAAAATAATTAAATATATAAAACATAATTATAAACATTAAAATTCATAAATTAAAAAGTTAAAACATTTTTACACTTATATCTCACCTACCCCAAGCCTGAAATATGGATGTATGCAAAGCCACCCAGTGCCACTTAACAGCCCATCCGACCTGTTGGCAACTACGGCTAGGAGGCTGTTGCCGCTGGTCTGCAATCTTCCCGCTATCGAGGCCGCCCTTTTGCGCATGGTGTAATAAAAGCAGTCTATACGCACCTCGGCAAACATCCCCGAAGCGCTGCAAAAGCGAGGCAGGCGCAACAGGATCCTAAGCGCGTTGTTATATTGTACGCGGAGAGCGTTATAGGATTTTTGTGTCTATGACACCTACAAACTACTCGTATAGAAGGACGTACAAAAAACTTGGAACAGAGTAGTTTTCACTTCCTTAGAACTACGAGTAAACCTGCGAGCTATCATATTCCCCCTCACACACAACGCTCTCCTTTCTCGCTCAATATCGGCATCGTCTTTCAGGTCGGGCGTTACAATGTAACCCAGGTATTTAAAGAACTCTGCCCGCTCCAAGGGCTCACCGTACAGCCTGACTGGTGAAACCTCTGTCAGACATTTGTACCCCGCCTTGAATACCATGAGCACACTCCTTTTAACGTTGTATTTCAGACCCTGTTTATGAACTTATGTTTCGCATATGCTCAGAAGCTCCCAGCGAGTCCGTCTGTCGACGCGCTCAGCAGCACTATATCGTCCATAGATCTGATGTTGTTAAAGCACACATCATCATCATGGCATCCAACATGACGACTCCCGAGCGCGACAATAAGCTCATTTATGTACAGATTAAACAGCGTTGGCGAGCTCAGTCCCCCCTGTCTAACCCGCACTCCAATCTGTACGAGTCCGACAGATCCCCCGACCATTTTACGTTGTTGACCTGGTTTCCATACCAGAACTAAAATATGTTTTTCAGTTCAGGATCAAGTTTGATATCCTGCAGCTTCTTCCACAGGATTTTATAAGAAACCAGGTCAAACGCTTTCACTTCTCATCCTCTAAAAAGTACTGGTTTATGTAACAAGCATAAACCAGTACTTTTTAGAGGATGAGAAGTGAAAAAGTAATTTAATAGCTTTGTAGTAAAGATTTGCTGTTTTCTTTTTGTTTTAATCTGTCATTTAGTGATTTGCCAAAAATTCGATGTTTCTTATTAATATAAATTACAAAGTTTACGGTCACCCAACCCAAACTGACCGAGATGAGCGTTGCTTAACCTGATACACCAAAGAACTGAAACGATAAAATTAACGGAAGTAATGTAATTAAAATTGGATTTAAAGTATATTAAAATAGTAATTCCTTTTACTTATTGTTGAAGAGTGTAAGTTACGGAGACAGGGTTTTATTTTTTTGCCTTTGACCAGCTATATCTACTAAACGCACCAACGAATCATATAAGCTTTTATACTGTGCGTATGGCTACTGTGCATAGTATCATACTATGCTTGAATCAGCCATTCTAATGATCGTTTAGTTTACTAAACCGTGACACGTTTCAACCGTTATATCTACCAAACGCACCAACGTCATGCAGGTGGACCAGCTCCATCCCATTCAAATAAGTAATCTACACGCTTCTGATACTAAATCAGCCATCCTAACGATAGTTTAGTCAATCCGTTGTCGCCTCTTATACTATAAGTAATATTTACGTCCTTAAATGACCCGTACTAAGATGTCAAAAAGAAATGAGAAACTTGAATTTTTATTCACCTAATTAATGCCTTGCAAAATAAAACATGTAAGTATTTCTCTCATAGTTTCTGTCAATACCTTGCCAACATTATTTTGCCTTGCCAACTAACATTATTTTTATTCAATATTTTCACAACTCATAATGCATTTCGAGAAATAACTTTCTTATGTTATTAATTACTCAACATAACAAATACATACCAAAAAAATAATAAAATTAATACCTAAAATTAAAACTAAATAATATTATAAAATAAACTAAATAAAAAATTCTATCAAGGTCGCTGCCGTCGTGCGGGAGATTACCTAGCAGGCTGGCAGCGTTGCCTCGTTGTATGGGCAGACTGATTCTCTGGCCGAGGTAAGTCCCAGCCCGAGGGTCCTCAGAGGCATCGACCAGGCGTTTTGACAGATCTTTATATAAGGGATGTGCACTCGGTCCCCCACAGTCCAAGTGTCTCAACGCCGAAGGGCTCAAACATGTGGTCCGTACTCAGGGCTACATATTTGCGCCGTTTCTTTTTTTCAGCTCCTTCCGCCGCGGCGCCCGCCTTGGAGCAGGTCATTGGTAAGTAGGATGAGGCTAGCGTATCAACACAAGTCGCACCCCACAGCAACGACCTGCCACATTTCCACGGCATCAATGTCATTCCGTCGGGCCTCTTCCCGTTGTCCCGAGAGAGCCCGTACGGTTCTGTAGTAGCTGGGACGCTACAACTGGCAAGGGCCCGTCGGATGAAGTCGTTCAGAATAGCGTGACGCGCGAGGTGGCCGGCGCTGAATTGGCAGGACAGACCGTGGTGACCAAGTGGGTCGACACTTTCCCCACAGCGGCAGCGATAAAGTTGGTTCGTTTTTGTATTAATTGTATGTTATTAATTAGTTTTTACCTTTAAGGTATTAAACGGTGTGCTTTTACTTACCTGTTTGAACAATTGTGTAACATCGTGGGTATCAAAACATGCATTGTTAAGCTTTTATGGGTTTAAAATAAGAGTCAAAAGCCTTTTTAATTTTTTTCGTATTTTTATGTTTAAAAATAATAGTCGAAATACGACAAAAAACTCTAGATCCCTTAACCCGTTAAAAAGACACCTTTGCGCGTACCATAGATAACGCTCTGAGTCACGATCTGGATTACAATCTATTGATTTACTATTGTTTCAGCGATAGTAATAAGTAAAGTATTTTTTGTAATATAATAATTTTTGCAATGATTTGATTTTATTTGTTTTTTTTAAAGAGCAGTTTTGCAGCCGGATTATGGAAAACCAGCCTTTTTCTAATTAATCGAAACAGAACACTTAAATTAAAATTTCACTCAATAGTTATTCAACAAAACCTATGTACTCGTATTGTGTATACTGCATTCGCAAAGATTCCATTGGTTTCTATAAATTAGAATTTCATAATTTTCTTAATTCAAAATTTTTGATCATGATGACATACACAATACATAAGTAATAAGGTTTTGTTAAATAACTATTGAATGCATTTCGAATTGAAGTGTTGTTTCGATTAAGGCACTACAGAAAAAAAAATCGACAATTTTAGAACTTGCCTAATAATATCTACTTCAGTAAATAATGTATTATTTTGATAAAATATTATATTATTTTTGGATTTTTTTTCTAGGGATCTGTTAAACAGAAACACGATTGGAGAAATTCGACTCGATAGAAGTATTTATTGAAATGAGGTCTTTTTCCACACCAATTCTCCTGATTTGACAATTTAGAATGACATATAGACTGCAATTATATTTTATTAGATGGATTTTACCGGTATCTAGAACCTAGTTAAACAAAATTTTGATAGCAACTTTAGTACATTTTATTTTAATAAAAAACTGACTTTTTGCTACTTTTCCTCGAACCCGTCCTTTTCGCACTGAAGGTTTTTTCGCATATGGAGTATCAGGGAATTTCACATATCACTTTAAAAGAAAAAGGCGCGTTTTTCACAATTCGGCTGCGAAACTAGTGGACGCCACGCGGCATTGATCGCGTGGATCCCGTTTCTCTGTATCAAGGAACCTACAGTTCAAACTTCATGTTCAGGGTATTTTATGACAAACGAGTATAACTCAGCAGGAAATTTAATATTGAGGATCTTAGTTGCAATATTTGGTCGGCTAGTAATGTACCTATAAATCGCCTCGTCGATAGATTGCTTCTCACGCAAGGTCTAAGGTGCTCGTAACAATCACTCGATATGAGAAGGGTTACGTAAAGGAACCTTCAATATCACCTGTAAAGGGTTCTTAAGTAGCAAACTTTTATAGGGTTCCTCTAGAAATGTTAAGACCCTTACAGCCAATTTGTTTATCCAGCCAAAAAATACGCTCATTGAAGTATGTGAATATGAATGGCAATCAGCCACAGTGAGAGCCTGCTCATTGGAAGAATGAAACACTACATTGTTTCACATTCGACGATCTATATAGGAACGAAAAGTAAAATTTACCGCATAAAATATATATGTCCGCGCCAGCGAAGAATAGCTTTGCGATCTCACAGTAACTGTTGGTTACACTTTAGATAGCCTTCACCTCACCCATAAAGTGTGATGTTTTACGGTTTTCGCTTAAGAAGTTGGTAGCGGAGCAATCCTGGTTCATACAAACGAAATACAAAAACCATTTGTAAATCACAGATAGTTTTTAAGGTAGTTTTTATTTATCCCAATTGCATTTCAGAATATCTAGGTTCCCAAATATGTATTAAATAAGAACACTGATTTAAACATAAAAATATGAGAAAAGTAAGCTTTCTATAGACATTTTAAATTGCTATATGTCGTCTTTAAATCAGTGTCCTTACAAAAAATATATTTGGGAACCTAGATATTCCGTTATCTAATCGGAATAAACACACTCTATCCTAAGAATATCTTTGGTTTCAAAATGGTTTGCTCCGCAACCTCTTAAAAAAATTAAAACCGAAAAATTAAAACTGTTTTTTTCTAAAATAAGTTTATAAATCAAGGTATGTGTCTAGTTGTCCCCGAAATAAGCTAGGCTTGAGTTTTAGGGACCAGCGGGCCTATTATGTATCTCTAGTTGCCGACTTAACTGGGTGTCTATCATCAAAAACATAGATATACTATCGAATTCCGATTGTCTAAGGATATGTTCGCACTTGAAGTGACGACACAGTTCGTAAATAGTTCAATACCCACTAAAGAGAACTTTGAAAGTTCAGTTTTTGTCTATGTTTTTGATGATAGGCACCCTGTCCAATTGGCAACTAAAGATACAGAATAGGGGGGCTGGTGACACGTTTGACAGGTAAAAATTACGTTATTTTATCCTCGACGCACTGATTATACTGATTTCTGAAAGAAATATTAGTTTTGCTTAATATCCTGAAAGGAACCGGTTGTCAAAGAGTGTGCATTACATTGCTAATCGGGACACAATAAGCTCGGACGGTCATACCCGCTCTGCTTCATGGCAAATGCTCCGCGGCTTCGCATTTAGTTTGCATTTTTCTGGGATAAAAAGTAACCTTTGTCACTGTCCGGCTCGTAAACTATCTCTAACGGCTCGAGCGATTTTGGGATGGAATGAATCCCCAAAAACCGTTTTTCGTATGCAAATTTTAAAACAGATTGCTCGAAGTACTGTGCAAAAAATCTCGTTGCTCCGTTGTTTCGTGAAAGAAGGACAAATTAACAAATACACCTTAGTACGGAGAATTACACGAAGACTCTAATTAGGGTTTGAGAACCCGTTTTGTTTAATGTGACCAATATAATTACTCATATTGTTTACCTGGAGCCCACCTGAAGATAAACATGTTGGGTCTTCTACGTTCTCTATATTCCCTAACTAACGTTTATCTTAGTCTCATTTTTAGCTCCAAGTTTTAATTCACGTTAAATAAATAAATAAATCTATTTACGCGGTTAGTTCCAACTTACTTCTTAAACGAATGAAGAACATAAGATATATTATAATAAATTATTATATAGTCAAACAAATGAAACTTAAGGATAATTTATGATGTAAATAAACGGCTCACCTCAATAAATGCTATGGTCCGGAGAGCCGACCAGTTTCAGGGCGAATGAAGACGCTTACGCAACGTCGGCGTCGTTAGGCTAGTCGGCTATCCCGACCATATTATTCATTAAGGAGAGCCGTTTATTTCCATCATAGGTATATTTTTTTGATATACCTGATTATTACAACAAAAGTACCCTAAGTCTGTCATTTTATTACTATTTGAATCATTTTCTCCCTTCAGTCAAGCTTTGTTTTTATTTTTAAACAATTTTTTAATTTCTATTTTTTATTTTTTTATTATTTTTTAGTATCTCCGTTGGAAGAACTATAAATCCTGAGACTTGGTTTCGAATCATGCTGGTCGAGCAAGAGTCAATAAGTTTTTGGAATTTATGAGCACCGTGACGTAAACCTGCAACCCCCAGAAAGACAAGACAAGACAAGACAAATACTCTTTATTGTACACCAAAATAAATAAATAAAGTAAAAGAACAAACCTATGAAAGAAGGTAACAATTGGCGGCCTTATCACTCATAGCGATATCTTCCGGACAACCTTTAGGTGGAAATTAATAGTTGAAAAAAAAAACGCGAAAGTGGTGCACAAAATAAGTAATAATAATTAAATGGATAGCAAATACCTAAAATAAATACACAAGTATAACATTGTACATACAAATACATATAAAACAATAAATATATACACTGATATATAACAAAATCAATAATATAATACGTAAACCAAAAGTAAATAAATGTTAGTGGCAAAAAAGCATTAATTTATGCCTGATATACGGCGAAAAGGCTCACTTTCAGACACAATATAAAAGTTTTGACTGGTACACTCCACACTCGCAAAAACTACAGATATATTGAATGTCATGGCTAAATTATTTTCGTGTTTAAAATTTTTTGTTTCTGACATAAAACGATGAAGTTGGCTTCTTATTTACTGCCGCACGCTCCAAAATATTATTTATTTGAGAAACAGATAATTCCAAATTTTAGACACGTGAAGTTTCCCTGGGATAAATTTTTGTGTTATAACACGGTTTCCATGAGGACAGAATAAATAAATTAAGATCATATCTTATGTAAAACGATCATACATTAATTTAGAGTGCATTAAAACTGAAAAAGTTAAATCACGTGGACATGTATTTCTTTGTTAACAAGAATATCAATAAGAAAGTCTTCTTTGATAGCAGGTAAGATCAAAAATTCAACAGACATATCAATTACTCGTACGAGTATGAATGGAAAAGCTACACGTAGATCGATGCCAACACCTTAGCGTAGCACTTGCAGCATATCGTTTAAATTTCGTAGCACTCGTAGCACTTTAGAACCCGTAGCACTTCAACAGAATAGAAAATAGCATTTTGCAATGAATGTGTATAATATCTGCAAGTATGAATTCTGAAATAAGATTGTATAACTTACCTATATTTATATGATAAACTAGCTCTTGCCCGCGGCTTCACTCGCGTGAAAGTGTCTGTCAATTATCGTCAGTTTTCAGCTTGGTGGTCATTTTAGCAACACCCCTTATAACTTATATTATGTTGATTAGGGTCACTGCCACACGCATCCAAATCTACTAAGTAGATTCTCAAGTTAAAATGGAACAAACGGACGGACAAAAATTGTGAATATTGTGTGTATTTTTGGCCTCAGTACAATTACTCATTACGAATTTCATTTAAAAATGTACAGACAATATTTTCAATACTTTATTATTAGTATAGATTTTACTTTGTCAGATAAACTCATTGTTATTATTTTGTTAATTATTTTGATTGATTAATGTGATTTATTTCTTTGTATATATATCATTCATTATATAGATGACATTTTGACAAAAACCCAAAGGTGATTTTTGGAATGACGTTACTATTTTCCAAACTAAATATATTGCTTTTATATGTACAAAGCACACAAAAAATATTATTTTCTATATTTCTTCGTGAAAACGAAGTTGAGCACATTTTTTTGGGCGCAACACAAATAATGTGAATTCGCTCCCTAAAATCGAGTTACGAGCTATCGAGGCGCATACAAGCGGAATAATTCATTTTTATGCGGCAAAAAGAAATATACAAACACAATAAACAAGCCCTCATAGCTTTTTAAGGTATTCAGACTGCTTTCAGGACGACGAGAGTGTGAAAAGGGGTTTTTGTCCAATATCAAGAGGAAATTAATGAAAATGTTTAAAAAAGTTACTAAGTTAATTTTTCTAAGATAAAATATAGAAATATGATCATGCAGAACCCAAACTGCGTAATAAACCAGCCCCCCTATTCTGTTAGGTTGCCAACTAGACAGGGTGCCTATCGTCAAAAACATAGATAAAAACTGAACTTTCAAAATTGCCTTTAGAGGGTATTTAACTATTTACGAACTGTGACGTCACTTCAAATGCGAACATATCCTTAGACAATCGGAATTCGATAGTATATCTATGTTTTTGATGATAGGCACCTAGTCTAGTTGGCAACTAGAGATACATAATAAGCCCGCTGGTAATCAAAGTTCATAATAGAAGCAATTAAAATTGACACGCAAATATAAGAAAAAATAAACAAGGCAAAGATCATGATATATCAATGTTCAAAATCTGACCCTCAACCCTCAATGCGACAGAAAATCCGTTTTCTCAAACAATCGGTATAATTAATTCAAAATAAGCACGTCAATTTTAGTTAAGTCGTAAACATGATTCCTAATTGATAGTGAAGTAAATAAATTGTTGGAAACACAGACTTAAGATGAGGGTATTCGTGTTTTCCAGGATAAACGTCGTTATGTATTGTCTTCATTGTAAATAACAATAACTAAAATTTCGAAAGAAATAAAATAATTTCGTTTTTTTTATTCTGCATCCAATAAAATGGTATATTTATTATTTCAATCTTAGTTATCTTAGGTTTTTGACACTAAAATTTATATCAAAATAAACTTCGTAAATAATGTGATATAAAACGGCCGTCATATTACATATAATTAAAAAAAGGTTCTTTTCCTATACAATGGAAAAAAGCCTTGCTCATTCCTATTCAGAAAATTGGTTGTGAGCTCGAAGTCGAGAAGTATCAACCTGTATCTAATCTTTTCAGCAAGACTTTTGAGCTAATCGTCCATGATCAAGTTTACTTCTTCGTTTCTCGGAGCATTCCCCCACACAGCACGGCTTCATGCACAAGCGTTTCACCGTTACCAACATGTTTGAGTTCGTGGACAGTGTTGCTGGATACAAGGACAAGAGCTTCCAAGTCAATACCGTGTACACCGATTACTTGGAATGCTTTGACGGAGTATAACATTAAAAAATCATAAATAAACTCACCGAAATCGGTGATCTCTGGGTTAAAATTGTCGTTAAAATTGGTAGTCTTCATTCTGCTTTTGCACCGGTTCTATCTGAAGTGCCTCAAGGCTCTAACTTAGGACCACTGCTCTTTAATGTCTGCCACGCCACGATATTACCACGTGCTTTAGAATTTCTCAATTCCCAATGTATGCCGATGATGCTAAAATGTTCTTACCCATTATTGAAGCAGCTGATTGTCTTGGGCTACAGAAGAATCTCGACCTCGAGAGACTTTAGTTTATTCAGTTTGAGCATTGTGCAATAAATGCCAGGTAATCACTTTTGGTCGAAAAAGCGATTCTGTTTAATATAATTGTGAATTCAAAGACCAAGTGCATTCAAAGAGTTAGCGAGGTGAGAGACCTGGGTGTTTTTTGGGCTCCAAGCTGCTTTGCAAATTACACTTTGAAAATATGTTGACTAAAGCAATAAGAACCCTTGTAATTATTTACCGTGCTACCAAACCTTTTCACACGGTACTACCGTTTAAACCGCTTTATTATTCTGACGTTAGGAGAACAATAGAATATGCTTTTTCTATCTGGTCTCCGAATTACTAAATACAATCTGACTGCCTGGAATTTGTTCAAAAGTCCTTTATTAGACAATTAAATTAACGTGTTAAATATACTCAGCAGAGCTAAAAAGAGATATGCTATCCCTTGTTGAGAGGTGGACTGTAGCTGACATGAATTTTCTACATGACATCATCAGCAGTCGAGTGGACAGCATGGTGCTGACGGAAAGGGTGCGGCTACGCAAGTCTGCCACGCGGTCGAGGTGTCAAGCCCCAAGACGCATACGCTCGTACCAATTACGGTCCCGTCTCTCCACTTAACCGCTGCATTTAGACTTATGAAGAGCACTTCTCAGACGCCTATGTTTTCTTCTTAAATCGAAACCGATATTCCTTACGTTATTGATAATTTTCACGACGATGACGATTA
This sequence comes from Ypsolopha sequella, assembly GCA_934047225.1. NCBI lineage: Eukaryota > Metazoa > Arthropoda > Insecta > Lepidoptera > Ypsolophidae > Ypsolopha > Ypsolopha sequella. The sequence goes on along the minus strand of OW203994.1, from coordinate 12,117,481 downwards.
AAGATTTAACAGTTTTTCCTTACACACAAATACACACAAACAATTACATAATCTCAAGGGTTTTACTCGTTAATTTTATCAAACTTAATTTAACTGTTTCTGCTTGTATTAACTTTATTGTATAATTTGCAACTTTTAACTAATTTATTATGTTAATTTATTGTATTTGGCCCGCTTCCACTGAGCAGGATAGACAGATGTAAAATGAAAGCGTTGGAGCCGGACACATTTTTCTGAATAAGGAATTCATCTGAAATGTCTAGCAATAAGAAAAATGAAAACTGCCCTGCTTAAATTTAAGTCAAAGTCGTCAAGTGATATGTCAACCGGACTACCTTGACCTATTTATTTAATGACTTTAAGTATGTGAACTTGAAAAATAAAAAATTATCGTATAATTTTGATTTGTTACGTCAGATTTTCTTTACTTTTTAAATGTTTCAGTCAAAATCTTTATTAATTGATGCAATTTTTCGCAATTCATGGATATTCGCAAATAGCGCGTCAATAAATATTAAATAAGCTTTCGTATAAAATATGTATTTTTGAATCGAATATCCTGAAAGAAATAATGAAAACTTTTGTTGGGCCTTCGCCCATTACCGCACCTGAAAGAAAGCGTTCATTAGAAGCGCGCTCGCACAGAAACTGGAAGAGTCACAGCAGGTGAGGGTTAATCAGCCTTTTCAGGGGCAAAAATCTACGGAAGCAATTCACAACAAAGTTACAAATATGTTTTGTATTTATTTTCCAATAAAACGAAACGGTATTTTATCGTAAAAAAGGCCAGTAGGCATTTCGTAAATGCCTCACTCTTTTTGTCCTTATAGCGCAAATTCTCAGGGCTGCGTTTTTGATCATCAGAAGACGCCCGATTTACACTGATAGCAGGAAAGCAGATACAAACACAAATACAAAAGAGATATCAAGATAAGCGGGCGTCATCTGACGATCAAACGGAACGAAGCCCTGACTGTGGCATGAATTTAACAGGGAACTACAAGTTTAGTAGTATACTTATTTATCTCTGATTATAGCACGTCTTACCAAGACTCGACCTGCTAACTCACCTCGTCGGGCAATACCCTTATTTCCTGGCAATTCATTACAGAAAAGTATAACTAAAACATTGATTTTGAGTTCTTCCTACCAGTAGCAAAGGCAGCGCAAGACCTAGAAAGGGGGGATTTTGCTCAGAAGTGAAACACTAGAAAGCCGAAAAAAAAATAAGGTACTTAAATGTCCTTAAGCTTCGTTTGATCAGAAAAAAAAGTACTTACATGTAATAAGGTAAATAACGCATTTTCTGTTCCACAACAATGGTATCCCAAAAGCGAGTCATCAATCACTTCCTCCTTTACCCTGAGGCACTTTGCTACGCAATCTTTGCTTCAGGGCTACAGGAAAAAAATGACTAAGCATTTTAATGTTATCTACACCTTTATTAACTTTGAATGAATGGCAATCAGTATTTTAATCAAAAATGCTTTGCAAAGAGCATGAATTGAGATTCCCTTAATTTGATTATTATTATCTTTGTATTTATACATTATGTACATAATATGGCTTTTTATATTTTGCAAGGGCTCCAAAGGGGCAGTTACAGCACGTTGGCACAGTATAAGGAAATAGACAGTGTTTAACTTGGCGGTGTCCTTGAAATCAATATCTACGGCCGCTCGGTGCCTAAACACGCACTAGGGCTGCCAACGTATTTGATAATGCTATTTAAATTGTCCCATTATTTAATTTAAACAGCCATACAATGCACAACATATTCTATAATTTCGTGCCATAATTTACGAAAATGCGCGGGAGCGGCTTACAGTGTCAACGCGGTAACGTGCGTACGTGACTGAGGTACAACTGCGACTGCCGCCCGCCGACAGCTCCCGAGATTTCGAAGCGCGTCGTTTAGGGCCGTTTCTATGAAGACATAATACTGCTTCCTTTTCTTTATACTGTGACGTTGGATTATATGTTTTAAACCGGTATGATTAATTTCAGTTAAGAAAATAAAGAAGTATCATGACACTCCACGTGGTGGTTAAAAGTTGTTATTTGACTCGTCGAGTGTGGTGTGATGACGGAACAAAATCAAGTTAGTGTTCGTTAGAGAATGGATAGTCATCAAAGACTAAAGTAATATTACTGATGATTAAAATATAATTTAGTGTTCAGAGCGATACACACTTGCATTTAAAACAATTATCGAAGAGATTGGCTATCTACGATGTTTCATAGTCGTATTATTAAGCTGCAAAATGTCATAGTGCTGTATAAAGAGAAAACTGTTGGAATAATAAAATATGTGTATACTTTTAAATTATTTACTTGTTTTATTTTCCCTTTGAAATCCCACTGATTAAATCATATATTTGTTCAATATTTTAAGTGGAAGTAAATACTAATTGAATAGGTATAGTTTTGATTCTTATTTTGTCGTATGGCATAGCTGACAGAATAAACATCCAACATAATGAGTGATGCTCTATTCATAAAAGAATATATTCATACCTTGTTCCTGGTCCCCGGCCGGGTCTCCGGTGTGGGTTCGGGCAGTTGATTGGATTTCACCTTGTATAATATATATTTTACCTATAATTTCAATCGTATATATATGTTTATTGCTACATAAATTAAATAAACCTTTAATCGAGTTCATGTACATTTATTATTTTATTACATATATTTTTATAAGATTAATTTTGACTTGTGAAACGTGTATTATATATACCTACTTTGCAAAATAAACTATTTGAATTTGAATTTAAAAGCTGTGGAAAAAGAGAAGTAAAAACGGATTCTATATGAAAGGTTTGACTCCTGACATGATATCAAGTAATAAACAATAAACAGATGTTATCTAAAATAATAACATAGATTTCCAGCGTAATTTAACACATGTATAGAAACGACACAAAATAATTTTTACCGCGATTTCCAGTCCATGCTCATAGCGTTTTATTGCTATTTTGTATATCATACGATTACATACTAAACTAAAGCATTTTTTTAATATTTTTGAACCAGTACGGGGTTAATATGTTTTGAAATTCTATATGAAAATTGGATGTTTTGGAGCTTGAAATACAAGATTTCTGGGTACTTCGTTATATTTTTAGGGTTCCGTAGTACCTAAAAGGTACAAAAGGAACCTTTATGGTGAGACTCCGTTGTCCGTCCGTCCGTCCGTCCGTATGTCACAGCCTCATAACTTTAGCACCGTAAATGATATAGACATGAATATAGAACATAGAATAAAGAATGAATATAGAACATGAATATAGAATATAGAACTTTAGCACCGTTAAAGATAAATACATGAAATTTGTCGCACAAATAGCCTTAGGGAATTTGCTACCATTAGGTGTAAAAAAAATATGAAAAATTTGTAATTGGTCAAAATATTTCCAAAACAAAAGTGAGCAAATTAAAAAATGTATTCTAAAAATACAATATCAATATCAAATTATTGATATTAAAAAGCTGATTGTAAAAATGTATTTTTTTACAATATTTACAGTCACTGCGGTTTCAAGAAGTCTTTAAATTCTACAAAAATATATATTAAAATATGTATTGTTGAACCGAATAATATGAAAAAAATCATGGTAATATTTGTTTACGTAAAGATTACAAGACAAAAAAGCGGTTTAGAAATTCTCGAAAAAAATAAAAAAATCAAATTTACCATCCACATTACGGAACCATAGGCACGCGAGTCTGACTCACACTTGGCTGGTTTTTTTTAAACATTTTTACTACCCGATATAAGGTAAAAATTGGGTGATATATCAATTAATTTAAATTTTTATTAGGTTTTATGCACTGACGTAAAAATAAGATGACTAATCTTTTTAGATGGCATCGAAATATGACCCTCTTCCGTTAAACCTTTATTTAGACCATTATCTTTACATTTGTAAGAGTCATCTGATGGACTTTAGTCACTCACATTATCATCGTATAGTATGTATCACCCGATAAAATAAAGTCTCACGACCAATATCTGAAATAAGAAATAAATTAGCCGCTTTCTAGTTTTTTAAAAGTAGTGGGGAGCATTGAAAAGCGGTCGAGAACGAAATGATATATGAAATATTTAACAAAAACTAACAAAATATGTATTTTTGCTCGTGTTTTTCCACACTTTTACTGGCTTTTATTTCGGCTATTTCCAGTAACGTAAAATGCATATTTCATAGTAAGCTATTTACGAAATATCTCAAAAACCGTGTCACGTACGGCACAGTAAACGATACATATCGACTCGTAAAATATTTACCTTTTACCTGTGCTACGCAATTTTGACCCATAAGAACTTCATGATAAGTTGTTATTTTGTAAAAAAAAATGAGCACGTAAATTTTTATCGTCGTAGAATCTTGACCGTTTGGAATCAATGCACTGGGCCCTTACAATCCCACTTAAAATGATGGTACCGTAATAAAAGTTCTATATCACCGTTTTTTACGACGTAGACGGCATGATTGAATTCAGTACGTAGCATAGTAGTTAAGAGTAGCTCTTAATTATGCTCTTATTCTTATTTTTATTCTTTATTGTACACAAAATATTTAATTACACACGTAAACATTAAAATTAGTATACAGCAGCGAGCTTATCTCTATGAGAGATTTCTTCCAGCAAACCGAAAAAAAATCAGGAATACATAAAAAAAAAGATGAGATGATAATGAACCTGTACTTCATCTTGTAAGGTAACAAGTGATATTTATTTTGCTCAGAAATTTGAGTTTTTACCGTCTTAAAAAGCCATAACCCCGAACCCTGTTTTGCCCAATCTCGGAACTCCGACTCTGGCGACTATCCTTGTAAAAATGTCACAATCGAAATATTTGAATGTCGAAGACGTCGCATTCTGTCGATTTGTGAAATTGAATCTCTGCATAAACATACCTTGATCCTTTATCTAAAGAGCCATTTGCGGCATTTTATAGCTGTAGTACGCTTTACGTATAACTGCAAAAACATGAAAAATGAAATATTTGTCGCACATTTTTCGTCAAATACGGAATAAAATGCAGAACTAATTACATAAGCAGATGTGGTTTATAAAAATTAAGAGTGCCATATGAATGTTTTTTCTTCACTTAATTATTTTTATTTACATATTTTACTTTAGATTTTTATTTCTTATATAATTTATGATTTATTTTAATAATATTGAATTGGCATGTTATAATAATTTAAAATTACTATTTAAATTCCGAAATTTTGAAAATTATTTGTAAATTTAAAAATTTATTTCCAAATAATATTAGCACTAGGCTTAAGAGCTTTGAGTGTATCGAATCATGGTCACGCAAAGTAGTAGAAACAAAAAAATTGCAAAAAAGCACGGATTTTAGTGATTTAGTGCATATTACAATTTTCCCGCCTGTTGAATACGAAACGTGTACAAAGTGTCCTTCGTGTGTACAAAGTGTTTTTCGTGTGTACGAAGTGTCCTGATGGCGATTCTACGGACACAAATACACGACAAATGGCAAATAGACTTTTTCGTGTCGAATGCAAATATTATGGGCTATCGATCTGTCACTGACTGACAGCTCGTGGATGCGTTCCGAAATTAAACACCGCCAATTTCACAGTGCTATATAGTAACCATAAGTAACAAATGTGTAACGTCACGAAAAATTTAATATGCAGATAATCATATTATCATGTGTTATACGTATTACAACAGGTGTAATATTCACTCTAATCTCTGTATGATAACGCCCCCTAGCGCCGGCTGACTAAATTCTCCCTCAAAAAGTCTTACTTTTACTTTAAAATACTTTTTTATATTTTTATATCAATAGATGTCAGCGGTTTTCTTACTTCAAATACCTATATATATAGGTATATGTCATATAATATTTTTTCCTATTCGCCTGATGACCCCCACTGAGGGGTCGAAAACATATATATATATAAAATAAAAAAGAACGGTGTTTTATAAAAATACTTTATTTTTAATTCTAATACCTATATGTTTTATAGCAAAATGCATCGCTTCGGATACAGAGAGCATTACAAACTAAAAAAGATCAATAAGAAAGAAATTTTTTGAGAAAATTCCTCGGGCCAGGATTCGAACCTGCGACCTCTTGTTGTTTTCATGACAGTAAAATGAAACATACTTGATATGTATATGAATATACTTCATATTTTAATGTTAAATGTCTCAAACATAACCGATTGATGATGTAAATTTATTTATTGTACTTTTGAGCAACTCCGATAACAAGAAATACCCAAACAATTGCTACTGTTATTAAGTTAAGTAGATATTTCGTTATCTATTAGACTCATATCATGTTATGTTGTATTCATACTTGGTCGTATCCAATTTATGTCTACGCTCTCGGAAACAGTGAAATGATCGACGACAGACCGAAATGTCAGAGGATTTTGGCTCTGTATATCATATTTTATTTATTATTCTCTACTTGTCGAGTCTAATAAATTTCAGCGTATGTGTAGGTAGTAACGCAATTTTTCTTGAAAGTATTTTGGTAAAAGAGCGAGCATTAAAGGTAAATATATTTTAATATTTTAAGTTACTTTTAAGGTAAGAACATCTATACTAAAAATAAAGTACTTATTAAAAAGTCGTTTTAATATTTTTGCGAAATTTTAAATAAATGGGTTATTATTACTTAGCGTTGTATTGAGGCCGAAACCACAATTTTTCAATATTTTGTTTGAACAACGGATTCGGATGTGGTATCATCGTAGTAACGGTCAACATATAGTATATACCATAGGAATGTTGATATAATAACCACCAAGCCAAAAACTGTCGAAAATAGTTTTTCAAAGACACTTTCACGTGAGCAGGCAAAAGCTAGTCATTCCACAAGGTCGTGTAAGCTTACATTTTTAAATTAATTGTTATTATCATTATACTTGGACGAATAAACCAGTCATTATACCAAGATAAAGATCCAGAATAGTATATAAAAAAAGGTTTCATTTTACATTAAAAAAAAAAACATATTTCATTAAAATGTTTGTAATCATATTTAGTAACTAGCATTGCTCATATGGATCACATTTCTCACGGCCCCTAGGAATTCCAAAAATCCACCCTTAGTCTTTGTCTATAATAATTATTATAAAAAAAGGAAACACTGTGCAAAATTTACAGTTTTCTAGGTCCAAGGGTTTGGGCTGGGCGTTGATGAGTCAGTCAGTGAGCGAGTTAGGGCATTTTTTAATATAAATAAAAATAAATATGAATATAACGATGAAGATGATAATGTTACAAAGTTAGATAAGTCACACCCTACCCTGAGGTTAATTTCATACAGACATAGTACTGGATATAAAGTAAAATTTATTTTCCAAAATATAAAATCTGGATAAGCTTGTTCTCAATTGCCTAGAGCAAATCGCAAATAAAATGAGATCAAAAATGCCTTGACATTTAACACAATAAAGCTTTATTCTAGCTTATTTAAATCAAAAGGTTGTCTTAACACAGCCTGACCTTTCACATTTATATTTACCAAAAATAAATTCGGATTCTACCCACGTTGCTACTATTGTAGTTCAAAAAGAAAGTGAATATGTGTGTTGGTACGTATAGTAACTAGTGTGCTCATTTTGTATTCACTTCATGTTTTATTTTTCGCAACCCTGGACATATATAATACGCACTAACAACGAAATATATGCCTATAAATATATGGTTTTATTATTTTGATAAACAATGTCTACAAAAAAAAAGGATAAAATATATTGGTAGTAAGAAATATCTGTGGAAATACCTTCAGAATAATTGCGAAAGCAGATTTAAGGTGATATGAAAATGGTTTTTCTATCATCATGTATTGATTTTTTCGATTGAAAACCTATGGATAGTCCTTATAATATTTCGTAATCACCATTTCACGAGTTAAAGTCATTCGAATTAACATCACATGGTATTTATATACTCTAAACAAAAATCGAATGATTTATATTTCTAATGAAAAATAGTGCAAGAATTGCCTTCCAGCATTAATAATATTAAGAACAAAATGTCTTTGTCTGAAACTTAACTATGTTGCCTTTTATGATATACAGAGTAAATTGCAAATGTAAGCTTTTACGAGAACAAAAGTTTTAAAAAGATCGCTTTTGCGCATTACGGCTCACGTTCATTAAATTTTTCTATAAGAATTAGTTTTCTAAGCCATTTTCCCACCTTGTAATGCATTTTTAATGTATATATTTATTAATGTAAAGTTCATTGAATATTTTATTACTTAAAGGCGTGGGTGATCAAATATTGAGCGTCTCATTTTTCATGAAATAGAAATTGAACTCTAGGACTTTTCATTACTTTTTGAAATAGCGTGCTCTGAGCCGTGGCTGTAACGCCAACAATATTAACTAAAATTAAATATCATAAGAAATATGACGAAAAACCAGCTAAATCACAAAACTGATACTTAAAAGAAATTTAATAGATGGATAAAAAGATTTTCTTTAAAGTAAATAAATGAATCAATTGACGCGGTTTGTTCAAACTTACTTCATAAACGTAAGAAGAACATAGGCATATTATTTTGATATCTATGGTATGGTATTGATAACTATGATAACACGTATTCTGATTATTGCGCAACAAAGTCATCCAAACTCTGTAATTTTCTTTCTATTTGCGTCAGCTTTCCTTTTAATCCTTGTCTAGGTAAAATATAAATTTCCTACAAGGAATTTATTATATGTAGTTTTAGAAAATGTTAGCAACAATGTTTTATCTAAGCCAACGCCAAAGCGGGAAATAGAGTATTTTTAAACAGTTTTGGAGAGCCATAAGATTAGGATAACTTTCAAACAGCCAAGAGCTTTCTTCGTTGGCCATGATCCTGAATGGGTAATTGAATTTTATTTTGCTCCTTCGATTCCATATGAACGTATGAAGTTTTAACTTGTTACGTTGAGAAGAGGCTTTCAGTATCAAGCGTAAAGCGATTTTAGAATAAGTTTTATGAAATTTAATTTCATCATAATTTTTTTATATTTTATAATAGACTAGCAGCCGCCCGCAGCTTTGCTTTCGTGGTCCTCGTTTGTCTCGATCATATAAGAAGTTTCTAAGTTTCTATTTTAGCGGATATCTATGTCCGATTTCATGAATCTAGGTCCAGCCGTTTGGCCTAATTGATCATTCAGACATATTTTATACATAGGTTTTGTTGTTGTGTAAAACGTAATACATGTTTAAATGATCTACCACTGTTTGTTGTTACATCCTGTTCAATAGTATGGAGCTCTGTAAGCTATTGTAGTCTCAGGTTTGTTTGCGACCACTGAACATCATTTTTATACGGGTAATCTAAAATGCGACAGACGAAGTATTCGGGGCATATACATGTAAACCTGTACTAATATTATACATTTGTATTTATGATATTATTATAATATTAAAGGCAAACATCAGTTTTCGTTTACCAGCAAAGTTTATTTACTTTGTACATTTTAGTGTCACCGTCTAGCTTGACAATGACATGTTGTTTGAGTCCCTAAATAAATATGACTTGGTGACGCCAGAGGCCTAGATAGGTAACCTAGTTTTTGCAGACGTTCCGAGTGGGCTGTGAGTTTTAGCAATGAAGATCAATATTGTTCAAGTACTTCTGCGCTGTTATACTGCAATTGTATAGGCAAGTTTTTTTAAAAGGAAGGGGTTGAAAAAATCATCAGGTGTTAAAATACCAATAGTTTAAACAATTTATTAGCAGGCTACGTCGTTGCTCCATTTTACGGGTTAATACAGACTAGGTTTCAAGGTACTAGGGTCCTTTAGGCGCCAAATGACTGACATAAAGTGCAAGTACTGCGATTGGAACAGTCCCGGGTTCACGGAAACTATAAATCTCTATTAAAAGTGACATATTTAAGTATTTTTAAAGACAAAAGAGCTTTAATTGCGACAACGTGCAGGTCATAAACACTAGAACATATCCGATATGCTAACATTTTGAAACGTCCATCTCCAAAGGACCCATAAATACTGCTCATAAAGCTTCCTGGAAATTTGTTTAAGAAGATGGCATACTCTAGCAACTTTTTTTATTACCCGTCCAGCACAATAAGTCTAATGGCAAAGACTTTATTTGCTTTTCATAAAGGCGATTATATGTTGGCTCTTTGGCCTCTTTTTCTTAGACGCGTAATACTAGTGATCACGCAGCGAAACAACAAATTGGTGTGTTTTTAGCTAATACTGAAATATTATGTAGAGCAAAAAATATTGAATTTAGGTGATATACCTTCATATTTCTATTACCTATTTTATGAAAAAATAATCAAGTTGATCTCTTAACCGCGTTCTTCAAGCGAACGTTTGAAAACCAAAAAAAAAGAGGGTGCAAAACATTTTTTTTTGACAAAAGTATAAATCTTAGTACATTGTTTATACGTAAGATCCCTAGAGAAAAGATTAATCTTAGAGAATATACCAAAGGAGACGCCTTTAACAGGCGTTCCCCTCTGCCAAAGGTATAAGATTCTATATCTAACGCGTTATATAAAACTAGTTCAGCCGCCATTTCTGTCATACGATTCCCGAACGTCTTTGCATAAAGAGCTCCGAGAAAAATGCCGTTTTGTGCTGTGTATGGGTGCAAAAAAATGTCTAACACATCAAATTTACAAAAAGATGGTGTTACATTTCACTTGTAAGTATATTTTTGGGTATTTCATTCGTAATTTACTCATATCCAACATTTTTGAAAATGTATAAAATTCATATTTGGCGCCATAACTTCTTCACGATGACGTAGGCGTACTCCCTACGAGACTAACTTATTCTCGTGGGGAGTACGCCTACGTCACGATTCAGGAATGCGCCGCAGCGAGACTATTTTTGGTGTTGCCAACTACTACAAAAAATTACCTAGAAATTCATCAATACCTTAACATTAATTCACCTTAACTTGATTTTTGTGTTGAGAAATATGCTACTATTTCATAAAGTGTACAGCAAAATTTAAGTATTTATATTTTTCTTGTACCGAATCCACTGTTATTTTTATTTTTCTAAAACTAATTTCAATTTATTCATCGTAGGCAGCAATATAAGCAATAGTTAATTAATATTTTTACTGAAAATATTACTAAATCTATTATAAATCTACTTGCTCGAAAATTCAACAACTATATTTTTTCTAAAACTTAAGAATTTACCTTAAAATCAGAACTTAAAAACTATGGCAACACAATAGTCTCGCTAAATAGTCTCGTTGCTCCAAACAGGCTGCCATGTAGCCTCGTCGGGAATAGCTAGGCATGTATCAGTTATTATCGATGGTAGTTATCGATAAAAGACAATCAGTTTTAAAATTTTAATAATTTCTTGTTTGTTTATGACTAATAAATAGATCTATCTCCATAAATGTTTTCTATCTCAGATAAATTTAAGTTATCTGAAGAAATTAAATGTTAATTGTATATTATAATATTATATATTATATAAGGTCTTTCAATTGAAATTGAAAGTAATTAAGGAGGTGATTCAGTATCGTTAATACATCTCATTCCACTGCAAAGTACTTTTTTTGCGCGAACTTTTTCTTCACTTGTCCATACAAGCTGAGTCAGCTGATCGGACCACTTTGTACTGAGAAATGAAAAAAAAGTTCGCGCAAAAAAAGTGCTTTGCAGTGGAATGTGATGTATTAACGATACTGAATCACCTCCTAAATTACTTTCAATTTAAAGTGAAAGACCGTATATATTGTTTGCAACACAAAATGACGGAGCGCCCCTGCCGGACGAGCGTGGCAACAGTTTGAGTCATCGACGGCTGCGCGCGCACGGTGGATATAAAAGGCTGTAACTGAGCGGCGCGCGCCATTGTGTTTTGCAACTTTGTGCTGAAGTGATTAAATCATGGTTTACATTTCTTTCGTGACTCCTGACCAAAGACCTGCAGACCATCAGCCGCCTGTATCTAACAATATCATACCGTGATGATACATAGCCTAATACCTTCCTCAAGAAACTACGTTACAATGAAAATTGCATCAAAATCCAATGAGATGTTCCCAAGTTATAAGCAAGCATCCATACAGACACACAGACAGATGTTGCATTTTATATGTAGATATAGAGAAGATTTTGTCCACCTGAACAGATTCTGATGGAATGGTGTCAGTAATGTATTTATCGATAAACGTGTTCCCAACTCTATTAAATTTAACGCACACATTCAAAGACCGTACGTATTTACGTAAATTTGTGTTGCAGGTGTGCAAATTGCATGTGGGTGCGTTTGTAGAAACATGATTCGGTTATGTAAGGGTGGTTACCTCGTCCCCCACCAAACGTGGCAGAACCGACTGTATGTGGAAATACGCCTAAAACTGGTCCAGTATTATCTTGTCTAAGAGATTAATAAACCAAATATATTTTTTTCAATACAAGGAGAGTCCGAATTTCTTCAAACGAATCCTAGATAGACTGGAGTTGGTCATGCTCTAGGCTCAGGTACAGTCTTAACAAGTAGAGATCAATAGACTATAAACGGTTGGCCTAATGTCGAATGACAACAGTACGAACCAATCATGAGCCTATTGCTCTTTTCAGTTTTGGGCGCCATTTTCGAATGACAATACATTCAAAATCTATGTTTTTTCCATTCGCCGCTGGGACAGAGACTTCGTTTCGCATCTGTCATTCTGACACGTAATTACGCTCAGCCTCCATACGCTCCCGGTGCCACAGAATACGCAATGTGTTCTTATCATAGATATATAGTAGATATAATATTATATAGTGTTACAAGAATCTTATGGCGCGTGGATTATTTGTGTCCAAAATCAGAACTAACGCCACTACCATACTTCTTGTTTCACAGCTGTCACTGGCATCCACGCGCTATCAGATCCTTGTAGCACTATAATTTTCGTCCATGATAATAGCTTCTTTATTTTATTTATAGAATATATGTATTATAATGCATAAAAAGTAATAAACTCAAGATATATTTCGGGTCCGATCTGGACCCGGCATCAGATGAGTATACAGTTGATATAATATTTTTGTCTGTGTTCCGAGATAATTATATCGCTTGAGTTTGTTGGTTTTTATGCATTTTATTTAATATCTATATATTCTACAAATAAAGCAAGAAGTTATCATAGATATTATTATTATACTTTTCAGTGGTTCTTATCCAAAAGGGAATGTTTTGTCACTCTAATAATATTTAGATTATAGACTTTATTTCCAATTTTGCTTTCGTGAGCTGCGTTATAGAATTTGTTAAAATATATATATTATGGTCTTTCACTGCGACCAGAAACTTTTTTTAGGGAGTGTCCTTTTCGATTCGATTTGGGTGCACTTTTACAATAGGTATATGAGGTGTAGAGATGTTTGCTGAAAACTTCCCTTTTTTACTATGTGATGAACTTTGTCAGGATGTCCCCCAAAATCAAATCTCGGATCCATCCTTGGGTCCCTTTGACAAATAAAAATGGGTGTCTGGCGTCAACCTGGAAGAATTTATTGCCAGCCACTTCAAAGTGTAAAGATGTCAAATTTACAAGTATCGAAAGAAGTTCATTTGTTTGTTATTTTCAACACATATTTCCACTATAATATTATTTTGTTGTGATATCATATTGGTGTTGTAAACCAAGTCTAGAAGTTACTTACACCTTACTTAAAAGTTTTGTACTTACTTCTAAGCAATTTTTTTTTGTTATTTTACATAAGTAATACATATTATTCTTAATACAACTAATGTTATAATTAGTAGCAAACTTGCAAAACAATTATTTCATTATGTAAAACGTCCTAAATTCAACAGTTTAATATGCTCTATTTTTGGTTTTATCCCATTTTAAATGCACAAATAATTTACGGGGTTCGAAAGCCAAAATACGAGATTTTTAACTGCCTATGTACGAAGAAAAATCATCTGCGGTTGGCAACCCTGGTCAGTAGTGAGCAAGCGGCGTTAGTGAAGATAGGTGATATTGTCTGAAAAAAATAGGCACCGAAAGGATAGGTGGTTTTTCTTGATAGAATAACTCATTCAATATTGACAGTTTGAAATAGCTTGTATTGGCAGGTCACGCAGAATTAAATCTTAAATCTAGCTGCATTAGAAACTGTTTTTTTTAGATAGACGTTGTTGATTCTTAACCGTCGTTATGTTTCAAGGGACTGTTATTGGTTAAGGTAAGAGCCATTTTCAGCAAGTATAAAGAAAAAAATAAAAGTCCCCTTGAATCAGGTTATAGTATATTTCCTGGGGACAGACAGTACCCTAGGGACAAAGAGGATAAAAATAGTTCCTTAGGGATATGTAGGAGGTAATCTCTCGAACTACACATCCGATTCTGAAAATTATTTCACTAATAGGAAGCTGCATTATCCATGAGTACTATAGGCTATAGCTTTTTTTTCCCTGGGGACGCATGGACGGGCAGTTCCCTAAAACTATACAAACGCGGGCAAAACCGCGGCCAAAAACTAGTAGCTAAAATACTCTCAATCAAGCTACGACCAACTATGACCCTGCTTTGTTCACCCTCAATCCACGTGATCCACCGCCGGGCTTCGACCAACAGCGTTGTGTGTGGAGCCGACTCAATCGCATCCGCACCGGCCACGGTAAGTGTGGCTACATGAGGCATAAGTGGGGCTGGAGTGAGACTGCTGCCTGCCCTTGTGGGTGTCGTGAACAAACAGTGAGACACATAGTATCCGACTGTCCACTGTATTCTTATAATGGCCCTATGGAGGACTTCAAAACTCTGACTCCAGCAGTGGTCGAATACCTGCAAAGACTCGACAACTCATTAATTTAAATAAATGTACATATATTATGTGTAATAAAAATAAATTATTATATCTGCCATACGATAAATAAATAATCAAGCTACCCTTGAAACAAAATACCAGCCAAGTGTGAGTTGGACTCGCGCTCAAAGGGTTCCGTACCATTATCTATAAAAGCGGCAAAAAAAACATGTCTGTTGTATGGGAGCCCCCTTAAATATTTATTTTATTCTGTTTTTTAGTATTTGTTGTTACAGCGGCAACAGAAATACATCATCTGTGAAAATTTCAACTGTCTAACTATCACGGTTCATAAGATACAGCCTGGTGACAGACGGACAGACGGACATACGGACAAACAGACGGACAGCGGAGTCTTAGTAATAGGGTCCCGTTGAACTCTGCCTCGATGCTTGCTTTTGTATGCCTTGCACTGCTGCTTTGTTTTCCTATGCACGCTTTCTCTTTCACTCTTGTGCCAGTAGCCGGTTGTGGGCCTACAAGGGCCAGCATGGTGCCGGTCCCAAGCCCGGTTAAGGGTGAGGCCATGCGGGGTGGTTATCTTCTGGGGGGGAGGGGCTCCCATGTGAGGACTCAAACTCCCATGGGCTGTTCCTCTCACCCCGGGGACGACTAAACTTGCATGGCCCCAGCCTGAAAGGAGGAGGGCCGACCCGTGGGCATCCTAGTACCATACTGATACTGGTACTAGGATGTCCACTAACAGCCGTGTGTCCAAAGAACGGAGACACCGGCTGTACCCCCAACAGGGAATGAGTCTGCCTGCTGGGTAGGCCGAAGGGTCAAACCCACACAACATCAACTCTAAACAACACCACTCTCACAAGCACATACAGTCAGGAACACTATACACACACAATATCACCAACACTAACAGGTGCAGGGCCGCACCCTTCACATGACCTGAAGGCCGAGACTCCTGCGCTACGCTGCAGCCCCTACATCTTATAGGTGAAGAGGCGGCAATGTTCCATTCCGTGCGCAGTAGAACGCCGTAGGTGGTGCAAAGGTAGCCTGGAGGGTTGAGCCAATTACGTTCCGGGTCAGTGTCCGTTTGCGGCAACACGCCCTCTTTGGTCCAGCGTACCACCACAAACGGTGCCCATGGTGTAGCTAGCCGTGTGGTAATCGGAATACACCGGCCTCGGCGGACTAAGCTGAGACGGGCGAGGCTCCTGAGCGGAGGGGTATGCAGACGGCAGTGTACGGGGTGTGTGGTGAGCGAGTGATCCTTCCCAGATTGCTGGCAGCCGCACACTTAGCCCAGCTAGCTGGTGCATCCTTATGCTAATCCGTCTCGTATATAACTCCGTTACGTCAAACCTGCAGGGCCTCTAGGTTCATCCCACCTAGGCAGGTTTTTGGCAGGGAGCCTATATCTCTACAAGGATTTCCTGGTGTCACCTTAGTGTGATTCCCCCGACGTTGTGGGCTCCGAGGTGGGTGGGGACTTGTAGAGATGAATCAAAACGGCCTACAAAAAATGGAAAAAGGGAATGAAACAAAAACTGACGACGGTGCCAACAAACCACCGTCTAATGCGCTAAACCTTAGCGCTCTGGCAGAGGCCATACAGCCACAAAGCTTTGTAAGCTCATGGCAGATGGTCTCCAATAAGAAGAAAAATAAACAGCCGAGAGGCAAACAGCGTGCGAACGTTGTAGCCGGAGGCCAACAACAAGGGTTTGACAGTCAACAAGGCAATCAACCCTCACAACAGTCAGGCCGTAACAGGCGGAATCGCTGGAGGCGCGCTAAGCGCCGAGAAGTGACTGACATTAAACCCCAGGAACAGACCGGAGATGCTCCAGCAACCCCTGTCGACACGACACCTGGAACGAGTGCGCTTACGGCCCCCCCCCTGAGACTCCACCCAGCAAACCCAGACCTCAGTCAACCCTTTGCCGAAGGCCAACAAGCCCAAGGCGGGGTTCGCTGGGTCGGGGCGGCCGGGAGGAGCCACGGGGAGGCCGAAGCCATCTTGTGAGAAGGTTGCCCAGACACAGGGAAACATGCAGGGCACCCAGACCAGAGATGCTCCAGCAACTCCTGCTGACACGGCGCCTGGAACGAGTGCGCTCACGCCCTCCCACCGAGACTCCACTCAGCAGGTCAAGGCCTCAGTTAACCCCTTGCCAAAGGCCAACAAGCCCAAGGTTGGGTTCGCTGGGCCGGGACGGCTGGGAGGAGCCAAGGGGAGACCGAAGCCATTTAGTGAGAAGGCTGCCCAGTCACAGGGTAACACGCAGGGCACCCCTGGTTCTGGTAAAGGTCAGAAGGGCAACCCGGTCTTTCACAACGCTCGGGATGGCGTCCCTGGAAGCGGCCGTGAGACGGCACCTGGAAGGCCTCAACAACCACGTTTGCCAAAGCGCCGTCGCCAGGACCGCCTCGACGACACCGTCTCTCCGGGGAGTAACGCCAAGAGAGTCAGGGTAGACCGGGGCAGAGATTCGACATCGTCCTATGCAGAAGCGATGCAATCGCATTTGTGTGTGGCGGTCAGGATCAGCCCTAGCCAGGACCTTCCGGAAGCAGCAGCTCGGCAGCTTCAGGCAGAACTCCTAACAAAAGTAGGAGAAATCTGCGATGAGGCGGCCAGCTCCAACATACCCGACGTACCGTCGTTCCGAGGACGCCCTAGCTGGAATGCGGGAGTCCTTAGACTATGGTGTGAAGATGACGGGTCTTTGGCCTGGCTGAAACGCACCGTAGCGACGTTGAAGCCACCGTACCCAGGTACGAGTTATGAAGTCGTCAGCCTCAAGGAGCTAACACCCAAGGTTAGATGTGGGTTGTTTATTCCTAAGGCGACGGACAAAACGCCTTCTGAAATACAGACCTGGCTGGCCATGCAGAACAAGAAATGGCTGAAGGTAGACAGCTGGTCTATGTATAGAAGTGCACGAACCTCCGGCCGAGAGACCTGGGATATTTTTAAACTTGGGTATACCTCGGTCGGAAATACCGGCTCTGATGGCGAGAGACCGCCGAGTCACCTTTGGGTTAGGCTCGGTGTACGTCAGATTCTTCGGTCCGAGAGGTCTGCAAGATACCGCTCCCGAAGACCCATCAGCGCCAGTGACTACGGAGGCAGACCCCACCCCCGACCCCAGCAAAGGGTCAGGTAAACTCGTGCGTCAGACCACCACCGTAGCCACTCAACCTTGTGGAGAACCGACGGAGGAGAGCAGCGGTAAGATGGAAGTGGAGCTGCAACCTTCCGTTGGAGACCCCCTGGACAAATTTGGCGTGGTCGGAGAGACGGACGAGGACTCAGTTGATAGCGAAATTCTCCTATCCTCTCCCGCCCGTCCCTCCGACGAACGTTATTCAAACTAACCTCCAGCACAAGCAGGTGGCAGTGGCCACGCTGCGCCGTGTGCTGGAGGCTAACAAACAAACTATCGCCCTGATCCAAGAGCCTTGGATCAGGGCGGACAGAATATGCGGCCTGGGCAACATAGGAGGTAAGCTATTTTTAAATACCTCCGTGCAAAGCCCACGGACATGTATTTACGTCCCACGCCACTTGAATGCCGTGCCTCTAACACAGTTCTGTTCCAGGGATCTGACGACAGTCAGGCTCAAAGTTCAAGCCTGTGGGGGAGGCGACGCTACTGTGGTGCTGGCGTCTGCCTACCTTCCTGGTGATGAGGAGGTGCCCACTAGGGAGCTGGCGGACTTGATACAGCACTGCGAGCAAAGTGGCCTGGATCTAATCGTGTCAGCAGACTCCAACTGTCACCACCCCATTTGGGGCAGCGAGACTCCTAACAAGAGAGGTGAAGACCTAGTATCTTATCTTTTCTCAACGAACCTAACAGTCCTCAACAAGGGCTGTGAACCAACTTTCGTTACCTCCAGATTTCAAACAATAGTAGATATCACCTTAGCTACGGAGACAGCTTCAAAACTGGTCACGGATTGGCACGTGTCCGAGGAGCCCTCTTTCTCGGACCACAGGCGAATCTGCTACAAATTAGGTGTCCACATAGAGAGACCACTACCTAGACGTAACCCGAGGAAAACGGACATCGCAAGGTATAAGGGTCTTCTGAAAGAAGAACTGCAGAAGATTAACTTTCAGGATATGAGGACAAAAGCTAGCAACATTGAAGCCAATGTCAAAACACTAACAAACAGTATTAACACATGCTACCAGAAGGCTTGCCCACTAGTGACGCAATCCTCCAAAAACTCAAAATGTCACTGGTGGGGACCTGAACTCGAACGGCTCCGGCATAAGTCTAGACGTTTATTCAACAGAGCCATGAACACCAGAAACGAGGAAGACTGGGAGAAGTACAAAGAGGCCCAATCATTCTACAAAAAGCGCATCAGGATTAGGAGATGCGAATCCTGGCGCCGTTTCTGTGAGAACATTGAATCAAACAATGAAGCTGCCAGGATACGTAAGGTCCTATCAAGTGACCAAGATCGCAACCTAGGCTCGCTTAAGAAACAGGATAATAACTATACCAACACAGACAATGAGACCTGTGAAGTACTACTCCAGACACACTTCCCAGGTTGCAGCATTTCAGACGATTGTACCTGGGGAGAAACAACGAGCAGAACTCCAACTGAGCAGGACTGGAAAGCGGCCGAGAATGTGGTCGATATTGACAAGACCACCTGGGCCGTTAACAGCTTCCTACCGTTTAAATCGGCGGGGCTGGATGGCGTATTCCCCGCTCTTCTGAGATGGGGAATCGACTACCTAGCAGAACCGCTGACAGACATCCTAAAAGCATGTCTGGCACACGGCTACATACCGTGTGACTGGAGGGGAGTCAAAGTTATATTTTTGCCTAAACCGGGTAGAAGTGACTACACTGATGCGAAATCCTTTAGACCCATTAGTCTCACATCCTTCCTTCTTAAGACCCTGGAAAGGCTATGCGATAGGCATATCAGAGACGGAGCTCTAAAGAAGAAACCGCTACACCCGAATCAACATGCCTACAGTTCGGGGTTCGGGTAAATCAACAGAGTCGGCTCTGCATAACGTAGTGAGAAAAATTGAGAGCGCTCTAAATACGAAGGAATCAACCTTAGGGGCCTTTATCGATATCGAGGGCGCCTTTGACAAAACTAAATTTACAAACATCAGCCAGGCTCTCATTAAATATAACGTCGAACCAACACTACGCGGGTGGATAGACAACATGCTTAAGTTGAGAGCGGTGCAACTAAGTGTGAATGGCACTACCAGAGCTGTGGTTGCCAAGGGCTGCCCACAAGGAGGCGTCCTATCACCGCTGCTCTGGAATATCGTGGCAGACGATCTAATCCAACGTCTCAACGATAGGCTATGCCGACGACCTCGCGATTCTTACTAATGGAAAATTCGAAGGCACACTCTGTGAACTGATGCAGGGTGCATTCAAAGTCGTTGAAAAATGGTGCGAGGAGTACCAATTAACAGTGAACCCGAAAAAAACGGAACTAGTCCTGTTCACCAACAAGAGAAAATTGGCGAACATGGGACTACCGAAACTCTTCGGCACTGCTTTAACCCTATCAACTGAAGTCAAATACCTGGGTATGACACTTGACAGTAAGTTGAATTGGACAAAACATATGAACATCAAACTGAAAAAGGGAACCATAGCATTATGGCAGTGCAAACGCCTATTGGGTAAGAAATGGGGACTACGCCCAAACATAATGCTTTGGCTTTACAAAGCAGTGATAAGACCAATGGTCTCGTACGGTGCCGTTGTCTGGTGGCCCAGGATGGACGCCGGTTACGTACAGAAAGAACTATTAAAGTTCCAAAGGCTTGCCTGTATGCTAACCACAAGTTGCATGCGAACCACTGCATCCGCGGCCCTCGAGATAATTCTGGACATCCCGCCGCTACATCTGTTTATACAACAGGAGGCGGCGGCTGCTACGTTCAGACTCAGGGCAGCCGGACAGTGGAAAAGCGACGACAGGGCACCACACACGCGCATTCTTGGGCTGGCCTTGTCCCACCAGCCACTAATGGACGCGCCGTGTGACAGAATCCCTAGAAAACATGTATTTAATAGACATTACAACGTCCAATTATTTGAGGAACCAGCAGACCACTCTAATATCCACGAGGTAAGGATATATACAGATGGCTCCAAAACAGAGGAGGGTACTGGGGCCGGAGCGTACTCAGCCGAACTTAACATTTACAAATCAACAGCCTTGGGTAAGCACAATACGATTTTCCAAGCGGAATGCATCGGAATTATCCTGGCGACAAGCGCGGTACTCAGAAGGGAAGCTAGAGGCCTCAATATTAGGATACTTTCTGACAGCACGGCGGTACTACGAGCCCTTAGCAAGACCACGGTAAACTCTGGGCTAATACTACAATGTCTTAATCAACTGGAAGAGGTAAGTCGTCATAATAATGTAACCCTCCAGTGGATAAAAGGACACAGTGGATCGCTGGGCAACGACGCAGCAGATGAACTGGCGAAAAAAGGCGCAAGGTTAAAACCAGTAGGTGCTGAACCCCTGGTTCCCTTGCCCTTTAACCAGATACGAACATGGCTGCGTGAAAGAACCAGCTCTCAACATGCTGAGCAATGGGCAAGCATGACAGCCTGCAGACAGACGAAAGCGGTTTTCCCTACCGTGGACCGTCGTCTGACAAAGAAACTACTACGTCTCAATAGATCCAACCTTCGCATGATGGTAGGGCTAATCACAGGACACAGTAACCTAAACAGACACTTCTATATTATAGGTCTAACGGACAGCCCTCTATGCAGAGCTTGTATGGAGGTCGAAGAAACGCCGACCCACGTGACTTTAGATTGCGTAGGAGTCAGCACACAACAGGCTAAGATCCTCGGTGAACCGAGGACGCTCCGCCAGTCCTGTGGCGACCTAGGTCGCCTCTTGGGATTTTGGCGTGAGCTGGGCTGGCTAGAATAGACGGCCCCACACTTTTCCACGCACAAAGGTCCAAAAAAGAGACTAGTTGCGGAAACCGAGCCCACCAAGAAGAAGAAGAAGAAGAAGGGTCCCGTTGGTTACCCTTTGGGTACGGAACCCTAAAAACTAAATCAAAATCGGTTAATTCGTTTGGGAGCTACGATGCTACAGATCACAGACTACTTTCGATGCCACAAACAGATACACATACATACAGACATACAGACACGCATGTACACACGTCAATCTTATAAGAGAAGGGTCTGTTTGCTTAAGGATTAATTGGTTAAAAATAAACTTCATAACGTCTAGGTATTTTTCATATATATTTTTTTTATATTATTTAGAGTGCATTGCAAACTAGAAAATATCAATCAGAAACAAATCCAAAGACAAGAATTTGAAAAAATTCCCCGGCCCAGGATTCGAACCTGCGACCTGTTGTTATCAAGACAAGCGCGCTACCAATTGCGCCACCGAGGTTCCTACCTAGACCGGCGAATTCTTCCATCATACTTGTCCACTGTTATTTTTGCATCTGCTTGATATACTAGCTTGTACTGCACATACAGAACGCTCACGAGGGCGTTATGTAATTTCACGCCTTGTTCTTAAGAAACAGATGGCGCTGTCATCGCTACAATATTGTTGCTTCAGACAGTTAAGAAATTCACAGTTCTTATTAACTAAGATTATGTTTATTTTGCGAAATCCATCGCTATGAATACTCTAAATACTATTTAGAGTGCATTACAAACTAGAAAATATCAATCAGAAACCAATCCAAAGACAAGAATTTAAAAAAAAATTCCCCGGGCCAGGATTCGAACCTGCCACCTCTTGTTATCAAGACAATCCTGGTTCGAATCCTGGCCCGGGGAATTTTTTCAAATTCTTTTCTTTGGATTTGTTTCTGATTGATATTTTCTAGTTTGTAATGCACTCTAAATAATATTTAGAGTATTCATAGCGATGGATTTCGCAAAATAAACATAATCTTGCTTTTTTTTTCTTAGTTACGTTGGTATACTTAGCATATCCATTCTACAATTCGTCTAATTCAGTGACCTAACGGTCTCAGGTGTACCCAAGGCCTTGCCCGTCCCTGACGCAATAGAGAATAAAGGCGGACTTTCAGCCCTTGTAATTGAATAGACAAGTTTATTCTTTGTGAACTCTTGTTTGTATTTTCCTTTTTCAGGCACTTCATAAAAATGCTCTAAGAAAATGTTTTTTTTTACTTAGTACGAAAGCAGACGTTTTAATTCGAATATATATTTAATTATGGTAACTAAATGAGAAGACAAACATATTTATTGAATCGTGAATACAACTCAATATAGTTGTATTAAAATTCAGGGCTGCATCGATCAATAATGAATGAGAAGACAAACATATTTATTGAATCGTGAATACAACTCAATATAGTTGTATTGAAATTCAGGGCTGCATCGATCAATAATATACCTTCACAAAATGTATGTCAAAAATTTTTGAATTTTGAATTTTTGAATTTTTCAGCATTAAAGTAGTTCTGAATTATTTTCTCAGAGATAGAAGCTATGCCAAAGTATATAATTGGTAAAGTTATGATTCATAACTTTATTGATTCATAACTTTATTCATAACTTATGAATATCATATGAATATACAAAATTTAAAGTCAACAAAACAGTTATTGTACAGTTATAAGTATTGCCTAAATTGCGTCTTCTTCAAGTATCCCCAAAACTGCCTGACACATTAATAAATCAAATCAAATAAAATATTTTAATTTCCGACTAGGCCATAGGTGTATACTATGACATATCTTTAAGGCGAGGGTATTCGAAGAAAACAGTCCTGCTCTAACGCTTTCATTTTACACTTGTCTATCCTGCTAGTGCTCAGTGCAAGCGGGCCGCTCAGAAATCTTGCGACTGCAAGGTGTTTTTATTGTTTTGTAATTCGAAGGATAGGTTTTTAATAGAACGGCCATTTTATATCTTATTTTGTAAGACGTTTATTTTGGTATATAAGTTTTATTATCCAGATCTAATACCACTCAAATTTATAAATTTTTATTTATTTATTTTAACATCGCTGTACAGACACAAAAGAAAATCAGAAGGGTACAGAATAAGACAGATAAACACAAACTAATTGTTCGCGCCACTTCTTGTGGCTCTCATACTGCGGGGTAGTTGTGAATTAATATTTTCAACTGTCATGTTCGCTGCATCTCCACCCGCTTAGTTTTGGACGCAAATCAAGCAGTCGTCAATCAGAAGCCTTTCACGCCGGAGGTCTACGCTGATTGTCATTCGACTAGGTCCTACCTCGACCCTACCGCCCGCCATTTTGAGATCGCACCCGCTGTGCGCCTCATTTTCATCTATTACTATTACGAAGAAGACTAGCCGAGAAGAGCGCAACCAGGCACGAAGAGGAAGAAGAAAACCATCTTGGAGAACACCAGAGACTTGGTGGCTCAGGCGAAGCGTGGTTTGTGGTGCATGCAGCTCCTTCCCAAGGTCAGATCTTTCATCTTCGTAATTTATTTCTCTTCACTTCCCGCTATTTTTTTTAAAACCTATGGTGATACAAAGCACTGCCGTCATATCGCGTGCTCATTTTTTGGCCATTCGAGCCGGATCTAGATCCATTTTAGGCCCTTTGATCTGCGATCTATAACCATTTTTTGGTATTTCCAACCGCTATCTTCATGTTCTTTGTCTAAAGAACACGTGAATTCCGCTCTAATTTTCACTCTGCCCGCAGTATTACCCCGCATTCCCGCTCTTATTTGCATTATCTATGCATTAAAACCCCGCATTCGTCAAAATATTAGTGATTCCATTTCCTATATACTGGAAATTATAAATTATCTACAGTGAAATACGCCATTCTGTTAATTTATCCGCTGCGATTATACCATTTGATCATTTCACAGAAAATATTATCTGCCTACCTGCTAATTCTTAATATTATCGAGAGGTACTCGTACACAGGTTCGTCCGCCGCCCGTGTTATCTCTAACTCATTAGCATTATTCTATGTTGTAGTCAGTATAAAACTTTCAATAGTTCTGGTACTTGCCTAACTTTGTACTATATAACATGCCAAATTCCGCAGAAGCTGCAAAATTAAAGATGTCGTATAGTTTAAAGAAGCTTAAAAATAAAAGGCAAGAATTGTTTAATCGCCTTCAGAGAGTTTATGACTTTTCTAAAACCGCTTTAGAGGATGTTTCTTCGGCAGAATTGTTTATGGCCAATGTCGAAACTTTGGATACTGTACGCTCAGAAATTCATGTAATCATAGATGAAATTAATGACACAGAGGTATTGATAAATCCTAATTTTGAACCAAATTATCAAAGTTGGTCAGCTTTTGAGGATCTTTACTCCCATTGCAAATACATCAACCGGAAGTTATCACATTCTTCGAAATCGGCTGACTCTAAAGTTAAAGCTCCACGTGACATGGAATGTCCCAAAAAACCTACTATCAAGCTTCCAAAACTGGAACTCGTTGGTTTTTCTGGTGAAGCTACTATGTGGCCAACATTCTATGAAACATTTAAAACCACGATTCACGATAATCCGGACTTGACCGACAACGAACGAGTACAATACCTGATGGGTAAACTTTCTGGCCGGGCACTTTCGATTTGTTCTGGAATCACACCGAACGCAACTAACTACGACATAATCTGGAAAACACTCGTTTCTACTTTTCAAGACTCGCGTAGTTTAGCCACTACATATTTGGATCAAATGTTTGAATTTCGCCCTTTAACTACCGCTAGTTCAAAAAACTTGGACTTGTTTTTAGACAAGTTCTGTTCCGCTGTTTCGTGTTTAAAATCGCTGAATATTAAAGATCTTTCGGATTTTATCCTTATGTATTTGGCCATTAAAAAACTTGATGTTGAAACCGCTCGTTCATTTGAAATGTTTAAACGTGGTTCCGATTTACCCCATTATGATGAATTAATATCATTTTTACGGGAACAAACTAAGATACTGAACCGCACTGCACCCGCAATTACCGCTCCCGCTCCGAACCGCTCCGTTAATAATAATAACAACAAAACCGGGTACAGTACCAAGTCAACCCATGCTTTTGTCTCCGCTTCGACCAATAATAATTGTTGTCCGCTATGTAAACAATTAAAACACTATAATTTATATAAGTGTCCCGAATTTGTGAAACTAGATATCGAGAAAAGATTTCAGTTCATCAAATCTAATAACGGTTGCACCAATTGTTTAAGTATTACGCATAACAATTCCGCTTGTAAATCGTCTTATAATTGCCGCCATTGTAATTGTAAACACCATTCGATGTTGTGCCGCAAACAAAATGTGATGAATACTCACACCGCGCTTGGTCAAAATATTACCGTGTCTCCACGCACACATACGCAATCTTCGAGGTTGGTGGATCCTGCCGTATCGGCGACTAACACAGAACATATGACTAATGATTCTCAATCCGTACCAACTGCGAGTAATAATATTTCTTTATGTAACTTACAGCCTAACTCGCAGCGTAATGAAACATGCCTTTTAGGTACAATTCAAGTGATCGTGAAAGATTCTAACGGTATGTCTGTCCGTCTACGTGCGCTCTGCGACCCTGCGTCACAATCCAGTTTTTCGACGGTTTCCTGTTGTGAGAAGCTTAACTTAAAATATGAGAAAATTCCCCGCGCTTTTGTTAAGGGCATCGGCTCTTCATCAAACCCAATTAAGGGTGCGACAAACCTTAAATTGTTTTCACGATTTGATGATTCGGTTTCAATTTCGCTTGACACTTATGTAATCGACCGTATTACCGACAACTTACCATCGGTGCAGGTGGATTTGTCTACGCTTTCGTATTTAAAAGATATCACACTTGCTGATGAAACATTTTACTTACCGGGTGAGATTGATATTCTTATCGGTGCATCTTTATTCGCGGATATCTTGTTATCAGGCCGCGTCTCTGGTCCCCCGGGTACGCCGACGGGATTTCAGACCATCTTCGGTTTTACGCTAATTGGTAATACGCCTGTTTACCAAAATACCGCATGTTCAATTTCGTTATGCTCTTATATGGAGATTGAACCGCCAATAGATTTTATTTTACAAAAATTTTGGCAATTAGAAGAGGTGCATTGTGAACCTGCTTCTAGTCCCGCAAATGATGAATGTGAAAAATTATTTATTAACAATGTGTCACGTGACCCCGCTGGTCGCTATTCGGTTTCTTTACCGTTCGCACGGAATCCTAACATACTAGGAAACTCGTACCATCACGCAAAAAAGTGTTTTATGTCTCTTGAGCGTAGGTTTGTTTCTAACGCAGATTTACGTTCCGAGTATAACAATATAATAAATGAATACCTAACTAAAGGTTACATATCCCCGCTTCATAATGATGACCAATTATCTCTTGGTTATTATATTCCGCATCATCCCGTAGTGCGTGTTGATAAATCAACGACAAAGGTGCGTATTTGTATGAATGCCAGTACTAAGACTGACTCCGCTGATGGTACTCGTGTCTCATTAAATGACACGCTGCACACAGGTGCTAATTTGCAAAACGATTTGTTTTTAATTTTACTTGACTTCCGCTTGTATGAAATCGCTTTTACCTCGGATATCAAACAAATGTTCTTACAAGTTTTGGTTAACGCCGATGATCGCAAATTTCAAAAGTTTTTATACCGCTTTGACACGTGTTCACCGCTTATCGCTTATCAGTTCAATCGCGTCTGCTTTGGACTACGTAGTAGCCCTTTCCTTGCGATGAGAGTAGTCAGGAAACTCTGTGAGGATGGGAGTTCAGCGTACCCGCTCGCCGCTACTGTAGCCGCACGAAACTGTTACATGGACGACATCTGCTATAGCACGCCCACCGTGCAGGGCTCCTTACAGCTCAGAGATGAGCTGGTAGGATTGCTTAAGGCCGGTGGCTTTGAGCTCGTCAAGTGGTCTAGTAACTGTCAACAGTTACTTGATACACTGCCTGATACTCACCGCTTAAATTCTAGTAAGAATTTTGAAGAACAAACTCAAACTCTTAAAGTTCTTGGCTTACAGTGGTCGCCTGATTCTGACGAGTTCTCTTTTACTGTATCGCTAGATAGTCGCCCATGTACTAAACGCAATGTTTTGTCCGTGATAGCACGTCAGTACGACGTCCTCGGCTTTACCGCTCCTGTGATCTTGTACGCAAAATTACTCTTGCAGAAAATCTGTATTTTAAAATTAGACTGGGATGAAACACTACCCTCTGATATTGCGCAGATTTGGCAAAACTATTTGAAGGAGCTACCTGTTTTGCGGGATTTACGTATTAAACGCCACTTAGACGTGTTCCAAAATTCGATAATTTCGATAATATCATTTGCAGACGCAAGTGAACGTGGATACGGATGTGTCGTATATATTAGAGTACAAGATGACTCAGACACTTGCACTAGCATTCGGCTGGTATGCGCAAAGTCAAAAGTCTGTCCGCTCAAGACCGTCAGTGTCGCCCGCCTTGAGCTTTGTGCCTCGTTACTCATGTCGAAATTAACTCGTCGTGTAGTTGACGCTTATAAAATACGTCACAATATTGAACGTATTTACTGTTTTACCGATTCTATGGTAACTTTACACTGGATACATTCCTCACCGCACAGGTTTAAAACCTTTGTCGCGACGCGTATAACAAAAATAATATCCGCTATTCCCGCTGAATGTTTTTACCATACAGCTGGTTCTCAAAACCCGAGCGACTGTCTTTCCCGTGGTCTCACTCCCACGCAGTTGATGAGTCACCCGCTCTGGTTCACTGGACCTGCTTGGCTTTATCTGGACGCTAAAGAGTGGCCAATCAAAACAATAGAATCAGCTTCTATTGAAGAAAACTTGCCGGAATCAAAAACAATTTCTCTTCCCGCTTTTAGTAATGAAGAACCGCATCCTCTTCTTTCTCTTTCGGAAAGAATTTCGTCATGGCTTGTGCTTTTACACACAATCATTTACATATACCGATTTTTACGTATTTTACCGCGCTCTAATATTTTTACCGCTACCGATATGGATTTCGCTGAAGTTGCATTGATTAAAGCTCTTCAAGCATTTTATTTTATTGATGAAATAAAAAGATTAAAGTCAAATAAACTTTGTTCTCCCGCTTTAAATCGACTATCGCCATTTTTAGATAAAAATGGATTGTTACGCGTTGGTGGTCGACTTCGCAACACAGACATGACGTTCGATCAACAACACCCTGTGTTGTTACCTCGTAAAAATCATATTGTCGAATTGATTATCATTCATTATCATCGCAAAAATTGTCACACTGGACCAGTGGCTTTAATGTCAATAATCCGCCAAAAATTTTGGATACTTTCCTGTCGAAATATTGTTCGTCGCGTAATACATAGCTGCAATTATTGTTTTAAGGCGAAGCCGAGACAAACCTTCCCTTTCATGGCAGATTTACCATCATGCCGCGTTAATGAGGCTAAAGCTTTTGTCCACTGCGCTGTGGATTATTGTGGTCCTATCAGTATCACTCCGTATCGAAAACGTGGAGTCCGTCCCGTCAAATGTTACCTCTGCATATTTGTATGCCTGGTGACTCGTGCAGTTCACGTTGAATTGGCAACTGATCTTAGCACGAACACTTTTCTTTCCGCGTTCAAACGTTTTTTATCTAGACGTGGAGCAGTGTCTTTCGTATATTCAGATAATGCTACGAACTTTGTAGGCGCTAGAAATGCCCTCTCAGAAATTTACAATTTGACAAACTCCGAAGAATTTAAAACGTCTTTCGCGAATGAACTTGCCGATCATAGAATACAATGGAAATTTAATATTCCACGTAGCCCACATTTTGGGGGACATTATGAGATATATGTCAAAGGATTTAAGACGCATTTGCATAGAGTAGTAGGTACTCAACTGTTGACCTACGAAGAATTATTAACTGTAGTTACGCAAATAGAATGTGTCATAAATTCTCGTCCGCTTACGCTGCTGAGTGAAGATCCATCTGAACTTAGCGCGTTAACTCCTGCACATTTTCTGATGTCAACTCCTTTAAAAGAATTACCCGCTTGTAAGGTGGCTGATGAGCCAGTTAATTTATTACGTCGCTACGCGTTGCTTGATCAAATGGTAGAATCGTTCGCAAGGCGATGGAAGAATGATTATCTCCATCTTCTCCAGTCTAGAGGAAAATGGAATACACCTTCCAACCCAATCAAAATTGGATCTGTTGTCGTTGTAGTTACCGATAACACTCCACCGCTTCAATGGCCGCTCGGTGTTATTGTAGCTGTATACCCTGGCAAAGATAATGTCATTAGGGTAGCTTCTGTCAAAACGACGACAGGTGTTTACAAACGACCTGTCGTGCGTCTTTGCCCTCTCCCATCTCAATAACTCCTTTCTTTGCCCCCGCTTCAAAATTTCGTTATTCTCTGTCTTATTTTTACTTTTCTATTCTTATTTTAAAACCAATGGTTTTAACGCCGGGGGCAAATGTTCGCGCCACTTCTTGTGGCTCTCATACTGCGGGGTAGTTGTGAATTAATATTTTCAACTGTCATGTTCGCTGCATCTCCACCCGCTTAGTTTTGGACGCAAATCAAGCAGTCGTCAATCAGAAGCCTTTCACGCCGGAGGTCTACGCTGATTGTCATTCGACTAGGTCCTACCTCGACCCTACCGCCCGCCATTTTGAGATCGCACCCGCTGTGCGCCTCATTTTCATCTATTACTATTACGAAGAAGACTAGCCGAGAAGAGCGCAACCAGGCACGAAGAGGAAGAAGAAAACCATCTTGGAGAACACCAGAGACTTGGTGGCTCAGGCGAAGCGTGGTTTGTGGTGCATGCAGCTCCTTCCCAAGGTCAGATCTTTCATCTTCGTAATTTATTTCTCTTCACTTCCCGCTATTTTTTTTAAAACCTATGGTGATACAAAGCACTGCCGTCATATCGCGTGCTCACTAATTGTTAACGACGCGCTCGTTGATTTTGCACAAACAGACAACCATTTGTTGTTATTATTTTGTATAGATAATTTAGTTGAAAAACATAGATTGTCTATGATATAGGTTTTCTTGTGACGTGTCTTGTCTTTGGTCATCCGCGACAGGCACCGCACGCAATTTGTAATATTTTAGAATTTTCTTTATGTTTTCCATGTGTGTGCCTACATTTGCCAATAAATATCGTTTTGCATGTTAAAATACTGCGGCCCTTGTTATTTGACCCTTAACAAAGTGGTCCATTCGAGTCGGATCTACATGTTCAGTCGGAAAAAATGTTGAACACGCGCCGTACAACAAAGAAAAACGAGAAGAAGGATGACCAGTCCAAGCTGCCAAAGGACTCTCTTTCGTTGCCAACTAATGGAAAACCAGACAACAAGCAGATAGATCAACGGACGCCGAAGCTTGACCCTACGATTATTATAGACGCCGGTAGCAATATAAAGACGCGGTGCGATCCGCCATTGTCGCATTTCGGTAAGGGTTCAAAGTCCAAGCCATCCACGTCATCGTCTGTACGGGCACGTTTGAAGAAATTAGAGTTCGAAGCAGCTAAAGAAAAGGCTAAAATCCAAATGGAGCTTATCGACAAAAAGCTAGCTGCAGATAAGGCTGATTTGGAAGAAGAATACAGTTCACATGGTGATGAAGAACGCTCTAATGTTAACAGTGAAGTGGAGAAATGGTTAGACAAAAGCCAGCAGGAGCTGTCCAAACCACAGCTAGCCCCCGATCATGGTACAAAGCCGGGCGAGCAGTGTTTACCGCCGGTGACTTTCGACGCCGACGCCGCAGGTGGAACAGTTCACATGCTAGCGAGCGCACTGAAGAACCTGTCAGCCGCTCACGTCTCCACCAACAAGGATCCCTACGCCAACTTGCTGAGCCGCGTTTGTACGCCAAAGGATCTACCATCGTTCTCCGGTGATCCAATGGAATGGCTTCAGTTTAAGCAAGCTTATGAGGAAACAACAGAAGTGTGTCGCTTCAGTTCGAAGGAAAACCTGTGTAGATTAAGAAAATGTCTTCACGGGCAAGCCAGAGAGGCCGTAACAGCTCTCCTGATTGGTAGTACATCACCTGAATTATTGATGTCAACTTTAGAGCTGCGTTTTGGCAATCCAGATGTTATTGTGTCGAAAATCATGCAGGACATAAGAAAACTACAACCTGTATCACCAGATTATCATAAAGATATTGTGCTATTCTCTGTAAAGGTGCAAAATGTAATAGCAGCAATATGTGCCGTCGGTCATGATGAATATCTACAGGGTATGAATATTGCAACGATTGTACTATCCAAGTTACCTACAATACTAATATCAAAGTGGTCAGACTACAGTTATCCACTTATCAAAGAGCACAAGAAGTCGCGACTGGATATTTTATCAGAGTTCTTACACGAGGAAGCGGTGAAGATTTCTACATCTTCAATAAGTATCAACTTAGGTACGCATGGTGACAGTCAACACAAACGTAAACATCAAGAAAATTTTGCGACGGTGTTAGCGCAAACGGAGGAAAACGATAAATGTCTCTATTGCCGTACCTCCAGACATGTATTAACACAGTGTAAGCAATTCAAAAAAGCGTTGCGTAAAAATAGGTGGCGTCATGTGAAGCGTTACGGTATTTGTTTCAAGTGTCTCGTTTCCCGTCACGATCGAGAGACCTGTCCCGCGCCCGCCTGTGACAAGGACGAGTGTGGTGCGCCCCACCATCGCTTACTTCATTATAATATGAGCAAGGATCCCCAAACAACACCAAACAGCGCGGATATTCAGGACACAACAGAAACTGCGAACGAAACAGTAACACACTTAAAGGTAAACGATTGCAGAGTATTACTAAAAGTGGTGAATATAAACATTCACGGTCCTAACGGCATATTTCGTGCGTTTGGTCTCCTCGACGATGGGTCATCCGTCAGTTTGATGAGCGCCGGCCTTGCAGCGCGCGCCGGCCTGCGCGGCCGCCAGGAGACCATGCGTGTTCGCGGTGCCTGGACTGAAAATGAACTTGTGTGCCGATCTACCGTTTTGAATGTAACAATCTCTGGGTCAGATAATAATTTACATAGTATAACTGTTCGTAGTGTTGATGAATTGAACTTACCCAAGCAGGATGCATCATTCATAAATTGTTCTGATTTTCCTAACCTAATGAAACTAAAAGACAAATTATTGTGTAATTGTGAATGTAAACCTGAGGTGTTGATAGGTCAAGATAACTATCATTTGTTGGTACCTTTAGAAGTAAGTCTGGGTAAACTCAACGAGCCGTCAGCTACACTCACACCCCTAGGTTGGTGCGTACACGGCAGAACGCGCGTCCCACCTCCCGCGCCACCGTCTCCATCGAACTCCACGCACACCACGCTGCTGGTAACGGACACGCATGCATGGTGAGGTTCGGCTTTTCTTCAACGTCGACACCCTCGGGGTACAAGGTAAGCCTCGCTTGAATAGGGACAACGAGCGTGCACGCTCCATACTACAGCGGACGGCGAAGCTTATCGATGGTATGTTGCAAGTGGGATTACCATGGAAAGATGACGAATTTTCGAGGCTGCCTAATAGGATGTTCACTGAAAAATATGAAAATATTGAATGTGTTACAATGATAAAAAACATGCCTGAAAACTTACCTGTTCCAGATCCAACTCGGTTTTCATCGTGGTTGCGGTTATTAAGAGCCACTTCTGTTGTTCTGAAATTTATTGAAAGATGCAGAAAACTTATCAAGGTAGTTGACATTGACTGCGATACTATGGAGTGCGCCAAACGTCTGCTGCTAAGGTATGCACAGAGTGAATCATTCGGTGAGGAGATAGCTGCAATAAAAAAGGGTAAATGTTTACAAAAAAACAGTAAGTTACTTACACTTTCACCATACCTGGACGAACATGGGCTCCTGCGTTGTGGTGGGTGTATCGACGCAGCATTGGAGGTTGAACCTGAAACAAAAGGACCAGCTATCCTCGACGGGCGTCACTACGTTGCTAAGCTCATTGCAACTCATTATCATGTAAAAGCGTTGCATGGGAATCAGGAGACGGTGGTCAACGAGCTGAAATAAAAATACGGCCAACGGTAAAGAACATCGTATCTCGATAAGGAAATAAGGAAAGGAAATCTAAACCGGAAGTTCCTAGAATGGGAGACTTACCTGCAGCTCGAATGGCGCATCACCAGCGAGTCTTCAGCTTTTGTGGAGTGGACCTCTTTGGGCCCATGGAGGTATCTCAAGGGCGACAGAAGGTAAAAAGGTATGGCGTCTTATTTACGTGCCTTACAGTTCGTGCGGTTCACATAGAAATCGTTCACTCACTTACTACAGACTCGCTTATAATGGCACTTCGCCGTATGGCGGCGCGACGCGGCTGGCCGCGACACTTGTACTCAGATAATGGTACAAACTTGAGGGGCGCCGAGAAGGAGTTAAAGAAGTCTGTACTGGAGTTAGACGACGAAAGGCTGAAAACAGAAGCTGCTAATAACGCTGCCAAATGGACGTTCATTCCCCCTTTAACTCCACACATGGCAGGGGCCACTGAACGAATGGTTCGCAGTGTTAAGACCTCATTAAAGGTTATCCTGAAGGAACGCGCACCTAAGGACGAGATGTTGATTACTGTAATGACAGAGGTCGAAAATATTGTAAATTCTCGCCCTCTGACACATGTCTCAGTGGAGCCGGGTACAAATGAGTCTCTTACACCTAATCATTTTCTTTTAGGTTCGTCATCAAATTTACCAGTACAGGGAGTGTTTGATGATTCGGATCTTTACTTGCGAAAACAATGGCGTAAAACGCAAAGATTGACTGACATGTTCTGGAATCGATGAGTAAGAGAGGTTCTTCCCGATATGTTGCCGAGGAAGAAATGGACACAGGAACAAAGGTCACTGCAGGTGGGTGACTTGGTTTTAATTGCTGATCCTAACGCACCTCGTAATGTGTGGCCGAGAGGTAAAGTCGAGAGCGTATACCCAGGTAAGGACGGTCGAGTTAGAGCAATAGAAGTGAAGACTAAGTCTGGGACGTTGAGACGTTCTGCTGCACGCGTCGTTCGTATTCCTGTAGCTGATGAGTGCTGTGAGCCAGCACTGGGGGGAGATTGTTAACGACGCGCTCGTTGATTTTGCACAAACAGACAACCATTTGTTGTTATTATTTTGTATAGATAATTTAGTTGAAAAACATAGATTGTCTATGATATAGGTTTTCTTGTGACGTGTCTTGTCTTTGGTCATCCGCGACAGGCACCGCACGCAATTTGTAATATTTTAGAATTTTCTTTATGTTTTCCATGTGTGTGCCTACATTTGCCAATAAATATCGTTTTGCATGTTAAAATACTGCGGCCCTTGTTATTTGACCCTTAACACTAATATTGTAAATCTAAGGACATGGTCACAGTATAATTCTGTGACATGGTCAATGAGGCTTCAGTCTCAAAGAACTTCAAGCACTCACGCATCACATCTGTCAATCTGTCAGAGAAAAGATCGCACTGTGGTGCTGAAACCAAAAGAGCGTTGAGTTTCGTGAGCGCGCGCACCAGTGGGGACTCGCTACGCGCCACGGTAACTGAAGGGGTAATCGCCACCAGCCGGTGCGAGCGTGCACGGAGATAGTTGTCTGGAACAAAAAGCTGATAGATCCGTGCAATCAGTTCAGGGCAATAAAGCTTCCACGCAGTATGCGGCATGCAGTCACCATCAATTCACAAGCTCGTCTCACCTCGAGAGAGTTGAATTCGAGCGTACCGAGCAATAACTTTTTCTCGTACGTATTCCAAACGATGGTACCCGCTTCTAACTTGCTTCTTACCAGCGCCATAATACAATACATATCTGGATTATTCGGGTATCATTAAAATCTCTAGCTTTGCGTATAAGGAATCCTTAATCTTCAATAACCGGCCATCGCGAGGTTCTTTATATGCTCATGGAACTTGAAATGATATTTAGATCATAATTTAGGGATATCTTTGCGATTTTATTGGATGCAGGGATTGCAAACACAAGTATTCGTGTATCGAACGGCCGAAATATTAGGATCAAAAAATAAAGTATCACACATATTTTTCAATATTTATTTCATTCAATATTTCATGGTTTAAAATGGGTTTGAAAAGTAACAATTTTGCTGAATCTACGCTTCGTTCAGGATACAGAGCTAGTCCTAATAATATAATAATAGTTCTAGATACTAAAGAAGGATTTATCTACAAATATATAATAGTAAGTATAATATATAATCCAGGTATAATAGTAAGTGAAAAGCATTTTGCCACACCAGTTAATAACGCGCCAGCTCTTTTTGCGAGACCTGTATTTTTTCAGCACTAATGACAACATTCTTACACAAATAGGCTACAGTTTGTAAGATTTTTTTTCTATGCAGTGTGCATAGAAAGTCTTGCAAGCTTTCAGGACGAAAGAGTGATGATGTTAACAAAGGCATACAACTTTCCTCACCTTGACAGAAAACTTACAGCTTCACAAATGTACTTGGAAAATATAGTAGCAGCAAAATCCTTGGAAGTTTGGAAGTGGTTTGCTTGAGTTCACCTTTTTAGGCTGTGGACACAAAGATGTTATAATGTCATACGTAATGTGGTCAAAATGTATGCCAAACAAAACATTTGATTCTACCACTTATTTTGGTAATTCTTACAAGTCGTATACAAGATATCGCAACGTAATAGTTTTGTAGTTTAGACACTGATCTGATTTAGGATTCCCTTATTGGTTCACTTTGTTATCCGTCTGCCCGTCTGTCAAGACCCTTTTGCTCGGGCCCCGTTTGAGATATCAAGTTGAAACTTATACCTACTACAGAAGTTTACGGCCCCATAGTGCTGTAAAAACATCAGGTTTCTGCACTTTATATAAACAATTTCATACAAATTTACTCACCATTAAAACCTATAGGGTACTTCCAGTTGACTTAGAAATTTGAAATTTGGTTTACAACTAGATCTTATGCTCGTGGCACACATATAGGAAAAAAACTGAAAATTTCCAATATTTTATTATGTAAGAAGTTATTAAAGACTAACTTAATTAGACCTTTTAGATACAGAGCTAAATAGATCGCAAGTGTCAAGTTAAGTTGGACACTCATAACTGCAAGTGGAATTATTGAACATAATATTTTTAGGGTTTCGTACTCGTATTGTCTGGTGTTACGGAACCCTTTGTGCACGAGTCCGACTCGCACTTGGTTGGTTATTGGTACGAGTATGGATTGCATTGTTTTACTACTTAGATTTATTTTAAAGCCATGGACAATAATAAAGCACAAATACCTATACAAAAGTCTCAACTGAGTTAAGAACGAAAAGGCAAAACGGGTGTCCCCGGCATCAAACCACGCCGTCTTATTAATTTTCAATAATATTTTCTCGCCGTCAGTTCCCAACACTTCTAGCGTTATAGCTATTTGGCTTTGTATACAGCTGATTTGGGTTTTGACGCCCTAATAAACTTCCATTTGTGATCAAGCTCTAATAAAATTTAAACACAGATTCAAAAATCGCCATTGGACACTAAACTGTATTACAAAAAAAGAAATTACTATTTTTGCTACATAATTATTTTACTTTTCATAAAGAATACAATTAAAGTGACTTTATATTAGGTCTTTACATATGAAGTTGCCGTTTTCTATAAATAATTTGAAGGAAACTCTTTTTTCAGTACACATTATAGTACATAAACATATTCGAATTTTTTATAGAAATGACAAATCCAAATTATGTAATTTCTTTTGTGTACGAATGATACAACATTAAGCTAACAATAACATTAATTGAATTTTTGAAAAATTATTACGAATCTTATCATGAAAATGGATGGCATTTAAGACGAACTGTTTACGAAGATTAAATTTTTACAATCAAACTGAAAATAAAAACAAAATTTAATACGTAGATGTAAAACCTTGTAATCAACTTTCAAACAAAAACAAATAATTAAAACAGCTCTTGAATTACAGGAATTATGAACTCATGAATCTGTAAGAAAATTTCGGCAATTTCATATTTACGAAGAAAAAAACATAAGATCCATCCAAAATTAAAAAAATAATCATATCTTACTTACACATATATTTAAATATTCGGCTTTTCATAGCGCCCCCGGCTATCTTTCTGAAATTCTTTATTTCTTCGTATTAGGTAGGTACATTATTTATTTCTTTGTATTACACAAGTACACGGGTGCATACTATATAGCTTTCACCTGAACGGGTAATGGACAGGCATTTCTGTATAGGACAGTTACTATACTCTTTGCAGGCATCATCATCATTTGGAAATTTCATTGAGCCTTATTAACTAAAATTATAAAGCTAACATTATACGAATACCTGAAATTTGGATCAGTGGGTCTACCGCGTAAGTCTCATTTTCATCAACATCAACTTGAGATTGAAATTAGACGTGCGTGCGACGACGCCCGCCTAACATGCCATCTCTTTTGCACGCGTTGAATTTCGCATGCATTTGATTGAAGTTGATACAAATGAGAATTACGCGGTAGAGCCCCTGTTTGTTGATTGCTGATGTTGATTTGTATGTTGTAAACAACTATTATAATTTTTTACACTAAGTTATTAGTGGCTGCTATATTTCAGACGCTGTAAAGCTTTTTAGCAGCTTAAAACGTAATACACATTTTCATCAAGAAAATTTATGAGCCTTCTAGCACCTGTCACTGAAATATTAAATTTTTAGCCTAACTTCTTAGAATCGCCGATCAATTAAAGATTAGGGAAAACTTTGCGAAAGATTTTACATTAAAAGGAATTAACGTATTCAGGCGATTTGGTATTTGAAAGCATTTTGATCAGTTTTGTCTATATTAAGTTTATTTTAAAAATCACTTCAAGACTAAAATTGATGTCGGTTGGAAGTTACTCATTGATATTACGGGTGAATTAAAAGAATAGGATTAAAAAAGCACTTTAAAAATATATGTAACATATAGATGTGGAAATAGACATGACTTTTTC
Organism: Ypsolopha sequella; assembly: GCA_934047225.1. Taxonomy (NCBI): domain Eukaryota; kingdom Metazoa; phylum Arthropoda; class Insecta; order Lepidoptera; family Ypsolophidae; genus Ypsolopha; species Ypsolopha sequella. The sequence continues at coordinate 12,078,682 of OW203994.1, read as the reverse complement.
AGTTATGTGAGAGAGGTAGACAGACGGGTGCTTGTTACCAATTTTAGGGCTTTTGATGGCTAATGAAAACTGACTGGTAATATATTGGATGTAAAAATTATAACAAAAAGTTCGTACCATTCACAATTTCTTTTCATGGCCGTATTTGCAACAACCGAAGTGACATATACAACGACAAAATTCACAACGCACTCTTCAAAAGAAACTACCCAAACATTTTCCTTCCAAACAAACTTTCACAGACATAGCGGAAACTTCTTTCACGTCTAATTACCACATACTTTCACGCCAGTAGTACTACTATTTCTTTTGTGACGCCAAAAACTAAAAAAAACTTGTCAAAGAATTTCTCTCTACTCGTGAAACAAAACACTTAAGCGGAGGCCTTCCTTTTTCAAGAGTTTTTGAATTGTCAATATGATCATACTGAGTCTACATAACTAATCACTGTGAAACTTTTATGTATGTTTCTTCACACCTTTATCTTTTGGCTGTTAGTAGCGTTACCTAATCGTTATTTTAAAACTTTTGCTCGACATATTATATTTTTTTAATAGTCTCCTTTTGAGTGTTTTTTTGAATTTGATTTTAATTCATTTTATCTTTATGTGTCATGCACACAGACAAAATGGTCATACATGTTCAGGGAGCAAATACTAAGTCATGTTTTACAATCAATACGAAAATCTTGTTTACTATTTCTTCTAAGAAGCTAAAAAATATTTATACCAATACATTTAATAAATTTTAATCTTAAATAAGACTAAGTCTGAATCACTTCCAGCAAATTTCGGCGTACGCGATTTTCAACTTTATTAAAGTCAGTTTCCGGGTAATAATAGCAAAGCCGCTGTGTGCCGAAGGAAGGCCTCCTCTTAAGATACTCCCTACTAATAACTACACCATTCTGTAATGTTTGGACGAATATTCTCTCGTAATCATGAAGGGGACCTAGCTATATATGTATATCGATAAAAAAGAAAAGCACTATTGCATTTCGCTTTACTCTCATAGCTTTGTCCTCTTTATGGTGAGAGCCTTGTGACAATATAAGTGGCTAGAAATGCCAAGATACCGTGAACATTTGCCGAATCTCGATAATGTAGCCCTAGGGTAACAGACAAAACTGAAACCTGTGACACACACTAAGTGAAACAAAAACCAAGCAACACATTGTTAAGAATTTGTCACCTAGCAAATCACTTTCCTAAACAAACCAGCAACTGCATTTGCCTGGCCGAATACCGTTATTGCAATACGTGAAACCAGTACACTTCCAAATAAATCAGCACCAAAACTTCTTCCCATTACTTTACACACACACACCCTTCTTCATAACTATTTTATCTTGAGATTTATAAAGTCATTTCCCACTATATTGACTGTCATTCTTCAATTCATCATTGACAGCTTGTTTCCACCCACTGCCGGGGCCAATCTTCAAATCGTAACGTGCTACGGGTTGCTGCAAAGATGTGTTATCCGCTCCCCATTTTTGGTCAGCGGGAATTATTTACTGACGACGGTGTGTAAGATCACCACTAAATAAAGCTTTCTGAAATGTATGAGGGTGTGTGTGCTTGTGTGTATTTAGGTATTTAATTACTATGGGCCCTTGTCATTGTTTTTTATATTCTGTCATGTGTTGCCTGAAACAGAGTTATTAATTATAAGCAACCTCTGCTTTACGCCACCCATCCCTGTCCGGGGCCGATTTCATCCATATTATACCAGCTATTCTATATATATATTATCATCGGGCCACCAAGTAGGCGGTCGGCTCACTACTCGTTGGCCACAAATCGAATAAAATTTCAAATGGACAAATTTAGAACTTATTACGTTGTGGGGCAGTATCGCCCACAGGCGCCACGTCTGAATTCCAGAATACGACAGTACGCCTGTCGAAGATCTATTTTTCGTTCGCATAAATACAGTACGACTCACGGCGATCGTTTTTCCTTACTGGTATAAGGACCAGCATAAGTACTGTCACCGCAGAAGTGATTGGAATGGAATTAGTTCTTATAGTACAAGTTTATAGTCTGTCATACATATTACTGTCATATAACATAGACATTTTAGTGTGTTGTGGCAGTACGCCTATAGGCAATGTATGAAAATTAAAAGTGTCACAGCAGGGTAAACCAGTGGGTTAATCCTGTTACTCAACTAGTTATAGGAATCATAATTTATTATGGTCACGTGTTGATCGCTATGGAGCAGAGCTAAACAGACAAAATTAACTGTCAGACATGACCTGACTTACCTGACCATTAAAGAAAAATATATGACAATTATGTCATAAAAATAAGGAATCATATCGAAATAGATAGTACAGTTAAGTCGTCTAGAAGACACACTTAGTCATCGAGAGGATGTTGCACGCATCAAAACATACATTTCATTTTATTTAAATAAAGACAAAAAGTTTTAAAATCTTTTTACCTGTTCCTTTAACATTTTTGTATAAATTTGAAAATAGTTTTATTATAATAACTGTGATGATTAATTTAGTTTTTGCTTCTACCAACAACTAAATTAATAATAATAAAAGCTGTTTATTTGTCTTAAAATACACACAATACAAAATTATAATATAATACATGAGGAGAGACAAATCGGTCTTATACTCGGGCTTTGACTTTTTGTAAATAACAAAAAGCCGCCGATTTTCAGCCTTAGCTTTTAATAAAAAAAAAATACAAAGAAAAATATACACAATAGACAAATAAAAACTAAAATTATAAATACAATAGACAAATTAAAACTTCACTATCATCACTACATCACTATCACTATCACTACATAGTATAAAACAATGTCACTTCCCGCTGTCTGTCTGTCCCTATGTATGCTTAGATCTTTAAAACTACGCAACGGATAGTGATGCGGTTTTTTTCAATAGATGATTCAAGAGGAAGGTTTATATGTACAGGTATAATACATGCATAATATAGTAGACAAACAATAATAATTTTAGAGGTTAAAGACATTCTGTAGTAACTATATTTAGTATCAGCATTGCACCCGTGCGAAGCTGGGGCGGGTCGCTAGTAAATTATAATTGTGTTGTAAAAATAAGTTGCAAAGTATAAATACACAAACAAACGTTAAATAAAATTAAAATGAAAAAGTAAATATACATAATTATGCAATAGCTACACCATAGGCCTACCACCAGCCAAGGCCTGCACAGAAAGCAGCCATCTGCGACATTTGGTTGTAAAGGTGACAAGTGTGTTAGCCGCGCAAACAGGTGGCGGTAACACACGACGTTGTTGTACATATTTACAAATAGTAAATATGTACAACAACGAACAATATTCTTTCAGGAAAATATTCTTTATATATAAAATATTCTTTCTTTCAATATTCTTATGGTTAATAAGGTCATCGTCACCAAATTGTGTTCCAATTTATGATTTAGTTTCGAATTTATCACGTAAATAAATTTTTTAAACAATGAGCGTCTTGCCAGGACTAATTGTTGCTTTTCTTCACTACGCTGGTAAACGTAGAACATGCTCCCTCAAAGCCTCCTGTTAAACTGGGAAATGTATGTATAGTGGGAAATTTTAATATCATGTAAGAGCCCGTGTAGATGAACACATTTTCCTGAGGGAGTAATGTTATGCATACATTACCTACCAGTATGGTTTAATTAAAATGCAAAAGCTCTGCTCTACCGACAAATCGACAAAGTAATTTCAGAAAGGCGTTTGGTTGAGGCTGCAAGAAACTGAAGTTGGTTATAAATATATACGAGTAACATCATCATCATCATCGTAAATTATTAATTGCACATATAAAAAGTAAAAAATGGCGGACTTAATGCATTAAGCATTATCTACCAGTCAACCCAAAGATGGTACAAGAAATATAAAAAGTAGTTGGTATCTAAATCTAAACTAATGACTAGGAAAGTTAACATAATAATTATTTATTTCAACCTAGATATATCTGTGTCAACACTAAATGGAAAACGGTTGTCGACAGAGCCAAAAAGAGATGACAATACATTTCGTATCCATGACAGTGTTTAAGGCCCCTCAATTATAAAATGAACATTTTGTTTAATTCATACCGTTAGTAATTACGTTATTAAAAATCCAAAAAAAATATATATTAGAAATGAGGATATACTTAAGTAACTTGTTGTTCTGAAAACGTAATTTAATTGACTTCGCTCGATAGAAAAAAATCGCAAAGTTAGCGCTAAAAAAATCTTAACATCGAGCTAATGATATGTATTTTTAAAGCTATACATCTCAAAATATGCGAGAATTTTCTACATACATTACTTAAGTTACTTATTGAACGCTTTTTGATCACAATTAACATTTGAAATAAATATGAAATAATACATATAATTTCTTCCCGCAACGCTCTGATCGCTGTTTGTCGCCTGCGACCAGTTCGCGCTGAGGCGCTCTGGAGGTCGGACCTGTGCCAGTTTTCGCTCTGCGCTATAAAACCATAAACATTTTAAAATATATATATAAAATGGGACAAAATAAAATTTAAAGGAGATCGAAGTAAATTTTCATATAGAGAGAGACAAAAAAGAATGTTGGATATTTTAAGGTAAGAGTAATATTCAATTTACTTTTTTATTATTATAGGTGCCCTAAAAAGCATGTATTTGTACCCGAAGTAGGTACGGCAATAGGGCTTACCGTAACCACCACCCATCACTTTGGGACGTAATAATCGTCGGTGAAACGTGGGTTTACAGAGCGTGTAGAGTATGACTTACATTTCACAGTTCAAACTCGGAAAACCTCTTGACACCCCCTCGAGCATTCGTTTCAATTCGTTTCGTGACGATATATTATATTGATTTTATTTATTACTTTTGTTTCTTTATAAACAAAACTGCACCAGTACATTATTTTGACGCGGTGTATAATTTTTTTTCTTCAACTTTAATAGGTATCGTAAATTATGTACTTAGAGATACATATGACGTATATCAACTAGTAATGTGAATATTTTTTCTTTCAGATCTAGAAAAGATAATGAACAAAAAGATGAATCAGATGATGTGAATGAAACTAGGTAGGTAAACCTAGCGCCGCCGCCGGGCGGGCGCTTCCTTTGAGCTCAAACCAAGCCGACACAGGTGTATGGCACCAGACTTTACTGCGTAAATCTAACACTTACTTACTGTAACTGTAATAAGAGTTCATTCAGGTTACGCTCGTATCTCGAGCGAGTCCTATCAGTTGTCCCGTGAATTATGGCGCTGTCATATTTATTGCAATGTAATAAGAACTTTAGCGTCAGAAAAATGGAAAGTAATTAGGTAAGAATTTTATTGTCGATTGTAATATTATAGATTTTTCATTTATTTAACTTTCGAACAAAGTTCTAAGTTCTAAAATAACATGATCTAAAAGAAAATAACACAGAGCATGTATTTGTACCCAGAGTAGGTACGGCAATAACAGGACTCACCACCTATCTTACCGTCTTAGTGTCTGTCTATAACTTTCTTTCGTCTCTCTCTGCTAATTGAGCTAAAATGTATAAAGTACTATCGAAGATGGGGACACCATGTTGTGTACCGAGTGTGGACAGTGACACTCAGCAGTGGCGCACGGCCTGCCCGGTTTCCACTATTAGCTAGGAATTGCGTATTGGCGGCGTCGCCACGCCGACACCGCAAGCTCTGGATCCGCCACCGCGTGACGGTTGGTCGCTCGGCAAAATAATACGGAAGAAAACGGTATTCAATTAAAATATCATGTTGCCTAGTAAATTAATGAAACAGAGGAAACGATAAATGCAACATTGAGAACTAACTACACGGACCTCGATTAATCATAAAAAAATGTCATCATAATATAAATGTTCGACTTGTCAGTGACCAAAAATCTAGGTTACATAAATAATGTTTTATTTGAATTAAAGTCCCAATTATACCACATTGCAAAATAAAAATATAATACCCTCCATTTCCATGGATGTTGATGAAGAAAGGTATAAACAAAATTTTTAAAAACTTTTGGTCTCTGTTTGAAATTTAATGATTTACAGAAAAACACCTTCAATTCTTTATATTATTAAAAATGCGTTTCTACGGGTAAACCGGCTGTTAGTATCCCAAATTCATGCGGACGTCCTTTAGTGTTTAAGGGTAGGTTCTGGTCTTTTACTTGTTACCTACTTAATATTGTATTTAAAAATAACTATTATTTATTGAAAATCTACCACAAATATAAAAATATCTGGTTTACAGTACCAAACTCGTGTTTTTTTTACAAAAAACGTCAACGCCTCCTACCAAAGGTATTATTCAAACCCATACTCACAAGCAAATCCTTATCCACAGATAAGAGTTACCGTCAAGCATGCCAACTACGGTCATTGATCCCGAGGAACTAGAACTTCGTATAAACACGTTCCTGAGCAACTTAGAGAAAACTCAAAAGCAAAGGTTAAGAATCGAAAAGGAAACTATTCTTCAAAGGGATTGCAGTGATTGGTTGGAGTTGCGGTGGCAGCTACTAACGGCGTCTAATTATGAGAAAATAATTAAAAAACCGGCCAAGTGCGAGTCGGACTTGCGCACGAAGGGTTCCGTACCATTATCTATAAAAACGGCAAAACAACATGTCTGTTGTATCGGAGCCCCCTTAAATATTGATTTTATTCTGTTTTTTAGTATTTGTTGTTATAGCGGCAACAAAAATAAATCATCTGTGAAAATTTCAACTGTCTAACTATCACGGTTCATGAGATACATCCTGGTGACAGACGGACAGCGGAGTCTTAGTAATAGGGTCCCGTTGGTTACTCTTTGGGTACGGAACCCTAAAAAGAGAAACATCAAGGCCAACGTTAGTGCAAACACTTCTCTATAAGCAATACCTCAGCAATGTAAAAGCAATAAGCGTGTTAAGACACGGCGTTGCGAATGAAGCTAATGCACTCAATCAGCTGTCAATTCAACTTGGGATTGCTATACAGAACTGCGGATTATTCGTTCATGCTCAAACTCCCTACCTTGGAGCAACACCGTATGGACTCATTGGAAATGATAAAGTCGTGGACATTAAGTGTCTTTTGTCAGTTTACAAACAGAATTTGAACGACGTAGATGTCTTAAATAAATTACCATTTTTCAAAAAGAAAGACGATGCACTGGTAATTAGGAAGAATCACGACTGATTTTATCAAATGAGTAATTTAATTTTTGAATCTAGATCTAGTTACTATTTAACAGGTTTCTTTTCTATTTCTTCATGTTTAATTTTTCAGGTTCAGGGCCAGTTACTTATAGCGCAAAGTAAAAGTTGCGTTTTCAGTATATGGTCTGGGGAGAACAACCCGTTGCACATAGAAACTATTGACCTCTGTGAAAACGACACAAAAAAAGAAAAAGAATTATAAAGAAATCAGTTCTATTCTTACATTTCAGCAGACGTATGTTTTAAATAAAAAAATAAACGATTACAGTGTTAGTAAAATTAAACCTTTAAGTTAATATTCACAAATCGTATACATAGGATTATATTATTTATAGCAAAATCCTTCGCTTTAGAAACTCACAATATTATTAGAGTGCATAGTAAAAACAAAATCTCAGGCGCTCGAAGCGAACTTTTTTCAAAGAATTTAGTTTCTGATTGATTTTTAGGGTTCCGTGCCTAAAAGGTACAAAAGGAACTTTAATGGTGAGATTCAGTTGTCCGTCCGTCCATCCGTATGTCACAGCCTCATAACTTTAGCACCGTTTTAGATAAAGACATGAAATTTGGCACAAAAATAGCGTTAATTTGCTCACATATCACGGTGTAAAAAAAATATGAAAAATATGATATTGTTCAAAATATTTCAAAAACAAAAGTGAGAAAAATAAAAAATATTAGCCTAAATCATGGTAATATGAGTTTACGTAAAGATTACAGGAAAAATAAAGCGGTTGAGAAATTCACGAAAAAAAAATTACAAAATTATATTTATCATCCACAATACAGAACCCTAGGTACGCGAGTCTGACTCGCACTTGGCTGGTTTTTTTTCATGTTACTTTGCACTCTAATAATAAACGTATACATTTTGTGTAACATTTAAACAACGCCGAGGTGCGGCGCCGCTACGCCAACCAAATTTGATCGGCGCACAGTCGCCGCCGGCAGATTTGAGTCGGCGCCCACGTCTAAAAAATATAGTAGGTACTAATGTGGCAGTTAATTAGGGAAATACTAAAAATGTATGTATTATTATGTAAACAAATATGTGACTATGGTCAAAAGTTTTAAATTTAACTTATATTCTCGAAATGTATATTTTAACTACCATTTTGTTCTAAATAAATCCTTTTAACATTTAATTAAATAAATACTTGATGTCCACAAATGTTTAATACTTTAGTACATATTACCCAATTTTCTGTTTCAATTTATCTTTTCCAATAGCTATGCAACATTTCGCACACAAGCGCCTCTAGTGCCGATTTGTGGCACTAAAATTCATTTGCGGGGAAGCGCGGGGGAAATCTCAATTTCTCAGCGGCCTGGGCCAAGCCTTAAGGCAGTACGTTGAAATTTTTAAACGTATTGTTGATACTGTAAAACTATTTACATAGGTATTTAAACAGCGTTAAATTTCCTTACGCCTTAGTTTGGCAATCCAAAGAGGAAATGCTGCCAGCATTCTGGGAACCCTGCCACAAGACGGCGGCGATCTGGCCAACATTTTTTACTTAGTTTAATTTTACTTTAGGAGACATTTTAGTTTTATAGGTAAATTTGTAAGGTTTAATTTTAGTTTTATTTCATGTTATTTAAGTTTTTATGTTTCTGTTAATAAATTTACCCAAGAATGTCGATTATCTTGAAAATTACGGATTTGCGACCCCCAAGTGATAGTGGTCAAATCACTCCAAATTAATCGTAGTTTCATCCCACGAGAGGAATAAGAGCAATTTCCAGTCACCCTGTATATTCTCGATCACATAGGCTTTTAGAGATGGATGTAAGTTTGAATCGAACTGTACGGTTGAAAGTAACATAAAATTTGCGTAAAACATTATTTTACAAAGATTTATAAATTAGGAAATAACAAGGCTTAATCTATTATATAAATGGAAAAGCTAGAAAGGGAAAAATTTCACGGGTAAGAGTGAGATGGCGCTCTACACACGTTTGTGTGCAACACTCACACGAACGCCAAAATAGTAAAAAAAAATATGCGATTTGATTCCGACAAAAATGGCAATGATGAACGGCATAAACAATCTGGGTTTGGATAAGAGATCATGAAATTATGAAATCACAATTTTCCGCGTTTCAGAAACGTCAGATCGAATGGCATGTCTAAACGGCCGTTTATACTGTTTTAGGTTTGCTAAAACATAACATCATGCAACGCAACTTTAAACGCAAATTGAATATCAAATTATTTTTCCAGAGAATAAATTTTATATAACTTAATTAATTCCAGAGATTATTTCCTACATCCAACGTCACTCACAACCATCTGCTCTCTATGATTCAAGTATCTCGGGTTTTTTTAATTTAATTATTAATTGTTTTAATATTTTCTACGCTGGCAGAGTCGCGGGCACATCTAGTGAATTATAAGGTGGATGCAACGGAACGCATGCATAGAAACGCAAAACTGATGATTGTTTTCTTATTTTTAAATAAATAGTATTAAATAAATGTGATTTATGGTGTAAGGTGACAATAGTTTAATGTCAGATAAGGCTTTTCTAGCACAGTATTATTTTATGTATTAGATTCAGATTCAGATTCAGATTCACTTTATTGATAACGATATGTTACAAGTCATTTCTCTTATTGAAATACAAAAGTTGATATGATTAAACAAATACAACTTATACAATATAACAATACATCAAGTAATTGAATTAATTTAAAATTAATTAAATAATCAATAAATTCAAAAATGTACAATAATTATAATGTCATGTAAAATATAAAAAATAAAGACAAAACTAACTAGGAATAAGTTTAGAATAGCCCAGGAATTCGTCAATGTTGTAAAAAGCCCGCTGAATAAGCCAACACTTTAGCTTATTTTTAAAGATTTGTGATGATCCAGCCTGCTTAATGTTGTCTGGAATATTGTTATAAATTTTAGGACCATACACATACACTGAACGCTCACTCTTGGTCAGTTTATGCGTCACGCTCCGGAGTTTGTCCCTACTTCGAGTTCGTTTGTAAATGATCCCGCAAAATAACTATAAAGCGTGTTTATAGTTTTTGTGCAGCATCATTTTAAACGTGAAGCATAAAATAACACAATTTTGCTCAAAAAGTTTAATTTACTTTAATCTATGATTGCCAAATGCCATAAATCTCATTTATATTATATATTTTACTAGCTTTTGCTCACGGCTTCGCCCGCGCTGATTTAGTCTCAATTTTTCCAAGATAAAAAGTAGCCTATCGTCGCGTCGATCTGTGGCTTCGTCACTGCGTGAAAGAAGGACAAACTAGTCAACCAACAACAAACAAACTGACAAATACTCTTTCGCATTTATATGAGGGGTAATCAAACAATATTTTATGTTTGGAGATGCATCAACCTTAAACCAAACATAAGTTAATGTCCACTGTTGTTCACTTTAGAACAAATAAAGTTACCTTTTCTCGCAAACAAATTTTAGATAAATATGACTGCAAAAACGAATATTCTGCATGTGTAATTAAGTAGCTTTTGTAGGAGCACCTACAAAACAAAATGGAATTAAAATGCACTTACAATGAAGGTTCCGTCTAAAAAAAAGTTTACACTTTTAAGCATTTTAAAATCACGAATCCGTTGCAAGCAAAATTGACCTGCAACAAAAGAGAGCTATCAAAGAAAATTTACCTGCAACAAAGGAAAATTATCAACGAATATACCTACATCATCACGACATGAATCCCCGAGGCGGTATCAGAGGTGTTTTCCAAATGTGGATTCTGAAATGCAAGTCACATTCCACACTTATAAACCCACATTTAACCAACGATTATTACATCCCAGCTTGATAGGTGCTGATCCCTATCACCGTACTTTGGGCACAAATATAGACCCATTAGCTTAACGTGCGCCCGAAGCACGTAAGCTGATCACAAATGTGTCCCTACGGGAATTGAACCGCGACCTTGGGATTAGAAGTCAAGTACTATATCCCGTAATATATCCTAATTTTTTAGCTTTTAATTATTTTAAACATATCTTAAAACATATTTTAAAACTATCCTATAAATAAAATAAATCTATGAATTAAACAAAATTAAATGAATCTAAATTAATATTAACTAAAATGACAAACTAAAAACTTAGAAGTCCTAAAATAAAAACTAAACTATAAATAAAACGCCCAACAAAAAAAAAAAAAAAATAAGAATAAAGAAATTAAAGATAAAAAACCCGGTCTAGGTCGCTGTCCCCAGGGAGGGTGCCCAGAGTGCTGGCAACGTTTCTTCTTTGGATGGCCAGACTGATCCTCTAAATATAAATATAAATAAAAAATTATTAATTATTATCGAGATATATTTCGACCAACTTGTGGTCGTCGTCAGTCGAATTACAAAAATAGATATATAAAGACAGATATTGACATTTTACACAACGAAAACTTAAAAAAAAAAAAAAAATCTTAACTATTGGAAAGGGGTGAGAGAATAACAGGAAGATATGTTGCGACAGTGAATGTTTTTGAGGAGGGGGTGATAGGATTTGTGAGGGGTTGTAAGAGATGACGAGTGTATGCTATATGTTATGGGGGAATATATGGGTTATGATTGTCTGTTGGTCAGTGTTGTCTGTTCAGTCCTGGTTCGTAGGGCACCAAGTGACCAGATGTATGAGGAGTCCCATGTTCTAAGTTATACGTCAGTCAGCGGGGGATGAAATGATTTGATGACACGAATGGTGAAGCAGTTGTTGAATGTTTGGTTATGGGATCTGGCGTGTGTGGAAATGGGTAACTTGTTATTGTGTAATTATTAAGTAATATATCACACCAAAAATATTTCATATAAAGTACGTTGCAAAGACTCATAGAGCTTTAACTATTAAAAGGTTATGAGATCTCATGTAGATCCAAGCCTCTTACTTTACATGCTGAGCTCTATAAGCCCTAACCATACATCTTGGTCGCGAAGTAAAGTATGGATTGGCTGTTTTGCGGCCGTCGCAAAGACACTTCCAAGGACTAATGGTAATAAATAGAGCCGTGCCCCTTGCCCTCAGATACTGTACCAATTGTACTCATAAAGGGGATCCGGCTCTGTTTTATACAGGGTGTTTAGGACACCAAAAATATTTCATGTGAAGTAGGTTGTCAAGGCTTATAACGCTTTCATTGTCAAAAATTATTAGGCATTAAGCCCCTACAAGGACTAACTCTACAAGCCCTTCTAACTCTACAAACTCTACATCTTGGTCAAAAAGTACAACGTGGCCATTTCTTGGAACTATTACAAGATCTGGTGATCTATATTCAGAATAAAATTCGGTTTCTTTTTTACGGTTCCGTACCCAAAGGGTAACCAATGGGACCCTACTACTAAGACTCTGCTGTCCGTCTGTCACCAGGCTGTATCTCATGAACTGTGATAGTTAGACTCTTGGGTCACCTAACACGTCAACCAAGCGCGACAAAATTTGTTGGAATAATCGTCGCGCTTCTAGACCCCAAACGTTTCCACACCAGACGACACAAACATACAGCCTTCACTGAGAGCTGTAAATTTAGGTTTTTAAATTTGGTTTCTTTTTATATCTTATTTTTAAGAATAAAACATGGTTTTGCGTTAATGAGCGGTGAAGGGTTTTTAATATTCATAAGTCGCTTCGTTCGTTAGTAGGTTTCGTTGTATAATGAAACCCAAACCCACGGATGCTGTTATAACTCCTTTCTTCACCGCAAGCTCTCACAAATCTGCATAATATGTTACTTTGTGCAACAAATACAGAGAAAAAGATAATTTATTACACATTTTGGTATGAAAATTGCTCGCCAACAACTGTGCGAGTTTCACTTCTACATTTCTTGTATTTAAGTTTATATTCGCTTGCTTCCTGGCCTATATAAACCGCACTATAAAAATGTTCTATCTCGGCACGTAACGCAGTTGGTCTAAGTTTTGGGAAACAATAGGTGTCTTATTTTTCAAAACAATCTTTATTCAATGCATCATATGCATAATCGAATAATCATAACACAAAAAAATCGAACACGAATTGTCTGATCTGTGAATGCTTTATATATATTTCACACACTAAAAATACACAAATTCAAAACATAATACATTAATTTTATCTTTAGGATTCTCTTAAATTACCTGCTTTCCTTTGCTAAATTGGTCTAGACAAATAAATACCCTTTAGATTCTAAAGCTTAGAATATTTGTTGAATGCCTGCTTAGTAATAGAATGCATGTTTAATAACATTACTTTTAGTAGAAATTAAAATTAAAGTTGTATTAAGTAAAGCAAAAATGTAAAGTTTTAGTTAACGTTTTGAAATAAATTAACACATGTTGTCCCCGGGATAGTAGAGTCCCAAGGTAGTACTTTAAGCTACGGGGTCCTTCATTTTAGAGTACATTCGATCAAGATATGTAATAGGTCTATGTAGGATTATGATTTGCTCCGCAACTCGCTGGGTTGTTAATTTAAGAAATAGCAAAAATAAGTAGGTACATAATATGTTTTTATTTTTTATTTGTATTAATCAGGAATAGACATTGGGAATAGAAATGGCGACCGTTCTATCCACCTCTCACTTATCTCCGTCTTTATTCGCACATGGAAATACAGTTAAGCATTAAAAATAAAACAACAGCTGTATTTATTGCCGATCGCTCAAATCCCATACTGTAATACAAATATTATGCACATGAATTTCGAAAAACTCATTAGTGCATACTCGACCAGGGATCAAACTTCGGTGTCAAGATTGAGAGGTCAGCGTTCTACTACCTGAGCTACCACCGCTTACATTTGGTTTAGTTTTGATAAAACATAAACATATATAATAACAAATAAATTCATGAAAACACCTGGTTTCTTTCCGATCAAGTAGAAATTAAATAAATAAATTACTCTTGGGTTATACAAAGCAGCGGAAACCTTGTTTAAGTATGTTACAATGTCTGTTATTAATGTGATAACGAAAAGACACAATATAAAAAAGTGTCGAACACGGCTTTAATTTTATATTACAATGAGCCTCAAATAAGAAGTATAGGGCTCTTACGTAACCCTTATAATCTTTATCTGTGGCGGGAAAGCCGACCTTACTGGCTAATTTACTTACCCATCTAACGTCAGGTCCGCAAAGACATTTGGGAAGTACTTTATTGTAAGGCTAAAGTTTTCGTGACCACAAAAGTGTAGGTACTGAGATAAAATCAGAGGGTGTTAGCAAAAAAGCTGTTCTTTCTGGTATTTTAGGACGATACCTATTTCTTAAGGCTGCGCCGAGCGTAGAACGATTAGACACCTCGCTTGTTCTCTTGTGGTTGATTTTATCGTGGTCGTTTTTATTGAATTTAACAGAAAAAATCATATTTAATTTACCAGACAGAATTTTAAAAATGTGAAACGGCCCAGTTGTATTTTATAACGTTTGTGATTGTCTTGAATTGTGTTTGAAACAAAATTCGACAGTTAAGTTATTGAAATTACTAAAACCCCAATATCTTTTTTAGATTTTGGGCCTATTTTAGATAGATTTGTTTCTTACACCATAAGTAATTTTTAATATTCGCTGCGGCGGAAGTGTAGATACATTCTCTGTGATAATAAATATATATTTTATTTATTTATCATTGAAATATTATTCAATACATCAATTTAACAGTGACTATCGTTTAAGATTATTTTGCTCGGCGCCCTCTTAAAGAATTTAATGGTAGGAGTAACAAAAGTAAAAGTATCTTCATAACACGGTTTACGTTGTAGCCATAATATGCTAAGGATGCGTTATTTTTTTGTAATTTTTTATTATGACATGTAACGTAATTGATTGTGTACTTATTATTAGTTGTTAGTTTTTTTTGTATTCGGGATTTTTATCAAATGCCAGACATATAAAGGTAGCATTATATTAATGAGTCCAAATAGTTTTAGAACTGTGCCTTTGATTACCAGAAAAAGCAATAAAATAATAAATTGCTCCAAAAAGTTTATCGGTTATCGTTGTTGACTCGAGCTGGTCTTTTGGGTTGAAGGACAAACGCTGCATTTCACGTATTATCTTGATTTTAAAAATGTAGCAAACTAGCTAACTTTCTCAAAAAAATTATGGTCATGGATGAGGTGTCATAACTGTTTCCGGTTGTGGGCTGTAACTAGAACAGTTACTCCGTAACATGTTTTATTCGTCGACAATTTTAACATCCCAACGTGATAAGAGAATCTTATCGCCGTACTTCATGCAGGTTAAATTTGCAGTTTTCTTCACCTGTCAGTAAGTTGTAATAGTAAACAAACACTATGCAAATCAAATCCAAAACATTCACTGGTACATTATGCTCAACCGGGCAAGATTCGAACACAAGTTTTAAGATTGAGAGTCCAGCTTCTTTCCTCCTAAAGCCGGCGCCAGACATGTGTACACTTATTTGCACACTTCTTTGACGACTTTGTACACACATTTGGCGCACCTGCCACACATGCTTCGCAAACTCTTTTCTCCACAGTATGCTGGTAGACAACAAAGGAGATGGACGACGATTTCGTGGACGGAGTGTGCTTATATTATTTATGTGCATGTAATTATTTTTTACATGTGCAACAAAATATATCGAAAATATATATACGAGTACATGGTTCCCCTTGCAGCAACTCAATAAATTCTAGGACGCATTCGTTACTCCAGTCCATTTTAAGCGATCAAGCACGTAGCGTCTTACCCAACCGTTCCGTAAAACGGCGCTCGCGCAACTGGTCTTTGCAAATAGTGTGGCAGGCTACGCACTTATTTGAACACATTCCTTTGATGTGCGCTAAAAAACCGATACCGCTCGGCAAAGTGCAAAGCTGTGTACAAACTTTGGAACACATAGACAAAGTCTCGTGCCACACAGTGTGTCCACTCGAGTGTTCAAATAAGTGTACACATGTCTGGCGCCGGCATAAGATACTGTTGATTTTTCCACACTTGCGCTTTCACGTGCACTTTCATCTTGCATCGTGACGCATGCGCTAAGCGCAAGTGCGCGCGTCTGAACTTGTTAATATTGTAGCTTCGAGATACACGGCCCTTAGGTTTCTACTCCAAAAGGCGCAAATATATAGTCTGAACTTAGTTCTAATCTTAGTTTTAAAGTTAACATTGTTTGTCCGAATGTTATAACGTTCCATTATAATACCACAATTCTGCACTGTTGGCCTTTTATTTGCAATAATACATATATTACTTTAAATATAATTAATAAATAAAATATTTTTTTTAACTTGAAATATATTTCGGCCCTCCTCATGCAAAACAGCGAACTGTATATACCTGCTAGAATGTCGACTCTGCCCCGCATTCTATGTAGGTGAAACAAGAAACGCTCTCCACATCCGCATGAACAATCACCGTCACACAACAGACTCAGTACAAAATAACACTCTACGTATCCCGACACACGCCCGATCTCATCATCAAACCTTCAATAACTGCTTCACCGTTCGCGTCATTAAATCATTTCACCCTCCACTAACTGACATCGACCTTAGAACCTGGGAGTCGTCCTACATCTGGTCACTTGGTGCCCACTACAACCATGGACTGAACAGAAAACACTAACTGACAGGCAAACTAAACCACCCTCTCATCACTTCCATCACGCTCTTCCACACATACCCTGAATACCCCACCAACCACAGAAAACTCTCTGTCCCTTTCAGGGAACACATATACCAGAATTGGGATGGCATGAGAAGAATTGATGGTGGTGATTGTTGGCACTTGAAGGGCTTGTCCACAAAATTTTAAAATTTTATAATTTTATTATTTGATATAAAAAATTTGTGGACCAATACAAATAGGTTAGGTTAGTTAAGAAAAATATTGTCCTTTTTTTTTATTTCTTTTTCTGTTTTTATTACTATGGTATATATATTTTTTAAATACTTGACTGATGACGGCCTACTAAAGTAGAGCCACTGAGTGATGGCACTTATGACAGCTGCATTTAGTGATGAGATACATTTCAAATTTCGGTTAAAAATAAAAATCAAGTGTGAGTTTACTCAACATTAGACACGTCATTCAACATTCAACATAATGATACAAAAGGAAAATGTGCCAAAACCAGTGGCGTAGCTATCGGAGGGCTATGCGGTGTAGTGCCCCGGGGCCCCCAAGAGATGTTTAAATATCTAAATCGAAAAAATTATTTTACTATCATTTATTTTCGTTTAGTTTAACTTCGTCATTGTTTTGTTTTTAATTAAATATTATTGCGTAACTTGGCGACCTCAAACACGACCTATAAAATATGAGAAACTTTTTAAAAAAAAATTATTTGTTTCTATACGAATTCTATTGCACAATAAAGCAACGTTTAAAACGAAAAATAATAACCGAAACAAGTAGTACATCACTATCAACAATGAAGTATTACATTTTTTAATTCACACTTGCTTATAAATAATTACGATACTTTGTAGGCATTTAAACGTCATAGGGGCCATCACTCAGTGGCTCTACTGTAAGGGCCGAAATATATTTCAAGTTAAAAAAAATATTTTATTTATTAATTATATTTAAAGTTATATATTTATAATTGCAAATAAAAGGCCAATAAATTCTGCACTGTGATATTATTAGGGAAAAATTATTTAAAAAATATTGGCCCCGGCAAATTAGGTATCATTGTAACATAAGCAGGAACTTGTTAGTTCAGTAATTTTAGAAAATTTACTTTAAAACAATTGGTGTCCCACAAAAAACGTCTTCAGAAACTCTCTGAACAATTCTGCAGCACCAACCCTGTACGGTAGAACTTGTCAGCTATTGACCCGTCTATACAATAAGCGAACTTGGCAGGTATTGAGCAAAGTTGTTCTGCTTCGGTATTCTAGGTTTGACTCGGACTCAGAAATTATCGATCATTGTCTGCTTGAACTTTGTTTACTAAAGCGAATTAAGGTGCTGCGGAAAAAAAATCGACACTTTTAGAACTTGCGCATCTATTTCAGTAAAGAAGGTATTATTTTAATAAAATAGTAAATTATTTTTGAATAATTTTTAGAATTGCAATTGGAGGAATTCCGCTTGATAGAAATACTGATTGAAATTGTATATTATATAAATTATATATCTTTTTCGACACCAATTCTCCTGGTTTGCCAATTTGGAATGACATATGCACTAAAATTATATTTTATAAGATGGGTTTTAACATTATCTAGGGCCTATTATGTATCTCTAGTTGCCAACTGGATTGGGTGTCTATCATCAAAAACATAGATATACTATCGAATTCCACTTGTCCAAGGAATGAAGTGACAACATAGTTCGTAAATAGTTCAATACCCACCAAAGACAATTTTGAAAGTTCAGTTTTTATCTATGTTTTTGATTATAAGCACCCGGTCCAGTTGGCAACCAAAGATACAGAATAGGGGGGCTGGTTAAACGAAATTTTGATAGCAACTTTATTAGGTAAATTTTATATTAATAAAAAATTCGACTTTTTGCTACTTTTCCTCGAATCCGTCCCTCTCACTGGGTTTTTTCGCATATAGAGAAAGAGGGACACTAAAACTTTTACATATCGCCTTAAGGACTAAATAAAAAATTTGCTTATTTACTTTAGGCACCACGATAACAGCTGAAGTAAATTTTTAGGGTATAAATACAAAAAAAAAATTAATATATAATATAAATAATACACTATTTCATCAACATCAGTCAAAGATTTTTACTTTCTTACTTTCTTATTTTACTAATAATTTGCTTCCGACTGATTTGTAAGATGGATGACAGATGAGAAGACAGACAGAGACAGAGCACTTTTTTTTATAAGCAGCACATCATAATCGGTATAATGCCTAAAATGC
The DNA here is from genome assembly GCA_934047225.1 of Ypsolopha sequella. NCBI lineage: Eukaryota > Metazoa > Arthropoda > Insecta > Lepidoptera > Ypsolophidae > Ypsolopha > Ypsolopha sequella. Next base: position 12,059,644 of record OW203994.1, on the reverse strand, counting down.
CCCAAATGACGTCATATCTGCAAATTCCTTAAAAAATCATAAAAAAGGATTGATCAAATTATATACCATTGGTGTTGGTATTAAGCTATAGAAATTGATTTTTCTGGTTTGGGCTTCTCTCTAGTAATATTGAGAGATACCGAAGCGATGAATTTGACCTCAAATCAAAATAATTACATTATTCACATAAAATTTCTCATTTTATTAGAAGTTTTTATTTAACTTTACCTGTTAGTTGGGGTCATGTTTGGGGGTCAAATCTAGCAACTGAACTTAAAACCATTTCTTCCCATCCGAATAAGCTTAAATTTTCACACGCGTTTAGTTTTAGTGACAATAATTCTAAATCCAATATGGCGGACGTGAAAATATGGTAATTTATTATTTTAATACCAACACTCTTGAAATTGGTGTATAAAAAAAAAGATTCAACGGGGCTATGGCTATCTCCTCTAAGGACAGGGATGATATGAAAAACCAGGCGTCATCATTTAAATTTAATATGGCAGATACGATAAACTTACTAACAATATTATTTCTATACTGATCACCTTGAAATGGATGTGAAAGAATGGGTATAAATTAAAAAATATTTTTAAAACCAATCCTACGATTAAAACGAATAAAATAATTTTGGATTGCCCAAATTGATTTAATATTTCATGTTTAAGTCGTTTATTGCGAGCATCTAGGCCCATATCACAAAATTACAAATAAACAAACAAACATACACTTTTAAAAGGTTAACAATAAGACATTACAATAAAATAAAATAAACACAACGTAATAAACTTACAAAATAAAACATCAAAAACATGTAAAACACGAATACAGAAATCAATATGAACTATTACTATTTATATGTACATGGAAAATTTAATTTGAAATTGGGTGATTGCCTCTGTTTTTTAGATAATTATTAAATATCTTTACAGAACTCTTGACTTGATCAAAAATTATAAGCTACACTAAATTATTATTAAAACATAAAATAACCTATAGAAAATTACAACTTGCTAGTATCAAAGACTTTAATGTACGTTTTCCGATGTACGAATATGAACATAATAATATTTACGTTCATAATTAAACGCAAGAGCTACAATGTAAATAAAAAACTATGTTTTCGCTCTCAATTTTCCGTAATAATCACAAGTATGCGAGTGTTTCGGGACAATTATGTGAATGTCATTAGACATTAATCGAATTTGACTTTTTATACTGCGATAGAGAACTAACTTTATGAGTATCGTTGGCGCCCGGGCATTTTATTTATCTTTCTTCCAGTTTCATTACGACAAAGTTTGTATCTTTGAAAACTGCTGCATATTTAAGAGTTTGTTTCGTTTACAAACATTTATGAGTTTTTTTGTAACATAATCATAATTACCATAAATACAAGCACTACGATCGGTAACAAACAAAACGCTGCAATTTTAACACTTTCGCTGTTACAAAAAACATGGTCAGATTAATTGTCAAACGGATAACAAGGCTCTTTGAAAGTTCTACTTTCGAAGGTAGAGACGGGCGGTCGATGGCGCGGGGGCGGGCGGGGGTGGCTTTCAGTCCGCTGGTGCACGGTCCGCGAGGCGCTCGCATCACAGGGCTAAACTCTGTCGCGCAATGTGGGGAAAAAACTGAAGCTACAGGTCGTTCCGGCTTGATAAATTACTGTGTCACGAAACGTGTTAAGTGCGATGTTTCCAAATTGTCTCTAACTCATGTAAGATTAGCATTAGTTGTGCCGTTGCAAAACGTACGTTTTCTTTGGAAAAATTAGTTTTTAGTTGGATTTTGCTGAAAGTTTGTTGATAAGATTTAAAATTGCGTGGCAAAATTATTGCGCATGACCTGCGCAAGAGGAACATCAAGTACCTATCTGTCAGAGGTACCTAGGTACCTACCTGAGCCCTACATATTCGTACTCATAGCGAACTTTAATAACTCGGTGTGTTTTTAAGAGAAAACTAAACTTTCTGTTGACCGCTTACATATGCATAAAAAATACACGTTCCAAATTATCAAAAATATCAAACTGAAAATTTAGGTTTTTCCTAAGTCTAAGTTAAATATTCTCGTAGACGTAATTCGGTTATAGGCAATGTACATATTAATGAAACTGCACCATAAAGTCAGCGATGATGCATGCACGTTCTTGCATGCTTTTATGTCTTACACAGTTATTTTTTATTACTTACATTTTTGCCGACCCTACGAGGCCAAAATTTTCTGAATCATTTTCCTGCAAATGCCAACTGCCTAACAACAACTTTTGCTTTGAATTTTCTGTAATAAGTTTTGCTTATATCCGACAATCCTTCCGTGAAATAACGTCCAAACTTTTCAGGAGGTATTTTTCGGAAATGTTTTCAACGTCTACATAGGCTAAAAAAACAGTATTTATGCACATTGCACACGTTTGAACTTTTTTTTTAATAATCTGCCACATCTTTTAAAAGCATAGATCTTTTTACTGTGATGGCCTAAGGTAACCCAGGACCATTATATGTAGTCCTAGACACTGTAGCCTTTTGCCCAACAGTAGTAAACCAAAGATGTGATAATAATAAGACAAATTTATGGTAAAACAAGATTAATTAAGAACACACTTGAAATTATAATAATTGATTTATGATTTGTACAAACAGCTCAACTCAATAAATACTTTCATTGCAAAATAATTTCATTTAGTTATACAATAATTAATTTAATTTATAACTATCCTAGATCGGGAAGAGACAAAGCTTCTGATGACTTTTCTGCAAAAACCATTCAAATGTTGGACGGCGGATCCCGCATGAGGGCACTCTGACTATGGAATAAAATCGATGATTCTGGAAATTCAAAAAAGTGTCTTTGCTTCAGATATTACATTTAGGCAAACCTTTTCATAATACTTATAAGGTGGATGCGCACGGCCTTTTTCCCAAACGCACAAATTGCTTTGCTTCGTAAAAAAAAAAATAGATGTGATATAGTTTATATTGGTACACCAATGTCAAAAAGGCTTTTTAGCAAAGTTGTGTTATTTTATGCGTTTCTTTGTAAATAATTTTAGTTGTGCAGGTTCATTTACAAAATAATGCATAAACACAACTTTGCTGTAACCACTTTTTTGAGTTATAAAAGAATAAGAAAAACAATGATAAATAGTGCATTTGGGAACTTAAATAAAAAATTCAAAAAATTATAAAATAAGTTTTAAACTTCATTCATTAATATATTTTTATCTGTTTCTCGTAGACAAAGGGTCATTGTTTATTCAAAAAGCGAGTTGAAGAAACCACTTCACAGCACTAGGCCTGAAAATAAATATGGCAACCAAATAAAATTTCTGGCAATCATCGCTTATATAAAAAACCGGCCAAGTGCGAGTCGGACTCGCGCACGAAGGGTTCTCGTAGAGAAAAAATCAATTCTGTTGTATGAGAGCCCCCTTAAATATTAATTTTATTCTGTTTTTTAGTATTTTTTGTTATAGCGGCAACAGAAATACATCATCTACGAAAATTTCAACTGTCTAACTATCACGGTTCATGAGATACAGCCTGGTGACAGACGGACGGTCAGCGGAGTCTTAGTATTAGGGTCCCGACCTTTCGGTACGGAACCCTAAAAATGGAACCAGCGTTTAATATAATCCCTGATAAACGAAAAACACATCACGTTCCGTAACTTTTAACGACACTGTTATTATTTTATTTACTTTTAGTTTAAAACTGCGTTCTAAGAACTGTTCGCAATTTATATGATTTTCTTTGTTTTGAGTTTTTTTTTCTTACTTTTTCATCTTTTCTCGTAATCGAGAAGTTTTATCGTGGGTATAAGATCAACCTCAACAATAATATTTCACTCTATTTATGAACTTGTAAATTTTCTATTATTTATCATAAGTACGTAGATTAAAAGAATTGTTTCACGATCGCAATTTATTTTAAGAGTGGTTTCGCAGCTATATTGTGAAAAACCCGCCTTTTTCTAATTAATCGAAACAGAACACTTAAATTCAAAATTCGCTCAATAATTATTCAACAAAACCTCATTACTTAAGTATTGAGTAACTATGTTGGCATCGCAAACTTTCCATTGCTTTCTGTGAATTAAAATAACAACATTTTTTAAATAAAAAATTGTTGAATTTTTTATTTACAGAAACCAATGGATACTTTGCTTATACAGTACACACAATACGTAGGTAATAAAGTTTTGTTGAATAACTACTGAGTGAAATTGGAATTTAAGGGTTCTGTTTCGATTAATTAGAATAACGCGGGTTTCTCACAATCCGGCTGCGAAACCGCTCTTAACCTTTTTGTTGTATAAAACACCCAGCCTTTTGCTTTATTTATTCTCAACGGTACTTTAGGTATGAAATAAATGATTGATTTATCAAACAAAACGAGCGTAGGCTGGTGTAGGTGGAGGGTAATTTATCTTATTTGTGACCGTATACAGGGAGTTAATATGATGTTGCGGAAACCATAAACTAGTAATACTACTCGCCAAAGGAAACAAGCTTTCGTAAAAAAAAAATTGACTAATTCTGAAAAAAAGAACAGTTGTTTCATAAATTTTCGTTGAGTGATTTTTCTTTCGCGATTTGAAGATTGTTCCCACAGTAAAAGTTGTTCGTATGGACAAGTACTATCGCCAGTTTCCGGCTTCCAAAACACCATCTTAACAACCAGTATACCCGCGTGAGACGGGTCCTTTTATGAACAGGGAAAGTAAATAAAGGCTGTTATGCTTATGTGTTTTATTTATGTTGTTTTATGTACACTTTTACACAATGCCTCTAATGTTGTCATTACATTATTACGTTGTGATTGCTTGAGAAGGGCCACATATTTTCAACATGTCATTGTCAATTTTTATTTTAAAAACATCTTGGTATTTTTTGAGTGAATAGACCTTGGGAATAAAAATGGTGACCGTTCTATCCACCTCTCACTTACACACTACCTCTGTCTGTACTCTACACCTATATTCGCACATGGAAACACATATAGCATAAAAACAATATCAGTAAATTCTTTATTCTTCATTGTATTCACATAAAATTTAAATAAAAAGGACTAAAATAAAAACATCTAAACTAAACTAAAAATATCCTTAAAATAAACAAAAACACCTTAAAAGATAAACTATATTATAAATAAAAAACTTCGTCCAAATCGCTGCTCTGCGGCAAGGTGCCCAGTATGCTGGCGACATTCCCACGCTGGATTGCTAAGCTTAATCGCTGCCCGAGGAATGTGCCAGCCCGTGGATCACCCGTGACGCTGACCAGGCGCGCAGAAATTTCTTTAAAAAGACTACCTGCCTCGGGACCCCACGAACCCAACGTTTCGACCCCAAACGGCGCAAATATGTAATTGTTTCAGAGAACAGCAAACCTGCGCCGCTTGAGGTTTTCACTTAGAAAAACTTGAACATAGGCGAGCTTATATCTTAGTAGAGATTTCTTCCAGCAAACCCCTTTGATGAATAAAAATCATAATAATTAAGTAAACATACATACGTGAACCTAAATATCATACTACTAAATTAAATTTAATATATATATTAAACATATCCAATTTACAACGTGTAAGTTGTCGATCGATCAAATCCCATACTGTGACGTAAATAAGTCTGGTGTGCGTTTGGTTGATGCTGACAGTACAACAAGAGTGGGCGGCCATTTCTATTCCCAAGGTTTATTTGCTCGAGTAATACGTACTTCACTAACATTAGCGATATTATTATTATCGTCCTTGTTCTTGAATTATCTGTTCTTGTTATCTGTTCTTGAATTATTACATATGTCATAATGTTTAAGAGTGGTTTTGCAGCCGGATTGTAAAAACCCGCCTTTTTAGGGTTCCCTAGTCAACAACAAGGAACCCTTATAGTTTCGTCATGTCCGTCTGTCCGCGGCTTAACTTAGAGACTATTAGTACTAGAAAGCTGTAATTATGTATATTTATCAAGTCAATAAAATAGTACAGTAAAATTTTGAAAAAAAAAATTTTATGGTACCTCCCCTAAACGTAAAGTAGGGATGATTTCTTTTTCTCGTCTATCTCCTAGGGTGGGGTGTCGTTGGATAGGTAATTTAAAAATTATGGGGGGTGTGAGAAGACCATTTTTCGATCCAGGGTTCCGTTTGCGAAATATTAAGCTTAAAAGTGCTAATTTTGGTTAGAGTCAAGTTTTCGCCTCCCCCCCCTGCCAGCGAAACGGTCGTATTTGGAGACGTGAAAAAAATCATGGCAGTAGTATACATAACGACATAAAGAGGAAAACTATCACAGCTAAGTGGGCTTTACAAGTTAACGAGTATAGATAACGCCAATCTTTTAGTCCCCTCTAAACAAGGGGCGATTCGCATCAGCAGGAACAAAATGTATGGGCCGTTCTTGGAAATAGAACTTCCGAGCGTACTAGAAGTTTGGCGCGATCTGTATTAGTCGACAAACTTATAAAATGTACATAGAGAAGAAGTCCGCGTATTGTGCAGGGCAACTACGGAACCCTTCGCACGGACACGCACTTCGCTGGTTTTCAAATTAATCGAAACAGAACACTTAAATTCAAAATTTACGCCATAGTTATTCAACAAAACCTTATTACCTATGTATTGTGTATGTTGCCATCGTTAAGTTTCCATTGGTTTCTACTTACTTAAGACATTATGTATGTAACTGCAAACTCAAAATAATTGAAATGTTGCATGCGCGGCAATTGATAAAAGCAGGACAGACAATTCAAAAACAAAAGCGTTGGTGCAGGACGGATGTTTAGCTTGATACTGAGCCTTAATCAGTTAATGTGAGTAAGTAAATAAAACGGAACCTAGTTGGCAACCGGTGTCTGTCAGAACGAATGCAACATTCATTCGCTTTGGACTCACTTTGTGTCGACGCTCAGTCGACGCGACGGCTAAAGGGCCCTTGTGAAACACGAGCTGGCCGGGTAAAGCGTTTGATGCACTTTCTCATATTTGCTTTTAGTTTGCTTTTTTAGGGTTCCGTACCCGAAAGATGCCAAACGGGACTCTATTATTAACCCTCCACTGTTTCTATGTCTATCTGTCCGTCTGTCACAGGGTTCACAAATTCTGCCGTAATAGGTAGCTAATTGAAATCATTACAGCAGAATACGTGTTACTACGGCATCTACCACGGCAAATAAAAAATGGAAACCCAAGAGGATACAAAAAGCCTCGAAAAAGTAGCATATTTTTTTACGTATTTGTTTCAGCTCTATCTTAAGGCGATTTGTAAATGTTTTAGCGTCACTGTTACTCTATATGCGAAAAAACCCTCAGTGCGATAGGGACGGATTCGAGGAAAAGTAGCAAAATTACAGTTTTTATTAATATAAAATGTACTCAAGTTGCTATCAACATTTCGTTTACAAGGTCCTAGATACTGTTAAAACCCATCTAATCAAATATAATAGCAGTCCATAAGTCATTCCAAATTGTCAAACCAGGAGAAATTGTGTTAAAAAGGACCTCATTTAATACCAAAAATAATATTTTATTTTATCAAAATAATACCTTCTTTACTGAAGTAGATATGCAAGTTCTAAAAGTGTCGTTTTTTTTTTCGTAACGCCTTAAAGGCGGTTACATGTACAAGTTAAAAATTTTGCTTAAATTTTAGTTCATACTTTTCAGTAAATAGCCTAAAAATAAAAATTAGGGTGCGTTATTCAGAAGGTGCCGAATTGTTGAGGAATCAAATGGACACAAATTGAGTTTTCGCTGTAAGGCTCCGAATAAACAGATTCCGTATCAGTTCCGGATGAAAGGCACAAACCAATACGATCGAGTCAGCAGAATCGATTGAAGAGAACACCGTCTGCTACATACACTTCCTCTCATATAGGTTTAATAGGTTTGTCCCTTTCACCCGGAACCGAACCGGTGCATGTAGTCCAAGCCTAAGGGTTTCAGCTTTATAACGGAATGTAAAAACTGGAATTCTTTTATTTATTACTATTATTTATATTCCTATGGAAGTGTCTTTTAATTATCTACAGTTTTAAAATTGAAGGTTATATTATTAACACCTCTAAAGCCTATAGATACGTCACTATACGAACAGGGTCATTACGAAAGAAAACCACGTCAAACACCGTTTCGGTTGTGTGGTTCTCGAGTTAAAATGCAACATAGAGCCAGACAGACAAAAGTTGTAAGAATTGTAGTTTTGGCCTCAGTAGAATACTACTAACCCATTTCATTTAAAATTTTACCAAAATATTCAGTGACTAGTCTTTTTTACTACTTTGTTATTAGTATGCTTACATCTATACTCCGGCCGTTCATTCGAGAGAATGGTGACGTTTGCAAATGTCAGGGGATAAAACCTTTTTTTTACTGTTTTGCATTTCAATATTTTATATTTATCATGATGATTTTAGGGTAGATTGTATATCGTTAAAAGGTCCCATTTGTTAATAAAAAGTATTTTTGTCGTATATATTTTCCACTTCCTAGTAAGTACAAAACTTAATGAATCAGCTGACTCAATTTCTACGTAAAAGTTAAAAATATATTATCATATAAGTACGTTAAGAATAATTTCTTTTTCACCAGGAACTATTGCACGACGTGTTCTTTTCTTTCTCGGTGAAAGAAAGTTTGCGTCCGTGTTTCTTGAAAAGCCCGGTTGCGGGTCCATTTTATGTCTTAGTGCCAGTCAACCAAATAAAATGTAAATTTCGATTAAAAAAAATACCTACTAAAATAACGAAAATTTAAAAAATAATTACAAATCAAATAATTTAATACACAAACATGGATCGCATATATATAACATTCGAGGACAAAGATAAAAGCCGAATGAAGTTATTTGTTTAATCAATAAAATGTGTCAAGTTATTTCTGTCAAATCAGCAATCATAATGCCTGCAGTATGAATCCTCGACTTTTTGAATCGACATTTCAGAAAAAGGTTTATAATATCTGCGGTGTAAGGCAGTGTTGTCGTATTATAAAACTGATATACCTTACCAAATAATAAGATCGTATATATATTCTATTCCAGGGTTTTTATTGATAAAAAAAGTTTAAATAATCATGATTTGGATTTATTTCGTCCCATTTGTTGTACCGTTGATATTTTTTTAACGTGCCTTTATTTGTTTTTGTCGTGAAGAAGCTCGTGTTGACTTGTAGTATTTTTTCGAGATATCGCCACACTCCATCTGTCATCATTCTCTCGAATTAACGGCAGCAGTTTAGTATATTATACTAAATATTATATGATCCTGATACTCACTCCTTTCGTTTTGTTGAAAATTCTTTTTGTTTTTATATTAACAATTTAATGGGTCCCAATCCAAGGCCTAAAAACCTAGCTAGGAAGCATCAACACCTTTGTCATGGTACCACATTGTTCTAGCTAGACTAAGCATAAAAATGTTATTTAGTTAACACTTAACTTGTCATACCCATAATCTTGTACCCACTTATGATAAATAAATAAATTTGTAATTTGTAATACTAGATATAAGTTCCTTTTGGTAGGAGTGAAGGCTACATTCTGATATACTGGGTGTTAATTTGATAGCCTCTTTCCTTTAAACAGGTTGTTTTACCCATGAATATGAACAACTTTTACTATGGGGGCACTGCAATCTCAAAAAATCACCTGTTCCATAGAAAAGTTAAATACCTACTCGACCAAAATGTATGAAACAGCTGATTTATTTTTTGCGATTTTGGGGTTGGCCTCATAGTAAAAGTTGTTCATATTAATGGGTAGAACATCCCGTTTTAAATAAGAATCATCTTAACACTATGTATTTATACTAGTAGTTCGCCCCAAACTGTGAACTCGCGATTCGATCTTGACCGATTTGGCTTATGTTCGAACTTTTTTTTTGTCTCATTTACTCGCCTACCAAATTTCATGACGTTCCAATCAACGATACTCGAGTTATCGTCGTACAAACATTCATATACAACGTGTAACAGAAAGGTGTAACCATATTTGAAGAGCTTATTCAGTCAATGGTATAGAACAACTTTTACTATGGAGCAAACCCTGTATCCCGAAAAAAAACTGTTTCATAGAAAAATGCAATGCCACTCGGCCGAAATGTATGGAAGAGCATTTTTGTTTTTGAGATTTCGAGTTTGGCTCCATAGTAAAAGTTGTTCTATAACATCGACCGAATAAGATCTTCAAATATGGTTACACCTTTCTGTTACACATTGTATACGAACGCTGGATTGTTCAAGTAGACTCGGAGAACTTCGTTCGCTTCGCTTAGTCGTTCAATAATATTATACTTGGTATCTTGAAAAAAAAAAACGAGATTTCGATGAAAATCAATGACTCTAGCTCTAGTTTACACTAAATAAGAAAAAAATAAGCACTCGTATGTCTGTAAGTTCATCGGTAATTCTGCAGCCCAAAATAGTACCTATAGGATGTAAAATTTATTCAGTAAAGATAGACAATACTACTCGGACTATAAACTAAATTGAGCCCTATATTTTCATGACGGTAAAAAGCTGTCAAGTTGACGTGAAGGCGAATGAAAGCTGCTGCAACATTCATGCACTTCTCACTGTGGCTTGTCACTAGAGACAAGTGCACTTGTGAAAACATTTGATGTAATTTTTCGAATTTTAACTAACGAAGTCTTTTCGAATGAAAAAACTTGGAATTTACGGATCTGTAAAAACCGAAACCATGTTTAGGTCTATCTTTATGTACTTAGGTACGCTTATAGTTTTTGAGATATGAAATGTGTATATTTTTGTGTAATAGTGCCAGTAGAGAATTTCTATTTCTAGTATACATATTAACAGTAAAATCTGGCTTAGTCTAAGGCTCAAATCAACTAGACCTTCAGCTATTTCCTTAAGGCCGTTTTCACGTTTCTTCTTTACTTTAGCAATAGATTTTGACCCACATATTTCTTTTTCGCATTTTATTGTCCTTTGTCAGGCCGACGCAACACAAGCCACCCACAAAATAACATACCCCAAAAAGGTACTTACGCAAGGTATATTCATAAAATATCCGAGGTTTTATTACGATATCAAAGATGGGTTCGGTTTCATTTTTGACAATTCGTTTTTTTACATGGGATATCCGTAAGTCAAGTCAGCATTTCTGCTATTAGCAGTTCTTCTAGTGGCGGCACAGCCATTAAAGTTAAACGTCAGTCACTTAGCGCAAAGTGCATAACTTAATTTTGGTTTTCTTGTTTAGAAGATAAGAATTGCAAAACCTTTTGGTATGTGGCAATTAACGCCAATAGTTCAGTATGAGTAAGGTTTATGAAGCATGAGTTTTAAATTTAATGCACAATTAATCATGATCTTGTCCAAACAATATCAAAACAGCATTTTAAGTTGGTTTTGAGAAGATCATGACTAATTGTGTAAAAACGTTTAAACTCTTGCTTTATAAACCTCACTAATACTGAACTATTGGCGTCAAATGGCACAAATCAAAAAGTTATTCAATTTTAAATTTCTAAACAAGAAAAACAAAGTTAAGTTATGCACTTTGCGCTAAGTGTCAGATTGCACAACCGGCGGGTACCCGGACTTTCCGCCAGTCATGCAACTGGCAAGATAAAATTAAACAGTGACCTAATTGTAACCTAATAGTTGGTAAAAGGTTCTGAAGAAAACTTCGAGGTACTTTACAATTAAGTGTATTTAATTTTATCAAAAACAAAAGACTACTTTCACAAGCCAAAGGTGTTACGGAAAAATTATACTTAGTTACAAGCTTTTGGCCAAGACCTTCATTTGGCATATATCCTGCCAAGACATTACTAAAACCTTAAGTACCTTTAAATAGTTGTGTCAGGTACCGCCTTAACATCAGGTAGTAATATTACATTGGAATTAGTATTGCCAAGACAAAAATAAAACATTTAAGTGATAACTAGATGGGTTAGTTACCGCCTTAACCACAGGTAACTAGATTACATGGAAACTTGTGAAATTACATTAAAAAAAAACTTTAAGTGTAACAAAACTTGAAAACAAACAAGGGAATTAATTTCCAAAAATAAATCTAGCTCAGGGGAGCCGTAGATCCTACAAACAATACATATATGTCGTACATACTCTTTAAACCAAATCGTCTGGTACACCATTCAGTTCTACCAGAGAAAAAAAAATATTACGGAACATAAAATTTTACCGTTTGGGTTATTCAGTGAAACAGGAAGAAGAATTTACACTTGGTTACTAATAGGACACATAACTAAGTGTCCTGAAATCATACCGTCCTAGGTACCTTAATTGTGTGTGGTTAAAAATAAAAATTCCAACACATACTTGAATTTCTCCAATAATCACCACAGGAAATGGCACGCCGTCCGCTGCCCCCTTCAAGATCAACGATCCTTGTCCACGCAGACAAAGGAACTGCTTACTGCGTACACCACGCGGCGGTCATTTCTCTGCCAGCTGGATATATCACCAACGAGGCAATACAACTTCAAACTTGAAAAACACCCTGGAATTAGAAGAGAATAGACAATATTAAAACCTTTACCACACGGAACGATGAGAACAAAATTCCGGTGACTCAAAATACAAAGAAAGCAATACATACCATGATCTGACAATAGTCAGAACTCCCACCAACCCGACGAAAAAATTCCTTTTTTAAATCATCCAAAAGAATATGTATAATTTTCCTGAAATACAAAAACAATATTATAGAACTATTCCACACAAAATGAATAACCCAAATCCCATCAAAAACATAAAATGTACAAAAATGGCAAGTCTCGGAACGCAATCCTTCCACCGTAAAAAGTTGTGAGATCTTATGTAAAGCCAAGTCTGCTATTTTAGTTTTTATAGAAGCACCTTTTCATTTAAGTTAGTATGGAAGCACCTATTTAACAAATTTATCATAAATTGTTTCCTATTTAGTTACCTACCAACATTAAGTGACTGTATTAATATTTGTCATCTTTATTTCCTAATAAAATATAGTGACTTCGCAATCGCACAGCAACATATACAACATATCAGCTACCTAATACCAATTTATTAGCGATTTGAGAAGATATTTCTACGCATCAGTGCTTTATTTGTGCTCTGCGATTGCAAAGTCACCATATTTTATTAGGAAATAAAGATGACTAATATTAATACAGTCACTTAATGTTGGTAGGTAACTAAATAGGAAACAATTTATGATAAATTTGTTAAATAGGTGCTTCCATACTAACTTAAATGAAAAGGTGCTTCTATAAAAACTAAAATAGCAGACTTGGCTTTACATAAGATCTCACAACTTTTTACGGTGGAAGGATTGCGTTGCGAGACTTGCCATTTTTGTACATTTTATGTTTTTGATGGGATCTCATTTCTTTTTGTAGGTAGTCCTCCTTTTTTTCTTCTCGGGTAATATTTCTTGCACGTCTGCTGCGGATTTCCTTAAAACCCACTCCCTTTAACTGATCATTAGGACATACTCCTGAGAAACTAGTATCGGGAAGGAGCATTTCATTATGACCACCTAAGAAACTACCAGAGAATCGTAAACGTTTCACTGGCATCCCAGGATCGCCACCGAATGATCCTCTCAAACGGCCATTTTCGTAAACCTCGAACGTAAATGGATACAAAGCGGTGGCTGCCATAAGTTCGGATACGGAACCGTAGGTGGTAGTTTTCATCATTGCTGTCGAGTACATGTGTCTCCACGCTCGTCACACGTATAAAGTTGCATTTCATCCCAATGCGCTACCACATACTCGACTACCGCACACCTAATGTCATATGACGACTCAATGTTCCCATACATAGAGAATGACAAAGAATGGAACAAACATGTTCCATCTCCAGGTATAGGGACAACTAGGTGTGGACAAGGATTTTCATTTATGTACAATATTTCAGGTTCCATTGCAATATTAATTTTTACTGTAAGTTATTATTACTATTATCCACAATTAGATGCAACAGGCAGGTTAAAATTTCTTTTGACCATGAAGTGAAAGGCAGGCTTGTCAGTCTAAACCACAGAGTACATTATTATGTCTAAACCTCTCAGAATAATGAGCTAAACCTGGTCTTTTTTGAATGACACACGAGTACATAGACATTTCAATATACCTACATCATAGAGGATGCATATACAATTAAAACAACATTAGCCGCTTTATTTTTCCTTTAATATATTTAAAGCTTTACTTGATAAATAACCTTTTACCTTGATTTTTAGGGTTCCGTATCAGACCCTATTACTAATCCTCCGCTGTCTATCCATCTATCACATGGGTCTACAGCTTCAGCCGTTATAGGTAGCGCGTAAATATTTTCACATAATATAATGTTACATTGTCCTCTATCACGGCAAATAATAATGTGGCCACTATCACAGCATAAAAAGTTCAATAAATGGAAATCCAAGGGGGGTCCAATTATTCGATGTCATTTGTTTCAGCTCTATCTTTATAAAACAACAATTTTGGGCATATAAATATCAGAGTTCCGTATTCAAAAGGTGCTGATTTGTTTGTCAGGCGCTACCATTTTAGCGCCTTGTTTTTTGTCGCCTTGATGTTGCTATGTCATCTTTATTGTTGGTATTTACCATAATGATTTGGGGTTTCGTACCCATATTTTGTGATGGTAGTACGGAACCCTTCGTGAGCGAGTCTGACTTGCACTTAGCCGGTTTAATAGCGACTTAATTACGAAATGTTGATATTTATCTTTTTAAATAGACTAAATGTGTTTTAGGGTTCCTTACCCAAAGCACAAATTATTATAACAAAGGCTCTATCGTTAGAACGGTTATACATACAAGTTGAAAATTTAGGCAGACTACTTTAAAGTAAAATAATAAAAATTAGGGTTGCTTCCTAAAAAGGTACCGAATTGTTTGTCAGGCGCTACCGTTTTATCGCTTTGTTTTTTGTCGCCTTGATGGTGCTATGGCATCTATGTTGTTGCAATTTACTTTTAGGGTTCCATACCCGTATTGTGTAGGGGTACGGAACCCTTTATGCGCGAGTCGGATTCGCAAACTACCGTTTTTTTAGTGACTTAATCACGAAATGTTGATATTTTCTTCTTAAATAGACTAATATTGTGAATGTGTGGAACATTATAAACCACCCTTTTTAGGGTGCCTTACCCAAAGTAAAAGGTTATTATAACAAAGGCTCTATCTTTAGAACGGTAATACAACATACAAGTAAAAGTTTAAACTTTGGGCAGTCTGTAGTAAATACTTTAAAGTAAAATAATGTAAATTTGGGTTCCGTACTAAAAAGGTACCGAATTGTTTGTCAGGCGCTACCGTTTTATCGCTTTGTTTTTTGTCGCCTTAATGTTGCTATGGCATCTTTATTGTTGTTATTTACTTTTAGGGTTCCGTACCCGTATTGTGTAGGGGTACGGAACTCTTTATGCACGAGTCAGATTCGCACTTTACCGGTTTTATTTTTTAGTTTTCGCACTTTAACTTTAACGTAGAATTTTTCGTTTTAGGAGTCTTTAATACAAAGCACAAAGCAGCATACCACCAACGTCATCTAGTGTCATACAAATTTATAGATGCAGCTGGAAACATACATTTTGTATAGACTTTGTATGGAAATATTAAATTACCAACCGCAAATAACATTTTTATATTTTTTTGTTGCAATGTACACTTAACACTAACCGCATGCAAAATTTCAAGTTTGTAGGCCTGCTAGAACACCTTTAGACTTTTGATGATGTGTCAGTCAGTCAGTGACAAAATAAGGGAACTTTGACTTGAGATATTTCGTAATCGAATATAGGTACAAAGTTGTAATTTGGGGTCAGAAGTAGGATCAGTAAGTACTCTTGGTTCCTGAAATTTCAGACTTCTAGCTTCACCCACAACGAAGATACAGGGGGGTTGAAAGTGCCGTGAGTTGCTTCGAGAAAAGGATGGTACGGCCGTTCCGCGTTTTTTCTGCGAGACTTTGCGGGGGCACTGCCGTGCCCCCAGATTTAAACACAAAACCCACCTATTTTATTAAAAACACAACTCCTGTTGGCACATCCGCCATAAAATGAAGAAACACTCAACACAAGTTGACAGCACAAGCTCCGGCCGACAAATGAAGGAGAAAAAACCTCGGGAATTGCAGCAGACACGCGATTATCTTCATGTCTAGAAAAGAGGGTAAACCGCAATTTACCATCAAGCAAAACTACGACGCGTAACTTTTTTGTGATAACCGCAACTACAAAATTTGCAATGCTACAGCTATGCGCTAAGCTACTGACGTTTAACCTTAATATGTTTACAAATAGGTCTTCTACTGCAGGTGACTGTACCAAGGGATGATGCCTGGGTTGTCAATAAATTTAAAAACATGTATACGCAAAATTGATATTCAGAAATAATGCCTACTTATTTCACCGACTTTGCATATAATTCGATTTAAACTTTTCTATACAATTAAACAATTTAGAAGTTATTCATTTTTCTTCTGCCAAAATAAAAAGTTATGACGTCACTTCTAAGTATTTTCATACAAAAAACCGTTTTTGACATTTCATAAAAGGTTGTTGATTTGACTAATAGTCATCATCCCTATCGTATACGTATAATGAAACATTTGATAGTATTTTGATTAAAAATAAATTGATACACAATATGGGTACGGAAAATTAAAAACTTAATAACGAAATAACATTGATGAAATAACAACAATTAGGTGGATGCCAAAGCAAACTAAGGTGTTGTCAAGCAAGGCGATAAAATGGTAGCGTCTAAAAATTAATTCGACACTCTCTGAGTACGGAACCTGAATTTTTATTATTTGTTGTTTCACTTTAGAGTGTGTCCAAACAACAATCTGACCATATTTAAAACTTGTACCTGTATTACCATCTTTAACATAGAGCTGAAACAAAAAACAATTTATTTTTATATTTATAATTTGCCATGAAAGAAGCCATGGTAAAACGTATTGTGTGAAAATTGCAACTGCTTACCTATTAGCGCGTCAACAATGTTTGCGGAGTTGTAGACCACCTGGCTTTGCCGCGATCATGGGAAAGAGGTGCGCCTCTGCACTTGCCCACCTTTGCGGTAGCACCAATAGCATTCTGAAGGTACTATGACAGAAATAAATTTCTATATTTGAACACTTGGCGATTTATCCATCGCAAGGAGATATAAATTAACATTATATCATTGCAGTATAGAAACGCAGAAATAAAAGTAAATCTGGATGTGAGGAGCTCTGAACCGGGAATTGAACCCGGGACCTCTCGCTTGCCGGGCGATTGCTAGAGCATTGCTAGAGCAATCGCCCGGCAAGCCAGAGGTCCCGGGTTCGATTCCCGGTTCAGAGCTCCTCACATCCAGATTTACTTTTATTTCTGCGTTTCTATACTGCAATGATATAATGTTAATTCATTCTGAACGTATTTTCAGATCGGTGGGACTCTCCTCTCTTACGGAGATGGATGCAGCTCCACAATATATTATAATTAATTAAGAATTTCGTACCTACTAACGTACCAATTAAGTTACGGTTACCAATACTCTATGGACACGCAAAAAATACGATGTATTCTTCAAACGAAACGCTAAACAGATTGACGAGAGGAAATATACCATTCTTAGTACCGTACCTCCAAAATGAGCTTGCAGATATAATGAAACTCTCCAAAGCAAAACAGAAACAAAATGGCGATTTACTCGTATCTGTAGATAGATTATTCTCGGCGATAACTTGGGGAAATTAATTAATTTCCCTGCGTTTTCTTGAAGGATTTTTTGTAGCACTTTTTTTGTAAGCGGGTTTTTGTAGTACTTGCATGGTTTTTGCATTGTGTTTTTATTTCTTTTGTCACATATCTATATAAATAAAAATGAATTGCTGTTCGTTAGTCTCGCTAAAACTCGAGAACGGCTGTACCGATTTGGCAAATTTTAGTCTTGAAATATTCGTGGAAGTCCAGGGAAGGTTTAAGCGATGAGAAAATGTGGAAAAATTGCGAGAAAAATACTAAAAACGACAATTTTATAAAAATGAATTGCTGTTCGTTAGTCTCGCTAAAACTCGAGAACGGCTGTACCGATTTGGCAAATTTTAGTCTTGAAATATTCGTGGAAGTCCAGGGAAGGTTTAAGCGATGAGAAAATGTGGAAAAATTGCGAGGAAAATACTAAAAACGACAATTTTATTTTCCCATACAAACTGTTCTTACCTGTCAAACATTTGATGTTCGCCCCGTCGCGTCGGTTCGGTATTTTAGGAATAAAACATGTAGATCTAGCTTAAATAAGGGTTTGGAATCGACAACATATATCCATAATAGTCTGATTATCGCGTATTTAGATTTAAAACATGTAAAATATTGACACTATAATGACACTTGGTTGTTGTGTTGGGTGCGTTCAGAAATATACTTTGAAACAGTAAAGTTCGCTATACGATCTGAAATTGGGTACTTCTTCTATCTATCTATCTATCTATATAAATAAAAATGAATTGCTCTTCGTTAGTCTCGCTAAAACTCGAGAACGGCTGTACCGATTTGGCAAATTTTAGTCTTGAAATATTCGTGGAAGTCCAGGGAAGGTTTAAGTGATGAGAAAATGTGGAAAAATTGCGAGGAAAATACTAAAAACGACAATTTTATTTTCCCATACAAACTGTTCTTACCTGTCAAACATTTGATGTTCGCACCGTCGCGTCGGTTCGGTATTTTAGGAATAAAACATGTAGATCTAGCTTAAATAAGGGTTTGGAATCGACAACATATATCCATAATAGTCTGATTATCTCGTATTTAGATTTAAAACATGTAAAATATTGACACTATAATGACACTTGGTTGTTGTGTTGGGTGCGTTCAGAAATATACTTTGAAACAGTAAAGTTCGCTATACGATCTGAAATTGGGTACTTCCCTAAAAATCAAATCAGCGACTCTTTATCAAATGTCAAAACGCCCCGATACTATGAAATTTGTATGAGGTTTTACATTATGACGTCACAGTTTTCTGTGATCAAACTGCTTCCTTTTTTATTAGTTTTTTTAGCAATTATAAAATTGTCAAACCCTCAAAACATCCTGATTCCAATTAACACCTGAAAAAAGATTCAAAACTTGATTTGTCATTCTGATCCCATCAAAAACATAAAATGTACAAAAATGGCAAGTCTCGCAACGCAATCCTTCCACCGTAAAAAGTTGTGAGATCTTATGTAAAGCCAAGTCTGCTATTTTAGTTTTTATGAAAGCACCTTTTCATTTAAGTTAGTATGGGAGCACCTATTTAACAAATTTATCATTAATTGTTTCCTATTTAGTTACCTACCAACATTAAGTGACTGTATTAATATTAGTTATCTTTATTTTTCTAATAAAATATAGTGACTTCGCAATCGCACAGCAACATATACAACATATCAGCTACCTAATACCAATTTATTAGCGATTTGAGAAGATATTTCTACGCATCAGTGCTTTATTTGTGCTCTGCGATTGCAAAGTCACCATATTTTATTAGGAAATAAAGATGACTAATATTAATACAGTCACTTAATGTTGGTAGGTAACTAAATAGGAAACAATTAATGAAAAATTTGTTAAATAGGTGCTCCCATACTAACTTAAATGAAAAGGTGCTTTCATAAAAACTAAAATAGCAGACTTGGCTTTACATAAGATCTCACAACTTTTTACGGTGGAAGGATTGCGTTGCGAGACTTGCCATTTTTGTACATTTTATGTTTTTGATGGGATCTCATTTCTTTTTGTAGGTAGTCGTCCTTTTTTTCTTCTCGGGTAATATTTCTTGCACGTCAGCTGCGGATTTTCTTAAAACCCACTCCCTTTAACTGATCATTAGGACATACTCCTGAGAAACTAGTATCGGGAAGGAGCATTTCATTATGACCACCTAAGAAACTACCAGAGAATCGTAAACGTTTCACTGGCATCCCAGGATCGCTACCGAATGATCTTCTCAAACGGCCATTTTCGTAAACCTCGAACGTAAATGGATACAAAGCGGTGGCTGCCATAAGTTCGGATACGGAACCGTAGGTGGTAGTTTTCATCATTGCTGTCGAGTACATGTGTCTCCACGCTCGTCACACGTATAAAGTTGCATTTCATCCCAATGCGCTACCACATACTCGACTACCGCACACCTAATGTCATATGACGACTCAATGTTCCCATACATAGAGAATGACAAAGAATGGAACAAACATGAACCATCTCCAGGTATAGGGACAACTAGGTGTGGACAAGGATTTTCATTTATGTACAATATTTCAGGTTCCATTGCAATATTAATTTTTACGGTAAGTTATTATTACTATTATCCACAATTAGATGCAACAGGCAGGTTAAAATTTCTTTTGACCATGAAGTGAAAGGCAGGCTTGTCAGTCTAAACCACAGAGTACATTATTATGTCTAAACCTCTCAGAATAATGAGCTAAACCTGGTCTTTTTTGAATGACACACGAGTACATAGACATTTCAATATACCTACATCATAGAGGATGCATATACAAATAAAACAACATTAGCCGCTTTATTTTTCCTTTAATATATTTAAAGCTTTACTTGATAAATAACCTTTTACCTTGATTTTTAGGGTTCCGTATCAGACCCTATTACTAATCCTCCGCTGTCTATCCATCTATCACATGGGTCTACAGCTTCAGCCGTTATAGGTAGCGCGTAAATATTTTCACATAATGTATGTTACATTGTCCTCTATCACGGCAAATAATGATATGGCCCCTATCATAGCATAAAAAGTTCAATAAATGGAAATCCAAGGGGGGTCCAATTATTCGATGTTATTTGTTTCAGCTCTATCTTTATAAAACAACAATTTTGGGCATATGAATATTAGAGTTCCGTATTCAAAAGGTGCTGATTTGTTTGTCAGGCGCTACCATTTTAGCGCCTTGTTTTTTGTCGCCTTGATGTTGCTATGTCATCTTTATTGTTGGTATTTACCATAATGATTTGGGGTTTCGTACCCGTATTGTGTGATGGTAGTACGGAACCCTTCGTGAGCGAGTCTGACTTGCACTTAGCCGGTTTAATAGCGACTTAATTACGAAATGTTGATATTTATCTTCTTACGAGTAAATAGACTAAATGTGTTTTAGGGTTCCTTACCCAAAGCACAAATTATTATAACAAAGGTTCTATCGTTAGAACGGTTATACATACAAGTACCTACAAGTTGAAAATTTAGGCAGACTTCTTTAAAGTAAAATAAGAAATAATAAAAATTAGGGTTCCTTCCTAAAAACGTACCGAATTGTTTGTCAGGCGCTACCGTTTTATCGCTTTGTTTTTTGTCGCCTTGATGGTGCTATGGCATCTATGTTGTTGCAATTTACTTTTAGGGTTCCATACCCGTATTGTGTAGGGGTACGGAACCCTTTATGCGCGAGTCGGATTCGCACACTACCGTTTTTTTAGTGACTTAATTACGAAATGTTGATAGTTTCTTCTTAAATAGACTAATATTGTGAATATGTGGAACATTATAAACCACCCTTTTTAGGGTGCCTTACCCAGGGAACAGATTATTATAACAAAGGCTCTATCTTTAGAACGGTAATACAACATACAAGTAAAAGTTTAAACTTTGGGCAGTCTGTAGTAAATACTTTAAAGTAAAATAATGAAAATTTGGGTTCCGTACTAAAAAGGTACCGAATTGTTTGTCAGGCGCTTGTTGTTATTTACTTTTAGGGTTCCGTACCCGTATTGTGTAGGGGTACGGAACTCTTTATGGACGAGTCAGATTCGCACTTTACCGGTTTTATTTTTTAGTTTTCGCACTTTAACTTTAACGTAGAATTTTTCGTTTTAGGCGTCTTTAATGCAAAGCAGCATACCACCAACTTCATTTAGTGTCATACAAATTTATAGATGCAGCTGGAAACATCCATTTTGTATAGACTTTGTATGGAAATATTAAATTACCAACCGCAAATAACATTTTTATATATTTTTGTTGCAATGTACACTTAACACTTGCCGCATACAAAATTTCAAGTTTGTAGGCCTGCTAGAACACCTTTAGACTTTTGATGATGTGTCAGTCAGTCAGTGACAAAATAAGGGAACTTTGACTTGAGATATTTCGTAATCAAATATAGGTACAAAGTTGTAATTTGGGGTCAGAAGTAAGATCAGTAAGTACTCTTGGTTCCTGAAATTTCAGACTTCTAGCTTCACCCACAACGAAGATACAGGGGGGTTGAAAGTGCCGTGAGTTGCTTCGAGAAAAGGATGGTACGGCCGTTCCGCGTTTTTTCTGCGAGACTTTGCGGGGGCACTGCCGTGCCCCCAGATACTGCTTACAATGCCGAGGAAAAAACGACCTTACATAGGTCGTCGTAGTCGATCGAATGTGCGACGAGCTACCTCACGCGGTAATCGCACTGATGACCAGCGAGAGACTGATAATGATAACAGTCGTATTGGTATGGCAGATTTGCATTCTAGAGTGAATTACAATGAAATGGATAATAGGCATAGAATGGAACGAGTTCGGGCACATCGATCACAACAGCAGCGAGCACGGGAAAATGAAATTTGATCGATTCCGCAGACGCAATGTTCCTGTGAACCTGGCACGAGGAGCATTCTCCTACGATCAAGAAATAGATTATAGTGCCGACAAATCTGTAACTATTGGGGAAATGTCAATCATTTGTCAAAATTGTAAAGCTTTAAAATACAGCGGTGAATTTGCAGGATTATGTTGTGCTGGTGGTAAAGTAAAATTGCCACAGTTAGTCCCACCACCTGATCCATTAGACTCATTAGTTTTTGGGATGGTTGATTAATTGATTACAGGTGCTGAAACCAACAAAAAAGTCAGTGCTATGAATTTTTATTCAAACAGAATCCGTGAAGGTGAAGTAAATCACATTTTGATGTGTCAACGGCTTTTTCATCAGTTTGCAGTTGACATGTATGTCAAAATTGAGACTGAACGATTGACGTACATCCGTCTAAACCAACAGCAGCTTCGATCTGAAGAGTACATTCATCTTCGCGATGCTATTAATGCCGATGGCAATGCAAACAATGTGGGAAAAATGACAATTTTGCCGGCCACTTACATTGGAAGGCCGCGCCACCACGGTGTCGTGCATTTGGGTATATTTGTTGTTACTAATACATATATGTCTGAAATAATATTCAATTTAATACAATTCAAATATTTTTTATTAAAGATATATAAATCAACCTTTACGGTAGGAACCATATTTTCTAAAATTTCCGCGATTGACACCTGAATCGGCAACATATCAATTAATCTAACAGCAAATGCGAACCATGCTTGCTAAAGATGTCTTGACTTGCCTCGCCAGGACTTGACGGCGTGGCGGAAGGCCTCGGTGACTCGGACAAATCTGGTAGAACCAGAATATTGCCGATGTTGTGCTCATAACTTTCTTAAATCTCATGCAAATCCTTTAGTTCATCGGCAGTTAAATTAAGTTCTGAAAATGTTATTCCTTCAGATGATGACAGTTTCACTCGATTTTTTTGTTCCTTAGCCCTATTAATTCGTATTATTCGGCTCAAATTGTGACCGCACTTTATACAAAACTTGAAGGTATCAGCGGTTATTGTGAAACATTCGTCGCATCTTTACAATTTTTTGTGCAACTAGGACAGGTACTTCTGTTGTTCTGCCGCTCTATCCACTTTTTACAAAAGGGACAATGCATTGTTAAAAGTTAACTATAACTTCTGAAAAATAGTTTTGAAATATCAATTATATTTTCTTGGAAAGTTCGGTGACAGTGACACTGACAGTCAGTGTTGGCAGGTTACTATTACGTTTAGTAATGTGGCGTAATCGATACAGACAAAAAAAATAGTCTGGTACCTTATTTGTTAATATAAGTGTCTATAATCGAATATAATGTCTCATGCAAAATAATTATGAACATTAAGCTGAACATGTGTGCGTGATTTGCCCACTCTTTCCGCCCACTATGGAGCCGATATAAAGCTGCCGGCTCTGAAATACATACATATGGTTTAAATTAATATGGTTTATATTAAGAGGTAAGTGATACGAAGTTCACCGGGTCAGCTAGTATAGATTAAATATAAAATGTAAAAAACTTATTTTTTAAAATTATTAACACACAAAGGGTATAAAAATTTGCGGCACTTGGTGAAACAGTACGAGTGTTTTTATCAAGATGGGAATACAAATTATAATCAGAAATAAAAGAAACCTTTAGGACTCTCCTCTTTGCCATTTTTATTTATCATTATTTTTTTGCTTATGGCAACAATAAGGCTTATTAAAGAAACAAAATTTAACCCTTAAATGCATGAGATTTTATTTTTGTATGAAATTGAAAACAGTTCTAGAAAAATACCAAGAATTTTTTTTTTTTATTTAAATTTGATTTACACATTAAAACAAGAATGCATAATTATGCTATTGCCTACACCCAAAGCTGTACGATCACATAAATTCAAGTATTCGAAATGAGAACTGCTAAATAATATTGAAAAATGGAGTTGCCTACACACATCGAACAACTAGCCCCAAAACGGAAATGCCGAACCGTCCAATTTCACCAACAATCAATGTCAACTATATGCATCTCACCCCCACTTACAGAAAGCGCATTGAAAGCTAATTTATTAAATAATTTACTAAAGTTAAAGCGGAATTTATTTAGAACAAACCAAGTGCCATTGCATCTCTTTAGGGATAGTTTCTCTATGACTACACATCACTATATCGTGGGAAAGTAAGATCTGGATCGCCGGTTAAGTTTATTAGTAAATCTAAACAAATAAAAGTAACATTTCCAGCCTACAATTTACACCAAAAACAAATCGATAGAAACAAACACTTTTCCATTTAAAATTCGATTAGTGTTTCCCAACCAATCTGTTTTACTAACCATTAAATAGTAATAAAATAACCCTTAGTACGAATAGCTAAGAGTTTATTTTGGTTGTATTAATAGCTAAAAGGTTTCATTGGTTTGTTCCCTCATTATGGTAACCGTATAATCTGAACGACATTAGTTTATGACAAATGGTCGGAAATCCGGTAATGGTCACACATTCTCGAGTAAGCAACTAAAGTTTACGAAATTATATACGGCCAATAAATCCGCTTGGTCACGCAACAAAATAACCACTTACAGAAGGTTCACTCCACATAACTAGCGAAAAGAGGCGCACGCACACATAAACGCGTACGTACAACGATCTCGGTCAAAGTCAGTCGAATGCCATACGAAATTCTCCCGAGATTATCATACGTACGCGTCTGTGCATGTGTGCGTCTGTTTTCGCTCGTTGTATGGAGTCGGCCTTCTGGTAGTATCTATTTTGTGGTCACGCTTTGCGTGTGTATGTAGATAACGTAAATGCTGCCGTAGCAAATGAAAAATTTAGGTAAGTTCCTGCCAAACTAGGAGAACAGGCCAAGTACGAGTCGGACTCGTACACGGAGGGTTCCGTACTGCTACAAAATATGGGTACAGAACGCTAAAAATATTTTGGTAAATAAGAACAATTTGCTATAGCAACGTAATGGCGACAAAAAACAAAGCGCTAAAACGGTAGTGCCTCACGAAAAATTCAAGTACGGAACCCTAACTTTTATTATTTTTTGTTTTACTTTAGAGTATGTTCAACAATCAAAGTCAAGTTGCAACTTATATGTATACATATAGATACAGATAAGAGATGTAACAAATAACGTAAAAAAATACTACTATTTTAATTTTAATTTTGTTTTATGCCATAATAACACGTAATCTGTGAAGACTTCTACTGGCTACCTATTACGGCTGAAGCTAAGGTTTTTCGTTTTAAATCAAAAATTACTTTATAGATTTTAGTCCGTTTTAAGAACATGGTATACTCGTATAAAAAAAGGTTTTTTTTTTATTATTTTTGAGTATGTTTTCTTTCGTATTTTTATTTGGTGCACAGTAAATAGTTTTTTTTTCTCACTTTTTACTTCATTTCAATTTAAAAAAAACCTCTTAGTGCCAGTGTATCATATATGATACACCTAAGGGTGTACTGATTCCACTTCATGGGCTTGTATATCACTCAGTATGCACCATTCTTTCCATTTTCTTATAATGTCCAAAAGTGCTGGCCTTGGAGAATACGCCAATAGTTTTTGATTATGAATCGGTTCAAAAATGACAAGGTTATAAGGTTTAAAAAAATATCTTGAATTAATAACACTTGTACTTATAGTTTCACTTTATTTATGTTAACTCCCAACCGGTTTCGGATTTTACTCCATTTTCCAGGGAATATGTTAATTAAAATATTTCAGTGACTCCAGGCACTAGCTCTGAGCAACGTAAACAATCAGAGCTAGTGCCTGGAGTCACTGAAATATTTTAATTAACATCTTCCCTTGAAAATGGAGTAAAATCCGAAACCGGTTGGGAGTTAACATAAATAAAGTGAAACTATAAGTACAAGTGTTATTAATTCAAGATGTGTTTCAAGTTTCACCAAGTGCCGACAATTGCAAGTATAAATTTTGTTAAAAAATTATATATGTTTTTTGAAAAAAATATCCTTGGCGTTGAGTGTGTTAATTAGGAGCTACAATTTTCAAACTCCAAACTAAGCAATTTTCCAGGGTTTGAATATTGCACAAACTTTCAACACGAATAAAAGACAGAAATTAAATTTTGACACAGCAAATTCAAATGACTTTAAGCTTTGTAGGTTTGGCGTAAAGTCAAAATCCTTAGCCACTTTGTTTGTAACCGCAGTTTTACCCACCGTCGATCAGAGTGTACAATTTAGGTCTAACAGGCTTTGTAGGGCGAATTTAGAATAGATAAAGTCAAGGCAAAACAAATTGATAGATTTTAAATGGTAACTTTACGTGTAACAAATATTTTTCTTCGCACAACGACTACGACGGTATCAGTTACGCCATAGTAGCCAAGACAAAAGTCGTATAAAGAATGGTCCAAACAGTGACGTTCAAAATTTTTTTTAGATTCCTTATATCTAGGTGTATCCGAAAATATACCATGCATGTTACGCGATTTTTTGTAGTTTAAAAGTTATAATTTTTCTAATGTATATTTGGGAATTTTCTACCGGAGCGGCTTAAAAAAATCATAACTTTTTTTATAGTAATAATTTTTGAATTCTTTTTGCAGCGTAATTGTGTTGAGTTACTCTTCCATGCGTAACATAATTAACCACAAAACATTCCATACCAGTTACCGAAAAAAATTTCAAAGGGAAAATTTTTGGATCGAGGTGAACACAGCTAAATTTTCGGAATTATTTAACAAATACAAAATGGATGTTTCATAGGTTCAAACTAATTTAAAAAGTTCAACGGCTTTATATAATATTTAAAATAACATTTAAATACTTTTCTATTTCACTGAATTTTCATCGATACTAATATACTATTACGTATCGAGCACTACTTTCTTATCCCTAGTTGTAATTGTGTGTATTTACTGTCCATGGCAACAGGTTCAAGTTCCGCCTACTTTCTGTAAGTGTGCAATAATTAATATATAAGTGTTAATGTGTGTTTCGTCGTAAACTCCTATATATGTCGTCGTATTAGCACTCATACGCGTGCTATTCATATTGTTTTTACTTTGGTATGAGTATAGTGTGAGCAAATTATGTGGGGGGAAAGAGGTGACACTTAAACTCGGACAAATACGAGTAGTGATGAAGGCATATCTCTCAGATATCTATGAGCAGTAGCCACGTACACGTGGTTTTCTAACTTTGAAAAAATTAAAAAATCAATTTGTTATAACATTAGTATAACCATACATTGTCACGAAATTAATCTACGAATGTTTGTTTCTTGAATGTTTCCGAGTATGGACAACTCAAGTCACAGTCCACACTCGTACACTCATGTTACACCGACGGTTACTACGTCTCAGGGTGATATGTAAAAAGACCTATGAGCACCTATGGGCACCTTTGGGCAAAAATATAGACCGATAGCTTAACGTGTCTTCCGGCGCTCGCAGACCGAACGCATTGTGCCCACTCCGTATTTGAACCTGTGACCTCCGTATTAGTGGTTCAGACGTTCAAACCACTAGAATATTCCTTTTATTAAGGCACCTCTTCCCAGCGTCATCCAAAAATGACTCTATTGTTAAAGTTATTTCACCTAAACGGTGTGTTTAAAAATTATAAAAATATAAAGGTTCCTTGTTGTTGACTACGGAACCCTAAAATATGTATTGTTAGTTTAACTATATCAAACAACTTATCTCGCGTATACGAAACAGCATGAACATATTGTTCAAAGTCAAGCTGTTAGACTGAAATTAAGTAAAATTTGTTATTCCTTTGAAACCACTTATGGTATTTGTATGGTTCTTACACTTAAAAACAAGGAAAATATTGCTCAGAAAAATCATTTATGGATTTTTTTTTCCGTCCATCGCGTCCATGTGAAAAATATTATTTTCTTCTATTGTGTGCTATCCGGAGACCCAGCGACGTCGTAATGCAGTGCGCGCTGATATGAACGTTATTTCGATATAGTTTCGGTCAATATTTGTACCGACAGAGGTCGTCTCAATATCGTTGGCAACTACCTACCCCTCAAAAGAATTTTCAGAATCGGATCTGAAGTTCCAGAGATTACGTCCATCCAAACTTGTATATCCAAACAAATTTACAAACATTTCCTCTTTATAATATCGGTGTAGATCAAGCAAGTGCTAAAATTCCTCCACGAATATAACATTTTCTCAAGTCACTAGCAAAAGACTTAATTACGTTTAAAAGCAACAAATATAGATTTCCTGCCAACTTATATTAATAGTCGCCTGGGAAGTTACTTTTCGTAATTAATGTACTCGAGTCCCTGTTCCCAAATAGGTTTCCTTTACAATTATTTGGCAATCTCCCTTTAACCTTGGCAACAGCAGGTAAAACATTTCTGAAATAACTGCGGAAATGGAAACAAGCTTTTACAGTATTCCGACAAAAAGGTACACTTGCATAGTTTTGTTGATTTGTATGTCTGTAGGACTTGTAGAGTTGTAAAAAGAATACTGTACCTTTTTAAAATAAAATCGTCAATTTTTAACCTTACTTAACTCTTACGTTCTTCTCAATGAAGTATTCTGCATTAATTAATGGATATATTATGAGCAGTTTCGCAGCCGGATTGTGAAAAACCCGGCTTTTTCCAATTAATCGAAACAGAAAACTTAAATTCAAAATTCACTCAAAAGTTATTCAACAAAACCTGTATACCTGTATATTGTGTACCTGTATATATGTTGCCTTCGCAAAGTTTCCATTGGTTTCTGTTAATCAGAATATCAAAAATTTTTAATAAAAAAAAATTTAAATTGTAATTTACAGAAACGAATAGAAACTTTTCGATGGCATCATACATACACAATACATAGGTAATAAGGATTTGTTGAATAACTATTGAGTGAATTTTGAATTTAAGTGCTCAATTATTCAGAAAAAAGTATGTTTTCACAATCCGGCTTCGAAACCGCTCTTAATAATTTACAATATTCGCTAAACACTCTTACCATGCTATTCAAAATGCAGACTCAAGCACCACCCGCCCCCCCCCCCGCGCATAAAATAAATGTCATAAATAAATCCCAAATAAAATTTTATGCGGGAGGGTGGGTGGTGCTTGAGTCTGCATTTTGAAGAATTTAATGATTTGTTTAAAATCATTATTTTTGGAATTCTTTTTTACAGAAACCAATGGAAAACTTGCTATGGCAGCATATACAACACTTAGATAAATAAAGTTTTATTTAATAACTATTGAGTGAATTTTTATTTAAGTGTACTGTCTTGATTAATTAGAAAATGGCGGGTTTTTCACAATCCGGCTGCGAAACCGCTCTTAAGATATTATTCAAATTTCCAGATTTTAGGTCTAATGCGGCATATACCTAGATAATGTCGATAGACATAACGTTAGGATAAGCTAGTTTGGCCTAGGCGAAAGTGGTTTTGGGTTGCCATAAAAAATAAACACAAAGGTTATTTATGGCACATATATGTATAACCTTCTAATCTAACCTAACGGGTCTCTTCTGCGCTACAGGACTTACGAAAAACTACTTTGGCCTAGGCAATCGGGTTCGGCCAGTAATTGGCGAGGCCTTGGCCAGGTTTGGGCATTTGATCTATCTGGCCACATCATATTTCTGTTAAAAGTAGGCTCTACTCGTCGCACCTGTTTTTGACCGCTGGTGAAAGATTTTTGAATTCATACTTTACGATCTGCCCTCGATAGGTACAAGGTTACTCCAAAAAGTCAATAAAAAAAAATTATGTTTTTTTTAGTGTATATCTTAGACCAAACAAAAGATCTGAGGTACTGTTTTGCTTATTAAAAAAGTGCCAAAATCAATCTTTACGTTCCCTAAAAAGATTTTTTCTGATCGTCACTCAACGTTTTATCTGTAAATTTGCTGTAAAAATTAAAATCACGTTACCTGCAGTGATAATAAAATAAACATGTATACATTTGGCTTTTCTTCATAGATAAGTATTGATAGATTTATATGTAACAGTATTAATTAATAAACACATAAATACATGAAAGCGAGATATATTTAGAATCATCTTAAGCTCGGAATCAGTTGCATTTCATCATCATCATTTCGTTCGTTCTGCAAAGAAACACTCATCTAACAATGTCTGTCATTATGTCACAGTTGCACAAAATGTTTAAATGTTACCTTGTAACTGACGGCAAGATTAAAGTCATATAGTTCTGTTTCGATTAATTAGAAAAAGGCGGGTTTTTCACAATTTGGCTGCGAAACCGCTCTCTTTAAATTAGTCTAGATTATATTTTAAATGCGCCATTGGCATAATTTATCTAAAACAACTAAAACACATTACACACGGCTTCAAATTTGTCAAAAACCGTAAATATTTAAAAGGATTTGTAGTTAAGAACGGTTTCGCAGCCGGATTGTGAAAATGAAAAAGAAAATGAAAATTTCTTAAATTCAAAATTAACTCATTAGTTATTAAAAAAAAAATTATAACCTATGTATTGTGTAAGCTGTCATCGCAACGTTTCGTTTGGTTTCTATTAACAAGAATTTCATTTTTTTTTAAATAAAAGTATTTGAAATTCTAGTTTTTCCATCGAAACCGCTCTTAACTATTAATGTGTTTGAAAACTTTCACAGTATTCCCAAAACTTTGTTTTTCCTGACACACATGTTAAATTTTTTCCTTTCGACGAAATCGGTGCGATTGTTACAAATTCACAAGTTTCATCGAGCATGCACGTTATAGCAAAATTAAATAACATTTCATTTTGGTCATGCCCACAATAGAGTCGCTATGCTCATGACGACCATCCTTAAGGTCATCCGAAAATTACTCTATTGATAGAGCTATTTCCCTTAAATGGTATGTACTCGTATGATAATTATAAAAATACAAAACCATAAAGAACAACTTTATTCAAGGAAAATATTCCCGCGTATAAGAAACAGCATAAAAATATTGTTAAAATTCAAGCTGTTTCTAGTCTGAACTTTAGTAAAATATTATTTCTTTAAAACCACAAATGGTATTTGTATGGTTCTTGCACTAAAATACAAGGAAAATATTGCTTCGAAAAAATATTTATTGAATTTTTATTTCCGTCCATCGCGTCTATGTGAAAAGTATTACTTTCTCCTATTTTGCGCTATTCGGAGACTCAACGACGTCGTAATGCAGTGCGCGCTGATTATATGTACGTATTTCAATATAGTTTCTGTCAATATTTGTACCGACGAAGGTCGACGCAAGGTCGTTGGTGGTAACCTGCCACTTAAG
Source organism: Ypsolopha sequella (assembly GCA_934047225.1). Lineage (NCBI taxonomy): Eukaryota > Metazoa > Arthropoda > Insecta > Lepidoptera > Ypsolophidae > Ypsolopha > Ypsolopha sequella. The sequence goes on along the minus strand of OW203994.1, from coordinate 12,027,798 downwards.
CTTACCAACATAAACAGATGGCATACACAACTAGCGACTCCGCGGTCTTGAACCAAACCCGTTCCAATTTCACTCAACGCTCCAAATGGATACAACTTAAATTTTAATCAAGCGAATGAAACAACCATTAGTTTGAAAGTTTAATCGGATTAAAGGCGCACATCCTACGGTCCTATAGCACAAAGATGATAAGACATATAGCGAAGCTCTTATTGAATGGTGATAACGATGATTTTTTATTGGTTTTTCCGTCTTGAAATGTTGGGAAGTAGGTTGTGAAAAGTGTGAGGCAGACCGCGATTCACTGGAGGCGGCAAGAAAGGGCGGTTGCCGTATTTTATACTGCAACGAAGAAGAATTTCGCACCGAGAAATCGATATTGGGTGGAGGTATTTGAATTGAAAATGGTAAACAAGAAGCATCTCGTAAATAATTCTCATTTAGCATTCGCTTTTAGTATAATGGAAATGTGGTTTTGTTTGTGTCTTGATTTATGACATATACATACATCCTACCTACGTAACTACATTAAATAATCTTGAACAAACGGTGACATTTTTCAAAGGACATCTAAATCAAGTTATAGAAACGGCCAAGTGCGTGTCAGGCCACCCGCAGTGTAGGGTTCCGTAGTTGCCCGACAAAATATGCGGACTTAGAAGGGGGCTTTTTGTTTGTTACTATGAACATATTAATTGAAGTAATGGTTTAACGGCCGTGTTGAACCGTGAACTAAATGTATATGTTCTTCATTGTGAACTATAAAATTACTAGTTATAATTAATAATTACTCGTTAACTGTAAAGACTAATTAGCAGTGATAGTTTTCCTTTTAACTTTGTTATACTGCCGTGAATTTATTCACACACCCAAAAACAACCGTTTAGCTGGCATGTCCCCCACAGTTGACTCTTACAAAAATAAGCACTCTAAAGCTTAATATTTCGCAAACGGATACCTGAATCGAAATAGTATTTTTCAATGCATGTGCTCGTAAAGGCCCACTTTTTATGCATCAAAACCGAACAAAAAGTCGATTATTTTGCCCTAGGGCTTTATTATTATTATTTTTTTTAATTTATTTACAATGGTTGGCTAACCTGCAGACTTTCCTGTGTACCATAGATATTATACTTTTTTTTTCCACTGTTTAACGGCTCTGGATACAGTCCTTTTGAGCCAATTATAATTTAAAGTTCACAAGATTATATTTGTTTTCATTTCCTCACACTATGCATTGAAAAACGTAGTATGATACACGGGCGTAAAAGCAATAAATTACTCGGTTACGTTTAAAACACTCGCTACGCTCGTGTTTTAAATCGTCCTCGTAATTTATTCCTTTGCGCCCTAGTAGCATAAACTACTATTGTGCAAATGTAACATAATTTGACAAATTAGGGAAAAGAGTGCTTGTTTACGAAACGAACGCAGTGAATTTTGTTATTATTTTGCACGAGTGTCCCAATGTCTAATTATTTACAGTTGCACACAATACTTTATCTACAACTATCATAAATATCGTTTTTATTTATAAATTTTTAACTAACAATTTCACGAAAAATAAGAAGTGCATTTGTTCATGATCTTCGGGTGCTTCGTCTCGGAAATGCGGCTTGAAGGCAATCAGGATAAAGTGGGCGTGGCTTAAGTTATAAGGTCGGGTCTTATTTCTCGTCTCTGTTGTGGATTGGGTCTCTACCGGTTTTATAATAAACACAGTACTCGTTCACAGTTCAGCAGCACGGTGGGCGCGGGTTATTGTCATCCAAGAATACTGAAAAGCCACCAATAGCGAATAGTGCTGTCATATAATAGAATAATCATAGAATAGTCAATACGTAGTTTGTGAACATTATGCAGCGGGTCTACCGCGTAATTCTGATTGTCATCTCAATCAACTTGAGATTGAAATTTGTCGTGCGTGCGACGACACCCGCCTAACATGCCATCTCTTTTGCACGCGTTGAATTTTGCATGCATTTGCTTGAAGTTGATACAAATCAGAATTACGCGGTACACCCGCAGGTCAGTAAAATCAATGGATTCGTAGCACCACTACGCCGTAGCAAAATATGGCTACGAACACGATCGCCTCCTCTTTTTGCTACAGCGTGGCATCGCGTAGCAAGTATTAGAGCAGCGTTTCTTAACCTTTTTTGTCCACGGACCCCTTAGGAAATCAAGCACAATTTAAGGAACCCCCTTAATAAAATAAGCAGCAATAAATTTTGGACCATTTATTTTAGTTCTACAAATAACAAAAAAAAACTTTTTCATATAAAATACGTTAAAGGGAAGGTTGGTGCTGCTTTTTTGCAACTAAATTATGATTGCTTATAACATATTTATGATTGTTAAATAGTCCACAGATTAGGTTGCGGACCCCCACTGGTCCACGGACCACAGGTTAAGAAACGCTGTATTAGAGGATGCATATGTGATGAACTGCTATTAGTATTCTCGTAGTAAATGTTCATACTTGATGTTCAATGCACGCGTGTTCAAGTTGCCCCCTGCATACAGACCGGTAGATTTATTGCTGACGGTACTTTGACAGTTCACAAATTGCAAGAAAACACGTGCTGCATACTCGTATGTTGAGGTACAATAGAACTACTGAGTCTACTATGAAGTAAAAGAAAATTAACTTCTAAATTTTGCGAACTTTAAAAACGAATGAGAGAGAAATTGCTAGACAAAAAACCGCAGCTCTTTTTATAAAACAATAGATTTCTACGTTAATATCCGTTTCATTACGATATTGGATATCAAGGTAATATTTTCGATAGTCATCGTGTGAATAGATAATATTAGTGTCATTACTCGTTCTTTGTTTTCAAAAGTCTGATAGAGGTTTTATTTTCTGTGGACAATAACTGAAGAGTTTTTTTGATTTTTTAAAACTTCTGAAATTGTTATAGGTAACTTTCGTTCGAAATCACGTATGAGTATGGATGGCAAGAGAACTTCTATTTTTTTGTCTATCGATTAAACATATTTTGTTGCATTCGAATGATGACCGCCCCATACAGTGGGCTGAAATATATGAAGTACCTATTTTTATTGTTTCACTATTAATAAATAAAGAACATAAATAAAGAACAGAAATAAAAAAGCTCAATATAATATATTTATTAACGATATAAACAGTAGTTATAAATACTTAAGGTCTGGCCCAAGAACAACGCCAGACTTTCGAGGGTTCTTTGGAAGAAATTAGATCGCTCCTTAGATTGAAAAATAATGCATTTTTATTGTTGTTTTTTTTATTAAGTACACGTCTTACCTACATTGGTCTAAAAAAAAATATTTCCAACCAATTTTTTTTTGTTTTTGAACGTTCCGCAGGAGAACGTGGTTTTGGGATCGACCTGATATTTTTTTTCATAAATAGGTAATAGAAATGTAAAGCGATCAACTCAAGGTTAAAACGTCAGTCACTTAACGCAAAGTGCATAAACTTAGCTTTGTCTTTCTTGTTAGGAATTAAAAAATTGAAAAGCATTTTGGTCTGTCGCATTTGACGCCAATAGTTTAGTATTAGTGAGGTTTATAAAGCAAGATTATGAAATTATATACTCATTTAGTCATGATCTTCTGAAAACCAACTTAAAATGCTGTTTTAGCTTTGTTTGGACAAGATCATGGCTAATTGTGCTTTAAATTTCAAACTCATGCTTTATATACCTTTCTAATTCTAAACTATTGGCATCAATTGCCACATACCAAAATGTTTTTCAATTTTCAACTCCTTAGCAAGAAAAACAAAGTTAAGTTATACACTTTGACCTAAGCGACTGCAATTAACCTTCAATTCAATATTTTTTGCCTACAAAATATTTCAGTATTATCTAAAAACACTCCAATTTGTTGTTTCGCTGCGTGATTCCTACGATATAGCAACATAAAAACCAATATAAGATCGCCGACTTCTAGATGACATTACGTTTCAGGAAGAAAGAAGTCGGCGAAAGTGTTGCTTCGGTACCATCGGTCTTTATAGAATTATTATTAACTATTTAGTGAATGACTGCTGTTACTATTGAAGTCTGTTACTATTTTTTTGCTAAAAGTTTATTTTTTGAGTCGGCAATCACGGCTGGCATAACGTCGCATGACAACAATACTAACTAATCATGAGCCTTTTGCTCTTTTCAATATCTGGTGTCATTTTCAAATTACACTTTGTTAGAAATTGGTCTTCTTTGTTTTTTTTTTCATTCACCGTGTACTTTGGGCACAATTATGGACCCACACTTTAACGTGTAATGAAATTAAATGAAATATACTGAGATGAAATATATTTATTTATGTTATGTAAGTATACATCAGATACATTTATTGCAGGTCGATTATTATGTAGTAAAATAAAAAAATCTATGTCCAAAAGTTTTATATGATAGACCATAATATGGGAAAATACCTATACACGAAAAAAATAAAGGTAAGGTTTACTTCAGTTTATAAGAAAATAATACACTTGAATAAAATAAAAATACAGGAATAAATAATATTATAAATAAATATAGGTAAATATATCGCAATACATGTAGTAAATATAAACCTGACTCCGCCCATTCGATTAGTTCGTTATAAGAAGGGCAAGAAACTTAGCACGATCTGTCTTTTTGCCTTAATGTCTTTTGAAGCACACAGACTGTACACACAATTAAATGTGTGTGTCCTCGATCTCCAGATGTATGAATGAGACATTCGAAACCCCAGAGCAAAGGAACGGTCAATGCTCCTAAAATAACAAGTTCTTTAAAGAAAAGACTCCGTAATAAGCTGCCCTACTTTAGTATTTCTAGCGACACACCTGATGGCTGCGCACACCCTCTTCGTCAGCTTTAAAATAAAAAGGCAGGTCATTTTTCCTGCTTAGTCGAAGTGCTTGAGCGAGCACCTAAATTTGTCTACGGTAGCCGTGGTTAACAGATGTTAAGGTGGGCCATACCGCTCAGCTGCCATATAAATACTTTAGGTGTTTATTACGTCCTGATGGCTTTGATCTCAATGAAACGTTGCACACATGTGTTTCCCTTTCCCCTACACTGCACTTCGACCCATATATCATGAAGCGCCGAAAAATATTCAAAAAGCGCCGAAACTGTGAAATGATTTCAGGTAAAATCCGTTTTCCATGAAACGGTAACTGTTTGTATTATCTAGTCTTCTTTACATATACGACGTCTGTAATTTTCTTTTTTTATACAAGTTGATATACAAGTTGCTAAACTTTGCGTAAAAACGAAGCAATATTCACGATATCCTTACAGCTATTATGATGGTGTTTCATGAAATTTTGCTTTTTGGGCTAAATAGAAACGTAGTTAGATGTAGCTAGACAATAATTATGAAAAAAAAACTGTTGACTTCACATTCAGTTAATACCTTTTGTTTTTATCTTGAGAACAATCCAGTCATAAAGGGGCCTCTTAAGTTTATTTTAGACGAAAATTCTCCCCCTAAGGTTCGGTGAAAAATAGTTTTTATTCTTCTTCTTTACAGTACGGAAAAAAGGTGCATTGCAATTTAAAGTTAAGTAGAACGGCGGGCTTATCTCTCCAAAATATTTCTTACATCAAACCTTTCAAATTGCTATATTATTATGGTTGTGCTATTTAAAAGAAAACAGTAACCAGATGTGGACTTAACTATACTAAAAGTCAAACATACTTACCACTTAATTGCCACTTTATATAAATGTTGTGGCTAATGTAAGGTTTGATAAAAAGCTTTATATTAGCCGGCTTATCTTAAGTTTACTTTTGAGCTTTACCTAATGTTAGTTCATTTAATTTTTCGCGTTTCCAAGGTGAGCTCCCTAGTAAAAGATGTTTGTATAGACAAGTAAGCATCATCTCTACTTTTCGTTATTTCTTATATTATATTTAAAGCCAATAAAACAGAATCCGCCAGCAGCCACTTTTCCAATGCTCGGTGTGCATAGCTGACGTCACAGTGCATGCAAGCATTGCTAACGTGCATCGACACTTCGGAAATTAATATCAAACGGATGGATATATCCGTCCTTGTCTCTCTTCAAGACATGGAGGCCGTAGGCATATTTACCCTTGGCTATTTTAGCCATTTAAAAGAGTTTCTATTGTTTATGGATATATAGGTACGAAAAATATTTTTCAATGCAAGTGTTCGTAAAGGCCCACTTTTTTTGCATCAAAACCGAACAGAAAGTCGATTATTTTGCCCTAGGGCTTTATTATTTTTTTTTATTTATTTACGAGAGGTTCCTGTGTACCATAAATATTGTACTTTTTTCCACTGTTTAACGGCTTTGGATACAGTCATTGTGAGCCAATCATAATTTAAAGTTCACAACAATGTAACTTTCAACTTTAATAATTAAATTATTTTCTTTGATTATATTTGTTTTATTTCCTCACAATATGCATTGAAAAATGTAGTATGATACACGGGCGTAAAGAGCAATAAATTACTTGGTTACGTTTAAAACACTCACTACGCTCGTGTTTTAAATCGTCCTCGTTTAACCTTTTTCATAGAAAAATGCAATGCCGCTCGGCTGAAATGTATGATCAGGCAGATTTTTTTTTTTGAGATTTCATGGTTGGCTCCATAGTTAGTAAAAGTTGTTCTATACCATGACTGAATAAGCTCTTCAAATATGGTTACAACTTTCTGTTACACCTTGTATACGTAGTGAAGTCACACCCACATGGTTTTATATTTATATTCAGCTGCCACTACTTGTTTTATTCAATACATTGTTTAGTATACCTAGAGAAGAAATAATGCAACATTTCAGTAATGTGCTGGCGTTGTTAGTAGTAAGATACAGGTACCGACGCCAACATGTAAGGCTAATGACAGTTATGATTTCAGCTTCACAGTCGTTAAAATCGTTTACAAATGGGAGCTTGAACTGCAGGTGACTGCACATAATCACGTCGCGTCGGTAGCACCACGCAGTATATCGCAGTATACAACGTTGTGAAAGGTGTAACCATATTTGAAGAGCTTATGCAGTCAATGGTATAGAACAACTTTTACTGTGGAACAAACCCTGTATCTCGAAAAAAAAAACTTTTTCATAGAAAAATGCAATGCCGATCGGCTGAAATGTATAGAAGGGCAGATTTTTTTTGAGATTTCAGGGTTGGCTCCATAGGAAAAGTTGTTCTATACCATTGACTGAATAAGCTCTTTAAAAATGGTTACACCTTTCTGTTACACCTTGTAGATAAGTAACAGTATTACATCTGGAGCAGTGTCCTTGAAACAACCCTCGGTAGACGCACATATTAGGGCTGCCCACATAAATGCGCGGGAATCGGGTGGCGTCTCACACTCTCTGCGTCCGTACTTAACTGCGGCGCACCCCTAGTATGAGGTGTGAACCGAAATTTGGAAGCGCGCATTTTGGCCGTTTTATATGAAGATATAATACTGTTTTACTTATCTCTGTACTGTGACATTATTTAGTACCTGCATTTGTTAACCAACATTATGGCTTAGGATTGGGTTTCATTAAAACGGGGCAAAGATCGGGTGAGGGTATATTTTTAATTTATGCAATATTAGGAGACAAAATTGCGGGCAAATATAAAGTGAAAATTGGCATTGTATCGGTATTAAATATTAATATCGTGTTAGACAGTGACACCCTTAAAACAGCACTGCTATTTAAACTTGGCTAACCTTTTCATGATTATTTCGCACCAAAGAAATCAGAAAACAATAAAACCACTGTTACAAGGAATATCAGGGATGTTTTAACACCAACCCCAAGTTCTTGGAATCATTTGAAAGGGCAAATTTTGCGTTCTCTTGCTCTGTCGTAACCTGAAAAAATGTAAGTGAAAAAACATAATGAGTGTCAGTTAACATGAAAAATAAAATATCAGAAACGAGTATGTAGGCAAGAGAACACCGTACAAACGAACAGAACAACTTTTAAGAAGGGATTTTCTATTGAAATAAATAAAGCAATATACGTCACGCCTTTTCACAGGATCGTTATTTATGTTTTCCGTTGTTGTGCTGCAAAATTATTGAGGCACCATTTCAGGTCGAAATATTATTGTATCAAATTGCCCTTGAAACGGTTAACCTAGGTAGACCGAACCTTTTGGGAAATATCAGTAATCAAATAAAAATTTCCCTAGAAATCCTTAGAATAATGTATCAAGGAGGTTAACACAAATTTTTCGCGTGTCAACTGAACAGTCAAATATTCGTACATACAGACACTCACTGTTCACTACAGAAGAGCCACTGAGTGATGGCGCCTATGACGTTTAAATGCCTACAAAGTATCGTAATTATTTATAAGCAAGGGTGAATTAAAAAATATAATACTTCATTCTTGATAGTGATGTAATACTTGTTTCGGTTATTATTTTTCGATTTGAATGTTGCTTTATTGTGCAATGGAATTCGTATAGAAACAAAGAATATTTTTTAAAAAAGTTTCTCATTTTTTATAGGTCGTGTTTGAGGTCGCCAAGTTACGCAATAATATTTAATTAAAAACAAAACAATGACGAAGTTAAACTAAACGAAAATAAATTATAGTAAAATACTTTTTTCGGTTTAGATATTTAAACATCTCTTGGGGGCCCCGGGGCACTACACCGCATAGCCCTCCGATAGCTACGCCACTGATTTTGGCACATTTTCCTTTTGTATCATTATGTTGAATGTTGAATGACGTGTCTAATGTTGAGTAAACTCACACTTGATTTTTATTTTTAACCGAAATTTGAAATGTACCTCATCACTAAATGCAGCTGTCATAAGTGCCATCACTCAGTGGCTCTACTTTAATGAGTTTTCGTTTAATCTAAAGCAATTGCCAGATTTTTAACTTTGATACAAATTACCTGTTTTTAAATACATGCCATGTTTACAAATACGAATTCACATACGTTTATGGAGTCAAATCTAAATACGTGTACATAAAATATCAAAATTTCAGGTCTGCAACTTATTCCGTCTACGAGCTAGAGACCCGTGACACACGGACGGAAAGACAGACGGACAGCAGAGTGACATTAATAGGGCTTCGTTTTGCTCTTTCGATAGAGAACCCTAACATAAAACATGGCTAAAACTAGTTTAACTTAAAACCACATGCAATCCAAAATTATATTCAGACGTGCCAAATGTAAAACTTTTTTTTGTTATGTATTGTTATGCTTATCACGTACATGAAACGCAAAAGCAGGTGTTACTGTGATTACGACCGTCCTTTAATGCCTTCACAAACCTACCCTGTTTCCAATGGAAACATTCCATACGCAACAAGTAAAATGTACGTTCAACAAAAGAGATAAGTAACCAGGTCGAGCTCAAACACTTTGATCCTCAGACTCATAGAAAAGTGATAGGTAAAATGAAGAATACTTCATCAATAAAGAGTGTACCTATTTATCTATTGACCGAATATTCCTCACCTCTTATATCACTCTTCTGTGGGTCGCACGATCAAAGTATATGGGCTAGGCCTGGTTACTTATCTCTTTTGTTGTCTGTACACAAATATATTGTGATACAATTCAATGCAAAAGAATTGTTTTGTTGGAGGTATGTAGGTTGGTATTGTGAGGGAGACAAGTAGAAACAACATTGATATGGCAGCTGAGCGGCAAGGGGCCACTTTATTCACAGCGTCACAAATTGCAGCCTATATATTAATCTAGGACTTACTCTTTGGGATAGTATTAGTTTCATGTTGATACATCACGTGGTTTTCAAGATCTTAGGTAACAAACGCACACATAATATATTAGTAGGATTTCCGCTAACGACGTACATTATTTTTAGTTATAGTTTTTTATTTTCAGGCAAAATCTATATTGCCTAATTACCTGTAATGATCGCTACATACACTCACCACACTCACGCAATTAATTTATATTGAGCCCTGAACCATAATGTTTAGGGAGTACAGTGCAAGTGCAAGCATTTTCACCACAAAAAGGTTTTTTTTTTCTGTTGTTAATGTTTCTACACAAACAACAAGAAAACACGACAGAATGATCAAAATTTATGTTGTCTTCTTTGAAGTATCAGTTTACAATTTTGATAATTACTTTATACCTTATCACGTACCTGGGATTTCTTTTTGGGGGTCTATATCTCGGCAAATGATTAAAGTAATGCGGCGACACGTAAAAGTTCTCGGAAACAAAAAGCAAATCAATTTTCACAAATTAATTAGCAGCTGTCACACACAGAAAGGCATTTTCTGCAATTAATGTAGATATTTTATAATTTCTGCGTGTAACATTATCGGGGGAACCTAGACCACCTAGACTCCTGGGTACGTCCTTTATCTCATGATTATTCGTATTTATTATGCAAAATTTGAAGATCCTTTTTTAACCCAAAAACTTTTTGTTATAACATTTAATCAATTCTTAAGTATAAAAATTGTTATCTTTAATCTGACTTATTTATATTCTGACAAATGTTTAATGCCTAAAGTACAGGCTACTTGTGTAGTTTAATTTAGGCAATAACCTTATTTTGCCGTAAGAGGTTATTTTGAATGTACTACTTTTAAGTTCCTTTTACTCAAATAAATAAATATTATTATTATTATATTATTATTATTATTATTTTTCAACGTAAAATCCGGCAATATAGAAACGGCATCGTCAGTTTCGACGAATTTGACGAATCTTCGCCATACAGTAGAATTTGACATTTTCTAAATTTTTTCGGCATATTATTACAGTTATTCGCTCCGCTTCGCTCGTCTCTCAATCCTATTTTTCACTTTTTGGTAAAAGTCTTTCAATTTTGCCAAATCACAAAACACTATAATTATTGTTCACCATCTGTCTAATTTACATTTTTGCAAATAAATAAATATGAAATACTCTTACCATAATATACTTTGTTATACAGAAATGCACATGCAAAACATTCGAATCCGTTTCCGCAATCACTATCAATTCACATGCAAATAATCCCCGCGCAACTTTTAATGACTCCATTCAATTTCAAGTACTCAGCTACTATCCCTTCTCTATACTGTTTAGTAAAGCCTGGAAGTTAATTAGTTTTACTAGCAGCTGCGTACCTTCACTTTACTGGAACACTCAATTCACCTTTTCATTTAACTTTGCTTTTTGATCCGAAGTATTAGCTTTTAAGTCGGTAGGTGAGTTTCATTGAAGTTTAAAAGTGGATTTTTAACTTGGATTTTAACAAATTAAAACTTTTTTTGAAAATATTTTAGATTATTTTATATTAAGATTAAGATATTTTAGATTATTAATATTTTATATTATAGAAATATTTATTTAAACAAAAATATGTCTTATAGCGACATCCATCCATCGCTTTGGTACGTATTTGGTACTCTAAATATTATGAGAGTGCATTACAAACTAGAAAAGATCAATCAGGAATAAGTTTCAAATAAACAAATATATTTGAAAAATTCTTCGATAGCGAAATTGTCATAAAAACTGGTCGCTGGTTCGAATCGTGGCGCAAAGAATATCATGAAATGTTAAAATTATTTTTTTTTATGTTTTTAAAATGAGCTCGTCTCCTGAAGTGAAAGATCAGTACATTTCTTATGGTAACTGATTAGTTATTATTGCAAATCACAAAATTATTGAATTTTTGAAAAATTTATTTTATTACCGAAGTCAGCGATAGCATTATATAGTATTCTAAAAACGTCCTTTTGAATCACACAATCTAACAAAGTCAACAATCAACTAAAACAGACAACGAAAAACAATAACAGAAGTTTAAGAGACGTAGAAACGTAGAAACCAGAAAATCAAACAGCTCTGAACGATTATCCTCTCCAAAAGAAAGCATTAAATACAATAAAAAAATGCGAAACAAGAAGAAAAACTCGTACAAATCTCATCCGAAACCTTTATCACTTCAGTAACGGCCCCCGCGGAGCCTAAAAAGTGACAAATGAAACATCAGGCCAGGCAGCCGCTCACAATGCAATCATTTGTAAAAGCCAACCCTTGGAATCACTAACATTTGTACGGAACTATTTCTGTTCTCTATTCAATCAGCATTGATTTATTTTGGTTTATTTGGGTACCAGAATCATGGCCCGAGATACTGATAAGCTGGTTCGGCCTAATTTAGGGCGCAAAATATGTTGTTGGCTTTTTAAATACTTACTTGTATCTCGGATTGGAATCTGAAACAAGTATTTAAACTTATAATATATTTATGTATAAGCAAGGTCTCACAAGTTGTGGAGTCTGTGTGGGTCTCACAAGGAGAGTAGAAACATGGTAGATAGGTTAACTGGAGAACAACTTGCACAGTAAAATGTGCTACGCGCTGCACACGATCATATTACTAATTCAAGAATACTTTGTCTTAAATGAACTTATATAGGTACAGAAATTCTGAATTCGTTTAAGTTTATCGAGTTGCACCCCAGTAAGATCGAGGCAACAAACATCTGCGTAATCGAGAATTGGTAGTAATAAGGACTTCGCAAGCACAATTTTTTAATAACAGTCAAGAGGACATTCCGTAGCCTTTTTAGAGCTTCTTCTGCTGCAAAAGTTTTGCTGCTAACTTAATTTATTTGGGAGTCCCATGACAGGCAACTTACTTATAGAAGACCTGAATTTTTCACTTTTTTACAGTACTTATTTGATAAGTGTCCCATCAAATACAATATCAGGAACTGTTTGCCAGTAAATTCAAGCTGTGAACCACGGACTTCCGATAATAATGACCTGGGTGGTAGTAAGATTGATTTGTAAACCATATGCGTTACTCCACACAGATATGTTCGATAGGTCGGAGTTTATTGTAGCTATGGCTTCTGGAAAATTTTCCAATTTAGCTTGGGTGTAGATTTGGCAATCATCTGCGTAAAGGTGGTAGGACGAAAAAAAACCGAGATATTATTATTTGTGAATATAGTGAAGAGAAGAGGAGATAAGACACCACCTTTAGGAACACCGGCAGTAGTATTACTATTCAGTATTCAGTAGTGTCACACTTACTTGGGCGTCGCATATCAATGAAATAAGCAGAAAAGTCTATGGAGCATTTTACTCCCTAAAGTGGTTTCAGAACTTTCTACACTATAAAACTAAAATGTTACTTGCTCAATCTCTTCTTCTTCCCATAATTGACTAAGCCGATGTCTGTTTTCTGGATGCTAGTGTGGAGCTGGTTAATAAGCTTCTCTTCTCTACAGTGTTCTCAAAAACCCCTTTTCCCCTAAATACCTTCGTGCTCGATTTGAGTATCTGTTTTCCAGTGGTGCTCGATGGCACAATGTCTCCCTTCTTAAAACTCCAACATACAAGTCTGCGTCGTTTAGCAAGTCGTTCACTGTTGAGGCTGTCACACTGTGGAATTCACTTCCCTCGAACGTTCGGGATTGTCCATCGCTGAATATTTTAAAAAACGACTGAAGGAGCACCTTTTGTCACTGTCATGAGTATCTCTTCTAATTATTTAATTCATTTAAAAAGAAAATGTTTTTATTTCATAACTTAAATCTTAGTACAATATTAGGCTGAGGACTCCTATCAAATATAAAAATACCTGTACCAGGAAGTCTTGCTCTCCATAACATAAATCCAGAGAATACTAGTGCTGTATCGTACACTAAGAACAAAGTAGGTCCTCAAATTTATATAGTCTGTCTTATTATATATATATATATATATATATATATATATATATATATATATATATAAATGTATTAATTTATAATTAATGTATTAGTATATTATACATGTCGGAGCGGCGAGCGAATTCATTCAATTATTTGCGAGTAGGTCCTCAAATTTATATAGTCTGTCTTATTATATATATATATATATATATAAATGTATTAATTTATAATTAATGTATTAGTATATTATACATGTCGGAGCGGCGAGCGAATTCATTCAATTATTTGCAATTAGTTAGTTAATTACGTCACTGATTGAAATGTCAGGTTTAGTACCTGGGTGGAATTAAAGATGGCGTTGCGGTCGGCTGTTAGCGATGTAGAAAATTACCGTGTAGTTTGGCATCGGTCATCGCAACGTTGGTATATGTTGAGTTGACGTTGTCAGTTGCGTTTGATAGCTGTCAGTGGGAAAGAGAGAGGCAGACTGGTTGGAGTCGTTTGAGCGACCGCACGCTTCTGTGAGATCACCGCATTTCAATCTCTTTTTATTCAAGCCATCTTATTGTAATTCAGTTAGAAACTTTCCTATTGGATTATAAACACTACCTATCTACATTGGCGAGTGATCATTTCTGCTAAATTACCAACCCATCTTTGGAAATATGGGTGAAGACGGGCACGTGCCCATCACGCCTGTTGGCCTTATTCCGTCATACATATATTTATGTAGGTCTACTACACAATAGGTTAATTTTACATTAATAGTACTTTATTATATTAAAATAAATTTTTATTATTATGTATTCTTTAATCTATGTACACGTATGTATGTCTACTTTTATATAAATTATATTATATTATCCGCAGAGGTAGACTGGAAGAAATCTCTATAGAGATAAGTTTGCCTTTGTACATATCAATTTGTTAATAGTATGTTTGTAAATGTTTATAATCTGTGTACAATAAAGAATAAGAATATTATGAAAAAGTATAATCAATGCGGATACATGGCGAGCGTCCTTGTAGATAACTACGAAACCAGTAAATCACCGTTGGATATATGTTAAGAAAACGAAGCTGATCTAGTAGGATTTCAAAGTCAACTGAATTAAATGCGTTAGATAAGTCAAGTAAAGTCAAAGCTGTGAGTTGTCCATCATCCATTACTTCGCGTATGTAATCAGTAATTTTCAGCAGGGCTATTGTATGACCAGAGCGAAAACCTCACTGATGAGGATTTTGGAGGTTGTTTTTGTTCAGAGAAACACTTAACCGATTATGTTAACTGAACCGAGCACGTTCAATGACCATGGAAAGGAAAAAAAATAATATAAATAAGCTGATACTTAGAAAAAGAAGTGGGATTTGCTTTTTTTAGGTTAGGGAGTTACTTGGGCATCTTTTTGTAAGGTTGGAAAAGATCCTTTGGAAATGGAACGATTGAGGATAAAAGTGATAAGGGGTAAGATGATATCAAGTATAAGAACAATAATTTTAAGACTAATACAGTCACTTCTTTCAGCGTTGGATCAAATGGCATTGATATCTTTCTTAACATCACAATTTGTGAGTTAGCTAAATTCAAAAGGAGGTTAGTCGGGTGTTTCGATTGAAGAAAGATAGTTCAGCGTATTTGTTTTTGTTGCACTGTCAGTGGTGGATGAAGAAAAGAAATGTTGTTTAAGTGAATTTAAGTTTAAATCTTTCGAAACTGAGTCTTTACGAGATTTACCCAGATATTTAATAAATTTACAGACTTTGGCTGGATATCCATATAGTTTGTCATTGGGCACACGAGATTTGACTCCAATAAATGTCCGTCAAAATGATTTTTGTGATCATGTTGATAAGCATGATAGCACGTATTGAAATTACGCAAAAATAGAAAACACTTCCCCTTACAAATTTTAAATAAATGCCGTTGTCATATCAGTCCATAGAGCAGTTTAGCTTCCTCCTATGTGTCAGTCCTACCTACGCCGCGCCACCTTCGTCGGGGTCGTTTTCGGGGTCGCGTCGATAAGTGAAAAATACAGCTCTCGCTCGACGAATTTGGGTCGTATCTTGACCCAAGCAGTGGCACAATCAAGAAAAATAATTTTTCGATCGCTCGAGCTGTTCATATTTAAACATATTTTCAACATTTTAGTCTCTAAGATATCAATATTACGTTTTGCAACGGCACGAAACAATTGATGTTATTTGCTGTTATTTATTTCATCTAACATATATTTTATTTTTGTTTTCAGATTCGTGGATTCTCCAATACAATAAATATTCATTTAAAAGTTGTGCCCACCCATGTGATTTTGCGTGGATAGTTTCAATTCACAAAAAAACTTTAATCATGTCATGATAGTAAATGTCAAAAATTTAAAGTGAAAAATGTGTGGTGATTGTTCGAAAGTGTGATAAGTTTCCATTTTTGGCGATGGTGCCCACTTTGGTATTGTCATGGCAAACCTGCATATTCATGATGACTCTCATAGGACAAGGTGAGATATAAAAATAAGTTTTGCAACTCCTCTATTATAAACCTACGCTACTTTGTTAGAAAAAGTGCAGAAAACCTTCCTCAAATTGCTCTTTAAAAAGACCTATGGCTAATATCTATTCATGTACCCAACAAAATATCTGTTTGGAATGCTTGATGTCAATTCCCTGGAAGTGAGGCGTACATGTACCCTTATGGGGTTTACCTGTTGCATCTAACGTGGTGACGCTGATTGTACCAATTTGGTTGCTTAAGTTTGCAAATGGAAGGACTCTTATATGTATATGCTACAGTTAAAACTAGTTTTTAGCTAAAACCCGTTTTAACTAGTTCTAACTGAAAGCTTTTGTTACAACTGAAGGGTACAGGGGAATAAAGATGATAGTCACTAAGACTCTAAGATACAGAATTTCATATTTTTATACGGAGTTGAATTTTGACTTTAATTTACTAAATAGTAAGACTCCAAATAGGACAGATTTTGAATTCCGTTGTTTTATAAGTTTCAATGAATTTGTGACATTCATCTTTTTTCCCCTGTACCCTTCAACTAGTTTTGACTAGTTAAAACTAGAATTTACTTATAGAGTAATTTTGATTCAAGTTTAAACTAGTTTTAACTAGGAAAAACTAGTTCTTACTAAATTATTAATTTAAAGCAGTAATTCTGTTATAAGTATTGAGGGTCGCCTCGCTCCGCTCTGCTTCGCTGGGCTCCTAATATGTAATGTAGTTACATATAAACCTAACACGCTCCTCCTTGCTCCGCTCGTCGTCGCACCCATTATTAGCGGTGCCTGCTCCGTAGCGCGCTGTGAATCTCCTCTTATACGTGGGATCGTGTACTCTTAGTTGCAGCACCACAGTGTAATCTGTTTAATGATAGACCGATGAGCCTTTCGAATTGTGCCTTTCTTTGGAAGAAAGTTTCTGTAATGCTATACAAATTTTTTTGGAAATAAATAAATACATAACTTGATAAATATCTTATTATTTTGTTTTATTTATGTTTGCAAGGTCATATTTTTAAGGTACTTAGTTTGACTTTTATTTATTTGAAAAAATATGAGTTCGTAAACTGTGACGATATTTCACTGAGAGCTTAACATTTAAAATTAAAAACTCTATATATATATATATATAGGTACACACACACATACATATAATACATGTCGTTGTGTTCATGACTTCATTTGAAGGTGGACGTTTGTATATTTTGTATACCGAGATGCCGTATCTTTTTGAGATTTAGTTAATGGGAATGCCCTAAAAGAGCTCTAACATTTAGCATTATATCTTAGAAAAAAAGTATATTTGTCGCAAAGTTTGGCAGTTTACAAACGGTGTCATCAGTTTCTAAATGCTCGCTGTTTTGCAATTCGCATCGTCGTTGTTATATTAAAGATTTATCCATGTTATAATTCGTAATTCTGTTAGAACTACTGTATTTACATGTAAACCTAACACGCTCCTCCTCGCTCCGTTCGTTGTCGCACCTTTTTTGACTCTTTCGGTGAAATTATTTCGATTTCAGCGTTTTAGAAAATGACAAAGCATTTTACAATTTGCCTTAGGAAAATTAGATATTCAAAAAACGCCGAATTTGTGAAATGGTTTCATGTAAAAACTGTTTTCCATGAATCGGTAACTGTTGATTTATAGAACAGTTTATAAACTTAAACTTCTTTACATGAATGACGTCTGTATTTCTCTCTTTTTTATTTCCAGTATAGATAAAAATTATACAACTTGCCAAACTATGCGTAAAAAAACGAGGCAACATTCACGATATCCAGACAGCTATTATGATGGTGTTTCATAAAATTTTGCTTTTTGTGCTGTATAGCAGTGGCGTGCATAGAACTTTTTGCTGGAAAAGCAAACAATTGGCAAACAACAAGCAAACAACAATAAAAAAAATATGAAAAAATTTAAATATCACTTTGAAAAAAAAAAATTGTATGACGCCAGGGTAGACAATGTCTACCCTAGAGTGAAATTTTCCTATAAAAACTTTTTTTTTTCAAAGTGATATTTAATTTTTTTTTTTTTTTATTGTTATTCTTGACCAATTGTTTGCTTTTCCAGCAAAAAGTTCTGTGCACGCTACTGCTGTATAGAGAGAGACGCAGCTAGATGACGTTACCTGTGAAAAAAAAATACTAAGAAAGAAGCTGTTAATTTCACATTCTGTTTTCACCTTTTGTATGAATGTTTACAAAAATCCAGGTGTTTTGATAAAAAGACAATCACACGTTAAAAAAAATAAAAGAAATTTTTTGACTACGTAGAATTAGTCATTGTAGGATGATCAGCAGTGTAACTCCACTAAAAAGATTCAATTCCCCCTGATCAATTTACGTGACACTCCCCCCCAGCCCCCTTCCCGCGCTAGGGATAATTGAACAAGGTCCCAAATCTCAAGCCCAATTACATTAATAATATAATAGTCACTGCAGATACGAACAATATATTGTATGAATATGTGTCGGTTGGTAAGCAATAAAATTTAAATAGTCGTACAAAAGATATTAATGAGCAAATAAAACGAATTTAATCCGTTAAATCTCCATTTCCGACCACAATTTCGGGGAAACAGGAATTTTGCGGTTGAGTATTCGATTTGGTGTTGAAGTTGAGTGTTTTGGTGATACCGGCATTTAATAATGAGTACTTACCTTGGTTACAAAAAGTATACGAGTGGTATGTGTTACCGCATACACTACTTTGATTCAAGATAGGTACCACGTTGCGGTAAATCAGAACATGGAAGAAAAATTTCAACAAATAAAATAATATTTTCATTCCAATTTTGCTTCTTGCTGGCTACCATGGATATCCTCCTATATGACACTACTATGCAAAATATTAATAACAATTTAACGGGTGTAACCACAGAACTATGGATGTAACAGTGTAGAACACTGGTCAAAATTTGTAAGTGTGTACATCATACATAATATAGGGTAGGGTAAAGGCGGGTTAGACGCCGCACCTTTCGAATATTACTCGTAGCTCCCAATCAAACGATTCGTTACTAATCAACCTTAAGTATTCAGCAAGTTACATCTTTTAAATTCTACTAAATCATATTTTTATTACCCAATTTCCTATTAATCCTGTAAAAATATCGTTTTTAGCAGACCCTCTTTTTTGGGAAAATTGAACCAATCAGTTTAATTTTTAGAATTTTTCGACATTTATTATAATTTGTTACAGTAAATGAACAAAAGAGAAAAAGGCACAAAATATAAAAGCGAAAACTAAATTTAAAATTAAATAAATCAGGTTTGTTTTAAATTCGTCTTAATGAAGATTAGAAATACAACAAGCAATTTAAAAACAAAAATTACATAATAAAATTAAATAAAATTTTAGATGCAAATGCTTTCAGTTTGATACACCTTGAGAACTTAGCACGATTCTTGAAGTAAAATAAATACAAACTAGTGAATTTTGCACTTCTTACTCTGTACTCTATGAATGACTATAACCTAATTAATAAAAATACTCTCGATTTAACAAATACGAATAAAGTTATTCGACAGACCCGCAAATAGCGTAGAATGAGCGTACTGACGCTCGCCGCGGAAGAGAATCGCTCATATTGACGAGACGAGTACGCATTGCTCAATGGTTTTGGAGTGTTTTATATTTATGATAATATTACTTGCCTGTGACATTTAGAAGTAATGAAAGTAGAAAGTAGGGCACCTATCCTACTGCTGCACTTATCTCGCCTTTACCCTAATGTTCCGTCAACGTTTTTATCGCTACTAGAAAAAACCTTTGTGAAGTAATAAAAAAATAGGTACCTATTGTAAGTTATAACATTCATATATGAATTTCTTCAATTCATATTCTTTTCGCGGCCCAAATTCCTGCTATCTTGTACTTATTCATAAAATTATTTCGAAACCCTCGTCTTGAGCTGACCGGATTTTCTATCACGCCCTGTTACGGTAGATGGTATCGTAAAGGAGCGTTCATACTATGACGCACATAGTAATAACGACAAAAATGCTTATGACAGGGCACGGTATCTCTTTAGTGAACTCACCCCTTAAACGGTTTCCGATGTTGATGTGCCTTTACCTCTCGTTTTAAGTGCATCTTCATATCAAAAGCAGTTTGAAATAACGATTTAGAATTTTACTGTTATTTTTATTTGAAGTAAGGTATCGGGATCTTAGACGATTTGAAATGATTGCACAGTTCCTTCTTGTTTTTTGGTGCAAGTATATTCGTAAGTAAATAGAAGCTAAAGTTACTAATAATTTATTTTTGTAGACAACAGCAAAGTCTAGATGTATCTTACTGCTTTTCTAACCATCCGTTCGTCTACGGTATTTGTAACAAATGAACAATTATACATTAATTTTTAATTAAATTTAGTTGTCCAATTATATTAAAGCTTATCTATGCACTGACTAAAATTACATAGATAAGGTTTTCAATATAATTATGTCAATTCCCATAGCCTAATTTAATAAATATATTTTTTAAATTTTTTTTTCAGAGGATATACGACATTTTAGGACATTCGTTTTCCTTATTTTGGTATATAAATTAACCATAATTTTTTATGATTTTTTGTGATGATTTTTGTGATGATTTATGATTTTTTATGACTGATTGTGATGCATGATTGCTTATAAAAAAAAGTTGTCTGTCTCTGTCTACTCATCTGTCATCGAGCTGTCAAATTAGTCTGAAGCAAATTATTATAAATTTATCTTGATAGCAAAGAACACATTTCGAAACAGCCATTACTCAAGTGACGTCACACGAGGGCAAATGGAAGTTGCAGCCTTTTCGTAAAAATATTCATCATCATGAGGTTTTTTAGACCAAAACTTCGAAAATACGGCTTATTAAACCTGAATCTCGAAATGGTTTTCGAATTAACATACCTTAACATAATTTAATCTATACTTATTATATACTTGCATAACCTATTGTACTCATACCATAAAAATATTAAAATTAAGAAAAAAAAAAAGTGTACGTGTTTAGTCCCATGGTATTTTTACATAATGAAACCTTTGTCAGGGTTCCGGACCTCTAAATGAAAAAAGCAACCCTTGTAGGTTAACTTTGTTGTTCGACTGTCTGTCCGTCTTCTGTCTAAACCATTTTGCTCGGACCCCGTGTGAGATATCATGTTGAAACTGATACCTCCTACAGAATTCTACGGTCCCAAGGAAAATCAAGCAGCTAACGCAAAAACAATTATAACCCTTTATCTTTATATGATCAATTTCATACAAATTTGCTCACCATAAAAACCTATAGAGCACTTCCAGTTGACTTACAAACTTGAAGTTTCTTTGACAGGTAGGTATGTCTTATAGCAGAAGTATAGGGAAAAATCTCGAAATTACCTCGATGGTAGAAAATTAAAAGGACTCAAGCGACATTTTGTCATCGATTTGAAGTTGAGAAATTATGAAAAATAATCGTTAAAAATGTATTTCTTAACCCACAAAAAATCTTTTTACTTGAGAAAACCATACATTTTTGCCGCGTGTTTTTGTATTGATTATGATAAATTGAGCTCCGAAAATAAAAAAGATAGGTGTTGGTTAAGCCAATTAGAATCTGCATTTGTGTAAAGAAAAATGATTTAACGATCTTGTTGATTATGGCTACATTACTATTATTTTAGAGTAGGTAAGAATAGATGCCTCGACATTGTTGTCATAATATAGAGATCATGGCAAAAGGACTTCATGACACAAAGTTTAAAATTAGAAAATGAAAAAATACTGTACTGTAAATACATTGTTTAATAAAGGGATTGAAGTGACATGTAATTAATCGCATTTAATGTTTGGTGATTTAAGACCACCATAGATTAAGTAAATTCAGGAATTGCACTTGTTTTATAAAAACATCTATTAGAAAAAAAAATACCTTGGTAGTCGTGGGACCAGCAGTAGACATGGAAGGTAGGCTTATGCTTCGGAAAGGAATGAAGGGTTGGTTCAATGACCCAGTTATCGGAGATGGTGGTTTCCGAGATATTGAAATTTTAGTAGAGCAACTTTGAATTTTCAGCGCAAAAACACCCTTACGCAGACAAAGCCTAGAGGCGACTGAAGTCAGCTGTCAAAATTCATAGTAAAATTCATAGGAAGCGGGGCAAGTGACTTAATCACCTTACACCCAATTTGCTGGGATTGGTTGAGCGGTTCTTGAGATAGTGGTATTTAAAAATATAACGTGCGGGAAAGACATGTTATGCCTATCAATTCCATGTAAAAAAACGAATTTATAGAGTTACTGAATTAATAAAAACACTTTTATTTTATTTATTGTTCATGTATTAAAATTATTGTTAACAAAAATAATGAATTTTGAAATTAGGAATTTTAATGTTCAAACTTTTTCGTTTTCGTGACAGGAAAAAGTGGTGTGCGAAAACGTGTGGAAACAGAAATCAAATTGTACGACATTGCTATCAAACATCTTATGTTGATAGATGTCAAATGTATCATCAATATTCATCGATCATCATCTGGTGTCCAAACTGTCATCGTTTCCGTAATAAGCAAATTGAAATACGTGTGAAATTAAAAACAATAAAAATTTAATGAATAAAAATTTTCGAACCTCAAAGCTAGTTGCTTGTACTTACAATCCGCTACCGGACAGAATTATAACCTCCCTACTCTACAGTCCACGGAAAGCTGAAGCGCCCACGCGGGGGGCGCTCGTATATAAAGGTGAACGAAACAAGGTATGTTTTGGTAAAATAAAATGAGTCTCAACCAGGAAGGACCATACCTTGAGGTCGTCGGTCTCAAGGTGTCCTAAATATCTAAACTCACGAACGCGTTTCAGCTGTACACCTTTTAGCGAGATGACGGGTACTGCAGTATCAGGAGACCTGCCTCCGACGGCCGCAAACACCATGTACTCGCTTTTCTTGACGTTATAAATCAAGCCAAGTGACGGTGCATACTCCTCACATGTTCGGAGAAGTTCTCTGAGGGCCCTGACCGTAGGACTTATAGCACCATGTCGTCAGCATAGCTGATGTTATTAATACTGAGATCGTCTATGCGAAATTCCATTCTTAAGGCACTGACCTCAACGATTAGGGCATTAACATAGAGATTTAAGAGCTTTGGTAAAGGTAAGTCGGTCATATTAACTGCAAGTGGATTAACTATTTCTTCTAAACGATATATACGGAACCTTAAGCACTTGGCTGGTTTTGTCCATAAATTATTAAAAAATCGTGATTTCTATTTAAATACTGTAGAATAAGATAACAATGTATTTATACTCTGCACAATATGCTCAAGAGTCTAAACAATGAAACCCCATATACCAGCGTAAGAAAGAAAAAAAAGATTCGTTACATACGGACGAACAGACATTAGAGTGTCATTAATCAGGGCTCGGTTTTTCTCTTTGGGTACGGAAAAAACCTAAATAAAAATAAAAAACAAAGAAAGCAAATCTAAGTTCTTAAATAAGATTTTTCGATTATTTGAATTTTACCTCTACATGAAAACCACCTCTATTTATTGGAAACGCAATAAGGGCCAAATAAATCACCAGTATCGTTTCTTTGGTCAGAAACTTCCGATAATGGTTGCCAATAGGGACTTGTCACTTGCAGCGAATTCACTAGACCGCGAATCATTTCCTAGTACCAAATATCCTGATTCAGTATCGGCACGTTAGTGGAAGTATTGACATGGTGTCGATTCGATATCGATTCAGTAACCAAAGTTAGTTCAAAATAAGGATGTCATTTCGAATTTGAAAATGCAAGATTCAGGGTCAGGACCAGGATTCAAGGATTTTCGTTCTTAAAAATGATCATATTTCTTCTTCTTTTAATCAAAATATAAAGATAAGTACATTTCAAGGTCATCTCTGACCACAAAACATATCTCTGACACGTCCAGTTATTTCAAAACAGGTTAATACTGATCATTCTCATACTCTTTATTCAATAAATAAATTACAGGTCAAACATAACACGCAAAATTATTAATTCTTAACACCAACTGATTTAAAACAGTCATTCGCTGCGGCACAATCGTGGCTCCTGCTATCAATCCTGATCAAGTTTGTCTATAGGTAGTGCGTATTTTTGTTTTGTTCAGGTGTTTAGAAATCATTACGAAGCTGTTTTTAAAGTTCACCTTCATTGTGAAGAGGTGCGAAATACACTCTTTAATTTATTCGAGTTATACTTTTTTAAATCCATGGAGCATTGTTAAATGACACACGTGTTTTTCAAATGCAGTAATTTATTACAGAACCACTTGTTTGATACAAAGTTAATTTGATTTGTTTGAGGTTTTTGAGAATGACTTGATAAATTAAATCAATAAGCATTGAATTAGGTACCGTTGTCCGATCCAACGAAGATCCGTATCGGAAGAAACATTGCAACGGCATTGATAATTTCCGGTCCGTTTAGTGACGACAGTCGACCACGGGAATGGATTTCCTATTGTGCTTATTGAATTGTTGCTTTGTGTTTGAGATCAAAAAAAAATCCACCCAAATAACGTTTACTTACTTGAAATTTTCTTCAAAAGTTTTGCTCAATGTCTCTCCTATTTGTACTTACTATTTGTAGAAGCTGTATTTTGATGTAAAACTTATTTAACGCTGACATTTTTGCGGTTTATATATTTTAGTTCATATAGTTTAGATATTTTGAATCATGTCGGAAATATCACATCCTTCCATTACAAGAGCGACGTTTAATAGCTAATATTCTCTTTTTAATTTGACTTTTGGTAGGTCAAATTGACTGCCCGCAGTTATTATTTAAATTAAATTTCTATGTCCCCAAGTTGGGGACCCCAATAGATTACGTCGTCATATTCCGGTTTTCTCTCTTTCAGTTACTAATTACGGGCAAAATATTTATTTATGGCGAGTATGTAATTAATATCAATAAATTGCAAGATATTGATATTTTTTCCTTGTCAGTGGTTCGAGCAAGAATGGTGCTATTATTTTTTTTTTCATTTTAATGTTGCTGTTGATAACAATACTTTCAAAGTTTTATAATAAAAAAAAATATCTTAAAAAAATTCCTTTTCTGCACTTTGTGGTGTGTTTGAGTATCTGGTTATTGAAACTAAGTTTATATATTTATACACATGATTGTTTTCTATGTGTTATCTGATCATTTCCCTTTGAAAATAAATTATCGTAAAGATTGTTTTGCACAAATCTTTTTATTTTGTTACTATTAGTGGAAACTTGTAATAGGCCTTATTTAAGTTATTCTATTGATTTTGTTAGTAACCTGGTTCTGTAAGTTTCCCTTGAAAATAAATAAATAAATAAAATTTATAAATAAATTAAGCAATGACGGTTGAAAAATACGACGAAACGCTATGATTATTTTTTTACTAGTAGCAGAGATACACTGGCTTGCAATTTGTGCGCGTAGCCCCTTGCTTAGTTCGTAGCGTGAGAAGGGGCAGCTGCATAGCACTCACGTAGCTCGGCATACTCGTAGCAGGCTCGTAGACCCGTAGCCAAAGATGTGTATCGTACGCCGAACTCGCACGATTTCACGCGACGCACAGGTGTGTGACAGAGGTGAATCGCTGACCTGCCCCCCTATTGTGTATCTTTAGTTGCCAACTGCACGAGGTGCCTATTATCAAAAACATAGCTAAAAACTGAAATTTCAAAATTGCCTTTAGTGGGTATTGAACTATTAACAATCTGTGTCGTCACTTCAAGTGCGAAAATATCCTTAGGACATCGGAATTCGATAGTATATCTATGTTTTTGATGATAGACACTAGACACCCAGTCCAGAAGGCAACTAGAGATACACAATAGGCCCGCTGATGATTCAAGCGGTGAGGTAGCTATGTGTTAGGTCAGTGACACGACTGTCTGTTGGCCAAAATTTTCATGGTGTTTTAGCTTCTAGCTTTTAACAGAAATAAGTAAATACACTGGTATGATTTTTATTCTAAGGCAATGATTAAATCGTGACACGGTGCACACAAGATGTGCTGTTGTGTCGTAAGCGGACCAGAGGGGACACACCAGTATTGAAATGAAAATATTCAATTATTTAGTATCCATAAAGGAGGGTATGAAGTGTATTTTCATTGCTATCTTTATCCGTCTTTCTTCTTCTCTTATGGTCTGGTTTTGTTAAGAGATGATTTATCTCGTATATATGTCGTGACCATATCGTAGAATTGACCATTTCATGATCTGGTTGGGCAGATCGTAAAGTATTAAAACAAAAATCTTTCACCAAAAGTAAAAAATAGGTGCGACGACGAGCGAAGCGAAGCGGAGCAAGGAGGAGCGTGTTAGGTTTACATGTAAGATAAAATAAGAAGCCGAGCAAAGCGGAGCGGAGCTAGACGACCCTTCCAATTTTAAAGAAATACGATATGGCCAACCAGATCATGAAATGGTCAATTCTACGATGTGGCCACGACATATATACTAGTAGTTCGCCCCAAACTATGAACTCGTGGATCCCGAACCCCAAATGTTGGCAGCCCCTTGACCTTAGCTCATGTTTGAACTTGTTTATTTACTCGTCTACCAAATTTTATGACGTTCCAATCAATGATACCAGAGTTATCGTCGAACAAACATACATAGATAAATACGTACATACATACATACATACATAAAAACGTTGGATTGTTCAAATAGATTTGGAGAACTTCTCTCGCTTGACACGATATGCTTTATAGTCTTGCCTTGAAAATGGAATGTAGTCCGCATTTGCTTTTTATATCTAAAGTTTACATGATTATTGCAAAGCGGCTCACCTCAGTAACTATTTTTGATCTGGATAGCCGACCAGTCTTAGCAGATTCAGACTGCCTGTTTTGCAATTATCATGTTTTATCCTCAAGTTTCATTAAATTCGATAAGGTTTGCATAATTATAAAAAAAAGATCATGAGAATTGTCGCAAAAGGACATCATCTGCAAAGCGTAGGTGGTTAAAAATATTTACTGTTGATATTTATGCCTTTGTTGTTCCAATTAAGCTTTACAAATTTCTCTTCCAAAAGCATTGTGAACAAGTTAGGTGAGATCCTTGTCTTCTTTTTTGTGAGCTTAAGTAACAAACCACTAAATCAACAAACTTTAATTTTAAGTAATAATAAAATTAAAGTACAGATACTTCATGTTTACGGATGACTGGGTGTTAATGGTATCGATTCGGCATAACACGTCTTAACTTATTTGACAGGACTAACCTTATTTTAAGCGTCCTGTCTTTTTCTTTCTTTATCGAAAAGACGAGGACAGAACGCTCAAATTAAGTTTAGTCCTATCAAATAAGTTAAGATGTGCTTCACCGAATCGGTACCATTGTCGAACTTGTATCAACATTTTTAGAACACAATCTATGGGCAATTTCAGAAACTCGCAACAAAATATACAATTTTATAAAAACGCAATATTACCGCTAATTTTTCTCTTGAGATTTATATTTTTGATTTTACACGTTACTTGTATTATTTATAACGATATATGTGAAATACCCCAAAATTAACCTATTTTGCCAAAACCGCACATGTTTCTCAATACCCATCGGGCACAAAGTCAGGAAACATAATATTTGAGTGTATTCTAGTCAGTATTGTACAAATTTGTTCTCCAGAATCTCAACCGAGTTCTGTATAATAAATGAAGGGGCTCTTGGCTCAGTGAAATTCTGCATCATTTATGGAAATCAACAACGCTACCGCAGAAACCAGTGGCTTGCAATGTGGCAAGGCATTACTTATAATAAACTATTTTGTTTTTACTAGGTATATTTTTTCGGGTTCCGCACTTAGAAGGTAAAAAGAAAACAATGTTCTATTCCAAAACAGAAACAATATTGGTGATTTTTTTTTCAAGTTAAACACATTCAGACAGACATTGCCCCTAAATACTAAAAATAAATATTACAAATTACGATCAAAATTGGAGTACATTAAATGCTCCAAAAATTATTCAAGCGATACAGCTATTTTTGTATTTTGAGAAAACACGTTTGAGCATAGAAGATATACGAGTTTTGGCTAAAGGAAGTTGGAGGTTAGACCGATATGGGTGTGATGATTCAGTTCGAGGAAAATCGTAGCAATTACCGCCAATCATGTCATTTCTGGAGCTTCTTTGGAAATTCCTCTGCTCACCGTGTTTTGTGTAGTTCCATATTTCTGCACAGTACCATGCTCATACAGTACCAGTATTTTTACCAACATCCAAAATAAAATGTTTCTTCCAACAATCGTTTTGTTATTAACTGCTTTTGAATAGTTCTCATACATTTTGCAGGCTATGGGCAAGCGACAGACGTGGAGGTGAGGCTCACAGCTCCGAGCTGGGTAGCTCGGGGAGGCTCGGCTACCCTCAGATGCCTTCACCAGGTGCCTCCTCAGCTACTGTACAAAGTGGAGTTCATGAGAACTGGAGCCAAGCTGCTGCAGTACGTCCGGGAGAGAGTCCCGCCATTCACAAACTATAGTTTTCCAGGCGGCATCTTAAATGTGAGTACCTGCTATAAATCTCTTTAGAAGTGGATGGATTTAATAAACTTTTACGAAGAAAGAAAAAGATTCTTTGAAGACAGGCAGCGAAGGTATACCTACTGTTGTAAACATATTAGCAACTAAAGTAAATAGTTTACTTGTTTATTCTAAAAATTGCTCAACGTGAGACGGATGCAAAGGTTAAATTTATTTTTCGATTGAATTCAGTTTATTTTGCCTTTTGTACGTAACATGTTGTACTGGTTTTTAATTTATTAATATGGCCCCCAAAAATAGGTGTTTGGTCCGAACAGGCCATGTAATGGTCCTATCTCTAACTATCCATATTTGAAAAGGAAAACTAATTTGGTCAGTGGAAATTCTACTACTATCCTCAATTAATGTTCTAAGAGTATAATTGAGCTAATAACTTGGTTTTCCCCTAATTTAAGATAATTTTGAGGTTGGTCGAGGCTACGTTTGAAGAAATTAGGAATCTCCTTATATTAAAAAAATATATTTGATTTGTTGGTATTTTCGTAAGAAAACGTACATATAACAAATATAAATTAAGACGATAATATCTACTTTGGTCTAAAGAAAATATATTTCAACCTTAGGTTTTTGGTTTCAAAGTGTTCCTTAGAGGAACACGGTTACGTGATCGACTTAATATTTTATTCACAAAATAAGTAATACAAATATGAAAGGATTCTATCAAAATCAAATATTTTTGCCTTTAAAATATTTCAATATACTTAAACTAAATCCCTCCATTCTGTTGTTTCGCTGCGTGATTGTTAGTATTACCCGTCAAAAAAAAAGGCCAATGAGCCAACCAATAATCGCTTTTATTAAAAGCTAATAAAGTCTTTATCATTGGCCTTTTTGTTTTCGACTGGTAGTCACTTTTTATGCTAGCCTATGCCATACTCTAAATGTAAATTTTAAGTTAAGGGATCCTTATAAAAGATCCGTTAGATCGGTATCATAAAAATACGTTTGTTTCTTCAAGTATTTATCAATATAATATATAATAAATAAAATCTTTGAATGCAGTTATACTTCATTTTAAAAATAAAGGAATGTTTCCTTTCAGTAAAATTTGCTGTTACCAATATTTTGAGTACACTTTTCTTCCACACACGGCCTTTTTTCCCACCTGTATAAGTTAGAAGACTCGAATAATTTGAACAAAAAGTACAAATTTAACATTACGTACAACATGTTCGAAAGAATTAAGTTATCCGAGTATTTTTATACATACCCACTCGTACATAGTTTGTTCTTTATATTATTTCACAAGCTATGAACGAACATAGTAGTATTCTTTTGACTGAGACGTACTCTATTAGGTTGGATGATCAGTCAGTAAGTGAGATTTTTAGAATGAAAACACGCATTGAAAGGCCTTTTTAGATAATAAAAATACAGCGGCTCGATCTCAAACCGTTCTTGAGAAGGTCTTGACAAATGGAGAGACAGACGGACAATAAAGTCATTGTATAAAGGTTCCGTTTATTCATGACTAGCAACCCGCCCCGGCTTTTCACGAGCATGTATTATACATATAAACCTTCCTCTTGAATCACTCTATCTATTTAAAAAAAACGCATCAAAATCCGGTGCTAAGTTTTAAAGATCTAAGCATACATAGGGACAGACAGATAGCGGGAAGCGACTTTGTTTTATACTATGTAGTGATGAGGTACGGGACCCTAAAAACACAATTCATGTAGGTAATAAATGTCTACAACTACTAGCACTTCAACTTTAAAACTGTCAGACTCAGCACGATGGCGGGCGCGGACGTCCGGGCGTCATTATTAAATTACTGTGCTAACTTTTACTAACAGTTTACACAGTGAACTACCTACCGATTCTTGTTCAAGTTTAGTGCGAATATGACGTTTATCTATGAAGCAAGCGGCGCCAGCGATTGGAAATTACTAATATGTGATGAGTAGATGAGTTTCAAACTTAGAGAGAGAGAGAGTAATAACGTATACATACATATGCAAGACAAGACAAGACAAATACTCTTTGTTGTACACCAAAGTTAATAAAATAAGGTAAAAGAACAAACTTATGAGAGAAGGTAACAAATGGTGGATAGCGATTACAGACCGGAAGAATAACCGGTATATACATACCGGGTGTAAATAGACTGTATATTTAAATGAAACTAAATTTAATACTCTAATGATCACAACGAACAACTGTAGGAAAAAACCGCGTCAAAATTAAAAATAGACCGGCCAAGAGCGACTCGGACTCGCAGCATAAGGGTTCCTCACCAATACTAAAGTAAGATGTCGATAGACTAAATTTAAATGATTAATTATTTTTAAAAATATTTCCAGTTTTGAAAAATCCTATGCCTTAATATCTATAAACTAATCCTATTAAAATCTAAATAGTAGCTTTAAAAGCCTAGCAGGGGCGAATGGTCATCTTTTGCAAATTTTAAGCTAAATTAAGACCACTAAACCAAAAATTACTAAAATATATTTTTTCAATTCTTTTAGGTAGCTATTTTAACATACCTTACATTATAATGAAATAGATAACACAGCTAAGACTCATTATTATTTATGCTAGAAAAACTCGACGTTTCGGTCAACTTAACACTACAGTAGGCGCGCCCTAATTGACTCCTATAACGGTCGCGCGGGGTACATCTGTAGCCCATTTTGAATGCAAATATTGTGGGTCATATTTAAGAAGAATGAAAAAGATTTTAATTTTATGAATAAACATCTTTATTTTTATGGTTTAATAATAAAAAAATAAAAATCATAAATTTTTTAGGTAGTTTTTAACGAAACAACAGAAATTTTGGAAAAATCAACATGAGACGCAGACGCCGGCAGGATTTCGTAAAAAGATATCAATAATAAGTATATTTGTTATAAAACAGTATTTAAAATGCAAAAATTACACTGAAATAAAGTACCCTTAAAATATTAGTACAATCTTTACATAAATAATAGGGATTTATCACATTCCCTGAAAGGTCGCGCGGGCTACATACGCAGCCCATCCACTTTATTAGTCGTTCTGTTCTGAAGTCCGTGTGCTGAGGGTAGCGACACGCTGCTGAGCGACGCGGGGGTCCATAGTCGAGGAATACACGGAAAAACAGCGCAGTAGTGTGACGCGTTTGAGAAAGAGGTACGAATAATATACCCTGGTCTACACCTGTAGCCCACGCGTCCACTCTAGTGTTAAGAGTGACCTTCATCAGGCTTTGTTATGATGGACACTCACCCTAATTTTAGTGATATAATACCTTACATTACACAATATTTCACTTTAAACTTTTTTTTTTCTTTTGATCGAGCTGAAGCCCTGTTTTGAAGTTCTGCAGTACATGAAAGTTCCGAGCGTCCGTCCATCTATCCGTATGTCACAGCTTCATAACTTTAAGGCGTATGACCACGCTAAATAAGCAACTCGATGTGTGACGGTACAAATATCAACGGAAACGACATTGAAATAATGTTCTTTTCAGCGTGCCTTGAAAAGTGGCTGTTACGACAACCACTGCGTCTCCGGCTAGCGCAAAATAGGAGAAAATAATACTTTTCACATGGACGCCATGAACGGAAAAAAATTTGACCTTAAATTTTTTGATCTAAAAATTTCCTATAATTTGGTGAAATAATAATTAAAATAAAAAAGGAGTAAGACAATTCTTGTGCTAATCATGTGAAACTTACGATGACTTTCGATTTTTTTTGTCAAAACTTACAATAGAAAAACAGTTTATGAAACTTAAAATTTATTTTTGACTCTATAATGCCTATCATATATTTTTATGAAAGTTTTTGGACCACCCGTGTGGGAGGAGTAGGCCTTCAAAGACAGTTGGCGTATTCATTCGCCTTAACACCGTTTAAGATAAATACTTGAAATTTGGCACAAAAATAGCATAAACTTGACCCCATAACAAGGTGTAAAATTTTTCATTGTTCAAAATACTTCCAATAACAAAAAGAGAAAAAAAATTAAAAACTCTAAAATCACAATTTGGGTATCAAATTGTAGATATTAAAGAACTAATTGTAAAAATATATACCTTAATTGTATTTACTGGCAGTGACTTCGAGAAACCTTTGAAAAAGATTCAACAGTAAACGACATAAAACAAGACAAACAATTCTGAACACTCTGTATAAAGAACCCTAATTTTTATTATTTTTCTATTTTTTTGAATATGAACAAGAAAACTTGTATATATTACAGTCTTCTGCTTATGATAGAACCGAAACAAATAACAAAAAAAATATCGTTTTCGAAGTTTTTTTGTATTGGGAGCCCTTAGGGTTTCGATTTTGTTTAATTTTTATTATCTGCCGTATTAGGGGCCATAGCAACATATATTCTGTGAAAATTTCAACTGGGTACCTATTTCGGCTGAATCTGTCACAGACGGACATACAGACAGACAGACAGCAGACGCTTAGTAATAGAGTCTCGTTTGGCACCTTTCGGGTACGGAACCCTAAAAAAAGAGAACAATACCCTTAAGGTTTAATTTATGCGTTAAGGATGGACCTGACCCCCAGAACAAGAACAACGCCAGAATTGGCGTTTGGGCTCTTTGGAAGAAATAAGGACTCTCCTTAAATTGAAAAAAAAAGATAAGATAACATAAATATGCTTTGTTGTGCACCAAAAGAAAAACAACAAAAGGACAAAAATATAGGCAACAATCGCTTAAAGTGATTTCTTCCAGACAACCTTTGGGTGGAAAATATTTTGGAAGTACGTGAAGGCGTAGGCGGTGTACCTATTATAATCAAAAATACTAAAATAATGGTCTAAACATATGTATATATTAACTCAGTACGTAAACTAGACACAAAATAAATAAATATTACATTCAATTAGATACAAAATATAGATATGTGTATAAAGATAGATATAATATATATATATATATATATATATATATATATATATAAGTACCAGTACAGTAATAAGTAGAGATAAATTAAACTTAAACTATCAAAGGGATAGAAAATGCTCCTTAATTAGTCTTTTAAAAACAGCAAAAGATCTTTTGTTAAGTCAACATATAGGTACTTATAAGAAATGTCTAAAGATATATGCTTTTGTCTAAAAAATATATATTCCTAACCTACATTTTTTGGTTTTTAAACTTTCTGCAGAAGACCGCGGTTAAGGGATCGACTTGATTTTTTTTTTTCATAATATACGTGATAGAAATATGAAGTCAATCTTCTTAAATAACATATTCTTTTGCCTACAAAATATTTAAGTATTAGCTTAAAAAACGCTTAAATTTTTTGTTTCCTTGCGTGATTATTGGTATCACTCGTTGAACACAATTAGGCCAATGAGCCAACACATAATCACCTCTATCAAGAGCTACTAAATAATAATA
This sequence comes from Ypsolopha sequella, assembly GCA_934047225.1. Classification (NCBI taxonomy): domain Eukaryota; kingdom Metazoa; phylum Arthropoda; class Insecta; order Lepidoptera; family Ypsolophidae; genus Ypsolopha; species Ypsolopha sequella. The sequence goes on along the minus strand of OW203994.1, from coordinate 11,993,762 downwards.
AAATCTTTGCCATTGGACTTTTTGTGCTGGACCGGTAATAAAAAAGTTGCTAGGGAAGGCCACACCCTTAAATTCGTTTGCCCGTTCTTAAATTTGTCTCAGCCACTTTTCTCCGATAGCCTTATACGAGTATCAACTTTAAACTAGAAAATTATACCTTTACAGTATAAAGCCTACACCAAGTTTCTACAAGAAAACTATGGTGATGTTTCCACCATTAACCCGCTCCTCTGCAGGTGAACTAGACCAATTCCTTCGACAAACAACTTTTCTTTAATTGTTAACAAAAATTGAGTAGAGTTGAATTGAAGAAGAATTTAATATGATTTAGACAGGCATGGTTTTGTTACTGTGCAAGTGAATGTACAATTTTCTTCTAAACCCAATTGCAAAGTGATTAATTAGACAGCGTGACAATTTGACAGATTTTCGAAATTAAATATAGTGGTCAACTCAGCCCGCGAGCTGAGTTGCCCCTGAACTCTTTTAATCGACTCGAGTGAGTTAAAAATTTGTATGGAACTTGGACGAAGGTATGGAAACAAAACATTATTTGTCTTACTTCCAAAAAATTTGACAGCTTTCAAAAGATTATTCTGAAATTGAAATAAAGTTCGCGTAAATACATATATAGGACACTAATGTGTCTTTGTTAGCTAACTAAAATTACCAAATCTTGTCACAATTCAAGCTACTGCTGGAATGTAACTACATCCTTCTCCAAAAACAAAGTTCATTTCGTTGGACTATCACATTAATCTTAGCAGTGACTTTAAAACTTTCTGCGATAGCATTCCTATTTCTGTACCGAAACAAGGAGACTGTGATTTTATTTTTATGTACTTGGAACAGAGTCGATTATATATTGGCACAACGTTCCCTTGGTTGGCTCGTTGGGTCTGGTTTAGCTGTCAAAACGGTCTTCCCGCTGGGTTGAGATCTGGGATTCAACCGATATCAGCTTTAAGAGCGGTCTCGCAACCGGATTGTGAAAACCCGCCTTTTTCCAATTAATCAAAACAGAACACTTCAATTCAAAATTCACTCAATAGTAATTCAACAAAACCTATTACCCATGTATTTTGTATCTTTCCATAGCAAAGTTTCCATTAGTTTCCGTAAATTTTAATTTAAAATATTTCGAATAAAAAAAAAGGTTTACAGAGACTAATGGAACCTGGTGATGGCAGCATATACAATACGATGGTAATAAGGTTTTATTGAATAACTATGGAGTGAATTTTGTATTAAAGTGATCTGGAAAAAGGCGGGTTTTTCACAATCTGGCTAGGAAACAGCTCTTAAATACAATAAAAGAGGGTTTTAGGTCAAAGCAGATTGTTTTACACCTATTCTATCTTTTTTTTGGCTGGGCTGTAATAACTTGAATCTCAGTTTTACAACTACCGATTAAACTTATCTTTTTCCCTGAGAATATGTGTTGTGTAATAAATATTAAAATAAAATCAATTACTTTTTAGGGTTCCTGAAGGAGACAAAAGGAACCATTATGGTGAGACTCCGTTGTCCATTCGTCCATCGTTCCGTCCGTCCGCCCATCCGCATTTCACAGACCCATCAACTCACCACTTTTAAACTTAGACCCTTTAACCAATACTCAAAGTTTTTAAACCGTTAGATATAAAAAAAAGGTTTTGAAAAACCTCGAAAAATAGTATGCTCCCTCCCTTATCTATGAATAAATTTCCAATTACAGGTTATAGTGGGACAATTCCAAAAAAACTACACAAGTATTAAAGAGCTGATTGTAAAAATATATTTAAGTTACATTTTACTTGCATCAATTTGGAGAAATCTATTTCCCGTTATTTCCGAAACTAGAGGATCTAAAAATATCTAAAAACGATTAATTAGAAAAAGGCGGGTTTTTCAGAATCCGGCTTCGATACCGCTCGAGCGATTATAGCAAAGAATTAATAATATTAATTACTACATCGTTTAGATGTCGCATTTATTTCTCAAGTAAAACGGAATTTTGCAAGTATTCTTAATTTAGCTTTAAAGTTTCGAAGGGCACAATCGCACTTTAAGTCTATTATTATTGAAAATTGGTAACTAAATGGGCTAATGACGAAAAGTGTTCATTATTTCGTAATAAACTAAAAAGAAACTAAGGCGTTGTGTAAATATTTTAGCGTCCCTCTTCCTCCATTGCGAAAAAACCCTCAGTGCGAGAGGGACGGATTCGAGGAAAAGTAGCAAAATGACTTTTTTTTTTAAATATAAAGTGTACTCAAGTTGCTATCAAAATTTCGCTTGACAAGGTCCTAGATACTGTTAAAACCCATCTAATAAAATATAATGGCAGTCCATATGTCATTCCAAATTGTCAAACCCAGAGAAATGGTTTCGAAAAAGACCTCATTTCAATAAATATTTTTATCGAGCCAAATTTCTCCAATCGCGTTTCTGTTTATAACAGATCCCTAGAAAAGAATTTCATAAATAATATTCTATTTTGTCAAAATAATACCCTCTTTACTAAAGTAGATATGCAAGTTTTAAAAGTGTTTATTAATTATTTTCCGTATTAGTGATTGTTTTCCGTAGCGCCTTAAAAAGAACACAAACCAATGTTGAAATCCAAAATTGGACCAATTACGATTTATATAAGTAGATGGTATATGTATATTGCCATAAAACCAAAAGTACACAAAGGCTACATTATTTATTTAAGATATAAATTAGCTTAATTAATTTTCCTTTATGTCGCAAAGTTAGTTTTAACAGCGGCAGTCGTTACAACTAACAATTCCTTGTGACGTCACTGCTAAGATATAAAATAGATTTTATAACGATGCCATAAGGTTTAAATGTGATTTAAATGGAAGCATGGATAATTTGGTTCCTTGGTAGACTAATTTATATTAAAACTATCCTCTGTGGTGACGTTAATTGCATCTTTTAGTTTAATTTTAGCGGCAACCTGTAGTCGGAGCGGGAGTGCAATATCGCAGTTTTAGTTAAAAACTGTGAACGAGTTTACAAATGAACATTTTTTCATTATGAGTTGTATCCCAGAGGAAAAATTCGGCCTGTCTGACTATATTATTTACATATAAACACACGAAAATATAAACATAAACAAAATTACAGTGGAAAAAGATGCACATTGGCGAGCATATATCTCTAAACAGAGATTTCTGACAGCAAAACCATCACAATAGGAAAAGGAACAAACGAGTAATGATACACGTGTACACAGATAAGAACATACAAATAATTATACAAGTTTAATTACAAAATAAAAATGTATTTGAATACTTACTATAAATACAATCTTTAAAATATTATAAATATACATAGTCTGTTATAAACTACGTAAACATAAATATATATAATATTTACCTATTCAGATTGTGAGAGGTAGTGTTCTTTAATTTAATTTAGATTACATTTTCAATGTTTGACCCGTATCCATTTTTAGGGTTCCGTTCCCAAAGGGTAACCAACGGGACCCTATTACTAAGACTCCGCTGCCCGTCTGTCTGTCCGTTAACCGTGATAGTTAGACAGTTGAAATTTTCACAGATGATGTTTTCTGTTGCCGCTATAACAACAAATACTAAAAAACAGAATAAAATGAATATTATTTATATATATTAACAAACATGTTTTTTGCCGTTTTTATAGATAATGGTACGGAACCCTTCGTGCGCGAGTCCGACTCACACTTGGCCGGTTTTGTTTTTATCAAAAACAATAAAAGCACATTCGGCTTCACTTTTGGTAAAAATATGTTAAATTTAAGTATTTAAGGGGTTTGTTGTTAAGATATTACTCAAATTTCACGTTTTTAGTTCGACTAAAACATATGTCGAGGTAATTTTAATGGACTCAGCCCAAAACATTATAATAACATTCCATAGACAACCCACAATGTGGTGACAGCGTTTGTATGGAGGTTTACACATAATGACCCCTCTTAACAATGCTTTTAAATCCTATATCAGTAGTGACTTCGCAAAATTAGGATAGTTACGATGTTCAAGTATTTCTAGTATATTTTTATGTAAGTGCCAAATGGTTGATAATTCAAGTCGCAACCGTTTTTTTTACCGGGACGCCGCGCCGTGACGTCGATAATATTGTAAATTTTGTACCAAGAAAAATGCTTTTTGTGTAGAAAAAATATTTTTACGGAGATGCCGTCCAACGATGCTTCCGTTGTCCGGCTCCGGTGTCCGACGCCCAATATCGGGACCAGAAAATATCGAACCGTGGACAAAAGCTCTAATGCTTATTGAAGTTGTTCTGTGGGTGCGTTCAAAGCTATTAGATTGCTATTAGATTGCCTTGCCTGAACAAAAAGAAGGAATATTAGTCGCTGATTGGTTATCTAAGAGCTGTTACAATAACTTAGGCCAAACACAGCTCAGGAATGCGGTGTTACAATAATTATTGTTACATCAGTTTTTGTGGTATAGCAATAGATATGTAATATATATTTTCTTTTTATTAGGGTTCCGTTCACCCCCGTAGGGTGCCCAAAGAGACTGACCGACTTTCTTGTACTTTCTCTCGGGCTGCCTGGGAGAAAATGCTTTTAGCATGTTTTACATTTAACTGTCGTTTTGTGTGATAAAAAATTTGCAAAGAAAGAAAGAAGGATCTACAGCTTAGCCAGTTGAAATTTTCACAGAATACTATGCTTTCTATCACGGTAAATAGTATAATATAAAAAATCAAACCCAAAAATCCCTATACAAAACAAAGAAACTCGAAAAAGTGGCATTTTTTAACGTTATCAAGCCCCCTCTCCTCATCTCCAAAACAAGACCGAAAAAAAAATGGTATTAGATTGTTACGTAACGATTACAGGCAAAAATAAAGTGGTTAAGATATTAGAGTTCCGTACTCAGCGAAAAACCGCGAATTGTTTACCAGGCGCATTGACGTACCTAATAGTAGGTCAATGACCAGGCGCTACCGTTTTAGCGGCTTGTTTCTGTTGCTTTAATGTTGCTATGACATTTTTATTGTTGTTTTTTACTATAATATTTTAAGGGGTTTCGTACCCGTATTGTGTGGTGGTACAGAACCCTTTGTGCGCGAGTCCGACTCGCACTTGCCCAAGTTATATTGTAGCGTACCATTATGCTTCATGGAGGATGTTTCTGTTATCCACAGATTAATTAGATATCTAATGAAGTTCGGAGAATTTCTGCTGCCATAACTATTTTGTTCTTTGCCCCCAGATGTCCCTATCAACGGAGAGCTCAATCACAATAGATAACCTGGATCCAAGTGCCAGTGGTCTCTACTGGTGCGAGGTTTCCTTAGAGACGCCCATATTCACCGCAGCGTCACCGCCGCACCAGCTAACAGTTGTATGTGAGTAAGGTTTAGATTCATTCTTTTTAGACTTTATTACGAAGGCAAGTTCCGAAGGGTTCCGTTGCTCAAAATTAAACACTTTGTTGTCCGTTTCTCTCTCTTTCAGTTAAGGCACATTTACTGAGGAAAAACTCAAGGTATTAAGTTATAAAACCAATTAGGAATGTCTACAGCACTGTTGTTCTTGATAAAACAAGCATCTTACTCAAAGCAAAACAATATACAGTATTTCGTTAGTCCTCACAGTATGTCGTTCAAAGTAATCCTGGAAAAGGAACCCACTCAGTTGTGTGTACAAAATGTTAGTGTAGTTGTGGAAAACATAATTTATAATGTAAACAAACGGCTCATTCTCAATAAATGCTATGATCGGGATAGCCAACCAGTTTCAAGTGATTCAGACTGCCTTCGTCTGGGCGGACATTCCGCCCCACAATGCGGGCGGCAGCTTGCAACGCGGTGCAGTGGCGTGAGCGGTCGGACAGGTTGGGCGTCCGCACAATTTGTTTGTAAAGGGCTTGCGTTTTCAATTTCCAGAGTATCACCAAACACGGATAAACAAAGTATCTAAATCACTTTCACTATATTTTGTACGTGATCTAGTTACTGTTAAGCACAGGCTTTCATGTCGAGGGCAAAGCCTAACCACTGTCTCTATTAAAATTAGGACGTCGACTTAAATCAATATAATCGCGAATTTCGCGTGGCACCAATAACTTTTCATCTAATGAATTCACCCCAAATTTAATTTAATTCTATAACATAATTTACAATAAGTTCTCCTAGTTTTTGAACTGGACAAAGCGCAGGAATGTAGAGTCAACAACGTTATTGTGTAAAACAGTTTTTGTTTACTAAGCAAGTGAGGTTGAACTGTTGTGTATTGTTCAAGGTAGGATAGAGTTGACAGGGGGTATTATATTGTGTAAAATTTGTAGTTACTTTTATATTTCTTAATTGCGTATGCATTTATTACGTGCGTATGTGGTATGTGACTTAATAATGACCCAACCAGCAGTTTTTGTAATTTCTGTCTGTTTGTAAATGTACGTAGTACGTATTTTTTTGACAAGAAACTATGACATTTTAATATTTTAACTAAGATTCCTGCGAAGAAATTGGGATTCCATAATGGTTTTTAGAACCAAAATTACAGCTTTGATTGAGTTTGTCGGTTTATTACTCACGTCAGTGTAGTATATTAATCGTGTCCAAAAAGCTAGGAAAACAATAGACGATTTTATATGTACTAGATTTTTTTTGGTGTCATTGAGTTCGAGCCACGATCTTGTCCGAAATATTTAGTTGAACAATTTTTTTAGTAATGAGAATTCAACAGATTAAGAGTTAACAGCTATTGGTGATAGTAATATTGGGCACAAATTTATAAGTACAATTTCAAATTTCAAATATTTGTTCTTTGAATACAGATCCACAAAAGCACCCACCAATAATCACATTCGGGGACCCAGATGTAGTAGTGGGGGGGCTTCTGCGAGCCAACTGCACGAGCGCACCCGCTGCGCCTGCGCCGCGGTTAACGTGGTACATCGATGACGTCAAGGTAAGGATTTATTATGAATTTATGAATAAATATTTTATGTAAAACTCCACACTTTATATCTTGAAAAATATTCAAGTTATACTCTTCTGTATTTTTTCAGGGTTTAAGATAAATTTTCCGCATACTTGCCTAGTTTCAGCTTCATCTGCTAAGCCATAGTTGAACTTTGCTGCGGAGAAAAAGACCGAAAAAACTATAGCTTTTCCTTAAAGCTTTTTTTTCTTTTTTTTTTTCTACTTCGTATTATTGTGATGTTTTCGGAACACTAACTGAGCGAGGCTCGATTCTTACTTTGTTTATATTGTATTGTGACACGATTTAAGAAAATTTCTTCTTAAATATAGACTGATTATATAAAATCAATAAAAAACAATAAACTCACACATTATTTTCAGATCCAAGAAGACTCAGTACGCTATTACTCCTATAGAGTATCAAGCTTGACAAGAACGAAAGGTGGCGGTGGATACAAACACAGGAAACACCATCGTTACTTGGCACCAGAACTGAATCATACCGCCAAGTACTGGGCTCTGGTTAGTGAAACAACCCAAGCGCCACCCCAGAACATCACTAAACAGGCCAAGTGCACTTTGAAGGAGGCGCAGAGTGAAGAAATGGCAAAGGTCAGTGTCAACATCAAGGTAGAGCAAAATGTACTCTTATTTTTAACTAAAAACTAATAGATAACTAGGTATAAGTTAGCGCGCAAGTTAAATGCAGTCAGCAGCTGAGGCAGAGTAAATTAGATATATTTTTAACCGACTTCAAAAAGGAGGCGGTTCTCAATTCGACTGTATTTTTTTTTTTTTTTTTGGCGTTGTTACTTCATAACTCCGTCATTTCCCAACCGATTTGAACAATTCTTTTTTTTTTGAAAGAATATACTTTCAGGTAGGTGCCATTTTGGGTTTGGTCATGATTTGATGAAGGTCTTCAGAGATAGGCAGTAGAACTCCTCAGAAAATGACAGCATATCTCTCGAAATTGAGGTAATCGCTATGTACTTGGGTGCTGATTACAAGTTATTACTTATAAATCGTCATTTTTCCACCTGACCTTCGATCCTGGCTTCATCAACATATTCACCATAGAACTCTTCAACGGATCAGAGCACATAACTCGAGATTGCGGCAATCACTGCGTTAGGGTGCTGATTCAAGGGTATTACTTGGAGATTATCAGAATACCCACCTGACCTTCGATCCTGGCTTCATCACCATAGAACTCCTCAACGGATGACAGCACATAACTTTAGATTGCGGCAACCAGTTTGTGTTAGGGTGCTCATTGCAGGGCATTGCTGAAAATTGCCAGTATACCCACCTGAATTTCAATCTTTGCTTCATCACCGTAGAACTCTTCAACGGATGACAGCACATAACTCGAGATTGCGGTAATCATGTTGTGTTAGGGTGCTGATAGCAGGAAGCTACTCAAACATGGCTACTTATACTCGCTTGAACTTCGTTTCAGATGTTAATCACGTTTGCAAGAACTACCTATAAGAACTACCTATACCTCACAATTTAACCCAGCAACACTAAAAAATGTGAAAAAAAAAAAACTTTTAACAAAAAAATAGCAACCGACTTCAATAGTAACAGCAGTCATTCACTAAAAAGTTAATAATAATTCTATAAAGACCGATGGTACCGAAGCAACACTTTTGCCGACTTCCTTCTTCCTGAAACATTATGTTATCTAGAAGTCGGCGTATTTCCTACGATATAGCAACATAAAAACCAATATAAGAACGCCGACTTCTAGATAACATAACGTTTCAGGAAGAAAGAAGTCGGCAAAAGTGTTGCTTCGGTACCATCGGTCTTTATAGAATTATTATTAACTTTTTAGTGAATGACTGCTGTTACTATTGAAGTCGGTTGCTATTTTTTTGTTAAAAGTTTATTTTGTCGTTGGCAGATCGTAGAATTGAGCATATCACAATCTGCCCAGGCATATAATATTTCTGTAAAAACTTGGGACAAGGCTGCTTTCCAAAACGTATAACAAAGTATTAGGTTGCACAGTTAAAAAACGAAAATAACACTTAAGAGGCGCCATCACGTTCCATACAAACGCTATCACAAAATTGTGAGATATCCATGGAATTTTATAATTATACTTAGGCCAAGTTCATTGAAATTATCTAGCTCTATGCATAAGTGGAACTAAAAATTGTGAATTGATTAATATCTTGACAACAAGACCATATAACACGTGAATTTAACGGTTTTTTAACAAAAGCGTATCTGAATATGCTGCTATTGTTTAAGATAAAATAATAAAATTAATAGAAGTCAAACATCAAAAACGTTATCTTGATTAACAATAACCTAAAATATTAATAGAACACGTCCACTATCATACCAAAATCATGTGTCTCCTGTAAATAATGTTCAATTTTCCGCCCACTACAAAATCGGCACGATAATTTCGCAAGCATGAATCGTGCATATGCACAATATTGTAGCAAAATAAAACAGCATGACATTTGGCTGCGCCCACAACTGAGTTGGTCGCGTCATGATGTCTGTTATTTAATTATTATATTAATTAAAGGTAACTAAGAAACAAAATATTAAATTTACGTTTCACGAAACGTAAATAAGCTTTACTAAATAAATTAAAGTTGTTTGAAAATGACAATTATCGACATAATATCGGTCACATTTATTGACATGAAAAGTATAGCATGTTGAAGAACATTATAGAAGGGAAAATTGACGGAAAACGGAGAAGGGGGAGAAGGCGGATGACGTAGAGTGATAACGTAAAAGCTTGGACTAACATAAAAGACGCTGCCAGTCTCTGCAGACTGGCACAGAATAGAGAAGATTTTCGTGTAGTGGTCGCCGACATCCGCTAGGATATGGCACCCCCAAGAAGAAGAAGTTTGAAAATATATCAAAGTTATAGCTGTGACCCTACGATCTACACATTCTAGCTATTGGTTTATTATAAGAAGTATAAGTTATGTTGCTCTTGTATGCATGAAGCTCAAAAATGCGCGGCACACTCTCTAATTTTTGAGAGTTTGAATTTTTGTGAGAGTGAACAGGTTAATCAAATCACTGATATTCCTGCTCGCCAAAAGTGCTGTCATCTCTATGGGTGCTGTGTTTCGAAATAATTTAAAAAAATCGTTACAATTGCATTATTTACGAGTATCTTGATACTTATAGCACAGATTATTATAATAGTTGCTTATAGTATGTCAACTTTATTTCTAATACTGAACAAATTTCAATTATATTATGCCAATGCTTTAAACTTTTGTTAAATTTTGCTTCCCTTACTGGCAAAACATGGAATGTCACAGAAACAAAAACTTTTCAAAAGTATTGACGTTATTTTACACAGAGGGACCTTTCCTGTTTTGAACCTGTACGGGGTATTATAGAAAGTCCTTATTTGTGGAGCACACTCACAGTTTTTGCACGTTGAGTAAATTGCAGATAAAAATACGCACGAAAATCTAAGTTTTGCCATATTTTACGTAATTTTGGGTTTTTTGTGACATTTCATTTTTTATCCCTGTACTATGTTTTAAATTTGTAAAAATTTACTTTACTTGCTATTTCGTAGTTATTTATATTTTGTAATTTCTTTAATTTTTACTGTACTCGTAGTTGAAGTTTAATTCCCATAAGTGGCTGTTAAGATGTCATTTATCACTAAGTTTAAAACGAGATAGCTATTCCAACTCTACATGTTGGTTGAACTTTGATTCAACTCGATTTCCTGTTAATTTAGACCAGTGTTATTCTGCTTCGGAGTATTGATTACTTTGCAGCAGCCATTGTATAATTGTGCAAGCTTATGAATTATATAGGGTACTAGTAGTTTTTGTAAAAATGGAACGGTGTGCAGATGCGGTCTCTTTTAAGACTTACCTTTTTATCTGTTTATATAATCTGTACGAGAAGATAATTTTTTTATGTTCTGGCACCTAAGATTGTTTGGAAATATTCGATATTAAATTAGATAAAATTATTAGCTGTAACGTTAACAAATCCGCTCTCGGTAATGAAACAAAGGCAGCTTTTACTTGTATAATTAATTTTGTAGAGAGAACGTTCACTTAATCAGTTCATTATACATTTTGCCGGGTAAGTCATTATTTATTTTATAATTTTATTTAACCACCTCACATTATGTTAAAAGTTTATACATTAATAAAATAATGAGAGTAACCTTATCTCACAAAATGTATATTTTCTTATAATCCGAGCGTTTGTACACATTCCGACAATATCTTTTACATGCTTATAATGTTGCTAAGAAAAACGGAGCTGTGATATTTAATTTTAAAACGGTGCCATTTGGCGTGTATTTTTAACCCTCATGCAAAACAGTTCCGTCGGCATCAGCTCAAATATACAGAGATGACAATGAAAAAATGCAAATAACCCTAATGAGTCTGAGAAACTCCATTATAATCATTAAATCTTTCTGGGCTGAGTAAAATAAACGCAAAACCCAAATTCGTGAACTCTAGAAGGGCAAATATTTTCTCAGCTATATGACCTACATCGCGCAATCGAAGTTTCTATCGAACGTAACATAAATACTTAAATACCCGAACAACGAATGCAAACTCTATTCACGAATTACCTATTCCGATTTGTCTTCTTCATCCAATTTATTATTTAGATTTAGATTCAGGGACTAGGTCGTTTACCGTTTAGATTATAATAAACGTCTATAAGAAAATAATTGTCATCGTAACAAAGCAATTTGATTGTCATAAAACAATCATCAACGCATACGTCAAAGCTATCCGAAACAAAACACGCGATCAATATGTTACACAGAGCTTCACATTTGTTGATGACTCGCGCTACTTACCAACATCAATTTCTAAGCGGCTGTCCACACATAGTTGCGTTCTGCGTTCCGGTGGCGATCCAAATTTCACGTACCGCGGTCACTATAATCTATGCGATGGCATGGATCTTTATACACAGAGACCCAGGCGTTCAAGGAGAAACCCTTACCCTTAGAGTAATATATAATAATAATAATAATACTTTATTGCACAATAACAAGTTATGTCTGTACAGAGGCTGTACAGAGGCGAACTTAATGCCATTTAACATTTTCTTCCAATTAACCTGGGGCATTGTGAAAAATGTAGGGTAGTGCCCAAAAAGAAGAAAAGTTGTGAATACAATTATGCATGTACATGTGTATATATTAAACCCACATATATATAATAGGTCTTTACTTATGAAATTGCTGAAATTTTCGTACATATTCATGAGCCCATTTCATTATTTTGATAAAATAGTATATTATTTTTGGAATATTTTTTTGGGATCTGCTAAAACAGAAACGCGATTGGAGAAATTCGGCTCGATAGAAATATTTATTGAAATGAGGTCTTTTTCGACACCAAATCTCCTGGTTTGACAATTTAGAATGACATATGGACTGCAATTATATTTTATTAGATCCGTTTTAACGGTATCTAGGACTTGGTTAAACGAAATTTTGATAGCAACTTTAGTACATTTGATATTAATAAAAAACCGACTTTTTGCGACTTTTCCACGAATCCGTCCCTCACGCACTGAGTGTTTTTTCGCATATGGAGCAACAGGGACGCTAAAACTTTTACATGTCGCCTTAAATCGGTGGAATAAGTCCTTTTGTGAGAGCCCACGTTTCACCGCCGTTGTACGTCATCACAAGAAGGACCCACTGGTTTAAAACCTTAGCTGGTATTGCCCACCCTAAGCATACTCTTCGTATAAGTCTCGGCATCGAAACCTTTTTACCCAGCTGTATAACTTGACCCAGGTAAACATATTTTCGAACAACTTCAATGCTGATATTATCGACGGTTACTTATCCAAAATCATCCGTAGGCCCACTCGTCTGAAAGAATCGTTTAGGCTGCGCAGCATTTTCCTCCGGTACCTGCAGCGTTTCCGCCATTATCACTCTGTCATCGGCAAACGAAGATGTGAAATGTACTCTCGATTAAATTACGCGGCAATTTTAGCAAAACTATGCGAAAAAAATACACAAATAAAAAATACAAACAAAGTACTTTTCTTTTAATAGAATATAGGTAGCAAATTGTAGGTAATATACCTAAGAGCTGGTTGTAAAATATATAAATATATTTTATAATACAAATATTTTGCCTGCGAGATCACCCACGTAAAATTAGTTTTTTTTTGTACCTACAAAGTCCTACCAAATCGGTAAATATTTTTTGGTACCAATATTTTGATCTAATATTGGGAATATAGCACGAATATAGGTACACTTGCCTCGTGGAAAAATTTAAGAAAATAATAGCACTTAACTGAGCGTCATCGTTCTTACAGTAATGATGATGATGATGATGATGATGGTCTCCAAGCCGACACGGCTACGGCGACTGCTATTGGCGAGGGTGTGATGGGCTTCGCTGGTGTGCCCGAATGTGGCTGACGTAACCAATCTTGGCTTTAAATGTTCGTCCGCATATACCACATTTGAGTATTCCGTTTTCGTAGTTGTAGTCAATAGCCACAGGTGGTCGGGCCTTGAGTTGGTCACGCTTGGAGTCGAGATCTGCTCGTCTTTGTGCTTCAAAGCTAAAAACATTTGTTTGCACAAGATGTCTCCACTCTGGTCTTTGAGCTGCGTGTTCCTCCCAGGTCTCATGGGGTATATCGCAACTCTTCATATGTCTCTTCAACACGTCCTTGAAACGAAGAAACTGGCCTCCCTGTTACAGTAATGATTGCTTACACGATCTCCATGCCATTATGACCAAAATATCATTATTGAACTTCGCCCGCGTGGTATTCGTATTACAGTCGTATTTGAGTCTAGATTGATTCATTTTCATTATAAACTTAATTATACGTACCTACTAACATTTAATGTTAAAATAATAATTGTCAGTTAATCTAACATAAATTACTTATGCGATAACATAATATTATGATGTGATATTATTTAAGAATTAATTTGCTTTAATTTGCTATGTCCTTACAGGGTCATGTTTGATACCGCTTATGTATAATTGTAACACTCTATATTGTACATCATCAATCAATTAATGCACTAAATTTGAATTTGAATTTGAGATTATAACAGTTGCATATGGGTCCTATCCTCGTGGAAAGAATTATCAAAATACCAGCACCACACCGAGCCCGTGTTTCAGTTAGATGATCACGTGACCCGTTTAAAAAGGGTTATATGAATTTCGGTCCTAGTAGGTATACTTACCTGAACATTAAAAAAAAATTAAAGAAAGTTAGTACCGGATTGCGCGAATGAACACTCACGAAACAGCAAGCATGCTGCAAATGCGATTATACAACGGTGACACTTACGACCACAATGCCCGAACTAATTAGACACCTGATTTTTTTTACTAAAATGGTTACTTCTCTGATTTCTTGAATAACAGCGCTACAAAATATAGCATATTTGTTTATATAGAACCTATTTTTCAAGTTAGAAAAAGTGTCATGTCGATACATCAAGTGGTTTTCGAGATCTTAGGTAACAAACCTAAAAACTTTCATTTAATATTTTATTGGGATAGGATGGGATGGGATGGAATGGGATGCGATGGGATAGGATGGAACGGGATTGGTATTTACATGCAACGATTTCAAGAAATCATTGAAAAGTCACGAAAGAGTATGTCCAAAACCAGAGGACCGAAAAATATCATAGTTATTATAGTTATTATATTGATGACATAAATTTCACAAGAAAAATTAAGTAATTTAAATTTCACAAAACAAAAAGATATTTAAACAAAACCTCTATCCAATATGTTGAATCACGATGTAATATATCTTTTTGATTTTTTTGGTATTTTTATTAGTCATCATAAAAGTTATAGGCAAGAATTTAAATACCATTTACTTAACTTTCCTCAAAACTGAAGAAATACGGAACCCTAGGCGTGCAAGTCAGACTCGCTCTTGACCGGTATTATGGTAGTGCACAGCTACAAATAGCAACATATGCTTCGTTGATCCCACCACACAAGATTACCATTTGTCCCTGTACCTGCCCTTACAATAAAAATTGCAATTAAGGCGCTACGGAAAAAAATCGAGACTTCTAGAACTTGCAAATCTACTTCAGTAAAGAATGTTTTATTTTGATAAAATAGTGAATTATTTTTTAAAGTTTTTTCTAGGGATCCGCTTAAACAGAAATGCGATTGGAGAAATTCGGCTCAATACAAATATTTATTGAAATGAGGATTTTTTTCGACACCAATTCTCCTGATTTGACAATTTGGGATGACATATGGACTGCAATCATATTTTATTATATCGGTTTTAACAGTATCAGTAGTAACCATCGGGCCTATTATGTATCTCTAGTTGCCAACTAGACTTGGTGCCTATCATCAAAAACATAGATATACTATCGAATTTCGATTGTCTAAGGATAATGTTCGCATTTGAAGTGACGTCACAGTTTGTAAATAGTTCAATACCCTCTAAAGGCAATTTTGAAAGTTCAGCTTTTATCTATGTTTTTGACGATAGGCACCCTGTCCAGTTGGCAACCTAAGATACAGAATAGGGGGGCTGGTTAAACGTTATTTTGATAGCAACTTTAGTACATTCTATATTTAAAAAAAAAACTACTTTTTGCTACCTTTCCACGAATCCGTCCCTCTCGCACTGAGAGTTTTTTCGCATATGGGGTAACAGGGACGCTAAAACTTTTACATATCGCCCTAACAGACCATTACCCCCACGTTATTCCCAAACACAATCCCCATGGAGCCACAGACCAAATGAATAACCTCGACTGGATGTTACACCGCTGCAATTGCTCTGGGATTTTAGTGATAGCCTCAATTACTGCAAACTGACTTCGTTGCAAGACTACTCATACCTAACGACCAACATGGTCATAGCCCTAAGCAATTTTCGCCCCTAAATCTACCCTGTTAGAGTCTAGGCAAGTCCCTAATAAACCATGGCTAGCAGATTTTACGCTAAGCATAACAAATTATCATTGTGGACTGTTAATTTATCGTGTATCCGGTTATGAATGAACTGTAAATAACTTGCATACTATTGCAAAATGGTGTGACAGCACAATATTTCAATTCTTTTGTCATGAAAGCTTATTTTTCGGCAAAATCTGGAAGTTTTTTTATCGTACGCAGAATCTTGCGAGCTTGTGTATTGAATGAAAAGGGCAAAGAAATAGAAAAGAATATTTTCCTGACAGATATTTTTCGTGGAGGTTATACCAAGGTCTTATTTTCCTAGAAATGATAGTACGCGTGGCATTGTGTTAATTTTCCATGTTTTTCTTTTTCTCTGGGCAAATTACAAATTTTGTTGTTTAACAATTTCTTTGCACTCTTCAGTATTTGCTAAAATATGCCAAAAATAGGCTGTGGCACCATCTATTGCACATTATTCGTGGCTTTATCCAAAAATCTGCGTTCTCTTGTCTTAATAAAGTATTTACATTAACATAACTTTTGAAATAACGCAAGAAACATTTTTACCTTCCCATCTAATTTACCTACTAGGACTTACATATACGTTCACTTTTAGTACGGATCTCTAAAACACGTCTTTTGCAGAGAGACGGTTTTTACTCTGCACGGATGTTGTAATGATATACAAACACACAGCGGAACCCTATTTATATGTATGTTGTAGTCGCTGTACCAAGGATAAAGACATTCTGATGCATGCATCGTGACGTAACAAAACAAAAGTGAAAATGTGTTGCCAGGGTATGTTTATACTATAATATATAAGTAAGGATACCTTTATAGAGAGTTTAAACGTATATTTTCATATTTGTCCTCAGTTTAGTTTCAATTTCTTTTTTCGATCTCAAGATTCTATATGTTTAAACTGCTATGCTATTAAGTTGATACTGATTCGGTTTACTCAACTTCATCACACGCAAACCTATGCTAGGTTTAGCATTGTTAAGAGGGGTCATTACGTGTAAACCTCCATACAAACGCTGTCACCACATTGTGTGTTGTCTATGGAATGTTATTATAATATTTTAGGCTGAGTCCATTAACATTATCTAGATCTATGTTAAAGTTGAACTAAAATTGTGAAATTTGAGTAATATCTTAACAACAAACCCCTAAAATACGTAAATTTAACGGTTTTTTACCAAAAGTGTACTCGAATTTGCTTTTATTGTTTTAGATAAAATCAAAAATGTATATTAGTTAAACATCGAAAATGTTATCCAGATTAATAATAACCAAAAATAATGTTTGGAAACGTCCACAGTTTTGCCAAAATCAGGTTTCTCCTCAAACAAGTTTTCAATTAACACGGCGCGGCGCGGCGCGACGAAATCGGCACTATTATATTGTCCTTGCACATTCCATGGAGCGTGCACCTTACAGCGAAATGAAACAGCATGACATTTGGCCACGCCCATAACTGAGTTGGTAGCGTCATGATGTCTCTTTTAACCTTAATGTTGTAGCATGATATTATTGGATTAACATTATATTATTATCATTGCGGCAGAGAAACGCATAAGAAAATTAAACCTCGATGTGAGGAGCCCTAAACCGAGATTCGAACTCGGGACCTCTCGCTTACCAAGCAATTGCTCTACCAACTGAGCTACTCACGTTTCAACACAAAATATCGCGATTTGTCCCATGTGATTTGTATGCATATACTCACATGTTGCATGATCTCATGTCTGAATAATTACTTTTAACCCCTTCTATGTGTTTTGCAACAACTATGAACAAATAAGAAGAATCTAATGGCTGTATGGTCTAGTTCCCTTTGCATTCTTACCTCAGGAGAAAATCAAAACGAAAATACCGTGTGCACCGATATTACACTCCATTGCACGCGGATCCAATAGTTAGACCATTCCACACGTGGGGCACGAGGGTGCCCCAATTTATAATAAAATTATTTTAAACTACAACAATTGAAAAGAAAAAATCAATTTTATTATAAAGAAGTACTAAGTCATAACATGAATGTCTACAAATATTTAAACTTCTAACATGTAACAACAATTAAGAAAAAAAATAAGCCACGAAGAATTTTCTCAAAAAGCAACATTCAATCTAAATGATCGTCCGTCACAGTACTGAAAAGCGTGTCCTTGCATTGGTATAACCGTCCTAGAAAACTTTTTTATGCGCAGATGTTGTCGTAACTTAACTAGTGCAAGCAATGATACAAGCTGCAGGTACTCAGGAAAAGAAGACTGTCCGTATAAAAGTGTTCAAATAATTACAATATATTCATCAATGGGGCACGCTTGTGCCCCGCCTTAGTATAATAATAAGGAAGTAGACAGTAGTTTAACTTGCCGGTGTCCTTGAAATCAATACCTACGGAGGCTCGGTGCCTAAACACGCGCTAGGGCTGCCGACGTTCATAATGCTATATTAAATTGTCGCATTATTTAATTTAAACAGCCATACAATGCAAAACATATTCTATAATTTCGTGCCATAATTTACGAAAATGCGCGGGTGGGGGTGCGGCTTACAGTGTCAACGCAGTAACGTGCGTACGTGACTGAGGCACAACTGCGACTGCCGTCCGCCGATAGCTGCCGAGATTTCGAAGCGCGTCGTCTCGGGCCGTTTCTATGAAGACATAATACATAATACTGCTTCCTTTTCTTATACTGTGGCCCCGCGCGTGTAATGGAGTGTTAAATAGGCCTAGGCTCTGAAAATGTTGCAGGTCAAAAAATTACTCTTGGTATACATTGCTCTCAGCTAAGAGTTTTATTTTAGCTTTCATAAATTATTTCTTAATATTTTGATACAAACAAGGAGAATCGACTCTTTAGAATCCTATGTGGACCGTATAATTACAAAACTTGATACGAATATTACTACAAAATTATTAAAAACTAAGTTATTTTTTTTTTATAAAGTGACTGTCAGATTATCACTTACATTAGATTTTATAAGGCTCATATATTATGTTTATCTTGCTCACTCGCGTTCAACTCTAGATAAGTCCATCCTGCATTCTCATAACAAGTTTTCCCAACCTTGATAATATTTTTCGCCAACAGCTTCGGAAGCGGCCACGTCCCGCAGCCCAGCCACACATCCAGTTGTGGGTCTCTGTACTGGAGCTGAGAGTACCAGCTCATGGGAAGCTCAAGCTGACCTGCACAGCCACGATACCCGATCAGATCAGCCCTGGAGAGCATTTTGCCGACGTCAAAAAACAGACTGTCACTGGTAAAATATTTGATTTTCTTTATACCTATAGATTTTGAAGGCGTTTCTTATTCGTGCAGCTATATTTATACTTGTAACACAATACTTAGATATTAAGGTGCATATTATTAAGTATGACGTTTCGTTTATATCATTAATTGCACGGAATAACATCCAAGCAGTCTAACAAAACCCTTGATGATGGTGTAAAACCGATACCGGTCGGGTTAAATAAGCTTATTAACTGTGAAACGAGTGCAAGTGTATTTATTCATCATGATGTTTTCAGTCTAGTTTATATCTGTCACAGGTAAAGCATATAACACGATATTCTATAAAATAGCTAAACCCTTTCGACAATGTATGAAATAAACTATATTATATACTTGGTCTAGGTATTGTATATAATCACAAACGTACAGCAGGTAAAACGATGACCATGCATTAACTTCGTAGTTATTTTTTATGACCACCCAGAAATCCTTCTGTTATGCGCCTTATCCTAGAAAATGTATGTATTTTGGCATCTTCAATAAATAATTTCATAAATTAAACTCTTATTTTTGTTTAAAATTGATAAAATGTTGAATAAATGGCAGAATAAATTTATAATTATTTTACCTTTCATTTAATACTTTGCTTGATCAACGGTTGAAATTCTACACATATTATTTGGACAATGTTTATACCTATAAAAGCTGAAGAAAAAGAAATAAATTTATGCGGCCCGGTATTGTATAGAATCACGGAGCATTCTATAGAATGTCTGAATTGTATGCATTGCCTGTATAACATATCCATCAACATGTTGACAGCTTGATACAGCGTGCCTTCCTCACAAAAATTTGTTGAATCGTATTATTTCCTTGTTTAATTTGTTGATTTTGTCAAGTTTATCGTTGTGTTTCGTTTTTTTACTTGTTTTTATTTAAAGAACATTTGTTTTAGAACCACGACTGTTCTCTTATTTGCATTTCGTCTCAAGGCCGGCTGAATGAAGTAGGTATAGTGCATACTAATGTCGCGAAATGCAATGCTTGTCTCACACCGAAATAATGTCTTACAACATGTTTGCTTTACATTGGGGGTATAGTGTATATGGTTGAAATTCATCTAATACTTTTACTAATACTAATTAGTTTGTACTACAGCAACCAGTACTACACCGTTTCCAGTAGTTTCGGATACATTTTTTCTCAAACTGATATTGTAGACATATAAATAAATCCTTGGACAATATTTTTTTACAGTTTTAAGTACACATTTACATGATAAAAATACAATTATTTCAAATATTTATATTCATAATCAATTTATTTTGCTAATAAAGCCATACAAATTTATGTATAAAAGCATGCAAAAAATTTATTGATATATTAGTATCATTACTTACAAATTCTACTTAACATTAAAATAAAATAATTATAATGAACAATTACAAAAGAAACAAGTTACTGAAGGAATTAAATAAAAGAAAACAAAATAAAATTGAGTTATAGGTCAAACAGTCCTACATATAAAGTCAAAAGTCAAAACTCATAAGTGCAACATTTCCTTCAAAGTAAGTTTATAAAAATAGGTATTGCTAATTCTGAAACTATTTGTATTATAAGATTACATATAACCATTGTCAGTCTTTCCAGTTATGTTGGTAGAATCCTTTAACTTGTAAAATGGCTCTTTCAAAAGACAATATTTAAGTTTTGTAGAAAATTCATTAATATTAACAGTCTCGTATTTTTTGTTTATCTCGATTTCGAGAAGTAAGTTTTACAAAGTTTTTTAATGTTGAGTGTTTAGTTGAAATTTTACAAGACGTTAAAAAATTTTGTTGAAATAATTATAAAATTTATATGTATATACACGGAGGCACGACAAAACGAGTGGCAGACATCGTAAAGGAGCGAATTCGAGGAAAATATAACTAATCGGTTCAACAATTAGCAGCTAATTTGAATATTTCTAGGATATAAGCACGCAATATTTTGTTAGTCTCAATCATAGTTCTGTGGTCTCAATATTTACGTGGAATAGAATATTTGCTCACATACTCGAATGAGCATCGCGTGGGTATTAGGTTTTTGTGAATATGATTGGTATTCCAAGAAAACTTATCCCAAGTTATAATTATTTGTTCATTTCTAAGTAATGTAAGTAATACTAAAGAAAATGATCCAAGGTTTATTAAATTACGTAGGAATAAATTACTTAAATGTGAGAAAAATGTTTCAACATTTTAGATTTACTTAATCAGGCTTATGTTATTAAATTTCGGCACACAGTTATATTAATTTTTGTCATAATTGTTTGTTTATTATTTCTACTACAAATCTTTTGCTCAGAAAGGTAGAATATCTAATTATCTACCTTCGGTTTCTTTATTTCAAAATGTGTTACTGCTTTCGAGCTCCCTTTCGTTACATATACATGTAATACTCGTAGGATACCGTACGGTACATAACCTTATACAAAGGAAATTAATTTCGTAAGCCTATGAGCGAATACAAACATAATATACTGAAACAATATAGTCACTGCCCGACTCCTAAGGCACTTGCGTAGCTAAGCAGGGGCATGGGTGGTGGCATAGACATAGACGATGTATTGTCTATGGGTGGTGGGCACGGCTAGTGTTACCATTTCAAAGTTTGAAACATCCTGACAAAAAGCCGCATATTTCCCGATTTTGTCTTTTTTAGAGTTCCGTACCCAAAGGGTAACCAACAGGACCCTATTACTAAGACTCCGCTGTCCTATTTGTCCGTCTGTCTGTCCGTCTGTCACCAGGCTGTATCTCATGAATGTGATAGTTAGACAATTAAAATGTTCATAGATGATGTATTTCTGCTGCCGCTATAACAACAAATACTAAAAAACAGAATTAAATAAATATTTAAGGGGCTACCATACCCGACATGTTTTTTTGCCGTTTTTATAGATAATGGTACGGAACCCTTAATGCGCGAGTCCGACTCGCACTTGGCTGTTTTTTTAAATTCATTTAAATGTATTTATTAAACAGTGAAATTGTGATAATATGTCTCTTTTTATATTACGGCCCGGCCGCTCGATACACGATTACTTGCATCCAATAAAATCGCGAAAAACAGGCCTAAATCACAGTGCAAAAATCATTTTTATTCTGTGCTTACGCTATGATCCAAATATCACACCCTCGCGAGCGTTCAGTACGTGTTTCAAGCTGGTATATCAAGTAATTACAAAATATTTTGTGTACAGATAGGGTGGAAAAATTGGTCGTTTAAAATATGAACCTCGGTAGCGCAGTCGGTAGCGTGCTTGTCATGTAAGCAAGAGGTCACAGGTTCAAATTCTAGAAAGAGGAATTTTTTCAAAAATATTTTTCCTTTTAAATTTGTTTCTGATTGATTTCTAGTTTGTAATGCACTCTAATAACAATTAGAGTGCTCAAAGTGATGTATTTCGCTAAAAAAACATAAAATCTTAATAAAACTTATATCAAATTAAATTTCGTACAAAAAGTCAAATAAAAGGCTGACATATTGAAAAATTTTAATCGAAAAACTCAAAAAAGTGACGGACTCAATAATAGGTACACACAAAGATTAGGTTTCCAGAAATTTTAAATGAAAATATTTTATAATAAAATACAAACTTTTTTTTTGTGTGGAATTCTGTATAGTTATCAGAGTCCACACTCGTACACCCAAGTTTCACCGATGATCATAACGTCCCAGCGTGATGAATATTCGAGATTTTTGGGCGACCCAATTCCACTAAGCAGGATATAAAAGTCCAAAATGAAAGTGTTAGAGTAGGACAAATTTCTCTGAATACCCTCGCCTTATATGTTTAATAAATCGCACGCGCATTACACGTTTTACTGGGATAGCGGAGTGCGGGGACGATTACTTTATGCAAAACTTTTTGTTTGCCTAAAAATGTTTATTATTGTATGTCAAAAATTTTATTGTAAAGTTGATTGTTGTGATGACTAATTAACTAGTTGAAATAGTTGTAATGCTTACTGATTTAATACTTTGTTTTATTTTCAAGTAATTTGAAACGAAAATAAAAATGTCATTAAAAGAATCCATCCTAATAAAAATCCGGGCAAATTAAAAAGTCTGCCAAAGTCCGGACGGAAGGATGAAAATTCGGACATTGTCCGGACAAATCCGGACAAATGGTAACCCTAGCGCACCCCCCTTGTGAACCCGGTACCCCCCCCCTCCAGAAAATCATGTTTCAAAGTTATTAAATCCAATTAATCGACGAAATTAAGTTTCAACTAAGCAAGCATAAGAAAATATATCAACGAAATAATTTAATAGCAAACTTCCTCGCCATCTGGAGCTGGTTGCAGTTTGAAGTCGCCCAGTCGCCCATACCTTGTGTTTAGAATAATACAAGGTATGGCAACAGCTAATGAATGATACATAGGACTGTATTGAATTTTAAATTTTAACATAAAGCCTTGTAATAGTGAGCTAACAAGCTAACTAAACTTGAAAAAAAGAAAATAAACGCACGACATGAAAAAAAATGCATATAGCAAAAATTTTAACATCACTTTTAAACGTCAGTTTTTTACCTCTTTAAATAAACTCTTTCGAGGACTTTTTTTATTAAAGAGTAGCCAAAACTTTCCTAGTTTATTTCAATAATGTCTTTCAATGTAATGTAGGTATTTCTTTAATAAGATAAATATTCCGAACGTATTTTCATACATTGCCACGCATGAAATTTATTCTCCCTCCAGACTTTTAAGGGTGGTACATTTCAATACACAAAAGGATTTATATTTTATTTATTGAAATTCAATTGAAATCAACAGTAAAGTTGTTACTGAAAATCACCGGTCAAGAAAGACTGTTTGTGCAAAATAACGCCAAATTTACCTGAGTATGGTTTTCAATAAAAATTAGGTAAAAAGGAAACTGCACAGTGAGATAAACATGTTAAGTGACTATTCAGCATAATTCTTACCTAATGCGGGCTAAAATAAGGCCGTAAACTTATAAAATAACTCTTAATACACGACAGCAACCAAATGTTGCACTCAAACGATCGACACCCAGCGATCAAAATTATAGTTCATACGCAATAATATGGTTCTTTTTTCATCCTTGGTGTTGCCATAGAACAGAATATGGGTGAAAACCGTGCCAAATTTGTTGAATATTAACTTGTGAATTTCAGTACCAATAGTTGCGAAAGGGTCAAATATGAGTTCATTTTTGTTTAGGGAATTGCTATTATTTTTATAACTCGTGTTTTAATAACCTATATTATCTACCACTTTTATAAACTACTAAGTTTGCTGGTAGAAAAACACCAATATTTTTATGTCCCTTTGTTTAAAAGGCAAGTACTCAAATTATTAGAGACAAAAATTAGAACAAAAGATCTGCTTTATCTACCACTTTTATAAACTACTAAGTTTGCTGGTAGAAAAACACCAATATTTTTATGTCCCTTTGTTTAAAAGGCAAGTACTCAAATTATTAGAGACAAAAATTAGAACAAAAGATCTGCTTCAAAATTCAGACGCCTGAAAACCTTTAATGTTATAATGGAAATGAAATATAAACAAATTATGTAAAATGGAAACAATAATGAAACTGAATTTTGTAGAGCTCTGTCAATGTTATCATGGTACGCCTTAATAATAAACACTTAGCCTCTGGCGTTGGAGAAAATAACAAATGAAATATTTATCACATTTAGAAACATTAATACTACTGTAAAATCACCAGCAATAAAATAAGTAAAAGCAAAATATATTGAGCTATATTTATTTATTTGTTTATTAATTGGTTTGCTAACAGATATACATCTTAACTAGTAACTTATCTAAGGACATATTAAAAGGGTTTGAGATGTAGCCCATATATACAGGCAAATATAGCTTGTGACAGTATCACTCGATAGTGGATACAACTATGCTTAATTTTATATAATTAATAATTTAATGTGGACTCCTTTGTGGAGTACAAGAAATGTTTAAATTTACTTAATTTAATTTAATTATACTTTAGATATACGAGTAATATACAAACGAAACAACTTCAAAATAAAACTTTGCTTTGTTGGTAATTTTCAATTAGGGCGAGGTTTTCCGGACTTTGTCTCTTTTGAATTCATTTTAAACCCTGAAATTGTAATATAGAAATTTTGAAAAACTTTTTGATCTTAATATTTCGGTCGTTTGATACGTAATTTTTTGCATTTCTCTGCATCAAATTAAATCGCAAAGATTATTCGCAAAGAACTAAGAACTAAATATCATTTCATTTTAGTTATATTAGGTTTTTGACAATAAAACTTATTCCAAAATAAACGTCGCACAAAATAAGATATAAAACAGCCGAATAATAAATAAAAATACCTTAAAATCGCGAGATTTCTGATCGGCCCGATAACACTGAGTGGGATGAATGAGTGTTAAATAAAAACGTTGGGGCAGGACCGATTTCTCGTTCTCATATGTTGTGGGGATAGTTTCAAATTTTGAAACATTCAAATCACAATCTGTGCTTACAGAATTACCTAAAAGTAGTATTAAACAAAACAAGAATAAAGCAAAAAAATCACGTTTTTTTTTTCTACTAATAATTTCTCAACAAATTCTTACCCAATAAATTTTCACTTCTCTCATAATATTGGAGCTAGTAAATGCACGTGTAAAAATACAGAAGCTTTTTATTACTATTTTCTCATCTATGTAGCTTCACAACGTTTTTGTAAGAAACTTTCATATTTCACAGTTGAGTGGCTGATAAAATTGGGTACCGTTAGAGTTAACACCGTAGGAAGTTCCGTTTATTTGTTTTTAGATATTAACACGTCTTAGTAAAGATCAAAAGCTGATAAGCCTTAATTTCTTTGATAGTAGATACTCTTATAAATACATGGTACAAAAAGTAGAACACTGTTTGCGTATACAGAGTAGAACATTTTCAGAGGGACCCTTATGCCAGCGCTCCTTATACACGTAGATACAGTGTATTGAAGCTATGAAGCATTCTTTAGACCCTAGTCACAGTGACTGATGCCGGACCTATATATCTCGCAAAATTTCGTTCAATGGTATTTAATTAAGTATATTATTTTATTTTTGTATAACAGGTCACAGAAACCGTCATAATATTCAAAGTCATGAAATTATACATATACCTATATATCAAAACTGAAACTGCACACGCTGGATGTTTATGGATAATTCTAGTCAGCTTTGTTCCTTTGAGTAAACACCTTCAAGTACCTACAACAGATCTTTTCTTCACAAACGAAAAATTTCTCAATGTTTTTTTTTTCCACAGTGGCAGTAAAAGAGCTGCAGCGGCCACACTCCGACTCCACTCACGCCGACTCACCACCTCTGTGTTCAACCCAGCATTTAGTCTATCTGCTGTTTGGTTTCACCTTTATAATACGATTTTATCTACTGGCCATCTAAGTATTTTATTACCACAATGAAAATTAATAATCTGCAAATGAACTCTTTAAAATGGTTTCAATGTTCAAGCAACTTTACAAGTTTAGACTTTAGATCAAGGCGAATTTATTACATACTAGCGCAATCATTTTATATTTTAATTTTATGATAAAAATTAAACATCAAAAGATGATGCGCTACGAAAATTCATCGGTAGATCAGTTGAAGGATATAAAGTCTTGGTGAGATAATTGGAGATATGAACCCTAAATAGGAACCCTAAGAAACAAACGTACGAGTAGATAGTAAACCCTTTTGCTTTGCTTCATAAAGTGCGACACTCAAAAGTCGCATTTTATTAGTAGAAGAAATAAAGTGCGACAGAATCTGTTGAATTAGTAGAAGAAATAAATAGCGCGCACTAAGAATTATTTCGATATATTTCATGTTACTTCTAGTAGTCAGTGTTAAACGTACAGTCATTCCCAAAGCTCAAAGTTTGTTTAAATCTAGTACTGCATTAATTTTTTCATACCTATGTATTGTGTATGTTGCCATTGCAAAGTTTTTATTGGTTAATGTTAATTAGAATTTAAACATTTTGGAATGTCAAAAATTTTAAAACCAATGGAAACTTTGCGATGACAACATACAGAATACATAGGTAATAAGGTTTTGTTGAATAACTATTGAGTGAATTTTGAATTTAAGTGTTCTGTTTCGATTCATTAGAAAAAGGCGGGTTTTTCACAATCTGGCTACGAAACCGCTCTTTAAGAATTTTGTCTATTCTCTCATTGCAAGTTTAATATATTGAGATTGTATGCCATAAACTCAGTTTTACTACGTTGAAGTGAGTTCAAAAATCATCGTTGGTTTGGTTTTTATTTACTTTCACCGATCAAATCCCAACATGCAGTGTTTACAAACCATAAAATTTAAATCATTATATCTAAGAACTGCTGCGTTGTTTTAATATTTTTAATAATGCTTACGAAAAAATACGTGTTCATAGTTTTTATCATTATTTAATTTTTTATACCTGAATTAAATACTACACTTTACACTTACGTAACAAAATATGTTACGTTAATTGGTTTCATGTATTTTTTAAGGACACTTATATTTTTTAAAAACCTTTAATGTTTGATTAAACGTTCCTAAATTTTCATGCAATAATAAAAATCTAATATATTTTTTCTTACAGAAACAAAGTCAATTAACAAAATTGGGTATTATTTTTAATCTAACTTAATCATGTCTATCAAGATTCTTTACAGGGTTTCATACTGGAACTTTGATAAAAATATTTTTTTATTTTAACATTAAATAAATAAACCCGCCAGAACGTGCTTGCAGGTTTAACTTATTTCTTTAAGGCGCTTTGTAACGCCAAATAAGCAGTTTTATGTGTGTGGATACAAATATTGACGGAAACGACATTGAAATAACGTTCATACTCATATAAGCGCGCATTGCAAACGATAGCTGCGTCCCCGGATAGCGCAAATAGGAGGCAAAGAATACTTTTCACATGGATGCATATGTTCGATTTAAAAATATAATTTTTCGTTTATTGCTATTACATTTACTTATTGATAAAAGTTTTTCAAGCTTTTTGGTACAGCTATAACGGAGAAGTTTATATGGCGGTACCAAGCGCCTTAAACCTTAAACAGTGTAGTTATTCTATGAGCTAGCTTTTAAAAAACACGTTTAATAAGTTATTTTTCTAAAGATTGATGTATTAACTCTATCCTTATTAAAATATCTATCTGGGCAGCTGTATAGATCTAAACATATTTTATTAAGGTTAAATGTCAGTCGCTTAGCACAAAGTGCAAAACTTAAAAAGCATTTTGATATGTGGCAATTGACGCCAATAGTTTAGTATTAGTGAGGTTTATAAAGCAAGAGTTATTAGTCATGATGTTTTCAAAACCAACTTAAAATGCTTTTTTAACATTGTTTGAACAAGATCATGACTAATTGTGCATTAAATGTCAAACTCATGCTTTATAATCCTCAATAATACTGAACTATTGGCGTCAACTGCCACTAACCAAAATGTTTTTCATTTTTTATCTTCTAAACAAGACAAACAAAGTTACGTTATGCACTTTGCGCCGAGTGACTGTTACTTAATGTAACGTCAAGTTAACAAATAGATAAATTAATTAAATAATAATATTGCTACCCATTTTCCTCAGTGTGAACACTACTTTCAAATTAGACAACACAAGACAAGACAAAGACAAGACAAATTAAGATAGAAAGCCAGCGGAGTGATGTTATTAAAGAATGTTGTTTAATTTGTTTAATATTGTATAAATAAACATGTTTAATTTCAAAATTATTTAATGTGTTATTGTTATTAATTACTTTATGAGTGGTCAGATCTAGCGTTTAGGAATAGATATTAAAATTCTGAAAATTCATTCATTTTGAATTACAAAACCTGTCTGTACTGTATTTACTCGTATCTTATAAATTACTGCCTTTTTGTGCTAGACGCTTTCAGTGTTGTCATACATAATTTTAAACAAAACTTTTGTGCTTTCGTATTTGTTCACTTACAAACATAAATAAATACTACGTAGGTGAAGTTGAGTTTCCTGTAAATGTAAGAGTGAGTGAAATTCACATGAGTGAAATTATATACTTAAATAATTTGTCGAGCTCAATTGAAAACTCATAATTGGTCCGAAAACAATTGTTTGATGATATCACTGGTCGAATGGGGCAAGTTACTCCAACTTCTCTGTTGAACACTGTGTAGTTTCCACACTAATTTTCAAATCGTTACTACCTAGTCTGGACCCATAAATTTGCCAAATGTCAGGATGCAGCTTTAGTTCTATTCATACCTGCCATGCTTTGGGTTACTTAGATCATCAATGGATTTGTTGTTACTACCAACTTAATGTGGCATTGGACAGTTAAAAATACACATTCATTATTTTTGAGACATTGTCTTGTATACAATTAAATTGCTTTCGTGCTGTAAATATTTTTAAGAGTGCATTACAGCTTGTAAATTTACAAGTTATTTATTTCAATTGCACTTTAGGTTCTTTACATTTCCATGAATTGCTAAAAAAAAAATTACGACAATATATGTTACTCTAGCCCCGTTACTGTTAATATTCTATGTGCCCCAAACCTGAGTAGAGTTTCTTCTCTTACATTATGTTCGTATAGAAAAAAAGTGTTTTAAACTGATTAATACATATTTTAAGAAATTATAAAATGAATAGAAAAAAAATTCTATTAGCAAAGTATTTTCGATATATAAATAGCGAGGTGTTTTAAATGCAAAGATGATATTAGTTGTAATGGCTAGAAGATTTGTTTTTTTCGTACATAAGGTGGTCCGTGTTAGGCATTTCAAATAAAATACATTGTAATATGAGTACATGTGCGGCTCATCAACAAAATTCCGATTTCGGTATGAACTGCTACATTAAAATATGTGCCAGGGGATGTGTGAATGACCCCGCTTTTACATTTGTAACACAAAGTTGATGCATAACTGGACATCTTTTGTATGAAAATACCAGGTCTTTTGGTGTCAAATGTCTTCCTGCAGCTCTTTACACTGACTATTGTAGAAAAAATAATTATTTACTATTATATTATTGTTAGGCTAAAAATGTGATAAGTTGAGTGTATATTCGGAGAACGTAAATATATTTGCATTAGATTAGCTATGAATTGTTTAAATCAATAGAGATTTTAATGATTTTTTTAATAGTACACTACCTGCGTTGATGTCAACAATTATAGTACAAAAATATACATTTTGGTTTACATTATGTAAGTGGATCATCATGTTCCGTAGCACAAATTTCAAGAAAACTTTCTAATTTTTTTTATTTACACTCATTTTAACATAATAAACTATTTTTGTTGTAGACAGAACAGAAAAAATATATACAAAAGAAAATAAAAAGCTTCTTAAACTACGTCATATATGAAATATCTACTATTAATACATACAACACATAATGTAAGTCATGTTGTAAATGTAGTTAAAACTGGACTTAAGAACTACATTGAAACAATTGACCCTTCAGGTACGATTCTCCGTATTTGTTATATATATTAATTAATTAATAATTGTAACAGCCAAAATACAACTTTTAGATAATAAAAATATTACAATAGTTTACTATATGCATAAATGTGATTTAAATGATATTCAATCAATCAACCAATACTGAGTAATCAGCTTTTAAATGATATAATGGTAACTTCAAAATAATATCATTAAAAATACATGATCAATGAAAAACCATGAAAATTTAATAAAAACATTCTAATTTCACTCTTATGGAAAATCCAATTATTTTGAATTCCATAATAATCATTAAAAATACTTTTATGCAATACTAAACTATTGTCATATATTGCTTTTATGCTGGAAAGTTCTAACAATTAGTTACAAAAATAATTGTTGACATCATCGACTTAAAGGTTGGTGATTGTATTATTTGCGTCAAGCCGCTATTATAAAATAAAATGGCCATTTGAAGTCAAAATTAATGTGGTCAATTGAGATGTGGTTTTCAAATATAATGCTTAATGACAACACAAAATTTGTTTTATTATTTCCCAAAGTATAAACTTACAAATACTCCGCAATATAAAAATAAATTAATATTAAAAATAAAAATAAATGTTAGTAGAGATAAAAATGTTAACAAATAGTCTCATAAACTGTACTGCACGCAACCATGGCTATAAGATTTAAAAAAAAAGAAACTTAAAAATAGTTATACTACGTCTATATGAGTTGTACAAAAGCCATAGTCAATGACAAAAGCATAAAAAGGTGCTCAAGGAAGTTGGAACGGTTGGACATTTATTTTGTAACAGTTCAGGGCCGGGTTCGAAGTGATTAGAAACTAATCTTGTAGTCAGTTTTGTCAAATTAAATTTTGTAAAAGGTGGTAGAGCTAATGCCGGGCTCAAGTGTGGAGGTACCACCATCTTACTTGGAGACCACCTCGAAGTAATTCAAAATTCAAAAAGTTTATTTTGCAAAGTAGGTATATATAATACACGTTTCACAAGTCAAATTTTAATCTTATAAAAATATATGTAATAAAATAATAAATGTACATGAACAACTTAGATTAAATGTTTATTTAATTTATGTAGCAATATATATACGATTAAAATTATAGGTAAAATATTATTATACAAGGTGAAATCCAATCAACCGCCCGAACCCATACCGGAGACCCGGCCAGGGACCAGGAACAAGGTTCAATGATCACCAACCGAGCCCCCAGCACGAATCCAGGCGGCCGACCAAATCCCATCCTATATACTACATAGTAATAGGTTACATATATAAATACATGCATACCTCCGCCCATTCGATTAGTCTTGCTAAGAAGAACGGGCAAGAAACTTGGCAAGATCATGTCTTTTTTTTTTTTAACATAAACTTAAACTATACATTGAATTACTTATATCTACTTTAACCAAGGGATAAGAAAATACAAAACAGCAGGAATTCAGGTTAATGAAAAAAGAAAAACATCTATATCTTTGCCTACCTGCCTGATATAGTCTATTTCCTTTTACAGTCTGTAATTAAGTAATGTTAACTCTTAAGAGGAATCAAAAGTTAGGAAATTATATTAATTAATCAAATTATTACCTACTATCATCAAAATCAGTATCACTATAACACCATGCTTCACCATCATCCAAATATTCATTTATTTTATAATATGCCTTTTTCAGTAGGCCTTCCTTAATATACTGTTTAAACTTATTCTCTGACAAAGTAAGGACCTCTTTTGGAAGTTTATTGTAAAATCTTATACCATGTCCTACGAAAGAGGTACTCACTTTGGCGAGTCTGATTTTTGGAAAAGCCAGTTTATACTTATTTCTGGTTTCCTTACAATGTTGCTCACCAAGCCTTGGGAGAGACTCAACATTTTTTCTAACATATCTAAGGACTTGGTAAATATATTCACAAGAAACAGTTAATATATAAATAATTCGGAGGAGAGTAAGAGAACAGCTCACAGGCAAAAAACCAGGAGGCCCACCATACCTGGGACCGATGGATGGCGGTATATCCATCCCTAATAGCCGGGCCTTATATGGAACAGACTGGTGACGGCAGCGGCGTCACTGGTGCGAGGGTTCCGGCATCGCGCTCACCAACCCGTCTGCCCAGCGTGTGTGAGTATGGGCATTTCTTCCAGGATGACCGCCGGGTGTGGCAAAGTCCTGGAAAGGCTTATGTCCAGCAGAGGACGAACTTGGCTGATGGATGGATGGAAATTATGTCACAATTACATTTTCGCAACTTTTGAATTGCGAGCCATAGCGAAATTACGTAGCATCGGTAAAAATCAGAATGGCATATTTAAAATGGCACCAACGTCTGAAAGTATCTTTACTTTGATTGGTCCTCATAGGATAGTTGCTAGTTTGGAGTCCTATTGTTGACGCCCAAATCCTTGATTAAACAAACCGGCCACGTGCGAGTCAGATTCGCGTTCCTTATTGTGAATGATAAATTTAATTTTGTATTTGTTTTTCGTGAATTTCTCAACCACTTTATTTTTCCTGTAATCTTTACGTAAATACATACTACCTTGATTTTTTTCATATTTTTCAGTCCATCAGTTTTGGAGATAAGGGGGAGACATAATTTTTTAATGGTTTTTCAGGATTTCTCGAAAAAGATGCAATTAAATATAGACAAACTATATATTTTTACAATCAGCTTTTTAATACCTACAATGTGATATCCATATTGTATTTTTATAAAATATTATGTTCATTTTTACCTTTTGTTTTATATTTCTCATTTGTGCTCAACTTTTTTAAATTGCCAAATTTTTCCTGTAATTGATCTGTTGTCTAAGTTAATCGAAATAAATCGAAATTCGGAGATACCATACATATTTTTGTTGTTTTTTAAAGATTTCTCGAAACTACCTATAGTGCCAGTAAATATAGTAAAAGTATATAATTTTTACAATCAACTTTTTAATATCTACAATTTGATACCCATATTATATTTTTAGGATAATATTTTTTATTTTTCTCACTTTTGTTTTTGAAATATTTTGAACAATTTTAAATATTTCATGTTTTTTTACACCGTAATATGTGGGAAAATTAATGCTATTTTTCTGCCACATTTCATGTCTTTATCTTTAACGGTGCTAAAGTTATGAGGCTGTGACATACGGACGGACGGACGGACGGACTGACAAGGAGTCTCACCATAAAGGTTCCTTTTGTACCTTTTAGGTACTACGGAACCCTAAACATTTTATTTATTTTACCTTTAAAAGGTAAATTTATATTAAGGATATCCTATTTAAGGAGAAGCTCCCTTTGAAATATTTTATTTTTTGTGTCCAAAATATGGAAAGAACTACAAGTTTTTGTGGTAGACCAAGGTACAAAGCTTTCATCCGTCATGCGATTATGACTGAAAAGAGAACAAAACTCGTGAAATTTTTATTTTGTAACCGCGAGCGATATAGTATTATTTAAAAAATAAAGCTGCTAAGATAAAACTCCCCACCTACTGAGGATTTTCATGAATAATACATGGAGTTTTGGTTGCTGAATGGAGGCATGAAAAGTTTTTTTTTGCATGAGATTTTAGTTGATTTGAAGGCAAGTGTGAATGTATATTGACGTTTTGAGGAACGTATTTTGCAATTATATTTGTGCAAATGGAATATAGTTACCAACCAAAGCGTCTAGATGCAAAATGTTTATTTTACTCATATTAGGTCTTTACATATGAAAGTGCTGTTTTCTATAGAGAATTTGAAAGAAACTAAATTTTCAGTACTAACATTTTTGAATTTTTTTTTGGGTGTGACAAATCCAAATGATGTAATTTCTTTTTTGTATGAATGAGACAACATTAATCTAACAGCAACATTAATTTAATTTTTGAAAAGTGTCAGCTGTATAAAATTATTACGAATCTTATCATGGATATGAATGGCATTTAGGACAAATTGTTTTTGAAGATTTAATTTGTATAATCAAACTGAAAATAAAAAGAAAATTTAATACGTAGATGTAAAACCTTGAAATCAAATTTCAAACATAAGACAAATGATTGAAATAGCTATTGAATTACAGGAATTATGAACTCATGAATCTGTAATAAAATTACGGCAATTTCGTTGGTAAAGACCTATTATTATTTCAAGATTAAATCACATCAATCAGGGATTTATCTCCTCATGTAGGCCTGCCATGAGTTTAGTCCTTGATACTCGCTAGCGTAAAATATTTAAGGGAAATTATTAAAAATATAAGTAGCAACTCCAAGTGTCCGGAATAAATACCAAAGCGTCTGACTAAAAATACTGAGTGGGCAATTTTAAAGTATGAAATCGAAAATACTTCACCAAAAGTCCAAAAATAGATGCGACGATAAGTGAAGCGAGGAAGATCGTGTTAGGTTTACATGTAAGATAAAATAAGGAGCTGAGCGAAACGGAGCGGAGCGAGGCGACGTCCCTAGTTTTATTACTTAAAATTAAAATGTCACTAAAATATAAAATTGTTCGCCTGAGAATATTATTCGCAATATTATCGAAACTCAAAATATTATTAGAGTGCAATACAAACTACAAAAGATCAATCAGAAACAAACCCAAAGACAAGAATATGAAAAAATTCCCCGGGCCAGGATTCGAACCTGCGACATCTTGTTATCAAGACAAGCGCGCTACCAATTGCGCCACAATCGAATAATATTATTATTTCCTATCGAAAACGGATGATGCGATCCATAAAGAAGTCGTGGCATGGGATAAAGGACTCACCTCTTTGTGCCTAGGCAGCGAGGAATGGCACGACCCGGCACGACATTGGCTGCGCTTCGGTGACCTCTTCAGGGAAACCAAGGGTTTTTTCTGTGCAATACAAAATCAGGTCATCAAGACGCGTAACTACCGGAAATACATTATTAAGGATGAAACCCAGGACATCTGCCGGGCATGTACCCATCCTGGAGAATCTCTTAGACATGTTATTTCCGGTTTTTCCGCTCTTGCCAACACTAAGTATCTGCATAGACATCACCAAGTGGCCAAAATCCTTCATCAAGAACTCGCCCACAAGTACGGCCTCGTAGATCAGAAGGTGCCGTATTACAAGTACTCACCGGCGCCAGTACTAGAAAATGACCGCGCGCAGCTCTACTGGGTTCGGTCTGTCATCACGGATAGGACTATTCTCACGAACACTGACATCGTGTTGATGGACCGGGCGCAGTCTCGGGTGTCTTTATCCGCGAACGGGTTAATACCAACCAGCCTCGAAACCAACCTGACACGGTTGGGATTCTGCGGCAGTTCGCTTCCAGCGCGGATGCAGAAGGCGGTTCGGCTCGATACTGCTCGCATTGTTCGCTGGTTTCTTTCCCTGGGGCTCTGAACCTCGGTCGACTGTGATTTTGCCGGGGGGTGTACCGTCTCTCTCTCTTTAAATTTTTTTGGCCAAGAGGGAGAGACGAGATCAAAAATTCTCATAATAATAATAAAAAGGCGTAGGGATGTGACGACCCCATCGCTTTCTGGTACGTCCAGTACGTCCAGTGCAATCAGTCACCCCAGGGCGGTTTGTGGCGAGCCGATGGTGAGTGGCGACACCACGGATCCTACCTCCAGGGGACACTATTGCACATGCGCTTACACACGCACATACACACAGCAACACACCCCCCGCCTCTGCGCTTGCCTCAACCAGCCGGCCAGAGTGGAGATGCAAGAGCGAAACCTATGCTCCAGGTTGGAATTGTAAAATGTTATAACGCCGGGGGTACTTGACTGTATAAGGATCTTGCGCCCCGCAGACTCACCTCTCGACAACCTTAGCTGCTAACATAGTGTTGCCCCCTGGCCGCCCCATGGTGGCTAGATAGGGGCCCCACAACGGCTATCCTGCTGGATAGTTATCAAGCAGCAAGTCACCATACTATACCATACTTACTACCATACATACCATACATACATAGTCTACCATACTTAAATTTGTGAGAGATTTTTGAGGCAGATGTCCGTTATCTCACTCCATAGCCCTGTTATCCGGCCCATTTAGCATCCCATCCTCATAGCCCAATCCAAGTCGCTTTCTTCCTGGCAATAGTTTGGCAACTGTGGGGGACTGTCCGTTATTGTATCTCAATGATACATTGAGGGAGAGGCCTCCATGGATGCAGCCATCTCACATTTAGATTAAATGGTACCAAAGGCCTCTTTAATGTTGGCTTTGGCCCCATGAATGCCTTTCAAATGACCGGGTCCCCATAGGCCCGTAACTGAAAAGTGTACCTACATAATAATAATAGAAGCTGTTTATTTGCCATTATTGAAATTCACATAACAAACTTTATATAAGGGATGACAAATTGGTCTAACACTGGGCCCATTGCAGTTGGGGGTAGATAAAAGTTATTGGAACCTTTGCTGACCTAGTATAGCAGTATTTGTAGCCGCTATTCGACTATTGTTGATAAAGCGTGCTAAGGTTGTTCTCTCATAATTTATTCTTGAACAAACCAGATACGTAAAACTCAATTCCGTTTATTTATTTCTGACTACTCACCCGCCGAGTCAATTTCACAATGAAAACATTTACCGTCTCCTACTGCAGACGTAATGTACCCCAGATAAGGCTCCGAGGAGGACATAAACCGCCTCGCCTCGCCGATATCGCCCTGTCTAACGACCGTCAGAACCACCCATTCATCGTGGGTATGAACACCACCTAAATATTTGATACTACTAACAGGGCGATGGAAAATCAATTTTTATAACATGTTTGGCCAGTATGTTTTTAATTTTGATAATAATCAGTGTTTTGTATACTGAATGTCAAGGGGATGCACTATGATAAAATTCTGTCCTTCTCTAATGCTTTTGTTTTTTAACTGTTAATTCTGCTCTAATCAGATGTCGCGCAAGCAAAACTATAGTTATTTTGAAATCACGGCTACATTAGGACTTTAACTATAATCTTTTTATGTAATAAAGTTTTTTTTTTTAGTTAGTATATGTATGTGTTAGTTTTGTTTCAAACGATTTTGAAATACTGTATCGCT
The DNA here is from genome assembly GCA_934047225.1 of Ypsolopha sequella. Lineage (NCBI taxonomy): Eukaryota > Metazoa > Arthropoda > Insecta > Lepidoptera > Ypsolophidae > Ypsolopha > Ypsolopha sequella. The sequence goes on along the minus strand of OW203994.1, from coordinate 11,956,102 downwards.
TTTTTCGTGCTATCCATGCTTTTTTATAGTCGTATTATAATTTAAAAAAGATTGAAAGTATGTTTATTTATAAAGTATAATTTATAATAGGGTTCCATATCGTGATGAAAAATTTAATTTTGTTATTTTGTTTTCGTGAATTTCTCGACCGCTATATTTTCCTGTAATCTTCGTAAGCACATATCACCATGTTTTTTTTTTTATTTTTGGGTCCACCAGTTTCGAAGATAATTTTTTATTATTTTTGTGGTTTTTCAAAAATTTCTCAAAGCAAATATAGTTAAAGTCACGGATGTATAATTTATACGTCTGTTGTTATAGTATATATTTTTACAATCAGTACTTTAATATAAATAATTTGGTACCATATTGTATTTTTGAGATTTTTTTTCTCTTTTGTATTGTAAATATTTGAACGATTCCAAATTTTTCAAATTTTTTTGCATTGTCCTCAGTGGGCATATTAATTCAAAATATCAAGTCTTTATCTTTAACGGTGCTAAAGTTATGAGGCTGTGACATACGGACGGACGGACAACGGAGTCTCACCACAAAGGTTCCTTTTGTACACCGCTCAGTTTTCAATTTTCGATTACAGTTGAAGAACAGGGGTTAAATGGAACTGGTTAGAATTTTTCGGCCATTATATCAATTAGTAATTTCTTTCGCTTTTATTTAGATGTAGAACATTGTTAAGAAAACACATTGAGCAGAAAAAATGTTGCTGCACTGAATTTACCTTTTCTCATTTCTTTTCTTCATTTTCTCTGTTGCTCGTTTGCAGATTGATGAAACTCATGAAGGATACTGAAATATCTATGATATTTGAACGTGATATTGAATCTTCCGAGCAGCAATATCTTCAGTTTAGGCCCTGAGCCCATTTTAGGGGTAACTGAAATAAAAATCAGGTCGTAAAGTTTTGATGAAACAAGCTTTTTATTCCCTCATAAAATGAAAAAAATCTAGCTTAATAAAGTTAATTCCGTTTTGTCTGAAAGCTACAATGATGGTAAAAATTGAATTTAAGAATAAAGCTAAATAAACTAAACTTGAAAACCGTGTGAAGTACGAACTGTGCCTAATCCAATTTTAAGTTTGACCTGCAGTTTGTTCGGAGAACATTCGATAACAGACTCTTGTATAGTTCCAGCACGGCAATCATCTTACCTTTAGACGGGTTTGACATATTTCTCCAATAACATGTCTTCTTTGCCCTACTAGATAGTTTTGGTTAGACCAAACTAGATCGTCTTGTATTCAGGTTTGGCTGGTTACCAAGTAAACCAAGGCAGGTATGTGCAATTTTTACGTTTTATATTCAAGCTGATTTTATCATGACAATAGGTACAACACCTACATGAAAACATTTTCAGGCCGTGGGTGTATCTCAAAACCAGACGGTATTTTGAAAGAATAATTGCTGGTAGCTGTTGAGTATCAAACAAACTATGGTTGTTACTCAAACTGAGAAACTAAATTGCTTAGCAAATCATATTATTCTAGCTTTATCAATTATCAAGAGGTCAGAGGAGCAAAAATAAGATACTCGTAGAAGTGTATAAAAGGCATTGTGAAAATGCGATGGCACAGTTAAGATCACAACAAGCTATATATACACATTGAACTTTGTACCTATCTCATATTTTTCACTAAAGGGGCTAATGTAGTACTACAGCCGTATAGCTTGAGGTGGGTTGGACTGTACAAAATTTCTATCTTGCTGACTGTAAAGTAGTGTGCTAATAGCTAAGGGACTTTTTTATATGTAAGTTTCTAAAAATATTTTGTATATTTCTACTACAGCTATCAAAATTATAATATGATATAATATTATAAATAAAACAATAAAGTGTGTGCGATATCTACCCTTAATTTAAATGGATTTATAAGAATGGTAATATATTTATATAATGAATGAGTATACACCAAATTTGACAATGTCAATCACTCTTTTTGCAGATCTCCAGTAGGACTCCTCCACCTTGGGTTGGGTATGAAACTTCTCCAAGACGAAATAATTGGCCATGCTTTGTTGAGGTTTAACAAAATGGGAAACCATGGCATAACATATGCCATACAATCATGAATAGGCACCAATTCACCCGACGGACTTTCTGCACATCGGTAAAGTGCGGCACCCATCTCGGGAAACGTGGCCGTAAATTATGGTTTGCATTGCTGCTGATCAGATTCCCATTTCTCGCTCTACCTCTACAGCGTTTTACTGCTCCACGTGCTCCTGTGTTGAACAGCAAGATGTTTTACTAAACGCTTTTACAAAAGCCAAGTTGGGTTCTGGATTGTCATGAAAAAAATAACCACGAAGGTTTTGTATGGCAGTCGCAGTTCCGATCTTCTAACGAGCAACATCAGCAATACTGGTAGACCTCAACTGGCATTTCAAGGAAACCTCTTTCTTTAATTTAATACACTGAACCGACATTCGCCCAGCAATAAGTTGTGGATCACCAAAGTGGCCCGAAATATAACTATATTTTTATTGCAAAATATTGAAACAAAACTGGTTCCACTTTTCTGAAAATGTATACCGTCACAACATGAATCCCCGAGAGCGTGTCAGAGTTGTTCCCAATTTGAAACTGTGAAATGTAAGTAACAGTCCACACTCACTACATCCGCGTTTCACCGACGATTATTACGTCCAAATGTACACAATGGGTGGTGAGCCCTATCCCCCTTCTTCGGGTGCAAATCACGCTTTTTAGGGCATGCAGGTTTCTTCATCACGATGTTTTTCTTCACCGCTAAAAAGTATTAGGTAATACAAATACATAAATTCCGAAAAACTCGTTGGTGCATGCCCGACTGGGGATCGAACCTCGGTTTCAAGATTGAGAGGCCAGCGTTCTAGCGCTGCGCCGCTGCGTATTATAATGATTTAAGTATCAGGTTTTCCTTACGATCTAGTTTAAGTTAACTACAACTTTAACAATGTTGTGAAGTTTCCTTTCAAAGCTTCTTAAAAGTAAGGAAGTCATTAAAAATGCATTACGAGATACTATATTATCGTTCTGCTAACTTAAGAGCGGCCTGTACGCGTGACAAAGCTCATCACTGCACACAAAAAGCCCTAGATGTTGGTTCGTCATGTCCAGGCTGAACTTTATAATTTTTTGAACTTTATAATTAATGTATGTCAATTGGCTATGTAAACGTCTATTTAATCTTAATTTTTCGAAAAAAACTACGCACACCCAGCATATATCAAAAACATTTATTTTTAGTTTTGTATGGGAATCATAAAAAGAGTCCTAATTTCGGCTGTATTGTATTATTGACATAAATGTATCCTACCTACAGAGTTATTTTGTGCTGCAGATGTGTGCACAGTTTCATTGTGTTCTAACCTATCAAGACATCATAAACACATAAGGCATTTCGATGGCATGCAGGATGGCCCACCTTAATATAATTGTGCAGGCAATAACTCGGTACACTAGAACAACCTAGGAAGCTTTTTATTAGGTTCTTATAACGGGTGGAAATAGGTCTTGGATATTTCTTACATTTATATTACTTCTACCGAATACTAAAACATTTTCAAAGGAACATAACATAGTATGATGTCGTGACCATATTGTAGAATTGGTCATATACCCTATGCCTATGGCTTTTCAACAAAAAGTCGAATGTAGGTGCGACGACGAGGGAAGCGAGGAAAAGCGTTGGTGATCATTTTGGGATTGGATTTGGTAGCCGAGCAAAGCGGAGCAGAGCAAGGAGATCCTTGTAGTTTTAACAGAATTTACGATATGACCAACCAAATCACGATATGGATTCTAGGACATGGCTACGACACATATATTTCATTACAAACTGCTATGAGCGGTTTCGCAGCCGGATTGTGAAAAACCCGCCTTTATCTAATTTATCGAAACAGAACACTTTAATTAAAAATTCACTTAAAATAATTATGTAAAAAAACCTTATTACATATGCTGCAGTCGCAAAGTTTCCATTGGTTGCGGTAAATAAGAATTTCAACTTTTTTTTAATTCAATATTTTTGAAATTTTAATGTACAGAAACCAATGGAAACTTTGCGAATGCAACATACACAATATGTATACATAGGTAATAAGGTTTTGTTGAATAACTATTGAGTGAATTTTGAATTTAAGTGTTCTGTCTTGATTAATTAGAAAAAGGCGGGTTTTTCACAATCCGGCTGCGAAACCACTCTTAAGTTTCTTCTTCTTTAAAACATTCTTTAAACACTCAGTAATACTCGTAAATTCATAAGGGCCACATCATTCAGTTTAAAATGAAGAACAAGTAGTCACTTTAAGGCTTGTCCCAATGGCAACGACCTTGAACTGAGTAACTTTATTACCATTTTATACGGTAACTATAGCATTTTTTAGTAGAAGAAAAATACGTAATAATCTACATGATACAAATAGTGATGAGGTTTTTCCTGAATTTTATTTTAATATACAGAAGTGAAGTAAAAAAATTCTGAGTTTACCCTTATTTCTCGATTTTTTATCCACTTGTAACAATATAACTGCTACAGTTTTTATCGAAACAGTATATAAACTTATAAACTTCTAGACAAAATAATATAAAATGATATGGTTTTCTCAGTTCTTAGAAATTCATTCTATTTTAGATAAAATAAATTAATTATTAATAAATAAATTCGCAATTGTCAGCCACAGCGACTGACGTAACAGCCATGTTGCAGTGCGAGGTGATAAGAACTTTATTTTAATACGGTTTTGTTCGAAATTTCAACCATCACGAATCGAGTTGCTAATTTTTCCGACGGAGCCACCTTAACTCACTCCAGGTAGAGCAGCTGCATTGATCATAAAGATGAAAATACTTTAATTTCGTTGAGAATTATACTCGTACTTTGTAGATTTAGATCATCAGAACCCTGTATAAAATAGGAAACAATTATAGTTTGATCGATAACAAGACTTATTTATGTAAAGAGTCCTGTAAAGTGAAATTTCAAACATCAAACTTATTAGCAAAACCTGCCGCGTGTCTAGATCTGTTTTTTTTTTCTTATGTTAGTCTATCAAAACAATGATTTTTTGACGGTATTAGAAAAATTTTACTCATTCTTTTGACGATGTAAGTTATTTTTTAAAGAGCATAAATTTAATGATTTCGTATTATTGTAAAATGTGAGTTGGCAAAAGGTTGGATTGATTAGCATACCTATTTTAGTTACCAGAGCGGCCTTGGCATGCAAACTTTAAACGTCTTGAACATTCCAGGTGAAAATACCTGGTTGGCACCCAGCTTACCTTTTTATTGTTATAAATTATGGCGGCATGTTTTTATCAATCGAATGGGCGGAGGTAGGCATGTATTTATATATGTAACCTATTAGTATGTAGTATATAGGATAGGATTTGGTCGGCCGCCTGGATTCGTGCTGCTTGCTCGGTTGGTGATCATTGAACCTTGTTCCTGGTCATTGGCCGGCTCTCCGGTATGGGTTCGCGCGGTTGATTGGATTTCACCTTGTATAATTATAGATTTTACCTATCATTTTGATCGTATATATGTTGCTACATAAATTAAATTAACCTTTAATTTAGTTTATGTACATTTATTATCATACTTATAACATATATTTTTATAAGATTAGACTTATAAAAATTGTATAATGTATACCTACTTTACAAAATAAACTATTTGAATTTGAATTTGTGGTGACAAGCCACGGCCAAAACATACCACCAGTAAATAGGTGCCTCCGTCGTCTCTGTGGACACAGCCAAGATGCGATGACCTTATGACCCAAAATAATACAGGGACGGATTATCGGCTTACCTTTTTATAAACCCTTAGTCGCCTTTTACGACATCTATGAGAAGAATGGAGTGAATATATTATTTTTATATGACATAGCCACACGCCACACACGCCACCTAGCGGTTAAGAATAAAAAAGTCTTCCTTTATTGCTTTATCCAAAGCTTTTTTATCAAATAAATTAAAAAGCTCATGCATTAAATTTTTAAATTATTTTTCTCAAATATATATTGTAATGTTATCATTTCATACTGCAAAAATAAGCCAGGAAGTACTTTATACTGGAGAGCTATTTCTAGTCTTAATAAATACTCAATAAGTGTTCAGTCAACGGAATAATTTTTCGATGTGTCCAGTAAATTCATACGAGTATGTAAATCCATTATATACAGTATGTTTATTTTTAAAGCTATCCGTGTCTATGTCTTGCAGTCTTGCTCGACGTGTGGCACTTGTAAGCACATGCCCACCTTGGCAATTATTTAGTGGCGTCAATTTTCAAGCGTTTAGTGGGGAGGTTCGAAGGTTAACTATAAGTGGTAATGAAACAGTTTATTTGTCACTTCGATATTTCACAGTTTATTACCCAGTTTGCAACTAGACAGACAGAATCAAAGGGTTTTATCACTTAGTTACAAAATGAAATACACAACAACCGCTCGCGCAATAATAATGACAATGACCTCCTCATCCCGGTCCGAATCACAGATTTTCACATCGAATGTCTGTGGTTCGAATCGACGCGGACGCGAAACGTTCACACGCGCCCGATGATTTACATTAACCGGCGAGGTGGAACCCCTCGAGTGGTTCGTATGGGGCGGCCAGTGATGGGAGCATGCGCTATATACTCCCCCTCAAGAGCATGTATACGTCCCTGTACATGCGCTTGCTCATCCGAAGATTTAACACAATCTAAATTATCATACTGAACACTAATATCATTACTATTTCTATTTGAAATTGGCGGCTGCACAGAGCCTATGTTCTCAACCTGAATTGCTTGCCGAGGACGACCGCGTATACGCTTAGGAATTAGGGGCCGCGGTGTGGCGTTATCACGGCAATAAAAACGAGTCAACTCTTTTGTGTGATATTTACCCAAACTTTTGGAAGGATCTTCGAGCGATGCAATCAGGTAAGTGGTCGGGCTAACTTTCTTAGTCACAACGTAGGGGCCATCTTTTTTTGGCACAAATTTGGAAGTGACCCCTTTAGACGCGCTGCTGAGGATGTGCGAATTGAGCAGCACTTGATCTCCTATTGCATACTCCTCACCTTCTCGACGAGCTTTGTCAGCATAACATTTCCTTTTATCTTATTCCTTTTCCACTCTCTCACGGATAGCAGACAGAGAACCTAGGAACTGCTTTAGGTAAGGCGTAATTTGTGGTACATAGTTTTCTTTTTCCAGGATAGCTCTGGGATCATAACCAACTTCCAGCGGCGACCTCATCTGGCGGGCGAACATGAGGTAAGCCGGCGTAGCTCCCGTAGTCTGACACTGCGAACTATTTAACGAAAAGCGAACCGAAGGTAAATGTTTAGGCCACGATGGATGGTCCAACCCAACTAAAATAGCCAGCTGCATCTTGAGATCCCTATTTTTTCTTTCGGCTGGATTCGCCTCAGGATGAAACAACGGGATAAGGTCCTGCTTGATCCTCAAGACAAACATGCACTGCTGCATGACAGCCGATATGAACTGGACTCCATTGTCCGATACAACACGCCGCGGTAGGCCGTACCTAAGAAAGTATTGTTCAATAAGCGTGCGCGCACAGGCTTCCGCGGTGGCTTCATTTAGAGCATAAATCTCGACCCATCGTGTAGCCATATCTTCCACTAGAAGAATCCATCTTTCTCCATTTTCACCCTCGGGAAAAGGGCCGAAGAGGTCGATAGCCAATACCTCGCCGCGCTGACTGAGGACTGGGGTCTGTAGCAAACCTGGTGGCTTCTTATTTTCCGTTTTGTAACGTTGACAGGTAGTGCAAGTCTTCACGTAATCTATTACAGATTGTCGCATTCTAGGAAAATAGAAATGTCTAGCAATACGCTGATAAGTCCTTTCGATGCCAGCGTGACCTGAGACAGCAGAGTCATGACATTCCTTTAGGATTTCCTCTAGCGAGTCCGCAGGTACGACGAGTTGCGGTTCTTCAGAATCTGAGTCCGGGTTATAGCGGTACAGGACCCCTTGTTCCATGATGTACCCTCTCCCGGACCAACGGCGCGCGTCGATTTCATGTTCGCCTTCTAAAGCCTCAATAATCTTTTTGAGCTCCAGGTCCGCAATTTGATTGTGGCGTAACTCAGAGGGGCCTTTTGCGGGTAAGTCTATAACAACTGAGCAGATACCACAGACTTCTACGGTTTCCTCATCACAGTTAGGGCGGCTGAGAGCATCGGCAACCACATTAGCCCTCCCAGGTGTGTATTCGAAGTGTAAGTCAAAAGCTTGCAACTTAAGCGCCCATCTGACGAGACGACCAGAAGGAGACTTCAGTGTCATTAGCCACTTTAGCGGCTGGTGGTCGGTTCCCACAATGACCGGATGTCCTTCGATGTAGCCGCGAAATCGCTCTACGGCCCAGACAACAGCTAAGGCTTCCCTCTCTGTGGTCGAGTAATTTCTTTCCGCAGGCAAGAGTAGGCGGCTGGCATACTCGATCGGTCGCTCGTTTTTATCTTCTCCTTGTAAGAGACAGGCGCCTACCGCGTAATTGCTGCTGTCAGTGCGAAGGACAAACGGCTTGGAGTAATCAGCTTGAACCAGGACTGGCTTAGAGGTGAATTTTCTTTTCAGCTCCTCGAACGCCTCATTCTGTTCTGACTTCCACTGCCATGGCTGATTCTTCTTCGTCAGTCTGGTTAGAGGTTCTGCAATTTGCGAGAAACCAGTTATGAATTTTCTAAACCAAGAACATGTTTGTATGAAGCTCCGTAAATGCTTTAATGAAGTAGGCTTCTTCATATCTACAATTGCCTTGATTTTATCCTCATCGGGCGATATCCCCGAAGAATAAATTACATGTCCAAGATATTTAACTTTGTCACAAGCAAATTTACATTTCTTCGAATTGGCTCGAAGCTTGAATGTGCGAAGACGCTCAAAAACTGCACGTAAATCTAACACATGCTGAGCAAAATCGGGTGAAATGATTAGCAGGTCATCTTGATATCCCAGCAGGGTAACGTTCTTTAAGGACGGGCTAGCGCGAAATCTATCGATTAAACGTTGAAACGTGGATGGCGCGTTTCGTAAACCGAAGGGCATACGCGTGAAACGGAACGTGCCCAGCGTTGGTATAGAGAATGCAGTTTTATCTCTATCTTCTTCTCTCTGGATGGCTACTTGCCAAAATCCTGACTTCAGATCGATGGTGCTCATTACACAGCCAGCTTTGGTTGACCGCAACAGCTCATCAATAGTTGGCATTGGATATTTATCGGCTTTGGTTATTGAATTTAACTTTCTGTAGTCAACACAAAAACGAAACTCACCAGCCTCTTTTTTCGGTACCAGTAGTGCTGGAGAACCCCAAGCTGACTCGCATTCTTCAATGATACCTTCCGCTAGCATTTTGTCAATTTCTTGCTGCATGAGATTTTTCTTAGCCGGAGTCACATGGTATGGAGGCACGAAGACAGGTGGGTGGTCATTAGTGTCAATCCGGTGATCAGCAAAGTCTGTGGCTGGTCCACTCTCACTGAAGACATCACTGTAATTTTCCAAAAGTTGGGTAAGCATCACACATTTGTTATGCTCCTCAAGTGAGGCAGCACACACGGAGACAGTAGATGACTCATATGACAATAGGTAAGTTATACTTGGATTTTCTGAAAAACACCATACCGAACGCCCCAAATCAAAGCTAAGGTTTGCTTTTGAAAGGAAATCCATACCCAGCAATGATTCATTATTTGAAGCCTCAGGCAAAATAATGAATTGCATGGATACAGCTTTATGTAACAATTTCACTTCAATGTTAGTAATCAAAACGTTTGTTTTTGTAATTTTTCCATCGGCAAGCTTTACATTTCTATTGGCAGAACGCATTGGATGATTTTAGGATAATAGGTAAGCATACAGCGCACTGCCTGCAATACAGCCCTTAGCTGCAGTGTCAACCAAGGCTGTACCTTTCTGGCCTAATATTTCAATATTTAACAAAGGGCGGCGCCCATCACTGAGCTCCCCCTGGCCAATAACCTCATTATTATAATAGGTAAAAACAATATTTTCATCTTCATCTAATATTGATACATTTTGCACATTATTACCTACCTCATCACAATCTACTGCATAAAAAGCAGAGGAACATTTATTACAGTTGGCTCTAATAACACCCAGCTCTCCACAACCATAACAAGCCAAAGGGGCTGAATCAATTTTTATTTTTAGTTTAGGGCAGTCCACTTTGTTGTGATTCCTGTTTTTACAGTATGAGCAATACATACGTTTTGACATACTGTTACCTACATCACCACACTCTAGTTCAGGTGCGTTCCGAACAATAGGCAGCGTGCACGCTGGCGGTATCGGCGGGCAGGGGCGGGGCACGGCCTGCGGGAAGCGCCTCACAGCAGGAGACGGAACAGCGCGAGCCAGCGGCATGCTGCGCAGCTCAATTTGTGGCAATGGGGCCGCACTAGCGGTCATAGACCGCGGTGCAACCTGAACAGGAACACTCGTACGACTAAGTTGATGCTCCTTTGCACAGTCCTCAACTCCACGGGTTTTACGCAACAAATCTTCAAATGATGTTACATCATCTCGTTTAATATGTGAGCGAATACGTAGGTCTAAGAGTCCGTAAACCATATCTAATTGCACTTTTTCACTTAACTCACCACTTGGCAGCTTAGCCAACAAGGCCCGGGCTTTTGCTAGAAAAATGTCTGTGTTTAAAGAGCCTTGCACCAACCCAAACAAATCTTGATATATTTGAAACGGTGGTCTCCGATCACCAAACGCACTGCGAAGCCTGGATACGGCGTCGTCCCACGCGTGGCAGGCGTGCTTCACGCCATGCCACCAAGTTGCCGCCTCGCCCTGCAGCAACATGGGAAGACCACGAAGTGCGTGCACATCAGAGACATTGGCGCACTCCTTAAAAACCGTTACGGCATCGATGAATGCTTCCACGTCGTCGCGGGGGTCCTTGCTTCCACTAAAGCGCGCCGTACATGCCACGAAGTTACCCTGCGCTTGCGTCGTTACCGGCGATGGCGCATGAGCTTCAAAGTACGATGACGCCGAGGCGTTTAAGGTAGACGACAAGACCTCCGCCAAATGTCGACCGGTTTCCATTTGTGATCTTTGTAGATGGGCCATTAATTCGCCGAATTGTTGCGTTGTAAAAGACATGGCGTTGGTACTCACGCCATCCACGACGCCATCTTGTAACTCCGAACCTTGTTGTTGTTGAGTTCCCTCTGCTAAAATTCCGTCGTCGTCGTCAACCCCGGATTGTGATCGCGTCTTCGGCATGATAAAGGAAGTGCACAAAATCCTTGACGTTATCGCTAACCAACACCGCACTCATACACGTTGGGACGCCAGTTTAGTGGGGAGGTTCGAAGGTTAACTATAAGTGGTAATGAAACAGTTTATTTGTCACTTCGATATTTCACAGTTTATTACCCAGTTTGCAACTAGACAGACAGAATCAAAGGGTTTTATCACTCAGTTACAAAATGAAATACACAACAACCGCTCGCGCAATAATAATGACAATGACCTCCTCATCCCGGTCCGAATCACAGACTTTCACATCGAATGTCTGTGGTTCGAATCGACGCGGACGCGGAACGTTCACACGCGCCCGATGATTTACATTAACCGGCGAGGTGGAACCCCTCGAGTGGTTCGTATGGGGCGGCCAGTGATGGGAGCATGCGCTATAAGCGCGTTTATACTTCCCTTTCTTATTATTTCGATGTGTCCAGTAAATCCGTGTGTAAATCCATTATATACAGTGTGTTTATTTTTAAAGCTATCCGTGTCTATGTTTTTAAGAGACCACGCAGTTTTGCGATCATAAGGCTTTAAGTGGCCAGTTTAAATATATATATGTATAAATTAATTGCAATTCTTTGTTCAGAATGTAGAGATGTTTGCTATATTTTTATTTGCAATAATAATAATAATAATAATAATAATAAACAATTGCTGTATTTATGTACCTATTTAAAACCATTTAACACTTGAAAAGTATTATTTGCTGTCCTGCTCTCAGTATAAGGCGGGCGTCGTCCGACGATCAAACAGAATGCAGCCTTTTGACAGTTACCGGTTTTACATTACTTAACATCCTAAATTGAGAAAAAAAACAAAACAATAATTTTTTGTAAAAAAGGTGTGGTTTGCATCGTGAATCAAATTACTCGATTAAATGAATTTTCCACCTGAAAGTGCTCGACGATTTTTTTTTTGTTATTAGCGTTTTGAGGTATGTTTAAATAGGGCTTTCTCGTACCCCTTCACGAAATTTTGCCCCAATATGAACAAAGTTACTTTCAATATGATGAGTTCATTTAATTTTATTTTACTCCTTATCCTATATACCAGCTATAAATTGTCTCGTTTTATTTTTGAGAAAAACACTATGCATGCTTCGATCGTAATTAGCAATCACCCAGCGGGGTTCGGACTTTTTACTAACTAGTCCAGGAGAGCTTGATTACTTGGTCTCAGCAATGAAGTACTAATACATAAGTAGGATAGGATAACAGGAAGTACGATAGAATACAATTCATTTAAAACTATAAAAGGAATATTATATTTAAAAAATATTTTTTATTGTGAGTATTTTTAAAAGACAAAAAAAAAACATTTTTTACAAAAAATTTTTAATTTAATGACCTACATCAATTGTCATGGTGGTGGTATCGGGTTCATAAGAGTGGTCGATTGTCTTTGTTTTGATGATTTGCTTGTAAACGAAAGCAGACTTTCTTGGGGTTCTGGTTCGCTTGGGATCTTCAAAATCCACCTCGTAGAGACCAAAACGTTCACTGTAACAATAAAAATAGTATTAATGAAAAGGAAGTAAAAGAAGAGTTACAAGAAGGTTACAAGGTAAAAGGTACAAGGTTACAAAATACAAGGTCTGTCTGTCCATTTTGTCTATTTTCTCAATGTGGTGATTATACAGCAGCTACGAAATTAAAAGGGGGTAAAGTTGTAAACACATACAATGCAAAGAGGTAAATATAACATATCAGACACTTCCTTTTAAGCAAAATAACAACTTCAATAATAGAAACTGTGTATTTTTGAGCATATTGTCATGCAATGGTTAATTATTTCTCTACATAGCTATCAATGTGAAAGTGTGCGTTCTAAGTGAAATTTGTATAGATACTAAAAAGTTTTACCCAAATACTCCTACGAGTAATCACATCTATTAAAAACACATCAAAACAAAAATTAAACTACTTACATGTAGCCCTCCATCCATTCAAAGTTGTCCATTAGACTCCACGCCATATAACCCTTTATATTTACTCCAGCATCCAAAGCGTCGAGAAGACTCTCTAAAGCTGCTCTGTAGTAAGTGATTCGCTCATCATCATCCAGGCTTTTTCCTTCAGTGGACCAGCCATTTTCAGTGATGTAGAAAACCCTACCAGGGTATTTGTTGTTGAGGTGGTTAAAGGTGTTATTAATGCTGTTCGGTGCCAGCTATAACACAATTTAATATTTTGTAAAAGAGTATAGTCATTAATGTTAAGTTTAATAATATATGATTTGTATACAGTTAATTCAAGTCGATATTCACAGCTAATATATAAATTGTTAATTTGTCTATACTGAGTCAAGTAAAATTTTAAATATTTTAAGAAAATATGGCATAGATACAAATAAGGCATATTCAATGAATAACGATTTCATTATATAGTGACAATGAGGTACAAACTCTTTGGAACCAAAAAAAGTAAACACTGGCTGGTAAAGCTATAATATTTATTAGATTTAAAGAAGGGGAGAATTTGATTATCTTTTGTTTTTTTAAATTTATAGTATGCAGTCTGTCGTAGCGTGTTGTTGAAAATGGAAAACATTTCATTGCGCGCAGTTATTAAGTACCCACAAAAAACATAAATAATAAAAAGTGGTCGAATTCGTTACAAATTCAGTGCAGGATTGTTGGCTTGACAAAAAAAAGGATAGAGATCAAATTGTGTGCCAAGTTATATCGAAGTTTCATAAGTCAAAACTGCAGCAATATACAACGTTTTTTACTTGTTTTAAAAGTAAGTTTGTTACTTTTGGAATTTCAACTTCGACGGTCCAATAGGAAATAACTTACCGGGGGTTTAAATAAACTAAAAATGGTTCGTGTAACATAATATAATCGGCTGTTGCGTCCGGCCTTTTCTTCTTAGAACTCGGCGGACACGCTGCCGCGTGTCAAGATTTGTATTTGAAAAATTTCACTACGGCATGAGTTAATCAAGACTTACAGGATACTTTAGGAGTAAAAGCTCCACCGTATTTTACAGTTGCACGTTGGTGCACCGAATTTAAACGTGGAAGAACAGCCACCAAAAATGAACTTCACTCGGGTCGCCCCAAAACGGTAGTGACCGAAGAAAAGGGGTAAAAAAGTCGAAAAAATTGTTTTAGCAGATCGTCGTGTCACGGTTTGTTTTGTATCCGAAGAAACAAATATTTCAACTGGTAGCGTGCATAGGGTTTTATATGAACACTTGTGGATGAAAAAAGTACCTGCGCGCTGGGACCCCAGAATGCTTCCCGATGCACAAAAACAAACCATCATCTCCAATTACTAAGAAATTAAAGGCGAGTCGTTCCGCCGGAAAGATCATGGGCCTTCTTTTCTAGGATAGTGAAGGGGTGGTCATGATAGAATATCTTGACCATGGAGCTACAGGCTCTTTGTATGCAGAAGAAAAGAAAAAATTGGATAAACCACCCGATTCGAGCATTTGCTTCTGGAGTGTTCTCGATCTTTGCTGTCGAATACAAGTCGGTGTAGACCGCCACTAAGACAGTGAAGTGACGCGAGATAAAACGAGGGTAACGAAATTTACGAGAAACGGTGAGACAAACTAGCAAAAAATAATTTGGTCCATCAAATAATGCCTTGGCTCACAGGGACGCCGCGCCGTTGCTATGGCTGCAATTTGAAATACTGGCTTCGAAATACCTGAGCATCCTCTATATTCACCCAACTTTGCCCCTAGTGATTTCTATCTATTTCTAAGGTCGAAAGAGTATCTGAGAGAACAGAGACTCAAAAAAGATGAAGCAGTAGTCGCTGCAGTACAGGAATTTTTAGGTACGCAGGACGAAAAGTTTTTTATTAAAGAACTTTTAAGCTTAGAAAAGAGATATTACAAGTATATATTGCTAACAGCGACTAAATCGAAAAATAAAATAACATTTAATAAAAGTTACCGGCAACATACTCATTCTTACTTCTTATTGAACGCCCTACTTATTGAAATATCCCAATTGCTGCAGTAAATAATGTTATTTTAATAATAAATCATCTAAAATTGTATGAAGTGGATTTGTTTGCCACCACGGAGGATTTCTTTATTTCATGCGAAAAAGAGTGCATTATAAACTAGAAAAGATCAAGAAGAAACAAATTCCAAGTGCCCTCGTGAGCGTTCAGTATGTGCATTACAGGCTGGTATATCAAGTAGTTACAAAAAACAATTTGATGTACATGCATGGTGGATTAATTCTTCGGTCCATAGGGCCTATTATGTATCTTTAGTTGCCATAGGGACTGGGGCCCAATCATCAAAAACATAGATATACTATCGAATTCCAATTGTCTAAGGATATGTTCGCACTTGACGTGACGGCACAGTTCGTAAATAGTTCAATACCCATTAAAGGCAATTTTGAAAGTTCAGTTTTTATGTATTTGAAAGGGTGTAGTCCAGTTGGCAACTAAAGATTCATAATAGAAGAGCAGATTACAACCTCAGTGGTGCAGTCGATAGCGCATATGTCATGTAATTTTTTGAAGTTTGTTTCTGGTTGATCTTTTCTACCTTTTAATAATATTAAATAATACACATTATTTTCGAAGAACGCGCACCATTTACATTACAAAGACAAAACTGTCTCATAAACAATAATTTTTCCCAATATTTAACTGAAATTTCATGTTCAACTGGCATACGTTGTAGAAAAATGAAAAAATTCGTGTTCGTTTTCGTTGGAATGTTTTGAATTCGAGAGTTTTACCTTTAGCCAAGAAGATGCTGATGAAGGCCATTCTTTTGGAAAAATACTGCCAACATTAATATCATCATATAAACCGGGGACTACATTTTGTTCTAAATTTTCAGTAGCTGAAATTAATTTCGCAGTGTAGTGGTTGACTCCAAAGAAATCTGCTGAATTGCGTACAAGTTCTCTCTCTTCATCGGTAAATTCTGGCATACGTGATCTAGGAAAGTTTTGTTCAGCACTTTTTTCTGCCACTCTTGTTCTTAACTCTTGAGGAAAGCCACCCTTTTCAGAAAAAATTGGTTCAGCATAAAGACCCCACTAAAAAGAAAAAGATTATTATTATAAGTGATGCACAAATGTAACTATTTAAATACAGGAAAAATATTTATGATACATACTTCAGCTTGCCGTTTGAGCTCGGTAGCAAACAGGTCCTCCTCAGAATAGGTATTAGGTCCAAACCAGTTGATACTGATTGTAATTCCAACTTCACCACTTTGGTTAGCCTTGAACTTATTATTGTACAAGTGATACGCTTTAGCGTGAGCAATAACCAGATTCTTAGCACAAATGTATTCACCTACACCAGTGGCGTTGGCAGTTGGTGCCTTAGTAGTTGATCCATAGCCTTCAAAGCAAATTTCTCTGGGTTCGTTAAATGTAATCCAGAATTTGACTCTATCACCGAAATTTTCATAAGCCACGCGAGCGTAGTCTTCAAACCATTGTGTGAAGAGGGGATTTGTGAGACCACCCAAGTCTTGCAGAGGCTGAGGCAAGTCCCAGTGATATAATGTCACCATCGGGATAATGTTGTATTTGAGCATCTCATTGATCAAACGATTGTAATAGTCCACTCCAGCTGGATTCACTTTATTAGAGAAGCCGGTAGGCAAAATCCTTGACCAAGATAGTGAAAATCGGTAGGCATCGAGGCCTAGTTCTCTAATCATCTCGATATCTCTTCCCCAATTGTGGTAGGAGTTGGCAGCGGTGTCACCATTGCTTGCATCTCTGATCGGGGATGGGTTTCTGTGGGTTAACTCATCCCAAATGTTTTGTCCTTTGCCTAAAACATCGTCATGTAATCAATAGAAATTTTACAAACCATGTGTGTATACTGCTTCTGATTCTTCACATTATTTATTTGTTTCCCTAGTAAACAGATCCCAGAATATGTAAACAAGCTATGACTTAAATGATATCGCACAAGAATAAATGCCTTAAATAAACTGTTAAAACAAAAATACCATACAAGAATAAAATTCTATTACTGTTATGCCAAAAATAAACTATGAAAATGAATCCCACCAAAAACATAGATGTGAAAAAGAGGCGGAGTTCAGAATAAAGGTTGTTGGGTTAGCCGAAAAAAGAACTGAGGTTGAATTGGGTGCCGAGATTTATGGAGGCTTCTTTAGTCATAAATAACAACTACAATAATGTATAACGTTCTTCATTTGTTTTAATAGATGGTTGGTTAGAGTCCTTGCTACTTGTAGAAAATGGCCAGTTTTCAAAATCAATTATTTGCGTGTGTGATGTAACCATCTAAACTTTAGCTATGAAAACTTGCCAAGTTCTACATATTCAGTAGCAAGGACCCTAAAAAATTTTCTTTTAAAACAAGTGAAGATCGTTGCGATCTCAATTCTTTTTTCGGTTTGTTTTGAACTCGGCCCGTTTTTCACCTTTACGTTTTTGGTAAGATATAAATGTTTTTTTTTAATTTGTTTTTAAATGCTTATACATATTTAATTAAGCTTTTGCCTGCGGTTTCATCCGCGCGAATGTAATCAATTACTATGTCCCTAGGGAACTGCCCTCTCAGAGAAAAACTATATAAGACCTTTGTCCAACTGAACTTACAATAATGAAAGAATTTTCTAAACTTCCAGTGAGTAACCTCTGAAAATGCTAAACAGTAGCATTTTCAGAGGTTACTCACTGGCTATGTCCCTAGAGAACTACCCGTATCTAGGAAACAAACTTATTTTAGCTTATTTCCAAATGTAAGTGAATGATTTTTAAATTGGTTCTATAGTTCTAGATATTAGGTACCCCTTACGTACAAAAAACAAATTTTTACCTCATTATACTCCGCAATCACTGATAAACCCTATGGGTTTTTGTTGATTGTGCATTTTTGTAACTAGGTTAAGATTTTTGAAAATAAAGAAAAAACATAAAAAAGTGCATTACAAGATAGAAAAACCGGTCAGTCCTAAAAAGTGCAACCCATTAAACTCTTTGTATCCAACGGGTCTTTTGTAGGTTGGCAAATATGAAAAAGACGCTTTCATTATAAGGTCAGATTGAGCACCTCATTGGCATAAATCAGAACAAAACTCTACGACGTTTTCTTTTAGTTTAAAAAGGAGCGCTTTCTGCCGTGGCTGCTTCGACTACCGAGAACACGCGCTCACGAATAACTGCTTTTCTATATAATAGCTCGGTTTCTAGATGAAATTATTAAAATATTCCAAAATGTTTAGACGGCAATATTGGTAACTTATTTTTAATACAAATACGAGTATCAAGGCCGTATAATTAATGTAAGGTAGGCCTTTTAACACTCGAAAAACATGAAATTTAGAGGTAATTTTTTTTCTATCGAGCGAAATTAAAACTTTAGCGTTTTTTCTAAAACGTTTAGATCAGCCCTTATACTATCTATATTATAATATCATTAAATGAGACTTGAGGATAATTCATGATTTAAAAAAACTGAGTGTGAGGCGTAACGTCGTCGCGTAAACGTCTTCACTCGCCCAGATGAAGGCAGTCTAAATCTGCTGAAACTGGTCGGCTATCCCGATCATAACTTGTATTGAGGTGAGCCGTTTTTATATAAATGATCTATATTATTTTTACTAAACCGATTGACCAAGTTACGCAATGTGTAATGGTCATTTTATTTGATTTTATACGAATTATTAAGGGGCAGGTAGCTGCCAACGACCTTGAGTTAACCTGTGTTGGTATAATTATTGACAGAAATTCATGTCACTGGGTTCCCGGATAGCGCAAAATAGCAGAAAATTATACTTTTCACATGGACGGAAAAAAAATATATAAATGATTTTTCGAAACAATATTTTCCTTGTAATTTCGTGCAAGAACCATACTAAATAACATTAGTGGTTTCCAAGAAATAACCAATTATCCTTAATTTGAGTCTAAAACCGGCTGGACTTTGAACAATATTTATATGCTGTTTCTTAAACGCCAAAGTAATTTGCTAAAATTAAGTTGTTTTAATAGTTTAAATATCAATATTTATTTTTTGCATAATTTTTAAACACACCGTTTAAGAGAAATAACTTCATCAATGGAGTCATTTTCGGAAGACGCCGGGAATAAGCCTTTAATAAAATTATTAATAAAATAACCTTAGAGGATAGTAACAAATATTTTAATAAATTGAATATTTATTCTTTAAAATATCAAATATATTCAAATATTTTTAGAAAATATATATTATTTATTTTTATGAATATAAAATATATTTTATTTAAAAATTAACTTATTGTAAAAAATAAATATAAAATAGTGAATTTTGATTAAAATTTATGCAAATAGCCTATTTTTTTTCAATTTATGTTAATTGTTTTTCGAAGATATAAAGAAGATATTCTGAGTTATTTAAAATATATATTTCACAAAAATTTATTTCATTTGATTTGAAAAATTCGTTTAGTCGTTTTCAATCTAATCTATAACAATTCAAATACGGCTCTGAATTGTAGCACTTTTTGACGTTTTCTAATAATTTGTTAGACCGAGTAGTGGAAATGTTATATTAGAGCTGATTCTAAAGGCTTTAATTTTAGTTTAAGCACTGTAAAATTTTAAAGTTTTCCATAGTAATTTAGCTTCTTTGCCTAAAACGTAAGGACTATTTTGAAATCAAGAAAATGTAGTTTTGATAGCACTAAAATTAAAATTAAAAGCCTTCAGAATTGGCTTTAATGTCATCTATAACCTAAGTATATCGTGTAATATATTTGTATTCTAATCAAGAAGTCCTTTCAATTGATACACCAATTGAAATGTTCATAAAAAAATGATTTTGTTTTTCTGCCACCTTGATGACGTCAGATTTTCTGCCCCTACAGGCTCTCGTAATCTTATATATTTGTGTTCAAGAGATCATACTGAACGCATGGATACCAAATACACCGACATCCAAGATGACATAAACGGAAATTTCTGATACCTTATTATGATTTTTAAACGTGAATATCTCAAGCACTGTAAAAGTTTCATTAATGAAATTTAGGGCTTTAGATATTTTCCTAAACACAATCGTGATATTGCAATTTCGTAGGTCTAATAGAAACTTATTTATGAGAGGGACGAAAGTAGCTCGAAATGGTTCATATATAACACACGGCTTGTGCTCAGCCTTTTTTTTTTTGAACTCGGCCCTGTGTCTAGATAATGATATGATACAAGAATAAAATCCGTGACAGTAATGCCCATATTAAACTGTTAAAACAACAAAGAAAAAATACCATCTTCATTCCATGCTCCTTCGATCTGATATGAAGCTGTGGCAGTGCCAAATAAGAAGTCTGAAGGGAAGGACCTGCCAGCCTGCCTCTCTTTGACCGACGTTGCAAAACAGCTAAGGAGTACTGAACTAAAAAAAACATAAACATACTCAATTCTACGTAAAGGTTAGGTAAGTGCTTTTCTTGATGAGTTGATTTTCATGAGTACCTATTTAAAAGCAAGACTCGTGACTTGAATTTTGTCTTGACATAGTATGTATAAAGGCTTGACGCTTTCATAAAGAACTTTTGTGAAATTAGTCTGCTCATGACACACGAATGTGTGCAAAATCAGGTTTCCATCACAGTAATTTCATTTAAAATTATGAGTATCTTAATTAGAAATTAAGTCATAAATATTACGACTTTGTAATTTATTGTGCAATTAACTTGGTAAAATTATTGTCTAACATGTTAACTTTAATACTTTTATCATGAACGGCTTATTTTTAATAAACTTATTACTAAATATACTTACCACAAGATTGTGACAGTCAACTTCATCTTGGCTTTTTCCTCAACTAACTAACACTAGCACTTGGAGTTTGTACCGTATTATATATAACTTATATATCAATCAGACCCCACGTGAATAGATATGTAGATAAATAAGATCGGTAAGTATACCTGTTGTTGTTATAAAACGGAGGATGCACTTGAGAGCGTTTATCTGTGCAATCTTCAACCAATTATCTGCTAGTTGTTTTGTACGAATAAAAGATTAGATATGTTTTTTGCTGTTCTACATTCCATTCATTAGCCTGCCCTCCCAGACACAGGCCTCTACAAGACTTCGCCAGTTTTGGTGGTCCTCTTGGAAGTTATGCCCATACTCACACATGCTGGGCAGTGACGCCGCTGCCCGTCACCAGTCTATTTTGCTTAAGAGGCAGGTAGCCGCAAATGACTTTGAATCGACCTGTATTGGTACAAATATCAACAACAACTATATTGAAATAACGTTTATATTAGCGCGCATTGCATTAAGACGTCGCTGGTTCTCTGGATAGCGCAAAATAGTATAAAATAATACAAACGAAAAAAAAAAACTTCGAACAAAAATTTATAATAAGACGTAAAAAAAATTAACGATAATTTGAATAAGCAATACTTGCCTTCTATTTGAGTGCAAGAACCATACAAATACCATTAGCGCTTTTAAAGAAATAACCAATTTTAGTCCAAAAATAGCTTGGCTTTCGACAATATTTTCATGCTGTTTCTTATCCGCGAGAAAAGTTTTCTACAACAGAGTAGTTTTTTATAGTTTAAGTAACACTATATATTTCTTTCATAAACTTTAAACATACCGTTTAAGAGAAATAACATTATCAATAGAAGTCATTTTGGGAACAGATTCCTTGTAAAAATGCGAAATTAGACATTTTTGAATGTCGAATACGTCGCATCCTGTTGATTTGGGAAATTAAAACTCTGCATACACACAGCTATTTACCTCCAGCGTTTTTACATATTTATCATTTTAATAGGGCTTTACGCCGTACTACGCAAACATGAAAAAAAAATGTTTTTCAGCTATTTCTAGTCAAATACAGGATAAAAGGCAGAACAAATGACATACAAATTATACATAGTTTATAGAAACTAAGAGAACCTCTGAATGGTTTTTCTTAATATATAATTTTTATTTATTTAAATTATAAATCCCGAGGAAAGACAAGTTAGCAAAAGTTAGTATTTAACTGGATTTTAAACTTGCATCTTTGGGACATCAAATCTTTGGGATTACAAACCATGAGGACATACTGTACTGTGAAATTACTTGTAAATTGGAGCAGATAAATAAGTTATCAAAATTTTCATAAAATCAGTGCATCCTCATACCACGTGGTTGCCCTAGACCAAACGATGCAAGTTTTAAATCAAATTAAATTGATAATTAAACATAAAATATTATTTATATAAACCTATGGAGTTTTAACACAGTTAATTTGGAAATTAATGTCCAAATAATTGGAATATTTGCACTACTTAGGAGCTTTGAGTGTAACGAATCACGGTCACTGAAAGTTGTAGAAACAAAATATTTGCAAAAAATCACGGATTTTCGTGATGTAGCATTTTAAGATTTTTCCCCCAATTTCACAGTGCTAGTCGCATTAAGGCCTTGCCTTTGGTATTTGAAGGGTTTTCGCTTTAAGTCAAAAATCAACTTACCTGCACAACTATTCTGTGAACGCGATATAGCGAGAAACCTTTTTTCGACACGATTTTTTCTTCTTTTCTTAGCTGCAATGTTAGCAAAAGAAGATAAAATCGGCATTTTAGAAATAATCAAGTAGAAATAAAAGAGTTGAAAAATTTTTGCCATGTAAGCACTGCTGATCAATGTTAAACTCACAGATATGTTTTTTTAGACCTTTATCTTTCCGTTGTCAAGAAATTTACCTAATTGGGCACATTTCACTAGATAGATATTATTTTTCAAATAATAAATACCTACGCTTTGTGTCTAAGCGAATTGAGCTTTATGTCTGAAATTAATATAAAGTTATTAATTGACTAATTTGTCTTTAAATGTAGTTTATATGTATAAACTTAATAAAATAACATGAAAGTAGATATGAAATATATTTCGGGCCCTATTCTGAGTCCGGAATCAGTCACAACCTGATGATTTTAGTCACAATCACCCAAAATCTGATGTGACTGTGACTAATGCCGGACTCAGGATAGTGCCCGAAATATTAACTTGGCGATCACATAAATACAAAAACTACATGTCTGATATAACTGCTATATCACGAAAACATGGTTCATTTTCCGTTTTCAAGACAAACATTTCCTACAACAAATACTTTTTTAGAAAATCCAGAAATACCTTGAAAATCACTGTTTATGCGTGCCAGCAAAGCACGAAGCGAGAGTTCTAATATAGAATTTCTGACAAAATCACTGAATAGGATTGTTGTGTACCATGGACCAAGCCTTAAGGCTCGACAATAAGTGATGGATATAACGCCATCAATCGGTCCCAGGCACGGTGGGCTACCTGACTGTGCCTGTCTCAGAGCTGTCCTCTTACTTTCTGCCGACTGACTTTGGGGGGGTTTGCAAGTAAGATACCTCCACAGTAAGATACCGGCATCAGCTCTACCTTTAGTTTCATTCTCCTATTTTTTTGTTCTCCTTAAGTTACGACTTGGTTATTAGGGGTACTTGTGAGAATGCAATTTCCCATTAGAATCACCGGTGATACAAAAAGGTCCATCATATAATACTGGGGACAAAGCGATTATTCATTTTCGGGAAGAGTTAAATTTGAATTGTGAAGTGAGCCTGTCGAACCGATTTGTAAAAAGTTCTTTGCGATGGGGAATTTGCCTTTATATAAAACTTCAGCAAATTATTATCCTGCACGCATAGTAACATATCATCGTTTCTAGTATGCGTTCCCCTATTATAAATGCGAAAGTGTGTTTGTTGGTTTGTTGGTTGTTGCATGATTTGTTAGTTTGTTCTTCTTTCGCGCAGCAACGGAGCAACGGATCGACGTGATTTTTTGGAAAAAGATAGTTCATGGGCCGAAAAAAAGACATGGACTACTTTTGATCCTAAAAAAATGCAAAAGAAATCAGAGCTGGCAAAGCCGCGGGTAAAAGCTGGTGATAAATAAAGTAATTTTCTTTTTTTTATAAGTATACAGTTTATTAAATCTACAAAACGCAAGCTCTAGTTATTGGTACCTAGCTCAAGAATGCTAGCTAAATTAGATGATGACCAATTTACCAAGGGTTTTTTTTGTGATACTGTAATACCACAGTTAAAAAAATTATACTGTGATACTGTTTAAAACTTTAGGGGTCACGTTTGATAACGCTGTTTTGGGCTCCTCATGTAGAATCCCTGAGTAAGAAGATGTATGGTACTGTCCATGCAATGAAGCATCTGCAGAGCTTTTTGCAATCAATAACTAAATTATGTTTGCGCAATCATTTCTCCTCCTTATTTTAGATTATGCGTACTCTTGTCACTTGGACCTCACTGAGGAATTTCCCAATAAACTCGAAGGTCTCCAGAATCTCTGTACTCGTTTCATTTTCTCTTTTCGCAAATATGACCATGTATCTAAATTCCCATTCGTCTTATTCAATATCTCCCCATTCAGGAGATATTGCTACAAGCAATAAGTGCCACCTTTGTATACAATGTCTGTTCTCTATGTTAAAATATGTTTTTGAACTCCGCCGTCCCTCTGTCCGTCTGTCTGTCCATCTGTCTATCCGTCTGTCTGTCCATCTGTCACTAGGCTGTATCTCAGGAACCGTGATAGTTAGACAGTTGAAATTTTCACAGATGATGTATTTCTGTTGCCACTATAACAACTAAAAATACAAAAAAATATAATTAAAAAATATATTTAAGGGGGCTCCCATACAACAGACATGTTTTTTTTTGCTGTTATAGATAATGGTACGGAACCCTTCGTGCACGAGTCCGACTCGCACTTGGCCAGTTTTTTTAAGTCAACGCACGTATAAGCAAAGTCTAAAGATAAATATAAAGAAATATTTTTTCAACCTATTTTTTGTTTTATAAGAACGCAGTTAAGGGGTCGTTTTTTTTTTTTCATAAAATAGTTAATGGAAATTTAAAGTGAATCAATACAAATTCATTATCTTTTTGCCTACAAAATATTTTGTCAGTATTATTATTAGAGTGCATTACAAACTAGAAATAAATCAGAAACAAATTTGTGATTTTAAAATAATAATTAGAGTATTCAAAGCGACGGATTTCGATATAAAAACATCTTATTTCTGTATTAGCTGAAAACACTCTAGTTTGTTGTTTCAGAAATACACAAATACAAAAATACAAAACAGAAATACATCATCTGTGAAAATTTCAACTATCTAACCATAACGGTTCATGAGATACAGCCTGGTGACAGACGGAAAGACAGACAGACGGACAGCGGAGTCTTAGTAATAGGGTCCCGTTGGTTACCCTTTGGGTACGGAACGCTAAAAATACCAACAAAACAAATGTATTTTTTTTTTCAATATAAATAAAGACCTAATTGCTTCCAAAGATACCTCTAAAGTCTGGCGTAGTTCGTGTTCTAGGGTCAGGTGGTTTCTTAAAACAATACATTGCCGATAGTGTGTACATATGATATAACTTGGTAGTAACAGAATATTGTAGATGAAGTTCTTCACCTTCACTTATAAAGTGCTACAAGTTCATTATCTAGCTCCGTAGACACGCTATCGTATGTCCCTATCATCGTATCGCTGTATATCTCCCATTTCAGGGTGTTTACCTGAGTGAGATAATACCAGGGCACGCAATGTTTTGCGAAAAAAAGTTTTTATGTGTGAGACACTGGCCAGTTATTATTTATTTTTAAAAAACAATTATTTAAAAGTAAAAATACGAACGTTCCAATTTCAAAATTTCTCTACACATTTTTTACAAGCTAAATTAAATTATCGTATCTCATTAAAAAACCGGCCAAGTGCGAGTTGGACTCACGCACGAAGGGTTCCATACCATTATCTATAAAAATGGCAAAATAATTATGTCTGTTGTATGGAAGCCCCCTTAAATATTTATTTTATTATTATTATTAGTATTTGTTGTTATAGCGGCAACAGAAATACATCATCTGTGATAATTTCAACTGTCTAACTATCACTGTTCATGAGATACAGCCAGGTGACAGACGGACAGACAGACGGACAGCGGAGTCTTAGTAATAGGGTCCCGTTGGTTACTCTTTGGGTACGGAACCCTAAAAATGGATCTGCGTCGGGAACATTTTCGCGCGATGATTTTTTACGATTTCAAATGTCGCCTAAAGCCTTACGAATGGTATAATAGACTTCAAATGGCATTTATGGATATAAGCCCTTCTAAGGCAATTCGCTGGTATAACAAATTTAAACGCGGTCAACTTACTTTGAGGGATGAAGAAAGAAGTGGTCGCCCTTTGACGGCTGTTCGGTTGAATCGACAAATTACCTATGAAGAGATTCAGCACATATCATAGATTGCACCGGGAAACATTCACAAGATTCTACACCAGCACCTTCGCGTGAGGAGGATAGTTTCGCGCTGGGGGCCCGCACAACCTCACCGCTGCTTAGATGCAGGCCCGCGTGAAAAGGTGAAGTGACATGATTGCTAAATTTGAATTAAGCTTGTCTCGGCGTGTTTACAACATTATTACATATTGGACCAGAAACGAAGCTCCAGTCGACAGTTTGGCTGTTTGATCATCAGAAGGATGTCGAAGTTAACTGTAAGCGTCACCCATTTAAAGTTGAAAATATTTTGGTGCTGTCATACTACGGTAAGGGCTTATTTTAACTTTTGAAATCTTTGCCTAAAATACGTAAAAATATTAAACAAATTTTAGGATAGGATAAAAGGAAGTAGGATACGATACAATGAATTTAAAACATTTTTATTAAATATTTAAATTTTTTTAATTTTACTTTAGGAGACATTTTAGTTTTATAGGCAAATTTGTAAGGTTTAATTTTAGTTTTATTTCATGTAATTTAAGTTTTTATTTTGCTGTTAATAAAAATTTAAAACAATAAAAGACTTTTATATTTCAAATAAACATATTTAAATTTCTTGTAAGTACTTTGTAAAGCCAAAAAAAAACAAATTTTTACAATAAGTCTTTAATTTAATGACCTTCATCAATTGTCATGGTGGTGGTATCGGGTTCATAGGAGTGATCGATTGTCCTCGTTTTGATGATTTGCTTGTAAACAAAAGCTGACTTTCTTGGGGTTCTGGTTCGCTTGGGATCTTCAAAGTCAACCTCGTAGAGACCAAAACGTTCACTGTAACAGTAAAAATAGTATAAATAAAAAGGAAGTAGAAGAAGTGTTACAAGGTAAAAGGTAAAAGGTCTGTCTGTCCACCTTGTCTATTTTCTCAATGGCGAGCACATAACTTTATTTACTTGCAACATTTATGTGGAAACTTGTTTGGTTTTAAGATTTATTTATTGTTATTTGTATTATGTGTTAAGAAAACGGTTTGTTTCCCAATTAATAAAATAAAATAAAATGCTGTTCCGGCTAAGTGCTATGTTGACTATAGCAGCTAAAATTAAAAAGGGGGTAAAGTTGTTAGCACATACAATGCATAGTGCATTTTTAAGCAAAATAACAACTTAAATTTTACATTGACAGCTGTCTACAGATACTAAAAAGTTTCGTCCAAATGCTCCTAGCAGTATTTAACTACGGATTAAATTTATATCAAAACAAAAATATAACTACTTACATGTAGCCCTCCATCCATTCAAAGTTGTCCATTAGACTCCACGCCATATAACCCTTTATATTTACTCCAGCATCCAAAGCGTCGAGAAGACTCTCTAAAGCTGCTCTGTAGTAAGTGATTCGCTCATCATCATCCAGGCTTTTTCCTTCAGTGGACCAGCCATTTTCAGTTAAGTAGAAAACTCTGCCAGGGTATTTGTTGTTGAGGTAGGTAAAGGTGTTATAAATGCTGTTAGGTGCCAGCTGCAACACAATTTCATATTTTGTAAAAGTGTTTAGTCATTAATGTTAAGTTAAATAATTGTGTCGATTCGGCGCAACACAATTGACAAGACTAACCTTATTTTGAGCGTCCCGTCTTTGTCTTTTCGATACAGAAAGAAAAGTACAGATCAATTAAATTAAGTTTAGTCCTGTCAATTAAAGTCAAGTTGTGTTGCGCCGATTCGGTGTTAATATATGATTAATATCACGTCAATATTTACAGCAAATATATAAATTGTAAATTTTTCTGCCCTGAGCCAAGTTAAATTTTAAATATATTAAGAAAATAAGGCATAAATACAAATAAAGCATATTCAATGAATAACGATTATATTGCAATATCTCGATAAATTACTACAGTAAATAATGTAATTTTAAAAAAAACATGGATATACTGTCGAGTTCTGATTGTCTTGGGATATGTTCGCACTTGAAGTGATGACACAGTTCGTAAATAGTTCAATACCCACTAAAGGCAATTTTGAAAGTTCAGTTTTTATCTATGTTTTAGGAAGATAGTCCAGTTGGCAACTAAAGTTACATAATAGCAATGTCATTTAAGCGGGACGTCGCAGGTCTAATCTTGGCCCCAGAAATGATTTCTTAAATATTTGTTTACTTGAAGTATGTTTCTAGTTGATAGCTGGTAATGCACTTTAATAATATTAAGAATTCATTTTCAAAGTACGCACAGAAGTAACAATGACAATAAAAGACAAAACCGTCTCAAAAACTAAATTTTTCAACTTCTTTTAATTTTTATGTTCAGCTGGCATAAGTTTGAAAATGAAAAAAATCGTGTGCAACATACTGTTTTTGTTGGAATGTTTTGAATGTGAGAGTTTTACCTTTAGCCAAGCAGATGCTGATGAAAGCCATTCTTGTGGAACAATGTTGCCAATATTAATATCATCATTTAAACCGGGGACTACATTTTGTACCAAATTTTCAGTGGCTGAAATTATATATGCAGTGTAGTGGTTGACTCCAAAGAAATCTGCAGAATTGAGTACAAGTTCTCTCTCTTCATCGGTAAATTCTGGCATACGTGATCTAGGAAAGCTTTGTTCAGCACTTTTTTCTGCCACTCTTGTTCTTAACTCTTGAGGAAAGCCACCCTCTTTGGAGAAAATTGGCTCAGCATATAGACCCCACTAAAAAGAAAAAGATAATTAGTATAAGTGATAAACAAAACTATTTAAATACAGGAAAAATATTTATGATACATACTTCAGATTGTCGTTTGAGCTCGGCAGCAAACAGGTCCTCCTCAGAATCGGTATGAGGTCCAAACCAGTTGATACTGATAGTAATTCCAACTTCACCACCTTGGTTAGCCTTGAACTCATTGTTGTACAAGTGATATGCTTTAGCGTGAGCAATAACCAGATTCTTGGCACAGATGTATTCACCTATACCAGTGGCGTTCAAAGCCGGTGCTTTGGTAGTTGATCCATAGCCTTCGAAGCAAATTTCTCTAGGTTCGTTAAATGTTATCCTGGATTTGACTCTATCACCGAAGTTTTCATAAACCACGCGAGCGTAGTCTTCGAACCATTGTGTGACGAGGGGATTCGTGAAACCACCCAAGTCTTGCAGAGGCTGAGGCAAGTCCCAGTGATATAGTGTTACCAACGGGATAATATTGTATTTGAGCATCTCATCGATCAAACGGTTGTAATAGTCTACTCCAGCTGGGTTCACTTTATTAGAGAAGCCGGTAGGCAAAATCCTTGACCACGATAGTGAGAATCGGTAGGCATCGAGGCCTAGTTCTCTCATCATCTCGACATCTCTTTCCACATTGTGGTAGGAATCAGAAGCGGTGTCACCATTGCTTGCATCTCTGATTGGGGATGGGTTTCTGTGGGTTAACTCATCCCAAATACTTTGTCCTTTGCCTAAAAAGTCGTCATATTGATTATAATAGATATTTAACAACCATGTAAGTTACTAGTTATGATTCTACACATTATTTATTTGTTTCTCCAGTAAACAGATCCCAGAATATGTGAATAAGCTATGACAAAAATGATATCGCAAAAGAGTAAAATCTATGACTAATAAACTGTTAAAACAAAAATACCCTACAAGAATAAATTAATGCCATTACTGTTACACCTAAAATAAACTATTAAAATGAATCCCACCAAAAACATAGTTGTAAAAAAGCGGCGGAGTTCAGAACAAAGTTAGTGCAAGATTGTCTGCTCAGCCGAAAAAAAAAATTTGATCGAAATGGGTGCCGAGATTTATGGAGGTTCCTTCAGTCATAAATAACAACTACAATAAGTACAACGTTCTTCATTTGTTTTAAAAAAAAGTTGGTAAGATACCTTGCTGCTTAATATATAGAAATTTTCCAGTTTCAAAATCAATTATTTGAATGTAATCATACATATAACATAACCGTCTAAATTTTAGGTGTGAAAACTTGCCAGTAGCAGAAAGAAACTTTATTTTTAAACAACTGAAGGAAGTTGCAGATTATTGCAGTTATGTTGTGTTATATATGACTTATGAGTTCATGAGTTATGACTGAAGGAATCTTCATAAATCTCACCACCCAATTTGATCTCAAGAACCGACAATTCTGCTCTAGCTTTGTTCTGAACTCAGCCCCGTTATTCACCTTTATATTTTTAGTCAGGTATCATTGACTTTTTAAAGTTGAATATAAATGCTCACACATATTTAAATAGCCTTTTGCCCGTGGTTTCATCCATGCGAATGTAATTAATTACTAACTATTTTCCTCAGAAAAAAAAACTGTATATGGCTTTTGTCCATCTAAACTAAAGAGTCTAACCATTACAACAGTGAAAAAATTTTCTAATACTGTTTAATATTTCCAGAGGTTACCCACACGAATGTTATTAATGCCTATGTCTCTAGAGAACTACCCGTCCCTGGGAAACACAAACTTATTTTAGCTTATATTCTAGTGAAAAGTCTAGCCATTATAACAGTGAAGTGAGTTGATTTTTTTAAATCGATTCTTTAGTTCCAGATATCACCCCTTACATACAAACAAATAAATTTTACCTCATTATAATATTATGTAGTAGCTATCGATTATAGTGCATTGTAAGATAGAAAAACCGGTCAGTACTTATAAGTATAACCCATTAAACACTTTGTATCCAGAGTGTCTTTAGTAGGTTGGCAAATATCGAAAAGACGCTTAAGGCTGCATATAAAGTCAGATTGAGCACCTCATTTAGCATCAATCAGAACTGAACTCTATGACGTATTCTTTTAATTAAAAAAAGAGCGCTCTCGGCCGTGGCTGCTACGACCACTAAGACACACACGCTCACGAAAAACTGTTTTTTTATTTAATAACTCGGCTTCTAGATGAAATTATTAAAATATTCCAAAATGTTTAGACGGGGTTATTGATCACTTACTTTTGATTCAAATTTCAAGGCTGTATAATTTAAGGTAGGCCCTTTTTTAATACTCGAAAAACCTGAAATTTAGAGGTAACTTCGTAATTATTTTTAATCCAGCGAACTTAGAGCTTTTGCGTTTTATTCCAAAATGTTTAGATCAGCTTTTAAATTATTTTTATTAAACCGATTGACCAAGTTACATAGTGTAAAATGATCATTTTAAAACTTAAACGGTTAAACTTCTCGAAATTCTGTGTATGGCCTCCCAATGTTAGACGATAAATATAAACTTAATAAATACAGGTCTAATTATATGCTTAATGAATTTGGCGTTCCACAAGGGAGCATCTTGGGACCTTGTTTATTTTTATTGTACATAAATGACCTCCCGACAATAACGGATCACAAAACAGTATTATTTGCTGATGACACAACAATATTAATTGAAGGTAACGGAAAAACAAATTTTGAAAATGACATTAACAAGACTGTAAAAAAAGTTATTCATTGGTTGAGTAAAAATAATTTAAAGGTAAACGTTAACAAGACAAAGATGATGCAATTTCACACAAACAGAGCACCGCCTGTACAACTTAAAGTCAAGTATAATGACACGCTTATAGAAGAAGTTGACTGTACTAAATTTTTAGGTCTTTTCCTAGACAAAAATTGCAAATGGAAGAAACACATTGACGTGGTTTGCACAAAGCTTAATAGGTTTATTTTTGCACTTCGTCGACTAAGAGAAGTGGTCTCACCACAAGTCGCAATGAATGCATATTATGCGTATGTAGCATCCACCCTACAATATGGATTAATATTGTGGGGTAATTCATCAGATATGGATAGAGCTTTTAAAATTCAAAAAAAATGTGTAAGGGCCATGTGTGGTATGCATTTCATGGACTCCTGCAAACCAAGTTTCATAAAACTTAAAATTCTTACTTCTACTATCTAAAACAGATTGCCATTTTTGTACGCCAACACCCACAATACTTTCCTAAAAAAAACGATATTACTCAAAGAACGCAAAGAAAGAATGTAGGAGAAAGACTACATATTCCGAGATGCAAACTAACACTCGTGAAAAAGAATGTTTACCATATGGCTATCCAGGTATTTAATGCTTTGCCTGATGAATTCAAAGAGTTACCATTAACCAAATTCGAAAACAAACTTCACGACTGGCTAATAAAAGGCAGTTTTTATTCCTTGAATGAGTTTTTCGATTATAGGGAAATGTTGAAATGGAAATAATAAACTAAATCTATTTCAGAAATTTTGTATAGGTAGTATAAATTGATAGTTGCACATTATACTTGCTATGATATTGATATGACATACAATTGACACAAAACTGTACCTGTAAATATCATTCATAAATAAATTGTAGTTGACTTCATTTAATTCTATTAGTATTTTGTATAATTATAATTGTAAGTAATTTAACATTTGTACGCCATAATCGGCAGATTTTTTGAGCACTATAATACATACTGTAACATCTTTATATTCAACCAAAAATCATACAAATAAATATTTTTGATTTGATTTGATTTGAATGTGTATGGAATCGGGAAACGGATAGATAGAGTAAAACTCCCGAGTGATGGTTATGTTTTGCGTTTTCGATCGGTTTATCAAAGATTTTCCGATTTTTCGCGGCTTTTGGGATTCAATTAACACTCCTTACATTTTATTGCATTGCTTGAAGAAAAAAACCATTAAATTCTTATAAGTTCGTTCGAAAGATGGTGTCTTTACATCTGTGTTTTCTCGCTAGTTTGGTGAAAAATTGTATGTGTCACACGAAAGCAAATTTATTCTGTATCTTGTGCCTTTGAATCCCTCACCATCACGCTCGTGATTCATTTATAGAATCCTTCGCTTGTTCGGGATTCAAACTAGGCACATGCAACAAAAAAAATTTTTGCTCTCTTGTTGCATAAATAACTATTGTATATTTTTATAAATGTAAAATTTAACTTTATGTAAAATTTTTATAAAAATAGTGAGTGTTGATGAAAATTGATGCAAATAGCCTATTTTTTTTTTCAATTTATTAACTTACGAATTAAAATTAGTTTTAGACGATTTAGAGAAGGTATTCTGATGTATTTAAAATATATTTCACGAAAATCCGTCTAGTTCAACAATTCAAACTCAGCTCTGAATTGTAGCTTTTTTTTTCGTTTTCTAATAACTTGTTACACTAAGTAGTAGAAATGTAATAGTGTCATCGATATTCTTAGTATAGTGAATACATATATACATTTCTTTCTACTCAAGAAGCTTTTTCAATTGATACACCAAATGATATGTTTAAATTTTTTTTTTGTGTTCTGCCGGCTTTATGACATCAGAATTTCTGCCCCCACAGTCAGTGCGCTAATCATCTCACATATTTGTGTTCAAGAGATCATACTGAACGCATGGATTTCAAATACACCACATCGTCTGATAACTAAGTATGATTTTTGGACGTGAATATTTCAAGCACTGTTAAAGTTTCATTTATGAAATTTAGGGCTTCAGGTATTTTCCTTAACACAATCGTGATGTTGCAATTTCGTTGGTCCAATAGAAAATTATTTATGAGAGGGACGAAAGTAGGTCTAAAGACAAAATGGTTCATGTAACAAGATTTGTGCTCGGGCTCTCCTTTTTCATATTTGGCCCTGGACACGCTGCCGTGTGTCTGGATATGATATCGCAAAAGAATAAAAATCATGACAGTAATGCCCATAATAAATGTTAAAACAAAAACTACATAGCACAATAATAAAAACGAAATTGCCTAAAATAAACTGTTAAAACAACAAAGTTAAATACCATCTTCATTCCATGCTCCTTCGATTTGATATGAAGCTGTGGCAGTGCCAAATAAGAAGTCTGAAGGAAAGGACCTGCCAGCCTGCTTTTCTTTGACTGACGCTGCAAAGCAGCAAAGGAGTACTGAACTAAAAAAAAATACATAAAAGTTATGTAAATGCTTTTCTTGGTGAGTTGTCGATTGTCATGAGTACCTATTGAAAAGTAAGACTCATGACTTGAATCTTGTCTTGATATAATAATATGTATATATGTTTGACGCTTTCTTAAAGCACTTTTATGAATTAGTCTGCTTATGACACACATATTGTAGCGTTATTTTTAAAAAAAAAAAAAAAAAATTATTTTTTGCCACATACTACGAACGTAATTTCGAATTGAATTTGGACTGCCACCAGGCAAGCCTGGTGACAGCCAAAAAAAGAGGTAAACCTGGATGAATAAACCGTATAATTTTATCTTAAAATACACAAAAACAACAAAACCGAGGTAAGAAAAATATGGTACAAAAGAACAATAATATCAGAAGAGAATCGCTACAAAGGAAATTCTTAGATCAAAAAAATTATTATGCCAAATTCCACTTATTTAAGATTTTAATTTCCTTTTAGCTTGAACGACGCATTTATTCATAAAATAATGGATTTTAAATTTGGTTGTCGACACTAGTTTATAGGATCCTTTAAACTAAGATTTCACGGAAGTTTTGATAACTCTTGATCCGAAAGAAAAACGTAATAATAAGGTGTTACGAGCAATCGTTATCTAGCTTTACACTAAGGAATAAAAATAATCGATGCTGAATATTAAGCTACAGATATTAAAAACCTGGTAAGGGTCTCTTCGTGACTTTGGGAGTTTCCGGTGTTCCCGGGAGCAGTCGATGAAGCTTGGCGATTTCAATTTTTGTATCGGAAGCTTTAGCTCACCAGGGACGTGGTCCTTACATCAGGCCTCATTAGGTACAACCGTACAAGATGGCGGATGGGATAATCAAACTAGGGAGACCCAGAAACCCTTTAAAAAATAATCTCGAAGGGTCGCGGGAAATGCAGAAAAACTGGCTTAAACAATGTTCATGGCAAATGCGCTCTGTTTCTATATAAGTTATAGATAAGATATAGTTTTAAAATTTGATATTTTAAATTTCTTGTGGCAAATTTCCTTCCTCTGTCACGATCTTCTTTGATATCAGAAAAATAACAAAAAAAATCTGACAAGATCATTCTAACTATTTGAATTCGAAAATCCAGAAAAGCAGCCAACGATAAAGAAAGACTAAAAATATATAAAAAGGTTGAATACTTGTAGCGAATGCTACAATATCCTCAAACGACACAAAAAAATTTAAACTAGCTTAAAGGAAATTAACTTCCAGAAGGATAAACAATCGAATAAACACCTAGACTAATCAAAATGCCTTGAAACAAAAGGGGTCGATTAAATAAAAACAAGATAAGGATGTGATAAGAAAATCCTCGAACGAATAGAACGGTCAATAGGAAACCTACAACTAATATACCCTAACATTAACTTAGACTAACTACTATATGAACCGTCAAAGATAGATATATCAGTTGGGTGATTATAAAATACCAAAAATCAGTCTAATATTAATCTAACTACACATATTACAAAACAATCGAATTAATTATTGCTGAATTCCTCGCAACTAAAATAAGAACAACATTACTGTTACATAAGTTTCAAACATAAAACGACATTCATTTAACGAAACAATCGTAAAAACATGGAAATTATTTGAAATTAGATTATCTTGGAATAGACAACAAAAAAAAACATCGGGATTAAAATCAATAACCAAACGACGCCTATAAAATATGTAAGACGTCATACGCGAAAATCGCAAAGAAAGGAACAAAAAAAACTCTTTGGCTGAGTCAATGAAGAATTAAAGAAACATAACTCGAACCAAAAAAAGAAAAAGTTGAAACTAGATAGAAAATTGTAGGATCATTTTAAAATATCTTTAATATGATAAATACCAACATGAGCCGAATAAAAATCCTCCAACTCATATACTTGAGGAGAAATTATCCTTCGGACACGTGTCTTAGTGAAGCGAGGAGCCAACTTGTTAGTAAAGTAATCAATACCGGAAGAGCGCGAAAAATTACGTCTCCATACAATGTCTCCTACGTTGAGAGAAACGGAAATCCTATTTTTATTATATAATCTCGAATTGCGGAGAAAAGATAGAGACAAGTTATCGGCGACTTTTGCATAAATATCACCTAAAGATCTTAGATTCGAAGCATGCGAGGCCCGACTCTCTGCTATATCACCGCATCGAGTCTGACTTTGAACATGTGACGTATCGATAATGAGATCTCTCCCGAACATAAGGAAATTCGGCGAAAAAGAAGTCGCGAGATTAATACAAGAGTTTAGATAGAGTTTAACTTTCGGTAACATGCGAGCCCACTGTCGGTGGTTGTCGCCAACTAACATGCTTAAACATGTAACAACGCTCTGATTATATCGTTCGACAGTATTGGCTTGAGGAGAGTAATATGGGGTAAAGAAGGGTTGGCAATTAAATTTAGTCAAAAAATCGTCAAAACAGGAACTTCTGAAAACGGTTGCGTTATCGCACAGAATTGAATGGGGAATTCCGAAATTCAAAAAAATTTGATTCTCCAAAAGGTCGCAAATAGATTTAGCGTCCACCTTTTTTAAGCAAAATAGCCAGACGTATTTGGAAAAAACGTCTACAACAGATAGTATATATTTATATCCGTGATAAGCCATGGGGAGAGGTCCGATAAGATCGATTGACAGCGTTTGAAGAGGAGCCGAAACTAATTTGGGATAGAACATTTGACCACGCGGCTGAGTATTAGAAATCTTAAAGGCTTTACAAACGTCACATTCGTTTAAAATTCGAGTGACGTCGCGATACATATTGGGCCAGTAATATTTTTTTTTTATCTGGAGATACGTTTTCATTACGCCAGGATGTATTTGTGGAAAAACATTGTGTGCTTCCCACACGGCGTCGCGTATTTTTTCGCGAGGTAAAACCACACGCCACGATTCTCTGGTCAAAGGATCTAGAAGCGGGGCATGACGGAGTAAGACCCCTTCACGGATACAATATGCCGGAAACATTTGAGGATGGTCGCGTGCGCCCATGAACATTTTTTTGAACCAATCATCAGAAGTAGAATCAAGACCACGATCATACGTAATGGGAGCGACGAAAGCTCTCGAGAGGGCATCCGGCACGACATGTTGGACACCTTTCCGGTGAACTATTTCAAAGTTGAATTGAGAGATGATTGTAGACCAACGTGCCAAACGACCTGACGGGTTATCTAACGTCATCAACCACTTAAGAGCGATGTGATCGGTGACGATAGTAAATTGCGTACCATCAAGATAACCGCGAAAGTGTTTGATGGATTCTAGAACCGAAAGTAACTCCCTTTCGGTAGTGCTATAATTTCGTTCGGCTTTGGAAAAGAGTTTGGAAAAATACGCGATAGGGTGCTCCTTGTCATCAGTAACTTGGGAAAGAACAGAACCAAGTCCAACGGATGAAGCATCGCAATGAAGAATAAACGGTTTCGTGAAGTCCGGACAAGCCATAACCGGGGTGTTAATTAGAGCATTCTTTAACTCGTGGAAAGCATGATCGGCTGCTTCGTTCCAATCGATAGAATCTCGTCCCTTTTTTTTACCTAATAAAATAGTTAAAGGAGCGATAATCGAAGAAAAATTATCGACAAATCTCCGATAATAAGAGCAGAGACCAATAAAGCCACGTAGAGCTTTTGCAGTGGTAGGGGTAGGGAATTCTTTAATAGAATCCAACTTAGCCGGATCGGTGTTCAGACCATCCTTATTCAAAACATAACCGAGATATTTAAGTTCGGCTTTACAAAATTCGCACTTTTTGAGGTTAAGGGAAAGTCCGGCTTCCTTAAGGCGGTCCTTAACCTTTTTCAACAGCTGTAAATGACTATCAAAATCACGGGAGACGAGGACCAGATCGTCGACATACCCGAAAATACAATCGTCAGTATCTTTTGTGTACTCATAATTGACAATCATATCTGTTAGGCGTTGCATTTCTGACGCGGCGTTTGTCAAACCAAACGGCATCCTGACAAATTCGAAAAGGCCACGTTGGGGGACTATAAATGCGGTTTTTTCACAGCTTTCTTTATCGGCTAAAGGGATCTGCCAAAAAGCATTACGAAAATCAAGAGAAGTGATGTAGCGAGCACCACGAAGATTATCCAAAATGTCCTGAATACGAGGTAGAGGATAGGAATCTCTAACAGTAACATTGTTGAGCTTGCGACTATCGACACAGAAACGAACAGATCCGTCTTTTTTTGTAACCATAACGACGGGACTCGCCCAAGGCGATCGAGATGGTCGAATAACCCCAGCGTCCAACATTTTGTCTATCTCTTCGTTGAGAATCTTAAGCTTAACCGGAGAGAGGGGATAGTAACGTTGTCGGATAGGTGGACCGACGGTATTTATTTTATGGGATAACCAACTGGTTCTTCCTAAACCTATTTTGTCGGAAGAGATATCTTCGAATTGGTTAATAACTTCTTGTAACCTTACTTCTTGTTCAGAAGAAAGGAAAGAACGCGGTTGGACTTGTCGAACCTCACCGACAAGACCATTCTCCGGATGAGAAACCTTGGACATTAAAAGATTTCCTTTAATATTTTTATTAAAAGCCTGACTAAAAACTACGGTCAGACCGAACTTGTTCCAAAAATCGATGCCGAGAATAACAGGAGAAACAATACGGTCGGCAACAAGATAATCATGCAAAAAGGAAACTCCGTTAAAAGTGGTTAAAAGAGAAACCGTACCGGAAATAACCATAGGTGATCCATCTGCGGAATAAACAGAGGGAAGAAAACCGGGACTAGCACGAATGCCCAGGCTTTTATCAAGGAACTCGCGGGAAAGGAGCGACAATTGCGCACCAGTGTCAAGAAGCGCCTCGCAAGATTGATTAGACAGGGAAATTTCAACGAAAAGACGGTTATCGGATGAATCTGTCAAACGCACCGGAGAAATTTCAATTGGAGAACTCCTCCGGTGACCAACTAGTTTTTTTGGAGTTTGACTGCAAGAAGGACAATCACGGGTCAAAAAGCCTGGCTTCTTACATCTAAAACATATCTTGCCCGGAACGTTAGGGCATAGACGATAAGGATGGCCGTGTCCATCGCACTTAGGACAAACCACAGGGGTTGTTGAAACTGACGCGATACTGGCACGAGGAGCAAACGAAGGATTGTCGCTTGACAGAGCCTTCTGGGCCGAGTGGTCGTAGGTTTCGAAATTAGTCGCGATTTCGACTAAGGTTTTTAAATCCGAAATACGATTCGTTGACAGACACAACGCGTAACGCGGATGTAGATTAAACTTGATGATCGGCAAGAGTGCTCGATCTGAGATCGGGACCGAAAGCTTGGAATTCAGAGCTTTTATTTCGATTATGAATTCGCGAATGGGCTGATTCGCCTTTTGTTTTTTGTTGCGAATCTCACGTTCAGTGGTATCGTCAAAATCGACAGGTCCGAAAGTATCAATAAATAGTGATTTAATTTCCGGAAGCGTGAGTTTATCATTCCTGACAGATCTGTAGAACATTAACGCGTGACCCGTTAAAAGCTCATGGAAGCGACGGACTACGTACTCGTCTTGCACTTCATATGCTGTCATGCACTCTTCTAAGCTGACAAAAAAATCGCGAACACACGAATGACCGTCAAAAGATAAGTTCCATTTCGATAAGGCGGGATTCTTAATGAGACGGCATGCATGAGTAGTGGAAGGCGCGTTGTGTAAAGTATGACACGAAGCGGATGGCTGTTGGGTGGTGAGTTCCATTTGTGATGGTGGTTGGCTCTGATTGGTGATTACGCTCCGTCTAGGGAGAGGCCTAGGTGTTTCCGTGACGTTCTCTTGTTGGTGGGAGGCTCCAGCGTAGAGTACGCGCCGGACTGTAGAACATTGCAGAATGGGTGATGGGTCTTCAGCGGGGTCACCCATCGAAATCAAATCATCGTCGTGAGGATTCATGATTTAACAAAAAGGCAGAATTTATAAAGAATAGTGAAAACCGGAAAACGCAATAATATTTGCAAAATAAGGTTTTGCTATTCAATTGACCTCAATACGGCGAAAATAGTTTGTTAAAAAAATGTAAACCAGAAAGTTCAAAATAATAGACAAATATTCAAATGTCGACTTTGACAGTTGACAAGACTGAAAATGTAAACAAAGATTTCAGCAATTGCAAAACCTTTTCAAGAAAAATTTCAACGTTTGTTCTGTAAAAACAAAAAGATTAATTCGAGGATTTGCGATAAAATTTCTTGCATGGAAGAGCCAATCTCAATATTATTGTGAAAATTTTGTAACGAAATGAGATTGCCTATATTGGATTAGGGTTCAACAGGAAACGAATAAAGTGACCACCCGGATCTACTGGTATCAACAATTATGCTAGAAACACAATAAATATGTTTAACTAGTAACTACCACATTTATGGATAAATTACAATAAATTTATTTGACTTGAAAACTCAGTGTAATTTATTTACTAGAACAGGTAACAATTATTAATGATAGATATGGAAAGTAATAGGCTACTAAATATTGAAATGCACTTACCTGCAGGTCCTACCTAACTATACATAAGGAAATTAGGTTAGGGATAGGATAATATACACACACAAATAAAACAGGTAATACACAAAAAGTGTGTAAATACTTTATTCCTTTATTAAAATTTGCAAAACATAGATTTCACAAATTAAGGGTACTCATAAAGACAAAAAATATTCTTCGTGGAAAAATTTGGTTCCTTTCGACAGCTTGGTATTGGGGTTCCTTAGAAGAGAAAACGCTGCCTGAAAACAAACAAAATTTAGTAGGTTGGAAAATTAGTCTACGAAAGCGTAGACACCACCGTCGAATTGAGAAAAAAAACGTTAAAGTACAGCAAGTAATATTCAGAAAACCGTACTTACCTTTTGTTCGGGCGCCATAAATGTAGCGTTATTTTTAAAAAAAAAAAAAAAAAATTATTTTTTGCCACATACTACGAACGTAATTTCGAATTGAATTTGGACTGCCACCAGGCAAGCCTGGTGACAGCCAAAAAAAGAGGTAAACCTGGATGAATAAACCGTATAATTTTATCTTAAAATACACAAAAACAACAAAACCGAGGTAAGAAAAATATGGTACAAAAGAACAATAATATCAGAAGAGAATCGCTACAAAGGAAATTCTTAGATCAAAAAAATTATTATGCCAAATTCCACTTATTTAAGATTTTAATTTCCTTTTAGCTTGAACGACGCATTTATTCATAAAATAATGGATTTTAAATTTGGTTGTCGACACTAGTTTATAGGATCCTTTAAACTAAGATTTCACGGAAGTTTTGATAACTCTTGATCCGAAAGAAAAACGTAATAATAAGGTGTTACGAGCAATCGTTATCTAGCTTTACACTAAGGAATAAAAATAATCGATGCTGAATATTAAGCTACAGATATTAAAAACCTGGTAAGGGTCTCTTCGTGACTTTGGGAGTTTCCGGTGTT
Organism: Ypsolopha sequella; assembly: GCA_934047225.1. Classification (NCBI taxonomy): domain Eukaryota; kingdom Metazoa; phylum Arthropoda; class Insecta; order Lepidoptera; family Ypsolophidae; genus Ypsolopha; species Ypsolopha sequella. The sequence continues at coordinate 11,914,140 of OW203994.1, read as the reverse complement.
CCCGGGAGCAGTCGATGAAGCTTGGCGATTTCAATTTTTGTATCGGAAGCTTTAGCTCACCAGGGACGTGGTCCTTACATCAGGCCTCATTAGGTACAACCGTACAAGATGGCGGATGGGATAATCAAACTAGGGAGACCCAGAAACCCTTTAAAAAATAATCTCGAAGGGTCGCGGGAAATGCAGAAAAACTGGCTTAAACAATGTTCATGGCAAATGCGCTCTGTTTCTATATAAGTTATAGATAAGATATAGTTTTAAAATTTGATATTTTAAATTTTTTTGCCACATACTACGAACGTAATTTCGAATTGAATTTGGACTGCCACCAGGCAAGCCTGGTGACAGCCAAAAAAAGAGGTAAACCTGGATGAATAAACCGTATAATTTTATCTTAAAATACACAAAAACAACAAAACCGAGGTAAGAAAAATATGGTACAAAAGAACAATAATATCAGAAGAGAATCGCTACAAAGGAAATTCTTAGATCAAAAAAATTATTATGCCAAATTCCACTTATTTAAGATTTTAATTTCCTTTTAGCTTGAACGACGCATTTATTCATAAAATAATGGATTTTAAATTTGGTTGTCGACACTAGTTTATAGGATCCTTTAAACTAAGATTTCACGGAAGTTTTGATAACTCTTGATCCGAAAGAAAAACGTAATAATAAGGTGTTACGAGCAATCGTTATCTAGCTTTACACTAAGGAATAAAAATAATCGATGCTGAATATTAAGCTACAGATATTAAAAACCTGGTAAGGGTCTCTTCGTGACTTTGGGAGTTTCCGGTGTTCCCGGGAGCAGTCGATGAAGCTTGGCGATTTCAATTTTTGTATCGGAAGCTTTAGCTCACCAGGGACGTGGTCCTTACATCAGGCCTCATTAGGTACAACCGTACAAGATGGCGGATGGGATAATCAAACTAGGGAGACCCAGAAACCCTTTAAAAAATAATCTCGAAGGGTCGCGGGAAATGCAGAAAAACTGGCTTAAACAATGTTCATGGCAAATGCGCTCTGTTTCTATATAAGTTATAGATAAGATATAGTTTTAAAATTTGATATTTTAAATTTCTTGTGGCAAATTTCCTTCCTCTGTCACGATCTTCTTTGATATCAGAAAAATAACAAAAAAAATCTGACAAGATCATTCTAACTATTTGAATTCGAAAATCCAGAAAAGCAGCCAACGATAAAGAAAGACTAAAAATATATAAAAAGGTTGAATACTTGTAGCGAATGCTACAATATGTACAAAATCAGGTTTCCATTACAGTTACTTCAGTAAAATTTATGAGTAGCTTATTTACCATTATATAACAAACGACTTAGTTATTCATCTTATAATTGGCTTTGACAATTATTATCTAACATATTAACTTCAATACATTTATTATGAACGACTTATTTTTAAATAAACAATATACTTACAACAAGATTGTGAGAGTCAACTTCATCTTGGCTACTTCCTCAGCTAACTAACACGAGCAGATGGAAATTGTACCGTATTATATATAGCTTATTTATCAATCAGACCCCACGTGAATAGGTATGTAGATAAATAAGATCGGTAAGTAAACCTGTTTTTTTAAAACGGAGGATGCACTTGAGAATTTTTATCTGTGCAATCTTCAAACAATAATCTGCTTGTTGTTTGGCACGGAAAAAAGATTAGATATCTTTGTTGTTGTTCTGCATTCCATCCTTCAGCCTTCCCTCGTGGACATAGGCCTTTACAACACGTCGCCAGTTTTGGTAATCCTCTTGGAAGTGAAGCCCAATGATTTCGCTGCCCGTCACCAGTCTGGTAGCCGCCAACACTTTGAGTCGTCATGTGTTTTTACAAATATCGACAGAAATTATATTGGCAAGAAATACGTATAGTCTAAAAACAGCATGACTTTAGACAATATTTTTGTGATGTTTCTTATACGCGAGAATATTTTTCTACAATATAAATATTTACCATTTAAGAGAAAAATTACATTATCAATAGGATTAATTTTGAAAACAGGTGCCTCAAGGCGACTATCCTTGTGAAAATGTGAAATTCGAAATTTTTTCGAAAATTCGACTCTACAAGTGATTTGACATTTTTGAATGTCGAATACGTCGCATCCTGTTGATTTAGAAAATTGAAACTCTGCACACACATGCCTTGATCGTTAATCTAATATATTCTTTTATTACTATTATCAGTATAAAGCATTTTAATTGGAACGTAACGTATATTTATTTTCGTTAATTATTTATAATCGTAACCTTTTTATATTCCATAGTAGATGCTAGTGATTGTTGGCACTTGGTGGAGTTTATAAAACATTGTTTTAAAAAAACACTTGTACTTATCCACATATTACGTACAACTTTATTATGCCCGACCGGTTTCGCTGTAAAGCATTTTCTAGGGCTTTTTACACATCCTAACTAACAAATAAATCTTATAAACTACAATCATGTCTAAAATGACGTGCAATAATTGACGTTGTTTCATTTATTGCACGTCATTTTAGAAAATGCTTTACAGCGAAACCGGTCGGGCATAATAAAGTTGTACGTAATATGTGGATAAGTACAAGTGTTTTTTTAAAACAATGTTTTTATATTCCGTTCAAAATGAGCCTATTAATTATTTAAACAGGGTTTCAAGTGTCACATCGCGACATCGCTTTCTAGCCTCGCACTGAAATAAAAGAGGAAAAATTGGTTCTTGCTTAAAATATTATATTGTATTAAGTATAATAATATACTTAATACAAGCAAGTTCTAATTATTAACATTTTCATTTAATTTTAAGTTTTTCTAAAAGATTTAAGTTAGTTTAAACATGAAAAGAAAATTATTTTATTTTGACTAAGGCTTTTTTACAAGTTAGTTTGTTAACGTCTGCCTTGTTATCAGAACTGAACTATAAAAAGTTCTTTGCGATGGGGACTTTGCTTTTGGATAAAACTTCAGCAAATTCTTATCCTGCACGCATAACAACAGATGTCCGTACCAAAGTGTGAAAACAAATTTGTTGGTTTGTCTTCTTTCACGCAGCGACGGAGCAACGGATCGACGTGATTTTTTTGCACAGAGATAGGTAGTTCATGGGCCGAAAAGTTACATAGGCTACGTTTTATCCCAACAAAATGCAAAAGAAATCAGAGCTGGCGAAACCGCGGACAAAAGCTACTGATAAATAAAACTATTTTCTTTCATATGTTTTCTCTACATGTATAGGTATACAGTTTAATCAGTTTATTAAATTTACAAAACGCAAGCTATTAGTCATTGGTACCTCAAGAATGCTAGCTAAAGTAGATGATGACCAATTTACCAAGGTTTTTTTTGGTGGTACTGTAATACCACAGTTAAAAAATTACACTGTGGTTATACTCGTACCATACAGTGACACCGTTAAAAACTTCAGGGGTCACGTTTGATAACGCTTTTTTGGGCTCCTCACGCAAGCCCATAAAAGCGTTCCTGAATCCGCCCCTCCCTGTGTGAGAAGATGTATGCTGGTACCGTTCACGCAATAAATTAAGCAACTGCAGATTATGTTAGCGGACTCTTGGTACTTGGACCTCACCGAGGAACTTCTCAATAAACTCGAACGTCTCTAGAATCTCTGTATTCGTTTCATTTTCTCTTTTTGCAAATATGACCATGTATCTAAATTCCCATTCGTCTTATTCAGTATTTTCAAAGACACCTCCCCATTCGGGAGATTTTGCAAAAAACAATAAGTGCCACCTTCGTACACAATTTCCATTCTCTATGTTAAAATGTGTTTTAAATATGTATGAAAATGTACAAAAGTGTAATAAATGAAAGTAAATAATGATGATCTACTTTTTATTTTATGAATCTAAAAATTTTGACCATACCCTGAACCTTGAAGGTATGTAAATTTGTTAAAAACCACCCAAATTTTTACACGACACGTCAAGATATACCTGTAAAGTATTCATTGCGTCATAAAATAGCCACCAGCCATTCCAATAGGCCATTTGTTATGTCAATCAAAATTCACAATAAATCACCAGCTTGTTTTAAATCCGAAACAAACTATGCAAAATTTGTAAATGAAGTAAAACAATTTATTATCAGCAAATGCTACTACAGAATTATTGAGTATAGAAATGATAAAATTTGACTAGACTACGGTACCATTTAATTTTATGTTATTATTATTATTTAGCTAAGCAACTAAGTTTTAAGATTGTTAATAATTAAAATTTTTCTAAGATCGTACAATAGAAACCTAAATTGTGATAAAATGAATGTAGGTATAATACATTATATATATGTTAGTTAATAGTAGTTTATGCTACAAGGGCGAAAAGGAATTAAACGTAACCGAGTATTTTATTTCTCTTACGCCCGTGTATCATACTATGTTTTTCAATGCATAGTGTGAGGAAATAAAACAAATATAATCAAAGAAAACAATTTAATTATTAAAGTTGGAAGTTACATTGTTACAATTTTGCAAGTTAATGATTGGCTCAAAAGGACTGTACTCAGAGCCGTTAAAAGTGGAAAAATAAGTATAACATTTATGGTACACAGGAAAGGTTGCAGGTTAGCCAACTCTTCGTAAAAAATATAAAAAAAATAAAGCCCTAGGGCAAAATAATCGACTTTCCGTTCGGCTTTGATGCATAAAAAGTGGGCCTTTACGAGCACTTGCATTGAAAATAGAATTTATAAGCTCTCTCTAAATGTTGCTGTACCCAAGCAGGGTGTCATTGTACACATTACAACTATGTATATGACAAATGCAATAAAGAACTTTGAACTTTGAACTTTATTTTCAGGGTCTCATATGCACCCTTAGAGCATGTACCTTTGCGGAGCAAAAATGTATATTTTCCACTCGAGGCATGATACTAGTAAATTGTATTTTATTATCAAAACCACAGTACCTACAAACTTGGAATTTGGCAGATAGGTTTATTTTATGAGAGAGGCACTAGAATTGATTTTAATAAATAAAAAAATATATAAGATATATTGTCACAACATGAACCCCCGAGGGTATCGTAGAGGTGTTTCGCGTGTGAACTATAAAATGCAACTCACAGTCCACACTCGATACACCCGCATTTCACCGACGATTATTACGTCCAAACGTGAGTAGTAGTGATCCCTATTGCCGTACATCGGGCTTTTTACATACGCGCTTTTTTAGGGCAATGCAGAATTCCTTGCGATGTTCTAATAAACCGTTCAAGTGGTAAGCAAAAACAAATACTATGTACACAAATTCCGAAAAATTTTACTATTTTTTATTACCCGTCTAGCACAATAAGTCCAATGGCAAAGACTTTATTAACTTTTAATACAGGCGACAATATGTTAGCTCGTTGGCCTCTTTTTTTTGGACGCGTAATACTAGTAAATCACGCAGCGGAACAACAAATTGGAATGTTTTTAGTTCATTCTGAAATAAGATTAAGATTGATATATTGTTTGAATATCGAAATCCATCACTTTAAATACTCTTGTTATTATTTGAGTGCATTACAAACTAGAAATCAATCAGAAACAAACTTATGCTTTTAAAATTTGTTTCTGATTGATTTCTATTTTTCATCCATCCATCAGCCAAGTTCGTCCACTGCCGGACATAAGCCTTTCCAGGACTTTGCCACTCCCAGCGGTCATCCTGGAAGAATTGCTCATACTCACACACGCTGGGCAGGGGGGTTGGTGAGCGCGGTGCCAGAACCCTCGCACCAGTGACGCCGCTGCCCGTTACCAGTCTGTTCCATATAAGGATGGATATACCGCCATCCATCGGTCCCAGGCATGGTGGGCCTCCTGGTTTTTTGCCTGTGAGCTGTCCTCTTACTCTCCCCCGAATTACTTCGAGGGGGTCTCCAAGTAAGATGGTGGTACCTCCACAGTCGAGCCGACATCAGCTCTACCACCTTCTTTTTAATGCCCTCTAATAATATAACTGACAAAATATTTTGTAGGCAAAAAAATAATGAATAAATGTATATTGAAATCATATTTCCATTACCTATGTTATGAAAAAAAATCAAGTCGATCCCTTAACCGCGTTCTTCTGCGGAAAGTTTAAAAACAAAAAAAATAGGTTGGAAAAATATGTTCTGTAGAAAAAATTATTGCTTATATGTGCGTTAACTTAATAAAAGACCAACAAAACAAATGCATATTATTCTAAAATATGACCTAATTTCTTCCAAAGAACCCTCAAAAGTCTGGCGTTGTTCTTGTTCTAGGGTCAGGTCGATCCTTAAAACAATACATTGCTGATAATCTGTACATATGATAACTTGGTAGTAACATAATACTGTAGGTAAAGTTCTTCACCTTCACTTATCAATTGCTACAAGTTTATTATCTAGCTCTATAAACCCGCTATCGTATCTCCCTATCATCGTATCGCTGTATCTCCATTTCAGAGTGTTTATCTGAGTAAGATAATATACCTTCTTGTTTTTTTTTCTTATGTAAATCTACGAAAACAACGTTTTTCAACGCTATTAAAATATATTTTACTCAATCTTTTGGCGATGTATGTTCATTTTGTAAAAAGCAAAAAAAAAAAAAATTCGTATGAGATTGTATTTATTGTAAGATGCAAGTTAGCAAGAGGTTGGACTGATTAGCTTAAAATATTAGTTATTAGAGCTGACTAAGCAAGCAAACTTTGAACACCTTGCAGATTCCAGGTGATTTGCACCCAGATCAGCATTATTGTAATAAATTTTGCTGAAAAGCTTTTTAAGGCGATACCAAAAAAAAGGGGTTTTTTCGAATCCATTTACTCCACTATTACGTCATCTACGTATTTCATTTTTGGGTAAATGTTTATTGAGTATTTGATTAAGATTCTCACTGAAGGAAAACGCGATTAGATGAAATTTTCTCGATAGAATTTAATTACGAAAAGACCTCTCAATTATTTTATTTTTTCCTGTAATTCTGAAAATGCATTCAAAATGTGGATATTATGTATTTGTAGTCTCCTTGAAAATCTTTTTGAAAAAATAGCTTAGTACATTTTATATTAATAAATAACCGACTTTTTGCTACTTTTCCACGAATCCATCCCACTCGCACTGAGGGTTTTTTCGCATACGGAGTCACAGGGACGCTAAAACTTTTATGTAGCGCCTTAACTAAAAATAATTTTAAAGCTTATGATACGCGAAAGTGTTACACAATAAAAAAATGCGTGTATATTGTTCAAATCTCAGAAGAAGTGCATAAGGGCCATATGTCATCTGAAAATGAGAGATACCTGCGAGCCACATTTCAAAGAGTTAAAAATATAAACACTACCTTCACTTTATATATTGGAAACTGCCTGTTTTGTAAAACAAAATCCCCATCTCTTTAATAAATTCAAAAGTAGGCGTCTCCAACACATGTTTGCAGCATTTTCATCAAATACGGCCCTATTAAACAAAAGTATTTTGGGTATGGCTCCTAAAATTTTTAACCACATACCTAGTTCTATCCGTGACATTGAAAATTTTTATACATTTAAGAAAACCTTAAAAAAGCTACTAATTGAGAAAGCCTATTATAATACTCAAGATTTTCTTTTAGACAAATTTTAGTAACATGTACACAATTATTTTGGTATTGACATAATTATGATAATATATTTTGCTTATAATTTAAATCTCTAATTACCTATATGTTATTAATATTATTACGTGTAGGTATCTTCAAAATTATCTCTGACGAAGTCGGTAATACACACTATCTTCTTTTAATTTAGTTCGGGTTTTTGAACGCAACCTGACTCGACTTATTGATTTGTTATGAAATGAAAATATGAAATTATAGATAGATAGGTAACATTGTTTGTTTAGTTTACTGCATGCTTGTTTTTGTTTGATTTTTAATTTTGATTTTTAATTTTGTTTTCTTTTTAATATTTATGATATTTAAGTAATGTGATTTGTTCATCGTCAGTAATTATGTGTACAGGTCAAAGTTGCATGTGGGACCTCTGATTAAGTATATTTTTTTGTTTTCTTTACTTTATCTACTATTTGTTTTGATGTTGTGTGTCTGTATATTTGTACACCCTGCAGGGTAGAACTTAGAGGAGACTAATTAATATTGTAATCTACACCTTCAATACCCTTTGTTCAACAAATAAAATCTTGAATCTTGAATCTTGTATTTTAATTATTGATCTTCGTAGTTTTAAGCAAGTATAATAGTTAAAAAAGACAAACTTTATATTTTTTCGAAATATTTCGGCCTCATCAGTGAGGCCGTCATCAGTCGAGTCCTTATTGATTATTGATCTTCAAATTTCTTGTACGTACATACTTATAAATATGGTGGGGAACTTGTTAAAAATGAGTTATTTATTTGAATTATAAATTATATATATATATATTGATAATATATACGTTATTAAAGTCAAATAAATAACTATTTTGTACAAAGTTCTCAACAATTTATCAGTCTCCAATTTAATGATCTTCATCAATTGTCATGGTGATGGTTTCGGGTTCATAGGAGTGGTCGATGGTCCTCGTTTTGATAATTTGCTTGTAAACAAAAGCTGACTTCCTTGGGGTTCTGGTCCGTTTGGGATCTTCAAAGTCGACCTCGTAGAGGCCAAAACGTTCGCTGTAACAATAAACATAAATTATAATCAATGAAAAGGAACTAAAAGAAGCATTTTGTTGGTCTGTCTGACCTATCTGTCTGCCTTGTCAATTTTTAAAGCTGTTTTGGCTAAGTGAGTGCCACGTTAATTTTAGCAGCTACAAAATTAAAACGGGCGCTTATTTTAAACGCGGTAGAATGAACTTGACGAATAAACAGTAAATATTTAAAATTTTGATGGATGACTATTAAGTACAAAAATTTCATGTAAAAATTGATTATTTCTCTGGCTATCAATTGTCTTTACATACCAAGAAGTTTCACCTAAATACTATTAGGAGTGTCTACTGACTTAATACAAACACATCAAAACAAAAATATAACCACTTACGTGTAGCCACCGAACCATTCAAAATTGTCCATCAGACTCCATGCCATATAACCTTTTATATTCACTCCAGCATCTAAAGCGTCAAGAACACTCTCTAAAGCTGCTCTGTAGAAAGTGATTCGCTCATCATCATCCAGGCCTTGTACGGCCATGGACCAGCCATTTTCAGTGATGTAGAAAACTCTGCCAGGGTATTTTTTGTGGAGATGAGTAAAGCCGTTATAAATGCTATTCGGTGCAAACTGTAACACAATTTAATATTTTGCAATAATGTATAGTCATACGTTTTTAATACCAATATTAAAAAAACACATATCGTCGCGCAAATTTCATATTTTGTAAAAATGTATAGTCACATCAAAATATTTAGTATAATGCATATTTAAGTCACGTCGATATTTAAATATTTCTAGCAAGACCCAAGTTCAGTTTTAAATACTTTTAAGTAAATTAAGTTAAAGCACAAATAAACATAAAGCATTATACCATATATGGCAAATATTTTATGAAAACATCACAATAACCAAATTGAATAATTGTTATTTTATAAATACATTTTTAAATAAACCTCGAAAAGAGCTAAAAATATATTTTTCAAATAATAAATTATGATCACCATCGTCACCATCATCATAATCATCATCACCACCATCATCATCATCACCATCGTCATCATTATCATATCATCATCATCATAATCATCATTATCATTATCATCTTCATCATCACCGCAGAAGATGTTTTTGTTAGATGCGAATATCAAAGCAAGTACACAGAACAAGACATAACAAGAATAACTACACTAAATTTTAATTTTCAAGCACGCGCAGAAATTAATATTACAATTATTATTTTAAAAGTATGTAACATTTTTCGACCCAATATTCAATTGAAATGTCATGTTATGCTGACACACGTGGTAAGAAAATTAAAAAAGTCGTTAAAAAGGACATAACATTATATTATTTTAATCGAATAGTTTACTAAACTTAGGATTTTACCGTTAGCCAAGAAGATGCTGCGGTAGGCCAGCCTTGTGGAATAGGGTCCCCAGCATTAATATCATCTAATAAACCAGGTACTACATTTTGTACTAAATTTTCAGTAGCCGAAACTATTAGCGAAGTGTAGAGATTGCCTCCAAAGAAATCTGCCGAATTGCGTACAAATTCTCTCTCTTCATCGGTAAATTCTGGCAAACGTGACCTAGGAAAACCTTGTTTAGCACTTTTTTCTGCCACTTTTATTATTAAATCCTTAGGGAAGCCACCTTCTTCAGAGAATATTGGTTCAGCATATAGACCCCACTAAAAAAAAAAAAAAAAGATTATACGTATGTGATACACGAACATAACTATTTTAATATAAATAAAATATTATTCTTACTTCAGCTTGTCGCCTGAGCTCGGCAGCAAATAGGTCCTCCTCAGAATCGGTATCAGGTGCAATCCAGGTAACATTGATAGTAATTCCAACTTCACCACTTTGGTTAGCCTTGAACTCATTATTGTACAAGTGATACGCTTTAGCATGAGCAATAACCAGATTCTTAGCACAAATGTATTCACCTACACCAGTGGCGTTGGCAGTTGGTGCCTTAGTAGTTGATCCATAGCCTTCAAAGCAAACTTCTCTGGGCTCGTTAAATGTAATCCAGAATTTGACTCTATCACCGAAATTTTCATAAGCCACGCGAGCGTAGTCTTCAAACCATTGTGTGAAGAGGGGATTCGTGAGACCACCCAAGTCTTGCAGAGGCTGAGGTAAGTCCCAGTGATATAGTGTCACCATCGGCTTAATGTTGTATTTAAGCATCTCATTGATCAAACGATTGTAATAGTCTACTCCAGCTGGGTTCACTTCATTAGAGAAGCCAGTAGGCAGAATCCTTGACCAAGAAAGTGAGAATCGGTAAGCATTGAGACCTAGTTCTCTCATCATCTCGACATCTCTTTCCACATTGTGGTAGGAGTCGCAAGTAATATCACCATTGCTTTCATCTCTGATTAGAGATGGAATTCTGTGGGTTACTTCATCCCAAATATTTTGTCCTTTACCTAAAAAAATAAATTGATTAAACATCATGTAGCTACGTAAAATTCTACTTATAATTCGTTTGTATCTCTGGTAAACCCACTGAAATGATATCGTACAAGAATAAAAACTATGATAGCAATGGCCATATAATGAACTGCTAAAACTAAAACATGTATATCGCACAAAAATAAAATATCATTACATAAAATAGACTGTTAAAGCAACAAAGTTAAATTACCATCTTCATTCCATGCTCCTTCGATCTGATATGAAGCTGTGGCAGCGCCAAATAAGAAGTCTGAAGGGAAGGACCTGCCAGTCTGCGTCTCTTTGACCGACGCTGCAAAGCAGCAAAGGAGTACTGAACTAAAAAAAAAACAAACGTACTCAACTTCACATCGAGGTTATGTTATGTGTGTGTTCGTATTGATCAGTTGATTGTGATGAGAATTTAAAAGTAAGACTCGTGATTTAAATTTTGTAAATAAAATTTGACGCTTTGATAGCACTAACGCGAATCAGAAAGCTTATTACACACAAATGGGTGCAAAATCACCAAAGTTTTATATATTTTGATAGTACAGTTAATTCATAAAATTATAAGTAGCTTATAACAACTATGTCTTTAATGTTATTACTTACTTATTTATTGTACAATTAATAACGTAGATATATATTTTTAAGTTTATTTTTTTTATGTCAACTTATTTTTTAATATACTATATTATATAATTCTTACCACAAGATTGTGAGAGTCACCTTCATCTTGGCTACTTCCTCAAATACACTAGCACTGAAATTTTTGCCAGTTAACAATAAACTTTTAATAACTTATTTATCGACTGATAAATATATCAGTCAAGAGCGTTTATCTGCAATCTGCAAGCGATTATCTGTGCAATCTTCAAGCGATAATCTGTGCAATCTGAAAGTGATAATCTGCGTTTTGCTTTGTACTAAAATAAACCGGCCAAGTACGAGTCGAACTCGCCCAGAAAGGGTTCCGTACGACTACACGGAACCTTATTGGTTATTTTAAGAAGTGGTCATTTTAAGAAGTGGTCCTTTTTTATTGTGGTCATTTCCGATTGTGGTTACGTTCGTCTAACTTAATTTGACGCTTACGATCTATTCAACTCGGTTTTTGTAAAGGGTTCTTATCAAGTTATTCTTTATTTACTTCCTAAATCATTTAATATTAGTAACTTTAGATTTTTTTCATATGTGTGTGCTATATGACCTACCTAAAGGGTGCCAAACAAAACCCTTTTACTATGCCTCCGCTGTCTGTCCGAACGTCCGTCTGTCCGTCTGTCACAGAGGTCTAAAGCTTCAGTAGTTATAGGTAGCCAAATGAAATTTTCACATAATACGAGTTACAATGGGCCATTATGGCTTCTATCAGTGCAAAAAAATTCTATCCCATATTATAAAAAAAATAACATTTTTCAACTTTATCTTCTTATCTTCGAAACAAGAGGACCGAAATACATAAAAAAAGTCAAAGTGATTACGTAAAAATTATAGGAAAAATATGGCGATTAAGATATAAGTACGAACGGGAGCCGCGAATCGTTTGACAGGCGCTAGCGGCTTATTCGTGTTGCCTTAATGTTTCTATGACATATACATATATTGTTGTAATTTACCATGTTTTAAGGTTCCGTACCCGTATTGTGTAGTAGTACGGAACCCTTTGTGCGCAAATCTGACTGGCCAAATGTTTAAGTTCTACTCCGATAAGACTAGTTAGTATTTTTTGTTATCTACTGTATTTTGTTGTATTTTATTTTTAAAAAAACATTCAGTGGATTTTTTTGTTAGATGCGGATCTACCAGCGCCCCTAGTGGTTTACGAGAGGAACCACAATTTCTCATACAAAATATTTTACGCAAACGTTACCTATTGTGTATCGAGTGCAGAATTCAATAGTGGTATCGTTTAAGGGTCCGCATAAGGTCAGATGCACAACAACCAATGACCATTTCACATTGTGTAACTTCGTCAATCGGTTAAATAAAAATAATATAGATAGTAGACTATGGAGCTGATCTAAACATTCTAGAAAAAATTCAAAAGCTGTAAGTTCGCTCCATAGAAAACAAAAATACGAAGTTACCTCTAAATTTCATGTTGTTCGAGTGTTTCCTTAATTATACAGCTTTGAAATTTGCATTTAAAATAAGTGACCAATAAACACGTCTAATGTTTTGTCATATTTTAATAATTTTATTTAGAAGCCGAGTTATTAAATTAGATGAGTGCATGTGTCTGGTGGTCGTAAAATCCAAGGCTGAGAGCGCGCTATTTTAAACTAAAAGGAAACGTCAGAGTTCGGTTCTGATTGATGCAATATAAGGTGCTCAATCCGACCTTATATACACCCTTAAGCATTAAGCATAAGTGATATCAACGCTGACGTCTGTTTCTTGTTCTCAAAACATAGCCTACCATTACTCGAGTTAAATATTTTATGGATATTTGATTTATTTTCTATGTGATTGTTTTAACGATGAGGTCAACCGGGGCTATTTCGACTGTAAAAAGACAAACAAAATGTTCATCAAAAAACATCAGCACTCTTGTCTGTTACAGCATAAAACGCAGCTAAAAGTATAGAAAAATAATTTGAAAACCACTTACTGTTACACTCTTCACTAAACTTTAAATAATCTAATCTAAATATTTAAATAGTCACTAGTATGAAATATAATTAGAATAGAAGTTATTTCAATTAATTGGAATATCCTCATTCTTGTATAAGCCCCCCGAGACCTTACCACTATGACATCACACATAGCCTTTATATATTTTTTTCATTTTTCATTTTATACCTAATTATACCACCGGAAAATTATGGTTGCCATTCCTGATTGGTTCAAATTATGTGACATATTTTTTCTATGATTTTTTTTTTATTCCAGCAATTGTACGCTCTTTCGTTACTAAAGTTTAAGGTGCCTCTTCCCAGCATCATCCGAAAATAACTCTATTGATAAAGTTATTACGTTTAAACGATAAAGTTTTTCAATGTCTTTAAGTGTGTTCATAAAGAAAACCACTGAAATATTCCCGTAATTAATGTAATTAATCTTTAACTGCTTTTCTCTTTCATTACTTGCATCCGTTATAACCAAATCATTATTAAATAAATAGTCATACCTATTCTGTTAAAGATTCGTTCTTAATATAATAACTTACTATTGTGCGTCTCGTTTGGTGCGTCAGTATTTATATAAATAAAAATAACATGTACCTACTTCTGTAGCATGATTCTGCCCCTAATATCTCGAGTTTATTAATAAGTATATTATATATATATATATACGAAAACACAAAATAGGTAGTAAAATATATTTCGACCACTAGTCGTGGTCGGAATCAGTTACACAATTATATAGATATAAAAGTTAAAAATTACAAATTATAGGTATTTTATTGATAAATAAAATATTCAATATCATACCTATAATTTGTAATTTTTAACTTTTAATAAATAAAATATTCAATATCATACCTATAATTTGTAATTTTTAACTTTTATATCTATATAATTGTGTAACTGATGCCGACCACGACTAGTGGTCGAAATATATTTTACTACCTTTTTTGTGTTTTCGTATACATATATATATATAATATATTTAATCAAAAGACATGAAAAGTCAATTATCATTTTATGTTGTTTATTAATAAGGTAATTTATAATATTGTTCTTGAAATTGTTTTGTTCTCTTAAGTTAATAATATCTCATCAGTAAGTGCTTTCACTGTTAATGTCTCGTAATTTTATAAATAACAGACTATGTAATAGTTTTCGAAAACCTATTTTGTCTATAATAATCCATTCAATGTTTAGGTTTCTCCGTCATAATTAACTCAACTAAAAACTCGAGTGAACAGACTCATGATTATGTGCCTTTACTATTTCATGTTTAATATCAAGTTACATAATATAACAAGTTACATAATAACGTACTTCTTGAAAATGTTCAGTTCTTTTAAGTTAATAAGTCTGTTAATCTTTAACTGTTAACGTTTCGGTATTTTAATAAAGATATACTGTGTGATAATTTTGGAAAAACTATCTGTCTATAATAAGTCTACTTATCATTTCACTGTTTGTTTTTTCTTGTAAGACTGTTTGTTTTTCAAAATAAAATAAAATAAATAAATAAAAATAAAAGTTATTAATTTTAATAGGTATGTTCAAAAATTATTAAATCAATATATATATATATTTAGTCAAACTTCAAAAAACAACTTTATTTAAGAAAATTATTCTCACGTGTAAGAAACAGCACGAAAATATTGTTCAAATTCCAGCTGTTTTAGACCAAAATTAAGAAAAAATTGGTTATTTCTTTGAAAACACTAACGGTATTTGTATGATTCTTGCACTTAAATACGAAGAAAATATTCCTAAGAAAAAAAAATTATGAGTTTTATTTTCTCCTATTTTTAACCGACTTCAAAGAGGAGGCGGTTCTCAATTCGACTGTATGTTTTTTTTTTTTTTTTTTTTTTTTGGCGTTGTTACTTCATAACTCCGTCATTTCTGAACCGATTTGAACAATTCTTTTTTTGTTTGAAAAAGTGTACTTCCAGGTAGGTCCCATTTTAGGTTTGGTCATGATCTGATGAAGGTCTTCAGAGATAGGCAGTGGAACTCCTCAGAAAATGACAGCATACCTCTCGAAATTGAAGTAATCGCTTTGTACCTGGGTGCTGATTACAAGGTATTACTTGAAAATCATCATTCTTTCACCTGGCCTTCGATCCTGGCTTCATCACCATATTCACCATAGAACTCCTCAACGGATCAGAGCACATAACTCGAGATTGCGGCAATCACTGCGTTAGGGTGCTAATTCAAGGGTATTACTTGGAGATTACCAGAATACCCACCTGACCTTCGATCCTGGCTTCATCACCATAGAACTCTTCAACGGATGACAGCACATAACTTTGGATTGCGGCAATCAGTTTGTGTTATGGTGCTCATTGCAGGGCATTGCTTGAAAATTGCCAGTGTACCCACCTGACCTTCGATCTTGGCTTCATCACCGTAGAACTCTTTAACGAGTGACAGCACATAACTCGAGATTGATAGCAGGAACCTACTCAAACATAGCTACTTATACTCACTTGAACTTCGTTTCATATTAACGCCACGTTTGCAAGAACTACCCATATTTCACAATTTAACCCAGCAACACTAAAAAATGTGAAATAAAATAAACTTTTAACAAAAAAATAGCAACCGACTTCAATAGTAACAGCAGTGATTCACTAAAAAGTTAATAATAATTCTATAAAGACCGATGGTACCGAAGCAACACTTTTGCCGACTTCTTTCTTCCTGAAACGTTATGTTATCTAGAAGTCGGCGTTCTTATATTGGTTTTTATGTTGCTATATCGTAGGAAATACGCCGACTTCTAGATAACATAATGTTTCAGGAAGAAAGAAGTCGGCAAAAGTGTTGCTTCGGTACCATCGGTCTTTATAGAATTATTATTAACTTTTTAGTGAATCACTGCTGTTACTATTGAAGTCGGTTGCTATTTTTTTGTTAAAAGTTTATTTTATGTGCTATGCGGAGACCGCGACGTCGCGTCGCGTCGCGTCGTATAATGCACAAAGATTTTAAAAGTTTAGATGAGCCCTGGCTCCTAAAATCTATTACATTGTTTTCGAATGTGTGCGTTAACATAATGCCGACGCATGCACAATATGAGTGCGCAATCTGTCTACCTACGGTCAGCAAACTGATCAGACTACTAAAGTTGTAAAAATTCAAAACTTTAAGTGCCCTTAAGGCGTCCAACTATCACTGTCTTCAGATGAGCACTGTTTCCAAACGGGTGAGCGTCACCCATTTAAAGGTGGAAACATTTTGGTGCTGTCATACTACGATAAGGGCTTATCTTTACTTTTGAAATCTTTGACTTAAATGTAGTCATTACACTCACTTGAACTTTGTTTCGTATCAACAGTGCGTTTGCAAGAACGACCCATATTACATAATTTAACCCTTTAACACAAAAAAAAAAGTGAAATAAAATTAACAAAAACAAAGTAACCGACTTCAGATGTGTGACAGTGTGATGTGTCACTCACTAAAAAGTCAAAAATAATTATAAATAATTGATGGTACAGTAACCACATTTTTGCTGACTTCTTTCTTACTGAAAAGTGTGTTATCTAGAAGTCGGCGTGTTCCTTAGGATATATCAACATAAACACCAAAACGAAAGCAACTTTTTTTACTTTTTTTCATATATTTTAGAAAACTTTGACTCAAAGGCGGAAGATGAAGTCCAATTTTTATTTGAGTTTTTAATACATCGCCTTAATGAATTTTTACAAATGCAATATGAAATTCGAAAAAAGTGGAAATCCGCCCCCCGCCCCCTCCCTAATACAAACACAGCTAGTAATACAATTTATTTTACTACAATGTTTCTAGAATCATGAGCGACAACAGCTTCCGTGCACCTAATCCCAATTAGTATAGAGCCTTCTCGAACATTCTTGATGCATGAGAAGTGTATGTAGCTTGCTAACAAGCACCTAGTTTCTAATTATTCCACGGGCGATGTTGTATTCAGATGGTTTTATATGTTAGCCTTCTTTTGGTTTATTCTCCTAGTAGAAACCAAAGGAAGGAAGATTCACCTTTAATTTTTACTCTGTTGTAGCTAGTATATTTATTATACAGAATGTAAGCTTAATTATTTAATTACTTTATTATATTCCACAGCATGGAATGAAAAAAAAAATTCCAAAGAATCGACAACAAAATGCTTTTTTTTTTGTTAATCCATAAGGCCAAATGTTTTTTTTCATTATTTGTCTATTGCACAATAACGTTTAAAACACAACAATATAATAATATGCACTAAATATGCAGTATTCAAAAAGATATAACTGTGTTTTTTATACATTTTCCATTCTAAAATATTTTAAAAACTGATTAAGTTTACTTTTTTATTATCTGTGCAAGGAAGCATTTTCCATTCTCTAATTCAACATAAAATGTAGGGCATACACAAAACAGTTTACTAAATATTATTTATATAAATATTTACTATTGGTATTCATTAATTAATTAAATTATTTATTTTTGTTACTTATAACAGTAACAATGTACCTAATTTTCTAACAAATCACATGTTTTTAAAATTTACCTCAATAGTAATTCAACAAAACCTTATTACTTATGTATTGTGTATGCTGCCAAAGCAATTTTTCCACTAGTTTTTGTAAATTAGAACTTTAAAATTCTAATTTACAGAAACTGACTTTACTTAGCCGGAAATCAAACCCGCTCATTTTGGAAAATTTTAAAACATTATTAACATAATGAATTATGATTCATGTTTTATCCAAAGTGCGAAACCAATCGCAAAAATTAATTATAATCACGAGTACATTATGACATGTATTATTAATTCAATCGACAGTGCCACAAACAATGATCAATTGGGTATGGAAATTTTATGCCAAGGCATGCTGATTAAATATCCGTTTCGAGATAATACAAGTTTTTGATATATTTCATGGTTTCTGAATTTGCTGAACAGAGGAATCAGTCACGTATGTAATATCTCATGTCTCTTCCTTCTCTTTGACACATAGATTATAGACATTACCTGTTTACTTTTATATAAACATAGAAATCAGTGTCAAATAAATAGTTTTCTTGGTTATTTACTGTCTCAAAGAAACGAATGATGCACTTGCTACGTCATTTTAAAAAAATATAAAAAATATATTGACATCATTAACTAAAATTGGTTTAAATTAAGATCACTTAATAGTCTACATTTTACGAAAAATAATAGAAATTAAGTTTAATTTTCCAGGTGAACATGGTGAATTCTTCGAAAGAATAGTAAAAAACATATTAATAGTAAAAAATAGAATGCTTAATTAAAAAATATATACCTACGTATATAATAATGTCACCCCAAGAATAATTCGCATAAATACGGCTAAGATATACGTATAGGAGTATAAATAATTATTTAGTGGAATCGAAGCAAGTTAACTGGGGTTGTAAAACAAACCCCTTTGCGGAGGTGAATGTTGACATAGGCTATTTGCATTTTATCACTACACTACTTAATGTAGAGACGGTAAAGTCTCAAAAATAAGGTTTTGTTAAATAGCTATTGAGTTAATTTTAAATTTAAGTGTTCTGTTTCGATTAATTAGAAAACAGCGGGTATTTCACAATCCGGCTGCGATACCACTCTTAACTGTCCGATGCAACAGATTTTGTAGTGACGACAGCGGCTTCTGTTCAGAATGAGCAAGGCGTGAAATCACATAACGCCCTCGTGAGCGTTCAGTTTGTGCATTACAAGCTGGTGTGTCGGGTAGTTATAAAAAATTCGATATACAGGTATGGTGGAAAAATTCATCGTTCCAGATACCAATCTCGGTAGCGCAGTGGGTAGCGCGCTTGTTACGTAAGCAGAAGGTCGCAGAGTCCTGGCCAGAGGAATTGTTTCAAAATATTTGTGCATTTAAATTTGTTTCTGATTGATTGCTATACTCTAATAATTAAAAATTAAAATAATAATTAAAACAAAATGTACTCGATCCTTCAAGTCGGGTAAAGAGGTAAATTTGTCTCATACTAAATACTTACTAATTACATCTTCATTTCATTCCAGACAGATTAAAAGGATACCTATCTTCGTAAATCATGGGTAACAGTACCTTCTTTGTACCAAGTGAAAGCTGGATGACGTCACAGGAAGGCCACTCGTGTGGTTCTGCGTGCTTCTGCATAATATCGTCTACTTATGCTCCGCTCTGACTTATGTCATCGTATCAGAACACCATATTTTGTGCTTTT
Source organism: Ypsolopha sequella (assembly GCA_934047225.1). NCBI lineage: Eukaryota > Metazoa > Arthropoda > Insecta > Lepidoptera > Ypsolophidae > Ypsolopha > Ypsolopha sequella. Next base: position 11,894,229 of record OW203994.1, on the reverse strand, counting down.
TTATTTTGTTGATTAATTATTATGACTTGGTTTTCATATTAGTGATGGAATGTCAGGGCTATCAACCAAACCGTTGGCGATACGCATGAGGTGACAAACATTGGATATATTACGCCTTACAGTCAAAGGCAAGAAATGATATCACCTACAATGATTTATCATAGTCGAGGGAGAATCCGAGGAATTTTAGAAATCTTTTAGAAATTGAGACACATGTGCAAATCTATTACAAAGCTCATTTCGTTCGTTTTGTCGACAAGCACTCGTGTCCCAATATCTCACATTATGTCACAGTTGCCAAAAATACTATTTCTGTGCTGGTATTAAGTTTCGTAAAGTGGTTTACGTAACTTTGGACATCTTATCATTGCAAGTCTAGTAACTTCATCACATCACCAAAGTATTTCGTAATATAGTAAAACGTTATGAACAAAAGGCTGATGAAACTAAGAGGGATGTTATAAGTATTGTTTTGTTTGTTTTTACTTTAAGAGGGAGGGTTGTTGGTGGCATTCTTCTCTTTGTAAATTATGTTTTAAGTCAAACAAAGTTGGAATGAAATCTGATTAAAGAAAACATTCTCTAGCTATTAAAATTGTATATTTTATACTAGAGAGTTGTTTGTGAATGACGTTGGATGTAGGAGATAATCTCTGGAATTATTTATTAATTAATATAAAATTACGATTATAACAAAACGGCTCACCACAATTCGATAATATCAAATTAATTATGTGGAAAAATTATTTGATTTTCAATTTTTATTATATTTATAGGATAGTTTTAACCAGTTTTTATATTTCATTATTTGAATAAACGCCGTTTTAGAGTAATGCCAAAAACAGACATTTGCGTTGTATGATGTTACGTTTTTGCAAACCCTAAACAGTATGAACGGCCGTTTAGACACGCCATACAGATCTTTTGTTTCTGAAACACGGACCATTTTGATTTCATAATTTCATTCTTTAATTATTAAGCGATCACGTATCGAAACCTATATTGTTTATACCGTTTATCCAAGGAATCGAATTGCATAATTTTTTTCGCGATTTTAGCGTTCGTTTGAGTGGTACGCGCCGTCTCACTCTTACCCGTGTATTTTGTCTCCTTGTAGATTTTCAATTTTATATAATAGATAACTAAGAAATAGTCTTCACGTTAAATCTTATTTGCTATTATATGATATTAAGTGTATTTAATCAGATTTGTAAGTATTCATATTGAATAATAAACAATAAGCACGTCTTCTACATGAACGTTTTTATGAAAATAACGAAGTTATTGGCAATCAAAGAGACCTCAACGGCATGTATCGTGACGTCATCCGACACGATTTCATACTAAAAGTGATAAATATCGCTATCGGTAACTTTGGTAACAATAGGAATTTTTCGTAAATTCAAAAAGTAAAAGTTTTATGCTTTTCTATAACTAATTGATCAGTTATCATAAAAAATATACTGATATTTCACTTAAGGAGACGAGTTAAAGGAGTTAGTTTTACTTAATAATATCTCGTCTTGGCCACTAATCTGGAGGTCTTCAGTTTTGGAAGACACGTCAAATTGTGGGTAATTGAAAGGTGGGTGTACGAGTGTGCACTGTGACTTGCATTTTACAGTCCATATTCGGAATCACCTCTGGCGCCCCTTGAGGGGTAAATGTCGTAACGATGTGTATATATTTTTTTCTTTTATACTTTTTATACTGAATACTTGGTATACTTAATAATTATTTGAGTATGTACCTATATATGTATTTATATATTTTCAATGCAAGTGCTTGTAAAGGCAGTTTTATGCATCAAAACCGAACAGAAAGTCGATTATTTTGCCCTAGGGCTTTATTATATATTTTTTTATTTATTTACGAGAAGTTGGCTAACCTGCAACCTTTCCTGTGTACCATTAATGTTATACTTTTTTTTCCACTGTTTAACAGCTCTGGATACAGTCCTTTTGAGCCAATCATAATTTAAAGTTCACAAGATTATATTTGTTTTATTTCCTCACACAATGCATTGAAAAACGTAGTATGATACACGGGCGTAAGAGCAATAAATTACTTGGTTACGTTTAAAATACTCGCTTCGCTCGTGTTTTAAACCGTCCTCGTTATTTATTCCTTTTCGCCCTTGTAGCATAAACTACTATTAAGTTTATTTTTATTTTTGTATGTTTACGTTGTTTTTTTGGTAAGTCTATGTTAAACAATATAAAATATGTATAAGATTATTACATTAATTAGTTAAAATAAGCACACTAAACCTTTAAAAAAAAATCTAACATCTTTTTCATTCCACCCAAAGGTTTCCTGGGAGATATCTGTTCTGTTTGTAAAAATGTGTTGTAAATATACAAGAAGTGCAATAACTAAAGAAGTAAAAAATTATTTTTATTATTTATGATTTAATCAGAACTAGAATAGATAACAAATTGCTGCCCTTTTCTTTTAAATAGTTATAGTACCAAGTAGGTATATCCTCAACTTTCAATAATGTCCTAGCACGATCCGCTCGACAAAAGATACGTCTGAAAGTTTAAGTAAAATGTCCGAAATGGGTTCCTAAAGTAAAACTGCGATTTCGATTAAAGTTTGTACATTAAAAACTTCAGCTTTCAGATCGCACGGAATGGCACGATACACTTTTTAGTTTGGTATGGTATGGTAGGAAACGAGTATGTAACTATGTTGTATGAATCGACTCCAGACTTGTAGGTACTTCAAAAAGTTTCGGAAGCTCCTTCAAGATATGAAAACCTTTTTGTTTGTCCGCCTTTTCACCCATATGGAACGAAGAGTGTACATCTAGAAAAGTTGTGTTTTATTTTAGATCAGGCTCTTTAAGAACAGTTTACATTTTTTTAACCAAGGACTTGTTTCGAGGTTACCTTGATAAACTTATAATAAAATAAAATGAAGGTTACTTATGATAAATCTTCAAATTGAAAAAACTTATATTGTATATATTTTTTTGTCTCCTGTTTTTTAGTGTTGTAGCGTAACATTTTTATTCTTAAACCTCAAGGAGCTTTTAGCTACGAAACTGTACAACTCAAGAAAAGTTGAAGTCTCAATAAATAACGATGTCAGCAAAAAACATTTTTTTTTGGGGTTACGTATCTAATTTATGAAAAATACATAAAATTAATTTATAAAATATGACACAATTATTAATAATATCACACAGATCTTGCGCTTTACGCAACCGTCAGAGAGCATTCAAAATTAACTTGGGACTTTATATATAATACAAAACAATTAAAGTAAATGGCAGAAAAAAAACCGGCAAACCTACTTCCCAAGGGATCTGGCAGCTTTTAAGATCTGTCAGTATTGAAAAATCTCACTTTTATATCATAGGTGACATAATATGTCAATTGTTGATGTCTGTCAGTTTTGACATCTTTTGACATATGTTACTGTTGACACTAATGTCATGTCATGTATACATGACTAATATACAGATATACGTCAACAAGACGAAAGCAGAGCTCGACGCTAAGGTACGTCTACGTCTGTGTTTAGCTAATGAATTAATAGTTTAAATAAAAAAATTGTTCCCGTGGAATACCCAGACCATGCTAAAAAAAAGGAATCAAAAAACGATCAAATAAAACCTTCTTTTAAACCTTCTTTTAAACCTTCTCTTAAACCTCCGTCAAATAAACCTCCAAGCTCTTAGACTAGTAGGATACAAAGAAACCAACTTATTTTAAAGGCTTTTTGTGATGGCGGAAAAAATTTTGTCGCTTGAGAAAAATATATACTTTTTAATTATATTATACGTATAATAATAATATGTCATTTTGAAGACCTTGCAGTTTTACGTTTTTCAACACTTTAACCATTCACATATCTCTAAAAAAAACAAAACATCGCGCCTATAACTAAAATAAAAAAACATGTTTTAAACACATATTTACTCATATTTTTATAGGACTGTTTTAAACTTGTTTAAAACATACATTTCGATGTTGTTTTGGCATAATAGGTATGTATGATTGTCAGTATTTTAGAGTGCATTACAAGATTAAAAAGATCAAGTAAGACAAATATATTAAACAACATCTGCCGGTCAGGATTTGAACCTAGAACCTACAATTTCAAGAAAGTTCTTCTACAAGGTCGTTGATAAAGATAAGAAAGAAAAGAGGACCCAAGTGTGAACCCTGAGGAACACCAGATGTAACGGTTACTGGGGATGATTTGTGCCCTTTGATGGTCACCAGTTGACTTCTCAGATCAAGGTAGGACTTGACCCATCTTAACAGACTTCCATGTATACCATGTCTGGCTATCTTATGACAAAGCAGATAATGGTTCACGTTATCAAAAGCTTTATTGAAGTCTGTATAAATTGAGTCTGCCTAACTGCGCTTGTCGAAGATACCACTTAGGAAGTTTTTATACTCTAGAAGATTAGTAACGGTAGATTTGTTTCTTAAGAAACCATGTTGCTTATCTGAAATGAAAGGCTTGACTTGGTGGTAGATGTGATCATACACTAAGGACTCAAAAAGCTTAGGAATAGTCGAGAGTATGCTAATTGGTCTATAGTTTTGGCATTCTGATTTATTACGTTCGTCGTTCGGCATCCTACCTAATCAGCACGTACAATTTTGCTCTCTGCCTAACAAATAAATAGTGTAGTTTAAAATCCGATATCATGGACTTTTCTATCAGATTTCGTTAAAGTTAATCTCGTTCCTCTTATAATCAAAAACAGTTTTTAATTTTATTGCGTAATTAAGTAAATATTCGCAAAAAAGTGTTTGTAACGGTCAAATCATAACAAAGAAGTCAGTTCGCAAACGCTTGTGATTCATCATCACGACGTCGTCGCCAAAACCGGTCAACAGCGCACACACGCAGCGGGCTCCACACGCACAGGCAAGCTGATATCCAGTGAACATACGTCATTGCGCTGCCGCCACTGCCGCCGCGTACCACCGACACATCGACATCGGCGGTGAGTCAACTCAACCGCTACGCTGACTAAACAGCTACGCTGCCGCTACGCCACTGCTACGCATCGTGGGACTGTCTCGTGCGTGCGTTTGTTTACCGGAAATCCCAATCAGCGATTCGATGTCTAAAGAATCCAAGAGCTCGAGCACTGCTTTAAATAATACTATGGCCAATTTATCTTGTTTTGGCTGTCGCCAAGCGTTTGAAGAGCAAGACGATCATGTCGTTTGCATGGTTGATAATTGTCACAAACTGTATCATATCCTATGTGCTAGTGGTCGTATTTTGTCATTAGAAGAGAAAGCATCCTGGATGTGTCCCGAGTGCCAACGTGACTTGAAAAAGGGTGGAGACAATAGTGCTACTCCCGTCGGTGCCCCCAAGGTAAATTCTATTAACGTGACACTAAGGAACAAAAAACTCCAACCTTTATCTCTTGAAACTGGATCCGATTGTCATAACTGTGAGTACATGGATGTCATGGCAGAAGTCCAACAGCTTCGAAGTGATATGTCAATAATCAATGACACTTTGAAGCAGATTCTTGCATCAATGACAGGACAAACTGATGCGTTGGGGGCTGTCACAACACAGTTGACCTGCATAAATAGGAAACTCGCACGCCTTGAAGCTGATAATCAGCGTGGTTGCAAACAGGTACAAATTGATCCCGCACCCAAAAAGATAGCAGTTCACCAGAAAGTTCCCGAGACAACATATGCTTCAAAATTGATTGCTCAACCTCACGGGAAGGGTTCTGTTACTAAGGCCACCAGTGAAGGAGAACCAATTATCGAAAGCGGTAAAAATGATAACAAAATGCATTCAACCGCTGTGCCCCCTTCTATGAATGCTTCGCATGGTGTGACAATTGATAGCCAGAAGAAAAATCGTCATTCTACATCATTAGTATGCACAGCCGGACCTAGCGTTACTACCCTGAAAGCGGTGGAACGCCGAAAGTACTTTCACCTGTGGAACATGGCATCAGGAGCAGATGAAGTTAAAACATACCTTCAACAGTTTTGTGACAAAGAAGCATTTTCAGTAGAAACTCTGAACCCTAAAGGAGACTACAAATCTTACAAGATCGGTGTCTCAGTTCCAATGTATGAAAAATGTTTCTCAACAGAAATCTGGCCTGAAAATGCGAGAGTAAAGGAGTGGATTCCCTTTCGAGGACCACCCAAGCCTGCGAGCCGAGCCTAAAACATCAAAGTCATCTAACATCACATTAAGTATCATCTACCAAAACGTCAGAGGTATGAACACAAAACTTCAATTCTGGAGACAAAATTTGCTTATGTTGGACCAGCATCTTGTGGCAGTTTCTGAAACGTATCTGAGTGCATCTGTAGAAGATGCTGAAGTTGTATGTGGAGGCTGGAGTCTTCTACGACGTGATCGCCCGAAACTAGGTGGTGGGGTACTGCTCGCAGCTCGACCGGGTCTGTCATTAAGAAGACGACGCGATCTTGAAACAGATGATGGAGAAGATCTCTGGGCGTCTATCACTTTTCATAATGTGGACTTCAATATTTGTGTTTTTTATATACCACCAAAATCGTCAGATAATGTTTACCTAAAATGGTTCCAAAATTTAGAAAATCATATTGAAGATCTAAGTAATGTTATAGTCATTGGTGACCTTAATCTCAACAGTGCATCCCTTAATATTTCAAATTATTATGGTTATTTTTTAAATATTTGTGGTCTGTCAGAGAGGAATGAAATTGCTAATGTGTTTGGAGGAAAGCTAGATGTAGTTTTGCTGGCTGATGGTGTGGGTGGGGTCTCCGTGAGTGAGGCGGAGTGTGGAGGTTTAGTACCGCGTATAGATCTTTACCATCCCCCGCTGGACATTGCTATACCCCTTTGTGGGCTGCACTGTGCTCTCGGCTCTAATTACGTCGATGCCAGCAACATTGACAATAACCACGACTGGAACTTTAGTAGGGGTGATTATGTACTACTACATAAGTTGATGTCCGAAGTCTCGTGGGATGTAGTTCTGCAACAATATGATGTAGACGATGCCGTGGATTCCTTTTATAATATTATGTACGGTATTCTTGACCAGTGTGTTCCTAAAAAAAAGAGACCTGATACACGCAAAAGACAATATCCAGTGTGGTTTACAGCTGATATTATAGGGGACCTTAGTCGTAAGGCATCTCTGCATCGTACTTGGAAGTCAACAAGGAATGCAGAAGTATACGCAAATTTCAGTGCACTTAGAGCAGGGTTAAAGTTCGTATGTCATTGGCCTATGAGTCGCATATGCGCGAGATTGAAGAAAATATCAAATTCAATCCACGAGCTTTTTGGAAACACATTGCCAGCTTAAAGTCAAAGGGAGGTTTTGTACCTCATGTGTTCCACGAAAGAAAGGAGTATACGGGAGCAGAAGCAGCATCTGCGTTTGCCAATTTTTTCGCAAGTGTGTTCCTTCCGAGCACACCCATGTTAGATTCGGACCAAATCAATAGCTCGGACAACACCGGGGACTCCAAGTACATTGATATAAACCAGATACATGCTGCTGAGATTGAATTGGCTTTGAAACGTCTTAGGGCTAGAAGTTCTATTGGTCCAGATGGTTTACCCCCATATTTGCTCAAAACCTATGTAGACCAACTTAAGGTCCCGTTGGTATACATTTATAACCTTATTCTGACAACAGGTAAATATCCTGCAAAGTGGAAGATCTCACGCGTGACGCCGATTCCCAAAACCAGGGACACTTCTTCAGTTGCCGAGTACAGACCCATAGCCAACTTATGTTCCCCAGCAAAAGTCTTCGAATCAATTGTGCACAAGAAGATTTATCCACAAGTACAACCTTTTTTGAATGACTCCCAGCACGGTTTCAGAAGTCATCGTTCTGTAGACACCAACCTTTTGACACTTGTTGACATGGTCTCAGGATTAATGGATGAGCGTGTGCAAGCGGATGTCATTTATTTGGACTTTAAAAAAGCGTTCGATAGAGTTGACAACGATGTACTTCTGAGAAAATTGTGCAATATTGGTTTATCTCCAAGACTTTTGCGATTTTTCGCAAATTATCTGAGTGACCGGAAACAGTACGTAAAACACGGTTGTTTCGAGTCGAAACCGTACTTGACGCGTTCAGGAGTGAGCCAAGGCTCTATTCTTGGTCCGCTTCTTTTTGTGATCATGATTAATGACCTCGATGCCGTGCTTCGTCATACTTCATGCCTTCTGTATGCAGATGACCTAAAGTTAGTCAGGGGCATTAGTCAGGATTATGATAGCAAGTTGCTTCAAAACGATCTCAACGCTGTCTATCTCTGGAGCCTGGAAAACAAACTGCATTTTAACCCCGATAAGTGCTGTGTAATGTCTTATACACGATCCCCTCAGCCAAAACATTTTTATTACACTTTGGGTGATGCGAATATTGCACGCGTTTATTCGGTTAAGGATCTAGGTGTCACTTTTGATACTCGGCTCAATTTTCATGACCATGTGGTGAACCTAGCAGCAAATTGTTTTAGACGGCTAGGGTTCGTTATGCGAAACTGCAGGGACTTGCAAGACCTGAAGACCATTCAGCTTCTCTTCACGTCGCTTGTTAGGACCAAGCTCGAGGCGAGTTCTGTGATATGGAACCCATATGAGAGCACATACGCTCTTATAGTAGAAAAGGTGCAAAAAGCTTTCCTACGTTACCTATATAAAAGAAAGTTCGGTTACTACCGTTTTATGTATCCCACCCCTTTTCTCCTAGGTACGCTCAATTTGAACTCACTGGACGTCAGGCGCAATACGGACTTATTGGTTCAGGTGTGCCGTATTTTGCGGGGTGACTCTGACTGCCCCAAACTTGTAAACGCTGTAACCTCGCTTTTTGCACCCAAAAATTACAGTCGCGCGCGTAGTCACAAGCTGCTACACGTACCCACCGTTAGAACCATGGCGCGACGTCGTTCTCCGCTTCCGCGCGCTCTGGAGGGCCTAAACACACTGCTGTCAGCAAATCCAACGTGTGATCTGTTTGCTGATAGTTTGATGAACGTGTTTCGTGAATGTCTGAGGTTATGTGAGAAAGATGCAAAAAAGAGTAGTATTGTGTAATTATTTGTTATTTGTATTCGTAAATAAATGTTATTTGTAAATTATTTTAGTAGGTATAGCGTATTAGATTTAAGTATCTGTAAAGCTGTACTGTAAATGTATTAAATAAATTACCTGTCTTATGAATGGGAACTATATGGGCGATTTTGCAATAAGATGGAAAGATTCCAAGTTTTAAGGATCTATTAAGCAATATGTGTAACGGCTCAGACAATTCTTCAGCGCACAGCTTTAGGAATTTAGACGGAACACCATCAGGGCCCACACCCTTGTTAGAGTCAAGAAGGTTGATCTTATTTGCTATTTCCTCTTTGGTTAAAGTAATGTTTGCCAAGGAACTGCTGCAATAAGTAAGGCAGGCCTCAGCATCACTAATACTATCGGAAGGATTTGATGAAACCTCGTAAACAGATGCAAAGTATTCTGACATAAGATCACAACTCCAGCACAGTCAGAAGAGGACTTTTCGCCAAATTTGATAGTCTGAGGAATACTGTTCGATTTCTTTTTGCTGTTTATAAATGTCCAAAACACTTTGCTGTTACTCTCTAATGATTCCTCAGTTGAGGAGATGAAATTTTTATAACTTGATGCGGTCAAATTTTTGCACCTTGCCCTAAGCATGGAAAAAGTATTATAATTGAATTTTATGAATCACGGTTATGTATAAACTGGCAAATTTTGAGACTTCTAATTCTTTAGAAGTAACTAAGAAAGCAAAAATCGATTTTCCTCACTGTTTTTAAGCAACAAAGGCGCGCTTCTTTTAAGAATATTAAATTTTGAAAACATTCACTAATGGGTTCGGGTGTGATGTACACCATAGAATGTACCTTTTTTTTTACTCTATTTACATTTTTTGTGTAAACACGTGTTCTGATTTAATGACCCTGTTACATTATAACACAATAGATACATTAACTATTACATTAATTCATCAGCCTAAGTATTATAAGTAAGTTATATTTCCTGAACCATCCTTACTTGGTTTTCGGTGTTTCGCTAACATTTCAGCTAGACAATAGACGAGTGCTCGTTTAAAATTAATTCGAATTTGAACCATGTTGCACACCTTAGTATAAAAATCAGTTGTAATTTACTTCTTTCTTAAGTATTTGGTATTTGTTTTTCTTATATATTTCACAATAAATCAAATAAATCTATCAATAATTGATAGCCAATCTATTGATATCAAATATAATCATATTAATAGTAACTTTCTGTTTACATAATACTTATAAATGTAAGTAACAAGTTACTTATCCACTTAGTAATTACTTTAAGGATGCGTTTAGTAAACACGATGCGTTCGATAAAAGAAAAAGAAACAGTGTTTTATATGTGCGTGTTAAAAGCAAATTGTTTTTAAACATCTTTTAAACAAGTATGTTTTCATCTCGGTGTTTTAAACCCTAGTTTAAATCAATGCCAACCTACACACAGCGTTGCTCGTGTGGTTTCCATTTCTCTCAATCCCTTGGGAATGTCCTAAAATCCCTTCTTTGCAAACGTCTACTTCAATAAGAAACATACAGGCAAATTTCATTATCATAGGTCCAGGACAATTATAGTGCGCACTTAAAATATACCACAAATTTTCTAATTCTAAATCTTACACTGTCGGATTTATATATATTTATGGAATAGTAATTTTTTTATATAATTAAAACTGTGAAAAAGCTTTCCAATAAGATGAAATCCATTGCCATTTTTAAATTAATTTCTTCGTGTAATATATCAGCTTCCCGACCCCTTAGTCCTAACGCCAGGGCCACAGCTTCAGGCTTCTGGCGGCGCTTCCAGGTGGTTTTTGCGACGGGCTTTGCCCTGCCACGACACCCGTTGGCGCCTTTGACCGCATCGGATGTATAGCGCGCCCGCTCGCTCAAAGCGCTCGACACTAGGTTCGTTCTGTGCGCTCGATCACTGGCGCGGCTCCCCGCCTCCCCGCACACCACCGCCGTCGCGAGAGCGCAAGTCACTCAAAGCCGGACAAGACGCGCGAGCTTCGACCCATGGCAGTCTTCACCTTCATACTTTCAACTTCATACATTTGTTCTCTCCACTGGCGCCGTCGCAAAGCCTGAAGCTGTGGCCAACCGGTTATACATGCATATTTTATTATTACGATTTTCACAATTGACACAAATGGAAATATCGTGTTTCAGCTATTACGTTCAATAAAAATGTGGTAAGATTCGGCTTCCACCCTCCAATACTGTAAGGTAAACAAGGGCATGTCATGAATTTATCATTTCCAATATTCTATTTTTAGGCACTGAATATAAAAATACTTGGTTAGTGAAAAAATGTGCTTATTTGGGCATTGAGACATCTTTGGGACAGATTTAAGGAAAAGAATTAGGAAACAAATAATATGTGGCTATGACTGTCAACCCTATAATCCTTAGAGAATATACCAAAGGAGACGCCTTTAACAGGCGTTCCCCTCTGCCAAAGGTATGAGATTCTATATCTAACGCGTTATATAAAACTAGTTCAGCCGCCATTTCTGTCATACGATTCCCGAACGTCTTTGCATAAAGAGCTCCGAGAAAAATGCCGTTTTGTGCTGTGTATGGGTGCAAAAAAATGTCTAAAGGCTGATTTACACAGGGTCAGTAACTGACTACAAATTCGAGGCAAGTCAGTGCTGACCCGAAAAAAACCCTGTGTAAACTGATTTGAAGTCAGTACAGTGGCTTGAAGCCAGCGCTGACTTGTATATTCGCACACGAATATTTTGAAGTCAGTGTCGGCGCCAGCACTACTGACTTGTGCACTGACCCTGTATAAACCTTAACACATCAAATTTACAAAAAGATGGTGCTACATTTCACTTGTAAGTATATTTTTGGGTATTTCATTCGTAATTTACTCATATCCAACATTTTGGAAAATGTATAAAATTCATATTTGGCACCATAACTTCTTCACGATGACGTAGGCGTACTCCCTACGAGACTAACTTAGTCTCGTAGGGAGTACGCCTACGTCACGATTCAGGAATGCACCGCAGCGAGACTATTTTTGCCAACTACTACAAAAAATTACCTAGAAATTCATCAATACCTTAACATTAATTCACCTTAACTTGATTTTTGTGTTGAGAAATATGCTACTATTTCATAAAGTGTACAGCAAAATTTAAGTATTTATATTTTTCTTGTACCGAATCCACTGTTATTTTTATTTTTATAAAACTTATTTCAATTTATTCATCGTAGGCAGCAATATAAGCAATAGTTTATTAATATTTTTACTCAAAATATTACTAAATCTATTTTAAATCTACTTGCTCGAAAAATTCAACAACTATTTTTTTTTCTAAAACTTAAGAATTTACCTAGAAATCAGAACTTAAAAACTATGGCAACACAATAGTCTCGCTAATTAGTCTCGCTGCTCCAAACAGGCTGCCATGTAGCCTCGTCGGGAATAGCTAGGCATGTATCAGGTATTATCGATGGTAGTTATCGATAAAAGACAATTAGTTTTAAAATAATAATAATATATTGTTTGTTAATGACTAATAAATAGATCTATCCCCATAAATGTTTTCAATCTCAGATAAATTTAAGTTATCTGAAGAAATTAAAGGTTAATTGTATCTTATAATATAATATATTTTATATATTGTTAGCAACACAAGATGCCGCAGCACCCCGGACGAGCGTGGCAACAGTTTGAGTCATCGACGGCTGCGCGCGCACGGTGGATATAAAAGGCTGTAACTGAGCGGCGCGCGCCATTGTGTTTTGCAAGTTTGTGCTGAAGTGATTAAATCATGGTTTACATTCATTTCGTGACTCCTGACCAAAGACCTGCAGACCATCAGCCGCCTGTATTTAACAATATCATATCGTGATGATACATAGCCTAATACCTTCCTCAAGAAACTACGTTACAATGGAAATTGCATCAAAATCCAATGAGATGTTCCCAAGTTATAAGTAAGCGTCCATACAGACACACAGACAGATGTTGCATTTTATATGTAGATATAGAGAAGATTTTGTCCACCTGAACAGATTGCGATAGAATGGTGTCAGTAATGTATTTATCGATAAACGTGTTCCCAACTCATTAAATTTAACGCACACATTCAAAGACCGTACGTATTTACGTAAATTTGTGTTGCAGGTGTGCGAATCGCATGTGGGTGCGTTTGTAGGAAGATGATTCGGTTATGTAAGGGTGGTTACCTCGTCCCCCACCAAACGTGGCAGAACCGACTGTATGTGGAAATGCGCCTAAAAGTGGTCCAGTGATATATGGTCTAAGCTATAATCACATGAATATATTATTTAACGTAATGTTAGGTTTATCTAGATTTCTATCGTTTTGTTTGAGTTTAATATCTTTAAAGTTTCTGGAACTGGCTACTTACAATTTAAAAAAAAGCGGTCAAGTGCGAGTCGGACTAGTGCATGAAGGGTTCCATACAATTATCTATACAAACGACAAAAAAAACATATCTGTTGTATGGGAGCCCCCTTAAATATTTATTTTATTCTGTTTTTTAGTATTTTGTTGTTATAGCGGCAAGAGAAATACATCATGTGTGAAAATTTCAACTGTCTAACAAACACGGTTCATGAGATACAACCTGGTGACAGACGAACAGACGGACAGACAGACCGGACAGGGGAGTCTTAGTAATAGGATCTCGTTGGTTACCCTTTGGGTACGGAACCCTAAAAATAAAAAATAAATTACGGATTTCGAAAATGGAACTCTCTGGAAACATGTCACTTTTTAATTTTTAAGATTTTATAAAAGTTTAGACGTAGCCGTGATCATCTCCATGACGATGTTCGTGAAGGTCGGCCGGTGACTGCAGTTACAGCATCCAATTTTGATATCGTACGACAACTGATTGAAAGTGACAAAAAAAAAATACTTTTCAGCGAATTCGTAATGTATTAGACATTAGAAAAGGAAGCTTTGCAGTCGATGGATACCGCATGATTTAACGGAAGACCAGAAACGACTGCGTGTCGAGTGGAGCTGTAAAAGGATAAAAAAGTTTAATGGAGGACAGTCATTGGCTATCTATAATATCGTGACAGGTGATGAAATCTGGATCTAGTGCTTTGAACCGGAAAGAAAAAGCCAGTCGGCAGAACGTGTCTTTCCTTTTGAAGACTTGCCAACGAAAGTTAAGAAAAGTCGAAGCATTGGTAAGAAAATGGTTGTATCTTTTTTCTTGAGATCTAGAACATTACGCAACAGTGTCGCTTAAAGACCAGAGGACCGTGACCGCAGATTGGCACGTCAACACTTGCTTGCTAAAGTTTTAGAAAAAGTTTGCGAAAAGCGTCCTCGAAGCAATGTCGTTCTCAACACGATAACACGTCCTTATATCCCGCTAAGGTAACGAAAGCATTTTTGATGGCTTCAAATGTAGAAATAATGACGCATCCGCCATTAAACCCAGCCCTCACACCTTGTGACTTCTTTTTAGGGTTCCGTACCTAAAAGGTACAAAAGGAACCTTTATGGTGAGACTCCGTTGTCCGTCCGTCCGTCCGTCCATATGTCACAGCCTCATAACTTTAGCACCGCTCAAGATAAAGACATGAAATTTGACAAAAATACAGGATTAATTTGCCCATATATCACGGTGTAAAAAAAATTATGAAAAATTTGAAATTGTTCAAAATATTTCCAAAACAAAATTGAGAAAAATGAAAAACATTATCCTAAAAATACAATATAGGTATCAAATTGTAGATATAAAAAAGCTGATTGTAAAAATATATACTTTTACTTTATTTACTCTCACTAGTTTCAAAAAAATATTTAAAAAAAAACACAAAAATATGTACCTATGCCCCCCCCCCCCCCTTATCTCCGAAACCGTTAGACCGAAAAATATGAAATAAATTACAATTATAGGTCATAACTGGCCAATTACAGGAACAACATAGCGGTCAAAAAAAATTGAGCACAAATGAGAAATATAAAAAAATTATAATAAATTTAAAAAACATGTATAAAAAATACAATATAAGTATCAAATTGTAGAAATTGAAAATTTAATTGTAAAAATATACATTTTTACCATATTTACTCTCACTAGTTTCGAAAAATCTTTAAAAAACCACAAAAATACGTATGTCCCCCCCGTTATCTCCGAAAAATATGAAAAAAATAATAATTATAGGTCCTAACTGGCCAATTACAGGAAAATTATAGCGGTTTAAAAAAATTGAGCACAAATGAGAGATTAATTATAATAAGTATAATAATGTATATGAATAAAAAGTATAAAAATGAAAAAAATATTTTATAAAAATACAATATGGGTATCAAATTGTAGGTATTAAAAAGTTTATTGTAAAAGTATATAGTTTGGCTATATTTACTTGCATCTATTTCGAGAAATCCTTGATAAACTATAAAAAAAATTATGTCCTCCCCTTTATCTCCAAAACTAGTGGGCCGAAAAATATGAAAAAAATCATGGTAATATGTGTTAACGTAAAGATTACAGGAAAATTAAAGCGGTTGAGAAATTCACAAAAAAAAATACAAAATTAAATTGATCATCCACAATACGGAAACCTTGGTATGCGAGTCTGACTCGCACTTGGCCGGTTTTTTTTTCCTAAACCCATTACGTAGTAATACTTAGTGTATGTTAAACCTCAAGACAAACTTAGACCCATACGTTTTACGAGCCCTGATTCAGCGATGCGTTCCACAGAGCCATTGAAGAGGTCCCTAGGGAAGGCAGGTCCAACTGCTTTTTGCAATGGTTCCAGTGAATGCAAAAATGTATAAATTGTGAGGGCATATACTTTGAAAAATAATAAATGTATCATAAGTCTAATATCAGCGGGTTTACCACGTAATTCTGATTGTCATCAACATCAACTTGAGATTGAAATTTGTCGTGCGTGCGATGACGCCCGCCTAACATGCCATCTCTTTTGCACGCGTTGAATTTTGCATGCATTTGCTTGAAGTTGATACAAATCAGAATTACGTGGTAGGGCTGGTCTTATTTATCAGAATCCAAAAACTTTCAGTATAACCTAAGTATACATGTCACATACAATATAAATTCCGAAATTTTGAGGTGCTAAACAAGCTTCTACTAGACAATTATAATAATAATAATAAATAATAAAAGCGGTTTATTTGTCACAAATTAATACAATATTATGAAAACAAAATACACAAAATATACATGACAAATCCGTCTAAGGCTCGACTTATGGCTGCAATGTTTGTTAAAAAACAAAAAACCGTCGATCTTCCGCCTTAACCTATATTACAAAACAGGAACACAAAATCAAATAAAAATAAATAAATTTATTAACAATTATCAGAAACTAAACTAAAATTACATTTCAAAAAGATGGAATAAAAATAATTAGGGTTTTCATGGATTGAACTCGAGATAGAAAGTTTTGTTTTAAATGTTATTAATACAAACACATCATTTAACTAACTTGGATATTATACATACGTATATAACGTGAAATTAACAAAGGAATGAGATCGACAAACAATAAACTACGACAATGAACCGCTCTTGAGTTGCGTTTGTTCACATTAGCTACGGAATCCTAAGACAATATCATAAATTACACATTCGGGTTGGCAGAAGATGTCTCGTAATGAACTTATGAATAAGAAATGTTTTATCATGTGATAACGAGGGCATGGAAAAAAGTGATTCAGAAATTACGACCTTAGTTTACTAAAGTTTCACTCCGAATGCAATGCGGTTTGTGGTTGTGACTTTCGGCTTCAGCTCTCCTACGTGCAAGGGCGTACGCAGGGGGGGGGGGGGCAGGTAAGCGAGATATTAATTTTAATACATAACACTTGCTTCTCTCACACTCCAGGAGGGGGGCTATTTTTGCCGAGGGGGGGCAGATAGGGGCAGCTAGGGGCCCCCCTCTGGAGTGTGAGACAAGCACTTGTTCTGTATTAAAATTAATATCTCGCTTTAGACTGAAAACCAACTATTGTCTTAAAAACATACTGTAGGTAAGCTATATACATAGGCACTACTGAAAATTCCCGGAGACAAATTTTTTAAAGATAAATTTGATATTGAAAATACATACGTTGTGTTCAACAATTTGTTTGTCTATTTCGTTTTAGAACCTATGCCTATATTATTGAGTTTCTGCCCCCCCCCCCTGCGTGAAATCCTGGGTACGCCCTTGCCTACGTGTCATGCTGTGTACTGACCACGGAACACTTGTACTGACACAGCCGCACTGCGTGCCATCTTGACTTTACATTGCGGCTCCAAATTACACCTACATTGCATTCAATTAGCAAAAAAGTCCATTATTAGACCGGTGGTTTATTGTGGGTAAATATCTCATCGAGTACCAGCATGACACATTTATATCATCATCATCAGTTTGTAGACACAAAAAAGGTGTTAAAATTCTAACAAAATCTAGATGGCGTTGCTGAATCCTCTAAAAAAGACCGATTGCTGACGCTAGTAGCACAGCGATGTCACGTAACATAAAAATAATTCCAACTTCGATAATAGATGGCGCTGAAATATTCACTATTTGTGTTGTCAATTTAGGGCCATCTAGGCAAAACTATTATAGCCACACGTTTACTTGGTAACCATGAGTTTACTTGCAGCCAATTAAACAATCCATCCATCAGCCTAGTTCTTCCACTGCTGGACATAAACCATTCCAGGACTTTGCCACTCCCGGCGGTCATCCTGGAAAAATTGCCCATACTCACACACGCTGGGCAGGCGGGTTGGAGAGCGCGGTGCCGGAACCCTCACACCAGTGACGCCGCTGCCCATCACCAGTCTGTTCCATATAAGGCCCGGATATTAGGGATGGATATACCGCCATCCATCGGTCTCAGGCATGGTGGGCCTCCTGGTGAGGAGCCCGGCATCAGCTCTACCACCTGATAATTAAACAAATTATGCTTATTTGCAATATTTGGCGACCTAGTGTCGTATGGGCGCGTAAAAAATTTGCTACGCCTTGATGTATGGGAGTTGTCGGTCTATATACGTAGTAATACTTAGTCTATGGCGAGACTTAGGAGGTCATATACAGTCATGAAAAAAGTGGGCCTTTTTTCATGTCAAAATATCTCATGTAGTATCAGCATCAATCTTTGTTCATACGATAACACTCGATATAGCTAGAAAAACATTTGCTGCCGCGAATCAGCCTGGCCGTTCAGTTTGTCCAACCGATTTTAGGGGTGCATTCGGGGGTAGTTTTTATCCCATCGAGTACCAGCATGCAACCGATCTATTATTGTGGCCTTGATATTCTTGTGATGAATTCCTCTAGTTTGCATTAAGTTGGCCTGGCCGTTTTTTCTGTACGAACAATTTTATGTTAGTATTCCTCAATGGTATTTCATGACATTTGGTAAGAACTTAGTATCCAGACTTTTAAATTTGGGATGACGGGTACGGGGTGTAGAGGGGAATCTATGGTACCCCCTCCCCCTCCTCTGGCAGAACGTTTTTCTTTTTTTGTTAATCTCCAAAAGTATTAAGCACCTGTCACTAGCATCCTAGTCATAGTCTAATTAAACTGGTTGAATTTCAGAGCATAAGGGTCGCATTCAGGGATAGTTTCTACGTCATCTAGTATGTAACCAAGGCATTTCTTATTTTGGCTTTGATCAAACTATTATGAAATACCCTGGTACATTTCTCTTGCCGACCAATTTTAAGTTGGTATTTACCGATTACATTTTTAATTTTTCCTTACTTTATTACAAAAACCTTTATAAGTAATATTTTTTATTGAATATGCATATGTACCATAAATTAGGAAATTAACGTTTTATATGCAACTAAGAAGACAAAATGAAAAAGTTTTTATTAAAGCGACGGCTGACCTGGTATGCGTCACCCTGTCTACGTCTCATTATGGCTCAGTTCTTAGAGGGTGGATGGACTTGGCCAGCAATTCAAAAAAAACAGGCAAGTGTGAGTCGGACCCGCGCACGAAGGGTTCCGTACCATTATCTATAAAAACGGCAAAAAAATCACGTATTGATTGAATTGTTGTATGGAAGCCCCCTTAAATATTTATTTTATTCTATGTTTTAGTATTTGTTGTTATAGTGGCAACTCTGTGAAAATTTCAACTGTTTAACTATCACGGTTCATGAGATACAGCCTGGTGACAGACGGACGGACAGCGGAGTCTTAGCAATAGGGTCCCGTTGGTTACCCTTTGGGTACGGAACCCTGATAAATATTACAAAATGATGTCATATAAGAAGTTAAAACTAGTCAAATTAAATTAAACATCAATAGCTTAGCGCAAAGTGCATAACTGAACTTTGTTACTCTTGTTTAGAAATTTTAAAATGAAAAGCATTTTGATCTGTGCCATTGTGATATTGTATACACAATTAGTCATGATCTTCTCAAAACCAACTTCAAATGCTGTCTCAACTTTGTTTGGACCAGATCATGAAATGCATTAAATTTCAAACTCATGCTTCATAAACCTCACTAATACTGAACTATTGGTGTTAACTACCACATATTAAAATGTTTTTCAATTTTTAAGTTCTAAATAAGAAATACAAAGTTAAGTTATGCATTTTGTGCCAAGCGACTGAGAAGCTTAAGTTTAAGGGCTTTGGGCTTAATACTTATACTGATTCTCTCTCCATTTCGTGGGATGAAATAGGAGTGACATGCAGTCACTCCTTGCAGGATCTAGCAGTATCTTTCTCAAATGATACGACTTTGTTTCGCTTTGACTTCTTGTTTTAATTCTTTTTTATATATTTTTTACTAATTAACATATGCACACATTAAGGGAGGGTCTAAACCTTGTAGGGCACTCGCTTATCATGATTGGAGGTATCTTACTCCTCGAGGACTCCACGAGGAATCTTATGGAAAATCAACTTCTCCTCACCAGGACTCTTAAGAAATATTATGGAGTCACGTTTACTTCGTTAATACTCTAGAAGGAATATTGCTCGTGTTTTGTCTGAAAGATCTTTTATACTGGATCTGTCTTTATTTTTGGAAAACACGAAATAAATCAGTCAATGCGACGTATGTCGATCCATAAAGGTTATCGATTGCCAACTAAACACGAAAAAATAGTCTTTTAACTTAACTATAAGACCTAGCCTTACCTAAACCTAACATATTGCCTTGCTATATGTTACAGTACCTAGGTAACTTTTAATATATACTAGTTTATTTATGAACGCCTCGCCTGCTGCACAGTATATTATACTGTGCCTGCTGTCATTCTCCTAGTTTCCATCGAAATGGTATTATGTTCTGTTCTGAAATCTCCGAACAACCACCTAAAAAATGATGGTAAACATCCATTACACAGGTAAATACGGATATGCTAAACAAAGTTGGATGTACATATTTATCTATCCAAAACTGCAAAAAATGGCATAAAATAGAGTATTTAGTTGAAAATTATGATTGTTTCTGTTGATGA
Source organism: Ypsolopha sequella (assembly GCA_934047225.1). NCBI lineage: Eukaryota > Metazoa > Arthropoda > Insecta > Lepidoptera > Ypsolophidae > Ypsolopha > Ypsolopha sequella. Next base: position 11,873,692 of record OW203994.1, on the reverse strand, counting down.
AGTGCAATTTTTTTCAAAAACGAAAAGCTTTGTTAAATTTACACTGGGGGCGTACCCTTACTTCATAATTCTATCGACAACGACAACCTACCGAAATATGAGGGGTATTAGGCACGGTACAGCTGTTTGGTCAAACTATAATTATAATAATTCCTTCAGCTGAGGTACTTATACTTTTCGATGTTCCAAAAAACGTGTTATGTTTGAGTCTTCCACGAAAAGAACAAAATTTGCAATTTGACACATCAGTGGTCAGTCACTATGTCAATTCCGGTTTGTTTGATTTGGTGAACTTGTTGGTTTTCATGACCACCCCCTTTATTGATAGTTTGTTTTTAACATTTTTAGGGTACCCACTATAACACACACATAAGCAAGTGTCACACACATTGACACTCAATTTTGGTAACATCGTGTTTCCTTGGCTTTATAAATCTATGAGTTACTATATTTATGATCGTGGGTAAGTCGGTTATGTAAATAAGCAGCATAAACCAAATACATCAACCACCATAGTATATACCATAGTGGTTTATAGTGGCCTGAAGTTAGCTGCACGATCACGTTTGACAGCCAATTTTTCCCAACGATTTTTGACATTTGCTGAGGGTCATGACCGAATCGTGGGTGTTTATAGTGGAAAATAGTAGTTTGTTGTGATCTGATGACCGTACCCTATGTAGAAAAAATTCAAAGAGTATAAATAAATAATGGCTGAAAAATTATAATTATTCAACTTTACACATTATCCTTAATTTGATACAAGCCACAAGACACTTCAATTTTATTTATTCTTAGTATAGTTGATAGAAAATCAGATTATTAACCTTGCTTGAAGGGATTTTTATTTCCTTGATTGGAGGCCTTTCATCTTGATGTTATTCTCTAATCTACTACAATATAAAACAATATACCTGTATTGTCACACCACAGAAGGGAAGAATACAATCAATTGAACTTAAAAATACGAGTACAAAGAGTAAGTACAAATAGGCGGCTTTAGTATGAAGAGATTGTACGATAGGATTGCTGAAAAAGGCGGTGTAACGTAAAATAATGTATATAAAATATAAGCAAAGTTATATAAATAATAGAACATTCATATACCTACATACATAAATAATTATATCAAATCCAATTTTACTACTACCCCAATTACTAATTTTGTTGTTTTTCTTTTGTAGTTACTTAGGTAAATATAATACCAGAATAACAAATATAAATGTGATCACAAATTTTTCAACGCCAGTACCCCATTTTCCAGGCAAATGTCACATTAGAGTCGGCCCCACGATAAAGGGCATGATAGGGCAATCATAGCCGTAATTAAATTAGCCCTTAAAGCCAAGCCGAGACGCGGCTAAGCCGTGGGATTGAGCCACTTCCGGCTTTCACGCTATGCTGTTGTACTTGTATGTAAGTGACGATTTGTGTTTTTGTTGGCCTAATAGGCAGAATTTTACTAGGAAAATTGTATGAAAGAAAATTAGTCTAAATTCATGCTGTTTCCATTTTAAGGTTACTTTTAGTTTGTGTTCGTCCCTGTAATTCATACTGGAACTCAATTTGGAATATACATAAGACATAAAAAAAAAGTGCTGTGTTGGTGCATATAGAGAGAATTAATAAAAAACTAATAAATATTATGGTGGTATCAACCAGTGCGTTCTGCCGGTCATGACTTACGGTGCCGAAACGTGGACACTGACGGTTGGAATAGTTCACCGATTCAAAGTCACTCAGCGAGCTATGGAGCGGGCTATGCTCGGAGTTTCTTTGATGGATCATATCAGAAATGAGGTGATTCGTCAAAGAACCAAAGTCATCGAATAGCCTCTAAGATTAGCAAGCTGAAGTGGCAGTGGGCTGGCCACATCAGCCGAAGAACCGATAACCGATGGGGAGAAAGGTTCTCTAGTGGAGACCACGAACCGGCAGTCGCAGTGTAGGACACCCGCCAGCTCTCTGGACAGACGATTTAAAAAAGATTGCCGGTAGTGGCTGGATGAGGATGGCCGAGGATAGAAAAATGTGGCGTGCCCTTGGAGAGTCTTTATAGGTAGTCTTTATTATTATTATAGAAAATAAAAATGCCGGCGATATACTGATTAGTATACTGAACTTAATTTGTAGCGAGCTAGTAGCAAGTCACTCGCATAAAACTGCACAGGTTTTCAGAGGGGCGGCTTAACATAAAAAAAAAAAGATTGGTCACTTTCCAGAGAAGGGCCAAGTCAAAAGCATACAGAATAGAAGAACTTGTATGACTAGATTGATGGATGTGGAAGAGGCAAAAGCTTGTCTCTACCTACTCCTCTTACAGACAGGCGTGCGTAATTGATATGTAGATGTAATAAACGTCCAAATGGGCTAACCAATAATCGCCACTGCCAAAAGGTAATAAAGTCTTCCCCATTTTTCTAATAATAGTTAGTTTGTATTTTTTTGATAATTATGCATGCAAGTGTAATCGTCACAATTTGATTTTGCTTTCACATAGTTACATAGTCTTAAAAATCGTCAGTATCAACTCTTCAGTGGGGTATACTCATAAATGTGGTATAAAATTATCATAACTTTATAAAAAGCTAGAAAGAAGAAGTTCCAATCAATACTGATTTAATATTAAAGCTGGTGTGTAATTTCACTTACAACTTCATATCGAAAAACTTTATTCTTAGTTGAACTATTTCACCTACCGTTAGTGTTCTGTAAAATACGGGCACAAAAAGCCCAAATCCGATATTACTTAGCCAAGCTCGTTGAAGTGAAAGTGGGAATGGGCGGGATATATTGTGCGGAAAACGGGATTTTTGGGCCCAAATAGATAGACAGGCGGGATAAAAAAGATCAACTGAACACCCAAAAAGATCTTGAGAAACCTCAAAGCCTAGAGGGCAAAACATAGCAAAAGCTATGTTATTGAACGCGTGTCAATGAAATTTCAATCTTACTGTCTTTGTTGACTGTGGTAACAAATTTTTTAAATAACACTAACATAAAGATTTTACTTTCTTGCAGCAGGTATATGAGTATTGTTTTATTTTTCTGGCCATTCAAAATTACAAAGATTGACGGTAATGACAGGTCATGTAGGCCTACCCACTCTGCTACCGGATAATGCTTGAGTACTAGTGACGGGAGGTACTTATTTATCCTGACTCTCAGAACAATTATTGTTCTGAGTCCTGACTATAAAGCCGGCGCCAGACATGTTGTCAAATATTTGTTCAAAGCTCCAAATTTCTCGTAGGTTGCTAGCTAGACACAGTCTTTCAAGATTCAAATGTATTCGTAGGCAGCAACTTACGCAAAACTTGTAACTTCGAACAAATATTTGACAACATGTCTGGCGCCGCAGCGTAAAGGTAACGTTTCAATATTATTTACTTGTTGAGTCATACATAACTGAGCTATTTGATCTACAAGTTGTCTTGCTTGGATGCAAGCATGGAATCTGCGGGAAAAATCTTTGTCTTTACATACTTAGCTGTCAAAATTTGTAAATGGTATAAGATCACATGTTTTCATCCCAATGAAGACTAAAATTGCATTTTGATTGTTGCAGTTCTGTAGTTTTTTGGATTAACATGTCTGACCCTCAGATGTCAGGAAATTCTTTTAAATGATACATTCTATTGCTTACGCAACTGCCAAAGACAACTTTCAAAAAAATTCTGGAAAGGACAAAAAAGTTTTTGTTTCGGAAGGTCCTATTCTGTTATAGTGGAAAAAAGACATTTCTAACGGTGAAACATAAATTCGTGAGAACCACTTGATAGTACATTGGACATGTTGCATTCGCGTAACAGATAAATACAATCTTTCAAAACTGCCATTATATCCTAAACTACAATTTGGGGATTCACTTAACGCTAAGAAAGTAACTGCTGGTGATCGCCGCCGTTATACGCCGTTATACTCCATTTAGGAGCGAAGTAGCAGTTGTAATTGCTAGACCACAATTTGACAAAAAGGATATCGTGCTGCAAAATCGCAGTGAAAATGACCAAAACAACCGAAACACATTAATTCTACGACAGCCTACAATATGCCTTCATGTTTAGTCTGGATGAAAATGGATACTCTAAAGGTGATCCTGTTACTAGAGCTCCACTTTATAAAATATTTCATGCCTGAGCTATTATCGTTATCATATAAATGGAACTTGAGAACAATTATAACGTGCTACTTATATTACACTTCTACATGCGATACGACATGTTATAACCAATATTTAGTATTTTAAAATCGAATCGAAACGTTTGGCATCCTTAAAAATCAATTAAATGAAATTATGTTCACTTGCAGGATACCTTGCACTGAAACTAATTGAACACAACAATAATATTAGACAAATTTTATTATTGCCATCAACTTTTATTGGAGGATCGAAGTAAGACACAAGACACCATGACAAACATAGAAAATTTTTCATCACAAAGACATTTTAAAATATGATAGACAGATGATCCGAATTGGCCTGACATGAAAGGTTACCTCAATCCCCCAACAACACTACCCTAACAAACATTGCCAAGCTGCACACGGTCCGTTCTTCAATACATTTTTTTAAACATATTATCCCATTCTGTGGCAGGCAAAAACTAAGTCTCCGTAGCCGCCAAATTCCATATTGGTGACGGAGGCCACCTCTCGGACCCGCAGGTTGATGCCCGCGTAGAAGACGTCCGGGCAATAGTTGAAAAACTGAAGCCCACACCTGCGCACGCCCGGCGTCTGAAAAATCGTACTCATTTATCAAAATTGGAATTTAAAACTAATCTAATATTATCTTCTGGACAAGGTAATACATATTTTCCAAACAACTTGCTCAAAATTTGAAATAATGAATTTAAAGCAACAAATGTTAAAATAATGTCTTGTCAATGTCACGACATCAATCCCCGAGGAGGTGTCAAAGGTGTTCCGAGTATGAACAGTGAAATGCAAGGTAAAGTCCACACTCGGTACATACGCCTTTCACCGGCGTTTATTACGTCCCAACGTGATGGGTGGTGGGATCTATCGCCGTACTTCGGGCACAAATACACGCTTTTCAGGGCATGCAGGTTTCCATACCATATTTTCCTGTCCGTCAAGACCCTTTTGCTCGGTCCCCATATGAGATATCAAGTTAAAACTGATACCTTTTACAGAAGTTTACAGCTCCATGGTGCTGTAAAAAAATCGGACTTCTTACTCGACGCGAAAAAAAATAATTGCACTTTATATATGTAATCGATTTCATACAAATTTTTGACACTCGCAATAAGATACGGTGAGGTTCCGACTGTGAACTTTGAAATGCAAGTTACAGTCCACAATCGGTACACCCACATTTCACCGATGATTATTACGTCCCAACGTTAAGGGTGGTGAGCCCTATCGCCGTTTTTCGGGCAAAAATACGCGCTTTTTTTTAGGGCATGCAGGTTTCCTTACTATGATTTTCTTTCACCGTTCAGCAAATTCCGAAAATCTCATTGGTGCATACCCGATCAGGGATCGAACGTGAATCTCAAGATTGCGAGACCAGCGTTCTACCCATAAGCTACAGCCGCTTCTCCTGCCTCCTTGCACAGATAATAAAAAAGTGAGTTAAATCCGTTATTGAAATATTTACTCCATACAAATTAAAGAGCTCGAAGCTTTTTCATTTACCCAGTAAACAAATACTTGTTTTCTTGATATCTACGAAAAGCCTCAGGATATTAGGTATGAAGCTTAGACAAGGAATTATGATATTAACAAAGGAAGGAAACGAAAAAACGCAAAGAGAATCACAAAGGAAATAACTGTAGCGAATAAAAAAAAACAGCTTGAAATTTTGTAATTACGAGTATTTCCATTTTATGTCGAAACGGTTTGTAATTATTTCTGTTGTTGATACGTGGATAGAGGCATATTAACATTTCTTTGTCATGGTAATGATTGTTTCCGTAAAATGGTAGACACATGTAATGTGTGAATGTGTGCTTTTGTACGAGTATTATAATACAGTAAGGATTAATCCTGGCCCGGGGAATTTTTTCAAATTCTTGTCTTTGGATTTGTTTCTGATTGATCTTTTGTAGTTTGTAATGCACTCTAATAATATTTAAAGTAAGGATTCTAAAAAAGTTATTCTTGTTTTCTTACAGTTAAGAGGCTATGCGAATTTTATTTTTGTCACTGTCACTCCAAGTGAAAAATCGCGCAGTGCGAGAGGGGCGGATTCAGGGCAAAAGGGAAAAAAGTTGGTTTTATATTTTTATTAAGAAAACTAAAATAGCTAGCAAAATATCAAATCTCTAGACATTGTTGAAACACACCTAATAAAATAATTATGTTTGAATTCTGCATATGGTTCCTATTCGTCAAACGAGGAGAAAAAGTGAGTTTGAAGACCTCATTTCAACAATTATTTCTATCGAGGAAAATTGATCCAAACATGTTTTCCAATTTCAAAGCCCTAGATTACATAGTCAAAATGCATATACCAGAAATTTAATGAAAATTTCTGTGTATTTCATGAAATACACAGAAAATAAACAACAGTATTTTTTTCGCATATCGCCTTAATTAAAAATTGCGAAAAAGGTTTCAGGTATTGGTTAAACTGGATTTTGATATGTTGGTCATCAGAAAACGATTTTTTTTATCAGCGAGCAATGAAGCAAATATTCTTTTGAAACGAGATGAAATCTTATACTTATACAGCACATTACGGTCCTAAGCTTATATCGCTATAAGGCTACCAAACAAGAGTTTAGGCCTCCATACGCGCTAGCAACTGCTTAATATTTAAATTATATACAAGGCGAAATTTAATCAATACTATTCATACTTAGAGACTTGGTTAGTGATCAGGAACAAGGTTCCCCGAAATCATAAAAAAAAAATAGTTCCCATACGAACTGGACTAGTTGAAATTAATTCCTAGTATAGGCAGCACGGGAACAATTTTTTTTTAATTCGTCAAGATGGTCATTATACATTGTTTCTGATCATTAACCGAATCCCCAGTATGAATTCGAACGGTTGATTAAATTCCACCTATTATAACTGTACAGCGCTCCTAGACAATACAAATAATTTTACGCAGTCGCTAACGTGTATCGAGTCCAAACTCATGGTAGGCCTACTGATCATGGTATTAGTGTATTAAAAAAATAGTATAAGACTATACGCATGCACGTGAATGGGTGGGTAATCAATTTATTGTTACAGGATGAATGCTAGACACCGTATTATAATGACGGCGAACAGACTAAATCATAAATGGCGAGATTACTGAGGCTCTCGCTCATAGACGATACAGCCCAATACAGTTGGGTACTGGGCTGTATTGTCTAGGCTCTATCTAGATTAGTTGTAGATTAGTGGTATGTTTACTGATGCTGTCAAATATGTAAACACTTTGTTTTCAATATTCATTGTAATCTATGGAAATCACGTCACCCACTTTTCACACTTCATATTAATGAGAGTGTAAGGGTATATTTTCCCGTTGTACGTAGAGGTATAATGTAGCTATTTCATACAGAAAGGTCACTCGTCGCTTTGACTCACCAAGTCACCGCTTATCGCGTCAGGAACTGTATTTTTGAATCATTCGAATTTCAATTCGCATATGAATCCGCATGATTCGCATACGAAAACTTGAAATTAGTATTTTTGAAAATTCTCTCCGTGAATTCTGCAACGAGTGGTCTGACCCACTCGTTTTCCGATTTCTACTAGTAGAAACTATGCAAGAATGATAAGAAGAAAATGTCGATGTCGATGCATCGATGAGACTGACATGACATCATAGCTTTTTAATTTACGTTCCGTTTACCTCCATTCATTACCGATTTTTAAAATCAACGAAATATTGCTTTCCGGTTTTATTTTTTTCTGCGTGAAACGAAAACCGTTTACATTGATTTCTACTGATTCAAAAATACGTAAAATCGTGACCAATCGAATTGAATTTCGCACGTGAATTTTTTTCGTGTGTGAATATATGATTCAAGGCGAGTGATTCAAAAATACAGCTCCTGGGCTGTATTGTCTAGGCTCTATCTAGATTAGTTGTAGATTAGTGGTAGGTTAACTGATGCTGTCAAATATGTAAACACTTTGTTTTCAATATTCGTTGTAAGTAATCTATGGAAATCACGTCACCCACTTTTCACACTTCAAATTAATGAGAGTGTAAGCGTATATTTTCCCGTTGTACGTAGAGGTATAATGTAGCTATCTCATACAGAAAGGTCGCTTTGACTCGCCAAGTCGCCGCTTATCGCGCGTCAGGAACTGTATTTTTGAATCATTCGAATTTCAATTCGCATATGAATCCGCATGATTCGCATACGAAAACTTGAAATGAGTATTTTTGAAAATTCTCTCCGTGAATTCTGCAACGAGTGGTTTGACCCACTCGTTTTCCGATTTCTACTAGTAGAAACTATGCAAGAATAATAAGAAGAAAATGTCGATGTCGATGCATCGATGAGACTAACATGACATCATAGCTTTTTAATTTACGTTCCGTTCACCTCCATTCATTACCGATTTTTAAAATCAACGAAATATTGCTTTCCGGTTTTATTTTTTTCTGCGTGAAACGAAAACCGTTTACATTGATTTCTACTGATTCAAAAATACGTAAATCGTGACCAATCGAATTGAATTTCGCACGTGAATTTTTTTCGTGTGTGAATATTATGATTCACGGCGAGTGATTCAAAAATACAGCTCCTGGGCTGTATTGTCTAGGCTCTATCTAGATTAGTTGTAGATTAGTGGTAGGTTAACTGATGCTGTCAAATATGTAAACACTTTGTTTTCAATATTCTGTTGTAATCTATGGAAATCACGTCACCCACTTTTCACACTTCAAATTAATGAGAGTGTAAGCGTATATTTTCCCTTTGTACGTAGAGGTATAATGTAGCTATCTCATACAGAAAGGTCACTCGTCGCTTTGACTCACCAAGTCGCCGCTTATCGCGCGTCAGATCTATCTCCACATAGTCTAGCTGGAGTCTATAAGGAAAGTAAGAAAATGTATCCGAGATAAGCCTACCATACAAGTTTACTTAATGGAAGTTTCTAGTCTTATAAATGAGACAAAGAACAGTTAATTTTGCCTTTTTATTAGGTTCGGAACCTTTCTGTGTCAGGCGTATCTACTGTTTTCTCATTTCTTGCAGACCCGTATTGTCTTTCTTATTTTTCACAGCTTTTGTGAATTGAAAACTTAACAGAATTTTGTATTAAACTCTTAAATGTCTCCATGGAGATGTGTTCTTTTAGCAATAAGTGAATTTTGTGAACTCGTTAGTCTGTGCATCAAAACATCTGTCAAATTCCATAGGATATTGATAGAATATCAAAATAGCAATCCATATCAAAGCGCATTTATTTTTATACGTGAAATTTTTTACAAAAATTAATTGAAATTGATAAAATATGATGTGAATATAATTTTAACCCTTATAATTTCAACCCATTTGCACAAGTTATTTATGAACAGCTAAAGTATTTTTACACACAGCCAGAATGTTTTCATTACACCTACATAAAACCTTTTAACGACTGTCTATTGAACATAATGTGCTTACAAGCCATTACAGGTTCAAAATTACTAAATAGAGATGACTTTACCCGAAAGCTCCCTCAATCTAAGTTCTAGATGGTCATTGTAAAAGGTGATAAATAAAGCTGCATGCTTACATTTCAAAAGACGTAATAACCCTTGAACAAGTTCCATAAAGGGAAGTTGGAAAAACCTGCTTTAAATTCCTTTTAAACTATTCTACGAAAGTTTCTTTGAATGGGTGACTACAGTTGTCGCCGCTTGTCGGTTTCTTTCTTGAAGTGTTTGCAAGCATATCATCCTATTGTTATTACAACCACCACTAGTGAAAAGTACGCTCGCCCACTTTTTATAAAGGTTCCGTACCCAAAGGGTAACCAACGGGACCCTATTACTAATTACTATTACTATGACTCCGCTGTCCGTCTGTCTGTCCGTCTGTCACCAGGCTGTATCTCATGAACCGTGATAGTTAGACAGTTGGAATTTTCACAAATGACGTATTTCTGTTGCCGCAATAACAACAAATACTGAAAATAAGAATTAAATAAATATTTAAGGGGGCTCCCATACAATAGACATGTTTTTTGCCTTTTTTATATATATAATGGTACGGAACCCTTCGTGCGCGAGTCCGACTCGCACTTGGCCGGTTTTTAAAATAAAACTTGTAATGTACGACAAGGATTCAAATTTTCTCGATATTATATACATAAATATTTATTCTATAGCTTTCAATGATTGAAATAATGTTTTGTGTAAAATCTAGCAACCGTTTCAAAGCCTAAACATGATTTAATTTTTTTCGTTATTTATTAATGGTACAATAAAAATAGGTAATCGATATATTTTGGCCCACGGTATGGGGCCGTCATCAGTCCAATGCCAAAGACAATATAACCAACAAAATATTGAAAGATGTTAGGTATACAAAATAAAAAAAGAAAAAAAGTAAAAGTAATGTTTGTTAACAATTTAACTTTTTTTTTATAAATAGGTTTCTTTCTCTACAGAGATTTTATTTTCTCTAATATGATTTAAGTGCTACTTAAAGTACCACATACAACATTAAAACAAATAAATATAATACTTATAATATAAATATATCGTTACGACATGAATTCCGAAGACACAAGCATGAACTGTTTGTGTAATGAAAGTCACAGTCCACACTCGTTAGACCCGCGCCGCGTTTCACCGACGATTATTACGTCCCAACGTTATGGGTGTACTTCAGCCACAAATACATGCTTTTTAAGGCATGCAGGTTTCCTTCACCGTTCAGTTAGTGGTAAGTATTAAGTAAGAATACAAATACTATGCACATAAATTCCGAAAAACTCATTGAAACTTGCCCGATTGGGGATCAAACTTAGCTTAGCTACCACCGCTTAAAGCAAATAGGAGGTTAATTTAACAATGTTAGTTGTGATGTTTGCATGTAATCGTGAGACTGAATACCTGTATTAAAAATTGGTACCTCCCGATGGAATATTAAAATAATTATCCATATTGGTCCTATGACCTTTGATTAAGCTCACTGAATCTTTTGGGCCAGAACTCTTTTATATTTCTTAAGTCATTGCTTATACGTAAATTGAATTAACAAAAGACCAAGAAAACGAATGTATTTTTCCAATATGAGGAGAGAACTAGTTTCTTCCAACGAATCCTTGAAAATCTAGCGTTATTGATGTTCCAGCGTCAGGTGTCCCGTTAAATCAAAGTAACCTTGTGTCTCTGCAAATGCAAATAGGCTCAGATTTATCTTGACGAACAGAGTGTGAACTGAGAAATGCAGGTCACAGTCCACACTTCGTACACCCGCTTTTCACCGACAATTATTGCGAGCCAAACGTCGTGGGTGGTGAGCATTTTCACCGTACTTCGGGCATAAATGAACCAATGCTTTACAAAGCACGCAGACCGATCGTAAATTTGCTACTGGTTTAACAGGCGAGCGATTTACTTTCGGCCACAAAGGCGGTCAAAATTGAATGCAAGTAAATTCACTGGCCAACAAAAAATGATTTTTTTTTTTATGCTCGAGTTTTTTCTTAGGTTTCTCATCGATATTTGTGCGCGGAATCCAAAGCTGAATTCAGATTTTCTCTAACACGTAGCAATATTTGTCTAAAACAGACTGTATTTTATAATTTAGCGATTTTCCTGCCTTAATCTTTAATCATATTACTAAACAATAGCTCTGCTAGATAGTAAGATAAAAAGGCTCATGGTACAAAACGTGGTTTTTAATTTAATAACTAAAACAATCACACCCGCTTTTTCCATAGAAAATGAACCAACCTCTTAAAAAATATATTTTAACTTGAAAATTAAGTCTTAATCAAAAATTATGTTATTTCAACAATAATTAATACTGATTTTGAAGTTGTAGAGATTTAAAATTAATCCATAAAATGAATGCTTATCAGTGCAAAATCTTTTCAAAAGACAAAAAATGTAAATTTCGAATATTTAAAATTAATAAAAAAAAAAACGAGAGTCGATAGAGAAAATCTGAGTTCAGATTCGGATTCAGCACACTGTTTTTTATAAGAATAACAAATAACTTTCTAAGCACCAAAACCTTATTGGCCAGTGAATTATTGGACCCAGTATTTTATAAAGCCAATTTGATTCTAACCATTCAAACCGCAAGCCGGTCTTCAGAATGAACTTCAGCAAGTCAGAAACTTTGTAGTTTCCGTCAGAAAATTAGGGGCTTTGCTTCACAATGCACGGATTAGTTTGTAATTGAATTACTTCCTTCGTTTCTAATCTTCGTACAACTTTGTACACGGTTGGGTCAAGTTATACTTTTAAAAGGTGTTACATTTTAGACTAGGGGCGTACAGTGGGTAACCCTATCTATCGAGTAACAAGATGTGACCAATTCGTAGATATGTAATAATAGTAGTATAATAATAATATAATTTTATTTCAGACCAAGTCCATATTTTGTTAGTAGCAGAATTGCTTAAAAACTATATTACTACACATATTTACACTTGAAAACCTTATTTAATGTTAAACATTGCAGCTCTGGACCCCATATGTAAGAAGTTCCAGTGCCGCACAACCGGACAATCCATCCGACCCAGTATGGTGTTGAGAAGGCTGCTGGGACTGTCTCTCACGCGCCGCATCAGGGAGGCCACTCTCTTGCGTGATATTGACTCCCAGCTGTCAATACGAGCCTCGGTAAACATGCCTGATGCGCTGCAAAAGCGAGGCAGCCCCATCAACATCCTCAAACCATTATTATATTGGACTCGCAGAGCACTGAGTGATTTGCGAGTACAGCCCAACCACAGGCTGCACGTGTAAAAAGTCTGGCAGTATGCCTTGAAAAGGGTGATTTTGACTTCTTTAGTACATCGTGCAAACCTGCATGTTGCTCCTCATCGCCAACGCTCTGCGCTCCCTCTCAACATCAAGATCATCAGAGAGGTCCTCGGTGACCCAGTGCCCCAGGTATTTGAATTTGGTGACTGTAATAAACTACATTAAAATAAACAGGGTTGTCTAGGCGCAACCTAGACAATTTTCTACAGTCAGCAAATATAAAATGCTCCAGCCCCCCTATTCTGTATCTTTAGTTGCCAACTGCACGAGGTGCCTATCATCAAAAACATAGCTAAAAACTGAAATTTCAAAATTGACTTTAGTGGGTATTGAACTATTAAGGCGATTATCCCGGACAAAATGTGAAATTCGACATTTTAGAATTTCGAAGACGCTGCATCCTGTCGCTTTAGAAAATTGCAGCTCTGCATAAACATACGTTGATCCTTATTCTAAGACCCCTTGGAATTCGTTTTTACATAATTCATCATTTAAAGCTATAATAAGCTTCACGCGTTACTACAAAGTCATAAAAATAAGAAACTGTTTATCATCAGTTTCTCACCAAATACGGGCTAAAATGCAGAAGACATCACATATTCAGGTATGGTTCAAAGAAGTAAAGATTCCTATGAGATTCTTTTTTTATTCAATTTGTTTTAGAAGGAAAAAGCTTGAAAATATTTAATAGCGCCTGAAAAAAAAAATACCAAAACAAGATCTAACGATTTTGATTATTGCTTTTAAATTTAATCAGGCACTTAGAGTCAAACGACACGCTCCCGTCACGCAAAAATAAAAAAATAAAATGTCTTTATTTCGGGCAATGAAAAACACATAGAAAGTGGAAAGAAAATTTTGGCTAATATCAGGTGTTTTTGTGGTAGTGTAGTGCATTTGACGATTCCGATTTGTTGTGTGTTGTGTATAGTAATGTAAATATTCCCTTTTGTTTTGTTTTTGTGCAATAAGTGTAAGTGTAATGTATAGGTTAGGTTAGTTTGCTGTATCATTTATTAAATAAATTAACATTGTAGAAGACAATAATAAATGGTAAATAATGGGTAATAAAAGAATAATAAAGTACTACGGTTCTGGTAAAGCCAAGCGAGTTTACCAAAATAAAGGTCGACGACTCCTCGGTCTCAAATAGGCACAGAGCATAAAATATAATCTTTACGTCAAAAAGTCAAAAATAAAATAAATCAAAATAAAAAACAAATAAAAGGCCAATAGAGGCAATATTATATATTTATTAAAGTATTACTCGCACATGTGATTATATTATAAACTTATGAAGGATTCTAAAAAAGTTATTCTAGTTTTCTTACAGTTAAGAGGCTATGCGAATTTTATTTTTATCACTGTCACTCCAAGCGAAAAATCGCGCAGTGCGAGAGGGGCGGATTCAGGGCAAAAGGGAAAAAAGTTGGTTTTATATTTTTATTAAGAAAACTAAAATAGCTAGCAAAATTTCAAATATCAAATCTCTAGACATTGTTGAAACACACCTAATAAAATAATTATGCTTGAATTCTGTATATGGTTCCTATTCGTCAAACGAGGAGAAAAAGTGAGTTTGAAGACCTCATTTCAACAATTATTTCTATCGAGGAAAATTGATCCAAACATGTTTTCCAATTTCAAAGCCCTAGATTACGTAGTCAAAATGCATATACCAGAAATTTAATGAAAATTTCTGTGTATTTCATGAAATACACAGAAAATAAACAACAGTATTTTTTTCGCATATCGCCTTAATTAAAAATTGCGAAAAAGGTTTCAGGTATTGGTTAAACTGGATTTTGATATGTTGGTCATCAGAAAACGATTTTTTTTATCAGCGAGCAATGAAGCAAATATTCTTTTGAAACGAGATGAAATCTTATACTTATACAGCACATTACGGTCCTAAGCTTATATCGCTATAAGGCTACCAAACAAGAGTTTAGGCCTCCATACGCGCTAGCAACTGCTTAATATTTAAATTATATACAAGGCGAAATTTAATCAATACTATTCATACTTAGAGACTTGGTTAGTGATCAGGAACAAGGTTCCCCGAAATCATAAAAAAAAAAATAGTTCCCATACGAACTGGACTAGTTGAAATTAATTCCTAGTATAGGCAGCACGGGAACAATTTTTTTTAATTCGTCAAGATGGTCATTATACATTGTTTCTGATCATTAACCGAATCCCCAGTATGAATTCGAACGGTTGATTAAATTCCACCTATTATAACTGTACAGCGCTCCTAGACAATACAAATAATTTTACGCAGTCGCTAACGTGTATCGAGTCCAAACTCATGGTAGGCCTACTGATCATGGTATTGGTGTATTAAAAAAATAGTATAAGACTATACGCATGCACGTGAATGGGTGGGTACTCAATTTATTGTTACAGGATGAATGCTAGACACCGTATTATAATGACGGTGAACAGACTAAATCATAAATGGCGAGATTACTGAGGCTCTCGCTCATAGACGATACAGCCCAATACAATCGGGTACTGGGCTGTATTGTCTAGGCTCTATCTAGATTAGTTGTAGATTAGTGGTATGTTTACTGATGCTGTCAAATATGTAAACACTTTGTTTTCAATATTCATTGTAATCTATGGAAATCACGTCACCCACTTTTCACACTTCATATTAATGAGAGTGTAAGGGTATATTTTCCCGTTGTACGTAGAGGTATAATGTAGCTATTTCATACAGAAAGGTCACTCGTCGCTTTGACTCGCCAAGTCGCCGCTTATCGCGTCAGGAACTGTATTTTTGAATCATTCGAATTTCAATTCGCATATGAATCCGCATGATTCGCATACGAAAACTTGAAATTAGTATTTTTGAAAATTCTCTCCGTGAATTCTGCAACGAGTGGTCTGACCCACTCGTTTTCCGATTTCTACTAGTAGAAACTATGCAAGAATGATAAGAAGAAAATGTCGATGTCGATGCATCGATGAGACTGACATGACATCATAGCTTTTTAATTTACGTTCCGTTCACCTCCATTCATTAGCGATTTTTAAAATCAACGAAATATTGCTTTCCGGTTTTATTTTTTTCTGCGTGAAACGAAAACCGTTTACATTGATTTCTACTGATTCAAAAATACGTAAAATCGTGACCAATCGAATTGAATTTCGCACGTGAATTTTTTTCGTGTGTGAATATATGATTCAAGGCGAGTGATTCAAAAATACAGCTGGGCTGTATTGTCTAGGCTCTATCTAGATTAGTTGTAGATTAGTGGTAGGTTAACTGATGCTGTCAAATATGTAAACACTTTGTTTTCAATATTCGTTGTAATCTATGGAAATCACGTCACCCACTTTTCACACTTCAAATTAATGAGAGTGTAAGCGTATATTTTCCCTTTGTACGTAGAGGTATAATGTAGCTATCTCATACAGAAAGGTCACTCGTCGCTTTGACTCACCAAGTCGCCGCTTATCGCGCGTCAGATCTATCTCCACATAGCCTGGCTGGAGTCTATAAAGAAAGTAAGAAAATGTATCCGAGATAAGCCTACCATACAAGTTTACTTAATGGAAGTTTCTAGTCTTATAAGTGAGACAAAGAACAGTTAATTTTGCCTTTTTATTAGGTTCGGAACCTTTCTGTGTCAGGCATATCTACTGTTTTCTCATTTCTTGCAGACCCGTATTGTCTTTCTTATTTTTCACAGCTTTTGTGAATTGAAAACTTATAACAGAATTTTGTATTAAACTCTTAAACGTCTCCATGGAGATGTGTTCTTTTAGCAATAAGTGAATTTCGTGAACTCGTTACTCAAACATCTTTCAAATTCCATAGGATATTGATAGAATATCAAAATAGCTATCCATATCAAAGCGCATATATTTTTATACGTGGACAGTTTTACAACAACAATTAATTGAAATTGATAAAATATGATGTAAATATAATTTTAACCCTTATAATTTCAACCCATTTTCACAAGTTATTTATGAACAGCTAAAGTATTTTTACAGACAGCCAGAATGTTTTCATTACACCTACATAAAACCTTTTATCGACTGTCTTTTGAACATAATGTGCTTACGAGCCATTACAGGTTCAAAATTACTAAAAAGAGATGACTTTACCCGAAAGCTCCCTCAATCTAAGTTCTAGATGGTCATTGTAAAAGGTGATAAATAAAGCTGCAGGCTTACATTTCAAAAGACGTAATAACCCTTGAAAAAGTTCCATAAAGGGAAGTTGGAAAAACCTGCTTTAAATTCCTTTTTAAACTATTCTACGAAAGTTTCTTTGAATGGGTGACTACAGTTGTCGCCGCTTGTCGGTTTCTTTCTTGAAGTTTTTGCAAGCATATCATCCTATTGTTATTACAACCACCACTAGTGAAAAGTACGCTCGCCCACTTTTTATAAAGGTTTCGTACCCAAAGGGTAACCAACGGGACCCTATTACTAATTACTATTACTATTACTATGACTCCGCTGTCCGTCTGTCTGTCCGTCTGTCACCAGGCTGTATCTCATGAACCGTGATAGTTAGACAGTTGGAATTTTCACAAATGACGTATTTCTGTTGCCGCAATAACAACAAATACTGAAAATAAGAATTAAATAAATATTTAAGGGGGCTCCCATACAATAGACATGTTTTTTGCCTTTTTTATATATATAATGGTACGGAACCCTTCGTGCGCGAGTCCGACTCGCACTTGGCCGGTTTTTAAAATAAAACTTGTAATGTACGACAAGGATTCAAATTTTCTCGATATTATATACATAAATATTTATTCTATAGCTTTCAATGATTGAAATAATGTTTTGTGTAAAATCTAGCAACCGTTTCAAAGCCTAAACATGATTTAATTTTTTTCGTTATTTATTAATGGTACAATAAAAATAGGTAATCGATATATTTTGGCCCACGGTATGGGGCCGTCATCAGTCCAATGCCAAAGACAATATAACCAACAAAATATTGAAAGATGTTAGGTATACAAAATAAAAAAAGAAAAAAAGTAAAAGTAATGTTTGTTAACAATTTAACTTTTTTTTTATAAATAGGTTTCTTTCTCTACAGAGATTTTATTTTCTCTAATATGATTTAAGTGCTACTTAAAGTACCACATACAACATTAAAACAAATAAATATAATACTTATAATATAAATATATCGTTACGACATGAATTCCGAAGACACAAGCATGAACTGTTTGTGTAATGAAAGTCACAGTCCACACTCGTTAGACCCGCGCCGCGTTTCACCGACGATTATTACGTCCCAACGTTATGGGTGTACTTCAGCCACAAATACATGCTTTTTAAGGCATGCAGGTTTCCTTCACCGTTCAGTTAGTGGTAAGTATTAAGTAAGAATACAAATACTATGCACATAAATTCCGAAAAACTCATTGAAACTTGCCCGATTGGGGATCAAACTTAGCTTAGCTACCACCGCTTAAAGCAAATAGGAGGTTAATTTAACAATGTTAGTTGTGATGTTTGCATGTAATCGTGAGACTGAATACCTGTATTAAAAATTGGTACCTCCCGATGGAATATTAAAATAATTATCCATATTGGTCCTATGACCTTTGATTAAGCTCACTGAATCTTTTGGGCCAGAACTCTTTTATATTTCTTAAGTCATTGCTTATACGTAAATTGAATTAACAAAAGACCAAGAAAACGAATGTATTTTTCCAATATGAGGAGAGAACTAGTTTCTTCCAACGAATCCTTGAAAATCTAGCGTTATTGATGTTCCAGCGTCAGGTGTCCCGTTAAATCAAAGTAACCTTGTGTCTCTGCAAATGCAAATAGGCTCAGATTTATCTTGACGAACAGAGTGTGAACTGAGAAATGCAGGTCACAGTCCACACTTCGTACACCCGCTTTTCACCGACAATTATTGCGAGCCAAACGTCGTGGGTGGTGAGCATTTTCACAGTACTTCGGGCACAAATGAACCAATGCTTTACAAAGCACACAGACCGATCGTAAATTTGCTACTGGTTTAACAGGCGAGCGATTTACTTTCGGCCACAGAGGCGGTCAAAATTGAATGCAAGTAAATTCACTGGCCAACAAAAAATGTTTTTTTTTTATGCTCGAGTTTTTTCTTAGGTTTCTTATCGATATTTGTGCGCGGAATCCAAATCTGAATTCAGATTTTCTCTAACACGTAGCAATATTTGTCTAAGACAGACTGTATTTTATAATTTAGCGATTTTCCTGCCTTAATCTTTAATAATATTACAAAACAATAGCTCTGCTAGATAGTAAGATAAAAAGATTCATGATACAAAACGTGATTTTTAATTTAGTAACTAAAACAATCACACCGGCTTTTTCCATAGAAAATAAACCAACCTCTTAAAAAATATACTTTAACTTGAAAATTAAGTCTTAATCAAAAATAATGTTATTTCAACTATAATTAATACTGATTTTGAAGTAGTAGAGATATAAAATTAATCCATAAAATGAATGCTTATCAGTGCAAAATCTTTTCAAAAGACAAAAAATGTAAATTTCGAATATTTCCTGGTTCCTGAATCTCAGTATTAACTTTTTGGGAGCCAGTTGCTTTAAAACAATTGTGACTTTGTGTATGAAAATAAATACTTTTTATGTTTTATGTTTATGTTTATTTAAAGATAATAAAAAAAAAATGAGAGCCGATAGAGAAAATCTGAGTTCAGATTCGGATTCAGCACACTGTTTTTTATAAGAATAACAAATAACTTTCTAAGCACCAAAAACCTTATTGGCCAGTGAATTATTGGACCCAGTATTTTATAAAGAGAATTTGATTGTAACCATTCAAACCGCAAGCCGGTCTTCAGAATGAACTTCAGCAAGTCAGAAACTTTGTAGTTTCCGTCAGAAAATTAGGGGCTTTGCTTCACAATGCGCGGATTAGTTTGTAATTGAATTACTTCCTTCGTTTCTAATCTTCGTACAACTTTGTACACGGTTGGGTCAAGTTATACTTTTAAAAGGTGTTACATTTTAGACTAGGGGCGTACAGTGGGTAACCCTATGTATCGAGTAACAAGATGTGACCAATTCGTAGATATGTAATAATAATAATATAATTTTATTTCAGACCAAGTCCATATTTTGTTAGTAGCAGAATTGCTTAAAAACTATATTACTACACATATTTACACATTGAAAACCTTATTTAATGTTAAACATTGCAGCTCTGGACCCCATATGTAAGAAGTTCCAGTGCCGCACAACCGGACAATCCGTCCGATCCAGTATGGTGTTGAGAAGGCTGCTGGGACTGTCTCTCACGCGCCGCATCAGGGAGGCCATTCTCTTGCGTAATATTGACTCCCAGCTGTCAATACGAGCCTCGGTTAACATGCCTGATGCGCTGCAAAAGCGAGGCAGCCCCATCAACATCCTCAAACCATTATTATATATTGGACTCGCAGAGCACTGAGTGATTTGCGAGTACAGCCCAACCACAGGCTGCACGTGTAAAAAGTCTGGCAGTATGCCTTGAAAAGGGTGATTTTGACTTCTTTTGTACATCGTGCAAACCTGCGGGCCTGCATGTTGCTCCTCATCGCCAACGCTCTGCGCTCCCTCTCAACATCAAGATCATCAGAGAGGTCCTCGGTGACCCAGTGCCCCAGGTATTTGAATTTGGTGACTGTAATAAACTACATTAAAATAAACAGGATTGTCTAGGCGCAACCTAGAGCATTTTCTACAGTCAGCAAATACAAAATGCCCCAGGTTACACTCAGCCAACCCTATTTATTTTGAAGTAATTTTTTTTTCTACACAGCTACAATTGTCATGGGGACACTTAGAATAGGTTATCATAATTGAATGCGTATGCAACATTTCATGCCTGTCCTGCTAACCATTGAGGAGTTCCTTACTCAGAATCCAACCCTGAGTGCACTGACTTGCACCTAGCATTTTTCTTACTGTAGTGGGGTTGAAAATTGTTTGTTTCACTCGGCATCAAAGTTATTTTGCGTCTTGTACCTTTGAAACCTTCACTTCCTCAGGTTTCAATACAATTACTCGCCCCAAATAACAACTTTGCAGCTTTGCATAACAAATAACTATTGCCTTCTTTGTAAGTAGTTAAATTTACATGTTGAACTGATCATATGAACTACCATGAACTACATGACTTTTAAAATAAGGTAAAACATTATTTGGCTATTAAAATTATGTGCGAGAAGAGTTTTTTTTTGTAGTTGCAGATATCATAGAAAAAAAATTCAAAAATTCAAAACAATTAAAACAAATCAAAACTAAGATTATGTTTATTTTGCGAAATCCATCGCTATGAATACTCTAAATATTATTAGAGTGCAATACAAACTAGAAAATATCAATCAGAAACAAACCCAAAGACAAGAATATGAAAAAATTCCCCGGGCCAGGATTCGAACCTGCGACCTCTTGTTATCAAGACAAGCGCGCTACCAATTGCGCCACCGAGGTTCCTACCCGGACCGGTGAATTCTTCCATCATACTTGTCCACTGTTATTTTTGCTTCTGCTTGATATACTAGCTTGTACAACACATATAGAACGCTCACGAGGGCGTTATGTGATTTCACGCCTTGTTCTTAGAAACAGATGGCGCTGTCGTCGCTACAATATTGTTGCTTCAGACAGTTAAGAAATTCACAGTTCTCATTAACTAAGATTATGTTTATTTTGCGAAATCCATCGCTATGAATACTCTAAATATTATTAGAGTGCAATACAAACTAGAAAATATCAATCAGAAACAAACCCAAAGACAAGAATATGAAAAAATTCCCCGGGCCAGGATTCGAACCTGCGACCTCTTGTTATCAAGACAAGCGCGCTACCAATTGCGCCACCGAGGTTCCTACCCGGACCGGTGAATTCTTCCATCATACTTGTCCACTGTTATTTTTGCTTCTGCTTGATATACTAGCTTGTACAACACATATAGAACGCTCACGAGGGCGTTATGTGATTTCACGCCTTGTTCTTAGAAACAGATGGCGCTGTCGTCGCTACAATATTGTTGCTTCAGACAGTTAAGAAATTCACAGTTCTCATTAACTAAGATTATGTTTATTTTGCGAAATCCATCGCTATGAATACTCTAAATATTATTAGAGTGCAATACAAACTAGAAAATATCAATCAGAAACAAACCCAAAGACAAGAATATGAAAAAATTCCCCGGGCCAGGATTCGAACCTGCGACCTCTTGTTATCAAGACAAGCGCGCTACCAATTGCGCCACCGAGGTTCCTACCCGGACCGGTGAATTCTTCCATCATACTTGTCCACTGTTATTTTTGCTTCTGCTTGATATACTAGCTTGTACAACACATATAGAACGCTCACGAGGGCGTTATGTGATTTCACGCCTTGTTCTTAGAAACAGATGGCGCTGTCGTCGCTACAATATTGTTGCTTCAGACAGTTAAGAAATTCACAGTTCTCATTAACTAAGATTATGTTTATTTTGCGAAATCCATCGCTATGAATACTCTAAATATTATTAGAGTGCAATACAAACTAGAAAATATCAATCAGAAACAAACCCAAAGACAAGAATATGAAAAAATTCCCCGGGCCAGGATTCGAACCTGCGACCTCTTGTTATCAAGACAAGCGCGCTACCAATTGCGCCACCGAGGTTCCTACCCGGACCGGTGAATTCTTCCATCATACTTGTCCACTGTTATTTTTGCTTCTGCTTGATATACTAGCTTGTACAACACATATAGAACGCTCACGAGGGCGTTATGTGATTTCACGCCTTGTTCTTACGCCCTCGCGTTATCACATAACGCCCTCGTGAGCGTTCTATATGTGTTGTACAAGCTAGTATATCAAGCAGAAGCAAAAATAACAGTGGACAAGTATGATGGAAGAATTCACCGGTCCGGGTAGGAACCTCGGTGGCGCAATTGGTAGCGCGCTTGTCTTGATAACAAGAGGTCGCAGGTTCGAATCCTGGCCCGGGGAATTTTTTCATATTCTTGTCTTTGGGTTTGTTTCTGATTGATATTTTCTAGTTTGTATTGCACTCTAATAATATTTAGAGTATTCATAGCGATGGATTTCGCAAAATAAACATAATCTTAGTTAATGAGAACTGTGAATTTCTTAACTGTCTGAAGCAACAATATTGTAGCGACGACAGCGCCATCTGTTTCTAAGAACAAGGCGTGAAATCACATAACGCCCTCGTGAGCGTTCTATATGTGTTGTACAAGCTAGTATATCAAGCAGAAGCAAAAATAACAGTGGACAAGTATGATGGAAGAATTCACCGGTCCGGGTAGGAACCTCGGTGGCGCAATTGGTAGCGCGCTTGTCTTGATAACAAGAGGTCGCAGGTTCGAATCCTGGCCCGGGGAATTTTTTCATATTCTTGTCTTTGGGTTTGTTTCTGATTGATATTTTCTAGTTTGTATTGCACTCTAATAATATTTAGAGTATTCATAGCGATGGATTTCGCAAAATAAACATAATCTTAGTTAATGAGAACTGTGAATTTCTTAACTGTCTGAAGCAACAATATTGTAGCGACGACAGCGCCATCTGTTTCTAAGAACAAGGCGTGAAATCACATAACGCCCTCGTGAGCGTTCTATATGTGTTGTACAAGCTAGTATATCAAGCAGAAGCAAAAATAACAGTGGACAAGTATGATGGAAGAATTCACCGGTCCGGGTAGGAACCTCGGTGGCGCAATTGGTAGCGCGCTTGTCTTGATAACAAGAGGTCGCAGGTTCGAATCCTGGCCCGGGGAATTTTTTTCATATTCTTGTCTTTGGGTTTGTTTCTGATTGATATTTTCTAGTTTGTATTGCACTCTAATAATATTTAGAGTATTCATAGCGATGGATTTCGCAAAATAAACATAATCTTAGTTAATGAGAACTGTGAATTTCTTAACTGTCTGAAGCAACAATATTGTAGCGACGACAGCGCCATCTGTTTCTAAGAACAAGGCGTGAAATCACATAACGCCCTCGTGAGCGTTCTATATGTGTTGTACAAGCTAGTATATCAAGCAGAAGCAAAAATAACAGTGGACAAGTATGATGGAAGAATTCACCGGTCCGGGTAGGAACCTCGGTGGCGCAATTGGTAGCGCGCTTGTCTTGATAACAAGAGGTCGCAGGTTCGAATCCTGGCCCGGGGAATTTTTTCATATTCTTGTCTTTGGGTTTGTTTCTGATTGATATTTTCTAGTTTGTATTGCACTCTAATAATATTTAAATCAAAACTAGTATAACATTAAGACATTAATACATTTAAATCTATGTTAGTTTCGAATTCAACAGAGAATTACATTCTTAGGACAACGAACCACAAAAGACTCTACAAGAAAAGGTCGTTATTGTCGAGAAAATCGCATACGCCATTTCGAAAGTAAATCCGTAGAGCCTCCAAGCGGCTTATGTACTGGAAAAGTCCATTGATGGAAAAAACCGTTTCCACGTTGGCATTACATTCTTAGTAAAATCTTCTTCGTGAAGCCTGAAAATGTATGAGCTCTATGTTGTTGTGGTTTTATTTATTTTATATTAATTATTAATATTTTGAAAACGGATATTACACTCACGTTGTTGACTAAATGTCAACTGTTTCCGCGATACAAATTGTCATTTTCGAGGCGAGTGTTTTTTTTTAGGGACTTGATACAGTAAGCACTCCGGGCACAGTACAACTATACTGTGCCCTGGGCGCACGATTGAAACGCTGACTGACGTTACGTGAGAGTTGCCTTTATGAAGTTACCTTTAAAAATACCTTTGGTGTTTGTGACGTCCTGCGGGCTTATTATGTATCTCTAGTTGCCTTCTGGACTGAGTGTTTATCATCAAAAACATATATATTCTATCGAATTCCGATTGTCTAAGGATACGTTCGCACTTGAAGTGACGACACAGTTCGTAAATAGTTAAATACCCACTAAAAGCAATTTTGAAAGTTTAGTTTTTATCTATGTTTTTGGCAATAGGCACCCTGTCCAGTTGGCAACCTAAGATACAGAATAGGGGGGCTGGTGAGTTTGATCTTAATGAAACTTTGCACACATCTTTAGACAGGTTTCCCTTTCCCCGAGATAGTACTCTGACTCATCTTTAAGTAAAAGGTGCATGATAATGAGATATTCTAACCGATGTTAGGACGGCGCCGAATTAGTAAAATGGTTTCAGGTAAAAACTGTTTTCTTTGAAAATGTAACTGTCTTTTTTTAAATAAAAAAGTTTCTATGAACGACGTCTGTATTCCTCTCTTTTTTATTTCTAATATAGATAAAAATTATACAACTGGCTAAGCTTTGCGTAGTAAAAACGAGGTAATACTCACGATATCCTGACAGCTAATATGATGGTGTTGATTGGATTTCACCTTGTATAATATATATTTTACCTATAATTTTAATCGTATATATATTGCTACATAATTTAAATAAACCTTGAATCTAGTTCATGTACATTTATTATTTTATTACATATATATTTTTTACAAGATTAAATTTTGACTTTTGAAACGTGTA
The DNA here is from genome assembly GCA_934047225.1 of Ypsolopha sequella. Taxonomy (NCBI): domain Eukaryota; kingdom Metazoa; phylum Arthropoda; class Insecta; order Lepidoptera; family Ypsolophidae; genus Ypsolopha; species Ypsolopha sequella. The sequence continues at coordinate 11,848,235 of OW203994.1, read as the reverse complement.
TTTTATATACCTACCTTGCAAAATAAACTATTTGAATTTTGAATTTGAATTTGAATTTTGTGTTTCATAGAATTTTGCTTTATGGCCATAGAGACATAATTAGATTCTGCTAGATAAAACTTATGAATTTTTTTTAAGAAAATAAGCTATTGACTCCACAATAAATTTTTACCTTTTGTATGGAGATTATCCGGGTTTGAGGATTAACATTAAATATATATATAAATTATAGAAATAACTTATAGAAATTTGGAAAAAAACGGCAGATTTTTAGCTTTTGAAACCCTTTTTTATTAAAAGACAATATAACAAAAAAAAATTTGAACAATATTTAATCACCTGGAGTCCTGGACGTTAAAAGAACAAGAGAACAAAAATTGATAGATTGTTTTAACATAGTATCTTGAAACCTTGAAAATTTATTGAAGCACCTTGATACCATAATGCTACTACATCGGTAAACAAATCCTTGTAAATTCATTTCCATTTGCAAATTGTTCCCAATTTCCTCTATTAAGGGGATAAAGATGCAACAGATTGTAAAGTTTAGCTTCGAGCCTGTTTGGCGCCCCGCCAGAATGGGTCTGTGGCTTTTCAACAGGTCAGTTTTTGTTTAAAATATAATTTTCATTCAATGTTTCTCTGAGTTTCTGTGGTAAAGTTTTACGTGGCTTTCAATTCGACGAAATTTGAATTTCAATTCTGTTTGTCATAGGAATGGTTGGGTACAATAAGTTGGAAGTGAGACGGGATGCAGCACTTACTACGTACGTCTTCCGAGTGTTGCGAGGGATGGTTCACAAGCCGGCCGTGCTGGTGGAAGTGCAGCTGAGAGTACCGGATGCGTACTGTACTCGGCGGCGGCAGCCGGAGCTGCTAGTGGTGCCGCGCGCGCGGACCAACCTCCTACACTGCGCGCCGCTCACGCAGGCGTTGCGAGCGCTCAACAAAATGGCCGATCGGGTGGATTTATTTGCTTGTACTTTGAACGAGTTCACACAGGCTGCTTGAAAATTGTGTGTACCATAGTTATATATTCTTATTATAGAAGATTATTGTTTAACTATACTGTTGCATTGGGACCTGTCCTGTAATGATAATATAAGTTTGGTAAATAAATAAATAAAAAGTCGAACTTTTTGAAAATGTTGTGAAAGCAAGTAAAAACAAATTTATTAAATAATAATTATCGATAGGCCGTTAGGGAAAATTCTGCTGCAACAGAAATGGAATATTTACGAGAGTTAAAACGTATTTAAGATCTAAAGCTTTATGAGGATACTTCATATAATTTTGTTCGGCTGGCGAGCCTCTACAGTGCTTCCTGAATATTCACCAGAAACTTGAAACCGTCGAGTGCTTTTTCCGCTAATGAAAATTGTGTGCAATCAGTGTTAATTTACTTTAATAATTCCTATTTTCCACTAGCTTCGCCCGCGCTGTTTTCGTTTGCATTTTCCTGGGATAAAAAGTAGCCTATGTCACTCTCCGGCCCATAAACTATCTCTACGCAAAATATTACGTCGATCCGTTGCTCTGTTGCTGCGTCAAAGAAGAAACAAACCAACAACCGACAACCAACAACCAACAAACACTCTTTCGTATTTATAATAGGGGTACGAATTATACAGGCGCAGTGTAGCCGATTCTGAAGGCTTTAACTTTAGTTTTAGTGCTGTCAAAACTAAATTTTCATCTTTGCAAAATAGTTCATAAGTGTGAAGAACAGAAGCTAAATTACTTTGGACAAATTTAAGTCTTGACAGCGCTAAAACTAAAGTTAAAGCCTTCAGAATCGGCTTTAGTATCGCACTAGACAGTTCTTAAATATTATTCAGGCAAAACAACAAGCAAATGAAATGTCAGCTTAAGAATAGACCCCATTGGAATTAAGTTACTTCTTTTAACTTTCTTTACCTTTGGTAAATATTTTGTTACGAAATGACATGACAAATCTTTAATTTCAACAAAAGCAAGGTACAAAAGATCTAATCAGCTTGCAACGATATGACAAGCAATATCCGGGGCACGCAACGGTTTCGGATTACAAGTCACTTTTGTAGTACTAGTTTGTAGCCTGACCTTTGAAATATCATGCGACGCTTTTTAACCTTGGTTTTTCACAAAATGTGTGTTATTTAATAAGTAAATTGGTTTCTGTCTAAACTGGCGATAATTTTCTCGCTAACCTAATGATAGTTTTTTGGCTAACCTGAAGATAGTTTTCTCATAATCTGATGATAGTGTTCTGGCTAACGGGAGAATAATCCTCCTGCTAAAGTGGTGATAGTTTTTTAACTTACCTAATGATAGTTTTTAAACGAACGCCGTTTACTATGGAGGGTTTGACTTATTATTAACATACGTATAATCTTCTAAAAAGCAAACCCGCTAGCAAAAGCTAAGAGTATGTATACAAAGCCTGACATATATTTACTTCCGTTAACGGTGTCTCCGTGCCCTTACCGATATTGCAGCGCCTCGCTTCGCTGTGCTCCGCTCGCGAGCAGACGTAGTAGAACGGATATTACATGCCGCTTGTGATGTACGCCAGTTCTGAGACACTTCTCCGATAAGAAACCCTGATTGAAGGTGTAATTTAATATTTCACACGGCAAAGCTGTGAAGTTATAGTTATCGTTAACAGTAGAATGTCTGTGGTAAAGGGGAATTTCAGTTCATTATATCAAGTACAATATTATTTAACAGTTGATGGAAATATGATATTTCGAGCATTACTTAACCTGTGAAACATTGTAACATTGGAATTTTGAAGAAATAAATACATCCTAATATTAAAGTAGTTAAGAAGTCGTATCTGTACATATATTTTTGTGAAATTTTAAATTAAATGTGTTATAAGTACTTATTGCACTGAGGCCAAAACTACAATTTTAAATTTTTTTCCGTCTGTTTCGTTTTAACTCGAGAACCATTTAACGGATTTTGATGCGGTTTTCTTTATTATCGTTTATTATCGTGTACTGAGTGTAGACTGTGACTTGCATTTCACAGTTCATACTCGGAACACCTCTGATACCCCCTCGGGGATTTATGTCGGAACGATATCATTTTTTAAGGATACTAACGACAAAAACATTTATTTATGTACTAGCTGACCCGGTGAACTTCGTATCACTTACCTCTTAATATAAACCATATGTATGTATTTCAGAGCCGACAGCTTTATAAAGGCATCATCAGATAGTCTAAGTATCGGCTACATAGTGGGCGGAAAGAGTGGGCAAATCACGCACACATGTCCAGCTTAATGTTCATAATTGCATGAGACATTATATTAGATTATAGACACTTATTTTAACAAATAAGGTACCAGCCTATTTTTTTATCTGTATCGATTACGCCACATTACTAAACGTAATAGTAACCTGCCAACACTGAATGTCAGTGTCACTTGATAAAGAGTCGCTGATTTGATTTTTAGGGAAGTACCCAATTTTAGATCGTATAGCGAACTTTACTGTTTCAAAGTATATTTCTGAACGCACCCAACATAACAATCAAGTGTCATTATAATGTCAGTATTTTACATGTTTTAAATCTAAATACGCGATAATCAGACTATTATGGATATATGTTGTCGATTCCAAACCCTTATTTAATCTAGATCTACATGTTTTTATTCCTAAAATACCGAACCGACGCGACGGGGCGAACATCAAATGTTTGACAGGTAAGAACAGTTTGTATGGGAAAATAAAATTGTCGTTTTTAGTTATTTCCTCGCAATTTTTCCACATTTTCTCATCGCTTAAACCTTCCCTGGACTTCCACGAATATTTCAAGACTAAACATAGCCAAATCGGTTCAGCCGTTCTCGAGTTTTAGCGAGACTAACGAACAGCAATTCATTTTTATTTATATAGATAGATAGATAGATAGATAGATAGATAGATAGAAGATAGATAAAACACAAAAATGCACAAAATAGATATTTTTCTATTGAGTGTGAACTGTGAAACGCAATTCTCAGTCCACACTCAGTACACCTGTGTTTTACCGACAACTATTACGTGCCAACGTGATTGGTGGTGAGCCCTATCACCGTTCTTCAGGCACAAATACACGATTTTAGGGAATTCATGTTTCCTCACGATGTTTTCCTTCACCGTTCAGAGTAATACAAATAATATGCACATAAATTCTGAAAAACTAGTACATTAGTTCATGCCCGATCAAGGATCAAACTTAGTTCTCAAGATTGAGAGGCCAGTGATCAACCTATTCTTGAATAATTTTCAATAAAATTAAAATTTGTAAACATATTCTGGTTTTTTGCTTTTTTTTTTGTTTTATCCGGACTTACCTAAACATGGTTCGTGTTATAAAATATACGTCTATGCACAGATAATATTTTAGTACTAATAAACAAACACGAAAATTTTGAGAGGGTAAGGTTTTTTTTTTTTTCTTATTTGCAACGTAGTTAATCCAAATAGGCGCAGCCTGGCCAGTAAGACCAGGACCTAATTGACTTACACATCCTTAAATTTCAATTGGTTTTGGGCTTGTCACCATCTCAGTATGGTGAAAAGCCCAAAACCATGCCGCCTAGTGACTCGTTGTGTACGTCATGACGTCATGAGAAGTCGTACCGAGGAACTGGTTATAGGCAGTTGTGTAGTAACAGTAATTCTTCCGTTTCTGATTTCCGTTCCTAGGCGCTTCATCTTATCGACGCTTTTCATCAGGTGCGGTATTGGCCAAGCGTCGGTCGTCCATTGGATTTAAAAAACATACCTTCTTGACCAAATTGGATTTTTCTTTTTCTCGCCGATACTAACGATTTAAAAACCGTTTCGAGGACTAACTTTCCTCTATTTTCAGAAAACAGATTTTATAATAAGCATGCATATCCTTTATTAAATAAAAAAATAATCTTGCAGTGACGTCATCGCCATATTCATATGAAAAAGAATATTTTTTGAATGCATCCTCATGTTTGACAAGGATCCGAACAATTAAACTTAACATGATGACGTCATTTCCTGTAAGTACCAAAAGACTTACAAAATCGGTATAAAAGCAAGTAAAATATTATTATTAAAATTACATACCTACATTCCATAATTTATTCCGGAAATCTAACAAAAATATTGTATGCATGAAACAGCTGTTTTTGTTTCCACAATTTCATGGTTGCTCCCTTAAGAGGCTATGCGAATTTTATTTTTGTCACTGTCACTCCAAGCGAAAAATCGCGCAGTGCGAGAGGGGCGGATTCAGGGCAAAAGGGAAAAAAGTTGGTTTTATATTTTTATTAAAAAAACTAAAATAGCTAGCAAAATTTCAAATATCAAATCTTTAGATATTGTTGAAGCACACCTAATAAAATATGTTTGAGTTGTGTATATGGTTCCTATTCGTCAAACGAGGAGAAAAAGTGTGTCTGAAGACCTCATTTCAACAATTATTTCTATCGAGAAAAATTTATCCAAACATGTTTTCCAATTTCAAATCCCTAGATTATATAGTCAAAATGCATATACCAGAAACTGATTATACTGATTATAAAACAGAATTTTCCTGATTCTTAGTAGCTCTAGTACAATTTACTCAATTACATTCATAAGTACTTTCACTTACATTCATTTCATTACACACCTCTCACACACGCACACTTTTATGCACTTATTTTAGTATTCATGTAAAAATAATAACAGTGCAAATTATTAGCTAATTTGTCTGTCTTTTTCAATTATATATTTAGTGTCTAGTTAAATAGTTCTATGTACTTTCGTTAATGTACTATTTTGTGGATATCTGTTATTGGCTTTATTTCTTGTATTTTTTGTTAATGTTGTATTAAGTTTTATGTATTGCTGTTGATGTCCCTAATAAAACTAAAACTAAATAAAAATTAAATAAAATAATTTCCCGTGTATTTCATGAAATACACAGAAAACAAACACCCGTATTTTTTTAATGTTGTTCATATAAACGAGTGTGCGTGTATCTAAGTTTCAAAACTTAATTTGGTCCATGTCAGAATGGCAATATGAGCGAAACTACAAGAGTAGACTTATCCCAAGACTCACGTTAATCAAAATTTTTTTTTAACAAAAGCAAGTATTTTTCAGTTATAGTATGAACCAGTACTTTCAATTACATGTCCCACACCAACGTATAGCTGAAATTGAAGCGGCACCGACGACGGCATGTGGGCAATATGTCGGGGAATTCGCAGTTCCACCCGGTTTATGTTGTGTTACGCCTACGTGATACAAAAAAAACTAGCTTTATTGCTAATAGTAACAAAGTTCAGTTTTGCTAGGTGAGATTTCGTCTGAATGCGGTAGTTTTCCGAAAGGCCGCGGCTAGCTTGAAAGTCGGCTTAAATTACAAATTTAAATTATTGTACCGGGTGTAATTTTATTTAGCATTGTTTTAGCGATCTGAACTGGCGGTTTTGAGAGATGTAACAGAGTTTTAGTTTATTTGCTCCAAAAAATTATAAAATCGGTTTTTTAGTTTATCTCAATTTTCTAGTGTATTGTGTATTTTGGGATAAATGAACCCTACTTATACCTTACCTATGAAAATTAACACATATTTCTGTTGTGGATGGTTAAGGCGCTTGATCCTTCAAATACAGCCAGATGTGTACTTTCTAAAGCCTACTCCTCGTTTACGGCTGAACCAAATGGCTTGAAAAAAATATATATGAAATAATAACTCTTTAAAAATATTTGCAACAAGTTTTTGTTTCGTACGATCAAAACTTCTATATTAAAAAAAATAACAACTGTATGATGTTTTTTTGGCTTAAATTCCCTACTCCTCCTAATCTGCTATGACGTTTGGAAATATTTACACGCCAAAAAATTAAGAATGTGTTGAACTTTAAATGCAACATATCTCAAGTATATCCAGTAACTTTTTCTATTAAAAATATCGAAATATGTAAGATTTCAAGGTCAAAGGCTAAGAGGTGCTCTGCGCGGGCGCAGGCATCAGTCATGCAGTGGCGTTCAGACGGGGAGGCTGTGTCACTCGTTGCCACGTACCGCACCCTGGCGTCTGATGACATGTTTGCGAAAATATTTATAAGGATTTTTATTTGTGTGCGTTCAGAGAGTACTTTCGGCAATGGACTTAGTTATTTAGAGGATAAATTGTGCTGTGACGTTCGCGCGTGGACGCTATAATAAACTAGAAGTTTGACGAGTTAGCAAGGAACTTTTTTTAGAAAAATTATAATATAGTAGCTCATGGGTAGAACGCAGGCCTCTCAATTTTGAGATCCAGGTTCAAGCCTCGGTTGGGCATGCACCAAGGAGTTTTTCGGAATTTTTGTGCATAGTATTTACTAATACTTACTACTTGCTGAATGTTTTGTGCCCGAAGTCACCACCAACCACGTTGGGACATACTTATCGTCGGTGAAACGCGGGTGTACCGAGTGCGGAGACACTCGAAACACCTCCAAAGCCCCCTCGGGGATTCCTATCATGACAATGTATAGGTATAATTATTATTATAAACAGCTATAAGCAACAATTCACGCAACAAACGTTGCTCAAAATTTTGTTTATTACTTCTATCCAGCTAAATAAACTACCCAAGTATCAAGGCTCGGACTATGTATATGGTTTAGCTCCGCTTCCGACCTGTTTTTTTGGACCGGAGCACTATTTGAAATACTTGTTTTAGTTCATTTCAGAAAAATATGTCCCAGGCAGGCATATCAAAACCGTGGTATTTATACCTGTAATATTATGTAGTTGAATAACTAGAATTGTAGGTATAATACATATACTATATAGTTGATATATTATTTCAGGGGCATCTAAAAAGAGACCACCAGAAACAGAAGGCAAAGAAAATAATCCGACAAAATCTACAAAAAAGACCAAGACCTGACAATATATTAATTCAAAATAATCTGTGCATGTAACCTGTAATGTCATTCCATCCATCCATCAGCCTCGTTCGTCCACTGCTGGACATAAGCCGTTTCAGGACTTTGTGATTCCCGGTGGTCATCCTGGAAGAATTGTCCATACTCACACACGCTGGGCAGGGGGTTGATGAGCGCGGTGCCGGAACCCTCGCACCAGTGACGCCGCTGCCCGTTACCAGTCTGTTCCATATAAGGCCCGGCTATAAGGGATGGATATACCGCCATCCATCGGTCCTAGGCATGGTGGGTCTCCTGGTTTTTTGCCTGTGAGCTGTCCTCTTACTCTCCTCAGAATTACTTCGAGGGGGTCTCCAAATAAGATGGTGGTACCTCCACAGTCGAGTCCAGCATCAGCTCTACCACCTATCAAATATCATTGTCATTGAAATTATGTAATGTCATTGAAATTTTGTAAATATTTAGAGTGCCAACAAACGAACATCACTTTCAAAACGGTAGCCGTACACATGCTTATGTCGAACCATGTTGGCGATAGCCATCGACTACCATCGAACAATGGTAGTGAGCGTCAGCTATTGGTTGCATTCGACGCGCTGACGCTGCCAAACAGCGCCGACTGTACTCGATTGATGGTATTGTCAGCGTTGTATGGTCGACTGCAACCGACGGCTGACGCTAACGTCATTCGGTGGCAATTTATGGTATAGAATAGTAGACTGTCAGAATACATTCGGGAACACTATGTCATCGAGTAACAAGATGTGACCAACTCGTAGTGATGTAGAAAAAAAACTATATCAAAATAAACCGGGTTGGCTAGGCGCAACCTAGAGCGTTTTATACAGTCAGCAAAAACAACGCAAATTTTCTCACAAAAATTACGTCAATAAGTAGCAAGTACTATGTTCGGTATAGCGTATCACAAGGTGCTTAAAAATAAGGTTTGCATGTCCTATGTTGGTACTAATATCAGCCTGATTTTATCGAATATCTTTTTATATGAAAAAAAGCTTTCTTTAGCACCTTTTATACGCTCTATCGATGATATATACTTGATGATGTGATTTTTTTAATCAATAAAATTGTGCTGCTTTTGCTGACTTTACAAAATTTTTCAGGTTGCGTCGAGCCAACTCTGTTTATTTTGATGTAGTTTTTTTTCTACACCACTACGAATTGGTCACATCTTGTTATTTAATGACATAGGGTTACCAACTGTCACCCGACAGCCTAGTACGTAAAAAATTATATTCCGTATTAAAACATATTCAGCGTTATTTGTTATGTTTCTTAGAGAAAAGCATCGTCTGGATCACCACAATCTCTAAGCTCATTCATTGCTTCAGAAATGGAAGGCAAAGACAATGATCCAACAATATCTGCACAAAAGACTATCGAAGAGTCGATTCCGGTAGGTTTGAGAATTTACCAATCTTTTTTTATAACGTGGTAATATCCTTGAATTTAGGTAAATATTTAGGAATTAATATTATGTTTTATATTTGTTTGTGAAACTTGAGTATTTTTCTTTAATGGGTTTGCATTATTTTATAATTTATAGTGGGTTAAAAATTATACTATGTACTTAGGTAAATTCAAACTTATTTGAATTATTATGTTATTATGTTTTTCAGAGAAAAATATCTTTTGGACCACCACCATCTCCAGGCTCATTCATTGCATTACAAATGAACGGCAAAGACAATGATCCGACAGCCTCTGAACAAAAGACGGTTAAAGACTCGATTCTGGTAGATTCATTTTAATTTATAGTAAATGTATTACAAAATATAAAACAAGAAAATGAAAACCAGAGTACAGAACAATAAAATGAAAAACAAAGTGCACAACAAAAAAAGTAACAAAAGGAAAAAAAAAATACAAAAACGAAAACACACAGAAAATGTATAACAATATAATAGAACAAGAAAATGAAGACCGCAGTACAGAACAATGAAATAAACGAAGTACAGAACAAGAAAATGAAGAACAAAGAGCACAACAAAAAATTTAACTTATCTCAAGTGAAGAACAAATAAAAAGCAGAAGACTCATGATCAAGAAAATATATACATATATTTACCAAATTGAGGATTTACCTGCAGATCAGAGCTTACAAGTGTTAGCGAGGTGAAACTGTGGTACAGATTACGTAACATAATTAAAATTTACAGATTAAAAAAATATGTGTTTTGTTTATTTTACGTGCGAATACAATCTTCATAAAAATAAAATCTAAAAGTTGCATCAACATCATTGAAACCGTTTCTGAGTACCCAAATATATTACATACTATCGGTTTTATTATGAGACCCGCAAATAACCGATACATACCACTCAAGTCTCTAAAAGCACCGAAATTAACAAAAATTGTAACAAAATTATATTTTATCAATATATATATTTTTTCGTCATTATCGTTCAAAAATCATTCAGATATAAAAACAGACACTTTTTATGAAAAATTGTTTGACTGCAACCGACGACGGCTGACGCTACCATCATTAGACGGTTACCTCCGACATTAGTTACCTCAATCCTCTGGCACAGTATAATACTGTGCCTCTGGCCTACCATGAGTTTGGCACTCGATGCACGTTAGCGACAGCGTAAAACATTTGTATGAGTTTAGCGGTTCTAGCGGTATACGAGAGGAACCAGAATTTCCAATACATTATATTTTACGCAGTCGCTAACGTATATCGAGTGCCAAACTCATGGTGGGCCTACTGTTGACGGTTACCAACTGCAAAGTGACGCTCGTCTGTTACCGCTCAAGCCCAAGATTTATAAAGGTCTGACCCCAATATCAACTTGGTCACTTTCGGGTATCCTCACATAACCGATTTTGTTGTATATGTTTTATATATTTTCGCGATTTCAGTACTATCACCACTAGTTCGCGATTACTATAATCACTAGTTTGTTTTCAAAACTACCAAAATATCACCGTGTAGTAGTAGGAACTGAATGGTCACATCTCTCTGTTACAGCACCACAGCCTATTGAGCTTCAAAAGTTATAGTTATAGGTTTACGCATAAAACAATGCTACATAAATTTATTTCTACCTCGCTACGAGGTGTGAATCATTTCGACGCTAGCGATCTTTGTAGAGGGGCGCGGGGCGTCTGCGCAGAGGCATGCGGGGAACAGCGCCTGTAACTCCCCGGAGGTGAGGCCGATTGCTCAAGGCCGTTGGCGTGGGTAATCACCTTAAGATTTGTAGATTCAATACCTAACCTGGAAGAAATGGCTATAAGTGATAAGGCCGCCAATTGTTACCTTCTCTAATAAGTTTGTTCTTTTACCTTATTTTATTTATCTTAGTGTACAAAAAAGAGTATTTGTCTTGTCTTGTCTTGTCTATAGGGTAAAAAAGTGACTATTATGGTTAGACTCCAGTGTTCATCCGACGGTCCGTACAAAATATTGCCACATGAAAAAAAGAGGTTTTATTTTTATCTCAAATATATTTTTTCTAACTTTCCCCAAAACTGACGAAACACGGAACCTAGACGCGCAATTCTGACTCGCACTAAATCCTTCATCTATTTTTTCAGTCGTACCTTCCGCGTGGCGCGGAATTACAATTTTTTATGGTACCAAACACCCCGTAACGTACCCAAAAATGGTGAAAAGGAAAGGTTCGACTTGTTGGCCCGTCCTTCCATTTGTCTTTGCAGTTTTCTCAGAAACTGTTAAAGCTATCCACTTTAAATTTGGTGGATAGAAAACTTACTTGATTTATGTTGTTAAGGCTAGACCTGAGCCTAGAACATGAACAACGCCAGGTTTTTGAAGCTTCATTAGAAGAAATTAGGATTCTCTTTATATTGAAAAAAATATATCTGATTTGTTAGTATTTTGGTTAGAGAACGTACTAATACAAAATGTATTATTATATATACTTTTGTTTTAAGAAAATATATTTCAACACTAGTTTTTTGGTATTCAGGTGTTCCCTACAAGACCGCGGTTTCGGGATCGACTTAGTTTTTTTTTTCATAAAATAAGTAATACAAACAAATATAAAAGGAATCTGCTAAAATTCAAATACATAAAATAAAATAAAATATTTCATAAAATGTTTCAGTAAAATTTAAAAACCCTCCATTCTATTGTTTCGCTGCATGTATTTGTCTATCGGTGGTAATACGTAGTATTACCCGTCGAAGACAAATAGACCATTTAGCCAACGAATAATCGCTTATATTAAAAGCTAATAAAGTTTTGCCATTGGCCTTTTTGTGTAGTCACATTTTTTGCTAGGGTATGCCATACTCTTAAGAGGTTATCATCTTTAAAATATTATTTCTCTATTTAATCGGGACATAGTTAGAAAGGGAGCAAAACACTTTTTGCCTTGACAAGCTTGATTTCGCTCTTTTAGAGCAGATAACTTACCTTTATGTTAATGTGTTGTATACACGATAAACTGAAATTCTACTTTGTACATCTATAACAATACTATAACCAATCTAAGATGTCATAATATTTTAATAAGTTTTTATATATCTGAAAATGTTATGTAAAAGATGTAATAAGCCATACTTTCTTCTTCTTTTGTCCAACGTCCCGGTAGATAAAAATACGCCGTAACAAAAATAACAAATGTTGGTGCTCTTTTCAACAGTGTGTTTTGTCTCGATGAATGCATTGTCCACTTTTTGTTTGGGTCAAATTACACACTCCCGCACGAATGCCCAACTGCCCAGCTGCCCACATGTTTCAAACTAAATGAAATAGCCGTTTGCGTGGAAAGTCCATTTAAAAATGTTCATGAAAAACTTTCCTTTGATAATGGAACTGACATGTTCTGCGGTCAAAATGTATGTAAGTGTGAAAAACATTCAATACATATATGTTATAAACCACAATAATTAATACAGAAAGATACACATGAAACCATTTATAAAATTGTTAATTAACATAAATTTAACAGAGGCTTATTATAAAATATTCACTATTTTGCCATTGTGGCCGAGTGGTAGAGCGCTCACCTGATAACTCAGAAGTCGTGGGTTCAATCCCAACGGTGCACAATAATTTGTGTTCAGTCTACATGCGTCGGAAAACTCTTACTGGGCAAGTGTCAGGTACGTAGGAATTATATTATTAAATCACGATATCAATACCTATACATACATATATAATAAAAATTTAAACAAGTCCGTGTCTGTACAAGGAACATATGTATTTTAAAAATTGTAATGGTAGTGTAAATAATTATCCATTTAGATATAACACAAATTTTTGGACTACTGGATGGATTTTGCAAATAAAGTTTTGGTTTGGTGATATAATAACTTAGTAGGATCAATATATAGGATGTTTGTTGCTGCAGAAAATTCTCTGTCAGTATGTTTGTTTGTCCGGACTAATATCCCAAACATCTTAACCATTTTTTCGGTACTTTCATTGGCAGTTAGAGGTTTTTTGAAAGAGTAATTTGCCATCTGTCACTTTTAGTTCTCGAAGGATTTGAAATTTTTTGTCATCTTTCGCTTTAAACAACTATCACTTCTGACATTTGTCAATTTTGATACGTCATTTTTTAATTTGTCACACATGGCACCTATCACTTTGACATCTGTCACTTTTGATATCTGTCGCCTATATCTTTTGACATCTGTCAGTTTTGACATCTGTCGCCTGTCAGTGACAGTCCACGTCGCTTGCGCCATTTGTTCTCTATGATGTTTTGTGGACTGTCTGATGCCGAACAATTGAGGATTGTTAGAGGATTTTTCGGAGAAATAGGACAGGCTATTGAATGATGGGCTATAGGAAAGTCTTATGACTCACTGTTTAAGAGATTATCGACATAGTTTTGTCTATCGGTGGTAATTCTCTGCCAAACAACGGATAGCGTTGGCAACAGAGAGTGCGTAGCCGAAACCAACCAATTCAAATGTCAGTTACTCTTCGAGACCGTGTTCCTGCATAGCACCAACAACATTTCAGGGAATATGTTTTTCTTGGATGCATGAGGTGGCACTGAAAAAGCATTATTATATAACAATATCTATTTATTATAGTGCTCTCTTTTTCATTGTTTTGTTTATTTTCCTTCATTTGTATTCGGTATTTTACGAGTACTTCATAATTTATAATCATATATATAAATAGAGAATTCCTTGACTGACTCACTCACTCATTCACTGACTCATCAACGCACAGCCCAAACTCTTGAACCTAGAAAGCTGAAATTTTGCACAGAGTTTCCCTTTGTAATGTAGACCAGGAATAAAAAAGGATTTTTTGAAATTCTCCTCTAAGGGGATGAAACGGGGGTCCAGAGTTTGTATGAGGAAACAAGATTAGTTAGACTATTTTATTCGTGACTTTACAAGAGTACTCCTATCTACAAATTAGTAAACATTTGTTTCAGGTTTTTTCAGAATTCAACCCCTAAAAGGGGGAAAAAGGGTGACAAAGTCTGAAAATCAACATGGGTATCGTTTGTATGGTTTATCGGGTTGCTGATTACAAAAACAACAACGATTTTAAAATCCAACGTGTTGGACGTGAAAAAGGCTTTTCCAGAATTCAACCCCTAAAAGGGAAAAATGGGGTGACCAAGTCTGAAAACCAACATGGATATCGTTTGTTTATCGGGTCGCTGATAACGATAACAACAACTATTTCTAAATCCAACGTAGTGGACGTGAAATACCATCATACCCTGTTGGGGTGTTGGGGTAAAGTAAATAAAGAATTTTTGATTTTTGTTTTTTTTTTTTTTTGAATGGGGTTGAAATGTTGAATTGTGTAAATATCAATATGGGTATTATTAGAGTGCAATACAAACTAGAAAATATCAATCAGAAACAAACCCAAAGACAAGAATATGAAAAAATTCCCCGGGCCAGGATTCGAACCTGCGACCTCTTGTTATCAAGACAAGCGCGCTACCAATTGCGCCACCGAGGTTCCTACCCGGACCGGTGAATTCTTCCATCATACTTGTCCACTGTTATTTTTGCTTCTGCTTGATATACTAGCTTGTACAACACATATAGAACGCTCACGAGGGCGTTATGTGATTTCACGCCTTGTTCTTAGAAACAGATGGCGCTGTCGTCGCTACAATATTGTTGCTTCAGACAGTTAAGAAATTCACAGTTCTCATTAACTAAGATTATGTTTATTTTGCGAAATCCATCGCTATGAATACTCTAAATATTATTAGAGTCACCGGTCCGGGTAGGAACCTCGGTGGCGCAATTGGTAGCGCGCTTGTCTTGATAACAAGAGGTCGCAGGTTCGAATCCTGGCCCGGGGAATTTTTTCATATTCTTGTCTTTGGGTTTGTTTCTGATTGATATTTTCTAGTTTGTATTGCACTCTAATAATATTTAGAGTATTCATAGCGATGGATTTCGCAAAATAAACATAATCTTAGTTAATGAGAACTGTGAATTTCTTAACTGTCTGAAGCAACAATATTGTAGCGACGACAGCGCCATCTGTTTCTAAGAACAAGGCGTGAAATCACATAACGCCCTCGTGAGCGTTCTATATGTGTTGTACAAGCTAGTATATCAAGCAGAAGCAAAAATAACAGTGGACAAGTATGATGGAAGAATTCACCGGTCCGGGTAGGAACCTCGGTGGCGCAATTGGTAGCGCGCTTGTCTTGATAACAAGAGGTCGCAGGTTCGAATCCTGGCCCGGGGAATTTTTTCATATTCTTGTCTTTGGGTTTGTTTCTGATTGATATTTTCTAGTTTGTATTGCACTCTAATAATATTTAGAGTATTCATAGCGATGGATTTCGCAAAATAAACATAATATCAATATGGGTGTCGTTTTTATGGTTTTTTTGGACGTTAATTACTAAAATGGCATCTATTTTGACATTTAATATAGTGGACATGAAAATTCTTGAAAGTATGTGTGCCAGAGCAAATCGGCTGTAGCAGACGGACAGACACAGCCACAACAGTGATCCTATTAGGGTTCCATTTTTTCCTTTTCGCAATGACGATAATCGGTCAGTCACTGAAAACAGCAGGAATTGATCTTAGGGGGGACTGCTTTTCGCACGGCCAGTTTTACGCAGCCTGCTCGAGAGTGAGCTCACCTAATAGCCTGCCCCCCTATTCTGTATCATTGGTTGCCAACTGAACCGGGTGCGTATCATTAAAAACAAAGATAAAAACAGAAATTTCAAAATTGTCTTTAGTGGGTATTGAACTATTAACGAACTGTGCCGTTATTTCAAGTGCGAACATATTCTTAGACAATCGGAATTCGATAGTAAATTTATGTTTTTGATGATAGGCACCCAGTCCAGTTGGCAACTAGAGATACATAATAGAACCACTGGTCGTGTTAATAGCTGAGAGTAGAACCTCTAATGTAGTATATAAAGAGGTACTTTAACCTTCAACTGGTGACGTGCATATGAGTCACAGTATTGGAGAGGTGACGTCATTATGACGTATCAATAGTAAGCCATAAATACTGTAGAATAAGTATAAAGGAAATAAAATAAGTCATGTTACGTAAAATTAGGTTAGTTTGCATCTAAAATAAAACACCTTTTTGACATATTAATTAGAAACTTAACTTTAATCATACACATGAACTTAACATCAAATTTTGGTCTGTTTTTTGGTAGGCATGAGATCAATCAAAATAAAATTTTCAAAAACTTACAAAAAAATACAATTAACCTTATTTTCTTCTTAAGACTTTAGTAATTAACAAAAAAAAAAAAACAATTTAAGTATATGGTTGCATACAAAAAAGAAATTGTTATGCCTGGTAGCAAGTGACACAAATTTTCTCAAGACAATCTAGACATGCTGGTTTCTTGCACTTCGTGCATAAGTATGACGTTCTTTTTTTTTTCTATGCTGGACATATTGTGCATGTTCCACGTTTTTCCAGCTTTGCAGATGTGGAAGGTTCTGGTTCTGCATCGTCTATCTTCAAGATTCGCTTGATAGAAGTACGTATGTCTCGAGACATAATAATTGTCAGCAATCTCACTTGTAGTGTCATGGTCGGATTCTAAATAATGATTTGGATCCAACTCGCGGTTCTCTTGATCACTAATATCACTGTCAGTTTCATCCAACACTTCAGTGATTCGTCGCTCATAATCGTGATCATTTGGATTCATTTTGAACGAAATTGTAGAACTAAAGCTCACAACTAAAACGTAACACTAAAGGTGACGTAACGTCAAAATGACGTCGGGTACCGCCTAATACCTAAACTGTGCGCTTGCGACGTCCGTTCCGTGTATCGGCCGACGCAGAACTGCCAACGAGGCAGCTACTAGGGGGCGCGGTGGCGGGGGACAAGCCGTTTCCGAGAAATGCAGTGATTTATTCATTGCGACGTCAAATTGACGGCACGTCACCAGTTGAAGGTTAAGCATGAATTAAAAAAGCTAATAAGTAATAGGCCCCGCCAAAGAGACTTTACCTGGAGATCAAATAATTGCACAAAAAACACTCCAAACCAGACTTAAATACGTTCTATAATAAGTACTACACAAAAACTAAATCAACGCGGGCGAAGCCATGGGCAAAAGCTAGTAACACATAAATTCTTTACACCGACACGCCACTCGACAAAGTCGCGGGTACAGCTAGTATTTCATAAATATGTTATAATTTCTTTGGCTTGTTTCACCTATAAAAGTGTTACTTAACCGCTGTGTCCCCGATGCAGTCTCGGGAAAATATGGCAACCCTGCTGTACGCACGCTCAACAACAGAGTTAAGTAACCAGGCCCAGCACAAACGCTTTGATTCTAGACCCACTCACTCACGAGTGATCGATGAGATGAAAAGTACTTAAGATAGCCTACCCTAGTTTTTTATTACCCGTCCAGCACAATAAGTACAATGGCAAAGACCTTATTTGCTTTTTATAGAGGCGATTATTATCTCAAAATACATTCGAAGCGAGGTCCCTGAGTTTCCTCCTTGAGAGCTTACAACTGTCAGTCAGCCAGCCCCCCTATTCTGTATCTTTAGTTGCCAACTGTACTAGGTGCCTATCATCAAAAACATAGATAAAAACTGAAATTTCAAAATTGCCTTTAGTGGGTATTGAACTATTAACGAACAGTGTCGTCACTCTAAGTGCGAACATATCCTTGGGAAATCGGAATTCGATGGTATATCTATGTTTTTGATGATAGGCACCCCGTACAGAAGGCAACTAGAGATACATAATAAGCCCGCAGGACAGCTCTGTGAAGTAAAACCGAACATCTGCAACATCCTGGCATAACATCTAGCTTAGTAAAGGAATTAAGCAGGGAGCTTTGTTCTCATCTACACGGCACTCTTCAGTGACTGGACTGTCCATCTTAAGGGCCGTAATGCAGGCGATTTGTAAAAAACCCGCCTTATTAACACTTGAATTCAAAATCTGCTAAATTATTGCCCTACAAAACCTTAATAACTATTGTATCTGTATACTATCATCGCAAAATTTCCATTGGTTTCTTTAATTTGGAACTTTAAAGCTTTATATATAATATTAAAATTCAAATTTACAGAAACTGAACGTTAAGTTTTGATTTATTAAGAAAGGCGGGCTTTTTACAATCCGCCTGCAATACCGCTTTTAAGCAAATAGTTAAGTAAAGTGCTGATTTACCCATATATTTATTAGTGGATTAAAATTACAGAAAAAGGAATGTTTCTGTGTTGTAGGCATATAGAGAGGATTAATGAAAGAAAAAAAGCGTGTATTTGTGCCGGAAGAACGGCGATAGGTTTACCACTCATCACGTTGGGATGTAATAAACGTCGGTGAAACGCGGGTGTACTGAGTTTGAATTTGCATTTCACAGTTCATACTCGGGACACCTCTGAAACCCCCTCGGAGATTCATGTCGTGACAATATATATAATGTAAGAATAATGACAAAAGAAAATATGGCTTACATATATGTAAATTTATATGTAATTACAAATTGGCGACATACGAGTACTGAAGAAGGGCGGAGTCAAAACAGAGGTTGGGTACTACAGAGGTTGGGTACTACAGAGGTTGGGTACTACAGAGGTTGGGTACTCTCTGCCCACCTTTTCACGGTAAAGCTGAAAAGACCAGAAGGCCGACAGCAAAAAAGATCAACCCAAAAAAAAAAAAAAATAGGCGGATTCAAAAGCACCCGGAATATAAAAGCTGGTATCACTACAGATAATGTCCGATAAAAATAAATACCTACTACCAAAATTATTAAATAAACCGTTCAAATCCCGAGTCAAGTTTTTTTTTATCGATTCTTTTGATTGGTTGTTTACTTTTTGTACACTTTTTGTCTGATCTTGGTCGAGAACTAGATATTTTTAAATTACGAATCACTCATTCAAACGTTTGTATGTTCAAAGACGGAAGCATAATTTATGATTTTATAACAATTTCAACAAAGTAAACAAACAAAACATTTTTTGCAAAAATAAAAATTGACTCTTCGTATTTTTATATAATTTATTTACATTGTTGAAACTGTTGTAAAATGATGAAGTATGCTTTTTTACCCTTTTCAATTTCAAATTCAAATTCAAATAGTTTATTTTGCAAAGCAGGTATAGATATTTCAAATATGGTCAAATTTAATCTAATAAAGAAAATATATGTAATAAAATAATAAATGTTCATGAACTAAATTAAAGGTTTATTTAATTTATGTAGCAATGTATTTACGATTAAAATGATAGGTAAAATATATATTATACATGGTAAAATCCAATCAGCCGCCCGAACCCATACCGGAGACCCGGCCAGGGACCAGGAACAAGGTTCAATGATCACCAACCGAGCCCCCAGCACGAATCCAGGCGGCCGACCAAATCCCATCCTATATACTACATACTAATAGGTTACATATATAAATACATGCCTACCTCCGCCCATTCGATTAGTCTTGCTAAGAAGAAGGGCAAGAAACTTAGCAAGATCATGTCTTTTTTTTTCAACATTAAACTTATACTATACAATATATGACTTATATCTACTTTAACCAAGGGATAAGAAAATACAAGACAGCAGGAATTCAGGATAATGAAAAAAAGAAAAACATATATATCTTTGTCTACCTGTCTCATATAGTCTTTTTCCTTTAACAGTCTGTAATCAATTTATGTTTACACCTTAGTTAGAGGAATCATAAGTTAGGCAATTATACTATTTAATTAAATTATAACTTACTATCATTATCACTGTAACACCATGCTTCACCATCATCCAAATATTTATTTATTTTATAATATGCCTTAATCAATAGGCCCTGCTTATACGTATAAACGTTTGCAAAAGTGATTCGTATTTTTTACCTTTGAGTTAGTTATACACATCGTTTACAAATACTTAGCCCTCGACAAAGATCTGTGAGATAACATTAATGTCCTCTACAACATGGTTTACACTATCTATTAAAAACGAAAAAGTGACTAGTGAAATACTACAATACAATAACACACAATGGGAGGGACTGGACACCGTATTAATAAATAAAGCGTCAAAGTAAAAATGCTGAACTAATTGTGTTATGATTTTTAACTGCCTAAGTCCATTCCTTAAACAAATTTTCCGGTCACGCTCTTGTCTTGCACGTATTAAAATTAAATCAGAAGCGCACGTTTCGGATTAATACCTATATTTATTTTTTTGCGTCTAGTACAGCGTAGGGGAGCTACGAAGAGGGAAAACATAAGGGTCGTAGCACCTGCTACGCCGTAGCAAATAATTTCACTTAAAAATGTTTGAATTTTCGCAAACAGTTTGGTGACGTTTTCTTAATCCATCCATCCATCTGCCTGTGTTCGTCCACCGCTAGACATAGACCTCTTCAATATTTCGCAACTCTTGGCGGTCCTCCGTCATCCTCATCCAGCCGCTACCCGCAACGTCCTTCAGGTCGTCGGTCAAGCGGACACGAGGTCGACCTACGCTACGCTGTGCTGTATGTGATCTCCATTCCAACGTTTCTTGATATTGAACATCATTATGGGCAGTAATGGGCATGATTAGAGGCAAAAAATTGTTACTTAACAGTAAGAAAACCCACACAATTCAAGTTTAACTTCGCTTACCCCAAACTTAAGCCATATAAAGCCATAAAAGTTTCGCACAAAATTCAGCTAATCGCAGCGTTTTACACATTTTATACAGAAATTGAGAAAAATTTCCTTCCACAGAATACTTATCACGTAGTAGAAGAACCACACTTCCTACTCTGATCGGTTTGGACCGGACGGACCATTAAATTGGACATAAAATAATACAAGTATTCGTAAAACAATGATATTATATAAAGGAAAAGGAGGCGAGAGTTTTAACAGGTTTTAGTCTTGTACATCTTGCAGATGTACATAACTACGCCAGTATGTAGTATATAGGTAGTATGCGTCGACTTTGTACGGTTAGTAACACAGAAAGTACGTATATGTGACATAAAATTTTGATAATTTTTTAGCAAGAAGGTAAGACAGAAAAATCTCACATCAAACTTCGTTAATTCATACGTATGATAGTTATCCACCGTGAAATAAAAGTGGTTTTGGAAACGAAAACTTGTGATAGTAATCGTCGATACGAATAACTTTTACTATGGAGCTAAACCTGAAATCGCGAAAAAAAGTCAGCTGTTTCATACATTTTGGTCGGGTATCTATGTTACTTCTCTATGGAACAGCTGTTTTTTTTCGTGATTTGCGGTTTATTTCCATAATGAAATTTGTTCGTATGGACGAGTACTATCACAAGTTTTCGGTTCCAAAACCACCTTTAATTTCACGGTGCACAAGTTGACTTGAATTGATTCATTCATACTGAAGACTTGGTTAATTATTTCAGTAATAGGGTCAAATTAAACAAAATTTATTTTGGCTTCCCATATTAAATTACGTAATAAGGTTATTGATCCACCTGTTATAAACCGTTTGTAAAAAAGAAAACAATGTAAGTAAACCGCGCCCATTCCCATGGGTCTAACCGGTTGTAAACCATCAACTCCGACTCGTACTTCGACAGTTTCTCTCGGAGCAATTTGAAAGCAAGTTTTTCACAAGTTGCGGGTACTTTTTTATGTTCTCCGTTCGTCTTGAAGTTGTTCGTTAAGCGTATTTGCCAGAAGTTATTCTTACTTGAATTCTGTTTACTTTGAGACATGACACTTTGTCCGACTTCTTTACAAATTGGAAAATTATATTATATATGTCATCAGCACATCGTTGAATTAGGCATATCATGATCTGTCTGGCAGATCATATTTCTGTTAAAATAAGTTAAAGAAGGTTCGCCTCGCTCCGCTGCGCTTGCCCCCCAAATTTATTTACATGTAAACCTCAAACGGTCTGTTCGTCGTCGCACGTATTTTTGATTTTTAGTGAAAGATTTTTAATATCATACTTTACATACCATAATGCTATTTAATTACTTAAAAAAATAAAATGAAATTTCATCATTTCTGAGTTCTTTCCCTTAATGTTTCTACAAGTCGGCGCATTATGTTATAAGCTCTTCAAAATTTACAACTACCAAAATCTAACAAATTCGAAGTTTCAAAGAACTTGCGTTTCATAAAATTCTAAACAAGTTATTTTCCTACTTTTATTTACAATTTAACATCTTTCAATTGCCAACAAATGTAAAATTAATTATTTATGTTGGGGCTTTAAAACAGCTAAGTGCAAACTACAAAGCGATGCAAGTTTCATAAACCAAGAACTAATTTAGCAAAACAGTTGAGATAATTTGCATTTTCATTTCCTTCACATCTTTCATCACAAAATGGCGCTCATTTCTTTTCTATTTAATTGGTCAGAGACAGAATGTAAAATTTTATTCTGCAAAGGGAACGCCGCAGGACAAGTTTTCTTATTTAATTTTTAATTAAGCTTAGTTTCCTAGTTCTAAATGCGTTTTCTACGCTTTAAATAAACATAAGCGAAGTACTAAGTTTATGAATTTTATATTTAAAAAGAAGAATGCTTTAAGGTTTATTACAAAATCTTTAAATAATACTTTTTGTCAAATGTTTTTAAATTGTTAGAAAACTGCTTTGAAAACAGTTTACGCCTTAATGTTAAATATGAAAAACTTAAAACAAAATTGGAAGTTTCATGTCATTAAATTTAGCTGTCTGAAAATTTTGTTACACAAAACCAATGACTTTTTGCTTTCGTATATTTATGTACAATCTCAATGCTTATATGATAATGTTGTGGATTGAGAAAAGTATAGAAATATACGCTATGAACTTTTGGTAACTGCGTCTAGAAAATATAAGTAAAATCTTTTACATGAAATCATAATATTCTTTTTCATTCACTTATACCTTTCATGTGCATTTAATAACTGACAGATAAAATTAATCTCTTAGTTAATAAATTTCGAGTTAAAACACATTTTTCATATAAAAAAAAACACTTGTAAGTACTTATCCACATATACAGAAAACTTTATTATGCCCGACCGGTTTCGCTGTAAAGCATTTTCTAGGGCCTTTTACAAAGCCTAACTAACAAAGAAAATAATTTTATACTACAACCATGTCTAAAAATGACGTGCATATTTATTTTTAGGTCTTTAATTTAAGTTTTCAATATTTATAGGATTATTTAGTTTTAATTATAATATATATTATTTTTTGTTATGTAATTGCTTATTGTTTAAATAAACATCAGTATACAAAATATTAAAGTAACTACAAAAACTTCTGCGTTCTAAAAAATTTTCTGCCATGTTTACGTTCAATATCCAAAAAAAACAGATATTTCCATTTACGAGAGTGTCAAGTTACAAAATATAGTCGTCCCGTAAATCAGAGTGAGTCATAATTCTGTCCAGCTGCTTGACTTAGAGCCTGTGCATGCAAGTCACTCCCTGTTTAAGCTCTTAGTACATTGGAATAAGTACTACAGTGGCATAATTAGAGCGAGACGTCAATGGCGCGGAGGCTAATGCGCACACCTGAGCCCACCTGAAAGGCTTACTTCCGGATTACTTAGCTGCTTCAGACAATGCTATTGTTTTAAAGGAAAGATGTCAGCGGAGACAGTTATAAACATATTTGTAGATAGTTTTCCTTTGTTGCTGTACAGTTTCTCTTTTCGAAGCCACGAAACACTCTCCTTTGACTAGGGAGATTGTTTAAAACACGTAAGCATAGTATATTTCCTCGTATGGACAAAATAATTTGGTCAAATGCGAGTCGGACTCGAGCACAAAGGGTTCCGTACACACTATATGGGTATGGAACCCTTATTATTTAATCTATTTAATCTAACCTAATTTGAAACTTGTACGTATTACTGACTTTAAGATAGAGCTGAAACAAGAAACGTGAAAAATATGCCACTTTTTTGAGGTTTTTTGCATGGCTACGGTTGGATTTAATTTTTTTTAATATTTCATTATTTGCCGTGATAGAGGCCACAGTACCACGTATTTAATTCGGTACCTGTTACGGTTGAAGCTGTAAACCCCCGCGACACTGACGGGTAGACAGACGGACGGACGGACAGCGGAGGCTTAGATTAGAAACAGGATCTCGTTTGGCACCCTTTGGGTACGGAACCCTAAAAAAGGTTGTGGAGAAGAGTAAGAATGAAATGTATAACAACCATTAACAACAGTGTAAGAATTTTCAAAATCGGTTTAGTAGTTCGAGATTACATACAAAGAAAAAGGTATTAGTGTAGAATAAGCGACAGCGAAAATCAAAATGGATTAACTTTAGGCAAGACAAGATTTCGCACACAACGAACTAAATTCACACAGTTAAAATTCTTAGGTACATGAATAAGAAAACCCAGGATTGAGGGAATGATTTATTTGGCTGCTAGGAGGTCACAAATTTGCATTTATAGGGTTCTGTGCCTCAAAATGAAAAAACGGAATCCTTATAGGTTCGCTTTGTTGTCTGTCTATCCGTCTGTGAAGAGCATTTTGCTTGAGCCCCGTATGCTGAGATATCAAATTGAAAGGTACCTTACAGAAGTCCACGGCCTCATGCTGCTGTAAAAGCAACAGACTTCTAACGCAACGCTAAAAAATTATTGCCCTTTACATAACTGATTTCATAAAAATTTGCTCACCATGAAAACCTATAGGGCACTTCCACTTGACTTAGAAACTTGAAATTTCGTACACAGGTAGGTCTTATAGTACAGTATTTATTATAGTATAGTATCTTTAAGAAATTATATTTTTTCAGATTATATTCATTTGCAAAATAGAACACAAATTTGTTTTAAACTAACGCTGACTCACTGTTTGATATCTGACCGCAATCAGCAAGACAAATGAGCGCGACAAAACAAAACACGGAGGACGTTTCTGTCTTCACAGGCTCCAACTACCTTATCTAGCAATCTGACAATAGAAAATAACTCTTGTTATAATACAATAAGAACATGAATATAATTAAAGCAAACCGACTGGAGCTATGTACGAATATATGTGGCAGGTAAATAGTAAAATTCCGCCGTTTACAAACGGCGTCATCAGTTTCAAAACGCTCGCTGTTTTGCAATTTGCTGTTCGGAAAATTGAAAAATGCCTGCCGTTTGTATAATGATTAATGACTTCGCCATTTTCTAAAAGGCCGAAATTGAAAGTCTTTCACCAAAAAGTGAAAAATAGGGGCGACGACGAGCGGAGCGAGGAGGAGCGTGTTAGGTTTACATGTAAGTACATTTTGGGAGCCAAGCGAAGTGGAACGGAGCGAGGCGACCCTCAATACTTCTCACAGAATATGCCGAGGCAAATTAGAAAATGCCGAATTCTACTTTTTGACGAAGATTTGTAAAATAGCAAAATTGCGAGCATTTATAAACTGACAACACCGTTTGTAAACGGCGGAATTTGCCTACCTGCGACATAAACATAGCTTAAAGAGTTTATTTTTAACTGTGACCAAAATCAACCAGTCTGAGGGATGGGTAGATCGAGGGGGGGGGCGTGCCGCCCTAGGTCACTAAATCGACCGAAAACACAAACCAGATCCAAAGGGGTTTAGATTGCTTTCAAAGTCACGTTCCTTTTGCGTAATGAGGTCATTTCAGTTGCAAAATCTAAAATCGTGTACAATACAGGTTAGTTCGTTTAAACATTTCAATCAACCTAATTTATACTTGTATTGTATTACATATACTATACAATATCTCTACTATACCTGCCTCTCCCCCCTCTAAACAAAATCCTGTATCCTGGTCAGAGGTTTGTTATAGGGATAGCATATTTTGGGTTCGTAGCTTTTAAGGGGCTATACCGTGAAAATTGACACTTTTTGAAGTTATTTATCTGCTCTTTTAATGAAGTTCCAAGTAAAATAAATTAGTATAACAATTTTGGGACCTTTTACTAGATTTTGGTCTATCAGAAACGCGATAGGAGGAATTTCATTCGATAGAAATAATTATTGAAATCAGGTCTAAATTTATACTTTTTTTTGATATTCTGACAAATTAGGATAGCATACAGACTTGAAAAATATTTATTTAGTTGGGTTTTAACTACACCTAAATTACTGGTTATGGAATTTTTTGTAGCTATTTTAGTTAATTTTGCATTAATTTAAAACCGACTATTTGACAATTTTCCCCGATTCCGTCCCTTTCGCACTGCGGGTCTTTCTGCCTGGAGTAACGGGGACCTTTGCTAGCACGGTATATCACCTTAAGGGGAACGAAAATACAAACAGAAATAAAATGTCAGTTTTGGATGATTTTGTTGCAATAATTAGGTTACGTATAGCCATAAAAAAAAAACATGTTTTTGGTTGAACTTTAAGGTATTCATTTTCCACAAACCACGTTAATCGATTCATATTTGTACTGTCAATGAATTTTTTTGTAACCCTCTATTGTACACTTCTTATCGATTTTGTTTCAGGTATCGCTTTCGCGATTTTGTTGGTTTTTTTTTAATAAAATTAGTGTGAATGATATCTATTCATTTTCCAAATACCACGTTATTCGGGTCAAAAAAAGCATCCCCCTTTTCCAAAAATACGTAAATCCACTGATGCAGTCAGCGGCAGCAAGATATTGTCAGTCTACGCCTAGCGTTGGCGCCCGTAAGACGTGCAACCTGTGCCCTTTTTTGCAAGCTATAAATATCTCCCAAAACTACTTCAAAACACATTGAAATTAATTTTATAAAGTAATATTTCGAGGAGCATCATATTCCTGCCGTTAAAAACTCAACAAAATATGCGTATGAGTGATTTAGCTACATCGTACCATAGTCATAACAACAAAACTGAATGAATTTGGAATGAATTCATACTTTTATGCGGGAAAATAATATATGTTACTCTAAAAGAATAACTTTGTGATCGTTATTGAAACCCAAATTAATTTACTTATACTTACTGAGATCTGTAACATATGTCAATGACCTTTTCGTGAAATTACCCTCTAGTATTGGCTCACCATTTCAGGTCCAATAAGTGAAGTGTTTTGCAAATTATATAGGTACACTTACTTGGGATAAATCGCCAAGCATTTAAAATATAGAAATTAATTTTGAAATATTTACAGTGCATGGCAAAATTATTAGATCGTAGATAATCCTGTCGGTACATGTTCAGGTTCTGTTACGCAAAATGAAAACAATGAAACTCTTTTAGGATTAATTTGTTATCCCTATGTTTGTCTGTCTGTCCGTTTGTCTAGACAATTTTTTCTGGGTAAAATTAATAAATACCAATATAAACGGCCCTCTATAGAGCTGTAAAAACATACTTTTGACGTTTTTATTTATATTGCGTGTTAAGTTTAAACGTTTTTTTTTTTACGTTTTTCATACAAATTTTCTCACTATGAAAATGTAGGGATGAACACTTGAGATAATATTTTGCATTTAAAAGTCAACACAGAAAGGAATTGTTGAACAAATAATGTAAAAAATGTGAAAACCATGTTGTTCTATTCTAAAGGGATTAATTATCTACTGTTCAATGTGGCGATAGCTTTGTTTATTTTTTTCCTGGAATTATTTTTTACTAAGATAACAAATAGTTTAATACAAGGTTTTCCTTAAGAGGTCCCTTTACCCTGTATTTTTCTTAAAATTCATACAATAGGTATAAACCGAATGTGAAGTCTACAGCTTATTTTCTTCATATCTTTTTTCATGAGTATATTCTAGTGACATCATCTAACTACGTCTCTATACAGCCCAAAAAGCAAAATTTGATAAAACACCATCATAATAGCTGCCAGGATATCGTCAATATTGCCTCGTTTTTACGCAAAGTTTAACAAGTTTGTATATTTTTATCTATACTGGAAATAAAAAAGAGAGAAATACAGGCGTCGTTCATGTTAAGATGACTAAGTTTACACACTTTGCTAAGTATAAACAATTACCGTTTCATGGAAAACTGTTTTGATCTGAAACCATTTCACAAATTCAATTTACTTATTTTGAATATCTTGTCATCTTGCACTTCTTGATGAGAAATACAATTTCAATAAGTAAAAATACAACTTTTATTTAAGAAAACTTATAGTTAAAAGTCTGCTGAATGCATTAACATATTTTTAATTATATCACAATAGTAATAAAATAATTGGCTTATCCATCGTTGTGATACCAGCCGTAAATTTCTTAAATAATCGGATATCACGCTTATGGAAAACCCAATTATTTCGAAGATACCATAATATCATTAAAATATGTTTATGCATATAGCAAACTTTTAACAATAAATTGTCTTAGCTAAAAGTTGTACTTTACCGTTATAATTATTTCTTAATATTTTGTTACAAATTCGGAGAAATAGCCCTTAAGGAAAACCTTGTATGAAAATATTTGTTATCTTTGTAACAAAGAAAAAAAAAATAAACAAAGCTATCGCCACATTGAACAAACAGTAAATTATTAATCCCTTTAGAATAGAAAGATATGGTTTTATATTTTTTACATTATTTGTTCTACAGTTCCTTTCTTTCAAATGCAAAATATTATGTGAAGTGTTGATCTCTATATTTTCATAAGGAGAAAATTTGTATGAAAAAGTTAAACAAAAGGCCATAAAAACGTTATAATATGTATATTTTACAGGGCTGTAAATATTAGCATTTATTGATTTTACCCAGAAAAATTGCCTAGACAAACGGACAAACAGACAAACATAGGGACAACAAATTAATCCTAAAAGAGTTTTGTTTTTTCATTTTGCGTAAAGGGACCTGAACATTTCAAACTATGATACAAATAAATTTATATATTTTAAACACTTGGCGATTTATCCCAAGGGTTAACAGGTGTCCCAAAAGTCAACGCTTTCCCTTGGAAGGCTGGTAGGCCAGCTCATGACTGACCAGAATATCAAATTATGACCTCAGCAAAAAGTAGATAGTCTTCGAGTTGATGGTACTTTTATAAATTCGAATAGATTTTTGACAGTCAAAGCTAACCAGTTCTAAATTCTAAGAATAAAATTTTTGTTGCGCAACTCTGAATAGTCATGCTATTGATAAAGTCAAAAATAAACCTTGAAATGCTACATCAGGAAGAAAAATAAAAACTCAATTTATGAGCAATTTTTTGTAATTACGTTAGTTCGATACCACACCCTGAAAAAAATGTCCTATGTTAGTTTTGCAAATTGTCTTAAATAACGGCTCATCAAATATTGTTTTTCAAATGATCTGGCAATTTCTGTGTATTACTTTTGAAAAAAAAGTTATTGCTATTTTACTACCAAAGGAGCTGCGTATTTTTTAAAATAATTAGAATTTAGAATGAAAGAGTGGCGGGCAGTAAAAATATTTGTCGTTCATTAGAAATGCCATTTAACACGCGTTAGAGTGAGATAAATAGTGACGCTATTTAAAATGAGTTGGAATGAGATAGTAACGCAGTTAAACGTGGTTGAATGAGAGAGGCATAATTGATATAGGCTACAGTGAGATAGATAGTGACGTGGTGCATTCCTTCTGAGAATATTTGTTAGTTTCCACTTTTTGTAATAACAACTTTAGTAAAAAAAATTTGTTAGGAAATTTTTGGTCCAATTTATTTTCCCGCAAGTGTAAAACCAGCTCAACGGGCGAAAAATATTTAAAGAATGGGTAATGGTGACAAATAACCGTCACAATATTATTATGTATCCCTAAAGGAGTGTCTGAAATGTTCCGAGGGTCAACTGACCAACTGATAAATCAAACACTCAAAAAACCACTTTTAGCCGACCATAATAAATTTACGTCCCGACGTGATAGCAAGTAGGATCAATGCCGTGTGACGATGATCGAAATACACTAATAAATTAGATAAAATAAAATACGTATTACTTTTGACCCTGCCTCGTCCACTCTATTCGTATTTTTGCTATGGTGACGCGAGCTTAGAGACCGGGACGAATTTCCCCCCGCGCGCTATCGTAAAATAGAATAAGCCACGCCCGGAACTGGTTTTTGTTTTGGCTATGTCACACTCTTAACGATTTTCAGTCCGATAACTTGTCACATTACGATGGCTTTCAATTAAGGTTTTACACTTGGATAAAAACCTGTCAGGTGTGTTTCTATTATTAATTATTATGTACGTCATACACAGAAAACAGATTCCAGCAATTTAAACTTATTATTTGAATACATGTACACTTAAATTTGAAAATAAACTAGATAACGTTAAGCTCGAAATGTCTAGATTTTGGCGATACTGTGTATTGTGAAGGAACAGGCGTGCCAATAGATCCAAAAATACCTATGTTTTATCATTATAACGAAAATTCAAGTATCCAAAATAGTAGTTTATGCTACAAGGGCGAAAAGGAATGAAACGTAACCGAGTAATTTATTGCTCTTACGCCCTTGTATCATACTAGGTTTTTCAATGCATAGTGTGAGGAAATAAAACAAATATAATCTTGTGAACTTTAAATTATAATTGGCTCGAAAGGACTGTATCCAGAGCCGTTAAACAGTGGAAAAAAGTATAACATTTATGGTACACAGGGAAAGTTGCAGGTTAGCCAACCATTGTAAATAAATAAAAAATTATAATAATAATAAAGCCCTAGGGCAAAATAATCGACTTTCTGTTCGGTTTTGACGCATAAAAAGTGCATTGAAAAAATATTTTCAATGTCTCTTACGCTACAGATTTTGAAATATAAATTGCGACAAAGATAAACGAGCAAAAAGTTCTTTGCATAATTCC
Organism: Ypsolopha sequella; assembly: GCA_934047225.1. Lineage (NCBI taxonomy): Eukaryota > Metazoa > Arthropoda > Insecta > Lepidoptera > Ypsolophidae > Ypsolopha > Ypsolopha sequella. The sequence goes on along the minus strand of OW203994.1, from coordinate 11,817,185 downwards.
TACAGTTGGTAGTCCAACAGAAACCAATAAGAGAAACTCCAGAAACATTGTCATGCTCAGTCAATCAGTTAAAAAGTTCCCGCCGTAAATCGGCAAAGTATAAAATCGCTGAAAAGTGAAAAAAGTTTAAAGAACCACCACCATCTGCGCGAAAACGGCTCTTTGTTAGAAAACTGAAGAATTTAACACTTTTTCAAAGTTATCTACACTTATGGTGCATCTTAAATTCTCTTGGGAAATTTAAATCTTTTATCTTAAAAGAACGTGAGGAAATTCAGTGATCCATATTTTCGCTAACTTTACAAGTCAGTAAAGTAGAAAAATTCACCCGAAAATGAAATTAAAACCTAGAACAGGTAGAAACACTCTGGTAAAAATAGAAAGGTAAAACACGGTTGTCTGCCCATCCTTGTGTATCATCAAGTTACAGCCTTTTTACTTTTATACAGTTAAAAAAAGCACGGCAATAAAATTTTGGTTTGTTAACCGTAATTAGATACTCAATAATTTTGAAATTCAAATTCATTTTAAAATTTGACATTGTGTTACTTTATGTCTGAAAAATATGCTTTGAAAATATCCTTTTTACATGATAAGTACTTCACCCACACAAAAAAAACTTAACTTTATTGACTTTTCAAGATTTCTTTCTTTAGTAAATATAAACGTAAATTTTATATAATGATATTATTCTTCAAAAGATTATTTTATGATACGTAGTCCTGATTATTATAACAAAAACCATACAATCATTCACCTCTTTTGTAATAGTATAACAACATTAAATTTGTAATTAAAGTAATGAATTCTACATAGTAAATCGAAAATTAATTGTAAGTACCTACCATCATGAACTTGCTGTACGTAAATATACCTAAAGTATAGTACGTGCGAGGTCATTTTGCTATTTGTGATAATTTACTTAGATAAGCTTTGGAACTATTACGTCAATTAGAATGTAAGTAAGCTATAATTAAGTTTTGTAACGACAGTTTTTTTCCAAAATTAACGGAAGTAAATAAATAAATAAATAACCAAATCATACAAGAAATTGCAAGTAATTACAGAAAAGTTTAACTGATAATTTCTCTGAAAAACGATTTTTCAGTATAAAACATGTTTTCTGAGAGCGCACCAAGTTTCGATTGTCGCAACAGCCACGGCTCAGAGCACGCTCTTTTATAATGAAACTTTATAGTGGTCAGTTCTACTTGATGCAAAATAGGTGCAAAATGTCAGGGATAACGGGCTCTTAATCTCGTCTTATACAAATTATTAAATAGGGCTTTTCGATTCTTGACGAAACCTTAAAATCCCCTTTGAACCGTAATGAAGCCATTTCAATGATCCCATAATAGCTAATGATTGACTGCTCACTCCACCTTAAAAGGTTACTCAGACGTGTTGGAAGGTCAAACTCTACGCTACGTTCGACAGCAAGATTGCCTGAAGAACCTCACAGCCCATTGACCTTTCTTACTGCCCATCTTCGTAGACCCCTGAGTCGAAGGGAAAAAGACCTAAGTCATAATACAGAAAGAGCTCACGCAGGTGTAAGGCTTGTGGTGAGTAGCTTACTGACACGCTGATAGAATATTACTCATGCTTAACTGGGCTTTGGGTGTCACGTTGACATTTAATGGTTGGCCTGCTTTGGATCCATTAAGATACTCGAGGTAAAATTAATAATTATGTAGGATCAAGTATGTCAAAGATGTATTTTTAGGGTTCCTTCCTCGATGGGTGCTAAACGGGACCCTATTACTAAGCCTCCAATGTCTGTCTCACCTTCCGTCCATTCGTCCGTCTGTCACAGGGTTCTACAGCTTTATCCGAAATTGGTAGCACTGTTGAAATTTTTCACAGAAATAAAAAAAAAAACTGAAGCCGTCAGATCGGATTGTAGTACATACATGCTCTAAAGTAAAACGATGAGTAATAAAAAAAACAAATGTGAGTTGGACCCGCGCACGAAGGGTTCCGTACAACAGAAGAGATAATTAGCGGCAACAGAAATACATCATCTGTGAAAATTTCCACTGTCTAACTATCACGGTTCATGAGATACAGCCTGGTGACAGACGGACAGACAGGCGGACAGACGGACAGCAGAGTCTTAGTAATAGGGTCCCTTTGATTACCCTTTGGGTACGAACCCTAAAAATTAGGGTTTCTTACACAGACGATGCCGAATTGTTTGTCAGGCGCTACCATTTTAGCGGCTTGTATCTATACAACGTGTAACAAGTAAGAAAAGGCCAAGTGTGAGTCGGACTTGCGCACGAAAGGTTCCGTTGTAAGGGAACCCCCTTAAATATTCATTTCATTCTGTTTTTTGTATTTGCTGTTATAGCGGCAACAGAAATACATCATCTGTGAAAATTTCAACTATCACGGTTCATGAGATACAGCCTGGTGATAGACGGACAGACGGACAGACAGCCGGACAGCGGAGTTTTAGTAATAGGGTCCCGTTGGTTACCCTTTGGGTACGGAACCCTAAAAATGGTTACTGTCCATTTACACCAGTTATGTTATTGTGTCCTAAACAAGAATTTCTTTGAGTGAAATATTGTTTTAACTGTTTTGTAACTTTATAGGTAAATACGCTTCAAGATTTCAGGAAACACCCAAAATATTCTGTTATTTGAAATTCCGATGCCAATAAATCAACTTTTATTACGAAAGTCCCTGTAGCAATGCAAAAATCCGCTCCAAACGGATTCGAGGGGTTATTATTTGTGTCGTAAATCATATTAATTGTTTTAGTAAAGGCCATGACTATGAAAAGGGTTAAGAAGATTTTTTTTATTCTTGCCGACGTCAATTTTAGGCTGTGTTTCAATGGAGAATTGAATCCTTTTCTTTTTGGTTAAAAGATTTTTCGCTTTGGCATAACAAGATCATTTAAGTGCAGAGACTATAAACCTTCATTTTCTTTATACGATGCATATTTTTTCTTCTTTTATAATAATTCTAGTCTTACAAGCGATAATGCATTACTTTAAGAGTATAAATTGTATATTAAGGTTGTAAACCTTTGTTTTGAAAGCAGCTTTACAAAATATTTATAAAATAATTTCTCCTACTCCTAAGTAACATTTGAGCACAGTTTGCACGTGCTTAAGCTTCCAGATTGTGAAAAGCTCATTATTAAAGCAGAAAGCAGCTAAAACTTGTGAAATATTGCGGGACCCAAGTGTTTCTGCGGGAAAATAAAAGTTTTGTATTGCGAACCAGTCAGGTTCCACGTTTTTGGGGTTTCGTCAAAAAAGTTCGGCCTCTGTCCGTCTGTCCTAAAATTTTGTGTGTAGGTAGTTAAATTAATCAGGAATACCAAAAATAAAGCGATAAATGAAAATCGAACACAAACCAGAATATGTTAAAAAAAATTTGAAAAGTAATTTAAAAATACAAAATGGATTTCCAATTGTAAGTATTAAAAATCGGTTTGTAATAGTATTTTATGCTACAAGGGCGAAAAGGAATAAATTACGAGGCCGATTTAAAACACGAGCGTAGAAAGTGTTTTAAACGTAACCGAGTAATTTATTGCTCTTACGCCCGCGTATCATACTACGTTTTTCAATGCATAGTGTGAGGAAATAAAACAAATATAATCTCATGAACTTTAAACTATTATTGGCTCTAAAGGACTGTATCCAGAGCCATTAAACAGTGGAACAAAAGTATAACATTTATGGTACACAGGAAAGGCAGCAGGTTAGCCAAGCATTGTAAATAAATTAAAAAAAATAATAATAATAAAGCTCTAGGGCAAAATAATCGACTTTCTGTTTGGTTTTGATGCATAAAAAGTGGGCCTTTACGAGCACTTGCATTGAAAAAATATATATAATTTACCAAATGTAGTTTGTTAAGAAAACTATAACATTCTCAAGATCGTTTAGGGTTCCCCTTAGAATCTTATGCTTGGTAAAAAAACTTATAAAAATCTATGTTAGGGGACTCCTCGAAAACATGAAATGTGTTTTTAAACTAGACCCAAATAAAAATACCATTATAGAAATATATTTTATATTTTTCAACTCTTGGAGATACAAGATTTAATATTAATCCTAAAATAGATCACATAGCACAAGTAAAAGTAAAAACATTAAAATAAAAAAGTGATATTATATTCCAAATCGACTATATAATCATTGGCTCACAGCCCTAAAAGTTGGGCCCTCCTTCGGAAGACACGTTAAGCTGTTGGTCAATTTGTGCCCAAAGTTAGGCGATAAGGCACAACCCATCAAGTTTGCGACGTAATAGTCGTCAGTGAACAGCAGGTGTACCAAGTGCGGACTGTGATTTTCAATTCACAGTTCACACTTAGGAACACCACTGACACCTCTTAAGGATTCATGTTAAGGATGATCGTCATGACGCAATCTACTGAGTTGTGGGCGTGGTCAATGTCATACTGTTTCATTTCGCTATAAGGTGCACGCTCCATGAAACTTGCGAGGACAATACAATCCTGCCGATTTCGTAGCCGGCGTGTTGCAAAATTGAAAACTTGTTTCAGGAGAAACCACTTTTGGCAAGACTGAAGACGTTTCCAAATATTATTTTTGGTTATTGGGGTCTATTTTGGGCCCTTTATTGTTTATAATATATTGTGCTGACATTGTAAAATGTATAACTAATTGTAGGTACTCGTATCATATATATGCGGATGATCTGCAAATATATTTATCTGTAGACCACCAAAATGTAAATCAATCGGTTAAGCAGATTAATGACGACCTAAATAAGGTATTTCAATGGGCATCTAGAAGTGGTCTTGTCTTGAATCCAATGAAGTCCAAATATATGATTCTTGGTACTAAAAACCAGATTCAAAGGATCGCGAATGGTTGCCCGCAAATTATAATCGATGGGGTATCAATAGAAAGGGTTCATGTAGCTAGAAATTTAGGTATTCAAATGGACGAACACCTCCGTTTCGAAGCCCATGTAAATGAACTAGTGCGCAGCTGCTTCTACAGTATTTGAGTGTGGATATGCGCTTGAAATTGTGTGAAGCACTTATTTTATCCAAACTTAATTATTGCATCTGTGTATATGGACCCTGTCTTTTCAAAAAATCACATCGGCTTCTGCAACGGATCCAAAATGCTTGTGCACGATTTTGCTATATTATCCCGCCCCGGTCTCACGTAACCCCTTATCTCAACAAGGCTGACATCCTTAAGATGGATAGCAGAATTAGCCTCCACCTGTCATATTTGCTATTTGGTATCGTTAAATATAAGAAACCTACATATTTACACGAACATTTAACATGGAAAGACAGTGCACGTGCACGATCGTTGAGGGCATGTGTGCAGCCGCTTTCGATTCCTTCACACTGTTCAGCTGCGTTTCGGGGCAGCTTCAAATATATGGCCTCCAAATGTTGGAACAATATACCGCCACCTTTCCGAGAGTTAAAAAATCAGAAAAGTTTTAAACAAAAATATCGTTCCCATTTGCTGGCCACACAAAAAAAAATCGAAACAGCGACTGCAACTTGATTCCCACGTGCATTCAGGCAGCTTTCCATTCTTCATTCTTTATTTCTTCTCATTTATTGCGTATTAATGTTGTTATAGTATATATTTTTCTATATATATGTCACCTACCTACACTACATTCTTTTATTTTAAAATTATTTGTTTTATTTATTTTATCTAAGCTTTGCTACTTAGAGTAATCAGTGTGGTCTCATTCACCGCGGCTGGTTCTGGCAGAATAACCAGCGTTGCAGATCCGTCTGCAAAACTATGCTGAGTCAGAACCTTTTTGCCGTCACGATCTCATGCCACTCGCGTTTAAGGTAGATTAAGTACATGTACTGTTTTTGTTCTGTTTCAATGTGTGATAATTGTAAGTGTTACTTAGTGTTATGTTTTCTTTTTTTATTAGTTGATTGAAATTTTGAAATTTTCTTCATGTCTTATGTCTTCTTTTTCTGTGTTGTGTGTGATTGTGACTGTAAATAAACGATTTTCTTTCTTTCTTCTTTCTTTCTTTATTAATCTAGATAACATTTTCGATTTAATTTTTTTTATTTTATCTTAATCAATAAAAGCACTTTCAGCTACACTTTTGCTAAAAAACCGTTAAATTTACGTAGGTATTAAAGCCAATTTTGAAGGCTTTAATTTTTAGTTTTAGTGCTGTCAAAGCCTAAAATTTTCCAAAGAAATTTAGCTTCTAATCTTAACTCTTAAGGACTATTTTGAAATGAAGAAAATTTAGTTTTGACAGCACTAAAGCTAAAATTAAAGCCATCAGAATCGGCTTTATTGTAGGGGTAAGATTTTATATTATCTGTGACGATACTGTAGATAAACGTGCATGCATTGGAACTACGTGGCGCCCAACATCCATATTCCTGTCGATTCCTGATTAATTAATTATTGTATGAAATTTCACGGTTTTTAGTTCGACTTAAACATAGATGTAGATAAAGTTAATGGAATTAGCCTAAAATATAATAATAATATTTCATAGACACCCCACAATGTGGTGACAGTGTTTGTATAGAGGTTTGCGCCTAACGACGCGTCTTAAGTATGAGTTATCGGTGGTTAATTATGAATTGTGCCAAAATGCACGGAGTGACTTGATTGAGATGAAAGAGGAACTAATACATAAAGGCAATTAATATCTACGGACTTTAATATAACGGTATGTCACGAAACCCTCAGGGGGCGTGTCTTACACTTTTCCGTTTTTATTTTTTACCCTTTGTTAATTTCAATGGTAATTTTTGTCGTAAAACACACAAAAGTGCTAAAATATTTTAAATTTTCACATTTTTATATTACCGAAATATGCAAAGCGATTTTCTATTTGAAATAAAACGTAATTAAATTGTAAATATCGCATTTTTTGACAAACATATTGTCGTGATACGAGGGAGTGTCACAGATGTTTCCAAGTGTGGTCTGTTAGTAGAATAGTCGACACTCGTACACTCGGTTTTCGCCGACGATTTTTACGTCCTAACGTAATAGGAACGTAATCTTTATCGCCGTTTTTAGGGTTTTGTACCTTAAAATGAAAAAATGGAATCCTTATAGGGTCACTTTGTTGTATGTCCGTCCGTCTATTTGTCTGTCTGTCTATCTGTCAAGACCTTTTTTCTCGGGGGCCGTATAAGATATCAAGTTAAAACTGATACCTGTAAAAAAAGCTGTAAATAAATCAGGCTTCTATCTCGACGCAAAAAAAGTTATTACATAATCAATTTCATACAAATTTTTGACACTCGCAAGGGAATCAAAACCTATAGGGCACTTCCAGTTGACGTAGAAACTTGAAATTTCGTTAAATAAATAAATTTCGTTTACAGGTAGGTCTTGTAGCACACACATAGGAAAAAATCTGAAAAGTACAAATATTTAATTATTTAGGAAGTTATCAAGGTCCAATTTAATTAGACCCTTTAGATACATAGAGTTCAAAAGATTAAGTTATAGTCAAGTAATTAACATTATGTTTTAAAAGTTCCGTACCCGTGTTGTGTACCCGTGTTGGTACGGGATAAAAATAAGGGCAGGATATTTAGATGAAGTTTTATTTTGACGGGTATCTGGAATGAAACAGTCACGCGTTTAAATTTCTTAACTTTTGTACAGAAAGCGGTAAGAAACAATTTCAAAATTTTGCAGCATGAAAAGTAAGATAATTATTGTAAAAACTTGTTTTCGCTTCTGGAAGAGCTAATGTTTTGCTATTGCACAGTCACATCTCCCTACCATTATCGGAAACTAAACTAAATTTTTCTCGCAAGTTTTACTATAGCATAGCCAGTCGCATCTCTCTACCATGATCAGAAAATGAACTAAATCTTTCTTGCAAGTTTTGCTATCGCACAGCCACATCTCTCTACCATGATCGGAAAATAAACTAAATCTTTCTTGCAAGTTTTGCTATCGCACAGCCACATCTCCCTACCATGATTGGAAAATAAACTAAATCTTTCTCGCAAGTTTTGCTATTGCTCAACCGCATCTCTCTACCATGATCGGAAACTAAACTAAGGTTTTCTCGTAAGTTTTACTATTGCAAAGCCGCATCTCTCTATCATGATCGGAAAATAACCTTAATCTTTTTCGTAAGTAACAGGGAGTAGAGGGATTGTGCACACCATGAATAAGCGACAGAACGTTAACATTTCTGCGAAATCATTAATACTCGTAATTGATCATTAATAAATCACAATCATGGCACATGTTCGATTTCCAAGGGTAAATTTGAAGTACCTAAAGTAAATAACTACTTTGGTGACAGGACTTTAAGAAAACGCCTACCATATCTGCTAAATAGTTTACCCGAAGATATCCGAAACGAGCCAAATAAACATAAGTTTAGGAGGTCTCTAAAAAGTATCTTTTAGAGACACTCAATAATTAGTGAAATACAAAGTATTATTATTATTTTTTTCAATTTTATATTTTAATTTTAATAAAATAAAATGATTTTTTTTTTGTTACACACGAGACTCATTCCTGCAGTCAAACTGTTTATAAAGTTTTGCAGGGCATTGTTTTAAAATATAAGATTTGTTTCCTGTTTAATAATTTAAGTAAATAAATAAATAAGACTAATGGGGAGCCAGTTTAACTGCCTAGCCAGTTTAAAAATCTCGCTTTGACTGCTCCTCGGGTTGGAATTTTGCACAGATGTCCGGGGCACCCGTGCCAGGAACGTACGCAACGCAAGGCAAGGTGCCATCTGACTGCAACGCCTTGACCCAATTTTTCTTGAAGTTTTGCTCTGTATATTCGGACACGGTGTGATTTGTGAATTCCATAGATAGGAGTTTATGAATCGAATCTGCCATGGTTTGGATGGGCGCACAAATCAGGAATCAACTGGATGTTGGGCGCCACGTAGTTCCAATGCATGCACGTTTATCTACAGTATCGTCACAGATAATATAATACTAGGTACCTTTATGGATCACTCCGTCTGACAACGAAGTAGGACGTTTTATTTAAAACTTAAAACCTGCATAATTCATAAACGGACCTAATGTTCATATTAAAAATGTTTTAGGGAGCTGGAAGTTTTTTATTTTTAAGAAAGAGACGTTACCAACAACACTCCGCGTGACGGTTCAGAATATATTATTTTTAATCAAGTACGAACATTTATAACGGGTATAAATACAATATAAAGTTAAAATTAATAATAATTATTATGATTCAGGTATTATTTTTCAGATGTTTTGTTCATTTGAAAATTAAGGAAGGTCCATCCTTCCTTTAATTAAAGTTAAGACAAAGCTATAATGTGTCAACAAAAAAAAAAAAGTTGTTGCCTATGTGTTGGTAGAGTAGAAATTTAACTTTTCAATGGAACAGCTGATTTATTTTTTTGCCATTTTAGGGTTAACTTAGCAAACATGTTTCATGATAATTGGTAAAACACCCTGTTCAAAGGAAAAAGTTTATCATCTTAACATCCTCTAAGAAAGAAAGAAAGAGCTCTGAAAAATACATCGCCCAGGACACCGGAATAGCTGAGGTCAGCGCTGCACACGATTCCTAAAAAAGCTGTCTGTAATCCTTCTCTAGAGTGATATAATCGTATTTAACGTATATTTTCCTGCATAATTTCCGAACCTACACGTCAAATTTAAGCCTATTTCGACCAGTTTTTCTTCAATTATGCCTCAAACGGACAGAGACACCGAAACTTTGTTCCGATTGTGATAAAACACAAAAATGTTGTTCCGCCGACCATCTGAAGCTACTCTTTGATTTTATTGAGGCCAACGTTGAAAGCCAATAAAATCCCGCTTCTCAAGCAGAAATATCATTTTACTGAGGCTACATGACCGACATTGAAAACATACTCGGATGTCTCCTTGGAGAATTGGAACATTTTGAAGGTAAGATGAAACACGAGAAAATAACCGTCTGACACATTCAGTACCTAGTTGACGTTTTGGGTTCGGATGACAATAATTCACACAGTATGACAAGGTCGGTTACGCACGATTCGGTTTTCCCAATCCTGCCAAACCCTTAGGGTACTCGTATATGTTTTTTAGGCTTCCGTACCCGAAGGGTGGCAAACGGGACCCAATTACTAAACCTACGGTGTCTGTCTGTCCGTCCGTCACAATGGCACAAAATAACCACTTACGGAATGTTTACTCCGAATAACTAGCGAAAACAGGCGCACGCACACACAGACGCGTACGTACGACGATCTCGAAGATACTCGGGTGAATGCCAACACGAAATTCTGCCTAGATCATCGTACGTACGCGTCTATGCATGTGTGCGTCTGTTTTCACTCCGTCGTTGAGTCGGCCTTCTGGTTGTGTCTAATTTGTGACAATGGTCTGCAGTTTTAACCGTTAAAGGTAACCAGTTAAAATGTTCACAAAATATGTTTTACTATGGCCTCTATCACAAGCAATCACGGCAAATGATAAAATAAAATGAAAATTAAACCCAAACGAAAAAAAAAACTCGAAAAAGTTGCATTTTTAATGTCTCCCCCTCTTATCTTCGAAACAAGAGAACCGAAAAATATATAATAGGTGATACGTAAATACAGGATAAATATAGCGGTTTAGATATTGTTAGAGTTCCGCACTCGAAGAGGGTGCCGAATTGTTTGCCATTTTAGCGGCTTGGTTTTGTCGCCTTAATGTTGTTATATTGTTGTTATTTTTCTGTGCTATTGTTATTTCGCTTTCAAAAGCGAAATATCTGGTCTACCAAAATACTTTTGGCTTTAAATGAATGGAACAAACATAGTTTTTTTTTTTTTCAATTGGGCTTTGGGTTATCAGAGTTTAACCAGATGCAAAAACGTAAAATTCATTGTTCGTCTATGATACAGTAAAGCTAATCTTGAAAAATACAGTGACCCCATGCAAATCACCAATAATTTCTAAATAATACAGTGTTTGTATAAAAACTCCAATGCCAAAAGTACGGTGTTTGTATGACAGCTGTAACAATGTTTCTATCGCACAAAATTATGGTAACTTTTGTGCGATAGAAAGATTGTTACATTTTTATGGTTATAAGGCTCTTAAGAGGCGTCGTTACGCGCAAAACTCCATACAAACGCTGTCAACACATTTTGTGTCTATGGAATGTTATTATAATATTTTAGACTGAGTCCATCTAGATCTATGTTTAAGTCGACCAAAAAACCGTGAAATTTGAATAATATCTTACCAATAAACCCCTAAAATACTTAAATTTAACGGTTTTTTTTGCCACAAAATTACATTTTAGCCAAATATGCTTTTGTAGTTTTAGATAAAATCAAAAAATGAATACGGGTCGAACATCCAAAATGCTACCTAGATTAATAATAACCAAAAGTAATGATTTTAAAGGTACACAGTCTTGCCAAAATGTGGTTTCTCCTGAAACAAGTTTTAAATTTTGCGTCGCTGACGAAATCGGCAATGTATTGTCCTCGCAAGTTTAAGGCCCTTACTATTGCCAAATGGGTACTTTCTAAAGCCTACTCCTAGTTTATGGCCAAACCAAAAATAATGAAAAAATGTATTATGAATAATCAACTCTTAGACAACATACGCAACAGTTTTCTTTTTCATACCACCAAAACTTCTACATGAATTTTTTTTTTTACTGAACGGTGTTTTTTGACCTCAAATTCCCTACTGCTCCTGAGTGGCTTGGCCGATTGAATTCATCTATGCTTTGATAAATAGATAAACTTTATAGCTATAAATATAACATAAGATTATTCAATCGAGTAATCACGTCCAAGTGAAAAGTATAATTTTCTCCTGTTTTGCCCTCTCAAGGACGCAGCGAGCGTCGTAACAGCCACTATGCATTGCGCGCTGATATGAACGTTATTTCAATGTCGTTTTCGTTGATATTTGTAGTGACAAATATCGAGCTGCTAATTTGGCAATGGTAATCGCCTTAATGGAGCGAAATGAAACTGCATGACATTTGGCCACCTCACAACTGAGTTGGTCGCGTCACAAAATGTGGTCGCGTCACAAAATGTGGTCGCGTCATGACGACAAACCTCTTTTACAACCAACATAACAACGTACAGGTAAAGTGTTTGAAATTGAAAAAGGTGGGAAACACAATATTTGATCATCTGTAAAGAAAACTAAAGCACATGAATGCTTGCAAATAAATAAAACATACCAGTGACCTAGAAGCTTACAAAAAACACATTCCTGCATTCTATTTCAGTAGGTACCTAAGCCATAAATCACATGCCACACAACATTACCCCATATTCTACATTTACCCCACAGCTGATAAGCTTTGAAAAATACCAGCTAGCGAATGCACTAAGTCTTGTATTAATTTGTTATTTCATTGGAGCTTACCTTGCCTACAGTTGCTATTTGTAAAACGTAGTAGGTCATTTCCTTAAAAAAACTTTTAGTAAATAAAATAAAAAATTCTAAGTTTCTTGCCTAATGTGTACGAAATTACTTTTGACAGCATTTGTAACTCCAGTAGTTGCATAAAAAGGGTCGTACGATTTTATTGCAAAAGCTATAGGTACGTTCAGTTATACTCGTAAGTTTGTGCTCCATTCCTGCATTTTTACGTAAATTTGTACGAAATGTTTTAACAGAAAATTTTGTACGACTATATCATAGTACAAAATCAGTGTGTGTTTTTATCCATACAATACATTTTATTCACATAATAAACAATCACGCAATTCAGTAACTTGTTGTAAGTTTCATTACTCTTGAAATAAAAAATTTAAATGAAATAAAAAAGTTTTATTTCTTTGAATTATTATTGCTGGTGACTCCTTTTAAGCCTGAAAAGGCCTGCGTCAGGAGGCACCGCTCTTCTTTAAAACACTAGTTCTAATTATAACAATATTCTGCTTAAACCTAAACAGAGAAAATATATTAAAGTAGGTATATTTAAGTTTATGTTTGACTAGCTTTTGCCCGCGGCTTCACACGCGTTGATTTAGTTTTTCTGTAGTAATTTTTTAGAACGTATTTAAATCTGGTTTGGAGTGTTTTTGGTGCAATTATTTGATCTCCAGGTAAAGTCTCTTTGGCGGGGCCTATTACCTATTAGTTTATTTAATTCATACTTAAAGTACCTCTGTATATACTACATTAGAAGTTCTGCCCTCAGCTGTTAACACGACCAGGCTGCTAGGTGAGCTCACTCTCGAGTAGGCTACGTAAAACTGGCCGTGCGAAAAGCAGTCCCCCTAAGATCAATTCCTGCTGTTTTCAGTGACTGACCCTGAGACTTATAATTGTCATTGCGAAAAGGAAAAAATGGAACCCTAATAGGATCACTTGTGTGGCTGTCTGTCTGTCCGTCTGTTACAGTCGATTTGCACTGGCACACATACTTTCAACAATTTTCATGTCCACTATATTAAATGTCAAAATCGATGGCATTTACGTAATTAACGTCCAAAAAAACCATAAAAACGACACCCATATTGATATTTACACATTTAAACATTTCAACCTCATCGCACCCCAACAGGGGATGATGGTATTTCACGTCCACTACGTTGGATTTAGAAATCGTTGTTGTTTTCGTAATCAGCGACCCGATAAAACATTCAACCATACCCATGTTGATTTTCAGACTTCGTCACCCCATTTCCCTCTTTTAGGGGTTGAATTCTGAAAAAACCTGAAACATATGTTTACTCATTTATGGATAGGAGTACTCCTGTCAAGTCTTGAATAAAATAGTCTAACTAATTTTGTTTCCCTATACAAACTCTGGACCCCCGTTTCACCCCTTTCAAGGTAGAATTTCAAAAAATCCTTTCTTATTCCTAGTCTACATTACAAAGAAAAGCTCTGTGCAAAATTTCAGCTTTCTAGGTTCAAGGGTTTGGGCTGTGCATTGATGAGTCAGTGAATGAGTGAGTCAGTCAGGACTTCTCTTTTTATATATATGATGATGATTTATGCATTAAAGTTATGTAATTTAAGTATGCTCGTGAATATGTCAGTGTGCACGTATGTGTGTGCGAGTGTGGGTAGTACAATCAATGAAACTTCCATTATCTTTCCAGCAAATCTTCTACACATCTTTAAACGCAACGTTTCACAATGCATAAGTATACTTGCATTTTGTGAATTATAAAGCTGTTAACCGGTTTTTCCCACCAAAATAGTTTATTTATATTTAATTTTGCACTTCCTATTTACATCTCGCGTTTATTTCGAATTGTAATGAAATTTTTACGATTGATAAATGGCCGCATATCAACGCTACAGAAAATATATCATTTCTCATTTCATGTTGAAATTATAACTAGAACCTAATTTATTTGATGATACCTTAGTTGAGAATTTAAATTAATCATTTAAAGTCTGACAATAAAAAGTTATTTGCTTGGTCTTTCTTCAATTATATACAGAGTGCCTGCTCATACATTTCCGTCCAACCAAGATCAATAAAAAGCTTTGTAGGCGCGGTTTTAAAAATTAAATGTGACCCAAAAGTCAAGAGTACTTCAGTTCAGAGTAATGAAAGAAAGCGGCACCTTACACGTTCTGTGTAAAACCGTTGAAATTATATTCTGTAATCATCAGCTCACATGCAGGAATGGGGGACAAAAGTCACTATTTATCCCGATAGGTGGCTGAACTCGTTATTTAACGTGTAACAGAAAGGTTTAACCATATTTGAAGAGCTTATTCAGTCAATGGTATAGAACAACTTTTACTATGGAACAAACCCTGTATCTCGAAAAAAAATTAACTTTTTTATAGAAAAATGCAATGCCGCTCGGATGAAATGTATGGAAGGGCAGATTTTTTTTTTGAGATTTCAGGGTTGGCTCCATAGTAAAAGTTGTTCTATACCATTGACTGAATAAGCTCTTCAAATATGGTTACACCTTGTATAACCCACTTATTCCTAAATTATCATTTTGTACACCATTGATGTACAATTTCGTACACAATTTCGTCAATAAAAGATAAAATAAAAATGCAACAACTCATCCGGGAAAGCTGGAAAATCATGTGTCGTAAACGATAAAGATAAAAGATAATAAAGATAAAGATAATTTTATTTACGTCAAATATTGTACAGTGCAGTTGTTAAATTTAAAATGTCCAACATATTTCACCTTAACCCCTCGGCCATAGCTTCAGGCTTCGAGAAGCGCGCCAAGCGGTTCTTCTTGCGACGGCGCCGCCGGCGGCGGAGAGAACAAATGCATGAAGTTGTATAGGGCCGGCCATTGGTCGCATCTCGCGCGTCTTGTCCGGCTTCGGGTGACTTGCGCTCTCTCGACGGTGGTGTGCGGGGAGGCGGGGAGCGGAGCCAGTGATCGAGCGCACAGAACGAACCTAGTGTCGAGCGCTTTGAGCGAGCTAGCGTGCTATACATCCGATGCGGTGGAAGGCGCCAACGGGTGTCGTGGCAGGGCAAAGCCTGTCGCAAAAACCGCCTGGAAGCGCAGCAAGAAGCGCCGCCAGAAGCCTGAAGTTATGGCCGGCCGGTAAGAAGGCATGCAAATATTTACGTTGAAATTATTTTACTCAAACACACAAGTATGGAGGTCATTGGATATTATAATAAAAAAATAAATTAAAAAGAAAATCAGAAACTTACCTATACGTCAAAAATAAAAAAGAATTAGAACAAAATTAAAATTGCAATTTCGCTGATATTTACATGTCAAAATACAATAGGATAATCTATTTACTACTACCACCTGATAGTGATTTCAGTAGCTATGACGCTAAGTTTGTTCGGAAAAAATTTCGTCAATACAATACAATACAATACAAACAATATATATATATTTTTCATAATTTTGAAACATACCGTTTAAGAAAAATAACTGTATCAATAAAGTCATTCTTTGAGAGGGGTGGGGGGGGGGGGTTAGTTTTTCGAAAGTCCTGCAGAGCAGAAGAGAGCCATTAGTTTAGGTTAGAAGTTCATATATGGGGCAACATTATTACGCAGTGGTGCGATCGCCATAAATAACCTTCGTGGTAGTTTTTTATGAAACGAAATGAACTTGGCCTAGGCCAAACTAGTTTATCCTAAAATTAGGTTTAGCTGGTAACATAAATACAAGGTGTCATTTTCATCATCGTCCAAATTCATACTGGAGGCTTGATCAGGATCATGAATCGATAATAATTTTTGTGAAATTCATATAATTATATTTTGATTTCCCATAGTAATTCAATCCCAGTCCTGAGTGAATCACTATGGAGTATCGAAATTTCTTTTCATGAATTTTACAAAAATCGTTATTGGTTCATGTTAGGATCAAGTGTGAATTTGGACGATGTTCACAAATTCACCTTGTATTTAGCCCCAGACTTGCTTCCCAAAGTACGGGCAGAGAATATAAAGTATTACTACGTAAAGAAGCGACACTCACCTCCCCGCGCGAATTTAACATCCCCCGCGGTCCCCCGCAAGTTAGTGGAAATCTGGTGGCACGTAGAGCTCGAGTAGCACTCGTTCACTGCGCGCGTATTTTGTTTTTTGTTTTATTACGATACTGATTTTTAATGAATATGGTTCGTTTTTGTGGTGTTTATGGATGCATTGAAAACGGAGCAAAAAATAAAGAACGCAGATTTTTTTAATTTCCTGCCGATGAACTAAACCAAGGCATTTTCTTTTATGTATTGGTTTAGGGCGTTAACTGCAACTCTCAAGCAGTTGTGTAACAGTTGGTAAGAATTTCAACATTAAGTTGAAATTTTAAAAATCGAATGTTTTTGTGTCACCGTTCGAGCTGAGCAAATTTCAACATGTCCTAAAAATTGTCTATTTGTGCCCGAAGTACGGCGATAGAGCTCACCACCCATCACGTTGGGACGTAATATTTGTAGGTGAAACGCGGGTGTACCGAGTGCGGACTGTGACATGCATTTCAAAGTTCACACTCGGAACACCTCTAACACCCCCTCGAGCATTTGATTCAAGTCGTGACGATGTATATATTTTTAATACAAAAATAATCCACGGGGAACCAAATTAGGACCTAGGGATTAACCACGCTAAAATTTAGGAAGAGAATCATATAAGTTGCTGACTATAAATGTTGTCCCTCTCAATCGACGACGCTCACACGCTTGCTGCCAGCCCTAGACTAGCTCACGCACACACACAAGCGTGTGGGGACGAGCCAGATGCGCGCGTGAGAGTGTAGGTAAATAACTTGAGCGAGGACAAAGAAGTGTCGGGGGTGTGGTACGGGGATACAATTTATTAATAACAGTAAAGGAATAAAGTTTTATCGCAAAAGCAATTGCGGCGGGCACCAAGTGCATTCTTAACAATCCTATACAATCGTGGAGGACTGTCCTTTTCCAGGAGTATACATTATACCTGTAGGTACGTTTTACCATAGTAAAACCAGAAAAGTAGTTTATCTTCAACCAAAGGTACATCGCGCGGCTAATATGTGTGCGTGCTAGTACGCACGAACTACAGTACGCACACAACAGCAATATCTCGGTATGCAAGGCCGGTGCTAGTCGGGGTTACGCCGCGGTCGCGCTCAGTCAAGTCTTTCGAACAAGCGCGCCAGCGCGGCACCGATCACTTCAAATATGTCGACAGCACGCTGTCGTACATATTGTTCTGTCTTCGGATGCCTCAATAATAATTCTCAAATCCAGAATTATCGTTCTTCTCAATACCAACTCAACAAGAAAGGTGAGTACACAATTTATGGTACATATAAATAATAATGAGAGATGTAAACCGTACTTTCTTTGTTCACATTTAACATAGGTACCTATGATCATAACTGTGCTATGATTGTCAGTTAGTCAAAGTGTTTTTAAATGTAGAGCTGATATGGTTGAAATCGCAAAGATTTTTTAATTATAGACTAGGAGCCAATGTTCGATTAGATACTTAAATTTTATTATGTACTTAAATGAATTGAACTGATTAATTTAGTCAACAATCACAAAGATTTTTAAGCAAAAGCGTTGCCAGGGGGGCAAGATGACATGAATTGTAGGTAAAATAAACAAATGTAAAGTTTTTAATTGTTCATTACAAGAAACAAAATAATTGTCTTATAAACATAATGTTCTTGGGTTTCTCGCGAATTTTTCGGTTACTTTATTATAAAAATCTCAAAGTTTTTCAAATCTCTAGGGGGGGACAGCTGCCCCCTTCCCCCTTTTGACGATGCCCATGTTTTTAAGGTAAATTCAGGAGCTTATCTTTAATTTTATAATTGATTATTTTCAAGTTTTCTTACTTTATTTAATATAAGCAAGTAAGATTTCTTTATGAGTTATAAGGTCTATACGTTTATTATGTATGATATGAATGTATGTATGTTTGAATGTTTCACTACGTCGTCGATTGATAGCTCATTTGTCATAATCGGCTTCAAAATGTCAGTTGATTTGTCATAATTTTTATTTTGTTGTTTTCAGTCGCTTACAATGGCTACAATTAATATCACGTGAGGATTTGACAGATAATGTTTCAAAATATCGTGCTTCATATTATAAATTGTAAGCATTTTAAATTAAAGAAGTCTTATTTAAATAAATGTGCTTTTTATTAATGTCTACCTCATATAAGGTTAAAATACGGTACTGAGCTCCCGGTCTACATAAAGGTCAATTCGGGTCTCTACGGCGCGGCGCAGCGGCGCGGCGGCGTCTTTGTAGATCAAACGTGCCACCAAAGGGGGCCGCCTTGAGAACAGTTCCGCACCACAAACTTATCTATTTCGGCGACTCGCGGCAACGAAGACTGTTACTAATGAATATAGAAGTCATTTTAGTTTGGCCTACGGCAACAGATAAGTTGGTAACACGTTCATTTAACGTATCGCTATTCGTACCGGCTGTCGCTGCTGCTGCCATCGAGTTGAAGGCCCAATGTAAATGAATTTAATATTTACAAACATAATACATACCTACGCTACGTAGTATATGTATAATATATGTATTTAAAAATTGATTTGTACTAGCTAGGTACGAAAATAAAAGAAGGAACAACCCTGACACAGTAGGTATTGAAGTCTCGTACGGGGCTTGAGTTAATCTACTGTTCTGGTTTTACTATGGTTTTACGGTACGGTAGGTACGTTTTTTTAGACAACATTTGACTGGATAATTCCTATAAGTATATTCTCATTGTGAGGAGACAGCTGAGTTGAATTATTTTGAAGAAAACACTCTTGTAGACTGTTTCATTATATTTTTATATTTTAGTAACACTTTACACCAACCGGCTTCGAATATTATATTTTACTTTCAAGGGCTTTTTTTAGGTCTTAAGAACGCTAACTACATGCTATATCATGTTGCTTATGAATTGAATTTGAATTGACCCGCAGGGCCCCTAGGCACTTGACACCTGGGCCCCCCATCCCGAAGCCGATGAACTGGTGTCTAAGCCGATGAACCACTAGTCACAATTCTAAGCACTGGTCTGGTAAAATAAAACGTGTACTTATTTATTATATTAATTTAGTGAATAAATTATACATTGAACCATAAAATTATCATAATAAAACAGTTTATAAAGTTAATAGTAGTTTATGCTACAAGGGCGAAAAGGAATAAATTACGAGGACGATTAACCGAGTAATGTATTGCTCTTACGCCCGTGTATCATACTACGTTATTCAATGCATAGTGCAATCAAAACAAATATAATCTTGTGAACTTTAAATTATGATGGCCTCAAAAGGACTGTATCCAGACCCGTTAAACAATGGAAAAAAAAAGTATTACATTTATGGTACACAAGAAAGTTTGCAGGTTAGCCAACCATTGTAAATAAATTAAAAAAAATAATAATAATAAAGCCCTAGGGCAAAATAATCGACTTTCTGTTCGGTTTCGATGCATAAAAAGTGGGCCTTTACGAGCACTTGCATTGAAAAATACCATATTATTATTCAAGTACCTAACAGTTCTAAGTTATTCTTATTCTATTGGAAGCTGTATTTATGCTCTCTAAAGACTGGCTTTCCTCAAGGCACGACGCCTTTGATAAGTGAGATGGAATAAGCTTTGTCGTAATAATGACGAAATTATAGGGTACCCAGTTAGAAAAAAAATATATAAAATTCCCCTCTTCTGAGGCCCAAGAATGTATAAAGGGAATTATTTTAATAGAAACTTGGTCATCACAAGACGATTTCTAAAATAAAATGTTGTTATACTGCCGAATTTCCTACTTCCTTTACACAAAATATTGACGCAGTGCGAACGAATTTGTTTTTAGGGTTCCGTAGTACCTAAAAGGTACAAAAGGAACCTTTATGGTGAGACTACGTTGTCCGTCCGTCCGTCCGTCCGTCCGTATGTCAAAGCCTCATAACTTTAGGACCGCTAAGGATAAAGACGTGAAATTTGGCACAAAAAAAGCATTAATTTGACCACAATGCAAAAAAAAATATGAAAAATTTTTAATTGTTCAAAATATTTCCAAAACAAAGATGAGATAAATTAAAATATTATCCTAAAAATACAATATCAAATTAAGTATCAAATTGCAGATATTAAAAAGGGGATTGAAAAAAAATGTACTTTTACTATATTTACTGGCACTGGTTTCGATCAATCTTTAAAAAACCACTAGTACGTAAAATATGTATGTCCCTCCCCCTTATCTCCGAAAGTGGTAGACCGAAAAATATGAAAAAATGTTGATTATAGATCATTACTCGCCAATCACAGGAAAACTATAGCGATTTAAAAAAAATTGAGCACAAATAAGAAATATAAAAAAGAATAAAATAAATTAAAAAAATATTTTATAAAAATACAATATGTGTATCAAATTGTTGGTGTTAAAAAGGTGATTTAAAAATAAAAAGTTTGGCTATATTTAATTGCATCTATTTCGAGAAACCCATGAAAAACCATGAAAAAATAAGATTTTAAAGGGCCCTTATCTCCAAAAGTGATGGACCGAAAAATATAAAAAAAATCATGGCAATATGTGTTTAAGTACGTAAAGATTACAGGAAAAATAAAGCGATTGAGAAATTCACGAAAAAAATTGTCAAAATTAAATTTATCATCCACAATACGGAACCCTAGGTACGAGAGTCTGACTCGCCCTTGGCCGGTTTTTTTTTCTTCATTATTTTAGACATGCAATGTGATTGATGTGAAAATAAGTTGGTACTGTATTTTCTTTGTCTTGTTTCTTCCTTATAAATTAATCATTGTGTTTAGGCCTTCTTCCAGCGAAGCTATGTTATATCTCTTGGTATAATTTGTTAGAGGAAAATAGACATGAAACATTAAATATTTTAATTTCCATAATTGAGACCAAAGTACGGAGATAGGGCTCAACACCCATACGCAATAATCATTGGTAAAACATTGTTGTACGAGTGTGAACTATGATTTTCATTTCTCAGTTTATACTCAGAAACACCCCTCCAATACCACCCCCTCTAAAATTTATGTCGAAACGATATATATGTTATTACATATAATGAAGATGTAATGAAATAATAAGTAATGAAACATACTTCAATTTATTTGATATTTTCCCGACTGCGGAAAACCAAAGGGAGGATTAAAAGGTTGACCACTCATCCAATCGAAAGTTCCAACATCACTCGTAATGAATTATTCTTGCTTTAAAATTAAATCACATTTTTAAATGTGGCAGACATACCAAAACGGCTTTTGTGAAATCATTTGATAACCTTTCTCCCAAAGACTTGTTTTCTTCTTTTGTGCCGTGATTAGGTTTTAAATTTGTATCATATTTGTTTAGACAAAAGCTGCCTCTTGGTTCAATAACATTGTTTTAACATTCCTCTCTGATTAAAAACCTTAAGTTAACTTTTTATCTTTACTATTCTGAGATTTTTTTTTTAATTTTCCACTGAGCAACCCTCAATCTCTCAATCTGTTAGTAATTATAATGCATCAGGGGTGCCAACGTTATATCGATAATCCTATTTAAAAGAAGAGCCCTTTATAGGTCACTACACACCCCAGTTCTATAAATATATTCCTAAAACAGCCGGTTTAGTACGAATACATCAACAACGTAAATAGGAAACATGAAACTTTACACTCGGGGAATATAAACCAGCGGGATACGGTTGTATCACTATCTAGATCAGACTTTGACGACTTGCCTATGTTTCCAATTAACAGGATTGTAGCTTGACAGCCTCTTCGAATCAGATTTGGTGAAGCTAATAACTTTAGAATGAACTTCTCCGGAATATAGATACAGAGAACTAAGGCAAACAGTAAGATAACAATCTAGAATTAGAAAACTCAGATACTCAATAGTAAAGTTAGTTTAGATAAAAAAGAGGTGTGTCAAAGTTGTACAAATGTAGTTTTATAGTGAAATAATATAATAATATTAGTAGATTGTTATACGGGTGCATAAAATGAGCCATATTACCCGAGATATTAAGCTGCCTTGTACGAACGCAACAACGACTGCAGCTGTAGTTCGAGGTAATATGGCTCGTTTTTAGCTCAGTTCAACACTCTACTTTTCGCTTCAATTGCGAGGAAATGAAACAGTATTTTAATAATCAAACAACTTAATATGTACTGCTGACTGAAAAAGAACAACAGCTATTTCCCCCCACTGTTTTTGTTTTTATTCTTCCACCAAGTGGGAAGGCAAAGGGAACCTACCTCATATATCCATGTCTTAATAACCTAAATAAACAATCAGACATAATTTAAAGTCACTTTATATATCCTTGAGCATCATCTGAAGGTTTTGTCCTGTCAGTTCACGCTAATATGATAGAATCTTAGCGCGAACATTATTGAGTTTAAAAAAGTTCGTCTATGAAGATGAAGTTGTACTGTGTATCGGGCTGTATGGCCTATTCACATAGTCTTAGAAGAAGTAAACACTTTTATGCACTAGAGCATAAAACGTAGTTTAAGTCCATTTGTAGCAAGCATAAACCACAAATTTTTAGAGCATGAGAAGTGAAATAGTAGATTGTACTACAAGGGCATAAAATGGATTGTTTTACGCCAGAGTTATACACTCTGCTTTTCACTTCGATTGCAAGGAAATGAAACTAATATTTAATGCAAATTTAAATAAACAACTTAATATACTCGTATGTACCTATTGGGGAAAAACAACAGCTGTTTCCCGCCAAAGTATTTTTTTTTCTTTCACCATTATTGACTTTTAAAAAGTTTGTCTATGATGTTGTACTGGCTGGTACGTTCTTGGAAGAAGTAAACACTTTTATGCACTAGAGCATAAAACGTAGTTTTAGTCCGCTTATAGCAAGCATAAACAAGAACTTAACGAGCATGAGAAGTGAAAACTTTATTTTCAGAAGTAAGAATACCACGTTGACTTTTTTCTGACGTCCGCCCACGCACACCGACAACCAGACATCTCAGAATGAGACCAGACATCTTAGATCATGTACGACCATCATCAACGCCGTCCCACTCTCAACAAAACGTATATCTAAAAAAGAGGGGGACGCCATGAATTAAGCAGGAGAATCCCTATCAAACAACTGTGAAAAAGAAACAAGAAAAAAAAAAAGAAAGCACTGAGAAACATATTCAGTAGAGAGAAAAAAAATTACAATTTAAGCCAGGGGTACTAGCATGAACTTGGTGGTATCGACTCGACATCGATTCGATAAATGAAAATGTAACTCATATTTCATTGCAATAAGGGTTATCGTTTAGAATTAATCGATTATATCTGTCGAATTTTTCTAATCGACGCGTACGTGTTCACATAGCAGATTCGATTACTAATTGTTCCGAAATTCATAGGGAACAAATTGAAAATATTGAAATGCGAAAATTAAAATATTTTCAGACTTAATGCTCTCTGCTTACCTCTCTAGGAGACGGGCGTGAGTATACGTAAGCTTAAAACAAATATTAAAAATGTTAGGTAAACTGTGTTCACAAATGATAACGAGTATTTACATGTTTTCATCCTTTTCTACTCAAATTATATCGAACTGCCGGCACCGATCGTCGATTCGCCAGTATTTTTAGCTCTTCAAATATTTTTTCCAGACTGACTATCGTGAGCGCGGCCAAATGTCTTGCGGCTGTCCAATATCAAAACATTGGCACCTCCTGAAGCAAAAACTGGTTTTTACAATGATTCGTTTACTGTTCATGCTGCACGACTTTGGAAGCGGTTGCCCCTTTCTGTACAAAATTTGAAAAATGTCAACTCATTTATGATCAAAGCTAACTTTCATTCATACTGAATACCCTTCAAAATAGAACTCTATCTAAATATTCCGTCCCTATACAAAATTATCTAAGTATGTATATGTATTTATATTATTTAGGTTTATTTTCTTTATTTTAATGTTCGTATGTCTAGGTAGTTTTTTTAAGTAAGTCCATGTTTAACAATATAAAATATGTATATATTAGATTACTCGTATTATAATTATTATTATTACGTGTTAGTTAAAATTAACACTCTGCGTATTTTGTTAGCATTAATACTACCCCTTTTAAAAAACAAAATTTAATTTCTAACATCTTTTTCATTCCACCCAAAAGTTGCCTGGGAGATATTGCTATTAGCAATAAGATCGTCTTTGTACACAATATCTGTTCCTTATTTAAAAATGTGTTGTTAATTTTGTATGCTAATGTACAAGAAATTTAATTTAATAAATAAAATAAGTTGATTTTTTGATTTTATCTAAATAATAATAATAAATCGTTTAATTCAGTTAATTATAGACCATAGTTACACAAAACATACATTTTACAATTTATTGTAAATTTTGTATTGTATTTTTATTTAAATCAATTCGGCTATACTTTTGGTAAAAAAAACGTTAAATTTACATTACGGGGTTGTTGCTCAATTTTCACGATTATAAGTTCCATTTAAACATAGATCTAGATAATGTCAATGGACTCAGCATAAAATATTATAACAACTTAAATACAATAGACACGTCGCAGTTTTATGTTAGCGTTTGTGTGGAGGTTTGCGCGTGATGGCGCCTCTTAATTATATGAAATGGGATACATATAGATATACACATATTCATACATATACTATTACGCCTATCTCTCTAAGGGGCAGGAAGAGACATAAACAAATACAAAGACATATATTACTTGAAACCAAGAAAACTAGGGGTAGGGCTTTGTACCCGCTTTGTACATTGTACGAGCATATAAAACGATTTTCAAGATATAATACTCTAAATATTTACAATTTATTACTGTACGTTTATTTTACAGTGACTGGAGAGAAGACACGATTTCGATGGATAACAACTGAAAGGGTTGCCAGGACCTCGGATAGGACCCAATATTTATTATCCTGTTTGGGTATACTTTATCACGCTACGCGCATTTTGGGTCAATCTACGTCACGTTACATCTCCTTACGTCATTTCATGTCACTGGTTGATCCTTTTATCAGCGTATGGTAAACAAATATTCAATACTAGCTGCTGCCCGTGGCTTCGTCCGCGTGGCCTACAGGAAACAAATGACATTTTTTTTTCAGAAACAAACATTATCAGCTCTCTCGCTCCTTCTCAATTGAATATACAAACTGACAACATCCCAAACAAAGCTAGTAAGGCCGAAAAACGAGCATGCGAGGACGGAGAACGCGCCCACGAGCTGACTTCCGTGACGCTGTGAAGAATTTTATAAACTGAAGTCGCACAATTACCTACTGAACGAAGAGATTCAGATTTTAGTGTGTAAAGTATATACCTAGTAGGTATGTGTCTTGCCCGTGCTCACGACCCCACCCGCGTTTATTCAACTCTTGCCCCGTTTTCGGCTTGGACGTTTGGACTTGGATTTTATTAACACCCTTATAGCCTATATGTTGAATAGGGTCAGAGATGTGCGTGAACAAACAGACAGACCGACAGAAAATAATTCTAAAAATCGCTGATTTGTGTTATATTACTTTCGTCCCCTTTCTGTTGTGAGTACTTTTCTTCAAGGTGCAGACACACCGGTCAAATTCAAATTGAAATAGACATAGACAATGTTAACTGTTTTTTCTAGATCTAGAAGAAACTGAAACCGAGAACTTATTAAATATGTATACACATGATCGTGCCTCTTGGCCGTTTTTCGGTCATAGTGACTGATCAAGGCTCAGAGCTTCGCTGGTGAGCCTTCCAATGGCTGACATAGCCTATTTTGGCGTTGAAAGTGCGATTGCACAGGCTACATGTCAAAAGCCCATTTACATAATTATATGGGATGGCCACAGATGATCTTGCGTGGCCCGTCACGTTTGGCGTCGAGAACAGCTTTACGTTCTTCTTCAAACTCGAACACCTTCTTTTGAACAGTGAGCCTCCATCCAGAACGGTCTTGGGCTAAATCTTCCCAGCAGAACTGGTTGATTTTGCACGACTTCATGTACCGTTTTTGCTCATCTTTGAACCGCAGCACAAATATGTGCTGCGATATACAAGGTGACTTTTTGATCATCGTCCAAATTCATACTGGTGGCTTGGTAAGTGATCAGTATCATGCATCAATAACAATTTTGGTGAAATTCGTAAAATGAAATTTCGACTCCCCATAGTGATTCACTCGGGACTGGAAGTGAATTTCTATGGGAAGCCGAAATTTCATTTTACGAATTTCACAAAAATTGTTGTTGATCCAAGATACTGACCACTTATCAAGCCTCCAGTATGAATTTGGATGATGATCAAAAAGTCACCTTGTATAAGGTCTTTCAATTTAAATGGAAAGTAATTTAGGAGGTGATTCAGTATCGTTAATACATCACATTCCACTGCAAAGCACTTTTTTTTGCGCGAACTTTTTTTTCACTTTTCAGTACAAAGTGGTCCGATCAGCTGACTCAGTTTGTAGGGACAAGCGAAGAAAAAGTTCGCGCAAAAAAAGTACTATGCAGTGGAATGTGATGTATTAACGGTACTGAATCCCCTCCTAAATTACTTTCCATTTAAACTGAAAGACCTTATATACATAATTAAATAAAAGCATATCAGTCCTCTTGGGCTTGGCCACAGAGTAAATTACTACTTGTTTGTTCCCGCACATCTCCGAAACCACTGAACTGATTTGGATGCGGTTTTTTTATTATCATTGTAGTGACCATGTTCAACATATAGGCTATTAGGGGTGTTTATAAAATAATGACCAAGCCGAAAACGGGACAGATTTCAAGTGGAGCCGCAGGCTAATGGCTTTATAATATACTAGCTTTTGCCCGCGGCTTCGCCCGCGTGGATTTAGTTTTTTGTAGTTTAAAATTATTTCTTGATCTCTTGTTTGATTCTCAGGCTTTGACGAGGCCGAAGGCCGAGCTACGTTTCCTCACGAAATAATTTCTCGATCACTTATTTGATTCCCAGGTAAAATTTGGAAATTCATAATTGAAAATTTAGGTAAATTCTGAAAGAAATTATAATTTTTTTCTCTGAATTAAACTTCGGTTAGTGTGTTAACACTTTGAAACACAATATTTTTTTCTTAAATACATTAAATCCTTAAACCCAACCCTAGTAACAGAAGCAAAATTTCAGCTCTATAACTTCAAAGCAACTGTATTTCGAAAAATATTCTTGTCCTTATGGAATGATTTTCCGAATACCCTGAAAAATGTCATCATAATTTGTAAAGTATCTTTGGTGGTCTTTGGCGAGGCCGAAGTCCGAGCCGCTTTTCCAAACGAAACTATTTTTTGTTCTTTGAAATGTCCTTTGCTAAAGTGGTTTTGTTCAGGCCGTAGGCCGAGCCGCGTTTCCGAACGAAATTATTTTTTACTTTTATTTGATTCGATTTTATTCATTAGAGATATCCCACGCAAAGCTCGCTCCATAGCTCCTTAAGCGACCTTAAGTCGGTGGATCAAGCCCTTGGTAAGAGATAACTTATCAGTTAAATACTTTTGCCTTTAAGCACTGCGGAAAGTCATCGACATAATCTGCCGAATCAGTAAGTTGAAGTGGCAGTGGGTAGGCCCATATTTGTCGCCGACGTGATTGCCGTTGGAGCCAAAAGGCCTAGAATGGACACCACGTGCAGCAAAGCGTAGCCTTGACCGACCTCGTGCCTGCTGGCCCGGCGGACTTCGCGAGTAGCGGCTGGATGAGCATGACGGAGGAGCGCCAAGAGTGGCAAAATTTTAGAAAGGCCCATTTCCAGCAGTGAACGAACACAGGCTGATGGATGGCTAGATATTTTATCCCCAGATAAAGTGTCTTTGGCGAGGTCGAAGGCGTATCAGCGTTTCTGAACGGAAAAAGCACGATTGCTTATAAAATTTGTTGTCGCACGTTTACTAATTCAAAAATGATTTTCAATAAGTTCCGCATTGAGTCCGCGTAGTAGATTGTAGCCATAAGTACGCTTATTATTCCTCACATTTGACGAAAAACCGGTCAAGTGCGAATCAGACTCGCGTACCTAGGTTTCGTAATTCGACAGTTTTGGGAACAGAAAATTTTATTTGGTCTTTTTTTTCGTGAATTTCTCAATTTTTTTTTCTGTAATCTTTACGTAAGCACTTATTGCCGTGGTTTTTTTTTTTACATTTTTCGGTTCACCAGTTTTGGAGATAAGGGAAGGGACATACATTTTTTGTGGTTTTCTGAGGATTTATCGAAATAGATGCAAGTAAATTATCAAAACTATATATTTTTACAATCGACTTTTTAATACCTATATTGTATTAAAAAAATATGTATAAATTTATTTAACTTTATTTTTATTTTTCATTTGTATTAAAAAAAAAAAACGCTATAATTATCCTGTAATTGGCCAGTTATGACCTATAATCGGGGTGGGTACATACATTTTTTTTGTGGTATTTCGACGATTTCTTGAAAAAGGTGCAAGTTAATATAGCCAAATTATATAATTTTATAATCAGCTCCTTAATACTTATAATTTGATACCCATATTGTGGTTTTAGGAATATTTTTTTTTTCCTCTTTTGTGCAAAATTCTAAGTCTTTGTCTTTAACAGTGCTAAAGTTATGAGGCTGTGACATACGGATGGATGGACAACGGAATCTCACCGTTAAAGTTCCAAAAATGTCAAAATTAAATTTTCTATTCGCAAAACTGTCGAATTACGGACGACTTGCGAGTCTGACTCGCACTTGACCGTTTTTCTTTTTATTTGGTACCATTTTTTTGTAGTTTGCGCTTGTGCAAATTTAAAGGAGCTTGTGCTTGAGCTTGTGTAAAACACTTCACTTTTCTAAAGAAATTTGTCACCCCATTGCCATCCCATGGGAACTGATATATGGGATAAAAAGTAGCCTATGTACTTTTTCAGGTCTAGAACTACATTTGTGCCAAGTTTCAGCCCAATCGGTAGGTACGGGGCGTGAAGGAGCAAAACATCACTTTTCTAAAGAAATTTGACAACCCATTGCCATCCCATGTGTTCACGCCACAGCGTGACGCGTGATCCGCGCGCGCATGCGCGGAAGTAACTCGCGACACAGCGCGCCGGATGACTAATTTCGCAACACAGCGCTGGCGCCAACCCGCGCGCTGGCTCACTCTCTTCCGCTCGGGACATCGTTCAAACGACACGTGTGTACACACTCGCGCCGCCAACACACCGAAATCTCGCGTAACTACCAGTGTTGTGTTCATACCAGTGCTGTGTTTATTACTCCACGAACCAAGACATTCTGCACATCCCTGCCCAAGGCGCCAGCTTCATCAGCCCAACAAGGAGGGACGACACACGGCGCATCCACCCACAATCATCATCAAAGGTCAGTCAGTTTACCCACAATTCTCCAATCAATCCTCAAATCCCATAAGCTCTGCATTCCTGTAACCTCGCGGTTACATTTTTGATCCTTCGAGACCGTTTACGAAAAATTTTGGTCCGTCGAGCGGAAAATTTTTGGTTTATATCACCCCCCGCCTCCCCCCCGCCGGCCCGTAACTTTGTTTGAACCAGCCCCCGTCGATTTACTACAGTCCATTTTCACCCGGTTACATATTTTGGCCCCTTCCCGGCCCTCTTTTCGGCAAAAAACATTTTGTGATCTTGAGAATACCTGTTTCGGGTAGGTGATTACTGCGTTCGCGCCGCCTAGAACATTCCATTTATCTGTATAGAACCGGCCCCCCCCGCCCCCGCCACACAATAAACTCACTTTCATCCCGTTTATTATTATTATTCAGCTCAGATAATATAATTATATCCATTCAGCCCAATTGATTATTACAGTCCACTATATTTCTTTATTAAAACACCCGACCCGACCCGACCCAATTTACCTATTTTTACCCAATTTTTGCCCGCGGAGAGGTGTAAATCTGCCCATTGTCAAAGATAGTTTTCGTATCTTGCGAGATATTTTTTTGGTGCGAGTATAAATTCGCTTTATTTCGTGCACTTACATACGTTACATATATACATAAGTTACGTATGTTGAGTACATACGTATACATTACGTTACGTATTACCAAAGCTTGATTTGCATCATTGGATTGTCCACTCATTTAGAACCGATTTCGGCCAGGTAAATATATTCTTTGTTTGTTTACGCACTCAAAGAAGTAGGTAGGTATCTGGTTCTATAAATAGAATTTGTTTTTGTTGTAAATGTACCATCGTGTAAGCAAGAACTAACGCGTATTGTCGGCACATGATTTCAAGGCAAATAACATAAAAGTGAACAGTGTTAGTAAACAAGGTCATCAGCCCTTTTCGATATTTTGTGTTGCGGTAATCTCGTGTCACAGTAATAGTTTGCCGGACGGTTTTATCGTGTTATTGCCTGCTTTTTGACCGGGTGCATATAGCAGAAATATAGTAAAATTTTTTTTTTTTTTTCTTCTCGTCGCTGCTCTTATTGTTTATGGTACACGTATAGGGTGTTCCACGTTGGTTTATCAGCTCATATACAGGTTGTTTAAAAAAAATTTTTTTTTTTTTTTCTCGGTCGTGTTTATTTAATTGTCCCGTGTTCCGTTTGAACATAGTCATTGTTACTTCATCCGCGCAAGTATCTCAGCTCTATTCATCTATCTCATCAATTATTTTAGTTGTACGTCCGCTCTTATAGTTCAGCTCAAACTCGTTGTGTATTTTATCTTAGTAATCAACCACCTACTTTAACAAGATTAAGATGCCTTCGAAATCACAAGCCGCGATGTTTCGTGAGGCCGTAAAGGCGATAGTTTTGTTAAAGGAGATTGGTGCGGCGGTCGAGGCAGGCGACAGAAAAACATATTCTGTGGCGGACTTCACCGCTCGTTACGCAAACATACAAAGCGTTAAAACTAAGTTAGAGGACGTATATTATGAGATCCTTGACGATGAGGATTTGTCCGACGAAACTGAGGCAACCTACACAAAAAATTTTCAGTCGGCACTTAGCAACTATGATGCTATCCTAGTGGCATTCGAAAAATTAAATGAAAAATCAGCTCTTCCGGACAAGACGCAACCCCTCAGCTCAGGTACACCCGTTGGTGTTCTACCAAAAATACCCATACCGGAGTTTCATTCGAACGTTGAAGAATGGCCCTCATTTATTGCCGTTTTTAGGAGCCTCATCAGTGAGATGGCCACAGTCTCGGATGCTGTCAAGCTGCATTATTTGTTAGGTGCCCTAAAGGGTGAGGCACATGAAATGGTGAAACACCTCTACCCTACCAACGAGAATTATCCCATAGCCATGGAAATTCTCACCAAGCGTTACGACAATCGTCGCGTACTCATTGACCGATTTGTGGACATTATAATGAACCTTCCGCACATCCACATGCGCTCGGATATCCGCACATCGTTCTTAATTCCGCTTATCTCAGCGCAAAGCGCTCTCCGCAACCTCGATCTGCCCATGAAGGATTTTAACTATGTTTTCGTGTCCATGGTGGTGCGAAAACTACAAGGCGAGCTCCGCACTCTTTTCGAGCGGAAGTACGGATCTCGCGCAACTCTGCCCACGCTCAAGAACCTCATTGAGTTTCTGGAAGAGCACGCACGCTGCAAGGAGAATGAGTCGTCGTCCCTTGCGTCACAGGATGCTCCTTCTTCAGCACGGCTCGGCCCGTCAGAAAGGCTCGCTCGGCTCAATCAGCTGGTTCAGCCCACTCGAGGTACTCCACGTCAGCCCTACCAGGCTCATCAAGAGTTCCGCCCCATAGCTCCTCGGCAGGACAATCGCTCCCCCCGTCCTATTCGTCAACCATTTTTGGCATTTGCGACAGCGCCAGTTTACTCGGCCCAATCATCCCCATCACCCACTCGCCAACAGAATTATTCGGCTCAACCTTCTTCCCCTACTGGTGGTATGCCATGCCCATACTGCAGGAATAGGGGACACAAACTCATCGCCTGCCCAGAATTTAATAACCAACCGGTTCAAGGTCGGTGGGATTTTGTGAACTCACGCAACCGGTGCCGACGCTGTTTGGGTCCTCATTATGAGAACGAGTGCAGGTCTACACGGGCATGCAAGGAGTGTGGGCGGACTGACCACCACACTTCATTGCATCGCCATGGGGCCATGTCTCCGACACGCTCATCTGCTCATTTGCTGCCTCCGTCTCTACGTGAGCAGCCCAGACAGCGCTCGGCGCATGAGCCTCAATACCATTCGGCACATGCAACACAGGCATACACGTCCCATCCCAACTCGCCCACTCAATCGCGATCGCCAAGTAGGTCTCGGGTAGGTAGGCAACAATGACTGCCTACAATAACAGAGCACTATGAAGGCGAGGACGACCAGCACTCAGCACACTCATTACACGCACACTCATCACATACACACTCAGCTCATTTTCACTCCATGACTTCAACTCCAACAGAGAATTCCTGTAACTCCGCACAACGTGTAGTGAACGTCACTAACACACCAATTTTGTTGCCAACCGTCTCACTTAAAATAGCAGACGTAAATGGTCAATTTCACTCAGCACGAGCCCTGTTAGACTGTGGAAGTATGCTGACTCTTTGTTCTCAGCACATGGCCACAATTTTAAATTTACCATTAAAACATACATCTCTAAAAATCGCAGGAGTTGGAAATCAGCACACACAAAACTCAAAGGCATCAATCACAATTGTATGCCGACCTACTCACCGTGACACACCTATGATCACGGCCACAGCCCATATATTGAAGAACGTAACTGGGTACCTACCGTTGGAAAAGGTTCCAGATCTCGCTCAGTTAACAGGTCACCCACCGATTCCTCTTGCTGATCGAGAATATCACACACCAGCTCCGGTTGATCTAATACTAGGATCTGACGTTCTTGGTCAAGTGTTAGACGGAACCAAGGTTTCGCTCGGCCCTGGCAAGCCCATAGCCTTCGGCACGATATTCGATTTTACATTAATAGGACCTTTCGAAAGTTTACATACCTCACCCACGAATCAGGTCAATTCAGTTCACATTGTCGGCTCTCACACGGACTCAGAGCATTCCACTCATGACATTCACAAAAGTCTTGAGAGGTTTTGGGAATCCGAGGAACCCCAAACCTACAAGCATACCAGCCCATTAGAGGATCAGTGTGAGGACATTTTCCGCACTACAACTACTCGTGAACCATCAGGTCAATATATGGTTACACTGCCCTTTCTGCACAACGCGCCGACATTAGGTCCCACTCATTCTACCCAGCTCAAGTCCGCTCGTAGATCTCATCATAGATCATTATCACAAAATACACTGCCACCCTGGAGCTGACACATTACACGCCATATTACGCCAGCAGTACTGGATTCTGTCCGCTCGTCGTATTATTAGACATCGCGTGTTTAAATGTATTAGATGTTTCCGGTGCCGCGCTCAGCCCAAGGCTCCGCTCATGGCTGATCTCCCAGTAGACAGAGTTACTCCTCAGCCAGTTTTTAGTCACGTCACGACGGACTTTGCTGGCCACTTCTTCGTTAAATCCAGCACGTTGCGGAACGCGAAACTCATAAAGGCGTACTTTTGTATTTTCGTTTGCCTCGCAACAAAGGCGGTTCATTTGGAACCAGTCTCTGCACTCACAACGGAAGCGTTCTTTGCGGCATTGCAACGTTTTATCTCACGTCGCGGTACCCCAGTTCTCATTCGCTCAGACTGCGGCACAAACTATGTAGGTGCTAGAAATCAGCTCATTGAAGTTCAGAACTTCCTCAGGTCAAACAATGATGCAATCACTCACAAGCTCGCGAATCAGCACATAACTTGGTTACTGAACCCGCCTAAAGGGCCTTGGTTCGGCGCTCTGCACGAAATAAACGTAAAATCCACCAAGCAACTACTTTATCGCGTGATAGGTGAACAGCACCTCACTTTTGAGGAATTCTCTACCCTTTTGGCTCGAATTGAGGCTGTACTCAACTCAAGACCCCTCTGCCCAATTTCATCCGACCCTACGGACTTTGAACCTCTCACGGCCGGACATTTCATTATTGGTCGTCCGCTCACCGCTCTACCTGAGCAGTCTTTTGACGACAGACCCATATCTGCTCTTAAACGCTTTCAGCTCATTCAAGCGCTCTCTCAGCGCTTTTGGACTCTCTGGTCCAGATCCTACCTCCATACCCTGCAAACCCGCTCCAAATGGCTCTCCCCTTCTTCCCCTCCTCAAGTGGGTGAACTGGTCCTCATCAAAGAGGATGACCTACCTCCGCTCCAATGGAAGTTGGGGAGAATTCTCCGCACGATACCTGGCAAGGATGGAGTGATCCGAGTTGTGGATCTGGACACAGCCCATGGAAATCTGCGACGACCTGTGTTCAAGATAGCCAGGCTGCCGTTGGATTCAGCTCAAGAGGAGTCGCAGCCCCGGCCCCCCCAGGATGTTCACGCCACAGCGTGACGCGTGATCCGCGCGCGCATGCGCGGAAGTAACTCGCGACACAGCGCGCCGGATGACTAATTTCGCAACACAGCGCTGGCGCCAACCCGCGCGCTGGCTCACTCTCTTCCGCTCGGGACATCGTTCAAACGACACGTGTGTACACACTCGCGCCGCCAACACACCGAAATCTCGCGTAACTACCAGTGTTGTGTTCATACCAGTGCTGTGTTTATTACTCCACGAACCAAGACATTCTGCACATCCCTGCCCAAGGCGCCAGCTTCATCAGCCCAACAAGGAGGGACGACACACGGCGCATCCACCCACAATCATCATCAAAGGTCAGTCAGTTTACCCACAATTCTCCAATCAATCCTCAAATCCCATCAGCTCTGCATTCCTGTAACCTCGCGGTTACACCATGGGAACTGATTTATGGGATAAAAAGCAGCCTATGTGCTATTCCAGGCCCAGAACTACATTTGTGCAAATTTTCAGACCAATCGGTTCGGTAGTTACGGCGTGAAAGAGTAACAAACATCCATCCAAACTTTCGCATTTATTTGTAAGTTGTATTTATGTTGTGAAAAATTATACTTAATTAACATTATATCATTGCAGTATAGAAACGCAGAAAAAAAAGTAAATCTGGATGTGAGGAGCTCTGAACCGGGATTCGAACCCGGGACCTCTCGCTTACCGGGCGATTGCTTTAACCACTGAGCTATCCAGGTCTCAACATAACCGTGAATTTACCGATGTGCTTTCCCATACTGCAATGATAGTTATAGATACCCACTTTACAGTGAGCCACTTGGCGCCTAGAGGACGCTAGTGTATTCAAAGCTAGTCAAAGACCATTATGCCCTACCGTCACCTGTTACAGCATCGGGTAGTGAAGAATACACATTACTCTTATCGAAACTATGACAGAAATAAATTTCTATGTTTGAACACTTGGCGATTTATCCATCACAAGGAGATATAAATTAAATTATACTTATTTTTTATCCGTGTTACAATGTGACTGACTATTTAATTTTATTCGTCTTTACCCCCGTTGTACATACTTACGGGTACCCTTGGCCGTTTTGATGATAACCAGACTTATTTACCTACATGGTCTTTTTAGTTAGTCACTGTATAATTGTAAATACTCTAGAGTCAAAACTGCAAACAAAATTTTGCACAAGAAAGACTACATTTTTAATGTATATCCGACAATAAATTGTAGGAATGATTACTTTTATACCAACTTTTGTACAAAAATAAATCCGAAGTAGATTTATAAAATTGCATAATATCTACAAGTATTTAGAGGTTCCTCATAAGCACAAAAGTTACCCTGTCTAACTGACTGATTTATCGACGCCTAAAGCAAACCCCTCACCTAAGAACATAAAATTTAGACTAGGTTTCTTGTATGACGTAAACAACTGCGAAAAAGGAACCACGGGATGGAGAGAAACAGGGTCCACGTGATAAACGCTGCGGGGCGTTCGCTAGTTTTTAAGAGGCTATGCGAATTTTATTTTTGTCACTGTCACTCCAAGCGAAAAATCGCGCAGTGCGAGAGGGGCGGATGCAGGGCAAAAGGGAAAAAAGTTGGTTTTATATTTTTATTACAAAATA
The DNA here is from genome assembly GCA_934047225.1 of Ypsolopha sequella. NCBI lineage: Eukaryota > Metazoa > Arthropoda > Insecta > Lepidoptera > Ypsolophidae > Ypsolopha > Ypsolopha sequella. The sequence continues at coordinate 11,780,782 of OW203994.1, read as the reverse complement.
GCTAGCAAAATTTCAAATATCACATCTCTAGATATTGTTAATACACACATAATAAAATACGTTTGAGTTCTATATATGGTTCTTATTCGTCAAACGAGGAGAAAAAGTGTGTTTTAAGACCTCATTTCAACAATTATTTCTATAGAGGAAAATTTATCCAAACATGTTTTCCAATTTCGAAACCCTAGATTATATAGTCAAAATGCATGTACCAAAAATGTATTAATTTTTTTTTGTGTTACATGAAATACACAGAAAAGGAACACCCGTATTTTTTTCGCATATCGCCTTAATAAATGGTCTAAATTTTGTTACTTAATTAAAATAAACAGGGGTCAAGTATGACCCAATGTATTCAGATTCTCGGCTTTAGACTGTCATTTCTACCCAGCTCCCTAATCTTATGATCCTACCCTAATCGAAAGTTAAACTTCTGGGCATTAATCCGGCTCTTAACGATTGTTCTAAAGCTTCAAAAGCAATCTGTGGCGGGAGGGTGCCAAGGGTTGCCAGTACTGGACTTTTACTTTTTTAAGGCGCCGTAAAATTAGAAAACCTTTTTTGCAAAGATTTTTCAGATTTTTCCAGCTTTAACCTGTTTCTTGAGTGTTTAAAAACCCTGACTCGCCTGCATTTAAAATACGTAAGGGAAGTAAAAAAAGAAACATTTGCGCATCCTAGGGAAAGTCGTTAGTTAATTCGGTATGATCAGTAAAGCATATATTTTTATTCCATGTTACCTGTCTATTTACACCCAACGTTTATAAGTACACACACCTGTAGTTCAAGGTCCACATTTGTAAACAATTTTAACGGATATGACCCTTCAATAAGAATTGCCGATACGATACAATACAACACAATACAATATTCTTTATGGCACACCAAAAACAAAGTAAATAGACAATTTGAAAACTAGAAGTAGGGTACAATTGGCGGTCTTATCTAAAAAAGTCTATACTAAAAAGCGATCTCTTCCAGACAACCTTTGGATGGAGGAACTCTTAAAAGAAAGAAAACAATGTGTAGAGGCGGTGTACAGAATAAAATAGATACAATTATACAAATATATGTGTACATTTAAACATACATATACATAAATAATATATAAAAAAAAATATCTGTGTAAATATAAAAGGAACAGGTAGAAATAAAAAATAATAATAACAAGAATAATAAAGAATTGCCGATATCATGGTGGCGTCCATACCACTCGGCATAATGTCTTGAACTTGACGTTTTCTTTTGTTTTGTCTTATTTGATAGGCTTCGACGCCCATGAAACAGAACAAATCAAAAAACTAAGAGCCGTATTCAACAATTAAAGAAAATCATATTCATATGAATTTTTTACTCAACCTGACGATATGATACGAACCCTACGATAATTCACCAGTAGATAAGACGATGTTGTTCTAAAGTAAAATTGCCGTCCAGTTTACTGGATTATAAAGACAAATGATTTCCTACAGTTAACCACCGTGTAATTGTAACTTAGCAGTATATTGTTTTAGTACCGTAGCACTCAATTGTCTTATTATAAGTGAGTAACACAGGGCCCGTAATAAGGAGGTTTATTTTATCCATATTGTGCCTTTCTCAAGGCCATGCCATTATATTTTATGTCGCTTTTTGCTTTTTTTACCAATTTTATTCATATAAAACAATTGATAATTCAATTTTCAATTGTTTTTGTGACACTAAACAGTTCTACGATGGTATCACCATCGGTGCCGATTTCTGTACGACTTTTCAACTCACACGGATTTATGAGATTAACCGTTCTCCAAATGTTTTATTAAATTTCTGACAAGTAAGGCCCTTTTTGACCTTTTCCTTCTAGTTTATTATGGCCATTAGTTACCTTTTCCGCAAGAGTAATGTTTCCATGTCTGTTTCCACTTCATATAACAATGTTATACCATGTAGATTTACTAAGATTTGTTTTTTATTACTTCGCTTGCGCTAAACGAAATATCTGCCCTCGGTTACTGCTAAATCACGTGTGTCAAAGCACAATTATATTTTTGAGACTTATTTCGTTAGAAAAAAGTTTTAGGTACCAATAACATATTTTAATACATAATATCTAATAATAAGTGACTATATAGATATAAAAAATGTTACCACTATTCTGTTAAAAGAAGGTTGGGGAGATCTACGACCTTAAAAGGGTCGATATAATGTCAACTACGCAACATCAAATTACCATTTCACATTGCGTAATCGATTAATCGGTTTCATAAAAATATAGACTATACTTGTGATAAGCATGTTTAGGCAAAAACGCATTAGTTTTAAGTTCACTCGATAAAAAATAATGAAATCACTTGTTATTTATGTTTTTCAAGGGTTAAGGACCTTCTTCAAATCGTAAAACCTTGAAACTTCTATTAAAAATTACCCCGTAATTGTGTCTTAGAACATTTTAATAATTTCAACTAGAAGCTGGGTTATTTGATAAAAACTCGGTTTTCCGTGAGAGTGGGATTCTTGTTTGTAGTAACAGCTACGGCTCAGAATGCGTTATTTTAAGCGATACAAATATATCTTAGAGTTCTGTTCTGATTGATGAAAAATGGTCCGTATGCACAACAGATGCACAACTTCAAATGACTATTTCAAATTGTGTAACTCGGTCAATCGGTTTAGTAAAAATAATATAGATAGTAGATCCTAGGGCTGATCAAAACATTAAAAAAATGCAAATTCTTTGAGTTCGCTCGATAAAAAAAATTACGACTTTACCTCTAATAAATTTCATGTTTTTCGAGTGATCAAGGGCCTTTCTTAAATTATACAGCCTTAAAATTTGTATAAAATATAATTGACCAACAACCTCGTCTAAACGCTTTAAAATATTTTAATAATTTCATATAGAAGCCGAGTTATTAAATAAAAACACAGTGGTGGTCGTAACGGCCACGGATGAGAGCCCGCTATTTTAAACAAAAAAGAAACGTCATAGAGTTTAGTTTTGATTTATGCAAAATAAGGTGCTCAATCTGACCTTACATGCACCCATAAGCGTCAAACGACAAACCATCGTACACACGTAATATGTAAACTGAACAGGTAAAGATCACTTTGCAAGATGACCGTGCAAAGGTCACTTTTTTACAAAGATTATAAAAATATCCCAAAATGGCTCTTCTTACACGAAACAGTTTTACTGTTTAGCAAATGATTAGTATACCTAATAGCCTCGTAATTAAAAAAGCATTGCGAAGACTGTAGAATCTTAACCCACACAAAAGAAGCAGGTATTTCAATTCACAATATCCAAACCTTAGAGTATAAATACTTTATATTTATACTCTAAGATCTAAACTATTCCAAACTGGTTCACAGAATTCAGTAAAGCTGCAAATCTAGTTTATACAAAGTAAATAATACAGATAGATCAATATTGATATCTCATAGTGAGAAGCATGAAAGTGAAATTCTGTATGAAGGTTTTAACGCCTGACCTGACTCGATATAGATTTTGTAGATACATTCTCAGAGTACCGACAATGTGTGATATCTTTGGCGTGTCCCTTTTTGCCGCGTAAAACATTACGTTATGTAATAGTAAAAATGTTTTCAGTGAAATGTACTAACGAACTAAACATTTAAAGTTTTAAAAAGTTACAGTTTTGTGTAATTTTTCAGTAATTAGTATTGTAAGAAACTCGCCTTTTTATAATTAATGGAAATAGAACACTTGTATTCAAAAATTACTCAATAGTTCTCAATCAATTTTACTCAATAGTAAAATTTTAATATAAGTGTTCTGTTTTGAAACGTAACACTTAAATTCAAAATTAACTCAATAGTTATACAACAAAACCTTACCTATATTAACCTTATTATTAATATTTTTAATTTTTGAATTCCTAATTTACAGAAACCAATGGATACTTTGCGATGGCAACATACAAAATATTTCGATTTCGATTTTCGATTAATTAGGAAAAGGCGGGTATTTCACAATTCGGCTACGAAGCCGCTCTTAAAAGTTTTCTACAAGAACATGAATATTGGCATAGGTTTTTGCTGTTCGTTTAAGCTTACATTATTAGTAGTCCTCAAACCAGTAATATTTGCTGCCAAAACCCACTATTCAATTGATAGACCAATCAGAGAAAGCCTTTGGAGTTTGCATAAATGTGACCAGGCATTGTCCATCTAGCGCCGGTTATAGGATTCAACTATATTAGGAGATTGGAGGGTTGGTAAATATATCTAAATGTAAATATAAATATAAATATAATATAAAAATAAAATAAATTTAAATGGTAAATATAAACTGATGCAGGACCTCGATTCTATCTCGATTTGTGGCTTGAGCCAAAAATCACGACCATCGACAAATCTATGAATGGAGATCGTTAGAATAGCAATTTTGGTTTTCAACGGATACAAGTAGTTTCCCACCGGATATTTAGACCATGGAGATCATTTTCCGTAACACCGGAATAAGGTTCCGGACACGGATAATTTTTCACTACCTAAGTTATGTATGAGTATGATATCCAAAGTATTTTGATATGCGAGTACTTACTTAATTAAATACTGTTTGTATTGTTAAATATTTAATTGCCATACTAGAACAAAATACATAGTGATTAAAATATTAATTTATATTTTATATATCTTGCTTCAAGTTCGCTTTTTCACTTATGAAACCTTAGCTAAAACCCTATTTGCAAGTTTTAGAATGATATAACATGATCAAATGTTTCGTTTATACAAACACTAGCTTTTGCCCGCGGCTTCGCCCGCGTTGATTAAGTTTTTGTATAGTCGTATCGAAACTGTAAATATTTTTAGTTTTAGTAGTTGACCTGACTTTGATTTAGAGTATTTAAAGTGTTTTTGGTTCTCATCATCTCTAATTTGATCCCTATGTAAAGTTTTTTTGGCGAGGCCGAAGAGCAAGACACGTTTCCGTCTTTTTTTTTTTTTTTTATTTATTCCTGTTTTTTAATTTTTCAGGGACCTTGTTTTTTTTTTTTATATTTATTTGCATCATTATACTTTAACATTGTTTATTATGTTACTTAATTTTTTATTGAATATTATATTACACCTTTAATATCTTTATCTTTAATTTTATCTTTAATAAAATTGATACTGTTATTATAATTAATCAATGAAATTTTTATTTTATTTTTATTTTTTAGCGTATATAAAAATATATATTTATTTTCTTTTCTGGGGCACTGCCCGCTGCTTTACGTCTTGTTAGTTTGTGCCACTGCTTTCATGACGTCGATGCAGTATTCGGCAAATTTCGGTCCTGAACTCTTACCCGCCAGGAGGGAGCTCCAGTTTGAGGTTTCAATGTTCATGTCGAACTCAAGTTCGAGCTGCAACCTCCTGGATCCGAACATTGGACATTCGTTCAGGACGTGTTCGATTGTCTGATCGACGTGGGGAGCAAGAGCAGCCTGGGTCGTCACGACATTTGAAGCGGTGAAGGTAGTGTGCGTTCCCGCCGTGAACAGTCCACGCTTGAGTGATCCAATGTGAGACCCTAAAATTCACTATTGTTCGGAAAGACTGGCAAATGTCCGGGAAGAAAAGTTTGGTGATTCTGCCCTTCCCGGACGTGGAGTATTCCTCCCGCCAGATTTCTAGGGTCCGTTGGCGGATCACTCTCCTGGCATATGACAGAGGAAATCTGTCATAATCTGCGGCTGTCTTTTTGTGTAGGGCGGCATGCTTAGCTAGCTCGTCGGCGCGCTCGTTTCCAGCAGTGCCAATGTGAGCCCGCACCCACCATAGCTTTATTTGGACGCCCTTTTCAGCCGCAACTGCCAGGTCTGCCCTGATGTCTGTCACAAGGGGATGCGTGGAACGCGGGTTCGCAATTGCATCCAGGGAGGAGCGTGAGTCGCTAAGGATGTCTGCCTCCCTGAAGTGTTTGTCCTTCACCGTCAGCCTGATTGCCTGCCGCAATGCGAGAAGCTCCGACTGGTAAACAGTACAAAATGCTTCCAGTCGGAACTTCTTTGACAGCACCTCGATACCGTTTCGCCAGTATGTGAATGCACATCCGACTTTGCCCTCGATCTTGCTGCCATCAGTATAGATACTGACCGGAGCGTTGGTTTGTCTCCCGGCGCGTTGTCATCGAGACGATCCAATACCGTGTAGCGAACCCTCTGCCAAAGGGCAGGATGGGGCAGTTGGTAAAATGGTGTTCTAGACTCCACCAGACGGTCCCTCGCCTCCAGCAGGGGCTTGCCACGCTTCACGGCATATAACTCGGCCGCCTCACGCACCCGCAGCTCGATCGGGAGCAGCCTTGCAATCGTTATCGCTGAATCATAGGAGACGGTTCGGTATGCTTTAGCAATCTTTATAGCTTTTAATCGTTGTTCCGACCTCAAGACGTTTTATAATTTATTTTTTGGACGTGCTATCAGCCAATACGTTCGCTGCGTAAAGAAGAATAGGCTCTACTGCCCCGATATACAGCTGCCTGACTATTTCGGAGTTAAGACCCCAAAAGGCCTTAGCGACCCGAGTCAGTCCCTTGCAAACGGTGGCAGCTTTATAGCAGACCATCTTGATGTGCTCCAAGAACGTCAAGTTCTTGTCGATCGTTAGCCCAAGTATTTTGACTTTGTCGACGGGTGGCAATAGGACATTTGCCATTGTGATATGGGGCGTTGGAAAGTCTCTCTTTCCTGTAACAACCATCAAAGCGGTTTTATGCGGAGAAAACCTAAGTTTGTGTTAAATACCCCAAGTGGCTATTGAGTCTAATACTGGACTAACGATACACTCTAGCTCCTCTAGCGTGTCGGCTGAAGCTACTATGACTATGTCATCGGCCAAAGCTTGGACGTGAAGTCCGCAGCCCTGGAGCAGTTCGAGGAGCGAGTCAATTACGACGTTCCACATCAACGGTCCACTTATACTTCCTTGAACGCAGCCCCGGGTTGTGGGTTTGGAGACAGTGACGCCAGCGTATGTAAGAGTGATAGACCTGTCAGATAAGTAGCTGTCTACCACGCTATACACATCCGCAGGACAGTTTTTAGCCTGCAGATGTGCCTTAATATCGTGTTTCCGAAAAGGCTACAGCACAACTTCTGCTCTTAGTAACATTGTTGACGATGTTCTGACATCTTTTGATGCAGGTCATGGCACGCTGATGGTTCTTTTGGATTTTAGTCGAGCGTTTGACTGCATAAGTATCCCACTCCTACTGTCTAAGTTAAAACTTTGTGGTCTGTCTAATAAAGCATGTCAATGGTTCTCTTCATATTTTTCTGAACGAACACAAATAGTTCAGTGCGTCAATGCTAAAGGTGCTACCGTCAAGTCTAAGCCTTTACCTGTTAACCGTGGTGTTATCCAAGGCTCAATACTGGGGCCCACCCTTTTTGCAATATATACATCTAATATAACTCCAGCTTTTAAAAATACAAAGTTCCATCTATACGCCGATGACACGCAATTATACGTACAAACACCGGCGACGGCTCATGATATTGAACAGGCAACTTCCAAGCTTAATGAAGATTTAAAAGCCACAATGTAATGGGCAAGAGATCACAGTTTAATGCTTAACCCTAAAAAAAGTGTCGCTATAATACTCGGAACTAAGCACCAAGTAAAATCAATTAAAGTTTTTAATCCAAAAATCAGATTAGGTGATTCTATTATACCCATAGAAAGTTGTGTTCGTAATTTGGGGCTACTGATGGATGAAAACTTACATTTTGAAAAGCATGTTCTACAAAAAGTGGCTAAGTCCTTTGGAGCTCTTAAAAGTCTATATAAAATGAGGCCATTTTTAGATCCAAAGGTGCAATTGCAGCTTTGTAATAGTCTCGTGCTCTCACATCTAAGCCACTGTGATATTATGTAAGGTCCGTGTTTATTCCAAAAAACAGCTAAAGCTGTGCAGCGAGTCCAGAATGCTTGTATGCGATTTTGCAATAATATTCCTAGGAGGGACCACATTTCACCCCATCTACAGGCTAAAGGTATCTTGAATATGGCTAATACGAGAGCATTAAAACTATCATGTTTTTTGTTTAACCTATTAAAAACTAAAACTCCTTAATACTTATATAAGAAATTAGAATGGTTATCTACATCTCGTAGAAACATACTCAAGACCCCTAAAACTACTCTTGCCAATACCAGGGGCTGCTTCAAGATAGTTGCATCTAAATGTTGGAATGTGCTGCCACCACCAGTATTAAATGTCGAGTCATTGGGCTCTTTCCGCACTAAGTGTAGCAGATGGCTACTCTTGAAGCAGTCTCAGGCTCTACGTGTTCCCTCCTAAAACTAAACATTATTATTTTCTTTATTCTTTTATTTTTTTATTATTATTTTTATTTTGTTCTTTGGTTTCAAAAAACTTTGTAGGCTTTTTTTTTCTTTTTTCAATTTATTTTGTTGTTAATATTTATTGTAGTTACTTTAATTTAATCTAATATGTGTTTCATCATGTAGTATTACAAGGCTGAGCTGAAAATCGGCGGCTGTCTGCATGTGTAGCTAGCTGTATGCCGAGCTTAGACCTTTTTGTCTTTTCACTTTTGTATTTATTGTTGTGTGTATATGTATTAGCACATTTGTAAGACAAATAAATTATGTTTTATTATTTATTTATTTTATTTAATAAACGGCCACCAGGCGTGATCAAAGGCTCCCTCTATGTCTAGTGACACGAGAGCAACGATCTTTTTACTTACGTTTCTCTCGTATTTCAGCAGGTCAACTAAATCATAGAGAGCATCCTCAGTTCCTCGCTGCGGCAAAAAGCCATACTGTCTGGCGTTTAGGTGACCTCGGGCTTCCAGGTGCCATAGGAGCCTGTTATTCCACAGCTTTTCGAAGACCTTTCCCATCACTGGAAGCAGGCCAATTGGTCAGTGGGCCCTTGGGTTTGCGTAGTCCTCTTTGTTAGGCTTAGGAAGAACACAATAAACTCGTGCCCGCTTCCAGTGTCTGGGAAAGAGTCCCACAGCCAGGCACCTATTAAAGACCGCGAGAAACAGCCTACAATTAGCCATTATTGTTTCGTCTTTGCCGAGGCCGAAGCCCGAGCCGTTTTGCAGATCAACACAATTTTTTGTTCTCTGAATTAATCCTCTGCTAATGTATAACAGCTGTCTTTGATAACTGATTTAATCCCCTAGTATAGCATGTTTGGCGAGGCTGAAAGCCGAGCCGCATTTCCATTTACACTATCTTTTGTTTTCTAATTAATTTTAATCATCTGCTTAAGTATCATTGGAAGTCTTTGGCGAAGAAGAAGGCCGGGCTGCGTTTCCGAAGGACACCATTTTTTGTTCTCTGAATTAATCCCCTGCTAAAAGGTCTTTGGCGAGACCGAAAGCCATGCCGCGTTTCCAAACGAAAATTTTTTTTTGGTTATAAAGTAGCGTATGTCTTATTTCAGGTCTAGAACTACATTTAAAGCAGTTTCAGCCCTATCAGTTACGGAGGTACGGTGTGATGTACATCTGTGTATTACTTTTCTATAGGAACTGACACCCAATTGCCTCTGAACTGATTAATGGGATAAAAAGTGGTCTACTATGTCCTATTCCAGGTCTAGAACTACATTTTTGCAAAGTTGAGCCTAATCGGTTTAGTAGGTACGGCGTGAAGGAGTAACAGTACATCACTTTTCTATAGGAACTTGACAACTCATTGCCATCCTATGGGAACTAATTTATCGGATATAAAGTAGCTTTTGTCCTATTCCAGGTTTAGAACAACATTTGTGCAATGTTTCAACTCAATTGGTTCATCAGCTACGGCGTGAAAGAGTAACAAATATACCAACTTTATACAACTTTAACAACTTTAAATCCATCCCAACTTTCACATTTATAATATTATTTGGATGTACCTTACATGAGAAGAGTGCATCCGCAAGACGAAAGAACATGAACTCATCCCTTGAATTTTTATGGACATCAAAACACTCATTTTCTATTCCTTTTATTGGATTTAGAAAGTACTTACGAAAGTAAACACACTCCTTATACTTGCAATATTTGTGAGATACATACATTAGGTCACTTCTAATTATATAGCCAAAAATACATACTCAAGACTCGGTAAGTGGTCAGTGACCCTTTTTGAGAAAAAACACAATAAAAAGGTTAAAAGGGTTATTGCACCTTGGTCTTGACCACTTACCGAGTCTCCCGTTTATACGGACGGACAGACGGACAGCCTAAATAACAAATTTAGTCATTTTACTTTGAAATTGAAGGACTTTCCGAAGACAACTTCATCCCCCTTTTTACCCCTTCGGGGTTGGATTTATCACAAACGCTGAGACACGTATAAAGTAATTTTCAATTGTCAGTCTAAACACAAAATTTAAAGATCCTAACTTCGAAACAGACAAACTTTGTAATAAAGAACTTTCATACGAACTTTCATTTTTTTTTACCGTCATCTAGACCTCGCCAAGCCCTTTTCTTAGAGTACCATGAACATGGGTCTAGCATCAGCCGTTTGGGACATATGGGCCTGTAAAGTTTTGACACTTTCGGCAGACAGATCTCGTCGAGAACTTTTCCTAGACACCCATCAACATGGGTCTAACTCCAGCCGTTTGGGCGATACAGGCCGTCAAAGTTTTGACATTAAAAAAAAACTTTTTTTGTCATCCCGTGGTCCAACCCCTAGGGATGCACTACCTTCCGTTTAAAAGGTATTTTGCTTGGATATAGATAGATATAGATAGATAGATAGATAGACAGATAGATAGATAGATTGTGGATATATAGATCGATAGATATCTCAAAAGGAAAAAATGGAACCCTAATAGGATCACTTGTGTGGCTGTCTGTCTGTCCGTCGGTTACAGCCGATTTGCTCTGGCACACATACTTTCAAGAATTTTCATGTCCACTATATTAAATTGCAAAATCGATGCCATTTTCATAATAAACGTCCCAACAAACCATAAAAACGACACCCATATTGATATTTACACATTTCAACATTTAAACCCCATCGCACCCCAACAGGGGATGATGGTATTTCACGTCCACTACGTTGTATTTTAAAATCGTAGTCGTTTTCATGATCAGCGACCCGATAAACCATACAAACGATACCCATGTTGATTTTCAGAATTTGTTACCCCATTTCCCCCTTTTAGGGGTTGAATTTTGAAAAAACCTGAAACATGTATTTACTCATTTATTGATAAGAGTACTCCTGTGAAGTTTCGTATAAAATAGTTTAACTATTCTTGTTTCCCCATACAAACTTTGGACCCCCGTTTCACCCTTTTAGGGGGTGAATTTTGAAAAATCCTTTCTTAGTGCACCCCTAGACCTTTAAAGGAACCTACTTGCCAAATTTGGAATCTCCAGACCCAACGGTTTGGGCTGTGCGTTGATATGTCAGTCAGTCAGTCAGTCAGTCAGTCAGGTTCTTCTTTGATATAGATAGATAGATAGATAGACAGATAGATAGATAGATTGTGGATATATAGATCGATAGATATCTCAAAAGGAAAAAATGGAACCCTAATAGGATCACTTGTGTGGCTGTCTGTCTGTCCGTCGGTTACAGCCGATTTGCTCTGGCACACATACTTTCAAGAATTTTCATGTCCACTATATTAAATTGCAAAATCGATGCCATTTTCATAATAAACGTCCCAACAAACCATAAAAACGACACCCATATTGATATTTACACATTTCAACATTTAAACCCCATCGCACCCCAACAGGGGATGATGGTATTTCACGTCCACTACGTTGTATTTTAAAATCGTAGTCGTTTTCATGATCAGCGACCCGATAAACCATACAAACGATACCCATGTTGATTTTCAGAATTTGTTACCCCATTTCCCCCTTTTAGGGGTTGAATTTTGAAAAAACCTGAAACATGTATTTACTCATTTATTGATAAGAGTACTCCTGTGAAGTTTCGTATAAAATAGTTTAACTATTCTTGTTTCCCCATACAAACTTTGGACCCCCGTTTCACCCTTTTAGGGGGTGAATTTTGAAAAATCCTTTCTTAGTGCACCCCTAGACCTTTAAAGGAACCTACTTGCCAAATTTGGAATCTCCAGACCCAACGGTTTGGGCTGTGCGTTGATATGTCAGTCAGTCAGTCAGTCAGTCAGTCAGGTTCTTCTTTTATATATTTAGATAGATAGATAGATAATGAGGCGCAAAAATTTAAAAAGTTTTTTCCTGATAATTGTTAAATTTTCATGAAAATTATGATGTGCTGGGAAAAAGCGTTGATGACGTCATATATGATAAAAAAGTTGTCTGTTGTTAAAGAAGTCTTATTCATTTTGAAATAAATCAAGCGCTTAATACAGCTTTTTCTTTTCGTTCGCGTTCTTCCGGTATTGACTTCAAAAGCCTAAATGGCGTAGCTGTGACGTTTGAAAAACCATTTCGTATTACAGTTATTCAGAATTCCTTACATAAAAAAGAATTAAAAATAAGAGAGCTCCTTCAATTTCTGATTGAAGTGAATTCGATTCAGCATTTTTAAAGTGACGTCATTTTCTTGATATTTTTCTTTATAAATTAAATATTTCAGTTATATTGACAGTTACGCGTTGTAATAACTAAAAGACTAATTAACATTTTAATTAACTATTCTGCATACTTGTGCACGCAAAATAACAGCAAAATACCTCTAACCTATGCCCTATAACATTACCTAAACTCCTTTAAAGCTTACCTGACCACTACGTGAAGCTAAATACAGCATCCCAAATCTATTAGCCGGAATAGAAAACAAAGTGAACCGGGGTCACATTTGCGTAAAATATGTAAAACCCATTCGAATCTCTCTTTGCAAGTCGATTGAAAACCGTACAGTGAGGATTTTCTAGTGGCCAGCGGGGCCATTTTCTATCTTTCAGCCCATAGACATTGAATATTTTATTTTTTTCAGACGGTAGCTAAGTCATTTGCTGGAGTCATCTTGACAACTTTCCTTTTCATTGACCTACGAACAAAAAAATGAATGAACATTTGGATAGTTTGGCGATCATAGATATCTTTTACCATAGACTTAGGATATTCTAAGTCTATGTCTTATACTTATAATCATAATTTTATAATTATAATAATTAAATAGTTTGGAATTATGTGTCAATTTCAGCATCTATATGTCCATGTCAAATATCTTTTTTATTTACTTATTCGACTGACGACGACCACAAGTTGGTCGAAATATATTTTGAAGCGGATAAATAGTTTTTTAATTATATATTATAATATATTTAAAATAACAAAGACATAGAATACTTTTTTTTTTCTTTGGCAGTATGGAATTCTAAACGCCAAATGTTGTCGTGTTTTTCACCCTGGCTCAGAACAAAGAGTGACCATTTCAAATTTTTATGAAAATTTTAAAGAAAATACGTGAAAACTGCAGATTTAAGCGTTTTATCAATGTGGAATATTGTTCTGAGCAGATATGTCCCAACAACCAGTTAAAAATTATGGAATACATCAGTTTCACAGGTGAATACGACAACGCTATACACAGGTTGATGTACCTACCTTTTTTTCAATCTAATGTATGGTTAAAAGTTAAATAGGGCATTTAGTTGTAAATAATGTTTTATTCTGTTAGTTGTGTGCAACATTTATTTCATAAATATTGCATTTTAGAGAGTTTCTTATGTACGAAAAGATTTGTTAGGTTTACACTAAGGGCCGTATCCTTATACTTCATAATTCTATCGAAAAATTACTGGCTCAATCGATATAAATATGCTAATAATTTCTTTGCTTTTTTCGTATACATTCCCGAATGACCCCAAGCAAGAATAAATAAATTCGCTTAAAGAAAGAAAGAAACAAAACAGATTTATTGCCAAAAAAAAGCGTAACAATGAAGTGTACATATAAAAAATTAAAAGACAAACTTACGAATTAAATTTATAATAAACAAACTTAAAAGAAATACAATGTCGATTAAATATTCTTTATTCTTTTGGCAACAGGTGGCACGCTCAGCTGTGCTGCTAGATTAAAAAAACCAACAGCGCTGTTTTTCAGTGTACACCTAGGATAAAAAATTTTTAAAAATTTCAATTGAATAAATAAATTGCAGAAGGCGCATAAATCATACAATTAGGAATAAAAAAAGACTTCATGTTAAACATGTTAAGTGCGGTAAAAAAAAGAAAAGAGAGTTAAAAGAGTGTTGAGTATATAGAGGTGTAATTGGCATCTTATTTACATTCAATGATTATATCTGTATAAACGATTATAAAATAAAATGTTTTTTGCAGGGATAGGACCGAACTAAACTAAGTAAATAAATATATATAAATATTAATTAAATCACAACCGAACCCCAGAATCAGGAAAATGGTCTGCTAGCTGAAGAGCTAGCGATCTGGTTCTTTTTTTTTTTTGCTTTTATATTATAGCAGAATTTTGCAGATGTTAGTGGTTTTTCCAGTTACATATTTTTTATTTTGTATTTTAGAGTAAAATGGGATACATTTTCCTGTACTGGTGGGGGAAGGTCGTTCCAGATTTTCGAAGCCGCAAACCTGAATCCTGCTCTGAAGTTCGCAGTTTTGTGTGCGGGGATGTTCATTTTTTTTTGTACTTTACTTCGTGTATGTTTGCCGTGTTCACCACCACGCCATTTAAACTTACTACATATATATTCTGGACGATGGATATGAACTATTTTACGCACCATGACCGCAAGATGGAGCTCCCTACGTCCCTCCATTTTGAGCATTTTTTTTTTGTTTAGAAAGGGGCTAATATGTGACCGTCTTTTTATTCCGTAGCAAAACCTCGCACACGCATTCTGTACATACTCTTTGAATCGCACGACTAGTTTTGCCAAACAGTCTTGGGCCATACACTGTATCATAGTAGTTAAACAGAAAGAATCAGTGATTCGACCAGTATAACCCTAACCTCCTCTCTTAGAAATTCTCGAATTTCATACAGAACTTCGAGTCGAAAAAAGGCAGTTCTTATGTTCAAGTTTATGTGCTCTTGAAACCGTTGTTCGCTGTCTAATAACAGACCCAGCTTCCTGGCAGTTAATGCTCGCATTAAAGCATTGAATCCTTCGATAAAAACGTCGGATATATCTCCAGTATAACGGCTCTGTGTCCTTCATTTTAGGGTGGAAGACTATGAAATAAGAAACCCCAAATGATATGAAAGGCACAATACAAGAGCGACACGAAGATAAGACAAAAATCTTAACGTATTTCCTTCATCCTTAAATTTATCGATATCGATAGGTACCCACTATTACACACACATAAGCAGATGTCACACACATTGGCCATCGACGTTTCCTTGGCTATAAAAATCTATGAGTTTCTATATTAATGAACTTATATTAATTATTATTATTCTATTATGTATATACTATCAGTGTTGGCGATCGACTGACACAATAGGCAGAAAGTAGATCGTTGATGAAGTCCTCAAATTTCGAAAGCTACCTAATGAAGAGGACTTTTTTCCTCCCAACTCCACGATTCAAAACATCTTTTGGCCAAAGATCACGAAAAACATCCCAAAATTTTCAGTTAATTGAGTAATTTATTGCTGTTACGCCCGTGTATCATACTACGTTTTTCAATGCATAGTGTGAGGAAATAAAACGAATATAATCTTGTGAACTTTAAATTATGATTGGCTCAAAAGGACTGTATCCAGAGCCTTTAAACAGTGGAAAAAAAGGATAACATGTATGGTACACAGGAAAGGTTGCAGGTAAGCCAACTTTTCGTAAACAAATAAAAAAAAAATAATAAAGCCCTAGGGGAAAATAATCGACTTTCTGTTCGGTTTTGATGCATAAAAAGTGGGCATTTACGAGCACTTGCATTGAAAAAACATTTGTGCAAACTATACATATGATATCTAACAAAAACGCGATAAAAAAATACAAAGTTACATCTTTTCCAGATTATAATAAGCGCATCTAGACTGGTTTTCCAGGGGGGGCCTGGTGGCCGATAAGTGTATGAAGCCGAAGCCCAGTGTACTCAATATAAGTATACCATTATGTCAGAATTATCAAAAAAAGTGTAAATTTAGAATTTCAATAATTATTTCTGTCGAGTGAAATCCCTCAAATTGCATTTCTGAGAGTCCATATTCTAGAAAAAGGTTCCAAAATTGTTGTACTAGCTTATTTAACTTGGGACTTGGACACAAAGGTATGCTATGAAACAAAATAGCTGTTTGTGTCTGCTATGCGATTTCGGGACAGCGAGCGACCATTGCATTGTGGTTCAGAGTTCAAAATACTCTTTCATATCGTTAAAATACCTATTTGCGGATTTAACCAATTTTGAAACTTTCTCGGATCTAGGTAGATTATTTGAAAGCGGTCTTGTGTGAAATTATTCAAGAGCCCACCCCTAGAACTGGCTTGGTAATATACATACATATAAGGTTAGATAATATTAGTTGGTGAAACTCAAAACATAGGTAGTACTAGTTTATATAAACAACTGTTTGTATCGGAGCTAAGCAAAATTCGCAACTTTTCTTCTTTTCCTCCCATACAAATTACCCCGATCATCTCACTGTTCCAGTATGGAAAGGTGAAAACAAATTTTAAGAAATTCGCTTAGCTCCCATACAAACAATTGTTCATATAGACTAGTACTACCTATGTTTTGAGTTTCGCCAACTAATATTATTTAACCTCATACATATTGTGTCGGTTTAATAAAAATTATATAAAAGCTTAGTATTTCGTAAGCGCGTGTTTCTTGGTGGTCGTTACAACCACGGCTAAGAGGGCGCTATTTTAAATTATTAGGTCTTTACCTATGAAATTGCCGTTTTTTATAGAGAATTTAAAGGAAACTCAATTTTCAGTACTAGAATTTTTGCAATTTTTTATAGGAATGACAAATCAAAATTATGTAATTTATTTTGTGTATGAATGAGACAACATTAAGCTAAAAGGAACATTAATTTAATTTTTGAAAAGTGTCAGCTGTAAAAAATTATTATGAATCTTATTATGGAAACGGATGGCATTTAGGACGACTTGTTTTTGAAAATTTAATTTTGGTTATCAAATTGACAATAAAAATAAAATTTAATACGTAGATGTAAAGACCTTGAAATCAACTTTCAAACAAAAAACAAATAATGGAAATAGAATAAATACAAAAAAATTCATTCATACCTAGAACTTTGGGTATACGGTGAAGAAGCTGATATTTTCCATCTCTCACTTTCCAGCTATAAAAAGGTGTTAAATCTGGTAAGCCAATCTTACAAGTAGAAAATTATTTTTATTATAACTTACAACATTGAAATTTCTTGGCTTTTTGGAATATTGTAAATTTTATTATTTATGTAAGTCAACAATATGATATGTATTTTACTATCAGTGGAAACTCATTTGGTCTCAATCCCTTTCTAGTTTTTAAGTTGCTATAATTTGTTTTAAAACTGTTTGTTTTCTTAATAAGAATAAATAAATAAATAGATAAATAGCTATTGAATTACAGGAATTATGAACTCATGAATCTGTAAGAAAATTTCGGCAATTTCACATGTAAAGACCTATTAAAAGGAAACGTCATATAGTTCAGTTCAGACTGAGACATGCAAAATGAGGTGCTCAATCTGTTTTTATTTACAACTTTGAAATTTTTATTTAAAATAAGTCAATAAATCTCAAAAAAGTGTATCTCAGAATATTTTAATAATTTCAAAACTCAGTTTTTCGTGAGCACGGTTTTCTATGTTATCATAAAGGCTCAGAACGCTGTTTTAAACAAAACTTCATAGATTTAATTTCTGATTGCAGCAAAATTAGGTGCTCAATTTCAATTTTATTAAATTTATACGCGCTTTCTTTCACTCTCCCATTGTTTGGGCGAGCGCTTCTCATCCTTCGTCTCATTGACGCTTTTCATCAGGCACGATAATGCCCAAGGGAAAGCCCAATTTCTTTTTTTTTATTCGGGACATCTCTGATTACCCGGGAGGATACAGGTCTAAACAGAAAAAACAATAAATTACTTAGGACATTTTATTCTTATTCAATTTACGTTAAGTCGGTTTTAAAACCACTTCCGTGATGAAAACAGAGGTAAAACTTACTCTTTCGTAACGCAAAACAAGTTTAGCTTCCGTGTCCGTGGGCGTAGCGTAGGTTCAAGCTAGGTTACCTAGGTCAAAGTGTTATCAACGTGCAGAACAGGTTGAATATAGGTAAAGTTGGCTTTCAACATATTGCGGATCCGAGTTTCCAGCAGGGTTCTACCATTAAGTATCTTGATACCGAATGTTTATGTGAAACAAGAAATCTATAGTGAAACTTTAGACGTTGATATTTATGTCATGACCTATATCTAAGAACAAAGAGTACTGTGATAACAATATCTCAAAGTCACATACGTATACATACATATACTCACGCCAGTCTTTTAGAGGGAGAGGCAGAGACTACAGATTTCCATCTGCTACAATCCTGACATACCTCTTTCCTTTTTTGAAATTAATAAAGTTTTATTATAAATTGGTCGTAGAAGAATTAAAAAATATAAAGAACTTTTGTCCATATTTATGTATGGGCATTAACGTGTGACTGAATATTATATTTATAAATATTTATAGAATATATTTTAAATTAATGGAAATAATGAAAATATTATTTTATATTGAATCATATATCTTGATATTTCTATATCGCCTGGTGTTTCTTTTCTGTGTATTTCATGAAATAGACGGAAAATTTCAATAAATTTCTGGTATATGCATTTTGACTATATAATCTAGGGTTTTGTAATTGGAAAACATATTTGGATAAATTTTCTTCGATAGAAATAATTGTTGAAATGAGGTCTTCAAACACACTTTTTCTCCTCGTTTGACGAGGAAATGCAGAACTCAAACATATTTTACTAGGTACTTAACAATATCTAGAGATTTGATATTTTGCTAGCTATTTTAGTATTTTTAATAAAAATATAAAACCAAATTTTTGCCCTGAATCCGCCCCTCTCGCACTGCACGATTTTTCGCTTAGAGTGACAGTGACAAAAAGAAAATTCGCATAGCCTCTTAATTAGTCGATCATTCTACCTTAACATTATTCTTGTTTTTCTTATAGATTATTTTATTACATTTGATGTCTTTTATCTTTCTGTCATTTCTTTCATCCTGTTTGATACAAAAGTACGCTAGATAATAAAGTCTAGTAAAGAAGTTTAATGATTTGATACAATAATAATCTTTGTCTACGTATCTCCTAAAGTTCATCACTTTTTATAGTCACAATAAAGCCGATTCTAAAGGCTTTAACTGTAGTTTTAGTGCTGTCAAAGCTTAAATTTTTCCAAAGTAATTTAGCTTCTAAGTCTAACACTTAAGGATTTTTTTGCGATGAAGAAAATTTTGTTTTGACAGCACTAAAACTAAAATTAAAGCCTTCAGAATTGGCTATATTGTGACTATAAAAAGTGATGAACTTTAGGAGATACGTAGACAAAGATTATTATTGTTTTGCCCATAATTGTATCAAATCATTAAACTTTTTTACTATACTTTATTATCTAGCGTACTTTCGTATCAAACAGGATGAAAGAAATGACAGAAAGATAAAAGATATCTTGGAAAGTTTCTTTTTATTCATTACAATAGGTAAAATTTTAATTAGGTACCTATTGTATCGGGAGTCGCTCACTTTGTCTCCAGCGACTTCTGATGATGATAACACAGGCTGTGTGTGCCTTATAATTCAGTATCGACCTGACCCTGGAACATGAATAACGCCAGACTTTCGAGCGTTCTTTAGAAGAAATTAGGTCTCTCCTTATGTTGAAAAAAACACATTTGCTGGAAAATATATCCAACCATTTTTTTTTTGTTTTTAATTGTTCTGGAGAAGAACGGGGTTAAGGGATGACTTGAAATATTAATTAGTCAATCTACTTAAATTCGGTATTTTTTTGCCTACAAAATATTTAATTTTTAGCTAAATGCATTCAAATTTGTTGTTAGCAAAAGCAAATAAAGTATTTGCCATTGGACTTATTGTGCTGGAAGGCCATACTCTTGGCCATACTTACATAAATTCAAAAATGAATTTATCCGTTTTTGCATTTTTATTTTTACTCACCGCTATGTCCTACTTCTCAGCAAGACTAATTGAATTGGCGGTCTTAGGCATGTACTATTTATTTGTTTATCATCTTTTTATTATATTATACTTACATACCGTTTTATTATTATCTTTGAATTTATGTATTTAAAATTGTTATTATTTAAAATTGACGGGTATTCGATGTATCTTAATTTCATAAATTAATCTATTTTTGTTTCTGTTCCTTTAACAGGCCTACCTACATAAGATATCAAAAATTTAATTTTTTTGAAGTAGCTACCTTTTTTAAAAGCGACTAAGAACATAGCATCCATACATACAACGCCATCTAGCAGTGTTCTTGGAAACGTCAAGAGAAAGGTTTTCCCTTAACTTGTATCTGTGCTAAAGAATTCACTCAACACCAACGCGGAAAACATGTTCCACTGTGTAGGTGGCGTTTAAACAATTTTTATTTTCTCCGTTAGATGTCGCTCATCACAACACGAGATTTTCGACAGTATAATATTGTAATCTTTGATTTTCAACTCGGTCCATCAATTTTACCAACAACCTATTTATTTTCGATGTTTCAGAAGAAAATACACACGTGCATTAACTCTAGCTATAACCTAACCAGAAAGCATTTGCAGCTCTTAGGAGAAGTATTAGTTGATTAATAAATAATCGTATTTATGCTCTCAATGTCTTCTAGCACAAACTAAATAATACTTAGTCTATGCTTCTAGTGAAAGCTACTATTCAATCAAACTACCTACATATTTTAAAATCAAAGTTAGAAGAAAGCCCAAATGCCGACCCTTCTAAAATGTGTACTTATTTCATTTTAAAACAATGAAAAAGTGGTAAATATTTTTATTTTTAGTAATTATATTTTAACTTGGTAATAAATAACTTGGTGTGTAGCCTACACTACTATGTAGGTCATACACTCTAGCTCATAAATAATATAGAGTTCTTCATTTAACTCTAGCTAAAAGATTGTGGTTACTTTTTCAAATCGTTTCCATGACAATTTTATAGTTGTACTGACTGACAAGATGAGAAAATGTTTGTGCAAGTGATGGGCCTTGTATATACTAAATATGAGTAATAAATACGAGTGAATTTTATTTATTTATTTATTTATTTAATATAAAATTGTTCAGCATTACACTATTAACCAAGTAACTGACCAATTCAAAGATATATACAAAGTAAAATGATTAAAAACATATTTAAAAACAAAAAAAGATAATATTATTAAAGAAATAAATATTTCTATATATAATGTTGATCTAGGGACATCGTCTTTGATTATTTGATTATCCAAATATTAACACTTAATTTAATAGTTTTAGGCGCTATATTTCGACCCCTCAGTGGGGTCGTCATCAAGGCGAATAGAAAAATATTATATGGCATAATATATCTAGGTAGGTATTTGACGCTAGAAAACCACAGGCATCTTTTGACATAAAAATAATTTAAAACATGCACCAAACTTTTTTAAGGGACAGTTCAGGCAGCCGACGTCAGGTGGCGCTATGATGCAGAATGCTCCGATCCTGAACTTAGATAATACTGGGTGCTTGGTAATTGGACCTAATCCTTTAAAGGGGTTATACTAGGGATCATTTCCAACAAATAATGCCTATCAAATAGGGGTCAAAAAAGTAAAACACGTCGATATTTCAAAAATTACAAAATAAAAAAGGTTTTCTTTCCACTTAAGACCTTTTAATTCTGAGATTATTACGTATTTTTTTATAAATGATTACTCATCTACCATTGATCCGAAATATAATAATTAAGTGCTGAGAGAGGAAAAGTTATTTTTAAATTATTTATTTTTGGTTATTAGTCTGAAAGTTTGATAATAAAATATAAAAACCTTCGTAACTCGGAGACCATTCATTTTCGACACCTAGTTGAAAATGATCTCTAGTATAACCCCTTTCAAGGAATTGGTCGAATTACCAAGCAACCTCTATAATGCTTAGGCACTATTTAATTAAGTGTTTATATTTATCTAAGATAATATAATACAAGTACAATTATGAAAATGAACGTAAACTGCCAAGCATTGGACGAAAAGTTGGCTCGTCGGCAGTAGAAACTGAAATTGGCATTTTTTTTAATCTCAAGTTATAGCTTATACACAACACAATCACAAGCCTGTGGTAGTGGTAGAAAACTTTTTTTTGTTGCAGTTTTTTCTAACTTCTATTAGGGCCCTCCTCGAATAAATATTTTGAAATAAACGAATCATTTGTGGCTCGCCGGGGCCCCTTGAATCAGGGGCCCTATACGACCGCATTAGTTGCATAGCTACGCCACTGATTTCCATGATCATTATTCCATAGCCCAACATCCTTGTTTTCACTTGTAATCAAAAAACGGGTGTTTACCGTAGCGATTATATTATTTATCCGCCTACCTACTTAGATGTTTCGTAATCTTAGGACACTTTATGTAAGAAGTCTAAACTTGAATCATAATCTGTTTTACACTTGCCTCGAAACTAGTAACAAGTAAACAAGACAATAAACATACTGACACAGTTCTTCCTTATATGTTTAGCAATCAGGACGAGAGAATATTGTACAGATATTCTGAAGTGGTTATGGTTGGTTGTAGTAGTGACGTGACAGATAAGCGCGTTTTGTACCGCTCCGAGGTTACGCACACTAGAAAAAGTTTATCTGCATGCACTACTACAACCATAACCAAACAGACTTCGTTAAGACTGTACCTGAGCCTAGCTAGAGCATGACCAACTCCAGGCTATCTAGGATTCGTTTGAAGAAACTCGGACTCTCCTTGTATTGAAAAAAATATATTTGGTTTATTAATCTTTTCTCTAGGAATCTTACGTATAAACAATGTACTAAGATTTATACTTTTGTCAAAAAAAAATGTTTTGCACCCTCTTTTTTTTTGGTTTTCAAACGTTCGCTTCAAGAACGCGGTTAAGAGATCAACTTGATTTTTTTTTTCATAAAAAAGGTAATAGAAACATGAAGGTATATCACCTAAATTCAATATTTTTTTCCCTACAAAATACTTCAGTATTAGCTAAAAACACACCAATTTGTTGTTTCGCTGCGTGATCACTAGTATGACGCGTCCAAGAACAAGAGGCCAAAGAGCCAACATATAATCACCTCTATGAAAAGCAAATAAATTCTTTGCCATCAGACTTATTGTGCTGAACGGGTAATAAAAAAAGTTGCTAGAGTATGCCATCTTCTTAAATAGAATATCTGTATGAAATGGATTATCTAACTGATTAATTGTCAGATTCGCTATCCTATTGATACCTACTTCATAATATTAAATTATTGTATACCGTGCTCAGAAACTAAACCACAATTGCTTTATTCTGTATTGAGTACACACACGGAAATATAAACATAACCAAAATTACAGTGAAAAAAGATGCACATTGGCAAGCTTAACTCTGAACAGATATTTCTGACAGCAAAACCATAATTCATAATAGGAAGAAGTAACATAAACGAAGTTATCATACACGTGTACACAGAGAATAAAAACATACAAAGAATTATACGTAACCATAAGGCTAATTACAAAATGAAAATATATATCAATACTTACTATAAATACAATTTATAAAATATTATAAATATATATACTCATACTGTATAATAAACTAAATAAACATAAATATATATAATATTTACCTATTCAGATTGTGAGAGGTACTTAGTCTTCGTTAAGCTTTTTTCTTAAGAGTCGGAGTTCCGAGATTGGGCAAAACAGGGTTCGGGGTTATGGCTTTTTAAGATAGTAAAATATTAATTTCTGAACAAAATAAATACCACTTGTTACCTTACAACATGAAGTACAGGTTCAATAAAAAAATCTTGGCACTAATGTATAGTAACTTCAGAAAAAAAACTGGATTTTCAAATTCAGGTTACACCCGTAGCGCTGCAATGCTATTCAAGAGATTTTCTTGAAATTCCTGTTTTTTTTCTGAAGTTACTATACATTATTGCCGTGATTTTTTTTAATGAACCTGCACTTCATCTTATAAGGTAACAAGTGGTATTTATTTTGTTCAGAAATTTGAATTTTTACCGTCTTAAAGAGCCATAACCCCGAACCCCGAATCTCGAATTCCGAATCTATGTGGAAGAGCATTTGATAGTTGGACTGATTGGACACTGAATTAGTTTCCATAAGCACAGCAGGAGTTGTGTATAGGTGTTTTAAGGAGGGAGAAAGTCCCGGAACGTAAGGGTCTATCCCTGGAGATCAAAAATTCAAAAGTTCACGAAGGTAAACTAGAGAAAGTGGATTCTTAATTATATTAAAGAGATGGGACAAAATGTGAACATTGCGGCGTAGACGGATTGGCAACCATTTTAACTCTGTACGAAAATGAGAGACGTGATCATATTTACGAAGACCAAAGATAAAAACTTGCTCTACTGGTGATGTTGAATCACATCCATAGAAAACTTCCGAAACAAACGAATAAAAAAACACTTTATTATAAATAAATATACCTATGTATCCACGCGTCATTTTCGTCATTTAAAAGGCATAAATCCGTATTAACCATTGACTGGCAGAGCATGTATGTAGTTTGTAGTTTAATATGTAGTATAATTTTGTGAGCCTTTCATTAATGTTTAGTAGATACTTATAAATTCTTACAGATTCCTGAGTTCATAATTCCTGTTATTCAATAGCTATGTCCATTATTTGTTTTAGTTTGCAAATTGATTTCAGGGTTTTACATTTTTATTTTCAGTTCGTTAACTAAAATTAAATCTACAAAGACAGTTCGTCCTAAATGTAATTTTTTTCCATGATAAGATTCGTAATATTTGTTTACAGCCGCCTATTCAAAAATTAAATCAATGTTGCTGTTAACCTAATGTTGTCTTATTCATACACAAAAGAAATGATATAGTTTGAATTTGTCATTCCTAAAAAATTCAGGAACTGAAAATTTAGTTTCCTTCAAATTCTCCATGCAAAAGCGAATTTCATATGTAAGGACCTAAGTTTAAGTAGATTATATCAATAGCTATCCAAGACTTGTGAAATTGGCCTTAAATACTTTTTTTTTATGACTCTCGATTACATATCTTTGCAACCTCTTGACCGATTCGACTCGTGTTCGAACTTAAAAAAAGGTTTTTCCTCGTTTACTCGTCTACCAAATTTCATGATGTTCTGATCAACGCTACTCGAGTTATGGTTGAACAACATTCCAGCATTCATAGATACATACTCGTACATACAAACGTCGCATCGGATTGTTCAAGTGGACTGTGAGAACTTTGCTCGTTTCGGTCGCTGTTAGTCTTACATTTTATAAAGTGGGCTTGGCTACTTATCTCTTGTTATCTGCAGCTCAATCAAGTGTAAAAATGGAGTAAGAGATATTTTTTTCAAGTCTTTAGCGATTTTTATTTGATTATATTTAAAGCTTACACCGTGCAACTGGACATCATAATTACCAACGTTCCTAAAGAAACCAAACAAAAAATAAAAAAAATACAAATATACCATACAAATACCCATACAAAATTAAGAGAAAGTTTCAAAATTTGTAAAAATTGCAAGATCTGAAGTACAAGTACAGAAGTTATCTGTACAAATTGTAGATTTAAATTTACGTGAAAGGACATAAAAATAATACAAAATACAATTTCCGACATAATTTGGTCGCTTTAATGAGGCCGTCATCATTCAGTATAATTTGTCTGTACATGTAAGTCACCCATGAATGTAATACATGGCTGTAATAATGAAGTGTTCCGAAAATTAAACCACAAGCTCTACTGATCATACAGGCAAATTTTTGCTATGCGACTTTTGTTTTTTAATACAAGTGCTCATAAAGACTTAGTTTATTTTCATCACTGTTTGTAGAATCAATTTTACCGCACACGTGTTATATTTTTTTTTCTGGAAGTTGGCTAACCTACAATCTTCACTTGTATTGTGTACCATCTGTAAAAAAAATTGTTTCACTGTTGAATGGCTCTAGATAGCAGTCATTTACAGCCAGACATAATTTAAAATTCAAAACACTTTAAATTCACATTGAATTTTTAAGGGAAAAAATTGTTGTTTTGATGTATTTACAAAATGGAAAATAATATTTCGGGTCACTTAAAATATCGTGTAAGGGGCGAAATATTATCACATTCATTGCTCAGAGGTTATAATATAGTTATTTATTTCGCACACAAACAAATTTCCGAACGCATCCGAACGCATGTAGCGCGAGTCAAAGTTCTATGACATATTTTGGAACGTACCGTTTTCTTTTTTGCGTGCACGGAAAGAAAAACAAAGCCCGCCTAAAATTTATATCGGAGATTTTGATAATTTGTATGTTTGTTTGCTTAGAAAATCTGGAATTTAATTGATAAATCATTGGACTCAACCCCGCCAAATATACTTGCAGAAGCTATTATTGCAAATGATAGGCTCTTTCCGCCAAAATCAAGAGATCAAAATAACTGAATACTTACAAAATTTCTTGAGTGGAAATGAAATAATAAAAATGCTGCATTATTTTTCGGAAAACTTTCTCTTGGCATACTTCAGTAAACTGGCAAAGAAATGCTACGCTCGTGTTTCAAATCGTCCTCGTAAGTTTTTGCCTCCTTACCGCACTTGTAGCCTATACTACTATTTTAGTTTTCCCCTAGAAAATGACAAGTAGATATTAAAAATATGGGTAGTGAATTATTTATTCGTTCGTTTTAAGATTTTTTTCTATAGAAACAGTTCAGTATGATCAGTAGAACATGTGGTAAAAATTTCTGGACACGTCATTAATACACCCGTTTTAAATTGTACCCATTTTCCCAAAGTTTCACCTAAATCGTCCGAACGGACTTTCCCATAAATTTTGTGCGGGGTTCTTGCCGCCACTTTTCGCTTTATCTCACCAAAAGTAAAAATGAACCGTCGGCCGTAATTTTTTATATAAGAAACCAGTCGATAGGACGTTGAACTGTCAATTTTGAGACCCGGGTTCGAATTCTGCCTGCCGGTCGAGCGTGCACCAATATGTTTTTCGGAAATTATTTCCATATTTTCATATTAAGCACTGTGAAGTAAACCTGAAATCCTTTAAAAGCGTGTACCTATATGTGCCTGAAGTACGGCCATAATTGTCAACCCCTATTACTTTAGGTAGTTCAACTCGTCGGTGAAAAAAGGGTGAGCAGAAGATTTACGAGTATTGACAGTTCTAGTGACAGTCCACACCTGAAAAAAACACCTGTAACGATCAATGTCGGATATAAGTCGTGACATTATGTTTTTTTATTATTATCATTGCCATAGGAGTGAAAATGGCCCTGCGAAATTTTCTTCAATACAAATAGTACAAAGTTTCAGACCAGTTTTGAGCACTCTCACGCTCGGTCGGTTTCCGATCTAGAATTCCAACTAATGGTAGCTAGCAACCGTTACACTTGGAACATTAATTACATGATTTATGACTTAACGAGTCACCTTCTATGAACTCATAAGAAGTTTCTTTGTAATTTCGGGTCTTCAATTGTTTGAATGAGCGAAGGCATTATGTAATAGTGAAACCTGTAGAATTCTCGGAAATTTTTATAAGGTTTTGCGAATTTTTTCGCGGATTTTAGAAATCTGAGAATATCTATGGAAATAGTTATTAGATTCTAATGAATTCGATCCTGGCTTCATCATCATAGAATTCCTCAACGGATGACTGCACATAACTTGAGATTGCAGTAATCTGTTTGTGTTAGACTGCTAATTACAGGGCGTTACTTGAAAATATACTTATTTGACCTTCGTTTTATATTGACAACGCGTTTAAAAGAAATACCCATATTTCACGATTTAACCCATCAAGACTAAAAAATGTAAAGTAAAATAAAATTTTAAATAAATAAAATGTCGGTCCGTGTGTCACAGTTAAAGATAAAAAAAATCGTTAGTCGTTAGTTAAAAAAAGCGTTAATTTGCCCAAATATCACAATTAAAAAAAATATATACAAAAAGTTTGAAATTGTTCAAAATATTTCCAAAACAAAAGTGAGAAAAATAAAAAATACTATCCTAAAAATACAATTTGGATATCAAATTGTAGATATTAAAAAGTTAATTGTAAACATATACACTTTTACTATATTATATTATACTGGTCAATTACAGGAAAACTATAGCGATTTAAAAAAAGTTGAGCACAAATGAGAAATATAAAAAAGTTAAATAAATAAAATAAACGTATAAAATACAATTTGGGTATCAAATTGTAGATATTAAAAAGCTGATTGTAAAAATATATAGTTTGGCTATGTGTGAGTATAGGCAATTCTTCCAGGATGACAGCCGGGAGTGGCAAAGTCCTGGAAAGGCTTATGTCCAGCAGTGGACGAACTAGGCTGATAGATGGATGGATGGATGTTTATGCATGTGACATCTCAGCTTAAGAGTAGAATATAACAGCGGAATAAAACGGCGGAAATATTCCTCATCATAATATTTAAAACACGCCTATTTATTTAATTTCTTGCGTCTTCTGTGGTTTAGTCCGTAGAATTATTTTATTTGAAGTTCATTACGACATGAGAATAAAATAAAATATTTTTTATTGTACACAATAAAAAAACAAAGGACAAACGTACTAAATACGTAGTACAATTTGTCAGCCTTATAGCTTAAAGCGATTTCTCCCAGACAACCCTAGATAAAAAAATGCAAATGCAAATAATTAATTATTTTATCTACACTCATATCGTAAAATCCTGATTATGAACACAAATAGTCAATAGTGCTCGATAACATTTTTTTTAAAAAACGTCATTATAAAACAAACAAAAAATTAAAGTACAGTTTTCCATTTTTTTTTTTCTGTAAAAATATAGTTACGAAATAGGAAGGCAAAGGGAACTCAGTCCACACAGCCATCTCTGAGGTTTGATTACATAATACTAATGAGGTCGTATAAGTACGTACCAAACAATAAATTGCGGCCCGACCAAAGAGGTTTCATAGCGGTGCCATGAAACCTCTTTGCCATAAACGGATATTTTGAGATTCCTAATGAGCGTTATTCTCGTTTTTTTTTTTAGTTCTTATCTTTCGTCCAGATGTCGCTGTCTATGTCACCATAGATAAAATATGTTTCGTAGCAATCAATGTCAAAGTGGATTTTAGTTTGTTTGGAATATGTGCAAATTTTGTCTTTGATTCTATTGCTGAAGATACGACAGTGCCATCTAGGAATCTTATTTAACACTAAATTTGACACAAGGAAAAACGCCCATTGCAACTGATATTTTACAAAAAAATAACTCTACGCAAAAAAAAATATTCATCTGCATATTCTATATAATGTGTAGGTATGTATGTAGGTAAATGTTATGAAAAACCAGATCACATCGAACAATAATCGTAACATAGCATAACAAAAATAGCAACCATGCGGCTCTAATGTGTCAGAGATACAAAACGAGGGTATTGTGTAACCACTGCATTAGGCGGAAGTGAAACGGGGTTTTACTTGGGCTCAGAAGTACTCAGGACCACTTTCCTTGGGGGCAAACACCCAGGGCATCACTTTATACGGTCCTAAGCAGTTGTTCCGCTGCTGGGCGCTACCAATCAAATTAACAATATTTCAGGGTTCCCTTAAAAAGCGGAAACCCTTCGTGCAGAGGTTGTGTCTCTTTCTATCTGCGGTAGGACTAAAAACGGCTAAAGCGATTAAGTAAAATTTTGGCATGTGTTTAGAAAATTAATGTGAGATCTTGGGAATAAATTGAAAAAATTTCACAGGTATGTAAGTACGTATCTTGAAAATATTATGAAAATTAATGTAGGGTGTCAAAGTTCACATCTGCTTCGATAGGACCATAGATCGGACCCACACATAGTGTTCGACGATCGCTTTTTATCGCTGACTATTGTTTATGCTTTAAAACCACAGATGACCTACAAAAGATACCTCATACAAGGCAACTGACGCGCACCACACATCTGTGAATTTGCACTGACATCATGGTGTGAAAGAAGCCGTTTCAGAGCAAAAAAAGCTAAGCTTAAAATAGTGGCATAACATTCCACAGGTTAAGCTATTTTGATATATTTTTATTTCTTTTGTCTTTCAGAGGTCAGACAGGTGAATACAATTCAATACAAACAAAATACAAAAGTCTTTATTGTAAAAAAAGTTTACAAAATAATAATGTTGACTCTGAACCCCAAACTAATACAATTAATTGTTTTTTGGGGAACAGTATTTCCGTTTCGAGGGAACTAAACAATTTTACATGAGAAAGAAAAATTTTACACACAAACTGAATTAGTTTAATTACAAACAAACATGGCTCAATATTTAAACAAATAGATAATAAATAAAATAAAATAAATTATATGGTTAAACTACTTGCAAATATTATAAAAGTATATCGTACATGAGATAAATATGATTACTTACCGGAGATTAAGACACTTATGGCACAAAGGGACAGGGCTCAGGTTAGATTCAGGCTGGATCCCTCCCCTCAAAATGTCAAACGGTTCAAGCTGCTGCGTAACCACTGCAATAGTGCCTGTAGGCATGCTAGACGTCAGCATATTTACGAATCCATTGAAAACTGTGCTCCTCACAATCTTTGGAAATTCCTAAAAACCCTTGGTGTTGGCAAGCCAAAGTCCGGTCCTCTCTCAAACCTTGATTTAAATGCTATTAATGGTCATTTTAGTAGTTCACCTTCCTTCTTATCTAACTTTCCAAAATCTAACACCTTGAACACCCTTCACAATTCCATTCTCTCGACCAACTATCCACCTTTTCAGTTCCATGAGATTACTTCTTTGGATGTTCGGAAGATTCTTCGCTCTATAACAACCAAGGCAGTAGGTGACGATGGGCTCAGTAAAGATATGTTCTTGCCAATCTCCGATGTAGTTTCTCCAATAATAGCAGATATTATTAACTGTTCCCTGTCCTCTGGTTCCTTTCCCAGTCCCTGGAAGAAAGCCCATATTATCCCTCTCCCTAAAAAGTCCAATCCTGCTTCTTTCTCTGATTTTCATCCTATATCCATTCTTCCTATTCTCTCCAAAATCCTTGAGCATATTGTTCATGAGCAATTTGCTAATTTCCTGTCCCATAAACAACTCCTGAATCCTTAGCAATCTGGTTTTCGTCCGGGACACAGCACTGTTACAGCTCTCGTCAATGTGACAGATGACTTGAGACTAAAAATAGAGCAAAAGAATCTTACCGTCCTAACGCTCTTAGACTTCAGCAACGCCTCAATACTGTTGACTTCGACATACTTGTTGGCGTGCTGAGGTCTCTCAGTGTATCTCCATTGGTAATTTCATGGTTCAATTCCTATCTCCGTGGTAGACAGCAGCTGGTTAAAATTGACACTTCCAAATCCGATTGGTGTAACCTAACAACCGGCGTCCCACAGGGTGGCGTTCTTTCTCCTCTCCTATTTTCAATTTTTATCAATTCTATTACTGCTTCCCTCTCCTCCTCTTTTCATCTATATGCTGACGACTTGCAGTTGTACGCAGCCGCACCACCACATGACATAAACAGGGCAGTGGACACCATTAACTCTGATCTCATGGCCATTAGGGAATGGACGCTACGTTTCGGTTTACAGGTCAACCCAAAGAAGTCACAGGCTATCATCATTGGTAGTGACTATTACGTCTCCCGCTTGGACATGTCCAACGTTTCAGATGTTGTTTTTGATGGAGAAGTAGTGCCTTACTGTACGACTGTGAGGAATTTGGGTTTGTGGATAGACCAAACTCTGTCTTGGTCTCCACACGTCAATGAAGTAAGTCGTAAAGTTTTCGGCTCATATCACTCTCTTAAGCGCTTACAGAAGTTTCTGCCACAGAAAACGAAAATAACGTTAGCTCAATCTCTTCTTCTTCCCCTACTAGATTATGCCGATGTTGCTTATCTAGATCCCACTGAAGAGCTGCTTGATAGGCTGGAGCGTCTTCAGAACTTGTGTATCCGATTCATATACGGACTGCGCAAGTATGATCACGTCTCCGACTTTCGATGCAGGTTGAAGTGGCTCCCTATTCGTCTTCGCAGGAACTTACATATTCTTTCCCTTTTATATAATGTTCTTCACAACCCCGTCTACCCCAATTATTTAAAAGAAAGAGTTGTCCTTTGCACTGACCGTAGCAACAGAACGCTTCGCTCCTGTCACCTTTCCGATCTGGCAATGCCTGCCCACACCACTGATCGTTTCACCAAATCCTTCACGGTCAATGCTGTTCGACTCTGGAATGAACTTCCGCAAAACCTCAAAGATCTTCCTTCTGTGTCCTCTTTTAGATACAACTTGAAAAAATTTTACCTCTCATCTCTCTGAATGACTTACTGACTAAGCTACTGTTTGTCTGTATATATGTATCTGTGTATTTATGTGTGTATTTGTATGTAGTATATTTTTATGTTTATGTTATAGGTTTAAAATTACTTTTACATATTGTTATGCACTGATTAAGTTAAATTTTCAAGATAAAAATGTGTTTATGTTTTCCCAAGGTTGACTGGAAGAAATTTCTTTTAGGAATAAGTCCGCCCTTGCCTTCTATCTGTTCTTTGTGTGTATCTTGTCTTCTTATTTGTGTGCAATAAAGTGTTTATTCATTCATTCATTCATTCATTACTTTGGATAAATACGATAATACCTAAATAATTCAATGAAGATATCTAATATATAGGGTATAAAAATATAAAGATTTACTGAAATGTTTTTTATTTTTCTGTTTACAAATAATTAACTAAAATTAAAATGGAAGACACGAAGAAAAAAAAAGGCAGGTAAAAATAAAAAAATGGTTCATTATAATAGTAAACAATTCACACTACTATGCACCTAGGCACTTAGAACTTAGGCAACGCGTCGATGTCTTTTTGTAGGTATCTTTCTTTCACGAGATCACGATAATCAAATTAGTTATCTTTTTCTACCAAAAGCAAAAGTGTAAAGATAGTAATGTGCTTTCATGTGGCCGATTTTGGGAAAATCTTAATAAAGATTACACTGTCAAAATTTGATATAATAAATTATGATGTGTTAACAAAATATAGGTATACCAAAACTATATGTTATAAACATGCATTTAAAAACCATGTTCAGCAGAAACATTTTATTAATTGTTTAAGGAAAGGATGGATGCAATCTGGTCGTGAAAAAAGTAGTATCCTACGAATAACAGCGTTTCTCTGAAAAATTAAATTAGAGGTATAGCAAGAAAAGTCAACTGTTTCCTGTTAATCAGGTTAAACTATATTTAACCTGATTAACAAGAAACAGTTGTCAGAGCTCCTCACATCGAGACTTACTTTTCTTTCTATGACTCTACACTGCAATGATATATTGTTAATTTAAAATATGTTCTTGATTAATAATAATACCTTTATGTTCTTATTAAATTTGATTTTTTTTCTAATGACAAGGAGTCTATAATTTTCAGTCGGCGCATATCATAAAAAGTTTTCTGTGATATCAACCGCGTCCTTGAAATAGCCAATCACGTCGTCGCCGCTGTCACGCTCCTCGCAGTCTGCACCTTCCACCAAATTTGGTTAACTCAATGCAGAACAAAATGTCCGACATAAGATATCTAATGGGGTTAATCTATGTTTCAAACGAAATGTGCAACAAGTCGTCTTCTCGACTCAAAAGAATTTCTTGTTGCAAGTAACTTATCTGCTCCCTCTTTTTAGAACTAGGATCTTGTTAATAAAAGCCAAGATCGCCGGGTTTACACACGCAATTCGAAGCATAAAGACGATACATTATTAGACCTTAGCGAGGTCAGACCCTACAACCTTCTGTCTACAGAAGCAGTCATGCCTTTGACCCCTCTACAGTTTCAAAAGTAAGTGGAATTTAGAAGGATATTCCCCTATCCTCTAATCCTCTAAGCAATGATTTCGTTCTTGAGTAACCCTTATTGATATTTATCTAAACATGTTGTGCACAAAAAAATATTAAAGTTTCGAGTCGAGCACTTTTATGCACTAAATTCTTATCAAGTATTTTACGATGCAAACCACTGTTTTTAGGGTTCCGCACCTCAAAATGAAAAAACGGAACTCTTATTAGGATCACTTTGATTTACGACCGTCCATCCTGTTAAAAATCAGGCTTCTAATTCAACGTGAGAAAAGTTATTGGCATTTACATAATCAATTTCTTTGCACACCATGAAAACCTATAGGGCACTTCCAGCTTACTTAGAAATTTGAAATTTCATTCACAGGTACAGCAAACGTATATGGAAAAATCAGAAAACTACCTACATTTAATTATTTAAGAAGTTAATGGTGTGGATTCGAATGCACACAAATACGACTTAACTTAACTAAAATTAGGTTGGCGAATAGATATGCCAACTGCAATTTGGACCTGTCTTTGAAGGCCTACTCCTCCCACACGGGTGGTCCAAAAACTATCATAAAAATACATGATAGGCATTATAGAGTCAAAAATAAATTTTAAGTTTCATAAACTGTTTTTCTATTGTAAGTTTTGACAAATAAATCGAAAGTCATCGTAAGTTTCTTCTCTTACTCCTTCCAAACGCCTAAAGCGATTTTAATCATTATTTCACCAAATTATAGGAATAGTTCAAAATTTTTTTTTTTTCGTTTATGGCGTCTATGTGAAAAGTATTATTTTCTCCTATTTTGCGCTAGCCGGAGACGCAGTGGTTATTGTAACAGCCACTTTTCAAGGCACGCAGAAATGAACATTATTTCAATGTCGTTTCCGTTGATATTTGTACCGACACACATCGAGTTGCTTATTTAGCGTGGTCATACGCCTTAAGAAGTGTAAAATTAGTTTTGCTATTCGGAAAAACTAACTTGACAGGAGCAATCTAATTTTAGTTGGGTCGAATTAAAATAATTAAATTATTGACCAACTTTAGAAACACAGAGTTGAATAGATGGTAAGTATCAATTATCATTCTTATATATCTAATATATCAATTATCATTCAATATATCATCTTTCATAATTGCAAGTGGAATCATTTGTGTTTTAATTTAATGGTATATACGGAACCCTCCGGGCCCAAATCCTACTCGTATTTTACAAAACAAACTACCGCCATGAAAATGCTTTTTGTTGAAACTTTGTTTGACGTTACTGTGACGTTATGTGTGCGAATTGGTATAGAACCAGCAAACTACAAGCTAACTCAAAAATGAGATGAACTGCTATGAATTAATCTTATGTTTCAAGTAAACTGCATAAAAATCTGTTTAGTGGTTCTTGAGCAAAAATGGAACATGCATGCATACATACAGATCTACAGGCAGAAAGATAAACATTCTAAAAATGGTAGTTTTGGCTTCAGTACCATAATCATAATCCATACCATTTAAAATTTTAAAAAAATATTCACTGTACAGATCCAACCTTTATACTACTTTATTATAATAATAATATTATTATTATATAATATAATAATAACTGTAGTTAGGTAGATATAGTAAGTAGATAAGGCAAAGTTGTAAAAGCCAAAAGGCCAACAATAATATAAAGCCATAAAAAAGAAATATTTATGTATACGAGGGGCATGCCAAAAGAAGTTAGATACTATTTACTCCTTTGATTGACACTGGCAAGTTATACATCATCTTATAGGCTGGTTGTTTGTTGGTATATCTGAAAATAGAACGCACATCATTTCTTTTTTTTTTATTTGGATGAGCATCATTTTTCCGAGAATCTGGCGGGAATTCGCTTGCAGCAATGGAGCTCAGTCGAAGTGATTGTCGCGCTATGATTTATTATGACTATAACAAAGTTTTAAGCCTCAAGAATGTTTTGAACTTTTAGCTACTACTTTTGGTGAGTCTGGTTGCTCACGAACAACAGTATTTAATTGGTTTGCTGAATTTAAAAGAGGACGGGGATGTCTCAAAGATGAAGCGAAGACAGGTCGGCTGCCAACCGCGGTCACAGAAGAAAACGTTCGTGCAGTCGAAAAACTTATTCGCGAAAACCAACGAATTATGTATGTAGAGCTGGAGCGAGAACAGGGAATTGGATCAGCAGCAATGCAAACCATAATTCACGACCACCTTTCTCTCCGTAAATGTTGTTTGAGATGGGTGCCGCACAAACTTACCGATGAGCAGAAGACCGTCGGTTGGATTGGTGCCTATTCATGATAGATAAATTCGACGGTGGCGAGAAAAAAAATGTGTATGATATGCTGACTGGTGATGAAACATGGCTTTATAACTATGATCCCGAAACAAAGTGACATTCGACTGTATGGTGCTTTGAAGATGAGCCAACTCCAACGAAATGTCGCCGTGCACGAAGCACACAGAAACAAATGGTCGCCTCGATTTTCAGCAAAACGGATCATATTACTACTGTAGTGCTAGAGAATCAAAGATCAATGAACTCCGAATGGTATGTGACAGTTTGTGCTCCAACAGTAATATCAGCTTGGTGTGACAAGCGACCGAAGTCAGGAATCCGACGCCTTCTCAGGCACCACGATAATGCGGCGTCGCACACGTCTGCCAAAACACTTGACTTTTTCGACTCAAAAAATGCGTCAATCCTCCCTCACTCA
Organism: Ypsolopha sequella; assembly: GCA_934047225.1. Lineage (NCBI taxonomy): Eukaryota > Metazoa > Arthropoda > Insecta > Lepidoptera > Ypsolophidae > Ypsolopha > Ypsolopha sequella. The sequence goes on along the minus strand of OW203994.1, from coordinate 11,744,057 downwards.
CCATATTCCCCTGACCTAGCACCTTGTGATTTTACCTGTTTCCAAAAATCAAAGAAAAAATAAAGGGGAAGAAGTTTGAAAGCAAAGAAGATGCACTGGCTGCCTATATTTTCGAGATTTCTGAGGTGTCTAAAGAAGAGTGGTCATTGGTATTTTCCAATTAGTTCAGACGTATAGAAAAGTGTATACGTGCTCAGGGTGAATACTTCGAAAAGATCGATACTTGTAATAAAGAATAAATTTTATAATTTTTGAGTATCTAATTTCTTTTGGCATGCCCCTCGTAATATATTAGATAGATATAGATGTGAGAAGCAAGAAATGCACATAAAATTTATTTTTTCCCGACCATACAGATAATGTGGCATTGCATTTGCTATAAAGTTGTATATTTTATATACCTTACTGAAGGTGACTTTTTGATCATCGTCTAAATTCACACTGGAAGCTTGGCAAGTGATCAGTCTCATGAATCGATAACAATTTTTGTGAAATAAATTTATATAACGAATTAGTTAGCTGTTATGTTACACAATTGAGTAAATAAATAAATAAATAATGAAATTTCAACTCCCCATAGCAATTCACTCCCAGTCCTATGGTGCACTATGGTGAGTCGAAATTTTATTGTATGAATTTTACAAAAATCGTTATTGCTTCATAATCGAAATGGCATTAAAGCATTTTCAAACCTATTCCCAAACACAAACATTGCTTTGTGGAAGTGGAACGGCATTGCTATTCCTCGGATTACTTTCTTCGAGACAAACACCTACTAAGGCTAGGCATGTCTTTATAAGGCCCCAAGCAGTTCCCGGCTGGGTGCTTCGAATCTAGATCCTGAATCTATACACGATGAAATTTTAAAGGTGCTGAAGACAAAACCAAATGATAGTAGGTAATCGTAATACAAACAACTTGTACAATATGGGGTCAACCATGAAATACCCTTATGAGTTCCCTGTACGCCTGGATTTTCAAAGATTCATACAAAAGTTAAAAAATTATTGTGAATCAACAGCTTATATTCTTCAAATTTTTTTTTTCATAAGTATTATCTAGCGCCATCAAACGACGTCTCTATGCAATCCAAAAAGCAAAATTTAATGAAACACCATCATAACAGCTGTCAGGATATCGTGAATATTGCTTCGTTTTTACGCAAAGTTCAGCAAGTTGTATAATTTTTATCTATACTGGAAATAAAAAAGAGAGAAGTACATATGTCCTTTATGTAAAAATGACTTGGTTTATACACTTCTCTGCGAAAAGACAGGTACAGTTACATGGAAAACAGTTTTTACCTGAAACCGTTTCGCAAATTCGGCGCTTTTTGAATATCCCGCCATCTTGCACCTTTCATGAGGGATGGATCAGAGTGCAGTGTGGGGGGAAGGGATACGTACATAAAGATGTGTGCAAAGTTTCATTGACATCAAAGACAACAGGACGTCACAAACACCTAAAGCATTTATATGGTAGCAGAGCGGGATGGCCCACCTTAATATTAAATAAGCTGTTTCATAGCAAAGGTCTACTGGACCAGAATGTGTGAAACAGCAGATTTTTAGGGTTTCGTATTCAAAGGGTAAAAAAGAACCATGATGGCGAGACTCCTTATATCAAGTTTTCATTCCCAAAACCACTTTTTCACTGTGTACACTGAGATACACGAAAGTAGATGCGTATAATAAATGCCTAATAAACTGAGCACCACTTTTCTGGGTAAAGTTACGGCTCTTTTATCACGGTCCTAATTTCTGGTTCAGCTTTTGGGCGTTTACTTTCTGGTTCAAAAGGTTTTTATGTATAAACGTACATAATAATTGTTGTACTGACACAAAAAAAGTTGATATTTTGCGAAAGTGTACAAATTACGAATAAATGTGGGCATGCCTAGAATTATTAATTACTTGTTATGTAATGTATCAAATGTTCCAAAAGTAAAAGAATATATTATTATTACCATACAAAATGAGTACATAACCCCAAAAACATTATGGTAAATAATAACAATGTAGATACCAAAGCAACATCAAGGCAACAAAAAACAAGGCGCTAAAACGGTAGCGCCAGACTAACAATTCCGAACCATTTGAGTAAGAAACCTTAATTTTTATTATGTTTTGTTGTAGGTTATAGAATGAACTAAAATGTGACGAAGTTTGAAAGTCATTTGTATTACTGTCTTTATGATACAGTTGAAACAAATAACTTTAAAAAGTTGGGGGCTCGGTTTGTGATCATTGAACCTTGTTCCTGCGGCCCTACCACGTAATTCTGATTTGTACCAACTTCAAGCAAATGCATGCGAAATTCAACACGTGCAAAAGAGATGGCATGCTAGGCGGGCGTCGTCGCACGCACGTCAAATTTCAATCTCAAGTTGATGTTGATGAAAATCAGAATTACGTGGTAGACCCTGGTCCCTGGCCGGGTCTCCGGTATGGGTTCGGGCGGTTGATTGGATTTCACCTTGTATAATATTATATTTTACCTATCATTTTAATTGCTACATAAATTAAATAAACCTTTAATCTAGTTCACGAACATTTATTATTTTATTACATATATTTTTATTAGATTAAATTTGACGTGTAAAAAGTGTATTATAGATACCTACATTGCAAAATAAACTATTTGAATTTGAATTTGAATTGAAGTGCTACTTTTTCGAGGTTTTTTGCATGGCGACCCCTCTTGGATTTCAATTTGTTTTAACTATTATTATTTGTTGTGAAAAAAGTCATAGTACCAACTATTCTATGAAAATTTCGTTTGGCTACCTATTACGGCTGAACCTGTAAACCCCTGTGACATACTGACAGACAGACAGCGCAGGCTTAGTAATAGGTTCCCTTTTTTTACCCTTCGGGTACGGAACCCTAAAAATCATACTTACATAACGTAAAAAGTTGTTGAACATCAAATTTTAATGAAAAATCACTACTGTTTGCAGGTTGTTATGTACCTAGCTTGGTGTACTTGGAATAATAATACCGCTTTTACATACTGCCTGGCTTTACTTTACCGAAAAAGTAATTCCGCAGTATGTCGCTTGCAAAATCAAGTATATTGTTAAGAGGCAATTACATCAGAACGGACCACTCTCGGTTAGAATCTCTTTATTCAGTCGAGTGACGCAGTCAATTGTAGTCGCCGTAAGTTGTAAATTGAACAAGTGAAGTTTATCAAACGCGTAATGAAATTATTTTGAGTGCTTTTTGACATTTTTGTGTTTTCTTTTAAAAAGTTTCAGTGATGGGTATAAGGTTTGTAACAATTTTAAAGAGAAATTTCCAGAAAATTCTAATTATTTTTTTTTCTGTGAAAAGCTTGTCATGTGTTTAACTATGTATGTCACAGGATTATGTAGGAAAAATCATAACTTTCCTAAAATCCCGGGACTTTGGCTAAGGTCCGGCAAATAGTATTTAAGATAACAACTGAAGGATTTCTGGGTTTTAATTTGGCCAAAATAGTAAGATTACAGCCTAAGGACCTCATTCAAACGCTATCTGCCGGACTTGGGCCAAATTCCCGGGATCTTAGCCAAGTTACGTCTTTTGCTATTATCCTAATATTATGTCAATTAGCAGTTTTAATACACGTTTGAAAGTGTATAAAAATTGCAAATTGACAAAAAATATACGAAATATACAGTTTCCACTTCACAAGGCGACTAAATGTGGGAACTAGTATAGTTTTTAGGAAGTATTAAATAAATTTGTGGGATAGTACAAGTGATTTTCTGTTCATTAGTATAGTTTTTGTTTGTATTAATTATGTAATAAAGAAAGTTTCGTTTTCAAGATTACATGAAAAAAATTGTAATTTATTCGAGTCGTGCTGGTAACAAAGGAGCCAACGAACAGCCAAAAGCTGAAACTTCACTTTATATACGTTTCTATCTTTTGGCTTAAGGCGATATATAAAAGTTAGCGTCCCTGTCACTCCATATGCGAAAAAACCCTCAGTGCGAGAGGGACGAGTTCGACGAAAAGTAGCAAAAAGTCGGTTTTGTATTAATATAAAATGTACTAAAGTTGCTATCAAAATTTCATTTCACCAGGTCCTAGATATTGTTAAAACCCATCTGCATATATAATTGCAGTGTCATTCTGAATTGTCAGACCAGGAGAATTGGTGTTGAAAAAGACCTCATTTCAATAAATATTTCTATCGAGCTGAATTTCTCCAATCGCGTTTCTGTTCTAACAGATCCCTAGAAAAAGATTCCGGAAATAATATATTATTTTTCAATGCATGTGCTCGTAAAGGCCCACTTTTTATGCATCAAAACCGAACAAAAAGTCGATTATTTTGCCCTAGGGCTTTATTATTATTATTTTTTTTAATTTGCTTACAATGGTTGGCTAACCTGCAGCCTTTCCTGTGTACCATAGACGTTATACTTTTTTTCCACTGTTTAACGGCTCTGGATACAGTCCTTTTGAGCCAATTATAATTTAAAGTTCACAAGATTATATTTGTTTTCATTTCCTCACACTATGCATTGAAAAATGTAATATGATACACGGGCGTAAAAGCAATAAATTACTCGGTTACGTTTAAAACACTCGCTACGCTCGTGTTTTAAATCGTCCTCGTAATTTATTCCTTTTCGCCCTAGTAGCATAAACTACTATTAAAATAATATACTAAGTGTCGATTTTTTTCCCGTAGGGCCTAGTGCAACAAATTTCCAAGTCGAGGTTGAAAGTAGAACAACCCTCCGCGATCCTGTTTCGTAAGCAATTATGTACAAGTATGAAGTCTCCTTTGCTTGGTCGAGTAATGCTGTCATACTAGTTGTAGTTGTAACTTGAAACAGTTGCACGTAACCAAAACATAAGTAATACCCAACTTGAATAGTTTAGTAGTGTTCCTCATATCCCGAGTGCCAACAGTCTGTGTTCCGATAGTTTAAGTAATATTTTAGTTTTGGAGTTTTGTTATTATGGGTTGGAAGTAAGTTTTGTGTTTACAAAATTTAAACATTAACTAACCCAAGCCGCTACTCGTATTAAATAACAGCAATGAGGTAACTAATATTTTTTTTGCATTTTTTTGCACTGATTTTGACATTGTTTGCACCGTTCAATTAAAATTTTAAATAATTATATAAAATGTGTCACTTACAATCATTAAAGTTTTGTAAATAACTAAAGTATACCTTTATTAATTGTTATATTTGATTTTTAATGTCCCAGTTTTTTCTTTATTTTATATTATGTGAAATAAATAACATAGTAGTATATAAACTATTTAAAGACCGCTGAATAGAACGAAATCTCGAATAACATTCCGCTAGAGAATTTGATGGTGCATAGATATATAGTTCGTTTTCTTTTCCCGGTCTATTTTAGCTGTTTTTTTTATGGAGAGATGGCTCCTTTATTTATGTATGGTAGTGAATACAGTGGAAATGCGTTCCTTACGGTGAATGTGTGGTTTAACATTGAATGATAGAAAAAAAAATATCGAAATTCGGGATCGTTGTGGCCTGAAAGAAGATATGGAATAGAAAAAGGAATGCTTTAGTGGTTTTGACACATAGAAAGGATGGACGAAAGAAGAGCGACCGAAGAAATTTATAGTGCGCAAGTTGGAGATAAAGCTAGACAATGCCGCCCAAGAAGGACGTTTGCTGACCAAATTGGCGACATACTGAAGAAGGGACTAGATTGATGGATGTGATATAGGCGTGTCAGGATCGTAGCAGATGGAAATTTGTAGTCTCTGCCTTCCCGTCTGGGAAACAGGCGTGAGTAAGGCTCAGTTTTTTTTTTTTTATAAACGATATAGTTTAAGTATGCTAAACTAATTAGTAAAAGATGTTAATGCAGATATTTGCTAACTTTAAACGTAATCTTTTGAACACAAATATTATATAGATTATAGTTATTGTTATTACAAAGTTTTAAAATTATAAAAACGGAATCCGTCATGCCCCAATGTTATAATTTAGAACATGTAACCAGCACGCAAAATATCAGTTATGACGAAATAAACGCAATATTACGGGTACAATTGGTTTTTTTATTACAATTAAAAACTGTGTTAAGTTGACGTGGTATAATACGTGTGCGGATTCTTTCAATATGATTGCTTTATTCGAAAATAGGCTTTAACAGTGACATACAAAGGTATAAAACCGTATAAACGACTTTTTTATTTTTTATGCCGTTTGATGTCCAAAAATAAAATAGTTTATTTGATCTTTAATAAGTTGAAACCAAATTATGTAGCGAAATTTGGTGACCGTAACAATGATCATTTTGTTACCACTAATTTACCTAACCTACCTTAGAATGCCGACTTTAACACCTGTTTTAGGGAAATTTATTCATAACGTTATTCTCTGATAAAATAAAACGCAAATATTATAAATGAAGTTTGCCTTGGTAACTTCTTAGTTGCGTTTGAAATAAACTTGCCGGTGATTAAAACTAACAATAGTATTTTGTGCAACTGTAAAATAATTTGAGACATTGGGACACGAACGGAGTGAATTTCGTGATACTTTTGCACAAGTGTCCCAATGTCTAGTTATGTTCAGTTACATGCAATACTTTACTACGACCACCAATAATATCGTATTTATTTATAATATTTTCAACTAACAATTTCACGAAAAATGAGGAGAAGAACACTCGTTTATGAACCTCGGGTGCGTCATCCCGGTAACGCTGTCTCGAAGGCCAATCATGACAAAGGGGGCGTGGCTTAATAAATAATTAAGGTCAGGACTTATTTCTCGTCTCTGTTGTTGATTGGCTCTCTAGCAGTGTTAAAATAAATTGGGCCAATTGCAGCGCAGAATCGCGGTGTTATAGTGTGATATTATAACATCGGATAAACAATGTAGGTACTTATTAAACTGCTTTTGATGTTGCAATTGCCTTGTAGTATGGGAGTTGATAAAAATAATATTACGAATTCATCAGGGGACTATGTTTTCTCCATAGATGTAGCAGGAACGTTTCTTTGATAAGAACTTAATTTGGTTCTTGATCATCTAACTTTACATCTAACTATACTTTGGTAAGTAGCCATTAGAGCATCATAATGAGAGCGGAACAACAAAAAGTTATATTCACTCAAGCAAGACTCCTCTTAAGGCAGGGTGCTACCGCTATTTGCCAAAATTGTACGGTTGCTTAAGACTCAAATCCTTAAAAGACAACGCATGGCTAAAAACACTAGTTAAAACTTTAACCAATCAGATGTAGTGAAAATAAACTGCAAACTATTCTTGAAAATTATCTTTCATTACCTAGATATTTTAAGAGATAACTACCTACCGTTTATTTTTATAGAATCTATAATAATAGCTATTTGATTAAATCAAAAACCAAATTCAAATTCAAATTCAAATAGTTTAGTTTGCAAAGTAGGTATATACCTACAGAATACACATTTTACAAGTAAAATTTAATTGTATAAAATTATATTGTAATAAAATAATAAATGTACATGAACTAAATTAAAGGTTTATTTAATTTATGCAGCAATATATATACGAACAAAATGATAGGTAAAATATATATTATACAAGGTAAAATCCAATCAACCGCCCGAACCTATACCGGAGACCCGGCCTAGGTTCAATGATCACCAACCGAGCCCCCAGCACGAATCCAGGCGGCCGACCAAATCCCTTCCTATATACTACGTAGTAATAGGTAATTTTTTTATAAAAAATTAAATACATGCCTACCTCCGCCCATTCGACTAGTCTTGCTAAGAAGAAGGGCAAGAAACTTAGCAAGATCATGTCTTTTTTTAACATAAAACTTATACTATACAAATGACGTAGCACCTAAAAACCTAGCACTTTCTTATTTTTATTCTTATTCTTCAATAAATTACGAATTGCCTGCTGCAAAATATTTGATTCTAATCAGTGGTAAAAATAGTTATCGTTCTTATTTTCGATATGCGTGGTGGCACCTCGCCTTAAGCCTTTGTTATTCAATCTGTGAAATACCTGCCTAGATGCAATCTAATAAACGAATACGGGTCTAAACATTTCCTTTATTGGTGCAGTCGTAACCGCTCGGGGTTAGCGAACAGGGCTCTAACGTCTATAAGGAACTTTCCCTTTTAGTTATGTTTTACTGAGGTTTCGGTGAGGCTATTTCCTGTTTACCGCTTCGAGTTTGTTTTTGTGTAAATTTTTGGTACGACTTTTTCGTTTTTTGATACGAATTTTTCATTTAAATATTTTTAAAGGGCTGATATTTTATATTTTAAATATCAGTCTATTAGAAATTTTCTCTTGGACTGATTACACAAAATTATTTTGGTTTTTATTTTAATTATACGAGTACCTATATAGCGAAGACATTATATTTTGCTTCAAATTAGATTTCTAATAGTATGGTCATTATTATGACCTGCTCCAAAATTAGTAATACATATAATAACAAACTATTTTATTTTAATTTAATCTAGTTCGGATTTTTGAACTGACTGACTCGATTTATTGATTTGTTGTAAAATGTATTAACTTATCTAATATCGTTCTTCTTTTGTTTAAATTTGTTTTATTGAGTTTATGATATTTAATTTGATTGGTTCATCAGTATAATATTGTCTCTGAACCTGCAGGTCAAAGTTGCATGTTGGATGTTTCTTCATTTAGACCCACATAATTACGTATGTTTTTAAAAATTTGTACGCCCTTCAGGGCAGAGCTAAGGGGAGAATTAGCAATACTGTTCTACAGCTTCAATACCCTTGGTTCAACAAATAAGCATGTTGAATCTTCTAAAACCTCGGAAGAGGCCAGGAAATTGATGACAAGTCTCCATATTGGGGAAAAAAGAAGCAAGAGAAAGTAAATCGTGACGGCATCGGACTTAAGGCGCTGTGAGTAGCTGATCTTTAGGTATTTGAGTTGGTGAAGCAGGGGAAGTGGTGGACTTAGTTTCCCCCTCAGCGAGACGCCCTCGTGCGTTCACGGCAGCGCGTGGTCTTATTCTGGTGCGTTTACTGTTTGTCCGTATTCTGGACACCGCTTAGATATGAAAGTGTGTTGAGTGGTAGCGATAATTAGAATTTAGTGTATAAACGATTCATAAGCAAGCATTATTGTTTTTTTTATTGGTTCTTTGATTTGGATCAATAGATTAGGTCAGATTGATAATGATAAGTTAGGGTAAATAAATTAAAATATTTGGTAATAAATAAATCACATTATGATTCTGTTCTAATGCTGTCTCTTTTGCACGCGTGAAAAATCCTATCCTACTTTCAAATCATTTTATGATTCACCCAAGTCGGCCTTTTTAGATCCCTAGGACTGTGTTGGCGCTGGCGCTGGCCCGCACCCTGTGTACCATAGACGCGCATCGCCTGCGCATGGTTAAAAAGTGCTTTCGTGTTTTGTACTGATCGAAATCTTAGAGTTGTTCATGTTACTATATAAGAAAGATAACCTAGATCCAAGCTTAAAACGGACACTACAACAAACGTGAACTTATTAATTGAACAAAGCAGATTGAAGATGGGAGAAGTGGAGGATCGTCATAGTGATGGAGGAGAAAGACAGTAAAAGAGAGGTGCTCACGGGTGTTTTAAAAATCCTCATTAGAAACACCTGTGTTTAAATTGTTTTTTTTTTGCAGTTTTACAGATACTTCAATTTTTACTTCGCTGATTGTGTGGTGTTTGGCTGAGGTGGATTACCTGCTGCATCCCCTGCAACCATTAAAACCCCATGATCTATAAAATGAAAATTCTCTTGTTCTTAGACTTATTATCCTGTTGGGGCTGCTAGTTGGAGTCTTGTACAGCCTACACCTCCTGGTAAAGGATTACCAGGCACTTACAGCACCACGGCTTCTGCGGCTACTCTTTAAACGAGACCTGAGCTCACATTATAACAAAAAAGTTAGTATTTCCTAGTTGCTTCTCTCTTCCAGACTGATAATCCTGTTGGCGCTTATAGCGGGACTCATGCACTGCATCCACCTTCTAATTGAAGACTGGCAGGCCGTGACAGCACCACGGCTGCTGCGACTGCTATTCAAGAGAGACCTGACATCGCATTTTAATAAAAAAGTTTGTATGATGTAGTATTTTATATTCTACGAGAAGGTAGTATAATGTACGCTGTTACCGTAAGAGCACAATACCACAATGTTTATCACACAAGGAAGGTTCAAGCCCGTGTTGCTGACTTAGCGACTATGTCGCTAAATCTAGCGGAATTTCAGTCGATTTAGCGACTTGATAAAACAGACGTTTCATACATTTTTCAAACTGGAATTCCATACATTTGGCGACATTTTGTTAAAATTTTAGTTAATCTGGTGACTTTTATATAAAAATCTAGCGACAAGAAAACAATTTAAACAGCAACACTGGTTCAAGCTCAATGGATTGCAGGAACAGCCGTATTACGTATAGGTATACCTTACCAAACTCAACCAACTCTCTTGCATAAGTTTATTTTACTGATTGGATAGCAGTATACATTGATCAATTCATTATTTGGAAACGAATAAACGTAAGTACATACATATAGGTACATACATTCAGCCTATATAATCGATGGACAGTCAAAGAGGACAGACTACAACGATCCTGACACACCTCTTTCGCTTCTACCACATTCATCAAACAAATAAGGTTTTTGTAAGTATTTGTCTTAAATTAATGTTAACTAATCAACCAATAACACCGATTCGGCGCAACACAACTTGACTTAATTGACAGGACTAAACTAAATTTAAGTGTTCTGTCGTTTTCTTTCTGTATCGAAAAGACAAAGACGGGACGCTCAAAATAAGGTTACCCCCGGTTTCTGAAAGGCCAATCAATGTTAACAATACATTAAAAAATAATTATCTGCGGATTAAGCCAGAAAAAGTGGGAATTTTACATTGAAATCAAAAATTAACTAAGTTAATTATTGATTCATCACTATTCAGACTTCATATATGCTTTATTTTCACCGTTATTTGCGGTTAAATTTTTTTTAATCTACTGTTAACTTTGATTGGCCTTTCAGAAACCGGGGGTTAGTCTTGTCAGTTGTGTTGCGCCGAATCGGTACCAATATCAAATTATTATCTATATCTTGGGTGTACGAGTGTGGACAGTATTCACTTGAGAGCGGTATCGCAGCCGGATTGTGAAAAACCCTCCTTTTTCTAATAAGGCCCTACGCATCCAACACAATAATCATATTAAGTAATTTTGAACTCAATGATATTGTCAGAAAGTCTACATTAGAACGCTCGCTTCGTGCGCTGCGAGCACGCATAATCAGTGAATTTGCGAGGTTTTTCTGGAATTTCTGAAAAAGTATTGAGAAATAAATAAAAATGGGTCGATAAGTGTCTTAAGTTATCTGTAAAGAAAATTCAGGAAAAGTTTTAATTCTCTCCGTTGAACACCTTTGCTATAAACACATTTATTCGCAATTTGACGAGCTTACTTTGTGATTTTTTTCTATCGAGTGAAGTTAACTCAATTACGTTTTTAGATCAACTTTTGTTTAGAGTATATCCTCTGTTGTAACATATATTTAACTTGTATTTGAATGAGATATTGAACTGACAATATTAATTAAACAAAATGCTCATTTTGGAATGGCAGGGCCTTAACACAATAGCTATTCAACAAAACCTTATTACCCTATGTATTGTGTATGCTGCCATCGCAAAGTTTTCATTGGTTTCTGTAAATTAGAATTTCAAAAATTCTAAATTAAAAACATTTTGGATTTCTAATTTACAGAAACCAATGGAAACTTTGCGGTGGCAGCATACAAAATACATAGGTAATAACTTAATAACGTTTTGTTGAATAACTATTGAGTGAATTTTGAATTTAAGTGTTCTGTTTCGATTAATTGGAAAAAGGCGGGTTTTTCATAATCCGGCTACGAAACCGCTCTTATAATAACCCACCGGGAATTCATGTCATAACGATGTATAGAAAAGCTATTTACTAAACTACCACGATGTATTTTTTTATTATTACTTTTCTGGAGTTCAAGTTTAAAATCATCAATTTTATTTTTATATATTCGGAGAAATTCGCACTTCAATGAAATAGTTAAATTACTTCATAAACATTTCACTAATTATAATAACGAAACAAATTTTGATTTTCGACTTTTGATATTATCTCTTTTTTACAAAAATGATAATTTTTTTACTTGTGATAAGAACTACTGGTACAAACGTGACCAAAGATATGAGAAGATATGGGAAGGGCGCGTGGCGCTTGCGAACGCATCTGGCCCAAAAAAGGCTTGATGTCCCAAGGCCCAATGTCAATAGATATGTGATGTGTTGTCTTGTCCATGGCTACAAGTTGATTCACCGCCCTCTTTTTGCATCTACACTTTTACTGCATGAGAAATATGATTACATGTGCCGTACTTATAGTTTTTGTATTATCCTTTCACGTGCTAGTTGGAAAATTTTACGATTCTTCCCGTAATTAGTTATATTCAAAACATGGGAAATTTTGTCCAGAATCAGAAAGTACATACTTTTAATGGGATTTATCATACAAAATTTGCAAAAAATAGAGTAAAACGCATGACGCGGCGAAAAGCGCTTATTTTTTGCTAAAAGCCAATAGCGCTTGTAGCGTTTCTCTCGTTTTCGCACTAGCACGTGAAGAGTTATTGTCGGTGAAATAAGTGAGAGGAAATATGGAGACACAAACAAACAACATATCTCAAGTCTATTTCACGGCAACTTGGGTGAAATTTGACCAAACACAAAAACTCGCATCGCATCAAGCCCATTTTAGGCTAGATGCGTTTGGAAGCGCGACGCCCCTGTACCATATCTCCCTTGTTTGCCTGATCTGAAGAAGAAAAGTTATTTTTTCACGTAATCACCAAAAGTCATAAATCAAAAGTTGTTAAGTATAATCAGTAAAGCCAGGTATGCCACCGTTGGAATCAACAAATTTTCTGGCATCTTTGCGTGAACTATCACGGTAAACCAGGCATTCTGGCGTTACATCACAGAATAAATTAATCAAACCAACGTAGCAACAATTAAGGCGTTGTCCGCTCGTTAATTTTATGCGTATCGTGGTCTGGTTTTAACAAATTGTTCTTCACAAGTTCATAACATGATTGTAATTTCACCGTAAGGTGAAATTTTATCAACCACCCGAATTCCTATGGGAGGTTCAGTAGATGATAAAGACTAAACATGTGAAGTTTCAGGTTTGGGTTAGCCAAATGAAGTAATGGCGCACAACGTAAAAATATGTGAATAAAATTTCGATTCAGTTGTGTGGGTGGACATCGAGTGTGTATAGCTTTAGATTCATCGTGTAAAGTCCACCCACACAATGAATCAAAATTTTACTCACATTACCTATGAAGTTGCCGAAATTTTCTTACAGATTCTAGAGTTCATAATTTCTGTAATTCAATAGCTATTTCTATTGTTTGTTTCTTGTTTGAAAGTTAATTTCAAGGTACATCTACGTATTAAATTTTGTTTTTATTGTCAGTTTGATAACTAATATTAAATTTTCAAAAACAGTTCATCCTAAATGCCATTTGATTCCATGATAAGATTTGTAATAATTGTTTGCAGCACATACTTTACAAAAATGTAATTGTTGTTGCTGTTAGCTTAATGTTGTTTAATTCATGCACAAAAGAAATTGTAAAATTTTAATTTACATTCCTAAAAAATGCAAAAACGTTAGTACTGAAAATTTAATTTCCTTCAAATTAAACGGCAATTTCACGTGATCTACCATTACCTTATCTGATTTACTTGTAACTTAACATGTGTATGTGTAGTGTTATCATCTACTGAACCTCCCATGGGAATTCGGGCAATTGATTAAATTTCGCCTTGTATATGTTTTACTCAATAAATACATACATACATGAAGTGTTTTTCTAGAGAAATAAAATAATGGTATTTCATTTTGTAATGTAGCTAAGTTTTACTTGAAAATATAAATCTTTCAATATAGACCCCGCGTGTTTCTTTCAAAATTAAATTCGAAGATGAAATTATAGTCTGTACAGTTATTACAAATAAAACAAAAACCATGTTCAACGAAATATAAGAATGTTGATCCTTACAATAGTTAGAAAAATACGTAACATGACACAGAAGAAACCAAAAACAACACAAACCACACAAATGAAATATATCGATGTCAGTCTGCTTTCAAATTACATGTACATAGAGCACATAGCTAAATGTATCGTGTATAACATTTACTTTGTTTTTCCCAGATAAAACAATTTACTGTTTTCCAGAAACCGTATGTAAGATGGAAGAAGATCTTACATTATGACCCGATTCAGTGCGCAAGATTCCTCTACTGCAACTTGGGGGCTGAAGAGCTGCATAGTGAGGTGCAAAGCGGTTTCGTCTACATGCTGACGTAAGTACAGTTCATTGTTGAATGACGAGAGCGTGAGTGTGAAACTTTGACCAATTTTGCAGCAGAAATGTGAATAAGATTTTCTCGCTTAATCATTTCTGACAACAAATTATATATTTTTTTATCACGTCAACATAATCTTTTTAGCTGATTTTAAGAGTTTTGGGAAGAGATTGTTATCGCAAATAAAAAGAACACTAAAGCAAGTATTTTGCTGTTACGAACATGCAAACTATTCGAAATAAAATAATAAATATTTATTTTGAGGCTTAAAAAAGAACAATATTAACCTACCTAATAAACCTACTTGAAATTTCCTCAAATATAAGTACTCATGTAACAAATGTAAAAAAATGAGATGAGTAAGTATCTCAACCATTTTTAATACATTGGTATTAAAAGGAGGAATTTCTAAAAAAAAATCGTTTGTAATAATAAAAAGGCTCCAAATGTCGGTCGACGCAATGGAAAAATTTCGGTGACAGATTCGTAATCTAAAAAATTGATTTCCTTGGACAATTATAATCATATTCAATTCGATTCTCAGAAAAGAAAATCAGGCAAAATTTCAATCCGCGCATCTCTGCCTTTCGTGATGTGTTTTCCAAATGTTCCTCTGAGAGCATCCAAATTTTGTTAGCACGCGAAAAGAAGATATGCGAATTCTAATTCTGTATCATATCTGCTTTACTCAAGAAAATTGTTTCCTCAACACCTCACCCCATTTTATTAACACCCCTATAGCCTATATGTTGACAAGGTTCACTACGATGATAATAAAGGAAACCGTATCCAAATTCATTGATTGGTTCTCGTGTTTAAAGGAAACTTACTGACAGACAGACAAAAATGTAAAAATTGTAGTTTTATACTCAGCTTATTCTTACTATAATAACCCATTTAATTTAATATTACGCAAAAATATTCAATGTACAGGCACAACTTTTTACTATTTTATTATTAACATCATCGACATATCGTTGAGTTCGGCATATCACAATCTGCATAGGTATAATATTATGTTACTGTAAAATGTAGAAAAGATCGCCTCACTCCGCTCTGCTTCGCTCAGCTTCCTAAATTTATTTACATGTAAACCTTACACGCTCCTCCTCGCTCCACTCGTCGTTACACCAACTTTAGACTTTTTTTGAAAGATTTTCGATTTCATACTTTACAATTTGTCGGATTCTACAATATGCAGACAGCAGATAGAAATCCTAAAAAATATACTACATTCTCGTAAAAAAATAAAAAGCCTGCACAAAGCCGTGGTCAAAAGTATTATCGATAAGTGAATGTACGAGTAAGCCTTAGACAGGTAAGTATAGGGAAGTACTCTTTGTCCGATGATTTAAAATCGGTTTTCCATGAAACCGTGAGTTGAGGAAAGTGCTAGATTTATAAGTGCTTTTCGCAATAAATTGGTACTAAAGAGAACAACTTACGGGCAATAAAATTAAATGAAATGAAATGTCTTAGTGAAGTCTACATACGAGTACGTACTATCGAGAAAAATTTCGATTCTCAACTACACGCGTATTTTGGAAAAGTATGTAATAAAAGCGAAATGTTAGTCTGTCTAATAAGATAAATATACAACCTAGCTAGAGCTAGGTATATATGATTATTATAGCTATAATCGTTCGTTTCAATAGACATAGACACGAAGCTTTGCTATAAGATTTCAATTATCTGTAGTTTTATTTTTTGGAACCATTACAAATTTAGAATCATACAAATTAATCTTTCTGTTTATTTCGTAAAGAGATTTCGTGTAATAATAGAAATTAATATTTCTGTTAACTTCATAGAGAGATTTGTGTGGAATAATATAAATTAATATTTCTGTTATTTTATAGAGAGATTTGTGTAGAATAATGTTAATTAATATTTCTGTTAATTTCATAGAGATTTGAGTAGAATAATATAATTAATATTTCTGTTAATTTCATAGAGAGATTAGTGTAGAATGAATATTCTACATCATAAACATTGAGAAATTGATACATAGATACATAGATCTCCCAGATGGGTAGGCAGAGACTACAGATTTCCATCTGCTACGATCCTGCACACCTCTTTCGGCTCTTCCACATCCATCAATCTAGTCACACAAGCTCTTCTATTCTGGGTACTTTTGAGATTGCCCTTCTTCAATATCTCACCAATTTAGTCAGCATAATTATAATTTCATTTCATTTCAGTCTTCCACCAAGAGAGGAAGATAAGGGTGCCATGGAGGACTTCAAGGTAGCTTACGACGAAGGAGAAAAGGGGAAGAGAGCTCAAGACGACTCTGCTTGCAGAAGAAACTACCCTCGCTGTCCATTCAGTCCTGGAACACTGTTCGATTTTATTGACTTTGTGTTGAAAAATCAAATTAGTATCAGCCATTAATATTTTTATACTATATATCTCAGTCCATTTTGGTCTGAGCTATATATATATATATATATATATATATATATAAATATATTATACGTCGTCATGACATAAATCCCGGGGTGTCAGTGGTGTTTTCGAGTATGACCTGTGAGGTGCAAGTCACAGTCCACACTCGTACACCCACATTTTACCAAGATTTTTTCTGGTGTGACCTATCACCACCGTAAGTATTGTCACTAAAATTAAGGTGAGTGTCCATCATAACGAAATGGAAATTTTTGCTTGTAAATATCAAAGTGACTAGTTGTAATGACTGTTACGACCACCAAGAAACACGCGCTCACGAAGAACTGCGTTTTTATTCAATAACTCAGCCTCTAGATGAAATTGTTGAAATATTCCAAAATGTTTAGACGGAGTTATTGGTCACTTATTTTTAATACAAATTTCAAGGCCTTATAATTTAAGGAAGGTCCTTTAACATTCAAAAAACATGAAATTTAGAGGTAACTTCGTATTTTTTTTCCATCAAGCGAATATAAAGCTTTTGCATTTCTTCTAAAATGTTTAGATCCTAATCTATATTATTTTTATTAAACTGATTGGCCAAGTTACACAATGTAAAATGGTCATTTGAAGTTGTTCATCTGACCTTATACGGACCCTTAACAAGCCTTTCAGAGCACGCAAACTGAACACCTCCGTATTTGTGGTCAAGACATTTATTTTGTTTATGTTTATGAAGTTGAAACAAAACCAGTCATATTTAGATGAAGCGTTACTTACTTGTTATGTTTTAGTAATTATTTGTGTCGATTCGGCGCAAACTTTTTTTGAGCGTTCTTCTTTTTCTTTCTGTATTGAACAGACAAAGACAGAACGCTCAAAATAAGGTTAGTCCTGTCAAATAAGTTAAATTGTGTTGCGCCGAATCAACACCAGTGTTTGTTGTCTGTATAAAAGTAGATCTAATTTTGCAAGTTAGTCGTAGTTATATCGCGTTTAGTCAAGCGGGGTTAGTAATTAGGTGTATTGTTTTTGAGAATTGAAATGAGACTGAGTCAAACTAAGAGGACTTTTTATAGAAAGTGATTGAAATGGATGTTTAAAATACACGAGAAAATACTAAAATTTAATTAGTTTTATTTCCATGCAAAGTCCTCGGTAACCCTCCATCCATCCATCCATCAGCCTGTGTTCATCCACTGACGGGTATATAACTAACAAACGCTGGGCTGGGTTTGTTATACTATATTAAGCCAAACTATAGATTTTAATAAAGACAGATGTATACAAACAAAAAACAGTTACAGCAATAAAATTAAGAATAACATGTCAAAGTATAAATTTAACTCAAATAGTAGTTTATGCTACAAGGGCGCAAAGGAATAAATTACGAGGACGATTTAAAACACGAGCGTAGCGAGTGTTTTAAACGTAACCGAGTAATTTATTGTTTTTAAGCCCGTGTACCATACTACATTTTTCAATGCATAGTGTGAGGAAATGAAAACAAATATAATCTTGTGAACTTTAAATTGTAATTGGCTCAAAAGGACTGTATCCAGAGCCGTTAAACAGTGGAAAAAAAAGTATGACATTTATGGTACACAGGAAAGGCTGCAGGTTAGCCAACCATTGCAAACAAATTAAAAAAATAATAATAATAAAGCCCTAGGGCAAAATAATCGACTTTTTGTTCGGTTTTGATGCATAAAAAGTGGGCCTTTACGAGCACGTGCATTGAAAAATAAATTATAAGTATCACTACAAAATAAAAAGATTTATTAATGGGCTGGGCTAAGTAACCCTATGTGTAACAGGAATGTTTTCTACTGTAAGTAGTATTTTAGGTCATGGGCAGAGACTATGAAGCTAAATAAGTGGTGATATTTTCCCAATGTTTCGTTTTCTTTTGTAGGTATTTTTAGGGTTGCGTATCCAAAGGCTAAAAAGGATCCATTATGGTGACATTCCATTTTCCGTCCGTTCGTATGTCAAGGCTCATAATTTTTGCCCCGTTCAAGATAAACACTTGAAAATGGCGTAGTAAAATAAGAAAAATTCGAAATGTTCAAAATGTTGCCATAGAGAAAAAAAAATATGTTCTTCTAAAAATATATTTGTAGTGTCAAATTGTAAAAAGCAGATTGGAAAAATACATGATAAAATAATGCAATAATTACTTGTACAGATTTCAGGAGAAATTTGTTTTTAAAGCCAAATTCATACTGAAGACTCGGTGATTGCTCAATATCAAGGTGTGATGACCATTTTTGTGAAATTCGTAAATAATATTTTCGTGTTCCCTACAAAAATAAACCTAGCCCCGGGTCAATTACTATGGGAGGTCAACACTTTATTTTGCGAAATAAGCAAAAAGTGTTATCGATCCGTCGATACTTACGAAGCCTCCGTATGAATTTGGCTGCATAAATATCACCTTAAATCTTTGAAAAACCTCGAAAACATTTATGACCTTATCTCCGAAAGTGGTGGACGAAATTTTTTTAAATACCCATTTTAGGGCATAACGTTAAAATTTCAGGAAATTATAACACGAACGAGAAAATGCAAAATGCACAACTAAACTTTTTCACTTTTAACTTCTGAATAAGAAAAATAAAGTTAATTTGTGCGCTTTATACCGAGCGACTGATACTCTTGAAATGTTCCGAGACATGGGGCCCGAGAAAAAAGATTTTGACAGACGGACAGACGGAAAATGTGATCACATGAAACTTTTTTATTTTATTTTGGTGTACGATATCCTAATAGTAGTTTATGCTACAAGGGCGCAAAGGAATAAATTACGAGGACGATTTAAAACACGTAGCGAATGTTTTAAACGTAGCCGAGTAATTTATTGCTCTTACGCCCGTGTATACGTCTTACGTCTTACGTACGTTTTTCAATGCATAGTGTGAGGAAATAAAACAAATATAATTTTGTGAACTTTAAATTGTAATTGGCTCAAAAGGACTGTATCCAGAGCCGTTAAACAGTGGAAAAAAAAATATGACATTTATGGTACACAGGAAAGGCTGCAGGTTAGCCAACCATTGTAAATAAATTTAAAAAAATAATAATAATAAAGCCCTAGGGCAAAATAATCGACTTTTTGTTCGGTTTTGTTGCATAAAAAGTGGGCCTTTACGAGCACATGCATTGGAAAATATATTAAACACCAATGCAGTACAAATAAATGGCATTGTACAGTTGATAGTACAATAGTATTTTAGGTCATCTAACGTAGAGTTTGCAAACTATAAAAAGTCATATATTTTTCCATTGTTAATTTGGTTTGCTTTCTTACGAAAGTATTTTACTCTAAATTGTCAATTATGCTGTTATAGTTTTCAGATAAAATATTAAATTCATATTGTACTTACATATTACTTATATCCCCGAGGGCTTGCCTTGAACAATCAACACTGGTACACCCTCTTTCACCGACGATTTTCACGTTGAACGGGGCCTAATTGCCACCCTTCGGGCGCAACAACTCTCATTTTAGTTCATCCAGGTTTACCTTACAGGGTTTTCGTTCATCATTCAGCATTAGGTATGATGCAATTAGTGTGCATATAAATTCTGAAAATCTCATTGGTGCATCTCGTGCCGGCCGCGAATGACCGAAACAGCTACAACAATTGTAAGAATCCAAATCTCGCGCGCGTAAGTTTTACCGGCAGGATTCGATCCCGAGTCTCAATATTTGCGGCCTACTGATTGCGCTAGCGCAGCTTAGAATTTAATATTACCTATTGCTTTTTAATAAAGGTGACCTGGACGGCAATTCTGGCACATGCGACAATTTTCGAAGGCCAAAGACGGGTGATTTTTAGAAGCTCTTTGCACAGAAACGTATCAAGCCTATAAAAAAAAACCCTTTTACCCGGATTAATTAAATGTTTTAAATGTCTTTAAAAGAGTTTTACTTATTAGTATTATCATCACACGGCATTTATCACGCAATTAACGAAGTCGTATGAAACATAAAGCGTGTGAAAAATGTTGCGAGAATAGCCGCCCTGGTCCTCTAAAAAGGCCGCTTTGGATTAATCATATTATGATTCTGTTGTAATGCCGTCTCTTTTGCACGCATGAAGAAACTCTGACTCTATCCTACTTTCTAATCATTTCATGATTCACCCAAGTTGGCCTTTTTAGGTCCCCTGGTTTCAGTTGGTAGGAGGCAGCGCTCAGGCAGTAGCCAGATTCGTTTTGGGATAAAACTACCAGGAAGGCTTGTAATTAATAAAATATGTGTGGTGTTCCATCCATTTTTTTTAAGCAGGTGGTTGACGTATCACCAAAATATTTTTTACGGTGTATTTAGAATGAATGAAAACCAAAGATTTCGGGGTCCCCAATCCCCCCCTGTGCACGGGCTGGCAGCGCCATAAAATTAAAGTTTTTGCGCATAGTATAGATTTTTTAGGTTTTAGTTTTAGTGTAGTTACAAATTTATTTTTGGAACCAAATCTCCGGCACCACTTTGAGTAAACACGTCATAAAGATGGCTTTAACCAGAATCCTTCGATTAAGGGTCCGTTTCGCCAAACATGCTCTCGCGTTTGGACCATTTAGCATATTAAAACAAAATATTTTTAACAAATAAAATTTGTGTAGGTAGTAAAGGAGTTGAACTACATTATAATTTTTCAGATTTCACACAAGAATCACAAGCATCGGGAAAAAAAATCGGAGAGATCACTAAAATCACGAAAAATGTAATTTGGCGTTGCAAACAGAAACATTTTTTTTTTTTTCCAAATTGAAATATATATTTTTACATAAAGAGTTAAATATATGAATAAGGTATAAATGAATCGTTATTTAAAACGAAATACACAAACTTCCAAATTCTTTTTGCGTAATTTTTCTGTACAGGAAAAATGTAGAATGTTTGAGTATTTCTTTTAAAATAACGAAACGAAATGAAAAATAATAAAAATCTGTAAAGGCTACTTTCATTTCTTTGCTCTATAAAAAAATATTTTAGTTTGTAGTTAGATCAGTAGACTGATCATACTAGTTCCAAAGCCAAATTACGTTTTCCGTGATTTTACTGATCGTTCCGATTTTTTTTCTCAATGATTGTGATGCTTGTGTCAAATCTGAAAAATTATAATGTAGTTCAACCCCTTAACAACCTACACAAATTTTATTTGTTAAAAATATTTTGTTTTAATATGCTAAATTGTCCAAACGCGAGAGCATGTTTGGCGAAACGGACCCATAATACTCCAGTCCAGAGCTACTTGCGTTTTTAAAATAACGTTAGTAGAAAGAATTGTTGTCTTTGAGTTAAACAAAATATATTTTTAGTCAATTTATTTTCGAACATGTAGCTTACATTCACGTAATAATAATATTTACAGTTTTTATATCTATATATTTATAAGTAATATCGACCAAATACTTTTAAGGGAGGGCAGTGATAATTTCTTAAGACTTATTTATGACCAATATTTTACCGCTTTGTCGTCCGGTCAAATTGGTTAAAACAAATAAAAAATCTAATTTCTATCCTCCCTAACGAGATTTAAGCAAAAAATACCTTACTTAGTCTAAAATATGGCTTATTTCAGTTCTTTACAAACTAAATTTAAGTACTGTGTTGTGTAAAATAATAAAAAATATTTACAAAAATACTAACTAACGTCAAAATGAGTAAACAATTATTAAGTAGACACTAAACATATACAAGCTGTATTCAGTAAAAAGGAGAGATTCAAAATAAAGTAATAAGTATAAATTTCAAATAATAATTTCTTGTTTCTGTAAGTTTGACAGAAAACAGCACTTTTGCAGCTGGCTTAAATATTATATACAGCAGATATTTCAGATGGTTATTAAGAAAAAAAGATCTTAACATTAAAGACAGAAAAAATCGTAACTAACTATTGACTAAAAAAAAGTTGATTAAATCCTACGTAGAAAAATAATAATATACATTGAATTCGTAATATAATCTAACATTTCATTAGGTATAATAATAAAATTACACAGGTGGGAACAACTCTCATGAAGTCAAAAATGAATAAAACTTTTCTATTGAAAATTGATGTCCTAATAAACAATACCATATATTTTTTTATATAAAAAATTAAATTAACTCAAAATAGAAAACCTAATTGTATTGGAAAACTTCTTAGAATGTATTGATTTTTAAATTATTATTATTGGTTTAGAGGAAACCTTGTTTCCTATAAGCAATTCAAAATTAATATATTAATTAATTCATTCATTAATTCATTTAACGTTAAATATATTTTGTGGTCCATAAATTGGCACAGAGAAAAAGTATATAATTATCTGTTTAAATTAGTAAAAGAAATTAGGAAATTGATTTATTATTTACGCAATAGTCTATTTTCTTATTCTCGTAACAGATGAGTACAGGTTTATGAATTACTGAGATCATAATGTTCATAATTAAAAATATATTTCCATGATGCAAAATTTGAGTTTGTATTACGTTTGATTGCAGTTTTTATTTACTAAAGAAATATTGCCATTTCGGATTTAGCTTCCAAACACGATATTACGTTACTTGAATAAATTTCACTATTACATATTATTAAATTGATCCCACGAAGGTCTTAAATATTAAACCTCTAGTTGCTTATTTTATAATGTGAACGTGGCTGTAGCGAACTCAAGATAAAAATCTGAACGCGTTTTTTACAATGGCACTCAAGTTCAATAGATAAACCTATGCACATAATAATTTCACACAAAATCTCCACTTGTTAAATACTTCTTAACTTTAACAAAAGAAAGGTTAAAGTTAAAATATGTCGCAGGTAAATTATCAAAGCCCTGAAATTATAATTTCACTAGAGTAGGTTAGATTATAAAGAAACCTAACAAAAAACTACCGTGAAATTATAATTTCACGGCTCTGACAATTTACCTGATACATATACGCACTTTGAAATGCTACTACTGAATAATATATTCGGACATTTGAAAAAGGACGGCATTTTTTGAAAAGCTGTTCATAAACTTACGTGGTAGACCAGGAAGCATATAGCCATATACGAGTAGTTATATATATAACTATAAGCTTTTTGTGGTAAACAATGTTGGTCATAGACATCAGAACCGTCTGAATGTTCATTACCAAGTCAACGTAAGTATGTGTTTAGCTTTTACTTGGTCTAAATTACGATAATTTATCGTAATCCAAAGCAAGTTGTATAAAATAGCGATGGATGATTAATTAAATACAAGTATAAGTATTGAATAAAATGACTTAGATCTATATTGTGAATTTTAACCTTTCTGTACAATTAACTAAACAATACACGAAAAAAATAGGTATTGAAAAAATTCTGCGCATAAAAAATAAACCGAGATACGTACTGAGATATTCATACGCACATGAATAATTTTGCTAAAGCTTGTGAAGTTAAGTGGTTCCCGATGAAGAAAGGGTTAATACAGGGTTAAAAAACTCAGAAATAGGTGAACATAACAATATTGGACTGCGTCTAAAACGTAATTTTATTCAATTCTCGAATCCTGCTTCAACAGTTTGAACTTTCCTCTCGCTTCGTCAGTAACCCTTAAGACAGGTCTTTTTAACTTTACAAGCTTTATGTGCCTAATTTTTGTGCTGCCCTTACACAAATGAGTCATGGAGAGTTAACACAGTTGGGCGACAAAAAATATTCACATCAAAATGCTAACTGTAACAACAGAATACAATAAACTAAACTTTAACTTTTTATCACTAAATAAAAACTATACAAACGTTAAATGCAACTAATATGTAAGACATATATATTTACCAGTGAAAGTAGTATTCGACTTAATTAACCAAATAATTACCTTTAAAAGCTTTGCAGCTTAAGGTCGCATAAGAGTGCGCATCGTCATTAATTGTCAAGTTAATTGTCGATTTGGTCTACAACTTGCGTCATATGAATATTACTATACTTGATGCTTATTCCAAAAAACAGAAAAAATAATTAATACCACTTGAAGGATTTCATAATATCTGTCGTGCACTAGACGTTTTTGTCGCCCCAAAATAACCGAAAATAAATTTTCGGAAAACAAAAGTATTTTTTTATATTTTTTCATCATCAGCTATGCGAGCACGTACGCGTCGATTAGATAAATTTGGCAGATAAAATCGATAAATTCCAAACGATAATTCTTATTTCAATGAAATAAGAGTTACATTTTTATTTATCGAATCGATATCGAATCGATAGCAAGTTCGTGCTAGTACCCCAATAATATGTGGCAAAAGTTGCCGACCAAATCAACATAATGTATAACTAGACTTGTCTTTACTCCTATAGCATACATAGTAAAAATCTGGCACAAGCATATTTTATTATCGTCACTGCAGCAAGATAAGTAATTAAATGCTAAGCAAATGCAATGCGTCTGAGCAAAGCGAAAAGCTCTGAATATTTTTATAGTGCAAAATCAATGAGAATATTCTGTGAAAAATATGCACTATAGAAATATATTTGAGTTTCCAAAGCGACGGTTTTCGCTATAAATCATATAAAAGGCTCTATCCGTGATTTCCGTGTTTTGATTTTGAGCAACGACACCGGTTTCGAGTTTTGTTCTTAGTATTCATTTGTGATGTATCCTGGCTCAATTTTCAGTCGCCGAAAATACGAAAACTAGAGACAATTTTCGTCAATATGAACAACTTTTACTATGAAGTGAACCCTGAAACGGCGACAAAAAAATCGACTTTTCTATAGAAAAAATACATAACTGCTTGACCAAAATGTATACAACAGGACTTTTTTGTTGCGATTTCATGGTTGGCTCCAAAGTAAAAGGTGCTCGTATAGAAAAATTTACGGCGTTTAAGCAACAAAAATCCAGCCAATATAAGTTTGTGCCACATTCTTACAATACGTGAAACTATTACGTTTTACTACATTTAGCGAAACGATGCAAAGTAGGTCTTTCCCCCAACTGACACTTCAAGCCGCGTCAAAGGAAATGCCGCCTTGCCTCTGACCTCGTGATCCAACCCTCGTACCGTGATAATAATGTATAGTTGCATTTTACAACAGAAATCATACATGTCGGAAGTACCGCTTTTCAAATTAAGTATCACAATAATTGACGGGTGAATGAACCGCTTTGCATCGTCTAGCTAAATAGCGTATAGTGGGCATAAAAATTAAACATGATTAAAATATTCAGGGTATAGAATCTTTTTGCGTAATCCGATTGAAAGGGGTTCCAAACCCTGAACGAATTCCGTCCACAGCATACAATAGCTTAAGATGTAAGATAATGTTGAGGTACAAATATACATAGGTACCATGAAATAAAACCATATCTTTTAAAAACTTACTTCCGATATACAAAAATTTGTGCAGTATGATCAGCAGTTTATGTGTTTCAGTAAATGTATTTATATCTTTATTCTCTTTACAAAAGTACAATTACAAATAATCTTTATTGCCTATTAGATCCATGGACGGAATTCGGATCACCACTATCTATTCATATATCTTTGACAGTCTTCACATATTCGAAGTTTGCGTTTTTTTTTTTTATAAAAATGGTTCTCACTCTTACATTGTAAAGTAAGCTCGTAATTGCTATCTTATTCTTAATCACATATTTATTTATTTGATTTTCTAAAAAGTACATGACAATTAAAGAGGCTGGATGCAAACTTGAATGCTATTTATTGCTATTTAATATTTGAGTTCGATATTTATGTATTTCTGGGTGAACAAGTTTAAAACTTTGCAGATTTTATGTTACGTGTACTTAATACCCAAAAGAAAAAAGTACTTTTTAGAAAGCCGTGAGAATATAATTTTTAGCGTTTTCTTTTCTTTAGGCTTAAACTGATTTTTAGTGAACTTACAGGTTCACTTAAAAGTATATGACTATTTAGTGAACCTGTAACTCAAGAACGAGATAAAATTTCTGTTTTATTTTAGTATAAGTTTCACTAACTAATCTACGAAATTCAAACCAAAAGAAAAGATTTACACATTTTTACACATTTCAAAACTATTTTCATACCTTCGTATAATCTTATACCAAACTATTCAACAAACCTACATATTATAACATTTCATTTTTAATCTTCGTCCCGATTTATACGTCCTTGTGATGTTATATACATACTCTTAATATAATAAACCCAAGTTACTCTTCAGTTAATTCTAAAGCTTTCCAAAGATACATATTGTATCGATATTTTTATGTATTAATAATTAGATGAAATTTCAGTTAATATCAAAAATCTTTAGACACAAAAATCAACTGCGATAAACTTTCGTTAAATTGCAACGATCACAATTTTTATGTAAACGCAAACAGCTTGCCACGTGGAATTGCTTTGTAATCGTTTGATTGTTAACCGATAAGTATTCAGTCATTGATGACTTTTTTTATTTCCAGTAATATTCCTGAAAGCTATTATCACGATTAACCAATTTAACCAATCACAAATTTTCCTGCGTAGTGTATGAAGCCATTAATACTAAATCATCTAATTCCGATTAGGTCGTTCGGGATATTGTACCCTAGAATTTAAGGTATCATAGAAATAATGCACTTTTTCATTTTGTGGTTGTGGCTTGCTTTTTATAGTTAGCTAGGTGACGTCAGATAATGGAAAACATATAAAAGGTGGTTTTTGGACCTGCTCCTCTGAGAAAGTAAATTTCGATCCGAGCTCAAAAAGCTATTTAGTAAAACTATTTTCTATTTACCATATTTTAGATTGGTTTAATCAGTCAAGCCTCACAATGTTTCTTTAGTAAGTAGCTTTAAAGCAACCGTTTGCGCCACAAATATATGACTGGAGGTTCTATAGGACTCTCCTATTTTATCATATCACAATTGACACAATAATCACAACGCTACAGTGATATAGGCTTAAACTTGTTCAATCACGTCCTCAATCTTATCACAAAGATAAAAAAATCGAAAATGATACAATATAATTTGTCAAAAGCTGTTACTTTTTCAGTCAATTAAGCTTTTTAAACCGGGAGGAATTATTATCCTGATATTTTCCTGGTTCACATTCCTATTACACACGGGGAATAAAAATGTCGTAAATATCAACCAATTCATAACTGGCGATCGTAAAAAATACCTATAACTTTCCGGGTTTGCCTTTGACCATTTTATGTCTATTACTATGCCTCATAATAGTAATGTAAGTAATTGACTATCGGTAAAGTGACGGTAGTTCAAACCTTTAAGTTGAAAACACGTTTCCATTAACAGCACTTTAGTATTTATAGAGCGCAATCGATTTTTTAATAATGCTTAGATAGAGTCGTTGAAACTGTAAGTTTATTTTAAAGGCACAAAATTAAAACTGAGTAGAGTCAAAACGTATGTAGTTGTTTTCATCGCTTAAGTCAATAAGTTATGATAATATCATCTTACTAAGGTGATCCTAGCAGAATAGGGTTGCCAGATGGTCGGGATTCGTCGGGATTGTCCCGACATTTCATATGGTGTCCAGAGTCCTGACAAAAAGCAAATTGTCCCAACAAAATAACAAATAACAACGGTCGGCGCTCAAAAAAGTATTTTGTTGTAATTACTTTAATTTTAAGAATAATATTTTTTTTATTCGTAATATTTTTTTGTCCCTATATAATCCCAAAATCCCGACTTTTTGAAATTTTGCCCAGATATTTTGGTTTTCCCATCTGGCAACCCTACAGCAGAATAGTTGATTCTGCCTTCCTTTCTACGAGAGAGGCGTAAATGTATGTGTGACCACAAAAATATATTTATTGTTGGACATTTTTGTCATTTTGCCATTTTGACAGTACATAATTGTTTTAGTTGAACATTTTTACCACCTCTTAACCTATTAAATCGTCATTATTGAGGAAACCTTTATAAACAAATATAATAGTTGTCAATTACTTATAAAATTTTTACGTTCTGTAACCATCCTTCCCTAATTTCACTTCATTTAATCGAAATCAACCCTTTATCTTCAACAACATTAATGAATTGGGTATGTTGTTCGAAATATCGTTTGCATAATATCTTAAAGGCATATTTTTTTAAGAGAGTAATGTCATTTTAGATCATTATAAGATACTAATTGTCCAAGTTTTATGCACCATTTAAGTACAATTTTCATCTTAACCCCTCAATAATTGTAAGAATACCTCAGTCCAACAAGGGAACAGAAACGACAATTCTAATTTGCAGTTTCAGTGTCAATCGGAACTAATGTTCGATCTTAGCAACGCGGATCGTCTGACACCAAAATATTTTTCCAATACTTAATTTCTGTTCAAAAACCTGCCTTGTTGACTGTCGCGTTTAAAGGTATATCTTACAAGATTTGCTTTTGAGGGGCCGATGCTGGTCTCAGACGATGATTTCTCTGATGACGCGTCGAGCCCTAGAATTAGGGGTGGAGTATCCCGATTCCAGGCTTTCATCGTAGCTAAGGGAGAGGTGGGGGGGCTTCTCCTCCCCACCCGCGACGCCGGCCTCACCCCCGCCGCCGCCGTAAGCCTCTGGTAGCCCGCTGACCTCATGGTATGGTGATTCTGAAAAATTACGTTTTTTTTAGCTATTGCACAGGTAAAGTCAGCTACAACAATATATTGCATTACAATAATAAAGGGACCGAAGTACGCCATGGTATACTGTAGCATGTTGTTGAGTGTACTTGATTTTATACGAATCCGTTTCAGTCTTGGTGCAAAAAGCACAACTTATGTTTTTTTTTTTTTTTTAATAAATCGTATTAAATATGTTTGACTTATGGAATTTCGCGTCCAAACTTTAATGTCAACTAGGCTTTTCCGCCAAATTTGTGTTATTTTGTGAATTACTTTGTAAATAGTGTCGACACCAAGTTAAAACACGCAATTCTCCTAAAAAAGAACTTGATTTTATAAACAATCATCGCGAAATACTAAGTATACAGCAGTATTATTCTAAACTCTGATTTTGCATTCCGTAGAATTCTGACATTTCAGGGAAAGGGATGGCGCTGTGCTAGTAAAGGAGAAACGATACAGTTCATCTCGCCTACTTGCACAGTTCCATCCCTTTCCTTGAACTGTCATAACTCTACGGAATTAAAAATCAGAGTTTATACTAAAAAAAAAACATCATTAGTGTAAGATAAATACATCCAGTTCCATCTGATAGATTTGTCAAAGAAGGGGAATATGCAATACACTTCTATACTGTCAGTTCAATTTGATAAATTCCACCACCGAATTAGAGTGGAAAATTCAACCTCGACGCTCGGTGTAATTTGACGGCTTGACACTCCAACACCCGGACGCGTGCTTGCTCATGTTCTTTTGATCTATAGATATCAAAGTGAAGCGGTAACAGTTTCATTAACATGCCATCGAACACAGCAATAAAACCCTACTTAAAACATGTTTACAAACCAGAGCTATTCTCTACAAGGTGACTTTTTCATCATCGTCCAAATTCATACTGGAGGCTCAGTAAGTGATCAGTATTATGGATCAATAACAATTTTGGAGAAAATTTATTGATCCATAACACTGATAAATGACTTACATAGTTCTTGTTTGAACCACAAAAAAAAAGTTAAAGATGATGCCGATTCGTTTTTGTGGAGTCCCTAAGAAATTATGTTTTTTCTCTGGATTAAAATTAAATTGTTGTAAACTATGAAGCTGATATACAAAAAAGAAATAAACCAACATGTGCATTTCATCTCCAGTAACAATGTAGCAAGAAAAATACCAAAACGTATACCAATTCCACTTTATTATGAGAAACATTAAGAGCGATATCGCAGCCAGATTGTGAAATACCCGCCTTTTTAGGGTTCCGTACCCAAAGGGCAACCAACGGGACCCTATTACTAAGACTCCGCTGTCCGTCTGTCTGTCCATCTGTCTGTCCGTCTGTCTGTCCATCTATCTGTCCGTCTGTCACCAGGCCGTATCTTATGAACCGTGATAGTTAGACAGTTGAAATTTTCACAGATGATGTATTTCTGTTGCCGCTATAACAAAAAATACTAAAAAACAGAATAAAATAAATATTTAAGGAGACTCCCATGCAACAGACGTGTTTTTCTTGCTGTTTTTATAGATAATGGTACAGAATCCTTCGTCCTTGGCCGGTTTTTTCTAATTAATCGAAACAGAACACTTAAATTCAAAATTCCCTCAATAGTTATTCAACAAAACTTTATTACCTATGATGTATTGTGTATTTTAAATAGAAAAATTTTTGATATTCTAATTCAGGGGTCGGCAACCATATGACATAGGAGGGCCACAAATGTCACCAGAGGATCAGGGAGGGCCGCATATAATAAATAACGCATTAGTCAATTTCGTATCATATTTATTGTAGTTTAAAACACAATTTATTATTAAAATCTAATGCGATTTTTGCGGCTGCATTTGACTTGCATTTTAAACTCGGAAATGCGCAGTATTACGTCTAAATGTGCATCCATTAACTGAGAACAATGCTTGATTTTTCGTTAGTTCAGAATGGAAAATGTCTGCTCACACAAATATGTACAACCGAACATAGTTATCATGCAGCGATTGGGAATCTTGAGGGCCGCACCGAAGTGGTTCACGGGCCGCATGCGGCCCGCGGGCCGCCGGTTGCCGACCCCTGTTCTAATTTACGGAAACCAATGGAGACTTTGCGATAGCAACATACACAATACCTAGGTAATAAGGTTTTGTTGAATAATTGAGTGAATTTTGAATTTCAGTGTTCTGTTTCGATTAATTAGAAAAAGGCGGGTATTTCACAATCCGGCTGCGATACCGCTCTTAATGCCATCGTATAAAAGGAAAGGTTTTACACAAGAACTAGGTCTGGCTCTAAACAAAACAGCTCATTAGCTTTAAAGCACTTGTAAATAGGCAGCTGTTTGCATTTTAAACTTTGCCTAGCGTTCTTTCGTGTGAGTTAGTGCTAACATTTCGTTTATGAAACGGTTTTATTTTCTCTAAGGTTTCAAAACGGACTTCTGGCTAATTGTTTTACATAAAAGTTTATTGAATGAGCGAAACAATAATATTTTAAATTAAGAAAAGCGCACCAAAAGATATTCACAGTAGTTAATTTTGTACCTTTTAATTTGGCTTTATAGCTTACTACTTGTAGCTCGCGGCTTCGCCCGCGTCGATTTGATATATAAACAGCGGGTCTACCGCGTAATTCTGATTTTCATCAACATCAACTTGAGATTGAAATTTGTCGTGCGTGCGACGACGCCCGCCTAACATGCCATCTCTTTTGCACGCGTCTAATTTCTCATGCATTTGCTTAAAGTTGATACAAATCAGAATTACGCGGTAGACCTGCTACTCGTTGTACTCCGTTGGGAATGCATTTTCGACACAAAAGTTTATACACCGTGTCACTCCTTTAAGGGGTAAATTTCTAAAAATTTCCTTTGTGCACCTTTACACACCGAACCGATATTTAAAATTTTAAGATAATATCTTCAGCGGTTTAGGCTGTCAGTCAGTCACTGAACTGTTTTAGTTTATTTTAAATATGTCGCAGGTAAATTGTTAAAGCCGTTAAATTAAATTTCACGGTAGCTTTTTGTTAGGTTTTTTATAAATTAACCTCACTTAACCCAGAAAAATTATAATTTCACGGCTTTGAAAATTCACCTGCAGATATAGTGCGCGCCAATCTTTTAGTCGCCTCTGATTGAGTTCCGAGTGCAAGCTTGCGCAGGTACAGTCAAGGAAACAATAATATGAACGGTTGATTATTAAATGTTTACTATAAGTGGGAAGGTGTACTTGTTGTACCTACCTATTTAATATATATTTATTATTGTAGTGCAATCTTAACTGTTTAAATAAAACAAATTAATATAAACACCATTTTCCTACATGGTCGCCTTAAAACGCTATAACGACCGCGAGGCATAACAACAACAATAAACTTTAACAAACTAAATCGACAAAACAACAAATAAAGGCAACACAAACAGATTCAACGATTAACTTAACGAATCATAGAATTTTTTCCACGAACGTACTTTTCATGCAACGCGCGCGTGTGTAGTGTACGGACGTAGCACTAACACTAACGCATAGTGTTGACACCTGCTACATGGCGAGTGGGGGGTGTGGTGTGGCACGCAGGTGGGTGTGCTCCGCGCCCTCGCTCCTGTAACGTCCCCCTGACACCGTAAAACGGCTAATGCGTCGATTCTTGGGGCTATCTTCAGAGGCGACTAAAAGATTGGCGCGCACTGTAGATGTACTACCCGGTGAACTATAGTTTGACCAAAACTGCTGTATCGCGCTTTAGGCGCCGCACGGCGAGGCAGGGGGAGGAATGGAAAGAGTAGTATGAGTTCACATAAGATCAATAATGTCGGACAGATCTTACGATATCGGCCTACATTATTTTTAGGCTATAGAGATATTATAGATTTGAATATTGATTAGGAAATATAATGCTACCATAATGACTAGGTAACTAGGTAATAAAAATAATATAACGTATTGATCTGGTTACATTTCACTTGGTAGTACCATATTTCCTAATAAATATACAAAGCTACCAATATATCTCTGACAATCTCTGTACCTTGAAATCATTGTAAACCGACATCGTAAGATCTGTCCGACAATATCGAGCTCATGTTATTTACTTTCCTCCCCCCGCCACGCCGCGCGGTGCTCGGTACAGCGGTTTCGGTCAACGGGAAAATTTGCCCGTGTAGGATTACTGCATCTGTCTGTCATTATAGTTAAGTTAAAGTCAAATATAAAACATGAGAAATATTTATAAAAAGAAAAACATGTCCGATGTGATATAAATCGTACTTCAAGGCAAACACATTCCCATTGACAGAACCTGGCGTACATCACAGAATTTGATTGGAGTGAGCTCATTCGTTCGAGCGAGTGCGATAACGGTGCCGTGATTTTGGATTTAGACTTCACGACCTTTTGGTCTGTACAACTAAAATTGTCTGTACCTATAAATTTATGTCATGTATTCAGTTCCGTTAATATCGATGTAGATTTGAAAAACTCTACTTAATTTGACACTGACCATGGTTTAATGTTACTTAATTATCTAGAGGTCCTATTGTGATGTTTCAGTTCTTTAACTATGCGTAACGACGTCTAAAAAACCAGGCTTTGCTAAGAACAGACTTTTTGATGACACCCTAAATATAAAAATGATAAAACGTTGAGTTATATTTCCCGAGTGTAAAGTATTATTTATCTACGACTAGGTTGAACTTAAAAATACGCTTAAAGAGGGAAATACTACTCGCTTACTAACTTATCACGAAATTACAGAGCCTACAAACTTTTAATATGGTAGGTAGGTTTGTGATATGGATGTTCAAATTTGTTACTCCTATAGCGCGAGCGAAGCCGTGGGAAAAAGGCTAATTTTGTCACAAATGTGAATTTTGAGTGTATATATTGTATAGCATAATGTTTGCATGCGTGACAAATAAATTATTTTCTTTCTTTCTTTCTAATTTAGCTATGTAAGGTGAAGTTTAATCAACCGCCCGAATTCCTATGGGAGGTTCAGTAGATGATAGAGACTACACATGTGAATTTTCAAGTGGTTCGGATAAAGTAATGGCAGATCACGTGACATCGTGTGTGAGTAAAATTTCGATTCTGTTGTGTGGTCCACCCACGAAAGGAAAAAGTTCATAACATATTAATGTAATTGGATATACTATAAGGTGAAATTTAATCAACCGCCCGAATTCCTATAGAAGGTTCAGTAGATGAAACATGTAAAGTTTCAGGTTTGGATTGATCAGTTCAGGTTTGAATTCATCGTGTAAAGTCCATCCACACAACTGAATCAAAATTTTACCTACATATTTTTACGACTCTCGATGTCACACGTGACCTGTCATTATATTATCTGATCTACCTAAAACTTTACATGTGTGGTGTCTATCATCCTGAACGTTCCTTAGAAAATCAGGCGGTTGATTAAATTTCACCTTGTATATAAGGTGACATTTGTTTATAAAGCCAAATTATACTGAAGACTCGGTAAGTGATCAGGACCATTCAATTAATAGTTTTGTAAAAAACACAAAAAAATTTAGTTTCCTATACGAGTACCTACTAAATGACTCTCGATTTAATTTTATTCATAAATTAGTATAGGGGCACAAACAATTTTTTTTCGTTTTTCATTAAAAGGGCTCTTTTTCCTGGCCACTGACTGAGTCTCCAATATGAATATGGCAACATAAACAAAAGTCGCCTTGTATACAAGTGAAATAACAATGAACACTCACTCACTAGCGAAGCCGTGGACAAAAGCTAGTAGTATATATTTAATTAAATTGCTTTAGTTTCCCCATAAAACGACAAGGTAAAGGTCCTTTAAATTAAAGCGGGACGACAGGCGGAACTATTGCACGTTTAGCCTTATCACTAAAGGCCCTTAAAAGTTATGCAGTTTTCTACATTATTATCCCAGATAATTTCTTTTTAAAGCAAAAGCTGTTTTATTAAATATTTTCTTATAAAACCTCCTTACTAATATTGAGTAGAGAAATGAGGTTGTTCTTTTTTTAATCTTTTATGGTATGACCAAGGCACATAGATATCTTATAATATGATTCTAATACATTTTTATGAGCTTTTGATTATTTATTAGTATTAAAACAATTAAAAAAGATTATAACTCGATATATTTCGGCCCTCGGTATGGGGCCGTCATCAGTCGAATGTAAAGAAATTTTTGTTTTACATTCGATTGATGACGGCCCCATACCGAGGGCCGAAATATATCGAGTTATAATCTTTTTTAATTGTTTTAATACCAATAAATAATCAAAAGCTCATAAAAGTAAAATACAATATATTGATAAACGATTCTAATACACATAGGTCATCTTGGCTCAAGTACTCAAGCATTTAGCTTTTTTTTTAAATAATTCCCTGATTCCTTTGTTATATTCGACTAAATCTATTTTAAATGTTCGTAAAGATTTAGGAGATTTTTAAATCAGCGCAGATGATTTTAGGGGGCCTTGGCCCCTGTGACCCCCCTCCTGGGAAGGCCATCATTGTGACCCAACTAAACATGTGGCCTTTTTTACCAGGGAAATCACTCAGCTATACGCATAAAATCGAATTTGACAGATAAATTTTAACTACCTTGGCAAGGAGAGACTAAATTAAACAAAAACGACAAAAAGCGATTTAAGTTGTTTTTTTAATTACCGTTTTTTACTCCCATCTTCCCAATGTTATTCCTAGAAATTAACTTTTAAATTCCATTAAATTAAATTAATTAAATTCCACTTCCGGTACGATGACGAGCGAAGCAAGGAGCATGTTAGGTTACTGGTGATCATAATATCGGGAGCCGAGCGAAGCGGAGCGGATGGCCGATCGAATTACAAAATGGTCAAATCTACGATACGATGTCTACGATAGCGGCATATCATAAGATTAACAAGTCAAACCTTAATTTACACTATTCGGGCTTTTACAGTTATATTAATAAATGTCAGCGTACACAATTTAGAAATAATATGGGTATAGAGAAAAATTTTTACTCACCAATATGCTGATCCATCCTCTTCTTCGGCTTATGGACTGAAGCGTACGGGTCCGAACAGTACTCCTGGCGGGACGGATTCTGGCTGCCTCTGTTGTACCCATCTGTCACATTAGGCTGGGCCAAGTGGGGATACGGGGCGTAATCGTCTATCGTTCCGTATCCGCCGTGAGTTATGGGGTCATAACCGTAATTGCTCTGTCTATCTAACATTTGGTGTGAAGGCGGCATGCCACTAACGCCATTGTTAGCGGCGGCCATTTTCATTTGCCACAAAGAGTCTTGTGAGTTCACGCTGCCTGCGTTATTTGAGTTGGTGTAGCTGTTTTCGATGTACCCCATGTTGCCCCCTATAAAAGAAAATAAATCTGTTAGTTTTTTATTCAGTCTTTTATCAAGTCTTGGTCGTGAGACAATATGTTGTGAGGTAATATTTTGTAAGGATTCAATAGATTACTAAGGCAGCCGCCTATTTATTGTCTATAGCTATGCCTTCGGAAGTTGTGCGGAAATTGTAATAGGATTGGCCTCGTGCAAAGTTTACGCTGTGAGCATAGGTGTACTGCCAGTTTTAAACCTTATATCTTAGACATAAAGTTCAAAACGTTAAAATTGTAAAGTCATATTCTTTGATCGTGTTACCACGAATACTGAGGCAAAAATTTATTCAGTATTAATTCCGAGAGAGATACTTAAGTGGATTTAAATTAGCCAATCATGATGCTTTGTTGCTTTCACAATCCTCTGAATTATTTTCTTTATAAAATATTCAGTTTGTGTAAGTTAAGAACAGATAGCGTTTGCAATGTCAGCGTTGTGTAAAAATAATTAAAATGCATGCATAGGACAACGGTTACCTTCAGATTCGATTGATTGTCCTTTGATGGCATATGAAGAAATAATTGTGTTAAAAAGTATAGCAAAGAATAAAAATACACGAAGTAAACATAAACATTTCAGTAAAATGGAGTCAACTTAGGTAACAAACTTAAATAAACAATTTAATTAATCAGCTTGGTAATGGAAAAAATTGTTTAGATTCATTCACAAACAACTTTATTCAAATTGACAAAGGTCAGACTTTGTCAGCTAATTAAAACTTTTAAACAAAGTTAAGTCAAGAGCATGCTAAAAATGAGTACTTTTTCTCCCAACAGAATAAAGTGTAATACTTAGTTATTCCAATCAAATGAAATCAAATCATGTACGGTTGTACGTACCATATTTAATCCATTGTTATTTATTTTTATCTAACTATGTTCGTTTCCTTAATATTTTTATATTTAAAATATTATATTTGTCTGCATATCAGTTACGTGACAAAAATTTTGTATTATTATTAATTGAAACTGCTGTTTCGCGCCTTAGGCGCCGCACGGCGAGGCGAGGAATGGAAAGAGTAGTATGAGTTCACATGAGATCAGGGTTGGATTCAGACCCTCGGAAAATTATTGTCTATGGGAAATAAAAATATACTACTTGGCTAAAATTATACTACGTTTCGTTTTTCGTCCATTTTTGTTTTGAATTTAAATAAATAGCCTATTTGTTAGGGAAAATTTCAAAAAAATTACCAAAAATATTCATAATTTAATAAAATTGAGGCAACTGGATCTCTATCTCAGCCAATTCGTCGTTCGGAACTTCGTCTTTGGCATTGACTCTGCATAAAACGTCGTCAGACGGCATAAATTCGATGCAAATTCCCTATATTGTATGTAGGGTAAATGTTAAAAAACAAACGTCTCAACCAATATAACAAGTCGGTCGGCCTGAAGATGAAATTATGGTATTTTTACGTAGTATAGTTCCATTACGATACTACATACTACATGTCATGAAAATATGGTACAAATAGTATAATTATACTACAAAATCCAACCCTGCATGAGATCGATAATGTCGGACAGATCTTACGATATTAGCCCACAATATTTTAGACTATAGAGATATTATAGATTTGTATCCATCCATCCGTCCATCAGTCTAGTTCGTCCACTGCTGGACGAATAAATAAGCCTTTCCAGGACTTTGCTACTCCCGATATCATCCTGGAAGAATTGCCCATACTCACACACGCTGGGCAGGCGAGTTGGTGAGCGCGGTGCCAGAACCCTCGCACCAGTGACGCCGCTGCCCAGTCTGTTCCATATAGGTAAGGCCCGGCTATTAGGGATGGATATACTGCCATCCATCG
Organism: Ypsolopha sequella; assembly: GCA_934047225.1. Taxonomy (NCBI): domain Eukaryota; kingdom Metazoa; phylum Arthropoda; class Insecta; order Lepidoptera; family Ypsolophidae; genus Ypsolopha; species Ypsolopha sequella. The sequence goes on along the minus strand of OW203994.1, from coordinate 11,705,509 downwards.
GTCCCAGGCATGGTGAGCTTCCTGGTTTTTGCCTGTAAGCTGTCCTTTTACTCTCCCCCGAATTACTTCAAGGGGGTCTCCAAGTAAGATGGTGGTACCTCCACAGTCGAGTCGAATCCGGTATCAACTCTACCACCTGAATCTCTAGGCAATATGGGACTAAAAAGCTTATAAAAGCGCGTTCCAATCCACAAAAACTGAAGTGATAGGAAATTGTTGCCAATCGAGAGCCCGATTTCCTAAAAGTAAATTCAAACCAACGTGATCGTCAAATAGTCATGCATTTTGAAATTCAATTTGTACTAAATTGGAATGTATAGGCAGAGACCCGTCAATGAAAGTTTTTTAGCAAACTGAATAAAAAATGTATGCATCTCGCTTTAAAAAACGCAGGCTTCTGCCTAAAATGTGGCCTATTATTCTGATTGCGTACCCTAGGGTGACAAACGGAACCCTATTACTAAGCCTGCGCTGTGTGTCTGTCCCTCCGTCTGTCTGTCTGTCTGTCCATCTGTCAAAGGGGCCTACAGCTTCAACTGTCATAGGTAGCCAGATGAAATTGTTTTAAGAGAATACAGACGGACGGATGGACAATGAAGTCTCACCATAAAGGTTTCTTTTGTACCTTTTGGATACTACGGAACCCTAAAAACTAAAAATGTAGCATTTTTTAACGTTAACGCCAATAAACAAGAGGACCAAAAATATGAAAAACATCATGGTAATAGGTGATTACGTAAAGATTACGGGGAAAATATTGCGGTTAAGATATTAGGATTCCGTACACAGCGGGAGCCGCGAATTGTTTGCTAAGCGCTACCATTTTAGCGGTTTGTTTTCTCTATATCGTTATCGTTGTTATTTACCATAATATTTTTAGGCTTCCGTCCCCGTATTGTGTGGTGGTACGGAACCATTAAAGCGTGATTACGACTATTATATTAGGGTCTTAAGAGGCTATGCGAATTTTATTTATGTAACTGTCACTCCAAGGGAAAAATCGCGCAGTGCGAGAGGGGCGGATTCAAGGCGAAAGCGAAAAATGACATTTTTATAATTTTTATAAAAAAACTAAAACAGCTAGCAAAATTTCAAATATCAAATCTCTAGATATTGTTGAAACACACCTAATAAAATATGTTTGAGTTCTGTATATGGTTCCTAAACGTCAAACGAGGAGAAAAAGTGTGTTTGAAGACCTTATTTCAACAATTATTCCTATCGAGGAAAATTTATCCAAACATGATTTCCAATTTCAAATCTCTAGCTAGATGATGTAGTCAAGATCCATGTAACAGATACTGATTATAATTTTCCGCGTATTTCATGAAATACACAGAAAAGAAACACCCGTATTTTTTTCGCATTTCGCCTTAAATTGAAATGAGAAACTTGCGGAAACTTTAAATGACTAGCTAGTGTTAAATTAAGTTTTTTACTATTGTTATTAAAATAGTCGCTAGCTTACCAAAATAATTAATAAATACATGAATTTAAAAAAAGTTATTTACCCTTGCCGTAAATATGCATTTGGGAGTAGGAAGTTGTTTTTTTGTTTGCAAATAATGTATGCATGTTTGTGAAATCCGTTCTTATTTCGTATCTCTAGAACAGGTAACCCAGACGAGTGAACGACGAGTTTTGTCAACAAAAGTAAGGTTTTTTCGGGAACTGAATGTTATTTGAAGCTTTAAAAGGAGATTACTGGATTATTACAGAGTTCTTATTTTATGTTTCTTGAAGATTTTCCCTATAATTTGGAATTTTAGACTATAATAAATATGCGAAGTTTCTCTTTTTATTAGGGTTCCTTAAGGGACCCTTATCCCTGATACTGAGCACCTTATTTTGAATCATGTAGAACTGAACTCTATGACGTTTCGTTATAGTAATAGCGCCCTCTGAGCCGAGGCTGTTGCAACAACCAAAATATCGCGCGCTGTCAAAAAATATTTTTTTCTATCAAAAAACGGATATAAGGTGAAATTCAAAAAATATATTATGCATTTTATTTTGCTATTCCATTTTTTTAGTTTATCTTTCTCACTCAGTTACCTTTTCTTTAATGTCTTGTAGTTTTCATATAATTTGGTAACGTAAATTTTATATACAACGAAAAATCATGCAAAATTGACCAAGTTTCGGTTTTTTATTTCGATCGAGCAAAGTATAATGTATCGCGTTTCGAAACGCAAAAATATCTGGAGAAAGGATATAAATATATTTTTTCAGGCATAAAATATCACAATTTTATGGTTTAAAATAAAATTACAAAAGAGACAAAATTGGGATAAGCCCCCCGATACCCTACAGCAAAGCTTTGGAGTCTGACCGTATCACTTTTGCGGCATATCTCATTTAAGTTGGTTGAGCTGAAGCTTGTGGAAAGCAAACTACATTGAACTGAAAAAATCTCATTTGGGGTGTACAACAACAACAACAACAACAATACAACTTTATTTGTACACCATATAAAAAGAAACAGAAATATAAATACTTAATTTTAACTAACGTATTATGTAGCACAAACAGGCGGCCTTATCGCTTAAAGCGATCTCTTCCAGACAACCTTAGGGTGGATGAAACTGTTTAGAATGATTGCTGAAATGGTGGTGTACTATTTTTAATAATAGATATATTTCAATATTAATAGATAAACGTATTAATATATAATGATAAATACATACTAATAAAATATATAACAAACAATAAAAATAATATATATATGTATATGTCATGAAATAAATTGTCAAAAATATAAATAAATTGGAAAAAATAAAAAATAATGATAATGAATAATCTCGGTAATCAGAGTGAAAGATAGTGTCCTTTAACTAGTCTCTTGAAGATAGGCAGGGAAGGGGCTCTTCTTATATGTAAAGGAAGATCATTCCACAAACGAACAGCTTGTACCGAGAACGATTTATTGAAGAAAGACGATGAGTGCTCCGGCGTGGCAAGAAGCAGATTCTGAGAAGACCGTAAAATGCGGTCATGGGTATCATGAAGAAAACGAAAGCGAGTTTTAAGGTAAGAAGGAGTTGAAGGATTATTCAACACAGAAAACAAGAGGGACAGGATATGAGCATTACGGCGATGACGAATGGGGAGCCATTTAAGTTGGAAACGAAATTCAGAAATGTGATCAAATTTGCGAAGACCAAAAATAAACCTGATACAGAAATTTTGAAGACGTTCGAGTCTATCAAGTTGTGCCTCGGTAACGTCAAGGTAACAGACATCGGCGTAGTCGAGAATAGGTAGTAAAAGAGAATGTGCAAGCGCAATTTTAGTGGCAGTTGGAAGGAAATTTCGAAGCCTTCTTAGAGCTCCTGCTGCCGCAAACAATTTCCTACAAACTTCATTTATTTGTGGATCCCAAGACAAGCAACTATCTAACAGGAGACCAAGATTTTTTGCTTTGTTGCTATATGGAATTAATGTCCCTTCAAATACAATATTAGGTAGCAGTTGCCAGTCAATCCTAGCTGTAAACCAGGGACTACCCATAATAATAACTTGAGTCTTGGTGGGATTGATTTTCAAACCATATTCATTACTCCACACAGATATTCTAGATAAATTAGCATTGGTTGTGATTATGGCTTGTGAAAGATCTTCTAATTTAGCTTGTGTGTAGATTTGGAGATCATCTGCGTAAAGGTGGTAGGAAGAAGATATAAACTGAGAAATATTATTAATAAATATAGCGAAAAGTAGAGGAGATAAGACGCCACCTTGAGGAACACCGGCAGTAGTGTCACACCATTCTGAAAAAGTATCATCAATGCGGACACGTTGCCGGCGTCCTTGTAGATAACTACGAAACCAGCCAATCACCGCCGGAGATATGTTAAGAGAACTAAGCAGGCCTAGAAGGATGTCAAAGTCAGCTGCATTAAACGCGTTTGAAAAATCAAGTAGAGTCAGAACGGTGAGCTGTCCATCATCCATACCCCTTCGTATGTCGTCAGTAAAATGGTGTACTGTAAAATTCAGTGTATTTTCAAGCAGAACACGTTTGTATTGACATTATCTGTACATTATGTATGACAAACTTTTTAAGTATTTATATATGAAATTAAATTTATTTTATTTTCAGAAATAAGAATACCACGTTAACATTTTTCTGACGTCGTAGGATCCCCCGCGCTCACACCGTCCGACTATATTTTTTTATCACACTAAAATACATATTTTGCGAGAAGAAAGCCATGAAAACCGGCTGGCCAGAAAGAAAAACTCAGTCATATATGTAAGTACGTACCTATGTATATACTTTGTTTGATTATCTTCCTATCACGCCAATATAGAATTCAAGAATGTTGAAACATGAAAAGTCAAATAAAAAATTACAGCGTTGATTTGAATGTTCCTTAGATGCCCTTAAATTGCTTTCATCAACCGATATCGTTACCTGTTTGATTCACGCATCACTACATAAGTAAGTTTCAGATGTCGTTGCTACGGAAACTGATTGTTATCCAATAAAGGAAAATTTTTTAGAGTTCCAACCTGAGAAAATCCGAGAAAAAATACATTATATTATTAAGGGCGCAGCGAGCGTTTGCCTTTGTCTCTGTCTGTTTCTTTACGTGTAAAGAGTAAAGAAAATAACCAAACTTTTACACTTTTTCAATGTTTTTCGTTGTTATTTTCATCAAATTGTTCTTAAATAAAAAACTATCGTGTTAAAACGCTCCAGTCATCTATGAATCATAATATCAATTTACTTATTCATATGAAAAAGTATGGAAATAGAGGAAAAAATTACTCGACAAGAGATAACTTTCCGAATTTATTCTATCGAGCAAACTTTATCAAATCTTGTTTCCAACGTGTATACAGTCTAGTATATACAAGGTGACTTTTTGATCATCATCTAAATTCATACAGGAGGCTTGATAAGTGATCAGGATCTTGGATCAATAACAATTTTTGTGAAATTTCATTTTACGTATTTTACAAAAATTGTTGTTGATCCATGATACTGATCACTTACCAAGCCACCAGTATGAATTTGGACGATGATCAAAAAGTCACCTTGTATACCCAATAATACCAATATATTTTCCTAGATTTAAATTTAATTGTTTACTACTTCAAACAAGGGTTATAAAAAAAATTTTGTATATGTAAAAAGCTCGGTGAGCTCTTAAGTGAACAATTTCATAGTTATCACGAGAGACATGTTTGGTCACGATCATGTCACATTATGGAAATATTTTCCCCTATGGAGTAAAAGAATTGCTATCTATTTTGATTTGGGACCGAAAAAAGGGATTTGGATGTTTTCACGTACAGAATACTAAAAACATTGAGGCCCAATACACATGGATGTCGGAAATTCAACTGAAAGTAAATAAAAGTCAGTAAAAGCCTCTTTGGAAAGAGAATTCGAGAATACCTGAAACTCTCGTCTACTAAAGTGTTGGCGACAAAACTGACGCATTGATTCAAATGTTACTTTTTCGAATAATTTACCAGGCAAGGAAGTGAATGAAGTAAAAGCGTCTATGGTTCGTCAACTTGTGAAAAGGATATTGCAAATAATGTATCTAGGTTCTTAGTATATGAAGGGTACGCGGGAAGAGAGATCATTGTCAGTTTTTTTCAAAATTGAGTAAATAGTGCCATCTCCTAAAATGTTTCGATAACAATGATTGAGCGAAAACAAAAACTTGAAAAATATAACACAGTCCGCAGAATATCGCTTTTAAAAATAAACTGGACTCAAGAAGCTTAAAAACCTAACTTAAAAAAAAGGTCATAACTAGTACAAAAAGAAAAAAAATTGTCTTTTACCTGTGAATATGGGGCGCTATGGGATGATAGTAAAGTTTGCTTTTGAGAAAAAAAAAATTATTACAATAATTAACTGTGATTACAATAAGCCCACTAAGCAGAGTTCTAAATAATAACCTAAGCAAGTATTTTCTACTTATTTCAAATTTACCTTCTATTGACTATGATCCCTCTTCCCGGAATACTACAGTTCACAAACTCAGTTCCAACGGAACAACGAAAAGAGGAGCTACAACAAACCTCCCCTCTTTTACTCCGTACCCATTCCCAGAACAATTAAATTATGTACCTACCTCTATATTAGATCATTAACTATGAAATTGCCATTTTCTATGGAGAATTTGAAGATAACTCTATTTTTCAGTGCAAACAGTTTTGCATTTTGTTTTTGGTGACAACATTAAGCTAACAGCGACTCAAATATTACGAATCTTATACAAGGTGTAACAGAAAGGTGTAACCATATTTGAAGAGCTTATTCAGTCAATGGTAAAGAACAACTTTTACTATGGAGCCAATCTCGAAATCTCAAAAAAAAATCTGCCCTTCCATACATTTCGGACGAGCGGCATTGCATTTTTCTATGAAACAGATAATTATTTTTTTTGAGATACAGTGTTTGTTCCATAGTAAAAGTTGTTCTATACCGTTGACTGAATAAACTCTTCAAATATGGTTACACCTTTCTGTTACACGTTGTATAGGACGAGCTGGCTTGGCTGGTGTTCCCTATCGCTGTATTTCGCGCACAAACATATGGACCCTCACCTAAGTGACGAACGCAGACCGAACACAAATCTCTACGGGAATTGAACCTCCGACCTCCGGATTAGGGGTCGAGTGCTCGTACCAATGAATGAACAAGGTAGGTCGTTAGTACATCAGTACTATATTGGTTTATTCTGTGTCGTTAGTTCGAAACAATCAACGAAAAAACAAACAACATCGGACTCTAACAAACACTAAATACACTGCAGAGTCTCATTTTTCACAGAGAAAATAATTGCCACGATGTCAGAAATATGTAAATATAGTTGGCTCGCTTTTCAAGCGTTAGTAAGTTAGCCTGTAACTCAAACAACTTTCAGTTACTGCTTACAGTTTAAACAGCAATTTATATGTATGGATAACTAGAGAGAAACAAACTCGTAAAAACGCTTCACAGGATAAGAAATAATGGTATTTATTTACCGGACACCGTTCTTATTCTTAATTGTACATAAAAAACATATTATTTGCACATTGTACTTAGATATATCATGTACACAGGCGAGCTTATCTCTAAAAAGATATTTCTTCCAACAAAAACATACGTGTACACTAAAATATGTAAATACGTAAACTATGTAAAATATGTAAACACCCTACGATTGTAAATAACTGCAATATACCAGTGGCGTGCACAGAACTTTTTTCCGGAAAAGCAATCAGAAGGTCAAGTACGACAATAAAAATAATATGAAAAAATTTAAATAACACTTTGAAAAAAAAAGTTTGTATGAAAATGTTCACTCTGGGAAAGGCAGTGCCTACCCTGGCGTCATACAAACTTTTTTTTTCCAAAGTGTCTTTAAAAAATTTTCATATTTTTTTATTTTTGTACTTGACCTTCTGATTGCTTTTCCGGAAAAAAGTTCTGTGCACGCCACTGCAATATACCTACATAAACAATAATTAAGTAACTATTTTAACAATAAAAATATTTACTTATATACATAATATTAACAATAAATAAGATAAAAATACATAAGTAACAATAGTTAACATAAATATTGTTCTATCTACAGATACTCATGAAATTGAAAAGAGATTCAGTCAGCTAGGACTAAAAACGATTGGTAGATAGATAAAACGTTTATTCATTCACACAGTACATAGCAACACATCACATATGAGATGATAACATAACAATAGGCAAAACAAAAACGAATTTATATTTAAACGTTATATTTTCTTTGTTACTATGTCCGGGTCGAATCTGGCAAATGAATTTTAAACCAGTTGACCCAACCGATTGAACTGAAATTTTGGACACACGTATGGTTTTGGTGACAATGCTCGATTAGCAAAGTGCCATCATTCTTGCGGAATCATTTCATTATTTCTAAACCCACCAATACCCTGCATGGGTATTAAAAAATATATTTTATGAGGAAACTACGATAAGCTAATATAAATGATACGACAAGCTGACATAACTTTAAATCTATTATGGCGGACGCCCCAAGATGGCGATTTATTATTTTCATACCAACCTCCTTGACATGGGTATATAAAAAAAAGGATTTGACTAGAAAAATACAATAAATTAATTTAATTAATAATTTTACAATTATTTAATTAATTGCTAAAACTGATTTGATTATTTCAAGTTGAAATATTTGTTTTCAAAAAGCTTGTTGCTTGAAATGTTCATAAAAGTAGATTCCAATTAATTTTATTGGACAGTGATTGATTTCATATTAAGAAACCTGTCCATTTACACCCCGTAAATTTCTTAATATAATATGGAATATTTTTATTTAAACATCAAAAATACTATTTTGCACACTAAATTTATGACCAGAAATCCTTCAGCGCAGAAGAGAGCTGGTAGGATAGGTTAGAAGTTCCGCGACCGCCATACCTAATCTTCGTGGTGATTTTTTTTTTTGACAACCCAGAAATCCTATAAGAGCACAGTTAGTATTTTAGTGTGCAAGTCAGTTTTTTTTTGATGTGCTGGTTTTATTTTTGATAGAACACTGTAGTAGCATTTTTAGTATTTTCTGGTGTATACATGCCATATGATATTATTCAATCATATCTAACTCAAAAGCGGTCAGTTTTAGGAAGTTAAAATTTTATTTAGAAAATCTCGCATAACATGTCATTAGCTCTTAGTAAGAATTAAGACAGGGGCTTATCAGTAAATACCAAGTCTTCAATAATTGTATGACATCTTTTCCGTTGTATGTTTTTACATCTATCAAAACTAAGAGCGTAAAAATATAGCTCTCTTCATACAGCAAAAACAACTATTTTACATATATATTATTACAACAATGATTTTCGTACGGATAAACCTGAAAAATACGTACAATAAATACGTGCTCGTTTTTCGGCCTTGCTAGAAACACACCACTCGGCCTTCGGCATCGTGGAACTTGGCTCGGCCTTCGGCCTCGCCATTGTGCCAAACTCATCGATCAAAGTTTTTCCGGAAAAGTGTCAAAATCCCTATCAGTTGTCAAAAAATGTCAAATTTGAATATGGCAGCGTATTCAGCGACCCCGAATGCCCCTTGATACCGAGTTTTATGCAAATCAGAATACTTTTTTGGACCTGTCAAAAAACTGTCAAAACCTGTCAAATTCAAATTTTGTTTTTGGTCATATAGCCCCAGCTTGACCGATCACTATAGTTGAAATCCGAACTCCCTACGATTAGCCGTTCGGGAGATATGGCCGTTTAAAATATTGGCGATTTTTGTTTTTCGTTTTTTTTTTGCCGTCGTCTAGATCTCGCCAACAACGAACAATTTCGAAACTTATGCAGGTAACTTTCAAACACACACAGGCTTTGAGTGAAACGTGAAAAAATGTTTCAATGTTATGCAAGTGAAACATTTTTTTTAACAGATTTGTATTGCGGATATGTGTATCTAGTTGTATCTCTAGTCCTCGTTAAGTTTTAACTAGCTCTGAGATACAATAATGGGCTACGAAGAAGACTTGGTTTATTTTTACAAGAAGCGCTCCAAGACTGGTGTTAATTTCTTTGACCTATATGGACCCCAAACTACTGAACTGTAATTGATGAGAAGATGCTTCGTGCTCTATACGGGTGTACATAGAGTGCTAACCTATTCCTATTCAAATAATTTATTGCACACAAAATGTTATAAATACAAGTAATAAATAAGCGAGTTTCTCTCTGAAAGAAATTCCTACCAGCAAACCCTTCGTGATCAATCATGCAATTAACTTTGTATGCTATTTGTTGCATGGTATATGATTATAAATATTATACAAATACGTAAACATAAAAAAAATTGAAATGAAAAAAAGAAGCTAAATATTGCATAACACTCTAGTCTACTTGAATTACTTGTATAACAATCTACCAATTTACAATAATTTATTTTTTCGTGCAATCGTAGTGCTGGCCAGTGCGATTGTTCTAAAAATGAGGCTGGCACAGTACACTGACTTGAAATGAGTATTATTGCTTTTTTCCTCTTTGGTATTAATGCATTTCAGTAGGCAGTTGTCAAACTTTTTTGAATGGAATGGTTCGAATTTTAAAAACCTTTCCCACGCTAGCGGATAGCACTTTTGCACGCAGATTTTGAATGATAAATAAAGCCTTTTCGAGCTTGTAAGGTTAAAAAATAAACAAATGCATCTCTAAAATTCAAAAAGTGTAAAGGTTAATAGTTTAATACTTTATTAATACTTTAGTAATACTTATTATCTTTATTCATAAATAAATAAAAATAAACATAAACACATTAACTAGCAAATGAAAAAAACCGTTCACGTGCGAGTCAGACTCGCGTACATACGGTTCCGTAATTCGACAGTTTTGGGAATTTTCTCATTTTGTAATTTTATGATTTCTTTTTCTCCCTTTTTTATTGGCAATATTTTGAACCATTTCAATTTTTCAAATTTTTTTACACAATTTGTTATATGGGCAAATTAATGCTACTTTTATGCCGAATTTCAAGTCTTTATCTTTAACTGTGCTAAAATTATGAGGTTGTATACGGACGGACGGACAAGGGAGTCTCAGCATAAAGGTTCCATTTGTACCTTTTAGGTACTACGGAACCCTAAAAATAACTCTTACGTTTTATTTAAAAATCTACAGTAAAAATTTAAACAAGTAAAGCTTTTTACGCGGGTTGGAAAGCTTTTCGAGGAAAGTTTTTCAGTATTTTCAATACAATAGGTATATGTAATCTCAGTAAAAATAAGCCCTTATTTATACTCAGTATGTATATTGTATCTACTACCATGTAGAACACATACGTAAGTAACATAACTAGATATGTAATACCCAACTTTCGAGGAAAGTTTTTCAGTATTTTCAATACAGTAGGCATATGTAGTCTCAGTAAAAGTAAGCCCTTATTTATACTCAGTATGTATCTACTATCGTGTAGAACACATACGTAAGTAACATAACTAGATATGTAATACCCAACTTTTCGAGGAAAGTTTTTCAGTATTTTCAATACAGTAGGCATATGTAGTCACAGTAAAAGTAAGCCCTTATTTATACTCAGTATGTATCTACTATCATGTAGAACACATACGTAAGTAACATAACTAGATATGTAATACCCAACTTTTCGAGGAAAGTTTTTCAGTATTTTCAATACAGTAGGCATATGTAGTCTCAGTAAAAGTAAGCCCTTATTTATACTCAATATGTATCTACTATCATGTAGAACACATACGTAAGTAACATAACTAGATATGTAATACCCAACTTTTCGAGGAAAGTTTTTCAGTATTTTCAATACAGTAGGCATATGTAGTCTCAGTAAAAGTAAGCCCTTATTTATACTCAATATGTATCTACTATCATGTAGAACACATACGTAAGTAACATAACTAGATATGTAATACCCAACTTTTCGAGGAAAGTTTTTCAGTATTTTCAATACAGTAGGCATATGTAGTCTCAGTAAAAGTAAGCCCTTATTTATACTCAGTATGTATCTACTATCATGTAGAACACATACGTAAGTAAGATAACTAGCTATGTAATACCCAAGATAGACAGTCTGCATTGTGAAGTGAATTTCGGAGCAAAACCGACGACTGTACTATCAGATTAGTGCAGGCATAGACAAACTACTTAAGAGGATGGCATACCCTAGCAACATTTTTTATTAGCCGTCCAGCACAATAAGTCTAATGGCAAAGACCTTATTTGCTTTTCATAGAGGCAATTATATGTTGGCTCTTTGGCCTCTTGTTCTTGGACGCGTAATACTAGTGATCAGCGAAACAACAAATTGGTGTGTTTTTAGCTAAAACTGAAAAATTTTATTTAAAAAATCAAGTTGATCTCTTAACCGCGTTTTAGAAACGAACGTTTGAAAAAAAAAAAAGAGGGTGGAAAACATTCGTTTTTTGACAAAATTATAAATCTTAAAACAATCTTTATAAGTGAAATCCCTAGATAAAAGATCGATAAATCAAATATATTTTCTTTAATATGAGGAGAAACCAAGTTTCTTCCAATGAACCCTTGAAAATCTGGTGTTGTTGATGTTCTAGCGTCAGGTGTCCCGTTAAATAAGTACTGTACGTATAAATAAAGCACCAGTGCTCTCGCTGCAGAATAATAGGTCTTTACCTATAAAATTGCCAAAGTTTTCTTACAGATTCATAAGTTCATAATTCCTGTAATTCAATAGCTATTTCAATGATTTGTCTTTTGTTTAAAAGTTGATTTCAATGTTTTACATCTACGTATTATTTTTTTTTCTGTTTGATTATGAAAATTAAATATTTAAAAACAGTTCGTTCTAAATGCCATCCATTTCCATGATAAGATTCGTAATATTTTTTTACAGTTGACACTATTCAAAAATTAAATTAATGTTGGTGCTAGCTTTATGTCGTCTCATTCATACACAAAAGAAATTTCATAATTTGAATTTGTTATATCTAAAAAAATGCAAAACTGATAGCACAGATTGAGTTTCCTTAAAACTCTATAGAAACGGCAATTTCATAGGTAAAGACCTATTATGTGTGAAGACTGTGATGCAAAACTTGTTTGAGAATGTTGTTCGTCAGATAATTTAACCTACAGAGTTTTGGTCCTTTGTTAGTCTGTCTTTACTACACATAGCATTACATTACCTATGACATAATGTATATATGATAATTATTTAATTATGCTAATAGTAGTTTATGCTCTTACGCCCGTGTATCATACTAAGTTTTTCAATGCATAGTGTGAGGAAATAAAACAAATATAATCTTGTGAACTTTAAATCATGATTGGCTCAAAAGGACTGTATCCAGAGCGGTTAAACAGTGAAAAAAAAAAAGTATAACATTTATGGTACACAGGAAAGGCTGCAGGTTAGCCAACCATTGTAAATAAATTAAAAAAAATAATAATAATAAAGCCCTAAGGCAAAATAATCGACTTTCTGTGCGGTTTTGTTTGATGCATAAAAAGTGGGCCTTTACGAGCAATTGCATTGAAAAAATCTGAATGTTAGAATCGTTCGGAGTCTTCAGAGTGGCATGGTTGAGAAACGACGAGTCACGAGGTTGATTTGTGAATATGCGTTCATGTTATGTGTCGCTACAAAGGAGACTGTTTTTTTTTTGTATGGAAATTGGTCTATGAACCAACAGATATAATATTGTGGTTTTTACATTAGGTAACCTCAACTACACCTCTGTGCGAAAGGGCATCAAAATCTGACCCGACAGTTTTTTCGGTACTTTTCGGAGAGAAAGAGGTGGCGTCAGCGTTTTCAAAGACATGGCGTGTAGTTTACCAACGCTAGTATAATAGGCCACTTATTTATAGTTCTTAGTTCGGCGTCATTGCAGTCAAAAAATGTAATAAATGTAGCTTATTGCTAAATCGGAGTTCTTATAAGTTCCTTACTTTATTATAACATTATTGTAATAAAAATAGTTAATTAAAGTAAAACAATACTAATATATTTGACTTGAAATATCTCAAAACTGTCTGGTCAGATTTTGATGACGTCATAACAAAAAAATATCGTCTCAATTTTTCCTAAAAAAAATTACTTCATATCTGTTGGTCTATAGACCACTTTCGCCCAGTCTCCAGCTACAAGATTTGGCAAAGGAGACGCCCAGAATAGCGGTAATTAAAATAAAACCACTGGCTACTACAAATATGCTTGACGCACCTTAGACAGTTAGACCAAAACCCAACTTATATCCTTTCACTTCAACTGGCTTTAGCCATGGCTTGTCACACTTTCTCGGAACGAAACAATGCCTCATCGTGTTCATGACGTCATGATAATATTGAGAAGTCGTACCGCAAGAGTGTTACTCTTCTCTTTTTTTTAGGGTTCTGTACCCAAATGGTAACTAACGGGACCCTTTTACTAAGACTTCGCTGTGCGTCTATATGTCCGTGCGTCTGTCTGTCCGTCTGTCCGTCTGTCACCAGGCTGTATCTCATGAACCATGATAGTTAATTAAAATTTTCACAGATGATGTATTTCTGTTGCCGCTATAACAACAAATACTAAAAACCAGAATAAAATAAATATTTAAAGGGGACTACCATACAACAAATGTGTTTTTTTCCGTTTTTATAGATAATGGTACGGAACCCTTCGTGCGCGAGTCCGACTCGCACTTGGCTGGTTTTTTGTGTTGCCAGGGCGAGCGCGCTTTATGTCCTATGTCACATCGACGTATTCCATTAGATGCGATACTAGCCAAGTGTCCAAGCGTAGCACATTGTCATAAAAAAAAAGCCCCTTTTGTAAATAAAATGCCTAATGTAAATAAAAAGTACAGACTGTTGTGCTACGAATACAAAGCTGTTTGCTAATCAAGCAATTTATTTGTAAATGTGTGTGAGTATACGGCTATACGTGTGTCCATAATTACATGGAAACTTCTGAAAGAACAAAAAGGTTTGAAACAGATAAGTTTCGAAAATATTTTTAATATCCTTACCAGATATCCTCAACTTGCAGTTATACTTCGAAGTCAAAGAGGCAACTCTTTAGCTTCAAAACAGCGAAGTTTGCTATCAGCAGGCAACAGGTGCTTCAGCAAAAAACAATAAACGGAGAAGCCAGACAAAAATACCAGTCTTTACTAAATGGCTTAAAATGGTATACGATATGTGATTTGCTAAACCATTAGGGCCAAAAATAGCTGTTGTAATGGCAACCAGGGCTGCCAATACCCCGCTTCAAGATATTAGCAATTTTGAGACGTTCGCTTCAGCGCGTATTCAAATCTAATTGCCATACGATTAATGTTGGAATCGTGAAATTGCCTTAATTGCCAATAGTTTCGTCTTTTAGTACTTGGGAAATTAGGTGCGTCTTTTACTATACAAGATGAGTAAAAATATATCTAATATTAGCTAAAACAACTTTGAGAAATATTCCGGTGAAATTTAAATAATATTTTATTTTTACCCATATAATAAATTTTAAGTCTCCAAATTTATACTTGTAAACTGATCAAGAGCGTTATCGGATACCACAAAGAGGAACGCGTAGTTATTTGAACATGAAATGGCGCCAAATTTGCTCTAAAAATCGCTTAAGAGGATGGCCTACACTAGCAACTTTTTTTATTACCCATCCAGCACAATAAGTCCAATAGCAAAGACCTTATTCGCTTTTGATAGAGGCGATTATATGTTGGCTCACTAGCCTCCTTTTCTTGGACGCGTAATACTAATGAGTTCTTGAAACGAACGTTTGAAAACCAAAAAAAGAGGATGGAAAACTTTTTTTTTAAGTATTAATCTTAATACATTGTATAGAAACCCTAGATAAAAGATCAATACTTTAATCTTGTACGTATTACTGTCTTTAAGATAGAGCTGAAACGAATAACGTTGAAAAAAGTCTGTTTTTTCGAGGCTTTTTATTATTTGTCACGATAGAGGCCATACTTACAAGTACGGGTATTCTGTGAAAATTTCAACAGGCTACCTATTATGGTTGAAGCTATAGACCCCTGTGACAGATGGACGCACGGACAGACAAACATACGGATTAGTAATAGGGTCCCGTTTAGCACCCTAAAAGGAAAATGAGATTGCAGGTAAATCGCAACACCACCACAATCCTTACACGTTTGTTGTAAATTAGAGCATGTCCTAGGTAATCCCCGATGTAAAACTTTATAAAATAAGCGAGTAATTTTAAAAATTCAGAAAGACAAGATGGTTGAACGCTCAAATTAAGCAGCCAATTACACTTTTTCCAAGATTACTTTTTATATAAAAAAGGTACTTGGGGCTTAATGTAATTTAGAATGTAGATAGGTATTCTAATTATATATATCTACCACAGCCAACACAGACAAGGGCTATTCTTCTTTGTTTTCAACAACATTACGTATCCAAAAAAATAAAAACTTTTTATTTTCTCTTGTAGATCAAAAGCGTTCTTACATTTTTATTACTATACAGGTAAAATAAGCAAGCAAATTAAAAAAAAAACGACTTTTTCGTAGAAAATTTACAGCAGTTACTTATTTAAAGTTACTGTGGAGAGGAACATGATTTTTATATTCTTCCGGGATGTTTCGATAAGAAACGTGTTTTGTATAAAATTGATGTGAAACTACATAATTATAAAAGTGTTAATAAATCCCACTTCGAACTAATATTAAAAAATGCTTTGGATGGATGTATGGATGGATGGATGTTTTTTACTCCTTCACGCCGTAACTACTGAACCGATTGGGCTGTAATTTTTGCACAAGTGTAGTTCTAGATCTGGAATAGGACAAAGGCTACTTTCTATCTCATAAATCAGTTCCCATGGATGGCAATGGGGTGTCAAATTCCTATAGAAAAGTGATTTAATGGTACTCCTTTACGCCGTACCTACTGAATCGATTGGGTTGAAACTTTGCACCAATGTAGTTCTAGACTTGAAATAGGATATGGGCTAGGTACTTCTTATTCCATAAATCAGTTCCCATGGGGACAAGAAACAGTGTCGTTCAGAGACGCGGCTTGGCCTTCAGCCTCGCCAAACATACTACATATACCACGGGATTAAATCAGTTATCAAACAACGCCAAAGACACATTAGCAGAGTATTAATTCAGAAAACAAAAAATGGTGGCCCTCAGTATGGGGCCGTCATCAAACATCAATCATCAATCACCTGATGACGGCCCCATACCAAGGGTCGAAATATATCGAATAATATTTTTAATTATAAAAGTGCCTTACTCCTACTTTTCCAAAGCACAAAAAGTGGACTAACCTCAAGTCTCAACACTATATTCACATTGTGTACGATTATGTTTCGCATGAGATATCTCTCACCACCATACATTTATACTACCTATGCTCACCACTATATAGTGACATTAAACACAATGATTGCTCATTAATAGACCAGCTGTCTAAATCAGACAATTAAAGTGATTATTACTTGATGACGTCATTTTGTGTAACGTGGTAATATTAATTTGTCTAAATTACGTTGGATATTCTAGTCGGGACTACTCCCAACCAACTCTACTTCCAGTAAAACTTAATTTGTATGTTTACTTCATCTTGAATATTTTTGTTCATGACTAGTGTAAATTTATGCAAAGTCGTAAAACAAATTACTTTATTCTCGCAGTACAAGGCTCTTCAAATTCCAAATGTTTTCAAGATCTTTCGAAAGCTCATAACTTATACATAAAAGATATTTCTGTGAATGTTTTTCATTGTTTTTACAGACATTTAAAATAAAATTGTTGATAACATACCGTACAAAATGTTTTGTTTCCAATTATTTACATAAAAATATAGACACCTATTATTATTATTATTATTCATTTATTTATTAACTGCTATCTTTTAATTATCTTTAATTATCTTTAAATAACCTTCCTTATGGTAGAAATTTTGTTTTTGTTTTTAACTTTAATATTGCCACCGGCTCTTAGCAATTGTTCACCTATTTTGTATATATAGCATAAGGTCGGTTTTGGAAACGGGCCTCAACTGAAAATCAGCGCAGTGGCTTGCCTCTGCATTATGCTGAGTTGAGGACCTTTTCCACTACCACAGCACTTACATTATTTATTAGTTTTAGTTGTGTTATTATTTTTTTTCTTTTTTAATTGTTCAATTGTTAAATGTGTATTTTTGTTTTCTTTGTCGTGTAATGCTGTGGAAATGGAATAAAGAAGTTATCTATCTATCTATCTACTTTGAATTTCCGAGCTAAAATTCCTTAGCTCACTTGGAAATTGGTTTGTTTTAAAATATCGTGACCAGCAACGTCTTGAATTTTAAAATAACTTACTAAAATAACTAAATTCATAGGTGACGTGGTCAGAACATAGAATACCAAACTGCCTCTGGATAGATTTCTTTTAAATAACAAAGTTTAATTTCTAACATATTTTTCATTCCACCCAAAGGTTGCCTGGGAGATATTGCTATTAGCAATAAGTACCGCCTTTGTACACAATATCGGTTCTTTATGTAAAAATGTGTTGTTAATTATACAAGGTGACTTTTTGATCATCGTCCAAATTCATACTGGAGGCTTGATAAGTGATCAGTATCTTGGATCAGTAACAATTTTTGTTAAATTCGTATAATGACATTTCGGCTTCCCATATAAATTCAGTTCCAGTCCCGAGTGAATCACTATGGGGAGTCGAAATGTCATTTTACGAATTTCACCAAAATTGTTATTGATGCATGATACTGATCACTTACCAAGCCACCAGTATGAATTTAGACGATGATCAAAAAGTCACCTTGTGTATGTTAATATACAAGAAGTGTAATACGAGTAAATAAATAAAAATAAAATTCTTAAATGCAATATAGGAATAGTCTATTTTAACGGATATGACGTATCCAATGAGAACCGCCAATTAGTAGTACCTATGTCATGCTAGAGTCCGTATATCAAATATATTTTTTAATATTTACATATTATATATTAGATTATATTATATTCGTATTGTAATAGTTCGGTGGGTCAGAAACAAAAGTTACGATAAACTAGCGTCGTCTTAAATGTTAAAATGTAATAATTACAGCTGATTTTTATATGACTAAATCACAGAGCACTAACTGGTCTCTTTTAAGGCGCTACGGAAAAAAAAATTACACTTTTAGAACTTCTATATCTACTTCGGTAAACAATTTATAATTTTGATAAAATAGTATATTATTTTTGGAATCTTCCTCTAGGGATCTGTTAAAACCGAAACGCGATTGGAGAATTTCGGCTCGATAGAAATATTTATTGAAATGAGGTCTTTATCGACACCAATTCTCCTGGTTTGACAATTAAGAATGACATATGGACTGCAATTATATTTTTTTAGATGGGTTTTAACAGTATCTAGGACCTGGTTAAACGAAATTTTGATAGCATTTTTAGTACATTTTAAATTAATAAAAAACCGACTTTTTGCTACTTTTCCACGAATCCGTCCCTCTAGCACTGAGAGTTTTTCGCATATGGAGTAACAGGGACGCTAAAACTTTTATCGCCTTGATAGTTAAAATGCGCCGAAGGTTAGAAGTTACGATACGCTTCCATAAATTAACAATATTGTCAAACTTTTATCGTTTACAAAGTATTTTAAAATTAACAATGAACTCGTTCAAGTTTGCAAAATACAATGAAGTTCAAAATTAATTTCGCAACTTGAAGATTTAATTTATGAAAAGTTAGTCTCGTCTACGACACAGTTTTAGGTTTCGAATATATTATTTGTTGTATGGTAATAAAACATGGGCATTGGCTATTTGGCTACACATATGTTTGGCGTGTTAAGATGGGGAGTCGCAATCATCTCTGTCACCAATTATTTAGGAGAAAATAACTTGCCACTTATCCAAAACTGGTATAAACTAGTATATACCCGAGTAGAAATCCATCTCTAACTGAATGTTGAACCAAAATTGCCAGGAGTATCCCCCAGAGACTAGGGGCTTATGCATTGTACTGTTTATTTTATTCATCAGATAACGTATCTGTCGACCAAGTTTGAATTTTGCCCAAAGTTTCATGAAACTTATCGTTTTGTAATTCGAAAATTAAGGTAATGAAAAGAGGTTATGCGCATTAGAATTTCACTTCATTTCTAAAACAAAACTTCTATTTCAAATTGTTCACAATTATCATAGATTTTGAAATTTTCAAAATCTAAATAAAATGTCCAATTCTTTCTTATTTCCGACACTACTGGATAATAATGAAAATAAACTACGTATATAGTCAATACATATCAATTAATATATCAAATTTCGTAAAATAGAAAAATGGTGAATCGCTTGTATCGCTAGCTATAAAAAAAATGCTTGTTCCCATTATATTGTACCTGGAAGTGATTTCACATCGCACTCGGCCGGTTATTTTAGTGCGAATAACCAGGTCAATATTAGAAGCTAACTACCAGGAGCACAAAAATCAAAGAAAGTACTTACACTCGGAAGCAGTGAGGTTCTGTCCCGGATGCGGCTGGACGTGAGGAGCCACGTGGTACCCGTATCCGCTCTGCGACGCGTAGACCGCACTCTTCGAGTCTTCCATCGATAGAGCCAGGTCCATGGAGTGTTCTAATGCTTTATTCTCCATTCCCGTACTGCAAGAGACGTGTCCATGTTTTATAATCGGTGGCATACATGGCATATTTTTTTTCAAATGACCTTCGTAAATCTTGGAGCGCCGACTTGAAAAAGTATTGGTGGGGATAATATTCTTTAACTTATTAGTCTCGATTTACCAGGGCACAAGATGAGCTCAGCCTTATGACAATAACATTCGAGGGGCTCGGACATCCCCAGGCCCCATAAAGTCGGCGCCAGTGCATTAATCCTTCTTCGTTCTTTATTTAAAATTTGAGATAGTTGCCAGGAACGTCGTTCGATTTTATTTTATTTGAAAATCAAACAAAGTTTCTTGCAATTATCCGATGTATATGTAACACTACAAAAATTTAAGATGTGCTGTTCTACTCGTAATTTTAAGAATTAAATTGGCCTGTTCATCTTTGTAAAATTATAATCCCACGCTCTCAAGTTCAAGTTAATTTTTACGAAAAACTGAGTTTTGTTTGCTTTCTCATAGTCGAAATGAAAAACAGAATGTTTAACTCGGTTGAAACTATCAATTTCACACACAGAACTATAGACATCCCGAGTGAAATTTAACATTTTCACCCTTGATTAACAATCTACTGTTGTATCACATCACTGATTGATGTTGAAAAATAATAGGAATAAAAATATATGGAAGGTCGTGGAAATTAAGTAACTCCGAACCTGTATTAAGTATGCAAGTCAATTAAATCCGAACCTAAACAATTTTTTCTAAGGCGAGGGGTATGCGTTTTAGTAAAAGTTGTTTATTATTATAATCTCTAAAAATATGTTGGTTACATGGGCCCAATTCTATCATGATGACGGTTGCCTGCGAATCCGAGTAAATCATGTTTGAATAGATCTAACAATTGTTCCACCGCAAACGATACAATTTATTTTTTTCGGTGTAATAGTGTCGTAGAGTTATATCATGTCAAAATATAACAAGTATTTGAAACTATGATAGAAATAAATTTGGCAATTTATCCGTCGCAAGGAGACACAAATTAACAACATATTATTGCGATTTGGAAACGCAGAAAGAAATGGATGTAAAAAGGTCTATCTCGGTTCAGAGCTCCTCACATCCAGATTTACTTTTCTCTCTGCGTTTCCATACCGCAATGATATATTGTTAACAATATTTGCTTTGATATATGGGAATATATATGGAGATTGATACATTGATAAAAGAAATATTTACCTGGGATAATAAGGCGGTGGGGCTTGGTTCTGCTGCGTCACCATCGAAGGCCTCATGCTGTCCATTTCATAGTCCTTGGCATTTTCTTTATTGTTGACGTTCTTTTTGCAGCGGCAGTAGATGAAGACAAGACTCAAAAATAGGAGGAAGGCCAAGCTTGAGACCACAAAGGCTACAACCTTTGGGATGGTGAGGCCAGAAGCCTCTTTGATGTATGAAGGTCCGACTGAAAACAATAAGAAAGATTGTAATTACAAGAATATGTCAATATTTACATTTCCTAAAATAAACAAAAGGATTTCGTAATCAGAAAGATGGAACGTTTTCCTAATTATATGTTTTACGTTTTAACGGGTTTTTACTACGGTTCTATTTAGTTAGCTGATAAAATAAATAAAACTGGGTTTTTACCAGTAAAATACATTAAACATATTTTATTGTAGCCCAGTTGTATTCAAGAGTTACATTTACCTAATATTGTCGATTTAACGCATTTTTCAAGAAGCTCAGGTCATTTGCATCTTAACATAAAGTTTCAGTTATTTTAGCATAGTTTTTTTTATTAAGGGGCCGTCCATATATTACGTCATTTGAAATTGGAGGGGGGTCTGGTCTGCGGATGACGGTAATATCATGAGCATAGATAGCAACAATGGGGGTCTTGCCAAAAAAAAATATAAACAACAATAATGAATGATAACGAAATTTATATAATTTGTGAGAGGATGGGGTCGTTTCAAAGTGACGATAGGATAATTGTAGGAGGGGGGGGGGGGTGAAAATCGAAAAAAATCGATGACGTAATATATGTACAGCCCCATATGCACATAGTGACGCAAATTTTTGTATATATTAAAATTTCCGTAAGTATTTTTACGGTATTTGTTTTAAAAAACCTCGAGGAAACCTGCGTTCGTCTTCTTATAAACCTTATTTCTTTGTTTTCAGAAAGAGCATAATTATTAATAATTGAAATTCCATTAGGAGTGCATAAATACAAAATATATTAATATTATATTATTGTTATTAATAAAAGTAAACTACAGTTTAGTTGTTTCTTACAACTTTGAAAGGCTTTCCAAATACGATGCAGGAAATGTGCATGTGCCTGAGTATGTGTGTGTTATGTATATGGACATTGGGCAAAGCCCCAACCGACGGTTTGGACACCTTCCAAACACTAAACGCAGTATTAAATCATATCTGTATAACTACTGCGTCTTATCTGCAAATTCGTTACAATTTTATTGTTCCACTTGAAAACTCGCTTTGGTTTTCGATTAAATAGGCTTTCGGGTGTATAATGTAGCAATCCGGCCAGCAGTTTTCCTCGTCGGTTTTTTCGTAATTAATGTGGACTTTAGTAGGCCAGGAAATGTCGCTTACAAAGAAGAGTGATCATTGAACAGTCCAAAAAACGTAATGTTATTTCCTCGAAGTAAGCTCAAGTAAACCAGGCGAATTGAAATGTTTTGAAATGTTCTTTTAAATTAATCACAAAGGAAAAGAGGACATGTTTTCTTTCTTTTACGGACGACCTATCAGTAGTTTTTTGGGTTCCGTACCCAACCAACGGGACCCTATTACTAAGACTCCACTGTCCGTCTGGTCCGTCTGTCCGTCTGTCACCAGGCTGTATCTCATGAACCGTGATAGTTAGACAGTTGAAATTTTCACAGATGATGTATTTCTGTTGCCGCTATAACAACAAATACTAAAAAATATAATAAAAGGGGGCTCCCATACAACAAACATATTTTTATTGCCGTTTTTATAGATAATGATACGGAACCCTTCGTGCGGGAGTCCGACCCGCACTTGGCCGGTTTTTTAGATTTTAACCTCGTCGTTATGATTTGAAAATCTAATAAACTTATGGCTATAAACGATTGTGTTTATTATAAATTTGAAGTTAAGCATGAAATCGAAATATACTCTTTTCTTGTGGTACACCTTTATTATTTTCTTACTTTGTTCAAATATTTTTATTAATTTAGTTGAGCGGATAGTCATCAATTCCGTCGTTAGCTCCGTTTTTATCCAAACAAAGATATCTTACGAGAAATGCCAAAAACATTACTTTGCCTGCCTGTTCTACAGCCGAGCGAATGACAGAGGATGCTAATGGATCAAATGGACGCTTGACATGTCTACACGGTTTCCATACAAATTTTATGCAACTAATTAAGCGAGAATACTGATTTCGTTTGCATTTTCCGGGGATAAAAAGTAGCTATGTCACTTTCCGGGCCATAAACTATCTCTATGCAAAAAATCACATCGATTCGTAGCTCCTTTGCTGCGTGAAAGAAGGACAAACGAACAAACACACTTTCGCATTTATAATAGGGGTACGGATGAAATGGTAATCCATTTGTATTCTAATAAAAGTAACTCTTATTTTGGAGTTGTTGTCTTTTTAAACTTTCGTAGAATCAAATAAATGAAGGACAAAGTTTCGTATACGAAATTGAATTGTATAAACTAATAACAATATAACAATGATATTACATAGTACTAAATAGTATTTTGTGCAACTGTGACATAATGTGAGACATTGGGATACAAGTGCTTGTTTGTGAAACGAACGAAGTGAGTTTCGAAATAGATTTGCACGAGTGTCCCAATGTCTATGTCCAGTTGCACACAACACTTTATACACTTTACACTACGGCCATCAAAAGCAATTTCACGAAAAATGAGAAAAAGAACACTCGTCATGATATACTGTCGTGATACTCGTCATGATTGAATTAATATCGTCGTCTTAGAGTGAAAACCTCGTAAGGGCGTTATGTGTGATAAATTTTATACGAGGAACATTTAATAAAAAATTACGAAAATATTTATAATGTTGCCATCCGAGGTTTGTACTCCAAGGCGCCGATCGTCGTCTTAGAGTGAAAATCTATGAATTTCATACGAGGAATAGTAAATACAAAACAATAAAACTATTTTCGTATAATTTTCCATTCGAGGTTTTCACTCTAAAGCGACGATGTAGATGACTGGGTGAGACCAATCAGAAGCGAGAAGAGTAAAAAGGGCGTGGATTAATAAATTAAGACAGACCGTTATCACTTGTGATTGGTTCTCAAGCGGTTTTATAATAAATTTGGCCAATCACAGAGTATTTCGGTGTTATAATATAATATTAGTGTTGGAATATACAAAAACAAATCAATATAATTTCAACACTATATTCTATCTTATTATTAAAACTCGCGTGAGCTGACATACTAAATTATTATTACGATATAAAGACGATTAGTGTGAGGAAATAAAACAAACATAATCTTGTGAACTTTAAATTATATTGGCTCAAAAGGATTGTATCCAGAGCCATTAAACAGTGGAAAAAAAGTATAACATTTATGGTACACAGGAAAGGCTGTGCAGGTTAGCCAGCCATTGTAAATAAATAAAAAATAAAAATAATAATAAAGCCCTAGGGCAAAATAATCGAGTTTCTGTTCGGTTTTGATGCTTAAAAAGTGGGCCTTTACGAGCACTTGCATTGAAAAATACCTTATTATATTGTCGTCTGAATTTTTAAAGAAAATTTGACAGGTCAAAAATTGCGCGGCGTAAGATCACTTCGTAACATTACGTTTATGAAAACCTTATAAAGCAAACTACTATATAGACGCCTCGCTTTCCAACCTCAGGTTGATGTTGTATTTTTTATTGTATTATATTACAATATTATTATGTGGTTTCTAGACAGATTTCGATGCATCTTATCATATAAAAGGTTTATCCTAGGCTAATGAAGCCTAGATAATCCTAAAATCGGGTTGGGAATGTCACATGTGCAGTGCCTGATAAAATAAAGTCTCGATGCACGTTCCTGTCTTACTTCATTAGTCGAATCGGGGTCGTAGAGAAAGGAGGGGAGGGAGGGGTAAACTCTCCCTGGCATTTTCGAATGATCGGCAGGTAGTTGGCTATTAAGTAATAGTCTTTCAGTTATGTAACCAATCAGAAGGCGTCTGGGTAAACATTAATAATTTTTGTGGTATAAAACAATGAATACCTGCCATAGTTCAGCCTATAGCGATTATTCCAAAGTAGCTTTTTCCCGCGGCTTCGTCTGCGTTGTTTAAGTTTTTGTATAGTCAAATCGAATCCCATCCCATCCCATTAATGCCACTATTCCATCCCACCCCATCCTCACTATCCCATCCCACTAATATTCAACGGCGTGAAGGAGTCATCACATTTCTTTAGGGACTTGACACCCCATTGCCTTCCAATGGAAACTGATTTATGAGATAAAAAGTAGCCTATGTCCTATTCCAGGTCTAGAACTACATTTGTGCAAAGTTTCAGCCTAATCGTTTCAGTAGTTTCGGCGTGAAGGAGTAACAAACATCCATCCATCCATCCAAACTTTCGCATTTATAATATTAGTGTTTTGTCCTTATTTTCTTGGAGAAGACAGACACACCAGTAAGGGTTTCTTATTCTTGTTATTGAGCACGGAACCTTAAAAGTACCAAGCCCCTCCGATCACGGACCCTGCGGCCCAATTACCGTTTTCTATTGCAGCGTGTATGCAGTGCTGCAGGACGTCAAACATGTAATTTTCGTAGGTAGCGGAAGCCAGAAACGAACAAATTCGGTTTGACGCTCAGTACACTGCACAGGCGCTGCAATAAACACGTTAATTGGACCGCTGGACTATGCCAAGTACTTACTTTCAGCCTCAGTGTACTCGCTGCAGTGATCCTGAGAGATGCGGAGACAAAGCTTCAGTCGAAGCCTCGGATTGAGGTCATCTAGCGGAGGATCCGTGAAACTTCTGCCACTGTTTCGACTTGGCTTTGCAGATGCCTGTGGAAAAATATATTGGTTGTATAATTCAAATATTGATAAATGATCTGGGGATCTAAAAAGGCCGACTTGGGTGAATCATAAAATTATTTGGAAGCAGGATAGAGTCATGAGTCTTTTCACGCGTGCAAAAGAGACGGCGTGAGAACAGAATCATAATGTGATTCACGCAAAACGGCCTTTTTAGAGGATCTGTCCGTTAATGGGTTAATTTAGCCTTCTTTAGAAGAGGGTATTCAGAGAAATCTGTCCAACTCCAACGCTTTCATTTTAAACTTGTCATTCCTACTTAACGGAAACTGGCCGCCGCGATTTCAAGCTGTGTTTATTATTTTGGAATAAGAGGGATGGGTTTTTATAAGAAGGACGTTATTGGTCACATTTTTTCACAACGTTTATTTTGGTATAAGCTTTTTCGTTTAATCTTATTGTACAAAACTCAAATGTAATGATATCAAGATAATTGTTAAGGCCTATTTTTGCGTTTTTATTGGATACAGAAAAATACAAGCAATCATGTATTGAACGGCTGAAATATAAGACACTTATTTTTTTTATATTTTACTATTGCAATTTCATGGTTTAAAATATATTTGAAAAGAGACAAAATTGGGAGAAACCCTGCTTAATTTTATCATTATCGCAAAAACTATAGATCGCAGTTCAGATCGTGGCTGGGATTCAGCTTACAAATTAATAAATTAAGAGAGCTTTGACATAGTAATATTTTACTCAAAAATGCTTATAATGTAGGCATTATTTTGACAACCTTCTTTGAGCCAAGTTGACCTTTCCACGCTACTTGAATAGGCGCCAGCAAAGTTGTATGGAATTTCATTGCTGGTGAGTTTTAGCTACCAGCAATTTCATTTGGGAATCCATTATTGTCGAGTTTTGTTCTAGCATTTAGATCCTCTCACACTCCCCTTCGGTCTCGGCCTTTATTCTAGCTTGTCCATCAAGGGCTGCAATGCTGACCGCGCTGTGTAGGTCTGGAGCTGCGCTTTCAGCCATCAAAGCGCTGCCAGCAACGCAGTCATTACAGACCGCGGCAGTAATATACTTTTAACTATACAAGGCAGAGGGAATAATTTTTCCTAGATTTTTTTTTCTACGTTATACATATATATGTTTTATATTTATGTTGTTTTTCTTCTTATTTTTTACAAACTCGCACTAATTATTGACATGGTACCAAAATAAGTTTCTTGCCCGTTCTTCTTAGCAAGACTAATCGAATGGGCGGAGGTAGGCATGTATTTATATATGTAACTTATTAGTATGTAGTTTATAGGATGGGATTTGGTAGGCCGCCTGAATTCGTGCTGGGGGCTGGGTTGGTGATTATTGAACCTTGTTCCTGGTCCTTGGCCGGGTCTCCGGTGTGGGTTCGGGCGGTTGATTGGATTTCACCTTGTCGAATATAAAATTTTACCTATCATTTTAATCGTATATATATTGCCACATAAATTAAACGAACGTTTAATCTAGTTCATGTACATTTATTATTTTATTACATACCTATATTTTTATATAAGATTAAATTTTGACTTGTGAAAAGTGTATTTTATGTACCTACTTTGCAAAATAAACTATTTGAATTTGAATATATTGTAAATTTTTTTTTTCTTCGATTTATTTTTGCTTTAAAAATATAATTAAATCATTTATGTCTTCAATTTTTCATGCGTAAACCTTATGCCCGTTAAAGGTTTAATATTTAGGTATAAACTACATACTCGAAATAATGTTTTAATGTACCTTTCAAATCCAAGTTTTTATCATACTGAACAATCTCAAAGAAACCTCTCGATTGGGTCTTTTTGCTACTAGCAAATTGTTTGTTTTGCTTTTACGGAAATCAGTTTGTTTTTTTTGCAGAAATTTTATTGATTAAGTCAGAAAAAAGTGCAATAGGTCTGTAAACATTACTGTTTTTATCCTCCAATTAAACAAGCTAACGAATGAAATTATTGGCGTAAAGTTTTACTAAGTGAAGGAATGAATGAACTGAGAAAGTTTTAACGTGATGACGTATTCGTATCTACGAGTACGGAAGCAGGTTCGCGCGCGAACGTGATTCTCGTTCGCGGAATATACCCATGTGAGATCAATTTAGAGCAGGGGTTCCCAAACTTTTACCATACGCCCCTCTCCAACTCTCTCCTAAAACAACTACCCCCTCTCTTATTGTTAGCGAACAGCATTACACACGTCATTATGCTCTACCTTTTATTGCAAGTAAATTAAAGATGGTATAAAATATATTCACTTTTGGAAAGCTATATATTTTTATTTATACGAATCAATAATTAAATAAAATACTTTATAATTATAAAATTACACGGTTTAAGATATATTTCGGGTCCGACCTGGACCCGGCATCAGTTAAATATACTAATAGAAATATGTATGGCTTGACAACATCCATAGACATTAACATTAGCGCATAGATAAAATATGTATTAGAACTATTTATAAAAACTATTTACAATCGAGCTTCGATTTCGATAATGAGGTGATGATGATGATGATGATGATGATGATGATGATGATGATGATGATGACGATGACGAGGAAGATGCTGGTGATGGTGATGGTGATGATGATGATGATGGTGATGAGGGGGTAGGTAATCTGGGTCATCAATGTTGTTTATTGAGGCCATCTCCGTAATGCGCACCAAGAGACCATATAAACGAGGACTCCCATGTCCTAAGCTGTATGTCGGTTAAGGGGGGATGAAATGACGTAATGATTCTGACGGTGAAGCACTGATCAAATGTAAGGTTGTGTAGGCGTGTGTGTGTAGGAATGGGTAGAATGTTGTTTTGTATGGATGATGTGTGTCGGTGTTGATTTATGCGTATGTGTAGTGGATTTTTGGTTTCTCCTATATAGAATGCCGGACAGTGCCGGCATTCTAGCAGATATATGCAATTTTTAGTTTTGCAGTTCGTGTTGGGTTGGGATGTGTATGTTTCTGATGTGTGATGTGTGTTGATTTGTATGTTGGTGTTTATGATGGGGCAGGTTTTACATCGCGGTCGGCGGCAAGGGGATGTTCCGGGAGAGGTGATAGTTGTGGGTATAGGACTTGGTTTTGTTTTATTTAGTGTTGATTTTAGATTTATATTTTGTCGAAAGCATATTTTTGGATTTGTTGGGAGAAGATTTTTTGTTTCGTCATTTTGACGGAGTATTGGTAGATTATCTTTAATAAGGGTCTTTAATTTGTGGCTACCGTGGAAATATGTGGTAACGAGACGGGTTTCTTGAGATTGAGATGAATTTGTGTGGTTATGATTATTTCCAGAATATTGTGGTCGTTTATACATATGTTTTTGTAGAAACCGTTCAGGGTAGTTTCTTTTCAGGAGTCCACTGTGAATTTTGTCATGATATGTGGTCAGTGCATTTTCGTTATTGCAAATCCGCCGACCACGGAGTGATAGGGAGTATGGTAACGATTTTTTTATGTGTGGAGGATGGCAGCTATGGAAATCAAGGTATTGTAGTTTGTTTGTTTCTTTGAAGTGTACTGAGGTGTGAATTTGGTTATGGCGGTCAATGTTTATATCCACGTCTAGGAACGATATATTATGGTTGGAGATGGTGTGTGTGAATTTGAGTGTGCTATGATTGTTGAGTCTTTCGAGGAAGTTGGTGAGAGAGTCCCTGTTGTGCGGCCAGATCATGAATATGTCATCGATAAACCTCTTCCACAAGAGAGGTTTGAGGGGTACTGATGCGAGGAATTCTGTTTCAATTGAGGCCATGAAAATGTTGGCATAACTTGGAGCCATCCGAGTCCCCATTGCAGTTCCTTTTAACTGGTGGTAATATTTGTTTTGGAATGAGAAGAAGTTATTTTTTAATGTGATTTCGGCAAATTGGATGAGAAAGTCAGTAGATGGTTCGTGAGGTAATGGGCGGTCGTTTAGGTAGGAGCGAAGTGCAGTAAGGCCAGTGCCATGTGGGATATTAGTGTAAAGTGATGTGACGTCTATTGTTACTAGTAGTAGATTTGTATCTGGTGAAAGTTGTAAAGAGTGTATGATGTTAAGGAAATGATTTGTGTCTTTTATATGTGATGTGAGGGTTTTTACTATGGGTTGTAAGTGGTGATCAATAAATGCGGAAATTCTTTCGGTTGGTGCATCATACGATGCCACTATAGGTCTGCCTGGGTTGTTTGTATTGTGGATTTTTGGTAACATGTAGAAATGGGGGGTCTTCGGATGGCTCGGCAGCAGTAGTTGAATGTCTATCTCTGTCAGTCCCTCATTTGTAGCTCTTGTGTGAAGGATGTTCTGGATTAAGTCTATAACCTGGCCGCATGGATCTCCTGGTACGGTGGCATAAAAGTTAGGGTCAGTGAGTTGTCGTAGGCCTTCATTGGTATAATCAGTTTTGTCCATGATTACAGTTGCAGACCCTTTGTCTGCTGGTAGTATCATGATTTCTTCATTATCTTTTAGTTTTTTAAGTGATTGTTTTTCGTTGTGTGAGAGATTTTGCCTATTGTCCTGGATATTATTAATAAAATGGTCGTCGGAAAATTTTGTGAGGATGGTTGATATGAAGATTTCTATGGGGTGGTTAGGTGGAAGCTGAGGTGGTTCGTTTGGGGATTGTGGTTTGAACTTTTTTAGCGCTGTGTGTGTATTGTCTTGGGGTGGGTGGGGATGTGATTGCCAGTAATGCTTCCATTTCAATTTGCGGCCAAAGCTGATGAAATCATTGACTAGTTTGATTCGATTTAGTTTTTTTGTTGGACAGAACGATAATCCTTTGTTGATAACTGCTTTGTCGTTTAGGGTCAACTGGAAGCTAGAGAGGTTAACAATATTTTGGCTGTCTGATTGAGGATGATTTCTGATGATTTCTGGTGGTGGTGGGATGGAAAAAGGATTACTTAGATCTGTAGGAGTAAGGTTAAGATTTGTAAGTCCAGCAGTGGGATGGTATTGTATTGGTAAATTAATATTATTTTTCTGGTAATAATTTTGCAGATTGTGTAGCTTTTGAGAGTGTCTATGGTTTTCTCGGGTAATATTTGTCCTTGCTTTCGATACTATGTTTTCGATTTTCAGAAAGAGATGTGGGTAAGCAATCAGACTAATTTTTAGAAGAGAGTTCAAGTAATTTTTGAGGTCTATTAGGTCTATATAGGAGAAACCAAAAATCCACTACACATACGCATAAATCAACACCGACACACATCATCCATACAAAACAACATTCTACCCATTCCTACACACACACGCCTACACAACCTTACATTTGATCAGTGCTTCACCGTCAGAATCATTAAGTCATTTCATCCCCCCTTAACCGACATACAACTTAGGACATGGGAGTCCTCGTTTATATGGTCTCTTGGTGCGCATTACGGAGATGGCCTCAATAAACAACATTGATGACCCAGATTACCTACCCCCTCATCACCATCATCATCACCATCACCATCACCAGCATCTTCCTCGTCATCGTCATCATCATCATCATCATCATCATCATCATCATCATCATCATCATCATCATCATCATCATCATCATCATCATCATCATCATCATCACC
Source organism: Ypsolopha sequella (assembly GCA_934047225.1). Lineage (NCBI taxonomy): Eukaryota > Metazoa > Arthropoda > Insecta > Lepidoptera > Ypsolophidae > Ypsolopha > Ypsolopha sequella. The sequence continues at coordinate 11,673,755 of OW203994.1, read as the reverse complement.
TCATTATCGAAATCGAAGCTCGATTGTAAATAGTTTTATAAATAGTTCTAATACATATTTTATCTATGCGCTAATGTTAATGTCTATGGATGTTGTCAAGTAAATTAAAGAAACTAATAAAACATCAAATGGACGTATTTATTTTTAATCAAATGACAACTTACAAACTTAAAAAAGTAAAACATATAGGGTGAATCAAACGTCTCCTGGAGGGAAAGTACCCTAAATATTGAAGATAGCAATTTTTACATAAAAGGAACCTTTATTTTATTTTTAAAGTAAAGAAAAATTGCATTCTAAGACTTTTGAAAAATCACCTGTCTCGTATATCGTATGATAACGATTAAAATGATAGGTAATAATTTATATTATACAAGGTGAAATCCAATCAACCGCCCGAACCCATACCGGAGACCCGGCCAGGGACCAGGAACAAGGTCCAATGATCACCAACCGAGCTTAGAAGAATTTTACTTAGAAGAATTTTGTTATTTTGATTAACCTTTTCTATTGGCATCATAGAAATACATGATGTTTATTTTTCACATTTGTCCGGTTCGATTTCCGGTTCAGACAGGTGATTTGTCAAAAGTCTTAGAATGCAATTTTTCTTTACTTTAGAAATAAAATAAAGCAATATATATATATTGCTACATAAATTAAATAAACCTTTAATTTAGTTCATGTACATTTATTATTTTATTACTATATATTTTATTAGATTAAATTTGACGTGTAAAAAGTGTATTATGTATACCTATTTTGCCAAATAAACTATTTGAATTTGAAAATAGTATCCATGAACACGGTAAGTGCTCAGTATAAAGGTTCAACAACCCTTTTTGTGAAATTCATTAATTATTTATTCCGATTTCCCTACAAACGCAACTCCAGCCTCGAGTTAATGGGAGGTTAACATTTTATTTTGCGAATTAAGAGCGGTTTCGCAGCCGGATTGTGAAAAACACGCCTTTATCTAATTAATCGAAAAATAACATGCATTCGAAAAGTTTCCATTGGCTTTGAAATTCTTATTTGCAGAAACCGATGGAATATATCGGTAATAAGGTTTTGTTGAGTAACTATTGAGTGAGTTTTGAATTTAAGTATTCTGTTACGATTAATTAGAAAAAGGCGGATTTTTCACAATCCGGCTGCGAAACCGCTCTTAAATAAAATGTTCATTTAGCTTTGTACGGGGCTTTAATAAGTCAAATAATCTTTTTCCAAAAATTTCTTAAAACCTGGTTATTATCACAAAGCTATGCTTAAGGTTAAACATCTCCTCAAACAGGTTATCATAAAGTCTCTCGGTACATAGTGTAATACTTAAGGTTAAACGGTAGTGCCAATTTCCATACAAAATTAATTAACCAAGATCAGCTGAAGTACAAACTTTAGCTTGTATTTATCACTGTATTTTATTACATTTTAATACAAGAATGTCGCGAATTTAAATAAAAGTTATATTTTACAACAATAATTGGGTTATTTTAGCTTTTAAAGTTCAGTTAAATGTCCATCATTTTACGTGTGTAGTTGTGGATGTCATACTATAAAACTGTTAGATGTGTGTGAATATGCTTTACGTGTGTGCGGTTTAACTACATGGCGGTTTCGCATGATTAGATTGCGTACTAAATTGTACTTAAATTTCACACCAATATAAAATACTTCAATAGCATAAGTTTTATACTGTCTGACTACAAATCATAAGGTTCAGAGTTCGATTCCTGTCACATGTATTTATTTTGTTTTTGTTTTGTCTATTATTATTGATTCCAGAATTGTAAATATAAATAAAAATTATTTATTGGATTTATTCCTTCACTTGTGCCAAAATAAATTCCTTCGTGCCCAGGCGCTGTTCGTGCCTAATTAAAAACCGACAGATGAACAACAAAGTGATTTTACATATAAGGGTTCAGTTTTTCGTGATGAAATAATGAACCTTAAAAAAACGGTCATGTGCAGGTCAGACTCGTGTACCTAGGGTTCCGTATTGAAAATAGTAGGTAGGTAGTTAAAGTTTTGCCAGTAACTGATTATGAAGACAAAAAAAAGAATTGATTGCAAGTACATACCTACCAATTATATTTACAAAAGAAAAAAAACCGCGGCTAAGTTTTTAAATAATAAAAAAAATATAGGTTATAAAAGAAAAAATGTTTTTTGTGAATTTCTTTACCGCTACATTTTTCCTGCAATCTTTGCAAAATAATCTATTATTGTGATTTATATTTTATTTGATCACTAGCCTTTTGCCCGTAGCTCCGCCCACGTTTATTCAACTCTTTTCCGTTTTCGGCTTTGGCTTTATTTTATGAATAAATAAAATAAAATAAAAAAAACACAAAAAGTGACGTTATCCTCGGAGATTAGTACTTCCGGCTTCTTGCGTCCTAAACGAACGCTTTTCGTTCCTAGCTGAAAATAACGTTCACTAGGTATTCTCTCATCAGGATAAATACTTACTTATCACGCTTTATTTCGCATTTATATCCTAGGTATATCGTAACAGGGAGAAGGGTATTCGCAGATAAACAGGGCGGCAAATCGGTATCCACACGGGTGTTCAAATAGGTAGCGGTGAGCCTGGTTACATGCAGCAGGGACAATCGTCTTTCATTCAAGCCGCCATTATTGAGCAATGTCGGCAAATATCAAAGGGACGGCACGCGCGGCCGGCGACGACTCTGTGTTGCCATAAACATAGATTTATCTGTACTTGTAGGGATTTAGGAACATTTACAGAAAACAGATTGGACCAGTTATGTACGGAGAAACGAGTTTGTACGGAGGTTTTTTTATTTAGCGCTAAAAGTTTTGGAAGAGATTCGGACGCTTCATAGAGGTAGGGACTTTAATTATCCTTGTTGTACCTGAATGTAGAATTTTCAATATTATTTTCAGTTTTTTTGTTAAAAATAATCGCTAATCTTGATAGATTTCATAGTTATTTACTCGTATAAATATTGTTTCTATGGTACAGAATTTTTATGTCAGTCAGATTAATAAGTTTTTCGATTAATAAGTTTGTTTTTTACCAATAAATGAGTATGAGTATGGCAACACTAACTTCGTACGCTTTCGCTACGTTTGTTCGTTTTTGTTTCCGATTCAAAGGTTTTAGGTACCACATTTTGGCTAGTAAGTAAGTAGGTAGGTAGTTAGTTACTATCTTTCAGCACGGACCCTACACAGACCGAATCCCTACTAACATTTTATTTTTCGAAATTCGTCATACTGATTACTTACTTACCAAGCCTCGAGTATTAATTTATATATTATTTTATATTATAAATATATATAAAGTAACTATGATTTATATGACCAAATTCATATTGGAGACCAGTGATGTAAAGTACATAGGTATTTTTTTTATTCATATCGCTGTTGGAGACACGATAAGTCGTCAAGATCAAGGTTCAATGACCCGTTTTACGAAATACGAAAAATATTTTTTGTTTTCCTATACAAATTCATGGTCTACCCCGAGTTCCGAGTACTCCCGAGTCCCCGACTCAGTATATAAAGCCTAAATTGTATTTTCTGTATTTCACAGAAAGTAGGGTAAGTAATCGAACCTTGTTACTGATCTGATCACTTATAAAGTCTCCAGTATGCATTTGGTCATATAAAACAAAGTCACCTATTCACCTTATTATACAGGCAAATTCATAATGAAGACCCGGTAACTTCAGCGATGTATACAACAACAACATATCGTCACGACATGAATCCCCGAGGGGGTGTCAGAGGTGTTCCCGAGTGTGAACTATGAATTGCAAATCACAGAACACACTCGGTATACCCGCATTTCATCGAACATTATTTTATACTTTTAAGTATATAGATAGACACATACTCTCCAAAACAATTAGATGAACTGGCCAACCAATAATCACCTCTGTAACAAGGCAATAAAGTCTATTCGTCTCATTAGCTTGGGCAGTTTAAAGATATTGCCGTATTTCGGGGACAAAAACACATGTTTGAGGGCATGCCGGTTTACCTCACAGTGTTTTCCTTCACCGTTCAGCAAGTGGTAAGTAAGAACAAATACTATGCACATACATATATGTCGCCCGACCGGGGATTGAATCTACTAACGTCTAAACTAATTAGACGAATGGCGAAGACTTTATTACCTTTTGACAGAGGCGATTATTAGTTGGCCCATTTGTCTAATTGTCTTGAACGGAATATTGATCTCAAGCAAGACTGAGAGCACAGCGTTCTTTCTGCCCCTAGATACCGCCACGAACTTTTTTTTTTAATTTCGCATATGATATTGATCCGTAATACTGATTACTTACAATCCGGTCTATGTACTTTTACGCATTGTATTATGAAAATTAGAGTGCATTATGTTATGTTTATGTTGTTCAAGAACAACCCCGAGAGTCTCCAGTATGAATTTGGCTACTCAAATATCAATCAGTCACCTTATTTAGCGAGATGGAGTCGTCCCAGTTACGACGAAGTTATGATAGGTTCTAACAGATGGCGCTAGTTTATTTAGCATTTTTTAAGAAATTGCAGCATTCGTTCGTAAAATTTATTAGAGCTTCATTAGAGCTTTTTTATTTTTGTATGATTTTATAATGGTTAAAAATGTGATTATACTCTTATTATGCTTATATCATTGCATATATCAACAGCATTATTTATGTAAAATAATTTGTTTATTACCTGTAAATATTATGAATTAAAAAAAAAAGTTTGGTACATCATCTCTCTCAATTCGCGGGTTTCTCCCATAATTCAATGTTTTTTCCAATCTAAAAGTAGTTTGCTTGAAAGGATGTAATTGTAAGTACACCTTACATGATTCTTCAGAAAGTCACATCATCGAATAATTTTCTTGAATTTGATGGAAAATAATCATTTTGATGGATCAAATAAAAAAACAAGTAGGTAATTTTGAAATATTTCACAAAAATGGAAAAAGAAAACATTTGTAGTGATGTGGGATCGATCCTTGCTCGAGCAGATCGAAATTCCACAGGTGTAACCATTAGACCAATCAATCTCTACACAGCGCTTTGAAATTAACAATTAGTTTATATATAATTTCATTGTGTATGTGTGCGTGCATAGCTACGACAAAACAGCAAATTTTAAGATTGTTTGGGCCCGATGTAGAAACATACAACAGAAAATGACACAATTCTGCCTTTATAAAATAATTAAAACATTAAAACTGTCGCATCATACAACGGAGCGAAATATTTTGTTTGTTTACTATTTTTAAATACAAAAACCAAATTATAGTAATTATAGTACCGCAGCGCCATCTATTGACAGGAAACTTAGAATCAGGCACTAGTGTTTAACCTTAACTATGTTTTTCTTGCTAAGAAATTCAAAGTGAAAAAGATATATTGGTCTATTGCAATTCACTCCAATAGTTCAGTATAAGTTAGTTTCTAAATCAACAAATTTGAAATCTATTGCATGCACAATTTAGCCATAATTTTGTTAAACTTAAAACAGCATTTTCAGCTTTTTTGGGCGAAATCTTGACAATTTGTGCATTTTATTTCAAACTTTTGATTTGTAAACCTAACTTATAGTGATCTATTGGCGTGAAATGCAATAGACCAATACCTTTTTCAGTTTTAACGTCTTAACAAAAAAAAACAAAGTTAAGTTGTAAATTTTGAACCGAGCGACCTTGTTTTTAGTTTGTTTATCTGAGAAATACTCATTTTTCGTTCAGAAACAACTACTCCATTTTTTAAAAACCCCATCCTAATTTGTTCTCTAGATAGTACGATGACTGCGAGCATACTGCGACTGACAGACAAATAGTAATAAAAGGGATATATATAAATGAACTTTAATAATAATTGTTCCCACTTCAAAAAGCTTGGCTTTAAAATTAATACATTGTAAAATGTAAAATGTGTCTTCTTCAAATTTAATCGCTTGCACTTTAATTCTAATACTTTCAGCTTTAAAATTATTCGTTTGCACTTTAATGGAATACTTTCAGCTTTAAAAATAATATTCTTTAAAATTAATAGTTTGTACTTTAATTTTAATACTTTTAGCTTTAAAATTGATCTAAAATTAATTGCCCATACACATACGGCCTCCTATTGAAGGGTCTGTCCTAAGAAGCTACAACGGCCGGCCGTTCCACATTCTCGGCGAGACTCTCGCCATGAACGGAACAAAGCTATATGAGTAAAGAAGATAGAATATATTGCATTTCGCCTTACTCGTATAGCTTTGTCCCCTTCAGGCGAGAGTCTCGCCGAGAGTGTGGAACGGCCTTAAGTTATAAACTTCCTGGTCTTTCCTGTCTTTGTCGCTGTCTTGGTCAGTTCGCCTTACCACCCTGACTCCACGCAGAAAATAGGTTGAATGTATTCCAAAACCTAATTAGAGCACCCAGACTCCACGCAGTCTTGTGATTACTACTCCTAGAGTGTAAAAGGAAAAGCCGGAGGTGCGGAGGGAGGGCAGCCCTCACCCGCAGTTACAAAGTATAGGCCCATGTGAGCCGTAGTGGCTGAGGCTGGTCGCCGCACCACAATACCTATCCAATACTTTTAGAATTTTTGAAAAATACCTATTATTACCGAAGTTAGCGATAGCGATATTTATAACTTTTAGTGTGAAATCGTGTCGGATGACGGCACGATACATGCCGTTAAGTTCACTTTGATTGCCAATAACTTCGTAATTTTTCAAGATACCGAAAAGAATATTTTCCTACTGCTTTTAGCTTTTTAAACGCAATTGATGTTCATAAAAATCTTCATGTAGGAGACGAGCTCATTACCCGTGTTATGACAGTTCCGAATTTCATCCGTTTCATTTTTTTTTTATTTAGATTTGTGAAAATCGTAAGTGAGAACAAGAGAGACCTTCGCTGAAGCAACACCGTGGCATTAAAATAAATTTTCAAGCCAGCGACCGTGTCGCCAACAGAAAACACAAACTACACGTGTAGGAGACGAGCTCATTACCCGTGTTATGACAGTTCCGAATTTCATCCGTTTAAATTTTTTTTATTTAGATTTGTGACCATCGTAATAGAGAATAAGAGAGATCTTCGCTGAAGCAAAACCGTGGCATTAAAATAAATTTTCAAGCCAGCGACCGTGTCGCCGACAGAAAACACAAACTACACGTACATTGCACTTAGTACACATTCCGTCGTAGGTAAAAACTAATCTTGACTAAACTTATTTAAATTGCACAATTTTATTTCTTACCTGCTAAGCAAATACCTAAACCTGTGAAACGGCCGAATTATTCTAAGTCCTTTTGTTTTTGCATTGAAGTTTTTGCGCTCGGGTTTAATTAAAAAGAAAAAGTACTTTTCGTAGTAATGTCGGTACAAAGGACGTTAAAATAAATGTGTGTTAACTGCCCCAATATGCTTAGGTCTGATGCCTAATGATAATGATCATGTGATGTGAACCCATTTTTGCTTAAGTGGCTTCAATCGAAGGCGTTATAACATGCGAAAGTACTGCCACTTGAAAAAAAAAAACATTTCATACTTGCTAGAATACTTATTGAAAATATACTCAACTAAATATCTAGAAATAGCAATTAACTATTTTCACATAACTAGCTAAATTTCAGAAACAACGGCTTTTTATAGCTAGAATTTTAACTTATCCCAAAAGCGGAAATTTTAGCTTAACGAAGACTTGTCTTTGAAAACTATGCCATGTAAAAATAGTTCGTTGCTATTTCTACAATTTAGTTCAGCAGATTTTCAATAATTATTCTCGCAAGTAATTTTTTTTTTCTATACGTATAGTGCAGTACTTTCGCATTTGGATTGTTAATGGTTGCCACATTTAAAATGTCAATAAAAGATATGTTAAAGAAGGGCTATGAACCCAAATTCAAGCAAATATATTGTTTAAAAACATAGTTAATTCTATCAAGTTCGCTTAGTAGAATTAAATCGCAATATACGATTTTTAAATTACGAATAAATGTGTTATTTTCATTTTTCATTTTCCTCCACAAAGGGAATTTTAACTTCGTGAATTTAATTTCATAATCAAATGTTTTTGCTATGGCAAGGCCTTAATATCTCTCACACAGAATGTCGAAATACATATACAACTACATATTAGGAGTGGCTATTCTGACGTTATTCCACATAATATTATATGATTAGCCGAATGATGGAGTTTTATTTATCGCGTGCCGACTGGCACTATGTACATTATGTTATGTACTTATGTATCGTCGAAAGAATAAACCGAAACACTTTTTTGGTATTCCTCACCATTTCTCAACTAGCCTTTTACCTTTTGGCCTAGTACGCACAGAAAAAATAGAATAAATAGAAGTTTCACTAAACTGTAATCTCAACTTGCCTCCGGTTAGACATAGCGTAATAAATGATTTTAAAGAAATAACATTGAAAAAGCATTGATATATTGTTCTGAGTGAAAAAGACAGAAAAGACAGCCAATCTACGAACAAAACAGACCAAGTGCATGTTATACTCGCATATACGCGATTATATCTCATTTATAAATAAAATACATCACTTACAAAATAATAAGTCTTTACATATGAAATTGCCGAATGTTTCTTACAGATTCTTGGGTTCATAGTTCATGTAATTCAATAGCTATTTCCATTATTTGTTTTTTTTTTAAAGTTGATTTCAAGGTTTTACATCTACGTATTAAATTTTGTTTTTATTTTCAGTTTGATAACCAAAATTGAAACTTCAAAAACAGTTCGTCCTAAATGCCATCCATTTCCATGATAAGATTCGTAATATGTTTTTACAACTGACACTTTTCAAAAATTAAAGTATTGCTGTTAGCTTAATGTTGTCTCATTCATACACAAAAGAAATTACATAATTTGGATTTGTCATTCCTTAAAAAAATGCAAAGATGTTAGTACTGAAAATTGAGTTTCCTTCAAATTCTCTATAGAAAACGGCAACTACATATGTAAAGACCTAATATTTTACGTACAAAACTCATGATATACTTCAAGTATATTATAGTTTCAATACTTTAGCGAGGATGGTAAAAACAGCTCGAATTGCAAAAACTTGATGTAAATAAAGTCAGGTACTTGTATTAATTTTCTTTGTTCGCGTAAAGTGAATGTAGAATCCTGTTAAACTTTTGCGTACATTTCCTGCTTTTACGTATTTATTCGGCTTTTTGGCCGGTGAGGGAGAAAAAATGACCAAATTGCAAAATCGTATGTATATCTCTGTTTGTGAGTAAAAACAAATGAACAGTGAAGCCGCATTTCAAGTCCCTGAAAATAATGACACTAACATCTCTTGTCATCTTTCAGGTGGCGGTGTATATACTCACGAAAACATCGGCTCATATAAAATACGTATAAGTACGTACGTATCAAAATCATTGGAGTGAAACATAGACTTAAAAAGTCAAGTATGCTTAGGCATATTATGCGCCCCACTATGTAGAATTTGTAACCTAAAAATATTGTACGATCTCCAAATTTACAAATATTTAAATCCAGGTTGAGGCGCTGGCTTGTCGAGCAGGCGTTCTACTCGGTGAAAGATTTTTTTATAACAAGTGCAATTTGAAGCTTACTATTATATGTGATTGTATGACGTAGTTTGTACAATTATTCATTGTATTAGTAATTTAATTTCGATATAAGTATTTATAAAGTGATATGTAATGATTATTACGAAATAAATGATTATTATTATGAATGATTGGTAAAATTACCTATTATTCGACTGACAACGGCCATAAGTTGGACGAAATATACATATTTCGAAACTAATTAATATTTTATCTATTTGGTACAAGAGTATTAACACTTTATTTTGTGATAAGTTACTGACCTGTGGATATTCTATTTGCGCTTCTTGGAAGGTAGGGGCAGTCCCTGACAAAGTCATCGGCACAGTGTCCACGACCTGCCACCCAGCAGCCTGAGTCCGTCCCGACGACAACGTCTCCGCCACCCCAATCAGTGCCAGACAAGTCGGTCCGACGCTGAAAGCTACTGTCTTCGTACTGGGATCATAAGTAACTTGTTCTGGCGCTGGTATCGTGTCAACTTTCGTCGTCACTGTTATTTCGTTGGAATAATTACTCTGGCCTTTTGTGTTTACTGCTTTCACCTGAAAATTTAAATTAAGGTTTGAAAGAGTTTGTAGGGGCGAAAATAAAACGTAATGTCCACACTTAACGTGCATAAAAGTAATGCGTGAACGAACAAACGAAAACAAACCGAAACAACCACAGAAACAAAGCTGAAAATCATCCGTCGACAACGGATTTACCTTGAAAATATAATTCAGTGTCTGTCCAGCGATAACAATAAAGAAATTCATTAATGAAACAATATTATCACAGTTCAGATTTAGTTATATATTCCCTGGAGCGAGATGTAGAGATTTTGTTAATAAATTGAAATTGTATAACATTTACGTTAATTCATGCGAGCGTACTAGGGATAACGGCTGTTATTTTTGTAATTAAAAGCTCTAGTCCCGCTGCAGTGGAATATAATTTTGAAGTGCAAATTACCTTGAATAGGTACGTGTCGTGTTGATCAAGACGGGTCACATTGCATGGATTGGCGCGTCCACAGTCATACTCCATCCAGTCAGAGTCCAGCATGCGCTCGGCGGCGCATTGCTGTCCACCGCCACTGGAACCGCTCTGGCCCCCAATCCTCTTGTACCTGATGAAGTACTTTGTACTCGACAAGCCTCCATCAAAACCTGCCTCCCAATTCAAGGTCACGAAAGACGGACCAATTTTAATACTGTTCAAGCTCCGCGGTGATTCGGGAGCACCTTTCGGCTGAAGTCGGATCTGAGGCCGAATTGTTCCGAGAGAATTCTGCACTTTGCAGTAGTACTCTCCATAGTCCTGAGATTTTATATTTTTTATCTTCAGCACGGAGAGATAGGAGTCATTGTTATTTGATGTGGTGTTGATCTCGTAGTGTCCTTCAGAAGACATTTGAAGGGGGGCTGTGTTGGAGCCGAAGAACCATTGGAACTCTGGTTTTGGGTATGCGAGAACTCGGCACGCTATATCAGCGGTCTCTGTTAGATCAAAAGCTACTTTGTGTTTTTGTTTTATCGCAATCGGTTCATCTGAAAAAGAGAAGGAAAATTGATTAATAATTTATTTAACCTATAAGCCAAAATCGACTGAAGTAATTAACTTTGCTACGTGCTCGTTTAAGCATGCGATTAATATTTCGATAACAATTGTTTTCATTTGTTCAAATATTTTATGCATTTTATGCACAGCTTTAATTAGGTAGGCTGGTTTTGACAGTTTGGTATTTAAATTAAATAGAACCCACGCATCTTTTTAATCAATTATTTAATTTAAAACTTACGTTCAATCCGAAGATGCATAGAAGACTCTACTTTTTTAACCTCGTTCTCAAAAGTGCACGAATAAACTCCTCTATCTTCTGGCAACAATTGATTTGTATTCGGCCTCGCGTTCCCATTAAACTTGAGCGTACTTTGCACGTTGTAGACGGCGTTCCTTCCTTCAGTGACGTCAGTCTTAACTTCGTATAAGTTCACGTCAGGCTTGATCTCTGAGTTGTCTTTCAACCACTTAATGTTGGGTCTGGGTTTCCCGAGAGCGCTGCATGTGACAGCGAAATCCATTTCACCGGAGCGTTTCGTAGTGTGAGGCTGCAGTTTAGTTTGGAAGCGGGGTGGTTGATGAACTTCTAGAGTGACTGAGGCGAAGTCTCCATGCCCCAGTTCATTTGTCGCTTGACAAAAGTAGATGCCTTCGCTTCCAAGGTGAGCGCTTGGGATGGTATACTTGTTTCCAGTCGCTAAGACAGTAGAAGGTTTAACTTCTGCTGGTGCAGTGTCTCTGAACCAGCGGTATTGTGGTGCAGGCCAACCTGGTGGGTTGGCGGAACAGGTTAAAGTGACCCCGGTACCTTCTTGGGCTACTGGTCTGTCTGGTGTGACGCGTGCACGACCTGGTCTGTGCCTGACTAAAACAGCGACAGAAGCGGTCCCTGTGCGTTCAGTCCTTTTGCCATTACTAGTCGAGATGACATTAACTGCTCTGCAAGCGTATGTACCGGCCATATCTGCATTAACTCTATTCAATAGAAGCACTTCTCCTTTCTGTCTGAAATCTGGTTTTCCTTCCAAAGTCCATTCTACGGTTATGGGTTCGGGATTTGAAGAAATATCGCAACGGATCTCAACAGTGCCTCCCTCTTCTGTTTCATAAGTCTTTGATTCTACGGTGACTGTTGGTGGAAAAAGAACATCCAGATAAATTTCACTCTCCCCTGTTCTGCCCAGGCCGTTGTCAGCAGTACAGGTGTACTTTCCTGCGTCATCGACTGATACACCATGGACTGTGTGTGTAAGCGAGTTTGACACGAACTTTCCATTCCTTGTCCACTTGACACTGTTTGCTTTAGGTTTGGCGTCAACTTTGCATTCCATGACAGCTGTGGTGTCGATCTCCACTCGTAAAGGATTCTCTGGCCCAACTTCGACTCGAGGGTAGTCTGAAACAAAAAGGAATTTATTTTAACTCGTGCATTTAATATTTCCACAGCTAAAACTTTTGTTATTGCAGTTTCTCTCGGCAATTGTAGACATTAACTGCACTTTAGATAACAAGTTAGAACTCAGAACTTGAGCTACTCAGACCATTTTCTCACTATTCTATTGAGATTAGATATATTTAAATCGATTTTATAGTGAAATTGCTGGGTATTTCCATGAAAACCACCTTTCAAATTTCAAAGATGTATTTACTCGTTAGTAGGTAAATAAATAAAACTATTGTGCACTTGAAAAAAATATCAAACCCAATAACCATAAAATCGACTATTAGAACATTGTCCAATAAAAAAAATGCACGTGCCTTTGTCATTTTTCCGTTTCAATCAAAAGTTTAAAGGACCAATTTGCTGGCATCAATAGTCAATGTCCTGTTCAAAATAAAACACTTGACACTCGCATTGTATCGAAATATTGAGGATACGACACGATTTCATGATTATACGGCCGAACTTTTCAATTTTCATACCTCGCTTTATACGCTGATCTGTTTATTTTCATCACTGGAAATAACCCCTTGTAACCTGGTTCATGTGTAATGTTTAATATCAAACGTATCCGTTGTTTATTTATAACAACATGTCTGACCGCACGTGTAATGTTCAATCTGTACAATCGCTACCAAAATTGTTTAGTCGTCGGTCCGGTCGTTGACCACTGATTATGCGTGAACGTGTCTTGTTTACATTGACAGGGTTGGTCAGATATTTATTCAAATGTTACTGTTACAAGCATTTAGTTCTATCCTCTAGTCAAATACAATAAAAAACTACATAATTGATGAAATTTTTCGTAATCTACGCATTTACAGTGCTCCCAAAGTGATAATGCGCATACAAATCTTCGCCACTGTTCGGAAAAGTTCGTATTTCCTTACACTTTCTATACAATCAATACGGTCACGTGGTACGTCCAGTCGCTCGGCTATAGATTTGTATGCGCATTATTACTTTGGGAGTACTGTACACGTTTTATACAAAATAATAAATGTCAGAATGAAATGCGTTAAATTTTTAATATTCATCCCCAGTACTTATCAGAACCAAATTATAATAAGTTAAAATTAAAACATTAATTAAAAATTAAACAATCCAAGTCCAAGAAGGAAATTAAATAGTTCATTGCGACGTAAAAGAAATCTCTTAATGAATTTCTCAATCTAAATATGACGTTTCCTTTTGCCAAATAGCTTTGTTAGTCGTCTGTACGTATCATTCAGTCTAAACCAACCATCTCAAACTTTCATTTTAGGTCAATCGCTTCTTCAAACTTAAACAAAATTAGCTAACGGAAAGAATAACAAAAACTTCCTGCCGTTTTCTAACTAAATAATTACGTTTTCGCTCAGACGAAAACATTGCTTGCGTTCAAAAGTTCGACTTTCAGCCGTTGAAATATGGCTTTAGTTATTGCTGAATCCTTAACTGAGGACTGCAGCGCAACTTGTTAGCACTAAAAGAAAAGTAAAACGCAACCTGCATAATCAATAATTTAGTGCTAAAACTGAGACGGCTAGAATGCTGGAAGTGTTGCACAAATACCAGTTATATTTTCTGGAGCCTAAAGCGACCCCATCCATCTTTTTTTTTTACTCATAAAAAATGTAATGTACATACACGAATAACCTGTAACAAGTAGGGTGATTTACGATACAGAAAGGTTCGTAGATGAGATATTTTTCTCTATTCTTTCATTGAAAATCTTTCAGTACACCTCGAGCAAAATCTTTTATCATCTTGAACTAGACATTTTAATAGTTGAAAAACGACCAACTCTGTGGTATATTGGTTAGGAGGAGGCCTTCCTTTTTCAACAGTTTTTGAACGATTATACTGAATCTACCACAGACGCAATCAATATGAAACTTATATATATGTTTTTTCAAACCTTTATCTTTACGTTGTAAGTAGCGTTACCTAATTGGAAAACTTTCACTCGCGAGATTTTATTTTTGAAAATAGTCTTTTTTTGAGTGTTTTATTGGTTTTGTTTAATCCATTTGATTTTTATGTATCATATTTTACTATCAATACGAAAATCTTGTTTATTAACCAATGTAAGTTCAAAAATGACTTAAATGCAATATTGCAATTTTAGTCGATTTTAAACTTAAAATTAGACTCGTTCTGAATCGTTTCGCGAGCATCTTTATGAAAGTTAGTCTATAATTGCAAAGCCAATGTGCGCCTAAGGAAGGCCCGTCTTAAGAGGGGTCCTGGGATATTTACTTACTTCGTATTAATTAAAGAAGGAAGGTCCTATCAAATAAAAATGTTTCTATTTACACATAACATTTTGTAATTAATTCAGTTGAGAATAATATTAAAAAAAACCAAAGAGAAGGATTTGGCTCAAAACATTTTAGAAATAAGAAATGTTCATTAGCCGATTCTACATTTAATAGGCCTGAATGGACCCTTTGTTCCCATCAGTAGTTTAGTTGTACAGTTCTGTTGACCGACCTAGTGGGAATTTATAACACTTCCTATTGAACTTAACCATACATACAGATTCACTTTCATACATACATATATTCTGAAGCAACTTTAATTCATTATATTTTTATTTTTTTGTAACTTTTTGTTAGACATAAATTGTTGGTTGCTTTTTAGCACTCATAAGTATAATTTTCTTTAATGTTTCTCGGTAGAGCCTAGTTTCTACTACACAAGGCAACTTAATGTGGGAATTAGTGTATTTTTGTAAACTGTAACATGTTTTTGCAATAAATAAATTTTCAAATTTTCTTTTTCATTTTCATTAGCTCTGCGAATGCCTGTTCAAGTATTAGCTCTGGATTTGTCTTGGTAGACTTGGTAGCACGTTGTACAGTTATGTTGAATGAACTAATTTTTATAAAATCTCAGCAGATTCATAAAGTAAGATCCAGTGGACAGTGGTTATCCGAAAGTGGTTAAAACAGGCCTTTGTGACAAGATTCTCAAGTGGGTCTTTATTCACATATGGCCAAGCGCTATCATTTAAAAAAAAACATATTTGCTATGCGTATAGCAGGAACTGCAATGGTATACCCTTTTGTGTTCTAATTCTAATATTTAAACCAGTGGTCTTCAACCTTTTTTAGCTGGAAGACCAATAATCTATTCAAGGTCTGTCAAAGGGCCGCACATTGCCGCACGTAAACATACCACCTCAACAATAATTTAAAACCAAACAAGTGAATTAAAAATGTCTTATACAATAGATGAAAATTTCCTTAGTCTCTGAGGGCCGCAAAAAATGTCCCGGCGGGCTGCATGGCCGCATGCGGCCCGAAGGCCGCGGGTTGAAAACCCTTGATGTAAACGAATGTACCGCGATTTATACAATATATAATTTATTACAATTGTTTCCTGAAAAGGACACTTTTCTTAAGAAAGGTAATAAATAAGGTAGACCAGTTTAAACATTATAATGTGTAGGAAACACGAGAGTTTAAAGTTGTATAATAACCGCCACTTGTATACAATAACGAAATTACTAGATGTATCAAAATATTATGTTTTACGTGACAAGGATCCACAGTGGGTCACAAATGAGATGGCGCGACCCCTTGTGTAATAATTTCACGCTCAATTTCAAAGATCGGGGGGCTCGTGATTATCAAAGAACGTTGACATAGAGGATGAAGGTGGAAAAGGAGGAGTTAAGGGGCTCCACAATGCTCAACATTAGTTTTGCATGGGATTCTGTTTCGTCAGTGTAGAAGGCAAAAATAAAAAAAATATGGCGTATTTTTTTATAAATAAACATACTTTCAATCTCCTTTAATTATAATACTTTGAAAAAGCATGAATTTCACGAAAAAAGCGATTCAGTTTCCATATTTCAAAACCGATTAAAACGAAACCAACACACGCAGATACGACAAAACCATCTTTATTGCATAAAGAAATTATAGTTAATGTCCTAATGTAGCCGCGATTTCAAAATAACTGAAGATTTGCGTGCGCGGCATCTGATGAGAGCAGGATGGAACAGTTAAAAAACAAAAGCGTAAGAGCAGGACTGAATTTTAGCATTATGCAGCTCCTTAAGGGGAGTTTTCTGCTTTTCGTATTTCATGAGCTGTTTGTAATCTTGTTACAGCAAAATTATGTTTAATTATCAAAGTTAGATACATGCTTGCTCGGGGGCGCAATTAATGTCTTCTCACAAATTTGTACCCGTTCCAGAAAACTTTTGCTGTAATGGTTTTAAAGACAAAATAATATCCTCCTAATTTAATATTGGTTTTATGTAATGGTTTTATGTCTTGATTATTTACATAATTTATATTGTTTAAATATATAATTCTTTCCAATTTCCTTAAATGTTATACTCATAAACACAAGGAAAATCACAATTGAATTATTTTCAATATACAGTGTGTCCCTCATACAAGTGCACATCCGAAAAGGGGTGAATCTAGACCTTATTTTATCGGCAAAAAAATGTTTTTTTTTTGAAAATCTTTGTTTTATAAGTTTACGTTTTAATTTTTTTTTTGCCTACCATTGAAACTGTATAAAATATGTCATAACTTTTGATTTATCGCGAGTAATGCAACGAAATAAAACTGTTATAATCCTTAAGAATAGACGATGCATACCAAATCAAAAACAAAACATAATCAACTACCATTACCATAAAAATAATATCCTAAAAGATTATTTCTTTAACTTTTCTGTATTTTTTTTCAGTAATAGTAATTTTTTTCAAAATAATGTCCCCGTTTCACTATTATCTTTCTAACAAAAAAAAAATAAAACGATCATAAATACAATATTTTCTACGAGGGGTTAACCAAAGGCACTGCGCTCGCGTCCCATACAATTTTGTTTTCTTTGTTTTTGTCGATATATTTAGAACTAGTTTCACCCACTTTCGGATGTGCACTTGTACGAGGAACACACTGTATACATATTTCGGCTAACTTTGGGGCCAGCATCGGCGAATTCTATATCAAATAGTTGATAATGACAACAAGCATGTAATGTAAGTATCAAGTTCCTATTTCAATCCGAATCGCGAACTTTTTTTACATTTTATCTCTTTTCAAATCCATTTTAAACCATGACATTGTAATAATTAAATTCTTTAAGAAATTAATGACATCTTTCACTTTTTGATCTTAATATTTCAACCGTTCATTTTCCTGCATCCAATAAAATTGCAAAGAGAGGCCTAAAAAATTCAAGTTATATTAGGTTTTGGACAATATAGCAAAAGATATTAAGCGGCCTAGTTGCAAAATAACAAAGAAAAACACCTCGAAATAAAATTGCAATGAGTAGCCCGCTTCCACTATCGATAAGTGTAAAATGAAAGCGTTGGAGCAGGGCAGATTTCTCCGAATACCCTCTCAATTGTGACGTAACTATTAGAATTTTAAATCCTTATATACACGTCCAAGAAAATTCGAATTAGGGAAGCACTGTACAAACACCCGAGGCCTACAATATTTCACGCTCATCTCTCCTTTTATCAAATTCGGAATATTTCCACAGAATTCCGCGTGCAAAAGCTCTTCTGCTCCCATCCAGCGTTCTTAATTAGAAAAGAATAAATAAATTCTTAATATAAGACTGGTGTCGGTACTCTGGATCCACTTTAATTAAAATAACTTACTTAAATTCTCAAGGGTTCATAATTGTGAATTTGACACAATGTTGGCAGGTGCTGTTATTGACATGGAGAGCTTTTTCATGATGAGATATGCTTATAATTTATAAATTTATAAGTTTGTTAATGTAAATAAAAGTTTATGCTGCGACACGATTTTTGTATTCATCCAAGTAAAAGATTCGTTGGAAAGTGTCAAAGTTTTCTTTGGTTTCAGAAAATCCAATCTAATTATCTGAAAGTAAAATTTTCACCGTTTTTTTTGCTCACTGAAAGTGGCAGTATATTTTTATCGAATAATGCCTTTGAAGGAGTTAAGAGGATAGGTCGCGCTAGCATTAAACCCTGTTAATCCATGCGGAAAGACCCGCAGTGCGAGAGGGACGAATTCTGAAAAAAAAAATGACGACTTCTTTCACTGCCATCTTTGGTAGGTATTTTATTTCTCAATCTTGGAATGACTTCTAAAGATTCTGTTTTGGTAAGAGTGTGTGTTATTTTCTTGAAAAATTTCTCAGTAAATTCCCATAGCTTAATTTCAAAAATGTTTTTTTAGAGTATATACTTACGCCATTTTAGGACATAGTTTTCATTATTTTGGTATGTAAATTAACCATAACTTTCATGATTTTTTGAAGAATTGTCGGTTCTGACGTCACTTGAGAATTTTAGACATTATTATGATTGTGATGTGTGATTGCTTATAAAAAAGTGGTCTGTCTCTGTCTGTCTGCTCATCTGTCTTCTATCTGTCAAATCAGTCGGCAGCAAATTTTCATCATCATGAGGTTTTTTAGACCAGAAATTCGAAAATACGGCTTACTTAACCTAAATCTCGAAATGGTTCACGAATTAACACATCTTAACATAATTTAATCTGAGCGAATTATGGTTTTGCTGGGACTATTCTCTTAAATAATATAATTTAGGTCAGGCTCTGTATACTTAATGTAAGGTAACCCTGGTTACTAAATAGGCAAACGAGAAAAAAATGGTTAACATAAATAAGAAACAAAATAAGCTTTGTTTTTCTAACATTTTAGAACAACAACGCCCACGCAAATTACAAAGAGAAATAATGTTCACAAATAAATCTATTTTCTTTATTTAAGAATGTGATAATGATGAAAACGGTTTAAGTATTTCTTTTAGGGTCCTCAACACATGTTTGGAGTACCTCAATCTTTCTGCCCTATACTCGGCAAAGCAGCATAACCACAGTATAGATAAGTAACAGTATTCCATCTGGGGCAGTTTCCTTGAAACAACGCTCGGTAGACGCACGCATTAGGGCTGCCCACATAAATGCGCGGGTATCTGGTGGCACCTTACACTCTCCGCGTCCGTATTTAAGGGGGTATCTCGTCAAAATCGACACTTTTTAAAGTGATTTATCTGCTGTTCAAAAGAAGTCCCAAGTTAAATAAATTAGTATAACAATTTTGGGACTTTTTTCTAGATTTTGGACTATCAGAAACGTGCTTGGAGGAATTTCACTCGATAGAAATAATTATGGAAATAAGGTCTAAATTTACACTTTTTTGATATTCTGAAAAATTGGGATAGCATAAAAACTTCAAAATATGTATTTAGATGGGTTTTAACGGTACCTAAATTACTGGTTATGGAAATTTTCATAGCTATTTTAGTTGATTTTGTATTAATTTAAAACCGACTTTTTGTAATTTTTTACCAATTCCGTCCCTCTCGCACTGCGGGTTTTCCGCCTGGAGTAACGGGGACCTTTGCACGGACGATATATCACCTTAACTGTGGCGCACCCCTTCTATGAGGTGTGAACGTGAATCGAGATTTGGAAGCGCGCGTTTCGGCCGTTTTATACGACATAATAACATAATAACAGTCAAAATAACAGACATAATACTGTTTTACTTATCTATACTGTGGTATAACTGGGCATGTACATAATAAGTATAGCACACCCCAGGGCTGACAGCAAAGATCACATATTTGCATTGAGGGAACGCGTCCTTGTGTTTGAAGTAGATGAAATATGTCTTAGGGTGGCTCGAAATTCCATTTTTTTCGAATTTCATACTGTAATAGTGGAATTACTTTGAAGTGGTCTATAAAAGGCTTAAATAAGATACAATAAAAAAAGTGGACTACATTCTCTGCCCCCGCATTTCATTCGAAGTTTTACAAAATGTATGGAAGAAAAAAAAAAATTTTTTACCTCGATTTTATGAGTGTTTATTTTTGTTAGAGCCTTGCGTAAGCAATTCACCCAAAATAATGTAATAAAATTCTGTTGTGTACCGAGGTCGAACGACAGAAAAAATCGTTAGATATGCTGCAAATATTAAATTCTATAAACTTACAATCTTAATTAAATTTTAGACAAAGATTTTAAATGACGAATGTCAACGTAATATTTTCTATAATATACCTACGTAATACTTAAACAAAAAAATAAATGATAATTTTTTTTTTTTACTTTTTGTAAAAGTTGGGATCTCATGCGGGAGCAGAAGATGAAATCCAATATTTTTGTTTTATTTTATTTTATTTAAGATTTTTATAGGTCGCTTCAAAGTAATTCCACTTTTACAATATGAAATTCGAAAAAAGTGGATTTTCGTGCCACCATTATAGCACAGTACATCGACACGACATAAATCTCCGAGGGGATATCATAGATGTTTCCGACTGTGGACTGTGAAATGGAAGTCACAGTCCACACTCGTACACCCATGTTTCACCGGCTATCGTTACGTTCCAGCGTGATCCCTGTCGCCGTACTTCGCTCACAAATTCAATCCAGAGCTTAACCACAAAATAACCACTTACAGAAGGTTTACTCCGCATAACTAGCGAAAACAGGCGCACGCACACATAGACGCGTACATACGACAATCACGGATGAAGTCGGTCGAATGCCAATACGAAATTTTGCCAATCCATCATACGTAGGTATATGCGTATACGCGTCTATGTGTGCGTCCGTTTTCGCTCCGTCGCGTCGTCGAGTCGGCCTTCTGGTAGTATATATTTTGTGATCATGGTGCTAACGATTTTCCTGAAATAATGGTTCATGATTGCCAAATTAATAATTACCTTCGTCGAGCTTGATAAAATAATAAGACCCCTTTACACGTGTATACAATTACTGTCAAAATGTTATTAATTTCATTGTAATAAATAAGATAATTTGAAACGGCCCGCTGTTTCCTAACTTTGAAGTGCTTAGTTTAACATGCGAAAATTCTCTGCTTTCATTCATTTAAAACGTTGTAAGGAAGTATAGTAAAAGCGAAAAAAATGTGAGCAAAAATATCTGCAGTTGTAACTGTTTAATTAATTAATGGACCGATTTCAGTTTTATTAAATATATATGTTTTTGTGATATTTTCAGGTGTTTCACATTTATATTTTTGTAAGGATAATGTAACCTGACAACTGACATATTATTACCGTAAATACATTTCTCACAAAACTAAAACGGCTCTAACATTTTCTTTAACATTTTGTGCTTTCTCGAAATAAAAATTACGAAAATTTCGAGAAGAAATAAAAATTACGAAAATTTTGTAAAAGTTGCATTTGAACAAGGATAAAGAAAAAATAGATTTTTACATGCGCATTCTATCAACCCTCAAATGGCAAACATGAAGAAAAGTGCGTTCAAGCACCACTTGACCATATCTAAATGCCGCCATAATTATAGTTTTCATACTTTTGACACGGAAAAGTTATGCTACAAGGGCGAAAAGGAATAAATTATGAGGACGATTTAAAACACGAGCTAATATTGCTAATTAATTTATTGCTCTTAATTAATTAATTGCTCTTAAGTAATTTATTGCTCTTACGCCCGTGTATCATACCACGTTTTTTAATGCATAGTGTGAGGAAATAAAACAAATATAATCTTGTGAACTTTAAATTATGATTGGCTCAAAAGGACTGTATCTAGAGCCGTTAAACAGTGGAAAAAAAAGTATAAAATTTATGGTACACAGGAAAGGCTGCAGGTTAGTCAACTATTGTAAGTAAATTTATAAAAATATAATAAAGCCCTAGGGCAAAATAATCGACTTTCTTCGATTCGAAAAGTGGGCCTTTACGAGCACTTGCATTGAAAAATAATTTATAATATCATTATTAGGAGTACGGGACTCACAGATTTTGGTTTTTATATTTTCCCAAATTTGATGATGGGTTGTGATGACTGGTTGGTGCAGCGATAACGACAGACTACAAAGCGTAGCGATCTACCCTCCGTCCACATTATAATATCATCGTCTGCACAAAAGATATACGATACAAGACCTTTTTCATTGTTCATAACCGACAACATAGGAACTGACACGGTAAATCGTGACTACACAAAATATCTAAAAATTTTGTTTTAGGTTCCCAGAACAGTTTTATTAACAAAACGGTCCAACCAACAGTGAGAGCGCCTCCGATTTAATCCAATTATGTTTTGTGTTGGACTTCAACATTTAATCTTACCCGATGAGTTTCTTGACGATCAAATTTCCGCCTGTCATAAGCAAAAAAATATTTTCTACCATTGAAAACAAATCATGCTATATACGATATGAAATTTAAGCCTAAATAAATCCGAATTGGTATAGGTAAGTTCTTGCTACTCTAAACCATTTTATGTCCTATTTTTTATTTAAACACAGTATATTTTATTATCAATTATACAATGCAAACGTGAAAAACAGTTACTTAGAGTTATCCTTTTTGAAAACTGTGAAACCTTTAAAACAAGCTCTTAAACAACCATTTAAATATATTAAAAATTACACTTTTATTATCAAGAAACGCTAAAAGGAAAATGAAGATTTTTCCGGAGATAAATTGTTGGGTAATGTAAGTAAATTACCAAATTTTTTCTAGACCCATTTTTTTGTGTTACACACACCATTTTCATCCATCCACTGCATTATTAATGTGAAGAACGACGCTGCATCCGACAATATTTTCAACTATGTCATCCATAATGGTTTTAATAATAATGGCATATGCGGTATTTCTGCCTCATATACGACCTATTTCTACAAATGTATTACAAATTTAATCTCGACCCTGTCCCTACAACATGAACAACGCCAGACTTTCGATCGAAGGTTCTTTGGAAGAAATAAGGACTCTCCTTAAATTGAAAAAAATATCTTAAGACATATAATTTTGTTTCAAAATATATGTAAATTTCCAACCTATTTTTTTTTTATTGTTTTTTAGCGTTCTGCAGAAGAACGAGGTTGAGGAATCGACTTTTTTTTTTCCATGAAATATGTATTTGTATATAAAAATAAGAAATTAACCTACTTAAATTCAAAATTTTTTGACAAGATATGTCAGTATTAGCTAAAAACCCTAATTTTTTTGTTTCGCTGCGTTAATATTAGTATTACCCGTTGAAGACAAACAGGCCAATGAGCCAACATATAATTAATCGTCTATCAATACTAATTGTCTTTGCCATTGGACTTTTTGTGCAGTACGGGTGATAAATAAAGTTGCTAGGGTTAGCCATACTCTTAAAACTCCGTTTTATTTAACACTAAAATTGTCACTGGTCAGCTTCCTTCGTTATAGTGAAATTTTACCTACCATGAATGTGAATTTCAGAAACCCTAATCTAACAATCAAAAATCATATCAAGATCGTTTCAGTGATTCTCATATAACAACCTAACATGTAATCCATACATACTATGTACGTTCCATGTTCTGTACACACAGACTGACATATGATATCGACAAACAGTCGTTGCATGATATTTATATATAACTATATAGAGATGACCCTTATGTCTGGAACGCAATCAGAAATTCAAATCCACTCAGCCTTCTAACTCAGGCTCCAAATAGCTTTTCCAAATACCTAAATTTGGTCCCCAAGCACTTGTTAGCTATAAACAAATCCTTCAGCATCCACTTGTCTTGTTATTCACTCAGCGCTCAACACAAGTGGTGTTTGACCTCTTTCTCACGATTTTTATCTCATTTCTTAACACTGTTTGTGATTATTCCAATTAGAATGTGCTGCGCCAAGAAAAATTGAGTGAGAATCTGAATATACGAGCAAAATACTTGAGCTTTTTTTTAAATTCGTTGTACCATCCATGAAGTATCTCATTTAGTTACTTTTATGTGTAAAGACAAATTCTGAAAATTTGGTTCAAAATGATGTTTTTGCGATTAAACATTATGCCACGCTCCTTGCACTTGCGATTGACTAATGTTTTAGCGATTGAGAATTCACATAGCTTAATTAATAAAATAGATAATACTCGCCATTTTTCTTTTTTTGGACATACATTGAATTATTTTGGTATGTAAATTAACGATTATTATTTTATGATTAATAAAAAAATTGTACGATATGACGTCATTTGAGAGTTTTAGACATTATACTGATTGTGATCTGTGATTGCTTATAAAAAAAGTAGTCTGTCTCAGTCTGTCTACTCGTCTGTCATACATCTGTCAAATCAGCCGAAAGCAAATTATTATAAATTTATCTTGATAGCAAAGGACACGTTTCTAAACAGCCATTTCTCAAGTGACGTCACTCGAAGGCAAATGGAAGTTGCAGCTTTTTCGTAAAAATATTCATAATCATTAGGTTTTTAAGACCACAAATTCTAAAATACGGTTTATAAACCTAAAACTCGAAATGGTTTTCAAATTAACATAAGTTAACATAATTAATCTAAGCGAATTAAAAGTATGAAGCAGGTACTTTATACACCTACGCATTGTACACTAAACGATATAAGGAAAACGAATGAAAAAAATACCAGAAGAACAAAACATTGCTACGAAATATATCCCCAAGGGGGTGTCAGAGGTGTTACTGAGTGTGCACTGTCACTGGCACTGTCACTAGTGGTCGTTACATTGGTAGGTCAAATTACATTTTGAAATACATTACAATTACATTTAAACGGTTAAATTAATTTACATAAACATTATTTGTTACATACAGTAAGACCTTAATATAAATATTAGGACATATCAATTTGTCTATTCACCGACGATCTGACACTGACACCCCATCGGGGAAATGTATCATGACTATTACACAAATAATTTCCGAAAACGTTATTTGTGCATGCCCAGGGAGCATATCAAGCCCGCATCCGCTGATTGATGAATTACGAATAGCAAAATATATTATTAATACATTAAAAATTCATTAATTCGTTAAAATTTAAATTCATTG
This sequence comes from Ypsolopha sequella, assembly GCA_934047225.1. Classification (NCBI taxonomy): domain Eukaryota; kingdom Metazoa; phylum Arthropoda; class Insecta; order Lepidoptera; family Ypsolophidae; genus Ypsolopha; species Ypsolopha sequella. The sequence goes on along the minus strand of OW203994.1, from coordinate 11,648,365 downwards.
TTTGTCAGTAAATAAATTATTTAACCGATAAAAGCCATTGTTTATTCGATCATTGTTAAAGGATCAACGATGTGTAAAAAATATTTTCAATCATAGACAGCAGTTTAACTGCCAACAAAGTTTTAAAAACACATCTATGTATAAGAAAATAACTGCCAACAAAAATTTTAAAACACATCTTTAAGAAGATAGGTTCCCAAGTGTGAAGTATAAGGGACCCTCGCCATATTATTCAAAGACCCTACTCTAAAACTTACAACCACTTTTGTCGCAGGAACGTAATGTTAATGAGGTGACAAACTTTTAAAATGAATACAACCTCTATTTTTAGAGGCCCGTCAGCCCGTCAAAATATTGAAACCGGAAGCAAAAACTCGATTTTTGTTCTTCTTCGGCATAACTCATATACCTGCCGCTGGGCCAATTGATCTATAATTGGGCAAGTAAGAGCCGAATCGCACAGTAAGTAAAGATTGCTTGGACCAAATCACAATTTCAAATTATTGGCATAAATATGTATTCCTTACACACGCTGAATATAATGTATGCCCTCGCACATTTTACCAAAATGTCAACTTCTCGCCATTATTAAAAAATCTTCTGAATAACAATAAAAACGGCATCCAATTACTTACAGTAGTTCTCAAGTTACAAATGAAAATACAGACTAAAACGGTCACTTCTCAGCACCCGAGCTGCAGCGTAATAATTATAAGTATTTTCCTTAAAACCCCTTCTTAGAAAGTTTCCAAAATATTTTAACTAAAATTTGCTGTAGCGCATTTTCATACTTAATACAATACAATAAAGACTACAGAGTCTACAGTAGTTCCTAAAACTCAACTGTCACTCGTGATGTGATGTGAATAGGATGTCCTATCTATTTATCTATGATACAGGAGTTAAATCACCTGTTTTCGCTAGCCAATCATATCGCGATTTTTGTACTATCTATTAGTACACCACAAAGATAAATAACACAACTTGCGAGTTTTGCTAGTGTAGTTTTGTAAAAAGATTAGATAAATTTTGTTCACTGTTTCTACTTGAAAACTCTTTATTAATGAAGCGTATTTTATTGCAGATTATATTTGAAATGACGGAATCCATAAATAGTGTAGGAAGTACGCTTGACGCTCTTTTTGTCTAAGCTTGAAAACAAAAGGGACACCTTTCTCTTGAGAAAAAATTCAGAGCGACAACGTGTCTGCTTCTATTTTATTTATTTTAACGCACTTTATTTTTTTATGCTTTTTCTTAGTAAGTACTCATTGTAGCTTTTCCATTTTACGAAAAGCTATTTCAGGTAAGGTAATAATTGAAGCGCGGTATACAGTTTTCTTTTAGCTATTTTATGTCTTTATTGAAATACACTTATAAAGCTATAATTTGCTTTAATAAGGCTACATAGATAAGTTCAAATAAACATAAATATAACAGTTTGTTTAACCAGATATAGGTTGCATTTATTTATGCTGGCAAATTCATACTGTAAATGGTAAACTTGGTATACATTTTTTTGATAAGGCTACTTAGATAAGTTTAAATAAACATAAATATAACAGTATGTTTAACTAGATACAGGTATGTATAAGGTGACATTTATTTATGCAGGCAAATTCATACTGTAAGTGGTTAACTTGGTATAATTTTTTTTTTAATAAGGCTACATAGATAAGTTTAAATAAACGTAAATATAGCAGTATGTTTAACCAGATACAGGTATTTATAAGGTGACATTTATTTATGTAGGCAAATTCACACTGTAAGTGGTTAACTTGGTATAATTTTTTTTGATAAGGCTACAAAGATAAGTTTAAATAAACATAAATATAGCAGTATGTTTAACCAGATACAGGTATGTATAAGGTGACATTTATTTATGTAGGCAAATTCATACTGTAAGTGGTTAACTTGGTATGTGGTCAGTGTTACGGATCAATAACACTTTTTGCTAATTTTGTAAAATAAAATATTGACCTTCCATAGTAATTGACCCGGGGCTAATTTAAATATATATATATGTATATATTAAAATTAATAATATTATATATTATAATATAATAATAATATTATATAAGATTAAAATTATAGGTAAAAATTTATATTATACAAGGTGAAATCCAATCAACCGCCCGAACCCATACCCGGCCAGGGACCAGGAACAAGGTTCAATGATCACCAATCGACTTAATTGTATGTTTCATTTAAAATTTCAAAAAATATGTAATTGGTAAATAACACAGGGTTTCGTCTGTAAACAGTAGATTTTGGGTCTATTCAAGTTGGCCACCCCTGTCTTATATATTATTTATTCCTTATTCCTACAGCCTTATTTTATCATATTTAAGTATACCTTACCTTTATAATTTTTATGGATTTCCCCATATTATTATTTATGACATAAAACTATAAGACATAGATTATTTAATTCTATTTCATTTCCTATTTTATACGAACAAAAGAATATTTAATATTTGATTATTTCATATTATATTTCATGTGTGAAGGTTTCCAGAGTGACTTTTTGATCGTTGTCGAGCCGCAAACGGTTGGTCTACCATGAGTTTGGACTCGATAAACGTTCGCGACTACGTAAAATATTTTGTATTAGAAATTCTGGTTCCTCTCGTAAACCAGTAGGGTCATTGAACAATTTCTCATACCTACTTGTGAGAGTACTCGACTAAACAAGCAAGATTTACTGAGGCCAACCTTCATACCGCAAAAGTAAAGTTAAATAAATTTTGGCCAAGTAGTTTCTTTTCTACTTTTCTGGATATACCCCTAAAAACTGTTATTCCTTATAAACTAGGCACCAGTTTCAGGATTGACAATGATCGAAAAGTTTAAAAAGGTAAGAATAATGCTGCAACTATTTTAGCATTTACACAATAAACCCTTTGATATTCCTAAATTTGAAGCCAACGCATTTTCTATCAAAGCCTCATCTATCAAGTAGAACTTAAAAGCTACTTTGGAGTTTCTTTACGAGGCGGCGGCTTCGCAAAGCCAAGTTTTCTCACAGTTTAAAAGAAGATCAGTATAAAAAGTATGTCGCACTGCAGTGGGAGTCAGGACCTGTTCGGGACTAAATCGCTGCTGTGCGCTGTGTTGATTGCAGTTGGTACAAGTCCAGCTGTTATGCATTTATTAATTCCATTCGGGGTATAAAGTCAAAAACTCGGCTAAGAACCAGAATCATTTAGGAAATTAAAGTTTGTTTGTATTATGTATTATACACGAATCATTTCACAAAATTTCAGTACAATCGGAAAAGGCTTTAAGAGGTAATAACTGCATCAGACTGGTTAAAAGAGCCTTCTCTAGGAAATTTTGGTAAAAACCAAAGCTTCGTTAAACGGCTTTCGCCCTTCTAACTGTTTACACAAATTAAACAGAATTAGGACCTCATTTTGCATCGGGACCTTGCCAAGCCGATTCATCAAATTATTACAGAACCGTTTACGAGGTCACACTAATCTGCTCAAGCAATTAAATTTGTTTATTCTTCGTAGATTCTCGAAATCAACGTCATTAAATGTTGTAAACTTGCGGGTAGACATTGGAATGTTTATTTGGGCGAGTACAGAGGGCGCACGCAAGTTAAGGGGAACGTATCCCTATTTTGTATCTTGTCTAATTCATTTCAAAGCACAAAATTGTGATTTTTCGGTCTGAAAAAAAAGTACAGTCTTAGGATCAATCCTTCTGCACATATTTGAATAGTTCAATACGCAATACGTTATTCTTTGCTAGATCGAAAAAAAACGTATGTTTGTCTACTGACAACTTCTCCATAAATTATTCGTTCGACCTCTTTGGTTAATTGACGCTAGTCAGTAAAGAGAAAACGCAAACTCCCATGGGAATAATATTGACTTTCGCTCCCTCTAAGGGTAGCCTCTAAATCCAATTGTCGTTTTTCGAATAGGTGTGATGAAAAGGTCATTTATTTTATCGGGTGGCTTTCTATGAAGGTAGGCGCTCCAGTCTGGTTATAAACTTCGTTATACTCATGCAAAATGAGGTACTTAATTTTAGGGATATAGGGACACTTAAAAGGCCTTTTAAGCCTGGATTTTTTTAAGATTTATACAAAAGGTAAAAACTGATTGCGAAGTCAACAGCTTATTTTCTTCATATCTCTTTTCATAAGTATTATCTAGCGACATTTATGTCTCTATATACAGCCCAAAAAGCAAAATTTATGAAACACCATCATATTAGCTGTCAGGATATCGTGAATATTGCCTCGTTTTGCTTAAAGCTTAGCGAGTTTTATAATTTTTATAAGAGAGAAATACAGACGTCATTCATGTAAAGATGATTAAGTTAATACACTTCTCTATACATAAAAGTTACCGTTTCATGGAAAACAGTTTTTACCTGAAACCATTTAACAAATTCGACGCCGTTTGGGTCTAAGTGTGAAGTGGGGAAGGGAAACTTATTTATAGATGTGTGGAAAGTTTCATTGAGATCAAAGCCATCAGGACGCTAAAAACACCTAAAGTATTTATATGGCAGCTGAGCGGGAAGGGGCCACTGTGCAATACTGTGCATTATCCCCCGCGCAAATCTTCCTCATCGAAGTTCCGAGAATGCGCAATATCGACGCTATACGATGACTAAATTCTCGCGCGTCTTCTGGACTAGAACTGTAAAATAAAGTATATCTACTTTATTTTTTACGACATTTGAATTTTTTTTAAACCGATCAAGTGCGAGTAGGGCTCGCGCCCTGAGGATTCCTTACCATTTAAATAGGTAAATATAGGTACTTAAATAATTTAAACAGAAATTACAAACTTATCACTACCTACAAATTGTATAAAACGAAACTGCAAAATTAAGTTGGTCGAGTATTTGGACACGTAACCCTAAAACTACATTATAAATCGGCGTTTTTAGTATTTGTTGTTTAAATACAGCATAAAGATACACAGAAATTTCAAATTCCTAACTACTTTGGCCCTTGAGGTAGACCCCGTAATAAAAATGGTCTAAAAATGGCAACTTTGATAGCCCCCCATTTGTTTATTCTTTAAGATTAAAAAAAAATAAAATATATTCATACTGTAATGAATTGTAGACAATGACACCCTACTCGCTAGGGTAAGAAAAAATGTTTTTTCTGCTTCATTTTCATGTATGAGGCCTCCCCTGAAAAATGATTTACCTACATTTTAAATTCAAAATTCGGTTTTGGGTCAACATTTTACACAACATGTAAAAATTTCAGGTTTCTATCTCATTCCGTCTAAGAGCTAGAGACCCGTGATATACAGACAGACAGACGGACAGCGGAATGACATTAAAGGGCTCCGATTTGCCCTTTGGGTACGAACCCTAAAAATGGATATTGTAATTTTAATGGGCGAAGCCAAAAAATAAAAATGTAATAATGTATTATTTCGATGTCTCAATTTCGCATTTCGATCACAATAACGGTTTTAGTTTTATGATGGAAACATTAAAAGAAACCTATCGGGTATCGATTGTATAGATATTTGTCTGACAGAGACAAGGGTAATGTTAGAATAAACGTAATTTCGAATACCTTTCATATGAGTTGAGGTAACAGTGTTATTTTTCTTTTGTGTACATAAACCAGTAACGAAGTTTTCACGGACTTGAAAAGAGGATCTGAAGCCTGATTAAATAATATTTACAAGTGTTTCAAGTACAGTATTATTTTGAAGGTGCTTCAATCGTAGAATGAAAATTTTGTTTTAGTCGTTTTGGTAATACTTCTCCACATTTTAACTGCAAATAACAAATCTTAGTACGTTGAAGAAGAGTATATAATCAAGCAAATATATTTTCTGAAGAAATACTATGTATAGATTTCAGACCGTTTTTTTTTCTGATAGTTTTTATTTTATCAAGATTTGGGATTACAAATGGCAAACTGATGTTTTCGTATCGACCTAATTAGAATGTTCTTTTACTATTATACCTAAAATTATGGTTTTATGTGATTGCAAAGGCACAATTGGCGGTTCATAATGGAGTGTTAGCTCCTACACTTATGTATGGCAGTGAATGTTGGGTATGGCAAGATAAGCATCAAAGTAGAGTGAATACAGTGGAAATGCGTTCCTTACGAGGTATGTGTGGCAGAGTGAAAAATATCGACATACGGGGTCTTTGCGGCCTGAAAAAGATGTAATAACTAGAATAGAAAAAGGAACGCTTCGGTGGTTTGGACATGTCTAGGGGATAAATGAAAGTAGAGTGCACCGTAAATTTCTTTCGTCACTCTACTGATGCTGACCAAATTGGCGACATACTGAAGAAGAGCAATATCAAAAGTAACCAGAGTAGAAGCTAGAGCTTGTATGACTAGATTGATGGATTTGGAAGAGGCGAAAGAGGTGTGTCTGAATCGTAGCAAATGGAAATCTGTAGTCGCTGCCTACCCCTCTAGGAGATAGACGTGAGTATATGTATGTATGTACATTATGATGATTAACATTATCAAAGGCCTTTTATGGGTCTAACATAATATATGGCTTCCGTTGAAAACAGTCTACACGCAGCGTGTATCACTCAATAAATAAAAAACAAATTTTCTTGATATTATTATCACTCATGTGAAAAGCCTGATTATATTACACATTATAACACTGAATGCCAAAGAAATACAATAACTCATCCAGCTCATACGTCAAAATACGTTTAAATTTCACTGTGTAATTCTATAGGACCAAAAATGTACGATGTAACTTATTAATTTAATTAACCAGGCCCGCCGCTTCAGTGAGATACAATCAATAAATTAGTACAATCAAAAGAAATTGTTTCATCATCAAAACAGTGGATAAAACAGCAGGAAGAACTTCTTAGATTTCGTAATGTTGATTTAATTTAATTAATAGATACTCGTAGGCATAGCAGAATTTTGGGTTGGGGTGTATCGTGCCCCCTTATCGACACTCTGACTTAATTTTGGGTTGGGGTGTATCATGCCCCCTTATCGACACTCTGAATTAATTTTGGGTTGGGGTGTATCGTGCCCCCTTATCGATACTCTGACCTAATTTTGAAATTAAACTGTATGTTAAGGCCACTCCACATTCTCGGCGAGACTCTCGCCTGTAGGGAACAAAGCTATACGAGTAAGGTGATACGCAATAGAGTCATCTCCTTTATTCATATAGCTTTGTCCCCTTCATGGCGAGTATCGCCGATAATATGGAGCGGCATTTAACGGAATACCAAGACATCTTCTGTGCTGACGATACGACATTTTATTTTTTTCCGATGGGGTAATATTTTTGCTGGAAATAAAATTGAAAAAATACACATTTTTCTTGGCCTTACTGAACTCCATATTTTTGGGAATTTATAAACATTTCAGACACAATTAAAAAAAAAAATAACAAAATCATAGCAATGGAAATACATTGTTTGTCGGTAAGCATACTTACTTTAATGATATTATAGTATAATTGATTGAAATAGGCGTTTCTTTGCGGAAGTTCTCCATGAACTTATGGATATTTAATATTATATATTAAAATTATTGAATTACATTATTAAAAAATATATAACATTATATAAATTTATCTTATATAAATTAATATTATTAAAATTATATTAAATATTATGGTAGTTCAAAATAATTGGATTTTCCATGGTTTTAGGAATTTTATATTAACTTACAGAAAAATTTACGACTAAAGAAAATACAAATAATTTGGAGCTACAGTGTTATCTAAGGCTAATTTGGTAACATTTGCTGGATAGAGTACAGTGGAGTCGCCGTTTAGTATTATTATTATAATTTTTAATCTCAAATATAAACTTGACTATTATGATATTCTTATTTGGGTACTACTGTAACATGGTACTGCTTTTAATTATACACTTGCATAAATAAAAAATAAATAATAAATGTTATGCAACAAATAAAACAAAGGTTATATATAAATAAATACAAATACGTAAAATAAATAAATATAATTTAAATAAATAAAATAAAAATTTATCATTCGATTAGTCTTGCGAGAACAGCAAGATCATGTCTTTTCTTTTTTTTTCATTTGTAAATCAATCTTTGTAAATTCCTTTCATTTAGAAGGCATTTTCGGGAGGATCCATTAGTAAGTTCGTGTGGTCAAGACCTAGGATAGTTTATATTCTTTGACCCTAGGTATGGAATGCGTGGAAGACGTCTGAGTTACAGAGAAGACTTCTATAAGATCCTTTTAAACCCGAGGGCAAGGCGCTTTGGGAATCCTCTCACAGATGTTCCTCGTCCTATTTCAGTTTTCAAAGGGATATTCAAAGGAACATTCTTCAGACAAAACGCTTCATTTCCCTTTGAGTGTGGTTTGCCACGTACTTATAGTTTAGACACACTTTTACACTATCACGGCATAAAAAAAGTTTTATTGAAAAAACTAAGTAATTGTTATACCAAGTGTTTAAAAGGTTAAAATATTCGTTAGCTACTCGTATATTCTTGTCCTTTAAATAGCGAAGTTATTTGATGAAAAAATATCCACTCTGTATCTCTTGTTAAGGCATCACTTTTACACAAATTAATGTGGCCATTTGAGTGTTTCTTCCTGTTTTATAGAAAAATACAACAAAAATCGTTTGATATCATTTTTGTCGTATATTTCTATACACAGCTTATTTTTTTTGCTATTTTAGATTATATTGCACATTAAAAAATTTCAAAATATAATTATGTGTTCTTTACAATACCTACCAATTTCACTTACACGTTAAATGCAACGATATATTGTATGGTAACACGGGAACCATGGTGCTTTATCAAAAAAGAATAATGGAAAATACTTCCGTAAAGTGGCTTCTTTATTTCTGATATTGGTCCCTAAAGATTCCACCCCGATTGACCAAGTTACGCAATGTGAAATGGTCATTTGAGGTTGCGCATCTGACATTATTCGATAAATAACGGTATATATTCCTACAATAGGATACCCTCTTAATACACGTCTACCGGTAACTGGGCCTCGTATATATCGATATAGAGGAAGCTCTACATACATACATTATGTGTGACAAACACCTGTATCAATGTTATTAGCATTGGCCGTTATTGCCGGTGCATCAACGATAAAGGGCAGACAATTCTAAATATTATTTTCTTCGTAGCTCTGCTCTAATTTAAATCCTGTAATACCTACACGTCTAGTAATAAACGTCCGCCAGCGAAAAATTTCATTCTTCCGCCGTACGGCGGATAGTGTTGAAAGTTACAAGTATCCGCCACAAACCGGCCATTTGCGCATGCGCGGCAGAATCCTATACGAAAAAATATAAAACCCGTTCGTAGCCGTCCATTCTGTGCATGCACGGCGGAATCCTATAGAAAAAGAAAAGAGATAAAAGCCGCCCGCTTATAATAATAATAACAACACCAGGATGTTGAAGTACTCTTTTTTTTTTTTTCTTAATATCGAAATTAGGAATTTTAAACAAAATTTCAATAAAATGTCAAAAATAGGTGCGACGACGAGCGAAGCGAAAAGGAACGTGTTAAGTTTATATTCAAATAAATTAGGGATCCGAGCTAAGCGAAGCTGAGCAAGGCGACTCCGTAGTTTTAACAGAATTCATGACATACGCAAAAATCCTTTCATTGTTAAAACCGTGGAAGAATGATGATATACAAAGTGATTCCGCCACACCAATTATTATTTTGAAAAACGTCATTGCGCCATAGTTTTGGGTATTATTTTATAGCAGCTTGATTCAATTTATATCATCAACTGGACTGTCACGTACTTCGGGCACAAAAACATGATTAACTCACAGTGATTTCCGTTCAGCAACCGAATACAACAGTAGGTACGCGACTACCTGTATAAATATATTATATTCTGATATATTTTTGAGTATTGCTAAGTCTATCGCCATGTTAATAAACAATTTTATTTTATTATGTTACCTAATTGCTATTATAAAGCTATAGTTTTTTTGTGTTTTAATAATTTTAATTCAAATTGGAACCATAATGATATAGTGACCTTTGATATTCAGAAACTTGCATGATAGGTACTGTAGGCGAGCCTATAGACTGTAGGCTGTACGTGCACCCTTGATAACGGCCTTTAGTTATCTGAGAATTTGCTACGTCCTAACAGTGATATATGGCACAAACCTAGTCAAGTAAAATCTGTATTGATGGCGTCTCTATAACACTGTCTGAGAATACCATTCAATTTGTAATGGCTCTGAATTTCTGGTTAACCCTCGGCTAAACACTAGTGAAACAATACATCGCAGTCCAGATCGTGGCTCGGATCCATATATTACAGGTAAAGGATCTTTTTATTAATTGATATTTTGGTATAATCTATAATTGTTTTATTCAAAGAGTCACCGCATAAGGTTTGATTTTTTTTTAAGTTTATCTTGAGATGTTATTATTAATATAATTATTTTATTGTCTTCTTTTTCAATTTGATTATGAATACAATGTTCGTTCTACTTGCATACCTATGGTCAGTAATTAAGTACAGAACATAATTATGGGCACATTAAAATCAAACAGCCAGTTTGGACTTAACATTGGAGATGCGAACAAAGAGTATCCACTTCAAAAATAAAAAAATTATTCATCAAGGACAAAATAAATCCCACAATGAAATAGTGCATTTATACTTCAGGGTTTTCAAATTTAATGTGAAGCTCTTTTAACATGCTTTTCAAATAAATGGGGCTTGAAGATATTACACGTAAAGATTTTATTCCGGGAATTCCCGATTCTCTTTGACTCTGAGTTTTCGGCACAAAACGCAAGTAATAGCAGTATTCTCGAATTCACGGTAACGTTGCCTGAAAAATCCGACGTTCCCGGGAGATTCTGGTAATATGTGGGGAAGAAACAGCGCGTCCGTTTTTAAGAACTTATTTTTGTATTTCTACCATCATAAACTACATAATTTGGACAATAGATAAAGTGTTTTAGAGTTGCTCCACAAAAACAACCGTCTCCAGCTAAACATGAACCAATTACCGAATGTCTCGGGGTGCGCGGGATATGTCAAACATATGATTAATAATCCTAGAAAAAAAAACATACTTGCCATAAATTTTCGATTATCTTTTCATATATAGGTAATAGAATAAATATTTAGTAATACAACATTGTCAACGTTTGTCAAAGCTTTGATTATTTTGATATGTCGTGGGCAGATCGTAAAGTATGAAATCGAAAATCTTTTACCAAAAATCACAAATAGGTGCAACGACGAGCGGAGCGAGGAGGAGCGTGTTGTGTTTACATGTAAATCAATTTAGGGAGCCGAGCGAAGCGGAACGAAGCGGAGCGGAGCGAGGTGAACACCTTAGTTTTAACAGAAATATAATATGCCTTAAATTCTACGACATGCTGACAACGGATACTCTACTATGTTTTCATAATATGACGTTATCAATAGTTTTAATAATTATTTATCAGCCTAGTGCAGAAGCTTTCAACTCGAATTATAATAGTTGTTCTTAATGACTCCATTTAATAATAGTATCTATGGAGATATAGAGGGAAAGGTCTCTAATGGCGGTCGGGAGTGAATTATTTCATATTTAGGTCCCGAAATTCTCCACGTTATTGTTTGTGTATGCAAAGCGAGTGATTACGAGAAACATTAAACGAATCTCTCGAAATACCCATTTTACATCCCTAAACGTTTCTGACAATTTTTATGAGGGAAAAGGCTTGGTTATTGATTTAAATTCCAATATTCATGAAACAAAAGCTATTATACCTATTTCTAGTTTAATGGCTCATAAATTCATAATTCAGCATTCATGCCGGTGGACACCAATATTATGTGACATGCAATTTATTTAACTGACCACAAATCACTTATTTTAGCAATTTATGGTGTTCAAATGACCCGCTCCATGATTTACTGTAAGGTATAATTTTTTATTCAATTTGTAATTTTTTTAAACTCCCGTTTTATGAGTACATATTTCGAAACCAAGTGGTTAACTGAAAATTGTTAGAGAGACCTTAATGAATAATTTATTTATTGGACAATAATTGAACTAAATACTTCAAGGCTTGTACAGTGGAGATCACATCAAGTTAGACACTTGCAGTACTAAATTAGCCCCTATTGTATAATGTATAAGATAGGTACAAAGTCCAATGTGTAAAGGTTAAGGGGGTATAACGTCAAAATCGACACTTTTTGAAGTTATTTATCTGCTGTTCAAAAGAAGTCCCAAGTTAAATAAATTAGTATAACAATTTTGAAACCTTTTTCTAGATTTTGGACTATCTGAAACGCGATTGGAGAAATTTCACTCGATAGAAATAATTATTGAAATGAGGTCTAAGCTTACACTATTTTTGATATTCAGACAAATTGGGATAGCATACAGACTTCAAAAATATTTATATACATGGGTTTTAACAATGCCTAAACTACTGGTTATGGAAATTTTCATAGCTATGTTAGTTAATTTAGTATTACTTTAAAACCGACTTTTTGACAATTTTTCCCGATTCCGTCCCTCTCGCACTGCGGTTCTTTCCGCCTGGAGTAACGAGGACCTTTGCATGGACGATATATCACCTTAACGTGATCTCCACTGTACATACTCGTATATTATAATTTCCCTGCACCAAGTCTTTGTCCTATAGGACACTATTAAATCATCGTTAGACGCCACCAATTATTTTGGGTTAATCAACCAATTCCTTACCAACAAGCACGTATTTACGTATAACACAATTCCTCGAATCTATGTCACAGTGAGATATACAATGTCAGAGAGATGATGTACTCACTTCGCCCATTCGTATAGTCTTGCTAAGAAGAAGGTCAAGAAACTTTTGTTACAGGCAAATGTGTACAAAGTTAGAAAGTAAGCCTATACTTTAATTGAATAAATAGATAAAATACAGGAGAAATTTATATTATGAAGGAAAAATAAATATAACACCTTTGTCTACCTGTCCTATGTATTTCATCTGCTTTTACAGTAATTTCATTTATTAATTAATTAATTAACGCCAATTCTAGAGAAATCATAACATAAGTGAGGAAAAGATACTAACTGCTATCATGACAAAGATCATTATAATTATTATGATTAATAACCCCATGTTTTATTATCGTGTGTCATTATAACGTGCCTTCTTCAATAGGCCTTAGTAATTGACCTAGAATGTTTTAATAATTTCATAAAAACGCAGTTTTGCGTGAGCGCGTTTTTCTTGGTGGTTGTAAAAGCCACGGTTGAGAGCACGCTATTTTAAACTAAATAAAAAGAAACGTCGTAGAGTTCAGTTCTGATTGATGCAAAATGAGATGCACAATCTAACCTTATACGGACACTTAAGCGAGGCCTGCCCATCAGTCTGTTTTAGAAAGTTATCTATAAACGCTTTGTAACATGCTTCAGGGCCTGTAGCATTGTGTTTAATCGCGCGCGACGCCACTAGTTGAATCACCGGTGCAAGGAGCGTGACGTACTGTTTAATCAGTTCTGTGGTTTAATTGCAAAAACATCGTGTCACGCTCCTCGCACTTGTGATTCAACTAAGTCGCATCGCTCGCGATTAAACACTATGCTACGGGACCTGGGAAAGCTTCGCTCGGCTCCGTGTTGTTTATTGACGGTTTAACCTACCTCAATTAATCGTTTTTTTTTACATATTTGAAGTTAGATCATGATCTCTAAGTCGCATCGCTCGCGATTAAACACTATGCTACGGGCCCTGGGAAAGCTTCGCTCAGCTCCGTGTTGTTTATTAACGATTTAACCTTCCTAAACTAAACGAGTTTTTTTTTTTAATTTTTGAGGTTAGGTCATGATCTAAGGGTCAGGTTACTTTTAATTTTCTGAGTTAATATGTTTGGAGCACAATCCGTCGTGTTGGTCATCTAAATATCATTAGAGCACAACCAATTAACAAATCGATAAGAAAATAAATTTTCCGAAAATTATCGGTGTTACTACAAAACGGTGTTTAACTTTAGACAGTGTTTAAATCTGTTCTTGTCGCCTTATGTTTGAGTAAAAAGTGACAGCAACAGATTTAAACACTGTCTAAAGTTAAACATCGTTTAATCGCCCTTTTGTAGTAACACATATATGTTGGGATTCGAACCACACGCCACCTATCAAGAAAGGCTTTTTGTACCAAATTTCTCAATTTTCTCGTGCAAATTTACAAATTCCTTGATTTACCAAATCATAATGCACATATTTACGCCTAGACGGCTTTACGTGTATTCAAGCATGTCCAATTAAGCAAATGGGCTCTGTCGTCACTGCAAATATTATGTGATATCAGACAGCCAAGAATATTCCAGAGATATATTCCGTCCGTCTGTCACAGGGGTCTACAGCTTCAGCCGATATAGGTAGCCAGTTGAAATTTTCATAGGTTACGTTTCACGGCAAATAATAAAACTAAAAATAAAATTAAACCAAAGGGGGTTTCCCATATAAAAAAAACTCGAAAAGTAGCATTTTTTAACGTTATCATGTCAAAATTAAAACGACTCCGTAGTTACATGCGCGCGCTGCGATCAGGAGGTTTACATATTCTTTATGCTTTTCTCTGTGATTGACATCTAAATGCCACCACATGCAGTGTCGGATTACTCAAAATAGTACATTTAAAATTGTTCCAAGCAAGCAAGATCCCTATTATACCGAAATGTCAAAGTGTTTCGTATCATCGTATGTGGTGCAACGGACGCAGATGTTAAAAAAAGGAAAAAAACGTATAATTGTAAAAAACCAAAATAAACACCTGACAAAGAAAGACCCAAAGCATTTTCTGAAATTTCATTTCCTAATTCCTCAACTTTATGTATAATGTAACATGACGACACTTAAAAGATTTAAACTAAGCCAAGTACCCATACTTAGTTCTCTTTATAGACTTTTCTAACAATAAATACGGAGCACTTGAAGTTGAAAGTGTGTTTAATTTATTAATTTTACTTTGTACTTGCACCTGAGGCCCTGCCTGGATGCACAAGACACTGCCTTTCAAGATACGATAAAAATACTGTAAATTTTACGGAGAAAATATTTTATTTTAACGGATTATTAACACAGTTTTAATATTTTTTATGAGTTTCCGATATTTTGGCGACATTATATTCGCCATGAACGTGGGTTATCTTAGAAAACAAAGACATGCTAATTTGCCAACAAACTAAAATTTTAATTTCATTTCAAATTAAATTCATTATATCAAGTAAAATGTAAAGGATTCTGCCGAAATAAAAGCTGTATCAAAACCATCAATGTCTAAAAGTATGGAGAAACGAGATTTTTGCTTTTTTGTAATATGCTCTGCACATGAATTAGTACAAAGAAGTTACAAAGCTTGTACAAAGTTAGACAACTCAACTGCGAGTACACTAATATACAAGGTGAATTTTTGATCATCGATCGTCCAAATTCATACTGGTGGCTTGGTAAGTGATCGGTATCATGCATCAATAACAATTTTGGTGAAATTCGTAAAATGAAATTTCGACTCCCCTTAGTGATTCACTCGGGACTGGAACTGAATTTATATGGGAAGCCGAAATTTAATATTACGAATTTCACAAAAATTGTTACTAATCCAAGATACTGATCACTTATCAAGCCTCCTGTATGAATTTGGATGATGATCAAAAAGTCACCTTGTATAGGTATAGTAAGTAAACATTTATTTAAAAAGACAAACAAATCGGAATGAAAAAGTTCAAAGACAATTTGACAGCTCATTGGCCAATCACAGGCGTTGACAATTCTGAGAATGTGACATGGCAGTCATTCATATGTTCCCCGGAGCAATTAAGAAAAGGAGTTGCCGATAGTACATTTCTCTAGGGGAAATTGTGTGACACTGCGCGGGGTGGAAGGCAGAGGTACGGGCTCCGCCGTTCCACCAATCACAGAGCACACAGAGCACACGCCACCAACCACAATCTACCCCTTTGTGACGTTATGACACCATTGATCGTAACATGGTACCATTCCACACCAACTCCTCTTCTTGATTGCTCTGTGGTACGTTCAAAACAGTTTGTTGGATAAATTTTTCTAAAAAAAATCCTTTTTCCCCCGGACTTTTTTTAAGATACAGCTTTTTGCAGTTTGTATAAAACTTCACTTTGATTTCTTGAACATGCCGTTAAAATTAAAATCTTGCGGGTCGCCAACTGCCATAAACCTTTGTTGTGTTATAAACTTATAGACTTTATAGCACAGTATTTTCAAAAAATAATATTGTACGGGTTTAGTCAAAATTATATTTTAATGGTCTTAATTCAGACACAGGGACATCGTCTTAAGAAATAGGGCAATTTTATAAGGGATTATTATGTGTTTTGGTAAAACCCTAAAACCAGTCTTGAATTTTTAAAGATTTTTTTTTTATGGCTTAAGTTATATCGGCACGACACCCAAAGGGAGCGTCAGAGAAGTATTCCGAGTTCACCTACTTTACGCCCAGTTTTGGTTGGCACTTAGCCGTACTTTGAGCAAAAGATACTTGTAAAGAGTATTTTTTTAATATTCCATGTAAATGGATGGCAATGAGGACGAACTGTTTTTGAAGATTTAATTTAATTATCAAACTGAAAATAAAAACAAAATTTAATACGTAGATGTCAATCCTTGAAATCAATTTTCAAACAAATAAGGCAAATAGCTATTGAATTACAGGAATTATGAACTCATGAATATGTAAGAAAATCTCGTCAATTTCAACTTCTCGTCAATCTCATCAACCCAATATTTACGTTCTTACATAGTCTCAAACACGTCACGGTACAAATAGTTATTATTATGTACAGTTAAAGGTGATAATTAATTAATTTATGACATTGCAGGCCTGACAGAAAAACAGCGCGTTGTGTTTTTTTTTAACGGAATGCTTATCGAGTGAGACCTTTTCGCTGTTTCAACAAACGAAATTGTGCTGCAAACGTCTTATATTGTAATTACGTGTATTATAGCTTCTCTTTATTTTTCTTTTTAACTTTTTTTTATGTTGTATTGTGTTTCTAATTACTGATTTACTTATTTGAAGTGAATAAATGGGATCTTATTCTTAATTGCAGACAAAGGTAGAGTGTGGCTGTATGTGGGTACAGTGCTACTAGGATTTGATGTGTAGCGGTGTTAGTTCCGATTTTAAACTTAACCAATCCACACGCCATAAGATCCTTGTATCACTGTACTAGGTTTTAAAAGAGTACTTTGGTACTGGTACAACGGAATACAATTTTATGGTTTTAGAAAGGATCATTCACATCCGCAGTGAAAAAAGTTTTCATCAGTATATAATGCTCTGAAATTAGGTCACATTCAACTCGAAATACGGGATGTAAATTCAATACACACCTTCGGGATGTAAGTAAATTTGAAAATCGAACGAAGCATTACGTTCACCAAATAACTCGTCAAGCATGGCAATTGAAAATATCGGTTCCGCGTAATCGCTTTTTATTTTATTAATCTGTATTTTATTTCTTCGTATAAAGTAGAGTGTTCAACTTGGGTGTATGTAAGTGATGAATTACACCCTTGAACTATAAGCGCCATCACTCGCTCGTATTAGTATTCCGATGAAATTGATCACTTTACCTCCCTCGTATAGCAATCTACTATTAAGATGAGAAATCTGTGCTGCTCCAACGCTTTCATTTAACACTTGCCTATCCTTCTTAGTGGAACCCCTTCCTTCCGCTCAGAAATCTCGCTATTTCAAGGTGTTTTATTTATTATTTTGGAATTAGATGGGTGGGTTTTTAATATGGTATTAGTATTATTGTCCAAAACCTAATATACCTATAACTCAACTGAAATGATATATTTACTCGTAGATCATAGTTTAAGCCTAGAAATGCAAGGAGGAAATATAACATGTTTTCTTTTTAAAATTCAATAATCACATTTTCACGGTTTAAAATGACTTTGAAAATAAATAGACAAAAACGGGAGAATACACCTTAATGAACAAAAAAACTTTTTTTTTTGTTTGTCAACCTTATTATTATGTAAACCTAAATATATATTGGATATAGAAACGTTTATTCAGGGTACGTAAATATTCCGTCCCGGTCCCGAAAACGAAGACGTAATTTACATGAATTTTCAATTTATTAATTTGACGTGACGTGACGTATGTAAACATTACTCAAGTAATTCTACGAGTAAATAGCTATTTCCGGCCTGTCCTGTTCCTGCTGCTGCTGCTTTGTCATGAAAATATATCATTGCAAAAAAAAAATTGGATATTAGGAACTCTGAACCGGTATGCAAACCCGGGCAGGGACTCCTCAATTACCGGGTGATTGCTTTACGATCTTAAGTCCCCAGTACACAGAGGGCCATAATCGCCCATGCCCCAACCATGCGCCACGGTAGGCACTCGTGGTAACCGCTGCCTGTTCTCACAACAAGGGTCAAATCTGGTCAATCCCCCATTTACTGCATGGCGATCGACGAAGATGGACTTTGAGACATTTGCGGTCGCAGCGATTTAGTTATATATTCAGTTATAATATTATTTAAGAGCACATGAATTCTTAGAAACATAATAATATTTCTCTAACGGAAATAAACGCAACTTAGACATGTGCGAGACTGACTGAATCAATGAATATAGTACTTTTCGTCTTTTGGACTGAATGACAGGCCACTGTGTGCATAAGCACCACGATTCCTTTGAAGGAGTCGCGACGACCGCTACCGCGGCGATTGCTCACACGGATTGGCCACCAGTAGCCTCTGTACAAAATGGCGTTGGCCTCTCGTGGGCAAGCATGGCCTACTGTGTACTGGGGCCTTCAAATATCCAGATATCAACACAACTTGCGAATGTATGTGCTTTCCCATACCGCAATGATATATAGAAGGTATGCCTCAAAAAACACCCTTGATTAATAAAAAAATACATTTTAAAATATTGATATTGAAAAATAAGTACTTACAATTAACACTCAGATCGACAGAAGCCTCCAGTTGCTCGCCCTCTCCCATCGCTCGGTTCCACACCACGCACCGGTAGATGGCGCCATCGTCATCCCTGGACGGTAGGAGAGCCAGGGTCGCCACTGAGGGCTCAGCGCGGGACTTCCCATTCGTCACGTTAACCTCCAGCGGATAGGGCGAGCCTTCGCGGTACCATCTGGAAAAGAGGATGTGGATTTTATTAAAAGTGTATAGGTACACAATAATCTTCTCCTCTTCTTCTTTCTGTCTTTGTGTTCGCTTATAATTTGAAAACAACTTCATAGATTTTGATGCGGTATTAATCGTTAAGAGTATGGCATAGGCTAGCAAAAAATGTGTCCAACACAAAAAGGCCCATGGCAAAGACGATTTTAGCTCTTCATCCATCCATCATCCATCAGCCTAGTTCGTCCACTGCTCACACACACACTGGGCAGGCGGGTTGGTGAGCGCGGTGCCGGAACCAGTCACCAGTATTATTGGTTGGCTCACGGGCCTATTTATCTTCGTGGGGTAATATCAATAATCACGCAGCAAAACAACAGAATGGAGAGTTTTTAGCTTATATTGAAATATTATATCAAAATATTTGGATTTTAGTAGATTCACTTAATATACGAAATCAAAATATATGAAATCAAACGCATAATTGAATGAAATAATAATGGACATGATCTTGCTCACACGCTGTCTTACATAATTTCCTGTTTCACAACTTTCCCTATAATATGGAAAAATGCTAAGAGAAAATAAGAAAATATTTTAAGGATAATTCGATTAAGAGGATGGCCTACCCTAGCAACTTTTTTTATTATCCGTCTATCACAATAAGACCAATAGCAAAGACCTTATTCACTTTTGATAGAGGCGATTATTTGTTGGCTCACTAGCCTCTTTTTCTTGGACGCGTAATATCAATGATCACGCAGTGAAACAACAAATTGGTGTGTTTTTAGCTAATACTGAAATATTTTGAACGGAAAAAATATTGGATTTAAGTAGAATCCCTTTATATTTTTATTACCTATTTTATGAAAAGAAAATCAAGTTGATCTCTAAAAAGCATTCTTGAAACGAACGTTTGAAAACAAAAAAAAGAGGGTGGCAAACGTTTCTTTTTTGACAAAAATATAAATCTTAATACATTGTTTATAAGTAGAATCCCTACATAAAAGATCAAATCAAATATATTTTTTTCAATACAAGGAGATTCCGAATTTCTTTAAACGAATCCTCAAAAGTCCGGCGTTGTTCATGCTCTAGGCTCATGTACAGTCTTAACCCTGCAGTTGGATTTTAGGAAAAATACTTGTACTTGTAGCTAGGTCTTGGGACAGTGAATCATATTAGTTCTATATTAGTTTTCGCGAGCATTTGTCTTAACACGTTGAGGCAGGCGTCACGGCGTCACGGCGTCACGGCGAATTCCGGAATACGACAGTACGCCTGTCGACGATCGATTTTTCGTTCGCATAAATACAGTACGTCTCACTTACTGTTACAACAATGGTTCTTACCTAAAGTACAATAAGTACAATATACATATAATATATAAGTACAATATAAATCTAAAGTACAATAGTTTGTAATGTCATATACAATATTGTCATATAATATAGGCATTTTGATATGTGTTGTGACAGTACGCCTATAGGTGATGTATGAAAAATTAATAGTGTCACAGCAGGGTAAACCGATGGGTTAATACTGTCCATAAACGTGTTAAGTTGCGTCCCCCAGCAAAATTCTGTGTTAAGCAGTTTCTTGCTTCCTTTTAACTCTTAAGTGGATAGAAAACAAAAGAAATGAAAAATACAGCACTTATTTCCAGTATCTCGTCATGAAGTTTCTTAAATCAATATTTTTTTACTTTAGCTTATGATATTTGCTTGTAAAAGAATGAATGAAATTAAAAATTAGAAATAATTACTGATTTCTTGCAACAAAATGACGTTATTCATTTTCAAGCAATTATCATAAGGTATTTTATAAGTATTTAACTCGCGTCTATGTGAAAAGTATTATTTTCTCATATTTTTTTCTATCCGGAGACGCAGCGCTAATCGCAATAGCCACTTTGCAAAGTACTGTGCACTGATATGAACCTTATTTCAATGTCGTTTCTGTCAATATTTACCAACACACCTCGAATTGCTTATTTAGGTCATGGATGCGCCTTAATTGCCATCCTCCTTTGAATTTCCAAACTAACTTACTATGGATTTGACAGGGTCGTGGTAGATCGTCTTTCAAGATATTAGACTGAGAGCTAGTGACCAAATCGGTCATGTGGCTTCAGCTGTATTGAAACTCCGTTAGCTACTTCCCTGAACAACCTTTTCCGATAATCTTCGTGCTGGCAGGCCGCGGGCGGTGGATGCGGGTGTATTAGGGTGGGGAAAAAATTAAAAAAAATGTGGGCTCAGCGACTTTAATTTTTTTTTCAAACAGTTGCTCTGTACTTACTGTGCACCCAAAACAAATTTAAATCGATCGGGTGGTGGGAAGGGGTTGCCAGCGTTAATTAAAAGTACCAAAATAATAATAATTATCATGTGGGCTCAGATATCAGCCGGCGAACGCGTCATCGCGCTCACGGATTACGGCGACTTGGTAGGTACTTTTAATAAACGCTGGCAACCCCTTCCCACCACCCGAAGGATTAAAAAAATTTTTTGGGTGCACAAGGAGTACAGAGAAACTGTTTGAAAAAAAAATTTAAGTCGCTGAGCCCACATTTTTTTTTTCATTTTTTTCCCCAACCCACTACACCCGCACCCACCGCTCGCGGCCTGCCAGCACGAAGGTTATCGGAAAAGGTTGTTCAGGGAAGTAGCTCACGGAGTTTCAATACAGCTGAAGCCACATGACCGATTTGGTCGCTAGCTCTTAGACTATATGGGGACGTCCATAATAACGTCATTTGAAATTACGGTGGGGTCTGGTTTGCGGATGACGGTAATATGTTTTGTGAGAGAGTAGAGTCATTGGATAATGACGACAGGATGATTGTAGGGAGGGGGGGTCGAAAATCGATGACGTATTATATGGACGGCCCCTACGTACATAATTGCTTTCAGCAGGTGATGGTAAATAACTCGGATGGTTTCAAGTTCAAACCAAGTTCCTTGAAGGATCAATTCTTAGCACTTTGCTCTTTTTACTTCACAGTGTTGACTTTTGCAGGAGTCTCGCAATCTTGGTCTCACAAGTCTATAACGACATGAATCCGAGCTACCTAAAAGTGTATAAGTATATATTATATCGACTCAAATTGCTTTATAGAACGCGAGTGAGACCATCTAAGTCTGACTGAACATCAGAATAATTATTTGCGAAGCCCTCATTCCATCAAAGTTATATTATTTCCTGAATGTTTTTGATCCTTGTGTAATGGAAACGTCGAGCAACTAACCCAGAGAGAAGAAATTCCGGTCCGTTCAATTCCACAACTGGTCAGTGATTTTGCATTTACCGAGGATTATTATCTCTATCACCACGCGTGGTGTTGCCTTAGCCAATCAGAGCGCGTTATGGCGAATGGATACGCCAACTGAAATTTGGACCTGTCTTTGAAGGCCTACTCCTCCCACACGGGTGGTCCAAAAACTTTCATAAAAATATATGATAGGCATTATAGAGCCAAAAATAAATTTTAAGTTTCATAAACTGTTTTTCTATTGTAAGATTTGACAAAAAAAAAATCGAAAGTCATCGAAAGTTTCACATGATTAACACAAGAATTTTCTTACTCCTTCCAAACGCCTAAAGCGATTTTAATTATTATTTCACCATATTATAGGAAATTTTTAGATCTAAAAAATTTAAGTTCGAAATTTTTTTTCCGTTTTTGGCGTAAAACGGAAAAAATGAAAAGTATAATTTTCTTCTATTTTGCGCTAGCCGGAGACGCAGTGGTTGTTGTAACAGCCACTTTTCAAGGCACGCTGAAATAAACATTATTTCAATGTCGTTTCCGTTGATATTTGTACCGACACACATCGAGTTGCTTATTTAGCGTGGTCATACGCCTTAAAAGTTGGCGGAATTATTTCTAACAAACCCAGAGTCATTGGGCCTCTTTGGAGTTAGTTTCTCGATGACTGGCACCATAAGCACCTAGAGAGATTAAGGTGGCCATTATTGTACGATTTTTGAATTGGCGTTTTTTTTCGTACCACCATGCCTGCCTTTGTAAACTCAAAATCTGATATTTCATTTACGTTTTATAGAAATTATTATTTTGGGGTACTTATTTGAAGTCAGAAACCTAAAGTAAAAATATAAGTAAAAAAAACGTTGTTTTCAACATCTCTGCATGGCAAAGTGTGTCTATGAATGAAAAATATTCACTGTCTATGGCGTTGTGGCAACTGGCAGGCAACGGAAGCAGAAATACTTTGTTTGTTCTGAATTTTAATTTTCTTTCTGTATATTTAATTGTTGTAAACACGGTGGATTTCTGTGTAGAAATAAGCTCGCGTTATGTATATTATTAATAAATCTAACGGAAGCTTACTAATAATTATAAGATTAATAGAATAATTATTATTCTTAATTCAACTGAAGAAGACCACAAGTGGGTCGAAATATATTCCGAAAAAGCTTGTACCTTTTTATAATTATATATCTCATAATCATTTTCTTAAAATAAAAAGTCATAATAGGTATTAAACATAATATTTATTCAATTATTATAAATTTCAAAATATTATTTACTCTTTTTTCCGGGAATAATACTTGTTATTCATTGGTTGTTCCCGACTTCATTCTGATCTCATTATTCTTTGGCGACTAACATGAAAACTTTAATCCAATCTACTGAATAATGCAGAAGGTTTTCTAACGGAATGAAAACAGGTATATGATATGTTCGGCAACGCAGTATAGGAGGCTACCGCATTCTTAAATAAAAAGCGGTCAAGTGCGAGTATAGCTCGCGCCCTTAGGATTCCGTACCATTTAAGTTAATAAACTTAAATAATTTGAACCAAAACTACAAACTTATCATTACCTACAAAATGCGTGAAACAAAACTGCAAAATTAAATTGGTCGAGTGTTTAGGCACGTCACCCTAATTATACATTATAAATCAGCGTTTTCAGTGCTATTGTGTAAATACAGCAAGGTTTTTGTAATATACAGAAATTCCAAATTCCTAACTTCTTTGTTCTTTGAGATATACCCCGTAACAGAAATGGTCTTAAACTCGCAAATTTGACGGCGCCACATTTGATCATTTTCGAAGATAAAAATATACATGAAATATGTTTATGCTCCTACTCAATGAGCCCTAGATAACGATACCTCATATGCTAGGGTAAGAAATACAATTTTCTTTCGGCTTTTTTTTATATATGGCACATGAAAAATTATTTTTCAATGCAAGAGCTCGAAAAGGCCCACTTTTTATGCATCAAAACCGAACAGAAAGTCGATTATTTTGCCCTCGGGCTTTATTATTACAATTTTTTTAATTTATTTACAATGGTTGGCTAACCTGCAGCATAGTAAAACCAGAACAGTAGTTTAACTCACGCCCCGTACGAGACTTAAATACCTACTGTTGCAGGGTTGTCCCTTCTTTTAGTTTCGTAGCTAATAAAAAATCAATACTTAAAATGTTTTGAAGAAAAAATATTGGCTCCTGAACTTTACTTTAAAAACATGGGCATCGTCAAAGGGGGGAAGGGGGTTGCTGTCCGCCCTAGAGATTCGAAAAACTTTTGAGATTTTAATAATAAAGTAGTCGAAAAATTCGCGAGAAACCCAAGAAAATTATGTTAAAAACTTGAAATTTGTTTATTTTACCTACAATTAATGTCATCTTGCCCCCCCTGGCGACGCTTTTGCTTAAATATCTTTGTGATTGTTACCTAAATTAATCAGTTAAATTCGTTAAAGTACATAATAAAAATTAAGTATCTAATCAAACATTGGCTCCTAGTCCAAAATTAAAAAATCTTTGCGATTTCAACCATATCAGCTACACATTTAAAAACACCTTGAATAATTAACAAACATAGCACAGTTACGATCATAAGTATATAACTATGTTAAATGTGAACAAAGAAAATACGGTTTACATTTTACATTATTATTTATACCATCAATTCTTATTCACCTTTCTTGTTGAGTAGGTATTGAGAAGAACGATAATTCTGGATTTGAGAAATTATTATTGAGGCATCAGAAGACAGTACAATATGTTCGATTGCGTGCTGTCGACATATTTGAATTGGTCGGTGAATAAATTTTGTACTTTTTCTCCACTGTTTAACGGCTCTGGATACAGTCCTTTTGAGCCAATTATAATTTAAAGTTCACAAGATTATGTTTGTTTTATTTCTTCACACTATGCATTGAAAAACGTAGTATGATACACGGGCGTAAGTGCAATAATGCACCCTTGTAGCATAAACTACTATTAGGTAACTTTTAATACACTATTTTATTTATACTAATTTTGGGTCAACATTTTACACCACATATCGAAATTTCAGGTCTCTATCTTATTCCATCTAAGAACTAGAGACTCGTGACATACGGACGGACAGCTGAGTCACTTTGCCCTTTGGTTACGGAACCCTAAAAAGTACTGCAAGTGCTACAAGTTAGTGCAAATGGAATATATAATTTAAAAATTATTGTCTTCACATTTATCCCACCAAAAACAAAAATGTGAAAATGGGGCCGAGTTCAATACAAAGGCACTGCAGGGTTGCCGGCTTCGCCGAAAAGAGAATTGAGATCTTTGGTGCCAAGTTTTGTGGTGGTTCCTTGAACAACATTCTTCACTTGTTTTAAAAGAAAGTTTGTTAGGGTCCTTTTTTGTGGTTGTTTATAGAAGTATAACACTTCAATTAAAATAAAACTTCATTTTACAAAAGACATACTCGCTGTGAGATATCTCATGAAATTAGACTACAGAGATAGGGAAGAACTAGCGTTACAATAAAAGTTAAGGATAAAAAAAATACCCTGTGGACCAAAAAAAGTTATTAAAATAAAACTATGGAAGCTGATTTAATAAATTGAACCTAAATTCTTGGTATTAAGATGGTTGACCAACTAATAAACAGCATCAAATATCGGTTATACATTTTAACCACTCATATCATTTCGTTGCTAAAGATCTTATGGCGCGTGGATAGGTTGTGTCCAAAATCGGAACTAACATCGCTATCATACTCCTTGTTTTACAGCTGCGCCCCCCTGTCACTATCATCCTTGTAGCACTGTAGTATTTTTTTATTATGCTACCTTCATGCGAATTTTATTTTTAGCACTGTCACTCCAAGCGAAAAATCGCGCAGTGCGAGAGGGGCGGATTCAGGGCAAAAGGGAAAAAGTTGGTTTTATATTTTTAATAAAAAAACTAAACTAGCCAGCAAAATTTCCAAAATCAAAATCTAGATATTGTTGAAACCCATCTAATAAAATATTTTTGAGTTATGTACATGGCTGCTACTCGTTAAACGAGGAGAAAAAGTGTGTTAGAAGACCTCATTTCAACAATTATTTCTATCGAGGAAAGTTTATCCAAACATGTTTTCCAAAATCAAATCCCTAGATTATATAGTCAAATAGTATTTATTATATATAATTGTAAATAGTACCAGAAATGCATAATTCTGCAGCCAATTATAACTTTTCTTTATTGGCACGGGTTATACCTACTCCCTATGAATAATAACCTACTTCCCTATAATCTGCATCCCATAATTTCCACCATGATGCAGCTAAACTTTTGGGTACGTCTTCCTATCTCATCCTTTATGCTGAAATATAATACCTACCTACAATATAATGTATAGGGTAGGTATGAAAGGTAAAATCAGTCCAGTAAGTGATCAGAAAGAATGAATGTCTTATGAACATTTTTTGAGATTTACCTAGAGAAATAAAGACCAATTTATTTTTTAGCAGATCGCAAAATTTCTTTTACTAGTAAAATGTAAAAAACCATAAACTTCTGTGACCATACTGAACAACTATACAAAAAAAAAAAAAAATTATACCGAGTTTTTAAACCTATACTAAGCAGAGTCTTGATATGACTTTTTCAGAAATGTTGAATTGTTTCAGTCACCTTCTTATTTTATATTATTAATTTTTTTCTTGACATAATTTTTTCAGTATTTTACAATTAATTAAATTCAAAGATGCCATTTTCTGTAAATAACGGTTTATCTACATACCTTTTACAAGTATGATAAATAATAAAATAATGAAACACGTAAGTAGAGATCGGCGAAACCCTTCGGTCCATCTTAATACAATCTTGTTAGTTTCCTCACGTTTCGTAAAAAACAAACTTTATAAAAATCCATCCACCCTTTCTATAGTGCCACTAAACTCTAAAGGCTCCCATTAGACTCAAGGTAGAAACAGCTGGCACATAAATGAGGTATCATAGTCGATGGGCCCATCCTTAAAAGAATTTCTTAGATTTAAAATTAAATCCAAAAACTGAAAAATTTTATATTTTGACTTCAAGGGTCACATCAAAAGATATTTATTTTAATCATCCCCGATCTATTTTTATTACTATTCTTTAATGTATAGACACACCGGGTCCTAATCTTTTATTATATGTATGTATTAATTTTAAAAATATAGATATGTACTTACTATCCGGACTTCCTCTTTTGTCATAATTATAATAAAGAAAGACACATAAATGAATACACCCTATTACACAGACAACACACACATTAAAGCCGATTTTGAAGGCTTTAATTTTAGTTTTAGTGCTATCAAAACTAAATTTTGTTCATTGCAAAATAGTTCTTAAAGTTTAGGAACAGAAGCTAAATTACTTTGGCAAAATTTAAGTTTTGACAGCACTAAAACTAAAATTAAAGCCTTCAGAATCGGCTTTAATGTCTCTATAGACATTGTTTGAGTCTCGCATGAGATTATATTGGCCTCATGCGTTCGCAACACGTCACCCAACCATATCTCCTAACATCTATTGTATGTGTTTGAGTAATGGGCAGATCGAAGAATTGGGCAGAAGTATGAAACTGAAACTCTTTCGAAGCGAAGCGGAGCGAGGCGACCATCCTAGTTTTAACAGAAATATGATCATGATACTATATGCCTAATGGGCGTTTTCATTGTGTTAAATTTAGTCTTTACTAAAATTCCTAGATGGTGCTCTCGTACTTTTATCCATATATATCACAAAGACAAAAATGCTATGATACTTACTTTCCCTAATACTAGAATAAAATTCTGGAACGAAAACATATTCATTGTTAGAACAATAAAAAAAAAACTATTTATTTATATTCATTGAGTTGTCTTGATTTATATTTTATTAATGAATAGGCTATCAGAAACGACATGAAATCTAAAAAAATTCGATCTTACAGTGTAGGCTGTAGGCTCAGCGTGAATTGTAGCCAAAACTAGAAGACAACAAACAATAACAATGGATGGACTTTGACTTTTTTTTATGGCCAACGCTTTGTTTGTTGTCTTTGACATTGATTGCTACGTAACATAATTTTAATTGTTCTATGGCGAATGGAACAGCACTATCTAGAGGATATCTCAGAACTAAAAAAATAAATAAAAGAAAAACGCTTATTCTACGATGTGTGCCGACGACATTTAGATCATCCATTTCACTCGTACTGAAACATGTTTATAGAAACGCCAGTAATTTCACCTTTCTTTAGGTAATTAAATACGAATAGGTAATTAAACTTTGTGCGGTATCGTTATTTACGAATAAGTATTAAAATTTTGTGTGCGATCGTTAATTACGAACAGGTAATTAAATTTTGTGTGGGATATGTTTTTTTTTTCCGCGGAATCTCGAAAGTTGTCGGACAAAAGTTGTTCAGTAAAATACTCTTGTATACTACAGTACTTTCATCTCACGCACGACGCGACTTCAGGCTTGGTTGTAGTAGTCCGTGCAGTATATGTTGCTGAAGTGTGCGTGAGTGACGTATAAGTGACGCACTACTGCAACCAAGCCTGACGACGACGAGGCGGTACGAATATCGACGGAAAAGATATTAAAATAACGTTCATATCAGCGCGCAATGCATTCGGGCTGTTACGACGCTCGCTGCGTCCTTGATAGGGCGAAATAGGAGAAAATAATACTTTTCACATGGACGTGATTGTTCGATTGAATTATCCTATGTTTTGTTTATAGCTATCAAGTTTATCTATTTATCAAAGCATAAATTAATTAAATCGACTAAGCCGCTTAGGAGCAGTAGGGAATTCAAGCCAAAAAATACCATACGGTTGAATTTTTTTTTTCATATGGTTGTTTTGATGGTATGAAAAAGAAAAATGTTGCATATGTTGTCTTAGAATTGGTAATTCACAATACATTTTTTCAATATTTTTGGTTTGGCCATAAACGAGGAGTAGGCTGTAGAAAGTACCCATTTGGGGATACTAAGCGCCTTAGAGTCCTGTACCCAAATACCTGATATCAATCTTTAAACTTACTTAGATAGTCACCTATCTCCTCAAGTCTGACTCAGCGCCCGCAAAGCCCATAGACACGAATATTCCATATCATAGTCTATGGTTTATTCAATACAGCAACGTGATCGCAATTAGCCGACGGCTAGGTAAAGCAGGATAAACCGGAGAGCCTTATTGGCTGGCCATTAACATTCGCCCACACGTGCAAGTGATTTGTCCGAAATACGAAATATTAAAACGCCCAAATGTAGGTCACTTCGATTACTGAGTTCCTTTTTTGGGTTCCGCCAAGAAATGGAAGCTCTATAGAAAAACTATCATGGGGCGGCTCGTCCGAGGTGTACAATTATACAAAAATCTTTAATGACGTCACATTATTATAAAAAAACGCATGTATCTTCTTTTTATACTTTTTGTGTGCGGTGCAGTGAATATAGAGAAAATACATTGTCAATAAAGCCGAATTTGAAGGCTTTAATTTTAGTTTTAGTGCTGTCAAAACTTAATTTTCTTGATTACAAAATCGTCTTTAAATGTTAGGAACAGAAGCTAAATTACTTTGGAAAAATTTTTGTTTTGACAGCACTAAAATTAAAATTAAAGCCTTCAGAATTGGCTACATTATCTGTGTAAAGTTTGAGTTCAAAGGTTGTCTGGAACCGGTCGCCTAAAATAAAGTGGTTAGCTTGCAAAAGTATTTGCAAAGAAGTAAGAAGTACCGTGTAATTTAATCTAAGTGCACTAAGCGAAAGAGCATGCAAAATTGATACTTTTCCATTTAGACAAATTTCTTTTTGCTTGTATGTATTTGGTACACAAACTGTGTGTTTATTTTATAATAAAGGAAACTTACATTGAATATTCCGTGAATTTGTTAGTAAAAGAATACACGTACACCAATAAATAAGACACTCAATTAGTAAAATAAGGTCTCTACTCATTTAGCGAAACATAAACATAAAGTTTTGAATTTAACAGGTCATTTTGTGATTATGCTTTAGAAATTCCAATATTATTCACAGTCCTGAAAAATTACTTCGTCCCATATTAAAAATACAAGACAAAGTGAAGTGTTTAGAAAAATCTAAACAATAACTTTCCAAGGCTCTATAAATAATGTAGTAAAGTAAAGCATATTACGTAATGACCTGTCAAATTCATAACTTTACTTAATTTACGTCCGGGGTGAAACATTGGTTCAAGTTTCAGTATTAAAAACATCCATGGCACGTAAAATTATACGAATACAAGTTTCATAAAGACACGAGTCACGTAGGGTGCTTGGCTTCTAAGACCTTGGCTCTTATTACTATAGTCATAAGGCCTAACCGTGTTATTACGTAGGTAGATAACACAGTTACAGCTTACGTTCTCGGGGCCTTTAATTGTGCTTTGCGGAATTTATTCTATGGGTGAGCTGGCGTGGAATGTTACTGCCCTATATA
The DNA here is from genome assembly GCA_934047225.1 of Ypsolopha sequella. Classification (NCBI taxonomy): domain Eukaryota; kingdom Metazoa; phylum Arthropoda; class Insecta; order Lepidoptera; family Ypsolophidae; genus Ypsolopha; species Ypsolopha sequella. The sequence goes on along the minus strand of OW203994.1, from coordinate 11,617,483 downwards.
CATACCTACGTAAAATATGAGGAAATGGGTAGGTAGGCATATAATGTATTGTTACATTATTTGTACATATGATAGAAGCAGCGTTATACAAATCCATGTTTGTGTTTAGCTAATCCAATAATGAACAGTGAATAAAGAAAAAAAAGTGGGCACACAATATCTCAACCTTTACAAAACATTTTTTTTTTGGGTCCATGTCTGCATCAAGTTATCTTGTTATGGCGTGGTGATCTTAAAACATATTTTACATTAATGGTGGTGATGGTGATTAATGAACAAGCATTCGAACTGTCGCTTTTATAATAGTATAAGTGGAAGGAAATATGACTATGTTTGTACACAAATGTATCAAAACTATTACTCAGCATAATACTGTTTTATTTTCTATTATATAGTAAGATGTAAGTGTTTACAATTTTGATTCTTAATTACAACCTGGGATCGCTAAAACACTGGAATCGTACAACAAAATACAAAATACATAAATAAAACAACAAACAATTTTGGGAACGAAGCATGTGTTTTAATTTAGAAGTGTTTATGTAGGCTACCATCAGGACAAGCAATATAAATATTCAATATATTATTTAGGTATACATATAATACAAGAGTAAAACCCGGTGTGTCTGTACATTGAAGAAAAATAATGAAAATAGAAAATAGAAAGGCTATCTAAGGAAAAGTAATAGAACACAAATCAGCTATTTTTAGAATTATTTTCTGTGTGTCTGTCTGTTTGTTTGTTCGCGCACATCTCCGAAATTACTAAACAAATTGTCATGTAGTTTTCGCAGGTGGACAGAAATTAATTTGGAGCAGAATATTTTATGGGCTTTTTTTCATTAAAATCGGAATTCGGAAAAAAATTTATCGTCATTGAAAGATTTTTGGAATGTTTGGTTAGAATTATGTAGCGTATAAAATTTTAGTAGATGAAAAATCAACAGGTGGCGCTGTTTATTATTACAACGCGCATAAATAAATGAATTTTTTCATTGTGAATTAAGTTATCATTATATACCTATAAAAATAAATAAGATAATCCAGATAAAAAAAAAACATTATATAAAATAAATTTTGAATTAATAATAATTTTTTTTATAAATAGCGAAATCTATTTTGGTAAATAAAATTTTTAATGCGAAATATAGTTGCAGCAATTTTATAACAGATGGTGATACATTCTTTGATGAAATGGGCTAATTACTAAAATAACTGAAAATTGTAAAACTGAGTATAATAAAAAGAACCGGCCAAGTGCGAGTCAGACTCGCGCACGAAGGGTTCCGTACCATTATCTATAAAAACGGCAAAAAAAACATGTATTTTGTATGGGAGCCTCCTTGAATATTTTTTTTTTCTGTTTTTAGTATTTGTTGTTATTCCCAAGGGATTACACTGGCCGCATTACGTTCTTCCACGCGGACGAAGTCGCAGGCAACAGCTAGTATTCAATATGTCACAACTCGCCACGCAAATCCTAGTTAGATTGGTCTGGAATAACCAATCTATTTGGAATTACTAGGGCACATAGAATGCACACCAATTAGCTAAGCTACTTTGCTGATAAAGTGATAAAAGTATTTTTTTTACCATATACAGATGTGGAGGCAATTCTGATTGGATGTGGGGGTAAGTTAAGGGTTGAAATTTAAAATATGCTTCATTACGGATTAAAAACCTATCCAGTTTGTACACAGACGGCATAATCTTTTCTCAAAAATATATTTTCTTATTTTTCTTTTTCTTGGCTTGTGGTAATGTGTGTGACTAACACATTTAGTTCCGCCAATGCCACGTATTGTAATTTTATCGTATTTGTTTATTTTTTTTAATTATCCGTGTCTGTTTTTAGGAGACTAAGGAGTTTGATGATCACAAGGCTTTAAGCGGCAAGTTTAAAAAGAAAAATAAAATAAATTTCAATTTCGTGTTCAGAATGTAGAGATGTTTGCTTTATTTTATAAATGCAATAATAATAACGAAAATAGATTAAATATTTCCCTGCTGTCAGCGTAAGGCGAGCGTCGGTGTCGCCCGACGATTAAACTGAACGCAGCCTGCACTAACGTCCAAGTTTGAGAAAAAATAACATCGCGCTTATTTGTTGTGACAAAAATATATTTGTAGTTTGCATTGAGAATCAAATTTTTCGCCTACAAGTGTTTGACTCGAAACAAATCCATAAACAACCCATGCGTTCAAGTAACATATTGTTAATAATTTTCTAAAAACTTAAAACCTCTGTCATTCATTATTGCAGTCTGTATTATGATGACCTATTGCACCCAGGATGGCGACTCTGGCGCGTGCGCAAAGTTTGCGAAACCAGAAAAATCAATCATTTCCTTAGAAAATCCCTTGTAAAATCTGCCATAGCAAATTTTTTCGCACTTGCCAGAATTGCCTTCCAGTGGCCATTGTCTAACTTCAATATCTATCGCTATCGCTTACAAAGGTACGCGTGATTGGCTAGAAATTTTGTGCCACGTCATTATCAACAAATCCCGATATCTTTGAAAGCGATAGTGATAGATGTTGAAGTTAGACAATAAGACCCCAGATCATGTCTCGGATAGGATCCTTCTTATATTAATTAACCTGTAAAATGGACTCGAGCTACGATGTTGCCTCCTATTTATTATTTTAGCGGTAACGAGAACTCAACCTAATCTATACTAATAATAAAGCAGGAAAAGGTTGTGTATTTAATATTTTTGCAAAACCGGATTTCAATGCGGTTTTTGTTATTATCACCGTAGTAACCCAGGCTCCGTATAATGTTTAATCGCGCGCGGCGCAACTTAGGCTCAAGTGCGAGGAGCGTGACACGATGTTATGCCACGCTCCGCGCACCTGTGATTCAACTAAGTCGCATCGCGAGCGATTAAACATTATTCTACGAGACCTTGTAAACATATACGGTGTAACTACAAAACGGTGTTTAACTTTAGACAGTGTTTAAATCTGTTGCTGTCACTCTTTTACAATATGAAAGAAAAGGCGACAACAACAGATTTAAACACAGTCTAAAGTTAAACACCGTTTTGTAGTAACACGGATAGGCTTTATAGGGGTGTTAACAATTTAACGCTCAAGCCGAAAACGGGGCAGTGATTGAATATACCTCGGCGGAGTAATAATTATATCTAGTAGAAATTTCATTCGTCTCAGCATCGATGTTTTTTGGAATCAAGCAGCTGTATCTATTAGTGTCGATTCAGTGTAACACAAACACAACTTAACTTATTTGACAGGACTAAAATTAATTTAAGCGCTCTGTCGTTTTCTTTCTGCATCGAAAAGACAAAGACAGGACGCTCAAAATAAGGTTAGTCCTGTCAATAAGTCGTGTTACACCGAATCGACACCAATGTTTAACTACAATGTAACAAGAGGATCATTGCATGAGCGTTCCCCTTTGTATGTGTTTCGTTGTTAGTGCAGTTCTGCTCAGGAAATTACGTTTTAATTTCAAAGCTAAAAGCGATCCACGAGATTGGAATTCAGTTTTACATCACATAAAACGTTTTCTGCCTTATCCACTTCAACGTAGAATCTAGTTTTGGTTGGAAACTCATTCATAAATTTGATTATAATATACAACTTCATTATTTAATTCGTAACTCTCAGCAAGTAAAAAATTAACGTTTTCGAGTATTTCAGGGTAGAATTTTAACCTAATTAATTACGCTCAAGCTCAAACTAAACGAAAATGTTGGGCAAATAAATTTACTTATTTTGGTACACTTTTGCTGTTACGTAGATTAATGCCCTGGCAGTCATTACTTGGGTCAGGTCAGAGCGGCGGTTCAACTGACCTCATACTGCCTACAGAAGTGCGTTCATTAAGAAGATGGCATACCCTAGCAACTTTTTTTATTACCCGTCCAGCACAATAAGTCCTACGGCAAAGACTTTATTTGCTTGTCATAGAGGCGATTATATGTTGGCTCTTTGACCTCTTTTTCTTGAACGCGTAATACTAGTGATCACGCAGCAAAACAACAAATTGGTGTGTTTTTAGCTAATACTGAAAAATTCTGTAGGAAAAAAAATATTGAATTTAGGTGATATACCTTCATATTTCTATTACCTATTTTATGAAAAAAAAATCAAGTTGATCTCTTAACCGCGTTCTTGAAGCGAACGTTTGATAACAAAAAAAAGAGAGGGTGCAAAACATTTTTTTTTGACAAAAGTATAAATCTTAGTACATTGTTTATAGGTAACATCCCTAGAGAAAAGATTAATAAACCAAATATATTTTTTTCAATACAAGGAGAGTCCGAATTTCTTCAAACGAATCCTAGATAGACTGGAGTTGGTCATGCTCTAGGCTCAGGTACAGGCTTAAATAACCCTGGGCTGGGTAGGAACACTGGGGTTGTAACGCTGAGTTTTTGAACGGGTTTCGTCGTGTAGCGACACTTCAAGCGTCAGTTGTCATTTTTCCATTATATTTAGTATAATAACGTCGAGAGGACCCCCTCTGTACGAAATTTAACGTAAATATATCAACTATAACGTTGAGAAGACCCCCTCGGTAAGAAAATTAACGTCATGTCATTTACGAAAATTAACGTGAATGTCAGGTGACGTTTGGAGCCTATACGAACCTTGCGAACCCTGCTCAGAGTTGATTTTGAAAAATTCGACACCAGTGTAGCGACACTGTCATTTTTGAACGGTCGGTGTTGAGACGCGAGTTCATTATTGAACGGGTTAGTGTTGCGACCCGGCTAGGAAACCCAACTCGGTGTGAGTTTATGAACGACTATCTGGGAGAGAAGTCAAAGATTATGTTGTATCTTGATTTTAGAATCAGGTCCTATTTCTGGTGAGGATATTAAAAGGTATCTGTCCTGTTCCAACGCTTTAAATTTACATTGGTCTATCCTGCTCAGTGGAAGCGGGCCGGTCAGAAAACATGCTATTTCAAGGTGTTTTTATTTATCATTTTAGATTTAGAGGGTTACATTTTTGATATTAAGGCCGTTTTATATCACATTTTTATAACGTTTATTTTGGTATAAGTTTTATTTTCCACAGATGAAATGATTTTAAGTTCATAGAGGCCTACCTTTGCGATTTTATTGCATGCTATTGTTTTCTTTTTTTCATTTTACTTTTTTTTTATATTGCTCATTTGTGTTCAGGTTTTTTTAATCGCTATAGTTTTCCCGTAATCGGCCAGTTATGGCCTATAATCGACATTTTATTCATATTTTACGGTCCACCAGTTTCAAGGAAAAGGGGGGGAAATACATTTTTGTTGTTTTTTACCATATTGTGTTTTTAGGTCATTTTTTTATTTTTCTCTATTGTATTGGAAATATTTTTAACAATTTCAAATTACCCAAATTAATTTTTTCCTTGGTATGTGGGCAAATTAATGCTATTGTTATGCCAAATCTCAGGTCGGTGCTAAAGTTATGAGGCTGCTGTGACATACGAACGGACGGACAACGGAGTCTCGCCATAAAGTTTCCTTTTGTACCTCTTAGGTGCTACGGAACCCTAAAAATAACAAATTCAGAAGAATTCAGAAGAAAATTCCAAACAAATTTCAGTTTAGCTCAACGCTGATAAATATACTACAGACGACCGCTAAAACACGCACATAAATCCTAACTATATAAATCACTTGTCAACAAGATTTTACCTCCCGAAGTGAAGCTTACGGCAGTGACGTCATTCAATCTCTTTGATACAAGGGAGCCCTAGATTAACGTTCCGTTCCCTTTAGACAAAACGGTCCCTAGCTCGTATCTTCTTGCCAAGCTCGCCGATTTTTCCTTTTATTCCGGGTTTTGCCCCTGTTTTCGCTTTTTTACAACTTGGTTTTCTGGTTGTGTAAAAAAGCATAAGCCAAAGTAAATTTTACTGTTTACCACAGCCTTATTATGAAAACGAGGTTTATCAGGTTTGTGAATTGTACTTCCATGAAATACGTGGTAAATGTCATGCATGAGTCATGAGATAAGATTTTCTCAACGGCTATCTATGTCAGTTTCACTCGGCCAACAAACATTTTTTAAATACCTATATTTCTGTGGGATCCAAATAAAATCTCTCTTTATTCTTTATTGCACAAAAACTTAAATAATATAACATACATGAATGAAAATTTGTACAAGGGCGAGCTTATTTCTAAAGAAATTTCTTCCAGCCAACCTTCAATGTGGTGAAAAGGTAGTGAGAATGGTGGGTAAATAATCTCGGCGGTCCTCGAGTAATTTTGATGAAACACATACTTTTTTCTTTATTTATATCTTATTATTTACTACTTTGTTTTTATTTCGTTTACTAAAAATACAGGTTTGCAACAATTACAGGTAATCAAAAACCATGTTACGATCATTACTTTCAACGTATTAAAAATGTACTAAAATATTATTTACTAATTTATTTCAAGGATTTAAGCAATCTTTAATGGCAACACAATTGTCACTCAAAAGCGCTCGTAATGCGGCCACGTCCTAAATATGTTTCGGGTACTCTTTGCCAAAGCTGTCTTTCAGACCCTAGGGGTTAAAGAGATAAAAATAACGCCGCTTACATGTCGACGATCAGTTTTTAGAGTACCGTATATATGATCCTCGGGAGATGTATAGAGAATGGAGTGGCGAGTCACGCGTGACAATGAAGGCGTTTTGCTCCCGGGTTGGCGATAAAACGCCGAGTGATGCCTGTAAAACATTGAGCAGTTTGCGTGTTTGAATCACAATGTTATGCTCATACAATGTACGATTTATACGACGTCATATTATTAACAGTCATACTTTGGCAACGATATTCACAAGTTAGTACAGGTTGTATTATTTCATACTTTACTACGGTACTATTTTCGAAACGACCTTGGCTTTTGGTTATTTTAAGCCATAGAAGCCTCCTTTTTATAACGATGATGGTTCACGATAGGTATTTGTAGTGTTCGTTCATGGCTTGCGTTAAAATGTATTTTTGGCGTCAAATAAACTTCACTTACAATAGGTACCCTATTCTCAAGTCCATTGCAATATCCTGATTTTCGAAACTGATAAGTAGCAAAAAATGTTTATTTTTTATAAATGCGGGCATACGATAAATCGACATACGATAAATCTGAGGATAAATCGCTCAACCGTGCATGACAGTTGAGTCAAAGAGTAAAGTTATATATATACAGGTATGTATGCGTAGTGTGTGTTAGATAAATAAAGCGTATTTAAATGCACATATTTTGTTTGATTGATCGTTGTGCGCCATCTACCGGATTCCAGAATAACCATCTGCACGCTTAGTTAGATTGCCAGCTTACCACCGAAAGTTTAATGAAAAAAATGTTAAAAACACCTTATTAAGAATTCACTATTTTCTGATGCGATGTTATGAAAATGTTGTGTTTTTATTCATAAAATAAATAAATATGATGAACCAGAATAGTAAAATGCTATATTTCGTCGATTTCAGACAAATTTTATTTCCAGCGAGACAAGTAACGCCATCTAGCAACGTTATTTTTAGTATTGCGAACAGTACAAGGAGTTAGTAATCTATCCTTCCTTTATTTATCTATGATGCGGGTTATAAAAAGCCTATTTAGAGCCATTTCATTAAATCTAGCCTAGGCAGAAGGTTAAAAATGAGTTGAGAAGTTAAGGTAGCGTTCCTAAACGCCGCGCCGGGGTAAATGTAAAATCTAACTGTTAAATTGAATGTTACTTTTCTGGCAAGGGTTATGAACGACTTCGAGCTGTCCGTTTTCACTCGGGTGGTTGTGGTTGGTTTACGCGACAGGCGAGTGCGGGTGATTTCATACTGACATGTATGTACTCGCCCGCACTCCCGCCATGTCGCGAACTTTAATTATGCATTTACTCCGGGTTTGCCAGACTATAAAAGAAATATAATTTACTTTGAAATTACTTTAAATGAACAAGATTAAGATTTTAAGTAGGAAATCCGAAAATACATTTACTTATCGATCCTGCTAATTTAATCCTTTTGCACAAACAATCTCAAACTCGATTAAAATTCATCCAAAACTTGAACACAGAGAGCTTCCCTGAAAATTTCATGTCGTTTAAGATTGAGACTTTTGTTTGTAGAATTTAGAAAGAATAATCAGCTTTCAATCTACCATTAACTAACATTTCGGCTATTAAAATAAGACTATGAAATTATAGTCATTATAGGAATATTAAATTTGACAAGCTTTTCGAAAACTCGGGGTAAAGTAAAAAATAAAACGGTGATACTGGGGAAGACAATAACATAAATGACAACGGCTTTTTCCGCAATTGAAAACTTTTTAAATAATTAAAAAATAAAAAGATAATTAAAATAAGACTATGAAGTCTATTAATCAATTCAATTTGTTATTACCATCAAGGAAAAATATAGTAGATTTTTTCTCAAATGAGAATGTATTTAATAAAAATACAGTCAGCCCGTCATAGATTTAACAAAGATTTTTTTTCAACAACTTCAGGTTCGATAAATCCCACCAAAAACATTTTGTGTAAAGGTTGCCAAGACTCATAAGCTCATGGTGCTTTCACTTTTAAAAAGTTATCAGATCTCATGTAGAGCCAAGCCTCTAACTCTACAGGGCCTAAAAATGTACATATAACTCTACAAACCCTACATCTTGTTCAATAGGTATGGCTTGACCGTTTCGCGGCCATCGTCGTCGCACAGATATCTACTCCCATTATGATAAAAAATTAAGCCACTGATCTTTAATGTTGTGTCATGCAATAGTTCTATGAAACGGCCAAGTCGTACAACAAAACACTACTTCTTATCTCTAATTGAATATTACTACTTCCATTGGTAACGTCCCCTTGAATTCATAAATTTATGATTGAAGACTACAAACAAACTTCCTGAACGTCGTATTCTTTTGTGTTTTATTTGTATACACCTAATTCTTAAGTTAATAATTTTATAGCGCCCTACAGCAGCATCTATGGGCCCGAGCTCCAGTACTTTGACGCCTAAAGCAGAGAATATAAAAGAGTGGTAAAGTTTGCCCGACGGGCGGATTTATTATTCACTCAGGCGGTAATCCGCCCTGGGCGGTTTTACTGCACATTTTTTGGACACAATGCTTCCTTATCATTGACTCTGTCGATTGATGCCATACTACAGGTGATTATTTTTTTAATTGTTGCTGGTTAGCCATACTTTGGGATGTGGACCCACGGCTGAACGTGCCTTCCGAAGCACGTAGACCGAACACAAATGTCCCCTTTTGGATTTGAATCCGTGACCTCCCGATTAGTGGTCGAAACTTTAGAACCTCGAGAACACAGGGCGGTCGCTATTATACTACATTTGATTAGTTACAATCAAAGTATATTACTTTTACCGAGACGATGCAAAGCTGGTCCCCCCTGACTGTCACAGCCGCCGCGTCAAAAGAAATACCGTCATCTCATCCTCGTACCACGATAATCATAAATAGTTGAATTTTATAACAGAAGTCGGGAGAATCGTTTTCTAAAATTAAGTATCATAATACTAAGGGATGAATGGACCGCTTTGCATCGTCTAAATAAAGTATAAATACTGCCAATAAAACTCACTTGATCGTAGGCTCCGGTGATCCTCCAGACGTGGAACAGGATAGTTGAAGCTCATGCGTTTCCTGCGCATGCACGTGCGGCCCCGGCACCACCATCGGCGGCCGCGGGGGGATGAGCACCACCAGAGCATAAGCCTGGGCGTGGACGACCCGGCCGGACCCGCCAGCCTTGATGCGGCATTCGAAACGGCCGTTATCTCGCTCGTATGTTGTGTTGGAGATGAGCAGGTCGTATCTACCGTCTTGTGGGGAGTACTGGATCCTGTAGACAAGGTTAGATAGGTTAACGTGGAAAATCCTCTAGCCGTTTCCCGTAGGATTGCGTAGGGCAAAGACAAGACAAAATACTCTTTATTATACACCAAAATACATAAAATAGGTAAAAGAACAAACTTATAAAAGAGGTTAACAATTGGCGGCCTTATCACGATTTCTTCCAGACAACATTTCGGTGGTAGAACTCTACAACCAACAGGTGGTAAAGCAGATGCCGGGCTCGACTGTGAAGGTACCACCATCTTACTTGGAGACCCCCTCTAAGTAATTCGGGGGAGAGTAAGAGGACAGCTCACAGGCAAAACACCAGGAGGCCCACCATACCTTGGACAGACGGATGGCGGTATATCCATCCCTAATAGCCGGGCCTTATATGGAACAGACTGGTGACGGGTAGCGGCGTCACTGGTGCGAGGGTTCTCTAGAAACTTGAATACTTTATGTTCCTTCCCCGGTTCCATTTTTTCGCGTTTGTCTGAGTGCTCTAGAAACTTGACTACTTTATGTTCCGTCCCCGGTTTAATTTTTTCGCGTTTGTCTGAACGTTCTAGAAACTTGATTAGTTTATGTTCCATCCCCGGTTTCATTTTTTCGCGTTTGTCTGAACGCTCTAGAAACTTGATTACTTTATGTTCCGTCCCCGGTTTCATTTTTTCGCGTTTGTCTGAACGCTCTAGAAACTTGATTACTTTATGTTCCGTCCCCGGTTTCATTTTTTCGCGTTTGTCTGAACGCTCTAGAAACTTGATTACTTTATGTTCCGTCCCCGGTTTCATTTTTTCGCGTTTGTCTGAACGCTCTAGAAACTTGATTACTTTATGTTTCGTCCCCGGTTAAATTTTTTCGCGTTTGTCTGAACGCTCTAGAAACTTGATTACTTTATGTTCCGTCCCCGGTTCCATTTTTTCGCGTTTGTCTGAGCGCTCTAAAAACTTTCAGTGACCGATTTGCTTTGTCAGAACAGGGCTACCCATTAGCCCTTGGAGTGCTCTTTCCAGCTATAAACATTTCAGAGTTACTTTATCCCCCGCCCCAACATCGGCCTGGGCTCTGTGTCTATAATGTTATTACCTAGTTTCCACGGGTAGAGTACGGAGTCCAGTGCGAGGGCTCAAAGTACCCTCTTCACTACTAGCCAAATATAAACGATTGCAAGATGTTGCTTAATATTGTAGCTAGGTAGGTAGATGGTTAAAAGTTTAAAGCTATAAAAGAAGACTAGTTGAATAAATAGTCACGCAGGTTACTCTAAAACTAAAACCTGGCATAAAAGTCACAACATAATACTAAAGATAAATAGCAGGTTAATTAAGTAGATATTTCTATCTAGTAGCCGCACGGGTTGTACAAGTAGTATAGCTACATAAATATAAAGCCATTCCACTAGACTACTAACTTGCAAAAGTGTAATCCTAGCTTTAGAATACAGTTGCAATTTGCTTGAAAGTTTCACTTGTATCTACAGGTAAAGTTAAAAAGTTTAAATTTCAACTACGGCATCGAGCCAGCAGGTTGCCATAAAGTTTAATAGACAAAGGTTTTACTTCTACGGACACCAGCGTGACAGACTACCACCTAGACACCATGCCAGCACTGAAGTCCTGCGGCAAAGTCTTTATCGTCTTTGGAATATGAACCAAAATGCCTCAATTCGTTGGACTTCAGTAGTGGCGCGGACTCTATTGGCAGTTAATTTATTATTATTGCGTCGTCATAGCCTTTAACATCGTTTACAAATAGGGAGCTTGACTTAGATAAAAACAAAAGGAGAAAGATACGGTACCCGCTTTCCGCGCGTGGTCCTACAAAACCAAGTCCAATGGACCTGCTTTGATTCGCTTGTCTCGCTATGTGTAAGCTCGTCGCTCTATCTCTGTCGTTCGATGGCGCTTGTTCATACAACAAGCCCATTTTTCAGTTGAAAATATAAGAACGTACAGTATCCTCCTCCCTTTATTATATAAATGGAGCTTGTACTGGAGCGACTAGCACTGTCCCCAATTTATTGATTTCTTGAAAGCACTAATTATTTCTATCATCCGAATGACTGGGTTTCCTTGTTAGCACATTCACCCCCTACATTGTATATACACAGGTTGTACAAAGATTGCATTTGCTAAAATTTACTCATCGAATCACTCGAATCAATCACCGATCATTAGGCAAAACTTTCTACAATTACAGTGGCTACATACAAGGTGACTTTTTGATCATCATCCAAATTCATACTGGAGGCTTGATAAGTGATCAGTATCTTGGATCAATAACAATTTTTGTGAAATTCCTAAAATGAAATTTCGGCTTCTCATAGAAATTCACTTCCAGTCCCGAGTGAGTCACTATGGGGAGTCAAAATTTCATTTTCCGAATTTCACCAAAATTGTTATTCATGATACTAATCACTTACCAAGCCACCAGTATGAATTTGGATGATGATCAAAAAGTCACCTTGTATATATACGTTCCTTGAATATATTATATTAATAGTACAACATCACGATAATAATTGTAAGGCGTGAGTTAGCGCCCGAGCATAGCGAAGTTCAAATATTGCAAATCCAGGAAATATAACAAATCAACTCACATCGGTACATCATTGCAGATTGACAGCGAATGTGCATTAATTAACAAAAGCTGATAACATTAATGTGTTGAAAATCAAGCATATTTCGAGCACTCTTTTTCAGAATACTTACTGGTAGTTGTTCTGCAGCGGAATATTCCCAATTGCAACATTGTCGTGCATCAGCGGCGTGGTTCGTACCCAGTAGTACGTCAACGGCTCGGCAGATGGCGATTGCGGCGTAAACCGGCACTGCAGTGTGACGTCATCGCCTTCTCTGGCATCATGCTGTTCTTCTGTTGCTGATACTAAAGCTGAAACAAGGAAATAAGTCTGTCAAGCTTGCATTGACGTTAAGCTTTTTCAATATTTTCTAAAGCTTGGTCCATTTTCAAGTTAAGGGGGGTTCTACTGATTTTGTTTCTTTTCAAATTAATTCTAAACCATAAAATTGTTAGAATTAAATTTTGAAAAAGATAAGTATGTCATATTTCACTCTTTGGTTTTGATATTTCGATAACACGGTTACTTGCATTTTTTTGCATTCAATAAAATCGCAATGATAGGTCTAAACTTTGGTCTAAATATAATTTAAAAGTAGGCGGATTACGTTCCAAGGTAACTGAACACGCACGCAACTTTAGTTACTGAAGATGCAAATGTTATTTTTGTCACTTCACTCTAAGCGAAAAAACGCGCAATGCGAGAGGGACGGATTGAGGGCGAAAGAGAAAAGAGTATGTTTACCATTTTTATTAAAAAAAAAAACTAATAAAGATACAAAATCAAATCTAAATATTGTTAAAATCCATCTAACAAAACATGTCTGAGTTCTGTACATGATTCCTCTTCGCCAAACGAGGAGGAAAAGTGTGTCTGAAGACTTCATTTCAATCATTATTTCTATCGAGGCAATTTTTCACAAATTCAAAGCCTTTCATTATAGTATAGTTATAAATCAGGATAGATACATCAGAAATTTATTACAATTTTTGTGTATTTTTTTTTGTTAGTCTGTCTAGCGAAAGTTGAAGTAACTTTACCTAAGACCTTTTTTATGGGAAAATATTTTTTTTTTCATGTCAGGTAACTAGACAGACACTCTAAAATTAACGACGGCTATTCTGGCATTATTTTTCACCCGCAATATCAGTCATCCGACTTTTGTGTATGCGTCTGTCTAGCGAAAGCTGAAGTAACTTTACCGGACACCTTTTTTATGGGAGAAATATTTTTTTTCATGTCAGGTAAACTTGCTTCTGCTTTCGCTAGACACTCTCTAAAGTTAACGACGTCTATTCTGGCATTACTTTTCACTCGCAATATCAGTCATTCGACTTTTGTCTATGCCGTGATGAATACCATGCCATAAAAAATCGAGTGACTAAACCTTATCAAATAAAGTTTACACAATGTAAAGAATACACACAAAATCGAAACACATTCTTAGAAAAACTGTTTTAATATCAGACCAAATTTGCCTTTGTAATTTTTCCGCACGTGCGAAAACGTGATATGGTTAATTTCGAGGACGGCTATTCTGGCACATGTGCAAACATTTTTAAGGCTGATTTCAGGTGATTTAAAAAGAGATTTTCTGCGTGCATGTATTGAATTTTTGATTGAAAACCTAAATGAGCATTCCTTATACAACGTGTAACAGAAAGGTGTAACCATATTTGAAGAGCTTATTCAGTTAATGCTTAATGGTAGAAAACAACTTTTACTATGGAACGAACTCTGTACATCGAAAAAAAAATATATAGTTTCTTAGAAAAATGCAATGCCGCTCGGCGAAATTATATAGAACGGCAGTTTTTTTTTTGAGATTTCATGGTTGGCTCCATAGTAAAAATTGTTCTATACCATTGACTGAATAAGCTCTTCAAAAATGGTTACACCTTTCTGTTACGCATTGTATAAAGTTGGAATAACTACTTTAACCAGTTATTATGAATGGTTTATTTACGGTTTTTGTCAAACTGATAAAAACATGTGCGACGCCAAGTGAAGCGAGGGACCGAGATAAATGGTATCCACGCTAGCAACGCGGGCAAAGTTGCCACTTGGTCCATCTACGAGATGCTATTTGATGCTAGTTTACAAACAAATTTGTGAAAATTAACAAAATTTCATATTTTTAAAGTTTTAATCATATTTTAAACATTTTAGGTCAAACTGCTAAGAGAACAAAACTCAGCTATGGCCAGACAGACTAATCCCCTTGCAAACTCTGCTGCAGTAGCGGGCGGAATTTTGCAGTTTCACTTTTGACAGCTTCATATATGTACGTATGATAAAATATTTTTGCTGGGTCTTATCTAGGATTTTCACACCTGACGTCCAATTACCAGGAAAAGTTTTTCTTATGTTTTTTGTGTCAACGGAAATGTTTTCAACAGAATAGTTAAGAGGCTATGTAAATAAAATACGGGTGCTTTCATGAAATACAAAGGAAATTGTTATCAATTTCTGGTATATGCATTTTGCATTCTCACATTTTCCTTGTTGGAAATAATTATTCAAATTTGTTGCTAAACACACTTTTTCTTCTCGTTTGGCGAATAGGAATCCTAGACAGTACCCAAACATATTTTATTAGATGGGTTTTAACAATATCCAAATGTTAAATTTTGGAAATTTTGCTAGCTGTTTTATTCTTTTTATAAAAATAAAAAAAATTGCCTCTTAATTGCTCCACCAAACAAATTGAGGGTTTCAGTTGCAATAAAATTTACGTCTAACGTCATAAAATAAACTTCTCTACTATCGTACACCAAGGGACGTGAGTAAAGGGTTACAATGTACGTATCACCAAATAGTTTAACCCATAAAACATGAAACAATTATGTGTTTTACGAGTATCAAGTATGATATTGTGTTCGTACGAACCTAAGCTGGATTTCATGTGTTTACATTTAATCTTGGAATAATTTTATCGCACCAAAAACATAAACGTGAAAAAGGGGCCGTGTTCAGTGCAAAGGCAACGAAGGATTATCGGCTTCGCTGAAAAAAGAATTGACACCAAATTTGGTGCCAAGTTCTGAGGAGGTTACTTCAATCTATCACAACTGCAATAATGTAAAACGTTCTTGAATGGTTTTAATAGAAAGTTTAATAGGGTCCTTGCAACTGAACATGTAGAACTTGTCAAGTTTTCACAGCTAAAGTTTTAACAGTTACATCATACATTCGAATAAGTAATTATAATTCGTTATATAATTTATTTATAATTATTATGAATAATATACATACGCAAGCTGCAAGTACCCAAACAAACTTTCTTTTAAAAAAAGTAAAGAACGTTTATCGCCATGTAACCTGTGTCGCATTAGTTTGGTTTAGGCAAGACTAGTTTGTCCTGAAATGGGGTTTAGCCGTAACATATAAAACATAGGTGCAGGATTCTACTAAAACTCCAGTCAAATAAGGAACATTACTTATTTCCAACGTAAGTATTATTAACGTCACTTATTAAGGTGGTTGCGTCAGTTTTCGTTCCCAATACACAATTTATTATTGTTTTCATTAAATTATATTTCGCGACAGTGGTTTAATATTATTTAAGCTTTTCTAGCAAAAATTAATGCATTATAGAACATAACTATGCTAAGCCTAATTGACATTAAACCATTGTCACGTACTGCCATAAATCACATTAATTTAATGCTTTTTATTAAAAAAAACAGGAAAACAATAATAAGTTGTGCGTTTAGAAACGAGCCCTGACGCAACCACCTAAAGCTTGTGACGATTTCAAAGGCAAATTTAGCACTATAAGAACTAATAAAACGTACCAGAATCACTAACAAGCCTTTAGCTGAGCTACAATTCCACAATGGTATAAGCCGATTCGATTCAGGCTCGAACTTTGCCTAAACTTTGCCTAACCAAGCGGATTTGACGTTATTTTGTACGGACAATTTTATTTTCAACTCACTAGCTCAAAAAGCACGCCTTGCTTAAAATCAGTGAGCAAAAGTCAATTCTGCTCACTTAGTGAAGAAAAGCGTTTTGAATTAAGAACCTGTGAATTGACATTTCGTATGTATTTGCTCACGAAATGAGGCAAAAATGGATAGCAAACATCAGCATGGTGGCTATCCGTATAAACCAAAGAACTTCTACCGGAGACGGATAGAGTAAAACAATCGCGTGATGATTGTGTTGATTGATTTGCGTTTTCGATCGGTTTATCAGAGATTTTCCGATTTTTTACGGCTTTCGGGATTCGATTAACATTCCTTGCTTTATATTAACATTTAAAGAAAAACTTACATCTTGTGTTTTCTCGCTAGTGAGGTGAAAAGTTGTATGTGTCACACTAAGGCAAATTTATTTTGTTTCTTGTGCCTTTGAATCCCTCACCATGCTCAGGATTCTACCATAGAATCCTTCACTTGCTCGGGATTTAACCTCGGCACTTGCAACAAAAATAAATATTGCTCTCTTGTATACTATTAACACTATTAATACTATTATCAAATAACTATTATCAGTCTGATTTTTGTTAATTTATCTTAAATATGATAAAATATGGGATTGTGTCTTTGCGGCTAGAGTATTGTGCGGTCTTTACCTTGTCAAAAATCCTTGTTGTGCGGTCTTTCTGATTATGCGGACGTCCGCATAATATTTTGGCAGACCTTTAAATATAGCTATCGGATCGTCGTGCTCTGATTGGTCGACTGGTGAAATCTGGGAGAATTTCAATAAGGTGGCGCACAACCAGTATTTCTGTCAAGTTGAGTTAACACATGCAAAAATATAGTTCAAGTGTGTAACCACCACGTGGCGCCACCAGTCCAAAAAATGTATAACTTAGTTCGAAAATGATAAAATGCGGACGTCAAAGTAGGACCGCACTTTATACAAATAACGAACCAACCTTACTTTCTCGTGTGTAAAAAACAAATGTGAGTTAAAGTAATCATCTTAAAATGCGAAATTTAAAATAGGACCGCACTTTATACATAAATTGAATTCACCCTACTTCTTGGTGTGTGAAAAACAAGTCTGAGGTAAGGTAAGCACCTAAATATAAGTTTATTTTTTTATCCAAATTCATTCTGGATAGTCGGTAAGTGTTCAGTATCAAGGTTCGATGACCCTTTTTGTTAAATTCGTATTATTTTTTGTTTTCCCTGCAAACGCAAGCCCATCCATCAGCTCGTATTCGTCCACTGCTGGACATAGGTCTCCCAATATTACGCCACTCATGGCGGTCCTCAATCATCCTCATCCAGCCGCCACCCGCAACGTCCTTCAGATCGTCAGTCCAGCGGGCACGAGGGTGGCCTACGCTGCACTTTGCTGTACGTGGTCTTCATTCCAATGCCTTACGGCCCCAACGGTTATCACAAATATGGCCAGTCCATGCCACTTCAACTTACTGATTCGGCAGGCTATGTCGGTCACTTTCGATCTCTGACGGATACCTTCGTTTCGGATTTTATCCATCAGAGATATCCCAAGCATAGCCCGCTCCACAGCTCATTGAGCGACCTTAAATCGGCTGATCAAGCCTTTAGTAAGAGAACACGTCTCAGCGCCATACGTCATCACTGGAAGGACGCACTGGTTGTAGACTTTAGCCTTTAAGCACTGCGGTATTGGTGACGTAAATATGTGACGCAACTTCCCAAATGCTGCCCACCCCAAGCATATTCTTCTGTAACCCTCGGAGTCGAAGTTGCTTTTACACAGCTGGATAGCTTGACCAAGGTAAACATATTTTTGAAAAACTTCGATGCTGACATTGTCGACGGTTACTGGCCTTTGGATGACATGACAGTTGAACATGACCTTGGTCTTATCCAAGTTCATCCGCAGGCCCACTCGTCTAGAATAATCACTTAGGCTGCGCATCATTTCCTCCAGTTCTTGCAGCGATTCCGCCATTATCACGATGTTATCGGCAAAGCAAAGATGTGAAATGTACTCTCCGTTCACATTTATACCTCTACCATGCCAGTTCAGTGTTTTAAAGACGTCCTCCAGCGCAGTGGTAAACAGTTTTGGGGAAATAAAATCCCCCTATCTCACGCGCTCAAGGCGTATCGGTCTTGTTAGTACACCCTGTACTTGTACGGACATGGAAACGGAGTCATACAGACATTTCAGCATCTCCACGTAACGCCAGTCAACTTGGCATCCAAGTTTCGATGGAGTCGAAGGCTTTCTCGTAGTCCACAAACGCTAGACATAAAAGCTAATTATACTCTTTGTTTTCTGTATGATTTGCCTTAGCGTATAAATGTGATCCACGGTAGCCTTTTCGAAACCCAGCCTGCTTTGGAAGTTGGAAGTCGTCGAGAAAAAGTCTTGAGAAAATCTTGTAGGTGTGGCTCAGGAGCGCGATTGGCCTACAGTTATTCTGTAGCATTTTGTCCCCTTTCTTGAAGAACAAAATTACCAGGCTCCTGCTCCACTCCTTTGGCGTAGTTCTGGTGCGAATGACGGCATTAAAGAGGTCCTGTAGCTGTCTGAGTATAGGGTAACCTCCAGCTTTCAGAAGTTCGGTTGTGATGCCATCTTCGCCCAGCGCCTTGTTTTTTTAGCTCCTCAAGAGCTATCCTAATCTCGCCCATTTCGACATCCGAGAGTTCATCGGTGTAGTGGCGGATTAATGGTGCACGTTTGTCGTCCTGATCGCGGGAAGTTGGCTTGGGAGCGTGTGAAGGATATAGGAGCCCATAGAAATTCTCGATTTCAGTGAGGATTTCTGGCCTAGAGGTAACAGTTCTACTGTCAGATGTCTTCACCTTCGTCAGATTAGTCATTCCCAACAGCTATGCAAAAACTTTTGAGCCTTTGTTTCGCTCAATCGCTGCTTTAATGATGCGAGTGCATCATTAAAGCAGCGATTGATGATTATGTCGGCGCAGGTCAAAACGAATTTGCCTTTTAACGCGCTTATTAAGAAGGGGGTAATCTGTCGAATCTGAAGACATTTCCCGTCTTTGCCTCATCAGGTCCAAAGTTCCGCTTGAAATCTTGGACTCCTTATTCTTTCGCTCGGGCTTAAAATAAGCCCTGCCAACTTCGCCCACGACATTCGTGAAATTGTTAACAAGCTGGTCGACGTGTTCAGTGGTTTCCAACAAGATAAATTTGTTCTAAAGTTCCATTTGGAATTTCTCGGATCATTTCTCTCCAGCTGTAAGTTGATATTCCAGATGCTTCGGACAAGTCGGTGATCGCTACTAGTACTAAACCTATTGATCACGGAGACATCTTGGAATATGTGCTTTTGATTCGTCATGATGAAGTCTATCTCATTTTTTGTCTTACCATCGGGGCTTCGCCAGTTCCATTTCCTTTGAGGGTTTTTTTTGAAGAATGAATTCATCAAATAGAGCCCCTGGCTTTCAAGGAAGCTAACCAGCATCTGACCCCTAGGATTTCTACAGCCATAGTCGTGCGGTCCGATTACCGATTCACCACACTCATGTACATGTACCCCCACTTTGGCGTTGAAGTCCTCCATAACAACGCTATGATGTGTCTTTGTGGTATTATTTTTGGCCTTAGTAATGTCATCATATATGGCCTCGACATCATCATCGGGGTCACTCTTGGCGGTCCTCAGTCATCCTCATCCAGCCGCTACCCGCAACGTCCTTCAGATCGTCAGTCCAGCGGGCACGAGGGCGGCCTACGCTACGCTTTGCTGGACGTGGTCTCCATTCCATTGCCTTTCGGCCCCAACGGTTATCATGTCGGCGACAAATATGGTCAGTCCAATGGTGGTCGGGGAGTGTAATTTCGTATACAAAACCATTATAGTGCGGACGGTGTGTTATTCCGTACGTAAGACCACCAAAGTGCGGACGGAGCGTATAATTTAGTACGGTATTTCATCAAAATGCGGTCGCTGTGTAATTTCGTTCACAAAACCATCAACGTACGGACGTTGTGTTATTTGGTACGTTAACCCACTAAAACGCGGACTCTGTGTATTAACGTCCGCAAAACCCTTGTTGAGCGGACGGCCCGCACAATATTTTAGGACCGCACAAGCCGTATTTTCGACAAGAACTTTGATTGCTTCTATCTCCGTCTCCAGTGAGTGTTAACGAAATTCTGTTAGATGTTCATGCTAGAAAAAGACAGCCGTACATCGTGTAAGTAAATACACTCGCCTAAGTCAACAGGAAAGGTAGGACCGCACAATGAGGATTTTGGTACAAGTCCGCACAACATTTGTCCCGCGAACAAGGGTGTATTATGTGATGTTATTTTTATTCTTTTTTTTTATCTCATTTTAAGCCGTAAGTTGGACATGCACACATAAATGGCATTCTGAAGTCCTGTTGACATGTCGTCCGTGCACTATAATTAGCCCACACCCATAATAATACTCCATGGAGTTCCTTTAGTTGCATATACGAACTGGGAATTGAATTTTTCGTGCACATTTGGACAATGTTTACAACTATTTAGTTGAGGGGTCAAAGTCATTTATTGCATAAAACAAATAGACATCATATCGGCACACCTGACCTAAATGGTTTGGGGTTCCTCTTGTTAATACATACAATGGACATCAAAGACGTAATTCATAGAAGATGATACCGAGGGTTTACTGTGAGAACAGACTATAAGTGACAAAATGGCTGAAAATGAGGTATTTACTCGGTTTTTTGTGCTCTTTCTTATGGCAAATAAATGCTAGGCCTCTTGGATCCTGAGAATTTTTGATTTCATACCAACTTAATACCTAACCCAGCTAGAAACTTCTCATATTAAATACTGGTTTTCTCAGAACTATAAAACGTTTACTTAGCTTTTTTTCACTGTATATCCTCGAATATGCAGGTGCTATACAACGTGTAACAGAAAGGTGTAACCATATTTGAAGAGCTTATTCAGTCATTGGTATAGACCAACTTTTACTATGGAACAAAACCAGTATCTCGAAAAAAAAAACGACTGTTTCATAGAAAAATGCATGGAAATGTATGGAAGCGCAGATTTTTTTTTTTTTGAGATTTCAGGTTTGGCTCCATAGTAAAGTTGTTCTGTACCATGGTCTGAATAAGCTCTTCAAATATGGTTACACCTTTCTGTTACAAATTGTATATCTCTATAGAGATACCGATATTTGTATACTGTCACTATTAAAGTCAACATTCGTAACACCCTTTTTTCACCGACGATTTTAGGTACATTTATCATGATTTTTATACCTTATTATATTTCACGATATCATACCTATCAACATCACACTGACTAATTAAAGAAAAACTACAAATAACGTTTGGTATTGTAATTAATTCATGTTGATTTTTATTTTATGTTTTGACCTAATACGGAAAAAAGTCCAAATATAAGATAGTTTTAGTTTTGTTATTATATGACGAATTTTAATGGTCCTGGAAAAATATATACGTGTGTAAATGGACATTTGACAGGTATCTATAAATGGAACCCATAATTTACTGATCATACTAAACAAAAAAAATACCGCGCATACGAAATAAAATTATGCCTACCCATACAAAATTGGCAGTAATAAATTTAGTAAAAATCAGTGTGGAAACGTGAAAATATTTTTTCATTTCCGCACAAAAATGTGACCTGCGAACAAAAAGTTTAATCAAAAGTTTATTTAAAATAATAACAGTTTTATTTCCTTTTAACTGTTTTTTTAAATTAAGAAAAAAATGTTTTTCTTTAAAATTTTCCAATTGATACTGAATGACCATATAAGCGCATTGCAATCAAGAAATCAAGTAAAAAAAAACTTGATTTATAGGCCGTACAAATTAACATCACAGTATTTTCTTTCACCGTCAGCAAGTGGTAAAATATACTTCAAACACTGTCAGCAAGTAATAAAACCACAGAACATATTAATTAGTAAAACACAATTCATACATTAATTCCGAAAAACTCATTAGTGCACGCTCGACTGGCAGGATTCAAACTCTGGTCTCAAGATTAAGAGTCCGGCATCCAACCGACTGAGCTACCACTTCCTCATTAAGAGTCCGGCATCCAACCGACTGAGCTACCACTTCCTCATTAAAAGTCCGGCATCCAACCGAATTAACTACCATTTCCTCATTAAGAGTCCGGCATCCAACCGACTGAGCTACCACTCCCTCATTAAGAGTCCGGCATCCAACCGACTGAACTACCACTTCCTCATTAAGAGTCCGGCATCCAATCGACTGAACTACCACTTCCTCATTAAGAGTCCGGCATCCAACCGACTGAGCTACCACTTGCTCATTAAGAGTCCGGCATCCAACCGACTGAACTACCACTTCCTCATTAAGAGTCCGGCATCCAACCGACTGAGCTACCACTTCCTCATTAAGAGTCCGGCATCCAACCGACTGAGCTACCACTTCCTCATTAAGAGTCCGGCATCCAACCGACTGAGCTACCACTTCCTCATTAAAAGTCCGGCATCCAACCGAATTAACTACCATTTCCTCATTAAGAGTCCGGCATCCAACCGACTGAGCTACCACTCCCTCATTAAGAGTCCGGCATCCAACCGACTGAACTACCACTTCCTCATTTAAGAGTCCGGCATCCAACCGACTGAGCTACCACTTGCTCATTAAGAGTCCGGCATCCAACCGAATGAACTACCACTCCCTCATTAAGAGTCCGGCATCCAACCGACTGAACTACCACTTCCTCATTAAGAGTCCAGCATCCAACCGACTGAGCTACCACTCCCTCATTCTCATCCTTTGAAACAAAGTTCAGCAACGTGTCACATACCTAATCAGTCTGAGAGAAAGCAGAAGGAATAGAAAATGTTAAGCCGTGTCTGGATGTTGTACACGGCAAATTTACGTAAAATAATATTGTAAGAAGAATCGTGACCCAAATTACTTGACTTAAGCCTGTTGTGCTCTCTTTTATCCTCTTGACTTCGTCTCGGGAGTTGAGGAGATATCTAACTGAGGTACTTATAGGTATATTTACTCGTTTCTTGAAAAAGTGTCTGTGAAATAGTTTTATACTGTGCACGGGTTCCATTAATGAAGATCTAATATGCTTTCCAACACGCTTCGTTCTATAGCAAATTGAATATCCACAAACAATTCAATTTTTAAACATTGATCAAAGAACGGCAAATATATTTAAACAAAAAAAAAACGGGATTGCTTGTCATCTACATAGTATAAGAGCGGGCAAAATAAGGTTCGAGATTGGCGTTCACGTAAAGTATGTGTATCAGACTATCAGTACTTGTTCTTCGATAATCCAGTTTAATTTGGAAGTCTGAAGGCCCTCCATTAGCGTCCGAGATAAAGTTATTTCGGTTGAAAACCGAAGCCAATCTAATGCCACAAGATTGGAACCGCTTAGTCAGACATTTGGGATAAAAAAGGCGAATTTAAAATACAATCAGTTAAGTGGCAGCAGATATACTTGCAGCTGCCGTTCTGTCTTTTTATTATTTATTATTATTTTGACCATAACGTTTCGGATGTCTTCGCATTAGATGATTTGAAAAATCAAATGATTTCGCTCTAGGGTATAAGGAGAAATCGGTCCTGCTTCAACGCTTTCATTTTACACTTGTTTATCCCTCTCATTGAAAAAGAGTAATTAGAAGGATAGGTTTTTAATATAATTGCCGTTTTATGTCTCATTTTGTAAGACGTTTATTTTGGTATAACTTTGATTGTCAAAAACCTAATACCTATAACTCAAATGAAATTATATTTAGACCGGTTTAGACCTACCTTTGCGATTTTATTTGATGCAGGGAAATGCAAGTAATCGCGTATCGAACGGCCGAAGTATTAAGATCAAAAAGATATTTACTAAATATAACATGTATTTTTTTTCAAAATCTAATTATCACAATTTCTTAAAATGAATTCGAAAAGAGAACCCCGCCGAACAAAAAAGAAGTTGCTTTTGAAGTATCGTTTGAAATTAGGTTTTCGCTAGTGTACACTAGAACTGAAAACTTTTTGAACTTTTATTAAATCCAGTTTCTCCACGCGCAAAATGACGGAAGAAAACATCAAACAAAACAAAAGGACTACGTATTTTATTTTTTTAAAGAATACCAAGGTATGCCAGACAACGAACGCTTTCACAACAAAAATCAAAGCACATTCATATCATAACCTCACTTTTTCAGCCTTCCCCACACCAGTAGCCGCACTCTCTCTTTGGAAGTCGTTACCTACTTTAAGTTATAGGTTAAGGTCTTTTATTCCTAAAGACTTACATGTCATTTTCGTTTAGCCCAACGACAGTGTAAATGAGTACTCATAACTGTTGATAGGCTATCTCGCTCGCGCTTTGACTTCTTCGAATCGAAGAAGGTTAGAGCAGTGTCCCAGTGGCAACGATGAGCTAATGGACTCATCCGCCTTCCGAGGTTAATGCCGTGATTAGCTAACCCCATTTCTGTTCAGTCCATTGAACAGCTTCTTTTATAAGTTCATAGATTCCATTTCAATTTTCTGAGTGAAACGTATTTGGTTAGTTTCAGAGCTTGTGAATTGAATGGCCACTATAAGCTACATTCCGAAACAAAAATTGCCCATTCCTCCATTGAATCTTGTAAGCTGCAGCGTGGTAATAACAGTTACAATTAACAATCAAATAGTGGTTGAAAGTGAGGGAGCGCGCTTTTAGAAATAGACCACCTCTGTAGCCGAGTGGTAGAGCGCCTGCTACGAGTAACCCAGAGGTCGTTGGTTCAATCCCCGCGGTGCACATTAATCTGTGTTCTGTTTGTGTCAAGTAGTGCGATAGGTTACACCACCCATTGCCTTCGAGGCGTAGTAATAGTGAAAAGCGGGTGTATCAAGTGTGGACGGTGTCTTGCATTTCACAGCTCACGAGATTGATTCCCAGCTTGTTCTGCTCTTCAACATTATATAATTGCGTATTAAAAGTTAACTTCGGGAAATTTCCGGTGAGACTAAACTGCCGAGGTTGTTTTCTTTTTGGTTTAATTATATTTACCAAGGAAACCTTTTTACCGAGTATTTGTAACTATTTGAAGCTACAATAGAGTATTTTTTTTTTGTATTTCTCTATAAAGGCATTACTACAAAACAATCTTAAAATAATCATCATAAGGAATGATTTTTTTATCTGTGTTTTTAATGCCCTCAATTTGTTATTCTATATTTAAGGTGATATATCGTTCGTGCAAAAGTCCCCGTTACTCCAGGCGGAAAGTACCGCAGTGCGAGAGGGACAGAATCGGGGAAAATTTACAAAATGTCGGTTTTAAATTAATACAAAAATAACTAAAATAGCTATGAAAATTTCCTTTTCCAGTCACTTAGGTATTGTTAAAACCCATCTAAATAAAAAATGTTGATATCTGTATACTGTCCCAATTTGTCAGAATATCAAAAAAAGTGTAATTTTAGACCTCATTTCAATTATTATTTCTATCAAGTGAAGTTCTTCCAATCGCGTATCTGATAGTCCAAGATCTAGAAAAAGGTCCCAAAATTGTTACACTAATTTATTTAACTTGGGACTACTTTTTAAACAGCAGATAAATAACTTCAAAAAGTGTCGATATTGACGATATACCCCTTAAAAAAAATACCCTGGCTGAAAGACTTAGTGATCTATTATATCAACGCCTAGACCAAACGGCTGGACCTAGAAATATTGGACATAAGGTTCCTTGTATGACATCCGGTAAACAGAGATTTTAGGTAATTACCACTGGATCTAGAGAAACGAGATCTACGCGAGCAACGCTGCGGAGCATCCACTAGTCTGTGATACATAAGCAAAGAAAAATCCTAATTGAAAAAGTAAAAAGTGATGTTTACCACAATGCGGGAGATACGTTTGGAAATGGACTAGTTCATAAACTCCACATCCTATATTCTATCGGAACCCATGTCGTTGGTTTAAATAAATAATAATAAATATATAGGTAATTCAAATAAAGAAATAAATAATTGAATAGTAAATTTATTAATCTATTAAATAGTAGTATTATTAATGATAGGATGCCACACCGGCCACAGACCACGTGGTTCCGGCGCTCGATCTAGTAATTAAAATGTATCGCACGCAACAAACTAAAATTTTATGGAAGCATAAACCCACTTAAAAATGTATGCCACCATTTATGTGCCTAGATGGGCAAGGCTTATATTTATGTGTATTACGTTGATCAGTCTTGCGCTGTGCGGTGCGCCGCCGTCCGCACTCGTTGCACAATAAAATTATAGCATAATGCTGGGTTGCACCGTGAAATGGTGCATAAGCAACTCGAGCAAACACTGCAAGAGACATAGCATCAGTTTTTATTTAAAACTCTAGAAACGAAATAACCTTAAAAACGAAAGACACATTACCACGTAAAGTGCTTTTTACATTTTCGTCTGTAACACAATAACATAAAGCCTACGAACGACTAGGTCCATTCTTTTCGGTCAAGTCTATGATTGGCTGGAATCGGAATGGCGTGATAATCACTATCCAATCATATTATGATTATCGTAATGAGCTAAGTACAAATCAGACACCTCCGTGTCGTGGGGCCATAATCCTAGGGAGGTACTGAGATACTTAGATTTCTATAAAATTTTTGTTCATCGGTCGCACGCATTTAATCGCATAGCTATCAGCACAGCCACGTCTCAACCAGTAGCCCGGCTGGAAGGCTGACGCTGGCGACGGTTAGGGGTCATCGCCCTGAGGTCGCGTGCGCAGGCGGCGGCTGGCGGGTTTTATCACTGCACGGTGAAGGTGAGCTAAGCTGCGTATTTATACGAAGCTTTGGAACTTAGTTCGACCAATCAATTGCTTTTCTGAGCTTTTATATACATATAAAATACTGTATTGAATATTAGAGAAAAATTCAATGGTAACTGACTGCCAACTCAGAGCCAAAGACTCAGAAAAGTAACTAAGGCTAAAAGGGGGCGCTTGTCGGCCCAATAATTAAACCTCAGAAGGATACAAAAGGGAAAATCCTTCGCTAATACGTACGAATACAAACTCGCTTGCTGTACTTACTTACACGCTGTAAGATGTCTCGCTTGTACCAGGAGCAAACAAAGTATTATGAACAGAAAATCACTTGTAATATCCCACAAGTTTGTAATTTTCTGTTCATAATGTACTCCTAGTTCCACCAAGTGCCAACAAGCAACAGTAGTTATAAACATTCTGTAAACAAAGTAGTTTACCTCGGACAAATTCTGCAAGTCGTTAAAGTATATATTTATATTTATCTAAAAAATTTCCGAAAAAGTTAAATAGTTAAAATTAAGTACTTATCGTTTTGTATTACTAGAGTTATTTAATACAAACTAGTACACACTTTATTTTATTATTTATTCTTTATTGTGCAGAGAGAAGATCAATAACACAGAAGTGAGTAAAAGGTATGTATGTACACAGGTGAGCTTATCTCTAAAAAGAGATTTCTTTAAACAAGCAAACCTTAGCGGGGAAACATGTAATAAAATAAATAATCATACATACGTGTAATACAAAAGATAGTATAACAAACATACACATTACACAAATTATATACTTAAATATATACTCAAATACATATACAATATATAGTATATATATATATATACATAACAAATAAATTAAATATACTCACAAAGGTACACATATGTACAGTGGAGATCAAGCTATACATACTGCACTCTGTACCTATCTTATATCCTTCACTATAAGGATTAATGTAGTACTGCAAGTGTATGACTTGATGTGATCTCCACTGTACTTACAAATGTACACGTATGTACTCACAAAGGTACACGTATGTACTCACAAAGGTAAACATATGTACTCACAAAGGGATGAAGGATGCTACAGAAATCTCATAAACCAGTTGAATAAGCAGAAAGGAAATCGAGGCACGTTGTTTCAAATGCAGGATAAAAACCGACTATAGGGTTGCCAGATGATATCGAAATTGAGGACGTCCTCCCGTCCTCCCAACCTTCAGAATGTTCTCTTTTTCCAAAATTTGCAGGGCACCGGCTTTGTTAGGACCCATCATGTGACACGGACAAACACTCAAATATCAGCTCAAATATCAAATGTTCTAACAATGTGACATAAATTATAAATGATAAGAATAACATAAAACAACGTAAAATGAAATTTTAGTGAGATATATTTCGGGCCATTCGGGCCCGGCATCAGTTGTGACTGATATATCTCACTAAAATTTAATTTTACGTTGTTTTATGTTATTCTTATCATTTATAAAGACAAAAAAGTCAGTATTTAATATTTATTTACATAAATTATAAGGTTTTTATTTTATTTAAAAATGTAATGTCCTTATTTGTTTTCTAAAATCCATTACTATTCCTTCTCTTTTGTAAACAATCTTTTTTTCCCGTTTTCCATCTGACAACCCTAACCCCGACTCACTCGAAGTTAAATGCGTTCAGTGAATTCATAAAGAGAAAGTATCGGCTTGGTATTTGAGGGGAGTATTGTGCTGAAATACGTTTCGAAATTGTATATAACAATAGACACCTTACGTAGACGCGTAAGAACCTACGCAACTATTGTAAAGGTGCCAGCCAACGCCTTTGGAATATTTAATGTTCCTTTTTTCCGTATGACGCTACTTAGGCACTGTGTACTGAAAACCCTGCTGCCGTGCCGTCTTTACACGTTCGGTCGTACGTAACTGACATTTTTGTCGAAATTAAGATTCACCGTAGCGTAATCTATATATTTATATTTCTCAAATTTTTGAAATCAGGCCAGAACTGTGTTTTTTTGTTATTATAGCCAATTCTGAAGGCTTTAATTTTAGTTTTAGTGCTGTCAAAACTAAATATTTTCCAAAGTAATTTAGCTTCTGTTCCTAACATTTAAAGACTATTTTGTAATCAAGAAAATTAAATTTTGACAGCACTAAAACTAAAATTAAAGCATTCAAAATCGGCTTTAATATAAGAGCTGTAAAAACGTTTTTATAGTCTTCCTCCAAAACTTCAGGCGCCATTTTCTCTAAATTGCCGCGAATGCACATAAGGCAGAACTTCTAGGAAAAAACAGCAGACTGTCGGATCCGAAAAGGTCGCAATCAAACAAGGAGGTTAAAAGGTTTAATTTTAAAAATAGCCGAACGGTGTTAGGGCTGCTTCATACAAGAAACAATGTGAGTAGTGATTTTAAGTCTAGAAGAACAATTATATTTTTATTTTATGTTTTAAGAGTTGATTACCATTGAAATGAAAGTATAGCTTTTTGTATAAGTAAATCTTTTTGGGGTTCCGTACCCAATTGGGTTCCAAACGTGTCCCTATTACTAAGCCTCCGCTCTCTGTCCGGCCGTCCGCCTTTCACAGGGGGTATACAACTTCAGCCGTAATAGGTAGCCAGTTGAAATTTTCACAGAAACCTGTTACTGTGGCCTCTATTACGGCAAATATAAAGAAAAAAAACCAAGGAATTCGCATAGCTTTATTTCTAAGTTTCTTTTTTTTATTTATTCAAAGAATATACGCCATTTTAGGACAAGGTTTTCATTATTTTGGTAAATTAATGAACCATTACCTTTTTATGATTTTTTTAAGAATTGTCGGCTATGACGTCACTTGAGGATTTTAGACATTATACTGATGGTGATGTGTCATTGCTTATAAAAAAGTGGTCTGTCTCTGTCTGTCTACTCATCTGTCATCCATTGGTCAAATCAGTCGGAAGGAAATGATTATAAATTGATCTTGATAGCAAAGGACACATTTCTAAACAGCCATTTCTCAAGTGACGTCACACGAAGGAAATTGCAGCTTTTTCGTAAAAATATTCATCATCATGAGGTTTTTAGACCACAACTTCTAAAATACGGCTAAATCTCGAAATGGTTTTCGAATGAACACACCTTAACATAATTTAATCTAAATGAATTGAAACCCATTCCTGTACAAAAATTATTACAATACATACAAATATAAAATTTGGGCAGTTTGTAATACACACCCTTAAGTGAAACAACAAATACTTATTAAAAATTCGGGTTCCATCCACAGAGGCTGCCGAATTGTGTCTCAGGTGCCACGACTTTTTGGCCATGTTTTTCGTCGCCGTGATGTTGACATCTTATTTACCATAATTTTTCAAGGTTGGTTTCCTATCTATATTGTATCCGAATTGTGCGGTACGAAACCCTGTGCGCGAAAGTCCGACTTGCACTTGCCCGTTTATTTTACACAGTTTATGTAGGTACAATAATATGATAAATGAACATTATCATTGTTTACGTTGCTCAGAGCTAGTGCCTGGAATCATGTGAAATATTTTTAATTAAGATCTTCCCTTGAAAATGGAGTAAAATCCGAAACCGGTTGGGAGTTAACAAAAATAAAGTGAAACTACAGTACAAGTGTTTTAATTCAAGATGTGTTTCAAGTTTCACCAAGTGCCGACAATCGCAAGTATAAATTTTACAATAATAATAACAATAATATTACGTTTCATTTGAAGAACAAATTTTCCGAGCCTTTCCGGAGGTGTCTTCGTTACTAATTTAGTATACCCCGCTTGTCTCGACCTTCATTTGCGTTTTATGTACATCTACGTCAATCATTCATGTTTCATTCGTAACAAGAACTCGTACCAACCGACACACAGTCAGCTAAGTAAAATATTCAAAACATTACTTGCCTTTTTCCTTGGTTACTTTATCAAACCAACTGCAAGAAAGTAACAAAAACAACGGTTCAACGCCTGGACGCTTCTCCTGCAAATTATATGGCGTGTTCTGATTACCTTCTCATATGTATTATTTACTGGAATAGGTACATATATACATATTGTTACCTCTACCATACTACAAAAATGTAATTACAACAATAAAAGCGGTTTTATAAGTACGTTCATTGTTTATCGGATATTACAATATTACATTATAACAACGCAATTCTGCGCTCTGATTGGTCAAATTTATTATAACACTGCATCGCTTCCGGTTGGTTCCCTAGCGGTAATACCGTCAGACGTTTAGGAGATAATATAAACACATATACTCACACCTGTGTCCCAGAAAGGTAGGCAGAAACTACAGATTTCTATGTATATCCTGTGCATCAATCTAATCATACTTTCGGGTACAAACTTTGCCCTCCTTCAATATGTCGCCAATTTGGTCGGTATATACCTACTTCCTTCTACCTTACGTAACGGGCCGGTCGAGCTTTATCTCCAACATGCGCATCATCGTCACTCCACTTTCTTTCATTCCTTCTATTATGTCCAAATTACCGAAGCATACCTTTTTCTATCGTAGTCACTACATCTTCTATGAGGCCGCAACGATCTCGTATGTCGATATTTGGCGTTCTATAGGTATATGCAATGTCAAACCACGCATACTCCCTGTAAGGAACGCGACTCCACTGCATTTACTCTACTTTGATGTTTATCTTACTATACCAAACATTCACTATCATACGTGTAGGAACCAACACTCCAGTATGAACTGCCCATAAAGGATTGCAGAGCCCCGTTCACTTTATTTCCCGCATTCACTCTTGTTTCAATGTCACCGTCACATTTTCCATCGCGCGTAAATACACAACCCAGATAGGCAAACTCGTTAACCTGTTTTACTTTTTTTTCCCCAATCTTATCCTTTCAATCAGTCACCGTTTCACCCAACGTACTAAAATTTTAAGTTTGTTGGTTTGACCCCTCTATTGCAATTTAAGGTGACGCGACGTCGCGAAGATTTGGCAATTTTTGCAGTCGTTTTACTACGTTCAGTAAGAAGCTACTAGGTAGTTTGATAAATTACCTTAGTATAACATTTTCGGAACCTTTTTCTAAATTTCTATAATACAAACGCGATTAAAAAGATCACTCGATAGAAATAATTATTAAAATGAGGTCTTCAAATACACGCTTTCTCATAGGTTGACAAATAATTATCATATGCAGACCCCAAACATATTTTATTACATGGGTTTTAACAATATCTACATTTTGGTAAAAGGAAATTTTTCTAGTCATTTTAGTTTTTTATATAAATAAAAAAGGTATTTTTTTTATCTTTCTCCCTGAATCGGTCTCTCTCGCATTGTGCGTTTTTCCGCTTGGAGTGACACTGCCCGTTGAAAACTCGATGCCTCACCTTAAGACAGATTATTAGTTAGTAGTAGTTAGTTACGTAGCATGGAACGCCAAATTTATTTATTATTTAAAGAGACATATACTTCATTCAATTCATGCCACAGTCAGGGCTTATAGTAGAATACATATAGTTTGATGATTATTTATGTAAAAGGCGAGTGAAGGAAGCTAGTCCCCACCACCCAGGGAATCCTACTGTAAGGATGACAATTATTATACTTACTAAATAATGAATCATTTGAATTTGAATTTTTCTGTAATATTTTCTAGGTCCTTATAATATCGTTTTCGAGCTTTGTGTTCACCACGGATGAACATACTGACGTGATTTAACGAGGGATGGAGGGAAAAAGGACAATCGTCTTCCCCACACGATCTTAAAAAATGTTAGACAAGACTTCTTTGAATTACGAAAATATTTGTTTATATGCCACGAGCCGTGAGTCTCCCTGCTCCCAAAAAATAATACATTAATGCGTCGTTGAGTTGGACAGACACCTTTTAATACAGGTTTCAGTCCCATACCGGAACCCTAAAAATGAGGACCCTCTCGACAGTTGCCATTAGCGACTCCTAGTCTCAACTGGCGTAACTTTGAAAACTGCGACAAAGTTTCCAATTCCACAAACTCTTAATTTTCCGCTCCCGTTAGGACTTCATCGTTTTCAATCCTTGTTAGTACTTGGGAATGTTTACCAGAGTGAATGTTTACCAGAGTCTGCGCCGTTTTTCAGAAAAAAATTACGCGAATACAATTTTCGATTTTAGTCTTACCTTTGAAATTTACTGAATTTAAAGAAGTTTTATTGAATAAAATAAAACTTAAATAACAGTCAAACACTTAAAAATCTACCTACAAAATAAAACTTACCTAAAACAAAACACTAACCTAAATAAAACCCTTATAAAACCTATACCTTATAAAAATAAACTAAACTAAATTAAAAATCCTATCTAGATCGCCACCGTCATGTGGAAGGGTACCTAGAAGGCTGCCAGCGTTTCCTCTTTGAGTTTAAAGAAGTTATTCTTTTCTCGCAATTACAAAAATTGTAGCACTAAATTATGTTCCTTCTTTATCAATATAAATCTTATTTTTTAAATTTTTTTTTTCTATTAATCTATTCAATTTTATTCAGATTTTCTTAGTTTCATAACTATCGGACAGACAATTGTGTCGATTCGGCACAACACAACTTAACTTATTTAACAGGACTAAACTTAATTTAAGCGTTCTGTCTTTTTCTTTCTGTATCGAAAAGACAAAAACAGAACGCTCAAAATAAGGTTAGTCCTGTCAAATAAGTTAATTTGTGTTGCACTGAATCGACACTATCACATATTCTGTTGAATAGAACTCTAAAAGCTACTTTTTTGTATGGCTTTTGTCAGAACTAAATTCAATTTCACGTTTTAAGGCTTCCTGTAATTCAAAATTAATTTGGCCTCATGGCCTTTAGTAAGAGAAATAAGGAAACAAAAACTACAAAGAATAATCAAAGTGAAAGTGTTTATGATTTGATAATAATAATCGCGATACTTGCGTCACGGTCACGCTGCAACGATCCACGATTAACAGATTACTTCTCACTGGATTACCTCTCACAAACGATTCAAAAAATATTTTCGATATCTCTAAAGAGATACAAACCAGCACGACAAAATGAAAATGAGATCCGATTTTGCTGTTTTTTGGTATGGTGCTGAATTTTGTAAAAATGAACCGATCAAGCTTTGAAAAACGTTTATATTTACGAAAATAGACAAAGTAAAATCTGTACCTTTCTTGGTTGTAACTTGAAAAGTAAATACATTAATTTAAGCTGGTTTTACTGACATATTTTCATTTTTTTTTACCTATCTATAACTTAAGAGCTACGGTCAGAGTAAGTATAGGCACAAACGCTCAGATTCGAACTCACATACGCAGACGCGTGCTCTAGATCTCGCGTGCCGAGATTTGTATAGAGACGCCCCCGAACTTCGCTTAGACGGCGGCGTGTAGAGCACGCATTTGTGTGCGTGAGTTTGAATCAGAGCGTTTTACTAAGATTCACTACTCTATAAATATATTTTCTCTGATACGGTCTTGTCAGTTACCGCTATCATTCTTCTCTATCTTCTGCTAACGATTTGACCTCTTGATATGACATTAGATCAACTTTCTCCTTCACCTGACTAAAGTAGCTGCCTGCGTCTAGCTAGGTCTTCCTCTTCCTTATTCCCTTCGAACTTTCTTATAAAGAGAAATAAACACTCTTTAAAATTCCATATTTGGTCAGTTTATCAGTTGATGTCAGTGTTTCTTTTTATAAATAAATATATTTTCAATGCAAGTGCTTATAAAGGCCCACTTTTTATGCATCAAAACCAAACAGAAAGTCGGTTATTTTGCCCTAGGGCTTTATAATTTTTTTATTTTTTATTTATTTACAATGGTTGGCTAACCTGCAACCTTCCCTGTGTACCATATGTTATAATTTTTTTCCACTGTTTAACGGCTCTGGATACAGTCCTTTTGAGCCAATTATAATTTAAAGTTCACAAGATTATATTTGTTTTATTTCCTCACACTATGCATCGAAAAACGTAGCATGATACACGGGCGTAAGAGCAATAAATTACTCGGTTACGTTTAAAACACTCGCGCCCTTGTAGCATAAACTACTATTTTATAAATGTTTTCATTTGTTTTTTATTTATTATGTTAACTAAAAAATGTATTTCCTCTCTTCAGAAACTTTTTTATCATTCAAACTATAGTCATTAAAATACCTTCTAAAATTTTAATAGTCAAAGCCGGTACCCGTTTATTTTCCGTGCATATACAAAAAAAAACATTTATGTAAAAGGCTTAGCCGCTTAGGAAATAAAGGCTATTTTAACTCGTTGAGTATGTAGTCATGCTGCTGTTCGGTTGGCCCGAGAGCGTCACAAAAGCTAAGCGCATGCGCACGTGTCCAATTTCAAAAACTGGTCAAACCGGTCCTCCGCTGCTCGAAACGACCAGGCAGCAACGCAGCCTAATTTTGAACTGGGATAAGTGAATGAAACGGGTGATACTATGTCCCTCTCTACGATTTCTCTCGCCGTTGATTGGTGCATTTATTTTGTAAATCTCCAGGGGTGTAAGAAAATCGTATTCATTTGACAACTTAAAACGTACGGTTTCAATTGTCAAACTGCTATTCGCCTAAGTAAATAAGCCAGTTTGACAATTAAAATCGTACGTTTCTTACACAATTCGCATAGATTAAATTATGTTAAGGTGTATTAATTCGAAAACCATTTCGAGATTTATTTTCAAACTTGTGGTCTAAAACACCTCATGATGATGAATATTTTTACGCAAAAGCTGCAACTTACATTTGCCTTCGTGTGACGTCACTTGAGAAATGGCTGTTTAGAATTAAAAATGTGTCCTTTGCTATCAAGATAAATTTACAAAAATTTACTGCCGACTGATTTGACAGATGGATGACAGATGAGTAGACAGACAGAGACAGACCTCTTGTTTAGGGTTCGGTAGCCAAAGGGTAACCAACGGGACCCTATTACTAAGACTCCGCTGTCCGTCTGTCTGTCCGTCTGTCCGTCTGCCACCAGGCTGTATCTCATGAATCGTGATAGTTAGACAGTTGAAATTTTTACAGATGATGTATTTCTGTTGCCGCTATAACAACAAATACTAAAAAACAGAATAAAATAAATATTTAAATATTTAACAATTGTTGTCCAGGATTATTTACAAAGTAATGCATTAAATAACTAAAAGCCTAATTGACATTGAACTTTTATCGCGTACTGTTATTAATTACATCTATTTAATACGTTTTATTCAAAAATAAGAAAAACAATCATATTTTTTGCCTTTGGGTACGCGAAATACCCAATTGTTGATAGATATTAGTAAATAAGAATTTTTACTGTAGTATTTTTTATAATTTTATAATTGCTAACTGTGATGGGGGGGGGGTTCAATTAAAGGTAATAATTGCAATAATTTTACTATAAATGATGTTGATTTTTTAAATTATATTTCAAGGATAATTTTGTGTTTTAATTACCTAATTTACGTCTAAGTTTCGTTTGCAACTGCACTTTACCGACATAAAAATTAAAGAAGAAAAATAGTGGGTCGAGTTGGGTACGGAAAAAATATTTAATTTAAAATTAGTCAACTCGTCCCATTGGGACAAGTTGGCATTGGGCCGAGTTGATGAACCGTTTATCGGATGCACTAACACGGGGCTTCGCTTTTTTGACATATGTATATGCTTTTTTGTACTATATAGTGACGTCTAACTACACCTCTATCTAGCCCAAAAAGCAAAATTTTATGAAACACCATCATATTAGCTTTCGGGATATCGTGAATTTTATTTTTTGACATATCGTCATAACAAGATCGTCATAATAAGATTCATAACAAAAGACCCAGTACAGTTTATTAATTAAAATATACACGCTGTTTGAATTATACCAAGAATACCTTTGTTTAAATAACAGATTTTGCGAAGGCTGAACTCTTAAGAGGCCTCAACCCGATAAATTCTCCATACAAAAGGTAAACAATAACTTTCTTCATATTTTTTTCAAAGGTATTATATAGTGACATCCAACTACACCCCTATCTAGCCCAAAAAGCAAAATTTTATGAAACACCATTAGCTTTCGGGATATCGTGAATATTGCCTCATTTTTATGCAAAGTTTAGCGAATCGTATAATTTTTAGTTATACTAAAAACTAAAACAACGAGTAACAGAGACGTCGTTAATGTTAAGAAAACTAAGTTTAAACGCTTTTTTATAATTAAACAGTTACAGTTTCAGGAAAAACAGTTTTTAACGGAAAACATTCTACTAATTCTACGAGTAGTATCGGTTCCTTTGATTATTTACACTGAGATCTCGCCATCATGCACCTCTTGATGAGAGATTGGTCGGAGTACTGCGTCGGAAATTGGGAAAACTCTCTAGAGATGTGTGCAAAGTTTTATAAAGATCAGACCCACCAGGCCCGGTACTCCCAAAAAGATTCGGTCGGCCGTTTATCGGTCGGGCATACGTACATCTCTGACGCACGCATAAAGAGTGATA
The DNA here is from genome assembly GCA_934047225.1 of Ypsolopha sequella. Taxonomy (NCBI): domain Eukaryota; kingdom Metazoa; phylum Arthropoda; class Insecta; order Lepidoptera; family Ypsolophidae; genus Ypsolopha; species Ypsolopha sequella. The sequence goes on along the minus strand of OW203994.1, from coordinate 11,579,875 downwards.
GAAATGGATATACGTCCGACCGATATTCGACCAAATTTTGTCACTTCGGAGTAGGCCTTCAGGACGTCACAAACACCAAAGGCATTTTTATGGCAGCTGAGCGGGAAGGCCTCCCTTAAACAGAATTTCGGGTTACCTGTTACATAACATCATTAAAAATAATGATCCAAGTACCTACCGTATTGTGGTAAAATAAATTGAAATAGTAAGAGTGCTTGCAAAAAAAACAGCTCAAGTGCGAGTAAGAGTCGCGCCCTGAGGGTTCCGTAACATTAAAATAAGTAATTAGACTAATGTAAATAATTTGAACAAAAACTACAAATTTATCAATACCTTCCAAAAGTTATGCAATTTTTGTTTAATTACAGTATATAACCCCATGCTATATCATATGGTACATAATTTTCAGAAATCCCAGATTCCTAACTAGGTTATTTTTTTAGATAAAACCCGATCAAATTCAAATTATAATTCTAATTCAAATAGTTTATTTTGCAAAGTAGGTATATAAAATACACGTTTCACAAGTCAAAATTTAATCTTATAAAAAAAATATATGCAATAAAATAATAAATGTACATGAACTAGATTTAAGGTTTATTTAATTTATGTAGCAATATATATATATACGATTAAAATTATAGATAAAATATATATTATACAAGGTGAAATCCAATCAACCGCCCGAAACCACACCGGAGACCCGGCCAGGGACCAGGAACTAGGTTCAATGATCACCAACCGAGCCCCCAGCACGAATCTAGGCGTCCGACCAAATCCCATCCTATATACTACATACTAATAAGGTTACATATATAAATACATGCCTACCTCCGCCCAAACAAAAATTGTCTAAAACTAACAACTTTGACGGTCACCCATTTCTATATTTTTGAGGATAATAGAGATTTTATATGTGCACTCTCTCTACTCAATTATGTCTTAATCATGCATGAGTCATGCAGCATGACACCCCGCATGCCAGATTGTTAGATAATAAATAAAAACAATAATTGGGATTATATTATATTTTACATTCTTTATTATTATTATCGAAATTATGTAAACTGTATATTACTTATAATAATAATATCTTTATTGAAATATAAATATTTACATATTTTTAGATTGATCTCTAGTCCCTATACTAGGATTCCCTTTGTGCTGTGTCTCTAACGCTCAGTACATTTTCTAATAAGTTTATTTCAATTTAATACAATTTAGATAATTGAGATACAAATAACTGTGGTGTATGTGTGTGTGGTGGGTGTGTGAGGGTGTGTGATTATGTGTGATTGTCTGTAGGGTGTATGAAAGAGGATGTGCGGGTATGCGAGGGTTTGGATGTGAATTAACGGGAGATGTCTTAGTGACTAGCAGTTTAGGGGGAAAGATTAATTTATCTTAGTTTTAGTATCTTAGTTTAGTATATTTATTTAACAAACTTGCTACAGACAGAGTCACTTCTCTACCTAGTACCCACTTATTTAAGTACAGCGCAAACAATAAACAACGCAAGTTATGTTAGCATAAGAATGAACAAAAAAAGAAACATAAAAGTATCTTAGCATGTAAGGTAGGTAATAAAAGGAAACCTTTGTTTCATGAAAGAGCCCACATTTATGAAGAAAAAGTTTACAAAGTGTGCTTTTTTATGGGCCCAATGATAGTTACGAGAGAGTCCTTTCTATTAAATTATTTTTTACATTTTTTTATTTTCAAGGTTCCATATTTAGGTTGGAAAACAAAATCCTATGATCAGTTTTTTGTCTATACGTCTTTCATGACACTTTTTTAGAAACAGTAGTTATCAATATGTAAATACTGAAGCCGCAGATTCCTTTACAAAAATCCGGCTTATAAATGAAAAAGACGCTTATTATGTGTAAATAGAACTCACGCCCTGAAAAGGTCCCATAAACTTACAAGTTTTCCATGTTGTATGACATGTATATTTATTTTATATTTATCGGCACAGCACGGCATTGCGTCGCAGAGTTTTCGTATGCAACAGCGCGCACACGGAGCAGGGCTACATTTACACGAACCGTTTCGATCCAATTTAGACCGCCATCTTACTTAGTATATATTTAAAATACCTAGGTACACTTGTCCTCACTCAGAATACGCGATTTCATTATTATAGCTTTAACAGAGAAAACTTATTTTGGCACTTACTCACTCACTTACTGACTCACTTGAAATACAAATCTAAAGTTCAGATCACTTCTACTTATTCTAGCACTATGAAATGCACACGGATAGTGCTTAAAAAACATTCTTTGAATTACATATTTAATATAAAATAAAATCTATATTAATTCATTTTTGTCACCATGTTTCTCGGACAAAATTATTAAGTCCTTCAAATCCGGAGAGAAAAGACATATTTTGTTAGTATAATTAATCATAAAATAATTTATTGGTAAGCATACTTAATCAAGACCGAAATTATGTAATATTTATATACAGCTTTCAGTTTATACGACACCTTCATCTTAATCTCAATTAGCAAATTGATATTTTCCAGCCTGGAATAAATTAGACCTGAAGGCATACGGTTCAAATATTTTCTTTGTTTATTTTTATTACATTTGTACAAATTAACTGTGAATTGTAATTTTGTGTAAATTACTCATTTAAACACAATATCGAATACAAGACAATAAAATGAATAAAATTCACCACAATTACATAGTTTGTAGATTATGTAATAAAAAACTTTGAGTAAAAAATACACAAAATTAAATGGCGGTAATTTTAAAATTATGATTACGAGGAGGGCCTACCCTAGCAACTTTTTTAATACCCGTCCAGCACAATGAATCCAATTGCAAATACCTTATTTGCTTTTAATAGAGGCGATTATAATATATGTTGGCTCATTGGCCTCTTTTTCTTGGACGTGTAATACTAATAATCACGCAGCGAAACAACAAATTGATGTGTTTTTAGATAATACTGAAATATTTTGTAGGCAAAAATATATTGGATTTAAGTAGAATCCCTTCATATTTCTGTTACGTATTATATGAAGAAAAAAAAACAAGTTGGATCTCTTAACCATGTTCTTGAAACAAACGTTTGAAAACCAAAAAAAAGAGAGTGGAAAAAGGTCAATAAATGAAATATATTTGTTTCAATACAAGGAGAGTCCGAATTTCTTTAAACGAATCCTCGAAAGTCTAGCGTTGTTCATGTTTTAATCTACAGTCTTAATAGAGAAGTCCATTGCTTGGGAATGTATAAACATTTTAAGAGAGCATTACATACCAGAAAAATTTATTGGATGTAGGCACAGACGGGTTGTTGTACATTCGTCACAAAGTAAACTCGTCACATTTTTTGTACACACCCATTTTTCGTACAGGCAACAGAAAAATCAAACAAAAAAAAAGGTATTTTTTTTTTCATAATCACAACATTCACAACACTTTTAAGTATTAAGAGAGAGAGAGAGTGTTTTTTCTTCGAGCGCTAAAACCAATAACTTTGCTTGCTTTGGTATTTTACACAAAAATTATGTAAATTGAAACCTTATGAAAAATAAATATATAGTATTTTTATTTTTATTAATGTTTGATTTTTCTGCTGCCTGTACGAAAACGTGACGAATTTACATGTGACGAACGTACAACAACCCGCAAAGCAATAAGTGGTCCGTGGATGTAGGTATTTACACATTTTACCTATATACATAGATATATAGGTAATGTTATGTTACCGGCCTAACCAGAAATGCTTCAACGCAGTCTTCTGGCTCTCTTGAGCCAGTAGGTTAAGTAAGGTTAGATATGGCGAGAGGTGCGACCGCCATACAACGTTTTTATAACAATCCAGAAACACTTTAGCCCAGGCCATACAAGTTTGTCCCAAAATCGTATTTCGCCGGCAACATATACATTCATGAATCCCCGGGGGGTCTTCATATGTGTTTCCGAGTAGGGACTGTGACATGAAGTCAAAAAGATATAATTCGGCTCAAACCTGTTTCTCCGTATAACAACGCCGAGCCTAAGCATTCATAATTTACATTACCACCCCGGACACTCCGTGCATTTCAGCCAATTTAATTACTAACAACTCTAACGCGCGTAATTAGCTTGTCCATACACGCTTGTGCACACACACACACGTACAGCGAACAAGCGATACTGTGTCGTAAGAGCGTTATCGGTAAAAAACGGTAAATCACGCGTTTTTCAGGTAAAACTACTCGTAAATGGCAATAATTTCCTGTAAACTTCTTTTAACACCGCATTACAAATATCTTAATACTGTATGTGATCAGAATAAAAAAATTAAAAGATCGTGGATATTTTAAAAACAAACATGGAGGTCGGAAAGATACTGTTGGTGTTGGTGATCAAAATAGAAATGTAAATTTAATTTATGTTTTTCACTATAATTGAGAAACAAAACCACGTAAAAACGGAAACGGAAAATATTAAAAAACAGCGCATATTTGCAGTTTGGGCGAGCACAGTGCCCTTAAGGAGCAAAATATATAAGTATTGTTAGTTCAACTATAAAAAAAACTTCATTTTAGGAAATTATTCTCGTGTATAAGAAACAGCATGAAAATATTATTCAAAATCAAGCTGTTTTTAGATTAAAATTAAGTAAAATTGGTTATTTCTGTAAAACCACTTTATTTGTACCAAGAAAATACTGCTTTGCCATCCATGTGAAACGTATTATTTTCTCCTATTTTTCGCTATCCGTAGACCCAGCGACGTCGTAATGCAGTGCGCGCTGATATGAACGTTATTTCAATATAGTTGCTGTCGATATTTGTACCGACACAGGTCGACTCAAGGTCGTTCGCGGCTACAACAGCCTTAAGGCGCAGTATTAAGCAAAATGCAGACAACTTTATACAAGTCCTAATGTAGCCGCAAATTGAAAATAAATTAAATTTTGCGTGCGCAGTAGTTTAATACAGCAGGATAGATAAATCAAAAACAAAAGCGTTTGTGGAGGACGGAAGTTTACCTTGATACTGGGCCTTAAGTTCACTCCGTATACCTATACATATACATGTTTATATTCTATTCGCTAAAGAGATTTTAAAAAGGTAAGACCTTTTTAAAAACACTTTTCAGGTAATAAAACATGAACATTGAACTTGAAAAAAAACTATGTACCATATTTGACGCAAATAAAAAAAAATCTATCTATCTATCTATCTATCTATAACAAAAATTTATTGATTTCTAAGCGTGCTCTGATTTTGTATGATTTTTACCTACACAATCAAAGTACCTAACTTGTAAATTGATTCAGGGAACTATTGGTACTGTTGAAAGAAAAATCTCAAGTTCTAAAAATGTACAGTTTTGTATTATGCAGAGAAGAAAAGATAAAAAAAACACCTCGACCCGAGCTTTTCACACCGAGCCTCGATTTTAAGCAGCACCAATGAAAAACTTTTTTGTTTTAATAAACCCGTGCCTGCAGCTGCCTGCCTGAATGAAATGTTCCTGTAGAAGTGAAGTTTCAATAAAGTCTAAGCACTAAATTAAGCCTGTGTTTACTATCACGTACCCAGCATCTAACAACAAAGAATATAGTAACAATCCGGAAATAGTAGGTCTAATAGTGAAAATTTCAAGAACATAGGAGTTCCTCATTTTTAGGTACTAATTATTAACTTTTTTTTTTGTGAAATGTGAGAGAATGCTTATAAGCGAAACCGGTTGGTTGTAGTGAAATAAACAAGAAATCCGTGGACAAGTAAATGTGTGTTATTTCAACAAAGTTGTATGATAAGTTCCACCAAGTGCCGACAATCATCATAACATCAACACCAATCACCAAACCCAAAAACAAACGATCTTTCGCTTATACAGGTTGTTTGGGACATCGATTTATATAATTTGAGTGATGATTGAGGAAGTGATTTTGAAAATTTCTGACTGAATTTACAATATGCAAAGTTTTGTGGTTTTCGAGATACAGAATTTTTTTTAATTTTGTCGACTAAAACACTATTTATGGTTAAAAATAAAAATTTTAGTTTTTACTAAAATTAACTTTAAAAGTCTCTTTCTTCGTACTGTATTTAGCTTTATGTTTATTTTCACTTCTTTGTGAACATGTTTATCTTGTTTTTTTGTTTAGTTGAAGTGTATTAAGAAATAATATAATATAAAAATATGATTTTTACACATAAATAGTGTTTTACTCTAATTTTAAGCAGACAAAACCGAAAAATGTCTATATCTCGACACCTACAAAACTTTGCATAATAGTAAATTTAGTCCAAAATCACTTCCTTTATCATTCCTGAAAATACTTACATCGATGTCCCAAACACCCTGTAGATATATATTAGTAAATATTACACAAATGTAACAACATTTGAAGAAAACATCCTAATGTCCTAAAGTTTGGTTCATAGCGTCGCTTACAGGTATGGCGCGACCACGATCTAAATGAACGTGGCGAAAAACAGAACTAACGCCGCCATCATACAAAACGTCACGTTCAACTTTGCTCCCTGCGTTCAACAGTTCATCGTCTATTGTATATGCCGTCGGGATATAGTAGAATTTGGCATATTGTAAAGTATGAAATCGAATATATTTCACCAGAAAGTCGAAAATAGGTGCGACGACGAGCGAAGCGAAGAGGAGCGTGTAAAGTTTAAATGTTTAGGGAGCCGAGCGAAGCGCACCGGAGAGAGGTGACCCCTCCTAATTTTTACAAAAATATAGTGTGCCTGAGCAAAATGTGATATTATGCCGAATGCATATGCCACCTCAGCGCCCTCTCTAGCATATAGAGCTAGCATATTATATATCGTGGTCGCACTGTATGTCGTAAGACTCGTAAGTTGTAGACCACGAAAGTAAAGTGCCGTATTGTTTGTTTATAAGTCATAATCATTGATTACAGCCACGGTCATGATCATGACTCAAAGCCTGAATGATATCACGATGTTCTTCTTTTGCTAGACTTTTGTTAGATTTAAGCGCACAACGTCCCGTTCGCAAACCGTCCCACTGCTGTAAAATTGTCCCATTCTCTAAATGTCCCGTTCGAAAAGAAAAAAAAAGATAGAATATTACTTTGTTACAAATGATTTCTTAGTAAAGGTACAGACAGCAAAAGAGATAAGTAGCCAGGCCCCACGCAAACACTTCGATCCTAAGACCCACAGGAGAGCGATAGATGAGATGTGAAATACTTGATCAATACAAGCACTATTTATTAAGTATTTTTATATCATCAATCACTTACCTGTGGGTCTTAGGATCAGAGTGTTTGCGCTAGGCCGTTACTTATCTCCTTTCCTGTCTGTACTAGTAATTGTTAAGGTAATGTTTTTTTTAGTCACAGTATTATGACAAATATAAGACTACCTAACATTTCATTTAATTTAGGTTATTATTTTTCTTTGTAGTTGGTCTTTATTTTAAGTATTTTTATAATTTGGTTATATTTAAGTTTCTTGGAAATAACGATATTCATCTTTCATAAAATAGACTAAATTATGAGTACTACAGGACTAATGCCTGTTTTTAGGTACCTTAAAAATATTTTACTACATTAATTATATCTTGGTTTTTTTTCCAAGTAAGCATTTTAGTTAAAAGGTGATGTCTTGTACCAGTGGCGTGCACAGAACTTTTTGCTGGAAAAGCAAGCAATTGGTCAAGAATAACAATAAAAAAAAATGAAAAAATGTATATAACACTTTGAAAAAAAAAAGTTTGTATTGGAAATTTTCACTACCCTGGGTCATAGAATTATTTTTTTTTCAAACTGATTTTTAAATTTTTTCATATTCTTTTTATTGTTATTCTTGACCAATTGCTTGCTTTTCCAGCAAAAAGTTCTGTGCACGACACTGTCTTTACTTCAAAGTAAGTACTTCAAAACCGGGAAGAACTCGGTTTAGAATTAATGAAAACACGAGATCATAAACTTTAGTTTAACGCCGACAAAACGGGGTCCGCTCAAGTTCAAATGAAATCCTTTTATAGCGAATTATTTGTCAGACACAAACAAAGTGGTGAACAGGGAAGTTCGTTATTACTTACGAGAGGAAAGGAAATTGCTTGGTTGTTTACTAACTGTTTGCCTACTACGAGTACCCACTGATCCTGATCCTGTATCCCTAGCATGCATCACACGTGCCTTCGGATTTTCTACAGTAAATCCAAGATTTTGGGTTTTATATCTGTTTATCTTTACCTTATACTTGTATTGGATCAATAAATTGTACAGACATTGTTTGTTGGCAAACAAACAATATTTTCTTTCTTATTGTCTTTATTTACAATTGCTCACATTGGATCCACTCACTTTTCGTAAAATACACACGAATACTTCTGAGAACTATTTATATTGGAAATTAATTAACTTAGAAATGAGATCTTTTTGTTATTTGTAGTTTTTTTTTTGTTGAATAAGGATATTCTAGATTTGTAAATTATTTTTCAATGCAAGTGCTCGTAAAGGCCCACTTTTTATGCATCAAAACCAAACAGAAAGTCGATTATTTTGCCCTAAGGCTTTATTATTATTATTTTTTTTTATTTATTTACAGTGGTTGGCTAACCTGCAGCCTTTCCTGTGTACCATAAATGTTACCTTTTTTCCACTGTTTAACGGCTCTGGATACAGTCCTTTTGAGCCAATCATAATTTAAAGTTCACAAGATTATATTTGTTATATTTCCTCACACTATGCATTGATAAACGTAGTATGATACACGGGCGTAAGAGCAATAAATTACTCGGTTACGTTTAAAACACTCGCTACGCTCGTGTTTTAAATCGTCCTCGTAATTTATTATTTTTCGCCCTTGTAGCATAAACTACTATTAATTTGAATTGAATTTAACATAATATACAATCTATTTGAATCTTCTATTTGACTATTCATTATTCCAAATTTCAAAACGAACCAAATTAGCACCCAAAGTGACAAGAGGCCAAGGGAACAAAATTTTAATTAACAATTACTTACATAAGGGTAGAAGCTTACATCCAGCAGGAGTAATTAAGTTTTTGGCACGAGTTGCCGTCTAAATAGTTGCAAGCCAGAGAGTTACATTATTTTGCACAGCAGCTATAACTAATACAAAACAAATAATTAAATTTTACATACATCAAAGATATTTCCGAGAATGGACTGTAAATTAATGTAAATTTCAGTCCACACTCGTATACCCGTATTTTACCGACGAATACAAACTTTCTTTAAAAAAAAAACACACTTTTTTACGTTATTTACCTGCTGTTGAAAAGAAGTTTCAAGTTAAATAAATTTGTATAATAACAATTTTGGGACCTTTTTGTAGTTTTGAACTATCAGAAAAGCGATTGGATTGATTTCACTCGATAGGAATAATTTTTGAAATAAAATCTAATTTTACACTTTTTTGATATTCTGATAAATTGTGTTTTAAAAACTGACAGACTTGACAGACTTAAAAAATATTTATTTAGATTAACAATACCTAAATTACTGGTAATGGAAATTTTCATAGCTATTTTAGTAAATTTTATATTATTTTAAAACCGACTTTTTGTCAATTTTCCCCGTTTCCGTCCCACTCTCACTGCAGATCTTTCCGCCTGGAGCAACGGAAACCTTTACACAGACGATACATCACCTTAATTTAAAAAACAGCATTAGGGTCAGAAAAAAAGTATAGCTTATTCTAGACAAGGGTAGTAAAAATGTATATACTTATACTGTTACCGGCCAAACCCGATTGTAGGACAAACTAGTTTCGCATAGGCCAAACTACTTTTTGGAAAATCCTTCAGCGCAGAAGAGAGCCGCTGGGTTAGGTTAGAAGATTAATAGTGGCGCGACCGCCATACAGCCATAACCTACGTGGTTATTTTTCATGACAACCCAGCACTACTTTGTCCTAGGCCAAAACTAGTTTTTCCGAAAATCTAGTTTCGCCGGTAACATAATATGTATATTTTAACCGTGCCAAACGGGAAACCGTCGCGTCATCCTGTTTGCCTCTGAAGAAACGATTACAGTGGAACAAGCCAGGCGCCATCTGACCTATGTTGTTACATATATCAATTATACAATATAAAATTAAGTAAGTAAGTAAGAAATATCCATAGGCCCACGTTTTGATCGTATTGCAAAGGCCTCTCGAACTACCATTGCAAAATAAATTCCAAAGAAAGTGGGCGCCAGTACACAGCCTTGCTTGACTCTGCAGCTGATACCAAAGAACTCCGTATATTTGCCGTTTAACGCGACACAACATTGCATGTCATCATGCAGTAGTCGGACCAACTTCATAAACTTATCCTTGCATCCCAGTTTCATCAGCACCACCAATAAAGCTTCTTCAGGCACACTGTCGAAGGCTTTCTCCAGGTCAACACAGATAGATACAGTACAGTGCCTGACTCTGTTTTCTGCTTTTCTCCTGGAGTTGACGTTTGGGTTTCCGGCAGAATTTCTCAGAACTCCAAAGAGGTAAGTAGAGATAAACCTCTGTACGAGTTGCAGTCGAAGCGATCTCCTTTGTTATTGTAAAAGAAGCAGATACGAGACAGATGAAAGTCTTCGGGCTTCCGCTCCTTTTCTCACATCTCAACAAAGAGCCTCCAGCTAGATGGTACCGTGCAACTCATTACCTCCTTCCACACTTAAGTAGTTGCTCTCCGGGTAAACTGTCAATGCCTACCGCTTTTTAATTCTGCTGTTGTTTAATGGCAAGAACGACCTTACTTAGTGACATTAGCTTGTCAAGCTCAGTGCAGACAGGCGAGATCCGCATCTCGGTCAACGTTCAGTACGCTGTTAAAGTGCTCCCGCCAGCGGTGATGCACGTCCTGGTTGCTAAAGTCTATTTCTAGGGCAGCTGGAAAATCAGTCGTTGACCTTTGCACATTTTTAGTGGACCCCGTACCACGTAACGCAATTAACATTGTATGGCGATATTGACGTATCGTTTTCTTTTGATGCCTACAGTTTTTCCATCTGCCCTAGTAACGTGACATTAATTTACTCGATCTGTTGATACGCTAATACCTTATTTACTGCTATGCTAGGTGTCAAATATTTTTTTTTTGTTTTTTTTTTTTTTCATTTATTATTGTATTTTGTAGCTGTGGGTGTGTGTTTTTTATATACTTTATTTTATTTTTAGGTAATAAAACTATTTGTACGCCTTAAAAGGCAGAGCTGAGCTGAAGCATCCACCAATATTATGTATCAACTGACTGTCCCTTGGTTCCACAAATAAACATTTTTAACTTGAAAAAAAAAAGTAAATAGCTGTGCACCATCAGTTGACATTGTATCCTGACATTATATTATACTGTGTTTAAACAACAAATACTGAAAACGCCAATTGCAAGTTGAAACAAAGTTGCAGGTTTTTGGATAGACATATTAGACATCGATAATAAAGTTAATAAATAAACACTAATCTGGAGTGGTGTCTCTACTGTAAAGATAGGAAAATAGCTGTCGATTTTTTTTATCAGAGAAACAAAATGAAACGTAGTTAAAGTTTTAATGTCATCTTTTGTATCCCGAGAACCATTCACGAAAAAACCAGTAAAAGATATAGACAAGTTTAGGAGAAAAGTGAAAATTCTTAAATTCATGTAAAGTCGATTTCCTGCGGAACCCTAAGGATTTTTTTGATAAAACTTGGCCCACATTACCATTTTCATTAAGTTGGAAGTTATCATAGGAATAAATATATACCTGGTGGGTTTCCAAGGCACTTGATGTTCCTTTATCCCGCTACGGCCAAAACATATAAAGTCGATAACTTCTAAATGATAAACCTTATTGCAACGAAATAAGAGTTACATTTTTATTTATCGAGTCGATAGCAAGTTCATAATTCCCATAGCTTAATTTTTAAAAGATTTTATTTTTAATTTTTTTCGGAGAATTTACGTAATTTTAGGACATGGATTCATTATTTTGCTATATATATGATTTTTTAAAGAATTGTCCGATGACCTTGTCACTTGAGAATTTTAGACATTATACTGATTGTGATGTGTGATTGCTTATAAAAAAAGTGGTCTGTCTCTGTCTGTCTACTCATCTGTCATCTAGCTGTAAAATTAGTCTGAAGCAAATTATTATAAATTTATCTTGATAGCAAAGGACACATTTCTAAACAGCCATTAACCAAGTGACGTCACACAAGGGCAAATGGAAGTTGCAGCTTTTTCGTAAAAATATTCAGCATCATGAGGTTTTTTGGACCAAAACTTCGAAAATACGGCTTTTTAAACCTAAATCTCGAAATGGTTTTCGAATTAACACACCTTAAAATAATTTAATCCTTTATTTAAACTTAATACTTAAATCCTTAATTTAAACCTTTTATGCAGCTCTTTTTCAATATTCTACATCAAATCTCTAGTCCAAATTTCTAGTATATAACTCATTCCGTGTACGAGCTAGAGACCCGGGACATACGGACAGACGGACAGCAAAATGATATTAATATAACTTCGTTTTGCCCTTTGTGTACGGAACCCTAAAAAGAAATTTCCAATAAATGCACAAATGCTCAAACTGTTCACAACAACACGGTCCCCTGATTACACTCTGCAATACCAAGTTTTACTGACGCTTCGCTGCAGGAAAGTTACAGGTGTCCTTTGTCTTTCCAGAAAATAAATGGAACAAGGATGCGTGAAACAAATCGCATTCGTATGACTTGAAAATACGCTTCAATTCACAACATAATTATCACCACGATATAAATCCCTGAGGGGGTGTCAGAGGTGTTCACTGTGTACACATTTGGTACGTGCACCCGCTTTTCACCGACGATAATTACGTCCCCAGACGTGATGGATGGTGGTGAACGCTATCGCCGTACTTCAGGCACAAATAGACAAACATGCAGACAAAAAGCCCCGGTTTCTGGGTTAGTAGGGAAACGGTCTATCTTTCGGCCACAAGAGAATAATGTCTTCAATATGGCAATTTTACCTTAACCCTAAACTGACGGAACCTTAAACATAAAATATATATACAATGTGTAACAGAAAGGTGTAACCATATTTGAAGAGGTTATTCAGTCAATGGTATAGAACAACTTTTACTATGGAACCAACCCTGAAAACCTAAAAAAATTTTGCCCTTCCATACATTTCGGCCGAGTAGCGTTGCATTTTTCTATGAAACAGTAAAAATTTTTCGTCGAGGTACAGGGTTTGTTACATAGTAAAAGTTGTTCTATACCATTGACTGAATAAGCTCTTCAAATATGGTTACACCTTTCCGTATACACGTTGTATATATATATCCTGTGATATGGTTACGCGTTCGAGGGTATAGTACAGTCGTCAGCAGTTCAAGCTCCCTATTTGTAAACGATTTTACCAAATAAATCGCCGCAATAAGAACTACCAATAACCTGTCATGCTCACGTCCATTAAGAAGATGCTTTATTTGGACCAAGTTAATTAAAATTGTTATCTATGTTAATTAAAGCATTTCTCTTGAGAAACTTGATTAATATTATTCTTGTGAGTGGAGAAATAACAAACAGTCACTCATAAGTCATAACATACATCATAATTCATGTAAACCATATATTTAAAGCAACAATAAATTATATGATAAGAACACAAAACACATTCTAGCTAAATAACATTCAAAATAACGACGCAGTTGAACAAACACAGAGAGCAATGAATTTTAGAGATTTCGCCGTTTGAGAACTCAAAATTAGGAAAGGGACTGTCAAACATTGCATCTTTGAATTCGTTCTAAAACTTAATAACCCTTTTTCGTTTATAATAAGGTTCTATTTTGTTCGACTTTTCTAAGAGAGTATGAATTTTTGATATGTACGAGTATGTAGACAAAGGAAATTCCTGTTTACAAAGTTTCATTTCAAGGAGCGTTTAGTAGACATTGTTGCCGTTATTTGAGTTCTAAATCTTATGTGGTAAGCTTGAATGTTTGAAACTAATAAAAAGTTAGTATTGTGAGTTATTTATTTAGTTTCTAACATAAAACAAAACATATTTTGAACGAGATTGCTGTATTCCCGAAGGAGAGAGTCAAGTCGAGACCATTCCAGAATAAAACCTCGTAATACGTCATTAAACATTTCGTAAGGCCAATTTTGCCAAATCGCAATAAGAGAAATTTCCAAATGAACAACAGTAAAGTTATATTGACAAAACACTGTATCAAATGTTTGTATGCCTTTGTTTTATTCCAAAATTTCATCCATCAGCCTAGTTCATCCACTGCTGGACATAATAATTTCCAGGACTTTGCCACCCCCGGCGGTCATCCTGGAAGAATTGCCCATACTCACACATGCTGGTGCCGGAACCCTCGCACCAGTGACGCCACTGCCCGTCACCAGTCTAAAATTTACAATTCCAAATTTTACAAATTTATATTTACGGTGTCTTTGATTGAAATAGCCAAATTCATACTGAAGACCTTATAAGTAATAAGTATTAATCTTTAATTCAATGCCCCTTTCTGTAAAAACGAAAAATTAATTTTAAGCTTACTATTTCTTATCATCATATCATTTCTCACATCAACAGCAGTACTCTTCACGCAACAAAACTTCTACGAACAAATTGAAAGCACTACGAGCAGTGGTCTGATAATAATAATCGTTTCGTTAGGATTTAAAGCTTTTTGACAGTGCTGTGAAACTAATAATAAAGCCGGTCAAGTGCGAGGAGGACCCGCTCCTTTAATCTTTAATCTTTAACAACTTACTTATTTAACAATACAATACAATACAATACAGCTATATTGTCACACCACAAAAGAAAAATAATACAATTAATTGAACTTAAAAATACGAGTACAAAGGGTAAGTACAAATAGGCGGTCTTATCGCTTAAAGCGATCTCTTCCAGACAACCTTTAGGTGGAAAAAATACATTACGATAACTGAAGAGGCGGTGTACATGTAAAATAAGGTATACAACTTATTTACTTTACTTATTTCTACATTATATTATAATCTAAGCTGTACCAGGGAGTAGCCCTGTTCCCTAATCTAAGTAAACTTGAAACTTAGGGTATCAGTGTCAAAAATTCCATGCAAACAAAAAGGTGACAAAAAAATATATATATATAAGAAATCAAATAAATTAAATTTAATAAAAACAAAACAAAAAGCCTATACTGAAAGTTAAAATAAATGAGAGCGTGTGTTTTAGGGTGTGTGTATCGTGAGTAAATGAGTGAGAGAGATCAGTATGTTAAGGTGTGTGTAGAAGTTATGTTAGTCCTATTCATTCCACAGAGAGCAATAGCAAAAAGATTTAAAACCAATTAAGTTTCAACTTTCTTAAGTTCCTTGATGGGTTCCGTACCATTCAAATAAGATAAAAAATTTAATAATTTTAATAAAATGTATGAAACAAAACTGCAAAATTAGGTTGGTTGAGTATTCGGATACGTACTTCAAAACTTTATTATAAATTGCGTTTTCAGTGTTGGATTTTTAAATACAGCATAGGGCACCTAATAAACAAAAAACTCCGAATTTCTAACCACTTTCGTTTTTGAGATAGACCCCGTAAAAAACTTTGACGGCCGCCCGTTTTTTATTTTATAAAAAAGTTAATATAATAAATATTATAATAAGATCCCAAATACACCTCAAAATTTTGTGATAGCGTTTGTATGGAGGCTTGCATGTCATGGCGCCTCCCTACACACAAAAACAAGAGCGACCGATCGATCCCATTGACACGATTTGTTGGTCACAGTAACAAGCATAAAAGGTTTTACGAACGAATAAATAAAATATCGAAGGTAACAAACGGTTTCTCGTAAAGGAACAACCGCAATCTCCAACGAATACCTACTTTCAGATGAGAAATCACAGCAACCTTTAACTTGGACAAAAATACATCACCTCTTTGGCTTTATGTCGTCGTCGGGTAAAAATGAGTTTTTTCAAATAAATTGGAAAACTACGCGTCACACATTGAAACGAAAAATCTCATAAATGAAAAAAGGGAAAGGTACAAAAATATATGGAAAAAGAACGCTGTTTTATTAAATCTTTTTATAGGAAAACAACTTTGCGAGACAAAATTATTACTTACACAAGAAATTGTAACTGAAACCTACATTTGAAAAGTCATCCCTTAGAGGGTAAAATAGGGAATAAAAATTTATCTGGGAATTTTTTGATGATGTGAAAAGAAGATAAGGTCGGTTGCTATAATATATAATTTCATCCGAAAACGTGGCTCGGCCTTCGGCCTCGCAAAAGTCACTCGACTATTATTTAGATTATAACAGAGGAGCAATTTAAATAATTAGAAATAGTTTTAATTGGAAACGCGGCTCGGCCTTCGGCCACATCAAATACACTTTAGTAAAGTATCAAATCGGAGAACAAGAGTTTCATTCGTAAATGTAGATTGTTGACTACGTGATCGAATCAGTTATAGAAAATAATTCCGGTTAGAAATGCGGCACGGCAAAAACACCTTACCTGGGGATCAAATAAGAGGTCAAGAAATAATTCCGTTTGAAAAACCAAAGATACTTTAGAAGAGGATTAATTCAGAGAACAAGAAATCGTTTCGTTCAAACTCAAGGTTTGCCAACGAGCAATGGACTGCATTCTTGGTGTAAAACGGATTTACCGTATCCAAAACACTGAATTGCGCTTTAATACACGAATTACTAACGTTGGTGTGCAGACAGCAAAACTAAAATAGTACTGGGCTGGCCACGTTAGCCGTATGTACCCAGATAAGTGGGCGAAAATTGCTACCGAGTGGGTGCCAGATGATGGCTATCGACGGCCAGGCAGACCAAAAAGAATGGTGGGACCGGGGTCGTCGGAAGTAGCGTAAGACCGCGATATCACCAGGCTACATAATAAAAGAAAAAAAAAAGAAGCTTATGCTTTAGAAAATTGCGCTTACATTAAAGGAGCTGATCAAGGACTATTTCTGAGAAACAAGCCGAAAGTAAATGACCGAAAGCGGTCTACTTCAGCACAGGTGGAGGAGCCACAGCGTAGTCTAGTCATCTTACCTTCAAATCTTACTGTCTAGAAAATAAGGTTAGAAATCCATAATCGGACCAGCCATCATAAAAAATAACATTTTGCAGTGGAAAAGACACCATTATGTCGTAAACTAGAAGAAGTGGTCGTCAAATGCTGTTTTACAATGTATTTACGTTTTTATCAGCTCTTAGAGTCAACTAGGGTTCCAAAGTACAGATTCAGTTTCAGTAGATTCTTTTTACCCTCGCAAAAGCACGAAGATGCTGAGATTTATTTTGAGGAGGGTTTATTTAGGTTCCGTATTAAAATGTAATAGCTTGAAAGATAAAGAAAGTAACAAATAGCGTGATCCTTGTTTGAAACAGATATTGTGCCTAAAAATCCAAGCTATATTTTAACATTCTGACGTTGTAACGTCATTATCGATGGTCGTATATTTTTTCTTAGACATTTGACTATAAAACTGTGGGAATACTATCCAATAACAAAAAGTAGATTTTGCGAGATTCGTGGTAGCAAGTATTTATTCCCAACATAATTTTTTGGACTTTACTTGTTCACTAGCCACTAGCCAGTTATCATTGAATTTGTTTAAACTGATTTTATTTTATAGCATATTCTGTGGCCGAGTGGTAGAGCGCTCGCCTACTAACCCAGAGGTCGTGGGTTCAATCCCCGCGATTGTTCTTAACTTGTGTTCGGCCTGCGTGCTTCGGAAGGCATGTTAAGCTTTATTTGTGCCCGAAGTACGAAGATAAGGCTGACCACCTATCACGTTAGGGACGTAATGATCCTCGATGAAAAGCGGGTGTACCAAATGTGGACTGTGACTTTCAATTCACAGTTTACACTCGAAAACACCCCTGACACCCCCTCAGGGAGTCATGTCGCGACGATGAGTTTTGTATTTTATAATAATGTTCTTACTGGACACTGTACACCTCTTTACATTGTCCAACTGAAACTCGCCAGTTCGTGTCAAAATAATTATACTGAAGTTAGGTAACTCTAACTACAATCAGAACAGTGCACACAAACCGCGGTTTGTTGAGTGTTCAGTTGTTGTTCCATTTATATACTTGTGCTTTAGTACGAGGCTTATTTATTTATTTTATTCCACTCGGCTCTTTAAATGGCATAGGCGCCAGCTGAAGGTCTTAAATTCCAAAACCCCCCTACCGGCTGACAACATTGTGTCAGAAGTGGTATTTATAAACATTATGAAATAACTTTCGTGACTTCATACTTTAATATTAAATATCTCAGGTTACTTAGAAGCAGGCAACCTTTTTCAAATTTAGTACCCCCTTCTTTTTTTCTTTGGCGGGCTCGGTTTCCACACCTAGTCTCTTACTTGGACCTTTGAAAAGTGTGGGGCTGGCTATTGTAGCCAGCCCAGCTCACGCTAGAATCCTAAGACCTAGGTCGCCACATGATTGGCGAAGCAATGCAGTTATGAATTACCAACTTAACTTGGCACTTGCGATCTATGGAACTATATGTATCTAAAGGGTCTAATTAACTTGGACATTAATAACTTCCTTAATAATGAAGTAATTTTAATTTTTAGAATTGCCGTATAGGCTTTGATTCCCATGCGAATGTCAAAAATTTGTATCAAATTGATGATGTAAAATGCAAAACCTTTTTTCACGTCGAGTTAGAAGCCTGATTTTTTTATAGCACCATGGGGCCGTAGACTTCTGTAGGAAGTATCAGTTTCAACTTGATATCTCATACGGGGGCCGAGCAAAAGGGTCTTGACTACTCTTGACAGACAGACGGACAGACTGACAGGCAACAAAATGATCCTTTAAGGGTTCCGTTATTTTCATTTTGAGGTACGGAACCCTGAAAAGAGAATAAATACTACTTTTATTTTAACCTCTTAGATGAATTGCATTTTTCGTAATCTCAAAATACATTAAATGAAAGTTGGACGTGGACTCTTTTATAGCACGCCACTAGTACGTACTATCGAAGAAATATCCGCAGACCCACTTTTCGCCAGTATTACAATGGTAAGAGAGAAAAGTGGATCTGCGGCAATTTCTTCGATGGTACTACATACGAGTATGTATGAGTAATATCTATTTATTTTCTCAGGTTTTGTTAAACATAATTATTAATTGGTATTAATTAAATAATTATAATTGGTAATAGTTAACCTTTCGATGGCTTCGTACACGGGAAGTTGATCAAATTACCTGAAACATAAAAAGTTGCGTAATGAAGGTTTGATAAATTATATTAATTTTGTTAAATATTGGCATAGATTAAATTATGTTAAGGTGTGTTAATTCGAAAACCATTTCGAGATTTAGGTTTAATAAGTCGTATTTGCGAAGTTTTGGTCCAAAAAACCTCATGATAATGACTATTTTTACGAAAAGACTGCAATTTCCATTTGCCCTCGTGTGACGTCACTTGACTAATGGCTGTTTATTGTAGAATGTGTCTTTTGCTATCAAGATAAATTAATAATAATTTGCTTCAGACTAATTTGACAGCTAGATGACAGATGAGTAGACAGACAGAGATAGACTACTTTTTTATAAGCAATATCACAATATAATCACAATCATGAATCAGTATAATATCTAAAATTTTCAAGTGACAAGGTCATCGGACAATTCTTTAAAAAATCATAAAAATATAATGGTTAATTTATATACCAAAATAATGAAAACTATGTCTTAAAATGGCGCATATTCTCTGAAAAAAAAAAAAACTTATAAAAATTAAGTTATGAGAATTACTACAGCAAAGAAATTGTAAGCATTGTATGAACGACCTTTTGTTGTGTTAGAATATTTGGAAGTTAAATGTTCAAAAGTAATAAAGAAAAACAAGGCAGAAATTGTTCACAAAAATCGAACAAAACCTTTTGTAAATTAAGTTAGTTTCAATAATATTGTGACGTAAATAAAAATAAGTATAACAGCTTATTTTTATTATTTTTCAACAAGTAATATTTACTTGTGTAATCATTATTAGTTAGTAATAAATCAACTCTAGTCGCAGACAGTCGTTTCCTTTTACTACGAATCCTCTTCAACTGATTAAAATAGTAGTTTATGTTACAAGGGCGCAAAGGAATAAATTACGAGGACGATTTAAAACACGAGCGTAGCGAGTGTTTTAAACGTAACCGAGTAATTTATTGCTTTTACACCCGTGTATCATACAACATTTTTCAATGCATAGTGTAAGGAAATGAAAACAAATATAATCTTGTGAACTTTAAATTATAATTGGCTCAAAAGGACTGTATCCATAGCCGTTAAACGGTGTAAAAAAAGTATAACGTCTATGGTACACAGGAAAGGCTGCAGGTTAGCCAACCATTGTAAATAAATTAAAAAATATATATATTAAAGCCCTAGGGCAAAATAATCGACTTTCTGTTCGGTTTTGATGCATAAAAAGTGGGCCTTTACGAGCACATGCATTGAAAATATACAAATGAACTTGCTGCAAAATAGGATGAACGCTTACCATAAAGAAATTACATGAGCCATGTGCGTCAATGGTGCTTGTTTAAATTAAAATCCAACAAGGAAGCAGTGTGATGTGTACAAAGCTGGGAAGTTCAAGTACTTTCGTCAAAAACCTTTATTCCTGTGTATCAATCTAAAACCGACCTTACATCCTTGTTTTAAAATCGACTGCATCTGTATTTAAATGTGTTAAAGCTTCAGCCTTAGTAAAATGATGCCGTGAGAGCTTACGTCGAGCGAGCGCAATGTGGACCTGCGTATGTGTGTGTGCGTGTGTGTGTGTGTAGTCGTACTCCTGAGTGGGTGGGCTGATCATTCTAGCTTAGTTCCTGTTATAGAACGGGGACCTAATAGCGACGGAATATTAACTGGTGACAGGGGTCGAAAAGTTATAAACATAAAGAGGTTTTTGCCATATGATAGATATAGAAAAACCGCCGCGCCGTTTATTCTTTACGGAAAATTAGGTAAAGTTCCAAAAAATATCAACGTTTCCTTATAGGCATTATTGAAATTAAGTGAACTGATATATATTTTGGACGAAGCGTTTTTATTTTTGTTTTGGTCGCGCCCATTATTTCAGAACTCCTTGAATACTATTATTATAACTTACACAATGAGGATAGAGATTTTTTACTGTAAATCAAAACTGAAAAGCTCCCAATTTAAGGTTAGTCGAAAGTTCGAAAATACGGCTTATTAAACCTAAATCTCGAAATTGTTTTGGAATTAACACACCTTAACATAATTTAATCTATGCCTATTAGGTATGGAACGAGGATTTCATATTATAAGTACTCAAGCGCCCATACAATTTATTGTGAGACTTCAGTGCTACACCTACAAACAAAGCATTGGAAACAAAGGAACAGTCCTGGAAGGCGATTCTCGCACATTAGAATTGAAGGCGTAGACAATTTCCTTATGTAATGACAATTGTATAATGATATCCCCTTTCACGTATTCTCACACAGTCGTCCACGCCTAATGACGACCGATTTTCGAACGCTTTGCACCGCGTGATATTTTTCGTATTTTTCACTCGTCAATCCATTGTCGTTTAAAAACAAACCATTATACCATGAAACAAACCACCTGTCAAATCGCATTTTATGAAATATTGGAATCATCTTTTTTTGGGCTTGATCCTCGGCTTCCATAGTTACTTTTCATCGAAAAACACAAACAAAAATGCCACGAACAAAATTGGTTATTTTTCTTTGACAGTTCTCTCTCTGACTCTCGTATGTTTATCAAGTTAAAACTAGCTAATAGTCATAAGTAAGGTTCAGATAAATAAAATGTTGCATGAACTTGCGTGTAAAACATACAATACAATAATATTCATCGATAAACACTATTATATAACTCTTTGGAAATAGTAATTTCATCTATTGATTAAGCTTTACTTACAATCGACTAAAATGGAATGTAAACTGTTGCATATCATTCGGTAACGTTCACAGAGTATGTTTTAGACTTTACGGTTTCCAGAATACGGTATTTGATGATCACTCTACATTTTACGATAGAATATTACCCATAGAATTGAATTCTCCGACGCCTGTCTTGCTAGTGAAGCGAGAATCGCCGTCCTGCACGGTTCCCAAGAAAACCAATTCAAAACAAGACAGTATGTCCGAACTATGTCCTGACTGTAAAACGAGGTACATTGTAATGTAAACCAGAGCTCATACGGGGTTAGAAACCTAAACCAATATTGTAGGAGACGCTTACAAACTTCGGACGTAACAGGAATAACAACTATTGAATTAATGTGGTCCTTAGAATGGTATACTGCGGGCCTATTGTTGTATCTTTAAATCGGTTACCAACTGGGTGCCTACTGCCTATCATTGGAAACATTGATAACAACTGAACTTTCAAAATTGCTTTCAGTAGGTATTGAACTAGTTACGAACTGAGACGTCACTTCAAGTGCGAACGTATCCTTAGACCAGCGGTTCCTAAAAGGTGGTCCGCGGAACCCTGGGGTTCCGTATAGTGTTTACAGGGGTTCCCCGTAATAGGCGAAAATAAAACTGCTAAAACTAAAATACACGCCGTCGCAGATAGCCGACGCAACTGACGTGACTATTTGGTACATAATTCATTCGCCGACCGGACCAAACCATCAATGCTAACTGTGTCGGAGTATGAGAATATCATATATATTATGAATTAATTCCCACTAAAACACCAGTCGGATTCTTAAAGTGAAGTGGGCATTGGGAAAGAGCTGATTCTGCTGCGAGAGTGCATAATCGAGCGCAAGTGAGCAAGACAAACATAGTTTAAGAGCCTTATCACATTCAATGTTACCGAAAATTGATTGAAATTTGCGTGATGATGTGGTGCTAACAAAATGGTATAAATGAAATTTTGGTTTCCATGGAATATTTCTTTAGGTTCTTTAAATTTGCTCTTGAATTTTCTCTACTCTGTCTTTACTTTCATTTTTGGGGTTCCGCTAAAGTGTGGGTGTTAATTTGGGGTTCCACAGCCGAAATTAATTGGGAACCGCTGCCTTAGACAATCGGAATTCGATATTAATCGATAGTATATAGGTATATATGTTTTTGATGATACATATTAGGCCCGTTGGTTGTAAATAAACAGAGAACAACAATTAAACCACCCATACCTCTGTTGGTCACTCGAACAACTGTCCCAAAGAAAAAATCACGGGCAAATTGACAACTGTTATTACTTACAACCTGCTTACAATGAGAATTGATTACTAGAGCTTGGGTCTTTATTGGATAAAGAAAATTTAATCTAATCTATTTATTTTTACGTAATTCATTATGGATATTGTTCTACATGCAAGCCTACTCATTATTATAAAAACGAAAATCTGTCCGTCCATGTTTGTTTGTTCGTCTGTCCGCGTCATAAATACTCAGTCATACTCGAGACGTCATATATCTGGTCACTTGGTGCTCATTATGGACCAGGGCCCGTAGCATAGGGTTTAATCACGCGCGATGCGACTTAGTTGAATCACAAGTGCGAGGAGCGCGACACGATATTTTTGCGATTAAACAGTACGTCACGCTCCTTACACTTGTGATTCAACTAGTGGCGATGGCGTCGCGCGCGATTAAACACTATGCTACGGGCTCAGGACTCAACAGAGAGCATTGACAGACATGACCCGACCGACAGACCGACAAACTAGACTGCTCAAAATTTCAAGTAATATCATCGCACGACGACTATATGTATAAACAAACTACATATCCACCATCAATCATTACCAACATGTTTTACATAAGAAGAGCAGTAATTAGATATCATCAGAAGTAATCAGCACCATCTGAGATAAACCTATTTATTAAGAAAAAAGTTATTATTATTATTTTCTTGTTTATTGCTTCTGATAAAAGAAACAAGTTACTAAAATTGTAAACAGGTGTCACTTTTACTATTTGTTTTATAAAATTTATCCGTTAATATTTTCTCCCATTCGACTGATGACGCTCTACTAATCCACCAAGCCAAGTAGGCACCTGGGTGGAATGGAATGCGAATTAATTCTGATATTGCAATAGATATAACTTGAATTTAAATTTCAATGTTGACGGACTTTTGCTGCAGCCATTTTCATTTTATTTTTTTGCCATCCATACCCGAAATATGTGCGCAGCATTCCGGGTGACGTCACATTTGCCAGGTGCCTACTTGGCTTGGTGGTGTAGTAACTTAACCTAAGAAGGAGTAAGGTACCTTTAGTTACCTTAGGAGTTTCTTGAGTGCGGCCCGCAACCGTTGCATTATAATTATATTTATTAGTACATATTTGTTTCACATTCTTCTATCAAAAAAGCAAGCTTCGTTTTCGGTTAAAGGACGCACAATTAGACGCAATACTGCTCATTTCCACATCTAAAATGCAAGTGAAATACAAAAACTAGCAAATCAAATGCGGCCGCAAGAATCGCATTACTTTTTTACCAAAATGTGTAAAACTACAGTATTATATTAAAATATGGCCCTTGCTGATCCTTTAGTATCATTTGTGGCCCTCCTTTGGTTGGCGACCCCTGAGTTATAATACCATGACAGTTCTTTTAAAGGTGATATTCATACAAAAAATACCGTAGCGTAAAACCGTCTGTACTATAAGGCATTATAGTAAAAAATGCAGATAAACTGGCCAAGAAGGTACCTTCAACCCTGCATGGGTCACTATCAAGTCGTCACCGTCACACTAAACAAGAAATACCGTTTCAAGAAGACGTATTTTAAATGCAGTTTGATGTTGGTCGGGACGTTGAAAGGTTAAGTCTTCCCAGCGTCATCCGAATATGACTCCATTGATAAAGCAATTTCTCTTAAACGGTATGTTTAAAAATTATGAAAAAAATATATACCTACTGTTAGTAAAACTATAAACAAACAACTTCATTTTAGGAAATTGTTCTCGCGTATAAGAAACAGCATGAAAATATTTTTCAAAGTCAAACTGTTTTTTCCGTCCATCGCGTCCATGTGAAAAGTAGTATTTTCTCCTTTTTTGCGCTAAACGGAGACACAGCGAAGTCGTCGTAATGCAATGCGCGCTGATATGAACGTTATTTCAATATAGTTTCTGTCGATATTTGTACCGACACAGGTCGACTCGAGGTCGTTGGTGACTACCTGCCTTTTAAGAAAGAAGTAAATACATTTTGTTAATAACCCAGTTCGCGCATTCTATTTCTCTATGTATTTTCCTTGAACGGAATTACATATTGCTCAGCTTGAGAGAAACAAACTTGGCTTTGTCAAATGATTGTCTTATTTCACAACATTTCTTAAATTATTCAACATAAATCTTGAGCAAAATTGTTTCTAGTTGTTTAGCTTTCTTGCTAACACGTGTCTTTATTAGCACAACTGTATTTGCTGATATTTGTGTCGATAACGGTCGCGCGCTGCGCTGGCGCAGGGTGCAGCCATCTTGGATTTAAAAACAACTAGTTTAGTACCGGTTTAGTTAAAACACGTTTCCTAAGACGATATAGTTGAACAAAATTTATTAATACTTCAAGCTCTTGTATATTTGGCACGTTTATTTATCGTATGGTTATTCTGATTGTGATGTGTGGATTCCGAAAAGTGCGTTTTACTCATGGGGAATTTTAAGTTGTACGCTTGCTGCCAATATCTTTAATTTTAACTTTCACCACAATACTGGTTGGCCGGAAGAAACCTCTTGCACAGGTAAGCTTGCCGCTGTGCATATTATTTTCGATCTTGTAATTTTATTTTAAGCTTTTTGTGTGTGTACAGTAAAGGATATAATTAATAATAATAATTCTGTGGAAGCAAGCAACAGTCGGTTGTGCACGATCTCGTTCCCAAACCCACAAATTATGATCGTTTTTCTGATTTTTTTATAAAAATTATTAAATTAATGTGATTTTATGCATACATTTGTAAATGGTACTGCACAACTCACGGTCTGAACGTGTTTTACAGTTAGCGCCATCTACATTAGAGTTTTAAAAGAATACAATTTCGGGTACGGAATACTAAAAAAAGCAAATTTGGTCCCCCACCCTGTCGCCAAAATGACTAATCGGGATGGCTCTTCGCGATGTACTTTATGTTTGTATTTTATTGTTTACTTTTTTTTTTCGACCACAAGTTCGTCGAAATACATTTGGGATATAATTAATACTTTTTTATTTATGTTTATATTAAATTTATAAGATACTTGATATATATTTCAAGTTGCTTAAAGATACTCTTGATTTAAATGCAACAAATAACTTTAGGACCTTACAACCTAGAATCAACAGGAACCCTTACTCCAAGTATCATAGATATATTCTTTTTTAACCGACTTCAAAAAAAGAGGCGGTTCTCAATTCGACTGTATTTTTTTTTTTTTTTTGGCGTTGTTACGCCATAACTCCGTCATTTTTGAACCGATTTGAATAATTCTTTTTTTGTTTGGAAGAGTTTAATTCCAGGTAGGTCCCATTTATGTTATCTAGAAGTCGGCGTATTTCCTACATAACTTCTAGATAACATAACGTTTCAGGAAGAAAGAAGTCGGCAAAAGTGTTGCTTCGGTACAATCGGTCTTTATAGAATTATTATTAACTTTTTAGTGAATGACTGCTGTTACTATTGAAGTCGGTTACTATTTTTTTGTTAATAGTTTATTATGTTCAGATACAACAACACAACGTACACAACATCGCCCTTAGGTCATTCGAATTCTCGCCCATTAAGGCGAATGGATACGCCAACTGCAATTTGGACCTGTCTTTGAAGGCCTACTTCTCTCATACAGGTGGTATTAAAACTTTTATAAAAATATTTGATAGGCATTATAGAGTCAAAAATAAATTTTAAGTTTCATAAACTGTTTTTCTATTGTAAGTTTTGACAAAAAAAATCGAAAGTCATCGAAAGTTTCACATGATTAACACAAGAATTCTCTTACTCCTTCCAAACGCCTAAAGCGATTTTAATTATTATTTCACCATATTATAGGAAATTTTTAGATCTAAAAAATTTCAGTTCAAAATTTTTTTTCCGTTTATGGCGTCCATGTGAAAAGTATAATTTTCTTCTATTTTGCGCTAGCCGGAGACGCAGTGGTTGTTGTAACAGCCACTTTTCAAGGCACGCTGAAAAGAACATTATTTCAATGTCGTTTCCGTTGATATTTGTACCGACACACATCGAGTTGCTTATTTAGCGTGGTCATAGAATTCGAATGGCCAGACCAGACCACAGAGACCGTTATATTTAGTACTGACTCCTTCAGATGAAGTCCACAAACAGTAGAGGCTATTTTAACTTTCGCAACAATTTCTTTCAAAAGTTTACCGTTTCTAAAACAGCACCGTTGGAAAATTAAAGTGCTTACCTTCGGAACGTCAAAACAACTTTCCTTTTAAAATGTTAGTGAGAAAATGAAAATCCTTGCATTTCATTTCAGCTGAAAAATGGTTAATGCCATATATTTTATTAAAAAGGCTAAACCTTCCAAACAATTTGTGGTTTACGGTACGCTTTGTTTTTGTTTTGAATCATTTATGAAGAGGTTAAAACCACTGATATCAATACTTTTTCTAGAGGTAAGTTTACGTCACGGTACTCGCGTCGATCTCGTTTCTCCCATCCCGTGGGAATTTCCTAAAATCTGTTTTTAGCGGATGTCTACGCCATACAGGCACAAAATAACCCCACTTACAGAAGGTTCACTCCGCATAACTAGCGAAAACAGGCGCACGCACACATAGACGCGTACGTACGACGATCTCGGATGAAGTCGGTCGAATGTAGGGTTGCCAGATGGAAAAATTAAAAAGGAGGGCAAATTAGTGCTACTAAGCAAAAAAAGGAGGACTTCAGAAAAAAAGGAGGACATACTTAAATAAAACGGCGCGAGTTACGAAAGCGTACATACCGCTACGGTCATCCTAGTTATAAGTATCAATTAAGATTAAGTTTCAATGTTTGTTTATTAAATAATAAAGTCAGTCTCTGTTAGATCGCCATAGCGAACACATGTCTTTTAAAAAACTCTTCTGTCCAATCCTCAAAGTTAACTGGCGCAGCCGTTTGGAACATTGTAATTTCGGAAAATTCTGAAAATCGGTTTTTCACGAAAGTGAGTTTCAACTCTTTGTACAAAGAACTCTCTAAGCTTTCACAAGTATAAACTCTACTGTGACGATAGTGGTGGAAAAGGACAGTGCGGAAAAAGGTGCAAAAATTGGAAGCTGTGGTGCCCTACGGACTCTCCTAACATCGGAAAAACAACTTATCACGCTTGTGGGGTAAGCATAAAACTCTGATTACTCCCAAGTCCTACATTTATATCTCCTTTAGTTTATTTTATATTTCCTATATTTATCTATAAATAACATTTGTGTAAGTGTGTTACTAGTACCAAAAGAAAAATGACGGACAATGAAAAGCCTGTAATTGGTTATAGTGACCTCACAATCTTATTGCCGTCCTACGATGGGAATAAGAAAACCCTACAATTTTATATAAAATCGGTGGAAAATGTTCTCAAAATTATCGAAAATAAAGAGGATCCGAGTATTGCATGTTTAATTACGAATAAACTCACAGGAAAAGCTATCGAAGCTTTATCGGAAAATACAAATTTTACATCGTGGTCAGAAATTAAAGAAATCTTAAACAATAGGTTCGGTGAGCATCGAGATGAGATTCAGGTGGTGCAAGAACTGATGCGAATTTATAAAGGTAGATTGGAGCTAGATGCATTTGCGGAGAAAATTCGAGAATGCACCTACACTCTAATAAATTTAGATAGATCCAAACAGGACTACTACGATGAACTAGCATCAAACATTTTTCTAGATCAGCTAGACCCATTACTTTCGCTAAGCGTTCGTACACAAAAACCAACTTGCTTAGAAAAGGTAATTTCATTGGCTAAACAAGAAGACATAAGGCTGAAAAATAGACGTAGAATGGATCAGTACAACGTTAGGCCGAATCAATCAACAATATCGCAACCTCATCAAAACAAATACAGTAGCGACCCTTCTAGGCAACTCGCGAATACCTCTGCAACCCCATTTAAATCACAATACATATCATTCAACAAATTCACGAAAACAGCTGGTTGGTGGTAACCAGAAGGAAGGTAATCAGATCATGTTGGAGCCGTACCTCTCCAGAGTCGCTGCAGATGCAATCGCCGACCCCAGCAGATCCACAGCAACCCATACCATCGGCACGCCTCACTCTTAAGGGGGGAGGAGTTACGAAAGCGTACATACCGCTACGGTCATCCTAGTTATAAGTATCAATTAAGATTAAGTTTCAATGTTTGTTTATTAAATAATAAAGTCAGTCTCTGTTAGATCGCCATAGCGAACACATGTCTTTTAAAAAACTCTTCTGTCCAATCCTCAAAGTTAACTCGCGTCCTTCATCTTTAATTTTTTTTCATATTTTCTAGAACTACCTATTTAATCAGATATTTGTATGTTTTGCCAGTGTAACATGTGTAGTTTTGCGTATAGCATAAGCCCAATGAATGAGTGTGACAGCGATAGTGCAACTCCACGCGATAGAAATAGGTCCATGAACCGTGCGTGTTGGCATAGATAACTATCATAATACTATTTTTGAAAATACGTGTGGGTTAACAAAGCGGTATCGGTGATGCTCGCAAAATTTGAAAAAGGAGGACAATTGTTAAGTGAGGGAGGACGGGAGGACAAATTGTGAAAAAGGAGGACATGTCCTCCTTTAGGATACCATCTGGCAACCCTAGTCGAATGCCAATATGAAATTCTGTCGAGATCATCATACGTACGCGTCTATGCATGTGTGCGTCTGTTTTCGCTCTGTCGTCAAGTCGGCCTTCTGGTAGTATATATTTTGTGATACAAGGAACCTACAGCCAAAATTTAATGTTCCTAGTATAAAAGTATATCTTTATTAAGTTAAAAAACCGAAATGTATTCCAAAAGTAAATAAAATATGGTTTAATGCTTTAGTTACTGTCTAGGCCTTTTTTATTCTACTTCGTTTAAACATTTATTTTCCGTATACATTAAGTCTCCTTAAAGTCGTTTATTTTTAAAATTGTGTTTTTGGTCTATTTTAATCGTAAATTAGGGAAGTTTGCTTTGCAACTAAGGTCTCTGGTTGGGTGATTTTAGACAAATTAAGTGCTGAATAATGGGCATCAAAGCTTCTTCTTCTACGGTTATTGTTTAACAGCGGGTTGATTTAATTTCTGGGTAGATAATTTGAATTCCCATAGCTTCATTTGTAAATATTTTTTTTCACATAATATACGCTATTTTTGGACATAGTTTTCATTATTTTAATATATAAATTAACCATTATTGCTTTTATGATTTTTTAAAGAATTGTCCGATATGACGTCACTTGAAAATTTTAGACATTATATTGATTGTGATGTGTAATTGCCAATAAAAAAGTCTGTCTCTGTCTGTCTATATTCATCTACCATCCATCTGTCAAATCAGTCGAAAGCAAATTATAAATTTATCTTCATAGCAAAGGAAACTTTTCTAAACAGCCATTTCTCAAGTGACGTCACAAGAAGGCAAATGGAAGTTGCAGCTTTTTCGTAAAAATATTTATCACCATGAGGTTTATTAGCACACAAGTTCTAAAATATGGCTTATTAAACCTAAATTTTGAAATGGTTTTCGAATTAAAACACCTTAATATAATTTAATCTAAGCGATTTGTGTATAGGTTATTTACATACAAGGACAGTAACCATTTTGTCTCGTCCGGATAAAAATTATACTGGGCTCTATAACACAAAATAGATATAGTTTTTTGTGTCCATAGTAAGAGGACGGTAGGTGACAACATTAACTAACATTTTATTTACCGTGTCTCCGCTTACGGCCTCACAATTTCTTTTAGTTATCTTATTTACTTTTTTGCTCCAATTTCCTGGAACATATTTGAGCTCTTGGTGAAATAAATTAATTAATTTATCAAGATTTCACTGAGGGTAAGAGAAGCAAGATTAACGCTATGAGAAACAATTATATTCTCTTAAATATTACATTATAAATTTAATTTAAGTATTCTGTCTTTTTCTTCCTGTATCGAAAAAACAAAGATAGGATGCTCAAAATAGGGTTATTCCTGTTACAAGTTAAATTGTTCACCGAATCGACACCATTGTGCAACAAAATTAAACATCTGTTTAAGGTTTTACTTTTACTAAATAGGCCAAATAAAGATATTCTGATAAGTTAATTTAAAGTAATCGATACTCGCAATACCAAAGAAGAAAAAGTAACGGTAAATCATTCTTTTTAAATAAAGTAAATAACAATCCTAATTTGGAAGCTTCTAAATCGTTTTTTCCAGTGGATAAGACAAATAAAGGGAAATTAACTAAGTAATTACTTTTGAGTTTTATTCACGGTCCGTTAGAACTCTGGCTTTGAAAAAGGTTTTTAGTAGAAATAAACTTGGAAAAACGTTTAAAGTGTATTTTATTACAAAAAAAATGTGACTGCCAGGCCGAAGCATAAGCCAACAACGACTAGCCGATTTGGCATGTGGAATAAACTTGTAAAAATATTTGAAGTATATTTTTTAAGCAACATGAAAAATTGTATCTACCAGGCCGGAATATAAGCTAACAACGACTAGCTGATTAAGGCGATATGCAAAAAAAATACGGGTGTTTCTTTTCTGTGTATTTCATGAAATACACGGAAAATTATAATTAGTTTCTGGTATATGCATTTTGACTATATAATCTAGGGATTTGAAATTGGAAAACATGTTTGGATAAATTTTCCTACATAGAAATAATTGTTGAAATGAGGTCTTCAAACACACTTTTTCTCCTCGTTTGACGAATAGGAACCATATACAGAAGTCAAACATATTTTATTAGGTGTGTTTCAACAATATCTAGAGATTTGAAATTTTGCTAGCTATTTTAGTTTTTTTAATAAAAATATAAAACCAACTTTTTTCCCTTTTGCCCTGAATCCGCCCCTCTCGCACTGTGCGATTTTTCGCTTGGAGCGACAGTGACAAAAATAAAATCGCATAGCCTCTTAAGCATTGTATACTCTGTATAGGCGCAAAATTACATAAAACCTCGGGAATACATAACGTATATGGAATAATGGGACGTCATATTTTGACAATGCGTGTAGGGTTTCAAACTGAGTGTTTTATTAGTCGGATTACAACTATATGTAACATTTACAAAATCCACACAATGTGTACGGCGTACACATGATACTTGTTTAAAAATATTAGCTCGTCGGCCATTCATCCACCAGTAAAAATAAAATACCTACTTTATTCCCGTATTGTTTCTTCTCTATGACAATCCTGGGACGCGTTAGTGAAATTGGAAATTGAGCGAGTGTGCCATCGAAGAAATTGTTACTGACCCACTTTTGGCCCTTCATTGCCTAATATCTATCATGTAGATATTTCTTTGATGGTCTGTTTTTTTTTGACATGTTGATCACAACTTATGGGAAGAGACACTAAACTTAACACGTTCAACGGAAACTATACACGTTCTTCTTTCCCAAAGATACATACACACGCAAACCATTAATTTAAGATATATTTGATTTTCAAACATATATTGAAACATCTAACAAATGCACATAAGCCTATCATGAAAATAAATAAAATGTATGAATAAATACGAAGATTTGAAATGTTCAGGATTAACATTAAAAAATATTACCCGTCCAGCACAATAAGTCCAATGGCAAAGACCTTATTTGGTTTTTATAGAGGCGATTATATGTTGGCTCTTTGGCCTCTTGTTCTTGGACGCGTAATACTAATGATCACGCAGCGAAACAACAAATTGGTGTGATTTTAGCTAATACTGAAATATTTTGTAGGGAAAAAAATATTGGATTTTGGTAACATCTCTTCATATCTCTATTGGATATTTCATAAAAAAAAACCAGTTGATCTTTTAACCGCGTTTTTGAAACGAACGTTTAAAAAAGAGGGTGGAAAACTTTTTCCTTTTGACAAAAGTATAAATCTTAAAACATTGTTTATAGTTGGAATCCCTAGATAAAAAAGATCGATAAATCAAATATATTTTCTTCAATATGAGGAGAGACCTAGTTTCTTCCAATGAACCCTTGAAAATCTGATGTTGTTGATGTTATAGCGTCAGGTGTCCCGTTAAATGCAAGGATTACTAAACCATTATTCTATTGAGCGAGACATGTACTGTACGTTGTTGATAGAAGATTATGTAAACGTGGCTTTTCCTGGATATTGGAGAATTCCGCATGGCACGCTTGAATATCAATAACATGTCTAGTTGAATCATACGAATACTGACCCTTCAACATGGTCGGTAAAAGTGTGGAACCTCGTTACAGTACAGATAATATTTTAGTAAAGACAGAGAGGCATACTATGTAGTGAATGTTTTGCTTACATCGACAGTTATATAACTCTGTTTTGTGTGACAAGGTGTCAGAATGATGCGCGAGTTCGTTTGTCACGCGTTTTATCGCGCGCACTCGTCCAATCTATCTATCATAGCGCTTATATTGGTTGGTGTGCGCTGTAAAACACTTGACAAACGATTACCGAAGTCGCGCGTCATCGTGCTACGGGAGCTGACCGTAAAAACTGTAAAATTTATTTTTCGAAATGTGGTTTTAATGAAATATACCCAGCGTTATACAGGTTGCCCGGAAATTTGATCTATTCCTTGAAAGGGGTTATATTAGATATAATTTCCTACAAATAATGCCATCAACTAGGGATCGACAATAACATTTTTTTTTTTCAAATAAAAATGTTTCAAAAGTAACAAAATAAAAAAAAATTCTTTCCTCTTTTATTTCTGGGATTATGGGAATTCAGGGCAAGCATTTTTTTATAAATGATCATTCATTTATCATTAATCATAAAAATAACAAATAAGTTCCGAGAGAGATATACCTACTCAGTTATTTTTAAATTATATTTGTTTTCGATTACCAGTCTGAAAGTTTGAAAAATAACGTAAAAATCTTCGTAACTCGGAGACCATTCATTTTCGACCCCTATTTGATAGGGCTTAATTCGTTGAAAATGATCTCTAGTATAACTCAATTCAAGGATTAGGCCGAATTTCCAAGCATCTTGTATATAGTCACTGGGCTGCCTAGTATCTAGCCGCAAGTACAATGTTGGAAAAGGAGCGCTATACGACTGCCGCGGCATGCTGAATGATGAATGATGCCATCCCTCGAAGCCTTGCCACCGTTGCCGTGCCGACTACTTTGGAGCAGAAAGTAGAGTTTGGGCGTTGTGCGCAGCGGTGGTAGAAGACCCGACGCAATGACACTCATTCAGTAGAAAAACGGAAGGTCGCTGGTGTGGGCCGCCACTTGTGCCGACACATTGGTGGCGTCCCATATCCAAGCGACTGTTGCTAAAGCTGGTGCAGCGGCAGCCTGAGCAGAGGATCCAAGAGGCGAAAGTATGCAGATCTAAGTTCAGACTATATATTTGCGCCTTTTGAAGTAGAAACCTTAGGGCCGTGGCGTCCAGCCGCAAAACTCATTTTCAAGGAAATATCTTCGCGGTTGGTCGACGTTTAGGGGGACCGAAAGGTGGGGCATACCTCGGGCAGCGAATATTAGCTTAGCAATCCAACGAGGGAATGCTTCCAGCCTTTTGGAGACCCTGCCGATCGACCGCAGTGATGTAGAAAAAAAATATTTTTTATATAATTTAATTTATAGGTAAGTTTTTCTTTTAGTGTTATAAGATTTTAGATTTTTCTTCTTTAAGTTAGATTTAATTTTATTTTCTGTTATTAAGGTTTTTCTTTTTTTTTATATATATCTTACCTATTTTATTCGCTAACAAATAAAAATTAGCACCGCTCAAAGTATTAGGATAGTGGATCGAAATGCTGAATTTAGTCTTTAGCTTTAATTCCTTTTATATAACATGATTATTTTCTAAATGATAAGAAATATAAAACGAGCATGCTCTATCTATTTTATTGCAATTTTAGATTGTACATTTTTTACAGTAGTTTCAGAATAACTCTTAAAGATAGACGTTTATAAATATATTATACTTAACTTTTACGAGCTTTTGATTATTAAATTTATTATTAAAACAATTAAAAAAATTATAACTCGATATATTTCGGCCCTCGGTATGGGGCCGTCATCAGTTCGACTGATGACGGCCCCATACCGAGGGCCGAAATATATCGAGTTATAATTTTTTTAATTGTTTTAATAATAAATTTAATAATGTTAAAGATAGAGAAATTTACCTTTACTATGACAGAACTAAATGTCTATATTTTTGACACTTGCCTATATTTTTGACACTTGCCTATTTATGCATCGCAAGGAGATACAAATAAACTGAACATTACATCATTATATCGTTTTCAACAAGCTATAGGTCCTAAGTTTGAATCCCAGTCTAGACCTTCTTGTGTCCAAGATTCAATTATCTTCCGCGGTAGATATAATCATAATAATGAATCCCTTTATATAGGTACCTAATCAATTTGGCGGAATCAAAACGCATATTTTTCTGTTGAAAACAAAATGCAAAAATTCCGACGGAACCTTTAAAAGATAGTTCAAAGTATTATGTAAGTCACGATACGCCGATTCAATAAAGGGTCAGAAAATGTTCAGTCCATCCAGTTGTTGGACCCTCGTTATGTATTCGACCGACTAAGTAAACTTTGTCAAACCGACAATCGAATAATCTGAAATTCAGTTAGGTTGTCAGCAACTTTCACCACCGGATTGAATTCTTATTACGGTCATTGCAACTTTGCCAACTAATTAAATCTATTGAAATAAGAAATATGTATGATGATGTACTTGGTGTACTACTTACTTTTACTAATCAACAAAACTGCATGCACGCCTCTGTCCACCTCCCGCCTTTCTTCCAGAGGAGTAGCAAAAGTCTGCACCACATCTGCACATTTACATTTGATGCGATCCTCGCAAACCTCTTTCTCCTCCACTTATAAATCGACACATACACGCTCTTTTATTTCATGTACTTTTTCTTCTCCGTATATCCATATTTGGTGCAAATGTAGAACAAGCGTCAAACGCTAAATATGAGTACGAGCTGTTGTACGAGTATGTCAATATTAATTTATATTTAATTAAGACAACATAAATATCTGTCATAGCGTAGTTTGTATGCATAGTCTTAATTACTTTTAAAATTGGTTTAGA
Source organism: Ypsolopha sequella (assembly GCA_934047225.1). NCBI lineage: Eukaryota > Metazoa > Arthropoda > Insecta > Lepidoptera > Ypsolophidae > Ypsolopha > Ypsolopha sequella. The sequence continues at coordinate 11,543,663 of OW203994.1, read as the reverse complement.
ATTGTACTGGGTATAATTTTGTGTGTACAATAAAGGAAAATAATCTATGACTTTGAATTTTTGAACCTATGTGAGCTATTAAGCTTATTTTAAGTTGACAAGCTTATCATATCAGGTACAGTCGCCTGCAGTTCAAGCTTCCTATTTGTAAACAATTTTAACAGCTATGACACAGCAATAACAACTGCCAATAAGTAGCCTTTCATGCTAACATAGCACCAGTACATACGCGTGCTATTACGTGCGTTAAGAAGCCCGCAAATCAGGTGCACGATCGTGTGCATGCAGTACTCAGTAAGGCTCAGTATCGCTTGTTCGCTTTGCGTGTGTGTGTGCACAAGCGTGTATGGACACGCTAATTACGCGCGATAGAGTTGTAGGTAATTAAATTGACAGGAAATTACGGAGTGTCAAGGGTGTGTTAATACAAAGGTGACAGCTTAATATCGCCCGTCTTCTGGTCTGTACTGAAACTATGGCATCGTAGCACTTGCTACGCCGTAGCAGAAAGGGGAAGTGACGCCGTAGCAAAAAGAGAAAGTGACGTTCTTTTCATAAGAAGTTATTTGCAAGACCATTTCTGAAGGCAGTTTCTTCTTAAATAATCCTAATGTCACACAGAAAACTTCATGTTGTCATTGTTAGTCAGCTCTGTTACCAAGCTACCTTAGTCAACAAATCTTGCAATTTAAGTTTAAGGCGAGGGTGTAAACAATTACGACATGGTTGCTGCTTATATGAAACTTAGTTCAATGTGTTGAGACGCAAATAGTTTTATGAATAGGTATTTCAAGAAGTCCTCGTTAGTTTGTTTCAATAGAGAGGAATGGAACTTAAACAATAGTTTGACGATACAGTCCAACTAATACTGGAGACTTTCGTAATCGCTACGAAGCGTACAACTTAGGATGGTTCTTCTTATTTTTGAATTATAGTAGTTTATGCTACAAGGGCGAAAAGGAATAAATTACGAGGACGATTTAAAACACGAGCATAGTGTTTTAAATGTAACCGAGTCATTTATTACTCTTACGCCCGTGTATCATACAACGTTTTTCAATGCATAGTGTGAGGAAATAAAACAAATATAACTTTAAATTATGATTGGCTCAAAAGGACTGTATCCAGAGCCGTTAAACAGTGGAAAAAAAGTATAACATTTATGGTACATAGGAAAGGCTGCAGGTTAGCCCTTGCATTGAAAAATATATTAAATAAATGTGTATTATAGCATTTTGAGAACAATGTTTAATGCCAGTTAGGCTTTTCTGGAAAAATTTTGTTATTTTATGCATTACTAGATTTTGCCTGCGGCTTCGCCCGCGTTGCTTAAGTTTTTGTATGTCGTATCGAATCTGTAAATATTTTGCAGACCATTAATTTTTTGTACGTAGATGACCTGACTCTGGTTTGGAGTGTTTTTGGTTGTCATTGTTGGAATGTACAAAAACAAATCAATATCATTTCAACACTATATTCTGTCTCTTTCTTACTTGTTAATATTTGTTTTTATGAACAAGCTCTCTTCAACCACTTGACTAAATGTCCCTTGGATAGTTTCTGTTACTGCCTGCGCCTATACGAGCTATACGTGACACACCTTTCCTGACAAAATAACGATGAATAAATAGTATATTATTTGGATCGTTAAACTTTGCATTTTACTGGAATACCTATGTCCTAACAGTCATCATCTCTAGTTTGATCCCCAAGTAAAGTGTCTTTGGCGAGGCCGAAGACCAAGACTCGTTTGATAACTGATTATCAAAGTATAGCATGTATGGCGAGGCTGAATTTAATGAATGAATATATTTTTTTAAGTATATTTATTTAAATCTAAACCTAAATAGTGACCTTTTATTTTGAGTTACATCATGTCTACATCCAAAACATTATCACTTTGCAGTAAGAGTTTCCATTTAAAGATGGGGCGCCCTAAAAATACATCATTATCGAAGATTTCGTCAAACACTAAAAGGGTGAATGCTGATGTAAAAGATTTTTGGACATTGGGACATTCTGATTCGACCCACGTCAATTAAAAAACCTCCAGATTCTGCTTTGAGAAAATCTTATTAAGGGCTGCCATAATTGAAATTAGTAAAAAGTTTTTTCAAAGCAGTATATTTTATCAAACGATGGCATATTTATAGCCGAAAAAAATACATTTTCAAAACTTTTAAGCATTGTCCGAATTCAAACAATTAAACATACTTGCTTCGGCGCATAAAAAAACTTCAAATATACATCTTGATTCACCTTTCGAAGCAGTATTTCTTCATAATGAGAACCAAAAGATCACACAAAAAATATACCTTTAAATTTCAAATCATAAACCATATAGGTACATTGTCGGATATCTATTTATTGAATAGTACGTATTGAAATTTTAATTCAAATAAAATTAAACACCACGCTATTTTCAACCTTATTTCTTCGTGGAATATATCAGCTTCCCAAGAAAGCCACAGACGAGCTGCATTTTGTACTTAACCTTCTCAAAAATCATAGATTAAAAGAATAGTTCTAACGTGAAATTCTCAAATGTGAAATCAATCAAAGTTTCTCTTCGGGCAGAATCTGAAGATCCAAACAAGAGCTGTCCCGAAACTGGGACATGACTGGGGCAACGATGACCCAAAGATGTCGAAAACGTCAAATTTTATCACTTCGTTAACTTTTCTTGGACCCAGCTCAAGAACTTCTCTGAACATCTTGAGTATAAAAGAGCGTGTTATTGTTGAGAAATCCTAAAAGGCTATAAACAGGTTATCGAAAAACACGAACTCATTTTCTAAGGATTTCGATAGCAATTTCTTCTTTATTTGTTTTTCTGTTTTATAGCATTTATTGTACAGAAAAAGATCGACGAATCGATTGATTTGGATTGATATTGATTGGATAAATTGATAGTGCGGGTATAGAAATAGATACATAAACAGTGAAATTTAAATCAGTTTTTGTAACCTTTTATCCAAACCACCGCCAATCAATTTTTATTTTTTTCACTTCTAAGTAATATATAATTCTACACAGCTACTCTGAAGTTGATATTGAATTTTCACTTAAGAACCCGCTCCGTATCTTTCGTCCGTTTGATGCAAAGCATAATTTTATTATTTTTGTCGTCTTTACCGCAATGTTTTTGAAAAAGTCAGGGACATACACCAGTTTATATTGGCCATCTAGATGAAGACCTAAAATTTATTTGATTGAATCCTTTCTCTTTTGCGAGTTATTTTGGTACTGAGATATTATGAAGAATTGTTCAGAGTGGGCTCGTAAGAACCAAAATAACTCGCAAAAGAGAAACAATTCAGTAAAATAAATTCCAAGCCTTCATTTAAACGGCCAATATAAAGTGGTGTATGTCTTTAGTTTTTCCAAAAACATTGCCATAAAGGCCAGAAAAATATTTAACATAATGCTTTGCATTAAAATTGTCGTCGTCGTGGACCAGGCTCTTAATTATTAATTTCCGCAGTTTTCTATTTTCACATTAGTTGTATATTTACAATACTGTTGTATAAATACAAGATTTTTGTATAATTTTGTCAGCTGAAATTATTTTCCATCCCGTTGTATATGCTGCGTTGCGTATGTGATACGTATATGTCGCAGCCAAATTATACAATACGGAGTTGCACATAACATCTAGCCGTAAGACATAACGGTGATGTTTTCTATAACAGCTGATGGTCGTTCAGCTAAAATGTCATAATGGTACGTTCGCCAAAACGGCAGCCAACCTTTATCCTTATTGCAGACAGGCCAGGCAGAAAATATAGCATGACCACATTTTCTAATTAAAAATAAATACCTACGACTAAAAACCAATTTATTTCTAAACAAATATGGACTATGACTTGGATTTCACTGACCCCCCTCGGGGATTCATGAAGTGACGAAGTATGTACTGGAGGAGGAAACACTTTCACGTTTCTACATAGCGCTTATTGCCCTATTTTTAACAGGATAATAATATGGCAACGATTACGCGACACAGCAATTGAAAAATAATTAATTCTTGTGTAATATTTTTTTTACTTTGTTACAAAGTCATAGGGAGGTGCCTCTTTCATCACATTTATTTAAAATGGAACACTAAATAGTACACATATTACACACAACAAATTATTTACAAAATTATAATTCCGATATGTGGACCAGTTACAGGCGTTCACAACACATTCAACAATCCAACTACCTAAAGTATTTCAGTCCTCTCACAACCGTCTCTCCTAATCAAATACAGTCGATTTTATAAATTTATATTTTTATCAATTTATAAATTGACTGTACATGTAATGCGATATTTTATACGAGTAAGTAAATATCAAATGAAAATTTTATTTACAAAACGTGCCTGTAAAAGCTGCTATACCGGTTTCCTACAGGTAAATACAATATCAGAGATTAAAAAACAACACAGCAGGGTCGAACGAACAATTTATCTATATAATACAATATCTATAAAAATCCTTAAAAATAAATTTCGACTTCCCATAGCGATCCACTCCCAGCCCCGAGTCAATCACTATAGGAAGTGGATATATCTCTTTAGGATTTTCACAAAAATTGTTACTGATCCATGATACTGATCACTTACAAAGTCTTTAGTAAGAATTTGGAAGATGTTAAAAAAGTCACCTTGTATATGCTTACTAGAAGAAACACTGAAGGAATTATTTGAAGCCAAATCTTACGTGAACGTATTAATCGATTATTATTTTGCTATTGTTTTAGTGTTAATGAAAATTAAGATGGTTAACGGGTTGTCTTTAAAAATCGACGCAATAATTAATGAGGTTTGGTCCACTGACTATTGTATGCAACGTGCCTAAGCTTAAATGGCACGTCCAAGGAAATCCACAATCAACAAAGGCGCGGTAAGTTTAAAGTCAAAGCCCAAAGGTTCACAAAGAACAAACTTCAGAATTTTCTACAAGTAATTTAAAATTTCTTTCACAAAAATTAAGGTGAGTCCATGATAACGAAATAGATATTACAGCTAGCTGTCTTTTAACACTTTATAGTCAAAAGAACTTTGTGCTTTGTGCTTTATTCTTAAACAAAATTTCAAATTGAAAATACAGATGTTGTTAGATCCAGAAAAAGAAGAGTCAGATTGTGGTCTCACACGGTTAACTGAAAGTACGACCTAGTATTGTACTAGTTTGCATCGAACCGCATTCGAGGGGGTCTAGCACGCGCCGTAGATATATATAGTGTCTTTCGATCATACTTGCTCTCTCGCACACTGACAAACGCGGTATTCGTGAGAGCGCAAGTAGGATAGATATACGCTGAATCTCTGGCGCGTGCTAGCTACACAGTAACGCACAAGTTGAAGAATAATAAAAACGGAATAAGAAATTAGCCAAGTTAGGTAGCCGCAGTGTTCGGTTTCATAAATAAGCAAAAGCATACTCGCCTGAACCAGACTTCGAGTTTGTTTGTCAGGAAGGCACGTTTGAAAGGCACTAAATAAGCCAAAGGATTTCACTTGAGCACAATAGAGATTGCAGCTCGATAATTCGTTGGCCTTATTCATTTTATTTGCTTTCCGAAATAACTTTGCCCTTTTGCACCGTTTTACAGAACGAAATTTCTATATTTGAAAAATTTGCTAAACTTTTAAGTCAATAATAGGTTTAGGTTTAAATGTTTATTCTCGTAAAAACTTAAAACACACATGTTCACTTAAAATGAGAATTTAATTATTTTAAGTATTAATTGTTAATCCTTAAAACTAAATTTGCATGCAGGTTGTTCCAAAATACAAAGTATAATTTTAATTTTTGTTAGTACTTAAATATAATAATAATATCTAACAGAAATAATTGTAGCTAGCACATTAAAAATAATTGGTTTTATGTAATAGTGGTAACATTCTTTAAAGTATAAGCTTTACAAGTGTTTTTTTGATAATAATCTCGTATTCATACTTCTATATTATATTTCTATAACTCTGGGTAGGCTTTTTTTTAATAAATTCCAATCATTGATTTTCTATATTAGGTATTAGTTATTTTAAAGCCGTTATGTTTAAGGTTCGCATAAAATTATCGAAACTTAAAATGCCTGGCAAAAGTTATTTATAAATTGGTTCTGAATAGATCAAACTTTCAGTTGATTTCTAAAACTGGTCGGCGAAAGCACATGATTTTCCATCACACAATTTATTTACCGTCTCGTCGTTTTGGTTAATGAATAACTAATAATGGACCTGGACTCAACAGATAGCACTGACAGACATGACCCGACCGACCGACAAACTAGACCGATCAAAATTTCAAGTAATAGCAGCAACACCAAAGCACCACTACATAACCACCATCATCAATTATCAACATATTTTACATGAGAAGAGCACAGTAATTAGATACTATCAGAAGTTATTCGTAACAAACAATTATCAACATTCCTCTATCCTAGTTCCCTACCCTACCATACACACACACACTTACACTTACTCTGACATCCTACGCCGCAAACTTTTCAATATTATTATTTTTCTGTATATATAAATGTATTTTTTCCTCTTGGTCTTTGAAGTTCGTTTTAAATGAATTACTGTAGAAAATGTAAAACCGTAATTGGCATAAGTTTTGATGTTATTAGCTACGATTATAAATGTTTAAGGCTGTGGTTTTTGTAATAATAATAAAATACAATAAAATAAAATAAAATAAAATAATCAGCACCATCTGTTAAGAAAACTATTTATGTAGAAAAATTTTACTAAAATTGTGAACAGGTGTCACTTTTACTTTTTTATTTTATATAACTTACTTGTCAATATTAGGTTCCATTCGACTGATGACGGCTTCCTACCGTGTAAAAACGTGTATATCGAGTAAAAACGTATTTTTATTGTTTTAATATTAACAAGTAAACCAAAGAAATAATGAAAAGCCGTAATAAAAATACTTGTTAAGTTGAATTACACTAAGAGTGGAGCTAAAAAGAAGAAAATTCACTTTAAACTGCTTTTAATCTTTAAGTACATAATAATTTAAAGATCTCGCTGTCAACCAGGTTGCGTGAGACTGCATGTTTCCCCGTAAATACAAACTTTATTGAATAAACCACCGAGCACATTATAATCCGTTACTGTTAAGTTGAATTACACTAAGAGTGGAGCTACAAAGAGGAAAATTCACTCGGGACAGCTTTTAAGCTTTAAGTACATGATAATTTGAAGATCTTGCAGTCAGCCAGGATGCGTGAGACTGGCATGTTTACCCGTAAATACAAACTTTGTTGAATAAACCACCGAGCACATTACAATCCGTTACCTACATACACAGACTACTTATGCCTACACGTGTTACGTGGTGTATTATCATGACGACGACGTATAAAAGTAATAAATCTATCTGATTTTCAGGAAGATACGGGCTAGACCTAATACAACCGGCTGGCGATCTCGCTTCTTCGTATCTAAACTCAAAAAATAATTTACCTAACTCAAAAGGTTGAAATTCATTCTGTTAAAATAACCTTAAATATAAGTTATAATTACAAAACCCAGTTGTTTATTTTACAAAAGCAAAAAGGTTCATGCTCAACCATTGTGTGGACAGTTGAACCTTATTTCCTATTAAGAGTGAAATATGAATAAATGCAGAACTAGCTGCAAACTAGAACCTATTTATAAACCAGAAGCTAAAGCTTCTAAACTTAGCGTATCACTTAACTCTACCTGGGCTGCTCGCTAGCTAGAGAGATGAAGTCGTACATAAAACAGTAAGACCAAGATTAAATTCTTACTTGCACCGAATTGGTCCCTACCCACCCCTCTGGGATGCAGGTGGAATAAATATTCTTGTTTAGTATGTAGCGCCAAATTACAAGCTTGAAAAGGCTTAGATAGTGTTTTATATCATTTAAATTATAGTCAGTTGACATGATAATAGATATGTACGGTACGTACACCGCACGATATCGCTAACTCATCAAACAGCGCGTCAACCGGCGATTTACCTAGTTACCACTGTATACTTTTTTAAATAAAGCTCTTTTCTTTCTTTCTTCTTTTTTGTAACTAAAATTCTTCAAAAGTAGTCACGGGAAATCATTTGTAGTTATAATATCTACAATTTGACAAGATTTCAATTTGGTTTTTAAATCGGATTTTAGTCTTAATTTGGACCTAGTTTTGGTATTTATTTAGGGGTTGTATTTAAACGCAAAACAGAAAATACTAAAAATGCTAGTACAGTGTTCTATGTAAAATACTAACTGCACACCAAAAAAACTAACTGTGCTCTTATATGATTTCTGGGTTGTCATAAAAAAAACGAAGTTTATGCATGGCGGTCGCAGAACTACCTTCCGCAACTCGCGACGACCATGACGCCGAGCGAAGAGAGGAGGATCGTGGTGGGTTAAGTGATGATAAATTCGGGAGCCAAGCGAAACGAAGCGGAGCAAGGTCACCCTCGTAGTTTTAACAGAAATCATGATATACGCAAATAATCTACGAAGAACTACTATAATCACCAACACAATACGTAAAAAAAAAATGATTTTGGTAAAACTGAGTTGACCGCCAGACAATAAAATAACCTGAAACCTCGTATCCCACAGCCAGGAACAAGCCTGATCCGGTTCACCAGCACACGAGAGTACGGTATTTATAAAGGAGGAAGACATGCTCAAATAAGAGGTCAGGAAGGTGATTATGAATGAGTATTTACCCTGAAGATAATCATGGATAGCGGAGGTAGGATTTGAATTGCGAGTCTTTCACGAGTCCACACACATTAAACCGACGATTATTAGGCCCCTATCGCCGTACTTCGGAAACAAAAAAGGATCATTTCAAATGTGCATTTGAACCTGTAACCTACGGATTAGTGGTAAAGACGATCGAACCACCAAACCACAGGGGCTACATGGACTTGAATACGATACTTCGTTATTACAAGAATTTCGCCCAACAATAATAAAAGTAATGGAATATCACGCTGATGGCTCCCAATAAAGGCACAAAACAAACAAGTGCTGAAGAGCTTGTGCTAAAGAGAAACGCTTAGAGAATTCACAACGATCTTATGGGTCATACCCGTTCTCTCCAGGAATATATTTTATATCAAGACTTAGAACAAAGTAAACCCAGCTTCGCTAAAAGTGTTTTAATTTTTGAAGGGGACTAAATGTGGTTGCGCTGACTTGAAAAACCAAAAAAGCCCATATTATTCCCAAGACCATCAAAAACTATTAAAACGACGACCAAAAATAAGGATTATAATTCAGGGCCGATGCCTATTTTCTACAGTTCTTGACTTTTCTGCCCGAGAAGAATGACAATGGCAAATTTTATTTATTAAACTAATTGGTACAGTGGAGACCGCATCAAGTAAGACACATTGGACTTTGTACCTATCTTATATTCTTCTCTGTAGGGGCTGATTTCGTACTGCAAGTGTATAGCTTGATGTGGTCTCCACTGTACAAACACAGAAGAGTTGTTATTGAGTCCATAGGAACAACCCTGTCTCAGTCGGGTAAGCAATTTTAGGCGCTATTTAATTTTGTATTGGTATTAAATTTCCATGAAGGTCAGCCCTCAGAAGGGTGTTTACTTGTTTAGTAACCATATTAAGTTTACGTACCTGTGTTAATTGTCAAAAAAGCTGGGTTCACTGTCTTGAGCCTTTGGTATGGTTTGTATTTTTCTGTTACATACAATATAATTACCATAATAATACTACATCTCTGAAGTGACACCCCCTCGGAAATTCATGTCGTGACGATATATTTATCATACTACATCGTCACAGGCCACAGCCTGTTTCTTCTCAGTAGTAACCAACAATTGAATCTTAAAACGATGTTTTGTGGTAGTAGGTGCCGTCCAGTTTTGCCCTAAATCGGGCACCAAATACGGTACATTATGTATGATGGCGTAGGTAATCTACTCAAATTCTCGACAAGTTTCAGATAATCAAAATAAACATAAAAATGTAAAAGCTTTCAAAACTCTGATGAAGATCACGCTAGCTGTAAAATCCAACGATGTATGTTTTTATGTAAGTACGGAACTCTGGGCGCATAATCTCCACTCGAAACCGGTTCTTTTTACATTAGAAAATGTTGATTTCAAGTTTTGGTCTTTCATCTAAGAACACAAACGACACATGGATGACACTGCCACGTGCACAAGAAAATCGATCTCCGTAAAATTAAATTTGATAAACCAAGTATAATAATGCGTTTTAAAATGTTGTACACTAGAGACAGAAACTCATATATGCGACCCATTTCTCGCCCATATTACGATTGTAATCAAAACGAAAAGCAAGCTTAACAAATTTATTTGGACCAGCGTATTTTATTAGGTACATCTATCAATTGTCAATTATCCCTCGGACTATAAACGTGTTAATAGTTTACGAGCTAACCTCCCAGCCTACAAGCCGCAAAGTTGTTGATGTTTGATGACACCTCTAGCCCGAGCGAAATGCCAGAGGGAATTCTAAAAGCTCTATCGAGGTCGTGTCAAAAGCTTGATTAAATCTTGAAGTTCACAGACAGAGGCAGCAGCAAAATGCCAGTCTTCAACGAAGCCTACAATATTTAGAACCAGCCTTTTCAGGAAAAGCTTAGTCCATTTCCTTTTTTTCCGACGTAAATTGAATAGGCCTCCATAGCGTCTTAATTTTCTTAAGCAAACAAGGCCGTCTTTGTACTAGTATATTCCACTTCAAAGTACGGGGTCAAGACCCAGGAAAGTGGAGCAACGATGTCTAGTAATGAGAAATCCGTAAATTATTTTTCAATGCATGTGCTCGTAAAGGCCCACTTTTTATGCATCAAAACCGAACAAAAAGTCGATTATTTTGCCCTAGGGCTTTATTATTATTTTTTTTTTTTAATTTATTTATAATGGTTGGCTAACCTGCAGCCTTTCCTGTGTACCATAGATGTTATACTTTTTTTTCCACTGTTTATCGGCTCTGGATACAGTCCTTTTGAGCCAATTATAATTTAAAGTTCACAAGATTATATTTATTTTCATTTCCTCACACTATGCATTGAAAAACGTAGTATGATACACGGGCGTAAAAGCAATAAATTACTCGGTTACGTTTAAAACACTCGCTACGCTCGTGTTTTAAATCGTCCTCGTAATTTATTCCTTTGCGCCCTTGTAGCATAAACTACTATTTAAAAGTTTATAAATAAAGCGATAAGACAATGTGACACCATAAAGCTCTTCTCTTGAGTGGGCGTTATCGAGCGCCGACAATGTTCAAAGAATTTTTTGTTAACGTCACGTCACAAGCAGACATGTGTGAAGCGAAGAAGGAACATGCTGCGGGTCTCTTCATAGAAAAAAAATCACCATGTGTTATGTTCCCTTTCCCCCGCGCCACCGCTCCATCACGCATCCGGCCCGGCCACCCTCTTCCACTAGAACCATTCTGTTATTTGAAACTTTCAAAGGCCGTGATGATAGAAATTAAAACGGTAATGAGGAAAGCAGGACTTTAGCCCCATTTTAGGGTAGTTTGAAAGGGTAACCCTGTTTACCCTGAATGCGAACACTCATAAATTTGAAGTGGGATAACTTTGCGGCTTGCAGAATATGGAATAGACGACGATTTGTGGACCTTCGTAAAGGTTTAATGGATTAAGGCAACAGGAAGTTATACTTGCGAAAATATGGACGACCACAATTGTATTTGTTTCTCGTACCATAGAAAGTAAAATTGTGAAAGGTTCGGTCATTCCGTCCGTCTGTCTATGTGCTGATTATAATAATACTTAGCAAATTTTGTTTCGATTTCAATGAGCTCATTTCCTGTAGTGATATATCAGTATATTTTTTATGTTTATAAATATATTATATTTAACTTTTACGAGCTTTTGATTAATAAATTTATTATCATAATTTATTATCATCGATCATCCAAGAAGCGCAGTGATTAAATAATATCAAAAATAACCAACATCATTTTTAGAGAATCCTACTTTATTATTTTTTAGAAAATAGTTTAAAACTAAAATTGTTTACAAGTGTCACTTTTACTTTTTATTTTTTTTTTATTATGATACCTGAATTATATGTCACAAATTCTTTTACATTCGACTGATGACGGCCCCATACCGAGGGCCGAAATATATCGAGTTATAATTTTTTTATATTTTTTATGGTAATTGATTAATTAGTTCTGCAAAGCACAAAACTTTTGAATTTTTGAAAAATTCCTACTATTACTGAAGTTAGCGATAGCGATATTTATCACTTTTAGTATGAAATCGTGTTGGATGACGTCATGACACATGCCGTCACGTCAAGCTCCATTTGATTGCCAATAACTCACGCAATTTTAAATAATATTAAATTGTAATAGGGATAGTTTTTAAATAATATTAAATTGTAATAGGGATAGTTTTTACTGTAGGTACCTAATTCTAGTTCTTTCCTGTTTTTTTTTTGTTTTTTTTTTCTGTTTGCCTTTTAATTTTATTTATTTTTTATCGTTATTTTATTGTACTCGCGGAAGATCGATGAAATTATAATTGTCGTTTAGTTGTAGGTACCTTATTGTTATTTAATCACTGTGCGTCTTTTTACGTAAAAAAAAAAAAAAAAACTTGACATTGGCGGAACTAATGTGCGGAGTCCACATTATCGGAAGCCAGATAAAATGGCATTGAATTGAACTTACGCAATTGATTTTCATAAAAATCTTCATGTAGGAGACGAGCTCATTATCGACAGGTTAACACGTAAAATGGTTATTTTTAGGGTTCCGTATCCCAAGGGTGCCAAACGAGACCCTCTGGCCTCCGCTGTCTGTCCATCTGTCACAGGAGTATACAGTTTCAGCCGTTAGAGGTAGCCAGTTGAAATTTTCACAGATTATGTTGTTATGGACAGACAGACGGACCCACAAACGGACAAGGAGTCTAGCTTAGACCAGCCTTTTTTTGACAAAAAGACAACAAAGTCTGACAAACACTGACGGACGGATGACAAGACAGCAGAGACGTGATCGACATCTTTAATGAAAAATAAATACATATTTCTCGACCAGAAGTGTTTTTATTTGCTACATACGTGTTACTACGGCCCTTTATCACGGCAAATAATAAAAATTGGGCAAGTGCGATTCGGACTCGTGCACAAAGGGTTTAGTAGCACCAAAAAATACGGGTACGGAACCCTAAAAACGTTATTTATTGTATATAGGTAAATAACAACTATAGACGTGCCATAGCAACACTAAGGCGATAATAAACAAGACCTAAAATGGGAGTGCCTGGTAAACATTTCGGCACCCTCACGGAACCCTTATTTTTATTATTTTACGTAAGAGTATGTAACAATCTGACCAAAATTGAAACTTCTATGTATTATGATGTCTTTAATAATAAAACAAAGCACATAAAAAATTCTACTTTTTCAAGGGTTTTTCTGTGGGGTCTATTTTTTTTTTTTCGATTTTATGGTTCCGTACTCGAAGGGTGCCAAACTGTACCCTATTACTAAGCCTCCGCTGTCTGTCCGTCCGTCAGTTCGTCTGTTACAGGGGTCATTACGTGTTACTATGGCATCTTTCACGGTAAATAATAAAAGTAAAAAAAAAACATTAAAATAAAAGTAGAAAACGTAGTTTTTTTTTTGAAAGAAAATTATTGATCGAATTTAAAGAGGTTAAAACTAATAACTTTAATTTTATTTGAAATACTTGATTAAATTTATTTTCGTGAATTACTCTTAGTTTTTCGAAAAAATCTTGCTAAGTGATACTTAAGCCTGCATTTCATACTTAAGCATCGCTTAACTTGTAACCTCAAATGTCAAATCGGGTTATCTACAAGAAATCAACTAATATTCTAATAACCGGTCAAAAAGATCGCATGACTATTTCACATACAAAATGTAACAAAGACTATCCAAATAGAAGGTCAAGGTTATGCTAGTCCAATATCCTCAAAATACACTATTTGTATTCATGCCATAGAACTTGTGAACGGCTGTAATAATCTTCTTCAATTGCTTTGCTTAGTAGTCTAGTCTAGTCTAGGTTTAGGATAGTTGTTACCACTTTTATTACGAAAAATAGTATGTAATGTGGACGGCTTACACAGATACGGTTCCGTTTGGTCCTAACGAGTCACACTCAAGCCTTCACTATGAAACAGTTAAGAGGCTATGCGAATTTTATTTTTGTCACTGTCACTCCAAGCGAAAAATCGCGCAGTGCGAGAGGGGCGGATTCAGTGCAAAAAGGAAAAAAGTTGGTTTTATATTTTTATTAAAAAAACTAAAATAGCTAGCCAAATTTCAAATATGAAATCTCTAGATATTGTTGAAACACACCTAATAAAATATGTTTGAGTTCTGTATATGGTTCCTATTCGTCAAACGAGGAGAAAAAGTGTGTTTGAAGACCTTATTTCTACAATTATTTCTATCGAGGAAAATTTATCAAAACATGTTTTCCAATTTCAAAACCCTAGATTATATAGTTAAAATGCATATACCAGGAATTTATTTAAATTTTCCGTATATTTCATGAAATACACAGAAAAGAAACACCCGCATTTTTTTCGCATATCGCCTTAAATGTTTTTTTCCAGATACAGGGTTTTTTCCATAGTAAAAGTTGTTCTATACCATTGACTGAATAAGCTCTTCAAATATGGTTACACCTTTCTGTTACACGTAGTTACTATAATACGCAGTTAATTCCCATAGCTTTATTTTTAAACGTTTTTTTTTTTTTTAATTTTGTCGTTATTTTAGGACATAGTTTTAATTATTTTGGTATATAAATTAACCATTATTATTTTTTTAAGAATAGTCCGATATGACATTACTTGAGAATTTTAGATATTACACTGATTGTGATGTGTGATTGCTTATAAAAAAAAGTTCGCTCTGTCTGTCTATTCATCTGTCATCCAGCTGTCAAATTAGTCGGAAGCAAATTATTGTAAATTTATCTTGACAGCAAAGGACACATTTCTAAACATCCATTTCTCAAGTGACGTCACACGAAGGCAAATGGAAGTTGCAGCTTTTTCGTAAAAATATCCATCATCATGTGGTTTTTTGGACCACAAGTTCTCAAATACGGCTAATTAAACCTAAATCTCGAAATGGTTTTCGAATTAACACACCTTAACATAATTTATTCTAATCGAATTGACATTATATAATTACAGACTACAGTATAGAAAAGTAAATCTGGATGTGAGGAGCTCTGGTGGCTTAGCACGCGCCGTCAATACAGTGTCTTTCCATTATACTTTCTCTCTCGCACATTGATAAACGTGGTATGCGGGAGAGTGCAAGTAGGATAGATAAACGCTGTATATCTGGCGCGTGCTAGCCACACTGAACCAGGATAAGCGAGAAGCCCCGGGTTCGAATCCCGGTTGAGAGCTCCTCAATCCAAATTTACTTCTGCTGCGTTTCAAGTTACTGCCAAGGGTATAAAACATAGCAAAAAAAAAAAAACTATAGTTTACGTAGTTGAAGGCAGACGGAGGGATGATTTAAAAAAAATATTGTAATACTTTATATTCTCTGGTTAGGATCTGCATACTAATTTATATAGATACATAAGTAGTTTTGCTACGCATTAATCCATAGACTAAATTTGAGGTTTTGCGTATTCTAAGAAACATAAATACCCTGCCTTATACCTTTAGAAACATCTATTTAATATATAGGTAGATTCTATATATCTATACTGCCAGTCAAACCTTATGTAAGCTTTTGTCCGTATAAGGAAAAAACACGTTTAAATTAGATTTTCTGGAGCTTCTTTGATCCGATAAAGTAATTTAAAATTATGATTAACCATTTTTGTTTGTCTGTCTATCTATGCTCGCAATTCACGTAAAAACTGCAAAACTGATTTGCATAGGGTTTTGAATGTCTTGTAGATATCAAGAGTTACATTTTTCTAAACAAAGACATCTTTTCAAAATAAATTGTAACTATACAGTCACTAGAAAGTTATGGCTTGATCTAAATTTTCAAAGAAACTGTTCCCGATCACGTATGACGTTATAATGGTTCTTTATAACTAAATCGATGATCAGCCAATGATTTCAAAAGAAAAGATAAGCCCTTACGGTACTATGACAATACCAAAATGTTTCCATCTTTAAATGGGTGACGCTCACACGTTTGGATTGGAATCAGTGTTGGACGCCTTTAAGTGCGCTTATAGTTTTGAATTTTACGACTTTAGTAGTCTGGGGATCTACCGCGTAATTCTCATTTGTATCAACTTCAAGCAAATTCATGCGAAATTCAACGCGTGCAAAAGAGATGGCATGTTAGGCGGGCGTCGTCGCACGCACGTCAAATTTCAATCTCAAGTTGATGTTGATGTAAATGAGAATTACGCGGTAGACCCGCTGATCAGTTTACTGACCGTAGTAGGTAGACAGATTGCGCACTCATATTGTGCGCGCGTTGGCATTCAAAAACAATGCAATAGATTTTAGGTGCCAGTGCTCATCTAAACTTTTGAAATCTTTGTGATCAGCGTGGAAAGTCGTAGGGAGATGCCATCTTCAATATATAAAATCACTTCCTTTAACGATATGTAAATGTTTTAGTGTCGCTGTTCCTTAGTATGCGAAAAAACCCTCAGTTAGCGACGGACGGATTCGAGGAAAAGTAGCTAAAAGTTGCTATCAAAATTTTGTAGATACTGTTCAAACTATCTAATACAATATAATGTTAGTCTCTGCTTACCCCTCTAGGAGACGGGCGTGAATGTACCTAAACTTATTATAAAAGTTAGGTGAACTGTGTTCACAAATGATAACAAGTATTTACATATTTTCATCCTTTTCTACTCAAATTATAACGAACTGCCGGCACCGATCGTCGATTCACCAGTATTTAGCTCTTCAAATATTTTTTTCCCGACTAACTCTTGTCATGCTGTTTCATTTCGCTATAAGGTGCACGCTCCATGAAACTTGCGAGAACAATACAATCGTGTCGATTTCGTCGCCGTCGCAAAATTGAAAACTTGTTTCAGTAGTAACCACAAACAATAAAAGTACATTCGGCTACAATTTTGGTAAAAAAAAAACGTTAAATTTACGCATTTCAGGGGTTGTCGCGTGATGCCATAAATCACATTAATTTTATGCTTTTTATTCAAAAATAAGGAAAACAATAATATGTTGTGCAGTTGGGAACGAGCTCCGACGAAACCGCCTTAAGGGGCTGCACTATGCTAAAATTCGGTCCCGCTCTAACGCGTTTGTTTTTTAACTCTCTATCCTGCTCTAATCAGATGCCGCGCACGCAAAACTTCAGTTATTTTGAAATCGTGGCTCCATTAGGACATACAGAAATAAAGTAGTAAGGCTTATTTGTAGATAATAATGAGATCTTTTATTGTGTGAAAGATTCATTTCAAACGCATATTCCGTGTTCGAGCGAATTGAATGTACATAATGAAATTAGGTACCTACAGATATATATTTATTTGAGTAAAGAAATAAAATTTCGATAATCTATAAAGGCTTAATCCGTCAGAAAAACATGATTAAGTACATATATATTTCTCAGAATTTTCTAGTAGCCAGTTTGGCCTACAAATCAAGCTTAATATACGCAATTTTACCAAATCCACGCTTATTCAAGCCTTAAGTCAGGCTGTTGATATAAGAATAAGCTTCGAAGAAATAGACTCCTAATTTATCATTTCTTTATGCCAAAGATTAAGAAATCCATTATGGACAAAAAACAAAAAAAAATATTAATTTCCTTTGGCCATTATTAAGAAATGGATTCTGGAATTATACCGAGGAATTGCATTATTATGGCGAAAAAATTTTAATATTCATGAGGTTTTTCATCAAAGTGTCAACACCAAAGAAGAATGATGAAAATTGTTTTTAGGAGCAGCACTTCATTTAGGATTAGCTTTCGCCCGTGACTTTGTTGCGCGAAAATCTAAGCATATACATTTTCCAAAAGACTTATTATTGACGAGTTCTTTTTGTTCTTGCCGCTTTAGATTAGTCTTACTTGAAATGTAAGAAAGTTGCATTCCATGAACTCTTAGTATATTTTTTGAACCAAAATAATGCATCTTACTGTTCCTATTACAGCAGTTTGTCCCGAGACCATGAAATCATCATAATAACAAATCATGCCAAGAAGTCCACAATCTCCATAAATGGATTGTCTATCAATCATTGGAAGAAAACTACCAATGTAGTGAATTGTCACGAATTGAGACAAGCCACCCCACAACCTAGGGCAGGCCTATTGAATGGTTCAGTTGGTACGGTTGGGTACACAAAGGCCAGGCATCAGGTAGCAAACCAGAATGCGACGTTGCAACATTGCCTGCACTCGGCCGCTTCCCAAACGACCCGATTGACATTCATAGATTCAAATTCATTCTTCAGTATTGACATTTGCATTCGTTTAGCCATGATGACCGTTTCAATCTACGCTGCCCTATTTGTGGATCATTTGAATTGGACAATAGGAGGAGTTTCTACAGGATTATGATAATCTACTTAAATATAGTCTTGCTTTTAAGCTTCGATGACTTAGATACATAGAATAAGACTTGCATATTACTATTTTGTAGGCAAAGTTATTTGTAACTGATATGATAAACAAACTTTAAAACTTTTAAGTTTGTTTTATTTAAAGTTTGCAAAAAATTTGGTTGAGCGCAGCACCTTGCCATATGCTTAATTTATAGCTGGCCCCGTAGCACACTGGTTTATCGCGTGCAATGCGACTTTTATGAATCACAAGTGCGAGGAGCGTGACATTAATCGCAAAAACATCGTGTGCTGATATGTTCTTGGATTTTATTCTTAGCACACGTATTATAATATATAATCGGTGCAACTGCAGCGATGAACTCTGCTTTGGGTTGCGGTGATGAAACGCTACAAATCTGCTGGGCTGGTTGAGTTAGAATGGAAGGATCCGTTAAACGAGGCGCAACAGAGACGGATGTAAAGAGAGAAAGAGAAAGGAGAATACCGGCTGGGCAGGTACAGTGGAGACCGACCGCATCAAGTAAGACACATTGGACTTTGTACCTATCTTATATTCTTCTCTGTAGGGGTTAATGTCGTACTGCAAATGTATAGCTTGATGTGGTCTCCACTGTACACGTCGCACGCGCAACGAAATCACGCACAAAGGAATATTGCATTTCTAAGGTAAACTTAGTTTATATAAAACTTTGTTATTATTATAATATTATTGCTTTGCCTCACACTAATGGTATGTATCGTTTACCTTTGCAGCTACAACTACTATAATCTTCAATATTTAATGTATCTGAAAGCAAATATTCGACTAATGCGAAATTGACAACACTTTAATTTACTTCGATCAAAAAGCATTCAAGTGCGGTCACGTCATCTGGCATAGTAATGTAATGTAATGACAATGACACCGATACCATATATGCATAAAGTGCAAAATAATGGCTTCCAAGTGAAGTACGTTTCAATAGTAGACACGATACCAATTGCCTTTCACTTGTCCAATGTTAAATTGGTACGATACACAACAATGTCTATATACACAATCACCATTCACGTACTCTTACGCCAGATCAAAAGACATGCTTACTTATTCTGAAAAATGTTGGAAACTATTTGGATGCTCTTGAAGATGGAGAATGGTTAAATGCTACGTATTGTCAGTAGTTATGCATGGTGCCGAGGGATGGACTTTAAATAAAAACATTGAATCAAAATTGAATGCTTTTGAAATGTTGCTCTATAGACGCATGTTAAAAATTTCATGGAGAGGTAGAATAACAAATGAAGAAGTGCTTAACAGATTTAATAAAAGGCTTGAAGTAAGTATTAAAAATAATTAAGAAACGAAAGACAGCATATTTTGGTCACATTTATCGATATATAGCATGTTGAAGAACATTATAGAAGGAAAATGGACGGAAAACGGGGAAGGAGGAGAAGGCGGATGACATGGAGTGATAACGTAAAAACATGGAATAACATAAAAGACGCTGCCAGTCTTTGCAGACTAGCACATCATAGAGAAGAGTTTCGTGTGGTGGTCGCCGACATCCGCTAGGATATGGCACCCCCAAGAAGAAGAAGCAATAAATAAACTAAAAATATATATATATAATATATTGGTAATTTTCTCATTTTTTCCCTAATACGTAGAAGATATCACGGGGCCCGAGCAAAAGGGTCTGATAGACGGACTACATAGTGAACCTATAACGGTTCCTTTTTTATTTTGAGGTACGGAAACCTAGAAACAAAATAAAGCGATAAAATTGTGATTCTACTACAAGACCTCCAAGTTTCTTTGTCAACTGGAAGTGCCCTATAGGTTAGGTATAGGAGGAAATTGTATAAAATTGATTATGTAAAGTGCAATTACTTTTTTTGCGTTGAGTTTGAAGCCTCATGTTTTTTACAGCAACATGGGGCCGTAGACTTAGATTTTTATTTATTAGGAACACCAACATCTAGTACATTAGTAAATACATTGTAAAATTAAATATACATTATTAGTTATATGCCTAGACAATTAAAGGTGAACACAGCATGCAATGTAGGAGATACCACGGGCCCAAAATAACCACGGGGCCTGAGCAAAACGGTCTGACAGACGGACTACAAAGTGAAACTATAACAGTTCCTTGTTTTATTTTGAGGTACGGAACCCTGAAACAAAATAAAGCGATAAAATTGTGATTCTAGTATAAAGTATTCATACAACCAGTTATTTTATCGTCTGCTTCACTCCCCACAATAGGGTGGAAATGTCGAGATAGGGAGGGTTGTAAGTACTTTACAATGACTTACATAAAATGTTGAAATCGAAAATCAGAAGTTTCATATTTAAACTCATATTTTTGCCGTGTATATATAGATAGCATAATAACATATGCAAAAAATGCGACTACCTATTCTACACAAAAAGGCCAGTATCAAAGACTTAATTAGCTTCTAACAACAGAATGGAGGGTTTTTATACAGCTTATACTGAAATCCCGTAACCGCGTCCTTCTAGGGAACAGTTTAAAACCAAAAAAACTAAGGGTTGAAATATATTTTCTTAAGATATTTTAATACATCTTTCATTAGTACGTTCCCTTACTAAAAGACTACCAAATCAAATATATTTAATTTAATATAAGTGGACTCCTAATCTAAAATCTGGCGTCGTTCATGTTTTAGGCTCAGAAAAATATAAAAACTTAATCGAAGTGAATAGTGGATATTCTGGGTAGTAATACTTTATATTCTCTGTTCTGGGTCTAAAATGTCATATGAAATGGAATCAATAAATAATAATAATGTTGAGACTAATATGATAACACCAAATGCGGCTGTAGGTATTATACTTCGCAGCCATTTTTTGGCCTATAGTCGTAGACATATATCAGGGCCCGTAGCATAGTGTTTAATCGTGCGCGACGCCACTAGTTGAATCACAAGTGCAAAGTGACGTACTGTTTAATCGCAAAAACATCGTATCACGCTCCTCGCCCTTGTGATTCAACTAAGTCGCATCGCGCGCGATTAAACACTGTGCTACGGCTGCTGCACTCGTAGCATAGTGTTTAATCGCGCGCGACGCCACTAGTTGAATCACAAGTGCAAGTAGCGTGACGTACTGTTTAATCGCAAAAACATCGTGTCACGTGGCCAAGAGGTCGACCGCGGTCTACTGGTCGACCGAGAAGGCGATTTAAGTAGCCCGTGCAAGTTAAAATAATAAAGACGTATAATTGCTATTTTTAACATTTTTCAATATGAATGCAATAAAAACCAAACCTCGTTTTCGCTTAACAGACCCTCTGTTAAGCGAAAACGAGGTTAACTTCATATTAGCGCATCGCATTTAATTTTTACGCTGCCAAATATGATAAACTCGTGGAGCATATGCAGTGTCAAATATCCACTCAAAAACGCAAGACAGAGTGAAATATGCGAATTTTGTACTTTCAATTAACAAATACTTACTTTACGAACTTATCACAAAAGTTGTTTTTGTTTTTCCTTTTAAACGCTACCTTTCAGTCGACCGCATGAAATATTTTTGAATACAAGTAGACCTCAACTCAAAAGTCTGGCCACCCCTGACATATATGATACTTTTTACTTACTTGCGAAGTAGGTATAAATATTTTTTGTGACAAATTTTTCTGCATAGATATATTTCTTACCTGAAACAAAAATAAAATTGAATTAGTTCAACATTTCTAGACCTTTGTAAACATTTAAAATGAACGGTTATTTTCTAAGTAAACTTAATTCTCAAGGCACAAAATGGAGGTACCAAGCACATAATAACACTTAATTATAGGTACTAGTATTACGTCAAAGTATCCTAGGTATAATCTTGCAGCCCATTTTGGTAATTAGAACATTTTCGGGAATATTATTTGCGTTTGTGAGCAATTAAATAACAGAATTTAAGTATAAATTAGATCAACGACCGAAAGTTTTAGCCGTTTCAAACAAACTGTAACATTGAGCAGTAATTTTAAATTGCTTTTTGAATATACATTTTGTGGAACTGCGGAAGTTGATTCGACTAAAAACGGAAGCAGCTTTTTGCCACGCGCTCAGAGAACACCTGTCTCCCGAATCGCAGTGGTTTTTACTAAGCCTGTACTACAAGGTCACTTTGACTTATACAGCGTAGAGCGGAGTCTCCTACTATAGGTATTATTTTACTTAAAACAACCTGTAAATACCTATGATTGTTTTAATGAAATAAATAATTTTGTTTATTGTAATTCATATTGGAGCTTTTCCCATGATGCCTATTATATTTAATACCTTTACTTAAGAGACCAAAAATCTTTTTATGGAATTCATATTTTGATGAAATATTTTAACAATATCCAATAATATTTTTTTTTTCATTTCTTAATGCTCAGTGCAATAAATATGAATTTAGCTATATAAAACAGCCTTGTAAAGTCATCATATGTATATGTACCGGAAATTTAAAATATTTGACGTCTACATTGCTTTTACTTATTTTTCCGGAGTCCTAGCTGATTTTTAACAAATTGTCAAAGCTAAGCCCATTCAGCGTACTTGTTTATGGGTCACATTGCGTACGGACGGATTAAATCCTTTCAGTAAAAAATTCATCGGCATCTCGATTTTTTTTCCGATAATCCTTAGGCTTTATACAGAAATTTATTCACTGTTTTTCTAGAAGTATTTGTTTTCTTCTAACGTTTTTTATATGATATCATTATCTTTATTGTTTCGTTCATCTAATATAATCCTAAGAGTATTTGTCTTTGAGAGATACTCGTAATGGGGCGAAATTATTATTCACTCAATGATGTCACCAGGGTTAAACAGACAAAGGAATCAATAGGTTGCTACATAAGTAATACAATTCAGGGACGTGCCAAAATTTAACCCAAGTTGGTTGGTGTATCCAAATTCTGTCCACTGTATGTTTGCTTGCTACTATTCGTGGCAAACTAAATGTACTGTACTACCTATTACTTACTGAAACTGAGTGACTAAAATCACCCATTCTTGTGGAACTGGTATTCGCTAACTGTTATTTTCTAGAAAATGTCACGATCACGAGTCATTAAACATTAACTCTAATTGCTTTAGCTTTAAAGTGGAATTTAAATCGAGATGGCGGGTTGATAAAAATTCACGGGACAGAGGAGCTCAGTGGCACTTGGACAAAGCCTCTTCATTAAGGATTCTAAAGGGATATTTTTATAAGGAATGTGTACACCAGCTAACAAGACCTGCAGCGGGTCCTTAAGTAGTTAGCAACACGAGCGTTGACTGGGAAATTAATGTTACTGTAGCGTAGTGTACTGAAACATAGTGGACTTTTGCCGATCTAGGCTTTGGTTACAAAGGGTTATTTATGCATCGCAAATTAGTTTGTAGTCCCCGCAGCGCCAAAGCAAACGAAGTTGTGGACTATATTGTTGATGTAGGTTGTATAGTTAGTGTTAGTGTTGACGTTGATGTTGATGAAATTGGAAATATGAGGGGCATAATGAATTTGCGACACCCAATGGTATGGAAAACAGTATAAAAATTAATGTTTGATGCGTGGAATTTTGTCTATGTATATTTTGTCAAGCTACCAAATATCACTTTTACACCTACAGCAATGAATAATGATGTATTTAAATTAAATACTTCTGTGCCGTTCTCGTCGTCCGTTATATGAAATATGGCCACTGTGACTACAACATGGTAGCGATAATGCGGTGACGAATTCAGCAGCAGTTCAGCATTTCTCCACATAACATTCAACAAGTATTGGTAATGTTTACATTACATGAGAGCAGCCCTATTGCAACTGCCGAATTTCAGAAATTGATATTTTTACAGAAGATAGATACTCGTACAAACAATTTGGAACTTTTGGGCGTATAAGCTCTTATTGCGTAGAATGCTCGACAGCCACGGCTCAGAAATTGCTTGAAGTTGCTTAGTTTCCTAAATCTACCTACATTTAAATTTGGTAGATTGACGAAGCGATCGTGTTGAAAAACGTTGAAACTTCATAAAAGTAAACATTGCTATCTCACAACACCCAAAGTTGTCCCTATTTTAAGACAGCATGTAATTTATGATTAAGCAATTCACGGATTTATAACAGAGAGCAATTCAACCTACTGCGGTATATCTACCGTGCCGTGTTGTTGACTGAATGTCAGATACAATGTACATTGAACTATTCTGCGTAACCATAAATAATGCCACTCACTGTGCATCGTCAAGATTCTGTATGATATACTTATATAATATTTGTTAATAGTTTAACTATATTATTTATTTTACTTTATTATTTATTTATATATTTAAATATTGAGCCATGTTTGTTTGTAATTAAATTAATTTAGTTTGTGTACCTTCTCATGTAAAATTGGTTAGTTCCCTTGAAACGGAAATATTGTTCCCCAAAAGACAATTTTATTAGTTTGGGGTTCAGAGTCAACCTTATTATTTTGTAAAATCTTTTTTTTTTGTACAATAAAGACTTTTTTATTTGTTAAATTTTTTGTATTGTATATTTTTTATACAACACTCTATTATTTTGGTACGCTATGACTTTGCACAATATAAAAGGCAGTCAACGTATGTTTACCGAGCGTGTTACGAGCCTTTTAAACATGTTTATTTATACAAAGTACTTTTAAGCTCTGATTTGGTGCAATGTCGCCATAGCAACGGTTAAATTTGAATTTAGATTCAAAAAATTGTGGTCTTCATTTTTTCTCCGCGGCGCCGGCAAACGAAGCAATTTCATTTCATTTATGAGTTGTAAGCCTGAATTGGACGATACAAACATGTTCATAAAATTGATGGCAAGGCTTTGATGTGTCGCTCAAAATTGACCGAGCTGTTTGGGTTAACAATTTGTATACAATCAAAATTAAAACGAAAACGTTAGATTGGGAATCCGTAGGGAATATTTTATCTTTCGTATCATCGAGTGAAAAATAAAATATTGGGAGTTGGGACATAAAGACTTGTTCACGAAAAGAAGCGAAACTGAGTTTCATAATAGGCTTAGACACAATATTCTTTATTTACGACCATCTCTCAGAATATAATCTTTGCGTGACATTATTTATAATCTTTTCAAGTAACAATTTTATGATAAATAAACACAAAATGCGGGTATTTGAGGCAGCTTGGCAGAGATATTCTTTGCCCAGCCAGAAGCAAAATAAGAAATACTAGTAACTGATTGGTTATCTAAGCGGTGTTACAATAAATTGGCCCAATTAGAGCGTACGAACGCGATGTTACAATATCGAGGGCTGCGAGGTAAAACCCGGTAAGTAGGCAAAACATGAAACTGATATAATTGAGGTTAAAGTTTCTAATAAAATCAAATGGTCGTAAAATTTTACCAAGAAATCCTATCGTGTTAGTGATGTTTTACATTGATGCTAAATATATTTAGGACAAAGGAAAACCATCATTTGTTGATACTGAGATTTTCTAAGTATATCACTTATCTGAAAAAAGAAAAAGGGGTATGCACTTATAGGGTATTACCCATAAAATAAAAACACAATTTTTACATTTATGATTGTTTATTATGAAAATAATAAATTACATTTAAGCTTACTTGAGCGTAAAACTAGAGTTTGTAAGGTCAATTTAAACTAATCGTAATCTTCTGTGGGTTTGGAAGCAATTGCTTTGAGGGAATGGAGACCCAGGGATGCAGTTCATCCGGTATAATCTCCTTTCTGCACATTGTTTTCAGGAATGTTGGAGCATTTTTTGGATCTAGTTTTAGGAGTTTTAAAAGTTTCTTGTACGTGTGACACCTGTATAAATGGAAACTCATCGGACAAGTCGTAATTGAAAAATATTTTAGTTTTCTCACCCTTTACATATTTCAGTCTTTTTATTTTAATCCAATTCACTTTTTCATGTAAATCATCTTTTTCTCTGTTTTTATTAGCTGCTGAGCCAGCTTTTTCAAATCAAGCATCTCATCTTATTTTAATTCTCTAACCTTATAAGGTTCTATACAGTGCTTTTCATCATTGACAGTCTTAACTCTTTTTTTTCTGGCCAGTTTGAAAATATTTTTCCAATCCACCACACGGTTAACTGAAACGTTTCTAGATGCGTTTTCAATGCTGGCGTGCATGGAATCCATTTTCATTTGAGTATGGCCGCTTTCGAGGAACTTTTGTTCTATGATATCAATGAGATAAATGTGGGCATTAACGGCCCAGAGCAAAAGTGCAGCTATGAATTGATTGTGGTTCTGTCCGCCGCATGTATCAGAAAGGATAGTAAGGTGCTTCACTTCTTCTGGGATTTCATGTGAAAGGTAATACAGTAAACAAGTACCAATCTCACAGCTTCCTTTTTTACCGTTGACTTCAGTCCAACATAAACAATAGGCTCTATTTGGCAACCGCGATTCGTATACAGTATAATTCAAAAGAACCAAATTTCCTCAAATAATACAGAATACTTTCGCCTCCACTAGGTATTTGCAAAACATCTTGCTAGTCAACTGTAATGGACATAAAAGTTTTATCAGAATTAGCTCTTGCCTTGTCAGCATCTTTAGCCGCTAAACTAATGGTCTTTCGACGTAAATGTTCATGATGGTCATTTTCCATTTTCAACTTAGTTTGGTCACCCGCCTTGTTGTATCTTGTACACAACATACACAAATCTTTTTTAGGGCGGAAAAACCCGATGTTGTATTTATTCCTCCCAAAAAATACTTCGAGACTTAGATTCTTTGACGGGTTCTCACTGTGCAACTTTTTTTTTGCGGCTTATGTTCTTTTCCCATTCAGATGGCATTGCTTTTTTGCATCTTTTAGTTGGCTTCACCGACAACCATACATTTTGCAATACACTCTCAAGTAAAAGCATTACATATCCAGCTGGGATATCGTAGTTGTTTTGCAGATTATCACGCGTTCTTTCTAAAAGCTCTGGGCTTTCCGGTATCAAAACACGACCGTGAAGGTGGTGACGGCGGCGGTGTAAGCTGACCGAACTATCAGACTCATCTGAGTCTGGCATATAATCTGAATCTTCATCTGAATACTCACTACCGAACAAGTGCGTAGATTCTTTATTAATGGTCGAGATTTCATTGTAATCTTTACTCGTAGATGGTTCAGCAAAAAACTAATCTAAGTCCCCTATTATGTCCTTAACATGGTCAACAATTTTAGTTTGTTCTGCATCTAAATCTGAAGAAGTTTCGAGATCTTGAGATGTAGTGTCATTACGGCTTCCAAACTCTTCATGATCGTTCAGGTCATCTGCTTGTATTCTGCCATCTATAATGTTTTCAAAACGGTCAACAGTTTTGGTCGTCATTTTGAGGTCTTCAGTAATAGGAGCCGCAACCGTTTTCGATATTTGAAACTCATCATTATCGTGCCGGTCATCTGCTTGTCTACTGCAACCTGGTAAAAGAAATCAATTGTACATGCGAAAAAGGTAAAGGTAACAGAGGTAGATAACATGGAAGTCCATAGTATCTGCCTACCCCACTTGGAAATCAGTATGAATTTTATGTATGTACTAGCGAATGCCCCCGATTTCACCCGCCTAGCTCCCAGTTTTGAGGGAATTTTACAAAAAAATTTGGGCTATTTGTTAATATAACAGTGGAGCATTCACTAGTATCCGGGTATAAAGTATCTACATTCGAAATCTCATCTAAATATGTGCATCTGTTTCAGCACCAATAATGAACAGACATTCATACAAACTGTCGCACTGTACTGGTCCCGCTCGGTGGGTGGACTATTTATTTTGCAGAGGAGTAGCTTGTCCCACCAGTGAGGTTTACGTAACTACCTTCTTTATACATAACATTAAATACAAATCTGTTGAAAATGCAATGCCTGTATGAATATTTCCTCCCTATACTCACATAACTAAAGTTACTGGGTCTTACCTCCAAACGTTTAGGTAACCGTTAAACAAAATTCATTAAAAACTTAGATAGAATTAAGGAAATCGCCGATTTCGAATCGGTGATTTACCATCTTTATGTCTTAAAAAATCTTTACCCACCTATTTGCTATTTAAATAGTAGGTATCTACTTTGAAAGTTGAATACCTAGTACAAAATAAAATGTTTAGTTAATAAAAACACTTTACTTACCTAAATCGTAATTATCACCACATGCTTATTTCACTACTTTTCTGGCTCTCTTCCTCATCATGATTCTTCAGTTTGAAAACAGAATACAGTAGTTTCACTTATAAAAACAAAAAATAAACACCTCTCTGCGCCGGAGCCGAACGGGCACTGACGCGGTGATGCACATGCGCAGAAATCTTCGCAGCAAAATCGTGTAACACACTTTATAGGGTTTTCGCTCTAAGACAAAGCGGGAAAATTATACTTACTTTTTCGGGTAAGACCATTTCAAACTACATAAGTTTGGTTTCTTTCAAATGATTTTGTAGTAAAAGCGAGTAACATGTTTTAAAGGAATTTACCACTAAGCAATATTTACATACAATACCTAATTACTTTGTGGCAAAATCCGTTAACAATTATTAAGTGTTATTCGCACAAGGCTTTCGATATAAAACGAAAAAAAATATCAAGAGCTACAAACATACAAATCTATTTAAATGAGTAGAGTCCGAAATACATATCACATTTTTCTCTTAACGTCTACCGTAACATGACTTATACGATTTTAATAAAGCAAATTCTGTAAAGTTTTTGTTTTTATTGGTTATTTGAAATATGTCATAATCGATCCAGGACAGCTTTGAAATAACGGGTTTTACCTCCAGAAAGAGCGTCAAGAGTATATCACGACAAGAAGGATAACTAAATTTTGACTATAAGTTGACTTAACGGGTTTTACCTCGCAGCCCTCGATATGTTGTTATATTGTAACTTTGGTTTTTGCGATTCTGACAAAAAACGTGAGTACTTGTAAAACCGTTTTTGATGATGTATTTAACTTATTGTAGGAGAATATAAAAAATTGTTAACGGCGCCGTCGCCCCTTTTTTGATATTGATCTTTTGTCACGTTGGTAAAAGAATTTTTTTTTTTATAATTTTGAAACTTTAATTTTTGACGTTGCGGCATATTTCTTCATAGACTCTTTCAAGTTCCAACATTATATAAAAAAATAGGGCTAAAGTATCTGCTTGCCCCTCTAGATAAGTTACTACGTGTGTAATAACATCCACTACACAGAGGACATACATTATATACAATTAAAATATACCGTCTAGCTAAATCTACAAACTCTAGAAATCCGAAGCTCGGTACACATAATCAATTCAATCAATCCCCAGAGTCGATCACGTGCAGTTCATGTACAGTGCATGCAGCGATTCGTTCAAATTTCTCTTACGCTCCCGGTCCACGGGTATTCATAGCAACCATGAATACGTAACCTCAAAATTAACATGTCAGACAAACGTCTGGCAATCCATTTATACGTCCGCTACATGGAGTTATAATGACTACCTAGTCAAAATATGTTTTGAACATTCTCCAAGCGAAAGTAGACCCTAAAGTGTTGAAAACTCAATTAAATAACGGTCTAAATTCCATTTAAGTATAACCTGTTTCGTACTTTTCTCAGGCTTCATGAAGACCTTATTAATCAGAACACGAAGCTGTAGAGCTCGTTAAAGATGTACGCGACCGCCATTTTGTTAACGTTTAATTAGTTTAAGCATGCTTAATGAGGAGTTAACTAGTTTTTATCCTTTTTCTTTTGCTTTTTTTCATTAACGTACTCCTGATCCAACCACTGTGCGACATAAAAAGATTAAGTTTCAATTTGAACAATTGAAATGCGTATATTTTATTTTATCGCAGGTGCAGCTTTTTTATCATGTCAAGACTTCGTTAGATGGATTAAAGAACAATCTTGCGAACTTTCTGAGGCATACATATCAGACACAAATAGTGCCCTTACAGAGTTTGAAATTGGGACCTCTGGTTTAGTCATCTGAATTGCGACCACTAGACCGCATGTAATGGGCATTTTTAGATGTAACAGGTTATGAACCTTTGACACACAGAATCGTCTAAACAGGAAGTCACGGCAATAAAGATCTTATCTCATTATGCCAAGCTGCAGTAGGAAAGGCTATCGTATTTGCTCAATTATCTAAAGTGCTTTTACTTTTTGAAGTTCCATTTTAAATCGAATATAGTGTCGGGTCAGCGATAACTCGGTCCGAGTCAACTCGCCACACGCAGCAGGTTAATCCAAAACTACCGGACTAAATCAGTAGTGTACGTGCATTCGTACATACATAATAAGTAGACATAGGAAAAAGCATGCTAAACCGTTTTTGATTCTATTGTTTGCCGCAATCTTTTGCCGCAGAAATAAATAAATGAATGATGAGAACAGGATATTTGTCCATGTCCAATGTCAACGGACTAGTGAAGCTTGGGAACTGAGATCAGACGAGGTTTGCTTTATTAGCTTATTATTATTACTTTTGATTGTTCGTATTCAGATGCCTCCACGTTTCTTCCCACTTATTTCACTGACATACCTAAACACAAAAACTACTTATAAACGTACGGCACACGTAGTCATATATCCCACATTACTATAACACATGCAATGCAAAGAGGGCGGCGCGCCAAACTGTAGCCACGTACAATATAACACATCACATTTCTATTGAAATCGGTGGGTCTACCGCGTAATTATCATTTTCATCAACATCAACTTGAGATTGAAATTTGACGTGCGTGCGACGACGCCCGCCTAACATGCCATCTCTTTTGCACGCGTTGAATTTCGCATGCATTTACTTGAAGTTGATACAAATGAGAATTACGCGGTAGAGCCCCGGGTCTCCAAAAATTGGCCTCATGCCTTCACAAGCGCCACGCTCCTTTGCCATAATATCTCCTCAGTTCAGATATCTATGATTGGGAATAATACAGATCTGACAAAACTATACGGAACCTGTAGTTCAAGCTCCCATTTGTTAAAAACTCTTCTCTACTCCCATACTATAAGGTAATAACAACATCAAAAGCGGTTTTATAAGTACCTATATTGCTTGACCGATGTTATAATATTACATTATAAAACAGCCATTCCGCGCTGGGATTGATCAAATTTATTAAAACAAGCTCCCATTTGTAAAAAACTCTTCTCTACTCCCATACTATAAGGTAATAACAACATCAAAAGCGGTTTTATAAGTACCTATATTGCTTGACCGATGTTATAATATTACATTATAAAACAGCCATTCCGCGCTGGGATTGATCAAATTTATTAAAACACCGCTAGAGAACCAATCACGAGCGATAACGGTCTATCTTAATTTCTTATGCCACGCCCTCTGTTCGTTCATGCTTCTGATTGGTCTCAGGCATGTACATACTAATTCCATGGTTTCAGGTATCATGAAGAGTGTTCTTTTTTTAATTTTTCGTGATATTTTGAGCTGATAATATTTATTTATTTATTATAAAATATTATAGATAATGTCAAGTGTATACGGTATTTTTGATGGTCATAGATAAAGTATTGTGTGCAACTGGACATAATTGGACATTAGGACACGAGTCCCAATGTCTCCCATTATGTCAGAGTTGCAAAAATACTATTATCGGCTATGACGCCGCATTATGAACAACTAATGGGTAGCATGTCATGCTGACGTCCGTACATTGTGTTTATTCTCCGACATTTATTTTATTTTCTCCGAAGAAAGAGTCCTAATTCATCGTGATAGCTTATCAAAGGGGCAAGGAGAAAGAGAATCGTTAAAAAGTTATTTATAGTCAATAGGCTATGGTTATTGGTGTCTGAGGGTTTTCTAAGGACACCGATGGTACAGTGCCACCATCTTATCTGTAGAATGAACTAGCTTTTTCCGGGTCTGTCATTGGCCAATATTCAATATTATCCAATCAGATATGCTAGTTCCATCATTTTCTTTCTACAAATAAATTGGTACACCTGTACTGACAGTATACTTTCTATAAATAAAAGTCTTTGATTGAACATCCTTTTTTAATTTAGTTTTCGGAGCTTTTATTACGACCACCTAAATCTCGAAATGGTTTTCGAATTAACATACCTTAACATAATTTAATCTAAGCGAATTGGTATGCCAAAAATACAAGTTTACTGATAAACCAATTGAAAGCTTCAATTATAAAAGAAAAAACTAGTTGCATAAAAATTGTTTACACGATAAATGTATTTCACTCGGTGTACGTTTTGGCTCTCATCCTATTAAAATCTCCTATCAATCACCGCGTGGGTTCTGTCAGTACGATTAAGTTTTAATTTTCGAAATGTTTTGATAGACATTTTTTTTAGGGTTCCGTACCCGAAGGCTATTAAACGGGAACCTGTTACTAAGCCTCCGCTGTCTGTCCGACCGTCTGTCTGTCACAGAGGTCTACAACTTCAGCTGTTATAGATACGCAGTTGACATTTTCATAGATTACGTGTTACTATGGCCATATTTCACGGCAAACAATAAAAATTTTAAAAAATTCAACCCAAGGGGTCCCCATAGAAAAAAACTGGAAAAGTTTTTTTTAAGTTTATGTGCCCATTCATTTACAACATAATGCATAAAATAACAAAATTTTACCGGAAACGCCTAACTGACATTAAACTTTGTTCGCGAAATGCCATAAATACCAATTATTTTAAACCTATAATTCAAAAATAAGAAGAACTATCTTAAGTTGTGCGTTACGTAGGAGACACGAATCGTACCCTTTTAATCACTCTTTCCAAGGAATTCCGCAAAATCTACGGAAGTCGGATACTACGCAACCTGCCTGTAACCACTCTTCTGGTACGGCTTGTCATGACGTCATAACGAAACATGACGAGCATTAACACGGCCATAGCTTACCATCGGGTAAAGGATTTATCTATCATCTAGTCCAGGCTGCGGCGATTTTGGAGTAATCAGTGTATCATATGCCTTGATTATACGTAAGTACAGTGGTGAGACAGTACTCGGACTGGTACTGTCGAGTACCTATGTGTAAACTCTGTATATAGACCGAGTACTGTCTCGCCACTGTACTCGTTACGTGTAATCAACGCCACTCGTGTAGGCTTCCTTAAAACACTTTTAGTTGCTTCTAGCTAATATCAGAGATGCGTGGCCATTTTCGTTTTCAATGGTACAATATGCAAAAGTATTTTGTGCAACTGTAACATAATTTGAGGCATTGGGACACGAGTGCCTTCGTTCGTTTCGTAATAGTTTTGCAAGTGTGTCTAATAATTTCACAATTTCACGAAAAATGAGAAGTAGACCACTCGTCCATGAACCTGGGGCGCATCATCCCGGTAACGCCTTGAAGGTGAATCAGGATAAAGAGGGCGCGCCTTAAGGAATAAGGTCGGGACTTATTTCCCGTCTCTGTTCTTGATTGGCTCTCGAGCTGTGTTATAATAAATTGGGCCAATCGCGGCGCACAATCGCTGTGTAATAATGTAATATTATTACATCGAATAATTAATGTAGGTACTTATAAAACGGCTTTTGATGTTGCAATTGCCTTATTGCCGTATGGGAGTAGACAAAATAACATTTTGGCAGAGCTTGCTACGCGATAGCATTATGTATACAGTAATTAAGGGTATGGGTAACCCGAGATTAGACAACTCATTTTGTATCAAGTAGAACTGAACTGTATGACGTTTCATTATTGTTTTAATATAACATGCGCTCTCGAAAAACTGCGTTTTAATAACTCGGCTTCTGGTTGAAATAAAAACACGATTTGTTCAATCTAGCCAGATATCATTCGAACAATTTCATAGAAATAACCAACTAAATCCTGAAATCGATACTAGAGAGAAAATCAATATAAAGTCAGTAAAATATAACTTCACAAAAGATTTTATTTACAGTAAATATATTAAACAAATGACGTAGTTTGTTCAAATTTACTTCATAAACGTTAAGAGAAATTAGGTGTATTTTTTTAATGACTGGGTTTCTTGATTATTGCAACAAAATCATCCAAAGTCTGTCATTTCATTTCTATTTCCCCTTAAGCACTAAAGAAAGGCACGAACAAAGGCGGACAACATAAAAACATGCGATTCAAATTCTTTGCTCTTGGAGTTTTAGCTACATAATCATACCATGGTTTACCAAAGCTTTTCGAGCATCAGTTCATCAGCCTACACGGCCACTTCGAATTTTGCAGTTGCCGGCCGTTTGTGGATTCGGGTCAAGTACCCAATCGTTCTCCAAAGGCTTTCGTGGATTTACAAACGGTTCAGAGTACCTACTACATTGTTCAGAAAAATAATTGAATATAGTAGTAACAGCAACTTTAACAAACATGGCCATTGAAGCGTGATATTCCAGATATGAACTACTTTTTGGAGCCGATCATTCATTCAATCACTTTAACAATTTTCCACTGCTAACACATCTCATACCTGTTTATGGACTGAGGTACGAGCGCTGTATTTTATGCTTGTGTCTTTTTTTGGCATACATTTTACATTTCATTCGTTGCTAATAGATCACCGTTTTTCAAAACAATTTAATCAAATAAAATATAAAATCAATACAAACCCCCTAAGAAGTCTGAAAGACCTTTGACTAGAAATTAATTTATTCTCGCCTTTTTCGTACTTGGCCCTCATTCTAGCTTTATTTTATTTTATTTATCCAATCATTTGGTCTGGGCGTTGATAGATCAGTGAGTCAGTCAGTCAGTCAGTTAGTCAGTCAGTCAGGGTATTAATTATAGATGTATTATAATAATAGGTCTTTACCCATGAAATTGCTGAAATTTTCTTACAGATTCACGAGTTCATAATTCCTGTAATTCAATAGCTATTTCAATGATTTATTGTTTTTTGTTTGAAAGTTGATTTCAAGGTTTTATATTTACGTTTAAAATTTTGGTTTTATTTTCAGTTTGATCATAAAAATTAAATCTTCAGAAACAGTTCGTCCTAAATGCCATCCATTTCCATGATAAGATACGTAATAATTTTTTGCAGCTGACACTTTTCAAAAATTAAATTAATGTTTCTGTTATATAGCTTAATGTTGTCTCATTCATAGACAAAAGAAATTACATGATTTTGATTTGCCATTCCTAACAAAAATGCAAAAATGTCGGTACTGAAAATTGAGTTTCCTTCAAATTCTCTATAGAAAACGGCAATTTCATATGTAAAGACCTAATATCCTATATAATCCTATAGGATGTAGATCAATATCATACGGACCACATAGGACGCTCGATTTTTGGAGAAAATATAAACTGCATTCAAAGTTTTTTGAAAAATGACTTGCCTTAACCTGTAATATATAGTACGAGTATTATGGCATCAACCTGTGTTCCTAAATAGTAAGGACCAAGTTTTGCCAACGATGTCACCGAGTTTTGCAAAGAAACATTTGCGTGTCAAATCAATGAAAATGCACTATTTTTCTATTTTATTGGAATTCATACCACTTTGTATTTATAAATGTAATTAAATAAATTTAATATTATATTAAATACCTTTTACAGGTTTTGATTTTTGAATATTGGGTATGATACGTAAAAAACGTACCAGTTTTTACAATAATAAATAAATAATATATATACTTTAATATTATTAAAACTCGCGTGGGCTGAGATGCTAAATTAAGAACGACACTCGCCTTGATAATGCCGAAATTGTATCGGTGAAACAGTTGGCATATAATCAACAACAATCACACGTGAGTGTTTAAGCCGCATGTAATAATAAAAAAAAAAAAGTTTATTGACACAAAAAATAAGGTACAAAAAAGTTATTACAACTTATTTAATATACGAGTAGTTTAAAAGCAATTTAAATAGATTTTATTGATGCCTAAGCTAAGTTTAGTTAAAAACCTGTACGATAGACATCGATACCCCTCACGTTAAGCTACAGATAGTGATCAGATATCAAAGCTGTACCTGTTTTAAAAATTAGATTCAACTAATTTAGATAAACGGGAGTATATTTTCACTCATTATAAATGAGATGATTATGTTAGTAATAATTATATACTCATTTCTAAATGTATAATTTATAAAGCTTTTTGTATAGCTTTTATTTACAATTATTTTTTCTAAACTGTAAACTGCATACCGTCCAATAAAGGTAGAGTTCTACAAATACTATATACTATAAGTAAGAAAAAGCGTTTGAATCAGGCCTAAAACGCCAGGTGGACGAAATGGTATAGAAAAAGTTATGGAAGCCATTAGCTAGTGTATAAAAAGGAAAAGTGCAAACTTAAAATGAAGGAAATTTGTAATACTCTTTAAGTACGTTAATTCATCTCTTCCTCTAAAAAGTATGTTGTTGTTTTGTTTATTCAAAACTGCTTTGTACTTTTCAGTTTTAGGGCTACAAATGTGTCTTTGTATTTTTTATCTCTTTATATTCTTTGTAGTTAGTGTTTATTTTAAGTATTATTTATAATTTAGTTTTATTTATGTTATTTAAGTTTCTTGTTTTATGGTTTATCTCTTTATTTAATTAAATAAATATCAAATACTGACTTTTTTGTCTTTATAAATGATTGTGACTGATGCCGGGCCCGAATCGCCCGAAATATATCTCACAAAAATTTAATTTTACTTTGTTTTATGTTATTCTTATCATTTATTTAATAAAAGTATAGGTTTACTTTTTACATTTAGTTGTTTGTAAGTAATTAATATTATGAAAAAAAGACATGATCTTGCTAAGTTTCTTGCCCTTCTTCTTAGCAAGACCAATAGATTGGGTCGAGTTAGGCATATCTTGATTTTATTCCTTATTCCTATATTTTTGTTTTATTCAATTGTATTTTTTATGAAATTTAAGTAAACCTAACCTTTATTATTTCCTTGTGCAGTTCCTCATATTATTATTTATTATATAAAACTATAACCTATAGACACAGATTATTTAATTATTAGTACATTACGATACGAGAGCGATGAAACGTTTTCTGACGAGTGTGAGTGTGAGTGACGAAAAAGTTTCTCGCACGAGTTTCGTATAATTTTTCATAGCACAAGTGCGGAAAATGCCGACTTTACGGCGCGTGCGTAAAGCGGTCATTTTACGCACAGTGTGCTATAAATTACATTAATATCGACCTGTAATAAGTATATCTGATATACCTACATTACATAAATAAATATATTTCTATTTCCATTTCTACATTAGGTACTGTCAAAAACTTCAAAATATGAGAAATTAAAAAATAACGAGACAAATAATAACGAATTCTTAGAAAAATAAGTGGAATATTATATCATGTCTCATAGTCATAAAGTAACAAAGACTTTCAGAAAATTACTTCAGATTTGTGTTCACGAACAGCCCGTGGGAGCTACAGAATTTAAAAACCCTGGTACCCAATCGTATCTTAGAAATGTTTATTACGAACTTATCAAGAAAAACTTATTTTTTTATTTGAAATGAAAAATTCTATTTAAGGTGCCTACAATATTCAAGTTCCTTGGAAAACGCTTGAATGTTTTAAAGCTACCAATTTAGCTTGCAGCCGGCATTTCAGAGTTTCGTCAAAAATAAATGTATTCTTTCATTTTATTTTTATACCACAGCAGCACAAGGTATTCGAGAAATGAACTTTTACTGATATAGCCAAATTCATACTGGAGACTCGGTAAGCAGTCAGGACCAAGGTTTATTGAACCTTTTTGCAAAATACGAAAAATACTATTTGTGCTCCTATACTTGTTTAAGAACAATTCCCAGTCAATTAGTATGGGAAGTCTAAATTTTCTTTAGTGTTTTTCACAGAAAGGGTGATTAAATCTTGTTACTAGGGCATACAAATTGGAATGTAGTAAAAACTACAATAAATAAAAATTTTAAAATAAAAAAGAGGATTCCAAATAATCACACAGATCAAAATTAGTGCAATAGACTAATGAGACATTGTTGAACCAACGTTAGAATTAAAATGACTCTGGTGCATAACAGAGGTTAGTAAAATACGAAAGCCACTGTCGAGTTTTGTAATAACATCACACCAGTGTTTTATTATCTAGTTATGGGCAGTTATACCCTACTTTTTCAAAACTTATGCTATACCTACCTATTTTCGTCATGCCCAGAATAAAACTTTACTCAATAGCTTAGAATAATAATCTTTATTCTAAGCTCAATAGTTATTCAACAAAACCCTATTACCTATGTATTGTGTATGCTGCCATCGCAAAGTTTCCATTGGTCTCTGTAAATCAGAATTTTAAAATTTATTAATTTCAAAAGTTTTGAAATTCTAATTTACAGAAACTACTGGAAACTTTGCGATGGCAGCATACACAATACATAGGTAATAAGGTTTTGTTAAATAACTATTAAGTAAATTTTGAATTCAAGTGTTCTGTTTCGATTAATTTGAAAAAGGCGGGATGTCTTGTAATAAATATGTACCGATGTAACAGGATATAGGCAATAAATATTGAACACCATATTTTGATCCATTCTCTATTTAAACCTCAGACATGGCTATTTCCTTTACCTTCCAAATACTTGGAAAACAATACTTTAATTTAACTTCTTTTCCATATTAAATATTCGTAAATAAAATATGTCATATGTCAGAAATGGAACTTACGATGTGAGTGTTGATAATAGTAGTTTATGCTACAAGGGCGAAAAGGAATAAATTCTCGTGTTTTAAACGTAACCGAGTAATTTATTGCTCTTACGCACGTGTATCATAGTACGTTTTTCAACACATAGTGTGAGGAAATAAAACAAACATAATCATGTGAACTTTAAATTATGATTGGCTCAAAAGGGCTGTATCCAGAGCCGTTAAACAGTGCAAAAAAAGTATACCATTTATGGTACACAGGAAAGGCTGCAGGTTAGCCAACCATTGTAAATAAATAAAAAATAATAATAATAAAGCCCCAAGGCAAAATAATCGACTTTCTGCTCGGTTTTGATGCATAAAAAGTGGGCCTTTACGAGCACTTTCATTGAAAAATGTATTTTGAATCTATATCATATGTCAACATTGTAAAAGCAATGGGATAATGGTCAAGATTAAAATCTTGTCATTATGTTTTGCTAGAAATTTAATTAATTGAAGTAGGAATTACTTTGCGGAAGTCCATCAACAACGTGTTTACTGAATGTTGTTTACTGATTTTACGCTTATGAAAGATTACTAGTATATCTGAGTGACTGAAAGTGTGGTAATTTTTCACAAAGAAATGGCGTACATTTTGTTCTCACCAGTCGGTATTTATTCATACAATGGAAGGTAATTTAAAATTCAACCGCGCGCTTGGCATTCCCTCGCATGTAATCTACTTCCCCGGCTACGAGAGTCAAGTGTCGCATCTAATTCCCTAGTTTATCTGTCCGCTTTTCATCGCTTTATATGAAAACGGTACGGTATAAGAAACATAAGACTTTTGTAACAATAGTACCAGGGAAATCTGCTCTAAGAAATACATGTATCGTGATTAAATCCGTGGGAATCTGAACGTGGACTCACAAAGACTATTGTGCTTCGAGAGGGTTACACACTTACCGTCAGCATATAAACTTGCTACCTAAATAATTTTCAAACGCATAAGTTTTCCCGTTGTGGTTACCAAGGTGTCTATGGTTCAGTGAAATTAATTTCTAAAGTCAAATGAACTTACGCCAAAGTTCACGTATATACCTTTCCAAGTCTTGTATATGGTCGAAGTTGGTAAATAACTTATAAACAGCTAACATATAAGCTACTTTTATGTATACATTTACTGTTTCCTAGGTCCGTGTGACTGGTAGTGATACTAAAGCTAAGCAAGGCTTGGAATGGCAAATATGTTATGGATTATCCTTTGCACCGCATTACAGAGTAATCCAATTCACTGTACAAATAAATAGTGTTTGACCCGTTCAGTTATCGATTTTCGATAACAATTGAAGTTACATAGATATGGAGCGCGATTGGAAATTAGGCGGGTTAAATAGCAGCATTAAGGCGATAGTCTTCGTAGAAAACGTAGTTACTTAAATTATAAACCCAACGCAAAAATTCAATCAATTTTTAGCCATCATAATGTTATAATAAGCTACTTAAATCAACTTGCCGCTACATAACGATTGAAATATTACGTGAATTTACTTAGGACTTCCAACAAAGGTTATTTAGGTAATTACAATGAATAAGAGGAAGAAGAAGGACAAAGTGGATTGACAACCTAAAGACCTGGACTAATATTAACGAAGCGACGAAGACCTGCAGACTAACTAAAGATCAGAAAAAGTTTAGAGAGATGGTAGCCGAGACGCCCGTTAGGGCATGGTACACGAAGAAGACATTGAAGAAAAGAAGTATAACTTAAATAACCAAGTATATAAGGTACATAAAATAAGAACCTGTTAACTGACTAACTGATCTATCAACGCCTAGACCTAGGAACGTGAAATTTGGATTGTAGGTTTCTTGTATGACGTAGACATAACCTAAGAAGGGACTTAAGAAAATTCCCTCAGGTTTGAGAGATACGTGATAAACGCAAGCAGTATAGAATGTAACGCAGACTGGTTTCAAACAAGAACTTTTACCACAGATGAGTATAGGTAACGTAAATTGTTCGGATATTCTGATTGAGAATTATTAAATTTAGCTGCAGCAGGCCTGTTCCACTCCGCCAAGGCCAAGGGCACGAATCATTCGGTGGGTGAAAAAGATAAAAAAAGAGTTACGCGATACAGCATATTATCATACATATTATCTAGCAACATCTAACTACGTCTCTATACAGCCCAAAAAGCAAAATTTGATGAAACACTATCATATTTGCTGTCAGGATATCGTGAGTATTGCCTCGTTTTTACGCAAATATAATTTTCATCTATACTGGAAATAAAAATTAGAGAAATACAGATATCGTCCATGTAAAGATGACTAAGTTTATATACTTTTCTATAAATAAGCAGTTACCGTTTCATGGAAAACAGTTTTTACCTGAAACCATTGAAGGGCGTACGCAGGGGGGCAGGTAGGGGCAGCTGCCCCCCCTGGGCAAAAAAGCCCCCCCCTAGAGTGTGAAACAAGCAAGTGTTAATATCTCGCTATACACTAAAAACTACTGTACTGTAGGTTAGCTATATACAATACATAGGGACTACTGAAAATCCCCGGAGACAAATTTTTTAAGTTAAGTTGTCTTTTTCGTTTTAGAACCTATGCCTATATTCTTGAGTTTCTGCCCCCCTGAGTGAAATCCTGCGTACGCCCTTGAAACCATTCCACAAATTCGGCGTAATTGAATATCTCGCCATCTCGCACATCTCGATGAGAGATGGGTCGGAGTGCAGTGTGGGGAGAAATGGAAACGTATATCTAAATATATGTACAAAGTTTCATTGAGATCAAAGCCATCAGGATGTCAAATTCAAATTCAAATTCAAATAGTTTATTTTGCAAAGTAGGTATATAAAATACACGTTTCACAAGTCAAAATTTAATCTTATAAAAAATATATATGTAATAAAATAATAAATGTACATGAACTAGATTATAGGTTTATTTAATTTATGTAGCAATATATATACGATTAAAATTATAGGTAAAATATATATTATACAAGGTGAAATCCAATCAACCGCCCGAACCCACACCGGAGACCCGGCCAGGGACCAGGAACAAGGTCCAATGATCACCAACCAAGCCCCAGCACGAATCCAGGCGGCCGATCAAATCCCATCCTATATACTACATACTAATAAGGTTACATATATAAATACATGCCTACCTCCGCCCATTCGATTAGTCTTGCTAAGAAGAACGGGCAAGAAACTTAGCAAGATCATGTAATATTTTTTTTTAAACATAAAACTTATACTAAACAACAAAAGACTTATATCTACTTTAACCAAGGGATAAGAAAATACAAGAGAGCAGGAATTCAGGTTAATGAAAAAAAAGAAAAACATATATATCTTTGCCTACCTGTCTCATATAGTCTATTTCCTTTTACAGTCTGTAATTAATTAATTAACTCTTAGAGGAATCACAAGTTAGGTAATTATACTAATTAATTAAATTATAACCTGCCACCACAACAAATATCATTATCACTGTAACACCATGCTTCACCATCATCCAAGTATTAATTTATTTTATAATATGCCTTTTTCAGTAGGCCCTGCTTAATATATTGTTTAAACTTATTCTCTGTCAAAGTAAGGAGCTCTTTTGGAAGTTTATTGTAAAATCTTATACCATGTCCTACGAAAGAGGTACTCACTTTAGCGAGTCTGATTTTTGGAAAAGCCAGTTTATGATTACATATTGGATGTCACAAACACCTAAATCATTTATATGACAGCTGAGCGGGAAGGGGCTACTTAAGTAGGTATATTTGAAATTGTCAATATACTACTATGCTATTGTCTTTTTCACAATATTGTTTTGGTTGCTGTCGGTACCGCCGCCACATGTCATGTAAACATTGCGTCTGACGGAAAGGTTCCCAGAATTTGCGTACAAACGTATCATACTCCATTATTACACGCGTAAAAAGTAGCGGAACATTATGGTTAATTTTTACCCCAATTAACTTTCTTATTGGACGGTACTATTTTCTTGTACTTATTCCTATTTAAATATTAAAATATGAACATCTAATAAAAAAAAAATGGAACACCAGTAAGAAAAAAGTTTTAGCTTAGGTATCTAAGTTATGTTCCTACGTATCGAATTTGCTCGTTAGCAATTTTTGCAACGAACAATAGTATTTTGTGCATTTGTAACATCATTTTAGACATTGGAGCAGGAGTGCTTGTTTACGAAACGAACCAAGTCAGCTATGCGAGCGCTACGCGTCGATTAGATTAATTTGACAGATAGAGTCGATAAATTCTAAACGATAACCCTTATTGCATTGAAATAAGGGTTACATTTTTATTTATCGAATCGATGTCGGGTCGATACCAAGTTCATACTCGTACCCCAGTTTCGTTATAGTTTTGCACGAGTGTCCCAATATCTAATTATGTTCAGTTGCACACAATACTTTATCTACGACCATCAAAAATATCGTTTTTATATTATCAACTAAAAATTTCACGAAAAATTAGAAGAACACTCGTTCATGAACCTCGGGTGCGTCATCCAGTAATGCTGCCTTGAAGGTCAATCAGGATAAAGGGGGCGTTCGGGACTTATTTCTCATCCCTGCTGTTGATGGGCCCTCTTGCGGTTTTATAATAAATTGGGTCAATCGAAAAGAAATTATAATGTCATAGTATAACATCGGATAAAAAATATAGGTATTTATAAAACTGCTTTTGATGTTTCAATTACCTTATTGCAGTATGGGAGTAGTCTTTATTGAATTCTACTATTTTGTTTACTTTTTAGTGTAATCTAGTAAGTTTCCTACCTAGAATAGCCATAAATGCACCATGTTTACAAAGCCTTTATAAAATCAATATCATTCGCTGATGATCGATTGGGTACCTTTGCCTTTATATTAAGGTTCCGTACCCAAAGGTTGCCAAACGCCGCAGTGGCGTGCACAGAACTTTTTGCTGGAAGAGCAAACAATTGGTCAAGAACAACAATAAAAAAATATAAAAAATTTAAATATCACTTTGAAAAAAAAAAAGTTTGTATAGGAAATTTTCACTCTAGGGTAGACATTATCTACCCAGGCGTCATACAAATTTTTTTTTTTCAAAGTGGTATTTAAATTTTTTCATATTTTTTTATTGTTGTTCTTGACCAATTGTTTGCTTTTCCAGCAAAAAGTTCTGTGCACGCCACTGCCAAACGGGATTCTATTACTAAGCCTCCGCTGCTGTCTGTCCGTCCGTCTGTAACAAGGATCTACAGTTTTAGCCGTAATGGTGGCCAATTTTTACAATATACGTGTCACTATAGCTTCTATCAAGGCATATGACAAAAATAAAAGAAACTGAAACCCATAAAAATAAAAAAATATTTTATATAAAAAAAAATTAAAGTCCCTATAAAAAGCCTCGACAAATTAAAAATTTTTCAACGTTATTTATAGTACATAACTTAAAGTAAAATAAACAATTACGATAATTAAGGTTCTTTTCTCAGTGCCACACTGTTTGTCAGACGCTACCATTACAGCGCCTTGCTTTTTGCCGCCTTGATGATGCTTAGGCATCTATGTTGTTGTTATCTACCAAAATGTTTTTAGAGTTCAGTACCAGTATTGTATGGGGGTACGGAACCTTCGTGCGCGAGACCGACGCGC
Source organism: Ypsolopha sequella (assembly GCA_934047225.1). Lineage (NCBI taxonomy): Eukaryota > Metazoa > Arthropoda > Insecta > Lepidoptera > Ypsolophidae > Ypsolopha > Ypsolopha sequella. The sequence goes on along the minus strand of OW203994.1, from coordinate 11,498,917 downwards.
TCTTGGCCGGTTTTTAGTATTTGCTCTTTCAGTTTTCCGAACTGTAATTAAGTTTTATTTTTATTTAACAAAACAGTAATAGGTATGATATTTTAAGGCACTAAAAATTTTTTTTTTGCCTCTAAAACGGCGTTAAAAATATCCAAAAAAACTGTAAGAAAAATATTAGAATGATTAAGTTAACGTTATTTTTTACCCGTGAGTTACATGAAGATTTTTAAAAGTGATAGGGTAAAATTAACAAGGTAACGAATTCTTGATTACAAAAGGAGGAAATAATGTATAAAAAAAATACTTAGAGATACCGACTAAGACTTTTTAATTAAGTTTTTAAAATAAGGCCAAAAAATTTTTGATCTTAAAACTTGGAAAAATCTTGAAAGGGAAGCAAGCTTTAGGCCAGGGCCTAAACTTCTAAATATAACCATTTATAAAAGATTTTATATTAAACTTTCGTAATTAGTGCAAGAGCCAACCCGCAACCACTGTGTAAGTACAAAATAGATACTACCAGAAGGCCGACTCCATACAACGAGCGAAAACAGACGCACACTTGCATAGACGCGTACGTATGATGATCTCGGCACAATTTCGTATCCGACCGACTTCGACCGAGATCGTCGTACATACGCGTCTATGTTTGCGTGCGCCTGTTTTCGCTAGTTATGCGGAGTGAACCTTCTGTAAGTGGTTATTTTTTTGTGTAAGCCACAGTGCACAATATTGGGCAAAACCTGTTTCGCCTACCACAGGAAAATAATAAATTTTCGACATTCAAATTGTACTGTAGCCATAAAACAGCAGTAATAAAATTATGAATAACATTTGTATACCTATATACATTGTTTTGTTTTATATCTACATATGTCGTCGGCACATCGTAGAATTGGGCATATCATGATCTGCCTGGGCATATCATATTTCTGTTAAAACTAGAAGGGTCGCCTCTCTCCGCTCCGCTTCGCTCGGCTCCCCAAATTAATTTACATGTAAACCTAACATGCTCCTCGCTCCGCTCGTCATCGCATCTATTTTTGACTTTCGGTGAAAGATTTTCGATTTCATACTTTACGATCTGCCACAACATCTACCTAATACTAATAATAAAATATTAAAAAAGTCGTGTCTGTTAATCAAAATGTTTGCGAAATTTTAAATGGAATAGGTTAATTAAATGAGACTTGAGGATAATTCATGATTTATCACACTGTGTGAGGCGTAACGTCGTCGCGTAAACGTCTTTACTCGCCCAGATGAAGGCAGTCTAAATCTGCTGAAACTGGTCGGTTTTCTCGATCATAACACGTATTGAGGTGAGCCGTTGTTTATATAAATCAGGAATAGGTTAATATTGCACTGATAAGCCAAATCTACATATTTTACTATTTTTGTCTGTCTGTCTTTCTATTCAGCTGTCCGTCTCCTAGTCAACATATAAGCTAAAAGGGGTGTTGATAAAATAACCGCCAAGCCGAAAACGGGGGAAAGATTTAATATACGCGGCCGGAACCGCTGGCGAAAGGCTAGTCAATAATGCTGGATGATGGATGATGCATGATGCTAACGATATTCCATTATCGTAGCATGATGCGCTAATCATTTTATTTTTATGCTCGATTAAACGTACGCCCGCACTGGAGTAAAACTAGGGGCTATTATCTAACTTCAACATCCATCGCTATCGCTTTCGAAGGTAACGTGATTGGCTACCACAAACGTCATACATCATTTCTAGCCAATCACGGTACCTTGAATCAGTGGCGTGCTCAGAACTTTTTTCCGGAAAAGCAATCAGAAAGTCAAGTACGACAATAAAAAAAATATGAAAAAATTTAAATAACACTTTGAAAAAAAAAAGGTTTTTATGAAAATGTTCACTCTAGGAAAGGCAATGCCTACCCTGGCGTCATACAAACTTTTTTTTTCAAAGTGTTATTGAAAATTTTTCATATTTTTTTTATTGTCGTACTTGACCTGATTGCTTATCCGGAAAAAAGTTCTGTGCACGCCACTGCCTTGAATACCTCTTGCATTTTTACCATATATCTATCAATTGGTTAATAAAAGCTCTTCTATATTACGGGTGCCTTTGACTTGAACTTTGTTTATTATAGAGAAGGCATACGTCCTTCTAGCTGGTCGAGTGCTAATCAAATCAAATCAAATCAAATTAAATATTTTTATTTCGGACTAGGCCATAGGTGTTAGTACTACAAACAACTTATTAACTATGTTAGTATTAATAACCTACATACATACTATCATAACCTAGTTTGGGACTCTGTCCATATGTACTGAGATCCAGTGTCTCAGGATTAGACTATCAGTCCTGTTAGCAATATTGTTAATTATTCTTATAATACCTTCCACTTGCGCACCATATATTTATATTGTCTTTCTTCTTTCATCCATCAGTACCCATACCATTCTTTTTCCGATTCTACATCTAATTTTTGGCCGCAACGATATTTTTTTAACGCCGATATTTTTTATGCCAAACCATACATATCCCGTAAGGAACACATTTACAATGCACTCACTCTAGTTCGTTTCTTTCCTTACCTTACCCGACATTACAAACATACCTAAGTGCAGGAGCCAAAACCACATTATGCACCGCGAATCGTGCTTCAGTCACATTTAGGGTGACCAGATGTCAGGGAATTTTCCTGACATGTCAGGAATTTTAGATATATGTCAGGAATGCGGCTGGAAAAGGGAAATTTCAGGAATTTTCGGCAAATATATGAAAAAAAAATGTTATACACTGTAAACTTTTATTTTTAATCACAATAACAAAAAAGGTAAAGTCACAAGTACTTTGGAGTTATAAATTGTAACTTATGAATAATCGTAATTATCTTTTTACGATATAAACATAAATCAATCAACATTGACAAATTAAACAATTTTTCAATGCAAGTGTTCGTAAAGGCCCACTTTTTATGCATCAAAACCGAACAGAAAGTCGATTATTTTGCCTTAGGGCTTTATTATTATTATTTTTTTTATTTATTCACAATGGTTGGCTAACCTGCAGCCTTTCCTGTGAACCATAAATGTTATACTTTCTTTTTCCACTGTTTAACGGCTCTGGATACAGTCCTTTTGAGCCAATTATAATTTAAAGTTCACAAGATTATATTTGTTTTATTTCCTCACACGTTTTGAAAAACGTAGTATGATACACGGGCGTAAGAGCAATAAATTACTCGGTTACGTTTAAAACACTCGCTGTTTGCGCCCTTGTAGCATAAACTACTATAAAAATCAACAAATTAATAACCTCTAAGTAAAAATAGTAGGCTCGCCGAGGCCCACAACGTAGTAACAATATGCCGCGAGCGCGTCAAGCTCGTGTCAGGAATTTTGGCCAAAATCAGGAATTATGTCAAGACTTTTGAAATTTGTATCTGGTAACCCTAGTCACATTGCACTCCTTCATGCAGTGCAGCGCTCCGTACACTTTATTTCCCGCATCCACTCTTCTTTGAATGTCACCGACAAGCTTTTCATTGCGCTAAGAGCGGTTTCGCAGCCAGATTGTGAAAACCCGCCTTTTTCTAATTAATGGAAACAGAACACTGACATTCGAAATTCACTCAAAAGTTATTCAACAAAACCTTATTACCTATGTATTGTGTATGTTTCCATCGCAAAGCTTCCATTGATTTAAACATTTTTGAAATTCTAATTTACAGAAACCAATGGAAACTTTGCGATACATAGGTAATAAGGCTTTGTTGAATAACTATTGAGTGAATTTTGAATTTAAGTGTTCTGTTTCGATTAATTAGAAAAAGGCGGGTTTTTCATAATCCGGCTACGAGACCGCTCTTAATAAACAACCCAATGTAAAATAAACACCTCCTTTTATCATAGGGCAATGATATAAAACCTGCAAACCAACAGCGTCCCGCATTCAAATCCGTTTAGTAGTTTTAACTTTATGATATTATAAATATATAATAAACATATCGTCACGACATGAATCCCCGAGGGGGTGTCAGAGGTATTCCCGAACGTGAACTGTGAAATGAAATTCACAGTCCATACTCAGTACACCAGCGTTTCAACGTGATGGGTGGTGAGCCCTGTCGCCGTACTTCGGACACAAATACATGCAGGTTTCCTTACGACGTCTTCCTTCAGCGTTCAGAAAGTGGTAAGCAAGAACAAATACTATGCACATAAATTCTGAAAAAATCATTGGTGCATGCCCGACCGGGGATCGAGATTGAGAGGCCAGCGTTCTACCCTTGAGCTACCGCCGCGCGCCGCCAACTTTATGAGTGAATGTTTATAAACATTAAAAGGCAGTATACTGCCTTATTATATTAAAAGCGAACATAGATAGAAAAACGTTGCATTTTACATCTATAGAGAACAACATAAGAGCAAAAAAGTGAGCCTTTGAAAATATTAAAATACAAACCTGCGTCTTACTACCTGCACATTTGGTTATAGATAGGCACCTCAATAATTGTCCCGTCTATTTTAATTAAATCGATAACAGAGCCTTATTCATGCATAACTCTATTCTAGGTTCATTTCAGTTGATATATGAATGCTCTCAAAATCATAAAGGTAGCATACAGTTGTAGAGATACATATTGATAACGATTTTTGTAAAGCTAAAATAATGGTAAAATAATAAATTGCAGCCAGATCATGGCTCCGATCCATCTTAAAGATAGGCCATTAAAACCGGATATTTCGATGACATTATGGTGCCAGTAAAATTTTGATTGCTTATTCTATAATCGGAAGACCCAAGGTCTGACTAAGAGGAATATCTGATGGTACAATCCAAGTTGCCACTTTATTTTATTAGTACACGTAAACACATATTATTTCCATTACATAAGGTGCACATAGATGCAGGCTGCAAAGGGGAATTGGGCTGGCCAAGTCTATCGTATGCACCACAAAAAAAAATTCATGTGCGTGTAAAACTCACGCGCCGAAAGTTTAGTACATTACTCGAAAAAAAAAAACGTATTTTACTACTTAATTTATTAAGTTATTTGAACCAGGATTTGTATAAAACCTTAGTATCAGTATGTAGCTCTACGTAGAACTTTACTGCTGTCTCTGTGCTTGAAATAGGCCCGCTATTCGTCACGTTAGTTTGGGGTATGAAAGGCATACCGGTCTAGACAGTATGATAAATTGATAAATGGTCCTATCTACTAAATCTAGCCACTGATTTAAGGGGACGGCGCGGCGTTCGCTTGAAGGCTCTATATTGGTACAGTTTCAGTCAGTCTAACTCTTCAAAGTAGGTCGAAACTTTAACTTAATATTGAAAGGTAAAGGTATTAAATAGAGAAATAACCTGCACCTTAATAAGCATGTATTTCTGTCTGTTTATTTCTAGTATTGTAATTATCACAGACACTGCGCTTTTCAAAACAAGCTATATTTTATGAACATACATACATACCAGGAGCATTTGAATATTTCGTAGCCATAGGCACAGCCAAACTTTTTGAATCTAGCCTCATTTGAAAGGCAATTTATTCATAAAATAAACATGTCAACTTCATTTGTTCTTTTTGCATTTGTTTCGATTTCTCACGCGATTACGTCGAATGAGCTGTGACTATTTTGAAAATGGACAAAACTCAGAATAAGATTCTGAGAGACGAAATTGAACAAGATAGATTGAAGACATATGGACAACTTTAGGTGAATCAAGGCCTTCGTATGCTATAGTGAAAAAGTGGTTGATCAAACGTGGTTGAGAGAGTGTTGAAGATGACCCACGTAGCAGTCGTCCTTTGACTTCAACCACCGCTGAAAACATTTAGAAATTATGCGACTTAATTTTATCTGATCTGTTACCAGTTTTGAACTGTTTAAAACTGACCCTCAGGAATTTATTGAAAGAAACTTGGGTACACCACTATACTCCAGAGACAAAAGCGCGGTGGAAAACAATGGAAAAAACCAGGTAAACTGATTGCCTCAGTTTTCTGGGATTCGAAAGATGTAATCATGGTAGATTACTTAAAAAAGGTGAAACAATAAACTCTTCTTACTATTGCAATCTGTTGAGATGTTTGGGAGAAGAAATTAAGGAAAAACGGTTTGTTGCGAAGAAAAGTTGTTTTTTCATCGGGATAATGCGATATTATTAATTTATTGGGAAATATAAATTACTTGAAAAGCTCTCTTAAATAATCGCGTTGTTTAAGATCATATAGAATAGATCAGATAGAGCGGATTTTGTAATAGGTACAAATATAATTTCATTGTAACTGAGATAAACTATTATGACAGTTGCTACGTCTCTTAAATCTATAGATTTTTTAACTGCATACCAGCCGATTCAGTAATTGTGGGCCCCACTTTAATCGATAAATCTATAAATTAGCACAGTATATAATACAATATAATGGTTTTTTTACAAGATCTAACCTAGCGTCATCTAATATTAGTTACAATATATAGTTTGGTTGGGTTAATTTAATGCATTTCTCCTTAAAGATATCTAATAATCGTGACGTCCCCTTGAAGTCCGTGTACGGGTTTTTATTAACTTTCCTACGCTCTTAATAAAACCAGCCAAAAGGAAGCTTTCAAAATATTAAATTCCTGAACAGATTCCAGAAAGTTTTAATATTCTCGCTGTGCTGTTTGCAGCGCAGAGCGGTCCCAGATGTGTTTAACACATCAACCGTGTTCTTTAATTACTTAATTAATTTCAGTAGAAGAAACAACGTCTTTCCACACAAGTGTTGCAATTTATCTCATACGCTCCGGTTCTCGATTTTATAAAAGGTTTTCCTCCTTTCAGGGTTCCATCATAAAAGGCAACCACCATAATTTGCGAGCGAAAATCCCAGAATGAATACGGACGTAGTTCGACAAAAGTTATTTCTGCAACAAGAAAGCAAAGATTTTTTTGTTGCGCGTGCCGCGAAACGCCGATTCAAAGGCACAAGAAACAAATTTGCTCTCGTGTGACACAAACAACTTTTCACCTTGTATTACTTTTACTTGTATTAATATCCTCTTATCTCTATCAGTTGTTTATTTGGAGTCCATAGTCTATGGGGAGACTAGCCTATTGGGAAGGCCTATGTCCAGCAGTGGATCGATAGATGGAGTCTATGGTACGGATTCCATACACATTGTGAGGCTATACACAGGATTTCGAGAAGTTTAACTTACCTTGTCTACGGTATCCGACAAGCTGTAGGGCTGTGTAATGTGTATAGCCTCCCTATGTGTATGGATTGAAAGAGATGCTGATGTTTGCTAACTCTCTTTCTCTTGAGCAAAGGATATGGATTTTTTGAACAATTCGCAGCGTTCTTAATTCGAAACACTTTTCTTCACTGAGTGAGCAAAATTGACTTGGGCTAGTTAATTAAAAATCCTACATGAGGAAACTGGATAATTTGCCTAGCTGCTGCGGGAAAAAAGCTACTTTACATATATATGGTTTACTATATCTCTAACCAAGCTTTGAAATATACCCAAATACGGAACCCGTAAACTATGTGAGACGTTTACTTGACATATTTTATAGCCGTGAGAATGAGTCCGATGTTCTTTATGTGGGGTTAAACAGAAAGAGATAAGTTTGCGAAACATGTGGCGGGTTAAGAGAATAAAAACATTCCCTGACCTTAATTTTGATATTAAATTATGTAAAATAATGGGAACGAAGTTATAATGTAGCTGGCTTACATTTTTAGAGCCCTGTTCCAAACCGAAACAACTCATACCCTTTTAATGATGGTCCTCATAAAACTTTTAAATTAAAATAAATTATAAGTTAGAATTTTTGACGATTTATACAGTCTCATTGTATTGCAGAGAATATTTACCTACTTAGGGTGTGATCATCAGATTAAACAATATAAACACACTCAGCTATTGTGGGTAAGTCGGTTATGTAAATAAGCAAAATAAACCAAATAAACCAACCAACACAGTATATACCATGGAGGTTTATAGTGGCCTGAAGTTAGCTGCACAATCGCGTTTGACAGAAAATTTTTTGACTTTTCATGAGTTCATAATTCCTGTAATTCAATAGCTATTTCCATTATTTGTCTTTTGTTTGAAAGCTGAATTCGAGGTTTTGCATCTACGTATTAAATTTTGTTTTTATGTCAGTTTGATAACCAAAACTAAATCTTCGAAAACTGGTCCTAAATTCCATCCATTTACATGTTAAGATTCGTAATATTTTTTTACAGCTGATACTTTTCAAAAATTAAATGTTAGCTTAAGGCGATATGCGAAAAAAATACGGGTGTTTCTTGTCTGTGTATTGTGTATTTCATGAAATACACGGAAAATTTTAATAAATTTCTGGTATATGCATTTTGACTATATAATCTAGGGTTTTGAAATTGGAAAACATGTTTGGATAAATTTTCCTCGATAGAAATAATTGTTGAAATGAGGTCTTCAAACACGCTTTTTCACCTCGTTTGACGAATAGGAATCATTTATAGAACTCAAACATATTTTATTAGGTGTGTTTCAACAATATCTAGAGATTTGATATTTGAAATTTTGCCAGCTATTTTAGTTTTTTCTAATAAAAATATAAAACCAACTTTTTCCCTTTTGCCCTGAATCCGCCCATCTCGCACTGCGCGATTTTTCCATTGGAGTGACAGTGACAAAAATAAAATTCGCATAACCTCTTAATGTTGTCTCATTCATACACAAAATAAATTATTAAATTTGGATTTGTCATTCCTAAAAAAATGCACTAATGTTAGTACTGAAAATTGAGTTTCCTTTATGTTCCCTATAGAAAACAGCTATTTCATATGTAAAACTAAATACCTAATATATTTACTCTGCCTACTGCCTATGACCACAGCAGACTGGACTACTATAGACTAATGATGAACAATTTATTTTAAAAGGAAAATAAAAGATCTGAAAATTACAACTTTTTTCGTACCATTATTAGAATCACCACCAGATAATGTAATTATGAGATATGATTACAAATAAGCAATTATTTTTCGATAACTACCTACAAGCTATACAATAAAGTAATGTTTTTATTGTAAAAGCCAAATACTCCTTCAGTACCAAGAAAATAATAGGCTATAAATAATAAAAATATGAGGCAATAACTTCGAGGCCCGAGCGTAAATACCAAAATCGGTCGATTATGTTCAGTGATAAATTATGATGTATGTAATTAAAGAAAATAAAAAACCAGTCAAGTGCGAGCAGGGTTGTGACCTGAGGGTTTCGTACTGTAACATAAAATAAGTTATTAGACTTGTATACATAATTAAGTTGGTATTATTTCACGCAGAATTGAAAATTATTGATTTTTGGCTTTATTTCTTCACTTGTACCAATTTTTTTTGTACCTTTTAAGATTGTAGGTCACAATACCCTGGTGCTTCCAATACATTATCGGAGGTAGTCATATCCAGCTCCGTCTTTCCCATAAGGGCACTGGGGGCCAGGGGGCCCAGGGTCCCCGGTTTCACGGGACCTCAGAGTGCCAACATTTTTAAATAAAATAGCCACATCTATTTTGAGTTTTCGTTCAGACGGTTTTGCAACAATTTGTCTTTGCACAATTTAAGCTCATATTATTTACAGTTCTATCAATATTTTAAATCTACACATAGCTTAATTTTCATCAAATATAACCAACACAAACACGCCACACTGAAAGCCCCTCAAACTCTGCCCCAGGGCCCCTGCATGGCCTAAGACGGCCCTGGTCATATCCTATCTCTACTATACAATGTCTTGAATTATCCTTCTTCCGCCAAATACCTAAAAGATTCAATTTTCACACCGATATGAGCAACAGGAATCTTCGGCACTTATGTTACCAAATCATTACACGGAACGTTACTCTGGATCTTTTACAGTGGACGCTGTCCGTCTTTGGAATGATCTTCCACAAGTCTTCCCTCAACTGCTTCCTTCAAATTCAAACTGAAGAAGCACTTTTTATCCTCTCAGCAGCTCTAGCTACTAGTATGATCTATTGTACGTATTTATGTAGTGTATCATATTTTAAATATATACAATTATATATAATTTTAGTACCCTTTGTTTAATTTTTAAACAGTTGGGTAGTTAGGTATGCTCTTGGGTCAATAAGTGTATGTTGACTATTATATTAAATTTATTACACTGAATTTTCATCATTATGGTTGACTGGAAGAAATTTCTTTCAGAAATAAGTCCGCCTTTGCCCTTTATTTCTCTTAATTCTAAATCGTATGAATCTGTGTTTTCTGTGTGCAATAGTGTTTATTATTATTATACTCTGTAGGTTTTGGTGATCTTGATCGTTATTGATTTTTCGCTTCGAAATGTTGTATCTTTTTGTCACTAATTAGAAACTTGATTTTTCTACAGCAGTATGGAGCTTTAGATCTCAGTATTCAATATTAATTTCAAATTGAAAAAGGGCCTTGACACTGATGGACAGATAGACAACAAAATGATCATATTATAAGGGTTCCGTTTTTCCATGATGAAAATTATGATAAGATGACAACAACATGCGATACTGAAACAGCTGTACGTATTTACATATACGTTATATTTATTACGTAAACGTAATATTTATATTTATTATGTAATATTTATCACGTATGTTCAGAATTTCCATCAAAGAGTAGATTTGTTATTGTCCCTCAAAATTTTAAATAAAAATTGGCCGCTTTACTCTATGAAAGTTATCCAGTATGATAACTAGATAATGCAGTTTCATTTTATCTTTTGTCTATTTACAATCAGCATATAATAATACCATAATAACAAAGACATTTAGCTGTTTCCATTATCGAGGAGATTCCTCCAAAATATAAATCATTTTGGCTGATACCACCGATCTAAGTCTCAGCGGCTCAGCCCCATAGATCGACCGGCCGATAACATGTTTCACAGTTCCGAAGTAATTTCTAGGATTTATGGGAGGACGTCTAGCGCTAGATATATTCCAAATGGCTGAATATCCGTGACGTTTTCGGTAGTTATTACCTGGGCCTGCGGTCTTGACAAAAATTGCGATCGCTTTCCGAACGATTTTAGTCGTTAAGTTATAAAAATCTAATCTTAAATATTCTTTGTCTCTACTGTCAAACTATTGACTGAAATCGGAAGCGAATTTGATACGCTTTCGATTTCAGTCGACAGCTTTGACGGTTGAGACTAAAAATAAATTATTTTTATCCTAAATTTTAGCGATCGCTACAATATACCGCAGTCCTGATCGTGGCTCGGATCCATGTTAATGATTAAACTAATTACAGATTATACTGGTTACAGATTAATTAACATGACTTTTGTTTATAAAGCCAAATTCATAACGGGGACTCGGTAAGTGGCAGGCAGGACTAAGGTGCAATGCCCCTTTTTGCGAAAACCACAAAATAAAATGAACAGTATTTTATATAAGTACTCCCTTATAAGGCAATTGCAACGGGTTTATCCGTAAGGTACCTGATCCTTGAGCACCCCGATAAATTGAATTATCTTTTTTTTGTTATTTTTGCCATTATCATGCTAATGTACCATCGATACAAAAAGTGCTTCAAAGTACATTAATTAAATAATGCATCAAAAGCAGTTTTATAAGTACCTAAATTGTTTATCCATAACATTTTAACACCGCGATTCTGCACTGCAATTGGCCTAACCGCTAAAGACCCAATCAATATAAATAAAGACGATATTTTTGATGGTCGTAGATAAAATATTGTGTGCAACTGAATTTGATTAGAGATTGGGACACTCTTGCAAAATTATTACGAAACTCACTTCGTTCCTTTCGTAAACAAGCACTCGTGTCCCAATGTATTAAATTATGGCACAAAATATTATTAGTGGTATGGTGAAAATAAATAACTAAAAATCACATCGAGGTCAAGAGTACGTATTTATTAATTACAAATGGTTGGCATGCCAGCGATACGCAACTATTTTAGGAAAAATAAAGTTACGTATTATATCCATCAATCATTAATGATTGATTACATACAGAAGGAAACTGTGTTAGTATAATTTGTTATTTTTCATTCGTAATCTAACAATGGTTATCTTGCGAACTTTTTTGCTTTCTCTATGTATTTTTTGTATTGTTTATAAATAGCCGATTACAATTTGATTTATTAACCATAACAGATCCTGATTCGTCATAGAAGATGTCGTAAGACTTGGTCGACGCGTGTGACAGGATCGTAGCAAATAAGATAAGGTCCTCTAAAAAGGCCATTGAATGAATTATATTATGATTCTGTTGAAATGCGGTCTCTTTTGCACGCATGAAGAAACTCTGACTCTATCCTACTTTCAAATCATTTTATAATTCACCCAAGTCGGCCTTTTTAGATCCCCAGGTCCTCTAAAAAAGCCGTTTTGCATGAATCACATTATGATTCTGTTCTTATGCCGTCTTTTTTGCACGCGTGAAAAAACTCTGACTCTATCTATCCTACTTTCAAATAATTTTATGATTCACCCAAGTCGGCCTTTTTAGATCCCCTGTGCCCTGTTAAAGATATAGGTGACCTGAGATTGAGCACCTCATTTTGTATCAAGTAGAATAACTGAACTCTATAACTTTTCATTATTGTTTAGAATAGCGCGCTTCAGCTTTATAGTTAACGTTTTTTGATTATCAGTATCAGAAAAATCCATTCAGCATAAACCTAAGTACAAGTTTTTATAAAAACAGTACCTGCTTTTTAGATCTGGGAGCCAGAGTTAGTTGTAATTATTTAGCATACCACATTGTCATTTGGTAAGATTGGACATTGGCAAAGTTAGGAGCATCCGCTTTCTACTTATATTCTATTCGTACATATAACAGCATGTATTTGAAGTGAATACTTCTTTGTTCGCATCACCTAAGGGGGATATTCAGAGCTTTCGGTACGCCTTTTTTTAACGTAGAATAATTTGATGTCTAGTTATAGATTATTAAGTTTTTTAATCATCAGTTTATTTATTATTAGTTATCAGTTATTTATTATTTAAAATGGGGAAGAACAAAAATTTTGAGATGACCTCATAAGCGAATGCGCTGCCATCACTGACATATTATAATGATATCTATATGGCCGCCATTGATTCTTACCTCTCTGATTAAGAAAAGAGGCTACATAAAAGTATCCACTTAAATAATTTACGGTCTCTGATACAACCTACTGCTTTTTATAAACATACGTATGTTTATAGTTACAAAAACAAAATACTATTTTTCTGAGCCTTAGCTTCGAATGAACCTGAGTTTATTTTGTCATATTTCGTGACAAGTTATTATTCCAAATACTGTTGCGTCATCATGCAATACTGGCATAAAATTAATGGCAGTTTGGCACGGAACAAACCACCTTTTGAACGACATAGCTTCAATATAAAAGGCAACGTTGACACGAAGCAGAAAAAGTCTGACGTGTGCACGCCGTTCAAAATAATTTGGTTCCGTGAAAATAAATGTTATCTTCTCAAAAAGACGCCTTTTTGACATCATATATAAATCTTAAAAAAGACTGTGCGTGACGTCATTGAAGATATTTTAATTAATTAATTAGTAATAAGTAATTTTCAAAATTAATGATAACCGTTTTCGCTCACACCAACTACTTCGACTCCTAGACGGTAAGGCGCTAGTGTGCACGTAGATTTAGGCTTACCAGATGACAGGAATTTTCCTGACATGTCAGGAATTTTGGCCCTCTGTCAGGACAGCAGAAAAAATAGGATTTGTCAGGAATTTTTGCAAGAGATAAATAATTAATCAGGTATTTTGTCAGGAATTAACGTTACCGGATCTGGTAACCCTACGTAGATGGCTAATGGAACCGATCTTCCTAAACCCACTGAGCGCACGTGAGTATCCCGTCTACATAATTAGAGAATGGCTGCGGATAGTCGGGTTTTTAACTCGTGGCGTTTGACGTCGAGGTCAGTTTTACGTTACTCCTCGCCCTTATCCAAGCGATAGCTTGCCAATCATTATTAATAAATAATTTTAGAATAGATTTTCCAGGATGACCACCGGAAGTGGAAAAGTCCTGGAAAGGCTTATGTCCAGCAGTGGACGAACTAGACTAAAGGATGGATGGAATTTTAGAATTGTGCCACAGATAGACATCAATGTATTGCTCTATGGATTTCCATACAACGCAATCATAAAAAATTTGGCCAAGTGCGAGTCGGACTCGTGCACAAAGGGTTCCGTACCACCACACGACACGGGTACAAAAACCCCTAAAATCATTATGGTAAATAACTATAATATATAGACAGAAATAGCAGAATCAAGACGACAAAAAACAAGCCGCTAAAATGGTAGCGCCTGAAAAACGACTCAGCACTCTCTGAGAAGGAACCTATATACTAACAAACATACATACCCTAATACATAGGATACATACATACATATACACAAGCCTGTCTCCCAGAGGGGTAGGCAGAGACTACAGATTTCCATCTGCTACGAAGGAACCTTAATTTTTATTATTTGTTGTTTAACTTTAGAGTATTTACTACAATCTGACCAATTTTAAAACTTGTATGTATTACGGCCTTTGAGATAGAGCTGAAAGAAATAATGTTAAATACTTTCGAGGTTTTTTGTGTGGGGGTCCCCATATTTTTATTTTATAATTTGCCGTGATAGAGTCAAAGTTGTAACACGTATACTGTAAAAATGTCAACTGGCTAAGTACTTATTACAGTTAGAACTGTATACCCCTGTGATGGACAGACGGACTGACAGCGGACGCTTAGTAATATTGTCCCGTTTAATACCCTTCGGGTACAGAACCCTACAAATACCGAAACTTTCATATGTTTCACCAAAATTCAAGTGACAATGGATGGATAGAGAATTTTTATTCCACCTGCATTTTTAACCTAAATCAATTATTGGATTTTGTAATACAATACAGAGGCTAAATGGTTTTTTGTCTTGCTTCTGTCCTATAGTATAGAATAGTATGCTATTATACAACGTGTAACAGAAAGGTGTAACCACAATTGAAGAGCTTATTCAGTCAATGGTATAGAACAACTTTTACTATGGAGCCAACGCTGAAATCTCAAAAAAAAAGATCTGCCCTTCCATACATTTCGGCCGAGCGGCAATGCATTTTTACTATGAAACAGTAAAAACATTTTTTCGAGATACAAGTTTTGTTTCATAGTAAAAGTTGTTCTATACCATTGACTGAATAAGCTCTTCAAATATTACACCTTTCTGTTACACGTATATCGTCTAAAAAAGCTACTGATTTTTATGGATGTTTATCAAACCTAATACACGATCGTCAAACACCTACAATTTAAAATATAAATGACATTTTAATACAATTTTATATATTGACTTAGCCATTCAAGGCTTCTGATAAAAGTGTTTGTAGTTTAAATCATTGCACTTCAACTAAACGGAGTTTAGTAGTTTTATTTTTCAGCTCAATAAAGGTTCAAGTTTCAGTTCAAGGTAGGGTTGCCAACTCTCGAAGGAAACAACCTGGGAGATTTGAACAAATCGGTGGACAATTGAATGAAAGTCGGTAATATTTGTTAATTTTTTAATTTGCTTTGTTTTATAGAAGCATCTAATATTTGTCGGTTTTTGAGCACATAATAAAATTTATTTCGTAATTAAATTATTTATTTTGCGCGATTTATCTATTTCGTTAATGACATTAATTATTTTGTTTTAGAAATTCCGGAGAATTTATTGCATCCCGGGAGCTCGGGAGGTTGAACAATATTTCCGGAGACTCCCGGGCATTCCGACAGGGTTGGGAACCCTAGTTCAAGGGCATGCAAACGGCTTATTTCATAAATAAAATAAATGTGTTGAGCGTGTTTGACAAAAATGTAAGGAAGTTTACGCAAATTGTAGGTACAGCCAATATATCAAATTAAGTGGTCTATCTGAAATTTTCACAAGCAGGTTCTCTTCCACTTTCAACCAGATTTGGGGTTGCATCTTGGGTCATTTACTCCGGCAATTTTTCTCCCCAAGCGAATTTTGAGTATGCCTAGCTATACAAAGTATAATTTATGCAGCCAAATTCATACTGAAGACTCGGTAAGTTCTCAGTATCAAGGTGAAAAAAAAACAAGCACTTAACTATCTTAACTGTCCAGCAAGAGTGATGCATCTATGACAGTTGTTTTTAGTGGTGGGGTACATTTAAAATTTCGGTAAAAAATAAAAATCAAGTGGGAGTTTACTCAACATTAGACACGTCATGCAACATTCAACATAATAATACAAACGGCAAATGTGCCAAGTCTGCTCAAGTGACGGGTTTACAATTATATAGTTTGGAAAAAGACGGAGCCGTAGGATTAGGGCGAGTAGAACCTTTTATTTACTCCCCGTTAAATTGTATTAAATTGTCGAACTTTTTAATTTTATAAAATCAGAAACTATTGCTATGTCTTTGTTTCTATAACAGTTGTATCGCAAACTAACGGCCACGTGAAAATCGAAAACTAATAACTGAAATGAGTAGTACATCACTATCAACAATGAAGCACATTGTTTTATTGAAACATGCTCATAAATAATTACGAAACTTGCTATGCATTTAAACGTCATAGGCGCCATTACTCGATGCCGATACTTTAGGTAGGTACTAAATTGTTAGTTAAAAAATATAAAGTTTGTAAACGCGAGAAACACCTGTAGCCTAAGCATGAAAACATCTCCGTATAGTTGCGTTTGAAACTAAACTTAGGTTGCCATACGTAGCTGTTAGTTCCGCTACTGTCCGCTTGGAGCGGTATCCCAGACTTTATACGATTTTGATGTAGTTTGAAACGCAACTATACGGAGATGTTTTCATGCTTAGGCTACTATTCGAAAACCTTGCGTGGACATGTTTCTTAGCTAATATTATTTAGTATGATTCGTGGAATTTGTGGTCTCCGAAATGCCAGCTGTCTATTTCGCCCAGTATACTTCGATAGACGACGACTTGTGCCAGTCGACCGGCAAATGACCACAAAACTTTCGAGTTCATTACGAATTTGGTGGTAGGGTGATATTGCAATGTATCAGGGGTCTATAAATCACGGTCCAATTTACTAATTTCTTTGGTACATATTATCCGTTTGCAGAGTTTCTCAGAGCTTTGCTTCATTACTACAATCTGAACTTGCATGACAGAATTCGTCTCAACTACCTATTTTAAAGCAAACATATTCGGGGAAATCTATCTTGCCCCAACGCTTTCACTTTAAAATTGTCTATCATGCTCAATGGTAGCGGGGAGGGTTTTAATTAGTTTTCAATGTTTATTTTAATTATCTTACAAATATTGTTTCTGGAAAATACCAAATCTTATTTAATTTATTATACTAAAATTATACTATACTTAGTATAATTTTCTTTGCAAAATAATATGTAAACATTCAACGAAACTATTTTAACCGGAAATTAAAGCCGATTCTGAAGGCTTAAATTTTTGTTTTAGTGCTGTCAGAGCTGAAAATTTTCCATAGTAATTTAGCTTCTAAGACTAACAGTTAAGGACTATTTTGCATTGAAAAAAATTTAGTTTTGACAGCAATAAATCTTAAATTAAAACCTTCAGAATCGGCTTTATTACCTAGATAGTTCAGAATAAATTAAATATAGTGAAGTTTAATATATTGCAAGAAAAATCCTGATATCATATTAATAAAGGCATGAAAGCATATTAGTTTAAGAATTTTGATGTTTATTTTAATGGCGCGGTAATTTATTTCAAGACAAGCATTTTCGGGTAGAACAGACTAGAACTCGTTCATCTTTTGATTTTGTACATCCCTTTTCTATTAGTTAAGTTTTTCACCCGCTGAGCACTTTCAGTGAAAACTGTAATACATGAGTTAAATAAAGACGAATTTCGACGAATTTCTTTTGGTTTTACTCTGCAGGTTCAACCGACGACGACAGGGCGTCCCTATATGGAACTGATGTATGGAACTGCAACCTATGATGATTAAAAATAAAATGTTGCTATTATTATAAATTTATAATTATAATCAGTTATACCTTAGGGGGATGGGCAAACTACAGCCCACGGGCCATCTCCGGCCAGCGAACGGTTGAAATCCACGTCCCATCGACCCAGTAGTTGATAATAATAACATAAATTTGAGCCAACAAACTGGTTCGACGTTCGGTGATCACTCCTTTAAACATTTTCTATTATGAAAATTAGGAAAAAAATTCTTCGCAACAGGCTTTCTGACGACCACCTTTTCTCATTGCTAAAAGTATCGGCTTCGCAAATAGCGCCTACCTATAATTATCTATGGCACTATTTCGTAATGTAGGTACCTACCTATAATTTGAATATAATAGTTCATACAATAGTTGAAACTTATGAGTCAATAAATTTGGGAATAAAAATAAAAAATTGTAGTCAAAAATACGAAAACCTGGCCCCCATAGATACTGCTTGTTAATATTGGCCTGCGTAGGGGAAAGTTTGCCCATCCCCTGCCTTAGGTTGATTACACAACACACACCTCTGGATTTCATAGTTAAATGTGAAATCGAAGGTGTACCAGAAAAAACTACATCTTTTCAAAAGAAAGTTTTCAAAATCAATAAGACCTCGGGACCAAAAATAATAAACATAATATTTTTAGAATCCATAAAGGTAGCTCTTTCAAATGATTCCTGACACGATAAAATTAATTGAATTTTTTTTTTTCGTTGGACTAAGCATAACTAAATTTTAATCTATTAAATTGTTTTTTTGAATCTTTGACTGACGATATTCAACAAAACCTGACATATACCAAATTTCGAATTCCTACGTTACATCTTTGAGTAAAGCCTCTATGATAGACAGACGGACGGACACGATAGTGATCTTTTAAGAGTTCTGTTTTTGTTTTTAAGGTACGGAACCCTAAAAAAGACCACAACACGTTACAATACTTTTGAGAACTTAAAACATTAAACTTTAACTTTGAATAAAAAAACAGGTATCACAAGATAAACATATGAATTGTATATGTACAAATAAACAAACAAAAACAAATAAATACCATATATTTTAATGGAGTGGAAATATATCGTATTTATTTGTTTTTGTCTGTTTGTATTTATACATTATCCATACATATATTAAGAGGCACGTAAAGGTACTAATAAAAATATATTTATTTACAAAATAGAGGCAAGCAAAGTGTTACTTATAGGTTGATGTATTCACCTGTAGACACATTTAACAGATCCCCATTCTTTAACCGTCGTCACGCCCGCCGCCGCTCAAATTTTACATTTTCGGTTCTGAATATTTTTTTAGGTCCATAAAAAACAAAGCCTTAATTTTAACATTAAAGTAAATTACGTCTCGTCTCAAAAAAGTCGTTGCAAAGAGAAAATGCGCTAGGAGATTCGGTTTACGAGCATGCAGTAAATTTAAGATGCAAAAAGTGGCGCAAAAACCTTTTTACAAAATATAAACCTTTGAGCGCATTTCCGCTTCATTTTTTTATGAAAATTTATGAAACACGCGATCCGGTAACTAGGTTAGTCAGCGAAATGGGTGTAATTAAATACTTAGTTATCTGAAATTATACGTTGGTTTCTGTTACCAGTTGCAGTTTGTAAATAACATTAGCTGTAATTATAGTCGGTTGCGATTGTTTTCCGGGTTCTGTGAATGTAACTGTAAGTATGTTGATGAGTTTGCGTTACGACATAAAACTCGTGCTTTAAAACGGTTATAAACGTTTATTTATTGTTGTTTAAATATAAGGATCGATTGTGTGTTCTATTTTTTTTTTGTTTACTTATTAAAAGAATAAAAATACGTTTTTACTCGATATATTTCGGCCCACGGTATGGGGCCGTCGTCAGTCGATTGGAACAAAGTTTTGACAGATTAGTAAAAGTAAAAGTGACACCGGTCACAGTGGCGTGCACAGAACTTTTTGCTGGAAAAGCAAACAATTGGTCAAGAACAACAATAAAAAAAATATGAAAAAATTTAAATACCATTTCGAAAAAAAAAAATTGTATGACGCCAGGGTAGACAATGTCTACCCTAGAGTGAAAATTTCCTATACAAACTTTTTTTTTTCAAAGTGATATTTAAATTTTTTCATATTTTTTTATTGTTATTCTTGACCAATTGCTTGCTTTTCCAGCAAAAAGTTCTGTGCACGCCACTGCGTGACCGGTCTGTTAATAATTTTAGTAACTTTTTTCTAAATAAATAGGTTTCTCTACGGATGGTGCCGATTACTTCTGATGATATCTAATTACTGCTCTTCTTGTGTAAAATTAATAGTTACAGACATACATGATAGGTATAATCAAATCGTAAAAACTTTTTAGATAAGTGCATCACGATTAAACAATTCATAGAGAGCCAGTTTTTGGCATTTTGTGTCTGTATAATATGAATTTCTCTATGAAAAAAACGCGTCATTCAATTCATTACGGTTTTGACAGGTTTCCAAATGTATCCCAGACAAGCTTTACGTTTTAATCATTCATGTTTCATAAAATGAAGACACCTCACCTAACCTATGTGAAACTTGCCATCACGTATTTTATTCGCGCTTTCCTTCAATCCCCCTTTGACTTCCGCAAAACAATTGTTAAGGGGATCGAATGATTAATTAATGAGTGAGTGAATAAGTGCACACACAAACACTCTACACACATCCTATAACAGTAAATAATAGGGTGTCATGTACAATCACATCAAGGACATTTCCTGTGAAAGAGAATTGAGGAGTCACAGTAATGTGATGTAGTTATTCGCGAAGAGCACCCTGTATCTACCAATTTTTAGATGTTTGAGTGTTCTGATTTTGTTTTGGTGAGTGTGTATTTCAAGTTTTTATTTTGAAGATAGCAGATCTGAGGGTTTGATACAGGATACTCCCCACTAACCGATCTGTTATCGCCAAAATAAAAACTTGAAATCCACACTCACCAAAACAAAATCAGAACACACAAACATTATACTCAACACAACCATGCGGACGGCCGCGGTGCAAAACCTGCGCACTCCTTACATCAATACGCACCACACAACACACCCTACCCTTACAAAGCTCAACCAAACACATTTCATCATCATGCATAACCAAAAATTGTATTTACAGTATTTTCCCTCTACACCTATCATATATTCATTATCATATAATTTTAAACATATAGCATAGAAAAAGAGAATTGAAAGTGTACTTACTTACATATTACTAGAAAACAGTTTTTATTAAAAGTTATGTTGGCTTCACGGTCTAGGGAAAGTTCTGTGAGTTAATTGATAAGAATTTTGTAATTAAAAAAGTACGCAGTGATGAAATCTTTAAAGATTATATATATATAGGACGATACGTGTATGTAAATAAAACAACAGCGATGCTCAACATTTATAGTTTTTTAAGAGCCATGCGTGCATCGCGCTTCTGAAATCCTAACAGAATCGTAAAATTTATATCGCTTTGGAAACCTCAACACCAAAAATGTTAGTTCCAACGTTTTTATTTATGCCAGCCTGGATTGAGATACGTGCTCTCTTCCATCGAAGCAAATGGATCGGCACAATGGCAGGCGAAGTGTTCGATGTCTTTCAGACAGTTACAAATTACTTTGTTCCGTCACTAAATTGTAGGTATATAAAAAGTTTTCAACATGTTATTTTGCTAGGTCGAGTCGCGACATATTTAGTTCGAGAAGTTTGCCGCCGTGTCGCGCTGAGGGACGGATTTTTCTTAGCGTTTCTGTTGTTCCAAAGAAAAGGGTTAAATGACATCCCATATTGAAAATGTAGCATTTTAAAACAAATAACGACTACAACGTTATTTATTGACGGAACCCATTAATTTTGTAGAATTGAGACATTTTAAAATAACTACGAATATCGAGAATTGATATCAAAGACCGCAAAACAAAATATGAATAATGAAATAAATTTATGGGTGTGCACGTACGTATTCAGCAACTGCAATGTGTAATTTCTATAGAGAATTTGAAGGAAACTCTATTTTCAGTACTAACATTTTTGCATTTTTTTTAGGAATGACAAATCTAAATAATGTCATTTCTTTTGTGTATGAATCAGACAACATTAAGCTAACACTAACAATAATTTAATTTTTGAAAAGTGTCAGCTATAAAAAAATATTACGAATCTTACCATGGAAAGGGATGGCATTTAGGACGAACTGTTTTTGAAGATTACATTTTTATAATCAAACCAAAAATAAAAACAAAATTTAATACGAAGACGTAAAACCTTTAAATCAACTTTCAAACAAAAACAAATTATTGAATTAGCTATTGAATTGCAGGAATAATGAACTTATGAATCTGTTAGTAAATTTCGGCAATTTCATAGATTTGTTGGAAAGACAAACAAGGGTATTCATTAGATCTAATCAAAATAGGTAACATATTCAAGGCTGAGTCATAAACCAGGGGCCTTATTGTCTAACATCAACATCTATTGCTGTCGCTTTCAAATGTAACGTGGTTGGCTACAAATGACATGACACATCGTTTCTAGCCAATCATGAGTACCTTTTAAAGCGATAATGATGGATGTTCGACAATAAGGCCCCTGGTTTTCTAACTTTAAAACGTAACACCTTACAGCGATTTAGATATCAATCTGAAATGTTGCAATTATTTGAAATAATATAATTTTAATTAGAAAATCTTTATTTGTTAAACGAGTCACCTGCCTGTCAAGTAACACGCTTTTAACATCTTTGTGTAATAAACCCGTATGTCAAAATTTTTGTGAAAAAACAAATGTTTTTGAAGTGAAAACTTCTTTAGGTGCATTGGGCGATTTTTAGTAGGGAAATATCTTATTGGTTCGCGTCACCGACATGCTATTTTGACAGTAAAGTTTTCCCTTCTGCCATTTTTTTTTTCTTTTTTCGTTTCTGTACTAGATTTATTTTAATCTTCTTTCATTTAATTTTCATTGTGAAAATTAAAGTACATCGTGTACAGTACATTAATTGCTACCATTTTAAGTACCAGTTTCATAAACTACTATTTTATCATATATATTTATTTATCATGTATGATAAATTAAGTGCCTTAGTGCTTTAAAATATCTACTTTCTACGAAGCCTCTTGGGATATCACGAAGTTTACGTTAAAATCAGGAAAGTGCTACAAAATTGTTCAGCTGAGGTAATAAGTTACAATATAAGTTACAGACGTGCCAACATAAGTATTAACTTTGTTTTTGTTGTGGTTTAGCTCTCAAAGGAGCTTCTGATACATAAATTTTCTTCCATACTTCGCTTTGAGCGACGCGGACGCGACGATGACTTTACAGAGTGTCCATTTGGTCCACAACTTTACAGAGTGTTCATTTGGTCCACAACTTTACAGAGTGTGCATTTGGTCCACAACTTTACAGAGTGTCCATTTGGTCCACAACTTTACAGAGTGTCCATTTGGTCCACAACTTTACAGAATGTCCATTTGGTTCACAACTTTACAGAGTGTCCATTTGGTCCACAACTTTACAGAGTGTCCATTTGGTCCACAACTTGCGTCACATCAATATTACATACATGATGCTTATTTCAAAAAACAGAATAAAAAAAATTAATACTACTTGAAGGAGTCTTGCCCTTTTTTTATATGTCCTAAAATTATCTTGATAAATGGTAATTGTGGCGTGGAGCGCTAGTACCGGACGCCGCAGTATAAATAATGCACATCGTATCGTAGTGTCATCTCTGTCGCACGAAGCACTAACAGTGCGGTGACAGAGACGACGCACTACAAATCCGAAGATAGCTGATGTGCATTATTTTCTACCGAGTACAGTATTAACCTATTCAGGTATCCTCCCCCCGTCAACACACCGTTAGTGCTAAGTCAATTCATCATGATTATCGTACACTAGGCGTTTTTTGTCACCCCTAAAATTAGCATCGTGAATAACTAACCTGTGACGGAGGTTACTGACCAAATCAACACCCTGTATGTGCTATTGTTAAAATGTTATTGAATATTGTTAAAGTGTTCCATCAATAAGTTGTACGTGCATATTGTGCATGGTAAATAATGTGAAGATTTCATAATAATGTGAAGGCATAACTTTTTATTATGTCGTCATAGTTAGTATCATGCTGAGCCGCAGCCAGCAACTACATAGGATTATTATTCTAGTTTGTTTCTCTTTTTACTTTTATAGACGCCAGGTTCAACTGTGGAGGTTAGTCTATTAGAACACCTCCCCCCCCCCTAAGTTATTCGAGTGAGAGCAAGGGGGCAGCTTTCAAACAGGCACAACCAGGTGGCCAGGCCAACCATGCCTAGGATCGATTTATGACGGTATGTCCATCCCAGATTGCCAGCCTTAAGACTGTACATGAGCCTAGAGCATGAACAACGCCAGAATTTCGAGGATTAATTTGAAGAAATTCGGACTCTGCTTGTATTGAAAAAAAATATTGATTTATTGATATTTTATTCAATGGATTCTACTATTAAGATTTAAACTTTTGTCAAAAAAAAGTTGCCAACCATCTTTTTCTTGGTTTTTAAACGTTCGTCTCAAAAACGCGGTTTAGAGATCAACTTGTTTTTTTTTTTCATATAATAGGTAATAGTGTAATATTAATATGAAGGGACTCAATATTTCATCCAATATTTTTTTTACTACAAAATATTTCAGTATTAGCTAAAAACACACCAATTAGTTGTTTCTATGTGTATTACGCGTCCAAGTAAAAGAGACCAATGAGCCAACATATAGCAAATAAGGTCTTTGCCATTGGACTTATTGTGCTGGACGGGTAATAAAACATGTTGCTGGGGGAGGGCATCCTCTTAAAAATCATCCTCTTATAAAACAGACTGGTGTAGTGACGGCATAGCAGAGATTTCCCTCTATGGGTGACGGACGAGCAGCGGCTTCATTATGCCCCATCTCAACTTTTTTGTAGCTATGGCGTTTCTGGTAACTGCCCTAAATGCCCCGTCTCAACTTTCCTTCTTGGACACTCTGTCCTCTATTGTAATCGTTCAGAGCTACAAGGATCTTTATATGTAATCTTTTTTATAATCTATCTACCTCTGCTACTATTATTATTACAAAAGTATTATTAGTACATATAATTTAGTAAGTAAACACTTATTAAATTGTCTATTATTTATTTTGATGAGTACACCGCCTTTACGATTTATCTCCTTGGCTTCATTTTTACCCAAAGGTTGTCTGAAAGAAATCGCTTTTAGCGATAAGACCGCCAATTGTAATCTATCTATGTTTTTCTACTTCAAGTTTTTTTATATGGTGCACAATAAAGAGTATTTGTCTTTGTTTTATGGCGCGTGGATTGGTTGTGTCCAAAATCGGAACTAAAGCCGCTACCATACTCCTTGTTTCACAGCTGCGTCCCCCTGTCACTGTCATCCACGCACCATCAGATCCTTGTAGCACTTGTACAATATACAAAATTCCTCTGACAGTCTTCTGTTTGATAAAAAAAACTCTTCATTGTGAAAAAGTATTATCAGATATTTACTCCTTCTTTAGCTGAAAAATTTTCTACAATATAAGGGTAAGTATAGGTACCAAATATCGATTTCATTTATTACGGTCATTTGATGAAACGTTTCCTTTGAGCTAAGTACCATTACTAATCTTCCAAAGTATCGGTAGGTTGACAACAAAACGCTGCTGGCCATTCCAAGAAAGTCAGAAAAAAAAGGTTTTTATACTCGGAATCCTTTGTCCAACCCAACGCAGCTCAACGGGCCGTAGAAATCAAATTTAAGTGGGGAAATGGTAATTTGAAACACTTGTACTGGTTCATTGGAGGCAAAAGAGGTAGAAAGGCTTATTGTGTCCCCGATCGAAACAATATCACGACAATTATATTGTTATCCGATATTGGAATCCAATTCGCGGAAGCAGACCGAAACAAGTCGACTATAT
Organism: Ypsolopha sequella; assembly: GCA_934047225.1. Classification (NCBI taxonomy): domain Eukaryota; kingdom Metazoa; phylum Arthropoda; class Insecta; order Lepidoptera; family Ypsolophidae; genus Ypsolopha; species Ypsolopha sequella. The sequence continues at coordinate 11,472,995 of OW203994.1, read as the reverse complement.
TTTGTCAATTTAAAAACTAATTTCTTGACATTAGGGCGCGGCCACACAGAGCGCGATCTGCGGTCCAAATAATTAGAACGCACGTTTACTTTGACCACCGCTTTGAAGATCCAAGACACTGTATAAATAAGGATAATAATAAAGCCTCCGAAAAACCAATTAAACCCAAGCGAACTGCTGCACACTGTTATACAATCTGAGTAGCGGCAAAATTTGTTATCGAAAAATATACTAATTTTATATACTAATTAATATACTAATTATACTAATATTAATTATAAATATACTAATTATTTAACTGTGTATTAAATAATGAACCTCCGAATAAATTACTGAATTTCCGAAAGAACTTACCGTAAAAACATTGTCATTAACAAAACTATTGAACAAAAAGTCAAAAATAGGTGCGACGACGAGCGAAGCGAGGAGGAAAGTGTTAGGTTTACATGTAAGATAAAATAAGAAGCCGAGCGAAGCAGAGCGGAGCGAGACGAGGTCTCTAGTTTTAACAGAATTTAAGACATACAAAAAAAATATATTCGGAGTACTACGATAAAAATAGCTGACAGCATTTTCAGTATTTCATTCGGTAGTTTTCGTATATTTATTAGCACAGAATTCGGTAGATTAGTATTTAAAGCGGTGACATTCATAAATTGAACATCCTCCTTTTTAATTTAGTTTTCGGGGCTTTTATTACGACTCTATAAATAATACTGTGTCTAAGCAGTCGCAAACATTTAAGTGACCGCGGAATGCAGAACGCGGCTCTGTGTGGTCTGCCCCTAGATACGCATAAATATGGACCAAAACTGGTCAAACTGTCAACGTTTACCAGGTGTGTTGTTTACTTTGATTCAACTATGTTTCCAATAAGTTAATCGCGTAAATCGATGAGCAGAAAGCATTTTAAATAAGTAGCCAGACTAGCCGGCCTTGCACTAAAAACTTATTTTTGAGAAGTTGGTATTTCAAAACAGTTCCACGGAAGCAGTAAGTAGCAGACGTATGCGTCAAGGTTACAAAAATTTCGAATGTGACTTCGTTACCAGCCAAACGTAGTTTTGTAAAAAAAAGTAGTGAACTTTCGTTAACAGATTAAGTTTACGGGACACCCCACTCGTTTAGCTCTGTATTGGTTTAGCACGGTCCAATGCAACCAAAATTTTGGGACAGATTTAAAAAAACCAATTGACAAAGAGCTAATTATAACTTGTCCTATAAAATAATTCAATTCACAAAAGATTCGAACTTCGGCACAACAAGTAAAGTTGACGTTACCACAGAATAAAAGTTTTACTTTGTACGATCAATTTAGCAGGCTGATTTTCTCAAATTTCTATTGTTACTTTATGACTATGTGATTGTAGAGGATGCTTTTTTTCTGTGCTGTTGATTAATTCATTTTAGAATGCTTTTTAAAATGTGTGTAATGAATCGGCTTATACCTATATATATAAAATTTTAAATATTCATGTAATGTTTTATGACTAGTACTGTTATTTGAAAATAATTAAATAATTAACAATATTAGTAGCATTAAATATACGAACACGGATTATGTATTCATAAAGTAATTAACGAAATTCAGACTGCTACTTGACAATAATTACTAAATAACGTCAAACCTCGAAAATTGTAACTCGGAATCATGAAATTACCAGTTATATATTTTTAATTCGCTTAGATTAAATTATGTTCAGGTGTGTTAATTCGAAGACCATTTCGAGATTTTGGTTTAATAAGCTGTATTTTCGAACTTGTGGTCTAAAAAACCTCATGATGATGAATATTTTTACGAAAAACTGCAACTTCCATTTGCCTTCATGTGACTTGAGAAATGGCTGTTTAGAAATGTGTAATTCATTTGATATCAAGATAAATTTATAAAAATTTGCTACCGACTGGTTTGACAGATGGATGACAGATGAGTAGATAGACCAATTTTTTTATAAGCAACCACATCACAATCAGTATAATGTTTAAAATTCTCAAGTGACGTCATATCATAACCGACAATTCTTTAAAAAATCATAAAAAGTAATGGTTAATTTATATACCAAAATAATGAAAACTTTGTCCTAAAATGTCGTATATTCTATAAAAAAACAATTAAAAGAAAAACATCTTTTTGAAATTCAGCTATGAGAATTGGATTTGTTCAGCTTTTACAATATTTGTAATACTCTTTGCTATTAGTTCCGAGTACTAAAATTTATCTTTAGGTGAAGCATCGAGTTTTCAACGGGCAGTGTCAATCCAAGCGGACAAACGCGCAGTGCGAGAGGGATCGATTAAGGGAGAAAGATAAAAAAAATTGCTTTTTTATTTATATAAAAAAAACTAAAATGACTAGAAAAATTTCCAATTACCAAAATGTAGATGCTCGTATTGTTAAAACCCATGTAATAAAATATGTTTGGGGTCTTTACAATTTATTTATTTGTCAAAATTAGAAAATTCTCGAGAAAGCGTGTGTTTCAATAACCTCATTTTAATAATCATTTCTATCGAGTGAAAGATTTTTAATCGCGTTTCTGTATTCCAGAATTCTAGAAAAAGTTTAAGAAAAAGGTTTGTTTCTGATTGATCTTTTCTCGTTTGTATTGCACTCTAATAATATTTAGAGTATTTATAGCGATGGATTTCGCAAAATAAACATAATTCTAGAAAAAGGTTCCGAAAATGTTATAGTAATTTACCAAACTAGTAGCTTCTTACTGAACGTAGTAAAACGACTCCAAAAAGTGCCAATTCTTCGCTGCGTCGCCTTAAGTTCTACAAAGTAGAATCCAGTACTTACTAATACAACATCAAACAAGTCGTTCACCCCCAGCTGAAGACAGGAACAGGAAATCATTATTTTAGTTTTAGTATTTCAAGAAAAGGTATGCACATGTGCATTTGCATTTGGTTATTTTCGTAACGAATAGTAAAACGGTAACTATTCCATGATCCATAAATAAATAATATAGATCTGGTGAATGACAGGTGGAGCCGTTTAAGGCGCAGTATAACTTTATGGATATTAATTTAGTACCTAAAAATTTCAAAAAAATTCATGTAATTTTCAAGTATATGCTTTAGTGTTCTGACGGGCCAAAAACACAATTACGATAACTTTCCTCGATAGAAAAAAAAATACAAAAGTGGGTCTCGAAAGGAAAACAGCTTTTTGGTCCGCTTTTTTGAGGATGATACCAATTTTTTTTTTATAATTTTTGTTTTACAATCCTTTAATATTGTGACAGAAAATATTTTAATTATATGTCCTAATGTAGCCGCAAATTCAAAATAACTGTAGTTTTGCGTGCGCAGCAGTTTATTAGACAAATTAAAAACAAAAGCGTTGATGCAGGACGGAAGTTTAGCTTTATATTATGTTTAGTATAATTAAAAAAAGTCCTCTAGTCGTAATACGTTCTTGATTGCATTATTTTGTTTAATGTATTTATTTAAGTGGAAATATACTTTTTTTCTTTTACTAAGGAACATTAAAATGTCTTTGTAGAGTTATTCAAAAGTACTTATGTAAGTAGTGCATGGTAAAAACAAAAAAAAATGTAAATAAGTTGTTTCATTTTTCAAAAGGACCTATCTACCCATTATTTAGCAATAGTCACTTTTATTTTTATTTAAGTGGTTGTTGATTGCTATATAATTATAAGTCAACTGTATTTTCACGTTGAGTATAAAATTAAAATCTTAGGCAAGACCCAAATATGTTTTTAATAATAACTGTTGACTGTTGTATTCAATTGTTTTTGTATGAAAGCTACCATAAAAAAAGAAGCATTGTTTGTTTTAATATCACATTCCATATTGAATTAGTAAATTACAAGTTACGTTATTGTTATTTTCAGTCCCCTTATCACTGACAAAATCTGAACGGCAAACCCTTTCGCGTACGCGGCCTGGCTAGTGTTGTTAAATGACATTCAAATATCAACTTAATTCCTTTGCGTTTAGGTTTATTTTCAAATGTTCTAACAATACCTATGCCTTAAGTTGTGTGGCTAGGCTAGTTTTGAAAAACATCTAAATAATTAAAACCTTATTTTTTTCTGCTTTCATTAACGAATGTCCTCTTTTTTTTTCTAAAATCCTCATATTTTCTTTCTAAACTGCTCTTCTTTTGCATTTTTTGATCCGGCAATCCTTGGTGCTACACAGCACAGTAAACCATTCAAGCAGAGCTGTCGGGTTAACGAAGTTGTAAAAACATCACATTTCATCATCATAAAATCATAATAATAGTACGGTGGTCCAAGGTAGTTTTTATAAAAAACTTTTGAGAACCAATAACGACGACAGAAGTATTATTATTTAATTCTGTTACCTGTTCCAACACGCGAATATTCTGTTTTTCTTAAAAACAAAATGTTTTAAAAGTCTAAGTTTGAAATTTAAAACTTTAATACATTGGATTACAAAAGTTTTAAATAAAAAAATTATATTCTAAAAAAAGTTTGTTTGTAAAAAAATTATTTTATAATATTCATGGGTGTAAAGTTGATGGAAAGTGTGGAAAAAGGTAACAGAATTAAATAATAATACTTCTGTCGTCGTTATTGGTTCCCACAAGTTTGTATGAAGATTGCCTTAGACCATCCACCTTAAGGGGATCCTGCTATCAAATTCAGAGTCGGTAATCAGGGTTCCGTAGTACCTAGAAGGTACAAATGGAACCTTTAGGGTGAGACTCCGTTGTCCGTCAGTCTTTCATAACTTTACCACCGTTAATTTGAAATTTGAAATTAATCAAAATATTACCAAAACATATGTGAGAAAAATAAAAACTATTATCCTAAAAATAAATACAATATGGGTAAAAAATTTTAGATATTAAAAAGCTGATTGTAAAAATATACACTTTTACCAAATTTACTGGCACTGGTTTTGAGAAATCTTTTAAAAACCACAAAAATATATAAAAGTCATGGTAATATGTGTTTACGTAAAGATTACAGAAAAAATACAGCGGTTTAATAATTGAGGAAATAAAAATTTCAAAATTTGTGGATATATTAATAATTTGCAATATTTAGCGCAATATTGCAAATTATTAATATATCCACAAATTCATGATGGCGACACAGAGAAGACCAATACTATCGATATTTGTATGTACCTTAGCTTGCAAGCATATGCTGCCGAAATTAAGGGACAATATGCCGTGGCATACTGATAAGGTAACCAACCAGGTGCGTTCCGTATTTGCCAAGCTGGTCTTGTGTATATTATTTTTTGTGAATAAATTACGTCGTTTTGCAAGTTTTCGGTTTCGAAAATAATGAATCCAAATATATCATGTGAATATGTTTGATTGAAATTGATTACGTAATTTATTAATCAGCTTTTTTTAAAAATCCTTACCTTTCTTACAATGCGGCGACCGTACGTTCTATGTTTAGAAAAAACGAAAGAAATTTCTTAGAAAACCAGAAAAGATAAACTAAGCTTAAGACCGATTTAAACGGCAACCATAAAAGTCCCACTGCCAAGAAATTAACAATTCAAATATCCATCGGTTGTCATCTTCCGAGTAGATATTGTAAATTTCATGCATCGAGGTCGGCACCGCCAACGTTAGCAAGCCGCTAGAGTTCTGTGGTCAACCAATGAAAACAAGACAGGGGGCATCGTTCCACAAACTCCACTCGACCGCGAAGTGATGGCCGACCGTACACCTGCGCTTTGGAAACCGGTTCCTTTTTCAAACTTGATTTCACTCGCCATCGCAAACCGTAGGCACATTCTCTCCACCATCGTTTCTTTTACTCTTTTTCGAATAAAAAGTTGCCAGTCACTAGCTTGGGATATTGCAATATTCTTTGTGGCACTATGTGAGGATTTTTCTTTGTGAAATCAACATCAAAACAGGAGGTTTTCGGCTCGGCGCGTAAGTAATTACTATGTTTGTTCTCTCATATTCCAACACCAATTTCCAATTAAACCTTTTTCAATAGTCTAAGTATGAGATAACTTAGGTTTCACAAAAATAACGATGGAAGTCTATTTGATAATTTATTGTTTCGCTGATTTCATCGATACCGTATACAAGATAGGACTATGACGGCAACACCGAACTGAAGATGTTCCTCTGTTTTTTAGTGACACCTTTTTATGTAGTTGATGCATATAAACTTAAATAAAAAACAAACAATAAATAGTTTTTAAAAGCATATTTCTCCGAAGTTACGTTAAAAACGAAGAAAACTCGGTTGGTGTATGGTGGTTTTGTTAGTTTTCATTTGAAATAAGGATAAAAATTAATAAATTTGTGTATCTCCTTGAAATAGAAAAATCGACAAAAGATTGAAATTCACTATCATAGTTTTTTGCTTATGTTTGATTTTACAAAAAATTTTGGGGAGCCGAGCGAAACGGAGCGGAACGAGGCAACCCCCTAGTTTTAACAGAAATACGATATGCCCAGGCAGATCATGATATGCCCAATTCTAGGATGCGTTGACGACATACATAAAGTATTTATAAAGAATTGACTAAAAAATTGTATGCTTTAAAAAACTAAAAAATGGGTAAGTTACATTTACTACATTTTCACTTGCTTGGAACGATTTTATTACATACAAGATTGGGTCTAAGCCTTCAGTTAGAACAGAGTTGAAAGAAAACATTTCCTTTCTTAGCAAATGAATAAAACCAATTTCATACCTACCATTGGTAAAACAAACGACGTTTTATTTCAACACAAACACCAATTTGCAAACTAAATTGGATAATTTTATTTTACAGCTAAAAAGGTCGTTTGTTTTCGTTTATAAACACATAGCACCAAATTCTTCCGCCTTTCAGTTGAAATTATATGTTAGGTTGTAACATCGTTTTATCGAAGCGGGAATTCGACACTTCTCTCTACATTGAGCCGTTTCACAGCTTGTAGACGATTGCGACGACAAAAAGAAAATGAGATTAGGGCAGATTGGCCTGAGCAGGCAATATCTAGCTGGAGAATAACGTAATATAAGACGAACCCAACATGAATCCTACATTTTATATTATTAGATCGAACGGGCGAACAATGTTGTCACCAAGCGTTACGGATCGATTTACCCGATTAAATAGTACAGTTTTTTCTCTTAGTGACACATTTATCCTTTCTCTTGGATTTTCTGCCTTGACGTTATCATTAAATCTATTAATGTCCATCTCTCTACATAAATTTACTTTTATTGGCTGTGAATCTTTCAGCTTGTAAAACGTGAGGGACTATAAATGGTCTTGGTTAAGTTAGCTAAATTGGATTGCCCATTTAAAGTACTTGGGGTATTTCGTAGAGATGGCTTGGTGAATACCCTTCCAAGAGAATTTGTTCCAGATTCGAATTTCAATTTCTGTACAAGAATAACCGAAACACATGTCATCGTAAAGGGTGAAGAGGTTACATACAGGCGGTATATTTTGTTGCGGCCACAACGGTCTCGTTAAGGGTCGCGAGGGATCGTAAACCTCCAAGAACAATAAAACAAGTCCCAGGCAGGTGAGCTTACTAAGTCCACAAAAGGATTTTAGATTGGATGCTGATAAAGTTAGGTGTTGCCGGTGACAATATTATTATATGGTATGTTTTTATTGTTATACATATACCTTTCTAATATAAATTTATTTACTTGAGAATTTTTCAATGTCAAAAGTATAATTATTATACCATAAATCGATACTCTATCTTTGCAACAAAATGTAAATGGAAAATTATGATAATATTGCATTTGCCATAGTCATGATTTTTAGAAACTCACAGCTTAAGGGCCGGTAGTCGCCAACGACCTTGAGTCGACTTGTGGCGGTACACAATATCGACAGAAACTACATTGAAATAACGTTTATATCAGCGCGCACTGCATTACGACGTCGCTGACTCTCCGGATAGCGCAAAATGGGAGAAAATATAGTATATTTCATTACGAGTGCGGAAAGCCTGTCATTGCAAAGAGTTCCGACAAATGTCTACCCGAGCCGAGGCGCAGCCGAAGGTGAGGGTTGACAGTCGGAACAAGTTGCAATGACGGTTCCGCACGTGTACTGAACAACTATTTTTAATACAGTTGCGAAAAAATGAAGCAATTTAATAAAATAACAAAAACACAATAAACTCAACTAATACTCCACGCAATAAATTCGTCGTATGTAGATATGTAGCGACTTTTTGACTTCTCCGAAGCATTTTGTGCAATTATACTGAGTTCCGGTGGTGTCAATTCAAATAAAATATCGTCGAAATTACTCATTTTGTGCAACAAACAACTAAACCCGCAAAGAAAATTTTTGGAAAATGGCGCCAACCGTAAAAGAATATAAGCAGAGATTTTTTTTTGTTTTCTTCCCCCATTCTGGCTAGGCAAAGAGAACTATGCCCATACAGCCAAGTATTCAGTAGATTTTTTTTATTGATATGAAATGAAAATGAAATTTAATGAGATGAAATGAAATGAAACCTAACCTAACTCATTGAATCAAATCATTAAATCTGATATTGAAACAAAATAGTAGCTTCCTTTTAGAAATATTTGCATGAATCATAAAACCTTCTTTGATTTTTTTTTTGTAAAAACTTCGTGGTTGGTTTTTTTCTTTTTAATAGACAATATTTTGACAATTGGGAAAGAGAACGCACGAGTTCGGAAAAGGTAAAGAAAAAGCTCGAGTATGTAATATCCCACATCCCGAACGCTATACGTCCCTGCAATACGCCACTTTTTGAGCAACTGTATTAAAAAATACTTTTCAGTTGGACCCCATGGATGGAAAAAAAATCAATACACAAATTATTCAAGCAATATTTTCCTCATATTTTAGTGCAAAAACCATACAAATACCATTAGTAGTTTCAAAGAAACAACCAATTTTACTTAGTTTTATTCTAAAAACAGCTTGAATTTGAACAATATTTCCATACTGAGTTAGAGTTAGATTTAGATTTAGGTATTTTCTGTAGCGTCACCAAATTTTATATTTTTTCTTGTTATCTCTCTGAGGAAAATGTTGAAGGGAGTAGATTTAACTATTGTAAACGAAATTTTTGTTAGTTCCTTTTAGTTACATCTGCAGTTTACTTCTGTTGTTTTTCCCTAAATAAATAAATAAAAATAAAATAAATAAATACTGTTCTTTTAACGCAAGAATAATTTTCAGAAATCGTTTTTTTTTCCTGATACTTTAAATAACACCATATATTTTTTTATCATTTTAAACACCCCATTTAAGAGAAATATCGTTATCAGTAAAATAAATTTTGGGATGACACTGGAACAGGCGCCTTAATCTATAGCCGATGTTACCGTTGTTTCTTACGGTTTCGTCACGAAAATTAAGGTATACCTACCACAAAATAACCACTTACAGAATGTTCACTCCGCATAACTAACGAAAACAGGCACACGCACGCAACAGGCAGACGCGTACGTACGATGATCTCGGAGATACTCAGGTGAATGCCAATACGAAATTCTGCCGAGATCATCATGTGTGCGTCTGTTTTCGTTCCGTCGCGCGTCGTCGAGTCAGCCTTCTGGTAGTATCTATTTTGTGCCTATACCCAGATTAACAATGTTATTAGAGAAATGATGTTATTAGGAAAATGAGTCATTGGTTATTACAACACTAAAGCCAATGCAATTATTACAAACGTGTACTGTACAAATCAATTAATGGAACTATTAATAGCTCAATTAGTCGTACATACAGGAAAATTCAAAGAAATTAATATATTAACGGTTCGTTTTGAATTTATTTACCAAGTTCTTAGATATGTCAGAAGAAATGTAGAGTCTTTCCCAAGGCTTGGTGAGCAGAGCAACATTGTAAGGAAACCAGAAATAAGCATAAATTGGTTTTTCCAAAAATCATACTCACCAAGGTACCTCTTTGGTAGGACATGGTATAAGATTTTACAATAAACTTCCAAAGGAGGTCCTCACTTTGTCAGAGAATAACTTTAAACTGTTTAGACGATAATAAAGCATGGGGTTATGATATTGATCTTTGTCATAATAGCAGTTACCTAGTACTTATAATTTCCTTACTTGTGTTATGATTTCTCTAGAATTAACGTTAATTAGTTAATAGATGAAATGACTGTAAAAGCAAATGGACTATAATATGGGACAGGTGGACAAAGGTATTATACATTTTTTACCTTTATGTTATGACATAATTTTCTCTCCTGTCTTGTATTTTTTATCTTTATAGAATTAAAGTATAGGCTTACTTTTTACATTAGTTGTTTGTAAGTAACTAATATTAACAAAAAAAGACATGATCTTGCTAAGTTTCTTACCCTTCTTCTTAATCGAATGGGTGGAGTTTAGCATACATGTATTACACATATTGCATATATTTATAATATTATTAATTCCTTATTCCTATATTTTTTATTTTATTCAAGTGTATGTTTTTATTAAATTTAAGTAAACCTTACCTTTATTATTTCCTTGCGTAGTTCCCCACATTATTATTTATTATATAAAACTTTTACCTATAGACATAGATGATTTAATTATATTACATTAAAACCGACCTGTATTAAGTGTATCTGATATAACTATATTACTTAAAGAAATATATTTCATTTCGTATCTAAATGCTTGAAGCTAATTAGTTGGTACTACGAGGAACTATATATTTTGTGTTCAAATGCCCAAACCTATGAATCATTACAAATGCTAATGAATTCTATCTCAACAATACCTGGTTAGTGTCCAACATAGTTAGGTAATGTTCAGCAGTCAACATATTAAACAACTTTGCGAAACTAGAGAAACTGTCTGTAGATTTCAAAATTAAGTTCTGTATATTTTAGAACTGTTTGTTTTATTTATTGCTAAGCGTTTAAACACAAATGCAGTTGCAAACTAAACACAAATGGAAACAGACAACACAATGTTTATTTCAAAGACCTAGATTAATTTTGACTGGTATACTTGGTAATTTATTTGTGCAAATCCACGCTGTCACAACGATGCACTTCACGAAATGTCTAAGCAGAGGTTCAACTAAGCTCGTGAAATGCGGTCACGTTACTGCTCACAAAATGCCATTTGGAAATGTAGTGTAATGACAAGTTGAGTAACTAGTTGCCATTTCTATGGAGGGATTTGAGTTAAATGCTACAAAGTGACTAAATAGGAAATTTTACACTTACAAATAAATTAAATGATGTATGAAATGGCAATATAATATTATTTGACAAAACCAGACACAAGTAGCAATAGCTTCAACAACTAGAGTAATTATATTAATTATTAATTGAATAACTTTCTGATTGGATTATTGAGTGGTCAAACTTGGACCTTTATTATAAATTACACACAATGTCCTACCCTTAGTTATATTTTTAGGGCCCCGTACTCACGAAAGGAACCATTATGATGAGATTTCATTGTCCGTCCGTTCTTCTATGTATTGTATGTCACATCCTTACAACTTCTGAGCCGATAGGTAGTAGAAATCACAATATTTGCTCACATAATATAGAAGAATGTTAAAATTCGTACAAAGTTCTGGAAAAATGTGGTATTATATTTTTACTATTCATTCCTGAGACTACATATCACACGCTTTCAGTACTTGTTTGCATTAGTAGTTTTTTTTTTCTTAAATTTGCCATTCAATGAATTGGTATTTAAACATATTTGGGGGGCATGCAAAGAAGCTCTATGAAAATTTTATAAAACACGCAAAAGAGAAATTAGGTCCGCAATTAATTACTTGCATGACGAAGGGTTGTTCAGAGATTAGCCTCATCTAAAAGCGGTCAGGCCTATAATCCGGTCAAAACCTTATGCATTAGGTATACACAGATATCTATTTACTTACACCTCTTGTGTATATAGATATATTACTACTGTAATACTCCTACGTATTACCAACCCGTGAGAGAGATTACTGCACCTGAATTGGGAAGTGCCTAAACTACCGCATTGCTGTAGAAGTGAATCTGGCTATAATAACCATGCTAGTTCAAGCATCTTTAGCATTACGAAATAGGTTACAAGTTACAAATGACATGCTTTGTGGCCTCAGAGTATGCTTATTATAGATTCTTTTAAAAAATGCCTATTATGCAATACGTCACTTTGTAACTTGTACATGTTGTTAGTACTTGTTTAGTAGAGTCAATGAGGTCAATGAGTAGAGTCAAATGGTTAGCCAATAATGTTAATTAAATTATAAAATATTTTTTTTAATCATAAAAATGTATTTATTTATATTATTTTATATTGTATTTTTATATTTAATAATTAATATTTTATACATATTGTACGTATTGTAGTTTTACCGCCTTTAGGTGGCTGAATGGCTACAAAGTGGTTTCCAAAGTTAGTGCTTAAAATATTAGTTGCAAAGTTATTCAATGTGCAGTAAGCTCGAGTCGCAAACTAAATTGTTATTATAATTCAACCTTCACCAGTTTAAGTACCCGTTCATAAGCTCTCAAAAGCTTCTGGCACCAGTAGTTCTATAATAGAATTTAAGCCTATTCCGTTAGAATAAAAATTACTAGGTATTTTTGTCAAAAGAAGACATCCAAAATGTATTTATCTGCGTGGGTATAATACTAATACTTAGTTGAAATGATATAACTCATCCACATTCATTGAATTCTTGTTTTTCATATATTTGATGCATGCTCAGTTTTAATGATTTATTCACAATAATTGCTTCCAGTTTCGTAACCGCTTTGGCACGGTTTTGTTAGAAAAAAATACAAATAGTGTAAAACGTACTTTATAAAGTTAAGGCGCTACGGAAAAAAAATAGACACTTAGAACTTGCATATCTACTTCAGTAAATAATGTATGATTTTGATAAAATAGTATATTATTTTTGGAATCTTTTTCTAGGGATCTGTTAAACAGAAACGTGATTGGAGAAATTCGGCTCGATAAAAATATTTATTGAAATGAGGTCTTTTTCGACACCAATTCTCCTGGTTTGACAATTTGGAATGACATATGGACTGCAATTATTTTTTGTTAGATGGATTTTAACAGTATCTAGGACCTGGTTAAACGAAATTTTGATAGCAACTTTAATACATTTTATATTAATAAAAAACCGTCATTTTGCTACTTTTCTACGAATCCGTCCCTCTCGCACTAAAGGTGTTTTCCCTTATGGGATAACAGGGACGCTAAAACTTTTACATATCGCCTTAAGTAAGTTGTGCCACAATCAAGCCCTAGCTGTTTGTAGACGTTAACCTTTTTGAATGGCTCGTTTCCTTCAGCTTCCTTTCTTGATGTCACCTGCCCACAACCAAATAATAAAACTACTTAAAAAGCGATTAGTAGCATATTCAAGTTAGTAGCAAAGTAAGATTCAAGTTAGTAAGTATGTTATTAAAAGCAAAAGCAAACTTAAACGAAGTAAGTGAATGCCGAATGAGTCAGAGATTTGACTCACAAGAACGAATGAGCGAATCCGGTCTCTTACCTGTACAGATCAGCAACCAAGTCAATGGTGAAAGCAGCCTCATGGTCGCCATCTCTAGTCGCTTTCTAAACCCACAATTTAACAGCACCAAGGTAAAATCCTCACACACCCATCGTGGTACACAGGTACCTTAACTATTTAACTGTTACCGTACACTGCATTACGTTGCACACAATGTCATATTATGCCACACAAAGTAAACTATGCAACACCAACAATTTTTCGTCACTTGTAAGTTGAGTCTATCAAGAAAACTACACACTTCACTTAGAACAAACTTTGAACATTCACTGCAATCACATTGAAAGTTGTTTAGAGTTTAGCAGTTTCGGTAAACTTTAGGGCGCGAATCACCGTTATTAGGGACTTCGAACGTCAGCACGGCCGACACGCGCGGTGGTCGAACCAAGGCTGAATATTCAACAAGCGAAAGAATGGCGTGCGTGCGAGCGAGACGGCGCTATCGCTGGAACGAGATGGAGAATAGCGAACGCCACCGGTCGAGTCGAGATCGTGAGTCTGGCAAGAAAACTGGCAACACCGCAAGACGCCGCGGGAAGTTGACGACTAGGAGTTGCGTGTTTGCATATAGGTGGCAGCACTGTCTTTGAGCTCTGCTGTCTTCAACCCTCATCGCCGCGTAGTTTGTTTTGTTTTGTTTTGCTGCCACGCTCATGGAGAGAATACTAGTATAGCCAGACAGGACAGGCCAGACGAGATCTTACTTGGATTTAAAATATATTCAGAGATGAAACTGGAGAGGCTATTTTTGCAACATACTTTTTAAAAATACTTTATATTTTCATCTTGACTTGCCATTCATCCGGTTAAAATGTTTTACAAATGTGCATGTGCAATACAAGTAACTTACTTTAGTAATGTTATAATTTGCTTAGTTGTATAACACTAGCCTTTTTCCCAGGCTCCGCCTAATGGAGTAACAAACTTGAACTTCATAACACCCTTATTCCCTTAATTATAATTTAAATAACTATAATAAAATCCTTTTCACAGTTGAATTTCGGAACACCTCTGACACCCCTCCGGAGCTTCATTTCGTGACGATATATTTATTTACAGTTCCGAAAATTTCTACTCAAATTGATAGCTTTACATTTATATAATTTATAACGAATTTAAAAAGGTTTTTGTTATGAGCTTAGTCACTTTTCTTCTCCTTTTTAAGGTCCCGTACCCAAAGAGCAAAATGCTCTGCGGTCTGTCCGTATGTCACGTATCTCTAGCTCGTAGACAGAATGAGATACGAGAGAAAGAGACCTGAAATTTAGATACTTATGTTGTGTTGATTTTTGACCGAAAAATTAAGTTAGATTATTTATTTTTCATTTACATGAAGAGGGTGACAAAAAAAATGTTTTTCATTCCCTGGCTTGTGGGGTATTATTGTCCAGTGAGAGCTTATTGAGTAAAATATGACAACCTTTTTTTTTTTCAAATATAAAGACACTGGGCCCCATTAAGCTTGTCAGTTTTTGACCATTTTGGTTCTAAAAGCTTTTCGCGTAAAATGTTAACAATTAATTTCATTAGACACTTTGGACAGTGATTAATTGGTGTGTAAGTATCGTCAAAGTTTGTATTTTCTTAACAATTCGCACGGCAAGCTTTTGGTCTCCTTGTAAACCCTCGGTAATCACAAGCTTTGTTTTTGGGAAGCAGTGGCTGGATGTCCTCAATAACCATTTTTTTTTAAATTACTTAATTTAGATTTTTATTTTTAATGTTATTTAGTTTCATTTACGTACCTGTTAATAAATTCATTAAAAAAATAACATCAACAAAAAATATTTTGAATAATCAAACGATTCCATCTGTAATTTAAAGCGGGACCAAGCAAAAAACTTAGGTGTCATATTCGACACGACAGCAAAAAGAATCCTCGAAATTCTGGCGTTATTCATACTCTAGGCCAGGGATGGGGAAACTTTTTCCTTCGCGTGCCAATATTTACTAACGAAATATATGGCGGGCCAAGTTGTTGCATCTTTGGCTATTTCTAACTATACGAAAACTTCACTTGACTTTTGTTTGATGATCGCGGGCCGTAGTTTTCCCATCCCTGCTCTAGGTTCATGTACAGTCTTAAATACAACGGTATCCTCACACGTAAATAGTGGTTAATATGTAGAGGTGCTGATAAACGCCACTAGAGGTGCTGCCAAACTGGTTACAGAGAAAAGACTTACAAATGTACGCGTAAAGCTTACATTGTCTAGTGATATAATAACAACAGAACTATGATATAACCAACGCACCATCTCTTGACATTTTGAAACGTTTTTAGTGGAGGCATATTCAGCGACACGTGACATTGATACCTAGTTTTTTTATTTATTGCAATGGTCTCTTCAGCCAATAATCCTTACACTTTGAATTCTTTTCAAAGTATATCTAAAACTGATGAATAAAAAAATATAATTAAACATGTTTAGTACTGTTTAGTAATAAAATAAGCATATTATAAAAACATCTCATTGGATTTTCTATTTTTTACCTAACACGAAATGAAAAGTTGTGGATTATGGACTACACCAGTTATAATTTTTTTTGTTATATATTAACAAAAAAAAAATGTATCTACTAACTAACGTAAAATTTACTTGTAAAGTTGTAACTATATTGTTATGAATAAAAAATATAAATCTAAATATACAATTGGAAAAAATTACACAGATCTAATTTTCGCACGTATTACGATTGTAATAAGAGCCTGCGGAACCCTTCCCGATGGTACACAAATAGATCGCATCATTCTTGATAGAAAAATAATGTGCAACTTTTGATGCTCAATAACGTAATCCAATAAGCGAGATGAAAGATAAAGTACTCGATTCACTCGTAATATTGCACAAAAAAAACCTTTTGGAAGGGGCCAACCCTCTCACTCTCAGCCCTTTGCAGTTATTTCGGCAACAGATATTATTTAGAATTCCTCCGGGACACAAAGGGGGTTCTCACAAATGAAAACTGTTCTTGTGAAAATTGCTTTCATTGCTTTTTTACGCGTCGCCAGAGGCAATTTAGTTGCGGTACTGTTTTATACCGAATTGCTACGGGGACGGTTGTCCTCCACTTCGTCGGTTGTCTCGATTGTACCGAATTGTGCACTCAGGTAGACGGACTTGACATTTTGCTTGCACTTTTTTGTTTGTTGCTTTAACAAAGTTATGAATTTGTATTGGGTATCTTGACTTCTTATTTTCGCTCTTATTCTATAAATTGATTTTTTATAAATATTGAATTTTTGACCATCGTCCAAATTCATACTGGTGGCTTGGTAAGTGATCAGTATCATGGATCAATAACAATTTTGGTGAAATTCGTAAAATGAAATTTCGACTCCCCATAGTGATTCACTCGGGAGTGGAACTGAATTTATATGGGAAGCCGAAATTTCAATTTACGAATTTCACAAAAATTGTTACTGATCCAAGATACTGATCACTTATTAAGCCTCCAGTATGAATTTGGACGATGATCAAAAAGTCACCTTGTATATACATACATAATTAACAACACATTTTTACATGAAGTACAGATATTGAGCACAAAGCCACTTATTGCTGACAGTAATATCTCCCAGGCTTTGGGTGGAACAAAAAATATAGTGTTAATGCTAACAAAATAAGCATAGTGCTAATTTTAACCAAAACGTAATATGGGGTATTCTATTTTGAAAAAAATGCATCACTTTCATCTTAAATGAGTTTACATTTTCAACTTTTGTACAGAAAGGGGCAAACGGTTCCAGCAACGCGACGTGCAGCATGAAAAGTAAACGAATCATTATATAAACCTGTTTTCACTTCAGGAAGTGCCAATGTTTTCATAACAGCCGCATCTCTCTACCGTGATTGGAAAGGAAACCAAATATTCTAGATTCTAACTATACAAGGTGTAACAGAAAGATGTAACCATATTTAAAGAGCTTATTCAGTCAATGGCATAGAACAACTTTTACTATGGAGCCAACCCTGAAATCTCAAAAAAAATCTGCCCTTCCATACATTTCAGCCGAGCGGCATTGCATTTTTCTATGAAAAAGTTATTATTTTTTTTTTTTCGAGATACAGGGTTTGTTCCATAGTAAAAGTTGTCCTATACCATTGACTGAATAAGCTCTTCAAATATGGTTACACCTTTCTGTTACACGTTGTATAAAGTAATTATGTTTTGATATATATATGTATAAGTAATTAATTATGCTCGATTAAGAAGGAATTTGAAACGATAACGAATCCAGTAATCGCATTACTTATAAAACTTGCAATAGACAAAATTATTAATCAGATTTTGTAATCAATATGATACCTTGTTCTTTAAAAAGTGTTTATTTGAATAAGGAATGGTCGAATATGTCTGATAAACAAAAAAAAAAGTTTGTTGCTCCTGTCTTTACAATTATTATGTATTTCAAACCAAAACTACCTGAGCACGTTACCCTCCTACATATATCTAAAAGAGTACCAAAGTAAAGTAGTTTATGTATATTTTTTTTTTCGTTCATCTTGCTAGAGCTAAGTGGAACAAATAGCCTCTGGATATATCTACCTATACATCCCCCGTCTCTAGGGTTGTGCATGATGTGAGCCGATACCAGACGACCAACATAGGAGACTGAGCTGATCAAATATCATCTTTGTTGTCAAAACGTAAGAGTGACATCAGTTTTCTATTTAGCTTGGTCTTGTACTAATATTGGGTTTCGGCTCGATTGATTTCTTCCCCGTTTAAATGACGATTTCTACACGTTAAGCCCACAGAATAAGTTAGCTAGAGAATGTAGAGAGGGTAGTTGAGTATCGATCGAGATTCTGTTAATGTAGATCAGTAAATCAGTATACATGTCGTGGACATATCGTAGAATTGACCATTTCATGATCTGGTTGGCCATATCGTATTTGTGTTAAAATTGGGATGGTCGCCTCGCTCCGCTCCTCTTCGCTAGGCTCTCCAAATCTACATGTAAACCTAAAACGCTCCTCCTCGCTTCGCTCGTCGTCGCACCTATTTTTTACTTTTGGTGAAAGATTTTTGATTTCACACTTTACGATCTGCCCAACCAGATCATGAAATGGTCAATTCTACCATATGGCCACGACGTACACACACGTAACAGTATAAGGTCATAATATTATTAGATTGATCATTACGTTTTACTAGCGAAAGCGTACAAATATTCAATTATTCCTAATAAACTGTACAATTATATATCCATCCATCAGCCTGGTTCGTTTCGCCACTCCTGACGGTACTCCTGCGGGCCTACTATGTATCTCTAGTTGCCAACTAGACTGGGTGTCTATCATCAAAAATATAGATTTACTATCGAATTCTGATTGCCTAACGATATGTTCGCACTTGAAGTGACGTTACAGTTCGTAAATAGTTCAATACCCACAATTTTGAAAGTTCAGTTTTTATCTATGTTTTTGATGATAGGCACCCGGTCCAGTTGGCAACCAAAGATACAGACTAGGGGGGCTGGATTGTTTGCGAGTAAAACGGTGGTAACTCTACCTTCGAGCTCGGCATCAGCTCTACCACCTACAATAATATAGGTACGTATCATAAAATGTATACTTGCTATTGTCGGCAATTGGTGAAACTTGAAACACATCTTGAATTAAAATCACTTGAATAGAAGTTTCACTTTATTTATGTTTTTTCCCAACCGGCTTCGGATTTTACACCATTTTCAAGGGACGATGTTAATTTAAATACATTAATCCGGGTACAGGCTCTGCGTGACATAAACGATGATAATGTTGACAGAAAACTGTCTTAATCGTTTACGTTGCTCAGAGCCTGTGCCTGGAGTCAATGAAATGTATTTTAATTAACAACTTCCCTTGAAAATGGTGTAAAATACGAAACCAGTTGGGAGAAAACATAAATAAAGTGAAACGTACAAGTGCTTTTAATTAAAGATACATATTATACCTATATAACCAGCATATACTTAGGTATTATATAAACAGCCATGAAGTACAACCTTGCCTGAATATTTGCAAAATATGAGGTCATGGAAGTTTTTCCCTATTTTTCTACCCGAAGCACTCAACACTCTCGATACAATCAGAATATTCTCATACAAATCCTACATCGTACAAGAGAAGTAATTACGGCGCCTCAATAAATACAACATCTAATAAGCAACAGCTGAATGGCCAGATCCCCGGGAACAACACCTCGCCCGGTGAATGATAACCATTTTCCCAAATAAAAACGCCATTATAACTTAAAAGTGGACAAACGTGCAGCAATTTCGGCTAAATAAGCCGTATTTTAAAATTTGTCGTCTAAAAAACCTCATGATGATAAATATTTTTACGAAAAAGCTGCAACTTCCATTTGACTTCGTGTGATGTCACTTGAGAAAAGGCTGCTTAGAGATATGTCCTTCGCTATCAAGATAAATTTGTAATAATTTGATTCCGACTGATTTGACAGACGGATGACAGATGAGAAGACAGACAGTAACATACCACTTTTTTTTATAAGCAATCACACATCACTATTAGTATAATGCCTAAAATGCCCCAAGTGACGTCATCATAAGTCATATCTGCAAATTCTTGAAAAAATCATAACAAATAATTATCAAATTATATACCATAATAATGAAAACTATGATATAAAATGGCGTAATTAATCTGAAAAAAAAAGAACCTTTTAGAAATTAAGCTATGATAATTACCATTGGGCAGCAATTGCTGCACATATGAGTGCAACATTTATACTGCAGGCAACCTGTAACACTAGATTCGAGCAACGACCTTACCCGCAATCAATTGTTTATGGTGATGACTCAACAGGTTAACATTAAATAATGAGATAATTATTCACTATAACGTTGCCTAAATGGGAAAACATACGTAATAATAGGTACTTAAATACTTAAGTAATACTAATCCCATATTGCAATATCAAAAGCGGTTTTATAAGTACTTACAATTACATTGTTTAACTGTAATTCTGCGCTGTGATTGGGCTTTGTTAATAGCATAGTAAAACCAGAAAAGTAGTTTATCTTCAACCAAAGGTACATCGCGCGGCTAATATGTGTGCGTGCTAGTACGCACGAACTACAGTACGCACACAACAGCAATATCTCGGTATGCAAGGCCGGTGCTAGTCGGGGTTACGCCGCGGTAGCGCTCAGTCAAGTCTTTCGAACAAGCGCGCTACCGATCACTTCAAATATGTCGACAGCACGCTGTCGTACATATTGTTCTGTCTTCGGATGCCTCAATAATAATTCCTCAAATCCAGAATTATCGTTCTTCTCAATACCAACTCAACAAGAAAGGTGAGTACACAATTTATGGTACATATAAATAATAATGAGAGATGTAAACCGTACTTTCTTTGTTCACATTTAACATAGGTACCTATGATCATAACTGTGCTGTGATTGTCAGTTAGTCAAAGTGTTTTTAAATGTAGAGCTGATATGGTTGAAATCGCAAAGATTTTTTAATTATAGACTAGGAGCCAATGCTCGATTAGATACTTAAATTTTATTATGTACTTAAATGAATTGAACTGATTAATTTAGTCAACAATCACAAAGATTTTTAAGCAAAAGCGTTGCCAGGGGGGCAAGATGACATGAATTGTAGGTAAAATAAACAAATGTAAAGTTTTTAATTGTTCATTACAAGAAACAAAATAATTGTCTTATAAACATAATGTTCTTGGGTTTCTCGCGAATTTTTCGGTTACTTTATTATAAAAATCTCAAAGTTTTTCAAATCTCTAGGGGGGGGACAGCTGCCCCCTTCCCCCTTTTGACGATGCCCATGTTTTTAAGGTAAATTCAGGAGCTTATCTTTAATTTTATAATTGATTATTTTCAAGTTTTCTTACTTTATTTAATATAAGCAAGTAAGATTTCTTTATGAGTTATAAGGTCTATACGTTTATTATGTATGATATGAATGTATGTATGTTTGAATGTTTCACTACGTCGTCGATTGATAGCTCATTTGTCATAATCGGCTTCAAAATGTCAGTTGATTTGTCATAATTTTTATTTTGTTGTTTTCAGGCGCTTACAATGGCTACAATTAATATCACGTGAGGATTTGACAGATAATGTTTCAAAATATCGTGCTTCATATTATAAATTGTAAGCATTTTAAATTAAAGAAGTCTTATTTAAATAAATGTGCTTTTTATTAATGTCTACCTCATATAAGGTTAAAATACGGTACTGAGCTCCCGGTCTACATAAAGGTCAATTCGGGTCTCTACGGCGCGGCGCAGCGGCGCGGCGGCGTCTTTGTAGATCAAACGTGCCACCAAAGGGGGCCGCCTTGAGAACAGTTCCGCACCACAAACTTATCTATTTCGGCGACTCGCGGCAACGAAGACTGTTACTAATGAATATAGAAGTCATTTTACTTTGGCCTACGGCAACAGATAAGTTGGTAACACGTTCATTTAACGTATCGCTATTCGTACCGGCTGTCGCTGCTGCTGCCATCGAGTTGAAGGCCCAATGTAAATGAATTTAATATTTACAAACATAATACATACCTACGTAGTATATGTATAATATATGTATTTAAATATTGATTTGTATTAGCTAGGTACGAAAATAAAAGAAGGAACAACCCTGACACAGTAGGTATTGAAGTCTCGTACGGGGCGTGAGTTAATCTACTGTTCTGGTTTTACTATGTTAATAGTTTATTAATTTTTTAGTTTTTTTTCCTATGTATGTGTTATAATTATAATTGAATGAATAATATTTTTTCAATGCATGTGCTCGTAAAGGCCCACTTTTTATGCATCAAAACCGAACAGAAAGTCGATTATTTTGCCCTAGGGCTTTATTTTTTTTATTTATTTACAATGGTTGGCTAACCTGCAGCCTTTCCTGTGTACCATAGACGTTATACTTTTTCTTCCACCGTTTAACGGCTCTGGATACAGTCCTTTTGAGCCAATTATAATTTAAAGTTCACAAGATTATATTTGTTTTCATTTCCTCACACTATGCATTGAAAAATGTAGTATGATACACGGGCGTAAGAGCAATAAATTACTCGGTTACGTTTAAAACACTCGCTACGCTCGTGTTTTAAATCGTCCTCGTAATTTATTCCTTTGCGCCCTAGTAGCATAAACTACTATTAAGCCTTTTCTTTTGCCTATTATTGTTTTAAATAGTTTATAATATATGAATAAAAAGTATTAATTGGTTTCGAAATATATTTCGACCAACTTGTGGCCGTCGTCAGTCAACTGGAAGTGCCTTATAGGTTTTGATTCCTTTGCGAGTGTCAAAAATTTGTATGAAATTGATTATATAAATTGCAGTAATTTTTTTATGTCGAGTTAGAAGCCTGATTTTTTTACAGCACCATGGTCCCGTATACTTCTATAAGAGGTATCAATTTCAACTTGATACCTCATACGGGGGCCAAGCAAAAGGATCTTGACAGACGGAAAACAAAGGCTATATGGGTCTACATATGTCCTATAAGTCTATGGTCTATGTCTTATGTCCTATAAGGATTCCGTTTTTTTCCTTTTGAGGTACGGAACCCTAAAAAGTTTCCGCATAAAACTTTACCACAAGTCAGTTGTTCATACAAAAAACCGTCTCTTTCATACTCGTATTTACTCGAGTATCTTATTCGTCACTTTTGTGAGACTACCCTGTGGTCTAGTGCAGCGGTTACCAAAAGGTGTTCCGCGGAACCCTGGGGTTCCGTAGAGTGGTTACAAGGGTTCCGCGTAATATGTGAAGATATACAACATTACTATTATACACGCTGTCGAGCTAAGAGCCGGTGGCTGGAGATCGTGGGCTCAAATTCCGTACGGGTTGCTCCGGCTACTATTGCATACAAAAAAAACCGGCTAAGTGTGAGTCGGGCCACCGGTTTAATATTCTTTATTTCCCATAAGAGCATTTACACATTCACTTAAAATGAGAACTTAATAATTTCTAAGTTTTCTAACTAAAGTTAAATATATTACACGACCAGTGGGTCCAGTGCAAGCTGACATATTGTAGTGCTCAAACACAACAGTTATCACATCAGAATATGTATCATAAAGTCTAAAACTAGTCGTACTGGTTGTACACAGAGACATTAAATATAATTACTTACAATAAAAAACATGTGCAGAGGCGAGCTTATCTCTGAAAAGAGATTTCTTCTAGCAAACCGTGCGAATCTATTTCTATTTGGTCCCTCCTGAGGGTCCCTCAGTCCAATTGTACTTTTGTTCCCACGGCTACACCCACTGTGATTTCGATTTTGTGTAGTCTCGAGGGACTTCTTTCTCAGGGTGAAAACTAGCTTATATTATGTGCAAGATAACTTATTCTGCTGGAAATATTTTACCGTGATTCGTTAAGAACTTGCATATCTACTTCAGTAAATAATGAATTATTTTGATAAAACAGTATATTATTTTTGGAATCTTTTTCTAGGGATCTGTTAGAACAGAAACGCGATTGTAGAGGTCGTTTTCGACACCAATTCTCCTGGTTTGACGATTTAGAATGACATATGGACTGCAGTTATATTCTATTAGATGGGTTTTAACGTTATCTAGGACCTTGTTAAACGAAATTTTGATAGCAACATTAGTACATTTTATATTAGTAAAAAACCGACTTTTTGTTACTTTTCCAGGAATTCGTCCCTCTCGCACTGAGGGTTTTTTCGCATATGGAGTAACAGGGACGCTAAAACTTTTACATATCGCCTTGAAACAGGAAAATAAAGTTGCAAAAATTAAACCTAATAAGGAGGGTTTAAAAAAATACATTGACCTGCTTTTGATCACTAAAATTACTGTATCAAATTCTAGTGCGCTGGAGTTCATGTTAAATAATATAAACTTTTGTCAGACGGACGGACATACACCAGAGTGATTCCTGTTATACAAGGTGTAACAAAAGGTGTAACCATATTTAAAGAGCTTATTCAGTCAATGGTATAGAACAACTTTTACTATGGAGCCAACCTCGAAATCTCAAAAAAAATCTGCCCTTCCATACATTTCGGCCGAGCGGCATTGCATTTTTCTATGAAACAGTTAATTTTTTTTTCGAGATACATGGTTTGTTCCATAGTAAAAGTTTTTCTATACCATTGACTGAATAAGCTCTTCAAATATGGTTACACTTGTTACAATATGTTACAATGTCATTAAAAATATCGTCACCTTAAAGGGAAAATTAAATAACCAACTGAAAAAAGTTCTGAGATAATCGCAATTTTGTGTTTTTTTTTCGGTAGAAAATTCATATCTCCGTTATTAAGAAAGCTAAAATTAAATTTTTTTAATATGTTGTAGGCTTTAGAAAGTTCTGAAGTTGTACATTTTATAATATTAGAGAATAATTTCCTATATCCATGATTTACCGTTTATTCATTTTTGCCAAAATACTTTTCCAAAATTATGCCCAGTTATTTAGTTTTACATGTTTGTTATTCAATTCTGCCGTTCAATAAAGTAAAAATTGTGACTTTTTGTATGATTCAAGTAGCCTTATTTATGTTTGCCAATCTATAGTTTGCCATTTTTCATAGTTGTTGAATTTGCCAATGGACCTTTTCTGGTACTTGGAATGACTTTAGAATTAACTTCAAAGCTAATATTTTAATTAGAGCTGTTCTTAAATTGAAATCTATCACTAGGGAGCTAATTAACATACATAAAGTCTTTTTATAGTTTTATTTGAAGAAGTTTTTACGTTAATAAGACAAGAAAAACAAATTTATTTTAGAACCTGTTTCGCTATCCTGAGGGAATAATCCGAAGTGAGAAAATTCGATCGAATATCGTTTGGTCGTATATCCATCTCTATCACACTTTCTATGCGTGCGTCAGAGATGGACGTATGCTCGGACGATAAACGATCGACCGAATCTTTTTGGGAGTACTGGGCCAGTACCCGGTTGGAACATACGATTAAATAAATAAATAAAAACTGCAGAACCTTCGTGATATAATTGTATTAATTATACCTATAGAAATTGCGTAACATATCAGTCATTATCTCTTTTATATAATAATTTGAACCAAATAACAAAAAAATAATAATCAACCCTTAATTTGTTAACTACAGTACGTGGCGATAAATAATGCACATCGAATCGTAGCGTTATCTCTGTCGCACGAAGCTCTTACGCCAGGGCCACAGCTTCAGGCTTCTGGCAGCGCTTCTTGCTGCGCTTCCAGGTGGTTTTTGCGACGGGCTTTGCCCTGCCACGGCACCCATCAGCGCCTTCCACCGCATCGGTTGTATAGCGCGCTCGCTCGCTCAAAGCGCTCGACACTAGGTTCGTCCTGTGCGCTCGATCACTGGCGCGGCTCCCCGCCTCCCCACACACCACCGTCAAAAGAGCGCAAGTCACTCGAAGCCGCACAAAACGCGCGAGTGGCTACCCATGGCCAGCTCAATACAACTTCATACATTTGTTCTCTCCGTTGGCGCCGTCGCAAGAAGAACCCCTTGGCACGCCTCTCGAAGCCAGAAGCTATGGCCGAGGGGTTATAGCTTCAGGCTTCGAGAGGCGCGCCAAGTAGTTCTTCTTGCGACGGCGCTGGTGGAGAGAACAAATGTATGAAGTTGTATTGAGCCGGCCATGGGTCGCGCGTCTTGTCCGGCTTCGAGTGACTTGCGCTCTCTCGACAGTGGTGTGTGGGGAGGGGGGTGGTTGAAACATTGATCGGGTGCACAGGATGAACCTAGTGTCGAGCGCTTTGAGCGAGCAAGCGCGCTATAAAGGCACCAACGGGTGTCGTGGCAGGGCAAAGCCCGTCGCAAAAACCGCCTAGAAGCGCAGCAAGAAGCGCCGCCAGAAGCCTGAAGCTGTGGCCCTGGCGTAAGTCCGGTGATAGAGACGAAGCTCTACGAAGTTGAAGATAGCTGATGCGCATTATTTACCGCCGCATACTGTAAGTTCACTGAAAGTTGCATACACAGTAGCATGCACGTATCATGTGGATAGAGAACAACACCAGTGCCACATCGACGTGAACAAGTAGAATTGTGTAAGAACTGTGTAATTGTGTAATTCACTTGACAGCTCAAAAAATTACATACGCGTTTAATTGTCAAACGGGCTAGTTTGATCCGTTTGAAAATTGAAATTTTACGTTTTAGGCTGTCAAATGGAGACGATCTTCTTACACAATTGCACCCTAACTGTGCCTAAAGTCTTTTGGTTATAGCAATACTAGCTTTTGCCCGCGGCTTTGCCTGCGTTGATTAAGTTTTTGTATAGTCGTATCGAATCTGTTAATTTTTTTAGTTTTAGTAGTTGACCTGACTTTGATTTGTAGTATTTAAAGTGTTTTTGGTTCTCGTAATCTCTAATTTGATCACTATGTAAAGTGTTTTTGGCGAAGCCAAAGACGAAGACACGTTTCCGTCTTTGCCGAGGCCAAAGCCCGAGCCATTTTGCAGATCGACACTATTTTTTGTTAACTGATTTAATCCCATAGTATAGCATGTTTGGCGAGGCTGAAGGCCGAGGCCGCATTTCCAGGCGACACTATCTTTTGTTTTCTAATAAATTTTAATCATCTGCTTAAGTATCTTTGGCGGTCTTTGGCGAAGCCGAAGGCCCGGCTGCGTTTCCGAAAGACACCATATTTTGTTCTCTTGAATGAATCCTCTGCTAAAGGGTCTTTGGCGAGACCGAAAGCCATGCCGCGTTTCCAAACGATTTTTTTTTTTTGTAACTGATTTGATATAAAGTAGCGTATGTCCTATTTCAGGTCTAGAACTACATTTAAAGCAGTTTCAGCCCTATCAGTGCGGGAGGTACGGCGTGAAGATGTGCATCACTTTTATATAGGAAATTGACAACCAATTGCCTCTGAGCTGATTAATGGGATAAAAAGTGGTCTACTATGTCCTATTCCAGGTCTAGAACTACATTTGTGCAAAGTTTAGCCTAATCGGTTCAGTAGGTACGGCTTGGAGGAGTAACAGTACATCACTTCATCATCGAAATATGTTTATTGCCAAAATTCAGTAAGGTGAGTTATTTTTTTTATCCTAATGAAAAAACTACAGGTAGAGTCAATCTCTTTAATCCTTTTTGTATAAGTGATTTTAATATAGTTTTCCCAAAAAGTTTTCTAGTAGTTTTCCGGATTAACCAGTTTGGCCACAAACAGCTATCTCAGGAAATAAAGGGAGTAGGAAAACGTTTTCCAGACCAAAAGATGGAGAAAAAATCGGACGTTTAGAAAAGCCAATAAAACGTATTTTGGAAAAATGTTACTTATTTAATTTTCCATTTAAGGTGACGATATGTTTAACTATTGTTAGCTAAAAGTCGTATTTTGGCTGTTATAATTATTTCTTAATATTTTATTACAAATCCGGAGAATCGACCCCTAAGGCAAATTACGAAAATGTCGATTCGACATATATTTCAATAATTTTTGCCGCTGCAAAAAATACAAACACATTTAGATGTAAATACGGAGGGACACCGCCCTAAAAGAGCGTCTTCACAAAACAAACAATGGGTCCACGTGCCCCAAAACCACGAATGTAATAGTTACGCGTAACACATCTTTGCACTTACCTATCGTAAAACTAACTTGGCAGTGCAGAAAGGATTTTAAAGTTTAATGAACCTTTAAAATTGATGCCATCCCTTAAATTGTTTCATTAAACAGAAATTGGATAAAAC
The DNA here is from genome assembly GCA_934047225.1 of Ypsolopha sequella. Lineage (NCBI taxonomy): Eukaryota > Metazoa > Arthropoda > Insecta > Lepidoptera > Ypsolophidae > Ypsolopha > Ypsolopha sequella. The sequence continues at coordinate 11,444,826 of OW203994.1, read as the reverse complement.
TTGTGTTACCAATTTAAATTTCTTCGTTTTATAAAATACATCATTATGACATGTATCATAAAGGAGGTATCAGAGGTGTTACTATGGACTGGGAAATAGAATAGGATAGAATATAATATAATATAATCATGTTTATTTGGTACATAATATTTACATTAGATCATAGTTAAAACTTAAAATTAACACAGAATGTACCAAAAAGGTCTGGGGCCACGGCGCTGGTAAAAGACGACATTTAGACCTGCGACCTCGGAATTAGTGGTCGAGAATAGAATTTCGAACCACCACAGCGACGCGGTCGTTTTATGTTTTTCAATGCATGTGCTCGTAAAGGCCCACTTTTTATGCATCAAAACCGAACAAAAAGTCGATTATTTTGCCCTAGGGCTTTATTATTATTATTTTTTTTAATTTATTTACAATGGTTGGCTAACCTGCAGCCTTTCCTGTGTACCATAGATGTTATACTTTTTTTTCCACTGTTTAACGGCTCTGGATACCTAGTCCTTTTGAGCCAATTACAATTTAAAGTTAACAAAATTATATTTTTTTTATTTCCTCGCACTATGCATTGAAAAACGTAGTATGATACACGGGCGTAAGAGCAATAAATTACTCGGTTACGTTTAAAACACTCGCTACGCTCAAGGTGAGTGTAGTTCTAACAACGTTCGTTCAACAACAATCACACGTGAGTGTTCGAGCCGCATGTAATAATAATTTTAAATGTTTCTCAGCGAAACATCTGATATCATATAAGACTTACTGGTTGAGATATGTTTACTGTACCTAAACCATCATTACGTTGAAAAAACTTTGTTGGGGCGAATCCGGCGCGAGCACACATATATCAACTTGCTTTGGTAACGAGAATGCGAAAGTAAAGGAGCTTTTTCTCTATTCTGCTTTCTATCTTCTATCTATTTTATGTAGTAAGAACCTTGTCTCAGTAGAGGTTATCTTGTTCTTTACCTTATTTAAAATTCGATGTTTTGTCTATCTTGAGTTTTGATACTCTGTTGATAATTTTGTTTTGAATGAAGAAAAAACACATTTTATTAAAGTTTATATTAAGAATGTTTTTGTTGTAATTATAAAACTTCCTTTTTAACTCAAATTATACATTATGGAAACCAGCGCTCAAGCAACCTCTTAATAAAAATAATATCGTTTAATTTTATTCGATATTATATCGCATACGCCAGAATAACCAATCAGGGTGGCTATTCTGGCATCATATTTCACTCGCTAATACAGAAATCAATCGAAATTTGTTTATCGTCAAATAAATACCATACGGTTTAAAATAAAATGAACTTTTTGAAATGAAGACTTTAAAGTACAAGGACTACGCCCTTTTAGGTTCAAACGACTAATTCGGCATTCACTAACAACGGTGTCGATTGGGTGTAACACGACTTAACTTATTTGACAGGACTTACTTTATTTTAAGCGTCCTGTCTTTGTCTTTTCGATAAAGAAAGAAAAAGACAGAACGCTTAAATTAAGTTTACTCCTGTCAAATAAGATAAAACGTTTTACACCGAATCGAAACAAATTTCAAACAAATTTCAAAACAAACGAAATTTGGGTCCAGACAGACGGTTAGGCATCGCAGTGATTCCGTGTCTTTCTTATCGTTCAAAGGATTCAATGGACCTGAAGATACAGAAAAAAGCTAGTTCTGTGAAATAAGTTAAAGCGTGTAACACAGAATCGACACTAATTCCAGGATTTGTAACAAAATGTTAAGAAATATATATATATTATGTAGAACGGCTAAAATAAAACTTTTAAAATTAAAATACGTTTATGCACATATCAAACTATTGTTACTTTTGGTATACCCACATTACTTTGAGCTAAAAGTTGTATTTTGGCTGTTATAATTACTCTTTGTTACAAAAACGGAAAATCGACCCTTAAGAACCCGGTGCAGGACGACGCCAACTCCGATGCGAAACGAGACGTATCGCGACAATAAAGCGCATATTTGGCTGGCTGATCTTAACAAGCGCCTCACGCTTTGCCCCACGCCGTTTGAACTGTGCTGAGCGAGTCTCGCCCTTTGCGTTGGAAATAATATTATTTCCGAATACCTTAATTTTGTGCCTGGATTACTCGTTATTTTTTATTCTGTTTTAATTAATTAGAATATTGTTGATACTTCCAAGTGGTGTATGTTCATAAGTCACTTAACAAAGCCTTGTAAAAGTACTCGATTTTAGGGCGAAATACTCATTATTTTAAATATTTTTCTGGTCTTTAACGCGATGTTTGTGAAAAAATCATGGACATACACCACTTTATATTGGTCGTCTAAATGAAAGCCTAAAATTTATTTGATTGAATTGTTCCACTTTCGCGAGTTATTATGGTTTTTAGATATGTATGAAGTACGATTCGGAGCGGGTTCATAACTCGTGATAAAACTATATATGACGTAAAGTCAAGTGTCGAAGCCCGTAAGATACCTTCTACGAAGTATAAGGAATACGCGCAATTTGGTACCTAATCGAAAAATAATTAACTTTTGTATTATCACGTTGGAAAAATCATTCGACATCTGCCTTCGCAATTTTTCCGCCTGTGCCAGAATCAATGCAATTTTAAAGAAAAATATATTTCTAAAAAGAAAAGATATGATCTTGCTAAGTTTCTTGCCCTTCTTTTTAGCAAGACTAATCGATTGGGCAGAGTTAGGCATACTATTTATTTATTTGACTTATTTGTATTTTTTTTTATCAACTTTGTTGTATTTATTGCTTGGGATTTATTATTTATTCCTTTATTTTTATTTATGAATAAATATAATTTTAGCTATATTAGCTTTTTATTTGTAGTTTTAAGCAATTATGTGATAATAATTTATTTTTATTTATATATTTTAAGTATAACATTTTATTCAATCGAAGGAAGCCAAACTTATACTTGTTTTTTTATTGTATTTCCCCTTATGATATTTAAAATTGTATTTTTTGTTTATTTTACATTAAACTGTGTAATTTGTGTATATAAAATGTACCAAATTATATACGTACATAGATGAATATATTTCATTTAATTTCACCGTCCTGTGCGCTCCTTTGACAGGCAGTTTTCAATTTCCCTATAATAAAAAGTTTTTACATGCCATTTTCTCTGAAATTATTTCCACGAGAAGGAAAAATATCTTATAAATATGTATTTGTATTCTGTTCTTGTTTTGGGTTGCTTTAAATTATACCTCTACAAATGTTTTACGTTATTATTTTAAATTTCAAAGTGACTGGTTTTTCAAATAAAAATATTTAAAACAAATTTAAAAATCGTTCAAGTACAAGTAGGACTGTAGCCCTGAGGGTTCAGTGTCTCAAATAAATTAGTACTATCTCTTTTATGGTCCAAAATGACCCCCCTTCGTACCTTTCAAGATTATTTCAGTGCGACAAGGTTCTTTTGGCGCGTGGATTGGTCGTGGTCAAAAACGGAATTAACGCTGCTATCTTATAATTTGCTTCACAGCTCCACCCCCTGTCACTGTCATTCACGCGCCAAAAGATCCTTGTTTTTTTTTAACAAAATCTGCACATCATAGCAGATTAAATCCAAATAACTGTACAGACACAAAAGAAAATCAGAAGGGCACAGAAATAAGACAGATTAAACACAACCTAATATTGTAAATCTAAGGACATTGTCATTGGGCACTTTAGTCACCAGGAAGTAGGTACCCTATAGGTTTTGATGATCAATTAGTGAGTGGGATTTTTAGTATAAAATACGTTCTTAAGGCCCTATCCTTTTATTGCATTAAGCTAGAAACTTCATTTTTGTACAACAGTATGAGGTTAAAACTTTCATCTTGATACCTCAAGCCGTGCCTGAAAAAAAAGCCAATGACAAACGGAAAAACAGATGGACAGGACAACAAAGTGATTCTATCAGGGTTCCGTTTTTCCATGATGAGGTAGGGAACCCTAAAAATAGCTCATCCAGCCGAGCCGGTCTTCTATACTGTTGAGGAATTTCTAAATTCTTAAACAATTATTTAAATCTTTTTACACAATGCAAAAATTCAGTCCCTCTATCGCTTTTGTTTTTTAACTGTCTATCCTGCTCCAAGCAGATACCGCACACGCAAAACCTCAGTTACTTTGAAATCGCGGCTACATTAGGACATTTACTATAATTTCTTTATGTAATAAAGATGGTTATTTCTAGTACTTACTGTATCTGGGTGTGTTGTTTTCGTTTCAATTGGTTTTGAAATATGAAAACTGAATCGCTTTTTTTATGAAATTCATTCTTTTTTAAAACTATTATAATTAAAAGACGATTGAAAGTATGTTTATTTATAAAGTTCAAATAAATATATTTTTTATTATTACCTTTGTATGGCATTTAATTATTTATAGATATGGAGCATATAAATAATAAAAACAATTAATACACGATACATTTCGACTCCTACTTACTCCGCAGTAGGAGTCGAAATATATCGTGTATTAATTGTTTTTATTATTTATATGCTCCATATCTATAAATAATTTATTTATAAAGTGTAATTAATAATTATCTTTAGTCAAAAAACACTTCATATTTGTTTCAAATTTTTACCATCTACATAGCTTAAAATCTTAACTCAACTTTTGTGTAGTCAAGTTGAGGAGAAGCAGGAAAATATAAACTATACCTAAGTGATTTGATCAGAGTTTACTTTTCTTAGTTGAAGGTAAGTTTGCCTTTGTATGTACAATTTCACAAGTTTATTTGCTTAGAATCGTTTTAGTAATTGCCGGTGGCTTCAGTTTGCTCTTATTGCTACAGCAATACGGGTGAAGATGCGGATTTTCCTTCTGTAATAAATATGCCTGCGCTACCTCACGGTTGGTCAAGTCTCCAAGCTACTCTTACCGATGCAATTTATGAAATGCTATTGGCTCTACAAACATTATCATCTTCGAGCCTGCTCGTGATAAAGCTGCTTGGTTGTTTCTGAGTAAGTATATTTTTTGCACTAGTAATTTAGAAAAGAATACATTTTTACATCTTTTGCCTAAAGAAGTAGCCCAGGTTCGTTCCGTAGGTCGTCAATCTTGGGTGGAGTCTTGGAACTCGCGTTCTGTCAGGTACCTACCAAAGAGTTTTCTAGAATTGAATATACCATTTGCTTACCGGTATATTAAATACATACACTGTACAAGGTTAAATTAAATTAGTTGGCGAAATTTGAAACAAGAACATGTCCATATAAACAACTTTTTCCATAAGAATTGTTCAAAATTCTTAAAATTTGTTTTCAACTTTACATACTGGACCAATCAGCTTATCGGGACAATTTGTATGGGAGGAAGTGAAAAAAAGTAACCAATTTCGTTTAGCTCCCATACAAACAGTTGTTCATATAAACTAGTACTACCTATGTTTTGAGTTTCGCCAACTAATAATATTATTTAACCTTTTATATTCTTTTTCTTTTATTTAAGCTTTACTAACTCACATAAGTGTATGTATACGAGTGTATACTGAAATACTAAATATGAACAACTTTTACTATGAAGCCAATCCTGAAATCGCGAAAATAAAATCAGCTGTCCCATAGAAAAGTTAAATACCGACTCGACCAAAATGTATGAAATATAAAATCAGTGAAAAAGCTTATATAAAGTAAATATATATATATATATATACACACGTAACTGTATATTATACAGTTATCTTTACATGAAACCACATAATTAACTGATACTAAACGAAATTGTCCTCTCTGTATACCGGTAAATTTTATATGGGCGGTTCAATTTTATTTGGGTAAGTTGCTGATGTTTTTGAAAGATACCTGTCCATTTATTGGTCACTCTAGGGCCTGAAAAAAGTTCATAAACTTGTTTGTGTACATATATCCACAACCGTGAGTCACTCACACACGTTAGGCTGTAACAGAGTACCAGCGTTGTGTCGAGATGATTACCTACTTCGTAGGTATGTCATCGACACATCGTGGAATTGGTCATATCATGATCTGCCTATTTCTGTTAAAACTAGGTGGGTCACCTCGCTCCGCTCCACTTCCCCAAATGTCTTTACATGTAAAAGATTTTCGATTTCATACTTTACGATCTGCCCAATTCTTCGATCTGCTCACCACAGGTATACCATATCAACACAGCATCATGCTGAGTAGGGGCCATTTTGGTGGCAGCAAATACTCGTAGGTGCTTAGATATAATTAGTAAGTTATTATAATTTTCAATGCATGTGCTCGTAAAGGCCTACTTTTTATGCATCAAAACCGAACAGAAAGTCGATTATTTTGCCCTAGGGCTTTATTATTATAATTTTTTTTAATTTATTTACAATGGTTGGCTAACCTGCAGCCTTTCCTGTGTATCATAGACGTTATTCTTTTTTTTCCACTGTTTAACGGCTCTGGATACAGTCCTTTTGAGCCAATTATAATTTAAAGGTCACAAGATTATATTTGTTTTAATTTCCTCACACTATGCATTGAAAAATGTAGTATGATACACGGGCGTAAAAGCAATAAATTACTCGGTTACGTTTAAAACACTCGCTACGCTCGTGTTTTAAATCGTCCTCGTATTTTATTACTTTGCGCCCTTGTAGCATAAACTACTATTATTTATCTAGTTGCTGAGATTAGTTTGTACGTACGTAAATTTCTTAACTGTCTGATGCAACAGGTATTGTAGTGACGACAGTGCCTTCTGTTCATAATGAGCAAGGCGTGAAATTACATAACGCCCTCGTGAGCGTTCAGTATGTGCATTACAAGCTGGTATATCAAGTAGTTACAAAAACTCAGTGTACAGATATGGTGGAAAAATTCGTCGTTCCAGATACGAACCTCGGTAGCGCAGTCAGTAGCGTGCCTGTCATGTAAGCAGGAGGTCGCAGGTTAAATCTTGGCCCGAGGAAATTTTCAAAAATATTTGTGCTTTTAAATTTGTTTCTGATTGATTCCTAGTTGGTAATGCACTCTAATAATAATTAGTATATTATGTGTTACCAAATAAATGTATTTTCTTCTTCTTCTTCTTCATTTACTATTATACTGATAATAAAGTAGTAAAAAGGTCGTTTCTTGTTAGTAACGTACTGAGGCCAAAACTAAATACTTTTGAATTTTTGTCTGTCTGCCTGTATGATGTATTTATGTATGTAGAACCACTCAACGGATTTGGATGCGGCTTTCTTTATTAGCATCGTAGTGACCCTGGTCTACATGAAGGCTGTAAGGGGTGTTGATAAAATGACTGCCAAGCTGAAAACGGGGCCAAGATTGAATAAAGTCGAGTGGAGGGCTAGTTATTAGTACAAATGTATACGTAGTACGGCGACAGGCTCCTAATCTATCACGCTGGTACGTAAATAAATATCGGTAAAATGTAAGTGTGTACACGAGGTGAGAGTCAGTTTAAATTAAAGGGTACAGGGAAAGAACAAGGAATTTCACATCGTAAGGAAGGGCTCAAATAAATGTGTAAATTTTTTTTTTCGTTTATTAAAAGGCAAAGTAACACCTTAAAACAGAGCTTAGCGAAAATGAACACACAATCTTATTTTTACGAAGTGAAAAAAAAAAACATATACAAATTATCTCCACATTTATTTTAGCCCGAAAATAACAGATCTAATAAAGTTATTGATACATTTATTCTAGCCTTTCCTTACGATGTGACATTCCTTGTTCTTTCCCTGTACCCTTCAACTGGTTTAATGCTCAAAGGTTTAAACCAGGGGTCGGCAACCGACGGCCCGTGAACCTCTTTAGTGTGGCCCGCAACCGCTGCATGATAATTATTATATTTGCAAGATGCTAGTAGCACATATTTGTGTAAGCAGATATTTTGAATTCTGTACTACCAAAAAAGCAAACATTATTTTCGGTTGAAGGATGCACAATTAGACGCAATATTACGCATTTCACACAAACTTGTAAGTTAAATGCAGCCGCAAGAATCGCATTAGTTTTTTTCTAGTCAATATTTAAAATATGTAAAACTACAATAATAACTTGTTCAAATACAAAGATGATATTATGCGGCCCTTGCTAATCCCCTGGTAACATTTGTGTCCCTTAAAATTCTATATCATAAGGTTGCCGACCCCTGGTAAAACCTTTGATACTCCCTCGGGAACGCATTACATAATATATTTTTCCCTATAAGTACAAGAAGAAATTCTGCAATAAAGTTTAATTGCACCCGTTAATAATTAAAACAACATTTCTAACAAGCTTTCTTTGATGGAACCCCAAAAACTAGGCATAGGCACCACCATAGGCATAATATTAAAGTATCTAGTAAAAAAATCCTGTCCGTACATACAATATTTTTTCAAAATTTTAAATGAAATGAGTTATTACTAAAGCCAAACTAAAGGGCAAAACAGAGCCTTTTGTCTCTTTTCAAACTCACCGTGAAATTGTGACAATAAAATTTTAAAACTTTTACGGGGCCTTAGGCGTGAAAATGGAGCAAAAAAAATTTTTTTTTCCTTTCCCTTGCGTGTGGAGTGTCATTGTCTAGAGCTGATTGAGTAGAGAATAAATATAAGTTCTTCTTTTATCTTCAAAAATGGAGAAATCAAATTTGTAATTATTAGACCATTTTTGTTATGGGACCAAAGCAGTTAGGAATTTGTAATTTCTGTATGTTATATACCATGTTATACTGTATTTAAACAAAAAATACTGAAAACGCCGATTTATAATGTAGTTTTTGGGTTACCCCTGACGAACTTAACTTTGCAGTTCTGTTTCATAAATTTTGTTGGTAACGACTGATATGTTTGTAATTTCTGTTTAAATAATTTAAGTATAATACTTAAATAATAAAATGGTATGGAACTCTCAAGGCGTGAGTCCTACTCGCACTTGACCGATTTTTAGAATTTTGTCTGTCTGTTCCGTTTTAACTCCGTTTTAAATCATGAACCACTCGATGAATTTGGATGCGGTTTTCATTATTATCATCGCAGTGACCCTGTTCAACATATCGTCACCTTAAAGGGAAAATTAAATAACCAATTGGTTGGGCAGCTCTGCTGATATCACTTCATCGATTTGGTTCGGCCGCAATTTTTTCTTAAGCACAGCAGCTCCAATTAATAATGTAATTTTAGGGTTCCCTGCCCAAAAACTTAACCTACTTGGTATTGCAGCTTTGTTTTGTAAAATTTAAATAATATTTATTAAAAATTGTCCATTTAAGGTGACGATATGGGCTATAAGCACAGAACATATTAAATAAGTGATGTTAATTAATTACACTCTGTATATTATAGCTTGATTAGAATGACAGAATTAATACGCACTGGAACTTAAAACCACAACGTTGGATTAAAAAGCGTGATACACAAATTCAAACAAGACCTGTCATTCTTATCAAGCTATAATAAACAGAGTGTAATGCACAAGCCGAAAACGTGGCAGTGATTGTATAAACGCGAGCGGAGCCGCAGGCGAAAGGCTAGTTCCCAATAAAGATACCCAAGTGCTATTCTAATCCATTATCCCCATGCAAATATCCGCGATCCCTCCCATTAAATTACTCGACATCTGATGGGATATTTGAAGGGGCCAAACTATGAGTTGCATAAATTTAGTCAATTTGCCACGGCATGACGCCGCCGGGGGGTAGACAGTGTGGATGATTTTCCGGATTTGCTGAGTAAAGATCGAGAGGGGTCTGCAATGGGGCTGTTGGTAAATAGCATGTGAAGCATCCTTACGTAGCTAAATGAATATTTATCAGTGAAATAGTTAGTAAATAAATATATGTGTAATATATTTATATATAATATGTAAGTAAGTAGTTACCTACTTAATAAATTATTATGAGTACTAATGTAGTTGTTTATCATTGAAATAAATAAATATTTCCCTGCACGCCTTTTCTTTTATATTATACCGCCTAACGGGTTGACTGTGAGAAAATGCTTTAGCATTAAGTCCACCCATTATACATCTCTTTGTGCAATAAAGAATTAAATAATAATAATAATGTATATTAGGGCTACACCATAAAACAGAAACCTTTTAAGCGAAGCAGTGCTTTACGTTCAAGTTTTCCTGCATCCTCGGCATAACTTCAAAACGGTTTGAAAAATTCAGTTCGTGCTGAGATATGATATGATATAAATTTTCTATATTTTTACCCAACCACGACCAAATCAAACGGATATTCGGATGTTCTAATTAATCTCGATAGCCTATGGACCGATTTTAACAAATGAGGTCTCGTTAAATGCATTTTAATGATCCGGGAACAATAGGTTATATAACATCACAAATAATTAAATGTGACGGACGATAGACAGCAAATTGTCAACCAAAAGAATACAGATTTTTGTTCCATACATAAATAAAAACTGAACTTTCAAAATTGCCTTTAGTGGGTAACGAAATGTGTCGTCAATTCAAGTGCGAACGTATCCTTAGACAATCGGAATTCGATAGTATTAGCTAGGTTTGTCTTGCCAACCAATGTATGGAGGGGTCGCCGTTCGGTATCGGATGGATTCACTTGGCACAGATGTATATTGGGTTAATCTCAGCTGATTTAGCCCGGTAGCCGTCCACCCCCCCATTGTGGGTGGGGGGGATATGCACTCAAAGTCTTATGTCGCCACGCTTCAGACAAAAATTCATATCGTCTTCAATTTACCTACTATCTCAAGTGTGGTATCATTTTCGGCTAAACATAAAACGAGGAATTCATTTTTAAAACATTTTGTGTACAGTTTCATACAAAAATCATAAGATATTGTCGAAAGTATGTTAGTTAGTCTGCTATTTTTTTAATTCAAAATTCCGTATCATTAAAAATAACAAGATTTTTAAATGAAAAAAAATTCTTTCTTAGAAGTATATTTAATCAGCTTTAAATATATATATACATTTTATGTACTTACTATAGAACATCTACTTGAAAAAAAATCGAACATGGTTTGCGACGGCTGCGAAATATTTTTTCGATCCGCCTGTTCCACGCAAGCTAAGTTGTATGTATATTTTTATCAATGATAATGGTTAATGCCATTATGCTTTAGACAGCATTATTTAATTTAAATATAAAAAATAATTTAAACTGTGAATATTTTGGTTGAAAAGTGAGTTTCAAAGATAGGTTGGTTTTTAATACAAAATATATAGAATACTAATTTAACGTTATCATTGGCTTTTGTGTATGGTCTGAAGACCATGGGTGCAATTGTGTAAGAATATCGTATTCATTTGACAGCTGAAAACGTACGGTTTCAATTGACGAACTGCTATTATCAAATTGCTGCTATTAGAAAGAAAGAAAGAAACAAAGAAAATACGTTTATTTTGAGAGCTACACTATTACAAACAGTTTAAGGCTTATACATATAACTAGGTAGTTTATAAGATGCAGCCAACAAAAAGGTCTCTAACTCAGCAAAATGCCACAGCAGAACTGTGACGCTGATCTTCCGTCAGAGGCCGCGAGTTACGACACATGCGATGTAACAAAATTTTATGATAAAACGAAGATTGTCTATGTGTGACGTAAGAAAATTTACTAATTTAATAATTTACAAAAATAAGAAAATTCACTACAAGAAAATGTAATTATAAGACCCTTTCTTTTTCAACAAACATACATTCATATACTCACGCCTGTCTCCCAGAGGGGCAGGCAGAGACTATAGATTTCAGTACAGAGAAAATTTACTTTTCAAAACATGTAAAATGGCTTTAAATAAATATTTATTTTAATTTTGTTGATCTTGTAAATAAGATGCTAACCACCAAAAATATTAAGCAAATTAGCCAGTTTGACAATAAAAATCGTACGTTTCTTACACAGAATTCCAGGGCAGATCTCAGGACAACCAGGTAGCAAGTCTAAGCAAAGCCTAAAGTCTGCATGTTAATAGCACTGCGAGGTTGTCTTCCGTATGGATTTTTATGTCAATGTATATTTATTATATTTTTTCATACTCGTTGCTAGAACTACAATTTCCACCACAGTGAAATAATTCGGTGCATTTTAATTTAAAAATATTACAGTTGCATCTAGCACCACACCGTGATTTGCACTTGCACCGAATTAGTTCTAGACAAGCGGTAGCAGCTACGGTTGCCGTGGTCCATGTTGGTATCCAGTCGTCATTGAAGTCTGTTTCCCATCCCCAATCCACTGGACTAGGAAGATTTTGAATTGGCACCATGGATTGGCCCCATACGTGCACACCCTGGTAAATAGCTCTTAGGAGATGCTGTCGAAAACTGGCTTCGGTTGGTGGAATATTCTCTAGCTGTCGGTCTTTTTTAGAGATTAGTTCTCTTCTACATTCGTTTAACGATGTGCACTGGCAGGATCTGAAATGTAAATTAGGTAAGCAACTGTGGAGTTAAAAAAATAAGTTTTCTAGACAGAATAATTTCTAAGCACGCAGGTTTCGTTTAATTTATACTTACTTATATCGCTATGATAAATTTTTGAATAATGGTATTCGTGTTTTCAACTTCTTCATCAGCTAGCATGATGAACCCGCTAGTTGCTGATGGAAAAGCATTCCATGCTTCGTACGCAGTTTTTTTCTTTTTCCACTAAACGCTAAAACTGTGTCACATCAAGTTAAAGCGTTAAATACCAGCAGCGCTCTTTCTTTTTCAGGGCCTTAAATAAAATAAGATCAAGCTATTTAAGTTAGTTAATTAAATGAACGTAAGAAGAAACATTAAGGTAATCTAAATTAAAACCTAAAGAGGCTGCAATCTTGCCACATGATAAAAACTGGTGGTTTTTCCTATAAGCGAGGTATTGGCTTACGCATACGAGTATGCCCAAACACAAAAATACCAAAAGGATAGGCCAATTTTCTTTGTGATAATGAGAACAAAAAAGAACTGTTCCGTATGCTGTCCTTATAGCCTGTCACACTATGGAGGTACTGGCTGAAAAATAACTTAATGTTGATTTTTTCATAAAGGTATGAATGTCCTTAGCAGCAGCGATCGTTGTAAGGATAACATAGACCCATGCAACCATGAAGAGGCGGACACGAGGATAATGGTGCATGTGTCTGACGCTGTAGCTCACGGATTTAGTCGGATCATGATCCGTACAGTTGACACAGACGTAGTAGTTCTGGCAGTATCATGTGTTTCAAAGCTCTACCACAGCAACAACAGCCTTGAATTGTGGATCCATATCGGCACAGGAAAAAACCACCAGTTTTTATCATGTGACAAGATTGCAGCCTCTTTAGGTTTTAATTTAAATTACATGAATGTTTCTTCTTACGTTGATTTAATTAACTAACTTAAAAAGCTTGATCTTATTTTATTTTAGGCCCTGAAAAAGCAAAAGCGTTGAGGGTATTCCATGCGTTAACTGGATGTGACACAGTTTCGGCGTTTAGTGGAAGAAGAAAAAAAACTGCGTAAGAAGCATGGAATGCTTTTCCATCAACAACTAGCGGGTTCAATATGCTAGCTGATGAAGACGTTGTAAACGCGAATACAATTATTCAAAAATTTACTGTAACGATGTATGATAAGTAAGTATGAATTAAACGAAACCTGCGTGGTTAGAAATTATTCTGTCTAGAAAACATTTCTTTTTAACTCCACAGTTGCTTACCTAATTTACATTTCAAATCCTGTCAGTGCACAACGTTGAAAGAATGTAGAAGATAACTATTCTCTAAAAAAGACCGACAGCTAGAGAATATTCCACCAACCGAAGCCAGTTTTCGACAGCATCTCCTAAGAGCTATATACCAGGGTGTGCACGTATGGGGCCAATCCATGGTGCCAATCCATGGTGCCAATTCAAAATCTTCCTAGTCCAGTGGATTGGGGATGGGAAACAGACTTCAATGACGACTGGATACCAACATGGACCACGGCAACCGTAGCTGCTACCGCTTGTCTAGAACTAATTCGGTGCAAGTGCAAATCACGGTGTGGTGCTAGATACAATTATAAAAAAATAGTGCACCGAATTATGCCACTGTGGTGGAAATTGTGGTTCTAGCAACGAGTATGAAAAACTATAATAAATATACATTGACATAAAAATCCATACGAAAGACAACCTCGCAGAGCTATACACATGCATACTTTAGGCTTTGAACTTTATGCGGGGACTTGCTACCTGGTTGTCCTGAGATCTGCCCTCGAATTCTGTGTAAGAAACGTACGATTTTAATTGTCAAACTGGCTAATTTGCTTGATAGCAGTAATTTGGTAATAGCAGTTCGTCAATTGAAACCGTACGTTTTCAGCTGTCAAATGAATACGATTTTCTTATACAATTGCACCCTTGGTCTTCAGACCATAAAAAAAGGCCAATGATAAAGTTAAATTTGTATTCTATATATTCTGTATTAAAAACCAACTTATCTTTGAAAATCACTTTTAAACCAAAATATTTACAGTTTAAATAATTTTTTATATTTAAAATTAAATAATGCTGTCTAAAGCATAATGGCATTAAACATTAACATTGATAAAAATATACATACAACTTACCTTGCGTGGAACAGGCGGATCGAAAAAATATTTCGCAGCCGTCGCAAACCATGTTCGCTTTTTTTTTCAAGTAGATGTTCTATAGTAAGTACATAAAATGTATATATATATTTAAAGCTGATTAAATATACTTTAAGAAAGTATTTTTTTTTATTAAAAAAACCTATTATTTTTAAGGATACGGAATTTTGAATAAAAAAAATAGCAGACCAACTAACATACTTTCGACAATATCTTATGATTTTTGTATAAAACTGTACACAAAATGTTTTAAAAATGAATTCCTCGTTTTATGTTTAGCCGAAAATAATACCACACTCGAGATAGTAGGTAAATTGAAGACGATATGAATTTTTGTCTGAAGCGCGGCGACGTAAGACTTTGAGTGCATATCCCCCCCACCCACAGTGGGGGGGTGGACGGCTACCGGGCTAAATCTGCTAAGATTGACCCATTATACATATCTGCTAAGTGAATTCATCCGATACCAAACGGCGACCCCCAAGGCAAGACAAACCTAGCTATATATATATGTTTTTGATGATAGGTACCCATTCCAGTTAGCAACTAAAGATACATAATAGGCCCTAGCACATCACATCAAGCTATACACAACACATTGGACTTTGTGCCTATTTTATATCCTACACTAGGAACTGATGTAGTAGTTATGTGATCTCCACTGTACATATTAATTTGATTATATTATGTATATTAAAGTTTATTTTCTTGATTATTGCAAAACGGCTCACTTCAATAACTATTTTCCGCAGATTCAGATTGCCTTCTTCAGGGCGAGTGAAGACGATTCCGCGACGACGTTGCGCCTCGCAAGTTTATAGTTGCGTTACTCAAAAGTTTATTTTCTGTGTAAAATAAAGAATAATAATAAGATGGGTATCAGAAAAACTGTCATGATATTATATACCCGGGGGGGTGTCAGAGGTGCTTCTGAGTGTGAACTGTCACACCCTCTTTTTATCGATAATTTTTACTTACCACGAGCAGAAACACACGTATTTCCGGGTATGTTTCTATGGTATTTTACCTCACAGTGTTTTCTTGACCGATATAGCCAAATTCATATTGGAGACTCGATAAGTGATCAGTTCAATTACCCTTTCTATAAAAAACGCAACATAATATAAGGTTCCCAATTTCCCATACTAATTGACTCGGAATTGTTGTTAAACAAGTATAGAGCACAAATAATATTTTTCGGTTCATGCAAAACCTCGGATCAGACCACTTACTGAGTCTCCAGTATGAATTTGGCTATTAAAAAAAAGTTACTTATAAATACACATTCTGAAACATTTGAAACCAGGGGCCTTATTGTCAAACTTCAATATCTATTACTATCGCTTTCAAAGGCATCATGATTAGCTAAAAATGAAGTGTGAAGTCATTTCTAGCCAATCACGACACATTTGAAAGCAATAGCGATAGGTTTTGAAGTTAAACAATCGTGTTGTTTACTATTGTACCAAAAATAACATGTTTGTAAGAACGACCCCTGCTATCAGACAAACCAATAATCCAACAGCGGCTCTAAAGCACAAATGTTAAAACTATGACAGAAATTTTCTACGTTTGAACACTTTGCGATTTATCCCTCGCAAGGACATATAAATTAACATTATATCATTGCAGTATAGATAGCGTCCTCTAGGCGCCAAGTGGCTCACTGTAAAGTGGGTATCTATAAATATCATTGCAGTATGGGAAAGCACATCGGTAAATTCACGAGTTGTGTTGAGACCTGGATGATAGCTCAGTGGTTAGAGCAATCGCCCGGTAAGCGAGAGGTTCCGGGTTCGAATCGTTGTTCAGAGCTCCTCACATCCAGGTTTACTTTTCTTTATACGTTTCTATACTGCAATGATATAATGTTAATTCAGAAATGTTAAAGTATTTAAATGTAAAAAATATATGTAAAACTGCGCTGCCTTCCAAAAAAACCGTCAAAACTGTAAAAAGATTCTCAAAATGGTTGTAGAAACTGTTACATAGTGCAAGCGGGCGTATCGTCGGCGGGGACACGTAAAAGAAAGGCGTGTAAAAAAACCGGCTAAGTGCGAGTCGGACTCGCGCACGAAGGGCTCCGTACTATTATCTATAAAAAAGGCAAAAAAAACATGTCTGTTGTATGGGAGCCCCTTAAATATTTATTTTATTCTGTTTTTTTAGTATTTATTGTTATAGCGGCAACAGAAATATATCATCTGTGAAAATTTCAACTGTCTACTATCACGGTACATGAGATACAGCCCGGTGACAGATGGACAGACGGACAGCAGAGTCTTAGTAATGGGTCCCGTTGGTTATCCTTTGGGTATGGAACCCTAAAAGAGTCGAAACCATTACTTTCACGCAAAAGGCTGTCTGAAAAAATCGCTATAAGGGATAAGACCGCGAATAATAAGCTTCTATTATACGAGTAAGTTTGTTTTCTTATGTTATGTACTTGTTGCTCAATAAAAGGAATTTGTCTTGCCTTGTCTTTAAAATTGTCTCAAAAGTTTACAAGAAACTTGGTCCTGTAATTACGTTGGTCCCGTATGAGCAAGTTTATGTTACAGAGCGACTCCAAGTCCAACATTTCAATTCTTGGATGGGCAAGGTTGATTTATTTTATTTATTACGCTTAATGTATATTAACACAAAAACATGAAAAAAAACATAAAAAATATGTTACAGTGTACAAAGGCGGCAATTATTGCTAATAGCAATATCTTCCAGGCAACCTTTGGGTGAAAAAGAAAATATAGAAAAAATAAATAAAGGAGCGTGTAAATCAGAGTAAACTACATAGACTTATTAATGGGGGATTCCTTACGATATAATAAACTAATACATAAACATACACAAAAATATAATATAAAGAATTAAATAAATGTACTTTTATAAATACATAAATTTGCACATATATATCTAATAATAAAAAAGATAATTTTGATGTTCCATTGCATGCACAAGTAAAACGGGTACATCCCATATAGACCGAATGTTTATCGTGGTAACTATATCTCAACGATGCTGGTAAGCATTAAGTTACTGTTAGAAGAAGGACAAAAACTTACCCCTAAAATAGCCGGCAGACCCTGGCGAAACTTGGCAAGTTTTGTACAGTCATGAAAAAAGTGGGGCTTTTTTCATGTCAAAATATCTAATTTAGTACCTACTATACTAGATATAATACACGTTTCACAAGTCAAATTTTAATCTTATAAAATATATGTAATAAAATAATAAATGTACATGAACTACTTAGATTAAATGTTTAAATTAAATTAAATTAAATTAAATTAAATTAAATGACACTGACACTGACGGCGAATAGTCTGAAAATTTTATTCTGAACTGAAAATTTATCAAAAATCGTGGAATTAACGTCGAAATCTAAAGTAAAACATCTTCAGGAAGTACAGTGTTCTATTTTCCATTCCCTCCACTAAATTATTACCTCCACCTCCACCACCAAACCCACGTGGCAGTGACGGCAAGAAAAATATACATGAATCACAAAAAAGCAGAATAAAGGTAATAAATCTAGTGCCAGCAGATTCTAAAAGCCTTACAAACACCTCGCGGCTGAGAAATACACATAAGATTTTATCAAGAAGATATGATTTTGAAGATTGCTGCTTTTCTTGATGCCTTATAAGCTGGCCTTTTGATTTTAATTCTCGTGCATGTGAACAAACGACTTTAATGTTGTAAATGTGTGAAATTCCTTTGTTATTTATTTTTACTTTTTAATGCATATTATGATTAAGTAATTTACATTTATATTTAAGATTCAAACACAAATTTGTTACAGTAGGTTATCAACAGGTAAATATTATGAATGTCGCAGACCGCTGGTCCATCTCACGTCGCAAGTCAAAGGAGGGGAGCCGAAGTCCAGAATGATAAGTCATCGCAAAACGATCTGCTTGAATGTTCACTGTGTTCCCAGCCATCACGCTTATATAGAGGGCAGAAGGGACTAAGAATACATATTACAAGACAGCACACAAAAAAACAACTATCCCAACTAACTGATTCTCTTTTGGTTGATTTAGCGACTGGAGATCAACAAACTGAACCGTTTCACGAGACTTTAGTAAAATTAAAAGAATGTCGTCCCATTGTGAAGCGAATTCCGCGTGGTGCTCGTATCAGCGTCGCAGAAAGGTTGTCAGAGCTGATAAGCAATGTTGTGAAGGATAACACAGAACATGCTTGGGAGTCGCTGTTCAGATTCTCATTTGAGACTTTATATGTCGACGAGAGAGATAGAAAGCGCAGCTCCCTTACACAAGGCATTAAAAACAATTGTAAGACTCCAGCTACATTACAAAACAATAATAACAATAATTTTTTTAAATACCACCAAAGCAATAAGTATAAACAAGTGGAGAATAAAATAAGCGATGGAGATCTTAGGGGAGCTGCGAAACTTTTGTTTTCTAGCGATGGTGTCGCTCCTGACACACCGGATACCCTGCTTGCTCTCCAAGAAAAACACCCATTCCCTCCGGATTCACTTTCCCTTCCTCAAGCTCCACAACCCGATGACCCCACTATTCAGGTGCTAGGTAAGGATGTCCTAGCAGCCGTGATGTCCTTCCGGAATGGATCTACCGGCGGCCTCGACGGCCTTAGCCCGCAGCACTTAAAAGATTTGCTGAGTAGTACGACCGGTGAAGCTGGTAATAAACTTCTGAGTAACATCACGGCCCTTGTTAATCTTATGCTTGCTGGGAAGGTTCATCCTCAGATAGCATCCTTGTTGTACGGGGCAAAGCTATGTGCTTTAATTAAAAAAGATGGCGGTATTAGACCGATAGCTGTTGGCGCAACACTCCGTCGTCTTGTATCAAAGATATGCTGTCGTCACATCCTCCCAAAACTCACTGATTATTTGCAACCAATACAACTGGGTTTCGGTTCAAGAGGAGGATGTGAAGCTGCAGTCCACGCTTTGCGTACGTATATAGAAGGTGATGGGGGTGAGGTGGTCCTTAAAGTCGATATTAAAAATGCGTTTAATTCCGTTGATAGAGGCGCTTTATTGTCGGAAGTGAAGGAAATCATCCCTGAAATATTCCCCTTTGTGTGGCAATGTTACAGCAATCCAACTAAACTATTTTACAAGAACCACCTTTTATTATCCGCAGCAGGTTGCCAACAAGGGGATCCACTAGGGCCAGCCATTTTTAGCCTCGCCATACATAAGATTATAACATCATTGAAATCTAAACTAAACATCTGGTACCTAGATGATGGAACTCTGGGGGGTGACTCGGACACCGTCCTGCATGATCTCGGGGTTATAAAGGAGGAGTTTAAAAGTATTGGTTTGGCTTTGAATAGCGCCAAATGTGAGCTATTTATCTCTGAAAAGGTATGTGACTCTGGAAGAACCACAATTATTAACAAATTTAATTCTTTGGCCCCAAACGTTTCAATTATTGATAAATTTTCACTTCGCCTTTTAGGAGTGCCAGTCCTAGAAGACGCGATGCCACAATATTTAGATGACGAAAAAGCAATCTTTTTTGAAACAATTCCTCACCTCTCTAAAATCAGTGCCCATATGGCTTTCCAAATAATTCGATTTTGTTTGTTTGTACCTAGTTTCACATACGCTCTCAGAAGTACCCCAATGTTTAAACTAAAAACACTCCTCTTAAGCATCGATTCCATGGTGCAATCGACTTTGACCCAGATCCTGAACTTGCCTATATCTCACCGAAATTGGCTCCAAGCCTCACTTCCCATTCGTTTTGGAGGTTTAGGTATCAGAAACGTTTCGGATGTGGCTCTACCTGCATTTTTGTCTTCCTGCCACAGCACAGAGACCTTGTATAAGAAACTTATTCATCCTTCCTTGGGTGAAATTGAGGTCTCGTGCTGTGGCGAAGCCAAACAGGCGTGGTTGATTACCTGCCCAGGCGAGGACCTCCCAGAGAATTTGGCAATTCAAAGACAATGGGATGAGCCCCTTTGCCAACTGCGACAAAAAGAGCTACTTGATTCGAGCACCAGTGACAGGGATCGTGCCCGACTTCTTGCTGTGGCAGAGCGAGAGTCGGGCTACTGGCTGCAGGCTCTCCCATCACCCAACCTTGGGACTCTGCTGGACAATTTATCCTTTTCCACGGCCATCGGTTTGCGACTAGGGACTTATTTGACACAGCCTCATCGCTGCCCTTGCGGAGCGGATGTCGATCAGTTTGGGCACCACGGGCTCTCGTGCCAACGCAGTGCTGGCCGTTTTTCGCGACATGCAGCCCTTAATGATATCATCAGAAGAGCTCTTGCCACCGTCAACGTGCCAGCGGTACCTGAACCGTCTGGAATGTCACGTGACGACGGCAGGAGACCTGATGGTATGACTCTGGTTGCTTGGAAGAATGGTAAGCCGCTGGTGTGGGATGCTACATGCGTGGACACACTAGCGGCTTCCCACGTAATCCGAACCAGTAGGGCTGCTGGTGCGGCAGCGGACAGCGCTGAGGACAACAAGCGGCGCAGGTATGCTTTCCTCGGAAACAATTATATATTTGCGCCGTTTGGGGTCGAGACCTTGGGCCCGTGGGGCCCGGAGGCGCAACGAATTTTCAAAGAAATCTCGCTGCGCCTTATCGACACGTCAAGGGACCCTAGGGCTGGCGCGTACCTCGGCCAAAGGCTAAGCCTGGCAATACAACGAGGTAATGTCGCCAGTATCTTGGGGACCCTCCCGCAGGGCAGCGATTTAGACCAAATTTTCAGTTTATGAATAAAATGTCAGGTAAGTTTGGTACTATTATTATTATTATTATTGTACATTTTTCTTAATTAGATTTATTTTTTAGGCATTTTAATGTTATAGTAGTTTTAGTTATTTTTTAAGTTTAAAATTTTTAAGTTGTATTATAATATTTAAGATTTTGTAAAAATTGAAAAATAAAATAATAATTTAGTACCAGCATCAAACTTTGTTCATACGATAACACTCGATAACTATAGCTAGAAATACATTTGCTGCCGCGAGTTGGCCTGGCCGTTTAGTCCAGGCCAACTCGCGGCCTTTTAGGGGCGCGTTCGGGGGTAGTTTTTATCCCATAGAGCACCAGCATGCAACCATTATTGTGGTCTTGACCAACTTGTGATGAAATCCCCTCCTGGCTGTTTTTCCTGTACGAACAATTTGATGTTGGTATTCCTCAATGATATTTCACGACATTTTGATAAGAACTTTCAGACTTTTAAATTTGGGATAGCGGGTATGGGGGGGGGTTATTGGGGACTATACAGTATACCTTCCCCCCTCTGGCAAACCGTTTTTCTTTTTTTTAACAAGCTCCAAAATTATTAGATATCTGTCACAATTGCTCTACCAACTAAGCTATCCAATTCTCAACACAACCCGCGAATTAAACCTTACCGCGTATAGTTATTTTTTTAAGGATTCCACATCCAAAGGGCCAAACTGAACCCTCTTATTTAAGCTTGGTTTGAATGGGTTCAAACCAACATGACAGGTGCTCTTTGTTGACTACGGAACCCTAAAAAGGCATGCTTCGGTGGTTTGGGCATGTAGAGAGAATGAATGAAAGTAGAATGACAAAATAAATTTCAGGTACGTTAGTGGAAGGTACAGGTCGACCAGGCCACTCTAGAAGGACGTCTATATGACCAAATTGCCGAAAGGGCAATGTAAAAAGAGGTTATATGTCATCATCGAAGCAGATGGAAACCTGTGGGACAGGCCTAAGTATGTGTGCTCAAGTAAAGAAAACAATTATACTTTTCTTTACTTGAACCTATATGTTGTTGTATGTCTGCTTATATCCGCGATATACAACTCGCAGTTCCGTCGGAGCCACGTAGCTGGTCCGAAAGTTGTGTTTCAAGTTCGTGGACCTTTGATGCTTGTTCTACGTCGTCGTAACAATAAACAACATCACTAAGCAATTATATTTTTTCTGTCTTCTAAAACCTGCGGTATAAAGTTCCGTCGGAGCCACGTAGCAGGTCCGAAAGTTGTGTTTCACGTTCATGGGCCTTTGATGCTAGTTCTACGACGTAACAATAAACAACATCACTAAGCAATTACATTTTTTCTGTCTTCTAAAATCTGCGGTGTATAGTTCCGTCGGAGCCACGTAGCAGGTCCAGAAAGTTGTGTTTCAAGTTCGTGGACCTTTGACCTAGTATGTACAGTGGAGATCACATCAAGCTATACACTTACAGTAGTACGTTTTAGCCCCTTTACTAAAAGATATAAGGTAGGTACAAAGTCCAATGTATAAAGCTTAATGTGATCTTCACTGTACATACTGTATAACGAAAAAGCTTATACCTCCGATAGCCTAGAAATACCTATGGCGTGATGAATGATAACAAAGCTTGTACTCGTTTCACATTACAGTAGGGCCTCGCTAATCCGGATAGGCAAAAAACAGGCCCTTCTGTCTGAAAAATCTGCTATTCCATAGAAAAGTTAAATACCTACTTGACCAAAATTTATGAAACAGCTGATTTTTTTTTTTGCGATTTTAGGGTTGGCCCCATAGTAAAAGTTGTTCATATTAATGAGTAGAACACCCCGTTTTAAGGAAAAGGGTTATCATCTTAACACCCTATATTTTGAATTTTATGAGCACGTCATAATTACACGGTGTAGATGCCAAAGCAACATCAAGGCGACAAAAAACAAGGTGCTAAAATGGTTGCACCTGACAAACAATTCGACACCGTCTAAGTAAGATACTCAAATTTTTATGATTTGTTGTTTTACATAGAGTATGTATCAACAATCTGAATAGGTATCACCGTCTTTAAGATAGAGCTAAAACTAATAAACTTAAAATTGCAACTTTTGACGTTAAACATCTTTAAATCACATCGAAACATACGGACACCAGGTCAAAAATGTGGACCGTGACGAAAAGGGTAATATTGTAATTACAAAACTTTTAGTCTTAGAAAAATGAATCTAGTGTGCTTATACTTATAGTCAGCTCACCTTGAGTTTTCATCGGGGCCGGGCGGGATGGCGGGGAAGGGGCATTTATTTTATTTATTTTATTTATTTATTTCATGGAAAAGACACAGAAGTAAATTACACATAGACACATATTAAAGTAAAAGTTAAAGGTTAATTAAATTTACTTCCTCTACGCTTTCCTCAAATACATTATCTTTGTATAAACTAATTGGTGACATTTCTGAGTGATATAATGTGTTGAAAATAAAATAAAAAGCCGAGCATTCATACACACAATCACACACATGCAATCTCTCGCAGAATGACTGAAACCGGCGCTCTCACTTCTTTCTATTCAGTGTAACTCACGACTCACACGTGGTAGCCCGGTGATTCTTTCGTGTGATTATAGAGTGTAATTAAATCAATCGATTCCAATAGAAGTACGTGTAATTTGAACAATATTTATCGTTTTAAATTTTTAAATAGGGAGTTATGGGCCACGTATAAGTACCCCAATGTCTAGCTGGCGCCGAGCGAGTGAAGCGGTTTCGGGAACGTCTCAAAGCTGCCAAGGCACGCGCTGAAATAGACGTTTCACGTTACAATCAACGGCGGTATTCCCCAACATAGCCCCACCCGATTATTTTTTAGGCTTTTTTGGGTTTAATTATTTCATCTTTACGTAAAACGAAAAAGCGCATTAGAATAATCTAATCTAACAGAGTCCTTCAAGTACAAAATATTTGTCGCAGCAGTCCAGACAGCGACCCGCAAAAAACTGCTGTGATTTTAACCCTACAAACGCTATGATTCAAAATCAAAAGCAGTGGTATGTATAAAAATTCTGACTTGATACTATCTGATTCAGAATTTAAAAAAAGTTTGAGCTATATGAAAACACAAGGTAATTTTACCGTATTATATTTAAATTTCAACATCATTATTTAGAGTGCATTACAAACTAGAAAATATCACTCAGAAACAAATCCAAAGACAAGAATTTGAAAAAATGCACTCTAAATAATATTTAGAGTATTCGTAGCGATGGATTTCTCAAAATAAACATAATTTCAACATCATTTCTGAAAAAGTACCATACATTTTGATGAATTCTACCATCAGCTAGATTACAGAGTTGGCAACACTGGACAGGGTGGATGTCTGGCTGTCAGCGTGCGGGGGAATCCTATCAATTCCTTTCAGACTAAAATGGTATTCTTACTGCTGAAAATAAAGTTAATTTTTTTATTATAATATAAATCGTAGTAACATTCTGAAAGGCAAATTTCATTTTGTGAAAATGTTTGTTTGTTTTCGTGAACTTAACGTATCACCTAGTTATATTTTTATTTTTATATCCAACATTTACGGAGATAAGGGACATACAATTTTTTGCGATTTTATAAATATGTCCCTAAATCTGTACGAGTAATTTACAATTACAATCTGCTCTTTAATACCCATATTGGATTTTTAGAAGTTTTTTGTTTGCTTTCTTTAATAGACAATTAAAAAAAAACGAAATTTTTATTATACTACATTATGTGGGCAAATCAATGTTATTTTTGTGCAATTTTTCAAGTCTTTAACTGTTTAAAAGGTTTGAGGCTGCTGTTACAAATAGACGGACGGACGGACAACGGAGTCAATTTTTCCAAATAAAAATATAACTTGTTGGAAACTGCCCGTACATGTTTTACTCGTAAAATACATGTGGACGTTATCACAATGAACAAAATCCTAAAACTCATAACTTTTTCGCGTTTGATATTCATCTCTGCTGTGTATGTAATAATTGCGTCATAGATTTTATTCTGTAAAAAATGCAAATGTACAACATGCCTACGTTGCCGGTGAATTATTTGGTATTTTTGTACTTGCATATGATTTATTCATTCGAGTATAGTAAGAATTTCCGCCGGACAAGAAGAATTTCCTGCATACTCTTGAATAATTGAGCATGTGCTTGAAAAGTACCTAACAAGTTTAAAGCATTCAGAAGATGTGATGAAATAAAGAAAAATATACAAGGTTAAATTAAATAGTTGGCGTAATTCGAAACATATGTAGAACATGTCCATATGAACAACTTTTTCTACTAGGATTGTGCAAAATTCTTGAATTTTTTTTTCAATTTTCCATACTGGGCCAGTCAGCTGATCGGGGCAATTTGTATGGGAGGAAGTGAAAAATAGTTACGAATTTCGCTTAGCTTCCATACAAATAGTTGTTCATATAGACTAGTACTACCTATGTTTTGAGTTTCGCCAAGTAATATTACTTAATCTTATATACATGAACCCTAAAAACAATACACTCTTTTTTTGGGGGCAGTTGTGTAAAAAGAATTAAGTTTATATAATCTGACTCATTTGTTCAAAGAGGAAAATAATTCACACGCACTTGGCCAGTTTTTTGAAATAAAATGTAGCCTAATAGTACAAAGTACTGTACTTTGGTTTTCTGTACTTGTTTGAATAAAAAGGTATGTAAATATAAAAGGTAATAAAAGAGGTAAGTATATATATAGGTGTGGTGGACTGACTGACTTAATTAAATTGCAAAAATTACGAGAAAAAGCGCCTTAAAAAGTTATCAGGCCCTCCTTAAAATGTTTACGCAGCGCTTTTAACCCAAACGTAGAAATTTACTAAAATGAAGTTTGCTATCTAAAAACCCGCAGGCGCTTCACCTGTTAACAGGGGCGTCTTGTTGCTTTTGTGTGTTTATGATTACATAATACCTGTCTATTTCAAACTACACTCGAATTACCTAGGTAGCTAAATAAACTAAATTATTACAAGAAATATTATATTACCTAAACTAAACCCAACTACCGATAGCTTGTGTATTTATATTCCCTTAGAACTTGAAAATCATTCAATCGTTTCTTGCAGTCTCTATTGGGGTCTACCATGAGTTTTGTACCCAATACCAAAGATTTCAAAAATTAAATATTTGCCCGATACACGTTAACGATTACGTAAAATATTTGTATGCAAAAATTGCACAGCGCACCTAACGGTTTAAGAGAGGAACCACAATTACTGATACTGAAAACGCTGATTTATAATATAGTTTTAGGGTTACGTCCCCGAATACTCAACCAACTTAATTTTACAGTTTTGTTTCATAAATCTTGTATGTAATGACAGTTTATAATTAAAATAATATGAGTCCTACTCGCACTTGACCAGTTTTTTTTTTGTTCGTCTATGACAGTGGGTTATCTTACGACATAAAAATGCAAAAATACGTCTATTGATGAATGTGGATTCTTGTTTGTTCGAAACATAA
Organism: Ypsolopha sequella; assembly: GCA_934047225.1. Taxonomy (NCBI): domain Eukaryota; kingdom Metazoa; phylum Arthropoda; class Insecta; order Lepidoptera; family Ypsolophidae; genus Ypsolopha; species Ypsolopha sequella. The sequence goes on along the minus strand of OW203994.1, from coordinate 11,418,046 downwards.
AAATACAGGAAGAAGGAAACGTCAAAACAAAACTTGTCAACTCCAAATCCTCATCAATATTTGTTATGTTAGGTGATCGATCATGCATCATAGTTTCTCAGTTTTTATGATCAATGAAATTGTGTATGTAAATAGTAATAGTAAAATTCCGCCGCTTCTAAAATGCCGAAATCGAAAGTCTTTCACCAAAAATTGAAAAATAGGTGTGACGGTGAGCGGAGCAAGGAGGAGCGTGTTAGGTTTACATATAAGTACATATTGAGAGCCAAGCGAAGCGAGGCCACCCTCAATACTTCTAACAGAATTACTATATGCCGAGGCAAATCAGAAAATGCCGAATTCTACTAACTATTTGACAAAGATTCGTCAAATAGCAAAATAGTGAGCGTTTAGAGACTGACAACGCCAACGGCTGAATTTTACTATTTCCTTGGGACATGTATAATGGATCTAAGCCACAATCTGGACAGCAATGTATTGTTGAGAGATAATGAGATTTAAGGGTGTTAATATTTTTTATCTACACTCATCTCGTAAAATCCAGATTATAAACTCAAAAATAGTGCATAATGATGACATTTATATTTTTTACAAACATCTCTCATATGAAAAAAAATTAAATTAAAGTGTAGTTTTCTTAACAAAATCGTTCTTAAAAATATTTTATTTTAACTGGGTATTAAAACACTCGTGGAGTAGGTACTATTAAAAACTCACCTGTTTAATAACCTCTTTATATCGTAAAGTGACCGTTTTAAACTTGGATAACAACATGATGAATAATTACAATCACCTTGTAATCGTTTCACAGTATACCATTACCTATATAAACTTATTTTACCCAACCGGTTTCGGTTTTACACCATCGTCAAGGGTTTAAAGACTGATTCGGTGTTATTCCCTGCAATAAATGATACTGTTTAAACCCTTGATGATGGTGTAAAACCAAAACCGGTTGGGTAACATAAGTTAATATACTTTAAAACGAGTACAAGTGTTGTGATTTTTCATCATGTTGTTTAGTAATTAGACAAATATAAGCTCAATAAGAAACACTCTTTTTATACATTGCATGTTAAGAAAAAATTGAGCTCTATTTTGGAAAAATAAACCTTCCGTCGTGGGTAAAATATAAATACCTAAATTATTCGCCAACAATTCTATTGTTCAACATGATGAATAAACACTCGTTTCATAGTTTATTAGTTTCGGTTTTACATCACAGTTTCGGTTTCACACCATCATCAAGGGTTTAGACTCTTGACTCTGGTCTAAACCCTTGATGATGGTGTAAAACCGAAACCAGTCGGCTGAAATCACTACATAGTATAAAACAAAGTCGCTTCCCGCTGTCTGTCTGTCTCTATGTATGCTTAGATCTTTAAAAATAAGCAACGGATTTTGATTTGTTTTTTTTTTAAAAATAGAGTGATTCAAGAGGAAGGTTTATATGTATAATACATGCCCGTGCAAAGCCGGGGCGGGTCGCTAGTAAGCTAATAAACTGTAAAAGAGTGCAAGTGTGTTTATTCATTATGTTGTTATCCAAATTTCACCAAGTACCGACAATCGCAAGTATTAACCATTAACTCTTTTGTTTTTTAAGAGAAGTGTTTTTCGTTTAATTTGGTGAAAGTTCTTGGTTTGCATTTACTCACAGACCGTATTTGTAGTTTGTAGGAACGATTATACTTTTTCAATGTTCAATAGAAATTTCAAGCTACATCATTCTTTCAATCATTATTTCACGGCGCCGTCAGAGCCTTTCGTTTCAGATGGGCCTCTAGGAATTCCGAAATAAACGCACATCCCTATATTGTTATCCTACCCTTCTTCGTTGTGTATTTATCGTTTCCAACACAAACGAGACCCTTACCGCGTTTTGGAATGCTCAACGCTCGGTTGAGCAAATGTGCCCCAAAACAGTCTGAAGGGCACACAGTCCGTCGGTTACCTACTTAAAGTTTCTTTTTTATTCTGTAATAAAGGGAACGGTATTCGCTCGAACCCCCATGCTAGTGCAGCTCGCTGATATTATCCGTATTTATTGGTATAACTACCAAAATCAAATACAAATAAATTGTAGGGTCATTGTTAGCAAAATAGAATACGGAGGACACCAGGACGCAAGGAAATACGTTATTTTTCTTTAGAAGTATAATTTTTATCAACTTTACTAAAATAAAAAGAAAAATAACAACAATGTTTTACAGTCTTTCGAATGTGATACACAATTTTTGAATGTAGAATATAAAAAAATAATAAGACTCTATACTAGTGGCCAGTCATCGGTGACAGGTCATAGTATCTTATTCTAGCGTTTACCTACTACCACTACACTGGCTTGACAATGCTCACATATTTGGTAATAGCTTCCCATGCACAATCGCCCGCGGCTCTCGTGACAATGACCATTTTGCTACTTAAGCCTGTACCTGAGCCTAGAGCATGACCGACTCCAGTCTATCTAGGATTCGTTTGAAGAAATTCGGAATGTCCTTGTATTGAAAAAAATATATTTGGTTTATTAATCTTTTCTCTAGGGATGTTACGTATAAACAATGTACTAAGATTTATACTTTTGTCAAAAAAAAATGTTTTGCACCCTCTCTTTTTTTGGTTATCAAACGTTCGCTTCAAGAACGCGGTTAAGAGATCAACTTGATTTTTTTTTCATAAAATAGGTAATAGAAATATGAAGGTATATCACCTAAATTCAATATTTTTTTCCCTACAAAATTTTTCAGTATTAGCTAAAAACACACCAATTTGTTGTTTCGCTGCGTGATCACTAGTATTACGCGTTCAAGAAAAAGAGGCCAAAGAGCCAACATATAATCGCCTCTAAAAAGTTGCTAGGGTATGCCACCTTCTTAATATAGGAACATATGAGTCAGCGTATGTATGCTACACACACATAAACAATGTTACAAGCACAAAAAAGTCCTGGATTTTACACCTATTTTGATGAATGTATCTGTGCATTCCGAAATGTCGTAGAAGCATTACAACAAATAACATAATTTTAGGTTCACAGCATGCGTATATTTTATGCCTATTTATGGATTTATTTATGCTTATGGCATTTCAAACCTTCATGCTAGTAATCTAAAATTTCCCGCGCTTTATTTACCATCTTAGGAAAATCTTTATTATTGTTGAATACATGTTAAACATAACATAGACCAACCTTATTACATTTACAAAAAATACTTTATGTTTTTTGTAGTGATCAATCACCTTGTTTGCGCAAAAATAATCACAATGTCAACTTCAAAGAGACAAATCTTTCTTCATTCATATTCCAATAACTTTGCTGAAATAAATTGCCGCAACATCAGACATATAAATTTCTTGACAAATAATGTACCATAGTACGAGTATATTTATTATTCATCACATTACTGGTTATAAAAAAAGTCCGTCAATCCCAAAATTACGACGGTATAATTACAATCAGAAATTCTATCTTTAACTAACCGAATTCTGTAATTTTATTGAAAATCCTTTAATTATATAGACCAAAAAACAAAATTAACGTCACGAATTCGAAATTTACGGTTCATAAAAGCAGCGTAATTTTTTTTAAATAAATGTTGTACATACACAGCCCCTATTTTTGTTTTAAATTCTATTTATAAAAGCAGCATTATCTAATTTCTCCTGATTCACCGCACAGCTTTAGCCGTTGTAGGTTGCAATATCCAGTTGAAATATTCATGGCCTCTATCACGGCAAATAATCAGGCGCTACCATTTTGACGGCTTGTTTTTGTTGATATAAGACCAAAATGTATTCCATTTAAATTTAACATAAAGTTTAATTCACCGGTCAGACAATATTTATGATTGTAAAAAATAAATCTAAGAATAAAAATCTTTCAGGAAAATAAGCCATATGTGAACCACGGATTAAACACAAAGATGTACACAATCTTTTTAATAGTGTTTCATGTACATAAAACATATATTACCTCTTTCTCATCTCCATTTTTAATATAAATTACAAATATTTAAGAGTTTATTTTCGAAAAACCGTTCTTAGCAGATGTCTAATTTATTTCATGTTTCTATATAGCTCAAGCCGTTTGGTCAGTAAGTCAGGGTATATAATCTTTATAGATTTCATAATCGTTATTTTAATACTTATAATTAGACATCGGATTATATGCACTAACAAAGTGCCAAAATATGCATGAAAATATGCACTAAAAAAGGCCGAAATATGCACTAAAAACTGTTGATTTGCCCAAAATATGCACAATGCAAAATCAAAAATCCATTTTTAATTTCATATATTTTAATTAAAGACGGTACAAAAACAGCGAAATATTCTTAAAATTATGCATAGTTTTTGTGAAAATACACAATTAAATATTTTTCCAAATTTTCGAGTACAAATTTGTGACGTTTGTCACCATTTGTACGCCGAAAACGACCTCTCCACATCAACTGACGTCATTGGACAAAATTTAAAATTTAGCGCCATTCCTCGATATATCTACCTGTTTAGACATAGTACGACCAATGCCGTTGATGTCTTCAAGACCCGGGGCTCGCGCCCTACACGTCTTCGTCACCTAGGTCCCTATACGTACCTCCCGCTACTAAACGAAATATGCACGATTGGGAAAAAAGGCTAAAATATGCATAAATAAAAATCACGTCGGGGTCACCACTTTGGCAGGTTGGGGTGTTAACTGAGTGAAACACAGGTTAGCTGTTAATAGTCCGATATATTCTAGTGGCTAAAACCACACCAGAAAACACGTTGATACTACACAAAGTCGGGAAGAGAACTGACGAGGCTACGTGCCTTGCCACAAGTCGTGCGCAATTACTTATTGCTATAATCAGCAATTTCATGACTCCACATATGCATTAACGCCGTAATTAGACAGATATATCCATTTGCATATGCAAATATGTAAATGCATAAAATCCGATGTCTACTTATAATATACCTACTATTATGGTCGACCATAACCTCTTAATCTGTAAGATTACATCTGGACTGTGATCTACTTTTCCAACCACCTTAGAAACAAGATATAATGAACAAAATAAGATAAGGGCTAAGTGACTGTACCCTGATCTCCATTACAACCCTCACGTTGTAATTGCACGGCGTCCCTACACCGGGTGCCGTCCGGAAAGATATTGCGCTTTTATACACCCACTAGCTCAATGAAAGGGATGTTTGAAATTAAATTAAGGCCGCAAATGATATACGAACGAACAATCAGCCCTTGTCTGGTGTGCTGAAATCATGGTGTACCTAGAGTCAGCAGAGCTACCTATAAGGCGCTGTATTACTCTCACTGAACACTGTTTTGGGCACTTTTTAGGGTTCCATACCCAAACGGTCGGGACCCTATTACTAAGACTCCGCTGTCTCATGAACCGTGATACAGTTAAAATTTTATAAAAAATATAAAATTTGTGAAGATGTGATTTTTTTGATTATGTATTATATGTATATACGACGCCAGGCCCCAGGAAGTTTAAAAGAAAAACAGTTTTAAACAGTTTTTTCCCTTTGTGTGCACTTATGAAATACTCACTTTTTGTTAGTCGATTCTATCACCAAGGGTTTGCTGGTAGAAATCTCTTTCAGAGATAAAGCTCGGCTTTTGCTTAAACTGTAAGATTACTGATACTTGTAACTCGTTTTATTCTTGTGTGCAATAAAGTGTTTTGAATAAAATTGAAAGAAAGTGCTTTTTTTTAATAATAGTATATTAACGGTAACATTTTTTTTTAATGAGTTCTGTACTTACGCATATACATTTAGATTATTCGGTTTAGTAGTTTCAGAGTTATGCCACGAACAAATAAACTCCAAGATTTTGCTATCTTCACTTAGGAAGTTAATTCGACATCTATTTTTAATGGGATTAAAAACACGCTAGATATTGTGCGTAAAGCGCTAAGTTGGCACCATTGCGTCATACATACAAGCCCGCAGGCAACAACTAGGGTGATCAACCAGAGGAAATATCAAAGATGACTGAGCAGAATTCTGCAGAATAATTGTATTTCGAGGCTGGAATAGCGATGCTTTATCTCTAGAGAAGAGCTTAGACATAAATCCCCTCGACTCAAGTGTAAATTGGATGCTACGATGATGAGAAAAAGAAACTCCATTTCAGGCCTTTCCCAGGGTTGGAAGCTTTCAACATCAATCAAAATAAACTTATTTGTTTTGATAATCCACAATTCGTAACTAATATTATAAAAACAAAAGACATGATCTTGCTAAGTTTCTTGCCCTTCTTCTTAGCAAGACTAATCGAATGGGCGGAGTTAGGCATATATTTATTATATGTAATGCATATATTTATAATATAATTTATTCCTTATTCCTATATTTTTATTTAACTCAAGTGTAATTTTTTTATTAAATTGAAGTAAACCTAACCTTTATTATTACCCCTGCATATTTCCCCATATTATTATTTATGACATAAAACTATTACCTATACGCATAGATTATTTAATTACTTATATTACATTAAAACTGACCTGTAATAAGTGTATCTGTTATATCTACATTACATAAATAAATATATTTCATTTCATATTTCATTTCATTTCATCTAGTGCTTGTAGAATTATAAAGCTTTATATCCGGTATGTATAGAGCTTTACGATCTCTAAAGTATCGTTTACAGAGGCGTCCACACTGTTTACAGCTGCTAAGTAATTCCTTATCCTTAGACTAAGCTTCACATCTATTTATTGGGTCTTTACATATGAAATTGCCGTTTTCTATAAAGAATGAAACTCAATTCTCAGTACTAACATTTTTGCATTTTTTTTTTAGGAATAACAAGTCCAAATTTTGTAATTTCATATGTGCATGAATGAGACAACATTAGGCTAATAGCAACATGAATTTTAATTTTTGGAAAGTGTCATTTGTAAAAAAAATTTACGAATCTTATCATAGAAATAGATGGCATTCAGAACGAACTGTTATTGAAGATTTAATCTTATAATCAAACAGAAAATAAAAATAAAATTTAATACGTAGATGTAAAACTGGGCTATGCTAAGGTACTAAGTGGTCTACCAGACCCTTATCCTGCCTTCACCAGAGAAATAGACTAAAAAACGAGCTTGGAAGCTATTACCGTTCACTCGTATTGTTTTATCTCTTGAATACCTCATGTTCTGATAGAGACGGTATTATCGAGAGGTACTTGTGGTGGGAGAGAGATGTATCTTTATCTTTATTCAGTTACCTATAAAGGCGGAAAAATGTGCCCAAGAAATGCAGTGGTAACTAGATACATCATGGTAGAAAGTGATGAAAGAAGTAAAGAAACAATTGACAATAGAAACGTCGTATATTAATGTTATTGTAACAGACTTTAAAGGGAGATATATTTTATAATATTATTAAAACTCACGTGAAACATAGAAAACATATAAAACAAGTTCTTAGGCTATAAAGAGTCCAGGATAGTGATCTCTGCTCTCAGTGGTAGTTGAAACTGTTCTACGGCAGAGCAGCGCCCATTATTATTATGCTATTTAATTTATAAATAAATAAAGGATTTATGAAGTCATGAATCTGTAAGAAAATTTCGGCAATTTCATATGTAAAGATCTATTATTAGCACCGAGGCGTTCCTTAGAAAACTGACCATCGATCGTTCGGTCAAAATTGCGAACGCATCTAAGAAAGAAGGAAACGAAGGATACAAGATGATAATAACCACCAGGCAGAACATTATCATAATTATTCATGTGGTCGGAAGGGCTGTAATCATAATTATTAAATAATAATCTACGGTATCATACTTCAGCATAATTAGCCCCCATTCTGTTTTCCTTGCCCTTCTGGAATGGAGACATAAAACCAATTTCCAATATTGCTTATCTCCCCCGCTCTGACTACAAAATGGCGGTCGTTTGGTTAAATAAAAAAATTCAGTTAGACCTCTTTCCGCTACGTCATTAGTATTATTAAGGCGGGTGGCGATATATCGTTCCGTAGGGATTATCTTCTTTTGGGGTTCTGTCTGCACCAATGGAAATTCTGAAAAATTGTCAGAGTTTATACTTAATATTTTTTAGGATTCCGTGTAAACTATTGAAAGGTTGAAATTGTCACCACAAGACTTTCGGGTGAATACCAATATATATAGTTAATGTCACCACATTTTATATTTTCAGGAATTAAGTAATTATATTGTCAAATGTGCCAAATACCATAAGGTAGTTTGCTTGCTTCGTATAAACGTAACAATAGTACCTATTATTAAAGTGCATTACAAACTAGAAAATATCAATCAGAAACAAACCCAAAGACAAGAATTTGAAAAAATTCCCCGGGCCAGGATTCGAACCTGCGACCTCTTGTTATCAAGACAAGCGCGCTACCAATTGCACCACCGGGGTTCCTACCCAGACCGGTGAATTCTTTCATCATACTTGTCCACTGTTATTTTTGCTTCTGCCTGATATACTAGCCTGTACTGCACATATAGAACGCTCACGAGGGCGTTATGTGATTTCACGTCTTGTTCTTAAGAAACAGATGGCGCTGTCGTCGCTACATTATTGTTGCTTCAGACAGTTCTCATTAACTAAGATTATGTTTATTTTGCGAAATCCATCGCTATGAATACTCTAAATATTATAAGAGTGCATTACAAACTAGAAAATATCAATCAGAAACAAACCCAAAGACATTACCTATTATTAGATAGTACCTATTATTCATTATTTACTTGCACAAAACAAGTGTTTATTTATTTGAATTTTTTAAGAATACCTTAAGGCGAAACTAGGTGGAAAGTAATTTATCCTATTATTTGGTACAATAACAAAATATATGTAGAGCTGTCCGCTGACTGCAATGTGTGTCGTAACTAAGTTCATTTTGAAATTATGGCAGTCGTGTTTTTCTTTTTTATGTTTTTGTCATTTCTGGGAATCTGAAACCATTTCCCTGTGCACAGAGCTCCTATCTGAAATTTGTAAGATAGATTTTCAGTAATCATATTTTCAGATAGATTTTAAGCAATCAATTACATAGCTATCACTTTTTCGCCCTGATTATCACATTATTCAAATCCTTTGGGCCCTCTACCTAAGGACTGCTTTTGTTCGAGTTTTTTTGTTGAAATGTTTTTATGCTAAATAAATACGAGTAGATAGGTTTTAACTGAATTGAAAAATAACCGCTCAATGAAAAAAATAGGAGTTCCACTATGGCCGTGGTACACCCGAATAAAACTGCATTTGATAATAAAAGCATGCCCTCAAGGCCCACAATTTGACTCGACGTATTTTTAAATTCGTCTATTGGGACAAATTTCGGAGGAAAGGGGACAAACTCTGGTTTAGATGAAAAAATTTCGTATCGCAGCCTATATATGGTCGATCTTGATTTCGATACTGATCGTTTTTGGGGTGGTGACTGTGGAGTCGCTTTTAACGATTTTTAAGGAAAAATACCAAAACTCATTTGACATAGGCGTTATTATTTATTATAATTATTTGAAGAACAAATACTATGCACATACAATCCGAAAAACTCATTGATGCATGCCCGACCGAGCATCGAACGGATCTCAAGATCTCAAGGCCAACGTACTCAACGTACTATCCCTGAGCTATCGCCTACTCTATCTATATGGTAATAACTAATAATCCATACTAATTACGCCCACATCCAATTAGATTCAAAACAACGAAGTGATTATATTGTCTTTGCAGTTGACGTTCTCATCAGCAGTTGCATCTCTAAAGCAACCGGATCATATACAGCTTGCGGAACTGGAATTGGTAATCAAGCTTAACAACGTGGTTGGAATCAGTGCAGGTAACGATTCCGAAATACAATAACCCTAAGGATACGGAAAAATATTTCCGGAGACCTTCATGTAAAGAAGACAGCAGAAAAAACCTACAAACTACCCGAAACAGATACAGAATCGGAACCTGAATGACAAACAGGGCCTGGATTGCAGATGAAATATTAAATTTAGTAGATTTCTCGCAATTTATCACCGAGCATATCCACACTTCAAAGGGCAGCATATCAGCCAGTATAAATCTTTTTAAACCTTAAATTCCCACTTTACAATTCTTGAATTCGGGTGGGCCTACAAATCTCCTTTCACTCCTCGATGCTGCAGCTGCCTCTCTACAGGCCCCTCCTGTATACTACGTGGCTCACCGGTGTCTCGGATCTTCATGCTCTTGCAACAGAACTGCTGGCTGGATGAGTCACCAGAACAGAAAAGATATCCAATGAGGTTCAAATTGTCTAAATGTTGATATTCTTTCCATACTATTTGTATTTGTAACAAAATATAAAGAAACAAATATAACGGCTAAAATAAAACTTCAAGCTAAGAGCAATGTATACCAAAAGTTCACTACATGCATAAACGTATTTTTGATGATATAATGGTGACTTCAAAATAATTGGATTTTTCATAAGCGTGATAAAATATTATTTTAGGAATTTACGGCTGGTATAACGACTATGGAAAAACCAATTGTTTTGTAGCTAATTTTAATGTCATTAAAAAAATTGTTTATGCATATAGCAAACTGTTGGTTACAAAGTTCTTAGCTAAAAGTTGTGTTTTGGCCATTATAATTATTTCTTATTCTTGTATTACAAAGGCGAAGAATTGACCCTTAAACCCTTACACCCTTCCACCCAATGGACCAATTTGAAAAAACCTCAGATCAAATTAAAGGAATGGGCCCTGTCAGCTACTGTGCAAAGTGGCATGCCATGTTTTGGTATATATTTAAACGCACAGCAGAAAATATTAAAAATGCTACTACAGTAGGGCCTCGCTAATCTGGATAGGCAAAAAACAGGCCCTAGGCGGATTACCGAGGCGTCCGGATTGTGGTCTGCAATATTTTAATGGTATTAAAATACATGGTTAACCTTAAGTTTATATAATTAATTATCGAAAAACGATAAGTGAGACAAAACAGACAATACATACATACAAAACTACATATGTAGAGAATTACATTCAAACGTGTAAGAAATCCGCACATTTAACATGAAGTTAAAAAAAACGAAGCTTATTTGCCCGAAGAAGCCCCGCTCGCCCGTCCGGATTACAGGTTATAACCGGATAAGTGGGTGTCCGCATTAGCGAGCCCCTACTGTAGTTACAGTCGAAAATACTAACTGCACATCATATTGACTTGCACACTTAAATACTGGGTACAATGCTCTTATAAGATTTCTGTAGTTCCGCGACTCGCCATACCTAAACTCTCTTCTGCGCTGAAGGATTTCTGGTTGCAAATTTAGTGTGCAAAATAGTATTTTTGATGTGCACAATTAATGTTCATTTTTTAAGTACCGCAGGCTCTATTCTTTGTCGCCATTCTGTTATCTCCTTCCTCCATTTTTTGTCTATGTCTGGCGTCTCAGTACCGCTGCTTCCCCTAAACGAATCGTGACGTCATTAAAAAAAATCCCCGTATCAATCTTTCCCACATGCCTTTTACCTCCATTGATCCAGCTAATAGTTTAGTAACTACAATGGGTTTCTGTTTCAGTTCAAAAAAGCAGCAGGTTGTGTCAGAGATACAGTAGTACGCCGCCATTACACTAGATCTGTTAAGAGGGCGCCGAGCAAAATAATCTAAAACGACAGTCACTGTTAAATTGATTTATTGATTAATATTTCAATGATAAATAAATAAAATATATATTTATTGTCACAGAGAATGTATCTACACTTCCGCCGCAGCGAATATTAAAAATAACTTATGGTGTAAGAAACAAATATATCTGAAGTAGGCCCAAAATATAAAAAAGGTATTGGGGTTTTGGTCATTTCAATAACTTAACTGTCGAATTTTGTCTCAATCACAATTCAAGACAATCACAAACGTTATAAAATACAACTGGGCTGTTTCACATTTTAAAAATTTTGTCCGGTAAATTAAATATGAATTTTTCTGTTAAATTCAATAAATATGACCACGATAAAAAACGACCACGAGAGAACAAGCGAGGTGTCTAATCGTTCTACGCTCGGCGCAGCCTTAAGAAAGGTACATTGACACAGCCATCAGCAAAAAATTATTACGGGGAAAGAACTAGACAGTACTTGACTCCGAAGCTATGTAACAGCTACCCTCTGTTGCTGGATAAAAACAAATTAAAAATAAGCACTATTAAACCAAAACCCAAAAGTATATTGTTAAAATTAAAATAATAAACACGGTATAAACAGGTAGATAAATGTACTCGTAGATTGTAAATTGCGATTTTGCTGTATTCGTAGTTATATTAGTTAGACATAAGTAAATACCCGGAATTATATAAGCGCTTCGCCAACAAACTGTTTTGCAGTTTGGCTATCTTTGTAAAATTTTATAAAATGTATTATAGTAAAAAAAGATACAACCGTATATTATTTAAGTGGATACTTCTCAAGTTGCCTGTTTACTCAATCAAATGTCTTCAGTCGCCTCTTTGCTCACTGAAGGAGGAAGTAATTAATCGCGACCATAGATATCATAATAATCATAGACTTGGGATTCCTAACAAAAAGTTTATATAAGCTTTTTGATACCTAATAATAATGTCAAGGATGGATGAGTGATGAATGAAAGCGTAATCGCTAACCTAACGCGGTATTTTTTTTTTTATTATTGTTCCCATTGACGTACTAACAAATAGACATCGGATCTGCACTCAACCGTGTCCGAACCAAAAGAGTGTCAAAACCATTGAAAACTAAAAAAGCGTGTCAATTGCTCGTCAATCAAAATTGAGCCATACAGCAATGAAATACGATTCAAATTAAAATGTTTTTTTTTCTTAATATTTTGACACTTTACTTTTTTCGTAAATCTTGTACTATACCCGAGGTCCATGGTTTGTATGTCAATGATTATTCCGATCAAATAAACATAAACATAACTTGAATAATAACAAATAATAAATAATGAACGATTAAAAAACGTAATAATCTGTAATAAAAAAATTATGCGCAGATCAAGTTTCCAACATTCATTTCATAAAAGAACTCCCCTATCAAAGTCCTTTCATTGTCAGGGACTAAATATGAAAATGGCTTCATCTGCGGAATTCTTTTGTAAAGTCGATCACGGAAGTGACGTACAGGTTCTGATTTGAAAAACAAATCCTTTTCCTGTTAAAATATGCCAAAACATTGACGTTCAAAGTAAATACGGCAAAACGTTACAATCATACTGTTTTCCTCATCCGTCCAAATATTCAACAAAAACAAAGCTTATCATGCCGTAAGATAAAACGCGTAACTTGAACCATTGTCTCCCCTGTGGCCAAAGTTTGAGGAAATCGTATAAAACTGACAGAACATAAGAACAAAGAGACAGTGATAAAATACTATAGACCTGGAGCTGGCGGCTAATTTGACCCACAGAGAAATTCTATTACTTTATAAAATATTACGAAAAACAATAGCACATCTTATTCAATGGCAATTTTTACTTATGACCTGCTGTGTTATGGTTAAAATGTAAAAATGGATAGCTTGTACTACAGGCGATTGTAATGTAGTTTGTAAGTCTTGAAATTTCTTGGAAAAAGCTAGGTATATGTAGTTAAGCTAGGTATAAGTAAAGGAAACTAAAATACATAAAAATATAGTGATATTGTACTTACTTGTTTGTTATAGCCAAGATAAAGTGAAGGATTTCTGAAAAACTAGTTTGGCCTAGGCTGTCCAGTTTGTCTTAAAATCGGATTTGGCCAGTAACATATACATAACCATGAATAAATACAAATACGTTACATAAATGGATTATATGATTCATGGAACCAAATTTTGAAGGTTTGCTCTGTCCCAATATCTCAAATTATGTTACAGTTGCACAAAATACTATTTTCGTACTACTTTAAAGGATATCTTGGTTATTATGTATCAAAGAAACAAGCGATGTCAACTTGTTTCGTAACTTAAAAGAAATACTAAAAATTATTGACTACATGAAACTGAAATTGGTTCACGAAAAAAAATTTAAATTAATTTTAATTTTCCTGGTGAACATGGCGAATTACTAAAAATTATTGACTACATGAAACTGAAATTGGTTCACGAAAAAAAATTTAAATTAATTTTAATTTTCCTGGTGAACATGGCGAATTAGCCGAATCCTTGCAATCCAGCTATGCCAACCCCGCAGAGATAGAAAACATTTTACCTACAGGCATAAATTTTATCAAGCGACGTGCTTAGATACCATGAGTTTGTGACAAATACCTCATAAATCTCTTCCACGGAAAGGCATGGGTTCTCACCATACAAAAACGCTACAATAATTCTTTCATACTCCATTGACTTCGATGACTATTGTATTGCTCAAGAAAATTTCCTTTCATGATATCAAAGACACTTTTTGAGGAAATAGGGGAACTCAGTTGTTAAAGAAAATATTTGTGAGAGTAACAATGACTCCTTTAGGAATAACTAAGTGACATGGGATCAAGTTTTTCAGCATTGTTCGGTCGGCTTGAACGACTTAGCATTTTTTGATGTATGGGCTCCTAAGCGAAAATAACTGATATTAAAGTTTTTTATTATACAATAAGGTGAGGGGATTTATGTAATTCAAACTAATATTATTTACAATCTGATTTTTCTTTACTTCGATACCGTATTCCGATAGATACATGGGTATTTTTTTTCAGTTTGTATCGATAGAATTAACGATATTGAAGAGGACTGTCAGGCCCTAAGAGCTGTCAAATTGCTGGTAATTACTTACCAGAATAATAATTAAAGTCTGCTCAATTAAATGCGTGGTTATAGCAATGAACTGTATGTAAATAGCATAGTTTTCATAGATATTTGCGGGCACTGTTTGCGAGTAAGATGGTACACCTCCAAAGTCGAGCCTGGCATCAGCTTTATCACCACTGAAGCCCTAGAAAGCTGAAATTTGGTTTGTAGGCTAGAATAAGCAAACAAGCAACAAAAAAAAACTGTAGCTTTCACCCTTCAACACCTCAAAGAGGGGGTCTGGTCCTATATTCATAACACTATTTCTATTCCAAAGATGAAAAAGTCCTAAAAAGCTGAAATTTGGTATGTATCAATCATAACCAAGTTTATCTTTATCATATAAACGATGTTACTTGTTTCCCGTTCCGAAATATTTTCACATTCGATCATACGTATTACTTATGTAATAATCCTGTTGTCTTTAGAATTTTAAACAATTATTTTTACCATTTAAGAAGAAAGATGTAAGGATTTTTCATGAACTCTCTGAAAGTGTTATGTTTCCAAGAATTTAAATTTTTGTAACGAATATTAAATGAATTAGAAGAAGCCCAAAAACTTTCTTCAATTTAATTTTTATAAAGAGAATCTTCGCGACTATTAATGTATGATATATATCTACATACATTCTGTCAACAAAGTTCTGGGAATCGATCATTTGAAAAGCCCGCGATTTTTGGGATGCATTTCATCCCAAAAAACCGGTTTTTGTATACAAATTTTAAAACCGATCGCTCGAGCGATTGTTGAAATTCTTTTTGTCTCTAAATTGGCACACCATCCTCTATACTTACGCGGATTTGTAGCGTCACTTGTCATTTAGTTTGTTTACAGTGCGCCATTTCATCTCAAGTGTGTTTTGTTATTTTAACAATGCATATTGAAAAAACAATCTGTCTTAAATTTTGCACTGCAAATGGAATTTCCACTGCCGAAGCGCTGAAAATGTTACTGAAAAACACGTGCGTATGAGTGGTATAGTGCATTTAAAAGCGGTCGAGGTGTGGTGGAAGATTTGCCTCGCTCTGGTCGGCCATCACCGTATTCAACTGAACTTAAACATCGCTAAAGTAAAGGAAATGATAACTGAAAATCATTGTTTAAGTCTGAGAGAAATTGCGGCTGAAATTTCTGTTTCTCACGAATCAATTCAAACAAAAACACAAAATTTAATTTACTGCAAAAACTCAATCGCGTAAGAGTCGCTGAAGACATGATAGAACGAGTCAATTCCGACCCCACATTCATAAAACGCATTGTAACTGGTGATGAGACAAGGGTTTTTTACGTGTTTGACATGCAAACCAGTCAACAAGCTTCAAAATGGCTTCAGTTTTCATTCGATAGATGTCATAATAAACGAGATTTCGCGGCGAGTACTGAAGTCGATTCCAGAAAATGCGTTAAAAAAATGATTTGTTGATTGGGTTATTCGTTGGCGTAAGTGTATTATTTCGGAAGGGTCCTTCCAACTTTGAAGGTGATACAATAAATTATGATGAATAATACATAATTTTGTGTTGCATTGACCAATTTCCGGTATTTTCTTGATACAGTAGTATATATTTACAGAAATTAAAACTACTTTAGCAAAAAGTGGGTCAACGGATATTAGATATATTTGAGTGTGAATAAGTATGAGATAATCCGGCCTAACTGGGGATTAGCTAAATAAGACTCTTACGATCGCTATTAACCTGTAATTTTATGTTGTTATCCCTGTGTTTTCCATTGAGGTAGCAATTTTTTAATTATTGAAAAGAATTATGTGGACGGAAACGTGTTTTAATATTTTAATCATCTTTATAGAAAAGGCACATAGAGTTTTTTATGATTAATTTATCTCAAATCTTTATATTTAAGGACACTAAAATTTGATAGAAAGGTTTTATTTTTGTCTTCGCCTAAAATACTGGAAAACAAGACATCTTCTAACAAATTCAGGGAAGAAGGACCATTAAAACCCGTTGTAGACGTGACAATGTGAGAATGGCGGTATTACATCATTTTTATGGCGGAATTACCTCCGGTAAGAATGGAGAGGGTTCTTTGCTATCGTCTCGTGAGGAAACCAATCTGCAACCCTGAAGCTGTTCGTTATTGGTTCCCAGCGAACCCCCTTTTGTGTGATGACGATAAAAGTCTAGCAAGTATTACTCACACGCATTAAACGGGTGGTGTCAATGTTGACACTTCGTATATTGAAATGAAAAAATGGGGCTATAGTAAATACGCATAAAAAATTAAATTGCAGTTGCATAAATATGCTGATTCAACAACATACTCTTACTTGGGCAAGGTATTTTTTTTTACGGACCTTTATAAAGATAATGAAAAGCCAGCTACCTAATTGGCTAACTTTAACTCGATTGATACAATTTTTGAAAATGTTGCTTTTTGGAATGATTTTTAAATTTTTCTATAACATCTGCATAGAAAAAAAAAACAAATAATTTATTGTAATTTTAATCTTGAAAGGCTTTCACCACGAAAATCTATATTTTACAAACGTACATAGGACAAGGTTTTCGTTTTATAGCATATACATGAAAAATCGTATATTCTTAGGTGAATTCCAAAATTATCAATTCCGTTTGTGTATTGACTCTGCCTGCTAAAATGTAGGGGGCCGTTTTCAATGTTCTTTTTATTTTATTTCAAAAGTTCAACAAGTTGTTCCTGTTATTTCAAAATGGTGTACTAGACTCGTTGATGTAAATTACTTTATCTCCAGTAGTTTATATTTTCTCCATAGTAACCTACATGAACACGCCATTCTGTATAAAACTTTTGAAGTGTTGCCACGATAATAAGAAATTCTTTGAACCACCGAAAGTGTCGATTTCGAAGATACCGGATATACAGAGTTCTCTGAAATTCGACCTAAAACTTGAATAACAAATAAGTTATTGCCGAAAGAGGAATAATTATTTCTGAATAAATTGTGTTTCGTTACCAGTGTGAAAGTTTGAAAAATATCTTAAAAACCTTCGTAACTCGGAGACCATTTATTTTTGACCCCTTGTTGATAGGGCTTAATCTGTTGGAAATGATCTCTAGTATAACCCCTTTCAAGGAACAGGTCAAATTTCAGAGCAGCCTGTATATCGACCCTATTTTGCAGGTAAAATAAATGTTCTAACGCACTGAACTATAAAGAGTTGAGTAGGCTGTATGACTGCAGATAATGATACCCTATTGTACCGGTAGGGTAGACGAAGAATGGAAGGGAAAGATAACATACGTCGTTTTATTGTGATGATTTTACGAACGAGGGTTACTTCACAAAAATATTTTATGAACTAACCTATAAACCGTCGGGGAAAATTCCGCAGACCCACTTTTCGCTCTTATGACCATTTAAATACGGGTGAAAAGTACATCTACGGGTTTTTCCCCATTAATAATTATGTGTGTTTTTTTTTATTGTCACCATATTCTCGTAACCCGTATGCTTGTTTATGTGCGAAAACTAAAATGGGGTAAATAAAGCTTTTTAGGATTCCGCACCTAAAGGGCAAAACGGAGCCCTATTAAGGTTAAACGTCAGTAGCTTAGCGCAAAGTGCATAACTTAACTTTGTTTTTCTTGTTTAGAAATTTGTAATTGAAAAGCATGTTGGTCTGTGGCACTTCACGCCAATAGTTCAGTATAAGTGAGTTTTATAAAGCAAGAGTTTGAAATTGTATACACCATTAGTCATGACGTTGTTAAAACCAACTTAAAATGCTGTTTTTTTTTTTTTTTTTTTTTTTTATATATCTTTATTAATCCCAATTACAGTGAATCTTAAACTAAACTATATAGCCACTAGCGAAAGCCAATAGGCTTATCTGTAGTGGCGAGTACATACGTTATAAAAAGTAATAAATAAACAATCAAAAAACCGCACGAAACAAAACAGAATATATCGTGCGGTTTTAATTTATAATAAATTTTCACCTGAATTTTCAATTAGGAAATCTTTTATCTTATATTTATACTTATCACTACTAATATATAATTTTTGAAGATCTCTTGGAAGTTTATTAATAATGTCTGGCAAGAAGTACATCCATGTTCGAGTTCCATAAGTATTATTATATCTAGGTAATACATATAAGGGCATATAACTAAGGTTACGTAAACACGCGGGACGTTGTTTTGCTTTCAAGAACGTCTTGTTACAGTCTTCATCGACAAGTGTAAATAATTTTATTTTGTTATAAACATCTAATACGTTGCAATAGTGAAATAGATTAATTTTGTTTTTCTTGTATTCTGACATTATTTTAGTAGGGACAATTATTTTTAAAATACTTTTTTGTAGTTTGTATATATTTTCTAGATAGGTTTTATATGTTTTCCCGTAGCTGCTTAAACCATATCCTATTATTGAATCGGCCATGGCAATATAAAGTAGTCTCAGTATTCTGAACGGTACTTTATATTTAAGAACAGCAAATTTACTTTGTAACGCCCTTAATTTATTACACACATGTTGTATGTGCGGTCCCCAGTTGAAACGCTCATCAATAACAAGGCCTAGGTACTTGTGTTGTTGAACCAACTCTAACGATGTACATTTACAGTTGCTATTTTTTGCGTGAAAACAATGATGCTCGTGCGCTACGACGCTGGGCTTGCTATCAGTGATATTATGTGATGAATGGATATGAATCAACTTAGTTTTGTTTGAGTTGATAACGAGCCCTGCGTCGTGTGCCCATTTACATATGAGGTCATAGTTTTTTTGCATTAGTTGCTCCGCTATTTTAATGTCCCTGTGAGCTACAACCAGGCACGTGTCATCTGCAAATTGGTGTACAGAGCCTTCGGTAATGATATTGCACATGTCATTCACAAAAAAGAGATACTCCAGGGGGGCTAATATGGACCCTTGAGCGGATCCTACATCAGTAGGTATCATATCACTCAGGTGTTCTGCTATTTTTACTGCTGTGAAGCGATAACTGTGATAGTTTTTTATCCATTTAAGGAAAGGTCCTTGAATGCCGTTCTGTTCTAATTTCTTATATAAAGTTTCATAATTTATGGTATCGAAGGCCTTACTAAAATCTATAAAAATTGTTAAAACATGTTTTTTGTTGTTTAGGTACTGATTGACTTCGTTTGTGAATTTGGATAATAACTGTGTTGTACTTTTCTTTTTTTGAAAGCCGTATTGGTTGTTATTTATTATTCCGTTTTTTTGTAAATAGTTATTTATTTGAATACCGAAGTATCTCTCGATGATTTTATCTATACTAGATAAAATTGTGATTGGTCTATAGTTGTTTGGGTCGTTTTTTGTTCCCTTCTTGTAAATCGGTCTTATGATACCTATTTTTATTTTGTCAGGATATATGGTTGTTTCAATACACTGATTTATTAAATGTTTATTAAATGTTTTAACTTTGTTTGGTCAAGATCATGACTAATTAAGCATTCAATTTGAAACTCATGATTTATAAACCTCACTAATACTAAGCTATTGACGTCAACTGCCACACACCAAAATGTTTTTAAATTTTTAAAGAAATACAAAGTTAAGTTATGTACTTTGCGCTAAGCAACTGACGTTTAATTTCAATGTCACTCTGCTATTCATCTGTCCGTCCGTAACATCGCTGCAGTGCTTAAATGGCCAACTGACCAATTTTGTTAATTTTCATGTATACATTCAAATTTGGATATTTTGTGTAGAATTTTGACTCAAAACCAAATATTGAATTATAAATTCAATTAAATTATTTACAAGGGTTTTTTTCTCAAATTTTTCATAAGTAAGTAGAGCACAAATATATTTTTTTGTCCTTTTTTATAATAATGAAATGGTAGGCCGTCAAAGTACCATTTTTGTAACAGGTCTATCTCAAAAACGAAAACAGTTAGGAATTTGTCATATACGATGTCCTCGTACGTCGACCAACTTAATTTTGCAGTTTTGTTTAATAAATAATAAAATAAAACAGATTAATACATTTTGCAGTTTTGTTTATTACATTTTGCAGGTTCTAAATGGTTCTAAATTCTAAAATTACAAAATTGTAGCGGGGGCGATGAGTCCTGTACTGATTCTCGGCAATCATGAATATTGTGCACTTCCCCCCGGTCAGTCAGCCCAGCCAGGACAGCTCCATAAATTAGAGCTGAACAGCTTCAGCATTTTTTAGATTTAGATTTAGATTTATTTATTAATAACAAATATAGTTACATGTCAAGGAATATAATGCAAAGTTATACTTAAAGTATAATTATTTTAAAATTAACTATAAAATTATAGAATAATAATATTCTTAGTCAAAAATAATAATAATAATAATTGAAAAAACAATAAATTGTATTATGATTAAGTAATGTCAAAAAGATTAATATTCTATGTACGTACGATTAGGTACCACATCTGTCCATAAACTCCTTGACCGTGTAAGGCGCAAACTCGACTAGCAGTTTTTTAAGCTTGCTTTTAAAACTAGTGAGTGATGGTGCGTTCGTTATCTCAGTAGGCAGCGAGCTGTACGTAACGTATTCTGACACGTAACTGGTCCAGTGAAGGTAAGTTGGAGCTCGTCGCAATCCCTGCCTTTCGTCTCATGTCTTTGGTTGCAGAGGCAACTTTGAGAGTCCTTTAGAAGGTACCCTCTGCATATTATAGAGCTATCGGTGCCAACTGTGGTGAAACGGTGCTTATTTAGGTTGCAGAGTCCAGTTATGATACCTACCATGTAACGTAGGTCGGACCGTTTTAGTTTTAATAAGAATCTTGTTACCTTACCGTACGACTGCGGTATCATTAGTTTTGACGGCCGGCAGTCGTTTCGTTCTGCTCATGTTTTGTTGTGTACAGTCAGAGTGTGTTTTCGCACTTCACCCCTGATTGCTTCTGCCGATGTTCGACACAGGTTAGTGCCCTAATGATACCGCAGTCATGAATGGTATAAGTTTATAATTATTTTTAAAATTATTTGAGTCTATTAACTTATTTGAATGGTACAGAACCCTCGGGACGCGAGTCTTACTAGCCCTTGACCGATTTTTATTCTAACAACTGACTTATCTGTCTCCCAGAGACCACGGATTCCCATCTGCTACGATCACTTTCACATCCATCAATTTAGACATGTAAGCTTTACCTTCTAATATTGATTTAATGAAAACAAATTTGAAAATTTGAAACCTACCTGCAGGGAATATACTATAATGTTTGTGTTATTTGTAAAAAAATTGGACAAACTGAAAGCTAGCGTTGTGAGTTGCTTACAACTACAGCATTTGCCGAGTTTTGGCACTTTTTCGTTAAATTTTCTTTTTATTTTTTTGTGTGTGTGTGTTTCTTTTTTGTGGCAAATAAATACTTTTTCTACTACCTTTATGAAAAAGTTCCATTTAATACACGAAATTAGTTTTGAAAATGGAACTTTCCGGGCCCCGTTGCGGAATGACTATCAGGTCAGTTTGAAATATCGTAATGAAATTTCATTTATTCCAAAATTAGGTTCTTTTTGACGTTTTTTTTTTCATTTATATACCCAACATGAAATTGTTGATTAAATTTTTCAAGAGGAGTTGGAAATCATTCTTTTTGACATTTGTCTTCATTTCATGCTAAATTAGGTTCTTTTTGACGTCCTAAGTTTGTCTTTACAATCGAAATTCCCTGCGTTCCGATTCACGACATAATCGATTATATCGCGGTCTGACACTCTTTTTTCGCAAAATGATACTGGCCACAAATAAAAGACGCCGGCTGAAGCGTGAAAAAAATAAAGGTAAAAACCGCGCCTCGCTTTGCAAAGTCCAAAGTCATAAAATACATTAAATTTGAAAGGAAAAATTAAATATTGAAATACATAAAATCAGGTAGCAGAAAAAGTATTGTTCGCAACGAGTAAAAATGGGTTTTCTTACCCTCGGAATGTAAGCTTTCGAAACTAGCTTCATTCCTCGGGTCGAAATATACTATTTCACTTTCATTTTCTACTTTTTTTGTCATTCTACTTTCATTCAATACCTGTAAGGTGACATTTGTTTATATAGGCAAATTTATACTGGAGACTCGGTAAGTGGTGAGGACCAAGGTTCAATGACCCTTTTTGTGAAAAATGCTAAATAAAATTGTAATTTTCCTATCATGGCAGTACCTTCGCCAAGACGAACCAAAGGAAGCAAGGCACTACTACTACGTACCTTTTCTCTAAGCGTTCATTTGTCTAGCTTTTATATATTGGATTTTATTAATACCTAAAATACGTCGATTTTGCCACTCACTCACACACTGGCTCCCTCACTCACTCGCTCACGCACTCAATCACTCACTCAATCACTGACTCACTGATACATGATCATTAAAATCTCTAGAGTACGTCCTGAAGTCTTAGAAAGCTGTAGGGTATGTAGAGTTAGGGGTTGTAGAGTAAGGCCTTGTAGAGTTAGGGGCTTGGCTCTACAATCTGATAACAGTGAAAGCGTTATGAGCTTATTTATAAGTCTTGGCAACCTACCATGAAATGTTTTTGGTGGGATATTAATTGACTCGAAGTTGTTCGTAAATTAGTATAGGGGCACAAACATTTTTTTTTCGTCTACTGCAAACAAGGTCATTGAACTTTGGTCTTGACCACTTACAGGTCGTGGCAGTAAATAATGCTCGTCGTATCGTAGTGTCCTCTCTGTCGCACGAAGCACTAAGAGTCCTGTGACAGAGAAGACGGCCTACAAAGCCGAAGATATCCGATGTGCATTATTTTCTGCCGGGTACTGTACCGAGTCTACAATATGAGTATAGCTATACAACGTGTAACAGAAAGGTGTAACCGTATTTGAAGAGCTTATTCAGTCAATGGTTTAGAACAACTTTTACTACGGAACAAATCCTGTATATCGAAAAAAAATATTACTTACAATGCCGCTCGGCCGAAATGTATGGAAGGGCAGATTTTTTTTGAGTTTTCAGGGTTGACTCGATAGTAAAAGTTGTTCTATACCATTGACTGAATAAGCTCTTCAAATATGGTTACACCTTTCTGTTACACGTTGTATAAACAAAAGTCACCTTTATATGTGGACATATAATAATCACGGAAGCATTCCTTTTTCTATTCTAATCACTACAATACATCCTTTCTGGCGGCAACGTACCCTTACCTTATTATATTTTTCAATGCAAGTGCTCGTCAAGGCCCACTTTTTATGCATCGAAACCGAACAGAAAGTCGATTATTTTGCCCTAGGGCTTTATTATTATCATTATTTTTCATTTATTTGTAATGGTTGGCTAACCTGCAACTTTTCCTGTGTACCATAAATTTTATACTTTTTTTTCCACTGTTGAACGGCTCTGGATACAGTCCTTTTGAGCCAATCATAATTTAAAGTTCACAAGATTATATTTGTTTTATTTCCTCACACTATGCATTGAAAAACGTAGTATGATACACGGGCGTAAGAGCAATAAATTACTCGGTTACGTTTAAATGATACGTTTAAATCCTCGTGATTTATTCCTTTTCGCCCTTGTAGCATAAACTACTATTATTTTTATATTATTTGTAAGTTATATACAACAAATTACAGCCAAATTTCTTAAAATAACACAACAACACATCACATCAAACTCCGTAGGCAAAGCATTTCCACTGCATTCATATTCATACATATTTCTTTTAGCTATTTTTGTCTAAAGAACGATTGACCTACTAGAATAAAAGACCTATCTATAAAAAAACTTTTACGTATTTAAGTATTTTTCTTTGTACTGTGAATAATAGTAAAAAAGTTTTCATCATAAAATGTTCTTCATTTGCACGGCAAAAGAAAATTGTTTTTTACAAAACAAATTTTATCGTGAACAAGCAGCAAACACAGACCACCGAGAAAATCTCGAAAACAAAACGAAGTAAAACAAGAAGAAAACTAGAAAGACGATGATTTATTTTGCGGGATTTTTTCTTCTTTCTGTATTATTTTCAGTTCGGTCATAAGCCGGACATAAATCATTGGAACTACTAATTTTATCTAAGGAGATATATCGGTTAAGAGCACACAGAAAGGATTGAACCTTTATTTTTAATTACAGGGATTTAATATGTATACGAGTATACTTTATACCAGGGATGTTACGAATGTCATATTTTTGACGAATGCGAATGCGAATGTGTTGAATGTTCAGGAAAAGCATAAAAAGATATTTAGTTCAGATTAATTCAATGTTGAATGAATGAATGAATTGACACTTTATTGTACACAAAAGACATATAAAAGAAAACAGAGTATTGAAAACATAATTTTGTACAAAGGCGGATTTATCACTTAAAGCGATTTCTTCCAGCCAACCTTTGGGTGGTGAAGAAATAGTCACTAGAAAAGTAAAAATAGGGGGATAGACGTAATAGATAGAGTAAATTAAATGAAAATCAATAAAGTGTTAATACAAATAACCTACCAAATTAAACTTAATTTTAATAGATATCATAGACTTACATAAACAAATACACAAGAATATATTAATAAATACATCTATAATATATATATATATGTATATACATTTAAATATCAATATAATAAGGGTAAATAAGTGATGAGACTACCAACCTAATGAAACTTCATAGTGAGATCTGACTTTCCTCTTAAATATCGCCAAAGAAGACGACATACGAATCTCAGTAGGTAACTCGTTCCAAAGACACACAGCCTTCACCGCAAAAGAATTCCCATATGCAGTAGAAGTGTGCTTAGGGATACTAAGCAGGTGACTTTCCCTGCAGCGTAAGGAATTGACATAATTGAATTTGTTGCGAAGATATTCAGGAGCTGAGGAATCATTTAAAACGTTATATAGGAGACTTAATATGTGAGTATTCCTCCGAAGGTGAATTGGGAGCCACCTTAAACGAGCACGAAATTCTGAGACATGATCATACTTCCGTAATCCGTAGATAAAGCGAATGCACAAATTTTGGAGACGCTCGAGTTTGCTCAGTAGCTCCTGTGTTAGGTCAAGATAGCTTACATCAGCGTAATCAAGAATTGGGAGCAGAAGAGACTGTGCCAGCATAATTTTAGTTTGTAATGGAAGAAAGAACTGCAGACGTTTGAGCGAGTGGTAAGCCCCAAACATTTTTTTACTAATGGCTCCGATTTGAGGAATCCATGACAATGTGTTATCCATGATGATGCCTAAATTTTTTACTCTGTTAACAAATGGGATAACATTATTGTCATACTCGATATTTGGAGCAGCACTCAGATTCAATTTTGCCAACATTCTAGATGTACCGAAGATAATAGCCTGAGATTTGTTTGGATTAAGCACCAAGCCAAAGCATTTAGTTCATTCAGATATGATGTTTAGGTTGCAATTAATTAAATTGATGGCATCGATAATTTCATCGGGTTTAGTTCCAGTATAAAGCTGTAGATCATCTGCATAGAGGTGATAGAGAGAAGAAAGATGATTTGCCAGGATATTTATAAAAAGGGAGAAAAGTAAAGGAGATAGAACGCCGCCTTGTGGGACGCCAGCAAGGACTGGACACCAATCAGAACAACCAGTGTCAGTGCAAACACATTGCTGACGACCTTTAAGGTATGACTCAAACCAAGCTGTTGCTGCCGGAGATACGTTAAGCGAGCGTAGGATACCCAACAAGATGTCAAAGTCAACGGTGTTAAAAGCGTTGCTGAAATCTAGCAACGTTAAACAGTAACCTTGTGGTTATCCATATTCTCTCTAATATCATCTGTGATCTTAGTAAGGGCACTAACAGTACTGTGACCTTTGCGAAAACCGGATTGGAGGGGATTAAGGAGATTATTACAGGAGAGGAAACTACAAAGTTGTTCATGAACTAGTCGTTCAAGAACTTTTGAAAGTAGGGGTAGGATGGATATAGGACGGTACTGGGATAAAGTGGTGGGGTTATTAACCTTAGGGAGAGGAATGACAAAAGCTCTTTTCCAAGAACTGGGGAAAGTGCTGGATGTGAGTGAGGAGTTGAGAATATTGGTGATGTGAGGGAGGATAATATCAAGAATAGGACTTAACATTTTTATACTAATATCATCAGATCCTACTGCTTTACTGGTGATGTATAGTATGCATCGCTTAACGTCACGGCCATTGACATGCTTAAAATCAAAAGAGGAGAAATCTGGGACAGGCTTGTTTGAAAGATATGATAACGTATTATTTTTAATTGTTGCATCTAGCACGAAAGGTGGAGATGCGAAATGGTTATTTAGAGTAGTTAGATCGATGTCCGTAGAAGTAATATTCTGTGATTTACCAATGCCCAATGATTTAAGAAAATGCCACAGATGTGAACTGTCACTAGAATTTTCAATACTATTGTGAATGTGTCGGCGTTTAGCATCTCTACACACTCTATTACAGCGATTTCGCAGTTCTTTATACATGTCACGATTGTGTTCAGTCGAGTCTTTTTTGTAGCGATATTTCGCATGATCCCTCTTTGCCATGAGATTCTTAATTTCGTCGGTAAGCCATAGAGCTGGAAGTTGCTTCACTCTCACAGGATGATATGGAGCGTGTTTATCAAATAGTTGAGTGAGCAAGTTATTAAACCGCTCCACTTTCATATTAACATCCTGAATCAAATCAAGCTCTTTCCAGTCAATTTGAAGAGCATCCTCGCAAAGTTTCTGCAAATTCATTCTTTTAAAATTACGCTGGAGAATAGTACGCTTTTTGGGTTTAGGGATACGCACCTTGTAAGAGAGGAAGATGAGATCATGATATGAGAAGCAGTCGGCACTGAGTTGACCGTGGTTACTTACAAGGTCAGGAGAGGAGACAATCACGAGGTCTAAGAGAGTTGGAGCAGAATTAGGTAGGTGATGGGTAGCTTGTAGTGGGAGGATGGAGAGATTTATACCAGAAATAATTGAGTGTAGACGTTTAGAACGATGGTCGTTTTTAAGAAGGCAAGTATTGAAATCTCCCATGATAATTGTATTGTCAAAGAGTGGGGTGAGCTCTTCAAGGAGATTTTCGAAAGAATTAAAGTAGTGAACGTGACAGTCAGGACTGTAATAGACGCCAAGCAAAATACGACTAAAATTTAATGTGACCTCAAGAAATAAGTGTTCAGCCATCCCATCATATTCTCCAGGAGATTTACTTATAACGGTGAAAGGTATATGACTCTTTAGCCACTCCACCGCTACCAACGACCAGACGGTCATTACGTATTAGTTGAAAACCGGGTAAAGGGTACATAGTGGAATTGAGAGATGGCTTTAGAAAAGATTCAGAAACCAAAATTGCATGAATATTGTTGTTGTCAAAGGATGTAAGCATATCAGAGTGATTGTGAGGAATACTCTGGGCATGTATGTGTACTACATTAAAAGTCCTATGAGAATCAGAAAAAACTGAAGTGATGCGAGAAGAGAGTGGTGTGTAAGAACTGTCAAGGTCGCTGTCTGATTGGTCAGAGGAGGAAAAAGAAAAATAATTTTCGTGGCTACTAGCAGACTCATACTCGCTCATTTACAATAATAATTATTATTAAATTAGTGTTTATAAATATATAATATTTAAATAAATATATTAAAATAATAATAATAAATATAAAAACCGACTTCTTTTTTTTTCAAATTAAGATGGAATATATTCCATCACTCACCCGCCAATTTCTGAAATGAATAAAATATAGACTGTACAGAAGAGCACAGTGGTACAAATAAACTAAATTTAACATCAGAAATGTGCAAATGCAATGTGTAAAGTTGCATGAAATCGTTTTACTAATTAACAAAACATAGTGAATATTGATTTTGGAACACAACTGGAAAGCAAATAAGTGTCACATTGACATCTGCAAAGAAAACAAACATACCTTCAGAAAGTAATAACGAATAAAATAAAAATAAATAAGCATAGAAGGTAGTGCCGAAAAAAAGCCTGAAACCGAAAAGCACTTAATAACACTACTTGACTTTTTTCACATTCTGTCCGCGTGTTCTAGATTCCTTAGGTAGCACAACTTTCGGATCCTTTGTTTGCTGCCCAGTCTTCTTCAGTTCCTTAGTTAAGTCATAACTTTTATTACTTATTTTTAAATCATAATTTTATGATTTTTCTTTGCAAACATTGCATTTCGCATGGTCCTGATCTGCGGGTGCGAGAAAACGCCATATCTCACTTTTCTCTCTCGGTGCCATGTATAAAACCGTCAGAATTGCTCGAAAATGATTGAAAACCTGTCAACTACTTTTTAACTATCGTAATTTAGCGACAACTAAAAACAATGCTAGCCAAACCAAGCAATCAATCACAAACAATTAGCGATTAAAGAAATTATATATATATATACGAAAACACAAAAAAAATATACGAAAAAACAACGACTGACGCCGGCCCCAAAGTGGGCCGAAATATATTTCGAAAATAATTTTTATATTTATAATGTTTTAATTAAATAAAAAATAAAATAAAATAAGTGCTCTATGTAGCAATATATATATATTTATTTCAAGTATATTCGCAAAAGCGAAAACACAAAAAAAATATATAATTATAGGTGAGTAGTAAAATATATTTCGACCACTAATTGTGGTCGGCATCAGTTACACAATTATAAATAAAACTTAAAAATTAATAATTATAAATTATAGATACTTATGATACTGAATATTTTATTTTTGTATATAAATAGCGAGTGAGAAATGCTTTCTATTGGTCAAATAAAACACGTGATGCGAAACATATGCGAATGCGATTATCGAAATAGCACAACGTTCTACAAGATTAAAATGAATTTGTTGGCGAAATCTGAAACATATGTAGAACATGTCCATATGAACAACTTTTTCTATTAGGATTGTGCAAAATTCTTGAAATTTTTCGCCTTTCCATACTGGACCAGTCAGCTGATCAGGGTAATTTGTATGGGGGAAGTGAAAAAAAGTTACGAATTTAGCTTAGTTCCTATACAAACAGCTGTTCATAGACTAGTACTTAAGACTAGTAGTCAAGTGCTATTTAATTGAAAATCAAATAACGATGTCTTGATATGAATTAATCTATTTAGTATTTTATAAATATGCATTTATAAAAGTATTTTTGCTATTATTAGTTTATTTATTTCAGATTTACATATTTACTTATTAAACAACTACAATTTTATTTATTTTTCTTATCATTTTTATGTATTTTATGCTTTACGCTTTTTATTTTATTTTATTTTAAGTTTGATATTATTATGTTATAGTTATTAGTTTTAATTTTAGTAGGATCCAGCAGAATACCAGCGCTGTGGCTTCGGCTGTGGCATTAAGCTGAGCTGGACTCCTTTTTCATAACCACAGAATATGGCTATTTCGTTTTTAATTTGTTTTCTTTTTTGTTTTGTTTTCTGTAGTGTCTGGAATAAAGCTCTTTTCTTTCTTTCTTTCTTTCTTTCTTTCTTTCTTTCTTTACTACCTATGTTTTGAGTTTTACCAAATGTATTGAAAGTTATGATGAAAAAACCCTATCGTTTTCCAACGAAACATTTATAAACCAACGCTCCCGTACTTGCTGTACGACAAATATTGATTTGTTCATAAAATTTGTATAAATACCCATCGGAACATTGTCAGTTCAGCTGAGGGTGTTTAGAACATAAACTCCAAAAGTCAATAAAGCTTTTGCTAGCGGGCTTGACACATTTATTAGTTCACGGATCTATAATAATAAATTGATAACACACTCAAGCATTGTGATATTAAATCATTTTCTGTTCTTTAAAGTTAAATAAAGGTGGCAAACTGCTTTATAACTGTTAACTATGAGAACACTAAAATGTTACGGTTCCATTCACAGTCGATAAGTTTACAATAAACTATTTAGCACTATAAATATTTGCTTGTAAACATTTCTAAATTTAGTACATAATCTCTTAGATTATGTTATCATAAAATTGTACCTAATAGGTGATTAATTACGTAAAGATTACAGGAAAAATATAGCGGTTAAAATATTAGAGTTCCGTACTCAGCGGGAGCTGCGAATTCTTTGCCAGGCACTACCGTTTTGGCGGCTTGTTTTTGTCGCATTAGTATTGGTTTGGTATCTATGTTTTTGGGTTCCGTACTCGTGTTGTGTGGTGGTACGGAACCCTTTGTTCAACTCGCATTAGCCCAAATTAGTTGTTTTAGAGGTATATACGAGCCATAGATTTTATAGGTATGAGTGTAATTGTTTCCATATATAACAGACTTTGATGCTAAGAAATAATAAAAACTAAGTCAAGTCATAGGGTCATTACCTATGAAAGTGCCGAAATGTTCTTACAGATTCATGAGTTCATAATTCAATAGCTATTTCCATTGTTTGTTTTTTGGTTTGAAAGTTAATTACATCTACGTATAATTTTTTTTTCTATTGTCTGTTTGAAAACTAAAATTTACTTTTCAAAAACAGTCCGTTCCTAAATGCCATTCGTTTCCATGATAAGATTCGTAATCTTTTTTTCAGCACACACTTTACAAAAATTAAATGAATGTTGTTGTCTGGTCCTCTAAAAAGGCCGTTTTGCATGAATCACATTATGATTCTGTTCTAAGGCCGTCTCTTTTGCACGCGTGAAAAAACTCTGGCTCTATCCTACTTTCAAATCATTTTATGATTCACCCAAGTCGGTCTTTTTAGATCCTCTGCTCAATGTTTTCACAATGTTATTTACTTCAAATTTTCCGTAGAAAACGGTAATTTAGTAGGTAATGACCTAATATTTTAAATATGTAAAATAGAAAAGTGCCACAAAAATAATATTCCAAAGTGTTTCATGTATTTTTACAAACAAGCTTCTAATAACACGTCTAATAGCTTGTAATCCAATATTGTAACGGAAATACAAATTACATATACAAATCCGAAAATGAATTTCCATTTCGCATGACAAACTAACAAATCGTTCAACTCAAGCAACGAATTTTACCAATGTATATCGAATTTAGAACCTATCCTATTCACAATAAAATATATTTTCCGCTATCACTCTATCGTTTTATTGAATAATAGCGGTACGGTAATACAAACTTTATTTCTACCTGCATAGATCCCAATTTGAAGAAGACGTCTGCTGCTGGTTTAACAGGAGAATTTCTTATCAACTTATGTCACATGTTTTACCTAATTTTATGGGCAGCTTAGGAATATTTCAGTTGTTCTACCAGCTAAATAAAATCTAGGGTAAAATACCTAACCACATTGATTTAAACAGGCTTTCTAGGAAGTGACTGTTTTAAGACTAATAACGAGAAAAATTTTCTATCGTGTTAACCTGGTATTAGAGCGTGAATTTTCCGTGTCCTTTTTTCCATTTTAACAAGTATTATGAACAGTAGTTTATGCTACAAGGGCGAAAAGGAATAAATTACCGAGTAATTTATTGCTCTTACGCCCGTGTATCATACTACGTTTTTCAATGCATAATGTAAGGAAATAAAACAAATATAATCTCGTGAACTTTAAATTATAATTGGCTCAAAAGGACTGTATCCAGAGCCGTTAAACAGTGGAAAAAAAAGTATTACATTTATGGTACACAGGAAAGGCTGCAGGTTAGCCAACCATTGTAAATACATTTTAAAAAATAATAATAATAAAGCTCTTGGGCAAAATAATCGACTTTCTATTCGGTTTTGATGGATAAAAAGTGGGCCTTTACGAGCACTTGCATTGAAAAATAATAAATGAGTCTGCACCAGCACCATACATATGATTATTTACCAAATAAAAATAGAATAGTCATGCCCGTGCAAAATTCTTTGTAGAATGCTTTTTACGAATTAATCCCAGTCAAAGTACTTATTGTCTATGAATAAATACGAAAGTGGCCATCCCGCTCAGCTGCCACATAAATGCTTTAGATGTTTGTAACGCCCTGATGGCTTTGACCTTAATGAAACTTTGCACACATCTTTATATATGTTTCCCTTCCCCCGCAACGCACTCCGACCCATCTCTCATTAAGAAATGCAAGATGACGAGGTATTCAAAAAGCGCCGAATTTGTGAAATGGTTTCAGGTAAAAACTCTTTTCCATGAAACGGTAACTGTTAATTTATAGAAAAGTGTATTCTTAGTAATCTATATACATGAACGAACGACGCCGACGTCTGTATTCCTCTCTTTTTTATTTCCAGTATATTACAAACATACAACTTGCTAAACTTTGCGTAAAAGCGAGGCAATATTCACGATATCCTGACAGCTATTATGATGGTGTTTCATCAAATTTTGCTTTTTGGGCTGTATAGAGACGTAGTTAGATGTTGCTAGATAATACTTAGGAAGAAAAATATAAAGAAAATAAGCTTATGACTTCACATTCAGTTTTTACCTTTTGTATGAATCTTACAAAAAATCCAAGCGATTAGGGGCCTCTTAATCCGCGTGTCTCCTTCCGTGAAAAGATATTATAATGGCTTAAGAAAAGTGAAGCCAAAGGTATTTTTCATTTTTATGTTTTTTATAAAACTTATCAGTTCAAGTATTCGGCTTTATTTTAAGTTATTTTGCATTCAAAGTAAAGAACATTAACACTCGGTATAACGATTTCACTGTCTTATCCAAATAAGCCAAAAGCTTAAAACTTTTAATAGAACTTAGCCTTCCAAAACATCGGACAAGGGTAGAAGGCACTCCTCGAGTTTATGAATATATTTATCATAATGTAAATGAAGAACGGTTTTCGATATCGACTTGCTCTAAAAAGGGATGCTTTATCAGCCACTTTCGATGCAAACTACAGGCCTATGGGCTTACAGCCATTACCCGCACATCTCAAACCACGTGGTCTGCTGAAAGCCTACTTCTGCCATTCGTTCGATATTAGAACCTAGCACATTGAAGTAAAGCCTAATTTCATACTCAGCGTTTCTGATTTACAAGACCAAGCATAGGAAATAAGACTAATAAATCTATTTTACACCGTAATGCGTTGGTGTTAAGTTTAGTTTCCATTGCGATCGCTGAAAACCTGTTTGAGCTGTAGGAAAACGGACTCTGTTTCAGAATGTTGAGGTCTCGGATAGCTTTTCCTTGTGTTCCGGTTTATCTATTCTATCTGCAGTTGAATGAGACGAGTTAATCGAAATCCCGAAAAAGTTTACCGTTTGTTTGTAAAAGGCTTTATCATCCAAATAAATATGTCTACTTCTATACAAGCGCATATCTCGAAGAAAGTAGACAGAAATATTTTGTTTATTCTACGGTTTGACGACGACATATACAGAAAGGTAAGATTATTTCGCGATTTTTTGAAATTATTGTACCTAGATATCTCTCAACTAAAACGCCATATCAAAATAGTAATAATTTGGTCACTTGCGACTTGGACTCGCGCACAAAGGGTTCTGTACCACTACACAATACGGGTACGGAACCCTAAAAGCATTATAGTAAATAACAACAATAATGTATGCCATAGCTACATCAAAGCGAAAAAAAACAAGCCGCTAATAATTATGGTAGCGCCTGACAAACATTTCGACACTTTCTGAATACAGAACCCTAATATTCATTATTTTTTATTTTACTTTATAGTGTGTACTACAATCTAACCAAATTATAAAGAGGTTTGAACATTTTGGCATAGTGCAAAGCCACCATCTCGATATTTTTTTAAAGTGGCGTGGCACAATAAATAGGTAAAGAGGGAAGTAAATAGGTAAGTTTACGTATACTTTATATGTATTATGTAAGTAAGTATATTATAATTATGCATGTATATTTTGTTAAAGTATCGTAGTATATATATATATATAATAGTAGTTTATGCTACAAGGGCGAACAGGAATAAATTTAAAACGTAACCAAGTAATTTATTGCTCTTACGCCCGTGTATCATACTACGTTTTTCAATGCATAGTGTGAGGAAATAAAACAAATATAATCTTGTGAACTTTAAATTATGATTGGCTCAAAAGGACTGTATCCAGAGCCGTTAAACAGTGGAAAAAAAAGTATTACATTTATAATACACAGGAAAGGCTACAGGTTAGCCAACCATTGTAAATAAATTTAAAAAAATAATAATAATAAATCCCTAGGGCAAAATAATCGACTTTCTGTTCGGTTTTGATGCATAAAAAGTGGACTTTTACGAGCACTTGCATTGAAAATATATTATTTAGGATATAAATAATAATATAATAATAAGTAAGGAATGACAAATCCAATTTATTTAATTTCTTTTGTGTAGAATGAGACAACATTAATCTAACAGCAACATTAATATAATTTTTGAAAAGTGTCAGCTGTAAAAAAAATATTACGAATCTTAGAAATAGATGGCATTTAGGACGAACTGTTTTTGAAATTTTAATCTTGTTTATCAAACTGACAATAAAAACAAAATTAATTACGTAGATGTAAAACCTTGATATCAACTTTCAAACAAAAAACAAATAATGGAAATAGCTATTGAATTACAGGAATTATGAACACATGAATCTGTAAGAAAATTTCGGCAATTTCATATGTGACCTATTATTATACGTATTAATAATTCAGAAAGAACAGAAGCCACACATGTACGAGGGAAGACTTTTTTTTCACCCCAAAAAAGTTAGTAATATACTCGTAAATCTAGTCGATGTACATTCTTTTACATAACAACTTTCGAAGTCTACCACAGCTTCTGTTTATATATAAAATCTAGCGCACTTTTTCATTAAGGCGATATGCGAAAAAAATAAGGGTGTTTCTTTTCTGTGTATTTCATGAAATACACGGAAAACTATAATCAGTTTCTGGTATATGCATTTTGACTATATAATCTAGGGTTTTGAAATTGGAAAATATGTTTGGATAAATTTTCCTCGATAGAAATAATTATCGAAATGAGGTCTTCAAACACACTTTTTCTCCTCGTTTGACGAATAGGAACCATATACAGAACTCAAACATATTTTATTAGGTGTGTTTTAACAATATCTAGAGATTTGATATTTGAAATTTTGCTAGCTATTTTAGTTTTTTTAATAAAAATATAAAACCAACTTTTTCCCTTTTGCCCTGAATCCGCCCCTCTCGCACTGCGCGATTTTTAGCTTGGAGTGACAGTGACAAAAATAAAATTCGCATAGCCTCTTAATGAATGAATGAACAATGTGACAACAGAAAAAGAAAATTGGCCAAGTGCGATTCGGATTCACGCACGATCGGTTCCATCCCACTGCAAAATATGGATACGGAACCCTAAAAACATTACAATAGACATAGCAACATCAAGGCGCTAAAACGGTATGGCACCGGAGAATTAGGAACCCTCTGAGTACATGTGACAACAGAAAAAGAAAATTGGCCAAGTGCGAGTCGGATTCACGCACGATGGGTTCCGTCCCACTACAAAATATGGATACGGAACCCTAAAAACATTATAATGGCTATAGCAACATCAAGGCGCTAAAACGGTATAGTGCCGGAAAATTCGGAACCCTCTGAGTACGGAACCCTTATTTTTATTGTATAATAAAGTTGAAAGATTTTTGTCTTTATAGAGGCCATATGGTAGCACGTATTCTGTGAAAATTTTAACTGGCTAGTGACTAGTGGCTACTTATTTCGGCTGAAGTTGTAGGTAGACGTCTGTGTCAGACGAACGGACCAACGGACGGACAGACAGACAGACAGGCTGAAAGACAGACCCTTCACTACTTTCGCATGTACGGAACCCTACAAAAGTGAGTAACCTTTCGACTGCTAGAACTCTAAAGCCGCGGCGCGTAACCAAATGTCGACTACGGTCTTAATTAAACCCTTCATTCGTTAGTATTGCTCGAAACTGCTAATGACTATATAGACCAGGAGCGTACAGTCGGTAACCCTATGTATCGAATAACAAGATGGGACCAATTTGTTGTTGTTTAGAAAAAGAAAACTATATCAAAAGAAATATGGTTGACTGCGCGCAACCTGGAGCATTTTGTTGACTGTACAAAATGCTATAGGTTGCGGTCAGCCAACTCTGTTTATTTTGATGTAGTTTTTTTCTACACATCTATGAATTGGTCACATCTTGTTACTCGATACATAGGGTTACCCACGGTACGCCCGTACTTTACTATTTGCTTCTATAAAAATAAGCAAGCATTGTATAGACAAGTTGTGCATTCAAAACAATTGTTTATAAGGACACAGGCACGTTTTTAAACAATTTGTATCCAAATTTTGGTTATGAATAATTATGAAATTTACAAATTTTACACAGCAAACAATTATATTTGTTCTTGTGCTACTTTATTTGTGTGTATGTATTTATGTATTTGAGTATGTATTAGTATGTAGTGTATTATATTAAGATATTAGGCTTGACGAAGATTATTTTTCTTTTTGCACAAATATAACTTCACTTGTAAATTTTTTTCTTTCTCCACACCATCGGTTGACTGGAAGAAATTTCTTTAAGGAATAAGTCCGCCCTTGCCTTTTTTTATTCTGTATTCTGTGTTTTATTTTAATTTTCTGTGCAATAAAGTGTTTTTTCATTCATTCATTCATTCATTCCCGTTTATGGAAGCAAAGGCTTGATAACGATAATTCCCAATCCTGTAAAGATGCTTTACTACATTGCTGCACGCCTTGATAAATTTATTTTTCAGAGTATGGCGAGTGAGGCCCACCACTATAAGTCGGGATGTTTGGCTGTCTTTTTTGTAAGGACCCGCTCTTCTAGCAAAGTATATGTCCTTGTCATCCAGTTGAATTAAATAAAAACAAACAGAACCATTTTTTTAAACACTTTTTTCACATGTTCAGGTGTAAACATTCATCTTGGATTGTTAATGACGAATAAATTACGTACAATTTCTTATTCTTTTTCGTGTTAACAGATTCGTAATATCTGCAAACTTAATCAAAATCAAGATAGATTTTAAATTATTATTGCATGCGGCTTAAACACTCACGTTTGATTGTTGTTGACTATATGCCAACCGTCAAAGCCGCATGGAATAATAATTTAGTATGTCTGCTCACGCGAGGTTTAATAATATTAAAGAAGATTTTATTCTAAAAATAATAATATTCAGAACGCTTAGTCATGCGTGAACCGCTCTTAGCTGGTTAATTGTTTCTTACGTGCTAGATTTATGATGATTTGATCCCATATTGACGCAATCCTATTTTGACACAATTTTAAAATGACACAGTACAATCAGGAAATCAAAATCTTTCAGGCCCAAAATGCCTGTACCATAAGCTAGATGAAACTTTTCTAGAAATATATGTCAAAGTATACTAATAATAAAGTAGTAAAAAAGTCGAATATTTTTGCAAAATTTTAAATGAAATGACTCATTAGGAAAATGAATCATGAAATGAATCATTAAGTGCAGAGGCAAACCTACATTAAAAAACAAATATCTGTCTGCCTGTCTACCGGATTTGG
Source organism: Ypsolopha sequella (assembly GCA_934047225.1). NCBI lineage: Eukaryota > Metazoa > Arthropoda > Insecta > Lepidoptera > Ypsolophidae > Ypsolopha > Ypsolopha sequella. The sequence continues at coordinate 11,379,883 of OW203994.1, read as the reverse complement.
ATGCGGTTTCTATTATTATCATCGTAATGACCGTGGTCAGCATACAGGATATATATAGGAAGTGTTGATAAACTAACCACCAAGCCAAAGACTGTCGATAATCCCTTGCACGCGAGCGAAACCGCAAGCATCTAGTGAAATAATAAAACAATAAACTTTATTTTTAGAAGTAAGATAAATAAAAAAATGAAAAAATAACGGTTATTCATTAAAAAAATTAACATTAACAGTATAAACGTCAGAGCCCCCGTGGTAGTTACAGGAACTGAAGTACAGGATACGCGACGTAAATTTATCATGTTCCTGATGTCTAAAAATGAAACAAGTAACTGTTTTAATCCGAAAAGGATCCGCCTGTCGATAACGACTCACTTTCATTACAAAAATGTGTTGAGAGAAGAGCGCCGTGAAGCCAAGCGTCACACCACTGTGAAAAAAAAACGAAAGCCTTCAAAAATTTGAAAATGGAGGGAAAAAAAGACAAATTGTTATACTCGTATATGCAAAAAATGTAAGCCAGGTCCGAGAGCCGTATAATGGAATAGAATTTATAAGTAGTCTTTACGTTTATCTGCAAAGAATAAACTATCGAATCAAAAGTTTACGAGAAAAGTGACGAGAGTAGGACTCGATACTACAATTACATTCATACAATATAAATAGCCCTAAGTGCTTTACAGCTTTAATGGATCACTAAAATGTTACGGAGGGTTCCCGAACCCCGGATAAACTGAGCCCGGCAATCTACTACGATGAAAAGGTGGCATTAATATTTATTAGCAAATATTTGGACTTCCAAGCAAATACAGAGGGACTCTTTTAACATCATTGCATTATTGTTTTCTTTTCAAAAAGCCATTTTCTCTTCAACCTTGTAAATGAAATGAAATGAAATGAAATGAAATATATTTATTTATGTAATGTAGGTACATCAGATACACTTATAACGGGTCGGTTTTAATATAATATAATTAAATAATATATGTCTAATAGTTCTATATAATAAAAAATAATTATACACAAAAATTAATAAAGGTTAGGTTTACTTAAATTTAATAAAATAATACACTTGAATAAAATAAAAAATATAGGTATAAGGGATAAATAATATTATAAATATATGCATTACATATACTCCGCCCATTCGATTAGTCTTACTAAAAGGGCAAGATCATGTCTTTTTTTTTCATAATTTTTGTTACAAACAAATAAATGTAAGCAAATTTTAAAAGTAAGCCTATACTTTGATTTAATAAAGAGATAAAAATATTTAAATCAGGAGAAATTTATGTCATGAAGGGAACAAATATAATACCTTTGTCTACATGTCCCATATCTCGTAGCCCAACTGCTATTACAGTCATTCTAGAGTTATTCTAGAGGAATCATAACATAAGTTAGGAAATTATACTAACTAGTATTATGACCAAGATCATTATCATAACCCCATGCTTCATGATCGTCTAAATATTCATTTATTTTATAATATGCCTTCTTCAATAAGCCCTGCTTGATAAACAGTTTAAACTTATTCTCTGACAAAGTAAGGACCCCGCTTTGGAAGTTTATTGTAAAATCTTATACCATGTCCTACGAAAGAGGTACCTACCTACTTTAATGGGCCTGATTTTTGGAAAAGCCAGTTTATGTTTATTTCGGGTTTCTTTACAGTGTTACTCACCAACCCTTGGGAAAGACTCAATATTTTCCTGACATATCTAAGAACTTGGTAAATAAATTCACAAGGGACCGTTAATATATTAATTTCTTTGAATTCGGTGCTTCATATTATAAATAGCCTGAATTGCTCTCTCCTGCAGAAGAAAAACTATGTCTGTATCTGTGACTCTGCCCCACAGCAGCATGCTGAATCTCAACTGAAGCCAATCATCTTAAGACGTGATATGTTGCGAAAGTGCTGCCACAAAAAAAAAACATTTCTTACTTACTAGAATAATTATTGGAAATCTGCTCAATTAAATGCCTAGGAAAAGCAATGAACAACTTTTACGTAGCAAAGTTTTCAAAAAAAAACTTATTTTTATTATAGCTAAAATTTTAACTTATGCTAAAAGCGGCCGATTTTTGCAAAAGTTAATTTTGATTTTAGCTCATCAAAGACATTGTCTATGAAAGCTATGCTATTTAAGAAAAGTTCATTGCTTTTTCTAGACATATAATTGAGGCGCTGAGTGCAATAGTGGTGTAACCACATTTATATTTTTGAGGTTCTTGATATAAATTTATCGTAAAAGAGTCTCAAAAAGATAAAAGTGAGTTTCACCACTTTAGCGCTTAGAACCTCAAGGCACTGAGCGCAATAGTGGTGTGACCCAAGTTTAGCTTTCTGAGGTTATATCAATTAATTTTTCATGAAAAATCTCGAAAATTTTAATTTGGGTTACACTAATTTTGCGCTCAGCGGCTCAATTGAGCCATAGAGAAATTGAGCACACTTTCAATAATTATTTTGGTAGGTAAGTAATGATTTTTTTCTAAAATGGCAGCACTTTCACAGCATCTTGCATTTTCCTACAAATGTTTTTACGTTCTTTATTACGGTAATAGTAACATACCTACATACTGGGTCTAAATGGACGTGTATCTTTAAATTTTAAATATACATAAATTTATACGAATCAATAATTAAATTAAATACTTTATATTATAAAATTATACAGTTTAAGATATATTTCGGGTTTGACCTGGACCCGGCATCAGTTAAGTATACTAATAAATATACTAATACTAATAATAGTATAATAATAATGTATAATTTTATAGTATAAAGTATTTTATTTAATTATTGATTCATATAAATATATGTTTATAAAAAGCTTTTCAAAATTGAATATATTTTACATTAAATTTTAAATAAAACCACATTATTAACCGATCATACCTTATCATCAACGTGCAAATGAAAAAAAAAATATCATTCAATACAATAACCACAGTAAATTTGTAAGGAAGCGTAAAAGTATTTTTTTATTTATACTGTTTTGCTTCTTTGAAAAAGTTGTCCAGTATAATCAGTAGATTCTGTGGTTTCATTTAAAGGTCTATCCCATCAAAAACATAAAATGTACAAAATTGTCGAGTCTCGCAATGCAATCCTTCCACCCTAAAAAGTTGTGAGATCTTATGTAAAGCCAAGTCTGTTATTTTAGTTTGTATGGAAGCACCTTTTCATTTTAGTTAGTATGGGAGCACCTATTGAACAAATGTATCATTAATTGTTTCCTACTTAGTTACCTACCAACATTAAGTGGCTGTATTAATATTAGTCATCTTTATTTCTATAATAAAATATAGTGACTTCGCAATCGCACAGCCACATATACAACATATCTACCTAATACCAATTTGTTAGCGATTTGAGAAGATATTTCTACGCATCAGCGCTTTATTTGTGCTCTGCGATTGCCAAGTCACTATATTTTATTAGAGAAATAAAGATGACTAATATTAATACAGTCACTTAATGTTGGTAGGTAACTAATTAGGAAACAATTAATGATACATTTGTTCAATAGGTGCTCCCATACTAACTAAAATGAAAAGGTGCTTCCATACAAACTAAAATAACAGACTTGGCTTTACATAAGATCTCACAACTTTTTAGGGTGGAAGGATTGCATTGCGAGACTCGACAATTTTGTACATTTTATGTTTTTGATGGGATCTCATTTCTTTTTGTAGGTAGTCCTCCTTTTTTTCTTCTCGGGTAATATTTACTCCACGTCAGCTACGGATTTTCTTAAAGCCCACTCCATTTTACTGATCATTTGGACATACTCCAGAGAAACTAGTATCGGGAAGGAGCACTTCATAATGACCACCTAAGAAACTACCAGAGAATTGTAAACGTTTCACTGGCGTCCCAGGATCGCCACTAAATGATCCTCTCAAACGGTCATTTTTGTAAACCTCAAAAGTAAATGGATACAAAGAAGTGGCTCCCATAAGTTCGGATACGGAACCGTAGGTGGTAGTTTTCATCGTTGCTGTCGAGTACAGGTCAGCGTTAATGTGTCTCCACGCTCGTCACATGTATAAAGTTGCATTTCATCCCAATGCGCTTCCACATAATCGACTACCGCCAACCTAATGTCATACGACGACTCAATGTTCTCATACATAGAGAATGACAAAGAATGGAACCAACATAAACCATCTCCAGGTATAGGGACAACTAGGTGTGGACAATATTTCAGGCTACATTGCAATATTAATTTTTACGGTAAGTTATTATTATTATTATCCACAATTAGATGCAACAGGCAGATTAATATTTCTTTTGACCATGAAGTGAAAGGCAGGCTTGTCAGTCTAAACCACAGAGTACATTATTATGTCTAAACCTGGTCTTTATTCAATGACTAACGAGTACAAAGACATTTCATTATACCTACATCACAGAGGATGCATATAAAAATAATACAACATTAGCAGCTTTATTTTTCCTGTAAGTTTTACTGGATAAATAACCTTTTACCTTGATTTTTAGGGTTCCGTATCCTAAGATTCCGTGACCCTATTACTAAGCCTCCGCTGTCTATCCATCTATCACAGGGGTCTACAGCTTCAGCCGTTGTAGGTGAATATAGCGCGTAAATATTTTCACATAATATATGTTACTTTGTCCTCTATCACGGCAAATAATAATATGAAATGGAAATCCAAGGGGGGGTCCAATTATTCGACGTTATTTGTTTCAGCTCTATCTTTATAATATAACAATTTTGGGCAGATAAATGTTAGAGTTCCTTATTCAAAAGGTGCTGATTTGTTTGTCAGGCGCTAACATTTTAGCGCCTTGTTTTTTGTTGCCTTTATGTTGCTATGTCATCTTTATTGTTGGTATTTACCATAATGGTTTGGGGTTTCGTACCCATATTGTGTGATGATAGTACGGAACCCTTCGTGAGCGAGTCCGACTTGCACTTATCCGGTTTAATAGCGACTTATTTACCAAATGTTGATATTTCTCTTCTTAAATAGACGAAATGTGTTTTAGGGTTCCTTACCCAAAGCACAGATTATTATAACAAAGCCTCTATCGTTAGAACGGTTATACATACAAGTACCTACAAGTTGAAAATTTAGGCAGACTACTTTAAAGTAAAATAACAAATAATAAAAAATTAGGGTTCCTTCCTAAAAAGGTACCGAATTTTTTGTCAGGCGCTACCGTTTTATCCTGTTTTATCGCATTGTTTTTTGTCGCCTTGATGGTGCTATGGCATAGATCTATGTTGTTCCAATTTACTTTTAGGGTTCCATACCCGTATTGTGTGGGGGTACGGAACCCTTTATGTGCGAGTCGGATTCGCACTTTACCGTTTTTTTAGTGACTTAATTACGAAATGTTGATATTCTCTTCTTAAATTGACTAATTGTGAATTTATCAAACATTATAAACCACCCTTTTTAGGGTTCCTTACCCAAGGAACAGATTAATTATAACAAAGGCTCTATCTTTAGAACGGTAATACATACAAGTACAAGTTTAAACTTTGGGCAGTCTGTAGTAAATACTTTAAAGTAAACTAATGAAAATTAGGGTTCCGTACTAAAAAGGTACCAAATTATTTGTCAGGCGCTACCGTTTTATCGCTTTGTTTTTGTCGCCTTAATGTTGCTATGGCATCTATATGGTTGTTATTTACTTTTAGGGTTCCGTACCCGTATTGTGTAGGGGTACGGAACCCTTTATGCGCGAGTTCGATTCGCACTTTACCGGTTTTTTTTCGCACTTTAACGGTTTTATTTTTTATTTTTACTACTTGCTCTATTTTCGGAAATAAAGGTATACATTTTTTTACACTTTTTACCATCTAGCGTCACGAGGTAGAATTTTTTGTGGTAGACAGCATACCACCAACGTTATCTAGTGTCATACAAATTTATAGATGCAGCTGGAAACATACATTTTGTATAGACTTTGTATGGAAATATTAAATTACCATCCGCAAATAACATTTTTATATTTTTTTGTTGCAATGTACACTTAACACTAACCGCATGCAAAATTTCAAGTTTGTAGGCCTGCTAGAACACCTTTAGACTTTTGATGATGTGTCAGTCAGTCAGTGACAAAATAAGGGAACTTTGACTTGAGATATTTCGTAATCAAATATAGGTACAAAGTTGTAATTTGGGGTCAGAAGTAGGATCAGTAAGTATTCTTGGTAACTGAAATTTCAGACTTCTAGCTTTACCCACAACGAAGATACAGGGGGGTTGAAAGTGCCGTGAGTTGCTTCGAGAAAAGGATGGTACGGCCGTTCCGCGAGACTCGGCGGGGGCACTGCCGTGCCCCCAGATTTATGCCTGGTATAAATATTGTAACTGAAAAAATAAACGTTTAGTTGGTAAATATACTTCATTATTGCTTGGTATAGATATAAAAGTTTCAAATTAACCATCTTTTATACGCGTAAGAATAAAAAGTTTTAAAGTTTATCCGGTTACTTTCAGGAATACCATCATAACCAGTGATCGGAGTAGGGTGATTGATTTAATGTCAGTACTGTCAAATGCATATGTTAATATGGATATGCCTCAAGGATTACGAAATTACCAAATTAGTAAGTAGAAAGGTGGGAAACGAATCGAAATGAGCAAGATTTTGTTTTCTTAACACTTTCAACGCCATACCACCCATCGGTGGTAAGTAGGTATTCATGGGTAAAAAAAAAATGTTTTATTTATAAATAAAGCAAATAAAGTGACAGATATTTTGGCTTGTCATAAGCAGGAAAACTATAATGATTTTACTGTGGCATTAAAACTTGAAGTAAAGGCCTAACTTCAAAAGTATAAAAATAAAGGGATATACTATCTATTGCTTTTGTATCTTTACGGTTGCTTGCTTTATATTAAACAAATTATTAAAAAACAATTTAAAACCTTTTACTAGCGCTACCTTCAAATTTCAAATGTAGAAGCTACAAAATCACTAATTCCTGCCTAGCTAGCACGCGCTAGAGACACAGCGTTTATCTATCTTACTTGCTCTCTCGCATAATGACAAACGCGGTATGCGTGAGAGCGCAAGTAGGATAGATAAACACTGTATCTCTGGTGCGTGCTAGCTACACTGAAATACTTTTCGATATCGCTTTAACAAAAAAGACATATGCATGTTATGACAGCATGATGCAAGTACGCAAAATCAATCACCCTACTCCAATCACTGATCATAACGATGTGTAAAATCTGTCCACAGAGTGCTTATACTTAGACGATGTCAATGCTATCAGATAGATGGCGCTAGTTGTTGAAAAATAAAACACTAGTTTTATATACCTAACTTTGCGCACGCTTTACAGGCTCAGAATCTAGCATATTTTGAGCAGGTGTATAAAAAACTTTTTTTCCTAACACTTGTGCTTCGAACTCGCTTCCGTTTCTGTTTAAGTTTAATTTAAGTATATCATAATAAATAATTCAAGACTTTTCTTATAGCCTTATTTTCTGAGACGTTGTTAAGTATGCCTCACTGCGAACTTAAAAAAAAAATTTTGGCACTCATATTTTTTTCGCTTTGTCTCCGAGATTTTCCAGTACAAATTAGGTGTAAATCCGTCTTTATTGTCCCTATTTAGAAGCGAAACTCGTCGACCCAACGACACCATCTCAAAAGATATTTGTCGAACTTTTATAATGAACACCCAGGGAGTTCTGGGTCGAGTTTCCGGTAAAAAAGCTACTTTCAACAGGAGACAACCGAAAAGTAATAAATCAGGAAATTCCCTCACACTACATTAGGGATTTTCATAAATCTCTTACAGAATAAAAAATAACACCGTTTCTTGTCTTTTTTTTAAGTTTGGCGCTGAAATTAAATATCTTTTGAGTCGTCTCAATTTCCAAATTGTGAATAAAATACTCGCAATTTCAAATCATCATAGCAAAATGAAAGTATACTAACAAGCCTTTTGGTCCGCCCGTGCTGAATACAACATCTGCCCTCAGGTTTTAGGGGTCCGTACCCGAAGGGTGCTGAACGGAACTCTATTATCACAGTGTAAAAATATATATTTTTAAACTGTGCTATTACTAAGTCTCCGCTATCCGTCCGTCCGTACGTCTGTCACAAGTAATCAGTTAAAATTTTCCGGCAAATCATAAAAAAAAAATAAAAGATTCAAAGCAGGGAGGGCTCCGAAAAAAACTTCAAAAAGGAAGATTTTTTTAACATTATTTGTTTCAGCTCTATCTTAAATATTTCAAATTTGGTCAGATTGTAGTATATTTTCTAACAGCACTAAAACTAAAATCAAAGCTTTCAGAATCGGCTACAATATATTTTTTTATTATTTGCCGTGATAGAGGCCGCAAAGTATGTAAAAAAGTATAGCTGTAAAAATTTTAACTACTCGTAGCTTCCTACAACGGCTGAAGCTGTACACCCCTGTGACAGATTGACAGACAGAGGGACGGACGGTGGGACAGACAGACAGGGTCCCGTTTTAAACCCTTCGGGTACGGAACCCTAAAAATACGTTAAAATACCACGGCTTACTCCACTCAACAAGACAAGTTACTGTGACCTGCAGTTCAATCAAGCCCCATATTTGTAAACGATTTTAACGGCTTTGCCGCCGGAATAAGAGCTATCAATAGATACAGCCTGTCATGCTCGCGTTTGTACGAGTACACTCTCCAACACATTACTGGTGAAAATCGTACAAGTGGTATTCCGTAGGTGGTGGCGTAGGTTGCACTGTCTGGTCATTACCCTAACCAACTTGCTTTGCTTTGTATTTATTCAAAATGTTATAGAACCCTCGTTCGATGTTTCACAGGCACTTGCCAGGTTTTTCAGAAGCGGTATTTGTAAACATCTTTAATTAGGCAAAAAACTTTTTTCCCCGAAACCCTTTCTATTTTCTTTTAATCCGGTAAAGGCTGAAAGACAGCAGCAAAATAAATTATACCTAAGTATATACTGTAACGAGCAGCTTGCTCGTTCCGGGATATAGTAGGATTCTTCTTGAATAAGACGATGTGTTATATTTTGAGTCCTTGTTTTATTCCTTTTTTCGATATATTCTCACTAATTAACATATATTATGCACACATTAAGGTAGGGGAGCTCTGAGCATCGAAGGACACTCGTTGATCGTGTCGGAGGCGTACTTTACTTAGACAGGATTCCAGCAGGAATCTTATGAGAGTCAGCTTTCTTCAGGAGGACTCTAGAAGGAATCTTATGGAGTCACGGTTACTTCGTCAAGACTCCAGAAAGAATCTTTAAGGAATCTTGCTCGTGTTTTGTTTGAAAGATCTTTTTACTGGTATCTGTATTTATTTTTTGAAAACACGAAAATAAATCAGTCGATACTACGTATGTCGATCCATAAAGGTTATCGATTGCCAATTGAACACGAATAAATAGTCCTTTTACCTACCTATAAGACCTAACCTTACCTAAACCTAACATATTACTAGTGCCTATAGTTATTAGGGTTCTGTAGTACCTAAAAGGTACAAAAGGAACCTTTATAGTGAAACTCCGTTGTCCATCCGTCCGTCGGTCCGTATGTCACGCCTCATAACTTTAGCACCGTTAAAGATAAAGACTCAAATTAATTTTCCCCACATCACGGTGTAAAAAATATATGAAAAATTTGAAATTGTTCAAAATATTTCCACTATAAAAAGAGAAAAAGAAATGTAAAATCCTAAAAATGCAATATGGGTATAAATGTATAGAAATTGAAGACTGATTGTAAAAACATATACTTTAACTATATTTAGTGGCACTGGTTTCCAAAAAACTTTTGAAAAACCACAAAAAATATATGTCCCCCCCTTATCTCCGAAACTGGTGGACTGAAATATACAGGAAAACTATAGCGATAAAAAAAAGTTGAATACAAGTGAGAAATATAGAAAAGTAAAATAAATAAAAAATAAATATTATAAAAATACAATATATATAGTTTGGCTATATTTACTTACATCTTTTTCGAGAAACTCTCGAAAAACCACAAAAAATTGTAAAGGGACACCCCCTTATCTCCTAAACTAATAGACAAAAAAATATTTTAAAAAATCATGGTAATATGTGTTTACATAACGATTACAGCAAAATTAGAGTGGCTTAGAAATTCATGAAAACAAAATGACAAAATTGAATTTTTCATCCACAATACGGAACCCTAGGTACATGAGTCTGACTCGCACTTGACCGGTTTTTGAAAGGCTCCAAGCACTGTTTTACATACAGAGTGTATTTGTGAGGTGCTGCGAAACTTAAAGCACTTTCTGCTGATAATACAGAACCATTTTGTTGGTATCATGACTTTTGAAATTACAGGAAAAATTAAAATCACTCAAAATTTTAAATCTATTCCCACCTTACAATAATAAGTGTTGAAAAGGTTATAATATTAAATCTATTCGCGCATTACAATACTTGAGAAGTTTATAATTTTGGTGCTATTTTGGTGCTATTTTTAGTCACTATGATCAATAGAACATGTGGTTCAAGTTTCAAAGTAAATTACGGACAGCTAGAAATACAGTAAAAATGTTAAAAGGTAGCAATACAGTGATCAATTCCTTTTTCGTACTAATTTGAAGAAGAGGTACGATATAAATACGATATACTCGTACTTGGTCGATTTTTTCTGTATCCTGGCCTGGGATCAAAATCGAGGATCATTTCTTTTATGAAGTGGATACTTCAGAACTTGTACGTCACTTCCATGATCGACTTCACGAAACAATTTCGCAGATCAAGGCATTTTCGTATTTAGTACTTGACATTAAAAGTATTTTGACAGCGGAGTTTTGTTGTGAAAAGAACTTTAGGAGTAACTTATTTTTTTTCCAAACATACAACAATACCTCGTGAACGGAGCCGCGGAAAAAAACTAATCTCTTGTAAAAACTTTACCGCTCACACCTGGGTCAGTAATAACTGACTTCGATGCGTTCAGTGACTCTTATTTGCTACGGCGTAGCAAGCGCTACGAACCCACAGTGTTCCCGGGCATTGCAGACCCTCTACGTCATAGTCGTACTTTGACACGTTCAATGACTCTTATTTGCTACGGTGTAGCAAGCGCTACGAACCCACAGTGTTCCCGGGCATTGCAGACCCTCTACGTCATAGTCGTACTTTGACACGTTCAATGACTCTTATTTGCTACGATGTAGCAAGCGCTATGAATCCCCAGTGTTCCCACATTGCAGGCCCTGCTACAGTCATAGTCGTACTTTGGCACGATCACTGACTCTTATTTGCTATGGCGTAGCAAGCGCTACGAACCCACAGTGTTCCCGAATTGCAGACCCACTACGTCATAGTCGTACTTTGACACGTTCAACGACTCTTATTTTCTACGGCGTAGCAAGCGCTACGAACCCACAGTGTTCCCGCATTGCAGACCCGCTACGTCATAGTCGTACTTTGACACGTTCATTGACTCTTATTTTCTACGGCGTAGCAAGCGCTACGAATCTACTGTGTTCCCGGGCATTGCAGACCCACTACGTCATCGTCGTAGTTTGACGCGTTCACTTGCTCTTAGTTGCTACGGCGTAGCAAGCGCTACGAATCCACAGTGTTCCCGCATTGCAAACCCGCTACGTCATTTTCGTGGTCAAAAAGCTTGTTATTTTATGTTTATTTGGAAGGTGACGTTGATTTAAACAGAAAAATACACTAAAGGCTCAAAAAAGAGACACTCATTGTTTTGTTTTAAACTGAAAGGCTCGTGGTTTAGGCCGATATGACATGAACTATCAGTTTACTTTTCAGTTTTGATTTGTTTTTAAATTTCACGTTAAATGTTTGATGTCAATTTTTTAGGAAAGGTGGATTACTTTTTACGCCATGTTGTAAAAATAGATAGTGGGTTTGGTCCCATAAATGTTCAAGCGCTTAGTATAGAAGCCTAAATTTTGAATTGCGAGGTTAGCAACAAAAACAATTGACGACAAAAATATAAATTGGGCTGTAAAATTTAAGTCAACGCCTGTCTTCTAGAAGGGTAAGCAGAGACTACAGATTTTCATCTGCTTCAGTCAACTTTATATAGAAATAGCAATTAATATAAATTAAACCTTATAGTCGTGAACAGCTCTATGTGTGACACAATAGAACATCAAAGCCTTCAAAACTTCAAATTTAACAGATTAAAGAAATAACTCTTCTATTAGGGTTCTAGTAGTTGAGGTACATTTATTATTTTACTATACAAACACTGTATAAGCCGAATTTTGCCGCTTATATATTTAATTGCTGCCAATTAAACTTCAATAATGTTACAAATTAAAACTATTCAAAGTTGAAGATAAGTTTTCTATTTTCTCCATATAAGGATTACCAACGCTGAAATATCTTTAATTCAAAATTGCATTCCTCCTTAAATTTAAAATTTCACTAGATTAATTTAAGCCATCAAAATCTGTTTTAACACTGCATGAAACCTGCATGCCCTAGAAACCACCCAAAGTACATAATTCTCGTGACGCAACTGTTTGATCGCAAAAAAGTTTCATGAAATTGACGTCATAATGTATATTATATGTGTGTACTACAGACAAGAATAACAAGCAGTCAGTATATTTACAAACAAAATTGTTGGCAAACATGGCTAAGCACAGAAAATATGCAATTAACTGGATGTTTATCTCAACCCATGTCTATACTGTGAATAAATAGTTGTTCCTACTACAATAAGCAAAACAATAAAGTAAGTGAAAAACAAATAACTAACTTGTAAATCTATGTAAATACAAACGTTTACATATTAAACATTATTTAAATTCGTATGTAGTTGCACTTCTCTTATTAAATTTTATTTGTTAAATTGTATACGCACAGTGAAATTTTTGTAGTTTTGGAAATGTTTTTACTCATCCATTACCACTTTTAAATATTGCTGTATTGTGAAAAAATTGTTTTCATAAACAAGCGCGTAATACGATCATAATTTAAAGAACCATTGTTCTAGGTAAATCGAAAACCCAGTATTGGTGAAAAATAAGCCACCAGCGGCCGGTAATATTAGTATAAAAAGGTGGCGTAGCTTCGTAACCAAGGGCCCCGGTGCATAAATGATATTAGAGCCCTATCTAAAACTAAAGTTTTATCACTTTAGTCCATGGTTTTATCAAGTACATACTTTAAAAGTGTAAAGCTTTTTCATCATCAACGCCCACTGCAGGGCATAATTTACTGACATTCATTATCCAGTGAAGCTATTAGTTAGACCCTGTAAAAGATAATCATTTATGAAATGAGCCCATAATAAGTTCACTGCGGTAGTACACGCATTTCTAAGTATAAATAGTATATCCGACATTATGTAATATAAAGTGGAATTATTCACACAGCCAGAATTCAACCGCAAACATTTCAGTTTTAGCAGGCTCCAGGCTCTACGTCTGCAAAACGGCTGACAACATCCCTAGTGACCGCAGCGGAAGGTTTTTGCACTTTTTACCCGACTCTACCCTCGGTAATTTTTGGTCGACATATGCAAGTTTATTTTGAACTTTAAAGCCTTGAGATAAAGTTTAAAAAGTTGTTGAAAGCTTAAAAGCGCGTTCTACGCTCGAATGCAAAATCCGGTTTTAGACTGAGACACCTCTGTCGATTATCCTACGTGAAACAACAGGACACATGATTAACTAATTTGGTTCACAGGCCTTAGCCTGAAAATTGTTTTTTGAAGTTAGTTGTGTTTTTGTTTTAATTGAACTCACAGTGTGATCGATAAAATTCAGTCATTCAGTCAAAATTAAATATAAAATATCTGTTAAAAAAAATTACTTCGATTACTTTCACAAACAGTATGTATGGTCATGGCACTGAGAGTTTTTTTTCATTATTTGTCCTCACAGTTTCATTCCTCCCAAAAATTTAATTTGGCTGCGAACCTCGTTTTGTAATGGAAGGGGCTTACCCGCTTACTATAACTACCAAATGAAAAGGGCCTCATATTGTTACTAAATCGCGTCGGTTTACTCGCAGAACGCTCTCAGCCTATTTTGTTTAGTTAGGTACGTTAAACAAAACTGTACCTACTCGTAGTTTAGGAATTTTGTTTTTATTTCTTGCTTGGCCGTGCTGGAAAAACATATAATGTTTCGTTGATATATATATGAGTTTTTACGTAAACGGAAATATCCATATAAAGGGTACAAGGCTAGAATGATGAATGTCCTATTTTTAACATTTCGAGATAATCGAATTTAAAGTTTAAACTTCTTATACTATTGAACAAGCAATAGCCCATTTAGTTTTGTTACTAATTTATGACATGTCATTCTATAAGGATAGTAATTAAATGTAAAAAAGATCGGGAATGTTGTTTTATCATTACAAACAAAAGATGCAAATGTCAAAATTTACTATAAAATAATTTTATCAATGTCCAAAACATTATTTTTGCAGTGGAAACTAACATTTTCAGTATTATAATTGTATTTCTAAGGTATCTACTTATTTTCAACGAAATTTTGAGAGTATGCGCAAATTCTGCGGCTATGAATGATAAATAATATTTTGTGAAATTTGACATTGACAGATGCAGCGTTCCGAATTGGACATTCAGCATTTTAACTGCTCACACACATTTCACAGTGTTATCGCAGTGACTCTCAGCGTTATTTCTGTGGAAAGGAATATTCCTTTTTGATATATCTCTTGACTGACAGCATTCTAGTGTATTATACTTAGACGAAATGATAGAGATTCGCAAGTGCTATCAAAGTCAATAATAAAACTTGAATTTTTTTTTGACCTTACATCGTTCTAGACTTGTACCCTTCATATGTAAATATGCCTAGTGTTTACCAACAAAAATATAAATAACAATCTCGCACATGAATTTATTATCTACGCGGCAATATGTTTGTTTATTAATAAAATTTATTGATTTTTACACGAGTTTAATATTGATTGTAATGAATAATATACATATACATAATTATATTTATGTGTATTATTCAGTACAATCAATATAGCACCAGTGATATTATCATAAAAAAAATGTCATTTTCTGGGGGTTTATTTTCGCCACCATAAAAAGATATGCTTTACCACTTTTCACCCTTATTACCGCGTGGTTTAATAATTTGGTTAAGCGCAAGTCAGACTAGCACTCAAAGAGTTCCTTACCACCACACAATGCGGTTACGCAACCCCAAAAACATGGTAATTTACAACAATTTATGATGTCATAAGCAACATTAAGACGTCACGACACAAACAAGCCGCTAAAATGGTAGCGCTATATCTTAACCGCAATATTTTTTTGTGTAATCTTTACGTAATCAGTATTAACATGATTTTTTTTTTTTACTTTTTTGGTCTTCTTGTTTCGGAGATGAGGGAAGGGGACATAATAACGTTTAAAAATGCTTTTTTCGAGGTTTTTTGTATGAGGACAACCGTTGGGTTTAAATTTTTTAATTTATTTGTATACCGTGATATAACCTATAGTATTGTGTGAAAATTTCTACTAGCTACCTATAACGGCTGAAGCTGTAAACCCCTGTGACAGACGGATGGACAGACAGACAGCACTCGTAGGTACATGCCAGATTAACTCAATTGGCTCAGCTGGGCAGCCCTTCTGTGATATACTGCGGATAAACAAACGGACAGACAGATAAAAGAATGGAAGAAACCCTAAAGACTTAAACCATAGAAATTAAGATATAATTAAGAATTAAGATTTAATTATATATATATATATATATATATATAGCTTATTATTAGCATATTTGCTGTAGAAATCTCTGTTTAGAGATAAACTCGCCAATGTGTATCTTTTTTCACTGTAATTTTGTTTATGTTTATATTTCCGTGTGTATAATAGAGAAAGCAACATGTATGTACAGAAAATATACTGAAAATATTTTTATATGAAACAAATTAAAAACACTGTATATAACGTGACAGGCGGAAGTGCCGGTGATTTCATAGCGACTTGTCAACTTTTCTAAAAATGAACACTCCGATAACAATATTCCGAGCTCCCATACTTTGTAAAGGCTAAAAACTTTGGTAAAGACATTAGGGATGATGACTATTAATCAAATCAACAACCTTTTATGAAACGTTAAAAAATATTTTTTGTATGGAAATAATAAGAAGTCACGTCATAACTTTTTTATCATAGCATTTTGGCACAAGACAACTGTATTAAAATGTTAAATTGAACTGTATGCAAAGTTACGAAATAAGTAGGCACTATTTTTTAATATAAATTTTACGTACACAAAATTTTTTGACAACCCAGGCATCATCCCTTTTCTAAACATTATTTTCTATTACACGGATCTTCCTTTTAAACTCAAGTACGTTTTTATTCGAGTATTTAACCCTTCCGTCCGCATTTCTTACGATGGCCCATTAAAAAGGCTCCGGCAGGCTTCTCTAATTAACGGCTCGGCAAATTGATAAAAAGCCTTTACTTTAGGGCCTACATTTTCTGACACTGTGTTGAAGTGTGACAATGATTATAGGTCCTCGTTTATATTTTAGGACCTAGCTTGTCTTGTTAATTATGTTTATTGTTAGACTACCTTTTGCCCTCGGTTTCACCCACGTCTATTTAGTTTTTGTGTAGTCCTATCGGATCTGTCAATAATTTTCGGAATTTTATAGTATGTATTTGTCCTGACTTTAGTGTAGAGTGTTTTTGGTTCTCGTATTCTCTTATTTGATCCCTATGTAAAGTGTATTGGGAATTGATTTACGGGATCAAAAGTAACCTATGTCCTATTTTAAGTCTAGAACCGCACTTGTGCAAAGTTTCAACCTAATCGGTTTGGAAGGTACAGCGTGAAGGAGTAAAACATCACTTTTCTAAGGAAACTTGACACCCCATTACCATTTCATGGGAACTGATTTATGGAATAAAAAAGTAGCCTAAGATCTAAAACTACTATATTTGTGCAAAGCTTCAGCCCAATCGGTTCAGTAGTTACGGCTGAAGGAGTAACAAACACACATCCATCATCCATCTAAACTTTCGCATTTATAATAATACTAGCTTTTGCCCGCGGCCTCACCCACGCTTATTTCTTTTGCATTTTTCTGGGATAAAAAAGTAGCCTATGTCATTCTCCAGCCCATAAACTATCACTATGCAAAAAATCACGTCGATCCGTTGCTCCGTTGCTGCGTGAAAGAAGGACAAACCAACAACCAATAAACCAACAAACACACTTTAGCATTTTATAATAAGGGTACGGATTACTGGGATACTTTTAAGCTCCAAGATAAACTAAACATACAAAAAACATATCGTAGCGACTCAATTTAAGGATATCAGTGGTATTTTAGTTTAGATTTTTAATTATTTATTTAAATGGATCGACATTCGTGAATTATTTCGCGACACACGACATGTTTCGAATTCTTTCCGAATTCGTTCCCAAACGTGCGAATGTCTGTCGTCAGCGGACGGAAAGAATTCGAAACATGTCGCGTGTCGCGAAATAATTCACGTAAGTCGATCCGTTTTAAATAATTAATTATGAATTCAACTTACAGTCGTTTAGATTTTTTCTGAAATAGTCAACAATCGTACACCTGTCTTTTCACCGGAGATTTTTATGTCCCAACAAGATTAAGTGTGGGCTTTGTCGTCTTATTTTGGACACAAATACACTCTTTTTAGGGTGTGCAGGTTTTTCCGATGTTTCATGTGTTTCACAGTGTTTTCCGATACCGTTCAACAAGTTGTAAGAAAACAATTACTATTCAGAAAAACTCACGTGCTTCGATTGGGAAGATTCGAACTAGTTTCTCAAGATTGAAAGTCAGTCCTACCGTGGTGTGTAACCATAGTAAAATCGCAAACGGAATATACTCCGGCATAGTGCTATACAGGGAGTTTAGGTTAAATATTTTCAGGGATGATAAAGGAAGTGATTTTGAACATTTCTAACTAGGTCTCCGGTATGGGTTCGGGCGGTTGATTGGATTTCCCCTTGTATAATATAAATTATTACCTATCATTTTAATCTTGTATTTATTTTGTAACATAAATTAAATAAACCTTCAATTTAGTTCATGTACATTTATTATTTTATTACATATATTTTTATTAGATTAAATTTGACGTGTAAAAAGTGTATTATGTATACCTATTTTGCAAAATAAACTATTTGAATTTTTTAGTTTTCGAGATATTGACATTTTTCAGTTTTGTCTATTTAAAATTGGAATAAAACACTATTTTTGGCTAAAAATAATATTTTTTTCTTAAATTATTTCTTAATACTTCTTATTATTTCTTAAACAAAAAAACAAGGTAAATGTGTTCAAGAAGAAGTGAAAATAAAAGTTTAAGCTAGTTACAAAGAAACAATTTTTTTTTGGCATATTATTAAGCTTAAATTATTATTTTAAGCCATTAATGTTTTTTTTATTATAATTGCTGTTACCTAGTTTTAAGTAGACAAAACTTATAAATGTCTTTATGTAAAAAATTGCAAAACTTTGCATAATAGTAAATTCACTAAGAAATGTTCAAAATCACTTCCTTTATCATTCCTCAAAATATTTACATCGATGTCACAAACAATCTGTGTAAAATTTTCGCACTTCCAAAGCAAAATGGTCGGCTTA
This sequence comes from Ypsolopha sequella, assembly GCA_934047225.1. Classification (NCBI taxonomy): domain Eukaryota; kingdom Metazoa; phylum Arthropoda; class Insecta; order Lepidoptera; family Ypsolophidae; genus Ypsolopha; species Ypsolopha sequella. Next base: position 11,361,267 of record OW203994.1, on the reverse strand, counting down.
TTAATTTTTTTATTTTTTATTTATTTTATAAGAAACAAAACGTCGTATACATTTATATATAAATTAAATAATAAACAAAAAGACTACATGTTTCATAAATCATTACTAAAAGAAAACAAATAAATTGAACACTTAGCTTTAGGAGCTTAGTAATTATTAAGTAATACAGTGTTACAGTGTAATTAAAAATAAACTATATAGGCATTGACTTAAGGTCTTATTTTAATAATGCTAAGTACTAAACATCATTCGGTCTAGCGATATTGCAAAACATCTATTTGAAAACAAAAAAAAGGTTAGATTTTAAATGATAAATTATGTATCCATTAGAACAGAATTTCACGAAGCAGTTTTTTATATAGATACAAACTGGATGAAAACATATCTATGGATAACCTCAGAATAATGAAAAGCAGAACTGTGGGTCTACCGCGTAATTCTCATTTTCATCAACATCAACTTGAGATTGAAATTTGACGTGCGTGCGACGACGCCCGCCTAACATGCCATCTCTTTTGCACGCGTTGAATTTCGCATGCATTTGCTTGAAGTTGATACAAATGAGAATTACGCGGTAGAGCCCGTGTCTCGAGTTCTGAGTAGTGGTTTATTTTCCAAATAAGCTACAGCGTAGAACTCGTAGGCATTATTAATAGACCTGGGGCCCTATTGTCTAACTTCAACATATATTTTGCTGTTGCAAAGGTACACGTGATTGGCTACAAACGATGTATCACGTCATTTCTAGCCAATCACGTAACGTTTAAAGTTAGACAAAAAGGCCACTGTTTCCTACGCATTGCGAGTAAAACCATTATTAAGATCCCGCCATACCTATAGAATTTTTATATTTCTTGATACATACCTGCAAATGAAAAAAACATACAAGACTCATTTCTAAAAGTGACGTTCGAAAATGGCAACAGAAACTGAAAAGGGTAAAAAGGTCAGGGTTGGTTCGTACTGTTGTCATGCGACACGTGATTGGGAAACTTAAAGACGCAATCAATGCTATTGGATCCGTCGCCATACAAAATTGTGTTTATCGTGGGGTAATTTTTCAGGTCTAATCAGACTTCTATGTTTTTTTCGTTTACTGATACGTACCTACAATACGTAAATATTATTTTCATGTTAGACCGTTATACGAGTATGTATAAATTTGATCTGTATTTTTCAGTCTCGATTTCAAAATCAGAATTTATTTGTCATTAACAAATAACGTCCAATTTATTTTAGTGTGTACCTACACTTAGAGTCGTCTTCACGACACAAGTATATAAAATATCATTACCTGTACAAAAGCGTGTGAACTCTGAATTACATCAATAAATAAAACATATAGTTTCGAATAAACATTACGCAGGACCCTTGTATAGGCTCGGCCTTTTATCGTCCTTGTGGTAAAGCTCTCATGATTTACACCCGTTAATAGAAAATGTTGCCAACTTTTGGGGCCCGAAGCTGTAACAAAGGCTACCTATTTGGTAGTAAAAATACTTTAAGAGGCTATGTAAATTTCATTTTATCACTGTCACTCTAAGCCAAAAGTTAAGTTAAGCACAGCGCAAGAGGGGCGAAAATGAAATAGTATGTTTCTTTTTTAATTAAAAAACAAATAGTTGGCGAATTTTCCAAAACCAAAAATTTAGATATTGTTAAAATCCTATTCCTATTCGTCAAACGAGGAGAAAGAGTGTGTTTGAAGACCTCATTTCGTGTAGTCAAAATTGCCAAAACCAGAAATTCATTACAATTTTTTGTGCATTTCATGAAATACACAAAAAATCGCCCTATTTCATTTAAATTAACATTATATCATTGCAGTATAGAAACGCAGAAATAGAAGTAAATCTGGATGTGAGGAGCTCTGAACCGGGACTTAAGGTCCATTTCATTTACTTAGCGCCTTAAAAGTACGATTGTTTATACTGTCCCTTTTTACCCCTCATTACAAGCCACGTGAATAGAAACTAGGGGTGGAAACGAACAAAAAATTTGAGAAGTCTTTTAAAAACAACAAGATTGAGGTTGTATTAATCAAATATTATCTTTTCATTTCATTTTATTATATCTGTAAGATGTACCCGAGGCACGATCTGGATTGAGATCTTTTGTTTTAGCGATAATGAGAATTAAGAGGGTTAAAATAATTAAGGGCCGAAATATATCGAGTAAAACCTGTTTTTATTGTTTTAATATTAATAAATAAACAAAAGTAATAAAATAATTTAAACATAACATAAGCAAAATAATATTTAATAATTTATACTGTAAGGTGTGACTCCTTGATGGAACTTCAATCTAACACTAATAAAAGTCTTCCTGTACGAATTCCACTATTTTATTTACTTAATTATTGCGACTAGTTTCGTCTATTTGACATCGTCGGGATGATTGGAATAGGTAAACAGTAAAAAGGATAGCTAACTAAGTCTTAATCTACCATAACACTTAGTTAGCTATCCTTTTTACTGTTTACCTATTCCAATCATCCCGACGATGTCAAATAGACGAAACTAGTCGCAATAATTAAGTAAATAAAATAGTGGAACTCGTACAAGAAGACTTTTATTAGTGTTAAAATAATATTTATTTACATGAATTTTGAGCGACTGGTTCTTTAGAGCAGTTTGTACAGAGTTCCAAGAGCCAGATTTATTAAAAATGGTTGCACTTTTGCCAGTGACTTGTCTGCGCTGACTACTTGATATGTGAATCATAGACTTAGGATATACTGGCGTATAGACGAACTGACAGCCCGATAACGCGTCACGAATTTTGTCATTGTGTGCGTCAACTAGTGATGTTCATTGTACGTTCAAGAACTATCGAAGTGTGTTAGGCGGATTATTGAGGTGTAAATACAACGATATTAGAAGAAAGTGCAGATAGGTTACCTACACAAGAATCGAACTTCTAAAACGGCACATAACATAAATTACTTCAGTCAATTACGTAGTATTGCAATGTCACATCGACTGACACGTGGAAGTCATAATTATCACGAGCGAAAAAGAGATAAGACCTATATGTTGCTGTGCGTCTACCCGTGCGATTTCCGTCGTGCGCTGGCGCCGACACGATACTGAGTACAGGTTGGCAAATTAGCCAAATTTTAACGTGCCACTCGCGGATCGCCTTTTACCTATCTACAATTTCTTCTATCATTGTGTAAATTATAAAAAATAAAACACCCGTTGAAAATTACTGCGCTATTTATTCTTTTCACCAGCATACCAATACATTTTTATTGAAATAATGATATTTATTATCAGATTTAGTAACTTTTTCTAGCCTTTTTTTACATATAAAGGCCTCAGCGCACAGAATGCGGGGTAGTAGCAGTAGTAGTTTTTTCACGAAAACGCTAAATAGAATGGTCTAGATAATTGGAAAAAAAGTCAAAAATGGGTGTGATGACGCGCGAAGCGAAGCGAAAGAATTTTAATATTTAAAACATAAAAATTTAAATTCACAGAAAACAATGGAAACTTTGCGATGACAAGGTTTTGTAGGATAATAATAATAATAGAGCAAATTTTGAATTTAAGTATTCTGGTTTGATTAATTACAAAAAGGCGGGTTTTTTACAATCTGCCTGCTAGACGGCTCTTAACAGAAAGTTTGCAATTATCCGGACCTTTTTGCAAAAATCCTACGATTGTCACGTTGATCCGTTTTTTCGGATAATACTGCGACATCGATATCGATAACATTTTCAATAATTTCAAGCCCTAATGTACATGTAAATTATGTTAATGAAAAATATTTCCACTAAAATCATGCAAACTACGAACAACGTGACTTTTTTCCATGCAGAATATAAAAATTTACAATACGATTGATATTACTTCGTATTTTAACAGAATATAACAGAAATTAAACCAAAAAATAAACATGTCGTACCAGTGAAGCGACGTCCTGAGAATTTACCTGTGAAATGTGCAATTATCAGGATTATTTGTTTGATTAATTCCACAGCCACTCACAGACCAAGTAACCATTGTTGTAGACTTGTAGTAACTAAGAATAAACACGAATAAACACAAATAAATCCAAAAATCTAAAGAGCTCATTCCTTGCGTGCCGGCTTGTGATGGCCTGTCATTCAAAAGCGGTTACAAATCCATTAGATTGGCTTTCCTTTTCACTCTTGCTATATTGCTATAAGAGATTTTCTTCTCCCTCGTACGCTATGTTTGTCTATACACCAGTATATCCTAAGTCTATGATGTGAATCATTGTATTACGCCATCTAGTAGTTTATTCCTGAACTAATTAACACATTGTAAACGTAGTCTAATAAATAGGTATACATAGCGCCATTTAATCGTAAAATGTTAGATTACTGAGATTTTTTCAATATTTATTTTAATCCTATGTTATTACCAGGACAATAAGACACTACGGCTCTGAAATCTATCTCATAAAATTACTTTCAGTCTTTTCAATCGCAAACATACAGACAGATAAAAACGTCTTTTATTTTATTTTAAATTTTTATGGATATCAAGGGGCCAAATGAAAATTAGCAAAACTGCATTTTGCGCGCACGGTTCATTAGTAGAGTGTCCAGAGACGTGTGCCAGCTCGGTTCGATTCCCAGTGGTGGAACAAAAATTTGCCAAAGTATGACGTCGACCTAAAATGATTGTTCATTTTACGAAAAATACCTGTGAGTGAGTACCACCTATGTATAGGTATACGAGGGATATTAATTTACACTGAAGACTCGGTAAGTACTCAGTATCTAGGTTCGATGACCCTTTTTGCGAAGCATCTTGAAGAAAATCTTTTTGTGTAATAAGCAAATAATTTTTTTATGTTCCCTACAATCGCAACATTAAATTTTCCGAAATTGGTAAAAAGTGTTATCAACCTGTAATACTGATCACTTACCAAGCCTCCAGTATGAATTTAAGAGTATGGCATACCCTAGCAACTTTTTTATTACCCGTCCAGCACAGTAAGTCCAATGGCAGACTTTTTTAGCTTTTGATAGAGGCGATTGTTGGCTCATGGGCCTCTTTTTCTTGGACGGGTAATACAAATAATCAGGCAGCGAAACAACAAATTGGAGTGCTTTTAGCTAGTACTGAAATATTTTGTAAGCAAAACAATACTTTTTGAATTTACTTATGTTCACTTCATATTTCTAAACGTACCCATTTTACGAAAAAAAAAATGGTTGGAAACGTATTTTTCTTAGACAAAAGTATATATCTTAATATTTCTTTTAACAGTACGCTCTCTTAATAAAAGACCAACAAACCAATTTTTTTTTTTTTCGGTATAAGGAGAGACCTAATTTCTTCCAAAGAACCCTAGCAAGTCTGGCGTTGTTCACGTTCTCGGCTCAGGTCCAGCCGCAACGTGTTCCCCAGAACTCATAATAAACGCTGTTCGCTGATAACAACATCCTTAAGTATTTATATTTTCCAAATTTTGAATCGACAGGCATAATTAATTATTGAATAACCAATCGAATGGGAGCACGAAAACAATACAATTATTAATTAGTAATAATTAACGTTAGTGTAGGATGCTAAATTGCATGTTGTGGCATTAGATGTCAATCACAGAGAAAAGCATAAAGAATTTATCTGAACTTCCTGATAGCAGCGCGCGCATTACTTACGGAGTCGTTTCAATTTTTGGATTATTGCGATCAAATAAACATTAATTTATCATGAATGATATGATAACTAATAAAAAATAATCAACAAATAAAAAACGTTCTAATCTGTAATAAGAAATTAATTAATCTTTTGTCTAAAATAAAAGGTTATCCTGAACTATGTTTTACAAAAGAAGTCCCCGGTCAAAATACTCTTATTATCAAGCACTGAATGCGAAAATACCTAGAACTGCGGAAATCTTTCCTGAAGTCGATCACGGAAGCAACGTACAAGTTCTGAGTTGTGCCCTATGGCCCCATACGAGGCGCGAACAAACAAGCATTCGCTCCAAAAAGAGAGGAATTCAAACGTCGTTCGTGTAGAGAAGACCAAGACTAAGTTTATACACTTTTCTATAAATAAACAGTTATCGTTTCATGGAAAACAGTTTTTACCTGAGATTGTTTCACAAATTCGTCGCTATTTCAATATATCTGGCCATCTTGCACCTCTTGATGAATGATGGGTCGGAGTGCGGTGTGGAGGGAAAGGGAAACAAATATAAAGATGTGTGCAAACTTTCATTGAGATCAAAGCCATCAGAACCAGTGCCGGATTAGCTCATAAGCAAATTAAACAACTGCTGAGGGCATCACGCCTCGGGGGCACCATAAACAGCACCGATAAAATATTTTCTAGCTCATGAAAGGTAAGACTTATTGAAAACCCGCGTGTAATTAAATTGACTAGCTTGAGTAATGCGATGTCGTTGCGTGCACCCCACGTGAATTTGCGAATCTAACTTAACGAACGAAAATGCTACAAGAGAGGCCCGAGGCTTTATCAATATTGAATATAAAGGCAGATGTGCATATAGAACTTCGACACTATCGTTCGTGAATTTGCTGTCGGTAAAAGTCGCAAGTTGCATTTCAATTAACAATGAAAAAATGGTTTGCTTTGGTTTTTATTATAAATACACTTATCTCTTTCGTACTTATTCTAAGAAAAATATAAAAGTATTATATTTTTTGCGCGTAATGATCGATCTCTTTGTAATAAATACGTAACATTTTTCGAAGAAAGACACTGGTCTACCAGTGGATAGGGGGGCCCATAGGCGCGGATTGCTTAGGGCATCAAGTAGTCTTAATCCGGCACTGATCAGGACGTCAGAAGCACCTAAAGCATGTATATGGCAGCTGAGTGGGATGGTCCACCTTCATAATATATGCGAAATTATAATTGAGTATGGTTTTTAAGTTATTTCGCAGACGGATCCGCCAAAAGAATTTCAGCCGCATCGTTTAAAACAACCGAGATACATCGACGCGGGCGGAGTCGCAGCAAACAAATAGTACCAAACCTAAACAAAGAATATTTAAAGCCTTTCATTACTTGACAACAAGATACAACTACCTCCAAAAGATGTTCATTTAAAGGGTTTTTGAAAAGGCAAGTTTTCGACCGAAAAGGGTTTTAATTTGTGTTAAGCCCGCATATAAATGAGTTGATTACATTACCAACCGAGGGAAGGTAGCACCTGCAGCCAAAATAACATGCCTTTTTACAACCCGTAAGAAAATAAAGGAAATTATTGCTTAAGTATGCGTACTAAAGTATTTAGGAATGAAGCTCATGTCTTCAAAACAAACTGCCTTCACAACACGCTGCCAATGTCCAGAACGGGTTCCTCTACCTACGCAGATGTATAAAAATTAACGAGTATATATATTTATTTATTTATAATATAATGGTAAATGGTATTTGTAACTATTATAAATTTAAACATTATTAGTGTTTGGTTTATAAGGTGGTAGTGGTGGTGGTAAGATGGTGGTAGTATATAAGGTGGTAGAGCTGATGCTGGTTTCGACTGTGGAGGTACCACCATCTTACTTGGAGACCCCCTCGAAGTAATTCGGGGGAGAGTAAGAGGACAGCTCACAGGCAAAAAACCAGGAGGCCCACCATGCCTGGGACCGATGGATGGCGGTATATCCATTCCTAATAGCCGGGCCTTATATAGAACAGACTGGTGACGGGCAGCGGCGTCACTGGTGCGAGGGTTCCGGCACCGCGCTCACCAACCCGCCTGCCCAGCGTGTGTGAGTATGGGCAATTCTTCCAGGATGACCGCCGGGAGTGGCGAAGTCCTGGAAAGGCTTATGTCCAACAGTGGACGCTGAAGGATGGATGGATGGATGGTTGGTTTTTATATTTTCCCGAATTTTCCGAGTATTATTAATTTGTATTTATTATTTTGACATTAAGGTTGCAATCCTAAACGCCCGGGTTAATGTAAAATTTGCTGTCAAAGTAAATTTTACATTTCTGACAAGGTTTATTCAGACTTCGAGCTGCAGTTCACTCGAGTGGTTGTGGAACGGGTGACCGTTAATTTTTAGCCGGCGTTTAGGAACGCTACCTAAATAAGTAGAAAGTATACCTAGTCGGGTCTTAAGTTCTGTCACAAGTACTTTAGGAGATAAATATAGGAGATAACAGGTTTATATATTTATTAAAAATTTATATTCAAACATAAAGGTTATTTAATGTAAAAGCTATTTTAATTAAAATTATTCAATATACCCTCCTTTTTTTAATACAGGCTTTCACCCTGCGCGGTCCGATCGTCGATTTGCAGCACGCACGGCGTTTATGTCTATATCAACCGCTTCTTTAATCAATTAAATATTAAAAAGAGCTTATTTGCTTTTTTTTCAGTTTATGCTATATATTTCTATAAAAACACTTTATCATAAAAATCATTTCCAGATATATTTCGACTTGTAAAGTCGGCGTCAGTGGAATTAGATAAAATTAATGTAATATGTTAAAATCATAAAATTTAACATATTATATTAATTCTATCTAATTCCACTGACGCTTCTTTAATCAAGGATCCTATAAATACTACCATAATTTGTAATTGAATGGATATAAGTCTGAACTGAGAAGTGCCATTCTTGGTGCCTGACGAAGTCAATTCTGTAAGCGGCTAAAAAGTTTTACTTGCTCATTGCCCTATGAGCCGGCGTAGAATCTTAATTGATAACTCAGTGCCTGTTTTCGAACATCACTTGGAAAATAGGTTCCACAATGTTTGTAAGGTCTGTATTTTGGTACACAAGAGCACCAGTTTTTTCTCTTTTCGCAGGCCCAAATAAGAGACTCCAAGCCAAACCATAAATGACGAAGGGTGATGTCCACGCTGAAACCTCGGAATATGTTTGCTGGCTTCTTTTCTGCTGTGCGCAATCACTTTAAAAAATATCTTGTAGTTTTCCCTGCCCCAAAAAATGTTTCGTCTGAAAATAGGATATTGCGGTTTTTTTTCCCGCGTACCGCAGTAACAAGGCCAGGCATCTCTCTGGCCACAGTTTGTTGGGACGAGCATTGTGAAGATCTGTTGTTTTTCTTCGATAAACCCCTTAGTCCTAGGTCTTCATGAATTTATCACCCTTTTGATCGTGGTTCTGCTTAAATTCATCTGAAGAGCCAACAATATTTGCTTGCGCACGGGATTTCGTTGAATTCATGCCTTAATGCCTTGATGGCTGCCGGAGTCCTAATCGTACGAGGCCAACCGCTCCTATCTCGATCTTCAAATCTTAAATCTTCCTTATATCGTGTGATGATAGGACTTACAGACAAGAGCGTAATTTTTTTAATTTTTTCAAAGTTTAAATATTTTCACCACGTAACCGTAGCGACGCAACGCAATTAAGGCTTGAATAAGCGTGGATTTGGTAAAATTGCTTATATTTAGCTCGATTTGTAGGCCAAACTGGCTACTAGAAAATTCTGGGACATATATATGTACTTAATGATGTTTTTCTGACGAATTAAGCCTTTATAGATTATCGAAATTTTATATCTTTACTCAAATAAATATATATCTTTAGGTACCTAATTTCATTTTATACATTCAATTCGCTCGGACACGGAATATGCGTTTGAAATGAATCTTTCATACAATAAAAGATCTCATTATTATCTACAAAAAAGCCTTACTACTTTATTTCTGTATGTCCTAATGGAGCCACGATTTCAAAATAACTGAAGTTTTGCGTGCGCGGCAACTGATTAGATCAAGATAGAGAGTTAAAAAACAAACGCGTTAGAGCGGGACCGAATTTTAGCACAGTGCAGCCGCAACACTTGTGTCGATTCGGCGCAACACGACTTAACTTATTTGACAGGACTAAACTTAATTTGAGCGTTCTGTCTTTTTCTTTCTGTATCGAAAAGACAAAGACAGAACGCTCAAAATAAGGTTAGCCCTGTAAAATTAGTTACGTTGTGTTGCGCCGAATCGACACCATTGTCTTCCTTTTGCGTTTACTCCACGTTTTAAAACCAAATCAAATCTAGAAATCTATTATTTTTATAAGCCTCGACAGTTTCAGCGAATAATAGATTTTTAACTAGTATACGAAATTGGAAATAAAAAGCGTGTGACAGAACTTATGACCAGACTAGGTATTACTAGATATACAGGTAGTAGTAAAATATTTAATCATTTGCATATATGTACACTTATTGGTTTTTGTTTTCTTGTTATGTTTTATCAAATATTTATTTGTTTGTTCTCCTTGTACATTTCAAAAATAATAATTTCTTCACCACCCAAAGGTTGGCTGGAAGAAATTGTTTGTTATTGTGTATTCGTTACTGTCTATTCTGTTTTATTTTATCTGTGTACTAATAATAAGTGTCTAATAATTCATGCAATGAACACGTGAGCTCTATTTTTTTGTGAAATCTAAAATACTAAAAAATAGAATGAAATAAATATTTAAGGGGGCTTCCATACAACAGACATGTTTTTTTTGTCGTACTTATAGATGATGGTACGGAACCCTTCGTGCGCGAGTCCGACTCGCACTTGGCCGGTTTTTTTATTCGCGATTTCAATACGGTCTTCATTGAAAAAGTTATTCGTATAGACATTATCTTGTTTCCGGCTATTCAGCGACTAAAATCCCAGCCTTCTGGTATTAAGTAAATTATAGAGTAGGTAGTCCAAAGACTAAGTCTCAGAATACGTTACGTTACCAAGTAGATGGATAGCTCTCAGATTATCTTACGATCCCATCTAACCTCCAGCTTAACACCACAGGACTAAAGTTAGCGTGTCCAACAGGCACGTAGCCAGGATTCGTTTTCGGAGGGAGGGGGGGCGGAGGGATAAAACTTTCAGAAATGCTTGTAAAACATAAAATGTGAGTCTTGTTTCATATGTGTTTTTATTCAACTTGTGAACAGGGGCTCTACCGCGTAATTCTCATTTGTATCAACTTCAAGCAAATGCATGCGAAATTCAACGCGTGCAAAAGAGATGGCATGTTAGGCGGGCGTCGTCGCACGCACGTCAAATTTCAATCTCAAGTTGATGTTGATGAAAATGAGAATTACGCGGTAGACCCACAGGTGGTTGACGTATCACCAAAATATTTTATTACTGTGATATAACATTTTTTAAAGTGGATATTATACTTCTATGTTCGCGCCTCGTATTTGAGATCAGTGCAGAACTTGTATGTCACTTCCGTGATCAACTCGACTTCAGGAAAGAATTCCGCAGATTAAGGCATTTTCGTATTAAGTTCTTACCAATAAGAGTATTTTGACAGGGGACTTCTTTCATGAAAATAAAATGATACTTAACCTTTTTTTTGACAAAGGATAAATTAATTTCTTATTACAGGTTATTATGTTTTTTAAGGGCTGGTTGCGCCAAACATGTTCTCGCGTTTGGATAATTTAGCTTATTAAAACAAAATATTTTAACGAATAGAATTTGTGTAAGTAGTTAAGAAGTTGAACTATACTATAATTTTTCAGATTTGACACAAGTATCACAATCATCGAGAAAAAAAATCGGGAAGATCACTTAAATCACGAAAAACGTATTTTTTTTTGTTCCAAATGTTGTTTTTGTCCTGTCAAATAAGTTAAAAAATCTTCCAACGAATCGACACAAATATCACCCTGGCTACCTTTTGGTAGAAAGAAAAAGATTTAGTCTTTTAGAAAACCAAAGATTTCGGGGAGATACGACACCCAAATCTCCCCCCTGTATACGGGCCTGGTGACCGGGCAGTATCCGTTTTCATAATTTACGTGCAATCCTGCAATACGATATACAGACGTACCTAAATGTACCTTCAACAGTCTACACACACTCGCTATGTAACTTTGCCAAGAATATTATCTTGTGCAAACTTTGCCTGTATAATCTGACAGTGAGATGTATGACGGTTGAGTATTAGAGCTCACAAACACCACATGTGGTTCTACCTTTTAACCACGCCATCTATAATAAAAATAAGGTTAACATAACAACACATACTTAAGTAGGTGTATGTAGTTTCTTTTTAGAATAATCCGTTTATGATGAACTGCTATATATATCAGAAAACTAGTTTAGATAGACGCCACAGGGGAACTAACCCTAAAGAGGCGAAATTACGCTTGGTTTGTTCGAATTAATTTTGCCAACTTTTATCGCGCTTTTTTCTGATTAGCTAGCCAACACCACGCGGTGATAGAAATAGAGAATCTCCTGTAAGCATGTAAGATGCACATAGTTAAATCTATGCAAAAACGCTGATTAGTTGGTGTAAACGGACGGACCGACATTTCCTATCTCGGGGCTAGGTGCTCGATGATAGACGGTACCAGGTACAAGTATCTTTTAATAAAATGTGATCTACTGAATACTGATCATACTTAACAACTTTCCCAAAGAGAAATAACAATGTAATTTAAAAATAAATTGGACCTTCCCTTGCAAAACTCACAATATAGAGATTTTAAGAATGGGTAGTAATAAAACGAGTAACTGTAAATTAAAATTTTAAGTGACAAAAATAATTAATTTGGCGTATTGTTTTAATAAGTGAGCCACTGCCTGCGAGTAACGAGAAATTAAAAACATTCATTTGAGTTACTTAAATTACAAAATGAGAAGCTTCATAATATTTGGCAAAGGGTAGTATTTAAACGAGCGAATATAAATTCAATTTTATATGTCAAAAATACGAAATGTAACGTACTAAAACACTAAGTGGGCGAAAGACTGGACGAATAAAAATGTTGAAAACGGTGACTTGAAAATACAAATTTGGGTTGAGTTGAATAATTCTCAGGCGAACAATTTTCTATTTTAGTGACAATTTAATTTTAAGTAATTAAACTAGGGACGTCGCCTCCCTTCGCTCGGCTCCTTATTTTATCTTACATGTAAACCCAACACGCTCCTCCTCGCTTCGCTCGTCGTCGCACCTATTTTTTAACTTTTGGTGTAATATTTTCGATTTTATACTTGAAATATTTTCGATTTCATATTCGAAACACGCAACGCTATTGGTCCGCGGCCCAACTCACCTGACTGTACCGATTCGTCGCCCCGCCCCTATTCGAATTCGCGCACATCAAACAATCTGTAGTTTTCACTAAAAAAAACGTATCATAATAACAAACAAGAGACCTCAAATAGAATACCAGTAACCAATAATCATTAATAAAGCAGCTCACAAAACGGTACTCAAAGTGAACTTTTTAGTAGTCCGTTCTGTGAAACCTCAATTTCAAAAATCGTCTCTATTTTAATATTGAAGTTGCCCGCTCTGTATTTCTAGTCGCTCACTTAGTAATCAAGTTGCACGCTTAAAATTTTTGTATGCAAAATGGATTATTTACAGCCCACTTTTTGTAAGCTCGATCTGGTTTAGTAAATTTTTTGCTTACTCAAATTCACACCGCTCAAGTTATTAAAACAGTATCTCATCATCAGTCACCCGTACAGTACACCCCTTTTATATGTGGCTATATGACAAACCGTTTATACGTTGCTTTTATATCGCCAGATAGAGGGGCCTCTTGTAACTTTACATAGGCAACTATATACTTACTGATCTGGCAACATGACCTTATGTTTACTAATATAAAAATCTATTGATGAATTAGAATGATAGCGCCTGACATAATTCGCGGCTTCTGCTGTGTATGGAACCCTAATAACCTAACCTAATAATGTATGGAACAACAAATCCGTGGGAACAACTGAAATTAAAAATATATATATATATATGTATTTTAATTTTAATATTTTTTCCGTACTCTTTACGTCATCACTATCATGATCTTTTTATTTTTTTTTGTGGTCTCGTTTCGGGGAAGGGGTGGTTAAAAAAATCCACTTTTTTGTATGGAGGGTCAGTTGGGTTTTGGTTTTCATTTTTAACCGACTTCAAAAAGGAGGCGGTTCTCAATTCGACTGTATGTTTTTTTTTTTTTTTTTTTTTGGCGTTGTTACTCCATAACTCCGTCATTTCCCAACTGATTTGAACAATTCTTTTTTTGTTTGAAAGAGTATACTTCCAGGTAGGTCCCATTTTGGGTTTGGTCATGATCTGATGAAGGTCTTCAGAGATAGGCAGTGGAACTCCTCAGAAAATGACAGCATATCTCTCGAAATTGAGGCAATCGCTATGTACTTGGGTGCTGATTACAAGGTGTTACTTGAAAATCGACATTCTTCCACCTGACCTTCGATCCTGGCTTCATCAACATATTCACCATAGAACTCTTCAACGGATCAGAGCACATAACTCGAGATTGCGGCAATCACTGCGTTAGGGTGCTGATTCAAGGGTATTACTTGGAGATTATCAGAATACCCACCTGACCTTCGATCCTGGCTTCATCAACATAGAACTCCTCAACGGATGACAGCACATAAATTTAGATTGCGGCAATCAGTTTGTGTTAGGGTGCTCATTGCAGGGCATTACTGAAAATTGCCAATGTACCCACCTGAATTTCGATCTTAGCTTCATCACCGTAGAACTCTTCAACAGATGACAGAACATAACTCGAGATTGCGGTGATCATGTTGTGTTAGGGTGCTGATAGCAGGAAGCTACTCAAACATGGCTACTTATACTCACTTGAACTTCGTTTCATATTAACACCACGTTTGCAAGAACTACCTATACCTCACAATTTAACCCAGCAACACTAAAAAATGTGAAATAAAATAAACTTTTAACAAAAAAATAGCAACCGACTTCAATAGTAACAGCAGTCATTCACTAAAAAGTTAATAATAATTCTATAAAGACCGATGGTACCGAAGCAACACTTTTGCCGACTTCTTTCATCCTGAAACATTATGTTATCTAGAAGTCGGCGTATTTCCTACGATATAGCAACATAAAAACCAATATAAGAACGCCGACTTCTGGATAACATAACGTTTCAGGAAGAAAGAAGTCGGCAAAAGTGTTGCTTCGGTACCATCGGTCTTTATAGAATTATTATTAACTTTTTAGTGAATGACTGCTGTTACTATTGAAGTCGGTTGCTATTTTTTTGTTAAAAGTTTATTTTTTAATATATTTATTTTAATAGAAATATGAAGACAATCTACTTAAATTCAATATTTTTTTGCCTACAAAATATTTCAGTATTAGCTAAAATGTTGTTTCGCTGCGTGATCATCAGTATTACGCGTCCAAGAAAAGGAGGTCAATGAGCCAACATAATATAATCGCCTCTATCATAAGCAAATAAAGTCTTTGCCATTGCACTTATTGTGCTGGATGGGTAATAAAAAAAGTTACTTGGGTAGGTCAGAGCCATGTCAGAGCCAACAGAGGTTTCGCAGCTGGATTGTGAAAAACCCGCCTTTTTCTATTCAATCTAAACAGAACATTTAAATTCAAAATTCAGTCTATAGTTATTAACAAAACCTTATTACCATCATGTTGGCATCATATACATAAAGTTGCCATCGCAAAGTCTCCATTGGTTTCTGTAAATTAGAATTTCAAAAACATTGAATTTTTTTTATTCTATTTTGCAGAAAACAATGGAAACTTTGCGATGGCAGCACAGTACATAGGTAATAAGGTTTTGTTGAATAACTATTGAGTGAAGTTTGAATTTAAGTGTTCTGTTTCAATTTATTAGAAAAAGGAGTTTATCACAATCCGGCTGTGAAACCGTTCTTAAACAACTCTATAAAAAATCACAAGTAACAGATCTGGGCAAGGGAGGGTCCTTTCAGGCGATAAGGTTACTGAAATATATAAAACAAGTAACAAAGAAAAACAAGTTGGTTATAAAATATTTATTTATTTCATATAGTTTTACATCACTCGGACATACCTATATTACAATCAATATGCATTAATTGTTACCTATAATCTAAACATTTCTCTTTCCAAATCTTTTGAAACTTCATAACTATTTTTCTATCCTTTACCAAAGGGTTACACAGCTTCAATAAGTTATTCTTTAAAGCTTGCCACTGCATAAAACTCAAGTGAATAGTAACTGCTTTTTCTGAATCATTATTTCTATATTCTTCTTCATCAATTAGAAATTGTTTCAAAGTACTTTGCCCTGTTACTTTTTCAATAGAATGTTTTATTACAGTCGGTCTATGGCAGTTAACATTTAACAAATCTACTTTTGATTCTGTTAACATTTTGAAACTATCTCTAGATATTGATTGCCCATGATCCATTTTAGGTAAAATTTTCTTTGGCATTGAAAATGTCTCTTTCTTAACAAGCAAGTTTATCAGTGGATCTTCATTATTTGTATCAATGTCTTGGGGATCATTTATTTCATTGACATATTGAAAAATATCAAATTCATTGCTTTCGTCTTCCACCCCAAGAATAGCTGTGACTTCTACAAATTTGTTCTTTGACCACTCGTATCTTCCATAGTCATCCAAGTTATCAATATCTAACCACTCTTTTAAATTCAGTGGCAATGCATAATTTTCTGGTAAAAATGGAACACCCTGTAACCGCAGTTTGTCAAGAAATTCATGCAGTTGCTTGTACCAACTACAGGCATAGTTCAATAATACCGAAGTCATAGACCATATTCTGCTCAAAACCGCATATGGCATCAGTGACATCCAGTGACTCTCGCCTCTTTTGATTCTGTCCAAGTAAAATACTGCCGCTTGCTTAGAACACACACAGATCCTGAGCATCAGTTTTGAAAATGTTTGCAAACGCACAATTAGATACTCCAGCATTTGTCGAGTTGGCACGTAGAAGTCCTCAGAGTCAGCAGAGGGCAAAACTGATGAGAAATTTTCAACATCTTTATAAAAGTTTAAGGCTAAATACTTCCGTAGTGCGGTGTTAACTTTCTTAAAGTTTCTAAAACCGATATCGTTACGGAACTTCTTGTCAAACTTGTAAAGAAATCTTGAAAGTATTGCAGCCTCTCTGTGTAAAGGAGACTGCTTGGTCAGAATCCGTGACATTTCTTTGCAAACGTATAATAAGTCCTCTATATCTGAAAAAAAAATACATGCATTAAGATATGAAATCGACAGTTCTTTCTAGAGAAAATTTAGGTTATATGTTAGAGACTGAGTTTTACCCAAGTTATGATCGCAAGGACATGTATGTACTGGTGGCGGCAAAACTGCAGCATTATTCCACGGCTCCAACATCATTTGAAATAAAGGTTTTGTGTTTCTTTCTTCAAGTTTGTTACAGAAGAATTCACGCCGCCGCGGGTTGAGTTTCGGGCACAAAAAAAAAACAAACATAGTTTAACATAGATTAGTTTCATTCGTAGACAGTTTTCTTTTTTTTTTTGGTTTCTTTCCCACTAAGTGGAAAGGCAAAGGGACCTTAGCCGATACAGCCATGTCTGAGGTAATATTTATTATCTGTTTATAGTCACTATCCTCTTCTGTTGAGGATCATCTGAAAGGTCTGTCCTGTCGTACGTAGTCACTGTCTTGTCGTTTCGGCTATAATGATAGCCTTATAACGCAAATACAACTGGGTTAGAAAAAACACACGAAAAGGCACATCCCGCACTTTTGTTTCATTGATCAACACACTGCACTTATTACGGCGATTTTAATTCACAATATTCTATCACTATTGTTGATCAAAACACCCAAAATGCATTATTTTTCAATAAAACAAAATATGACGACATCACATCTTCGCGCCTTTTTTCCAACCAGTTTCCTCTTTTCTTTTTTGTTTCATTTTCCCACTAAGTAGAAAGGCAAAGGGATCTTAGCCCATACAGCCATGTCTGACGTTATAGTTATTATCTGTTTATATGCACTATCCTCTTCTGTTGAGGATCATCTGAAAGGTCTGTTCTGTCTAAGTCACTGTCCTGTCGTTTCCGCTATAATGATAGCCTTATTACGCAAATACAACAGGGTTAGAAAAAACACACGAAAAGGCACAGCCCGCACTTTTGTTCCATTGAACAACACACTACACAGGTTACGGCGATTTTAATTCACAATATTCTATCAAAACACCCAAAATGCAGTATTTTTTCAATAAAACAAAAAAACTACGCCATCACATCTCTTCGCGCCTTTTTTCCAACCCTTCTTTTTTCTTTCGTTCGTACCCACAGAGTCGCGGAGCGTAGCTCCGGGGGGGGACAGTTTCATACCAGCCGAAAATTGGAAAACAAGGTTGTCTAACCTATCAATAGGTAGCAGCACTTGCAACCTACATCACGATATGGTTTTCTTCTCTATTTATAAAAACCTACTTCAAGTTTGGCGATACCATAGACACGAATTATTGTAGAGTGAAACTATTAGAGTACTAAGAGACGAGATAGTCTTAGCTAGAATTAGGAAATTATTACAGAATATTATAATAATAACTCTAGGAATGCATTTACATATAAAGATTTAGATTGGGAGTCAATATTATATGTGACCAGTTCGCTGCTGTACCTGTTAGCACAAATAAACCGAGAAAGGTTAAATTAACGAGAAAAAAGCAAAAATATTTCAATTATAAAATAAAATCTAGCAGTGTGTTGATGTGGGCTGTGAAGATAATGAATAAAAAAACTAAAATTACCTTATAAATAAATAAATACCATTTATTCAACATTTACATATTTTCCGATGAACAATTTTTTTTAATGACGCTGACGGTATAAAGTCAAAAAGCAATATAAATTAAAAGAATAACCAGAGAGATTCTGAGGGCCGTAGACAGTCTATGAATGTGGAATATCTATGGCATTTTTCATCATTTTGTGTTCGGCAGATTTTCAGCTATTCTCTATTTTCCTATGGTCACATTCTTTGTTGATGTTTTTTTTTTTAGATGATCTTTGGATTGGATGGAAGAAAGGATGGTGCCGAAAAGCGAGAAAATATCGTAATAAATATTCCTATTAGATAAATTGATTTGTTTACAGTCAAATATGTCGCGGATCCTTTCGAAAGACCAGCTGGAAGGATTTGAAAAGTACAAGGCAAGTATCGAAATACCTATGTAATTTGTTGCTTATTTTAATAATTTTTCATCCTTGCTTTTCTTATTCTTCGGACTTCTTCCTCTAGTATTTTGTGTAATTTCATAGTAAGCAAATACGATAAGTAGGTACCTATTTATTTTTACCTATATTTGAGAAAACAAGACATTCAGAAAAAAAACATGAATCTATCACTACAAGCTGGCTTACTGTCTGGTATTATTTTTCCTATTATTTCGATTTTAAAAACGCCTGACGAAAATTGTTAGATGGGGCTACTGCAGGTTAGGTTGCTAGTTGGCATTCCAATTGATGCAATTCTATTCAACTCTATTACTTGGAGCACTCTTAGGTCAGAGAGAAATTCTCTCGTTTTTAGCCTAAAAGGCAAAACGGAGCCCTATTAATGTCACTCAGCTGTCCGTCCGTATGTCACTGGTTTCTAGCTCTTAGATGGAATGAGACCGAGACCTGAAATTTTGAATAGTGTAAAATATTGACCCAAAACCGAATATTGAGTTAAAAATGTAGTTATATAATTTTTAGGAGGGGCTCACACATGAAAATGGAGCCAAAAAAGATTTTTTATTCTTACCCTAACATGTGGGGTGTCTGTCATTGTCTAGAGCTCATTTAATTCCTTCTCCTAGCTTTGAACAAGGCTGAAATATTTCAAAAAGTAGACTTAAGTAGTCCATTATTGCATGCTGTGAGTTAGCACCCAAGCGTAGCAAGGAGCATGCAATAGTGGACTACTTAAGCCATATAAAAGCATTACTTAAGTACGAGTTTAGGTCAAACATGCTATAATATAATATATGTTACTCGCAACTCTAAGTCCATTATTGCACAGCGAATAGCACTCCTCATTATGCTTGGTCATTAACTCACGTCATGTAATAATGGACTACTTGAGTCACACATATCATAACATACTATTTAAGGTATTTGCTAGCATCAGTATGGCTTGCAGGTATAACATCTAAAAATATTTTCCTCGGTTCTCCCTCATCTAACCCGAGTTTGCCTAACCCACTCAAACTGCATAATAATGTCATATCTTATATTCTTCTTTTTTTTTCAGTATAATTCCATTGATACAAGCGTACTAAGCAACTATGTTATGCACCCATTTTGGAACTGGTGCGTTAAGGTAAGAATATTTTGAAAACTGTTTCACCAGTTAGCTTCTTCTAGCAATTATATCTTTTTTTGCATACCTGCAAATATAAGTGCAGTAATAATAAATTTATTTTGCAATGACTTAGTTATTTATTAACTTGTTGGCATGAAAGCAATGTGCCAGTTCTCATCCACTTTAAGATTCTTTCTAAAAGGTTGACTATGATCACCCACACATAAACCTATCTAATGGCAGCTTAAGACATGCATTGTCATAATTGTTATATATAATCATATAAAACTGGTAGCTTGACATGCAGGCTACTGTTTATACTTCATCAATGTTTAATTAGAAATTAAATAAAAATTTTAGAACAAATGTTTTGTTAATACGTATAATAAATATTTGATAGTTCAGTTTTTAATAAAAGGTCACTTTTTTATTTAGCCAAATTCATACAGTAGACCCTGTAAATGGTCAGGACCAAGGCTCAATGACCTTCTTTGCGAAATATGAAAAAAAAAAACAAATTAATGAGCAACTCCGAGTCAATTAGTATAGGAAGCCAGTTTTATTTTGTATTTTTCACAAAAAGGGTCATTGCATTGAACCTTGGTCCTAACCACTTACTGCGTCTCCAGTATATTTGGCTATATATGAACAAAATTCCCCTTATATAATTTAACATGTCAACACAATCTGTAATTTGTCAAATATAAAATGATCGATTGGCGATGTAAATTTGCTAAATCAGAAATTTTTATTTTAAAATTTGTCTGCAATTATAACGCCTACTACTTTCTTATATTTGTTATTTTTAAAACAAACTTGGATAGATTAAGATTTTATAAATACATTTTTCCTCAAAAGTGTTGCATAGCGGTTTGTACTGTGATAATATAATGATAACATTTGATGTTGTGGTAATATAAAATTGGCCTAGCTATTTGAATACAATTTTATTGTTTATACTAGATGTAAATAAAAGGCTAACATTGGCTGAAACCATACTTTGTATTGATTTATTGATCGTACTGAACAACTTTTCCAAGTTCAAATACTGGACCGAGAAATTTTTTCAAAAATATTTGTGCTTTTAAATTTGTTTCTGATTGATTTCTAGCTGGCAATGCACTCATAAAATAAAAGTAAATTTGCAATCAACAGTCTGTTTATTAAAAATCAACAAAATATTTAGGCATGCAAAATATAATCCTTAAACTATGGTATAACATCTTAAAAATACTCACACATTTATTTACAAATTAAAATCATGTTCCAATTTAAAAACTTTTATTATAGTTAAATAAATATAATTAAATATATCTCACAAATATTGAAATAAATGTGTTTACTATAAGTATAATATACATTTAAAACTATAATAAAAGACAATATAGTCAAAATAATTATATTTATTTGAATAAAAAACTTCAAACTTAAAACTATAAGCAAAGAATAAAATGCTATAAGGTTAAATTTAATCAATCGCCTGAACTCAGGCGGTTGATTAAATTTAACCTTATAACAATGTTTAATGAATGACCCATTAGGTGAAATTCGAAAAAAACATTTTTAGTTTCCGTACTGCCTTGAACTTATTTTAAATTGAATTGTATTTGAACTACTCCAGCTCATAAGGGAACAAACATTTTTTTTATGATTTCGAAAAAAAAAGGATCTTTAAACCTTGTTGCTGATTACTAAAAGAGTCTCCAGTATGAATTCAGGCGGTTGATTAAATTTCACCTTGTCTATTCCTTGTAACGTTTGTGACTGATAGTACCCTTACATAAAATAGAAGCTTAGGTAAAAAATCCATTATCAAGACGAATGGGATGAATTTACTCCCAAAAATAAGAGGAATTTACACCTTATAAATATATTTTTTGAAATGGGATGAGTTTGTATCGAAAATAAATCCTTTTTCTAATGAATTCACACAGGATAAATTACACCCACCCTTTTGGGGGGTCATGCCCCCCCCCCTGTATGGTTACATTTGTAGGACCCTTACTATGAATATGTGTTTATCTTCTGATGCGACTTCAAAAACTTGTTCAGGATGATCAGTAGTATATGTTGTTTCAGTCAATGTTACTCGTCTATTTACACTTACAGGACATTTTGTGAAAGTCTCTAACATTTTTCAGTTTTGCCCGGTGTGGGTTGCACCTAACCTGCTAACATTCACTGGCTTTCTACTGACCGTAGCTAACTTTGCCTTGTTCTCCTATTACGATTATGGATTCCACGCTATGACTGAAAAGAATATCACCAATGATCACATACCTAATTGGGTCTGGGCGACGACTGCTGTGAACCTTTTTGTGGCCTACACTTTAGGTAAGCATTATACACATTGCTTGATCATGTGCTAAATAATAGTAGTTTATGCTACAAGGGCGCAAAGGAATAAATTACGAGGACGAGGACTCGCTACGCTCGTGTTTTAAACGTAACCGAGTAATTTATTGCTCTTACGCCCATGTATCATACTACGTTTTTCAATGCATAGTGTGAGGAAATGAAAACAAATATAATCTTGTGAACTTTAAATTATAATTGGCTCAAAAGGACTGTATCCAGAGCCGTTAAACAGTGGAAAAAAAAAGTATAACATGTATGGTACAAAGGAAAGGCTGCAAGTTAGCCAACCATTATAAAAAAATAATAAAAAAAAAATAATAATAATAAAGCCCTAGGGCAAAATAATCGACTTTTTGTTCGGTTTTGATGCATAAAAAGTGGGCCTTTACGAGCACATGCATTGAAAAGTCTTTTAATAACAAACTATATTTGATCAAATACTTTACTAAATGAATAAATAATTATACATTGGTGTGCTTTTGGTATGTTCGCCGTCTAAAGTAAATAAAAGACTAAGCTCTGTATGCAGTGGCGTGCATAGAACTTTTTTCCGGAAAGCAATGAGAAGGTCAAGATCGAATCGCGAGTTCACAATGCAACTTCTGCACTTTTATAATCATTTTTGTCCAAAGCCGTGCGAAAGTTGCAAATTTTTGAATTTACTTAGAAAGCTTATGCAACAAGAAAGTAATTTTCACAATTTGTACGGTAAGTGTATTACATTTTTTTTAGTAATCTTCAAAAACTTGAACGATATTTTCATCAAAAAATCATGACTTATGATTTAGTACTTTTTATATCTTAATTTATGAGAATTTTGGGCATTTATTTTTACAACAGTTACCTACTTAACAGTCATTAGAAAAATATCAGTTAAGTTCCCAGCGTTGAGAAGTTTTCTTACAATTAGCAGTTTTTAGTCAAAAAAATTCCAATACAACTAAATACATAAATAACTTGAGAACCACTGATTTTAGACCACCAGCGGGTCTACCGCGTAATTCTGATTTGTATCAACTTCAAGCAAATGCATGCGAAATTCAACGCGTGCAAAAGAGATGGCATGTTAGGCGGGCGTCGTCGCACGCACGACAAATTTCAATCTCAAGTTGACGTTGATGAAAATTAGAATTACGCGGTAGACCCGCAGTTCATGGGATCACAATCGTCGCAAATTAGCTGTAGTATAACCTCTTTCCAGGAACTGGTCGAATTACCAATCACTCTGTATTTTAAAGTTTTTAGTGAATGACTGCTGTTACATTCGAAGTCGGTTACTATTTTTTTTTTAATCTTGATGGTTGTGATTGCCGGTACTTGGTGGAACTTTTAAACATCTTTGTTGTAATGAAATACTTATACTATTTTTTTTTTTGCTAAAAGTTCATTTTATTTCGCTTAATGAGGGTTTTAGTTCTATTTTTTTTTTGCTAAAAGTTCATTTTATTTCGCTTAATGAGGATTTTAATTCTTGGAACCTGAAAAATTTTAAATACAAATATTAAATTTAGTTTCCTACCCAACCAACCAACATTAAAATAATCATTTGCGTATTCTAAAATCGATAATATGAATTTCTCCCAAACTATTTAGCAGATACTCATGTAATTTAATCTTATTTATTACCGACCTTCTGCCGGAATTTGCAACAAAGTTTTCAGAAGAAATCGGAAGCAGAGTTTTGTTTAAACTAGGTTTTTTAACCAACGAAAATATTCCTTTGAATTAAATTATTTCGGACGTTTTAGTATGTTTTCAACTCGTTGCAAAATGATATTGCATTGTACTTTATCATAGCTTACGACTGATTAATGGGGCTGTCTTTGCTAATAGATTTTTCAGGTGTTTCGTCTGAAAAGGATAAACTCCATTAAGAGCACAGTGCTCGCCCGAACTCCCAATATGCGCTGTTCGCTGATAATATCCAATCATTTGCGTAAATTTTGAATTTTGTGACTTATCTCGTACATTAATCCGTGACTTAAACCTAAAACATCTACCAAAATCAAATACATGTAAAAGTTACAAGCGTTTTAATGTAAATAATGGAATAAAAACATTTAAACACTTGTAAATTTTGCGTGCTTTTGGTTTTAGTAAATGTTTTAGGTTCAAGTCATGGATGAATGTTTGGGATAAGCTACACTAATGCAAAATTTAAGTAAATAGTAATGAATAACGACACGGCGCCCTTAAGTGAAGCTTATTTCTGTGTCTGTCCATCTGCCTTATAAAAATACGAATTATAAATGTCTATGGGGTACATCACATTACGTAAACATTAGAAGATTATAACGAAAACAAACTCCTTAAAATCCATTCGAAAACACACCAGTTCCGGAATCAACAAAACGTAGTACTTATTTAGAATATCTATTGTGATTGCCCTCTCTTATCTAATGTTACTGTAACATGGAGATAACTGCTCAAATCTATTCAATATTGCTCTCATTTACTACAAAGTATTTTATTAAAAAAAGTTTGGTATTGCTCAATGGCTCATTATTTATTATGTAACGTGTATTATTAACATTTCTATTTTGTTTACTACATTGCGTTTGTAAGTATGTAAGAGAAAAGCTTTCGAAAAATCCCCGTAAAAAGTAATAAAATATAACCCTCTGCCCGACTTTTCGTTTCAAATTGAAGGATTCGGTTTTCATTAAAAATACCTGGTATTTGTAGTGGAAGCTACTTTGTCAACAAAGCACGCAGAATTTTTTAGCGGTAGAGGACCTTATCTATAATAATTTTCATTTTCAATGAAAATGAGTCGTAAATGTATGTTAATTTCAGATGGTATCGACGGCAAGCAGGCTCGTCGGACCGGCACCAGTGGGCCCCTGGGAGAGCTGTTCGACCATGGTCTTGATTCGTACTCCGCCGTACTTATACCCACTTGCTTGTATAGCATATTCGGGAGGTATGACTTAAAGCGTTTTTAGACTATCCGATACGATACCGGTATCGGATTCCGATAGATGATATCCGGTACCGACACCTTTTTATTTTAACATACTTCCGATATCGCGCCAACTTTCAAGGCAAGAATTCAGCGCAGGCAGGTAGCTGACGCAGACACCTGCTGAAAAATATACTTACCACACGGTCATACCAAAATATGAAAATTATCGTCCGATAGACCACGGGTGCCTATAATGCTAGTTCTCGACCGCGAGCGGACTGGACTCATTACGGAGTCCATTGAACTCGCTTCACTAAATCCCAGACCGAAGTGTCTCGACCGAATAAGAAGCGCACAGAGTGCAGAGTGAAGAGCAGAGTCAGGGAGTGAAGAGTCAGTAACGAACTCGTTTGTAGTACCGGTGAAAACTAGCCGTGAACCGACTCTTTCGCTCTTCGCTTTCTGCGTCCCACCCACGTAATTAAAACAGAGTCCCACCTCACCTACTTAACGTGTCCATCGCCCAGGCAGACAGTCGAAATGGTCTGTGCCCCCAGCACTGACTCCTTCAAACTAAGCTCTCTCTTTCTCATTTCTCGCTTCGCCCCGCTTTTGTGCTTTCGGTCGAGCACTAGCAATATTCAAGATTGGAAAATTGGACAATGTGAATGACAACAGGTCATACATTTGACTTGTCCGGATATCTGATCGGCTTTCAACTCGTCCAAGGCTTCCAATAACGATATCGTATCCAAGCGGATAGTGTGAATGCTCTTACACTGAAACTTCAACGTTCAAACATTTTATTGTGTCGCCAACTTAGTCGTTAAAGCCGCCATACAGGCATCTGACATAGCTCAACGAGCAATGTGTTTCTGTAACAGCCGAAACCAACAGCTTTACGTGGTTTCCGAGCCAGAGAGTGACCTAGATGTGAGTGCTACTATAATAGCCACCCATCCAAAGACGGACCATGCAAGTCAACTCAAATAGCTGCAGGCATGTATCCAGGATTTAGTTTTACACCACTATCAAAATTACACGTTCTTATAAAAGTATAGCATAATCCCATAAGTCGTACATTATTACGGTTTACAATATCTTGTTCGATGATCATTTTATATTGTAAATATTTTGCTTCTTACTAAGCATCGTCTTGCAGAATAGTGCTTAAGGACTGCCTAGACTCCCTCTCTCTCCTGGTTACATGTCTAAATATTGGTATTTTTATAGGGACCAGCTGAGTACCCTGCGGTTTTTCTTCGTGGTATGGAATATATTCATCAACTTCTATCTAACGCACTGGGAAAAGTACAACACTGGCGTCATGTTCCTACCATGGGGATACGACTTCACTATGATTGTAAGACATTTTTTTACTTGAAAATCTAATAATTGTGTCGATTCAGCTAACTTATTTGACAGAACTAAACTTAATTTGAGCTTTCTGTCTTGTTCTTTCCGTATCGAAAAGACAAAGACAGAACGCTTAAAATAAGGTTAGTCCTGTCAAATTAGTTAAATTGTGTTTAGCCGAATCGACACCACTGTTTATTATGCAATAGCTCAACAAAGCGGCGGTAGCGCAAGGGTAGAACGCTGGCCTCTCGGTCTCGAGATCTAGTGCTTCGTGAAATTAATGGAGTTTAAAGGTACTTGTACCAAGATTTTACATGGCGACCCTGTGGCGGTGTTTGACTACATATGTTTCATTTAAATCTTTATTTTTTACCGCAAAACCTAGCAAATCTCTACAGATGAAATTTATAACTTATTTATGTATTTCCTTTCGAGAGCGCTTGTTCACAAATGAGTATCACCTATTATTCTTTCACCTATAGTTTTTTTAAATACGATTCAGAACACGGTATATTCTTTACAAAAAATAAAAGTTTTCTTCGTTAGAATGTGATCGTATAAAGACACAAAATAAATCCTTAAAGGTATAATTAAATTTACACCTTGTCTATGGATTGTTAACCTTTTGTAAACACTAATTGTCGAACAAGAAAGAACACGTGAGATTTATTTTTCGTGATAATGTAACGTCTCATTAAACTTTATTAATAAAATCAGTAGACCGATAAATAGATTTAGACTTAAATCGCGTGTCACTTTTAAGAGCACAAAGGTCAAGTCCGTGGTAGCAAGGCTATTCAATCGAGTGCTATTATAAAAGATATATACATGAGAATATAAATAAATTTTGTCTTTTTCAAGCATCTACATATTAACTTCATATACCGCCTTCCTTATGAAGGCGGAATTCATCATCTTCAGGCAGGTAAAGATTAAGAAATAGACAATTCATGGGTTCAACTGTTGACAGTAGCATTTTGAGTCCAAAACCAAGAGATAAGCCCATCCCTTTTTAGGGTTCAGTTGAAAAACGAACCCCTAAAAGCTTCTTTATTCTTTAATGTACACAGAAAAGCAGTTAAAACATATAATACATTAAAATATATGTACACAGGCGAGCTTATCTCTAAAAAGAGATTTGTTCCAGCAAACCTAAGCGGGAAAGGGAAATTTTATTAAAATAAGTAGGGCTCGGATAAATATGTGCTAAAAATCCCAAAATATGTACATATAATATGGATCTAAAAAACGGAAATATGGAAAAATATGGACTAAAAAGACAACTTATACCAAACAGAAAACACTTTATTTTAATATAATTGTTTGAAAAAATATAAAAAAATCAACGAAATTAAATTGCTTGACAGCTAATTCCAAACACAAAACACTTTATTCTAATATAATTGTTTGAATAAATATTTAAAAATCAACAAAATTAAATTTCTTAGCTTAAATTTGGTCTGCCTCTGTATTCGAGTTGTTGCAGTATACAACAATATGTTTCTTTAAATTTTCAAAATTGAAGCTCCTTCTGTTTGGTCGGAAAAACGCTTTATATTGGCTAAATGACCTTTCTACGTCACAGGAAGTAACTGGATTTAAAAAAAATATGCAGTTTTTACTAGTTTAAGTACTAAAGATAGGAAATATGGAATAATGTGAGTTAATTCTAAAATATGGTCTTAACCCTAAAATATGGAAAAATATGGATTATAAAAACTTCATTTTCCAGCACAAACCATCATAATTTATTTATTGGTCGAGCAAGTACCAAGGAGGTTACGTAATTTATATGTATGTATAGTATTTGTATACTTACCACTTGCTGAACAGTTAAAGAAAATACTAGTGTTCTAGCATGGGCGTAGCGAGGGGGGGGGGGGGTTTGGGGTTCAAACACCCCCGAAAAGTTTAAAATTAACAACCCTTCCCCTGCTTTGGCGCTTTCCGGGTCAAGTGCCACTTCTGCTAAAAGCGTTTTGCGTTTGCAAACAATTTTTCACAAACATAATCATTATTAATTTTATTTTATGCACTTTTTGTAGTTTAATTTTCTTTAACCCCCTCCGAAACTAAAACCTGGCTACGCCCGTGTGTTCTAGTATATTCTTACAGACCACACTCGAGAACGGTAGCACAAAATAACCACTTACAGAAGGTTTACTCCGCATAACTAGCGAAAACAGGCGCACGCACACATAGATGCGTACGTACGACGATCTCGGAGATATTCGGGTGAATGCCAATACGAAATTCTGCCGAGATCATCATATGTACGCGTCTATGCATGTGTGCGTCTGTTTTCGCTCCGTCGTCGTCGAGTCTGCCTTCTAGTGGTATCTGTTTTGAGACGGTAGTCTGACGATATACCCCGTATGCTTTGCAGTAAGAAGTAATTTTTCCAGGGTTCGTGTATACTGTTACTGGTGACGTCACTGATCGGACCCAAAGCGTGGCACGTGAGCCTGCCGGGTGGCATCACGCCTGGAATCATCTTCGAGGTCGTTCTGTACGTGTCCGCTATGATCACCAGCCAGACCGTTATACTATGGAACATTTACAAGTGAGTAATAGATACCAAGGCCACAACACATAATTTAATTTAAAATCTCCCTCAACTGTACAACCTCCCCTATCTCTTCTTACACTCACGCACTCACCCCCTTGCACATACCCCCTAGCAGCATAGACTAGCAGTTCCCATACATCAGTTTGTAGCCACAAAAAAGGTGTAAAATTCTAACAAAATCTAGATGGCGTTGCTAAATCCTCTAACGAACACGATGCTAAAAAAGACCGATTGGTGACAGTAGTGGCACAGCGATGTTACGTAAAATAAAAATAATTCCCACTTCGATAATAGATGGCGCTGAAATATTCACTGTTAGTGTTGCCAACTTAGCG
This sequence comes from Ypsolopha sequella, assembly GCA_934047225.1. NCBI lineage: Eukaryota > Metazoa > Arthropoda > Insecta > Lepidoptera > Ypsolophidae > Ypsolopha > Ypsolopha sequella. The sequence continues at coordinate 11,331,683 of OW203994.1, read as the reverse complement.
CCATCTAGTTTTGTAAGCAAAGCTATTACAGCCACATGTTTACTTGGTAACCATAACAGTTTATTTGCAGCCAATTAAACAAATAATGCTTATTTGCAACACTTGGCGACACCTCACAGTGCACAGTGTCACAAGTGCCACAGGACAGTACAAAGTGAAGATTTAGTTAGTGTTGTAATGTATTTGTATATATTTTAGTTTTTAAGGTATTTATCTATGGGCCACAGATGCCTGATAATATAATAAATGATTTTATTTGATTTGATTATACGTAGTAATACTTAGTCTATGCTAATACTGATCCCAAGAGATTTCCTCTTAGTTGAAATAATGTTAATACTGACTTCTGACATACAGTTAATACCTAGTTTAGAAGTCAGAGCTTTAACAGAGTCATTATAATTATTATGCCCTACGTTCTTTTAAAAATAGATTACTCGAGATGACCTTTTCCATAAAAAGGAAAGCTGTAATATTTTTCTAAACTAACAATTTCTGCGTTAAGAACTAACATTTCTCTATTCACACCAATAAGATTCGGTGAACCGTGTTTCATTTTTTAATATGAAAACTTGCACTAGTTTAGTTTTAGTTTTCTTTTCTTTATCAGCAAAAAAGTCCCTGGATATGATGTTACTAAAACCGCCCTGGCCTTTCTACCATGACAGACTTTCATCTATACCAGCTCAAATTAGTAACTAGCTGAATTTCAAATAGATAGGTCAATTTCTAATCATCTTTAATCCATCCATCCATCAGCCTAGTTTACCCACTGCTGGACATAAGCCTTTCCAGGACTTTGCCACTCCCGGCGGTCAACCTGGAAGAATTACCCATACCCACACACGCTGGGCAGGCGGATTGGTGAGCGCGGTGCCGGAACCCTCGCACCAGTGACGCCGCTGCTCATCACCAGTCTGTTCCATATAAGGCCCGGCTTTTAGGGATGGATATACCGCCATCCATCGGTCCCAGGCATTACTTCGAGGGTGTCTCCAAGTAAACCTGGAAACCGGTTGGCGGTTTGGCCGGTCTAACCAAACTGTACCTTTCAGATGACTGGCCATAACAAGGCAGTATTAAATGGAATGAAGAATATTATTAATTTGTGTTTTTTATATTTTCAGGTCATACCGTGACAAAACTGGCAAAATGCGCTCGTTTTCGGAAGCTATCCGCCCTTTAGTTCCAGTGGTCTCATTCTTGATGCTAAGCACAATATGGGCGCTGTATTCGCCCAACGATATCATCAATATAGGCCCGAGGCTGTTTTATATCCTGACTGGAACCATATTTTCCAATATCAATGTAAGTACAATCTACGACTAACTTTATTTACCGAGACGTTGCAAAGCGGTCCATTCACCCCTCAGTGTTATCTAACTTGATTTTTAATCATTTGGGCAAGTGCGAGTCGACAAACGTGTTCGAATAGACGAGTATTATCGCCAGTTTCCGGCTTCCGTAACGTTTTCTTTACATCCTTTATATGGATGTAAGAAAATCTAAATTACCTTGTAAAAATTTATTTATTCCCAGTGCCGTCTGATTGTGTCCCAAATGAGCGACACTCGCTGCGAAGTCTCCAACGCGTTGCTGGTCCCATACAGCATGGTGATGTTGCTGATATTCGTCATGAACGTGCCGGAAATTATTGAGCTGACGTTCCTGTTTCTGCTGTGTCTGTCGAGCTCCGCATCACACATTTACTATGGGACGAGAGTGGTGAGTTTTAATAGTAGTTTATGCTACAAGGGCATACGCTCGTGTTTTAAACGTAACCGAGTAATTTATTGCCCTTACGCCCGTGTATCATACTACGTTTTTCATTGCATAGTGTGAGGAAATAAAACAAATATAATCTTGTGAACTTTAAATTATGATTGTCTTAAAAAGGGCTGTATCCAGAGCCGTTAAACAGTGGAAAAAAAGAGTATAACATGTATGGTACACAGGAAAGGCTGCAGGTTAGCCAACCATTGTAAATAAATTTATAAAAATAATAATAATAAAGCCCTAGGGCAAACTAATCGACCTTCTGTTCGGTTTTGATGCATAAAAAGTAGGCCTTTACGAGCACTTGCATTGAAAAAAACTTTTTGGGTAAACGTCCACCTACAAGTTGATCATAAAATATCGACTTGGTCGTATATACATATATTATATAGTATATATAATACTAATATTTATTTTGTGCACCACCTTCGCGTTATTTTTTCCGACAATTAATTTCCACCCAAAGGTTGTCTGGAAGAAATCGCTATTTAAGTGATAAGGCTGCCAATTGTTACCTTCTTTCATAAGTTGGTTCTTTTGCCTGATTTATTTATTTTGGTGTACAACAAAGGAACTAAACTTTAAGGGTCGTTTCTCCGGAGTTGTTGCAAAATATTAAGAAATAATAACGGCCAAAATACAACTTTTAGCTAAGAAAACTTTTTGTTAGTTAGTTAAAGTTAGCTATATGCATAAACATATTTTTAATGATACTACAATAGCTATAAAACAATTGGCTTTTCCATAGTCGTGATACCAGCTGTAAATTCTTAAAATAATATCACGCTCATGGATAATCCAATTATTTTGAAGCTACCATAATATCATTAAGTAAAAAAAAGTTTATGCATATAGCAAACTTTTAACAATTGTCTTAGCTAAAAGTTGGCCGTTCTAATTATTCCTTAATATTTTGTTACAAATCCAGAGAATTGAACTCTAGGGCAAAAAAAAATACAGTGCGCCCCCCGCTAACGTCTAGGGTACCTCATCGTCCATCACAGCGTCTGTCGCCCTGCTATATTCTCTTGAGTAAGAAATTGAAGATTATTACAAACACTGTGAAACCCCAGACGAGACGATACCATACTAATGATCTAAAATTATCTTTTCAGGTACAAGAAATGTGTGAGCATTTCAAGATAGAGTGTTTCCATATCAAACCAAAGATAAAGTAAATCTTAATTATTTGTAGATTAATGAAAATAATAGTTCGGTGGAGGATTCTTCTAAAGGTGATTTTATCTGGTCAATGTTGGTAGAACTTATATCCATGACTTAATCGTCGCATTAGCTTAGAGGCCAATGCAAATGCCATCTTTAATGAATGGCATGGCCATTTGAAAAAAAAAACCTCAAGGCAACGACATGTAAATTATTAAATATTCACCTATTTTGTAGAACTGTTTAGAAAACAAAAGTTGTCTTTTATCTCATGTAATGAAATTGTTATATTCTATTTAGTATATAATACCTACCGATCAAACCCAGCCTTGTTAGACAGGCCACTTGTATTTTGAATTTATATCCTGAATTTACTAGTCACGCAGTTTCGCCAAATATTTTTGCCATATTTATTTTTATTGTTAGGCATACTTTTATATGAATCTCAATCTGGCAGCTAATTAATCTGTGTAACAGACAGTGACCTCTATGTATTATTTATACTATACCAGGTACCCATAAATAGATAGAGAGCAATGAATGAAACCATCCTACAGAACAACAGCTGCAAATTGAAAAAAATATATGTATGTTACCGGTCAAACCCGATTTAAGAACAAACTAATTTGGCCTAGGCCAAATTAGTTTCGGGTTGTAATGAAAAAAAAAACAAAGGTTACCGGTTTTCTTCAGGGCCGTGTTCATAAACTAGGGGTCGCGACACGGGTTCTAATGTCATCTCTGTCGCACGCGTTGAAAATTGTATACGCTATCCTACTGTCAGTGTTGGAACCTGATGAAATTGTTAATTTATTTACAGCTTTTTGCACTGGAGGTCTTCCGAAAAGTTAGTTTGTTAAGTTTAGTAAGTTAGCTTTACTTAAAATCGGGTTTGACCATACAAAATTCACATAGGTACTATTAGGTACTTATTTAAAAGTAGTGACTTTCTTTCCATTTGCGCGGGCATGTTGTTTTGTTAAAGTAATGTGTTATGATCAGTAGTATGTAGTTACTCGGCTATTAATACTCGGTATAAGGTTATTATTTTGTGGTACTGCCTCCAACACGTCACGGTTTAATATACCATAAGGTTTCTTAACCATAAGAAGTTCTTCGCGCACGATACATCGTACAAAAAGGTATATATTGGCGTGTGGCCGTGTGTAACAATCATTGTGAATTTTGTAAGTGGGATAAAGTACAAGGCTATATTATCTATAGTAAGGCTATAGTAGTTATGCTATATTATCATAGTTGATATATTTTAATATAGATGTTGCATTACCAAATTGTAAGATTAAAAGCCAAAAAACGTGAGATATTTTAATATTCATTGTTATCAGAAATTAAAAACAATATCTTGTAATTTTTTATATATTTTGTCTCTCAGTATTTCAATTCCAAATATATTTTTATGTCCATATTACCTAAATCTAGGTAGCGTTCCTAAACGCCTGGGTAAATGTAAAATTTAAACTGTCAAAGTGAATTTAACATTTCTGACAAGGCTTATGTAGGTACTGTACATTTTCACTCTGTTGGTTGTGGAACGGTTTACTGTTAAATTTTTCGTTTACCCGGGCGTTTAGGAATGCAACCCCAACCTATTCAATGAAACAGCATATCCCTACTCCTGAAAAGCAGTTATTATAATAACCGCATTGTGATGTCAATATTCCATTTTTTTATATTCTTTACACTTGAAAATTATTCCTATTTTTTTAGGTATGTTTTATCTAAAACTGTTCATGAGATTCTCTTAGAAATTATAAAATAATGTAGAAGAAGTAGTTAGAATATAATGTTGTAAAAGGGCTCAATTTGTTGATTTATAATCTATTGTCTTTCCATGAGTTGTTAATTATTACTATTTCCTGAAATTGTACAGTTAAATGTATAACATTGTCTACTCTATATTTTTGTACAATTACGAAACTAATGGTGGTTCCTTGTTTTTTTTTTTAAGGATTGTCTTATAATGTTTAAATATTCAGCTAAACATTCTATGCATGGGTGATTTGTGCAATCCAGAATAGATCATATTTATTTATGACCATTGTTTTGTGACTGTACATAGGTGTTTGTAATGAAAATAAATAAGTAAATAAACAAAATTTATTTTTGATTAAATTTCCTTAACAAAAATTCAAGTGTAGACAGTGAATGAAGAATATTGCAAAATCTGACAAAACAAATGAGTATGTGCCTGGAGTATGGCGTTAGGGCTTACCACCCATTACATTAGGGATGTAATAATTGTCTTTAGGAAAACACCTCTCACACACCTTGGGGATTAATGTACAGTGGAGACCACATCAAGCTATACACTTGCAGTACGACATTAGCTCCTACAGAGAAGAATATAAGATAGGTACAAAGTCCAATGTGTCTTACTTGATGCGGTCTCCACTGTACGACAATAAAATTAATAAAGACCTTTTGTTCAATGACTTATTTATTAAACTTAATTCAACACTTAGAACTAACAGCTTCATTAACATCATCTCCTAGGGACAAAAGTTTTCTCCATTGATCTGGTGTAAGACTTATACCCTTTTTCCCTGGTAGTAGTTCACCATTTTTCTCATAAAATTCTCTGATATCGACATATACTCTGCCTTTGAATTCTCGTACTTTGACTTGCTTTTTACCATCTAATACCCAGGTTGGCTCCTTATCATCAGTTCGGGATGATGCTTGCTTGGCCTTCTTTGCTGGTGGCTGGTTGCGCTATCAAAAATAGATCTTTTTAGATTTGTAACTGCTGTAAGTTGAATTCATAATTAATTATTTAAAACCAGACAAATGAAATTTCAACAGAGATCAGGGTAGGCAATGAGCCCAATCCTGAGAGCTAACACTTCATGTGAAGTACAACACGAAGGTGCCCAGTATGTTGGAAAGTGATTGTGTAAGTTCCCCTGTATACTCAACTTGCACGATCACAGTGAACAATGCAACTGCGACTGCACCTCGGCAGGCTCCTGGCCCTACTCCAGCACACTCTGATGCGTCCACAGCACGTCAGTTACGGTGAGCGCCGTTGCGCGGCCCGAGCTAACATCACCGCCGCCGCTCGCGCCAAGCAGCAGCATGTTAGTGCAGTGACTGCATCCGCTGATGAGCGGTCACTTCAGAACGAATTTGGAAATTCGAAACATGTCGCGTATCGCGAAATAACTCATACTAGTCTATCCGTTTTAAATTAATTAAAAATAAAATCATTAAATTTTGCAATTTAATTTTGTCTTTGCATAGTATTTATCAGTTTTTGAACGATTTTCATTTGACATCAAGAACTGATTACAAGACCGCTTTTGACCTCCTCTATTTATTGATCTAGGACAGCTTTTCTTAACCTTTTTTGTCCACAGACCCCTTAATAAATCAAGCATAATTTTAAGGACCCCTTAATAAAGAAAAGAAGCAGCAATAATTTTCGGACCATTTATTTTAGTTCTACAAATTACAAAAAAAATATACTTTTTCATATAAAATATGTTAATGTGAAGGTTGGTGCTGTTTTTTTGCAACAAAATTAGTGATATTTGGGTTTATATTACTACTGACTACTGAGTTGTACTTTTAAATCGGATTCCACTTTTAATCTAAGCGGTGGCATTTATTTATGATTGATAAATTGTCCATAGATTTGGCTGCGGACCCCCATACATATGCTCGGGGACCCCCAGGTGTCCGCGGACCACAGGTTAAGAAACGCTGATCTAAGACATACTTAATGGCATAAAAATAACCTAATTCATTGCAGTTTCTCTGTACCTATAATAAATTTCACCAAGTCATTGGGTAAAATACTTACATCAACTGGGCCATCATCGCTGTCGCTTGAAGAAGATTCCTGCTTCTTATTTTTTGGCATTTTTGCAGATGTAGGTCGTGAAAACCTGAAACAATTGTTGGTTATTTAAGGTTATGTTTCAACTTTTTTATTTTGTTACCACTAACATATTCATTTATATTTGACCACTTACCTACAGAGAACGATACAAATATGTAGTCTAATATAAACACGTCCGTTTTATATGGTTGAAACAAAACCAAAACTATTGAGCCGGCCGCCACGCGAGCAACGATCGAGCTAATCGAGCTATCATATTCCAATTTCCATTAATTCCGTCCGTAGTCAAACAGTCTCAAACAAAATAAACTGCCTACGAGGAGTCGTCTCTTTTGCACGAGTTGAATTTGTATATGCTATCCTGCTGTCAGTGACGAGCGGGCGATCAAACTGAACGCAGCCCAGAACTAAGCCGTTTTTTTCATGTACCTATACCCTAACAGGACTGAGTACTTGTTTCAAAAAACGTGAAGAACGAGAAGTCATACTAGATTATTTCATCTCTGTCTAAGTAGGGTAACCATATTTAAAAATAATTGATTCAGACCACGTAGGTAGTAAAAACCGTATTCAAAACATTTATTTTATTGGTTTAAAGTCTTCTGCTTTAAAATGGCGGCTGCAGACTACTGGATTTTTGCACTTTACTTCGTTTCCTAAAACTTCTAACCATTTTCTTCTGATATTTTCAGTTTTTGGAAGACTGTAATGTAAAACCCAATATCATGGTTACTCTAGCGGTATCAATGTAAACATTGTAGCGTTTCTTTTTTAAAATAATCGGTTTTAGCCACTACATAATCACGAACGTAATTTCGTAGGTTCGACCTAAATTTGGACTGCCACCAGGCAAGCCTGGTGACAGCCAAAAAAAGAGGTAAATCTGGATAAAGAAACCGTATAATTTAACTTTAAATAAACTAAAAATAACAAAACTGAAGAAAGAAAAATATGGTATAAAACACAATGATATCTGAAGAGTATTGGGTACTAAGGAACTTATTAAATCAACACAAAAATTATGCCTAATTCGTCTTATTTAGGATTTTGTTTTCCTTTAGCTTAAACGACGCATTTGTTCACAAAATAATGGATTTAAATTTGGATATCGAAACTAGTTTATAGGATCCCAGAAACTAAGATTACACGGAAGTTTTAATAACTTCTAATCCGAAAGAAAACGTAATATTAAGGTGTTAAGAGCAATTGTTATCTAGCTTTACACTAAGGAAGAAAAATAATTGATGCTGGATATCCAGACTACTGGATGTTAGGCTACGGATACTAAAAACCTGGTGAGGGTCTCTTCGTGACTTGGGTGTTTCCAGTCTTCCTGGGAGTAGTCGATGAAGCCAAGCCGACTTCTGTTTTAATACCGGAAGCTTTAGCCCTCCAGAGTACGTAGTCTCTATATCCGGCTTCAATAGGTACAACCGTACGAGATGGCGGGAGGAATTGAAGTAGAAACCCCAGAAAACTGGGAAGAACCCTTGAAAAAAACCTGAAGGGTCGCTGTAAAGAAATAAAACAACAGCGTCAAGACATGCTTATGAAATGAGGGAAAGGAAATTAACGTATTGGAAACGGGACAAAAAGGATTTTCAGAGAATGAAACAAAAAGTACACAAAACTTACCAGGAAATGAAGAAAAAAAACTGGCTTTCACTATCTTTAGAGCAAATGTGCTCTGTTTCGTTTTAAAATTTGATATTTTAAATTTAGTGTGGCAAATTTCCTTTTTCTTGTACCACCATACTCTTTGATATGAGAAAAATAACAAAAAAATCTGACAAGATATTCCAAATATTCGAATTCGAAAATTCAGCAAAGTAGCCAACGACAAAGAAAGACTAAAAATATATGAAAAAGGTTGAATACTTGTAGCGATTGCTACAACATGTATTATTTCTCCGAGAAAACGTTGTAATTATGCCTTACCTATGAAACGATATCCCACAATTCCCAAAAATTTGGCTTCTGCAGCCCTTCACGCTGCATGCTTTAACCATTTTTGCAAAAAATTATTAATTTTACAATTTAGTTTTCAAATGTCACGGCCGTGGCGCCATTTTTAGATAAAAGGGTTACCAGTTTGCAAGCATAAGAATAATCCCAACTTTATTAAGGAATGATTGATCTTACATTTACGGATAAAACTAAATGTAAAACATAAATAAACCTAACAAAAAAATAGTGATGGACTTCAAATGTAACTGCAGCCATTCGCTCAAACCCTTAAAATAATTATAAAATGACCGATGGTACCGAAATAACACTTTTTCCGCCTTCTTTCTTCCTGAAAAATATGTTCTCTAGAAGTCGGCGCTCTTATATTGGTTTTTGTGTTGCTATAACCAAGGGAACGCGGTGACTTTTAAAGAACATATTTTCGAGGAACAATGAAGTCGGAAAAAGTGTTATTTCAGTACCATCGGTCATTTTATAATTATTTTTAACTTTTTTGCGAATGGCTGCAGTTACATTTAAAGTCGGTTACTATTTTTTGTTGAAAGTTTATTACTTTACATTTTTTAGTGTTGACGGGTCAAATTGTGTAATGTGGATAGTTCCTGTAAACGTGCTGTTGATATAGAACGAAGGACAAGACAAGTAATAATTGGTTATATTTAATAAATACCCTGTAATCAGCACCCTAATACAAACTGATTGCCGTAATCTCAAGTTATGTGCTGTCACCCGTTGAGGAGTTCTATGGTAATGAGGCCAAGATCAAAGTTCAGGTGGAGAAATTACAATTTACAAGTAGTACTTGGCAATCACTATCCTAATACAAAGCGATTGCCTTAATCTTGAGTGGTATGCTGTCGTCCGTTAAGGAGTTCTATGGTGGTGAAGCCAGGATGGAAGGTCAGGTGGGTATTCTGATAATTTCCAAGAAATGCCCGACAATCAGCACCCTACCAAAGTGATTGCCGCAATCTCTAGTTAAGTGCTCTCATTCGTTAAAGAGTTCTATGGTTATGACTTAATAAGAACAGGATCGAAGGTCAGGTGGAAGATTGACAATTTCCAAGTAATACTCTGCGATCAACATCGTAGTACAAAGCGATTTCCTTAATATCAAGTGGTACGCTGTTACTTTCTGAGGCGTTCCACTGCCTATCTCTGAAAACTTTCATCAGGTCATGGTCAATCTTAAAATGGGACCTACCTTGAAGGAAATTTTTCCAAACAAAAAAAGAATCATTCAATTCAGTTCAGAATTGACGAAGATAAGGAATAACATACCCAAAAAAAATACAGTCGAATTGAGATCCTCCTCTTTTTTTCAAGTCGGTTAAAAAAAAAGTATTTACTTAAAGCTAAATACTATAAAGTCGTTGAAAAACTAAATCGTGATAAACTCAAGCCTACCATCGCAATTTGTTTTTTTTGTGATGGCAACTGTGCGAGTAGGACACGGGCATCGACTTGTAATGAACTAATTGTAATGAACTGAATGATTTTTTTTCCAATACACCCATTAATATAACTGCATTATCAGAAGGAAATCAGGCCAATGATCAAGAAAAGAGTGCAGAAAAGTCTACTCATAGCACTACCAAAATAAAAAAGATCGCAATACTGGCTGACCAGCAAGGGCGAGGCATTCAAAAAGCTCTACAAAAATTACTGGGAGATGATTTTAAGGTGTCTTGCATATTCAAACCAGGAGCAAAATTAAATGACATATTAACTGAAGGTGTACTTGGCGAGTTCAAGCTGCTCACACAAGATGACCATGTGATTATAATTGCAGGCACTAATGATACAAGCCCTATAAATTTTAATGTACATCTCAGTAATCTACTGATGAACACAAAAAACACAAATATTATCCTATGTAAAATTCCCTACAGTAAAAGCCTTAATGAAATTAGGCTTAATAATGAAATAAAAATGATCTCTGGACTTTTCAAACATGCCACGTTTCTGAACATTGACTATAGCAATTTTCGATATCTGGGAAAGTTACAAAATTACAAAATGTTCTACAGGAAATATTAAGGCATAATTACAAAAACAAATTTGAATCGCATAAAAAGCAGCAAGAAGCGAAGAAACAGGAATGTTCAATGAATCAAACTGATGAACCAAAACCTGGGACGATACCTTACTATTTTAAGAGAAAAATAGTTTCGGACACAAACCCTAAAAATAATGATAAATTTTTTCGTCTCTTATGAAAATTGTCAAGTTTCGAGTAAATGTATAAACATATTCCACCAAAACATTGAAAGCTTTACAAAAAAAACTGATATGTTAGAAATAAACTTACAAGAATTTTATGACAGGAATGAGGAAATTGATGTAGTTTGTCTGACTGAACATTTTATAAAGGATGGAGAAAATGACAATGTTCTGCTAACAAATTATCAATTAGCTTCCTGTTTTTCAAGGAATAAAAAAAGGGGGGGTTCTTGCATATTTATAAAAAAAGGACTTGAATTTAAAGAGCTTACAGATCTTAAAAGGCTATCTATAATTTCAGTGTTTGAGTGTAGTGCAATAGAATTAATAACATATAACATAATTGTAATCTGTGTTTATAGAGTACCTAAAACAAAAAATTTGGATGGTTTCATGGAACAATTAGAACTTATGCTGATGAAATTATGTAACTTTAAAAATAAGAAAATTGTTTTGTGCGGAGACTTTAATATTGACATGTTGAAAGAAACAAACACATCAATGAATTTTGAAAATTTACTTAATAATTACAATTTAAAATTACAAATCAAAGAAGTAACTAGACTAAAGAGTAAAACCTGTTTGGACAATATAGCACATAATATTCGTGGAAGCACTAGTAAAGTTTACCATCTTTGTTTATCAGATCATTCAGCACAAATGTTAAAATGTCCTGTTAAAAAACTATTTAAATACAAATATTGGTACGTAGAAAAACGAGATTATTGTTGTGAAAATGTTAGTAAATTCAAGCATTGCCTAAAAAATTTATCTTTTAATGAAATTTATGAATTAACGGATGTAAATGATGCTTATAATGCTTTTTATGATATGATAAAACTTTTCTTTGACTTGTGTTTTCCAATAATTAAGATAAAAATAAACATGAAACAGAGAATGAATTGGTTAACAAAAGGAATAAAACGCTCTACTAAAACCAAAAGAGATTTGTATTTGAAATGCCGAAATGGTAAATGCGAACAAGCCAATAAGTATAAAAATTACACAAAAATACTAAAGAAAATAATAAATACCTCACATAGACTACAAAACAATAAGCATATAGAAAATTCTACAAATTCCACAAAGGCTACATGGCAAATAATTAATAACAATAGATACAAAAATCCAAAAGAAGCAATTAAGAAAATAAATCATAATGGCACTATTCTTACAAACCCCATAGACATAGCTAATGCTTTTAATGACACATACATTGACATGGTAGAAAATAAAATAAAACACAAAACTAAGTCACTTAATTCATCATCAAATCACATTGAAACAAACACAAAATCAATATATCTGGAACCAACAACAAATGATGAGATAGAAAAAATAATTAATAATTTAAAAAACACTAATAGCGTGGGCTACGATGAATTATCGACAAAAATGCTGAAATACGTTTCAAAAGAGATTGCCAGGCCACTTAGTTATATAATAAATCTCAGTATTTTACAGGGAGTTTTTCCTGAAAAATTAAAATTAACCGTTGTAAAGCCTCTTTTTAAGGAAGGAGATAAGGAAAACTGTGAAAAATATCGTCCTATCGCTTTTATACCAGTCACCTCTAAAGTATTTGAGCGAGCGTTTTATACCCGATTATATAAATTCTTTGAGAAATTTAACATAATATCCAAAGAACAACATGGCTTTAGAAGAAAAAAATCAACAAGTACAGCGGTGTATGACTTAATTAAAACAGTCTCTGAATCTTTAGATCGTCGAGTTCCTATTACATCCATATTTATGGATATGTCGAAGGCATTCGACTTTGTATGCCATAAAACTTTGCTTGAGAAGTTGTACAGGTATGGTATACGTGGACCTGCCCACGATTTAATTAAATCCTATCTAAATAACCGGAAACAATATTCAGTGGTAGAGTACGTTGACGCCAAAAGAACTGAGACATATGCTAAATCTACTCTTAGATCTGTAGAATTTGGAGTGCCACAAGGAAGCATCCTAGGTCCCCTGCTTTTCATTATTTATATTAATGATTTGCCCTTAAGCGTGGATCATCAAATAATTATGTTTGCTGATGATTCTACTCTTTTGATTAAATGTAAAAATATTAGTGTTTATGAAAATGACATAAATAGTGCTTTAGAATGTATAATTAACTGGTTTGACATAAATAACTTAATGATAAATTTAAACAAGACGAAATGTATGCAATTTTACCTACCTCAAAATAAACCAAGAGAAATAACGATCAAATATAAAAACACGGTTATAGAGCAAGTGAAAGAGATCAAATTTCTAGGCATGATGCTGGACTGTCACGGAAATTGGAAACCACATACGAACTATCTTAAAAAGAAACTAAGTAGATTTGTCTTTGCTCTGTGGAACATTTCAAATAAATGTAATCGTAAAGCAGCACTCTGTGCATATCACGGTTTTGTGGCATCCAATTTGCGCTATGCATTACTACACTGGGGCAACTCGAAAAATGTGCTACCTGTCTTTAGAATGCAAAAAAAATGTGTTAGAGCCATATTCGGTGCCAAACAAAGAGATCATTGTTCACCTTTATTTAAAAAACTAAATATTTTAACGGTCCCTAGCATGTACATATATGAAGCATGTACATTTGTTCACAGAAACCTCATTCTATATAAAATTGTACACCCTAGAATACTAAGAACAGCACGGAGCAATTATAAAGTATTCCCATTTCATAACGCAAACACAATATTCTATTGTAATACAGTATATGCCATGGCTCCAAAAATGTATAATCATCTTCCAAACGAAATGAGAGAGCTTAATCTAACACAATTCCAAAACAAATTGTACAACATCTTAGTCAATAAGTGCTATTATAATGTTGATGAATATTTAAATGATAATGACATTCATACTACTAAATCATAGATAATTAATTTAATGACATTTTAATCATTCTCAATTTTAATTTAATGTAATAAATATAATAAATAATGTTAATATGTTGCACTTCTCATGTAATATTATAGATAATGTAATAGTTGTAGTTAGTAATTAAAATTTTTGCATACCAGTAATGGTAAAATGTGATTGGACATAAATTTACGAAGAACTGTTATACTTTACACACATTTTATAGCAAATAAACGTTTTGTATTGTATTGTATTGTATTGTATTGTTGTTGTCCCGCTCGGCACGTTTTCTCTAGTTGGTTAAGTCATAATTAAATAACTTTTAACTGTATGAAATAGAGTCTATTTTTCTACGCGTAACATCCTTCAGTGCACAATCCAGTTTAGGTCTCAGAATAAGGAATACAAATAGAAACCTGGCTAAAATAAGAACTGGGCATTAGCCATTGTACTCATCTAACGTAAATTACTCCTGTGTACGAGTGAATGAAACGACGGACCGCACTTACTTTATATTTTTTCCTGTTGTGTCACTAGATTGAACCAAACAAATGTCAGATGGATGTAATTTGGATGTATTTTAAAAATTATAATACCATCAAATTAAATATGTCTCATCATTGTATCGTTGTGTTGTAATATCATTCGTAGCGTGCATCACATCTTAATTTGTAGGCATCGAAATGTCTAATGCATTTTGCGAAAGTTTACAGCTTCACCGAGAGAAATTAAATATTTTTGTGCTCTTCCTCTCAAAATTCGTGAAAGTGTGATTTATTATTGTTTGTGTTGATTGTTTTTTTAACATTGTAATAAAATGTCTTGTGCGATTGAAGGCTGTAAATCGCATACAAGAAGAAAAGAAAACAACAATGAAGCAATATCAGTTCATCGGTGAGTTCTGATAGTTTTTATGTTAATAAGTTGCAGGATCATACCTAAAACTCAGTAACAATAATAGTAGTTCTTGTAAATTATACTCGTGTTCAATTCTACACCGATATTTGCCTGTTTTATATAGATTTTCTGCAGACTAGTAGAGGTTATGTTTTTTCGCATAGTGATGTACTAAAGTCCGTGTCGCAAACTATCGAACATTGGTTCCCGTGGCAGCCGTGCATAAAGGATGAAACCGCAGATTAATTGCAGCGCGAGTTAAAAGAAAAATAATGCCGAATAAATATTGCCATATCTTTTTGTTACAGATTTCCAAAAAGGGAAGAATTAAAAAGTGGATGGCTTAGACGAATAATTAGACCCAATTGGCCAATTAAAAAAAGCAGTCTTATTTGTTCGAAACACTTTACGCCGGATTCTTTTGGACCAAACGAAAATTTAACATGGAGACGGTTAAAGCAGATGCTTTAGCGACGTTATATTTACCAGATACAGACACATTGGTAACCTTTAAATAATTATGTATAATTGCATTATCAATCTTGTTTGTAGGTACGTGCTTGTACTATACTATAGTATATTAACTCGATAATTTTTCAATTTTAGGCAAGAGAACCAGGAGGCGAACTCCGAAAACGATCACGATATTTCGATATACGACCGACATCCGACCGAATCTATTTTGCTTTGGTTACCACGAAGCTATATCGTTTTCGACTTTCAAATGTCGTATCGTCCAATGTTCGATCGTGACCGAATGATTGAACGAAATCGTGAATAGCAAACTGTCTATGGTTTTAGGTTTGTTCCGTACTCTGAAAAAAAACCGGTATTTTGTTAAAATATCATGCTGTCTTTTTCACACTGCGTACACGACAGTAAGCTATCTCCGCTCCCATAATATTTTTTGAATAGGTATTTTACGTCTTATTTGGGAACGTAGCCAACTTTCAAATGAAATAAATGTGTGTTTATCGACCATCTGTTTTATTTATTGTTTACAGTTTAGTTTAGCAGTTTTCAGAGATTTATTAGGTGCGAGCGGTGATTATTACAATAATAAATTAATACTGCGACAATACATAGAAAATTGTAACATGTAAGTACGTTTAAATTCATCTTTTGTATTGAAATTACTTGAAGTTCCTTTGATGGGTCCCTGGATAAACAAACCATCCACACTGCATCCTCTTACGATCAACTGAATTTTATATGCGAGGGACATGGACCCATTGCTGAACAGGAACAGAAGAATGTGTAACTTCTCTCTCCACTTTCAATCATATTAGATCTACCTAACCAACCTATTTTGTTTCAGAATGACTGCTGAACAAATCGAAATACTATTCACATTTCTGGAGCATAATCACTTAAGGAAAGAAATAACAGACAGTCAAAATGCCATGGAAGACAATGGCAGTTCACAACAACAATGGCAGCAATGATGGTAATACAGTTTTCTATCAATATTCTTATTAAAATAATAATAATAACAGGGAAGACTGTTCTGTGTGCTTTCTAAAACATTAACAATATAACATTAATCGCTTATGCTAGGTTGGGAAGCATAGAAAGAACACTATAAAAAAATATATCAAGTGTGACTCTACCTGTCCCAGTAGAAGGCAGCCGACATGCTACTGGGACAGGAGGAGGGTCACCTTCAACTAAAGACATACCGCCATCTATAATTTATCTATGCCACCACGTAGAGATTAGAAGTAATGCGACGGGGCCTTGTGTTCTTGACATTAACTTGTAATCGACATGCTACTGGGACAGGCGGAGGGTCACCTTCAACTAAAGAAATACCGCCATCTATAATTTATCTATGCCACCACGTAGAGATTAGAAGTAATGCGACGGGCCCTTGTGTTCTTGACATTAACTTGTAATCTAGAATATTTAAATGTAATATAATAAATCTATCATCACGACATGTCTCCCTGAGGGGGTGTCAGAGGTGAACCGTGTGTCAAGTCAAGATATTCAAACGCACCACTTTTCATCAACAATTATTCCCATTCCAACTAATATAGTATTGCTTATTTTCTTTATGTTCATCTGATAAAGACAAGGATTAGCAGGAGTAATCTGAACATGAAAAGAGCCTCAATATCACTGGGGACTGCGGCTGTACACCTAGGTCACACAAAGTGACTGCTTGCTAGCTCTCATAGCCTACGCCTGCACTCCGTCAAGGAGTGATGAAGCGGTTAACCAATCACCGGGCCATAATAGTACTTATTATTTTTAAGAATATTTATTTTAAAATAATTTATACATCCATTTAAAACAGGCCCTATTAATGACACTCTGCTATCCGTCTGTCTTTTTATCGATATTTCACAGGTATCTAGCTCATAGACAGAATGAGTTACAGACCTGAGATTTTAATATTTGGTGTAGAATGTTGACTTAAAACTTAATACCTATTTAGTTAAAACTCCATTTAAATTATTTTTCATATTATAGGGATATTTTTCATATACATGAAGGAGCTGAAACAATTTTTTTTTTCTTACCCTGTCATGTAAAGTGTCATTGTTTAGAGCTCAATGAGTAGTGTGTATAAATATATTAATATTTTTTATCTTTAAAAATAAAGAAATGGGGGGCTATCAATTGTCACTTTTATTACTGGTTTATCTCAAAGCATTTAGGAATTTGGAATTTCTGTATATTATGTACCATATGCTGAATTAAACAACAAATACCCAAAACGCCGATTTATAATGTAGTTTTAGGGTTACTGATTCATTTTAAATTGGTTGTCACTCTTATTACCTAACAGGTTTCTTAGAGCAGTGATCAGTGTAATCAAACAAGTCGGAAAATAAAGGTCCAAGGTGTGTCAGGGGAAGTAATATTGCTGTTTTATGTTCAACAGATAGACGGGGCAGAGGCAGACGGTGGCGTCCGCACTCTCCTTGCTCGCACGTCAGTGCACGCAACCGCCTCCTTGAGCTGTATCAGCAGTCAGCTGTTCAAATGGAAAGAAAAGTGTCTCCGAGCTGAGCTGCGGGAGATTCACAAGGCAGTAGTCGCCCTGAAAGATGTTATGGAGGGACTATTTTTGAGTCAGGCCATCAGGGCAAATCCGGAAAGTCCCTCATATTGCATACTTATTTTAGATTATATTTAATAAATAAAGTTTTACGCATCTATTGACTTTTATTAAAGGAAATAATTGACACAAGTAATTTCAATGTTTTATTTAATAATTTGCTGTATACTCATAGAAAATATAAAGATTTGAAACTTTGTTGACCGCCTCTTTGGCTGAGTGGTAGAGTGATCGCCTGCTAAACCCGAGGTCGTGGGTTTAATCCCCGCGGTGCACATTAATTTGTCTTCGGTATGCGTGTTTACGAAGGCACGTTAAGCTGTAGATCTATTTAATTTTGTGCCCATATTACGGCGATAGGGCACACCACCTATCACGTTTGGGACGTACCTATATAATAATCGTTAGTGAAAAGCGGGTGTACCAAGTCTGGACTGTAACAAATGCTTAAACTTTGAAACACCTCTGACACCCCCACGGGGATTCATGTCGTGATAATTTATATAAATTATCTCAGACAAAGATGATATACAAAAACTAAAGTTTAATTTTGCCATTTCAGCTTTAAACACAAGTAAATATATATTGCCATCAATTACTATATTTAAAACAGTCACAAACCTAATAATATTAAGTAAATTTTAAACTTTCGATATTAAAACGACACCCCTTGAGCTGACGTAAAAATCACGATCAAACTTCTGTCAAAATAGAATTATCGGTCGATGTTCGGAAACTTCGGAGTAAGCGTTTCGATCAAACTCCTGTCAAATACGTTTGTCGTTCGAAAATTGATTATCAGAGTACCACTCGCGTTGATATTACGATACTCGACCGAATATTGTACGATCGAACACGATCAGAGTAGACCCCCAGTACCTATGGATGTTTGTGGTGTAGAAAAGTGCATATTTCTATGTTCGCAAATCGTTCTGCGGCCCTAGAACGAGCGCACATAAAGCAAACAGTTTGAAAGAAAAAACTTCTATCAAACCTCATTTCTTAGATTGACACACCAAAAAAAGTACCTTTTATTTCCGTTTTGCTTCAAAACGCATTATCTCTGATTATTGGTCAAGTACGGCTTTGTTTTACTCCTTCGTTCACTCAGAAAGCAAGCTTTTTGTTTACTTCCGTAGATCGCGGTCATTTTTGACAGCCGTTTGAATAGTCGTTGGACGGGTCAAAAGCTTTATGCTTTTGCTTTATAGCTCTCAAAAACAGTGACCAAATTGGATGCCTTTTTAAAAAATTGTGTGTCTTCTTGTTATAAAATTGAGGTGTTTAAGCTCATGTAAGTAAATTATTAGAGTTTTATTGTATTCATTAATGTCCTACCTACGTGTATCACTAAGTATACGTAAATATTTGTTTTATTTGCAGTCATTAAAAGTCGTTTTGTTTTAGCCTATCAAAAGTGTATTAAAATTACCCTTGTCATCAAGTTTTTACTATTTAGAAGGAATTTCATAATTATATTAGTGCTTACAATTTACTATAACACACTAATCCTTTATTTTATTAACTTTCAAGGATAACCTCAAAATCGTATTTTTTTTCCAAGTACTTACTTTTTCCTAATTAAATGGTTTGTTTTGTTTTATTATATATATACAATATATATAGCATATGTGAATATTGCTTAAACTGGTTTGATCTGAATATATACAACATATTGTTTCATTGTTCATTACAGGTCCGTGACAGTGATTTAAAGTTCTTGAATGTGAATGCCAAGTTTTGGGGGTGCTACAAATGACCATGCCATATGGGGTTTGAGCTTCATCAAGGAGCACATGGAGAATCTATATAGAGCTGCTGAATTAACATGGCTTCTCGGTAAGTGTGCTTAAAGCTGACTGTGTTAATTTACAATCAAATGATTAACATACTTGCACATCCATCCATCAGCCTAGTTCGTCCACTGCTGGACATAAGCTTTTCCAGGACTTTGCCACTCCTGGCGGTCATCCTGGAAGAATTGCCCATACTCACACACGCTGAAGAGGCGGGTTGGTGAGCGCGGTCCCGGAACCTTCGCACCAGTGATGCCGCTGCCCGTCACCAATCTGTTCTATATAAGGCCCGGCTATTAGGGATGGAAATACCGCCATCTATCAGTCCCAGGCATGGTGGGCCTCCTGGTTTTTTGCCTGTGAGCTGTCCTCTTACTCTCCCCCAAATTACTTCGAGGGGGTCTCCAAGTAAAATGGTGCTACCTCCACAGTCGAGCCCGGCATCAGCTCTACCACCTCTAAAACTTGCACGAGTTTATTAATTTTATCTGGAAGAGCATAGTTAATGAGTCCATCATCCCTGCTTCTGTATAATATGTAGTCGTGTACCTATTGTATTTTAAGGCTATGTTTGTTTAGTCCAAACCTTGTCAAGATAAAATATGCCCTATACTGCCCCATCCGAATGTGCCACCTGTATTGATTAATAAAATAACTAACACCATGTATTTTCCTTACAGGTGACAGCGGCCATAATTGATGATCCCTATACTTCATGCAGCACCAGGGTCACGGGACGAGAGTTACACCACACTCCACATGAAAACGCGCAACACCATTGAATGCGCATTTGGTGTTCTTAAGAACAGGTTTCGAAGTTTATTAGGACAGAGGGTCTTATGCTACCACCCGGACTATGTGGCCGAAATTGTGAAAGCGTGTTGTGTTTTGCACAACATGCTCATTATTAGCAGGGGCATGCCCGAAGAGGATGAGTATGACGCTGACCAAAGGGTACCACACCTCGACTATGTTGAAGACAACGGGGCGCCTGAGCTGGTTGTTGGTAGAGCGGTATGCGCTCGACTAATCCATCGTCTTTTCCCATAAAATGTATTTTAGTACTAGTTTATTTAAGTATTTTGTTATTTAGATTAACATGACCATGTAACTTTTTTAGTTCCTATATATTTTAGATAAACATGACATGTAACTTTTTTAGTTTCTATATTTAAATGGAAATGCATATTATATTAGACATTAATTAATTAAAAAAAATAAGAAAAATTAAATTTCTAGCACCATAGGTATTTCTAATATAAGAGTTTTTATTCAGATATGGTCAAAAGCCCTTAAGGGTCCGTTTCGCCAAACATGCTCTCGCGTTTGGACAATTTGGCATGTGAAAACAAAATATTTTTAACAAATAAAATTTGTGTAGGTAGTTAAGGGGTTGAACTACATTATAATTTTTCAGATTTGACACAAGCATCACAATCATTGATAAAAAAAATCGGAAAGATCAGTAAAATCACGGAAAACGTAATTTGGCTTTGGAACTAGTATGATCAGTCTACTGATCTAACTACAAACTAAAATATTTTTTATAGAGCAAAGAAATGAAAGTAGCCTTTACAGATTTTATTATTTTTTATTTCCTTTCGTTATTTTAAAAGAAATACTCAAACATACTACATTTTTCCTGTACAGAAAAATGACGCAAAAAGAATTTGGAAGTTTGTGTATTTCTTTTTAAATAACGAAAGGAAAAAAATATTAATATTTTATATGAATAAGGTACTTTAAACTCTTTACGTAAAAAAAATATATTTCAATTTGGAACAAAAAAAAATATTTTTTTCTGTTTGCAACGCTAAATTACATTTTTCGTGATTTTAGTGATCTTTCCGATTTTTTTTCCCGATGCTTGTGATACTTGTGTAAAATCTGAAAAATTATAATGTAGTTCAACTCCTTAACTACCTACACAAATTTAATTTGTTAAAAATACTTTGTTTTAATATGCTAAATTGTCCAAACGCGAGAGCATGTTTGGCGAAACGGACCCTTAATATTACGTAAAATAAAAAACCGATATATGCAAGTCATACAAAATTTATTAAAACACATAGATATATTTAGTACTTAGGTTCATAAAATTTTAATCCTGGAAAGTAATTTTATAAATAAATAAAAATCTTTTATTTCAGAGACAAGCTCCATATTGTGTTAGTAACAGATTAGATACTTATTTACTATGTTAGTAACAGGCAATTTAAAACAAAACAAATAATTGAAATAGAAAACTGTAAAGAGACGCTAAGGAAAGGGCTTCATAAACCCTGCCCTTCTCGTCTCTTTAATATGACACTAGTCCAGTGCTTCATAAAAGCATAGTCCGCATCCAGTCTGGCCACTATCACCTGTAGAAGACTGTTGGAGCTACTCCGCACTCGATGCATCAGGGACGCGGTTCGCAGCCTAAGAATAGTAGAGAAGTTATCGACTCTAGCCTCTGCCAGCATCCCTGATACACTGCAGTACCGTCGCAGCCCCAACAGCGCTCTAAAAGCATTATTGTATTGAGCCTCAAGGCATAGAGCCACATATGCCTTTTCACACATATAGTTTTTATAGTTCACACATAGGTCGCAAATAGGCCGTTTTTGTACAACATGCAAATCTATGGGATAGCATATTTGATCTTACGGACAAGGCTCTACACTCTCCTTCAATGTCCAAATCATCCCTAAGCGTCTCGCTAACCCAGTGAGCCTTAAAACTTTGAACTTGCTTAAGAGGAACGCCATTTAGCATGACAGGAGGAATTTTACAAGTTTTATTTATTTCTAAATCTAGAAATAAGGCATACACAGGTGTATTTCTGGCTGTGTAGTACTGGACAGTCTGCTTGAGACAGAGGACCGCAGTTTCAGTGGACAAACTGAGCATCATGTAATTTGACATGCCTACATAACTGTTGGTCAAGCAACCTGTCCAGCACCTTAGCCATAATGGTTGGCAATGAGATCGGTCTGTAATGGTTTTTATCACTTGAACAACCTGTTTTATTTTTAACTATAGGCACCACTAAAGTTTTTAACATATCAGCCCCCCTATTCTGTATCTTTAGTTGCCAACTGCACGAGGTGCCTATCATCAAAAACATAGCTAAAAACTGAAATTTCAAAATTGCCTTTAGTGGGTATTGAACTATTAACAATCTGTGTCGTCACTTCAAGTGCCAAAATATCCTTAGGACATCGGAACTCGATAGTATATCTATGTTTTTGATGATAGACACCCAGTCCAGAAGGCAACTAGAGATACACAATAGGCCCGCAGGTAAGTAGTTGTGACTTAAACAAAGGGAGAAAAACATGGCTAAAACTCGTGGCAAATGTATACCTGCAAACTGCAGATGTTCAATACTCAAATGATCATGCCCAGGATGTGCCCAGGTGATTTACCTCGAGTCATTTTACTTATTATAGATCTTATTTCACTTGCTGTAATGACTACCACCTTTTATCCCGAGAACGACTAGAACAATGCACCATGTCTTCCTCCTTAGACATGTCCAAAGGTGACTCAACCTTAAAATTATTTTTGAACATTTCAGCTATCTACAACATATCATTCAGGCCTTCAACACTCACCAGAATTTGATAGATAAATGAAAAATTTATCTGCTAATGTAACATTTTACCTTTCAAGGGAATTTGGAAATAAACTCTTCATATTTAATTTATAAGCTTTATTACTACTTTCATCTTTATAAAAGTCTCTTAGGTATTGAAAACAGGCAACTTTTTTGTCACCTGTCTCAAAATCAGGATATACAAAGGATTTGAGATTATCTTTTAAGTTTAGCCAATTATTCTGTATGTTTTTAATTATGTGAACAAAGTCATAGAGCATGTAAATAACTTCTCCTGGAAAAGTAGGGTTCAGTATGGAAATTTCAGAAGACAAGGAGTTAAAAACATTCTGATTGACCCTGTTGTTATCAGTGATTATGGACAATATTTTGAATCCTTTACCTTTAATAAAAGATATAACATCAACAACAACCACATTTTAAATCTTTTCCAAGCATGGACTGAACAGGCTAAAGTTTAACAATTTCAGTACAATGTCAAAAGTCGATGATATAATGAATACCTGTACAGTAGTGGCTAAGCAATTAAGATTGTTCATTGCATAACTGGTTACATTAGAACTTTTGTAATTAAGGCCGCCTTTGATATACATTTCATCAATAACTAAATTCACAAACTTGTCTTTACTACACGAAGTTTTAACCATATGTGACAATTAGTGATCATTACCCAATGTTGAGTGAGGTTTTAAATTTAGAGAGCAGGTTATGTGTTGCAAGTACCTTTTTGTAGGGAGGGAGCTATAGATAGTCCCGTAGCAAGTTATAAGCAGAGCTAAGTGTATTGGCGTTTTTTTACGTTTAACAATGCAAGTTGATCTTTAATTAGACTTAGACTTAGACTTACTTACAATATTAAAAACAGCCTTTTGTATGGAAAAATATGGTGAAGTAGAGCTTAGAGGACATTCGTTATGTCTACATCTAGACAAGATATTTTCAATATGTGACCACCTACTTAGTGTAAGTCCATCGGGGAGAATCCATCTGAGCTCATTTGGCGACAGACAACTGATTCTTGCCTAAAACACTTTCACTTTTAAATTGATGTCAACAATCAAACTACATTTCACATAATGCATATCATTTTCCTCACTTGCAAAGTCTAACTGAAATAGACTTGTCAGAAAATATTTTCGGGTCCCAAACATTGCTTAGTGCACTGATATTTGATTTGAAAGCTTTATATGTTTCAATCACATCACTTTTCAAGAACTTTTGGGTAGCGTCCTCATGGCGTTCTTGCTCCTTGAGGTGTTGGAGTGACGGGCCAGGCCGGACGGGTTGAGTGAGATATGAAGGCAAATTGGGAAACATGTTAGGAACGGCCATGGAACGGCACCTTTTCTTAATTTTGGATTCTTCAAAACCTGATTTCTTGCTATTCCTTCATTATCTATGATTTTCTCCTTCTGTACAGTGTTGTCATAATTGGAAGTACATCCAGGTACGCAGCATCGACGAGGATCTCTGAAATAAACATAACCTCAAATTAGTATGCCATATAATCAATCATGTCTAAATTACAGCATGAACTATGTTAATTTTCTTACCTTGATATGCAAACGAATACTGGATTAATTATTTTCAGATTAATTATAAAATTGTGTAAAAATTTTACACTTCGCCGATAAAAGCGGGAGATTTGACGTTGCATTTCTGTTTTTGTCTATGCCGTTTTTTTTTTCGAGTGAATGGTTGTGTGGTAGTTTGCTGCCAAACGCAAAACGATCGTAATCTGAAAAAGTGTGCGCAATCTACGGATTAAAAAAAAGAAAGCATCAAAGCTTTGAAGCAAACTTTTAAGAGTAAAGCAAAAAGTCTCCTGTTTGCTTTGTTGGCTGTGGTAAGGCCGCTGAAAGGCCTGTTCAGAACTTGTACGTTACTTCCGTGATCGACTTCACGAAGAAATTCCGCAGATCAAGACATTTTCGTACTTAGTGGTTGACAATAAAAGTACTTTGACAGGGTAGTTCTTTCGTGAAATGAATTTTGGGAATGCTTATTGTCTTGAACTGCACATAATTTGATTTCTTATTACAGGTTTTCTTATTACAGTTATTATTCAAGATAAGTTGATGTTAATTTGATATAATAATAAAAAAAAAATTACCTCTGTAGTAATTGCGCTGTCATCGCTCATCATTTTTTGTACTAGAAACAAGCACAATTTTGGACTTAACTTATGTACCTACTTGCCTACGATATAGTAATTTGTACTTAATAAAAAATATTATGCTAAAGAAAGATATCCTTTTATTAATTCCTTATTTACACAATATAACATGTGTCCCACTGGGGTAGACAGAGACCACTTTGCTATTAATTCTCTTGGCCTCCTTCCGAAGCAAGAGGATGTCACCAGAAAGGTCGGTGCCTCCTGCATTCTCTTTTTTTTCACACTTTGATACGATATAATGTGTGGTAAGCAGATTGGTCGTGGTTCATTTCGATTTGGTTTATTTATCGTAGTCAAAAATCGACATTGTTACATCACTAGCAAAGCAACGAACTAGTGACAACCTACCTAATTAAGAAAAAACTAATACATATCCATCTCTCTCTAACGCACTAGAATGTCGTAAGAAAATCAAGGATAGGTGTTTTTCTCCGCGTATTATTTTAGCCAGGCTTCTAAACCATAACGAAACTCGAGTGGAGTGAGCCTCGAGTAGGGCTGCCACCTTTCAAAAAATGTAGGCCCGGAGATTTGGGAAAGTCGCTAAATAAAAGATATATTTTATTACAATACAATACAAAAAAATACCGTTGCTCGGATCTGGGGATGTTTAGGTATACTCGTACATCCATGGTTTTTTTGCCTAGAGCGTAGAGCGAGTCACTCTTAGCTAGAGTACCCACTTTTTTCATAATCAATCCAATATTTTTTTTGGGTATGCCTCTGCTTTTGGATCCGACGACGCGTCTCTCCGTTGTATACAAGGCCATTACGCTCCCATAATGACCTGCTAGTGTATATTTTGGAATGCTAATAAGTACTCGCATCTGCAACTACAAACTATACAGTATCTATTCTACTACTCTCGTATAGTTCGTAATTAATGCGTACGAAAGTTAGTTTCAAACTATACATTATCCCTCATCATACCTTACCATCATACAAGGGTCGCAAGCTGTATGTAAATGGACAAATCTACTCTTTTCAATAGAAATAAAACGTAGATGTGTCATCATCATCAGGTTTTAACACGAAAATTTGCAAAACTGCAATTCAAAAATGTATTTGATTGAAGTGTGTACGTGTCGAAGAATGTTTTTAATACGGTACACATCTATTTCTATCACAAAACTGTAAAATACTACAGGAAAAGTCGTCGGAAAATTTAGTCAGTTTTTATGAGGGACCTTATGAGCAGCTGATTAAAATCTTACTAAAAATACTAAATTTTCTCAAGTGACAGCTCTAAACTTTGCCTTGAAAATACCAAAACACGTAAGTTGAGTAAATTAGTGCTGTCAAACATAAATTTAGTAGATTTTAAGTTTGACGTTTATAAATTCGTGACTTGAAAATGGCTCTTCGTTTTAATCACAACCTCAGAATAATTATTCTGAGATCACAACTTAAACTCCGGCCGTTCATTCGAGAGAATGGTGACGTTTGCAAATGTCAGTGGATAAAACCTTTTTTTTACTGTTTTGCATTTCAATATTTTATATTTATCATGATGATTTTAGGGTAGATTGTATATCGTTAAAAGGTCCCATTTTTGTCGTATATATTTTCCAGTTCCTAGTACAAAACTTAATGAATCAGCTGACTCAATTTCTACGTAAAAGTTAAAAAAAGCGCAAAAAATATTATTTTTGGCGAAAAGTTGTCTATTAGCGATACTGTGTTCACTTGAATTTAAAAACCTTATATAGAGGTTGTCATTTTATTTATGTAGCGGATATCATATTGAATTAAGACTCTGTATCTAAGTGATCAATGTTCTATTACCCTTTTTGTGAAACTCGTTAATTTATTTTTATCGTTTTCCCGAGTCCAGCTCCGAGTCAGTTACTATAGGAAGTCAACATTTTATTTGGCAAAATTAGCAAAAAGTATTACGATCCGTGTTGCTGATTTATTATTATTACTTGCCAATATGGTAGTTTGGCTGTATAAATAAATGTCACCTTTCAAAGAGCTTGTGCTATAACTAAAATTTCCTTCTGCTCATTATTTCTGTCAAATCAGCAATCATAATGCCTGCAGTATGAATCCTCGACTTTTTGAATCGACATTTCAGAAAAAGGTTTATAATATCTGCGGTGTAAGGCAGTGTTGTCGTATTATAAAACCGATATACCTTACCAAATAATAAGATCGTATATATATTCCATTCCAGGGTTTTTATTTATAAAAAAAAGTTAAATAATCATGATTTGGATTTATTTCGTCCCATTTGTTGTACCATTGATATTTTTTTAACGTGCCTTTATTTATTTTTGTCGTGAAGAAGCTCTTGTTGAATTGTAGTATTTTTTCGAGATATCGCCACACTCCATCTGTCATCATTCTCTCGAATTAACGGCAGCAGTTTAGTTTAAATTTAGATACGTCAAACTAAAACTAAAACCTTCAAAATCAGCTTTTAAATTTGATGACTACATTTATATTTTAAGGTTTATTTCGGTTAATTTTTAGGGTTCCGTAGTACGTAAAAAGAACAAAAGGAACCTTTCTGGTGAGACTCCGTTGTCCGTCCGTATGTCACAGCCTCATAACATTAGCACGATGTACAAAAATATAGCCTAAAATTTTGATTAAGGGACACTGCTGGTCTGGGCTTTCATAATTTTTTGATAGAAAGTAGATGATATTAGAAGTCTTACAGCAACGACAAGGATGTCGTTGTCTTACAGTGAAGTTTTTTTTTTTTGAAGAAGCCTCATAGTTTTCAAGAAATAAATTTTTACATTTCGATAATAATTTTACCATTTTGCCTCACGCGATCACTTTTGACATGTCAGTTGCATTTCGTTAAATTTTTTAGGCAAAAGTTGCTGAGTCCATGCAGCCACATGTAGTGAGTTTTACTATAGATATGTTAAAATACATTCAATACGTTTAGGCATATTTTAAAAACCTCAAATGTTGTATATTTACGCAAAACTTATTGCTCAGTTAAATTGTATTTTTATAGAAAAATTGTGCATCTACTGTCCAAAAACGAAACGCAAGGCGACGCCATTTTGGTTTAACAAAATTAGGTAAGTCGATACCCACCTCAGAATAAGGAATACAAATAGAAGCCTGACTAAAATAAGAACTGGGCATTAGCCATTGTACTCATCTAACGTAAATTACTCCTGTGTACGAGTGAATGAAACGACGAACCGCACTTACTTTATATTTTTTCCTGGTGTGTCACTAGATTGAACCAAACAAATGTCAGATGGATGTAATTTGGATGTATTTTAAAAATTATAACACCATCAAATTAAATATGTCTCATCATTGTATCGTTGTGTTGTAATATCGTACGTTGCGTGCATCACATCTTAATTTGGTGGCATCGCAATGTCTATTGCATTTTGCGAAAGTTTACAGCTTCACCGAGAGAAATTAAATATTTTGGTGGTCTTCCTCTCAAAATTCGTGAAAGTGTGATTTATTATTGTTTGTGTTGATTGTTTTTTTAACATTGTAATAAAATGTCTTGTGCGATTGAAGGCTGTAAATCGCATACAGGAAGAAAAGAAAACAACAATGAAGCAATATCATTTCATCGGTGAGTTCTGATAGTTTTTATGTTAATAAGTTGCAGGATCATACCTAAAACTCAGTAACAATAATAGTAGTTCTTGTAAATCATACTCGTGTTCAATTCTACACCGATATTTGCCTGTTTTATATAGATTTTCTGCCGACTACGAGAGGTTATGTTTTTTCGTATAGTGATGTACTAAAGTCCGTGTGGCAAACTATCGAACATTGGTTCCCGCGGCAGCCGTGCATAAAGGATAATAGATTAATGAGAGGTTTTCTTTTTGAGTATTAAAAAAAAACATAGTTTCCCAGAACTCTGTAGATGGTGTTGACCTGACTACGTTGCTAGGTGCCAAAGCCAAAACGATTGAAAAAAAAACATTGCGTCACGTCACGTCACGTCACATACGCTCGTTGGTTGATGACATGTGTGCTGAGCATATTATGTACAAATGCTTTGTTATGGTCCGTCCAGGTTTAAAATGTACCATGGCTTGTACTCATTGCGCTTTACGACTTTCATCTTTAGGAAAAAGATGTATGCCTCCATTTTTATACAAATCCACAAGGCACAGACTTCTCTTCTTTTTCTCTTGGGACATTTTCTTTCTGGCTTAAAAGACTGCTAATAATTTTTTTCTTTTTCCTTGTTGTTATTATTTATTTATTTTCAAAATGTCATTGTGATGTGATGTGACAATGACATTAATTACTTTTTTATGTACGTTTCGTTTTACGATCTCAAAATTACATCCAAGTGCAATTATCAAAAAATTATGTGACGTTCCGTTCCTTGCAGTAACTTACCAAGTTCAGCGCCATCTATCCAGCGACTAGGGAAGAGTAAAAAAAAAGAAAAGAAAATCCCTCATTGCAGCGCGAGTTAAAAAAAAAATAATGCCGAATAAATATCGCTATATTTTTTGTTACAGATTTCCAAAAAGGGAAGAATTAAAAAGTGAATGGCTTAGACGAATAATTTGACCAAATTGGGCAATTAAAAAAAGCGGTCATATTTGTTCGAAACACTTTACGTCGGATTCTTTTAGACCAAACGAAAATTTAAAATGGAGACTTTTAAAAGCAGATGCCTTACCAACGTTATATTTACCAGATACAGACACATTGGTAACCTTTAAATAATTATGTATAATTGCATTATCCGCTCGAGCGCTTTGGGTATGACATTCATACCAACAATTTTCGGGGCTTGCGTGCTTTGGGTATGACTTTCATACCCAGTGACCTGCGTCGTAAAAGTTGATTTTATTTAAATGTGTGAATGGTAACACCATTTGTTCGACTTTTAGTCGATGGTTTATATTCTTGGCTATAATATTAACCGGTAATAAGGAACATCTCTATCATTCAGAAGGAAAAAAAAAATAAACGACAAGACGGCTGATTAAGATTTTACGTGTCGCGTCCCCGCTCGGAATTTTCGAAATAACGTGAGTAATATTTGATAAAACTATATATTGTGATACATTAAAATGACCGTAAAGAGACGTGTAACCTTATTGTAGAATAATATTGGTGAAATAACAAAAAAAACCTTCATTGGCATACCAATACCAAATAATATTTTGTTTTGTGATTCGCGTTTGCGATGTTTTTGGTGATATTCCTTTGATATTTCTAATAAAAACTTGTATCCAAAGACGGAGAATTTAATGCAGATCATTTTGGTGTGTATGACATACTGAAAAAGTGAAATTTCAGCCTTATCAAACCATATTGTTGGTGCGAGAAGAAAAAATATTTTTGTTTGACGTTTCGGCAGCCATTTTTTATAGAAAGATTGGCGGACACTGAAGGAAATTTTAGAACAAAATTAATTAATTATATAAAATAATTAATTAATCAAAATTAATAAACCACTTTTAGTCAAAAGTTAAGTTTATAAATTTATCTACATTCAAAAGTTTAAAAATCAAATTTAGGACGTGTATGATTGTTTACCTATCCATATTTGGCAAAAATAAAATTTTATAAATTTTGCTCGAGTCGAAAAATTGTTTTGGTTAGAAATAGGTTATTACCTCGTGAATATAAAGGTGGGGAAGGGGTTGGAGGGAAGTAAAAAAAAATAACCAAGATAATTAGACGCCTTATCTCAAGAATTTTGTTCCTAGCCATGGTCTAACAGACTTGGTCTGAAAAAAAAAGGAACTACGTAGCGATAAAGAAATAATTAATAATCAAGCCGATTTTGGTACCGTCAACAAAAAAAATCTAAATTCGTTGCAAATAGGAAACAATAAAATGTCTAGCCAATTTTGGTACCGTCAACAAAAAATATATATATTATTTTGTTATTGTGGAATAACAGTAGGTACAAGAGTTTGTGTACTATTTAATAACTAAAAAATTTCTTGTAGGCTAAAAATCTGCATCAGGAAGCAGTGCGTAGTCACGGTCGCGGGCGTGCGCGTGGAATACGGCGCACAAACAGGGAACCTGTGCGACGCTCCTCATAGGGCACCCCTGCTTTATTTGCCACCACGTCCGCGGCGTCACCTGCCACGATACTGCCGGAAACCTCGCCACCCACCGCCGGTTCTTCGACTGAAGTGAAGTACTGTAAGCGGTACTGATACCAGTAAAAATATCTATTGTGATTTTCATGTAATTTGTTTAGACGTATGCAATAAATGCATATAAAATGTTATTGCCAACCGTAAAAAATTCGAGTTTAATTAAAAATGTACTGGTTGTTTTGGTATTATTTGTCCAAATGTATAAATTAATTTTGTCAACCGTACATAATTCGATAAAAGCTTGAAAATCTTACCAACTACTAACACCAGTAATGACTGGGATTTGTATGTCTTTTGTTTACTGTATTTTTTTAAATAGAGTGGTCATTTTTGTATCATATGTCGAAATGTATTTTTTTTTCAACTGTACATAATTCGATAAAAAAAATAAAATACTACCAACTACAACAACCAAAAATTTCTAATATCTGCTGGGGTTTTTGTGATATGTGCACATTTGTTTAGATATGTGCAACAAATGGATATAAAATGTTAATGCCAACCGTACCAATATAGATAAAAACTTTTATTTTAGAAAAGCCCACCATGTACTTAGTATTATTACTAGTAATCTAAAAATACACTAGTTTATGACGACATGTTTATTTTATTTATTCAACCTTTTTATGTCAACTGTACCTACAATTTTTTTTTACGTAATATTAAAACATATTTAAAAGCATGTATATACAGGGTGGAAAAAATTTAAGGGCCCTGGAGGGGAACTACCTTAAATCCTTTAGTTAGCTCATTTTACTGAAAGGAAACATTCCTTTATTTTTTAAAAGAAACAAAACTGCATTCAAAGATATTCTGAAATTCGCTTGTCTCACCCGGGAATCGAACCAACTAAAAATTAAAAAAAAAAACCTCGCTATTTTATCATACGAATCGGTAGGATTATTGTTCAGAATAAAATTTGTCTAATAACCATTTGGTCTTACACTCATCTGTTGTACGAGATACTCATGAAATTAAATATTTATTACAAGTTCTTTGTTAACAATACCTAGTACTGTTCACTTGTAACAAGTAAATGACACGTTATAATTTTCTTATCTCTCTTACGTCCGAAGACATCGTATGAAGTACAAGCTTGCTAATGTTAGTTATCCTAAGTACCTAGTTGAATACTTCAATAAGAAAATCGTTAAATGGTAATAATAAATGTATACAGAGCACAATTACTTCTTGCACTAGGCGTACTGACGAAAAGTTTCAAAAAGGAACGTATTTTTTTTGCAACGCGGAGCAACAAATTTGAAGTTCGAACCATAACTTTCAACATTTTTAAAATCGATAAAAGTATTTGTTCGAAATTCAAATTTTGTTCTGTTTTGCTTTCATTCCGTGCTGTCATTGTGTAATAATGGCGTATAATTATTACTTTACAAGTGAACAGTACTAGGTTTTGTTAATAAAGAACTTGTAATAAATATTCAATTTCATGGGTATCTCGTACAACAGATGAGTGTAAGACTTTAGTTTAGTAGACAAATTTTATCCTGAACAATAATCCTACCGATTCGTATAATAAAATAGCGAGGGTTTATTTTTAAAATTTTTAGTTGGTTCAGTTCCCGGGTGAGACAAGCAAATTTTAGAAGATCTTTGAATGCAGTTTTGTTTCTTTTAAAAAATAAAGGAATGTTTCATTTCAGTAAAATGAGCTAACTAAAGGATTTAAGGTAGTTCCCCTCCAGGGCCCTTTCATTTTTTCCACCCTGTATATACCACATGTTTTATTTTCAGTAACCGTATCACATTAAATAACAAATATTAATCATTTTCTTTCAAGCAAGACTAAACTGAGTGTGCGTTGACCCTAAATGGTCGTCGATGAAACCCGTATTTTCTTGTTGCAGTAAATCTAATGATTTTTGGAACTGATTGAGAAATAATAGTAACGATGCACAGTTTTAGCTTTTGTATTAAATACTCATTGCAATCATATAAATTTAAATAAAAAATTATGTAAACAATTGCTTTAAAATCAAGGTTATAGTTTTAATTCTCCTTTTTCAATAACTAAAACTAATCCTAGAACATCTTATATACAACAGTGCAGTAGCCAATTTCATACTCTGTTTAAATAATAAAACATATTGATAGTCATTCATATAAACTTCTCTTCAAATTGGTTGTTTAGTGAAGCTCGCGACAACTTGCAATTTTGCGAAAATGTCCAAGCGCGCGAGGGTCGTCAAGGTCACGCGCCTCAAGCGCTCGAGCGGCTAACAATCTTGTTTGTAGGTACGTGCTTGTACTATACTATAGTATATTAACTCGATAATTTTTCAATTTTAGGCAACAGAACCAGTACCTATGGATGTCTGTGGTTTAGAAAAGTGCATACTTCTATGTTCGCAAATCGTTCTGAAACGCCTGTTCGTTCACGTTACTGCCGTGATCGACTTCACGAAGAAATTCCGCAGATCAAGACATTTTCGTACTTAGTGGTTGACAATAAAAGTACTTTGACAGGGTAGTTCTATCGTGAAATGAATTTTGGGAATGCTTATTGACTTGAACTGCGCATAATTTGATTTCTTATTACAGGTTATTAGGTATTTTAATCGTTCATTATTTGTTATTAGTTTTTATTCAAGATAAGTTGATGTTTATTTGCTAGAAATAAAAAAAAATGAAATTACCTCTGTAGTAATTGCGCTGTCATCGCTCATCATTGACATAATATTATTATTACGAATCCTATAAGTCTATGATTATTATGATTTCTATTGTCGCGATTAATTCCTTCTTCCTTGATTGAACAAAGACGCGACATCAACGAACATCTATTTGATTGAGTTAAGAGGCGACTTAAAAAGTATCCACTTAAATAGTTTACGGTTGTATCTCTGATACAAGCTACAGCATTTTTTGTACTAGAAACAAGCACAATTTTGGACTTAACTTATGTACCTACCTGCCTACGATATAGTAATTTGTACTTAATAAAAAATATTATGCTAAACGAAAGATATCCTTTTATTAATTCCTTATTTACACAACATGTGTCCCACTGGGGTAGACAGAGACCACTTTGCTATTAATTCTCTTGGCCTCCTTCCAAAGCAAGAGGATGTCACCAGAAAGGTCGGTGCCTCCTGCATTCTCTTTTTTTTCACACTTTGATACGATATGATCTGTGGTAAGATTGGTCGCGGTTCATTTCGATTTGGTTTATTTATCGTAGTCAAAAATTGACATTGTTACATCACTAGCAAAGCAACGAACTAGTGACAACCTACCTAATTAAGAAAAAACTAATACATATCCATCTCTCTCTAACGCACTAAAATGTCGTAAGAAAATCAAGGATAGGTGTCTTTCTCCGCGTATTATTTTAGCCAGGTTTCTATTTGTATTCCTTATTCTGAGATACCCACTATCTATAATATCCAACTTCTATGCTGGTAGGTTAAAGCTGTTTAAAAGCAGACTCGGCGCAACCTGACTCTATACAGTCTTGTGGTTACTACCCCTAGACTATATGAAAAGCCGGATGGGTATATACTTCCATATGTGCCGTAATGTACATTTTTACCGGTAATATCACATACAGAAGCTCAATCAAACTTCAACCATGAATAAATCTCAGAAACCATGGGTTGTCTTCAAGTGGGGGTACCCCCTCCTCCCCCCTTACCCACACCCCACTATCTTGCGTTCCGTAATCAAAATTTTTACCAATAGTTTTTTAGCCGGCGCCGCCGCGCCGGGCTCCCAAAAAATTCGGTCGATCGTTTATCGTTCGAGCATACGTCCATCTCTGACGCACGCATGGAAAGCGCGATAGAGATGGATATACGACCGAACGATATTCGATCGAAGGTAGGCCCTCTGTCCTAATATTTTAACCGACTTCAAAAAAGGAGGAGGTTCTCAATCTGACTGTATTTTTTTTTGGCGTTCTTACTCCATAAAATTTCATTTCTGAACCGATTTGAATAATTCTTTTTTTGTTTGGAAGAGTGTACTTCCAGGTAGGTCCCATTTTGGGTTTGGTCATGATCTGATGAAGGTCTTCAGAGATAGGCAATGTGACTCCTCAGAAAATGACAGCATACATCTCGAAATTGAGGTAATTGCTTTGTACCTGGGTGCTGATTACAAGGTATTACTTGAAAATCGACATTCTTCCACCTGACCTTCGATCCTGGCTTCATCACCATATTCACCATAGAACTCCTCAACGGATCAGAGCACATAACCCGAGATTGCGGCAATCACTGCGTTAGGGTGCTGATTCAAGGGTATTACTTGGAGATTATCAGAATACCCACCTGACCTTCGAACCTGGCTTCATCACCATAGAACTCCTCAACGGATGACAGCACATAACTTTGGATTGCGGCAACCAGTTTGTGTTAAGGTGCGTATTGCAGGGCATTGCTTAAAAATTGCCAGTGTACCCACCTGACCTTCGATCTTGGCTTCATCACCGTAGAACTCTTCAACGGATGACAGCACATAACTCGAGATTGCGGTAATCATATTGTGTTAGGGTGCTGATAGCAGGAAGCTACTCAAACATAGCTACTTATACTCACTTGAACTTCGTTTCATATTAACACCACGTTTGCAAGAACTACCCATACCTCACAATTTAACCCAGCAACACTAAAAAATGTGAAATAAAATAAACTTTTAACAAAAAAAATTGTAACCGACTTCAATAGTAACAGCAGTCATTCACTAAAAAGTTAATAATAATTCTATAAAGACCGATGGTACCAAACTCAGAACATTTAAATAGTTAGAAAGGCCTTGGAGCTGTATGCGTACCAGAACCTTTGTCGCCTCACACCCACAGGCACACACCTTGTCGTAATTGAAATACTATCAAAACTTTAATCCAAGTGGTTGTTCTTTCTACGCACAACAAATGACTTATATCGAAAACTTATCAAATGAAAAAACTACCGTATCTCTGTGTAAAACGGTGTATTTTTCAAACAAACGATTTCATTTACGACGTTTTAGTTTTGATACCATGTGACCATTATAAACCTACCGGCTTTAGGTGGTTGATAACTTGACCGGAGCGGTATTGCGAACTTAATATTTAACACAGTCTGATTATACGACGTGATGATTTATTGCTAGGGATGGGAACAGATGTATTTTCTTAACGTAAAACTTCGACTAACTTTTTTTATAATCAATCGAGAAACCAATTTGCTTTGAGACAATTTGTGTGTTGTTTTTTTTTTCTATTTTTATTATCCTGTTTTACACATTTTAGAAAAATTGTTTTAACGTGTATTAGGTGTATATAAGGTGATTTCATTGATATAGCCAAATTCATACTTAAAACTTTGTAAGTGATCAGTAATAATGATAATATTATGGTCACGACATGAATCCCCGAGGGGGTATCAGAGGTATTCCGAGTGTGAACTGTGAAATGCAAGTTACAGTCCACACTCGGTACAACCGCGTTTCACCGACGAATATATTAAGATTTAACATATTTTAAATTATATTATGGTAGCTTCAAAATAATTGGATTTTTCATAAACACTCTTATGGAAAATCCCATTTCAAAGGAGAATGGGCGTTTTGGTCCATACCACCAATACACTTGTGTTAGGTGACATAAATAGGTGTTATAATAACATTCGAGAAACCGTTAACAGTTACTCTAAAATCAATCGGGTAACTGTACAATCAAGGAGAAAAGTTTTCATATAAAATGTATGAGAAAATATTTAAAACCGTACAAGTGTGTGTTTATTTACTCTACGGTGTAATTCTAAGCTATGCATAAGTATAAATACTTATTTTTCAATATCTATCATATATTTGTACAGTCGAGAACAAAAGTTTTCGGGTGAAATGTATGAAAAAACATTTGAAAGTGTAAAAGTGTATTTTATTTACTCTACAACATAATTCTAAGCTATGCATATGTATAAATTTGTAGATATATTAATAATTTGCAATATTCCGCTAAACACTCTTACCATGCTATTCAAAATGCAGACTCAAGCACCGCCCGCCCTCCCGCATAAAACATGCACAAGCAAAGCAAGCAGTACGAGCACAAAATAAAGCAATCTTAAATAACAAGCAAGAAAACTTATCGACACGTGTTTCGCCTCTAAACGAGGCATCCTCGGGATGTGTAGTCCGCCCGACCGCTCGACAGCAAATGACGAGCTGCCGCCCGGAGCTCACCTTTTATACACCGGCCTGGCTAGTTGTTTGGTGGGAATAAATGGATGACGAAAACATACGTAAAAGGGGAGTACTTATAAAATTTGTTTGTTCGTTGAGTAAATCAGAGTTATTCTTGTTTTTCAATATCTCTAACTGTTCTAGCACACACATTCTTAAACCTTTCTTACAAATATGTTTTATATCAAATGAATGATTGTTAGGCAAACTATGACCGGACTCTAAAATATGTTTCGCAAAATGTGATTTTTCGGGATGATTATTTCTATAGGCTGAGATGTGTTCTTTATACCTAGTTTCAAAGCTACGACCCGTTTGACCGATGTAAACACCGTTACATTCACTGCAGCACAAT
This sequence comes from Ypsolopha sequella, assembly GCA_934047225.1. Taxonomy (NCBI): domain Eukaryota; kingdom Metazoa; phylum Arthropoda; class Insecta; order Lepidoptera; family Ypsolophidae; genus Ypsolopha; species Ypsolopha sequella. Next base: position 11,293,658 of record OW203994.1, on the reverse strand, counting down.
TTGTAAATACCCGACTGTTGCTTTTTATCTAACTTATCCTTTCCATTGCAAAGCCGCTTGATCTTATTATTAGTTCTGAAAGCAACGCGAACACCAGAACGCCGAAAGATCTTCGCAACCCGTTCAGAAATCGGTCCTAGGTAAGTTAAGCTGGTTTTATATTTTTGAATACTTTCAGGCTGTAAAGCGGACAAACTACTTCTGATAATACTATTTTGTTTTTTATGGATTAATCGGTCAACCATTTTAGTACTATACCCGTTATTAAAAGCAATCTGATATATGATATTGAGCTCTTTTTTATAGTTGTCCGGACTTAAGGGCACCGTCATTAATCTGTGAACATAACAACGAAAAGCAGCAAGTTTATGTTCCCAAGGGTGACAAGATGAAGCGGGTATTACAGTATCGGTGTGTGTTGGCTTACGGTATATTTGAAATTCATGTTGATGTTGTGATCTTGTAATAGTTAAATCTAGAAAATTAAGGGAGTTTTCTTGTTCGACTTCTAATTTAAATTTTATTTTTGAGTGAATTTTGTTAAGTTTGTTGACAAATATATCTAGCTGCCTACTAGTACCCGTCCAGCAAAGAATGACGTCATCAACGAATCTATAATAATACAAAATATTAGAATTATTGACAATATGTTTGGTCTCGAAACTGTCCATGAAAATATCAGCCATCAACGGACTTAAGGGTGAACCCATTGCTAAACCTTCTTTTTGCATGTAGAAACTATTGTTGAATTTGAAATAGTTTTGTTGCATGCAAACTGATGTGAGGTTTAGGAGGTCATCAATTTCGCCAGTGTGAAGACGTTGTTTTTCTAACAAATTTCTAATTATAGTCAAACATTCGTCATAAGGAACATTGGTAAATAAGCTATCTACATCCAAAGATACTAACTTCGCATTGGAGGGTAAATGAACATTATGAATTTTCGATATTAAATCCTCTTTATTCTTAAGACAATAGATAGGCTTGAAAGAAGTTTTTTCTAACAAAATGTGATTTAACCGTTTTGACAAATCATAAGCTGGGGCACCGATGTAAGAGACAACTGGACGAACCGGAATGTTATCTTTGTGTATTTTTGGCAAACCGTACAAAGCTGGGGCCACGGGGTTCATAGGCAGTAATTTCGCTTTAGATTGAGTGTTATCTGGAAAAACAAAGGATGTGTTATTGACGGCCAATTTTAGCTCAGCTTGAAATTTCTTAGTTGGATCCGAATTAAGTGGAACAAACTCGTCACCCTGAATGACGTCATTCACTTTACTATTATATTCTTCGCGATTCATTATAACTACTGTATTACCTTTATCCGCTTTTGAAATTACTAGATCGTTATCATTAACCCTACACTGAATCGATTTAAATGTTGCTAGTTCCGGGTTGATTTGTTCTTTTGAGGAGACAGCAACTTTTTGTATTTCATTCGTAACTAAACTCTTAACAATATTATCTTTTTTAGAAACTATAGCAGTAATCTCAGCATCAACAGCTAAATTTTGCAATGAATTTTGGGACAAATTAGAAGGAATATTGTATTTTAAGCCCTTTTCCAAATACAATATTCCTTCTAATTTGTCCCAAAATTCATTGCAAAATTTAGCTGTTGATGCTGAGATTACTGCTATAGTTTCTAAAAAAGATAATATTGTTAAGAGTTTAGTTACGAATGAAATACAAAAAGTTGCTGTCTCCTCAAAAGAACAAATCAACCCGGAACTAGCAACATTTAAATCGATTCAGTGTAGGGTTAATGATAACGATCTAGTAATTTCAAAAGCGGATAAAGGTAATACAGTAGTTATAATGAATCGCGAAGAATATAATAGTAAAGTGAATGACGTCATTCAGGGTGACGAGTTTGTTCCACTTAATTCGGATCCAACTAAGAAATTTCAAGCTGAGCTAAAATTGGCCGTCAATAACACATCCTTTGTTTTTCCAGATAACACTCAATCTAAAGCGAAATTACTGCCTATGAACCCCGTGGCCCCAGCTTTGTACGGTTTGCCAAAAATACACAAAGATAACATTCCGGTTCGTCCAGTTGTCTCTTACATCGGTGCCCCAGCTTATGATTTGTCAAAACGGTTAAATCACATTTTGTTAGAAAAAACTTCTTTCAAGCCTATCTATTGTCTTAAGAATAAAGAGGATTTAATATCGAAAATTCATAATGTTCATTTACCCTCCAATGCGAAGTTAGTATCTTTGGATGTAGATAGCTTATTTACCAATGTTCCTTATGACGAATGTTTGACTATAATTAGAAATTTGTTAGAAAAACAACGTCTTCACACTGGCGAAATTGATGACCTCCTAAACCTCACATCAGTTTGCATGCAACAAAACTATTTCAAATTCAACAATAGTTTCTACATGCAAAAAGAAGGTTTAGCAATGGGTTCACCCTTAAGTCCGTTGATGGCTGATATTTTCATGGACAGTTTCGAGACCAAACATATTGTCAATAATTCTAATATTTTGTATTATTATAGATTCGTTGATGACGTCATTCTTTGCTGGACGGGTACTAGTAGGCAGCTAGATATATTTGTCAACAAACTTAACAAAATTCACTCAAAAATAAAATTTAAATTAGAAGTCGAACAAGAAAACTCCCTTAATTTTCTAGATTTAACTATTACAAGATCACAACATCAACATGAATTTCAAATATACCGTAAGCCAACACACACCGATACTGTAATACCCGCTTCATCTTGTCACCCTTGGGAACATAAACTTGCTGCTTTTCGTTGTTATGTTCACAGATTAATGACGGTGCCCTTAAGTCCGGACAACTATAAAAAAGAGCTCAATATCATATATCAGATTGCTTTTAATAACGGGTATAGTACTAAAATGGTTGACCGATTAATCCATAAAAAACAAAATAGTATTATCAGAAGTAGTTTGTCCGCTTTACAGCCTGAAAGTATTCAAAAATATAAAACCAGCTTAACTTACCTAGGACCGATTTCTGAACGGGTTGCGAAGATCTTTCGGCGTTCTGGTGTTCGCGTTGCTTTCAGAACTAATAATAAGATCAAGCGGCTTTGCAATGGAAAGGATAAGTTAGATAAAAAGCAACAGTCGGGTATTTACAAATTGTGCTGCAGTGAATGTAACGGTGTTTACATCGGTCAAACGGGTCGTAGCTTTGAAACTAGGTATAAAGAACACATCTCAGCCTATAGAAATAATCATCCCGAAAAATCACATTTTGCGAAACATATTTTAGAGTCCGGTCATAGTTTGCCTAACAATCATTCATGTGATATAAAACATATTTGTAAGAAAGGTTTAAGAATGTGTGTGCTAGAACAGTTAGAGATATTGAAAAACAAGAATAACTCTGATTTACTCAACGAACAAACAAATTTTATAAGTACTCCCCTTTTACGTATGTTTTCGTCATCCATTTATTCCCACCAAACAACTAGCCAGGCCGGTGTATAAAAGGTGAGCTCCGGGCGGCAGCTCGTCATTTGCTGTCGAGCGGTCGGGCGGACTACACATCCCGAGGATGCCTCGTTTAGAGGCGAAACACGTGTCGATAAGTTTTCTTGCTTGTTATTTAAGATTGCTTTATTTTGTGCTCGTACTGCTTGCTTTGCTTGTGCATGTTTTATGCGGGAGGGCGGGCGGTGCTTGAGTCTGCATTTTGAATAGCATGGTAAGAGTGTTTAGCGGAATATTGCAAATTATTAATATATCTACAAATTTATGATGGACTTCCGCAAAGTAACGCCTTTTTCAATAAATTTTATGCATATGTATGTCTAAAAAGTGTATAAGTGTCTGTTTATTTACTCTATATGGTAATTCTAAGCTATGCATATGATTACATACTTATTTATCAACATATAAGAGGCATCTGCACAGTCTTGACTGTCTTCCTTGGAAGTGTGGGTTTATTTACTCTTCAGTGTAATTCCAAGCTCTTTTATTCTATATATTTTGTAAAAACCTTTAGTACTCGTATATTATACCAACTCTGATACTGTAACTACTGTAAATATATATTCAAGATATGCATGCATTGCTTAGAATTACCCTGTTGGATAATTATGTTGGATAATTAAACACACATTTATATACTTTTAAATATTTTAACAAAATCTTTATTCCTCGACTATACAGATTCCCTATATCTTGATAAATAATCAATTGGACATGTGCATAGCTTAGAATTACCCTATAGATTAAATAATCACACACTCATACATTTTTAAATATTTTATCCCAAAGCTTTTGACCTCGTTTGTACATTTTACCCTATATATTTTGATAAATGTTTTCAGACATACATATACGTAGCTTAGAATTACATTGTAGAGTAATTAAAACAATTAATTAATTAAATTAAACAAAAAAATTACTTTTGTTCTCGTCTGTACAAATATCTCATGTATTTTGAAAAATATGTATTTATGCATGGCCAAGAATTACACCGTAGAGGAAATAAACGCACACTTATTCACTTTTAAATATTTTCTCATACATTTTATATAAAAAAAAATTTCCTTGCTTGTACAGTTATCCGGTCGATTTTGGGGTAACTGACAACGGTTTCTCGAATGTTATAAAAGTTTTATAACTACTTTATAATATATATAATTTATAATATATATATTTATAACTATATATATATAATATATAATTTATAGCTACTTTATAGTTTTATAACTATACTTAAATCTTAATTTAAAATATCGCTCAAGGAATAAAAAACGTCTATCGATTGTGTGACACCACGATACGGCACAACACTAGCGAGCAAGTTTGACAAGTAGGGAGAGCATACATTACTTGTTTACTACATCTTAGCCAAAATTGTGAGCGTACATTGCCGGTAATGTATATTTTTGTTGTCACCATGAGTAAATTAGTTATTTATCTAAAATTCTCATATTATACAAAGTTTTTATAATTACAGGTGAAAGGAAATATCTCAATTTTTCCGGTTTGCTTTCTTATTCTTGATTCTGCAAGTAATTATTGCACAAGACGGCATTTCTCTTTAGATTAGGCAGAGCTGTTCACAGAGTCACGGTTCGCGTGCGACTATGGGCAGCGATCCCGTGTTTCGGTTTAAGTATTGATGTTCAACAGTAGTTGTGGCGCGCGTGACACGCCCACTTAGCCTTTCTATTTGATTTAAATGTTCTGTGGTACCAAAGCAACACTTTTGCCGACTTCTTATCTAGAAGTCGGCGTATTTCATACGATATAGCAACATAAAAATCAATATAACATAATGTTTCAGGAAGAAAGGAGTCGGCAAAAGTGTTGCTTCGGTACCATCGGTCTTTGTAGAATTATTATTAACTTTTTAGTGAATGACTGCTGTTACTATTGAAGTCGGTTACTATTTTTTTGTTAAAAGTTTTTGCTGTTACTATTGACCACGGACGACCAAATCACCCCCTCTACACATCGGCGGACGCATAGGCAGATCACATCTGCCGATGCGTCTGCTGATGTGTAGAACCAGCATAAGGCGTATAGTAGGCGTACTCCCAGTTCTCGCTACTCCCAGCGAGACAAAGCGCATGCCAGATAGTCGTTCATAAACTCACACCGAGTTGGGTTTCCTACCCGGGTCGCAACACTAACCCGTTCAAAAATGAACTCGCGTCTCAACACCGACCGTTCAAAAATGACAGTGTCGCTACACTGGTGTCGAATTTTTCAACATCAACTCTGAGCAGGGTTCGCAAGGTTCGTATAGGCTCCAAACGTCACCTGACATTCACGTAAATTTTCGTAAATGAAATGAAGTTAATTTTTGTACCGAGGGGGTCTTCTCAACGTTATAGTTGATATATTTACGTTAAATTTCGTACAGAGGGGGTCCTCTCAACGTTATTATACTAAATATAATGCAAAAATGACAACTGACGTTTGGAGTGTCGCTACACGACGAAACCCGTTCAAAAACTCAGCGTTACAACCCTAGTGTTCCTACCCAGCCCAGGGTTATTTAATGAACGCACTTCAGAGTTGCTGCACGCCGTCGACTTATCCTCATACAGACATGGTCTAAAATCTCGTACATACTTAATAGATGGTTTGATGCTCATTGTATAGGATGAAAGTGTCTGCACTATCAGGCCTGGTTGCTATCTTTTTTGTTGACTATACAAATTGAACAACTAGCCCCGAGAATGAAAATGCCGACCGTCCAATTTCGCCAACTAATCAGTGTTTTTGCATGGACTTATATGCATCTCACTCCCACTTACCGGGGATTCTCTATTTCTATCACTGCATGGTATTGGCTTAGCTAATCAGAGCGCGTGAAAGCGCATTGAAATTAGGCGGAATTTATTTCGAACAAACCAAGTGTCATTGCATCTCTTTAGGGGTTGTTTCTCTATGACCATACTGTACTATTGATACACACAATTTAATTCAATGCGTTTTTATTACAGCACCATAAATGTAGAATAAATAAACCTATAACTATGAATACACGTTTTAGACAGTCATCAAAAGAATCAGGTACTTATAAAATATTTTTATTGGTGACTGCCTAACTGGTAAACTATTATTCACATTATTCAAATATCATTTTTCTTAACAAAATATAAAGAAAATAAGAATGTAAGGCGTGTGGAATTTAATTGATAATTACAAAGCAGATTCTGCTTTCATTTTCGTTTTAGTGCTGTCAAAACTAAATTTTCTTCATTGCAAAATAGTCTTTAAGTACGTAGTCAGCTGTGGGCGTGGCCAAATGTCACGCTGTTTCATTTCGCTATAAGGTGCACGCTCCATGAAACTTGCGAGGACAATACAATCGTGCCGATTTCGTCGCGGGCTTGTTTCGGGAGAAACATGATATTGGCAAGACTGTGGACATTTTCAAATAATATTTTTGGTTATTACTAATCTAGATAACATTTTGGATTAATTTTTTTGATTATATCTGACACAATAAAAGCACATTCGGCTGCATTTTTGGTAAAAAAACGTTAAATTTACGTACTTTAGGAGTTTGTTGTTAAGATATTACTCAAATTTCACAATAGATCTGGTAGATAATGTTAATGGACTCGGCCTAAAATATTATTAATAACACTCCATAGATAACCCACGATTTGGTGTCAGCGCTTGCATGGTGTTTTGCGCATAATGACGCCTCTAAAGTGTTAGGAACAGAAGCTAAATTACATTGGTTTTTTTTTAGTTTTGACGGCACTAAAACTAAAATAAAGGCTTCAGAATCTGCTTTGTTGTATTGTTTAACCATTTTTTTTTAATCAAAGCTCAATTCAGCAGCCCATCAGCCGACCAAGCTTGATATTTAGAAATATAACAAGATGTTTTTAATAGAATATCGTTTTATATAAAAAACTGACCACCTGTTTAACTTTATTTTTTTGAAAACGTTCAAGTAATTAGTATATTTTACTTAAGAGGCTGCCGGAGCAATCCTAGTTCATACAAACGAAATACCAAAACCCTTTGTAAATCATAGATATTCTTAAGGTAGTGTGTATTTATTCCGATTGCATTACTAGGGTCCCATATAATAAAGCCGATTCTGAAGGCTTTAATTTTAGTTTTAGCACTGTCAAAATTTACATTTTTCCAAAGTACTTTAGCTTCTATTCATAACACTTATGATTTGTTTAACAGTGAAGAAAATTTAGTTTTGACAGCACTAAAACTAAAATTAAAGCCTTCAGAATCGGCTTTATTATATATATTAAATAAGTACACTTATTTAAACATTAAATTAGAGAAAAGTAAGCTTTGTATGAAAATTTTTAATTGCTTGTATGTCGTCTTTAAATCAGTGTCCTTTCAAAATATATATTTGGGAACCTAGATATTCTGTAATCCAATCGGAATAAACACACACTATCCTAAGAACATCTATGATTTACAAATGGCTTTGGTATTTTGAGCTATGAATGTTTTAAAATATAAGTGAATGTCGGAAGACGCTGGTATCTATTGTACAGTGCTACACACTAGCATAGATGCCAACGGCTATCCTTATTAGTTAAGACTCACCTTTGTATTTATGTTTTTAAGTCTATATAAGGATAATTTGTTATATGCTTTATGTAATAAAGAAATTTTTACTTTTTAAACAATAAACTGAATTTTTGCTCCGCCGGCCTCAGTTAATTTCAGTTACAAAATCAACTATTGACTGTGAGGAGTTTCACAACCCCTTTGACACCCTCTGTTTTCGGCTTGCGCATGGCTGCCATGTTGGATATAATAATAAGTAGGAATGTTTTATTTGGAATGCTTGGAGGTTTCCACAAGTATCTTTAATTTGAAAAATGATGTATCTATTTGAGCACGTATCCCATTAAATTTATTTGTCGATGAACTTCGATGGAATATATATTTATGTTTTGGTCAAATTAGTTTTTGCTGGTACTATTTTTAGATTGTAGTTTTTGTAGTCTAGCTTTTAATCCACCTTCTTTTTTGGGTTGCGTAAGTGGTTTTCTAGAATGCTGCTGTTTCTTTGCCTCTATTAACCTGGAAAAAAAAAACACTTTATTCTTGAGTTACATAAACATCCGGATTTTGGTCATTTTCTACACAAACTAATGCGAAATTATACTTTAGACACCTGAATTACTATGAAACCAATTGACTGACCTAATTATAGTAATTATATATAGAAGGTGACTTTTTAATCATCGTCCAAATTCATACTAGAGGCTTGGTAAGTGATCAGCATAACGAATCGATAACAATTTTTGTGAAATTCGTATGATGAAAATTCGACTTTCCATAGTAATTCACTCCCAGTCCTGAGTGAATCACTATGGGGAGTCGAAATTTCATTTTATGAATTTTACAAAAATCGTTATTGGTTCATGATGCTGATCACTTACCAAGGCTCAAGTATGAATTTGGACGATGTTTACAAATTCACCTTGTATATTGTAATAATACAATTCAGGAGCAAAAACATTTCTTTTTTTCGAATTTCACCTGAAGGGTCATTAAATATTAAATTGCGGTTGATTAAATTTCATCTTATATAATATTGAATTTTGTAATAGGCTGCACGAGTGTCCCAATGGCTAATTATGTCACTGTTGAACACAATACTTTATTTACGACGACCATCAATAATATTGTCTTCGCGTGATTTATTTATGATATTTTCTGACAAGGTGAGAAAGCACGAAAAACTGTGTGACAGTTTCAAAAAACGCTATGTGAAGAAAACTCTCAATGACAAGATTTGATCTACGATTCATTACCAATCAGCGCCGGGAATAGAGGTACCAGCGTTTTCCGGGAATTATCAACAATGGATTTCCTTCAAAGATCTTGTCGTCGAATCTATCCATAACAACCCGACTATAAATGATGCACAGATGATAAAATTATCGATTATTTACTGTGCTTATAAATGAACAAATGTTCACCTTTCTTTTATCGCAATCTGTTCCTCCTTCTTGAAGATATCCTTAAAATCTGTACAGAAAGACATCCATAGAGCGAAAAATTCTTTCGTTTCGCAATCATCCAGCTTCCCACATTTTGGAGAGTATTGATAGAACTTCACGGTCGCTATGAATTTCTTGCGGCATTCTTCTAAATTATCGTTTTCAGTCTTCAGTTTTTCTTCAGCTGCATTTAGGAATGTTGTCATCTTTTCTTTGAATACTTCTAGGCGTTTCTGGCTATCAGTGTTCGTGCCTTCAGGAATGTCTTCTGGTGTTTTGCTCGTTGGCGCATCGTCTTCGACTTTCTTCGTTTTGCTTTTGCATTCTGTAATAGTACATGGTGATATCAGTGTGGTAAGTAGGTGTTGAGAACGAGTTGACGTTTTTAAGCCGAGACGCAGGCGAGGGTTTAACGTTGTCAATAATTTGTATTAACCTTAACGGCCGGCCGTGTATCAATCACGTAACGTTTTGAAATAAATCTGAGAGAAAAAAGTATATTTTTCGGTCCACCAGTTTTGGAGAATATATTTTTAACATAATTTTTTTATGGTTTTTCAAGGATTTCTCGAAATAGATGCAATTAAACATAGCCAAACTTTACAAACTAATTTTTACAATCAGCTTTTTAATAACTACAATTTGATGCCCATATTGTATTTTTCGGATAATATTATTTATTTTTCTCACTTGTTTTGGAAATATTTTGAACAATTTCATATTTTTTTTGCACCGTGATATGTGGGCAATGCTATTGTGGGCGCGCTATGTTCCCCGGCTCCGGGAAAGGCAGAGTGCACTCCCGGAAGAGGGCGTCGCCCACACTGCGCATGTATGTATGTACTATCTTGTCAACTCACCATTCAACTGATCAGTCAAGCTGTGCAACGCTTGCGCCACGTCAGCGAAGTCCGTGGCGGCGGCACGCGCTATGTCCCCCGGCTCCGGGACAGGCAGAGTGCACTCGGTGGAGAGGGCGCCACCCACACTGCGCATGTATGTACGCACTATGAAGTGAAGGAGTGTCACGTTTGATTGTTTCGACTGGAGGAAAATATACAATTTCATGCTATTATTAAACGTTGGATGGGTAATGAATCGGCGAAAGGCACAAATAAATCTGATTGTAATTTATTCCCTCCTAGGAATCAAATATATATATATATCTATTTATATAACTAATAATAATGCATCACATCATAATATAACTATTGTAAAATGTGATGTACGGTGTTACATAAATACGTATAAATATACTGTCATCAACTTTATAAGCATCTCAGTTCAATGTAAACACAACTCCCATCTCCCAACACACTAAAATACAATATTGAAATGTATTTTAATAAACATCTTCCCTTGAAAATGGTGTAAAATCCGAAACCGGTTGGGAGAAAACATATATAAAGTCAAACTACTGTACGAGTGCTTTTAACTCAACAAAGAGTTGTGTTTACATTGAATTACATTTGAAATGTATTTTAATTAACATTTTCCCTTGAAAATGGTTTAAAATCCGAAACCGGTTGGGAGAAAACATATATAAAGTGAAACTCCTGTACAAGTGATTTTAACTCAAGATGTGTTTCAAGTTTCACTATGCGCCGACAATTGCAAGTATAAATTTTGTAAACAACTTATTGGGCGAAAAAATAAACTGATACTACGCGCTGCTGGGCCAAGCATCGTCGCCAGATTGCAATGCGTAATCGATGTCGCGTTGAATCGCATTGCGTAACATAAGTTCATCAGTTTGCAAAAACAAATATTTAACAGTATTTTATCGTTAATAAGTAAAAGAAATAATGTACCTTGACATCTTTCAATTTCGACAATATTTCCAATCCGAATCCATCTGCCTGCCCTCTCTGCCCATTACCACCATTCATGTAGTTACCAAGTGTCAAAATGATTGCAAAAACCTTCTTCAGAGATTCGCTTGATATGAGAAACTGAAAAATATTTACACTCACTTTAAATTGTTACCTTCTGAAAGAATATCTTTCATCATTTACATTATCTAAATGTGATGCCAGGCCGCTCGAAAGTTCAGCTCAACCCCCGTAACTGCCACCCTTTTTTTTTTTTCAAATAAAAGGACTTACGAGTTAATATCAAAATTATCAAATTTAGTACTTTTAAATACTTAGTCGCTGGAAACAAAAAAAAAATCTGCGGTCGTTAAGCCATATTCAGACGGAGGCTTTATTGTACAGTGGATACCGCACCAAGTTAGACACATTGGACTTTGTGCCTATCTTATATTCTTCTCTGTAGGGGCTAATGTCGTACTGCAAGTGTATAGCTTGATGTGGTCACCACTGTACAACCGTGGATGTTAAATTCTGACAATCTGAGGCACCTAAGCAACCTAACTTACGTTTGTTCACCGCCTTACAACAGCGAATTCACTGAGTGTGATGGGACCACTTATAATAAATTACCTAGTTATGTGAAGGATTGTAGAGTCTTTCAACGTTTAATAAACAACTAAAAAGTTTTTGCTAAATAAAGCTTACTATTTAATTAGTGACTTCCTTAAGAGTCGGAGTTCCGAGATTGGGCAAAACAGGGTTCAGGGTTATGGCTTTTTAAGATAGTAAAATATTAATTTCTGAACAAAATAAATACCACTTGTACCACAAAAAATCTTGGCACTAATGTATAGTAACTTCAGAAAAAAAAAAACAGGATGTCAAGTTCAGGTTACACCCGTAGCGCTGCAATGCTATTCAAGAGATTTTCTTGAAATTCCTGTTTTTTTTTCTGAAGTTACTATACATTATTGCCGTGATTTTTTTTAATGAACCTGCACTTCATTTTGTAAGGTAACAAGTGGTATTTATTTTGTTCAGAAATAGCATTTAAAGAACTTCTTCTAAATTAAAAAGTAGCATTTAAAGAACTTAATTTTTATGATGTTTAACGTACCTAACGATGTAGTTCGCTGTACTGAATAAACTAATATGAATAAAATTGTAAAAAAAGATCTACCATTTTTCATAGGTCTTTCGATATCCAGAAACTTACCTCGCAAGTATGTTTCAAGTTATCCAATTTGTGCATTATTGTGCTGATCGCGTCTTCAAATTCTGCTTGAAACATGAAACACGATATCCGATCAGCAAAATTAGGGATCCCTGATAAATCATATAAAAAAGCCTCGGGCCTATCTAAAGGGATGTCGGTCTTCGATGACAGATGCGATTTTATCGCACTTAATTCTTCGTCCGTTGCTCGCTGAAAAGAGATAAAATAAATATGCACATTTTATAACTGTTACTCTTGATCGCTTTAAATTAACAATATGCTGGTAACATGTCAAGCTTAAAATCGTCGGTGAAAATCGGGTGTACCAAGTGTGGACTGTCAAGGGCGGATCCAGGGGGGCACAGGGGCATATGCACCCCCCCCAAACGGTTTTAAACAAAACAAAGAGCCGGGAGATTTAATACAATACCGCTACACACTACCGCAAGTTGCATATAACTAGCAACATTTCAAACACGTAGTTTTTCATTATTAAACCTTTATTTTTTGGTTGAATGAAATAAGCGTTACTTTGCGGAAGGAAGTCCATCATGAACTTACTGATATATTAATCATTTGCAATGTTCCGCTAAACACTCTTACCATGCTATTTAAAATGGAGACTCAAGCACCACTCGCCCTCCCACATAATATATGCTCGTACTGCTTCCTTGTGCATATTTTATGCGGGAGAGCGGGTGGTGCTTGAGTCTGCATTTTGAATAGCATATTATTAAATATATCTTGAGTAAAATCCTCATTTTTACTTTTTTATTATTAACTTTTAATAAACTAAAACTACATTAAAAGTCTCATAACAAAGAGACATATACAAGGTGACTTTTTGATCATCGTCCAAATTCATACTGGAGGCTTGATAACTGATCAGTATCTTGGATCAGTAACAATTTTTGTGAAATTCGTATAATGAAATTTCGGCTTCCCATATAAATTCAGTTCCAGTCCCGAGTGAATCACTATGGGGAGTCGAAATTTCATTTTACGAATTTCACCAAAATTGGTATTGATGCATGATACTGATCACTTACCAGGCCACCAGTATGAATTTGGACGATGATCAAAAAGTCACCTTGTATATTATTAATTTGCAATATTGCAAATTATTAATAAAATCCATAAATTCTTTATCTTATGGTTATTCTTTTATGTCATCGAATAAGAGCTAATCCCAAAGGTACCTATGGTGTAATACTATGGGGGACACTCCTTACCTGTCTGGCTGACAACCCCTAGAGGACTCATATTGTGAAGATGTCTTTTTGTTATTATTTTGTAAATAAATTAATAGTAACATATGAAATTGCCGTTTTCTATAGAAAATTTGAAGGAAACTCAATTTTGCAGTACTAACATTTTTGCATTTTTTTTAGGAATGACAAATGCAAATTATGTAGTTTATTTTCTGTATGAATGAGACAACATTAAGCTAACAGCAACAAAAGAATTTTTTTAATTTTTGAAAAGTGTTAGCTGTAAAAAAGTATTACGAATCTTATCATGGAAATGGATGGCATTTAGGACGAACTGTTTTTGAAATTTTAATTTTGGTTATCAAACTGACAATAAAAACAAACAATAAAACCTTGAAATCAATTTTCAAACAAAAAACAAATAATGGAAATAGCTATTGAATTATAGGAACTATGAACTCATGAATCTGTAAGAAAATTTCGGAAATTTCATAGGTAAGACCTATTATTAAAATCCGTTATGTTATTACAATATAAGCGAATTTAAATACAGACTATGGATTCCGTTTCCGGTCAGAGTGCCTGCATGTTCGCTAGGAACCCATTGAAAGGACAGAAAGTTATCATCACATCGTGACTAATGAAAAGGGCAGAGAACTTGTATTAGATAAGGCAAAATTTAAGTACCAAGGGAAAATAATTTGGCCTAGTGCGAGTCGAACTCGCGCACAAAGGGTTCCGTATCTACACATAATTTGGATACGGAACCCTAAAACATTACTTATTTTCCATTACATTATAATTCCATTTACAGATATTATGATGAACAACTTGACATGACACTTAAGAGCTATTCAAATATATGTATCTAAAGAGTCTAATTGAGTTTGTCAATTATAACTTCTTAAATAATTTAATATTGGTAATTTTTAGATTTTTTTCCTATACATGTGCTATAAGATCTACCTGTGAATGAAATTTTAAGTTTCTAAGTCAACTGGAAGTGCCCTATAGGTTTTCATGGTGAGCAGTTTGTATGAAAGTGATTATGTAAAGGGCATTTACTTTTTTTCGCGTTGAGTTAGAAGTCTGATGTTTTTACAGCACCATGGGACCGTAGACTTCAACTAGATATCTCAAACGTGACCCGAGCAAAAGGGTTATATACGGAGCCCTAAAAAACGGTCTTGCACCCTGACTTACGTAGTATTCTAATAAGTTATTAGACCTTACAAACTTCAACAACTTACAAACTTCATTTTGCAGTTTTGCTTCGTACATTTACCTAAAAATTTATGAAACATAACTGAAAAACTAAGATGGTCACTAATTATATTCTACGGATAGCTGAGTGATATTAATAGGGCTCTCTTTTGCCCTTTGGGTACGGATCCCTAAAAAAACTTACCAGTTCATAGATCTGCTGTAATGCTTCTAAACTAACGACCGAAGTATCAAAATTGTAAATAGCATTCTCTATCTCACTGAACTCGACATGCAAACTCTGAGCCAAGATCCCTACATTTTGGGATCTCTTGCTGTCTAATATCTTTATAGGCTGTATTTTCGTTTTCACTTCAACTTTCTTCTTCGCTGGGGCTTTGACCACTTGTCGAGAGAATAAGTCTATAAATTCATCAATATTATCTAGTTTTGTCTCGTCAATCTCCAGCCATAACGGCTTGACGCCTGACGGATCTGGTTGCTGGACTACGGGCGGTTGTGCTAAAATTCGTGTCCAATATAGTGGTTTCATCGGGGCTGCTGGCTTGACTGCTGATTTCCGAAGTGCTGGAAGATTGGAAAATTAGCACAGTGTTGGTATTTATGAAAAATTATAATATTCGTACAGAAATATAAAAAAATCATTAGGTTCAAGTACTTACTGGCTCTTTGTGTGTTCCAGCCCCCAACAGGAGGAGCAGGAAATGGTGTTGGCCCCATGCTTGGCGGTGGCGGGGGCGGTACCCCTCCAATGCCCATCATTGGTGGCGGTGGAGGCGCCATTCCGGGCATTAATGGGGGCGGCGGAGGTCCCATGCCTGGCAATGGCGGGGGTGGGGGGCCCATACCTGGCATTGGGGGCGGTGGTGGCCCCATGCCTGGCATGGGCGGAGGCGGTGGCCCCATTCCAGGCATTGGAGGGGGCGGAGGCCCTAAACCTGGCATCGGAGGGGGTGGTGGCCCCATGCCTGGCATGGGCGGAGGCGGTGGCCCCATTCCTGGCATTGGCGGTGGCGGTGGCCCCATGCCAGGCATAGGTGGAGGCGGTGGCCCCATGCCAGGCATAGGTGGGGGCGGTGGCCCGATACCTGGCATGGGAGCGGGCGGTGATTCCATGCCTGGCATTAGAAATGGTGGCCCCATACTGGGCATTGGTGGCGGTGGCGGTGGATGAGCTATTCCAGGCATTGAAGGGGGCCGTGGTCCTATACTTGGTACTTTTGAAACACCAGTTTTCAGCGACGATTCTAATTCTGGCATTAGTGGTTGAAAAGGACCTTTATCTATTTCTTGTTTTGTAACAGGTCCTGTATCTGATATAGATGATGGCTGAGGTCCAGTGTCAGGTTTTGTTAAATGAATTTCTTTATCCATTGTCTTTGGTGGTAACGTTGGTGCAAGGCTTATTTCTGTAGTTGGTGGCAAAGGTTCACTTATTTCAGGTACTGCTACAGGTGTTTTTTTGGGTTCAGAGCTTAATAGTTCAAGTTTCAAAGTGGGATGTAAAATTGAGTCACTTGACTGCTCTCTTACTGTAGATGTGAGTGAGCTTTCAGTTGATATATGGCAGGATACATCTTTTGTTTGTAACTCTGTACTTGATGTGCTTTCATAGCTAATTGATTCTGATAAATTTGACAAATTACTAATCTTTTCTTGAGGTGAGAAAGCTGTTTTTTGAGATAGATATAATACTGGTGTAGGTATATCATCATTGCTCTTAAATTCTTTTGCATCTACATATTCTTTAGAGTCACTTTCTAGAACGGATTTTAGTTCATTTGACATGTATGAACTCTTGAAAGATAGTTCGGAGAGAGACATCATCTCAGAATTTGATACACTTTCATTTGGTTTGGTTTCTATTATAGGAGCACGATCAGTCTCATCAATACTGGTTTCTGTAATTTTGTCATTGCAATCTCTGCTTTTATTTAATTTACAAAAATTCTCAATGTTTTCAGATCTATTTTCAGTTTCATCTCGATTGAAATATACATGAATTTGTTTTGCTATTATTTCATTTGTACAGTCGCTACTTAAACCTAAATTGTTAGAATTATTTACACTATTTGTTCTTAAAAGAGGATCATTATCAGGTCTATTTATCACAGGTTCATTTGACAACTTATCATTTAACATAATTTCGGAAGTCTGCGTTTCTATACTTACAAGATTTATATTCTTTTTATCTACTAGATTTTTATTGAGAGCTTCAATTTGAGCTGTGAATTTTAATTTTTCAAGTTGAAGTTGAATTGTTTCTAGTTTCTTTTTGTAATTTGCAATTATTATTTTTGCTTCATTCATGTCATTAATTTCTTCATTGTTGTTTTGAGCGAAAAATTTGTTGTTTTCTAAACTGCTTTCTTGTGTCATGATGTGGTATGAATCTCGGTCAGGGGGCCACTTGGCCATCGATAGCCGTCCTGGGTTCACAGGCTGGGACATCGGTGTTTCCATGTGTGCCCAGTAGTACATTAGGTTGGGCTGAAATTATCAGAAGATCTTTAAATAATTTATATATTGTATTTATAAAAGTAAATAATTTAGCTAAGTGCGAAACGGACTCGCGCACAAAGGGTTCCATATCCTTTACACAGTAAATAACAACAATATAGATACTATAGCAACATCAAGGCGATAAAAAACAAGACACTAAAATAGTAGCACCTGAGAAACGAGTTGGCAGCTTTTAAATATGGAACCCTAATTTTGTTTTACTTTTAGAGTGCCTATGTATAGTTGAGAAAATATAATTTACACCGATTCACCTTCTAACTTATAAGGGGGGTAAATTATATTTCCTGAACAATTTAAAACTGTCTATAAGATAGAGCTGTAACAAATAATGTTTCCGGTCTGAGTTGGTCCGCTTACAAATGAGAGATGGTGCTGCTAGTGATTAATTCTAATTTAGTCCTGAGTTTCAACAAAAAACCACAGAGTTAGATAAAACAGCTGTACTTGCCCCAAACTGGATGACATTTTACATTAGATCTACTAATCGTGTAGTTATCAGATTAAACAAAATAAACACACTAAGCTTTCGTGGGTAATTCGGTACATAAGCAGAATAAACCAACCACCATAGTAAATACCACAGAGCTTTATAGTGGCCTGAAGTTAGTTGCACAATCACATTTGAGAGTAAATTTTTTCCACGATTTTTGACGTTTGTTGAGGGTCATGACCGAATTGTGGGTTTTTATAGAGGAAAATAGTAGTTTATTGTGATCTGATGACCATACCTTAAAATAAATTTCTTGTCTGTCCACAGTAGTCCAAACAGTAACTGTCACTACTGAATAAAGACAAATATAGTTTATCAACATTCCTATGTATTTTAGATGTGTATAAAGATAAAGTCTTTTTAGTATCTGCACAATCATCGGCACATGTTCAATTTCAACTATATCAAAAGTATGCCTTTCTCCATCTCACCTTATATCAATTTATGTTACCTTGTATATTTATATTTTTGTATTTATTTTAAATTAAAGTTAGACATTTGTGAAAAGTGATCTGATTTGCATGAAACTCAGTATGCAGGGATTTTTGGGGTTGCTGATCACAGTAAAGTTTAAAATTTAACAACAAAAGAAACTTTACTAGCAAAACCGATCAGCTTTATTAAAGTTCTTGAAGCTGAATATGTCATTGGTATTGTCGGTAATGAGCCGTTGGGTTTTTGCAATGGAAGAAACAACAATATCACATGCATTTGGGCATGCCATTAATATCAAAGTCATTCTGGCGGTTTCTTTGCTCCATATCATTGGCCAGTGATTTCAGAGATTGTAATGTTGGAAAGTTGGCAATTTTCATGGTCTCAATCTCATTCACAGTGTCTTCAAGCTTAACTAACCTTGTTTCGATTTTATCATTAGGAGTTAGGTCACATATAGGCTGCATGGTTCTGTCAACCCGTTTCTAGATACCTTTAAACCTTTCATTTCATTTCTGAGCAATATCGGCTTCAAATTCTTGAAATGATCTAGTAAACATATCTTCAATTTGTTTCAGTGTTGACGAGGCAGGCTGAATTGAATAGTCTTAGAATAGGTTGAAATAATGTTTAATTATGTTCCAACTCCAAACCCCTGGCCCTATCCATTTTTCTAGCTGTATCACAGGTAGATCCTAGTTACTAGCTCTGTATCGATGCCCGTTTTGCAACAACAAGGCCCACTCCATGACCCCTTTTGTGACGAACACATCTTTCTAAAATTTTATTCATCTTGCTTATTGACAAAGTAAAAAAACTGTTGTTGTTACACATTGATTTCATCATCAGAGAAGATATTTTCATTGCATGTCATACTTTGTGATATGTATGAAATGTTGCATGTTGCATTTTGATACTTTATGATGTGTAATGCATCGAATTAGTGAATAATCTTGATAATTTTAGTTCAGTCATCATTTGTGTAGTATTAAAGTAAATACCTTGATGTGTGTGCAGACTCGGAAGTGATTCTGAGGATGTTCACTATAGATATCATGAGTTATGGTAAGGGGGAGTAGGCTTGAAAACATATGAGGCCAGAAATACACCTCATGCGAGACCCAGTCAGTAGAGATGTGATATGTTGTGTTGTCTCTGGTTATAGGTTGATGCGCCACCCTCTTTTTGCATGTGAAGGGTACGCGGGAAGAAAGATCATTGTCAGTTTTTTTCAAAATTGAGTAAATAGTGCCATCTCCTAAAATGTCTCAATAACAATGATTGAGCAAAAACAAAAACTTGAAAAAAATAACACAGTCCGCAGAATATCGCTTTTAAAAATAAACCGGACTCAAGAAGCTTAAAAACCTAACTTAAAAAAAAGGTCATAACTAGTACAAAAAGTAAAAAAAATTGGGAAGGACTCTTATATACGTATATGTACCTATGTATATGTTTAGGGGGGGCGATGGGGGGGGGAGGGGGGTATAAGCCCCCCCCTAAGGGGGGGGGATACCGGAAATCAAAAGTTTTTTTTTTATAATTTTTTTTCAAAATTAAAAGGTTATTTTATGTTTTATGTAGGATAAAATAACTCGAATATTAAGTATATGTATAGTGGGAGGGGGATCACTGGGGAGTGGTTTTAATGAAACTAGTTTCTTGAAAAAAAAACTGAACATAACCTAACTTTAAAGACCCAATATGACTTCTGCAATTGCTTCGGCGTTGCGGAAAGTGCAGCCCCTTCGCCCTTGCGTAACAAAGCACAGTCACCCATGTTCACCTTCGCAGCTTCGGCTTGTTGGTCGCCTTCGGCGACCAGCCTCAGCCGCTACGGCTCGCACGGGTGCCTATGCTTTATTACAGCAGGCGAGGGCTGCCCTTCCTCCACGCCTACGGCTTTTTATATACACTCTAGGGGTAGTACCCACAATACTGTATAGAGTCGGGGTGCTCTGATTCGGTTTTGGAACTTATTCAACCTATTTTTGCATGGAGTCGGGTGCTCTGATTCAAATCACGAAGAAAACAAAATGTCTGCTTTGGTTTTTTTTTTATATCCTGGATACTAGTTCTTTGAGCCAATTTTTTAGCGAAATACAACAAAAAAAATTAAATTACGTCAATTTTAATGCGTCACTCACAGCAGTTTCGGAACACAACCAGAAAAAAAAAAATTAAGTCATAAAATCAATTAAAATTGAACCTTAAGACAATTTTTGAGGTTATTTTACGAAAGTTGAAAATTTTTTTTGAGAAAACTATTGATTTCCGGTAACTGAAATTTCGTGAGATTAATAACAATAACAAGAGCTATTCTGGAAAAAAAAATGAAGGTACCTTTGTATGTATACTCGTATAAGAGACGAGCCAAAAATTGTCTTTTAACTGTGAATATGGGGGGCTATGGCCTGATAGTAAATTTTGCTTTTGAGAAAAAAAAATTGTTATTACAATAATTAACTGTGATTACAATAAGCCCACTAAGCAGAGTTCTAAAATAATAATCTAAGCAAGTTTTTTCTACTTCTTTCAAAGGAGAATGACCAAAACCAGGCTGTAGATGCGTCACCACCATTCATGTACGAACAATATTGGTCTAAATTATAAATCAATTAATTTTTTTTTGTAGCACTATAGGAATGGGGGTTTAAAAATAAAATTTAATTGGTATACTACGATCAAGTCGGATTGAACACTGAGGTAAACAAACCGTTTAGGATGAAAATTACCGATATTGTACACGCCTCTTATTAAAAACTTCACATAAATCTATTCTAGACACTTTGATCTTCATGTAGAATACACTTTTGTTCACAATAAATACATATTACCTCGATTTTTGGTAAAAAAACTATTCAACAAAACGATAATCCATTTTTTCTGTTGGCGGCTGCACATTTTTATCTGTGTGACCATAATGAAATTAGTGATGGTCCACTTTTACACAGATTAGCAAAAAGTGTCATGAACAAATGAATGAATGAATTGGGACAGCTGCCGGAGGTAACGTGATTAAGTTTTTCAATGTTCGCTTGATTCGTTATTTCAGATTAGCCTTAGGTTTTGAAAACTTGGTGCTGAGTTCGAAAGCTGGTAATAACTAGTAATGGGAAATAAGTAGAATAAACAATATTTGCTTGTCCAGTATTTTGTTAATAATATTTCATACTGTTAGCTATTACAGATTTTTATTACATATATTTTGATGATAAGGCTTTGCTTGCCTACGTTTACGCTTGTGACATTAAGAAACAGCCTTAGTATGAAATATTATTAACAAAATGCTGGACAAGCAAATATTGTTTATAATATTACTACTTATTTCCCATTAATAGTTATTACCAGCTGACATTATGTCAGGAATGCATTTTCTCATTGAATTTAAATACATTTTTTAAATAATCTTCATACAAGATTTAAGGGAACTACCTTAGAATCATTTTAATCATAAATAAAACGAATGGTTACTTTTTATTAGGATTTATTCATCGTCTTCAAAATCAGGTTCAGAATCTGATGCAAAAATTAGGTAATATGTATTTATTGTGAACAAAAGTGTATTCTACATGAAGATCAAAGTGTCTAGAATCGATGTATGTGAAGTTTTGAATAAAAGGTGTGTACAATATCGGTAATTTTCATCTCAAACGGTTTGTTATCCTCAATTTTCAATCCGACTTGATCGTAGTATAAGAGGTCAGAGCGGGCCCAATAAAACTATATCAAAATATTTTATCCACCTGTTTTATTTATAGTATATTATTAGGAAATTTTATTAATACTAAGGCTGTTTCTTAATGTCACAAGCGTAAACGCAGGCAATCCTGAGAAAACAAAATCATACTATGCGAGGTTACTTTATAGTGTAACGACACTTAACATTACAATTTTTCGGTAATTCAACACACCACAAAAAGACAAGTTTACATAACCTTAAAACTGCTCATCAAGAATCTAAAATATACTGTTTTTCTATTTATTAAATATTAAATTAACAGAAAAGAACAAATAGACCGAATGAATGAATGAAAAAAGAATAACTCGTTCATCACCGTAGGTACATCACTATAACTGTCAAAAGGTGTCAAGTGTGAAAATATCTTTTCTTTGTTTACCTGTCCACTCAATCCGACTTGATCGAATTGATTATTTTGTACTTCTATCCGACCACAAAGCAACTGACAACTTATAGGGAGGTTGAATATGAATAAAGACTCGATACTTATGTTTTGATACGAAGTATTTCTAGCATTGAATCATTCGAGCGATGCTTACTCATTATCGAATGAAACTGTACTTTGTATCGAATTGAATCCGAGTGGCAGAGTAATCGCAAATGTACTGAAAAATGACGTATGATGCTCGTACTCGTTGGCTGGCTTGCATAATAATGTAATATTATAGTAAGAATACACACGATCGTAAAAAAATCAAGCAATTGTTATGTTACCGAAATACCATTACATAATCGATTTGGTTAATCAAAGGAATAGAAAATCACCATCGTGTTTATCACGTCACTTCTTGGTCACGTCAATCTTGTGTGGCGATGTGCAATGACAAGATATTTTATAAATTAATTAATAATTATTGAAATATCGAATCAAGTCAACTATTGACTCGTTGACCGACTGAATAATCGAGACATTTTTAGATTGTTCCGAGTCCCCTATCCTAGTAATAGGTAACGTAACGTAACGTAAGTTTTGACCAAAACTTACGTTTGTGTAGGTACAGGAATCTTTCATTCCTTTTGTCTTTTACAATGCAATGCGTGATAATTTAGTTGATTGTTCATCGACTTAGAATTCATCAATTCATTAGATATTAGATATTAGAGTAATCGAAACAATCGACTCAAATCTCTAGCATCGCTAATGTCAGTTATTTAATCTATGGCAACCAAATGTCAACAGCACTTTTTTCTGTTTTCTCTGTACCTTACCCGTTTTTTGCGTTTTCGTAATCGGCAGAAAAAATATTTTATTTATAAAAATTTTATTCTTAGGACTCTTTTACTTCCTTTTTGTGAAAGTAGGTAACAAAGCTAAGTAATATGACGAAGGAATGTTTTTATTGTTTTTGCCTTTGTTTTCATAACCTATGTATATATAAAATTAAGATTATTCAAATTTCCCTTCAATTAGTTTAACGATTTTCTGTTTATAATAATCCTAGTATATTTCCTGTCTTTTGGTGACAGTTTAGTCGAGACGCAAGTTCAGCCTAACTTCCATAGAATGTTGGTCATTCTCCTTTACCTTCTGTTGACTATGATCCCTCTTCCCGCTTACCCTTCATGTGTTCTATTAGTGTGTGTTAGAAATTACATGAGTATGTGTGCCACACTTATAGTTTTATGTTTATGTTGGTGTAATAAGTAGGAGATAACGTGGAGACATCTGAACAGGTACAATTATAGTAATAAGGCAGACAAATATCCCATGGTGTCCAACCTGGTGCCACTTGTATAATGTGAATAATTAAATAAATTTGTAGTTAAAAAAGAAATAATCATTGTTATTTACTGTAGGAATGAATTTAAAACAAAAGAAACAATAAAAGTACAGCGTTGGGGAAGACAGGTAGTCGCAAAAAAAAGCTTTTTAACTACCTATTTAATTATTTTAGGTAGGAATATAAATAAAAACTGTCCCAGACCAATTTGCAGTGTAAAAGTTGGAGGACTCACTTTGAATACATGTTCAGTCGGCGCATCCTTATCACATATTTGCCGAAGGACACCGGCTGCCAGCAAATACGTACAATATTGTCCACCAAGGTTCTTCAGATCTTGCGGAGTTAACAAGTTTTTGAAGTTACTATTCTCAGCAATGGAAGACACGAACCAGTTCAAGAGCATCTGTCCTGTAAAGAAGTATACATAATGTTACTTCCACAAGTTTATATATCAAGTTATGTACTAGTTTTCTTTTCCAGTTAAATACACAAATAATTTTGAGAAATGTAAAATTTCAAAACAAAAATGCGAAATGTCAGTCTGACTTTTTTTTTTTAGTTTAAATTAGCCCCTCAAGGAAAGGCTACGGAACTAAGCCATACTGCCTTACTTGAGCAGATATTTTTATCTAAATTACAATATCTGCTAAAGAAAAAAAAAAAAAACGCCAAACCACCGCCGTCTTTTGGCAGGGTTCCCAGAAGACTGGCAGCATTCCCCCTATGAATGGCTAAACTTGAACGATGCGCCAGCTCTTAGGTCCCCGGAAACGTCAACCAGCAGCCGCGAAGAAATTTCTTTAAAAATACATTTCGCCTCGTGACTCCACGGCCCAAAGGTTTCGACACCAAAAGGCGCACATGATTGTAAGCAAACCTGACGTCGCAAAATAATTTAACTAATGTTAGCACCATTGGCTCGCTAAATGATTTCGAAACGTTTTAAAATTTAACACCGCCATGGCGAGCCATAAGATAAGGAGTTAAATTTCCGTTTAGTTATAATAGTTATATATAAATATATATATATATATATACACCTATTGTGCTTTTTTCAAGCTTTATTTATTTCTTTGGTATACATATAAAACAATAAAAATACGTTTTTACTCACGGTATGGGGTATGGGGCCGGAATATATCGAGTGGAAACGTACGAGTATTTTCATTGTTTTATAAGTAAACCAGTTTTAAATGAAGTTACTGTGCGTCATTTTCGTAGACTCTACGGTCTTTTTACATAAAAAGTTATAATTCGGCATTGGCGGAACTAATATGCGGAATCACATTATAAATAAAAATGGGAAATTTGACATTTTTGAATGTTGAATACTGGTAAAATGGGGTGAATAGGGTTCCAGGGGTGAATAGGGTAGCAGCCGAGTATTTTCTTTCAACCGGAATTAATATAATGTTTTTTTTATGAGTCCCCTATGGCAATACTTTTTTTTTGTAGCCAAAGAATTGTATTTTGTGCTGGCAATGAAAACATGCTCAAATCATTACCCAAATTTAAAATAAAAACATTTTAAATACGACCTTCCAAACAGCATGAAATATGCTCTTCCTAAAACCTCAATTTTGTGGCATTTGTAATAATTTCTAGTATTTTTTGTGATTTCTAGATATTAATAATTTTAAAAGGAATATAAAAACACCAAAGATAAGTTGTAATATTCTGTTTTTGATTGTATAATGTCAAAATACTTACTTGACCTCGATTTTTACAATTTTCGGGGTTATTGGGGTTTCCTAGGGGGTGAATAGGGTATCAGAATGGGGTGTATAGGGTCACAACTGGGGGCAATAGATTCATGAAAGAGGTGAATAGGGTCAGCAAAGGGGTGAATTGATAGGGCTGGCACAAATAATATTTATAAATACCTCCTTTGTTCAAATTCCGATTTCGAACATTTATTATTTGTTCAGGCATTAAAAGATTATAATATTTCAATTTGAAAAAGCCAATAGCAAAACTAAACAAAAAAAACAAAAAAAAACTGTAATAATGTTTATTAATTCAAAGTTTATTTAAGCTTGCCATGTAGTTTCTTCTTTTTGAGTTGGTTAATAAAATAAAGTTATTGTTGCCAACCCTAACAAAAAACCCTTTACACCCCTGTTTCGATTCTATTGACCCCATCGCGGGGGTGAATCGGGTTCAGCAACATTTTAAGGATTTTCTCGAAATATTGTTAGAAAACCTAGTAAATTTATAATGTAATTCAGAAAAATAGGCATCCGGACAAAAACTTAAGTATTTAAATGTCATGTATTTGATTTATAAATGGGTTAAAATTGGCAACAAAGTTGAAAAGTTACCCTATTCACCCCATTTTACGGTGTACGTAGCATTCTGTCGATTTGGAAAATTTTAAAAACCTTGATCCCTCTAAGATACCATCTCCAGCGTTTTTACATATTTATCATTTTATAGTACGCTTTACGCCTAACTACGAAAACATGATAAAAACATTTCTTTTTCGCCCAGTTCTCGTCAAATACGGGATAAAATGCAGAACTAATCACATAGGCAGATCAGCGGGCGTATAGCATGGTGTTTATTCGCGCCCGACGACGACGCGAAGCCACTAGTTGAATCACATGTGCGAGGAGCGTGACGTACTGTTTAATCCTTATTTATTTTAATATTATTGAATTGGCATGTTGGAATGGTTCAAAATTACAAATTAAATTCTAATATTTTGAAAATTATTTGTAAATTAATTTCCAAATAATCGGAATATTGGCCCTACTTAGGACCTTTGAGTGTAATGAATCACGGTCACCGAATGAGGGTAGAAACAAAAAATTTGCAAAATACACGGATTTTAGTATTAATAGTTCTGTGGATTTTAGTATCTATTTTACGATTTTTCCCGCCAATTTCACGGTGCTATACAAAAGTTATATATATATATATACAAGTTATATAGATATGTCGTGACCATATCGTAGAATTGACCATTTCATGATCTGTCGTGGCCAGATCGTAGAATTGACAATTTCATGATCTGGTTGGGCAGATCGTAAAGTATGAAATCAAAAATCTTTCACCAAAAATAAAAAAATTGGTGCGACGACGAGCGAAGCGGAGCGAGGAGCAATGTGTTAGGTTTACATGTAAGATAAAATAAGGAGCCGAGCGAAGCGGAGCGGAGCGAGGCGACCCTCCCAATTTTAACAGAAATACGATATGGCCAACCAGATCATGAAATGGTCAATTCTACGATATGGCCACGACATATATGTATATATACAGTTGTGGTCATATAATTAGGAACGACTAATACCGAAGTAACTTTCAGAAAAAAAAGTTGCTGTAACTTTAGTTTATATTACTGTTACTACCTTCAAACGACATGATAATATAACTATGTAAGCAGGCTTTTATACTACATATATAATATGTAAAATTGTTGAATTCAATTGATAATTTAATTAAAGTTCCATTTGAACAATTTATTTGAAACTTTCTAGCTATGGACAAATAATTAGGAACGGAAAAAATAAATTTATTTATTGAACTGTATCAGAAACCATTTTAATGAAATAAACAATATTTATTACAAAACTTTTAACACAGCTTACAAAAAGCAGTATTAGTATTCTGTAGGGTGGCCCTTTCTTACAATAACTGCTCTGCAGCGACGGGCCATGGAATCTATTAAGTTTTTACAGGTTTCATCTGAAATAGTGTTCCAATATTCGACAAAGGCATCATATAGATCGTTCAAATTGCTCGTCCTTTTCGCAGCCACACTCTTCTTTACTTCTCTCCAAAGATTTTTGATCGGATTAAGATCTGGACCATTTGCAGGCCAATCTAACACAGTAATTTTTTGATCACTAAGAAACCTTTCAACTGAATGAGCAGTGTGTTTGGGGTCATTATCTTGCTAAAATATCCAGACTACAGGCAAACTCTCCTCAGCATAAGAAAGCATAGTCTCCTCCAATATTTGCTTGTATTTAAATTGGTCTAGCATACCTTCAATCTTTTTAACTGGCCCAACACCATGACCTGAGAAACATCCCCAAACTTTTATGTTTCCTCCCCCATGCTTTACCACTTTTTTCGTGAACTTAAGATTCAAAGCTTGCTTAGGCGGTCTACGCACATACTGTTTACCATCAGACCCTAGTCTATTTATTTTCGTTTCATCAGAAAATAACACATTTTTCCATTGACTTGCTGTCCAGTTGCCATATTTTTTCTCGAACTCTAACCTAGCTTTTCGGTGCACCTTCGTGAGAAGCGGTACACTCCGGGCGATTCTTCCAAATAACTTTGCATCAGTTAAGCGACTTCGTACTGTACGTGTAGATACTCCTCCGTCGTCAAAAACTTCCCTCTTTATATTTTCTGAACTCTTGAAAGGATCAGCCTTTGCTGCACGAACAACCAAAGCATCTTCACGTGATGTTGTTTTTCTAGATTTAGGCTTTCGAGGTACATTATTCGTAATATTAAACTTTTTGACGTGATTTACAGCATTAAACAACTTGGTTTTAGAGCACTTCAAATGATCAGCAATCTTTTTATACGACCAATTACGTTCATATAGAGCCATAATCATTTTCCGGGTCTATGGAACACAACTCTCCTTTTTGCCCATGATTTTGGAATAATTATGCACTTTCAACTTAGTCAATATAAAGCGATGTAACCATAGAATACGCGGGAAACAAAAAAAATGCGATATTCGTTTTCGAAATTAAAAATTAAGAATGATTTTTTTCCGTTCCTAATTATTTGTCAAGCGGACAGTACATTTAAAATACAATAGCAATTTGAAGATGATATGAACTTTTGATAGCAGTGCAATTGTTTTGCATATTGGGTATAAATTATTAAAGCCTATTAATATAACTCTTATTTTGTGTGGTTTAAATTTGTTATCAGTAAGTTAATACAAAAGTAACAGCTACTTGTTTGTCAAAAATCGACTTTCTTACCAGTCGTTCCTAATTATATGACCACAACTGTATATATATATATATATATATATATATATATATATATATTTACTTTTGAACTGTTATGCAATATATGCAAGGTTTTACATTATCTGTGGTAAAGCTCACCTTTTATTAATTCGATTATAAATGCGGTGTATTTACAATCCTTGCTGTCTATCACCAACAACATCTCTTCCTCACTCTTCCACGAAAAACACATAGTTACATCACCTATTCTCAGATCACACCTATATTCAAACCTTGATCTGTCTTTAATTGACACGAATATGACTTCATGACACCACTGATCAGACTTTTGAATGTAAAAACACAATGTTTTTATCAGAACTGGAAGTAGAGCACGCTTTTTTTGTAATTTTCTAGCCAAAGACTTAAGTTTAGCCACGGAAGACCATTTAATATCGAAGCCTGTATGATGAAGGCCCAGTACCCTGACAATGTCATGGATTCCCTCGGTTGTATCCCGCGTTTGACTAAAAAACTTCGCGTAACTAAACTGGGAAACAGATGAAAATGTAAAGTAGACACGGTTACTTGATAACTGCATTTTTTAGTCACGTACACATTAGCCGGGCCAATATCACAGTGTGCTAGTATCTTGCCTCATGAAAGATAAGAAAGTTATAAATAGATTAAACTTCTATTTAACACTTATTGGCTATTTGGGGTAAAATCGACCTAATTTATTTTTGACTAGCTTTAGCCCAAGACTTTGTCTGGGCTGACCATCGCGCACTGCACATCAAGACGACAAAGACTAAAAATCATAGGCGCGTTATAAAAGGTGTCCCAAAAGAAAGTTTATATTTGGTAAGCTTACTGCGTAAACGCAAAAAATCTGAGGGGTGCGAGGGGTATGTCAATCGATAGCCTGGCTTCTGGGAATTTAGACACTATGGATGTTTTCTCAGGGTTGAACCGCGTTTTCTGTGTACTAGGATTTTACAAGTACCCTAAAAACGGTGATTCAGCGAAAAATAACGGAGAAAATTTTGAAGTAATTGTGGTTTGCGTAACTTAAATGATGCGCAAAGTGTTCTTCTCATTCGAAAATGGATTAAAAAGTGCTAAAGCAGTCTTTTTAATTTTTTTAATCCATTTTCGAATGAGGAGAACACTTGGCGCATCGTTTAACTTACTCAAACCAAATGACTACAAAATTTCCTCCGTGCTTTTTCGCTGAATTACTGTTTTTAGGGTATTTGTAAAATGTTAACACACAGAACGCGCGGTCCACCCCCGAGAAAACCTCCATAGTGTCCAAATTCCCAGAAGTCAGGCTACCGATTGATACCCCCCGTGCTCCCCGGATTCTTTGCGTTCACACAGGAAGCTAAACAAATATAAACTTTCTTTTGGGACACCGTTATAATGTCACGATACTGATGAAGAAAACAAATATATATAGAAAAAAATATTTTTATATTTTTTTTTCTGTAAATTTATTTACTATATTTTGGGGGCGACAAAAAACGTCTAGTGTGTGTACGGCAGATATTATGATGAAATTGACTCAGTACTGGCGGGGCGGCGCGGGGGGGCGGGGTGGCGGGGAGCACCCGAGTAGGTAAGTACTAGTACTACCATATTTTACTATGGTACTAGCGCTCCACGCCGCGGTTACCGCTTATCAAGACAATTTTAGGACATATAAAAAAGGGTATAATATTTTATAATTCCGTTTTTTTGGAATAAGCATCATGATGTACCTACACCAATATTCATGTATATGCATGATTCAAATCGACACCCAGGTCATACAGTCACAAGTAGCAAAAGATATCTTGAAGGCAAGTAGACCACTTTAGTTGTTGTCTTGGCTAAAACTATTATGTCGCTCAAGATATTTTTAAGATATCCCTCAAGGGACAGTTAGATAAAAATGGGCACACCATATATTATTTATTTTGTTTCTTGTGCCTTTGAATCCTTCACCACCATAGACTTAGGATATACTAAATTCTGAGTGCTCACCACGCTCAGAATCCTTCGCTTGCTCGGGATTCAAACTCGGCTCTCGCAACAAAAAAAACTTATTGCACAAATAACTATTTTCGTATTTCTTATAAACGCAACCCCAGCCACGAGTCAATTACTATGGGAGGTCAACATTTGTTTTGCGGAATTAGCAAAAATAGTGATCCTAATCACTTGCCAAGCCTCCAGTATGAGTTTGGCTGCATAAATTAATGTCACCTTATACAACGTGTAACAGAAAGGTGTAACCATATTTAAAGAGCCTATTCAGTCAATGTTATAGAACAACTTTTACTATGGAACAAAACGTGTATCTCGAAAAAAAAATTTTTACTGTCTCATAGAAAAACGCAATGCCGCTCGGCCGAAATGTATGGAAAGGCAGATTTCTTTTTTGAGATTTCAGGGTTGACTCCATAGTAAAAGTTGTTCTATATCTACCATTGACTGAATAAGCTCTTCAAATATGGTTACACCTTTCTGTTACAGGTTGTATAGTACCAAGTTTGGGTAAAATTGGCGAGGGAAAAGTTGTTAAAAAGTACATCATAAAATAAGCTTAAAAAATAATAAATATAAGTTTATTACCTTCAAACTTCTCATATAGTTGGAAGTTCAATTTCTCCGGCACAAACTTAGGTTTCTGCACTTTAGATTCCGTAGCTTTGTCCAGTGTCAGAGAGGCGACTTTCCTAAGAACATTCGACTCGGTTATTGGAGTATCGCTCAGGCTTGAGTGCCGCCTGTCTTTGTCCGATGCAGCTGGAATTAGAGGGTTATTGGATTAGATGGTGGATACCTGGCTGTATACTGAGGTACATTGTATATAACATTATATTATCTATTACGCATGAAAGTATCGTGTAGGTATCTACGTCTCTCTTATATTATCCATCAGCCTATTTCGTCCACTGCTGGACATAAGCCTTTTCAGGACTTTGCCACTCCCGGCGGTCATCCTGGAAGAATTGCCCATACTCACACACGCTGGGCAGGCGGGTTGATGAGCGCGGTGCCGGAACCCTCGCACCAGTGACGCCGCTGCCCGTCACTAGTCTGTTCCATATAAGGCCCGGCTATTAGGGATGGATATACCGCCATCCATCGGTCCCAGGCATGGTGGGCCTCCTGGTTTTTTGCCTGTGAGCGATCCTCTTACTCTCCCCCGAATTACTTCGAGGGGGTCCCCAAGTAAGATGGTGGTACCTCCACAGTCGAACCCGGCATCAGCTCTACCACCTACCTCTCTTATATAGTTAGAAAAAGTGACTATTCTCTTGTAAACTAGATTTTGGCCGCAACTGTGTGCTCTTGGGCTCTGACTGACATCCTAACTCGAAGAATTATTTAACACATGTTAGGTATTATGATTTAGATACACGTAGCTTATAAGACAATATAAATATATAACTGTACTGACTTTGAAATTTTTCCAAAAAATAGATATCCTTTATTACTCCTAGTATTAACCCGAGATTAAAATGGTCCATATAGTACGGGCACTGGAGGAACACAAGGTTCGTATGGCACAGGCACCGGTGGAGCCCAAGGCCCTGGCGGTGGTGGAGCACAAGGTCTATATGGCGGAGGAACAGGAGGATCCCAAGGTCCATATGGCACACCTTCAGGAACAGGTGGTACACAAGGTCTATATGGTGGTGGAACTGGTGGAGCACAAGGCCCATATGGGGCAGGCACTGGAACGGTCGGTACATATGGTCCATATGGTATATCCACTGGAACGAGTGGAACAATAGATCAAACATGTACAGTATGTCCCTCGTAAGAGTGCACATCCGAAAGGGGGTGAAACTATGTAATTCAAAATATATTGACAAAAACGAAGTAAAAAATGTTTTTATTTATTTTTTATTTTACTAACACATGCTTCACCTGAGCGTCTTTGTATGGAACGCAAGCACAGTGCTTTTTGTTAACCGCTCGTAGAAATTATTGTATTTATGATAGAACGTTGCAATTTTTTTGTTAGAAAGGTAATGGAATAGGAATAAAAGTATGGTGAAATTTTGAAAAAATTTACTATTACTGAAAAAAGGCGGAAAAATAAAAATATCTTTTAGGTTATTATTTTTATGGTAATGGTAGTTGATTATGGTTTGTTTTTGATTTGGTATGCACCGTCCATTTTCAGAGATCGTAACAGATTTTATTTCATTGCATTATTCGCGGTAGATCATAAGTTATGTATGACATATTGGTAAAAATTTTAAATGGTACATTTCGGAGTAAATGAAGCGGAGCAGAATGAGGTGATTATAGTATGTAGTTTTAACAGAAATATATCCTATCGTTTTACATAATACATAGTAAATACACCATCGTTTACTTGTTTTCACGTGAATTGAGAGCGTACAAACCTTAGATTTTAATGTAAGGTACAAACAGACAAAAAAACGGCCAAGTGCGTGTCGAGCCACGCGCGGGTAGTGTAAGTTGCCCGTCACAATATGCAGACTTAGATAAACTTATAGTTACTACCTGTTTTACAGAATTAACAACTTCATCTAAATAATTTTCAATGGAATTTGTTTTTTTTTCACTTGACTCTTACAAAAATTAGCACTTTAAAGCTTAATATTTTGCAAACGGATCCCTGAATCGAAAAAAGGTTTCCACGTACCCAGAATATTTTTGAAAGACCTATCTAACGACACCCCACACCACGGTATAGACGAGAAAGAGAAATTCATCCCCACTTTACGTTTAGGTAAACAACATTTTTTTTTCAAAGTTTTATTTTACCACTTTGTCGCCGTGATTAATATGTATATTCATGCCAAATTACAGCTTTCTAGTACTACTGAGCTAAGCCGCGGACAAACAGATAAACGGACGGACGGACATGGCGAAACTATAAGGTTTCCTTGTTGTCTACGGAACCCTAAAAATGAGTATATTTTTCGAAATAGTAAGTATATTTTCTAAAGTGATTTGCGAGCATACGAAAGAGATAAAATGTTTGTATAGGTATCTTTAGCAGATCCGTACCTATATTAGGTACCTAATAGGTAGGTATCTGGTGTGGTAGGTACAGATCTGCTAAAGATGCGCATTGAAATTTTCGCCAATGTTCTAAATGGAACCAGTAGCAATTAAGGGCATTATTCTGGTTGTCTATAGATAGTAGCCTACCGGACATGCGCTATCTGTCATGGATTGTATAGAAAGCGGAAAAACGACCTTTGCCGAAGGGTGGCGAAGATTCATACGTGCATTAATTAAATAGTACTAAGTATGTACTATTGTAATGTTTTACAATATAGGTAGATAGATATAGACTAAGGACCTTGTATCCCTTGAAAAGATCGAAACATTATAGGATTAAAGAAGTTTGCGTAGAGACTACATAAGTATATGTAACGCTACTGTACCTAGTTATGTATGAACATAAGCAACGAAAAAAAATCTCATTGTTCTGTTCGAAAGTTTGGTTTGACTTTTGACCATCACTCATATTTTTTTGTAGGCACATATCGTGCTTTGAAAATCTATGATTTTCTTGTAGGTTAACTATTTTCGTCTTAAATGTTGGTGTTACAGACATGAATGTATAACAATGAGGAAAAACATTAATTCAGCCTATTTACCCCCGGTTTCTGAAAGGTCAATCAATGTTAACAGTAGATTAAAAAATAATTATCTGCAGATTAAGCCAGAAAAAGTGGGAATTTTACATTGAAATCAAAAATTAACTATGTTAATTATTGATTCATCACTATTCAGACTTCATATATGCTTTATTTTCACCGTTATTTGCGGTTAAATTTTTTTTAATCTACTGTTAACTTTGATTGGCCTTTCAGAAACCGGGGGTTAGAGTTTCATAAAATGTATGATGTAATGGTATTATCTAGGTATTATGATTTTGTAGATAATACCATTATATTATCTGTGATTATAATACTTATTACTTCGGTTTCTGGATTTCTTTTGAATTGTTTTTATTTGTGGTTGTATTCATAAAGTAATCTTCTACATTAGAGAGAGCACAGCATCATCCACCTCGATTTCTAAAGGTTGCATTAATTTACTTGACAAAATTGACAAATTATGTACGTGTTATGCATATGGATATGCACTACAGACATAGGTAATGTAATACTACAGGTGCGTTTGCTTGCTTAGTGTAGATACCTAAGTTGTACATCTGCCTGTTGCACAAAACAGGTTCTCTCTGTACATGTAAAATTTTCATGTAAGTACTTTTATACTGACTCTATATGCAAAAAATATTAACTATTCTATAGTTCAGCATAAATTAGAAGCGAGAGAGCTGCCTATTTTTAAGTGTTTTGATATACCCAGGCATATTTTAGATAAAAAACACTTGTTGATAGATAAACTCGTATCTAAGGTATTTTTGCAAGGTATTATTACCTGACAATGAAAATGCCTATCAACTAGCAAACGGAACGGCGAATTGTTAAGGCTATGATTGCCTTTGTTTTTTATCTACAAAGCTATTAAAGTTCTGACTCACCTGTGTCGAGCAGTGTTGGCCCGCACACCGCCGGAGCAAGCTCCACCTTCCTGTGTTTAGACAACGTAAACGATGTCGTACCAGGAGCAGCTTTCAGCCTGTTCTCCCTGAACTCATGATTACACTCATGACTGCTCCTTTCCAAGTTCGCACTCCGCGAAAATAGGGATCCCATAACCTCATCGCAACTGGCATCTTTGACGTCAAAACTGTCACTTTTTTCTTCCTTTTCCTCGAGCGGCATGCTAACTTTTTCCTCCATGAGTGGCATGTCATCTGCGCTAGGTGTTAGAGTGCGAGGATCTTCATGGGCGCTGCTGCTTTCAGCGGAGTAGTAGCACTGGTTGAGCTCGACGGCGAGCGGTGTCAAGGGGTCGGTGAATACTGAATCTGTGGTACTATCGTCGGCGGGAGAGCGCTTCGGTCCGCTGGGCACGAGCAGGCCCTGCGACTCGACACGGGTCGGTGACCGGTGCACCGTTACATCGCTCACCGACTGCACGCTCAGCCGATCCCCTCCCAATGTTTTGAAAATACTTTCGATCGACTTATCGGTCGCATCGATTGGCTCCGCGTTATCAGAATCCGGCGTTTTATCGAATTCTCTATCGATAACGTCGCGTTTTGCGTCGCTCTTCTTTCTTCCATGTTTCTTGCTGTCCCGTCCAGGGGATTTACGGTTTAAATTCTTTATGAAGTTTTTACCTTTTGCTGGGGACTTTCCCGTCTTCGCTTGCTTTTCGCTCTGAATGTTTCCCATGCTGGTGGTGCTTCTGTACTAAACACTACGGAATCATAACTTAACTTGAATATTGGGCTATGTAATTAATTATTGGTTTTACACTTAAACTAGCACTGATAACAAACACTTAACGATAGTTTCTCTCAATACTAACTTAGAATATTTAACAAAAATCACAGCCATCGGATAGTATTCGCAGATTGCATGTTGCAATTTCGGGCATGCGCAGTAAACGATAGAAAATGATCAATAACTTGAGACTCGGTTAGTGATCATCAGGAACAATGTTTAATGATACCCCAGGTGAAATTCAAAAAGAAATTTTTTGCTCCCATTCTGCTACTAGGAATTGTAATTGAACAAGTCCAGCTCATATGGGAACAATTTCTTTTTATTATATCGAAAAAGAGATCATTGGATTAATTTCCATCCTGATCACTGAGTCTCCACTATGAATTCGAGCGGTTGATTAAATTTCACCTTATGTTCCCGAGGGGGTGTCAGACTGTCAGCCAGAGGTGTGTCCGAGTGTGGGCTATCAATAGACATTCGACACTCTTACGCCTTCTTTTCACCGACGTGCTTTTCACATCCAAACGTTATGGGATGTGGCCTTCCTTATCGACGTACTTTGGGGACAAAATTCAATATACGCTTTTTAATGGTCTAAGTTTTTATGGCAGCTATGCAGGTTTACTTCACAATCAGGCACGTAGCCAGAATGCTGCTTCGAAAGGGGCTAGTTGCTAAAATTCGATTAAATAAAACTGTTCTGCTAAAGTGTAAATGTTATATTTACACAAAGATTTGGATTTTCGAGGGAGGGGCCTTCCCCCCTGTCGACGCGCCTGCACACAATTTTTCCTTTACCGTTCGCAAGTGGTAAGTATACAACTAATATGCACATACATTCTGAAAAACAAAACCTCATTGGCGCATGCTCGACCGGGCAGGATTTGAACCCAATAAATATACAGGGTGTTAAGATGAAGTTGCGGATGATACTTATCTATAATAAATAATACAGATCGCGCCAAACTTCTAGTCCGCTCGGAAGTTGCTCTTCCCAAGAACGGCCCATACATTTTGTTCCAGCTGACGCGACTCGCCCCGTGTTTAGAGGGGACTAAAAGTTTGGCGCGATCTGTACTCGTTAACTTGTAAACCCTACTTAGCTGTGATAGTTTTCCTTTTAATTTCGATATGTATACTACTGCCGCGATTTTTTTCACGTCTCCAAATACAACCGTTTCGCTGGCAGGGGGGGGGACACTTGACTCTAACAAAAATTAACACTTTTAAGCTTAATATTTCGCAAACGGAACCCTAGATCGAGAAATAGTCTTCTCATACCCACAATATTTTTAAATTACCTATCCAACGACACCCCACACTAGGGGATAGACGAGAAAAAAAAATCATCCCCACTTTCAAAATTTCAAATACAAAATTTCACTGTACCACTTTATCGGCGTGATAAATATGTATACCCATGCCAAATTACAGCTTTCTAGTTCTAATAGTCTCTAAGCTAAGCCGGGGACAGACAGACAGACAGACAGACGGACATGGCGAAACTATAAGGGTTCCTTGTTGTTGACTACGGAACCCTAAAAACGTTAAGAGGCCCCTTTACGCCTGTATATTTTTATCCAAATCACAATAGAGATTATCAAATATAAAATGTTGAAATCTCTATATTAAAACAGAGGTAAGTATAAACGCCAAGTCATGATGATAAAAATAAAATGTGTTTCTATTATGATAAGATAAATGAGTACATACCTACCTATTTAATGCCACAAAGTACAAAGGTGTAATTGCCAGTAGTTTACACCAATGACGTCATTCTAAGTGTTATTGTATAATTAGACGGTGAAAACAACATCATGCAATATTTTCTTTATGGTGTAAATTTATATGTATGATTATATTTAATGAGAATGTTGACTGATACTTTGGTTAAAAAAAGAAATACTTAATAAGTAGGTATTTAAAATAAAGAAATACTTAATTACTTACGCAAGCAAACTCGCAAACACCAGGGGGGCTATTCCGGAGAAACAGTCGCAGCGAGACTTCAAAAACTCGATCTAAATGGAGTTCGACAAAACAAGTTTTACGGTCGAGAACACAGAATATTTATTATTAATAAGGAATAGAAATGCCATGAAAGCCGTGACTGCGACGCACCGATTTGATCAATACGTCGTCGAGACTAATTTCTCAACCGAACGCGTTAGAACAAACATATTGTAAAAATGGTGTATTGCAGCGTGGCAAATTGTTCTAACTCTTCAAATAACGCAAATAAGACATCCAAAGGAATTTCATTTCACTCGTAAGTAATCTAAACATGTATTTACTGTAATATTTACAGAATGAACCTCGCGGTAAATAGAATTTCAACCTTACCATGAAATATTTAGCGTTGTAGCGAGTAGCGTTGAAATTAGACAATATTTTGTCCATTGCAGGTTATAAAGAGTGTCACACATTGAGTTAGAATATTAACGCCGCAATGTATATTTTTTCAAACATTACCATCACGGACCTAACTGTGTCATGGTACGGCCGATGGTCATGGCTCTTTACACATATTATGTATAATAGCTTGGCATAGTGCCATGACGTGTTTGGTATTTTACATCTAAGCTTCATAGAAATACAGTGTTAATTTGGCTGTATGAAGACGGGTGAATCTATGTGTGCGCCGCGTATTTAACTAACTAGGTAATACTACGTTATTCCAAAAAGTGGCGACAGCGGTTTTCGTATAAAATTTGTGTCACGCCATCCCAGTGGTCGAGAAGGTTAATTCGACA
Source organism: Ypsolopha sequella (assembly GCA_934047225.1). Classification (NCBI taxonomy): domain Eukaryota; kingdom Metazoa; phylum Arthropoda; class Insecta; order Lepidoptera; family Ypsolophidae; genus Ypsolopha; species Ypsolopha sequella. Next base: position 11,254,797 of record OW203994.1, on the reverse strand, counting down.
GACTGGGAATTGCCCCCCAGTGCCAGTTCCACAGTACCACAGAATTCACAGAGTAAATAAAACACACAGTGTCGTCTATGCTTTCAGTGGGCACAGTCGTGTAGTTCATGGTCACGTCGTCACGTGTCACGCACGAAGATCGATTTCTTGACAGTCACGAGTAAAACGTGGTCTAAAGTCAAACAGGTTATGTCATTGGCACACCATCAAAGATTTTAATAATTTTTAATGTTATTATTATGTATTAGTTATTTATTACAGTAACTAATGGTACTAAGACAACATGGCGCGAGTGCGAGTAGATCAAGGGGTTTTGGAAGGAGTTTTGTGTGAAAATGCCGAAGGAAAGTATTTTGCGTTTAAAGGAATCCCGTATGCCAAGCCCCCTCTTGGAAAACTTCGATTTAAGGTAAGGTTTTAATATTTTTAGCTTGTCGCTTATGCTGTAATAATATTGTCGCTTTGCTTCATTCAGTTCTGTCAATGTGTCCATCACATTAGCATGCATTTCCATGCAATGTTTTGCTAGCTTTGCTCGCTTACTATCATTTTAAGAAACCAATTAATAAACGGTCAAGTGCGAGTAGGACATGCGCCTTGAGGGTTCCGTACCATTCAAATAAGTTATTTGAACAAAAATTACAACATAATTACTTACATACATATACTCACGCCTGTCTCCCAGAGGGGTAGGCAGAGACTACAGATTTCCATCTGCTACGATCCTGACACACACTCAAACATACAAAATGTATGAAACAAAACTGCAAAATTATGTTGGTCGAGCATTCGGGTACGTGACGTACGTCCCTAAAAATAAATTATAAATCGTCGTTTTTAGTATTTGTTATTTAAATACTGTAGTATACAAAACCACATACTTAGATACTATACAAAAATCCATACCATGGATGAAGAGTAGTTTGACGGCCCCAATTTCTTTATTTTTAAGCTTAATATACTTAAGGAGCCGTAAAGTCTAGAGTCTATTACAACCATAAATTATTTAAGTGGATACTTCTTGAGTCGTCTCCAGATTGCAAGTATTACTTTACTCAATTAAATCTTTGGAAGGAGGAAGACATTAATCGCGACCTTAGATATAAATGACCATAGATAATAATCATAGACTTATATGTCAATGAATGAATCTGAGTGATTGATAGATGAATGATAGCGAAATCGCTAACGAGGTAATCTTTTTTTATTATTCTTAGTAATTCCGTCAAAATAAAAATAAACTTATCTCGAATAATAAGTAATAAATAACAACTAATAAAACGTAATTATCTGTAAAAAGAAATCAAATTATGCGCAGACCAAGTCAATAAGCTTTCTCGAAATTCATTTTACAAAAGAACTCCCCTGTCAAAATACCTAAAGTAGGGCCACTGAGTGATGGCACTTATGACAGCTGCATTTAGTGATGAGGTACATTTCAAATTTCGGTTAAAAATAAAAATCAAGTGTGAGTTTACTCAACATTAGACACGTCATTCAACATTCAACATAATGATACAAAAGGAAAATGTGCCAAAACCAGTGGCGTAGCTATCGGAGGGCTATGCGGTGTAGTGCCCCGGGGCCCCCAAGAGATGTTTAAATATCTAAATCGAAAAAAGTATTTTACTATCATTTATTTTCGTTTAGTTTAACTTCGTCATTGTTTTGTTTTTAATTAAATATTATTGCGTAACTTGGCGACCTCAAACACGACCTATAAAAAATGAGAAACTTAAAAAAAGAAAAATCTTTGTTTTTATACGAATTCTATTGCACAATAAAGCAACATTCAAATCGAAAAATAATAACCGAAACAAGTAGTACATCACTATCAACAATGAAGTATTACATTTTTTAATTCACACTTGCTTATAAATAATTACGATACTTTGTAGGCATTTAAACGTCATAGGCGCCATCACTCAGTGGCTCTACTGTAATTTTATTGTCAAGCACTAAATACGAAAACGCCTTGCTCTGCGGAATTCTTTCGTAAAATCGATCGCGGATGTGATTTACAAATTCTGAATAGGCCCCCCTATACGAGATGCGAACATAGAAGTATACACTTAAAAAAATAACAGTTCCTTTATGAAGTATGGGACCCGTCCTAAAAATAATTTAATTATAATAGGCCTCCATTTTGCCCTTCACCTTAATAATATGTTATTCTTTCCCTTTCCTACAGCTACATTATTTATTAAAGGCTAGGTTAATTTGTCATTTATTAGGTAAACTGTCAATGGGGTTCTTAAAATTATTAGCTCTATGTTTGACTAATATAGTATTAGGATATCTATGTTCAGTTTGAGGTTTGGATAAACGAGTACTTACAAAGTTTTCCACAAGTTTATCTGTTATTGCAATCATTTCAGGCTCCTGAACCACCAGAACCTTGGGAAGGCGTACGAAATGCATCCGAGCATGGTCATGTGTGTCCTCAATACAACGAGAGGCAGGATCGAATGGAAACCGGCAGCGAGGACTGTCTATACTTGAACGTTTACACAAACACACTTACCCCCTCAGAAAAACGCCCAGTGATGTTCTGGATCCACGGTGGTGGCTTCTACACGGGATCCGGCAACTCCGACTTCTACGGCCCAGAGTTCTTGGTGTCTCGCGACGTTATTCTAGTCACAATCAACTACAGACTCGAAGTCCTTGGATTTCTATGTCTAGATACGGAAGACGTCCCAGGAAATGCTGGTTTGAAAGACCAAACGGCTGCTATGAAATGGGTGAACAAAAACATTGCAGCATTTGGTGGAGATCCGGATAATGTGACTATTTTTGGTTGCAGTGCTGGCTCTGCATCGACTTCGTACCACTTGGTTTCTAAAATTAGTCAAGGATTATTTGCAAAGGCCATTTGTCAAAGTGGAGTTTGTCTCAACGAATGGAGCTACAACATCTACGCACGTCAAAGAGCTTTTCAGTTAGGAAAACTTCTAGGAAAAGACACAGATGATGCAAATGAATTAATAGAGTTCCTTAGAAAGGTTCCCACCACTAGTTTAGTGAATATTAAAATGCCACCGTTACCGATGAAGAACATTGATATTTGTGACGGGATTCTATTTGGACCTGTGATAGAAAAGCGTGAGTTGCTTGTTGAAAAATTTATCGAGGAAGAACCACCTGATTTGGTAAATAAAGGTCAAATTGCAAAAGTGCCTTTGATAGTTGGTTATACTTCAGCTGAAGGCATAGAAACGGCCAGAAATTTTAAATTTCTTATTGAGTTTCTTAACTCCGTTGGTGCAGTACTTCCAAGAGAATTAAAGCTGCAATGGTCCCCAGAAAAAATTAAGGAGGCAGAGGAAAAGATTCGAAAACAATATTTTAGAGATAAACCTATTTCGGAAAAAAGTTTGGAAGAAATAGTAAACTTACACACAGACGCGATATTTGCTCATAATATTCGTAGATTTGCTAAATATGCCTCTCACCATGCGCCAGTTTACTTATACAAATTCGTAGCCGAATCCGATAGAAATTATACTAAAAAGTATTACAGAATGGATTCAATCAGAGGAGTCTGTCATGCTGACGATTTGCACTACCTATTTCATGTGACTTGTCTCGACATACCTTTAACTGACGAGGCAAGGCAGATAATATCCCAATTTGTACAACTTTGGACAAATTTCGCCAAGTCTAGGTACGTTTGTTAGGCTTTCTTTTTCATAACAGTACCAGTTACATGAGATGGTATTAGTCTGTATTTCGGACCTTATGGTGTATATTTATTTTTATTGTACGAAAGAATAAGAAGGATGTATAAATATAATAACACTGCCTCGTGATAGAATTGAAAAAGAAGTGATAATTTATTTCCATTTATTCCAGTGATCCAACACCATCTTCGGATTTAGAAAAATGGACTCCTTTCACCGAAACCTCACAGAGCTGCTACATGATCGGCAAAGAACTACGATGTGTACCCAATGAAGATATAAACAACGTAAGATTTTGGGACGAAATATATGGTCAAACCAACAATATTTTAAACGGAAGCACATGAAAAGTTGTTAGTGAAAAAGAAATTAGTGTACAAATATAGACTTTTTTGAAATTATCTCGTTTATTCTTAGCAGTTACTTTCTTACAAATATAGTTCTTAGTTAAAATATTTCACTCCGTTACTAGTTATTTGGGAATACAAGAAACAACACCAAAATTAAAAAAAAACCTTAAACCATATTTTTATACAAAATTGTTTAATCATCGGTTCGATCCCGGATGAAAGAGACAAACCTGTGCGAGGAAGTATAAAGACTGTTCCATCTTCAGTCAATACTGCGAGCCTAATTTTGGGCGCGATTGCGGGAGACATTTTTGCTACGGCAATTTAGTACGACCCAATGGGATTAGTCTCAAACACCGAGTCAAATGAGATTTGAAAAAAATTACATGTTTTATGATAAACGTGTTGCCGCGAGTCTACACGCAAGACAAGTTGAAAAACACAAGCACGCGAGACACAATTCATCTAATTTAAGCCAGTTTTACATTATGCCTAGTTTAGATTATCTTAGTGTTTAGGAGAGTGCTTTAGTAGAAACGTATAAACGCTACTCGCTTTAGTACGGTTTAGTTGCCTTTCAATTAGAATCAAAATAGAATTGGTTTCTATTTTTGTTTCCAGTGACACCTGAGCGCGTCACTATTCTCGTTACTTATCTGTGTGTAAACTGAAAAGTACTAAAGCACTTGCCTCTCTAATTGTACTAAAGCACTCTCCTAAACACTAAGATAATCTAAAAGGGACTTAAAGCCCGGTTTACATTATCTTAGTAGTTAAGTAACATGCGTATTGCGTAACTATGTATTCAACTAGTCTTCCTGTATCACTTTTGACTTTAAACCATCTACACACCCAGCTACAATTTTTAGTACCATCTTGCAATCGTTTACATTTGTCAAGTAATGTAAATGGTATTTTTTAACCCTCGTACTGGACTTCCTACTCTACCCGTGTTAACTATAGCATTACTCGCATAGCTTTGTCCCTTTCATTGTTTGTTTCTTTCGTAGAATATCACTGCGTGCCTCTTCGCCCCTCGCAATATCCGATACTAGTCTTATTGGTACAAAAATAAAATCGATATTGCTTTGAAGTACAACTAATTAAAAATATCAGTTTGTTTTGGTTTCTGAAGTAACGGAGTGAGTGTAACACTATTGTGTGGTTCATTGTTGCAAAAGAACAGATTCAGTAGATGGCGTTACATTTACTAGTAGATAAATAATATAATAATGATGACATTTTTAGTAACGGTTCGATACAAGTACCGTTTTTTAATATAAACAACACACCCAGTGCACAGATCCCACGGGAACAGATTCTATTTTAAATCATCTTTTTAAATTTGAAATAATATAAATCGTAATATTATCAATATTTTAACAGAAAAAATTGTCGTTTTCAAACAAAACCCATTATGCGCTTCGAACTGGTCGACCATCTATTGTTGGTTCAAAAAGTTCATCTTTCACCTTTCAGCGTATATTAACACCGATTCGGCGCAACACAACTTGACTTAATTGACAGGACTAAACTTAATTTAAGTGTTCTGTCCTTTTCTTTCTGTATCGAAAAGACAAAGACGGGACGCTCAAAATAAGGTTAGTCTTGTCAGTTGTGTTGCGCCGAATCGACACAACTGTCTTACAAAATAAAGGTAAGTTTCAAAATGTATTCTGTCCAAAAATACTCATTAATTGCAATATTTCAACTGTATCATTTTCGAGCAACAGAACCCTGCACCCGTAATAAGGTTTAATCGCGAGCGACGCAACTTAGTTGAATCACAAGTGCGAGGAGCGCGACGCGAAGTTTTTGCGATTAAACAGTATGTCACGCTCCTTGCACTTGTGATTCAACTAGTGGCGTCGCACGCGATTAAACCTTATGCTACGAACCCTAGACAGACACCGACACGCTTCGCGATACGGCCGTATACTCAATGACAGCGATAGCGGTACCAGCGGTGACAGCGATAGTGATGCGTTCAAACACATAGATTTGTATTGAACTCGTTGAACTGTTCTCGATGACGGCGGCGCGGCGCAGCGAGTGGTGCGATCAAAGGCCACGGACGCCGCGCTGCTGACAGCTGTCATCATGTAGACGGCTCAAGGGCCATGCCACGTTGCGGCGGCGAGCGCGGCCTATGTAAACATACCGGAGTGTTCTAGAACGCCACGTATTCGCGGCGAGCGGTGCCGGTACGTTTCGCTTTTTCTTTAGCCGCTACCACTCGCCGTTGCCGCGCGCCGTCCGCAGTGTGGCATAGCCGTAAGGGTTTATGTTTGTGACGGAACTCCAAAAGATGTAAAGCAAACGTGCCAATGTTTCTTCCCCTTTGCTTATACCAGTTACAGAGCTCGAAATAATAATTTTAGTAAAAAGTAATATGTAACAGTTTCCCGCATGACCTACTGTATTTTCACAATGGAATGCAATGCCCAAATTCCGTATTTATGTTCACGCAAGGGATACATACATACCTTGTATTTATAACAATTTTGTTCAGAATAAAACATTCTGTTTCCATCTACATTTTATCATATTCCCAAACGTACATCTAACCGAATTGTACCAAAAAGAAGGGTACAGTAAAAACGTCCATCTTGGATCATTAGTCGAAATCGGGTGATTACCGGTGAGTTGGTGAACAAAAAAAAAACCGCTGGTCCTTTGTATTGCATAAGGCATTACAACACGCGAAAGTGCTGATACTTTAGAAAAAAAAAAAAACATTTTTACTTGCTAGAACTATTTCTAGCTTCTATTTCAACTTTTGTTCAAAATCTGGAGCTGTATATTCACGCACGAAAAAAATTCACGTGCGAAATTCAATTCGATTGGTCACGATTTTACGTATTTTTGAATCAGTAGAACTCAATGTAAACGGTTTTCGTTTCACGCAGAAGACATTAAAACCGGAAAGCAATACTTCGTTGATTTGAAAAACCGGTAATGAATGAAGGTGAACGGATCGTAAATTAAAAAGTTATAATGCCATGTCAGTCTCATCGATGCATCGACGTCGACATTTTCTTCTCGTCATTCTTGCATAGTTTCTACTAGTAGAAATCAGAAAACGAGTGGGTCAGACCACTCGTTGCAGAAGTCACGGAGAATTTTCAAAAAAACTGATTTCAAGTTTTCGTATGCGAATCATGCGGATTCATATGCGAATTGAAATTCGAATGATTCAAAAATAGAAATGAAATGAACAATTTTCAACTAACGTTTTCCATGAGCTAAAATTTTAACTTCTGCTAAAAACGGCCGTATTTGGCATAAGTTAAAAGTCTACCTATAACAAAACGTCGTTTCTGAAAACTTGGCTATGTAAAAATAGTTCATTGCTATTTCTAGACATTTGCTTCAGCAGATTTTCAATAATTATTTCTAGCTAGTAAAAATCTTATTTTTTTCTAAAAAGGCAGCGCCTTCACATTTTGTAACGCCTTATTGCTAAAGGAGCTAAGCGAGCTATCAGTTTGAATAAGACAACAATAACCAAAATCTGAAATTTCGAAAGGCGTTTATCAACTGTTCAAAAAACATGCTGTATTCATTAGTCATTCATTTAAATTTAGTTCGTGGTGGGGGGTGGGGGGTTTGAACAAGAAAGGCAATTAGGAACATTAAAATATATATGTTAAAAGTTATGCGATGGGATTTATTTTGGGGGATAAAGTACTCGACAACCGCCCCTGGATTGAACTCAAAAACACGATGACCACTTATCAAGGCCAATCATTCAACTCCCCTCCCCCCTGGCTACGGTAATGCACCTGATTGACTGTAGAAATATTGCAGTTTATCTTATCGCTCATAAAACTCATGGTACAATCACAAGGGCGAAAACTGGGTCACCAGGTTTTTATGTTTAAAATGAACTGACGCCGTCAAATGATCCAAAACCAACTTCACCTTATCACTATTATCCTTTCTGGTTGGTCTGTTAGTAGCGTCCGGAACGGGAAGCGCGGGGCGGCGGGGCGTCACGGCCGCGGCGTTCGCGGGAGCGCGATCGGCGACGGCGTTCACCACCACCACCACCGCCGCCACCGCCACCGCCACCGCCACCACCGCCGCCACCACCTCCACCGCCACCACCGCCGCCGCCGCCACCACCACGCTCACGCGATTTCGAACGTGAGCGGCGACCAGAGCGACGTCGAGCGTAGAGGTACCTGTAGCAAGTTGAAAATAAACATGTTAAATTTATCAACATATAGTTTTGTTTTAATAAATAGAAAAGGCTGTGACTCAGCTGCCGGAGGCCGCAACCACGAATTAATAGGACCGGTGATCCTCAATTGAAAAACAAGAAGGATTTTTGCGTATACATGTAATTAATCCTGTCAATACTGGGAGGGTCGCCTCGCTCCCATCCGCTTCGCCCGACCGGCTCCCTTAATTTATTTATAGCACACCGTGCGGAAAATGACCGCTTTACGCACGGCGTAAAGTCGGCATTTTCCGCACGTCTGCTATAAAAAATTATACGAAACTCGTGCGAGAAACTTTTTCTCGACTCGTGTGATTGCAGCACTTGCCTTCGGCTCGTGCCGCAAACTCACACTCGTCAGAAAACGTTTCATCGCTCTCGTATCGTAATGTACTATTACATGTAAACCTAACACGCTCCTCCTAGCTCCGCTTCGCTCGTCGTCGCACCTATTTTTGACTTTTTGTTTATTATTTCCGATGGAAAAAAACATCTTTGGGGCCGTATTGTCTAACTTCAACATCTAACGCTATCGCTATAAAAAAGTACGCGTGATTGGTTAGAAATGATGTGTCACGTCATTTCTAACCAATCACGTTACCTTTGAAAGCAATAGCGAAAGATGTTGAAGTTAGACAATAAGGCCCCTAGTTATCAAAATCTAGTGCTCTAACACTACACCAAAGATGCAGTGACGATTCAAATGAACATAAACAAATTAATCACGTGACCTCCGGCAGCTGTCCCAAGTGCCGGCTCCGACACCCATCCCAAGTGCCAGAATAGAGATACTTCCAAAAAAATTTACCTTCTTAGCTCCCTAGAGATAGGTTTGAGATGCATGAAGTTGCAGAAACCAGAACGGGTGCACTCTCCCATCTCGTACTGACGGCAGCAAGCCTCACGGAAGTCCGTGACCGGCGACAGCTCAGCATATACTGGACGGCCTCCAAACCAACGGTTGTTCAGGTCATTTACTGCTTTCTCTGCATCTTCTTCACGACGGAACTGGAAGTTAAAAATACTTATTGTAAACTAAAATTGTGAAATCAAAAAAAAAAAGTGGCTGAATCCAAAGAACCTCTTTTGTGGTGCAAGCTTTAGGCCCCCATAGACGGTAGACGGTGCAGTATTAATTGAAACATTTCTTGCTCCACTTAATTGTGCAACACGATCCACTAACATTCAATAATATTACATAATAATGTGCAATAAAATTGAAAGTCTGTGTGCCCCCTACAGTAAATTGTAAGTGTTGTTAATCAGACCTAAAAATAGGTCTACTCCAGAGTTTTAGTATTTCGTGCAGTTTGTATGGGGGTAAAAATGATACTCCATTTTAGAGTTCTTGAAGATGTCAAGAGCCAAACTTACACAATGTAAGAGTTCCCAAAGTTTATGCGCGTTTCACCAAATAGTTCCTTTGCCGTAATGTTGGTGGCAATGTAATCCAGCTTAAATCATCCAATCTATAGACATACAATTTTGTTATATCTTTTTCTTTTTTTCTTTGCTTTGCTAACTTGCAATCGGTTTTAAAACCATAAGCAGTTTTTAAGGGTAAGTAATTAGAGGATTGTTAGGCATGCCCTCCCAGTGTCGGGTTGCCTTCATGATTTATATTATATTATAAGTTGTCCCATGTGTGCTGCCTTTTCAGGCATCTTGTTTGGAGTGGTTTGCTTAGACCCTGAGCAAGTCTGTTTTCATGATTGACTATCCTATTTCTGTAGGTTTTGTTCCTGATATTTGCTTCTTCTTTTACAGTAGGAAGTTTTAGGTACCTTATGAACTTCGTCTGTTCTTGTGAACCATGGAGCATTCACTATAGTTCTCAGTATACTATTTTGAAACCGCTTGTTATATCTAACCAACTCGTTTAGATGTTGTTGAAATACAGGGGAGCCGGCAAAGTAACTATTTGATGAAACGCACAATATAAACAAAAAAATAAATTATTTACGCAATGAACAACATTTTGCTGTAGGGGTTGGCAAATATGATAGGGAACATGCTATTGCTAATCTTTTGGGCACTCAGGGCACCTCTAATTTTGTTGACATCCGTTTTTGATAATTATAATGTGTTAGTTCCTTATTACTTTTATATCAATACGTAACATTAAATATATTATATATAGTTTTAAGTGATGCAATTAATTACGAAATGGGTTTCTGTAATGTAATTATCTATTTGCAATTAAATAGATAAATAAATGTATAATTTGTTCTGTGGTCTATTCTTAACAAACAGAAGATATATTTTTTACCTTAATGTAGACATTTCCAACTAAATGATCTCCAAGGTTGTCACAGACATTCATTTCTTCTATTTCCCCATACTTGTCCTCACATTCTACAAAAACATCCTCAAAAAAGTTATCGTAGTGCTCCTGCATTTCTTCATCGGAGACATTCGCCACAACCACTGGAAAAGACAAAATATCAATTTATTAAAATATATAAATATATTACATCTCCCTCAAAGAGGGTGTTAAAGATTTAAAACCAATGCAAATTGCTAATGCATTGGGACCTTGTCTAAAATAATTCACAATGATGTTTGCAGGGTCAGAAAAAAATTCAATTAATTTAAATATTTTTTATATTAAATATTCTACCTCATTTTTATTTCTATTAACACTAGTTGCTATTTTGTACAATTAAAGTGGTAACTTAACGAGTTTTTTGATAATTTTTGTCTCATTTTGGTCTCACATAAATCAGATTTACTTATCACACTATGACTTGATACTAGTCACTTGCAGGGTTTGAAATAGTCAAGATAATGAGATAATTATCAAACTGAAATAAGCCTAGAAATCCTTTTTTAACTGGTATTACATATCAACATTTATGTTAGAAGCAAGTAGTTTAGTAAATAAATTATACACATTTTACAATCATGGTAATCTTTTATTAATTTTTTGTTCATAATTTCGTGACTAAAATATTGATTATACTTATCAAAGATATTATCAACCTATATAATAATCACTTCGAACCCTGGTCACTTGCCATAATTTTTCGCATGGTTGGTACTTCTTTTCGCACTAGATAAATAGAATTTGAGATATTTTTTAGCACTGCAATTCCAAAACTGTTAAGAAGTATTTAATTTTAGTAATAATAATAATAATATTGTATTAATAAATACATTCATGTAACATAACAACATATATTGAAAGACAGACATCATTGTAACTTGGGATCATAGACATTCAGAAACAAAACCATAAGTATATAAGTACTAAAAATAGTGAATGTGAATACTCGACAGTGATGCTAACATTACTAAGCTGCCAAAAACAAATGACATCAGAGTGCATTAGCAATTTGTGAGGATTATACCAATTAGTAGGCCAGGATGGCGATTCTGGCAAGTGTGAAAAAATTTACTATGACAGATTTTGAGTGATTTTCTAAGGAAATGATTGATTTTTCTGCTTTTGCAATTTTTGTAAACCCACCGGTATTGTCCTCCTGGCGTATATTTACCATTTACCATTCAGTAAATGGTAAATATACAAATACTGGTTCTTATTTGGTGCTTGCTCAACAAGTAGGATTCAAACCCGGATCACCACATTGAGAACCAGAGTTATTGCAACTTTGTCATCATAGTTAAAAAATTACAATATATACCTATTTCCTTTTTGAGAAAAGTTGTAGAAACAAATAAGTTGAAAAGGCTGAGAGACAAAAATAGGTGTGGCACAAAGTATGATAAGACTCGGGTAGTGAACATATTGCCATAGGGGGTACTAGATCCATTTCTTAGTGTTTACTGTGATGACTCGTAACAGTCAACACTCATACCACACACTCTAACCAATACATCCCAAGTGATTGAGAGTGAATCCTTTACCATACTTTAAAAGACTTGCTATAATGGATCCTTATTTTACAATTTGGGCAGATAATTTTTTTTTAAATTATATTTGGCTCTAAATATAATCCTCTTACTGTGCTGTTTGATTCACCCTCAGTTGGATGAATCTAAGACAGTCATACATTCTGGTAACTGTAAAGGATATCATGAATTTACTTGATCCAAGTTGCATAGCATATACATGTAGTGATAAGAAGTACCATATTAAATATTTTAGATGCTACATGTATTGTGGTTTCATCGTTCGCCCCATGCCTATGGCGTACCATCTATTCGATCATTGAAAATGTCTTGCAAAATATCTAGAAGCTATAATGTGAAAGCTTCGTACACCCAAAAGGTATAAAATTTGGGTGTTGACATTATCGAGGCCCCACTGTATGAAACAGACCACAAGGTAAATGTTTTTTCAAAGATAATAATCATGTGTATAAATCAAATAGTTATGTAGAAATGTACTCACAATGGCTGCCATCAGCAGATTTAGCTGAATTCTGGGGGTTCACATACAGGTTCTGTAATAGGACCGTCTGGGAGAAAGTAGGCTTGTTGTGGATACGAGAACACCGATCACCGTGACGGCATGCTCCAATTTTAAAGTAAAACGAACAGTTTACTCTGAAATCAAAAAATATATCGTCACAAAACGGGAACCTAACCTCCAAAAATTGGAGCTATATAATAGTTTAATAGCAGCTCGAATATATCAAGATAGCATGATTTCAAGCAAGATTTAAGTATAAATAATTACTCACTTATCCTTTTCTGTCCCGAAAATAGCCGCTAAATACTCGGCCATCCTGAGAAAGCCGTCAGGCCAATGCTACGATCACAAGATGTTACTTTAGTTATATCCTAATCAGTATGTGGTTGTGCTACAAATAAATTCAATGAATTTCGTATTCGTTACATAGGCCTACACACTATAGGAGCGTAATTGCAATGTTTTTTCAAAGGAAAATCATAAAATCTACCAACAAAACTGACATCGCGTCAACTCGCGTCAGGGTTGCCAGATTAGATTTTTTATATCTCCCCAAATTTGCAATAATTTTTCTCCAAAATGATACTATTTTCACTAGTTTTAACCAAAAACTAAAAATTACAGAGCAAGTAACAACTACTAGTTTTTTAATATAAATTATGTATCAGGTAGACTACTGTAATAACACGACATATATAACTTCACTGCAGACTTTTATTTTTTATTTCAATAGAATAAAACAAATTTAAGGAATTTTATTTCAATATAATAAAAGCAGTTAAAAGAATTATATAAGGTCTATTTTATTAACTATCAAATAAATTGAATATATCTAATACAGAAGAATCTATTATAGAATAATGGTGTTACTTTTAGGACGCGATTTCATCGTCCTGTTTTGTGATATTGCATGGCCGCGTTTCATGCATGGAAACAAATCGGAACAATGTGTATAAAATGCGGGCGCGTTCCACAACTATGAATTAAATTTCCCCAAATTCTCCATGATACTTTTTTACTCTCCAAAAGATTCTCCGAAGATTCCATTTCTCCAAAAATTTCTACCCAGAATTGCGAAAAAAATTCTCAATCTGGCAACGCTAACTCGCGTCTCGATTTTTTTTTTTGGTTTCATTTTCATTTTCCCACTAAGTGAAAAGGCAAAGGGATCTTAGCCCATACAGCCATGTCTGACGTTATAGTTATTATCTGTTTATATGCACTATCCTCTTCTGTTGAGGATCATCTGAAAGGTCTCTCCTGTCTAAGTCACTGTCCTGTCGTTTCCGCTATAATGATAGCCTTATAACGCAAATACAACAGGGTTAGAAAAAACACACGAAAAGGCACAGCCCGCACTTTTATTCCATTGAATAACACACTACACAGGTTACGGCGATTTTAATTCACAATATTCTATCACTATTGTTGATCAAAACATCCAAACTGCAATATTTTTTCAATAAAACAAAAAAACGACACCATCACATCTTCGCGCTTTTTTTCCAACCCATTTTGTTTTTTATTGACAAATTGACAATTTGTCCCGTTCTTGGACAGGCAAAGGTATCTAAGAGACGTTCCCTGCGGTCCGAACTAGAATTACATCGCTAAAATCAATTACGAAAGTAAAGTCTGTCAAGCGAGTTATGGCAACGCAATTTTGGTGGAGAAAAATCAAATCGACAGTATTGCACCACTGAAGTATACTCTGTTACTCTGTAAGTTGACTTTACTGATATCCAAATTTATAATGGTGGCTTTGTAGAATGTCAGTATAAAGCGAAGAAATCGACCTCAATGAACCTTTCTGTAAAAAACAAAGTATAAAAGTCTAAAGTTAAGTCAAAAGTCTCGAATTTCGCTAGATAACGGGTTATTGCTGTTTTAAAAAAACAAGAGAAAAAAAACAACACATTTTATTTTTTTAAACAAAAAACAGGTTTCTTTAAGGTTGATGCGATGGATCACGGTGCCAAACGTATTTCGTTTTTCTTAAAAAAAATTACCTTCTAGAAAGTAATAACCAAATATATATAGAAAATAAAGTATCAAACTTGGTCAAACCTAATTTACCAACTAACAATGACATCTTTTCCAAAGCCAGAAAGCATTTTTTCCATTTCATAACGCTGGAACCTTGATTTCTCTTCATCGAACGCACTCAACATCTTAAACAACATGCACCTCACATCGCTGGGCACAGTTTTAGGCACGATGGTCAACAAATTCAGTTTATTTCATTAATTTTAATTCGTAAATGAAATCAACAAGAGAGTCAAAGACAAGTTTAATGACAGGTGACATTATTAATTTTTTGTTGCTATATGAATATTTTACCACTAAGTTCTTGACAACATCGGCTTGACAGACTCTATGAAGTGAATGGCTTATGATCCATTGTATGTAATTCTGTTTCGGACCGCAGGTCATCATAGCCTTTTCTTTGGTTTTTTTATTTTTTATATTTTTCATTCCATTTTGGTTTTTAGGCAAAGGACGGTAGCCCTTGCAGCCAAATCTTATTATTTCATATCAACGCGTCTCAAACATACAATCATACATATCATAATCATAGACTTTTGATATACTGAGCATGATCATAATACTATTGTACAAAACACACGCCGCCGCCCAAATAAATTCCGTAAGTACCCATTCGAATTTTACCAAACCCGATATAGAGGCTGAAAAAAAACTTACCTATTTAAAAAACATTTTTTATTTAATATAGGCATTATATTTGTTAATAATTTTAATTTAGATTAAGTTTAGATTTTAATTTAATTTATTGTAAATACCTATTTAAAAAGAAGAAGGTGTTGGTTTGTGATAGTTTTTGTATTGATTGTAATTTTTCTACAAAAAAATTAAATACATTTTTAAACATAAGCAAAATTCAACAAACTAAAAATCTGATTGTATATCAAACATGCAGTCATGCATAATTTGAAAGACTCTGCAAAATGATTGGTAAAATGGAAGTCGTGGTTGTGACATAGCATTCGTAAACATATAGATTCTTTCATTATGTAACCAAAGAACAAATAAATTCCCCGATTTCATTTAGAAATAATTCATGATTTTGTATTTTAGTAAGTACGCAGCTATAAATCCAAAAAACTGGTTTCTCATACGTCTTGTTTATTTACATAGTGCTGTTTGTCTTTTTCGATAAAGCGACATCGATTTTTGTCTTATTTTAAATATAGTCACACAAATTATCATTGTACCTATTTCTTTAGGTTTCATAGTGAAAATACTTCAATGAAGAAGTGGGAAGACAGTATAAAATATGTGGGAATTCAACTAAGTAAAAATAATAAAAAAAGATGGCATCCCCTCTCTCAAATTATACAGTGTGCGCGGGCGGAACTTTTTCGGGCTAAAATAGTTATTTAATTTATTGACGTATTCTAACTTGTGAAAATAAAGTTCATTATTTAATTGTAGAAAATGAATGTTGAAGTAAAATAAAAATAAAACTTTCCTTGTCGTTTTTTTATTCCCCAACTATTCCTATAGCTTAATTTATAAAAGATTAAAAAATATATATTTTTTCAGTATATTGACGTCATTTTAGGGTATAGTTTTCATTATTTTGTTATATAAATTAACCATAATTTGTAATGATTTTTAAAGAATTTCTCACTTGTGAATTGAATTCCGAATTTTAAAGAATTGTCCGATATGACATCACTTGAGAATTTTAAACATTACACTGATTGTGATTTGTGATTGCTTATAAAAAAAATGGTCTGTCTCTGTCTGTCTACTAATCTGTCATCCAGCTGTCAAATTAGTCGGAAGCAAATTATTTTAAATTTATCTTGATAGCAAAAGACACATTTCTAAACAGCAATTTCTCAAGGGACGTCACACGAAGGCAAATGGAAGTTGCAGCTTTTTCGTAAAAATATTCAGCATCATGAGGTTTTTTAGACCACAAGTTCTAAATACCACTTATTAAACCTCAATCTCGAAATGGTTTTCGAATTGACAAACCTTACCATAATTTTATCTACCTATGCGATAATATGTATATCTATACCATAGTAAAAATGTCTATACCCTAACATGTTGAGGAGTGCACATTTAACAGGTTATGAGTTTAGTTTTGGAACGTACACTTATTCATTCATTCATTCCTTTTCATTCGCTCTCATTCGGTTTCGGCGGCGCGGTCATCAGTCGTTTGCTGTGCTCGCGAAAACTATTTTTATAATAACTAAATTTTACTTTGGAACAGGGTATGGATGACTGATTGGTTCAATTTGTATAAACGCAAGCGGCAGCTGTACTTAGCTAGCGGTTCAGTGACCGTGGTGTATTGAGCGGCACATCTCGCTGGTTTGTGGTGTTCAGTGTGGTCTTGTGGAATCCTGTCGCCCGTGCCAGTTTACGGCTCAGGAAAACTTTGCTACGTGTATCGGAAAAACAAAACAGCACAGCTACAAAGCTCTCCATGGAACAGTGAAAGTTTGTTTCTACTTGGTCGAGTCACGATGTCTTTGAATTCTACGCTCGATGACTTTTGCGGGTCCAGATTTTGGGTAAGTTCTTTGACCTTCCTTTCTTTACGTTGTGTAATATGACTACACAGTTTTTTTTACCAAAAGAGGCTTCTTTTGTAAGAGTGACCGTTAATTAACCAGAGGTTATTTTATTGTTGGACATGGAACGGGATTTTCGTGTCCAGTACACGATTAGAAATAAGAACCTGTTTTGCAATATGAATTGTAAACAAGTTTCATATGGGAGAAGCTGTCCGTTTTTTTATTTACGAGCTTAGGTACCTGCCTACAATTTGCAGAAGTTAACTTGACACCTAATTTTACCCGCAAAGATAGGCAGAGGCCCTGTGGGAGGGGGGTTTCAGGTGCCAAGTTAACTTCTGCGAGTTGTATTTACCTAGGAAAATTGGTCATTGTCGAAAAGGCGTCACAATCCTGGATTTTGGCACCGTGACCTCCCTTAAAATTTACCTGGATGATTGAGTTTTCGCTCTGCAATAAAATTTGATAAGTGGGCACAATCTTCTGCACTGAAAGCTTTCTGGGTTATTATAAAAATTACTAGGTACCTACAAGGGTTATAAAATGAAATTAATATATCATCACAACATGAATCCCCAAAGGGGTGTCAGAGGTGTTCTGAGTGTAAACCGTGAAATGCAAGTCACAGTCCACACTCAGTACGCTCGCGTTATAAGGCTTATGTATCTGACCTTATCTACAGGCTTGCTTTAGCTATGGAGGCTGAGTATTTTTTCCCCTTCCTTCAAATCTAGTAATACACTAGTCACTAGGCATAGGGGTTCTCCCTAATCCTGAGTTTATTTGATTAGAAAAGCTTGGTTATCAACAGCGAAGTTGCTGTGTTTTAAGCTAAGCTAAGCTTTTTAGCTTCTTGAAAGTATACCTTAGTTATTTTATTAATTTTGTATCTTGAATAAAAATCCATTATAATGAGACTTTATTGTCCATATATGTTACAGACTTATATTTTGAAATAATTTTTCCTAATTTCATACATGCAGAGATGCCATAGCAGAGAGAAATAATATATATGACCTTTGCAATCACTAGATTCTATTCCAGTATAACACCTGAGATTCTTGTGAATGATATTATTTTTATAATAAAAATAATAATATTAGAATTTTCGATAAATGTTTATCCTAGGTATATAATATCAATAAAAATACAATATAGCCGATTCTGAAGGCTTTAATTTTAGTTTTAGTGCTGTCAAAGCTAAATTTTCTTCATTGTAAAATAGTTCTTAAATGCTAGGAACAGAAGCTAAATTCCTTTTGAAAAATTTAGGTTTTGACAGCACTAAAACTAAAATTAAAGCCTTCAGAATCAGCTTTAATAGCATGAACCAAAAACTAGATCTGTTGATATTGTATTACTTCACTTTAAATATTTTTCGCCAGTAAAGATAATTTGCTAGTAACTGAATTTGGGATGATGCTGCAGATTGCTGCAACAACTTCTTTGCTTTTGGCTCATTCTCAAAACTAAAAAATATAAATAATTTAACATTAACAAAGACTGTACCTGAGCCTAGAGCATGACCAACTCCAGGCTATCTAGGATTCGTTTGAAGAAATTCGGACTCTCCTTGCATTGAAAAAAATACATTTGGTTTATTAATCTTTTCTCTAGGGATGTTACGTATAAACAATGTACTAAGATTTATACTTTTGTCAAAAAAAAATGTTTTGCACCCCCCTTTTTTTTGTTTTTCAAACGTTCGCTTGAAGAACGCGGTTAAGAGATCAACTTGATTTTTTTTTCATAAAATAGGTAATTAAAATACGAAGGTATGTCACCTAAATTCAATATTTTTTTCCCTAGAAAATATTTCAGTATTAGCTAAAAACCCTCCAACCAAATGTTTCGCTGCGTGAAGTCAGTCTGCGTCGAGCCAGGGCGCCTGTCGGACGTGGGACCGCGACGCTGCGCTGCATCGCGAATTTTCTATTTTGTTTTGCAGCAATTATCTATTTTGACATTACAACATCTAGTACAAGCAAGTATCTTGAAAAACTTTACCTATAAGATGCCAAATCTTTAAACAGAACAGAAACTTAAACGTAAACAGAATAGAATAGACGGCTTGTTGTAGTAATTCCTCAGTCCGATTTCTTTTTTTAACATGTTACATTACGCGTTCATGATTACGCTCATAAATAATAATAAAATTTTGACCTCCTATCGTAAACTCTGTTCGTTCACTTAGCGTCGGCGCTAATTAAGTTTGGTATGTTTTTTACTCTTTTTTTTATATATTTTGGTTTTAATTGTAAATGATAAAATATATATTTTTATATGCTACACAATTTCGTTCAAATTAATTTTAAAGCAGATCTCGAATGTTTTCTTTGAATTGAAATATAATTGACTAACTGGCCGAGTGGTAGAGCGCTCGCCTTCTATCCCAAAGGTCGTGGGTTCAATTCCCGCGGTGCAACATTAATTTGTTGCAGCTGTTAGTCCATTTGTGCCCGAAGTACGGCGATAGGGCTCACCACCCACATAATAATCGTCACTGAAAAGCGGGTGTACCAAGAGTGAACTGCGACTTGCATTTCACAGTTCACACTTGGGAATACCTTTTAGATCCCCTCAGGGATTCATGTCGTGACGATTGTTGTCCAAAATAACATTCCTCAAATGAACGCTGGGTTTCGGTTACGTAAATACAGATTGTTGCAAATTACAAAAAGATATGATACTATTAAAATGGGGCAGTGGCGGAATAAGGGGACCGATGCGTACTGGGGCCCCCAGGTAGGTGATACTAAGGCTGATTCAATCTTGCTTTGTAATAATTGTTGACTTGGTCGGTGAATCACAAAAAACTATCCTTGGGAATGAAATTTTGTATGGAACATCAAAACTTATATCAAAACTTACATTCAGATGTAGCTTTTGCAAATATCGCCAAGTTATCCAAACCGATTCGAAACAAAGTTGTGTTTTTGATACAAATAAGTCAGCAGTCACTGGTATTATGGCCATAGGTGGAGGTTTTTCAGCCCTGGAACAGTTTATGTCCTCTGCTGATGTCCTAGCTATGTCCGAACGCTATTAGCAGAAAATACATGGCAAATTAGCAGAACAGTGGCAAGAATCTGCCGTGGATTCTATGATAAATGCTGCATCTGAAGAAAGAGAAGCTGCTCTAAAAGAGATTAGGGTTGACGAGAATGGTACACCAATTATAGACGTGGTTGCAGATGGATCAGTGGCGTGCATAGAACTTTTTCCGGAAAATCAATGAGAAGGTCAAGTTCCACAATAAAAACAATATGAAAAAATCTAAATAACACTTTGAAAAAAGAAAGTTTGTATGACGCCAGGATAGGCACTGCCTACCCTAGAGTGAACATTTTTATTACATCTTTTTTTTTCAAGGTGTTATTTAAATTTTTTCATATATTTTTTGTTGTCAATCTTGACCTTCTCATTGCTTTTCTGGAAAAAAGTTCTATGCACACCACTGAGATGGATGCTGGGCAAAACGGTCGTACCGTTCAAATTACTTGTCTTCCTCTGGAGCTGCAGCAATAATTGGGAAGCGCTTTGGGAAGGTCCTTTTTTTGGCTGTACGTAACAAGTATTGTTCAATCTGCAAACATTGTGAAAAAAACAACGCAACAATCGAGCATAGATGTTATAAAAATTATGAAGGTTCGTCTTCGGGGATGGAATCCGATATACTGGTTGATGGTTTCAAATCATCGATTTCTATGTATAACATAATCTATGGCCGCCTCATCTCAGATGGTGATTCCAGCACATATACCAAGATTTTAGAAGCACAACCATATAACAACTTAACTGTGCAGAAGATCAAATGCATAAATCATTTACTGAGAAATTTTTGCAATAAAATGCGGATGATAAGTGTAGACACAAGATTTCCAGTGAAATTAAGGAAAATGATGACACAGCAGCGTATTATGTCGATACGTCGAAATATTAAGAAAGCTATCAAACATTATCAAGATATACGCTTCTGATACATTAAAAATTAATAATCTGCACTCTGAAATCAACACCATTCTTTTTCATGTATTCCATTCACACCTCCATTGCAAAGCTTTTTATTGCTTTGAAGCAAAATGTGGTGATCCTGAAGAACTGATCGGTCAATTTCGGGGCACTGGGATGTGGCTTCGACTGACTTTAATCGTCTCCGCTCTTGCAGCCCATGCCAGGAGTTTGCTACACAATAGCCACAGTAATATTGTTGAGAGTTTCGACTCGACCATTGCGAAGTTTATCGGTGGAAAAAGGATAAATTTCACTAGCCGTGGTTCTTACACAGGTAGGGCATTCGCTGTTGTTTTGTCCTACAATACAAAACGGCCAATATATGAAATTCAAAAGGCAACTTTACACCAAACGCCATCTTCAAACATTAAACAGATGGATATTAGAAAACAAAAAACTTGTGGTCTCTTCATAGATAAAGATATTCCAGTTTTAGGGGCCTCGCCAGACGGAATAATTAAGAGAGAAAATGGTGAAGATTTAATAGTGGAGATAAAATGCCCAATAACCGTCTACAAAATGGGCTTGCAAGAATCCATAGAAAAGAAAAAGGTTCGATTTTGGACTATCGACAAAGGTAAACTAAACATAAATAAAAATCATCCGTGGTTTTAGCAAATCCAGGGCAAGCTTCATATTGCCCAGAAAAATACTTCAATTAAAAAAAGGTTTGCCTGTGCGTGAACCAGATTTCATCAAAGAAGCAATCGAAAAAAAGAACAAAGAAAAGCTAAAGAAACCACAACGAAAAAAAAAGAAAACGACAAAATAATGAAGTTTCCGTTAGTAAAATATTGCAAAAGAGAAGAAAAGCTGGAGATGATTTGGAAGAAAATAAAGAAAACATGGATCCATTACCCATAAATATAATAAGACAAATTTATGGAAGCGATGACTATGAAAGCATAATTAATAAAAACGTCTAAAAACAGCACAAATTAATAAAGAACGCGGATCTACTAGTGACAATGAATCATCACAAATCAAAAAGAATAGGTTTGAAAGATTTATTGATTTTTCTGTATTTTGATACAGAAGAAATGTTCTACATTGTAAAAAAAACTATATTGTGATATAAAAATACTACTACATTATATTACATATTTAAATTAAGTGAATGTTTTAATTTGAAGTCATATATTAAATGCAATAAAAAAAACATTTATTTAAGAACCAGTTCTCGTTCATAGACTTACCATACGTGTATCTCAATTATTACGTATTTCACATAAAGGGTCATTGAACCTTGGTCCTGACCTTACCGACTCAACAGTATGAATTTAGCTACATAAATGAAACTCACCATATATGTATAAAGGAGGGATATAAAACCCCTCTAAATATAAGTCCCTTTGCTGCCAAACTAATGTTGAAATTAAAATTATCTTGGTTAAACCCCCCCCCCCCCCCCTAAGCTATATTATACGTGAGACGTACTATAGGTGTATTTCTGTTGATAAAAATTATAAACCGGGCAATAAGATAAGGGGCCCCACATTGGTGGGCCCCTTTTCACTCATATCATCCAGGTCTAAATGTTGCCCTGTCTAATCTCATTTTTTAAAGGTTTTGGCAACAATAATGGATAGTAAAAATAAAGAAAACACTTTGTTTTAATAATACAAATATAAAGTGACTTTTGTTGATAGAGCCAAATTCAGTAACAAGGTTCGACGACCATTTTCGTGGCATTCGAAAATTATAGTTTTTTGTTTTCCCTACAAACGTAAGCCCAGCCCGAGTCAATTATTTACTATGGGAAGTTAACATTTTAGTTTGTGATATTACCAAAAAGTGGTACTGATTGGTTACTTATCAAGCCTCCAGTATGAATTTGGCTATATCAAAAAGTCACCTTGTTTGATGGTACGAAACCCTCAGTGCGTGATTTTGGCTAGCACTTGGGCGGTAATATTAATTTTACACTGAAGCAACCGGTCGCATATCACTTATGGGTTTCTTTAAAAAATTATAGTAACTTATAAATAATCGTAGATATCAAGTAGAATGACAATCTGAATAAATCTCAATAAATCTGAATGACATAAACATTGACACTACACATAGAAATATGCTTTTGCATCACGGCTTTTTATTTGCTGCATGTCTATTGTATCCACAATCTATGGTAAGTTTAGTTAGATGCAGACGTGCGGGGCGCGGGGCGGGAGAACTGAGAATTTCCCCCCGCGACGCGTTAGCCACGCCCGAAACACATTTTTTTCTAGCCTATGTCATAACCTAAAAATAAAATCGTTATTGCTTTGCATTGTCTATAATATGCTACATGGTGTCATTTTGACTGATATTGAATAATACAACAGCTTCCACACTGAAAATTTTTAAAGTTCTGATTATGACATTGACATGGCACATTTTTATGTCACACCCCTCCCAAAATAGATAGAATTGTTCTCGTCTTAGGAAGTTAATTAGCTTACACCAAGCTTACGCTAAAAAACTAAAATGTAGTTCATTGGCTTACACGTCATAAAAAAACCGGCCAAGTGTGTGTCAGGCCACACGCAGTTTAGAGTTCCAGAGTTTTGTTACAATATTACTGTTTAGCTGGCAGGGGGAGGGGAGACTTGATTAATTTAATTAGCAAATTAAAAGCGTAATATTTCGTAAACAGATCCCTGAATCGAAAAATGGTTCTATACATCTGCAATATTTTTGAATTTCCAATGACCGCCCCACCATAAACAAGAATAAAAATACCACCAACTCTTTACGGAGGTATATTAAAAAAAAAAATTGTAAGGATTTTATTTTACCGCTGTCTGTGTGATTTATATAAATAACTATGCCAAATTACAGCTTTCTAGTACTAAGAGTCTCTGCGCTAAGCCGTGGATAGACAGTTGGATGCACATGGCGAAACTATAAGGGTTCCTTGTTTACTACGGAACCCTAAAAAGCTTATGAAAGTAAGGTCCCAGAGAAATATCTGCAAAATAGCTTTAGGTATTTCCAAGCTTTTCAAATAAAATCATTTATTTTTGTAATATACACAATACATACACAAATCATTACCTACATGTTCAATATAATGTAAAAAAAAAAACTATAGATAATATATAATCTTTATCTAATAATTTTATACAGGGTGCTCGGAAATTTGACCTATTCCTTGTGAAGCGTTATACTAGAGATCATTTTTCCAACAAATAAATCAACTAGGGGCCGAAAATTATACATTTTTTTCACGTAAAACTCGCTGATATTTCGATATCTACAAAATAAAAGAGGTTTTCTCTCCACTTTAGACCTTTTATTTCTGAGATCATGGGAATTCAGGGCATGTATTTTTTGTATAAATGATTACTCATTTAAGTATGTATCATTAATCATAAAAATAACGAATAAGTGCAGAGAGAGCAATACTTATTTTGAAATCATTTGTTTTTGGTTACCAAAAATATCTATAAAACCTTCGTAACTCAGAGACCATTTATTTTCGACCCTAGTTGATTATTTTGTTGGAAATGATCTCTAGTGTAACTACTTTCAAGGAATAAGTAGGTTGAATTTCCGTATTATCTGTGATAAAATAAAAAATACAAAAAAATTAATATTAAAAATATAGGTAATTGCAATAAATGGGGAAAGTAAGGTAAAAGAGGAAAATTACATAAATTTTAAATTTCCATTTATTATCTCTGATATGTGTTTATGTAAAGATTACAGGAAAAATATAGCGGTTGAGAAATTCACGACAAAATTCAATTTTTCATCCATGTTACTTGACCGGTTTTTTTAAATATAATCAATGTACAGACAGACACAGCTCTTTTCTTTTACAGATTTTTAATAGTATTTGATATAGCTTAGCTTTTTTATAATTTTCTTTGGCCAAATTATTTGACACGTCTATATGCAGACTTTTCGGTTACGTAGGTACTTTCAAAAACAGATCAAATACGAATTATTTTCACACGTCTATATTCAGACTTTTCGGTTACGTAGGTACTTTCAGAAACAGATCAAATACAAATTATTTTCACACGTCTATATTCAGACTTTTCGGTTACGTAGGTACTTTCAAAAACAGATCAAATACGAATTATTTTCACACGTCTATATTCAGACTTTTCGGTTACGTAGGTACTTTCAGAAACAGATCAAATACAAATTATTTTCACACGTCTATATTCAGACTTTTCGGTTACGTAGGTACTTTCAGAAACAGATCAAATACAAATTATTTTTACACGTCTATATTCAGACTTATCGGTTACGTAGGTTCTTTAAAAAACAGATCAAATACAAATTATTTACACACGTCTATATTCAGACTTTTCGGTTATGTAGGTACTTACAAAAACAGATCAAATACAAATTATTTTCACACGTCTATATTCAGACTTTTCGGTTACGTAGGTTATTTAAAAAACAGATCAAATACAAATTATTTTCACACGTCTATATTCAGACTTTTCGGTTAAGTAGGTTCTTTAAAAAACAGATCAAATATAAATTATTTTCACACGTCTATATTCAGACTTTTCGGTTACGTAGGTTCTTTAAAAAACAGATCAAATATAAAATATTTTCACACGTCTATATTCAGACTTTTCGGTTACGTAGGTACTTTCAGAAACAGATCAAATACAAATTATTTTCACACGTCTATATTCAGACTTTTCAGTTCCGTAAGTACTTTCAGAAACAGATCAAATACAAATTATTTTCACACATCTATATTCAGACTTTTCGGTTACGTAGGTTCTTTAAAAAACAGATCAAATGTAAATTATTTTCACACGTCTATATTCTAGACTTTTCGGTTACGTAGGTACTTGCAGAAACAGATCAAATACAAATTATTTTTACACGTCTATATTTAGACTTCGGTTACGTAGGCACTTTCAGAAACAGATCGAATAGGATTTCGCCATGTCCCAGAAAACTGTTCTTACCTCCATAGGAAACTTTGTGTTATGTGGATTATTTTAAAATAAATCGTAGGTAATATCTTCCGTAAGGTTTATTCATTACGGAAATAAGTTTTGGATACGTCTTCCCATCCCTTAACTTTTTAGTGAGAATATGTTGCCCAGTTTACCCGAGTGGAAATAGTTTCGTTTTAAACAGTTTTATACCTATTATTTTCCCAAGATAATGCCTGTTTCTAGTTAGTTTTCAGGTATAAAAAAGCTTAGGTTTAAACGGACAGCCTCATCATTACAAAAGTGAACTAATTTTCAAACTTGTTTCTGTAGTTCCAGAGATAAATTTAGTTGTAGAAGATAATGAAATTACTTCCTGCTCGAGCCTTCCTCCGTGAGCATCTATTGTCTCTCTTACTCCTGAAAGATGTCAATATTAGTGGTTGTATTTCAGCGTAGATGTAGGAGATAACGAAATTCCGTCTTGCTCGCTCGAGCCTTCCTCCATGAGCATCTATTGTCTCTCTCACTCCTGAAAGATGTCAATATTAGTGGTTGTACGAGTATCTAGCATTTCCAGATCCTTAACACTAGTCAAGGTGATTACAAGATTCATCGGACAGAATAATTCTAATCTAACATATAATTTGGTCGGACACATTCTTGTCGGCCGACCGTGACCTTACGGTATTTACTGTAATCATCCTCGTCCGTCCGTCTATAGAACCAGTTTTTGTATCATAAAACACAATTGAAGGTGAAACCACACAAATCACACAATTAATATAATGATTGTAAATGTGTGATATAATGTTGGATCGCTTGATTTTAGTCAGTATCGTAAAAATACTATGCTTTTCAAGTTTATATCGTTATTTATTATCGTAAAAGTCGGGCATAGCACGTGTTCATATCGTTATCTAACATAACACTAACATTCTATCTAACAAATTGCAAGCAGTGTGTTTAAAAATCGCTTTATCTAAATTAAGAAGCCAATTTCGGTACAAAGAGAAAGAGGATCTGTCTGTTGGCTTCGCCTTTAAAATAATTAAGATCTAAGTTGGTGTCAAGATTTTTTTTTGATCCCTTCAAACTTACCTAGGTACAAAAATAGAATATACTATACTAGCGAACGCACCAAAGCTCAAAGATCCCTGGGAATTTTCTAAAATCCCTTCTTAGCAGATGTCTACGACCTACGTCACACAAGGAACCTACAGTCCAAATTTCAAGTTCCTGGGTCCAGCTGTTTGGTCTGGGCGTTGATAGATCAATCAGTCATGGTATTATTACCCTGTATTTGTACTTTTATAAAATGTTATCTATATAATAGGTCTTTATAAATGAAATTGCCGAAATTTTCTTACAGATTCATTAGTTCATAATTCCTGTAATTCAATAGCTATTTGAATTATTTGTTTTTTGTTTGAAAGTTGATTTCAAGGTTTTACATCGACGTCTTAAATTTACAGTTCGTCCTAAATGCCCTCCATTTGCATTAAGATTCGTAATAATTTTTTACAACTGACGCTTTTCAAAAATTTCATTAATGTTGATTGTTGCTGTTAGCTTAATGTAGTCTCATTCATACACAAGATTTGTTATTCATCACATACATAAGATTTGTTATTCCTAAAAAAAAGCAAAAATGTTAGTACCTAAAATTGAGTTTCCGTCAAATTCTCTATAGAAAACAGCAATTTCATATGTAAAGACCTAATATAACTATATATAGATAACATTTTACAAGAGTACAACGTTCCCAGATCATTAAAAACCTTTGTCCAAAGGACCTTACCCAAAGCGATCCGTAATTTCGTCCATCCACAATAGCTGTAGGCAAGGGACGCAGACATTTCACGCTCTGTTAATCAAAGTAACTACGACTCTGCATCGGTAAAGAGATATAAAATAAAAAAAAAGTTGGAGGGGCGAGGTAAAAAATAGTCCATCCATTATACTTTATTTATGGATAAAAAACTGATTGAAATAGAAAGTTGGAGTATAAATTGCGTGATGCTAAAGCCGATTCTGAAGGCTTTAATTTTAGTTTAAGGGTTATCAAAACTAAATTTTATTTTCATCATTGCAAAATAATGTTAGGGCCGGAAGCTAAATTACTTTGGAAAAAAATAAAGTTTCGACATCTCCACTCCGCTCGATTAAAATACTTTGAGGATAAATACGTACGTACGTAAAAAAAGCTGTGATAGATCTTCGGGATAAGACATAAAATAGGATAAGAAAAAAAATGGCTTTTACTCCGGCGTGGTTTGAACCAGAGATCTTTTGCGTGCCAGACAGACGTTCTACCAACTGAGCTATTTACGATTAAGCGTTTTTCTCGCTGTTTTTTTTTTCTTACTTTTTGCATCCTCTAGATATCACCATATAAAAATAATAGAATATAGACAAATAATGTTATTAGCTCAAGATAAAGATCTGAGGCTCAGAGGTTTTTAGTTTGCTAGGAATCTGAATATTATTAATTATTATCATGGTCATAGACAATATTTATATCATTAGACAATATTTTGTCTTTATTGCTAATTGCAATAGTGCCATCTGGAAATCTAATTTGACACTAAATTTGACAAAAGAAAAACGCATAAATTTGAGCGATTTAAAAATAAAGTGTAGGTACCATGTCTGAATTTATGGTTATATTTTAAATATCACATTTTTGACGATTTTTTTAATTTAGATATTATCAAGATACTTGATGCTTTTTGAGAGGAACACAGAAAGTTTCACGTACTAATAGTACTAAATGGACGAACTATTATTACGTTTTGATGATTGTACGAGATCTGATCGAACCGCGTAATGACCACCGAGCAAGCACAAGCCTATAATTATTGGTCAGTAACTTTCGTCACAGGGTAGGTTATTCAAGATACTGATAATAAAAAAAAAACATTTTTTTTCCAATATTTATTTACGGTATTTTGGGGGCTACATAAAATGTCTAGGCTAGTGTACGATAGACATGATGAAATTGACTCAGCAATGGCGAACTCGAGCAAAAGTGATCTTATAAGGGTTCCGTTTGTTCATTTTGAAGTACAAAACCCCAAAAAGGAAGGGTTTTGCGCGTACGTTTGTAGGTCATGTATTATGTGTACCGGGACCACCACAGGTAGTTATCTGAATACAATAAACATGTGACTAACGGCTAAAACTAAGTAGCCGTTATAAATTATATGCTAAATTCATTTAGCCGTTAAATTTAAACGCTATATTTATTAGGATATTATTTTTATTTCGTAGCAACGCTAACACTTTGATCTGTATAATTTATAATATAAGAGGAGAAACTGGTTCCTGAATCTCAGTATTAACTTTTTGGGAGCCAGTTGCTTTAAAACAATTGACTTTGTGTTTGAAAATAAATACTTTTTATGTTTTTTTATGTTATGTAAATGTCCGTCGCGTCGTAGCAACAAATGTCCGAATTTTGGACAATGCTTACTTGGGTAAATAAATAGTGGCGTAAATTTTTTTTCAATGCATGTGCTCGTAAAGGCCCACTTTTTATGCATCAAAACCGAACAGAAAGTCGATTATTTTGCCCTAGGGCTTTATTATTATTATTTTTTAATTTATTTACAATGGTTGGCTAACCTGCAGCCTTTCCTGTGTACCATAGACGTTATACTTTTTCTTCCACTGTTTAACGGCTCTGGATACAGTCCTTTTGAGCCAATTATAATTTAAAGTTCACAAGATTATATTTGTTTTCATTTCCTCACACTATGCATTGAAAAATGTAGTATGATACACGGGCGTAAAAGCAATAAATTACTCGGTTACGTTTAAAACACTCGCTACGCTCGTGTTTTAAATCGTCCTCGTAATTTATTCCTTTGCGCCCTTGTAGCATAAACTACTATAACGAGACTGATAAGTAATATCTTAACTGTGGTTCATATTTTGAGGTTTTTGTGTCTTACCATAGGAGTAATACTTTATATTCTCTGCTATAGGGCGCCCCCTCATTGTGTTCTGTGTAGCTAAAAACAAATGAAGTTTTTTTTTAATCTTGAAGGAAATTTAGAGGTCGCGATAATAGGTTTTAAAATTTGAAATTTCCTAAAAAAAATACTGTACATTTTTAGCTACAGAGAACACATTGAAGGGATGCCCCATAGTAAAAAAGAAAAAACTTGTAATAAGAACCACCCTAATCTTTACGCTAGCAGGAAATGGACCTGAGCAGTAATGAAAGATAAAAGTAAGTAGGTCTAAAAGTTGGCGTTTTGAGATAAAAGTTATAATATATAAATATTATTAAATTAAATATATATATTCAAATATTGAGTTAAAGTTATAAATGGCTGTAGATTTGTTTTATTTACACCGACAAAATAATGGATTAGTCATTCTTCATATATTTCAACGTATTTCACAACAATTTTTCCCCATATCTACCGGCATCGTGTTGGTTTACGTCATACATACATATAACCAAGTTCTATTATACATTATTGTACACAGCAACTTAAACTTAGATAACAAAATAGAAAAATATGGACAAAGGCAAGCTTACATCTGCAAGAGGTTTTTACCAGTCAACCAGTAAACTTAAGAGCGGTTTCGCAGCCGGATACCTATGTATTGCAGTGGCGTGCACAGAACTTTTTGCTGGAAAAGCAAGCAATTGGTCAAGAACAAAAAAAAAAAAAAAAAAAAATTAAATATAACTTTGAAAAAAAAAAATTTGTATGACGCCAGGGTAGACAATGTCCTAGACAATACCCTAGAGTGAAAATTTCCTATACAAACTTTTTTTTTTCAAAGTGATATTTAAATTTTTTCATATTTTTTTTATTGTTATTCTTGACCAATTGCTTGCTTTATTATTTGGAAAAATTATTATTATTTAGAAAAAGGCGGGTTTTTCACAAACCGGCTGCGAAACCACTCTGTCTGTCTCCTAATCTATTTATTACACAACACAATACTTATCCTTTCATAATAATGTATAGAGAATGAATAACAATATACGTATACATATAAATGTAATAAACATAGATATACATATCATATGTTCTACTCTGCCCTGCTAAGCGCAAAGTCGTATCTGACACTTTTTGGTATTTTTACTTTTTTGCATATTTGGTAGGATGGTAACACTCCCAAGATGCCCACAACGCAATAGAGTCCTATCTGTGCATTTAAATACTCCAAACACAAGTTTAAGTTAGTCATATCTGCAGTGGGGCACCTTGTTAGTAAGAGTAAAAGTCATAACAAACAAACACTAAGCTTAAAAGTCGTTTCTGTCATACATACTAAGCATAATGGTCTTATATTTTGTGGAGATAAGACTTTCATCTTTAGTAGTTTTCATATTTTGCAAAGCACTTAAGTCTGTTTATATGTAGATCTCCAAAAGGGGATAATGTTACCTAGGTGTGAAATTTTCAAGGAACTGGTCCTTACGCCAAGAATTATTGTTTTTAATGAAAGCTTTGTATATCTAGGCGAAAACAACACCACATATCCTATTGCAGTCATATGGCATGAGGGAATAGCTGGAAGAAACAAGGAGGACATAATATCAACATTCTACAGTTTTTTTTTAAAGATGAGGGATGCTGAAAATATCACCTTAAAGAATGTGTAAGCAAAGCGAACTCAACAAAGTAACAGTTAAACAAAACAAAACAACTTTTTTGCACTTAAAACCATTATGCCTTGTATAATATTGAATGTTTTAATGAAATGATACAACAGAAAAAAGTCCTAACTGCAGTTTTTATTTATTTTTATAAAGAGAGGTACAAAACTAATAAAAAGTTAGATTATAACTCATTTTTAGCTAAACAATGACCTAAAGTAGAACTCTTAAAAACTAACTTTCTTTGTACTTAAAACCGTTAAGCCTTGTATAGTTGAATGTTTTAATCGAATGATACAACAGAAAAAAGTCCTAACTGCTATTTTTATTTATTTTTGTATAGAAAGGTACAATACTAATAATGGATAAGAATAGAACACATTTTTAGCTACACAATGCCATAAGTGGAATTGATTTCACTAAACTAATTTAGGTCGGCATTCATCGAAACACGTTTTTGTCTCTCCTATAAAATTACAATTTTGCAGATAAGACTTTTGCGCTAAGCAGGGCAGCACTGTACTTATCTATCACCACTGTAACTACAGAAGGCTGAGTACTTACACATAATATCTGCTTCGTTAATATTTATTTAATTTACTGCCACTTTGTAGATAGCTTTATTTGCTTGACAAATACCTGTAACATACAAGACTACTTCAAATTTTAATTTCTCTTTTTATTAACCCTCTTAATTA
This sequence comes from Ypsolopha sequella, assembly GCA_934047225.1. Lineage (NCBI taxonomy): Eukaryota > Metazoa > Arthropoda > Insecta > Lepidoptera > Ypsolophidae > Ypsolopha > Ypsolopha sequella. The sequence continues at coordinate 11,222,378 of OW203994.1, read as the reverse complement.
TCATTATCGCTAAAACAATAGATCGCAATCCAGATCATGGCTAGGATCCAACTTAAAGATTAAGGCAGTGGCGTGCATAGACATCAGATGAAACGACAGAAAAGCGTTTTGGAAACTTGTGGTCAACTGTGAATTCATAATTTAAAGAAAAATGACATACAATTTTTTTTTCAAGTTTTTTTGATAAAGTTACTTCTTAACTTTGAAGGCTGGTTACAGAAAAAAAAGGCCCATTGAGGTCCAGTTTTTTTTTTATGGTTTTTGTTGCTGAAGGGCAATAGCAGTTTTCGAAAATGCTTAGAAGCCTTTGAAAACATTTTAAATACTCTTTTTCTATTTTTTGGACTTTCAAGACGAATATGCTCGAACACTAATTTTGAACTTTCAACTCAATTTTAGTCATGTACCATATTTTTTCTAGGTGGTACATGATATTAAAGTAATAAATAACTTTGAAAAAAAAAACAACTACAGATGTCCAATAGAAAGAGGAAAAAAATCAAAACTAATGCCAAGGTGAAAATTATGAAAAAATCATAAAAAAAATGATATCTCTTAAACTACTAAAAATCGCGGAACATACATGGGGTTGATTTGGATACCTCTAGATATAAGGAAGCCAAAATAACATTTTGGACGTCTCTTTCCCGGCCATGCTGTATAATCGAGCCCAGCCTTAGGGGCTCACCTTTTGAACTGCTTGGGTATGGTTCGAAGGTTACGTAGTGGCGCATGCAACCGCCATAATAACCTTCGTGGTTATTTTTACGACAGCCCAAAACCTAGGCTAAACTACCAGCCAAACCCGAGTTTAGGCCAAACTAGTTTATCCTAAAATCGGGTTTGGCCGGTAACACATCGCACGCTAAAAAAGTGTCACTGCACAGAAAAAGCTCTTGAGAAAAAATAATTTAAATTTTTGAAGCGGATGCTTCTTTGTTCCGTGATCGACGTCAGAAAAGAATTCCGCAGGTTGAGGTATTTTCGTATTTATTTGAATATAAAAGTGCTTTGACAGGGAAGTTCTAATATGAAAATAATTTGACTCAATTACATTGACTTGATATGCGCATTAAGGGAGGATAATTTGATTTCTTACTAGATATTAAAGCCGATTCTGAAGGCTTTAATATTAGTTCAAGTGTTGTCAAAACTAAATTTTCTTCATTGCAAAATAGTCCTTAAGTGTGAAGTAAAGAAGCTAAATTACTTTGGAATAATTTTAGTTTTGACAGCACTAAAACTAAAATTAAAGCCTTCAGAATCGGCTACATTACTACGTGTTTTAATCGTTTATTATTTGTTATTAGTTATCTTTCATGGTAAATTAATGCTTATTTCATCAAAATAATAAAATAATTTAAAATACTCCTAATTTGCGATGTGCGATGGAAGTTTGGAAGTTTATTCTTTATGCTTTTCTCTGTGATTGACAAATGTCTGCGTCTTTTTACTAATACGCGTAACTCGAGCGTCTTTTTAGTGGTATTAATAACTCAAATCCTCACTAAGCTGTGTTATGTTACGACAATTTTTAGGGGGTAAACGATATACCCTGATTGAATGACTGATCTCTATCAACGCCCAGACCAAACGGGTGGACATAGGACTATGAAATTTAAACTTTTAGGTTCCTTGTATGACGTAGACATCCGTTAAGAAAGGATTTTAGGAAATTCCCACGGGATTTGGAGAAACGGGACACACGCGGGCAACGCTTCGGGGCGTTTGCTAGTAAATCTATAATATTTCCTATGATTTTTAAATTGGTATGCAGGATCCACTCTTCCCTACTAAGTAATGGATGAACTTTTTACTTTTTACAATCATTTTTTTAAACCGGTATGTCATATAATCATATTTTACAACTCCTGTTCACCGTTAAAAAGTCATCGTGTATTAACAAAAGAACAAGAAAGAAAAGACGTGACTGATCTATTATTCATTACTTCCGATTCAAAGCATTTCAAAAACTTTGCCTCAAATTTCTCTTTCTTTTCAGGACAGCAATCTCACATGGTACACCGACAACCCAACATTCACACCGTGCTTCGAGAAGACGGTTTTGGTCTGGGTACCATGCCTCTTCCTGTGGGCTACTTCCCTCCTGGAAGCCTACTACGTCATCAACAGCAAGGAGCGGAACATACCCTGGAATGTCCTGAATATTCTCAAGCTCTTCGTCACCAGTCTACTCATAGTGTTGACCTTTGTCGACCTCGGGGTCACAGTCCACAGGACCTCGAAAGAAGAGGAGACAGTCTTCGATGTCGATTATTATAGTCCGCTCATTAAGATTTTAACTTTTGTAAGTATTACTTTTTTCTACTATAATTATCAAATTTCTTTTAAGACCGACTGTTGAAGTAACTCTTTAATGATGTGTCCTTGTCACAACATACCATAGAGATAAAAAGTTAGTTAACTTTGGCTATGTGGCTTAGCGCAAATGGGCATTGGTGCCTTGGGTGAGGGGTGACCTGTGATTGATCATTTCATTTTTACATCAACTAGAATTGAACTCTATGACGTTTCATTATTGTTTAAAATAGCGCGCTCTGAGCCGTGGCTGTTATCTATTAATCTATTTAATTACTGCAAATTAAATTCCAAAATATTTTTATTCCTTTTAATTTCCAAATGGGATTTTTGCACGTTTGAAATGTTGTGAATCGAATCGAATTCCCTTTAAAATTCTCAAGTTTTATTCAAATTTTATTTTTATTTTATATTTATTCTTGTAATTAAGATAAATTTATTATGAAAACAAATTCAGATATCACGCAGTAATTTCAAAAGAATGTGTAATTTACTAATAGATAAATACTGAAATGTTGACAACGTATGTATGCAAGTATATTGTGAAGCAAGTCTGTTACGGAACCTCAAAACTAGTTTCGAAAAAAAAGCTAAATTTTATTCTTTCCAAAAAACTCGTCTGTTTAAATACGTATGAATAAGATCACGATATCTGTTACCTTAAGGTGGCTCCTTCGGAATAATAAGCAACTTGATTCGTGGTGGTAGAAATTTCGAACAAAACCATATTAAAATAAAGTCCTTATCAGCTCGCACTGCCACGTGGCTGTTACGTCAGTCGCTGCGGGTGACAAGTGCGAAAATAGTATGTTTTTAATTTATTTGGTCTTAAATAAAATTAATTTCCAAGAACTGAGAAAACCAAATGATTTTATATTATTTTGTCTAGAAGATCATAAATTTTAATACTGTTTCGATAAAACTACAGCAGTTATGTTGTTACAAGTGAACAAAAAATCGAGAAATAACTTGGAATTTTCTTGCTTCACTTCTGTATATTATAATGAAATTCAGGAAAAACTACATCACTATTTGTATCATACGGATTACTATATATTTTTCTTCTGTTGAAAAATGCTATAGTTACCGTATAAAATGGTTACAAAGTTACTTAGTTCAAGGTCGTTGGCGTTGGTAGAAGCCTTAATAATCTACTTTTTTTGTGAATAATGGTTAAATATTTCGCCATGTCGCGTCGTCGTTATGTGTAGTTGTTATGATATCACGACTGAAACTCCCTTAATCTAGGGAAAACTTTACATATTTAAGAACAATACTTTTTATATTACTTATTTTCTAGTAGAAATAATTTCTTGAATTTTGGTCTTGTTTTGCACTCTTGTTTTGTTTTTTGACTCTTCATTTACTTATATGGTTACTTTTACTATATTATACAATTGATTACATTATATGTAAAGTCCCTTTCAATAGAATCCGCCAATAATGTAAACAAGATAATTATTTGACAGTTCTCTATGATTATGGTGTTGTACCCAAAGATTTGGTTGTACCTATACTGATGTTAAAGTGGTATTTTGGTGTGGTATTTTTTGAGTTTCTAAATAATGCTTCATGGTATATCTTACATACAACATACTGAGACACCTCCATAATTTCTGAAGTAATTTTATATAACTCCATTTTGGATGGGTATGTAAGAGAGGATTTTTCTAAATAATTATAAATATTCACTAGAATTTTTTTCCCTTGTGGTCAGATGAATTTTTCGTTTTTTGGCAGGCGGAGGAGTCTTCGACCCTGATGTACTGAGTTACGGCTCACTCATTATAACCTAAAAACACCACGTAATAATTTTTCACTTTATTATTATTCTTGGATTTATTCTTAGCATCTCTAAGTGATTATGTGTACATCTTTATTAGATTTTAAAGAATTAATAGTTTATAAACATTGTTACCACCTTGTTTCTTGAGAAAGAGATCCAATCGTAAGCAAAAACAAAGTCCGTGATTTCACGCAGAAGTCGTCGTTCCAAGAATAAATCCAAGCAAATTGCAAAGAAAATGTCCAAAAACCAAAATACAAAAAGCAAAGTCGTCGATAATTAGAGGAAACAGAAAAACGCACAGAACTCGGAACAATACCTACCAATGAATAAAAAATCTAAGGAAATGAAATAATTGCCAAACCCGCTCTCTAAATCAGCTGTTTGCGGCCATTACAAATTTTCATTTTGTTGGTACAAAAGCGGTGTTTGTGAGAGGTTTGTGAAGTCACAACACTAACTTTCCAAAGACAAAAAAGACTTCGATGATAAAAAAATTAATATGACAGTTTTACAAACTATTGAAATTTTCGTCGTCCGATTATTTTTAATTAAAATAACTATCATAAAGAAGTTATTTGGTGTCGAAATGATTTTAAGAACAATGTATGGTTCCTTGAAATGTGAATATGATCAGGATTGATATTCAAATGTAAGTAATTACGCAGTAATCGTGTTTAAATTGGTTTGTTTACATTATTGCCGGATTCTATTGAAAGGGACTGTAGGTAACTATGCACCGTGTAAATCGGTCGAAACAGCGAAAAGAAGCATGTTTAAACAGAAAATAATCGCAGAAGCTCAAGAACTTGCGTTGAATGATGACGTTCTATAAATATGTTGATAAGATGAAACAGATAAGGTTTTCTAATATCACTATCTGTCTGTCAAAATAAAATAATATCTGTGTCAAGTAGTGACTGTATCTAAAGCTGGTTCAAATCTAAATTTGTATAATGCTGACTTGTATTGTTAGACTAGACAGTTGTTAAAAATCTTATTAATTTGTTCCAAAGATACATGCATACAATGCATACATGCATACAACCAAACAAACAATCATACCAACAAACGAACACAAACAACTTTCATTTCCTTATAATATTAGTGTTAGAAGTGTAGATATGTCACCGTAAGATTATAAAATCCGATAGTTTATAATTTCACTAGTGAGATTCTAATTTCACTATAGGCTTTTGTTTGGTTATTAAACTAGCTTAGGTTAAGCTTAAGTTTGCTTAGAGAAATTATAAACTATCGGATTTTACGATCTCACGCTGACAGATATATTATTGCTGGGCGATTACCTACTCAATAATAATAATTATAACCAAGGCAACATACGATCATAAAAAGACACTTAAAATATTGTTGTATACCCGTAAATAAATTACTTGATGACATCATTAAAAAGCTCTACAAAACAAGGAACAACTTTTCAACTGTCAAATCGTGTTCACGTCAAGGTAAAGGCCTCACAGTTTAAAAGGGATGTAGCAAAAAAGAATGATCTTTTAAAACATTGCCTAATTAATAAATGAAAAAATTGCTTGATCTTTAAACATTTGAAAAGCTCTCAATATAAAGTATTACGTCATGAATATTTAAAAGTCGAATACTTAATTCATCAGCATTTAGGCACATATATAGTATTAAACATTCATATCATAGTTACATTGCGTGTTGACGTCATCTGTAATTTTGTGCAAATGAAAATGTTTCACAGGACATCATCGACTATAAATTGGCAATACATACATACATACATATACTCACGCCTGTCTCCCAGAGGGGTATGTTTGTATGTATGTATGTAAATTCTTTATTGCACAAAATAAGATTACAATGCACAAAGGCGAACTTAATGCTTATTAGTAGGGGTAGGCAGAAACTACATATTTCCATCTGCTACGATCCAGACACACCTCTTTCGGCTCTTCCACATCCATCAATCTAGTTATATGTATAACATTTTTAGCAAAGTATTTAAAAAATAAATCCCCGTAATATTGTTCGTAATTATGACATCCATCCATAAAATCGATTGCAAAGGTGGTGTAACTTTTAATGCTCCTCCTGTAAGATATGGACTAATTTGCAATGAAATAATTAAGGCGCTACGGAAAAAAAATCGACACTTTTAGAACTTGCATTTACTTCTGTAAATAATGTATTATTTTGATAAAATAGTATATTATTTTTGGAATCTTTTTCTAGCGATCTGTTAAACAGAAACGCGGTTGGAGAAATTCGGCTCGATAGAAATATTTATTGAAATGTGGTCTTTTTCGACACTTTTTCGACAAAGGTTGTATGGAAGAGATCGATTTTAGTGATAAGATCGCCAATTGTTACTACTTACTACTTATTACCCTTACTACTTATTATAAAACTGTTTTCTTATTTCTGTTTTTTTGGTGTGCAATAAAGAATATTGTATAGTATTGTAGTGCCAGGGAGAAAAGTGTTTAATTTCAATTTATTACTAAGCGTTAAACATTTTGTTTTTCCCCAGGTTTTATCAGTAACCCTCCTGCACTACAACAGAAAGTACGGAATGAGGGCGTCAGGAGTACTATTCTTCTTCTGGCTACTTCTAGCTTTAGCCGGGCTACCACAGCTCAGGTCTGAGGTGATGCTGCACAAAAACATGGATGAGGACGAGAATGTCCGATACAACTTCATTAGTTATATGATATACTACCCGTTAGTGGTGCTTATGTTCATATTGAACTGTTTTGCTGATCTCCCGCCGAGGGACACGCCTTATAAGTTTGATAAGGTAAGCATGGTTTGTAAGCTTATCTGAATGGTTATTATAGAAGTGCACGCTTCTCATTTTGATGCATTCATTATCTATAATTATGATGCTGACTTGACCGCATAGTTGCCGGTCAATCAATGATTAATATTATACTAGCTTTTGCCCGCGGCTTCGCCCGTGCTGATTTTTGCATTTTCCCGAGATAAAAAGTAGCCTATGTCTCCGGCCCATAAACTATCTCTATGCAAAAAATCACGTCGATCCGTTGCTCCGTTGCTGCGTGAAAGAAGGACAAACCAACAAACCAACGAACACACTTTCGCATTTATAATAGGGGTACGGATCTCACAAAGTCCGTTTAGCTATCGTAGTAGTACGTGCACACGCACTTTTTGTAGTGTGCGTAACCTCGGGAGCGGTACAAAACGCGCAACACACACAAAACGCGCAACACACACAAACCGCGCTTATCTGTACACGTCACTACTACAAATACAAACATAATCAAACGGACTTCGAGAGATAGAATATCTGTAGTTCTTTCTTAGAAACTATTATGTGTTATCTAAGGTAGTATTATAGGCCAAGCAACGAATTCTCAAAGAAAGGTATAGAGGGAAATGGTTGGAACACAATTTTTGACTTCGTAATGTTGTTTGGACTAGTTAGGAGGTAAACATATCAAAAGTCCCTGCTCCTAGCCCTAATGTTGGGGGGCGGGGGGGGGGGGGGGTTCGAAGGTCCCTTTTTTCGGTTTTGTGCATATATCTCGGAAAGTATGCGTTATAGCGACATAAAACCTCAAACAAAATGAAAGCTGATTAAATTTTATACAAGTTTTATTCAGTCAAGTTTTTCGATATCTTGAATAGTTTTAGAGATAACAGCTCTTAAAAGTCTGTAAATTTGGAAAAAATGTTTTTTTCCATTTTTACTCTTTTTGACCAATTAACTATTCAACGATGCACTCAAAAATAAATGCCGGCCGTAGGGTTCTGCGATATATAAACTATTGAACACTACGACCAAGGATGTACATGTCACACAGCTACACATCGTATTTGACGGAGGTTTCCTGCTCCATAAAGTAATTTGGCAAAGAGGTGCCAAGATATCGACAATCTGCGAGAGCTACATCCACTTTATAACAAAGAACTAGCACGGAAAGTGATGTACTGTAGTCTTTGACGGCTATTCCTCATCAACCTCAAGCACGAAAGTAGCAGAACAGCAAAGGCGCTATCGGCTCAGCAAGTCTGCTGACATCCATTTCACCGAAGACACCGAGGTAAACGTTAAACAAGAAGATTTTCTGTCGAACAAGTTCAACAAAAGCAGGCTCATCAACATGCTTAAGGTGAAGCTTGAGGACAATGGGATCAGGACCCTACAAGCAGAAAGTGATGCGGATGTTCTGATTGTGGATACGGCTGTGGAAATGTCGGAAACATCTGTCGGCATTGTAGGTGAAGATGTCGATCTCATGGTCCTCTTGATGGCTAAAGCTGATGTGCATAAGGACATTATTTTCATCAAGCCTGGACGTGGGAAGACAAGGAATTCCTTATTCTCGTCCCAAGAGCTGCAGCAACAAGATTTCAAGGACGTACTGTTTTTGCATGCCTTTACTGGATGCGACACAACATCTTCCGCATTTCTAAAAAGCAAGGTCGCATTTGCGAAGTTGTATCTGAAGTCGCCAGAGATTCAGAAGGCAGCAGCGGTCTTTTCAGACTCTTCCTCCACCACCACCCAATTACAAAAGGCAGGTGAAACCTGCATCTTGAGGTGGTATGGGGCTCCAGTGAAAGAAGTCTCTCTCAATGATTACAGGTACAAGTCATTCTTGAAATCGGTGGCCACCATCAAGCCTGATATCTCTTGTCTTCCTCCCACCGAGGGAGCAGTAAAACGGCATTCCCTCCGAACATTCCGCCAAGTTCAGCTGTGGCTAGGAAATGACCTGCCTCCTCTGATGTACGGGTGGAAGATTGAGAACAACTGCCTGGTCTCAGTGCACAGTGAGTTAGCAGCTGCACCGGACGACATCTTGAAAATGATTTTCTGCCGATGCACGAAAGACTGTGCCAGCTCGAAGTGTGGCTGCAAGAAAGCAAGCCTCAAATGTTCCCCAGCATGCCAAAATTGCTAGGGAAACTGCCTGAATGGGGTCCCTCAAGGTGGCTGCGAAGATGAAGAAGAACAGGAGAATCCTCTGACCGTTTCATCATACCTTTTCATCGGTCCTTCATACCCCAAGAGACCAAGAAAATGACTGAATGGTACCTACTGTTAAATTCACGTAATAAACATCATTTCAACTTAATGGTTGTGTTTTATAAAACTAACCCAATGTCTTGAAGACACTCATATATGCACAAACAGGTCATAGCAAAACATTTTCCCATTCAAATGGTCTAGATCTTCTTTAATTAAGTGTGAGCCACCTGGTCAGCAGGCCTACAAGTAAATATTCTAAAATGAACATCTGTGCTATTTATCCGAAACGAAGTTATCTGTCAGAGATCGAAGGTGACCGACACAGCCTGCCAAATCAGTAAGTTGAAGTGGCAGTGGACTGGCCATATTTGTCGCCGACATGATAACCGTTTGGGCGAAAAGGCATTGGAATGGATACCACGTACACCAAAGCGTAGCGTAGGCTGCCCTTGTGCGTGCCCGTTGGGCTGACGATCTGAAGGAAGTGGTGGATGGCAGCTGGATGAGGATGCTGGACCACCAAGAGTGGCGTAATATTGGGGAAGCCTATGTCCAGCAGTGGACAAATACAGGCTGATGGATGGATGGATGGTGCTATTTAGACATCGATGCATTGTTGAAGAGTTATCCGGTCAAAAAGAGCAAAAATGTGAAGCAAAAATGTTTTTTTTCAAAATGACAGACTTTCAAGAGCGGATATCTCTAAAACTATACAAGATATCGAAAAACTTGACAGAATAAAACTTGTATACAATTTAATCAGCTTTCATTTTGTCTTAGGTTTTATGTCGCTATAACGCATACTTTCCGAGATATATGCACAAAACCGAAAAAGGGACCTTCGAACCCCCCCCCTACCCCCCAACATTAAGGCTAGGAGCAGGGACTTTTGATATGTTTACCTCCTAACTAATCCACACAACGTTACGAAGTCAAAAATTGTGTTCCAACCATTTCCCTCTATACCTTTTCATTGCTTGGCCTATTATTGTTTGTAGCATTATGAAAATAAATCAAGTTTTAAAGAACATGATGAGTGATTACCAGAGATGAGAATATAGGTAGTGCAATATTTTTCAAGCTAAATGAACTGTATGGAGAAAGTTGAAAATTGTTTGTAAATCCTGTGCGAATTACATCGTTTGTAAATTGAGCAAAAATTTTAAAAATTGCCATTGCAATTGGGCAACGGACTACAAAATTTTACAATTTTTTTGTCAATTTGTAAAGACTTAAGTGTCATACAATTTACAAACGATTTTCAAATTCCACTAGATAGATATACAGTTCAATTTAGCTTAACAAAAACTTTTAGCTTAACTCCCTATTCCCATCTCTGGTGATGACTTGCATGTTTATTATTTAAGAGTAGATTATTCCGAAATATGAGTAGTTATAAATATGTTTATTTACCCGATCACATTGCATGTGACGTCTTTCCTGGTAGCTAGTTTCAAAACACCCTCGTGAGCGTTCTCATAATACATAGAAAATAGAAATAGAAAAGAATTCATAGAAAATACATGACTTTAAATAATATAAAATAAATGGAATGAGTAAATCATGAATGAGATCAATTTTTATAAATAGGTTTCGTATCAACCTGATTGGTTCAATTGGAGCACTATAATCTATACCAATTGATGCACTAACTGCGCCGAACAAGGCCCTTTCATGAAAGCACATGCAGTCTCATTCAATTCTGGAATGGATGAATAAACATTTGATGCGACGACAAAGATACATTCTTATTGTGCAAAATTGACCAGTGTGGACTACAGAATAGATAGTATAATGTAAATTTAAACCGGCTGCTGTACTTATTTAGTGTTTACTTGTGGGAAAACGGCGAAAAAAAATAAACAAAGTTACATATTCGGAGGGGTTTGCCACACTTTGCACAAACGTGCGTTAGATTGGAGTGAATATGTATGTTAATTCCCATGGGTTAATTTTTATAAGTTTTATTTTTAATTTGAATTTACGTCGTTTTAGGACATGGTTTTCATTATTTTGGTATATAAATAAACCATTATTTTTTATGATTTTTTAAAGAATTGTCCGATATGACATCACTTGAGAATTTTAGACATTACACTGACTGTGATTGTGTGATTGCTTTTAAAAAAAGTGGTCTGTCTCTGTCTGTCTACTCATCTGTCATCCAGCTGTCAAAGTAGTCGGAAGCAAATTATTATAAATTTATCTTGATAGCAAAGGACACATTTCTAAACAGCAATTTCTCAAGTGACGTCACACGAAGGCAAATGGAAGTTGCAGCTTTTTCGTAAAAATATTCATCATCATGAGGTTTTTTTAGACCAAAAGTTTGAAAATACGGCTTATTAAACCTAAATCTTGAAATGGTTTTCGAATTAACGCACCTTAACATAATTTAATCCATGCCTATTAGAACCTTTTGAGTAACAACATTTTTACTCAATATCTATTTTGAAATTTTAATATGAACGCATAGTAATCCACTTTTTCACAGAAACCATGCCCGGAAAGTGCAGCTGGGTTCCCGAGTCGTCTGACATTCAGTTGGTTTGACCCATTAGCCATCACAGGGTTCCGAAGGAGTCTCACAGAGACTGACCTTTGGGCGCTCAACCCTCCGGACTCTTCAAAAGAAGTGGTGCCCAAGTTTGAGAAGTACTGGGAAAGATCTTTGAGGAAACGTGAAGTGTAAGTTTCTTACCAGTGCTTTTCAGTCTTGTTTATAAATAATAATTAAAATGTAGAAATAAATAGAAATAGGAAATTAGAATCAAAATTTCTTCATTCCAATTGAAATTTCAGCTCAATCGGCTTGGCAATTCTTGTCGTCTTAAGTGAAGTTTCTACGTCTTTAATCATTTCCATACAGTTTGAAGATTTTGTATTCGAGTTCAAATATAATTATATTGTTTGAATATTAATAAATATACTAAATAAATAAAAACACTTAAAAAAGCATTATATATTTATTCATATTTATTTAGTTATGTCGCAGACAGATGGACAGATAGACACCAAAGCTTCGCTATAAGCATTTCCGTATTTTGACGGAATGTGAAATTTCCATGTGTCTAATATTTTCCATACTGTTTGTAGAGCCAGCAACCCAAAAGCAACATACACCAGAACGACAGCCACTGTGGACTTTAAGCCTGAAAGTGAGAAGAAGCCGGCGTCAATTCTGTCAGCTCTCTGCCTGGCGTTCGGGCCCCAGTTCTTGTTCGGCTCCATTCTGAAATTGCTCAACGATATCCTGATGTTCATCTCTCCTCAGTTGCTCAAGTGAGTGGTTTTTACTTGGAATAAAGTAGTTATTTTTTTATTTTCTGCTTACAAAAATACTTTTTGTAAAGTTTTAGGAATCGTTAGACTTTCATCTTGATTAAGCTTCATTACTTATCTAAGGGCGGCTTGCACCAACATTTAAATCTAGATTTAGCACGTAAGCTAAGTTTAATTTGACAGACATGTATTGACTGAAAGATCGTTAACTCGATTTAGCGACTAAATCTAGATTTATGATTTTGGTGCAAGCCGCCCTTAGTTTATGTTTGTGATTGTTGGCACTTTGTGGACAAGTGTATTTTAATCAGAAGTAACCATATATTTTATCTACTCCCATACTGCAATAAGGCAATTGCATCATAAAAGGCAGTTTTATAAGTACCTACATTGTTTATCCGATGTTATAATATTACATTATAACACCGCGATTCTGCGCTGCAATTAGCCCGATTTATTATAAAACCGCTAGAGACCCAATCAACAACAGAGACGAGAAATAAGTCCTGACCTTATTTCTTAAGAGACACGCCCCCTTTATCCTGATTGGCCTTCAAGCCGCATTATTGAGACAAAGCACCCGAGGTTCATAAACGAATGTTCTTATTTTTCGTGAAATTTTTAGTTGAAAATATTATAAATAAGTATTGTGTGCAACTGAACATAATTAGACATTCGGACACTCGTGTATAATTATTACGAAACTCACGAATGTCTCAAATTTATGACGTTGATCTAACAGGTTTTGTTATTTTTTGAGAATAATTTAATATCACGACATGAGTTTAGACTATACCCCACCCAGCAAATGCAACTGTCAGATCGCATTTCCTTTTTACTGATGGCGTCTATAATCTAGTGGTCTCATTTCGGCCTACTAAACCGGAGCTTGCGGGTTCTAATCCTGTAAAATGTCCAATTTACATCTCAATTGTGATCTACAGGACTTGTAAAATACTTTATTACTTGTTAAAGCAGTTGCCACGCTCGTAATAATTGTCGTTAAATAGTGCGCGTACGCATAGTAATTGTCGTTATTGTGTGGGTATGCGGCTTGTTGAAATCCCCTTGCCGCCGGGCTTAAATTGGTCTTCAGTACGATGAACAATTTGTATCGTATGCACAAACTATTTCTCATATGACTCATAGGATGTGTGTCCTTGAAACTGTGGGCAAAATTCAACCCAAATAGTGACGGATAAAGAAAGGAGGGGGGGGGGGTTAAGGGGCTGAAGCCCCCTCTAAACCACAAATTACTTACTAGGTACTTAAACGTATTTTGGTTGACTTGTACTACATGCTTAATTACGGCCAATAACAATAGTAAAACAATAGATTGTAGCTCAAATCGTGGCTCGATCCATCTTACAGATTTAGATATATGAGCTTTATTAACAAACCGAATGAGGTCATTGGATATAAAATATAAGGGCTTTATTAACCAACCGAATGAGATCTTTGAATCTAAAGGGCAGAAATCTACAGCTATTTTAGGCATCTTTTCATCATGCATATACAAGGTATATCTAAGTTGTTTTTTGAAATCTTGTAATTTTCTTTGTTTTATTTTACAGAATGCTAATAGGTTTCGTAGAAGGCGACCAACCTCTGTGGAAAGGATACTTTTACGCTGTTCTACTTCTCTCCTGCGCTATAGTACAAACAATGCTGCTAGCCCACTACTTCACGAGAATGTACCTTGTCGGCATGAGAATAAGGACTGCTTTAACTAGCGCGATATACAAGAAATCTTTAAGAATGTCCAACTCGGCGAGGAAAGAGTCCACTGTCGGAGAAATTGTGAATTTGATGTCTGTTGATGCGCAAAGGTGAGTTGGAACCTCATATTGAATCGACTTACACATTTTTAAAAAAAATGTACAGATCTGCTAAAGATATAACGCCCATACAAATCTTCGCCGCTTTTCGTATTCTCGAAAACGAGCCGAATCATAAATTAGACGTATAGAAAGCGTTCGGAAATACGACCTTTGCCGAAAAGTAGCGAAGATTCACTGTAAACAATTATTAAAATAATCTTATTCTTTCTAGTAAGTAAACATTTTACACTCATATAATGATTTTCGTTGAGAGCCGCACTCAATAACTCACATACCGGTAGAAAATTTACAAATACCTATCTACTACAAAATGAAAAATATACTGAACATACCCGCGCAAATTTGAAGAAATAGACTAGTCCATACAACTCACAGTTGTCATTTAATTTATTATAGAAGTTGAAAAAGATAAATTGCACTTCTTTGTTTCTTTGGGAAGCTGTTCAATCGAGGTAGAAAATAGTTGTGTTACAAGGGGCAAAAGTAATATTTTGTACGTCGTTATTTTGAATTCAAAGCAAAGCGAAGGATTCTGTTGTAGAATCCCGAGCGCAGCAAGGGATTCTGTTGTAGAATCCCGAGCGCAGCAAGGGATTCTGAAGTAAAATCCTGAGCGTACCGAGGAATTCAATATACGCCGTCTGAGAACAAAATATCTTGGCCCCGAGTTATACACACTATTTTTCATCACTACCTATGAAAAAAAGAAAAAGCTACGAGTACCTGGTATTTTGTGATAATAATTGTTGCACCACATTAGCGTTGTATCATTTACTACGTTTTCACGAGTTAATCAGTGGCGTGCACAGAACTTTTTTCCGGAAAAGCAATCAGAAGGTCAATTATTATTTATTTATTTAAAATGTATAACATTACAGTATATTAACTAATACGTTATACAATTATAATATTAATGTTAAAAATTGAAATCAAAATTAATAAATTAAAACTAAAATTAAAATCAAAAAAATACAATCAAATATAAAACATCAATTTTAAAGTCAAGTACGACAATAAAAAATATATGAATTTTTTTAAATAACACTGAAATAAAAAAGTTTGTATGACGCCAGGGTAGGCACTGCCTTTCCTAGAGTGAACATTTTCATACAAACTTTTTTTTCAAAGTGTTATTGAAATTTTTTCATATATTTTTTTTATTGTCGTACTTGACCTTCTGATTGCTTTTCCGGAAAAAAGTTCTGTGCACGCCACTGGAGTTAATATATCACTATCACTACTCGAACTTATTTTTAATTTTCGCAATAACTTAGCGAAGACTAGCGTCACCAGCGTGAAAATTTCTGAGAAAAAAGAAAGAAAGAAAAATAAACATATAGTTTTTTTTTCATTGCGCATTGCCGCCGAAGCCTAACCGGCCAGTAACTTCTTAATAAATCATGCGTTCGACCTCTTTGGTTAAATGTCGCTAATCTATCAGAAGCACGAACGCGGATCAATCAGAAGAGAGAGAGAGCGCAAACTCCCATGAGAATAAAATTGACTTGGGCTCCCGCTATCCTTTAAAGCCAATTTTTCGTATAGGTGTGATGAAAAAGAAATTGCGCTTGTTTGTTTCTTTGGGAAGCTGTTCAATCGAGTAGTGGTCTGCGGAGTTTGCAGTTTCTGTTTGTGGTACCTGTCTACACTCGGTATAATCCTTGTGTTCAGTGCAGTTATAAAACAGTGTTGCTTGTAGCGCTGCTCGTAAATGGCTTGCTGTGATTGGCTGAGTAGCTGTCAAAGTGACAGATTATTGCATCGTTGCATGTGTTATGTTATGGACATAGTTATGACAATTGACCTTGTAACCTTGCTTTCGCGATCACACATTTTTCCTAAGATAATTTTTGTTGCTATCAAGTAAATGATAAAACATTATCTTTTTCAGGTTTTTGGAACTAACAGCATACCTAAACATGATATGGTCGGCACCTCTACAAATAGCTTTGGCTCTATACTTCTTATGGGACATTTTAGGGCCCTCCGTCTTAGCTGGTTTAGCTGTTATGATAGTACTTATCCCTTTTAACGGTCTGATAGCAAATAGAGTAAAGACTTTACAGATAAGACAAATGAAATATAAGGATGAAAGGGTGAAGCTTATGAACGAAGTACTTAATGGAATAAAGGTACGATATTTTTTTACTAAATTTTGAAGACAAAATGTTCACTAATGCTACAATAAACGCCATCAACATATTTTGCATATGAGTACCTTGTTAAGACAGGTGTATAACTATCAGCTACTCAAATTCTAGAGTTTTAAGCTGCTAAAATTTGCTTCCAGCATGTAGACGTGACGTGACGTGTGACATTTACTACAACTACAATCTAATAACCTGCCATCACAATTAGGCCAATGGCAAAGACTTTATCATCTCTTGTTAGAGGCGATTATTGGTTGGCTCATTGACCTAATTGTGATGGTAAATAGAGTGACCAACTTAGAATAACACCTCTGGCAGAGTTCCTTTGCAAATAGAAATCGTAAAGAGACTCATCTAGATATACAGAGTGTTAAGATGAAGTTGAGGAAGCCGAAAACTGGCGATACTACTCGTCCATACGAACAAATATCAGTGAAAAAAATTTGAGAAATCGAAAAAAAATATAATCTGTTGTTTCATATATTTTAGTCGGGTAGCTATGTAATTTTTCTATGGAACAGCTGATTTTTTTGCGCGTTTCGAGGGTTAGCATTATAGTAAAAGTTATTCGTATGGACGAGTACTATCGCCAGTTTCCGGCTTCCGCAACTTCATCTTAACACCCAGTAAATGGTCATATCGTAAAATTGGTCATACCATGAAGTATGAAATAAGAAATTTACTATACATAGTCTTTCAACAAAAAGAAAAAAAATTGCGACGACGAGCGAAGCTAGGAGGAGCGCGCTAGGTTGCCGTTGATCACAAATTCGATAGCCGAGCGAAGCGGAGTGGAGCGAGACAACCCCTTCAGTTAACAGATTTTATGATATTGCCAATCGGGCCATGAAAATGGTCAACTCTACGATATGGCAACGACATAATATCATAAAACGTGAGAGATAAAAAAAATAGTCCGGTAAAGAGTGAAGCCTCAGTTTATGTAAGCAGTATATTTTAACCGTAATTACCATTTTTTTTTTTCTAAAAAATTCTACCCCATACATTCCATGTTGAGGACAATATTGGGTTTTCTGTTATCATATCGGCTTTGTTTGATATCTTATCGAACCACAATGTGGGTTGGGTTTAAACAATAGTATTTTGTGCAACTATGAAATAATGTGACACATTGACACGTGTCGTAATAGACTTCTACTCGTTTCGTAATAGACTTGCACGAGTGTCTCAAATTCTCAATGCCTAATTATGTCCAAATGCTCACAATATTTTACGACCATCAAAAATATCGTCTTCGCGTGACATTATTTATAAAATTTTAACTAAAGAACACTGGTCATGATATCGTCGTTTCACTTGTCATGATATTTGAGACCATGAAATTAGTACGTACATGCATTAAGGCGATATGCGAAAAAAATACGGGTGTTTCTTTTCTGTGTATTTCATGAAATACACGGAAAATTTTAATAAATTTCTGGTATATACATTTTGACTATATAATCTAGAATTTTGAAATTGGAAAACATGTTTGGATTGATTTTCTTCGATAGAAATAATTGTTGAAATGAGGTCTTCAAACACACTTTTTCTCCTCGTTTGACGAATAGGAACCATATACAGAACTCAAACATATTTTATTAGGTGTGTTTTAACAATATCTAGAGATTTGATATTTGAAATTTTGGTAGCTATTTTAGTTTTTTTAATAAAAATATAAAACCAACTTTTTTCCCTTTGGACCTGAAGCCGCCCCCTCTCGCACTGCGTGATTTTTCGCTTGGAGTGACAGTGACAAAAATAAAATTCGCATAGCCTCTTAAGAAATTAAGACAGACCGTTATCGCTTGTGATTGGTTCTCTAGCGGTGTGGGGGTATACAATATTACAATATACAATATTATAAAGTATTTATATTATTATATCGTATTGAAATGTATGTTTATATTTATAAATATTATGTATTTATATGCAGATATAATATTTATCACCCACAGGTTATAATATGCAATGTTATAATGTAATATTATAATTATACCATCGGTCAAACAATGTAGGTGCTTATAAAACCGCTTTTGATGTTGTAATTACCTTATTGCAGCGTGGGAGTAGATAAGCATATAAGAATAACTGATAACTAAACTAAAATGTGTACTGGGTTACTGCACTTGCCGTTATAGATACGTATGAAAGATAAACCAAGTAATTATTTACCTAATGTTTCTTAATACATTATCTTTTTGCGCATGTAAATGAGTTTACGTAAATAATCGCAAATTATTCTATCTTCCTTGTATTTACTAATTTTACTAGGTCATTCGCGAATATATATATAATAACTTTTTTTACTTCAAATTTTAAGCTAGTAAGCGACTTTGTGACTATCCTTCCCCGTTGGTTAGTCCCCGTAGAGCGATACGGTGATAATGATAAGTGCAAGATAGTTAGTTGGACATAGGGCCTCAAGACAGAATATCGACCTGATGATTTTTTATATGATGGATATTTATATTTTAAGTGGAGATATATTTATATTAAAAATTTTGAATTTCTAATTTACAGAAACCAATAGAATCTGCGATGGCAGCATGCACACAATATCGGTGAAAAGGTTTTGTTGAATAACTATTGAGTGAATTTTGAACTTAAGAGGATGGCATACTCTAGCAACTTTTTTTATTACCCGTGCAGCACAATAAGTCCTACGGCAAAGACTTTATTTGCTTGTCATAGAGGCGATTATATGTTGGCTCTTTGGCCTCTTTTTCTTGAACGCGTAATACTAGTGATCACGCAGCGAAACAAGAAATTGGTGTGTTTTTAGCTAATACTGAAAAATTTTGTAGTGAAAAAAATATTGAATTTAGGTGATATACCTTCATATTTCTATTACCTATTTTATGAAAAAAAAAACAAGTTGATCTCTTAACCGCGTTCTTGAAGCGAACGTTTGATAACCAAAAAAAGAGAGGGTGCAAAACATTTTTTTTTGACGAAAGTATAAATCTTAGTACATTGTTTATACGTAAGATCCCTAGAAAAAAGATTAATAAACCAAATATATTTTTTTCAATACAAGGAGAGTCCGAATTTCTTCAAACGAATCCTAGATAGACTGGAGTTGGTCATGCTCTAGGCTCAGGTACAGGCTTAAATGTTCTGTTTCGATTAATTAGAAAAAGGCGGCTTTTTCATAATCCGGCTACGAAACCGCTCTTAATCGTAACAGAAGACTTAAATTCAATATTCACTCAATAGTTATTCAACAAAACCTTAAATTCAAGTCTTAAATTTAAAATTTTTGAAATTCTAATTTAGAGAAACCAAAGGAAATTTTGCGATGACAACATACACAATACCTACATAGGTAATTAGGTTTTGTTGAATAACTATTGAGTGAATTTTGAATTTAAGTGTTCTGTTCCGTTTAATTAGAAAAAGGCGGGTTTTTCACAACCCGACTGCGAAACCGCTCTTAATGGCTACTAAACATTCGATTCGCGAATCGAATTTGTATTTATGATGAAATGGTAAATTGCAACTTCTGAATTTTCCAGGTCCTAAAAATGTACGCCTGGGAACCCAGTTTCGAGGAGCAGATACTTAAAATTAGGAACAAAGAAATGCATGTACTTAAACAAACTGCGTATTTGAACGCAGCTACATCATTTATATGGTCTTGCGCACCTTTCTTGGTAAGTTTGTTGCATGTATTGATTTGACGATTACGATTTATTTTTTGTCGCAAACAAATGCATTTTCTTTGAAGTTCTTGTTATATAGATTAGATAGAGATATTCTAAGATTGAGAATAAAAAAGAATATGTCAGAGTCCGAAAATCAAAATCTTTATTGCATAGTTGTTTACATTGCTGATAACTTTAATGATAAGAATATAGTCGAATCTTATCATATTAGTATTTACTTTATTCAGCTGACACACTTTATCGAAAATCACTGCTAGATTATTATTTTTTGGCAATTATCGTGTACTGATACAATCAATTGCTTTTTAAATCTCTGATTTACAAGCAATCGATTTCTTTGTTATAAGTTTGATTAGTTTTATATCTTATTAAGCAAATATACAGTAATATGTAAAGTTCAAGGTCTTTGTCTCTTGTAATTGTCAAACTTTACGTAAATACAGCTACAACCGGGTATGAATAATACTGGCAATTGCAACAGCTGAGTACACTATAATTACATATATTATAATGTTTTTTTTTGGTATATCAGAATAAGTGTTCTTATATTGACATGTGTTTGCCAACGTTTCTGTTCAAGGTGACCTTCCTTACCTTCTTCACGTATGTGATATCCGACCCCGAGAACAATATCCTGGATGCCAAGAAAATATTCGTCTCTATGTCCCTGTTTTTCACAATGCACTTGCCACTTGGCTTGCTGCCTCTCATCATTGTTTACACGATTGAGGTAGATCCCTCGACTTTAGACCTAATGCCTGTGGCTTAAGGTTACATACTGAGTACATAGGCATAACTAACATCCTTCCCTCTTCCCACATCTATCCCCTTTCTATATTTCCTCTTTGGATGGATCTTTTGGTGGCTCTTTTCATTGGTTATCCTTTCTTTTAGCTTTTATCGATGTTTTTATAAGTTTTTACGGCATGAAGGAAAGTGATAGGCAGTGGAAATGGTGATCATGTGTCTTCCAGTTTTATTAATTGGATCTTGGAGTTTCGAGTAACAATCATAGGTTTTGGAGGTCTAAACGGCGATGCCTCCGAATACATGGGATGCCTTTGCGACCAAAATACAATATTATTAATTGACAGTTAACGGAAATAACAGCTATACTCAATCAAAACCAGTACTCCTAATACGATCAAAAGCATGTTTAAATCCTACTTTCGCTGTACGAATATAGCCTGCTAGCGAAGATAGTACATGAGTTATGACGTGCGAACAAAAATTAGCCCATCAAAACTAACAGCTCCCGTAGCTCATAAAGCCAAAAATCATTATTATGTAGGTACATGAGATTTGTACGGTTGAATCAAGTAATGCGCACATACATCGTTATGACATAAAGTCCAGAGGTGTTTCCGGGTATGAACTGTGAAATGCAAGTCACAGTGACCTACACAAACGATTATGACTCACACTGTACTCACACAAAACAATGTTTCGAAATTCTTTTAGTATACGGCTGACCGCCTCTATGGCCTAGTGGGTCGAGTACTCGTCCGCCCAAAGCGATTGGTGGTAAGACCTATCGCCGTACTTAATGTGAACCCACAGCTTAAGGGGTACCCCTCCTAGTCGATCGTCAAAATCTACACTATTTGAAGATATTTATCAGCTGTTCAAAAGAAGTTCCATGTTGAATAAATTGGTATAATAATTTTGGGACCTTTTTTTCTAGATTTTAGACTATCGGAAACGCGATTGGATAGAAATAATAATTGAAATGTGGTCTAAATTTACACTTTTTTGATATTCTGACAAATTGGGATAGCATACAGACTTCAAATATATTTATTTAGATTGGTTTTAACAATACCTAAATTAATGGTTATTGAAATTTTCATAGCTATTTTAGTTAATTTTGTACTAATTTAAAACCGACTTTTTGTCAATGTTCCCCGATTCCGTCCCTCTCGCACTTGCAGTAACGGGGACCTTTGCGGACCGATATATCACCTCAACGTGCCTTCCGAAGCACTCAGACCGAACACATTATGTGCCCCTACGGGATTTGAGCTCGTGACCTCCGGATTAGCGGTCGAGTAATCGAACCACTAGGCCATAGAGACGGTCAGCCGTATACTAAAAGAATTTTGAAATTTGAAATTTTGAAACATTGTTTTGTGTGAGTACAGTGTGAGTCACAAAACAAATTGCTCCGTGGTGTGAGCGGTGTGGCCATTTTTGAAAGCAGTCTCATATGGCTGTTATCTGTCTAGCTGTATCATGTAGACTTTGGTGACAGCGCAAGTAGAATATAAATATTCTGCCCATGGTTCATGCTAAGAGTACTGAAGGGAATATTTCACAAGGTCGCGTACGAAGTGTACTTATTGTGAATCTTAGTGGTCGTTAATAGAGTCAATAATTGAATGCCTCTTCGATTTTGTATAATGCTGTTCGTTTGGTTAACTAAACCTGGTGTACCTTAGGTGTCACTGATGTCGTTCGGATGTTTCGTGCTGGTAAACGATAAGGAAGTACTGGACAGTAAGAGGGCTTTCGTTGCATTGTCACTTTTCAACATTCTACGTTTCCCACTATCCATGCTGCCTAACGTTATATCGAATCTCGTACAAGTAAGTTCGTTTGCTTCATTTATTTATCGAGGTCCAATGACACGAGGTCCTTTGTTTTATTGGTCTTTGAATTGGGCTTACATACAAAGTTTAAATTCAGTGGCAAGATATATTTTTTTTATAACTGTTAATCTAGACTTTGTGTGGTTGGACCTCGTTGAGTGTTTGTGTTGGCATTAAATATCAAAAATAAAACATAATAATCTGAATAAATTTACAAGATAAAGATAATAAATAAATAAACAACACATGCACCATGAATGGCCGATTAATACATTTCTTTTTTTCAATTAAACAAAGCATTTTCGGTTCATTTTGTCATCGCCATTGGCATGATTAATGATAAGGTTATGGAAAACTATCAACTAATACTTAAAATCGCTACTGAAGTGGTGGAGGTGATAGTATTTTCATTTTGGTATTTTACTTAAAATTTTCATGATTAATTTTCTACTCAAATTAGGGTTAAATATAGAAAGTTTCTAAGCGCTGTTCAACAAATACGATTGCCGAGCGCCCTGTGCATTTTGTACGCTTGCTTGCTTCGTTCCATGCATGAGTGAAATCATTAGGTAACTGTCTTTACAATGTAAAGATAAAGCTCTGAAAAGACATGTCTGTGAGTTCTTCTAAACTGATCAGGTAAGTAGTTAATTCAGCATATGTAAGCAAAAACTTGAAGTTTACTTTAAGTAATTCAGCGCGCTTTGTAATCGCTTTGCTTTCTATATTTAGGACCTTATTCGTGAATTTTTAGGTGAAATACTAAAACTCGAAACTTTTATTAGAGCACGTTACAAAATTTAGTGACAGATTTATTTGGAATTACAGTGTGTTGACATCAGAAATGTTAAAAATTGATGAACTTACTTTGAAAGCTATGCAAGATTTAAGACAATACACAGATTTTCCAGGGAGTTTATCAGTTTGTAACATTCATGACAAGATACCTTTTTGTTACAAGTAGAATAAAACAATAAATAGTACTTGTTCTAGACTAAGTTATTTGTTATTCACTTCAGCCACCTGTTTCGTCAAAATTAAGTTGTCATCAGGGGGAAAAAATGATTTTTACAGATGTTGTAATTTCATTATAAAACAATTCGTTTCGCCTGAAGATGTCTTCATTTTGATGAAACCGGTACCAAGTGTTGTTTTATTCTACAAAGTTAAAAAATGTTTCATAAAAAATGTTTATGTTTATGTTTTATAAAGAAGTTACAAAACGAAGCATCAACTCTTTGAAAGTTCGTTCGCGATACCTATGCACAATGTCTGCGAGCAAGTGGGCGGGAGAAAGCGGAAGGCAGTAAAGGGCGCGCGGGGGACGTGACTAATTCGCTGCTAATATATTCCGACCCGCTCCCCCTCGCCCGGGGACCATATGCGTATCGCAAACGAACTCGATAAGCTATAAACGTGTGTAGAAAATGAAATGAAACTTGTGATTTTCAGACATCAGTAGGTATAAAAAGATTGAACAAATTCATGAACTGCGATGAATTAGATCGAAGCGCCGTCGAGCACGACCTCAAAGAACGTAAGTATGTTATTATTGTAGTCTTAGACCATATAACACGGGACTCTGCAAGCGCACGCTACCCCTCTGCCGAAGTACATGAACAATTTGTTCAAGTAAGTTTGCTCATTTTGCGTTTGTGTTACAGCTTTTGATTTAGTGTAACATATAAATTTTTCGCAATAGTGCGTGAGTGAGTAACTGTGCTGTGAATAGTGTGCATGTTTACCTCGCCTCCTGGCAGAATGAATTCAGTTTTAAGAGTCGCGTTTTGCCACGTCCCGTGTTAAATTGTCTAAGTATTGTATTGATTGCATTTTGTTACTATGGTTTTATAAGTTTAGGGCCTCACTTCGTTCGTTGGCTTTTTTCTGTTTTTTATTTTTATTTATCCCTTGTTTTCTTGTGTTTCAGCAAACCCACTAGTAATCGAGAATGGAAACTTCTCGTGGGACGAAAAGGACAGTGAGCCAATACTTAAGAACATTAACATGCAAATACCCAAGGGATCTTTGGTAGCCATCGTGGGGGCTGTGGGGTCGGGAAAGAGTTCCCTTCTGTCCGCCTTTTTGGGAGAAATGAATAAGGTATTTAATAATATAATTATTTAGCCCAAAAACGAATCAGCAGCCAATTTGTCATACGTAGGATAACAGAACATTTAAGGATTCGGTGGCAAGATATTTAGTGCTGTCAAAATCCAAATTCTTAATTCATAGCGGGGGCGATGAGTCCTGTAGGGCTATTTATGTATCTTTAGTTGCCAACTGGACTGGGTGCCTATCATCAAAAACATAGATATACTATGGAATTCCGATTGTTTAAGGATATGTTGTGCACTTGAAGTGACGAAATAGCAATTTTGAAAGTTCAGTTTTTATCTATGTTTTTAATGATATGCACCCAGTCCAGTTGGCAACCAAAAATGCATAACAGAGAGGCTGCACTACCTCTCCGCGATCGTGAGTATTGTGTACTTCGCCCCGGTTAGTTAGCCCAATGAGGACAGCCCCTTATAAAAGAGCCGAACAGTTTCAGCTTGCTGACATCTAAACTGGAAAACAATGCTGACACATTTTGTTGAATATCAAAACATCGGCGATTTGTTCAGCCTGTGATAGCAAATAATTTTAAAAGCATTGAATTCTTCCAGGTATCCGGTCGAGTGAACTCGCAAGGGTCCGTCGCGTACGTCCCGCAACAGGCGTGGATCCAGAACGCAACGTTACAAGACAACATCCTGTTTGGGTTGGAGCTACAGAGGAACAAGTACAATAACGTGATCAACGTCTGCGCGCTCAAACCGGACTTCGAGATGCTGCCTGGCGGCGATCAGACTGAGATAGGAGAGAAAGGTAGGTAAAGGTGATAGAACAATAGCCCGCACCGCAATGTCAGCAACGCATTGGCCTATGTTTGGTACTATACCAGAAGATTGCGGATAACGTCATCAGAACTTGTGCACATATAACGCGCCGAATTTGATGACGTAATCTGTACGCGTTGACCATCTGCTAGCATCTAGTTTTTACTAAAACGCGGTGCGTATGATGTTAAGTAGGCGACATTAGAACCCGTGTCACCACACAGAGTTTATGAATCAATTTTTCTTGCAGGAATAAACTTATCTGGTGGCCAAAAGCAGCGAGTGTCGCTCGCCAGAGCAGTGTACTGCGATTCTGACAACTATTTCTTGGACGATCCCCTAAGTGCAGTGGATTCCCACGTTGGGAAACATATCTTTGAGAAGGTATGTGTAGTATAAATACGACGAGGCTTTTTAGTTTTGTTTCTGGAAATTTCTGAGCTTCCTTTTGATTACCAAAAACAAACTTTGGGTTTATAAAAAATATAACAATGGAGTCAATGGGGATCCACACTGCCAAATTATCCCTGTAGACTGCGCATCGTCGATTCAGTACTTTGTTATTGTTGTTGCGTTGTTTTTTGGATTTTCGATTAATTTCTTGGGATTATGCATTTTGCGCTGTACTAGGTTGCTTTAATAATGGTGTCCCTGAAAACTCCATATTAAAAATTAATAACATGGTAACAACAACAAAAATATATCATATTGGAATACAGGTAAAAACCGAAGTAAAAAAATGCAAGATATTGGAGAAAAACAGTAGGGAACACACACAACAACAAATTTTGACATAGCCGGACCGTAGTGTTTATTGGCCGGGCCTATGCTAGCGCCATCTGTAATTAGCTTTGCCTGTGGATCCCCATTGTTTTGATCCTTGACTAAACATAACCTGGCCAATTACAAGAAAACTAGCGATTTAAAAACACAAATGAGAAATAAAAAAAAAGTATTTTAAATAAAATAAAAATATTTTATAAAAATACAATATGGGTATCAAATTGTAGGTATTAAAGAGCTGATTGTAAAAATATATAGTTTGGCCATATTTAGTTGCATCTATTTCGAGAAATCCTTGAAAAACCACAAACTAAAGTATGTTCCCCCTCCTTCTATCTCCAAAAATAGTGGACCAAAAAATAAGAAAAAAATTATGGTAATGTCTGCTTAGGTAAACATTACAGAAAAATAATAGCGGTTGAGATATTCACGAAAACAAAATGACAAAATTAAATTTTTTTTTTCAAGGAAGCTTTCAGTTTGTTCGGCATGTTATGTATTTTGTTCAAAGTCCTTTTACACCCGGTATGTGACAATCAACTTATGTTTTGTTTTGTGTGTGACCCAGGTAATCGGCCCCACTGGGCTGCTAGCGCACAAGACCCGCGTCTGGGTGACGCACAACGTGTCCTACCTCGCGCATACCGATCTCGTGGTGGTACTGAAGGACGGCGCCATCTCCGAGACTGGGACGTACCAACAGTTGCTCGAGAAGAAAGGGGCGTTCGCAGAGTTCCTGCTGGCGCATCTGAGTGACACCGAGCGAGCCACCGCTGAAGGTACCCAATGTTCCTGTTGCCAGGAACAAACCAACTACTCATCCCCGTTTCC
The DNA here is from genome assembly GCA_934047225.1 of Ypsolopha sequella. Classification (NCBI taxonomy): domain Eukaryota; kingdom Metazoa; phylum Arthropoda; class Insecta; order Lepidoptera; family Ypsolophidae; genus Ypsolopha; species Ypsolopha sequella. The sequence goes on along the minus strand of OW203994.1, from coordinate 11,195,264 downwards.
ACCATCATCTTGGTATCAAAGGGGGAAGCCGGGGAACATGCGTGGAGAGCGGGCCTTTTTGTTTTGCCCGCCGGCATTTCTTGAGTCTCCCTACACCGGATACTATTTTCGGCCCAAGTCCCAGTCACCTCTCCCCCTTCCTGGGAGCGTGGTCTACTTCTAGCGCTGCTGTTCCGCTGAAGGTACTATCGAAATTGCCGCTAAGACAGTTTTGACCCCTCTTGGTACCGTTCCAATACACTCAAATAGTAATATCATTATTGGGATTAGTTGCCGTGGGAACAGAGAAGACTGCTGGTTGTAAGGTCACATATATTTAGTTATTAAAGCGAATGCTAGCTACTTCTTTCGTGGCGTTCATTCTAGTGATTCCAGTCGTAAGTGTGTTTATTGTTTTTTTTATGGCATTTCAAGAATATATTATGCAACTGCTACTAAGAGTATTGTGGGTTGCTATTATGACACGAGAACTCCTTATTTTGTGATGGTTTGGTTAAAATCTCGAGGGAGCCTAATCCAAGCTACTAAATTTAGTATGGCCTTAGGCGTTTTTGTTTGGCATAGACTTTAATAATCTCGATGATTACGGCGTGATCTTTGGCCTAGCTTTTAGTAATCAGCGTCTCAAACTTTAAATTACTCGGTTTATGATGACTAGCTTTAGTCCGCGGCTTAGCCCGTGCTGATTTAGTTTGCATTCTTTCGGAATAAAAAGTAGCCTATGTCACTCCCCGGCCCATAAACCCCATAAACCCGGTCGATTCGTTGCTCCGTTGCTGCGTGAAAGAAGGACAAAGCAACGAACACACTTTCGCATTTATAGTACGGATAATAATAATCTCGTAGTTTACATTTGTTTTAATTTTGACCAAACGATCTGCTGCAAGTATGATTAAATAAAAAAATATGAAACGATGTCATCCTATTTATTTTCCCAGAACTAGACGAGATCAAGCAAGACTTGGAAAGCAAGTTAGGTGAAGAGTTCCAGCACAAGCTACAGAGGGCGCGCTCTTTATCGGAGAGTGCTTCTGAGTCCGACACGGTCGCCGCTGGTGAGTTACATCGCTTAAGCTAGGGTCGACAACATTATTAAACAGAGTTAAATATCAACAGTACAACGATTGAGATAGGCCAGCAGTGATTGGCTATAAAAATGGTGTTCAACACAATTTATCGTGGGGTCATTTTTCAGCTTCCATGTTTTTTTCGTTCACTCGTTGTGGTTGATTAACCAGTGCAGTAGATCAAAACCACGATCGGGCCAGATGTCTATGGTTAAACAATTGTTATAGACAGTCAATAATTCTATTGGGTAATTAATGATGTGCAATAAACGGTGTTGCAGGTGATCGCGCGGGTAGCGTCAAGCGCAAGACCCCGGACAAAGCGACGCAGAACGATCTCAAGGAGAAGAACAAACTAATCGAGGCGGAGAAAACTGAAACCGGCAGTGTAAGTACAATACATATACAGGATTTTAAGATGATGTTGCGGAAGCCGGAAACTGGCGAGTACTCGGCTATACGAACTTTTCGTAAAAAAAATCTAGTAATAGTGGTTATTTTTATTCATTCGTTTTAAAAATATTTAAAAAAATCAAAGTGTTAAGGATATGGGCTTTGCCTGGCAATAAATAAAAAAACTAGCTGTCACTGACATGATATATCATGCTCTATGGTCACGCCATTTTGTTTTTTTTTTTGTTCTAAGAAATATTGTTACTGGCAAAGCCATTATGCCCACAAGGCTTTTGGTGAAAAACCCAAGATTTAAAAATTAATCTGTGTAAAAATTTAAATTTTCCGAAAGGGTAAATACAAATCCCTGGCTTTTTACCTACTTTCATTTTAGCTATTAAAATTAACGGGTTAATAGTTCGACATGGTGTGGGTTCTTACAAAAATCGATAGTTGACATCAAAACAAACAGATAATACAGAGCTACAAGGATCTTTTGGCGCGTGGATTAGTTGTGTCCAAAATCCGCTACCATACTTTCTGCTGCGCCCCGCCCCTGACACTGTCATCCACACGCCAAAAGATCCTTGTAGCACTGTCCATCCATCCATCAGCCCGTATACGTCCACTGCTGGACATAGGCCTCCCCAATATTACGCCACTCTTGGCGGTCCTCAGTCATCCTCATCCAGCCGCCACACGCAACGTCCTTCAGATCGTCAGTCTAGCGGGCACGAGGGCGGCCTACGCTACGCTTTGTTGTACGTGGTCTCCATTCCAAGGCCTTACGGCCCCGACGCTTATCACGTCGGCGACAAATATGGCCAGTCCACTGCCACTTCAACTTACTGATTCGGCAGGCTATGTCGGTCATCTTCGATCACCTTGTAGCACTGTATTCTTTGACAAAAACTTGTAAAATGTCACATTTCGAAGATATAAGCATCCAAACCGTTACTGGTAGCATTTCAGTAAGAGCGAGATTGCACGCTCTTTAGCACTGTGCGTGCTGAGTGAGGCTTGCGAGGCTGATTCACAACATCTATTCTTAATTTCCAAAGCGAGCAAAAAAACTGTTTCGGATTCAATCTATTCAAGGGGCTCCACAATGCTAAACATCAGTTTTGCATTGGATTCAGTTCCGTCAATCTAAATGGTAAAAATTTGAAAAAAATATGGCGTGTTTTTTGACTCATGACAAATATTAATTACACTTTATAAATAAACATGCTTTCAATCTTCTTTTAAAAAAGCATGAATTTCACGAAAAAAGCGATTCAGTTTCCATATTTCGAAACCGATTGAAACGACACAAACGCACGCAGATACTAACTAGAAAAAACCATCTTTATTACATAAAGAAATTATAGTTAATGTCCTATTGTAGCCTCGATTTCCTAACTAGAAAAAACCATCTTTATTACATAAAGAAATTATAGTTAATGTCCTATTGTAGCCTCGATTTCAAAATAACTGAAGTTTTGGGTGCGCGGCATCTGATTAGAGCAGGATAGACAGTTAAAACACAATTAAGGTTTCGGCCCAAAAATTATATGACGAAAACTTTCAAGGTCATGTTTATTTTATTTTTAGGTAAAATGGACAGTATACAAGCACTACTTGACTTCGGTGGGCGTGTTCGCTAGTGTGGTCACCGTGTTTATGAACTTGGTCCTTCAAGTGTTCCAAGTCGGATCCAACTACTGGCTCGCGAGATGGTCCAACGATAAGTTAATGGTAAGAAATAGTTATTTGTGCAACAACAGAACAAAGTTCGTTGTTGTTGCTTGAGTTTGTATCCCGAGCAATCCAAAGATTCCAGGTTAGAATCTTGAGCGTGGTAAGGCACAGGAACCAAATCACTTTGCTCTCGTGTGACACATACAACTTTTCACCTCACTAGCGATAAAACATAAGATGTAAAGAATCGATATTTTCAAATAAACTAATAAAAAATTCAATATTTTGACAAGAAGTTTATCTTGTCTACGGTATCCGACAAGCTGCCCCGCTACGGAATGAAAGAGATAGCCGCCGATAGCTGATGTTTGCCATCCTTCTTTCCCTCGAACAGACTTATATTAGGGTTGCGTTTCTAAACGCCCGGGTAAATATAAAATTTAAATGTCAACCGTTATACTATCACTCGAGTGAAAATGCACAGTACATAAACCTTGTCAGAAATGTAAAATTTAGTTTGACAGTTTAAATTTTATATTTACTCAGGCGTTTAAGAACGCTACCCAAGTGAGCAAAATTGACTTTGTTGACTGGTTTTAAGCAACAAAGGCGCGCTTTTTAAGCTAGTGAGGTGAAAAACTTTTCAATGGCTTCTCTAATTAAAAATCGCTTTTTTGTACAAGGCGGTTTTTATTTATGCATCTAAATTAATAATAATGGATTGTTAACAACGGTTTCGCAGCCGGATTGTGAAAAACCCGCATTCGCTTACCAGGTCATTTCAGAGTTTTTATTCTTATTAATAACTAAAAATAATAACACATAACGAACGATTAAAAAACATAATAATCTATAAACATAAATCAAATTATCCTTCGTTAAAAAATGTCGTACCGGACGTGACGTACAAGTTCTGAACAGTCCCCCCCCATAAAAGATGCAAACAAAGAAGTATCCACTTCAAAATATATGAGTCGCTGACCAAACCGTCAAGTTGGTACCTAGTTGATATTTTTACCATACCTTCGGTGTTTGTTTTATTTACAATTGTATCGATTCGGCGTAACACGACTAAACTTATTTGACAGGACTAACCTTGTTTTAGGCGTTCTGTCTTTGTCTTTCTTTATCGAAAAGACAAGGACAGAACGCTTAAATTAAGTTTAGTCCTGTCAAATAAGTTAAGTTGTGCTAAACCGAATCGACACCAATGTTAATTTCAGAATTAATTGAGACTTGAGGATAATTCATGATTTATATAAAAAACGGCTCACCTCGATACGTGTTATGATCGGGAAAGCCGACCAGTTTCAGCAGATTTAGACTGCCTTCATCTGGGCGAGTGAAGACGTTTATGCGACGACGTTACGCCTCATGGACGTTTTTTTTAATATAAATAATGTTAATTTCCTTTCGCATAACTCCAGGTAAATGAAAATGGCACAGTCGATACGAACAGAAGAGATCTATACCTCGGCGTGTACGGTGGCCTCGGTGTTGGACAAGGTATGTTGCTCTATTTAGTTATCTATCCACTAATGTTATTCATAATAGGTCTTTACATATGAAATTGCCGAAACTTTCTTACAGATTCACGAGTTCATAGTTCCTGTAATTCAATAGCTATTTCCATTATTTGTTTTAAGTTGATTTCAAGGTTTTACATCTACGTATTAAATTTTGTTTTTATTATCAGTTTGATGACCAACATTAAAATTTCAAAAACTGTTCGTCCTAAATGCCATTCACTTCCATGATAAGATTCGTAATATTTTTTTACAGCTGACACTTTTAAAAAATCAATTAATGTTGCTGTTAGCTTAATGTTGTCTCATTCATACACAAAAGAAATTATGTAATTTGGATTTGTCATTCGTAACAAAAATGCAAAATGTTAGTATTCAAAATTGAGTTTCCTTCAAATTCTCTATAGAAAACGGCAATCTCATATGTAAAGACCTAATGTTTTAATAGAAAATGGTTCTTGGATATCTGACTGACTTATTTATGGAACAGGAACAATAACACGACATTAACGAGCCTTGGGATTTTGTGTTTTTACTAAAACTACTTTAAGAAATGTATGCAATCTGCAATATAAAGTCATATTTTATCAACACAATATTAAGGTGGATGGTCCAAGGTAGTTTTTATAAAAAACTTGTGAGAACCAATGACGACGACAGAAGTATTATTATTTAACTTTGTTACCTTTTTCCACACGTTCCATCAACTTTACACCCGCGAATATTCAGTTTTTCTTAAAAACAAAATGTTTTAACAGTCTAATTTTGCAATTTAAAACTTTCATACATTGGATTACAAAAGTTTTAAATAACAAAATTAGATTCTAAAAAAGTTTGTAAAAAAAATGATTATTCGCGGGTGTAAAGTTGATGGAACGCGTGGATAAAGGTAACAGAATTAAATAATAATACTTCTGTCGTCGTTATTGGTTCCCACAAGTTTGTATGAAGATTGCCTTGGACCATCCACCTTAACGGTGTTATGGATGTTCTCAGGATTAACGAAATTGATGAATGTTCATGTCTTGGTACTGAAGTAACTGTAAATATTTAGTAGCATTTACTATTGAAAAAAAAAAACACAAAATATTATTTTATGTAAGATAGATGTAGGTTTATTTACAGTTTAAACAATAAAATTGATATTTGACCCTTGCGAAGTGAGTTTATGAAAAGTGACAATTCAGTTAAATGAGAAATATATAAAATATATTAAACAAGACTTACATTTAAGATTTGTATTATGCTAATAAAATTGAAAGTGAAAGCACGTAAACTCAGCTTTGTCATGATACCAAAAACTGTATCAGTTTGTTAGTTTAAATTCACATTGTAAAGGGAAAATATTTTATATTTTGACACGTTTTCATTTGATCACCAGTGAACAAGTATTATATTTAACAAAGAAATTGTCGAGATAATCGGAAATAGCATGAAACTTCTAACGCTACAAATATGAATCAAATCTATTTATTTATTTGCTGCGGCTATTGTCGGTTGACCATTGCATTGTTCAGTATTTTATCTACTGCCATACTACAATAAGTTACAACATCAAAGACGGTTTAATAAGTACTTTACATCGTTTGTCCGATGTCATAATATGACATTAATAACATCGCGATTCTGCGCTGTCATTGGCCCAATTTGTTATAACACCGCTAGATAACCAACGACCGAGAAATAAGGCCGGAGTCAGGCGGCAATACCGCAGAGACGCACTTGAACTTTATAAACGACTGTTCTTTTTAACATTTTTCGTAAAATTGTCAGTTGAAAATATACCACTAATATTATAAATGCAAAAGTTTGGATGGATGGATGTTTGTTACTTCTTCACGCCGTAACTACTGAACCGATTGGGCTGAAACTTTGCACAAATGTAGTTCTAGACCTGGAATAGGATATATACTACTTTTTATCGTATAAATCAATTCCCATGGGAACAAGTTAGAGTGTCGTTTAGAGACGCGACTCGGCCTTCAGTCTCGCCGTACATACTATTCCAGGGGATTAAATAAGTTATCAAATACCGCCAAAGACACATTAATAGTAGTTTATGCTACAAGGGCGCAAAGGAATAAATTACGAGGACGATTTAAAACACGAGCGTAGCGAGTGTTTTAAACGTAACCGAGTAATTTATTGCTTTTACGCCCGTGTATCATACTACGTTTTTCAATGCATAGTGTGAGGAAATGAAAATAAATATAACTTTAAATTATAATTGGCTCAAAAGGACTGTATCCAGAGCCGTTAAACAGTGGAAAAAAAGTATAACATCTATGGTACACAGGAAAGGCTGCAGGTTAGCCAACCATTGTAAATAAATTAAAAAAAATAATAATAATAAAGCCCTAGGGCAAAATAATCGACTTTTTGTTCGGTTTTGATGCATAAAAAGTGGGCCTTTACGAGCACATGCATTGAAAAAATATTTATAGATTCGATACGATTATACAAAAACTTGGCGAAGCCGCGGGCAAAAGCTAGTTATAAATAATGTCACGCGTAGACGATATTTTTGATGGTCGTAGATAAAGTATTGTGTCAAACATTGGGACACTCGTGCAGTTTGTTACGAAACTCAATTTGTTCGTTTCGTAAACAAGCACTCGTGTCCTCAGTATCTCTCATTTTGTCACAGTTTCACAAAATACTATTCAACTTAAGTCTTTCATAGAAGTACCATGCTGTCCAGTAAAACTAAAGTGCAATATTTCCCAAGGCCTATCGGATGCGAATAATTGTAAACAAAAGTGTTTATATATGTATAAACACCAAAATTTTATTATTATTTTACCATCTGCATTATCCGTTATATAATGGAGGTTCATATTTGTTTATGGTCAACCAGACTTAGCGAAGTGGGCACTAGTAAGTTAAGATAGTATGTACATATAATTGGATCAATAATGAATACATTATAGGCATGTTATGATTTATAGAAATACCGCATGTGTTTACGTTTTGATGCATGAAATTCTTTATAACACATTTTCCCTATTCTTTGAACTAAACGCATGATTTATTTTCGTATGGACCATAATTATTGGGTGTTCTACAAGTGCTGATATTTTAAACACTTTTGTTTGCTATTCTTTATTCGCAATAAGCTGACTGTCGCTTTTTATCTACACGAATTATATTTTCAGCATACTATTATAAACAATATTCTTAGTATTCGCATCCGATTGGTTTGTCTAATTGACAGACTGTTTTAACATCCGTGTTTTATCTTGGCTGTATCATTTATAATGTGGTATATTCTCTAATTCCACAAGTCCTTTTTTTTTTGATGAATGCGACAGTGAGCTCTTTCGAATTCATGGACGTTATAAGACCGCTGTTTCATAAAAGAAGTTACTGGAGAGATTATTTGTGAATTATTTTTGCTACATTTGGGTAATTAACTTACAAACCACTTCCATTAAGTAAAATATTACCTTTTAGCTATGAAAAGGTTATTTTTCTGACACAACTGTTTTTGATCGTTATTTTTGCCCAACCACACACTAACATAAAGCAAACTTTGACGTAACGTCTTTTATGAATCACCGTGTGTATCAAACGTGTGACACAACCCTATCCGGTGCCAGTGATCGCGGTATCGGTGTCGTCGCTGGCGCTGTACCTCGGCGCGCTGGCGGCGGCGCGCGTTTTACACAACGCACTGCTCGGCGGCGTGCTACGCGCGCCCAGCATCGGCTTCTTCGACTGCACGCCCGTGGGCCGCGTGCTCAACAGATTCAGCAAGGACGTCGAAGTGCTAGATAATGTGCTGCCGATGACGCTGCGGGGGTGGACATCTTGCTTCTTCTCGGTACGACCGGATTTAACGCGCCACCAAATTATCTCTTCGATAGACCATACATCATCAACGTCCTGAGCCGAGGTCACCCTGCTGGGGGCTCAGGCGCATGCTGATTAAAATTTCATTGGATTTGAAAGTTCTCGACTTTTGTCTCCTTTTTTTCGGTAAAGTTGTGAAGGCACATTTTACTCAGCTGTTTCACAGTTAGGAAACTAGTTAGCGTGAAATCCATGTTTTTTAATGAGCTGTCGTGGCCAGTAGTTTCAAGTACGGTCAGCAAAAAAAAAAAAAAAAAGTAACCATGTCAAGCCCAAACACTTTGATCCTAAGACTCAGAAATAAAGAATACTTGATCAGTAGTGCATGTATTTATGTATACATCAAATATTACTCACCTCATCTGTAACTCTTCTGTGGTCCGTAGGATCAAAGTGTTAGCGCTACGTTTGGTTATTTGATCTCTTTTGTTGACTGTAGAAGTAGAAATTTTCAAAGTGCTATAAAACATTCTTATGTGTATGTATAAAAATACAGATTATGTTTGAAGTAAAGAAATATGACGTACAAAAAAATTTTGTTTGTTGGTAATAATCAAAACTTATTTTATGTTTTAACAAATTTATTGTTGCTTCAAGCATTTATTGTCAATGGGGCTTTTTTGGTGGCGTGATCTTAATTGATTGACTAAGCAATGCAAATCTCGATTGTATAAGCGGTTTTTATGAAAAAATTACATTGATCCATTGAGTATTGGTTCATTGATGTGAATAGAAAGGCTGATGCTCATGAAACGTTAGAAAATTCTTTTTGAAGATGGATTTTAAAACGATTATGTACCTATCTCACATAGCAAAGATGAGGATGTTAATAGTTGCATGAGAAATAGCCTCCCTATTTGTATATAGGCGGGAGTGCGGGCAAGTGCGTACATGTCAGTATGACAGCGGCCGCATTTCCGTCATGTCACGTACTATAGTTATAAAATATTGATAGTTGTAGTTTCATTATAAAATAAGATAATTGGTATCTATTTTGTTTAGAATTGGGATCAGTATGTACAATTTTTTGATGTTTTCTCTACCATTGTATGTAAAGAAACAGGATATTAGATATAGTTTTAATATATACCCGACTTTCTGCTTGTGTAATTAAAAAATCGAAGGTAATTGCCTAATTTTATATTCGTAACAATGCATGTCCGTGACTAACATAGATTTTAGTTGTAGTGTTATTAGATACCTGGCACCATTCCTTTATTTGAGCACACAATAGAAGTCAAAATAAAAAACAAATAAAAATGTATTCATTATTTGATATAAAACCTGTTATTCAACGATATTTTCTTACATGAAATACGGAGGTTTTCGAGAGGCGCTTTTATTAGCTTGTGTTAATCCCCACTTACAACGAAACGTATTAAAGGGGCTCCACGATGCTAAACTTCAGTTTTGCCTCGGATTCAGTTCCGTCTATATGTTAATAATAATAATTTGAAAAAAATATGGTGTGTTTTTTGACTCAAGACCACCTTAATGACACCTTTGATCTTCTTACAATTAAATAAATTTAAAAAAAGTATGAATTTCACGAAAACAGTGATTTCAAAACCGATTAAAACGAAACTAACACAAGATACTTACAAAAAAATCTTAGTTACATACAAATATTATAGCTAATGTCCTAACCTAATGTAGCCACAGTTTCAAAATAACTCTTAGTATTGAATGCGCGGCAGTTGATTAGAGCAGGATAGACATTTAAAAAACAAAAGCGTTAGAACAGGACTGAAGTTTAGCTTTGTGGAGCCCCTTAATATGTCGCTGTGACGTTGAACATAGAAGGTTTGTGAGACACTAACGACAACAAAACTTGTCTATAATTTTAGCATCGCTATTGTTACAGCGATAGGGTCGTTTTTCGCGGACCTAATGCCTTACCTGGCTTGCTGGCGCGCTGCGAAGTTACTCCACGCGTTATTGCTAGACAAAGTGCTACGGGCTCCTTTGCAATTCTTCGAGGTGACACCGGTGGGACGGGTCCTGTCTAGATTTTCTAAAGACATAGACGTTTTGGATACGTCGTTGCCGTCGGAGGCTTCTGACGTCATCTTTTGCGCCTTTGAGGTAATTTTTGTTGGGGATCGAAATGTTTCAGTATATTTTCGATTATGGTTTTAAACTCCATTTTTCATTTATGTTACTAACTTATATATGTTATTTAGAATACTGGGATGTTTATGTTATTATTTGACCAGCGGGATATTTATTTTATGTTTTGTAACTTGATGTTTGTGTTCTGTTACACATTTTTGATGTTTTAATAGTTCATTTTATTTATACTATGGTAAAGAACAACATTGAAAACTGATCCCGATTTTAAGTTGTCACAGATCATTAAGCGAAGCGCTCCTCCAATTTCACCTTCCTTCATATGATAACAGTTCTATTCAGTTACAATTGTTGTAACTTATTTATTGTACATATGTTTAAAAAAATTCAAAGACTTGGTGAATTTGGACAGGGGCCGTCCATATATTATGTCATTTAAAATTAAGGGGGCGGTCTGGTCTGCGGATGACGATAATATCATGAGCATAGGTGGCAATAATGTTCTTGCCAAAAGAAAAATCATTGTTTAAACAGCAATATTGATTTTGTGATAGAGATAAAGAAAATTACATCAGTTTTTTGAGAGTGTGGGGTCATTGAATAACGACGATAGGATGATTGTAGGGGATTGAAAATCGGCAAAAATCGATGACGTAATATATGGACAGCCCTCCGGAGATTTTTGAGTCTAATCACAAAAAATTTTGTGTCAAAGCCTGGCCAAAATAATGATCCTTGTTTTGTAGTTTAAAATGAAATACACCAATTACATGTTTATCAAAAAAAAAAAGAAAAACGCGCCGTACCAACTCCTGCGCAATGCAAAGTTTCTTATGTTCCAAAGTGTCTCATTTTCAGATTTGTTCATTTAAATATTATATATTATTACAATGCGATGGATGTCGCTATAAAAATATATATTTAATAACATTAAATATTCTTGATTTTTGTAGCCGGGCTTTAATACATTTTTACAAGTAGTTTTTAAAAATACTTAACAGTATTCGCGTTTACGTGTACCTAGTCGTTTGCCGTTTAAAACAAACGATAGTGACTGACTAGATTAATGCGTACTTTGTACGATTTTTGTATTCTGCCCCAAGTCTGAATAAGGCTCCAACATGATTGTGTCCATTACAACAAAGTTCAACAACAGGTGCTAGGGACACTGTTCGTGATCAGTTTCTCAACCCCAATCTTCTTGGCCGTCGTGCTACCTATCGGAATCATCTACTACGTCATACAACGGTTCTACGTCTCCTCGTCGCGACAGCTCAAACGGTTGGAGTCTGTCTCGAGATCGCCAATCTATTCCCACTTCGGAGAGAGCATAACGGGCGCTTCGACTATAAGAGCTTATGGAGTTACCAATCGGTAAGTTTATTGAAAAAAAGTATCTGACCTTTCAGCACAGAGTAACTAAAATATACAACAGAGTAAACGGGTTACGGTTACAAGCAATGGTAACACTTAAACAAAATAATAATAATGATAAAACTCTGGAGCGTCCGGAAATTAGATCGATAGGCGCTCGACCGGAGCAAGCTGATGTAGTCGCCTTCTGGCGAAGCCTATGGTCACAGCCTGTCACTCATCGGGAGGGCCCGTGGTTCGAAGCTGTCGAGGGAGCATGTGCGTCTATCACGCCAATGAACCCAGTCAGAATCTCGAAGGAGGACGTAACTGCTGCGGTCCGTAAAGCCCCGAACTGGAAAAGTCCAGGACCAGACGGACTGCAGCATTACTGGCTAAAAGGATTCTGGCGTTCCCATGCTACCCTCGCAAGGCAGTTCCAACAGGCCCTTGACGATGGTACGCTCCCGAACTTCTTAACTACAGGAGTCACTCACTTAGCTCCAAAAAGCGAAGATACCGCGGATCCATCGAAATACCGCCCCATCACGTGTCTTTGTACTATATACAAGACGCTTACTTCCGTTCTGAGCTCCAAGATTTCTCAACACATTGTTGAAAATCACATCATCTCGGACGCTCAGAACGGATGTAGGGGCGGTAGCCGCGGTAGCAAGGAGCTACTCCTCATTGACGCGGTCGCTGGCAAACTGGTCAGACGCAACCGTCGGAATTTCTCCGCCGCCTGGATAGACTACAAAAAGGCTTTCGACTCGGTCCCCCATTCATGGCTCCTAAGGGTCCTTGAGCTGTACAAAGTCGACAATACAGTTCGACACTTCCTTGAAGCATGTATGGGGCAATGGAGTACTATCCTTAGTCTCGCAGGCGAGAAAATGATGGATGCCGATGACCAAATACGGATAAAGAGGGGTATTTTTCAGGGTGATTGTCTGAGCCCGCTTTGGTTTTGCTTGTCACTGAACCCTTTGAGTCAGCTTTTGGAGGAATCAGCGACGGGCTTTCAGTTTCGGAGGGGAGGAATGCGGATATCGCACCTTCTCTACATGGATGACCTGAAGCTTTTTGGCCCCACAGCTCAGAAACTGGAGGAGTTGTTGAAGATCACTGATGACTTTAGCAACTCCATCAGAATGGAGCTAGGAGTCGAGAAGTGTGCGGTCTTGCATGTGGAGAGGGGGCATGTTGTTCGCTCCGATGGAGTCGATATCGGCTCCAATCGATTGAAAACCCTTTCCGAGACTGAAACATACCGGTATCTGGGCATGTCCCAAACAATCGGTGTGAATGAAGCAGACATGAAACAAGCCGTTCGTGGGGTATTTTATAATCGCCTGACAAAAGTGCTTGAGAGCTTTTTGTCGGGCGGAAATAAGATACGAGCTTATAATGCTTGGGTCATGCCTGTTCTCATGTACACATTCGGAGTGCTCAGATGGACTCAGACCGAACTAGATGCTCTGGACAGAAAAGTCCGCACAACCCTGACCCTTCATAGGATGCATCATCCGAGATCGTCGGTCATGAGACTGTATCTCCCGCGGAAGTGTGGTGGTCGAGGCCTTTTAAACGCCAAGACTATGCACAACCGTGAGATATGCAGTCTCAGGGATTATTTCCTGTCGAGAACGGATGATGCAATCCATAAGGAAGTCGTGGCATGTGATAAAGGACTCACCCCTTTGTCCTTAGCCAGCGAGGAATGGCGCAACCCGGTTGTACTTAGCACCGCTGAACGAGAGTCAGTGTGGCGAGGAAAGGAATTGCACGGGAGGTTTCACAAGGCTCTTCACGAGCCTCACGTTGACAAAAAAAGCTCCCTGCATTGGCTGCGCTTCGGTGACCTCTTCGGGGAAACCGAGGGTTTTGTCTGTGCAATACAAGATCAGGTGATCAAGACGCGTAACTACCGGAAATACATTATCAAGGATGGGACCCAGGACATCTGCCGGGCATGTGCCCATCCTGGAGAATCTCTTCGACATGTTATTTCCGGTTGTTCCGCTCTTGCCAACACTGAGTATCTGCACAGACACAACCAAGTGGCCAAAATCCTTCATCAAGAACTCGCCCACAAGTACGGCCTCGTAAATGAGAAGGTGCCATATTACAAGTACTCACCGGCGCCAGTACTAGAAAACGACCGCGCCAAGCTCTACTGGGATCGGTCTGTCATCACGGATAGGACTATTCTCACGAATAAACCTGACATCGTGTTGATGGACCGGGCGCAGTCTCGGGTGTCTTTGGTGGATATCACAATCCCACACGATGAGAACCTCGTGAAAGCCGAAACCGAGAAGAGGAGGAAGTATCTCGACCTAGCTCACGAGGTTACCGACATGTGGGGCGTGGCATCCACCGAAATAATCCCAGTTGTTTTATCCGCGAACGGGTTAATACCAACCAGCCTCGAAACCAACCTGAGACGGTTGGGATTCCGTGGCAGTTCGCTTCCAGCGCGGATGCAGAAGGCGGTTCTGCTCGATACTGCTCGCATCGTTCGCCGGTTTCTTTCCCTGGGGCTCTGAACCTTGGTCGACTGTGCTTCTGCCGAGGGATGTACCGTTTCTCTCTCTTTAAATTCTTTTGGCCAAGAGGGAGAGACGAGATCAAAAATTCTCGAAATAATAATAATAATAATAGTTTAAATACTTTGGATATCCCGACTCATACAATTTATCTTCTTCAAAAAGCTGTAACAAAAAACTGTACGAGTTCTTTATATGGACACGTCACCTGTAGTGAAATAGCAGTATATATTTTAGTAATTTTAGTCACTGATTAATTAGCCATAGAAAATCCCGAAACATTTTGAATTTTTGAAACATTCTTTTTATCACCGAACATAGCGAATTTAATATGAAATGACATACCGTTAATCTCACTTTGATTGCCAATGACTTCGTAATCTTTTGAGATATCGAAAAAAATATTTACATTCTGTTGTTAGCTTTTTAAACGCAACCGATTTTCATAAAAATCTTCGTGTAGGAGACGGGCTCTTTGTCATTTAAATTTCTACCTACTTTTTTATAAGCATATAATTATGATAGTTGTTAAAACTGGTAAGCTTTACAGAGTTTTTAATAGTACCATTTTCCACAGGTTTATAGAGGAATCAGAGCACGGGGTGGATCATAACCAAGAATGCTACTACCCGAGCGCCATCGCAAACCGATGGCTGGCTGTCAGACTCGAGATGATAGGCAACTTGATCATATTCTTCGCCGCCATCTTAGCCGTTTTAGGAAAGGATTCTATCACTGCCGGCCTTGTTGGTCTTTCTGTCAGTTATGCTTTACAGGTTAGTGATGAATTTCTCTAATTTTTTGAATTGGAATGTGTATAGCGGCTTAAGAGTAACCAAATGAATCGTCGAAGTGGTGTCAGAGGTGTTTTTTAGTGTGGACACCCACGATTCACCGACTATTATAACGTCCCAGCGTGATGGGTGGTGCGGCAATGCTGGGGAGAATCCTCCTACCTTTAACGTGCAAATAGGATTTGAAAACTTTCCTTCCCAATTCGTAGATTGATATTGTAAAAAAAAATATAAATGCAATTTTTGTTTATAAATAGAATATAGTGTATACAGGTGAATCAAACCAATGTACCCTGGAGTGAAAGTACCCTAAATATTGATTATTTTACTGAAGAACCTTTATTTAATTTTTAATGTAAAGAAAAACTGCATTCAACGGGTTTTGAAAAATCACCTACAAGATCCGGAAATCGAAGCGGACAATTGTGTAAAAAGATATCCTGTATTTTTGTGATACCGATCGAAAGGGGTCAATCCTAAGAACCAAATTCTTTAGTATCCTAAATTAAAGAAGACCATGAAATTGAACAATAACTTATACATTTAATGGGACAAGACAAAGCCCTTTTAATTTAATACTCAAGTCTTTCCATACAATATAATATTGATTTGTGGGATTAACTTTAATAGTTTTGTTATTAAAGTGTTAAATTTCATGCTATTCCTTTAATTTAGGATACTATGTTACTTAGAAGAATTTGGTTGTTATGATTGACCCTTTCGTCGGTATCATAAAAATATAGGATGTTTTTTTTACACATTTGTACGGTTCGATTCCCGGTTCAGGCAGGTGATTTTTCAAATTTCTTTGAAGCGGGTTTTCTTTACTTTATAAATAAAATAAAGGTTCCTTTAAGTAACATTTGCTATCTTCAATATTTTAGCATTGTTTTGATTCATCCTATTAGTATTTTAGATTAAATATTACCTTTTTATTAAGAATCTGTCATTATTGTGTTATGTCGTAACATCAGGTGAAATAATACGTCTATCGTCAAAATGCATAATAAAGTTCACAGGCTGCAGTGGCCGTTAAATTCTAGAGCACGTTTATGATCTTTTATTGCGTCGAGTATATCGAGGTTTATGCTAGAAATATCTTAGCATTCAACGCCATTCTTAGAGACACTTAAAAAAGAAACGTAAAACGAAATATAATCGAAATTGGTTTATTTTTCTGGAATTTAATTAAACGATTTCGAATGAAATAATTAAGAGGCCTGGAGCTGTATTTTTGAATCATTCGAATTTCAATATGCATATGAATCCGCATGATTCGCATACGAAAACTTGAAATCAGTATTTTTGAAAATTCTCTCCGTGAGTTCTGTAACGAGTGGTCTGACCCACTCGTTTTCCGATTTCTACTAGTAGAAACTATGCATGAATGACAAGAAGAAAATGTCGATGTCGATGCATCGATGAGATTGACATGACATTATAACTTTTTAATTTACGTTCCGTTCACCTCCATTCATTACTGGTTTTTAAAATCAACGAAATATTGCTCTCCGGTTTTAATTTTTTCTGCGTGAACGCAAACCGGTTACAATGATTTCTACTGATTCAAAAATACGTAAAATCGTGACCAATAGAATTGGATTTCGCACGTGACTTTTTTTCGTGCGTGAATATATGATTCATCGCGAGTGATTCAAAAATACAGCTTCTGGGAGCAATCCTAGTTCATACAAACGAAATACCAAAACCATTTGTAAATCATAGATATTCTTAAGGTAGTGTGTATTTATTCCGATTGCATCTATGTTCCCAAAAATATATTAAATAAATTTTTTAAATTGCTTATATGTCGTCTTTAAATTTAATATATATTTTGGAACCTAGATATACTGTAAGGCAATCGGAATACACACTATCTTAAGAATATCTATGATTTACAAATGGTTTTGGTATTTCGTTTGTATGAACTAGGATTGCTCCACAGGCCTCTTAATCAAAATTGGTTAGGAGGTCTATAACGAAGTGGCATAGTTATCGACTACTAACTAGTAATTGAATGAGTTTTAATAGTATCAAAATTGTTTCAGATAACCCAAACTCTAAATTGGCTTGTTCGAATGACTTCTGAAGTTGAAACCAATATCGTTGCCGTAGAAAGGATAAAGGAGTACGCAGAAACACAACAGGTTCGAAACTTTTGACCAACAATACGATTTTGGTCCAGTCCAGGCCCGTTTCAAGTATTCACACACAATATGACGGCACCCAATTTTAAAGTTTTAATGAAAATGCCGATAAAATTCATCGTTTATCCTTCAGGTTGAGGTAAAAGTTCGAGGGTTGGATTTTACTAAAACTTTACCCTCAGTTCGAAACTCACATACTTGTTTGTTAAATTAATAATTCCTTTGCTGACCCCTCACTTTACTAACTAATCAACGAATAAAATAATACATCTGAATCGCCATTGAAGTACGTAAATTCGTACAATTCAACGAAAATTTTATCGTCATCTCATTCACAATCACATTGACGTACAGATAGGGTCTAGCTGTCTACATTTATACAGTGCTCGCCAATCTTTATGTCGCCTCTGAGTGAGTTACGAGTGCAAGTTTGCGCAGGTACAGTCAAGGAAACAATAATATCAACGGTTGATTATTAAATGTTTACTATAAGTGGGAAGGTGTACTTGTTGTACCTAGCTATTGAAATATTTATTTATTATTTTAGTGCAATCTTAAGTATATAAATAAAACGCATTAATATTAAAAATAAGTAAATTTATAATGTACAAATATAAGCAAATACGTTGTTACTTTATTTAGAGAGGTGAGACACCATCTATAAAAACTGGTTCCCTACTTGAAGAAGGAAGATTTTCGTCCGAATCACTATCGTCTGTAAAATATAAACGCTATAAAACGCTATAACGTCCGCGAGGCATAACAACAACAATAAACTTTAACAAACTAAATCAACAAAACTTTAACAAAAATAAATCAACAAAACAACAAACAAAGGCAACAGAAACAATAAACTATAACAAACAGATTCAACGATTAATTTAACGAATCATGGAATGTTTTCCTCGTAGGTACTTTTCAAGCAACGCGCGCGTGTGTAGTGTACGGACGTAGCACTAACACTAACGCATAGTGTTCACACCTGCTGAGAGGCGAGCGAGGGGTGTGGTGCGGCACGCAGGCGGGTGTGCTCTGCGCCCTCGCTCCTGTAACGTCCCCCTGACACCGTAAAACGGCTAGTGCGCCGATTCTTGGGGCTAGCTTCAGAGGCGACATAAAGATTGGCGAGCACTATAGTAGTTTATGCTACAAGGGCGCAAAGGAATAAATTACGAGGACGATTTAAAACACGAGCGTAGCGAGTGTTTTAAACGTAACCGAGTAATTTATTGCTTTTACGCCCGTGTATCATACTACGTTTTTCAATGCATAGTGTTAGGAAATGAAAACAAATATAATCTTGTGAACTTTCAATTATGATTGGCTCAAAACGATTGTATCCAGAGCCGTTAAACAGTGGAAAAAAAAGTATGACATCTATGGTGCACAGGAAAGGCTGCAGGTTAGCCAACCATTGCAAACAAATAAAAAAAAATAAAATAATAAAGCCCTAGAGCAAAATAATCGACTTTCTGTTCGGTTTTGATGCATAAAAAGTGGGCCTTTACGAGCACATGCATTGAAAAATACTTTATGTACTCGTACATAGCTTCTCAACATTAGAACTGTATGTTGGTGCAGGAGGCGGCGTGGACTGTGCTCAACGGAGTTTATGTTTGTCAACTAGTCTAGCTGTCTACATTTAAATATTCTATGACTCGTACATAGCTTCTCAACATTAGAACTGTATGTTGGTTCAGGAGGCGGCGTGGACTGTGCTCAACGGAGTTTATGTTTGTCAACTAGTCTAGCTGTCTACATTTAAATATTCTATGACTCGTACATAGCTTCTCAACATTAGAACTGTATGTTGGTGCAGGAGGCGGCGTGGACTGTGCTCAACGGAGTTTATGTTTGTCGTCTAGCTATCTACATTTAAATGTTGTATGTACATAGCTTCTCAACATAAGACCTGTATGTTGGTTCAGGAGGCGGCGCGGCGTGGTCTATGTTCAACAGAGTTTATGTTTGTCAACTAGTCTAGCTGTCTACATTTAAACATTCTATGACTCGTACATAGCTTCTCAACATTAGAACTGTATGTTGGTGCAGGAGGCGGCGTGGACTGTGCTCAACGGAGTTTATGTTTGTCAACTAGTCTAGCTGTCTACATTTAAATATTCTATGACTCGTACATAGCTTCTCAACATTAGAACTGTATGTTGGTGCAGGAGGCGGCGTGGACTGTGCTCAACGGAGTTTATGTTTGTCGTCTAGCTATCTACATTTAAATGTTGTATGTACATAGCTTCTCAACATAAGACCTGTATGTTGGTTCAGGAGGCGGCGCGGCGTGGTCTATGTTCAACAGAGTTTATGTTTGTCAACTAGTCTAGCTGTCTACATTTAAACATTCTATGACTCGTACATAGCTTCTCAACATTAGAACTGTATGTTGGTGCAGGAGGCGGTGTGGACTGTGCTCAACGGAGTTTATGTTTGTCGTCTAGCTATCTACATTTAAATGTTGTATGTACATAGCTTCTCAACATAAGACCTGTATGTTGGTTCAGGAGGCGGCGCGGCGTGGTCTATGTTCAACAGAGTTTATGTTTGTCAACTAGTCTAGCTGTCTACATTTAAACATTCTATGACTCGTACATAGCTTCTCAACATTAGAACTGTATGTTGGTGCAGGAGGCGGCGTGGACTGTGCAGTGTGCTCAACGGAGTTTATGTTTGTCGTCTAGCTATCTACATTTAAATGTTGTATGTACATAGCTTCTCAACATAAGACCTGTATGTTGGTTCAGGAGGCGGCGCGGCGTGGTCTATGTTCAACAGAGTTTATGTTTGTCAACTAGTCTAGCTGTCTACATTTAAACATTCTATGACTCGTACATAGCTTCTCAACATTAGAACTGTATGTTGGTGCAGGAGGCGGCGTGGACTGTGCAGTGTGCTCAACGGAGTTTATGTTTGTCGTCTAGCTATCTACATTTAAATGTTGTATGTACATAGCTTCTCAACATAAGACCTGTATGTTGGATCAGGAGGCGGCGCGGCGTGGTCTATGTTCAACAGAGTTTATGTTTGTCAACTAGTCTAGCTGTCTAAATTTAAACATTCTATGACTCGTACATAGCTTCTCAACATTAGAACTGTATGTTGGTTCAGGAGGCGGCGTGGACTGTGCCTAACGGCCCCGGGTCCACTTGGCCGGAGACCGGGTGCGTGCAGCTAGAGTCCGTGTCGCTGGGGTACAGAGCGGGCAGCGAGCCGTCGCTGCGTGACGTCACGTGCGTCGTTTCCCCACGCGACAAGATCGGCATCGTCGGCCGCACCGGCGCCGGAAAGTCTACCCTCACGCTGGGCCTCTTCAGGTAAATGGGTATCTTTTAATATTTAACTGATTATACGGAACAACTTTCTCAAAGAGATAAAAAACCGTGCGAATGAAGAAAAATCACTTGCCCATACAAAATTCGCGGGTTTTCAAAATCAGTCAGGAAACATTGAAATACTTTCTTATTTCCGCAGGATGATTCTTTGTAAATACTTACAGTCGTACCATATAAATAATGCGCGTATGAATCTTCGCCACTCTTCGGCAAAGGTCGTATTTCCGCTTTCTACACAATCCATGACAGATAGTGCACGTCCGGTCAGCTGTAGACAACCAGAAAGACACTCTTAATTTCTTTCGATTTCGAATTTTTGCACATGTTCTAAAATCACTTCTTTCTGTTTTCTCTGTAATTAGTTTCTAAATGCTGGGGCTCTTAAAATTTATGATTCGGCTCGTTTTCTTATATATTATATAATAGGTCTTTACATATGAAATTGCCAAATTTTCTTACAGATTCATGAGTTCATAATTCCTTTAATTCAATAGCTATTTCAATTATTTGTTTTTTGTTCGAAAGTTTATTTCAAGGTTTACCTACGTATTAAAATTTCGTTTTTATTTTCAGTTTGATTATAAAAATTCAATTTTCAAAAACAGTTCGTCCTAAATGCCATCCATTTCCATGATAAGATTCGTAATATTTTTTTACAGCTGACACTTTTCAAAAATTTTATTGAAATTTCTGTTAGCTTAATGTTGCCTCATTCATACATAGAAAAATTACACAATTTGGATTTGCCATTCCTAAAAAAATGCAAAAACGTTAGTACTGAAAATTGAGTTTCTTGAAAATTTAATTCTGTACAAGTATTTCTAACATCTACTGTTTATGGTATAATATCTGATGGTCACGCCCAATATTTTTCTCAATGAGCCCGTCTCCTACGTGAAGATTTTTATGAAAATCAACCGCGTTTAAAAAGCTAAAAACAGCTGAAAATTATTTTTCCGATATCTCAAAACTCTCGTGACGTCATCTGACACAATTTCGTACTAAAAGTGATAAAGTTCGATAATAATAGGAATTTTTCAAAAATTCAAAGAGTTGTGTTTTGCTATGACTGATTTATCAATTACTATAAAAAATATACCTACGACGGGTCCATTGTAATAAAATAAGTAAACAATGGGACAGTTAAGTACGATCGGTATTGTAATACGCTTGCATTATCTATTGCCGCCTTTGATTAATTTAGTGAAGATTCGTAATGCCCTTACTCGACTGATTCGAGAAATGGAACAGGTATTTCGTACTATGTTGCAATTACCATCAGCGAATGAGATAGATTGACGATACAAGACTTTTGAGCGAGCAAGACAAGATATTGCTTGGTCGGCTCGGTTCGTTACAAAGAGAAAGCGAGCCGAGTGGTGAAGTCTAGTGTGATTACAGAGCCACAATCTTATTTGTTCCGGTAACAAAGACTGTCACGTAGTGACAATAGAAGCCATTTTAGTTTGGCCCACCGGAACAGATAAGTTTGTGCCTCTGTACGTGACGCGGCATGCAAGCGAAAGACTGTCGTCGCTAGCGCAACTGAATTCATGATCAATATTACCGTCCTTTTCTGAAAATGGCGAAGTGTAAACAAAACAAACAGAAAGCAATTTAAGGAAATTTTCTGGTTTTGTGTACGTACGAGTGGAAGGTGATGCCATGAAATTTGTTTTTTGTCCTTGAGTGATTTGTACACCCGATAAATGCACACGGAGACATATCTGCAGGTTTTTTCTGGAGTTTATAGCACATGTAAAGGTGTTTTCAAATACGTGCACACAAACGCCGGCTGGAATACTACTAAACAAAGATAGGCCCGCTGGACCTGTATTTGTAGATCCAACTGCGTTGTGGTTATACCGCATCTTCACTAAATTAATCAAAGATTGCCGCCTTCTTTATCGTATCCCTGATACCCCACAGGATAGTAGAAGCGATGGGCGGCAAGATCCTGATCGACGGTATCGACATATCGACGATCGGGCTGCACCAGCTGCGTTCCAGAATCACCATCATACCGCAGGACCCGGTCCTCTTCTCAGGCACGCTGCGGATGAACTTGGACCCGTTCGGAACGTACTCGGATGATGACATCTGGAGGGCGCTCGACCATGCGCATCTGAAGAGCTTTGTGCAAGGTTAGCATTTACTTTTTGCGATAAGCGGCGGTTATACAGTCAACGGCGGATCCAGGGAGGGGGTCATGGGGGTCATGACCCCCCCTGGGCCTAGTTCAACTTTTTTTTTCTATACAGACGCGCTAAATTTACCTAAAATTGCACAAAATTGTATACATTTGGACTAATTCGGGGCCAGTGACCCCCCTGGGTCGGGTTGGATCCGCCCTTGTATACAGTAAAAGTGGCGGTAGTTCCATCAAAGTGGTAGCAGCTCAGTAGATGGTCTCTACTTTTTCTCACCAATATTTTCGATTCAAAAATCGTTTCTGCCTTAACTGTTTTTAATAGAAAGATTTTAAAATAAGCGTACATATACTTTATAAAAAAAAGCGATGTCCTTCATTTGACCTTCAGTGACGTCATAATCACACATTTCCATAGACATATTTATTTTTCTTGAACGCATTCCAAAGTTTGACAAAGATTTGACCATTAAACTTAATTTGATGTCGTCACGTCCTATATGCTAAAATGCTTATAAAATCGATTTAAAAACACGAAAAAATTCATTATTGAAATCGTGTTTCTAAATAGGTAGATCCATTTATTCAAAAAGCAGACAGAGACATCGAAGTTTAAAAAACAACCGAATTAGTGTTAGAGTTAATTATCTGACACGGGTATGGACATTTTTAATTTTTCCATACCCGGTAAAGATGTGCCATGATTCGCTGGACAAACTCTAGCTCGGTCGGTAGAATTCTGATTTGTCAATACAGGCATTCTGGCCGTATAATATACAACCTACCTTTTTTTATATATAT
Organism: Ypsolopha sequella; assembly: GCA_934047225.1. Taxonomy (NCBI): domain Eukaryota; kingdom Metazoa; phylum Arthropoda; class Insecta; order Lepidoptera; family Ypsolophidae; genus Ypsolopha; species Ypsolopha sequella. Next base: position 11,171,539 of record OW203994.1, on the reverse strand, counting down.
TTTTTTAAAACACGTTTGACTTGACAATTGTTTATTTTATTTTAATGGTAGACTTTATACCAAAGCCTGTAAAGAGAGTCCAGCGTCCGTAGCACACGTATACCTACGTGCGACGCGACTTAGTTGAATCACAAGTGCGAGGAGCGTGACATACTGTTTAATCGCAAAAACATCGTGTTACGCTCGCACTTGTGATGCAACTAAGTTGCGTCGTGCGCGATTAAACATTATACTACGGCTGCAGGTATAGGCGACAGTCTAGCCTCCTATCACGATAAAAAGTTTATAATTACATTTAAGAACATGTTCGGTGACGTTGCAATTGGGTGTTAGGTCGTCCGTTGCGTTAAGCGTGCGCCCGCGCCGCGCGGCCTGGTTCATAGAGCAGCGCTGCGTGAGGCGGGTCGCCCGTCGCACGGTTCTCTATGAAAACAGCACGCTGCGCGGGCACCTACGCCAGGCGCCCGCGTAAGGGGCTCCACAATGCTAAATATCAGTTTTGCATTGGATTCAGTTCCCTCAATGTAGATGGTAAAAATTTGAAAAAAAAATATGGCGTGTTTTTTGACTCACGACAATTATTAATTACACTACAAAAATAAACGTACTTTCAATCTTCTTTTAATTGTAATACTTTTAAAAAAGCATGAATTTCCCGATAAAAGCGATTCAGTTTCCGTATTTCAAAACCGATTGAAACGAAACCAACACACGCTGATACTTACTAAAAAAACATCTTTATTACATAAAGAAATTATAGTTAATGTCCTAATGTAGCCGTGATTTCAAAATAACTGAAGTTTTGCGTGCGCGGCATCTGATTAGAGCAGAATAGACAGTTAAAAAACAAAAGCGTTAGAGCAGGACTGAATTTCAGCATTGTGCAGCCCCTTAACGTAGTGGATGGCCTTACACGTATTTTTAAGCCGTGACGATACCCGTTCAGTATTAACAACGTAATTAGAGCCTGAGGTGATAGAGCTGATGCCAGGCTCGACTGTGGAGGTACCACCATCTTAGACCCTCTCGAAGTAATTCGGGGAAGAGTAAGAGGACAGATCACAGGCAAAAAACCAGGAAGCCCACCGTGCCTGGGACAGATGGATGGCGGCATATCCATCCCTAATAGCTGGGCCTTATATGGAACAGACTGGTGATGGGCAGCGGCGTCACAGGTGCGAGGGTTCCGGCACCGAGCTCACCAACCCGCCTGCCCAGCGTGTGTGAGTATGGGCATTTCTTCCAGGATGACCGCCGGGAGTGGCAAAATCCTGGAAAGGCTTATGTCCAGCAGTGGACGAACTAGGCTGATGGAGAAAGGGAATTAGAGCCAATAGATTTACAACTTCAATAAGATTCAAGACAATAAAATATCAAATGATTCTAGGTCTAGCAGCTGGTCTCAGGCACGAAATCTCCGAAGGAGGAGAAAATCTATCTGTTGGTCAAAGGCAGCTAGTCTGTTTAGCGAGAGCGCTACTTAGAAAAACACCCTTATTGGTGCTTGATGAAGCCACAGCCGCCGTCGATTTGGAAACGGACGATCTCATACAGGTGAGTTTTAGGTCTATCTTTAAAAGAAACAAATAGCAAAAATTATAATGCAATGAAGATAATTTTGATTCTTAAATGAATATACAAGTGTTAAGATGAAGTTGCGGAGTCCGAAAACTGGCGATAGTTCCCGTCCATACGAACAACTTTCCGTGAAATAAAAATGGTGAGATCGAGAAAAAAAAATCTGTTTCATGCATTTTGGTCGGGTAGCTATGTAAGTTTTCTATGGAACAGCTGATTTTTCGAGGGTTGACTCCATAGTTAAAGTTGTTTGTATGGACCAGTACTATCGGCAGTTTCCAGCTTCCGCAAATTCATCTTAACAGCGAATATAAAAAAAAACTTTTTTTTAAAATTTATCCCGAAGACATAAATAGGTAAAACTAGTCGCAATTTTGTGAATACTCGTAAATATAGTGGAACTTGTGCAAGAAGACTTATTAATGTTAGAATGAAGTTCTATCAAAGAGTCACACTTTACAGTAAAAATTAATTAACTTCTACAGTACCCGGCAGTAAATAATGCACATCGGCTATCTTCGGCTACGTAGAGCGCCGTCTCTGTCACCTGACTCTTAGTGCTTCGTGCGACAGAGATGAAGCTACGATACGATGTGTATTATTTACTGCCGGGTCCTGTAATATTCAGCCTCAAGGATTATGGCTATAGAAAATCGGAGCTCTCACTACCTCAGAAAGACGCTATACACGCAATGCAAACCCAAAAATCCCTTTATGGTATGAAAGTATAAACGATACTGATACAATTTTGATACAAAAAATACACCTTACATTTTTAACAAAAATTACATTATTATTTTAAGCTATGGCTACACACTCTTATCAAAACAGTTCATCCACCCCGTAGCATCTCGACCGATCACTATTAGTGACCACTATGAGTAATTGTTCTGTGCTATTAACGCTATCAGAGGTCAACGACCAGCGAGGGTGTCCACGAGATTAGTGTATTTTAAATTGCCGCTATTCTTTTTAAACGCTTTATGAGTCATACTAACATACCCTTCTTTCCTTTGCTTTTACACAGTATAATAAGGTAGATTTGCTAAAGAGAAATGTATTTCAACAGAAAACCATTCGGTCCGAATTCTCTTCATGTACCGTCCTGACCATCGCTCACCGTCTCAACACCATCATGGATTCCACTCGAGTCATGGTCTTAGATAAAGGGCAACTCGTGGAGTTTGCGCCGCCAGAACAGCTGCTCCAGGACAAGAACTCCATATTCTACAGTATGGCGAAAGACGCCGGATTGGTCAACTAGAGCTTTAGAATGTACATATTTTTAAGACGGTCCTTTGTCATGTTTTATTCTGTCTCTTTCAGAGATTATCGGTGCGGAAGCAACGGTCACGGCTGACCGTCAAATCTGGCATTATAAATATAGGCATTGCGAAGTGAAAGATTGTTTTGTCAGTTGCAAAGTGACTTATATTTTTAAGGAGACCTTCAAAAAGTTTAACCATATAATTTCAATTGTTTGTTTTGAATAATATACTAAAATAAAGTCGTAAAAAAATTCAAATTAATTAAGAAAAGTGCATTTTTTACATCTCTATTTGTCTTTACGACAAAAAATGTACAATGAGAAGATAGATCAAATGAGCAAAGTCTATCGTTTCGCGAAATGTAATACAGTTTGTATATGCCAACCATCAGAAATAAAACATGCTGCTTCTATTCAATAAAACCCTTTAAAAGTTTTTAATTGTTACATTACGTTTGTTTATTTTCATAATCTTTCTGTCTTACATTTAGAAAAAACGTAATAATTTAAAATTTTCATTAAGACTTTTCCCGTGAACCATCATCTGTTATAGTCTCGATTTTATTAAGATTTATTTAATGGGCACTCTTTGTTGAAAGCGGGCGGTTTTGGCAACGTTAATGGGTTTTCAATTAGGATACATAAATCTTCGATTCCATTAGGATAACAATTCTATTTTAGCAACGAAAACGTACCATTAACTCTTACCCTGGATATACTTAGTTTTTAATTTCCCTTGTCAAAGTCCAAGTACGTCTGTATTACTTCTCTACCTTTGTGAGAATGTGTATTTTCTGATAGAAATCTTCAATAGGATCGTAAAGTTGCACTGTTGTTCCGAACAAAAGCAACAAACCACATCCATGCTTTTGTTACTTGACTACATTGGCTTTATGCCAATGAAACTTCGGCAGTCTGCCTTATCCGATAACGCAAAACTAAAATCAATTCGGCTGCAGCGGATAAAATGGAATAAATGGTTACAGTTTTACAGACCAAAACCTGAAGCTTTTAACCGAATTTTCTACTCAGAATATCTGAAAAAATGGGTTACACCGACACATTCTTTTTCTATCAGGATGCCTTTTGGTGGCTGGGTAGCCCAATAAATAAAATTGTTTTGAAACTTATTTAAGTCAGGGGAGGTGATTATTATTTTAATGTTGATCAAAATTTTTAACCGAATAATAGAAACCTCCACTAAAGACACTTTCAATCGAATTTACTATATTAGTTTATTGTAATTAATTAATTGATTGATCAACGTTGGAACAAATTAACCGTCTCCCCATCGAACTACTTATACTTAAAAGAATAAGATTCTAAAAAACGTACGTCATGAATAGTCCAGCAAAAATGTTTATAGGTTTAACATTTGAAATAAATTGTTAAAAACAAAATTTTGAATGAACAGCTTTGCTCAGGAACCATAGACATTTAGTAAACGACCTGAATTCTGTCATCATAGTTATTTATCACAAATTTTGCCGCCAGACTTTACTATTATACTTAGATATTAATTATTTAATTTGTTGATTTTAGCTACCCCCCCGTAATGCGGGACAGATAGAGTAATACATTTCCATTTAAACCAGTACAAAGATATTGTAAAGAACACTAAACAATTCGATTTCTAAAACTACATTATTTTCTCATTAAACGTTAGTCTGTTATGGTTAAGAATAAATGTTATGAGGTTTCATTGAGCGTAAAGGTTTATTTTAAAAACACACTGCCCTTCGATAGATAGCTATATTTGAATATATTATTATTTAATTGTGTTTCTCTGTGCTTGTGAAATGTGTGCTTAATACGTCGTACTTACGTACTTAATTGAGTAATAGTGTGTTTTCCACACGATATTAGGAACGATACTACGTATTATAATTCGAATTTTACTGTTACCATCTTTTAGGACTTTGTCTTGAGATCGATTTTATTAGTATACAAACATAAAATATTTTTGTCCTTTGTATTGTACAAAGCCTTGTGCATTTTGCAATCCATTGTTTTAGTATATAATAATAATACATCACTGTTTGTTGATCTTTTATAATGCAATACCTAGTGTATCTAAGACCCCTTAGATTAAGAAAATCTAGATTCCTCATGTGCCTATTGATTGTGGAGATAATGAGTAAATGAATAAAAGTTTAAGTAACGTAGAGACGCGACCTAAACTTTTACAAACAAAATATTATATACAATAATTATTTTGAGAGCCTGTTTTGTGCGGGTTTTGTAAGTACTTAAAAGGTTCAATTGAAAGTACTTTTAAAATTTTATTAGATTTTGTGACGTGAGATTTATTTAATTGTTCCATTTATTAAAGGTAGATACTTAATACAATGTTACGATCAAATTGTTGTTCTTTTTATTGTACTTGATTTTTTTTTTTTGTTATAGGATTCGTTATACAAAGTAAGACAAATATGTAAAGAAATTTGAACTTGTTGCATTTATTTTTGTTAAATCGCAATGAGAGAATTGTAATCAGATTAATTTTTTTTGTTAATGCGTACTTATATTTTAAAGGTTTTATTTATATGTAAATATTGACAACATAAGCGATAAATTAAGTATACCTACATTATATAAATGTCCGTGCCACAGAAAAAAAAAACACCTGAAATTTATTGATATTGAGCGTATTATAGACTTCAGTTAGACTGCAAGTCTGTATGTAGCCTTACTAATATAAATACTGTACATTATGTATATTTCCTCAAATACTATATTGCGTATTTCACATGTAACTTCTGTAGTTTTGTATGTGCGGTTGTACATTTATTACTCTGTAATTTTACTATGTATAAACGATAAGATACATTGCATTTAATTGAAATACTTCGGACAATAGTTTCGTCAATTAGACTGAGCTTGAAACACCTCCATATCATTATAATGAGATGTTAGTCTTGCCATATTATCATTTTTGTTTACTTACTGGCAATGGCGGTAGTACTCTCGCAAAATTCGCTAAAAAGGGGACCAAGCTATCCAAATAAATTAAACATAATATTATATATATTTTACATTAGCACCCGTTCGCGTTCAAGCTTTTTTATCGTGTAAAAGGTGTTTTTTATAGCTAAACATTATATAAACATAACATGGCTTTTAGGAAATCAAAAAGTTTTCACGCAAATCTTAGATGTAATTAGCCGGTAGAATTACTTAGTCACGATCATGAAATAAGTCTGTTGTAAATCAATTGTGATCGAAAATAAATCAACACGGAATTTATGCTCTTTACTATCTATGAAACCATAGAAAAGTAATAAAATATGTTCCATCCATCCATCAGCCCGTATTCGTCCACTGCTGGACATAGGCCTCCACAATATTACGCCATTCTTGGCGGTCCTCAGTCATCCTCATCCAGCGTCCTTCAGATCGTCAGTCTAGCGGGCACAAGGGCGGCTTACGCTGCGCTTTGCTGTACGTGGTCTCCATTCCAATGCCTTACGGCCCCAACGGTTATCTCGTCGGCGACAAATATGGCCAGTCCACTGCCACTCCAACTTACTGATTCGGCAGGCTATGTCGGTTACCTTCGATCTCTGACGGATAAAAAATAAAATATGTTACAATTGTTAAAATTTACTACACATAGCAAAAAACATTAAGCCTACTTTAGAATTTTCAGCTTTATCCGTTATCTTTTCACACGTTATATTTATATAAACGATCTCAACGCGAAAATAAAATAACGACGACGGTTTTGGTTTGTTCCCTTTACGGCAAAAGTTTTGCGAGAGTGCTTTTTTAAATAGTTTATACTTCAGGAGGAATTACGAAATTAAGTTTTTTTTTAAGTAATTCGCTGTGTATAATCTTATAATGTTTTTTTAATTACAGACAATTCAGCCTAAAATTTTATTTCATACTGCTCAGTGATTTAGTTAGCACAATCATTTTTAAATATTATATAATTTATGAATATTATTGTTTTAAAAATTAATTAATTTAATTCATGCATGTGCTTGAATTTATTTTACCGATGACATGAACGTAAAGTTGCGACTACACATGCCCTGTTTAGTTCTGGCTGAAAGTGACGAACCTATGTGAGTAAGCGGGATAAACAGAAGTGTATATAGTTGCATTGGTGCTTCTCCTCCAACCAGAAAGAAACCAGCGGGCCTATTATGTATCTATAGTTGCCAACTGGGCGCCTATCATCAACATCATAGATATACTGTCGAATTCCGATAGTCTAAGGATATGTTCGAACTTGTAGTGACGACACACTTCGTAAATAGTTCAATACCCACTGAAGGCAATTTTGAAAGTTCAGTTTGTATCTATGTTTTTGATGATAGGCACCCAGTCCAATTGGCAACCAAAGATACGGAATAGGGGGGCAGATCATGTAGTCCAAACTTGAGGTGTTATTTTTAGTATTACGTGCCTAATGCAAGTTTAATGTAAGAACGTTTAAACAACGTTAATTTTTCTTAATAAATTACTTAATTTGTAAAAAGATGTGTTTGATATTTCATCACGACATTGAAACCCGAGAGGATGCAGAGGTTTTTCCGAGCAAGTCTGCGTTTCGCCGACAAATTACGACCCAGCGTAATGGGGGGTAAGCAGGGTTGCCAGGTGGTCCAGATAAAAAAACCGAACATTTTTCATCAGAGTCCCCCCCTTATTATTTTCGTACAACTTATCGAAAATTACCGAAAATAACCTGACGAAGGGAATTTCTGAGGGTGAACACAATGAAACAACCAGTAACTTACTTAAAACTTATATTTTTTATTTCAGCAAATTTTTGTTATCTCTATAAAACTGATAAAAGTCATTGCTTGATGCAAACTTCAAATTACATCGAATGCATAATTTTGCTTTGTTTCGATAGTCGGACCATAAATGATTTATTCGACTGAAAACTCTTTCCACGTACTGCTGCATGGAAGCGCCATTATCCTTTTGATAATTTCGATATGTGTGATATGATGATATGAATACACTTTAAAATGCCGAACCAGCCATACGGGTGAAATACCAAACAGTTCGGTAAAAAACCGAACATCTGGTAAGCCTGGTGGTAAGCCCTATCGACGTATGCACGGATATGGATTATTATGTATCCACGCATCACGCCTTCCGAAGTAATGTATAATAAATAAATGTGCCCATACGTGATTTGAATCCGCAACCTGTTTAGTGTTCGAGACGTAAAACCACAGAGGCGGACTTGACCTATAGAGTTTTAAATTAAACATTAAAGCCGATTCTGAAGACTTTATCTTTAGTTTTTGTGCTGTCAAAACTAAATATTTTTCATTGCAAAATAGCCCTTAAGTGTCAAGTACAGAAGCAAAACTACTTTGAAATAATTGATAATGATAATAAATAAATTGCTTTATTTCAGGCAACAAGGCCCATAAAAACAATTACCTTTTTTATACTGAAAAACTGTCACCTTGGCACAACGTCACGGTGCGGGTCCGGTGTTGTAGATGGTACTCTACCGTGAAAACGCCCCGGTATACCACACCCTTCAGCCAGAACTCCTTCATGAAAGTTTGCAGCCTCGTGCCCCGAACGCCTTGAAACTAGCGTTGTGACGCGTCTCCAGCGGCTCCACTCTTAACAATAAGTTGGTTTTATTCTGGATGTACTTGACGATGTCCTGCGCTTTGGTGGAGTAGTGCAGTCGAGACAGGTACATCGCTGTGGTCGGCGTCGCAGCTCACAACAGGAAGCTAGCCCCATTGGACCCGTGCCGCAACGGTTCTGATTTACTCGTTTGTGGCGCCTCATCTTCTCGACATCTTCATCACGGTAATCAGCGGAGGTGCCCAGCATCGCGTCGGCCGGTGGTCTCTCAGACGTGGGCTGCAAAGTCGGAGCAACAGGTCCTCTAAAAAGGCCGCTTTGGATGAATCATATTATGAATCTGTTGTAATGCCGTCTTTTTTGCACGCATGAAGATACTCTGACTCTATCCTACTTTCAAATCATTTCATGATTCACCCAAGTTGGCCTTTTTAGGTCCCCTGGTCTGCTCTTAACGACGGAGTCGAAATTAGAATAAAGTTTTGACAACACTAAAACTAAAATTATAGCCTTCAGAATCGGCTTTATTATCAGAATTGATAGTAGATAGGTATATTATAAAATAGTGCTAACAACCAAAACTTGGTACTAAATATATTGGCATTATATTATCTGAACAAATACTATCAAATATGTAATTTCCTGACTGTACTAAGTCATTTTCAAATTGTGTCCAAACGGGATTGTGGCATATTGAAATGGTGTCAATATGGGACGAAATTACTTGGTTGTCTTTAAATGTAGTTTTTATACATAATATAATAGGTCGGCAATTTCGGTAATTACCTATGAAGTTGCCGACATTTTCTTACAGATTCATAAGTTCAAAATTTCTGTAATTTCTATTGTTCGAAAGTTGATTTGAATGTTTTATCTACGTATTAAATTTAGTTTTTATTGTCAGTTTGATAACTAAAATTTAATTACCAATTAAAAATTTTCAAAGTTTCATTTAGGACAGTTAGTCCTAAATGCCATCCGTTTCCATGATAAGATTCGTAATAACTTTTTACAGCACATATTTTAGAAAAACTAAATTAATGTTGCTGTTAGCTTAATGTTGTCTCATTTATACACAAAAGAAATTATAAAATTTGGATTTGTCTATCCTAAAAAAAAGCATAAATGTTAGTACTGAAAATTGAGTTTCCTTCAAATTCTTCATAGAAAATGGCAATTTCATAGGTAATACTTAATAAAAAAAATTAAGTACGATTATATTTTAAATATATGACTGATGCCGGGACAAGGATAAGGCCCTAAATATATCTCTTTAATTTTTATGTTATTTTATGTTTAAAAACTACATATTTTACTTGTGGTACAACGCCAGAATTCGTATTTTTTAACCTTGAAAAATGTTGCCTAACTATATGATGAGATTTTACTTGAGCTAGTTTATCCTTGCCGCCGTGATGTATATTAAATTTCCTTCGCCGGAAATAATAAATTTCCAAGCATGGTAAGTACTTACCTACTTATAATCGAATACTTGATTAGTTTAAACAGCTGATCTTGTTTGGTTTGTAACAATAGGAAATGGAAGTAGGTAATGTTTGTCAAGTATGTATGCATACTATGTATCGTATACAAATAACATACATATACTCACCCCTGTCTCCAAGAAGGGTAGGCAGAGACTAGAGATTTCCATCTGCTACGAACCTGAGACAACTCTTTCGCCTCTTCCACATCCATCGATCAGCGGGCCTATTGTGTATCTCTAGTTGCCTTCTGGACTGGGTGTCTATCATCAAAATTATAGATATACTATCGAATTCCGATGTCCCAAGGATATTTTCGCACTTGAAGTGACGACACAGATTGTTAATAGTTCAATACCCACTAAAGGCAATTTTCAAATTTCAGTTTTTAGCTATGTTTTTGATGTTAGGCACCTCGTGCAGTTGGCAACTAAAGATACAGAATAGGGGGGCTGGTCATCGCTCTTCTATTGTGGGTACTTTTGACATTGCCCTTCTTCAATATGTCAATTTAATCAGCACACGTAAATTTCTTTCGTCACTGTACTTTCATTCATCCTCTCTACATGTCCAAACTACCGAAACATTCCTTTTTCTACTCTAGTCACTACATCTTCTTTCAGGCCTCAACGATCTTGTGTTGATATTTTTCATTCTATCATTAAATGTTAAACCCCACATACTCTGTAAGGAAATTATTTCCACTGCATTCATTCTACTTTGTTCTTTATCTTATACAAATAACGTCTGTAAATAACTCTTTTATTGACGCTTTGTTGTTGAATTGTAAACATTTTGAACGGAAGGTGCTTTCGTCAATATCGACAAAACATTGTTTCGTCATAGCGGGCTTTCAGCGGACCGTGCTATCGGCACACAATACTATCGGCCTACAATGCTATCGGGCAAAATTTTTTTTCGTAGAAGTGTTATCGGAGATCCATTCGATCAATGAAGGGCAATTTGGTAAATTGTAATGACAGTACAGAGCTCCCTTGAAAGTTTACCAGCTACGTATCAAGCAACTCAAAAGGATTATACTAGTTTTTGAATTATGCTGCAAAAGGACAGATACAATATGAAATTGGAAGAAAAAGTAGCTTCTCCCAACGCCAACGACCTTGAACTGTGACCATTTTATGCGGTAACTAAAGCATTTTTTATAGAAGAAAAAATACATAGTAATCTACATGATACAAATAGTGATGTGGTTTTCTCTGAATTTTATTTTTATATACAGAAATGAGGCAAGAAAATTCAAAGTTTATTCTGGAATTTTGTTCACTTGTTACAATATAACTGCTGCAGTATAAAAATTTATAAACTTCTAGACAAAATAATATAAAATTATTTGATTTTCTCAGTTCTTGGAAATTAATTTTGTTTTACATAAAATTTATTAAAAACACAATATTTTCGCACTTGTCAGCCGCAGCGACTGACGTAACAGCCACGTTGCAGTGCGAGCTGATAAGAACTTTATTTTAATATGGTTTAGTTCGAAATTTCAACCACCAGCGGGCCTATTGTGTATCTCTAGTTGCCTTCTGGACTGGGTGTCTATCATCAAAAACATAGATATACTATCGAATTCCGATGTCCTAAGGATATTTTCGCACTTGAAGTGACGACACAGATTGTTAATAGTTCAATACCCACTAAAGGCAATTTTGAAATTTCAGTTTTTAGCTATGTTTTTGATGATAGGCACCTCGTGCAGTTGGCAAATAAAGATACACAATAGGGGGGCAGGATTCGAGTTGCTAATTTTTCCAACAGAGTCACCTTAACAACAATCAACCCAAATTATTTAATTATTATGCACATTTTATTCCATCGTATTAACCCACCCGGTATACACAAAAAATACATCTTTCTTAAAAATAATAGGTACTCGTAAAAATAATAATCACCTTTACCTATATATTACATATAACAGTTCGTACGCAGTTATTTTTACGGCCCTCTAAAAATGACAATTGAGTTTTTACAGTCCCAGATTTAGGTGTTTGTTTGTTTAAACAAGCCCCAACAAAATTCAATGTTTTCGCAATTACCCGCAACGAGAAACATTGGTGTCGTTAATATGATGAAGTGGACTACATTCCCTGATAAAGGCTGGTGTCCATCTTGATTACCTGAGCATTTGTATTAGCACCGCGGCGAGGGCGCTGCGAGCTTGTTTAATGACAAGTTCCCATTTGTTTTCTATCTTTTCCTTTATGTGTTTATGTGTTTAGTGGAATCGAGTAGATATACCTATTCCACTTAGACATAAATCTTGTTCATTGTTTTCTTTGAGCAAAACTTCGGTTGATATTATTCGCGAAAAACAATTTATCATCTAAGAAAACAATATGATTCTACCGAGAACTAATATTGCGAAAATTGTGCGCAAATAGGTAAGTTTCATGTTTATGTAGAGTAAAATGAGGCTAAATTAATTGCCTATGGTGCTAATTCTTTTTAAAATTCTTTTTTTGTATTTAACTCGATATGCGGGAGGTAAATACGATTTACAACCCTAGGGAGGTAAGTAAATTTGAAATCGAAAGAGGCCCTTTCTTTGTTTTTTGGGATAAGACCTCATATTTGAGGCAAAACGCTGAAAAGTGACACAGTAAATTGGTTTTACTTTTAAAACGATCGCACCAGCCAGCTAAAAATTGCATGAAAAAAAAAAATGAAAATTGGCGCCACGCAAATCTTGTTGAAAACTTTGTTAGAATCATTATGAATAAAAGTGATAACGATGATTTTGATTTGACGCCTGAATCAATAAAATTATAGGCAAAGGTAGTCGTGGAAAACCTGTTACCTCCGAATTTAAAAGAGAGATATTTGAGAACCTATGACGATTTTATCAAGTGGCGAACTGAAAAGAAAGTAAAATCTTTGTCGGAAAGTGTACTTTTTTCAAGTTGTTTTTTATTTTCTTTATTAACTGATGAAAACTAGAGTATTGCGGTCGGGTGTAAGTGATCAATTACACCCTCGAACCATAACCATCCGCGCTCGCTTTGCTCGCTCGTGCGCTTAAATATCTTGGGTGTAAATTGATGACTTACTTCCCTTGTATAACAATCTACTATTGTTATCCTTTGTTAGTATGAAGTTTATGCAAGTCGTTTTGTGCATTATGTACTTTATAGTATGACGCTTTGTAGAATCGCCACGTCGTAGTAATAATTATGTAGAATTGCTACGTCGTAGCAAGACGCGTCGTAGACATCCTACATAAAAGTAAGTAGTTAAAATAAAGAAAAAAAATGCAAATATTATACAATTACTATGACTGGCCTACCATGCAAATACACACTCATCTCACGCCCACATTTTGCTACGGCAGCGTAGCAAGTGCTACGATCCCGTAGTATTCCCGCTTTGTAGACCCACTACGCCGTAGTCCGAACGTAAATCCGCGACAGGGGCAACGTATGTGCCTATAAAAGGTGGCGCAAAAGTAATGTCATAATTTGAATTGGCTGCCATTTTTGCAGATAGTGCCAAATGACACTGTGCTTTGACATTTATGATGTAGATATATAGAGAATTAGTTGTCAACAAGCAGCGATACACACCTCAAGAACGTGGAATTATTGTCACTGCTTATTTGACAAATTTTGATCTCCCGTTTTGGAGATTTGAACTGGCCATCCAGATCGCCAGATCTAACAGCACCAGACTTCTTCCTTTGGGGCTTTTTAAAATCTCGCATTTACCACAACAAACCACGAACATTACAAGTTTTGAAAGATTGAAAAAGAAATCGCCAATTTGGAGCCAGATAATTTGCGAGCAACAATGCAAAATGCCGTAAAACGAGCACAATTATGCATCAACTCAGAAGGTGGCCATTTGAGCGATATAGTTTTTTCCAACTAATGTCATCAATTTTACACTTTCAAATAAACTTTTTATGAAAACAGAGCTCTTTTTTTTTCATTTTCTTATAACAAAATGGCAGCCAATTCAAATTATGATATAACTTTTGCGCCACCTTGTATACTACTCATGGCGTATAGCTTTAGCGTTAGTACTCGTAACGAGTGTACAGTTCTTCGATATGAGCGAAATTATGTAGTTGCGTGGCCATACTGTATTGTATGCTTCCCTTATAGGACCAGGCAAGTAAGAGTTCGGCTCGCGCACCGTAGGATTCATACACGGATGCATGTTAATATGTTCTAATAGTTTTAAATTAGTTTTTAAAGATTATATGTTTTTATTGCGAAATCCATCGCTTTGAATACTCTAATTATTATTAGAGTGCATTATCAACTAGAAATCAATCAGAAACAAATTTAAAAGCACAAATATATGTTGGAAAAATTCGTCGTTCCAGATACGAACCTCGGTAGCGCAGCCGGTAGCGCGCCTGTCATGTAAGTAGGAGGTCGCAGGTTCAAATCCTGGCACAAAATATTATGTGCTTTTAAATTTGTTTCTGATTGATGCCCACCCACTGGCTGTCATGCGGACAAGGCAACTTAGTTTGGCAGACAGGGTAACATCCATGCGGATACCTACACTTAGCAGATGAATGCTCGTTCCCTTTCTCTAATTATAATTTAATTATGTTTGTTTAAGTCTGTTGATTTGTTGAGTGTATGTAAAAAAGTTTTTGGTGTGAAAATAAATTATGTCTTATGTCTTATGTTTTATTTCTAGTTGGTAATGCACTTTAATAAAAAATAGTTTTTTGTGTGTTATTATAATGCTAATAAAACTCAAATACGATCCTTTTTACAAATATGCGTCTAGAAACTATCAATAATGTGCATAATTAAGCAAATAATAGACAGACTGGCAGTTAATTATACACATCAAGAAAACAGAAAGGGTGTCGTACCACAGTGGTGTCGAACTTCAGTTTGTCGCACTAGCGTGCATTTGAACTTGGGTTTCAGTTTTGTCACATGATCGTTCATCGCAGTTGGGTCTGTCGCACTAGCGTATATCACTCCTTTGACACCTTGTTTTCCTCTACTACCTGAATTCCTTTCTAAGGTCAAGTGTTCCGGAAATCTTTTCAAAACGGAAAATACCGTCGGCTGAGGTAGGCACCCCTATTTTTAGCTAAAAAGCTAGTATGAGGATTTGCTGTAGTTCTGAGCTCGCCATTATAAAAAAGCATGAACAAATAAAACAAGTAGTTAGGTATCACATTTTTTAGTTAAGTTAGTTTTAAATGTATGTAAGTCAATAAAAAGTATGTATGTTTTTCGATTTTTAAAAAAATGTTGGCATCTTCAACCATTATCAACACATGTCGAACAAAAAAAAAAAAAAACTTACAAAACGATGTAGGTATCGCACTCATCGCACTCACATACATTTATTTACTGTGATCGCATACTTCAATATCGCTCACAGCAAAATTTATATATTGGATGCCATCTTGAATTACTCAAATTGCTTAAGTTTGACAGAGTGGCATCAATTGGATCTGAAATCTACATAACATAAGCTGTTAAAAACAGCAAAAACATTTTATTTATACCACAAAACAAGGTTGCCTCACTTATAGGCATTTGGCACCCATACTAAAAGCTTTTTCCATCTTGGAGAAAAATGTATGTGACAAACACAATGTGACATATTCAATTCATTATTTATGGTGTTAAGGCGTAATATGCTGTGAAAGTGCTGCAAAAAAGTTGCAACTTTAGAAAAATTGTATTTTGTGCAACTGTGACATAATGTCTAATTATGTCCAGTTGCACACAATACTTGTGCAACAAGAAGTGCACAAAAAAAAGAAAAAGAATACTCGTCGTCATGACATTGTAGTGCTACTCGTCATTAAAAACCTCCATTTGTATGTAGACGCCTGAGACCAATTAGAAGGGAGAAGAGTAAAGAGCAGGGCGTGGCTTAAGAAATTTAAACAAACCGTTATCGCTTGTGATTGGTTCTCTAGCGGTGTCATAATAAATTTGGCCAATATCAGCGCTGAATTACGGTGTTATAATGTAATATTATAACATCAGTCAAACAATGTACGTATTTATAAAACCGCTTTTGATATTGTAATAACCTTATCGCAGTATGGGAGTAAATAATAGTCATACGTATTTGTGTTACAGGTGCCCAAGTAATATTTTGTACCTCAAGGGCGTTATTTTGAGTTCAGAGCGAAGCGAAGTAGAATCCCGAGCGCAGCGAGGAATTCAATATACGCCACCCGAGTACAAAATGTTACTCGGTCCCGAGTGATACATACTGTTTTTCATCACTACCTATGAGAAAAAGAAAAAGCTACGAGTACCTGGTGTTTTGTGGTAGTAATTGTTGCACCACAGAGCTGCATCATTTACTATGTTTTCAGGAGTTATACATTACTATCACAACTCGAACTTATTTTTAACGATTACTTGCAATAACTTAGCGAAGACTAGCGTAAAAATTTCTGAGAAAAAAGAGATGAAAAGAAAGAAGAATATACACATACTTAGAGTTCCAACTGGCTTAAATTCTTCATAAATTATGCGTTTGACCTCTTTGATTCAATAACGCTAATCTATCAGAAGCACGAACGCGGACCAATCAGAAGAGAGAAAGCGCAAACTGCCGTGGGAATAATATTAGGATATATTATCCTAAAGTAGAGCCACTGAGTGATGGCACTTATGACAGCTGCATTTAGTGATGAGGTACATTTCAAATTTCGGTTAAAAATAAAAATCAAGTGTGAGTTTACTCAACATTAGACACGTCATTCAACATAATGATACAAAAGGAAAATGTGCCAAAACCAGTGGCGTAGCTATCGGAGGGCTATGCGGTGTAGTGCCTCGGGGCCCCCAAGAGATGTTTAAATATCTAAATCGAAAAAAGTATTTTACTATCATTTATTTTCGTTTAGTTTAACTTCGTTATTGTTTTGTTTTTAATTAAATATTATTGCGTAACTTGGCGCCCTCAAACACGACCTATAAAAATGAGAAACTTTTTTAATTTTTTTTTTGTTTCTATACGAATTCTATTGCACAATAAAGCAACATTCAAATCGAAAAATAATATCCGAAACAAGAAGTACATCAACAATGAAGTATTACATTTTTTTATTCACACTTGCTTATAAATAATTACGATACTTTGTAGGCATTTAAACGTCATAGGCGCCATCACTCAGTGGCTCTACTGTAAGTCTATGATCACACCTATTTGAAAAACGTCAATTTGCTTCAGAGGATAGCAGTAGCCAAACGCAATATTATTCCCACGGCAGTTTGCGCTTTCTCTCTTCTGATTGGTCCGCGTTCGTGCTTCTGATAGATTAGCGTTATATACTTTATATTTTATATGATTATATTATACTTTATATCCTAAGTCTATGGGTGTGATGAAATAGTTATTTAAGTATTACAAGGGGCCCAAGTAATATTTTGTACGTCGAGGACGTTATTTTGAATTCAGAGCGAAACGAAATCTGAGCGTAGCGAGGAATTCAATATACGCCGCTCGAGAACAAAATATCTTGCCCCCGAGAGATGCACACTATTTTATCACTAGCTATGAGAAAAATAAAAAGCTGCGGGTACTTGGTATTTTGTGGTAATAATTGTTGCACCACATTAGCTGAATCATTTACTATGTTTTCACGAGTTAATATGTCACTATCACTACTCGAACTCATTTTTAATTATTATTTTCTCTATCCACAGAAGATATAAAAATTGGCAAAGAAAACGGTTATATCTGGAAAATCAGTATTATGTTGTTTCATCTAAATGTCTACCAAGTAAATTTACACCCAGTATTTTCCAAGTAATGAGACGAAAATTGTTCTCCAATTTTAATTAAATCATATCATGGACCACAAATGTTCAGGTCCTCTAAAAAGGCCGCTTTGGATGGATCATATTATGATTATGTTGTAATGCCGTCTCTTTTGCACGTATGAAGAAACTCTGACTCTATCGTCACCCAATTTCACCCAAGTCGGCCTTTTTCACTCTCTCACATCACCTCACATACTCTGGAATTGTAATAGTTTGGTTCTGTATTAGTTTCTACACATTTAATTGTAGCTAAGTTACATTAAGTTGTATTAAGTTAAGTTGTAATAATATTACATGTATATATTCTTGTTTATTTAAGTAAGTAAATGTAACTCCTAGAGAAATCAGAGCGGGGTTCCTGTACTTCAGTTCCTGTAACTACCACGGGGCCCTGACGTTAATACTTTTATATGTAAAAAATTTGTAATGAATAAACGAATTTTTATTTTTTTTGATCCCCAGTACGAATGCAGTTTCTACAACGATTAATTGTGTATTCGTTACAGATATTATATCTCACGAAGTCCGTTTGGCACACGCACTTTTTCTAGTGTGCGTAACCTCGGGAGCGGTACAAAATGCGAAACACACACAAAGCACGCTTACCTGTACACGTCACCGTCACTGCTACTACAATAGCCAAACGAACTTCGTGAAATAGAATATCTGGTTTCAGCACGGTAAAAGCAGGATTGACCTCATGCTCATATCTCTGGCGCCGCAGTTGTAAAGGGGACCTCAGCCGCTTTATAATATATCAAGTTAATCTTTCTAAAGCCAGGTCCACGTGGGAAGCTTTTCCATAAATTACGCTGAATTATTGCTTCAAATTGTTTAATGATAAATCTTTTTCGCCTAGAAACTTGCGGTAAGTTAAGCGTTGGCCACAGTAAAAGTTTTAGGTTCTTTCATCGGGATTTTAATTAGCCGTAACATGGTAATTAAAGCACTTTGTGTCTATGTGCGTTTATTCGCGGGTTACATTTTTGTACTTAAAGTCAGGCAGGATTTACGAACTAATTCGAGAAATATACATTTGGAAGCATTCTTATGGGTAAGAAAACTCGAAAAAAAAATCATTCAGGGGCATTCAGGTCGTAACGATTTATATACATATATAAGGTTAAATAACATTATTTGGCGAAACTCAAAACAAAGGTAGTACTAGTCTATATGGACAACTGTTTGTATGGGAGCTAAGCGAAATTCTTAACTTTTTTTCACTTCCTCCTATACAAATTGCTCCGATCAGCTGACTCGTCCAGTATGGAAAGGTGAAAACGAATTTTAAGAATTTTTCACTATCCTATTAAAAAAAGTTATTCATATGGACATGTTCTACATATGTTTCAAATTTCGCAAACTAATTGAATTTAACCTTGTAATATATATATATATACAACGTGTAACAGAAAGGTGTAACCATATTTGAAGAGCTTATTCAGTCAATGGTAAAGAACAACTTTTACTATGGAACAAAACCTGTATTTCTAAAAAAATGTTTTAATGTTTCATAGAAAAATGCAATGCCGCTCGGCCGAAATGTATGGAACGGCAGATTTTTTTTTGAGATTTCCGGTTTGGCTCCATAGTAAAAGTTGTTGTATACCATTGACTGAATAAGCTCTTCAAATATGGTTACACCTTTCTGTTACACGTTGTATATACATATATTTTTTTAATACTGATTAATCCACGGGGAACCAGATATTGGACTACGCTAAAATTTAGGAAGAGAATCACGTAAGTTGCTGACTTATATTGTGTCCCTCTCGGGCGACGACGCTCACACGCTTGCTGCCAGCCCTAGACTAGCTAACGCACACACACAAGCGTGTGCGGACAAGCCAGATGCGCGCGCGAGAGTGTAGGTAAATAACTTGAGCCTTGACTATGAAGTGTCGGGGGTGTGACATCGGTGCGGGGTGTGGTGAGGACGGCGAGCGGAGCGGTTGATCATCCGCATTCAGTGAAGGAGCAGAAAATATATTTCTCACACACACATTACATTACATCACACACACACTGAACTTGGATATTATTGTCGAATATAATAATTATCTACAACATTTACACTTTCCGTTGCCGAATTGTTGCTCAGTAACGGCTTCCGGTATGGGGCTGTTGCCATGTGTCAAAATTTCCTCTATGTGTCAAAATCTCTGTTGAAATTTGGGTGGCGCTGGATCTCAATTGATATCCAAATCTTGCGTGGCACATACATTTTTTACCGGCCCTGTTGGCCACTATGTGCCATCGGGGCATGAAGCAACAAGCCAGTGGAGAGCGTAGAGACACATTCTCCTTCAAAACACAAGTCACCAATATACGGCGGGGGACGTGACAGCTTAGCGAGCTGTGATTGGACAGCTCAAGGTAAAAATTTGATGCGTAATTTGTGTAGGGATGTCATACAAGTGAAACGAAAAATTATCGATATCGATAAAATCGAAAAAATTAATTTGGAATTTTCGAGTTTGTCAAAGATATACCAATGAAAGTATTGTTGGGTAATAAATAAAACAAAATTATTTATTTGACAAAGTAGCTACTCACTGATTTTTGAAATGAATTAATTTGGAGTATATTTTTCTTATATAATCCTTCGGGTTTTGATTATTTTTTGTAATGAAGGTTAGCCGGGCATCCACATATTTTTTTATTACACATGAAGCTAAGTCAATCAAGTGATTTGTGGATTCTGTATCAAATTGGTGAAAATTTATGTCTGAGAACAGATCGTATCCCAAGAAAGATTTCAACACAATCTTTATGAAATAATCGGAATTATATTTCGAAGATAAAGTCTTGTGAATGTGAATGACCAACTTAACTTGACACTTACAATCTTTTAAACTCCATACATCTAAAGAGTCTAATTAAGTTAGTAATAATAACTACCTTCATAACTAAATATTTGTAATTATTAGTATTTGTTGTTATAGCGGCAACAGGAACACATCATCTGTGTGATTTCAACTGTCTAGCTATCACGGTTCATGAGATACAGCCTCAAGACAGACGGACGGACGGATGGACGGACAGCGGAGTGTTAGTAATAGGGTCCCGTTAGGCACCCTTTGGGTATGGAACCCTAAAAATGGTATCAGATGCACTGACAGACACTACTGATAAACATAGGCACTTCTGACGCTAAACAAACGCGTATAAAAATATCCCTACATTAAGTACTTACCTTACATACATTACATATACTTACATGCATACAATGTATGTAAGCAACAATACATTGTTCGATAAATTATTAAACACGTAGTAGGACAGCACTATCGAAAAAAAACGAGACAACTGTTGTGCATTTCACCGTGCGACAGAAAGAGAGGACGTGAAGACATCAACGCAAAGCGCAAGTTCAATTGAAATATTTAATTGTTATATTTTGAAGATTAAAAGTATACGAAAACACTTACTTATGAAACGTTACTCCATCTTTTGTGGTACTTGAAGTAGAAGTATTCTTTCCACACCATTTTATTGCACAAGTAGGCATATTTACTGTAAATTTCGGATTTTTTCTACAGAAACACGCTATGTTTTCACGGACACAGCCAAACTCTGACTAAAACCAATGGCTTCGCTTCAAGCGCCTAAACGCTTTGGGAAGCGGCTGTTTGGCGAGTCGCGTTACCCCCGCATACGCTCTCCACTAGTACTCCATGCATCGGGGTCTTATCAAATCGGATGTAATAAAGCGGTCCCGGGTCGAATGTATGTTCAGCCCATATATTGTTTTCCTCTATGGTTCAGCCACTGCTAAGCCGTTCCCGTCAAGTTGCTGTCATTTACGTTGTCACGGAATGTCCGTAATATAATATATTATAGAGGTTGTTCCAGTTTGTTACCCTTTCAGCGCGGGCGGAACCGTGGGCACAAAAACAGTGATGAATTCATGAAAAAAAGAATCTGCCATTTTATACATTTTGGTCTAGTAGGTATCATAGTAGGTATTAACTTTTCTATGAGCGTTTTTCTGGTTAATATTTTTTATTTTATTTCTTAGCTTTCCTCCAGATGGCGCTTTCCATGTCACTATAGATAAAATGTGTTTTGTAGTAATCAATGTCAAAGTAGTTTTTCGTTTGTTTAGAATCGGTGCAAATTTTGTCTTTGATTCTGTTGCTGACTCGGAGTCCGAGGTTGCTGAGGAATACGACAGTGCCATCTAGGAATCTTATTTAACACTAAATTTGACACAAGGAAAAGCGCTCATTACAGCTGACTTTTTTTCGTGATTTGAGAATTGCTTCAAAAGTAAAAGTTGTTCGTATGGACGAGAACAAGTACAATGACTATAAAATTATAATGTCTTGATAAAAACATTTGTGCTGTTTCACAAGATGTGGGTTAAATAGATTACATAATATATTAGGTGAATTGAAACACATGAAATTGCCGTTTTCTATAGAGAATTTGAAGGAAACTCAATTTTCAGTTACTAACATCTTTTAATTTTTTTTACGAATGACAAATCCTATTTATGTAATTTCTTATGTGTATGAATGAGACAAAATTAAGCTAACAGCAACATTAATTTAATTATTGAAAAGTGTCAGCTGTAAAAATTTAAATGGATGGCATTTAGGACGAACTGTTTTTGAAGATTTCATTTTTATAATCAAACTGAAAATAAAAACAAAATTTAATACGTGAAACCTTGAAATCAACTTTCAAACAAAATACACAAATAGCTATTGAATTAAAGGAATTATGAACTCATGAATCTGTGAGAATATTTCGGCAATTTCATAGGTAAAGACCTCTTGTAACTCATACTTACTGAGAATAATTAAATCAATACGAACAAATTGAAGTCACGATAATTATTTCATCATTTTACTGTCTTAAATTACCCAAATCTCTTTTTGGGCAACGATATACCGTTTTCCTTTTTGCGAAGATCGTGCTCCTAATAAAACATTATTTGCTTAGTATTTTCATGATTACAAGGAGAGCGGGATTTACGAATAAGGTATTACCCTAAAACCCCTCCATATTAAATTATAATTAAAATTATAAACTTACATATTTTGCCGTGGTGTGGTTTCGCGTGATCGCGTGATCTCTGCCTATAACAAGCTTTTCTGTGTTACAATTTTTAGTATTTAGTAGAAAAACAAAGTTTCGATGACGTCACATCTGAAAATACAAGTATCAAATGACGTGTATTTCCCAATAAATTACAACAATACGCATGAACTTCGTTTTTTCAATATAAGATTTTAAATTTACACGGTCGCTATAAACATTATTAGGAGTACGGGCCTCACCGTGATTAGTTTTTATATTTTGCTCGTCTTTTCAGTTTTATAAGAACAAAATGTCTGACGGTCATCGCCGTACAGTAAAATCGGTACATTTTTCACGTCCCGTCAACGCCGGTATATGCAGACAACATGAATTTTCAAAATATTTACAAAATGTCACGCATATCATAGTTATCATCCAAGATTTTCGGACATAATTTTTATTCGGATCTTTTCTTACCTTCACTCAGAAAATTATTCGTTTCGGTAAAAAATTACGACTTCTGAAAAACAATAAGAGCGCGTCCATAAACCACGTGGTTTGCTTAGGGAGGGAGGGTTCCAGTAAAAAGCTAATCTAAGCTACGTGGGGGGACTCCAAACTCTGGAGCCTGAGCTACGTAATTTTTCATTATGTATTAAGGCGATACCAAAAAAAAAATTAGGCTTTTTCAAATCCATTTACTGCACTATAACGTCATCTACGTATTTACTTTTTGGGTAAATGTTTATTGAGTATTTGATTAAGATTCTCACTGAAGGAAAACGCGATTGGATGAAATTTTCTTGATAGAATTTAATTCCGAAAAGACCTCTAATTTTTTTTTTCCTGTAATTCAGAAATCCTAAGTAATTTTATTGTGAAATTGCATTCAAAATGTGGATATTATGTATTTGTAAAGTCTCTTTGAAAATCTTTTTGACAAAATAGCTTAGTAAATTTTATATTAATAAAAAACCAACATTTTGCTACTTTTCCACGAATCCGTCCCACTCGCACTGAGGGTTTTTTCGCATATGGAGTAATAGGGACGCTAAAACTTTTACGTATCGCCTTAAAAACTATTGTCATAGTTTTGGAATGCACCCAAGACTCAAAAGCCTTGTATTGAAAAACTATACGTTCTACATGTGGGAGGAGAGGGGAGGTTTAAGCAAAAGCTACGTGAAGGGAGAGAGGGGCGTGGTAAAATAGTACAAATTGAAACCACGTGGTTTATACGCTTCCTATGCCACGGTTAAACATCCAGTATAAGTTGATAAAAATACTTCTGATAGCTGTATAATTATGACGTAACGTTTATCTCTCTGTCTGTTCGTAACTGGTGTCTGCAGCCTAGGTGTCGAGTCTGATGAGTATTGTTGCGCTATAACTGAAGGGACTTGATTAAGTCTGTATTCGTTTGTAACTTGAGAACCACTCAACGAATTTGATGTGGATTTAATTCACAGTTAGCTAGAGAGTTTTTAATGGAAGGTTTGAAGGTATGTAAGTAGGTATATGTATTATTGCGATGGAACTTAAGAGGGTAGGTGCAGTTAACGATTTCGTAATTCAAGTCGGGGTAAAAGTGGCGCAGGGTTAAAATCTGTAAGCGCGAAAAGAGCCACGTGCAACAGGCTATTATAGCGATATGATAATGCTTTAATCCTATTTTAACTGCTGAATTGAAATAAAACACTGTGGCTTGCGATTGGTATTGAAATCCTCTTAGACGATCACATAGAGCAATCCTATGAATAAATTTACAATGAAAGCGATTATGTTGCATTTAAAGTACGTACTGATTTTTCAAGATAACCTACTTAATTACCTATATTCTTCACCAGTTTATGCAGAAAAAATTCATTTGTCAATTTTGACATCTGCCATTTTGACAGCTGTCACTATCTCTCCGTAGCCAAGAACAAAAAGTAACTACTGGGACCACGAGCTAACATACTTTATAGCTGCTGTCAGGTGTTCCCACCAAGCAGTGCAGAATATATTTAAGCCTATCAATTTATATTTACACCCGGTATAAAAACGATTTTTGACTCGTGGTCGTTTTTGACACTGTTGCTTGTGGTCCCACTAATCCTGAAAACATTGATACGGAGAGACTAAGAGAACAGCTCTCAAACAGGCACAACCAGGTGGCCCACCAAGCCTGGGACCGATTGATGGCGGTGTAGCCTTATATAAAACAGACTGGTGACGGGCAGCGGCGTCACTGGTGGGAGGGCTTCGGCATCGTGCTCACCAACCCGCCCGCCCAGCGTGTGTGAGTAAGGCATTACTTCCAAAAAGGCCATCAAGAGTGAGAAAATCTTGGAAAGGCGTATGTGGACGAAGACAGGCTGATGGATGGATGTACCCTGACTGACTGACAGATCTACCAATTAACGCCCAGGCTAAACGGCTGGACCTAAGAATATGAAATTTGGACTGTAGGTTCCTTGTATGACGTAGAAATACGCTAAGAAGGGATTTTAGGAAATTTTTACGGGATCAGGAGAAACAGGATCATTTTGAAACATTATCGTAGGGCCAAACATTTTGATTCCAAGACCAATAGGTTGAGTGATTGATGATATAAAAATCTAAATATATAAAACAAAGTCGTGTTAGTTACACCACTTATAACTCAAGATCGGCTGGATCGATGTTAGTTATCTCTTTTTTGGTGTATTCTTATCCGCTCCGAATAGCAGAATAAGTAATAAAATATCGGATAAATTATCGAATAACAATAAATAAATTAATTAATTTTACGAATGCAAACAGCATGTGGTGCCACCTGTTGACAAAACTACGCATATAAAAGAAACCTATTTATCTAGCGTTCTGACATCTAAACCCCAAGTTTTAAAAATCGCTTAGTTATTCCAAGAACTATTATTTCTGCATATATTCAATACCCTACGCTAAGCCTAAAAACGGTACTGAAACTACATGGGTCCCTGCCATTCTTCTTTCGCAATGGCAAGCAAGAAAACATTTCTGTATTTGCACAAAAGTCATATTAATGTTATTACCTTAATGAAATCCTAAATTACGTTTAACTAAAGTTAACACGATATTATTAGACTGTTAGGCGGAACAAAGTTCGCCGGGTCAGCTAGTATTTAATAAATAATGCATGTGTGTATGTATTGACCAAGTATTTCACAATTCATATATCGCTCACCTGTGAGTCTTAGGATCAAAGTGTTTGCGCTGAGCCTGCTGGTTACTTATCTCCTATGCTGTCTGTACTGTATAGTAATTAACCACCAATTATTGTAATTTCAGCAGCAAATCGACCACGGTCTGAAAGTAATATAAGCCTCGAGTATTTAGAGGTAATTAATACCTATAGAAATTTATTTAAGGCTATCATTGAGGATAGGCCTCGCAAAAACATCACAGTTCCCTAATTTATCCTTCGTGGTTTGAAGAATCTAGCAATACTATAAATGAAAAATAAAAAATTATTTCTGCCTAAAATATAATGCACACACGTAGCGAATCAGAATCATCTGAAATCATTCCAGTAATGAGAAAAAAAAACAAAAAAGATTGCTCTTAAAAAAATTTGTCATGTCGAGGTTTAAGATTACTTGAGCAAAATTCCATACATATTAATTATGGATTATTACATTTTATTACACTTTGAAATGAACAGATTTTTCCTAAAACGTTTAGTTTTTTTTTAAATAATAAAACTTGTGAATAAAATTCCTCCTTGCGAAACCTTTACTTAGCGTGGTTGTACAGTGTTATATCAAATTTATCTTTATATGCTCAAGCGACGGTTGAGTCTCCGATCTCCACTGCCCACGGTCTATCGCGGCCGCGGGCTCATAACTCAATGATTCCTTCAAGAGCGCACCGAGCTTTTTACACATACAAACACGTTTTTATAACCCTTGTTTGAAGTAGTAAACAATTAAATTAAAATCTACGGAAATATAATGGTATTATTGGGGATATATATTAGACAAATTACACGATTTAACCACAATTTGATAAAGTTGGTTCGGTAGAATAAATTCGCAAAGTTACCTCTTGTCGAGTAATTTTTTCCTCTATTTCCCTACTTTTTTATATAAATAAGTAAAATAAAGTTCATAGATGATTGGAGCTGGAGAGTTTTTTTATTTAAGAACTATATGATGAAAATAACAACGAAAAACATTGAAAAAGTGCAAAAGTTTGGTTATTTTCACGTAAAGAAAAACACAGAGAAAAAGGCAAACGCTCGGTGCGCCCTTAATGTTTTTTGTATTTATTAGGTTAAGTGTACCGGGATAAATGAACTGGTATATTTTAATAACACTCTATGCTCTACTGACCATACTGAACAACTTTCCCAAAGAAATATAGGCATTTCCCAAATGAAAAAAAATTGGGGGTTGTCCATAAAAAAATAGGCATTTAAAGTTAATATTATGGAGAGAGGAGAATAAATCGTTTCATTTGCAAAAGAGTTATTTGACGTATGTTTTACAAAAATAACTTCAGCAGTTTCCTTCCTAAGGGAGTTCAAACTTGGTGTGTTTTGAAAATGAGTTTTTTATAGTGCCTGAAATATATCGATGTTGTATATTTTTACTTTAATAAATATATAATATGCCTCTATTAGCTTTTTATTTGCAATTACACATATGTAACTTTAAATATATATAATAAATAAGGTTACATGATGGGTTAGATGTAAATAGTTTTTATTTTTTTATTTTTTACCTATGGCCCGAAATATATCTCACAAAAATTTCATTTTACGTTGTTTTATCTTATTCTTATCATTTATAAAGACAAAAAAGTCAGTATTTAATATTTATTTATATAATAAATAATCATATAAGTATATTTTTACAATCAACTCATGAAGCTCTTTCATTTGATACAGCACGGGAAAGGTTTAAAAAAAATATGCGCGAGTCCACGTGGAATACGGACATATACTTTGTAAAAATATTAGTTAACGGAAGGTATTTAGGTCAAGTAATGTTTTTTTGCTTGAAGAATTAAAATGAAATTTGCAGCAGGATTCAAATACCTGTGTATTTTTAGGGTCCCGTCAAAAATCGATAAGCCTCGTAGCGTAGCGTTTCTTTCTGTTTCTTCTGTGCCATAACTTAAAACTGGCTGGGTCATATTGGCTTAGAACTAAGGATACTTCAAGAAAAAGAAGCAAAATGTTCAATGATGTCACATTTTGGAAATTCATGAAGTATCAAATAATGCGTATTTATAACCAGATAACTTCTATATTAACAATTAGCAAATGGACACTGTCATCGCAAAGTTTCCATTGGTTTCTATAAATTTGAATTTTAAAATGTTAAATTATAGAATTATAATTAATTATTAATTAAGAATTATAATATAATAGTTAAATTATAGAATTATAATTAATTATTAATTAAGAATAATAATATAATAGTTAAATTATAGAATTTTAAAATGTTAAATTATGAAATTCTAATTTACAGAAACCAATGGAAATTTTGCGCTGATAGTTTACACAATATATAGTTAAAATAAGGTTTAACGATAACTATTGAGCTAATTTTGAATTTAAGTGTTCCATTTCGATTAATTACAAAAAGGCAGGTGAATTTTTAAATATAAGAATAAGAAACATTTAAACACACAAAAATGGAATGCGGGTACAATGAAATTTTACAATTGAAAAAAAGGACATTCCAGGGTATGTTCCGCTCCTCGCTGATGATGACGTAGTAGGCTTCCAGGAGGGAAGTAGCCCACAGGAAGAGGCACGGTACCCAGACCAAAACCGTCTTTTCGAAGCACGGTGTGAATGTTGGGTTGTTGATGTACCATGCGAGATTGCTGTCCTGAAAAGAAAGAGGAATTTGAGGCAAAGTTTTTGAAATGCTTTGAATCGGAGGTAATGAATGAAAGATCAGTCACTTCTTTTCTTTCTTGTTCTTTTGTTAATACACGATGACTTTTAACCAGTTATTAGCGGTGAACAGGAGTTGTAAAATATGATTATATGGTCGATATGATTTAAAAAAACACCAGCCAAGTGCGAGTCAGACTCGCGTACCTAGGGTTCCGTACTGTGGATGATAAATTTAATGTTGTAATTTTTTTTCGTGAATTTCTCAACCGCTTTATTTTTCCTGTAACCAAATTCAAATTCAAATTCAAATCTGATCTGTAATCGACATTTTTTTCATATTTTTTGGCCAACCAGTTTCGGAGATAAGGGGGAGACACACATATTTTTGTGTTTTTTTTAAAGAATTCTCGAAACTCGTGCCCGTAAATATAGTAAAAGTATATATTTTTACAAAAAACTTTTTAGTACCTACAATTTGATATCCATATTGTATTTTTATAAAATATAATTTTTATTTATTTAACTTTTTTTTATATTTATCATTTGTGCTCAACTTTATTTAATTCGCTATAGTTTACTTGTAATCGGCCAATTATGATACATACATACATACATTTCGATATACATAATCGTTTTTTTTTTTCATATTTTTCGGCCTACCAGTTTCTGAGATAAGGAGCGGGACATACATATTTTTGTGGTTGTTTAAAGATTTCTCGAAACCAGTGCCAGTAAATCTTAGAATGGTCTAAGCAGTAAATATAGTAAAAGTATATATTTTTACAATCAGCTTTTTAATATCTACAATTTTTTATTTTTCACATTTTTGTTTAAGAAATATTTTGAACAATTTAAAATTTTTCATATTTTTTTTGCCACCGTTATATGTGGAAAAATTAATTCCATTTTTGTGCCAAACTTTATGTCTTTATTTTTAACGTTGCTAAAGTTATGAGGCTGTGACATACGGACGGACGGACGGACAACTGAGTCTCACCATAAAGGTTCTTTTTGTACCTTTTAGGTACTACGGAACCCTAAAAAAGCAAAAGGCACACCAGTTCGTTGGTCAAATGGTAATAATAACTCAGCATTTTGCTGACGCTGTCATACAGTGTACAGTTATTTATAATATACGGTGTTTAACTTTAGACAGTGTTTAAATCTGTTGCTGTCACTCTTTTACAATGTGAAAGAAAAGGCGACAACAACAAATTTAAACACTGTCTGAAGTTGAACACCGTTTTGTAGTAACACGGAAAATGTTTTACTTAATAATATTTATTAAAAAGGAAATTAACTTTATGAGGATGCTTCAAATTTCATCTTGTTTTTGTCGCTGTAGATTGCCTTAAACTACATATTTAGTCGTTGGCGCGTAGATTGTTGCATATTTTTGATGTTGCATATTTGAAAAATGCTTTGCATTCTTTGGTTTTATGCTGGGAAATGAAAAGCAAGAGCTCGATTTAAGGTGAGGCATCGGTCACTCCAAGCGGAAAAACGCGCAGTGCGAGAGGGACCGATTCAAGGAGAAAGACAAATAAATGCTTTTTTAAATATTATTAGAGTGCATTACAAACTAGAAAATATCAATCAGAAACAAATCCAAAGACAAGAATTTGAAAAAATTCTCCCTGCCAGGATGCATTCTAATAATATTTAAATATTATTTAGAGTTATATATTTATATATATTATTATATATATTTAGAGTAGAGTATAGCGATGGATTTCACAAAATAAACATAAATGCTTTTTTATTTATATAAAACAAAAAACTAAAATGACTAGAAAAATTGCCAATTACCAAAATGTAGGTATTGGAAACCCATGGAACAAAATATGTTTGGGGTCTGTACATGATAATTATTTGTCAAACTATGAGAAAGCGTGTGTTTGAAGAACTCATTTTAATAATTAACTCTATCGAGTGAAAAATTTTTAATCGCGTTTTTGTATTACAGAAATCTAGAATAAGGTTCCGAAAATTTTATACTAATTTATCAAACTAGTAGGTTCTTACTGAACGTAGTAAAATGACTCCAAAAAAAGCCAATTTATAAAAGTTTAAAAAAGGCAGAAGTAAAATGGCTATGAAAAAACATCTAAGTGTTAATGACAACCAAGGCATAAGTAACATATACTGTGTTGTTTATTTAATTATGATTGAACCATGACAGTATCAATTGTTTCAAAAGTCTTAAAGTACGGGTCCCGTACTGTAAAATGGCTCTCGTACTTTGGGAACAAAGTCCACGTGGAATACGGACATATACTTTGTAAAAATATTAGTTAACGGAAGGTATTTAGGTCAAGTAATGTTTTTTTGCTTGAAGAATTAAAATGAAATTTGCAGCAGGATTCAAATACCTGTGTATTTTTAGGGTCCCGTCAAAAATCGATAAGCCTCGTAGCGTAGCGTTTCTTTCTGTTTCTTCTGTGCCATAACTTAAAACTGGCTGGGTCATATTGGCTTAGAACTAAGGATACTTCAAGAAAAAGAAGCAAAATGTTCAATTATGCCACATTTTGGAAATTCATGAAGTATCAAATAATGCGTATTTATAACCAGATAACTTCTATATTAACAATTAGCAAATGGACACTGTCATCGCAAAGTTTCCATTGGTTTCTATAAATAAGAATTTTAAAATGTTAAATTATAGAATTATAATTAATTATTAATTAAGAATTATAATATAATAGTTTAATTATAGAATTATAATTAATTATTAATTAAGAATTATAATATAATAGTTAAATTGTAGAATTTTAAAATGTTAAATTATAAAATTCTAATTTACAGAAACCAATGGAAATTTTGCGCTGATAGTTTACACAATATATAGTTAAAATAAGGTTTAACGATAACTATTGAGCTAATTTTGAATTTAAGTGTTCCATTTCGATTAATTACAAAAAGGCAGGTGAATTTTTAAATATAAGAATAAGAAACATTTATTGCTAAACACACAAAAATGGAATGCGGGTACAATGAAATTTTACAATTGAAAAAAAGGACATTCCAGGGTATGTTCCGCTCCTTGCTGATGATGACGTAGTAGGCTTCCAGGAGGGAAGTAGCCCACAGGAAGAGGCACGGTACCCAGACCAAAACCGTCTTTTCGAAGCACGGTGTGAATGTTGGGTTGTTGATGTACCATGCGAGATTGCTGTCCTGAAAAGAAAGAGGAATTTGAGGCAAAGTTTTTGAAATGCTTTGAATCGGAGGTAATGAATGAAAGATCAGTCACTTCTTTTCTTTCTTGTTCTTTTGTTAATACACGATGACTTTTAACCAGTTATTAGCGGTGAACAGGAGTTGTAAAATATGATTATATGGTCGATATGATTTAAAAAAACACCAGCCAAGTGCGAGTCAGACTCGCGTACCTAGGGTTCCGTACTGTGGATGATAAATTTAATGTTGTAATTTTTTTTCGTGAATTTCTCAACCGCTTTATTTTTCCTGTAACCAAATTCAAATCTGATCTGTAATCGACATTTTTTTCATATTTTTTGGCCAACCAGTTTCGGAGATAAGGGGGAGACACACATATTTTTGTGTTTTTTTTTTTTTAAATTCTCGAAACTAGTGCCCGTAAATATAGTAAAAGTATATATTTTTACAAAAAACTTTTTAGTACCTACAATTTGATATACATATTGTATTTTTATAAAATATTATTTTTATTTATTTAACTTTTTTTATATTTATCATTTGTGCTCAACTTTATTTAATTCGCTATAGTTTACTTGTAATTGGCCAATTATGATACATACATACATACATTTCGATATACATAATCGAAATTTTTTTCATATTTTTCGGTCTACCAGTTTCTGAGATAAGGAGCGGGACATACATATTTTTGTGGTTGTTTAAAGATTTCTCGAAACCAGTGCCAGTAAATCTTAGAACGGTCTAAGCAGTAAACATAGTAAAAGTATATATTTTTACAATCAGCTTTTTAATATCTACAATTTTTTATTTTTCACATTTTTGTTTAAGAAATATTTTGAACAATTTAAAATTTTTCATATTTTTTTTGCCACCGTTATATGTGGAAAAATTTATTCCATTTTTGTGCCAAACTTTATGTCTTTATTTTTAACGTTGCTAAAGTTATGAGGCTGTGACATACGGACGGACGGACAACTGAGTCTCACCATAAAGGTTCTTTTTGTACCTTTTAGGTACTACGGAACCCTAAAAAAGCAAAAGGCACACCAGTTCGTTGGTCAAATGGTAATAATAACTCAGCATTTTGCTGACGCTGTCATACAGTGTACAGTTATTTATAATATACGGTGTTTAACTTTAGACAGTGTTTAAATCTGTTGCTGTCACTCTTTTACAATGTGAAAGAAAAGGCGACAACAACAAATTTAAACACTGTCTGAAGTTAAACACCGTTTTGTAGTAACACGGAAAATGTTTTACTTAATAATATTTATTCAAAAGGAAATTAACTTTATGAGGATGCTTCAAATTTCACCTTGTTTTTGTCGCTGTAGATTGCCTTAAACTACATATTTAGTCGTTGGCGCGTAGATTGTTGCATATTTTTGATGTTGCATAGTTATTTGAAACATGCTTTGCATTCTTTGGTTTTATGCTGAGAAATGAAAATCAAGAGCTCGATTTAAGGTGAGGCATCGGTCACTCCAAGCGGAAAAACGCGCATAGCGAGAGGGACCGATTCAAGGAGAAAGACAAATAAATGCTTTTTTAAATATTATTAGAGTGCATTACAAACTAGAAAATATCAATCAGAAACAAATCCAAAGACAAGAATTTGAAAAAATTCTCCTGGCCAGGATGCACTCTAATAATATTTAGAGTATTATTTAGAGTTATATATTTATATATATTATTATATATATTTAGAGTAGAGTATTAGAGTATAACGATGGATTTCGCAAAATAATTATTTATATAAAACAAAAAACTAAAATGACTAGAAAAATTGCCAATTACCAAAATGTAGGTATTTGAAGCCCATGTAACAAAATATGTTGGGGTCTGTACATGATAATTATTTGTCAAACTATGAGAAAGCGTGTGTTTGAAGACCTCATTTAAATAAATAATTCTATCGAGTGAAAGATTTTTAATCGCGTTTCTGTATTACAGAAATCTAGCAAAAGGTTCCGAAAATGTTATACTTATTTATCAAACTGGTAGGTTCTTACTGAACGTAGTAAAATTACTCCGAAAAAAGCCAATTTAAAAAAGTTCAAAAAAGGCAGAAGTAAAATGGCTATGAAAAAACATTTAAGTGTTAATGACAACCATGGCATAAGTAACATATTATACTGTGTTGTTTATTTAATTATGATTGAACCATGACAGTATCAATTGTTTCAAAATTCTTAAAGTACGGGTCCCGTACTGTAAAATGGCTCTCGTACTTTGGGAACAAAGTACTCGTACGTATTTATGCCTGACAGATTTTTCCATTTCTGGCTCGGACTGCACAGCACTTTATTTTTTAAGCTATATTTATAGACTTTAATTTTCTCTAAGATTGGATTTCTCCAGTTTCCCTCAGGGGATACAAAACACAAAAGAGATGTAAAAACTAAAAGTAAATGTACTCACTATACCGAAACTGGGGCATTTCATTGTATATACATTATACATTGTCATAAGTTTTTAATCGATTATTTTGTCACACACAGGGTTTCGAATATATTATTGCGTAGCAAAATTGCCACAGTGCCAAATTTTTGTGTTTTAAAAATCTCTAATCTTTATTTATATTTATAAAAAACCGGCCAAGTGCGATTCGGACTCGCGCAGGAAGGGTTCCGTAACATTATCTATAAAAACGGCAAAAATAACATGTCTGTTGTATGGGAGCCTCCTTAAATATTTATTTTATTCTGTTTTTTAGTATTTTTTGTTAAAGCGGCAACAGAAATACATCATCTGTAAAAATTTCAACTCTCTAACTGTCACGGTTCATGAGATACAGCCTGGTGACAGACGGACAGCGGAATTTTAGTAACAGGGTCCCGTTGGTTATCCTTTGGGTACGGAACCCTAAAAACAATTAGACATTTATTTTAAACTCGTTAGGTCAGGACCAAGGTTCAATGACCATATTTGCAGAAAACGAAAAAAAAAAACGTTTGCCCCTCTACTATAATTTATGAACAACTCCGGGTCAATAAGTATAGTAAGCCTAAATTTCATCTTGCGTTTTTCTCAAAAAAACGTTCTTGAACCTAGGTCCTGACCACTTAGCAAATCACCAGTATGAATTTGGCTACATAAACGAAAGTCACCTTATATCAGTTTAATGAAAGAAAGAAACTTGGCAAATTGCGAGTCTGACCGCCACAATATACGGGTGCGGAACCCCGAAAACAATAAATAAAAACCAACATTACAGATGTCATAGAAAGATAAAGGTGACAAAAAAAATAAGCCATGTGCTAGCGCCTGACAAACAATTCGGCAGCCTCTGATTATGGAAGCCTAATTTTTATTATTTCTTGATTTACTTTAGCGTATGAACTGATAAAATTACGTTAAAAAAGTGCTACATTTTCGAGGTTTTTTGTGTGGGGACTCCCAATTGGTCTACATTTTTTTTTATTGCCCTGATTGATGCCATAGTAAAATTCAACTTTATTAAGGCTGAAGCTAATCCCTATGACAGACGGACAGACAGACAGTGCAAGTTTAGTAATAGGGTTCTGTTTGGCACAAGCCAATCTAACACGATCCTCATTGCTCCGCTTCGCTTCCCTCGTCGTCGCACCTATTTTGACTTTTTTTAAGGAATTTCGTAATTGTTTTAATCTTGCTTTTTCGTGAAAAAGCTGTTTTTTCTCTAAAAATACGGCGACTTTGCAGAAGCTCGATAGAACTCGTCCATACAAACTACCTTCCGTGAAAAAAAATTGAGAAATCGAGAAAAAAAAAATGTTGTCGCCAATGATATTAGAAAATATCGTTCGTTGTCGATATTTTGGTCGGGTGGCTATGTACACTTTTCTATGGAATAGCGGATTTTGTTTTCGCCATTCGAGGGTTGGCTCCATAGTAAAAGTTGTTCGTATGGACGAGTACTATCACTAGCTTCCGGCTTCCGCAATTTCATCTTAACACCCAGTACAATCGTAGTCATCATCATCATCATCATTCAGCCCACATCCACCCACTGTTGGGCATAGGACTCTTCTTCTACACGCCATTTTTGTCTGTCTCTCGCCAGCCTCATAATCGTAGTAAGATTATTCTCAATTGAGTGATATTTAATTGAATAGACCTACGAGTACGTACTTTTTTGGTCAAATTTGAAGCAACTACTATTTAAATCAGCATCAAATTTTCGCACTGACCGACCATTAATTTCAGGGCAGTTCTTTATTTTCTTCTCTCCTGCCAACGTATCGTTTGGCGCCACCAGTATTAAAATAAAGTGGCACTGCTCTAGCTTCACGAGAATGTGGCCGACATCTAGCACCGTATTTATTTTAAACTAAATTTATTCCTTGGCTTGGTGAGAAATACGTTATGTTCTTATTTTGCAGAAAATGTGCAAGTATCTCATGAAATATCAGCGATACTTCCGGCTTGTTTTTTTTTACATCTCGTTTGTGTTTTGTATTCCCCGAGGACTGGAGAAATCCAATACTTTAAGCGAAAATAAAATTGATATAACTGTAGGTATAATAATGTAAAAAAATTACAAATATATGTGTAAGAGGCTATTTTAAGAATTAATTCAACTAGGGAGTTAAGTTTTTAAGACAAATCCACACTCAGATAATGAATAAACATTTGTCCAACTTTAAAAAATCATTTTATTCTTGGTTTATTTGTGTGTGTATCTTTAATTTATCTGTGCTGTCATAATGGTCAGACGACAGACCACTGGTCTGTGGATCAGACAGATAGAGTTATAAGAAACTATTTTAAAATTCTATAAAACATACTTTTTATCTTGGTTAACTCCTCAGGGATGCCTTAGAAATGTAATAAAAACCTTCTTCAAATAAAAACCTAAATATTTTTATCTCTCTACTCCCAGGAATGGGAAGTTCCCTAGGGATAAGAAAGCAGTTCTCTCGGAACATAGCCAAAAACCTCATACCCACATATTTCCGTGCAGAGCAAGTCACGGAAAGATACCGTTCGTTTAAAAATAAGCTGCTTTATATTCCAAGAAGTTGCAAAGCTAGGGATGGAAAATTCTACAGACAGGCAGTTAACTAGAAAGCCGTAGCAAAAATCTACCCCAGGTGAACGATACCGCAAGCGAA
The DNA here is from genome assembly GCA_934047225.1 of Ypsolopha sequella. NCBI lineage: Eukaryota > Metazoa > Arthropoda > Insecta > Lepidoptera > Ypsolophidae > Ypsolopha > Ypsolopha sequella. The sequence continues at coordinate 11,134,688 of OW203994.1, read as the reverse complement.
AGGCTAGTCTTATTGTGAACTAAGCAAGTAAGGTAATTTACAGAAGCCGGTATAGATTTCTAGTAATATTCTGCGAATAACATTTTCTAATTCTTGCCTTCGCTAAACACTGTATCCAAAGACTATCAATCTACATAATATCCATAATAATTAGCTGTATCAGACATATGATACAGACAGGTACGATGTAGAAACTTGTTTAATTTTAGATGATGTAGATTAATTCCAGCAGGGTTAGAGTATAGCATTAAATTAATATTGAAGCCCTACTTGTATTTACGTTTAGTTACCTCTATCTTCAAGTATATTACGTGGCGTATCTGAGGTTGATTACATTAGAGAAACAGGCACAGTATCTCGCTATTTATTTTGCTGAGGGATATGGTACTGTACTGGCTAGAATTATTAGTTTGATGCCAAAAAGAAATCCTCGTAGGATTCCAATGGTCCAAACAGAAAAGGCTTCGCCTAATGATCAGGATTGTTAGACAAGAGGAGAAATGTTTTCGAGCGTAAGTCACGCATCGTGTTTCCAAGGTATTGATTTTAGGTTTATTCGTACTTTGCAATCTAAAACAAAGTTGAACAAGTAAAAGTTGGCGCAGTTTCAAAAATAGTAGATTGTTATACGAGTGCATAAAACGAGCCATATTACCCGAGATATTTAGCTGCTTGAGCCTTAGTGATGGCAGCTATAGTTCGAAGTAATATGGCTCGTTTGTAGCTGAGTTTAACACTCTACTTTTCAATTCGATTGCGAGGAAATGAAACAGTATTATTTCATCATCGCTGGATGACATATTTAACACTCAGTAATACTTAATGCAAATTGAAATAATCAAATAACTAAATATGTACTGAGATAAACCAACAGCTCTTTCCCGAATCCCGCCACTGTTTTTTAAATTCTTCCACCAAGTGGGAAGGCAAAGGGAACTTACCTCATACAGCGATGTCTAAATAACCTAAATAAATGATACACTATAACAGCTTTTAAAGTTATTTTAAAAAAACTCTAAATAAATGATCAGACATGCGTGTCTTTTTATTTATTTTATATTATCTCTCTTTAAAGTCACTGTATATAATATCCTTGAGCTGAGCATCATCTGAAGCTTCTGTCAGTTCGCGCTAATATGATAGAATCTTAGCGCAAACATTATTGAGTTTCACAAAGTTTGTATATGAAGTTGTACTGTGTATCTGGCTGTATGGCCTATTGCCGTAGTCTTAGAAGAAGTTAAAACTTTTATGTACTAGAGCATAAAACGTATTTTTAGTCCACTTGTAGCAAGCATAAACCAGTACTTTTTAAGTGAAAAAGTTTTTTTTCTTACTTTTCGTTTTATCTCCATTACAAAAAGCGTTTTAAAAATAATTATAATGTAGTGTTGGGGAAGGTTTTTCAATGTTATGTCCAAAACAAAAACAAAAAAGGATTTATGATCTCTTTTTGTCAACTTTAGGTTAAGGAATATCAAGGCCAATATAAAAGCTTTAAGAAAAATGTATTAACAATACATACACAACAAATCAAGAACCTTTTTATAAGTCACATAAAAAGCTCGCCTGGGAGTAAATTATGTCACTACTTTAGGACTAGTGAGTGTAACAATATAAGTCAGATATCTGTAACGTACGGCAGTTAACTTAGACGGGTTTTCTATTCCGACCGAGAACGAGAGAGGGGCAAACCGACGATGAGCGAAAATAAATGAGTTTCAAGTTCCATTAAAACAAGCTGCATGTGTGAATCTACGGCAGTAGGGAAAATGTTTTTAAGGAGAGTCTTTAGGACTTCTTTTATTACTATTTTCAATCTTATTTGAATCTTGTAATGGCTACTAAGCTAATTTTATTTGACGATCAATATATGCTGAACTGGGAATTTTGATCGCATAAGAAACCTAAATTAGTAATTTTACAGATTACTATTATGAAAATATGGGTGTCACATCATTATCAAAGTAAGACTAATTTAATTAATTAGCATTACGGTAATTTAATTAATTAGTTACGGTTATTAGATTATAGATATAAGCTCGTCTAATTTTATAAGGCGATATCGCTCTCCATATCAATAGTTTTTTCATTGTTGTCGATAACTGAACGGTTAAATTAGGTTTTTTTTGGGCCAAGGATCGTCTTAAATTTGCTCTCTTTTACTATGCTCTAAACATCTAGCTGCTTGTTATCTATGTATTTTCCCGTATTTACATCCTCGTGTCAGTGGCGGATACAGATTTTAATTTAGATCATCTTTAGTTAAGCTTTTATTGTTATTTAAGTTTTTAGTTATATTTTTTGTTTATGTTATTTAAGTTACAAGTGTTTTGAGAAAATTCCTTGGGTCAGGATTCGAAACCGCAACCTCTTGCTTTCATGACGAGTGCGCTACCGACCGCGCCACCGAGGTACCCATCCTGAACCGCCCAATTTTTTCACTATACCTGTCCACTGAATTTTAGTAACTACTTGATACACTATAGTAATGCATATATTGAACGCTCAAGTGGCGTTATGTGGGCATACAACGTGTAACAGAAATGTGTAACCATATTTGAAGAGCTTATTCAGTCAATGGTATAGAACAACTTTTACTATGGAAGCAACACTGAAATCTCAAAAAAAAATCTGCCCTTCCATACATTCCGGCCGAGCGGCATTGCATTTTTCTATGAAACAGTAAACATTTTTTTTCGAGATACATGTTTTGTTCCTTATTAAAAGTTGTTCTATACCATTGACTGAATAAGCTCTTCAAATATGGTTACACCTTTCTGTTACACGTTGTACAAAGGGATGGATGTTGTTATAAAAATATACAATCTTGACTATTATCTAATACTTATTAAAATCGTGGAAAGGAATTCATCTTGTAAGATACGTTTCAAGAGGGGAGCCTTGGATCTCCTACTAAGCATGTCTATACGTACTCGTATGTATAATATAGCTTGATAATAACATGTAGGAAGTACTTGAAACTGCATTTTTATCTTCCTGACATGGGGCCAGTGGCCAACCTAGTGTCTTAGTCCTTCAGGTCTCTGACATGGGGTCAGTGGCCAACCTGGTGTCTTAGTCTTTGAGGTCTCTGACATGGGGTCAGTGGCCAACCTGGTGTCTTAGTCTTTCAGGTCTCTGACATGGGGTCAGTGGCCAACCTGGTGTCTTAGTCGTTCAGGTCTCTGACATGGGGTCAGTGGCCAACCTGGTGTCTTAGTCTTTCAGGTCTCTGACATGGGGTCAGTGGCCAACCTGGTGTCTTAGTCGTTCAGGTCTCCCGACATGGGGTCAGTGGCCAACCTGGTGTCTTAGTCTTTCAGGTCTCTGACATGGGGTCAGTGGCCAACCTGGTGTCTTAGTCTTTCAGGTCTCTGACATGGGGTCAGTGGCCAACCTGGTGTCTTAGTCGTTCAGGTCTCTGACATGGGGTCAGTGGCCAACCTGGTGTCTTAGTCTTTCAGGTCTCTGACATGGGGTCAGTGGCCAACCTGGTGTCTTAGTCGTTCAGGTCTCCCGACATGGGGTCAGTGGCCAACCTGGTGTCTTAGTTGTTCAGCGGGCCTATTATGTATCTCTAGTTGGCAACTGAAATAGGTGCCTATCATCAAAAACATAGATATACTATAGAATTCCGATTGTCCAAGGAATGAATTGACAACACAGTTCGTAAATAGTTCAATACCCACCATAGACAATTTTGAAAGTTCAGTTTTTATCTATGTTTTTGATGATAGGCACCCGGACCAGTTGGCAACCAAAGATACAGAATAGGGGGGCAGGTCTCTGACATGGGGTCAGTGGCCAACCTGGTGTCTTAGTCTTTCAGGTCTCTGACATGGGGTCAGTGGCCAACCTGCTGTCTTAGTCTTTCAGGTCTCTGACATGGGGTCAGTGGCCAACCTGCTGTCTTAGTTGTTCAGGTCTCTGACATGGCTAAGCGACTATTATCATCTGTGATAAGATCATGACTAGACCAATAGTTTTACGTGCTCTCCGATGAACGGAAGGACCCAGATTTTATATGCCACTAACTAATTGGTCACCTATCGCTGATACAGGCTCTTGAACATTCCGTAACATAGGACTTTTTACACAAGTGTCTTGGTTAATTTTTTAGAAGCGTAAATGTAACTCGTCTAATTTAATGAAACTTTTTTAATGAATTAGGCTGTTTCTTGTTTTCTTTTCTTCGTGGTCTCTATTATAGTCTTAATATCTGTAGTTTAAGTCTATAGTTTAACTATAGTTTTAGTGACACTGAGAAGTTAGCAGATTAAGTAACATTGACAAAAAATAATTGCTCTATTTTATATTGCATATTAATGTGTCGATTGATTATACTTACCTGTTGGGAAAACATACCTATCTAGCGGTACAAATATTGTACAAAATTTTCTTGTACAAGTTGCCAAAGAGCGGAACGCGTCAAGCAAAATTCGATCTTCTTGTATTTGAGCAAAAAAATATACTTACCCTATTTTTCCGACCCCATAGTTCTCACAGTGACACAGGATAACGTTCTATCGATCTCATCTCGCACCATTCATGTTAGTGAGACCACCTAACTGATTTTATTACAAGGTAATAGGGGTGATTTTCGAGTGTTTCGGTGTTACTGGTTGGCTGATGAAGTTTGGCAGTGTTCCGTACGAGGATCTGTGTCGGCGACCGCGTCACCCTGCTGAGCCGACTGACTGGCGCCACCAGCCCTGTCTGTCGTGCGGCGCTAGCTCCATGAAAAGAGACCCGTGACAAAGACCTTATGTACATTGAAATGTAAACCAAAATAGCTTAAAATGTGGGATTACTTTGGTGCAACGGGCCCTATTCATAGGAATGTTTATCTCTCTGCTAGGCTATAAAACGGGGCAAAAGATGTCTCTGGCGCTTTGTGGGTGTAGGTATAATACTAACAAACAGCCCGTGGTAATGTATACATTTCAGAAGCTTTGCAGTTTTTCAGTGCAACGAGATACTGTTTAGGAATGTTGAAATTTGACGTCCGGAACTTGGGGATGATTCCCTGGTTTCTGAACTAATATTAGATAATTATGCTTGTTTAACGGATTGGAAGGCAATTTTTCCGGGAATCGGTGACTTCACTAAGAATTTCATAAATAAAAATAAGTAAAACGAGAAAACAAAAACAACCTGATACGTTGCAGTTATAAAAGAGAAGGATCAAGTGTGAATAAAACTCATGCACCGAAGTTTGAATAGAATGATCATGTGTGAATAGAACTCACGCGCCGAAGTTTGAATAGAACTCACGCGCCGTTGAATAGAACGATCAAGTGTGGATAGAACCCAGGCCACAGAATTGACCAGGCGCCGAAGTTTTCGTACCATTTAAAAATGTATCGATATATTTTGGAAAACGAATTGTTGTTCTTTTTAATTTTTAATTTTAATTTTTCTGTAATCTTTACGCATCTGTCTATAAGCATAATAATTATATCATAATTTTGCGCTCTATTAATTTTGAAAAAATGGGGTGACCTAGAATATACATTTTTGTAGTTTTCGAATATTACTCGAAACCTATGCAAGTAAACCTTGCATAACTATGTTTTTATAGTTACCTCCTTTATACCTACAATTTATGACAATTATTGAGTATCGCATATTGCACTTTTAAGATAAAACTAATTGTCTATGACATAATGTTACAAAAATTTTGAGCAATTTAGATTTTCTTCCAAAATGTTCCACTTTATGTAGAAAAATTAATTCTGCTCATATACCCATTTTCATGTCTCTAGCTTAATCGGATTAAAAGTTATGAGGCTGTAACTGACCTACAACGGACATAATGATTCCTTTTTACCCTTTGGGTACGTAATCCTAAAAAACAGGTATAGTTATTTTATTTTATTTATTATATTTGTATTGTTATCAAACGCACAACTTATGATTGTTTTTATTGTTTTGGAATAAAATAGTAGATAACACAACAAGTGAAAAAATAAGATTACTCTTCGAGGCACAAAGTTGGATCCCAAGAGCAGCGAAGGATTCTTAAGGGTCGGTTGCGCCAAACATGCTATCGCGTTTGAACAATTTAGCTTTGTAAAACAAAATATTTACAACGAATAAAATTTGTGTAAGTGGTTAAGAAGTTTTGACACAAGTATCACAATCATCGAGAAAAAAAATCGGAAAGATCAGTAAAATCACGGAAAACGCGAGAGCATGTTTGGCGTAACCGACCCTTAAGTTCAGTGTTGAGTGAGATGATGTTGATGATGTTTTACCAATCGCAAGTATTAATCCTACTTAGAACTTTTCTATGAATACTTATTAAAGATTAACATTATCTCTTATTTTAAAGGGACTTTCAAAAGCTCACTCATAGGGGCTTAAGGCGATACGAAAATATTTGGTGGGGTTGCTTGTTTCCTATAACTTCACCAAATCAAGACTTGTGGATTTGATATTTGTATATGGGTAAGGCCACCAATTTTGCCACAAATCGCGAAAAAGTGTCGCAGAATTTTTCGCGACGGTGACGTAAAAGTGACGAAAAATTTACGCTACGGTAGCGTAAAAGTGACGAAAACTGGTAGTGAAAAATTATAAAGTTTGGATTACACCAAACACAATATCAAAATAAATGTAACAGTTTGTTTTCAAAATTTGCATTTAATTTTATTAGAGATAGTTATGCCATTGCAAGAGAGGCCAACTTGTGAATTGTCATCCTAAATTAATTGTGATTGTGTTCTATATTTTTTATTATTTTCTCTCTATGTTGCCCGCAACTTTTCTTGTTCGCTTTCGTTAATGGTAGCTTTTTTTTTCATTATACCGTTTTAGCACTCTTTCGGAACCTCTTTTACATTTGATTATACATTTGACTTTTCAGCCGATGCGATGTTAGAGGCATCTGTAAATATAAGAAAATTATATATTAGACTAGCTTTCGCATTTATAATATTTATTTTAATTATATTTATTTTAATTATATGTAATCATAAAGACAAACAAGTCTAATATATTTAATTTTTATCCTACATACAAACAAACTTTAAGCTCTTTAGGTAAATAAATAAATAGACCGCCGTGTGTAACCAAACCTTTAAAATGGTATCGAAGTTGAGGTGTCGTAAGAAATACGTCACCGGTGTCGAAGAAGTGTCGAAAAAGTAGCGAAATGGTCACGGTAGCGTAAACGTAAACAAAGATTACTTGCAAACCACTGAATGTAAGTCTTTGTAATCATCAGTATTCAAAATTGTACGTTTTTGGAACCTAGAGCACTATTAGTATCAGTAAAAATCTGAAGCTTACCTTGGTAAATGTGAACAAAACGTGTTTTTCAAGCCACTGACCATGCGCACTCACAACAAAGTTGACTGATCTACTGACGCAATATGACAGTTGGAGCTATTATTATTTATTTTATAATGAGTGTTAGTTTAGACAGTCGTAAAGAAATACAAATCACAAAACTCAGCTAAAAACTTGAGACAATTAATGGTCGCGTTGTACTAGTGACGAAAAAGTCAGAAATAACGTCAAATTATTCGAGCACCAAAAACACATAGAGAGAACGGTTGTATTCTTTTGCCAAACATATAAAACACTAGCCAATTATATGATGATGCCGTGGAATTGAATATTGAACATCTAAAACGGCTAGAAGTTTTGAAAATTTTGATCCAAGTTAACCGCCCCCAAATTTCCCCTGCTGTTTTTACTCTAAAATCCCCCATTTTTGGGGAAAACGTGGAATTTGCTCAGCTGTAGAACGGTATTCTGTAACTTTTACCACTTGCCATATTAGACAATGAACTACTTAATTCGATAAAAATGCTTCAAAAACTGTAGTAACTTATATTTTTGAGAAAATTTAATGGACATTTCCGAGTAGGGCAAATGTGGCAAAATCCGTGGCTTTACCCATATGTGTTTCTTGACTATATAATCTAGGACCTGCTTAGAGTAGAAACGTGATTTGATGAAATTTTCTCGATAGAATTTAATTCCAAAGACAACCCCGAATTTCCGCGAAGTTTTCTGTCACTCTGCAAAGCATACCATTTTAAATATGAAATTTCCTTCTAAGTGAAGATAAATATAAGTTTTAGTACCTGGTTAAACAGATTTTTCATAAACGGCATACTTTATTTTTAAATAAATAATATGTAGTTTGGCGCTTACGCCATGTTTATTTGGATCGATACGCATTGTTGCGCTCTCAATTTTCACATTAGGAAGTAATTAACGATGTCACTTTCCCGCGTCCGCTCAGTCCGCTCATGACCATTGTCAGAGACGGTTCTACGTCAGTTGCGGCCGTGATTACTCGCATAATAAATTGTAACATTGTAATGGCTAATAAACGCAATAAACGAAAAAGGGTAATGAACAAAACCCGACACATTCAACGCCTCAAAGAAAATGCTCATAAAATGAGAGAAAAGAGAATGTAAGTATACTTACGTATTTTTTCTAATATTCACATAATATTGAAAAAGGAATGGAGTCGCCATTAATATTTTTGAATTTGGACGAAGAAGAATATGCCAACTCGTTTGAACAAAAAGGGTTGGTAGTAATTTATTTATTTCTAATCCTGAAGAAAAAAATCCTATGACAATAATTCTTGTTAAAAAAACTATGTGTTTGTATTTTGTAGAATTGAAAAAACTATTGAAAATAATACCCCTGCGGTAAAACTAACTACGGAATGTGTTGGCGGATCGACAGAACACAGGTGACTGAAGTTGCCCTTTATCGACTTACATTTAATTACTAATGTTAAGACACGTAAATATTGTCTTTTACTTTATTTTTAGCTTAAAAAAAATTTTAAGAGAAGACGCTAAGAAAATAATATTGAGTGCTCACTAGAGTACCTAGTACCTATTCACCAAGTCTGAATATAATATTCGCTATATAAGCCTGTGTTTTAATGTTTTTTAAATGTTTTTTTTTTTAGGATGAAATAAACACGAGCGTAGATGGACATAGAGTAGTCACGTGAAAACATTTTTTAATGATCTGATCGAGGTATCAAAACACGAATCTTCGTTTCGTTCGGGTATCGGGTATCGGGTATCGTTTCGGGTATCATAGCAGCAGGTTGTGGTAATGCTCAGCTAAATCAATTTTCAGCAGCGCTAGATTTACCAGCTTTATCAAATTATAGATATAAAAAAGCCCAAGACGAAGTTTTTGATGAATGGGAAGTGACAGCGTGGGAAGAGGCTTTGAAAGAGAAGAGTCAGTAAAGACGGAATACCAATAATTGATGTCATTTTAGATGGTTGCTGGTGCAAACGTTCTTACAGGACCAATTATGCTGCATTATCCGGTGTTGCAGCCATCATTGGAAGGAGATTTGGCAAAGTCTTATTTATGGCTGTTAAAAACAAATATTGTTTTTGCTCAATTACTCCGTTGTTTTCAACATTTCTACAAAAATAATAAGAACTTAAGTTGCTGTAAATTTGATTTACGACTACTTTAGTCCTTATGATTTTTACCGCTCGATCGATGTTTTTAAAATTAAACGGATAAAGAGCAGTAAAATATTCTTATTATAAAATCCTCTCGTTTTTAATCAACTTTAGAACATAAACATTAGAACAACTTTAGAACATAGTATGCAAACTCAGTTTTATTTATACAGCCAAATTCATACTGAAGACTCGGTAAGTGCTCAGTATCAAGATTCAATGACCCATTTTGTGAAATAAGTAAATATTTTTTCGTGTTCCCTACAAACGCAAGCCCACCCGAGAGGTAATTACTATAAGAGGTCACAATTTTATTTTGCAAAATTTGCAAAAGGTTATACTTTGCAAATTTCTAAAAACAAAATTTTGACCCTCCGTTGTATTGACTCAGGGCTTGGCTTGCGTTTATAGAGGAAAAGAAAATAATAAATTAAGAATTTTCAGAAAAAGGGTCATTGGACCTTTATACCGAATTTTCAGTATAAATTTGGATGTATGAATAAGTATCACCTTATGTAAACAAAGTTATGTATAAAAAATTAAATGGTCTAAAATATTCATCACTTCAATATTTTTCCTTAATTCCTATTTTTCCCAAGGCGTGAAATGGTATTTTGTAAACTTTAAATAGAAATAAATGAATGATTGAATACAAATAACTAAATATACCTACTTCGTAGTTTTTATTGTATTTGTGCCCCAAAATCATATCCCGGATAAAATTATGGATAGTTAAATATTTAATAAATGTACTCGTATGGAAATTATTATTTTGTGAATTTGTTCTAAGTATATGATTATTCCAATCACTGCTAATACATAAGTAGACATACATTCGTGTACACTAGTTTACCTACATACATAGTCAAAGTCAAAAAATATTTATTTAACATTAGTAAAATCATTTACATCCGTAAAAGCTTCAATGGGTGCCTTACAACCGGCTGGTATAAACATAACACAGATAAAAAGTAACCAAAACTATTTTATTTTGAACGACTCCATGACTCCTCTTTTCTAAAACTTCGAAACGCAAGCAAGATCGTTGCCGCGCGGCACGCTCTCGCGATGTTGAAATCGGGGCGCTCCCCGCGTCTACGGCTAAACCACGCCCCTCAAGCTCTCATAATTTTTTTTCATATCGCCTTAAGGCGATTACCATCGCCAAATTAGCAGCTCGATATTTGTCACTACAAATATCAACGGATACGACATTGAAATAACGTTCATATCAGTGCGCAATGCATAGTGGCTGTTACGATGCTCGCTGCGTCCTTGATAGGGTGAAATAGGAGAAAATTATACTTTTCACTTGGACGTGATTACTCGATTGAATAATCTGATGTTATGTTTATAGCTATAAAGTTTATCTATTTATCAAAGCATAAATGAATTCAATCGGCCAAGCCACTACCACAAGAGCAGTAGGGAATTTGAGGTCAAAAAACACCATTCAGTAAAAAAAAAAATTCATGTAGAAGTTTTGGTGGTATGAAAAAGAAAAATGTTGCATATGTTGTCTAAGAGTTGATTATTCATAATACATTTTTTCATTATTTTTGGTTTGGCCATAAACGAGGAGTAGGCTTTAGAAAGTACCCATTTGGCAATAGTAAGGCCCTTAAATCTGGACCTGAAATAAAAACAATAAAGTGCACCGCCAAGTCTCTGAAAAGGTCGGCGCGCTTGCAGTACACTTCTAGACAAAACAATTATACAAAAGAAGCTTCGCACTGTTTTTGCTGGTATAGCAAGATCACGCTATTGTTGTATAATACTCGCTTTTTTCCGCGGCTTCAAGCGCATTGAATAATTTTTGTAGTAACTATATGCTTGTATTATGTGTTTGTAGTTTAGGGTGAAAATTGTAAATATGTACTACGTCTATTATTTTTATGCCATAGTAGTTTTGTTTCCTTATAATGTTAGCTGCACTATCGCATTGGCCTAGCTTTTAAGACAGTGTAATGTAGTTAATAAATAAATAAAAAAATAAAATAAATAAAACGGTAAATTATCGTGGGCTTAGTTATTTATTATATTTAATATATTTCTGTTTATCTTCTAGACCGTTCCTATTTTTATTTATACAGATGCCTGTCAGGGTGTCAAAATATAATTAATAGGCAGTTATTGAAACCTATTTTGCCCAATCCAAAGGAAACTACTTACTTTTGAAGTTATTATTTCTGGATGCTTATTTATTCAATATTTTATGCCAATTTATTTATTTAATTGTATAGAAGAAAATATAATGACAATAAATAACAATAATACGAGTATTTGCATGGTTATTACATAATTAAAAATCTTGATAGCTTGATTTTTATCTCAGAACTTATTAATTTAGTGTGTAATTTTTTTTTCTACATGGAAAGAAAAAATAAATAAAAAAACAACATATCAAGAAAATTGTTATCTAATTGTAAATTGTAAATTGAATAAATAATCTTCAATGCTTCTGTGGTTTATCTTTTATTACATTTCTTGCATAATTAAGCGTAAATTTTTATGGTTGTTTGTATCGTTTTTATATTTTTGCCTGTTTTCTCATCTTCCTTTTCTAAACTCACCAGCTTGTGATATTTAATTATATTTTTGTTAACATTTTTCTTTACTATGTAAGCTTGTTCTTGGGTATACTTTTTTTGATAGTCTTCTTTCACGTAATATTCTGTGCGATATAAGAGCTTTTTATTGTTCATTATACTCGGCATCAGTCTCGAAATTTACAGATAATGATATCTTATATATGCCGAATATAATTTTGATCGAACTTCACTCAAGTAAGTACGTTAATCATCAATAAAATAAATTCCACAGATATTAAAGCCGATTCTAAAGGCTTTAATTTTTGTTTTAGTGCTGTCAAAACAAAATTTTTTGGATTGCAAAATATAGAAGCTAAATTACTTTGAAAAATATAAGTTCTGAAAGAACTAAAACTAAAAGTAAAGCCTTCAGAATCAGCTTTATTGTATAAATGTATATATAAATACTTTATTGTATATATAAATGCGTGTTATTTTCAGCTTCATTCCAAAACTGGTGATAGTGACGCAGATTAGCTTTGTCTCATATATCAATTCGCAATAATATCATCATCATCATCATCATCATCATCATCATCATCATCATCATCATCATCATCATCATCATCATCATCAATCAATCAATCACTAGATAAGTCCTGACTCACTGACTGACTCATCAACACCCTGTCCAAACCATTGGACTTAGAAAGCTGAAATTTGGCACAGATGTTCTCTTTATTCATAATTCAACCCCTAAGGGGGTAAAATAGGGGATGAAAGTTTGTATGGGAAATAAGTTTGTTTTGTAGTTAAACCATAAAAACAGATTTGTATCACAATATTATGAAATAATTATAACGGGCAAAATACAATCTTCAGCTAATACAACTTTTGAAAATAGTTTACTATATGCATAAACATTTTATTTAATTATATTACAATTGGCTTTTACCAGTCGTAAATTCCTAAAATAATCTAATACAACGTTTATGGAAAATCCAATTATTTTGAAGCTACCATAATATCATTAAAAATATGTATATGCAAATACTGTTAAAAGTTGTCTTAGCTAAAAGTTGTATTATTTCTTAATATTTTGTTTCAAATCCGGAGAAACGACCCTTTTACCTTTAGCCCTTCGGTTAGAAATTAGGAACGACGTGTTTTAACATTTTGAAAAATCATCCTCATACATACGTTAATATTTTTGCAGTTACCACAAAGAAACTTTCGGCTAAAAATAAAGAATAAAGTATTTTAGCGTTTTTGGAAAATCATCCCCCAAAGAGGTAAAACAGATAATTAAATTTTGTACGGCAAATTAAGCGTTTTTGGATAATCATTGTCTAAGGAAGTAAAATGGTGGATTCGTGAAGTTCGTTAGTTAAAGCAGGAAAATGTATATTAAATCTTTTATTTGGAAATTAAGAATAACAAATTAACAGTTGTAAGAATATATATTAGCGCTGTTGGAAAATCGTCTCCTAGGGTGTAGATAAAAAAAAACAATTTTTTTTTCGTATGCCAAAAACTTCTCATCATTGTTTTTTATTCTGTATTTAATTTTTTTCTTTTTGTTCGAGTATTTCTCTTTGAATATTTTTAACATATCCTAAATTTTGTCTATGATTTGTAATTTATTCTCGGCTTCAATAACCTCAGTAAAACTGTACAGTAACTGAATTATTTATTTTCTTTGTTTTGGGTACTTGACTTAGGTACTGCAGATATCTGAAGGTTGTCAACAACAATAGAAATAAAAATCAACATTTACACTTATTTGTTGTAGTTTATGGTCGAGATTAATTTATTTCAAACACATTTCACATAGTACTTTTAGTCCTTATTTCATATTTCAAAAAATGTAATATATGTAAGGTCTTTCAATTTAAATGGAAAGTAATTTAGAAGGTGATTCAGTATCGTTAATACATCACATTCCACTGGAAAGCACTTTTTTTTGCGCGAACTTTTTTTTCACTTCTCAGTACAAAATGGTCCGATCAGCTGACTCAGTTTGTATGGACAAGTGAAGAAAAAGTTCGCGCAAAAAAAAAGTACTTTGCAGTGGAATGTGATGTATTAACGATCCTGAATCTGCTCCTAAATTACTTTCAATTTAAATTGAAAGACCTTATATACAAGGTGTAACAGAAAGGTGTAACCATATTTGAAGAGCTTATTCAGTCAATGGTATATAACAACTTTTACTATGGAGCCAACACTGAAATCTCAAAAAAAAATTCTGCCCTTCCATACATTTCAGCCGAGCGGCATTGCATTTTTCTATGAAACAGTTAATTTTTTTTCGAGATACCCTGTATCCATGTTATGTTCCATAGTAAAAGTTGTCCTATACCATTGACTGAATAAGCTCTTCAAATATGGTTACACCTTTCTGTTACACGTTGTATATGAAGATAATATACTACATAAATACTAATAACGTATATAATATATAATTTACGTTTGTATCTCTGACACAACAAGCATCGACATCGACATATACGTTTTTTTACGCTAGTTTACGCTAATATACGGCGTCATCTAAACAGATAAACCTTTCTGCTCTACCTGTCTTCTCGAATCCCGATCGAATGTATGTATTTATAGCTAGTGCTTCTGCTGATGACGGAAACTGTTTCCTTTGAGTTGCGTATTCAGGTATTTAATCTGCAACCTCCTTATAATGTAATTTGTTTGTTTTTCCCATGGCTTAAGAGCCCGATCCACGACGACGACAACTTTGATGCAAAGCATTTTTGTTAAACATTTTTCTGGCCTTTATCACGATGTTTTAGGAAAAGCCAAGGACATACACCACTTCATATTGGCCGTCTAAATGAATGCCTAAAATTATTTGATTGAATTGTTTCTCTTTTGCAAATTATTTTGGTACTTACGAGCCCGTTCCGAATAGTTCTTCACAATGTCTAAGTACCAAAATAATTCGCAAGGGAGAAACAATTCAATCAAATAAATTTTAGGACTTAATTTAGATGGCCAATATGAATTGGTGTATGTCCCTGGTTTTTACAAAAACATCGCGGTAAAGATAAGAAAAATATTCAAAAATACTTCGCATCAAACGGACGAAAAATACGGAGCGGGTTTTTAATTTCTAAAGGATTTAATTTTAATTTTATTTTCAGAGAGTATACGTCATTTTACGACAAAGTTTTCATTATTTTGGTATAAAAATTAATCATAATTTTTTCATGAATTGTCCGATATGACGTCACTTGAGAATTTAAGGCATTATATACTGATTGTGATGATGTGTGATTGCTTATAAAAAAAGTGGTCTGTCTCTGTCTGTCTACTCATCTATCATCCAGCTGTCAAATTAGTCGGAAGCAAATTATTATAAATTGATCTTGATAGCAAAGGACACATTTCTAAACAGTAATTTCTCAAGTGACGTCACACGAAGGCAAATGGAAGTTGCAGGTTTTTCGTAAAAATATTCATTATCATAAGGTTTTTTAGACCACAAGTTCTAAAATATGGATGGTTTTCAAATTTACACACCTTAACAAAGTTCAGTCTAAGCGAATTACATTTTTTACTGCTTTCTTCTGTAATAGCAGTCAAAGGGCAGCCATTTTTTTCTTCTTTAGCCAAAATTAGTAGAGCGCGCTACCAGAGCGGTGGAGATTGTTTATCTTACAATAGCACGCGAATCAGGCCATTATAAATCTTAAGGCCTTACAATAAGGGTTTCAATAAGGTACCTTCGTGAGTTGAACGACCTGTACAATCTGTACATGGTTGCCTTAGAAAGGCTTTATCCTTAAATGCTATTTGAAGTTTAACAAACTAACATTGTATCTCTGGTTAAAGTTTATTGGATCTGGTTAAAGTTTGGTTAAATTATGGACCATCTTGAGGCGATAAGATACCTCGTTTGTGCTCTTGTGGTCGTTTTTAGGGTTCCGTACCCGTAGGGTGCCAAACGGGACCCTATTACTAAGCCTCCGCTGCATATAGTGCCTATCTGTACGCCTGGCATAAGGGTCTACCTACAGCTTCAGCCATAATAAAGCCAGCCAGCCAATTAAAATTTTAACGAAATACGTGTTACTATATTGCCTCTATTACGGCAAACAATAAAAATTCAAAAAAATGAAAAAATCTCGAAAAATCTCCTGGCATTTTTGAACGTTATTTTTAGCTCTATCTTAAAAATGGTAATACATACTAGTTTCAAATTTGGGCGTACTCAAAGGACGCCGAATTGTTTGTTAGGAAAATGGTTGTCTACCATTTTAGCGGCTTGTTTTTTGCCGTCTTGATGTTGCTATGGCATTTATATTGTTGTTATTCACCATAATGTTTTGAGGGTTCCGTAACCGTATTGTGTGGTGGTACGGACCTCTTTGTTTTATCGTGTCGTTTTTATTGAATGCCGTGCGGCCATAGTAAAAATGAATGGCGGATTTGTAGTGCGTTTTGAAAAAAAAAAAAAACATATTTAAACTACTAGACAAAATTTCCAAAATGTGACGCGGTATAATAATACTTTACAGTGCTACAAAGGATCTAATGGCGCGTGGATAACAGTGGCAGGGGGCGCAGCTGTGAAACACGGAGTATGTTAGCGGCGATAGTTCCGATTTTGGACACAACCAATCCACGTGCCATAAGATCCTTGTAGCACTGTATACATTTGTTATTGTTTTGAATTAAGATTGAGACAAAATTCTACAGTAAAGTTATTGAAATGACAAAAACGCCAACACACATTTATTTAGATTTTGGGCTTACTTTAGATATATTTGTTTCTTGTATTATAAATTAATTTTATATTTGCTGCGGTAAAAATGTAGATAGTAAATCTGTGATACTGGATGTATATTTTTTACACTTATCATTGGAATATTATTCAATAAATCAATTTAACAGTGACTGGCATTTTAGCTTATTTTGGTCGGCGCTTTTAAATCCGTGGTCGGCGCCCTTACCATAAGGGTGTAATTGCTAAAACTAACATAATACAGCGTGTCATCAAATAACAATTTATTATTTTGAAGCTCGTCGAGCACAATCCAGGATTACTGCAGAGCTTGTGAGGATCCCCTGAACTCGGAAACCTGGCTCAGATACACTTTGTAAATTATATTCAAAGTAGTGATGTAACGATAACGATATCGATAAGGCCGATATCTGTCGCAGGTAAATAGTAAAATTCGTCAGTTTACAAACGACATCGTCAGTTTCTAAACGTTCGCTGAATTCATAGAATTCGGCATTTTAAAATTTGACTAGGCATATCCTAATTCTGTTAAAACAATTATGGGTCGCCTTGCTCTGCTTCGCTTCGCTCGGCTTCCAATATGTATTTCTAGGTACATGACATGTAAACCTAACACGCTCCTCCTCGCTTTATTCTACTATTTTTAACTTTTTCATGAAAGACTTTCTATTTCGTCTTTTTAGAGAATGACGAAGCATTTTACAAATTTGCCTTCAGTAAATCACAAAACAGCGAGCGTTTTACAATTTGCCAGCGAGTGTTTAGGAACTGACGAAGCCGTTTGTAAACTGAATTATACGAATTATACAATTTGCCTGCCACATATCGATACCGCCGATATTTCATCGCCTATTTTTTTTGTACTACTCAGCTTGGACGTTGCTACTCTTCTCTCTCGCGCGCCGGCCGCAAGCATATTGTGCATGGAGTATCGTATGCTTTTATAGCACAAATCATGTGACCTCATGCCAAAATCTGACGTTTTTTTAATTGGCTGTTAATTGTTTAGAAATCAAAATGTCATCTAGATATTAATTTTTGCACGGTATAAAAATGGACTACTTAAGTCACGGAAAAGCGTTACACAAGTGCAGGTGTAGGTCACACAGTACTATAAAATAGCAATTTCGAGGTCTATTATTTCTTATTATACTATATGGGTATTTTATCGATATCGCCGATACTTAACTACGGTAACTACGGTAGTATCAGAATCTTATCGGAAAAAACAGGTATCGTTACATTCATAATTCAAAGTCTGGGATAATTCTTATCTTCTTAGCTTCGCTCTCGTTTAAATCTGCTGCTACTATGGTCGCGGCATGATTTTTGATTGCTCGGTAAAAGTAGTGGGGGACTAGCACTTGTGTTCATTTGTGCACAAAATTACTAAGTGCGATAGAGAAAAAATTACTAGCGCAGGTCAGGTCAGACCTCATAAACTGTGCCGCTACCTGTAACGTTCGGCAGATGCTGAACTAATAAGCATTTTCTACACATCTAATGTCTGTTCAGCGAGAGTTGATAAAGGCAAACTATAAGCAGCAAACACATTCGAAGTGCATTCCATCGCTTCGCGCTTGACAATAGCTAAGAGTTTCGTACTACAAAACACTGTGCGTGCGGCGATAAGTGACGCCCGTTACACAGATTACGATATTTGAGTGACAATCTTTATTGCGAGACGTTTTCATAATATTTATCAACTCTCCCCAAACATACTGTAGATGTTTATAAAAAATAACCTTAATTCCGAGGCGATTTGTTTCCGAGGACTGTGAAATGGAAGTCACAAGTTACTAACATACACTCCATCCATCAGCCTGGTTCGTCCACTGCTGGACATAGGCCTTTCCAAGAATTCGCCACCTTTGCAGTCCTCTTGGAATAAATGCCCAGGCGGGTTGGTGAGCGCGGTGACGAAACCGTAGCACCAGTAACTCTAGTGAAAGTACAATAAGTATAAAAAAATTAATACATACACTCGTACACATACAGACAATTATTACGCCCCAGAGTGATGGGTGGTAGTATGGTGGTGTAGTATACATATAACAAAGTAATGCAAATAAAAAAAAATAGTTATAAGTTTTCAAAGTCATATGGATACTAAAAAAACTTAGAAAAACTCACCCTAATATCGTAGAGCCGAAAACCTAATATATGAAAGGTTTACCCCTTGGTATACAACCTCATGTAGGAATGTACATATTTTAATATACTGCGGTAAATATTTGAGCTAGGGCGACAAATTACATGAGTAGAGGAAAACGAGTCTACTCGTATGAAGAAAATTGTTCCTTTAGCGGGGACGCGCGGCTAATACGATTTTGTTTATAAAAGTAGGGATGTCTGATAAATAAATTCAAACGAAAATACAAATACTATTTTCAAAACGGAAACGATCCGTTTCTTTTTCGTGACAACCCAACACAAGCTAAAAATGATTACGATATATATAATACACCAACCTTTAACCTGCGACTCCACACGCGTTTATTCAACTTTGCCTCATTTTTGGCTTAGGCAGTATAATAAAATATCCATACATCCTTTATAGCTTATATGTGGACTAGAACCTCCACAATGACAATAACGAAAACCGCATCCAAATCCGTTCAGTGGTTCCGGAGATATGCGCGAACAAACAAACAGTCAGACAGGCAGAAGAGAATTCTAAAAATCGCTGATTCGTGTTCTTTTCTTTAGTCACCCCCTTTCTATTTTATGACTTAATGTACAGACCAGTAGCGTACATTTTTTTTCACTATTTGATTTTTTTTAATCTGTAGATTATCAGCTACAATAAGCAACTCTTCTGTCATCCACAAGGATATTTGTAGGTTGTGTGACTAATGCACAGTGAGATCCACCGACCCCCGTCCTCTTGGCTTCTCTTCCTAGTGTATATTTGCGCACTAGGTCTGTAATAACTAAATGGCAGATCTAAAACATTTTTTCTCTTTAGTCGACTGTAGCATACGCCAATACTTGTGACAAGAACTGATGCTAGTTCATTTGGGTGACAACTAAGTCAATCTTGGTAATTTTTGCTGTATTGCTTAATTTCATCAGGGACTGAACGGTCTTGGTACATGTGTTTGTTGCTTATATACTTAGATATCTTTAACATTGATCTTAGGGTTAAAATCTTTCCAGAATATCTATGCTTGACTTCCATGCAGCCCCCTACAATTGCATGCCGCAAGTCCAGATTGGTTTGAGGATGGCTTTATAAAGAGTGTTCTTGCATTCATTAGAAAGTTGTGACTTCGGGCCAAGCAACCAGTACATAGACAAAAGTTTCATATCTAAGTGCTTGCGTTTGGTTGAGATGTACTTCCTCCATGTTAGACGTTTATCTACGTAGACTCCAAGGTACTTGGCTTCATCTGCTTGAGGGATTTGTTTATTGTTAAGATATACCGGTGGACAGGTTTTCTTCCTTAGCGTGAAGGGGACATGTACAGATTTGGTCTCATTGGTTTTTACTCGCCACATCTTACACCACTGTTCCATTTTGTGTATTGCTTCTTGAAGTTGTTCTGAAGCGGTATCAGGGTCACTGTGACTGGCTAGGAAGGTGGCGTGCATTGAACTTTTTTCTGGAAAAGCAATCAGAAGGTCAAGTTTGACAATAAAAAAATGTGAAAAAATTTAAATAACACTGTGAAAAAAGAAAGTTTGTATGACGCCAGGGTAGGCACTGCCTATAGGGGTCTTGTATAGGGGCCCAATTCAAAACTTGTACACGTCACTTCCGTGATCGACTTCAGGAAAGAATTTTCGTATTTAGTTCTTTACAACAAAAGTGCTTTGACAGGGTAGTTATTATTATATGAAAAGAATTTGACTCAATTACATTGACTTGATATGCGCATTAAGGAAGGATAATTTGATTTCTTATTAGATATTACTACGTGTTTTAACCGTTAATTATTTGTTACTAGTTATCATTCATGGTAAGTTTATGCTTATTTCATCAAAATAATCAAATAATTTTTAACCTCAAACTCTAGCTAAGAACTATAGAAAATGTTTGACGTAATCCTGGATTTTTTGAGTTATCAGCAATGGACCCCAATTATCAATCAGTACATCCCAAAGATGCCTGCAAACAAACTACATAATTTGGACCGAGATCATGCAAGTGCATATCCGAGACTAAAAATTAATGCTGTCCCAAAGCTGAATATGATGGCAGAAGGTACCACATGGCAAGAAGTATCCGCTTAAATATGCGGTTGTAACTCCGACACAACCTACTCCTTTTTAGAGTTCCGTACCCCAAGGGTAACCAACGTGACCCTATTACTAAGACTCCGCTGTCCGTCTGTCTGTCGGTCTGTCCGTCTGTCACCAGGCTGTATCTCATGAATCGTGATAGTTAGACAGTTGAAATTTTCACAGATGATGTATTTCTGTTGCCGCTATAACAACAAATACTACAAAACAGAATAAAATAAATATTTAAGGGGGCTCCATACAACAGACATGTTTTTTGGCGTTTTTGTAGATTGGTATGGAAACCTTCGTGCGCGAGTCCGACTCGCACTTGGCCGTTTTTTTTTTACCTTGTTCCTGATCACTAACAGTCTCGAGTATGAGTTTGGGCGGTTGATTAAATTTCACCTCATAACATAAACACGAGTTTATGACTATCGACGAGGTATTCCAATATCACACATCGTCGTCGTCGTTGTTATGACAATATCGTTAATGTACAGTCGACCACACGTCAACCTCCATAATGGCACTTCATATTATAATTTTATAAGGGTCATTGTCGTACAAATACCTTACGTTTCCGAAGAACTAGTTTACACGTCACGTAAAGATCACATCACTGTGACATAAAAGTTGTTGATTTTGTGTACATTTACCAAACAGTAATATTTCATATTCAGGCCGGATGAAATGAAGGAATATAGTCGACGCGCGTTGGATATAGGCCGCGAGCAGAAACCTATCACCATCGAATAATATTTTCTCCATTTTTTTGGGGACAAACACATTTATCCATATCACAATAACAATGAAGTAGTGCGCCGTGGTGAGGAATATTTTCCAATGTATTTTTGAAAGCATTTTTGTGTTCGAATTGTATTCTTTCGGTTTATGATTACCTAACTCTAGTGTTGGATAAGAATTAAATGTCGACAGCGCCTAGCACTTCATCAGCGCCTCTCTAGCGGCTATCTAATATGAATTTATTTACAAAATGCTGTAAATATTGTAAAAAGGCGACGAAAGTTTGATACATACCTAAATTTTGGAATGTAAGATTTTCAGATATTTTTCAACGATGTTAATCGTTGACTTTTTTGTGTAAACTCATACTTTTTTATTTAACTATAAAAATAATAATGCTAAAAATTAAAATAGTTATTAAAAGTTAGTAAATACTACGTACAAGTATTTACCCTATACAATTTTTCTGCATTTTTGTCTCGCAAAATTTGTCAATGACATCGTCATAGTCCAAATATAGCAATAAGTATTGCTTTTCGTTTTAGGTTTCCGTATCTAAAAGGTGCAAAAGGAACCTTTATGGTGAGACTACGTTGTCCGTCCGTCCGTATGTCACAGCCTCATAACTTTAGCACCGTAAAAGAAAAAGACATGAAATTTGGCACAAAAATAGCATTAACTTGCCCACATATCACGGTGTAAACACGGTGTCTCACCCTCTTATCTTCGAAACTGGTAGACCGAAAAATATGAAAAATATATAAATTATAGACCATAACTGGCCAATTACCGGAAAACTAGAAAACTACAGAGATTAACAAAAAAATTGAATATGGACATCAAATTGTAGGTATTAAAAAGTTGATTGTAATATTTAATTGCTTCTATTTCGAGAAATCTCTGAAAAACCATAAAAATGTATGTCCCCGGTCCTTACCTCCAAAACTGGTGGGCCAAAACATAAAAAAAAAATCATAGTAATATGTGATTACTTAAAGATTACAGGAAAAATAAAGCGGTTGAGAAATTCACGAAAAAAAACGACAAAATTTATTTTATCATCCGCAATACGAAACTCTAGGTACGCGAGTCTGACTCGCACTTGGCCGGTTTTTTGAAGTGGATTTTCCATGTTCGCATCTCATATAGGGGGCCCAATTCAGAACTTCTACGTCACTTCTGTGATCAACTTCATGAAAGAATTCCGCTGATGAAGAGATTTTCGTTTAGTGGTTGACAATAAAAGTACCTTGAAATCTTTTGTGAAATGATCTTTCAAAAAATATTTTGTGGAAAGGAAAGTGATCCTTTTTGTCGTAAATTTAAAACTTTAAAATTCTAATTAAAGAAACCAATTAAAACATTGCGATGACAGTTTACACAATACATACCAATTGTGTCGATTCGGTGTAGCACATCTTAACTTATTTGACAGGACTAAACTTAATTTTCTGTCCTTGTCTTTTCGATAAAGAAAAAAAAAGACAGGAGGCTTAAAATAAAGTTAGTTCTGTCAAACGTGTTACGCCGAATCGACACCAATGTCCCTCTTTATTTACAGCGTACCTTACAACAAAATCCTTTCTGGGGCTGATATTTTGTATTATTTTGTATGGAGAAGATATAATATGAAGTGAATAAATACTTTAGTACGTCTGTTGAGGATTCGTCGGTAATCTAGGAGGACATCACGTTCTGGATTCTATCGGTCCGAATGGTATCTACACAGAAGCGTGTTGTAGAGAGGCTGTTTGTTTGTTCTTGCAGCTTAGCAACAAAACCACGGGCCTGTCATGTATATTGATTGCATTTGTTGTATATAACAGTAGGTATAATAATATGATTTATAGTACAATTTCAACTAGAGTTTACATTCCTATATCACTGACTCAAAGTTATAAATATTATATGATTAGTAAACCAGCACGGGCTGTCATGTTTGAAGAGCTTTGCTTTGATAGCGGAATATGACATTATTGCTTTTAAATATTCTGAAATGTCATGCCTATTAATATTTTAAATATCGTTATTCTATAGATATGTGTTTGATGCATAACGAAGAAAATTGTTTTTATCAAAAACAATCAAAAATATAACAAAAAAAGATTTACATTTTCTGCTTTTTTGCGATGTTTTTCCAGACAGCCTTTAAGCAGTGGCATACATAGAACTTTTTTCCGGAAAAGAAACCAGAAGGTCAAGTTTGACAATAAAAAAATATGAAAAAGTTTAAATAACACTTTGAAAAAAAAAAGTTGGTATGAAAATGTCCACTCTAGGGTAGGCAGTGCCTATCTTGGCGTCATACAAACTTTTTTTTTCAAAGTGTCGTTTAAATTTTTTATATTTTTTTTATTGTCAGGCTTGATTGCTTTTCCGGAAAAAAACTTCTATGCACGCCTCTGCCTTTGTGTAGAAAAACAAGAAAAAATCGTAAAGGCGTATAAGCGCTCGAGCGATCGGTTTTAAAATTTGCATACAAAAATCGTATAGATTTAATGGTCCTTCTGGTTGTAATTAACGGAAAACAATAAAAAAACTTCTTCTAGATACCGAATGCCGGGACGAAGACGGTTTGCGAGGGGAGTAGGTACAGATGAGTACAAAAGTGTTAATTGGACCAGTGAGATTATGAGATTTATGTAGGTTGAGTACATTAATACTGCCTAGAAAAATGCTAATTGATCTCTTTTTAAAATTGACATCTGATTTTGAATATCAATTTGAATTCTGTCATATACATTAATTCATTAATTTTTATTTAAAACATTTATTTCGAGCAACATGACTCATAGTTGTTAGTAAACTTAAAACTACTGAGTTAGTAATACATACAATTTTGTTAGTAAAATTAATACTACTGTGTTAGTAACAATTTATAATAATAATAAATTAATGTTTATTTGTTGCGTGTGACGTGAAGGCCACCGCAATGCAATAAAAAAGGGCAATCTAACCTGCCAGCTATCATCGCCAGGACGATGTTGGGGCTGGCGCGCACCCTGCGCACCATGGACGCGCATCTCTTGCGCATCACTGTGTAAAAGCAGTCGATGCGCGCCTCCGCAAACATGCCCGAGGCACTACAGTGCCGCGGCAGCCCCAGCATCGCCCTCAGCGCGTTATTATATTGGACACGGAGAGCCCCATACGTCTTTTGAGTGTAACTCATAATTAATTAATAATTGTTCATCGTTTTTCTGATTTGAATCTTAATCTGATCAGTTTTTGCAGAATTTGAGTGTGAGTGACATACTTTTTTGTAGTGTTCAGTGTATCTACTATAATATATAAAAACACAAAAGCAGTTCACTTTGCGTTACAACTGTAACAAAAATGGTTCGATTTCAGTTTGATTTGTCGTTCAACTTGTCATAATTAGTTTGAAAATGGAGAGGGTCCGTGTCATGCGTCATGGCGGAAGTTATTTATTGGAATGCACTTAAATTTATGTCTGTCGACTGGTCGATCAACAAGTTGATACATGGACGCCATTATCGACTGTCACCGTTGCTCTCTCCCCGCTCCTCACACCTACCCCGTCTCTCAATTACGTTATATTCCTAATAACAAATTTTAATCATCTTAAAACATAATCAATATCGAATTAAGATAATGGCTTGATCAATATTGTTTACGCAATAATGGTCAAGTTTAGATTTATGGGAATAGTTTCAGTTTAAGATTGGAAGTTACTCTTGCTTCCTAAGATAACACCTACGTAATCACTTTTCGAAGATTTAATATTGAAATTATATTTACAGCTTCGGCATACAGAAAGCTAAACCGCGCCCCGCTTCAGCCCCGCTTCTGCCCCGCTTCTGCCCCGTTATCTGTGTGCCGAAGCCTTTAATGTGAACCGATGACGTTTTATAAAAATCAAACCACAAATTCTACTTTTCGTAGTAAATTCATATAAGATAAAAAGCAACTTTTTTAGGGTTCCGTACCTAAAAAGTACAAAAGGATCCTTTATGGTGAGACTCCGTTGTTCGTCCGTCCGTCCGTATGTGACAGCCTCATAACTTTAGCACCGTTAAAGATAAAGACATGAAATTTGGCACAAAAATAGCATTAACTTGCCCACATATCACGATGTAAAAAAAATATGAAAAATATGAAATTGTTCAAAATATTTCTGTTCAAATATTAGAAGGTGCTGTTAACGCCTCAACTAAATGTTTAGTACATAATACGTGGATGCTAAATGGGAATTATCTATAAGTACGACACAAATAACGAATATCCCACGTGATAATTTACCAAAAGCACTAACCAAGAAGCATAATACCAATTTCCATGGTTTTAAATACGAATTTCCCACACGAATTCCATCCCCTAGTTTGCCCCCTTAGGCGATGATTTTCCATAACTCTGCGTTTTTTAAATTTTCAACAAAAACATATAATTTTTCATAGTTTTAAAACTAAAGAATTTCCCATACAAATTTTCACCCCCTATTCTACCCCATTAGGAAATAAATAATAAAAAAAAAAACACTTTTTAGGCTCATGTTGCATATACCCTCCCAAATTTCAAGTGTGTAGACTCTAGTTCCGAAGATTTCGTGATAAAGTGACTCACTTTATCTTCTGTATACAGAAATACGTTAGGCACATGCTCTTACATTTATATTCATTTTGTATTTAGTTTCAAGCTTCACTCGAACAAAACGTAGAACTAAATTTAGGTTAAAATTCTGTCTCCAGTCATTAGAATAATTGCTTTCCTGTCGAATGTTTAACGAAGTATTAAGACGATGGCCTACCCTAGCAACTTTTTACCCGTCTAGCACAATAAGTCCAATGGCAAAGACCTTATTTGCTTTTGACGCGTAATACTAATGATCACGCAGCGAAACAACAAATTGCTGTGTTTTTAGCTAATACTGAAATATTTTGTATTTTGTGGAAAAATATTGAATCTCTTCATATTTCTATTAAGTACCTATTTTATGGAAAAAAAATCAAATTGATCTCTTAACCGCGTTCCTGAAATGAACGTTTGAAAACAAAAAAAAAAAGAGAGGGAGGAAGGAGGAAAACATTGTTTATAAGTAGAATCCCTAAAAACTATCAATAAATCAAATATACGTTTATAAATATATTATATTTAACTTTTATGAGCTTTTTATTAGCATAGTGTTATTAAAACAATTAAAAAAATTATTATCTTACTTTAAATTATTATTTACTCGATATATTTCGGCCCTCGGTATGGGGCCGTCATCAGTCGAATGTAAAATAGGTATATAATAGGTAATAAATCAAATAGGTATATTTTTTTCAACACAAGGAGAGTCCGAATTTCTTCAAACAAATCCTCGAAAGTCTGGCGTTGTTCATGCTCATGTACAGTCTTAAGCTCAAAACGAGTACCTGAAGCTGTAAAATGATGCATCTCAATGTTTGCTTTGTTCTCCTGATTTCGGTAACGGAGCGAATGCCTCACTCTGTCAAGGTATTGGGACTTTAGTTCACAAGCGACAGTGTTCAATTACTTATTAATGAGCTATTTGCGCTCTCAGAGACGGTAAATCACTGTTGTGTGGAACGTACCATGGCGTGTTTGATCTATACGAAACCTCATTTACATAGTGCTTGTGTGTTGCGTACTTATAGCCACGTGTGTGTACCCAGCCTTACACATGTCGGCTCCATGTGAGCTTGTAAAGTGTAAATATTGTTATGACCGCGGTTAAAACTCGATATTTGGGAGCTGGTAAATAATAGCTTAGGTCTCGGTTACTTGTTTACAGCAACTTGTTTGAAATAGGAATATGATCTTTCAGAAGAACAATTTTTTTCTATGGTATCTGTGCGGAATCGCAACTAATTTTCAGTTTCTTTCATAGGAATTGCTGTGTTTAATTCGTGAATTATTCTATTTATAATATTGTCCACTTTAAACATAAAAAAAATTGCAATTTCTTCATTAGGACAAGTTTGATCTATGCTTTAGTTTCGTGTATATTATGTAATCCTGGGCCCGTAGCACAGTGTTTAATCGCACACGATACGATTTAGTTCAATTACAAGTGCAAGGAGCGTGACACGATGTTTTTGCGATTAAACGATTAGTACAGTACGTCACGCTTCTTGCACTGTGACTTGTGATTATAGTGGCGTCGCGCGCGTCAGACACTATGCTACGGGCCCTGAGTTCCACACGTTTATAATCTTCCTACGTTTATTAATTTACTACATTTTCCCTGCATCTTTATTATAACACCAAAATTGAATTTTGTTTGTAAAATTTCCGTTTTAAATTTATTTAGGTTAATTGGTACATAAAGTTTGACGTTAAATAAGTGTATATACTACCTATAATGCATAATAGTAGTTTATACTACAAGGGCGAAAAGAAATAAATTACGAGGACGATTTAAAACACGAGCATAGCGTCTTTCAATGCATAGTGTGAGGAAATAAAACAAATATAATCAAAGAAAACAATTTAATTATTAAAATTGTAGAAAGTTACATTGTTATAATTTAGCAAGTTAATTATTGGCTCAAAAGGACTGTATCCAGAGCCGTTAAACAGTGGAAAAAAAGTATAATATTTTTGGTACACAGGAAAGGTTGCAGGTTAGCCAAAGTCCAAAAAAAAATAAATAATAATAATAATAAAGCCCTAGGGCAAAATAATCGACTTTCTGTTTGGTTTTGATGCATAAAAAGTGGGCCTTTACGAGCACTTGCATTGAAAATAAATTATTAATTCTGGTTCTCGTTTTCGTTCTTTCATGCTACCTCTGATTTAGAATTAATTATAAACAGCTTTACGCAGACGCTCTGTTAATTCATTCGTTTTTAACAAAGAAGCGCAAAATAATAAGGGATAGAAAGCTGCCAAGCCAAGCCAGAAAAACTGACTAGTATGAAAATATAATATCTTTAATAAAGTGCGACCCCGCTAAGAGCGCTTGGCGCCCATATCAATAAGGGGCAGGAATTTAATGAAAATCCCCTTGGGAATTCCATTCGACGAAGTACTGTCGGCATAAGCCTGAAATATGGGAAGAGCGTTCATCGTATGTGACATTGGATGCGTTCTGAACATTTTTATTTCAGCTGCTGCACAATTATGATGTTTCTTTTCTGAAACAGATATGACATTTTTATAAATTTTCAACATTCCTAAATAATTTTTTACACAGGCCCGCTGTTAAGCGAAGCAGTTTATTTGAGAATTCATGTGTTCGTGGAAGTAAACGTGTTGGATAAATAAAACATCAATGCGAAAAAAAACAAAAATGTTAAATATTGTAAATCGCTTTCTGAATAATACAATATTATATACTGATTACTCCAACTGATGCCGGGCCCAGTGGGGCCCGAAATATATCTTGGATTCAATCATGATGTTTTGTGCCTGATGTGTATATAATTTTCCTATATATATAAATAATTATAATTATATATCAAATAAATAAAAGAAATAAGCCAATATAGGTAACATCAATTTATTTAATATAATATATATATATACATATATATTTATTTACTTATTTTATAATACCTATATTATATGTATTTATGGTACGAATTTTATGCGTATAACAATACATAGAAGTACATTACTATTATATTATATTATTATATATTATTTACTTATATTTTATTTTTATATTTAGGCAAACTTTTTTTTTTGTCCAAGTGTATTATTACTATTATTTAAATTTCAATTGCATCCTCAATGGTTTGCTGTAAGAAATCTCTTATTAGAGATAAAGCTAACCCATATGTACATACATACTTGTTACTGTAACTGTTTACTGTACAATAAAGAATAAAGAATAAATACATATTTAGAGCTCAAATGAAGACCTACGGGGAAAACGCTAAAAATCAAGCTAGCGTTTACAAATATTTTTTCAATTATAATTTTTTCAAGCGTATGTCGCTCGATACGCAGAGTTAATGAACACGTCCTGTCGACTAGCAGTGCTATTTTATACCTTCTTCGCTATACAGTACAGTTCTAGATAGCAGTGGCGTGCACAGCGCTTTTTGCTGGAAAAGCAAACAATTGGTCAAGAACAACAATAAAAAAATATGAAAAAATGTAAATATAATTTTGAAAAAAAAAATTGTATGACGCCAGGGTAGACAATGTCTACCCTAGAGTGAAACTTTCCTATACAAACTTTTTTTTTTTAAATTATATTTCAATTTTTTCATATTCTTTTTATTGTTATTCTTGACCAATTGCTTGCTTTTCCAGCAAAAAGTTGTGTGCACGCCACTGCTAGATAGGTACTCCTAAAGTTATGGAGATTGCAGTGTTGAATTTGTCGCATTGCGAAAAAGTTTCAGCTCGAACCGAGTTAGAGTTTTTTTTGTCCGAGAGCTATATTTCAGCAGCTGTAAGTCTATTTTTGAGCTGGCTAGTTTCTCGATGTGAGTCCCGCGTTACACACCTTTCTTTTGACGGCATAAAGTCTAAATTTTATTACCTAAAACTTTATAAAACTCACAAGACTACAGGTTTTTTTAGGATTTTTTGTCATTATAGAAAATTAATCAAGTCAAAAATTAAGGTAGCTTTTCAGCGGTACATAAATAAAATGGAGACAAATATAAATAATAATCCTAATGAGTTTTGGACCTACATAAAAAACAAACGTGCTGGCAATGGAGAAAGTGATTTTGACGACCCCCCTGCCGTAGTTACAGAAGCTTTCGCTAATAATTTCAAAGGTGTGTTTTTGAATAATGTCCCTAAGCTTTCGGTCCAGGAGACCCTTTCGTCTGAGTCAGGAAGGAACCCGGCGGCTCGGGTGCACGTCGGCGTAATAAGTCAGACGGAGCTACTGATGGCGTTAAAGCAGTTGAAGCCCAAATTCTCATGCGGTCCAGATGGCTGCCCGCCTTATGTTCTGAGGGATTGTCGTGAGGTGCTCTATGCCCCGTTACTATTTATATATAATTCGATCTTAGCGCAATCAACTTATCCTGCCTCCTGGAAGTTATCAAAGGTCATTCCGGTATTTAAATCGGGATCGAAGTCCAATGTTTGCGACTACAGAGCAATCGCTATACTATCGCCATACGCAAAGGTATTTGAATCCATTCTGTACCGTCGTATATTAAACCAGGTATCACCCTGGTTATGTGACGCTCAGCATGGATTTTTGCCAGGTCGGTCTACAGCAACTAATTTATTGTCCTTCGTCCAGCATGCTTCTACAGAAGTTGATAATAAAAAGCAAGTTGATGTAGCCTACTTCGACTTTCGCAAGGCCTTCGACCGTGTCGACAACGATGTGTTGCTCCGCAAAATGGCTGCTATTGGCTTTACACCACAACTGCTGCATCTTTTTGCCAGCTATCTGTCGGACAGGATGCAGTATGTTCAATATGGCGGCTGTATCTCGAAGCGTTATTACACTAGGTCAGGAATAAGTCAGGGCAGTAATTTGGGTCCGTTGGAATTTTTAATATTTATTAATGATCTCCCCAAATTAATATCTGATGACTTCATGATATTAATTTTTGCGGACGATGTTAAATTGGTTGCGTCACTAAATACCATCGATGAATGTCGACGTTTTCAGCGTGAAATTGATGCAGTGCACTCGTGGAGTGTCAAAAACTGCTTAGAGCTGAACGTCGATAAGTCGTTTGTATTTACTTTTCACCGAAAGCGTGATCCTCTCCATTTTCCTTACAAGCTCGCTGGTTCACCGCTACCGCGTGCGCTGGATTTGGTTAAGGATCTTGGTGTACTATTTACTGCTGACTTGAAGTACAGCTACTATATTGAAGAGTTGCGTAAGAAAGCGGGGAAGGCTCTTGGATGGGTATTGAGGTTATCAATGGATTTTAAAGACCCTCGCACGTTTCGTACTTTGTTTAACTCTTACGTTAGGAGTAGGCTGGAATTTAATTCGACGATCTGGACTCCATACGAGGCTAAACATGTACTTACGATCGAAAAAGTCCAAAAACTCTTCCTTCGTAATTTATACAAACGTACCTTTAAGTATTATCCCTTTTTATACCCAACGATGTTCCTATTGGGCACGTTAGGGTATAACAGCTTAGAGCTAAGAAGGGATTCCACAATGGCTATGTTTATGGTAAAAATTCTAAGAGGTTTGACTCATGTCCCATCGTTGCTGGCACTGATATATCTATGGGTGCCGGATCAGTACACGCGCGCGCGCAGTCATAGACTGTTCCAGTGTCCGGGGGCTCGCACTAACCTCGTGAACAAGGCCCCTCTCAGCCGCGTGCTTCGTTTACTCAACGGTATGGCTAGAAATCAACCAGAGATGGATATTTTCTCTGCATCACTGACCCAAATCCACACATGTGTGGTGAAATACTTGGAGCAGTAACCATATTTTTATTCTAAGTGTATGTATATTTTGATTTTTAGTGTATTGAAATTTGTTTCTGTTTTTCATGTATACGCATTGGACTTGTGTCTGTAATGTATTCATGTGTATTAATAAATAAATAAAAATCACCTCTTTCATTATACCGATTTTACGACAAGTACCGGTTATTTTACCACAAGTGCCGGTTATTCTAAATAGCAATAACTGATATCAGTAGCGTATGGAATTTCTCTACTAAATATTATTTTTATCTTTTTGAAAATTTACTCAAAATTTTTCACAAAACACCATTATTCAAACATAGCTAATTTTGGAGTTTTTGTCAGGGTTGCCGGGTGTTCAATTTTTACCGAACTATTCGGTATTTCAGCCCCGTGTTCGTTGTTCGGTATGAAGAAAATTCCGAAGTATGGGAGGTTCGGTATTTCCGAATGTCCATTCATATCATCATATCACACATTTATTTGCCGTTTCGCAAAATCAAATCCATACAGATTTTGCGCGCTGTTGCCAGCCGGCGCGTGCTGTATCAGTGACCTTGATTGATCGTTCCCTAGGCTTTGTCAGGTAATTTTCGGTAATTGTCTCAATTAGTAAAAAAAAAATCATAGGGGGATTTAATAGAAATTGTTCGGTTTTATTTTATCTGAACCACCTGGAAACCCTGGTTTTTGTACGGTTTCATACGTTTTTCTTGTACCCTCCCAACTCTACGTTACTTCAATTATCCTCAATTATAAGGTTAATTGAGATATTAATTGGGTTTTTGAATAAGATATAATAACTGTCCTTGTTTTAAGGTAAGTAATTAGTTTCCGGAAAATGTGAAGGAAAATTTTATTCATGGAAATTATACTTAAGAAAAATGAATAAAAATTTGATTTATACGCTATACAAAAATACGAATATTGCCGTAAGAGTTTAGCCTTTTCAGAGAAACCTTGAAATATGTAATTGAGATTCCTTCAAATTTAAAGATATGAAAAGAAAACTGGGCATAATTGAATTTTTGGAGTTTTGTGAAAAAATGGACATCTATACGGAAGTAAATATAATTATTTGTTCTATTGATGATGTTCAACAACTCATTTATCAACCTGTTATACTAAGAGCCGAACCCCAAAGATCAGGTAGTTTTATCGTCAATGAAACTCAAGATAATAATTACCTGTGGCACCTTTTAGTCAAAATCGTTGAACTGTGAGGCCGCGCCTGCTGGTGGTAGGCCAACTTTTCACTCTTATCACAATCATAAAGTGGGCCTGTGCGGTTTTGCCCGATAGTACCCAATTAGTATTAATTTGGAATAGGAAATTAGCTACCTACAATTACTTTTTAATTTATCATGTCTATAATTAGCTGCTCTGATGTCTGATGTCCAATCAATATTAAAGCTGGCGAGTATCATGATTGTGAAATTTCCTAAATTGCTCTTTATTATAAATTCTAACTGCTTTTTAGGATTCCGTACCTTAAAAGGAAAAACAGAACTTTTATAAGATTACTTATAATACTCTGTGACTCTGTGTCCGTCCGTCCGCCTGTCAAAGAGATTTTTACAAAACGATACAACTTGAAATTGGCCATATTTAATTAGGGTATTTGCGTCTTGATATTTTGGGGATGTTTTGGGCGCGCACATAATACATCGCCAGCCAGAGATATACAAAAAAAAAGAGATTAAAATGGGGATCAGTTTTGACAAAGAAAAAAATTGTAAATGGGAATAAAAATATAATTAGCGACTTCAAGTGTCCGAAATAAATACCAAAGGGTGCGACTAAAAATACTGAGTGGGCGAATTTAATATTTCAAAAAATAGGTGCGACGACGAGCGAAGTGAGGAGGAGCGTGTTAGGTTTACAATTAAGATAAAATAAGGAGCCGAGCGAAGCGGAGCGGAGCGAAGCGACGTCCCTAGTTTCATTACTTAAAATTAAATTGTCACTAAAATTTAAAATTGTTCGCTTGTGAACTATTCAACTCAACTCAAATTTGTATTTTCAAGTCGCCGTTTTCAACATTTTTATTCGCCCACAGTCTGTCATCCACATGGTATTTTAGTACGCTATATTCAGTACTTTTGACACCTCAAATTTGAATTTATATTCACTCGTTTAAAAACTATCCATTGTAAATTAACAATAACCGTGTGAGGTATCATTTGAAACTCTAAGGATTCTAAGAAATGATCGTTCTTATTTTTATTTTTTGCCCAGTGGTCTTGATTATTACAGCTTAAATATTTGTTAGAAATTACCGATTCATTAATCTCCTTGGTTTCTAAAACCAAAATTTAGATTTTGATCGTGTTAGTAGATATTGAATCATGGATTACCGGAAAATTGCAGGCCTTTTCAACAATGTAGAAAAAAAAATTGGTGTTTAATTTGTTTTACAGTATTATTATTATGATACCCTAATTTTGCAAGCCCGACTCGCTATTGGCCGGTTCTTCAAACATTTAAAAAAGTGTAAAAATAGCTTAGTCACTTTTCTGCCAATCGTACATTCATTTTCACCTCTTAAACGACGACGTGGGAAGCCTTAATCAATACTCATAATAAAACAGCTAAAGGGCCGTGTCTGTGCATTTCAAATATTTGTAATTAATTAATTATTCTGATTACATCCGATCTGATCCATATTACAGGGATAATTATTATTCGCGTTGTTTCACTTCCATTTTTTTAAATTCAAATTAAAATAGTTTATTATGTAAAGTAGGTACATATGATACAATTTAAACAAGTCAAATTTTATCTTATAATAATAAATTTACTAAAATAATAAACGTACATAAATTAAATTATAGGGTACGTGTATTTAAATTATGCAGCAATATACAAGGTGAATTTGTGAACATCGTCCAAATTCATACTTGAGCCTTGGTGAGTGATCAGCATCATGAACCAAAAACAATTTTTGTAAAATTCATAAAATCAAATTTCGACTCCCCATAGTGATTCACTCAGGACTGGGAGTCCTGGTCCTCTAAAAAGGCTGCTTTGGATGAATCACATTATGATTCTGTTCTAACGCCGTCTCTTTTGCACGCGTGAAAAATCTCTGACTCTATCCTATTTTCAAATCATTTTATGATTCACCCAAGTCGGCCTTTTTAGATCCCCTGATTCCAATGATAGATAAAATCTATAATTATGTACTACATACTAATAGGTTTACATGAATAAATACATGCCTAACTCCGCCCATTCGATTAGTCTTGCTAAGAAGGGCAAGAAACTTAGCAAGATCATGTCTGATCATAACTGAATAATACCTAAACATGTGCGCCAAAAAAGTTCTCGGCAAGGTGAAGCGCAAGCCTTATTGCCTAATTTATAGGTACACGGGTAGAGTAACTGGTAGAGTACCAGGGATATAAACATTACTAGCTTAATGCAAACAGTTACAAAATAGTACGTAGCTGGGAGAGTAGAGTGGATAACGCATGTGGTAAAGTAGTCGGCTAAATAGTGCGCTACTTACTTTACGTCTAACTAGCCAAAATGTAAACCCTGCTTAAGAGCGGTTTCGCAGCCGGATTGTGAAAAACCCGCCTTTTTCTAATTAATCGAAACAGAACACTTAAATTCAAAATTCACTCAATAGTTATTCAACAAAACCTAATTACCAATGTATTGTGTATGCTACCATCGCAAAGTTTCTATTGGTTTCTGTAAATTAGAATTCCAAAACTATTTTAATTTAAAGTTTTTGAAATTCTAATTTACAGAAACCAATGGAAACTTATTTAATTCAAAATTTTTAAAATTCCAATTTACAGAAACCAATGGAAACTTTGAGATGGCAACATACACAATTCATAGGTAATAAGGTTTTGTAGTTAATAAGGTTTTGTTAAGTCTTCTGTTTTGATTAATTAGTAAAAGGTAGGTTTTTCACAATCCGGCCAATAACGCTCTGGGTGCTGCGCGTTGTCTTATCGACGATATATCGATCTATATAAACTACTCGTATATCTACACGTCCAGAAAGCTAGTAATACTCGTATCTTCTTTCTAATCATGTTACATAACAAGTTGAAAAAAAAAACATGTCACATTGGCCTAATGCTTTTTGCCACTAAAGCATACAAATGTTAATTTTTTTTAATATATATAATGAAAAAAGATAAAAATATTAAAATATGGAAATGCAATACAATGAGAAGGTTAATACAATATGTCAACAGTATGTCGAACAGCAACCAATATAAAAAAGAATATAAAAACAAAACACATACACAAATTGTCAACTATCGTTTGAATGTCATTGATAAACAAATACACCCTTACTATTATAAAAATATTCATAATCTAAATATTCATTTATAATAACATTTTTCTAGTAAGATTTTTAATACAATTGTATACATTTTCCAATAGGTAAAGATTCTATAACATTGGGAAGCTTGTTAAATAGTTTTACAGACAATGTAGCCGATTCTGAAGGCTTTAACTTTAGTTTTAGTGCTGTCAAAACAAAATTTTCATTGTTGCAAAATAGTTCATAAGTGTGAAGAACAGAAGCTAAATTACTTTGGAAAAATTTAAGTCTTGACAGCACTAAAACTAAAGTTAAAGCCTTCAGAATCGGCTTTATTGTATATATAATATGCTTTTCTTATGCAGCTTACATTTTGAATAGGGCATTTCTAAGTGTATTTTGCGTTGTAGCCGCCTTGATACATATTGTGTCTCTTTCTACATTGTGTAATTAGTTTTGACAAACGTAAGACATTCCAGAACATAGAGCGATGGGAACGAAAATATTTTCAAATTTTTGAATTGCTGTTTGTCCCAGGGTTTTATTCCAATAATTGCCTGTATACTTTTTTTTTGCATCCTGAATATCTGTACGCAATCACTAGTATTGCCCCAAAAAATTATACCATATCGGATTACAGAATTTACATATCCGTGATTAGTTGTTAAGGCTCCTATTACTAGCCAAATCGATTGCAAGATGGTACAAAAATTATAGCTAGTGGACTAGTTGAATAAATAGTTAAGTTACTCTACCACTATCTAGCCTGTATTTAAACCTGGTGCCAGACCTTATATAAAACAGACTGGAGACGAATAGCAACGCGACACTAGTGCCAGAGAATATAAAGTAGTGCGAAGCAAGGGTTTCGGCACTGCGCTCAGTAATCCGCCTGCCCATGTTCAGCGTGTGTGAGTATGGGCAATTCTTCCAGGAGGACGACCAAGACTGGCGAAATTTTGGAAAGACCTATGTCCAGCAGTAGAAGAATTAGTAGTGGAATTGTGTAAGAAATGTACGACGTAAAACGTACGATTTTAATCGTCAAACTGGCTAATTTGTAGTTTGACAATTAAAGCTACAATTAATACGATTTTCTTACATAATTGCACCCCTGGCTGATAGATGAATGATTGAAAGTCATGACATGAACTAATTTGTGTCTACATTTTTTAAATTCAAATTGGCTATAATTATTAGATTCAATTGCCTATAATTATTAGATTCAATTGTCTTAATAATTATAAGTTAGAAATTAAAAAATTAAAATATAAATTAGGCAGAATCGTTCTTTTAAATCGTATACTCGTCTCCCGAATTAAATTTAGTTAGTTAAATTGATAAGTTATCAATTAAATTGTAAGCTAAAATGTACGTGTAATACACGTAAATGTAGCTATCTCTCTATATATATATCTTCTATTATGAAGATTTCGGCAAAGACGGATTGGCAACCATTTTAACTTTTTGCAAAAATGAAATACGTGATCAAATTTACGAAGACCAAAGACAAATCGAATACGTATAAATAAATTTTAAATAGTCAGCCTAAATACAAAATTTGTAGATCCTAACTTCGAAACTGACTGACTTTCATACAAACTTTCATCCCCTATTTTACCCCTTTAGGGGTAGAATTTCCAAACATCCTTACTTAGTGAATGCCTACGCTGTATAAGGTATGAGCAAAATTTCAAGTATCTAGGTCCAATGGTTTAGGCTGTGCGTTGATGTATCACCCGTCAGTCAGTTTACCATTTAACTTATATTATATATACATATAAGTATCTATACATATAAGTTATATATATATATAATTATATTTATATACATAAGTAAATGGTAAACTGACTGACGGGTGATACATCAACGCACAGCCTAAACCATTGGACCTAGATACTTGAAATTTTGCTCATAGATACCTTATACAGCGTAGGCATTCACTAAGTAAGGATGTTTGGAAATTCTACCCCTAAAGGGGTAAAATAGGGGATGAAAGTTTGTATGAAAGTCCGTCAGTTTCGAAGTTATTATCTTCAAATTTTGTATTTAGGCTGACTATTTAAAATTAATTAATACGTATTCGATTTGTCTTTGGTCTTCGTAAATTTGATCACGTCTTTCATTTTCGCAAAAAGTTAAAATGGTTGCCAATCCGTCTTCGCCGAAAACTTCATATTTTATCCTACCTATTTAACATACTTAAAAAATCCACTTTCCCCCGCTTAACCTTCGTGAGCGTTTTAAATTTTTAATCAGAGACAGACCCCTACGTTCTGGAACTATGTCACTCTTTAAAACTCCAGTACACAATACTAGTGCTTCTTCTAATGTCCAAGCAGTCAGACTTTGGAATGCTCTTCCTCATTATGTTTATGACTGTCGTACTATCAGTTCATTCAAGAAAAAACTGAAAGCATTTCGCTTTCTGAATAAGAAAATATTATATGTATACAATGTGTAACAGAAAGGTGTAACCATATTTGAAGAGCTTATTCAGTCAATGGTATAGAACAAATTTTACTATGGAACAAACCGTGTACCTCGAAAAAAAAAAATTAACTGTTTCATAGAAAAATGCAATGCCGCTCGGTGGAAATGTATGGAAGGGCAGATTATTTTTTTGAGATTTCAGGGTTGGTTCCATAGTAAAAGTTGTTCTATACCATTGACTGAATAAGCTCTTCAAATATGGTTACACCTTTCTGTTACACATTGTTTACACATATACATAATTTTATTTATTTTATTATATCATATGTATACTCATTGTTTATATTTTATGCATATAACAATAGAAGTAAGTAAGTACATTATTACTATTGTATATTATTAAATTAAAACGAATACAACATATTAATTGAAAACAATCTTAAATTAAATGAAAAATTTGATTTAGATCGTTGCCGCTGGGGAGAGTACCCAAGAGACTGGCAGCGTTAC
Source organism: Ypsolopha sequella (assembly GCA_934047225.1). Taxonomy (NCBI): domain Eukaryota; kingdom Metazoa; phylum Arthropoda; class Insecta; order Lepidoptera; family Ypsolophidae; genus Ypsolopha; species Ypsolopha sequella. The sequence goes on along the minus strand of OW203994.1, from coordinate 11,095,391 downwards.
CTCGTTGAATCGATAGAATATTTCTTGTATATTATTTATATTTTATTTTTAAAAGGCAACATTTATTTTTGTGCGCGTTTATGATTACTCTTATTTAAATTTTAATTGTTTCCTCAATGGTTTGCTGTAAGGAATTTCTTATTTGAGATAAGCTTACCCATATGTATTACCTTTTACTGTAACTATTTGTGTTCGTGTTACTGTGTACAATAAAGAATAAAGAAATAATAAAGGAAGTAAACTCCAAACCAGAGTCAGGTCAAATACGTACGATATAATTAATGCTCTACAAATACGTACGATATAATTAATGCTCTACAAATACGTACGATATAATTAATGCTCTACAAATACGTACGATATAATTAATGCTCTACAAATACGTACGATATAATTAATGCTCTACAAATACGTACGATATAATTAATGCTCTACAAAAATATATTGACAGATTCGATAGGACTACATAAAAACAAACAGAACGGAGGCAAAGCCGCGGGGTATAAACATCCGAAATCAGTAAGAATCTGTTTTATACTAGTAAATACGCGAAGTATCTAAGAGCATCAGAAACAACACGGTAACATATACAGGATGCTTGGTAATTCGACCTATTCCTTGAAAGGGGTTATACTAGAGATCATTTCAAACGAATTCAGTCCTATCAACAAGGTGTCGAAAATGAATGGTCTCCGAGTTACGAAGGTTTTTATATTATTTTTCAAACTTTCAAACTATAAAGAAATTATTTAAAAATAACTATTCCTCTCTCAACACTTATTTATTATATTTCTGATCAATGATAATTGAGGGATCATTTATAAAAAAAATACGTGCCCTGAATTCCCATAATCTCAGAATTAAAAGGTCTTACGTGGAAAGAAATTCTTTTTTATTTTGTAATTTTTGAAATATCGACGTGTGTTATTTGAAAAAAAAAAAATTTACGACCCCTACTTGATAGGCATTATTTGTTGGAAATTATCTCTAGTATAACCCCTATAAAGGAATAGGTCGAATTACCAAGCACCCTGTATGTATATAAACGCATACCCCGACTGACTGACTGTTACTGATCTATCAACGCCCAGACCAAACGGCTGGGCCTAGGAACATGACATTTGAAATGTAAGTTTCTTGTATAAGGTAGACATCCGCTAAGAAAAGATTTTAGGAAAATCCCACGGGATCGGGAGAAACGGGATACACGCTATCAACGCTGCGGGGCGTCTGCTAGTCTTGTATTCTATAGTAGTTTATGCTAAAAGGGCGAAAAGGAATAAATTACGTAACCGAGTAATTTATTGCTCTTACGCCCGTGTATCATACTACGTTTTTCAATGCATAGTGTGAGGAAATAAAACAAATATAATCTTGTGAACTTTAAATTATGAACGCCAACAATTGTAAATAAATAAATAAAAAATAATAATAAAGCCCTGGGGCAAAATAATCGACTTTCTGTTCAGTTTTGATGCATAAAAAGTAGGCCTTTACGAGCACTTGCATTGAAAAATAAGAGATTAATTCTCATTCTCTCTTTACACTCACGATATTTTATCAGACCATCTTATCAGGCACAGTGAGATAGAACATTTTGGCAAAGCTTTAACTTGGCACGCCTTTCTTGGGATATTTTATTTCTGATTAGTTCTCGGGTCATTGGTGGCATGCATAAAATTCACATCTTTAATGTTCTCGTCATGAAATTTAAAATCACATTTTAGAAAGCACACATCTGTATTTATTTATTTTATACTAGCGATCCGCCCCGGCTTTGCGGGCATGTATTATACATATAAACCTTCCTCTTGAATCATTCTCTACCTATTTAAAAAAACCGCATCAAAATCCGTTGCGTAGTTTTCAAGATCTAAGCATACATAGGGACAGACAGACAGCGGGAAGCGATTTTGTTTTATACTATGTAGTGATAAGGTGAAATTTAATCAACCGTCCGTATTCATACTGAAGACTCGGTTAGTGCCAAGGAACAATGTTGATTGACCGATCAGGCGAAATAAAAAAAAAATTCGCTTCTGTTCTGCCTGTACTAATATTTGAACTAGTCCAGTTCGTATGGGTACAATAATTTTTTTATGATTCAGAAAAAAAGGATCATTGAACCTTATTCCTGATCATTAACCGAGTCTTCAGTATGAATTCAGGCGATTCATTAAATTTCAACTTGTATAGATAAAATTAAAGTATATTTTTTTGCACGAAGGAGAAAACTGAAGGTTCGTGATCGTTCGTCTGTGCTCGTGATCGTTCGTCCGTAACTCCTATGCTGCATGAGTCATTTCCTTATTCGTCCAAGGTCATTTCTCACTGTCGCGAACTTTTGAATGTTGCAATGTGAAATGGCTCATGCACCATAGGAGTTAAAAGCGCATTTCCCACTATCACGAGCTGTCAGTTTCCTCCTTCATGTAAGAAAATATACGTACTTCAGGGATTATTTTTATCAGAGAAATAACATAAAATACGCAAAATTGCGTGAAAGATAATCATTCATATTCGTTCTTTAGATTAGATAAAGGCAAGAAAGGTATTTAAGGAACTTTCATCGCGCCTGGTCAACGTCTCGGGTGACCAGAGGGGTGGCGTTTACCTCGGCCGGAGAATAAGTCTGGCCATCCAGAGGGGTAATGTAGCCAGCATTCTAGGCACCCTACCAAGGGACAGCGATCTGGATCCAGTTTTTCATTTGTAATAGGTTTATTTTATTTATAGGATAGTTTTAATTTGTTATTATGTTATGTAAGTTTTTGTGTTTAAATAGTTTTATGAATAAATAATTCTAGATTAGATAACAACGTCGAGAAAGTATCAGTAATTTGTCCGTTAGCGACTTCCGTAGATTTTGTGAAGTCCCTGCCAGCTTATACTCTCCTACTTTCTGGGACAGCGCCCTTTATCTTAGGTCTAACGTTGCTTAACCCTTACATACATGATTTTTTATTTTTGAATGAAAGTTAGATGTTTGATAAAGTAGTCAACAGACACGGAAAAAATAAAATAAAATAATAAATTTTTTTCTCATTAAGGGGGTTAAATTGAATAAAAAAACTTTGTTTTTAAAAAACTAGCACAAAATACATTTTTTTAATTTTTTCCAATTTATTTCTTTATCAATTATTATAGTTGATAAAAGCATGAAAGTTTTGTGATTTTTTTTCGTAGCCCTTTTTTCTGATTTAGAAGATTTTTTCGCAAGTGGTACCACAAAAACATATAAAAAAAAGCATACTTATATAGCTCAATTTTAATTTTTGTTCCGTTTTGTTATTCCGTCACATGCAATAGTGATGCAGATTGCATGCCAGTAACAAAAACATATAAAATATATTTGAAAGTAATTTAATAAGATGTACGTTGCCATTTGGCAACACTGCGCATTTAAGGGTTTATATATCTGGCGCGAAAGTCACCAAGCGGAAGACCACTGTAGCCGAAAAAACAATTAGAATATTTTACAAGAAAGAACTAGCTCAATCCAATTTTTCAAGAATCAAATAAATGCAGAATTCGCTCAGGTTAAGGGAGTAATTCACAGGTTTATCACCAGTTTACTCCCAAAATTGCTTCCTTCTTGCTCCATATAAAGTGTAGTTAATGGAAGAAAAGGCAATATGTATGTATATTATTAGGGTTTTCATGGCTTTTGGGGTCAGTAATGACGAAATTAAAGCCACAAGACTGTTTAAAAAAAAAACTTTATTAGAAGTAACGTATGTCACACCTGCATGTAAATATTTGCACATTTTTAGGGTTCCGTACCTCAAAATGAAAACACGGACCTCTTATATTGTCAGTCTGTCTGTCTGTCAAGACCTCTTTACTCGGCCCCCGTATGAGATAACAAAATGAAACTGATACTTCTTACAGAAATCTACAGCAATTTACGGTACTGTAAAAAAATCAACCTTCTAACTCGACACCAAAAAAAGTTATTGCATTTGATTTACATAATCAAATTCATACAAATTTATGGCACACGCAAAGGAATCAAAACCTATAGGGCACTTTCAGTTAAATTATTTTTTATTTTATTTTATTTATTTCAAAAAACTTGTACATACAATATCGTATACATGGGTGCTCTGTGTATTGGAGTCTCCTTTTAAGTAAGATATGCCTGTAATAGGAGGCTCCGCTCTTCCATAGGTAAAGGATAGATATATTATATGTAACTTTAAACTTAAAAATAAGAAAAATGAAATACAAAAACAATAAACCAAGACAAAAAGTAGGTTTAGAAAAATGTTGCCTATACTTAGATGATGTGTGAGTGTGTGACTTAGAATATTGAATTTTCTTTTACAGGTAGCACACTTATAAGAAAAAAATAAGAGACCAACTTAATTAGACCCTTTAGATACATAGTGTTTAATAGATCGCAAGTGTACTTACGATCTATTAAACTTAATTGGTTCTTTATTACTGCAAGATTCCATACCCGTATTGTATGGTGGGACGGAACCCTTTGTGCGCGAGTCCGGCTCGCACTTAGCCGGTTTTTTTTCCATGGAGGATCCAGCGCGCTAAGAGATGAAAAAGGAAACTTAACAATAATGATAACAAAATACATAGGAATATACTCGTATACAGGGTATCGTTTCCAAAAAAGGTTTTAGCTGTTTCCAATAAGCTTTTTCGGGCACGTTCAGGAATCTTAAGAGCGGTTTCGCAGCCGGATTGGGAAAAACCCATCTTTTTCTAATTGATCGAAACAGAACACTTGAATTCAATATTCACTCAATACTTATTCAACAAAACCTTATTACGTATGTATTGTATATGTTGCCATCGCAAAGTTTCTATTGGTTTCTGCGAATTAGAATATTTTTTTTTTAATTTAAAATGTTTTGTAATTTTAATTTACAGAAACCAATGGAAACTTTGCGATGGTGGCATATACAATACATAGGTTATAAGGTTTTGTTGAATACCTATTGAGTGAATTTTGAATTTAAATTATCTGTTTCGTTTACTTAGAAAAAGACGTGGTTTTCCACAATCCAAAACCGCTCTTAATTTATACCATCAGCAGCGTAACCATTCAATTGGATGCCGCCATTTAATAAACTACCTAGGCGTTCAATTAGGATGCTAATTTAACCATCTGACGGCGACATACATACAAAATACTACCCGTAAAGAAAGTGTAATGCTGGACGTAAACCATCTAAATCTACAAGCAAGGACATGGGGACAAAAATTACACCACCGAGATCTTAAAAACTACTAAAAACAAAATAAACCTTATTGTGTAGAACCATGTAGAACTCAATAATGTTTGTTTTAGTACAGCTGAACTCGAGTATCTTAATTTTAAAACAGAAAGACACTTGTTCTGACAATTTACAAACACGAGGGTCGAGACCATTTTTGAAAGCAATTTTCTATACTAATGCGTGTAGCTGTATCCTGCCACATGTTATTGTTATTAGTAAGCGAGAGGTCCCAGGTTCGAATCCCGGATTAGAGCTCCTCAGAATTTATTTTTCTTTCTGCGTATCTGCAATGATATAATGTTAACTGTTATTAGTATTGTAAATTTCGCTGCAAAATGCTAGCGTCATACCATAGTACGCATCACATAGTGAACTGAAGATGTCGTTCAGATGCAATCGTATTTAGTCGTTCAGATGCAATCGTATTTAGGCGTCATATTTATAACTAGGATGGATGTAAAATAAAAATCTTCAATGAAATGTGGATACCCATTACGAGTGTTTAACTTCTATAGTGCTGCCGATCCTTATGTTGTCGTTTGATAGCGTAAACTGCTTTTTTCTTAAAAAAACGAATTATGGCGTATACACAGTTCCATTACGCAATCATACGATTAAACTTGTTATTTTGTTAAAAATAGGGAGGGCAGGTTTAACTACTTTCAGCCTAACACGTTCCTCCTCGCTACGCTCGTCGTCGCACTTATTTTCGAAATTTTCTTAAAGGTTTTCGTAATTTCGTGAGAAATTCAGAATTCGTCTGCTTTTTCGCGAAAAAGCAGCTTACGCCCTCATCATACGGTGTCATATATAACTTACATTTTTTTAATAAGCGAAATACTCATGACGAAATCAAGAGTGTCAGTATGTAGATTAGGTTATATACACAATGCAACTTGCTAATAGAGGATTTTTCGAAATTTAAATTGTTATGGTCTCGTACACGATGGTGCGAGTCGTACAGTATTTTCAAGGTTGTTATAATCAGAATCAATAGACCTTGGGAATAGAAATAGCCACCCGTTCCTGCTTTTCTGTACTGTCAGCATCACTCTTATCATCCAAGGTCAAGTGAGAATTATTTCCGCCTGTGTCGGTGTATTGCGGGGTAATGCGGGTAGGGCACTAAGCAAGGAAATAGAGTCGGGATAGTATTGAATGACATTGGTATTGTATATAAGAATTCGGGGGAGACTAAGAGGACAGCTAACAGGCAAAAAATTAGGAGGCCCATCATACCTGGGACCGATAGATGGCGGTATATCCATCCTTAAGGTGATATACCGTGCTAGCAAAGGTCCCCGTTACTCCAGGCAGAAAGACCCGCAGTGCGAAAGGGACGGAATCGGGGAAATTTGTCAAAAAGTCGGTTTTAAATGAATTCAAAATTAACTAAAATAGCTACGAAAAATTCCATAACCAGTAATTTAGGTGTAGTTAAAACCCATCTAAATAAATATTTTTCAAGTCTGTATGCTATCCCAATTTGTCAGAATATCAAAAAAAGTGTAAATTTAGACCTAATTTCAATAATTATTTCTATCGAATGAAATTCCTCTTATCGCGTTTCTGATAGACCAAAATCTAGTAAAAGGTTCCAAAATTGTTATACAAATTTATTTTACTTGGAACTTCATTAAAAGAGCAGATAAATAACTTCAAAAAGTGTAAATTTTTACGGTATAGCCCCTTAATAGCCGGGCCTTATATGTAACAGACTGGTGACGGGCAGCGGCGTATCTGGTGCGAGGGTTCCGGCACCACGCTCGCCAACCCGCCTGCCCAGCGTGTGTGAATATGGGCAATTCTTCCAGGATGACCGTCGGGAGTGGCAAAGTCCTGGAAAGGCTTATGTCCAGCAGTGGACCAACTAGGCTGATAGATGGTATTGTATAGTAGTGCAATTTCACTGATGTGTTGGCGAAAAAGGTATGCCCTCCTTCTTTACGACGTCGCAGCATATACCAAACGTACACCTGACTTATTACTTATATCACAATATGGGATTTGAGCCATCGCCTATACTATAAATCATTGACTGCTATTGTTTTTAAATGTTATTTGTATTTCTATGTGCAAATATAGACGGAGATAGTGTGTAAGTGAGAGGTGGATATAACGGTCGCCATTTCTATTCCCATAGGCCTATTGATTCGGGTAATTAATACTTCTTTGACGCCATTGATAACTCAGACTAAGGAACCTAACAAAAGAATAGTACCAAAAAAAACCTATTTGAAGGAACAATGCCTTCTCTGTTTAAAATCAGTGTATTTTTTAAAGTTCATTTGAGTTTGCCAATTTCCCTATATTTTGAGTGAAAATAGCAAGCGAAAGATACAAAAGAGCAGTATTGATAAATGAAGCCGTTGCCGATTCGAATGAACTAATTTCACTTTGTAAATAGAGCGGTATTATGACTCGGCAAATACTTATGATAAGCATTGAAGTTGGGGCCATGACATAAGCGTTAAGATTATAAAGTTTGTTAAGATGATGTTGCGAAAGCCTAAAACTGGAACCGTGAAAAAATTATCAGTTCCTTCATACATTTTGATCGAGTAGGTTATATATGAAACTTATCTATGGTTCCATAGTAAAAGTTGTTCGTATGGACGAGTACTATCGCCAGTTTTCGGCTTCCGCAACATCATATTAACACCCAGTATAAATCATTATTGAGACGAATCCGCCGATTTAAGGTCGCTCAACGAGCTGTGGAACGGGCTATGCTTGGGATATCTTTGATGGATAAAATCCGAAACGTAGATATCCGTCAGAGATCGAAGGTGACCGACATAGCCTGCCGAATCAGTCAGTTGAAGTGGCAGTGGACTAGCCATATTTGTCGCCGACGTGATAACCGTTGGGGCCGTAAGGTATTGGAATGGAGACCACGTACAGCAAAGCGCAGCGTAGGCTGCCCTCGTGCCCGCTGGACTGACGGCTGGATGAGGATGACCAAGGACCGCCAAGAGTGGCGTAATATTGGGGTGGCCTATGTCCAACAGTGGACGAATACGGGCTGATGGATGGATGGAGACGAAGTTATGACGGGTGGTAAATTAAGTTATTCCAATTTTTTTTGGAAATAGATATTGGTGACGTAAATATGTGGCGCAACTTTCCGAATGCTGCCCACCCCAAGCATATTCTTCTGTCAGCCTCGGAGTCGAAGTTGTTTTTATACAGCTGGATAGCTTGACCCAGGTAAACATATTTTTGAACAACTTCGATGCTGACATTGTCGACGGTTACTGGCTTTTAGATGACATGACAGTTGAACATGACCTTAGTCTTATCCAAGTTCATCCGCAGGCCCACTCGTCTGGAAGAATCACTTAGGCTGCGCATTATTTCCTCCAGTTTTTGCAGCGATTCCGCCATTATGACGATGTCATCTATACTTACATGTAAACCTAATACGATCCTCCTCGCTCCACTAGTCGTTGCACCTATTTATAATTTTTTTGTGAAAGACTTTTAATTTCGACTTTTTAGAAGTCATTTTACAAACGGCGGGCATTCTTCAATTTGCCGTACGGCAAACTGCAAAATAGTGAGCTGACGACGCCGTTTGTAAACGGCGGGATTTAACTATTTGCCTGCCACATCTTTATGTGTAGAAACAAAATACACATAAAAAAAAATGTTTAAGAGCGGTATCGTCGCCGGATTGTGAAAATCTGGGGGCACGATAGTGCCCCCCGCCAAGACGAGCCAAAGGAAGCGGGGCACTACGTACCTTTTCTCGAAGCGTTTCGTCATATTTTCGAACCCTCATAGCTTCGGTCTAGATAATATTACCTTTTTCTAATTAATCAAAACAGAACACTTAAATTTAAAATTCACTCAATATTTCTTCAACAAAACCTTATTACTTATATAATTATGTATGTTGCCATCGCAAAGCTTCTATTGGTTTCTGTAAACTAAAATTTCAAAACTTTTTAAATTCAAAATTTTCGAGGTTGTAATATACAGAAACCAATGGAAACTTTGCGTTGACAATGTACTCAATGCATAGTTAATAAGCTTTTGTTAGTGAACTATTGTGTGAATTTTGAAATTAACTGTTCTGTTTCGATTAATAAGAAAAAGGCGTGTTTTTCCAGCTGTGAAACCGCTCTTAAACAATTGTTAAATAGCGAGTTTAAAAATTGTTTAACAAATAAAAATTTGCTCAACAGCTATTCAACAAAACCTTTACCTATGTATTGTGTAAACTATTATCGCAAAACTTCCATTGGTTTCTGCAAATTAGAATTTTGAAATTTAAAACTTTAAAATTTTACAGAAACCAATGAAAACTTTGCGATGGCGGCATACACAAATTCAAATTCAAATTGTTTATTGCAAAGTCATTACAGATAAGATGTTGTTTGTTCATGACACCCCGTAGGGGCACGGCAATTAATGGGAACTTAAAACTAGAAACACCAATACATAATCAATACATATATTACAAAGGTACAAGGTAACAAGGTTTTGTGGAATAACTTGAGCAAATTCTGATTTAAAGTGTTCTGTTTCGATTAATTAGAAAAAGGAGGTATAGGATGTTTTTGTGTTCCTATTTATAAATAAAGCTGTAGATAGCCAGTTATATCATATTTTTATTGTTGATATTGTTACAAGATATTATATCTTAGCTAAAGACAATAGTTGACATGAGAAGTCATTTTGTGACTCTATGGACGAATGCGCATGAAGGTTTTATTTGTGATGGGCGAGTCGCCACACCACCCCCCTAGGAGAAAGTTAACCCATACCTAAATAACTATAATCTTATAATGAAACACAGTGGCGTGCACAGAACTTTTTGCTGGAAAAGCAAACAATTGGTCAAGAACAACAATAAAAAAATATAAAAAAATTTAAATATCACTTTGAAAAAAAAAAGTTTGTATAGGAAATTTTCACTCTAGGGTAGACATTGTCTACCCTGGCGCCATACAAATTTTTTTTTTTCAAAGTGATATTTAAATTTTTTCATATTTTTTTTATTGTTGTTCTTGAGCAATTGTTTGCTTTTCCAGCAAAAAGTTCTGTGCACGCCACTGTGAAACAGGGGCAAACATAACATTTCTCTTCCTTAAATTGACTAAACAGAATTACATTTAAAAGTCACAAAATATTTACAAAATCCTCGAAAGGCGAGTAAATCAAATATGTAGATTAATGATATAGGGAATAATATTTACAACAACCATTAACATATTATGTAAACCTTACTAACGGGTGGGAACCAAAACAGCAAGTCAAAGGTCGAGAGGAGTCTTGAAACGAACACTCCGTCCCGAACGTGTTATGTAGTTTGGCTTTACAGGTCCTGGGTTAATGGGGTTGGGAACAGGAGCAGAAACAGGGTCAGCAGAGTTACCAGGTACAAAAGAAGCTGCTGAGGGTGTAGCAGGAGTCGAAGCTGGTGTCAGAGTAACCGATGAACCAGGAGACTCAGCGTCAACGCAGAGGTATGCCGGTTTTACACGGTCGATGCTGACCTGTATGTTCTTGTCTCCAATGACGATAGTGAGCGTCTTATCCCTCCTAGAAACGACTTTATAGGGTCCAGTGTAAGGAGGTTTTAAAGAAGGCCTCGCCGTATCATCACGCAAGAAAACGTGACTAGAGGATGCCAAGTCCTTGTGAATAAAGATGGATTTCCTACCGTGTGCTGACGTAGGAGTAGGCTGCAGTTGCGACATACAACGCCTTAACTGTGTGGCAAAGTTAGTCACATCAGTGTTGCAATGGGGAGCTGCGGAAGGTGAAATGAACTCACCGGGTAAGCACAAGGGTTCCCCGTACAATACCTCGGCGGGAGAAACTTGTAAGTCTTCCTTAAGAGAAGCACGCATCCCTAACAATACCATGGGCAGGGCTTTACACCACGTCTCTTGGTGGCACATCAGTGCAGCTTTCAGTTGGCGGTGCATACGCTCAACCAACCCGTTCGCACACGGGTGATAACTCGTGGTACGAACGCGCTTGGCTGAACAAAGTTGCATTAAAGCCTGAAAGAGGGCAGACTCAAATTGTCGGCCCTGATCTGTCGTTACCAAGGATGGAACGCCATATCTAGCGACCCAGCCGCTAAAAAATGTCTCGGCGACCTCCTCCGCTGTTATACCCACCATCGGCCATGCTTCAGGCCATCGACTAAAACGGTCGACAGCTGTCAAACAGTAGTAAAAACCTTTACTGTAAGGCAAAGGGCCTATTATGTCCAAATGGACGTGGTGAAAACGCTTAGAAGGCGTGGCGAAGGTTCCGAGAGGAGAGTTAGTGTGCCGCGTAATTTTGCTACGTTGGCAAGCTTGGCAAGATCGAGCCCAAGTGCGGCAATCCTTTTGGATGTTAGGCCACACAAATCGCTCAGAGACGAGTTTGGCTGTATTTCGAGCGCCTGGGTGACTAAGATTATGAATCTTATCAAATACAGCACGTCTAAAATTGTGTGTGACAAATGGCCGGGGCTTCCCAGTAGAGGTGTCACAGTAAAGGAAAATATCCGTCACAGGAACTGCGACTTTTTCAAGCTTGAGGGATGAGCGGTTCAACATCTCACGCAGTTCGTCGCTTGCCACCTGATCAGCGGCGAGAGCGGCGAAATTATCATCAAGGCGAATGGCCTCGATGCGAGACATAGAGTCGGCCACCACGTTGTCCTTTCCGCTTATATGGACGATATCCGTCGTAAATTGGGATATGAAGGATAACTGATTAAGTTGAACTGGAGGTAACTTTTCACGACGTTGTGAAAATGCATAGATCAAGGGTTTATGATCCGTGTAAATACGCACATGTTGTGCCTCCAAAACGTGTCGAAAATGTTGGACAGCTTCATAGACAGCGAGTAACTCTCGGTAATAGGCTGGCCATGTTGTTTGTCGAGTAGTAAGCTTTTTACTAAAAAATGCAAGAGGCTGCCAATCATCTTCAACACGCTGTTGGAGACATGCTCCTACATGGGTGGAAGATGCATCTGTGAAAAGTCCCAGTGTGGCAGTGGTGTCGGGATGGGCTAGGATTGTTGCGCTAGCCAAATGATCCCTGCATTTTTGGAAAGCAGATTCTAAATCTGATGTCCAGGGGACGGGTTTCTTGCCCTTGAGTTGGGTGGAGGCCAACATGTCTATAAGCGGAGCTTGATACTCAGCTGCGTTAGGTAGGAACCGGCGATAAAAATTGATCATGCCTAAAAACCTGCGTAGGCCTTCCACTGTTTCCGGCAAGGGGTAATTTTTGAGGGCCTCGATACGTTCTGGTGGTGGACGAATGCCGTCTTTGGAGATCCGGTGACCTAAAAATGTCACTTCCTCGGCACCAAAAGTACACTTTGAGGTGTTGATGACTACGCCATATTCCGAAAGTCTTTGGAAAAGGGCACGAAGATGATGGTTGTGCTCCTCCTTTGAACGAGAATAAATCAGAATGTCATCCACATAAGGAAAAACGAATTCAAGCCCGCGTACCACCTCGTCAATAAAACGCTGAAACGTTTGTCCCGCGTTACGTAACCCGAACGTCATATAAGGGAATTCAAAGAGGCCAAAGGGTGTTGTGATTGCCGTTTTAGCAATATCCTCTGGCGAAACTGGTATTTGTTGGTAAGCTTTGACTAAATCCACAGTGCTAAATACCGTAGATCCTGCCAGGTCCTGGCCAAAATCCCCTATGTGCCGAACGGGATAACGATCGGGGATGGTACGGGCGTTAAGGGCACGGTAGTCACCACAGGGGCGCCAGCCATTTTCACCCTTCTTTGCCAAATGTAGTGGCGAGGACCAAGCGCTGTCAGAAGGTCGGGCAGTCCCACATGCAACCATTTCTTGGAATTCCTTCCTGGCTGCCTGCAACTTCTGCGAGGCAAGACGGCGTGGGTGAGATGCAACCGGTGGACCCTCTGTAGTAACGATGTGATGCACCGTGTTATGCTTGATTGTCCTGTGGAGGCCAGGAGGCCGTGTGATGTCAGGGAACTCTTGCAATAACCTGATGTAAGGTGAGTCCCCAGCAACAATGGTTTTGACACTTGATTGGGAGACCTGTGCGATGGTAGCCTGTGTTGCCAATTTCGTAGAGCCGTCAATTAATTTAAGGTTACAGCAGTCTGGTGACAGATGATAATGTGCCAAAAAATCCGCTCCAATTATGGGACTGGCCACGTCTGCAACAATGAAATTCCATCGGAATTCCCGGCGTAGCCCAAGGTTCACACGTAAAGTAATGGAACCGTAGGTTTTTATAGGGCTACCATTAGCGGCACGTACGTCGAATCCAGTAGGGTGATGTATACCCTTCATGAGCTGGCGTGGGTAGCAGCACAGATCTGACCCAGTGTCGATCAGGTATCGGACCTTCGATACAGAGTCTGTTACGAATAAACGACGGCTGGAATGACCGAAGCAGTCAGATGCCGCCGCTACTGGCTGCTGGAGGGGTTTTCCTGGTCATGCTTCCAACCACAGGGAGACATACACTTATTTGCCTGGTTGGCATACTTTTTGTGGTACCAGCAGAGGCGGGTGCTGGGCTGTGAAGAGGATCTGGACTTAGATCCTGAGCGAGAATTGGATCGATGGCGGTTAGACTGATTCTTTGTAAGGGCATCAACTTTCTTCGACAGTTCAAGTAAGCAACGCTTAATGTTATCGAGTTCGCTAATTGAGGAAGACGCTGCGTGTATGGCTAAGGGTGTGGAAGGGGAAGGCGTTTCAGCAATAGCATCAGCAATTTCAGCGACTTTGTCAAGTGACAAGTCACGCTGCGCCGTCAAAATCCTCTGCACCTCTTCCGGTAATCGGCGCATCCACAGCTCGCGTAATATATCTTCATCCCCAACGGTCATTCCAGCCAGTGATCGCAAATGGCGGAGAAAAGCAGAAGGCTTCCTATCTCCCAGTTGTTCTTCACTCAATAATTTTCTCACCCGCTGTTCTTTTGACGAAGATAGCCTTCGAATGAGCTCTCTTTTAAGGTTCTCGTATTTGTTAGAGGTGGGCGGGTTGGCGGGGTCACCAATATAGGATGTTTTTGTGTTCCTATTTATAAATAAAGCTGTAGATAGCCAGTTATATCATATTTTTATTGTTGATATTGTTACAAGATATTATATCTTAGCTAAAGACAATAGTTAGAAGTCATTTTGTGACTCTATGGACGAATGCGCATGAAGGTTTTATTTGTGATGGGCGAGTCGCCACAGAGGGTTTTTCACAATCAGGTTGCTAAACGGCTCTTAATAATTAAAAGGCAGCGTTTTTTATTTGTTAATAAGGTTTTCTTTTTAGCCGTGCTCACAGTTTTATCTAGTATCTTTGGAATACTGTGCTGAAGGAGTGACAAACTGTAACACTCTTTATAATTTGAATATCGCGTAATTTGAAAAGCCGAATTTGTAGACCCTACATTGTAGTCCTGCCTGACTAGTTCCATAGCAAAATTTGTGATGATTTGATGAGTTTTATTTGTCGTTTGTAAAATATTTATGAAGCATAAAGATTAATAAAAAAAAAAGATTTATGAATACATTAAATATTTACAAAGTAATAATAATGTAGCTTTTTATAATTAATTGTGAGAATATTCGAAGAAACCTTTTCGCTTCATCACAATGTCGTTGACATTGACATCATGATGTCGTTGTGCTAAGTTTATGTACCCACAAACCTATCTCCTGGCCCAACCTAAGATGTGAGAATGGCGGCCCCCTCATAGAGTCGGAATGGGCTCGAATTCCAAGTCATGACGTCAGATAAATCATCCCCAATGTGAAATATCTCCGAGGTCATTGGCTTTATTTCCGAAATACCGCCCTAACAAAGTGCCTATCTCCGCATAATCATTCTTGCTGATATTATTACGCTAAGCCCGAAAGTGCTCTTTTCCTTGTAACGTTCTGACGAGGATTAGGGAAATGAGTTTAGTTTTTGTGGTGGTTTCTTAGAGTTTACGGGGGCCTGAAAGGTTTTACTGACATCACAACGAAAGAGTGATTGACAATACGGGTATTAAGACCATAGAAAAAAGTAATATTTCTTCTTTTTCTTAAATTTATTAAGACCTGTTCGTCTTATTCGTTCCTTCGTTGAATATAAGTGTTCTGTTTGGATTAATTAGTAAAAGGCGGGTTTTTCACAATCCGGCTGCTAAACCGCTCTTAATACATCGTTTCCATTTGAAATTTACAAAATTATATCGTTACAGCAAAGCATAGCGTAGGCTAACCTCGTGCCGGCTGGGCCCATGACCTGAAAGACGTTGCGGGTGGCTGCAGGATGAGGAGGACCGCAAAGAATGGTGAAATCTTGGAAAGGCTATGTCCTGCAGAGGACGAACATAGGCTTATGGATGAGATGGTTCGAAATTATTTCTTGGTTAATCGTTTTTATTAGTGAACCGTCCGTTTTAGTCATAGAGGTTGTTATACTCTATGGTTTTAGTAAATAAAAATGTAGCCTTGTTTTTAAAATGTTCGTGATATACCTCTTTCGTACCTTTTTTTATCTACGTCCCGTGACCAACAGACAAGGCAGTATAGCTTAGATCCTTAGCCTTTCTCTGACGGGATAAAATAAACCAAAAAAATATATTGTTTAAAACTTTCTGAATATGAAGACAGCAAAACTTTTTGGGCCCCTTTACTAAGTGTTGTGTTGACATGACTTCTGATTGGAGATGAATTTAGGGATATGTAATTATCGTATTTACGAACTAGGTGCGAACAGTTGCAAATTTTGTCGATACATGCGATCTTTTTTTTTTTTAATTACTGTTCCACGAAATCTCGATAAATTACATTTTTTAACGCGAAAAGATTGTCCAAGTTTATTGTCCTTTTATCACCGCTTTATTAAAACAGTGTAGATTCTGAGAGTTATTTTAATATCTACAACATTTATAACAATGTTATAACAATGTTAACAATGTATAACAATGATATAAATGACCTAAGCAGGGCTGAAGGAATAAAATATAGAGACTGCTACTATTTTGCCTTCATTATTGATTTTTTGCGAAAAAATGCGCTATTTTGGAGTAGTATTTCTTTTTTATGCGAATTTTTTTTTTTTTTGCCAAGATTACGTCTAGGATGATCAATACATTTAATAAAACTTTAACGAAACCGTGTCTACAGCATAAAATATTTTTCAATGCAAGCGCTCGTAAAGGCCCACTTTTTATGCATCACAATCGAACAGAAAGTCGATTATTTTGCCTTAGGGCTTTATTATTATAATTTTTTTTTATTTATTTACAATGGTTGGCTAACCTGCAGCCTTTCCTATGTACCATAAATGTTATACTTTTTTTTCCACTGTTTAACGGCTCTGGATACAGTCCTTTTGAGCCAATCATAATTTAAAGTTCACAAGATTGTATTTGTTTTATTTCCTCACACTATGCACTGAAAAACGTAGTATGATACACGGGCGTAAGAGCAATAAATTACTCGGTTACGTTTAAAACACTCGCTACGCTCGTGTTTTAAATCGTCCTCGTAATTTATTCCTTTTCGCCCTTGTAGAATAAACTACTATTTTATGTATCTTACACTCGTTCATACTCAGTTTCCTTTATTCTAACTTATAAATCTCTTTCACTCGTTCATTTCTTTGAATAGTGTTGTGGTATTTATTTTCTTACAGCTAAATCTTAACATAATATTTTTCCTGGGAGACTACATGGCATTTACAATATAAATTCAAAGTTTTATTTTCAAGGTGGATGGTCCAAGGCAATCTTTATGAACAAACTTGTGCGAACCAATAACGACGACAGAAGTATTATTATTTAATTCTGTTACCTTTTTCCACACGTTCCATCAACTTTACACCCGCGAATAATCGTATTTTTTACAAACAAACTTTTTTAGAATCTAATTTTGTTATTTAAAACTTTTGTAATCTAATGTATGAAATTGGACACAGCACAGGCACAGCACAACACATCACAGCACAGGCAGAGCACAACACATCACAGCACAGGCACAGCACAACACAACAAAGCAACATTAACATGACACAACATAACATAACAGTTTATCACCGCAGCACGCCCGCCGTAGGTATGCATTATAGATATTATGGTCATATTTTTTTTCCTATGTTTTTATAAAGTTTAGTATCTTTTTTAGTTTTGCAATTGACATTGTTATGAAATTGATAGTTATTAAGAGGACGGCATACCCTAGCAATTTTTTTTAATTACCTGTCCAGCACAATAAGTCTAATTGCAAAGACCTTATTTGCTTTTCATAGAGGAGATTATATGCTTTGGCCTCTTGTACTTGGACGCGTAATACTAGTGATCACGCAGCGAAACAACAAATTGGTGAGTGGCATAAGAATCGACAACAATAAAGAATGAATTATGGTAGTTCTACGAGTTGATTGAAAACTAAAAGAGGTCAAGGTAGTAAGAGCTAAGAGCCCACAATTTTCAACAAAGAAATACAAATTACCTCGATTCAGAAAGTAAAACAGTAGAAGTGATGATGGAGGTAAAAATAACAAAAGAACCTATTATCTTAGTTTTACCAGAGCCGTGGAAAATAACTAAAATATTAAAGGCAAACAATCTTTGTAGGAAGAAATTCAAATACAGGGTGGAAAGGAAAGACCTACAAAAATTAGCAAGAATATTTTAAATCGAAACATGTTTAACATAAATATTCTCTGGGTCAGGGCCTGGTTATGTTACCAGGGCTATTATATTCGAAACAATGAAAGGAAAACAAAAACGGTCCACCTACCTAACTTATGATAGCCGACGGCGAAGTCAAAAGGTTTCTAGGTTTTTGTACCTTATCATTTTGTTCAATTAAAGCTTTTATGCCTCTCGAAATAAAATGATTTTTTGATTCATTCTCTTACTCGTATCTCATTAATATAAATAAATACTGGCTCTTTATCTTGAATAAATAATAGATTTAGGTGCGTATACGGAGAAAAAAAAAATAGTTATTTTTACTAGATTATTGTTGTCCGTACTAGATTTATTTTTATTAGGTAAATCCTTTCATAGTTTCATAACTCAAAAAGTGAACGGGTGGGAACTACCGGGCCTACCGGCCGCTGTTTGTTTTGCTACCGGTCGCCGCCGGTTATTATTAGGGGAAGGCTTAAAACTATCTAGTTTATATACATATACAAGGTGACTTTTTGATCATCGTCCAAATTCATACTGGAGGCTTGATAAGTGATCAGTATCTTGGATCAATAACAATTTTTGTGAAATTCGTAAAATGAAATTTCGGCTTCCCATATAAATTCAGTTCCAGTCCCGAGTGAATCACTATGGGGAGTCGAAATTTCATTTTACGAATTTCACCAAAATTGTTATTGATCCAAGATACTGATCACCTACCAAGCCACCAGTATGAATTTGGACGATGATCAAAAAGTCACCTTGTATATAGTTTCTAAAAATAAAATATAAATAATCTTGTTATGTTAAAAATAACGTATGTGCATTTTATAAGTAAATATATTATTAATTATATATATATATTTTTTTTTTACCAAACCCACAGCACAATTTACAACAATAACACAGAAAAACAATAACTAAACATAGGCCAATAACGGGTTTACATTATATAATCTTTACTTAAATATACTAAAATAACAAAGACGAAAAAGAAAAATAATAATAATAAATCGAACTGGATAATAAAAACTACAAAAGAAAGCGTAATGTACAAGCTAATCGATTAAAAAAAAAATAGGAAAATTAATATAGTCACTAAGGAAAACAAGGCCTTTAGCACAATCACTAAATACTTATAATTATAATAATAATAGTAAAAAATTTGTACACTTCTATAAGGGTGTGTGAGAGGGTGCATGAGGGTGTAAAAGGGTGTGTGTGTGTATGTGAATGTGTTTTTTTTATTTTTTTATTTTTATTTTTTTATATGACACTATTAATATCACTCGGAGAGTGATCTAAGCAACATGTTCTTATATTGGGACCTCTTAAGATCAAATGTATCAATTTCTTTGAATTTTTTATTAAAAGTACGAGGTAAGCGACAACTTAAAGAATTTTGAGCATAGTTTGTGTGAACTAAAGGCGTATGGAAAAGGGGTGTGTGAC
Source organism: Ypsolopha sequella (assembly GCA_934047225.1). NCBI lineage: Eukaryota > Metazoa > Arthropoda > Insecta > Lepidoptera > Ypsolophidae > Ypsolopha > Ypsolopha sequella. Next base: position 11,076,045 of record OW203994.1, on the reverse strand, counting down.
GAGTGCGTGTAGAAGGTGCACACAAATTTAGGATGGATGAAGTAAGGTCGATACAGTTAATTGCACCATGACATATTTTGTGGAAAAGTAACATGTCTAAAAGTGTTCGTCTGTTCTCCAGGGTCAATAAATTATGTGATCTACAGGAATCGTCGTAATCGATGCTTGGTTTTTTTGTACGATAGTTCAATTGCCGTACGTATTTGCTTTGTATACGTTCAATCATTTCCTTGTAAATTATGTACTGAGGATTCCATATACTGCTACAATACTCTAAGGTACTTCTTACATATGCACAATACAAGCTGCTGATACATCCTAGATCAGTAAAGGGTTAACTAACCCTCAAAACAAATCCAAGATTCTTATATGCCTGTTTAGTTATTTTCTCTATGTGATCGCTGAAGGACAACTTGGAGTCCAACAGAACTCCTAGGTCACACACAGAATCAACCTTTTGTATCGGGTTATTGTCAAGCCAATATGAGTGACTTATTGGATTCGCTTTACGGGTAAAACTGATGAAGTTACATTTAGAGACGTTGACATTAATTCTGTTTATTTTGTAGTAATCAGCTAAACGATGCAATTCCTCCTGAAGATGTACGCAATGAGTATTTGTTCTTATTTTCATATATATTTTTTTGTCATCTGCGTACAGAAGAAACTTAGCATGGCGAAAACATTTATCAATGTCGTACAAATACGCGACATACAATAGCGGGCCCAAAATGGAACCCTGGGGAACACCGGACGGTATAAAAATTAAATCAGATTTGCGACCACCTATGACGACAGCCTGACTCCTTTTATGAATATACGAGCTGGCCCAACGTAAGAGATCTCCCCTTATACCAAGCATTTCCAACTTGTGTAGTAGGATGATGTGATCTACCCGATCGAAAGCTTTTTCAAAATCGGTGTAGATCACATCAACCTGACCGCCTTTGTCCATAGATCTAAGTATGGAGTTGACGAATACAGCTAAGTTTGTTGTAGATTTTCCCTTCAAGAAACCATGCTGTTCATCAGGGATATTCAGGGACACATTAGAGTATATCTTATCATGTACGACTTTTTCCATTATCTTGTTAAAGACATTAAGGATAGATATTGGTCTGTAATGCTCAACAGGTATTTTATGTAGGTAGGTAGGTATGCATAAAGGTTTAGCAAGAACTTTAGCACAGTGTGCAACAAAAACTGGTGGTATATTGATTATGCTCATTAGGTACTTATTATTTAACATTTGTTTATTGTTACTCATAATTGTAACAATTAATGATTTTTACTTAAAAATGCTTGTAATGTGGTCATTATTTTGACAATCTTCTTTAACCCTAAAATGCACAAGATTTCATTTTAGTATGAAACTGAAAACGGTGATGGAAAAATAGTTAATAAATAAAACAAAACTGGTTTTGAAAGTTACATCTTTCAATTTTTTTTCATTGTTTAGGTAATATCAAAAAACTATAAAAAATACGTAAGCAGAACATTTGTAAGGAATTTTTTTGCAAAAGCTCTGTTAATAATTTTCCCGCCAAAATGCGAAAAAATACAAAAAAACGAAGAAGGAGAAATAGACGCATTTCATATTTGAAAAAATAAAATGCTGTTTCCAAACATATTTTTTTAACAAAAATAATTTATAATAATTAATTTCAAAACGCTTGTATCATTTTTGATACGCCATGCATTTAAAAATTAAGAAAAGTCGAACTTTCCGCGCTACTTGAATAGGCGCCAACAAAGTTGTATGGAATATCATTGCTGGTGAGTTTTAGCCACCAGCAATTTCCTTTAAAAATCCATTATAGTAGAATTTTGTTTCAAAGATACATACATACACAGATACATATACCCACGCCTGTCTTCAAGAGGGGTAGGCAGAGGCCACAGATTTCCATCTGCTATGATCCAGACATACCTCTTTTCACTTTGTTTCGAAAATAGTCAGGTGCAAATGACCATTTACGCACTATTATTGTTAAAGCACTATACAAGCGTGGTCTACTATTAAATAGATAATCATTCTATTAGGGAGGCGAGGTAGCTAAATGGCGTAATTCAACGGCGCCGTCGAGACCTATCAAAATCGAAAGATAAAACAATTTCGAAAAGAAAAGCTCGTATGGTAAAAACCATTTTAGCGGTGGGTTTGGCGTGTACGGTTTTTCAAAAATGTTAAAAAAAACAGTTACTTGGGCATTCTCGAGCGCGTCAGATATTCATACTACGTATGCCCCAAGTGCCTCTGATAACAACGGTATACTAATCTGCCGGTTTGCGTGGTGTGGGTAGGCATATAAAGTAGTCAAAAATGCAAAAAAAAAAATTTACTCGAGCGCGTCAGATTTTCGGAAGGGGTGCTAAGTAGGTCCCAAGGAAGCTCCCTTTAAAAAAACTGACGATTTCGGCGTGACGATAAGTTACGACGAATTTTTGAAAATGCAAAAAAAAAAAGTTTTTTTGAAATACTCGAGCGCGTCAGATTTTCATAGGGCAGGTTTATCTCGGTATCCTGAAAGCATATTTTCTTAATCTGAAAAAAATGTTGGTGGGTTCTCTTAATCTGACCGAAAAAGGTTTTTTGGTTTCTTTTTTTTCCTTTTTTTTTTCTTTTTTTTCGAAAATTGTCGAGAAGCCTTAGAAAAAAAAAATTGAGATAATAAAAGTCACATAATTTAATCATCGTTATTCCATATCAATTTTTTTTAACACCTGTTTTCGAGATATACTCAAAAAACCGGGAGTTTGAGTTTTTATGATGTTTCAAGTCAAAAAGTTTTAACTTTGGACAAAAATGTAAAGAGACCTTTTTTGTGTAAAATAAAATTACCTTTTTTGTTTATTTAAACTTTTTTTTTGTAAAATGTATCGTTCGCGACTTATATGCCGCAATGCGTTTTTCGGAAGACGAAATGGCTCCTCCACACTTCTGGTCATGCGGAAACCGGCAGATTTTGTATTTTTAGTAAGTTTTAGATTATATTCTTCAAAATAAAAAAAAATTTAATCGCGCTCGAGAATGCCGGATTAACGTTTTTTTTTTACAAGTTCGCGACCCTATAACTCGGCGGCTTCAAGGACTTATCGTCAGATTAGTTAAATTTAGTCTTAAAACACTAAAATCAACCCCCAATATCTTAATCTGACGCGCTCGAGTATTTCAGACTATCGATTTTTTTTTACTAATCTGATCGTCTATCCTAGGCGCGCGTCACTACATATAGAGCTAAATACTTTACAAGGTTGTTCTATTAGGTCTAAGGTATCTCTCATATCTTGGCAGATAGGCCTAGCAGCAAGTAGGTTCCGTCACTTCAAAATAGACGTCAAATGATTCTGCGTGGGTTCAAGGGATATCATGGTAGTGCCCGGACTTAAAAGTCGTTTGAAACACTACAATTATGGTTTTCTCTGTATAACATATTTGATGATTATTGTGCTGCTTTTTGGAACGAAACTGCATTTATTTGCTTTTTTACCAAATACAGTTTTATTCAATATGTAGGGTTTAATCATACTTCACCTTAATTTTTTCATGTTAATTTCCATGTCCTTTGTGTTGCCATTTGACAAGAGATTCTTATCGATTTGATTCGGCACACGATAACGGTACTTCCAAGTTTGTTAAGGCGATTAGTGTTACCAAATTAGCAGCTCCATGTTTGTCAGTACGAATATCGACGGAAATGACATTGAAATAACGTTTATATCAGCGCGTAATACATAGTGGCTCTTACGACGCTCGCTGCGTTCTTGATAGTGCGAAATAGGAGAAAATAATACTTTTCACATGGACGTGGTTTTTTGACTGAATAATCGCATGTTATATTTATAGCAATCAAGTTTATCTATTACAGCAGTAGGGAATTCAAGCCAAAAAACAAGATTCGGTTGAATTTATGTTTCGTATAGAAGAGTTGGTGGTATGAAAAAGAAATATGTTGCATATGTTTTGATAGAGTTGGTAATTCATTAAAAAAAATTTTTCAATCTTTTTGGTTCAACCATAAACGAGGAGTAGGCTTTAAGAAAGTACCCTTTTGCAATACCAAGCTCATTAAGAAGGTCGTATAAAAGTCGAACTTGAATGTCTTATCAATACAAAGTTTCTACTTCCGCTGCTGCATTGACAGGGCTCATACTAAGACCTACCTACGCTTAACGAAATAGATAACACAGCTAAGACTCACTATTATTTATACGAGAAAAACTCGACGTTTCGGTCAACTTAAGAGTGACCTTCATCAGGCTTCGCGAGGTGCTTTGTTTTGATGGACACTCACCCTTATTTTAGTGATATAATTACCTACGCTTGTTTATAAAATTATGAAGAGATTAGACTTCATATAATTGCGGACGTCGTCTTCCGCGAATATATCGGTATACCTAAGGTATACCTACATTAATATTAGCTCTTTACATATGAAATTGCCGTTTTCTATAGAGAATTTGAAAGAAACTCAATTTTCAGTACTAACATTTTTGCGTTTTTTTAGTAGTAACAAGTCCAAATTATGTAATTTATTTTGTGTATGAATGAGACAACATTAAGCTAACAGCAACATTAATTAAATTTTTGAAGAAGGTCAGCCGTAAAAAAATATTACGAATCTTACCATGGAAATGAATGGCATTTAGGACGAACTCTTTTTGAAAATTTAATTTTGGTTATCAAAATGACAATAAAAACAAAATTTAGTACGTAGATGTAAGACCTTGAAATCAACTTTTGAACAAAAAACAAACAATGGAAATAGCTATTGAATTAGAGGAATTATGAACTCATGAATCTGTAAGAAAATTTCAGCAATTTCATATGTAAATACCTATTATAATATATCGGTATACCTCAGTGGCAGGCATAGCACTTTTTTTAGGAAAAGCAATCAGAAGGTCAAGTGCGGCAATCAAAAAAATATGAAAAAATTTAAATAACACTTTGAAAAAATAAAAGTGTGTATGAAAACGTTCATTCTAGGGTAGGCAGTGCCTACCCTGGCGTCATAAAACTTTTTTTTTCAAAGTTTATTTAAATTATTTCATATTTTTTTAATTGTCAATGTTGACCTTCTGATTGCTTTTCCGGAAAAAAGTTCTATGCACGCCACTGGTATACCTACATTAAAGGGTATCTACATTTTCACTTTTGTTTACCCCGTGGGAGGTATTTGGGACATTCGCTGATTTGAAACACCGAGATCGAAAAACGGAGAAACACATTTGTATGGAAAATCACGCGGCCTAAGTACTCTTCTGAATCTAGAGTAATGGGTACAATTTCATCGAACGATTTCTGGGGCTCAGAAACCGGATCGCTTTCTCGTTATAAGAATTCAGTCGTATTTGAACTGAATAACCACTTAATATTTAATTTAAGGAGATTTATTTCAATTGAATTGCTAAAGCAAAGCTTAGTCAAGATCTACTAGAATGCGAAGAACGCCTAAAATGAAGAACACTATATTAATTTGTGCAACTGTGACTTAACAAGAGCCACTGGGACGCGAGTGCTTGTTTACGAAACAAACGAATTGAGTTTTGTAATAGGCTGCACGAGTGTTCCAATGACTAGTTATGCCAAATATATAACTATAGTATAAAATACTAAAATAAGTATATTATTTTCATTTTTCTTCATTCATTAATAATAATGCCTAATAAAAAAAGACAAAAAATTTAAATCTGACTTTGAATAGATAGTTACGGAAGTTACTCTACTACTAAATACCCTTAATGTAAACCTGCCTTTAGAACACCCTGGGGACATGCGAGATAACGCGCACTATGAATCTGTGTCCATCCATCAGCCTAGTTCGTCCACTACTGGACATAAGCCTTTCCAGGACTTTGCCACTCCCGGCGGTCATCCTGGAAGAACTGGGCAGGTGGGTTGGTGAGCGCGGTGCCGAACTATCGCACCAGTGACACCGCTGCCCGTCACCAGTCTGTTCCATGTAAGGCCCGGCTATTAGGGATGGATATACTGCCATCCATCGGTCCCAGGCATGGTGGGCCTCCTGGTTTTTTGTGTCTGGGTTTATTTAATTTTTTCCAGTTGTTTGAAATAATACATTGCCAGGTTATAAAAGAGATCGAGCGCTAAATTAACTTGCAATAAATTATTCAAAAAATCTATAAACCTTTTGGAATCCAAGTCATGACAATGAAAAAACACTGAGGAGTTCTAGATTTACTTTTTTCGTGATTAACGTCTTTTACAACGCAGTGCCAATTTGGTAAAGTTTTACCACGGGCCTCGATATATTTAGAGGTTACCATTTGTAAATAAAATAAATAAAAAAATCTCATTTAACCTAACACTAATACGAATAGTCAATTTTAATATTACAAAACATCTAATTCAAAATAATAAAGGGACTTTTGTATGAGGTGTCGCAGTGTCAAGCTAACAATACTGAGCGAAAAAATTTTTTTTGTTAAAATTAAGTTACATTCAAAAAACAGAAAGACAAACGATTGAAATAATATCTTTATATATTATCTTTAAATATTATCTTTCTCATACTTGTGATCACTCTGGTCGTCCACAGCTACCTCAGCAGCCACCTATACTTCCAATCCGTGTTGTTACGCGGAGCGACAACGTTGCAGTGAACCGATCACTCTGTTTGTCTAAATGTCAAACTATTTGAAATGTTATTTTTATGCGATCTTAAAAAATAAATAATAAAAAATAACCACTTAAACACAATTTTCTCAAGACATAACCTAAAATTTAGTCTACACTTTTTCTCCAATAGATGCCCAGGCGCCCCAGGCGCTGCTGCATTCCTAAATGCAAATCAAATCAAATTATCTTGAGAGTTGTGATATTGACGAACAATCGCAAATTAATGTATGTGGATATGCAGTACCTACACTCAGTTCTAAAAAAGATAAACTGTTCTTTTTGTACATCATTAATCAGAGGAAACAAATATTTTGACTTTCTGCAAAGAGGTGGCCTAGCTGTACCAACTGAATCTGTCAAGTTTTTGTGTTTTCATGTATATGCCATTTTTGAATACATTATAAATGATTTCCAGCTGGCAAGTAGTTTATTTAAAAACCATGATGAATGGAAGATCATAGGTTCACTCAGTCGGGAAGATACGACGCATGGTTTGTAAGTATAGGTGGCTGTGGGTCGTCCCTATAAAAGTCTTCTCAAGTTATAAAGCAACATACACATATAATTTTTTTCATTCCGAATACCAATCGAAATAAGAGTTCATCTAAATATCCCGCCCTAATTTTTATTGAAGTATATATACGTATGTGTATTTTTATATTTTTGTTTATTTCACATATATTTTAATTTTAAATACGTTTATTATTTTTTTAGTACATATATGTTACGCAATAAAAAATATGTATTCTATTATATTGTTATGTTAGCATTATGTGAGTTTAGTTTAAATAGCCCTAAGATAATTTGTCAGCATTTAACAATACCCCTTTTTATGTTAGTTTTTTTAATGTCTTTTCTTTCTGCCCAAAATTTGCCCGGAGATGCTGAGAGAAGTGCCGCCTTTGTACACAATGTCTGTTCTCTATGTAAGTATGATATATATATATTCTCTATGTAAGTATGATAGTATATTAAATGATATACATACGTTGCTATTCATATTTATAGAAAAGAAGGAAAAGATTAATGGATTAGATAAAGGAGAAAGCGAACTCGACAGTTCTGTTAAGGATTAATATTTCCACGCCGGTAAGAGCTAGGCTCTTTAAAATTATTGATTGAGATGTTTCTAAACTACAATTCAAAAGATAAAAGAAGACACTTTTTAACATTCCCGCTTTAAAACAGTAATGTCAGAGTGACTGTTGATATATTACAGTTTCCGAACCACCAGCGTGGCATAAAGAGCCGTCTGATGAGCATCAGTCGATCCATCAAAACTCCATCAATAGAATCCTCCAAGAAAGGTTCAGTATTATTGATGAGCTTAGGTAAGACTGTATCCTGGACGGCGTGATTACAATAGCCTGTTGATTTCGGCCAGGTACCTAGTCCAATCACTCTGGCTTTTAAAGAAGGCATCCTCACTTTAATCTCCAGAATGTCTGGGCCAGAAATCAACAGGCAATTAAAGTTGGCGAAATTTTGTTATTCTATGCATTACGTTGTAAACGAACAGGCACACCAAATTGATCCACGCTTATCACAAGATTTTCTTACATTAAATGTTATTTTATCAAATAATAGACAAAGAAGTCTTTAAATTATATTTTATTTTATATTTACAAATAAATTGTTCATGAAGAATATGTTTGTTTACGTTTAAATCAAACAATGTGGTAACTTGGTTATGTATGTATCATATCATACCATCTGTCATGTCGGAGATACCCGGTTTTCTTTGACTTCGTTTACTATAACCCTTAACAATATATATGGATGACATCATAAAAAATTGCCTTTCTGGTTTAGGCACAAAAAAAGATACGAAAATAAACACTTAACAAACGACCACGTTTCACCGACGACTACGGGCACAAATATAGTAGGGATTTAAAGCGAGACGTTTGAACAGACTGGTGGTGATTTATTTAAAAGAATGTTTAATTAAAAGTCAATATAATGAGCTCACGGGAATATTGTAAAATGCTCAAAACCACTGAAATCCCTGATGTTTTTGAAAAATTTGCTTCTGCCACAACCTTCCGAGATAACAATTTGTTTGACTCAAAGCTCCTAATAAATTCCAATATTCCAATTATTTGAAAATAAACTAGGAATTTGGAATTATTCTAATATACCTACCCAAGTTTAAGAAAAACAAACATATGATTGTCTTAATTTTTATAAACCACATCAGCTTCAGAATGCTGAAGCTGTTCGGCTCTACTTTAAGGTGGCTCCGTCGGAAAAATTTGCTACTCGATTCGTGGTGGTTGAAATTTCAAACAAAACTATATTAAAATAAAGTTCTTATCAGCTCGCACTGCAACATGGCTGTTACGTCAGTCGCTGCGGCTGACAAGTGCGAAAATATGTAGTGTGTTTTTAATTTATTCTATCTAAAATAAAATGAATTTCCAAGAACTGAGAAAACTATATACTATTTTGTCTAGAAGTTTATAAATTTTTATACTGTTTCGATAAAAACTGTAGCAACAGTGTTACAAGTGGACAAAAAATCGAGAAATAATGGTTAACTAAGAATTTTCTTGCTTCACTTCTGTATATTAAAATAAAATTCAGGAAAAACCACATCACAATTTGTATCATGTAGATTACTATGTATTTTTCTTATACTAAAAAATGCTATAGTTACCGTATAAAATGGTTACAAAGTTACTCAGTTCAAGGTGGCTGGGCTGCATGACAGACCGGGGGGAAATGCACAATATTCACGATTGCGGAGAATCAGTGCCCCCGCTACGAATTTAGAATTTTCATAATGTCATTGGTGATTTTATTTTATTTCGTATTTGACGAAAAATTATGAAAAATGGATGAAAAACAGTGTTTTTAAATGTTTTTTGTGCTCAACCGTAAATCTTTAAAGTGATAAATTTGAAAAAACTGCATTACACAGAATTTCAATTTCCCAAGTCGTCAGGAAACGACGCCTTCGATGTTCGGAAATGTTGAATTTCACATTTTGACAGGGATAGTCGCCCTAAATGAGCAGAAATATTTTGCAAGGTTTTCTTAATTAAATTCAGAGACTATTTTCGTCATCCTTACTGCAACCGTACCAAAAAACCGGCCAAGTGTGAGTTGGACTCGCGCACGAAGGGTTCCGTACCATTGTCTACAAAAATGGCAAAATAAACATGTCTATTGTATGGGAGCCCTCTTAAATATTTGTTTTATTTTGTTTTTTAGTATTTATTGTTATAGCGGCAACAAAAATACATCTGTGAAATTTCAACTGTCTAACTATCATGGTTCATGAGATACAGCCTGGTGACAGACGGACAGACAGACGGACAGCGGAGTCATTATTTACATGGTAGAGGCCATAATGACATCACAGTTTAAAAGATTTATACACTGTGTAACACGTAACTAGGTGAAAATTTCATATATCTACCTCTACGGCTAAAGTTGTAGGCCCTTCTGACAGGATGGACGGACGGACACACAGCGGAGGCTACGTAATATGGCCCCGTTTAGCACTCTTTGGGTACAGTACTTTATCTCACGATGCAACGTCAGGTTTGGTTGTAGTAGTGCGCGCTTCCACTCTCGCATGCGTGCGTGCGTAATGTGTTTGAGTAGGAGTGCGCTTCAGAAACGTATACGTTTACAACCAAGCCTGACGTCGTGTCGTGAGATAAAAGTACTGTACGTTGTTACTATGTTTTTGACTCGGCTAGCCCTTAGAGGTCTGATTTAAATGCTTGGCTTTAAGACATGAAGAATAATATGTGAACAAAACACAATTAATGGGCGCCACTTAATTTCATTTGGTAAAATCAAGAAAAACTGGAAATTATAAGTATTTACAAGGCAAAACAACTAAAACCAAATTAACTAAACCAAACTCACTTAGTATTAAATTATAATAAATTATTTTATATCCCTTCTGTGTTTATATGTACAAAATTCTAGTATTTATTTATTTAACAAGTTCTATTTCATGTTCCGACCCAGTACAATTATTTAATAAATTTTTGTCCTATATAAAGGACAAAATAAATTCTCCTCGTACCTTTTTATTACGTTACAATATTTACATAAAAATTAGATATGGCTAATACCACTTATTTTACGACTAGTTCATATGTTGTTCTTTATCAAGCACATCAAGTCGAAGGAAATGTTCATATTCTGCCATCGTTATTTATGAGTTCTTAATCGTTTCCAAGAATAAACGAATGAGGAACGGCATTTAACTGTGAAGAACGAAATATATTTTCTTTAGATCTTAAAGATCAAAACAAGAACATGTAAAACAAATGTTATTCCAACCAATAACTTACGAACCGTTCCCTTTTTTTCTTATTCTAAGAAAACAAATTATTCAGTTGTTCAAATTGCGATTCTGTTTACGAATGTAGTCATTAAAAAATATTTATTTTACAATATTTCTTGTACACATTCTACTTCTTTACCGACATATTATTTTCTTCCTTTAAAAAAATTACACCACTTCACTTCACCTTCATTAGGAAATCTATTTTTCAATGCATGTGCTCGTAAAGGCCCACTTTTTGTGCATCAAAACCGAACAAAAAGTCGATTATTTTGCCCTAGGGCTTTATTATTATTATTATTTTTTAATTTATTTACAATGGTTGGCTAACCTGCAGACTTTCCTGTGTACCATAGATGTTATACTTTTTTTTACACTGTTTAACGGCTCTGGATACAGTCTTTTTGAGCCAATTATAATTTAAAGTTCACAAGATTATATTTGTTTTCATTTCCTCACACCATGCATTGAAAAACGTAGTATGATACACGGGCGTAAAAGCAATAAATTACTCGGTTACGTTTAAAACACTCGCTACGCTCGTGTTTTAAATCGTCCTCGTAATTTATTCCTTTGCGCCCTTGTAGCATAAACTACTATTATGGTCAGTATTGAAATGTCAAACTTAAGAAAAGGTTGTATAAAAGAGAGAACTAATTCAAATGCACAAAACTCACGCAACAACTGAACTCTAATTACAATTGAAGAGCGACCATTTTAGTTTGCCGTGGAAACGAGGAACGACGAGAGCGACTCTCGTAAAATATGTCGTTCTGACAGAATAAAGGAGCAATTAAATGAAAAATTAGGATAATTTTGTTTCTTTTTTAGAAATTAATAACAGAGCTTAAGAATTTTTTTGCCTTGCGTTACGTTATCCATCCCATCATCCCATGTAGCTTAAAAGACCAGAGGGCCTATTATGTATCTTTAGTTGCCATCTGGACTGGGTGTCTATCATCATAAACATAGATAGATATACTATCGAATTCTATCGATTGTCTAAGGATATGTTCGCACTTGAAGTGACGACACAGTTCGTAAATAGTTCAATACCGACTAATGGTAATTTTGAAAGTTCCGTTATTATCTATGTTTTTAATGATAGACACCTAGTCCAGTTGGCAATTAAATATACAGAATAGGGGGGCAGGTTGTCTGAAATCTGAAAGTTCATCTGTTACTTCTTATTCAATACTACAGGTACATAAGTCTAAAGTATCGATTGAATAAAAGTTTTGCAATTCGATCCAATTCTAAAGAAGTTGGCCAGACTTGCTCGGCTTGTAATCGATTTTAAACTGGACTGAACGGATATTAAGTAATGTTAGTGTAGCAGTTTCTCGAGCGGAAAAGTTTACAAGGGAAATTACCTGAATTATCTGATAGTTAAGTAGAAGAGAATGTTAGTTTCAGCGGAATTTGTGTTTACAATAGACTGTAAGTGCTACGACCTACTTGAGGAAAGCATGCACTTTTCACTGCCATATCGTGTCAGTCCTGTAAACGTTTTGTGGAGAAACTAATAAAATATAACTACTCGGAAATGCGTGTTAAAAATATTTTTTCTCCAAAATATATTGTAATGTTATCATTTCGTAACGTAAAGAAAAGCTAATAAGTACTTCATCTTGGAGAGTTATTTCAAGTCTCCAGTAAGTATCTCAATAAGTGTCCAGAAAATTGTTATGAAAATCCATTATATACCATAATGTTTATTTTTTAAAACTATCTGAGACTTCTTCTATATTCTTTGACTTTGACATAGTGATATCCCTGACATTAGAGATGGGCTTTGTCATTATTTCACTTTGAACTCATTATTTCACATTAGGGATGTGCCATTCGTAGTGATGTGCCTGGCAATAGGGATGTGCCTGACATTGCGGCTGTTCCTGACAGTAGGGATGTCCCTGAGACTAGGAATGGCCCTCACACTAGGGATGTGCGAAAACGAACCGGCCAAAATATTTTTTTTTCTTTTGGCCATAACGGTTTGACCATAGGGTGGCAAAAAACGGCCCATATCTCCTAAACGGTTGAAGGTAGACCCATGTTGATGGTACTCTAAGAAAAGGTCTCGCCGAGATCTACTCGCCAGAAATATCAAAACTTTAACGGCCCATATCTCTTAAGCGACTAAAGCTGTACCCAACTTTGATCATTGAGGGTTTGCGGGAATTCAGTCCAGAGCCGAATCTCTCAGAATCCAGGAAATAAAATTGCAAAAGAAAATATTACCTAATTGTTCAATAAACATGGAGAAAATAGATAAATTGAATAATATTTCCGTCGTAAGAACGAATTAAAAATTATGATTACCGTATTTCAATGAAATCTATGCGGCACAAGCAAATCAGTGCTACAAGGATCTTATGGCACGTGGATTAGTTGTGTCCAAAATCGGAACTATCGCCGCTAACAAACTCCTTGTTTCACAGCTGCGCCCCCCTGTCACTGTCATCCAAGCACCATCAGATCCTTGTAGCACTGTACTAGAATTGACAACTTCTCGCAATAAGTTACCTCTTGCTAATGTCAGTGTCAGCCCCAAAGACCATACGCCATGACCACAAGCTTTGGCTGTGGTGGACACGCCGGGGTTCTAACATTGTTCAAATAATTTCAGCTTTGAAACTCGGTGTCAAGCCTTTGATGACTCAATTTTCACTGTGACCTGCGTAGTGGAAAGAGTAATAAATTTAAAGCCTTACTTTTTAGTCGCTATAAAAGGTATGTAAATAGCAAGTTTTACAGCGGATTTAGGATTTACGGCAAAGACATTAAATTAAATGTTGGGTTGACTTACTAATGATGATTAAAAAGCATCAGATTTTCCGTTTAGTATCTTAGAGCTTTTGGGCTACGACTTAGCTCTTCTATTTCTTAAGTCTCCTAAATTAAAAGTATGGCATAGGTTAGCAAAAATGTGACTACCCGTCCAACACAGGAAGACCAATGGAAAAGACTTTATTAGCTTTTAATAGATACGATTATTGGTTGGCTCAATGGCCTACTTGTCTTCGACGGGTAATACCAATAATCACCCAGCGAAACAACAGAATGTAGGGGTTTTTATCTTATACTGAAATATTTTATGGGCAAAAATATTTGGCTTTTAGTATATTCCTTACATATTCGTATTAATTATTCCATGAAAAAAAAACAAGTCGATCCCGTATCCGCGTCCTTCTACGGCACACTTTAAAACCAAAAAAACTAGGGTTGAAATGTAACAGGTCACGCAATATGTTTTGAGAAAAAAAGTTTACATCTATCAGACACTGCCCAGTTATAATTTATTTTGAAAACACGATTACTTACAAGTAAAAATACGAACATTCCAATTTCGAAATTTCCCTCCTCATTTTTTACGAGATAAATTAATTGAACTATCGTGTCTCATTGAAAATTGGATCTGCATCGGAAACATTTTTTCGTGATGATTTTTTACGATTTTAAATGTCGCCTAAAACCGGGTGAATCGTATTATGGACTTCAAATTGCATTTATAGATAAAAGCTTTTCTAAAGCAACTATGTACCGGTGGTATAACGAATTTAAGTGCGGTCGACTAACTTTTAGGGATGGAGAAAGAAGCCATAACTAAAATAGGAAGAAAAATTTTTTACAATTGGCTTTCAAATAAAATTGCACTTTTCGCATATTTTTATCACTACGTATACTTAACTAGCCTTGAATTATACATTCCGGTGTATGTGAGCAGAGTTATATTGTGTTTATGGCCTCGGGAAACAACAACCTTTTCCATATTTTGAAAAGATTCAAATGAAAATTAGATATTTGCTCTTTACATAAGTACACTGCTACAAAAAATAACTGAAAATAAGTTTGCGAGGCTGAAAGTTGAGAACCCTACCTGTATGCGAGTTTATACACACTCAAATCACAGATTCAGGTTCGATATTGCTTCTCAAATGAAGGGAAGTTTCGCTTTCATCACTGTATTTGTTTTGCCTTTGTGAAAGCGAATCCCCAATAAATAAATGGAGTTAATAGGGAACCCACCCATACCTTTCATCGTATAGGCCTTTTCATGATTAGTCCATGAGAGCATTGGTTTTACACTTGCGGACAATGCACTGTAGTAACAAAGCAGTTTTCATTTTTTTTTAATCACAGAAAATTTAATTCCATTTAACGAGCATGCTGCATGCCTTTGAAGTACATGCGCATGATACTATATCGCGAGTCCATATCATTCACCGTAATCAGCTAGTTTTTCCGCTGTTTTGAGGGAGAATGCTGAATGAGTGGCTGATTTATCTCGACGTTAATTCCAAGGTTCGTGTTCTTTCTTCATCTTCTTTTCTTCTTTTTTATCTGCACTGGCTTTCTTTTATTGCTCCTAACCCTTTTAGTCAACTACTGCACTGTCCCGCCTTTACTACATTGAGGACTATAAAAAAAAAACATATTTTGACTTAAAGCTAATGATATTTTTTAAGGTGGTAACTTAGTTAAAACTAAATATGTTTTTTTTTTCAAGAATTTTAACAAGTCATTAAATATCATATAAAGGTGTAAAACATTGTTTTCACAATTTTTTTTCGAAATTCAGGGTTGCGTTGTAAAAAAATGGTTGAACATTTATGATTCATATTGTCTATCGCTGGCCACTACTTTCTCTCATCTTTCGGACAGTGTACGAATCCCGCTTTTAAAATACTCGTCATCTTTTAAAGCGATCTACGAATCGATCCAATTTTTCACTTCTTCATTTTTAACCATATGAATTGCGAATTAGCAAGAAAATATCATCGAAGTTTATTGTTGGGAAAAAATTACTTATAGCTATATCTACTAACAATTATTAAGGATATCGGATTTATTTGTCTTACAGTATAATACCAATTAATTATTGAACGTGAATGTTAATTAGCAAATAATCGGAAATGATTCGAGTTGCTCAGTGAAATTCAGAAATTCATGACATTTCATTCTGAATAGCATAAAGTCAAAGCCCTAAGGCTTTGATCCAGTAAATTTATTATTTTCAGGTATTTGTAGCTCTAATACGAGAAAATGACCGTGAGAGCACGCGCGTTCCAATGTCATTTTCAAGACCGTTTTGCAGCCGGATTGTGCAAATCCCGCCTTTTTCCAATTGATCGAAATATAACACTTAAATTCAAAATTCACTCAATAGTCATTCAACAAAACCTTATTACCTATGTATTGTGTATGTTGCCATACCAATTTTTCCATTGGTTTCTGTAAATTAAAATTTCAACATTTTTGAATTTCAAAATTTTGTTTCAAACGTTTCCTTGACTTGTCATTGATTAACGACATTTCACTGTTTACTGTATCATTTATTGCACGGAATAACATCCAAACAGTCTAACTAAACCCTTGATGATGGTGTAAAACCGAAACCGGTCGGGTTAAATAAGCTTATAAACTGTGAAACGCGTGCAAGTGCATTTATTCATCATGTCAATCAATGTTCAAGAAAGGGAATCAAATTGGTCCGTAAACAATTTTATCAAACTGGGAAGTAGCCAGCAAAAGAGTTCATGTGGAAAGGATGATTGGTTTTTTATTGAAAACATATAAAATACTATCTCAACCGTTAAATCAGACTGAAACAATGTTGTCCAGTGACTAGGTTATATTCGGAAGCCTAAGCAAACGAAAGTGTCAGTCAACCAACGAGCGTAAGTGACGTGACGTGACGCAATGTTTTTTTTTTCAACCGTTTTGGCTTTGGCACCTAGTAACATAGTCAGTTCAACGCCATCTACAGAGTTCTTGGAAACTATGTTTTTTTTAATACTCAAAAAAGAAAACCTCTCATTATTTTAGAATTGATAAATTTGTGGTTTGTCATTTGAAATTTTGGCGCTTTCCGCAGGCTAGCGCTATTTTAATATAAATGTGCCTATTAAAAGCCTGAACCCACGGATTAATGAACCTCACACTTAATAATCAATTATTTATTCGGTAGCTGAAATAAAAGCAGATTATAAACATATCATTTATTACCAATTTTTTACCAATTTCAGTGAGCGATGACAAAAGTGACATATGTCAAAAGTGACACTTCTAAATTCTAAATTCGTAGCGGGGGCGATGAGTCCTGCACTGATTCTCGGTAATCGTGAATATTGTGCACTTCCCCCCGGTCAGTCAGCCCAGCCAGGACAGCTCCTTAAAGTAGAGCCGAACAGCTTCAGCGTTCTGACACATAAACTGGTAAAGTGAAGGGAAGTTGGAGTCTGCTTGTTCGTTACCTTCATTTCCGTTGTGTGCTCTAGTCCAGTGTAGTTCGACTTTGCACATGGTTGACAGGTTTTTCAGTTCCGCATGACAGTCTGCAATGATTTTAGATCTACTTACAGGTTTGCTGAGCGCTGATAATATGGCCGCACTGTCCATTGTGACCTCCTGTATGTCGCAGGGCCTGCTTGTAAAATATGTTAGATTTCAAAACTGAACTTTTACGTGACAGACTTTTAAAAGTGGCAAAAGTTTCCAGTTATGAAGTAAGTGACGGAAACGGATGACAAAAGTGACATATTTCAAATTACTCTCTGAAAAGTCCTCTACGTGTCAATGAAAGTCCCGTCAAACCTGTTCAGTCGTTTCGGAGAATGGCCCGGAAAAACAAATAGACAGAGAAACAAACATTTCTGAACGCATGTTTGGGTTTTGGTTACGTGCAAACAACCGTGCAAAACAATATAGCTTGAGAAAAAGACTTTACTTAGGAATCACAGACAGGCACTTAAATTTTTCATTATTTATATTGTATGGATTAAAAAGTTTTCTTCCCCATTTACTCATATGAGGTGGTGCTGGTTATAAGGCTTGAATTTATGTAAGTTAATTTATATTTTCATCTCAGTTTGCGTAAATGTTTTCCAATATCCGGTACAAACTTACTCATAAACAAGCAGAAAGGGTAAACAAGGAATTCTACTGATCTATGGATATTGATGTAGCAACATACCATAAAAATATTAAAAATGTGTATGTTTTTATAGCGAAATCTATCGCTTTGGTTAATCTAAACATTATAAAAGTCCATAACAAACTAAATAAGATCATCCACCCATCCGTCAGCGCGCATTCGTCCACTGCTCCAGGCCTCCCCAATATTACGCCACTCTTGGCGATCCTCAGTCAACCTCATCCAGCCGCCACCCGCAACGTCCTTCAGATCGTCAGTCCAGCGGGCACCGTCCGGTGGTCTCCATTCCAATGCTTTACGGCCCCAACGGTTATCACGACGTCGACAAATATGGCCAGTCCACTGCCACTTCAACTTATTGATTCGGCAGGCTATGTCGGTTACCTTCAAATAAGATCAATTAGAAACAAATTTCAAGTAGGACAAATATTTCTCAATAATTTCAGTGATGGCGGCGCATTCGCTTACGAGTTGATTAATTATTTTTTATTATTCCGATCAAAAAAGCATTAACTTATCGTAAATAATTAACTAATAAGAAATAATTAACGATTACGTAACGTAGTAAATCTATAGTCATAAATAAAATTATCCTTCGTTAAAAAAGACGCCCGGAAGTGACGTACAAGTTTTGAACATGCCCCCTATACGAGAGACCGAGAGACGAACAAAGAAGTATCCACTTGAAAAAACTGGCCAAGTGCGAGTCAGACTCCCGTACCTAGGGTTCCGTATTGTGGATGATAAACTTAATTTAGTCATTTTTTTCGTGAATTTCTTAACCGCTTTATTTTTCCCATTAGGTAATTTATTAATTAACGTAAACACATATTACCATGATTTTTTTAATATTTTTCGGTCCACCAGTTTCGGAGACAAGGGGGGAGACATACATTTTTTATAGTTTGTCAAGGATTTTGTCGAAATAGATGCAATAAAATATAGCCAAACTATATATTTTACAATCAACTTTTTAATACCTACAATTTGATACCAATATTGTATTTTTATAAAAAAAAAAATCTTTACTTTCTTTTTATATTTCTCATTTGTGCTTAACTTTTTTTAAACCACTTGATTTGGAAATATTTTGAACAATTTCAAATTTTTTTATATTTTTTTTACACCTTGATATGTGGGCAAATTAATGCTATTTTCATGCCAAATTTCATGTCTTTATCTTTAACGGTGCTAAAGTTATGAGGCTGTGACACACGGACGGATGGACAACGGAGTCTCACGATAAAGGTTCCTTTAGGTACTACGGAACCCTAAAAACTGGTCGTTTTCCCCTTATTTACGCAATCGGTAGTCTGCAAAGACCGCAGGCAAAAGCTAGTTCTAGTATAATAAATAATTATGAACAGTGTTGTGTGGCTTCGACGAGATTAATTAAAATGTACAGACAGGGAAACTGGACTGTGACTAGAGAATTCATTTTCTGAATCATATTTTCATATAATTTTGGTCAAACTCGGTCAAATACGTTACTTGAAAAATGTATATTTATTTGATTGGCACTCATTTTATTAATATTGGTATGTTAATGGGTAATCACGTACGGTGAGTCTTAACTGGATGCAGTTATGCATAAGTAGTCCAAGCGCCAAAATGGATTTTTTCATATTATTGAATTTTTGTAGTCACAGGGTCATAAATTTAACTATAAAAAAAAATTGTTACGTTTTTTCTCTTTTAAGTGGTATTTTTAGACACCCAGTCCATGCGCCATGTATGGAGAACATAAATTTAACTATAAAAAAATGCTATCACTTTTTTATCGTTTATCGTTATATATATTATATATATATTGTATATATATAATATATAGTAGGTATATAATAATAATATAGGTGTCGTTGGAAAGCTAGAAAGATGAGCAACAAAAAAAAATAATAAGTAAAAAAAAGTTGTGATTTGTATTTTGTGACCCAAGTTTAACGCCTACCTTCTTTCATTTTTTTTAAATAGTATATAGTTATATACCTATATATATATATATATATATATATATATATATATATATATATATAGGTGTATAAGTATATATAACTATTCTTTATATATATAAATAAATATATCTTGAATTAAAACACTTGTACTTGTAGTTTCACTTTATTTATATTAACTCCCAACTGGTTTCGGATTTTACTCCATTTTCAAGGGAAGATCTTAATTAAAATATTTTACATGACTCCAGGCACTAGCTCTGAGCAACGTAAACAATGATAATGTTTGTAATTGTAATGTGTAATGTAATTGTAAATTTGAAATGTTTTAAACATTATCATTGTTTACGTTGCTCAGAGCTAGTGCCTGGAGTCATGTAAAATATTTTAATTAAGATCTTCCCTTGAAAATGGAGTAAAATCCGAAACCGGTTGGGAGTTAATATAAATAAAGTGAAACTACAAGTACAAGTGTTTTAATTCAAGATGTGTTTCAAGTTTCACCAAGTGCCGACAATCGCAAGTATAAATAAATATATATTCATATACATATAATTATTCTTTATATTTTTCTACAATATTAAAAATTTGAATAGACATATAAATATATATATAATATATAAATATATATTCATATAAATATATAACTTGAACTTTCTCTCTATGTACTTTCTTCCGTACATAGAGAAAAAAAAGCGTATGTTGAATTTATATTTTTAGATATGCATTACAAGTCCAAGCGACGTAGTGTTACGCATCAGTAGTCCACGCGACACTTCTTGATGTCGCATGGACTCGTTATGCATAACTATAATGCGAGTTTCTACCCCGATAGAGTCGCATGGACTAGCGATGCATTATATTTTCGTCATCCCCGCACTCCCCGTAGAGTCCAATGATGATTCAGACTTTCCAGCGCAAATATAACAACAGCATTGAAGTGTATTAAGAGTTAAAGACATGAGAGGTGTAGGAGGAGGCCAAAATAAATTAAAACCTGCAATATTTAACGCAGTGATAGACCATATACATAAGTTTCCAAAATATAAATCACATTACCGAAGAGCGCAAAATGAAAATATGGAATACCTTGCACCATACACCACACTTAAGGTAATGTATAAATGTTACACTGACGAAACCGAAGAACCTAACCGCGTTACTGAAGCAACATACAAAAAAATATTCTACGGAAACTTCAACCTCAGACGGAAGAAGCTAAAAAAAGATACCTGTAACACATGTGACAGTCTTGAAATATTAATTAATAATGAGAAATAGGCCAACCAAAGACGATTTGATAAAAGAAAAGGATGAACACTGTGAAAAAGCTGAAACTGTGCGTGAAACAATGGCTAAAGACATAAAAAATTCCAAGATTGACGCTGAAACGAAAGTTCTTACTTTCGACTTGGAAAAGACTCTTCCGATGCCAAGAATACCAACCAATATAGTGTTTTATTTAAGGCAACTATGGTTATATAACGCCAGCATATACTCTGGGAAAACGAATAAAAGCTTCTGTTATGTTTGGGTAGAAGGAGAGGCTGGCAGAGGGGCCCAAGAGGTTGGCTCATGTTTGCGAAAACACATACTTAGTGACCAATTTCCAAGAGTAAAAAATTTGATTCTCTGGTCTGATAGTTGCGGAGGCCAGAACCGAAATATAAAAATAGTTTTGATTTTGAAATCCATTCTTGTGGAGCATCCAACTTTAGAAAAAATATCTCTTAACTATTTGATCCCAGGGCATAGTTATTTACAAAACGATAACGATTTCGGAGATGTTGAAAGGGCGCTTAAATGTCTGTAAAGATTATACATGCCTCAGGGTTACATGAATGTAATGGACAGTTGCAGAACAAAAAATCCACTTATTACAGTAAAAACGGAAAAGTGCGATTTCATCAGCACTTAAGAAATGGAAAAGGCAATTGTAAATAGAAAAAAAGATATGTTGGGTAAGAAAATTAATTGGCTTAAAATGAGGAAAATAGAGATTAGAAAAGATGAGCCATTTATCATAAGTGTGAAATCATCAGTTGATAATTGATATAGAAAAAAAAGGGGAAGGAAAGGGCTGACGAAGTCTTTCAGCGAAATGATGTTTCCACTTTGGCCTAATGGGAAACCTATTTCTCACAAAAAACTGAAAGACATTAAGTCACTATTTCCATATATCTCAAATGACGCACTTCCACTTTATCAAAATTTGGTAGCATCAGAAGAAATAGACGACGATATCGAAGGTTTTGATGGTGACTTAGATTTCGATGCACAAAATAATCTTGAAGAAAATTGACGTAATGAAATTTTGTTATTATTGTTTTTGTTTTGTGTCATTTATAAAAAGTTGTTACTATAGGTTTCTTTAGGTTTTGATAATTTTGTATTATAGTGTATTTTTTTTTTTACAATAAACACTTTCTTAAACTATACTATTACCGTGTATTTTCTAAAACCAATTACATTTTCACTGTTAGGATCTAATAAGTTCTTTGAAATCATGTTATGCATAAGGAGTCCACACGACAATAATGTCGTATGGACTTGTTTTGCATAACAAAATCGTCATATTCACCTCGAGTCCAAGTGCCATTCTGGCCATATCTTGTAAATTAAACATTTTTATTATATTTTTTTTATATGACATGGTAAATTATATACTTTTGCATCGATGTAAATCGATTTATATTCAAAAGAGAATACTTCAAGTCTTCAATCAATGAAAACGCGTTTCTGTTAATTCCCAAAAAAATGAAATTGGCGCTTGGACTACTTATGCATAACTGCATCCACTGTCATATCTATTTCGATATTGGTAAGTACCTATCTTATACACTCATTGACATAATTAGAGAAACGCAAAAAAATAGTGCAGTTACTAAAACTTTTCATGGTTCTTTTTTAAGTCAATTTGAAATTTTTTGCATGAAGCTTTTAAAAATTAATACTTTTTATGAAAGTTAGTATTGGACTCATAAATTAATAAAAATTAATCGAGTAGGGCAACCCTTCTTTTACATTTTCTGAAGTTTCAATTATCTTATGAAATAATACAGAGTTTAAATTGAGTTAATGAAAATTTAATTTGTTAACTACATTCTCATCATAAAATTTACTTATTTTAGAACATAACTTTGACTTAATTTTAAAATCGTGATATCGATCCCGCGTGTTAGTTTTACAAGAATTTCGTTTTACCTAATGCACTAATTCGACAAAATCTTTCATAAAGATAGCAAAAGAATTGCTTTTCGAGACAAAATCAGAAAACGGTAACATTAGATAAAAAAAATAAGTCTCTAAAAAACTTGAATTCACCCTTTTCTTGCATTCCTCTAACCCCCGCCCCCCTGTGCCTCATGTACTGTATACGAATGAATACAAAATTGTGAATAAATTGAAATGAATTTTTAATCCTGACTGACTGACCAGGTTCCTTGTATGACGTAGACATCCACGGTATATGCATTGAAAATTACCATGAGTCGATATATATATATATTTTTTTTTCATTCAAATAATATCTAAAATTAACAATTTTCACAGTGTTTGATCAACAGATAGAGAACATTTTCTATGATGGATCATGTTGTGTACAGATAGAAAGATCATAAAGGTTTCACAGATTTTACACCATTTTTAAGGGAAGATATTTACGTCGCTCAGAACCAGTACCTAAAATCTTTAAAATGTGTTTAACTTCTTAACATCTTTCCTTGAAAATGGTGTAAAATCCGAAACCAGTTGGGAGAAAAACGTAAATAAATAGTGAAACTACTGTACAAGTGCTTTTAATTCAGGATGTGTTTCAAATTTCACCAAGTGCCGACAATCAAGTATAAATTTTGTAATAAATGTTACCCAGGAAATTAATTAAGCTACACTAAGATGCTGAGCCAAAAAACGTTGTTTTTTATTATTTCTATGACATGTTACATTATTTTTCCCATGAACTCCTAAAGAGTAATGCTTTTGTTATTTTTTCATATATTAACATACATAAACGGCCGGTCAAACCCGATTTTAGGACAAACAAATTCTTCCGAAATTTCAGAAATCCTTCAACGCAGAAGTTAGCCGGTAGTGGGTTGTTCCTCGTGGCCAAACTATTTGAAACTTATTTCAGAAATCCTGCAACGCAAAAGTAAGCCAGCAGTAGTGGGTTGTGGGTGATTAATTTTTTAATCTGATTTTGTTACAGATGTCAAAGTGACAGATTAGGTTAAAAGGTTAGGGCGACTTGTTCGAACAAAGCAGCCTAGAGCGATTTTTTATAATAGTTTTAGCGATAGTTATTGCCATCTTTAAACTACAAAAAATTTATATATTATATCTAAGAACCAGGTCTGAAAGATGTCATCATCTATTACTAAAAATGTAGACCAACTTAATTCGATCATAAAAATGCCTAAGTAACACTTTCATCGAGATTTTAATCCAATTTTTAAAGCATTAAAGGCATACATTTTATACTAAGATATTAGGCGTAAAATATTGTATAGGATTATACATCGTCATAAAATTTTATGCATCGTCTTAAATAAACATTGAAAACTCTTTAAAACACCTCGAAATCGGCACTCACCGAACAGGATAGACATCCACGACTCGCCATGTATAGGTTGATAATGAACCCTCTAGCTATGTCAAAGGAATCTATTCTATATTCGAAATAAAAAATGTATGATTTGTTACTTTTGTCTTGTTTCATAATTAAAAAAAAGATATCGAGCGTCAAAGTCGATCGCGGGCGGGAAGGTGTACTGCGGGTACGGACTTTTGGGAGGGCGGGAACGTTTTTCATTGATGGCTTGAGGTCGGAGGCTCGTTTCAGGGTAATATGGTCTACGGACCGTACGGTCTGTTGTCAGGCACATGTCGCGTCGCGTATTACGCGAAATTGGTTTATTTCGTATACCATTTCTATGAAATGTGGGAAATATTTCCAATAAATAAATATGTATATGAAAACTAAACGCGTTTTTTTAACGATTCTGTGTTGTATTAGTGATTCTGATTCATAGATTTCAACATAGCTAGAGGGTTCACTTTCAACTTGTGTAATCGGTTATTATATTATCGTATCGCGGTTATTTTGTATAGCAACCCAGGAACCCTTCAGCGTAGAAGATGACACTCGGATGAGTTTGTCCTAGACAAAACTGGTTTCTCCAAAATTTGGATTTGGCCGGTAACATATACTTACATTTTATTTTTTATGTATGAGCACGGTGATGATGATCTTTTATCATGAAATTTTATAGTCTAACTAGCCACCACGGGAGACCAGTGAGAAGTGACTCTTAGTAATAAGTAATAAAGGCGATAGTCAAAAACCAAGCTGTATTACCCAGAATGAAATAATATCATGGACATGTTGAACATACTATGTTTAAGGCGCCTCTTCCCAGCGTCATCCGAAAATGACTATTGATAAAGCTATTGCAATTAAAGTTATTTCTCTTATACAGTATGTTTTAAAAATTATAAAAAAAATAGAACATAAAAAACAACTTCATTTAAGGAATTTATTCTCGCGTATGTTAGGATATAGGTATTCTAGTAAAATACAGAGTTTAACGATCCAAAGAATATTCTTTTCAATGCATGTGCTCGTAAAGACCCACTTTTTATGCATCAAAACCGAACAGAAAGTCGATTATTTTGCCCTAGGGCTTTATTATTATTGTTTTTTTTTATTTGTTTGCAATGGTTGGCTAACCTGCAGCCTTTCCTGTGTACCATATATGTTATACTTTTTTAAACTGTTTAACGGCTCTGGATACAATCCTTTTGAGCCAATCATAATTTAAAGTTCACAAGATTATATTTGTTTTCATTTCCTCACACTATGCATTGAAAAACGTAGTATGATACACGGGCGTAAAAGCAATAAATTACTCGGTTACGTTTAAAACACTCGCTACGCTCGTGTTTTAAATCGTCCTCGTAATTTATTCCTTTTGGCCCTTGTAGCATAAACTACTATTTAAGTCATCGTTATTTTATCAGGAGAGGTGTATCAAGTATACGCGCTGAAGACGCAGTGGTAACCAAACTATCTAAGGGACTATAAAAACAAATATTAACAAGTAAGAACGATATATTGTGTTGAAATGATATTTTGTTTTTGTATATTCCAACAGCGTATAATACACATCATGAAAATATTGCTCAAAGTCAAGTAATTTTTAGACTAAAATTAAGCAAAATTGGTTATTTCTTTGCTATTGTATGGTTCTTGCAATTAAACAAAAGAAAAATATTACTTGGAAAAATCATCTTTGGAATTTTTTTTCCGTCCATCGCGTCCATGTGAAATGTATTATTTTCTCCTGTTTTGCGCTATCCGGAGACCCAGCTACGCAACGTCGTCGTAAAGCAGTGCGCGCCGATAAGGACCGTTATTTCAATATAGTTCCTGTCGATATTTGTACCGACACAATTCGACTCAAGGTCGTTGGCAACTACCTGCTCCTTAATACTATATATCAAACTTGGGTCGTCATGTAATATATTATTGCCAGTTAGAATTCGTATTACCTAACAGAAAATAGATAATACTGAAAATACCTAATTGAATAAGGGTATTGCGAAATCGAATTTGTAAAATCTCTAGTAAAGTACTCTAGTCTAGTAATTTTACAAGTGCCTTGTTAGCTATGTTTGTTGGAAAACAAATTCACAGGCTTTAACGAGATCAAGTATACTTAAGCGCTGTTCAGGGGAGTCGAAAATTGTTTATAGGTATGTCCCATTGTTATCTGAACTGAGGGGATTTAGTAAGCGAGAGCGATGGAGACCAAATATCAATATCAATAGAGATGTGGTTTATTGTATTATCCCGGGCTACAGCACAAAATAACCACTTACGGTTTACTCCGCAAAACTAGCGAAAACAGGCGCCCGCACACATAGACGCGACGATCTCGGAGATAGTCTGGTGAATAATGCCAATATGAAATTCTGCCGAGATCATCATAAGTACGCGTCTATGCATGTGTGCGTCTGTTTTCGCTACGTCCGTCGAGTCGGCCTTCTGGTAGTATCTATTTTGCGGCTACAGGTTGATTCGCCGCCCTCTTTTTGCATGTGTACTACAAGTGTGCGTGACAAATATGAGTAAGTGTGCCGTACTTATATATCTGTGTTTATGTGTGTGAAATAAGTGGGAGGAAAAATAAAGATAATAAAGTAATAAAGGTAAATCTTGTCTGAGCTGAGGTATATCCTCAAGTTGATAATGGACTTCCGCAACGTAATGCCTATTTTAATCAATTACAACGGAGTTAAGGTTGTTTTTCGAAGTTCTGAACTTGTGAATTTTGAGGTTTTAGTAATAATTTAGGTTGATTGAGCTTTGTACAGGTCTATCAACTTATTTGTGCTTTACTTACTTATGTGTGCTGAAAGGTTAAACCTGATTGGCCAATTTTTTTTGACGCTGTAAATTTTCGTCAATAACCGAGCTGGAAAAGGCAAGTAAGTAGCACAATTTGCTATTATATCACAGATATGTTGAATATATAGGTGGATGGGAGCTATATTTGTAACATTTCACTAGAACTCTTACTTGGGAACTGACAGAGGGCTGCAGTATCCGGCTTCTGTCAGCACTATGTAAAGTGGAATGGATATTCTCTTTATTCTTTATTGTACACAGACACACGAACACAAACAGTTACAGTAAAAGTATGTACATATGAGTGAGCTTATCTTTAATAATAGATTTCTTACAGCAAACCATTGAGGAAACAATTAAAATTTAAATAAGAGTAGTTACTTCTATAATTACGTATATTCATAAAATCTTAGAGCATGTACCAACATAAAACACATGGGTTGATTTTGTCAATAATATTGAGAGGATGGAGCAGGGATTCACAAGGGGTTTGATAGAAAACACTTAAATTGTAAGATTGGCATGTTGATTTATTTATTATATAGAATTCTCACCACCCGTGCTTTCCAAAAAAATTTTTGCAGAAGTTATATATTAGGATGGGGATATACTCCACTTTAAGTAGTAACAATAAGGCATTTCGAACTGGTCGAAATCGACGTAAATATTTTTTTGTTACAAATTTGTAAGCATATTTTATTAAAGAAGTCATTTATTTATTTATTTATTTAATACATTTACAGTACAGCTTTACAGATACTTAAATCTAATACGCTATACCTACTAAAATAATTTACAAATAACATTTATTTACAAATACAAATAACAAATAATTACACAATACTACTCTTTTTTGCATCTTTCTCACATAACCTCAGACATTCACGAAACACGTTCATCAAACTATCAGCAAACAGATCACACGTTGGATTTGCTGACAGCAGTGTGTTTAGGCCCTCCAGAGCGCGCGGAAGCGGAGAACGACGTCGCGCCATGGTTCTAACGGTGGGTACGTGTAGCAGCTTGTGACTACGGGCGCGACTGTAATTTTTGGGTGCAAAAAGCGAGGTTACAGCGTTTACAAGTTTGGGGCAGTCAGAGTCACCCCGCAAAATACGGCACACCTGAACCAATAAGTCCGTATTGCGCCTGACGTCCAGTGAGTTCAAATTGAGCGTACCTAGGAGAAAAGGGGTGGGATACATAAAAGGGTAGTAACCGAACTTTCTTTTATATAGGTAACGTAGGAAAGCTTTTTGCACCTTTTCTACTATAAGAGTGTATGTGCTCTCATATGGGTTCCATATCACAGAACTCGCCTCGAGCTTGGTCCTAACAAGCGACGTGAAGAGAAGCTGAATGGTCTTCAGGTCTTGCAAGTCCCTGCAGTTTCGCATAACGAACCCTAGCCGTCTAAAACAATTTGCTGCTAGGTTCACCACATGGTCATGAAAATTGAGCCGAGTATCAAAAGTGACACCTAGATCCTTAACCGAATAAACGCGTGCAATATTCGCATCCCCAAAGTGTAATAAAAATGTTTTGGCTGAGGGGATCGTGTATAAGACATTACACAGCACTTATCGGGGTTAAAATGCAGTTTGTTTTCCAGGCTCCAGAGATAGACAGCGTTGAGATCGTTTTGAAGCAACTTGCTATCATAATCCTGACTAATGCCCCTGACTAACTTTAGGTCATCTGCATACAGAAGGCATGAAGTATGACGAAGCACGGCATCGAGGTCATTAATCATGATCACAAAAAGAAGCGGACCAAGAATAGAGCCTTGGCTCACTCCTGAACGCGTCAAGTACGGTTTCGACTCGAAACAACCGTGTTTTACGTACTGTTTCCGGTCACTCAGATAATTTGCGAAAAATCGCAAAAGTCTTGGAGATAAACCAATATTGCACAATTTTCTCAGAAGTACATCGTTGTCAACTCTATTGAACGCTTTTTTAAAGTCCAAATAAATGACATCCGCTTGCACACGCTCATCCATTAATCCTGAGACCATGTCAACAAGTGTCAAAAGGTTGGTGTCTACAGAACGATGACTTCTGAAACCGTGCTGGGAGTCACTCAAAAAAGGTTGTACTTGTGGATAAATCTTCTTGTGCACAATTGATTCGAAGACTTTTGCTGGGGAACATAAGTTGGCTATGGGTCTGTACTCGGCAACTGAAGAAGTGTCCCTGGTTTTGGGAATCGGCGTCACGCGTGAGATCTTCCACTTTGCAGGATATTTACCTGTTGTCAGAATAAGGTTATAAATGTATACCAACGGGACCTTAAGTTGGTCTACATAGGTTTTGAGCAAATATGGGGGTAAACCATCTGGACCAATAGAACTTCTAGCCCTAAGACGTTTCAAAGCCAATTCAATCTCAGCAGCATGTATCTGGTTTATATCAATGTACTTGGAGTCCCCGGTGTTGTCCGAGCTATTGATTTGGTCCGAATCTAACATGGGTGTGCTCGGAAGGAACACACTTGCGAAAAAATTGGCAAACGCAGATGCTGCTTCTGCTCCCGTATACTCCTTTCCTTCGTGGAACACATGAGGTACAAAACCTCCCTTTGACTTTAAGCTGGCAATGTGTTTCCAAAAAACTCGTGGATTGAATTTGATATTTTCTTCAATCTCGCGCATATGCGACTCATAGGCCAATGACATACGAACTTTTAACCCTGCTCTAAGTGCACTGAAATTTGCGTATACTTCTGCATTCCTTGTTGACTTCCAAGTACGATGCAGAGATGCCTTACGACTAAGGTCCCCTATAATATCAGCTGTAAACCACACTGTATATTGTCTTTTGCGTGTATCAGGTCTCTTTTTTTTAGGAACACACTGGTCAAGAATACCGTACATAATATTATAAAAGGAATCCACGGCATCGTCTACATCATATTGTTGCAGAACTACATCCCACGAGACTTCGGACATCAACTTATGTAGTAGTACATAATCACCCCTACTAAAGTTCCAGTCGTGGTTATTGTCAATGTTGCTGGCATCGACGTAATTAGAGCCGAGAGCACAGTGCAGCCCACAAAGGGGTATGGCAATGTCCAGCGGGGGATGGTAAAGATCTATACGCGGTACTAAACCTCCACACTCCGCCTCACTCACGGAGACCCCACCCACACCATCAGCCAGCAAAACTACATCTAGCTTTCCTCCAAACACATTAGCAATTTCATTCCTCTCTGACAGACCACAAATATTTAAAAAATAACCATAATAATTTGAAATATTAAGGGATGCACTGTTGAGATTAAGGTCACCAATGACTATAACATTACTTAGATCTTCAATATGATTTTCTAAATTTTGGAACCATTTTAGGTAAACATTATCTGACGATTTTGGTGGTATATAAAAAACACAAATATTGAAGTCCACATTATGAAAAGTGATAGACGCCCAGAGATCTTCTCCATCATCTGTTTCAAGATCGCGTCGTCTTCTTAATGACAGACCCGGTCGAGCTGCGAGCAGTACCCCACCACCTAGTTTCGGGCGATCACGTCGTAGAAGACTCCAGCCTCCACATACAACTTCAGCATCTTCTACAGATGCACTCAGATACGTTTCAGAAACTGCCACAAGATGCTGGTCCACCATAAGCAAATTTTGTCTCCAGAATTGAAGTTTTGTGTTCATACCTCTGACGTTTTGGTAGATGATACTTAATGTGATGTTAGATGACTTTGATGTTTTAGGCTCGGCTCGCAGGCTTGGGTGGTCCTCGAAAGGGAATCCACTCCTTTACTCTCGCATTCTCAGGCCAGATTTCTGTTGAGAAACATTTTTCATACATTGGAACTGAGACACCGATCTTGTAAGATTTGTAGTCTCCTTTAGGGTTCAGAGTTTCTACTGAAAATGCTTCTTTGTCACAAAACTGTTGAAGGTATGTTTTAACTTCATCTGCTCCTGATGCCATGTTCCACAGGTGAAAGTACTTTCGGCGTTCCACCGCTTTCAGGGTAGTAACGCTAGGTCCGGCTGTGCATACTAATGATGTAGAATGACGATTTTTCTTCTGGCTATCAATTGTCACACCATGCGAAGCATTCATAGAAGGGGGCACAGCGGTTGAATGCATTTTGTTATCATTTTTACCGCTTTCGATAATTGGTTCTCCTTCACTGGTGGCCTTAGTAACAGAACCCTTCCCGTGAGGTTGAGCAATCAATTTTGAAGCATATGTTGTCTCGGGAACTTTCTGGTGAACTGCTATCTTTTTGGGTGCGGGATCAATTTGTACCTGTTTGCAACCACGCTGAGTATCAGCTTCAAGGCGTGCGAGTTTCCTATTTGTTCCTATGTTTAAATAAATGAGCTTTTTATTAATACCTACCTCATATATGGTTCAAATACGGTACTGGGCTCCCGGTCTACACAAAGGTCAAGTCGGGGCGCTACGGCGCGGCGGCGACGACGTCTTTGTGGATCAAACGTGCCACCAAAGGGGGCCGCCTTAAGAACAGTTCAGCGCCACAAACTTATCTATTCCAGGCGGGAATAGAATACATTTCTATAAAGTTCTATAAATGACGTATTTTTCTGAAAAGCCAATCAAATGCAATCAGCTAATCAATAAGGCCACCAATATACAATATAAAAATAGCGCTCCTTCTAGCGCTTTTTTACATCGGAGTTAGCGCGCAACACTCGATTGAAGGTGGCAGCCCTGAATTTCCGGCGACTGGCGGCAACGAAGACTGTCACTAATGTATATGGAAGTCATTTTACAAATGGCAACAGACATGTTGGTAACGCATGCATTTAACGTATAGTTATTCGCATCGCTATCGCTGCTGCTGCCATCGAGTTGAAAGCCCGATGTAGATAAACTGAATATTAACAAACATGATACATACCTATATATCTATAATATCTGTATATAAGTATTGATTTTTTATTAGCTACAAAACTAAAAGAAGGGACAACCCTGCAACATTAGGGCGAGAGTTAACCTACTGTTCTGGTTTTACTATGATCAAGGTTTATATTCTCTGATCAAGGTCTGTCTCGAAAAAGACACAAGGATTATGTATACGATTTATTTTGGTTGCTAACATTCGGTAACAATTGAACCTTAATTTAAAATTATAAAATACCCTACATGGAAGTAAGTAGAGTGACAAAACAAATTTATGATGCGCAAGTGGAAGGTACAGCTCGATCAGGCCGCCCTAGAAGGACGTATGCTGACTAAATTGGTGACATACTGAGGAAAAGCAATGTCAAAAGTACCCGGAATAGAAGAGCCTATATGACTAGATTGATGGATGTGGAAGAAGCGAAAAAGGTGTGTCTGGATCGTAGCAGATGGAAATCTGTAGTATCTGCCTACCCCTCTGGGAGACAGGCGTGAGTATATGTATGTACATTCAAAACAAAAGAAGAACCTTTTATTTTCACGCGGGCGCCCGAAATATATTGTGTTCCCACAGATTTATTAAAAGGTCTAATTAAGGGTGAGTTAACCGGGTTTGATTGGGCACAATATTAATTAATAATGTCGACGGTGCGTGATCGCGGTGGGTCCAAATAACTCGGAACGTTTGCCACATTGCTATTTTTTTCCCGCATTCCTTTAAATTGTTTAACATAAACCAGTACGATATAAAGCTAAATTTTCCATCTACATACAGGGTGTTAAGGCGCTACGGAAAAAAATCGACACTTTAAGAACTTGCATATGTACTTCGGTAAATAATATATTATTTTGATAAAATAGTATATTATTTTTGGAATCTTTTTCTTTTGATCTGTTAAAACAGAAACGCAATTGGAGAAATTCGGCTCGATAGAAATATTTATTGAAATTAGGTCTTTTTCGACACCAATTCTCCTGGTTTGACAATTTGGAATGACATATGGACTGCAATTATATTTTATTAGATTGGTTTTAACGGTATCTAGGACCTGGTTAAACGAAATTTTGATAGCAACTTTAGTACATTTTATATTAATAAGAAACCGACTTTTTGCTATTTTTCCACGAATCCGTCCCCCTCGCACTGCACTGAGGGTTTTTTCGCATATGGAGTAACAGGGACGCTAAAACTTTTACATATCGCCTTAAAACAGTGACTAGATTAAGCACAGAATATACTGAAGTTCTGCGTGTCTATCGCTGTTTGGTGACAGTGCAGATAACGCAAGCCCGTTAGTAATAAATTGTACGGACGCCCAACCTGTCCGACCACCCACGCCAACTGCACCGATGACGTCCCGCGCAGCGCGAGCGCTAGCCCGCAGTGCGAGATGCAACGTCGTCGCGAAGGGTCTTCGCCCGCCCAGAAGAAGGCAGTCTGAATCTGCTGAAACTGGTCGGCTATACAGATCAAAAATACTTATTGAGGTGAGCCGTTTTGCAATCATCACGAATTTCAGGAAATTGTTCTTTTGTGTTTTTTGTTACCAGGAATTGTTTTATGTTTATGTTTGTGCTTTTGTGTTTACATATATTTTATGTTTGCACGGCCTACATTTTTGTAGCTTTATTATTTAATATTTAATTGGAAATACAAAACTACATATTAACACCATTTGAATCTATGTTCAGCAAATAAAGATGATTTGTTTTGATTTCATGTTTGACCGTATTGTACATTATTTTGTTCACAACCACTACTTCTTGGAAAATAACGCACTCTTTAACATACATGCCTACCAACCCTCTAACCACTCGGAATTTGGACCTTTTGCAAGAATAAAAAAGCCGCAGAAGCGGTGGAAATGCCTTAAAAAGGGTTCGTTGATTCCCTTGGTGCAGATTACACGGCAAGTGTCAACAAACTGCTCTTAAAAATTTGCTGCCGACCCTAGAAATTTTTTTTGTCCCGCCCCATTATCTCCGAAACTGGTGGACCGAAAAATTTGAAAAAAATACTATTATAGATCATAACTGGCCAATTATAGGAAAACTATACCAATGAACACAAATGAGAAATATAAAAAAGAGTAAAATAAATAAAATAATATTTTATAAAAATACAATGTGGAAATTAAAATGAAATTAAAGAGCTGATTGTAAAAATATATAGCTTGCCTTTATTTATATACATCTATTTCGATAAATCCTCGAAAAACCACAAAAAAATGTATGTCCCCCCTTATCTCCAAAACTGGTGGACCGAAAAATATGAAAATTGGTAATATGTGTTTACTTAAAGATTACGGGAAAAATATAGCGGTAGAGAAATTGAAGAAAAAGATTTTTTTTTAGTCTCTCTCATATGAATATACAAACTGAATATCCCAAACAAAGCTAGCGAGGCCAAAATATTCGCATGTTCGAACTACGAACGTGCCCATCTTGGCCTTCGGCTTCGCGGGCGCGTTTTCCGTCCTCGCATGCTCGTTTTTCGGCCTCGCTAGATACTCCCGGCTTTCGCGACGCTGTGAAGGTCTTAATAAACTAAAGTCACACAAGTACTCACTGAACGAATATGTTCAGCTGTTAGTGTGTAAAGTCTTATTAGTAGATATGTGCTTTGCCCGCGACCCCAGCTGCGTTTATTCAACTCTGCACCGTTTTCGGCTAAGGTGTTATTATATCAACAACCATATAGTTGAACAGGGCCACTACAATGATAATTAAAAAAAACTGCATCCAAATCCGTTCAGTGGTTTCGGAGATGTGCGTGAACAAACAGACAGAGAGACAGACACAAAAGAATTCTAAAAATCGCTGATGTGTGTTCTCTTCTTACACACCCTCTTTCTATTTTTATTACTTTTCTACTCTTTTATTATATGTATGTTGATTTGTATACAAACGGCAATAGGGAATCACGTTAGTACGGAACAAACGTTTGCAAGTATTGATCTCTTCAGTTGAACGTGGATTCCTTCTGACAGCCCTTCGTAAACACGTCGTCGTAGCGATAAACGTACGGTAGGTGTACTAATTATAAACGTAGGTACCTAGAATTACATAGAAATTCTAAACTCCTTTGAGCAGCTCGTAATTAAACTTCAAAGGAGTTATGAAGATAATATACCTATATCATAACGTGTATGGGACATTTGTTTTACGTTTTCCTGAATATTGTCACGTTCGGCTTATTCAAAAAACTTAAGGGG
Source organism: Ypsolopha sequella (assembly GCA_934047225.1). Taxonomy (NCBI): domain Eukaryota; kingdom Metazoa; phylum Arthropoda; class Insecta; order Lepidoptera; family Ypsolophidae; genus Ypsolopha; species Ypsolopha sequella. The sequence continues at coordinate 11,040,689 of OW203994.1, read as the reverse complement.
CGGCGGAAAGCTGATTTAATATATGATATGAAAATGGAGATGCGTTTGATTTGATGAAATGTAATGAAATATATTTAAAATGAAATAAAATGAAGTATATGAAATATATTTATTTATGTAATGTAGGTATAACATATACACTTATTGCAGGTCAGTTTTAATGTAATATAATTAATTTAATAATCTATGTGTAAAGGTAATAGGTAGTTTTATGTCATAATAATAATATGGGGAAATATGCAGGGAAATAATAAAGGTTTCCACACGATGTTTTCCTTCACCTGATAAGTTGCAAGTGGTAAGTGAGAACAAATACTATGCACATAAATTCCGAAAAACTCATTTGTGCATGCCCGACCGGGGATTGAATCTGGATCTCAAGATTGAGAGGCCAGCGTTTTACCCCTGAGCTACCGCCGCGCCGCTTCGACAAACCGACAATGTTTGTGGTTTAGAATTGTAAATTTTAAAGTTATATTTTTAGTGTGAATTACCTTATATTTTCATTAAAGAGAAAAATAGAGTTGGGTTATAAGGTAAATTAAGAGGTAGGTATTTTCTAACGCATCGAAGAATGTTTCATTGTATTTTAAGTCCCAACAATGACTGCTTAAAGGTCTTAAAGAAGTGATATTTTTTTCAATGAAAAATAAGCCACTTTTTGATAGATACACTGCTGTAAGAAAAATATTATTTCCGGTTTCATAACTGACAGCACCTTAATCTCAGATTACTGCAGGCAGCGTAGCAGGCAACGTGAATACATGAGTAGAGAACTGCGACATTCTATGATCTATGATAAATCCAAATTTATACTGGAGACTTGGTAAGTGATTAGAATCAAGGTTATGAACGTTTAACCTCAATTGGCTTAAATTAAACCATCATAATTTAAACTACGACCAGATTTACAGGGATTCTTTGAAAATTAAAATTATAATTTTATAGTTATAATGTCCGTCCGTGATAACTACTATACAAGCCTTAGCAGCAATTGGGTATTGATGAACACACGTGCGTGTGCCTCGGCTACACCTCGGCCCAGATTATCCCGTTCGACCATCAATACCTAACTTACCGGCCGCAGCAGTAATCTACTATTTTATCACGTACTGATATAACCTAACAGTTTTATAGCCATCATAAATTGTTATTTTAGATATAGGAGAAAATGATGCCGCCTCAAAATAATAGGGCTTTATATATGAAATTGCCGAAATTTTCTTACAGATTCATGAGTTCATAATTCCTGTAATTCAATAGCTATTTCAATTATTTGTTTTTTGTTTGAAAGTTGATTTCAAGGTTGATTTAAGTATTAACTTTTGTTTTTGTTTTCAGTTTGATAACAAAAATTAAATCTTCAAAAACAGTTCGTTCTTAATGCCATCCATTTCCATGATAAGATTCTTAATATTTTTTTACAGCTGACACTTTTCAAAAATTAAATTAATTTTGCTGTTTGCTTTATGTTGTCTCATTCATACACTACATAATTTGAATTTGTCATTCCTAGAAAAAATGTGCAAAAATGTGAGGACTGAAAATTGAGTTTCCTTCAAATTCTCTGTAGCAAACAGCTATTTCATATGTAAAGACATATGTAATATGTAGACGAACTAGATTTCCTTCTAAAAGTTGAAGTCATAACATCTCACAAGCACGTAACTTGCGCGTCTACTTCAACAACTCTAGTAATTACCGCGGTTTCGCCCGGAGTTCTGAATCAAATGCTTACTAGGGCCTGCTCCACACAAGCGTCTATTAACGAGCGCTACTTTATACAAACTCAGGAAATGCAATTTTAGAACTTAGGAAGGTGATGGCTGTAAACCTGGTGTTGGTGTTCTGGTGCTGGCGAACATTTCTGTATATGATTTGCTCTGTTTCACGTTAGTAGGGAATAAAGTTCAGCGGGTCTACCACGTAATTCTGATTTTCATCAACATCAACTTGAGATTGAAATTTGACGTGCGTGCGACGACGCCAGCCTAACATGCTATCTCTTTCGCACGCACGTCAAATTTCAATCTCAAGTTGATGTTGACGAAAATCAGAATTACGTGGTATACCCGCAAGTCAAAACAAATCGATTTAGTCTAGTCACTTATAGGCCTAAGTCGCTGCGTCTTCGCGATACTAGGTAGTAAAAAAAAATTGTTTCTAAAATCGCATATATCCAGGATGGTCCAAAATGTGAAGTCCAAAAAAATTAAGGGGTATCTAAATATGTATGCTTTTTGATTTTTCGTAGTTTTCAAGTTTTGTAACTAAATTTTTAAGCTTTTTTGAGAACTTTCGGCCGAATTTAATTTTAATTTTAATTTGGATGTAAGGAATCTATTTATTTTCTTGGACGTCACAGTTTGGACCAACCTGTATATTAATATATCAATAATAATCTGCAAAAGAAAGAAAAAATTTTAACGTCCCTGTTCTTTGTCTGGGATTTGTTTTTTTTTAGTTTTAGTTATTATGCGTATTGTTTGACTCCAGGTTAATTTATTGCTTTTGTAGTTATGAATGTTAAAATAATTATTTTAAATTTATGAACTACGATATGTTAGGACAATGATCTCCTTAATATCAATCAGACAAGTTTCTCTTGATATGTTTAATGAGTACAGTTCTCATTCAAATTGATTTACCATAAAATAACCGGCAATACGGATACGGAACCTTAAAAACATTATGGCAAATAATTCCACTTGCAGTTATAGAGCACCATCTTAACTTGACACTTATGGTCTCAATTCTATGTACCTAAAGGTTCTAATAAAGGAGCTTAAGAAGCTAAACTGCGTTAAGACACGTTTTTGAATCTCTTTAAACTTTCTATATGTATATTACAAACACACGAAAAATTTTAATGACATATATTGACTTATGTCCCGAATCGTGATGTTTTAACACCTTAATAGCTTTAACCTATATCAAGTAAATAAATACCTTTCAAATGCCTTTAAATGGTTAAAAAGCTGTATTAATTGCTTATACTTTCTAAATTCTAAAGAGACTAGGTTAAAAGTTATAGACATATATGAGCAATACAAAAATCTATTCATGTTTAAAATTTATAAATATCTAATTGATCGTATTATTTTCCCTATTTTGCGCTATCCGGTGACGCAGCGATAGTGGTAACCGACACTTAATAACTTCCGAAATTATAAAATATCAGTAATTTCCAGTTTTTTTTCTATACGTGTGTTATAAGACCTACCTGTATACGAAATTTCAACTTTCTAAATCAACTGGAAGTGCCCTATAGGTTTTCATGGTGAGCTAATGCTAATGCTTTGTATAAAATTGATTATGTGAAGTGCAATAAGTTTTTTCGCGTTCAGCTAGAGGCCTGATATTTTTCAGCACTATGGGGCCGTAGACTTTAAGAAGTATCAGGTTCAACTGGATATCTCACATGGGGCCCGAGCAAAAGGGTCATGACAGACGGACAAACAAACAGACAACAAAGTGAACCTATAAGAGCTCCGTTTTTAGGGTTCCATAGTCAACAACAAGGAACCCTTATAGTTTCGCCATGTCCGTCTGTCTGTCTGTCTGTCTGTCTGTCTGTCCACGGCTTAGCTTAGAGACTATTCGTACTAGAAAGCTGTAATTTGACATGAGTATACATATTTATCACGCCGATAAAGTGGTACAGTAAAATTTTGAAAAAGTTTTTTATCTCCCCTACACGTAAAGTGGGGTTTTTTTTTTTTTATTAAAAATATTTGGGGGGTTTGAAAAGACCATTTTTCGTTTCAGGGTTTCGTTTGCGAAATATTAAGCTTAAGAGTGTTAATTTTTGTTAGAGTCAAGTGTCCCCCCCCTGCCAGCAAAACGGTTGTATTTGGAGACGTGAAAAAAATCACGGCATAAGTATACATAACGAAATTAAAAGGAAAACTATCACAGCTAAGTAGCCTTTACAAGTTAACGAGTACAGACTGCGCCAAACTTTTATGGGCCGTTCTTGGGAAGAGTAACTTTCGAGTGTACTAGTTTGGCGGCGCTATCTGTATTATTATAGATAATGGTACGTGACCCTTCGTGCGCGAGTCTGACTCGCACTTGGCCGGCTTTTTTTATTTTGAGGTACGGAACTTAGACAAATAACTTATTCGTACAAAATTTTTGGTACTGTTCTGGTGTTGTAGAATTTCATGTTTGAATGACCAGTTCGGTATCGTTTGCGGTTACATAAAATTGTAACTTACAGACGAACCATCAAGGTAAGGTAATAATACAGTACGAACGAGTTAATAGTAACACCAGTATATAATTTAAAACAATAATCCAAAATGTTAATCTGTAATCCGAACACATTATTCACGCTGAAATTGTGGCTTTCGTTTAACCACGAAACGTAATACGAACATTTTTCATAAGGAAATAAAATCCAAACTGGAAATTGGAAAATACCAATGAAATACAAATAAATAAACTAGATTGCATCTTTGGAAATTAGATGGGATACCATTTCGTTTTCACTGTGGAACTTCTAAAAGGTTCTAAAAGCAAATATCTTGAAAGGGAGTTTAGACCTTTTACTACTGGAAAGCGAAGCCTGCGAAGCTACGCCGAACGATGGCAGCTTGCCCGTTAGTTCGTTCGTAGACGGGAGTGAGGGTGCTTGCTACGCGGCTCTATGGAAGTGCTACGTCGATCGTAGACCGACAAATACAAATCAGTCTGAAACTAATATTAACTTAGTGCTTGTGAAATGATAACACGATTACAATAATATTAGTGGTAATTAAGTAAATTTTGTGTTCATTTGTAAACTTTGTAAATAAGTTAAGTGAAGTAGTGCTCTTGTGAATTGTAAATACTTGTAGTACGGTCCAAAGTTAACTGTGGAAAAATGAAATTCGTAAGTTTTCGATTGTGGATTCTGTTTCTGATTATGCAAGGTGAGTGTTTTTTTTTAATTATTACTAACACTATGTGTGGGGTGTTGACTGAACATTCCGACACTCTTATTATTGTAAATTAACATTATATCATTGCAGTATAGAAACGCAGAAAGAAAAGTAAATCTGGATGTGAGGAGCTCTGAACCGGGATGCCAACCCGGGACCTCTCGCTTACCGGGCGATTGCTCTAACCACTGAGCTATCCCGGCTCAGAGCTCCTCACATCCAGATTTACTTTTCTTTCTGCGTTTCTTTACTGCAATGATATAATGTTAATTTATATCTCCTTGCGATGGATAAATCGCCAAGTGTTGAAACATATGAATTTATTTCTGTCATAGTTTTTATATTGTAAATTATTTTCATTATTTTTTTCAATTTTCTTTATTCATGGTTTTAAAGAATATATATAGGTACACAAGAAACACATGACAAAAACTTCGTAGGGTTTATCTGTCTTGAGTTGAGATCATGCTGATTGGTTCATTCCAACACAATGCTATTTAAAGCATGCAGGTTTACCTTACAGTGTTTTTCTTCAAGTTGTATCTGAAATGTTATGCTTTACAGCGAAATATCACGCTTTGTATACTCAAAATATTATTCGAGTGCATTCAAAACTAGAAAAGACCAATAATAAACAAATTATATAAATAAAAAATAATAAGAAAAATATAAAAAAGTCCCCACCAGGATGCGATATAACAAAGTTTTTTTGTAGGTTCAAAACCTGGCGGGGAATTTTTTCAAAATATGTTTCTTAAAATTTGTTTCTAATATTTGTTTCTTATAAATTTTATATTTAAGTTGTATCTGTACTAAAAGAAGGGGAAAGTCATTAGTGCACGGTCTGTAGTAGAAATTGAACCCAGACCCTCCAAACCCGAATTAAGAGTATGGCCTCTTACTGATTGAACGTGACGTCTTATTGATTACTCATTGAACCTTCTTTTATTAGTATTAATATTAATTATTTATAAATATTATTACCGTAAATATGCATTTTGTCAATTGTTACCATGCAAATATACAATATTAGGAGAAAATAAATAATACAAAACATCACCAATACCAAGTGTGGTTAGTGTGGACTGTGGCTGGAACAGTCAAACCAACCTGCGATTTATTCACCCCATCGCTATAAATTTCACACTTTCAGCAAAAATCTAAAATTCCAAATCAAATTTTTTAACAACTAAAAGAAATATGTTTATACTATGAAAATCAAACACGTTGAGTACCGTACTTCTAATAATGTTTACTTTTATACTGTCGAATACATGATAAACATAGACCAATCTTTCGTATTGACAGAATCAGAATGTTTTATTTGTGAATATAGGTATTTTGAACTAAATATAAAATGATACTTAGGTGGTGTCACATTATGGTTTATGGACTGTATGTTCTTCTGTCAAATGTATACAAGGTTAAATTAAATAAGTTATTATTTTCGAAATTTGAAACATATGTAGAACATGTTCATATGAACAGCTTTTTCTACTAGGATTGTGCAAAATTCTTAAAATTTGAATTAACATTATATCATTGCAGTATAGAAACGCAGAAAGAAAAGTAAATCTGGATGTGGGGGCTCCTCACATTCAGATTTACTTTTCTTTCTGCGTTTCTATACTGCAATGATATAATGTTAATTTATATCTCCTTGCGATGGATAAATCGCCAAGTGTTCAAACATAGAAATTTATTTCTATCATAGTTTCTGGTGATGCGGAATGCGGGGAATATATAGATATAGGTATAAACCTTATATCGGTTATGTAAGCGATATATAATTTATGTTTTACAAGAAGTACCGTGTTCACATAAAGATGGAAGATGCCACAAAGGGAGAAAGCACTCACCGATAGTTGCCTGGATGATGTCCTCTTGATTCTCGGGCGAACTGGTGATGAAAGCACTCCCAAAGCACAGATCAAGCACAGCACTTAATAAAGTCTCAAGCGTTCCTGGGGGGGCCCCCCAATTATAATAATAAATAAGAAAGAAGCGGAGGCGTCGGCGGCGGCGGTTGAATCTGATCAGTCTAAGCGACGCGGTGGTTGTAGCCAATCTGAAGAAGCGTCCGTTGCCTTTTAAACAGTTCGGCAATTTTCGTGAGCCTTCGGATGTTGTCGGGATATCGAACAACAACACTTTGCGGCGGCAGCAGGAACTAAAGGATTTACGCATTCCTGCCCTAGATGGCGCTACCGTTATTTATGTGAACAGAAAAAAGGGCACAACCATACTCCCCGGCTTGGAAATCCTTAGGATTTTCAAAGAAAAGTAAAAAATGAACAATAACGATATGAGCGAATAAAGCTTTGAATACAAACTTGAGAATTATGAAGGAAATAATTAAATAAATAATATATATACATATATTGTAGCCTACATTGCCATATATTATAATAATAAATCGAATATAGGTGCATGCGAATACAACTGTGCCTTAATAACTAATAAATGCGAAGAGAAAAAAAATTATTGAGAAGGAAGGGGACACAATTTCACAACTGGACGTTTAAAGGTTCCAGTTGTAGTACGCACCAACGCGACACGCGCGATACCATCTTTCCCAGGGTATACCTGGTCAATAACACCTGTAGGCCAACGCAATGGTGGTGTATTGTCCTGATGAATAAGGACAAGCGTTCCCGGTTCAATTGGTACATCAGGCGTGTTCCATTTTTGTCTCAACTGAAGCGTGTGTAAGTAGTCTACGTGCCACCTTTTCCAATAACTTTGCACTAAACTATCTAAAAGTTTTTTCCTGTTATAAAGGCCAACCGAATCGTCCAGCTCATACGCAGGTAACGATTGCAATGGTGTTGTATTCAGAAAATGAGCGGGTGTCAGTATGGTGTGCGGCTGATCAGACAGCAAGCACAGCGGACGTGAATTTAAGAGGCATTCAATTTGAACCAGAACCGTCAGCAATTCTTCATAACACAGTAATTGCTGACCAATACAGCGATGTAAATGTGTTTTTACGCTTTTTATATTTCCCTCCCATATTCCACCATGGTGGGCTGCTCTCGATGGGATATTGCGCCACGTGATCTTATGATTATTTAATTCTGCCTGAAATGCAGTAGACATGTCTTTCGAAGACAAAAATGTGTATAATTCGTTTAAGTGGCGTTTTGCGCCAATAAAATTCGTTCCATTGTCGGAATAGATGCAAGCGACTGGGCCTCGCCTAGATAGGAAACGTTTAAGAGCGTCTAAAAACGTTTCTGAGGTTAAATCAGATGCAATTTCGATATGTATCGCCTTGGTAGTCAAACACACAAAAAGGCATATGTAAGCTTTCTGACTTTTAACACCCCGTTTACGTGTAAGCGTAATGTTTATAGGGCCTGCATAATCAATTCCCGTGTGAGTGAAAGCCTTAGCTTCTTGTACACGAGCAGGCGGAAGACTTGCCATCATAGGTGAAGGGTGAGAAGGAGCGCACTTGAAACAGAAATTACACTGGCGTATGCGTTTTCTAATAATATTTCGCGCGGATATGATCCAGTAGCGTTGTCTTAATAAAGACATGAGAAGATGTGAGCCGGTGTGACAATTGGAGCGATGATAATCATCAATTAATATATCAACCACGTGATCGCGGCGGGGAAGCAGTACAGGATGTCTATTTTCATAAGGAATGTCAGCGTTTGTCAATCGGCCACCAACGCGGAGCAATCCATTTTTATCTACAAATGGATTAAGTTTTCTTAAAGAGGGGGAAGGTAAGCCACCTTTTTTTATATTTTTAATTTCATCAGCGAAGTATTTGTTTTGTAAAGCGCGAAAAATTGCGATTTCAGCGGTTTCAATGTCGGACACTTGGATTGAAGGCGATCGAGGTATTTTATGTATAAAGCGGAGAATGTAAACAATAATGCGCAACAATTTTTTCCAAGTTGAGACACGAAGAGCAAGTTCAAGAAGCGGCGATGTATTATCATCGTTTGTTACAACGGTAAGAGTAACTGACGTTTTTATTTCAGGTATAGTACCTTCAGCGCGGGAGGATTCAAACGGTACAATTGGCCATTCAGCGATCGGAAGACGTGCCCATGGTGGACCTTGCCACCAAATCGGGTGGTCAATTAATTGTGAGGGCAATAGTCCTCGCGATACGGCATCACTGGGGTTTTCTACCCCATCTATGTGGAAGAAGCGGTCAGGAGCTAAAATCTCCTGTATTTTACTAACACGGTTAGCAACAAATATTTGCCACCGATGTGGAGATGAATGAATCCATGACAGGGCGATCATGGAATCAGAAAAAGCGTATATATCTTTTATGGGATAATTTTCATTAAATGCAATATGAACTTGTTTAACAAGCTTAGCAAGAAGTACCGCGGCACAGAGCTCAAGTTTAGCTAGTGTAATTACCTTTAGAGGTGCCACTTTGGATTTTGAACATACCAACTGAACTGAAATGTCACGATTAGGATGAGTCACGTGTAAATATATAACGCAACCATAAGCTTTCATGCTAGCGTCTCCGAATGCGAGTAAGTGTACAACACAGCCTGCCGCGATTCCTAAATGACGAGGTATTCGTAGATGAGAAAGGAGCGGTAATTCCTTTTTAAATTCTACAAAGCGTTCAGTCACTGTTTCAGGGGGTTCTTGATCCCACTCCACTTTTGCTAGCCAAAGGTCTTGCAATAAAAGTTTTGCATATAGTATGACCGGCGCGACTAAACCTAGAAGGTCAAATAAGCGAGCGATGGTCGAGAGTATAGCACGTTTAGTGTTAGCTACCGACGGTGTTGATATAGTAAACGATAATGTGTCCGTAATTGGTAGCCACTTTAAACCCAAAACCTTTAATGTGTCAGTATCGTTAGTGAACTCAACCGATGCGCGATGCGAGTCCGGTAAATGAGCGAGAAGTTCCGGTGAATTGCTTGCCCATTTCACGAGATTAAAGCCACCGGCTTTAAATAACTTGATTAAATCATCAGCCAAATTCACAGCTTCCTCGGTCGACTGTACTGACATGGTTAAATCATCCATATAAAGTTCTTGAGTGGCAACCCTAGCCGCCGCAGGAAAGCGTTCACGTTCATCCTCTGCTAACTGGCGGATTGTTCTCATAGCCAAGAACGGACTGGAGCGAAGACCGAAAGCTACGGAGTTAAATTGAAAAATGCGAGTACGTTCAGTTTCATTAAAGCGGTATAATATTTTTTGATATTTACGATCATTCTCGGACAAAAATATTCTTAAATACATTTGTTGCACATCTGCGGTCATCGCGATTTTAAAGTAACGAAATTTCAAAAGAAGTGCAAACAAATCTGCCTGTAAGTTAGGTCCGGTATGTAAAAGTTGGTTTAACGAAACACCAGTACCAGTTTTAGCGCTTGCGTCCAAACAAATACGCGTTTTGGTCGTCGCTTTGTCAGGACGCACGACAGCATGATGCGGAATAAAGTAACCTTCATTTATAGAGGTGGGAGAATGCGGTATTTCAGTCAGGTAACCTTTTTCTATATAATCGGCGATGACGTCATTGTAAGCTTGACGTAATGCGGGTAGCGCGTTAAACTTGCGCTCTAATGCGGTAAATCGACGCTGAGCGTATGTAAAGGAGTGACCTAAAGACTTAGGATCTCCACTAAAGGGCAGTGAAACAGTATAGCGGCCACAAGAACTTCTCGTAACTGTAGAGGCGTACAACTGTTCGCAGTCATTATCTTCCGGACTTACAATATTTAATGCGGACACTTCCTCAAGCTCCCAGAATTTTTCAATGTTTTTATTTATTTCATCTGTTAAAGGACCGAAGGACCAGACTATATCTTTAGAGTTTATTTGAGGTATCTCCCCCATGACAATATAGCCAAGCGTTGTCTCGAGAGCGTACGGAGTATTCAAAGTATCAGCTGATGGAGCGGGAGACGGCGGGATCACTTTACCTCCTAGCAAAATGAATGCAAACATCTGAGCGCCCAGAATCACATCAATATCTCCGGGTGAACTCCAACCCTCATCAGCGAGCGGTAAGTTTTTAAAATAATCTATTACAGGTGCACAAACGACGCGCGTTGGTAACTGATCAGTAATATGATCGACTACTAACATTGTTAAGTTATATTGCGAGTCCGAAAAACGCGACTGAATTGTAATCATTACGTAGCCTTTAATAGGCGTGGAGATATTACTCACTGTCTTCAAAGATGAATTTATAAGCGGGTGAATTTCTAATTTTAATTTATTGCAACATGCGAGAGAAATTATATTATTTTGTGAGGCACTGTCAGCGAGACATCTAATAATAACAGGTTTCTCATTATTAGTAACGTATACTTGCGCGGTAGGCAAAATGATTGTTTTGTCTAAGTGGTTGCGGGAATGTAACGTAAGCGGATTGCTACAAGAAGCGGTAAGCGAATTGCTACAAGAAGCGGTATCTACAAATTTAGGTGTATGTGTACCTATACCGGTATGCATACATAAATGTTGTCGTTCTGACGTCGACGCGAGCGAGTGACCGACGGCGGCGGTGGCGGCCGTGGTTCTATTAGAGTCCTTATTCTCAGATCGCATTTCGTTATTAAAATGTTGCGTTTGATTATTAAAATGCAATAGCGAATGGTGCTTTCTATGACAATGTTTACAAGTATTAGTAGAACCACAATTAAAGGTAGTGTGTTTTGCACTAAAACAATTAATGCACATTTTCTTATCTTTAATGTAATTAAAGCGTTCTTTCACCGACAGTTTTTTAAATGCCGCGCACTCGTATAAGTGAGTGTGATGTAAGTTATTACAGAAAACACAAGCAGGTTTGAAAACCTCAGTTTCCGTAATAGCAAAGGTATGCGATAATTTCGGTGTGTAATTGCGAGACCGAGCTTGAGAATTGGACCCTTGACTTTGGTGACTCGTCGACCGTACGGTCGGGGCAGTTCGTTCCAAAATTTTAATGCGATGTCGTACAAAACTCACGAGCTCTTCACTGGAAGGTATTTCACTCTGACTCGATGCCTCGAATTTTTCTACTAATATGGAATCAAACTTTTTAAGAGCAAGATGCGTGAAAATGAAATCATTAAGATCTTTAATTTCTAACTGTTTTAAAGCGGCCCATGAAGAATGAATACGTTCAATAAAGTTACTTAGCTGATCGGGTGAATCAGAAACAGGTTTTATATCGAGTATATTGTTAAGGTACATAGATCCAAGCGCCCGCTTATCTTGATATTTCGTCACTAGCGCATTCCAAATGGTGGCATAGTTCGCTTCGTTAGGTACAATTCCTGCGAAAACGTTAAGAGCGGTTCCACTTAATTTGCCTACTAAATACTGAACGCGCTGAGCGTCGGTTAATTGCTTGTTCTCGTGTACATTTGTTTTGAAGCATTGATGAAAAAGCGGCCATGATTCTGGATGACCAGAAAAACCTACCAATTTGAGTGGTTCAAGTCCGACAGTACAATTATTCGAAGCTTTATTTTGTGTCAAACGACGAGATTCCAGTAAACTTGAACGGGCATGTTGGATGAAAGAAAATAATGTTTCAAATGCGTTCCAATTATTGAAATTAAGCGCGCACTCAGGATCCTGTTCTAACAAGAATGCATTGTGTTGATCACATAAATCGTTAAATTGATTATATAAATTGTCGATATTCGACGAAGCGGCTAAAAATTCTTGTTTACTTCTAGTATTGATTTCAGACGGTACTAATTTCTTCGCGGTATTATATAAAGTATTAATAAGCGAAAATATTGCCTCCTTTTTAGCAATGAGCATTCTTAATTTTGCGTCCGGCTTATCAGTAGTCGGCGCCATCTTGTATGCCTATGATGCGAGCTTCGGTTGGCGGCACGCGACCGTTACGGAGGAACAAAGGAATGCAGAAAATATCGAAATTAATCGCGAGTAATACGATTTAAGCGGGTGTTATTGAACAAGTATAATAATATAAGTATTCATAAATTGTAGATCAAGCGATTACCAAGATAAAAGTTATATTTGGGAAATTCAATGCGTATTATGTGGTATAAATTTATTAAATGCACAGTTGTAAACACGAATACATAAATTATAAATAAATATTATGAAAGATGCTAACAAACAAAGGATGTTTGCTAGTAGCGAGGGGCTGGTTTTATCCGGTTCGAATGAACCAAAAATTATGGTGATGTGGAATGCGGGGAATATATAGATATAGGTATAAACCTTATATCTGTTATGTAAGCGATATATAATTATGTTTTACCAGAAGTACCGTGTTCACATAAAGATGGAAGATGCCACAAAGGGAGAAAGCACTCACCGATAGTTGCCTGGATGATGTCCTCTTGATTCTCGGGCGAACTGGTGATGAAAGCACTCCCAAAGCACAGATCAAGCACAGCACTTAATAAAGTCTCAAGCGTTCCTGGGGGGGCCCCCCAATTATAATAATAAATAAGAAAGAAGCGGAGGCGTCGGCGGCGGCGGTTGAATCTGATCAGTCTAAGCGACGCGGTGGTTGTAGCCAATCTGAAGAAGCGTCCGTTGCCTTTTAAACAGTTCGGCAATTTTCGTGAGCCTTCGGATGTTGTCGGGATATCGAACAACAACACTTTGCGGCGGTAGCAGGAACTAAAGGGTTTACGCATTCCTGCCCTAGATGGCGCTACCGTTATTTATGTGAACAGAAAAAAGGGCACAACCAGTTTCTTAAAATTTGTTTTCACCTTTCTATACTGGACCATTCAGCTGATCGGGGCAATTTGTGTGGGAGGAAGTGAAAAAAAGCTTCGCCTTACTCCCATACAAACAGTTGTTCATATAGACTAGTACTACCTATGTTGTGAGTTTCGCCAACTAATATTATTTAACCTTATACAAATAACTTAAGGGCCCGTTATCACTGACATTGAGCAGCACCTCATTTTGCATCAAGTAGAACTGAACCCTAAGATCTTTTGTTATAGTTTAAAATAGCGCGCTCTGAGCCGTGGCTGTTATGACAACCGAAACACAGCGCGCTCTTAAAAAACTGGTTTTTCGCTCAAAAACATTTTTACGGTGAAATTTTCAGAAAACTGTCTATAAAGTACTTACTAAATTACATTTTCCTTATTTTTCTGTAATTTTCCTACGATTTGGTAATGTAAATTTTATATAAAACGAAAAAAACATGAAAAATCAACCAAGTTTCGGATTTTTTTTCGAGCGAAGTATAACGTATCGCTTTTTGAACTGCAAAAAATCTGCAGAGAAAATGTTGCATACATTTATATACATTTTTTTCAGACACAAAATATCACAATTTCATGGTTTAAAATGTCTCAGAAAAGAGACAAAATTGGGATAAGCCCCCCTTAAATTTAATAAGTATTGAAGTAAACATGCACAGATTGACCTTTGAATGTCAAGAATAATCAAATAAAAAAATAAAAAACAGACAATATAATTAATTATAAATTTAAGCAAGTCAAACTTCTCAACGATTATGTTATTGTACAGTTAATGTTCTACATATCCAAATTGTATTTTTACAGTGATCAAACTTCCACACCTTGTTACGGAAAAGTAATCAGATTGTAAATTTTATGGACCTAATTCCTACATAAAATTCAAAAACTATGCTGAAAAAATTGCTAAAGCATCAGAAATATAAATTTGTTGACACTTAATGTACCACAATATGTAAATTATTCGTTACATTATTTGTAAATAAAATACTTCGAAATGTCATGTCAGAATAATCTATGATCTTTATTAAATTGAATTCAGTAATTTTATGGAAAATCCCTTCATTTAATGAGACCGAAAAAGATAATTAACATCACTACAAATTCCAAGAAAATTACGATTCAAAGGGCACTCCATACAAAAGGCGTAATTTTGAGAACTGCCTTTTAATTATCACTGGCCCCGTAGCATAATGTTTGAAGGCGCGCGTGGCATACTGTTTAATCGCAAAAACATCGTGTCACGCTCCTCTCACCTGTGATTCCACTAAGTTGCGTCGCACGCCATTAAACATTATGCTACGTGGCCAAGGCAGCATATTTTGTCACACTTATATTAGAGTTCAATTTCATGTGGTACAAGCTAGGGCGCTTGTGATAAAAAATCCATAAAAATTACATTATCTTTGCAGGCAATTCGTACCTTTACGGAAAATTAGGGCTTATAAAAAAAGTGCTCGATTCAAACTTTTAATATTTTTGTTCGATGGATCATTTTTTGAGGCTTTGTGTCTATTACTTGACATCAAACATTGTAGTTTTATCCTAATAATTGGTGTAGTAAGTATCTCGCCTTAGACAGGTGAGTATGGAATTCAAACTATTTATTACTGGCAATGTACCTTACATAGACAAAGTAATAAGCGAGCTTGTTTGATAGTATTCATAAAAAAGAAAATTCCAATTCTTTGTACAAATAACATCTATACATACGATGTGATTTATGGAAAAACATAACTTGATTAATGACTGTCCACACACGGGCCGCCAGCGCCGGTCGCTATTGAAGCTTAGATAAGGGGCCCTTTTCCCGTACCTCTGTGTGCCCTTTACAAACATTCACTAACTTGATTGATTGTGGCGTTTTACTTAGACAGAGACAGCAGTATACAGATTTTTTTTTATTGATAAGAAATATTTGGTTTAGGATCCATTCAAATAGTGAGCGCCAATTTAGGCTTCCGTACCCCCGTACAAAAGGGGCCCTTGCGACCTCTGCTATCTTTCTGTCTGTCTGTCACAAAGGTGTACAGCTTCAGCCTTAGATGGTAGCCTGTTGAAATTTTCTCAAAATAGTTATTACTGTAGCCTCTATCACGACAAACAATAAATATAATATTATTGATAATCATAATGTTTGAATTTGTAATATTTACTCGGGTCTACCGCGATCCAAATTGATACCTTTTTTAGTGTACTTTATTAATAATAATGTACGAAACGCGAGATTTTAGAGTTAAATAATAAATAATTTGACCAAGTATGAGTCAGACTGCGCATAAAAGGTTCCGTACAACCACACATTGCGGTTGAGTTTTTATTTAAATTCTAGTATTTGCCGTGATATAGGCCATAATAACACGTGACAGAGGGACAGATGGATGGACAGACGACAGAAAGCGGAGGCTAACCACCTAATACACAAAAGTCCCTTAAAATTAACAGCTGCTTAGACATCCTGCTGTCTCGTTCTTTCGCAGGCGATTTATAAATACAGCATGATAGTTAAGGAGCTCCTAATCCTAAGTGACGTATGTCAATTCGGCGGTTAGAAATATAGTTCAGTTTGGCTACGGAACGCTAAAAGTGTGTGTGTCCGTAGTACGACGATAAGGCTCACCGCTCACGTTGGGACGTAAAAATCGTCGGTGAAAAAAGAGTGTCTGAGTGATGACTGTGGAACAGTTCACCGTCGGAAACACTTCTTACACACTTTTTGGGAATAATGTAATTACTTGTTTGTGGTAGATGTAGATGAAAATCATCCAGTTATTTTAATTTAAACAAAAGTACTGCGGACAGCAATAAAATGGAAAGTACCTACTCTAAAAACTGTCTGTCAAAAAGATACAGGCCTAGTTGTTTTTTATGGGCAGTTTTTATTTCAGGATATTATGATGGTCCGGAGGGAAAATAAAAAGGGAGTTTGCATTTTTTTCCGTTTTTATTGCGTGGAACTTAATGAGGTACGATGTCAGCGTGGGTCCATTTATCCAAACCTTGATAAAACGGACCTTTCAACCGACTAACTACTAAAATATTCGAGGAGTTTGTGGGTGCCACGGGAATTTAAATTAGTTTTACACAGACACAAAACGTAGTTTTGAAACGGGACACGTATAATTCAAGGCATCACATAATCGCAATCTAAAGCAAATATAAAAAATATGTATATGTTATATCATTCATAGATTCTTTTCTTTTTAAGGGGCTCTACAATGCTAAACATCGGTTTTGTATTGGGTTCAATTCAAAGTCATCAGTTCCGTCAATGTAGACGGAAATTAAAAAAAAAAATATGATGTGTTTTTTGACTCAAAAAAATTATTGATTAAACTTTATAAATAAATATAGTTTCAATCTTCCTTTGATTATATTACTTTAGAAAAAGCATGAATTTCACGAAAAAAGCGATTCAGTTTCCATATTTCAAAACCGATAGAAACGAAGCCATCACATACAGATACTACCTAGAAAATAACATCTTTATTACATAAAGAAATTATAGTTAATGTCCTAATGTAGCCGTGATTTCAAAATAACTGAAGTTTTGCTTGCGCAGACAAGTTAGTTGCATAGACAGTTAAAAAACATAAGCGTTAGAGCAGGACTGAATTTTAGCATTGTGCAGCCCCTTAATGCGTTTATTACTACAATAAGTTAAATACAACATCAAAAACGGTTACAAGTACACAATACCCACGATGTTTGTCAGGATAAAACGATGTAGCAAAATATAATAGATTGTAATGAAAACTGCGTTTCCGCGCTGTGATTGGCTCAATTTATTCCCAAGTAACACATTAGTGATTTTTGTAGCTTATCTTATAACTTGAAGTTCTAAATTAGTAGTATATCAGTATCAGATGTTACTTCCAGTCGCAAAAACATCTCAAAGTTATGTATGAGTTCTTCATATCACTTTTAGTTGCATATGGACGTATTTTGCTGCTACTTTATTACTTATGTTGGTAAAGAGTCGAAATTGTTACTAATAGTTGCAAATTGGCTCTTTTTATTACTGATATAGTACCCATAGTGACAAACAGGTGTTTAAAATCACTCATCAGCAACTCTATGAAATAAGTAATAATAATAACCGACGCCAATATTTCACTTGTAGTTCCAAATGGGTAATATATTGGAGTATTCCATCACCTGTAGTGGTAAAACGGATCGTGTTGCAGCCTTTTTGAGACCTATCACTGTTGTTACCTTGAGTTATAGTATTTACTAACATGCCACTCCAACGCGACACTGAGAGATCCAAAAAGACCAATAGTTACTTTGGGTTATGACAAAACAATACAATACAATATTCTTTATTGCACACCAAAAACAAAGTAAATAGACAATTTAAAAAGTAAAAGTAGGGTACAATTGGCGATTTTCCAGACAGTCCACATGTTACTCATATGACGCTAGGTGATTTTTAGAACCTAAGGTATTAAATAGGTCAGAGTACTATTTTATCACAATAATGCATAGTTTTACATATTTCTTACATAGTTTTCATAGTTGTAACTGTTTGAATGAAATAAAACAATCAATTCGGAACTAGGTTCTATTTGGGTTGCATAATGGGTTGCTTACACTGATATAGAACCTGAGCTAAGCTGTCTTTCTCTTACCTTGGGTTACAATTTGATATGATATCGAACGTATATGCCACCCAGATTGATTCATAAATTAACAATTTTGTTAGTTTCCAACACTGATAGCAGGATAGCGTAAACAATTTTCAACGCGTGTGACAGAAATGGCATTAGAACCCGTGTCACGACTCCTAATTTATGAACGCGGCCCAGAAGTGCTACTTGCTTATAGATAACCAATTAGTGAGTAGTATTTTTTCTTATTTTGCTTTGGGCTAGGCAAAGAGTATTTCTGCCATGCAGCTTTGAATGCTCCCACAGAAATAAGTAAGAAATTGATGATTAAACTACCGACAATTAGGCTGAACAGTTAAGATTCGTACCTAAGCTTAGACCGCAAAAAGAAGTAAAAAAAGAATCTCGTGTTTTATATCTCCCATTTTCCATGACACTGTTAGTTGAAAAGATTTTAATATATGATAAACTAGCATTTTTTAACCCCGTTTTCTAATTTTCGGCCGGTATGAAACTGTCCCCCCTGATGCAAACATAGAAACTCTAGGAGCCCAAGGTGAGTAAACATGCGATGGTTTGCTAAGTCTTGCGGCTTCTTTACAACGCTTGCTTGAATACCTTGTGTACATAATGTAAAGGGGACATCTTTGCATCACGTACACGAGGTATTTTGTAAGCAATGTATTATTAAGTGATACAATACTACAAAGGTTGCATTCTATTGAAGTGCGAAGTAAAAGCGCAGTGCAGCATGAGTTCCTTTGCTCGCTTATGGCAAAGCTTAGGTGTTCTTTATCGTAACTGAACAATGTGGTTATGTGGGCGGGCATGTGTCGATACAGAATTATACCGGGACACGTGTCTCTTGGAATATTTCGAAAATTCACATTGAAATTTATTACAAATTAAATACTTTTGCAAAGTGCGAGTGCACAAACGGTTCCGTATAATCACACAATGAGGACACGGAACCCTTATTAAACCAAAGATTTTCAAAAGTAAAGATAAGCCCTTACCGTACTATACAGCACCAAAATGTTTCCACCTTTAAATGGGTGACGCTCACACGTTTAGAATCAGTGCTCATTTGAACACAGTGGACGCCTTAAGTGCACTTAAAGTTAATAATTTTAACAACTTTAGTAGTCTGATCTGGGGATCTAAAAAGGCCGACTTGGGTGAATCATAAAATGATTTGAAAGTAGGATGGAGTCAGGGTTTTTTCACGCGTGCAAACGAGACGGCATTAGAACAGAATCATAATGTGATTCATGCAAAGCGGCCTTTTTAGAGGACCAGTTTGCTGACCGTAGGTAGACGGATTGCGCACTCATAAGTGTGCGCGCGTCGGCATTATGTTGACGCACACATTCAAAAACAATGCAATAGATTTTAGATAATTTGAAATAATTTGAAATTGAATTTTTGTATAAAACATTATGGTAAATAACAACATAGTAATGGTAGCGCCTGACAACCAATTTAGCACCTCTGAGCACGGAACCCTAATTTTAGTTATTTGTTTAACTTTAAAGCATGTTAACATAACATTGCAGTATAGACACGCAGAATGAAAAGTAAATCTGGATGTGAGGAGCTCTGAACCGGGATTTAAATTAGTATATCCTTGCGAAGGATACATAGCCAAGCATTCAAATATAGAAATTAGTATATCCTTGCGAAGGATACATAGCCAAGCATTCAAATATAGAAATTAGTATATCCTTGCGAAGGATACATAGCCAAGCATTCAAATATAGAAATTAGTATATCCTTGCGAAGGATACATAGCCAAGCATTCAAATATAGAAATTAGTATATCCTTGCGAAGGATACATAGCCAAGCATTCAAATATAGAAATTAGTATATCCTTGCGAAGGATACATAGCCAAGCATTCAAATATAGAAATTAGTATATCCTTGCGAAGGATACATAGCCAAGCATTCAAATATAGAAATTAGTATATCCTTGCGAAGGATACATAGCCAAGCATTCAAATATAGAAATTAGTATATCCTTGCGAAGGATACATAGCCAAGCATTCAAATATAGAAATTAGTATATCCTTGCGAAGGATACATAGCCAAGCATTCAAATATAGAAATTAGTATATCCTTGCGAAGGATACATAGCCAAGCATTCAAATATAGAAATTAGTATATCCTTGCGAAGGATACATAGCCAAGCATTCAAATATAGAAATTAGTATATCCTTGCGAAGGATACATAGCCAAGCATTCAAATATAGAATTTTCTTTCTATCATAGTTGGGCAACGCCTGGCTCGGGGGCCGAATGCGGCCCGCCCCGGGTTCTGAGCCGGCCTGCGGAACATCTTAAGAGACTATGCGAATTTTATTTTTGTCACTGTCACTCCAAGCGAAAAATCGCGCAGTGCGAGAGGGGCGGATTCAGGGCGAAAGCGAAAAATGTTAGTTTTATAATTTTTATAAAAAAACAAAAATAGCTAGCAAAATTTCAAATATCAAATCTCTAGATATTGTTGAAACACACCTAATAAAATATGTTTGAGTTCTGTATATGGTTCCTATTCGTCAAACGAGGAGAAAAAGTGTGTTTGAAGACCTCATTTCAACAATTATTTCTATCGAGGAAAATTTATCCAAACATGTATTCCAATTTCAAAACCCTAGATTATATAGTCAAAATGCATATACCAGAAACTGATTATAATTTTCCGTGTATTTCATGAAATACACAGAAAAGAAACACCCGTATTTTTTTCGCATTTCGCCTTAAAATTGGGCGCCAAAAATCGTAATATTTGGTACACGTTACAAGAGAGCTGAGTGAAAGCATAAAATTAAATACAGCGATAAAAGTAAACTTTCATCATAAATTATGTCCACTGTTTTTTTGCACACTTCTTATATGAATAACTAACATGTCTAAAGGCACAATTTTTTTGCATTAACTTGATAAATATATAAAATAAACCGTTTTTTTTAAAGATTTCCAATTAACTACAGCCCGCGATTTCATTAACATCCTAAAGTTTGGCCCGCAACTTTCTTTCAAACCCCGTTCTAAAGATTGACAGTCCAACTAACGTCTAGCTACGTGAGCTGCCGTTGCTGAGCCCGTTTCATAGATATCTCAAAAAATTATGAAGTTATTAGCAATCAAAGTGTCAGTAACGGCATGTCTCATGACGTCATCTGACATGATTTCATACTAAAAGTGGTAAATGTCGCCATCGCTAACTTCAGTAATAGGATTTTTTTTTTAATTCAAAATGTTTTGTGCTTTGATATGGCTAATTAGTCAGTTACTATAAAAGATATACAGATATTTCACTACAGGAGACGTGTCCATTTGTAATGAAGTAAACTGAAAAAGTTTGTAATAAATTTTAGGAGTAGTTACCAAAGTATTTTGTGCAACTGTGACATAATGTGAGACATTGGGACACGAGTGCTTGTTTACGAAACGAACGAAGTGAGTTGGACGAGTGTCCTAATGTCTAATTATGTCCAGTTGCACACAATACTTTATCTATGACCATCAAAAACAATTTCACGAAACTCACTAACACTCGTCATGATATTGTAGTGATACTCGTCATAATACTTAAGCCCATAGAATTAGTAGGTAGATGTCCGAGACCAATCAGTAAAAAGTGTTCTGTGCCAATGAGAAACGAGAAGAGTAAAGAGGGGGTGGTTTAAAAAATTAAGACAGATCGTTATCGCTTGTGATTGGTTCTCATCATCCATCAGCCTAGTACGTCCACTGCTGGACATAAGCCTTTCCAGGACTTTTCCACTCCCGGCGGTCATCTCACACACGCTGGGCAGGGTTGGTGAGCGTGCGGTGCCGGAACCCTCGCACCAGTGTCGCCGCTGCCGTCACCAGTCTCTAGTGGTGCTATAATAAGTTTAACCAATAACAGCGCAGAATCGCGGTGTTATTATTTATTATTATTACATCAGTCAAGCAACGTAGCTACTTATAAAACCGCTATTGATTTTGTAATTATCAGTAAAAGAATAAAAAAAATTAAATTCTCAAGAATCTCTGATAAATATTTTATAAAAAAGTCCCAACTTAAATAGACCATGGCTACAATATTAGTGGGATCTGTAGTCTATTTAAGAAATTTATTTAAAAAAATTATGCTTTTCCGAGGGGAGGGGAAGCGGTAATAATATGACAATACTATTATTTAGGTACAAACCATTTTACAGCACTCGTAGCACAGTGGTTATACGCGCGCGACGCGACTTAGTTGAATCACAAGTGCGAGGAGCATGATACGATGTTTTTGCGATTAAACAGTATGTCACGCTCCTAGCACCTGTGTTTCGGGTCACGCACGATTAAATACTGTGCTGCGGGGCTTTGGCGGCCTTTCCCAGTCTCTCGAATTAGCCTTCTCGACCGTAAAAACCTAATTTATCTGTCGAACTTCATACATTTTTAGCTCGAGTTTTAAAATTCTCGCTTCGAGTATTTCTCCAGAATAGCCCCCCTAGTGTATCTTTAATATGACCACAAATCTTTCATTTACTGGTCTACAAGGAGCTATTACTACTTTGACAAATGTTCATACATCGGATACAAATACACTGGCAAATTAATTTAATTGTTTAATAAGGAAACCTACAACTATCCGACTAAAATCCCGAAACATCAAAGACATAGTTTCAAAGTGCCAACCTGCTTAATTAAAGTTACTTACTTTGACACGCGGGTACACCGACATTCGTTGTGGTCCGATTCAGAGTTACATAGCTAAAATCACAAGTAAATGATTTATGTAGATCACAAAGGATTACATTACACTTTATGGGAAATAATTTATTAGAACGACTTTCTTCGCTGATATGAAGATGCAAAATGTCAATGAGCCAACTAATAATCGACTCTATCAAAAGCTAATAAAGTCTTTGCCATTGGCCTAATGAGCGTTTTTCGTTGTGTCAAATTTAGTGTTAAATAAAATTCCTAGATGGCACTGTCGTATACTGCAGCAACAGAAGCAATTGTTGTAGATTGATGAATTTGCTCAGATACCAAACAAAATAAAAACCACCGACTTTGACATTGATTGCCACGAAACTTTTTTTTTTATCTATGGTGACATATGGGCACAACATCTGCAGGAAAGCCTAAAATTAAGCTTTTTAAAACAGTGTACTAATGAGCGATTTTCACGTGGAAATAATAAACGTGAACATTTTAATAAACGTGAAAAACGCTCATTAGTGCGTTGGATGTTAAGTATGAATGATTATGAATGTTAATGTTTCCTTTAATAAATATATGCCTCTATTAGCTTTTTATTTGTAATAACACATATACAAGTTTAAATATAAACAATAAATAAAATAAAATTTTGTACTTGAAATATATTTCGGCCCTTATTAGGCCGTCATCAGTCAAGTATTCTAATGTTTACTTTAAAAGACATAGCTATGTAACTTTGTACAAGCTGAGAAAATTTGCACAGATACATGACATGTATTTGTCACAAAAAAGCAAATATCTCGTTTCTCAATACTTTTAAACATTTATGGTTTTGATGCAGCTTTCATTTTTTTTATTAAATTGGTTAAATGTGTTGAACGAACGTTCCATTAATTTTTCTTTACATGTAAACCTAACACGCTCCTCTTCGTTTCGTTCATCGTAGCACCTATTTTTGCGTTTTGGTGAAAGATTTTCGGTTTCGTAAAGAAGATCTGAATAAAGATGGAAACAATTTGGTGCTGTCATAGTACGGTAAGGGCTTATCTTTACTTTTGAAATCTTTGGTGAAGGGGCAATAACTTACAAGGACGATTTGAAACATGAGATTGGCGAGTTGTTCAAACGTTTCGAGTAAGGTATTGCCCTTACCCACGTGTATCATGCTACGTTTTTCAATGCATAGTGTGAGTAAATAAAATAAATATAATAAAAAAAAAAAGTATTTATTATAAAATTAAAAATGTCTGTATTAATACTATAATTTTTTATACTTGATGGTGCTCTTCAACATTAAATGTACCGAAAGATCACAGTGAAGTGAATTTTCGTAACTATTCTGGTATTGATGTCGTGATTTTGGCGGCAGGAGCCTATCATTTGCAATTATAGCTTCTACAAGGTGTGGTTAAGTCCAATGGTTTATCAATTAGTTCCAGATTTTCCAAGGAAACAAAAAACAAAAAGTGTTTGAAATCTCAGATTTGAAAATTGGGCGGGCTTACTTTACTTTCTTTTTCTTTATGTGCACGCAACTTGTCAGCTTGACGTAAAAAAACGGCACGTTCCTAAAGATATCATAGAACTGTGACTCGCGCGACATGCGTGCGGATGCGTTCCGAAATTTGTTTGTGTGCGAAACAAAGAACTACATTATAACCTCTCAGCAATGAATGTGATAATAATAATGACTTTCGCCATTTGTAATTTTTTTATTTGTAAATGCATCAAAACTACAATTTCTTCCCTTTAAAATTCCATGTGAAGAACGTAAAATTATGACTGGCTCAAAAGGACTGATTATCCAGAGCTGTCCAAAAATGAAAAACCATGTATTATACAACGTGTATAAAGGTGTAACTATATTTGAAGAGCTTATTTAGTCAATGGTATAAAACAACTTTTACTATGGAGTCAACCATGAAATCCGAAAAAAAAATCTGCCCTTCCATACATTTCCGCCGAGCGGCATTGCATTTTTCTAAGAAACAGTTATTTTTTTTCGAGACACAGGGTTTTTCCGGAGTAAAAGTTGTTTTATACCATTGACTGAATAAGCTCTTCAAATATGGTTATACCTTTTTGTTACACGTTGTATATGGTACACAAGGAAAGGTTGCAGGTTAGCCAACTACCTGCAAAACAATATATAGGTAAATAATGAGGGCGGTGAAATTGATTTTACGAACAGTTTTAATGCATATAAATTGAGTCTTCACGAGCACTTGCATTGAAAACAAATCAAGAAGGCTCTGAGACAAAATAATACTATATGTAAGTACTTTATTTTGAACGAATGAATAGACACTATTGTACACACAGGAAATAAAACATAATATTAAGGTAACGAATATACGATATTGTACAAAAGACAGTACATGAATATTTCATTTTTATTTAGTCTTGGAAATATTTCCAAGATACAATGGTACCGATTCGGTGAAGCACATCTTAACTTATTTTACAGGACTAAACTAAATTTAAGCGTTCTGTCCTTGTCTTTCCGATGAAGAAAGAAAAAGACAGGACACTTAAAATAAGGTTAGTCCTGTCAAATAAGTTAAGACGTGTTATGCCGAATCGATACCACTCTCGGATAATCTCACAAAATAAACTCAGAAACATTGAAAATAGTTTCTATACGTACAATTTTATAGGAGAGCTGTGGAAAATGAAAATTGGTGGACAGGGCTATAATATTTTATGGCTGTATTAATATTTAAATATTCAAAATATTTATTGCAACTAAGTGTATACAGATGTTACTCGGACACAGCAATATTTACACTAAGGTTAGAATGGAGGCATATTTTACATCTTACATCTATTGTTTTAAAATATAAAATATGTTTTTCTTGTTTACAACCTTTCACAGTATATTAACATCTACGAATCTTCTACAATTTTGTTTATAAAATAAAATACGAGATCAGAATCAGATCAGAATCACATTAGCTTTCATCTGACAGAAAACTTTCCACTGTGTAGAAGCACTTTTCTACTAGATATTGTTTTAATGTTTTCATAAATACGGATTCTTTTTGTGCAGTCTTTATATTATCATAATCATCCATCAGCCTAGTTCGTCCACTGCTGGACATAAGCCTTTCCAGGACTTTGCCACTCCCGGCGGTCATCCTGGAAGAATTGCCCATACTCATACTCGCTGGGCAGGCGGGTGCCGGAACCCTCGCACCAGTAAAGCCGCTGCCCGTCCCCAGTCTGTTCCATATAAGGCCCGGCTAGGGATGGATATACCGCCATCAATCGGTCCCAGGCATGGTGGGCCTCCTGGTTTTTGGCCTGTGAGCTGTCCTCTTACTCTCACCCGAATTACTTCGAGAGGATCTCCAAGTAAGATGGTGGTACCTCCACGGTCGAGCCCGGCATCAGCTCTACCACCTGTAGTCTTTATAGTTTATATTAGCTGGTAAATTATTAAATATTTTAACTTGCATATAATAGGGGCTACAATTTAACATTTTTATTCTTGATTGGGGCAAATATAAGTTATTTTTGTGTCGGGTATTAATTGGATGGGTATCTTTGATCTGTAGAAATAGATTTTTATTTTTAAAAACAAATATACTAATCTCAAAAATATTAATACACAGTAAAGTCAACAAATGGAATTTTTTGAAAAACTGTATGCAGCTATCAGATTCTTTTATGTGTGCTGGTATATGCATACAACGTTTTTGTTTTATAAATAATTCCTGTGCATCTACACTACACTATTACACCACAGCATAACACCATAATGGAGCCATGAATAGGTGTAAGCCAGTGGCGTGCATTGAACTTTTTTCCGGAAAAGCAATCAGAAGGTCAAGTTTGACAATAAAAAAAATTAAATGAGACTTGAGGATAATTCATGATTTATATAAAAACGGCTCACCTCAATACGTGTTATGATCGGGAAAGCCGACCAGTTTCAGCAGATTTAGACTGCCTTCATCTGGTCGAGTAAAGACGTTACGCGACGACGTTACGCCTCACACAGTATAAATCAATAAAAAAAATATGAAAAAAATTAAATAACACTTTGAAAAAAAAAATGTTTGTATGACCCCAGGGTAGGCACTGCCTACTCTAGAGTGAATATTTTTTTTTAAAGTGTTATTTAATTTTTATTATATTTTTTTATTGTCAAACTTGACCTTCTGGTTGCTTTTCCGTAAAAAAGTTCAATGCACGCCACTGGCGTAAGCGTAGTATGCTGATAGTGCAGTTTCCGTATTTGTACTCTGTTCTATTTCACTGAGTGCAAAAGTAAACTTCGATAGTTTTGATTCTATTTTCTCAATATGACTCTTAGGTCCACTTGCAACATGATCTTGACTCAACTTTAACATGGGTTAAGTCAACTTTTAAAGTTTTGAATCGAGGTATTTTCTATATCGCAGCATCTATCGATAAGTTTTTGACTGTTGCGCGCTGTAATTTATATGTTTCGGAGATAAGTAGAGAGACATACATTTTCTGTGGGTTTTCAGATACAGATACAGATACAGATCTTTATTTATAACGGTCAGTTACATGTCATTTTGTTACAATATAACAAAAAAAAAAAAAAAATTTTACTTAAATTATATATAAATAAATTGAATTAACTTGAAGTAAACAGAAATCTCTATAAACAATTATAATGTCAAATCTGTCATATTTTTCGAAAATTTCCTCAAATGTATGCACGTAAATATAGCCTTTAAATTTTTAACTTCAGCTTTTTAAATATAATAAAAACATATCTTCACGACATGAATACCCGAGGGGGTATAAGAATTGTACCGAGTGTGAACCGTGAAATGCAAGTCAGAGTCCAAACTAAGTACTCTTACGTTTCACCTAAGATTTTTACGTCCCAAAGCTTTTTAGAGCATGGAGGTTTCCTCACAATGTTTTCCTTCACCGTTCAGCAAGTGGTAAGTAAAAACAAATGCTATGCACATAAATTCCGAAAAACCGGGCATCGAACCTGGATCTCAAGATTGAGAGGCCAGTGTTCTACCCCTGAGCTACCGCCACTTTTTTTTCACATTTTTAAAATCTAAATTTTCACATTCCTATCGCACTCGGCCTGCTTAATAATTTATTTTTAATCTACTTAGTAAGAATTATTTTGCCGTGCAGATTAGTCCAAAATTATTTTGCCGTACAGATTAGTCCAAAGTTATCTTACCGTACAGATTAGTCCAAAATGAAATGCACCAGGTTACAGTCTTCCAAAATGTGAGATATAAACTTTGCAAGATAAAAAAAAAGAAAACTTGTACTTACCGAATTTCTGTCCTAAATGCAACCACATAAATAAAAGTGCCCTATTTTTTTCTAGAACTATTTACAGCCAACGGACGGGACGTGCTCTATTTTTCATGAATTGTAAGAAAGCGTAAGGAAATACGATCTTTGCCGAAGAGTGGCGAAGATTCCTGTGCGCATTATTTATATGGTACTACACTACTGTACTGTAACATATAGCTAGGCAATATGTTAGGTTTAGGTAAGGCTAGGTTTTATAGGTAGGTTAAAGGACTATTTATTCGTGTTTAGTTGGCAATCGATAACCTTTATGGATCGACATACGTCGCATTGACTGAATTATTTCGTGTTTTCCAAAAATAAATACAGATCGAATATAAAAGATCTTTCAGACAAAACACGAGCAAGATTCCTTAGAGAGTCCCATCGATGTGAAGGTGGCTCTCCATAAAGATTCCTATCGGTGCGAACGTGGTTCTCCATCTATAATACAATAAGCGAGTGCTCTACGAGATTCTTCCCTCCTTTAATGCATACATGATAATTAGGAAGAAAATAGAAAAAAGAAAATATACAAGAATTCAAAGTCAAAAATAAAGTGGTATAAATTCAACGAAATCCCTACGAGATCCCGAGTAGGCTGTGTGCGTATCACAGTACATATATCCCATACGAAGTCCATTTGGCTATGGTTGTAGTAGAGAGTGCACACGCATTTTTCCAGTGTCCGTAACCTCGGGAACGATATAAAATGCGCAACACACACAAAATGCCCTTATCTGTCTCTACACGTCACTAATACAACCATAGCCAAATGGAGCACGTCCTGGTTTATTCGTCCAAGACTACGTCAGCTAAACTGCTGCCGTTAATTCGAGAGAATGATGACAGATGGAGTGTGGCGATATCTCGAAAAAATACTACAAGTCAACAAGAGCTTCTTCACGACAAAAATAAATAAAGGCACGTTAAAAAATATCAACGGTACAACAAATGGGACGAAATAAATCCAAATCATGATTATTTAAACTTTTTTTATAAATAAAAACCCTGGAATAGAATATATATACGATCTTATTATTTGGTAAGGTATATCAGTTTTATAATACGACAACACTGCCATACACCGCAGATATTATAAACCTTTTTCTGAAATGTCGATTCAAAAAGTCGAGGATTCATACTGCAGGCATTATGATTGCTGATTTGACAGAAATAATGAGCAGAAGGAAATTTTAGTTAGCACGAGCTCTTTGAAAGGTGACATTTATTTATACAGCCAAACTACCATATTGGCAAGTAATAATAATAAATCAGCAACACGGATCGTAATACTTTTTGCTAATTTTGCCAAATAAAATGTTGACTTCCTATAGTAACTGACTCGGAGCTGGACTCAAGAAAACGATAAAAACAAATTAACGAGTTTCACAAAAAGGGTAATAGAACATTGATCACTTAGATACATAGTCTTAATTCAATATGATTTCCGCTACATAAATAAAATGACAACCTGTATATAAGGTTCTTAAATTGAAGTGAACACAGTATCGCTAATAGACAACTTTTCGCCAAAAATTATATTTTTTGCGCTTTTTTTTAACTTTTACGTAGAAATTGAGTCAGCTGATTCATTAAGTTTTGTACTAGGAAGTGGAAAATGTATACGACAAAAATACTTTTTATTAACAAATGGGACCTTTTAACGATATACAATCTACCCTAAAATCATCATGATAAATATAAAATATTGAAATGCAAAACAGTAAAAAAAAGGTTTTATCCCCTGACATTTGCAAACGTCACCATTCTCTCGAATGAACGGCCGGAGTTTAGAAGATAAAACATCTGCACACAGATTACTCAGTGACTCTTAAAGGAAATAATCGCAGATAACCCTTCGCATGACGCATGAGTCTGGTTATTGAGCGACATTTTGGTTTAGGTCAGTGCTCAGAGCAATTACTGGTCAGTGTGTCTGGCTGTTGTCAATACGCGATTAAGGGAATGCCACTTGATGTTACATATGAATAGGTCTTATTAACTGCACAGTAAGGTATGTTTGTCTGTCTAGTATCTATCAGCTTTATAGAGGCGGTCAAAAATTACCGACTAAAAGATAGCGATTTCAAATTTGCGTATTCGTCTGTTTTGTTATGTTATGTATGAGTCCACAATTTTACGAATGAAAAGTCCGACGCAACCTGGCGCAAAAGTTTGCTCTTTCTTTCGTAAATTCATCTCCAAGAATGAATAAAACTGCGAATAGACAAGAGTTGGACTATATCAACTGGATATAGTATAAATATATTATCCAGTACATAATCTAGTTGTGTATTACGTTGTGTGACCCAAAAATTATTAAATTGGATACCTAGTTACTTATAGCAATTAGAAATAATAATTTATTTTATTCCTGTGACTAATACAAATAATAATAATAACGATTTACATCAACGTAACATTTTCCAGAAAAATAGTAAGCAAAAGGTGTGGTCACAAAACTTTTCAGTCATGAATTGCCGTAAAAAGTGCACCCAATGTCTGCAAAAGTATGCTTTTTGAAACTATATGTTTTATCTACTCCCATACTGATAATTTCAGTCTGAAATATGGTAAATACAAAATCAAAATGCGGTTTGATATGTATCTATATTATTTAAACGATGTTATAATATTACATTATATTATAACACCTAAATTTTGCACTGTGATTATTAGACATTTTTTTTATTACCTCTAGAGATGCAATCACAAGCAACAACGGTCGGTCTTAATTTTTTAAGTAACGCCTCTTTACTCTTCTCGCTTCTGATTGGTCGCAGGCATGATTTTGGAAATCTGAATTGCTCTTAAATAATAGTATTTTGTGCAACTGGATATAATTAGACATTGGGGACAACACGCACTCGTGTCCCAATGTCTCACATTATGTCACAGATGCACAAAATACTATAAAGAGCAATTCAGATTTCCAAATTATATGGAAGTTGAATTATGAAGCCACGATACAAACTGACGGAGTTCCCTTGGAAATAGGATTGTACTGGAACGAGGACTTGGCAAACCCTAATCAGGTTATGTATAAGTGGAACGGGTGGCGGACTATGACTCTATTAGCAGCACACTGTTTCAATATAGGTGCCTTGTACCAGTGCATATTTCATTCTTTCTTTTCTCGAGGCTTGGGTGATTCTTTTGTGGAAACAGTCGGGACATGATTTCTCTATTTAGAGCAATTTGAGAGGTAAAAGGAGATTTCTCGATTGAGAAGACAATCTCGACGTCCTCATCCTGGGAATCAGGGTCTTGGATTATCTTGGAAACTATTTCTTGTCTGGCTTTTGAAGTTCTTACCGTTTTAAAAGTTTTCTTTTTAGAAGTAGAGGTTTTTTGTAAGAAAAAATATCAGAAAGCTTTAAAACTTTCGGAAAGTGGTGTAAAAAGTAGTTTTATTTATTGTTAGAATCGGGGCTTTGGAATTTATTGCTCTTTCAGAAGAAACAAACGTAAAACTGTCAAGCATTAAACGTGTAAGAAAGGATATAACAAAAAGAGAATTTCATTTATTTTGGGCAAAGTTATACTCTAAGAGACTTAGTGATAAAAACCAATTCCCTTAGGTTTTTTGAAAATTTGAGACGATTGTTATCCTACAAAAGCATAGTTCTCTTTTATTTAAAGGACTATTGGACTAGTGTTTGTTCATGTCTCCCGGACTAGATCTAAATAATAGAATATATCAATAATAGAATGACCCCAATAACTTCTGTTGAGTGGCTTGCTTGTATCTTCTTTATTTATTTGGTTGCATAGAGCTTTCCTTTGTAATTTAGACAAGGAATAAGAAAAAATTTCTTGAAATTCCACCTCTAAGGGGGTGAAATGAAGGTCCAAAGTTTGTATGGGGAAACGAGATTAATTAGACTCTTTTATTCGAGACTTATTACGAAAACAACAACGATTTTAAAATCCAACGTGGTGGACGTGAAAAAGGCTTTTCCAGAATTCAACCTCTAAAAGGGAGAAATGGGGTGACCAAGTCTGAAAACCAACATGGTTATCGTTTGTATAGTTTATCCAAACGTCGCTGATTACGAAAACAACACCGTTTTCTAAATCCAACGTAGTGGACGTGAAATACTATCATCCCCTGTTGGGGTGCGATGGGGTTGAAATGTGTAAATATCAATAAGGGTGTCGTTTTTATGTTTTTTTTTACGTTAATTACGAAAATGGCATCGACTTAGGGGGGGACTGCTTTTCGCACGGCCACTTTTACGTAGCCTGCTCGAGAGTGAGCTCACCTAGCAGCCAGCTGAGGGCAGAACTTTTAATGTAGTATACAACGTGTAACAGAAAGGTGTAACCATATTTGAAGAGCTTATCAGTCAATGGTATAGAACAACTTTTACTATGGAACAAATCCTGTATCTCGAAAAAAAAAAGAAATAACTTTTTCATAGAAAAATGCAATGCCGCTCGGCTGAAATTTATGGAAGGGCAGATTTTTTTTTGAGATTTCAGGGTTGGCTCCATAGTAAAAGTTGTTCTATACCATTGACTGAATAAGCTCTTCAAATATGGTTACACCTTTCTTTTATACGTTGTATAAAGAGGTACTTCAAGTATGAATTAAAAAAAAACCAATAGATAAAATAAGCCCCGCCAAAGAGACTTTACCTGGAAATCAAATAATTGCACCAAAAACACTCCAAACCAGATTTAAATACGTTCTATAAAAAGTACTACAAAAAACTAAATCAACGCGAGCGAAGCCGCGAACAAAAGCTAGTCTTAAATATGAATAAAACTATTTTATACACACTAAATGAAACACAGACCAAAAAAGTTTTCACAGACTAATAAAACGTAATAACAGTTCACGACAACTCAGTACGATAATCAAAGAAGCGATTAAAAAGTAAATACGAGTATAATAAATAAATAAAAGTAAATAAATATTTTTCCATACACAACAAAACACAAAATATGATAATAGTAACGCAAAGGAATGAAAAAACACAATAAAGCATGCATGAAACACAAAACAAAAAATGTAATAAAATATTAGGTATACATATATAAAATATGAGGTTACAATGTTACAACAAAAGATTATACATTTTTAAAGCTGGTAGACTTCTTTTTCTGTATACGCCCTGATATAAGAAAAACACACCTAAATATCAAAATTTCTTGTTAAAGTCATTGAAACCTCGAAGAACGATCTGGCTTTTCACGTTTTTTTTTTGTTTAAGCCCTTGCAGGTACAATAATGACCCAACTAAGGTATACAGCCTCAGAGGTGTTAGGGCAACCATCAGCACAGCAGTTAAGAGGATGGCCTACCCTAGCAACTTTTTTATTACGCGTCCAGCACAATAAATCCAATGGCAAAGACTTTATTTGCTTTTGATAGAGGCAATTATATGTTGGCTTATTGGCCTCTTTTTCTTGGACGCGTAGTAGCACTAAGCGAAATCACGCAGCGAAACAACAAATTGGTGTGTTTTTAGCTAATACTGAAATATTTTGTAGGCATAAAATATTAGATTTAAGTAGAATTCCTTCAAATTTCTATTACATATTTTATGGAGAAAAAATCAAGTTGATCTCCTAACCGCGTCCTTGAAACGAACGTTCGATAACAAAAAATAAAAATAGTGTCGAAACAATTTTTTTTTAAAACCAAAGTATAAATTTAAATACATTGTTTATAAGTAGAATCCCTAGATAAAAGATCAATAAATCACATATATTTGTTTCAATACAAGGAGAGTTTCTTCAAACGAATCCTTGAAAGTCTGGCGTTGTTCATGCTCTAGGCTCGCGTACAGTCTTAAGGTGTAAGGCCGCAAGTGCTCTTACTTTGAAGCTGGTAGGGGTAAGCAGCATCTGCTAGCAAATAATATATTTATGGTACTGCTAGTACTGCATAATATA
Organism: Ypsolopha sequella; assembly: GCA_934047225.1. Classification (NCBI taxonomy): domain Eukaryota; kingdom Metazoa; phylum Arthropoda; class Insecta; order Lepidoptera; family Ypsolophidae; genus Ypsolopha; species Ypsolopha sequella. The sequence goes on along the minus strand of OW203994.1, from coordinate 11,006,533 downwards.
ATCATCATAAATACCCATTGTTTAACGTTGCACTAGCCGAAACTACGTAATGGTCTAGTCTGGTTTATTCGTCTAAGGCGCTAGTCCAAAGTACATACTATAAAGTTTATTCGTCTAAGGCGCTAGTCCAAAGTACATACTATAAAGTTTATTCGTCTAAGGCGCTAGTCCAAAGTACATACTATAAAGTTTATTCGTCCAAGGCGCTAGTCCAAAGTACATACTATAAAGTTTATTCGTCTAAGGCGCTAGTCCAAAGTACATACTATAAAGTTTATTCGTCTAAGGCGCTAGTCCAAAGTACATACTATAAAGTTTATTCGTCCAAGGCGCTAGTCCAAAGTACATACTATAAAGTTTATTCGTCTAAGGCGCTAGTCCAAAGTACATACTATAAAGTTTATTCGTCCAAGGCGCTAGTCCTAAATACATACTATAAATACACTCTATCACAGATTATATAATAGTAGTAATACTATATAATATTCGTGTATTTACGTAACGAAAGAGATGATGTGAAAAATATTATATAAGTATGTAAATATGTTTACTTTTGAAATATTATTAACATGCATGTTGCAAGTTACAGAACTTCTGCGCGAGGCTCCCTAAGTTTTTACATAAATATATGTTTACTCAACTCCATGCTTGATCAATGTAAAACTTAAATAACCATGTTTTTCCAGACATTTCAAAGCTACTCGTAGTTATCTAATTGGATAATTTACACTCGATATATTTAAGTTTTGAAAATTATGCTTTTTGGAAAGTCTTTTAATTTTTTCTCTAAAGTGGACTGAGTTTTATATCTTAAATAAATACTTGCAGCAAGAAAACATAGTTTATTAAAACCTGCATCATCCATCCATCCATCAGCCTAGTTCGTCCACTGCTGGACATAAGCTTTTCCAGGACTTTGCCACTCCCGGCAGTCATCCTGGAAGAATTGCCCATATTCACACACGCTGGGCAGGTGCCGGAACCCTCGTACCAGTGACGCCGCTGCCCGTCACCAATCTGTTCCATAAAAGGCCCGGCTAGGGATGGATATACCGCCATCAATCGGTCCCACGCATGGTGGGCCTCCTGGTTTTTTGCCTGTGAGCGGTCCTCTTACTCTCCCCCGAATTACTTCGAGGGGGTCTCAAAGTAAGATGGTGGTACCTCCACAGTCGAGCCCAGCATCAGCTCTACTACCTTAAAAAATCTGCATAGAATAAATAACACAAAATAATCTACATTAAATATTAAATAAGCCCTTTTAAGTTAGTTTTAATTTTATTTCTATTGCATGCATGTTATTAAATGTATATATATGTAGGTGTGAACACTATATTTTACAACATATTTTATAAAACAAAATAAACATCACCTATCGAAGTCTGTATCTCTACGACGGGATATGATACTGTGACCCTAAGATTCAGGATTACCTAAACTAGGGAACAGGATAAGTCCCTGGGTACTTAAGATAATTACTAAAGACATAGAATAAAATATATAAGTCTTGTACCTAATTTTAAGGATATTTTTGTAACGAAATAAGAATTATTATTATATATTATTATTGTAATTTTAATTTAACCAATTTTTGTCTTGAAATTGGACTGATCATGAATCATGTTGCGCGCATTTTGGCGCACGCGATTTTTAACGTTCCGTGATATAATAGCAAAGCCGCTGTGCGATGAAAGAAGGTTCAATATCAATAAGTATCCTGTAACCTAAGCATGAAAACATCTCCGTATAGTTGCGTTTCAAACTACATCAAAAGCGTATCGAATCTAGGATACCGCTCCAAGCGGGCAGTAGCGGAACTAACAGCTACGTATGGCAACCTAAGTTTAGTTTCAAACGTAACTATACGGAGATGTTTTCATGCTTAGGCTACAGAAGGATGGTTTCGATGCAATTGCAATGGTACATTATTGCAGAAAATAGGAAATAAGCATTTGCTAGGCTCATATCATAATCGAGATAGTTTTTAGGGTTCCGTAGCCTAAGGGCAAAACGGAGCCCTATTAATGTCACTCCGCTGTCCATCTGTCTGTTTGTCTGTCTGTCCATCCGTCTACATGTCACGGGTCTCTAGATGTTAGACAGAATGAGATATAGACCAGAAATTTTGATATGTTGAACCAAATGCAAATATTGAATTAAAAATTTAATAAAATAATTTTTCTATTTATGAAAACGGAGCCGAAAAAATTTTTTTTCTTACCCTAACATGTAGGGTGTCATTCTTTGGAATTCTTTGAGTAGAGTATAAACATACTTTTAACGTTTTTCTATTTTCAAAAATAAAGACATCGGGTGGTATCAAATTTGTCATTTGTAGACCATTTTTGTTACGGAAGTAGTTGGGAATTTGTAATTTCTGCATATTATGTACCATATGCTGTACATATACAAAAAATACTGAAAATGCTGATTTTAAACATAGTTTTAGGGTTACGTCCCCGAATTAATTTATACTTTTTTCTCACTGTTTAACGGCTCTAGGTACAATCCTTTTGAGTCAATCATAAATTAAAGTTCACAACAATGCAACTTTCAATTCTAATAATTAAGTTGTTTTCTTTGATTATATTTGTTTTATTTCCTCACACTATGCATTGAAAAACGTAGTATGATACACGGGCTTAAGAGCAATAAATTACTCGGTTACGTTTAAAACACTCGCTACGCTCGTGTTTTATATCGTCCTCGTAATTTATTCCTTTTTGCCCTTGTAGCATAAACTACTATTATGGCAATCTAACATAATTTTGTTTTGCTCTCGCTCGCTCGCTCGCTCTTTACGAATGTGAATGTAAGATGAAATAGGAAGACAAAGCAACCACCACGTGTACGACTGACTCCAAGCCAACGAGCACAGAAATTAAAATTAACTTGCTAAAATTGTTTTTTTTGTTACTCTATGAACTTCTATGCACTCGACGTGTTCTGCTCCCTGCTCGCTGAGTCACTAGAGTGTGATATTTTTGTGGATGGATGTTGTGGATGGATGTGATGAATGTTTAGCTGATAAATATTAGCAAGGGAATGTTAGAGAGAAAAAAGTATGAAAGTAAGTGCTTTAGTTATACTATTGTAATGGTTTGGATGTCAATCTGTTCTGGTGCATTAATCTGAAATAAATAAATCAATGAAAGTAGAGTGACCAAAGAAATTTATGGCGCGTAAGAGACCTTCCACAGCTCGACCAGGCCGCCCTAGAAGGGCGTACGGCGACATACTGAAGGGCAATGTCAAAAGTACCCGGAATAGAAAAACTGTAGCAAATGTAAATCTGTAATCTCTGCTGTCTACACTTTTGGGAGACAGGCGTGAGTATTAGTTGGCGAAACTCAAAACATAGGTTTACCGAAATTCTTAAAATTTGTTTTCACCTTTTCATACTGGACCAGTCAGCTGATCAGGGCAATTTGTATGGGAGGAAGAGAAAAAAAAATTGCGAATTTCGCTTAGCTCCCATACAAACAGTTGTTCATATAGACTAGTACTATATGAACAATTGAGTTTCGCCAACTAATATTATTTAACCTTATATGTATGTATGTATGATGTATTGTATAAATGTATTTATTACAAGACAAGAGCCACATAAGACATAAAAGCCATTTATATGTATATAGGTATGTTACCTTTCCCTTTCAACAATAAAGCCCCAATCATGACATCGGTGCCTTTGTTTCCTTCCTTTAGTCCATGAGGAGATGAGGAGATAATCTTTCAATAATGTAAGCCTGAGCTTGGATTGGGCTTTAACTGATAGTGTTTCAATCAGAAATTCTATTTGCTCCTGCCAAGATCCTGCATTCAATTGAATTGTTACAAAGGTTTTCAGATTTTTCAAAGGCGTACTACTTACAATCCTTCTTAAAAAAAAAACCAGTTGACGAATATAACTCTACATAACGAACAGAAAATCACTTGTACTATCCCACAAATTTATTTAATACTTCCTGACCGGTTTCGCCTTTATGGCATTATAAAACTCTTGTATTAGTTATGTATAAGTTTCTTGAATTGTACATATGAAACGAAAAAAAATTGTTTGGAAAGACAAAACCACGACTAGAGTAATTTAAATATCAAAAGAATTTTATGAAAAACAGCCACCCAATTGAAAAAGACAGCAGTCAAATTAAAATTCTACCGCAGCAGTTCTTGGAAAGCCAAGCTTGGCAAGATGCCCTCGCTGAAACCTATTTAGCCACTTTCAAAGGTTATAAGCCGCAGCACGTACCTTTAAGGCGCTACGGAAAAAAAATCGACACTTTAAGAACTTGTTTGCTTTAACTACTTCGCTAAATAATATATTATTTAAAATAAAATAGTACATTATTTTTGGAATCTTTCTCTAGGGATCTGTTAAAACAGAAACGCAATTGGAGAAATCCGGCTCGATAGAAATATTTATTGAAATTAAAATTAGGTTTTTTTCGATATGGACTGCAATTATAACGGTATGTAGGACCTGCCCCCCTATTCTGTATCTTTAGTTGCCAACTGCACGAGGTGCCCTATCATCAAAAACATAGCTAAAAACTGAAATTTCAAAATTGCCTTTAGTGGGTATTGAACTATTAACAATCTGTGTCGTCACTTCAAGTGTGAAAATATCCTTAGGACATCGGAATTCGATAGTATATCTATGTTTTTGATGATAGACACCCAGTCCAGAAGGCAACTAGAGATACACGATAGGCCCGCTGGTTAAACGAAATTTTGATAGCAACTTTAGTACATTTTATATTAATAAAAAACCGACTTTTTGCTACGTTTCCACGAATCCGTCCCTCTCGCACTGAAGGTTTTTTCGCATATGGAGTAACAGGGACGCTAAAACTTTTACATATCGCCTTAAGAGGCCGGCGGAGCAATCCTAGTTCATACAAATGAAATTCCAAAATCATTTGTAAATCATAGATATTCTAAAGGTAATGTGTATTTATTCTGATTGTATTACAGTATACGAGTATCTAGGTTCCCAAATATATACATATCAATTTATCTGTTTAAAATTACGTATTCTTTGAATAATTAAGCCTTGAAGAAAAGTATCTTCTCATTCAAAGTAAAAAAAAACTAAATTGTTATTTTTGTGAATTGTGGGATTTTGCTTTACTAACTATTGATATGTACTAACTACTGTGGTACTACAGTAGGGAATGCAAAACTGGCCGAAATTAAAACCCGTTTTTTTTTCAGGTTTTGTAAAAATGAGTTTTTTTATTATTTGTATAAATTATGTTTTTAAACTGTATGTGATATTCAGGCTGCCTTCATCTTGCATCTTTCCAATTTTTAAATAGAAACGTACATATTAAAAGGAAATATTTATTCACAATTTTAATGAAAATGCAGAAATTTGTATAAGGAAAAGGTTTTCTTGCTTAAGGGTCGATGTTCCGAGATTCGGGGTTCGGGGTTATGGCTTTTTAAGATGGTAAAAATTCAAATTTCTGAACAAAATAAATACCACTTGTTACCTTACAAGATGAAATGCAGGTTCATTAAAAAAAATCACGGCAATAATGTATAGTAACTTCAGAAAAAAAAAAGGAATTTCAAGAAAATCTCTTGAATAGCATTGCAGCGCTACGGGTGTAACCTGAACTTGACATCCTGTTTTTTTTTTCTGAAGTTACTATACATTAGTGCCAAGATTTTTTTTAATGAACCTGTACTTCATCTTATAAGGTAACAAGTGGTATTTATTTAGTTCAGAAATTTGAATTTTTACCGTCTTAAAAAGCCATAACCCCGAACCCTGTTTTGCCCAATCTCGGAACTCCGACTCTTAAGTAGATTAAGTAAGTAGATACAATTATTTTACTACAATATTAATCAAATTAACAATAACTGAACTCTCAGTTTTAAAATAGTTTTAAAATAAAACCATAAAAGCTTCGATAGCCTCCGATTCGGACGACAATACTCGTAGCTGAGCTACGCAATGTTTTTCTAAACTTAAATCTTTAATTAACATAACATAATATAGCGTAACAATAAGTATTTTAAAAGAGACCAATAATAATTGCAATCGGGTGAAATAAAAAGTAATTCGTTTTTAAAGACACACAAAGTAATTTGTTTTTAAAGTTTAAGACTTAAGATTTCACTTTGGCAAGTAAAGCATCTAAAGTGGAATCATTAAGAGGATACCGTATTTTGCTGCAGAAATAACCAGCTGTCGAAAATGCACGCTCTGATTTGACACTTGTTGGCTTGATCGTGATGAGTGATTTGTATGCCTTTACAAATAATAATAAAAAAAAACGAAAAACCGGAAACGTGAAAAAAAAACGGGATTTATAATGATTTCAAAAATGCTGAAAAACCGGTTTTTCGGTTTTCGGTTAAACCGGTTTGCATTCCCTATACTACAGTATACGGATTTCAGTTTCTTAGTATGGTATAATAATACTGACCAAACACTACCCAATATAGGTTAATACTGGTTCTACCGTGCACCGCGACCCTACATACATACATACATACATAAGGGGTAGGCAGAGACTACAGAGTTCCATCTGCTACGATCCAGACACACCTCTTTCGCTTCTTCCACATCATCAATCTAGTCATATAAGCTCTTCTATTCCGGGTACTTTTGACATGGCCCTTCTTTAGTGTGTCGCCAATTTGGTCAGCATACGTCCTTCTATGGCGGCCTGATCGGGCTGTACCTTCCACTTGCGCACCATAAATTTCTTTCGTCACTCTACTTTCATTCATCCTCTCTACATGTCCAAATCATCGAAGCATTCTTTTTTCTATTCTAGTCACTACATCTTCTTTCAGGCCGCCACGATCGCGTATGTCGATATTTTTCACTCCATATTACGTAAAGAACGCATTTTCACTGCATTCACTCTACTTTGATGTTTATCTTGCCATAACCAACATTCACTGCCGTGACCCTGTCATGGAATTAAGGTAAGCGGAGACCTTTTTGATACATTCCTTGTGTTTTATTATGTAAAGTGTTCTTATTGTGTACGAAATAAACATGGTTCTATTCTATTGTATTCTAAAGTAATTCAATTTGGTTCACAAGTTTCACAAAAAACATAGACATTTTCCTAAGTAGTTCTCACTCAAACAGAGGTCTGCAACTAAATGCTTCATCGCCTTTAGGGGATTATTCCGAGACCTTATATTAATGGATCCCGCATTTGGCAGTGCCACAGCCATATCCATGCCGAATCGGTAAAGCATAAATCAAGATAGGCCCTTAATCTATATAGCTCATAGTATAATCTATATAGCTCAATAGTATGATCCCCAGCTTTCATCTCGGAATGTCTCGTTTCATTTCTTATCGAAAACATTAGAAGCAATTCTGATTACTTAGTATCGTATCAAGTGTTCTTAACTACTCACCGTAACAAGATAAATCCAGCCCTTGGGAACTTTTTAACCCTTTAATGCCTCGAATATCTGATACCAAACGCATTTTAATGAAAATAAAATGTACCAAATAAAATAACCATTATGGAAACATGAGGCAAGACATGGAAACTAAAAAAGTATATGTATAGATATATGTGTTTCATGTATTTTTAATTCGTTTGAGCGGATTAATTGCATAATAATTAAAAAAAGAGGTTGCGCAAAAATAATTAACGGGACACCTGACGCTAGAACATCAACAACACCAGGTTTTCAAGGGTTTATTGGAAGAAACTAGATCTCTCCTCATATTGAAAAAAATATATTTGATTTATCGATCTTTTATCTAGGGATTCCACTTATAAACAATGTTTTAAGATTTATAATTTTGTCAAAAAAAAATGATTTCCACCCTCTTTTATTTGGTTTTCAAACGTTTGTTTCAAAAACGCGGTTAAGAGATAAACTTGTTTTTTTTTATAAAATAGGCAATAGAAATATGAAGGGATGTTACCTAAACCCAATATTTTTTTCCCTACAAAATATTTCAGTATAGCAAAACACACCAATTTGTTGTTTCGCTGCGTGATCACTAGTATTACGCGTCCAAGAACAAGAGGCCAAAGAGCCAACATATAATCGCCTCTATGAAAAGCAAATAAGGTCTTTGCCATTAGATTTATTGTGCTGGACGGGTAATAAAAAAAGTTGCTAGGGTATGCCATCCTCCTTTTTTAAATACATACACACGTGTGTGAGAGAACCGCAACAAAATAAAAACAAATATATAGATAGACGGATCTAAGGATGACTGATGCTTCAGGTCCAAGGGGTATCTAAAATTATACTATTTATTTTCGAATATAAATCACATAAGAAAAAGGAGGACTTGCAAAATGCTAGAAAAATTATAATCAATAAAATTGAGTGAAACCGACCATTTTGAACACATTTTACAAGTAACTTTAGTAGTATAACGTTATTTCAGATATAGAAACATTGCAATATCGAAGTCCACCAGCACTATCAGCCAGTGCAAGATGTAATTCTCACTAAATAATTCGAATTTGAGCTCAAGACAATTCAACTGTGCCCTGTCTTCCAATTTAAACAGTTGGGGAACAAACTTAGTTTGCCGGGCAGTACTTTTCCATTCTAATTTGAGTTTCGCCTGACTATAGAAAGTACATCTTTTATCTACCCACTGAATTCTAAGGGGCGATTGTAAAAAGAATCAGTTGCTGAAAATTTTCTTTTTATTTTATTTGTCTATAATATTTCTACTTTAGGTTTAGAATTATTTATGTAAGTTATATCGTCTCAGGGGACTCATGATGAGGCTGTTGTGAGGGAACGTAGTGTCACTATTAGTGCAAGAGATGTAGCAACTGTCATTAAAGGCATGGTCAGAGGGAAGAGTCCTGGTCACGACAGCCTCAGCATTGAGCACTTGAAGTACGCAGGAGTTCATCTTCCCAGAGTGTTAGCCATGTTTTATACGCTTTGTCTTGGCCATTCATACCTACCTGACAAGTTAATGCGTACAGTGGTAGTCCCAATTATTAAAAACAAAACGGGGGATACTTCTGACTTGGCCAACTACAGACCAATATCTCTAGCTTCTGTGATCGCTAAGGTACTGGACAGTCTGCTTGATAGACATTTGAATAAGCATATTTGTCTTAATGATGCGCAGTTCGGATTTCGCTCAGGTCTCTCTACGGAGAATGCTATCTTTTGTCTCAAGCAGACTGTTCAGTACTATACAGCCAGGAAAACCCCTGTGTTTGCATGTTTTTTAGATCTCTCTAAAGCATTTGATCTCGTATCGTATGATGTGTTATGGGACAAACTAAGAAGAGAGACCACTGTACCATATGAGATAATATGTCTGTTTAAACATTGGTATAACAACCAGAGAAACAAAGTTAAATGGGGAGGAGCCTTCTCAGATGAATATGGGTTGGAATGCGGGGTGAGGCAGGGAGGGCTGTCCTCTCCCCGTCTTTTTAACCTGTATATCAATAAGCTGCTCGATGAGCTCAGCGGTACCAGCATCGGCTGTCATGTGGACGGAGTTAGCGTCAATAACATAAGCTACGCTGATGATATGGTGCTGCTGAGTCCATCGGTCAGCGCGCTGAGGAGGCTTCTTTCCATATGTCAGTCGTATGTTGAGGCGCATGGTCTAAAGTATAACGCAAAAAAGAGCGAGTTTTTAATATTTAAGGCAGGGCCTACAACATATAAAATTGTGCCTGAAGTCAAGCTCTGCGGTTCCTCGTTGTCCAGGGTCACGCACTTCAAATACTTGGGGCACTGGGTTCGAGAGGACCTCAGTGATTGTAATGACATAGAGAGGGAGCGCAGGTCGCTGGCTGTCCGATGTAATATGCTTGCCCGCAGATTTGCACGGTGTACGAATCAGGTAAAGGTGACGCTCTTCAAAGCATATTGCCAGTCCTTTTACACGTGTAGTCTGTGGGTGGACTACACGCATCGGGCATATAGCAACCTGCGGGTCCAGTATAATAATGCTTTCAGGATATTGTTGGGGTTGCCGCGATATTGCAGCGCCTCTTTCATGTTCGCGGAAGCACACACAGATGGTTTCGCTGCAATCATGCGTAAGTACTGTGCGTCGCTGCTCAGTCGAATACGAGCCAGCCCCAATAGTATCCTGAGGGTGTTATCTGATAGGTGGGACTCTCCCCTTTTTAAAAAGTGGATGGAGCTCCACAATTAATAATTTAATTTGATTGGATTTGATTTAATTTAATTCAATTTTATTTTATTTTATTTGATTTAATTTATACTCGCCTGTTCTCTTACTAACACTAGTCCATAAGTTATTTTGTATTACTAACACTTTATGGACCCTGTCTGAAATAAATTATTTTATTATTATTATTATTATTATATTATATAATCTGTGGTTATACATTGTTATTACAGTTTTAACTGTATATTCATAAAATAAAAGTATTAAGAAAGTCCAGAATAATTGTGAACAATATGGATATAATATATTTTTTTGATTACTGATAATAAACAAGTTTTGGCACGAGTTTAATTAAAATGTTTACTTGCGATTGTTGGCACTTGGTGAAATTGGAAACACATTCTGAATTAAATGCACTTTAGAATAAATAGTGAGAAGCACTTTGTATTTACGATTTTATTTTATTTAATTCTCGTATTTTAAGACCTAAACGGCGATTTTGGCAAGTACAACATATTTACCCAACAGTAATCAACAATATCACAATATGTCAAGCATTTGGCTCTCACCTTACTTAAATTTCTAAAACTAAACAAATAAAAATTGTGGTTTTGTATAACAAAACAAGTAACAATATCAGAGTAGGTAACTATAATATCGCTAAATGTAATTTTTATATTTACACTAATTTGGACTAAGAAAATGACTTACATTTGGACTAAGAAAATGAATGAATTAAACGACGCCGACGGCCGAATTTTAGATTAAAAAAGCGCATGGTTTTAGTACCAAATAACGAAAAGTTATCGAAAATTTAAAAAACTGACCAGAAACCTTAATGCATTTAAATATTAATTTGATACTGTTTGCAAATTATAAATTTATAATGATAATTGATAACAAATCAATAGCAAAAAAGCACATTTAACGAACAAATCACGTGGTATTTATTTTACGAACAAATAATTAGGTATGGGATATTCGCTAATAAGGAATGCTTTCATACAATATAATAAGTACATTACATTCATTATATTTACAATGAACTTACCTCCAAAATACATAAAACACACTAAAAACTTCCATATTTTATCACTTTTCAGGTATTTAAATATGTATTGTACGGTGCGCCTTAAGACTGACGTCACTAAGGGACGTCATATTGTTATTATAATTGAATATATTAAAGAAAAACACGTTAGACAAAAAGAAAAAGAAAGCGCTATATAAAAAGAAAGAGATGGGTAGAATAAACCAGTCTTGTAAGAACTCATTTTCTTAACAATCAAATCAAACGAACAGTTTCAGGTAACGAAATTGTTCTTGGCTTTATTTTATAGTTTTATTCGAACCATTATATATTTGTATTTAATCCTTTTTTAACTGACTGTACTTTTTATGAGCGGTCAAGTTGATCACAAAAATAGGTTAAGTCGAATAGTGGCAATTATGATGCCAATTTTATCTAGGTAAATTGACGAAGCTGTGTGTTGTAACCTTAGAATAAGGAATAGTTGTAACAGTTTTGTTTTTAAATTATGTTTAAATATTTTAAAAAAGTAGACAGTTGACTCTAGCTGTCAAAATCAACTTTTACAAAACAGACAATTCAGAGAAAAAGTGATTAGTTTGTAGAAACGGCTTAATTTATTTCGTGTTGTTTATTTTCAAGCTGATTATATTCAGATCTAATAGGTAGGTAGATCTTGTAAACAAACCACGAGGCCATCCTGTAGATTTCTATTAAAAAGAGGAATTTGTTCGTTTACGTAAGTGAGTTATACTGAGCTTACAGTAGACACTTAATGGTCTGAAATTGAACCTGACAAAAAAGAAAATAAAAACAGAAAGAAGGTAACATTATTATTGGTTCCGCTCGTGCAAAAATGTGCACTTTTATTTCTGGGTGACTTGTTCCAAATGATTAAAACGATCACGCTTAACTTGTTCCAAATGATTAAAACGATCACGCTTAACAAACGGCTGAAAAATTGCTTACTTAATTGGACTCAGCTGATCAGGTTTTAAAAGATAATAGAAACCTGAACAAAGAGAATTAATGACATGCACAGACAGAGGTCGTACACTATAAGTTTTTAGGGTTCCATAAATAGCAAAAGTATATAAAAATAAAGTGTAGTCTTGGCACCGTAGCAACTGGAAAACAGTTGGTTCTCGGAAAATAAAATAAATATAATGACACAGAAATATTTTTTTTTATACTAATGGTGTACTTAAATTAAGTGCAAGAGACGCGCCTCCACTTGTTGCGAGTTAAGAGGCTTAGTATCGCCAAATTGGGTACTTTCTAAATCCTCCTTCTCGCTTTTGGCCAAACCAAAAATATTGAAAAAAAAAATACGAAATGTCAACTAGAGTTGACAACATATGCAACCATTTTGTTTTTCGTAGCACCAAAACATCTATATGAAAAAAGATTTCAACCGGATGGTGTTTTTTGGCTTGAAGTCCCTACTGCTCCTGGTGGCTTGGTCGATTTGATTAATTTTACTTTAAATAATAAATAAACTTGATAGCTATAAATATAACGTAGTATTATTCAATCAAACAGTCACGTCCATGTGAAAAGCATTATTTTCTCCTATTTCACCCTATCAAGGACGCAGCGAGCGTCGTAACAGCCACTATGCATTGCGCGCTGATATGAACGTTATTTCAATGTCGTTTCCGTCGATATTCGTACCGATAAATATCGAGCAGCTTATTTGGCGACACTAATGAGAATCTCGCCTGAGGGGGACAAAGCCATACGAGTAAGGCGAAAAGCAATAGAGTTCCTTACTCATATAGCTTACCAACTGTAATTCATTCACTCATTCAGATCTACCTATAAGATAAGAACTCGTAATTTAATCGGGCAAGTGCTATTGAATTTGCACGCAAAGGGTTCCACTCTATGCAGTAAAATAATCCTTTTAGTGAATTCTATAAAATAATAACTGAAGGCGGTTAATTAGAAAATATACATTTTACGTTAAATTGCTGACTTTTGACTGTCATTCATTATTTATTAAGCTTAATTACACAAAATCAAACATACCTTAATTGGGAACAGAACATCAAAGCAAAAATGCAAAGTTAGCTTTCGCAATTAAGTCTCGATCCAGCAAATGTTATTGATTTACTATTTTATATAAGCGGCGCGTAGCTCAGGGGTAGAACGCTGGTCTCTCAATCTTGAGATCCAGGTTCGATCCCCGGTCGGGCACGGGCATGCATCAATGTGTTTTTCGGAATTTATGTGCATAGTATTTGTTCTTACTAACCAGTTGCTGAACGGTGAAGGAAAACATCGTAAGAAAACCTGCATACCTTGCCTGAAACCTTGTTCCCGAAGTACGGCGATAGGGGTCACCAACCCCTGGATAACGAATATGGACTGTGGCATTTCACAGTTCACACTCGGAACACCTCTGACACACCCTCGGGGATTCATGTCGTGACAATATACCTATATACTAGGTTTTACAATGAAGTTGCGGAAGCGGAAAACTGGGTTTACTATGGCTATGGAGCCAAACCTCGAATCGCGAAAATAAAATCAGCTGTTCCATAGGAAAGTTACATAGTTACCCGACAAAAATGTATGAATATGAAACGACGGATTTCTTTTTCTCGATTACTTGATTTTTTTTCACGGGTGGTTGTTTGTATGGACGAGTACTATCGCCAGTTTCCGGCTTCCGCAACTTTATCTTAACACCCTGTGTATTGTTGTTTTAAAATATGCATGAATACATCAGCTTTTTTAAAGACACTTTAGCATTTCTTAGACCATTAAACTGGAGATCCCGGGTTCAAATCCCGTCTTTATACGTGCTTCGGAAAACGCGCTAAGCTGTTGGCCAATATTTGTGCCTGAAGTACAGCATAGGGCTCACAAACCATCACGCTGGGACGTGATACTTTTTGGTAAAAAGTGGTTGTACGAGTGTGGACTGTGACTTGCATTTTACAGTCCATACTCGGAAACACCTCTGGGTATCAAATGAGATTTTTTACTTATTATTTAAGACTGCTTTATATTTTTATTCATACTGCTTGTATGTACATATTTTGTGTTTAGTGGAATATTGTAAATTCTTAGGAACCCACAAAAAACATGAATGTGAAATGAGGCTGGGTTCAGTACAAAGGAAAAGGCAGTGCAGATTTGTCAGCTTTGTCGAAAAGAGGATCGACATCAAATTGGGTGCCGAGGTGTATGGAGGTTCCTTCAGTCATAACTGCAATAACATACAACGTTCGTTACTTGTTTTTATATTTTTCAGAGAATATTCGTCATTTTAGAACATAGTCTTCACTATTTTGGTATATAAATTAACCATTACTTTCTTATGATTTTTAAGGAATTTTCTTATATGACGTCACTTGAGAATTTTAGACATTATTCTGATTATGATTTGTGATTGTCATCATTGTGATTGTCTAGTCATCTGTCATCCAGCTGCCAAATCAGTCGGAAGCAAATTATTATACATTTATCTTGATAGATATAATTAGATAGATAGATATAACATTTAATTCTCAAAAACACGACACATACATACAAACACAAAGTAGAACTTAAATAAGAACTTAAATAAAAGAAAAAAAAAAGAAAATAAAGTTAAAACACCAAAAGAAAGTTGAATTGGTCCTAGCAAAGGACACATTTCTAAAAGGCAATTTCTCAAGTGACGTCACACGAAGGCAAATGGAAGTTGCAGCTTTTTTGTAAAAATATTCATGTAGTTTTTTAGACCACAACTTCTAAAATACGGCTTATTAAACCTAAATCTTGAAATGGTTTTCGAATTAACACACCTTAACATAATTTAATCTAAGGCAGCGTTTCTTAACCTGTGGTCCGCGGACCCCTGGGGGTTCCCAAGCATATTTATGGGGGTCCGCAGCCTAATCTATGGACCATTAAACAATCATAAATAAATGCCACCGAAAGTTTTTTGCCACCAAAAAACCTTCTCATTCACGTATTTGATATGAAAAAGTATATATTTTTTGTAATTTGTAGAAAATTTAATTCAAAATTTATTCCTGCTTTTTTTATTAAGGGGGTCCTTAAAATTGTACTTGATTTCCTAAGGGGTCCGTGGACAAAAAAGGTTAAGAAACGCTGATCTAAGGGAATTCACCAAAAAGTTTGTGGATCACCCGCTAACGAGGTGTGGTTAATAAATCGAGTTTACCATCGCACCTGCGTCTTTAGAGAGAAATAAAATAGTTGGAACAAAGGCACGTGGTGGCGGAATCCAATAAATACTTGGAGTTCCCTACTGCGACGGGAGAAACGCCAAAACGTACACGAAGGACGTTTAGGTCGGCTTTGCAGTAATAAATGTCAGTTAAATGCTCGAGATAAGAAAAACTAATGGTCAGATTAATAATAATGGCACGAATTTGTGTTGGGTTTATGTGAAAAGCGACATTTCAAACAAGTTTCTAATAATCACGTACACATATACAGAAGCAAAAAACGGAATTTAGTATCAGTTTCGCGAAATATGTATTTTTAAGATATTGATATTAAAACGAATGTAATAGTTTGTGAATTTACATCAAACAGACAAGTGTATGTTCATCTTCCAAACTAACACAGGGGTTCCGTAGCCGAAACAAAAAAAAACTTTATTACACAGGATAAAATTTCTGCACACAGGCAAGCTTAATACTATTTAGTATTTTCTACCAGCTAACCGTTGTCAAAATAGAGCTTACTTTAACATTTAGGGACATTCATAAATCACGTGACGCCTTATTAGGGGGTTGGCGTACAGGGTCACTAGGAAGGGGGGGTCTGAACAAATGTCACGGACTTTTATCTCTGGAAACAACCAACCAATTTCGACTCCTTGATTATATACTTTGTAATAAATTTCTTAGATAAAAGTCACGTGATATGGGGGAGAGGAGGGGGAAACAAGAATGTTACCAAGATGTCACTAGAGGGGTGAGGGGTTAAAATTAATTAATTCAAATATACGTCACGTGTCAAAAATATTATAGATTCTATTTATGTTTTTATTCTTAATTTAGAAGGCAGTAAAGCTGCCGTCCTCTTTTCATGTTAAAACAACTACGTCAAAGGTTTTCAAACTTTTGTTTTGACTTCGAAACTTTATCACTTAAACATTAAAAGTTTTAATTACCAACAAAATTTAATTTCCCTCAAAATATACAAGAGTTTAAAATGGTTTTAAATTTTCAATACTTTTTGAATTGGTAGTTAAAGGTAATTTAAAGGTCAAGGAATCGAACAATCTTTTTTGTGATAGACTGCTGACGCTATTACGAACACCTTTTATTGATGTGGTTTTTCTTAAATATGAACAGAAACAGAATCTGACACAATCATTATTTTTTCCATACAAAAAATAATTCAATATTTTTTTCCTCAAAAAATAATGCATATTGCAGAAAAACTGAAATATAAGCTTGTGTTAGTTATTTATAATACCTTTTTTTTTTCAATTTCTTTATTCATGGTTTAAAAAAACATATATAGGTACACAAGTAACACATGACAAAAACCTCGTAGAGTTGATCCGAATATAAGCTTCTTGGTTTCATCCATTACCAAGTTACAGCTGTCAATGTCTAAGGTGCAGTTTCACTTGACTTCGGCTAAAAGTATTCTGTCCGGCCAAAAAGCATATAAGTCCGGCGATCGTGTAAATTTTAAATTTGGAACTGTCAAAACGGGGTTATTTTTGGCATTCCCCAGCCTGGCGGACTGCTCCCTGCCGAAGTAGACCCGCATCATAATGGGACTTAAAACTTGTGCTGTCGACCGAACGAATGAATGGTTACATACCTAAGTGATTTCTACATGAGTAGTACGACTAGTACGCAACATAATAAAGTTTGTCTAAGTCTAACTGTTAACCGCCTCTGTGGGCGAGTGGTAGAGCGTTCGCAACAAGCAAAAGCGTCGTATAACTCCAGTCTTATACGACTTCAAGTTATGTAACAGTTATATAGTGGTATTTAGCTAATTATCACATTTAGACCGAATGTTTTTTGTGGGTAACTATATCTCATCGAGTACTAGCATGAGACAGGAAGGACAAAAAGTTACTCCTAAAAAAGCCGGTTTTGTACAGTCATGAAAAAAGTGGATTCGTGCTGGGGGCTCGGTTGAATCTGTATTTGAACTAGTCCTGTGTGAATGGGAGCGGAATTTTCGTTTTTTTTTTCTCTTCTTTTTTATGATAAATAAATAAATAAATGATTTTGAAAAAAGGGATCATTGAACTTTGTTCCTGTTCGCTGGCCGGGATTCCGGTATGGGTTCGGGCGGTTGATTAGATTTTACCTTGTATAATAATATAATAGATTGTACCTAACATTATTGTTTTTAAAAATTCAACACGTAGGATTTGAATATTAGCGATTATTTCTCCCGCTACTTGAACATGTACTCTTTTAGTATGAAGATTCGATACCAGAATGCACTGGTCGACGTGCGCGGCTCAGTCCCTATAATAGGCAGTCCATATAATAGTCCCTATAAATGTCCCTATAATAATTATAGGCGTATTGACTGCAAAATGAAGGCGTAAAGATCCGTGAGGGCACGATTTTGTCGCCCAGTGCAAGTGCACCCTTCCGCCCCTCCCCTCCCTAGATCCGGGCCTGACTATATCTAATAAATATCATACGTAACTATTAGCCATTACCATTTGGTCATATTTGTTGGTTTTAAATGATAAATATCTACAATTATATTTTTTATGTGTATAGATAGGTATAACAATACTTATTTATAATGTGTAGGTAGGTGGCTAATAGACGAGTGTTATTATCTGATTTAGTGAACGATAACGTGTTTTATCATATGTGTTTTATCACTATACATTTTGTAATTTTCTTTTAGACTTTGTTTTTAAAAGCTACACGCGGAAGCTTTTTTTGTTTACTTGAAATGGTTTTTTATAGCAATTATTATTGTTTTACTCATGGCCACTACTGACCAAGGATGAAGCAAGTTTGAACAGAAAGCACCTATTTACTCTTCATTTAATTAACGGATTATTCACAATATAAGGTTGAAAATCTGCTGCTTTTTCCCGTTTTTTTAATTGTTAATGTAGAAACTAAAAAAAAATCGAAAGAGAAATCCTATACAACGTGTAACAGAAAGATGTAACCATATTTGA
Source organism: Ypsolopha sequella (assembly GCA_934047225.1). Taxonomy (NCBI): domain Eukaryota; kingdom Metazoa; phylum Arthropoda; class Insecta; order Lepidoptera; family Ypsolophidae; genus Ypsolopha; species Ypsolopha sequella. Next base: position 10,988,227 of record OW203994.1, on the reverse strand, counting down.
AGTGCTTATTCAGTCAATGGTATAGAACAACTTTTACTATGGAGCCAACCCTGAAATCTCGAAAAAAAATCTGGCCTTCCATACAATTAGGCCAAGCGGAATTGTATTTTTTATGAAACAGTAAAATTTTTTTTTTCGAGTTAGGGTTTTTGTTCCATAGTAAAAATTGTTCTATACCATTGACTGAATAAGCTTTTCAAATATGGTTACACCTTTCTGTTACACGTTGTATAATAAATCAACACCCAACTTTGCGTTGTGAACTAGCAGCCGCGTATACCGAAAAGACAATGGTGGACTGATTCAACGAATTTGACTGTATGTGTGTTGAGTTGGCTGTTCCTTCTATACTGGTGATTATGGTGATTGTAGAAGGAGTCAAACCCGTGAGGTTGTATAAAGGGGTTGCTCCCGCTTTACCCAGTGAGTAGAGCATAACACTTTAAGAGAAGGCCTTCCTTTTTCAACAGTTTTTGAACGATTATACTGAATCTAGCACAGACGCAATCAATATGAAACTTATATACATTTGTTAGAAGAAAAATCATAGACTGCAACACCAGCCACGTCAGTGTGGGGGCGGCTACAAGTATATAAGACAGCAACGCCAGCGCTGCCGCCTATTTTGCTGGAGCTCGCACCGAAGAAAGACGTCTGCGTTCTGAACACTAAGATTTTGTTAAAATTCTAATGATTTTAAATTAAAAAGGAGTGTTTTTTGCTTTATGAAGTGCTTTATTTATTATTTTTTACTTAGTATTGAGTAAATTTATAAAACATATGTTTTTTCAAACCTTTATCTTTTCGTTGAAAGTAGCGTTACCTAAATGGAAAACTTTTTGTCGATAGATTTTATTTTTGAATATAGTCTTTTTTTTGAGTATTTTTTTGGTTTTGTGTTTAATCCATTTGATTTCTATGTACATTTTACTATCAATACGAAAATGTTGTTTATTAACCGTTGTAAGTTCAAAAATTACTTAGATGCAAAATAATATTTAGTCGATTTTAATCTTAAAATTAGACTCGTTCTGAATCGTTTCGCGCGCATTTTGGCGCACGCGATTTGCAACTTTATGGAAGTTAGTCTATGGGTTATAATTGCAAAGCCGCTGTGCGCCTAAGGAAGGCCTCGTCTTAAAAAATGTATAGGCCTCCAAATTTGTGCAAGTCTTCCTTGTCGCAGAGACAATGGTACCGATTCGGTAAAGCACATCTTAACTTATTTGACAGGACCAAACTAAATTTAAGCGTTCTGTCCTTGTCTTTTCGATAAAGAAAGAAAAAGACAGGACGCTTAAAATAAGGTTAGTTCCATCAAATAAGTTAAGACGTGTTATGCCGAATCGATACCATTATAGCACGGATGGGGTGGCACGACCAATATGTAATTTGTAAGTACCTGTTATCTAAGGCTAAATAGAACATCCTTTACGAGTATATCTATATTTTTTTAATGTGCCGCTTTCTTAGAACTCGACGTTGCCCCAGTTAATTCTGCATTTTTTTTTTATTCTCAGTATTTCCTTGGCCTGTTGCCTAATTAATTTGCAGATCATACACTAAAGTGCGTCGTCGTATTCTATGGGGTGTTGATACAATAACTGCTAAGCCGAAAACTATCGATAATAAAATTTTCATCTTAAAAACACTTCCAAGTGGCCGAAGCCGCGGGCAAAAGTCAGTTAATAAAATCAAGAATAAGAGACAGTGATAAAATATTCACATTAACCTAAATAGAAAATAAAAACCTTTTACATTGAGGCCTAAATTGTAGCAACTATACAGGATGTTAAAATGAAGTTGGGAAGTCGAAAACTGGCGATAGTACCCGACTATACGAAAAATTTTCCGTGAAAAAAAATTGAGAAATTAAAAAAAGTTGTTTCATACATTTTGATCGCTTTTATATAGAATAGCAGTTTTTTTTTTGAGATTCGAGGGTTATCTCCATAGTAAAAGTTGTTCATATGGACGAGCACTATCGCCAGTTTCCGGCTTCCGCTAGCAACATCATCTTAACACCCAGTATTATTCAAAACAAACCTTGTTGTTTTTGTTTCATCCTCAAGGGTTTACTGTTTTCATTTCATAATGGTATTATTATGAGTTAGCTATTTCAGGAACCGCTTAAAATGGGACTTAAATTGTTGTTTGCAAATTATAGAGATTTTCATTTCAAAAAGAGAAAATGATCGTCATTAGTGCCGGCCTAACTAGAAATGTGGCAGAGTAAATACCCCTATTATAAATGCGAAAGTGCGTTTGTTGGTTTGTCCTTCTTTTAAGCAGCAACAGAGCAACAGGGGATCAAAAAGGCCGACTTGGGTGAATCATAAAATGATTTGAAAGTAGGATGGAGTCAAAGTTTTTTCACGCGTGAAAAAGAGACGGCATTATAACAGAATCATAATATGATTCATCCAAAGTGACCTTTTTAGAGGATCAGACCGACGTAATTTTTTGCACAGAGTTAGTTTACGGGCCGGAGAGTGGCATGTGTGTCGATTCGGCGCAACACGACTTTACTTATTTGACAGGACTTAACTTAATTTGAGCGTTCTGCCTTGTTCTTTCTTTATCGAAAAGACAAAGACAGAACGCTCAAAATAAGGTTAGTCCTGTCAAATTAGTTAAGTTGTGTTGCGCCGAATCGACAAAAATGTCTACCTTTTATCACGGGAAAATGAAGAAAGGCAATGTCAAAAGTACCCGGAATAGAAGAGCTTGTATGACTAGATTGATGGATGTGAAAGAGGTGAAAGAGTTGTGTCAAGAACGTAGCAGATGGAAATCTGTAGTCTCTGCCTACCCCTTTGGGAGACAGGCGTGAGTATATGTATTTTTGTATGTACAATGTTTCAATGTGTGAACAATTGATTTTGTATTTGTTATAAAACTTAAAGAGACTTAGTCCCACTTGCGCCAAGCAACATAACCCAAGTTAACTAACTTTTTATGCTATGTCCTTATTTCTATGGTTTGATGTGACAAGGACAAAGCATTAAAAGTTACTCAACGTGGGTTAACTAGCTTGGTGCAAGTGGGACTTAGCTATTAAACCAAAAGACAAGGACAGACAACCCTGCAACAGTAGTAACAAGTAATAGGAGCGAAATCGAACGACAGAAATCGAACAGAAACGCGGCTTCGTCCAGTCCTATTACCCCTATGACTAGGGTTGCCAACCGTACTTTAAAATAAAGTATCTTACGTTATTTTGGGTCCCTGTACTTTATACTTTTGAATACCAATAAAGTACGTGAAAATACTTTATTTCAATCTTTACGTAAAATTAAACGTAAACTGAAAACAAAAACACAGCCGTAAAGAAATCCGAGGGAAAATGTATGACTTGTGCGCGTTGTACGTTTATTTTTATGCAAAGAGCACAGAAGATACAGTTTCACAAAAGGATTTGAGGATGTTAGTATGGAGTCTGGCCTTCATAGTTCCTACCCTCCGCAGCCTTGATATTTAAAAAAAAAAGTCTGGACTTCCTTGAATAAAGGATACTTTTTTCTAAACGACCGTACTTTTTATTTACCTTCCCTAAAACCAGATATACTTTATTTCAACTAAAAAAAGTTGGCAACCCTACCTATGACAGAAATAAATTTCTATGTTTGAACACTTGGCGATTTATCCATCGCAAGGAGATATAAATTAACATTATATCATGATATAATGTTAATTTATATCTCCTTGCGATGGATAAAATTAACATATAAGATATATATTTACATTACATCATGATATGATGTTAATTTATATATCCTTGCTAGAAATTTATTTCTGTCATAGTTTCGATAAGAGTAATGTGTATTCTTCACTACTCGATGATGTAACAGGTGACCGTAGGGCATAATGGTCTTTGACTAGCTTTGAATACACAAGCGTCCTCTAGGCGCCAAGTGGCTCACTGTAAAGTGGGTATCTATAAATGTCATTGCAGTATGGGAAAGCACATCGGTAAATTCACGAGTTGTGTTGAGACCTGGATAGCTCAGTGGTTAGAGCAATCACCCGGTAAGCGAGAGGTCCCGGGTTCGAATCCCGTAATTTATTATCAGTACACCTTACAGTTTTTAATATCTTTTCTCATGTATTGCCCCAGGTACTCTCTGCCTCCGGAACGTGCATCTGGTCGTGCCTGATGCCGTACAGCGAGGCTCGAAGGTCGAGATGAAATGCCTGTACGACCTAGAGCAGGAGGTCCTCTACTCCGTCAAGTGGTACCGCGGCGACAGAGAGTTCTGTCGGTACTCGCCACGCGATGTGCCTCCGCTCAAGGTCTTCAAGATTCCGGGCATCGATGTTGTTGTGAGTTATTTTATTATGGGTAGTATTTAAACGAGCAACTGAATATAGCGTACTAAAATACTAAGTGGGCGCAAGACTGTGGGCAAATAAAAATGTTGAAAACGGCGCGGCGACTTGAAGATACAAATTTGAGCTGAGTTAAATAATTCTCAGACGAACCATTTTCTATTTTAGTGTCAATTTCATTTTAAGTTTTAAAACTAGGGACGTCGCCTTGCTCCGCTCCGCTTCGCTCGGCTGAGTATTTTATCTTACATGTAAACCTAACACGCTCTTCCTCGCTTCGCTCGTCGTCGCACCTATTTTTGACCTTTGGTGAAATCTTTTCGATTTCATACTTTAAATTCGCCCACTCAGTATTTTTGGTCGCACTCTTTGGTATTTATTTTGACACTTGAAGTCACTAATTATATTTTTATACGCCCAATTAATAATTTCCCTTTTATTATGTTTATTTTTACATGTTAACATGTAAAAAACGTGTGCTTCGTTGATGTATTACGAGAATCGAACAGATATACATATATGTATGTGTAATACATTTTTAAAAATAATTTTTTAAATATAACAAAAACAATAACCTACTCGAAGTCACGGTTGTGGTGAATTAAAAAAGGCAGATTTTTTATTGGCTGGATTAAACTGACAGTTCGTGCTACTGAGAAATACGCTTTTAACTTCTATGGTGCATGTGCCATTTTACATTGCCGCGAACTTTTGAATGTTGCAATAGTTGCAATGTGAAGTACACATAGACTTTGTCTATGCTCATATACCATTTAAGTTAATAGTATATTTTGTACTCGGTACTTTTTCTTCTACCTGAAAGTCTGATGTAGTATTAAAAAAATAACATAGCTTAACTCACTTAACTCATCATCAGAATCACTTTCAGAAAAATTCTCCATGTTTTCAATGTTTCCCCGCCAAATTGTAAGTCTTTTATCGGCAGCGCGAAGTGGCCAGTATCATTCAGCGAACTCCGAGACCGCGAAATAATTTCGGGTATCTGGACAAACTTATGTCAAGTAGAACCTAACCACGGTATAAACAAAATTTTATTTTTTATTTTTATTTATACTTTTTTGTTTATACTGTGACCTAACCGAGCATTTTAACCAATATCTCGTACTGACCTGAGAGCTATTTCACAACGAGATTCAGAAAGTTCGATTTTCGAAACAAATTTCGAGTATGCAATGAAACTTTTTCTTGAAGGTAGTATAGAAATAAGCGCATTTCCTACTATCACTGTCAGTTTACTTCAACTATCCTACGCATTTTTGACAGTGTATATCTTTGGGAAAGGAAATTGTTATGAGTAATGCTTAAACAGTTAGTGCAACCCTCATTAGATTTGATGTACTGAAATATTTCTTCGATATTTAGTTGCACAAAGTCGGGACACTTGTATAAATAATAGTGTTTTGAGTGTTTTACACACCGGATAACAAAAGCATGGGTTGACTTAGTATTACACCCAGTTTTGTTTTTATTGGTTTTAGCGGAGCGGTTTACAGCGGGAGCGGTTATTGCAGGTGCAGTGCGGTTCAATATCTTAGGTTGTTCCCGTAAAAATTATATTAATTCCTCATAATGAGGTAAATCGGAATGCCGTTTAAACATTTCAAATGAACGAGCAGTTTCAACAACAAGTTTCTTAAGGGCCAAATAATACACAAGTATAAAATCCGAAAGATCTGTAATATTCAGCGATTTTAAACACGAAACAGCGGAACAGAACTTGTCTAAAAACAATTCGAAGTTTTTGGAACTAGCGGTAGTTAAAGGGTGAAACTCAAACATTTGATCCAAATAATTAGAAGCTAAACTACGCGAATCTAAAAGTAGAAACGAGTGTTTTCCAGATTATGTCGTAGTTTCGTTCGGTGTAATTCCAGAACTAATCGAAAGTGCCCGGCCAGAAAGTTTACCCATCAAGTATTGCACTCGTTTGTTGTCGGTCAAGTCTGGATTATCATGAACTGTGCTTATAAATGTTTCATAAAATGTTGGCAACATAGTAGCTTCACCAGAAAAACTAACAAGTTCCAGTTTTGGGAGCTTGATAGTAGGTTTTTGGAACATTCCACGTGACACGGAGCTTTAATTTTAGAATCAACCGATTTGGAAGCTTTGGAAGCCTTGTACTAGACTTTAGTACAAGCAATTATCAGAACTATCGAAAGTATTATACTCGTACTGACTACAATACAGAGTATTATGCTAATGAGTTGAAATTAACGCGAGCGAGCGGCCGACGAACCTGTGTACGAGTACCTCTCTAAAAAGTCTAAAAATCTAAAAAGTGTTCTGTGCTCTCGATAATATTGAAAATTAGCAGGTAGGCAGATATTTATCGTAAAATGGTCAGATGGTATAGTCAACTACAGTCGCAGCGGATAAATATCAAAATGGCGTATTTCACTATAAGCATAGGTAATTAACAACTTCCATTACTTAGGAAATTAATTCACAAATATTTTGATGAATGCGGGGTTTTAATGCATAGGTAGACAATGCAAATAAGTTCGGGAATTCGGAGTAATATTACGAGCAGAATGAAAATAAGAGCGGAATTTACGTGATGTTCAAACACAGGAAGTAAAGATAGCGATTGGAAATACCAAAAAATGGTTCTAGATCTCGGATCCAAGGGCCTAAAATGGTTCTAGATCCCGCTCGAATGGCCAAAAAATGAGCACGCGAAATGACGGCAGTAATTTGTATCACAATAGGTTTTAAAAATAGTGGGAAGGGAAGAGAGAATATTAAGGGCCTTACTATTGCCAAATGGGTACTTTCTAAAGCCTACTCCTCGTTTATGGCCAAACCAAAAATAATGAAAAAATATATTATGAATAATCATCTCTTAGACAACATATGCAACAGTTTTCTTTTTCATACCACCAAAACTTCTACATGAATTTTTTTTTTTACTGAATGTTGTTTTTTGACCTCAAATTCCCTACTGCTTCTGAGTGGCTTGGCCGATTGAATTCATCTATGCTTTGATAAATAGATAAACTTTATAGCTATAAACATAACATAAGATTATTCAATCGAATTATCACGTCCAAGTGAAAAGTATAATTTTCTCCTGTTTCGCCCTCTCAAGGACGCAGCGAGCGTCGTAACAGCCACTATGCATTTCGCGCTGATATGAACGTTATTTCAATGTCGTTTCCGTTGATATTTGTAGTGACAAATATCGAGCTGCTAATTTGGCGATGGTAATCGCCTTAAGTACGAAGGTGAGAGATCTGACCTTGGGATGGAGCTGCATGCACCACAAACCACGCCTCGCCTAGATCGCCAAATTTCCTGGTGTTCTCCAAGACGGGCTTCTTCTTTTCCTTCGTGCCTGGTTGCGCACTTCTCGGCTAATCTTGTTCGTAACATAACGTGATGTATTGGTATTGATGAGGATGAGGCGCACACCGTTTGCTATCTCAAAATGGCGGCGCGGTAGGGTCAAGGCAAGGACCTAGATGAACGACAATCAGCATAGACCTCCGGCGTGAGAGGCTTCTGATTGACGACTGACTAATTGCGTCCAAAACTAAGCGGGTTGCGAGTGATAATTGCAAATGGGAATTTATTACCTACTACCCCACACAATATGAGAGCCACAAGAAGTGGCGTGAACAGTCGTGTCTGTATATTGTATATTTTTGCGATATTTTAAATGAAATTGGTTATTATTTATTACTATTGTACTGAGCTGCCGTGTCTACGGCAATTTGAAGATTCTCTAAAGGTCATGTTTCGAGCTAAATCGCTTTAAATTTAAACAGTGCCTAGGAAAAGTCAAGAAATTTACGTGTTTCCGCCGTAATGTTTTCGTGAAAAAAAAAACCAACAAGTATTGTCTTTACTTTTTATCTTTACTTATTCAGCCAAAACTATATTTTTTACAATTTTGTTTATCTCTCTGCATGTTCTGTTTTGTTTATCTCTCTGTATGTTTTAACTAGAGAAAAACACATCAAATTTGGCTGCGGTTCGTCGTGAACATGTTCAAACGTGTTTTCACGACCGATACCTGCGTAAAACTGAACCGAGTAACTCGGCAGAGTACTCGGTGGGGTAAAAATAAAACCGAGCAATACTCGTTACTCGGTAAAACTTGTACTCGGCGCATCCCAAGTCACATATGTTTACAATATTTTCAAGATACAGAGATATAGCTTTGTATATCATACTTATAAAATTTTGTTAGGAAACACGATACTACTACAATTATAATAGTACCTATCATATTTCCTAATGAATATACAAATCTATATATCTATAGCTTAAAAATATTGTAAACCGATATATAGTAAGATCTGTCCGATAATATCGATCTCATGTGAACTCATACTACTCTTTCCTTTCCTCCCCGCGCCTCACCGCGCGGCGCATAAGGCGCGGTACAGCGGTTTCGGTCAAACTATAAAACAGTAACAATGAGAATTAATAACGGTTAATTAGAGGTTAAGATATGTCTTGCTCTTTTCTAGAAGGTTCTGTACACCAATTTGCAGATGACACGTGCCTGGTTGTAGCTCACAGGGACATTAAGGGCCTTACTATCGCCAAATGGGTACTTTCTAAAGCCTACTCCTCGTTTATGGCCAAACCAAAAATAATGAAAAAATGTATTATGAATAATCAACTTTTAGACAACATATGCAACATTTTTCTTTTTCATACCACCAAAACTTCTACATGTTTTTTTTTTTTTACTGAATGGTGTTTTTTGACCTGAAATTCCCTACTGCTCCTGAGTGGCTTGGCCGATTGAATTCATCTATGCTTTGATAAATAGATAAACTTTATAGCTATAAACATAACATAAGATTATTCAATCGAGTAATCACGTCCAAGTGATAAGTATAATTTTCTCCTATTTCGCCCTTTCAAGGACGCAGCGAGCGTCGTAACAGCCACTTTGCATTGCGCGCTGATATGAACGTTATTTCAATGTCGTTTCCGTTGATATTTGTAGTGACAAATATCGAGCCTGTAATTTGGCGATGGTAATCGCCTTAAAACAGCGGAGCAACTAATGAAAAAAAAACTATGACCTCATATGTGAATGGGCGCACGACGCAGGGCTCGGTATCAACTCAAACAAAACCAAGTTGATTCATATCCATTCATCACATAATATCACTGATAGCAGGCCCAGCATCGAAGCGCACGAGCATCATTGTTTTCACGCAAAAAATAGATACTGTAAATGTACATCGTTAGAGTTGGTTCAACAACACAAGTACCTAGGCCTTGTTATTGATGAGTGTTTCAACTGGGGACCGCACATACAACATGTGGGGCGTTACAAAGTAAATTTGCTGTACTTAAATATAAGGTACCGTTCAGAATACTAAGACTACTTTATATTGCCATGGCCGACTCAATAATAGGATATGGTTTAAGCAGCTACGGAAAAACATATAAAACCTACCTAGAAAATATATACAAACTACAAAAAAGTATTTTAAAAATAATTGTCCCTACTAAAATAATGTCAGAATACAAGAAAAACAAAATTAATCTATTTCACTATTGCAACGTATTCAAATTCAAATAGTATATTTTGCGAAGCAGGTATACATATATACACTTTTTACACGTCAAATTTAATCTAATAAAAAAAATATATGTAATAAAATAATAAATGTACATGAACTAAATTAAAGGTTTATTTAATTTATGTAGCAATATATATACGATTAAAATGAAAGATAAAATACATATTATACAAGGTAAAATCCAATCAACCGCCCGAACCCATACCGGAGACTCGGCCAGGGACCAGGAACAAGGTTCAATGATCACCAACCGAGCCCCCAGCACGAATCCAGGCGGCCGACCAAATCCCATCCTATATACTACATAATAATAGGTTACATACATAAATACATGCCTACCTCCGCCCATTCGATTAGTCTTGCTAAGAAGAAGGGCAAGAAACTTAGCAAGATCATGTATTTTTTTTCAACATAAAACTATATCTACTTTAACCAATGAATAAGAAAATACAAGACAGCAGGAATTCAGGTTAATGAAAAAAAGAAAAACATACATATATTTGTATGTATTAGATGTTTATAACAAAATAAAATTATTTACACTTGTCGATTCAGACGTTCTTGAAAGCAAAACAACGTCCCGCGAGATTACGTACCCTTAGTTAAATGCCCTTATATGTATTACCTAGATATAATAATACTTATTGAACTCAAACCTGGATGTACTTCTTGCCAGACGTTGTTAATAAATTTCCAAGAGATCTTCAAACATTATATATTAGTAGTGATAAGTATAAATATAAGATAAAAAATTTCCTAATTGAAAATTCAGATAAAAATTTATTATAAATTATAACCGCATGCTCTGTTTCGTTTCGTGCGGTTTTTGATCGTTTTTTATTTTATATAATTACAATACTCGCCACTACAGATAAGCCAATGGCTTTTGCTAGTGGCTATATAGTTTAGGTTAAGATTCATTGTAATTGGGATTAATAAAGATAAAAAAAAAGTATTTTTTATTTATTTCTGATAGTTACTTAATAATTAAAAAAAAACAATATGTTATATTTTAGCTCGATACATATATTTTGGCCCACGGCATACCGTGGGCTGAAATATATCAAGTTTAAATATTATTTATTATTTTACAAAATGTTTACTCTCCCGAGTAGGTCAAATACCAAAGAGGTATTTTAAAATAAAATGGAAGTGCTTATAGATACTTCGCGCAAATGAAGTACATACGTATCCATCGAAAGAAGACTGATAGTACAGTGTTCAGTGTATGTATTTACAGTGTACATACTTATTTCGATTTAGTTCTGTCAATATTAAAGCACTCTCTCTAGCAGAAGACTTCAATAAATATTACACACTATTAAAATACTTCTCATACGACCTGCCCCCCTATTCTGTATCTTTAGTTGCCAACTGTACTAGGTGCCTATCATCAAAAACATAGATAAAAACTGAAATTTCAAAATTGCCTTTAGTGGGTATTGAACTATGTCGTCACTTCAAGTGCGAACATATCCTTGGGAAATCGGAATTCGATGGTATATCTATGTTTTTGATGATAGGCACCCCGTACATAAGGCAACTAGAGATACACAACAGGCCCGCTGGACTGCGATATATTATAAATTTAAATGTATTGTCACGACATGAATCTCCGAGGGATTGTCAGAGGTGTTCCGAGTGTGAACTGTGAAATGTAAGTCACAGTCCACCCTCGGTACACCCGCGTTTCACGGACGATTAATACATCCCAACGTGATAGGTGGAAACCTACATGCCCTAAAAAGCGTGTTTCACTTATACGATGTTTTCCTTCACCGTTCAGCAAGTGGTAAGTAAAAACAAATACTATGGAACTAAATTCCAAAAAACTCATTGGTGCATGCTGGGCCGGGGATCGAAACTGGATCTCAACATTGAGAGGCCAGCGATCTACGCCTGAGCCACAGCTGTGATATATTGTTTTACTATATTGTTTTGTTGAGGATTAAATTAATGTAAAGGTATTCTGACCTTAATGCAGGTCTTTATAACACTGTTTGTGATAAGTATTATTTAAAGCCTTTTTTTAGCTTATTAATTATTTTCCAGATATATTTCGACCAACTTGTGGTCGAAATATATAATAATGATTCGACTGATGACGGCCCCATACCAGAGAATGCCCATACCAAGGGGCAAAATATATCGAGTTATAATTTTTTTTATTGTTTTAATAATAATACTAACCAAAAGCTCGTAAAAGTTAAATATAATATATTTATAAACATTATAAAAATTAACTCTTCAAAAACAGTTCGTCCTAAATGCCATCCATTTCCATGATAAGATTCGTACTAAAATAATGTTTTACAGCCTAAAACTTTTCAAAAATTAAATTAATGTCGTCTCGTTCATACCCATAAGAAATTACAAAATTTGGATTTGTCATTCCTAAAAAAATGCTAAAATTTTAGTACTGAAAATTGAGTTTCCTTCAAATTCTCTTTAGAAAACGGCAATTTCATATGTAAAGACCTAATATAAATCATACTTTGTTTATTTAGAAACAAACATTTTTCACGTAAGTTTCAATATTGGTTCACGGAAGGTTCATTATTTTTAGTGTAGTGACTGCGACACAAATATTGAGCTATTCACGTTCCAAATACATATAAGGGCAAGCCAACACCACAAATAACCACTTACAGAAGGTTTACTCCGCATAATTAGCGAAATCGGGCGCACGGACACATATATACGCGTATATACGACGATCTCGGATGAAGTCGGTCGAATGCCGATACGAAATTCTGCCGAGATCATCGTACGAACGCGTCTATGCATGTGTGCGTCTGTTTTCGCTCCATCGTCGTCGAGTCGGCCTTCTGGTAGTATTTATTTTGTGGTGAAGCTTATTCACGTTCCAAGTGTAAGAGCAACCCAACACCGTGGCGCGTGAGCCGACTGCGGAAACATACAGTCGGAGGGTAAAGTTACTGACACATACTCCTGCCTACACGTGTGGCTAACATGCGCCAGAGATACAGCGGCTATCTATGCAGCATTATCTCACGCATACCGCGTTTTTCAAGTATGATGGAAAGACACTATGTCGAGGGGTTGTTCCCTGGGTTCCCAAAAAACGACCTTTTAATATTTCCTCGTGTTTCCAAATTTTTATTTAATAAACATATTCAGTTACCCTTGTTTCCAAAACCAAGATGGGTACAGTCAGCCTTAGAAGCAAGTTATAGTTATAATGTGTGTAGTATAATGCTTGTTTAGAGATAGAGCCTACCATAACGATAAGTACTCTTTAGACAAATTTTTCCAAAATATACATAATTTTTTCAACAATATCTTCCCTTTGCAACCGTTAGTACAATTTTTCAAAACATTATGTAAAAATAAAGATAATAATTAAACCTATAACTAAAATGCTAGTGAAACATAAAATATTACATTTCAAGGCATTTATAGATGTTTCACCATGTGCCTACAATCACAAGTCAATTTAATAATTTAACCACTAAAGCAAATCGTGCATGTGTAACGATATAGTAAATTAGAGCGTTATAGTAATAAACTCGTCTTTTTTATATAAACAATAACTGCGAGAAAGATCTATAGATACAATTATATTAATTAAAAAGTAACACATTAGATAAGACGTGCAAAGGGGACATCGAAACGAGGCTCGACCTACTATTAACTTGCTGCCGACTGTACCTACAAGCTTTTTGGAAACAACAAGGAAAAACATTTCGTAAAAAAAAATTTTTTTTTGAAAAAAGTGGAATGAATGTTGGTGTTTTGATTTTCTAGAGAACAAAAGAATTGGGAACACAGGGAACAACCCATATCAAGGACGCGTGCTAGATCCCTTTGGAAGTCATGAGAAATCTTTTATGCATAAAAACTATGTTTTCATTATTATTGTATTTACATTTAATTATTATACGAGTCCAACATTTGAATAGCCTAAATAGCGAGTAAAAAGGTCACTTAATTTTGACTAGGTACCGTGCCTCGCCATACTTAACCTTCTAGCCTATCCTACCGGCTCTCATCTGCGCCGATTTTCTATATTTGGCTTATAGTAGAAACCATCATATTAAAGCTAATTTATAATGAAAGTATTAATATTATATTGCAAAGTATTAATTTTAAAGCTAAGCCTTTATAAAATCATTCTTTTTCAAGTTTGTTTATACAGAGTGTTAAGATGAAGTTGCGGAAGTCGAAAACTGGCGATAGCACTCGTCCATACGAACAACTTTTCGTGAAAAAAAAAAAAGCGAAATCAAGAAAAAAAAAAAACAGTTGTTACATACATTTTGGTCGAGTACGTATGTTACTTTTCTGTGAAGCAGCTGTTATTTTTTTCACGATTTGACGGTTAATTTGAAAAAAGTTTAGTAAAAGCATACTAGGTGCTAAGATGAAGTTACGAAAGCCGGAAACTGGCGATAGTACTCGTCCATACGAAGTAGTTTTACTATGAAGTCAATCCTCGAATCGTGACCAAAAATCAGCTGTTCCATAGAAAAGTTACATAGCTACCCGACCAACAGATGAAACAACTGATATTTTTTTCTCAATTTCTCAATTCTTTTTCACGAAATGTTGTTCGTATGGACTTTTTCAGTCGCCAGTTTCCGGCCTCCTTAACTTTATCTTAACAACCTGTATATGTCTTACAAAATTTCCAACTTTTACAAGGTTGTCTTCACAAATATATGATGTTTTCTTTAGCATGACTTTATTTTTGGTCGAAAATCTAATTTATACACTATTTTAAACTAAAAAGAAACGTCATAGAGTAAACTAAAGTTCTGATTGATGCAAAACGAGGTGCTTAGTCTGACCTTATTATGACCCCTTAAGGAGTTATAGCTGCTTAAGTTGCAAACTGTATACAATACAATCTACGTGCTTCCTATGACATAAGTTGGATGGAAGGATTTCAGTCATTAGGTAAACGACAAAACAGAGGGAGGGTAAGGGGGAGAGAAGGGAGGTGAGGGGAGGTGAAACCGATGAAAGCCATCATTGGCAGCTGCCGATATCGACATTACTGGCTAATGCGACTGCCGTACATTGATAGCTGTGTAGGTATGTAATGAGAGGTTTTTCTATGCTTCCGAAAATTCCATATATAGTTTTGTTTCCTTTTCTTTCAGTATGTAAGATTTTATGTTCGAGTGAGATAGACAATGACAAATATAGATAATTACGCGTTAGAGTATTGCTTTAATGTCCTAATCAAGATTTGCATTTTTTCTTTAATTACAAAACAAGTGTCCGGAACAATTATTGTAAAGAAAATATAAAGAAAGTGTAGGAACACATGATTTTTTGCTGATTTGCAAAATGATTTTAGCAGAGCACTCGCATGCATTAACGTCGTCGGTCACAAGTAGGGTTGCCAACTGTCCCGATTTAATCGGGATATCCCGATTTCAGGCCTCTGTGTCCCGTTTTCCGGTGACGGGGCCGGCGGGATACTAATTTTCCAGATTTTCAACATCTACCAATTTTTCATCCAACTAACATGTTCTGAATCATTCGATCACTTAAAGAAAAGTATTTTTTTCTAAAATGCACCAAATACCAAAACAAATATTCATTTAAGAACAAAAATTTAACGTATGTTGTTTAGTTCAGTATCTGATATAATTAAATTTTAGTTCAGGTAAGCAATTATTATACTATGTTAAATCTGTTCACGATTATTATTTAAGAAAATTCAGAAGAAGACTTATTTTATTGATTGTCATATTTTTAGTTTGTGCAATGTTTTAATTTCATAATGAAATTATCCAGTGAGCACGCGATATGACGGCAGTGCTTTGTATCACCATAGGTTTTAAAAAATAGCGGGAAGTGAAGAGAAATAAATTACGAAGATGAAAGATCTGACCTTGGGAAGGAGCTGCATGCACCACAAACCACGCTTCGCCTGAGCCACCAAGTCTCTGGTGTTCTCCAAGATGGTTTTCTTCTTCCTCTTCGTGCCTGGTTGCGCTCTTCTCGGCTAGTCTTCTTCGTAATAGTAATAGATGAAAATGAGGCGCACAGCGGGTGCGATCTCAAAATGGCGGGCGGTAGGGTCGAGGTAGGACCTAGTCGAATGACAATCAGCGTAGACCTCCGGCGTGAAAGGCTTCTGATTGACGACTGCTTGATTTGCGTCCAAAACTAAGCGGGTGGAGATGCAGCGAAAATGACAGTTGAAAATATTAATTCACAACTACCCCGCAGTATGAGAGCCACAAGAAGTGGCGCGAACATTTGCCCCCGGCGTTAAAACCATTGGTTTTAAAATAAGAATAGAAAAGTAAAAATAAGACAGAGAATAACGAAATTTTGAAGCGGGGGCAAAGAAAGGAGTTATTGAGATGGGAGAGGGCAAAGACGCACGACAGGTCGTTTGTAAACACCTGTCGTCGTTTTGACAGAAGCTACCCTAATGACATTATCTTTGCCAGGGTATACAGCTACAATAACACCGAGCGGCCATTGAAGCGGTGGAGTGTTATCGGTAACTACAACGACAACAGATCCAATTTTGATTGGGTTGGAAGGTGTATTCCATTTTCCTCTAGACTGGAGAAGATGGAGATAATCATTCTTCCATCGCCTTGCGAACGATTCTACCATTTGATCAAGCAACGCGTAGCGACGTAATAAATTAACTGGCTCATCAGCCACCTTACAAGCGGGTAATTCTTTTAAAGGAGTTGACATCAGAAAATGTGCAGGAGTTAACGCGCTAAGTTCAGATGGATCTTCACTCAGCAGCGTAAGCGGACGAGAATTTATGACACATTCTATTTGCGTAACTACAGTTAATAATTCTTCGTAGGTCAACAGTTGAGTACCTACTACTCTATGCAAATGCGTCTTAAATCCTTTGACATATATCTCATAATGTCCCCCAAAATGTGGGCTACGTGGAATATTAAATTTCCATTGTATTCTATGATCGGCAAGTTCATTCGCGAAAGACGTTTTAAATTCTTCGGAGTTTGTCAAATTGTAAATTTCTGAGAGGGCATTTCTAGCGCCTACAAAGTTCGTAGCATTATCTGAATATACGAAAGACACTGCTCCACGTCTAGATAAAAACGTTTGAACGCGGAAAGAAAAGTGTTCGTGCTAAGATCAGTTGCCAATTCAACGTGAACTGCACGAGTCACCAGGCATACAAATATGCAGAGGTAACATTTGACGGGACGGACTCCACGTTTTCGATACGGAGTGATACTGATAGGACCACAATAATCCACAGCGCAGTGGACAAAAGCTTTAGCCTCATTAACGCGGCATGATGGTAAATCTGCCATGAAAGGGAAGGTTTGTCTCGGCTTCGCCTTAAAACAATAATTGCAGCTATGTATTACGCGACGAACAATATTTCGACAGGAAAGTATCCAAAATTTTTGGCGGATTATTGACATTAAAGCCACTGGTCCAGTGTGACAATTTTTGCGATGATAATGAATGATAATCAATTCGACAATATGATTTTTACGAGGTAACAACACAGGGTGTTGTTGATCGAACGTCATGTCTGTGTTGCGAAGTCGACCACCAACGCGTAACAATCCATTTTTATCTAAAAATGGCGATAGTCGATTTAAAGCGGGAGAACAAAGTTTATTTGACTTTAATCTTTTTATTTCATCAAGAAAATAAAATGCTTGAAGAGCTTTAATCAATGCAACTTCAGCGAAATCCATATCGGTAGCGGTAAAAATATTAGAGCGCGGTAAAATACGTAAAAATCGGTATATGTAAATGATTGTGTGTAAAAGCACAAGCCATGACGAAATTCTTTCCGAAAGAGAAAGAAGAGGATGCGGTTCTTCATTACTAAAAGCGGGAAGAGAAATTGTTTTTGATTCCGGCAAGTTTTCTTCAATAGAAGCTGATTCTATTGTTTTGATTGGCCACTCTTTAGCGTCCAGATAAAGCCAAGCAGGTCCAGTGAACCAGAGCGGGTGACTCATCAACTGCGTGGGAGTGAGACCACGGGAAAGACAGTCGCTCGGGTTTTGAGAACCAGCTGTATGGTAAAAACATTCAGCGGGAATAGCGGATATTATTTTTGTTATACGCGTCGCGACAAAGGTTTTAAACCTGTGCGGTGAGGAATGTATCCAGTGTAAAGTTACCATAGAATCGGTAAAACAGTAAATACGTTCAATATTGTGACGTATTTTATAAGCGTCAACTACACGACGAGTTAATTTCGACATGAGTAACGAGGCACAAAGCTCAAGGCGGGCGACACTGACGGTCTTGAGCGGACAGACTTTTGACTTTGCGCATACCAGCCGAATGCTAGTGCAAGTGTCTGAGTCATCTTGTACTCTAATATATACGACACATCCGTATCCACGTTCACTTGCGTCTGCAAATGATATTATCGAAATTTTCGAATTTTGGAACACGTCTAAGTGGCGTTTAATACGTAAATCCCGCAAAACAGGTAGCTCCTTCAAATAGTTTTGCCAAATCTGCGCAATATCAGAGGGTAGTGTTTCATCCCAGTCTAATTTTAAAATACAGATTTTCTGCAAGAGTAATTTTGCGTACAAGATCACAGGAGCGGTAAAGCCGAGGACGTCGTACTGACGTGCTATCACGGACAAAACATTGCGTTTAGTACATGGGCGACTATCTAGCGATACAGTAAAAGAGAACTCGTCAGAATCAGGCGACCACTGTAAGCCAAGAACTTTAAGAGTTTGAGTTTGTTCTTCAAAATTCTTACTAGAATTTAAGCGGTGAGTATCAGGCAGTGTATCAAGTAACTGTTGACAGTTACTAGACCACTTGACGAGCTCAAAGCCACCGGCCTTAAGCAATCCTACCAGCTCATCTCTGAGCTGTAAGGAGCCCTGCACGGTGGGCGTGCTATAGCAGATGTCGTCCATGTAACAGTTTCGTGCGGCTACAGTAGCGGCGAGCGGGTACGCTGAACTCCCATCCTCACAGAGTTTCCTGACTACTCTCATCGCAAGGAAAGGGCTACTACGTAGTCCAAAGCAGACGCGATTGAACTGATAAGCGATAAGCGGTGAACACGTGTCAAAGCGGTATAAAAACTTTTGAAATTTGCGATCATCGGCGTTAACCAAAACTTGTAAGAACATTTGTTTGATATCCGAGGTAAAAGCGATTTCATACAAGCGGAAGTCAAGTAAAATTAAAAACAAATCGTTTTGCAAATTAGCACCTGTGTGCAGCGTGTCATTTAATGAGACACGAGTACCATCAGCGGAGTCAGTCTTAGTACTGGCATTCATACAAATACGCACCTTTGTCGTTGATTTATCAACACGCACTACGGGATGATGCGGAATATAATAACCAAGAGATAATTGGTCATCATTATGAAGCGGGGATATGTAACCTTTAGTTAGGTATTCATTTATTATATTGTTATACTCGGAACGTAAATCTGCGTTAGAAACAAACCTACGCTCAAGAGACATAAAACACTTTTTTGCGTGATGGTACGAGTTTCCTAGTATGTTAGGATTCCGTGCGAACGGTAAAGAAACCGAATAGCGACCAGCGGGGTCACGTGACACATTGTTAATAAATAATTTTTTAATACAGTTGCTCAAAAAGTGGCGTATTGCAGGGACGTATAGCGTTCGGGATGTGGGCTATTACATACTCGAGCTTTTTCTTTACCTTTTCCGAACTCGTGCGTTCTCTTTCCCAACTGTCAAAATATTGTCTATTAAAAAGAAAAAAACCAACCATGAAGTTTTTACAAAAAAAAAATCAAAGAAGTTTTTATGATTCATGCAAATATTTCTAAAAAGAAGCTACTATTTTGTTTCAATATCAGATTTAATGATTTGATTCAATGAGTTAGGTTATTTTTCATTTCATTTCATCTCATTAAATTTCATTTTCATTTCATATCAATAAAAAAAATCTACTGAAGACTTGGCTGTATGGGCATAGTTCTCTTTGCCTAGCCAGAATGGGTGAAGAAAACAAAACGGTTGGCGCCATTTTCCAAAAATTTTCTTTGCGGGTTTAGTTGTTTGTTGCACAAAATGAGTAATTTCGACGATATTTTATTTGAATTGACACCACCGGAACTCAGTATAATTGCACAAAATGCTTCGGAGAAGTCAAAAAGTCGCTACATATCTACATACGACGAATTTATTGCGTGGAGTATTAGTTAGTTGAGTTTATTGTGTTTTTGTTATTTTATTAAATTGCTTCATTTTTTCGCAACTGTATTAAAAATAGTTGTTCAGTACACGTGCGGAACCGTCATTGCAACTTGTTCCGACTGTCAACCCTCACCTTCGGCTGCGCCTCGGCTCGGGTAGACATTTGTCGGAACTCTTTGCAATGACAGGCTTTCCGCACTCGTAATGAAATATACTATTTCACATTCATCATTTGCGGGACTAGAAGCAGGTTCACAATGCACCTCTTCTAATTGCCAAAATTTTTGTAAAATAAAATCTATTGGCGGTTCAATCTCCATATAAGAGCATAACGAAATTGAACATGCGGTATTTTGGTAAACAGGCGTATTACCAATTAGCGTAAAACCGAAGATGGTCTGAAATCCCGTCGGCGTACCCGGGGGACCAGAGACGCGGCCTGATAACAAGATATCCGCGAATAAAGATGCACCGATAAGAATATCAATCTCACCCGGTAAGTAAAATGTTTCATCAGCAAGTGTGATATCTTTTAAATACGAAAGCGTAGACAAATCCACCTGCACCGATGGTAAGTTGTCGGTAATACGGTCGATTACATAAGTGTCAAGCGAAATTGAAACCGAATCATCAAATCGTGAAAACAATTTAAGGTTTGTCGCACCCTTAATTGGGTTTGATGAAGAGCCGATGCCCTTAACAAAAGCGCGGGGAATTTTCTCATATTTTAAGTTAAGCTTCTCACAACAGGAAACCGTCGAAAAACTGGATTGTGACGCAGGGTCGCAGAGCGCACGTAGACGGACAGACATACCGTTAGAATCTTTCACGATCACTTGAATTGTACCTAAAAGGCATGTTTCATTACGCTGCGAGTTAGGCTGTAAGTTACATAAAGAAATATTATTACTCGCAGTTGGTACGGATTGAGAATCATTAGTCATATGTTCTGTGTTAGTCGCCGATACGGCAGGATCCACCAACCTCGAAGATTGCGTATGTGTGCGTGGAGACACGGTAATATTTTGACCAAGCGCGGTGTGAGTATTCATCACATTTTGTTTGCGGCACAACATCGAATGGTGTTTACAATTACAATGGCGGCAATTATAAGACGATTTACAAGCGGAATTGTTATGCGTAATACTTAAACAATTGGTGCAACCGTTATTAGATTTGATGAACTGAAATCTTTTCTCGATATCTAGTTTCACAAATTCGGGACACTTATATAAATTATAGTGTTTTAATTGTTTACATAGCGGACAACAATTATTATTGGTCGAAGCGGAGACAAAAGCATGGGTTGACTTGGTACTGTACCCGGTTTTGTTGTTATTATTATTAACGGAGCGGTTCGGAGCGGGAGCGGTAATTGCGGGTGCAGTGCGGTTCAGTATCTTAGTTTGTTCCCGTAAAAATGATATTAATTCATCATAATGGGGTAAATCGGAACCACGTTTAAACATTTCAAATGAACGAGCGGTTTCAACATCAAGTTTTTTAAGGGCCAAATACATAAGGATAAAATCCGAAAGATCTTTAATATTCAGCGATTTTAAACACGAAACAGCGGAACAGAACTTGTCTAAAAACAAGTCCAAGTTTTTTGAACTAGCGGTAGTTAAAGGGCGAAATTCAAACATTTGATCCAAATAAGTAGTGGCTAAACTACGCGAGTCTTGAAAAGTAGAAACGAGTGTTTTCCAGATTATGTCGTAGTTAGTTGCGTTCGGTGTGATTCCAGAACAAATCGAAAGTGCCCGGCCAGAAAGTTTACCCATCAGGTATTGTACTCGTTCGTTGTCGGTCAAGTCCGGATTATCGTGAATCGTGGTTTTAAATGTTTCATAGAATGTTGGCCACATAGTAGCTTCACCAGAAAAACCAACGAGTTCCAGTTTTGGAAGCTTGATAGTAGGTTTTTTGGGACATTCCATGTCACGTGGAGCTTTAACTTTAGAGTCAGCCGATTTCGAAGAATGTGATAACTTCCGGTTGATGTATTTGCAATGGGAGTAAAGATCCTCAAAAGCTGACCAACTTTGATAATTTGGTTCAAAATTAGGATTTATCAATACCTCTGTGTCATTAATTTCATCTATGATTACATGAATTTCTGAGCGTACAGTATCCAAAGTTTCGACATTGGCCATAAACAATTCTGCCGAAGAAACATCCTCTAAAGCGGTTTTAGAAAAGTCATAAACTCTCTGAAGGCGATTAAACAATTCTTGCCTTTTATTTTTAAGCTTCTTTAAACTATACGACATCTTTAATTTTGCAGCTTCTGCGGAATTTGGCATGTTATATAGTACAAAGTTAGGCAAGTACCAGAACTATTGAAAGTTTTATACTGACTACAACATAGAATAATGCTAATGAGTTAGAGATAACACGGGCGGCGGACGAACCTGTGTACGAGTACCTCTCGATAATATTAAGAATTAGCAGGTAGGCAGATAATATTTTCTGTGAAATGATCAAATGGTATAATCGCAGCGGATAAATTAACAGAATGGCGTATTTCACTGTAGATAATTTATAATTTCCAGTATATAGGAAATGGAATCACTAATATTTTGACGAATGCGGGGTTTTAATGCATAGATAATGCAAATAAGAGCGGGAATGCGGGGTAATACTGCGGGCAGAGTGAAAATTAGAGCGGAATTCACGTGTTCTTTAGACAAAGAACATGAAGATAGCGGTTGGAAATACCAAAAAATGGTTATAGATCGCAGATCAAAGGGCCTAAAATGGATCTAGATCCGGCTCGAATGGCCAAATAATGAGCACGCGATATGACGGCAGTGCTTTGTATCACCATAGGTTTTAAAAAATAGCGGGAAGTGAAGAGAAATAAATTACGAAGATGAAAGATCTGACCTTGGGAAGGAGCTGCATGCACCACAAACCACGCTTCGCCTGAGCCACCAAGTCTCTGGTGTTCTCCAAGATGGTTTTCTTCTTCCTCTTCGTGCCTGGTTGCGCTCTTCTCGGCTAGTCTTCTTCGTAATAGTAATAGATGAAAATGAGGCGCACAGCGGGTGCGATCTCAAAATGGCGGGCGGTAGGGTCGAGGTAGGACCTAGTCGAATGACAATCAGCGTAGACCTCCGGCGTGAAAGGCTTCTGATTGACGACTGCTTGATTTGCGTCCAAAACTAAGCGGGTGGAGATGCAGCGAAAATGACAGTTGAAAATATTAATTCACAACTACCCCGCAGTATGAGAGCCACAAGAAGTGGCGCGAACATCCAGCTTTTCTTTTTATTATGATAAAAATCTTTTTTCAAGAAGGCCCGACTTTATTTTGGTTGTCCCGTTTTTTATTCCATTAAATACCGAAAAACTTGGTTGGCAACCCTAGTCACAAGTCCGACAGTCCTTCTCTACCATCCATCATAGCCGGTCACTGTGGCCAATTAAGCTCTCCACACCGTGTGAATTCAGTTACGTAACACAAGAGTGACATAAATTGACTATTTATTTCCCCTGCTCTCACCGCAATCCTAAGTGAACATAAAACAGACTTCAAAACAAATATAAAAAAATTATGCGTTATTTTACTATTGAAGGATTAAACATATATGATTGATTTTTGTCCATTTTACGAGTATATAATGATAACCAATATATTTTTGGAATTATCAAGTCACAATTAATAACTGTGAAAAATTCAACATGAGAAAGCGTTTGAGAAAGTCACAGACCTCTTGAGCGAACACACCAAACGAGTGTTCAAGGGCCTTCCTTAAATAATACAGCGTTGAAATTTGTATTAAAATAAGTGACCAATTTAGAACATCATAAAAATTTCGAACATTTTAATAATTTCATCTAGAAGCTGAGTTATTAAATAAAAACGAAGTTTTTTTGAGCGAGCGCTTCTTGGTCGTCGCCACAGCTACGGACAAGGGTGCGCTATTTTAAACTAAAAGGAAACGTCATAGAGTTCAGTTCTGATAGTTGCAAAATGAGGTGCTCAATCTGACTTTCTATGCAGCCTTAAAGGCGATTGTGGAAGCTGGTGTTTCTCAATCGATAGCTGAGTTAGCAACAGCATTCGACGTTGGTATCCAAACGATCCATTTGCGGCAATTTAGTAATGTAAAAAAGCTTGAAAATAGGTGCCACACGAACTAGATGATCGTCAGTGCGACACACACTTCACAAACGCGTTGCTCAGTAGACACAGCACATTGTTACTTGCGATGAAAAATGGATTCCTTACGACAGTTGTAAGCGCTCATCCTGTTGGATGGATGGAACTTAGCTCAGCACCTAGGCAATGCCCTAAACGAAAACTTACCCCTAGAAAACGGTTCTCCTGCCGCTATGATTCATTACAGCTTCTTATACGGCACGCCAATGACTAAGGATGTATACTTAGAAAAACTGAATACAATGATGGATAAGCTCACAATTCACCAGCCAGCTTTGGCCAATCGCTCGTCTCCGCTGCTTCTGCACGACAACGTGCAAGCCCACACTGCACAACATTGAAGTCTACAAGTTGCAAGAGCTGCGTCAGCTGACTTCTGCTTTTTCCAGAATTTGGTCCACAACTTAGCCAGAAAATTAAATACCCGAGAGCAGTACAACATTCCTTTCAAGAATTGTTGTATTTCGTCTAGAATTTTATAAAAGGGGCATCTATAAATTGCCACTACGTTGGTAAATATACACTGAAAGCATTCTTCAATTATTTGAAATAAAATAAATGGGAAAATTAAATATACCTATTGCTTATTATAAGCTTGAGTTTTACTTCCATGTTTACTTTTAATTTTGTTGGAAAAGAACAACAATGAATAAAAATATATAGTGTATATGGCTTCAGGTAAATAAAACAGACAAATAACTCATTGGAATTGTTTTGATTATCCGGAATACATCAAGCTTGAAGGCAGCCATTTACCTGTAAAAATGTTTTAAACATCCGTTTTATTAAAATGTTCCAAGCAAGTTCCTTTTAGGGTTCCCTATTAAAACGAAAGTTTCGCAGTTAAAGCATTTTTGAACAACATTTCAAAGGAACTTTTAATATGCCTTTTACGTAAGAATTTGTAGCTTGAAATATGTTGTACATATTTTACCACGCATTTGCCACAAAATAAGAACTTACACGGTTAAATAGGTAAGTTGAGTTCGGAAGGATTAAAAGTACAATACCAGTGGCAGGGTAGTACTAGAAGCCATGAGGATGGTAAATGCCGTACGTGGTTTAGTATACTTTTTGCCCGCACTTACCATTTCACGTGTTTTTTTGGATACTAGGCGAACCAAACCTAACTTTAAGTCATGAACTTCCAATTTTTGTCTTTGCAGGTTCAATTTTTTTTTTCTTCAGTTCAAAGGTTTTTAAATTTTGTACGTTACATTTTTATGTTTTTTTAGTGTGCAATTAGGGCTACGGTTTATTTTTCATCAATAATTTTTCTTTTGCACATTTTTACTTGAAGGAGCTTGTCTCATTTTTATAATGTTTTGGTGTTTTCGCAAAAAAATCTTACAAGCGGGTATCTATCAAAGTGATAATACTATAGTTAAGTATATAACAATGATATGATTTTCAAAATTGTATGTAGCATTCTATAAATGTAAAATCTTATTATTACACAAATCTACAACAAACCTTTAGTAAATGCTAAGCAAAAGATGCAGTCATTTACTACTAATTGAATGGGCGGAGGTAGGCATGTATTTATATAATGTAACCTATTAGTTTGTAGTATATAGGATGTGATTTGGTCGGCCGCCTTGATTCGTGCTGGGGGCTCGGTTGGTGATCATTGAACCTTGTTCCTGGTCCCTGGCTGGGTCTCCGGTATGGGTTCGGGTGGTTTATTGGATTTCACATTGTAAAAAATATATTTTACATATAATTTTAATCGTTTATATATTGCTACATAAATTATACAAACCTTTAATCTAGTCCATGTACATTTATTATTTTATTACATATCGTTTTATTATATTAAATTTGACGTGTAAAAAGTGTATTATATTTGAATTTGACGATGCTACGTCGCCTACGCCATTTACTACGCCGATGCTACGTCACCTACGCCATTTACTACGACTCGACGATGCTACGTCGCCTACGTCATTTACTACGACTATGCTACATCGCCTACGCCATTTACTACGATGATGCTACGTCGCCTACGCCATTTCGTAGTGGGCGGGAGCTACGAATCACGGCTGTAACGAGACTGGTCATGCTTGCTATTCCAGTAAATGAAATATTTGAGGTCCAATCAAAGATAAACTAGTAAAATGAGTTCGAAATAAAAGTATTTTCATATTATTGACACTCCCGCCCCTTCCGGAAGAACTAACCTTTTAATTAGACTCCTGATCTTACTAATATTGTTCTTAGTGATGGTCTAATTAACATGGTATAATTAAAAAAATATATTTTTTAGTTATTCTTTTGAATTTTTATTTTTAGTTAGTTTACTGATATATTCCCAAGTTTTACCCAGAATACCCAGTGAACATTTAAATCAACCTACTTACTCCATACAAAGATTCTTAAATTGACTGTACTATGCATGCAGCTACGCGGTGCAACGCTGCCGGTAGCAAATTAAGCTTCTTCTAAGCTTCTTTTCACTTAACCCGCTTTCCGAAAGCATTTACGAAATTGGAAGAAAATTACTACAGCACTAGGACATTTTCTTAATTTTCCGTCGTACAATAAATCCATAATGATGTTATAATTTTAATAAACTAGCAAAACAGTAACGTATATTGAACCTTACGTAGTATCTCATAGGCTAGAACCATATAAAACTGAGTAGAAATATTGGGTAGATCAGTTACGTATTGTGATTGTGATAAACAACTTACTTAGTATTTATTCTGTTGAGTTCTCAGTATCAGTAAAACAATAGATAGCTGGAGAAAGTGACTCAAATCCATTTTACGGGTTAAATGTGATAGTTTTTAGGTAACCTTGTTTTTAAGGTTACGTAACCCAGATAAAAAATCAACCAAGTACGAGTCAGACTCACGTACCTAGGGTTCTGTATAAAGGTTCCTTTTGTACTTTTTAGGTACTACGGAACCCAAAAAATGACGC
Organism: Ypsolopha sequella; assembly: GCA_934047225.1. Taxonomy (NCBI): domain Eukaryota; kingdom Metazoa; phylum Arthropoda; class Insecta; order Lepidoptera; family Ypsolophidae; genus Ypsolopha; species Ypsolopha sequella. The sequence continues at coordinate 10,961,078 of OW203994.1, read as the reverse complement.
CCCTGTAGGATAACTTTGTTGTATTTCAAAACCCTACATATGCAGAAGCGTATGGAAGTATCACGATAAAAAAAACTGGCTAAGTGTAACTTGGACTCGCGCACAAAGGGTCCCGTACCACTAACCCTAAAACATTATGGTATAAATCCACCAGCAGTTATGATACACCAGCTTAACTTGACACTTACGATCTGTTAAATTCAATGTATCGAAAGGATCTTATTAAGTTGTTCTTTAATAAATAAAATATTAGTAATTTTAAGAATTTTTCCTATACTTTTATATAAGAGCTACTTGTGAATGAAATCTCAAGTTTTTAGGTCAACTGGAAGTGTCTTTTAGGTTTTCATAGGTGCAAAATTTGTATGAAATTGATTAAGTATCTAAAGGGCAATAACTTTTTTTCGCGTAGATTTCTTGTACGAAGTATTAGTTTCAATTTGATGTCTCACACAAGGCCCTAGCAAAAGGGTCTTGACAGACAGACAGACAGACAGACGGACAAACGGACAACAAAGTGAACCTATAAGGGTTCAAATATGAACCTCCATACTCAGCGGGACGGCCTATGGAATTGTTGATACATCGGATAATTCGTTTTATCGATTTATTTGGAAATTGTAATATGATTCGCGTTTAAGAGGTTATGCGAATTTTATTTTTGTCACCGTCACTCCAAGTAAAAAAAACGCGCAGTGCGAGAAGGGCGTATTCAGGGCGAAAGGGAAAAAAGGTAGTTTTATATTTTTATAAAAGAAAACTAAAATAGCTAGCAAATTTTCCAAAATCAAATATCTAGATATTGTCGACGAAAACCATCTTATAAAATATTTTTCAGTTCTGTACATGGTTTCTAATCGTCAAACGAGGAGAAAATGTGTATTTGAAGACCTCATTTCAACAATTATTTCTATCGAGGAAAATTTATCCAAACATGCTTTCCAAAAACAAAACTCTAGATTATATAGTCGAAATGCATATATCAGAAGTTGATTACAATTTTCCTTGTGTTTCATGAAATACACAGTAAAGAAGCACCCGTATTTTTTTACGTATCGCCTTAATTGTGAAAGTTCCGTCCTCGAACTAAACTTCCAGCCTACGGTAAAACCATTATAGAACTTGCAGTGACGTATAGAAAAAGTTCGCTAGCTAGAAGTTATTTTTACTAAACTTTGTTGACTCTAAAGTTTAATTACTGATTTCACGTTTTAGCATTTTAAGTAACATAAATATAAATTTGAAATATTCGCAGGAAGGCTTAAACTAAAAAGGAAGGAAAAATAGGAGCACATTTATGGTTAGGTGGACAACAGAAGAAATCTGATCATTAGAGCCCTCTTAACAGTTACAAAGAGGTGCATCCTTTAAATAAATTTCACCTTTAATAAATTCTAATATAAGTATATAAAACTAACAGGAGAGCCAGTGTGACCAAGCCTCACTCTAAAAAGTACTCATGTGAATCGCTTTTCAAATGTTCAATATTTGTAAAATCATGTGCGGGCTGGAGTTTTGGTTAAATTTGGCAAATTAGACGTAAAAATTTTGGGAGGAAAAGATGAGAGACTGACCGAAATTTTAATCGAAGTTTCATCATTTCCTGGTATAGCTTCCTTAGCTAAACGATTAGCCTCTTTAATCTCTTTTTCCTCTCAAAATTATTTACTTTCAAGTTCCGCATGAGTGTGACAAGGGACAAGGAAATGAATTTTTAAGTGAAATATCTTTTTGGTATCCTATTAGACTAGTGACTTTGTCTACTTCTGCTGCAACTGGCTAATACTACATTTTGTTTTCAGGGTTCTTTTAAAAAACAGTGCTTTTCCCAATTAAATAAATAAATACGCAAGTTACTCTACTATTAACTATAGCCTTAATGTAAACCTGGCATTACTGCTGATTTTATTTCTTATCTCATGTAAGAAGTAGAACTAACCTCTATGACGTCACTGTTGTTGTTTAAAATGGGGGTCTGCGCTGGCTCTGAACTGTGGCTGTATTGACAACCGAAACATCGCGCGATCTCTAAAAGCAAGTTTTTCACTTAAAAAAAGATTTTACAGTAAAAAATTCAAGAAAGTATCCTTTACAGTACTTATTTAAGTACATTTTCTTTGATGTCCTGCGATTTTCATATAATCTAGTTTAAGTATGAATACGAAAATAACTTGAAAAATCGAGAGTTTCGGTTTTTTTTTCGATAGAGCTAAGTATAACGTATCGCGTATTAAACCTTTAAAAAATGAACAGATAGAGTGTATCTAAAACCTACATTATGTATCTACTCAGTCGAAACAAATAAAAACAAAAGAAGAAAATCTCCTGAAATTTTACTCACCGCTATGTAAATTTTAACACAAATAACACTTTTTCCCAGTCGGGTAAGCTGAATAAAAAAGGAAAAATATAGAGTGGAGAAGTTCAACGATTCAGATGAGAACCACAGTAGCTCAGCTGGGAGAGCATTTGCCTAGTAAGTTAGAGATCGCAGGTTAAAATCCTGGCCCAGGGAGTTTTCATAATAACGTTTTTGTACTAAAAAAAATTGTTTGGAACAACTCTAATGTAAATGATTGATTTTGAAACATTTTTCATAAATTTTTGTCCACATTGTATTTAAAGCCGCCTTTCTTTGTACGTATATTTGTACAGATTTTACCGCTTCTATGTTTTGTTTAAGGTGGTTGCGTCAGTATTCGTTCCCAAACGCACAACTTATCATTGTTTTCATTATTTTTTAAAAAAACGTATCAAAGAAATATGATTTATGGCATTACGCGACAATAGTTTTCTAGCAAAGTTGTGTTATTTTATATTACTTTGTTAATGATCCGGCACAACAACTTTAAAGCATGTTTATAGTTGTTGTGCAGAATCATTTACAACGTAATGCATCAAAGAACAAAAAATTACTAAAAAAGCCTAATTAACATTAAACCATTGTCACGTAATGCCATAAATAATATTTCTTTAATACGTTTTTTCAAAAATAATGAAAACAATGTTATATAAGTTGTATATAAGTTGCGTGTTTGGGAACGAAAACTGACGCAACTACCTTAAACAAAACATAGAAGCGGTAAAAGGTATACAAATATACACCCTGACGCAACCTCCTAAAGTAAGAAAAGTTATTTTGGTTTTGCCGTGAAAAATGTAACTTTTCTCGTTTTCAACGCACATTCTGCAGGTCGAGCGCTAAGAGGTCATTCATTATCCGATTAATTCTCGGCCAAAAAACCTGGAACCCTTGGCGACCTAGAGCGTGGCATCATAAGATGGAGGAATTCGTCCGCTTGGACAAAAAGCATTTAAAGGTATTTTACAGGTTTGACTTATATCAATCACGTTCTGAAACAAATTTTGTAAAGGCATATGACGAAAACCAACGAAATTTTAAACCAAAATCATTGATTAATACCACGTTTTTTTTTTGTATATGAAGAATTTTGAAGCGGCTATCTTCTATTGATATCATTGTGAGAAATTTGGCAATAAAATACTCAAAGATTACCTATCCTTTTAAAGTGTCGAGGTGAGTGCATTTTATTGTAATTCGCGTTGAATGGCGACATATGCGCAATGCGACATCATGCAGTGGAATGCTAAATAACTGGAAAATGGGAATGTCCAGGTGAATTCCTAGGCTTTTTAGACTGGCTACTTTTTTATGTTAATATAATGAATTATTAAAAAAAAAGGGTTATTTTTGAACAAACAATGTTCCAATAGACATTGTATGTTAGAAACAAATGTTTCATCAACATTATATATATAGACATGATGTATAAATGCCCTTGCACTCGTTTCACAGTTTATTATCTATATGACGAAGGCGGGAAAGAGGGTTAGTTGTCAGATATGGCGATAAATTGGTCGAGAAACGCGGTAAGTTTGATACAGCGATGCACTTTCAAAGCACTGAGCGTTCGTCTCGGCGTTCTCCAACAGAATCGAATCATGTCATGGCGGACAGCACTTCACCGACAAACGAAACGTCAAAACGTCAGACTACCAAAAACTAGTGTTACCATCGCTGTATCGACATTAGCCAAGTAAACTACTTGGCGTTTCCGACTAGGCTCGATAAATGACGTTAGTTCGGTCTGCGACATATACATCATGTTGTTGTCCAAGTTTCACCAAGTGCCAACAATCGCAAGTATTAATTATATATAAATTTTAATTATATATTATGTATAAAGCTTTGCTATTTTTAGAACGCTCACTTTAATTTTTAGTAAAAAGCGGAAATTTGCAAAAATAGGAAAAAGTCGGAAACCTGGAAAATCTGATCTCTGTCCAAGTAAAAAGTAAAACTTATTACGTGTTTCCAAAACAAAATTTACCTCAAAGGTAAATGTTTCGTTCCAGGGACGGGCAAAGAGTGCAACTTTTTGATAAATGTTTTATTTTTATTTTTTGTGATGACGTTCGAAATGATACGATAATGTTACCGCAGTTCTAAGGAGTCTGGATCGGTCTTAAAGGCGTAGACGGAATTAATTTGAACGATAAAGTCCTGTTAAGTTTTATGGTAACTATACTTTACAGCAATTTATACATACAGGGTGGAAAAAATTCAAGGGCCTTAGAGGGGAACTACCTTAAATCCGTTAGTTAGCTCATTTTACTGGAAAAACATTCCTTTATGTTTTAAAAGCAACAAAACTGCATTCAAAGCTTTTCTAAAATTTACTTGTCTCACCAGGGAACTGAACCAACTAAAAATAAAAAAAAAACAATCCTCGCTATTTTATTATACAAATCGGTAGGATTATTGTTTAGGATAAAATTTGTCTAATAAACATTTAGTCTTACACTCATCTGTTGTACGAGATACCCATGAAATGGAATATTTATTACAAGTTCTTTATTAATAGTACCTAGTACCTTCACTTGTAAAGTAATAATGATACGCCATTATTATACAATGACAGGACACAATGAAAGCAAAGCAAAACAAAATTTTAAATTTGAACGAATACTTTTATCGATTTTAAAAATGTTGAAAATTATCGTTCGAACTTCAAATTTGTTGCTCCGCGTTGCAAAAAAAAAACGTTCCCTTTTTAAACATTTCGTCAGTACGCCTAGTGCAAGAAGAAATTGTGCTCTGCATAGATTTATTATTACCATTTGACGATTTTCTTATTGAAGTCTTCAACAAGGTACTTAAGATAAATAACATTAGCAAGCTTGTTAGATGTAAGAGAAATAAAAGAAAATTATAACGTGTCATTTACTTGTTACAAGTGAATAGTTCTAGGTATTGTTAATAAAGAACTTGTAATAAATATTTAATTTCATGGGTATCTCGTACAACAGGAGTAAAAGACCAAATGTTTATAAGACAAATTTTATCCTGAACAATAATCCTTCTGATTCGTATAATAAAAAAGCGAGGGTTTATTTTTTAAATTTTTAGTTGATTCGATTCCCGGGTGAGACAAGTGGATTTCAGAATATCTTTTAATGGAGTTTTGTTTCTTTAAAAAAATAAAAGAATGTTTCCTTTCAGTAAAATGAGCTAACTAAAGGATTTAAGGTAGTTCCCCTCCAGGGCCCTTAAATTTTTTCCAAGCTGTATATAAAAAAAAAACGTTTTCAATATAATCGGATGCTATATTCAATTCAGTCATGAGTCATGTCAAATACTGCGTTCCAAAATAAGCACGCTCGAACGTATAAAAATATGCATCATATTTAAAAAGCAGAATGCAGAAAAATATCTCTATGAAGCATTTCAGTTATATTCCTCTTGTTTCAAATTCAAAATAAAAATAGTTATAGATAGCTAATACTTCTCAAAGGATTTTTCATACGTGTCAATTGGTAGCGATTGTTAGAGTTCAGGCAGTAGAACGCTGGCCTCTCAACCATGAGACCCAGACTCGATACCCGGTCGGGCATGCACGAATGAGTTTTTCGGAATTTATGTGCATAATATTTGTTCTTGCTTACCACGTGCAAAACGGTGAAGGAAAAATCGTGAGGAAACCTGCATGCCCTAAAAATCGTGTATTTGTGTCCGAAGAAAAGCGATAGAGCTCATCACTTCTCACGTTGGGACGTAATTATCGTCGGTGAAACGCGAAGTGTAGTGACTTGCATTTCACAGTTTACGCTCGTAACACCTCTGATACCCCCTCGGAGATTCATGTCATGACGTTTTTAGGGTTTCGTACCCAAAGGGTAACCAACGGGACCCTATTACTAAGACTCCGCTGCCCGTCTGTCTGTCCGTCTGTCCGTCTCTCCGTCTGTCACCAGGCTGTATCTCATGAACCGTGATAGTTAGACAGTTGAAATTTTCACAGATGATGTATTTCTGTTGCCGCTATAACAACAATACTAAAAAACAGAATTAAATAAATATTTAAGGGGGCTCCCATACAACAGACATATTTTTATAGATAATGGTAGGTAACCTTTAGTGCGCGAGTCCGACTCGCACTTGGCCGGTCTTTTTTTTAAATTGTCTAGTTAGTAAAAATATATAAATAATATCATTACCATGAAACATATAATTACAACGGCTAACGCGCCCTGTTTATTTTTACAATCACAAACGAAAATAACCCTAATAATAAAGAACGTCGTACATAGTACGCTTCTGCAGCGCATCAGGGATGTTCGCGGAGGTGCGAGTAGATTGTTTTTATGCAACGATGTGCAAAAGATGCGCTTCGCTGGTGCGCAGGGTGCGGGGTAGCACCAATAGCATTCTGAATATGATCGCAAGGAGACTGGACTGTACGTACTTGAGTCATTGCTGCGAAACATCAGGGGGAGTGGTGAGAAAATAACGAACACACCACTTTCCCTAAATTTGTCTTTTTTGTATCTTTATTTTTATTTTTTGATTGTAATTTTTACTAACATTTTTTATTTTATTTTTTAAGTTGTACTAACAAAGTTTGAACCTTTGATGCTGTAATAAATAATTATTCTATTCTATTCTATTCTATAGTGCTCCCAAAGTAATAATGCGCATACAAATCTATGGCCGAGCGACTGGACGTACCACGTGACCTTATTGCTTGTATAGAAAGTCTAAGGAAATACGAACTTTGCCGAACAACGGCGAAGATTTGTATGCGCATTATTACTTTGAGAGCACTGTACTATGATAATCATGCATTTTATAACAGAAGTCATACATATCGGAAGTATCGTTTCAAGTATCATAATAGTGAGGGGTGAATGGACCGCTTTGCAACGTCTCAGTAAACGTATTACAGTTTTCATGGAGTTCCCCTCTCAAAATAATATACAGGGCATTAATATGATGTTGCGGAAGCCGGAAACTAGCGGTAGTACTCGTCCATACAAAGAAAATTTCGTGAAAAAATATTGAAATATCGTGAAAAAAGATCAGTAGCCTAAGCATGAAAACATCTCTGTATCGTTGCATTTGAAACTAAACTTAGGTTGCCATACGTAGCTATTAGTTCCGCTATTGTCCGCTTGGAGTGGTTTCTCAGATTCCATACGATTTTGATGTAGTTTGAACCGCAACTATACGGAGATGTTTTCATGCTTAGGCTACAGTTGTTTCATAAACGTACATTTACATGGTGGAGTAGGTATGTAACTTTTCTATGGAACAGCTAATATTTTTTTCGCGATTTGAGAGTTGGTTCCATGCTAAAAGTTGTCTGTATGGATAAGTACTATCGACACCGGCTTCCGCAATATCATATTAACACCAAGTTTATTTAAAGGGAGTGAAACACTGAATGTTCGGTTGTCGAAGTGCGCGGTACTTTTAGGTTGAAAACACTTCATTTTAGTCAACCATCAGGCGTGGTAACGGCAAGGTACAAGCCCAATTGTGTTTTTTTTAAATATATTTCTCCTTTGAGGTCATATATTTGGTTGTGGTCAGTTTTAAACATTCGCATTGACCTTCGGCCTCGCAAGCACGTTCTCCGTTCTCGCATACTCGTTTTTCGGCCTCCCTAAGTACTCAGTAGTGTTTGAAGTCAATTAATCTCTTTTTTAATGACGCCATTATTAAATACATACTAGACTGTTTTAAAATGATCAAAATCCATTATAGCATGATTAAATTACACAAAAACTAAATTTTTTACCACCAGACTACTGGACCATTATTTTTGACAGGTCTTACCCAGTTATCTTGCCTACTCACTCGCACTGATACAATAATCCCAGCTGTCCACCGCCAGACGTTCCAATTGTATTTCCTGTCTTGATACACAGCTTTTATGTCATGATACTCAGGAAATAGGTCTGTCATGTTATTTTAAACTATTGTAGCCGACAAGCTTTTGGTGCCATCTATGAGCTTCTGTTAATAACAGAGATGCGTTGATAAATAGAAGTTAGAGTAGGTACTTACTTAGGTGTCTTACTCTTTTTATATTTTTTGGAAAAAAATAAAGAAGAAAGAAAATATATTTTACGTAAGAATATATCAAATTTTTACAACCTTTTCTTCGTTCATACTAGTATAGGGGGCTCGAAAGGTTTGACTGACTTTATATTCAGGGAGTTTTCAACGAATCAAGGACTCAAGTAAAAATTATTTACCAAAAAATTTTTTTAATTCCCATAAAGCATAAAAAGCCTGTTATTATCTTTCTCTATAACAAAAATATTCATTTTGTTAAGTCTATGCTCAAGTACTTTTTAATTTTTTAACGTATGCGTAACGTCCAGTGTAGTTTAATACTGTACTTTTTACTGTTACTGTTTATTAGTTTACCCACATTGTAAAGCTTATATTATTATCTTGTGCTATGATAAATAAAGAATTTTTGTCTTGTCTTGTCTTGCCTCTGCGGCTGACGTGGTAGTCTGATAGACACCGCAAATTTGAAAAGCGTGTTTTGCGTCCTTATTTTTCAAATTTCCGCGTTCTCAATACCTTCCTACCGCGTGTTTAGCATTTGTTATTGATCCGGGAGCGGTCGTGGTGGGCGCACACGTCGTTTTACGAGTAAATTTCTGAACATTGTCAAAAAACATAGTGATTTTGAGGGCATGTAACTTTTGAATGAGTCAATCAATTTTGCTAACTTCTTTTTTTATTGGTTAATATAAGATGTTAGCTTTGATGAAAATATAACGTTCCTTCAAAACATTTTATGGTTTTTATATTTGTACTTTTGGTATAAACGTAAGTTTTTGGGGACTGATTTTGACATATCAATAAATATTCTTAAAATTGACATTGGCTTTTTATTTCAACATAATTTATTGATTTAAATCAATACACTTAACCAAAAACTATCTTCACAGTAGGTATTTAAAATAAAATTAATAAGACACAAGCTGTCAAAGAGATGTCTGGAGGACTGCTACATCAGTAGAATAGTGAAAATTAGGGCACGTCAGTTGCAGGGGGTCAAAACTGTTTATTCTAATTTAGGATAACTTTTTTCAACTTTTATATTATTAAATATGTTTAATTGTAAAACATGTTTTATAAATTCATAACGATATAAGACGTTATAATTTATATTCTATTGAATCTTAGTCTATCTATTCTTATCCTTTTCTTATTGAATCTATCGCAAATTTATTCAAAAATGTCGTTTGATACACATGCGTAAATGTCTATATTTCTCGTCCCGACTGCTTTTTTACCTCGACTGTTATTCGGTAAAAAAATCTGTCGTGCTGATTTTAAATATCGACCATTTTTCGCAATAGCATTAAAATATACTACGTATATGTAAAAAAATCCCTGGATAAAAAAAAACATCAAAAACACACCTCGCTATTTTCTTTGTATACCTAAGTATAAATAGGAACTTAAAAACGTAGTAGCAGCCTCATCGATCTGGTTGGGAGACCAGTTTGGAAGAGAAAAGTGGAGTTAAAATATACATAGCAGTGCACTTAAGGCTAGACAGTAGCATTTTACCACGATTTCGAATTTCAGCTCTTAACGTTTTATTTTTATCCTACATATGATACATACCAAATCATTGCATTTTCTCTTATATTTATGAACCACTACGGGGTTAATTTTTGCAGCCGGATTGTGAAAAACCCGCCTTTTCTAATTAATCGAAACACAGCACTTTGATTCAAAATTCACTTAATAGTTAGTCAACAGAACCTTATTACCCATGTATTGTGTATGCTGCCATCGCAAAGTTTCCATTGGTTTCTGTAAATCAAAATGTCACAATTTTAAACCGTTCTTTGAGAAAAATAGATATGCAAAATGCGACGTTTTGGAGTATAAAATACAAGATTTCCGAGTACTTAGCTGTTTTTTTAAGCACGTCGATTACCCGAAATTTAAAGATGGATAGGAAATTACGTTTTTCTTGATTTTACTGATATTTCCGATTATTTTTCTCGATGATTGTGATACTTGTGTCAAATCTGAAAAATGATAATGTAGTTCAACTTCTTAACTAATAACACGAATTTTATTCGTTTAAAATATATTGTTTTAATAAGCTAAATTGTCCAAACGCGAAAGCATGTTTGGCGCAACCGACCCTTTACAGGTTACTGACAGGGAGTTATTAAAAAGTTTCATGTCAGTTTTTCTGTGTAGTTATGCCGTTAATGCTCATATTTCAGCGGAAAAATTTGGTAGACAAGATTATTTTATCTCTCATAGTTATGATAAACGTGATTTCATGTTAAGTTCAAAGTATAAATCAATGGTGCTAAGTATATACTTAATTTCATATTTACAATATTTTTATTTTTTTCTTTGTATGTCGTCTGTCTATCTGTACGTTCAGATCAAAGCTTGTAACACTATTTTGACTCACCTAGACTGATCCCCATGTTAGGTTCTCGCGACAATACCTCTAAATATATACAATATTTTTTGGATTTTTGACCTGATAGTGGAACCTCAAACCAGATTCGAAGGAGGCAATGAAACATCTTGAAAAAGAAAATACCGTACTTGATGCTATAATTGTTTAATATTATAGGATTTTTTTCTGTTGTAATTTGTTTGTTTATTTATTTATTTATTTTATTCATAAACAAAAATCCACAGCAAGTACATTCAGATTACTTGAACATGATATTCATCTTATTGTGCCAATAACGGATTTCATTATGCTAAACTAAACATACTAATTAAAAATTGGAACATAACAATTATTATAATATGGTTAAATTAATAAATGATTCGCAAAGAAGACAAATTTATAATACAAAGGTTTGTTGCTATTATGAGTATGTTGAGTGTCGGGTGATTAGGGTGTGTTAGGGTGTGTGTGAGGGTGTGTGTGTGTGCGTGTCTCATCGGGTGATGATAAAACAGGTAATGAGTATGGATAAAGGTGGTTTACATGGAGCATATTACTTATTTAATTTAATTTAATTATAATATGTATAATATTACTTTGTAAGTACCAACAGATTGTTTACCAATAATGGCGAATAATACAATTACAAATATATACTGTACTAGCTACTCAGAATTAACTTTTTTGCGATAGTAATTATATAATTCAAATTAATCCCGACCAAATTATTTTTCACTCACACAGATATTGTGAGTTTATTGCATGTCATTTTACATTCCTACGTTACGTACTCGTTCAGTTTCTATTTAGTCCCAAAAAAGTAAAAAATAGGTTATAAATGTTTGCTTATTACTTCGGGTATTCGCGATATTAACTTCTGTATGGCGACTTTTTCCGGGAAACCGTATTTGTTAGATTTTAGACTTATTTACGGTTTTTGGAGTCTCTTTCGTTTCATATTTAATTATTTTCCAGTAAATAAAATAAGACAGACACCATCTTTTGGTTTACCATAGACCACCTTTTTTATTAATCATCAGTGTCAGTGTTTGAATTCAGAACATCCTCTTAACGCAGAAAAACAAAAAAAAGAGGAAACTTACTTCGCCTTAACAGGTATTGAACTAAAACACTTAGTGTCTGTGAACTAAAATAATAACATAAATAATTACTGTAGCATTAATTAATAGAACTCGTATAATTATAACGTCTACTAATTACTTTTAACTAACAATAATTTATTTAATTAATAATACAATTATAATGTCTACATAATGACCTTCTTTTAGGCAAATTTTTCAGCAACAATAAAAATAGGTTTTCAAGGTATCCCTTTCTACTACTGAGGACCCTCCTGACACAGAAAAACATAAAATTAACATGTAGAAAATGGTTGGTCAAAAGGAACAAATTATCTTAAAGAGATCATCATTCATGTTTCAATAACAGTGATCATCTGACAATTTATAGATAATATCTACTAGGTAATTTTACCTGTCTCCCGCAGCGAGTAACTTTATCACTGCCTGTACCGTCATTTTCATCCATGTAGTTTTGTGAATCTATTGGATTTTTATTTGGTTTTACGGTAGGAAATCCATCTAAATCACATTGTGCTGTTAATTCTAGAAAATATAGTCTTTGTATGGGTCTTACCTTAATACTTGTGGCAGTCTTCACCTCTGCCGTTCTATTGAGCCCGTCTTTTCCTGTGAATATTTTTGTTATGATGCCTAATGGCCACTTCACCCTTTTCTCTTCTGTTTCTACCAAAACAATTTGCCCTACTCTCACTTCTTCTTGTTTATCTTTTTGTCCGCCTCTCTGTATGAGTTCTGTTAAGTATTCTGCCCTAAATCGTTGTCGAAAGTTATCTCGAAGTTTTTGTAAGTATCTCAGCCGAACATTCAGACTTTTTGAGTCCAAGACATCAAGATCAGCTGTTTCAGAGGACGGTAATGGTTGTAAGAAACATGCAGGTGAAAGCGGTTCCAGCGACTCTGCTTTATCGTCCTGAATATAGGTAAGTGGACGATGATTCATCACCGATTCACAGTCGCATATTATGGTTTGTAATTCGTCATACGTCACGCTGGCCTTGCCTAGTACTCTTCTCAATAGGTCTTTCATAGATCTTATTAAGCGCTCAAAAAAACCTCCCCACCACGCTCCAGTGGGAGCGTTTAGTTTCCATTTTATTCTATCCATGCTGGTTGCTTTCTGTACTTCACTCCAGTCTATAGATTCTAATAGGTTCTTAGTACCTACAAAATTCGTACCATTGTCGGAAATCATATTCTTGACGCGCCCTCGCCTTGCAATGAACCTCCTAAACGTTCTTATGAAGGCTTCGGTTGATAACGAAGAGGTCAGCTCCAGATGTACAGCCCGATAAACTGCACCGGTGTACAAAACTATCCAACATTTTTCACCATTACGTAAGTATAGCGGTCCCACCAGGTCTACACCCGTGTTCTCGAATGGTGTGGAGCCTTCGATGCGCTCTACAGGGAGTGGTGCTGTTAGTGTTTGCATTTTCTTGGCACTATATCTTTTACAAATCATGCAGTTACTAATCACCGACCTGGCCAATCGTCTGATGCCAATGACCCAAAATGTTTTTCTTATGTCTGTGATTAAAATATTCATACCTGCATGTTGTAGCTGAACATGCCTTTGTCTTAACAATTTCTGTATAATCTCACACTTGCCCGGAACCAGGATTGGAAACTTTGTATTCTCAGCCATATCTGACAATAGGAGCTTTGTTTTCATCCTCAATAGGTTGTCGTCATCATAGAAAACATGCATCTCCTTCGAACCATGCTCTATAAAAGTCTTATTTTCTTGCTGGACTAACCTTATGATTCTTTTTTCCGCTTGTAAAAATTCTTCATTTGTTAAATCTTTGTGTATGACTGAAGTCTTTTTCAGGACACAATTTTTGAATCTGAGCATCCAGGCAACCGTGCGAACGATTTTCGTGTATTTAGAGAAATACTGAAGTCTTTTTAGCAAATTTTCATCCGTGGACACATTACAACACGTAGACTTAGGTGTCTTTTTCAATTCCTTTTCAGCCTCGTCTACACCAACTGTTACGAACGATTTCGGCCATTCCTCTTGCTCACGTAGAAGGAACGGTGGACCTTCGGTCCAGCGTTGTTCAAGCAGTTGTTTTGCATCACAGCCTCTCGAAGCCAAGTCCGCCCAGTTGAGCGATCCTGAAATATGACACCAATTTTCTTTCTTAGTATTTTCTCTAATTTCCTTAACACGGTTACCTACAAATACATTCCAGTTTAAGTCTTTGCAAATCCAATATAGGGTAACGCTAGAATCAGTCCAATAATATTCTTCACATCTTTGTAATAGTATGCAGTTTCTTATTTCTACTAGTAGTCTAATGCCTACTACTGCAGCCATTAACTCTAAACGCGGAATGGAGACGTTCTTAGATGGTGCCACTCGCGATTTTGCAGCTAATAATTGAACTGAAACGTTACCGTCCTTTTCAGCACGTAAAAATACACATGCTGCTATGCCTAACTTACTGGCATCTGAAAACACATGTAAACTCAGTTTACTTTCTTTTAATTTATCAGCTGTCATTCTTCGTGGTATTTTACATTCTTTAAGATACTCAATATTTTTATACCATTTCTTGAAATCTTTGTCTAGATCCTGTGGTAACGGCTCATCCCATGCCAACTCACGGCGCCACATTTCTTGTAATAATATCCTAGGAGGCAGAGTGACTGGACATGTGATTCCGATTGGATCAAATATTCTTTGAGTTATGGAAAGTACTAACCTTTTAGTTATTTTGCATAACGCTGAAAGGGGGGGGATTGATTCGATATTGCATGAAAGTTCATCTGTGACAGTATTCCACTTGAGACCTAGTACAGAAATAATCTCTTTTCCTACCTCATTGATCTGCAATGGAGAGGTCACCCACATACGTAAGTCAAATTTTGCTTTATTCATTATCTCTCTGGACTCCTCTATAAATTTGCGTGCTTCATTCTCAGTGTCCAAGCTGGTCAGGCAATTATCCACATAAAACGATTTTTTCAACAGCTGTGCTGTCTCAAAGTAGTCACCTTTTACTTGATCTAGGTGGTACATTAGTGTTGCTGATAGCAAGAAAGGACTGGATGTTAAACCGAAGACTACTCTGCAATGCCTATAATGTACTACCTGTTTTAGAGACTCATCTTGCCACCACAGGAATTTCAAATAGTTTCTATCCTCTGATGGTAGGCCAATTTGAAGAAAAGCCTTTGCAATGTCCGATGTTACACCAATGACTCCTTTTCTGAACCCTTATGTATATGATCAATATAATTGACCCCCTTTTCTAGACACGAATTCAAATTCCTCCCGTTTTTGTCTGGGCATGAAGCATCAAACACAGGTCGAATACGACTAGTAAGACTTGATTCTTTTATAACAGCTTTATGTGGTAAAAAGTGTCCTACACTAGTGTCATGCTCTTGACTTGGAGGTATTATTTCTATGATGCCTAATTTTAGCCATTCTTGGAAAACTGCGTTATACTCATGGAACTTGTCGCATGATACAAGTTTCTTAGTAGTTGACTCGAGTCTCTTTTTAGCTCTATCAAAATTTGATAGTAAATCTTCATGACCCACCTTAAATGGTAACTGGACCTCGTATCTGCCATCTTCTTGTATCTGTATTGACTGCTTGAAACATGCCATCACTTCTGTTTCATGCTCCGCCTTGGTTTTCATTTCCACTGGGTCGCGAATGCCAAGTGTCTCCAACGACCAAAAATCTGTCAAACTGGTATCGGATACACAAAACATGGAGGTTACAACATTGTCAGATGAAACACATTTTTGTTTACCTTGTAGTGTCCACCCTAACCTTGTTTTTATAGCAACCATACCATTTTCCAAGTTTATAATACTACTAGTTAACAATAAACCAGAAAAATCTGCACCTATCAACAAATCAATCTCATCATCATATTTGTTTGTATCACTCAATGTAATATTATGGTTTTTTAGCATTTTTATAATATTCTTATCATTTAAGTTTGCTTTAGGAACATAACCACAAATCACAGGCTGACTTAAGGACTCTATTTCTATTTGGAATTGCTTGTCTAAACTTTCTAACTGAACATTGTATACTCTATATGTCTTAGATTGTGTGGATACATTACCAAATAAACAGTGACTAAGTGTCTCCTTGCCTACGCTCTTCAGTTGTAACTTTTCCACAACTCCATCGCGTATATAACTTCGTTGTGAACCATTGTCAAAAATGGCTCGAACAGGTAGAGTCTGGTCTCCGTTCTTTATATTAATAACAACCGTTTGTAGCAGTGTGTGTCCATTTTGCGATGAGAGATTAGTAGTTGATATTCCTGTTTCTTTGTTCTTCTTTTGTGCCTCAGGTTGTTTTTTCTTGTCTTCAATTTTTCCTGGGCACAATGCTACGCTGTGACGTCTGCCACATATGTGACACTTTATGAATGCTTTGCAAACCTTTGCATAGTGACTTTCTTTTAAGCAAATTAGACATACTTTTTTCTTTTTCAGATGTTCTATTCGCTCTTCCATAGACAGTTTTGAGATTCTGTAGCATTCTACACTACTATGGTTATCCTTGTCACACCATACGCAACGCTTAATCTTTTCTTTATTGTCGATTCCGGCAACTAAACAAGACGATGAAGGCTCTTTTATGTTTTGCTTTTGCTTATTGAAAGTGTTTTGAGCTATTTGAATGCGCTGTGAACTCTCAACTTCTGTTTTTAAGAAGTGCATTAATTTTGGCAGCATTTGTTCAGGTCCCTCCTTCTTAGCTTTGGCTTTTTCCCTTTCCCATATTTGCAACATTTCCGTAGGAAGGGCTGACTCCACTAATGGCAAAATGAAGGCCTCGTACTTTTTTACACCTAACGATTCGAGAGCCCGGAGATTGACATTGAGTTTGTCATATAGTTCTAAGAGATCATGTTTATTCTCGAGCACCAAGGTCAAGAGCTCCCTCACGTACACCTCTATCAACAATTCCTCTCGAGCATACCTCTGTTTCAATTCTTCAATACAGCTTTTGTAGGACGCACCATCTTGTGGATAGCTTTCGACTAGGGTATAAACTTCCGTGTTGTGCTCCATACATTGTAGTAAATACTGAATCTTGTCATCTTCATCAATGTTGGGGTCTTCATGTATTTTTTTGAACTGGCCCCAAAAACTAAGCCATTTTTTGACTGAACCATCAAACTTACGGAACTCTAATTTTGGTAGAACAAAGTTCCTTCTTTTTGCCTGACCGTTTGATGATCTTTTTTCTATGACTAATTCGTATTTCGTCTCTAGATACAGCCACTTACTTCTATATTCTTCTGCGGTAAGCATCTCATCTTCGAACGTTTTTTCTTGGAAGTCTTTGCTTTCCAAGATACAATTTTTTATAATGGCGTCCAAATTTTCTAATTTTGAAGCTTGCTCTTTAAACTTTTTATATTCATGCTTCAAATCAATTTCTTCAGCCATTTCTGTTTTTAAAATACTCTCTAGTTTGTTGGCCGTCTGGGTAAATAGTCTTCTTGTTACCTTCCGTTCTTTCAAAGCGGAGTCCATTTTTACGTTTTTAGAGGACAACGCTTAGTACTTGAAGGTTGCAGATAGTCACGTTTTTAATAGTCACGGTCGCCAGTTGTTAAATTTTAGACTTATTTACGGTTTTTGGAGTCTCTTTCGTTTCATATTTAATTATTTTCCAGTAAATAAAATAAGACAGACACCATCTTTTGGTTTACCATAGACCACCTTTTTTATTAATCATCAGTGTCAGTGTTTGAATTCAGAACAGTATTGGTAACTAAGTATTGACTAAAGTACTGACATATCTATTCCTTAATTGGAACAAATTACTTAGGATTTTTTTATGTGTTTCTTGTTTATAGCTACTTTCATATAATTTTCCGTGGAAAGACAAAAAAAAATTCTAGGAATACCATTGATGTATTTGTTCTGAGATACAGACAAAATATAAGAAATTTGTTTGAACCATTTTACCTACCTATGATTTGTACGAGAGTATCCAATATCCATTATATGAGGACAGATGCCGAGATACTTTTTAAACCTAATAATAAAAATTGCCGTTTTCTATAGAGAATTTGAAGGAAACTCAATTTTCAGTACTAACACTTTTGCATTTTTTTTAGGAATGACAAATCCAAATTTGTAATTTCTTTTGTTTATGAATGAGACAATGTTAAGCTAACAGCAACACTAATTTAATTTTTGAAAAGTGTCAGCTGTAAGAAATTATTAAGAATCTTACCATGGAAATGAATGGCATTTATGACGAACTGTTTTGGAACATTTAATTTTGGTTATCAAAATGACAATAAAAACAAAATTTAGTACGTAGATGTAAGACCTTGAAATCAACTTTCGAACAAAAAACAAATAATGGAAATAGCAATCGAATTACAGGAATTATGAACTCATGAATCTGTAAGAACATTTCAGCAATTTAATATGTAAAGATCTATTAATTGGTAGATAATCTATTTTCTCTCAATTTAATTTATTTTTTATTTATTTATGACACTTTTTGCACATTTACACAAATTACTTAAAGCTAAAAAAAACAATTAAACAGGGTGTACAAAGGTGGCACTTATTGCTAATAGCAATATCTTCCAGGCAAAAATTTTTGACCAGTACAATACTGCGTTACGCCCATCGTTGTTAAAAAATTAAATTATTAACATTAAATAAATGTTACTAAGTCTAAGAATAAAATCAAATTTCAGTTTTATTGTCGTATTGTCGTTTCAGTTTTAAAATCAGTATTATCATTTATCACAAAAGCTTACGCGTTTATAAACAAAAACTTAATAGAAAACCAACGAGCCGCGTAGCAGACTTGCTTATTTACCGCATTCAAAGGCCTACCATAGAATGGGAACAATACTCCACCGAAAAGAACCCATAATACCCACACGCCTCTTTAAATGAAAATGTTATTTGGGCACAGTAGTACCCAAATCTTATTACAATAAGCATAAAAGGCAGTGGGACGCAAGTTTGCGCATGCAGAAAACTTGTGGTTGCGACAAATAAAAACACAAGAAATATTATTCACGTTTATTTACCTTTTTACTGCAGGCTGTCGTAACTTTTATATTTGCTATTTGTTATGGTGTTAATTAAAAAAAGACACTTAATTCGTGCTTAAAAAGCAAATTTCTTAAGAGGCTATGCGAATTTTATGTTTGTCACTGTCACTCCAAGCGAAAATTCGCGCAGTGCGAGAGGGGCGGATTCAGGGCAAAAGGGAAAAAAGTTGGTTTTAAATTTTTATTAAAAAAACTAAAATAGCTAGCAAAATTTCAAATTTCAAATTTAAAACACACCTAATAAAATATGCTTGATTTCTGTATATGGTTCCTATTCGTCAAACGAGGAGAAAAAGTGTGTTTGGAGACCTCATTTCAACAATTATTTCTATCGAGGAAAATTTATCCAAACATGTTTTTCAATTTGAAATCCCTAGACTATATAGTCAAGATGCATATACCAGAAACTGATCATAATTTTGTGTGTATTTCATGAAATACACAGAAAAGAAACACCCATATTTTTTTCGCATATCGCCTTAACAAATACTCGTATAATAAAACTTTTTTTTATTTATTTATTTATTTGATAACTAAAAAGAAATACATATTTTAGAATAATAAGGTGTATCAGAAACCTGTAAGGGTTTTTACGTACACCGTCATTCCCGTCTTATGCAAGAATATAAAAAATTAGATGTACAGGTAGTCTAAATAAATATTGATAATGCCTTAAGATATCGAAAAGCTTTGCTACAAATTCGTAAAATAATGGAATACACACAAACGTAACTAGGTAGGTATCTTTATAGATACTTACTTACTTATGTAAACAATATGAGCAAACGTATGGAGATAACAAAAAAAATACAAAGTTAAATAGCCGTTACAAACTTATCAATTGTCTTTCACACAAGAGCATAAGAACTATTTTAGTCCGTACATAACTCGATCTTAACTTAGGAAGTGGACAAGTTAACACGGTTAAAGGATGATTTAATTAAATTATGTTATTATTTAGGGGAATAAGGTTAGGTTAGGTTAGTTAGGAGTAATAATGTTGCTAACGTCGAGTTTTTAAATAAGAACATATGAAGTACATACATATATTATACATGTATACATACACACATATATTATATATCATATACAGGGTGGAAAAAATTAAAGGGCCCTGGAGGGGAACTACCTTAAATCCTTTAGTTAGGTCATTTTACTGAAAGGAAACATTCCTTTATTTTTTAAAAGAAACAAGACTGCATTCAAAGATATTCTGAAATTCGCTTGTCTCACCCGGGAATTAAACCAACTAAAAATTTAAAAAATAAACCCTCGCTATTTTATAATACGAATCGGTAGGATTATTGTTCAGAATAAAATTTGTATAATAAACATTTGGTCTTACACTCATCTGTTGTACGAGATACTCATGAAATTAAATATTCATTACAAGTTCTTTGATAACAATACCTAGTACTGTTCACTTGTAACAACTAAATGACACGTTATAATTTTCCTATCTCTCTTACATCCAAAGACATCGCATGAAGTACAAGCTTGCTAATGTTATTTATCTTAAGTACCTTATTGAAGACTTCAATAAGAAAATCGTTAAATGATAATAAGAAATGTATGCAAAACACAATTACTTCTTGCACTAGGCGTACTGACGAAAAGTTTAAAAAAGGAACGTATTTTTTTTGCAACGCGGAGCAACAAATTTGAAGTTCGAACCATAAATTTCGTTCGAAATTCAAATTTTGTTTTGTTTTGCTCTCATTCCGTGCTGTCATTGTGTAATAATGGCGTATAATTATTACTTTACAAGTGAACAGTACTAGGTATTGTTAATAAAGAACTTGTAATAAAAATTAAATTTCATGGGTATCTCGTACAACATATGAGTGTAAGGCTAAATGTTTATTAGACAAATATAATCCTGAACAATAATCCTACCGATTCGTATAATAAAATAGCGAGGGTTTATTTTTTTAATTTTTAGTTGGTTCAGTTCCCGGGTGAGACAAGCAAATTTTAGAAGATCTTTGAATGCAGTTTTGTTTCTTTTAGAAAATAAAGGAATGTTTCCTTTCAGTAAAATGAGCTAACTAAAGGATTTAAGGTAGTTCCCCTCCAGGGCCCTTTCATTTTTTCCACCCTGTATATATATATTTTGCAGTGTTACATCATCCATCATAATATAAGTAAAAATATGTCGGCGGATTTTCCTCTGATAGCACATAAATTTGAACAAAAACACAGAGGTGGAATAGGAGCACTCCGTCGCGTCGCTAGCTCTACGTGATCGACAAACAAACCATTATGAAATATGAAACCAATGTTATTCAATAAGTCTATTTGGCTCTTCAAATAAAAATTAGGGACAACATCTAACCTAAAGCTTTACAAAGTCATGCAAGTTATTTTTTAGAGGTATGGATCTACATAAACAAACGATAAATGGCAGAGATATCCGCTTTTGTCCCGGCCAGGCCCTTTAGTATAGCTTAGTTTAATCACAAGTCCGAGTAGCGTGTCATGATGTTTTTGCGATTAAACAGTATGCTACGCTCCTCGCACCTGTGATTCAACTTACTCGCGTCACGCGCGATTAAACATTATACTACGGAGCCAGGTGATGTTAGTGTGTTTAGCGGTTGTTAAAACTGTTATGAAGGAAAATACTTTAAGTTGATTGCTTTCATCTCGAGGTTTATTAATAAAACTGCTAATAAATAGGGTGGTTGAAGTGTCTAATAAATAAATAAATAATATGAAAAAATAAATAATTTAAGGCAATTAATTGAACTTATTATGTATCATATTTATATAAATTTGTTTGGATATTCGAGTTTGAACATCAGAGTGTAGCTTGATTGCCTCTAGTCAGATTGAATTAAATGTTAATAATATACAAATATTTCTTATATTTTTATAATTATTAGCTGTCCATCTATTGGGAACCTGTGCCCTCAATTTCTCGAGGTAAAAAGGCACAACTCATAACAACACAGATATTTTCTCGTTTTAACTTCAAAACACTCTTTACCTAATACCATTTCACATGACCTCCAGCAAAACCAACGCCAGAGAGATTTCCAAAACGTTTTATAAAAAAGGTTTAAATTGTAACAATCTACAGTCTCGAAGCAACTTTTAATATCTGTTGAAATATCATTTGTTCTTCTTCGTAAACTACAACACCATATAAAATAAAACATATAAAATCCCAATGACAAACGGTTTCTTTTTGATATACGTATTGATTCAGTAAAAAAAGTTTGATCCTGTTGTTCCACAAAAATTTTCAAGAAAAAGCTAAAAGAGCACTACCTCTCACTGTCATAGTAAATAGGTAAGTTTATGTATACTTTATATGTAATAAAGGTACGTAAAGTCCCTTTCAATAGAATCCGGTATTAATGTAAACAAACCAATTTAAACACGATTACTCAGAAATTACTTACATTGTAATATCAATTCTGATCATATTCACATTTCAAGGAACCATATATTGTTCTTACAATCATTTATACACCAACTAACTTCTTTATGATAGTTATTTTAATAAAAAATACTCGGATGACGATAATTTCAATAGTTTGTAAAACTGCCATATAATTTTTTTTATCATCGAAGTCTTATTTCAGAAGCATGTTGTAAGCTCAGAATAAGGAATACAAATAGAAGCCTGGCTAAAACTAAGAACTGGGCATTAGCCATTGTACTCATCTAACGTAAATTACTTCTGTGTACGAGTGAATGAAACACCGGACCGCACTTACTTTATATTTTTTCCTGGTGTGTCACTAGATTGAACCAAGCAAATGTCAGTTGGATGTAATTTGGATGTATTTTAAAAATTATAATACCATCAAATTAAATACGTCTCATCATTGTATCGTTTTGTTGTAATATCGTTCGTTGCGTGCATCACATCTTAATTTGGTGGCATCGAAATGTCTATTGCATTTTGCGAAAGTTTACAGCTTCACCGAGAGAAATTAAATATTTTGGTGCTCTTCCTCTCAAAATTCGTGAAAGTGTGATTTATTATTATTTGTGTTGATTGTTTTTTTAACATTGTAATAAAATGTCTTGTGCGATTGAAAGCTGTAAATCGCATACAGGAAGAAAAGAAAACAACAATGTAGCAATATCATTTCATCGGTGAGTTCTGATAGTTTTTATGTTAATAAGTTGCAGGATCATACCTAAAACTCAGTAACAATAATAGTAGTTCTTGTAAATCATACTCGTGTTCAATTCTACACCGATATTTGCCTGTTTTATATAGATTTTCTGCCGACTATCAGAGGTTATGTTTTTTCGCATAGTGATGTACTAAAGTCCGTGTGGCAAACTATCGAACATTGGTTCCCGCGGCAGACGTGCATAAAGGATAAGCGCGAGTTAAAAGAAAAATAATGCCGAATAAATATCGCTATATTTTTTCGTTACAGATTTCCAAAAAGGGAAGAATTAAAAAGTGAATGGCTTAGACGAATAATTTGACCAAATTGGGCAATTAAAAAAAGCAGTCATATTTGTTCGAAACACTTTACGTCGGATTCTTTTGGACCAAACGAAAATTTAAAATGGAGACGTTTAAAATCAGATGCCTTACCGACGTTATATTTACCAGATACAGACACATTGGTAACCTTTAAATAATTATGTATAATTGCATTATCAATCTTTTTTGTAGGTACGTGCTTGTTATTAAAATTATAAAATTATCGAGTTAATATACTATAGTATAGTACAAGTTGTACTATACTATAGTATATTAACTCGATAATTTTTCAATTGTAGGCAACAGAACCAGTACCTATGGATGTCTGTGGTGTAGAAAAGTGCATACTTTTATGTTCGCAAATCGTTCTGAAAGGCCTGTTCGTTCACGTTACTGCCGTGATCGATTTCACGAAGAAATTCCGCAGATCAAGACATTTTCGTACTTAGTGGTTGACAATAAAAGTACTTTGACAGGGTAGTTCTATCGTGAAATGAATTTTGGGAATGCTTATTGACTTGAACTGCGCATAATTTGATTTCTTATTACAGGTTATTAGGTATTTTAATCGTTCATTATTTGTTATTAGTTATTATTCAAGATAAGTTGATGTTTATTTGATAGAAATAAAAAAATTGAAATTACCTCTGTAGTAATCGCGCTGTCATCGCTCATCATTGACATAATATTATTATTACCAGTGGCGTGCACAGAGTTTTTACACAGGGTAGACATAAAAACCGGTCAAGTGCGAGTCAGACTCGCGTACCTAAGGTTCCGTATCGTGGATGAAAAATGTAATTTTGTTTTCGTGAATTTCTAAACTGCTATATTATTCCTGTAATCTTTACGTAAGCACATATTACCATGATTTTTTTTTATTTTTCGATCAACCAATTTTAGAGATAAGTTGAGGGACATCAATTTTTTTTTTGTAGTTTTTCGAGGATTTCCCAAAATAGAGGCAATTAAATATAGCTAAGCGGCATCGTTCCAAACAGTTTGGTTATTTGAACATGAGAAACAAAAGCAAGAGAAACAAAACAGTCGATTAGTATGTTTACAACCTGTCAGCCAGTTAAATGTTTCATATTGTTTTGGATTGAATTTTCTAGTTGCTTTACCTTTTATTTGAATCCGGTACGAAGCGGCTTTTCTCGATTACTTCTTTTTTTTTCAGCATAACACAGTTTTGAAAACGTACCATTTCTTAATTTTTGCACACACACATTCCCAGCACAACTTTCACAGTAGTTACTACCACCACTAGCCATTTTTTGCAATTTTTAGACCCAATTTTATTTTATTTATACTGCTTGTCATCAATTTGCGTAACGAACGAACGCAAAACAATAATGGATGGCGCCGGCTCAGCTGCTAAGGCGGCTTCGTAAGACTTCGGTAATTTTCGGTGAATGTCGTAAAACTAAAAAGACGTCGTCTTTTTGCAGAGTTTCGCATACATGTCGCACGCAAACAAGCAAAAGCTTTTGCATTTGTGTGCCATGTACTTACAGTAACGCACACAACAAAGATACTGTTGGAATAATGACCCACACATAAAAGCCGGTACTGGCCGGTAGCCACCATTCCGCGATGGCTGGTCCGAAATTGAATTACAACGAATCATAAGCCATTCACTTCATAGTCTTTCGTAATCGATTTTAGCGATGTAATTCTATTTCGGAATGCTCGAGCATAGATACTTTATCTATGGCTGGAGTGAGCGAGCGAATCGCAGCTGTGAACTGAGACTCGCAGTTCCCGCTAATGACAATAGATGGCGGTCGGTGTGGCTACACTTTTTTTTTTTACGATATGCGTAAAAATGCGTAAATGATGTGTATTTGTCAGGGTAGACAGTGTCTTTTTGTCTGTATGGACTGCACGCCACTGATTATTACGAATCCTATAAGTCTATGATTATTATGATTTCTATTGTTGCGATTAATTCCTTCCTCCTTGATTGAACAAAGACGCGACATCAACGAACATCTATTTGATTGAGTTAAGAGGCGACTTAAAAAGTATCCACTTAAATAGTTTACGGTTGTATTTCTGATACAAGCTACAGCATTTTTTGTACTAGAAACAAGCATAATTTTGGACTTAACTTATGTACCTACCTGCCTACGATATAGTAATGTACTTAATAAAAAATATTATGCTAAACGAAAGATATCCTTTTATTAATTCCTTATTTACACAATATAACATGTGTCCCACTGGGGTAGACAGTGACCACTTTGCTATTAATTCTCTTGGCCTCCTTCCAAAGCAAGAGGTTGTCACCAGAAAGGTTTATTTATCGTAGTCAAAAATCGACATTGTTACATCACTAGCAAAGCAACGAACTAGTGACAACCTACCTAATTAAGAAAAAACTAATGCATATCCATCTCTCTCTAACGCACTAGAATGTCGTAAGAAAATCAAGGATAGGTGTCTTTCTCCACGTATTATTTTAGCCAGGTTTCTATTTGTATTCCTTATTCTGAGGTTGTAAGAGATACCATGAAGCATTATTTAGAAACTCAAGAAATACCACAGCCAAAGGTAACCTAACCTCTTTAAATTACCTGCCAGATTTCATTACCTAATTTTTGTATTAATTTTGGTTTAATTAACTTAATTTTAATTCTCTTTAATTAACTAACTTACCGAGTAAAGTTAATAAAATGTGACCGGTGACACGTCAAGTGATGATGAATCTGACACAAGCGAATGACGCGCGGCGCGATTGATTATTGTATGTGTATATTATACTGAATAAATTTTTATTATATTCTATTAAGTTTTCTAAAATAATTTAATTAATATTTTTTAAAGAGCCTTGCCCTATGTTTTGAAATATTGCAAAAGCTCTTTTATTAATTTTATTTCTGTACTGAAAGCCCAAAATCTAACAATATAACAACATAACAAAATAACAATCACTCACTTTGACATCGGTGTAGGTACAACACTATGATCATAGACAACTGTCTAATAATTATCTTGTTTACATTATTGCCGGATTCTATTGAAAGGGACTTTAAGTGTAAGTAAGTATATTATAATTGTGTAAGTATATTTTGTTAAGGTATTGTAATACATAAATATATTATTTAGGATATATCTTTTGTAGTAGTAGTAGTAGTAGCTACAGTGGTATGTATGATTACTTACTTATTTTAACAAAATTTCCCTTTCCCGCTTAGGTTTGCTGGAAGAAATCTCTTTTTAGAGATAAGCTCACAGGTGTACATATCTTTTAATGTAGTGTATGTTTTAACTACTTTTCTGTGTAGGTACATTAAAGAATAAAGTAAAATCAAAATTCGACTGACTGTAAAAAGGTCCAAACTAAAAGGATCCATGAAAAATTAAAATCTGTACAGCGTTTGTTGGTGCCGTATAAATCATGGCAATTGGCTGAAAATTAGCATGCAAACATGAGTATTTCCATCCATCCATCAGCCAGTATTCGTATACTGCTGGACATAGGCCTCCCCAATATTACGTCACTCTTGGCGGTCCTCAGTCATCCTCATCCAGCCGCCAGCCGCAACGTCCTTCAGATTGTCAGTCCAGCGGGCACGAGGGCGGCCTACGCTGCGCCACAGTATAAGTCTTTATACTGTGGCTGCGGTTTGCTGTACGTGGTCTCCATTCCAATGCCTTACGGCCCCAACGGTTATCACGTCGGCGACAGATATGGTCAGTCCACTGCCACTTCAACTTACTGATTCGGCAGGCTATGGCGGTCACCTTCGATCTCTGACGGATATCTTCGTTTCAGATTTTATCCATCAGAGATATCCCAAGCATAGCCTGCTCCATGGCTCGTTGAGCGACCTTAAATCGGTGGTTCAAGCCTTTGGTAAGAGACCACGTCTCAGCGCCGTACGTCATCACTGGAAGGACGGACATGAAAATTTAACACAAAAAAATACGGAAAATATGAAACATCACTCACTACGCACATTTTAAAATATATTGGATTTTTGATCGGAGGTGTCCCAACCATATTGTTATTACGTTGAATAATTAAAGGAACGTTCACGGAACTCGTAAATTATGTACGACGACGTAAACTCTGCAGCCTTTTTATCAAAGGGCCAACTGAAAAAATTGGCATAGATTAAATTATGTTAAGGTGTGTTAATTCGAAAACCATTTCGAGAATTAGGTTTAATAAGCCGTATTTTTTAAGTTTTGGTCTAAAAAACCTCATGATGATGAATATTTTTACGAAAAGGCTGCAACTTCCATTTGACCTCGTGTGACGTCACTTGAGTAATGTGTGTTTAGAAATATGTCTATCAAGATAAATTTATAATAATTTGCTTTAGACTAATTTGACAGCTAGATGATAGATGAGTAGACAGAGACAGACCACTTTTTTATAAGCAATCACACATCACAATCATTATAATGTCTAAAATTCTCAAGTGACAAGGTCATAGGACAATTTTATAAAAATCATTAAAAATAATTGTTAATTTATATACCAAAATAATAAAAACTAGTCCTAAAATGACGTATATTCTCTGAAAAAAAAAAATCTTTTTAAATGAAACTGCTTGCAATTGAATTTGTTGCGGATTACATAATTTTCATAACTCAATTTTGTGGGTCTAAACTTAGATAAGATTAGATACATTGTGAAAATAGAAAAATTATTGTACATATAAAATAAGTGTTTTGTGAAATTGTTACTTAGTAAAGGCAATGACTTTGAGTGCAGTTTTTGTCACTATCACTATGCTTTCCGAGTGACAAAATAGGACTGACCGAGTGTCCTAATTCTCATAGCTTAATTTCTAAAAGATTTTCTTTTTAATTTTTTTTCAGAGAATATACCCCATTTTTAACCGACTTCAAAAAGGAGGCGGTTCTCAATTCGACTGTATGTTTTTTTTTTTTTTTTTTTGGCGTTGTTACTCCATAACTCCGTCATTTCCCAACCGATTTGAACAATTCTTTTTTTGTTTGAAAGAGTATACTTCCAGGTAGGTCCCATTTTGGGTTTGGTCATGATCTGATGAAGGTCTTCAGAGATAGGCAGTGGAACTCCTCAGAAAATGACAGCATATCGCTCAAAATTGAGGCAATCTCTATGTACTTGGGTGCTGATTACAAGGTATTACTTGAAAATCGACATTCTTCCACCTGACCTTCGATCCTGGCTTCATCAACATATTCACCATAGAACTCTTCAAAGGATCAGAGCACATAACTCGAGATTGCGGCAATCACTGTGTTAGGGTGCTGATTCAAGGGTATTACTTGGAGATTATCAGAATACCCACCTGACCTTCGATCCTGGCTTCATCACCATAGAACTCCTCAACGGATGACAGCACATAACTTTGGATTGCGGCAACCAGTTTGTGTTAGGGTGCTCATTGCAGGGCATTGCTGAAAATTGCCAGCGTACCCACCTGACCTTCGATCTTGGCTTCATCACCGTAGAACTCGAGATTGCGGTAATCATGTTGTGTTAGGGTGCTGATAGCAGGAAGCTACTCAAACATGGCTACTTATACTCACTTGAACTTCGTTTCATATTAATACCACGTTTGCAAGAACTACCTATACCTCACAATTTAACCCAGCAACACTAAAAAATGTGAAATAAAATAAACTTTTAACAAAAAAATAGCAACCGACTTCAATAGTAACAGCAGTCATTCACTAAAAAGTTAATAATAATTCTATAAAGACCGCTGGTACCGAAGCAACACTTTTGCCGACTTCTTTCTTCCTGAAACATTTTGTTATCTAGAAGTCGGCGTATTTCCTACGATATAGCAACATAGAAACCAATATAAGAACGCCGACTTCTAGATAACATAACGTTTCAGGAAGAAAGAAGTCGGCAAAAGTGTTGCTTCGGTACCATCGGTCTTTATTATAGAATTATTATTAACTTTTTAGTGAATGACTGCTGTTACTATTGAAGTCGGTTGCTATTTTTTTGTTAAAAGTTTATTTTATTGGACATAGTTTTCATTATTTTGGTATATAATTCAAACATTCCGTTTTCATGGTTTTTTAAACAATTATCGAATATGACGTCACTTGAGAATTTTAGACATTATACTTACTCATTGTGATGTGTGATTGATTCAAGTGCTTATAAAAAAAAGTGGTCTGTCTCTATCTGTTTACTCACCTGTCATCCATCTGTCAAATCAGGAAATTATTATAAATTTGTCTTAATAGCAAAGAGTACATTTCTAAACAGCCATTTCTCAAGTGCGTCACCCGAAGACAAATGGAAGTTGCAGCTTTTTCGTAAAAATATTCATCATCTTGAGGTTTTATAGACCACAAGTTCTAAAACACGGAAATAGTTTTCGAATTAACACACCTTAACATAATTTAAACTATGCGAATTGGCTATTTCATTTGCAGTTTCTTACAATACTTTTTCTACGAGCCGGTTGACGCTTTGTCGCTTTAGAAATCAGGCTTGATGTTACTTAAGGCGCTACGGAAAGATATCGACACTTTTAGAACGTGCATATCTACTTCAGTAAATAATGTATTATTTTGATAAAATAGTATATTATTTTTGGATTATTTTTCTAGGGATCTGTTAAAACAGAAACGCGATTGGAGAAATTCGGCTCGATAGAATTATTTATTGAAATGAGGTCTTATTCGACACCAATTCTCCTGGTTTGACAATTTGGAATGACATATGGACTGCAATTATATTTTATTATATGGATTGTAACAGTATCTAGGACTTGGTCAAACGAAATTTTGATAGCAACTTTAGTACATTTTATATTAATAAAAAACCGACTTTTTGCTACTTTTCCACGAATCCGTCCCTCTCGCACAAAGGATTTTTTCGCATATGGAGTAACAGGGACGCTAAAACTTTTACATATCGCCTTAACGTACACATTCAAACTATGTATACCAGGGTCCGTAAGTGGACAGTTATCTTCAAAGAAAACCACCAAAGTAACATATGTACACTACAATGCTACAGGCTAAAGATACGTCTAGGAGGATTGTCAGCCCTGGAGGGTCGGCTAGTTTTAGAGTGCGACCACGGTCTAAGTGAACGTAATTGACGTACTTATGCGTGTAAAACCACCTTTAAAAGGTGGTGGAGCTGATTCTGGGCTCGACTGTGGAGGTACCACCATCTTACTCGCAAGCCCTCCCGAAGTTATTCGGGGGTGAGTAAGAGGAGAGCTCTTAAGGGTCGGTATAATGTCAGATGCACAATTTCAAATGAGCATAAAACATTGTGTAACTTGGTCAATCGGTTTAATAAAAATAATATAGATAATAGACTATAGGGCTGATATTTGTGCAGAAGCAAAAATGCAAAAGCTTTAAGTTCGCTCGATAGAAAAAAATTATGAAGTTACCTCTATATTTCATGTTTTTCGAGTGTTAAAGGACCTTTCTTAAAACAGTTTGCCTTGAAATTTGTATTAAAAATAAGAAAACAAATGACCCCGTATAATTGCACGGGGATTTTGAATAATTCTGTTTCGTTTTCATTTAATTTAACATCTAAGAATTGGCGCTTACGTCGATTTATTCTGAGACAAGGCGGCGACAAGATATCTCGGTCGCACGCGCTTTTTGTTCCATGCTTTGTTTCGTCACTCACCCTTCGGTCAGTTGTGATCGCTCCGTTGAGACGGGAGGGCTACGTTTTTGCGCTCTCGACGTCCCGGTTTCGTAATTTAAATAAATCTCGTAATTTGAAACATGGGAAATAAATGCAACCAATGTAAAAAATGGAATAAAAATGTTTTACGAGTGAAAATAAAGCAGTGGATGAAAGTAATGCAAAGGTACGCCATTACTTAACAAAATAAGTAGATAGGTCATGTTTTATTAAAGATGGTGAACTAAAGGTTGTCTCAATGGACTAATGAATATCGCTATGTTTTTCGTCTGAGGTATTTTTTTTAGCTTACAATTTAATATCACAATAAATATGGTTGATGGATGTGGAAGAGGCGAAAGAGTTGTGTCTGGATCGTAGCAGATGGAAATCTGTAGTCTCTGCCTAGCTGCCTACCCCTCTGGGAGACTAACAAAACCTTATCTCACCATCACCATCGGCGTATCGACGTATTCTCGTATCGGCGTATCGACGTATCGGCGTATCGACGTATCGTTGTATCGACGTATCCCCGTATCGACGTATCGTCGTATCGACGTATCGTTGTATCGACGTATCCCCGTATCGACATATCGACGTATCGACGTATCGGCGTATCGACGTATCCCCGTATCGACGTATCGACGTATCGACGTATCGGCGTATTGACGTATCGTTGTATCGACGTATCCCCGTATCGACGTATCGTCGTATCGACGTATCGGCGTATCGACGTATCGGCGTATCGACGTATCGTTGTATCGACGTATCGTCGTATCGACGTATCGACGTATCGGCGTATCGTTGTATCGACGTATCCCCGTATCGACGTATCGTCGTATCGACGTATCGTTGTATCGACGTATCCCCGTATCGACATATCGACGTATCGGCGTATCGACGTATCCCCGTATCGACGTATCGAAGTATCGGCGTATTGACGTATCGTTGTATCGACGTATACCCGTATCGACGTATCGTCGTATCGACGTATCGGCGTATCGACGTATCGTCGTATCGACGTATCGACGTATTCTCGTATCGGCGTATCGTCGTATCGGCGTATCGACGTATCGTTGTATCGACGTATCCCCGTATCGACGTATCGTCGTATCGACGTATCGTTGTATCGACGTATCCCCGTATCGACATATCGACGTATCGACGTATCGACGTATCGACGTATCGGCGTATCGACGTATCCCCGTATCGACGTATCGACGTATCGACGTTTCGGCGTATTGACGTATCGTTGTATCGACGTATCCCCGTATCGACGTATCGTCGTATCGACGTATCGGCGTATCGACGTATCGGCGTATCGACGTATCGTTGTATCGACGTATCGTTGTATCGACGTATCGTCGTATCGACGTATCGGCGTATCGACGTATCGTTGTATCGACGTATCGTCGTATCGACGTATTGCCGTATCGTCGTATCCCCGTATCGACGTATCGTCGTATCGACGTATCGACGTATCGTCGTATCGACGTATCGGCGTATCGACGTATCGGCGTATCGACGTATCGTTGTATCGACGTATCGTTGTATCGTCGTATCGTCGTATCCTCGTATCGTCGTATCCTCGTATCGACGTATCGTCGTATCGACGTATCGGCGTATCGACGTATCCTCGTATCGACGTATCGTCGTATCGACGTATTGCCGTATCGTCGTATCCCCGTATCGACGTATCGTCGTATCGACGTATCGGCGTATCGACGTATCGACGTATCGTTGTATCGACGTATCGACGTATCGGCGTATCGTTGTATCGACGTATCGGCGTATCGACGTATCGGCGTATCGACGTATCGTTGTATCGACGTATCCCCGTATCGACGTATCGTCGTATCGACGTATCGTTGTATCGACGTATCCCCGTATCGACGTATCGGCGTATCGACGTATCGTTGTATCGACGTATCCCCGTATCGTCGTATCGACGTATCGTTGTATCATCATCGTTATCATTATCTTTGCAAGTATGACTTTCGAAAAATAAAATTTTGAAATATAAAAATTAGATGCAAACACAAAATTACGCAAAAAAAATGCCATTGCGAACAAACCGTTTTGTCAACTGGGTTGAATTTTATACATCGTAGATGCATTATACTTATTATTGAAAACTAGCATGTGCACGGGTTAATGACCGCGGATCCACACCGCTCGTGGGAGCTAAGAAATAGCGCTCGCGGCCGGTGACGGCCGGTCGCGCAAACAGTTGAGGTGCGGGGATGCGGGGGCAAAATCACTAATTTGTCCAGGTTTATACGCAGCCTTAATGTGATATATCGCCCGTGCAAAGGTCCGCGTTACTCCAGGCGGAAAGACTCAGAGTGCAAGAGGGACGGAATCTGGTAAAATTGACAAAAAATCGGCTTTAAATTAATACAAAAATAACTAAAATAGCTATGAAAATTTCCATAACCAGGAATTTACGTATTGTTAAAACCCATCTAAATAAATATATTTGATGTCTGTCCGCTATCCCAATTTGTCAGAATATAAAAAAAGTGTAAATTTGGACCTCATTCCAATAATTATTTCTATCGAGTGAAATTCCTCCGATCGCGTTTATGATACTCCAAAATCTAGAAAAAGGTTCCATAATTGTTATACTAGTTTATTTAACATGGGACTTCTTTTAAACAGCAGATAAATAACTTCAAAATGTCTCGATTTTGACGATATACCCCCTTAATTAGGCAGGTGGCCCACCACGCCTGGTACCGATTGATAGCGGTATATTCATCCCCGCCCATATTGTCCATTGCCAATTGCCCATAACGCCCTCGTGAGCGTTCTGTATGTGCAGTACAAGCTAGTATATCAAGCAGATGCAAAAATAACAGTGGACAAGTATGATGGAAGAATTCGCCGGTCTAGGTAGGAACCTCGGTGGCGCAATTGGTAGCGCGCTTGTTTTCATAACAAGAGGTCGCAGGTTCGAATCCTGGCCAGGGGAATTTTTTCAAATTCTTGTCTTTGGATTTGTTTCTGATTGATATTTTCTAGTTTGTAATGCACTCTAATAATATTTAGAGTATTCATAGCGATGGATTATGCAAAATAAACATAATATTAATAATTAATATAATTTAATATAAGCGAATTACAGTCTTTAGTTAGTTTTAGTTTTATAAGTAGGTAAGTACTTATAAAACCACTTTTGATGTTGTAATTACCTTATGTATGTGTAGATAAAAAATATTACTAAACATTAAAGTGAAATACCACTTACTCTCAACAAAATCTCTGATACTACGAAAGCTTTTCAAACTTCAAAAACAGGGAGGTTCTTATACCACATTCTGTAAAAGAAAGGATTAGAGTTATTATTCCAAGGGTTTTTTTAAATTCAAATTATACAAGGTTACTTTTATTTAAATAGCCAAATTCATAATGGAGACTTGGTAAGTGTTCAGGACCAAGGTTCAATGACCGTTTTTTTGTAGAATACGAAAAAAAATGTTGTCCCCCTATACTAATTTACGAATAAGGATTACAAGGATTGAATAACCCATAAATTACGATACCTTCAATCACCGAAACGACGTCATCCCGAAAAATAATGTCCACACAAAATTAACCGCTTATTACCGGTTGGAAATTTGGGTTATCGTACACCGCAAAATTAACAGCTAAAACAGCGTACTTTTTTTCAAATGCCGCCCTCGTGACTCATAGCACAAAATAACCACTTACAGAAGGTTTACTCTGCATAACTAGAGAACACATAGACGCGTACTTACGACGATTTCGGATGAAGTCGATCGAATGCCAATACCAAATTCTGCCAAGATCATCATACGTACGCGTCTATGCATGTGTGCGTCTGTTTATATTTTGTATTATGTATATATTTTGTGCGCGTAGCGTCTCTCGTTTCACCCCCTAGCTTACCCCTCTAATACCCGCCACGCACTGAATCGTCCATATATCGGTACCGAAACAGGAAAACGGTGAAATAGTACAGAGTTCAAAAAGGTTTCATAAGGTTATCAGTACCACTTTCAATCCCTAATACAGGGTCAATTAGTATAGGAAGCTTAAATTTTATTTTGCGTTTTCTCAAAAAGGGTCTTGGTCTACTTACCGAGTCTCCAGAATTAATTTGGCTACATTAATAAATGTTACCTTGTATCATAGAGGAAAAATTCTTCTGTCTTGTATGGTTATTCAAGTTGTATAGTTATTTCTTCAGCGCAGGCGAACCGACTGCAAATGGAAATTAAATTAAATTGGCATTATATAAAAGATACAGGATTCTTTACAGAAAGTAAGCAACAAAGCAATTCGGCCGTAAAAAAAGGTTTTTATGAAACAGACTGCTACAAGTTCATTGACAGGACCCGCATTTTGTGTACGACATACACGGACTTGGTCCTCCATTCAATCTCCTAGCCCAAAGAGAACCGCCTTTTTCGACGATGTCGTCGTAAGGCAATTCCTGTTTGAGCAATCTCTGATTTATTTCATTATGTTTAGGTGTTTATACGTGGTTAAGCGCCTATATACTAAGTTACATTAAATTATGTAGCCAAATTCATACTGAAGACTCGGTAAGTGCTCAGTATCTAGGTTCGATGACCCTTTTCGTTAAATAAGTAAAGTAATTTTTTTCGCGTTCCCTACCAGTGGAATAACATTAATGGTACACAGGAAAGGCTGCAGGTTAGCCAACTATTGTAGGGCAAAATAATCGACTTTCTGTACGGTTTTGAT
Source organism: Ypsolopha sequella (assembly GCA_934047225.1). Taxonomy (NCBI): domain Eukaryota; kingdom Metazoa; phylum Arthropoda; class Insecta; order Lepidoptera; family Ypsolophidae; genus Ypsolopha; species Ypsolopha sequella. The sequence continues at coordinate 10,925,319 of OW203994.1, read as the reverse complement.
GCACAAAAAGTGGGCCTTTACGAGCACTTGCATTGAAAAACAATAAATGAACAACCTGAAGGGAACCTTAGCACCAGTGGCGTGCACAAAACTTTTTGCTGGAAAAGCAACGAGAAGGTCAAGATTGACCAAAAAATATATACAAAATTCAAATATCACTTTGAAAAATAATCATTTGTATGACGCCAGACACTGTCTAGTTGTCAACCCTAGAGTGAAAAATTTTCATACACATTTTTTAAAAGTGATTTTAAATTTTTTTCTTAATTTTATTTTCAAACTTGACCTTCTCGTTGCTCTTCCAGCAAAAAGTTCTATGCACGCTACTGCTGGTAACAAGGTTAATGATCATTTCGGAATAACCTCCAGTGAGTCAGACGGGGTCTCCTACGATCACATTCTCATTTAGTTTCGTTCCACTTTTTTTCTTGCCTTCTTTTCCTATTCGCTGAAATGGAAAATACGCTGTTATTTCAGGGAGTCGTATTTTGGTATTCTGGTAGCTTTGTTTTATAAAAACTCAATACAAATAAATACCGTTGCTATACTTTTAGTAAGGAAATTGTGTAAGAAAGACACGGTCATAATTATAAATAACTAAAAAGTGTTCTTAGATGCAAAGAAACACGATATGAAATAAAGATCCAGATATATTTATCGATTTTATTTGTTGGCGTCAGTGGAATAATAAATGAATAATAAAATAAAATTATATAAGGTTAAATAATATTAGTTGGCGAAACTCAGAATATAGGTCGTACTAGTCTATATGAGCAACAGTTTGTATGGGAGCTAAGCGAAATTCGTAACTTTTTTCATTTTCTCCCATACAAATTACCCCGATCAGCTGACTGGTCCAGTATAGAAAGGTGCTAACAAATTTCAAGAATTTTGCACAATCCTAGTAGAAAAAGTTGTTCATATGGACATGTTCTACATATGTTTCAAATTTCGCCAACTAATTTAATTTAACCTTTTGTATATTACGATATCATAATTACTAGTAGTTTGTTGGTCTCTCAATCTTGACATCCAGGTTCGATCCCCCGTTGGGCATGAACCAATGAGTTTTTCGGAATTTGCATAGTATTTGTTCTTACTTACCACTTGCTGAACGGTGAAGGAAAACATCGTGAGGAAACCAGCATGCCCTAAGAATGCCTATTTGTGCCCGAATTATGGCGATAGAGCTAACATTCATCACGGTGGGACGTAATAATCGTCGGTGAAACGCAGGTGACTTGCACTTCACAGTTCACCCTTGGAACACTTCTAACACCCCCTCGGGGATTCATGTCGTGACGAGATATTTTATGTATTATATTTTTCGATTAATCGAAACATATCTGGAAACTTATTTCATATAGTTAATAAATAAAAGACACATATTATTATTTAGGTAGAAAATAATGTGAAATAGACACATAATTATTATTAGTTATAAAAGACAAGTAGAAAAAATCACTTTTTAAATTTATTCAATAGGTGTCTCATTGACTGTCAGTATTTGGTTCCGGACAGCTAAGCTACGCTGAATTGACTATCACGAATATAAAAATAGAAACTAAGTTTCGTTTAAGGCGCTACGGAAAAAAACGACAATTTAAGGACTTGCATATCTACTTCAGTAAATAATGTATTATATTGATAAAATAGTACATTATTTTTGGATTCTTTTTCTAGGGATCTGTTAAAACAGAAACGCGATTGGAGAAATTCGGCTCGATAGAAATATTTATTGAAATGAGGTCCTTTTCGACACCAATTCTCCTGGTTTGACAATTTAGAATGATATATAGACTGCAGCTATATTTTATTAGATGGGTTTTAACGGTATCTAGGACCTGGTTAAACGAAATTTTGATAGCAACTTTAGTACATTTTATATTAATAAAAACCGACTTTTTGCTACTTTTCCACGAATCTGTCCCTCTCGCACTGAGGATTTTTAACAGGGACGCTAAAACTTTAACATACCGCCTTAAGAGCGGTTTCGCAGCCGGACTTTGAAAAACCCGCCTTTTTCTAATTAATTGAAACAGAATTATCTTTAATCTGACCTATTTATATTCTGACACATTTTTAATGCCTAAAGTACAGGCTACTTTCGTAGTTTAGTTTAGGCAACAACTTTTCACTAGCCGTAAAATGTTATTTTGAATGTTACTCTTAAGTTCCTTTACACAAATAAATACATTTTATTATTATATTATTAGAACACTTAAATTCAAAATTCACTGAATATTTATTCAACAAAACCTTATCAAATATATTATGTATGCTGCCATCGCAAAGTTTCCATTCCATAGTTGTTCGTTTATACGAGTGCTATAATCTATAGTATTCAGATTTATTCAGATTTTCAGATTTTCGGCGACTAAAAATTCATATATTCATGAACATACAGCTGGTTATAGATTGTATACACAGTTACTTTAAACAGTGGGTTATAGAATTTATAGTTATTGCTGACCATGGGATATTCAGAAAATCAATAAAAACAAACACGGTGAGTCCCACATGTATGTATTAGTAACGGTCGCACAACCACCTTTCAAGTTTGGCCGCAGCTGTGGTCTGGTGGTCAAGTGGTCTGCGTGCTCGAAAATAAGGATGGACCTGACCCTAGAACATGAATAATGCCAGACTTTCGAAGGACTTTTGGAAGAAATAAGGGCTCTTCTTAAATAAAAAAAAAAATATATATGATCTGTTGATCTTTTACTAAGGGAATCCACTCATAAGCAATGTATTAAGATATAATACTTTTTTTTTGTTTCCGAAACCGGTTGCGACGTATATAACATATATATAAAATTATGAAAAAAAATCGTACAAGTATTTGTGTTGAAAATCAAGATGCTGTCTATGTTTCGACAAGTGCTGACAATCGCAAGTATACATTATAATATAATTTTGTCTACAAAAATATAATGTCCAACCTATTTTTTTTTTGTTTTTAACCGTTGCGCAGAAAAACACGGTTAAGGGATCGACTTGATTATTTATTTTTTTATAAAAATAGTTAATCGAAATATGATGGGAATCTCATAAATTCAATATTATTTTTCTTAAAACATTTCGGTATTAGCTAAAAACCTTCCAATTTGTTGTTTTGCTGCGTGATTGTTAGTATTACCTGTTGAAGACAAATAGGCCATTGAGCCAACATAATACACCTAAAAAAGTATTAGTCATTGGCCTTTTTTTGCTGGACGGGTGATGAAAAAAATTGCTAGGGTAGGCTATATTCTTAACGTTTCGATTAAGATTGAAAGATAATGGTGTCGATTCGATGTTACACGATTTAACTTAATTGACAGGACTCGAACGCTTGCTGTCTTTTTCTTTCTGTATCGAAAAGAGAAAGACAGGACGCTCAAAATAAAGTAAGTCGTGCCTGTCAAATACGTTAAGTTGTGTTTAGGGTTGCCAACTTTTTGTACAAGAAATAAAAGATTTTCTTCTAAACAGTATTTTGGAAAAACAAAACATTGATGTCGATTCGGTGTAACATGATTTTACTTATTTGACTGGACTAAACTTAATTTAAGCGTTCTGTGTTTTTCTTTGTATATCGAAAAAATAGACAGGACACTCAAAATAAGGTTAGTCCTGTCAAATAAGTTAAATTGTGTTGCGCCGAATCAAGATCAGTATGTACTTTGACAACTTCGTAAAGCTCGTCACATTAAAAAAAATGAGGAGCTCATTTTTTATTAAATTTATTGTAGCTATATTTCTGTCATCCCGCCACTTTACATAAAACACTCTTTCTGTGAATGCTGAGGTGGCGTGAAGCTGAAAGTAGAATATGAGACAAAGTTAAGTAATATTTTAAAATCCTAAGTGTTTACTAGCAAAATAAACGTCTACTTTTGGCCAGTACTCATTTTGACAAAGTATTTGTCTTCTGATACATATAAATAAATTACATGTAATTGTTACTAAAAATTCTGAATACAAATCATCCTTAACAATATTAAGACTTTAACATTGACAGTTTCATTCCAAAATTAACGTTGCCTGCACTGCACCGCGTGCCTAAACGCAACGGTGCGGTGCATGCATCATAACCGTTTACTTTTTGATACAGGTCTTATTTATTGATCTGGTTGGATAAACCAGTGATGATGAAAACCTTATTTTGTATACTTTTATTTTTATTAGAAAGAAAGAAAGAAAGAAACACATTTATTTCGGCAACAGCCACATTACAATATACATACAATATTTCTGCTTACATCTATTTTAATTAAAATTACATTAAAACTATACGATAGGTAGGCTGTTGCTGAAAAAGGCAACTGACTCAGCGATGTGCTGAAGGTGTAGTCCCTCAGCGCTGATTTTCAGTCAGTGCCTGCTGGTGACTCATGAGCGTACCAGGTGCAGAGTCACGCTGTGCAGTAGGCAATAAATAAATAAATAATAACAGTAATAGCTACATATTTATATATATATACCATGAAACTATAAAACTACATTTCTAAAATATTAATAAAATATGTAATAAGTATTAAACAGTTAACAGCATCATAGAGGGAATTAAAGTATAATACTATTTTTAACAGTATGGTTGACAACCCTGGTTGTGTTGCGCCGACATCGACACCAATATACTCGTAGCATTTAAGGCGCTACGGAAAAAAAATTGACACTTTAATGACTTGCATATCTACTTCAGTAAATAATTTAGTATTTTGATAAAATAGTATATTATTTTTGGAATCTTTTTCTAGGGACCTGTTAAAACAGAAACGCGATTGGAGAAATTCGGCTCGATAGAAATATTTATTGAAATGAGGTCTTTTTCGACACCAATTCTCCTGGTTTGACAATTTAGAATGACATATGGACTGTAATTATATTTTATTAGATGGGTTTAAACGGTATCTAGGACCTGGTAACAGGTAAGGGACGCTAAAACTTTTACATATCGCCTTAACAAAGTGAGGCGGCTGTATCAACAGGAGTTACCCTATCGTCCGCACGCTACGCCATAGGCACAATAAAAATTTCCCTTTTAAAAATTTCATACTAATTAAAAACTTCATTAAATTGTTGCCGCTCTCGTATCCACATTATTCTCCGGCACGAACCGGTAATCATGAATAGATGATCATTTGCACTGTTTGTTTACCCTGTTATATCATTGTCCGGAATTTATTATTTCCGGGAATGCAGAATGTCAATTGGTATTTATGATGGATGGAGGAGGGGGATGGTAGATTACGCTTTGAAATTACTTTCCATCAGTTAATATACAATTGTGTCGATTCGGTGTAAGACGTTTTAACTTATTTGACAGGACTTAACTTAATTTAAGTGTTGTCTTTTTTTTACTGTATCCAAAAGAAAAAGGCGGGACGCTTTTAAAAGCGTATTTTAAAATAAGGTTAGTGCTGTTAAATAAGTTAAGTCGTGTTACACCGAATCGACACTTATGTACGTTTATGCCTGCAGCGTAGCTAAAAATAAAGTGCTGTAGAATTAAAAGCACCTATTCGTACTAAAAAACTTTTGTTATCATCGAAAGACCACGGATGGACGGACAACAAAGTGATCCTATAAGGATTTGGTTTTTTTATTTTGAAGTAAGGAACCCTAAAAATATGAGAAGTCGCATAGATTAAATTTTGTTAAGATGTGTATCCGAAAACCATTTCGAGATTTTGGTTTAATAAGCCGTATTTTAGAACTTGTGGTCCAAAAATCCTCATGACGATGTATGTTATTACGAAAAAGCGACAACTTCCATTTACCTACGTGTGACGTCACTTGAGACACGGGTCTCTGCTATCAAAATAAATTTATAATAATTTGCTTCCGACTGATATAACAGATGGATAACAGATGAGTAGACAGACAGAGACAGACCAATTTTTTTTAAGCGATCACACATTACAATCATTATAATGTCTAAAATTCTCAAGTGACGCCATATCCGACAAATCTTTAAAAAAATCATTAATATTTAATTTAATTTAAAATAATGAAAAGTATGTCCTAAAATGGCGTATATTCTTTGAAAAATAATTAAAAAAAATTTGAATTTAAACTATGCGTATTACCAATATACCAACAATTATTGAGGAGGTAATTAGGGAAGCACACAAACAACAAATAACCGGCCAGGTGCGAGTTAGACTCGTGCAAAAAAGGTTCCGTACCACCACACAATACGGCTACGGAACCCTAAAAACATTATGGTAAATAATTGCACTTGCAGTTATGAATGACCAACTTAACTTGTCACTTACGATCTATTCAACTCTATCGGTGTTACTACAAACCTGTATTTAACTTTAGACAGTGTTTAAATCTGTTGTTGTCGCCTTTTGTTTCATATCGTAAAAAAGTGACAGCAACAGATTTAAACACTGTCTAAAGTTAGACATCGTTTAAACGCCCTTTTGTAGTAACACAGTATGTATCTAAAGGGTCTAATTAAGTTCTTCCCTAATTACTTCCTAAATAATTAAATATTGGTAATCTACATAGTTTTTACTATACATGTGCTATAAGACCTACTTGTAAATGAAATTTTAAGTTTCTATGTCAACTGGAAGTGTCCTATAGGTTTTCATGATGAGCAATTTTGTATGCAATTGATTATATAAAGTGTCATATATATTTTTTGCGTTGAGTTAGAAGCCTGTTCCTGCTCCTGTTTCTACAATACTTCTTGAAATTAATAAAGTCTATATTTCATGAAATGTAGTTTCATCTTTAGGATCTTATATTTCTTTATTAGGAGTAATAATAATAATAATTATTGTTTGAGAATCAATAGTTTTTACAGCAACATGGGACCGTAGACGACTTCTGTAGGAGGTATCAGTTTCAACTTGATATTTCACACGGGGCCCGAGCAAAAGGGTCTTGACAGACGGACAGACGGACAACAAAGTTAACCTATATTCCGTTTTTACGGTTCCGTACCCAAAGGGTAAGCAACGGGACCCTATTACTAAGACTCCGCTGTCCGTCTGTCTGTCTGTCCGTCTGTCACCAGGCTGTATTTCATGAACCGTGATAGTTAGACAGTTGAAATTTTCACAGATGATGTATTTTTGTTGCCGCTATAACAACAAATACTAAAAAATAGAATAAAATAAATAGTTTAGGGGGCTCCCATACAACAGACATGTGTTTTTTGCCGTTTTTATAGATAATGGTACGGAACACTTCGTGCGCAAGTCCGACTCCCACTTGGCTGTTTTTTTTTCTTTTTGAGGTATGAAACTCTAAAAAATCAAGAAATCTGTAACTTTCACCCTTTAAATCTTCCTAAAGTGGAGTCAGTCCAAAAAACAAACTTCCAAAAGTCATAAGAGGCTAAATTTGGTATGCAGACTAGAATGTGCACATAAAACAAAGAAAAATCGAAAAATCTGTTACTTTCAACGTCCAACCTCTCATAAAGAGGAATGAAGGCCAATATGGTATGATACTTCCTTTCGAAAAGAAATCAAATTCCACCAAAAACATTTCATGTAAACTAGGTTGGCAAGACTCATAAACTCATAACGCTTTCACTGTTAAAATTCATCAGAACTCATGTAGAACCAAGTCCCTAACTCTACAAGGCCTACATCTTGTTCAAAAAGTACGACTTGGCCGGTTCATTGCTCTATTGTATGACACAGTATTAAATACCAAAGTGACTTAATTTCTTACCATAATGGAAGTAACTGTACGACAGTCGCAAAACGGCCAAGCCATAATTCTTGCACAAGATGTAGAATTTACCAATTTATAATTTCAAATTAGGCCTTGTAGGTAGAGTTAGGGGCTTTAGGCTCTACATGAGATTATAATTCTTAGCAACCTATGTTACATTAAAGGTTTTTGGTAGAGTTTTAATAATTAAAAAAAATTGAAACCAACATAATAATATCCTTTAGACACTTGGAGTTGAATAGATTGTAAGTGTCAAGTAAAGTTGGTCTTTCATAACTGCAAGTGGAACAAGTTTGTATTTTAAACGATATAAACGAAATCCATATGGCCCGAGTCCTACTCGCACTTGACCGTTTTTTTCTGCAATCATGCGTACTATCCGGTCCTTAACATTTACATACTAATGACATCGAAAGAGCAAGCTTAATAATGCCGAAAGGAGAACCGATAATAGCTTTTTCAAGACAACAAAGCCGATTCTGAAGGCTTTAATTTTAGTTTTAGTGCTGTCAAAACTACATTTTCTTTGATACAAAATGGTCCTTAAGAGTTTGGATTAGAACCTAAATTTCTTTGGAAATTTTTAAGCTTCGACAGCACTAAAACTAAAATTAAGCCTTCAGAATTGGCTTTATTGTTTGGGAATATATTTATTATAATTGCTAGTCTTGTAAAAGAAGGATTCGGCCATGGAAGGAACAAAAAAACACATCGTCACGATATTATTCCCAAGGAGTTCAAATGTGTTTCAGAGTCTGTTACTGGAAAAGTTTGAATGTTCAAACACCCTCTTTCCCTCGAAGATTTTTACGTCCCAACGTGATATTTCGCCCTCCTTTGGACACAATACAAGCTTTTTAGGGCATGCAGGTTTACCAGACAGTGTTTTCCTTCAACATGCGGTAATGCACATAAAATCCGAAAAACTCTTTGGTGCATGGTCGACTGGTAAGATTTGAACTCGAGTCTCAAGATTGAGATTTTCGCGTCCTTCCACATGAGCTACGCTGCTGTTTAGGATGGAAACGGTATATAACGCAACTCATGCTTCGAAGACTTGTGCACCTTATACCTACTCGTACCTCAAGTTCCCGTTGCTTTGAAATACTGTAGCGTGTGGCCGTGTGTACCCGTTGAAACGGCTCGGAAAATGTATCTGTGACACAATACGGGGGTGTAAGAGAATTCTAAATGTCAGCTGAACAAATACTTACTTACTACGTAACAACTAAGGGTATGGTCATCAGATCACAATAAACTACTATTTTCCATTATAAAACACCCATGATTCGGTCAGGACCATAGACATAATATATGTATAATACCATAGACGAATTCGTCCATGATAATACTTTTTTTTCTATAACTAGACTGACAAATGGCTCTTTAGCCGTACGGAATCTAAACGTCAAATGTTGTAAAGTTTCCCGCCCTGTTCCCGTTTTTTTTAAAACATTGCATTTTAATGATTTTTTTGCGTACGAAAAGATTTGTTGGGTTTACACTAGGGGCGTACCCTTACTTCATAATTCTATCGACAACGACAACGGTATATAGGCGCGGTACAGATTTTTGGTCAAAGTATAATTATAATAATTCCTTCAGCTGAGGTAATTAAACCTTACTGATGTTCCAAAAAACGTGTTCTGTTCGAGTCTTTCACCAAAAGAACAAAATTTGCAATTTGACACATCAGTGGTCAGTCATGACATCAAGTCCGGTTTGTTTGATTTTGTGAACGTGTTGGTTTTCATGACCACCCCCTTTATCGATAGTTTGTTTTAAACATATTAAGGTTATACACACGTAAGAATATGTCACACACAATGACATACGATTTTGGTAACATCGTCTTTCTTTGACTTTATAAATCTATGAGTTTCTATATTTATGGTCATGACCCTCAACAAACGTCAAAAATCGCGGGGAAAAATTGTCTGTCAAACGTGATTGTGCAGCTAACTTCAGGCCACTATAAAACACCATGGTATGTATTATGGTGGTTGGTATATTCTGCTTATTTACATGACAACGATAGTTGAGCCTGTTTATTCTGTTTAATCTGATGATCATACTATGTATACATGTAATATTCTGCCGATACCGACTCTAAGTCGTATTAACTAACGGCCGAATACTGAAACGTCTCTCAAATATTTAACGACTGCTTAAATATTTAAGTAGTTCTTAAACCCAAATTTCGTATACTCAAACGTCTTTTCTGAGCATGTGTTAAATCTAAGAGGACCTTAGAATAAGTAACGCTCAAACGCTACTTAGTACACAATTCGTATACTGGAACGCAGCTCAATCTTATTTAGCTGTCAAATGAACTCTCAAACTTGTTTGAGTGCCCCAACATTTGAGAGTGGTCAAGAGGTCTCCCAAATAATCTAAACACTATAAAAATGAAAGATACGATGATGTGGAGTTTCGTGCGCGGTTCCTTGTATCAAAAGAAATTCTTTTGTATCTGGACTCTGTATTTGGTAATAGTATCAAACCTCTAACAAGAAGAAATAAAGCCATTCAACCAGTAGACCAAATACTCATAGCTTTACGGTTTTACGCGACTGGATCTTATATACCAACGAGTAATAGGCGATATGTTTCGTTCACCGAATTGTGCACAAAGTCACATCAAAAATAGCTGGTATGAAGTCGCTGTTCATAAATTAGCCAACAGCGCAGGAATTTGCTGATGTTGCAAATGATTTTTACAAATGATATGTTTTATTTTAAATATTAGAACATTGTGCATATGAATAGAATTGTGTATTAATCGAAAATTTTATTATTTGATGCAATTTTAAGGGGAATTACGTAGTAGAGTAAATATTCTTTAATGGAGCAAGTTTGCGTAAATCGAAACATAGATAATATTGCCATGGACTTGCCACGACTTAAATATTTGAGTGCTGCTTAGCTGATCATGCATACTTATGGATTGAGTAGTGGTTGTGTATACCACTTAAATTTGGGAGATGTTTAAATTTAAGAGCCCTTCAACTGATTGGTGTATTTGAGAGACGTTTCAGTATTCGGCCGTAAGACACTCTGTACCCGGAATCCGATTCCAACGAATTCGAATTAGGGATTTAAGTTTCCCAGGTATTAAGGCAGCATGCATATTCCACAGCTAATGTAAACAACAAACGTCAAATGGTATACGTTGTACCGTGTTACAGACACACCATATAGCGATCAGGGTCAGTGTAAGCAGCAATTGCTCTATGTTTATCACCTGAACAGTTCAGTCAGTCAGTTAACTTGGATACTTTGTAACTCTATAACTACTATTTTTATTTTGCTCACTGGGTCGCGATTCGCTGTAAAACTTTTGGCACTTCCATATCTGGTGGTATATTTTCTATGTCTCAGAAAAAAGACTAGGGCGATAATTGTGGCATTTTCACAAGCTTATCCCTTGTCGCTAAATTATACCATATAAAACGTTAGACATCCCCTCTTCAAAATTTTTTCGCATTTACGAAAATGAAATTGCAGTTCACGGCGGATATTCTAGCATTATTTTTTCACTTGCAGTATCAGTCGTTCGCCATTTGTTTACAGTATGATAAATGCGGTGTAAAGTGGAGTGACTAAATCTCATCAAATAAAAACCATGGAATATAAGTAACACTTATTCCTTTAGATTTTCAATCAAAACAATCAATATATATCCGTAGAAAAATCCTTTTAAAATCACTCGAAATCTGCCTTAGCAATTTTTGCGCACGCTTTTATCGAAAAAAAAAAGTACAATAATAAATTATTCGCTACAGCCTACAGACGCGCCGCGGAAAAAAGTTAATAAATAATAAACATGTGTCAAAATCAATTTGTACTAAAGAAGGCCGAAATAATTTCTCTTTGTAGCTTCACCTTCACTATTATTTTATTCAATTTTAATTTATTTTCTACTTCATAAGGGCTATAAAATTATAATTGCTAAATTTTGTTCAAAAGCATTAGTTTCGAATAAATCAGGTCCCTACGTTTATTTTAGGGCCGCGATCGTCCTAATGTTCATACAAAGTGCTGTTCGTACAGGAAATTACAAAAGACGGTGGTTCACTGTTACAAAACAAGGATCTTTCTCGAGACATTTCGTTAAAGCGTCTTGCGAAAATTAACAGAACGGTTTAGGAAAACTCTCGTAATTGTTTTGTAAGCCACTTCGGTACAGCTTCATTGTTTAACTTGTTTTTGTATTTTAATTGCCTCTTTTCTGCTTATTATTCTTATTATGCTCAAAGCCTATTTAGGAATAATCTTGGAAATTTTAATAACAGTTATTCGTTCGCTTTGGACTGTAATAATAATGTAATTGACAGGTTCCTGTTTCAATATTTATTATGAAGCAAAATACCACTCACCCACTCATCAAAAACTCTGCGCGACAATTCAGTCTACAAACTCGAAAGTTACGGTTATTTTACTATGGTCAAAGGTACGGTTATTTTATTTTACTATGGTCAGAGAATATAAAGTATTATTACGTAAAGAAGCGACACTCACCTCCCCGCGCGAATTTAACGTCCCCCGCGGTCCCCCGCAAGTTAGTGGCAAATCTGGAGGCAGTTTTTTTGTAGCACTCGTTCGCTGCGCGCCTATTTTGTTTTGTTTTCTTAATTTTGAACACAAATACTTGTACTATTTGTTTCATAACATTTGTTTTATGTTATGAAACAAATATTACAAGTGTTTGTGTTCAAAATCGAGATGCTTTTTATGTTTCATCAAGTGCCGACAATCGCAAGTATAAATCTTGTTTTGTTTTGTTACGATACTGATTTTTAATCAATATGGTTCGTTATTGTGGTATATATGAATGCCTAGAAAACGAAACAACCAATAAAGAACGGAGATTTTTCAAATTTCCTTCCTTCCGATGAACTAAGCCATTTTCTTTTATGTACGTAAAAAACACCTTTAACTCCTCTGAAAGGATTTACGGTGTACGTAAAAACCCTTACAGGTTTCTGATACACCTTATTATTGTAAAATATGTATTTCTTTTTAGTTATCAAATAAATAAAATAAGTTGATAAAACTTGTGGCGTGACGTGACGATGTTTAAATTTTACTCATATAAATTCACGCGTGTCAGCGCGCTATCGAACGATCACCGCCGTTGCGGCATCATAAAGGGAAGGCGGCTTTGACTAAAGCAAATACGGAAAGCGGGCTGCGGGGCCATTGACCCCTGCTTTTGGACAGATGGGAGTCGATTGAAATATTTGTCTAATTTATTTTTAAAGTTATGAAAAAGCGGCGGTAACTCAGGGGTAGAACGCTGGCCTCTCAATCTTGAGATCCAGGTTCAATCCGCGGTTGGGCATGCACCAATGAGTTTTTCGGAATTTACATAATGCGCATCGTATTTGCTTATAGGTAAGTAGGTACTTCCCACTTTCTGAACGGTAAAGGAAAACATAGTGAGGAAACCCGTATGTCCTAAAAATCGTGTGTTTGTGCTCGAAGTACTTACGGTGATAGGTCTCACCTCCCACCACGTTGGGACGTAATATTAGTAGGTGAAACGCTGGTGTAACGAGTGTGGACTGTGACTTGCATTTCAAAGTTCACACTCGGAACACCTCTGACACCCTCTCACGCATTCAGGTCGTGACGATATATATTTTTTTAATACAAATTTATCCATGGGGAACCAGAACTAGGACCTAGGGATTAACCCCGCTAAAATTTAGGAAGAGAATCATATAAGTTGCTGACTATAAATTTTGTCCTTCTCGATCGACGACGCTCACACGCTTGCTGCCAGCCCTAGCCTAGCTCACGCACACACACAAGCGTGTGCGGACAAACCAGATGCGCGCGTGAGAGTGTAGGTAAATAACTTGAGCGAGGACTATGAAGTGTCGGGGGTGTGTTATGTGTCGATTCGGTGTAGCAAGACTTGACTTATTTGAAAGAACTAAATTTAGTTTAAGCGTCCCGTCTTTGTCCTTTCGATACAGAAAGAAAAAGACAGAACACTTAAATTAAGTTTAGTTCGGTCAATTAAGTTGAGGCATTCGCTAAGAAATGTTTTTTGAAATTCAAAACCAAAGAGGGGTAACATAGGGGATAAAGTTTGTATGGGCAAATCATTATTTTTTGATATTTTTGCCATTTTATGACCGATATTTTTTACACCCTGTATATATTTATAGCTAATGTTACCCGGAATGACATAAGAATTCTAACGATACCACATACTTCGAAATCGGTTCAGGCATTAAGAAGTTATGGTGGAATAAAGAAACGTACATACTGTAGCATTCGCTACAGGTATTCAACCTTTTTCATATATTTTTAGTCTTTCTTTATCGTTGATTGCTTTACTGAATTTAGAATATTTTGTCACATTTTTTTGTTATTTTTCTCATATCGAAGAGTTTCGTGGTAAAAGGAAGACGAAATTTTCCACAGTAAATTAAAAACATCAAATTTAAAATCTAATTTAATCCACGAAACAGAGCACATTTGCTCTAGAGATTGTGAAAGCCTGTTCTTCTTCATTTCCTGGTAAGTTTTGTGTACTTTTGGTTTCATTCTCTGAAAACCCCTTTTGTCCCGTTTCCAATACGTTAATTTCCTTGCCCAGATTTCATAGGCATGTCTTGACGCTGTTGTTTTATTTCTTTACAGCGACCCTTCAGGTTATTTAAGGGTCTTTCCAATTTTTCTTCTATTTCTCCCACCATCTTGTATGGTTGCACATATTGAGGCCGAACGTACGGACCACGTACGCTGACGGGGTAAGCTTCCTGTATTATAACAGAAGTTGGCGCCAGACAATCTTGGCTTGATTGACTACTCTCTGGAAGACTGCAAACATCTAAGTCACGAAGATACCCTTATCAGGTTTTTATATCTGTAGCCTAGCATCCAGTAGACTCGGAATCAATCATTTTCTTCCTTAATGTAAAGCTAGATAACGATTGCTCTTAACACCTTAAAGTTATGTTTTCTCTCGACTAGAAGTTATTAATACTTCCGCGAAATTGTAGTTTCTGGGATCCTATAAACTAGTTTCAATATCCAAATTTGAATCCATAATATCGTGAACAAATTGCGTCGTTAAAGCTAAAGGAAAACAAAATCCTAAAATAAGATGGACTAGGCATAATTTTTGTGTTGATTTTATAAGTTCCTACGTACCCAATACTCTGCTGATATTATTGTGTTTTATACCATTTTTTTTTTACTTCAGATTTGTTATTTTTAGTTCATTCAAAAAACAAATTATATAGTGTTTTTATCCAGATTTATCTTTTTTTTTTGGCTGTCACCAGGCTTGCCTGATGGCAGTCCAAAGCCGGGCCGAATCGACCGACTTAACAAAATTACATTCGTGATTATAAAATAGCTAACTAATTTTAAAATGTAATGCTACAATACATAATACATACATACATACATGAACCCTGAAAACATAACTCTTTTTTTTGGGCAGTCGTGCAAAAGGTGTATAATGTATACCATACCTACTTTACAAAATACGTTATTTGAATTTGAATTTCCATAAACTTTTCATAAACTTCGATAAAATTTCAAAAATTAATTTATTACTCGGAAAACCAAAATAGCTGTGTAAATTCGCGTTCAGATAGCGTTTATAGCTGAAAAGCTTTAACTTTTTTAATGAACGGACATCTCATTAAATTTCATGAGGTCGGCTGACACTGCTGCCTAATTGCTGAAAAGAGGTTCTATTATAGAGACCAATTCGCTGACACAAGCATGGTTTGAACTATGCAACTGGGTCGTGTGGTCTGTATAGATTAAGAGCACGAACTCTGAAATTCTAAAACGTAAATAGATTTAAGGCCCTTAATATCACCAAATGGGTACTTTCTAAAGCCTACTCCTCTTTTATGGCGAAACCAAAAATATTGAAAAAATGTGTTATGGATTATCAACTCTAGGACAACATATGCAACATTTTTCTTTTTTGTACCACCAAAACTTCTACATGAAAAATTGTTTCAACTGAATGGTGTTTTTTGGCTTGAATTTCCTACTGCTCCTAGGTGGCTTAGGTGATTTAATTCATTTATGCTTTGATAACTAGGTAAACTTGATAGCTATAAATATAACATAGAATTATTCAATCGAACAATGACGCCCATGTGAAAAGTATTATTTTCTCCTATTTTGCCCTTTCAAGGACGCAGCGAGCGTCGTAACAGCCACCACGCATTGTGCACTGGTTTGAACGTTATTTCAATGTCGTTTCCGTCGATATTCATACAGACAAACATCGAGCTGCTAATTTGGCGACGGTAATCGCCTTAATTAATAACGTACGTATACATTTTTCAGGTTTTGAGATGATTTATTTAAAAGTGGTATGCTGTGTGAAAAACTATATTCCGAAAAACTGAGATGTCTATTTTGTCAAATTGCGTCTTAAAAGTAGCATATTTTCCAAGAAAATGTATAAAGAGTTTCGGAATCTAATTTGAAAATATGATTAAGGCGATATGTGAAAAAAATGCGGGTGTTTCTTTTCTGTGTATTTCATGAAATACACAGAAAATTAAAATAAATTTCTGGTATATGCATTTTGACTATATAATCTAAGGTTTTGAAACTGGAAAACATGTTTGGATAAATATTCCTCGATAGAAATAATTGTTGAAATTAGGTCTTCAAACACACTTTTTCTTCTCGTTTGACGAATAGGAACCATATACAGAACTCAAACATATTTTATTAGGTGTGTTTCAACAATATCTAGAGATTTGATATTTGAAATTTTGCTAGCTATTTTAGTTTTTTTAATAAAAATGTAAAACCAACTTTTTCCCTTTTGCCCTGAATCCGCCCCTCTCGCACTGCGCGATTTTTCGCTTGGAGTGACAGTGACCAAAATAAAATTCGCATAGCCTCGCAAAGATAAACTTTCAGACAAGCCTACAACAGATGCAAAACTTGGTATCACAAGTATCTCATTTAACTCTATCAGTGCACCACTACACATAATTTCTGCCTTACGCTCCGGTCCACGAGTTTATGATGTGAATAGCTTCGTAAAATGTATAAATGCCTAGCTGAGTGCGATGCCAACACGCCTACATAAATGTTTTTACTAACTGATGCTTTCAACAACTGATGTTACATTTACTATGTGACAACTCGTGTCTAGGGCCTAGACTCTACACCTTTGCTATCCGAATATCTGTATTATCTGGATACCCGCCACTTTTTTGTATACGGATGATGGTGACGTATTATCCGGATAACCGGATACCTGTCTTCCAATTAATCCTGATGATCATCAGTCGTAATATCATCGAAAGTTTATCCTGTGGTTTAAATAAACAGATTATATATAGATGTTGTGTGTGCGGACCGACCGCGATCACCACCCAGCTATGGTTGTGAGATGCTTACCTATTGCTACTATAATTTAATATAAGTACCGAACTCCGCAATCACTGATAAACCCTATGGGTTTTTGTTGATTGTGCATTTTTGTAACTAGGTTAAGATTTTTTTAAATAAAGAAAATACTTGAAAAATATATATACGTTTGTGGGGTTTTGTAGTCGAAGGGTGCCAAATGGGACCGCGTATTACCGCCTCTGCTGTCTTTCTGTTCGACAGTCCGTCCGTCTGACTACATCTTCAGCCGTTATAGGTAGCCAGTTGAAATTTTCACAAATACGTGTTACCACGGCCTTTATCACGGCAAAAAATAAAAAATAAAAAAAACGCATCCAAAAATCTTCGGAAAAGTAGATTTTTTTTAATGTTCTTATGTCTCTCCCCCCCCCCCCCCCCCCTTCGAAACAAGAGGACCGAAAAATGTGTAAAATATAATGATAATAGGTGGTTACGTTTAAGATTTCAGAAAAAAATATTGATTACTTGGTTCCGTACCAGCGGGAGCCGCGAATTGTATGTTAAACGCTACCACTTTAGCGGCGTGTATTTTTCACCATATGACATCAATATTTTTGTATATTATCATGTTTTTAGGGTTTCGTACCTAGGGTAAATTATTGCAGGTAGCATTATTGAACGAGTGAACGAAGCGAGCGAAGTTCCTAGAGTCTACTCACTTAGCGCAAAGTGCATAACTTAACTTTGTCTTTCTTGTTTAGAAGTTAAAAATTGAAAAACACTTTGGTATGTGGCATTTGACGCCGATAGTGGTATTAGTGAGGTTTATAAAGCATAAGTTTAAAATTTAATGCATAGTTAGTCATGATCTTGTCCATACAAAGTTAAAACAGCATTTTAAGCTGGTTTTGAGAAGATCATGACTAATTGTGTATACAATTTCAAACTCTTGCTTTATAAACCTTACTCATACTGAACTATTGGCGCTAAATGCCACAGACCAAAATGCTTTTCAATTTTTTAATTTCTAAACAAGAAAACGAAAGTTTAGTTATGCACTTTGCGCTAAGCTACTGAAGTTTAACCTTAACAATCTGGCATTTGTATGTATGTATTTATTAATGTTTCTCCGACGATAACTCGGGTATCGTTGATCGGAATGTCATGAAATTTGATAGGCAAAAAATGAGACAAAAAGAATTTTAAAATTTAAACTTGAGCCTAATCGGTCAAGAGATTTCCGAGATATGAAGTTGGGGGTCCGCGAGTTTACAGTCGAGTTCACAGGTCGGAGCGAACTGTGAACTCGCGATTCGGTCTTGAGCGATTTGGCATAGGCATGAGTTCGAACTTAAAAATTCTTTTTGTCTCATTATTTTGCCTATCAAATTTCATGAAATTCCGATCAACGATACCCGAGTTATCGTCGGACAAACATTCATAAATACATATATACATCTGGCGTTTGTATGTATGTATGTATGTATGTATGAATGAATTTTTGTCCAACGATAACTCGAGTATCTTTGATCGGAACGTTATGAAATTTAATAGGCGAGTAAATGAGACAAAAAGAAATTTTAAGTTTGAACATGTGTGTCAAATCGGTCAAGATCGAATCGCGAGTTCACAGTTCGCTCCGAACTGTAAACTCGACTGTAAACTTGCGGACCCCCAACCCCATATCTCGGCAACCCCTTGACCGATTTGGCTTATGTTGGAATTTCAAAATTCTTTTTGTCTCATTTATTTGCCTACCAAATTTCATGATGTTCCGAAAGTGTTCTGAACAACGATACTCGAGTTATCGGCAGACAATATTATTCATACATACATACAAAAGCCGCATTGTTCAAATAGCCAAATCAGTCAATGGGTTGCCGAGATATGTTCATAGTTCGGGGCGAACTACTAGTAACTCTCAGTTAATCCCGGTAAAATAATTCTCAACGGTACGTTCATCGTCACTCGTGTCCGCCGTCGCTATAGCTTATCGTAACTTATCGGACGGCAGTGTGCACTGGGCCTAATGAACGGAGTATTGAAAATAAAGGAGAATTATTTATGCATTCACAATTTTAATAAGTAAAATTTAATATTCAGTTTGTTAACAGCGCTTTTTGAACAAAAGAGATTTTCAAGAAAAAAAAATTACTTTATTAAGTACTTCATAATTAAGTTAAACGAAGTTTTAATTAAAACTGTTTAAAATGTTTTTGCAAATAAGAAATTGCAGTATGTTTTTTGTTGATTTTGGGAATACTAAAAAAACTAAACTCATGTCAAGTTTACCACCAAATACTATTAAGATTGCATGGCTATGGTATGTCTTACTATTACCTTATACCAAATAAAAAGTCAAGACGTAGTTTACTCCATGTAACGTGTGTAACAGGCCAAAAGTGAGTCAGTTTCGTATTCGTACACGTCTTGTAGTCGCAGCTGGCGTCGCAGTAGTAATTTTAGAGGTTCCGAGAAGGAAGGAGGAGCAGATGGCACAGCTAGCAGCAACATCTTCACCCGCAAAGTTTTTTGATGACTAGTTATTGTTGTGTTTCTAGGTGTAAAACGGATTGACCGTATCCAAAACACTGAATTGCGCTCCAATACTCAAATTGTTGATATTGGTGTGCCAGACATCAGAACTAAAATCAAACTGGACTTGCCAAGTGGCCACGTTAGTCGTATGCACCCGGATAGGTGGGCGAAAATCGCTACCACGTGGGTTCCAGACACAGAAATTCAGATGATGCTATCGATGGCCAGGCAGACCAAAAACAGAAGTAGCGCAGTACCGCGATAGTGGTATCAGCAAATCAAATTCAGCAAGGGAAGAACTTTGCCCAAAAAAAGAAAAAAGCAATGTTATGTAATGTTGCGCTGATTAAATAATTCCATAATCAACACCGAAGATAGTTTTGCGGCCTATGTCTAGACAAAGTTATTGTTGTTAAAGATATTGTTTTCATTTAACAATCACTATAATACATTTTCAAGTAAATAGAGAACGGTTTCATTATATTTGCGATGTGAAAATACAATGGAGTCTTGTCCTTAAACCGCTTTACATTTAACGTGTCTTTCTGAACCCATTTGTTTCAAAGGTCATTGTTTCATCTCTTTCCGGAGATTACGTCATTTCCCCTGGTACGAGATAATCCTTCTGTGATCCCTACATTACATAATTAACTGAGCCAGGATTTTACCAAGCATTTTATAAGAAAATCTTGTGGCTCCGAGTTAAAAAGGAACTAGCGTTGTGGAACTCCGTTGTCTGATCCATCCATCCGTTCTTGTACCACCAATCGGAGAAAATTACCCATATTCGATGATAATAACAGCGAAAAGTGGTCCCACAGAACATTTTTGTGGACCGTGTACAGATCGTGGGTTCTTACAGCGTGTTCCGAATGACGATATAATCGATTCTATTGCGTCAACGGTCATTCCGAGTCAGTGTTAGCGCGATAACGATATCCCTACAATGCTCGCTATGGTGTCATAGATGACATCATTAACGACGCCATGTTGTGCTATCATCGCCCATGGTTCAGAGCATTTGCACTCTAAGCGATCTATGAAAAGTGACAGCTGGCCGGCGGTAATTTTAAAAATAGGTTATTCGGAGCATATGAGGTTATTATTAGACCATGATTCAAAGATTCAAGTTAAAAAGAAATCACTTCTTGGACCTAGTAAAGTAGTAGACCCTTTGTATTCACGTAACGTAAATTTTTTTTTACAAATTTTGTCACTTTTAAGTGTCAACGTCCATGTCGCGTTCAAAAGCGTTCTGAATGGATGCAGTGATGAACGCACTTGTCCATTCAGAACGACTTGATGGACGTGAGAGTTTGATGGTAGTGTTGGCACTATTAGCGTCATGCGAACACGCTCTTATTTAGCCGTGCGAAAAAAGGCTCTGACGGTTATGACGTCACTTGAAAATTTTAGACATTATACTGATTGTGATGTGTGATTGCTTATAAAAAAAAGTGGTATGTCTCTGTCTGTCTACTCATCTGTCATCCGTCTGTCAAATCAGTCGGCAGCAAATTATTATAAATTTATCTTGATACCAAAGGATACATTTCTAAACAGGCATTTCCCAAGTGACGTCACACTAAGGCAAATGAAAGTTGCAGCTTTTTTGTAAAAATATTCATCATTAGAGGTTTTTTAGACCAAAAATTCGAAAATATGGCTTATTAAACCGAAATCTCGATATGATTTTCGAATTAACTCACCTTAACATAATTTAATCTAAGCGAATTGTTTTTACCGAACGCGGTTCCTTACTACATGCACATGGACGCAGATCGATGAATGAAAATCGATGAAGAACTCTTAGCTAATCTTGAAAATTAACCTTGGAATGAGATTTTAGAGTACAATGATGTAAATGACATGGTTACTCATTTCAACGACTTATTTATTGCCCTTTTTATAATCATGCCCCTTTAAATAAGAGTAAAACAAAAGCCGCGTCTGTGGCTGACTTATGTGGTACATGATGCCGCTGCGAGACCGCGCTTGGAGCAAAGCTCTCGCCACTAAGACCGAACATCACGTCGCGTTATTTCAAACATCTGAGAAACTTGGTAAAATTTTTTTTGTGCTCAATTTGTTTATGTTAGTACCTACCTCATATTAAGTTTCAATAGTGGTTTTAATTTAAATTTATTTTTGTTTCTGCAAAATTGTAATTGGTGTGTATTTTTTTATATATACAAGGTGACTTTTTGATCATCGTCCAAATTCATACTGGAGGCTTGATAAGTGATCAGTATCTTGGATCAGTAACAATTTTTGTGAAATTCGTATAATGAAATTTCGGCTTCCCATATAAATTCAGTTCCAGTCCCGAGTGAATCACTATGGGGAGTCGAAATTTAATTTTACGAATTTCACCAAAATTGTTACTGATGCATGATACTGATCACTTACCAAGCCACCAGTATGAATTTGGACGATGGTCAAAAAGTCACCTTGTATATATATTTTTTATTTTATTTTATTGTTATGTCGTAGTTGCTTGTATACTATTGTGCATCACCTACCGAAATTTATGTTTAATTGTAGATGATACAGGGTCAGCTGAAAATCAGCGCTGTGTAGACATGTTTTACATGACATGCTGAGCTGTCTCCTTTTTGTTTAATGTATTTTTGTGTTTAATTATGTTGTGTTACTTTTATGTGTTTTTTTTAGACAAATAAACTATTACTATTTCTATTTCTAAATAATGCCATAAGAAGTGAAAAAAGTTCTTACTTCACGTTCTTTAGAAACAATAAAAAATAAATAAAAAAAGTAGCGTAGCCGTAAAAACACAATCGATGTAAGCGGTAAAAAAAAACCGTCCACACCAAATCATCCGTATCCGTACTACGTACCTAACTACTTCGCGCACGAAGGGTTCCGTACCATTATCTATAAAAACGGCAAAAAAAAAACATGATTTATATAAAAACGGCTCACCTCAATACGTGTTATGATCGGGAAAGCCGACCAGTTTCAGCAGATTTAGACTGCCTTCATCTGGGCGAGTAAAGACGTTTACGTAAACGTCTTTACTCGCCCAGATGAAGGCAGTCTAAATCTGCTGAAACTGGTCGGCTTTCCCGATCATAACACGTATTGAGGTGAGCCGTTTTTATATAAATCATGAATTATCCTCAAGTCTCATTTAATTCTATAAAAAAAAACATGTCTGTTGTATGAGAGCCCCCTTAAATATTTATTTTATTCTGCTTTTTAGTATTTGTTGTTATAGCGGTAACAAAAATACATCATCTGTGAAAATTTCAACTTTCTAACTATTACGGTTCATGAGATACAGCCTGGTGACAGACGGACAGGTGTACAGACAGACGGACAGACAGACTGACAGACAGACGGACAGCAGAGTTTTAGTAAAAGGGTCCCGTTGGTTACCCTTTGGTTACGGAACCCTAAAAAAGTATCGTCACCTTAGGTACCTACACAATCGATGTAAAAAATTACGTAATATATAAAAAAATGTAAAAATGATGTAATGATGTAAAAAATCGATGTAAAAAAATGACGGTAAAAAATTACCATCCACACCAAATCATCCCTATCCGTACTACGTACCTAGCCCTATTAAAAAGGCGAAAGTGTTTTTGTTGGGTTGTTGTGTTGGTTGGTAAGCGGTAAAAATTTACCATCTACACCAAATCATTCCTATCCGTACTACGTACCTAGCCCTATTAAAAATGCGAAAGTGTCTTTGTTGGGTTGTTGTGTTGGTTGGTAAGCGGTAAAAATTTACCATCTACACCAAATCATTCCTATCCGTACTACGTACCTAGCCCTATTAAAAATGCGAAAGTGTCTTTGTTGGGTTGTTGTGTTGGTTGGTAAGCGGTAAAAATTTACCATCTACACCAAATCATTCCTATCCGTACTACGTACCTAGCCCTATTAAAAATGCGAAAGTGTCTTTGTTGGGTTGTTGTGTTGGTTGGTAAGCGGTAAAAATTTACCATCTACACCAAATCATTCCTATCCGTACTACGTACCTAGCCCTATTAAAAATGCGAAAGTGTGTTTGTTGGGTTGTTGTGTTGGTTGGTAAGCGGTAAAAATTTACCATCTACACCAAATCATTCCTATCCGTACTACGTACCTAGCCCTATTAAAAATGCGAAAGTGTGTTTGTTGGTTTGTTGTGTTGGTTGTTGGTTTGTCCTTCTTTCACGCAGCGATGGAGCAACGGATCGACGTAATTTTTTGTATAGCGATAGTTTATGAGTCGGAGAGTAACAAGTCTACTTTTTATCGCGGGAAACTGCAAACGAAATCGGCGCGGGTGAAGCTGCAGGCAAAAGCTAGTTTAAATGATCAAGATGCTATAAACGACTTTTTTTGAAACGCTCCAATGTAGACGATGACCTAAATAGTTACCATTTATAAATCTGGAAAAATAACAATTAATTAATTTAATTAATGAAAATAATACTTAGAAATAGGTACATAATATTAAATTATAATAGGGATAGAATGTCTGATAAAGTATTTAATTAATTAAATTTAAAATGATACTATATTGTATGACATTTATGGTTACTTACATGTATACATATACTCACGCCTGTCTCCCAGAGGGGTAGGTAGAGACTACAGATTTTCATTTGCCACGATCCTGACACACCTCTTTCGCCTCTTCCACATCCATCAATCTAGTCATACAAGCTCTTCTATTCCGGATACTTTTGACATTGCCATTCTTCAATATGTCGCCAATTTGGTCAGCATACGTCCTTCTAGGGCGGCCTGATCAAGCTGTACTTTCGACTTGCGCACCATACACTTCTTTCGTCACTCCACTTTCATTCATCCTCTCTACATGTCCAAACCACCGAAGCATTCCTTTTTCTTTTCTAGTTACTACATCTTCTTTCAGGCCGCAATGATCCCGTATGTCTATATTTTTCAATGTGTCATTTAATGTTGAACCACACATACTAGTGAGGCAGATTCACCTGATGATGTGGACACGCTGGACAAAAGCACCAATTTTTGTCAAGGTACTAGTTAGGTACATAGCTTTAAGTTTTTGATAGGAACCAACACCTCCGTCGGCCATCTTGGATTTTACGGCGGCCATTTTGAATTATAAGTATATTATTAATACCTCGAGTGCTAAATCACTTAGAATCACAAACTTGGTGTTTAAATATACATATTTGGGGTCAAGAAATTCAAATAAATATTTTTTAGGGTCGAGTTTCCAAAGGATACCAAACGGAACACTGTTACTAAGCCTCCGCTGTCCGTCCGTCTGTCACCGTGTCAATAATAGCTAGACTGTTAAAATTTTCGCAGAGTTTGTATTTTTATTGCTGCTGTAACAAAAATTAATAAAAATAAGTATAAATGAAAAATTAAACAGTCATGTCATGAAACGTAATTTTATGGCGTTTTTTTACCGTAACAAAACTATAACACCTGAAATTTCCGCAGATTATGGTATTCCTTTAACCTCTATGATAACAAATAATAAATTGAAAATAATTGACAAGTTTTGAATGCCCCGAAAACAAGGTTATTGTCATTACATGCAATGCCGAAGTTGTTGTACGAGGAACTGATAGATTCATGTTGCCATGTGGTCACGAGGAAGCAGATACCAGGCTGATTGACAATCAATCAATGATTGACAATCAGCCTGGTATCTGCTTCCTCGTGATCACATGGCAACATGAATCTATCAGTTCCTCGTACAACAACTTCGGCATTGCATGTAATGACAATAACCTTGTTTTTGTCCACTTACAGGATGCACTTTTGAATGGCTGTAGTAACTGTATGGTGCGTACTGTTGATACGGACGTAGTGGTAATCCTCATTGGCAAGTTCCATCACCTCATGACGTTATGTACAAATGTGAAAATTTCTGTTGCTTTTGGTACAGGAAAATCATTCACTTATATAAACATAAATGCTATCTACGAGAAACCAGTGGCGTGCACAGAACTTTTTTCCGGAAAAGCAATCAGAAGGTCAAGTACGACAATAAAAAAAATATGAAAAAATTTAAATAACACTTTGAAAAAAAAAGTTTGTATGAAAATGTCCACTCTAGGGTAGGCAGTGCCTACCCTGGCGTCATACAATTTTTTTTTTCAAAGTGTTATTTAAATTTTTTCATATTTTTTTTATTGTCGTACTTGACCTTCTGATTGCTTTTCCGGAAAAAAGTTCTGTGCACGCCACTGCGAGAAACTGGGTGTAGAGAAATCCCAAGCCCTTCCTTTATTCCATAGTTTCACGGGGTGTGACACAACATCATCATTTGTTGGACTAGGAAAAAAATCTGCGTGGTAGGCGTGGAATTATTATCCCCAAATGACACACATGCTTTTACCTACATGGCACTTCATCCATACACTGAACTTGATTTTGAAAATGTAAACTTCAAACTAATAGAACGGTTCAATGTCATCATGTTCGATAAGAACTGTGAATTAGACGATGTAAATGAAGCCCGAAAAGAGCTGTTTTGTCAAAAGAATAAGGCCATGGAGAATCTTCCCCCAAAAAAAGACGCACTACTCCAACACTGCAAGTGCGCTGCATAGCAGGATGTCAGATAGCACGACCGGCAGGTACCCGGTCTTTCCACCGGTCATGCTACTGGCAAGATAAAACTAAACAGTGACCTAATTGTAACCTAATAGTTGTTAAAAGGTTCTGAAGAAAACGTCGAGGTACTATACAATTAAGTTTATTTAATTTTATCAAAACAACAATAGGTTAAATTTCACAAGTTAAGAAAAAATTATCTTAGTTACAAGTTCTTGGCCAAGACCTTCATTTGGCAATTTCCTGCCAAGACATTACCAAGACCTTAAGTACCTTAAAATAGTTGTGTTAGGTACCGCCTTAACATCTGGTAGTAATATTACATTTGGAATTAGTATTGCCAAGACTTGAATATACATTTAAGTGATAACTAGGTGGAATTGTTACTGCCTTATCCACAGGTAACTAGATTACATGGAATCTTGTGAAAATTACATAAAAAAAAAACTTTAATAGTAACAAAACTTGTAAACAAAACAAGGGAAATAATTTCCTAAATAAAATCTAGCTCAGGGGAGCCGTAGATCCTACAAACAATAAATATTTGTCGAACATACTCTTTAAACCAAATCGTCTGGTACACCATTCAGTTCTACCAGGAAAGAAAAAAAATATTACAGAACATTAAATTTTACAGTTTGGGTTATTCGGTGAAACAGGAAGAAGAATTTAACCTTGAATACTAATAGGACACATAACCAAGCGTCCAGAAAACAATACCGTCCCAGGTATCTCCATTGTGTGTGGATAAAAGTAAAAAAATTCCAACACCTACTTGAATCTTTCCAATAACCACCACGGAAATGACCCGCCGTCCGCTGCCCCCTTCAAGGTCAGCGATCCTCGACCGCGCAGACAAGGAGCTGCAACTGCGTACACCACGCGGCGATCAAATCTCTGCCAGCAGGAAAATCTCGGAAACAAGAAGATCTTGACAAACACGAAGATCTTGTAAAAACAAAACACCCTGGAATTAGAAGAGAAAAAACAATATTAAAACCTTTACCACACGGAACAATGAGAACAAAATTCCGGTGACTCAAAATACAAAGAAAGCAATACATACCATGATCTGACGATTTCAGAACTCCCACCAACCCGACGAAAAAAATTCCTTTTTCTATATTGTCCAAAATAATCTTCCTGAAATACAAAAACAAAATTATAAAACTATTCCACACAAATGAATAATTAACCAAATTTAAACACAAAAAACCCACCTAGTATATCAAAAACACTACTCCTGTTGGCACCTCCGCCATTTTCATTCGCCGTTGAACGCCAACAAAATAAGGAAACAACCAACACGAGTATACTGTTACAAATCCGTCCGACAAATGAACGAGAAACTCTCGGCATCGCGGCAGTCGCGCGATTATCTTCATGTCTATAAAAGAGGGTAAAACGCAATTTCCATCAAGCCAAACTTCGACGCGTAAACTTTTTGTGATAAACAACCCTACAAAATTTGCAATGCTACAAGGAGTATGGTGTACTAGTGAACATAGCCAACAGCATACCCCTAGTCCATGAGGCTGGGGCTGGACTCGAAAAAAAGAAGGTGCTTCATGGGTTCCAGTTTGGACCACCATACCTATTGCTTCAAAGGCCTGTAACGAGTTAGTTAAATGTAATTGTCAGGGTCAAAGAGGCTACACCGGTAGATGCGCTTGCAAAACTGCTCGTTGGAATTGTACTAAGCTTTGCAAATGTAAATGTATTAAAACGACGTAAGCAAGTATCGATCCAGACAATTTTCTAATCGAGTAGGCAAAAAGTGACCTGGAAACAATTGTGCATACATGTTAAGATAATAATGTCTATAAGAGCGGTTAATCAACGCGTGCGAAGCCGCGGACAAAAGCTAGTATACACGTATAAATATTTCGACACCTATTTCGTGTTTTTAGGTAAATTAGAAACTTAGATATCAGTAACAAACTTATATTTAAAAATGGCTGCCGTAAAATCCAAGATGGCCGACGGAGGTGCTGTTTCCTATCAAAAATTTAAAGCTTAGTACTTAACAAGCACCTGGAAAAAATTTGGTACTTTAGTCCGGTCAGTCCACATTTACGACAATTTGTACTCCGTAAGTGACACATTTCCATTGTATTCACTCTACTTTGATCTTTATGTTGCCACAACCAACATTCACTACCATACATAACATAGTACCTTGATTATAAATAAATCGATTGCTAGTAAGGGGACTGGCTGCAAGTGAGTTTTGTGATCTATCTAAAATATACGGAGTTCAGATTTCCCTAGCGAAACATTTCGCCAAAAAATTATATGTACCTTTTAGTTTTTAACGTTAATTAATTTGATTAACATATAGTTACAGCATATTTTTGTCATGTATTTAAACGCGCAACAGATCATCAAAAAATACCGACTTGCACACTAGAATTATAATTGCGCTCTTATAGGGTTTCTTTGTTGTCATTAAAAAATAACCACGCCACTCGCCATAACTAACCTTCTAACCTAACCTACTGGCTCTTTTCTGCGCTGAAGGATTTCTGATGGCAAATTTAGTGTGCAAAATAGTATTTTTGATGTGCAAATAAAAATATCCCTATTTTTGTTGTTTTTGCCCGCAATCGAATTCCCGTGCTGTCGCAACAGCATAAAAATGCTAACTCGAAATGGCTTCAAACAACCATACACTTAAGTTTCAATAATAAAGTACTACACATAATAGTAATATAAATAACTAGCTTTTGCCCACGGCTTAACCCGCGTTGTTTAAGTCCTATTCTTAATCAACGCGGGTGAAGCCGCGTACAAAAGCTATAACATTTGTGCAAAGTTTCAGCCCAATCGTTTCAGTAGTTACGGCATGAAGGAGTAACAGTACATCACTTTTCTATAGGAACTTGACACCCCATTGCCATCCCATGGGAACTGTTTTATGGGATAAAACTACATTTGTGCAAAGTTTCAGCCCAATAAATTTAGTAGTTACGGCGTGAAGGAGTAACAAACATCCATCCATCCAAACTTTCGCATTTATAATATTATTATGAATATAATTATGTATATTATATTATAGTGGGATTGTGGGAGAATGTACTGTTTTGTTAATTTCACTACAATTAACTTAACTAATTGTAATTAGTCGGTGGCTATATTTATTTTACCAACTGCTCTAACAAAGTTTAGTGATATTTAACTGATGCCGGGTCCAGTGGGTCTACCGCGTAATTCTCATTTTCATCAACATCAACTTGAGATTGAAATTTGACGTGTGTGCGACGACGCTCGCCTAACATGCCATCTCTTTTGCACGCGTTGAATTTCGCATGCATTTGCTTGAAGTTGATACAAATGAGAATTACACGGTAGAGCCCCAGGTCGGACCCGAAATATGTCTTAAACCGTGTAATTTTATAATTATAAAGTATTTTATTTAATTATTGATTCGTTTAAATAAAAATATATATGTAATAAAATATAATGTTACCATTCGGCTTTTCTTTATAAATATTGATATATATAGTTGTTTTTTTATAAATTATACACAGTAATTAATATGGGCAAGATATATTTCGAGTCCTTTTGGACTCGGCATCAGTTGCATTGACAATAAATTGACAATAGATATGACATTAAATATAAAAGACAATTATGTTTTTTTTTTTTTTTTTTTTTTTTGTGTTTTACTGTTGTTTGTTAAGGCCTGGTCCAAAGTGGGCACCAAGCGACCAGATGAATGAGGATTCCCACGTGCGAAGCTGAACATCTGTGAGTGCCGGGTGAAATTACTTAATGATGCGAACTGTGAAACAATGGTTGAAAGGCGAATTGTGAGTGCGTGTGTGGGTTGGTATTGGTAGAGTGTTGTTGTTCATAGAGTCACATGTGTGGCGATGTTGGTTGAGCATCAACAACAACAATAACAAAAAAAAAAAAAAAAAAAAAAAAAAAAAAATTGTCTTTTATATTTAATGTCATATCTATTGTCAATTTATTGTCAATGCAACTGATGCCGAGTCCAAAAGGACTCGAAATATATCTTGCCCATATTAATTACTGTGTATAATTTATAAAAAAACAACTATATATATCAATATTTATAAAAATATATATGATGATGATGATTCATCCGACCGAGTTCGGTCACGGCGACTGTTGTGGCTATGGAGAGCGTCGGTCATGTGCCCTCATGTGACTTATGTAGCCTATCTTGTTCGTGAAAGTGCGGTTGCACAGGCTACATGTAAGTTTTCCATTGCAGTAGTTGTAATGTATGGCAGCTGGTGGTCTACATCGGAGTTCATCACATCTGGCGTCAAGAGCAGCTCTTCGTTTAGCCTCGAACTCGAAGATGTTAGTGTTGACTGTATGCCGCCACACAGTTCGGTCTTCAGCCTGGTCCTCCCATGTCAAATGTTCTATATTGCAACTTTTCATGTGGCGTTTCTGCACGTCCTTAAACCTAAGGAACTGCCCGCCTTGTTTGCGTTTTCCACTGCAAAGCTCGCAATATAAAATGCGTTTCGCCATTCTATCTTCTGGCATACGTCGCATGTGGCCACACCAGCGCAGCTGGCGCCTCATCAGGTAAACCTCGATACCACCTACATGGCAGCGTCGCAGTATTTCCGTATTTCTGACACGGTCCGACCATTTGACTTTCAGAATGTTGCGGAGACATCTTAGATGGAATCTGTCTAGCGCGTGAATGTGCTTACGATATGGGCACCAAGTTTCAGCAGAGTAGAGGAGATTTGGGAGAACAATCGCCATGTATACAGCAATTTTGGTTGATAGCCTGATGTCGTGCGAGCGAAACACTTTAGACTGCACCTTGCCGAAAGCTGCAGCAGCAGCTCCAATTCTGCTGTCGATTTCAGGATCAAGATCGTACTTTGCTGATACAGTACTACCCAAGTACTTGAATTTCTTGACTTGTTTAAGTTGATCCATGCCAAGCTTAACGCTGAGTGTTAAGTCGGTGCCTGCTTGACTGTCCATGGCCATAACTTCCGTCTTGCCGACACTGATTTTCAGGCCAAACCTACGACATGCCTGGTCGAATACGACTATCCACTGTTGCAGCCCCTCCATTGAATCCGATACAAAGCACAGATCGTCGGCGTACATTATTTCTCTGATGGTGTCACAGGATACTTTGCTACGCGCTTTTAATCGGGCGAGGTTGTAGAGTTTCCCGTCTGTTCTGAAGCGAATGTGGACACCAGCTGTTGATTCGGATATCGATTCCTTAATTACTGCTGCAAAGTATAGAGCAAACAAGGTAGGTGCAAGTACACAGCCTTGCTTCACACCACAGGTGACGGAGAAGAAGTCAGATTGCTCGCCGTTTGTACTGACACAGCACCTCATGTCATCGTGCAGCAGTCGAAGAATCCGGACGAATTTGTTGGGGCATCCTAATTTACCCAGTAGCAGCCAGAGAGCTTCGCGTGGCACACAGTCGAAGGCCTTTTCAAGGTCAACGAAACAGAGGAACAAAGGTTGACCTTGTTCTCTGCTCTTTTCCTGGAGTTGACGCAGGCAAAAGATGGCTTCGCATGTACCTCTTTCTGGGCGAAAGCCAAACTGTGACTCCGGTAGAATTGTTTCAGAGACAGGTATGAGGCGATTGAGTAGGATGCGGGCAAATATTTTCCCAGGAGTCGACAGCAGAGAAATTCCTCGGTAAGCATTGCAGTCAGAACGATCACCTTTGTTCTTGTATAGTGCACAGATAAGCGACACAGTGAAGTCATTTGGGACTTGGGACTTGGAACCTTTTTATATATTGAAAAAAATATATAAAAAGGTTTTCAAAAGTGAATATATTTTATACAAAGTTTAGTTTCCAAATTTTAGCAATGAATACAGGTTAAACTGTTTGTATGTTTTGTTTAAATCTAGCAAAAGTGATTGTCTTTTACTAAAACTTTTATTTCATGTCTCTTTGATATTATGTGACGTCATTGAACATTTTCTGTATTCACCCCGAATGCCAGTGTATTTCTCCAGCTACAAACCAAATTTCGGTTCGATTGGTCTGGCGATTTGTAAGTAATACCGTGGATGGATGGCTGGAATAGTGTAGTTATATTTTTTAATTGCATAGAAAAGAAAACCCAATTATATTCCTACTTTTTGTGTAGGGAGGTTACTAAATCATGTACCTTGGTTATGTGGAGCTTTCCACATGAATAATGCTGTGAGGTTGTAACCGTTCATAACTCCCTTGTAAGGTGACTTTTTGATCATCGTCCAAATTCATACTGGAGGCGTGGTAAGTGATCAGCATCATGAATAGATAACAATTTTTGTAAAATTCGTAAGACGAAATTTCGACTTCCCATAATAATTCATTCCCAGTCCCGAGTGACACTATGGGGAGTCGAAATTTCATTTTATGAATTTTACTAAAATCGTTATTGGTTCATGATGCTGATCACTTACCAAGCCTCCTGTATGAATTTGGACGGTGTACACTAATTAATCTTGTATATATAATATCGTCGCGACATGAATCCCCGAGGGGGTGTCAGAGTTGTTTCGATTGTGAAGTGTGAAATGCAAGTCACAATCCATATTCGATATACCCACGTTTCACCGATGATTATTACGTCCCAACGTGATGAGTGGTGAGCTCTATCGCCGTACTTCGGGCACAAATACAACCTTTTTAGGGCATGCATGTTTATGTTTCCTTACGATGTTTTTTTCCACCGTTCAGTCAGCAAGTGGTTAGTAAGACAAATAATATGCACATAAATTCCGAAAAACTCATCGGTGCATGCCCCGATCGAGGATTGAACCTGGATCTCAAGATTGAGAGGCCAGCGTTCTACCCCTGAACCACTTCCGCTTTCTGCAATTATCTATAAATAAGCGCTTAGTTTATAGTCAGAGTATTTTATCCAGCTTGTTATTAGTGAGCTAACAGAATTAAGTTTAGCCATACGGAAAAGCAAATAAACTCAAACTAAGCGAAAGTTTCCTTAACAAAGCAAACCGAAGTCAAGTTCTTGTTTATTAAGAAAATATCTAACGTTGTTCATTACGAGCATTCAAGTTTGTTTGTATGACTTTCCGTTTCCAGTATTAATTTTACTTCTCGCCCAAGACAATAAGACAAATGGCTAAGACTTTATTACCTTGTGACAGAGGCGAATATTGGTTGTCCTATTTGTCTAATTGTCTTAGACGCATAGTACGTACGTGGAATGGTAATTTATGACTAATTTTCCGTTAACTGGTCCTAGTGTACAGAGCCGTATTATAGGTATAAGGTATGGACCCCTGCACTGCGCAACAACGAAGTGGAGACTCCCTCGTTTATTTTAAAAACATGAAATAGAATTTAATACAATAGATAATCGCAATTTCCGTAAGTAAACAGATTGCTGTAAAAATATTCATGCCCCGACGATATACTCGTATATAAGGTATATTACATTATATACAAGGTGACTTTTTGATCATCGTCCAAACTCATACTGGTGGCTTGGTAAGTGATCAGTATCATGCATCAATAACAATTTTGGTGAAATTCGTAAAATGAAATTTCGACTCCCCTAGTCGATTCAACTAGTGATTCACTCGGGACTGGAACTGAACTTATATGGGAAGCCGAAATTTCATTATACGAATTTCACAAAAATTGTTACTGATCCAAGATACTGATCACTTATCAAGCCTCCAGTATGAATTTGGACGATGATCAAAAAGTCACCTTGTATATAAATTCTATAAAAAAAAATTCAATACTTTTTTTACAGAAACCAAAGGAAACTTTGCGATGGCAGCATACACAATACATAGGTAATAACAACATGATGAATAAATACACTTGTACTGGTTTCACAGTTTATAAGCTTATTTAACCCAACCGGTTTCGGTTTTACACCATCATCGAGGGTTTAGTTAGACTGCTTGGGTGTTATTCCGTGCAATAAATGATATAGTCTCTTTAGTCACTATAGTCAGTAGTTATTGGCTAACTAAACTCGATGATGGTGTAAAACCGAAACCAGTCGGGTTAAATAAGCTTATAAACTGTAAAACGAGTGCAAGTGTATTTATTCATCATGTTGTTATCCAAGTTTCACTAAGTGCCGACAATCGCAAGTATTAATCACATAGGTAATAAGGTTTTGTTGAATAACTTTTGAGTGAATTTTGAATTTAAGTGTTCTGTTTCGATTAATTAGAGGGGCGGGTTTTTCACAATCCGGTTGCGATACCACTCTTAAGTTTGAAATGATATTGCACAACATAACTGGTATAAACAAGTTTTAAAGTTGTTATGCAGGATCAATACACTACTTTTTATTTAATTTTTCCAGACTTCACATTTATTGAAAATCCAATTATTTTGAAGTTACCGCAGTATCATTAAAAAAAGTTTTTGCATATAGTTAACTATTGGTATACATTTCTCTTAGCTAAAAGTTGTATTTTGGTCGTTATAATTATTTCACCGATTCGGTATAACACATTTTAACTTAATTGACAGGACTAAACTTATTTTTGCGTTCTGTCTTTTTATTTCTGTATCGAAAAGACAAAGACAGGACGCTCAAAATAAGGTTAGTCCTGTCAAATAAGTCAAGTTGTGTTGCGCCGAATCGACGACATTAACACCAATTCGGCGCAACACAACTTGACTTAATTAACAGGACTAAACTTAATTTAAGTGTTCTGTCCTTTTCTTTCTGTATCGAAAAGACAAAGGCGGGACGCTCAAAATAAGGTTAGTCTTGTCAGTTGTGTTGCGCCGAATCGATACCATTATGTTACAAATACGCATAGTCGACTGTTAAGGCGATATGTAAAAGTTTAAGTGTCATTATTACTCCATATGCGAAAAAGCTCTCAGTGCGAGAGGGACGGATTCGTGGAAAAGTAGCAAAGAGTTGTTTTTTTATTAATATAAAATGTTCTAAAGTTGCTATCAAAATTTCGTTTTACCAGGTCCTAGATACCGTTAAAACCCATCTAATAAAATATAATTGCAGTCCATGTGTAATTCTAAATTATCAAACCAGGAGAATTGGTGTCGAAAAAGACCTCATTTCAATAAATATTTCTATCAAGCCGAATTTCTCCAATCGTGTTTCTGTTTTCAGAGATCCCTAGAAAAAGATTCCAAAAATAATATACAATTTTATCAAAATAATACATTATTTACTGAAGTAGATTATGCAAGTTGAGTTCTCATTAATGCTAAAATAATAGGTAGAAGGTAGGACCGCGGCTCGAATTAATCTTACGGGTTGATTAATCACTGTGTGCGTTTGTTCTTCACAAGTGGACGAAGCTCTAATTTGCTTATCACTCACCTGAATAGATAAAGTGCATATTAATCTAGTTTTTCGCAAACACCCTTGGTTATCTTCAGATAAACGAAGAAATAGAATACTGCCTTGTAAGTGAAAAATTGAAAACGACAGTGCTTTAAGAGGATGGCCTCCCCTAGCAACTTTTTTTATTACCTGTCCAGTGTTACAGTGTCCTATATTTCACTATTGCAATGTATTAGATGTTTATAACAAAATAAAATGATTTACACTTGTCGATGAAGATTGTAACAAGACGTTCTTGAAAGCAAAACAACGTCCCGCGAGATTACGTAACCTTAGTTAAATGCCCTTATATGTATAATAATAATAATAAGGGTGGTAGCCGCGGTAGCAAGGAGCTGCTCCTCATTGACGCGGTCGCTGGTAAACTGGTCAGACGCAACCGTCGGAACTTTTCCGCCGCCTGGATAGACTACAAAAAGGCTTTCGACTCGGTCCCCCACTCATGGCTCCTAAGGGTCCTTGAGCTGTACAAAGTCGACAATACAGTTCGACACTTCCTTGAAGCATGTATGGGGCAATGGAGTACTATCCTTAGTCTCGCAGGCGAAAAAATGACGGATGCCGATGACCAAATACGGATAAACAGGGGTATTTTCCAGGGTTATTGTCTGAGCCCGCTTTGGTTTTGCTTGTCGCTGAACCCTTTGAGTCAACTTTTGGAGAAATCAGCGGCGGGCTTTCAGTTTCGGAGGGGAGGAATGCGGATATCGCACCTTCTCTACATGGATGACCTGAAGCTTTTTGGCCCCACAGCTCAGAAACTGGAGGAGTTGTTGAAGATCACTGATGATTTCAGCAACTCCATCAGAATGGAGCTAGGGGTCGAAAAGTGTGCGGTCTTGCATGTGGAGAGGGGTCATGTTGTTCGCTCCGATGGAGTCGATGTCGGCTCCAATCGATTGAAATCCCTTTCTGAGACTGAAACATACCGGTATCTGGGCATGTCCCAAACAATCGGTGTGAATGAAGCAGACATGAAACAAGCCGTTTGTGGGGTATTTTATAATCGCCTGACAAAAGTGCTTGAGAGCTTTTTGTCGGACGGAAATAAGGTACGAGCTTATAATGCTTGGGTCATGCCTGTTCTCATGTACACATTCGGAGTGTTCAGATGGACTCAGACCAAACTAGATGCTCTGGACAGAAAAGTCCGCACAATCCTGACCCTTCATAGGATGCATCATCCGAGATCGTCGGTGATGAAACTGTAACTCCCGCGGAAGTGTGGTGGTCGAGGCCTTTTAAACGCCAAGGCTATGCACAACCGTGAAATATGCAGTCTCAGGGATTATTTCCTGTTGAAAACGGATGATGCAATCCATAAAGAAGTCGTGGCATGTGATAAAAGACTCACCCCTTTGTCCTTAGCCAGCGAAGAATGGCGCGACCCGGTTGTACTTAGCACCGCTGAACGAGAGTCTGTGTGGCGAGGAAAGGAATTGCACGGGAGGTTTCACAAGGCCCTTCACGAGCCTCACATTGACAAAAAAACCTCCATGCATTGGCTGCGCTTTGGTGACCTCTTCGGGGAAACCGAGGGTTTTGTCTGTGCAATACAAGATCAGGTGATCAAGACGCGTAACTACCGGAAACACATTATCAAGGATGGGACCCAGGACATCTGCCGGGCATGTGCCCATCCTGGAGAATCTCTCCGACATGTTATTTCCGGGTGTTCCGCTCTTGCCAACACTGAGTATCTGCACAGATACAACCAAGTGGCCAAAATCCTCCATCAAGAACTCGCCCACAAGTACGACCTCGTAAATCAGAAGGTGCCATATTACAAGTACTCACCGGCGCCAGTACTAGAAAACGGCCGCGCCAAGCTCTACTGGGATCGGTCTGTCATCACGGATAGGACTATTCTCACGAATAAACCTGATATCGTGTTGATGGACCGGGCGCAGTCTCGGGTGTTTTTGGTGGATATCACAATCCCACACGATGAGAACCTCGTGAAAGCCGAAACCGAGAAGAGGAGGAAGTATCTTGACCTGGCTCACGAGGTTACCGACATGTGGGGCGTGGCATCCACCGAAATAATTCTAGTTGTTTTATCCACGAACGGGTTAATACCAACCAGTCTTGAAACCAACCTGAGACGGTTGGGATTCCGCGGCAGTTCGCTTCCAGCGCGGATGCAGAAGGCGGTTTTGCTCGATACTGCTCGCATCGTTCGCCGGTTTCTTTCCCTGGGGCTCTGAACCTCGGTCGACTGTGCTTCTGCCGAGGGATGTACCGTGCCTCTCTCTTAAATTCTTTTGGCCAAGAGGGAGAGACGAGATCAAAAATTCTCGAAATAATAATAAGCTTTATTTCCCAAAAACAAAATTACAAAAGAAATACATTTCATTGCATCCATTAATCTAAAATACATAGAACAAATGTTAACAATAATTTTACATAAAATTCTTACAATCTAACAGTATTTCATTTTAAAATTTTACCATAATACATATTATATCTGATTGATTATATTTACAATAAATAAGTTAAAACAAAAGCATTTATGAATTACAATAAAAGTCAAAATTACAATTGGAATAATAATAAGTCAGTATGATTGATTGATTTGATTATTGATTATTAACGTTTAAGTATAAAATTATAATAGATATACAAGAAAAAATTATAAATGCAAATTAAAATGTAAATGATACAATGATAATTACGTGAATGTATATGTCATTATTTAATTATATAATTGATTTTTATTTTCATTCAGTTTTGTTGGCCTTTTTGGGCACCCAGGACTGGGTAAAAGCCTCCTCCATAGCATGCCCAGTCTTTCCGGTTTTGGGCCAATCTCGTCCAGGTTGGTCCGGCTATCTCAATAATATCGTTGCACCAGCGCTGCTTTGGTCTTCCTACTGATCTTTGGCCATCTCTTGGAAACCAGTGTAGGACCCGTTCACTCCATCGTCCATCCGTGGCTCTAGCAGTGTGGCCAGCCCACTTCCACTTAAGCCGACAGACCATGCGTGCGGCATCTAGCAATTTTGTAGTGCCTCGTATATCAGTGCACCGAACTCTATCTTTCAGCTTCAGCCCTAGCAGTGACATTTCTGCTGACCTCTGGAAGGTGGAAATTTTTCTTTTAACATTTCTTGTTAAGGGCCAACATTGGCATCCATATGTCAGAGATGGAAGAATGGTGTTATCCATCAACTTTTTCATTAAACGAACCGGCAATTTACTTTTGAATATCTCCTTATGTGACCAATATATATAATAGTATATGTATTACATAGATATAATAATGCTTATGGAACTCGAACCTGGATGTACTTCTTGCCAGACATTGTTAATAAACTTCCAAGAGATCTTCAAAAATTATATATTAGTAGTGATAAGTATAAATATAAGAAAATAGATTTCCTAATTGAAAATTCAGATAAAATATATTATAAATTATAACCGCACGATATATTACGTAAACATTTGATCTGTTTCGTTTCGTGTGGTTTTTGATTGTGTATTACTTTTTATAATTACTGTACTCGCCACTACAGATAAGCCAATTGGCTTTCGCTCGTAGCTATATAGTTTAGGTTAAGATTCATTGTAATTGGGAATAATAAAGATATAATAAAGATATATATTCATATATATATAGCACAATAAGTCCAATGGCAAAGACCTTATTTTCTTTTGATAGAGGCGATTATATGTTGGCTCATTGGCCTCTTTCTTGGACGCGTAATACTAATGATGACGCGGCAAAACAACAAATTGGTGTGTTTTTAGCTAATACTGAAATATTTTGTAGGGAAAATAATATTGGATTTAGGTAGAGTCCCTTCATATTTCTATTATCTATTTTATGATACAAAAATCAAGTTGATCTCTAAACAGCATTCTTGAAACCAACGTTGAAAAACAAAAAAAAAGAGTGTGGAAAACTGTTTTTTTTTGACAAATGTATAAATCTTGATACATTGTTTATAAGTAGAATCTACAGATCAATAAATCTGATATATTTTGTTCAATACAAGGAGAGTCCGAATTTATTCAAATGAATTCTCGAAAGCCTGTCCTTGTTTATGCTCTAGGCTCATGTACAGTCTTAACAAACAGAACCGAGAAATCCAGAGAGGAGTGAACGATTTATTCCTTTTTGTGCGTTGTTATTATTTAGAGATGAAAGTTTCTGTTTGTGTTTTATTCTAGTTTTTACTGTCCGACTGGAAACAATGCAACGGCCAACGACGCATACGCATACACATACATACATACATGCATACATATACTCGCGCCTCTCCCACCCTGCGGTCCGAAATATAATTAAAATGGATCATAAGCCATTCACTTCATACTTTCGTAATCGATTTTAGCGATATAATTCTATTTCGGAACGCAGGGCCAGAGGGGTAGGCAGCCTACAGATTTCCATCTGCTACGATCCTGACACACCTCTTCCACATCAATAAATCTAGTCATACAAGCTCTTCTATACCGGGTACTTTTGACATTGCCGTTCTTCAATATGTCGTCTATGTTCTAGGGCGGCCTGGTCGAGCTCTACCTTCGACTTGCGTACCATAAATTTCTTTTGTCACTCTACTTTCCTTCATCGTCTTTACATGTCCAAACCACCGAAGTACTCTTTTTTCTATTCTAGTCACTACATCTTCTTTCAGACCGCAACAATCCCGTATGTCGATATTTTTCACTCTATTATTCAATGTTAAACCACACATACTCCATAAGGAACGCATTTGTAGAGTATAAGTAAATGTAATTAATACTTGCGCAACTCTTTTACTGTTTCACAATATCACTATAATAACTCCAACCGGTTTCGCCTTTCAGCAGCAACAATCACAAAAAAAACTATTGAATATGGTGATTATAGCATGAGTGCAAACAATCATATTCGTGTTACTAATCGTTATATTCAATAGTTTTCTTTTGATTCCTTTATGCTTTAAGGCGAAACTTAGTTATTCTTATTATCATAGTGGTATTGTGCAATTTTAACGAATTTACAAATGTTTTTAGATAAAAACTTTAGATGAAATATCTAGATAGATATTGATGTAATTATATATTAACAGTAAAATGTAATATAAATTGAGTAAGTAATAGAAGAAGTAGAGAGTTTGTACTAAAATATTATAGTTCTTTAGAGACAACCAGATTCATACTCGAGTCTCGGTATGTGATCAGAACCAAGGTTCAATGAAATATTTTGTGAAATTCTAGAATATTTTTTCTAGCCCCTGTTCAATTTGAAACCTTAACCCGAGTTGATCAGGACAGGAAGCCAAAATTAAATTTTATAATTGAATCAATTGATTATAATTTTACCATGTTTCAGTCCACTGAGTCTCCTAATTTGGCTGTATCAAACAAAGTAATCTGATATTTGTACTCTTATTTTATTTCATAATATTTTCCTCCCAAAAATCGACATGCAATCGTTCCGCACAAAATGGAACGGAAGCTTTGTGAAAATTAACATCGTGCCCTAGCGTCTTGGTAATACCTACAATAACTGCTACAAGGGTTAAACTTCAGCTCTACCCAGAATTGTCACAAAGCCACTCGTGAAGAATATCAAACCAACTAACACGAAAAGGGCGTGTCCTTTTCTGTATACTTACACCTAAATAGCCATAGTTAGAAGTTAGCGTCTTGAAACTTCTTTATCGGTGTTTCCTATATTCGTAGAATCGTGTCACATTGTAATTCTTCTAAGAATCGTAAATACTTGAAACAATACTTGATGTGTTGTTATTAGAGGAAGTTTGTTTTTCCTTAATTACATATTGTTTTATTCGATGCAGACTTCATTTTTTTTCAAGTGCTTGCAATTTATTAACCTATATAACGACTGTTGTGAGGAAGATAAAATTTTAACATGAATTCACGAAAATAATAGGTAATTTCTTAAATATTCATGAGTTCATAATTTCTGTAATTCAGTAGCTATTACCATTATTTGTTTTTTGTTTGAAAGTTAATTTCAACATTTTACATCTACGTACCTACTAAATTTTGTTTTTATTGTCAGTTTGATAACTAATATTTAATTTTCAAAAACTGGTCCTCCTAAATGCCATCCGTTTCCATGATAAGATTCGTAATAATTTTTTACAGCACACATTTTACAAAAATTAAATTAATGTTGCTGTAAGCTTAATGTTGCCTTACTCATGCACAAAAGAAGTTGTAAAATTAGGATTTGTCATTCCTAAATAAAATGCCAAAATGTTATTACTGAAAATTGAGTTTCCTTTAAATTCTCCATAGAAAACGGCAACTTCATTGGTTATGAATGACCTATTATATTTTTTTTATTAAAGAGTCAGTATTACTTATTTTAAGAGAGCTGCGGGCCTATTATGTATCTTTAGTTTTCAACAAGTCTGGGTGCCTATCATCAAAAATATAGATATACTATCGAATTCCGATTGTCTAAGGATATGTTCGCACTTGAAGTGGTGACACAGTTCGTAAATGGTTCAATACCCGCTAAAATCAATTTTGAAAGTTCAGTTTTTATCGATGTTTTTGATGATAGGCACCCAGCGCAGTTGGCAACAAAACATACATAATAGGCTGGTGGTTATATGACCCTCCCCTCCAGTTAAAGTCACGGTAAATGACTTTTATTTGCAAAAATCGCACACATAATCTTCACTTTCACATTATGTATAGGCATGATGCGCCCACAGACCACAAATCAAGCATTTAATCCACATTTCACCTCTTTCGCACATATCATAACATAATATACTGTATCTTCATTTTTTTATGCGGATCTTCACGTTCAATCAAGATATCAGAAATATCCGAGTCAGAATTTTAGGCTTCAAAATCTTGAGATGTTTCCGATTCTGAAGGCGTGCTGCTACGCCGCGCCGGTTCGTTCCTCGGTTGCTTCTGCCATGACCATTTCCAAAACTACGACCCCTATTGTCAGGTAGCACGACCGGCAGGTACCCGGTCTTTCCACCGGTCGTACTACTGAACAAGATAAAACTAAACAGTGACCTAATAGTAACCTAATCGATGGTATAAGGTTCTGAAGAAAACTTCGAGGTACTATACAATTAGGTTTATTTAACTTTATCAAAACTACAATCTAACATTCACAAGATAAGGAAAGATGTTAACAGAAAAATTTATCTTTGTTACCAGTGTTTGGCCAAGACCTTCATGTGGCAATTCTCTGCCAAGACATTACTACGACCTTCCGTACCTTAAAATTGTTGTGTTAAGAGCCGCCTTAACATCCGGAGTAATATTACATCGGTATTAGTAATGCCAAGACATAAATAAACATTTAAGTGACAACTAGGTGGAATTGTTACCACCTAATCCACTGGTAACTAAATTACTTGGAATCTTGTGAAAATTACATTAAAAAAAAACTTTAAAAGAAACAAAAACTTGTAAACAAACAAGGGAAATAATTTTCTAAATAAAATCTAGCTCAGGGGAGCCGTAGATCCTACAAACAATAAATTTTTGTCGAACATACTCTTAAACCAAATCGTCTGGTACACCATTCAGTTCTACCAGGAAAGAAAAAATATTACAGAACATTAAATTTTACAGTTTGGGTTATTCGGTGAAACAGGAAGAAAATTTAACCTTTGATACTAAAAGGACACATAACTATGTGTCCTGAAAACATACCGTCCCCGGTATCCTAACTGTGTGTGGATAAAAGTAAAAATTCCAACACCTACTTGAATTTATGCATTACACTCCACGGAAATGACACACCGTCCGCCGCCCCCTTCAAGGTCAACGATCCACGTCACCGCAGACAAAAAGAACTGCTTACGGCGTACACCACGCGGCGTTCATTCCACTGCCAGCTGGTAAATCACGAAAACTGGTACACTCGGTAACAAGAAGATCTTGTATACTGAAGATCTTGAAAACAAACACCCTGGAATTAGAAGAGAAAAAACAAAATTAAAACCTTTACCACACGGAACAATGAGAACAAAATTCCGGTGACTCAAAATACAAAGAAAACAATACATACCATGATCTGATGATTTCAGAACTCCCTCCACCCGACGAAGAAAAAAAAAAATCCTTTTCAAAAAATCAATCCACACGCATATGTCAAATTTATCTGAAATACAAAAACAATTTTATATAACCATTCCACACAAATGAATAACCCAAATTTAAACTCAAAAC
Organism: Ypsolopha sequella; assembly: GCA_934047225.1. Taxonomy (NCBI): domain Eukaryota; kingdom Metazoa; phylum Arthropoda; class Insecta; order Lepidoptera; family Ypsolophidae; genus Ypsolopha; species Ypsolopha sequella. Next base: position 10,881,652 of record OW203994.1, on the reverse strand, counting down.
AAACCTTAAAACTTATCACGAAGTCGTGTTGGCAAAATCCGCCATTATTGTAAAAAAATAAGACACAAGACACGTCTTGACAACTCAAAAGACTGATCGAGCAATGACCGGAAATGGTCTCGCTACTCCACCAGACAAAACGAACGAAGTTCATGTCAGCGAACAGAGGGTAAAACCGAAACTTTCCGGCAAGCAAATAAAACGACGCGAAAACTTTGTGATAACCGCACCTACAAAATTTGCAATGCTACACTATCGCGACCTCCACTGTATTCCCGCCGTTACTTGAGACTGTTGTTGATTTTGTCGACCTAGATTTCTCAATTGAGGTCTCTGTTTTTTGTGCGAACCAGGTAATTAGAGCAGCCCTTGATGGCTTTCGCCCCCTGTTTGAATTTGTTTTTGGTGTGGAAAAGGCACAATTATATCATCTAGACTGGTGGTTGTGGTAAGGCAGTTAATTGTAGAGATGTACTAGATGTAGACACGAACGTCAGGAGCTGCAATGGTAATAACGGAGGCAGCCAATCTTGCAGATGCATTAGGATCATTCAAAGCTATGGTGGCTTCTTCGACGACGTTGTTTGGCACAGATCCAGTTTAAGGGGGCGAGGGGCCAGTTTATTCTACATATTAGAGGACTTCATTGACAGCACATGTGTGTTTTAAAACAAAGACAAAAATGTTTTTTGTAGTTTAAATAAATCAAACCTACTTGCAAATGTCGATGGCAGAACTGTGTAGCTGAAGATCTATCGCAATAGCATCTTCCAAATCCTCTTAAAACGAGAGGAATGATAATTTTCGTGGGCCCAAAAATCATATTTTCCCAAATCAAGCCATACTAACGCCATCTTTGGTCATTTTTGTCAAGACACTATCCACAGCTAAAAGGCGATGAAGATTATTCAGTTTGATGAAAATGACCTAGACGGCGTGATTGATGAGGGGCAGGTTTAGCCCTAGAGGGCCACGATACCACCTTCTCCTCTACACCCATATATTTATTCGATAACATCTAGATTAGATTAAAAGATTCATTTTAATATTTCAAATTCTTTTCGACTTCGTTATCAAGCGAGCGAGTGTCTGTCGTCAGTAGACGCAGACAAATACAGTGTACGCTTATGTGACCCGAAGCACGTCGGAACGGAGTTGGCGCACGTAAGACAAGGACTAGAGGCAAACAGATATAACTGATGGCCTACCTTAGAATATTAAATGTATACTCTGAGAGGCCTACCATGAGTTTTGGACTCGATACGCGTTAGCGTAGAATATTTTTTATTAAAAATTGAACAACGGCCCTAGCGGCTTACGGAAGAAACCAGGATTTCTAGTACAAAATATTTTACGCATTCGCTAACGTGTATCGAGTCCAAATTTCATGGTAGGCCTACTGTAGACAAAGTAAACACCTAGCAAATTCGTCTCGCCGTGTTCGTCCAGCCGGGATAGAGAGGACTCCAGTTTTCCCACCCTTAATCATCCTTTGTAAGAGGAGTTACAGATAAGATCGGGATATTTACTTTGGCTTAAATACAGCATCCGAGCGCTTTTCCGGTCTCCAACACAAGTACGCCAACTGTTGCTAGAACTAATTTAATATATTACATACCGACTTCATCCTAGATCATCGTCTATGTGTGCGTGCGCCTGTTTTCGCTAGTTATGCGGAGTGAACCTTCTGTAAGTGGTTATTTTGTGCTCATAGTACTGCACAATTAGTTAGTTGGTCTTGCTAAGGTGTTGAATTTTTTGTTTTCAAAAAGCTTGTCACGTGAAAGTAGGTACCAATGGGGATCCACAGGCAAAGCTAATTACAGATGGTGCTAGCATAGGTCCGGCCAATAATAACCAAGGCCCGGCTATGTCAAACTTTGTTATTGTGCGTGCTCCGATTTTTCTCCAAAAACTTGCGTTTTTTTTACTTCCTCTTAACACCTGTATTCCAATAATTTGTTATTGTTATTATGTTATTCATTTTTGATATACAGTTTTTCGGGAATAAATTAACACCATTATTAGAGCAACCTGGTACGGCACACAAAGGCATAATTAGAAGAAATCAATCGAAAATCACAAAAAACTACAGATTTTCATGACCGAATCGACGATGCGCCATCTACAGGGATAATTTGGCAGTGTCGATCCCCATTCATTTAATTGGACAGTGATTTATTGGTAAGTAAGTACTTGCCAAAGTATGTATTTTCCTAACAATTCACGTGGCAAGCTTTTTGAAAACAAATAACTCAATATCATTAAAGTTTTAAATTTCAGCGTTCTAAACTTATTAAATTCGTTTTAGTCCATGTGACTAAATAAAATTTTAAATAAAAGCTTTTAATAAAAAAAAACTTTTAAAAGCATTACTGTACGAGCCAAATCGTACAGGTTTACTGCGTAAGCGTTTTACGGCACTAGCCTAATTTTGACGCAACACGAGTCAGTTCGGTTACGGCAACAAGGCCAACAACGCGTGCTCTCCCACTCTCATAACATCAAATCATAAAAATCAATCAAGTGAATAAACAACAATCATTAACTATATACTCGAGTATTATCATTTATCAAGACATCCGTACAAACCGGACCATGATCCGGCTCGAAGGACCATGATCCGGCTCGAAGGACCATGGTCCGGCTTGACGGATGTCTTAATAAATGATAATACTCGAGTATATAGTTAATGATTGTTGTTTATTCACTTGATTGATTTTTATGATTTGATGTTATGAGAGTGGGAGAGCACGCGTTGTTGGCCTTGTTGCCGTAACCGAACTGACTCGTGTTGCGTCAAAATTAGGCTAGTGCCGTAAAACGCTTACGCAGTAAACCTGTACGATTTGGCTCGTACAAATACATAAAAGCTCGTTTTTTTATTTATAATTATTTTATGATGCGTTCATTTGTATATGATACATAATAAATACATCAAACTTATTTACACACTCTTCTTCCTCAGAAATCGGAAACCGATGCGGAGCGGCTCACGATAGAGAAAACAAGTAGGACAGCAGACGGAAAGTACACCTGCGAGGTGTCAGCCGATGCTCCGTCCTTCCAAACAGCACAGGTCCACGCGGTGATGCATGTTGTTGGTAAGACCTTCTACTTCTCTTTGGTTTCTTACTGTACAATTTGGTACAATCGTTTCCGCGTGAGACTTTTGTTTGCAAACGCTGGCCAGTGTTTTGAGAATGCTGTCATGCATATATTTCATAACTGCTAAATTCACAGGCAAGATCGTGGCTTAATATACTCGGTATACCTAGGCCTATTCTTTTCATACCTACGTGAAAAATTGATCCCTAAATTATGTCTTTACATTATAATCCTTTATATAACTAGAGGTGCGCCGAGTACTCGTTTTATACTCGGTACTCAGCATACTCAGCAATATTTTTAGTTCTCGTTATCGGCCGAATAACTCGGATTAAGGCGATACCTAAAAGTTTTAGCGTCCCTGTTACTCCATATGCGAAAAAAAAACCCTCAGTGCGAGTGGGACGGATTCGTGGAAAAGTAGCAAAGAGTCAGTTTTTTATTAATATAAAATGTACTAAGCTATTTTGTCAAAAATATTTTCAAGGAGACTAAATACATAATATCCACATTTTGAATGCAATTTCACAATGAAATTAGTTAGGATTTCAGAATTACAGGAAAACATTTAGAGGTCTTTTCGGAATTAAATTCTATCGAGAAAATTTCATCCAATCTCGTTTTCCTTCAGTGAGAATCTTAATCAAATACTCAATAAACATTTACCTAAAAATGAAATACGTAAATGACGTTATAGTGGAGTAAATGGATTTGAAAAAACCCCATTTTTTTGGTATCGTCTTAAGTAACTGTACTAAATACGATGTAGAAATCATAAAATATTCTTTAAATAATAATATATATAATAATAAATTAAAATAAGTAGTAAAAAGGTCGTACATTAAATATTTCTGCGAAATTTTTAATGAAATGTGTTATTAGTATTGTACTGAGCTGCTGTGTCACGGCAATTTGAAGCAACTTTGAGCTATTTCGCTTTAAATTTAAACAATGTCTAGGAAAAATCAAGAAATTTACATGGTTTCGCTGTGTTGTTTTTGTGAAAAAAAACTTTTTATTCTTTACTTATACGGCCGAAACTATTTTTTTGTTACAATTTTTTCCATCTCTGTATGTTCTGTTTTAACTAGAGAACAACTCGATTGTATTTGACGGCGGTTTATCGTGATCAAAGTGTTTTCACGCCTGAACTTGTAACTTGGCAGAGTTCTCGTTTCGGTAAAAATAAAACCAAGCAATACTCGGTACTCGGTACTCGGTTACTCGGTAAAACTTGTATTCGGCGCATCTCTAATAAGAACCCAACACCACAATTCACAGTTTATTAAATAATTCTCGACTTTAAATATCTCAACGAAGCAAATGCAAATATTACTATACAACTTAAGGCGCCTCTTCCAGCGTCATCCGAAAATTACTCTTACTGATAACGATATTTCTCCTAAATGAGATGTTTAAAAATTATAAATAAGGTATATCGTATTATATAAAGTATAAGAAAAAATTGATTTCTGAAAATTCTTCTTGCGTTAAAAGAACAGTATAAAAATATTGTTCAAAGCTGTTTTTAGACTAAAATTAAGTAAAGTAAGTTATTTCTTTGAAACCTCTAACGGTATTTGTATAATTCTTGCACTTAAATACAAGGAAAATATTGTTTAGAAAAACATCTATGAAATATTTTTTTCCGTCCATCGCGTCCTTGTGAAAAGTATTATTTTCCCCATTTTGCGCTATGCGGAGACCCAGCGACGTCGTAAATGCAGTGCGCGCTGATATAAACGTTATTTCAATATAGTTTCTGTCGATATTTGTACCGACATTTGCTTGACTCAAGGTTGTTGGCGACTACCTGCCCCTTAAGTGGACTTTACTCACTTGACCTAAATAGGTTTACCTATTTCAAAGGTAATGTTACCGTTACCGTTTTTATCGGAAACCGATTTAAACTCCGAACATCATTTAAGACTCTACCCTGAGACCGCACACTAGGTATTATAATAAAGTTGCGTTGAGTTCAAACATGAACCTAATATAAAGAGCAATGTATGAAAAAATAACAATCAAATAAAAAAGCGTACGTTTATGTCCTGCAAGTTGCAATCTGCACAACTCTACATACTTACTCAGAGTTTTCCCAAAATAAACCAACACATGGTGTCGATTCGGTGTAGCACATCTTAACTTATTTGACAGGACTAAACTTAATTTAAGCGTTCTGTCCTTGTTTTTTCGATAAAAAATAAAAAAAACAGGACGCTTAAAAAAAGGATCGCCCTGTCAAAAAAGTTAAGTCGTGTTACGCCGAATCGATACGAATGGCAAGGAAACTACGCAACGTATATCGGTGTTGTTGGTATTTCTACTCCTAAGGGATGAAAAGGGAAACGATTTTTTTATTTAAGTTGTTCAATCACTAAATTTGTAAAATGGCATTAATTTGCCCACATATTACGGTGTAAAAAAAATGAAAAATTTGAAATTGTTCAAAATATTTCCCAAACAAAAGTGAGAAAAATACAAAATATTATCCTTAAAAATACAATATGGGTATCAAATTGTAGATATTAAAAAGCTTGTTGTAAAAATATATACTTTTACCATATTTATTGGCACTGGTTTCGAGAAATCTTTAAAAAAACACAAAAATATATCCCCCTTATCTCCGAAACTAGTAGATCGAAAATTCGAAAAATAAGTGGCTGATAACAGGAAAACTGTAGCGATTAAAAAAAAATTGAGCACAAATGAAAAATATAAAAAAAGAAGTAAAATAAATTAAAAAAATGTTTTATAAAAATACAAAATGGGGATCAAAGTATTAAAAAGTTGATTGTAAAAATATATACTTTGGCTATATTTAATTGCATCTTTTACGAGAAATCCTTGAAAAACCATAAAAAATTGTATGTTCCCCCTCCCTTATCTCCAGAACTGGTGGACCAAAAAATATGAAAAAAATCATGGTAGATAATACGTGTTTACGTAAAGATTACAGGAAAAATAAAGCGGTTGAGAAATTCGAAACCTATAAAACTAGATGCGCGAGTCTGACCCGCAGTTGGCCGGTTTTTCTTAAAGGAAAATTGCAAATGCTATGCGGAAGAGCATTCCACAGTCTGATTGATTCAACATTGAAAGAGCTGCCATAAGCATAGAACATAGAACATTTTTATTAGTAATGTGCATTACAAGTCAATTTTTTTTTTTTTTACGTTCTTTACTTAGAAGTAAATTATAACATTAATAGAACAATAGTACACTGTGCGGTGAATCAAAAATAAATACAAATAAATTAATTAAAATAATAATAATTATAAATTGCATTAAAATGAATTCATAAATTAAAGTATTAACTATTTATATACTATTCTGTGCAGAATTCCTCCACACTGTACAGGTTCCGCTCAATAAGCCATTGTTTTAATTTCGTCTTAAAGGAGCTGACAGTTTTTGGTTCTGTCACGAGTGAAGGGAGATGGTTATATATCCTAGGGCCCATTATGTGTTTCGCTTTGGATGTCTTCGTCAGTTTGTGACTTAATGATACAAGTACAAGTACAAGTAAGCACAAGTACTAATCAATGTGTTAGTCAAAGTACCAATTTAGTATCAAATCAGTAAAGATTCCATTAAGTTGATCAACACACGAAAAGCATTAAATTATAAAAAGCAGTTTTTATACAATCCTATCTCACTAAATGGAAGGTTGGGTATTCAGTTGTCTGCTGGAACCACGAAATTCGTCACAAGTTGTGATGTAAGAGGTCCAGTACCCAAATTCCACTGATAAGCTCAACCCTTTCCTTTTCGGTTATAAAATCGGAGCTTTCAATGAAAAGTGGATGTCATGAATATTAGATTTCTTACTACACTGTTGAGATGACATCTTTACTCTTTATTAATGTAAAAGAATTTTGAGCTGCTCGTAAGCAATTACCTACATTGTTAAAACCAAATTCTTAGCTTGTTAATCTTTAAGGCGAAGGCGATACGTAAATAAAATAGGGCTGCTTTTTTCTGTGTATTTCATGACATACACAAAGAATAAGACATAATCAGTGAATTTTCAAGATTTTTCTGGATATCCTGAAAAAGTATTTGATGTAGGTATTTTTTGTCTTGAAAACGGAAAATAAACCATGTTTTCGTGAACAAAAAAAAATATTTTTTCTAATTGCAACGCCAAATTACGTTTTTAGTGATCTTTCAGATTTTTTTTAGATAATTGTGATTCTTGTGTCAAATCGCGAGAGCATGTTTGGCGAAACCGACCCTTAAAAACAAAACGGGTTAAAGTGGGTTTATACGTATATACAAGATGAAATTGATTTGTAAAGCTAAATTCATACTGAAGACTCAGTAAGTGCTCAGTATTAAGGTTCGATAACTGTTTTTGTAAAATTCGTAAATATGTATTTATTTTTTGTGTTCCCTCCCTACAAACGCAATCCCAGCTCCGGATCCATCTTGGATTTTTTATTTTTCCGAGGACGGAGCGCACTCCTTGTAACGTGTGAAGCAGGCCGAAAGTGAGACAGCTTCGTGTTCGTACACATCTTGAAACTCACACACGCGCAATCTATCTCAGATTTTACTATGCGACAACACTCACACATGTTTACAAAACCGGCCTCACTTAGTGTTGACAGCGCTCCGTCTTGAATTTGATTGGTCTGAGACTTGGCCATACAAAATGTGTGTTATAAATATTCTTAAAATTAAGTTACTATGGAGAGAAGAATTATTTTTATCATTTGCGCAGTTGTTTATTTGGGAAAGTGGTTCAGTACGATCAATAGAGTATTTGGTTTCATTTAAAAATATCATTATATTAAAATTTATTGAAAAAGGCGTTACTTTGCGGAAGTCCATCATAAATTTGTGGATATATTAATAATTTGCAATATTCCGCTAAACACTCTTACCATGCTATTCAAAATGCAGACTCAAGCACCGCCCGCCCTCCCGCATAAAACATGCACAAGCAAAGCAAGCAGTACAAGCACGAAATAAAGCAATCTTAAATAACAAGCAAGAAAACTTATCGACACGTGTTTCGCCTCTAAACGAGGCATCCTCGGGATGTGTAGTCCACCCGACCGCTCGACAGCAAAACATTTTTTTGACAAATACAATTTATCAGTATATTTACAACCCGGTACAGTTCCATTACCTATGTTAATACAAAGGTTCCTTTTTTCTGCCTACTTCCCTTCCCACTCGTTTTTATTATTTTCTGATAATAGAAATGCTACATCAAAGAAACTCAAAGCTCAATCTTAAATCGGTTCCATTAATTCCATTTGATATATTCGATCGGATACTATCTAAGACTTATTTTCGTTGAAAGCTTTGGTAAAGATACACTTTTGTGCGGTACGACTAGCGAGTAGCTGTGTCCTAGTGTACATATGTGTGTACCTAGGGTACATGTGTGTACCTAGGGTACATATGTTTGTACCTAGGGTACATATGTGTGGATCTAGGGTACATTTACATCCTAATGCTTTGAGCTCGTCGTCACAAAATTTAGGTATAAGTAACCTTTCATCTGTAGGTCTGCCCTCGTTGGAGCCTGGAGGGAAACCTCCTCTCGTCCCTTTTGTCTCCGAGTTGTTTTATTAAAATTGTCATTGCTCTTCTTAGCAACTTACCCGTTGATCAAGGACGTACCCAAGACCTGGGTCTAGAAAATGTTATATATACAATAAATGACTAAATCCCTAAATACAGCGCCAAAAATTTGTTAAAATAAATTATATTTTTTATTTTTGATGCGCAGTTTTCACGTGTCCGCGTGATACTTATTTGTATCATTTGCTTGGACCCCCCCCCCCCCCGGCAAAATTCTGGGTACGTGCTAGACTAGGAGCGTACAGTTGGTAGCCCTACGTAACAAGATGGGACCAATTTGTATTGTGTAGAAAAAAAAACTACATGAAACTAAATAGTGTTGGCTAAGCACAACCTGGAGCATTTTCTTTTTGCTGACTGTAGAAAATCAATCATATTTTTATGTAGTTTTTGTTTCTACACAACTAAGAATTGGTCCCCTTGCTGAAAACGATGCTCAATCGATTTTTCAATTAAGTCGATCCTCTATAAAATTAGGCTGACTTACCAAGTAGGACGCGCCAACTTAATTTTTTCAAGCACCTTTTGATATGCTCAGTCAAACGTAATACCCAACTTGTTACCCAAAGACGTGAATTTTGATCAGAAAAAGAAAATGTTTTTTGATGACTGTACAAAATGGTTGCGCTCAGCCTTTTTATTTAGATGTTGATATTATTTTCTCCGAATTGGTCACATCTTGTTACTCGATACATAGGCTTACCCACTGTACGCCCGTAGTCTACTTAAACTATGATAGAAATAAATTTCTATATTTTTGAACACTTGGTGATTTATCCATCGCAAGGAGATATAAATTAACATCATAGCATTGCAGTATAGAAACGCAGAAAGAAAAGTAAATCTGGATGTGAGGAGCTCTGAACCGGAATTCCCGGCAACCCGGTTCAGAGCTCCTCACATCCAGATTTACTTTTCTTTCTGTGTGTCTATACTGCAATGATATAATGTTAATTTATATCTCCTTGCGATGGATAAATCACCAAGTGTTCAAAAATATTGGCGTGGGTACTGTGTGATGATGATACGTAGCTCAAAACCTTTCTCAAAAATCTCTTAGCTAATGAGAACCGCATCAAAATCTGTTAGTGCAGGTTTTCAAGTTATACAACGTGTAACAGAAAGGTGTTACCATATTTGATGAGCTTATTTAGTCAATGGTATAGAACTACTTTTACTATGGAACAAACTCTGTATCTCGAAAATAATTTTTAACTGTTTCATAGAAAGATGCAATGCCGCTCGGCCGAAATGTGTGGAAGGGCAGATTTGTTTTTCTGAGATTTCAGGGTTGGCTCCATAGTAAAAGTTGTTCTATACCATTGACTGAATAAGCTCTTCAAATATGGTTACACCTTTCTGTTACACGTTGTTTAAGGTGAATTTTATTTATATAGCCAAATTCATTCAATGCTCTCTGCAACCATGCTCTCTGCAATGAACAATAACTGAGTGATGTTCAATGAATCTTTTTGTGAATAACACAAAATAAAATTTAGGCTTCCTATACTAATTGACTCAGAATTGTTCGTAAATATGGGCACAACTTTTTTTCGTATTTTGCAAAAAAGATCATTGAACCTTGGTCCCGACCACTTACCGAGTCCACAGTATGAATTTAGCTATATTAACAAAATTCTCTTTATATAGGTACGGGTACGTACATATAGCCAAGCATACGTTGCATTTTATTTTTACAAAATTGTCAGTTTCGCTTTGGTATAAATTATTCATCAGTGAAAATTGTCATAAAATTGGCACTCTTCCCATATTAAGCGAAAAGGGTGTGCCTGATGATTTGATTATATTTGAAAGGTGTTGTTTGTTCGCAGACCTACCGCAGTCCGGACCGGAAGTCCACGGGATCCGGCACCGGTACCGACCCGGAATGAAGCTGAAAGCGGAGTGCGTCAGTCGCAACTCTATGCCTCCTGCCAATCTCTCTTTTTTTATAAACAGTGAGCCAGTAAGTGATTTAAAAAATATATTTAAATACTTCGTGATAAAATTCAGTAAAACATATAAAAAATATATTCATATATTTACATACTCATTATATAACATTTTCGATTTTAATATTAACCAATATTTATGCCGGCGCCAGACATGTGTCCACTTATTTGCACACTCGAGTGGACACACTGTGTGGCACGAGACTTTGTCTATGTGTTCCAAAGTTTGTACACAGATTTGCACTTTGCCGAGCGGTATCGGTTTTTTAGCGCACATCAAAGGAATGTGTTCAAATAAGTGCGTAGCCTGCCACACTATTTGGCCTATTTGCAAAGACCAGTTGCGCGAGCGCTGTTGTACGGAACGGTTGTGTGAGAAACTACGTGTTTGATCGTTCAAAATGGACACACATCCATTCACGCCTTCTTCTCGGACGTTTCGATATATTTTGTTGCAGATGTAAAAAATAATTACATGCACATAAATAATATAAGCACACTGCGTCCACGAAATCGTCGTCCATCTCCTTTGTTGTCTACCAGCATACTGTGGAGAAAAGAGTTTGCGAAGCATGTGTGGCAGGTACGCCAAATGTGTGTACAAAGTCGTCGAAGAAGTGTGCAAATAAGTGGACACATGTCTGGCGCCGGCTTTATAATAACCTGCGTGGATACGCTGGCGCCCTCTCATGTTTCCCAAAGCAGTAGGGCTGCTGGTTCGGCGGCGGCCGCTGCTGATATCCAAGAGGCGTAGATATGTGGCAATAGGTTCAAGCTACATGTTTGCGCCTTTTGGGGTCGAGAAAATGGGGACATGGGGTCCGGAGGCGCGTCAGCTTGTCACGGACCTCTCTGTAAAGCTTGTGGACACTAGCGGCGACCGGCGAGCTGGCTCTTATCTAGGCCAGCGTATAAGTCTTGCCATACAGAGAGGTAATGTGGCAAGTATTTTGGGCACTCTCCCGCAGGGCAGTGATCTAGAGGCAATTATCTTTTTATAATTATTTCTTTAGGACTATTTTTGTATTAATTATTGTCTTTCACAGACGTTTAATAATACAAACTAAAATAAAAACATAAAAAAAAAGAATTATATTAACTTGGATTATTTTCATAAAAGCAAAACGGAAACAAAAAAAAGTAATGAAATGCATTTAACTTTTTAAAAATTTCAATTTATCTTGGGCTTATACCCAGAGTCCCAAAGTTCGAACTCGAATAGAACTAAGTCGAGTTATTTCATACCATTTGACAATGGAGAGTGCTAAACTCGAGCTCAAAGGAAACTGTGCAAACTGTGCCTTAGACCGCTTGGTCGATTCAATTCGTTTATACTTTGATTAATAGATAAACTGCTGCTGTAAACTGTATTTAGGATTTTTCAATGGAAGAGTCGCGTCCATGTGTGTGTAATAGTAGATTGTTACTCGTAAACAAGGGAGGTAACGTAGAGGTAACTCATCAATTACACCCGAGATATTTAAGCACACGAGCGAGCGAAGCAATCGAGGGTGCTTGTGGTTCGAGGGTGTAATTGATCACTTACACCCGAGTGCAATACTCTACTTTTCATCACTAATGCGATCACTAAACTTACAAAAAGTACACTTTCCGACAAAGATTTTACTTTTTTTTCAGTCCGCCACTTGATAAAATCGTCATAGGTTCTCAAATATCTTTCTTTTGAAATCATAGGTAACACGTTTTCTATGACTGCCTTTGCCTGTAGTTTTATCGATTCAGGCGTCAAATCAAAAGCATAATTATCACTTGAATTCATAATTTTTTCGTTAAAAATACTTTTCCAACAACGTTTTCGACAAGATTGGCATGGCGCCAATTTTCTCTCTTTTTTTTTTCATGCCATTTTCTTGGTGGCCAGTGCGATCGTTTTTAAAAGAAAACCAATGTATTGTGTCACTTTTAAACGTCTGCCTCAAATATGAGGTCTTGTCCCAAAAACGAATAAAGGAGTCTCGTTCGATTTTCAAATTTGCTTACCACCATAGGGTTGTAAATCGCATTTACCTTTTCGCATATTGACTTAAATACAATTTTTTTTCAGAGCATTATTGCTTGACCGTCCTAAAGTTGGCCTTTCCTAGGTTTGCGGGACGCAAGGGGGCGGGTGCGCGCGGTTACACACGGTATTTCCACGTCATGATGACGAGATCAATTTAAGGAATATGACTACAGTATGAGAGTTTGATAATAAATAATAAACGTATACATACACTGAAACACAGTATATACACATTATATTTTTAAATATACACGGTAAAAAGAACAATGAAAATTGGTATTGAACCTTTTGGTAAGACATTAAGAATAATTTGTTTCAGAAAATCACCTTCCAAGGAGGTAAAAAGAAAAAAAAGGCCAAGTGCGAGTCGGACTCGCGCACGAAGGGTTCCGTACCATTATCTATAAAAACGTTAAAAAAAACATGTCTGTTGTATGGAAGCCCCCTTAAATATTTATTTTATTCTGTTTTTTAGTATTTGTTGTTATAGCAGCAACAGAAATACATCATCTGTGAAAATTTCAACTGTCTAACTATCACGGTTCATGAGATACATCCTGGTGACAGACGGACAGACGGACAGCGGAGTCTTAGTAATAGGGTCCCGTTGGTCACCTTTTGGGTACGGAACACTAAAAAAGGTCTCACAAATAAAATTCTAGGGTACTATTTTTTACCCATGTCCCATAAATCCTTCTTTTTTCTTTTTAAAATAGTTTGCTACATTTAATAACATTATTTTTGCTTGATGGTTTAACTTTTTATTACGCAGAGTCGGTAATTCCATGTTTACAAAATGTGTAGCAGGCACATAGCTTTATTTAAAAACAAAGCGTTGCTTAGCAACGAAACGGATACTGCAATGTCTTGTGTATCCGTGCGCACGTGCGCGTGCATACGCGCTGGGTACTTCCGAACTCGAAACCCATGACTCATAAGTACTCAAAACCAAAAACAATTCTTCCGTTTCTAACTTCGACTAAATTCGTTCCAATCTCTACACATTTCAGCTGATTTAAATAGTAATGAGAGCAAAAAAAAAAACTAAAAAAATGTATCAATTATTTATTTTTGTGTTTTCTTATTAAACTTAGTATGGGAATCACAAAAAAAAAGCAAGAATATATACAGGTATCTGTTACCAATATTGCAGTCTGGATAAATTACCCAATAATGTTAGGCAATAAAATGAACACGCCACAAAATTTTCGAGGGTTGAAAGTCGCGGATCGAGATTGGAAGCACCCAGCGTGTTCCCCCTCTTACGTCCCGCAAACCTAGGAAAGGCCAACTTTACGGCGGTCAAAGTATAGTGATGAAAAGTATTATTTTCTTAAACTTTGCGCTATCTGGCGAACGTCGCAACAATCACTTTGCAATGCGTGCTGATATGAACGTTATTTTAACCCTGTTGCCACCGATATTTGCACCAACACACATCGAGCTGCTAATTTAGGTCTTATAAGCGCCTTAAAAGACGTATTGATTTTTCCGGAAATAATTTACAAGCAAACCGTATTTTTTTCGTAAGTGACAACACAAAAATTATATTTATTTTTGAAATAAATCCGTAAAATAGATTTGACCTTGCCGCCTAAGAAACACAAAATCCATTTTACTCATGGCAAGCAAAGAATTTTTTGGCTTGACCAATGTCTGTTGAAGGAAAAATCAGAAAAACTACGATCTTTTTTGGGGCCTATTCTCCATTTGCGAAAAAATAGTATGCTAGTACTTGATTAAATTTTTATCCAATACAGTTCCATTGTTTGCTTGGTTGGTTATACTTGACTGACTTTTAATATTTCACTATTTGGTGCATATTCTGAATACTGAAAAATAACAAGTTTCATCGAAATTTTTAGCATTTGTTATCGAGTAACAATGGAATTCAACAATAATACAATTGGTACGTATTTTTGTACATACGTGGATAGGCTAGATACCATGACGTATTATAATCTACTATTAAATCAAATACATTTTATTTATTTATTACATAATCTCAAAGTAAGAGATTTGGAGATTATGTGATTCACTCGTAATGTAATAATGTCGTAATGTGTGTAATCACTCGAACTAATTCGGGGGAGAGTAAGAGGACAGCTCACAGGCAAAAAACCAGGAGGCCCACCATACTTGGGACCGATGGATGGCGGTATTTCCATCCCTAGTAGCCGGGCCTTATATGGAACAGACTGGTGACGGCAGCGGCGTCACTGGTGCGATGGTACCGGCACCGCGCTCACCAACCCGCCTGCCCAGCGTGTGTGAATATGGACAATTCTTCCAAGATGACCGCCGCCGGGAGTGGCAAAGTCCTGGAAAGGCTTATTTCCAGCAGTGGACGAACGAGGCTGATGGATGGATTACATAATAATAAAGCAGCGGTAGCTCAGGGGTAGAAAGCTGCGGCCTCTCAAATCAATTGACATCCAGGTTCGATCCCCGGTTGGACATGCAAAATGAGTTTTTCGGAATTGATGTGCGTAGTATTTGTTCTTACTTACCACTTGCTGAACGGTGAAGGAAAACATCGTAAGGCAACGTGCATGCCCCAAAGAGCATGTATTTGTGCCCGAAGTATACAGCGATACGGGCCATTACGATAGGACGTAATAATTGTCGGTGAAACGCGGGTGTACAGAGAGTGTGGACTGTGACTTGCGTTTCATAGTTCACACTCGAAACACCTCTGACACCCTCGGGGATTCATGTCGTGACGATATTTTTGATTTTTATATTTTTTATTTATACGTCAATTAGTATTACGGGGAACCTTTCATTTTCCTTTGATTCCAGTGAAGTAATAATACTCGTGTTAAAGTCAATGATTTTTACAAGAATTGTACTCGCTATATGAGATTTAGGCCGTGCTCTTTCAAATACGACTAATAATTATTTTGCAAGAGGTGAGTTGGGTTTTTTAAACATTTTCATACTTCTTTGTACGATAGATATACGTTGATGACAGACAGTTGCAAATTGAACAAATCGTTTAGCTTTCCATGTTTATTATTCGAACACATTTAGTATGGTGAAAGTGGGGCCTTATACCTATATATATATCTTCTGAAGAAACATTAATAATTCATAGACTTGGTGCTTGCATCACGCGGTGAGTGCTTTCTTTTGGTTTGGCTTACCACCGTCATAATCCCACGCCTCGCCACTGGCAACAGCACAACCTTTTGTATGGAAGTGTTTTTTTTCTGTACGCTATCATGTAGGATAGTAAAATTAAAGAGCTTAATAAGACGATTATAAAAATATACTGCATCGTTATATTTCAGCCACTTGTTTTCTGAAACACAAAACATGTTTTCAAAACAACCAAATTTAAGCTGCCAGGTAGATACAATAGGTAAAAAAATACCATACAAAAGGGAGGTCAAATAACCTTTGCCTTTTTATAAAAGTAAAACAAAATTATTCCAATGAAAAATGTTCTCAGCAATAATGATTTCAAAAAATGAGGATGACTAAATATTATTTGTCTGAGAATCTTAACCGTCTTTATGGTTACACATCAGTCGCTCGGTACAAAGTGCACAACTTAACTTTGTTTTTATTATTAAGAAGTTTAATGTGGAAATGATATTGGTCTATGAAAATTCCCATAGCGTAATTTTTAAAAGATGTTTTCTTTTTTTTTCAGAGTATATTCGTCATTTTTGAACATAGTTTTCATTATTTTGGTATATAAATAAACTTTTATTTTTTTATGATTTTTAAGAAATTGTCCGACATCACTTGAGAATTTTAGACATTAAACTGATTGAGATGTGTGATTGCTTCTAAAAAAAGTGGTTTGTCTCTGTCTGTCTACTCGTCTGTCATCTGTGTACAAATTTATCTTGATAGCAAAGGACACATTTCTAAACAGCTATTTCTCAAGTGACGTCAGACGTCAGAAGAAAAATATTCATCATCATGAGATTTTTTAGACCACAAGTTCAAAAATACGGCTTATTAAACCTTAATCTTGAAATGGTTTTCGAATTAACACACCTTAACATAATTGAATCTAAGCGAATAGTTCAGTATAAGTTAGGTTTATAAATCAACAGCTTGAATTTTAATGCACAATTAGCCATTACTTGGTCCAAACAAACTTAAAACAGCATTTTAAGCTTGTTATACAAAGTCTTGACTAATTGTGCATTTAATTTCAAATTGTTGATTTATAAATCTATTTAATACTGAACTATTGGCGTGAACAGCCACAGACCAATATCTTTTTCAATTTTAACTTCTTAACAAGAAAAACAAATTTAAGTTGTGCTCTTTGTACCGAACGATTGACGTTTAACCTTAAGGTTAAAAGTCAGTAGCTTAGCTTTAAGTGCATAACTTAACTTTGTTTTTCTTGTTTAGAAATTTATAATTGAAAAGCATTTTGGTATGTGGTATTTCACGCCATAGTTAAGTATTAGTGAGATTTATAATTATAAAGCAAGAGTTTGAAATCGTATTCACAATTAGTCATGATCGTCTTAACTTTGTTTGGACAAGATCATGCATGACTAATTAAGCATTCAATTTCAAACTCATGGTTTATAAACCTCACTCATACTAAACCTGCGGGCCTATTGTGTATCTCTAGTTGCCTTCTGGACTGGGTGTCTATCATCAAAAACATAGATATACTATCGAATTCCGATGTCCTAAGGATATTTTCGCACTTGAAGTGACGACACAGATTGTTAATAGTTCAATACCCACTAAAGGCAATTTTGAAATTTCAGTTTTTAGCTATGTTTTTGATGATAGGCACCTCGTGCAGTTGGCAACTAAAGATACAGAATAGGGGGGCTGTTGTCAACTGCCACATGCCAAAATGTTTTTCAATTTTTTACTTATAAACAAGAAATAAAAAGTTGTTATGCACTTTGCGCTAAGCGACTGTCGTTTAACCTTAATAAAGAAAAAAATATATAACAATTGATATTGTAAGCATAAAACTGTTTCTGCATTAGCATTTTTTTTGTGCTGTCAATAAAAATCCCTTAGTAATCAAGAAGCCTTTGCTTTGCATTAGTATGTAGTAGAGAGTGCGTAGTCCCTCTGCTGCTTATGTCCCCGTCCCTCTCGGAAGGGCCATCCTCTGAAATAAATTTCCCGTAACTTGTTTATCTACATAAATGATGGATAGTTCAAAGAAAATTGAACGGCAAAGGGTCGACCTAAAAACCAGTAATATTATACCTAGTATTTTAGAGTAGGTACACTTTTTATAGACAAACAACATCTATCAATTTACATTTACGGGACACCTGACGATAGAACATCAAAAACACCAGGTTTTCAAGGGTTCATTGGAAGAAACTAAGTCTCTCCTCATATTGAAGAAAATATCTTTGATTTATCGATCTTTTATCTAGGGATTCCACCTACAAACAAAGTTTTAAGATTTATACTTTTGTCAAAAAAGAAATGCTTTTCACCCTCTTTTTTTTGGTTTTCAAACGTTCGTTTTAAAGACGCGGGTTAAGGTTAAGGTTAAGGTTAAACGATAGTGCCAATTTCCATACAAAATTAATTAACCAAGATCAGCTGAAGTACAAATTTTAGCTTGTATTTATCACTGTATTTTATTACATTTTAATACAAGAATGTCGCGAATTTAAATAAAAGTTATATTTTACAACAATAATTGGGTTATTTTAGCTTGATTTTTTTTTATAAAATAGGCAATGGAAATATGAAGGGATGTTACCTGAATCCAATATATTTTTCCCTACAAAATATTTCAGTATTAGCTAAAAACACACCAATTTGTTGTTTCGCTGCGTGATCACCAGTATTACGCGTCCAAGAACAAGAGGCCAAAGAGCCAACATATAATCGCTTCTATGAAAAGCAAATAAGGTCTTTGCCATTAGACTTATTATGCTGGACGGGTAATAAAAAAAGTTGCTAGGGTATGCCATCCTCTTAACAACATTCAAGACAAGGCACCATACCCTTACATATTTGTGCGCCGTCCTTTTTTCAGGCTTCCAACGGCCAAATAATACACTTTATTGCACAACAAGAAGTTCGTATACTCCGAAAATGCTCTTAAACAACAAAAAAGGACGTCTTTCGACGTATAAATTAGACAATAGCGTTTCAGGAATCACTCCCTAGTCCTCCATTAATTTATATCCACTTCAGTGACTTCAGGAAAATACACAGACCTTACGTAATGCCTTCTTTTGCTCTCTTGGAGAAATGATTGGGTGCGTCCTTACAAAGAAATGAAAAACAAACATTTTATTGGTTCAATTTATGCGTGAAGTCTTCGATTTCTGTTTTCTGTTTACAAAAGAACTTTTTTTTTGTACATTTAGGACGATATTACACTATTACTTTTAAAGGATCCTTCGTCAAATTATGTCTATGGAAACTGATCTATTATTACAACATGTAATAAAGTATCCATTTACATACAAAATTTACATAAAATATTTGACTTCAAATTTAAAAACAAAACATTGATCAAAGAAATCGGCCTCGCTGGCGCGTTCTCCGTCCTCACATGCTCGTTTTTCGGCCTAGCTATGATAGTGTAATGTCGGCCTTACAAAAATGATTAAACATAGAAAAAAATAAAACTAAATATAATAAAAGAAGAAGTTAAAGTCAAAGCATAGGTAACACAGCAGTCTTACATTACAGTTAAAAAGTACTTGCCATGCTCGGCTACAAAGTCATACAAATATAAGTCACATAGACTATACATTTTTAAATAAAATATCGCACAGTAAGCTGAAGACTACGTGAAGACTGCTTACATGCAATGCACACACATTATTTATGAAGCATATTATTATTGCCAGACCTCGAAGCAAGGTAAAATATATACGTATATTTATATCGTTATTTATAGAGGTAAGATACACCGAAAGGCTATATTTTCTTATTTATTTTGCCGCAAACAAGTTATTTCGCCTTTCGATCGCTGGTTTATATTAAATACGTATTTACCACATTCTTTACAAACTTTCCACATTTGGCAACATTCTAAATGAATCATTGTTGGAAAAAAGTGCCCCACAATTACAATAGCAAAAATTTTTTTTCAAAACAAATCAACATACAGTTACGTCGCTCAAAATGTACGAGTTCTATTAATGCAGATGTGCTCTGCTGGAAATATACTGTAATTGAAATTTCATCATGAATTTTCATCATATTCTATATCCGAGGTCCCAACGTTGTAATCCACCTGCATTGCTTTCTGTATGATTGACCCTTAGTGCGGACACGGACACAGCAATTCAACTATAAAGTGAAATGAATTGAGTGTGAAATTTACTGTTTCATACAAGTTAACACTTTTTTTCATCTCGATTCTGTAACACAGATTTCGCGTTAGTAATATTTTCTCTCTCGCTTAGTAATTTTTTGCGCGAATGAATACTTGCGCTAGTCCCCCACCACTTTCGCCGAGCAATCAAAAATCGTAAAAACGAAGCACGCAGTGTCAGACCGAACACAAATATTGTGCCCTTACAAGAATTCCCATAGCTTAATTTTTAAAAGTTTTTTTTTTTTTTCAGGTAGTATGCGCCATTTTGAGACATAGTTTTCATTATTTTGGTATATAAATTAACCATTATTTTTTCATTATTTTTTAAAGAATTGTCCAATGACCTTGTCACTTGAGAATTTTAGACATTACACTGATTGGGATGATTATTGAAACAATGTGGTATTTCGTTTCTGCCAATAGGCACATTGTCTCTTTACGAAACTACATTCCTATCTTGAATTTGTAATCCACTTTTTTGCGTCTTTATTCCGTATAAAAACGTATTACAAATTGAAAACATCGAAAAGTAATTAATGATTGGTAAAGATACCCATGTGGTATAACAGTGTGATCAATAGAAAAGCAGGTCACAGATACACCTGTATGTATATTATTAACTTTAGTTTGTATAGTATAAGTTTTATGTTAAAAAAAGACATGATCTTGCTAAGTTTCTTCTTAGCAAGACTAATCGAATGGGCGGAAGTAGGCAAGTATTTATAAATGTAACCTATTAGTATGTTCTATTTATAGGATGGGATTTGGTCAGCCGCCTGGATTTGTGCTGGGGGCTCGGTTGGTGATCATTGTACCTTGTTCCTGTTCGGGCGGTTGATTGGATTTCACCTTGTATAATATATAATTTACCTATCATTTTAATCGTATATATTTTGCTACATAAATTAAATGAACCTTTAATTTAGTTCATGTACATTTATTATTTTATTACATATATTTTTATAAGATTAAATTTGACTTGTAAAAAGTGTAATATATAATTTGCAAAATAAACTATTTCAATTTTGAATTTTGAACGCTTGTCCACAGGCGTCGACACAGCACGTCTGGCACCGGGTTGAAGTCGGTGAGGACAAAATGATGACGGCATACAGTACGATACAGTTCGTGGTACAAAAACACAACTTCGTAGGAAATAGGTTAAAGGTACGTAATTTTACTTGCTTGGACATGATGAACAGCGTGTTTTTAGTATCCAAAATTGAAAGCTCTCGATGAATTGTTGCTGATAAATGTAGCCTTTAAGGGTTAAGTTACCATTTCGTTCCGCTTAAACGACGGAATAAAGTCAGGATTTTAGGATTTTACAGTGACTCATTTTCAGTACACGCTGCAAGACTCTGGAATCGCTTACCAGTGTCAATTCAGGCATTGAAAAATACAAATCACTTTAAAATAAAAGTGAAGCAATTTTCTCAACAGAGTACCCATCTTAGAACCCAAATATCCAATATTATTATAATTTTTGTATGTTTATTTTTTATTTATATATGTATGTGTATATTTTAAAGGTATGTATTCATTTATTTATGTATGTTCATGTATTTTTTTTATGCAATTTATGTCTTAGATATTTAGGTTTATATTTTAATCTTGATCTCCCTATTATTTTCTGATTAGTACCTATTTACACCTCTTTCTGTTAGCTACCAAGGGTTGCGTGGAAGATATTGCTATTAGCAATAAGTGCCGCCCTTGTACACCATGTTTAATTGTTTCTTTTGTCTTTTAAGTTAGTTGTGTAAATGTGCAAAAAGTGTTATAAATAAATAAAAATAAATAAAATCATATCTCAGAATCATTATACCAACTTTAACTATTTACTTTGCGTCAATATTAGACAAATCACAAAATAGATAAAATCATCCTGGTTATGTCTATGATGTGAACAGAAGTGTTTTAGGGCGGGTCTAGCTCGCACAATTTAGGGTTCCGTATCGATACTAAAATTTGCAATCAATAGATAAAAATGAACTATATAAGTATTTATGTCAATCTTATCCAAATTTGCTTTGTGATAAATGAAAATGCATGGAAGAATGAAATGCTAACGTGACAGAATTTTGCAATAAAACACAAACCCACTTATTATTAAAGCAATTGTGTGAGTTTGGGAGAGCGCCCATTTCACGAAGCCTAATGTTCTCTCCCCCTCGGAGAACTGTCTGAATGAATCTCAAACCAATCCTCATGAGGCTGTCGCCTGTTCTCAACGCCTGCAATGCTCTTCGGTGCAGAAAACGATCCGAACCATGCATGAAGCTCTGCATTAGCTGGTCTCTGCCAAAATACACAAAGCAATATTTGTAACTATAAGTAAATTATAATATTATTATAAAACAATGCTTCAACAGCAAATTATGTTTTTGCATTATTTGCTCTTAAAACTATAACAAATGTAAAAGGACAGGTATGTGTTAAGGCGCTACGGAAAAAAAATCGACACTTTAAGAACTTGCATATACTTAAGTAAATAATGTATTATTTTAATAAAATAGTATATTATTTTTGGAAACTTTTTCTAGGGATCTGTTAAAACAGAAACGCGATTGGACAAATTCGGCTCGATAGAAATATTTATTGAAATGAGGCCCTTTTCAACACCATTTCTCCTGGTTTGACAATATAGAATAACATATGGACTGCAATTATATTTTATTATATGGATTTTAACGGTATCTAGGACCTGGTTAAATGAAATTTTGACAGCAACTTTAGTACATTTTATATTAATAACAAACCAACTTTTTGCTACTTTTCCACGAATCCGTTCCTCTCGCACCGAGGGTTTTTTCGCATATTGAGTAACAGGGACGCTAAAACTTTTACATATCGCCTTAATCAACCACATGATAATTTTCCAAAGAAGTAATGTAATGATTATTGTTTTAGATTTTCTTAATAATTTTGAAAACCT
Source organism: Ypsolopha sequella (assembly GCA_934047225.1). NCBI lineage: Eukaryota > Metazoa > Arthropoda > Insecta > Lepidoptera > Ypsolophidae > Ypsolopha > Ypsolopha sequella. The sequence goes on along the minus strand of OW203994.1, from coordinate 10,858,736 downwards.
ATTGTTGGTTCCGCGCGGTCATATTTTTTTGGGAAGGTTGTTCGAAATGATAAGTATATTGTGCTTTTATTAAGATATACCTATCTATTTACACCCGGTATTTTTAAATGATGTTCCTAGGTTCCTAAACATTTAAATCAACTTTCAAACAAAAAACAAATAATTGAAATAGCTAGTGAATTACCGAAATTATGAACTCATGAATATGTAAGAAAATTTCAGCAATTTCATAGGTAAAGACCTATTATATAATATTGTATATTTTGTATTAGTATGTATATTGACATGTAGATAATAAGGTAATATAAGAAATTCGGTTATTTCTTACGTATTTTTTTACACCATCTACGCCTTATCCTCTATTTTACATTATCTTCCACCCAAAGGTTGTCTGGAAGAAATCGCCGAAGCTATAAGATCGCCTATTGTACCGTAACTTCTCGTTTTGGTGCACAATAATAGTAGTTTATGCTACAAGGGCGCAAAGGAATAAATTACGAGGACGATTTAAAACACGAGTGTAGCGAGTGTTTTAAACGTAACCAAGTAATTTATTGCTCTTGCGCCCGTGTATCATACTACGTTTTTCAATGCATAGTGTGAGGAAATAAAACAAATATAATTTCGTGAACTTTGAATTGTAATTGGCTCAAAAGGACTGTATCCAGAGCCGTTAAACAGTGGAAAAATAAGTATGACATTTATGGTACACAGGAAAGGCTGCAGGTTAGCCAACCATTGAAAGTAAATTTAAAAAAATTATAATAATAAAGCCCTGGGGCAAAATAATCGACTTTCTGTTTGGTTTTGATGCATAAAAAAGTGGGCCTTTACGAGCACATGCATTGAAAAGAGTATTAATGTTATGTTATGTCTACCAACTGAGTTTTGAATGCGATCACTAATTGGCTAAAACTACGTTAGTTTTTCGTATTTTCGCTTAATTCGTCACTTCAGATATCGAATCGTTCGTGAAGTTGTAGAGCATCATGATTTGATATTATACTTTGATACAAATTTTAGGGTTCGAAACCACATCAGATGTTTTTCCTTTTTTGTATTTTTATTGGAGTTAGAAAATACAAAGTCTTCCAACAAAATGTCAAAATTAGGTGCGATGACAAGAAAGCGGAGCGGAACGAGGCGTCCACCCAAGTTTCAACAAAATTCATAATAGGTATATGATAAAATTCTTCTAGTTTTTTTTTTTTCTTTTTTGCAGGCAAAATCCACTACGGAAATTTTTCAACCAATTAGAGATCACATTCAAAACTCAGTTGGTAGACTTTGCATATATTAGTGCGCGAGTCCGACTCGCACTTGGCCGGTTTTTTATACAGCTCCATGGGGCCGTATCTAGACTTCCGCAGGAGGTACATGGTTTCTACTTGATATCTTATATGGTACCCGAGCAAAAGGGTCTTGATAGACGGACAGCCAGACAGACAGACGAACAACAAATTGATTCTATGATGGTTCTGTTTCTTGATTTTGAGGCACGGAATACTAAAAATGGAGGCTAATTGTTACAAACGGACATATCGCAACATCACTTTTGTAAAGTTGTAGGTTGTTAACTTAAAATGGTATACAACGATCGGAATAGAAAAAGATTTTTCGATCAGTGGGTCTACCGCGTAATTCTCATTTTCATCAACATCAACTTGAGATTGAAATTTGACGTGCGTGTGACGACGCCCGCCTAACATGCCATCTCTTTTGCACGCGTTGAATTTCGCATGCATTTGCTTGAAGTTGATACAAATGAGAATTACGCGGTAGAGCCCCTGTTCAGCTAAAAAAACCAAAGACACGGCTAAGAAGGATTATGCTGCACCATAATAAGTTATTATGCTGCACCATAATAAGTTATTATGGTGCAACATAATCCTTCTTAGCCGTGTCCTTAAGACGTGTTATTATTATTAATAACACGTCTTCGCATACTTCCCGAAATACGAAATTTCTACTTATCCACCTCACAGTCTCGGCTTAGCTCCCTGTGATTTTATTCATTCCCTGTTGTAAAGGAAAATGAGATTTTTATTTTTAAGTGAATCCTTATTTATTCGCATCTCGTGTAGGGGGCATGTCCAAAACATGTACGTCACTTCCGGTATGGAAATGGTTATTAAATCAACAATTTTAAAGTATTAAAGAATTTCTTGACACAAAAATTTTTAACGCTAGGTAAATAGATATGTATAAGTTGACATATTTATTAAATTCAAGTTTGTATTGGATGCTATATAATGTAATGCATGAATGATTGTTTGACTATTATGTTCTTGTTTTGTGAATGTTGCTTTTACTGATGTCCAAAATTTCTTTTGTACCAATATGTGCATGCTACATTAAAACTAGTTAATAAGGAGCTCTTTTGCATGTACCTACTATACACCTAGTACTATCTACCCTTGTTAAAGCAAGTAAAGATATTCTTATTCTTATGAAATTTTCAACGAAGGATATAACTTGATTTCTGGTTATAGATGTAGAAAATGGTAATATTTATTTATATGTGCATTATTTTTATTGAAAAATATATATATTGCCTTTATCAGCTTGTTTTTTCGTTTTTTATATATAATTATATAGGTAAATACACATAAAAGAAACACGATTATTGTAGAATAACCTAATATAGTCCAAGATACTTACTCCAACTGATGCCGGGCCCAGTGGGGCCCGAAATATACATTATTTTTATTGTTATTTCCATTAATTTTGAAGTAAGTTATTACGTTTTTTAATCGTTCATTATTTGTTATAACCATAGTAAAGTTAATAAAAATGTTGAAATAATCTCGTAAGCGAATGCGTTGCCATTGACACGAGTGATACAATTAATTGGCCATTGATTCCTTGTTCTATGATTTGGTAAAGAGGTGGCATAAGAAGTACCCACTTAAATAATTTACGGTTGTATTTCTGATTTGCTTTTTTATTCCTGAAGAAGCTATAGCAGCCAACAAAGTAGCAATTTCTCACCTGTCGGAGAGAGACCAAAATGTTTTTATATGCGTCGAGCATTTTCGAAACCATCAATAGTAGTTTATAAAACTGGCACATAAGAGGTTATTAAAACACGAATGTGAGTTTAAAAAACGAGCCGTAGGCGAGTTTTTTAATATCATAAACGGATGTTTTAATACCTAGATATATTATGTGTAGCTTTTCGGTCTATCGGTTTTGCAGATAAGGGGAGGGGGGACATGCATATTTTTGTGGTTTTTATAGCCTGGATTTTATTATATCTGGATTTTATAGCACAGGTAAAGGTGTTTTCAAATACGTGCACACAAACGCCGCCTGGAATACTACTAAACAAAGATAGGCCCGCTGGACCTGTATTTGTGGATCCAACCGCGTTGTGGTTATACCGCATCTTCACTAAATTAATCAAAGAATTCAATACCCATATTGTATTTTTAGTATAATATAGGCCCCCACTCACCCGCCCGATTCCGCTTGAGATATTGTCGCTATGTGCCTGCTGTTAGTTCGTGCGTACTGACACGCAGTATGTTAACCGCGCCCGGTACGTTTCTTAGAAGATAGCCTACTATTCTTTTTTTACTATGGTTTGGTGAAGTTTGATCTATCTGACAGTACAGCAAGAACGGGCGCCCATTTCTGTTCCTAAGGTTTATTGACTAGGGTAATATTGGGGCTGGAAGTACTTACCGAATAGATTTTACGAAATAAATATGAATAAATATATTTTTCTTGATTGTGAATTCTTTCTTCCGATATAAATATTTCAGGAACTTTGACACAGAATAAATAATAGTAAAACGTATTTTTATTTTTGAAATTTTCTGTCTTCAAAAACTGTCCGTGGTGAAAACATCATAATTATGGATTTCATTAATTATCCATAAAATGAGAGACGTGGCTCGTGCAATAAACTAAAATAACGCCACATACATAAATGGTCAATTATGTATATTTTAATTATAATATATTCCATTCAACAGGCTAGGAAGCAATTTTTTACTCATTAAAACATCCTTGTGGTCCACCTTTTGTGTAAAATTCTCTTTTGTACAGAACAATGAGGAAACTGAACAATAACCTGCTACAAATAATACTTAACTAGGGCTGTGTTTTATGTACCATCGAAGAAAACACTGCTGACCCATTTTTCCTTATGCAATGGTAATATCATTACGGACGAAAAGTGCTGGGCTAACGATTTAAGGCATATATATGGACAACGCCCGCCCCGCGGGCCAGATGCGGCCCGCTCTGGCGTTTGAACCGGCCCGCGGAACGTTTTAAAACCGCGCGCCAAAAATCGTAATATTTTTGGTGCTACAAAAGAGCTGAGTGAGAGCATCTTAAAGCGACAAAACGTATTACCTACTTTTATCATAAATTATGTCCACTACATTTTGTTCCACACTTCTAACATATTAGATTGCAGTGTGTGCAAGCAATGAATAACTAAGATGTCGATTGCCACAATTTTATCGCACTAACTTGATAAATATATAAAATTAACCGTTTTTTTTTCACGATTACCTATTATTTACGATAATACTACGTATTAACTACGGCCCGCGATTTCGTTAACATCCTAAAGTTTGGCCCGTAACTTTCAAAAGGTTACCCATACCTGATTTAAGGTATCGCACTCAAAAATGAGTAAAGAAAAAAATAATCCATAAGACATGGCGAAAGCGTCTCTCCGTCGATTTGTCACAGCAACAGAAATCTGAATAAATAGGTAACAGCCAACAACTTTTAAAAAAGTTATCAATCTTGGCTCAAAAATATTTTTCTCTATTTTTCACAAGAGAGCAAATTTTTTTATCCCTTTAAGTTTGATGATTTGTTACGAGAAAGGGTAGCGCTAAGAGTTATGATTATAAACCTATAAAACAATATTTATTTCAAAAATGTGATTTATTTGAGTGATTTGAGAAAATATACGTAAAATTTATATTCCCTCCCCATATTATTACATATATTTCTGAAATGACGGACCCCTAAATTCGGACACTAGCGACACGCAAAACGATGCCTGTCAGACAAAAGCAGTGGTATACGGCCGTTAGCTTGGATGTGTTGTTGTGCTATAAAACTTTTTTATCAGTCTGCCTCACTCGCACTCATTGGGCTTATGAAGCGAAAAAGTAATAGATAGATATTTCGCAAGTCATCGGCATGGTAAATTCTTATTGTTACCGATGCGATGTCTATGGCCCAACGGCTCCAATGATAACGGCAGCAGTAAATAATGAACATCGGCTGTCTTTGGCTTCGTAGAGCGCCGTCTCTGTCACCGGACTGTTAGTGCTTCGTGCGACAGAAATGACGCTACGATACGATGTGCATTATTTACTGCCAACGCCAACGACCTTGAACTGAGTAACTTTATAACCATTTTATGCGGCAACTATAGCATTTTTTAATATAAGAAAAATACATAGTAATCTACATGATACAAGTAGTTATGTGGTTTTTCCTTAAATTTATTTTAATTTACAGAAGTGCAGCAAAAAAATTCTAAGGTTACCCTTATTTCTCGATTTTTTGTCCACTTATAACAATATAACTGCTACAGTTTTTATCGAAACAGTACAAAAATTTATAAACTTCTAGACAAAATAGTATTAAATGATATGGTTTTCTCAGTTCTTGGAAATTCATTTTATTTTAGATAAAATAAATTAAAAACACACTATTTTCGCACTTGTCAGCCGCAGCGACTGACGTAACAGCCATTTTGCAGTGCGAGCTGATAAAAACTTTGTTTTAAATGGTTTTGTTCAAAATTTCAATTACCACGAATCAAGTTGCTTATTTTTTCGATGGAGCCACCTTAACTGGTGGTACGCTTCAGTTCGTCTGTGGCTTGATAATGAAACCATGCCGCCCAGCGACTCTTCGTGTTCCGGCATGACGTCATGAGAAGCCAGACCAGTGGGTCTACCGCGTAATTCTCATTTTCATCAACATCAACTTGAGATTGAAATTTGACGTGCGTGCGACGACGCCCGCCTAACATGCCATCTCTTTTGCACGCGTTGAATTTCGCATGCATTTGCTTGAAGTTGATACAAATGAGAATTACGCGGTAGAGCCCCGGGACAGTGGCTGGAGGTAGTTACGTGGTATCAGTTATTCGTCCATTATCGTTTCGTTGACTGATTTGAAGCCTGTCTGCTTTCACTTTCCCGATTTCTGGGCAAAAGAACTTAACTGGGCAAAGGCCTCTTTACGCCTGGATTTTTCTCAAGATTCATACAAAAGGTAAAAACTGAATGTAAAGTTAACAGCTTATTTTCTATATCTTTTTTTTTTCATACATATTATCTAGCGACATCTAACTACGTCTCTATTATAGTTATAGCCCAAAAAGCAAAATTTGATGTAACACCATCACAATAGCTGTCAGGATATCGTGAATGAATATTGCTTCGGTTTTATGCAAAGTTTAGCAAGTTGTATAATTTTTATCTATACTGGAAATAAAAAAGAGAGAAATATAGACGTCGTTCATGCAAAGAAGACTAAGTTAATAAACTTTTCTATAAATAAACCGTTACCGTTTCATACAAAATAATAGTAATAATAAAATTCTTTATTGCACGGAATAAAATTATCGTACAAAGGCGAGCTTAATACTAATTAGTATTTTCTACCAACTAACCTTTGGCAATGAGAAATTTTTTGAGGGTAGTGCCATACTATTTAAATAAGTAATCCTGAAAATAGTACTTAAATAATTGAAATAACTAGGCTACAAGTTTTTATCTAAAAGCATTTCACAAATTCGGCGCTTTTTGAATATCTCGCCATCTTGCACCTTTTAATGAGAGATGGGGCGGATTGCGATGTGGGAGGGAAGGGAAACATATTTAAAGATGTTTGCAAAGTGTCATTGGTCACAAACACCTAAAGCATTTATATGGTAGCTGAGCGGGATGGCGTAATCTTAAGTCTTAGTCTTTGGTCTCTCTTCTGTAATACAGTCTCAATTCTGCACGATCTCACATGAAGATGCCATATATATGACCAAGTAGCTAGAAGAAATAAACTAGATGGTTACTACGGTACTGGTTATCAAAATAAATAGATTCACCACGCTCAGCTATCGTTTGTAAGTCAGATACGTAAAAAAACCAAATAAACTCATATGGGCTTCGTGACCGACCATGAAGCGTCAACCACCAGCAACCATGGTATGGAACTTGGTTTGTAGTGGCCTGAAGTTAGCTGCACAATCACGTTTGACAGCCAAATTTTTCCAATGATTTTTGACGTTTGTTGAGGGTCGTGAACGAATCGTGGGTGTTTTTGGTGGAAAATACCCCTAAAGCCGCCAAGCTTGGTTTACAAGCCGGTTTAGTGAAATATATTTAATATGTTCTGTATTGTTATACCAAGAAAAACTGTTTCTGTTGCAATATCTAACCTACGGTCATTTATGTGTTTTATAATTATATAATGTAAGACTAAATTCGTATCGACCTGTTTAACATCAGATATTTAAAAAAAACAGGTATTTGTTAGTAGTAAATCAATCTAGCACCCGAGAAAGAGCAAACAGTGATTTATCTAAAATAAATTGTTCCTTGGCATTATAAATAATACGTGAAGTTCCATCAGCAAATAAACCAAATGTCAAGTTACTGTCAAGTTAATGTCAAGTATTATCTACTCGTACTTATCAATTGTAATTGATAAATTCTTGTTACTAGAGGTACATTTTATAGGTATATCTTCCTATTTATGTAAACACTTTAAGTAATTAAGTATAAAGACGGATCGATTTACATGAATTTATTTTGCGATACGCGACATGTTTCGAATTCCTTCCGAATTCGAAACATGTCGCGTATCGCGAAATAAATTCATGTAAGTCGATCCGTCTTTATACTTAATTATGAATTAAACTTACAATAATTACAAATCTAAAACACTTTAAGTAGTTTATGTATTTTATTATAAACTATGAAAGCTTTTATTTAAATGTTTATTAGGATGCAGTTTAGTTTTTTCAACTATTTAAGTACCATTATATCCCTTGATTAAACTTTTTAAATATTATGGCACTTTGCCAAAGGCATTAGAGCATTGGATGGTCTAAGGCCAAATGTTAGCTGTATACTAATTAGTATAAAGCTCGAATTTGTACAATAGTTTTATTTAGTGCATTTTTTTTTATCCTTACCTGTATTATGTAGGTACACTATTCAGTCACGGGCCCATAGGGGCCTGGTGATTTGAAAGGCATTCATGGGGCCGAAGCCAACATTGAAGAGGCCTTTGGTACCATTTAATCTAAATGTGAGATGGCTGCATCTATAGGCAGGCCTCTCTCTCAATATATCATTGAGGTACACTAACGGATAGTCCCCCATAGTTTCCATAAGTTGCAATAGCCAGGAAGGAAGCAACTTGGGGTGGGCTATGAGGATGGGATGCTAAAAGGACCAGATATCAGGGCCATGGAGTGAGATAACGGACGTCTGCCTCCAAAATTTCTCACAAATTTAAGTCTGGCAGCCTGTGACTTGCTGTTATAGCCGTAATAATAAATCAATCAATATAAAGTACTTTATGTTATTACTACGTTTCTCAAGTTTTTGAAGTTAAACCGTACTAAAGTATTTTTTTCAAAATTTTACTGTCCCACTTTATCGCCGCGATAAATATGGCCAAATTACAGCTTTCTTGTACTAAGATTCTCTAAGCTAAGCTGCGGACAGACAGACAGACAGATATGGCGAAACTATAAGGGTTCCTTGTTGTTGACTACATAACCCTAAAAATCATGCTAGAATGTGTTTACGTAAAGATTACAGGAAAAATAAAACGGTTGAGAAATTCACGAAAAAACGATACAAAATAAATTTATCATCCACAATACGGAACCCTAGGTATGCCAGTCTGTCTCTTACTTGGCTGGTTTTTTTAAAAAATTTTGCTAATTACACGTTGGCTGTTACAATGTTTGCAAGATTCTATGTTACAACCCGTACGAATCAACTGTGCACTCCGCTGGAATTTTTGCAAACGGTACCGTCCAAATGACGTCACAGCGCGAGGTGCACAGTTAATTCGTACGGGTTGTAGGTGATGTTAGCAAAAATAAGGCAATGCACCAAAGTTGTGAATTTTCTTTAATTTCTCGGGGAACGCACGGTCTGCCCCGGGCGCTATCGTCGTGCTTATTTTCTGAAACATATTGAACAAATATGTAGATACATGACGAATTAAAAATACAGGGCGTCCCATCTCAATGGGCGGTGGAGGAAAAGTACTCAAATATTGGGATAGGTAATTTCGCTTCATGGAGACGTCATTTTATTTAAAAAAATAAGTTGATTCGTATTTAAATGTTTTTGGAAAATTGCCTACTTGAAGCAAGAATCGAAAAGGGAAAATTTGAAAAAAATCAACCTAATGCATGTTTATGATACCAATCGAAAGGGCCAATAGGACATATATTTTTTCTAAGCAACATAGTATCTGAGGTTAATCTTTTCAATTTTGGCCGGTTCGATTTCCGCTTCAAGTAGGCAATTTTCCACTAACCTTTAATGCGAATCTACTTATAAAAAGAAATATATTATGTCTCCATGAACCGAAATCGTCTATCCCATCCCATCCCATCCCGTCCAATCCCACTAATATTATACATGTGAAAGTTTGGATGGATGGATGGATGGATAGATGGATGGATGTATGTATGTATGTATGTATGTATGTATGTATGTATGTATGTATGTATGTTTGTTACTCCTTCATGCCGAAACTACTGAAATGATTAGGCTGAAACTTTGCACAAATGCAGTTCTAGACTTGGAATAGGACATAGGCTACTTTTATTCCATAAATCAGTTCCCATTGGAACGCAATGGGGTGTCAAGTTCCTATAGAAAACTGATGTACTGTTACTCCGTCACGCCGTTGAATATTATTAGTGGGATGGGATAGTGAGAATGGGATGGGATGGGATAGTGGCATTAGTGGTATAGGATGGGATAGGATTCAATACGACTATACAACAACTTAATCAACGCAGGTGAAGCCGCGGGCGAAAGCTAGTCTCCAATATTTAAAGTACTTTCTCTCCAAGGCCCATTGAGGTGAGACGTCCTCTATGCTTTCCTGGAGATTGTAGAATACATCCTATACTGCCGTGTAACACGCAACTAAAGATTGTCAACGTCTTGTCTCCAGATCAGATGTACAGCCATCATCTACTCAATATACCTGCAGAGCACGGAGAAGAGTGCCACAGAGGAACGGGAGAAGACCAGGCCAACCAGTGACCCTAAGGTCCATGAAGCCATCGTCTTCCCTATCCATCGCCTTCCTGAAAACAGTGAGTACTAAGTAACACAAATAATTTAAATATAATATTTTTTGCTTTGTGGTTGACTTTGAATGACTATATTTTTTGAGAAGACATTGCCACAAAGGGATTTTCACGGTTGTGTCCTGTATGTCCTGTGAGTAACTTGAAAAATTTTATTATACCTATATAAATAATACATAGCTACATACATACACATAAGTTAGGTATACTAGCACAAAATAGATATAACCAGAAGGCCGACTCCATCCAACTAGTGAAAACAGACGCACACATGCATAGACGCCTACGTATGATGATCTTGGCAGAATTTCGTATTGGCATTCGCGTCTATGTGTGCGTGCGCCTGTTTTCGCTAGTTATGCGGAGTGAACCTTCTGTAAGTGGTTATTTTGTGCTACTAGTACGTTACATAACATTTCCTTTTATATCATGATAATTAGTTCATGGGGTGCACAGCTACGTGCCACTGAGCCACGTAAAATGAGGTCCATCTATGCGAACTAAGTCGCGGGCGAAAGCTAGACTTGTTATAAATTTTAGATCATTTTGATCCAACTACAGTTGTAGTTCTACAGTTCGCTTGTTCTGTAGGCCTACCATGAGTTTTGACCTCGGTACACTTTAGTGACTGCGTGAAATATTTATATGAGAAATTGCACAGCGCCCCTAGCGGTTTACGAGAGGAACCAGAATTTGTCATACAATAGTATTTTATGCTACTAGGGCGAAAAGGAATAAAGTACGAGGACGATTTAAAACACGAGCGTAGCGAGTGTTTTAAACGTAACTGAGTAATTTATTGCTTTTACGCCCGTGTATCATACTACGTTTTTCAATGCATAGTGTGAGGAAATGAAAACAAATATAATCTTGTGAACTTTCAATTATGATTGGCTCAAAAGGATTGTATCCAGAGCCGTTAAACAGTGGAAAAAAAAGTATAACATCTATGGTAGACAGGAAAGGCTGCAGGTTAGCCAACCATTGCAAACAAATAAAAAAAAAAAAAAAAGCCCTAGGGCAAAATAATCGACTTTCTGTTCGGTTTTGATGCATAAAAAGTGGGCCTTTACGAGCACATGCATTGAAAAATATTTTACGCAGTCGCTAACGTGTATCGAGTACATAACACATAGGCACTTGTTTTTTTTTAATGTTCAATCGAATAGGCCTAACAGAGCACAATAACAATACTTTCCATTAGAAAAAACAAGAACTTTTCTAGATATTGGTACCGATTCGGTGAAGCACATCTTAATTTATTTGACAGGACTAAACTTTATTTAAGCGTTCTGTCCTTGTCTTTTCGATAAAGAAAGAAAAAGACAAGACGCTTAAAATAAGATAAGTTCTGTCAAATAAGTTAAGACGTGTTATGCCAAATCGATACCATTATAACTAACCTCACTTATCCTATCATTTGAGTTCATCTCGTTACTCGTTTCTTTTGATAATACCTTATAATAAGATTTATTTTTCATTGGCTTTTTATCTTTGCTCTAATTTAATCACATTTATAACTAAAATTGAATTTGAAATGTTAATCCACTTTTAATTTAGTTCAAATTATTATTATCGTTTATTTTTAATGCATGCGTTGGTTATTAATATTTATTGTTTTTTAAAGAACATTTATTGGAAGAAACTACACTAAACTACAGAGTATTCTAGTATGGAGTGTAGTGATACTATGTAAATAATTACTTATAGTTTTTTTTTTTAAGAGACAAATAAACGTTTTTTTATTTTTAATTTCATATGAACATTCAAATTCATGTTTTTTTTTACCTATTATTGATCATTTATTCGTTCGTTGCGATCATGAACCATGAACTGTACTTCGTACAGTACGTCTTAATTAAGGTGCTTTAAGCTGCAAAATTGCTGTCACAAGAGAAAAAAAACATTATTTACTTATTAGTATAAATATTGAGAAATCTGCTCAAGTAAATGCGTAGATATAGCAATGAACTATTTTTAAATAGAATGGTTTTCACAGACAACGTCTTTGATGTGCTAAAATTTTAAATTTCGCTAAAAACGGCCGCTTTTGGCATAAATTGAAATTTTAGCTCATCAAAGATGAAAACCATGCTATTTAAAAATAGTTCATTGCTATATTTACGCATTTACTTGAGCGGATTTTCAATAATTATACTGGTAAGTAAATAATGTTTTTTTTTCTAAAGTATCAGCAATTTTGCAGCATATAGCGCCTTAATAAGTTTACCACATACACTGTACGTATTCCGTCAATGCAGTATGGGATTGGTTTGAAAAGAGCTTAATTTGCAACTTCCGCAGTTTATTCCTAGGTTTCAGATTAGTTTTGTACCATCGCATCGGGCAGATGGATAGACGAAGCTTCGGCGGAACTGGCGGAACCCAACAAATCTTCAATGAGCCCCCAGAATATTGTGTTAACCTTTCTTTCAGTCAAGATAAAATGGAATAAAACATTCTAAGCACATTCTAAGTACGAATGAGCATTGTATGTGCACACCTAGATTTTTTCAAGAGACTTTGTGTTGCGGGTCACGAATTCACCGTGGCACGTATGTTTATACACTCGCTCCGCGTTCCGCAGCGAGAGTTTCTTTTTCGCTTTTTGCAGAAACGCCGAGTTTCACATGTAAATGTTTTCTGTGTTAGCAGCTCTTGTAGTCTTGTGGCTGTTGTGCGTTACTTTACGAATTAAGCATTGCAATGAGTACATGTTTAAGAAAGGAAAATAACAGCATAATATTATATTGAAATTATTAAAAATTTCAGGCAATATATTATTAGAGGTATAGACAATGATTTCAAAAAGTTATTTAATCTGTAAGATGGATCTAAGCCATGATTTTGACTGTATTGCTTGAGCAATAATTAGATAGAATTAACCGATAACATTCTGGGTTAATACAAGTGTTTTGGAAAAACCATTAATGCCCAATATTTTCGAATTTGTTTTTTTTTCTCTCTATGTATTATCTATTGTACATATAATAATCTGTTAATATTAGAATCGGCAAAAACAACAAAAGTCAATTCAAAATGTAGCTACAAAAACAGAGTGTTTCCGGAAAAAACATCAAACGTTTTTATGAATTTATATGCCAATAAATTAACAAATATTTTTTAACCTTTTTTTTACTTTTTGACATCGAAAACACAATCAATTTTGAACTAATAGTGAAGAAAATAGACTAGGCAATTGACCAAAACTAAAGATGCTTGAAGCATGCGTCTAGAATACGTTGCAGGAATTTTCAAGAGCTGGAAGTAAAATAAGTATTCCTTTAAAAAGATGGTGCTAGTAATGAAAAAGCTTTGAAAATCTGTTGTTATACATGGATTGTAAACAGTTTCTAAAAAAATACTTCTTTGGTACAGACAGCAAAGGAAATAAGTAACCAGGCCCAGCGCAAACACTTTATAAACAAATAGTGCATGTATAGACCAAGTATTTCACATCTCATCTATCGCTCACCTGTGGGTGTTAGGATCAAAGTGTTTGCGCTGGGCCTGGCTACTTATCTCTTTTGCTGTCTGTAAATTTGCGTAGCTTGAGTAACAAAAAGCCAGTTGGCTCCCAGGGATAACAATTTGTGCTGAAATTATCTAGCTATTAATATTATAAAAAAATAGCACTATACAACGTGTAACAGGCAGGTGTAACCATATTTGAAGAGCCTACTTAGTCAATGGTGTAAAACAACTTTTACTATGGCGCCAACCCTAAAATATCAAAAAAAAATCTGCTCTTCCATACATTTCGGCCGAGCAGCATTGCATTTTTCTATGAAACAGTAATTTTTTTTTTTCGAGATACAGGTTTTGTTCCATAGTAAAAGTTATTCTATACCATTGACTGAATAAGCTCTTCAAATATGGTTACACCTTTCTGTTACACCTTGTATACGTAATATGATTTCCATTTTGTTTTCACATCAAAGTGGAAAGAGGTACAAGTTAATTTAGAGTGTTTTAAAATCTAAAAAAATAATCATGAAACTTAATTGAATTAAATATTTTAGGTAATACCTATCTACTATGTACATATTTTTACGTCTTTTTATTTTTTTTACATTTTATATTATGATTAGCAAAAAGCTAGACGCTGAGTGGTTAAAAATAATTGGCAATGTCTGTGAAGAACTTAAACTCATTAGCTTAGAAAATAAATGAAAAAAAAAAAGAACGTTGGAACCTTTTGCTTGTTATTTTACAAAGACTTAGAAATAATAAAACATTTCATTTCTATTTTATTGTCTAGAACTCATTAAGTATAGTGACAAATATATTTTTATTCTTTTTTAGGGTTCCGTACTCAAAGGGTAATCAATGGGACCCTATTACTAAGACTCCGCTGTCCGTCTCTCTGTCCTTCTGTATGTCCGTCTGTATGTACGTCTTTCCGTCTGTTCGTCTGTCCGTCTGTCACCAGGCTGTATCTCATGAACCGTGATAGTTAGACAGTTGAAATTTTCACAGATGATGTATTTCTTTTGCCGCTATAATAACAAATAGTAAAAAGCAGAACAAATATTTGAGGGGGCTCCCATACAACAAACATGTTTTTTTTTGCCGTTTTTATAGATAATGGTACGGAACCCTTCGTGCGCGAGTCCGACTCGCACTTGGCCGGTTTTTTATCTATCTCAAAAATCAAATTAGCAATTTGGAATTTATGCATATTATGTAATATATACTTTATATAAACAATAAATACTGAAATTAAACTATCGACGGAGTTATTTATTAGTGACCAACTTGATTTTAAACTTTTGTTTCAGATATTTTGTAATAAAAAAATATATACAAGGTGAATTTGTAAACATCATCCAAATTCATACTTGAGCCTTGGTAAGTGATCAGCATCATGAATCAATAACGATTTTTGTAAAATTTATAAAATAAAATTTCGACTCCCCATAGCGATTCAGTCAGGACTGGGAGTGAATTACTATGGGAAGTCGAAATTTTATTATACAAATTTCACAAAAATTGTTATCGATTCATGATGCTGATCTCTTACCGAGCCTTTAGTATGAATTTGGACGATGATCAAAAAGTCACCTTGTATATGTATACATTTTATGAATTTTACTAAAATCGTTATTGGTTCATGATGCTGATCACTTAACACGTTGGTGCGAACACAGGCGCCTTCGTAATTATGAAAAAACGCACAGCGTTTTCCCATACAAAGTATCTGGACGTCTGAAGACGTTGTACTTCATCGCACATCTTGTCTACCCTTGTTATGTAGCACAACGTCCATAAACGTCGTCAAAATCTTCGACGTTTGTAGACGTTGTGATCTATTCGAATGTATACTACCTTTTGCGTTGCAGAACAACGTTTATAAACGTTCTGGAATATTTCATAAAAAAAATATTATCTTTAATATAAACTTTTTATTTGGCACTATAAAGAATGACATTTATGACCCACACAGAATAAGTTCTCAAAAGAAACGAAATTTTTCATATTTATCAGTTAAACAAAAACATATTACTCATATGAAACATAAAACTGACAGACAAGTCAACTACTTAGGTAACTTAAAAAAAATTAGAATCTAATTCCACCATATTACCATACAAAAACTATTTATCAAAATAAATTCAACTCTGACAAAATTATCAAATAAACAACAAGTCTTTATCAAAGAAAAAACAAAACATGATCAACAAACTTCTGTTGTAACGTAAAAAGAAACTATAATATTTTAAAAATCTATCATATTTATATGATTATTTTTTATCACAATTCAAAGTAAGAGATCAGTAAAACAACAGTTCTTTCTTAATTCTTAGTGGACTTGTAACGTAAAAAGAAACTATAATGGGTATTTTAAAAATCTATCATATTTATATGAATATTTTTTATCACAATTCAAAGTGAGAGACCAGTAAAACAACAGTTCTTTCTTAATTCTTGGTGGACTTTACAGTCACAATCTTACTAACTAAATATTTTATGCATTTCTTTTTTGATGCCACTCAATTCCGATGGAAAAAGCTTCGTGAAAATATTGAACACAGTGGTTTTGTCATCTACTTCAAATTGTATTCCAGCGGATGAATGATCAAAATTAAACTCCGGTATATCTTTTGTAGTTGATTCCCATATATTATCACCTGGAGTCGGTGGTTGTTCCGATGGGGTATTTGGAGAAGGGGAAGTTGGGCCAGTTGGTGGAGGTCCAATGTCTCCATCAATAGGTGGTGTCCTAATACAGGATGTGTTATCTTGGACAATCGAGGAACTTTGAGTGTCTCTCAAAGGCTCAGAATCATAATAAAGTTCTATATTTTGACTTTCGAGGCCATCTGCGTTCGACTTAGGTGGAGCTGTTTGAGCATGGACGTTAGCTGATGTAATAATTTGCCTATTATTACCTTCATCTTGACTTTCCAGGGACGTGTCCGGTTGAGCATGGACGTGAACTGATGTAGTAATTTGCCTATTATTACCTTCATCTTGACTTTCCAGTGACGTGTCCGAATCATAATCTTCTGCCGCAAATCGTTGTCTTCTATTATTGTTAGAGGGAGAGATATCACTTTCAGACGAACTGGAAAGGTGACCCTCCGGCTCGTAATCTCCATCAGAACCGTACTGGCCGTCGTTACTGAAAGGGTCTGGAGTCGACGAGCCCGATGACTCTTCGGCGAACATTTTTTCTACCCGCTCCCTTTCACGTTGAAACTCGTCCATCTAAAATAATACAAACACTTTACTTTATTGTTCATGTACAAAATGAATGCACCATAATGATTGAATTTAAATCAAACGCTATACTTACATTTACAAACAAAATCTTCGATTTTGCCAACGATCTCCACCCGCGACGAGACTTGACGCACGCGCTCTCCCTCCGCGGCGCACAGCCAGAATGAACTACGGAAGGGCGGTAGCGGGGGGACGTGTATCAACGTTGTGCATGTGTGAGTGAGTTACAGTTCAGTTGCGGCGCGCCTAATATACTAACGCCATAATTACTCACAATGAAGCAGTAGGAATGTATAATTTCTCCTAAATGACGCACAGCGAGTTAGCTTACAGGTAACCTCGTGCAAAAAAGCCCGTTGGTAGACGTTGTGCAGTTTTTGATATTTTATATTCCACCGTGTATTGACGTTGTGCGTTTTCGTGATTTATTTGTGTAACGTTATATGACGGTTGTTCGCGCCAACGTGTTAACAAGGCTCAAGTATGAATTTGGACAATGTTCACAAATTCACCTTGTCTATTATAAAAAGGTTATGAATAAAATATACCTAGTAAAATTAAGTTTCTACCTTTTGTTAAAATTGTATTCAGGGCTTACTTATTAGAATGCTACGGAACCCTCTGGGCGTGAGACCTGCTCGCACTTGACCAGTTATGCTGGAATTTTAAGATTTTTAGTTATTTTGTCTGGAAATGTAGAAGATCCCTCTTTTAAACCTCTGGAAAAACCTACGCTACGTCACCCTAAAAACTAGACTGACTACCAAATTGGCATAAAAACTAGACTGACTACCAAATTGGCATAAAAACTAGACTGACTACCAAATTGGCATAAAAACTAGACTGACTACCAAATTGGCATAAAAACTAGACTGACTACCAAATTGGCATAAAAACTAGACTGACTACCAAATTGGCATAAAAACTAGACTGACTACCAAATTGGCATAAAAACTAGACTGACTACCAAATTGGCATAAAAACTAGACTGACTACCAAATTGGCATAAAAACTAGACTGACTACCAAATTGGCATAAAAACTAGACTGACTACCAAATTGGCATAAAAAGAAAAAAGGAACTTTTAATTAGGCTGTATTTATTTGACAGTTTTGTGGAGAAAGATTTCGTGAATTTATTATATACACGTCTGGATAAAAAAACTTGTTCTGTTTCACAATATTACTATATACATATATCGCCTTAAGACGAAACCGGTTGGAGTTATTATAGTGATATTGTGAATAAGTACAAGTGTTTTTATCCAGATATTGATAATGTTTCACCAAGTGCTAACAATCACAAGTATTAATCATGTTAAGTATTATACAGTACTGTAAGTGCAAACCCAAGAATCCCTAGAGCTTTACGGTATGAAAGTATACACGATACTAACAGCATTACGATAAAAAAATATACCTTGAATTTTAACCAAAAATTATATTACTTTTCTAAGCTATGACTACGCACTCTTATCAACGCAGTTTATTTAACCCGTAGCCCGGTCCCGAACGACCACATTGAGTAATTATGTTCTGTGCTACTGACGCTATCAGAGGTCAACGACCAGCGAGGGTGTCCACGAGATTAATGTATTTTAAGTTTAAGAAATCGTGTTATCATGTTTTTATTGCCTC
This sequence comes from Ypsolopha sequella, assembly GCA_934047225.1. NCBI lineage: Eukaryota > Metazoa > Arthropoda > Insecta > Lepidoptera > Ypsolophidae > Ypsolopha > Ypsolopha sequella. The sequence goes on along the minus strand of OW203994.1, from coordinate 10,840,034 downwards.
TATTTGTAAAAAAAAACACTTTGACACTCTGTATAACCTGTACATAGGATTATAGTCGTCGGTTTCCTTTCCACTGACTACAAATTCCCTCGGCATTTGAACCCTACGTCAATGCAGACAGACGGATGTCAGCTGAACTCAACCGGCAGCTGCGAGGTGAAATATCCCTTCTGTATGATGGACAGCATGGCTAGTCTGACTGACAACGGACCAAAAGCTTCAAAAGTACTTATCGTCGTGAAAGTTTCTTTAGTTTTTTTGGGAAGTTCGTGCAGTTTATGTTTGTTTTTCTATAACTCTATCGAAATGTTCAACCTATGGTGAAATTGATTTTGGCCAGTGTGAGTGCCTGTCATTTACCTCTGTCCAAGCCTTGAAACCGATTACTGGCGAACCGATACCCTGAAACTTAGTACCCTTTTAATATCTTTTAATATGTTTAACTTTTGACCTTACTATCAGACCTTTATTAGACAGAAATGTGCTGGCTAAAGAGCTTTGTTATTGTTGTTTTATGATTTTTTTCAGAGAAAACTAAAACCTTAGAGTAGATACTTTTGATTGTTTTTCAAAGCATTTACCACGTAGTTTAATACACTTTTCCATTCGCTCGAACCAGTTATTAAAACAGTGAGAGTGTTCAAAATGGCTTATTTGAAAGCGTTGACTGCTTTTTCACCGGACCGGAAGCTTTGACCACGAAGAGTTTTCTTAATTTTAGGAAATGTTAAGGAATCGTTAGGGCTTAGGTCAGGACTATATGGGGGATAGTTAAGAATTTATACGTTTTCCTGCTTCAAATACTCAATCGTTTGACGAGCGCTGTGTGAGCTTGCGTTGTCATGGTGTAAGATGATGCGTCGCTTTCTGTTGTTAGATTTCCGAAGTTCAGCGATGATTTTCGGTAAACAAATTATAGTATACCATTCTGCATTAACCGTTGTACGATCTTCAAATGTAATCGTCGCAACATGAACGGTTCTCACCACGGACGTAGCCACCATCTTCTTTGAAGTGCTTCGAGAGGGAACAACTTTAGTCGGCTTTGGCCGTTGACTTGTGAATGGCTTTAGCTCCTTTTGGAAGACCCAGGTTGTGAATTGTTGTTTAGAATCGGGATCATAGGTATACCTATAGATCCAAGATTCGTCACCACTGATGATTTCGTAGATGTGATTTGACTCTCCTCGGTTGAACCTTTGAAGAGTTTTCTTACACCATCTGATGCGGGCCGCCTTATGGTCGTCGAAAAGCAAATGCGGTATCCAACGGGAAACTAGCTTTCTCACAAGATGAGACAAGATCTTCTGAATGGTTGTCCCTGAAATGCCTCATAACGCCTCTATCTCCCAAAATGTCTCATGACGATCTTCGAGAATTAGTTGTCTCACAGCAACGATGTTATCTTCAGTGGAGGCGGATTTTCGGCATTCTTCACGAGATAGCGTTCGACAGTCCGCAGACACGGGGCTTCATCATGAAATACAGATGGTAGCTCTTCAAAACACTGAAGTCGTGTCTTCTTCATAAGTAAGAGAAAATTATTGCACGGACAAAAAATTTAATTCAGAATTGGTGGCAGAACTTAAAAGGCATGTCTGGTATTTCGATAACAAATTGTAAGTACAAACACGTAAATAAAAGAAATAAGCATAAAATATGTATATATAGTCCAGGTGAAGGTTCACAAACTATTTTTTTACGTCTGTCAAACACAAACTAATAACCTACATAATTTATAATAAAACTGGGACATTGTTAAATTTTAAGCTTCGGAACGTAGGAAGCGGGACGGTAGCTGAGCGGGGCGTTGGAAGGTCGCTAGTATGGAACTATTAAGGAACAATATCGCGTGGCAAAAGCGTGCAAATCCTCACGAAACTGGTAGCATCAAGATTATGTTCTAAGGGCGTGTCAAGATTGTGAAAGGATTATGTGAACGGTGACATCCTACAAGAGTTACATCCCGGGCCCTACTTATCACACTGCGTAAGTTTCGAAAAATGTACAGGTATTCTAACTCACAAAATCAGTTCGGCTATAGCTTTGTAGAATTGCGTGCATAGTTGTGTTCTGTAGTGCACGCGCATCATCACTCGCGCGCTGTAGCGCCGAAAACGGGCAACACACACAAAACGCCCTTATCTGTGCATGTCACTATACTACAACCACAGTCAAGCAGACTTCGTAAGATAGTACATATGTTCGTAATGCGAAAAAAAATATTGAACTGGATTTCCATAACTCCATAACTTTCTAACCATTCTCCTGAGGTTTTCTTGACTAGAAAACGTTGTAGAAAACATATTTGATCAGTATTCCGATGTCTTGCACCCTTTTACCTTTCTAAATAAGATATTATTTGAAAACGGAGTCTCGGTGTATGTTTCCCCGCGCCATCCATAAAAACAGCTAATCTGATTAAGTTGAAAGGTGTTTGTGTCGATTCGGCGTAACACGTTTTAATTTATTTGACGGGACTAAACTTAATTTAAACGTTCTGTCTTTTTCTTTCTGTATCGAAAAGACAAAGACAAGACGCTTAAAATATGGTAAGTCCTGTCAAATAAGTTAAGTCGTGTTACACCGAATCGACACAACATTGTATAACAAATGAAGTTGTCTGCGGTCGCAATCCTATTCTAATATTACTATGATTTCCTGCTGGAGTATTATTTAGAGTTGTCCTATGAAAAAATAAGAATAGGATCGCGACCGCAGACAACTTCATTTGTTAGCCATATCTTTCTCTTGCTCTGTCTAGCGATGACGCGAAGGGCTACAACAAAATGGCATCCTGACAGTCCTATTCTTATGTGGAACGCATAGTATCTAAGTGTACAGTGGGATTCTAGAAAAAAATAGAAAGCGTTTAATGACGTCACTTTTGGTTATTCTTGTGTACAAACTTCAAATGCAAGTTCTAGAGCATCATGGTAGATGTTTCGTGGTATGTTTTTCGGCTAAAACCAAAAACCTTTTCGCCCTGAGTAATCCAATCTAAACTGTAGATTCCGTTTCTTGGTAAAGTTTACAACTAAAAAGAGCATTATACATAAATAGTTTTCTTACCGTTTTTGATTAATTTTATTCCAAGGACCTTTGTAGCTAGTGCTTTTGTGATGCAGGATTTTTAAACTTATTAGGATGTTTAACCATTAATAATAATCGTTTTTACATCGATTAATTTACAAATTATGTAATGTTTCAAAATATATTTTAACAAATAATAGTATATTTCCGACTAGAATCGTCACTGAGGTCGCATCAGTGTGTAGTTTTGACTAGCACGCGACAATGTGGCCAACATTAATGTGCACCGTGGCCGTGACTTCCTGCCTAATAACTACTCAGTAGGATAGCCATTGTAGGCCCCCTATCTAGCCACCATGGCGCGGCCAGGGGGCAACACTATATAAGCAGCTAAGGTTGTCGAAAGATGAGACCGCAGGGCGTAAGATCCTTATACAGTCAAGTGCCCCCGGCGTTATGATATTTTTACACTTCCAACCTGGAGCATAGTTTCCGCTCCTGCATTTCCACTATAGCCGGCTGGTTAAGGCAAGCGCAGAGGCGGGGAGGTGTGTAGCAGGGTGTGTGTACGTGTGTAAACGCAGGTGTTTGTGTTCAGAACGTAGGGTCCGTGGTGTCGACACTCACCATATTAATTAATTATTACAACACATTTATACACACTTAGTCTACTATTACTACACTCGGGGGACTTTAAAGTTGGAGTCTTAGAAAGCACGTTGCCTTTGGAACATGTGGCAATTTACTAGCAAGGGCGTAGCGAAGATTTTGTTTTGGGAGACAAGCAAAGAAAAGCTGTAATAATACGCATGCTATATACACAAAACAAATTCAAGTGCGACCGAAGAGTATCTTTCAAAGTCCCAATCAATCACTAAAAATTTCAAAACAATATTGTATCGAACTTCATTATGCCCACCTAAAAACAATCATCCATCCAAAACCTAGATTATCTACTCGACGTCGTGTCAGGAAGGCTTCGTCATATATCGAGGATATTGTGGTAAAACCTGATAAATGCCATTTTTTTGAAAGCCTACTGTAGTTTTGTTCTCGCTTTTATTAGTATTTAGAAGTTTTACACAGAGAAGTCATTTCATTACTTTCTCTGTGTATAAACGTTTAAATCTTAACTTAATTAACAGTATATCATTGCAATATAGAAACGCAGAAAGGAAAGTAAATCTGAATATGAGGAGCTCTGAACTGGGACTTTTAAGTCTATTTAACTGATTTCATCACCAAAAAAGCGAGACAGTAAGGCCCACTTGCAGCATGATCGAGAAAAAATCCTTAACCCTCGGGTTAACTAACCCAAGGGAAGAGTTAACTAACCCGACATTTCATTAGTCCTATTGCAACATGATAATATCCAAGCTTAGAATGTTACCATAAAGTAATGAGTTGCAACCAATGAGGTATATAATGTCATTGAAAACAACACAATTTAAGTCGAACTGGTAACATGACTTCACTAACTTGAATTCCTGCTGTCTTATATTTTCTTATCCCTTGGTTAAAGTATATACAAGTAATTTGTATAGTGTAAGTTTTATGTAAAAAAAACCGGCCAAGTGCGAGTCAGACTCGCGTACCTAGGGTTCCGTATTGTGGATGATAAATTTAATTTTGTAATTTTTTTTTAGTAAATTTCTCAACCGCTTTATTTTTACTGTAATCTTTACGTAAACACATATTACCATGATTTTTTTCATATATTTTGGTCTACCAGTTTTGTAGATAAGGGGAGGGACATACATATTTTTGTGGTTTTTTAAAGATTTCTCGAAACCAGTGAGAGTAAGTATTAAAAGTATATAATTTTACAATTAGCTTTTTTAATATCTACAATTTGATACCCATATTGTATTTTTATAAAATGTATTTTTATTTATTTTACTTCTTTTTTTATATTTCTCATGGGTGCTGATTTTTTTAATCGCTATAGTTTTCCTGTTATTGGCCAGTTATGATCTATAATTGCAATTTTTTTCACATTTTTCGGTCTATCAGTTTTGCAGATAAGGGGGGGGGGACATACATATTTTTAGGGTTTTTTAAAGATTTCTCGAAACCAGTGTCAGTAAATACATTAAAAGTATATATTTTTAGAATTAACTTTTTAATACCTACAATGTGATAAATTGTATTTTTAGGCTAATATTTTTTTATTTTTCTCACTTTTGTTTTGGAAATATTTCGAACAATTTCAAATTTTTCATATTATTTTTAAAGCCTGATATGTGGGCAAATTAATGCTATTTTTGTGCCAAATTTCATGTATCTATCTTTAACGGTGCTAAAGTTATGAGGCTGTGACTTACGGACGAACGGACAACGGAGTCTCACCTTGGTACTACGGAACCCTAAAAAGACATGATCTTGCTAAATTTCTTGCCCGTTCTTCTTAGCAAGACTAATCGAATGGGCGGAGGTAGGCATGTATTTATACCTATTAGTATGTAGTATATAGGATGTAATTTGGTCGGCCGCCTGGATTCGTGCTGGGGGCTCGGTTGGTGATCATCGAACCTTGTTCCTGGTCCCTGGCCGGGTCTCCGGTATGGGTTCGGGCGGTTGAATGGGTTTCACCTTGTATAATATATATTTTACCTATCATTTTAATCGTATATATATTGCTACATAAATTAAATACACCTTTAATATAGTCCATGTACATTTATTATTTTATTACATATCTTTTTATTAGATTAAATGTGACGTGTAAAAAGTGTATTATATATACCTACTTTGCAAAATAAACTATTTGAATTTGAGACAACACGACTTCGCTAACCCGAGTTTAACTCAAGGTGAGAGTCGGGTTAAATTCTGATGACTTTCTCTTAGTTTAACCCGAGTTTTTGATTGTTGCAGGAGAGCTTTTTCGTAACTCTCTATTTTTTAACTTAACCAGAGTTAAGTAAAGTCGAGTTAAGAACAAGCTGCAAGTGGGCCTAAGTTTTCAAACAACATTGCACTTATCGGATTTTATATAAAATTAAAAACTCTCTGTGTTGTCTTTATAAACATTTAAGGGATGATATTGCTAGGGAGCTTATTTTGGAAGATTCAACAGGTATTTATCATCACGTTGTCATTCAATGTTAGCTGACGGAAGCCGTAAAAGCCAAAAAGACTGAATAGGTTGATGACACCACAATTTAAAACTTTACGTGAAACGAGTGAGTGTGACACGATATGTATTTTCATGTATAATATAAGTAGGTATATAGTACGATTATATTACTTCAAATACAAGATCCACATCTCTTGGCAACGTAATTCCCGGGGAATGAAAAAATAACTGAATAGAACCGTTTCCGAAGTGGAAGCAAATTCATCTCAGCCAAAGCAGAGCATTTTTACGGTCCGTGCTTCCAATAGACAGTAGATTTTGTTTAAAACTTATAGACCCACATAACCTGTCCAATATGCTTAAACTTATAACTATGACAATGAAAAACCTTGAAATACCCATTTCTTAAAATAAACTTTATTAATTTTAGATATAATGTAGTCAACAATCAGAGTTGCTTTTACAAATAATGAAATTATGAACTTTATGTAGAAGTAAGAATACCAGGCTAACATTTTTCTGACGTAATAGTAGTTTATGCTACAAGGGCGCAAAGGAATAAACACTCGCTACGCTCGTGTTTTAAACGTAACCGAGTAATTTATTGCTTTTACGCCCGTGTATCATACTACGTTTTTCAATGCATAGTGTGAGGAAATGAAAATAAATATAATTTTGTGAACTTTAAATTGTAGTTGGCTCAAAAGGACTGTATCCAGAGCCGTTAAACAGTGGAAAAAAAAGTATAACATCTATGGTATGCAGGAAAGGCTGCAGGTTAGCCAACCATTATAAATAAATTTAAAAAAATAATAATAATAAAGCCCTAGGGCAAAATAATCGACTTTTTGTTCGGTTTTGATGCATAAAAAGTGGGCCTTTACGAGCACATGCATTGAAAAAAAAAAAATAACTACTGCTTAGAGCATGTACCAAAACTTCTATAATATTTTAGTATGAAAAGGATCCACCCGCGTACACGGACAACCATACATCTACCGTCTTACCCTCATTTAAATATACCTATATATTTTGAGAGAAGAATGTCATGATAACCGGCCGGAACACGCAAAAAGATCCCTGATCCGAGAAAAATAAACGAAACTAAAAAAAAAAATTCAGAGGCATAATTAATGGGATCTTATTTTTTAAACTATACACTGTATTAACACACTGGTGAAATCAAAACTAGACTATCTCATTGAAATATGGGGTTGTGCTGCAGAAACTAACCTTAAACGCCTTCAAACTACACAAAATAAACTTATAAAGGTTCTTCTACAGTTTGAATACTTAACACCTACACGTACATTATATAAAAAGACCAAATTATTCAATCTTAAACAAATATATACATATAATACTTGTATCCTTATACGAAAAATTCTAAATAATCAAATTCATACAGAAATTAACCTGGAGAAAAGAACATTGAAACATAATCTCAGAAGAAAAAATATACTAAAATCACATTGTCCAAGGACTGAGTATGGAAAAAGAAATTTACTATATGGTGGAGTGCAACTTTATAACAAATTACCAAATGACATAAAATAATGTGAATTGATATCTACTTTTAAAACTAAGCTCAAAACTTATATTGCAACAAACGTGTTTTAAAGTAAAATATTACCTACGCACATGTGTACACTGTCGACAAATCATAGAATAAATTAAATGTTATTTAAGCAAAATTTCATTTTAAGTGAACTATGTTCTTATGAGAATAAAGATCTTAACCATTACAAAGAGATTCGTACGTAACTAATAGAAAAATTAAAAGAGCTCAACAATAATATTTTATGAAATGCATCAACATTTGCAATTGTCGGCACTTGGTGGAACTTAATAATCATCTTTGTTGAAACTGAACACTTTTATCTGTTTCCATACTACAATAAGATAATTGGACCATCAAAAGCAGTTTTATAAGCACCAACATTGTTTATCCGTCCGATATTATAATATTACATTATAACAGCGCGATTCTGCGCTGCGATTGACCCAATTTATTATAACACCGCTAGAAAGCCAATCAACAACAGCTAAGAAAAATAAGTCCCGACCTTATCTCTTAAGCCACGCCCCCTCTATCATGTGGCTTCTGATTGGCCCTCAGGCAGCACTACCGGACGACGACGCAGCCGAGGTTCAGAAACGAGTGTTCTTCTCATTTTTCGTGAAATTGTTGGTTGAAAATATTATAAAATAAAGACGATATTTTTGATGGTCGTAGACAAAGTATTGTGTGTAACAGAACATAATTGAATATTGGTACACTCGTGCAAAACTATAACGAAACTTGCTTCGTTCGTTTCGTAAACAAGAACTCGTGTCCCAATGTATCGTATTATGTTACAGTTGCACAAAATACCATTATGTGTTTAGAAATTTATGAATAATTTATGAATTCATGCCAGGATCCAGATTGAGGTTTACTTTCACTAAATATAACCCGAGTGAATAGACTTGATGTTTCAAAATGGCGGACGAAGTATCAACTTCTGTTAGATGCGTTTAATATTGAAATTTAGTTCAGCGACCATACTGAGAAGACCGGTAAGAAACTTAGTAGATTCAAAACTCATACAAAATATTAGCTTATGTTGCTCTAGTTAACACCATTTACTTCATACCTCTATGAGCAAGCTGAATAGGTTGCCTCAACAGTCTTTGTGTTGAATTAAGCCAGCCCTCAACTTGGCCTTTACAAACCAAGTTGTATTAAATTAGCATTAAAGTTGTATGCAATCCAGCAAACTTTGGTCATGTTTTGGTTGGATGCGGTGCCCACTGCTCATCATGGGCATTCCTGCTACAAACGGATTTTCTAATTAAGGTTAAACGTCAGTCGTTCAGTACAAAGTGCACAACTTAACTTTGTTTTTTTTTGTTAAGAAGTTTGAAATTACTAAGATATTGGTATGTGGCAATTCACGCCAATAGTTCAGTATAAGTTAGGTTTATTTATAAACCGGTTTTAAATAAAACTGATGAAGAAGAAGTCCGCATATTGTGCAGGGCAACTACGGAACCCTACACTGCGCCTGGCCCGACACGCACTCGGCCGGTTTTGTTGTTTCATTAGGTAATTCTTATTAGCTTGTAAGTAGGTATTCGATGCAAACTTTGATGGGCCACGACCCAGTGGCGTGCATAGAACTTCTTTCCGGAAAAGCAATCATAAGGTCAACTTCGGTCGTCACCTGCATCTCATCACTGCGCCTCGCCATACTTGCCAGTTTCCCGTAGACCACGAGACATGCAACTGTCTCGAAACGTCGGGTGTCCCTGTCCCCTTTTCGTAAAAAAAGGTAAAAATTGATCGCGGTAGACTCGACAATATATATTATAACATAAGGTCAAGTTTGACAATTAAAAAAAAAATAAATTCAAATAACACTTTGAAAAAAAAGAAGCACTGCCTACCCTAGAGTGAACTTTTTCATACCAACTTTTTTTTTCTAAGTGTTCGTTCTTTAAATTTTTTTTTTTTTTTTTATTGTCAAACTTACCTTCTGCGGTAGAGATCGAATTCATTCCCTCAATATTGTGGTTAAATAAAACGTCAAAAAACTGTTTAGATACTGACTCTACCTATACCTAGTATAACCAGACTTTGTCTGCATCTTTAACCGCATTAAACATGTTCCAGTGTATAATTAATACCTTTGTTTATTTTGTTTGGAAATGTCCGTAGTAACTGTTCTTCCCTAAAGAGCCTGTGTTAAAATTAATAAGTAGGTATTAGGCTTATGTTACTAGAGAAATAAACATCTCCAAGGCAGGTTCTGGGATAAGAACAAAGCAATTACCAATTTTATAACTGAGAATGCTTTTCCATCGTTTTACTTTGGCTACGTCTCTAAGGAATTTTCCGTGGTGTATTCGGCTAATCTTTCAACTAAGTTCAACTTAAAAGCTTTTAAGTTTGTGTGCCCGTTCATGTACAACGTAATGCATTAAATAACAAATTTTTTCCGGAAAAGCCTAACTGATATTAAGCTATGTTCGCGAAATGCCATGTATCACATTTATTTAATATCTTTATTTCAAAAATAAGAAGAACCATCTTAAGTTGAGCATTTCGTAGAAGACACAAATCGTCCAAACAGTTACCTTTTTAAGATTAGTCTAGAAGATGAACTCAAACATTCATCTAACTGTATATATACTTAGTTTAATAACTATTTTAAATATACATATCTCGAAAATGTTTTAAATTGTTATTTTTGTTGTGTTCATAATTATTAAACTAAATGAAAAGTTTATTATAGCAAAATATAAATATTTATTTCATGTATAGATACTTAGAAATATTTGATTGGATAATATTAAATTGCACATCAAATACACTATTTTGCACACTAAATATGCCATCAGAAATCCTTTAGCGCAGAAGAGAGCCGGGTAATCTAGGTTAGAAGGTTAGGGATGGCGAGCCGCGAAAGTATTAGTAAGTATTAGTAAGGGACGGCTCTTTGCACTAAGGGCGAGGGTAAACGATATCTATGGAAAACGCACAAAAGAATATATTATTCCTTACATTTTTAATAGTATGTCTGATTCAACTAAAAATGTGCTACTATTTAAATTTAGATCTCGAAATGTCCTGCTTAAAAAACATTTTTGTCAAATTTGTAACATTGTTATTTTATTACTGCTTACCATGTGTGAGTTGCACTCAGAATATTATAAAATATCGTATAATGCATTTATGACCGTATTTACACCGAAAAACAACTTTGTTGTTTGAGGTGCACTGTGTGTTGTGTATAACATAAAAATCCTACCTACAAAGTAAAACTTGCCTAAAACAAAACACTAACTTAGAACCCTTATAAAACCTATACCTAATAAAAATTAACTAAACCAAATAAAAAATCCTATCTAGATCAACACTGTCATGTGGAAGGGTACCTAAAAGGCTGGCAGCGTTTCCTCTTTGAATAGCCAGACTGATTTTCTGGCCTAGATAAGCGCCAGCTTTCGGGTCCCCAAAAGCGTCGATCATTTTTTTTTGTAAATAAAAGTTTATATATATATTTTTTTTTCATAGTATTTTCTGTTGTGCGTTTAAATACCCTATTTAATTCAAAGTGAAATGTAAATTTTAATACAACATGATTGTGTTTGATCTACTTTATGTTTGATCAACTTTATGTGTTTGATCGATTTTATGTTGTTAAGGTGGATGGTCCAAGGTAGTTTTTATAAAAAACTTGTTAGAACCAATAACGACGACAGAAGTATTATTACTTAATTCTGTTACCTTTTTCCACACGTTCCATCAACTTTACACCCGCGAATATTCAGTTTTTCTTAAAAACAAAATGTTTTCACAGTCTAATTTTGCAATTTAAAACTTTCATACATTGGATTACAAAAGTTTTAAATAACAAAATTAGATTCTAAAAGAGGATGTTTGTAAAAAAAACTGATTATGCGCGGGTGTAAAGTTGATGGAACGTGGGGAAAAAGGTAACAGAATTAAATAATAATACTTCTGTCGTCATTATTGGTTCCCACAAGTTTGTATGAAGATTGTCTTGGACCATCCACCATAATTTAGGCTTAATTAGTTAAAGGTAGTAGTGAAGGCAAAGCTTTTTTTAAATCTCTGTTGTTTGAAGTTGTTGGTATTTCCGAGAAATATAATACGTTGTATAAAACGAAAATGGGCAAAGTAATTACAAAATCCTTTCAGTGAAGGCTTATGGCGGCATGCTATATGCTTCTAATAATATTTTCTATTACCTGTAAGCTACTTTAGTATAACATTATTCTTTCATATTACTTCTATAAATTATATTATATTATTTATTTGGAAATTACTTTTAGTAAACGGTATTTACAATTTTGGTACCCGAAATTATGTTTTTGTAGGAATCGCAGGTTAATACCGATGATATTTTTTTATCTTTCTAGCTTTAATAATATGAAAATATATTATTGTTTTCTTTGTAACCAACGACAACATCTTTCAATTGCTTTTTAAAGCCAAGAGTAAGTCCTAGATTTAAAAAATCATTTTATTTCGAGTAATAAGTCAACTATCCTTAAGCCCTCGGCTCCGCCTGCGCTGAAATTGTAAAAATTTTGAAGAGACTGTATCACAAAATTCTCTCTTACACCAAATTACAATATTTTGGCTCTGTAGTTTCAGAGGTTTCATAATAAGTGAGAGAGTGGTATTGTTGTGGCAGCGACGGATTAAATATATGGTTAAGTTTTGGACATAAAGACAAATAAATTTAAAGCCAAATAAAAAATAGTTTTCAATATACCACGTTTTTAAAATGGGGTAAAAACTAAAAAATATTATGTACTGAATAGACAAACAAACTGACAAGACAAGAAAGCGAATTAATATTGCATTGTCATTCAGTCCTGAGCTTTATTTGAAGCTTAGCTCATAGTGAAGTTAAAATTAGGTTAAAATCGGTTGCGGCATTTACCGAACAGAAAGCGAGTTAATTAAAACATGGATATAAATAATTCATAGCTTAAAACAAAAACAAAAAACACGCCTTTGTCAATAAAAAGTATAAAATAATTTTATTTACACTTGTCACTTTGTATGTTCAATGACCATGCCAAAAAGCGTTTCTTTGAGAAACGTACCTCGATGAAGCGCCTCTCGGTTTTTGGCAGTCATTGAAAATTAAGAAGCGACAAGTGTAAATAACATTATTGTATACTTTTAAGTGATAAAAGCGTTTTTTAATATTTTTTTTCTTTAACAATGATTTATTTTCAACTTTTGAGTCTTAAAACTAACTACTTATGCTGATAAATATATGTAGTACTTAGGGAACAAACTCTAGACAAAGTTCAAGTGAAGAGTCTCAATATTACAACACTGAAAGAATTTTTAAAATCGGCTCCGTAGTTCCAGAGATTATCTTCGCAAATGTACGTCCCTAGGGAAGTACCTGTCCAAACACTACTTCAGTGAAATAATTTTCAAAATGGGCTCAGTAATACCCACGCGAGGGAAATAAAAGCGTGTTAATAAAAAGCAGCGGGTTGTTTCAGAAATACAACCTTAAATTATTTAAGTGGATATTTATTAAGAGAGGAATCAAGTAAAATCAGTGATGGTAGCGCATTCGCTTACAGTGTGTTTAGGGCTTTGTGTTTTAATGAATTAAAACTTATTATTATTATGTACTTAGGTACACTTTTCAGTCACAGGCACACATGAACCCGGTCATTTGAAAAGCATTAATGGGGCTGAAGCCAACATTAAAGAGGCTTTTGTTACCATTTAATCTTAAATTATATTTATTATTATCTGTGCTAAAAGTGAGATGGCCTCATCCATGGAGGCCTCTCCCTTAATCTATCATTGAGATACACTAACGGACAGTCCCCCATAGTTGCTAAACTAGGAAGCAAGCAACTTGGAGTGGGCTATGAGAAAGGGATGCTAAATGGACCGGATATCAAGGCTATGGAGTGAGATAACGGACATCCCCCTCGAAAATCTCTCAAAAATGCAGGTCTCGCAGACGGTGACTTGCTGTTTGATAACTACCCAGCAGGATAGCCGTTATGCGCCCCTTATCTAGCTACAAAAGTAAAATTTTTAATAAAAAAACATATTAACTTCAAATAATGAACGATTAAAAAACGTAATAATCTAATAATTATTCTTTAGTAATTATTCTTCATTAAATAAGACGTTCCGGAGGTGACGTACATAAGTTATTCTTGAAAATTTAATATAGAACTTTGTAAAAGTTAGCCAACGCATCGTGGTATCACTCAAGTAAGTATGTATGACTTCAATCAGTTGTCATATATCTTCTGTTCCATTGTATGTAAGCAAACAGTTGGACGTCTAACTGCAGAACGTTTCAAGAAATATGAGTCTAGTTCACTTGACTTATTGCACAGAGAAACTCTAGGGAGGGGGCGGAAGTTTATCTTGCATCAAATGAAGTGGGCAGAGCAGTGGTATGCTTGTTGGTCGGACGCCAGGCTCTGAATCCGAGTTGGTCCGATTCTTACTAACCAAGAAACTGACCTTGAACAATTTTGCACGGACCAAAGAATTTTTCAAAAGTAACGTATTTGAATACAAACCAATAAAATTAATTTTTCTTCTCCCATGCTGCAATAAGGCAATTGCAACATGAATAGCAGTTTTATAAGTACCAAGAATGTTTACCCGATGTTTTAATAACACCGTGATTCTGCGCTGCAATTGGCCCAATTCATTATAAAATCGCTGGAGACAACAGAGATGAGAAATATTTCCCGACCTTATTAAGGCGATTACCGTCGCCAAATTAGCAGCTCGATGTTTGTCTGTATGAATATCGACGGAAACGACATTGAAATAACGTTCAAATCAGTGCACAATGCGTGGTGGCTGTTACGACGCTCGCTGCGTCCTTGAAAGGGCAAAATAGGAGAAAATAATACTTTTCACATGGGCGTCATTGTTCGATTGAATAATTCTATGTTATATTTATAGCTATCAAGTTTATCTATTTATCAAAGCATAAATGAATTAAATCACCTAAGCCGCTTAGGAGCCGTGAAATTCAAGCCAAAAAAATACCATTCAGTTGAAACAATTTTTCATATAGAAGTTTTGGTGGTACGAGAAAGAAAAATGTTGCATATGTTGTCCTAGAGTTGATAATCCATAATACATTTTTTCAATATTTTTGGTTTGGCCATAAAAGAGGAGTAGGCTTTAGAAAGTACCCATTTGGCGATGTTAAGGGCCTTAAGTCACGCTTCCTTTATCCTGATTGGCCTTCAAAGTGGCTTTACCAGAACGACGCGCCTGAGGTAAATGAACGAATGTCTTATTCTCATTTTTCGTGAAATTTTAGTTGAAAATATTGTAAAAAAAGACGATATTTTTGATGGTCGTAGATAAAGTATTGTGTGCAACTCAACGTAATTAGAGATTGGGACACTTGTGCAAAAGTCATACACTTCCTCAAAATATGTTACAGGTGCATAAAATACTATTAGAAAGCATGTACTCATTTGTGACCGTAGTGACGATAACACAGCTTACCCATAAGTGGTCTGTGAACGATAAGCAAAATCGACAAGCTGAAAAATAAACGGAATAATAGTAAGCAAAATCTTTTTTTAGGTCAGCTAAGCTATCTTGTAGGTTTATCCGACGCTTGGCTGGTTAAAACTAGTTTGTCCTAGACCGAATAAATTTATTCTTAAGTCTAGTTTTGCTTGTAAGATAAACATTTATTTTGCGGAAAGTATCTTTATTTTTCGTATTGTTAAGGTTTCGTCAACAAATGGTTACCATTATGCAGCAGCTTCAGTGTTTTCCTGACCGCGGCTATAATTTGTTTGCTAGAATTTGTAATGATTAATGTAATAATAATGTAATGTAATTAATCTTAATTAAAATAAATAGACCTGATGTCTTCTTACTTAATATAATATGTAATCTCGCAGGTGCGAATACATTTTTTTAAATTATATACGCTATAACAGCTTTTAAAGTTTTTTTTTTAATATAAATATACTGATAAATATGAATAAATATAACCTTAGCTATATAAGCTTTTTATTTGTAGTTTTAAGCAATTATACTAGTTAAAAAAAGACAAACTTTATATTTTTTCGAAATATTTCGGCCTCATCAGTGAGGCCGTCATCAGTCGAGTTGACAGGTAAAAATTATAATTTTTACCTGTCAACTCGACTGATGACGGCCTCACTGATGAGGCCGAAATATTTCGAAAAAATATAAAGTTTGTCTTTTTTTAACTAGTATAATTGCTTTATACTGATAAATAGGATATACAAATATAAGAAAATCTCAATATATATTTCGGTTCCGACCTGGAACCGGCATCAGTTGAGTATCTTAATTAAAATAAATTAAAATAATATTGAGATACTCAACTGATGCCTGGTCCAGGTCGGACCCGAAATATATCTTGAGATTTCCTTATATTTGTATATCCTATTTATCAGTATATTTATGTTTTTAAAAATCTTTAAAAGCTGTTATAGCGTATATAATTTTAAATAATGATTTATTGAAGAATAAATTTGGGACTGAAAAAATATTTAGCGTACAGACAGACACGACTTTTTGATTACTTTATTAATAGTATAGTTACCTCGTTGCCGGCGTGGATCCCGTTTCTCCAGATCCCGAGGGAATATCCTAAAATCCCTTCTTAGCATTGTCTACGTTATAACACAGTCCAAATAGTCCAGCTACATCGAAAAAGAAAAACCGTCCAAGTGCGAGTCCAACTCGCGCACGAAGGGTTCCGTACCATTATCTATAAAAACGGCAAAAAAATATGTCTGTTGTATGGGAGCCCCTTTAAATATTTTGTTTATTCTGTTTTTTAATATTTGTTGTTATAGCGGCAACATAAATACATCATCTATGAAGATTTCAACTGTCCAACTATCAGGGTTCATGAGATACAGCCTGGTGACAAACGGACAGACGGACAGCGGAGTCTTAGTAATAGGGTCCCGTTGGTTACCCTTTGGGTACGGACCCCTAAAAATTTACTCTTATCGGTTGAACAAAGACTGATATTATTCGATACTATCCATTGTGCCTACAAATGTTTCGTTTTCTGTATTATGTGTGCGGATCATAAATATCCATGGTGCGGATATATACTAGGTACTACAGATATTGTATCTTATGAAGTCTACTTGGCTATGGTTGTAGTAGTGGCGTGTACAGATACGCGTGTTTTGTGTGTGTTGCGTGTTTTGTAAGTACTCCCGAGCGAGGTTAAGACTGTATCTGAGCCTAGAGCATGACCAACTCCAGGCTATCTAGGATTCGTTTGAAGAAATTCGGATTCTCCTTGTATTGTAAAAATATATTTGGTTTATTAATCTTTTCTTTAGGGATCTTACGTATAAACAATGTACTAAGATTTATACTTTTGTCAAAAAAAAAAAATGTTTTGCACTCTCTTTTTTTTGGTTTTCAAACGTTCGCTTCAAGAACGCGGTTAAGAGATCAACTTGATATTTTTTTCATAAAATAGGTAATAGAAATATGAAATCGTATAATATTTCAGTATTAGCTAATTAACACACCAATTTGTTGTTGATCACTAGTATTACGCGTCCAAGAAAAAGAGGCCAAAGAGCAAATGAAGTCTTTGCCATTGGACTTATTGTACTGGACGGGTAATAAAAAAAGTTGCTAGAGTATGCCATCTTCTTAAGCATACCAGAAAAAGTGCGTGTGCATGCACTACTACAACCACAGGTAAGTAGACTTCGTAGAATAAAACATCTGTACTAATATCAGTTAATTTTCATAAGTTCTTTCATACCTCCTTTATTTACACAATAACATTCTGGAGTTTTCAAACAAAAAATCAAAAAAGATTTTTGCATTGTCGTATATATTTTTGTATAATCGGCGCACTTCGCTCGCTGCTTCTTTATTGAAAAGCTGTTTCAATACTCTCACTTTGAACATTTGTACCTTTGCCTTTTTATTATAAATTCAATATGTCACGAAATTTTCTCGATACGAGCGTTCTGGCCAATATCAAAAGGAATGGGTACGAAGGATTTATATAAATAAAATAACGCGCGCTATAAAACACAATAAAACCTTGGAAAATATAATTTAACTCACACATCGATAATTTTCTTTATTTTATCGTCACATTCATTTATTAGAATAAGAAATTCTCATAGACCCTAAATCAATAGTAAAACAATAGATGCCAGGATTGCAGATGGGTATCTTACAGATTAAAATTAAACAAGAAATCTTGCACTTTATAGTCAGGTGACTTAGTGAAATTACCGTTACCAGGTGGATGAAAGCAACAAAATGGTACCTTAGGGCGTATTTATAATTTGTAGCCTTCCGGAGTAAATAAAATAAACTTTTGTCTCATTAGGTTTTTTTAATATGTTTTAACCTGTAATTGAAAATAAACAGCATTTTTTTAAACTATTAATTTTGTACTACGGTGCGCCGTCCTAGTGCTTGAATGGCCAACCGACCATTTTTTGGGGCAGGCAGGACTGTAATCTATTAGCCCAAGATCCCACCGTAAATGCTGCATGTATCTGTTTTTTACACGAAAAGTGGTTTAAATGAAAGATTAGATGGTTTTTTTTCCACCTAAAGGTTGTCTGGAAGAGATCGCTTTAAGCGATAAGACCGCCTATTCTATTTGTACTTACCCTCTGTACTCGTATTTTTAAGTTCAATTAATTGTATTATTTTTCTTTTGTGGTGTACCAATAAAGCTGTAATGTATTGTATTGTATTGATTACACATGGGGTCATAAGCCGCCGCAAGGTTGCCATTTTGGCACAAGAACCTTTAAATTCCATGTGTAATAATTCATTTATATCGCATTTCGACAAAAAAACAGATAAGTGCAAAATTTTGCGGTGGGATCTTGCGCTGTATTGTTTTAACAATAATAACAATTAACAGGGTAACCGGGACGATCTCTGTTTTGTTTTAATTTTCTGATTTCTGATTACTTTTAGGGTTCCACCAAAAATTGCGAAAACATGCCCATTTATCTGTCTGATGGCCGTTCGCAATCTCCAGTCCGCTTCTTGAAAGTTTGTCTAGTGTACAGCTGCAACCAGCGGTACACCTGCTTATTTGTATACCGTGAATTGTTTGATGTTGTGAGTTTAAACTTTAGACAGATCCCACCGTAAAATTCTGCACCTATCTGTTTTTTCTTCGAAATGTGATTCAAATAAAATATTACACAAGGTTATGTGTAATAATAAACCCTTATTGCTATGTCCTAACGGCGTGATTTACATGCTTCGTGAAGTTAATGGAATTTAAAGGTACTTGTGCCAAAATTTTGCACGGCAACCTTGCGGCGATAGAGCCCTCTTTCTTTAAGCAAGCTATTAATGATGACGTGTATATTTGTAGCCCCCTAGCACATGAGTTACACACGCTTATCATAAGTAAGTGTAATTGGCATGAAAATACAAATATCTGCATGAAAAGCTTGCCTGGCGTGGTTCTGTTCACTCATATAATACACGAACCGGGTGTCTACTGCTCACTCCGTTTAACAAAACTAAGGCTTTTAGAGGTAGCTTTCGGTATCTCTCAACCAAGTGCTTGAACAATATCCCACCCCCACTTAGATTACTCACGTCAAAATCAACTTTTAAATTGAACTATCGTTCCCATTTACTGTCCCTTCAAAAGAATAAGCACTAAATAATTTTTATTTTATTACTACCTGCTATTGCGATAACCATGTATCGTATATATATACGCATGTAAATAAGCGCGCTATCTGGTACATGGAAATTGGACACCTTAAAATAACTTTCATCGTACTTTTATAATTAAACTTAATATATATTTGGTTTTTAAATGAGCAAGTCAACATTCGACAAATTTATCAATAGGTCAGTACGAGTACTATAAGGAGTACTATGGTACTGGCTGAAAACCAGCGTTGGAGATTAATCTCCAACATTTGCTGAGCCAGGGTCAGTTTAGAATTTTACAGTGCGTGCGACAACTTTTGTAGGTATTATTTAGAATTATGCTAAAAAAAAAGTTGTACTTTTAATTTCTTTGTGTATTTTTGTATTGAGTCGTTTCGTGTACTGTATGTATTAATAAACATTTTTCTATTCTATTCTATTCACATTTTATTTTTTATTTTTTGTCTTCTAAAATATAAATATAATTGCCAGTAGTCTTCAGTAAGAGCTCGGCCAGATATCAAAACGAACAGTAATACTAGAGAGATACGTAGGAGGTTTTTTGACGAAACCATTTATTTGATTAATTATACTTACGTATATATTATAATCATCTTATTTGATTATACTACGTAAATTCAAAGTAAGATGAATATCGGAAAATTTGTACAATTTTAAGGCGAATTGTACGTTATCTTTTTCTGTATTTATTAATATATTTCAATAATAGGCAATCACAAGCTCGTTGTGACATACAAACACAGATCATGATACATTTTGGTGCAATCTCCTTCATCTTCGGTCAAAGAGGTCCTTTTAGTGCTCCGTGACTTGGAATTTCGGCTTCCAATTACAATTTAATTGCCGTGCCACTGTAATTGAATCTCCCGTTGCGTGGTCAGTGATCTAAACAGTAATAAACTTCATGTTTTACGAGCAGCAGTTGCATTGCTAACGAAGAACACAGTACTTGGAATGGAGTCTTTGAATTTTAATTTGAACTTGGTAAACCATAGTTTTGAGAAAAATGCACCCCCCCATATACCTTAATTTTTGGACAAGATAAACGCAAAAAAAAACTGTAAGTGCTAATCACCGAAGTAATGTTTATTTTACGATGTGATGTACCTATTTTATTTTTTTATGCATATAAGTAAACACTAATACTTTTTTGAAAAACAAAATAAATAGCTTATACAACGTGTAACGGAAAGGTGTAACCATATTTGAAGAGCTTATTCAGTCAATGGTATAGAACAACTTTTACTATGGAGCCAACCCCGAAATCTCAAAAAAAAAATCTGCCCTTCCATAAATTTCGGCCGAGCGGCATTGCATTTTTCTATGAAACAATAAAAAAAATATTTCGACATACAGGTTTTGTTCCATTGTAAAACTTGTTCTATACCATTGACTGAATGAGCTTCTTAAATATGGTTACACCTTTCTGTTACACGTTGTATAACAAATTAAATATAAACATAAACTCTGTTTTTCTTTTGTGTACAATAAAATGTCCATTCATTCATTCAACTTAATAAGCAACATAAGAAAAATTGTTCTAAACTAAATCTACCTTTCTAAAACAGTAAAATTAGATCAGATAAAACTTTTCCCCAATTTTCAAAGAAAAGGGCGCCTAAGAAATATATTCTATTGAATATACTCCTACATGTACATATATAAATGCATCGTTTTGGGATTGCTAACAACTGTGTATATAAAACGGCATAGTATTAAGCACAGTATAAAATAAATTTAAAATATTACGCTAGTCTATAACCAAGCTTGCCAGCTTACCCTGCGGTCCGAAATAAATTACAATGGTTCATAAGCCATTCACTTCATACTTTCGTAATCGATTTTAGCGATGTTATTCTATTTCGGACCGCAGGGTTAGCCAACAATACGAACTTAAACTCTAACATTAAGAGTATGACATAGCCAAAACAAAAACCAGTTCCGGGCGTGGCTTATTCTATTTTACGAAAGCGCGCGGGGGGAAATTCGTCCCGGTCTCTAAGCTCGCGTCACCATAGCAAAAATACGAATAGAGTGGACGAGGCAGGGTCAAAAGTAATACGTATTTTATTTTATCTAATTTATTAGTGTATTTCGATCATCGTCACACGGCATTGATCCTACTTGCTATCACGTCGGGACGTAAATTTATTATGGTCGGCTAAAAGTGATTTTTTGAGTGTTTGATTTATCAGTTGACCCTCGGAACATTTCAGACACTCCTTTAGAGATACATAATAATATTGTGACGGTTAATTGTCACCATTACCCATTCTTTAAATATTTTTCGCCCGTTGAGCTGGTTTTACACTTGCGGGAAAATAAATTGGACCAAAAATTTGGACCAAAAGTAAATTGAATTTGTGAAATGTTTTCAGGTCAAAACAGTTTTCCATGAAACGGTAATTGTTTATACTTAGCAAAGTGTGTAAACTTAGTCATCTTAACATGAACGACGCCTGTATTTCTCTCTTTTTTATTTCCAGTATAGACAAAAATATACAAACTTGTTAAACTTTGTGTAAAAACGAGGCAATATTGACGATATCCTGACAGCTATTATGATGGTGTTTTATCAAATTTTGCTTTTTGTGCTGTATAGAGACGTAGTTAGATGTCACTAGAATATACTCATGAAAAAAGATATGAAGAAAATAAGTTGTAGACTTCACATTCGGTTTATACCTATTGTATGAATTTTAAGAAAAATACAGGGGTAAAGGGAGCTCTTAAGGAAAACCTTGTATTAAACTATTTGTTACCTTAGTAAAAAATAATTCAAGGAAAAAAATAAACAAAGCTATCGCCACATTGAACAGTAGATAATTAATCCCTTTAGAATAGAACAACATGGTTTTCATATTTTTTACATTATTTGTTCAACAATTCCTTTCTGTGTTGACTTTTAAATGCAAAATATTATCTCAAGTGTTCATCCCTACATTTTCATAGTGAGAAAATTTGTATAAAAACGTAAAAAAAAAACGTAAAAACCTACAACGTAATATAAATAAAAACGTCAAAAGTATGTTTTTACAGCTCTATAGAGGGCCGTTTATATTGGTATTTATTAATTTTACCCAGAAAAAATTGTCTAGACAAACGGACAGACAGACAAACATAGGGATAACAAATTAATCCTAAAAGAGTTTCATTGTTTTCATTTTGCGTAACAGAACCTGAACATGTACCGACAGGATTATCTACGATCTAATAATTTTGCCATGCACTGTAAATATTTCAAAATAAATTTCTATATTTTAAATGCTTGGCGATTTATCCCAAGTAAGTGTACCTATATAATTTGCAAAAAACTTCACTTATTGGACCTGAAATGGTGAGCCAATACTAGAGGGTAATTTCACGAAAAGGTCATTGACCTTTGTTACAGATCTCAGTAAGTATAAGTGAATTAATTTGGGTTTCAATAACGATCACAAAATTATTCTTTTAGAGTAACATATATTATTTTCCCGCATAAAAGTATGAATTCATTCCAAATTCATTCAGTTTTGTTGTTATGACTATGGCACGATGTAGCTAAATCACTCATACGCATATTTTGTTGAGTTTTTAACGGCAGAAATATGATACTCCTCGAAATATTACTTTATAAAATTAATTTCAATGTGTTTTGAAGTAGTTTTGGGAGATATTTATAGCTTGCAAAAAAGGGCACAGGTTCCATGTCTTACGGGCGCCAACGCTAGGCGTAGACTGACAATATCTTGCTGCCGTTGACTGCATCAGTGGATTTACGTATTTTGGAAAAAGGGGGTGCTTTTTTTGACCCGAATAACGTGGTATTTGGAAAATGAATAGATATCATTCACACTAATTTTATTAAAAAAAAACAACAAAATCGCGAAAGCGATACCTGAAACAAAATTGATAAGAAGTGTGCAATAGAGGGTTACAAAAAAATTCATTGACAGTACAAATATGAATCGATTAACGTGGTTTGTGGAAAATGAATACCTTAAAGTTCAACCAAAAACATGTATTTTTTTTATGGCTATACGTAACCTAATTATTGCAACAAAATCATCCGAAAGCTGACATTTTATTTCTGTTTGTATTTTCGTTCCCCTTAGCATTTTGACTCTAGGTATTTTAGACACGTGTACGCAACGAGTCCGTGCTTTTTGCCATCGACTCATCTCACCGATACGCGTGCATTATACTATTCAATTAATTTATAATTTAATGCACTGCAGCAAAATCCTATATTCTGTTGCACATTGATACCTTACCTTATACCCTTTTATCCTGATACTCTTTGATCAGTGTTAACATTTAAGATTAAGCCAGTTTAAGGAGTAATATAAAACAAGGGTAAACATTTATTAATCCCTTACCTGTCATTATCATAATATGACTGTCCCCCTTACCTACCTTGGCTGTCATGGCCGACGATCGCTAACCTGTCGCGAGCCACAATCCGGACTATGCCACGATTTGGACGCTGGGATTTTCTGATTTTGTTCGGTACATACATAACAAACTAGAACAAACTATATATTTTTGGAATCCTGATTAAATATTTTAACCATTTAAATAAGTATTGAGATAAATTAATTGTATAAATTGTAGGTAGTAAATTTTTAATGGATTATTTTTTATTTTTGTTAAAATTAACTTTAAACATTTGTAATGTATATATTATTTTTGTTTTTAGATTTAATGGTTATTTACAAAATCAGTATAAAAAAATACCTTTTCCTTCTCATGCTCAAAAGGTACTGGTTTATGCTTGTTAAAACTACGTTTTATGCTCTAAGTCTAGTGCATAAAAGTGTTTACTTCTTCTAAGACTATGGCAATAGGCCAGTACAGTACAGTACAGTAAAACTTCATAAATAAATTTTTTGAAGCTCAATAATGTTTCCGCTAAGATTCTATCATATTAGCGCGAGCTGACAGGAAAGAAGCTTCATATGATGCATAAGAATATATAGGTATATACAATGACCTTAAAGAGTCCATGTCTGATTATTTATTTAAGTTATTTAGACATGCCTGTATGAGGTAAGTTCCCTTTGCCTTTCCACTTCGTGGAAGAATAAAAAAAAACAGTGGTGGGAAAGAGCCGTTGTTTTTTTTCAGTCAGCAGTACATATTTAGTTGGTGAAACGTAGTGTTGAACTAGGCTAAAAAACGAGCCATATTACCTCAAGCTATAGTTGCCTTCGCCAAGGCTCAAGCAGCTAAATATCTCGGGTAATATGGCTCGTTTTATGCACTCGTATAACAATCTACTAAAGCATAGAGAAAACTACAGGTATTGAGTTTCAAACGTTCCACTTTATGCAAGCTTGGCATTGCAATATGACACAATGTTTTAAGGTGGTGTTCCGTGTCAGAGGTGAAACTTTTGGTCTTAAGTGTAACAGCCATTTCATTTTTAACATTGAGCGACCAAAAAATATTCAACACGTTACTCTCTATAACAAGAAATATGCGGTTAAAACTGGCCTGTCTCTTTGAGTCATAATATGAAAACGACACATAAGGGGGTGTGTCATATTATGACACTGACAGGTAAGAAGCTGTCAGCAATAACAGCCAAGGCAGGTTAGAGGTTAAGACTTTTCATAACACTGGTAAAGCATTTGGGAAGGGTAAACTTTATGGTCCCTGGTTCCCACAAACACAAACGTCCAAAACGTAGCACAACTACAACTTTAGTGCGTGTATTCCAACTATAAACAAAAAATTAATGAAAACATTCCGGGCTTCCAACCCTCAGCGATCTAAGAAAATAATTTCCGATACGAGACGTCCGTCCGACTTCACAACACAAGCCTCTCACAGAATACACAAGTACGATCTTGTCCGCCCGGAGTGAGGCCGTCTCCTACATGAAGATTTTATGAAAACAATTGCGTTTAAAAAGCTAACAACAGTAGTAAAATGTTTTTTTCGGTATCTCAAAAATTTAAAAGTTCTTGGCAACTAAACTGAGCTTAACGGGTAGATATGTATCTTGCTTGCTGACATCATCTGACACGATTTCTTACTAAAAGTGATAAATAACGCTATCGCTAACTTTGGTAACAATAGGAATTTTTCAAAATTCACTTTTGTGCTTTTCTGTAACTAATGAATCAGTTACTATAAAAAATATACTGATATTTCACTACAGGAGACGCGTTCGTTAGGCACTCTCTCTTGCGCAGATAAAGTTTTTAGGAGGAGAGAGAGCCTAACATGACTAGGTCAGTACAGTGCTACGAGGATCTTTTGGCGCGTTGTTAAGGCGAATGGATACGCCAACTGCCATTTGGACCTGTCTTTGAAGGTCTACTCCTCCCACACGGATGGTCCAAAAACTTTCATAAAAATATATAATAGGCATTATAGAGTCAAAAATAAATTTTAAGTTTCATAAACTGTTTTTCTATTGTAAGTTTTGACAAAAAAAAACTAAAGTTGTAATACTTTTCACATGGACGCCATGAAACTGTTGGAATTTTTTAGATCTAAAAATTTCCAACAGTTTGGTGAAATAATAATTAAAATCGCTTTAGGCGTTTGGAAGGAGTAAGAGAATTCTTGTGTTAATCATGTGAAATTTTCGATGACTTTCGATTTTTTTTGTCAAAACTAACAATAGAAAAACAGTTTATGAAACTTGAAATTTTTTTTTGACTCTATAGTGCCTATCATATATTTTTATGAAAGTTTTTGGACCACCCGTGTGGGAGGAGTAGGCCTTCAAAGACAGGTCCAAATTGCAGTTGGCATAATCATTCGCCTTAAGTTTGAGATAAATCAGCCCTGTTGTGCATTTTTATCTTTTAAATATTAATTAAAGCGATAATAATATTTCTTGCTAAGCTTCATAAATTTTTCTCTGAAATTATTTATTTTATTATGAAAACGAATAATGTGACCAACAAAGGATGTACATGTTTTGTGGAGTTTTAAATCTCAAGCAGGTTTATTCATACCAACCTTAAGCTATGCATTGTTTTAAGAAGACTTTAGAATCAAAGAACAAAGAAAGTTCGAAGTAAATGTTTTCAGATACTTACAACATATTACTGTGATAAATTTTAAAAGCAACTTATTCTACCTCGGAAACTAAGTGTACATTTTGTACATATACAACGTGTAATAGAAAGGTGTAACCATATTTGAAGAGCTTATTCAGTCAAGGGTATAGAACAACTTTTACTATGGAACAAACACTGTATATCGAAAAAAAAATTTACTGTTTCATAGAAAAATGCAATGCCGCTCGGCCGAAATGTATGGAAGGGCAGATTTTTTTTTTGAGATATCAATGTTGGCTCCATAGTAAAAGTCGTTTTATACCATTGACTGAATAAGCTCTTCAAATATGGTTACACCTTTCTGTTACACCCTGCATATAAAAATATTGACATTTAGCTTACAACAAAAACAATCATGGCTACATATTTTATTATAATTCAATTACAAGAAAAAGCCATTACTGTGTTATTCTTTACCACAGCAGGTTAGACCACAAACAAGTAAATCTCCGGGATTACAAACTGCATTACAGTTAAGGTAATCTGATTCTGGTTTACCGTCGACCTTGTCTCACTTATTCGTCCGCATCTAGGGTAAACATGTTTCTGAAAATATTGTTCGAGCAGTTATTATCTTAGGTCTAATAGTCATAAATAATATATATATAGTATATAAATAGCCATTTACATTGGCAGTACATAATGGAGTGTTGACTTACGCATGGTTAGTCAACTTGTGTATGGTAACAATGTTACCATTTTAACATTGTTAAAATTAATGTTAACATTGTTAACTTAATTAACTTGTGTATTACCATACACAAGTTGACTAACCATAACAACTACAAGGCAGTGGCGTGCACAGAACTTTTTTCCGGAAAAGCAATCAGAAGGTCTAGTACAACAATAAAAAAAAATGAAAAAATTTAAACAACACTTTGAAAAAAAAAAAGTTTGTATGACGCCAGAGTAGGCACTGCCTACCTGGCAGGCCACTGCCACAAGGTACTTATGTATGGCAGTGAATGTTGAGTATGGCTAGTTGAGCATCGCAGTAAAGTCAGTGCAGTGGAAATGCGTTCCTTCTGGAGTATGTGTGGTTTGACATTGAATGATAGAGTGAAAATATCAACACATGGGATCGTTGTGGCCTGAAAGAAGATGGAGTGACTAGAATAGAGGAAGTAATGCTTCGGTGGTTTGGGCATACATAGAGTATAGGATATAGACTTTAGAATAGAACATATAGTAGCATTTAGAGTAACGTAGCATATAGAGTAGAGTATAAGATAGAGAATCAAAGTATATTGACAAAATAAATTCATTGGATGGCAAAATTCGTTTGGGCCGCCCTAAAAGGATGCGTTTGCGACATACTGAAGAAGCTTATTAATACCAGATATACCTATAAATATAAAATATACTTTTTTTTTATTGTGGTTATATATGTATATACCGGGTGGAAAAAATGAATGGGCCCTGGAGGAGAACTACCTTAAATCCTTTAGTTAGCTCATTTTACTGAAAAGAAACAAAACTGCATCCAAAGATCTTCTAAAATTCGCTTGTCTCACCCGGGAATCGAACCAACTAAAAATAAAAAAAATAAACCCTAGCTATTTTATTATAGGAATCGGTAGGATTATTGTTCAGGATAAAATGTGTCTAATAAACATTTGGTCTTACACTCATCTGTTGTACGAGATACCCACGAAATTGAATATTTATTACAAGTTCTTTGTTAACAATACCTAATAAAATACTGTTCACCTGTAACAAGTAAATGACACGTTTTAATTTTCTTATCTCTCTAACATCCAAAGACATCGTATGAAGTACAAGCTTGCTAATGTTATTTACCTTAAGAACCTTGTTGAAGACTTTGATAAGAAAATCGTTATAAATCTATGCACAGCACAATTTCTTCTTGCACTAGGCGTACTGACGAAAAGTTTAAAAAGGGAAACTATTTTTTTTTTGAAACGCGGTGCAACAAATTTAAAATTCGAATGATAACTTTCAACATTTTTAAAATCGATAAAACTATTAGTTCGAATTTCAAATTTAGTTTTGTTTTGCTTTCATTCCGTGCTGTCATTGTGTAATAATGGCGTATCAAGAACAATTTTATTTTTTAGAAGCTTGTTTTCACTTTTTTTATTTCAAAGACCAAATATTTATTAGACAAATTTTATCCTGAACGATATTCCTACCAATTCGTATAATAAAATAGCGAGGGTTTATTTTCTAGTTTTTAGTTGGTTTGATTCCCGGGTGAGACAAGCGAATTTTAGAAGATCTTTGAATGCAGTTTTGTTTCTTTTAAAAAATAAAGGAATGTTTCTTTTCAGCAAAATGAGCTAACTAAAGGATTTAAGGTAGTTCCCCTCCAGGGCCCTTAAATTTTTTCCACCCTGTATATTCTTAATTTGATAAATTCACACTACCACTAAAACGATTTTAAAGGTTAAGGTGGTTGCGATGGGTCTCGTTCCCAAATTATAATTGTAATTTTTTTATGTAATAATTAAATGTATTTTAATTTATGACATTACGTGAAAATAGCTTAATGTCAATTGAAATTATCTAGCAAAGTTGTATTATTTAATGTTTTTTTTTATTTTCTGCTCGATAACTTTAAAACTTTATAGTGCACCTATGCTTTTTTTAATTCTTCAACGTTTAATTATAAACACTTGTATTATAAAAAAACCCTGAACTATTTTATATTTCGTGAAAATCTATTTCGCCATTGACCGTTCTCCGACATCTGATTGAGTGTCTTGGTCATCTGTTTTACCCATTAAATCTGTCCATAGTTTTGTCCATTGTCCTAATTTTGTGACTTCAACTCTTAATAAGTGTAGTGCATTATAAAACAATGAAAAAATGGCGATATACATACCTGCAAGAACAACCAAAGAAAAATACGAAAACAAACATGATAATGGTTTATAACTGCCGAGCAAGATTGTTTATGGTAAATTAATTATTATATCTGAATAAAGACTTACGTACTTACTCTCAAATGATAAGTTTTATATGTATGTATGTATTTAAGTACTTTATTAGACAAAATAATTTACAATGCTCAAAGGCGAACTTAATGCTAATTAGCATACTTGCAATACTTGTCTCTCTTTTTTTTTTGTTATTTTAGTTATAGTTAAATCTGTTCATATTTTTTGTAGTTTTTGTTTATTTTAAGTCTAGTAGCCTGTAAAATTATTAAATGTGATTTATTTTAAGTTTCATCTGGGTTCCCGCGTAACAGAATTACCTATTGTGGGACCCGCTGGTAATTGTCATTTTGTGATTATTGTAATTTTTTTGCTAAATAAACATTTCGTATTTCGTATTTCGTAGCATTCTCTGCCAGTTAACCTTTGGTGATGTGGAAAGTTTTTAAGGGTGGTGCTAGATAAGTTGATTGCTATAATCAATTCGATCAAGAAATCACACTATTATATATACATAAAGTTAAGTAATTATTATATGTAAATATATAATCTACTTACAAATACAATAATATACATATAAAGGTATCTACATATAATATATATAACAATACATCATTCCGAGAAGTACAATGACTCAAGGGGATATGTGAAAATTACAAGTTTGGTGATTTACTTTTTATAGATATTGCTCTAGAAAATACTCAGTAAAATAGCTCAAAGTTACGTATTTAATTAATTTGTATTTTCAGCACAACGATTTGAATAAAACTGCAAAATAAGTTTTATTATTATCCTCGATCAAATTTGTGCATAATGTCAAAGTATATACTATAAAAAAATAGTTTTACTCACTTGTTCGAAGAAGAAATGATTTTTTATTATCATTACACTTGTAAACATGTAACGTAGTGACAGCGAATACTTGTAACTAGTGTGGGGTTGCACAGTGGTCACACAAAATAACCACTTACAGAAGGTTTACTCTGCATAACTAGCGAAAACAGGCGCACGCATACATAGACGCGTATACGTACGACGATCTCGGATGAAGTCGGTCGAATGCCAATACGAAATTTTGTCGAAAAAAAATTATATTATTTTTTGGATTCTTTTTCTAGGGATCTGGTAAAGCAGAAACGCGATTGGAGAAATTCGGCTCGATAGAAATATTTATTGAAGTGAGGTCTTTTTCGGCACCAATTCTCCTGGTTTGACAATTTAGAATGATATGTGGACTGCAATTATATTTTATTAGATTGGTTTTAACGATATCTAGGACCAGCGGGCCTATTGTGTATCTCTAGTTGCCTTCTGGACTGGGTGTCTATCATCAAAAACATAGATATACTATCGAATTTCGATGTCCTAAGGATATTTTCGCACTTGAAGTGACGACACAGATTGTTAATAGTTCAATACCCACTAAAGGCAATTTTGAAATTTCAGTTTTTAGCTATGTTTTTGATGATAGGCACCTCGTGCAGTTGGCAACTAAAGATACAGAATAGGGGGGCTGGTTAAACGAAATTTTGATAGCAACTTTGGTACATTTTATATCAATAAAAACCAACTTTTTGCTACTTTTCCACGAATCCGTCCCTCTCGCACTGAGGGCTTTTTCGCATATGGAGTAAAAGGGACGCTAAAACTTTTACATATCGTCTTAAGTGGTTCGCAAGTTATAAGTGATCGTACAGACAGAATGACGTTACATTTTATATGTATATAGAAGAGATAGAGATATACATATGATAGCACATCAGAGATACATTCAGAAGTAAACGGCAATGCACTTAAGGGTCCGTTTCGCCAAACATACTCTCGCGTTTGGACAATTTAGCATATTAAAACAAAATATTTTTAACAAATAAAATTTGTGTAGGTAGTTAAGGGGTTGAACTACATTATAACTTTTCAGATTTGACACAAGCATCACAATCATTGAGAAAAAAATCGGAAAGATCAGTAAAATCATGGAAAACGTAATTTGGCTTTGGAACTAGTATGATCAGTCTACTGATCTAACTACAAACTAAAATATTTTTTATAGAGCAAAGAAATGAAAGTAGCTTTTACAGATTTTTATTATTTTTTATTTCCTTTCGTTATTTTAAAAGAAATACTCAAACATTCTGCATTTTTCATGTACAGAAAAATTACGCAAAAAGAATTTGGAAGTTTGTGTATTTCTTTTTAAATAACGAAAGGAAGAAAATATTAATATTTTATATGAATAAGGTACTTTGAACTCTTTACGTTAAAAAAATATATTTCAATATGGAACAAAAAAAATTTTTTTTTCTGTTTGCAACGCCAAATTACATTTTTCGTGATTTTAGTGATCTTTCCGATTTTTTCCCCGATGCTTGTGATACTTGTGTGAAATCTGAAAAATTATAATGTAGTTCAACTCCTTAACTACCTACAAAAATTTTATTTGTTTTAATATGCTAAATTGTCCAAACGCGAGAGCATGTTTGGCGAAACGGACCCTTAACAATGGTAAATGACCGTGTAGTAATCACTCGTACAGCAGACGAATCCAATTTCGTTTTTCTGGAGTGGGGATAATGAAATATGAATTCTTATTCACTGTGTTGTATTCTTTCACATTCATATGCTTTATGTGATACAAACTATATTATTTTTGCATTTTATAAAGCATACCAAGAGTGTTTAGCTTAAATATTGCAAATTATTGTTACCTACTATATTCATGAATTGAGACAGTCAAAAGCTTTTGAAATATTAAAAATGTTTTTGTTTGTTAAAAATGCCAAAAATGAAAAAAAAATTGCCATCTTTACTGCCTTTGATATAAACATAACCATAATAATATCAAAAATACTCTAGATATCATGAGTTTCCCACAGTACAGACCGTGACATAGCGCGGTACATTTTCATGTTGAATAAATGTATTTTCGTTAGTCAACTTTCAAAATTACAATTTATACAAAACAAAAAAAAAAATGTTTAAATGTTTAAAAAAAGTTTTTGGATTATTTGACGTTTTTGGATTATTATGCAACGTGTAACAGAAAGGTGTAACCATATTTGAAGAGCTTATTCAGTCAATGGTATAGGACAACTTTTACTATAGAATAAACATCGAAAAAAAAATTTACTGTTTCATAAAAAACTGCGATGCCGCTCGGTCGAAATGTATGGAAGGGCAGATTTTTTTTTTGAGATTTCAGGGTTAGCTCCATAGTTAAAGTTGTTTATACCATTGACTGAATAAGCTCTTAAAATATGGTTACACCTTTCTGGTACATGTTGTATAACTAATAATTTAGTAGGTTATGGTTAGTCAAAAATAGCTCATCTTATAATATATTTTTGTTACAGGTGGTTGCATCTCTTCAAGAAAATTGCTGCACTGGTCCAAGACTCTTCTACTTTTACCACTCATCCTCCCAAACGTATGGAGATAAAACCCAGAAAGTCCATCTCTCCTAGATAGTTTATTTAAAATAAATTGTAATCTTTATACCCGTGCTTCCAAATCTTTGCTTTTCTTATAAACAAATATTCAGGGTTGGAAAAAATTTAAGGGCCCTGGAGGGCAACTACCTTAAATCCTTTAGTTAGCTCATTTTGCTGAAAAGAAACATTTCTTTATTTTTTAAAAGAAACAAAACTGCATTCAAAGATCTTCTAAAATTTGCTTGTCTCACCCGGGAATCGAACCAACTACAAACTAAAAAAGAAACCCTCGCTGTTTTATTATACGAATTGGTAGGAATATCGTTCAGGATAAAATTTGTCTAATAAATATTTGGTCTTTGAAATAAAAAAAAGTGAAAACAAGCTTCTAATAAATAAAATTGTTCTTGATACGCCATTATTACACAATGACAGCACGGAATGAAAGCAAAACAAAACTAAATTTGAAATTCGAACGAATAGTTTTATCGATGTTGAAAATGTTGAAAGTTATCATTCGAATTTTAAATTTGCTGTACCGCGTTTCAAAAAAAAAATAGTTTCCCTTTTTAAACTTTTCGTCAGTACGCCTAGTGCAAGAAGGAATTGTGCTGTGCATAGATTTATAACGATTTTCTTATCGAAGTCTTCAACAAGGTACTTAACATTAGCAAACTTGTACTTCATACGATGTCTTTGGATGTTAGAGAGATAAGAAAATTAAAACGTGTCATTTACTTGTTACAAGTGAACAGTATTTTATTAGGTATTGTTAACAAAGAACTTGTAATAAATATTCAATTTCGTGGGTATCTCGTACAACAGATGAGTGTAAGACCAAATGTTTATTAGACACATTTTATCCTGAACAATAATCCTACCAATTCGTATAATAAAATAGCGAGGGTTTATTTTTTTCATTTTTGGTTGGTTCGATTCCCGGGCGAGACAAGCGAATTTTAGAAGATCTTTGAATGCAGTTTTGTTTCTTTTAAAAAATAAAGGAATGTTTCCTTTCAGTAAAATGAGCTAACTAAAGGATTTAAGGTAGTTCTTCTCCAGGGCCCATTCATTTTTTCCACCCTGTATATACCTATATATCTATCTCTACATACGAAGTTGATGGTGGTGATTGTTATTACTCGGTGGAACTTGCGAAACATTGATTTTATGATAAATAATATGATACTTACTTAAATATTATAATAATAAATAATAAAGTCAGTGGACATGTACAAGTGTATTTAAATCACAAATACCTCTAAATATAATACAGCGCATTAAGACGGGGCAGTATGTGGTATTTCCAAACTGTAAGAGATATAGAAATTTCTCAATGGACTCCGTCATCGATCTTGGAGAAAATAATAACTGCATAAAAGCTTTTCGAAAAATTACTTACCTTAGCCGGGAATCAAATTTGCTCATTCCGTAAAAATATACATCTTGTATCAATAGATAGTGTTAGTAACAAGAACCAAGAGAAGAGTCTTGCAGAGAAATATTTTGTGTCAAATCAATGGAAATTGGTACAAATATTCTTAGAATTCAAACAAGGTTCTTACTTGTACCTGTAAAATTCATAATGAATAATACCTTTATTTATAAAATGATCATCTTTTCGAAAAGTATTATCTACTATTATTACCTGACCATCACAATTGAGCCAATGAACGAACCAAAGGCATAAGTCAATGGAGCAAACCAATAATCGCCTCTATCAAAAGTTAGTAAAGTCTTTGTCATTGTACTAATTGTGATCTAGAGTCAAGTAAAAAGTTGTACGAATCGAGAGAAAATACAAAAAATATGACATTTCCTTTGATTTGAAACATAATGTTTCTGTGCAAGATTTATGTAATAAATACTGCCCTGTCTCAACGCGCTAACTTGTATATATTGATTTTTCATGTATATAATATGTAAGTTGTTGATTAATTATATATTGTAAAATTATATATATATATGTGTGTGTTTCTTTCAAGTAAATTTGTAGTTTAACCACTAAACACGAATTTATAAAAAGAAAAACTTCAGGGGCTTAACAAACCCATCCCATGATTGCAATATCTGGGTTACTTCTACCCAACTTACCTATAAGATAAAATCTACGATAATAAATCGTTGGGAAGTGGGTATGAAATAAGATCGATTTACTTTCTGATACTATGTAAAGTTTGTTTAACAAAAAGCAAACTTTTGAGAACACGGGTATATAGGAGTATGAAAAAGGAACCTGAAATTCCCATGACTGATGTAAATCTCTTCTATATTTTCAAACTGTTAATACCTACATTGTAGTGCCAATCCGAATTTATAATTAGCTGTAATAATGTTTTAGCACATTTAAACCTTATGTAGTGTTTTGTGATTGGCAGTTATATACATTCAATGTTTACATAATTTAGAAAAGTTCATCCTTTAGTTAGAGTATATATTTATAGAGTAGTGAATCTTAGTAAAACACTCTGATTCAAACTCACGCACACAGATGCGTTTTCTACACGCCGCCGTCTAAGCGAAGTTCGGGGGAGTCTTCATACAAATCTCGGCACGGCGGCCTGTAGAGCACGCGTCTGCGTGTGTGTGTTCGAATCTAAGCGTTTGTACTAAGATTCACTACTCTATAAATATATTTACTCTGCTTTAGTGTAGTTATTTTATCTGTACGCCAACCCCACAGATATATGTCTGCATTCTGCGTTCTGTGGTCACCATAATCTATGAGATAGCTTGGAACTTTACACACCAACTGCCGCCACAAAATATATACTACCAGAAGGCTGACAAAACACACATAGACACATACGTACGAATGCTTTTTGTGGACATCTACCGGGCATGGAATTAAATTTATGTAAATGTTGTAATTTTGGGAATTGTGTATTAAAATACCACAAGTATGATCTTAATATGTAATACATAATGCAATACGAAGGGAAGGTTATGAATAGCAGAAATTCGCGTAATTGTTATCACTTTAAATTGAATCCGTCGGTATTCAGAGCAATAATGTGATAAAATGCGATAATTTTTCCCACCTACGAGTATTTCTGTACAAGACATTTGTGCTAGTTCTAAAACATTGCATTTGGACTACAAAATATTTCAACAGTACGTACATGTGAAATTTACAATTGTGTGGGTTTTTTTCTTAGATGAGTTGCATTTTGGATTTGCACAAGTAACGCTAATTAATCACGTCTAAAAAACACGAAATTACTTTTTAAGTCCAGAGATTTTGCAAAAATAAACAGAATTTTTTCGTTCATAACTAACTGTAGATCCATCCACGTCTATAACGTTAGAAAAATGGTTTCATCTATCTATCTCGCTCTAACATGTGCGTATATTTCCTTTTTTCTTTTTTCTTTTGGATTACCAATCTTACGGTAGTTTATTATGTACTAAATCTATGCATTCGACCGACTTCGACAGTCGTACGTACGCGTTTATGTGTGCGTGCGCCTGTTTCCGCTCGTTATATGGTGCCGACCTTCTGGAAGTCTCTATTTTGTGCCGCGGCGGCGGTCAAGGACCCTGTGATGTGAGGTCAGGTTTGGACCGCAGAACGCGCTGTGTGGTCAGCGCCTTATCCATCTGTTCGACCAAATCGCTCTTGACTTTTTAAATTATATTTAACCTTTGTCTCATTTACCTCATTTAGCTTTACTTGAATTTATCTAACAATAATTTTAATTTATCTGTGTACATATTCATGCTTAATCTATGTAGCAACCACCATATCCGTGACGATCGCTATTCGATCAATCGATCTGTTGCTTTATTATCAATCTGCCGATCGATTTGCATCTGAATCGCGTAGACCAAAAACGGCCTAAAATTGAATGATCAGAATATCTATGTAACCACAAGATTTTTAGTTTTAGGTATGTACCTACCTAAAACTATATAAAGTGTATATTATGTACCTAAAGTATGTACCTAAAACTAATACTATGTAAAGTCAAAATATATTCAAATTCTGTTTTTAACGATATTTTTGTTTAATTTTAATAATCGAAGGTTGTAATAAAGGTTCAAAATTGCTATCATGTTATTACAACTGACTGTACAATGTAAATAGGTTGACCGTGTATTTCATTAAATGGAATATACGAACAGAAATCTCGTTTTTATTTCATTTCCTACTCAAATACGGAAGCATGTTTTTCTGGAAAGAAGTTTCTGCAAAAATCGTACTTTTTTTTTCGAATTCGCATTTTGTGTACAGTTTGTCAAGATGAAATTGCGGAAGCCGAAAACTAGCGATAGTACTCGACTCACAGTATAAGATGAAATTTATTCAACCGCCCGAATTTCTATGGGAGGTTCAATAGGTGATCATGAATACACACGTGAAGTTTCAGGTGGATCAGATCATGGCCGAGATCAGATAGGGTAACGGTGGATCACGTGACATTGAGGATCGTATAAATGTGTGAGTAAAATTACGATTCGGTTGTGTGGGTGGACATCGGTGCGTGTATAGCTTTGGATTCATCGTGTCAAGTCCACCCACACTATACAGTTGAATCAAAATTTTACTCACATAATCGATTTCATATACGATTCTCGATGTCACGTGACCTGACATTACTTTGCTTGTGTATACCCTATCACCTACTGAACCGCCCATAGAAATTCGGGCGGTTGAATAAATTTTACAAAATATACTACTAGTTCACGCAATCTTCAGCAAAGTTACATTTGCAAAGATTCTGCAAAAAGCTCTCAATACGTGCTATTTTGCTAAGATGAGTAACAATAATGTTACGAGCTGGGGTTCAGGATAAATAAATTTATACCAAAACACAAATTTATTTAAACATTCGCAGATAATCACAAATAACAGTAATCGAAAACAGTAATCGCTTCACTTGAACGTCCGTCAGAAACTTGTTCTTCGCTTTACTCGTATCACAGACTTAAGTGAACTGTATCGCATACAAAGCTATAAGCCACGCAGCTCCTTTTTATATGGCAAGGTAAAGTTTCTAGAATATTTGAGGGCATAATTTGAGAACATTTCTAGCATTGTCGGGAATGCTCTGGAAGGGTCCAACACGACACTAAAGGAAGTTGTAGAACTTTCCAGCATATCAGACGATTGACATCTGGAATAGTCTAGTCTATAGTTCCCGCATCCCGCCTGTCAACAACAGATGGCGCCGATCCCTTTGCTTCCGCTACTAGATAACAGATGGCACTGCGAATGTTTCTTTTTGACCTACGTAATACTAACATAGTATAGCATTACATTTAAAGTTTGTTAGCTACTAGAGAATAACGAATGTAATTTTAATTATTTGGTTGATCTAGCATACATTTAGACTACCACCAGGCTTGCCTGGTGACAGTAAAAAAAAAAAAGGATAAATCAGGATAAAGACACAATATAATTTTATGGGATAAATTAAAAATAAAAATCCTGATGTAAAAAAGGTACAAAAACACAAGTATATCACAAGAGTATTACGTCGGAACGATATTATAGATTCAAAATTGAATGCCAGTTTATAGGATCCCAGAAACTAGTATTACGCGGAAGTATTAGTAACTGCTAGACGAGAGAAAATATAATTTTAATTCGTAAAGGTATTAAAAGCAGTCGTTATCTAGCTTTACATAAGGGAAGAAAAAGATTGATTCAGGGTCTATAAAATACCAGGCTACAGATATAAAAACCTGATAAGGGTGTCTGCGTGACGTCAATGCTGTAATTCTTCCCCACGGAGTGGCCAGTCAATCCGTGACTGTCCCTTTAGCCTGTGCTATTAGGTAGCACACTCCTCTAGCAAATAAGGAAGTTTACTCCTGATGCGCATCCAAACAGGATAGCCGGGAAAAGGTGGTGCGCGGGAAAATGTAAAAGCTTTAAAAACCTGAAGGGTCGCTGTTAATAAATAAAACAACAGCGTCAAGACATGCCTACGAAACCCGGGCAAGGAAATTAACGTATTGGAAAGGGGACAAAAGGGATTTTCAGAGAATGAAACCAAAAGTACGCAAAACTTACCAGGAAAAGAAGGAAAAAAGCTTCAATTGACTCTAGGGCAAATATGCTCCGTTTTATGAATCCATGGGATCTCAAATTTGATATTTATTTATTTTCTGATCCAGATTTCGTATTATTCTGCTTGACGATGATCCTCTTAGATATTAGAAAAATAACAAAAACCATGACAAGGCTTTCTAAATTTTGAAATTTGAAAATTCAGTAAAGGAATCAACGACAAAGAAAGACTAAAATAGATGAAACAGGTTGAATACCCGTAGCGAATGCTACAATAGGTACCTATATCTGAAGAAACAACATGTTTTTTTCAAGGTTAAGAGTGCTTAAAGTTGTAAGCTAAAAGTTGCATACATCAAAAAATTTCACATCAAATCGGTTGCTACGAACTGGTAAATATATACTAATATTAGTATAATATAATTAGTATAATTGATTTCATCAAATAAATAGTATATTGCACAAACGAAGATACAATTTAAGAGAAAGTGTGGCTAAAACTTGAAAGTAAAGTTTATACAAATAATTTATTTAGGCAGTTCTTGAGGAATAACTTAATAAGTAACTTCTGTAAGCCACCAGGGAAAGGCTTGTTCAAAAATAAATGTAGAACAAGACCATATATGAAAGTTTTTTATCGTTTATAAACATAATTCACAAACAATGCAAAATGAAAACAACAAAATGCAAAATAATATTTTTGATGCGAATGCTTCTTTGTTCGCACCTCAAATTGGCAGTACGTCACTTCCCTGATCGACTTCAGAAAAGAATTCCGCAGATTAAGGCATTTTTGACAGGTGACTTCTTTCGTGTAAATGAATTTATGATAAGCTTGTTTTTTGAGGAAGGATAAATTATTTCTTATTACAGGTTATTATGTTTTTAAAAGTTCATTATTTGTGATAAGATTAGTTTTAATTCATAATAAATTAATGTTAATTTGATCAGAATAATAAAAATATTGAAACGTCTTCGTAAGCGAATGCGTGCGCCGCGCCGGCATCGTCAACAGGAAGTTCATTTTTCATCAACCAAAAATTATTTTGAAATTTAATAATTATGAAGTTTAGGACGCAACTGGGCCCTCGCCTGGTCAGCGAGCTGGGCCCTCGCCTGGACAGCGAGTGCCCTACAAAAAGACTGCAGATGTCCGTAGTCATCCACTGCACGGCAAGTCGGTGTTGCCGCAAAAGTATTTTGTCCTTCGCGCGGGATTTGAATCTGTGAGTTAGCATAGGTGAACTAGACGGCCAAAGGCAGTCAACTCGGACAGACTAGCCTAAAATATTTATAAGATCGTTGTAAGCTGTGTTTGCGTATTTTAAACCTTAAGGGCGCACCGAACGTTAGCCTTTGTCTCTGTCTTTTTCTTTACGTGTAAACAGTAAAGAAAATAACCAAACCTTTGCACTTTTTGGATGTTTTTCATTGTTATTTTCATCATATTGTTCTTTAATAAAAAAACTATTGTGTATAAACGCTACAGTCATCTATGAACTTTATTTAAGTAAAAAATCATAATATCAAATTATTTATTTATATAAAAAAGTAGGGAAATAGAGGAAAAAATTACTCGACAAGAGGAAACTTTGCAAATTTATTCTATCAAGCCAACTTTATTAAATCGTGTTTCCATCGTGTATACAGTCTAGTGTATATATACCCAGTAACACAAATATATTTCCCTAGATTTTAATATAATTGTTTACTACTTCAAACAAGGGTTATAAAAACGTGTTTGTATGTGTAAAAAGCTCGGTGCGCTCTTAAACTCTATCTAAGAACTTCAAGACAACATATATGTATGTAATGCTAGTCTATTTCAGTTTTCAGAAACAAACCCCAATTGTAATAATAATAAGCCTCTTAAAATCCAACCCTACGTCCGAGCCGAACATCAGTAGCCTAAACATGAAAACATATCCGTATAGTTGCGTTTGAAACTAAACTTAGGTTGCCATACGTACGTAGCTGTTAGTTCTGCTATTGTCCGCTTGAAGCGGTTTCCCAGATTTCATATGATGTTGATGTAGTTTGAAACGCAACTATACGGAGATGTTTTCATGCTTAGGCTACTGGCCATGTGAGAGGCGGGCAACGTGTACAAAACTTCCACGGCTAACGGGGCAATGACATTACGCAGGACAGCTTGCTTGAGGCAAGCTGTTGGGCAGTAGTGACCCCACGGACCCGAACGTGCTCCTGGGGGAAGGTCCTGTTCCTCACATTTGGCTTACCTTTGTTGGCCGGCCGGAGTGAACAATGAGGGACAGATCCCCCACCTCTGGCTTGCCGTGGGAGGCCGGTCTAAGTGGAGTAGCAAGAGCTATATGCTCGAAGGGTGGATGTGAAACGTAAGTGGCGAGTGGGCACGTGATGCTGGACCCTCAGGGAGCAAGTGATCGTCGTTTAAGGCTGCGTATAAACCTGGACAAATTAGTGATTTTGCCCCCGCATCCCCGCACCTCAACTGTTTGCGCGATCGGCCGTCACCGGCCGCGAGCGTTATTTCTTAGCTCCCACGAGCGGTGTGGATCCGCGGTCATTAACCCGTGCACGTGCTAGTTTTCAATAATAAGTATAATGCATCTACGATGTATAAAATTCAACCCAGTTGACAAAACGGTTTGTTCGCATTTTTTTGCGTAATTGTGTTTGCAGATGCAAATTTTATGTTTCAAAATTTTATTTTTCGAAAGTCATACTTGCAAAGATAATGATGACGATGATGATACAACGATACGTCGATACGTCGAAACGACGATACGTCGATACGACGATACGTCGATACAACGATACGTCGATACGCCGATACGTCGATACACCGATACGTCGATACGACGATACGTCGATACGGGGATACGACGATACGACGATACGGCAATACGTCGATACGATGATACGTCGATACGAGGATACGTCGATACGCCGATACGTCGATACGACGATACGTCGATACGAAGAAACGATGATACGTCGATACGAGGATACGACGATACGAGGATACGACGATACGTCGATACGAGGATACGACGATACGTCGATACGACGATACGTCGATACGACGATACGTCGATACGACGATACGTCGATACGACGATACGTCGATACGACGATACGAAGATACGTCGATACGAGGATACGACGATACGTCGATACAACGATACGTCGATACGCCGATACGTTGATACGTCAATATGTCAATACGATACGTCGATACGCCGATACGTCGATACGACGATACGTCGATACGAGGAAACGACCATACAACGATACAACGATACGTCGATACGAGGATACGACGATACGGCAATACGTCGATACGACGAAACGTCGATACGAGGATACGTCGATACGAGAGAACGACCATACGACGATACGTCGATACGAGGATACGACGATACGTCGATACGACGATACGTCGATACGCCGATACGTCGATACGTTGATACGTCAATATGTCGATACGATACGTCGATACGCCGATACCTCGATACGAGGAAACGACCATACGACGATACAACGATACGTCGCTACGAGGATACGACGATACGAAGATACGTCGATACGACGATACGGCAATACGTCGATACGACGATGCATCGATACGAGGATACGACGATACGTCGATACGTTGATACGAAGATACGTCGATACGTCGATCCGTTGATACGTCGATACGTCGATACGTCGATACGTCGATACGACGATACGTCGATACGAGGATACGTCGATACGCCGG
This sequence comes from Ypsolopha sequella, assembly GCA_934047225.1. Classification (NCBI taxonomy): domain Eukaryota; kingdom Metazoa; phylum Arthropoda; class Insecta; order Lepidoptera; family Ypsolophidae; genus Ypsolopha; species Ypsolopha sequella. Next base: position 10,797,544 of record OW203994.1, on the reverse strand, counting down.
TACGTCGATACGACGATACGTCGATACGAGATAACGATGATACGTCGATACGAGGATATGACGATACGAGGATACGGCAACACGTTGATACATCGATACGAGGATACCTCAATACGCCGAAACGTCGATACGACGATACGTCGATACAAGGAAACGACGATACGACACGTCGATACGTTGATACGTCGATATGTCGATACGACGATACGTCGATACGCCGATACGTCGATACGTTGATACGTCGATATGTCGATACGATGATACGTCGATACGCCGATACGTCGATACGACGATACGTCGATACGACGAGGATACGACGATACGGCATTACGTCGATACGACGAAACGTCGATACGAGGATACGTCGATACGAGGAAACGACCATACGACGATACGTCGATACGAGGATACGACGATACGTCGATACGACGATACGACGATACGTCGATACGCCGATATGTCGATACTTTGATACGTCAATATGTCGATACGATACGTCGATACGCGGATACGTCGATACGACGATACGACGATACAACGATACGAGGATACGACGATACGAAGATACGTCGATACGACGATACGGCAATACGTCGATACGACGATACATCGATACGAGGATACGACGATACGTCGATACGTTGATACGACGATACGTCGATACGTCGATCCGTTGATACGTCGATACGTCGATACGAGGAAACGACCATACGACGATACGTCGATACGAGGATACGACGATACGTCGATACGACGATACGTCGATACGACGTTACGTCGATACGACGATAAGTCGATACGACCATACGGCAATACGTCGATACGACGATACGTCGATACGTCGATACGATGATAAGTCGATACGACGATACGACGATACGTCCAAGATCACGATCACGATCACGACCACGATCACGATCACGATCGTGATCGCGATGGCGATGGCGATGGTGATGGTGAGATAAGGTTTTGTTAGTCTCCCAGAGGGGTAGGCAGAGACTACAGATTTCCATCTGCTACGATCCAGACACAACTCTTTCGCCTCTTCCACATCCATCAACCATATTTATTGTGATATTAAATTGTAAGCTAAAAAAAATACCTCAGACGAAAAACATAGCGATATTCATTAGTCCATTGAGACAACCTTTAGTTCAACATCGTTAATAAAACATGACCTATCTACTTATTTTGTTAAGTAATGGCGTACCTTTGCATTACTTTCATCCACTGCTTTATTTTCACTCGTAAAACATTTTTTACATTGGTTGCATTTATTTCCCATGTTTCAAATTACGAGATTTATTTAAATTACGAAACCGGGACGTCGAGAGCGCAAAAACGTAGCCCTCCCGTCTCAACGGAGCGATCACAACTGACCGACGGGTGAGTGACGAAACAAAGCATGGAACAAAAAGCGCGTGCGACCGAGATATCTTGTCGCCGCCTTGTCTCAGAATAAATCGACGTAAGCGCCAATTCTTAGATGATAAATTAAATGAAAACGAAACAGAATTATTCAAAATCCCCGTGCAATTATACGGGGTCATTTGTTTTCTTATTTTTAATACAAATTTCAAGGCAAACTGTTTTAAGAAAGGTCCTTTAACACTCGAAAAACATGAAATATAGAGGTAACTTCGTAATTTTTTTCTATCGAGCGAACTTAAAGCTTTTGCGTTTTTGCTTCTGCACGAATATCAGTTCTATAGTCTATTATCTATATTATTTTTATTAAACCGATTGACCAAGTTACACAATGTTTTATGCTCATTTGAAATTGTGCATCTGACATTATACCGACCCTTAAAGTCCAGTGACATCTCTCCACCCTTTAGCCGCTCAGCAAATGTTGCTCCCTTGTCTCGACATGCGAGCGACCGTTTGGGGGGCCCATTTAATTGAGTTGGCGAGTCTCCGCCTGGGCAGTGTGTTATTAACATAGGTCGGGCAGGTGCTATAGTTCCTTCCATAGTCCCAGATATCCGTATTTTATTCTGTGCCTCAATCTAATAGTCTGTTTTTTTTTTTGTTTTCATAAAGGTCCGGGACTACATAGTCCCGAGATATGATAAATATATATTAATAATAAAGAACTGTTTATTTCAATAAAGTATACAAAAATGTAAAGTTTCAATCTTACAATTTTTAAGATTGTATTTCTTTAGATGGTTACCTTGTCTCTAATAATTATGACAATAAATATAGCTACTTTAGATTGGTCTTACTAATTTTTAAACATGTTGTTTTGACGTTTGAAAGTACAACCTCTTCATTTATGTATTTGACATGAATATAATACCTTTTGAATATATTTAGAGTTTGCTTATATTGTGTGACTTCAATTTTGTCAATTAATATTTTTGATAATTGGTTTAATATAAAAGGGAGATTGCGCTTCCGAACTCTTTTGTCATATTCATTGTTATAGTTAGGTATTTGAAATGTTGGGGTGTTAGGTAAGATTCTTTAAATACTGGGTTTAAATTACATGTTTCTCTGTGTATTTTTTTGTTGATTTTCAGATATAAATGCTAACTTGGCTTTGTTATAGACATTCAGCAGTTTACAATATTGGAATAGTCAATCATAGTTATCTCTGTACTTATATTTTATTTTCAGCGGCACTTTACTTTTTAACAATCTTATTTGAATATTATAAATGTTTTGTAAATACTTCCTGAAGGTACTCCTTCATTATTCTTAATAATTCTTAGTTATCCTTAGGTACTCGCCTTAATTATCAATCAGTACATTCCAAAAATGCCTGCAAGCAAATGCTCGTGGTGATCATTTTGACGGAGATCATGCAAGGGCATAATCGAGACTAAAAATGAATGCTGTCCCAAAGCTGAACATCTTAGCAACATACCACATAACCCGCAACTTTTTTGCCAAAAACGGTAAAAATAAAAAAAACAACAATGCTTTCCCAAAGCTGAACATAATGACAAAAGGTACCAAATAGCAAGAAGTATTCGCTTGAATAATATACGGTTGTATCTCCAACACAACCTGCTGCTTTTTTATACAAAATATAAACAATATCTACATTTTTTAGAAAATAATGTATATAATAGGCTACGAAACGGAGAATTGGTGATAAAACCAATAGAAATCAATATTTTAAAACTCTAAATATATGTATCTGTTACAATGTCATTAAAATAAATATTTTGATTATGAAACATCCGTATCCAGCCGCAAAAATTTATAAATTTAGTTAGCAGCGAAAAAAGCCGACTATAACCTTTTGGTTGGAATTATTAAAAGTAGCATGAGATGACATAGTAAATTATTATTATGTGTGATTTTTATTGATATTTATATGTCCTCGTCCTAAGAACGACACTCGCCTTGATAATGCCGAAATTGTATCGGTGAAACGGCTGCCTTGTTCGTTTCTTACCCGCTTTACTTCTATAATTAGGACCATGAATGGTTGGGACTATAGATGTGAAGCTGGTTACTAACATTTCTAGCCTAGCGGTTAATAACGTCTTATTTGTTTTATTATAATTTCCAGCGATAACGAGCGGCTGGAAACGGTTGCTTACATTTCAAATATACTTCAAGAACTGGATCGTGGAAAACAATAGAGAGCGGGGTCGCGGGACGCTGCCGCACGAACCGAGTAACAAATATAGTAACAAATATACTTCACGAACTGGATCGTGGAAAACGATACCAGAGAATATAAAGTATTACTACGTACGATACAGAGCGGGGCTGCGGGGCGCTGCCGCACGAACCGAGTAACAAAGTTTGATATGAGTATATTTAATAAAAATATAATAATAAATTTATATTTAATATACTTCACAAACATTCCTTTTCGATGTTTCTCAAAAGTTTTCTTCGATGCTCAAGTGGGGTATCTACCCGGTATCAAGCGGCTGGTTATTCGTTTCCAGCCGCTGGTTTCGGTACCTACCGGCTTACAAGCCGCTGGTTTACAACTATAGTTAGGACACACCCTTACTGTGAAATTAGTCAGGCAAAATCTGAGTATGTAGGTAGCTGTTTTATTTTAGTTATGAAATACTTCACTCGTACCTTTTCGTATTCCCTCAGGGTCAAAGCAACCTAGTCCCACTTATCAGTAAGGCTTGACGTTTTTATTATTGTGTGTCTTCGTATGTAAATGCTCTTACCTCCTGTCATTCCTTTCATTGTAGAGATTTCGAATCAGAAATTCAGAGGAAATTAAGACAAAGCATTCTGAAGGCCTTTAATTAACTTTGGCCTTTGTTCATAGGTAAAGACTTATATTAATTATAAATTTTTGTCCAAATTACTTACTTTGTGCTAATTTGTAAGCTTTTATACAAATTAAATTCTGATAAAGTAATTGTGCGTAAGTAATTAATAAGTTATAGGCTCGTCGTGATTTAGAAAAAACATCATAACATATCGTATTTGATTTGGTCAGCAACTTCCGTCAGTACTGATGACGAAAAAAATATTAAAAAATACCTTTTTTTTAATATATTTATTTATAGTGTTTAGGGGGCGGCTTAAAACGTACGACACACATGATAAAATTGACTCAGCATTAGCGAAGCGGCAGCGGCAGGGTGGCGTGGGGCCACCTGGGCATGTCGGTACTAGCACTTTGTGCCGCAGTGACCATTAACAAGATAATTTTAGTACAAATAAAAAAGGGTATACAATACATACAGTGCGCGCCAATCTTTTAGTCGCCTCTGATTGAGTTACGAGTGCAAGCTTGCGCAGGTACAGTCAAGGAAACAATAATATCAACGGGTGATTATTAAATGTTTACTATAAGTGGGAAGGTGTACTTGTTGTACCTACCTATTTGATATATATTTATTATTTTAGTGCAATCTTAACTGTTTAAATAAAACAAATTAATATAAACACCATTTTCCTACATTGTCGCCTTAAAAAGCTATAACGACCGCGAGGCATAACAACAACAATAAACTTTACCAAACTAAATCAACAAAACAACAAATAAAGGCAATACAAACAGATTCAACGATTAACTTAACGAATCATAGAATTTTTTCCACGAACGTACTTTTCATGCAACGCGCGCGTGTGTAGTATACGGACGTAGCACTAACACTAACGCATAGTGTCGACACCTGCTAAATGGCGAGCGGGGGGTGTGGTGCGGCACGCAGGCGGGTGTGCTCCGCGCCCTCGCTCCTGTAACGTCCCCCTGACACCGTAAAACGGCTATTGCGTCGCTTCTTGCGTCTATCTTCAGAGGCGACTAAAAGCCCCGCGCGGCACCCCGCATTCGCCGCAAGCGCTTAGTAGCGATAGTGTACCGTCCAAATGACGTCACAGCGCGAGGTGCACAGTTAATTCGTACGGGTTGTAGGTATCTTCTCTTTTATTTGGTATCTTTTTTGTATGCCGTCTTTTGGAATGAGCATCCAACTTACCCTGTGACTGGCTGTGACGGAAGTTGCTGACCAAATCAACACCCTGAGAGCGTGTCAGAGGTGTTTCAGAGTGATAATTAAGCGTGCATCTTTAAAAAATGAAAATGATTTTCTTGATGGCATCCTAAGAGCCGACCATTACCTTAGCATTTACTGTAAAATATTATCCAAGGAGCCCTAAAAAATATATTTTCTCTTCATATTGTTTTTCTTTCTTCGTTTTCTTAAAATTGTTATTGTAAAGTTATTCTGGGCCCGTAGCCGCGCGATGCGACTTAGTGTTTTTGCGATTAAATAGCACGTCACGCTCCTTGCACTTGTGTTTTGACTAGTGGCATCGCGCGCGATAAAACACCCTACCGGCCCAAGGTGTCATTTATTTAGTTCAAGCGGACCCGTATAATTAGGGTTGCCAACTGTCCCAATTTAATCGGGATATCCCGATTTCAGGCCCCTGTGTCCCGGGTCCCGACGACGGGACTGGCGGGACGCCAACTGTCCCGATTTGCAACATCTACAAATTTTTCATTCAATTAGTTATGTTCTTTCACCATAATCTTTCGATTACGTAATGAAATGTATTTTTTTTTTCTAAAATGCGCTAAATACAAAAACATTTATTAATTTAAGAACAAAAATTTTACGTGTTTCGTTTAGTTCAGTATTAGACAAAGGTAAGTAATTACTACACTGTTCTGTTTTTATTTCAAATCGAAATTTTCCAGCTTTTCTATTTTATTATGATAAAAATCCTTATTTAAGAAGTCCCGATTTTATTTCGTTGGTTCCGATTTTTTTTCCATTAAATCTCGTTATCTCATTTCCAGAGTTGGTAACCCTATGTATAATGTACACACTGCCACACGCTATGGTGTACGTATGTATATGTACGTACGTACCAAGTTTATGCAGGCATTATGAAAATAAAAACTGTTGTTTAGAACATTCTGTTAAGGTGGATGCGACGGATCGCGTTCCCAAACCTATTATTGATTTTCTTATTTTAGAATATATAGATAGATAGATAGATATACTCTTTATTTACTCAGCACTATCAACAAAATAATTCAAACACATTTTAGATACAAAACAAAACATGAAGTGCTGGGTAAAAGGGCCAGCATGTGTTGCAGCCAGTAGACTACAGCGCTGTTATTATGCCAGAACCATTGTTTTGTCACGCATACTTCCGACATTTTAAAGTACATACTTACATACATACAACTAGTTGCAGAATAATACATACTACTATTTTATTTATATAACATTAGTAATAAAAAATTATGGTGTGCAATAAACATACATAGATAATAAGTGATTAATCAATATGTGGTCATACATACAAATTATAAAGTAGGCAGATCATTGCTCTAATGAAAAACTATCTACAGAGATAAAAAATAATAAGTATGTATGTAAGAATAATAATTGGGTATTTAAAAATGTGATTAATGGCATTATTCGATCATAGTTTAATGTTAATTAGGCTTTTCCAGCAAATTTGTGCTGTTTTCTGCTTTACGTTTTAAATAATCCTGCACAACAAATATAAACACGCTTAAAAATTAACAAAGTAGTTAATGCATTAAATAACATAACATTGCTAGAAAAGCCTAACTTTTGACATTAACCTATGGTCGCATAGTGCTATAAATCGCAGTTACTTAATACGTTTTATTAAAAATTAGGAAAAACAATCATAAGTCCCATCCTTACTTACATCTTACTTGGAGACCCCCTCGAAGTAATTCGGGGGAGAGTAAGAGGACAGCTCACAGGGAAAAAACCAGGAGGTCCACCATGCCTGGGACCGATGGGTGGCGTTATATCCATCTCTAATAGCCGGGCCTTATATGGAACAGACTGGTGACGGGCAACGGCGTCACTGGTGCGAGGGTTCCGGCACCGCGCTGCCCAGCGTGTGTGGGTATGGGCAATTCTTCCAGGATGACCGCCCGGGAGTGGCAAAGTCTTGGAAATGCTTATGTCCAGCAGGTGGACGAACTAGGCTGATGGATGAAGTCCCATCCACCTTAAGGTTGTAATTTATGACAATGCGTCGTCGCACAAGGATAGGATTAGTAGCATATACTTTAAACGTACCTTTGCGCCTTGACAAATAGAATCTGAGCAGTGACTATTAGTTTTATTAGAGAATCACTTATTTAATGTTGTTTCGTTATTCCAAAAGCTTTTATATCATAGATAATTGTTATAGAATTAAATGAGATTTGAGGATAATTCATGATTTATATAAAAACGGCTCACCTCAATACGTGTTATGATCGGGAAAGCCGACCAGTTTCAGCAGATTTAGACTGCCTTCATCTGGGCGAGTAAAGACGTTTACGCGACGACGTTACGCCTCACACTGCGGGCTGCGGCTAATAACGCAAGCCCGGAAGTAACTAATTGTGCGGACGCCCTACTGGTCCGACCACCAATACCATCTGCATCGATGTCATCCCAAGCTCTGCGAGCCGCAGCCCGCATTGTGAGGCGTAACGTCGTCGCTAAAACGTCTTTACTCGCCCACATGAAGGCAGTCTAAATCTGCTGAAACTGGTCGGCTTTCCCGATCATAACACGTATTGAGGTGAGCCGTTTTTATATAAATCATAGATAATTGTGGCAAGAAAAGCCAAACAATTGATATTCAAGTTATTATTTTCTTGCCCTTGATACCTCAATTGCACTGCAACATAAGGGAGCTGAGCAGTTATAATTCTAGTTGAACAATTCGCAGGAAAAGTGACCAAAAGCAAGAATTATATTATTCAATGCAGGCAAAGAAGATACAGGACAAAATCTTTGCTGCGCTGAAGAAAAAAGTGCCGCTATTTTCTGTTTTATTCTGCTAAAACAGTGATAAACGTATATGAAAACCGGTTCATATACGTTTGGCGGTTTTTGATAACTGATTTAATTCCCCAGTATAGTATGTTTGGCGAGGCTGAAGGTCAAGCCGCGTCTCTGAACGACACTATTTCTTGTTCCCATGGGAACTGATTTAAGGAATAAAAAGTAGCCTATATACTATTCCAGGTCTAGAACTAAATATCCATACATCCATCCAAACTTTCGCATTTATAATATTAATGGGATGGGATAAAAATGAAAATGAACGGTATGAAGATAAAGAAGAACCTATTTTAGGGTTCCGTGCTTGAAATAAAAAACCCAAAGATATGACTAATATATATGTTTGTTACTCGGTGAATTGCATTTCTCAGTCCATACTCGAAGATACCTCTGACACCCCCTTTGTGATTTCATGTCATGACGAATAAATTTGTAGTCATAAATTTTGGCTTACCGGAAACTCTCAAGAAGTGCAAACTTGCGAGTATTAAGAGGACGGCGCCATCTGGCTATGCATGTTCTTCGAAATTAAAAAACTTTTCTTTGCCACATACGGAAACATTTGTTAAGGGGGAGAAGACGCTGTCTTGTTCCACAAAATTGATGCGGATCGTTTTTCTTATGCAGTTTTTAATAGTATTTAATATATTTAGCTTTACAATTTTCAGTTATTATAGCACCTAGTCCGTTTCATCAAGAATTTAAGTTATCACCATCAGTTTTACAATTTAATTGTTGGAACTAATTTCGCAATAAAAATTTTATTTACCAAAATAGATGATGCTATTTAAACCAAATAATTAAATATTTATTTATCCGCGTTCTAATAACGAAAAGCACCACCTGTTGATTTTTTATGTACTATAATTTTATACGCTACAGAATTCTAACCAAGCAATCGTTCGTGGCGTATATAGGCCTTCTTCGACAGGAATTATTATTTGCTATGTAACTTCTTACTTCTAACAGTAGAAACGTAAATTGCAAAAATCTTTAAATTGCGATGATATTTTTTTCCGATACCCGATTTTAATGAAATAAAGCCTATATTCTAATGAAAATTAAGTTCTATCCACCTGTCAATACTACATGAAAATCTGTTCAGTAGTTTCGGGGGTGTGTGCGATCAAACAAACAAACAAACAGACAGACAGACAAACACACAGAAAAGAATTCTAAAAACCGCTAATTCGTGTTTTATTACTTGTCTAAACTTGCGTGTTTTGAACTGAAACTTCACTTGATATACTTTGAAACTATTTATGTGAGAGGTTAGCGATCTCGTGCAAAACTTAACTCGAGGATATGACGGGCAGTTGAAAAGCAAATGATATCGCGATGTAACTGCAAGCACCGCCATCTACATTAATTTCATAGAAAACTAAATACTTGGACATTACTCTTTTTTAATCACTCCCTTTCTAGTTTTATTACTTTTCTTCAATCTACAGACATAACGGGTTCTACTCTTTTATTATACATATACTATACGTATGTATTGATTGATTAAAGATGAGAGTAGATAAAAAACTAAGGTTTACTAAAACATGCTGCTAATAATCTAATAAATATGATTTTTCCCCGAATAATGTAGTGTAGCAAATATTTCAGATTTCTGATATTGCTACATTGTTTTACATGTTTGGCATCATGCGGGAAAATCATTTTTGTATTAAATTACGTGAGGAATGTTTCATATTAATAAATATTTATTACTATATTCTTCGTTATACAACGTTTACCATACTGCTGTAAATATATTATACACATATAATGTTTCTGCCTAATTTTAGTATTTTTACATTGTTAAAAAGTCTCAAAAACCTTAATTAAAAATTATGTAGGTATTTAAAAAAAAAGCATATCGTCACGAAGGTTTAAGGCGCATTTGGGTGCTTTTGGCAAACCTATTTATAAACTTATGCTGTGTAAAAGTGCACCCAAATCTAATTGAAAAGTCGAGACAAATTTATAGAATTCCTGGGTGTTTTGGGGGGGGGGGGGGGGGCATGGCCCCTATATCCACCAATACTTCGATCTCACCTGCTCAAAATATGCTAGATTCTGTGCCTGTGTAGCGGGACTAATATTTTATTTTTCCACCACTAGCGCCATCTAGGGGATATCATTGAGATCGTTTAAGTGAGCACTTTGTGGACTATCCTATTGAACCTATTTTACGTAAAAAGGTACGATTGTTTTGTTTCGTAACACACATTTCAGACTTGGCACAAAAAGATTTCTTGTTTATGTTATGTCGGCTTGTAATTTAGACATTGTTTTATGCTATTTTTCGCAGATGTATTAAAAAATGTCGTTTGATACACGTGTGAGTGAGTGTCGATATTTCATGTTTTTTTTTTCGACACGTCGGCGTCGTCTCGTAATCGAGTCGAAAAAAATATGAGGATGGCATACCCTAGCAACTTTTTTTTTTACCCGTCCAGCACAATAAGTCTAATAGCAAAAATCTTATTTGCTTTTCATAGAAGCGATTATATGATGGCTCTTTGGCCTCTTGTTCTTGGACGCGTAATACGGTACTAGCGATCACGTAGCAAAACAACGAATTGGTGTGTTTTTAGCTTTTTTATTTTGTAGGGAAAAGAATATTGGATTTAGGTACCATCCGTTCATATTCCATTGCCTATTTTATAAAAAAAATCAAGTTGATCTTTTAACCGCGTCTTTGAAACGAACATTTGAAATTAAAAAAAAAAGAGGGTGGAAAACATTTTTTTTTTTACAAAAGTATAAATCATAATACATTGTTTATAGGTGGAATCCTTAGATAAAAGATCGATAAATCAAACATATTTTCTTCAATATGAGGAGACACCTAGTTTCTTAAAATGAACCCTTGAAAACCTGGTGTTGTTGATGTTCTAGCGTCAGGTGTCCCGTTATTTAGGGAATGCAAGTCTACCTTACAGTTTTTCTTGACCGTCTTGTCAGCAAAAGTATACAAATACTATACACATTAATTCTGAAAAACTCATTACTGCATCCTCGAAAGACAAGATTTGAATCAGGATCTCAAGATTGAGGCATCCTAATACTGAGCTATCGTAAGTGTTAAATTCTTCTGTTTAAGCCAAGTGAAAAAGTAATTTAGGTTTTTCATGTAAACTGTTAAAGTCACGAAGCAGTACTTAATGACGGGCTACCACCAGGATCCGTTTTAGTCTCACCCATAGAGAAACTTACACTAAAGAGGCGAAATGATACTTGGGTTGTTCGAAATAAATTCGTCAAATTTTGTCGTGCGAAAGCAAATATTTTGAATAATCAAATATATCGAATTAATATCTGAGTGCAGTTCTACCTTTATTTGGAAATAGAAGAATAAATAATAATAAAGTTATAAATCAAATCTCATATTATAACAGTGTTTGTTGTACTCGATAACTTAAAAACTAGTTACATTAAACAAGTTGCAAGAACGTCTGTACCCGAACTAGGTGCTAGAGTACTCTAGACCGGTGTTTCAGGCAGCAGCGCTCTTCCAATATTCAGTATCTTATACTAGTTTTATTGAGTGAGAATGTTTGCAATTAGTAAAATTTGCTATAATCAATATTCAAGGTACTTTCTTCCCTCTAACCACGGTCTTCTACACTGTATATTCCAAGACCGTTTCGCCACCCGGCACCCCCTTGATAAACTAAATTTTTACACTAAAAACTACTTTATACACTCTATTGTTTAACCACACCCCCGACACTTCATACTTTTCGCTCAAGTTATTTACCTACACTATACACACGCGCACTGGCTTGTCCCCACACGCTTGTGTGTGTGCGTGAGCTAGTCTAGGGCTGACAGCAAGCGTGTAAGCGTCGTCGATCGAGAGGGATAACATTATAAGTCAGCAACTTATGATTCTCTTCCTAAATTTTAGCGTAGTTAATCCCTAGGTCCTAGTTCTGGTTCCCCATGGATTAATTTGTATTAAAAATATATATATATATATATATCGTCACGATCTGAATGCCCGAGGTGGTGTCAGAAGTGTTTCGAGTGTGAACCTTGAAATGCAAGTCACAGTCCACACTCGGTACATCCACGTTTCACCTACAAATATTACGTCCCAACGTGATGGGTGGTGAGCTCTATCGCCGTACTTCGGGCACAAATACATGCTTTTTAGGACATGCAGGTTTCATCCCGATGTTTTCCTTCACCGATCAGTAAGTGGTAAGTACATGCCTATTAGCAAATACTATGCACATTATGTAAATTCCGAAAAACTCATGGGTGCATGCCCGACCGGGGATTGAAACTGGATCTCAAGATTGAGAGGCCAGCGTTCTACCCCTGAGTTACCACGCGGCTTTTTCATTACTTTAAAAGTAAATTAGACGAATACTTCAAACGACTTCCCGTCTGTCCAAATGGGATCAATGGCCTTTCCCTTTATGATGCCGCAACGGCGCGGCGGCAATCGTTCGACATTGCGCTGGCGCAACTTTGTAACGGTGGCACGCTCGAATTTTATATGAGTAAAATTTAAACATCGTCATGTCACGACACGAATCCTTTCAGAGGAATCAGAGGTGCTTTTTAGTATGGACTGTGAAGTGCAGCTTATAGTCAATACTCTTACACCCACGCTTCACCGATGATTTTCAACACGCTTTTATTAGCTTCACTTGTATGTATATAACTTTAAACTCTCGCGTTTCGTACACATTATAATATATATAATCGGGTGTCCCCTTTTCGTAAAAAAGGTAAAAATTTATCACTTGTATGTAACAAACAATAACTAACAAAGCAAAATAATTTGTCCCTATATCGGATTTTGCCGGTAACATAATGTATGAGCAAAAACTTACAAAATTACATAATTACCAAAAATCAGTATAGTAATAAAACAAAACAAAACAAAATACGCGCGCAACGAACGAGTGGTACTCGAGTTCTGCCTGCCTCCAGATTTGCCACTAACTTGCGGGGGACTGCGGGGGACTGCGGGGGACAACGGGGGACCGCGGGGGACGATAAACTCGCGCGAGGAGGTGAGTGTCGCTTCTTTACGTAATAATACTTTATATTCTCTGGTTTAACAGTGAGATGTTTACTGAACTTCATACGGAAGGCTTTCACGCGATAATGCGTAAGAGAGGGGCATCCCTGTTGTGCAGAGTGAGGTGTGCTCTAGCGGCTTCCTCCTGAGAGCGTTTGCCGAGAGAACAGACGGTACCATCTTGCGTCACTGAGTGTCGTTGTATACCACCTCGACAGGCAGTGGTGCAAGATTATATTAAATTAATAGTACATTACGATACGAGAGCGATGAAACTTTTTCTGACGAAATCACACGAATCTAGAAAAAGTTTCTCGCACGAGTTTCGTATAATCTTTTATAGCACAAGTGCGGAAAATGCCGACATTACGCAAAGTAAGACTTTGCGTAAAGTGGTCATTTTACGCACGGTGTGCTATAAAATAAATTAAATTTAAGTGTGATCAATAATGATAAATGTAATACTTAACATCGTTTTAAAGACTTTGTTACTAATACTATGGGCCCTGCCTGAAATAAAGATGATTTGATGTTATTTTATTTTTAGACGTTTCTTCATATTATCATAGACTAAGTAACGTAGTAATACTTAGTCTATGGTATTATAGGTCAGGTTTAATGCAAACTAATAAATAATAAGGGAATATACAATTAAAATAAAGTTTGGCTTACTAATCTCATTAGTAAGCCAAACTTTATTTTAATTGTATAAATAATAAATGTGAGACAGAAACTACAACAGAGTTGATGTATAAATAAATAAATAAATACAAGTATGTAAAATAAATAAATATTGTGCCTAAGCGGCGGTAGCTCAAGGGTAGAACGCTGGCATCTCAATCTTGAGATCCAGGTTCAATCCCCGGTCGGGCATGCGACAATGACTTTTTCGGAATTTATGGGCATAGCATTTGTTCTTACTTACCACTTGCTGAACGCTGAAGGAAATCGTAAGGAAACCCGCATGCCCTAAAAAAGCGTGTATTTAGTACGGTGATAGGGCTCACCACCCATCACGTTGGGACGTAATAATCCTCTGTGAAACGCGGTTGTACCGAGTATGGACTGTGACATACATTTCACAGTTTACACTCGGAACACCTGTGATACCCCCTCGGATTCATGTCGTGACGATATATATAATATGCCTAACTGTACACAAAAAAAAAAACAAATGCGAGTAGGACTCGTGCCTTGAGGGTTTTGTAGGGCAACCCTACCCTCCCTATCAATGTAACTAAGTGTTTTCACTAAAACCCGAGAAAGATCAACAAGTAGGGAGGCAACTTTTAAAATATAATATCAATGTTTACGTGTCACGCACTCCCTCCCGTATACACGCGGATCTATCATAAATTTTACATAGAACTTTACAAGAAAATTTATATAAAAATTCCTGTCAGAGAAATTCATACGGCGACATCGGAAAGTTTTAGTGCTTGTTATAAAAGAAAATTGCCTGGTATAAAACGAGGTATTGCTCACGAGGAAGGTATCCTTCACCCGACACTCGCATAAAACGGTTGCAAATAAGGAATGCGCGGTTACGAATAATTTAAGAGTAAAGTAAATTTAGGAGCCCTTTTTGGTCACTTGAATCATTTACTTCGCAGCGGAAACGTAATAATTCCTATACTTCAGTTAAACTGAGACACCATGGCTAAAATATGATCTACGTTAAAATATGCTAGCGTTATAGATTGTCGTCCAAGGGGATGTTTTCTTATCATCATCATCGTATATCTAAAAAGAGAAGTCCTGACTGACTCATTCACTGACTCATCAACGCACAGCCCAAACCCTTGGACCCAGAAAGCTGAAATTTTGCACAGAGCTTTCCTTTGTGATGTAGACTAGGAATAAGAAAGAATTTTTCGAAATTCCACCTCTATGGGGGTGAAACGGGGTCCAGAGTGTGTATGAAACACGATTAGTTAGACTATTTTATTCGAGACTTGACAGGAGTACTCCTATCTATAAATGAGTAAACACGTGTTTCAGGTTTTTTCAGAATTCAACCCCTAAAAGGGGGAAATGGGGTGACAAAGTCTGAAAATCAACATGGGAATCGTTTGTATGGTTTATCGGGTCGCTGATTACGAAAACAACAACGATTTTAAAATCCAACGTTGTGGACGTGAAAAAGGCTTTTCCAGAATTCAGCCCCTAAAAGGGAGAAATGGGGTGACCAAGTCTGAAAACCAACATGGGTATCGTTTACGTATGGTTTAATGGCCCAAGTAGCACCCAAGCTCTATAAGTAGCCGTACAGAAGCCGGTGAGGCGCCATACATTACGGCATAGGCTCCATAGAGAAGCCCTACAGTGGTTCTAAAAGCGGCTATAGCGCCGCTTTAACCCCAAAAGAGGCCCCTCTTTGTAGAGCTATCGGTCCTACAATCGCCCTACAGTGGCCGTAAATGTGTGTTAGTACGACGATACAGAGGTTCTGCAAGAGCGATAGTATGTGCCTAGAGATCTAAAATAAGTTCTTGTAGCGCGACTATAGAGCTCTCAGCGTATTTCAGCGCGACTCTATCTCTGAAATATATTTCATGGCTCTATATTGATTCTATAGAAGTCATATTATTTTTTTGAACAAAGTGGATCATATTTACATGGTAAAGAAGTGACAGCACAGCTGAAGATATAATAAAAATAAATACACAGGTAAGTTTTAATACTGATTTATCCTTTTATTTACGTGAAATGTTAGTGCCAGTATCATTTCATTGTAAAAATATGCATATATTTTAGCTAAAAAACTGACGCGCTCACAATATATGCAGTTTTTAATATAAAAAATACATTTATATTTAGGGTTATAAACGACATAAATTTTTTTTAATAGTATTTCAGACTTGTTGGTCGTTTTATTAGGGTCGTGAGTGAGAAATGGTGGTGTAAAGTGCAGAATTCTTGCATATTTATGATGATAAAATATTGCAATAATCATGAGGATAAGCATTAATCAAAATATTAATGGCGTCTTATTACAACAGCTCTCAGAGCTTTACTATGTCCGCTCTATGGTTTTAAACCGTACGAAGGCGCTAGTATTCGCTGTTGTAAACCTTTGGGTCCTACAGTTGGTGTATTGGCGCATAATTGTACTCTTTTGGACGTACACAAGCACTTTACGTCTACTTTTAAGAGCCCAAGTGTATAAAAAGGAGTACTATATATCCTATTATATTAACGTATTAGGAGTCCGTCGTTGAATTCTAAAAACACCTATAAATTGTTTTTTACACTTTCTCATTGCTCATGTAAGTTTTTTTTCGAGTAAACTAGGATTAAAAACCCTTTACTTAATTATTGTAATAAAATATTTTTTATATCCGTAATATTTAAGGTTCTTTCCCTCCACCACTGTTCGCTTTTTATTCCCACACTGAATGTACTCTTTGTACATGATTCATTGCTTACCTATTTTGTTAAAAAACAATTTAACTTTTTAATACAAAAATTATTCGTGAAGTTTAATAAAAAACTAAAGTTCTTTTATTTTAAAGCATAAGCATCAGAACTTTGCGTGTATGAAGTATTTTTCTTCTCATTCTTTTGCACAACTGCATCCTTATTTAAGTGGGTGGAGTGAGAGTGGAGAGACGCGCGGGGTGTGTTAGCGCTGAGCGTCATCGCTTGCACCTGTGTTGTCTTTGTTTGTCTACGATAACTACGATTCTAAGAATTAGTGTTCAGTTGTTCAGTTGACGGAATGAGACACGAGCTTAAAATACTTTATAGGTATAGATTTACATTTATACTAAAACAATAACAAGAATTATTTGTATTTCAATCTTTTAGCATTCGGGTAGGTTATTTATTAATAAAAATTATACCTATGTTGATCATCCCTGTGGCCTAGTGATTAATTACTTGACTTATACTCTGAAGTAAATGTTATCCCGTAGGGGCACATTTGTGTTCGGTTTGTTTGTGTCCGAAGTACGGCGATAGGGCTCAGTAACTACCCGTCGTGCTAGGAAACCTAGGTGAAACCTAGGTGTATACGAGTGTGGACTGTGACTAGCATTTCACAGTCCACACTCGGAAACACCTCTGAAACCCCCTCGGGGATTCATTTCGTGATGATGTACCGATACCTATGTATGTACCCATCTATGTTCAATGTTCAAACTATGTTTTACTTTTCAGAATCCCCTTCAAAATTGTGAAGATGGTTGAAAGGGGAAATTACAACTAAGCATTTTGCCATCTCAATGAGAAAATGGTGGCATACTTAAATGGCCCAAAAAAGATGCCAAAGATGATAAATTGTTGAAGACCAGAACTCGATTCCTGCACCCGAACGACTGCGAATAAATTGCTCGCTTAAAAGAAATCATCTTCTTTCTTATGAATTGGCCAATGACGAACTTTAAGTAATACTAGAAAATACCGACACTGAACATGAAGACGAATAGATGACCTTTCGGCGTCCTGCACAATACCGAGAACAAGTGAATTTAAATACTCTTGCCGAGAATTTCAGTTTAGATTCCAATTTTTTATAAGAAAAATAAAAACGTATTCAAACAACAAAGTTTACAAGTTTATTTTTTCTTTCCTATATATAATTGTATGTGTTATATGTTAAATTTATTTAATGTTTAATTTGTAGACATCATCTTATTTAATTTATAATTGTCTGCTAGGGTGATCTCAAATTCTGTTTAGAGATTTAATTATGTTATTTACTTTATCAAGAATTTAAATTTTGATCTCAAGAGTAATTTAATTAAGTACTAATTAAAAGTTAAAGTTCTTAAATTACTGATTAATATATTTTATTAACTACTATGTATGTAGGGCTACAATATAGTGCGTTGAGAAATAGGCGTAACCGCTCAGAAAACTTAAATTTCAAGGAAACAAAATGAATAACGTTAAAGAGCACCATCGTTGCAAAAAGATCAGCGGCTCTACCGCGTAATTCTCATTTGTATCAACTTCAAGCAAATGCATGCGAAATTCAACGCGTGCAAAAGAGATGGCATGTTAGGCGGGCGTCGTCGCACGCACGTCAAATTTCAATCTCAAGTTGATGTTGATGAAAATGAGAATTACGCGGTAGACCCACTGGTTGGTGGCTTAAAAGCAATCTCTGATAATTGCCAAGGTTATCTACTTAGTTTAAACTAAATTAAACTTAGTTAGATTTATTTACATTGTTTTATTTTTTTTTAATGTATGTAACAAGGGTAAAACATACATTACTCCTTGATATGTCATACACACCAATTTACACGCAATATCCTGGGGAGTTAAAATAACATCAATTTTTGTTGTGGAAATAACTTTATATATATTCAGATATGATGAATTCATTCGAGTTTGTAATAATTGGAATTTTTTGTATTTTCTTTATTTTCAAGATTTATTATTGTTTTTTTAATCGTTATAGTTTTCCTTAAATATTAACGTAATACTCTGTAATTGATAATTCTTTCATATTTTTCGGTCCAACAGTTTCAGAGATAAGGACATACAATTTTTTTTGGTATACCAATTCATTTCTCTAAAAACATGAAATAAATCCATTACAATCAGTTTCAGTTTTATTTTTTCCGAAGCCATGATTAATTTGATCTATCCAACACTAGAAAAACTATTGTAGAGACTGAAAATAAGTCAGGTACCTGTCAGTTATTTTGCACATTGCCATTATGAATAATAACTCTATTCCGACTTTGCCTACAACAAGCATTTTTACCGGACGTATAATATCACATAACAAATATTTAAAAATGCTTGTAGGTATATTTATTATGGACAATGTCTAGCTATTATGGATAATTACTATATTCGAATTTTGCCAACTACAATTTTTTTCCCCGAACATGTCACATAGCAAGTATTAACAATACTTGTATGTACCTATATATTTAATAATATATGTATATCGCAACTTGTCCGCAATCATATTTTTTAGACAAGTTATCTATAAAATATAGAGCGTGCCGCGCGAAAAAGCGCGTGGCAAAAGCAACGAGAGGGATAAGGATTTACGTGGGGTGAAGAGCGTCAAATTTTGTCTTCTCACGAATTCTCTCGCCTTAATCCCTTCTGCCACAACTTCTTAAAAATCACAGGTAATATTGTCAGCTACAGCATTGCTACAGGATACACTATTGCTACTAGACTCAAAATTTGAAACGACAGAACCCTCACTGTTTTGTTTTTGGACTTGACTGTTCACTCCTTCAAATCTTTGGCCTTGACATTGAGTTATTTGAGTTCACTCCTTCAAATCTTTGGCCTTGACATTGAGTTATTTGAGTATATTTTGGTATTCTGTGCAATTTTTTTTTCACACTACCACATTTTTTTCTTGATTTTATGATTTTGTCCTCTCCATGGTAGATTTGCTGAATACTTGAACAAAATGGCAGATTACATATGTTTTAATAACGATTATAAGCGCTCTTGTTCTGCTTTGGCCGTTATAGTGACGATACAAATGTGTTTTCCTCTCTTTTTGCTGGATAAAACCTCTTTGTCCAGCTATTTACCATATAGTGGCTGTAAAGGCAGCAAATATACAGGTTTTTACGCTTCCACGGAGTTATATTACTCTATTGTAGATATAGCCCTACAAAGGCTCTTATAAACTCTATTTGAGAGCTGAAGGCTTTAAAATACTACTCTATATACCTTAAAGCGTTTTAAAAGAAGCTTATAACTCCATTAAAACACTTTTACCTATCAAAGATCTCTTTTAGATCACAGAGTGTTATAATAGGTATTTATAACACTGCTTTACTTCTTAGGCCGGTACGATAGCTCTATAACACGCCTTTGTATCTCCTTGGGCATAAAAGTTACCTTTTTATGGCTACTGTACGACCTGCCTGTTGAAGAACTTTTAAATACGCTGCTTTACAGCTTAAGGATAACAATAAAGCCCTTGTACAGCTATTATACAGCATTCAGGCTGGCCAAAGGCTATTTAAGCAGCTTGTGTGTTAGTTGGGGGGTCACTGATTACGAAAACAACAATGATTTCTAAATCCAACGTAGTGGACGTGAAATACTATCATTCTCTGTTGGGGTGCGATGGGGTTGAAATGTTGAAATGTGTAAATATCAATATGGGTGTCGTTTTAATGGTTTTTTTAGACTTTAATTACGAAAATGGGCTCGATTTTGACATTAAATATAGTGGACATGAAAATTCTTGAAAGTGTGTGTGCCAGAGCAAATCGGCTGTAACAGACGGACAGACAGACAGCCACACAAGTGATCCTATTAGGGTTCCATTTTTTCCTTTTTGCAATGACGATTAATAAGTCTCAGGGTCAGTCACTGACAACAGCAGGAATTGATCTTAGGGGGGACTGCTTTTCACACGGCCAGTTTTACGTAGCCTGCTCGAGAGTGAGTTCACCTAGCAGCCAGCTGAGGGCAGAACTTCTAATGTGTATATAAAGAGGTAATATGCCCTCTTTATATACTACATAGGTAATAGGCCCCGCCAAAGAGACTTTACCTGGAGATCAAATAATTGCACCAAAAACACTCCAAGCCAGATTTAAATACGTTCTATAAAAAGTACTGCAAAAAACCTAAATCAACGCGGCCGAAGCCGCGGGCAAAAGCTAGTGTATTATAAGATTGTGATTGGTGTAAGACGCATTTTTGGACCACTGCTGGGATCATTTACTTCGCAGTGGAAACGTAATAATTCCGATACTTTAGTTGAACTGACGCACCGTAGCTAAAACATGATCTACGACAAAATAATATATGCTAGCTCTATAGACCGTCGTCCAACGAGGTAGTTTCTTATGTATTAAAAGATTGTGTTTGGTTTAAGAGGCCATTTTGGCCACTGGGATCATTTACTTCGCAGCGGAAACGTAAAAATTCCAATACTTTAGTTGAACTGAGGCACCGTGGCTAAAATATGATCTACGTTAAAATATGCTAGTTATAGGCTGTCGTCCAAGGGAGTGTTTTCTTATGTATAAGATTGCGTTTGGTGACCATATAAAGATTATGTGCACATGATTGGTGAAATTAAATATCAATTTCTGCCGCGCCAAGAAGGAAGCGTATGAGATTTATGCCAGGATAAAAAGTACAAAAATCGCAACAAAAAATATGATTGTCTAAAAAACTCTATCTTAAGATGATTGGCAGTATCATTTTGAACAGCTTAGACTAAATTCCAGACGATTTGTAGGAAGCATACTATTGAAGACGCTTTTTAGTATGTATGTTTGTAGCAAAAAAATATGTTTAGCTGATTGTTTGATGAAACTACATTCAGGAGTACTTGATTGTCTAAACATTCTGTCTTGGGAAATTGGGCAGTATAATTTTGAACAGCTAAGACTGTGACGATGACATTGAAAGAAGATTTCTGTTGTTATGGTATCTAGGTCGGTTTTGGATATGTTTGAGAAAGTAAGAGTTAGGTAGTACTATAAATAACTACATAGTAAGTAGCAGAGGGAGTACAGTGGATAACGCATGTGGAAAAGTAGTCACTATATAGTACTCTGCTTCCAACTAGCCAAAATGTAAACCCTGCTTTACGCCAGGGCCACAGCTTCAGGCTTCTGGCGGCGCTTCTTGCTGCGCTTCCAGGCGGTTTTTGCGACGGGCCCTGCCACGACACCCGTCGGCGCCTTCATGTACAGCGCGCTTGTTTGCTCATAGCGCTCGACACTAGGTTCGTCCTGTGCGCTCGATCATTGTTTCAACCACCCACCTCCCCGCACGCCGCTGTCGCGATAGCGCAAGTCACTCGAAGCCGGACAAGACACGCGAGCGGCCTCTATACAACTTCATAGATTTGTTCTCTCCGCCCGCGCCGCAGGAAGAACCGCTTGGCGCGCCTCTCGAAGCCTAAAGCTGTGGCCGAGGGGTTACAGCTCGATTGAGAGAAATCAGAACCGAATCGAATTCGAATCGAAAGCCATCTAATACGTGAAACAATCATCTAACTCAGTGGCTATTGCGAGATCGGATCCGCGGGAATTGCCTATCTGCATCGGTTTCTTTAGGTACTATCGCGTAAAGCGCATTTTCACGTTTTGCTCTTATTTCTGAGAAGTAAAATTTCTCGATTTTTATTGTTGTTGAGCAAGAAAAATGGAAATACTGGAGTATTTAAGTTAAAGTTTTCCTAATCTACACTGAGCATCGATAAATTAAAGGATTTGGCTCCATATTGCCATAATCCTATTTTGACGCAATTTCAATGTGCCACTACAGTGTCAAATGCATTAAAAGTCCATTAGGTATATTAGTATACAGAACAGATGTCAAAGTGACAGATTTTTTATTGTTATAATCATTTTGTGTAAGTTAATATTTTAAACGGGTTTTATGACAGATGTCAAAAGTGACAGATTGCTTTTTTTATACAAATTTCGAAGTGTAATCACTATTATTACAGTTTAACCATACATATACATATATATGTTATAATTAAACGAATAACGTTGGGACGTAATAATCGTCGGTGAAACGCGGGTGCACCGTGTGTGGACTGCGACTTGCATTACACATTTCAGACTCGAAATACTTCGGATGATTCAGGTCGTGACGGGGATTCATGTCTGGACGACATATTTTTAGGGTTCCGTAGTACTTAAAAGGTACAAAAGGAACCTTTATGGTGAGACTCTGTTGTCCGTCCGTCCGTCCGTATGTCACAGCCTCATAACTTTAGCACCGTTAAGGATCGATTCTCCATATTTCTTGAAAAATATTAAGAAATAATTGTAACACCCAAAATACAATTTTAGCTTAGGCAACGTTTTTTTTTTTTTGATTTATTTTTACAATAATACATTTTATAAAATTTTACAAAGATTGCCAAACTGCAATACAGTTTGTTGGCGAAGCGCTTATATAATACCAGGTATTTACTTATGTCTAACTAATGTAACTACGTGGTAACGCTAACTAAATAAAAATAAATATTGTCGATCTCAAATTCATTGTACCCTACCTTTTCCACCGTGTACTACTTTGACGCACGACCAGCGCCGCAACATACATGCGCGCGCATCATCGATTCCCAATATGATGGAACAATAATATCTGACAAGAAGTCAGTTGCTCTTCCGCCCGCGCTGTGATACCTTCTAACACACGCGTCGTACTTACTACAAGTAATTACCGTATGTAAAGTGTACAGCTGTAGTTCATGACCAGCTTCACATTTCGCTAATCCGCTGAATGAACTCCCTATATAACCTGTGATAACCGTGTGTGGTTTGTGAGGACTTGATTACGGGAAGAAGAAGCCGCCATTTTGGATGCTACCTAAGGATCGTAGCTAATTGCAGCAGACACCATCAGGTTAGTGCACGGTTTCCCGTTTCCTTCCTCTCAAAGTCACTCATTTTTAAATTGAGATCAAAATCAGCAAAACTTAAATATAGGCGAGATCATTGTTGGTCCTTCGAACTTGGATATTTCCACCCGCCCTTGTTAGGATTGCCCTAATAAGCGTTTATCATAATTTATGTATTTATATCTATGTATTTGTATCTTTATAAATACATAAGAAGTAAATTCATATAATTATAAATATACCGCCCCGATAAATAACTGCGTTACGCGCTTTCCCGCTCATTTTAGACACGTATTATATATTTATACTTATTACATTCATACTTACTATATTTATTTACTTATAATACTGTACTGTTCCAATAATATTTTAACATATTTCATAAATATTCCATATCTTACGGCTAACGTTCGCACCCGGTCACTTCAGGGTCACGCTCGCTCGCACCTTTTTTGTCATTTCACCCGCAGATTGTGATTATCGTACTTTGTGTAACAGACCATATCCAAAATGCCCAAAGCCGAAGTGTCTGATCTTGAGCTTTCCATGTTAGTGGCAAAACGCAATGCCATATTTGAATGTTTACAAAGTATGTACGATTTGTCGACGTCTTTAAGTATAGACGCAGATACGAAGGACAAAGAAGTAGGTGTTTTTTTGGACGCTAGCAGTAATGTTGATACTCTTCGGGCTGAATTTATAAGTATACTGGATTCATATAACAAACGATTATTAACGCTAAATGCCGCCGCGAATCCTGAATATAAGAGCTTGATTTCATTCGAACGATTGTATAGTCGCATTAAGCGGCTTACTATTCAATACAGTCGCGAAGTAAATAGTTCAACGCAACCCAGTGATTTACCGCAAAAAAGTAAACCTCGGTTGCCGGCTATCGAATTAATGTCATTTAATGGCGAGTTTCACTCATGGCCGCTGTTTTACGCGAGTTTTAAATCAACGATACACGATAATGCATCGCTGACTGATGCTGAAAGGCTTTATTACCTTTTAGGAAAAATATCAGGCAAGGCTCAGTCCGCGTGTTCAGGCATTACGCCCTGTGCTGAAAATTACCAGCTTATGTTTAAAACGTTGGTAGATAAATACGAAGACAAACGGATGCTCGCTTCTACATATATGAATCAAATGTTCGAGTTCAAGCCGATACCTAACGCCTCCGCTAATAATTTTGATTTATTTGTTGATACGTATGTCAACGCTGTCCAAGCGCTTAAAAACTTGAAAATAAAAGATTTAAGTGACTTATTTATTTTGCATGTCGCGCTTAAGAAACTAGACTCGGACACAGTACGTGCGTTCGAAATGCGCAATAACTCTAACGAAATACCTACTTTCGATAGCTTGGTTGACTTTATTAAGAGTCAGTCAAAAATCTTTCAACGCGCGCCAGTTACGACGACTACCCCCAAATTTCAGAATAGCACTTCGAAGAAAGCTAACGACCGCGATCGTCTTCACTCGAATAATAATAATCTAGCTTCGCCGCCGAACTATCAAGCTTATGTTAGTACGGTCGATAATAATTCCGCGCAAAAATGTTTGTGTACTAATATTACCCACCAACATTTATTTAAATGTACCGAATTTAATAATATGACACCGCAAGAACGCTTTAAAGCGATAAAGGAGTGCAATGGTTGCGTGAACTGTTTAAGTATTAAACATAGGGTCTCTTCGTGCAATTCTAGCTCGAGTTGTCGGGTCTGTAAATTAAAACATCACTCGTCGCTTCATTTTAACCGCGAACCCGCGACCCTCCGGCGCACCACCGCCGCGGCGCTCACTACTACGTCATCGACACCTATCGCCTCGCCCGCTCCGCCGATACCGACGACGCACGCGGACGTAGCGCTGTGTGCAACATCCATTGCCGCTTCACATCTAATGCCGCATGACCCGCGTATTGCTAAAGAGCAATGTACTACTGTGTTATTGGCTACCGCTCAAGTTTATACCCGCGACGCCCACAACAATACTCAAAATGTTAGAATAATATTGGATTCGGCCAGCCAAGGAAGTTTTATTTTACGGGAGTGCTGTGATCGTTTAGGTATTCACGTTCAGAAAGTCAAAAGCGCAGTAGTGAAAGGCTTTGGAGGCGCAGAAAACGTAGTAAGCGGTTCTGTTAATTTCGAGTTCGCGTCCCGCTATAATTCAGAGGTTAAATACAATGTTAACTGTTTAGTCGTAGATCAAATTACGGATAATTTGCCAACCGCTTTCGTTGATAAATCCGCTTTACCGCACTTGAATAATTTACCGCTGGCGGACGATACGTTCGCGACGCCTAATAAAATTGATGTTTTAATAGGTGCGTCCTTATTTCCACATTTGATATTGCCCGGTGTAGTACGCAGTGACTCATCGGCACCACCAGCTATAGAAACCGTACTCGGTTACGTGATTATGGGTTCAGTGCCTACCGCTCATTACAATGCAGCATCTTTAACGTCATGCTGCGCCACAGTGCTGGAGCCTGTGGATGTAATTATTAAAAAATTCTTTGAGCTTGAAGAAGTTCCCGGCCCGCCCATTCAGCGTTCAGAGGACACTGAATGTGAAGAATTTTATCGCTCGACTACGAAAAGAGATCCAATAAGCGGTCGTTACACTGTCGCATTACCGTTTCGTGAAGATGTTTACTCGTTAGGTGACTCGCATGAAATCGCCCGCAAGCGTTTTTTGTGTTTAGAGCGCAAACTAGAATCGTGCCCTAAATTGAGAACAGCTTATGATACCGCCATTAAGGAGTACCTAAGCAAAGACTACTTGTCTCCCGCACCTCCGGACGACTCTCTTTTACCATCATATGTCATCCCGCATCACGGTGTCGTTCGTGAGGATAAACCCTTGCGTCCTGTTCTGGACGCCAGCTGTGAGTCGACCTCTAAGGTATCTTTGAACCAAATTCTTCACAGTGGTCCGAACCTCCAGGGCGATCTCTTTCAGATTATTCTAAACTTCCGCTTGTATCCTATCGCTATGACTGCCGATTGTCGACAGATGTTCCTTCAGTTAATTTTACGAGATAGCGATCGTCGCTTTCAAAGAATATTTTATCGCTTTGACCCGCAGGACCCTCTGGTCCTATACCAATTTAATCGTGTCTGCTTCGGTTTAAAATCGAGCCCCTTCCATGCACTACGCACGGTAAAGCAGCTTATTAGCGACGACGGACATAAATACCCACTTGCAAGGGAAATTGCTTCCTCATCACTATATATGGATGACATTGCATTTTCTGTTCTTGATGAAAGTCTTGCACCCGTCATCTGCAAGCAGCTGATCGATCTGTTCAAGGGAGCTCAATGGGACATGATTAAATGGAACAGTAATTCACAGACTGTTCTCGATAGCATACCCGACTCGTACAAACTTCTCTCAGGTGTAGAATTCGATAAAGACGTACAGCATAAAATACTAGGCTTGCACTGGTCTACTGAAACAGACGAATTTTTCTTCAAGCTGTTGCCGCCGGAAGATAAGTGCACTAAGCGCTCTATCTTGTCCACAATTGCTAAGCTGTGGGATATCATGGGATTCATTGCACCTACAGTCTTGTTCGCAAAGCTTCTCATCAAGCAACTTTGGCAGCTGAAGATCGACTGGGACGATGCGCCGCCTCCTCACGTCGTCAAGCTATGGCATCAGTTCTGCACTGAGCTTCCATTACTGAACGAGTTCCGTATTCCACGACATTTAGGTGTGACTGATAATTGTGTCATCTCTGTGGTTGGGTTCTCGGACGCGTGCGAGAGTTCCTACGGAGGGGTAGTATACCTACACGTAAAATGCAAAGGTGAAATAACGGTGCAGTTGGTTTGCGCTAAATCTAAAGTCGCACCCACTACTCCACTTACCATCGCACGCATGGAACTTTGCGCCGCTGTGCTGCTTTCAAAATTGATGCGCACAGTCTTAAATAATTATGCACCCCGCTTTACTGTAAATGTTTACGCGTTCATCGACTCTAAAGTCGCACTTTATTGGATAAAAAGCTCACCCCATCGTTGGCAGACCTTTGTCGCAAATCGCGTAGTTAAGGTGACGGAGAATGTACCCGCTGAGAATTTTCATCATGTCTCTGGATCAGAGAATCCAGCAGACTGTCTGTCCCGTGGTGTCACCCCTCGAAAACTAATTACTCACCCGCTATGGCTTCAAGGGCCTTCATGGTTATCTATGGAGTCCTCTGAGTGGCCCATTAACGATGGAAATAATCTGTCATGTGATGAGATACCAGAGCAGAAATTATTAGCTCACCCGGTCTTTACACCCGCAACTACGAGTAACTCTATTTACGAGCTTGCTCTTCGCATGTCCTCGTGGAGTAAACTTTTGCGAGTGATAGTGTTCATTTGTAGATTTATGAATTTACTACCCCGCCGCGATTCCGCGTCTATTACATCCGCAGATTTAAACTTTGCAGAAAATAAATTACTCCAAGTTTTGCAAAATAAATACTTTTCCGATGAAATCGCAAATTTACAAAATGACAAGCCGTGCTCTCCCGCCTTTAATAAATTGAGACCATTTTTAGATGAAGGAATCATTCGAGTTGGTGGCAGACTGTCCAACTCTGAACTCGATTTCGCCCAAAAACACCCTATTATTTTACCGCGTCACGATCATGTCGTTGATATTCTTATTGACTATCACCACAAATTACACTTGCACGCAGGTCCGGAGCTCTTAATGTCGCTGCTTAGGCAGAAGTTCTGGATCATGTCCGCGCGTCGTGTAGTGCGACAAAGAATACATAAGTGTAATAGGTGTTTTAGAATGAAACCGCAAGCTACTTACCCGCTCATGGCTGACTTACCTGACAGTCGTACCCGCCCCGCAGTGAAGGCGTTTACACACTCAGGTTGTGACTACGCCGGCCCTATCGCGTATACTCCGGTGAGACGCAGAGGAGTCAAAAGTGAGAAGGCATATATCTGTGTCTTCACGTGCTTAACCACCCGCGCTGTACATATTGAGGTAGCTACAGATCTAAGTACTCCTAGCTTCTTGGCAGCTTTAAAAAGATTCCTATCGCGTCGCGGCCCCGTTCAATATATGCATTCCGATAACGGAACTAACTTTGTAGGCGCAAACACTTATCTAAAAGAACTCTATCGTTTTATAAATGACGAATACCGCCCTCGTTTCGAAGAGGAACTTACTATAAACCGCATAACTTGGAAGTTCAATTGTCCAGCATCAGGTCATTTTGGCGGCTGTTGGGAAAGTATGGTGAAAGTAATAAAGAACCATCTCTTCAAGGTTATCGGTCAACAGCTTCTATCCTATGAGGAGCTCGTTACAGTACTCGTGCAAGTCGAATGTCTGTTAAACTCGCGCCCTCTCACCGTACTGAGTCCTGACCCTGCAGAGCCCGCTGCTTTAACGCCAAGCCATTTTCTGCATACCGCGCCTTTATGTTCTTTGCCCGCGCCTGAAGTAGAGTCAGACAATGTGTCCCTGCTTCATAGACATTCGCTTCTAGACAAATTGGTTCAGTCTTTCTGGAAGCGATGGAGTGTGGAGTATTTACATAGTTTGCAAGTTAGGCAGAAATGGAATACGCCTTCCACGCCCATTACTCCAGGGACGGTCGTAGTAAGCATCGTTGACGGCGCTCCAATTCTATCTTGGCCGTTGGCGATTGTAGAGCAGGTTCACCCCGCTAAAGATGGAACTGTACGAGTAGCGACGGTAAAGACCGCGAAAGGTACTTATCTTCGTCCTGTCGTTCGCTTGTGCCCTCTCCCCAATCAATAGTTTAAATATTCATCATACGACTTGTAATTATTGTCTATGTATTTATGATAGTTTTCCTATATTTATTATATACTTTATTCGTGACCATAAACTGTCACAAATTATACTATATTCCGCATATTTATATTATAATATTCCCGCACTATTATGGTTGTTTTTTAAAGGTGACCCTTTAAGGGCGGCTGGAAATGGTAACGCTAACTAAATAAAAATAAATATTGTCGATCTCA
This sequence comes from Ypsolopha sequella, assembly GCA_934047225.1. Classification (NCBI taxonomy): domain Eukaryota; kingdom Metazoa; phylum Arthropoda; class Insecta; order Lepidoptera; family Ypsolophidae; genus Ypsolopha; species Ypsolopha sequella. The sequence goes on along the minus strand of OW203994.1, from coordinate 10,767,895 downwards.
AATTCATTGTACCCTACCTTTTCCACCGTGTACTACTTTGACGCACGACCAGCGCCGCAACATACATGCGCGCGCATCATCGATTCCCAATATGATGGAACAATAATATCTGACAAGAAGTCAGTTGCTCTTCCGCCCGCGCTGTGATACCTTCTAACACACGCGTCGTACTTACTACAAGTAATTACCGTATGTAAAGTGTACAGCTGTAGTTCATGACCAGCTTCACATTTCGCTAATCCGCTGAATGAACTCCCTATATAACCTGTGATAACCGTGTGTGGTTTGTGAGGACTTGATTACGGGAAGAAGAAGCCGCCATTTTGGATGCTACCTAAGGATCGTAGCTAATTGCAGCAGACACCATCAGGTTAGTGCACGGTTTCCCGTTTCCTTCCTCTCAAAGTCACTCATTTTTAAATTGAGATCAAAATCAGCAAAACTTAAATATAGGCGAGATCACTACGAATACAGCAAAATCGCAATTTACAATCTACGAGTACATTTATCTACCTGTTTATACCTTGTTTATTATTTTAATTTTAACAATATACTTTTGAGTTTTGGTTTAATAGTGCTTATTTTTAATTTGTTTTTATCCAGCAAGAGAGGGTAGCTGTTACATAGCTTCGGAGTCAAGTACTGTCTAGTTCTTTCCCCGTAATAATTTTTTGCTGATGGCTGTAACGTATTGTTAAGAGTTTGCTATATGCATAAACATATTTTTAATATTATTATTGTAGGTTCAAAGTAATTGGATTTTCCATAAGCGTGATATCAGATTATTTTAGGAATTTACGGCTGGTATCGCGACTATGGAAAAGTCAATTGTTTTATAGCTATTATACTATCATTAAAAATATGTTTATGCATATAGCAAACTATTAACAAAAAGTTTTCTTAGCTAAAAGTTGTATTTTGGTTGTAATAATCATATCCTAATAATTTGTTACAAATCCGGAGAAATTGCCCTTTAAGATAAAGACTGAAATTTGGAACAAAAAGCCCACATAACACGGCGTGAAAAAAATATATTTTTTTTCTTTGTTCAAAATATTTTCTATACAAAAGAAAAAAATAAAAATCCTAGAAATACAATATGGGTATCAAATTGTACGATGACGAAACGGAACCCTAGATACGCGCGTCTGACTGGCACTTGACCGGTTTTTTTTTAATAGTGATTTTTTTTGGGCTCGCCTTAAGTCAAATCCTGTATAGGTAAGTGCCTGTAACGGCCAAAATCATAAAAAGTGATGACGTTGAACCTATAATGGTAATGACAGTACAAATAACGAAATTGTTAACTCTGACTGTACCAGTTTCACGAAACTTTGTCGATACCAGTAACTAACCAACATCATGCATACATAGCACCTTATGATATGAGTGCCCACATAGAGGTATAAACTAACTCAGCGTAGAGCTCGCGCCACCAAAGGGGCCTCGTGGTCTTTATCACCGTAGAAATATGAGCCAAAATGCCTTACTGAACGGGAACTCTTTAGTGGCGATTACTCTAGCACATTGTTGTTAGGGGTAAACTATGGAAACTTGTGTGTCATGCATGGGTCGTAGGTATATCTAATAAATACTGCTGACCCACTTTTTGCTTTTACTATAATTTTAATTCAAATTAAAGTTTAAATTTGAAACTTTTACCCACCTTTGATTGCTACAGCCGTTTTGTGAAATTCGAAAAATTGATTTTTACTTCTTGATTTTTTAAAATTACACATATCGTCACAACTAAAAACATTTAAAGAAAATAACAAAAATACTCATTATAGAGTGAGTAACGTGCTGTGAAAAATCTTTTCATAGCGTAGATCTCAAGAAAAGTCCAAAAACGCTTGATAAAAGTCTACATCTGTAGTGAAACATGGACATTAACGCAGAAACGGGTTGGAGGCGTTTGAAATGTGGTGCTAGAGGAGGATAGAGAGAATAAGCTGGACATAAAACAATACTAATGAGGAAGTGTTGAGAATTGTAGAAAAAGAAAGATGTTTGTTAAAAACCATTGAAAACAGAAAAGAAAGATGAGATGACACTTGATTCGACAGATGACAGTTTTTGAAAAATATCAAAGAAGGAAAGTTCGTGGGGAAAAGAAGAAGAGGAAAAGAAAGTTAATGTTATGCCTATTAGCAGAAGAAAAAGAAGAATGGCGGTTACTAGAAGCTCTTAAGTTATAGATAGATAGAAGTGCTGTCGCAGTCAAAAGGATCCTCAACTCAGCACAATTCAGAGGCAAGCCATTACACTGATTTTCAGTTGACGACCATTTCCACAACGCAACTTAAGCGAATCACTCAACGTGCGTATATAAGTTTTCACTTCAAAAAAACAAAGGCAGTCGACAGAAGAAGTGAAAACTTTACTGATAACATTAGCATGTCGGTAACGGGTGACGCGAACCTATGAGTATAAGATTTTCCCCTACCAAAAATCGCTCAACGCGCCTAAAGAAGTTTTTTCACCCCAATAAAATTTCACGAATTCCGCAGAAACTTTCAGTGTACCTTGTAACTGAAAATTTACCGGGTGCCAGAATAGATATATTTTACTTCTCCCTTTTATTTACTGTCAAATTTGGAACCCAGACAATTCATGTAAATATTTATCAAATACATATTTAGTTTTACTCATACTATTCACAGAGCTCGTAAAAAGTAAGTACACTCTGGGACATAATTAGAGGAACGCAGAAAAGTTGTGACGTTACTCGAGATTGCACGTTTTCTTTTTTTTCCAAGTATATTGAAATTTTTCTAATTTCATTACTTACAATTAATGAAGTGAAAATGGGCAAAATTTTTTCAACATTTTCTTAAGTTTCAATTCTCTCATGGGATGTTCCAGAGTTAATTGTTTTCCATCCATCCGTTTATTTATCAGCCCATGTTCGTCCACTACTGCTGGACATAGGCCTCTAAAATATTTCGCCACTCTTGGCGATCTTCCGTCTGATCCTTTGCTGTTATTAGTCTCCATTCCAACACCTTTCGGCTCCAACCGCTATCATGTCGGCGACAAATATGGTCAGCCACCTGCAACTTCAACTTACTCAGTGATTTAAACAATATTTTTTATTTAATTTAGTCTATTTTTAATTTTATATTCTTTGTAGTTAGTGTATATTTTAAGTATTATTTATAATTTAATATACTTTATGTTATTTAAGTTTCTTGTTAATAAAACGTTCAGTCCTACTTACTGATTCGGCAGGCTATAATGTCGGTCAATATCGATCTCTGACGTATTTGATCTGTTCGATGTTTACAATTTGGTATCTTACAATTTGGTTTACAAAGTTGGTAACAATGTTCATATCATACCTTCTACTTTATTTGTATTTTGTTTTTCTCGTGAGTCTTGGACACACCAACCTGTTGCAATAACTAGACCTGAATCAAATTCAAATTCAAATAGTTTATTTTGCAAAGTAGATATACAGGATGTAATCGTTAAGTGTGACCAGGCGATTATTCCGTAACTATTACAGATATCAAAAAAATTTAAACTGATATCGAAAGTACGTTACCTAATCAGTAAAATGACATCAATAACTTTTTGAAAATCAAACGAGAAGTATCCAAAATTTAGACACTAAACATTCCCATACATTTGAGATTAGTCGAATATTAGAATATGCCATTTTTCAATCAATAAATGAAACAATCACGATTATTAACAATTGGCGTGAATGACAACCCGCGATAAAGGTTTTGAATTTAGAACGAACACCAAAGAGTATCTTTTTTTTTTGTAGTGTGTTGCTTTTTAGCCAGTTCAAATTATTGCGATATTGAAACAAGGTTTATTACTAACTTGAAGTGGTAACATAATTAATCTACACGTGTATCTACTTAAAAATCATTATTATCATAATTATCATACGTAATCATAAAATGAGATTAAGGCAAAATGAGTACTAGACCACTTAAAATAAGGAAACTAAAACCTTTCTACTGATATCATACTAAATGTATGGGAATGTTTAATGTAAAAATTTTGGATACTTCTCGTTTGATCCTGAAAAAGATATTGATGTCATTTTACTGATTTTATAACGTACTTTCGATATCAGTTTAATTTTTTTTTGATATCTTTAATAGTTACGGAATAATCGCCTGGTCACACTTAACGATTACACCCTGTATATAGGTATAATACACGTTTCATAAGTCAAAATTTAATCTTGTAAAAATATATGTAATAAAATAATAAATGTATATGAACTAAATTAAAGGTTTATTTAATTTATGTAGCAATATATATACGATTAAAATGATAGGTAAAATATATACTATACAAGGTGAAAAATAATCAACCGCCCGAACCCATACCGGAGAACCGGCCAGAGACCAGGAACAAGGTTCAATGATCTTGAATAATAATAGCTTTTAACAAGAAAATTTAAAAATAAATCACGAAACGGTATAACCCAATTAATAAAAAAAACACTGAAAACTAGAATTTAGCTTTGTTTTGCGTTCCCTTAAATATGTCCCTGGGTGTATTTTTTCACATCAAACACACAGTAGTCTTTTGAAACATAATAATTTATCTAACAATGCCTTAGCACAGAGTTACTTTAATGTCTCATTTGTCGTGTTTTCGTTTCCTTTGTCACAAGTATTCGTCGTAGGCAACTTTATTGCCATCAGAAAGTCAAGCTCTATTCTTATAATCAAATTATAAGAAGGGTTTTGTAAAGGGTTAAAGATGGATTAAAGTGTCAAATCTTCAAGATTCTTTGGGGCCCATACCGTATGCATATTTCCTTAAACGTATTGAATTCGTCCCGGCGTCGCGACCAAATCAGTAAGCTTTTGGAAATCCAAATATTTCACAAAAACGTATCTATTTAGGCGGATGAAATCAACATGGTTTTGTGCATTTCTTGTATAAAGAGGAAACTCCCAAAAGCGTATCGAAGTGATTAACACAAAACGTTTTAGTAATTACTTATTAGTACAAAAAACGTACTGAATTATTCCTGTAAGCTTGGCAGTTTTACATATATAAAATTAAGTACATTATAAACATCAGTGTACTAATAGCAATCATCAATGCTTCGTAGCTTCCAAGTTGTTTTCAGTACGTTAGCTGAATTATTGTGAAACCTTTTCTGTCAACGACGTTCGGCACTGAATTCTGCTGTAAAAAAAAGTCTTGGTATCTGAAAGTAATTTTTAACTGTAAAGTGCGAAAAGCTCATCCATCCATCAGCCTAGTTCGTCCACTGCTTGACATAAGCCTTTCCAGTACTTTGCCACTCCCGGCGGTCATCCTAGAAGAAATGCCCATACTCACACACGCTAGGCAGGCGGGTTGGTGAGCGTAGTGCCGGAACCCTCGCACCAGTGACGCCGCTGCCCGTCACCAATCTGTTCCATATAAGGCCCGGCTATTAGGGATGGATATACCGCCATCCATTGGTCCCAGGCATGGTGGGCCTCCTGGTTGTTTGCCTGTGAGCTGTCTTCTTACTCCCCCCCGAATTACTTCGAGGGGGTCTCCAAGTAAGATGGTGCTACCTCCACAGTTGAGCCCGGCGTCAGCTCTACCACCCGTTAAAGAGCTACTAAGATTATTTTATTTTATTGGAACATTATTCGTATCATCATCATGCTAATAGTACGAATATGTAGATTTTAACTATCTAATTTTTCAATTATGAAAAATACGAAAAAAAGCGTATGCTATTTGTCTATGCCGTGTAATGCACTCTTTAGTCATAATGGCATAAAGTTATTTTTTGTACAAGAAGCCAAATTAAGCGAGGAGGTGACAAAATCGACACCTTTATGCAATATCAAAGTTTCATGCTGAACCTGCACATAATATAGGTATCGATTTTGGCTCAACCTGTTGATAATATACACGACAACAATTACAGCAAAACCGTGTTAATTTTGTCTACAGAAGGCCTTGTATTTCCGAAAGCGTATTTATTTGGTCACGATGCGCGGACGAATTCAAAACGGTTACGGAAATACGCAAACAAACCGCATATTCTTGTATTCTTTTTAAATTTCAAACGAATTTTTCTGTATTTTTGCTCGCAAGTAACCTAGAAGCTTCCCTGTGTAGCAGAATGTCTTGTGAGTAACGGTAACCTAAATACCTATAGAATCTAAAAAAATATTGTATCAATATATAATAGTTCTCCCATATTTCCACTACTACAGGCGCTATTACTTATATAATTTTTTAATTAATTCATAAATGGACCACAAGATGACTCTGTACATTAGTGACCGAAAATCCACTTTTTAGTTTCATATTGTAATAGTGGGATTAGTTTGAAGCGATTTATAAAAACCTCAAATAATATAAATTAAAATATTGGATTACATCTTCTGCCTTCTCTAATATTTCAATCAAAGCTTTACAAATTGCTTAGACGAAAAAAAAACTGTGAATGTACAGTTTTTTTTTTAATTAGTATAGAAGAATAGAATAAAATAATGTTTATTTGGTACATAATAAAATACTTTACAATAAAATAAAATAAACTTAAAATTAGCGCAGAATGTACCAAAAAGGTCTTCACTCAGCTTAATACCATGACAGGACCACGGCGCTGATTTTCAGCGGATACCTAGTACCTTTTGCATTAAACATAATTATAACAAACACAAACCAAAAACAATTTTTTTTAGTTATTGCTCTAATTCAAATATACTTATTTTCATATATTTTGTAAGACTAAATAAAAAGTAGGGGGTAAAAGATGTAGCCCAATATTTTTTTGTTTGATCCTTTTATAAATCTCTTCAAAGTAATTCCACTATTACAATATGGAAATTGAAACAAGTGGAATTTCGAGACACCTTACACTGTACACCGAGTAAGTTTATGAACGTGGCTAAAATTGAACTTAACCCTTTTGCACGCCACACCCTGTTAGAGACCTGCAACACTCGATTGACGTTCAATAAATTATTTATTTTCATATTTTTTGTATGTTTTCGCATCATTTCCGGGAAAATTTCTAAAGACAGCTTTTGCAAAAAATAACATAATAAATGTTATGCTTGAATGAATTTTTTTGTATTTAACTGAAAAAAAGTTCAGTTCTATACAATAAAATATAAAAACAAAAAGATTTAAAGCAAAATCTATATTTTATTGATTCATATTTTTAAGTAAATCACTATTTTCTTTTTCATCAAACAATCTTGCCCTATAAAGGGCTCATAATTGGTTACCCTAAAGACCACAACGCCTCGCATATGTAGATATATTTCAGATCGTGGTCGCACTTTATGTTCACCACGTACAATCGCCGGTAAAATCTAGCGTTTCAATAAGGTAGAGCCGAAGCTGCATGGATTTTCAGGCTTACTTAGTACGTTGTGGACTGTGGAATAAAGAAATAAATAGCAGAGAATATATACGATAAGATAGACATTTTAAATTTTAGATTTTCGGCAAATAATAAACATACATTTATCATAATATATGTATAAAACCGCCAAAGTGCGTTTCGGGCCACGCGCAGTGTAGGGTTCCGTAGTTGCCCTGCACAATATGCGGACTTCTTCTTCACAACCCCAATATTATTAAATTACCTATCCAACGACACCCCACACTAGGGGATAGACGAGAAAAAAAAATCATCCCCACTTTACGTGTAGGGGAGGTACCCTAAAAAAAATCTTTTTCAAAATTTTACTGTACCACTTTAACGGCGTGATAAATACGAGTATGTATACCCATGCCAAATTACAGCTTTCTAGTACTAATAGCCTCTAAGCTAAGCCGCGGGTGGACAGACAGACAGACAGACAGACGGACGGACATGGCGAAACTATAAGGGTGCCTTGATGTTGACTACGGAACCATAAAAATTGTTACAAAATGTGCAAATTCATGTATGACCTTTGGGAATTTTAGCCCGATTCTGGTATTGCTTTTTTAGTCAATATATTTTATCTATAGTATAAATAATTTATTAGTTCTTTAACATTATACAAGATGGTATTAGAAAAATATATGGTTTATATACTTAGATTCAGAAATTCAGAATACCTTAGTAGTTAATGAAAAACATACTTTGAAATTTTAGAGATATGGAGATGAAAATTTATAATATCTGCGCACCCACCTGGGAGATAGGCGGGAGTATATGTATAATTGTATATATGTAAAATGTGATAAGAACTTTTATATTTCAATAGTTACTTACTACCCCCAGTGCAAAAACAAAAGACAGAGAGTTCAGAAAATCCTATGCAGCAAATGCTAAGCACAGTTCGACCACTGCAACATTTTGAGCTATTTCCAATATACAAATTGGAAAATGTAAATTTCTATTACGTAATTCGGTTAGAGTTATGGAACTGAATGGACAGAGAGAGAGGAAGATAGAAAGAAAGGAAATTTGCATTCAGAGACTATTGCGGAATTCCATAGAGCAGCTTCTATGCATGAGTCACGTTAAAAAGCCACGTAAAACTGCAAGCTTTTAACTCTTTCAAGTCGACTTTTTTTAATTAAAGCGTAACCAAAACGTACCTAGTTTATTTTAAAAACCGTTATTAATGGTACGTTTTTTTAAAATAAGAAAAATTTTTCGTTTTCACGTTTCGTAGGTTTTCTTGCATGGGATTTGTTGTCCCACCAGAGTTTTATGGGTTGCTCATTTTAATACAAAAAGAGTTTTTATAGATTATAATTATTTATTTATTTGTGTACAGAAATCTACAGTCATACTTAACAAATATAAATATCAAATAACTTAATATCAAGGCTAATAATATATTTCATTATTGCTTAATTTATGCATATGGGTATCGCTTTTGTCTGTTGATTGGTCATTTTATTACCAATAGTCGCGAAAGGGTTAAATTCCTAGATGACAAGCAATATCGATGCATTTCATTAGATATAGGAATATCGCTCTATGTACACTTGTACAGTGGAGACCGCATCAAGTAAGACACATTGGACTTTGTACCTATCTTATATTCTTCTCTGTACGGGCTAATGTCGTACTGCAAGTGTATAGCTTGATGTGGTCTCCTCTGGACATCTATTATGTAAAATAGTCGATAGAACGCTGAGATTCCTGAAAAAAGTGTTATTGTTATTATTATTTTAATCTAAATATGGGTGATTGTGACTTGATACTACAGATTTTCCTTTAAAATCAAATCAAATAATTTTTGTTCAGACATCTAGGTGCATAGACCTTACAAACTAACATGTACAAAATTGTGTTAGCAAATAAAGCTTAAGACTGTGCATGAGCCTAGAGCATGAACAACGCCAGACTTTAGAGGATTCGTTTGAGGAAATTTGGACTCTCCTTGTACTCAACTTGATTTATTTTTTTCTTCATAAAATTGGTAATAGAAATATGAAGGGAAATCCAATATTTTTTTCCCTACAAAATATTTCAGTATTAGCTAAGAACACACAAATTTGTTGTTTCGCTGCGTGATTTCGCTAGTATTAAGCGTCCAAGAAAAAGAAGCCAATGAGCCAACATATAATCGCCTCTATCAAAAGCAAATGAGGTCATTGCTATATTGTGCTGGATGGGTAATAAAAAAAGTTGCTAGGGTAGGCCATCCTCTTAATACTATCTTAGTATCACTTCACTTTTGTAAGACATGAAATAAAAGCCTCCAAGAAGCTGCAAGAAGTCCCATTGTGCGGAAGGAACTGAAGACAAAACCATTTGCCGCCTTCCTCAAATAACCGTAAAACGTGTCGGAAATGCCGCCATATTGTTCCTACGATATATTGCTCTTTTTAACTCACACCAAGTAAGAACATACGCTGTGAGAATTTTAAACATTAAACTTCGCGTTAAAATAAATTACCTTTGTGCTAAGACTAATACGTTTTGGACGTGTTTATGAAGGGTGTATGAATACTTTTAGGTTAGATCTATAGAGTATAAAATCTAGGGAGTTAGTTGACTTTTGCATATTCTTTCTTTCTGAACGATAAATTAACGTACAAAGTGCTATCAAATTTTACGGTCCGTAACGTCTTGCTAAGTTTCTTGCCCTTCTTCTTAGCAAACCTAATTGAATGTGTGGAGTTAGGCATGTATAACGTATTAGTATATATTATAATTTATAGGTACCTAAATATAATTTGTATCGTATATACTTTGTTGTGTAACTACGTTAAATATACCTTTAATTTAGTTCATGTATGTGTCGCAGGCAAATGGAAAAAAAACGGCATTTCACAAACGGTATCGTCAGTTTCTAAACGCTCGTTATTTTACTTTTTGACGAATCTTCGTCTTACAGTAGAATTCGGAATTGTATAGGGTGCCTCGGCATATAGTTATTTTGTTAGAACTATTGAGAGTCGCCTCGCTTCGCTCCGCTCGTAATAGCTTATTTTTACCTTTTGATGAAAGAATTTCGATTTCGGCATTTTAGAAAATGGCGAAGTCATTTTACAAACAGTGGGCATTTTACAATTTGCCGAACGGCAAGCGTTTAGAAACTGACGACGCCGTTTGTAAATTGCCTAATTTTAATATTTGCCTGCCAAATATGTATATATTATTTTTATTAAATATAAGAAAGATTGAATAAAAGAAAAAGGCTTTTTATTCGTTGTATTTTTCCGTTTTAAATTTAGTTAGTTTAATTGTTAAGTAAAAAGAACGTGAAATAAATATAAGTGCATGTGATATTGCATAAATGAATTAATAATTAAATTAAATACTTTATATTATAAAATTAAACAGTTTAAAATATTTTTCGGGTTCGATCTGGACCCGGCATCAGTTAAGTATACTCATACTTTATATTATAAAATTAATCAGTTTTAAGATATATTTTGGGTCCGATCATCGGGTCTACCGCGTAATTCTCATTTTCATCAACATCAACTTGAGATTGAAATTTGACGTGCGTGCGACGACGCCCGCCTAACATGCCATCTCTTTTGCACGCGTTGAATTTCGCATGCATTTGTTTGAAGTTGATACAAATGAGAATTACGCGGTAGAGCCCCAGGTTAGCCAATTAAGAGGCTATGCGAATTTTATTTTTCTCACTGTCACTCCAAGCGTGCGAGAGGGGCAGATTCAAGGCGAAAGCAAAAAATGTTAGTTTTATAATTTTTATAAAAGGACTAAAATAGCTAGCAAATTTTCGAATATCAAATCTCTAGATATTGTTGAAACACACCTAATAAAGTATGTTTGAATTCTGTATATGGTTCCTGTTCGTCAAACGAGGAGAAAAAGTGTGTTTGAAGATCTCATTTCAACAATTATTTCTATCGAGGAAAATTTATCCAAACATGTTTTCCAATTTCAAAACCTTAGATAATATAGTCAAAATACATATACCAGAAATTTAGTAAAATTTTCCGTCTATTTCATGAAATACACAGAAAAGAAACACCCGTATTTTTTTCGCATATCGCCCGCGGATCGCATATACAGGTTGATAATGAACCCTATGGAACAAATGATGTAATTCGAAAAAAAAATTTAACTGTTTCATAGAAAAATGCAATGCCGCTCGGCCGAAATGTTAGAAGGGCAGATTTCTTTTTTGAAATTTCAGGGTTGGCTCCATGGTAAAAGTTGTTCTACAATACTGAATAAGCTCTTCAAATATGGTTACACCTTTCTGTTACACCCTGTATATAATCATTGGAACTCAAGATGTAACTACAGTTAGGTACGAAAAGTTTTAGTATGCTATCCATAGACTATGTCAATATTTTGACGTCTACAATAAAGTTGTTTTGTTTCCTTCTTCCTACGCTTGTTTTTGTCATCTCGTCTCCAAACTTCAAACTTCTATAATTTTGTTGTTTTATTCCGCTAACTCATGAAACTTTTGTTTGAAGTACTTCTTAAAAACAAAAACACTGTAAATTAATCGCTAAGCTTTCTACGAAATACTGTTTTTTTTTTAAATGTATTATATCTTATACATAAAATCAGTTGAATAATTTTAAAGCGCTAGACTTTTTCTTTTTCTTCTTCTTCTTTGGCAGGCTCGGTTTTCGCACCTAGTCTCTCATTTGGACGTTCATGCGTGGAAAGAAAGGGACCGGCTATTCACGCGCCAAAATCCCAAGAGGCGACCTAGGTCCCTACATAGGACTGGCGGAGCGTCCCCGGTTCACTAAGATTTTTTGTCGTATGGTAAATCCATTATCTAGTATTATCCCGCAATATTTAAATAATTTTAAAATTATTAAAGAGGAATTTTTACGCATGTTACGTGACAGGCGGGAGTGTGGGCGATTTCATACTGACAGACTCGCCTGCACTCCCGCCATGTCGCGTACTATACTTTACTGAGATTAACGAACCAATGAGATTCCCTTGCATATCACAAATTTTATGTAACGCAACTGTATATTTATAACAAGGGTTTTAATTAACACAGCTTCATCATGCTTCACGTGGCATACAACCTGTAATGGTAGGTACGATTAAATTTGGCCGATGATTAAAAATGAAAACGTGAAAGGCTTCAGGCAAAGGACAAAGGTTTATGCCGTCACAGTAAAGATAAGTAAAACAGTATTATGTCTTCATATAAAACGGCCGAAATGCGCGCTTCCAAATCTCGGTTCACACCTCATAGGTGGGGGTGCGCCGCAGTTAAGGTGATATATCGTCCGTACAAAGGTCCCGTTACTCCAGGTGGAAAACCAGCAGTGCGAGAGGGACGGAATCGGTGAAAAATGACAAAAAGTCGGTTATAAATTAATACAAAATCAACCAAAATAGCTATGAAAATTTCCATGACCAGTAATTTAGGTACTGTTAAACCCCATCTAAATACATATTTTTGAAGTCTGTATGCTATCCCAATTTTTCAGAATATCAAAAAAAGTCTAAATTTAGACTTATTTCAATAATTATTTCTATCGAGTGAAATTCCTTCAATCGCGTTTCTGATAGTCCAAAATCTATAAAAAGGTCCCAAAACTGTTATACTAATTTATTTAACTTGGGACTTCTTTTGAACGGCAGATAAATCCCTTTAAAAAGTGCCGATTTTGACGAGATACCCCCTTAAGTACGGACGCGGAGAGTGTACCACCCGACGCCACCCGATTTCCGCGCATTTATGTGGGCAGCCCTAATGCGTGCGTCTACCGAACGTTGTTTCAAGGACACTGCCCCAGATGGAATACTGTTACTTATCTATACTGTGGCCTCGTTGACGAGATAAAAATATTGTCTACCATTTTTATATAGAATTTTTTTTCCAATCATTACTTCCGTGCAGTCATAGTACGTAAAATATAGTAAAGAGATATAAGATAGGACAATGCAAAAATGTATGTATGTACTTCAGTTAGAGAAGAAGGCCGAAAGCTGATTAAATGATAATATTAATACATAGGTTGGATATTGTTAACGAAAAGCAAACATGTAAAACTTAAATAACAAAAAAGTAACTTAATTTAAAACTTAATAATCCTAAAATAAAAGAAAAAGCCCTAAACCCTCTGGCCGAGGTATGCCCCAGCCCTTGGGTCACCAGAGGCGTCGTCGATCAAACGTGTCGAAAGTTCTTTGCAAAGACGATGTGCGCTCGGACCCCACGGCCCCAGGTTTTCAACACCAAACGGCGCAAATATGTAGCTCCCTCCTAGCAAACATTAGGTTGTTTGATTTTGATGTTATTCATAATCTCAGCTAGTCTAGCTGCTAGACTCGAGTATAGCGAACCATATCAAGCTCGATAGCGCGTGATCTACCTCAAGGGGGATAGCCAAGTTCTATCGAGCGGTTAAAGCTCGATATGGACTGCTATGCAATACCTCCGAGATCTCAGATAGTTAGATACTGCGCCCGAAGCGCTGACAGCCTCGTCTCACTTGGTCACAAACTTCAAATAAACCGGCCAAATGCGAGTCAGATTCGCGTAGTTAAGGTTCCGTATCGTGGATGATGAATTTAATTTTGTCATTTTTTTCGTGAATTTCTTAACCGCTATGTTTTTCCTGTAATCTTTATGTGAACACATAATACCATGATCTTTTTCATATTTTTCGGTCTACCAGTTTTGAAGATAAAGGGGACATACGTTTTTTGAGGATTTCTCGAAATAGATGCAACTAAATATAGCCAAACCATATATTTTTACAATCAACTTATTAATACGTACAATTTTATAAACATATTGTATTTTTATAAAATATATTTTTTATTTATTTTACTTCTTTTTTTATATTCCTTTTGCACTCAACTTTTTTTCAATTGTTTCAATTGTTTTTTCAATTTTTCTGTAGTTGGCTAGCTATGGTTTTTCATATTTTTTGGTCAACCGGTTTCGGAGATAAGGGGGGGGGGGGACATACATAAGTATTTCTGTGTTTTTTTTTTAAGAATTCTCGAAACCAGTGCCAGTAAATATAGTAAAAGTATACATTTTTACAATTAGCTTTTTAATATCTACAATTTGATACCCATATTGTATTTTAGGATAATATTTTTTTATTTTTCTTACTTTTGTTTTGGTAATATTTTGAACAATTTCAAACTTTTCATATTTTTTTACACCGTGATATGTGGACATATTAATGCTATTTTTGTGTCAAATTTCAAGTCTTTATTGTTAACGGTGCTAAAGTTACGAGGCTGTGACATACGGATGGACCGACAACGGAGTCTCACCATAAAGGTTTCTTTTGTACCTTTTAGGTACTACGGAACCCTAAAAACAGTTAAACTTACGTATTTACGTTTGTTGTTAAGATATTACTCAAATCTCACGGTCTTTAGTTCGACTGAAACATAGACATAGTAAACTATGACATAGATCTAGATAATATTAATGGACTCAGCCTCAAATATTATAATAACATTCCATATAACACTCCACAATGTCGTGACAGCGTTTGTATGGAGGCGACGCCGAGCGAGAAGCTTTTAGGTTCTACTAGCTTTTGCCCGCAGCTTTGCCTGCTGATTTAGTTTGCATTTTTCCGGGATGAAAAGTAGCCTACTATCTCTAAGCAAAAAGTCACGTCGATCCGTTGCTCCGTTGGTGCGTGAAAGAAGGACAAATAAAACCAACAAACACACTTTCGCATTTATAATAATACGGATTACAGTGTCCGGTATACTGAACACTCATTAGATGAGTTTTCAGTCTTAATGAGGCGATGTTTTGGCGTTAGAAGGCCTTCTATGCCCCTGAGTTTCTATGTAGGTAGCTCTAGAGTCCTTATCGTAATGTCGAAGTTTGTTTGTTAGAAAATTTGTACGAAAGAATCATACAACGAAGAACACTTTTGGAGTTTATTGGATAGTCGTTTGTGTGAAAGTACAACGAACTGATTTTTAATTTTGTTTGATGCAAATGAGGTGCTCAATCCAGGGATGTAACGGAGGTCAGTTAACGGAGGCGGAGGCGGAGGTCGAGAACTCAACCTCCGCGGAGGCGGAGGTTAACGGAGGCGGAGGCGGAGGTTAACGGAGGCGGAGGCGGAGGAGAAAAAAAAGTACGAATATTTACTATAAAATATTTTTATACTAAAAATTATTTATTATTATTTAATTCTAATTAAATTCCAAAAGAGGCAAATTATACTTCAAGAAAAGCAGCTTTGCGGCTTTATCTGCATCCAATCTATTTCGCAGTGGATCATAGATTAATCCAGCTTTACTCCGCTAAACCTCTGAAAGTTGCGGAGGCGGATGCGGAGGCGGAGGTACGAATTTATGTGGAAGTTCCACACTTGCGGATGCGGAGGCGGAGTTCCGTTACATCCCTGGTTCAATCGGAGTAGTTAAGTAGTTTTGAAAATTACCTACTTGGTCGTCGCTTGAAAAGGGTTTATAAAATATAACTGTCAAACATCAGTACTATTTATAAATGCGAAAGTGTGTTTGTTGGTTTGTTACTCCAATATATAGGTAGTTCTGTGGTTTGTTGACTTGTCCTTCTTTCATGCAGCAACGGAGCAACTCATCGACGTGATTTTTTGAATGGTGATAATTCATGGGCCGGAGAGTGCAGACTTCGTTTGATCCCGGAAAAATGCAAACTAAATCAGCGCGGGCGAAGCTGCAGGCAAAAGATAGTTGGTTTAAAAAAACAGAAAGCGTTGCATGATGAGCACTTTGTGATTAAGGATACAATACTAAAGATGTAAAATTTACTTAAAAACTAACATTATATCATTGCATTATAGAAACGCAGAAATAAAAGTAAATCTGAATGTGATCGAATCCCGGTTCAGAGCTCCTCACATCCAGATTTACTTTTCTTTCTGCGTTTCTATACTGCAATGATATAATGTTAATTTATATCTCCTTGCGATGGATAAATCGATAAGTGTTCAAACATAGAAATTTATTTCTGTCATAGTTTACTTAAAAACCTTTTTTACACCCAGTCATATTCATGTATAGGGGTATGCAACTGAATATGATAACTTGTTTAAAAGCCACAAACAAGATCGAATAACAGTCGTCATTTATGAGGTTAGTAAAATACTCGTTTTTCTTTTTAATACTGTGTCATAACCAGATTCTCCTATAAGTTTGGAAAAAGCATCTCTATTGCGTATAAGCTAGAGGTTAATAAATCAAATTGTTGCGTAAATGGTTTCCCAACAAATATTCGGAGAGTTAGGGCTGTCGCCGACCACAAAACTGTAATTAAACCCGAGGAACAACGCCATCTGAATAAGCAATGACAAACGCTAGGGTTCAAGCTTCTACGATCAAGACAAACAAACCGCACGCAACATCTGTCTGTACTTGTAAAGTAATGTAAAATGCAATGTACCCTAATTGCTGATGCCCACTGCATGTAAAGCTGCAAAGAATTTAAGGATCTATTGATTAGTTTTGATATTTAACATGATTTTAATTATTTATATAAAAACGGCTCACCTCAATACTTGTTATGATCGGGAAAGCCGACCAATTTCAGGAGATTTAGACTGCTTTCATCTGGGCGAGCGAAGACGTTTACGCGACGACGTTACGCCTCACACTACGCCTTACGCCTTACTCGGTGTGAGGCGTAACGTCGTCGCGTAAACTTCGTCGCGTAAACGTCTTTACTCGACCAGATGAAGGCAGTCTAAATCTGCTGAAACTGGTCGGCTTTCCCGATCATAACACGTATTGAGGTGAGCCGTTTTTATATAAATCATGAATTATCCTCAAGTCTCATTTAATTCTATAATGATTTTAATCATTTTACTATTTCCTAGGTGGTAGAGCTGATGCCGGGCTCGACTGTGGAGGTACTACCATCTTACATGGAGACCCCCTCGAAGTGATTCGGGGGAGAGTAAGAGGTCAGCTCACAGCCAAAAAACCAGGAGGCCCACCATGCCTGGGACCGATGGATGGTGGTATATCCATCCTTAATAGCTGGGCCTTATATGGAACAGACTGGTGACGGGCAGCGGCGTCACTGGATGCGAGGGTTCCAGCAACGCGCTCACCAACCCGCCTGCCCAGCGTGTGTGAGTATGGGCAATTCTTTCAGGATGACCGCCGGGAGTGGCAAAGTCCTGGAAAGGCTTATGTCCAGCAGTGGACGAAATAGGCTGATGGATGGATGGAATTAGTATTTTTACTTAGAAGAAATTTCATGTCTTGTGAATAATTTTATTGAGCTTATAAAACGTGTCCAAAAGTAGAGTCAATCGAAGTAAAGTCATAAACAAAAGTCATTGACCTCGCTGCGTGAAAATTTAAACAAGATAAATTATTTCATTCCGAAATGATGAACCCAATAAAACAGATGGTCTATCTATAGGGTTAAGGTGTACACAACAAACAGGTTCCATCAATGTTTGTAATCTGCAGGCAAATTCTGTTGTGAAAATTCATATGAATTTTCTTTTCACAATACGTGATTGGCATAATAAATAAAAAAGTAGCTATGATGTCGCAACTATCCCCAGAAAACTTGGTGTACGAGTTGCAGAAAGGTTTTATCGTGTTGTACAAAAAAGTGATCGCAATGAATACGGTTATAAAACGTTCAAAAGAAGATAGTTAATTGGTAGAATTGATCGTTTACAAAAAGTGCGGACGTTTCTTCCCCTATATCACAAACTTAAACAACATAATACGAAAACCCCCCTGCCTTACTTTCCCTACTTTCATTTCTTTTGCAATTATTTCGTTGTTTTACTAACGATGTACTCGTAACTTTTACAGAAGAGCGTCCAGCTGGCTTCAATATTTCACGAAATGTCTGATGTCGGCTCAACCGCCTGAGGAAAGAAGTGGGCAACTGCACTTACCTATGGTATTACGTGAGGTTCGTGTGAGTCAGCGGCTTGTGAATGTGGACATCCACAACAAACAATAAACTACATTGTCTTCCAGTAGACCAGCCAACGACTTCTTCAAACTTACAAGAGGGGCTATTAATTTGAACTAGTAAATTTAAATATAGTGTTTAATTATTTTTTTAGGGTTCCGTACCTCGGGCCTCGTAATGAAAGAACTTTAAAGAATTACTTTGTTGTCCGTCTGTCTGTGTGCCTGTTTATCTGTCTGCAAAGACCCTTTTGCTCGGGCCCCGTATGAGATATCAAGTTGAAACTGATACCTCCTACAGAATTCTACAGCCCTATGGTGCTGTAAAACAAATCAAGCTTCTAACTCGACGCGAAAAAAGTTATTGCACTTTACATAATCAATTTTATAAAAATTTTTGACACTCGCAAAGGAATTAAAACCTATAGGGCACTTCCAGTTGACGTGGAAATTTTAAATTGCGTTTACAGGTAGGTCATATAGCACACACATAATCTGAAAATTAGAAATATTTTATTATTTAGGAAGTAATCGATGGCCAACTTAATTAAACCCTTTAGATACATAGAGTTTAATCGATTAAGTGTCAAGTTAAGTAGAGCCTTTTTGTGTTGAATGGATAGTCACATTTTTTGCTAGCCTATACCATACTCTTAATCTCTTATTTAGTCAGAAACTAATTTCACCTAATGAGAGTTGTACAACTAAACCCTCACAGCCTCTAGAGGTTTCGCATAAACGAATGTCCACAGCATTTAAATTTAAACCAGCAGTCCAACTAAAATAAACATTGCATATAACTCAAACTGAAAACGTGTTTTCCTTTATTTACAGAGATAAGCTTCTGATTGCTCGGATTAAGTTGTTGATTATAAACCAGACACGTTCCGTTATACGTGGCGAATCTGCCCAAATGGCACATGACAGCCGTATAGTCGCCGGATTATAGAATAAGTGAATGCTCAGGGCTGTATTAGCTTGCTGTACAAGGGCTGAGTAAGCGGCTACACAGCCCTTGTAATGCTAAGTTGGGCTCCAAATTAACCAGCACTGAGCATTACAGTGGCTAGTTAAGAGCATTGTAAGAGCTATACAAGGTCTAATCCCAGCCTATAATTCAGCTCTTTTAATGTTCTTATACAGCCCACGGATGTTTTGAGGCCCGACAACAGCATTAGGAAAGGAGTAAATAACCAAAAAATATTAATCTATTTTTTCTTTCTGTTGGTATATTGTGTTGCAGGTGCCACTTTACTGTGAATTTGTATATTGCATCAAATATTTCATGCCCCATCAAAATAATATCGTTTTACTGAAAAAATATCACACAATAAATATGTAATAAATACTTCCATGAATTGTGACTCAATTTATTGTATTCAAACTTATTTTTGTCTCAAATGAAACAACTGGAAAATTTAATTTTACATTTTTAGGTATCAAACATCATGAAAATCAATAAAAAACATTTGTTTTTTTTCATATCAAATCTGTTGTCTTTTGATAAATAGCCCCATTTCTTATCCAGCTCTATTCTTAGTTAATGCGAAACTTAAGTATATGTACCTACCAGCCCATTGCATTATGCTGGCCGTAAAATGGATTTTAGCTATGCTATGTATATTGGCGTAAAGGGAGAGTGCTCAACAGCTTTTTACGGATAAAAAATATTTGTAGAAAACTATTCTGTTGTGTACATTTTGCACTAGATTTGTTATGATTCGGTTTCAATTTCGTTTTCATCCACCATCGCCAATTTGGTATGTTTTTTTTTGGTGTTCCGACAAATAATAAATAATAAACCTAGGTTACGCACAATTTTTACATCTGACTTTTATCGAACACCAATAATCTAAATTTACCCTTTAGTAATGCTGGTGGCTGTACAATACCTTACATCTACACTCTTAGCATTGGCATTAGCGTGTAGTAGGGCTACACCATATTGCAGCTCAAGGAGTCTAATGAGGCTCTTGTAATGCCGATATCAAGCTCATTAATGTAGCATTACAATATAATTATTGTACACCATTGACAAACCAATGACGATATGTTATCCTTTAATACAGCTCACAGCATTATTAGAGGGGTGAATTAATGCAGTTAAACAGCCGTTAACAAGCAGTAGTCTTCTAAGTAAGCTCGTAGTATATTACGGAGCCAAAGTCTGGGTTACAGCTTTTTAAATGCTACTCAAATGCTTTTTGCATTATTTTTCTCCTTTATC
This sequence comes from Ypsolopha sequella, assembly GCA_934047225.1. Taxonomy (NCBI): domain Eukaryota; kingdom Metazoa; phylum Arthropoda; class Insecta; order Lepidoptera; family Ypsolophidae; genus Ypsolopha; species Ypsolopha sequella. The sequence goes on along the minus strand of OW203994.1, from coordinate 10,747,400 downwards.
AAGTCGTTAGACAGCTGTGCTGATTAAACTTAAAACAGTCTCAAGACACGTCCTATATCCTCTAGTACAACTGCAACAAATCTTTCGGCTGTCATGTAGCTTTTAATGGTCATAATGTTCGCTAATGTGCTGCTTGGGTGATAGGTTGGTCGTACTGTGAAAAACCCAAAAGGTTTTAATAGTTCATGAAACTGGTACTGAAAACACGAGTGTGAGCTTAAAAAACGAGTCGCAGTAGGTAAGTTTTATTTAAGTATCATACGAGTATTTTAATACCTAGTTATGTGCAGTTTCATATTTTATTTAATCTCGTGCAATAGGTACTTATTTATTTTACAATCTATCAATCTTGTATAATCTTAAATCTTAAATACTGTCAGACATTTTTGCCCAGAATAAAATTTGTAACCAACAGATACACAGTTAATATTAAATTATTAACATACCTAAATATGGCACAAAAAATCCAGTAATCCACACTGCGAGATTTGGTCACAAGCAAAGAATAAAGTACTGTTTTTGGTCACAAGTGAGGTCGGTATTGGCGAAGAGCTATAGGTGCACCGGCGCAACGCCACCATGAAATTTCTCTGGTTGGGCTGCAACGTATTGTTTTGTATGTTTTAGATATAAAAACCTCAGACATGGCTGTGTGTACTGAGTTCCCTTTGCCTTTCTATATTTTAAAGCATTATTGTTTTAGGAAACCATACTGTAATTAAATAATTTTTAGGGTTCCGTATCCAAAGGGTTACCAACGGGACCCTATTTCTAAGACTCCGCTTTCCATCTGTCTGTCCGTCTGTCTGTCCGTCTGTCTGTCCGTCTGTCTGGCCGTCTGTCTGTCTGTCTGTCCGTCTGTCACCAGGCTGTATCTCATGAACCCTGATAATGATAGTTAGACAGTTGAAATTTTCATAGATGATTCACAGATGTATTTCTGTTGCCGCTATAACAACAAATGCTAAAAAACAGAATAAAATAAATATTTAAGGGGGCTCCCATACAACAGACATGTTTCTTTTTGCCCTTTTTATAGATAATGGTACGGAACCCTACGTGCGTGAGTCCGACTCGCACTTGGCTGGTTATTTTCATATAAGAGACGTTCGTAATTACTATAATATGTCAGAGTACATATTTGTAATCATAATTTTAAGATAATGAGTGTAGATTAAGGGTCGGTTGCGCCAAACATGCTATTGCGTTTGGACAATTTAGCTTATTAAAACAATATATTTTTAACGAATAAAATTTGTGTAAGTAGTTAAGAAGTTGAACTACATTATAATTTTTCAGATTTGACACAAGTTCACAACCACCGATAAAAAAAATCGGAAAGATCAGTAAAATCACGGAAAACGTAATTTGGCTTTGGAAAAAAAAAATTATAATATTATATGAATAAGATACTTTGATCTCTTTACGCAAAAAAAAATATATCAATTTGGAACAAAAAAATTTTTTTTCTGTTTGCAACGCCAAATTACGTTTTTCGTGATTTTAGTGATCTTTCCGATTTTTTTTCTCGATGATTGTGATACTTGTGTCAAATCTGAAAAATTATAATGTAGTTCAACTTCTTAACTACTCACACAATATTTTTTTTTCACATTGTGTTTTAATATGTTAAATTGTCCAAACGCGAAGGCATGTTTGGCGCAACCGACCCTTAAAGACTTTAGAAATTAATTATGGATACACCAATATACGAGTACGATAAAAGGTCATACGTAAAGAAAGTTATACGTATTTTTATTTAAAACCAGGATAAATTTCGTATTAAAAACATGGGCGAAATGCGAATTATCCAGGCAAGACTTTGATGTGATACTTTGAGCGCAGCTGCTTGCAATTTATTTGACAGTCTTAATTACTGTGGAATCCGGCAAATTGTAAAGTATAAAACAGAAAATCTTTCATCAAAAAGTCAAAAGCAGGTGCGACGACGGGTGGTAGTCGAGCGAAGTGGAGCGGATTGTAAAATGCCGAATTCTACGATATGACGACGACATATCAATTAAAAAGGTTAACCGACAAGATGAAAATGATGAATGACCAACAGGTAGGAAATACTTCCAAAAAAATGAAGTCCGAAAAGAAAAAGATAATTTCGGTAGGACGGAAACCGCGTAAATTAGACATTTTGTAAGTTTAGCGACTCCGATTGGCTGCAGAAAAAACTTGGGTCATCGAGCCCACCTGTCGCGGCAGCTATTACTCGACGGCCAAAAGTAACATGAACGCGAGCCAGTCAATAATAAATTCTACTGTCGTGACTAAATTCTACCCGTAGTTCCAGTTATCGTGGTTAGTTATACTGCCTGAACCCACTGGGTATAATTGACAAAGTTCTAGGGTAAAGCTAAAGGTCTGATAAAGTTAGATCAGTGAAAGAGGTCCTTTTTATACGCGCTGTCTCTTCCGTTGAAAGATAACTATTCTAACCCGTAATCTAATGTACTCGAAGCAATTTTCACCACGTTATTTATAATATATATATACAGACTGTAATCGTTAAGTGTGACCAAGCGATTATTCCGTAACTATTACTATATCAAACAATTTTAAAGTGATATCGAAAGTACGTTACCTAATCAGTAAAATGATAACTAAAACCTTTCTACTAATCTCATACTAAATGTATGGGAATGTTTAATGTCAAAATTTTGGATACTTTTCGTTGGATTTTAAAAAAGTTATTGATGTCATTTGGTAACGTACTTTCGATATCAGTTTAAATTTTTTTGATATCTGTAAATGTTACGGAATAATCGCCTGGTCACACTTAACGATTACACTCTGTATATAAATATATGCTAGTAAATTTGCGAAAGAATATGTGGAGAAATATGTATAAGTCACTCCGAGTAAATGTAATCGTGTATCTTGTTATTGATGTCATTTGGTAACGTACTTTCGATATCAGTTTAAATTTTTTTGATATCTGTAATAGTTACGGAATAATCGCCTGGTCACACTTAACGATTATACTCTGTATATAAATATATGCTAGTAAATTTGCGAAAGAATATGTGGAGAAATATGTATAAGTCACTCCGAGTAAATGTAATCGTGTATCTTGTTGACTGACGTTTAACGTTGTTTACCCCTTTCCTATGCTCTATTGAACCGCACACATACCAATTTCAAACTAATAAGCATTACAATTAAACCGAGATGTGGATGACCTAATGCTAATACTACAAATCTTGTATTCCGATAAGATTTAATTTTTTGTTTTGTTTAAGTTTACAGGTAGATAAATACATGACATGTAGGATGTAAGTACATGTAGAATTTTGATTTTCTTACACTGTTAGTTTAGTTCTAAACTGTAATCCATATGATTTAATTTTAGATTTTAGTTATTAGTTTTTGTAATCTAAATTTTATTTTATTTTGTTTTCATCACAAAAAATGTAACTTGGCCCGCGGAAAGGCGCTGGAGGCCATTACTCAGGCTCATGGCTTCCAACGTTACTCCCTTATAAACTAAATTATATAATTTGTACTAATTATAAGTAATTATAAGTATTTTTGTAATTTTTTATAACGAATAACCGTTGTTTTTTTTTTAATGTTATTAAAATGTTCTGACATTATTTGCACAACGAAAATTCACTCTTGTCCACCTCTGAACTATACTGTTGTTACGGTAATAAAAGCGAAGAGGAAATGAACTTTCCGCAATAGTACTTTGTACCATGTACATCGTGACGATATCAATCTCCGAGGAGGTTGTCCAGGAGCGGATACAAGAGGGCGGGGAGGGGCAATGGGTGCTATTACCGCCACTGAACCACGAACAAAGTACCAACAGTCGGTGCCTCTGGATACCGTTTACTTACAAGGGACAAATCACAATACATAGAGATTCAAACGGATAGTATACGTTATCCAAAGGCACCAATTGTACATAAGTTTCACTAATACCACATTTTTTAATCGTCATAAATACCCCTAGACCATACAGGTGGTCTTTATTTAGACAAGTGCAATTTGATTTCTTTCTGGACTTCTATGATACTGCAACAAATCTCTTGGAACCCAAAATTCCAGTCATATTAGTGGGCTGTCACGAAAAATCTCATGCTATCTCAAATTCTATGAAAAGCTAAAGAATAGAAAGTTTGATCTCGACCGATGAGCAAAACGTTTAGCTTCAAGAGTATCTTTAGACAAATCGTTGGTCAAATCATAGCAATATATAACATAGTAACAAGACACAGCTTTCCTTAATTCGCGGACTCTACAAACCCGGGTATTAGCTGACAAAGCTGACCTTCCTTCGGGTTGTTCAGGTGAACAACATTTTGTCTTTTTTGTAACGCGCAATTGATTTTCCTGATTTACTTACTACATACATACATACATACATAAGAAAGTACACATATTTACATACCTACATTCATAAATGAGCGTGTCTCCCAGAGAGAAAGGCAAAGATCTCCATGTGTTACGATACTGAAACATCTCTTTGGCATCTTCCTTATATTATAAGGCTTCCTTGTATAAAGCTTGTATAGAAGCTTTTCTACGAGTATTTCGGTTTATGTAAAGTTGCGTCGGCTTAAATTAATTAGATAAGGTTAAATAATATTAGTTTGCGAAACTCAAAACATAGGTAGTGCTAGTCTATATGAACAACTGTTTGTATGGGAGCTAGGCGAAATTCGTAACTTTTTTTCACTTCCTCCCATACAAATTGCCCCGATCAGCTGACTGGTTTAGTATGGAAAGGTGAACAAATTTTAAGAATTTCGCTTAGCTTTTTTTTACCTATGTTTTGAGTTTCGTCAACTAATATTATTTAACCTTTTAGATATTTTATATCTCATATTACGTACATACATATACTTATGTATTCGTATATACATAAAAATTATAAAACGTATAAAGTAGTAATATTATTAACCTATTATTTTTTCTTATCCCATTTTTTATGTATGTATATTTACATGTTTATTGTGTTTATTATGTTTATTATATATATATATATATATTATGTTTATTTTGTATGTATGTATAAATTCTTTATTGCACAAAATAAGTTTACAATGCACAAAGGCGAACTTAATGCGAATTAGCATTTTCTACCAGTTAACCTTTGGTGATGTGGAGATTACAAGGGTAGTGCCAAATAAGTTAATTAAATAATTAATTTATAAATATTAACTTTAAATAATATCTGCATATTAATATAACATATAATATCTAAATAAACATATATAAATACAAAAAATATACGTACATATAATATAAATATTAGTGTATATACTTTACATAAATAAATATACAACAATATATCGGTAGTTACGAGAAGGATGACTCAGGGGACAAAGTGAAAATAAGTGGCAAGGTACAATGGCAAAAGTCAAAATTAAAATTGAGTAATTTACAATGCAAACAGTAATAAATGTAGTTTTGAACGGTTTCAGTGTCCTGACCTCTAGAAAACTGCCCCGAAAGGCATCCTTCGTCAAATACATAGGGATAGGAGACATTAAGTTTTGACAACCGTGTGGGACGAAATTCGCTGCAAGGTAAAACTTGGTACATGCTCTAAGTGTTAAACATCTGTTATTCCAAGTATCTGAACACAAGGGAATAATGTAATATAAGTAATGACTTAAATAACATTATCCATCTAAAATTCTAAACAACTTAAAAAAATTTAAACTTAAAAAATAAGTGAAACTAAAACTACTATAAGATTAAAATGCCTAAAAAATAAACCTAATTAAGAAAATTGTACAATAATAATAATAATAACAAGCTTACCTGAAATTTAATTTATAAACTGAAAATTTGGTCTAAATCGCTGCCCTGCGGAAGGGTCCCCAAGATACTGGCGACATTACCTCGTTGTATTGCCAGGCTTATACGGCATTTGGCCTTAGGGTCCCTTGACGTGTCGATAAGGCGCAGCGAGATTTCTTTGAAAATTCGCTACGCCTCCGGGCCCCACGGGAAAAATTAATTTTATTTTATAAAACATTACTGAATTATTCACATTTTTTATATTATCTATACTAACTGTTAATTTGTTCGAGGTGAAATTTATTCAACCGCCCGTATTTCTATGGGAGGTTCAGTAGGTGATGAAGACTACACATGTAAAGTTTCAGGTGGATCTGATAAGGTAATGGCTGGTCACGTGACAACATCGAGAATCGTATTATTGTGTGAGTAAAATTTCGATTCAGTTGTGTGGGTGGACACCATGTGTGTACTTTGGAACTGAACTGAACCTCCCTTAGAAATTCGGGCGGTTGAATAAATTTCATCTTTTTTAAATCTTAGTTGGATTTAATTGGCGGTTTTTTATTGTACGGAAATAAACAGACACTACATAATTACACACATTATATTGTAACAATCATCCATCCATCAGCCTAGTTCGTCCACTGCTGGACATAAGCCTTTCCAGGACTTTGCCACTCCCGGCGGTCATCCTGGAAGAATTGCCTATACTCACACACGCTGGGCAGGCGGGTTGGTGAGCGCGGTGCCGGAACCCTCACCGCTGCCCGTGACCAGTCTGTTTCATGTAAAGCCCGGCTATTAGGGATGGATATACCGCCATCCATCGGTCCCAGGCATGGTGGGCCTCCTGGTTTTTTGTCTGTGAGCTGTCCTCTTACTCTCCCCCGAATTACTCCGAGGGGGTCTCCAAGTAAGATGGTGGTACCTCCACAGTCGAGCCCGGCATCAGCTCTACCACCTACATCGTAACAATATATCATTCATATCTCAATAAAGAAAATATTGTTGCAAAAACCCAAAAATTTCCTAATCAGGCTGTTTCATGGTACACAATCAATTTTATACAAGGTTGACAATTTTACTGGTCAGACAAATACCTTTTAAATTTACGCGAAGAAATTACATTCCCTTGGAAAATAGTAATTGTTAGGTTCTTTTATATGAGAAATTGATATTTTAGGGTTTCGTAGCCAAACACTTACATTTTCACTCAAGAGCAGGGGATCTAAAAAAGGCCGACTTGGGTGAATCATAAAATGATTTTAAAGTAGGATGGAGTCGGTTTTTTCACGCATGCAAAAGAGACGGCATTAGAACGGAATCATAATATGATTCATCCAAAGCGGCCTTTTTAGAGGACTTGAAATTTAAAAATTAATCATGGTATGCAAAAAAAAATGATAGTCGCAAATTTTTTTGTTAAATGTTTTTTCGCAGTTCATCGATAGGAACGCATTCGAAAGATCTCCAAAATAATTTATGCTTTACACTCCAATGATAATACTTTTTAAAGTTTTAAAAATTAGCGCCCACCAACTTTTGTTTCCAGGCCGTCTGATTTAAAAATATGAAAAAATGTATGGCAAAGCACATTGAAAAAACTACGAAGAAAAATTGTTTCGAAAAAACCACGCAAAAAATCTTTAATTTTAAAAATAAATCCTTCTTAATGCGCAGATTGCGCTATTACTCTTCAAAGATTACTCCGACTTTATCACTTAAGTCTTGAAAGTTAAGCACTAAAATTTTCTTATAACCAAACTTTGAGACCAATTCGTGTGTAGATGGCGAGGGTTTTTAATTTAATTTATATTTATCGGCTTACCACCGCTTGACTGTACCTCCCCCATGGCTTTTGTCATAGTATAGGACTTAATACAGTGACTCTGAACTCGCTAAACCACTTACGCCATTTACGGCCTTCGCACCCAAGTATCAACTTCACAATTATCCATTTAATAGGTATAATGAGTTTTAATTTGTTAAAACCATTGCTTTTTTAACCAACTTACACAACTCCACAATTCGGTCGTTTTTTAAATTTCGGTGTGCTATTGTTGTCTTTTTTGAAATGAATAGATTTTTTTTGTGCCTTTAAACAGATTTTACAAGTATATTAGTATTTACAGGAAGGGACATAATCGTATTAATTTGAATGGTCGGATCCTTGAGTCTTTAAGATGCGTTAAAAAAAACATGCCTGTGTATAGTCCGTGTTTTTATACTTGGCTAAAGTGGTAAACAAAGCTCACTCCATCACATATCACGACATTCCGAAACAATCACGCAACGTAGATTAGAAAAATGCTATTTTTAGGTAAAATCGTACTTTTACGGAATTCCTGTAGACAGACAAAATAAATTCACAGAAGAGTTTGACATTTCGTTTTAGGGATGAGATTACGTAACGGGAATGAAAGAACGATATGCGAGATGACGAAATGTTTTTGTCAATTGAATAGAATCATGTTTATTTGGCACATAATATATATTTTTAATTGCTTTATTATATATGGTACATTAAATTATAGTTAAAACTTAAAATTAGCACAGAATGTAACAAAAAGGTCTCCGCTCAGTTTAATGTAATGACAGGGCCATGGCGCTGATTTTTAGCGGATGCCTAGTACTTATATTAAACATAAATTGGTTTATAAAATGTAAAACAATGACTTTATAAATATTGCGCAAAAACAAAATACAGTTAGGTTTACAATGAGAAAGTTCGACTTACATTCGTTTATCGAAGGCGAAATATTTAGTAGACTTCGAAAAAATTATCGCGATTAATCGAGACAATCGATAAAAATATTCGTGATCGCGCATCGCTAGCCATCCCTACGAAATGTCAAATTTTATTGGTACGCCATTGTTGTTTATCACTTAAGTCAAGTATAAAAACACGGACTATAAATGTTCGATGATGACGTCTCTGGATATAAATGAAATACATTGTTTTTTTGCCATTTAATAAATAATATGCAATGCAGGCTTATTTTCAAGTATATCTTATTAAAACAGTTAAGGAAAGCTATTCCTCGAAACGGTTTTCGAATCGTAAATATTGACGAAAAAAAGAAGAGGCCAATTACCCAAATCAGAAAAAACATAAGATGCGACTGTTATTTATTCATAGTCCCGCCTCCTACATAAAGATTTTGATGAAAATCAATTGCGTTTAAAAAGCTAAAAACATATATATTTAAATAAAAGATAAATAAATATAATTTTAGCTATATTAGCCTTTTGTATATAGTTTTAAGCATTAGATAATAATAATAAAAAATAAACTTTATATTTTTTGAAATATTTCGAACTCATCAGTGAGGCCGTCATCAGTCATAAATAAAAGATGGATTTTCATACATTGATGATCCCTTGAATAAAAGCTGTGATCTCAAAATAATAGGTCTATACCGATTATCTACATTATTTTTATGTATAGCTTTGTGCTCGGAATAGTAAATCTTACCAAATATACCGACTCGGTTTTAAAAGTCAAAAATAGGTTCAACGACGACCAAAGAGATGACAAAGTGTTTATAAATTTGCAAACCGAGCAAAGCGGAGCGAAGCTAGGCGCTCGCTTTAGTTTTGAACAGAAAGACAAAACAATTTACCCATTTTTTATCAATTTGATTATACAGCTATCAGGGCAAACCTAGTATAATAAATACTTACCTTTTATTTGATAACTGACATTACATTGTGGCGTGTAGCAAACTGGCAACCTCATCTACAAAGAATATATTATCAGACCATGTCTTCTCGTGGACGCGGACGTCGTAACTAAGAGATTATGAAAAGGTATACCTACAATGTCTCTTTAGTATTGAGATTGATTAGGTCTTCGGATCTTGGCAGAGACACTTATGTAGTATGTTAGGTAAGCCGAGCGAAGCGGAGCGGAGCGCGGCGACTCTCCTATGCCTGGGTAAATCATGATCTGGGCAATTCTAAGATGTGCCGACGCCATAATATATCCCGATTATTTTACATGAATTATAAAGGAAAGGATTTTGTATTATTTGGTGACTACATTTTGGTTATAAATCTATAAATCGGTACAAACCTTATTATTAGGAAAATCAAAACTGTTAATTTGGGGACAGTTTAACCATGATCTTGACTAAAACGAAATAATTACTAAATATTAATTCAATAAAAAATCCTTGTTACATCTATATGTCGTTGGAAAAATTATTTATATATAAAAAAAATAAAAATGTAATATATCAAAATGACAAATAAATAAATAGGTATATAAAAATATAATTATTTTAACCGAATTTTGCCCCTACCCTTGGTTATTGTTATTATTTTTATTGTTCCTGTTTTGAATATTTTTTTAATTTAATTTAATTATTTATAACTACATACACATATTTATACAATATAATATATATTGCAATTAGACTGACGACGACCACAAGTTGGTCGAAATATATCTCGAGTATAATTTATACTTTTTTATTACCAATTACTGTTTAATTCATGGATATTTATAATATTTTATAGATATAAATTAAAATTACCTAACAATATACAATTATAAACAAAATAAAACTATACTAAATAAAAACTAACTATAAATTAAAATTACCTATCAATATACAAGTATAAACAAAATAAAACTATACTAAATAAAAAATCGAAGCCAAATCGCTGCCGTCACCCGGTAGGGTACCCAATAGGCTGGTGGCATTGCCTCGCTGAATCGCGAGGCTTAATCTTTGTCCAAAATAGGATCCAGCCTTTGGATCCCCTGAAGCATCGATCAGGCGCGACGATATCTCCTTGTAGAGCCGTCGCGCTTCTGACCCCCACGGCCCGAGGGTTTCTACAGCGAAGGGAACAAAATGGTAACTTTGTCCCAACGTTGTGTATCTCCGCTTCTTAGCCCCTTCTGCTTTGTAAGCTGCCGCGCCTGCCTTGACAGAGGTCGCTGGTAAGTGTGACGGCACCACAGTATCTGCGCATGTGGCGTCCCAAACCAGCGGCCGTCCATTTTTCCATGGAACGAGCGTCATTCTGTCGGGCCTTCTCCCATCGACGCGTGCCAAACCGTTTGGCTCTAAGATTGCTGGCACGCCGGCGCTGGCAAGAGCCCGACGGATGACGTCGTTTAGTGTGGCATAATCTCTTAAAAAAATTAAAGGCTCTATTCAGCTCCTTATTGTTTTCCATGGTATCTTAGTTTTCTAAAGAAGATTAAAACTAAAAGTTTAGCGCAAGGAGCTCTACAAATACGTTGTAAATCACGCAGCATCGTGCAGGTAGGTAGTTAATGTCTTTCTGCAGCAATATTACTTCGCACGTGTAGACTATAAACAAGCCAAGTCCATTTCATATTACGACTACCTAAGTGTCTGGACTATTGTGGACTGAAATTACTTTGCAAATACTTACTGTTCATCGACTGGTCACACCTTACGTCGTGCTTAATTCATAGTTTACAACTACATTAATTATTTAATTAATTCATAGTTTACTACTACATTAATTTTTTTAATTACATTCATTCTGCGCATTCTAAATAAATTTAGCCAAAAAATTCATTTCGTTTCCACTTATAGATTTAAGAATAGCCACTGTTCTATTCACTACATTTTCTCTGGTGTACATTAAACCATGAATAAAACTTAGGGGTTCTATTTTGAGGGTTCCTCCCTTGTTGTATTTTCTACGAAAAATTGCAACCATCATAAATCATCAGATGATAAAGTAAATAAAGACCTTACATATTTCGTTCAGTTGACATCTTAAGTAAAGTGAAACGTTAAAAGTTGTCTCTGATGCTGAAAGAAAAATTGTCAAGGCTTTAAATTTTATTCCAGTCTTTAAACGAGAGTGCATTTGAAGTATTTACGTATATAAGTAAAAGAACTCTGTTTCCATTAACATAAATAAATAAATATTTATTTTCAGGCACTAAAGAGTCATGTAATTTAAATAAAATTACGTACAAATATTTAATGTATTCCCAGACAATGGATCTATCCAATACAAATGGTTCAAGACGCTGCTTTTAATGGAAAAAGGGTTTATAGCGCATTATGACCAGAAACCGACAGAAAAAAAAGTTTTTTTTTTTGTATTGGCGCTTTTCTGGGCAGACAGTTAATTATTTAATACATTATAACGTGTTTTGGATTTTTTTATATCAATATTTTATACAAAATATGATACAAATGGATCTTGGATGTTTTGACACAATTCTAAAACAACAAAAAATAAAACGGTGACACGTGGTATTCATTTCAGAATATTTATTTATACTATTGATTGTTCGCACTTAGTGGAGTTTGGAATTATGAACAGAAAATCACTTGTATTTTCATATCACACAAATTGCTTAATAACTTCCTGACTGGTTCTAGCGTTCATGGCATTATCAAAGGAATTATACTTAGATCTTAATTAACACAATAAAACAATGTTGTTTGCAGTGCAATCAATGACACTATCTTGGCCGAAAAATTACTCTTAACACAGATAATATATTAATAAATTTGTGGGATAGTACAAGTGATTTTCTGTTCATAATAAATAAAGAATATATAAATCGTCATGACATGAATACCTGAGGGGGTGTGAGAGGTGTTTCGAGTGTGAACTGTGAAAATGCAAGTCATAGTCCATACTCGGTACACCGAAGATACGCCGTACTTGCTGATATCGCCGTACTCGCCGATATCGCTGTACTCGCCGATATCGCCGTGCTTCGGGCACAAATGCCACAAATGCACGCTTTTTAGGTCATGCAGGTTTCCTTACAATGTTTTCTTTAATAGTTCAACAAGTGGTAAGTAAGAACAAATTAATACTATGCACATAAATTCCGATAAACTCATTGGTGCATGCCCAACCAGGGATTTCAAGATTGAGAGGCCAGAGCGTTCTACCCCTGAGACCCCAATTTTTGTTCATGTGAATACTCTTTCATTTACTAAGTCATTTGGGGTGCATGAAAGGATAAAACCACTGATTACACCAAATATTTACGCCCGGGGCAGCCTAGAACGTTTGACCTAGATCTAACTAACTGACAAATATTGTAATCAGTAGGTACTTAAGACGAAACCATACCATTCCACTAAAATAGATTTATGATAATTAGCTTCGGAAAAAATACTAAAGAACTAGACAAAAACCAGTAAGTAAGATACAAAACCAGTAATATTTATGTTTATACAAAACTGTTTCCTATCAGTTGGTTCCATTTATTTTTAATATTCTTAAACTTTACTTGCATTGAAATCCTAATCTGGTATCATAGGTAACTTCAGGTGACTATGAGTACTAACAATTGGATTTCAAAAAGTCTACTCTATTGTCCATGTTCTTACAGTTTGAGCTGAACATTTGAAAACACTTGGTTGGTAGAGGAGTAGATGCAATATAACTTAAATTAAAGTACAGTTTTTCTCTATTATAAAAAAAACATAGGCAGTCATAGGGACTGCTGACAGAAGTGAAAACTTTTCACTGCTGGCCAAGTGCAACACGTCATAGCATGTCGGTGACGCGAATCCATAAGATTTTTCCCTACCAAAAACTCAACGCGCCTAAAGAAGTTTTCACTTCAAAAATACAAAGATCCAGGAACCTTATAATACATATAATCAGGTCTACCGTGATCACGTTTTTACCTTATTCTACGGAAAAAAGGTAACCTGCAAGAGGCTTAGTGTAACGAAATGTTCGGTTTGACAGAATCTCGCAAAACAAAATTATTTTCGACAAAAGGTTGGTTTATTTAGCGTAAAACAATAATTTGTCATCCGATCGAAGTCGAAATTCAAATTAACTTGCCGATAGAAAAGTTGGTGGCTTGTCAAACTGCCAATTTCTTCAACATAATTACTTTCTCGTTCTGGTCGAGCTTTAGTCTGAACTGGCTTGGGCTTACGGCTGTGCTCGGAAGAGTGTGGAATTAAGTGCCTTTCAATATTGAAGTATTATCAACAGTTTTCGGCTTAGCGATTTTTATATCAACAAATGTTGACCGTGATAGCTTCTGCTAATATTATCGCGCTAAAGAAGATACTGCCCTCGACCCCTTTTTTCAGAAACTTAGGCAGACAGAAATATAGCACAACTAGCTTTTGCCCGTGGCTTCACCTGCGCTGATTTCGTTTGAATTTCCCCGGATAGAAACCACCCTATGTCACTCTCCGGCCCGTAAAGTATTTTTGTGCAAAAAGTCACGTCGATCCGTTGCTCCGTTGCTGTGTGAAAGAAGGACAAACCAACGAACAAACTTTCGCATTTATAATACGGGTAAGGATACGGATAATACACAAAGATCTGCCAAACATATAATTCGCATTGCAATCTTCGCCACTCTTCGGCAAAAATCGTAATTCTGAGTGCTCGGATAACAGTATGTACAGAGCAACTGAAATCTATAGCATGCCAAGTTTTGTGATGACTATTTTGAGCAAAGGTAGAATGATCTTTATTCTTTATTGTACAAAATAAGTCCTTATAATATGTACATTTACTGTATTTCACATGAAAAAATATAACTATTATAACATATTGACAACTTGCAAGAAAATAATCAATCAGAATCAGACAGCCAAGAAAGCCAGAAAGTCAGAAATAAAGTAGGGTAATTTCCAACACATAGACGCATCGGCAAATTTGTTACAGTCTTGCTCATGCAAGACCTTTCGTTGGATATGGTATAAGCCTTTTTATTTGTATCATCGAATTTTACAATTACCTTCCAAAGAGGGACAGCTCTACATTGGATACGTGTTGTTTTGTATGTCCACCGTCTGCACTGGGTGTCGTTACTAAGTTCATTTTAAAATTATGGCAGTTGTGTTTTTTAATAATTTTTATTATTATTACTTCTTACAATTTATGATTCGGCTCGTTTTCGAGAATACGAACAGTGGCGAAGATTTTTATGCGCCTTATATTAGCAGATTTTAACTCAGCATCTTGTTGGTCTTCCAAACCACAAAATCTATTTGGCGCCAAATTAACAAAATTTACTTTTCAAAAGACGAAATATTACCAAAATAAAGATTTGTATAAAAAGTTAATAGCCAATTAGTCGCCAATTAGTCATGACGACAACTTCTGATAGGTAAGAATATTCTTGTGAAATTGATTTTGTGGAAAAGTTTGAGCTCATGAAATAGATAACGGAAATTCGTATAATAAAAGAACTAAAGTTCAACCAGAGTGCTTATGGCTGTTGTAGCCACCAACGACCTTGAGTTGACCTGTGTTGATACAAATATCGACAGAAACTATATTGAAATAACGTTCATTTTAGCGCGTACTACATCAGGTCGCTGGGTCTCCGGATAGCGCAAAATAGGCACTTAAAAATACTTGAAAAATGTAATAAAAATGAGTACCTAAATTCTTCAAAAATAAAATCAACCGAACTCATTTGTAGTTATAATATCGTCAATTTGGCTAAGTTTCAATTTGTTTCTTTCTATGTTTAATTCATTAAATCTGATCTTAGTACCCTATTGGACCCTGTTTTGGTGTTAATTTTTGCTAAATTATAGATAAAAATGTAAAATTCTAATCAATGCACATCATTCCAAATATTCTGTAAATATCAAATATCATATATTTTTTTCAATTTTTTTATTGCATGGCCTTCTGAGTAAAACCCGAACTTAATTGTGGCTTTTTGGTCACCAGCTGTAAGAACCACCTTAATAGCTGAACATTTCGACGTAAATAACGTTCTGTAGCGAATAAACTGTTACGTAATGTGATAAGAGGAAACGACTCGTATCCTCTACGAAACGCACAACTTAAGGCGCTACGGAAAAAAAATCGACACTAAGAACTTGCATATCTACTTCGGTAAATAATATAATTGTTATGATAAAATAGTATTTTATTTTTGGAATCGTTTTCTAGGGATCTGTTAAAACAGAAACGCGATTGGAAAAATTCGGCTCGATAGAAATATTTGTTGAAATTAGGTCTTTTTCGACACCAGTTGTCCTACGTAAAAGTTTAAGCGTCCCTGTGACTCCATTTGCGAAAAAACCCTCAGTGCGAGTGGGACGGAAAAGTAGCAAAAAGGTGGTTTTTTATTAATATAATATGTACGAAGTCAAAAAGATTTTTAAGGAGACTTTACATATACATAATATCCACATTTTGAATGCAATTTCACAATGAAATTTTAGAGGTCTTTTCGGAATTAAATTCTATCGAGAAAATTTCATCCAATCGCGTTTTCCTTCAGTGAAAATCTTAATCAAATACCTAATAAGCATTTACCCAAAAATGAAATTCGAAGATGACGTTATAGTGGAGTAAATGGATTCGAAAAATCCCCTTTTTTTTTTGGTATCGCCTTAATATCTGTAATTCAAAAATAAGGGGAACCATCTTAAGTTGTGCGTTTCGTAGAGTATACGAATCGTTCCCCGTAACAAAAAACATTAGGCATGAGTGGGCCGCCTCAATAAAGAGAACAAAACAAGACGCTAAAATATTTCTTGCTTCTTCAAAATAGCTGACATCGCCCTAACCAACCCCCTCGTCTGAATATTTATTGCTTTGCCTGTGGGGGATAATTCCCCCGACTGAGCAATGAAAGTTCGAGGGCATCGATGAATATTTCGTTTTGTACATCGTCCATTGCGGACTCCGCAATCGCATGCTTGTCTGATCAAATCTTACATATTGTGCAGGTTCCGTCAATGTAGATTGTTATTTATTTGTACATCGTCCATTACGGACTTCACATTAATATCTGATAATATTTTACTCAATGTCCATATTTCGACTATGTAAATTGTTATTATTTAGTAAACTTTCTTAAGAGGCGGTTCTCCGGATTTGTAACAAAATACAACTATAACGGCCAAAATACAACTTTTAGCTAAGAGCAATGTATACCAATAGTTTACTATATGCATAAACGTATTTTAAATGATAATATGAAAGTTTCAAAATAATTGGATTTTCCGTATGAGTGAAGTTAGAAATTTTCAATTAAATTTTTCTAACTGCACTCCTACGGAAATTGAAATTATTTTGAAGCTTCCATAATATCATTAAAATGTGTTTATGCATATAGTAAACTATATGTGGTCTTAGTCAATGTGAAAATTGTATTTTGGCCATTATACTAATTATTTCTTAATATATTGCTACAAATCAGAAGAATCGGCCCTTAAATTGGTTCCTTACCCCCAATTTCACATTTAAATATTTCAATTTTAACGATGCCTAACCTTTCTTATTCGCATTATGCCCAAAATAATAGTTAAACAATAGATTGCAGTCCTGGGGGTCTAGCATAGCAGACCATATCGAGCTTACAACATGTCCATCCCTCTCGTGGTAGATCAACAGAGAGAGAGCACTGAATAACGCGCTATCGAACTTGATATAGTTTGCTATGCTAGACTAGCAGGACAGCTACTCTGGTAAGTGCAAAAAAATTTGCTACGGCAGATTTCGGCTGATTTTACAAGTGATTTTCTTCGCAATTTTTGCGCACGCATCAGAATCGCCATCCAGATCGATGCTCCATAAGCATTGTCAAGAAACAGAGGGTATCCAAAGTACAAATCACAGCCATATTTATGGCACACTGCTGTCCGTCTGTCCATCCGTACGTCACGGGTCTCTAGCTCCCAGACGGAATGAGTTACAGGACTGTAATTTTGATATTTCGTGTAGAATGTTGCCTCCAAACCCGAATATTAAATTAGAAATTCATTTTAATTATAACAAGGGGCGTACCATCATGAAAATAAGCCAAAAAAGTTTATTTTTTCATACCTTGGCATGTGGTGTGCTATTGTCTATAGAACGCATTGAGTAGAGTACACCCCTTTAATTTTTTATCTCCAAAAGTACAAAAATGATTGGCTGTAGGAATTAGAAATGTCTGTATATATAGTCGCTGCGCCTGCAAAATCCGGTATGTGATTTTAAATTGTATGTAATTTTTATAACTATTTTCATTACGATACGAATTAAAATTTTATAAAATTTAATATCACATAGCGGATTTTGCAGGTGCAGCGACGATATGTACCACATAGTTTAACCAGTAAAGTGGCTTTATTTAGCCCGGAAATAAATTGTTATAGAAAATCAATATTCCCACAGTTAAACAACAAATACTGAAAACGCCGATTCATTTGTACCTTTCTTTCCATCCCAAAGATTGCCTGGGGAATATTGCTATTAGCAATAATTTTATTGCTGCCTTTATGCACTAAATGTTGTATATGTTAAAATGTGATGTTTAAATGTACAAAAAGTTTAATAAAACAATAATCGGTTTATTATATTTCAATATTTGTTTAATCAATGCATTTATCGGATTTATTAAAACAGAAAGACAGCAATGAAACGCTCCTTTACCCACAATACCATCCGAATATGGAAATACACACAAGCAATGTTTATTCTGTTTGTAGTGTGGAGCCAGCGAACTGATAAGATGTGTTTTCCCGTATTGTCCGAGATGCTCTGGTTTCTGTCAAGAATACCTATATATTCTATAAGTAACACAAAAAGTGGTTTGATACGATAGTTAGTATAACGCGACAATAGTTAAATGTTAGTTAAACTTTTTTAGCAAAGTTGTGTAATTTTATATATTACATTGTTAATGATCCTACACAACAACTTTAAAGCGTGTTTACAGTTGTTGTGCGGGATCATTTACAACGTAATGCGTTAAAGAACATAAAATTGCTAAAAAAGCCTAATCCACATTAAACCACTGTCGCATAATGCCATAAATCACATTTATATAATGTTTTTACTCAAAAATAAGGAAAACAACAATAAGTTGTGCGTTTAGGAACAAGCACTGACCATTTTTATAACACATACAATTTTATTTTGAATTCACTCCAACAAATTTTTCGAAGTATTTATAAAACAATAATGCGTTTAATACCACAATGATTTATGAACACACTTTGCCACCATTTCTAAAGTTTTTAAATTTTATATTTTTAACACATCTTAATTTCTTGTCTTTATCTTTAACGGTGCTAAAGTTATGAGGCTGTGACATACGGACAACGGGGGTCTCACCATAAAGGTTCCTTTTGTACCTTTTAGGTACTACGGAACCCTAAAAAGGAGTTTCATGGTCCTGGATACAGTTCAGGAAATATAATTTGCACCTATTTGAATTATCTTTGATAAAAGTTGAAGAGGCACGTACCGGTAAATCACGACTCACGGTCACGACTAACCATAAACTGGAGTACTAGGTGATCGAGTCCTGTCTGTTGAGTCCGGTCCACAGTGTGCGCGAAGTAACCAGATGTATGATGTCTCCCAGGTCCTAAGTTCTATTTCGGTCAATGGTGGAGTAAATGATTTAATGACGTGGGCAGTGAAGCAGTTGTTGAAAAGTTGATTGGGGAAACGGGTGTGTCGGGATGGGTAGGATGTTGTTTTGTATATAGTGTCTGATGTGTGTCTGTGCTGGTTCATGCCGATGTGTAATGCGTTCTTGGTTTCGCCTATGCAGAATGCCGGGCAATGTCGGCATTTCAATAGGTAGATGCAATTTTCAGTTCTGCCAGTTGTGTTCGATTGTGTTCTGTATGTGTTTGTGGTGTGGTGTGTATTGACTTGTATCGCTGTATTGATTAGGATGCAAGTTTTACAGCGTAGCCATCGGCATGGGGAGGTGTCAGTGTATCAGTTTAAATTCAGTTCTGTTCTGTCTGTAGCAGATTTGTGGAGTATTGGGTAGTAAGTATCTTGTCTCATCGTTTTTTTTGAGGATAGGTAAATTATCGTTGTACTTTCACGGCAGCCACAAAATTTGTATTTTAAGTTTGTGGCTGCCGTGAAAGTATGTGGTGATTAATCGTGTTTGGTTTTTGGAGGCATTTGGAAATCTTGGTCTGTTGTGTATGTGTTTTTATTAGAAATTGTGTGGGTAATCTCTTTAGAGTAGATCTGTGTGGATGGTTGTTGAGTGCATTTTGGTTGTTGCAAAAAATACTATTTAAATATAGGAGCTTTAAATGCAATTCAAATAACTTAAAGAAAAAGTTAATCGAACTGCTATTGTGTAGTTACGCAGGCGTGTGGTTGACCGTACTACAGTTGAGTTCAAAATGGGTGCTAGTTCGGAAATAGGATTCAAGACCACATCACGCAGCTGTGCGTTTCAAAGCGGTTAATATTTTAACAAAATGAAAACCACAAAACCACAAAGGCTGCTGCTTGTATTCAAAATTATAAACGAAAAACATAAATAACAATAGATCTTTCTGTACTTCTGTACAAATTACTAGATAATTACCTATTAATTATGTAATATTCATAAAAACAAAATATATACATATATATATATATATATATATATATGTATAAATCCCAAAGAAATGCACGAATTTAAGCTTATGGGTAGTTGTTGGTCGAACTATTTGAGTAATAATAATATAATCACAATATATCGTTACGACGTGAATCCCCAAGTGTGTGTCAGAGGTGTTCCGAGTGTGAACTGTGAAATACAAGTCCATAGGTCCAAGACCTACTTTATAAAATAGTGAAAGCTTCATGTCAATTCATCAAGTAATCTTCGAGATCTTAGGTAACAAATCAACAAACGTTCACCTTTATATATTACTAGATGTGCCTGCGGCTCTGCCCGCGTTGAAAATGTAATAATTATTAATAAAATAAAATAAAAACTTGAAACACTTGAATCATAGAGAGGTGTTTATGTTTGTGAGTGACGTTGGATGTAGGAGATAATCTCTGGAATGAATTATTAATAAATATAAAATTTAATAGAATACAATATGCTTGAAAAAATAATTTGATGGTCAATTTTGCGTTTAAAGTTGCGTTGTATGATGTTACGTTTTTGCAAACCCAAAACGGCATGAACGGCCATTTAGACATGCCATACAGATCTGACGTTTCTTAAAGGCGTGTCATTTTGATTTCATTCTTTTATGACGGCGATATGTAAAAAAATAGAGGTGCTTCTTTTTTGTGTATTCATGAAATACACGGAAAATTTTAAAACATTTCTGGTATATGCATTTTCACTATAAATAATCTAGGGTTTTGAAATTGAAAAACATGTTTGGATAAATTTTCCTCGATAGAAATTATTGTTGAAATGAGGTCTTCAAACACACTTTTTCTCCTCGTTTGACGAATAGGAACCATATACAGAACTCAAACATATTTTATTAGGTGTGTTTCAACAATATCAAGAGATTTGATCTTTGAAATTTTGCTAGCTATTTTAGTTTTTTTATAAAAATTATAATACTAACATTTTTTGCTTTCGACCTGAATCCGCCCCTCTCAAACTAAGCGTGTTTTCGCTTGCAGTGACAGTGACAAAAATAAAATTCGTATAGCCTCTTGAGTATGTCACAATCCAAGGAATCGAATTGCATAATTTTTTTGCGGTTTTGGCGTTCGTGTGAGTGATACGCACCGCACACATAGGTGTGTAGAGTCCCATATCACACTTTCCCGTGAATTTTATCCCTTTCTAGCTTTTCAATTTTACATAATAGATATGTATAGTAAGGAAGGTGGGATAGTGTGACATTTAAAATTATATATGTGGAACCTTAGAATAAGTGTGGAACCCATTCGTTTAACGTTACGTGTATTTGCAGTGGTATGCGTGCTTAAGGCGCCATCCGAAAATGACTCTATTGATAAAGTTATTTCTCTGAAACGGTATGATTAAAAATTATGAAAAATATATATATTGTTAGTTAGACTATAAAAAACAACTTTATTTATGGAAATTATTCTCGCGTATAAGAAACAGCTTGAAAATATTGTAAAAATTCAAGCGGTTATTTTTAAATAAAATGAAGTAAAATTGGTTATTCCTTTGAAACCTCTTATGGTATTTGTTTGGTTCTTGCACTAAAATACAACGAATAGACCAGTCCACTCAATATTTTTTGCGAAAAAAGTTTTTTATTTATGAGACACTGGCCAGTTATAATTTATTTTAACATTTATTTTATTTATTATTTTAACGCAAAAAAGATGAAATGTATAAAATTCACGTTACCAAATGTAATTCAAGTGGATTGTAATTTGCTTTTGCAGGGGTCCAAGCTGGAGTTAGTTAACGAAAAGTTTTTGGGCATTACGGTAGACTCTCGTCTTCAGTGGGGTCCCCACATAGAAGCCCTATGTGGTAGACTTAGTTCGGCCGCATACGCTGTTAGACGCATAAGGCAAATTACTGATGTAGATACTGCTAGACTAGTCTATTTTAGTTACTTTCACAGCATTTTGTCATACGGCATGCTGTTATGGGGTAGAGCCGCGGATACAGACGCAGTCTTTGTTTTGCAGAAGAGAGCAATTCGGGCTATTTATAATATGAAGCACCGGGATTCATTAAGAGAAAAGTTCAAAGAAATTAATATATTAACTGTTCCTTGTCAATATATTTACCAAGTCCTTAGATATGTCAGAAAAAATGTTGAGTCTCTCCCAAGGCTTGGTGAGCAACATTGTAAGGAAACCAGAAATAAGTATAAACTGGCTTTTCCAAAAATCAGACTCGCCAAAGTGAGTACCTCTTTCGTAGGACATGGTATAAGATTTTACAATAAACTTCCAAAGGAGGTCCTTACTTTGTCAGAGAATAAGTTTAAACAGTATATTAAGCAGGGCCTACTGAAAAAGGCATATTATAAAATAAATGAATATTTGGATGATGGTGAAGCATGGTGTTATAGTGATACTGATTTTGATGATAGTAGATAATAATTTAATTAATTAATATAATTTCCTAACTTTTGATTCCTCTTAAGAGTTAACATTAATTAATTACAGACTGTAAAAGGAAATAGACTATATGAGACAGGTAGGCAAAGATATATATGTTTTTCTTTTTTCATTAACCTGAATTCCTGCTGTCTTGTAGTTTCTTATCCCTTGGTTAAAGTAGATATAAGTAATTTGATGTATAGTATAAGTTTATGTTAAAAAAAAAAGACATGATCTTGCCAAGTTTCTTGCCCGTTCTTCTTAGCAAGACTAATCGAATGGGCGGAGGTAGGCATGTATTTATATATGTAACCTATTACTATGTAGTATATAGGATGGGATTTGGTCGGCTGCCTGGATTCGTGCTGGGGGCTCGGTTGGTGATCATTGAACCTGTTCCTGGTCCCTGGCCGGGTCTCCGGTATGGGTTCGGGCGGTTGATTGGATTTCACCTTGTATAATAATATTTTACCTATAATTTTAATCGTATATATATTGCTACATAAATTAAAAAAACATTTAATCTAAGTAGTTCATGTACATTTATTATTTTATTACATATATTTTTATAAGATTAAAATTTGACTTGTGAAACGTGTATTATATATACCTACTTTGCAAAATGAACTTTTTGAATTTGAATTTTGAATTTGAATTTGAATTAAAAATACAATTATTGAAAAGTAAAAATACGAACGTTTCAACTTAAAAATTTTACAACACATTTTTTACGAGCTAAATTGAACTATCGTGTCTCATTGAAAACAAGAACTGCGTCGGTAATATTTTCGCGCCATGATATTTTATGATATCAAATTTCGCCTAAGACCGGACAAATCTTATAATAGGATTCGAATGGTAATTAAGGATGAAAGCCCTTCTAAGGCAACCGCGTACCGCTGGTATAACGAATTAAAGCGCAGTCGACCAACATTGAGGGATGAAGAAAGAAGTGGTCGCCTTTTGACGGCTGTTACAGTAGGAAACGTACTAGCACTGAAAAATTCAATTCAAGAGAATAGGTGAATTACGTATGAAGAGATTCAGCACATATTGCAGATTGGATCGGAGAGCATTCACGATATTCTCCATGAGCACCTTCGTGTAAGGAGGATAGTTTTGCGCTGGGTGCCGCAAAACCTCACCGCTGCCATGATTGCTAAATTTAAAGCAGGCTCGTCTCGGTGCGTTTACAATATTATTATAGGTGATGAATCTTGGATTTATCAATAAAATCCAGAAACGAAACACCAGTCGACCAGTTTGTCTGTTTGAAAACGAACCAACGCCTACCAATGTGAAGCGATCGAGAAGCGCAGGCATACTTTATATTCTCTGGCGCAGGGAAGATTTTGATCGCCAGTTTGTTCAATTTGACGCGGTATTTGTTGTCAATTGCTTTACGAAGTCAAATTACCATCAATTCCAAATGATATACTACCAAATGCTTGCCAGAAGTTTTCACTGCTGTGTGCAACAAGCGACCATACACAGGGCTCCGCAGGCTACTGCTTCACCTTGACAACGCGCCAGCGTACACAGCTCTTAAAACGAGGGACTTCCTGGACAGCACACTAGTTAAACTTTTGGGTTATCCTCCTTGCAGCCCTGATTTAGCGCCATGTGTCTTTTTTTATGCCCATAAATAAAAAATCAACTCAAAGGGATACAGTTTTCATCGCCGGAAGATTTACTAACAGCGTTCGAGAAGCCCGTAAAAGAGGTGTTTCGAAAATTGGTTTAGGCGCATGAAACTTTGTATAGATGCTGGTGAAGAGTTCTTTGAAAATATTTACAATAAAACAATACACCGTAAAACATTTTTTGTACCCTCGCAAAATTTTCTGAGTATCCCACGTATTGCTTAAAAAACGAATTTTTCTTCCATCCATCGCGTACATGTGAAAAGTATTATTTTCTCCTATTTTGCGCTATCCGGAGACCCAGCGACGACGTCGTAATGTAGTGCGCGTTATTTCAATATACTTTCTGTCGATATTTATACCGACACAGTTCGACTCAAGGTCGTTAGCAGCTACCTGCCTCTTAAGCTGAGTTTGCAATTCCAGCAAATAGAATCTTTTCTGGAAATACACAAGTACTTATGAATAAAACGCCTTTGGTTTGATAACCATTTCCATTTTCCATATAATTTTGGAGCCACATTATCGAAAATTTATGCAAATAAAACAATCTTTGCGGCTTATTAGAAGCGCGGGAAAGATTCACGAAAACGAAAATCTTACAGATTTATTTGATGGAGAGAATTACTCTAAGTCCCTTTTTGGCTTTTTATTTATTGCGCTTTTAAGTGAAAGAGAGAAATCTTTTTAGGGATTCAGTAGAAAACGGAACAGTGTGACGTCACTATCGCGTCAGTTCATTTGTCTGTCAGAGCACTTTTCTCCAAGACTGAGTTAACTTTTAAATTGAGTGGTATAGTTCAGAGATCAATGTTTGTCAATAATATTGCTTAAAACTATTATTTCGAAAGATATCTTTGTACTTACTCCAATTATATGAAAACATAGTGAGGAAAAATGCATGGCCTAAAAATTATGTATTTGTGCCCGAAGAACAGAGATAGATCTCACCACCCATCACGTTTGGAGCGTAATAATCGTCGGTGAAAAGCGGGTTTACAAAGCAGGGATTCATGTAGTGACGAATGTTTGTGTAAAAAACAATAAAAATATAAATTCAAGTTTTTTCATTTATAATGCGTGGCATTAACCTATTCATATTAGATAGGATAAAGTAAAGATTATCAACTAATAGGTGGACAGTGTCCCAAGTGTGACAATTCATTTTGTAGCGAACTTGATACTTTATCCAAGCTTTATGATCTTTATCTGGGTAACATCAGTTTTATCCATCCACCGTACATTAACCGTTACATATATATATATATACCAATTATGATGCCCGTTTTTTACGGAAACTCAAATTCAAATTCAAATAGTTTATTTTGCAAAGTAGGTATATGCAGGTGTAATACACGTTTCATAAGTCAAAATTTAATCTTATAAAAATATATGTAATAAAATAATAAATGTACATGAACTAAAATAAAGGTGTATTTAATTTATGTAGCAATATACAAGGTGACTTTTTGATCATCGTCCAAATTCATACTGGAGGCTTAATAAGTGATCAGTATCTTGGATCAGTAACAATTTTTATGAAATTCGTAAATTGAAATTTCGGCTTCCCATAGAAATTCAGTTCCACTCCCGAGTGAATCACTATGGGGAGTCGAAATTTAATTTTACGAATTTCACCAAAATTGTTATTGATCCATGATACTGATCACTTACCAAGCCACCAGTATGAATTTGGACGATGATCAAAAATTCACCTTGTATATACGATTAAAATGATAGGTAAAATACAAGGTGACTTTTTGATCATCGTCCAAATTCATACTCGAGGCTTGATAAGTGATCAGTATCTAGGATCAATAACAATTTTTGTGAAATTTGTAAAATGAAATTTCGGCTTCCCATAGAAATTCACTTCCAGTTCCGAGTGAATCACTATGGGAAGTCGAAATTTCATTTAACGAATTTTACAAAAATTGTTATTGATCCATGATGCTGATCACTTACCAAGCCACCAGTATGAATTTGGACGATGATCAAAAAGTCACCTTGTATATATTATACAAGGTGAAATCCAATCAACCGCCCGAACTCATACCGGAGACCCGGCCAGGGACCAGGAACAAGGTTCAATGATCACCAACCGAGCCCCCAGCACGAATCCAGGGAAAACTTGAAAACAAATTCACCAATTTTTTTGTTTTCTTTAGCTTTTCGGGCAAACTTTTGCAATAAATCTTATTTTTATGAGAGATTTCTACTATCAACAAATAATCGCCATTATAACCAAGTTTATTCAAGATGCGCCCATGTTTTATCGTATATTTCTTATACGATAAAACATGGGCGCATTTTTATCAAAATCAAAATGTTTTTGATTAAAAAATGCTACTACTCTGTTGTCGAATATTTAAATGATAAGGATATTTTATTCAATAAATTATATTGTTAAATTATTTAATTATGTACTATTTTATTTTTATTTGCAATACATTGTAACTGATATTAGATTTAATTGTAAATAGATAATAATGTCATGCATGTTCTAATTATTTGCAATACCGACAAGGTCGAATATGTATGTGCCTTTTATTTTTAACACCATTGTAAATACTCATATTCAGCAATAAAGATTTATGATATATGATTTATCGTATATTTTATTATATATTTCACGTATCTGTCCAAATCATCATCATTCATAATTCTAATTATTATGAAAACCGCATAGATAACTGAAGACTTTAATTAAAAGATACCTGTCAATTATCAGAAGACGTAACAAAAATATTTACCATCGGACACTCAGACTGTATCGATCGGAGATTATTTGCTTTTTAAGGCGCTACGGAAAAATAATCGACACTTTAAGAACTTGTTTATCTACTAAGTTAGTTAACTAAATAATGTATTATTTTGATATTATAGTATATTATTTTTGGATTCTTTTTCTAGGGATCTGTTGAAATAGAAACGCGATTGGAGAAATTCGGCTCGATAGAAAAATTTATTGAAATGAGATCATTTTCGACACCAACTCTCCTGGTTTAACAATTTAGAATGACATATGGACTGCAATTATATTTTATAAGATGGGTTTTAACTGTATCTAGGACCTGGTTAAGCGAAATTTTTATAGCAACTTTAATACATTTTATATTAATAAAAAAACTACTTTTTGCTACTTTTCCACGAATCCGCTCCTTTTTGCACTGAGGGTTTTTTCGAATAGGAGTAACAGGGACGCTAAAACTTTTACATATCGCCTTAAAGCACCTATAACAAAGGACATTCTAACCCAAGGCGCGTTCACAATAACGCCAAGACGGGCGTGGGCCGTCTAGACGCCTAGTGGCTTTCGGTTCGTAATTACACCAACTTTTCTAATGAAATGCGAAACTTAAATGAAGTCAGCAGATGAATTTATTGACTTAACATTCAGTGTAACTATAATTTATATTATGAAGCGGAAATGGATTTGTTATTGTCCCGAACGACAACGAGGTCTTTATAAACGCGAGGGAAATAACAAATCATATCAGGCGCAGTTAATAATCTGGTTTTCTTTCAATTATAAAGTTTTATGATTGGCTGTTGATTTACCGTGCATGTCCAACAAGTCAGTACCTTTTATACAATTTTGAAAAGTCCACAATAATAATGAAACTTCTTACAATAAGTTGGATAATTGCTACAAATTTAAAAATTAAATTTAGTTGGGGAAGAATGGACTTTCGTATTTTTTTATTTCTTGTGGAATATTAAAATATATTTTGTACATACTACTTATAATTATATGTTAATTATTATTTAATGTTTATAATAATGCGGTATTCGAGAAGAAAAACTTGACTTATCGTAATGAAGATAGGGATGGGTCTAGGCAGGTTTAACGCCTACGAAATCCTTTTTTATTACTTTTTTTTATTCAAAACATACAATACCTAAAGCAAGATAATTTAACTTATATCGTACATTGCATTAAGGTCTGTTTTAAAATGAATAATTTTAGGCTCAAACAAGTTCTAATTTCAAAAATTTTGCACGGTAATATAATTTGGTACACAAAAAACATTAACAAGGGGGCAACATCGAAGTCTTAATAATAAATATATAAAAGTAGTCGACCAATGTGAGAAACAAGATGATGCTTTTTCACGATTTCGAGTTCATTCCGTTTTTCTTTCCGAAACCACAAATACTTCACAGTGTTGATTGTTGAGTCATTCATTTGAAAGTACTCGGCCAATGTGGAAAAAGAGATGATATTTCTTCGCCAATTTAGATTTTATTCCATTTTCATTTCCGAAACCGCAAGTATTTGTCGAAGTTTAATTGTAAGATCATACATTTGAACCGGTTTTACATAACGGAGCTGTTTTGTAAAACAAGTAGTAGTTTTGTAAAACAGCAGATTTTACCATCCATCTGTGACATATCTAATCCCTCGAGCACTACTTTCGAAATTTGGATACATATTATATGGCATATTTCTATCCCAAAAACGCTGGACCGGATGCAATAGGTCCATCGCATAACGAAAGAGATAAACATATCTTATAAAGTCCGAGTAGTGCGGTGAATTTAGAAGAGATTTGTTATCGCTGTTTTTTTGTGAATAAAATTTAATGTCAAATTACCTATGTATTGAAAATGGGTTTATATGTTTAAAACAGTCATTATGGTTACTTTTATTTTATTAATTTGGATGGACTACTATTTTGAACAGAAAAAACAGTCTTTTTTGCCTTTTTTTTTCGATTCAACCTAACTTTCTCTATCACGTTTTGGTCTGTCTTATTATCTTGGATAAGTGCTTTTTTTTTAATTTTTTTTTTCAGGACCCTGTTTATTGTAGACTGGAAGTATTACTATTTCAAAACCTCGTTTTATACGACCTACGTCATCTTAGCCTTGGGAAAACCGCAGCGTGCAACCGCATTTATCTGTTAGCCCCTTTCTCTGTGACTCAGCTATGGGCGCCGTTGAGTCGCCATAGCTTCTTGGAAGCTGAGCTTTGTTTGCCGAACCACTTTAATAAAATTCCTTCCTCCTTACCTACCTCCTCACCTCCTCCTGCCATAACAAGTATGTATCGTCACTGGAAATAAGTAGACTTAATCAAGATTTTTTTTTCTATTGCTCCACTCGACAGTTTCACTATTTAGCTCTATTGTATAAGGTGAAATTTAATCAACAGCCCGAATTCATACTAGGGACTAGGTTAGTTGAATTGGATAGACAATTCAACAACGTTGGTGCAGGACGTTGGTTTAGCTTGATACTGAGCCTGAAACTAATAACATTAAAGTAGTCAGAATCTGTCACGCACATCCAATGAACCGTGATTGAGTAAAAAATATCCAAATGTCCTAATGTAGCCGCAAATTCAAAATAACTGATGGTTTGCATGCGCGGCAGTTGATTAGAGCTGGACAGACAATTCAAAAACAAAAGCGTTGGTGCAAAACTCAGACCAATTGGTCTGAGGTGCAAGACGTTGATTTAGCCAGGAACTAATAAAATAAAGCAGTCGGAATCTGTCAAACAAATCCAGTGAACCGTGATTGAGTAAAAAATATCCAGACAATAACGCTATCTGTAGTACATAGATAGAAATGTGATCATTATATTTATTATATTTATATGATATGAAGTCAGCTTCCATTATGTGGAATCGTAGTTGAACGAACCTTCAGTCCCTGGACACTGCGATGTCCCTTGACGCAGACTGAAATCTCCTTTTTAGAACACTTTCAAAGGTATATGAACTCCGTCTGCTTTAAAAGCAGATTAAATTAGACACATATTTTAATTTACGTATTACTAAAATTAGTATACTTTTTTATATTTTTATATCAATAGATGTCAGCGGTTTTCTCACTTCAAATAGCTATACATATATGTCATATAATATTTTTTCCTATTCGCCTGATGACGACCCCACTGAGAGGTCGAAATATAGCGACTAAAACCGTTTAAGTGTTTATATTTATGTGGAGTAAAACACATACATAAAAAATAAAAAGGCCCTTGAACGGTGTTTTATAAAAATATTTTATTTACATACTTATTAAAATTAGGGAAAGTATCCATCAAAACGAAAAAGATGTATTATCAAGATGTATAAGAGACTCACTTTTATTTTTACGAGAAAAACCTGACTTTTCGGTCAAACTTCAGATGAAGGTCACTTACTCGTAAGTTTGACCAAAACGTCGAGATTTTTTCGTAAAAACAAGTGTTTCTTATCCTTAATATCTATTTCGTTACGTATTTTCATGTTTTCTTTACAATTAAAATGTAGATGGGTAAGTCTAAACGAATTTTGTGCTAGACGCTGGATTGCCAGGGTACTCGTATAGATATCTCATAAATTTTAAACGGTATCATACACGTATGTATAAGTAAATATTCGGCATATAATATTTAATCCGAATATAATTACTGTTTAGATATTACATGTACCATATTCGCCAACTTTCAGGCATACACAACACAAGTACAGTAAATAAATTATATAGTGGAAGCCCCAACATCCGTCCATTTCAAATCACGTTTCAGTCCGTAGAACGTCGCCGGTCTCTCAGCCTAAATTTTGTTGGTTGAGCGAGCATATCGTAGATTTTGGCATTTTATAATTTGCCCAGACATATCGTAATTCTGTTATAACTACTGAGGGTCGCCTTACTTCGCTCTGCTTTGCTGCTGCCAAAATGTATTTACATGTAAACCTACTCCTCGCTCCGCTTCATTTCGCTTCCCTTCACTCGTTATCGCTTCTATTTTTGACTTTTTAATAAAATATTTTCGATTTCATACTTGAAAATTTGCCGGATTCTACAAATTGATGACGGCAGTTATACGTTGTATTTATACATTTGTTTAAACAGGGAAGAAAACCACTGTGAGATAAACCTGTATGCCCCAAAAAAAGCGCATCTTCGTGCCCGAATCACGGCGATCTGATGAGTCTGTAAATCGTTTATGTCACAGTGAACGCTCTGTAACACCTTTGACTCCTCTTGGGAAATATGTCATGTCGTGAAGACATAATTATAATTGATATTATTCCTTATTCACTCATCAAAGCATACTTCTCGCTGAATAATGAACTTATGCACAATAAAGATAAAATTCAGCTATTAAAAGTTAGGTAAAGAGGCCCCTGTACAACTGAATTTTTCTCAAGTATGAAAATAACAGTAGAAAATCGTCTGTACAGAATAAAATTTTACCCTGATCAACCCCCATGCCACATAGGTTGTTACAAATATACCTATAGTAAAAACAAGTTGTGGCCCAAAACGCTTCCCTGAAAGACGCAGTATATTTTTTTCTTTCTCATTCATATATCATTATTCTATTTTAACCCCCTGTCCAGTCTTTTGGATACCCTTAAACAAATGCCAAGGGCCCTAATAAATTAACATTCATATGGTTTTTGGCGTGATCATCGTCAAAATGCATATGATATTGAGATCTCTGATGTTAATTAACTTATTTAATCTAATTCCATACTACAATGAGGCAATTGCAACATCAATAGCAGTTTAATGATACATTATAACAACGCGATTCTGCGCTGTGATTTGCCCAATTTATTATAAAACCGCTAGAGACCCAACCAACAACAGAGACGAAAAATAAGTCCCAAACTTACGCCCTCTTTATCCTGACTGGCCTTCAAGCCGCATTACCGAAACTACGCACCCAACGTTACCTCTTATACCTTCGTGGAATTGTTAGTTAAAAATATTATAAATAAAGACGATATTTTTGATGGTCGTAGACAAAGTACTGTATGCAACTGAACATAATGAGACATTGAGACACTCGTGCAAAATTATTACGAAACTCTCTTCGTTCCTTTCGTAAACAAGCATTCGTGTGCACAAAATACTATTCTAACATCGCGCGGCATACATTAAAAATAATTTCATAATACCATAGTGTTATGCGTTATAAAATAAGGAGCCTATCGCCGTACTTTGGGCATAAATATGGATCCACAGCTTCACGTGCCTTCCGAAGCACCTGAACGAACACAAAATATGCCCAAGAAGATTTGAACCCACTACAGGATTAGCGTTCGAGACATTCGAAACAGTAGATCAGTGGTCGGCAACCGGCGCCCCGCAGGGTTCCCAACCACTCCATTATAACTATGTTTTATTTGTGGGAGCAGACATTTTCCATTCTAAACTATTGAAAAAGCTAGCGTTGTTCTCGATTAACAGATGCACATTTAGACATGATACTGCGCACTAAAATGCAAGCGAACATACACGATATTGCAAGTCAAATGTAGCCGCAACAATCGCATTAGTTTTTCACTAATCAATATAAACACCGATTCGGCGCAACACAACTTGACTTAATTGGCAGGACTAAACTTAATTTAAGTGTTCTGTCCTTTTCTTTCTGTATCTAAAAGACAAAGACGGGACGCTCAAAATAAGGTTAGTCTTGTCAGTTGTGTTGCGCTGAATCAACACCATTAAAAATATTTTAAACTACAATAAATATGATACGAAATTGAGTAATATGCGTTATTTTTATACGCGGCCCTCACTGATCGCCTGGTAACATTTGTGGCCCTTTTATATAACAAGGTTGCCGACCCCAGCACTAGATCACAGAGGCGGTTTCTCAAATAAGTCGTTGCTTTTACGAGTAAATTACTATTAATCACATTTCTGATGTTCATTTACCCATAGAGCGTAACACAATTGATCATGCGTATATAACTGCCTTCGACATATTGATGAATAACGCAGCACATGTACTCGTTTCACAGTACATACATCATTCGACATTTCTATTTGTTAAGTTTTCCGATAAAAAGCTTGTAAATAGCTTAATGCTTTATCTATCATTATATCATTATCTATCATTTATCAATCATGCCTTATCTATCATTAATCACATGAACTCAGCTTAATGTACTTCGAATAAAATAAAACAAAGAAATACCTAAAACAATGTAAAAACTACAATCTTTTATTAGGTTGACATATATCTATGCCAGGAAAAATGTTTTTTTTTAGTAACGATATGCAAAACGCGCGCGGCATTCATTAAAAAATAATAGTAGGTAATATTTGGTACCAAAAAGGGTTGGCCTTTGCCCAGCAGTGGGACACTTTACAGGTTACATGAAAAAAAAACGACTTCTTTTCTTCGCGCTGCCCTTGGTATCACAATAAGGTGTCGTTGGAATGACCTTGAGGTTTCCTTTACAGTTTTGTTATTCAACAAGCAGCATTTCTTCGTTTCAGCACGTCCTCATTGGTTATATTTTCTCTGTTCAACAATTTTTTTCAGATTTCAGATGTTCCAATCCTTATCTCTCTTTGTCGTGGTCCACGTTTCGCATCCATACAACGCTGTGCTCCATCATATGCTTTTATAACCCTTTTCTTAAGAAAACGAGAAAACTTTTCTTTGGGAAAACGATACTAACATGTTACATTATTGGTTATAAGGTTTTCATAGAATGAGAATGAGAATCG
Organism: Ypsolopha sequella; assembly: GCA_934047225.1. Lineage (NCBI taxonomy): Eukaryota > Metazoa > Arthropoda > Insecta > Lepidoptera > Ypsolophidae > Ypsolopha > Ypsolopha sequella. The sequence continues at coordinate 10,713,757 of OW203994.1, read as the reverse complement.
TATTCTGTAATTTAATATATATTTTATGATTGATCGATTTCAAATGTTTAGGCAGTTATGAAGCTAACATGCATCATAGACCAACAGAAAGACCGAAAAGTGGACTGCTTATTGCTATCAATGTAATTATTTGTATCAATATAGTGATGTCACAGGATAATTAAAAAACAAAAACCGGTCAAGTGCGAGTAGGACTCGCGCGCTGAGGGTTTTTTAGATTAGTAAGTTAATAGGCATTATATTAGTATGTATTTATCATTATATATTAATACGATTATCTATTAATATTAAAATATGTCTATTATTAAAAAATAGTACACCACCATTTCAGCAATCATTCTAAACAGTTGCATCCACCCAAAGGTTGTCTGGAAGAGATCGCTTTAAGCCTGTTTGTGCTATATGAAAAGTTAGTTAAAAATTAAGTATTTATATTTCTGTTCCTTTTTGTTATGGTGTACAAATAAAGTTGTATTGTATTGTATTGTAGGCTTAAATAATGTTGAACAAAAATAAAAAACTTATTATATTTATTATATTAGGTATTAATTACCTACAAAAATTCTGAAACAAACTGCATTAATGTTGGTCGAGTATTCGGGGATGTAACCCTAAGACTACATTATAAATCGCCGTTTTCAGTATTTATTGTTATGCAGCATTACGGTATTGACTATTACATAAGTAAATTCCAAATTCGTAACTACTTCGGTTTTTGTGATAGACCCCTAACAAAAATGGTTAAAAACTGTCAACTTTGACGCCGCGCTGTTTCTTTATTTCTGAAGATAAAAAGAATAAGAAATATATTATTACTCTACTAAATAAGTTCTAGACAAAGACAAACCCCAGAAAGGGTAAAAAAAAAATTTTTTTTTTCGGCTCCTTTTTATGAATGGGAGCTCTCCTGAAAAATAATGAAATTACATTATTAATTCAATATTCGGTTTTGCGTCAATATTTTACACAACATATCAAAATTTCAGGCCTCTATCTTATTCCTATATAAGAGCTAGAGACCCGTGACACACGGACGGATAGACAGACAGACGGACAGCAGAGTAACATTAATACAGACAGCAGCGTAATAGTTTTGCTCTTCGGGTATGGAACCCTAAAAACGGTTCCATGCGAAAATCCTAGGATGATTGCAAAGGTCCGGATAAATGGAAGAACTTTGTAACTTTTTTGATTTGCTTGATTTTCAAAAAAAACTAAAATAGGTGCGAGACGAGCGAAACCAAGCGGAGCGTGGAGGTGTGTGTTAGGTTTACATGTAAATAAATTTGAAAAGCCGAGACGGAGCGGAGCAAAGCGACCACTTTATTAGAACTAATCAACACCATCTGTAGAGAAAACTATTTATTTAGAAAAAGACTACTAAAATTGTTAACATGTGTCACTTTGACTTTTTTATTTTATATACCTTATTTGTCAATATAAGGTTACATTTCCATTCGACTGATATCGAGTAAAAACATATTTTTATAGTATTAAGCCAACCAAAGAAATAAATAAAGCTCAATATATTTAGAATTTATACAGAAAGTTGCCAATTATCTGGACCTTTGCAAAAATCCTAGGATATTCGCGATGATCCGTTCTATTCTCAATATACTCCGACGCCCGACATACACACAATTTTAAAATTAAGATTAATTCTATACCACCTTTTCAGAAATCCTTTCCTACAGTTTCCAGCCAAAAGTTGTCTGGAAGAGATAGCACTAAAGCGATAAAGCCACACCATTTCAACAAATCTTGTGCTTCTTATTTCACGTTGAAGGTAAATTTTGTCTTATGTCTCATAAGTTGTAAATTGGCCGTCTTTCTGTTTTGTGATAAATACCTACTCATTTAATAAGTAATATGTATTTATATTACCTACAGGTTAATCTCTCAGAACATTTAAAATGTTCTGTGGTTAATCTCAAAAGCTCTTTTTGTTCACTTATACATTACACATGGTACAGTACATACTTTCATCGTTACTTAGAGCTTTTTTCATTTTCTCTCCTAAATTCCCTTATGAATTCGAGCATGATAAACTACAACTACTTAATGGTACAATATTTTACTTTGTTGCCGAAATCTGCGTAGATTTTACGCTGGAAAGAGTTCTTTTATGTATCGCTTACACAAGAATTTAACGCATATTTAAAGCAATCTTCATAAGTTTAATCGATTATGTATTAAATTTATTATTATGTAGTAAAACTCATTTAATTTAATTATAATTATTTCTTTAGGATTATTTTTGTATTAATTATTGTCTTTCACATTTGTTTTACTATTAATAATTAAATAAGTATCTCGTGGCAACAGACATTAAATTTAATAATACATTGATTAAATCTATGGAATGTTATTATAATATTTAGAGCTATGTTTAAGTGGAACTAAAATCGTGAAATTTGAGTATCACTTTAATTTCCTAAAACATTAATAATTACTTGTTGTTTAGTATAAGTTTATTTTTATGTTTTGGCGACGGCTGCTACTTTAAGGTTAAACAAAGTAACATAGTTTTTTTTAATTTTTTGTAAAAACAGTTTAAAGTGAATAAGTCTGTGCCAATTCACGCCAATAGTTCAGTATAAGTTAGGTTTATAAATCAACAGTTTGAAATAAAATGCACAATTCTTCACGATTTTGTCCAAACAAGTTTGTTTCGACAAAATTATGGCTAATTGTGCATTAAATTTTAAGCTGTTCATTCATAAACCTTGCTTATACTGAACTATTGGTGTGAATTGCCATAGACCAATATCGTTTTCACTTTTTAATTTTTAACAAGAAAAATAAAGTTACGCTGTGCACTTCGTACCGAGTGACTGATGTTTAACTTTAAGCGCCACGTTTTGCCAGTGTCAAGTCAGATTCTGACAGGGTAGTTCCGTTTGTCCATCCATCACGTACGGTACAATTAAAAAAAACAATAACTATATTTTACTTTTATGAGCTTTTGATTATTTATTAGTATTAAAACAATTAAAAAAAGATCATAACTCGATATATTTCGGCCCTCGGTGTGGGGCCGTCATCAGTCGAATGGAAAAAAAATAGTGACATATAATTTACGAGAGCTGGGCTGGCTGGAATAGCCGGCTCCACACTTTCCACGCACAAAGGTCCAAGTAAGAGACTAGGTGCGAAAGCCCACCAAGAAGAAGAAGGCCCACTTTTTATGCAACAAAACCGAACAGAAAGTCGATTATTTTGCCCTAGGGCTTTTTTTTTTATTTATTTACAATGGTTGGCTAACCTCGCTACGCTCGTGTTTTAAATCGTCCTCGTAATTTATTCCTTTTCGCCCTTGTAGCATAAACTACTATCAATGTGATTCTTGAAACATAGAAACTTTTCCCAATTTGCTATCCCTAAACGACCCCAAACATACTTGAACCCAAACAAAAATAATAAAAAGCTGACTTACGAGAAATTTTATAGCGAATACCAATAGACACCGCAGTTTTACCCGCCCGCCCTGCGCTCTACCGCCCAACCGAGATTACCCCCATTCATATTTATTTACAGACAGTCCGCAAACAGTATCAAGTTACTTACTTCTAATGGGAACTATTTCATTTAAAGTTTTCGAGAAATTATATCGAGAAAATATAACAGTGATTTCAATTAATCATTTATATTACAGCGAGTTAACATAATAAATGTAAGACATACAGAAAAACTCACAATAGAAATCCATGTATTTAGGGCACAGTTTTCTCAAAGGCAATATTTTTTCTGTAATTTTTATATAATTGTCTTTTAGAGTGATTTTTAGGGTTCCATACTTGAAATGAAAAACAGAATCCGGGTCACTTTTTTGACTGTCAAGACCCTTTTGTTCCAGCCCCGTGTGAGATATCAAGTTGAAACTGATATTTCTTACAGAAGTCCACGGTTTTATGTTCTGTAAAAATATCAGGCTTCTATCTTAACGTGAAAAAAGTTATTGCCCTTTACATAATCAATTTCTTATACAAATTTGCTCACCATTAAAACCTATAGGGCACTTCCAGTTGACTTTGAAACTTAAATCGCATGATCTTGGTGGCCAGATTTCCAGACCAAATCATTTCACGAATTTGTGATGTAAACTGGCTGATTTAACGCCGTGCGATTTCTTACTTTGGGGTTTTGTGAAATTTCGGGTTTATGCGAATAAACCAGAAACAATTCCTGAGCTCAAGGCCAAGATCCAACGCGTCATCGGCGAGATACAGCCACATCTTTTTCAAAAAGTAATCGAAAATTTCTTGAAAAGAGCAATAGCCTTTCATCAGAGCCACGGCCATTTGCCGAATATTTTATTCATCACTTCATCGGAACATGTCTACTTTACAATACAATAAAAATATCACAACTCGCTAAACAAATATGTGTTTTTATTTTGAAATGAAAAAGTGCACTCTTATTTAGACACCCTTTATAAGTCAATGTCCAAGGATTATCATACTAATACAGGCCTCTGTCTATGCTCTATTATCGGTCGATTAGAATATGAATAATAATTTAACACGTTTTGATACGTCGCACCGACACAAAGGTGCCGTCGCGCTGCCATGCAAACGATATAATTCACAACCTCAAACTAGCATTGCACATTGCGTTACTTAGTTAATCGGTTTAATAAAAATAATGTTGACAGTAGACTATATTTGTGATAGGCTTGTCTTAAAAAATCTCAAAAGCTTTAAATTCAGTTGATAGAAAAAAAACACGAGGTTTTACCTCTAAATTTTATGTTTTTCAAGTGTTATTGGGGTTTTCTTCTGCCGACCAGTGGAACGGAGGAGGAGTCAGTTGGAGGAAGGTTTGGACGACGGAGAGACTAGGTGTTATGATATGACTCAGGCATTAGTCACCTTAAATGAAAGTTTGGTTTGAGAATTTATTAAGCCGGGTCCGCTGCGCCTAGTTTTCGTGTCTTTTCTAACATCTAACATGTTTAGTAAACAAATATTTGCCGATCTAAATAGATAACATTACCCGCGTTCACCTGCGGACATGTTAGATGTTTGAAAAATACGAAAACATGGCGCAGCGGTCACGCCTTTACATATTCAAATAATGTTTGAATTAATATTAAGCCAACTTTAAAAAAGTTTGCATGGTAACAGTACAATAAAATCTTATTTTACCATCGACTGGATAATATATATTATGTAGTTTATATATTTTATTTTATTTATTTATTACACACTTCTTGTACATTAACATACATTTCAGGTACTTTGAAAGCAACATTTTTAGCAGTTTGCTTATTTTCAATGTTATACCGTGATGGCTTTACTACGTTTGACAAAATCTTAAATTGATATGTGGCAAAATAACGCTCTGAAAGTGACCATAGCCCCTAGACTTAGGATGTATATCCTTGGTTTATGCCGTAGCCAGGAAAAAAAATAAAACCTCGCTTCGAGAGTTCCATCTATTTCCATTCACTCTTCTTTCTCTTCTTCATCTTTCGATCTTTAATCTTTTCTGATGTGAAACTCATTTTGTGATACTCAACCGAATTTCATCGAAAATTTTATGTCGATTTTTTCACGGTCTTATACTCCCTAACTTCGAGTCAGCGAACCTCCCTAAACTGCTCTTATGGCCACATCTCAATACCGAAACAACTGAAAGGTTTTCAACTATTTTTGCTGTGCCATTAAACTGAAAGTTAGGATCCACAGGGATCTTTTAGGGCTGCAAGCAGGTACGTAGCAAGGGCGGCAATTCGGACACATCCGAAAATTTGTGAAGAAGGAAGGCGAGTGGTTTTAGAAGCTCTTTACATGTACAAAAACATATCAAGCTTTGAAACTAAAATCCTTTTTTCCGGATTAATGACATGTTTACTTATCTTTTAGGGAGTTTCAGTTAGTAAAATTATCACCATACGGTATTTATATACGGCGCGTAAACAAAGTCGTAGGCAAAATAAAGCATGTGAAAAATATTGCCAGACGAAATACACTGCAACTAAAACAGGACTTTGTTTGAGGTTTCTTAATCGTAGATTTATGTTGATCATTATTAATACAAGGTACATAAATATAAATATACGGAATTTGTATATATATGTATCAGCGTTTGTGAATTTCAGTTCTGTGTAGTTCCTAAAGAGCCATTTATCGTATTTTAGTTTTATTTAAAATCAACACAAATGTAATTTTACTTCGGTGCCTGTTAGAATGCAGTAATAATAAAAGACAGGTAAATAAAAGATAAAGTTTATCAATGTTAGTTTAATAAAAAAAAATGTCAGTATAAGGATAGAAATTTAATTTTCATTTCATATATTTTAGTAATATTGTTTTAAATTGTCAAATTAATTTGTTTGTGCCAGAAAAACATAAATACTTTAGGATTAGGAGCTAACGTTAATTGTTTTTCATGAAAGTAAGGACTGTGAGAAAAAAATACGTGAAAATTGCGGATATCTTTAAAACGTTAATGTGTTCATCGTTTTATTTCTTTAAGTAACTATTCCTTTTAGTAAAAACTTACTAAAAGGAATAAAACGATGAAAACATAAAGGCTTTGCATGAAATGTGAATATTATGTATTTGTAAAGTTTCCTTGAATTTTTTTTTACAATAGAGCTTAGTATATTTTATATTAATAAAAAGCCGACTTTTTGCTACTTTTCCACGAATCCGTCCCACTCGCACTGAGGGTTTTTTTCGCATATGGAGTAACAGGGACGCTAAAACTTTTACGTATCGCCTTAACCTTTCAATAGGATATACGCAATTTTTAAGTAAAATCTCTTTACTTTCATGAAAAACAATACATTTTATACATGATTTATATAACGTAACGTAACGTTCGTCGCGTAAACGTCTTCACTCGCCCAGATGAAGGGAGTCTAAATCTGCTGAAACTGGTCGGCTTTCTCGATCATAACACGTATTGAGGTGAGCTGTTTTTATATAAATCATGAATTATCCTCAAGTCTCATTTAATTCTATAAATTATATACAGTTAAAATATCAAACCAGCATTAACCTTTGCATAAACGACATCATTATCTGTAGTCACTTTCACCCTGAGTGCGTTCCTGCCGGGAAACAACATTACTTCGCCTTTATATCTTGAAGGGATGGCGCAATTTTTGCCAGGGCACGTTCTGCCCCAGCGCAAACTACTGAACCCCGGCACTGTTCCCCTATAAGTTATGGTTTATCGTTGTTGAATTTTATTAATACTTGACACTGGTTTTCCTTTGGTCTTTCTTTTTATACTGCCCAAACGAATGGGGAGTAAAAATATTTTTATGGACATTGGTTTTATTGATTTTATCCTCTACTGTAGCTTCAGTAATTTGCATTGCGTTTTATGGTGTGCAATAAAAGTTGAATACGTTTAGCCGATTCATGAAATATTTGATGTGGTAGAAAATAATGGCTGCTGATTTGTTACAAAACCAACGAGGTCTTTGTATAACGTGACAAATTATTTGAAATCTTTATCTACTTCCACTTCCAAAACAAGCAGCGGTCTGTGTCAGAGATACAACCATAAATGTATTCAAGTGGATATTTCTTACGTCGCTTCTCATTCAATGGCTGCCTGCTATTCTAGATATTCTAAAAATAAAAGGCCATACGAACGAAAGCGCGAGCATATTTTCTAAAATATAATTTTATGTAGATTACTTGAAGTCCTACAAAGCCAACTTTGTGATGAGTACCAAATTCTACAACCTTGTAATTTGTCAGTCTATCAACAACAAAGCTAGGTTTTCCTCAAGAGCCTGCGGCAGGACTTAGGGGCGAAGTTTCAGGAATGCGATTGTAAGATTGAGGTTATTTATTACTAGAGGACGCCCGTGACTTCGTCCGCATGGATTTGGGATATAGTCCTAGCGGTACGCCAAAAAAAGCTGCAAGTGGTGTTAAAAGCCCCAAAATCAATAAGGCAATCAAAAATAATGAAATAAAAGAAAATTAATTAGTTAAAATGGTTCTAAACAAGTGATCTAGTTGTCATGTAAAACACGTGACATCAAACGTTTTTCAACGTTTCTCGTGAAGAACAATCATAGCAAAAAAATATATTTATTAATACAGTTGCTCAAAAAGTGGCGTATTGCAGGGACGTATAGCGTCCGGGATGTGGGCTATTACATACTCGAGCTTTTTCTTTACCTTTTCCGAACTCGTGCGTTCTCTTTCCCAACTGTAAAAATAATGTCTATTAAAAAGAAAAAAAACAACCACGAAGTTTTTACTAAAAAAAATTCATAGAAGTTTTTATGATTCATGCAAATATTTCTAAAAAGAAGCTACTAATTTGTTTCAATATCAGATTTAATGATTTGATTCGATGAGTTAGGTGAGGTTTCATTTCATTTCATCTCATTAAATTTCATTTTCATTTCATATCAATAAAAAAATTCTACTGAAGACTTGGCTGTATGGGCATAGTTCCCTTTGCCTACCCAGAATAGATGAAGAAAACAAAAAAAAAATCTCTGCTTATATTCTTTTACGGTTGGCGCCATTTTCCAAAAATTTTCTTTGCTGGTTTAGTTGTTTGTTGCACAAAATGAGTAATTTCGACGACATTTTATTTGAATTAACACCACCGGAACTCAGTATAATTGCACAAAATGCTTCGGAGAACGTTTTACCGGAAAAGTCAAAAAGTCGCTACTTATCTACATACGACGAATTTATTGCGTGGAGTATTAGTTAGTTGAGTTTATTGTGTTTTTATTATTTTATTAAATTGCTTAATTTTTTCGCAACTGTATTAAAAATAGTTGTTCAGTACACGTGCGGAACCGTCATTGCAACTTGTTCCGACTGTCAACCCTCACCTTCGGCTGCGCCTCGGCTCGGGTAGACATTTGTCGGAACTCTTTGCAATGACAGGCTTTCCGCACTCGTAATGAAATATACTATTTCGAAGCTATAGTGCTCGTAAAAAAATATTTTATAAGCATCAAAACTGTTCGTAAAATTAATTTTACCACACGCGTGTTTTTTTTTATAATTTACAGGAAGTTGGCAATCTGCTAACTTTCCTTGTGTTCCATATATAATAAAATTTTTTTCACGGTTGAACGGCTTTGGATAATCAGTCGTTTTGAGCCAGTCATCATTCTTATATACTCACATTGAATAGGAAAGAATTTGTAGTTTTGATGTATTTACAAATTGGAAAATAATATTTCAGGTCACTTCAAAATTCCGGCGAAAATCATTACTAATATCACATTCATTGCTCAGAGGTTATAATATAGTAAAGTTCTTTGTTTCGCACTCAAATAAATATCGGAACGCATCCGCACGCATTTATAAGGAGTCAAAGTTCTATGACATGTTTTGGAACGTACCGTTTTTTTCCGTCAAGTTGGCAATTTGCGTGCACAGAAAGAAAAACAGAGCCCGGCTAAATATGTCATTTGTTTCCTGTAGACCACGCAGGCGAAGACGCGGGCAGAAGCTTGTATACAATAATTATTATGTTATAGCGGTTGTAACTCAAGCGGTAGAAAAATGGCCTCCCGATTTTCAGACCAAGGTCGGACATGCAAGCACCATTGAGTTTTTCGGAATTTACGTGCATAGTATTTATATTACCGTATTACCTAAATACTTACCACTTGCTAACCGGTAAAGCAAAACATCGTGAGGGAACTGCAGGCAACTATATATGTACAACATACTTAAATATACATAAATATAATGGTAGGTGGTAGAGCTGATGCCGGGCTCGACCGTGGAGGTACCACCACCTTACTTGAAGACCCCCTCGAAGTAATTCGGGGGAGAGTAAGAGCACAGCTCACAGGCAAAAAACCAGGAGGCCCACCATGCCTGGGACGAATGGATGGCGGTATATCCATTCCTAATAGCCGGTCCTTATATGGAACAGACTGGTGACGGGCAGTGGCGTCACTGGTGCGAGGGTTCCGGCACCGCGCTCACCAACCCGCCTGCCCGTTTGTGAGTATGGACAATTCTTCCAGGACGACCGCCGGGAGTGGCAAAGTCTTGGAAAGGCTTATGTCCAGCAGTGGACAAACTAGGCTGATGGATGGATGATACCTAAATATTTCAGCAACCACTTCTCCCTGGAACAAAGCAGACGTAGTGTGACGACTCATGGTACGCCACGGGTAAAGATTTTTTTCTAGGGAGAGCTGCCACCCAGTAGCCTAGACATAAAAACATCTCCGTATAGTTGCGTTTCAAACTACATCAAAATCGTATGGAATCTGGGATACCGCTCCAAGCGGACAGTAGCGGAACTAACAGCTACTTATGGCAACCTAAGTTTAGTTTCAAACGCAACTATACGGAAATGTTTTCATGCTTAGGCTACTGGAGTCTAGCATAGCAGACCATATCGAACTTTAACTGCTCGATACAACATGTTTATCCCACTTGAGGTAGAGTACTGTATCATGCGCTATCGAGTTCGACATGGTTTGCTATGCTAACTCAAAGATTTCAAAGGTAAAGATAAGCCCTTACCGTAAAAGTGTTTCCACCTTTAAATGGGTGACGCTCACATGTTTGGAATCAGTGCTCATCTGAACACAGTGATAGTTGGATGCCTTAAGGCGATATGTAAAAGTTTTAGCGTCCCTGTTACTCCATATGCGAAAAAACCCTCAGTGCGAGAGGGACGGATTCGTGGAAAAGTAGCAAAAAGTTGTTTTTTTATTAATATAAAATGTACTAAAGTTGCTACGAAAATTTCGTTTAACGAGGTCCTAAATACTGTTAAAACCCATCTAATAAAATATAATTGCTGGTCATATGTCATTCTAAATTGTCAAACCAGGAGAATTGGTGTCGAAAACGACCTCATTTCAATAAATATTTCTATCGAGCCGAATTTCTCCAATCGCGTTTCTGTTTTAACAGATCCCTAGAAAAAGATTCCAAAAATAATATACTATTTTATCAAAATAATACATTATTTACTGAAGTAGATATGCAAGTTCTCAAAGTGTCGATTTTTTTTCCGAAGCGCCTTAAGTGCACTTAAAGTCATGTTTTTTACGACTTTAGTAGTCTGATCAGTTTGCTGACCGTAGGTAGACAGATTGCGCACTCATATTGTGCACGCGTCGGCATTATGTTAACGCACACATTCAAAAACAATGCAATAGATTTTAGGTGCCAGGGCACATCCAAACTTTTGAAATCTTTGTGCTAACTAGCTACTAACTAGCTACCACAAGGTTTAAATTTCAATAATTTGAATAATTATTGATATACCCACTTTTGAGTAGAATTCGAAAATTTTGGAGGTAACAAAGCAATTTAATAAGAGATATGGAGTTAATTCTCTTTCCTCATAAGAAAGTGTTGCCTTCCTCAAATCAGCAGTAAAATTAAAAGACTGATGATACAGCTGAATAAAAATAAAAATATGACTTTGGTGATTAAATAGTTGATATAAAAAAAAATGAAATCAACAATTTATATTTATAAGTAACACACAAATCTTGCACTTTTCTGCCTTCACAATACAATACAATGTTCTTTATTGCACACCAAAAAAAAGTTGCAGGATACACTCAGTGGTCTTATCACTAAAAGCGATTTCTTACAGATAATCTTTGGATGGAAGAACTCTGAAAAAAAGAAAATGTGAATAAGTTATACACTTTTAGAAAAATAATTATGATAAAGAAGTAACTAAATAAATAATAAATATACGAGTTTACATATAAATAATAATAACAATAAATTGCCTTCACGTGTGTGTAAGACACAGATTTTGTATAATTTTGTAAGCAATATTAGCGTTTTTTAAACGCTTGTAACGATTTCGATAATATGTAATAAACGGGGATTTTTGGGGATATAAAATAATAAATAGTAATAATAAAAATATGAATAAATCTTTTCCTCAAGGATTGAAAGCTGTGTGAATTTTTCTGGGGTGGGCAATGACTTTTGTAGTTATCAACCCATGCCCTCCTAGCTATGCCCTTGGTGAAAGGACCCAAATAAAAAAAAACGTTCCCCGAAAAGTCAACAGCTATGTGATCAGGTACGCGTCAATTAGATAAATTTTGACAGATAGAATCGATAAATTCTAAACGATAACCCTTATTGCAATGAAATAAGAGTTACTTTTTTATTTATCGAATCGATGTCGAGTCGATACCAAGTTCATGCTAGTGCCCCTGTTTCGAATACGAGTAGGTATCTGTTATGTGGTTAATTAACTCTTCAAGTCTTAAGAGGATGGCATACCCTAGCAACTTTTTTTATTACCCGTCCAGCACAACAAGTCTAATGGCAAAGACTTTATTTGCTTTTCATAGAGGCGATTATATGTTGGCTCTTTGGCCTCTTTTTCTTGGACGCGTAATACTAATGATCACGCAGCGAAACAACAAATTGGTGTGTTTTTAGCTAATACTGAAATATTTTGTAGGGAAAAAATATTGAATTTAGGTGATATACCTTCATATTTCTATTAACTATTTTATGAAAAAAAAATCATGTTGATCTCTCAACCGCGTTCTTGAAGCGAACGTTTGAAAACAAAAAAAGAGGGTGCAAAACATTTTTTTGACAAAAGTATAAATCTTAGTACATTGTTTATACGTAAGATCCCTAGAGAAAAGATTAATAAACCAAATGTATTTTTTTCAATACAAGGAGAGTCCGAATTTCTTCAAACGAATCCTAGATAGCCTGGAGTTGGTCATGCTCTAGGCTCAGATACAGTCTTAAAGTGAGAAAAATGTGTCTCACTTGTTCCATTGCCAACAGAAGTTCCATTCTAATGGAACTAGTAAGAAAAAAAAGTCTCACTAGCTCCATCATTGAACTGTCTAATAGAACTAGTGAGAACAATCCACTAGCTAAGGATCTAAGTCCAGCTAGAGCGATAAGATCTTATTATCGTAAGCCTTCTCCCAGTTAATTGTAATTTCGTATTCAACTCAAGTCCCCAGATAATCAGGTTGTTGGGGTCCGTGAGCTTCAGCGATAAGTTACGTATAATACATTGTCTTTCTATCTCTATAATGTGAGCGTTTGTCTGTTACCGATAATCCAGAAAATTCGATAAATCACAAAGAAACTTTTACTTTATGTTTGGGAATAATAATAATAATAATAATAAGTTCTTTATTGCACAATATACAATTATTTTAAAATGGCTAGCTTAATACTAATTTGCTTTATCTACCAGCTTACCTATTGCGAAGGGGAAATTGAAAGAAAAGGTCAGATTTTGATTGCGTACTAAAAGTTTTGTAGTCTCATTTGTACGCCAATGCATAAAATCGAATAAAAATTGAAATAATTGTATATCGCCCAACCTAAATTTCCTATGCGACTTGAAAATTCGGGTAATCAATATGTTTTAAAATTTTAGGGTTCCGTGGCAATAAAAGGTACAAAAGGAACCTTTATGGTGAGACTCGATCCGTTTGCCTTCCGTCCAGCGTCCATATATCACAGCCTCATAACTTTAGCACTGTAGAAGGCAGACTTGAAATATGGCAAAAATTAAATTTTTTCAAAATATTTTCCATACAAGAGAGAAAAGAAATATATCCTAGAAATACAATATGGGTATAAAGTTGTAGATATTAAGGAGTTGATTGTAAAAATATACACTTTAACTAATATTTATGTTCACTGATTTCGAGAAATCTCTGAAAAACTATGAAAAAATGTATCTCCGAAACTATAGTGGGCCAAAAAATTATGAAATAAAATGGCAACTTGGTTGTTTGTAGGTCTTATCGTGCAAGCCTTGTTTAGCTCGTTTTTTTTATACGTTTATTGAATAATACAAGAAAATTATACAATATTATAAAACTTATACAGCTAACGGAAACCACAGAGAGTTTTATGTGTCGCTGCAAGCGCTCACAACTAAATTTTACTTATTTAATTATATCTATGGTTTTATCAAGATAGTGACACTTTAAAATAGTTTTTATTTTGTGAGGATTACGACTCAGTTGACTTAGAATTTGACTTGGTAGTTCGTCTAGTATCTTTGGGAGCATGTACTCCCAGGTGCGAATACCATAGTTATTGTTGTTTGAGAGTAGTTTGTATGTCGGTAAGTATGTAAATTTACGAAGTTGATTTGGTCTTGTTTTTTTTTGTATTAGGTCAACTTTGTCGTACTCCTCACAAATAGTGTCACAAAACCACAAAACATGTAATTCTATGTTGAACCTTTGCAACATTTAAACCACCAAGGTATAGAAACCTTCCTTAGAACCATCAATTAAGATCCACGCAAACAAAGTCACGTGCAAAAGGATATTACATATCTTATAAGTTATTTACGAGGATGGAATTATGAGGCGTTTTTCTACGGTAGACTGCTTACATCATGCTCGAAAAGTGTTTGTTTCACGTTATACGAATAGACATTTAAAAAGTATTGCAAAACAAAAAGGTTTGAGACCTTTTTGGAAATTGTTACCTATGCATTACTTACGTTTTATTATTTGAACCTCAGAATAAGGAATCCTTATTCTGAGATTTGAACTTGATATTGTAATGGGATTGTTTCAAAACTACATACAGAGTTGACAGGCAAGTATCCAGGATAGGTATTTGGTACGAGTAAATAAATATAAATAAAAAATTGTATTATCTTCGTTTCAAAGGCAAACTTTTTGCATTTAAGAGGCTCCACAATGCTAAAATCAGTTTTGTTTTATTTTGTTTTGTAAAAATAAAAAAATATATATGACGTATTTTTTGACTCAAGATAATTCCTAATTACACTACATAAAATCTCAGAATAATCTCAGAATAAGATATTCTGAGATATAAATAAAGATACTTTCAATCTTCTATTCATTAAATCTTTCAAAAATCATGCATTTCACGAAAAAAGTGATTCAGTTTCCGTATTTCAAAACCGATTGAAACGAAACCAACCCACGCAGATACTAACTAGAAAAAAAGACATTTTTATTACATAAAGAAATTATGGTTAATGTCCTAATGGAGCCGCGATTTCAAAACAACTGAAGTTTTGCGTGCGCGGCATCTCATTAGAGCAGGATAGACAGTTTAAAAACAAAAGCGTTAGAGCAGGACTGAATTTTAACATTATGCAGCCCCTTAATCGAAATTTTTATTTTTATAAAAAAAATTGCCCAATATATGAGGATTAAACTTTTCAAAGCTGCGTGAGCACCCTCTAAACATTGGTCATTTCACGCAGCTTGTTTAGGGGGTTTAAAAATTAATAAAAAAAAAATTTAATCTAGTAGATGCTAGTGATTGTTGGCACTTGGTGGAATTTATAAAACATTGCTTAAGAAAACACTTATACTTATCACGTACATGGTTGTAGTATAAAATTATTTTCTTTGTTAGTTAGGATTTGTAAAAGGCCTTAGAAAATGCTTTACAGCGAAACCGGTCGAGCATAATAAAGTTTTACTGTATATGTGGATAAGTAAAAGTGTTTTTTTAAGCAATAATTTAATCGTTTTAAGCTACAGAGAACACGTTGGAGGGGTGGCTGGTGGAAAATTCCAAGAAGTTGAAGATTTGGGCCAACCTTGTTTACACCGTAATTCGGTTTCATAATTTCAGTTTGTCAGTTTGCGTATGTTAGTAGCTCATAAAAATTCGTAAAATCATGACAACCAGACATCTGTTAAAGAGCTCAGTGATTATTACAAACTGCCTTCAGTCATGGATAGCATCACTTTATGATAAAAAGGACTTTTATTTATTTCACGTAAACATTCGATCTATAAAAAAGAACTATAATGAGCTCTTAGTTATATGTCGTGATTACTTCGCCTTATTAGACGTTATAGTTATAACCGAGCCTAACATTTCATACGATATGTTAGACATGTACAAGATCTCTGGTTACGATCTCAATAGTTATACTAGATTAAACAGGAGAGGTGGCGGTGTGTTAGTTTACACTCACTCTGACCTCTCTGCATGTGTTTGTGAACCTCCCTTTGTTATGGCAACGGCGGAATGTGTTTTGGTGAATGTCAAAAAAAATGGTAGTGATGTACTTATTGTAGCCATTTACCGCCCGCCTAAAATTAACCAACAAAACAAATTGTGTAAATTTCTAGACGAATTAAAATTGTTATTAAAAAACCTACCTAGCAAGAAAAAGATTATAATCTGCGGCGATATAAATATAAATCTATTAGACACTAGTAATAATAATTTCTTAACCTACGAGAATTTATTGTCGGAATGTGGCTATTCTAAGTGCATCACTAACGTAACTAGAAGAGAAATCTTAAAAGGCGAAATAGTAGAATCATGCCTTGATCACATATTCGTAAGATGCCCGCGTGATGAACTTTATTCAGCCGTATTAGAGTATAAAATGGCGGACCATTACTGCACCGCTGTTGCTATAAACAGCGATGATTTTAATAATGAGAATTTGGATTCCCTGGGGGCGACCACTGACTCACACCGGGGCACGGACGCGGGCGGAGACGTGCGGCGGGGGGGGGACAGTGACGCGCCGCCTGCTTGATAACAAACTTGTTTATGAAAAGCTAGCCTCAATCGAATTTAAACATTTATTGAAAATTAATTGTCCGTTAGAACTTTACAATCAACTTTATGAAACATTTACTAATGTTTACGAATCTAGTTACCAGATTAAACAAGTTAAATCAAGTGGAAGGGACTCAAAAGGATGGGTAAACAATAAAATGAAGAAAATGGTATTAGAGAGGGATAAACTGTTTATGATATGGTTCCAAGATAAAACAAACATGTTAAAAAGATTAAATTATACAAAATACAGAAATAAGTGTACAAAGCTGTTCTCTAAAATAAGAAATGAACATGAGAAACAACAAATTTTAGAATGTAATGGCAATGTAAAGAAAATATGGGATAATATAAATAGAATACTTGGTAATAAAAAAAGGTCAACAGATGATGTAATATTAAAACACATGTCAGGAAATACAAAACAAGAGATATGTAATAACTTTGCAACTACATTTAAGAACGACATCGATAGCATAATTCATGATTGTAACGAGACTTTCTTAAACCGCCCTGATTATCGAAAGGAGGCTTGTGTCTCGATGAGGTGGAGAACGGTGAGTAGCAAGGAGGTTCTTAAAGTCATAAAGAAAATGAGCGACAAAAAATCGGCAGGGTCAGACGGTATACGTATGAGGGACCTAAGATATATTAGTGAACAAATAAGCCCAGTCATAGCTCACTTAATTAATTTATGTATCAAATATTCAAAATTTCCTCAAAAATTAAAAGAAGCCACAGTGCGACCTATTTATAAAAAGGGTGATCATAAAAATTATGCTAACTACAGACCTATAGCTATCTTATCTAGTATAGAAAAAATCATAGAAAAATGTATTATTAACCAACAAAATCGATTCCTTAATGAGCATGCAATTATAAACGATTGTCAGCACGGCTTTCAGAAAGATAAAAGTACATCAACATTACTTGTAAAATTTACAGATGAAATTAACAGTTACCTCAACGACAAAAAATTTGTTGTTGCTGTATTTTTCGACTTTAAAAAGGCGTTCGATACCCTTCGGCACGAGACGCTGCTTGGGGCCATGGCGGAGTGCGGGATCAGCGGACCGATCAACAGCTGGTACCGCGAGTACTTGACGGACCGCTCCTACCGGGTAAGAGTGGGCGAGGAGCACAGCGGGCCGCAGCAGTGGGCAGCGCGGCGCGGAGTCGCGCAGGGTTCCGGCTGTGGCCCGTTGTGCTACCTGATGCACGTGAACAGCCTGTGCAACGTGGTCCGCCATTGCTCAGCGTACATGTTCGCGGACGACCTGTGCACCTTGCGGGCCGGCCGCGACATGGACGAGGTCTCGTGTCTCGTGCAGGAGGATATCGACAACGTAGTGCGATGGTCGCACGATAATGGAATCGTACTCAATGCCGAAAAAACTAACCTCCTTGTCATACGGTCTCCGTACTCTTGCACCCCGGACTCTTCATGCAACCTTGTTGCACACGACTATAACTGTTTCCATAATAAGTTATCTAATTGTAAATGTAAAACAATAAAGCAAGTTCCATGTGTTACATACCTAGGAATGTGTATCGATGAAAATATGGGCTGGACTAAACATATAGAAAAAATATTAAATAAGCTACGCATATTGTTATTTAAATTCAAACATCTCAGTTACAAAGTACAAATTTCCGTGCTAAAAACTATATATATGTCTTTGGTTGAGTCAATTATATCTTATGGTCTGGACTGCTATGGATCTATATTCAAAACATACATGGATAAGATTGAAAATATACAATTAAAATTTTTAAAATTCCTAGTCAGTAAAAATGTTAGAAAAAAACACAAAAATAATATCAAAATATTGTACTCAATCTGTAAAATTCTACCGGCTTCATTAAAATATAAATATATAATTGCAGTAAATAGCCATAGCACCCCAGATCATAAGATACCTAAACAGCATGGGCTCAACACGAGAGCTGCTGCGCAAGGGAAATATGAAACTGTAAAAGTGAATAACTATTTTGGCGGCAGAATGTTAAAGCGCAAAATTCCAATGTTATATAATGAAATGCCTATTCATATAAGATCTGAACAAAATAAAAATAAATTCGCGAAGTTATATAAAACTTACCTTTTACAAAACATGAAAACATTGACAGATTAAAATAGCATTTTATTATTAACTATTAATGTACCTAACTACTTATAATTTAGTACATAACTATCTAATTTATAGAAAAAGAAGTGCGACTCCCTCCCCACAGACAAACCAAATTTCTAATTGGTTTTGTGGGATGTATTTAGATTAAGTTATCTTTGAAATAAATAAACATATTCATTCATTCATTCATTAATTTTTATATCTTTCAACTTTATGTTAATTCATTAAGGGGCACCATGCTAAATATCAGTTTTGCATTGGATTCAGTTCTGTCAATGTAGATGGTAAAAATTAAAAAAAAATATGGCGTATTTTTTGACTCAAGTCTTTCTTCCTCTTTTATTTATAATTCTTTTAGAAAAACATGAATTTCACGAAAAAATCGATTCAGTTTTCATATTTCAAAACCGATTGAAACGAAACCAACACACGCAGATACTTACTAGAAAAATTCATCTTTATTACATAAAGAAATTTATTTTATGTCGTAATGTAGCCGCTATTTCAAAATAACTGAAGTTTTGCGTGCGCGCATCTGATAAGAGCAGGATAGACAGTTAAAAAGCAAAAGCGTTAGAGCAGGACTGAATTTTAGCATTTTGCAGCCCCTTAAGGTATAGATTTGACCGCGTCGCTTCGCTCACCCCACCCTGTACTATGAAACGCGGTAAGAAACGTTAGCGATAAAGAATACGATGAAAATGTTACTTCGAAATGTTACACATTTTTCGGCCTAGCCCTCATCCGCCAAGCATCTGGAGTATAACATGCGATAAGTAACGACGTTCCAAAAAATTTAGTCGTCGCATTAAGGGCGGGTTCTCCCAATTTTGTCTCTTTTGAAACTCACTTTAAACCTTGAAATGATGATAATAAAATGTCGAAAAAAATACATGTCATACTTCACTTTTTGGTCCTAATATTTCAGTCGTTCGATACGCGATTACTTGCATTTCCCTGCACCCATTAAAATTTCAAACTTAGGCCTGAACTATTATTTAAATATAATTTTTAACAGGTTGGATTTCTCCGGATACTTAAGTATATGAAAATGATTTCAAAATGATGTATACTTTTCAGGTCTTTTTTTCTTTTTTCAAGTCGAACATGTAAACGGATCTAGCATAGCAGACAATATTGAGCTTTAACCGCTCGATACAACATGTCTATCCCTCTCGAGGTAGATCAACAGAGTGAGAGAGAGCACTATATCACGAGCTATCGAGCT
This sequence comes from Ypsolopha sequella, assembly GCA_934047225.1. Taxonomy (NCBI): domain Eukaryota; kingdom Metazoa; phylum Arthropoda; class Insecta; order Lepidoptera; family Ypsolophidae; genus Ypsolopha; species Ypsolopha sequella. Next base: position 10,693,886 of record OW203994.1, on the reverse strand, counting down.
CGATATGGTTTGCTATGCTAGACTACAAGGAGTATTAACAAAAACATAAATACAATTTTGGTTTCATGTTCACAATAATTGCTCATTAACTTTCATTAGCAGTTAGGGTTCTGCTAAAATAAGGGCGATAATTTAGGGTTCCATAGCCGAAACAAATTGGGAACCTATGCAATAGACTAGAGTCACTGGGTCACGTATTAGGAATAGGGCTTGAGCTCCGGAATTCCGGTTTTGGTGTAACTCTGGAGCTTCGAAAGATTACAGCATCGCCGAGCCGAGACTCTGCTTCCCCCACAAAAAATATAAACAAAAAGCTGTCGTCTTCTGAAAGTTTTTGATGAGTAAAAACTATACAAAAAACGGTCAAGTGCAAGTAGGACTCACGCCCTAAGGGTTCCGCTCTATTTAAACAAAAAATATAAGAAAAAGGTGGTGTCTTCTAAAATTTTTGCAACGTACAAATCAAAAAGAAACCTGTCAAGTACGATAGGGACTCGCGCCCTGAGGATTCCGTACCATTTAAACAAGATAATATACCTACTATGAATAATTTAAACAAAAATTATAAATTTATCATTACTTACAAAATGTATGAAAAGAAACTGATAAATTAAGTTGTTTGAGTATTCGGGGACGTAACCCTAATTAGTAAATCTTAATAAAATGAAGTTTTAATTTTTTTATTTGGATTGTTTTATTCCTAACAAAATATACAGAACATTCGTTTAAGTACAATAAATAATCAAATCAGATGAATCATCTATTCCACCTGCAGTGACCTGTGGGTCTACCGCGTAAGTCTCATTTTCATCAACATCAACTTGAGATTGAAATTTGTCTAGCGTGCGACGACGCCCGCCTAACATGCCATCTCTTTTGCACGCGTTGAATTTCACATGCATTTGCTTGAAGTTGATACAATTGAGAATTACGCGGTAGAACCCCAGCACTCTCTTTTCAATGAAGCTTCGAAACTCCGGAGTTGGAATACAGAGCATCGAAACCCAACTCCGGAGCTGAAAAAAAATTCCGAATTTCAAGTCCTAATAAGAAAATGCACGCGGACGAAGTCACGGGCTTGTTGTATTTATAAAATCTTTCTACAAATCATTTTGATGAAAGTCCAGTATTCAGTACAGAAAACTATTGCATTTTATGACCACACTGGGACGAGGTGGGGAATCTAGGTTTATTTCCGATGTAAGCAGTAACATCCTCTCTTTAACGACCTCAGTCTAGCGGTAATATAAAAGTTAGTCCAGTAAATGAAAGATTTAGGTTGAATTATATATACTCTAGTAAAATAGTTTGAAAATAATAGTATTTTCATATTATTATCACTCCCCCCACCCTGGAAGTGCTCCTTTAATTTTATAATTAGATTCCTGATGTCACGCCTGTATACTTTCTTTTTCTTTTAAGAGTTTCTCCATTGAAAGGTTGTCTGGAAGAGATCGCTTTTTAGTGATAAGACCGCCAATTGTACCCTAATTGTAATTGTAATTGTAATTGTTGTAATAAAGAATATCGTTTTGTATATTCTCAATTTTCCAACCTACTCCATGCAAACATTCTTAGTTCGACTGGCCTAAGTATAAATAACGACTTGACGTCCATTCCGAAGCACGGTATACACCGGGTCACCGGATATGGTTGGAAACTTTTCGTACCTGCAGGGACCAACCCCACGGGTTTCAAATTAGAAGCCCAATCTGAAACCGCTTGACAAAGAGGATACATTAGTTTTGTTACTTCCTCAAGTTCTTATTAAGTGGACACCTGACGCTAGAACATCAACAACACCAGGTTTTCAAGGGTTCATTGGAAGAAACTAGGTCTCTCCTCATATTAAAGAAAAAACATTTGATTTATAGATCTTTTATTTAGGGATTTCACCTATAAACAATGTATTAAGATTTATACTTTTGTCAAAAAAAAAATGTTTTCCACGCTCTTTTTTTTTGTTTTCAAACGTTCGTTTCAAAAACGCGGTTAAGAGATCAACTCGATTTTTTTTATAAAATAGGCAATAGAAATATGAAGGGATTTTTCCTAAATCCATTTTTTTTTCCCCTACAAAATATTTCAGTATTACCTAAAAACACACCAATTCGTTGTTTCGCTGCGTGATCACTAGTATTACGCGTCCAAGAAAAAGAGGCCAAAGAGCCAACATATAATCGCCTCTATGAAAAGCAAATAGGTCTTTGCCATTAGACTTATTGTGCTGGACGGGTAATAAAAAAAGTTGCTAGGGTATGCCATCCTCTTAAGGTGTGTGACCTTCTTTAAACCTCATTAATTTCCGTCATCATAGTAAAGTTTGAGGATCTTGAAAGGATTAAACGGAAACTTTCCGTGACTGCCATCGGTCACATCCGAAGATACCAGCTGTTTTGTCAAACTTTATAAGAAGAGGTACCGTCTGTTCGTATGTACCTATATACTTCAATGTACATGTCGTCCGCATATCGTAGAATTGGTCATATCCTGATCTGCCTAGGCATATCATAATTCTGTAAAAACTCCGCTATGCTTCGCTCGGCTCCCCAAATTTATTTACATGTAATTGATTTTTTTTTTGCATTTTGGTGAAAGACATTCGCCTGAGGATATCGATTAAATCGATTAAACCTGACCTATGTATAACCTGATCGATAGCCTGACCCTTCTTAAAATACATTAATGGATCAAAGTACAAGAATTTGAAATATTTTTCTTATATTGTTAAAATTATCTTTTTAGAGTTCCGTACCCAAAGTATAACCAACGGGTCCCTATCATTAAGACTCCGCTGTCCGTCTGTCTGTCCGTCTGTCACCAGGCTGTATCTCATGAACCGTGATAGTTAGACAGTTGAAATTTTCACAGATGATGTATTTCTGTTGCCGCTATAACAACAAATACAAAAAAAACAGAATAAAAAAAATATTTAAGGGGGCTCCCATACAACAGACATGTTTTTTTGCCGTTTCTATAGATATCTAATGGTACGGAACCCTTCGTGCGCAAGTCCGACCCGCACTTGGCTGGTTTTTTGATTTTCGATTTCGGAGAAAGACTTTCGAATTCATACTGCCCAAGCTACGATCTACGGCATACGTAATATAAATTAGTTCCCCTAAATCTCGATTTTTTATTTTTGTAACCGGTAGAAAAAGATATCAATACCCGATATGACAAAAATAAAACACGTATTGGAGGAGCTATAACTATCTTGCAGACCGGTTTCTTTCCATGATATTACAATGAGGTTTGGTATTATACAAAATCAATGGAAATTTTTATTTAAAATTTATAAAAATGACGTCACCAATTTCAAAGAGGATATTACTCGGCTGACTTTCCTTTTAAAGAAGTCACCTTTAACTTCAAAGTTTTTTAGCTCCTCTGCTTAAATTACGCAAAAACTTCAAAGTAAAAGTAAGAAGTCAGACTTCAAGTTATTTTACTACAATGTCAATGTAGCTTAATTAAAAACTTTAAAATCGCTTACTAATGAACCCTACATGAGCTAAAAACGAGACAACACAGTATATCGTAACCTATTGCCCACTGTACGTCATGCGAAGTATCATGCATAAGTAAACAACAAGAAAATGAAAGTTTCACTATAAATGTAAACCGAAGGTGAAACGTGGCCCTTATTTAGTGATTCAGTGGCGTGTGAACCCGGGTTAATCTCTCTCCGAGGAAATAACAACCTGAAACAAATTATCTGGCCCGTAAACTAGAGACCGAAGGGAACTTTATTACATACAAACCGAAATTGGTATTAATGATTACGGGTTTTAGAACTAGCGTAATTGTGACTGGATAATAAGTTAAACGTCCAAAATTATATTTAAACTAGTAATTATATAATTGTGAAAGAAATTGAAGACACACAAGTTTTTTTTTTATTTGGAGTTTTTTGTAAGTGAGCAAATGGATATCTCTTGCAGCCGACAAGGGCTTCATTAAAAGACATCATAAAAGAAACTCGAATTTCTAGAAATAAAACGCTCGAATTGAGAACCTCTCTCACGGCGACCGTTTTATTTTATATATTTTTCGGGTACCTTACACCATAAATCCGTAATTTTTAAACCAATTTATATAATACTTTCTAAGTTTAGAAGAGTGTGCCTCCAGATAGATTCCGATTAAGTTTAGTTATGTTTTGATGAAGGTCTTCAGAGATAGGCAGTGAAACTCCTCAGTGAGTGACAGCATACCACTCGAGATCGAGTTAATCACTTTGTACAGTGGAGACCTCATCGAGCTATACACTTGCAGTACGACATTAGCCCCTACAGATAAGAATATAAGATAGGTACAAAGTCCAATGTGTATTACTTGATGCGGTCTCCACTGTACCAGGATACTGATTGCAGGGTATTAAAAATTTATAGTATACCTACCCAACCTTCGATTCTGGGCTCATCACCATAGAAAGAAGGGAACCGCACATAACTTGAGACTGCTGCGTAATCACTTTGTGTTAGTACGTCGTACAAATGAACTTGACCACAAATTCAATTTTTCAGAAATACAACTTCAATACCACTAATTATTCTGGATTTATGTTGTTAATTGCATTAACAGATTATAAATCTAAAAATAGCAACTTAACCTTAACAACTAATAAAATTACATTGATATCTAATAAATTAAGCAAGTACAAAGTTCTTGTAATCCCTATGGGGTTGTAACGTAGTCACTTCAGTTTGGCAGGTCTAATTTGTTATTTCCTTTGGGGAAGATTTACTCAAACTGAAATGCCTTTATTCTATCGACTACCAGTAGTGTGTTTTCGCCGGTTCTGGACCACTGAGTAATTAGTTAATGAGATGTGTCAACATTTGCCAAAATAAAACTCAATTGACTATTAACTTAATACTGGTTTATGTGCATGTAATTTATTAATGGGATCATTATTTATCTGTTGATAATGAAATAATTAACACGAAAGTTTTGTTATAGTCATTCCAAAGTAATTATTCACTTAATACTTTATGTGCATGTCATTGCTATTTGCAGTTTTTTTTTTCTACAGCTGACACTTTTCTAATGTTGTCTCATTCTAAACATGAAATTTTATAAAATGTGGATTTTACCTCCCATTCCTAAAAAAAATGTTAGTACCTACTGAATATCAAGTTTTCTTCAAATTCTCCATACAAACGCCAAAGTTATTATTTTATTATATGTTTAAAATGAATCAATTATTGTATGGTTTGTTTTGAAGATATCTCCAGATGAATGTTACTACACGATATAAAAATTTATTTACTTTGGTCCAGTGACTGACGTCAATCATATATGCAGAAGTAACGTCTAAAACAATGCTCAGGTCACGTTTAGGTTTACTAAATTAGTATAGACCATTGATGTAATAAAATTGTTCTGAGGTATAGACATAGTAAAACTGATAGTAGTTAGATTTCAGGTACAATTATAAAATATTAATTCGTACTGAATATCAAGTTTTCTTCAAATTCTCCATACAAACGCCAAAGTTATTATTTTATTATATGTTTAAAATGAATCAATTATTGTATGGTTTGTTTTGAAGATATCTCCAGATGAATGTTACTACACGATATAAAAATTGATTTACTTTGGTCCAGTGACTGACGTCAATCATATATGCAGAAGTAACGTCTAAAACAATGTTCAGGTCACGTTTAGGTTTACTAAATTAGTATAGACCATTGATGTAATAAAATTGTTCTGAGGTATAGACATAGTAAAACTGATAGTAGTTAGATTTCAGGTAAAATGATTTTTGGAAAGATGAAAACATAATTGTTTCATCTCATTACTTTTCTGCTGATGATGAAATGAGTAACGCGAAAGTTTTGTTATAGTCATTCCAAAGTTATTATTCACTTAATACTTTATGTGCATGTCATTTATTAATGGGGTCATTATTTATCTGTTGATTATGAAATGAGTAACGTGAAAGTTTTGTTATAGTAATTCCAAAGTTATTATTCACTTAGTCATTTATTATTAGGATACTTGTTTATTATATCATTTATTAACGATGTAAATTGTCTTTATAAGCAATAAAGATCTCTGACGACTTATCAGTATCGTTCTAGTTTTCGAACTTATTACTTTGTTAGTTATAAAAGAAGTCTTATTTTATTATTATTATAGTGGTGTTTTTGATCCCTGTCAGTCAATAAAAAACGAACAAATGGAGGTAAGAATAACGAATCTTTATTTATTTTTTTACGTTTTATTCATAACCAAGTTTGATTCTTCAGGTTCTTTATTTTCTTTTCTTCATATTTTTGTGTTTTTAGTTGTTTTATCTTTTTTTTTTTTGTTTTCAGAATTCAGTGGAATTGTACATCAATGACGTGCAAGAAGATGAAGTGTTTGATCCAGTTAGACAGAACCCATATTATTATGCTCAGGACCCTTTAGCCAACTTTGAGGAGGAAATGGCGTCTAGAGCTAAGAAAAGGAAGATTAATCAAAAGCCTGATACTAATATCGATGCGTTTTTCGATAAAAAGGTGCCAATAAAGATGAAGAGAGGAATCAGTTCGAATGTTGGGAAACCTAAAGAAAATGGTATACAGTACGTAGCATTACCAGAAGAAGACAATGCTACGCATCTTATAAAAATTGAGTTATTTGATTTACATAAGATCCGTGATATTCCACACGAAGAACAATGGAAACATGCTGAAGTTCGAGTAAAATATGTTAGTAAAACCCCTGACGATGACATTAAACGAATGAGTGAAAGTATTGTATACAAAATTACGAAGTTTATAGCTGATAACTCTAAATGTAAGAGCTATTTTATTGATTTTGGAAAGATGAAAAAATAATTGTTTCACTTCCTTACTTTTGTAAAATACGTTACAACTAATATTTTTTATATTGCTCACATATAAGGTTTATTAAGTCAAAATAAAACAACTCATATCACATAATATAATCTTTTATTTATAATATAATCAAAGCAATCTGTTATAATAGTAGTTTAACATAAAATCGTTTAATATGGTATTATCATGATCGAACAAATTAATAAAATAGTCTAAAGAATACCTTTCCATTTTAAAATAAATAAATAACAAAGCATATTTCCCACATACTGAAGTTAAAATACTTTGAAGAATCTTAGTGCTATGTATCCATTGCTTACAATTTCTATTTAAAAATGATAAATGACTTCCTATTGGTTTCCTTCCAAAACTGTCGAAATATTCTCCAACTTTATTTTCATTAATATATATTGCAATCCAATGTGAGCCTGGCTTACTATCAGGATCGAGATTCGATATAATATAAGCAGGTAGAGAAACAAACAACGGAAGACGGTTTGCAGCGTAAACGTTTTTCTCTTTATCTAGTTTACCAAACAGTTCTCGCAACTTGTTTTTTATTTCAAAAGTATTCATGATATCAATTAAACAAGAATAATGATATAAAATAAATAAGGTAACGACTAATTTCACAGTTTGAGTCAAGTTAAGTGAACATTGCTTCATATATTTAATCTTTTAATATTAAACTAGCTGCTATAATCGACAATTATATTCCTATTTTTATCTATTTCGATAACATTATCAAATTCAGCATAAACAATACAATTAACCGTTTTTTCTAAACCTGAATCAAAGCGAACCTCTAAACGTAAACTACCATGTCTAATGAGGTTCCAATGTGAAGATACATTAGCTGATAAGTCAGGTGTTAAATCAAAAGCCAACAAACAATAACCATTAGGATAGTCGCTCCAAGTAATTTCATTACCTTCATTTAAAAAGTGAATTCCTGTACCAGTGAATAGTGTATGATATGGTAAAGTATATACATTTTTCTTATTGCTGAAACAAGGTTGTAAGGGCTTAGAAGGAATCTGCTGACCATCTACGTACAAACTAAAGAAATTCATACTGAAATTAGTAAAATTAAATGGATTTTGTTTGTAACTTCCATTAAATGCAGCATTATCAACAAAACCTACAATACATCTTTTAGAAATTTGTCCAAGGAAAATATTGTCTAGCGTTTTACCTTGTACACCTGAGGGTATAGTTAAAACTTTGACTTCTACGCGGGTAATAGGGTATTTAGCAGTTGTTGTAGTTAATACTTTGCTATGTGCTAATAAAACACTAGGGTTCAAACGTGTTCTTCTTATCATTAAAGTGGAATCAATAATATTAACTTTAGGAGATAAATTTTCTCCACCGACCATTAAACTGAATGTATCTCTGGAACGAACGAGCTTAATTTTCATCTCAACACCATTCAATAAAAACTTTTCCTGGTTAAAAATGTCTGCATGTACATGACCAATCATTTCAATTTCTTTGCTTTCTTTGGTTATTTCCATCCGTTTTTTAAATCCATGATTAGCGTCACTTGTTGTATCCATGTTGTTTGCTGTATCCATGTACCATAAACCACAAGTTAAATGCGATGATTTTGCTGCTGGACCATAGTTTAAAAGATTTTCAATATAAGCTCTATAGGCATATGTGTTATTTGGTGGTGATATTAACTTTTGGTTCAAGTAAATATCAATCTGATTGAAAAGTGAGTGCAACCAGTTGTTAATAGGTGCCACTAGATCAGTATTTCCTAAAGAGCTTGAATCGACATTTGTTATTTTAGCTTTAACATGAATTAAAGTATGTGATAAATCTAAATACTCTTCACCACTTCCAGGAACTAAAAACTCAATCGGCCCATCATCAGTTAATGATGATATTGATTTATAATGAACCCATTTTCCATGTTCAATGCTTGTTTGTGTGGAAGGTAAAGCGAAAAGATCTAATTCTGACTTAGCACATTCACAAGACTGGTTATGCAAAAAAGACATTTTTATTGATCCTTTGTGAAAATATCTGATACCTCGCTATGTTTAAATCGTTTAAAACGACCTTTTATGTTAGGAGTAGCTTTCGAAACTGAATGTTTAGACTTAATTATTCTGTTTTTATACCCAGATCCCTTCATAATTTTATCTATCTTTTGATCTGCTTTACGCTTTAAGTTATTTGTTGCTTCCTTGAATCTACTTGATATAGAGTCCTCAATAGATTTAGCTTGAATCATGTCACTAAGAACGCCAACTCCAGAATTTAAAGCTTCTTTTCCGACTACTTTTACTCCATTTTTTAATAATGGTATTATAGATCTGAATAAACCACCCAAAAAACTTCCAATACCGTGACCTCTTTGATATACAGCTCCTTTATATACTGTACCAATCCCAGATCCTGCTTGACGGAAGTAATAGTGTTCATATGGACATGGATATTTGTGATTAATATGTCTCATTTTTCTGCAATTCTCTTACGAATAAAACGTGATAAAACTATCGTTGTCTAATATTATACTGATCTTGGTTTTTAGGGTACGATCGTTTTAAATAATTTGATTAACGGTTGTTTGTTTAAAATGTAGTTTAACACACGTTGTTCCAAACTCAAATGGTATCTGATGTCCTGTTTCGGTTCTTATATCGACTTCTATTGTATCAAATTCTCGTCTCATTACAGGAATATAATACGGATGAGAAAATATATTCATCTTGTAAGCACCATATAAATACTTTGAAGAGTCTAAAGGTACATTTCGTAAGAGTGACGACATAACATCTCCGACTATTTGTGGTTCGCATATGTCACAATAAACAAATATTTGTGACGGTAATCCTAGATAAAGGTTAACTGGATATTTTCCTACTACTCTAGTAACAAGGTTCACATTCGGTTCAAAACCAAGTTGAAGACAAAGTTTAGATGACAACGTCAGTGTTGATATGTCATCATTATCTATTGAAACCGAAACAAATTTTGTAATGTCATCATAATTAAATTTTATTTTATTATGTTGATTTACGTTGTTTAAGTTTAATGCGGTGACAAGATTTTGTATTGTATCGTAATTTGTTGCAGGTATTTTTGTTTCTTCAGTATAAAGGGATTGCAATCCTTGGTTTGATTGTTTTTTACTTATTTTGATAATATTTTCATGTTCTTGCACCGTTAACATAGAACAAGGATAGTTAAACTCGACCATGCTAACTGTCCATTGACCTTCTAACTTGATTATTTTTGGTAGCTTAGTTACAAACCTCGAAGTTTTATTGTACGGAAAATACCCCATAGAGCTATTACTCAAAAGAGTTAAATAAAAGTTATCCTCAAACATATTTAAACTTAACTTAAACGACCTGACGACTTCTTTTCTCACTCTTATCTGAATGTATTATTTTATTTTTTACGTTCTTATATAAATTGAAGAAGCGTAGGTTCAGTTGTTAAAAACAAAAAACAAAAAAGCATATGTACATAATTGTATAACATTATTTATTTACATAATTCATAAAAAAATATTAATTCATTCTTTTATATGCAATACTCCATAAATAATTAACAATTAAATCTTATTGATATTAGAAATTTTATAACATTATTTATTTATATAATTCATAAAAAAAATATTAATTCATTTCTTTTAGATGCAATACTCAATAAATAATTAACAATTAAATCTTATTGACATTAGAAAATGGTATCCATGAATTAAATTTATTTGGATATCCTTTCCACTTAACAAGTACCTCCTTAGTTCTATTTTTATATCTAGTTTTTAATATTTTTTCTATTTTATACAGTGCACTTGATTCAAATGAAACTTTTTGTAATTCCTTTTCATAAAATGTACCTTTTATGTCTTCACCACTCAAATCTTGCAAACAGTATACAATTAAAGGTTGTCTATATATGATTGACTTAATGATAAATATTTCATCACTCCAATTAGTCTCATAACCTTTTTCAAAAGTAAATTTTGATTTTGTTATTCTAACGTGATCACCGATATCATAATTGGCTCTTTGCATACGTACAGAGACATTTGATTTTTTATCGTATAGATTTTGCCAAACAGTTGAGATATTATTACTATTTACTTGATTTGGACACATTTTTATACTTGAATGTTTAGTATTATTATAAGCAGAAATTAAGTCATCTAAAACATCAATATAACGGTAAGTATTTTGATTTGTAAAGTATCTCCACATTCTAGATTTAAGAGTCCTCTGAAAACGTTCAACGATACTAGCTTTAATATCCGGGTTATTAGTTGTATAGAAATTTATATTGTTACGTTTAAACAAAGTTCTAACCTTATTTGAAATAAATTCACTTCCTTTATCAGTTTGAAGATGTTGTGGTGTACATCGTTTTTGTTGAAAAATAGATTTAAACGCATTTATAATGCTTTCGGAATCTTTCTTTTGTAATGCTCGTGCAAAAGCAAACTTGCTAAAAACATCAATAACGCATAATATGTATTTATATTCATCATTATGCTCACTCAAACTTCTCATGTCACTTAAATCGGCTTGCCATAAATAATTTATGTTTGATACTATGTACTTATTACGAGGGAATCTTTTTCTAACCTTTTTATGAAGAGTATAAGAGTCTTGTGATTGTAACCAATCTATTACTTGTTTTCGTGATAATTTACCTGAAACAGCTTGAACTAACTTATCAATACCCCCATAACTAGCTGGATGTGCTGGATTCAAATATATCTTCGATAATGTTTCATTTACGGGCTCCATTTTTCCCACTTGATATTTTTGCGTTTGACGGAAATATCTTTTTCATTCAGACGTTTTCGTGATGATTTGGGAGTGGAACTTACAATATCATTATTATCATGTTTTATTTTTTCAAGAAGGTCAATAGACTTCTGATGTTTACTGATATCTAACGATTTTGGGGATTTTATTTGATTTAAATACTTTTCTATGTTTTGTTTATGAATATATTCACAACGATTAGGATTTCCGATAAGTTCTAAAGGAAAATTAATATCATGAAGGAAAGCTAAGAATTTATCTGTACCTATAGGTTGTTGCCTTTTTAATGGTCTCACAATATCTCCAATCATATCTACAATATTACTACCAGGTATAACCTCTTTATCAATTTTAACAATCCCTTCATTATCCCAAGAAAATCTTTTATTATATTGTTGTAACTTTTCTAAAACTAACCCACCTTTGTTAACATATGACTTCGGTAAAAACGACAATATATTAGATTTTGTGTAGCTTTTTTCTTCATTTTTGAAGCTCGTTGAAGCTTTTTCCTGTTGATCAAAGTTGGAACAAGTATTACACTTATTAGTGCTTTTTAATGAAGTGTCTCCTTCATCTCTACTACTTTTATCCTCAGACTCTGGAGTATTTTCTGTATCAATATTGAATACTATCGGTTGACGTTGACGACTTGTATGATAAAGATATCTTTGAAGAGTTTGTTGATATAGTTTCCATTTGTCACTATCATCCTTCTTGGATTTAAGAATATCAATCATTTCTTGATCTAATGATGATAAAGGTGAAAAATCTAAAGGTCTTTGTAACCTTTCAAGTGCTTCTGGTTCAACAAGTAACATTTTGCGTAAATGATCCATTATTTTGATGAAAATTTTTATTTAAACAGAGAACTAATAGCACCGCTTAGTAAAGAAGATAAAATTATTGGTAAAAACGCCCCTCCACTTTGGATAAGAATTCTCTTCTTACTTTTATAATTTCCTTTTTTGACCAATTTACGTAAGATATTTTTAAACTTTTTAAGTTTACTTTTCTCTTTGTTTGGAATAGGTACAACCCCCTTCAAAATATTATGTACACATTCACAAACACAATGAACAGCTGTCTCATCTGCTGCTTTTAATAATGCAGTTTGGTAAATTGGTTTTAATTTATATAGAGCTCGTAAATATTCACTATGTGTCTGTACACGTTGAGACATTATTTATAAATAATACGCGGCATGGACAGATGGTCATATTTAAACCCCTTTTTGGGTAAGTACACGGTGCAGTGCTCATTATTATAAGTTAATACATTACTTTTAAATCTAAACCAATCAGGAGTGTCTTGTTTTAGATCTATCATAAGATACCTATATGGTTTGGTAGTAGCATCTATGTATGCATTTTGAACAAACTTTATATTTTCAGGAAATACTTGTCTAGCCATATGTTGTATCTGTGTTTTATCACGAGGATTTTTAAAACATATTATATAGCTGGCATTTAATGATATGTCTCTTTGTCCGCGTCCTTGATGAAACATATTTTGTGTTACGTAGAAAACACTCAAATTATGGTGGTGACTTCCTTTTGTGAAGATATCAACAATACGTCCATCTGATTCTCTCATTAAATCATCAATTATTATTAATTTTGGTGAGTGTTTTGAAAAAGATGATGTATCAGGCAATCCTTGATAAAATTTAACATTTTTAATAGTGTTGTATAGTGGTTGCATTTCATCATAACACCAAATAATTTCATCAAAAGAAGTATCACAAACTTTATCAACAACTTTTAAAAATTCTGTTATGAAATATGTTTTACCACAATTACTTGGGCCTGCAATGATAGCAGTGAATGGATGGATAAAATGAAACATTTTACGAGTATACTCTTTGAGAAGTTATTATAAAATGAAACAATTTAATAGTTCACATGCTTTTTATTGTATAATATTATTTATTAAGATTGTATATTTGACACATCTGATCATAACTATTTATAACACAACGAATATAACATTGCACAATAATATACGAGTACGAATACAACAATTATTTTTTCAATTATTAAACATTATTATTAACAATTATTAAAAATATAGCTTTTGAGAATGTTTTATAGACTTGTCAATTCAAGCTGTGATGGTATCCCCCTGCTTTTCCCCCCCTGATTGTTGTCGTCGGTAGGTATATATGATGTGAAAGTCTAGTACAATAATAGTAATTGAACAACTACGATCATCTGAGAAACAACGAGATTATGTTCTATTTATCGTGTTAAAATCTAAATTAATGATGGGACAATAATATGTGTATATGTATATATCTATATATATATATCCATATACCTGTGCGAATGTCCTATATTTATAATTTGTGATTTATCAAATATCAGCATCCCCTTTATCCAATCCAGACAGATTTGACTCCGTATCCCTCTGAGCACAGAGACATCAATAAAACTACCTGGAATCTTCTCAGGATATCTAGGTTACAAAATAACATAGGTTACCTGTAAATATCTCCAGATTTCGAGAGCACAGAGTAGCTAAATGAATTACCTGGAATAACCCCATAGAGAGTGCTATGTGTTAACCCAACATAAAAAAGTACCTTTTTGTGTATTTAACCTTTTATATCGTCGAAATCAATTTGCTTTGATTGAATTGTATTAGCTGATCCTTTCGTTGTCGAATACACAGACTTTTGTGTGTATGAATAACTTTTACCCCCCTTTATGAATGCATTCAGTAATCAGTTTGATAAATATGAGCGGCCGCTCTGATCAGCTAATCAATAAGGTTTTAATTAAGGTACAATGTTATGTTAGGAACAGCACGCTGGCTTGAATTAAAGGATATACTATACTATTGAGTCCCGTTTTTCGGTGACTCAATTTGCCAACAAAACTCGTCACCCACTGTTCAACGAGTGCATAAACAACTCGGTTTATGATATTAAATATTTAAAGTGGCAAGCAATACGAACCAAAATGGCTACGTTTATGTTTCATTAAATGAGTATAAAGTGATAATTAATCAAGTTGTGATTCAGTATGCAAAGTTTGTCCAGTTAGGTATTAGAGTAGGACCTGTCTAAGTATTCTGTCTACTTTTATTTGAATCTCAGCTAGGAAAATCTCTAGATGTAGAGTTACTTGATTACGAAAAATAAAGTATACTAAATTCTTTATTCCTACATGGGTAAAGGAAAAATAATAAATGCACAAAATCAGGATAAATGAAATATTTATTCCTTGAAAAATAATATGTTTTAAGGCGCAGAATTGGGATGTTTGGCGCTTTATTTTGTAATCGGTTTGACTACACAACTTGAAACTACTAATCTGATAATTTAATAAAACATGTTTGGAACCTTTTCCTAAATTTTCGTATGCAAATCAACCAATCAATACTAATCAAACACTATGGAAAAGGTTTCCACTGAACAGAAATATGATAATTACTACCAATATCTTTAATATAATAGTAGCAAATTTAACTAGATATAATTAGTAAAAATGAAATGAAATGAAGGTTTTGTTAGATTTGTACAATAAAATCAAACAACAAGCTACCTTCGTCAATTTCGGTCTGAATTCTGTCTCTCCGCGTATAACGCTCGGAACGACACAGTGACCGTATTAAACCTAATTCCTCGCCTTAAATTTGAATCTACGTTAGTCGAAACTCTTTGACTATTTAAACCGGTCTTAACGATCACTAAAGATGCGATAAAACGGCTTCACGGCGTTCCTAGGCCCAAACAAATCTATAAAAGAGGAGAACGTCTTGTGAAATGCAACAACCTCTTTTGGCCATCAAATTACCTAAATTATACAACACACACACACATACGTATAAAATGTTAATTTCCAACCAATCCGGAAAACTATCTCAATACAAAGAATAACACATAAAGAAATTTAAAAGAAGGAAAAAACAAAAAAGAACACACACAATTTGTGAGAGTACGCAATTTTTGCTATTAATTGTTTTATTTTTAGATATTAACTTGGACACTCTGTCAACTGTCTAAATGTTAAATATCCTTGCGTACTCCAACAGACAATACAAATATACAAAACAATTACCGACAAAATTACAATATTGTGGAATTTTATTTTATAAAATTTTACCCTTCCTTTGCTCGAAAAAATGGTCCAATCTCTCTTAAATGATGCTATGACGCCATTTAACTTCAATATTAATTTTAATAGATAAAATTATCCCACCACAATATTGACCTTCGATCGATATTATAAAAGAAACTTAGCTTGTCATTGATCCCTCGAACAGATAGCCTTTACAGCTACAATTTAGAAACTTTATTTATTTAATCGAACTTCACGTTTCACAGTAAAAATTTATGATCTCTTTCTCTGCGTCCATCTGACCAATTTCTTCCGCGTACAAAATTCGAATGCCTCATCAAACTCTCGTTCTCCCAATTTTAAAACTAAATTTTGACAAAAACAAAAAACTTATAATCTAATTACTCTATTTCCACTTTTATCACTGCACAAATAATGTCCAATTTAGTTTGGCACAGAACCAAATGCAACACTCAAACACATCTTCGTGCCTGTGACGTCACGTTCTCTTGATCTCTGATTGGACGGTGAACGACCGCGAAGTTGTCTCGCGCGTTGACCATTCCCGCCAAACCACGAGCCGTTGTCCACTGCAGTTAACGAAAGGCCTAGGTTTTCATATCCCAAAACCTAGCCCCTACGAAATAAATAGCTCCATCACCTCGACCTGACCTTTGCCTGCATCTCTTCCTAAAGTCCTTGTTTGTTGGCAATTAGCCTTTCTGAAACACACGTTTTCACAAGTACAGTATCCGTTGAGCATAAATTATACCTTTTTAAGATGTCGTCTATAAGGTTGCATTTTGCATGAATAACAATGAATGTCGTTTACGTCTCTACTCGAATTCGTTTCCTAGGTTTTTTTTCCTTTGCTTCACATCTGTATTGCATAACTCTATTTGCTGCAGACGTCTATTACCCCATTCTAAGAAAGCATTGACTATCTTTACAGAACGTGTCGAATTACTTAAGCGGATGCGAGAAAAAAAATATATGATTGACAAAACCAACCCCCTGTTGTGCGGGTATTAAATTTATGACTTCGTTCTTAAGAATAGCAAAGTCTCTCAGAAGTGGACCACCACACGCCCCACCTAGAGTGAAAAGGCTTTTTATTTTCTCGAAAATTAAACTTTCTTCACTATAATTGTATTAAACCGCTACGAAATCTACTAACCACTTCTTATCTTTTCTTAAAGGATACCTATTATTTATTATCAACTCTCTATTTCTTTTGAACTGTTATTATTCCTTTGTTTACTAAACGGTGCCATAAACCGACCGCAACTCGGCAGTTAAAGCCTTTTAAACCGAACTATTTTAGCGCCAGTCGGAACCCCACCTGTTCTAGCAGACAATGTTATCTTAATTGCTGACTTGTCCAACATTAATATAATATTTAAACAGATGTATAGCATTATAATACCCTCTTATCTCATTGGAATCTGGGAAAATAAGTGTATACACGTTTTTATAAGGTATTGCGCCAATTTTATAAGGCCCTTCGTATAACCGAGCGAACTTCTTTGTCAGTTTTTTTTCTGCATCCGATTTAGCGAAAGTTCTAAGTTTGACATAGTCTCCTATTTGAAATTGTACCAGCCGATGATTTTTGTTATAGATGGTCACCCTATACTCAGCTGATTTGAGCAAATTTTCACGAGCTTTGTCTCTAATTTCATTTATTTCCAAAACGTTTGATCCGAATGACCCATAGCTTGCTAAAACACTATCAGTCGCGAGTTTGGTGCTGTGCCCCCGAACAATTTCCATTGGCGAATAACCTGTTGTGGTATGGATGACTTTATTGTAGCAGTCCTCAATCTCTGGGAGTAACGCTACCCATGATCTATGTGATTTATTGCAATACGTCCTAAACATACGGCCTAATTCTTTATTTACGCGTTCAGTTGAATTGGGCCGCGGGTGTCGTACCGATGTGTGAGACAATCGTATTTCTAATTGCGATAAACCATTTTCCCAAGTCCTAGAGATAAATTGTGCCCCATTATCCGTTATAATATGTTCGATCTTTATTATGGCATGATATTTTTTAACGCACGCTATCACGCTTCCCCCGGTCGCTCTCCGTAATGGATATAATTTTATAAATTTGCTGAATGAGTCCTGTATTACGAAAATGTATTTACTCCCAAATTTTCCGGGAACTAAAGGTCCGTACAAGTCCGCAAAGACTTTCTGCCCTACGTCAGTAGCTATCACAGGTTTACTTTCTCCGGAATGTTTAGCTAACTCACACTTTGAAGTCTGACAAACGTCGCATTCTCTCAACACCTTACCAACTTTATTTGACATTTTCATAAAATAATACCGTTCCTTCAATAACGCGAGTACTTTGTATCTACCGAAATGACCAATTTCTTCGTGTATATCTCGTATTAATTCGCTTTGCATGATTTCAGGAATCACTAAATTCCGCTTTTCGGTTCGAGGATTTATATAGTATAAGACCCCATCTTCTAATAAGAAGTTTTTCCGGCCGCCTACATTTCCGCTCGTGCTGTTAGAATCACGTAAGACTTTGATTATTTTTCCTAAATTTCCATCTTCGCTTTGGTGTTTGCTTAGCTCTTTCAGTTTTCCTCGTATTGAGCGTGAACTAGTCGTCTTGAAAAGGTTCATTTGTGGCCCTTGGCTTTTAGACGTTGAAAGATCTGTGACCCCCTGTATATGTCGCGATAATACGTCTGCTACGATGTTTTCCTTACCCTTTACATGCTCTATGGTATAATCGAACCGACCTAGATAATGCACCCACCTAACCATCCGAGCACTTAGTAAACCAACCGTTGATGATAGAAACGTTAGGCTCTTATGATCTGTACGGATTATTAATTTTGCCCCTCGTAAATAAGTCTCAAATTTTGTCAAACTATATATTATAGCCCACAGTTCTTGCTCTGTTACTGTCCACCTCATCTCGGCTTCCGTCAAACCCTTACTACAGAACCCAATAACCTGTTCTTCTCCTGTCTCTGATAATTGATAAGCGTAACCGGAAATACCTATAGCACTACTGTCTGTTTGTAAATAGTAAGTCTTGTTTGTATCTGGGTGGGTAAGCATAACGGTCTCTAAGAACAACCCTTTAACTCGTTCGAAACAATCATTTTGTACCTGTGTCCAGCTCCACTTAATGTCCTTACGTAACATGTCACATAATGGTTTTGTTTCCTCTCCGTAATTCCGTATGAATTTACGAAAATAATTCATGAGTCCTAAGAAAGCTCGCACTTGTTTAACCGTTTTAGGCACCGGAAAATCTTGTATAGCCTTCGTCTTGTCGGGGTCCATTCTAACTCCTTCTGTACTAACGATGTGACCTAACAATCTGACTTCTACCTGCAAAAATTTGCATTTCGCTAAGTTGCAAGTCAGGTTTGCTTCACGTAATCGTCCTAATACTTTATCTAGGTGTTGTAAATGCAAGTCTAAACTTCCATTTGTCGAAATTACTAAATCGTCGATGTAATTATTACAAAAGGCTCTAAGCCCTTCTAGTATTATGTCCATAGCACGCGTGAAGCTTGCCACTGAAGTCTTCAGCCCCTGCGGTAAGACATTATACGTGTATACTTTGCCCATAAATGTAAATCCTGTGTATTTTGTGGACGCTTTACTTAAGGGAATTTGAAAATAAGCGTTATTCAAATCTATCAGTGTAATCCATTTTACCCCATTAAATGACTGTAAAATCTCTGAAGTAAGAGGCGGGGTCTCCGAATCACCCACCATCTTTTTGTTCAATTCTCGCGCATCCAATAAGATTCTTAACGTGCCATCCTTTTTCTTTGTGTAAGTCAGCGGACTACAAAAAGGCGTAGCCTGTCGGTTTATTACTTTTAATTTTACTAATTCTTCGATCCTAGCTTCTACCTGCTCTCGATGCGCAAATGGCACGGGATAACTACGTTTTAAAAATGGTGTCTCGTCCGTTAATTTAATAACATGCGTATACTTGTCAGTTAACCCTAACTTCTCAGAAAATACCTCTTTATTTTTCTGTAATACGCGCAGCAATAAAACTTTTTGTTCCGGTTCTATCCCCATACAATCTACATAACCCTCAACCGTTAACTCTGTCACTTTATCTCCAATTTTGGGCAAACTTTCACTTTCTAAAGAATTTATTGCTTTACTCGTGGTTCCGCACGATCCCGAGTGACTTACCCTTTCTATGGGTTTTATGGACCCTATTGTTGACGCTTCGGTTCCAGTTTGTCTAAGAATTTTTTCGATTTCGATTGCATTTAAAATGCCACCTAACTTTTCACTTTCAACCTGAGAACCTATTTTAATTTCTGTAGTGACCCCTAGGTGCTCTATTAATAATGTTTTTTCCGTCCCACATTTAATTACTCCTTTAACTCTCTCTAACCAATCAAAACCCAGGATCATTGACCTAGGAAGCTGCCGTAAAACTAATACAGGTGTCTCTATTTGTGTGCTACCCAGTTGTACGTTTATTAAAACCATACTCCGCACCTTTTCACTTCTAGAGCCAAACGCTCCACGTATTTGAACAGTAGGTATGGCAATCTCAGCCAACGATCCCACCTGAGATTTAATAAACTCATATAATTCGGAGGAAATACCCGAAATTTGAGAACCACAGTCAATCAAAGTATTTATTAGTCGTCCGTACAACTTTATTGTAATTTCCGGTAATTTTGGTAATGAATGAACTGGTTCCTCCTCATCCACGTCATCATTCAAGCTACTAAAAATAGTGAACACTCCCACTCTACGTCTGTCACACGACACACAAGGCCTCCCTCTCTCTGTGCATATCTCGACGACGTCGTTCCTATCCCCTAGCAATCTACCTATGTCACCTGTTGTATCTTCGTTATTTTTGATGGCCACACAACCTACTGGGTTCCTGCATCCGTTTCCTTGCCTCCCTAACCCTTGACCTGCACTCCATCCCATTTTAACCATAATCCTG
The DNA here is from genome assembly GCA_934047225.1 of Ypsolopha sequella. Taxonomy (NCBI): domain Eukaryota; kingdom Metazoa; phylum Arthropoda; class Insecta; order Lepidoptera; family Ypsolophidae; genus Ypsolopha; species Ypsolopha sequella. Next base: position 10,673,227 of record OW203994.1, on the reverse strand, counting down.
TAAGCTATCTCGCTCTTTTTATTTATAACAGTTGAATACTCACTCATTTCCCTACCAGTACTACAATTATAATTCTGTAACGACTGCTCGTTATTTTTCGCGTTCTTTTTGCTGTTTAAATTGTTTATTCTATCTTGTCCTAACACTATACTTGCAGTCTCACAATCAGGACCTACTTGTTTGACTGCGAATCGTTTCCCGTAATAGTTTCATTTACGGTGGTACTCGAATCCGTGGGTGGGCCTTTATCCAAATTAAAACTAGGTATAACCGATGTATAAGACGACTCTTTATCCCACTTAATTGCTGGAAAATCGCTTCCACGATAGTTGCCTCGGAATATGCCCCTACCTCGGGCCCTACCTCGTCCTCCGCGACCCCTGATTGAACCTTGATTGTCGTAAAACGGTCTACTCTCAATACACGCGGCCAATGGCATACCGCCTCGATTAAAATCCACACCTCGCCTATTCTGTTGATTCTGATGTCCTCTGTGTACATTATTGCCACGATTCGATAACACTAACACATCGCTCCTATCTCTACGTACAATGTTTTGTTCTAAATTCCTGAGAAAATTGGAAGCCGCCATAATTGTGACGTCACCACTCCTGGTGAACCATAATTTTTGAATATCGTCCGGGAAATGCCGCATGATACAATTTACTAGATCGTGCTCGCTCAACGGTATCGTTAACGAATTTACCGTGTCTACTTGTTCCGCAAAATGTTCGATCATAGATAAGGTCCCGCCCTTATTAAATGATGCGTTCATCAACCTATATTTGGCCACTTCCTGATGTTGACCTGCCCAATACGTGCTCCGAAAATCGGCTTCAAAATCGCCTAACGAATTCCAATTTTTACTGTTTAATTCCAGCACTTTACGCGCGGTCCCCGTAAGACATTCAGTCGCGATATCTAGTGCCCCTATCATGTGCATTTAAAGAATTAATATATTTTTTTAATCTCGTAATGAATCGCATCGGGTTAACCTCTCCCCGACCGCTGAAAATGGGTTTTTCTATTGTCGGCTGCATAACAAATACGTTGCCCATATTCCGTCCAAAATTTCCTACACCATACGTACTCGTAACAGGACTTGGCTCCATCGTGCTAATAGCCGTATTATCTCGTACCTGTGCTGGCAATAAATCTGAACTGCTACCTTGTACGCTCGCCGATCGTGATTCCAACACTTCCATACGCTTGAACAAATCATCGAACTTTCCCGCCAATAACTGAAACCCGGCATTCATAACATCGTCTTCTGTATTAGTCATCGTTTTATTATTTTTCTTGGGTTTTTTTGTAACGTTTTTATTTAAAACGATAGCTTCCCTCTCCACAACTCGCTTGGCAACGCGTCCGCGTCGCGTCCTAACTTGGTCTGCCATTCTTTAATTTTTCGCGCAACTATGTTTAAGATAAACCGCACTAACTTTTCCGCTCTATATTTTACTTAAATCGCAACAAATGTGAAGCAAAGGAATGTAACGCCATAAACTCACTTGAGTTTTTATCCCTGTAAATCACACAAAAGAAACACAACAAATAATGACATAGTTTTCCGGATCTTTCGTGCTTTATGAACGTAGTTCATTCAACTGAATGACTATCATATAATTTACCGAACGTCGTAAATAATTACTTTCAATGTTAATGCAAACCGCTCTATTCGAGTGTTTACACCCCTACGTTGTGAATTTATTTATTAAAGTAATTATTGAATATATTTTATCATAAAATTAGGTCCTTTCTCTCAGCTGTGTTTGCTAAAGCACAACACAAGTTTCTAAGATCCTGGTCACGGCACCACGTGTGATGGTATCCCCCTGCTTTTCCCCCCCTGATTGTTGTCGTCGGTAGGTATATATGATGTGAAAGTCTAGTACAATAATAGTAATTGAACAACTACGATCATCTGAGAAACAACGAGATTATGTTCTATTTATCGTGTTAAAATCTAAATTAATGATGGGACAATAATATGTGTATATGTATATATCTATATATATATATCCATATACCTGTGCGAATGTCCTATATTTATAATTTGTGATTTATCAAATATCAGCATCCCCTTTATCCAATCCAGACAGATTTGACTCCGTATCCCTCTGAGCACAGAGACATCAATAAAACTACCTGGAATCTTCTCAGGATATCTAGGTTACAAAATAACATAGGTTACCTGTAAATATCTCCAGATTTCGAGAGCACAGAGTAGCTAAATGAATTACCTGGAATAACCCCATAGAGAGTGCTATGTGTTAACCCAACATAAAAAAGTACCTTTTTGTGTATTTAACCTTTTATATCGTCGAAATCAATTTGCTTTGATTGAATTGTATTAGCTGATCCTTTCGTTGTCGAATACACAGACTTTTGTGTGTATGAATAACTTTTACCCCCCTTTATGAATGCATTCAGTAATCAGTTTGATAAATATGAGCGGCCGCTCTGATCAGCTAATCAATAAGGTTTTAATTAAGGTACAATGTTATGTTAGGAACAGCACGCTGGCTTGAATTAAAGGATATACTATACTATTGAGTCCCGTTTTTCGGTGACTCAATTTGCCAACAAAACTCGTCACCCACTGTTCAACGAGTGCATAAACAACTCGGTTTATGATATTAAATATTTAAAGTGGCAAGCAATACGAACCAAAATGGCTACGTTTATGTTTCATTAAATGAGTATAAAGTGATAATTAATCAAGTTGTGATTCAGTATGCAAAGTTTGTCCAGTTAGGTATTAGAGTAGGACCTGTCTAAGTATTCTGTCTACTTTTATTTGAATCTCAGCTAGGAAAATCTCTAGATGTAGAGTTACTTGATTACGAAAAATAAAGTATACTAAATTCTTTATTCCTACATGGGTAAAGGAAAAATAATAAATGCACAAAATCAGGATAAATGAAATATTTATTCCTTGAAAAATAATATGTTTTAAGGCGCAGAATTGGGATGTTTGGCGCTTTATTTTGTAATCGGTTTGACTACACAACTTGAAACTACTAATCTGATAATTTAATAAAACATGTTTGGAACCTTTTCCTAAATTTTCGTATGCAAATCAACCAATCAATACTAATCAAACACTATGGAAAAGGTTTCCACTGAACAGAAATATGATAATTACTACCAATATCTTTAATATAATAGTAGCAAATTTAACTAGATATAATTAGTAAAAATGAAATGAAATGAAGGTTTTGTTAGATTTGTACAATAAAATCAAACAACAAGCTACCTTCGTCAATTTCGGTCTGAATTCTGTCTCTCCGCGTATAACGCTCGGAACGACACAGTGACCGTATTAAACCTAATTCCTCGCCTTAAATTTGAATCTACGTTAGTCGAAACTCTTTGACTATTTAAACCGGTCTTAACGATCACTAAAGATGCGATAAAACGGCTTCACGGCGTTCCTAGGCCCAAACAAATCTATAAAAGAGGAGAACGTCTTGTGAAATGCAACAACCTCTTTTGGCCATCAAATTACCTAAATTATACAACACACACACACATACGTATAAAATGTTAATTTCCAACCAATCCGGAAAACTATCTCAATACAAAGAATAACACATAAAGAAATTTAAAAGAAGGAAAAAACAAAAAAGAACACACACAATTTGTGAGAGTACGCAATTTTTGCTATTAATTGTTTTATTTTTAGATATTAACTTGGACACTCTGTCAACTGTCTAAATGTTAAATATCCTTGCGTACTCCAACAGACAATACAAATATACAAAACAATTACCGACAAAATTACAATATTGTGGAATTTTATTTTATAAAATTTTACCCTTCCTTTGCTCGAAAAAAATGGTCCAATCTCTCTTAAATGATGCTATGACGCCATTTAACTTCAATATTAATTTTAATAGATAAAATTATCCCACCACAATATTGACCTTCGATCGATATTATAAAAGAAACTTAGCTTGTCATTGATCCCTCGAACAGATAGCCTTTACAGCTACAATTTAGAAACTTTATTTATTTAATCGAACTTCACGTTTCACAGTAAAAATTTATGATCTCTTTCTCTGCGTCCATCTGACCAATTTCTTCCGCGTACAAAATTCGAATGCCTCATCAAACTCTCGTTCTCCCAATTTTAAAACTAAATTTTGACAAAAACAAAAAACTTATAATCTAATTACTCTATTTCCACTTTTATCACTGCACAAATAATGTCCAATTTAGTTTGGCACAGAACCAAATGCAACACTCAAACACATCTTCGTGCCTGTGACGTCACGTTCTCTTGATCTCTGATTGGACGGTGAACGACCGCGAAGTTGTCTCGCGCGTTGACCATTCCCGCCAAACCACGAGCCGTTGTCCACTGCAGTTAACGAAAGGCCTAGGTTTTCATATCCCAAAACCTAGCCCCTACGAAATAAATAGCTCCATCACCTCGACCTGACCTTTGCCTGCATCTCTTCCTAAAGTCCTTGTTTGTTGGCAATTAGCCTTTCTGAAACACACGTTTTCACAAGTACAGTATCCGTTGAGCATAAATTATACCTTTTTAAGATGTCGTCTATAAGGTTGCATTTTGCATGAATAACAATGAATGTCGTTTACGTCTCTACTCGAATTCGTTTCCTAGGTTTTTTTTCCTTTGCTTCACATCTGTATTGCATAACTCTATTTGCTGCAGACGTCTATTACCCCATTCTAAGAAAGCATTGACTATCTTTACAGAACGTGTCGAATTACTTAAGCGGATGCGAGAAAAAAAATATATGATTGACAAAACCAACCCCCTGTTGTGCGGGTATTAAATTTATGACTTCGTTCTTAAGAATAGCAAAGTCTCTCAGAAGTGGACCACCACAAAGCGATACTCTCAGGAGAGAGATATCACAAATTATATACAATAAAAAAAAATATCGTGTAATCTACCCAAACAACTCCAAGCATTTTGAAAATAACAGAACATTACACATAAAAAAAGTTATAATTCAAAAAAATATTAAACATATAATCAAATCACTTAAATATACACGAGAACTTAACTAAATAATACATTTTATTTATGATATGTAATTATGTTACTTAAGCATCATTATAAATTTATCCTAAAGTGCCCCCATGGTAAAGTGTCCGTAGAATTCGATATCAAGTACCTTTTAGAATCATCAGATGACAATGTATTTTTTTTTTATTTTTTGGGTAAAAATAATATGTTTGATTGACTTAAACCTATACATCTCCCTTGAAATTCTACTCTTATTAAACAAACTGTCTTTATAATCTAATATGTTCAGTTTGGCAGTAACACACTTATTTACACCCTTAGCTCTCATAACAGAATTTTCTCTACCATCTACATCTAATGCATACATTTTTGATCGCAGTCCAACAAATTCGTTAACGATTGCTCCGTTAAATTCATCCTTAAAAAATCCAATTTTTTTTTGTTTAACAATGGATATCCGAATTTATTACTACTACCATATTCGGAAGTATCGAAAAACGTTTGAATGTCTTCTTTAATGTCGTCATAAAAATCATGTGTGTAGATGTGGTAAGTAAAGGAGTCAGTGTCCATATACATTAGTTTTACATTTTGACCGTATTTTATTTTCATGTAGTCGTAGTGAAATTGGTACATGAGTGTTTTGGATAAGTCTAGAATACAAAATCCGAGATAAATTGGTTTGTTATAGACATGTTTTGTTTTTTTTAATTGGATCGCAATCAAATTTTTCGAAAACACAGTTCGGTTTTAATATTCCGGTCTGCTTGACAGACTTGACGCACCGATTTTTTTACCGTTGTTCTCCCAATGTGTTAAAAGTTTGACATTAACCCTCTTTTCAACATATTCCATCGTCTTACCGTAAACAGAATTATTCATTAATTTATAGAAGTCTTTATCAAAAGCAGAAGTAGCCTGGGAACGATATTTAGTGTTTAAGTCTATATATTCTCTTAACCAAGGTTTCTGGTTGAATTGCAATACACGATGCACTTTTGTTAAAATTAATCCATGTTCTAGACATTGTATTAAGTTAACGTAGTGAATCACGTACTTTGATTTTGGATTAAGACTTGTGATCAATCTTTCACCTGCATTATTTGAAGTTTTTATGAGCTCAGGACAGAAGAGTAAATCAGATTGTAGATCATGTTTTTCAATGAGATATTCAAGATCAACTTTTAAGATAAATCCAAGTTGTTTTATTTTGACTTAATAAACCTTATATGTGAGCAATATAAAAATATAAGTTGTAACATATTTTACAAAAGTAAGGAAGTGAAACGATTATTTTTTCATCTTTCCAAAATCAATAAAATAGCTCTTACATTTAGAGTTATCAGCTATAAACTTCGTAATTTTGTATACAATACTTTCACTCATTCGTTTAATTTCATCGTCAGGGGTTTTACTAACATATTTTACTCGAACTTCAGCATGTTTCCATTGTTCTTCATGTGGAATATCACGGATCTTATGTAAATCAAATAACTCAATTTTTATAAGATGCGTAGCATTGTCTTCTTCTGGTAATGCTATGTACTGTATAACATTTTCTTTAGGTTTCCCAACATTCGAACTAAACATCCGTCACAAATGTATTTTGAGTGTTCTCTACTATTAAGCTGAGAGCTTACTAATCGACTCAAGTTTTTTATATAGCAGTAGTGTCCAGTGGAGCCATTTGATAAATACAGTAGATTTACATGCCTTGTTTTACGTTCTTTCGTATGGAAAATGGGGCCTACTACAATGTTTTTATGCGTACTTTGATCAAATTCAAGACAAAAGACATTGATACTAAGATCATTATTTTTTCAAATTTAGTAATGTCAGTTAATTTAACTGGAAATTGAATGTTAGTCATATTTAAATCATTAGCGTGACATTGATAAGAACTAACCCTATCACTGTGTTCATAGCATGGATACAAAGCTGATAAAATTGCCCACTTAAAGCACTCGTTATCGTTATTCTTTACATTTATAATAGACTTTTTACTTTTAATGTCACTCGGTAAATCTATGTAAGATGACCCTCTTAAGGGACTGTGTTTATTTACATTCACATCTAAATGTAAAATCTTTTCAAGAGACCAACCACTATCTTTGTGCTCAAAATTTTCTAATTTCGATGTGAACATATCAGAAACTCCTTTTATAAAATTCCTTAAATCATTAATGTCACCCAAACATAGAACAGAATTGGCGGCTTGGAAATCAAATTTGTTGTGTACATCTTTTGTTTGTTGAATAAAGGCACCACTTAAAATAAAGTTTACCTTTATAGACTTGTACCTTTCTATAACATCTTGTAGAAGCAGTATTAATTCACCTTTTATGCTTTCAAAAAAGTCCTCAGTTGTTTTAAATGTGTCAATCTGTTCTGTGTTTGGGGCGACCCTAAACGTTATTATCCGATGTTTAAAAGCCGTCTCTATAATCGTTATTTTGGGTGAATGTGAAACCAAACACATGTTTTTATGTTGGTTAGATGAAAGATGACTGGTGAAATACTGCTGCCTAACCCAGACGTTACATAGTTCACATAATTTATTACCTGTATTATCTGCAAGCAAGTTTGAAGGAGTGTGACTCAGCCTCTCGGATGAAGTTGACGGCGCTTCCTCATTTACACTTGTTGACTGACTTGTATCAGCACCTCGTCCTTCTTGATAAACACTTTCCCATTTCTCGCACGCGGCCACCAACTCCGATTCACAGGTTGAAGTAAATAAGTCACGTGAGTCTTCACTAAAGTCATTGGTTCCAATGCAAGCTGCATGCATATCCTCCTCCCAAGCCTGGGTAAATAAACTATCCAGATTGTTTTCTTCTATACCTTCAATTAGTGCACACATTTCCTCTTCCAATGACTCATTAAAGTCACTCGAATCAATCGTGGCACTTGTTGACGGCACTACGTGAGTTTCCGAAACTTTGAATCGTTTCACACTACACGTATCTTCAGTTGAATTGTTGTGAGAACGCTTCTTAGTTTGACCATCTTGATGAAGTAAGCTTAAAGAAAACTCACTATCAGAGAGATCGTAGTTTTCGATTATGTCACACACTTCATATAAATCCTCTTCCCAAGTCTCAGTAAAGACATCTTGTTGTATTTGCATAGAATTTTGTTCTTCTACTAACACTAACTCGTCACTATTATCTGCAAGCAAGTTTGAAGGAGTGTGACTCAGCCTCTCGGATGAAGTTGACGGCGCTTCCTCATTTACACTTGTTGACTGACTTGTATCAGCACCTCGTCCTTCTTGATTAACACTTTCCCATTCCTCGCACGCGGCCACCAACTCCGATTCACAGGTTGAAGTAAATAAGTCACGTTTATAATGTTCAGTTATTTTTAAAATGCTTGGAGTTGTTTGGGTAGATTACACGATATTTTTTTTTATTGTATTTAATTTACAATAAAAAGCATGTGAACTATTAAATTGATTCATTTTATAAATAAAGTTGGAGAATATTTCGACAGTTTTTGAAGGAAACCAACAGGAAATTAAAGTCACTCGAATCAATCGTGGCACTTGTTGACGGCACTACGTGAGTTTCCGAAACTTTGAATCGTTTCACACTACACGTATCTTCAGTTGAATTGTTGTGAGAACGCTTCTTAGTTTGACCATCTTGATGAAGTAAGCTTAAAGAAAACTCACTATCAGAGAGATCGTAGTTTTCGATTATGTCACACACTTCATATAAATCCTCTTCCCAAGTCTCAGTAAAGACATCTTGTTGTATTTGCATAGAATTTTGTTCTTCTACTAACACTAACTCGTCACTTGGCTCCTCCATAATGCTCACTCCTTAAGTTATGATAGCGTAATAGATACATTTTGAATATTTGTTTTGGTATTTATAGGTTCAAAAAGTCATTTGCTGCAACCACTCTGCTAAGCATCTTTAATGAGGGGTTTACTCCGAATCAACTTTCGTGTTACTTATTTCATTATCAACAGATAAATAATGATCTCATTAATAAATTACATGCATGCACATAAACCAGTATTAAGTGAATAATAACTTTGGAATGACTATAACAAAACTTTCACGTTACTTATTTCATCATCAACAGAAAAGTAATGAGATGAAACAATTATGTTTTCATCTTTCCAAAAATCATTTTACCTGAAATCTAACTACTATCAGTTTTACTATGTCTATACCTCAGAACAATTTTATTACATCAATGGTCTATACTAATTTAGTAAACCTAAACGTGACCTGAACATTGTTTTAGACGTTACTTCTGCATATATGATTGACGTCAGTCACTGGACCAAAGTAAATCAATTTTTATATCGTGTAGTAACATTCATCTGGAGATATCTTCAAAACAAACCATACAATAATTGATTCATTTTAAACATATAATAAAATAATAACTTTGGCGTTTGTATGGAGAATTTGAAGAAAACTTGATATTCAGTAGGTACTAACATTTTTTTAGGAATGGGAGGTAAATCCACATTTTATAAAATTTCATGTTTAGAATGAGACATAAATAATGATCCCATTAATAAATTACATGCACATTAACCAGTATTAAGTGAATAGTCAATTAACTTGAGTTTTATTTTGGCAAATGTTGACACATCTCATTAACTAATTACTCAGTGGTCCAGAACCGGCGAAAACACACTACTACTACCGACTCCGGTTGTTTTCGATAAACCATTATTTCTATCAATGTTTTTACCGACTTAACAAGTATTTGCTTAAGCCAAACCAATTTAACTTATTTCATTGCTATATTTTTTGTGCAATAAACTATTTACATGTATACAAAAATAATATTTAAAAAATTTATATTATTTGTTCTAGACCTACAATTACATGCATTACTTCCAAGAGTGCCATCAGAGTGAAGAAATCTTGGAAAGGCCTTTATGTCCAGCAGTGGACGAATACAGGCTGATAGATAGATAGATGATGTATATTCTATACATATTTCCCTTAATGTTCGACTTTCTCGGAGGTTGAAAACAGGTTGTAAGAAAAAAAAATGGGATTCAGCATACTTCTCTTTTGCCTTTTTAGTTATACCATGGTACACCTATAAACTCGTATAATAATTAACAATTGTTTCACAGCTGAAGAAAAGCTTGCCAAAGCAAAGTTAAGTGTTCTATCCATCGATCAGAATTTAGTTAGGTGTTTACCCATCGATCAGAATTATCTATAACTGCGTAGACATATGAAGTGAGCGATGGATGCTACATTGCTATATGTATTGGTACGTACATATATAAAGTGAGCGATGGATGCTACATGTATTGGTGGTGCGGTCGTGAGATTTCCCGTTGGTTTATGCTCGTCATCAATCTTGCTTGTACAGTAAAAATCCGCAGCACTCGATTCCTGAACTTACCTTATAGCTCTGCAACTGAAGACCTTGCGGTATGGGATCCAGGAGCTTTGTTAAATTTCGTTTGAAAGTAGGTATATGTCAGTTTCAATTTTGAAAGGGAAACCTACGTTTTTACGAAAACAATAATAGCCTTAGGGCTATCCGCCCTGAATAAAAAGATCCCTGATGAATTCGAAAAATTTGAATGTATTATATTTGAACATCAACATAGCAGAAACATCAATGAATAATGAACTTTCAGAAGTAAGAATGCCACGTAAACACTTTAACAATCAAATAACTACCCACTTTTTAGTGTCATAACGTTCCGCCCATAAACGAGTCATCCACATTGGCAGTCCCACTCTATTACCTAAAGTAGATTACTGCATGGGCAGTCCAACGTGATTTATGGGCTGAGGCGTATCCTAAGTCCACCCAAAAAAATGGAATTAAAAAACTAAATAAGCCAAAAATAGCTGCAACGATAAGCGAAACGAGAAGGAGCGTGTTAGATTACTGGGGATCATAAATTCGGGAACCGAGCGAAGCGGAACGGAGCAATGCAACCCTTTTATTGTGACAGACATGACGCAACACCTAACATTACCCAACCAGCGTTGGGTAGACCTAGATGTATACGAGTGAATGCCAAATTTCCCGATTTTACTCAAGGGGCTGTCCATATATTACGTAATTTGAAATCAGGGGGAGGTCTGGTCTGCGGATGACTGTAATATCATAAGCATAGACGACAACCATTCGACTGATGCCGGCCGCAAAGTGGGCCGAAATATATCTCGAAAATATTTACATTGTTACTTTTGTTGTGTTAATAATTATTAAACTAAATAAATAATAAATAGCTACGATTATTTAAATTTAATCTCTTCCCTATCTTACCTGAAAGGTATTTTGTTTTTGTTTATAAGTTTTTAATATAAAAAGAGAAGTCCTGACTGACTCACTCACTCACTGACTCATCAACGCACAGCCCAAACCCTTGGACCTAGAAAACTGAAATTTTGCATAGAGCTTCCCTTTGTAATGTAGACCAGGAATAAGAAAGGATTTTTCGAAATTCCACCTCTAAGGGGGTAAAACGGGGGTCCAGAGTTTGTATGAGAAAACAAGATTAGTTAGACTATTTTATTCGAAACTTCACAGGAGTACTCCTATCTATAAATAAGTAAACAGATGTTTCAGGTTTTTTCAGAACTCAACCCCTAAAAGGGGGAAATTGGGTGACAAAATCTGAAAATCAACATGGGTATCGTTTGTATGGTTAATCGGGTCGCTGGACTCGCAGGTTATGAAAACAACAACGATTTTAAAATCCAACGTGGTGGACGTGAAAAAGTCTTTTCCAGAATTCAACCTCTAAAAGGGAGAAATGGGGTGACCAAGTCTGAAAACCAACATGGGTATCGTTTGTATGGTTTAATGGATCGCTGATTACGAAAACAATAACGATTTCTAAATCCAATGTAGTGGACGTGAAATACTATCATCCCCTGTTGGGGTGCGATGGGGTTGAAATGTGTAAATATCAATATGGGTGTCGTTTTAATGGTTTTTTTAGACGTTAATTACGAAAATGGCATCGATTTTGACATTAAATATAGTGGACATGAAAATTCTTAAAAGTGTGTGTACCAGAGCAAATCGGCTGTAACAGACAGACAGACAGACAACCACACAAGTGATCCTATTAGGGTTCCATTTTTTCTTTTTCGAAATAACGATTAATAAGTCTCAGGGTCAGTCACTGAAAACAGCAGGAATTGATCTTAAGGGGGACTGCCTTTCGCACGGCCAGTTTTGCGTAGCCTGCTCGAGAGTGAGCTCACCTAGCAGCCTGGTCATGTTAACAGCTGAGGGCAGAACTTCTAATGTAGTATATAAAGAGGTACCTTAAGTATGAATTGAAAAAAAACTAAAAGGTAAGGCCCCGCCAAAGAGACTTCACCTGGAGATCAAATAATTGTACCAAAAACACTCCAAACCAGATTTAAATACGTTCTATAAAAAGTAGTACAAAAAAACTAAATCAACGCGGGCGAAGCCGCGGGCAAAAGCTAGTAAGTTTATATTTTTTGTTTGTAAGCTTATAATGAATTGTAACTGTTGTGAACCAGGGGATCTAAAAAGGCCGACTTGGGTGGATCATAAAATGATAAAATTAGACGGCATTAGAACGGAATCATAATATGATTCATCCAAAGCGGCCTTTTTATAGGACCAGGGGATCTAAAAAGGCCGATTAAATAAAAATAAAATGATTTGAAAGTAGGATAGAGTCACAGTTTTTTCACGCGTGCAAAAGAGACGGCATTAGAACAGAATCATAATGTGATTCACGCAAAACGGCCTTTTTAGAGGACCTGTTCTCTAGCTAATACACAAAATCAAAAGCCACGGAAGGCAAAGTTTAATAAAGTTAATAATACAACTTCAAGAATAAGATAACCTTACAATATGAATAACATAAACATACAAAGTATCTTTGTTCCAGGTTCCAGCACGTCGTTCCCTGCAAGTACCAATAAAATTTCATTTCATTTGTATCGCTCTATCGACCTGCAGGTACACTTTCACGGGTCTTTTCTTGGCTTCGAATAATTTTGTCATAACTTTTCTTCGCCTTGTTATCTTAACCGTTTTAGTTCTCATTACTGCTAAAACTATAGATCGCGGTCCAGATCGTGCCTCAGATCGTCTTACGAATTAATTGTTGAGACATGGTTTAAAATTAACTAGCTTTTGTTCGCGACTTCTATCGAGTTGAACTACACATGCTTAAGGGTACAGCGCCATCTAGTGTTACAGACCCTGAACTAATTATATCTAAACTAAAGTAATAATAAAGTAGTAAGAAGGTCGTGTCTGTACATTGAATATACAGGTTGGAAAAAATTTAAGGGCCCTGCAGGGGAGCTACCTTAAATCGTTTAGTTAGCTCATTTTACTGAAAGGAAACATTCCTTTATTTTTTAAAAGAAACAAAACTGCATTCAAAGATATTCTGAAATTCGCTTGTCTCACCCGGGAATTGAACCAACTAAAAATGAAAAAAATAAACCCTCGCTATTTTATCATACAAATCGGTAGGATTATTGTTCAGAATAAAATTTGTCTAATAAACATTTGGTCTTACACTCATCTGTTATACGAGATACTCATGAAATTAAATATTTATTACAAGTTCTTTGTTAACAATACCTAGTACTGTTCACTTGTAACAAGTAAATGAAACGTTCTAATTTTCTTATCTCTCTTACATCCAAAGACATCGTATGAAGTACAAGCTTGCTAATGTTATTTATCTTAAGTACCTTGTTGAAGACTTTAATAAGAAAATCGTTAAATGGTAATAATAAATGTATGCAGAGCACAATTACTTCTTGCACTAGGCGTACTGACGAAAAGTTTAAAAAAGGAACGTATTTTTTTTGCAACGCGGAAAAACAAATTTGAAGTTCGAACCATAAATTTCGTTCGAAATTAAAATTTTGTTTTGTTTTGCTTTCATTCCGTGCTGTCATTGTGTAATAATGGCGTATAATTATTACTTTACAAGTGAACAGTACTAGGTAATGTTAATAAAGAACTTGTAATAAATATTCAATTTCATGGGTATCTCGTACAACAGATGAGTGTAAGACTTTAGTTTAATAGACAAATTTTATCCTGAACAATAATCCTACCGATTCGTATAATAAAATAGCGAGGGTTTATTTTTTAAATTTTTAGATGGTTCAGTTCCCGGGTGAGACAAGCAAATTTTAGAAGATCTTTGAATGCAGTTTTGTTTCTTTTAAAACATAAAGGAATGTTTCCTTTTAGTAAAATGAGCTAACTAAAGGATTTAAGGTAGTTCCCCTCCAGGGCCCTTTCATTTTTTCCACCCTGTATTTTCCAAATTTTAAATGAAATGGGTCATTAGTATTGTACCCAGGCCAAATCTTATAGGTAGGTGGTAGAGCTGATGCCGGGCTCGACTGTGGAGGTATCATCATCTTACTTGGAGACCCCCTTGAATTAATTCGGGGGAGAGTAAGAGGACAACTCACAGGCAAAAAAACCAGGAGGCCCAACATGCCTGGGACCGGTGGATGGCGGTATATCCATCCCTAATACCCGGGCCTTATATGAAACAGATTAGTGACGGGCAGCGGCGTCACTGGTGCGAGGGTTCCGGCACCGTGCTCACCAACCCGCCTGCCCAGCGTGTGTGAGTATGGGCAATTCTTCCAGGATGACCGCCGGGAGTGGCAAAGTCCTGGAAAGGCTTATGTCCAGCAGTGGACGAACTAGGCTGATGGATGGATGGATGACCCAGGCCAAATCTTTAGAACTTTTGTCTGTATGTCTGTCTGTCTGTACGTCTGTCTGTCTGTACGTCTGTCTGTCTGTATGTATATAAGTATGTTACGTTTTAACTTGAGAACATAGACTCCACGTGGTGTTGATAAATTAACCGCTAAGCCGAAAACTGGGCTAAGATTGAATAAACGCGGGTAGAGTCGCAGGCGTAAATAAATACAATTCACAAATCAAAAAAGACATTGCGACGTAAAAACAGGTGGTGCCATCTAGTGGGAAATACTGATGTTAATTACATTTTGTTGTTTCTGCCGAACGTCTAAGGAGGCCCTTAGTAATTCATTTTTATTGTTTCCCCTTGTATTGTACGCGGGCAAAAGCCTATATTTACAATTTTAGTATAATAGTAGCTATCAATCAAGAGTTTTGCTCTTGTCAGTTTAGTAATTCATTTAATAGCCATTAATTATACGTATGAGCGGCAGCTCAGGCGGTAGAACGCTGGCCTTTCAATCTTGAGACCCAGGTTCGATCCCCGGTCAGGCATACACCAAAGAATTTTTCGGAATTTATGGGCATAGTATTTGTTCTTACTTACCACTTGCTGAATGGTGAATAAAAATATCGTATGGAATACTCGACAAAGCGTGTATTAGTACCCGAAGAACAGCGAAAGGCTCACCACAAAACACGTGAGGACGTAATAATCGTCGGTGAAACGCGGGTGTACCGAGTGTGGACTGTGACTTGCATTTCACATTCACACTCGGAAACACATCTGACACCCCCTCAAGGATTCATGTCGTGACGATATGTTTATATTTTATACGTATGGCTATTAGAGAATGTATGACTAGTTCTCGGCATTTTCTTTGAGCTTAAAATATGTATACAATAGGGATAGTAGAGAGGACTGCGATGTTCAAAGAAAATATATATGGATTAAATATACGTACAGTGTTCACGATACCAAGTTTTAAAACGTAAAAGTCCAAAAAAACCTTAAAAGTTGCTTTTCAAAATATATAGCACTATAATAGTTATCTAAAAATAAACGTACGAGTATTCGAAGACCACAGTAAAACATGAAAACGACAGGATTTTTATTTCTAAAACTGCTAAATTAAAATGTTTTCTTGAACAGCCAGAAAATTTACTAACACCGTAGCACATGTAGCCTCGTAACAATCAACGGCAGCTACGGCGTAGCAGATCTACGGCAATGCTACGATTATTCGTTTAAGGGGGAACGAGTCGTATCCTCTACGAAACGCACAACTGAAGATGGTTCTTCTTATTTTTTAATAACAGATATTAAATAAATGTGATTTATGGCATTTCGCGAACATAGTTTAGTGTCAGTTAGGCATTTCCAGCAAAATTTTGTTATTTTATGCTTTAAGTTGTAAATGTATGGGCGCACATAATTAAAAGCGTGTTTTAAGTTTGTGTGCCCATACATTTTAAACCTCATGCATAAAATAACAAAATTTTGCCGGAAAAGTCCAACTGACACTAAACTATGTTCGCGAAATGCCATAAATCACATTTATTTAATATCTGTTATTAAAAAATAAGAAGAACCATCTTAAGTTGTGCGTTTCGTAGAGGATACGACTCGTTCCCCCTTAAAGCTGATATTACATTATCATATTTCTTTGATCAATGTTTTGTGTTTAAATTTGACGTCAAATGTCAATTTTGTATGAAAAGGGATACTTTTTTATGACATGTTGCAAAAAGGGATCAGTTTCCATAGACAATAATTGATGATGGACACTTGGAAAATTATAATGTAATATCGGTCTCACTCCTCACCCGCAACGAATTGTTTTATTGTTTCTGTTCAGTTTATGGCTTTGAGTTCTTAGTTCTTGACTCATAAAATAAGAAAATCTGATAAGTGCAAGTTGGAATCACGCACAAAGGGTTTCGTACCACCACACAATATAAATATTGTAGGCATAGAGGAAAATGGCTATCTCCTCTACATGGATGTATACGTAAACTGGATTGAGCACTGAAGGATGTTACGCGTAGAAAAATAGACTCTATTTCATACAGTTAAAAGTTATTTTATTATGACACAACCAACTAGAGAAAACGTGCCGAGCGGGACAACACACAGTCGATGCCTGTGTCCTACTCGCACAGTTGCCATCACAAAAAAAACAAATTGCGATGGTAGGCTTGAGTTTTTCACGATTTAGTTTTTCAACGACTTTATAGTATTTAGCTTTTAGTAAATACTTTTTTTTTAACCGACTTGAAAAAAAGAGGAGGATCTCAATTCAACTGTATTTTTTTTGGGTATGTTATTCCTTATCTCCGTCAATTCTGAACTGAATTGAATGATTCTTTTTTTGTTTGGAAAAATTTCCTTTGAGGTAGGTCCCATTTTAAGATTGACCATGATCTGATGAAAGTTTTCAGAGATAGGCAGTGGAACGCCTCAGAAAGTAACAGCGTACCACTTGATATTAAGGAAATCGCTTTGTACAACGATGTTGATCGCAGAGTATTACTTGGAAATTGTCAATCTTCCACCTGACCTTCGATCCTGGTCTTATTAAGTCATTACCATAGAACTCTTTAACGAATGAGAGCACTTACCTCGAGATTGCGGCAATCACTTTGGTAGGGTGCTGATTGTCGGGCATTTCTTGGAAATTATCAGAATACCCACCTGACCTTCCATCCTGGCTTCACCACCATAGAACTCTTTAACGGACGACAGCATACCACTCAAGATTAAGGCAATCGCTTTGTATTAGGATAGTGATTGCCGAGTACTACTTGTAAATTGTAATTTCTCCACCTGAACTTTGATCTTGGCCTCATTACCATAAAACTCCTCAACGGGTGACAGCACATAACTTGAGATTACGGCAATCAGTTTGTATTAGGGTGCTGATTACAGGGTATTTATTAAATATAACCAATTATTACTTGTCCTTCGTTTTATATCAATAGCGCGTTTACAAGAACTATCCACATTACACAATTTGACCCGTCAACACTAAAAATGTAAAATAATAAACTTTTAACAAAAAATAGTAACCGACTTTAAATGTAACTGCAGCCATTCGCAAAAAAGTTGAAAATAATTATAAAATGACCGATGGTACTGAAATAACACTTTTTCCGACTTCTTTGTTCCTGAAAAATATGTTCTTTAAAAGTGACCGCGTTCCCTTGGTTATAGCAACACAGAAACCAATATAAGAGCGCCGACTTCTAAAGAACATATTTTTTAGGAAGAAAGAAGGCGGAAAAAGTGTTATTTCGGTACCATCTGTCATTTTATAATTATTTTAAGCTTTTTAGCGAATGGCTGCAGTTACATTTGAAGTCCGTCACTATTTTTTTGTTAGGTTTATTTATGTTTTACATTTAGTTTTATCCGTAAATGTAAGATCAATCATTCCTTAATAAAGTTGGGATTATTCTTATGCTTGCAAACTGGTAACCCTTTTATCTAAAAATGGCGCCACGGCCGTGACATTTGAAAACAAAATTGTAAAATTAATAATTTTTTGCAAAAATGGTTAAAGCATGCAGCGTGAAGGGCTGCAGAAGCCAAATTTTTGGGAATTGTGGGATATCGTTTCATAGGTAAGGCATAATTACAACGTTTTCTCGGAGAAATGATACATGTTTACATTGATACCGCTAGAGTAACCATGATATTGGGTTTTACATTACAGTCTTCCAAAAACTGAAAATATCCGAAGAAAATGGTTAGAAGTTTTAGGAAACGAAGTAAAGTGCAAAAATCCAGTAGTCTGCAGCCGCTATTTTAAAGCAGAAGACTTTAAACCAATAAAATAAATGTTTTGAATACGGTTTTTACTACCTACGTGGTCTCAATCAATTATTTTTAAATATGGTTACCCTACTTAGACAGAGATGAAATTATCTAGTATGACTTCTCGTTCTTCACGTTTTTTGAAACAAGTACTCAGTCCGGTTAGGGTATAGGTTCATGCTCCTCTATGAATGTAGGGGTACCCCCCTTGGGTTTTGATGTTTGAAAACCTCTGAGTACATAACCCTAAAATACGTTGATAAATTATTCTGAGTACTTTAGTTACTTTAGAATATGACATGTACTACAATCTGATTAAAATTGATACTTGTATGTATTATAAAATGAAATGAATTAATTGAGTGTGAGGCGTAACGTCGTCGCATAAACGTCTTCACTCGCCCAGATGAAGGTAGTCTAAATCTGCTGAAACTGGTCGGCTTTTCCGATCATAACACGTATGAGGTGAGCTGTTTTTATACAAGACTTGTATGTATTACCGTTTTTAAGATAGAGCTGTAACAAAAAACGTAAAAAATAACTACTTGGATTTCAATTTCTTGAATTTTTTAGCGGCCGTTTGTTGTTTTACATATTTCACGCTTCAAGCTTTTATAAGTAAGGGCAACGCAGCTATATTACGATATTACTGAAATTGCATACCAAGTATATTAAAATGTAAAAACCATTTTTTTTTTATAATAAACCGTACGATCATTTCATTTATCTGACATGACAGAGCTACGAGAGACGTTTTCTTTTATCTTTAGAATTGTCTGTCAAAGGTATTTCTCTCCTCTGACTGAGATTAATTACTTGGATTTATCAAAGCATTTTTCGGAGAAGATAATTTTTAGGGTTCCACCAAAAAGCCTGTTCTCAGTAGGTAGAAAAACTCGAAAACTACTCAAACTGCAATGTTGCACTATTGGTACAGAGCCCAGGGAAACTAAAGATATTTTTAAACACATACCACTTACCAAGAAGGGCAAACATTTTTTGCGAATATATCAGTGCAATTTCACTGCAATACAAATGTCATTACGTACTATCCCAACTCTATTTCCTTGCTTTGTACCATCGACGATACAGCCTACTAGACGGCACACGCAAGGCGATCACTTTCTGGCAACACGTTAGACTTATGTCTTACATAAGACTATAAGACATCGCTCGGAAAATCTACTATAGTTCAGACCACTTCTGTGACCGGTGAACATCTCCTGTGTTTTTAACCAAAGAAAATACTTTAGAGAAGAAACATGGCTCGTTGTACAAAAGGTGGCGTAGAAAATGTATTCAAACATCAAATTTAAAAAAGTCGGCATAACGTTTTATTTATTTTTATTTTTAAGCTTATTTCATTATTACAATTTCATGAATCAATTTTATTTAGAGATCAAGCTTCATTGGTCTGCATTTGTACCGAAAACAGGTCGTGTTGATATTTTTTATGAGTGCATCCCGTTCTTTCAAATGTGAATAGTTGCTGCTATTCTTTTCTTTTACTATTGGCACGTGTCAATAGTGTTGTACCACTACTCAACTTATACACGATAAAACTAGTACAAGTAAATTGTTATTAGCATTAATATTACTGATACGTGTATATTAGTGCACTTGTATCAAATGTTGAGGTCTTACTAATTTTTTTATATTAGGGTGAAAACGCCAAAATTTTTAAATTTTTTGTCCATTTAGCTTAGTTGCAACTAAACATGCTAAAAAATAAATATAATTACTTTACGTTGAAATTTTGTGTTTATACATATAGAAGAATAACAAATTTCGCAATTTCATTATATTTTCAACTATTTTTGTAAAGTGGTTATAATACACAAAATACAAACTTATTAAAAACGAATTTTTATTTGTTATTTTCTTTGTAGCATTTTTTTTCTATATAAATGTGTAAGATTTTGAATTATTTTACTCGCAACACCGCAAACATGAGTTTCCGTAGAAGTAGCGTTAGTGTTACATCTCTGCCATTTTGTTTGTTCCCATGGTCGAAGACAACGTCCACGCGCGACAAAAAAGACTTTTAATGATCCTTTTTGTCACACCCGCCAAACCCAATAGATGATAAGAATTCACAAACTTACTCATACACACGTCATCTGAATTTCAATTTGTTTACGTTGTAGTTAGTCAAATTTTCATTAAAATTTATCCAAAGTGTGTAAATTATTTTGAAGTTATATGCGTGAGTATTTTTGTTGTACTTTGTCACCTTTTTTTTGTGACGTTACAAAAAGGAAGGCTTAGAGTGCGTTCAGAATAATATGAATGTGATGACGTCACACGTCACATGGTAAATTACTAAAACAGGTTATTTAGTTGTACCCAATCACAGATAATAAAAAATCTCATTTTTTTATTGTTTATTTTGTTGAATATGTAAAATTGTAAAACCGTGTTTGACAGGTGCTAAAAAGTGGTCCGATTTACATGAAACTCGGTATCAAGAGGCATTTGGTGTTGCTGATTTCGGTACCGTATTCAAATTTGTCACTTTTTTTTACAGTTGACGGGTTTTTTGGCAAAACTTTGATTGAATATCTCCGGAACGGATGATGTTAGATTCCCAATGTTTGGACTCTAATGAACGGTTTTGCAAATACATAGAGACCAATGACAGTTTTATTTTTATTTTTTTATAGCTGTTAAAGTATGACATCTGCAAAAAGTCGTCAGATTCGTTTGAAACTCAGTTTAACCTTTTGTTTGATTGTTAACATTATTTAAACATTATTTTTCAGCAAAATGCTGAAAGGCAAAGATAATACGGGGAGAGAATAAAAAAAATAAACCAGATAAATGGGAAGATGAGCACATGGAAATACAATACAATAATGTTTATTGCGTTCCACAAATGGTAGTACATGGTCTTAGATTTATGTAAATATGTAGCTTTAAAACATTTGTAGACTCTGTTGGGCACAGCAATCTGGCGTAGGAGAGGTGAAGAAATTCATATTATTTAAGAAAAAATGAAAGATAAAATGTTGTTTTATTTTTTGTAGTATGACGAGTCCTAATAGTTCCTTTTTGTTACATTTTTGTAACATTTACTATTTGTATTGTTTTTGTTACGCACAAATTTTAGCGATTTCACCCATTAATTTAAACTTCTAGCAAGTACTCAAAATTATTTTGATACATACAAGTGCATTAATATATACGCATCAGCAACATGTGCTGTTAGTGTACAGTACAGTATATACTATACATAAAGTATATATATATATATATATATATATATATATATATATATATATATATATATATATATATATATATATAGTATTACACTATCAATTCCTTCAATTATCCTCCTGCGTTTCGCCCCGCATTGTAGGTATATGCTTTCGTTGCAAAACTGTATGGATTTTTAAAATGTGATTATATATATATATATATATATTCTTATTTTTTATTAGACTTATTAGATATGGTACGAGTATAAAATGGTTGTAAAGGAGTTTGAAGTGTTTCGTGAAATAAGTTATCATCAATTTCATTGTGAAGAAACCAACCATATTGTAGATTTAGCAAATAGTGTAATGCATATACATATCTACAGGATTGGCGTTCCGTACAAAATCTTATAATCAGAAACCTTACAAAGTTACCGGTTATCTGCGTACTACAGATAAAGTGAAGATATAAAGTTTACATATTACCCAAATATTTATTAGGCGTACGGGACTCACCAGGTCGCACACTGTTTCAGATTGTACGGAGGCCCGAAAATAATTCAAACATTTCCGAGGTTTCCATGATAATTCAATTGTTTAGCTTCCGTACCCAAAGGGCAAAATGAAGCCCTATTAATAGACAGGTAGTCGCCAACGACCTTGAGTCGACCTGTTTCAGTACAAATACCGACAAAAACTATATTGAAATAACGTTTATATCAGCGCGCATTGCATTAAGACGTCGCTGGATATCCGGATAGCAAAAAAAATTTCGTAGAAGAATTTTTCTAGGCAATATTTTCCTTGTATTTTATTGCAAGAACCATAAAAATACCATTAGTGGTTTCAAAGAGATAACCAATTTTACTTAATTTTAATCTTAAAACAGCTTGACTTTGAACAATATTTTCATACTGTTCTTTTAACGCAAGTTTAATTTTCAGGTATTAATATTTTTTCTTATACCTTGTTTTTTTTTCATAATTTTTAAACATCTCATTTAAGAGAAATTTCGTTATCAGTATAAATTTGTGCTTTTTTAAGCTTTATTTCTTTGGTTTCCTTATTAATATTAAAACAATAAAAATGTGTTTTTACTCGATCGATTTTTATTTCCGTAGTGAACGCTGCATCATCATCGTCCTAAGAACGACACTCGCCTTGATAATGCCGAAACTGTATCGGTGAAACGGTTGGCATATAGTCAACAACAATCACACGTGAGTGTTCAAGCCATATGTAATAATAATTTAGTATGTCAGCTCACGCGAGTTAAATAATATTATATATTTTTATTGTTTTAATATTAATATTAATTATATTAGTTATCAGTAAGAGTACTTTTCGGATGAAGCTGCGGAACAGAAGCCTTAATTCTGCTGTCGTCGTTCTGAGTATCCGGTCCTAACATGAAAAACAGAAACCGAAAAAAAATACTTACCCTGATATATTATTATGTTGCGTCTTTGTCTAGAACTCATTCAGTAGAGTACAATTTATTATAATATTATAGATTCAAAATTGAATGGTACAACCAGTTTATAGGATCCCAGAAACTAGTATTACGCGGAAGTATTAGTAACTTCTAGTCGAGAGAAAATATAACTTTAATTCGTAAAGGTATTAAAAGCAGCTGTTATCTAGCATTACATTAAGGAAGAAAATGATTGATTTAGGGTCTATTAAATACCAGGCTACAGATATAAAAACCTGATAGGGGTGCCTGCGTGACGTCGATGCTGGAATTCTTCCCCACGGAGTGGCCAGTCAATCCGTGACTGTCACGCGCCAACCTTCCGGACTAACTTGGGAACTCCTCCAGTAACCGTGACCCGTCCCGTTAGCCTCTGCTATTACGTAGCACACTCCTCTAGCAAATAAGGAAGTTTACTCCTGATGCGCATCCAAACAGGATAGCCGGGAAAAGGTGGTGCGCGGAAAATGGAAAACCCTTAAAAACCTGAAGGGTCGCTGTAAAGAAATAAAACAACAGCGTCAAGACATGCCTACGAAACCCGGGCAAGGAAATTAACGTATTGGAAAGGGGACAAAAGGAATTTTCAGAGAATGAAACCAAAAGTACGCAAAACTTACCAGGAAAAGAAGGAAAAAGACTTCAATTGACTCTAGGACAAATGTGCTCCGTTTTATGAATCCATAGGATGTCAAATTTGACATTTATTTATTTTCTAATGCAGATTTCGTATTATTCTGCAAGCATGATCCTCTTAGATATTAGAAAAATAACAAAAACCATGACAAGGCTTTCTAAATTTTAAAATTTGAAAATTCAGTAAAGGAATCAACGACAAAGAAAGACTAAAATAGATTAAACAGGTTGAATACCTGTAGCGAATGTTACAGTATGTACTGTTACATTTTATTTTAATGAAATATATTTATTTTTACTTTTCTAGTTACATTTAATTACATTAATACTTAACCTTCAAGCGGGCGCGCGGTCGTTTGTAACGGCAGCGATCGCGCGTAGTCGTTTCGACCTATTTAATTTTCAAGCATAATAAAACAAAAATTAAGTAAGTAATATGTAAAACAAACTAAGGTTTTGATAATTTATATTTATATTTTTTGGGTTCCGTAGTAACTACAAGGAACCTTTATGGTGACACTCCGTTGTCCGTCCGTCCGTATATAACAGCCTCATAAATTTAGGACCGTTAAAGATACAGACATGAATTAATAATATGATTGCTGTATAGAAACGCAGAAAGAAAAGTAAATCTGGATGTGAGGATATCTGAACCGGGATTATACAGAAGTATATATTTTTACAATTCGCTTTTTAATATCTACAATTTGATACCCATATTGTATTTTTAGAATAATATTTTTTATTTTTCTCACTTTTGTTTTGGAACTATTTCAAATTTTTCATATTTTTTTACACCGTCATATGTGGGCAAATTAATGCTATTTTTGTGCCAAATTTCATGTCTTTATCTTTAACGGTGCTAAAGTTGGTGCTAAACTTTAATGGTTGTGACATACGGACAGACGGACGGACAACGGAATATCACCATAGTGGTTTCTTTTGTCCCTTTTAGGTACGGAACCCTAAAACTAATATTCTAAATTAAAATACATGAATGTTACTTTAACAGCTAAGTCCAATTTTCGACCAGTAAGTAATGCAGTGACAATAATTGTTGGTCAGATGATCCATCTTTAGATACTTTTTCAATAATTTTAAAATTGAACATATAGTTTCGACTCATTACAAATCTGCTCCATTATTGAATCTGTGATGTCGGCAGTAAAAAGTCGGTATACAGGTCCTTAATATTTATGAGTCAGAAATTTTCAATATTCAATATATACATCTTTCAAAGGGGTCGACCAAAAGGGTCTTGACAGACTTTGAACCTTGTTCCTGGGGATAGCCGGGTCTCCGGTATAGGTTCTGGCGGTTGATTGGATTTCACCTGGTATAATATAAATTATTACCTATAATTTTAAACTTATATATATATATTGCTACATAAATTAAATAAACCTTTAATTTAGTTTATATGTTCTATTTTAGAATTCGAAGTATGGGTTTTTAAAATGACGGCCGTTTCATATCAAATTTTTCAAAAAGTGTTTTTGGTATAAATTTTACTGTCCAAAATCAAATACATGAAATTATATTTAAACAATAAAAGAATAAAAAAGATTTACTGCCAAAAAATACTTAAAACTAAACACATCTGCCGATCTCATAGAAATTGAGCAGCGCTGATTTTCAGCATACCCCAGACAAAGGACATAATTTAGAAAAAATCAAATAAAGGCGCAGAAGAACGTGTAAAATTTAACACAAAAAAAGTGAGAAAAGGAATAATAATATTAAAACAGTAGGTACATTTTAAATTTATTTTTTAATTATGTATTTTTTTATTTTCCATGTTTTATTTTGTATTTTGTCTTTGCTAATGCGATTTGTTTATCAAGTAAGGTGTATTTTAATTTAAACTTAAATTAATTATAGGGTATATTGTCTTTGAGTGGGGGTGGCAAATCGTTCCACACCTTTGACGCTGCAAACTTGAACCCTGCCTGAAAATTTGCGGTATTATGTTTAGGGATACTCATTTTATTAATGACTTTGCTTCTTGTAAATTTGGTGTATTCGTCTCCCATCAGCCATATAAATTTACAAAGTAAATATTCTGGACGCATCGTATGCACTATCTTATTATATCGTATTATAGTATTTATTTTTGTTATATATTAGTGTATATATTTATCGTATTATATGTATTTGTATGTACAATGTTATACTTGTGTATTTATTTTAGGTATTTTGCTATCCATTTGATTATTATTATTCATTTTGTGCACCACCTTCGCGTTATTTTTTCCAACGATTAATTTCCACCCAAAGGTTGTCTGGAAGAAATCGCTATAAGTGATAAGGCCGCCATTTGTTACCTTCTCTCATAAGTTTGTTCTTTTACCTTATTTTATTAACTTTGGTGTACAATAAAGAGTATTTGTCTTGTCTTATGCACCATGCCTGCAAGATGTAGTTTTTGGCCTATATTACCTATATATCATAGTTTAAACCTATCTTTGCGATTTTATTGGATGCATATATTACATCTGGCTTATTCGTCCAAGAGGAAAATGCATGTTATCATGTATCAAACGACCGAAATATTAAGATCAAAGTGAAATATAAAATTTTTTTCTTTCAAAATTGAGTAAATACTAAGATATAAATACTAAAATATACTCGGAGAGGGCTACATGTTTGCGCCGTTCGGTGTTGAAACCCTTGGACCATGGGGCCCGGCCGCACGGCAACTTTTTAAAGAATTGTCGGCATGCCTGGTCGACGCCTCTGGTGACCCAAGGGCCGGAGCTTACCTCGTTCAGAGGATCAGCTTACCGATCCAACGAGGTAACGCTGCCAGCGTCTTGGGTACCCTCCCCAACGGCGACGATTTAAAAAACATTTTTTATTTAATATAGGCATTATATTTGTTAATAATTTTAATTTAGATTAAGTTTAGTTTTTAATTTAATTTATTGTAAATACAGTAAATACTTCTTCACGGTTTAAAATGAATTGGATAATAAAATGGTTGCTCGATAATAAGCTTGTATTGTAATTTCAAAGCTACATGAACTTTATGGTTATTAAAACACTTTTCAACGAGGCAATGAAAATAAACAGCAGTGAAGAAGATTATCCTGTCTTCTCGTAACACCTAGCCGTATATACCTAGTACTAGCGTTTGCCAGCGGCTCCGCCAGCGTTTATTCAATCTCTGCCCCGTTTTCGGCTTGGGTGTTATTTTATCAACACCCCGTATAGCCTACATGTTGACCGGAGTCACTAATAAGAAAAACTACATCCAAATCCGTTGAGTGGTTCCATAGAGACAGACAAACTGACAAAAATTCTAAAAACGGTATTTTAGTTTCGTATGAAGTTGGCGTATTGTTTGGCGAATTTGAAGGAAAATGAATTTTCAGTACCAACATTTTTGCATTTTTTTAGTAATGACAAATCCAAATATTATCATTAGTTTTGTGTATGAATGAGACAACATTAAGCTAACAGCAACATAAATTTGATTTTTGAAAAGTGTCAGCTTTAAAATATTATTACGAATCTTGTCATGGAAATGACATTTAGGAGGAATTGTTTTTGAATATTTAACTTTAGTTATCAAACTGAAAATAAAAACAATATTTTATACGTAGATGCATTGAACAATGCGTAGATGTAAAACCTTAAAATCAACTTTCAAACAAAAAACAAATAATGGAAATAACTATTGGATTACAGGAATTATGAACTCATGAATCTGTAAGAAAATTTCGCCAATTTCATAAGTTAGCACCCAATACCAAGTTTGAAATAATAGTCAATGTACAGACAAGACACGATTTTTGACTACTTTATTCTTAGTAGGTAATATATGTAGGTAGGTGTAAGGAGCCCCGTAGCACAATGCCCGTAGGTTGAGTGACTGTTATGAGGTTCGTTGACAAAAAGGTAATAAGAATTAATACTTATTATAGTCGTTACCATAACCATTATCATTTCGGATCTCGTTAAAACATAATATTGTTCATTCATGTTTTATTTATGGATTGTTTTAAACATTGCGAAAATGGCAAATTGGCACATTAACGATGCACCTACTTTAAATATGTTAATAGTTGATTCGAATATAAAAGGTGTCGGGGAGAATACGTTTTGGGAAGCTACCACCATCCTACCACAGTATATAAATGTAACCTTTAGTTCGCCCGCGTGGTTGTCGTTCTTATTATTTTAAATACTTATATATTGACAGATGTGACAAAATTGACAGATTTTACGTTATAAGTGACAGATGTCAAAAGTGACAGATGACAGAAGTGACAGATATCAAAACCATTAGATGTCAAAAGTGACAGATGTCAAAAGCGGCAGATGTCAAAAGTGGGATATTTCAGAACTGACAGATGACAAAAGATTTCGGATCCCTTGGGAGCATTTTTCCGGGTGAACAGTTCCGGGTGCTATTGTCCTTTTTCGCCCTTTATTTTATGCTCCTATCAAAGTACTTTCCTCGGTAGTTTTTGCAGGATTACATTGAGGATGAATACCCTCAGTGGAAAGACCCCGATACCCCTTGACTAGGCATACTCGTACTTTAAGGCGATTAGTGTCGCCAAATTAGCAGTTCGATGTTTGACAGTACGAGTATCGATGGAAATAACATTGAAATAACGTTCATATCAGCGCGTAATACATAGTGGCTTTTACGACGCTCGATGCGTCCTTGATAGGGCGAAATAGGAGAAAATAATACTTTTCACATGGATGTGATTGTTCGATTGAATAATCGTTTGTTATGTTCATACTATAGCTATCAAGTTTATCTATTACTGAAAGCATGAATGAATCAAATCGACCAAGCCGCTTAACAGCAGTAGGGTATTCAAGCCAAAAAACACCATTTGATTGAATTGTTTTTTCATATATTTTAGTGGTATGAAAAATAAAAATGTTGCATACGTTGTGTTAGAGTTGATAATTCATATACATATTTTTCAATATTTTTGGATCGGCTTTTTGGATAAACGGGGAGTAGGCTTTAGAAAGTACCCTTTGGCAATACCAAGCCTCTTAACAGTACTGGTTAAATTGTGTTTAACTTCCGCGAAACCTATTATAGAAGCAATCACTTCAGAACCAGGCAAGGGCGCGATCTGTATACGTTAAATTACGTTCAAGTTAAAGAGTCCATTGGCCATCTTCTCTTCTTAACCCAGTAAAATGTACTAAGAGAATGTTAGATGCTAAACTAAATAAGTAGAACTAACGTAGTCTAAAACATACTCACGATATTAATTGACTATTTCATGATTTGGCCCGGCACTCCCAAAAAGATTCGGTCGGTCGGTCATTTATCGGTCGGGCATACGTCCATCTCTGACGCACGCATAAAGAGTGTGATAGAGATGGATATACGTCTGACCGATATTCGACCGAATTTTATCACTTCGGAGTAGGCCTTCTGGTTGGCGGTATCGTATTTCTGTTAAAATTGAGCTCCACTCCGCTTCGCTCGGCTCTCCAAATGTATTTACATGTAAACCTAACACGCTCCTCCTCGCTTCGCTCGTCGTCGCACCTTCTTTTTCTACTTTTGGTGAAAGATTTTTGATTTCGTACTTTACGATCTGCCCAACCAGATCATGAAATGGTCAATTCTACGATATGGTCACGACACATACACACAGACAAGCGTAAAACATTACCGTTCTTGTAGTCACTAAAAAGTAAAGTTAAAATTCTCAGCTCAACGAATGTTTTTCTACTATCTTTATTGCAATAACGGTAAATAATTGTTAATTTCCATAGACGCTATGTGATATATGATATATTAGGCCATATTCGTTTCTAAGCTTCTAGCAAAAGTAATCACTGCTGTAACCCTCAGATTTGTGGTTATTAAAACCTATCATAAAGCTTAGTCATAAACCCAACTAAAACCCACTAAATGTACACCCAGGTGACAATAAACCAGCGTGTCTCAACCTTTGTAAAGATGAAGCTGCTGTCCCAATTCTCCATCAAAGTCCTAGATACCGTGAGACAAGGACTATAACGCCGTAATTCACGCTACAATCCACGTGCTACCAAATCGAAGCCGAGGACAAAATGTAAATGTCCACGCGAGACCCATTTGTCGCGCTTGGAGTTTGTTCGCGACTTTCTGTGTGATCTATCTGTCCCAGAAGAAAGACGCCCCATGTCGGCTTTAAGTACCTAGACTCTAGAGAAGGTACAGTTTTGACCAATCAAGAAGGCGGGCGCAAAGCTGCCCAATCTTTGCGCGCGCCCTCTTCTCCATACACTTGGGACGTGCTGAAAATGCTGTACTTTAGTGCCGCTTCTCTTCCGCGAGGGTCTGTCGGGTGATCACCTGATTCTCCAGCCCCAAGGAAATCGTTCAGGCAAGCTAAGAAAATGGGACATCCTTTTTGCTTTCGTATCTTGGGTTCCTCAAGGGGAGGGCTGGTCCCGCGCCGCCAGCGTGGCACCGACTGCTAGCGCTCCCCCGAATTAGATACATTTGCTGCACTATTTCCTTACTCTAAGTTTATTAAGGTTAAGCACTTATAATTTATTTAAATTTATATTTATTGAATTATTATAATGTTAGTGCAATTTAAGTATGTATGCTGCATACTTTATAAATTTATATTATTATGTATCTAGCAAGTAAGTGTTTTGGACACCTGTCTGTAAGCTTATTTAGTTCATAAATAAATGATTATATGATTCTATTCTATGATTCTCACAAACTTATGAAATTGTGCTACATGCTATCTAAGAACATACATGTTTTTGAAGTGAACCCTTTTTAGGCGTGTTGTGCTTGGCCAACAGTGAAAAGTTTTCACTTCTGTTGATAGTCCCCATGACAGCCAATGGTTTTTTTTTGGTGGTTGTAATGTCCTTAAATTTAATGAATTATAGTTATTACCTCCGTTATGGTTTCCAGCTTTTTTTTATAAATCTTACTACAGAGATGTCGGTCACTCAAACTACTTTTTTTTTTAAGAAATATTGATATAAAAAATATAAAACCAAAATCGAAGTTATAATTATATTCTTACTATACAACCGTCGTTTATAAATGTAGATAAATATCCGGCTAGCATTTCTTTGTTAATTTCAGTCAAGAGCAAGTAATCGCTCTTTTTACATTTAGTTTGGACAGAACTGTGGTTTCATTGTCTGATTTTGCATGATAAATAACCTTTAAATCCACAAGTATCAGAAATTTAAATACATAGGGGTCATTTTGATGGATCGCCCATTCGATAGAATCTTCGTTGAAGTGAAGCAGCACCGTAACAAAATATTATTGCTAGGCCGAGTGTAAGCTGAGTGTGTACCAGTAAAACGAAGATGTGTAGTATTAAATATAAAAAAAAAACTGTTGAGGGTTGTCCAGGTTGCGCCCAGCCAACCCTGTTTATTTTTATGTAGTTTTTTTTTCTACACATCTCCGAATTGGTCACATCTTATAACTCGAACATAGGGTTACCCAAGTTACGCCCGTAGTTTATAACTTCGTAAATAAAGCATTTTAACTTTTTTATTTTCTTTGTCTCCATCACACTGGCGTCTTAGTCATTGAGGTGGAGATAAAAAGGTTTAGAAACTCCGCTTGGCTCTACATTTCTACGTCATGTTCCTTATTTTGTAACTTGTATTTTGTACTTGACCTGTCCATAGCATTCGTTTCACTGTACAACGCAAAAACTCTTTTCCTACTTATAAAATTAAAACGTTTATTTCTGCGGGCTCTTTACTCGTCCAGGTGGAGGACTTCTAACTTACTCGTCCAGGAATGCTCCCTTACTGGTCTCTGCAGTAATGTACTATTATTACTTTTATGTTATTTTTTGTTATATATTCAAGTGTTTTCTGACTTTATTTGCAGTACACGTTACTTACACATTGACACGTTAATTAGTTATATTATTCCTCTGTTCTAGTTCCTCTATCCCACTATAAGCTTTGCTGGAAGAAATCTCTTTTCAGAGATAAGCACGTCTCTGTACATGCTTTTTATAGTAAATATTTTTTATGTCTATCTGTGTACAATAAAGAATTTAAAAAATATGAAAGACTCTTCGTTTAATTGACTCAAAAAATATATACAGGCTGTTTGGGGCATCGATGTAAATTTTTACAGGGATAATAAAGGAACTGATTTTTAATCTATATCTCGAAAACTATTAAACTTTGCACTAAAGTAAATTCAGTCAACAATTTTTAAAATCACCTCCTTTATCATCCCTGAAAATAATTACATGGATGCCCCAAACAGCCTGTATACAGAAACTACAGAATTAATGTATACAAGGTGAATTTGCGAACATCGTCAAAATTCATACATGAGCCTTGGTAAGTGATCAGCATCATGAACCAATAACGATTTTTGTAAAATTCATAAAATTATATTTCCACTCCCCATAGCGATTCACTCAGGACTCGGAGTGAATTACTATGGGAAGTCGTAATTTCATTATACGAAGTTCACAAAAATTGTTATCGATTCATGATGCTGTTCACTTACCAAGCCTCCGATATGAATTTGGACAATGATCAAAAAGTCACCTTGTTTATAAACTACAAAATGAATGTATATACTGAAACTACAAAATTAATATTAAAAATGTGGATCGGGATTTTTTTCCAGTGGTAGTAAATAGCAATTATGTCTTATAATAAACCGTTGGTGTCGATTTGTTTTACTTTACCTTCTTTACACACGTCTCTATGACTAAGTGCTCTTACTTTGTGAACTTCTTAAATTTAGATAAACCGTTAGACACTTTTCCTTGATATTTCACTATTATTTCTTTTTGCTTTTACCGGAATGAAGGAAAAATGCGCGAAAGAAATATCTGATAAAATTCGTCGAAGCTTCTTAAAACATAAACTTGAGTAACTTTAACCATACTTTGGATCATAAAAATATATTTAAGTCAAGAGTAGTCTAGACGCAAAAGAAAAAAGGTAAGCGCTCTTGTTGGATAGAAAGATTTTTTTACCGAGTGCTTTCTATTTTTTTTAGTTACTTAAGTATGTTAGCAGTTTCGTTTCTTAATTTCGATCAATGAAATTTTATGTTATGTGAAGTGTGGCAAGCTTTTAAGGGAAGGGGGTCAAATTTTGATGCCATACAAAAACGATTTTGAACGCTAATGCATAAAATCTAATAAAAATTTAAATAACTTTATCAGTCGCACAAGGTTAATTTCCTTTCCGTCTTAAAATGTGTTTAAGAACTAACTAAGTCCTCGAGAATTTTGCATTTTAAGCTCCAAAACGTCCTATTTTCACATAGATTAAATAACATTTTAAATATTTAAAAAATGCAGTAATTTGCGTATGAGATGGATAGCAATAAAACGATTAGAGCTAGAAATCTAAATCGCGGTAAAAAGTGATTGTCTATGGTTCCGATTCGGTAAAGCACATTTTAACTTTATTCGACAGGACTCAACTAAATTTAAACGTTCTGTCCTTGTCTTTTCGATAAAGAAAGAAAAAGACAGGACGCTTAAAATAAGGTTAGTCCTGTCAGAATAAGTTAAGACGTGTTATGCCGAATCGATACCATTGTCTAGCCTTAAATCGGTTGCGAAGTTTCGTAGTAATAAAACCGGTTAAGTAAGAGTAGGGTTCGCGACCTGAGGGTTCCGTACCATTCAAATAAGTTATAATTTAGGCAAAAATTACAATCTTATCACTACTTACAAAATATATGAAACAAAAGTACAAAATTAAGTTGGTCGAGTATTCGGGTACGTAACCCTAAAACTACATTAAAAATCGACATTTTCAGTATGTGTTGTTTAAATATTTGTGTTTTAATATTATAATATATTTATAGTATATGTCATAACAGGGATCCGTTTTGCCCTTTGGGTACGGAACCCTAAAAACGGAACTATACTTTGTAAAGAGAGTGCAGCTAAGCAAACGCTTACCCGTTTTTAAATGAATAAAGTCTTGTGTTTATTTCTAACTTTAAGCTTTCTCGAGCTTTTACAATTGCTTCAACTTCCTTTTTGCTTAAGAGGCTGCGAAAAAACGCGCAGTGCAAGAGGGGAGGATTTAGGGTGAAAGGGAAAAAAAGTTTATTTAAAAAACTAAAATATTTAGCTTGCAAAATTTTCAAAAATCGAAGCTCTAGATATTGTTGAAACCCATCTAATAAAATACGAGTATGTTTGAGTTCTGTACATGGTTCTTTTTCGTCAAACGAGGACAAAAAGTCTGTTTGAAGATCTCATTTCAATAATTATTTCTATCGAGGAAAATTTGTCCAAACATATTTTCCAATTACAAAACCCCAGATTTTGTACCCAAAATGCATATATACCTACCAGAATTTTATTAAAATTTTCCTAGTATTTTATGAAAAGAACCACCCGTATTTTTTTACATATCGCCTTGAATCTAAGGTGAATTTAACTTCTCATTCACGTTGCTACTAAGCAAATATGTTTTTAAATCAAAGTTAGATAGGCGCTTTCAGCTTCCTTTTTGCTTTGGAAATCAAACGAGTAGGTGAATTCAACTCTTCGTTCTCGTTGATAATACTGAATATTTTTTTTTAATGGTTACTGTTCCGCATTTTTCAACTCTTCAAGAAAATATTGTGAAAAAAGTAATTTTGCAGTTTTTAAATATATTTTGAAATCGCTTAAATTTTTAACCATAATATAAAAACTCATTACGCATAATTACATGGAAATAGAGTTATAAGATTGAGGTCACCTAATTTTGTTTTAATGTTTTTATTTGAATATTTTTATTAGAATAGAATAAATTGGAATAGAAGAATTATTTATTAAAGCATCAAATGATCACTTTGTTAGTGATTGACTTATTTTTAATTATATTTTAATTATTTTTAAATTACTATTTCTGACTTAACAAAATAAAAATGTTAGTAAGCAAATTATGCAATTAAAATAAAAAATAATTTGGAAAGATTTCACAGCAATGACATGTGCCAGTCCAGCCTGCTAGCGATCATATTCAGAATTCTATTGGTGCCACCCCGCACCCTGTGTACCAGGGAAGCGCATCTTTTGCGCATTGTTGCATAGAAACAATCTACTCGCGCATCCTGATGCGCGATGCGGAAGCGAGGTAACCCCAACAGCACCCTGAAGGCATTATTATATTGTACTCGGATGATGTTATAAGACTTTTGAGTATAGTTAGCCCACAGTTTGGCAGGATAATAGTGGAAATGAATTGTTAATTGTTGTTGTGTTAATAATGTTTAATTAATTAAATATAAATGATACACTATTATGTTATTACAAGAGAAAAAGGAATATAAAATCTTGTGTTATAAATTATGTTGATGTTCATGAGTGGCACGAAACGAACTGACGTTTTATGTGTCGCTGGCAGTCATATCGTCATCCGGAAAGCACTAGAACTTGTCCTCAATACTTAGCAACCTTGAATAAAGTAAATTATATCAATAGGAAATAATTATTAAGAAATGTTAAGATAATTTAAACGTGTGGACAAAGTTCGTACATGCTGCCAACGACAAACTAATAAAAAAATCTATAAAATAAATGTTGCAGACAAAGTCCGTGCACTGTACGTGTAAAAAGTTGTACAAAATGATCTGAAGAGTGTTATTTGAACATTACGTGAGCAAGGTGCAAACAAACCAACATGTTCTCTCTCACTGACAACGCTCTCCGTCCTCTTTAAATATCCGTATCGTCTTTGAGATCGGGAACCGGTATATGGCCAAGATATATAAATATGTAAACCCTTTGTAGTACACGTTATTTAGGATAACTGGAGGACACTTCTTAATGTGATGTTTGCTTCTGACATCAAAGACAGGCTCTTCTTTAATACTTGGCTCTTTTTTTCATTGCAGATCTATCAATACTTCACTGATCTTCGCACTTCACAAATGGCCAGAAGATTCCTCAGGCCGCAGACAGACGCACTCAGCAGGACCACATAGTAAAATACTAGCAGGACCATGTCATCCGCATGGTTAATATTGTTGACGTCTATGTGACAACCAGGTTTCCATACTAATCCAGTGGGAGATGTGCTTTTTCAAGCTTTACCTACAGTAGGAAACCAAGTTAAAAGCCTTTGACAGGTCGAGAAATACACCAGTATTCCCGCCGAGGCTCGAGGTGTCCACCGCCGATGTCACAATATAGCTGAAGTCGTCGCTAAGGTTTTTAAAAACGGGATTTCTTCCGGTAGTAACCATGTTTCTTGTAACGCTACAACGTCAGACGTTATACATAAATCAAGTATGGCTTGCATGGATCGTTTCACGTCTTTACAGTTAAAGATAACAAATCTAAATATATATTTTATACGTTTATTTCATTTTGAAGGACCGTCACCTGTTACCGCACTAAGCCTGTTACCGAAGATTAATTATTTCGCTTTAATTTAAAATTTATAAAGCGACGAAAGGTAATCCCTGGGGGCTATATTTTCTCGTCCAGAAACAGTTGTTATTTGCACTGGGACACGAAGAATATCTCATCTTAAAATATGATTTATCAACCAGTGATATTCAATGATAATTATTCAGTAGGCTTAATTAGCAGCGCGATGTGTGATTGTACAAATATCAACAGAAACTATTTGAAACAAGGTTCATATCAACGCACATTGCAAAACGGGTGTTACGACGATCGCTGCGTCTTGGGACAATGCAAAATAGAGAAAATAATACAATGACAGGACTTAAGTTAATTAATGTCCTAGATTTATTTCAAAATTTTGTAATATAGAAAGTTTAAAATGATTCAGAAAACGTCTATAAGTGTAGACACTCGGCTGATATGTACTCGGTTGCATCGCACAGGTTAGTTTTAGTATCATCTAATAAAAGTAATTTCTTGTTTCGATCGGACAACAAAACGTTAAGACAAAATGTTTCTTTCCTTTTCAATACTTACCTAGAATATAGAGTCATACACAGCTCTCTCCTATTCTGGATGCTTTTAACTTGAAACACACTTTAAAAGCTATTCAATATAAGGAAATATAAAGAAAGCTACACAGGATACAGAAGGAGATATACCTCCTTTCTTTTCTCAGTTTCTCAATGTATAGTACAGACCGCCGAAAATTGCGCTAGTTTTCACGTTGAAGCGCTGCGTCGGGATGGTGAAGTCTTCTCGGTATGACGAGGAATTAAAATAGTCTACTATGTACAAATTCTGGATGCCACTCCCGCTATACCTATGATCCGTGCCTTTACCATAGATTTTGCGCGCTAGATATAGTTTTCCTCTTCATAAGTTTTTTTTTTTAATTGTTTTCTTTATTTTCAAAAATCTTAACCTAGTTACAAATATGCACAATCGACAAAAACCCATAGGGTTTATCAGTGATTGCGGAGTTCGGTACTTATATTAAATTATAGTTTCAATAGGTAAGCATCTCACAAAGTCACAACCATAGCTGGGTGGTGATCGCGGTCGGTCCGCACAACAACACGCTTCAGCCTGTCCGTGTGTGAGGGCCGTCCGCGATCCACATACATACAAAGAAAGACAAAAATTGAGTGCTCACCTATATGACTTAACGCTAATCTAGGTCGGCATGTTTTGTTTGCATGAGATGACAGTTTACAATAAAAGTTATAATAATAGGTAGGTAGCAGTGGTAACTCTATTTATAGGTATATAGACAATGACACTCCGCATTAGAATGTCATTGCTTATAGTATATGTTCACAGTCACCACTACTAGCAAAATATTTTTTTTTAGAGATGACATGGCGTTTTTCTGTTGTAGGTAACTTTGTGTGATATCATCATCCATGTCATTTAATATATTTGGTAGAAGATACTCACAGGTTCTTCTTCCATATACGTTATTAAACAATTTATATTTTTTTGTACTTCTTAATTTTCTTAGAGATTTATAACGAATCTTAGGATCTAACATGCTGATACAGCTAAACTCTTCCTTGAGAATAGCAATCTTAACTTTTTGGTTTATAGGTAGAATGTTACAGTGTTGAAATAATCCAATCTCATTATTTACATACAGAATCTTAGTTTTTTTAGGTATAATAACTATACCTTCTAAATAACTATATACTAATACCTTCATCAAATTATGGCAAAACCCAAAATGGGACCTACCTAGAGGCACACTCTTCCAAACAAAAAAAGAATCATTTAAATCGGTTCAGAAATGACGGAGCTATGGGGTAACAACGCCAAAAAAATAATTTTAATACACAGTCGAATTGAGAACATTATCCTTTTTTGAAGTCGGGTAAAAAATGAATCTTCGCAAATAGTTAATTCCATAACTTGACAAAACCCAAAGCAATATTACAAAGAAAGAGAGCCACGCCTCGCAAAACTTTCCACACAACATAAAATCGCGGAGTTACTTGCAAGAACGCCTCAAATCCCCGAATGGTAATCAAACCCACGACCTCACTTCACGTAACCTACATGTTTGAACTCCCTCGGGATTTGTATAATGGCTTTCACTTCTCCTGTAATTTATATGTGAGAATTCTCAAGTATGCCTTCGTAGGGATAAATAAATAAACGTAATATCCTTGGGATGTGTGTTTGTGATAGGTCAAAGGTTAGGGCGGCCGTACTAACACCAAGTATTAAATTTTGTGTAATATAGGTATCGATTCGGCATAACACGTCTTAACTTATTTGACAGGACTAACCTTATTTTAAGCGTCCTGTGTTTTTCTTTCGTTATCGAAAAGACAAGGACAGAACGCTTAAATTAAGTTTAGTCCTGTCAAATAAGTTAAGATGTGCTTCACCGAATCGGTACCAATATGGGTAATTCGGTGCGGATTTGAACGTATGTTTATACATCCATCAGAGTTCAATCATCTGTCAGAGACGAGTCATAATTTGACTCGATTATTGACGCTTTGACATTATGTATTACTATTAGTAACGCTTAAGGTGATATACCGTGCTAGCAAAGGTCCCCGTTACTCCAGGCAGAAAGACCCGCAGTGCGAAAGGGACGGAATCGGGGAAAATAGTCAAAAAGTCGGTTTTAAATTAATTCAAAATTAACTAAAATAGCTACAAAAAATTCCATAACCAGTAATTTAAGTGTAGTTAAAACCCATCTAAATAAATATTTTTCAAGTCTGTATGCTATCCTAATTTGTCAGAATATCAAAAAAAGTGTAAATTTAGACCTGATTTCAATAATTATTTCTATCGAATGAAATTCCTCCTATCGCGTTTCTGATAGACCAAAATCTAGTAAAAGGTCCCAAAATTGTTATACTAATTTATTTTACTTGGAACTTCATTAAAAGAGCAGATAAATAACTTCAAAAAGTGTCAATTTTCACGGTATAGCCCCTTAAGTGAGTTTACGGCGGCGCAGGCGTTAGTAATTTCGGTACGCAATGAAAACAATTCACTCGCTGCACTTTTGGTAAGCGTTCTGAAACTTTGTACTACATAAGAAAAAAATTGTCCGATGTGATCGAATTTTTTTTGGAGGAAGATGTTTTTTGTAGGCATTTGATTATAAAATGGCTGCCAATTTTCGAAAAATAAGCTGAAACTTGTCGTCCAAAGTATGAATTCCGGATATTTTGACCATGGCGAGGCGAATTAAACCATCCCTAAGTCAATCCGATTCATATTTTGGCCAGAAGAGATATTTTATTTAGTTTTTTTCCTGGCCAAAAGATAGGGTCTAATCGAGTTGGGGGTGGTTTTATTCGATTCACCATGATCGAAATATCCGGAAAAACATACTTTGGATGACACCTTTCGATAATTTTCCCTTTCGTGTGGTCGAGAAACCTGTCGTGAAACCACCACTATGCCCTCACAAATGAGTATATGTAATGTGCATAACTATGTTTGATAATGACGAGGGTGGGACACATGAATCCGACACAATTATGAAAAGCTAAATGCATGACCTTTTGAAAGCCAAAGTTCTATATGAGAGCTATAAAGTTCTTTATGGGAGCTAAATTTCTTGTCAGGAGCCAAGACTGTAAAATAAAACATGAATTTGGCTTCTTTATATGCGATATCACATGTAAAGAAGCTTAGTTTTTTTTTCAGCTTTGAACCTTGACAGATCTTCATTAACATTTGATGTTTACTGTACCTACAGGTTTACTTTTGTTATTTATGATACAATATCTGTAGAAGTCGTACATTCATAAAATGTTACCGAGAAAGTAATCAATTAGGAAAGAATTATTAATTTTTGGTAATTTTTACAATATAAGCACATTATTGCACATCTATTTAGAGATAAGCTCGCCAATGTGCATCTTTTTAGGGTTCCGTAGTACCTAAAAGGTACAAAAGGAACCTTTATGGTGAGACTCCGTTGTCCGTCCGTCCGTCCGTCGGTATGTCACAGCCGTATAACTTTAGCATCGTTAGAGATAAATACATGAAATTTGGCACAAAAATAGGATTTATTTGCCCATATATCACGGTGTAAAAAAAATATGAAAAATTCGAAATTGTTCAAAATATTTCCAAAACAAACGTGAGAAAAATAAAAAATATTATCCTAAAAATACAATATGGGTATCAAATTTTAGATATTAAAAAGATGATTCTAAAAATATTTACTTTTATTGATTTTTATTTATTATTTACTTTTACTATATCGTTTTATTGCTCGTATATTAAAATAAAATAATAAGTTTTTTATATCCCCTGAAGATGGATATCCCCTTATGTGGTACAGTAAAATTTTGATTTTTTTTTATGGTACCTCCCCTACACGTAAGGGAATGTTTTTTTTTTGCTCATCTATTCCCTATTTTGGGGTGTCGTTGGATAGGTAATTTAAAAATATTGGGGATGTAAGAAGACCGTTTTTGGATCTAGGGTTCCGTTTGCTAAATATTAAGCTTAAAAGTGTTAATTTTTGTTAAAGTCAAGTGTCCCACCCTGCCAGCGAAACGGTTGTATTTGGAGACGTGAAAAAAATCACGGTAGTAGTATACATAACGAAATTAAAAGGAAAACTATAGGCTTTACAAGTTAACGAGTACAGATCGCGCCAAACTTTTAGTCCCCTCTAAACACGGGGCGATTCGCATCAGCAGGAACAAAATGTATTGGTCGTTCTTGGGAATAGCAACTTCCAAGCGTACTAGAAGTTTGGCGCGATCTGTATTAGTCGACAAACTTATAAATTGTACTTGGAGAAGAAGTGGGAGATTGTGCAGGGCAACTACGGAACCCTACATTGCGCGTGGCCCGACACACACTTGGCCGGTTTTTTTCCTTTGTTATTTGTATTTGCGCTGCAACATGCAGCAATCTCATTATCATCCCTACTTACCCGAACCCAAGCACCACCCTTCAAAAACTCAATGACATTGCCGTCCTCAGTATTTCCCACTTATATGCGGCGCAATATCCTGATATATCCGGCGTCTCGATGGATTCGTGTAATGGCTTTTCACTTCCCATTTAGAACTTTCAAGGATACGAGTTCGGAATATCGTTCTGGATGAAAACAAATTGTGTAGAGATACGCATAATACGTATAATTTGAAAAGTCGTAAAAAAAAGCTGTTCCAAATGATCAGCAGAATACGTTTGATTTTTGTAGCACTGATACATCTTGTATGACGTCATAGAATTTCGAATTGATTTTTTATGATGTCTTGCAAAAAATAAGTTGAATAATTTTGTGCCCTGAAAGTTAGGGCTGTACCCACACAGTTTTAGATTAAAAGACCTTACGTAAACCGATTTAAAAGTTTTTCACTTGGTTATCCCTGTAGATTGGGAAAAGTAATTTTACACTTCAAAGAATTAACTAGGTAGAGAAAATTTAGTTGTAAAGAAAAATATAAGAAAGCCAAAAGTTATATTCTTTTAATCATTAAAGTTTTAGGAATCTGCAAACTCTCAATTAAAATTGAAATATATTTATTTATGAAATTTAGGAATATCAGATGCATTTATTGCAGGTCGGTTTTAATATAATATATTTAAAATAATCTAGGTCTATGGGTAATAGTTTTATATCCCACTAATATTATATATATAATATATATATATATATATATGTAACCCTGACTCTAACCCTGTGAATTCTGACAGATCTCCATACATGTGCTGCCATTTGAAATAATTAAGGGTACGATCATCAGATCACAATAAACTACTATTTTCCACTATAAACACCCACAATTCAGTCATGACCCTCAACAAACGTCAAAAATCGTGGAGGAAAATTTGCTGTCAAACGTGTAATTGTGCAGCTAACTTCAGGCCACTATAAACCACTATGGTATGTACTAAGGTGGTTGTTTTAGTCTGCTTATTTACATGACCGGCTTACCCACGATAGCTGAGTGTGTTTCTTTTGTTTAATCTGATGCTCGATTAGAAATCGTAAATAAATATAAGATCAAATAAACAGGCATGTGTATGCATGAATGGTATGTGAGATTGCATGTGTGTGATTGTGTGTATGAATGCTCGGCTTAGTTATAAATTGCTTTGTAAACTTTATGTTACTAAATGTTACCAATTAGTTCCAACAAAGATAATGTATTTGAGGAAAGCGTAGAGGAAGTAAATTTAATTAACCTTTAACCTATCCTTTAATATGTGTAATTTACTTTTGTGTCTTTTCCATGAAATAAATAAATAAAATCATACCCTAAGTCTATTGACATGAGTATCCAGAAATAGGCATTGATTTGAAAGAGGTTTTTTCTTAGTTTACGTAAATACATATCCTGGTGGATATTTACTTTCTAATATGTTTTCCGTTGCTAGGTAAAAACATACTTATTTTGGTAACCGAGCAAGATTATAGGATATCGTAATAACAACTGCCATATATACAGAAAAAACTGTATTAAACCGATATCAAAGGTAAAACCACACGGAAATACTCAATAAGTTATTCTTTCTTAAGGAAAACCTTGAAATATGACCGTATTTTATACTATTGATGTCGGTTGATTACTTTTTCACCTTTATCCTTTGTAATTCGGTTTTACACTTGAAACCAAGTTCCTGAAATCTTTCTCAGATTTACAGTTTAAGTACAATTCAATACACCATTTTATGCCTTTTAAAATAATTTTTATATTTTAGGTTTAAGATTCTTTATTTCTCATAAGAACATTTGCATATTCACTTAAAATGAGAACTTAATAATATCTTACTAAAGTTAAATTTATTACACGACCGTGGGTCCAGTGCAAGCTGACATATAATAAACAAGGTATAAACAGGTAGATAAATGTACTCGTAGATTGTAAATTGCGATTTGGCTGTATTAGTAGTTACATTAGTTAGACATAAGTAAATACCCGGAATTATATAAGCGCTTCGCCAACAAACTGTTTTGCAGTTTGGCGATCTTTGTAAAATTTTATAAAATGTATTATTGTAAAAAAAAAAAAAAAATTGTAGTGCTCAAACACAACAATTATTACATCAGATATGTATTCTAAAGTCTACAACTATTAAAACAAGTAAATAGTTACAAGCTAACAATCCTACTTGGCCCATCAATTTTATAACGAATATCTATGTTCTACTTAGTCATTAAGGTTTAGATAATTGTTAATATTCTTATAGAATTAAATGAGACTTGAGGATAATTCATGATTTATATAAAAACGGCTCACCTCAATACGTGTTATGATCCGGAAAGCCGACCAGTTTCAGCAGATTTAGACTGCCTTCATCTGGGCGAGTAAAGAAATTATCTGCTGAAACTGGTCGGCTTTCCCGATCATAACACGTATTGAGGTGAGCCGTTTTTATATAAATCATGTTAATATTCTATTTAATAATTGTGTGACGTTATTATAGTTTTTTAAATTTGGGCAAAGATTTTGATTCTTTTATTGTTTTTGGCAGCTTATTAACTTTATAAAATGTTTAATCGCTTTTATATATGTCAAAGTTTTAAATATACCACAATGACATGGTAGGTATACGTCGCTAGCA
Organism: Ypsolopha sequella; assembly: GCA_934047225.1. Classification (NCBI taxonomy): domain Eukaryota; kingdom Metazoa; phylum Arthropoda; class Insecta; order Lepidoptera; family Ypsolophidae; genus Ypsolopha; species Ypsolopha sequella. The sequence goes on along the minus strand of OW203994.1, from coordinate 10,629,483 downwards.
CTCTACCTATAGGCACCCTACCTATAGGCACCCTACCTATAGGCACCCTACCTATAGGCACCCTACCTATAGGCACCCTACCTATAGGCATCCTACTCGGGATGATGAAGTAGTGAGTAAGATGAAGTTGTGGAAGCCGGAAACTGGCAATAGAAACTAAGATAAAATAGCTTTGCTGTTTAGTTTGATACAAGTTGTTGAAAAAAGGTCCTCAAGAAAAGACATAGAAAAGGCAGATCAAGTCGGTATTGTTTGAGAAAAGCTCTATATCTGCCTGGATGAAAATCGTAGATTACCGACTTACTAATGCCTACGTATTGTCCTCGACAATAAAAAAATACTGACTACCTACGTATATTGTTACTTACTTACCATAGATAAATAAAGGAATCCTTCCTGATTTTTCTATGCTTATACCTACTTATGTTGTAACGAGGCTGTGACCAGAAACAATGTCAGTTACGATGAGTCACCTGCGCTGATGACGTCTTCGCACGATATGTTTTTAGGGTTCCGCACCTAAAAGGTACAAAAGGAACCTTTATGGTGAGACTCCGTTGTCCGTCCCTCCGTCCGTCCGTCCGTATGTTACAGCCTCATAACTTTAGCACCATTAAAGATAAAACATGAAATAGCATTAATTTGCCCACATATCACGATGAAAAAAATATGAAAAAAATTAAATTGTTTAAAATATTTCCAAAATAAAAAAAAAATAAAATGAGAAAAATAAAAATATTATTCTAAAAATACAATATGGGGATCAAATTGTAGGTATTAAAAATTTGATTGTAAAAATATACACTTTTACCATATTTACTGGCACTGGATTCGAGAAATATTTTAAAAACCACAAAAATATGTATGTCCCCTCCTTATCTCCGAAACTGGTAGACCTAAAAATATTAAAAAAATGTTGATTAGAGATCATGATTGGCCAATTACAGGAAAACTATAGCGATTATAAAAAATGAGCAAAAATAAGAAATATAAAAAAGTCAAATAAATGAAAATATATTTATTAAAAATACAATATGGGTATTAGGGTAATTGTAGGTATTAAAAAGCTGATTGTAAAAATATATAGTTGGCTATATTTAATTGCATCTCTTTCGAGAAATCCTTGAACCATTAAAAATTGTATGCCCCCCCCCTATCTCCAAAACTGGTGAATCAAAAAAATATGAAAAAAATCATGGTAATATGTGTTTACGTAAAGATTACAGGAAAAATAAAGCGGTTGAGAAATTCTTGAAAAAAATGACAAAATTAAATTTATCGTCTACAATACGGAACCCTAGGTACGCGAGTCTGACTCGCACTTGGCTGATTATTTTTATCGTGGCAAGCTTCTCTCGATATAAACGTGTGGCACCGCACTTACCCAAATGACGACTGAATAGGAGGCTCGTAAGTTGTACGTGGTGTTACTATTTTCGCCGTCAAAAATGTTCCTTGCCAAAAATGGTACGTATAAAAAGAAAAAAAAAAAGAAAGAAAGGAAACAACCATAGTTCTTATTTCAATCTTATTAAACTACGCGACATGGTGGAAGTGCGGGCGGGTACATACATACCAGAGGCATGCATAGAACTTTTTTCCGGAAAAGCAATTATGAAAAAAATTTAATAATACTTTAAAAAAAGAAAGTTTCCGCCAGGGCAGGCACTGCCTACCCTAGAGTGAACATTTTCATACCAACTTTTTTTTTTCAAAGTGTTATTTAATTTTTTTTTATTTTTTTATTGTCAAACTTGACCTTCTGATTGCTTTTCCGGAAAAAAGTTCTATGCACGCCACTGATGCATACCTACATGTCGGTATGAAATCGCCCGCACTCCCGCCTTTCGCGTAATATATGTTTCTTTGAAAAAGTTGTGCAAGAGAGTATTATGATTTTACTTAATTTTAAAATGATTTACAGTCAGTCTAACTAAAAAGTCTTTACATATGAATGAATGAATGAATGAATGAATACACACTTTATTGTACACGGTCAAATAAAAAATTGAGTACAGAGTTTTGAACACACAATGTTGTACAACGGTGGACTTTCCGGGAAAACGTGAAAAACTCATAGAAAAGGGGGGGAAATGTAAAATGTTAGAATTTTCCAGAAGTCACAATGAGATGCCTCACATTCAGTCAGTTAGTCAGTCAGTTACCGTTTTGTAGCTTTATATAATATACAATGATTTCTTCCAGCCAACCTTTGGGTGGTGAAGAAAGTATTATTTTACGTAATGTGGAGGGAGATGCCAAATTTACAAAATAAATAAACAAAAGAAGAATGAAATTAAACTTTCTTACAGATTCATGAATTCATAATTCCTGTAATTCAATAGCTATTTCAATTATTTGTTTTTAGTTTCAAAGTTTATTTCAAGGTTTCACATCTTCGTATTAAATTTTGTTTTTATATTCAGTTTGATTATAAAAATTAAATCGTCTAAAACAGTTCGTCCTCAATACCATCCATTTATTTTAAAACTTTTTAAAAATTAAATTCATGTTGCTGTTTAATGTTGTCTCACTCATACACATAAGAAACTTAATAATTTGGATTCGTAATTCTAAAAAAAAATTAAAAATGTTTGTACTGAAATTTGAGTCTGCTTCAAATTCTCTATAGGAAATGGTAATTTCATATGTAAAGACCTAATATTATCAACAACAAAAAACAATACAGATATTCTATCTGATAAAAGGCTAAAAACAAAAGTGATAGACAAGTCTTAGCACCTAACCTAAGTGAAAATCCATTTAGCAAACAAAAGGGTTCATGTTACAAGAGTGACACTATTGTTTAGTTGAATCAGAAGACAAAGGACCATCGTGTAGAGTTCCTTTCTATACTTTTCGCTTTTTTTACCAAGGAATATGTGGTTCAAAAGTGCACGACCGTCATTTTCTATGACAGTATATACAACATTCTAATTAATCTCCTTCTCAAATTTATAAGCGAATACACAAACCGAAAAAAGTAGTCGCTGAGCAGCTCTTGTTAGTCGCAGCATAATGATGCTAACTCCCAAACCTTCCTCCAAAAGCTTCTTAGGTAACAGCAAAAATCGCATTGAATTCCGTTCAGTGATTATTTACGCTGCGTTCCGAAATAGAACTACATCGCTAAAATCGGTTACGAATGAATGAGGTGAATGGCAAATAAGCCATGAATGGAGCAATTGAGTTCATTCATTCGCATGACTTTTGTGGCTCGCGCGTCGGAGGTGAGGCGATGTGAGCGTTGAACGGAATGGAATTTTCATTGCATCATTTGAAATTTTTAATCATCAAGACAAATAACGCGGTCCGAATCATGAGCTGGCTTTCACATCGTTAGCTAGCTCACAAATAACGGACCAGTCATCGCTCACACTTAAATTCACTCATGGCTTTTAGCGATGTAATTCTATTTCGGAACGCAGGGGAGATTATAGACTGGCGTTGCCAAAGATATTATAAACCTCATTGGGCGTTGCGTATAATTTGACGGCGATATCGTAATCTGTCAATGTAAATATAACCTGTTTTTACACGTTACTAACTAAATAGATCAATAAACGAAATGAAAATCTTTTTTTGAAAAATATTGTTTAAAGCCTTTTTTAGTTTTATTTTAAACAGATTATAAATATTAATAAAAAACTATTAATGTTTTGTGTCGCCAGCAGGTCGGACGGGCCCTTTATGAAACATTGGCAGGCGCTACACACTCCGTCGTTCCAAACATGGAGCAGATAGCGTCAGCATCAACACTTTGTGATTATTATTGCTTCTGTGTATTTCCTTTTTGGTATTCTTTATCTGAAATAAATGAATATTATTATTATTATTATTTATATTATTAATTGTTTTCGAGATATATTTCAACCAACTTGTGTTCGTCGTCAGTAGAATTTAATGAAGAATGAAAATATTTTATTTCTGTAACATTATGTCTTTACATAATGTCCTGATATAACCCTAGTAAGTTTATACAAACCTGTAACAGGTTTACCGCGCTCTTCCGCCTTCCAGTGGTATCATTATAACTGGACACTGCAACCTAAACAAGCACCTTTTCATCACAGGTAGCACCGATAGCCCTCTATGCAGGGTGTGCCTCCTAGAGGATGAGACAGTGGAACATGTGCTACTCCACTGCTCTGCAACCGAAAACATGAGACGAAAGGCAGGGATCACAACGAGCTCCAACTTCCCCTCACTGGACCAGTTTATGTGTCAGAATGCTGAAGCTGTTCGGCTCTATTTTAAGGAGCTGTCCTGGCTGGGCTGACTGGGGGGAAGTGCTCAATATTCACGATTGCGAAGAATCAGTGCAAGACTCATCGCCCCGCTACGAATTTAGAATTCCAGGTTACGATTAAATTTAAAGTTACAAAATTTTCATATAAAGATACTTTAAAAACAACAACAGAATTAATTATATACGGTGTTACTACAAAACGGTGTTTCACTTTAGACGGTGTTTAAATCTGTTGTTGTCCCCTTTTCTTTCATATCGTAAAAAAGTGACAGCAACACATTTAAACACTGTCTAAAGTTAAACATCGTTTAAACACTCTTTTGTAGTAACACAGTTGTGAGTATGTGCGTGTGTTTATTTAAGAGGCTATGCGAATTTTATTTTTGTTATCACTCCAAGCCAAAACACACTCAGTGCGAGAGGGGTGGATTCAGGGCGAAAGCGAAAAATGTGATAATTACGCTGAATGTTAAGGCAATAAATTCATCTGCTGACTTCATTTAAGTTTCGCATTTCATTACAAAAGTTGGTCTAATTACGAACCAAAAGCCACTAGGTGTCTAGACAGACGGCCCAAGCCCGTCTTGGCGTTAATGCAAACGCGCCTTGGGTTAGAATGTCCTGTGTTATATGCGAGTTTTATTTTTGTCACTGTTACTCCAAGCGAAAACACGCTCAGTGCGAAAGGGGCGGATTCAGGGCTAAAAGGGAAAAAAGTTGGTTTTATATTTTTATTAAAAAAACTAATATAGCTAGCAACATTTCAAATATCAAACCTTTAGATATTGTTGAAACACACCTAATAATATATGTTCGAGTACTGTATAATGGTTCCTATTCGTCAAACGTCAAACGTCAAAAAAGTGTGTGAAGATCTCATTTCAACAATTATTTCTATCGAGGAAAACTTATCCAAACATGTTTTCCAATTTCAAAACCTTAGATTATATAGTCAAAATGCATATACCAGAAATGTATTAAATTTGTCTGTGTATTTCATGAAACACACAGAAAATAAGCACCCGTATTTTTTCCTTGCTTGGAGTGACAGTGACAAAAATAAAATTCGCATAGCCTCTTAATGATTGTTCCAACATTTGTAACGAATACTACAGACTGAACGGCGTATTGCATAATTTCAGCACAAAATTAAAAAAAAATTACACCGAGAAGTTTTGTACGTGAAAAAGCAAAGAAAAAGCTGCCTTCATTACTAGTATCGGCGAGTCCTGGAAGTAATAAATAGCCAAGTCGCGTGCCCCGTGATGATGACGTATTGCTTCAGTAAGTGCCGAGCCGGATCCGAAGTGACGTATCTGCTTCTATGATCTATGTCACGACGCCTGGCCGCCGCTAATACCGGTATTTAACTAAAAAAACTGGAGAAAACACGAACATTGTAATAGGTGAAAATGGGACAGGTTACATTAAATAAAACTACTTAGTAAATATTCTACTGATAGTATCCCAATAGTACCATCATCTCAAAGATAAATATTTGAGCAAATTAAATACTTTGGCCAAGTACAAGTCGGACTCGCGCAGAGATAAATAAATCACCATATAAAGTGTTTACATTGCCCGGCAGAAAACATTGCACATCAGCTATCTTCGGCTTTGTAGAGCGTCGTCTCTGTCACCGGACGTTTAGTGTTTCGTGCGACAGAGATGACACTACGATACGATGTGCATTATATACTACCGTAACCTGTACTGGGTTGTCAGGTTTTGATAAAATATAAATATTATTGTGAAAAAGGGAATGCTAATTAGCATTAAGTTCGCCTTTGTGGGTAAAAATCTTATATCAAGTATCCTCGATAGGGGTTTGCGGGGGGAGGGGGGGGGAGGGGGGGAGGGGGGGGAGCCCCCCTCTTCAACCCCCGCCTGCCGGAGATGCGTAGTTTTTAAGAAAAAAATAAAATAAAAACATAACCTCAAAATAAAATATCCGTGTCGGGGTAACTTACTACCCGTGTCGGAGTACCACGAAGTGCCTATTTTCGTATGCGATGGTGCCCCGAAGTCGTTTTTGAGCTACTTGTCAAACATGAGCTACATGTCAAAAACCTAGGTTCCGTAAATACTTAGTTTTCTGGCTCCTGTCGCTCGCTTCGCTCGCTCCAAAGAATTCATGTTCAACCTAACCAGAAGGCCATGGCGGTACGCTCGCTACGCTCGCTACCGCCATGGCCTTCTAACCTAACCTGACCGAGTCGGGGTGCTCTGAAAGTTTGAGCTCGCTTCGCTCGCTCCTGCTCTGTCAAAAACCTAGGTTCCGTAAATACTTAGTTTTCTGGCTCCTGTCGCTCGCTTCGCTCGCTCCAAAGAATTCATGTTCAACCTAACCAGAAGGCCATGGCAGTACGCTCGCTACGCTCGCTACCGCCATGGCCTTCTAACCTAACCTGACCGAGTCGGGGTGCTCTGAAAGTTTGAGCTCGCTTCGCTCGCTCCTGCTCAATCAGTCCGGTGGGAGCGCCAAGGTCGATAGAAACGGTTGAAAGCACACAAAACAGAGCACAGAACATTCGCGTACACTCGAAAGCAACGGAATGAACCATCTCGAAATGGCGCCACATGACGTTTCTCAAATGTAATTTTTGACAGAAAACGTTTCATTTTACGTTGTTTTGATTACTTTTTGCGTGTCGTTGTACTTTTTCCTCACTACTTTCGTTTCGTTTCACTCAAAATGAAAAATTGCGTTTTGTTTCACTAAAAAATAATAAAAATGAAATAATAAAATAAAATACGTAGGTACCTCTCCGGCAACCAAAATTGATATCAGGAGGTTCAGTAAAACCCCCTGAACTCCCCCATAGCGTCAGTTTTCCCAAAACGAGGATACTAGATATAAGATCCAACCCCCTTTGTGCATTGTAATCTTGTTTTGTACAATAAAGAATTTACATACATATGTATGTACATACATATAGAGAAAATAATCGACTTACGGGATTGGTGCGGCCTGCAAGAAGATGTAGTGACTGTAGAATAGGAAAATGAATGCTTTAGAGGTTTGGCCATGAAGAGAGAATGAATAAAAGTAGAGTGACGAAAGAAATTCACGGTGCGCAAGTGGAAGGTAGATATGGTATACAGCTCGGCCAAAATGCCCTAGAACGACGTTTGTTGACCAAATTGGCGACATACAGAAGAACGGCAATGTCAAGTTTCCGGAATAAGAGAGTTTTTATGACTAAATGAATGGATGTGAAGAAGCGAAAGAGGTGTTTCAGGATTGTAGCAGATGTAAATCTCTGCCTACCCCTCTGGGTATGTAAAATTATACTTATAATTATAATTCTTTTCTCAATTAGGTTTAGTTTGTAGAAAATTCAATTTTATTTTATATTATTAAATGTTAAAATAGTATAAGCTTCAATATGAATAAATAATCTAGTTAATACAATAAATTTGAAATAACTTATTTTGTAAGATAGATCAGCCATAGCAATTTTAGTAAACAAAATTCTTTGCCAGTAGGACGCAAATTTTCTTGTTGAAAACGTTGTTGCAAACATATTATTTAGGGTTTTATTTTTATTTCCTCGCATTAGTGATGAAAAGTAGACTGTTCGACTCGGATGTAAATGATCAATTACACCCACGAACTATAATCACACCTGCGCGCTTCACTCACAGTCACTCGTGCGCCTAAATATATCGGGTATTATCAATTGATCACTTACCTCCCTTGTCTATAAATCCACTACTGGGGATCAAAAAAGGCTGACTTGGGTGAATTATAAAATGATTTGAAAGTAAGATAGAATCAGAGTTTTTTCACGCGTGTAAAGAGACGGCCTTAGAACAGAATCATAATGTGATTCATGCAAAACGGCCTTCTTAGAGGACCAGGGGACCTAAAAAGGCTAACTTAGGTAAATCATGAAATGATTTGAAAGTAGGATAGAGTCAGAGTTTCTTCATGCGTGCAAAAGAGACTTGCAAAGACTTGATTCATCCAAAGCGGCCTTTTTAGAGGACCAGGTTCTCTAAAAAGGCCGTTTAGCATGAATCACATTATGATTATGTTCTAATGCCGTCTCTTTCGCACGCGTGAAAAAACTCTGACTCTATCCTACTTTCAAATTATTTTATGATTAATATAAGTCGGCCTTTTTAGGTCCCCTTGTACACGCTAGTTACATGAATGCAGAGCAGATGGGATTTGAGGATGTGAGTGAACTAACCTTTGTTCTGGATGGGCCGGTGAATGCGCCGCGTGGCGTCCCTTCTTGTTGGGCTGATCGAGCTGGTCTTGAGCAGGGATGAGCAGGATGTATTGGTTGGTGGAGTAATGTGAACACGACACTGGTATGAGCGTAGGTAAGCGAGATTTATCGGCGTGTCGCGGCGCGAACAGTGTGCACACGTGCGCTTCGATAGACGTCTGGCGCAGAAGAGAGAGCAAGCGCCGGCGCACAAGTCCTTTGGCGCGAGGCGCTGTGTTGCGAGATTACCCATGCGCATGCGTCACGCTTGTGGCAGAGAATATAAAGTATTACTACGTAAAGAAGCGACACTCACCTCCCCGCGCGAATTTAACGTCCCCCGCAAGTTAGTGGAAATCTGGAGTCAGGCAGAGCTCGATTACCACTCGTTTGCTGCTCGCGTGTTTTGTTACAAAGTTTTATCACGTTATTGCAGTGTTTATGGATGCCTGGAAAACTTTTTTTCAAAAATTAGAATTGCGTGATCAAACCTTACAATTTCGTTCAGTAACGCATTTGGAACAATAAAATCAGTATTTATAACTTTCCATGTTTTGACAAGTTTTCATTTTTTTTTCCAAAATTTATGTTTGAGTAGTTGTTAATTATATGATGATCATTTATGCATACGAAACTATATAGGTACCTACTAAGCTTAGGCATACTATATATATATATATATATATATATATACAACGTGTAACGGAAAGGTGTAACCATATTTAAGGAGGTAATTTAGGGAATAGTACTAATGCTATTCGCATTTGTATTAACTCCAAAATCGAAAAACACAACAAGATACACCGTCTGGAAGTTTTTTTTAACAAGGTATACAAACATTCCGTGTTACAACACTATTCTATCAGCTGATGCATGTCAAGAAACTGTGCGCAAGAGACAGAAGGTCTACAACTTCATTTTGGTTCCAAAGCTATCTTTATAACAGAGAACAACAAGTAAAAGTGCAAACTGCGGGTATCAGTGAAAAAACTAACGTTAATTATGGTGTTCCACAAGGTAGCGTACTTGGTCCGTTGCTATTTTTAATATATATTGATGGCCTTTGTAGTTTAAGTATTAAAAATAACTTAACTATTTCTTATGCAGATGACACCGTTTTACTGTTCTCAGGCAAAACCTGGGAAGAAACATATGAAGCTGCTAATAGAGGCCTTGATGTTGTTAAAGGCTGGTTAGAAAGAAATTTACTGACCCTTAATGTAAGCAAGACAAAATACATGTGCTTTCGTATCACTGAACACACTAAATGCCCTGAATTGAGTCTAAAACTCCACAAGTGTAATAACATCAGATCATGTAGCTGTCCTGAATTGGACAAGGTAGATGTTATCAGATATTTGGGTGTTCTTGTGGACGATAAATTGAAATGGACTAACCACTGTCACTATATTTCGGGTCGGCTTCGAAGGCTAATATGCATCTTTAGGAGACTCAGATGTATAAACGATAAGTACATTAAACGTAATATCTATTTTGCGCTAGCCGAATCTTTGGTATCTTATTGCATCTCATCATGGGGCGGAGCTGCGAAGACCCATATTCTGGAAGTAGAACGCGCTCAAAGGGCAGTTCTAAAAGTTCTGTTTGGGAAGGATTATTTATTCCCAACATCGCAATTATATAGTGAGATTGGTGTTTTATCTGTACGAAAAATTTACATATTTAATATTTTATCAAGTTTTGTACCTAAAAAGCACGCAGAACCTTCCAGGACACGCTTTGGAAACTTGGAAAGAGCCCCTAAGGTAACAACAGCCTTTGCACAGGGATTTCGTTCTTTTCTTGCACCATTTTTGCTATTAGAGCTATTATTATTTTTTGCTAACTAATTAGAGAATCATTTTCCTACTCAAACGATAGGAGACGCAAAGAGATTGTCAAAAATTGGCTTCAGGATAAGGACTATGAACAGGTCGAAAACCTTTTAAAAGTACTATCTTAGAATTGTCTCACTTTCAATACTAATTATGCTATTTATATGAATATATACATTTTACACTTCTTCACACACCTCACCTCAGACACCCTCACACATTCTCTCTCACATTCAGAAACACACTCTCAAACAGAATTGTATCTTTATGTTACTATTGTACTAGTTATTAATGCATGCTTTTTAAATATTAAATTTTAATTTTAATTGTTAATTTGGAAAAAAAATAACCTCTTCATTTAAACTATCTTACCTTAACTTCATCTATCCCAATTTCCATATGGATCGCTTCTAATTAACTATCACTCTGCAGGACGGTCTTGCAGGCCAGCGCAGGTGACAGTGATCACAACAATAATTTATTAGTGTTAATAGGATAGTAGGTATTATTAAGCTCATATTAGTTAGTTATTTTATTTCTATAGAACACTTACTACTATTGTTATATTTTCATATTAAATTCAAATGTATTTTTTTAAACCAAATAAATAATTTGTATTTGTATTTGTATTTGCACGGTATTAACACCTTTTATCAAGTTCTAATACCCTAGGACAAACCTAAAGAGAATTCGAAATTGTTTCGCGTTTTTCAAGTAAAGGCTTAACAGCTGATGACAGATGCATGTCGATGTGCGCAAAAGAACTTCATTTGCACGATATTAACATCTTAACACGTTCTAATATCCTAGTAAAGAATTAGAGAATTTGAAATTGTTTCGGGCTTTCCAAGTAATCGCTTAAGGGGCTCCACAATGCTGGACATCAGTTTTGCATTGGATTCAGTTCCGTCAATGTAGGGTAAGATTTTGAAAAAATATGGTGTATTTTTTGACTCAAGACAATTATAAATTACACTTTATAATTAAATATACTTTCAATCTTCTTTTAATTATAATACTTTTAAAAAAGCATGAATTTCATAAAAAAAGCGATTCAGTTTCCATATTTCAAAACATATTGAAAGGAAACTAACACATGCAGATACGTACTAGAAAAAAACATCTTTATTACATAGAGAAATTATAGTTAATGTCCTAATGTAGACGCGTTTTCAAAATAACTGAAGTTTTGCGTGCGCGGCATCTGATTAGAGAAGGCAGTTAAAAAACAAAAGCGTTAAAGCAGGACTTAACTTTAGCGTTGTGCAGCCCCTTAACAGAAAAACTCACGTCTGTCTAACAGAGGGATAGGAAGAGGCTACAGATTTCTATCTGCTACGATCCTGACGCACCTCTTTAAAATCCAAAAATCAAGTTCTCCTATTCCGGGTAAGTTTGAGATTGCCCTTCTTCAGTAAGTCGCCAATTTGGTCAGCATACGTTCTTCTAGAGCAGCCTGGTCAAGCTGTACCTTGCACTTGTGCACCATACATTAACTTTCGTCACCATACTTTCATTCATCGTTTTTACTACCAAAGTATCCCTTTTTAGGGTTCCGTACCCAAAGGGTAACCAACGGGACCCTATTACTAAGAATCTGCTGTTGTATTCTAGTCACTACCATCTCGTTTCAGGCCGCAACGATCCCGTATGTCGATATTTTTCATGTCGATATGTCGATATAGCAATGAACTATTTTTAAATAGCATAGTTTTTATAGACAACGTCTTAGATGAGCTAAAACTTTAACGTATGCCAAAATAGGCTGTTTTTAGCAAAAGTTTCAATATTATTTTAACTTTAATAAATATATGCCTCTATTAGCTTTTTATTTTTAAGAATTATTTTAAAGAAAAGTTGATAAAATTGACATTATTTATTGAGGTATTATTTTCTCCTATTTTGGTCTCTCCGCAATCACGCGGGTGTCGTAACAGCCAGTCTTTGACAGGAGTATAAGTCTTAAAAGGCTTGGTATCGCCAAATGGGTACTTTCTAAAGGCTACTCCTCGTTTATGGCCGAACCAAAACAATAAAAAAAAAATTATATGAATTATCAACTCTAACAAAACTTATGCAACATATTTCTTTTTCATACCACCAAAACTTGTTTAAGAAAAAAATTTCAACCGAATGTTGTTCGTTGACTTGAATTCCCTACAGTGCTCCTAAACGACTTGGTCGATTTAATTTATGTATGCTTTGTTTAATAGATACACTTGAGAGCTATACACATAACATAATGACTATTCAAGCGAACAATCAGGTCCATGTGAAAAGTATTATTTTCTCCTATTTCGCCCTATCAAGGACGCAGCGAGCGTCGGCGGCGTCGTAACAGTCACTTTGCATTGCGCACTGATTTGAACGTTATTTCAATGTCGTTGGTGACACTAATCGCCTTAAGAGGCTGTACAATGCTAAAATTCAGTTCTGCTTTAACGCTTTTGTTTATTAAAAGTCTATCATGCTCTAATCAGATGCCGCGCACGCAAAACTTCAGTTATTTTGAAATCATATTTCTTTGTGTAATAAAGATGTTTTTTTCTAGTTAGTACCTGCGTGTGTTGTTTTCGTTTCAATCGGTTATGAAATATGAAAACTGAATCACTTTTTTCGTGCAATTGATGTTTTTTTTAAGTAATATAATTAAAAGGAGATTGAAAGTATTTATAAAGTGTAATTACTTAATAATTGTCTTGAGTCAAAAAACACGCCATATTTTTTAAAAATTTTTACCATCTACAATGACGGAACTGAATCCAGTGCAAAACTGATGTTTAGCATTGTGGAGCCCCTTAAACCACACATACTCTGTATGGAACACATTTCCACTGGATTCACTAAAACTGAAACCCTAGTTGCAAATTGTCATTAGTACTTACATATCAGCCATTACGCCCGCGAGTGACACATTTTTATGTGATTTATGTTATTTTCTTAACCAATGACACATAAGGATACCTCTCATTGGCTGAGACAATTAGCTGAAGGGCATTTGAAGGACAAACCATCATACCTCATCTATTGCATATCGACGCAAGGAATTAAAACATTCAGGACTTTATTTATAATGTAATAAGGTTTCCTTTTTATTTACAATCCTGAAACAAGTATGCGAAAACTACTAGGACAGTAGACACTGTGCATGCAAACATATTCCCGATAATCCCGATGCATATTTTTAATTTGGTCATCAGTCGCGTTCTACTATCCTTTCAAGTGCATCGTGATAATCAATTTCCGTGAAAAAAAAATGGTCTTTCTAACCAACAACGAATATTACGACATGATTTTGTGTGTTGGTGCAGCGGATGGTAGTCTGCGATATGCTCGCGAACTATACTTTGAGCGATTTGTTGATGGCAGACCAGAACATAATCGTCGGCAGCTTCCATCACCGGGGGTCTTCAGGAAAATGGTGAATAGGCTGCATTCTACTGGCTCGTTTCGTGGTCTCAGGCCAGAAGGCCGTCCAGGAAATCGTGACCCCGCCTTTGAAGAAGCAGTGCTGGAGCACTTTGAAGAAAACCCTAGGACGAGCACCCGTCGCGCTGCAGCAGCTCTAGGAGCCAATAACAACATGCAGGTGTGGCGTGTGCTCCATGACGACGGGCAACATCCGTACCACTTCCGGCGTACACAGGAGCTGACACCTGCCGACTACGCGCCTCGAGTGTTGTTCTGCGAGTGGTACCGAAATCAGGTAGAAGCGTCACCTGATTTTGGTTCAACGGTGTTGTGGACGGATGAGGCATCTTTCACTAGAGCCGGAATCAGCAACGTTCACAACGAACATGTGTGGAATCACAACAATCCACACGTGTCGTCAGAATCTAAATTCCAGCACCAGTGGCGCATTAACGTGTGGGCTGGAATCGTTGGAGACACAGTAATTGGACCTGTTATGTTGCCTCCAAACTTAAATGGTGAAAATTATCTACAATTTTTAACCGGTACGCTGGAAGATCAGCTAATGGGTATGCCAGTTGCAACCTACCTGGATCTCGTGATGGGAGGTCGAATGACGTTCCAGCACGACGGAGCACCAGCGCACTTTGTGCTGAACGTCCGCGCCTACTTGAACCAACGATTCCCTCGGTGGATAGGACGAAGTGGACCAGTTGCCTGGCCGGCGCGTTCCCCTGACCTTACACCGTTGGATTTTTTTCTTTGGGGCCATATTAAAAACATTGTGTACGCTATCGATTGCCCAACCCGAGAAGAGATGGTGGAGCGCATACGAGCCGCCTTTAGGATGGTGACACCAGAGATGTTGAGGAATGTGCGGGCATCCACGTACCGGCGAACCGCCTTAGCTATTCAGCACGAAGGCCGACATTTTGAGCCATATTTGTAAAAATGTAGTGAGTGACGATGATTTTGTTGTCATCAATGTGATGTAAAAAGTGAAAATTCAAATTATTTGAGTACCAAGTCGTAATTTGAATAACAGTGACAGTTTTGAATATTGAACCTAATAATAAGTGCAAAAGGATCGAATTTTTGGCGTCGAGCTTAGGCAACGCCGCTTCTTTGACATTTGCCGCTTTCCTTTGACTTAGCCGCGCGGTGTACACCTGCGCCGGCAGGACTCGCTCGCGTCGCAGTACCAGGCGCGCAGGAGCACAGAGAGCTATGTAAGTAAACCGAGTTCACGGGTCACGACCCCGCTAGTGATGCGACATGTTTGTTTACGTTTTGAAATGATTACAATTTTTAAAATTGTATGGAAATTTAATTTAGCGCAGATCCACCCGAAAATTTGTATACAAGATCGTCAACATGTGTAGTATTGAACCCTGAAATATGGTTACACCTTTCCGTTACACGTTGTATATATATAATATATTTACTTTTAAAGTAACGAAAACTATTTTCACTATCCTATTAAAAAAGTTATTCATATTGACATGTTCTACATATGTTTCAAATTTCGCCAACTAATTGAATTTAACCTTATATATATATATACATATATTTTTTTAATACTGATTAATCCACGGGGAACCAGAAATTGGACTACGCTAAAATTTAGGAAGAGAATCACATAAGTTGCTGACTTATATTGTGTCCCTCTCGGTCGGGCGACGACGCTCACACGATTGCTGCCAGCCCTAGACTAGGTCACGCACACACACAAGCGTGTGCAGACAAGCCAGATGCGCGCGTGAGAGTGTAGGTAAATAACTTGAGCCTTGACTATGAAGTGTCGGGGGTGTGCTTGTGGCGTGAACACCCCTTGTCCTCTAAAAAGGCCGTTTTGCATGAATCACATTATGATTCTGTTCTAATGCCGCCTTTTTTGCACGCGTGAAAAATCTCTGACTCTACCCTACTTTCAAATAATTTTATGATTCACCCATATCGGCCTTTTTAGATCCTCAGTTCTTATTTTTAACCGACTTCAAAAAGGAGGCGGTTCTCAATTCGACTGTATGTTTTTTTTTTTTTTTTTTTTTTTGGCGTTGTTTCTCCATAACTCCGTCATTTCCCAACCGATTTGAACAATTCTTTTTTTGTTTGAAAGAGTATACTTCCAGGTAGGTCCCATTTTGGGTTTGGTCATGATCTGATGAAGGTCTTCAGAGATAGGCAGTGGAACTCCTCAGAAAATGACAGCATATCGCTCGAAATTGAGGCAATCGCTATGTACTTAGGTGCTGATTACAAGGTATTACTTAAAAATCGACATTCTTCCACCTGACCTTCGATCCTGGCTTCATCAACATATTCACCATAGAACTCTTCAAAGGATCAGAGCACATAACTCGAGATTGCGGCAATCACTGCGTTAGGGTGCTGATTCAAGGGTATTACTTGGAGATTATCAGAATACCCACCTGACCTTCGATCCTGGCTTCATCACCATAGAACTCCTCAACGGATGACAGCACATAACTTTGGATTGCGGCAACCAGTTTGTGTTAGGGTGCTCATTGCAGGGCATTGCTGAAAATTGCCAGCGTACCCACCTGACCTTCGATCTTGGCTTCATCACCGTAGAACTCTTCAACGGATGACAGCACATAACTCGAGATTGCGGTAATCATGTTGTGTTAGGGTGCTGATAGCAGGAAGCTACTCAAACATGGCTACTTATACTCACTTGAACTTCGTTTCATATTAATACCACGTTTGCAAGAACTACCTATACCTCACAATTTAGCCCAGCAACACTAAAAAATGTGAAATAAAATAAACTTTTAACAAAAAAATAGCAACCGACTTCAATAGTAACAGCAGTCATTCACTAAAAAGTTAATAATAATTCTATAAAGACCGATGGTACCGAAGCAACACTTTTGCCGACTTCTTTCTTCCTGAAACATTATGTTATCTAGAAGTCGGCGTATTTCCTACGATATAGCAACATAGAAACCAATATAAGAACGCCGACTTCTAGATAACATAACGTTTCACGAAGAAAGAAGTCGGCAAAAGTGTTGCTTCGGTACCATCGGTCTTTATAGAATTATTATTAACTTTTTAGTGAATGACTGCTGTTACTATTGAAGTCGGTTGCTATTTTTTTGTTAAAAGTTTATTGGGTTACGCAAAGCGGCAAAGTTAAAATAACATCCACATTCTCTCCCTCTAGTGCTTGACGTGTAAGCGGCTGTAATGTTATTAGTCAACGAGCTGTCAAAAACCTGCAGGCAGCAGCGGTTGATGTTCTACATGTGTGATCTAGGCTTCCCTTGCTTTATTTTGAACGTAGTTTCAAAGATTGATTGCAAATTGAAAAAACAGATAGCGGCTGAAATTGTTTTGCATTTGCACAAGCGTGCCCCATTATGACTTGGCCTCGCTCGTCCCTAAATAACCTACCTTTATAAAATGAAAAAAAAACATTACTTCACCTTGATAATTCATAACTAATATACAAGGTGGATTTGTGAACATCGTCCAAATTCTTACTTGAGCCTTGGTAACTCATCAGCATCATGAACCAATAACGATTTTTGTAAAATTCATAAAACTAAATTTCGACTCCCATAGTGATTCACTCAGGACCGGAAGTGAATTACTATGGGAAGTCGAAATTACATTATACGAATTTCACAAAAATTGGTATAGATTCATGATGCTGATCACTTACCAAGCCTCCAGTATGAATTTGGACGATGATCAAAAAGTCACCTTGTATAATACATACTTTTCTAATCAGCCTTCAGCCTGAAGACCGAACTGTGTGGCGGCATACAGTCAACACTAACATCTTCGAGTTCGAGGCTAAACGAAGAGCTGCTCTTGACGCCAGACGTGATGAACTCCGATGTAGACCACCAGCTGCCATACATTACAACTACCTACTGCAATGGAAAACTTACATGTAGCCTGTGCAACCGCACTTTCACGAACAAGATAGGCTACATAAGTCACATGAGGGCACATGACCGACGCTCTCCACAGCCACAACAGTCGCCGTGACCGAACTCGGTCGGATGAATCATCATCATCATCATCACTTTTCTAATCAGCTCTATGAGCAGCAGTTGCAATTATATTTACTTTAGTACATTTTAAGCGGTAGAGCTGATTAATGCTTAATTATTGAGGCACCACCATCTTACTCGCAAACCCTCCCAAAATTATTTGGGGAAGAATAAGAAGCCAGCTCTCAAATAGACATAACCAGGTGGCCCACCATGCTTGAGACCAATTGATGGCGATATATCTATCGTGGCCATATCGTTGAATTGACCACTTCATGATCTGGTTGGCCATATAGTATTTCTGTTAAAATTGGGAGGGTTTCCTCGCTCCGCTCCGCTCGGCTCATTATTTTATCTTACATGTAAACCTAACACGCTTCTCCACGCTTCGCTCGTCGTCGCACTTATTTTTTACTTTTGGTGAAAGATTTTTGATTTCATACTTTACGATCTGCCCAACCAGATCATGAAATGGGCAATTCTACGATATGGTCACGACATATCCATCCACAAATGCCGGCCCTTATATAAAACAGACTGGTGACAGGTAGCGGCTTCATTACGTGCGAAGGTTTCGGCACCTGCACAGCGTGTGTAAGTATGGGCATTTCTTCCAGGAGGACCGCCAATAGTGGCTGATGGATGGATGGACTACTATTAGGGTCCCGTAGTACCTAAACGGTACAAAAGAAACCTTTATGGTGAGACTCCGTTGTCCGTCCGTCCGTCCGTTCGTCCGTGTGTCACACCCTCATAACTTTAGCATCGTTAAAGATAAAGACCTGAAATTTGGCACAAAAATAGCATTAATACGCCCACATATTTCCAAAACAAAAGTGAGAAAATGAAAACATTATCCTAAAAATACAATATGGGTATCAAATTGTAGATATTATATGATTATAAAAGTATATAGTTTGGCTATATTTAATTGCATCTATTTTGAGAAATCCTTAAAAAATCCATAAAATGTATGCCCCTCCCTCTTATCTCCAAAACTTGTCGACCGAAAAATATGAAAAAAATCATGGTAATATGCAAAAATTACAGGAAAAATAAAGCGGTTGAGAAATTTGCGAAAAAAAATTATAAAATTAAATGTATTATCCACAATACGGAACCCTAGGTACGCGAGTCTGTCTCGCAGTTGCCCGGTTTTTTTTTACTTGAAACACTTTAACTTTTATCCCGCAAATGTGTGCTCCAAAGTTTTAGTTACTGAGATACGAGCTTACTGTATTCGCATTAGCAATTTAGAACGATCATAAAATTAAATTAGTTCTGTCTCACTAGAGCAAGTAACGAACACAAATCAATTAAAACCTATTAAGCTCGTTGCCGCTTCACAACATTATGCAACATTGTAAAAGCTTTTAAGGGTCGACTCCACGGATTTTTAAATAAGTTATTCTATCCAAAATACAACTTTTAGCTAAGAACAATGTATATGTTGCAATGATAATCTGAAAATAGCGATTGCAAGAGTACGGAGTAGTTGGGATAGTTAAAAAAAAATTCTGCTGAGCGGGAAACAGCGTGTTAGGTTAACATGTAAATAAATTCGGGAGCTGAGCGTATCGGACCAGGTCCCCTAAAAAGGCCATTTTGCATGAATCATATTATGATTCTGTTCTAATGCCGTCTCTTTTGCACGCGTAAAAAAATACTGACTCTATCCTACTTTCAAATCATTTTATGATTCACCCAAGTCGGCTTTTTTAGATCCCCTGATCGGGGTGGGCCGACCCGTTCTAGTTCTTAAAAGAATTTGTCCAATTATCCACATATTTTTGCGAATTTTCGCGTTTATTTTCGAATAAATATATATATTTATTTATATTGATAGGTGTAATTATAATATGTATTTTTTTCATTATTTATTTATATTTATGTAGGTACATTGGTTTTGTGGTCAGTTAAATTAGTGTTTTCGTTTATTATTTAGTAGTAAGTATTAAGTTTGTACACGTATGATTGCTGTTTCCTTTTTATGTATTCCTGGGGCTCTACCGTGTAATTCTCATTTGTATCAACTTCAAGCAAATGCATGCGAAATTCAACGCGTGCAAAAGAGATGGCATGTTAGGCGGGCGTCGTCGCACGCACGTCAAATTTCAATCTCAAGTTGATGTTGATGAAAATGAGAATTACGCGGTAGACCCCCTGATCTTCTTTCGATTTACTGGAAAAAATCTCTTATAGAGATATGCTCATCGCTGTACACAAATTTAAATTTTTACATTTGTAAATAAATATTTTGTTTAAAATAAAGAATAAGAATAGGAATATCCTGTGACAAAGGTATACATCTAGTTAACTACCTATTTGCAAAAACATATTTTTGATGATATTACAGTAAGTATAGCTGCAAAACGATTTTTTTTAATTCCAGAAAAAAAAATCTTACGCCTACAGGAATTCCAATTATTTTGAAGCTACTACGCCCTAATTGTGCATATTTTAAACTATTATTATACTGATACGTGTACAAACTTAATACTTACTACTAAATAATAAACGAAAACACTAATTTAACTTTGCTCTGGATTTTGAAATATACATTCTTTGTTAAGATTTGGTTACAAATCCGAAGAATCGACTCTTAAGAGGATATACCGTGGCGAAATCAGTGTTTGATGGGCGTGGTTTCGCGCTCGCCGCGAGCAGAGAATATAAAGTATTACAGCGAATCAGCGCGACAAACCGCAGCTGCAGGAATATTGCCGTTGCAATATTCCACAATTTCCACATAACGTACTAAATAACTAATCAATTCAAAAATAAATAATATATTATTAAATACAAATAAATTTAATTATCATACAAATACAGTTATCGAGTTATCACTGTATTTTGAAATTTTAGAACAGAAGCAGTGGAGTCGCTATTATGGTTTTATTTTCAAAAATATTGATTACAAAAAAATAAGTTTTCGTGATGATAAGCTAATCGTTGGTATAGGAGCCCAGAGAATTTTTTACACGTCATTTTCAGGATAAATTGTAAGAAGAAAAGGACAATGGTTCTTTTAAAATATTTTAATCAGAAGAATTCAAAATCAACCACGTGGTTTACAATCTCCTCATTATTTTCTACTACTACGGCCTTTGGTCGCGAGTTTGTCTCTGGATAATTATTTCTTGGGGGTGCTTTCGGACACAAGTTTTCTTTGTCCTGTTCTTTCACATATTCTGGATCACGAATTTGTAAATTTAGTCTGTGTCTGGGATCAACCACTTCTGGTAATAGACAATCATTGAAAAACGAAATTTTTTCATGCCAAAATAATAATTGGTCATGCTTTAGTATAATTTCGGTTTTTATCTGATTATTTCCGTATCATACGGCCAATGCATATTTTCCTTTTTTACAAATATGTAATTAGCCTTGAGCTTGAATAAACCAACCAGATTTTTGGTTTACTTTTATCTGTCCAGTTTTCTTATTTTTACGCCAAAAATGCTTCTTTATAAATTCATTTGAATACATTCTGTAACAAAAGTGAATATTGTAAACAAAAAGCTAAGAATATATTAACTTTTAAATATTTTGTCTTCATTTATTCATAAACTCACGAAACTCACATAATCTTCGATGCCTATTTTGTATGGATGTTCTTATTCATCATCATGAGTATGATCTTCTTCATGTCTGCGCTTCTTAGTCACATCCTTAGGTCTAGAATAAAAAGACAATATTATACGAATGTGACAGTGGAATACACGTAAGCAGACACAACCGGTATTTGCCGTATGGCAAATACCCAGAGTTTGTTGGGTAGCTGGGCTGCAGAGTTTATTCAAACGAAAGATTTTGAAATTGTAGCCCTTGTTCACAGTTACATTTTCAACATTGTTGATAAAGGACTAAAATATGACATATATATATGACGGCGCGTCGGTGACACCCACCTCAAATTGTCGGCTATACACGATATTCTAGTGTGGTTAGGATTGTTTGATCTGAACGCATCGTCTAGCCACCCTGACGGAATGCAGAATGCTGCTGTAAGACGGGCTGAGCGATGCTGATCTATGGTAATTGGAGTGACATGTAGGTTGGTCTGCCATCTTTTAACAACAATGGATTTGCATCGCGCTCTGGCGGCACGTGTTCTGCAGAACGTTATTCTAGATTCCTTTACTTTTGTTAATTTGTCAATGTGGAATATGTATTTACCTAATTGGATGTTATTGAAGTGATTTGGATTATAATTCTGTTTGTTCAAAAACCTTGCTTGAACTCCTCGCCCGATACCCACGTTCGTGTAAGATAAAATGGGGGAACCCGAGGATCTCGGCGCTGATCCTGTCCTTTCATATATACACCGTGTAATGATGACCTGCTCAGAAAATGAAACCACGTATAGGGGATGTTATGAGGGTTCTTTGTACTAAATTTCATTTCGACATTCCTATTAATACATCTACAAATTAATAATTAATTTAGTTTCGCTCACAAGTGCAACGTACTAACCACGTTTTTTTAACAGGCTTAAAAAATGCGATGTTGCCGCTTCGTGCAAGTTACTGACATGTATTAATACTGGAAGGGAAGGTGCACACTTGGAACACGATTTATTTTGTTCGAGAAAACAAATTTCTGTAAACAGAAATATTTTCTCGAAATTGTTTTTTTTATGGCTTTGTAGAGGTATTCCCTACATGTGGTTTCATTTTCTGAGCAGGTCATCATTACACCCAGTATATATATATATATATTTATTTTATTACCCCAATTCCAAGGTTTAAAATTATATTGAAAAGAGGCAAATTTGGGATAATACCCCTTAATGTAAATAGATTAGTACTTAGTATTAAAATTATTTATATACAGAATTTTTTACTTTGATATTATATCACTTTTACATTTTGATACATGTGATGTAAGATTATTATTGTTTAGATTATATTTTTTGACATCTGTATTGAATTTATTTACTTTTTCAATTATTTATCCTCTTTTACTTTTTTATTGTTTTAGATTCCAAATGTTTGTGTTAACTACATTGTGACGTATAACCGACAGCTATAAATAAATATATCTTATGTCTCATGTCATATACCATCACCGGGTCCCTGAAAAACATAAACCTCCCTTGGGTGGGCGGTCGGGTAAAATGACGAATTCAAGTAAACAAATAAACTTTTTGTTTGAAACAAATATTTGGTTACAAAATGCTCACCTTTCTTGATTTTGCTCGAAGTCGGTAGATGCATAATATGCCAGACAAGCCATTTTTGTCTGGAGATAGTAGTAGTAACTCCTGTCGTATAATTTTACAAGAAGAATCTGTCCCTGAGTCTGATATTAATACATCATCAACTGATAAAGATTGATAAGACCTATACAAATATAAAGAAAATGTGACAATGATAATGGTGAAAACATAGATTTAGTATAATGAAATATATATGATGCTTAATTTTTTTTTGAAATATTGAACATATTCCTATTTTTTATACTAAGTATGTAATATATATTTGTAGGTATTTTATCCAAATTTGTTTTTGGAAAAAAGAAAAAATAACAAATTATTACACTTACATATTTCTAACATCATGTTTTACTTAAAATTATAATAATCATAACATTTTGAAATCCTTACCCTCTTTTTGGAATCGACTGGGTGTTTAAAATTCTCTGCCCGTTTAAATTAAAAATTATCAATGACGACTCCATGTCTTTGCTTTGTTCTGTTGCTCCCGAACCACTTGCACTGTCGTCGAACGTCTGTGCTGATGGGTTTATATAATCTATCTTATTTTCATGGTTATGTAGACATCTTTTAGCCCTGAAAAATATCACATAATATATAAGTAAAGCGTTTTACAGATCTAGATTCCAGAAAAGTCCGTCCTTGCAAGTTGAATGTAACAAATAAAAATACTATGTATGTACTTACATGATTTTTGCGACCATGTCGTGACCTCTAGCTTGCATGTACTTCTTATATTTTTTTTACGCATACTTCTTATATTTTTTTTACGTATGATTGTTCTGTTTTTATTTATTCCCCATTTTGGGGTATTGTTTTACGATTACGATTTATATAAGTAAACAACAATCAGTTTTAACCCTAAAACGAATCATAACGAGATAAAAACTATAATGCAATAATGAATATTAACTAAGCAATAGACTATGATTGATAACAAACTTAAAATTTGTGAAAACGGGGAAAAACTAAGAGGATCAAGCGCAGCACAGATCCTTCGCACGGTAGAGCTCAGCGAGCACTGAAGAAAGTGAACGAGTGTGACAGCGTTATAGTCTGAACGTACAGAGCAGCAGTAGCACACGCGATAACAATAGTGCGCGCAAATCTCGACCTTACCGTCACTTGACGCGCAATTCACGTAAAAAATCGTAAAAAAATAACTAGAATACCAGACTGAAAAATGATAACAGATAATTTAAAATAAAACTTTCCCCATTCAGAGAAAAATCATGGTTAGGATACGTAGAACCATTGAGGCGTAAAATTAAAAAAAAGGGACATATAAGACGTTACTTTGGAATTATTTTCTATCGAGAAAATTTTATCCAATTGCGTTTTCCATAACACATAATTTGAAGAATATGCCCAAGATTCACATAGTCTGAAACCAGATCTTTATATATTGTAGTTGTGTCATAAAATGAAACGGAAAACCCACTCCGATGTCGGTATATCCCCTTGGTTCACATTTTGGCTAGCTAGAATCTAGTAAAGTAACTAGCTTACTATTTACTTGACTACTTTATTACTATGCGCGTTATTTCACTGTAATATCCCCAAACTATTATTATATTTTGCTCTTATCCAATAGTTGGGTATTATAAATTATTTCTTAAGATTTGGTTTCAAATCCGAAGAATCGACTCTTAAGCAGGGTTCACATTTTGGCTAGCTAGAATCTAGTAAAGTAACTAGCGTACTATTTACTCGACTACTTTACTACACTCGTTACGCTACTATCTTTGTACTGTTCTGTAACTGTTTACAGCTAGCAAGTTACTTTTAGCTAGACACTGTGCTCGTCAGACTAAAATAAAAGTCTTAATATTAAAAAGTGGATTTGATTACGGTTACAACGTCGTAAAGAAGACTTTACTTTATACAAGATTGCAAAAAGACGAACGTAAACTGTCTCTTTTGCTATAAAATTACATTCGTGCAATAAAAAGTGATCTCTGTTTTTACGACAAAAGCTGTAATTTTGCCGAATATTCAAAGCTTTTCGCATTTCATTTATTGTAATTACGAGCTGCTTTAAAATAAATTGCAAAATAATATAAAAAGCCTGACTAATATTGAAATAATATTAACTGACTTGCTTTCTTTCGTGATATGTTTGGACGCTGACATCTTAAATAAGGTAAGTTATTTTAGGAGATAGTCTAGCCACCATGTGTGTAGGTAGCATGTCCACAAACATTTGACCGCAAGCCAAAAAATATCCTTACTTAATCGGCCTTGTCATCCGACCACGATTTCTCTAATTTATGTTAAAAGTGAGCGTTCTTAATTGAGCAGCATTGCCCATTAGTAACGTTTTGTACGACGACTAATCACGCGATGGCGTGTTTACTACGTCAACAGTAACTGTTACTGAAGCACAGCAGCATTAGGTACTATGTACGTAACATAGCCTGAAATCACAATATGCTATCCATATTTTTCATTGACACACTGACATTGATCCAACATGGTCCTCTAAAAAGGCCACTTTGGATGAATCATATTATGATTCTGTTGTAATGCCGTCTCTTTGCCGATTCTCAGGGGACCTAAAAAGGCCAACTTGGGTGAATCATGAAATGATTTGAAAGTAGGATAGAGTCGGAGTTTCTTCATGCGTGCAAAAGAGACGGCAGCACATCATCAGTTAAAAGAGCTTTAACACCTTTATAAAAATGAGTAGATAAATTCTTTCAATTTATCTATTCTTAAATGTTAATTGTTTATTTCTAATTAAACTAAAATATAATATTATTTATGTAGTATTTGTAAGCTAAAACTGTTAGTTAAACTGTTATGCCCCTACGGCTGACATATTTGTAATCTAAAACTGTAAGTTAAACTGTTATGCCCCTGCGGCACACTTATTTCACAGTATAAAAAATATACTGTGCTTATTTGTAAGCTAAAACTGTAATTTAAACTGTTAAGTTAAACTGATGTGTTCACTTCTATTTAATTTTGTCATCCATTAGGTGAAGATTTTTTATCGGCATTTAGTTATTTATTCAAAATTTTTACTGTACCTATTTGTCTGTTAATCTTCCTATGAGTAAATAAATAAATAAATTACAACAGAATCATAATACGATTCATCCAAAGCGGCCTTTTTAGAGGACCTGAGCAATGGTGGTGCAGAGACATAAAGCATTTGAAAGAAACTCAATTTTCAGTACTAACATTTTAGCATTTTTTTTAGGAATGACAAATCTAAATTATGTAATTTCTTATGTGTATGAATGAGACAACATTAAGCTAACAGCAACATTAATTTAATTTTTGAAAAGTGTCAGCTGTAAAAAATTAGTACGAATCTTATCATAGAAATGGGTGGCATTTAGGACGAACTGTTTTTGAAGATGTAATTTTTATAATCAAACTGAAAATAAAACAAAATTTAATACGTAGGTATAAAAACTTGAAATCAACTTTCAAACAAAAATAAATAATTGACATAGTTATTTAATTACAGGAATTAGGAACTCATAAATCTGTAAGAAAATTTCAGCAATTTTATATGTAAAAATTTCATATGCAATGGTAAAAAAGGCTGGTGTAAAAAGCTATGTAAAAATAAACTTTCTATTCTGCCACAAATGCAATAGATTTTTCACATTTTTGACACAATGCTTCAAAAATAATTTTTAATTTTTTTTTATTATTATATTTTACAAAGTGCATGACTAACAAGTAAGTTAATGCAATACAAAACAGAAAAAAACGTTAGATATAAAGTTATTGAAAAATTGTAGAGCAGAAAAAAAAAACAACAAAAATAAACTTATAATCAGAAAAGTTACAACAAACAAAGGTAAGAAATCGTGAGAACAAGAGATTAATCTTTTTGCGGTTCATCGTGCCTCTCGCTCGCTCGTTCTTTACGAATGTGAACGTAGGATGAAATAGCAAGCCAAAGAAACTACGTGCACGACTGACTTCAAGCCGAGGTTCTTTCTACGTCTATTTTGATTTCATTGCTTGGATTTTAACAGATAATAATCTATTTAAAATGTTAGTAAACTATAACATTTTTGAAGATTTTTGAATCAGCGTGGATGATTTTAGGAAGGGGGCATAACCCATGTGACTATGTGACCCTCCCTGAAACCCCCACAGGGATGGAGCCATGGAATTATGCTATTTGCGTATGTAAAGCGAATAGTCCGTCATCAAGTTATGTAAAGCGAATAGCCGGCCATCAAGTTATGCGTATCGGTATACGACTGACCGGAAATGCACATATTTCCAATTACTGTAGAGTCGTGTGTTCTGACACGCTACGATTTATCGGATGAAAACAAGAAATATCCATAAAAATATGTAAATAAATTTAAAATTAATATTCTACCTATTTATAACCTTTCGTTAAGTTCACTTTAAGTTCTATATCATAGCTAAGAGCTGAACTAAGACAAAAAGTATCTAACAAAGCCTCATTATCAATAATTTGATCAAATACTACAAGAACTCACAATAATTTCCAAATGTGAGTCACACGAAAAGAGACCTGAAGGACTTGAAAGAATTTGGCAAATTAGACTTTCAGGAATAAGTTTTAAAATTCGTTTTTCTCTGGATAATTGTATCTCTTCGGATCCCTTATCGCGTGACCACTCACATATGATCAATAAGGGTTTCTCTAGCGAAGCGATACGACAGCTGATCGTAAGATCGTAGGGGGTTCGCGACATGTTTTAACACACTAGCAACTCGAATTTAAATTTAAATAAGAAAAATATAATAATAATAAAATCAACTCGATGAGCAACAAAAAAGAAGCCCACCCGTCACATTAATTATTGAACAACAATACAATAAAAATAAATAGGTATCCTTCTAAGGCGAGACTTTTTTGATTGAGGTTCGCAGTCGTCTGTTGAATTTAATAGGGATATGTTATAAGGTTATTGTAATAAAACTACTAAACTGTGATGAAACATCTAGCGTTGCCTTGCGTCCGGATAAAGCCGGATAGTGTTCGGCTTTTTGACCTCTTGTCCGACCAAATTTGACTGCATCCGGCCCGTCCGGCTTTTGTTAGGCTTTTTACATCCATCGTTCAGTAACTTCCGTCAGAAACGAGCGAGCGAGACCAGACTCGCTGACTTACCAAGACAATTTAATTAGAGATATGTAAACAATTTCATGAGATAATTATTAAGGAAATTGACCTATTGAAACAGGTTTCTTTCGAAAAAAAATATTTAAATCATGACATTAATTGAAATTTTCTTGAAAAATATGTGTTTTATTGGAATTTTTTATCAAAAATCCCTTTTTTTTTTGTCCGGCCTTGGGACCCAAAAGTCCGGCTTTTTTAACAGGTAAGGCTGGCCTTTTTATTTTTAAAGATGGCAACACTAAACACATCCGATCTTTGCCGTCGATCTTAACCTTCTGTTTCTAAGGTGTTCATATTCTTAAAGGTCATTGGTTCAAATTAATCGAAGTGCAAGGCACGTTTGGTTCTATTTCAGTGAGTTGAGTGCAATCGTATGTTGCCGTAACGCTTCACTCCATTTCTGCATCAACCCCTTTCAAAATGACCTAGTTCTCAAATCAGGTACAGTCAAAATCACATCAAGCTATACACATTGGACTTTGTCTTATATCCTTCACTACTGCAAGTGTAACTTAATGGGTCTTGACTGTACGCAAGTATACCAAGAATTAATTTGAAACCCAATTTGTGATCATGATCTAGAAAATCGAGGGTATAGTGATAAAACCCGTTTTTGGGTGACAGTCTAGCTCCTAACCTTTGTAATTATCTATTGTCATATTTCTGATTTTCACCTGTTGTTTACGCCAAATAAAATAAATAGAACTCGAAAAGAGCAATTTTGTTTGAAAGCCCACTGTAGTAAATTTTTCTTGCTTATTTTAAAATTAGGTAAACAGACATATTTAACAATGGTATTACACAGAGAAGTACATAATACATACATATATATAAGTAGTTTTACTAGTTTCTTTGTGTTACATTTTTGTTCCTCTGCTTGTCTATCTGTCAATATGTTCTGTGGTCAATACCATTTCTTTCAGAAACTACGACCTAGAAGTCTCAAATGTTTAGATCTACCCCGTAAATTATATTTTTAGGATTCCGTAGTCAAAATTGAATAAAGGAATCCTTATGGTATGAAGTGTTTGTCCGTCTGTCTGTCTGTCTCTCTGCCTGTCACAGCCGGCTCTTTTCTCTGAGACGGGTAAAGTAACATGAGAACTTGAAATTTGAAATTGTTGAAAAGCTTCCTTGTCCACACAAAGTTCAGGTATCTAGATCATCCTATGTATCTACCAAAAATAATTTGTTCTTTTTAAAGGCTCCAGAAGGTAAGAGTGCAAAAGATGTATAATATTTTAACTCCAACTCATTTGAATAAAAATTGTATTAATTTATTCTGACGTTTAACAATGACACATACCTAAAATTTTTCCTCAAAATCACGCTTGCAGGTAAGATAAACTTAAATCGGATAAGCGATTCTTAAGCTGTAAGAAAATAATATATATAGACTAAATTTTTCACTGCTCAGCTCCTGTAAGTTACGGTATAATGATACACGACCTTAATCAATAATCTCCCTAGCCAATTACGAGTTATGGTAAATTGATAGATGTTGCACTTTATAATATTCTTCGAAACTGATGCCAATTTAGAAAAAAAAAACATGTCTTCAACTCTGGAGTAAAGATTGAAAATCTGCGGCGTAAAATTGTAGCATCGTTGTAGCATTGAAAAATTAGCATAGAACATTTTCGACGAGCTCGTGAAGAAATCACTTTTTGCTAAAAGTGGCCATTCTTTTTCTAAAGAGGCAGCATTGCTATTAACGCTTTAATAGAAAAGAAGATAAGATCCGAGATAGTGACGAAGAAATGACAAGAAAACTAGACCTTGGCCGATTAAGCTGGAAAAAAGTAATAAAAAACCTTTATAAAAACCAGCTTTTATTTAAGCCATGTACCAACACGAATAATGAAAATTAAGATCGCTGAAACTGATTTACCTAATTATTTTGTGTTGAATTATTATTTTTTCAAAACCCTTTCGTGTGAATAGTTCATAGAATATTCATTTCATTGGACAGTGGTTGGTAAGGAAATACTTGCTGAATATGCCTATTTCCTTTAAAATTCGCGAGTCAAGATTTTTAAAAACAAGTATTTCAACATAAAAATATTTAATCAGTTTAAGCCATCTAAATTATTTAGGTTTTTTTAATTTATTTTATTTTATTTATTACTTAAGTACATTTACATACATATTTAAAACACATTTTTACATAGAGAACAGATATGTGTACAAAGGCGGCACTTATAGTTTATAGCAATATCTCCCAGGCAATCTTTGGGTAGAAAGAAAATATTTAAAAAAAACTAACATAAAATAGGGTATTGTAAATGCTAACAAATTATCTGAGGGCTATTTAATCTAAACTTACATAACGCTAACATAATTAGTTTTTGTTAGTGAATAACGTAATTTTGCTCGTCAAAACCTATATACATAATAACCATCTCAAGTGGGTGGTAAAAAAAATATAGTCCGTCATCTTGGGGCTTCTTTCATATAATATTTTTGATGAAGTCACGTTTCATGTCATGGAGGTGGTTAAGGAAATTTAGGCCACCATTTTAAGGCGTTGGACATTGGATTTAGAATGACGTCACTTAGTTTATCGTATTCTCCTTGTAAAATCCTTTTTTTATATCCATGTCAAGGGGTTTGGTATAAAAATAAGAACTCGCCATTTTAGGGTGCCCGCCATATTGGATTTAGAACGACGTCACTAGCCTGTCGTATTCTCCTTGTCAAATCTTTTTTAATACCTATTTCAAGGAAATTGGCATAAATATATTTCATATTTATTATTTATTTATTTGCATTACATGTAAATTGCACAGATGTTGAACAATGGTGTATATAGGTACATTTTGATCATATTACCCGGTCGGGCTCTGCAATTTTTTTTTTAATTATAAGTATACAAAGTATTTATATTTGTGAAACAGTACAAGTGTTTTAATCAAGATTATTTATATTTGATTTTACATGTAAGGGTACAGCAATGACATTTATTTTTTATATAATAATACTATACATGTTAAACGAAGTATTTTAATTTGATATTATATTTTACATTTTGTCAATTTATTATGAATAAAAGAAATATAATTAATATTATAATACATTTATCCTTAAATCTATGTAAATTGCTATCTTGTGACGTCCGCCACATATTGGATTTAGAATATTTTAGAATGACTTACCTGTCACAATGCATTGTCACCAACACTAAGTTTAAAATTCAGTTGCAAGATTTGATCCGGACGTACTGACTAACAGGTGAAGTTAAATAATTTTTATCTTGTAATAATTAGACTAGAACGCGAAAAGATATTTTTTTTTTAATTAAATTGACGTCACATTTCGCAAATGCAAGTATATTTTGTATATCACTAGTATATCACGCCTATACTACATTCACGGACTTACGCAAGACGAAATACTTTCAATAGGTATGCAGATTGAGCTGAAATTTAAACAAGTTGATTTTCCAACAGTTTTCCTGGAATATCCTATACGTGAACTCTTCCTATTTTACAAGAAAATAGAAGCGCAGCGTCCTGTATAAAGTTTCATTTCACCAACGATACAATGCAAAAGACAAATTCTCGAGCACTATCTAAGAAAATTATACAAACGAGATTCATAATTATACATTTACATCTGCATTACAAAGGGTTATTGTATTGTTGGCCTGGTCTATACGGACGACCCTGGCTCAGCGAAATTATACATTCCCGGTGCTCATTATGTGCATAGGTGTACATTACAGGGGCGTAGCTAGGGATAAAACCACGGGGATGGCGTGACACAAATTTTATTCGAAAACCTCTGTCGCCACTTTTTGGAATAACGTAGTATTACCTAGTTAGTAAACATACGCGGCGCACACATAGATTCACCCGTCTTCATACAGCCAAAATCACACCGTATTTCTATAAAGCTTAGATGTAAAATACCAAACACGTCATGGCACTGTGCCAATGTGTGTAAAGAGCCATGACCAGCGGCCGCACTATGATACAATTAGGTTCATGTTGATAATGTTTGAAAAAATATACATTGCGGCGTTAATATTCTAACTCAATGTGTGACACTCTTTATAACCTGCAATGGACAAAATATTGTCTAATTTCAACGCTACGCGCCACAATGCTAAATATTTCATGGTAAGGTTGAAATTTTATTTACCGCGAGGTTCATTCTGTAAATATCACAGTAAATACAAGTTTAAGCTACTTACGAGTGAAATGAAATTCCTTTGGATGTCTTTTTTGCGTTATTTGAAGAGTTAGAACAATTTGCCACGCTGCAATACACCATTTTTACAATATGTTTGTTCTAACGCGTTCGGTTGAGAAATGAGAGGCCCGTGGGTTATGTCTTGACGTATTGATCATATCGGTGCCTCGCAGTCACGGCTTTCATGGCCTTTCTATTCCTTATTAATAGTTCTGTGGATAAAACCGATTTTATTAGTATGCGGTCTCCCTCTCCGTACTGTCATACCTATACTATAAGATAATACGTAAAAATTATTTTACTTTCAATTTTAAGATACTTAGCAGTATGTTATTTGAGATCTTAAAATATATCTTATGACAAGTAATGAAGTTGTAGGATTTTGTTTTTCTAATCATCTATATCACCCGAAGGTTGCCTGGAAGATATTGCTATTAGCAACAAATGCCGCCTTTGTACACTATATCATAATTGTAATTTTTGTGTAATAAAAATAGTCCAATGTTTTCATCATTTTTTACAAGTTCTACCATCAGCAATCAACAGTGTTTATCAATATTCTGATGATATATTTTTTCACGTTTATTTCGTCAGTTTATTTTTATGTTAAAGTGTGGAGAACCACATTTTCGCATTTCGGTGTCGAATTTAGAATATACTTAAAATGCAGTTGAATCACAAGTGCGAGGAGCGTGACGTACTGTTTAATCGCAAAAACATCGTGTTGCGCTTCTCGCATTTGTGATTCAACAAAGGGCGGATTTCACCACTGTAACTAAACTCGTTTAGTTCAAGTTGAACTCAGTTTAGACACTTAACTGAGTTTAAAGCATTTCACTTACATGAACTGAACGCAGTTTAAGCTAAACGGAGTTTAAAATCTGAACGCCCGATTTTGGCCGGTTTAGCTCTTAAACTGAGTTAGCGATTTTTACTACCTGAGCGACCTAAATCAGCGACTTGAGCCATAAAACATCTATCAACCCATTGTGATCAGGACTTAAACCGAGTTTAGGTAAATGTTTTCGAAATGTAATGGTGAAATCTGTTTGACTAAACTGAGATTAAGTTGACCATTTAAACTCGGTCTTAGCTAAACTAAGTTTTATTAAACTCGGTTTTCAAAGCGGTCGGTGAAATTGGCCCTAAGTTGCGTCGCGCGCGATTAAACTCTATGCTACGCATCCAGATGTTTACGTTAAAAACGGCCAAATTCGAGCCGACAACGAGACGATTCCGTCTACTCTGGAGAGTTATTTCGATATTCGAATATTTTATAGTAGTTTTACCTGCCAATAGTGCCAATCGGCTAAGTGCTTAAATTAAAAACATACAGACAGATGGACGTGTACCAACGCTTCGCTGATGAGGGTTTCCGAGTTTTGACAGGACGTGTAAGACCCTTTTAACACGAGAAAGCATTTGCACTTTTATTCTTTTACAATCATTACATACATACTATATCGATATATATGTATATATATATATATATATATAGGGCTTCAAAACCTCCTTGGCTCTGAATTTAGGTAGGAGAGTAAAGTTTATCAAAGAAAAAATTTTCAATTAAAATCTCACTCGGACTTTTTCAAATTGTTAAAATTAAAATTTAGTCTAGTGTTTTTAAATTTTAAATTGATTATTGTTGTTATTTACTACAATAATTATATGTATATATTAGGTATATATATAAAAACAGATAATATAATGATTAGGCTGGTAAGATATATTTCGATCACTTGTTGTGTTTGGCATCACTTACATTAATATCATACAGTATTAACAATAATATAGTTATAAAAATGTAAAAATTAATAATTATAAATTATAAGTAATGATAATGAATGATATTGATTTTTGAATCATCAAATCATTTTCACCTCTACTGCCAGAAACTCAACAACGGAGATGGAAAGGATCATACATCTGATCATTTGGTGCCCACTAAGGTCCGGGTCTGAACAAGCAGCACTGATCTCTACGAGGAGTCAGCACAAAAACCTAATCCAAATTTCTTCTTCATCTTAATACCTCTTTCAATTCCTTTTATCCATATGTCCGTCTTGCTGTAATCATTATGAAAATCAAATATTATTCATTATCATAACTTATAATCTATAATTATTATGTTTACCTTTATTCATTTGTTATTTACTATACCGTATTACTATACCGCTGCCTACTTGTACTGTGTGGTGGTACGGATCCCTTTGTGCGCGAGTCCGACTTGCACTTTTCAAATTTATTTAGGGCCACCTACTATTTTCTGAAGTCTTCGTTAGAAACTACGAGTACTTTTCCTATCTCCTATTCAATAGTTTATTTATTTATTCTATATTTAAGGAAAACTAACAGCACAAAGTAACTTAAAAATAAACAGATTGAACAATTTACAGCCAATTAAAAGTTTCCACTAATAGTAACATATTAAAAAATAAAAAACACTTAAGCAAAAAAACAATAACATTAACTAACTGACGCTATTATAATTTGAAATATAAAATTTATAAATTTAGGTTTACACATAATAAACAGAAAATAAAAGAATAAAAAGGACTTAACTGGTTAAGAGAGAACCAAAAAAAAAAGAGAACAAAACATAAATAATTATTTTCTCAAACACACAATGAAAGAAGAAGAAAAAAAAAAAGAGATTGGACATCTATTATGCACAAAGTAGTACATACAGTAATATATAATAATCAAATATAAAAAAACTTTGAGCTTAGCACCATTCTTGCTCTGGTCACAAAGAAGAAGAAAATGTCTGTAATGATGTGTTTACATGATTTTGTACTCGCCATAAATAACTATTTTGCCTGTAATTTGTGCCAACAAGAGGAATAGAAAAAACTGGAGCTTGACGTCGCGATCTTTAAGGTAAATAAAAAATCAATTTGGATAGTAAATTAGGGCAATCAACTTGGCCCGAAACAAGTCTTATTAAGAAAAGAATGTCAGCTATCGAGCGGCGATATTCACACACGATATTAACTTTTTATTGTTTATTCTTCTTTTTAGCACTTTTTCAACACAAACAATAAATCAAATAAATAAAAGATTAAAACCAGTCTGTTTCTAGTGCAGCTGAAAAAAACAGCACGCGTCAAAAGAAAACGATACGTCAATCTCGCAATACAATATCTATCGCTTGACGCAAATTACTGCGTTTCGTGGTACAGGGTCCAGTACAAAAGGCGCAAGGGTCATTGACCGATTTTCCAGCTACTCTAGAAATAGACTTAAGAATGGCAATCGGTTTGTGTTTTGTTTTATTTGGTCTTCAATAGCAAAGAATATAAAGTATTACTACGTAAAGAAGCGACACTCTCCTCCCCGCGCGAATTTAACGTCCCCCGCGGTCCCCCGCAAGTTAGTGGAAATCTGGAGTCAGGCAGAGCTCGATTACCACTCGTTTGCTGCGCGCGTGTTTTGTTACAAAGTATTATCACGATACTGATTTTTAATCAGTATGGTGCGTTATTGCAGTGCTTATGGATGCCTGGAAAACTTTTTTTCAAAAATTAGAATTGCGTGATCAAACCTTACAATTTCGTTCAGTAACGCATTTGGAACAATAAAATCAGTATTTATAACTTTCCATGTTTTAACAAGTTTTCATTTTTTTTCCAAAATATGTTTGAGTAGTTGTTAATTATATGATGATCATTTATGCATACGAAACTATATAGGTACCTACTAAGCTTAGGCATACTATATATATATATATATATATACAAGGTGAATTTTTGATCATCGTCCAAATTCATACTGGTGGCTTGGTAAGTGATCAGTATCATGGATCAATAACAATTTTGGTGAAATTCGTAAAATGAAATTTCGACTCCCCATAGTGATTCACTCGGGAGTGGAACTGAATTTCTATGGGAAGCCGAAATTTCAATTTACGAATTTCACAAAAATTGTTACTGATCCAAGATACTGATAACTTATTAAGCCTCCAGTATGAATTTGGACGATGATCAAAAAGTCATCTTGTATATATATATATATATATATATATATATTTTTTTTTTTTTTTGATACTGATTAATCCACGGGGAACCAGAAATTGGACTACGCTAAAATTTAGGAAGAGAATCACATAAGTTGCTGACTTATATTGTGTCCCTCTCGATCGACGACGCTCACACGATTGCTGCCAGCCCTAGACTAGCTCACGCACACACACAAGCGTGTGCGGACAAGCCAGATGCGCGCGTTAGAGTGTAGGTAAATAACTTGAGCCTTCACTATGAAGTGTCGGGGGTGTGTCAATAGTCTTTCTGTACATTTTTGGGAGATCGCGACACAAATCAATCAATACGACGACGTATAATCCGTGATAATAAACATTTTATGAAGGGTGAGATGCAAAACTTCAAAGAACATTTCACTTTGTGTAAAAATAATCCAGATAGTAGACTACAGGGCTGAACTAAACATCTTAGAAAAAACGCAAAATAAAGTTACCTCTAACTTCATGTTTTTCGCGGGTTAAAGGGTCTTCCTTAAATCAAACAGCATTGAACTTTGTATTAAAAATAAGTGAACAATTTGTCCCGACTATTTGTCTTAGAATATTTTAATAACAATAACCAGCCAAGTGCGTGTCGGGCCACGCGCAGTGTAGGGTTCCGTAGTTGCCCTGCACAATATGCGGACTTCTTCTCCAAGTACATTTTATAAGTTTGTCGACTAATACAGCTCGCGCCAAACTTCTAGTACGCTCGGAAGTTGCTCTTCCCAAGAACGGCCCATACATTTTGTTCCTGCTGATGCGAATCGCCCCGTGTTTAGAGGGGACTAAAATTTTGACGTGATCTGTACTCGTTTACTTGTAAAGCCTACTTAGCTGTGATAGTTTTTCTTTTAATTTCGTTATGTATAATACTACCGTGATTTTTTTTACGTCTCCAAATACAACCGTTTCGCTGGCAGGGGGTGAAACTTGACTCTAAGAAAAATTAACACTTTTAAGCTTAATATTTTGCAAACGGAACCCAGGATTGAAAAATGGTCTTCTCACACTCCCAATATTTATTAATTACCTATACAACGACACCCAACACTAGGGGATAGACGAGAAAAAAAATCATCCCCGCTTTACGTGTAGCGAAGGTAACCTAAAAAAAATATTTTTCAAAATGTTACTGTACCACCTTATTAGCGTGATAAATATGTATACCCATGCCAAATTACAGCTTTCTAGTACTAATAGTCTCTAAGCTAAGCCGCGGACAGACACACAGACGGACATGGTGAAACTAAAAACGCAGTAAAAACGTAAGCGCGTGTATCTTATGGGTCGTAACAGCCAGAGCGCGCTATTTTAAACTAAAAGGAAACGTCGTAGAGTTCAGTTCTAATTGATGCAAAATGAGGTGCTCAATCTAACCTATCGCGGCCGATGTATGGACTTCTGTCAGAAATATATACCTCGACCATCATTTTAAAAAACCTTCTTTATTTTTACGGTTTCTATAAGATTCATAAAGACTTTCGATTGCCAAATCTAAATACTTCTTCAACCTAACTATAATATGACCGATATAATATAACTATGAATAGACTTCTATTACCTTTTTATATTGCAGAACATGGTTATGTTCAACAGTTTATATATTCTGTGATATGTGCCTAACACGAGACTAATTTGATACGTCACTGTACAATGTTGTATATAGTTATGAGTACGTACTACATTACTTTGTTTACATTGGTTTACACATCACAAGGCTTCGCTGAGGTTACAATGGTAGTCCGCTTTGGAGATTTTAAAGTAATCTCTCAGTGACTCGTGGAAAATGTGTGTAAAGAAAATTAAATTTATTTCTGTTGACACGAGGTTTATGAATCACATTTTGTGTTTTGCAGAGTTTTTGTTTCCTGTATCCACTGGTACAACTCGCATAATTCAACAGCATATTAGCAGTCTACTGCTAAATATTGGTGCGCCCCAAAATTTTGGGAGGAATTTCCATTCCACCCAAAACATTTCATGTAAAGTAGGTTGCCAAAACTCATAGCTCATAATAACGCACTCACTAAACATATTTTAAGAACGGATTTAATTAACTTTTTAACTGGCGCCTTTACTTCCAAAGAGTCCTGATGATAATGAGTCATAACCTCATACCTAAACGCTTGACCTGTGTTTCCTGGCACAGTTAAAAAAGTAAGTTAAACCCGTACTTAAAATATTTTTATGATGTCAACTCACCCTAATTTTAACGCTTTCACTGTTAAAAAGTTATCAGATATCATGTTAAGTCAAGCCTTCAACTCTACAAGGCCTAACTCTACAAACCTTGGCTGTTTTGCAGCCATCACACAGTTACTCCAATGAACTTACGGTAAGAAATAAAGTGCTCTTTAATGTTATGTCATGGAATAGTTGCATGAAACGGCCAAGTCATCCTTTTGAACAAGATGAAGGGTTTGTAGTTTGTAGAGTTAGGGGCTTGGCTCTACATGAGATCTGATTACTTTTTAATTGTGAAAGCGTATAAGCTTGGAATCCTACTTTACATGAAATATTTTTTGTGGGATGGAGTGTGAGTGGGATTTTATAATACCTAGAGACCTGCACCCCCTTTTATGGGGGTTTGAAAGGTGAAAGTAACAGTTTTTTTTTGTTTGTGTACAAATCATAGTCTGCATTCTAAATTTCAACTCTCAGTCCTAGAGAAGTTGAGAATACAGAACCAAACCCTATTTATGATGGTGATAGTTACAGATTTCTTCATTTTTTGTTTTTTGTATGCTAGTTCTAGCCTTCATACCAAATTTCAGCGTTCTCGGACTTTAGAAAGTACCATAGATAGAGGTTTTGATGATCATGAGTCAGTGAATGAGTGATAAAATCGACGTATATTAGGTAGTTATTAATAAAATACAAAGTATAATGGCTATACAGGGTGTAATCGTTAAGTGTGACCAGGCGATTATTCCGTAACTGTTACAGATATCAAAAAAAATTAACCTTATATCGAAAGTACGTTATCTAATCAGTAAAATGACATCAATAACTTTTTGAAAATTAAAAGAGAAATATCCAAAATTTTGACATTAAACATTCCCATACATTTAGAATGAGATTAGTAGAAAGGTTTTAGTTTCCTTATTTCAAAAGGTTATTATAGCTTAGAACTGATATTAAAGGAAACTGTTTATTAACCTAATAAAGTAATAAAACTATGGTTCAATTGAATAATATTTATTTCTTAGTAAGTACAAAATTTTGTATTCAAAGCAGATGTTCGAAGTGACGTCCTTGTTGTGCGATACAATATAAGTATACTTCTTGCCATGTGGTAGGTACCTTTTGCCATCATATTCAGCTTTGGGAAAGCATTGTTGTTTTCTTGATATTTCCCGTTTTGGACCAGTAAATTAATTTTTAGTCTCGCATATGCCCTTGCATGATCTCTGTCAAATCACCACTTAAATATAGTGATAATTTGTTTACAGGCATCTTTGGGATGTACTGATTGATAATTGGGTTCCATTGCTGAAAACTGAATTAGACTAGGATTACATTTAAGTTTTCATGAAGTTCTTAGCTAGAGTTTGAGGTTTAAAATACGCAAATACAGCTTGTAACGATCTAGTCATTATTTTAGGTTAGTCCGTCCGAGTTGACTACCTCTGTGGCCGTTTAGTTCACCGAGGGGATTTACTCAGAATCCAGTCGCAAGCTTTGAAGGGTGGAGTAGGGCGTTATGACCGTTTTAGACCAGTATCTTTTGCAAAAAACTTGTTCAACCGCACTTCTCTTCGATTTAAGAGGCTATGCGAATTTTATTTTTGTCACTGTCACTCCAAGAGAAAAACCGCGCAGTGCGAGAGGGGCGGATTAAGGGCAAAAGGGAAAAATGTTGGTTTTATATTTTTATAAAAAAAACTAAAATAGCTAGCAAAATTTCAAATATCACATCTCTAGATATTGTTGAAACACACCTAATAAAATATGTTTGAGTTCTGTATATGGTTCTTATTCTTCAAACGAGGAGAAAAAGTGTGTTTGAAGACCTCATTTCAACAATTATTTCTATCTATGAAAACTTATCCAAACATGTTTTCCAATTTCAAACCCCTAGATTATATAGTCGAAATGCATATACCAGAAATTTCTAAAAATTTACCGTATGTTTCATGAAATACACAGAAAAGAAACACCCGTATTTTTTTCGCATATCGCCTTAACGAGCATGGAGTTGCAAGACGACTGGGCACAAGATGTGTTTGCGGCTGTACATGGGCGGCACCAACTCGCCGTGTAGTGGATGACTACGGACATCTGCAGTCTTTTTATAATGAATTCAGGCGAGGGCCCAGTTGCGTCTTAAACTTCTAATCAACCACCGAGTAACAAAATAATTATTAAATTTGTAAAATAACTTTTGTTTGATGAAATTGACAATGACTATAAAAAACAGATTTTAAATTCAACATTTTTGAAATTCTAATTTACAGACACCAATGGAAACTTTGCGATGGCAACATACATAATACATAGGTAATAAAGTTTTGTTGAATAACTATTGAGTGAATTTTGAATTTAAGTGTTCTGTTTCGATTAATTAGAAAAAGGCGGATTATTTCACAATCCAGCTGCAAAACCGCTCTTAACGATGTCGGCGTACGAAGACGATTCAATATTTTTATTATTCCGATCAAAAAAAACATTAATTTATTATGGATTAAAACTAATAACTAATAATCAATTAAATTAACATTATTTGATTGCAGTATAGAAACGCAGAAAGAAAAGTAAATCTGGATGTGAGGAGCTCTGAACCGGGATTCGAACCCGGGACCTCTCGCTTACCGGGCGATTGCTCTACCAACTGAACTATCCAGGTCTCAACACAACTCGTGAATTTACTATGCACTATAATAATGAATTATAAAAAAACATAATGATAAACATAATAAACAATAATAACCTCTAATAAGCAATTAATTTCTCCTTCGTCAAAAAAATGTAAATATGTCAAAATACTCTTATTGTGTCTTTGAAGTGTGCCCTATGGCCCCATACACACCCTCCCTCACACCCTCTCTCACCCTCTGATACATAAATTACGATTATTCTTTCGAAATAAGTTCACAATAAAGCCAATTCTGAAGGCTTTAATTTTGGTTTTAGTGCTGTCAAAGCTTAAAATTTTCCAAAGAAATTTTGCTTCTAATCCTAACTCTTAAGGACTATTTTTATTGAAGAAAATTTAGTTTTGACAGCACTAAAAATAAAATTAAAGCCTTCAGAATCGGCTTTAATGTTATTGTACGTATTGTTTAAGGTTAAACGTCAGTCGCTTAGCGCAAAGTGCATATCTTAACTCTGTATTTCTTGTTTATAAGTTGAAAATTGAAAAACATTTTGGTATGTGGCAGTTGACGCCAATAGTTCAGTACTAGTGAGGTTTATAAAGCATGAGTTTGAAATTTAATGCACAATTAGTCATTATCTTGTCCAAACAAAGTTAGAATAGCATTTTAAGTTGGTTTTGAGAAGATCATGACTAATTGTGTACACAATTTCAAACTCTTGCTTTATAAACCTCACTAATATTGAACTATTGGCGTCAAATGCCACAGACCAAAATGCTTTTAAATTTTCATTTCATAAAATATAAGAAAAACAAAGTTAAGTTATGCACTTTGCGCTAAGCTACTGACGCTTAACCTTAATATGTGTCTACATCCCTGGCCCGCCACTCCCAAAAAGATTCGGTTGGTCGTTTATCGGTCGGGCATACGTCCATCTCTGACGCACGCATAGAGAGTGTGATAGAGATGGATATACGTCCGTCCGATATTCGACCGAATTTTGTCACTTCGGAGTAGGCCTTCTGATTACAATAAAATTACTGTAACTGACATGCTGCAAGACGACTGAATAGCCAGTGTGAATGTCAGGAATTATACTTTAACAAAAATGTTTCACTTTTTCTGTATTGTTTGTTTGTCATTATTTTATTTTTGTATGCTTGTGTTTCTATGATCAATAAATGTATTATTTTTATTTTTTTATTTTATACTCGATTGGGGTCGTCATCATGTGGGCCGAAATATATCGAGTATAAACATGTTTTATTGCTTTTAATATTGTCAACAACCCTAAATAAATAAAGCTCATAAAGAGCAAAATATATCTTTATTAATATTAAGATCAACTTGTAACAGAAACCTATGTTCGGGGTCTATTTGGTTTTCTCTCAAAAACAAATTCTATGTTTACCCTTGACAAGACTTCCAAACTGGATTAGTTTACTTTTATCTAAGGAAATTGGGAAAATCCCGCTGTACACCAATTTTCCTTCTGTCTCCTGAAATCGGAAAAATCCTTTCTCTCATTTCCACTGGAACCGTTTTCCTCCCTTTATAACGGGGCTTGTTGATGTTTTTTTGTAGTTTTCTGTTTTCTCGACACTATTTTATGTATCCTGTAGGCCAGCGTTTCTTAACCTGTGGCACGCGGACCCCTGGGTAATTAGTAGTAATTATAAACCCAAATATCACTAATTTAGTTGCAAAAAAGCAGCACCAAACCTCTCATTAACGTATTTTATATGAAAAAGTATTTTTTTTGTAAATTGTAGAACTAAAACAAATGTCGAAGATTTAATGCTGCTTGTTGTCAGGTCCTTAAAGTTGTGCTTGATTTCCTAAGGGGTCCGTGGACAAAAAAGGTTAAGAAACGCTGCTGTAGGCTTTCTGTTCTTATAACTTTCTTCGACTTGCTGCGAATTATTGTTACTGGTGGATTTTATTTTCGTTTTAATTTAAGAGCTGTGCTCTTGTTGGTGGAGTCCTAAGAGTATACAATACTCTAAGGTGGAGTCCGTGTAGTGAATGGTAGATTTTAAAATTATAAACAAATCGACTTTTTTATTAAAAATTTTCAAATTTCTAATTTACAGAAACCAAAGGAAACTTTGCGATGGCAACATACACAATTGTTAGGTAATATTTTTTTGTTTAACTACTGAGTGACTTTTGAATTTAAGTGTTCTGTTTCGATTAGCCGCTCTTAATACAAGCGATAATTCGCATAGATTAAATTATGTTAAGGTGTGTTAATTCGAAAACTATTTCGAGACTTAGGTTTAATAAGCCGTATTTTAGAACTTGTGGTCTAATAAACAAATTTTTTTTAGAAAAAGCTGCAACTTCTATTTGCCTTCGTGTGACGTCACTTGAGAAATGGCTGTTTAGAAATGTGACCTGCTATCAAGATAAGATAAATTTAAAATAATTTGCTTCCGAGATAAGTAGACAGACAGAGACAGACCACTTTTTTTTATAAGCAATCACACATCACAATCAGTGTAATGTCTAAAATTTTTAAGTGACGTCATATCGGACAATTCTTTAAAAATCATAAAAAATAATGCATAACTTTTATACCAAAATAATGAAAACTATGTCCTAAAATGACGTAAATTCTCTGAAAAAAATGTAAAAAAAATCTTTTAAAAAATAAGCCATGGGTATTGGTTGGCTCATTCGCCTATTTGTCTTCGACGGGTAATACTTACTAATAATCACGCGGTGAAACAACTTACAGAATGAAGGGCTATTATATAGCTTTTATACTTATTTACCTGTGCTTATACTAAATGTGTTAAGACTTCATTTATCAAATTTAAAAAGCACCACCAATCCACTTCATTCCCTTTCCCATTCAATCCATTCATTCCTCGGGATCTCATTCACTCACCGATCCAAACTCAACATGTTAAAACCTCGCTGTAATACAGTCTAAATATTATTATAAAATAATATATAATTTCGTTAATATGCGTGTACATAGCGCCAGGATTGATCAGGAGGCCCCCAGCCAGCAGCAGAGATAACCAGGAACATCAATATCATCAACTACCTGTAAGTCCCTCCAATTTCCTTTGGTGCTCTCTTTTCACATTTCAAAGCAAAGACACAACG
Organism: Ypsolopha sequella; assembly: GCA_934047225.1. Lineage (NCBI taxonomy): Eukaryota > Metazoa > Arthropoda > Insecta > Lepidoptera > Ypsolophidae > Ypsolopha > Ypsolopha sequella. The sequence continues at coordinate 10,585,245 of OW203994.1, read as the reverse complement.
ACGCTCGATAAATCTAAATTTTAACCACCATACAGTCCACAACATAACAAAATGTGTATGAGTAGTATTTCGCTTTTATACTCAAAACTAGAAGACACCCGCGACTTCATCCGCGTGTATTTGAGATGTAAACAGCCCGTTACACTCGCTGAAAACGCATTTTCGTTATATAAGTTTACGAATTTGAAAGAACCCTTTCGTATTGCACTCTATACACAACATAACTATCTTTCTATCTTTAGCGGCTTACGCTGGTCGTTGTTTGTCAGTCAGTCAGAGATATATAGAGATAGATGAGTTGTTTAATGTACGGCACAGAAGGAAAGTTTTCAGTTTCTAGTTTCATAACTTTTACAGAAATGGTTCAGTCTTCAGTCCGTAAGTTTCTGGCGACGGGATATTTAATCCAGAATTGCTCTTGCACTCGTTACGAGTATTTTCTTCCTAAACAATTTTACTAGTGCTCTTGTTATTTACTGTCATGTTTTAATGACAGTCTTCTTCTGAATAAGTTATGCTTTTATAGAAAACTCGTCGTTACAAACTAAGAAAAAGGCGAGTTAAAAACGAATTAGGACGGTGTCAAGTTTAAGAAAAAAATCATGAAGACCTAGAAAGCTAAAAATGTATTTAGTTTAGTTAGTAACACACACACAGGGTTATTGGTTACATGTCAAGATCTCTTTTCAGGGGTGTATAGGAGAGTTAACTCTCAAGTAGTCCCACACACGGAGCAAAAGTGAACCATTATCGAGACAATTTTGTTTTTGTATTTTTTTTAATATGATCGGCATTCTTATTCATTCAATAAAAAAAAATGCATTTGATGAAAGTTTTTTAAATTTATGCACTTTGCAAATTCCGTGTATAACATGTAGGTAGCTCTTTTGAAACTACACCGAGGTTTTGGTAAACAAAAATAGACTGTATTTTTAACACGTCAATGTTGGGGATATTTTTGTTCAAATACCAGGTTTCGATTTTCACAACACAATAATTTTACCCTCACGTAACATGAAAACTACACAGTCATAGAGAATAATTTCAACAGACAATAATTCTGTTTTTACTTCATCCGTCAGCCCAGTTCGTCCACTGCTGGACATAAGCCTTTTCGGGACTTTGCCACTCCCGGCGGTCATCCTGGAAGAATCACCCATGCTCACACACGCTGGGCAGGCGGTTGGCGAGCGCGGTGCCGGAACCCTCGCACCAGTGACGCCGCTGCCCGTCACCAGTCTGTTCCATATAAGGCTCGGCTATTAGGGATGGATATACCGCCATCCATCGGTCCCAGGCATGGTGGGCCTCCTGGTTTTTTGCCTGTGAGCTGTCCTCTTACTCTCCCCTGAATTACTTCGAGGGGTTTTTACTTATTATATAATTATACTGAAGACTCGGTTAGTGCTCAGTTTTAGGTTTAGTTCTTAAAAATCCCTAGGGCTATGGCATTCAAATATTCCAACATAAAAGTCCCTTCACACAGTAGATGAAGCTCTTCAAAGAGTTGTTCAGATAGAACCCTATCGTCTCCATGTCACACACAACTAGCTCTTGACCCGGTACTGCATTGCGCTCAGGGTTCACACTCACACACAAGCAGCCATTTTATTATACAACATGAAAACTGGTGATAGTACTTGTCCATATAAACATTGTTCATATGGACGAATACTATCACCAGTTTTCGTTAACAAAATGACTTAAATTTCACGTTGTATAGAAATTTCATTCTCTGAATGGAGCCACGATCGTGCCATAAAGCCATAGCTGTGATCATCTGCTGCATCAGCATAGATCTCTACTGCTCTTGGGACAAGGGTATGGTGAACACACGATTACAATCTACACATCGGTTATTTATTTACATACACATCGGTTATTTATTTACATAATATTACAGCTGGGTGGTACAGTGCGCGCCAATCTTTTAGTCGCCTCTGAAGATCCGTACATTACACAAACGCGCGTTGCATAATAAGTACCTTCGAGGAAAAAATTCTATGATTCGTTTGTCGTTGAATATGTTTGTTATAGTTTATTGTTTTTGTTGCCTTTATTTGTTGTTTTGTTGATTTAGTTTGTTAAAGTTTTGTTGATTTAGTTTGTTAAAGTTTATTGTTGTTGTTATGCCTCGCGGACGTTATAGCGTTTTAAGGCGACAATGTGGGAAAATGGTGTTTATATTAATGCATTTTAAGTTAAGATTGCACTAAAATAATAAATAAATAATTAAATAGGTAGGTACAACAAGTACACCTTCCCACTTTAGAAAACATTTAAAAAACCGTTGATATTATTGTTTCCTTGACTGTACCTGCACAAGCTTGCACTCGTAACTCATTCAGAGGCGACTAAAAGATTGGCGCGCACTGTATCGCACTTTATCACTTATCTATCGTCGCGTTAACATTACTATCCCAACGAGGATACAGGGTACGCATAGACCCTGCTGGTCTAACGTCACGCACTATGTTCACGGAGGTTTCAGCCTACGTAAGTACTAATCGCCGGGAGAGAGGGAGCTTGACTTTTTAAACAATTATTAATGTTTCGGTAAATCGGATTCAAATGCCATTTGCAGACGCGTCACTCCGTGGTCTCGATTCGGCGGCTCCGAGAGCCCGTGCTGCCATTCCTCCCGGGACTCGCGTTATGCGCTGAAGGTTGCTCCAGCGCAACCCTGAGAGTCCCTAAGGATCAGCGCGCAAAACCCACGATGTTAAAACGGGAAAGACAGACTGACAAAAAAATTCAAATTGTATTTTTGTCCTCAGTACTATACTAATAACTAGAGATCGAAATTAGGTACTGTGATTTTTTTATTTGGAACAATTTTTTTACAATTTCATCGGGTTGTCGTAACAGCCGCGGCCGGTGTTAGCGCTCTGACCCGCGGCTGTTACGACAACCGAAGCATCATGCGCTTTCGAAAAGCGCGTATTCCATTCAAAAAAAAAAAACAGTAAAAATATTGGTTATTATACTGGGAGTGCTTCATATTGATATCAGTTATCATTCAAAAGCGTATTAATTGAATACTATCGGTTTATTGTACGGTTTGAGGTAACCTTGCAATTTTTTTCTATAGAGAAAATTTAATGTTATCAAGTTTGCGCCTCGTTTTGGGCGTAGCAATATATAGTCCTCAACTAATGCATTATATAGTCCACAACTATAGCACATATTTATTTTAGAGTGACAGAGGCTCATGCGAAGCAATGTGAATGTGAGGTATTATATAGATAGACTCTTAAGGCGATATGCGAAAAAAATACGGGTGTTTCTTTTCTGTGTATTTCATGAAATACACGGAAAATTATAATCAGTTTTGTGGTATATGCATTTTGACTATATAATCTAGGGTTTTGAAATTGGAAAACATGTTTGGATAAATTTTCCTCGATAGAAATAAATGTTGAAATGAGGTCTTCAAGCACACTTTTTCTCCTCGTTTGACGAATAGGAACCTATACAGAACTCAAACATATTTTATTAGGTGTGTTTTAACAATATCCAGAGATTTGATATTTATAATTTTGCTAGATACTCGTATTTTGTTTTTTTTAATAAAAATATAAAACTAACTTTTTTCCCTTTTGCCCTGAATCCGCCCCTCTCGCACTGCGCGATTTTTCGCTTGGAGTGACGGTGACAAAAATGAAATTCGCATAGCCTCTTAACCGGTCACGTTGCTGAAAAATAATAACAATAGCAGAAAGGTTAAACTTGTAATTAAGCACCAGTTTCTGAATAGAGAATGCTTAGTGACTATAATCAGCCAATCACAGCGTAATATGTGATATTTTTTATAAACTATAAGCTTATATTTCTCTCGGCCCCTCTAACTCTCCGTTTTATGCTCTCACTGGGACATCAACCTTACTCATTCAGAACAAAGTTTATACAAAACTCTTGGGAATCTCTACAGATTTCCATTCCTTTCTTCTTTTGACCTTAGGAGCTTCGTCTAGCCAAGATGATACATATAATACCTGTTATTTATTGATAACTAAACTATCAGATCCTAAGTAAATATAAATAAAAGAAGTCAACTCAGTGGTAACCCTGGCTGCTGGCTTATTTGCTACAATATTAAAGCCAAAAAAAAAACAAAAAAGACTCCTACACGTCCGCAATAAGAGTCACACAGCAAACGTCCTAAACGGATTCTTTCCTAGTCCTTAACACCTTGAAATAAGATCGAAAATAGATATATTCGTGATACCACTCTCGTGATTTGATGTCTACTTCGCAAGAGGTTTTGAGGGCACAGGGCGTGCATAGTAACGATGTCGTGAATAACGACCAAATGACAACATGTGTGCCTCTGTTCCAAAAATGCACAATTTGGTGAATGTTTCGTCATCGTGTTGCTGCACTCAGAGAACGTACGACTGAAGCATTTGACCACATTTTTAATTTAGAGAAGTTGTTTAACTTTAATAAATTTGGTTAGTTACTTTATTCAAATACTTTGTTTAATTGACTAAGTACCGAGTACCCAGGTAAGCCCTCGTTATATTTTAGTAAGGACCGTTTGTTCATTCGCGGTGCGGGATTTTGATTAACTTCAAACTTTTTAAGTATTAATACGATTTTAATCCCGAAAAATAGTTGTTTTCACTGATTTAAACAAAACGGCCCTCCTTAAGGGGAACGAAAATACAAACAGAAATAAAATGTCAGCTTTCGGATGATTTTGTTGCAGTAATTAGGTTACGTATAGCCATAAAAAAAATATATGTTTTTGGTTGAACTTTGAGGTATTCATTTTCCACAAACCACGTTAATCTATTCATATTTGTACTGTCAATGAATTTTTTTGTAACCCTCTGTTTTATACTTCTTATCGACTTTGTTTCAGGTATCGCTTTCGCGATTTTGTTGTTTTTTTTTTAATAAAATTAGTGTGAATGCTATCTATTCATTTTCCAAATACCGCGTTATTCGGGTCAAAAAAGCACCCTCTTTTTCCAAAAATACGTAAATCCACTGGTGCAGTCGGCGGCAGCAAGATATTGTCAGTCTACGCCTAGCGTTGGCGCACGTAAGACGTGGAACCTGTGCCTTTTTTGCTAGCTATGAATATCTCCCAAAACTACTTCAAATCACATTGAAATTAATTTTGTAAACTAATATTTCGAGGAGCATCATATTCCTGCCGTTAAAAACTTAACAAAATATGCGTATGAGTGATTTAGCTACATCGTGCCATAGTCATAACAACAAAACTGAATGAATTTGGAATGAATTCATACTTTTATGGGGGAAAATAATATATGTTACTCTAAAAGAATAATTTTTAATTTACTTATACTTACTGAGATCTGTATCAAAGGTCAATGACCTTTTCGTGAAATTGCCCTCTAGTATTGGCTCACCATTTCAGGTCCAATAAGTGAAGTTTTTTGCAAATTATATAGGTACACTTACTTGGGATAAATCGCCAAGTATTTAAAATATAGAAATTTATTTTGAAGTATTTACAGTGCATGGCAAAATTATTAGATCGTAGATAACCCTGTCGGTACATGTAGCCGCTGGCTACAGAAATGCAGAGATGATGAAAGAGGATGGATGGGTTGACACGAGAGAAGAAAAAGATTGTGGGAAAACAATGTGGGTGCGCTGACCTGGTTGGAGTGTTTCGATGGGCCGGCAAATCCGCCGTGTTTCGTCTCCTCTCGTTGGGCTGATTGAGTTGGCGGTGATGAGCAGTGATGAGCTGGATGTCTTGGAGTAATGCACAGCACTGATATATAACACAGAATACGCGAGATTGTTTGTATCGGCGACGCGAATGTGTACACATGTGTCGTTCTCTAGACGATTCGGGCGGAACAGAATGAAACCAGCGCCCGCGCGCGCCTCGACCGGCGCGCGGCGGGGAGGGGGTGGTCGTTCGCGCGTGCGCACGCGAATCACACGTCATGCTGCGCGTGAACATCCTGGGGGGGCCGGGGCTGCGACTCCTCTTGAGTTGAATCCAACGGCAGCCTGGCTATCTTGAACACAGGTCCAATTAAGACAATTTTCGCAACCCCATTATTAGAGTTTCAACAATTATAAAATCAACAATGCCCATATACATTTGTTTAAACTACGTATATCCAGGAACAAAAAATATAGAATTTCGGTTATTACGTTAATTACTAGAAAATGGCGCAATACAATTCTTACAATTGAGGGAAAGATGAACATTGTACACGCCTTTTCAAGAATTTGTTCCGTAGCGTTTACTATGTAAATTGTAATGATGGAATAATTTAGCTTTCTAATATATGATCAACAGGTTATCCTAGTGTTTAACATAGGTAAATGCAGCTTCCAAAATAAAATTTCAAACGGTTTCAACTTTCTAAATAGGTACCTAGTTTTATATGTTCTTATTTATTGAATATGAGATTATTTATGAAGTAGTTACTATACATTAATCTCACAATGTCTACTGCAAAAAATGAGCACCAAAAGAAAATAATTTATTATTAATTATGTTTTAAAGAAAGCGATTTTCTATCGGAACGGTATTAGGTATAACATAAATAAACTACAATTGAACTGAGAGCAACTAAAACGGCTAGCGATCATTTAATACAGTAGCATGTTTTTATACTTACAAAGACTTGATTGAAATATTAACTGGAATCGAGAAGGAATGAAGCTGAATACACAGTATGTATAGATAATAATTATTTTTATAGACATTTAGCCGATTGCAAACCATTCTACAATATTTGATATAAATAGAATAATTCGAATCTTTCACCATTTATATTTTGTGATCAAAAAGCGCGATATCAAAATTTTACAAAAAGTAAATTTGGTGTGATTAGTTGGTAAGTATTAAAAAACAGATCCTAGCTAGGGAAGATTCGAACAGTGCAACTGGGAACTAACAAGTTATAGAAATCGCGTTTTCATTGATCCAAGAAATATGTTGTAAATGTAAATGGTGAAAATTCTAGGTACAACCTCCCCTTTAGCATGAACGATGGTAAAACAGAGCTATAGTGATACAGCGCCATCTTAGTTCCGTATTTCACACTGTAAGGATAGCGTTTAGTTCTTGCAACCGGTGAACAGAGCCTGCTAGGTACCACGAGACTGTGTGTGTTGTGTGTGTCGTGGAGGCGCCTCGTCTGCTGTTTACTTGAGGAGCTCATGCGCGCGTTGATTCGCGAGCGTTATCCTTGTTTCGTTCGATTCACCCTTGCGATTGATGCGGTCGACCTGGCGATTCTGGTTCTCCAGCTCAGAACCCATATCCAGCGCCATATTGCGAAGGTTTCCGACCATGGTTGACACCTGGCCCATGTTATCTTCCATCTCATCTTCGCGGGCGTCATTTGTTATCCTGCCAATGTAGCCGGCTTGCGGGCCTATGCCGTTGCGTTCGTCCATAACCCTTTGGGGTTGGTTGTTGACAATCTTGCCGTCATCATTGCCCTTCCACGTGCCGTCGTCCTCTTTAAACGATGCTCCTTTGTTGCAAGGCAGCGCACAGATACCGCAGCACTTCTCCATGCCTGACAAATTCTTCTCGGCCTCACGCATGTCCGCGTTGATTTGGTCCATACCCTCCTCGATCCTGTCCAATTGTTCGCCCTGTTCATCCAGCATGACCAGGGTTTTCATGCCCACCTCGTGACTCTCCTCGCATAGTTGCATCATACGCCGTGTCGAGTCCAGGGACTCGTCCACGACCTGGCCTTGGCGGATTTGTATCTGCTCCAGCTCGCTGCTCGGAGGGCCATTCTCCACAGGGGGGACTGGGGCGGGCATCCTGGTTGGAGTGTTTCGATGGGCCGGCAAATCCGCCGTGTTTCGTCTCCTCTCGTTGGGCTGATTGAGTTGGCGGTGATGAGCAGTGATGAGCTGGATGTCTTGGAGTAATGCACAGCACTGATATATAACACAGAATACGCGAGATTGTTTGTATCGGCGACGCGAATGTGTACACATGTGTCGTTCTCTAGACGATTCGGGCGGAACAGAATGAAACCAGCGCCCGCGCGCGCCTCGACCGGCGCGCGGCGGGGAGGGGGTGGTCGTTCGCGCGTGCGCACGCGAATCACACGTCATGCTGCGCGTGAACAGTACATGTTCAGGTCCCGTTACGCAAAATGAAAAAAAAACAAAACTCTTTTAGGATTAATTTGTTGTCCCTCTGTTTGTCTGTCTGTCCGTTTGTCTAGACAATTTTTTCTGGGTAAAATTAATAAATACCAATATTAACGGCCCTCTACAGAGCTGTAAAAATTACTTTTGACGTTTTGTGGCCTTTTATTTAACGTTTTCCATACAAATTTTCTCACTATGAAAATATAGGGATGTACACTTGAGATAATATTTTGCATTTAAAAGTCAACACAGAAAGGAATTGTAGAACAAATAATGTAAAAAATATGAAAACCATGTTGTTCTATTCTAAAGGGATTAATTATCTGCTGTTAAATGTGGTGATAGCTTTGTTTATTTTTTTCCTTGAATTCTTTTTAACTAAGATAACAAATAGTTTATTACAATGTTTTCTTTAAGAGGTCCCTTTACCCCTGGATTTTTCTTAAAATTCATACAATAGGTATAAACTGAATGTGAAGTCTACAGCTTATTTTTTTCATATCTTTTTTCATGAGTATATTATAGTAACATCTAACTGCGTATCTATACAGCCCAAAAGCAAAATTTGATAAAACACCATCATAATAGCTGTCAGTATATCGTCAATATTGCCTCGTTTTTAGTCAAAGTTTAAGAAGTTTGTATATATTTATCTATACTGGAAATAAAAAAGAGAGAAAACAGGCGTCGTAAATGTTAAGATAACTAAGTTTACACACTTTGCCATGTATAAACAGTTACCGTTTCATGGAAAACTGTTTTTTCCTGAAACCATTTCACAAATTCAATTTACTTACTTTGAATATCTTGCCATCTTGCACTTCTTGATGAGAAATACAATTAAAATTAGTAAAAATACAACTTTTAGCTAAGGAAATTTATAGTTAAAAGTCTGCTGTATGCATAAACATATTTCAATGATATTACAATAGTAATAAAATAATTGGCTTTTCCGTAGTCGTGATACCAGCAATAAATTCCTTAAATAGTCTGATATCACGCTTATGGAAAACCCAATTATTTTGAAGCTACCATAACATAATTAAAATATGTTTATACATATAGCAAACTTTTAACAATAAATTGTCTTAGCTAAAAGTTGTACTTTACCGTTATAATTATTTCTTAATATTTTGTTACAAATCCGGAGAAATAAACCTTTAGGAAAACCTTGTGTGAAAATATTTGTTATCTTAGTAACAAAGAAAAAAATAATAATAAACAAAGCTATCGCCACATTGAACAAACAGTTGATTATCCCTTCCCTTTAGAATAGAACGATATGGTTTTTATATTTTTTACATTATTTGTTCTACAGTTCCTTTCTGTGCTTTCTTTCAAATGCAAAATATTATGTCAAGTGTTGATCTCTATATTTTCACAAGAAGAAAAAAAATAAAAAAAAACGTTAAAAACGTATTTTACAAGGCTGTAAATATTGGAATTTATTCATTTTACCCAGAAAAGTTGCCTAGGCAAACGGACAGACAGACAAACAGAGGGACAACAAATTAATCCTAAGAGTTTTTTTTTTTTTTCATTTTACGTAAAGGGACCTGAACATTTCAAACTATGATACAAATAAAGTTCTATATTTGAAACACTTGGCGATTTGTATGCGATGATGTATGTCCGAAATAAATGATTTATTATTATTATCATTATTTATCCCAAGGGTAAACAGGTGTCCCAAAAGTCAACGCTTTCCCTTGGAAGGCTGATGGGCGAGCTCATGTCTCACCAGAATATTAAATTATGACCTCAGCAAAAAGTAGATAGTCTTCGAGTTGATGGTACTTTTATAAATTTGAAGTTTAACAACTTAGAATAGATTTTTGAGAGTCAAAGCTAACGAGTTCTAAATTCTAAGGATAAAATTTTTGTTGCGCAACTCTGAATAGTCCTGCTATTGATAAAGTCAAAAATAAACCTTGAAATTCTATATAAATCAGGAAGAAAAAATAAAACCCGATTTATGAGCAATTTTTTGTAATCAGGTTAGTTCGACATCACACCCTGAAAAAAATGTACTCTGTTAGTTTGGCAAATTGTCTAAAATAACGGCTCATCAAATATTGTTTTTAAAATTATCTGGCAATTCCTGTGTATTACTTTTGAAAAAAAAGTTATTGCTATTTTACTACCAAAGGAGCTGCGTATTTTTTAAATAATTAGAATTTAGAATGAAAGAATGGCGGGCAGTAAAGCTATTTGACGTGCATTAGAAATGCCATTTAACACGCGTTAGAGTGAGATAAATAGTGATGCTATTTAAAATGAGTTCGAATGAGATAGTAACGCAGTTAAACGTAGTTAAATGAGAGAGATAGCAACATAATTGAGATAAGCTACAGTGAGATAGATAGTGACGTGGTGCATTCCTTCTGAAATTATTTGTTAGTTTCTGTAATAACAACTTTTATAACAATTTTTGTAAAGAAATAATTGGTCCAATTTATTTTCCCGCAAGTGTAAAACTAGCTCAACAGGCGAAAAATATTTAAAGCACGGGTAATGGTGACAATTAACCATCACGATATTATTATGTATCTCTAAGGGAGTGTCTGAAATGTTCCGAGGGTCAACTGATAAATCAAACACTCAAAAAACCACTTTTAGCCGACCATAATAAATTTAAGTAAGTGATAGTAAGTAGGATCAATGCCGTGTGACGATGATTGAAATACACTAATAAATTAGATAAAATAAAATACGTATTACTTTTGACCCCACCTCGTCCACTCTATTCACATAATTTTGCTATGGTAGGCGCGAGCTTTGAAACCGGGACGAATTTCCCCCCGCGCCCTATCGTAATATTAGTAAGCCACGCCCGGAACTGGTTTTTGTTTTGGCTATGTCATACTCTTAATAGCCGACCAGTTTCAGTAGATTCAGACTGCACCATCTGGGCTAGTGAAGACGTTAACGTTACGCAACGACGTTACGCCTCACACTGCGATCACAATATTATTGAGGTTTGTTTAAATCATGAATTATCGAGAAGTTTACTCGTTATTTAATTCTATAGTTGTTTTGATTCTTAATTAAGAGTATGACATAACCAAAACAAAAACCAGTTCCGGGCGTGGCTTATTTATGTTACGTTTGCGCGCGGGGGGAAATTCGTCCCGGTATCTAAGCTCGCGTCACCATAGCAAAAATACGAATAGAGTGGACGAGGCAGGGTCAAAAGTAATACGTATTTTATTTTATTTAATTTATTAGTGTATTTCGATCATCGTCACACGGCATTGATCCTACTTGCTATCACGTCGGGACGTAAATTTATTATGATCGGCTAAAAGTGGTTTTTTGAGTGTTTGATTTATCAGTTGACCCTCGGAACATTTCAGACACTCCTTTAGAGATACATAATAATATCGTGACGGTTAATTGTCACCATTACCCATTCTTGAAATATTTTTCGCCCGTTGAGCTGGTTTTACACTTGCGGGAAAATAAATTGGACCAAAAATTTCTTTACAAAAAATTTTTACTAAACTTGTTATTACAAAAAGTGGAAACTAACAAATATTCTCAGAAGGAATGCACCACGTCACTATCTATCTCACTGTAGCCTATATCAATTATGCCTCTCTCATTCAACTACGTTTAACTGCGTTACTATCTCATTCCAACTCATTTTAAATAGCGTCACTATTTATCTCACTCTAACGCGTGTTAAATGGCATTTCTAATGAACGCCAAATATTTTTACTGCCCGCCACTCTTTCATTCTAAATTCTAATTATTTAAAAAAATACGCAGCTCCTTTGGTAGTAAAATAGCAATAACTTTTTTTTCAAAAGTAATACACAGAAATTGGCAGATCATTTGAAAAACAATATTTGATGAGCCGTTATTTAAGACAATTTGCAAAACTAACATAGAACATTTTTTTTCAGGGTGTGGTGTCGAACTAACCTAATTACAAAAAATTGCTCATAAATTGGGTTTTTATTTTTTCTTCCTGATGTTACAGCATTTCAAGGTTTATTTTTGACTTTATCAATAGCAGGACTATGCAGAGTTGCGCAACAAAAATTTTATTCTTAGAATTTAGAACTGGTTAGCTTTGACTCTCAAAAATCTATTGGAATTTATAAAAGTGTGGTGTGCACAGAACTTTTTGCTGGAAAAGTAAACAATTGGTCAAGAACAACAATAAAAAAAATATGAAAAAATTTTAATATCACTTTGAAAAAAAAAAATTGTATGACGCCAGGGTAGACATTTTTTTTTCAAAGTGATGTTTAAATTTTTTCATATTGTTTTTATTGTTATTCTTGACCAATTGCTTGCTTTTCCAGCAAAAAGTTCTGTGCAGGCCACTTAGTACCATCAACTCGAAGACTATCTACTTTTTGCAGAGGTCATAATTTGATATTCTGGTCAGTCATGAGCTGGCCTACCAGCCTTCCAAGGGAAAGCGTTGACTTTTGGGACACCTGTTTACCCTTGGGATAAATCGCCAAGTGTTTAAAATATAGAAATTTATTTGTATCATAGTTTGAAATGTTCAGGTCCCTGTACGCAAAATGAAAAAAACAAAACTCTTTTAGGATTAATTTGTTGTCCCTATGTTTGTCTGTTTGTCCGTTTGTCTAGGCAATTTTTCTGGGTAAAATCAATAAATGCTAATATTTACAGCCCTGTAAAACATACATATTATAACGGTTTTATGGCCTTTTATTTAACTTTTTCATACAAATTTTCTCCTTATGAAAATATAGAGATCAACACTTGACATAATATTTTGCATTTGAAAGAAAGCACAAAAAGGAACTGTAGAACAAATAATGTAAAAAATATAAAAACCATATCGTTCTATTCTAAAGGGATTAATAATTTACTGTTTGTTCAATGTGGCGATAGCTTTGTTTATTATTATTTTTTTCTTTGTTACAAAGATAACAAATATTTTCATACAAGGTTTTCCTTAAGGGCTATTTCTCCGAATTTGTAACAAAATATTAAGAAATAATTATAACGGTAAAGTACAACTTTTAGCTAAGACAATTTATTGTTAAAAGTTTGCTATATGTATAAACATATTTTAATGATATTATGGTACCTTCAAAATAATTGGGTTTTCCAAAAGCGTGATATCAGATTATTTAAGGAATTTACGGCTGGTATCACGACGACGGATAAGCCAATTATTTTATTACTATTGTAATATAATTAAAAATATGTTTATGCATACAGTAGACTTTTAACTATAAGTTTTCTTAACTAAAAGTTGTATTTTTACTTATTGAAATTGTATTTCTCATTAAGAAGTGCAAGATGACAAGATATTCAAAATAAGTTAATTGAATTTGTGAAATGGTTTCAGGTAAAAACAGTTTTCCATGAAACGGTAACGGTTTATACTTGGCAAAGTGTGTAAACTTAGTCATCTTAACATGAACGACGCCTGTATTTCTCTCTTTTTTATTCCCAGTATAGATAAAAATATACAAACTTGTTAAACTTTGCGTAAAAACGGGGCAATATTGACGATATCCTGACAGCTATTATGATGGTGTTTTATCAAATTTTGCTTTTTGGGCTGTATAGAGACGTAATTAGATGTCACTAGAATATACTCATGAAAAAAGATATGAAGAAAATAAGCTGTAGACTTCACATTCGGTTTATACCTATTGTATGAATTTTAAGAAAAATACCGGGGTAAAGGGACCTCTTAAGGAAAACCTTATATTAAATTATTTGTTATCTTAGTAAAAAATAATTAACGGAAAAAAATAAACAAAGCTATCGCCACATTGAACAGTATATAATTAATCCCTTTAGAATAGAACAACATGGTTTTCATATTTTTTACATTATTTGTTCAACAATTCCTTTCTTTGTTGACTTTTAAATGCAAAATATTATCTCAAGTGTTCATCCCTACATTTTCATAGTGAGAAAATTTGTATGAAAAACGTAAAATAAAAGGCCATAAAAACGTCAAAAGTATGTTTTTACAGCTCTATAGAGGGCCGTTAATATTGGTATTTATTAATTTTACCCAGAAAAAATTGTCTAGACAAACGGACAGACAGACAAACATAGGGATAACAAATTAATCCTAAAAGAGTTTCATTTTTTTCATTTTGCGTAACAGGACCTGAATATGTACCGACAGAATTATCTACGATCTAATAATTTTGCCATGCACTGTAAATATTTCAAAATAAATTTCTATATTTTAAATACTTGGCGATTTATCCCAAGTAAGTGAACCTATATAATTTGCAAAAAACTTCACTTATTGGACCTGAAATGGTGAGCCAATACTAGAGGGTAATTTCACGAAAAGATCATTGACCGTTGTTACAGATCTCAGTAAGTATAAGTAAATTAATTTGGGTGTCAATAACGATCACAAAATTATTCTTTTAGAGTAACATATATTATTTTCCCGCATAAAAGTATGAATTCATTCCAAATTCATTCAGTTTTGTTGTTATGACTATGGCACGATGTAGCTAAATCACTCATACGCATATTTTGTTGAGTTTTTAACGGCAGGAATATGATGCTCCTCGAAATATTACTTTATAAAATTAATTTCAATGTGTTTTGAAGTAGTTTTGGGAGATATTTATAGCTTGCAAAAAAGGGCACAGGTTCCACGTCTTACGGGCGCCAACGCTAGGCGTAGACTGACAATATCTTGCTGCCGCTGACTGCATCAGTGGATTTACGTATTTTTGGAAAAAGGGGGTACCTTTTTTGACCCGAATAACGTGGTATTTGGAAAATGAATAGATATCATTCACACTAATTTTATTAAAAAAAAACCAACAAAATCGCGAAAGCGATACCTGAAACAAAATCGATAAGAAGTGTGCAATAGAGGGTTACAAAAAAATTCATTGACAGTACAAATATGAATAGATTAACGTGGTTTGTGGAAAATGAATACCTTAAAGTTCAACCAAAAACATATGTTTTTTTTATGGCTATACGTAACCTAATTATTGCAACAAAATCATCCGAAAGCTGACATTTTATTTCTGTTTGTATTTTCGTTCCCCTTAAAGGTAAACATTTACTTTTCACGATATACAGAGTGTAAATTAAAGTCAGTCAGGGGTAGCTAATTTTTGTATGGACTCACTTTTATTTTTAAGGTTCTCTTATAAGATCACTCTCGCATCCGTCAGTCTGTCACAGAGGTTTTTCTCGGAAACTGTGTAACGTAAGAATTTTATATTTATAGTTTTTTTTTTTCTTCGGAGGCAAACAGATGAACGCTACAACTCCCCACTTGACCCAGAGTCAAGTTATAACCCTGTTAACCTCCAAACAAGCTATGCTATCATACCTATAAAACCGATATCTGACCTATATCGTGCGTAGCCGTTTTTTAATTAATAATTCGATTCTCTATTCATTATCTCTTTCTTTCAACAGTAGTACCGCATTATAAGTTATTAGGTTTGGATCTCTCTCTTTAGATGCATATGTCCTGATAAATCTAAGTGATAATTACTTTAGTAATTATCTTGAAGATAGCAAAGAATAATTATGGTTATGGAATCCCCCTCTAAGTATTGTTTCAGCATTGTTGCGCCGATGACCACGATTATAGTTATAACTGTCATCAATACGAAGCAGGGATACAAAATTGCTTCAGTAAACTCCAGTCTTTACCGCAAACAGTTCTGTTAGTTTACCAAATACGCGTGTGAAATTTTCCATTCATCCATTTCCATTTTTCATGTCTATTTTTAAGGAGACCATTTTATTAAAAGGAGGCCATCTATCAATTGCAAATTGAAGATCTTTTCTAATATTTAAGGAAAAATAAAATGTGAAATTACATTAAAAATGTGTGTCTAAATGATTTTGTCACATGAGCTCTTTTTTAAAGGTACAAAAAAGGATCCATAAAAAAATACTCGTCTTGTCCTTTTTGTATTTGGGTAGACTTTATTTTTAAGTTTTTTATTTATTTATTCGTATGGCATTAAAAAAAACAATACACAAATAAAAATGCTGAGATTCCTTATTCTAAGAAAAAAAGTCACAAAAAAAAAAGTTGGATGTCGAGTTGTTTTAGCCATTTGACGGCATCGTCAGTCAATGAAATCAAGTCTTCAGCGTTTCCGGGTTAGGTATTTTTAAGTTTAATTACAACATTTCCTCTCGAATAGAAGTACATGGGAAAATATGTTTCCTTTAGGGCTTCGCGTGCTTTTTACTGAATTAGTGGCCTGAAGTAACTTCTGCAACTGCTCCAGCGCTTCGGGAAGTGCAGCGCCCCTTCGCCCTTGCCTAACAAAGCACAATCATTCATGCTCACTTCCGAAGCTTTGGCTTACTGGTCGCCTTCGGCCACCAGCCTCAGCCACTACAGTTCACACGGGTGCCTGTGCTTTGTTACAGCAGGCGAAGGCTGCCCTCCCTCCGCACCTCCGGCTTTTTATATACACTCTAGTTGTAGTAGCCACAAGAATGCGTGGAATTGGGGTGCGCTGATTCGGCTTTGGAACAAATTTGACCTTTTTTAATTAAGAGGGATGCGCTTGGCTCACCATCACATCTAATTGGCTGGCTGCGTGACCCATCCGCGCTCCGCAGGAAAGAACAACGTTCGCGTTGTCAACCGTTTTCATTAACAAACAATGTTAAATAAAAAAACATATGTATTGAATCCTTATTAAGGTTACCCGCTTTCATAATTAATGCTACTTACAATTACAATACCCAAAATGGTTGTCTTAGATGGTAACATATTAGTCAATAATAGTTATTTAAGATACACCTGCGGAAAGTAAGGTTTTATACGAATAAGTGCCAAATTGAAAACACGAGCGCAGCGAATGTTTTCATTGGCACGCATTCGGATAAAAACCTTTTACGCTCAAGTATCTTACAACATTTTTCAATGCATTTTGCGAGGAAATACAACAAAAAAATAAGTATAATAAAGAAAGTAATTTTATTTCACCAAAGCCTATTTACAACAAAATGGCGTGCTTTCTTTGCAGAGCGCGCGTTTCATACAGTTTTTTCTTTCTTGAGGCAAAGGTACAGTATACATACAGCCAATAATGTGAAAAATATTTTTGTTTGCGGAAACAAAACACGTATTTTTAAATGAGATAATCAAGAATCTTATGTGTTATGGTGTTTATCATCATTCAATTATTGCTAGAGCGCGCATACTTATACAATAATTGTTTTTTTTTGGACAGCAAAACCTCCTTGCATCTTTGTAATTTTTTCAATTTTATGTCTTGCACCATGCACCACAGATACAAAAACTTGAAAAAATTACTTTATTTCACGCGTGAAATAAATGATTTCAGTACTGTTTTATTTCACGCGTGAAATAAAGAGTCGGTTTCCGCATAATTTTGTTACACAAAAAAAAACATACAGTCGAATTGAGAACCGCCTCCTTTTTGAAGTCGGTTAAAAAAGAAAACTTTACGAGCAACTGCATTGAAAAAAATATTCAATGTCACCTGGTTTACAATATTAGATGCCAAGTCATTATTTTTAGTAGCCAACCTCTACTTTAAATTTGCTTGCATAATTTTCTTGTTACTTTGATTTCGCTGCCAGTTTTTGAATATTATGGTAGCGAATTTTCGAGGCTTATCTAAATGTATTGTTGCCAAAATATTAATACGCAGCCATTTTATTTTATTATATGCCTAGTATGTAAAAGTAGCTATTTTATATTTAGCTGCCCGGAAAATAATAAGCCTAATTTTATAAGAAACCCGCCTGCGGCGCGGTGGTCCCAAATATACAATACCTAAGTACCTACATGTTTTACCAGTATTTATTATATTTTATAATCAATGAATGGAGTGCGAAATAAGAACTCATTGTGCAAGCCCGAACTGCTCTTGACCGTTTTATTATTTAATTTGTCATTTGTAATAAAAAACAATATTTTTTTTGAAGTAAATTTCTTTTTTTGTGCAATGAGCGATTTTTGGTAGGGGAAAATCTTATGAGTTCACGTCACCGTCACCGACATGCTATTTTGACTGTGAATTTTTCACTTCTGTCGGCAGTGCCCATGATATCTTAGATATCTTAGAATAATAACGCCTTCTAAGGTCTCTTTTCTTATGTCTGTCTGTGCATTCTTTTTAGATATGTAAAAAATGTCCTCTCATCTTATTTCATGATAGAATACTACAAATGAAGGTATTCCGCGTGATAGTCAATCGTCAAAATCGCCACTTTTTGAAGTTATTTATTAGCTGTTTAAAAGAAGTCCCAAGTTAAATAAATTAGTAAGTATTAGTAATTCTAGATTTTCCATTATCAGAAACGTGATTGGAGGAATTTCACTCGATAGAAATAATTATTGAAATGAGGTCTAAATTTGCACTTGCTTACAGCTGTGTTTCAGTTTTTTTTTTATAATATGTGTATTTTAATATTTATTTACACAAGTATTCATCATTACTTAAATTTGTTAAAATACTTTGATTACAATTTTTCTTGTGTATTTGTTTGCATAAATGTAACTAAAATAAATTGAACATTCTGTGTGTATAAAATTTACTTCAAGCACCGGGTGTCTTGTGGCGAAAATAACTAAAGGCATCCCATGCAACGGAGGAATCTAGTCTTGGGAGCCGACTAGTTCCTATTTATTGTTTTATGTTTACTGTTAGTTTTTACAAAGATGTGTTTATATAAACTGACGCTCTTTACTGTATTGTACTAACCTTAGGTTAGGTTTTTTTCTCTTTGTAATATTAACCATTTAAATGAAAATAAATTGAATTGAACCTGTTTGATATTCTGACAAATTGGGATAGCATACAGACTTCAAAATACTTTTTGATGGATTTTACCAGTACCTAAATTACTGGTTATGGAAATTTACTTTATATTAATTTTATTTAATTTTAATTTTATTTAAAACCGACCGTTTGTCAATTTTCCCCGATTCCGTCCCTCTTGCACTGCGGGTCTTTCCACCTGGAGTAACGGGGACTTTTGCACGGACGATGTATTATTACCATGATTATTACCTTAACTCCGTGATATACCTCACCTCAATTTCGTTGTAATGGAATTAAGTGTTTTTTTTTTTTATTGTAAAGAATTTAGCATTGCAAAGTTAATAATGTGTAGGCCAACATCTATTTACTTAATTTGCTATGCTTTCCATGTAAACTATAAATACTACGTAAATAAAACAAGATGGGAATAAAAAATAACAAGTTTAATAAAAAAAAAACACTGTTTTAATTCCGTGATAAAGAAACTAAATTATTTAAATATGAGATTACAAACTACATCAAAATTTTTGTCTAACTAAAATTTGCTATTGACAATATGACAATGTTGAGAGAGTATTCAATAGCAGGTTCTAAATAGCATTATTAAGCACTAGTCACACTTACTCACTCTAATTACGTGACATCCAATCGCCACACAGATTTGAAAAACCGCAATTTTTCAAGGGTATAAAATAAGTTTTGGCGAAATACTCCGGATAGCGCAAAATAGGAGAAAATAATGCTTTTTACATGAACGAGATGAACGGAAAAAATTCCATACACGATTTTCAAGCAATATTTTCCTTATATTTTAGAGCAAATCCTTTAGTAGTTTCAAAGAAATAATAACTTTTACTTAATTTTAGTCTAAAAACAGCTTGACTTTCTTTTTCTTTTATGCGAGAATAATTTCCTAGAATGAAGTTGTTTTTTATAGTGTAACTAACAATATATATAACTTTCATAACTTTTAAACATATCCTTTATGAAGCCGGCGCAGCGGAGCAATCCTGGTTTATACAAACGAAACACCAAAACCATTTGTTAATCATATAGATAGCTATTCTTAAGGTAATGTGTATTAATTCCGATTGCATTACAGAAAATTCAGGTTCCCAAATATATATTAAAGAAGAACACTGATTTAAAGATGAATTATGAGAAAAATAAGCTTTCCATGGAAATTTTAAATTGCTTATATGTCGTCTTTAAATCAGTGTCCTTTCAAAATATATATTTGGGAACCTAGATATTCTGTAATGCAATCGGAATAAATACCTACACTCTACCTTAAGAATATTTATGATTTACAAATGGATTTGTTATTTTGTTTGTATGAACTGAACTGCTCCGCAGGCCTCAATAGAGTCATTTTCGGATGACGCTGGAAAGAGGCGCTATGGGGCAAAAGACATTTTTTCGTCACTTATATTTATATGATAAGTG
This sequence comes from Ypsolopha sequella, assembly GCA_934047225.1. Classification (NCBI taxonomy): domain Eukaryota; kingdom Metazoa; phylum Arthropoda; class Insecta; order Lepidoptera; family Ypsolophidae; genus Ypsolopha; species Ypsolopha sequella. The sequence goes on along the minus strand of OW203994.1, from coordinate 10,564,915 downwards.
GGTTATATCGGTTGTCGATTGTCGATTCGGTGTAACACGTTTTAACTTGTTTGACAGGACTAAATTTAAGCATTCTGTCTTTTTCTTTCTGTATCAAAAAGACAAAGACCGGACGTTTAAAATAAGGTTAGTCCTGTCAAATAAGTTGTGTTGCGCCGAATAGACACCTAGTTATATCTTCGAATAATCATCTTTATTTTTGTTTACTGTTGTGTTTGTTTTTAATAACAATACAAATACATCAATTTCTTCATTTTTATTTCAAATAATGTTGTGTCATTTATAATTTGTTGACTGCTAATAAGATATTATTTAAACAGATTTGTTTCTAAATCTTGTTTAGGCGGTTGTGTCAGTTTTCGTTCCCAAAGTGATTTACGGCATTACGCGACAATAGTTTAATGTTAGTTTACATTTTCTAGCAAAGTTGTGTTATTTTATGTATGTATTACATGTGTGTCGATTCGGCGCAACACAATTTAACTTATTAGACAGAACTAAACTTAATTTGAGCCTTCTGTCTTTTTCTTTCCGTATCGAAAAGACAAAGACAGAACGCTTAAAATAAGGTAAGTCCTGTCAAATTAGTTAAGTTGTGTTTAGCCGAATCGACACCATTGTTAATGATCCTACACAACAACTTTAAAGCGTGTTTTCAGTTGTTGTGCAGGATCATTTACAACGTTATGCATTAAAGAACACAACATTGTTAAAGAAGCTTAATTGACATTGAACCATTGTCACGTAATTCCATAAATCACATTTATTTAATGCTTTTTATTCAAAAATAAGGAAAACAATAATAAGTTGTGCGTTTGGGAATGAGCTCTGACACAATCACCTTAAGGTATCAGAAGCCTACTAAATACTTCACTTATAATTCATATTATTCTAAAATATTTATAACTGCAATCTGATAGAAATATTTTTTTCTTATCGTTAAAAAATAAACGCGGAACTACCAGACTCCATATACAACGTTTAACAGAAAGGTGTAACCATATTTGAAGAGCTTATTCAGTCAACGATATAGAACAACTTTTACTATGGAGCCAACCCCGAAATCTCAAAAAAGAAATCTGCCCTTCCATACATTTCGGCCGAGCGGCATTGCATTTTTCTATGAAACAAGTAATTTTTTCTTTCAAGATACAGGGCTTGTTCCATAGTAAAAGTTGTTCTATACCATTGACTGAATAAGCTCTTCAAATATGGTTACACCTTTCTGTTACACGTTGTATAATAATCCATAAGAATGTAAACGCTTTGGCACCTTTTCCTCCGTTTTCCGCGTGTATAATCAAATTTCCTCCATCCTTTGTGTAATAACTTATTTATCCAATTCGGGTGTAAAGTATCCTATTCTCGGCACCCGCAAGCCATAATTAATGCCACGGCTTGGTTCAAGCCTGCCTATATCTTTGCATTACACGTACAAATCCCTTTTCCTTCGTAATAAGTGAAAAGAAATTGTTCATCCGCCTCGACTTCGCGTTTCGACCGCCATTTTGACATAATATTTGTGGATGAAGTAAAGATTTTGCTTTAGTACCTACATAATGTTATGTATATATGTATGCTTGAACTTTTCACACGGATATTTAAGTTACGCGTCACATTTAGATGAGTGTTCTGTGAATCGTCACTGGCGCGACCATTTGTTTTTGGACAGATTTTGAGATATTATTAAAAAAATCGGTCAAGTGCAAGTCAGAACCGAGCGCCTAGGGTTCTGTACTTCGTCAGTTTTGGGGGAATAATTTCTTAACCGCTAATTATATTTTTCGAATTTTTCGAGTTTTATCAAAGATATCAATTCTCTACAAATAACTACTACACAATTAAGTATATATTTTTTCAACCTGCTTTTAGCCTACCTGGAAAAAAACCAGCCAAGTGCAAGTCGGACACTTGTGCATAAAGGATCTGTGCCATCACACAACACGATTACGGAACCCTGAAAACATTATGGTAATTAATTCCACTTGCCGTTATGAAGGTCCAATTTAACTTGAAACGTATGATCTATTTAACTCTGTGTATCTAAAGGGTATAATTAAGTTGGTCTCAATAAGAGTCATAACTTCCTAAATAATTAAATATTCAGATATTTTCCTAAACGTGTCTACCTGTGAACTAAATTTAAATTTTCTAAGTCAACTAGAAGTGCCCTATGTCGAGCAAATTTGCATGAAATTAATTAGGGTAGGATTATTTAGTATTCAATTTAAGTTACTTTTTTATTATTTAAGTTTTATCGAATAATAAATTATATTGATATTATTTTTTTGCGCTGAGATAGAAGCCTGATGTTTTTTCAGCACCATTGAGCGGTAGACTTTTGTAGGAGGTATCAGTTTCAACTTGATATATCACACGGTGAGCGAGCAAAAGTGTCTTGACAGACGGACAAAAAACTGAACTTATAAGGGTTCCGTTTTTCATTTTGAGGTAAGGAACCCTAAAACTTTTTTTTTTCTCTCTTTTGTTGTAGCAATATTTCCTCAGGCGGAGATTAGCTAGGATATCATTTCCAGACGGTAAACACTTAATTCTCAGACTAGGTAGGACCATAGTAATGGTAGGACGCCCAGCTATGATTCTTCTTCCTGATCCCTCTGCCTTTCCTCCGCGCAATGGATGTTGGTTGAACTCTGATTTTTCTTGATCTTCTACACATAACTATTTGTCACTTAAATAAGATAATTTGAGATGGTTTCTGTAACGTTTTAAGCACTGCAGCGATTTTTTTAACATAATAAAAAGAAGTGATTACTTTTAAGGTAAGTAATTCACATTTAGCACAGGGTTATTTTATTTTATTTCGTTTTTTGTTTCGAATAAGCGCATTCCTAATATTTTTAGGGTTCCGTAGTACCTAAAAGGTACAAAAGGAACCTTAATAGTGAGACTCCGTTGTTCGTCCGTCCGTGCGTCCGTCCGTCCGTCCGTCCGTCTGTCCGTATGTCACAGCCTCATAACTTAGCACCGTTAAAGATAAAGACTTTAAATTCGGCACGAATATGGCATTAATTTTCCCAAATAATACGATGGAAAAAAAATATATACTGAAATTAGTCAAAATAATTCTAAAACAAAAGAGAGAAAATTAAAAAATCATATCCTAATAACACAATATGGGTATTTAATTGTAGATATTAAAGAACTTATTGTAAAAATATATACTTTTACTATATTTACTGGCACTGGTTTCGAAAAATCTTTAAAAACCCCAAAAAAAATGAATGTCCCGCCTTCTTATCTCCGAAAATGGTGGATTGAAAAATGTGAAAAACCTGTAATTATAGATTATAACTGGCCAATTACAGGAAAACTATGGCGATTTGAAAAAAGTTGAACACAAATGAGAATATTTCTAAAAAGCAAAATAAATAAAAAACATATTTTATAAAAATACAATATAGGTATTAATTTGTAGGTATTAAAACCTTACTATAAAAATATACAGCTTGGCTATGTTTACTTGCATAATATTTCGAGAAATCCTCGAAAAAAACACAAAAAATGTATGTCCCTCCCCCTTATTTCCAAAAAAACGAAAAATATGAAAATATGGTAATATGTGTTTACGTAAATATTACAGGAAAAATATAGCGGTTGATAAATACTAAAGATGAAACGGATATCCGGTTACTATCCGGTATCCGGCATATACAGCCATATTTTTGGTAACCGGTATCCGGCCGGATAGTAGCCAGTATCCGGCCAGATACCGGATACTTAACTCAGCATACAAAAAGTCGTTTAAATCACAAAATAAATTAATAGTATCGTTGATTGAATAATCTAAATTCTAATACATAAAGTAAATAAGATTGAGATATGGTAGATAAAGACAAGCTTTACAGCAATTGTTGGGAATAAACGTTTGTGATTTTCTTCATACATTACACCAGCTTCTTTTGCTCTCATGATATACCGGATGTAACTCAACAGGTATCTTTTAATAAAATCACACGGAACAACTTTTCCCAAGAAACATACATGTAGAAATGAAACAATATGTTTATGTTTCCTTACTCATTTTGAAAACCTACTGTGAATTTTGAAAGGGCACTGGGCGGGCATGTTAAATTTTTTTTTATCAATATGTTACTTTGGGATTTTTTCAGTATGAACAGTAGACTACGCGGTTTCATTTAAAGATACCCGCCTATTTATATACAGTATACACCGCTGCAAGGAGACAAAAGATACATATTTACGAATTTCGTTTAGATCGAAACTTGTTTCAAGTTTGCAGACCAGCATTTGTATGATTGTGATACGATCATATATCTAAATGACTATCCGTTTCATCTCTAATAAAAATATACGAAAAAAAAATGACAAAATTAAATTTTTCATCCACGATACGGAACCCTAGGTAAGCGAGGCTGACTCGCACTTGTCCGTTTTTTTTTTTGTTTTTACTTAAGTTTAGGCTCTAGTTTTGTCGTTTACATATTTGCCGCCAATTTTGAATTTAGATCTATTCAATATTAAAATTTGTTGGAATTTAGAATATCAGAACAATTGAAAGAATTAGGATTAAGAGCGACCTCGCAGCCGGATTCTGAAAAACCGGCCTTTTTCTAATTAATCAAAACAGAAAACTTAAATTCAAAATTCACTCAATAGTTATTCAACAAAACCTTATTACCTACATATTGTGTATGTTGCCATCACAAAGTTTTCATTGGTTTCTGTAAATTAGAAACTCGAAAATTTTGAATTTAAATTCTGAAAAACGGGCCGTTTTTAGCAAAAGTTAAAAATTTAGCTCATCAAAGACGTTGTCTATGAAAACCATGCTATCTAAAAATAGTTCATTACTATATCTGCGCATTTACTTGAGCAGATTTTCAATAATTATTCTAGTAAGTAATCAATAATGTCTTTTCTAAAGTGGCAGAACTTTCGCAGCATACAGCGCCTTAACTCAAGTCCACGATTCCGTGATATAGAACCAGTGTGCGATGTCGTAATGCAGTGCCTGCTGATACGTTATTTCAATATAGTTTCTGTCGATATTTGTACGGACACAAGTCATTAGCGGCTACCCGCCCCTTAATAAAAGACTAACACATCAAAATATATATATTTTTTTTCAATATAAGAGGAGTCCTAATTTCTTCAAACGAAGCTTCGAAAGTCTGGCGTTGTTATTCATGTTCTAGGCTCCAGTAGTTAAAATTTGGGTAAGGTAAAACTGTAACTTGTAAGTATTATCCTGAGTTTGATTGACGATAAAATTGCCTGACCTTCGAGGTTGTTAAATAATACAATACAATGAGATTTTCGTCCCTTACGAACGCAGCCATAGCCATAGTGATGTGTAAATCGTACTGACATTCTAAGGAACTGACCCAATAAATCATATGGAAAAGAGAATGTTGTACTTCACTAACCCTACGGCCAGACTACCGGACGAATATTCGGACGAATGTTGGTGGCGCAAAACATCGTGGTAAACTCTAAGGGTAAACTGCGTGGCCACATTATAAAATTTCAATGAGTGCGGACAAATATTCGGAGTTGGGTATAGTTTTCTCTTTTTTCCCTGCGGTCCGTAATAGAATTACAATGGATCATAAGCAATTCACTTCATACTTTCGTAATCGATTTTAGCGATATAATTCTATTTCGGAACGCAGGGTTGGATCGTTGAATTTGTATTTTGCTGCTATCACCCCTTTCGCGAGATTCGCGATCATGAAGAGGACCAAGCTATATGTAAAGAAAATGGACTCTATTTGTTCACGCTAACAGCGTGACGGTATGCGCATTTCAGCGCATGCGCAGAAAGTGGCTCGCGACAGAATCGAGTCGCGCGCTGAGAGCTGCTCGCTCGCTCTCTTCGGCTCGAGACGCCTCCGGAGGCGCACGTCTGCGCGCTCGCGCGGCCGGTCTGTTTCGCCGCAACCGTCGATCGAAATATACGTGTACACACATTCGCGACGCCACAACCAATCTCGCGTATTTACCGTGTCTTGTGAACATATCAGTGCTGTGTATTACTCCAAGACATTCTGCACATCCCTGTCATCATCAGCCCGACAAGGAATACACCACGCAGCACATTGTCAGCGCATTCGTCGGCTCGCCAACATTCCAACCAGGTCAGTGCACCCACAATTCTCCCGTGTCAATTCATCCAATTTCCCTTTATCATCAGCTCTGCATTTCCTGTAACCAGCGGTTACATTTTGGTTCTTCGGCCGGATCGATTTCGAGCCGGTAGTAAAACATTTTCAATCCAAGAAAAATTTTGGTCCGTCGAGCGGAAAATTTTTGGTTTATATCACCCCCCGTCTCCCCCTCGCCGGCCCGTAACTTTGTTTGAACCAGCCCCCGTCGATTTACAGTCCATTTTCACCCGGTTAAATATTTTGCCCCCTTTCCCGGCAAAAAATATTTTGTGGTCTCGAATACCTATTGCGGGTAGGTAATCAGAACCGCCGCCTAGAACATTCCATTTATCGGTATAGAACCGGCCCATACATTCAGCCCAATTGTTTAATACAGTCCACTATATTTCTTTATTAAACCCAAATTTACCCGACCCGACCCAATTTACCCAATTTTTACCCGCGGAGTGGGTAATTTCCCCACTGTCAAAGATAGCTTTCCCACGTATTTTGCGAGATATTTTTTTTGGTGCGAGTTTTATTTCGTTTTATTTCGTTTTATTTTGAGTACATACGTATACATTGCATCATTGGATTGTCCGCTCATTTAGATCCGATTTCTGCGAGGTAAATACATTCTTTGTTTGTTTACGCGTTCGAGGCAGTAGGTAGGTATTTTATTCTATAAATAGAATTTTCGACGACTGATGTTTTGTTGTAAATATACTGTTATGACATTTTGGTGAACAAGTTGATCAGCCCTTTTTGATATTTAATGTTACGGTAATCTCGTGTTATTGTCTGCTGTTTTAACCGGGTATATATAGTACAAATATAGTAAACAATTTTTTTTTTTTTTTTCTTCTCTTCTCATCTCTGATCTTATTGTTAATGGTACACATATAGGGTGTTCCACGTTGGTTCAGCTCATATACAGGTTGTTTTTTAAAAAAAAAAAAATTTTTCTTTTTTTTTTTTTTTCTTTCTCTCTGTCGTGTTTATTTTCCGTGTTCCGTTTGAACATAGCCTTTGTTTTTTCGGCCCGCGCAAGTTACAAGCTATCCGCACGTTGGAGTTGGTAGCGCTCAAGTTTTAATAACTCATTTTCACATATAGTCACACTCATCACACATTCAATCAGCACATACACACTCAGCTCATTTTCACTCACACATTCAATCAGCACATACACACTCAGCTCATTTTCACTCACACATTCACTCATCACATACACACTCAGCTCATTTTCACTCACACATTCACTTATCACATACACATTCAGCTCATTTTCACTCAATGAAACCAGCACTCAGCGCACTCAGCACACTCATCACACACACACTCATCACATACACACTCAGTTCATTTTCACTCAATGACTTCAACTCCAACAGAGAATTCTTGTAACTCCGCACAACGTGTAGTGAACGTCACTAACACACCAATTTTGTTGCCAACCATCTCACTTAAAATAGCAGACGTACATGGTCAATTTCACTCAGCACGAGCCCTGTTAGGTTTTATCTCACGTCGCGGTACTCCAGTTCTCAGTCGCTCAGACTGCGGCACAAACTATGATGCAATCACTCACAAGCTCGCGAATCAGCACATAACTTGGTTCGGCGCTCTGCACGAAATAATACTCAACTCAAGACCCCTCTGCCCGATTTCGTCCGACCCTACGGACTTTGAACCTCTCACGGCCGGACATTTCATTATTGGTCGTCCGCTCACCGCTCTACCTGAGCAGTCTTTTGACGACAGACCCATATTTGCTCTTAAACGGTTTCAACTCATTCAAGCGCTCTCTCAGCGCTTTTGGACTCTCTGGTCCAGATCCTACCTCCATACCCTGCAAACCCGCTCCAAATGGCTCTCCCCTTCTTCCCCTCCTCAAGTGGGTGAACTGGTCCTCATCAAAGAGGATGACCTGCCTCCGCTCCAATGGAAGCTGGGGATAATTCTCCGCACGATACCTGGCAAGGATGGAGTGATCCGAGTTGTGGATCTGGACACAGCTCATGGAAATCTGCGACGACCTGTGTTCAAGATAGCCAGGCTGCCGTTGGATTCAGCTCAAGAGGAGCCGCAGCCCCGGCCCCCCCAGGATGTTCACGCTAACAGCGTGACGGTATGCGCATTTCAGCGCATGCGCAGAAAGTGGCTCGCGACAGAATCGAGTCGCGCGCTGAGAGCTGCTCGCTCGCTCTCTTCGGCTCGAGACGCCTCCGGAGGCGCACGTCTGCGCGCTCGCGCGGCCGGTCTGTTTCGCCGCAACCGTCGATCGAAATATACGTGTACACACATTCGCGACGCCACAACCAATCTCGCGTATTTACCGTGTCTTGTGAACATATCAGTGCTGTGTATTACTCCAAGACATTCTGCACATCCCTGTCATCATCAGCCCGACAAGGAATACACCACGCAGCACATTGTCAGCGCATTCGTCGGCTCGCCAACATTCCAACCAGGTCAGTGCACCCACAATTCTCCCGTGTCAATTCATCCAATTTCCCTTTATCATCAGCTCTGCATTTCCTGTAACCAGCGGTTACACTATTGCATTTCGCTTTACTCATATAGCTTTGTCTCCTTCATAGCGACAGTCTCGCTCGCGACAGTTCAAATTAGGTATAGGTAATGTATTTCCGGTCGGTGAATAAATTTTATTTACCTACTGCGCTTCTTGGAAGACTACAAAAAAAATATTTGGAAATTCCGACAGTGGATAAAATCTATTCATAGAAAGAAACCTAAAAACGAATGTCACGAAAAGGGTCCTGCAGATTAAAGCCCTTTTTCTTATTTACTCGTTAAAAATAAGTACTCTGACAGGGGACTTTCTTGTCAAAAGTACCTTAATTATGTATTAGTAAATTTTGTGATGGGGGTCACAAGGGTTCCACAACAATAATTCTGCGTCATACTATTGTCAATAAATTCGAGATTTTTTTCGTAAGATACCATAGCGGCAATACAAGACAGACGGTGCGAGTGAAATCTGAGCTTGAAACGAAGAACGCAGGTGAAGCCGCCCACACGAATATATTTGCGAGCAAAATCCTTTCATGTTCGCCAATTTACCGACAGTGCGGTGGAGCTATTTCAGGACGTGTTTGCCCGAATGATTCGCGATAGGGTGAACTACGTGGCCAGACATGCTGCAATACCGCGAGCATTCGCCTAATCCCGATAATGTGGCCGTAGGGCTATAATAACAGACTTTAGCAATATCGTAGATAATGTATAACGATAGACTTAGGATATACATCCTAAGTATATTTGTAGTACCTAGTTCACTAATACTACGACAACATTATTAGGATTCGGCGAATGTTCACATTGTCGTGGCATGCGGCATCTCTGGCCACGTAGTTCGCCCTGTCGCGAATTATTCGGGCGAACACAAACTAAGTATATTCGCTCCACTGTCGATAAATTTTATTGGCACACATCAAAGGATTTTGTTAGCCTACGTTTGCAGGAGCGCTTTTTGCTGCGTTGACGCTTTAAAATAGAGCAAGAGCCGATAATAAAACTCCCAAAAAAGGCAGCTTTGGGAGTACAAAACAACAACAATAAATATCGGAGCCATCATCAAGAAATTTTTACCTTTACCCCGGCGTGTAGGAACGCTACCAAAAAGTCAAGAACAGAAGGGACAATGGACATGTTTGTCGATTCAGCGTGACACGACTTAACTTATTTGACAGGACCAACCTTATTTTAAGCGTCCTGTCTTTTTCTTTCTTTATCGAAAAGAGAAGGACAGAACGCTTACAGTAAGTTTAGTCCTGTCAAATAAGATGTGCTACACCGAATCAACACCATTGCCTAACACCCGCACACTTACCTATACATATTTAAAACACTGTGGTCACGAAATGCTGATCTTATTAACATAATTACAAAATTGCTCGCCATGTGGAATCCAAAGATTAACTTTGATAACAAGAATACAAGACGTTATGAACGAAGATGAAGTCCCCGACAAGTCAATGAACTTCTGTCAAAAGAAGAACTATTCCCTGCCTTATATGATTTTATAGTTTCGACAAAGTAGAATAAAGAAGACCTCCTATTAGAACCTAGTATGTAGGGTAAAAACTTAGATAAAAACAGTTTCTTCCAAATATGAAGTGGCCAAAAGGACTAGCATCCAGAACGAAAAAACCTTTAAAAGTAAACAAGAATAAAATTAAAATATAAATAATAGATTGAGGACTTCTAACCTCAAACTCAAACAAATCAAATTTTCTCATTAGTTTTCAATGTTTGACAACTTCTAATGTTGATTGATGTTAGATTAGTTTGATATCAAATGTGTAAGTAGGTCAACGAAACCTGAAGAATTATGGCGTCTTTAATAAATGCGTTGAAAAGACTACACATAACAGTCGCACCGCAGGTTAGAATTTTCTCATCAGTAACATCTTTGGTGCCTGAAGCTTCAAATGAAACCTTTTCTGTGTCAAGAACAGAATGGAAGTTTCCACCACAGTACACCAAACCGCGAGAAGTATGGATCGAAAACTTAGACAGTATTGAAGAGAAGAAACTTGGCTTGTTTGAGTTGCACCCTAAAGTGTATGCTGCTAGCCCAAGAATCGATGTTATACACAGAAATGTTACATGGCAGATGAAGTACCGATGGGTATCATGGGCTCACACGAAAACTAGAGCTGAAGTGAGAGGTGGCGGTAGAAAACCTTGGCCCCAAAAAGGTTTAGGTCGAGCGCGTCATGGCTCCATAAGATCTCCTTTGTGGCGTGGTGGTGGCATCGCGCATGGTCCACGATCTGGAAAAACGCATTTTTATATGCTCCCCTTCCATTTAAGAATCCTGGGATTAACATCAACATTATCTGCTAAGCTTGCTCAGGATGACCTTCATGTAATCAAGAATTTAGAACTACCCACTGATGAACCTGAATATTTAGCTGAACTGATAGAGCAGAGGAACTGGGGACCTTCTGTTCTGATTGTAGATGAGTAAGTTATCTTATCACCATTTTCCCTTTTTTCGCACAGCACTATGACAACTCACAATAAGGTTCCGTTTTGAAATGTGTTATCGTCATGTAAAATTTCACTGGTTTATAAGGAAGAGATAGCTATATACTAGAAAGAGAGAAAAATCTGGTTTTGAAATGCTTGCGAGTGATTTTCGTGAACTACAAAGTCAAATTAACCTCAAATGAAATTCAAGGGCAGGAAAAAGTATTGAATTTTGTCGAAAAGCTGGAAAAATACAGAAGTTCTAAATGTCAGGCAAAATTTTAACGGTACCCAGACAAAATAAGTTGCATTTGTCAGTGCAATATTTACATTTCCCGGACATGTTTGAAAACACTTTCGTGCAACTGTGAGGTTATAGCTCATTTACTAGATTTACTCGTGCCGATTTCTGAATGCTGTAGGGTGAAATTTGCATCACTCTAGTGATAACCTGTGTTTTCAAACAGAACCTAAGTGTGTGTTAATGAGTCCAATATAATTAAAATACCAGTACGGATCAAAAATTTCTGATCCATAGTTGTCTTTTGATGCATCTGTGTCTTTGACCATGAGTTTGGACTTCTGGCCAATATATTAGATATCATTCCACAAATAGATCATTATTGGGTTGGGCCATAGATACATATTTATCTACCTTATATTTTTATACTAGCTGTTGCCCGCCACTTTGTTCAGCATGGAAGAAGATGATAAGGCCCCTTGGGAATGTAGCAATAAAAAAAAACATTTAAATTAGATAATAAGCAGGGATAAGATAATCGGATTGATATATACCTAAAGCTGGAGAAACTGTGAATGTTTGTAGGTGTAGAGTCTGCTTCTTATAATATTATTTTGGTAGTAAAAATCCTGGAATTACTTAAAACTTTACGATAATGTAATACTTAATAGATATGTTACCAGCAATCTAAATAAATGAAATGAAAAAAATAGGGATTTATAAAATGCCAAGCTTATTTAGGCCGAACAGAGCAAAAGCAAAACAGAAGGCTGATCAAAAATAAATAAAATAAACAAATGGATAAATCAGTAGAACTTTATAAACTTTCGCGATTTTCACACATTATGAGTATAAGATTCGGGTCTTGATCGTGTTAACATACAACATACCTTAACCATTATGTGCTTGACGTTTTGATGCCTCTGTAGGCTGTCGTGGTCCCAAGCGAACTGATAGATAGATAGAGAAATCAGCTTGGCATTTTTAAATTTCAGAGATATTTTCTACAATTTCTAAATAATATAAATTTACGGTAACATCAATTAAGTATTAGGTACATCATCGTAATGTTTTAAGCAATGCCGTTATTTTGACTGTCAAAATAAATAATATTTTAAGAATCAACTCAAAACCTACAAACTTTTTCAAGGATTTTTCCAATTTTAGATATATATCAACCCGATTATCCTATATCTATATCCCTGATAATAAGTTATCGAACAGTGATCTCCCTTCATTCTTTTTTTTATCCTACTCTGCTATTTTTTTGAAATATCATATTGTCATCAATATACAGGCGGACAGCTCTTTTCTTTTACAGTTTTTAATAGTATTTAATATACTTAGCTTTACAATTTTCAGTACCTATTGCATTGCATCAAAAAAGGTTATACAATTGCTGCAACCAATTTCGCATTAAATCATTTTATTTACAAAAATAGATGACGCTATTTAAATGAAATATTTATTTATGCGTATTCTAATAATGAACAGCACCACTTGTTGATTTTTTTTTGTACTAAAATTTAATTATTTAAATTTGTTATGTAACTTCTAACAGTAGTTAAGTAAATTCCAAATACTTTAAATGACAATAACTTTTTTTCCGACACCTGATTTTAATGAAACAAAGCCTATATTCTTATCCAAATTTAGTTCTATCTACCTGTGAAAACTACACGAAAATCCGTTCAGTAGTTTCGGAATGTGTGTAAACGTCAAAAAGAAAAGAATTCTATAAATTGCTGATTTGTGTTCTCTTACTCTTTTTTAGTCACCTTCTTTCTATTTTTATTACTTTTCGCAAAATTATCTTTATGAACCTATTTTATCATATTAACTAAGTCATACAATTATATTACCACTTGCCAGTGTCATTTCAAAAAGTTGTGTGTTAAAATTTAAGAAAGAAACACATTTATTTCGGCAACAGCCACATTACAATACAATTTTCATATCTTTCATAACCGTTGCGTACAAGGCTGATTTAGTATTCATAGTGTAGATAATTTTTGTGATAGGGATAGAGGTGTTCTGCTCGCATGGTGTTGGTTCAGTAGATATAGCCATTCCAAGGCATGTTTTGATTGCAAAAAATTTATTTTGTTGATTCCTAAGTGTTAAGTCCATTTAACATAATATCTTCTTTATTTTTCAGCACTGACTTAGTACCTCGGAATATTACAGCAGCAACAGACGCTCTAGCTCATGTGAACATTATGCCCGTGTATGGCCTGAATGTCTACTCCATGTTAAAACATGACACCCTGGTTCTGACAGTGGCCGCTGTAGAGAAGATAGAAGAAAGAATACTGCATCACTTACATGCTCCTACCGCACAGCAAAAACCATTCAAGCTAGATCAAGTCTAAAAATAATGTATCTTTATTGTAGTTCAAAATAGTATATGGAAATTAACAAAACCATAGAAATTATTCATTCTAAACCAAAATACTGTTGTAGAAATTTAGGTTAAGTTACTACAAAACGGTGTTTAACTTTAGACAATGTTTAAATCTGTCGTTGTCACCTTTTCTTTCATATTCTAAAAGAGTGACAGCAACAGATTTAAACACTGTCTAAAGTTAAATACCGTTTTGTAGTAACACAGCAGTTGTTCAGTACGCAATGCACAACTTAACTTCGTTTTTCTTGTTAAGAAGTTAAAAGTGAAAAACATGGATCTGTGGCAATTCACGCTAATAGTTTAGTATTAGTTAGGTTTATAAACCAACAGTTTGAAATAAAATGCACAACTATTCATGATTTTGACCAAACAAGCTTAAAATGCTGTTTTAAGTTAACAAGAAAAACAAAGTTAAGTTGTGCACTTTGTACCGAGCAACTGATGTTTAACCTTAAACAAAAAAAAATGAATATCAGCTTAAAATTGTATATTATTAGCTACGCTTGAAATTATTAGTTAATCCAGAAAGACATCAGCAAAAAAAAAATCAAGCTGGATTCTCCCATGGTCATGGCTTTTTCTCTTCATCCTTTCGTTTGGCTTTCAGATTATCAGCTACCTGAAAGAAGCATAAAATAATTTTATCATGGGCGCTATCTAAGGAGTGCAGCCTTGAGTTTTTCATGTAGACTAAGCCACAGTATAAACAATTTAACCACTAGCTACCTGGCTAGTATGTTCAGTTTATTAGTTTATTTTTATTATAATTTTAGTTTACATATGGTATGACATTACTCAGTTCAATCAGTAAGTTTACTTAAAAACAAATCACAGCATGGCTATCACATTGATCCCATGATTCCCAAAGGGTATAAGTGCACCACCTGGCACCCCATTGCCATGCCCTATGATTTTTTTGTACAGGCAAAAATTGGAAAACCATCCATGCCAACATTTTTTCTTCCTTATTTTATAGTTTACATGTGTAAGTCTTTATTTTTTTTTATTTATTCAGACATGCAAATTCTGACAAGCCTTTAAGTTTGTTCGAGCTATGGTCCATCTGTGATGAAATTCCCCAAACATGGAGCACTACCCACAGGGAAATGTCTTAACAAATATCAAGTTTTTAGGGATTCATTTCATTCTGTAACTATCTAAAACTTACCAACCTACCTTTTTCAACTTAGGTTTATCAACACATCCAGCCATTTTCTGCCTCATTTCCCATCTCAACTCGGCCCAGCTATTCTCCCCTGGTACATTAGGTTGGTATTTTGCCCACAGTGATGTGTAATAATGGTACAGGGAGACTGGGTCACATTTCTTCTTTACTGCTTGTTTAGGGACTTTGATTACTGAAAATTTCGAAAATTTTTAGAAGATCTTCAAAGTAATTCACTACTACGACTCTTTGTCAAAAAACTTACGATTTCCATTACTAACAGTAGATTTTGATGGAGCAGAGGACTCAGGTTTTCTTTCGACTCTTACACAGGAACATGCCCTTCTAAGGGGCTTATCATTATCCAGCTGCCTTCGACCCAAGGTTGGAGCAGAATGTACATTTCTCACATTCAGGAACCTTTTTGACCCAGGGCAATCCCTTGAGCACTTCATTATGCCATCTCCCTGAGCCCTTGATCGGATTCTTGAGCTAAAAGTACTGGCACTGTGTAGCCTCTCTGGTCCTGGCATTTCATGCTTTTGTGTATGTTCATTTGACTGGTTGTATTTCATTTGTAAATCATACTTGATGAACTTTTTCAGATCTAAAAAAAGGATTTTAAAATATTTTCTAATGACAGTAGGATAAAATAAGGGGACCAGGGTGATTTTATAAAGATATCTAGGGAATTGGAAGAACACAAAATTATACTACATAAGCTAATTCTTAATATTAGGAGCCCTTCAGACTTTGATGTGTCAAAAGTATGATCAGTGCAGTGTCTAATTATTAGGAGTAGGGTCAGCTCAGCTATCAAAAAGGGGGCTGAATGACAGACTTTGAATATTATTGAATGTCTGTGGGCTGAATAAACAGGGTAGCGTGTAAAGAAGGGGGCACTAAGGAAAAATAGGTACGTGGCCCGAAACTATTAAAGCAGAAGATATCAGTGCAACTTGCCTGTGATGAAGTATTTCAAAACTTCCCCACTAATATTATGAATTCCTAAATCATTTAGGTACCGTAAGATTTCCCGGGCGTCTATTTCTGAAATAACTTCATAATATTCAGTTTCCATACCTAATTGTTACAACAAATCTAATATTTTTCGTAAGTAACGAAATTTTAATTATTAACGATAACAACCACAACTTAAACATTGTTTATGTCAAAAAACGCAAACAAACTTCACAGACGATTTGCCAGATGTACGATTCATAAATCATTCGGCTGATCGATGTACGTACGACCCTTTTTGACCAATAGATGGATTCCAAAAACGGTTGTTATAATTATTATTTCGTTTTAGAACTTAGATTTGTTGTAACAATTTGCTACCTATGTATGATATCTGAATACAACGAAGATATTTCAGAAATAGACGCCCGGGAAATCTTACGGTAAATACCTAAATGATTTAGGAATTCATAATATTAGTGGGGAAGTTTTAAAATACATCATCATAGGCAAGTTGCACTGATATTTTCTGCTTTCATAATATAGGAAAAAAAGCTTACAATGGATATTGTAATCCGATTTAGGTCAATGAATCCAATAGATGGATTCCGAAAACGGGCCGGTATATTACATAATTTTACGAACCAGTTTTATACGACCCAGTTATTCATGTACATGGCATGAAAAACAGGCTGTACAAAACGGGTCGTGCATAACTAACCGCACATAGTTGGCCGCGCAAAACAGGGACCTCACCCACCCGTTTCTTCTCCTTCTGTCTCTCTCTCTTCGATATATTGTAGGTATGTATGTACTTGTGTTGTGTTGTGTATTTTTAAATAAAATAAGTGGTACATGACTAATTATGAAATGGTGATTTTCATTATTGTTGAAGTATCTGTTAAAATAAACAAATTTAAATATCACTAGTAATATATGTACATAATATTAGTTCATGTTCATGTTGTTTACCATCGATAAGACTTTATTGTCCCTAATTTGCAGGTACAGCGAAGCTGTCTCGAATCGAATGGTTAGAATTCACTCGCGCAACGTTGCTTGCTTCGAGAAGACTACTACAACTTACAAGTTGAGATATTCAATTAAAAATGACTGACTACGAAAATAACATTGCCATAAAAATATTCAGAGAATATTTAAAAATTCCAAGTGTGCAGCCCGATGTTGATTATGGTAAGTGTATTATTGTATTTTGTAATATTGTATTTTTTTCAGGTTGGCTTAAATATCTTACAGAAGGTTCAAGGGTTTGAAAACTTCACTTCCCTTCACTATCTACCAACATAATCCTGTACATTAAATAACAAGCCAAGTTAATTTAACGGGTCCATAGACTCCATAGTCAAGACAACTCTGGAACAACTTCCAATGAACCAGCTGGTTGGGGTGTAGGTAGATAAGGGGGCACTATGGTAAAAAAGACTTAAATTATTTGCTGAATTGTGCCCCTTTATTGGCACTCGAACCAACCAACAAGGTCAATTTTTATGTCATAACCAAAAGAATACCTATAGTAAACTTTTAATTTGTGTTATTCATTGATATTTCTTGCTTCATTCAGAATTAATATTGTTAACCTGCTTACTAATAGAAAAAATATAACAATAGAAGTCTATTGTTACGTTGAATAAATTCATCCATTTGTAAGCAAACAGGTTACAAAATAAATGATGTTAGTAATGAATGCCCGTCCGTAGAAATCAATGTCTAACCAAAATTACTTTCTTATAAAACTATTTGTAATAGTAAAATTTAATGCACAAAATAACTTTTATTTCTTGTGAAAACCTATTTTATTTATTCAACCAATTTCTGCCGATTGCTTTGAAACTTATTTATTGCATACTTTTTCTATTTTTATCCTTAAGTAAGGAAAACAATATTGAGATGATTTTTTGCTGTGGTTTATAAAATTTTATTGTTTCTAAAAATTTTTTGCACAGTTATGAAAAAAATATGCATTTTGTACCGTTATATTCCTTCAACACTCTTAAATTTTGCTATGAAATTGGTGTTTAATTTTGAAAAGTAAAAAAATATATATGAAATTATATATT
This sequence comes from Ypsolopha sequella, assembly GCA_934047225.1. Classification (NCBI taxonomy): domain Eukaryota; kingdom Metazoa; phylum Arthropoda; class Insecta; order Lepidoptera; family Ypsolophidae; genus Ypsolopha; species Ypsolopha sequella. The sequence continues at coordinate 10,546,932 of OW203994.1, read as the reverse complement.
TAATCAATCGAAGTATGTACCATTATTATCTATGTACTTTCGCCATTTTATAGGTTAATTTCATTGCAAAAAAAAATTGTGGGAGCGAGAATCAATAAAATATTTGAAGGCGGTTTGGACTGTTTTTTTTTTCCTTGCAAAAAAATGTCCAAATTGCGAAAAAAGTGGTAATCTGTTGGAGCAAGGTTTGGGGAGTATGGTGGGTGTCAGAGACATTCCAATCACAGCTCCTCTAATTTAGCGACCGTCTATCGTGCAGTGTGATATCTAGCGTTGTCCTAAAGCAGCAGTGGGCTAGAACAATTGACCAGTCTCGGTTGTTGAAAAGCGAGCTCTTCCATCGTTTGCAATCATTGACAATACAGATCTGCCGTAACCGTCTAGCCAGAATTTAAGAAGCTGTAGTGCTTGACACCAGCACTGGTCCACCAAATAAACACAATGGCATTTCTATCTTGTTCTAATGCACGTCAAATAGCTTCACTGCCAGCCACTCTTTCACTCTAAATCCTAATTATTGAAAAAAATACGCAGCTCCTTTTGTAGTAATAGCAATGACTTTTTTTCCAAAGGTAATGCACGATTTTTTTCAGGATGAGGTGTCAAAGTTAGCTAATTACAAAAAATTGCTCATAAGTCGGGCAAAAAGATTTTTTCTTCTATAGCATTTCTAGGTTTATTTTCGACTTTGTCACTAGCAGCGCTATTCAGGATTGCGCTACAAAGATTTTATCCTTAGAATTTAGAATTGGGTACCTTTGGCTCTCGAAAAACTAATCGAAGTTGTCAAATTACACGAAATTCATAAAAGTACCAACAAATCGGAAACGATAGACTTTTTACTGAGGTCATATTTAGATATTCGGGTCAGTTATGAGCTGGCCCATCAGCCCTCCAAAGGTTAACGTTGACTTTTGGGTCATCCTGTATACCTACTACTTGTAAATTATTGCAAATATTCTGTCAACTTTCTCGAAATGAAAGCAAATGTTTTTCTTTTGCTAAGAAGTTAATATATTAGGTTTGGTTGGTTTGTTAAACAAATTGTGTACTCATTATAAACTGATAAGATATAAATACGGCATTTGATATGATGAGTAAATAATGATGTGTGTGTATATATATTATTATGATGTGTTACTTAACACAGATGCCTAGTTAAGTGCGAAAAAATATACTAAAGTAAGTAATTACAACTTTAAGTGTTTTAAAATCAAAGTGATCAACTGAACATAAACTACTCAGATAACAACACTGAAAATAGTTTAGGTATTTTAAAACTATCCATATTAAAAAAAACTCTTTAATAATAAAATATGAAATTATGAAAACTTATGAAAATAATAAAAAACCTGAAAGACCGGTGAAACCCGTTTGCATCCCCTGGATTATCCAATGATAGCTGGATGCAACAATATAATGGTAATTTTGGGACATTACCCAAAGTCTTTGTATAATGCTAACTTTATCTGGATAATGTTAGCTTTATATAGTCACCGTGCTTTACTGTAACATACAGAATGGTAAGATGAAGTTTTTATGTCCATTAAAATCTGTATGATATACACAGGAGTCTCTTAGTTAACCAGTTTAAGTAGTTGTTAATGAAAATGAGTGTACCTGTCGCAGATGGATTGTAAAATCCGCGGTTTACAAAAGCGCCAAAGTTTTTACAAAACAGCTCTGTTATATAAAACCACTAAACGTTAACAGGCATGATTGTATAACGTGTAGCGTCATTAAATGCAGCGGGTTAATGTTTAAAGGTTTTGTAAAACAGCTGAGCGGTTTTGTTAAACAGCGTCAAACTAGAAGTTGATTGTAAATTTTGTTAAATACTACAAGAGTCACGTCGCTCCGCTCCACTTCGTTTGGCTCCTTAAAACCTAACACGCTCCTCCTCGCTTCGCTCGTCGTCGCACCTATTTTTTTGACTTTTGGTTGAAGACTTTTTACTTTACGTCTAAACGTGGGTAGTAGTATTGTCGAACGTAACGCAATGACACTCCAACTGAACCTAATTTAGCTGTTTTACATAACGGAGCTATTTTGTAAAACAGCTGATTCTACTTTCCAACTTTGACATATCTATCAGGAACTAGGTTTAGGTGTCCATCAATGAGTTCATCCATGTTTTGAGACGTTTGTCGCACAACTGTTTCGCTTTAAAATATATTACCTTTTCATCGACATTTCGCAGAAAAGTATAAAATGTTAGTGTTTATTCGCTTTCATTGGCAAATTTCCCATTTACTTACATCTATACGAATAATCATATTGTTTAAAGAATTACGTACGTAGTGTTCATTTTAAGAAATAACACTAATTATTTACATGCATGTATACGTACTTGTACCTACACAACCGCAACTCTAAGGTCTCTAAGTGTCTGTATAGAACAGGATATAACACTTTAGTTCTTTAATGGAGTGGGATAGGGGATGTCATTGAGATTGTTCAATTGCATAATGCGTTACAAATAGCGTGAATTACCCTGCCCCTTCCCTCCTATATTAGGTAATAAATAACCTGGGTACAAAACTTATTAAGTTTTTTGTAGATGAGATTTTCGTTTAATCTGAGAATATCACACAGATATTTACTCCTATTTCAGCCTACTAAAGACGGGGTTTTCCCAATTTGTCTTTTTCAAACTCATTTTAAACCGTGAGAAAGGAGTAATAAAATTTTGAAAAAATATATGTCATATGTCACGCTTTGAACTTAATATTTCGGCCGTTAGATACGCGAACTCAAAACTCAAACTCAATTTATTGATAAATAAAATTATTTACAGGTCAATAGTAATTTACATTATTAGCGATGAATTATTAATATTATTCACACTACATATTATATTATGTTTATAAATATATGATATGTTAAACATTAGGTTTTACAATAAAATATTTTACTTAATATTAAAATATTTTTATGATTTACATTCATTAGGTAATTATAGTATTATTACATTATTTTCTTATATTTAAGTATTTAATTTTTTGGTTTATTTTGTATTTGTTGAAGTGTAATATTCCTTGATAACATAGAACGCTTTTTAAGGTAGCCATGCTCTTAGTTTAGTTAGGAATGTTGTGTTTTCTTAAGAAGATTTGATTTCATTAGGAAGTGCACTGTATATTTTAGATCCTGCTATATAGATGGACTTGGTGGATTTAGATAATTTATGTTTAGGTATATGGAGTTTATTAGAATGGCGGGTTAGGTAGGATTGGAAAGTTGCTTTAGTTGGAAAAGTATCTGGGTTTTCTCTTACAGACTTTGAAACGTTGTAGATCTATTGTGAAGTGATGGTTAAAATTTTCAGCTTTATAAATAAAGGTTTAGTGTGTTCGTCTAGAGGTGCATGAGAAAGTAATCTGATAGCCCTTTTTTGCAGTATGAAAGGACGTTCACACTTGGCAGCATCTCCCCAGAGCTCCAACCCGTAGCACAGAACGTTGTGGAAGAGTGAGAAGTAGCAAGAGCGTAATTCTTTAGTTGGGAGTGTTGCGGACAGACGACGAAGCGCGAAACAAGCACCGCTCAGTCTTCCACAGAGTGCTGAGATGTGAGGTTCCCAAGTGAGAGTAGAGTCTACTATTATGCCTAGGAATTTTGTATGTTTTATCTGCTTCAGAATATCACCATCTATATTAATTGATAGAGGTTAGGAGGAGGGCCACCTAGGTTGAAAGAAAGTAACTGAGTTTTAATAGGTTTAACACCAAACCATTCACCTTAAACCAGTTCTGTATGTATATATATTTCAATTTCTAGGTGCAGTTACTTGGTAAAATATCACATGCGTCATCAGCAAAGATGTACATATCTCCATTTACTGTGTCGAGTAGGTCATTGACTTGAACTAAGAACGATAAATTTGCAAGGGCTGATCCTTGAGGTACGCCTATTTCAGATGTGTTTTGTGTTGACTTTATATGTCAATTTTTTAGTGCTACTTGTTGTTGTCTTTCGTTAAGAAAGTCTTTTACCAGATTAAGGGCAGGGCCTCTTATTCTCATATGTTAAAAATTAACGAGCAAGTACTTGATGGTCACAAAAGTCAAATGCACGGGTCATGTCACATATGAGAATCGCTACATGTTTGTGATTTTCTTTCGCTTGTAAATTTTTCCAAACTACCTCTCTGATAACCGAGACGCAAGATCTACCTTTCCTAAGCGTATTGTTTTTCACTGAGTTTGTTATTACTTTCAAGGTACAGGAGTAGGTATACTAACAGGTTATTACTTACAAAGTTCTAGGAGTCCCGGGGTGAGGATGGTCATCTTTCGTCCCGCCGGGTTGGGCTGGTGCCGCAGAAGTTTGCAGCTGGTTGTCGTTGTTTGTCGTAATCAAAAGGTTTGCGTATAATAAACCATTCTTGAAGAGAGGTTCCAGACGGCCAGTTGGCAGGAGATTTAAAGAATGCGTAGTTCTGTTGAGGTATGCCTACAATAAAGCATTTGTGTTGAGTGTGAGGAGGATCAGCAGTGGTGATTTTGCACTTTATTTCAGGTACCTTTTTGGTCAAATACTTCGTGATATTTTCATCTATTGTTTCAGATCTGAAGTTCCAGACGTGTAGGTGACGAAAAACCACTGCTGTGAAGAGATCCGGATCTTCACATCCTGTTGCTCGAACTGGCGGGTTGTGTCTTTGTTTTCGGTGCTGAGGAACGGTGGTTCTTTTGTTGGTATTCCCATCTGGAAGGGCTGCAGGATAGGCTGATTATCGTTCCTCGTCATTTTCTAGAGTAAGTTCTGGTGTTTGTGGTGAACTTTCTTGGGTTTTTTCTTAACTCAGTTTCAATTTCTTTGTTCGTGAATCGTTTCGAGCCGTTTCAGAATTTAGATGTTCTCTTGCACGTGTGACTGCAGCACGTTTCGGACGATTTGATTGGATGGCCACGGCCGATGAATAGCAGTTAGCCGGAGTGAGTGTATTGGTTGATACCTTGCGGTCGCTTGCTGGTGATGAATCTTGATTGTGTCGTGGAATAACCAATCGTTGCTCCTTGTTGTTTGCGCTTTCAGAAAGATAGTGATATATTTTGAGATAACATATTTCTTGTTTCAGATTGTGTACAAGATCCGATAATGATGTGATTTTTTCCTCTAATGGTTGGATAGCTGCTACAACAGCTTTTTTCACTAGTTCACAAGTTTTTTGTGACATGTTTCTCGAGTTTTCGGTTTTAAATCACGGGAGGTTCACGATATCACGTCAGTGCCCTCCAAGGCACTTGCATTTCTCTGCATGCAATAAAATCGCAAAGATAGGCCTAGACTATGATGTAAATATTATTTTATTTGAGTTATATTATTTTGGACATGGTTTATTTACAATAAAACTTTTACCAAAGTAAACGTGGTACAAAATGAGATAAAAAACGGCCGTCCTTCTCATTCCAAAATAATAAATAAAAACTCTGCGTTGGAGTAGGACCGATTTCTCCGGGGACCCTCGCATTAAACCTTTTCCATTGTTTTTTTCTTAAAGATGGTCATACTTTTTTTTTGGTACATACAATATTATTATATTTAAATTTTATTATCATTTCATTGATTTTCAATACTTTGCTATTATTAAGTATTTTTGCTAACTTTGGACTCTTTGGGGTTGAAAACATTTTGCATCTACGTCAATATGAACCAACTAAAATCCGCAGGAGTTCTTTCATGGCATGTACTCTATGGTAACATACTTACTCTCCATGATTTTGTTTTCAAATTAATGTGTTTTATTCAAAGATATTAAAAGAAAATGTAGATACACAAGAATTGAACTTCTAAAACGGCACACAACATAAATGACTTCAGCCAATTACGTAGTATTGCAATGTCACATTAACACGTAGAAGTCATACTTATCGCAAGCGAAAAAGAGATAAAACCTATATGTTGCTGTACGTCGTCCCGTGCGATGTCCATCGTGCGCTGACGCCGCACAGTGGCAGGTAAATTACGTTTCATATACATAGAAATCAAATTATTGGTTTTGAAAAAAAAAATACAATGTTGTGACAATCAACTTTGTCAAAAATTGTCCCGCTATACTTAGAAATCAATGGAAGCTCAACAGTTTGAACTAGTCGTGAAAAAAATTACATTACGTGACTTGTTCTAAAAAAAAAATATTTTATTTTTAATTTGGAACCACTGTGCGTGAGGAGAAAAAGTTCCTCATGTTTTTTGAACAACAAGTTGATTGTGACAACTCTGCATTTTTTTTTCAAAAGCCATGATATGATTTCTATGTATATGAAACGTAATTTACCTGCCACTGTGCGCCGACGTGATACGAGTTGGCAAATTAGTCAAGTTTTAACGTGCTACTTGCGGATCCCCTATTATCTATCTACACTTTCTTCTAATATCGTCAGTTTATTTGAATTTGTACAACCAACGATATTAATATCGTTGTGTACAACATACTTACTCTCCATGATTTTGTTTTCAAATAATTGTTTTATTTGACTTGTACTAAATTGTTTCAGATGAATGTGTCGCTTTCCTAAAGTCTCAAGCAGTTGAATTAGGCTTATCGGTAAAGGTTTACGAAGTAGTAAAGTCTAAGCCGATAGTCATATTGACTTGGCCTGGGAAAGATGCAGCCCTTCCATCGATCCTGTTAAACTCACATATGGATGTGGTGCCTGTTTTTGAGGTGGGTGCTATCTAGAAAGTTATTGACGTATTTCTTATATGTAAATGTGAGTTAATTAACCGCAAGTTTACAATTATCACAATAACATTCTCTTAGTAATAACATTATATGGCACAATTTGTGTTCATTTTGTGCGCTATGGAAAGTACTTTGGGCGCAAGATAGACAGAGAAGACGTAAGGCGAGGAAGGGACGAGGTGCGGACGCGACTTTTTAAATTATACTGAAGAGATGGGGCAAGAACGGGATTATAGACACAGGGCGCGGTGAAAAGTCACGGCCACTTCGAGCCAGATTGAAATGCCAGGGATGACACATGACACCCCACGCCCAGCCTTCACTCAGGTGCTCTCCGCGACGCGTCTCTTTTCTATATGTTTTGGAAAGGGCACAGCACAGACGACGAAGCGTCGTGCCCGCGTCTCGTTTCCGCCCCATTTTCTCTGTATGGTTTACGTCTCTACACTTCTATACATTTTGTATGAAAGTAGATTAAAGGAGCGCCACGTCTTCGCCTCGTCCTCGTCTTATGTCTTTTCTGTTTGTCTTGCGTCTAAGCCGTGTCTTTGTTACTATTGAATAAATTGTTACTTTGGTTCGCTAAAGAAGAGAATAAGTGTTACCAATAAGTTCCTGCACGCATCTCTAGGGCAATTTACCTATCAATTATTTGGAGTCCATTAACGCGTCTTCGCCTCGTCCTCGTCTTATGTCTTTTATGTTTGTCTTGCGTCTAAGCCGTGTCTTTGTTACTATTGAATAAATTGTTACTTTGGTTCGCTAAAGAAGAGAATAAGTGTTATTAATAAGTTCCTGCACGCATCTCTAGGGCAATTTACCTATCAATTACTTGGAGTCCATTAAAACGGCAATCTTTTCTTTTTTTTTTCAGAAAAGTTGGACTTATCCCCCATTTAGTGCCCACATAGATAACGATGGCAGAATATATGCGCGAGGCTCGCAAGACATGAAGTGTGTTGGTATTCAGTACCTTGAGGCTATACGTAAATTTAAGGAATCTGGTGTTCAGCTGAAGAGGACGCTGCATGTTTCATTTGTGCCTGGTAATCATAAATATAATAATATTAATGTTAGTGAGAAAAAAGGGAAGAAAAAGAGAAAAAATCTCGAGTACATTTATCGCACTTGCTTAGTAATTTTACGGTGTTTTCATTTACTACCTGGTGAGTCACTCTTCTTGCTAAATGGCAAAGGAATTAATCTGTTCCACTTTCTCTCTTTTTATTTTGTTATTCTATTTTTTTTATCCTTGCATTACTGATGAAAAGTAGAGTGTTCAGCTCGGGTTTACAGATTATTTACACGCTCGGTTTGAGCTTGACCATCTAAATATCTGGGGTGATATTCATCACTTACCTCCCTTGTATAAAAGTTTCCTATTACAAACATGAGTGAAGGAAAAAGTAACCTTTATTAACAAGTTCCTTGCTTTTAGATGAAGAAATTGGCGGACATGACGGCATGGCCAAGTTTGTACATACCGAAGATTTCAAAGCTTTAAATGTTGGGTTTGCAATGGATGAGGGCATGGCAAGCCCAAACGAAGATTTTATACTTTTTTATGGTGAAAGGAGTATTTGGCGTAAGTATGATTTGTGTCTGTTGTAGCAATATTATTTATTGTATAAATTAAACATATTTTACACTTATTTCCAGAATTACATATCCACTGTACTGGGCAGCCAGGCCACGGTTCGTTGCTGTTAGAGAACACCGCTGGAGAAAAGGTACCTTTGTAATATTTATAGTTTCGATTATCAACACTCTGTAGAATACAGTATCTATTTAGAATATAGTACATAATACCTACTTGTACAATACGTCCCACTTATTAAGTAAAGTGTTCGTTTTTCGTGTATTAACCGCGCCAATAAAGAAGCCGGGAGTAAATATTTGATTTGATAATTAATTTTTGCATACGGTGCCTGAGTATGGGATTGTAGTAAGTAAAATGAGTAACCAATATTGTGTGAGAAACATAGCATGCTTTGGCTGCCGTTCATAAAACGCCTCTTTTATGGCACGGGTAATATTGATTATGTTACCTTTAACGACCTTTGAAAGTGAGCTGCCCTAAAAAGTCAAAAGTGGTAAAAAAAAACACTTAAATAAAGGCCTGTGGAATAATTCTACAGGTTGTATGTGCTATTTTACTTTACTATAAGTTTGTAGTATTTTGTTAGACTTACCTTTACCTGCTGATGATTTACCAAATTATTTTAAACGATATCTTTTGCAGTTGAGATACATAATCGATAAATTTATGGATTTGAGACAAAAAGAGAAAAATATTTTGGAGAGGAATCCAAAACTCACGATTGGAGATGTCACCACAGTAAACCTCACTCAAGTTTATGTAAGATACTTTTGTTGTTTTTTTACACACTTGTAAGTTATTTTAACTAAATGTGATTGTACACTCTTGGAAGTTATTTAAACTAAATGTGCTTTTATTTTCAAGCTGTCCGTTACATAAATTTTGAAAATGGTAAGTGAGCGAGTCTTCCATTTTTGTGCTAAGCCAGAGACATATAGGTCGATGTGCTAAGCTAAACCTCTTTGCTATGGTACTTACCTATTGTTCAACTAGAGAAATGTTTAATGTATGTAGTACAGCCTTTACTTACATCTTAAGTACTCGCACTTATATCTTATTACATATAGAATACCATGAGTCCCAATATTCATTCTTTTATATTTATTGACTGTGATTGTATTTTTTTATTATTATTTCTCTTATAATGATGCCCTTGGTCATTTAACATTTTTATTAAATTTCAGGGTGGTGTACAATCCAACGTGATTCCTGAGAAATTAACTGTGGTGTTTGATATACGCATTGCTGTAACTGTTGATCATATTGAATTTGAAAACATGGTAAGATTTCGTTTAAAATTAAAATTCATACATTTTTGAGACCACAACTCAGCCAGCAAGACATCCATTATTTGTTATGCAAAGGATATTAGAGCGTAGGACTTTAGAGCGTATGATCAAGGTTTTTTTATATTTACACGGTTGAACTAATTTACCGCCTCTGTTGCCGAGTAGTAGAGCGCTCGCCTGCTAACCCAGAGGTCTTTGGTTCAATCCTCGTGGTGCACATTAAATTTGTGTTCGGTCTGTGTGCTTCGGAAGGCACGTTAGCTGCTGGTCCAATTGTACCTAAGAACGGCAATACGCCATCCATCAAGTTTGGGATGTCATAATCGTCGGTGAAAAGTGGGTGTACCAAGTGTGGAATGTAACTTGCATTTCACAGTTGACGGATCACCTATGACACTCCCTCGAGGATTCATGTCGTGACGATATGTTTAATTTATCAATTGTGATTTAGATCAAACAATGGCTGGAAGAAGCTGGAGAAGGCATAACATACGAATTTGAACAAAGGAACCCATACGTTGAAAGTACTAAGCTGGACTCCAGTAATCCTTACTGGGTCGCATTTAAATCAGCTGCTGATGAGATGTGAGTTCAAATATTTTAAATTCTTTATTATTGTATATCTTATATATCTTTTATTATTATTAAATTATACAGAAAACTTAATTTTATCGATCGAATAAAAAATACTATTTTATTCGTGATATTAACTTTTAATTGTGATATATGAGTATATTGTGCAGTTTTTTTTACAATCAACGGTTTCCAGAGCTCCTCACATCCAGATTTACTTTCTTCTGCGTTTCTTTGCAACTGTAATACATTGAATGTTATTTAAAAATAGTTTTATGTTATTTATCCTATTTTTCAAGTAGGGATAACCCGTATCAATAGACGTTGGGAATAAACATGGCAGCTGTTCTGTCCAGCTCTCACTTACACTAACTCCGTACTTAGCAATACATATAAAATGCAACGTCTGTCTTTGTGTACGGTTACTTATAACTTGGAAACCACTCAATGGATTTTGATGCAGTTTTCATTGTTAGGTAGAGCATTTTTTTGGAAAGGTTTTAACCTAGTATCATCACGCTACGACCAAAGGGAGTACAGCAAAAAAGAGTTCAAGTGAAACATGTGATAGTTTTCCCTTAGCGTATAGTCAAATGTAATAATCCGACCGTCGCGGATTCAAATCACAGACCAAAAAATTCATTATTTGTTATTTTTTCAATGTTCCCTATACTTAAATGTATAATCTAATACATAGTAAAACAATATAAAATATTACGTACCTATATGGACTAGAGACGCTATATGCTGTAAAAGTGCATTTTAGAAAAACAATGTTATCGAATAGCACAACTTCTTTACGTTACCTAAATTTTCCTAGATGTATAGTTTACATCTCGGGCTCTTTATACCAATTGGTTTAATAGAAACTATTTTCTTATTTTATTTTATTTCATTTCTAGGGACGTAAAATTGGACTGTAGAATATTCCCGGCCGCAACGGACAGCAGGTACGTTCGAAAAGTTGGTATTCCGGCAATCGGCTTTTCACCGATGAACAACACCCCGGTGCTTTTACACGACCACAACGAGTTTCTAAAAGCTGACACGTTTTTAAAGGGAATAGATATTTATGTGAAATTACTGGCAGCTGTTGCTAATATCTAAGAGGAGCTAAATATAAGTGTAAAATTAAATTACAAAAGTAATGTAGGGTAAGAAATTATTATTGAAGTAAATTTATTGACTGTCTTTTTAATACAAGAGATAATTAAAAATAATGTCATTATGTTTGCAAATTATTTATAATTATATAACATTGTTATTTAAAAGACATGTAATAATTATTTTTAGATACCCATAAGCGTTTGTTGCCCGATGTTTGTTTTAAGTACTTAGTAATTATTTACATTATTCTTGTTATACGTTTTAATCATTAGTAATTTAAATCTCTTGTTAATAATTGAATAGAAATATATTATTCATGTTAAAAAGTTGTATTATTGCAAAGTATTTTCATAAATGACTTTAGTCTAGAGTATGTTTTTTCTTAAATAGTCATTATTTCCAATTTAAAAAGCACAGGGACAAAATACTATTGAAACCACTTATTTAACTTATTTATTAAAACCAAATGGATACTTACAGCCATCTATGCTTACAGCAATACTATTTTTATATATGTATGTACGTTTCTTTATTCCACCATAACTTCTTAATGCTTGAACCGATTTCGAAGTTTGTGGTACCGTTAGAATCCTTATGTCATGCTGGGTGACAAATTCAAATAGTTTATTTTGCAAAGCAGGTATAGATATATACACTTTTTACACGTCAAATTTAATCTAATAAAGAAAATATATGTAATAAAATAATAAATGTACATGAACTAAATTAAAGGTTTATTTAATTTATGTAGCAATATATTTACGATTAAAATGATAGGTAAAATATATATTATACAAGGTAAAATCCAATCAGCCGCCCGAACCCATACCGGAGACCCGGCCAGGGACCAGGAACAAGGTTCAATGATCACCAACCGAGATCATAGACATAGGCTATAAATATATACAGGGTGTAACATCGGTCATAAAATGGCAAAACTATCAATTGAAATTTGCTATAAACCTAAACTACCATATGGATTCTAGTGAAAGAGGTCTCAAAGGATCCATGATAATCCGAAAAGTGTCATGTACTTTATACAGGATGTAAAAAACTCCAAGAGCCAAAAAAATTAATAAATGTCCACGGAATGTTGCATAAAATATAAACAGTAATTCTATCGGCGTTGGTGTAAAAATTGAACCCAGCACAGTTGAGTTTGACGCCTTGAGAGGACAAGGTAAAGTGGAGCGAAATATGCTGCCCTTTATATTGTGCTGGCCGTAACAGTGCAATAGCTGCAACGGACAACGCTGGACAGAGTCGTCGCGACGTAGATCTTGGCACAAAGATTTTGGCCAAAGGTCAGGCTTATGTTGCACTGAGTCGTGTGAGGCAACTAGAAGGTCTCGCAATCAGTGTTTTTGATCCTCGAAAGCTTCTTCACGAGCCACACGACAAAAAGCCCCTCGCAGAATTAAATCGCCTGAGGAATCTCAATCAATAGAGTTCTTTCAACTCAAGTGTAGGCTATCAAATTTGGCGAATTAAAAAATTTAATTCATAATAATAATTTATTTTTCAAACATAGGTACAATAATTGGATATACATAAGTTTAAAATGGCCTGTCTACGTTTCACCTTAATTGGTTACATTGCTAGATATCATAAAAAAAACAGACGCACTAAACTTAAAAATATTTAACTACTGGGGCAGCTTGTTTTCGTTTAGGAACTCTTTTACGGAGTAGTAAACTTTGTCAATTAATATTTCTTTTATTTCATTTTTAAATTTGGAGTTATTTTCAGTTTGTCGAATATTTGGTGGTAACTTATTAAAAACTTTGGGTGCCATTCCCAGCACACTCCGTGAGTATAGATTTTTTTGATTGATACCTACACCACAGTAAATACTGTACAGAATACGTTTCTCAGAACATTGCAAACTACAATGACCTCAGCTGAAGGAATTATTATTAGCTGCCGTTCCCTGGTTCCATAATTTAATTCCTTTGCTCTTTTCGCACGCTTTTTGACAGATGAGGAAAAACCACTACCTACCTAAAACAAAAACTCCCTTTGCCAGCCAGTGCTAAGTGCGTACATTATTTGGGTTTGGTTGGACGTGCATGTATGTGGTGCAGTGCAGCCAGTGCTGTCTGCGGACGTGCAATATAGGGACCTTAAACCTTCAATACAATGATTGAAGTTCAATCTTTCAATTGATTCATTCCATTCAACTTTGTTCTGTTTTGTAAACAAAACAGACAGGCAGATCCTTGATAAAAATAACAATTGAAAATGAACAAAATTTGTAGAATATGTTTAGAGGAAGGTGTTCTATCTTCTATATTTACTAGGAACTTCAATTTGTCTTGGTGTGACATGATTGAATATTGTTTTAACGTTAAGGTATGTTCCCATTTTGTACTATACTGATTACCTATTATTCTGCATGTTCAGTCTAGTTTACTTTGTCGCTGTTGAACACCGATCTAAACAATAAGTAAATATACCATCATAACTTGACTCGCGCTCACTATTTGTACGTACAATATACTATGAAATGAAAATAGTAATCAGTGCAATTTCATTCATTTCATTACACAGGCACAGGCACAGGTATTTTTAATACTTAAAAGGATGTTCCAACACCTAATGTAATAAGATAAGTTTTTTGCAAATAAACAATTTCTATTCTATTTCTATTTCTATTTCTATTATATTAGGACCGCAAGAGCCTACCACTTTAAAATAAAACTCATGTCTTACTTGCCAGAATAATTATTGAAAGTCACTGAACTGTTTTAAATAGCAAAGTTTTCATATATAAATGTTTATTTATAGTTAAAATTTAAAGTTACCTATGCTTAAGGGGTGTGGTATTATTGTTCTGCTATTGGAACAAGAATGGAGCACAAATTAAGTCGGTCAGTCTGTCAGAGTGTTGATAAGGGGGCATGATACCTAATTTTTCTCATAGTGCCCACTTATCTACACCCCAACACAAATGTCAATTCTACACATGTGTATGAAAACTCTACGGTATGAAATGACAGTTACCAATGGTAGGATGTGCAAATAAATGAAAAGACTTTTCCAATTATTTTGTTCACCCTCATGTGGCGCCATTTCATAGCAAGGTAAAATTGAGACCCCATTCTTTGTGCACACCCTTCAAGAGTATGAAACGGGGTTGTATTAAAAGGATTCATTCTTTCATTTCATTACTAAACTATATCTATAGCTTTCTGACCTACGTTATATGTGTAGGAAGGAATGAGAAAGATAGCGAGCCTCTTTTGGATGATCAACTATTGACTGAATTTAAACAGGAACTAGTACAATTTTTGTACTTCAGCAAAGATAATTATTTTGCAAAGTCTAAATAATTTTTACTTTTCCACAGATAGTTCTTGTTTATAGTTAGGGTGCTGGTGAGCATTTCGGTATATAATTTGCTCAGGTTTCATATTAATAGGGATTAAAGTTCAGATCAAAACAAATCAATTTGGTTCAGTTGATTAAGGTCCTATGTTGCTGCATCGGAGTCAGAGGCAGACATAAACAAATCATATTTTACAAATTCGAAGCTCTCTCAATAGACAACCTGGCGTTATCATGGTGGTAGATGCAGTGTATTATAATATATTATGAATCCCAGCAAAAAAAATAATTTGAAGAAGGGGCAGAGTTCAGTACAGTCGGTGCAGGAATGTTGGCTTAGCCAAAAAAAGAATTGAGATCAAATTGGGTGCTGAGGTTTATGGAGTGGAGGCCCTTCAATCATAACTGCAATAATGTACAACGTTATTCACTTAGTTTTTTAGGCTTTTTGTTACTGAATATGTAGAACTTGGCAAGTTTTCATAGTCAATTTACATGAAATTTTGTATAATAAGTAACTCATATTATTAGTTTGAAAATATTTTTTTTTGCTTATGAAAATTAAGTTATTGATATAAATACTAAAACACGTTGGACTGCAGTAACTTTGTACAAAGTTGACAACTTAATTTCAGATCAGTAAGAATGATGGTTTGCCTGAGCAGTTATGCAGTAATTGTGTCTATAAACTGGGAATTACTTATCATTTTAAGCAGACCTGTGAAAGTGCTGATATACGACTGAGACAATATTTAGGTCTCTCTTTACCTAACAAGTAAGTTTTTATTTTGTATTTGTATCAAGTTCAGTAAATGTCCTGTAACTTCAGCTAACACCAAGAAAAACATTTTTCTTTGAGATTCTATTCACATTTACCATAAGAACATTATGCCTACCTACCAATGTAAAAAAAAAAAATCCAATCATATATAAGGATTTAGAGATTAAGTTTAGAAAAGTAGAACCTGTTTTCACAAATGACAAACAAGGGGACATATCTTCTTGGGTTATACCACAGAACAGATTAACGAACGCCTAATTCTGCTTAGCAACGCATTCCATTAATGAAATAAGGCACAGTATAGATATTAAGACTAACATGTTGGCGAAACATGTTTTCGCTTTAGGCAACTCTCACTTATTAAGGAATCTGTAGTAGGGTGGATCAAAAATCCATTTTTTCGAGTTTCATATCAGATGGGTATAATTACTTTGAAGCGACAAAAAAAATAAAAAGTTTTGGACCACGTGTTCTGCCTCCACAATTGATTCGAAACTTGTCTAATTATTTCACATAAAATAAGTTATAAAAATTATGTTGTGTTTACAAGGCCGAAGGAAATAAAATTATGTTATAGATGCCCCAAATGAGAAATTCTGTGAATTACACAGATTTAATTTAATTTTAGACTTGATAAGTGACGACTATTTTTATTATATTTTTTATGGTATACTTACATAAGGCTTAAACAAAAAAAAAATACAAAAAAATGTATAAATGAAAAATCTTATTTCTTCCATACATTTTGTAAAACTTCGAATCAATTGTGAAGGCAGAAGACGTGGTCCGATTTTTTTTATTTGAACTCTCATCGTTTCGAAGTAATTCCACCCATCCGATTTAAAATTTGAAAAAAGTGGACTTTCAATCAGGGAGAATCTGTAGGCCTACCATACCATGAGCTTAGTTAGGCCTTGGTAATATTGTTCTTAACCCTCAATACTCGCTAGCGACTGCGTAAAATATTTATATGATAAATTTTACAGCCCCTATCGGCTTACAAGAGGAACCAGAATATCTTATAAATACAAAACATTTTACACAGTCATTAACGAGTATCGGGAACAAACTCATGGTACTGGGACCTAATTTCAACATCTATCTATCGCTTTTAAATGTATCGTGATTGGCTAAAAATGATGTGTTATGTCATTACTAGCAAATCACAATACGTTTTAAAGCGATAGTGATAGATGTTGAAGTATGACAATAAGGGGCTGATTTAGCCATCAACCTTAGTTCGTGAAAAACCTTAATAGATATGAAATTTTCAGGTCGAATGATGCAGCTGTCATGACTGATCCTGTACCTGTAAGTAACTAGAAATTAGAAAATTAATAATTTTGATTTATTTTTAAATACTGATCACCAGTTTCTAAAAACTTGATAACAATTTCAAGGTTTTCTTTTAAGACACCATGTTCCTTAGGACATTCGTTTCTTGTCGATGATGCCATATATCTAGCTGATTTCTTTCCCATTTTTACTGGTCTTCAATTCAAATAGATAAAGGAATGTTTCCTTTTTGTTAAATTTGCTATCATCAATATTTAAGGTACTTTCCTTGCACCAACCGCTCTCATTTTCCACACTGTATACGCACTGCTAAGGAAAAGAATAAACGAGCTTTTTGCACCTTGTTGTAGAACAACTGGATGGATAGGGTCTACAATAGTCTGAATTGAATTTTGTTATGACTACTAATGACTTGAAATCTTTTACAGGCGGTTACACATACCATCATAAAGAAATGGTAAGTTAAATATACCCAATATCTCTTTTGCTGTAGCTATCTGTGATGGTATAAAATAAGACAAATACCAACTCTGCTTTTTTTCTAGTAAATGCCAATCAGCCCATAACAGGAAAAGCAGTAGTAATTACAAGAGAAAAGCCGAAACAGAGAAGCAGAAACGTGGCCCGAAACCGAAGCCCAAGCAAATACATTCCTGTTTTCAGTGTGACAAGGAGTTCCGATGTCAGGCACAGTTAGATATGCATGTTAGGTATGTTCTGTTACCTGCTGAGGCCAGATACAATCATTATTTAAATGTAGTTTTATAATTTAGTTCATCTACTCCCATACTCCCATAATAAGGTAATTACTACATCAAAAGCGGTTCTTTAAGTACCTACATTGTTTATCCGAAGTTATAATATTACTTTTATTACACCGCGATTCTGCGCTGTGACTCGTCCAATTTATAACAACAATTAATAACACCGCTAGAGAGCCAATCAACAACGGCGACGAGAAATAAGTCCTGTTCTTATTTCTCAAGCCATGTCCCCTTTTATCTTCGTGGCTTTTCATTGGCCTTAAGGCAGCATTACCGGAAGATACACCTGAGGTTCATGATGAACGAGTGTTCTTCTCATTTTTCGTGTGAAATTTTTAATTGAAAATATTATCGAAAACGATATTTATCAAAACTTCAAGCACTCGTGTTCCAATGTCTCTCATTATCTCACAGTTGCACAAAATAGGTCAGTTACAGTGTTTTATTTTGAGTATTATGTATTAATTATAGTTTATTTTTATTGTTTTCAGAACCCACACAGGCGACCGCCCATTCTGCTGCATGTACTGTCCACGTCGGTTCACACAGAAGCACAATCTCACGATACACCTCCGTATCCACACGGGAGAGAAACCTTTTCAATGTGAAATATGCAGGTATTTATACAATGATTTATGTTTAGAAGGAACTCGTATTTAGTTGAGGAATCTGTTGAGTTCTCAGTATCGCTAATACGTCAGTAACATATCATGTATGGAAAGATCTAAACAATTTCATTTAAAAAATTCATTAACCTGTATAATGGGTTCAAGTTTCGTTTTAGCGATTGTTTTAGCGATAGCTAAACAGATAAATTATTTATTTGCCTAAAAATTGAATTTCGTTGGATAAATTGAACGTATAATGCTATGCTCAACGCTGCAAAAGACAAGACAAGAGACTTAACAAAGAGAATTGAAATATCGGCTTTCTAAAAGTTGTAGTTGTAAATTCGTTGATTAGTTTCTTTTCTCTCTTTACAGCAAAAGGTTTTCTGCACAAGGAAATCTCCAGACACATTTAAAAATTCATACAGGCCAAAGAGATCATGTAAGTTTTCCTTTCAACCGTATTAGTTAAAGACTATATTTATTACAATATCAGTTTTCTTTGATCAGTGTTGTGAAATGTCAAATGTTTTATGTCAATTTTGTATGAAAAGGGGTCCTTTTAGGGTTTTAGGTTAGTCAACAAGGAACCCTTATAGTTTTATAGTTTCGCCATGTCTGTCTGTCTTTCTGTCTGTCCGCGGTTTAGCTCAGAGACTCTTAGTACTAGAAAGCTGCAATTTGGCATGAGTATACATATTAATCACGCCGACAAAGTGGTAAAATAAAATCATGAAAAAAAAAACTTTTGCGAAATATTAAGCTCTAAAGTGCAAATTTTCGTTAGAGTCAAGGGGGACCCCTGCCAGCTAAACGGTTGTTTTTTGATATGTGACAAAATTCACCGTAGTAGTATGTACAGCGAAGTTAAAAGGGAAACTATCACAGCTAAGTAGGCTTTACAAGTTAACGAGGAGAGATCGCGCCAAACTTTTAACACGGGGCCCTCTAAACACGGGGCTATTCGTATAGGCAGGAACAAAATGTATGGGCAGTTCTTCGGAAGAGCAACTTCCGAGCGGACTAGAAGTTTGGCGCAATCTGTATTAGTCGACAAACTTATACAATGTACTTGGAGAAGTCCGCATATTATGTAGGGCAACTACGGAACCCTACACTGCGCGTGGCCCAACACACACTTGACGTCATGTTGGATCAGTTTCCATAGACAATATTTGATGAAGTTTCCTTTAAAAAAAAACCGAAAATACTCATGTATTTTTTATAAGACAAACGTCGTCAAATAAATAAATTCTTAATAAATGAAAACAATTCATTAAAGAATCTTACATATGGCTATATTTTTTCCAGTTTATGGTTTATTTTAAAAATGATATTTGTTATGCGATTTTGTGCATTTCAGTAATTCTTTTTTTTTGTAAAACATAATGATCGTATTCACAGCATTTCAGCCAAAAGTTTACTTTGATTTGTAACTCAGACTTCACATAGTCGACTTATTCCTGCTGTCTGTCCAGGTGTTTCCAAAAAGAGAAAATAATCTTTCTGCCGACGCATTTGAATCTGGAATGGAAGCTACCAACTGAAATTTTTTAAAAAGCCTGGAGCCTGTTTCAACTTCAAAAACAATTTGTGCCATAGCTCATAAGTACGTAATGGATATTGAGCCCTATTGTCGTTCTTTGGCCACAAATACACGCATTTTAGGGCATGCAGGTTTCTTCACGATATTTTCCTTCATCGTTCAACAAGTTGGTAATACAAATATGTGCTATGCACATAAATTCTATATATACATATAACGTCATCGATTTTTGACCCACCCTCCCGCCTACAATCATCCTATTGTCATTATCTAATGACCCCACCCTCTCACATAACTGATAAGTTTCATTATCTGTATTACAAATTTTTTTTTTTTTTTGCAAGGCCCCAATTATTGCCATCTATGCTCAGGATGTTACCGTCTCTTGTAGACCGGATCCCCCCACCTAATTTTGAATAACGTATTATATGGACGGCCCCTTGGTGCATGTCCGACCAGGATTGAACCTGGGTCTCAATATTGAGAGGCCAGCGTTCTATCGCCCCTTATCTTCTATTGACTTCACTATATACTTAACTAGCCTTACGCCTGCGTTTATTCAATCTCTGTTCCGTTTTCGGCTTGGGCGTTATTTTATTTACGACCCTCATAGCCTATCTATATGTTGACCAGGGTCACTGCAATGATAATAAAGAAAACTGCATCCAAATCCGTTGAGCCGCTCTCGAGTTAAAATGAAACAGATAGAGAGACAGACTAAAGTTCTTATAATAGTAGGTCTCTGGCTTCAGTATAATACAAATATAATAAACCATTCCACATAAAATTATGAAAACATGTTGAATGTGTACAGAACAGACAGGACTTTTTTACTTTATTATTGGTATAGATAACACGATACTCATAATGACCCATCGGGATCCCGGATTTTCGGTACAGTTGGCAACCCTAAGTAGGGCGGGAATAAACTTTTCGGTACAGTTGGCAACCCTAAGTAGGGCGGGAATAAACTTTTCTAAAAGGCTAGTTCATGTTTTCTTTTACAGACATGCACTCTCTGCAACAAATCGTTCATTACGTCGAGTGAGCTGACACGTCACATGTGCAAGCACAGAGGTGTCAAGGACTACAAGTGTGACATCTGTGGAGCTGCCTTTGTTCAGTCCAGGGACCTTGTAAGTATTAGGTTTTTTCCAAATTTTTACTCATCGGGAGTAATTGTAAGTCACCTCGCATCTATTGCCAGATTTACACAGTCGTGCTCTCTATAGCTTGTCAACATCGTGTTTACCGCGCCCACGGGGTACAGGAGTTGGGGAACGGCCTCGGAGAGGATGCGGGCAGTGTGGCGAATAAGCGCGATGCGTGCTCGATCATTAATTTGAAGTAGTTGACTGATATTCCCATAGTAGTTGAAATACGGTTAAATGTCCTAATATCAGCAATTTCAAAATAACTGATTATTGCGCGCTCGGCAGTTGATTAGAGCACGATAGACAATTAAAAAAACAAAAGCGTTAGAGCAAGACATTTAAGCCCCATAAGGCTTTAAGACAAGACAAGGACGTAGAAAAGCGGGGACTGTAGGCCCAGCCCACCCCAGAATAAAAAAAATGTGCACGATAAAAGAGTAAATTTCAGTTTAACTAATAACTGTAAACATTGTTAACCATCACTTTTTATTGTCTCTTTCATCCATCTATGGTCATTGTTTCAAATCTGGCCCACCCTAGAAAAAAAACATTGGGAATTGAAAGAAATACCGGAATACTTATTAGAAATAGCAATGAATATTAAATATCAGTTTTCATAAACAAAGTATATTTAAAGCAAAAATTTTAACTTATTCTGTAAGAGAATGTGAAAGACGAAGACATTTCTTGTGAAATCTACTAACCTATTTAAAAACAGTTATTATATAATATACATATTACAGTTTAATAGTATATGTATTTTTGTTGTATATTACAGAAGTTACACAAACTGAAAAAGCATCAGATAGATGTCAGCTCCAAAACTGAAAAGAAGGATATTCTCAATCACCATATTGATATCATTGGCGTAGATGCTGGGAAAGACATGACTACACTATCAAAGGAAAACGAACTTCATATACCAACAACCAACAGTCTGAAGAATCCCGAAGTTAATCCTAACCTCCTCAACCACCATATTGATATCAGGCGTGGATGCTGGGAAAGACATGACTACTCTATCAAAGGAAAATGAAATTCATATACCAACAACCAGTAGTCTAAAGGATCCCGAAGTTACTTCGAACTAAAATCTGCTAATTGGTCATCAAAAAGGGGCCAAAGACGTGTTAAAAGATATGTGGGGCGAGAGAAACATTGTTGTACGAGTACTTACAATATGCGATAAACAATTTGAATTTTTTAAAGTCTAGCACATCACTACTTGCATAGACACAAGGTTATAAACCAATTCATAGTAGATATTTATAATATATAATCTGCTCTTACGGTTCCATGCGTTGGCAATTTGACATATGGAGCACAAGGCATTCAAAGGGATTTTTGTTTCAGAACAGGTTATTTTGTTGTCTGTACTGAGAAGTCTCTAGTGCATTACTAAATAAATAAATAAATAAGTACAGTATTTACTAGTCATTGTTAGTACGCACGCACGAGCTTGTAACAATAATAAGTACAGTGATAGATCCAACCATGGATGTACAAAAAACGGGAGTTGCGCTAACCAAAAATTTAAGCACCCATAGTAAGTCAACTCGCTTGCACTACGAGCCCACCCAGCACATATTCACTCACACACTTTAACCGCCATCATTGCTATTTGCATGAGTGACTCAGTAGTTGCTTAATGGCGACCCTGTCCCGCCTTTTTATGTACCTACGTCTCTTCATAGTCGATACATGATTTTTCGAAATAGACCTTGCCTGTACTGATATAAGAATTGTTTTTCACCATCAATTTGAGGATAACAATAATATTCGTATGGCCTTGTATGATTTTGTAGTTTCCTGCGGGAAAACTTTGTACCTATAAGTTACAAATTTAATGGATGAAAACAAACACTTGTACTGTTTCACAATTTAATTTACAGCAAAATTAACCCCAACTAGTTTCGCCTAATCGGCATTCTCAAGGGAATAACATAATAATTTAAGGCGAAACTAGTTGGGGTTAATTTTTCTGTAAATTAAATTGTGAAACAGTACAAGTGTTTGTTTTCATCCATGATGATGTTTCACCAAGAGCCGACAATCGCAAGTATTAACTTTACAAATTTAATTTTAAATTCTGAAACCAGCTTTTGGTCTCCGGTGTAATTTGTAATTTGAGGAGAAAAGATATTTTGCGGTCGTAGCTCGTAAAGTCTTAAAACCATTACAACCAGCCAGCTATTAAAGAGCTCAGGGATTATAATTTTTTATATCCTTCAACTTTATGTCAATGCAAGTAAGGTAGAAACACGAGTTCGAGTTCGTCGCTCGAACAATCGGATTCAGTGTTTTTTTTTTCGTTTTCAGTCTCTTATGGTTTGGACACTTTTGAGCGCGGACCTAATGTCCATGGGTTTTTAAGTCAATGGTTCCAGTCAATCTTTTTCAGCGATACACACCACTATATGAATGTAGGATCTGAAAGTGATTAACAAAGGGCTGTGCTGTAAGTAGTTAATAATTACATAATTTATTAAACAATGACAGTCAACATAATCTTGTGTATTATTATTATTTACTCTACACTTTTCTACTTTCCTTTATAACTAAATTAACGAATTGGGATCCAGGGTTCGACAACATCTCCAATCTTTTTCCTTTCTGTAACAAAAAATTGCATGAATTAGCAGTAATTTAAAATAATTAAAACTGAATGCAAGTAATTGATTTATCCTATAATACACAATATATAAAGCTAAGATTGAAGCAAAGGTCAGTGAATTACAATTTAGATGTATGTATATAAAATTCAGAGGTATGCCCAACCATCTACCAACATTAACAGTAAATAAAATAAAAATGAGGCAGTAGAATGCTGGCCTCTCAATCTCGAGACCCAGGTTCGATCCCCGGTTGGGCATGCACCAATGATTTTTCCAGAATATACATATGTGCATAGTATTTGTTCTTATTTACCACTTGCTGAATGGTGAAGGAAAAGATAGTAAGGAAACCTGCATGTATTTGTGCCTGAAGAATGGAGATAGGGCTCATCTATAAGATTCAGAGGTATGTCGAAACGTCTACCAGTAAATAAAATAAAAAAAAAGGCGGTAGAACGCTGGCCTCTCAATCTCGAGACCCAGGTTCTATCCCAGGTTGGGCAAGCACCAATGAGTTTTCCGGAATATATGTGCGGATTATTTGTTCTTAATTACCACTTGCTGAATGGTGAAGGAAAAGATCGTAAGGAAACCTGCATGTATTTTTGCCTGAAGAATGGCGATAGGGCTCATATTGGAACATGATAATGATACTGTTGTTAAAATGCGGGCATGCGGGTGTACTCTAACTTGCATTTCATATTGTAACAATACATATTATTATATTACCTGGTTGTTTAAAATCTTCAGGGTGCAATTCTATATAGTGCATGTATACAGCATCTCTTTCAGCAAAGTACTCATTGCGCTTGTTGTGTATGAAATGTAGAAGTCCAGACCAGAGACTCATTGCAATCACATGCTTTTGGATACCTGAAAGTGTTTAGGGATTCATATTTTGTTTTGTAGCATTGATTTAGTTTTGGCAGATGAAGGCAAGGAAATGAAATGTCATCTACCTATTTGGATACTTATTGAATTGAAATCAAGTTTATGCAGTAATAGTTGGCTAATAATCAACCATAATCATACATACATGACATGAGTTATAAAACATTATTAATAATAACAATATTACTTAAGTTAATACATAGCTCAACATGTTCACCATTCCTCTTACCTATTTGCTACTATGTACATGGGAATGTACCTATAAATTAAGAACCTGACTTCAAAACTAAACAGATTTTGATGCAACCTTGAGAGCTCCTATAAGAAGGTTTGAGTTAACTTGTTATAAATAAGCTTCTTGCTAGTTATACTCATATTAGACAAGACAGTGCCTGCGGCGCTGAAAAACAAATAACTTTCAAGTCTGGTATTGTGCCCCGTTATCGACACTGACCAATTTATTACTACTTATTATTGTGCTTTAGTTCCATAGCTTAATAAAAATTTGTACAAAATGGTAAGCTTTGAAGGCTTACAAGTAAATTATATATGTTGCAGGTAAATCGTTAGAGCCGTGGTTTTTGTTAGGTTTTTTATAATCTAACCTAACCTAGTGAAATTATAATATCACAGCTTTAACAACTTACCTGTGACATATATGCACTTATACAACGAAGCCTAACAGCTAACAGTGAGATACAACAGCTGTAAAACAAATCAATGTCAAAATTAGTGTTTTCTAGCTGGTGTTACTGAAGAGGAACAGTGGATGATAAGGGACAGAAAAAGGATGAGAATGTTCCCTTTTGAGACGGGTCTGGCAACCCTGCGAGTGAGCCGGACTACTCTTAATAAGTATATATGATTTCAACTAATTAATTTGACATCATCCAGCAACGTAAATTATGGATAGCCTCATGTTAAAGATAATTGATCATGGAATAAAGTGACTGTGGAGAAAATATACCAGCAATAGCTGCAGTCGGGCGAAGCCGCTGGTGTAACATAGCGTTAGTTTTCATAAAAAAGTACAAAAGTTAATATTGTTTATTATGTAATTGTCTTACCGCTAAGAGCAGGACGACGGGTTGCGAAGTTCATGCCGCATGCTGAAGCAAGCCCTAATGAACAACCCAAAATGTATGGCCAGTAAACATTGAGAAGCGGCTGTTTTCTATCTGCGTCTCCTAATTTGAGGAGATCAACAGCAGACATATGAGCAGTCATTGTGAAATAAATTCAGATCCACTGACAAAAACACAAATCAGTGAAATCAGGCACTTCTCTCTCTTCTTGAAATGAACTGTCAGTTTTTTTTTTTTTTTTTTTTTTTTATGGCAAGTACGGACTCCTTTTTTAAAGGTCAGTTTTGCCAGCGTCAAGTGATATTAAAAGAAAAGTATAATGTATAATAAGAAGAAGGAAGGGACGAGTTATTACCTCTTGAGAGAAATAAAATTATAATAAATATAAATATCGATCGATGGAAATGTAATATACGTATGAAGATGAGTAAAATAAAAGTTGGCTTCGTATGGTGAAGTTAGATACATAGTGGAAGAATAAACTTAAGAATATTATAGTATATGTATAGTAAGGTATACCTGTTTTAATTATACAGTTAGATAAATAAGAAGGGTTGGATGACATCTGTAATGGATTATAGTGGTCTACTTAGCTACAGTGTGATTTTGTTGAGGACTAAGAATGAGGCTAATGCTCTAGTGGCGTCTTTATCAGAAAAGGAAAGGATATATGAAGGACTAGTTGGAAGGTTTACTTTGTTAATAATTAAAAGGTCTAATAAAGAAGTAGAGTTATTTATGGGACAGTTAAATAAAATATGTTCAATTGTACCATCTTCAATTCCACATTCACAAAGGGAGTGGTCCCGAATCCTTATTCTTGCAAGGTGGGCCGGAGAGCAACAATGACCTAAACGTAACCTTGATATTATAGAGGTGATTTTTTTACTGAACTTAATTTTAGAGAACCATGGTTTTAATTTTATTGAAGGTTGGATGTTGAATAGGTGTTTTCCTTTAATGGAGCTGCTGGATTTCCAAGAAATGTTCCATGATTTAGAAATGTATTGAACTGGAAGGAGAATTAAGTCATGGGAGTATATTTTGAAATTATTTTTTTCCCCGTGAGTGGTGGCTGTTTTGGCTAAGGAATCAGCTATTTCATTACCCTTAATCCCAGAATGGCCAGGAATCCAGGCAAGAATTATGTCAAGACTAGAAAGTGATGCTAATTTAAGTAAATGTTTTATTTCGAGGGCGATAGGACATATTGAATTTTTATCGAAGGGGTTGGATATGATAGACTGGAGTGCAGAGTGACAGTCGGAAAGTATTAAAGATTTATCTAAGTTGTGTTCTAATATATATTTGATTGATTCTAGAATGGCCATGCACTCTCCTGTGAAGATTGTACTAATGAATGGGTATTTGAATAATTTCGAAATATTGCCTGATTCATGATAAAAAGCGGAGCCAACTGAACCCTCCGGATTTAATTTTGACGAGTCTGTGAAAAATATATCATAATCAGACCACCTTTGATGTATAATGTTCCGGAGTTTAGTTTCTGTATTAGGGGAGTCTTTATTTATATCTAAAGTTATGTGGATGTTTGGTTGGAAAATTAATGATTCGAAATCAAAGCGAAAATTTGGATGATGAGAAAATTTGTGGATGTCAAATTTAATGGCACCAAGTTTCCTAAAACTTTTGATTAAACAGGGAATGGTTTTGTTTGACCAGAAGGGGTTTGTATGTACGTAATTATCCAGAAGACGAAGTTTTGGGATGAGGGGGTGGTTAGAAAATTGACAAATTTTAAAAAGGAAACGGTCCGACAAGAATTGTCTTCTGATGTTTAATGGAGGATCAGCTGATTCGACTTGCAGAGCGTTTATTGGGGAACTTTTCATGGCCCCAATGACTAGTCGTAAGCATTTGGCCTGGATAACTTCTAATTTTTTTAATGATTGTTTGTTTGCGGGTACGAGGGTGAATGATCCGAAATCAAGAATACTTCTAATAATTGCATTATATAAAAGACGGAGGGAGAAAGGATGGGCCCCCCACCAGACTCCTCTCAAGCATCGAAGAATGTTTATATTGCGTTCGCATTTTTTGAGAATGAGATGAATATGGGAATTACCAGTCATTTTGGAGTCGAATATTTTACCAAGGAATTTGGCTTCTTTTTCAATTGGAACAGGAGAACCTTCACAAAAAATGTTAACCGGTGGGATGATGCGTTTTCTTGTAAAAACAACAACAACACTTTTAGAGGGAGAAAGGGATAAATCATGGGATGTTAACCATGTAGAAAGGGAATCCAGACCGGAATTAATATTATCGACTGCTGTAGGAATAATTTTATGATTGTTATAAATCAGAAGGTCATCTGCATATTGAAGAATTCTGCAGGTGGTGGTAACAGATCGTTCAAGGTCAGCTGTGTAAACATCATAGAGAATGGGGCTGAGGACAGATCCCTGTGGAAGGCCTTTCCATGCCTGTCTTGGGGGGATATCGATGCCGGGATATCTCAAGACAATAGTTCTCTCTATCAATAAATTAAAAATGAAATTAACTATTTTTAATGGGATTTTTTGTACTAATAATTTGTTTTTGAGTATTAAGAGGTTGACGTTATCATAGGCTGCAGAGACATCCAAAAAGGCAGCAACTAGTGATTCGTTTCTGGAAAATGCTAGATGGATATCTGTGGTAAGAATGCTGTGACTATCAGTAACACTTCTCCCTTTTCTAAAGCCATATTGAGATTTTGCCAGTAGACTATGGTGTTCAAGGTGCCATTCTAATCGATTTTTTGTAAGATATTCAACGACTTTAGGGATGACGGAAGATAAGGCTAACGGTCTGTAGGCGGATGGGTCAGATGGGTCCTTAGATGGTTTTAATTTAGGAATAATGATTTGTCTCTTCCAGGATTGGGGGATGTGTCCAGTTTCAACAATTAGATTTATTAAATTCAAGAGGTAGCTTCTGGAAGATAAGTTAAGATGATACAGAAAGGAATAAGGTATACCATCCGGACCGGGGGCTGAGTCTTTGACATGGTCTAGTACTAGAGAGAGTTCTTGGAGTGTGAAGTGACAGTCAAGAGGGCTAGAGGAAGATGAAGTGTAGTTGTATGGCATGGAGTCATAGTTAGGAACTGTGGTTGGGGCGAGTTTATCCATGAATTTATTTACCCAGGAAGTGTAGAAAGCAGAATTGGAGTCATCTTCATTACGGCCTGACCTAAAACGTCTAATGTTTTTCCAGACAATACTTGAAGGTGTTTGAGGAGAGAGAGAGGAACAAAATTTTTTCCATCCTTGGGATTTCTTTTTACGGAGAAGTCTTTTTGTCGCTGCTTCGGTGTTCCTGAGATCTAGAAAATTGGAGAGGTTTAGGAAATGATTGCAGATCAATTCTTTTTCTTTACGTTTTTTTATAGCTTCGGAACATTCTTGATCCCACCAAGGTGGGGAACTAATTTTACCTTTAGCAGAGTTCTTTTTTTTAAAAATAGCGTTTGCTGCAGATATCAGAGAATCTGTGAATTTTTTTATGCATTCTTCGGTGTTTGATGAAGAGGGAGTAGGGAGATTTGTAATATCAAGGTCGACTAAATCACTGAATTTAGACCAATCACCATTATTAAGGATATATGGTAATAGGGGAGGGAGTGATGGAATATATCTGTTTTGGGATGGGAAAGAGATGGATATAGGATAATGGTCTGAGCCTAGAGTGAGAGGAAGACGTGACCAGTATAATAGGCTTGCTAATGATGATGAGCAAAAGGTTAGGTCAACATAACTAGGGTTCTGACCTGGGGTAATTCTACGGGTATGTGAGCCATCATTGAGAGTACAAAGATTAAATTCGTCAATAATTTCAATAAGTTTGTTCGCAAAAATATCATTTTGAGGGGCACCCCAAGATTGGTGATGACAATTGAAGTCTCCAAAAAGGACAAGAGGTTGAGATACAGAGTTAAGGATATTACTTATAGCTGAAAGAAAAGAGTTGTCTTTTTTGGGGAGGTATATAGATATGTAGGTAATGTTATTTACTATGATAGCTACAGCATTCATATTGGGGTTGTTGTATTGTAAAGGAATTATAGAAAAGGGGATGTTTCTTTTGATGAAGATAGCACTTCCACCGTAGGAGTCACTTCTATCATCTCTTATGCATTTATAACCTGAGATCTTAAAAATAGAACCTGGGCTGAGCCAGGTTTCTGAAATTGCACATAAAAAGGGTTTGAATTTGTTAAGGAGGTAGATGAAGTCAGAACGTTTATTTGAGATGCTTCTAATGTTCCACTGAAGGATTCTGTCCATGATTAAGTGATATAAATAATGATTGTGTGAAAGAGTTGATGATTTTTGTAGCAACGTCGTGCGGTAAGTTACATTTGAAAATAATTTCTATTATGGTTGAGACCAGTGAGTGTATATTTTCCTCAATACGAATGGTTTTATCAGAAGGGGCAGACGAATTATTTTCAAGGGCACAACCATTAGAAGGAGGGGGGATCGTGAAACTCTTGATTATGTTATTGTGGGCTTGTTGGTCATATCCTGGGGTAATAACGGGACGGGGAGAGGGGTTTGCGAATATTGTCTTTTTATAGTTTTTTTTAATGTTGTTTTGTGATTTTATGGTGGTCAGGGAATCGGAGTGAGGTTTCTGAGGCATAATGTGAAAAGCTGCAGGGGATGATGAAGATAGAACTTCTGAGAATGATTTTTTGACCGAGGGGAAATTTTTACTCGCATCCATGTAAGAAACTGAATGACACGACATATAATTCTTAATGTTAGCCTGTCTATGGTGTTCTGGACAAGTGCGGTCGGTGGCATAGTGTGAACCGGAGCAGTAAAGGCAAATTGCTTCGTTATTTCCAATGGAACATGAGTCCCCAGAATGGTCACCTGAGCATTTGTAGCATTTTGGTTTGGATCTACAGATTCCTCGAGTGTGGCCGAATCTACAGCAGGAGTAGCATTGTATTGTTGGGAAAATGTATTTTTCAACTTCAAGGGCTGAGTAATAGCAGAATATTTTTTTAGGGAGGGTTTGACCGTCAAATGTTAGGACTATCGTTTGGGTTGGGATCCAGGAGGGAACAGTGGAGTCTTGTGAGGCAACTTTCCTATTTAATCGTCTTATTTTAACGATGTTACCAGTGCCTGATGGGAGTTTAATGCTTTCGATAATTTCTTGGTCCGTCCAGTCAGTTGGTACGCCACGAACAAGCCCCATCCTCGTGATGTTATGTGAGGGAATATAGGCTTTGAAGTTATGTTTTGGAAGGATATCATTTGTCAGGAATTCGTTGGCATCTTTGTAAGAATTAAAAGTAATGGAGAGTCTGTTTCTGCCAATTCTTTTAATTCCGTCCTCTAGGATGTTGAACATTTTGTTTTTGAACAAAAATGATCCAAATTTTACGGGATGTAGGGAAGTACCGGAAGAAGGTGTTGATTGTACTAATTCGACGTAAGCTATATATGGACCAAGGTCTTCTGGGTAATATATTTGTCGCGATTGTGTAGGTGGGCTTTGTGGATTTTGTTGATTGGTTGAATTATTGGTAGGGAGGTTTGTTAGGGATGGAGGGGTAGTTTGGGATAACGGTATTTGTAAAGAGGGGGAGATAGGGGAAGTGATGTCGTTATTATTTCGGGTAAGTTCATCGCCATCAACAGCCTTAAATGTTTTTTTGGAAAAGTAGTCATGGTCGTTGGCGATAATTTTGTGTTTTAACTCCTGACGTTTCGAGAAAATGGTGGAATTAGAAGAAGGATTCGTTACAACTTCTTCATATTCCATATTATTGTCGGATTCATATTCTGAATTGGAAGAGTTCAGATTCCTGTCCAGGGGGTCGGGAGGTTTGGGAGGTTTGGGATTGATGTTATGGAGGGACATATTTGTAGAACATGGAACAGGTGAGAAATGAGAGTTAAAAACTACACGAAAACTATATTAATTATGATTATGAGGATGAGATTAATGACTAAAACGAATAAAAGAGGTAATATTAACGAAAAGACTGCAGAAAACTTAAATTGGAAGCAAAACACATGTGCACCGGATCAGTTGACAGCTGACAATCAACTGTCAGTTTGTTTGACAGGCAGTGAGGCAGGACACAGGACTGACTTACCTATCGCGTTTAACGCATGTGCTTCGCCGCAGCGATGAAGCGTGAAACGGGTTGCAGAGTTATAAACGATCATTTTGCATGACTTAAACGAGAATATTTTCCGATGCTCTCTGCATCGTATTCTTATATAGATCTACAAACTTAGCCGTTCCGGTGGAACAACTTTTTCTACTGACACAACAAATATTTTGCTTTACGAAAATGGCCAAGAATATATTGCTCCTCTCAGAAAGAAATATGATTCTTGTCATGATATGATTTTTATACGTTTACCAGGGCTATTAAAAATTACAAAACATGAACTGAAGAGTGTTAAACGTTTGAACACAGTTATCACAATGACAAATGAGAACTATTCCTATTTTCTCGCCTAGAGCGATATTTTTATACCGAGCCATTTTAATTTGTTCTTGTTATTTCCTATGAGTCTAAAACTTGATTTAAAGTTTTTCTATAATTATAAAACCTGAAACTCATTCCTCATTTAAAAATGGTCGTTTAACACACATCTATCGCCGCAAACCGTTTCATATGCGTGTGCGTTAAGCGCGACAAATGACTGGGTTATCAAAATAGATTCACCAGGCTCAGCTTAAAGGCCAAACAAAAATTGCTTCTATATTCACTGTGACAGTCTTCGCCACCGGAACAAATAAATTTGTGGTTTGTATATATACGATGCAGAGAGCATTGGATGCACCGATTCTTGTTGAAATCATGCGAAATGGTTGTTTATAATTTATAACTTTGTACCCGTCGCGTCACACACGGAGTATTATATTCCTTGGTCGCACACTTCATCCATGCGCCGATGCATGCGTAGGTGCGTTCCGTATTGAGCGTCGACTCGCATGACGCGCGTCGAATTTGGTCCGATATGCGCATCTACTGCGTCAATGTGATTTATTTATTACCAACATAACAAACGCGAACACCGCATAGAACTGCATAAATAGCATCTCCCTGTGGCCTGATGCGACTGATGCAGTGAGTATTTGACAACTGCTGCTCTCATTGACGTCAAACCGCGCGAAAGTTTAAAGTTCTTTTGTTTTGTTTAACAACAACAAAAAAAAAACGGGAATATTTTAGCAAACTGTGAAAGGTCAGAAATTACTATATACTAAATACTTTTTAAATACTAAATACGTTTTATAATAAATTATCTCTTTTAACCAGTTCCGCCTCTTGTGGAGCTAAAAACCAAAGTTAACAGTTCATTCCGTTCTTCTAAAAAAACAGGAACCTCCACTAAATCCTCTATTTCTCTGAAAAGTTTATCTAATATCTTCAGAAAATAAAATCAAAACTCATGCTCTGTGCTAGCAAGTGGCAGGCGCCCAGCGGGTCTACTGCGTAATTCTCATTTTCATCAACATCAACTTGAGATTGAAATTTGACGTGCGTGCGACGACGCCCGCCTAACATGCCATCTCTTTTGCACGCGTTGAATTTCGCATGCATTTGCTTGAAGTTGATACAAATGAGAATTACGCGGTAGAGCCCCAGGTCGCAATTCGCGCCAAAGCCGTTCCGATTTGTTTTTATTGCATGATGCGCGTCGATGCGCTTTGACAAAACGGAATGATCAAATCGCATCAACGCAATGATGCAGTAAATGCGCATTTCGGAACGAAGCCCTGCAGACCTCAGACCAATCTGCAGACCCACGTTCATTACAATAATTAACACTTTCGTCAGGTTCCAACACTGTGACAGCAGGATAGCGTATACGATTTAAAACGCGTGCGACATAGATGGCAATAGAATCCGTGTCGCGACCCCTAAGTTTATGAACGCGCCACTGATTGACAGCTGACTAACATGACAGTTTGATATTGGTGTTGGTGTATGGTATGGTACCTATTGCAATAATTGCATGTGTGGTATTTTTTATAAATATTCCGTCGTGGTTGGTTAATTAATACATTCGATTGTTTAATTTCATAGCAGTAAATTAGATAAAAATCATGGTAAGCACATATCAACTCTTCTTTCTTTCTCCGTCTGTAAGATATAACCTTTCATCCTAACCTGCAAAACGTTTGTTTTTTTTTAGGGGAAACAGAGAAAAACCCGTAAAATTGTTGAAAACAGGTTCGCCAAAATGAAAAAAGTAATAAGTCCCAGCGATAGCAGGATCAAGGACAGTCAGAGAGCCGAACCAAAGAAGAAGAAACGTATAGATCCACATGAAATGAAGATACGTGAAGTTGCTCAAACCAGCTCTGCCCTATTCTTCCAATACAACACACAGCTTGGGCCCCCATACCATATATTAGTTGACACTAATTTCATTAACTTTTCTATTAAGAACAAACTGGATATAATTCAAAACATGATGGACTGCTTGTATGCAAAATGCATCCCTTATATTACAGACTGTGTTCTGGGTGAATTGGAAAAGCTCGGACGCAAATACCGCGTGGCTTTACGCATCATAAAAGATCCTCGGTTTGAGAGAATCACTTGTCTTCATAAAGGTACCTATGCTGATGATTGCATAGTCCAGCGAGTGACACAACATAAGTGTTTTATTGTAGCCACAAATGATAAGGATTTAAAAAGGAGGATCAGAAAGATACCTGGTGTCCCAATAATGTTTGTAGCACAACATAAATACTCTATAGAAAGGATGCCTGATGCTTATGGAGCACCAAAAGGTGCTGTTTAGTTATAATAAAAATTGTTCTCCTACTTATTTTTTTTTCTGTCACATCTTGATCTCATTGATTAACTTTTATCATACCAAATACCAAAATAGATAGATATACCAATATCCACTTATCTTAATATCCTGTGCCATAATCTGAACTGCAATCTAACAATAATGAGTAATTATATCAAAGCAGTTTTCTAGTAAACATAAAATTTTTATTTCACTACAACTTATTCTAAAATATGTACATATTTCAATACAACTAATTGTTTGGCATACTAGGAGAGCCAACGACATCAATGATCTCTCCGACAGGCTTGCTTTCTGGCTCTGTGCTGGTGCTGCAAATTGATGAAGGTATCATCAGCGTCTGAAACAAAACGAAATTATAATAAATACCTGCTGTTTTATTTATATTTATCAATTATTATGTAGCCTTAATATAATTTCATTGATAAACAAAAAAAGTCCAGTACAAGTTTTGGAGAGGGCCATTCTGACAAGAGTGGGGGAGACGGTTGAGGCAGCGCGCGGGCACACATCCGACAACGCGTGGCGGGCTAGTGGGCAACGGAGTACGCAGTACGTCAGTAAGGTGTTCTGAAGTGTACGCCGCGTGGTCAAACCGTATTTAAATACTTTACTTTGAGGTGGTCTGGTGCCGATCCGTCGTAATGTGCGACCACCACAGATATCCAGAGATATGGTAAGGGGTCATGCCGCTCTTTTTAAATAGTTAATATTAATAATTTTACTAGTAAATAAGACATTCCAAGAACATACAAAAATAAGACATTTTTATTGGGCTTATACGATATTTTTTTTTGCAAGGCTGTCCTTACTAGCAACAGATTGGTGCCTTATTTATTACAGGTTTAGTTCTTTTTTAGAATAAGCAGGTTCAATTCTGGCTAGGGCTTTTCAAAAAATCTTTGAATCAGTTTTTATTTTCTTCAAAATCGATAACTCTTTATCAAGTAAATTTTTCATCCCTCAGTTTTTAGATTTTCCCCATACTGACCCATAACAACGCGCTATCCTGTATATTGATTGATTAATATTACAATCATCCATAGAAAGTGGGTGTTTAAATATTTTGTTGACACTCCACCTGTCATAACACCATCCTGTTGTAAAAAAAAACTTCTCTATAAACTATTAGCAGATATTGAAAGATATAAGACACCAACATTACTGGCGTGTTAGGCACTCCCTTCCAATGTTGGACTTCTTGGACTGCATTGAAATGAGGCTAAACACAAACCTTCCCAGGGTTCAGCGCTTCATACTGATGTCGTAGCGCTTGCAGCTCAAACTCGTAGGACGCGAGTGCGTTCTTCAAGTCTATACTCAGAGCCAGGTCGGAGCGGAGTTCGTTAAACTGCTTGCAAATCTCCTCCGTTGGGGTCGGCGCTAGGTCTGCAAAAGGTTATAAAGTTTGTTTTATATAATGAATGGTAGATGTAATTTTTAGGGTTCCGTACCCAAAGGGTGCCAAACGGAACCTTATTACTAAGCTTTTGCACTCTGTCTGTCACAGGGGGTCTACAGCTTCAGCCTTAATAGGTAGCCAGTTGAAAATTTCACAGAATACTTGTTACTACGGCCTCTGACAAAATATCAACTCGCTTACTACATATTACGGCTTAGGGTTCCATTTAGCAGCCTTCGCGTACGGAACCCTAAAAGAGTGCTGCTTTGATCTTACTATGAAATGCATAAATATGAGTTCAAAACGCTCTTTCGAAATAAATGGTTATGTATTTCGAGGAAAGTTTTGACCCTAAACCAAACAATCAAAACTGGGGTACTAGGATGAACTTAGAATTAGAATTTATCGATTCTATCTGTCAAATTTATCTAATCGACGCGTACGTGCTCGCATAGCTGTTACGTTAAAATCTGATTTTCACTGAGAGATAAGATCAAAACCCCTTTTTGACACCCTCGGAAGTCATAAAATCTGATGCCTGACTATTCCGCTGTAATACTCACCAACATCTAGCGCTCGCAGCTCCTGCTCGATAGCTTTCGTCTTCCGCTGCCCGACGCCGGGGGGCAGCTTCATGCGCTGAGAGCGCAGCCACACGCCTGCGCCGCGGGACTCGGGGAATCTGATGCCTGACCATTCCACAGTCTGGAAAATGTAAGACCGTTTTTTGAGTTGCATGTACTAGCCCGCAGCGTTGCTGGCGTGGATCCCGTGGGTATTTCCTAAAACCTCTTCAGAGCGGATATCTAAGTTATACAAGGAACCTATATATAGTCCAAATTTCATGTTTCTAGGTCTAGCCGATAGATCAGGGCGTTGATAGATCAGTCAGTCATTCAGTCAGGGTATTCTTTTATGTACATGTGGCAGGCAAACAGTAAATTTCCGCAGTTTACAAACACTCGCTGTTTTGAAATTTGTCGAAAAATGCCCGCCGTTTGTAAAATGACTTTGGCATTTTTTAAAAAGCCGAAATCGAAAGTCTCACCAAAAAGTGAAAAATAGGTGCGACGAACGGAGCGAGGAGGTGCGTGTTAGGTTTACATATAAGTACATATTGGGAGCCGAGCGAAGCGGAGCGGAGCGAGACGACCCTCAATAGTTCTAACATAATTACTAAATATCGAGGCAAATTAGAAAATCCTGAATTCTACTATACATACGACGAATTCGATTCGTCAAATAACAAAATAGCGAGCGTTTTGAAAATCACGACGCCGTTTGTAAACTGCTTAATTATACTATGTGCCTGCGACCTATACATAATATAGATATATGTCTTATAAATATGTTTTTTCTTTAATAAATGTGTGCCTTTAAAATTATTGGTCACACTGTCTTGTAATGAAGTTGTTTTTGACTAATTTTATAACTTTTACAAAGATAATACAGGAGAATGTCTGGATAAAAATTACTTAGGCACTACATGTTCGAACAATATCCAATAACTTAATTGAATTAAAGTGTGTTACAAGACGAAAAATAAATTATGGTTCTTGGTCTTGGCTCAAACCCGCATCTCTGCCTATAGTGGGCCAGGAACTTGACCTGTAAGTCCACTGAAGAAATACTAAAATTGTGAATAAATACTAACAACATTCTCGACGACTCTGGTGGGTCGCTGTTGCGACGCAATCTTCTTCTTATGGAACTTCTTGTCGTGTCGTCTGGCAATGTTCGCGGCGGCAGTGGGCGTTGCTTCAGTGTTGTTGACTTGGCTAGTGGCACCGGTCACTCCGCTGTCAGCTCTTGAGATGAGTTTCTGAAGATCTTGGGTCTTGCGTTCTCTTTCGCGCTTCCTGGCTTCTATTTTTTTTAGTTCGGTAAGCAGCATTTGTTCTTCTTCGATCTATAAGCAAGACAGACAAATTGTTAGTTTAATCAAACTATTGAAGTCACAGGAAGATGTGTGTCAATATACTTGTATATAATTCAAATACAACCAGGTTGGTAGATCAAACAAAGATTTGATTGAATAGGCCCCATTTTTACCATCTCTGTCTTCATTATTCTGTGATTATACTGTTCCACTGAATTTAATTGCTTGCAAATAAGTTTTATTCGAGGCTAGGATTTGTAACAGATGTTGTCAAGACTGCTGATTTGTCTTACCTGTTCCTGAGTCCTCTCAAACAGGCGCTGCAATTGTTCCTTTCTCTTTCTTTCGTGTTCTGCATCATACTGGTAGATTTTCTTCTCACCACTAGGTGTTGTGATAATGTTTGACCAAGGATTTGTCTTCAACTGTAATTTATAATATCTACATTATAATCTTGAATATATGATTGATTATATAATTAAGACACCAAACAAAATTTGTATTATTTTTATGATACTGTAATAGTATTTTGTGCAACTAACACATAATGAGAGCCATTAGGACGCAAGTGCTTGCTGCACCAGTGTCTCAATGGCTTATTATGTCCAGTTGGACACAATGCTTTAGCTTTGACCATAAAAAATTACATTATTTATAACATTTTTATTTCATGCATGAATATTGTGCACTTTCCTCTAGTATTAGGTGTCTACTATGTCTAAAGAATAACAATTCACTGACTATAAATAAACACTGACTCACCTTACTCAAAATTGCACTAACGCTATAGTATCTCTCTTTTAAATCTTCAACACTCCTGTCCCTGAACGCAGCCCGGTCCCATCTGTCATGGATGACAATAAACCTCAGGTCGAACCTCTGACAGAGGTCCAGTAGATGGTCGGTCTCGGCTTGGCTCCAGTCTTCACTCTTCAGATACTGGTTGTATTCTGACTCTGAGAAAGTTGGCACTGCCACTTGCTGTAAATATACATTTACATTATATTTATTTATTTGTATGTGGGTACTTATCAGTGTTTATTTGTTTATGCTTTTGTGGTATAATGTCAAGGACGAATATGTCTTATGAGAATAATCTCATGGATATGTGCATGAGATAATACCACAAAAGCATGAATTGCAGTATCAGGACAAACTCATGTAAGTTTATAGACACTATTCATTGTACTAAAAAATATTGTAAAATTATAAATAAATAAAATTAAATCAAACAAGAGGAATTAAATTGTTTGGTGATGTTTTTCCCCATTCGTCCATCATCCAAATTCCTTGTACATAAACCTCTATGAATAAGATGTGACTTGTCAACATTCTGACCCAAAGCTATTTTCATGATAAATACATAAAAACAATACATTTATAGATTTTAGATATTTTATTGAATTTTCTGTTAGGGGTAAATGTTTACCCTGCAATGTTAGTTGTGTAACATGTAACAAAAAATAACAATGTTTGTTTATCAGGGTTAATTTAATACTTAAATATAATAAATACTCTACCTTATTAAACTGTGCAAATGGGTATTCCTTAGGTTCATCTGATGCTCGCTTCCAGTGATGGAACACAGCATTGTCCTTCCTGGCAGGATTAGTGAATGGTGTCCAAACCCATTTTCTAACCTTTCTCATGCCCAGTTTAGCCTTCTTTTCCTTGTAAGCTTTGCCTGAAATATGTATCAAAGGCTTATAATTTGACAACACCTAAGTCCTTCAAACTGACACGAAGTGCTTATGTTATTTATAATTAATATACTTCATATAAAAATAAATACATATGTATAAAAAAATCACAACTAAAATGAAATTTAACAAAAATAATATAATAATATTTTTTCAATATAGGTGTGATGTATCCAATGTTTTAAATATCGGCCGTTCAGTCTACCAGCAATCATAGCAATGACGGTGTTAAGTCTACTGCGCTACTGGATAAGCATGGACCCACATTGCTAGCAAATGATGTATGAATACAATATGTATGTGCATCAGCTAACATTCCTAATAATGCAACATTTAGGAATATACATATTCGAATGAATAATAGGACTACACCCTTAGACCAAATAATGAAAGACGGAGGGCTGTCAGCCATCGAAATAATAAGGGAGGGAAGTATAAACACGCTTGAAAATTGACGCCACTAAATAATTGCCACTGTGGGCATGTGCTTAGTTATAAGTGCCGCACGTCTAACAGTCTTGTGACAGCTGTGCTAGAACTAAGTCGTCGATTTTATACATGTAACGTTTAAAAAAAGCCACAATATGCCTAGTTGCAATGTAAAATGGTGTCTAAGCAACTCCACGAAACATTCCAAGCGTGATGGTATAAGTTTCTATGCATAAGTATGAAAATTGACATAGTTTTTCAAACATTTGTCGAAAATAAATAACCTAAGAATAATTAAAAACGAACCACATAAGTTTATAGTCGCTTATAGCATTTTCGTCCCTATCACGTTACAATAAAGATAACAAAAGAGTCTAAATTGTGTGGGGCTGCCGCCGTAGACCTGGTACATGAGAATTGGATGGTGTTATGCACGATAGAGTATGCATGCAGTTATAATTGTGTTATATGTAGTTATATGTTAATGTAGTTATAATTCATCAAAAAATATGAGTATATTTTGAGGTTTTATTAAAATTTTCTTTTATTATTTTATTATTATGCTGTTGTAATCACGTGAAATTGCAATTTTACCAAATTCTGATAATAAAATATATACATGAATATTAGTTCAAATAGTTGTACGATTTTTTTTTAATACAGCACGCACTTAACTTTTTTTTATAGCCGCGTATCTAACGTCTTAAATAAATATTTTTTTCTTGTTTAACATTTCTGTATTTTGATTCCAGCATCTAATGAAAAAATATGTTTAGTTATGTGTGGT
This sequence comes from Ypsolopha sequella, assembly GCA_934047225.1. NCBI lineage: Eukaryota > Metazoa > Arthropoda > Insecta > Lepidoptera > Ypsolophidae > Ypsolopha > Ypsolopha sequella. Next base: position 10,506,595 of record OW203994.1, on the reverse strand, counting down.
ACATAAGTAAAGGATAAATCTGTAGTTATTGTATTATATGTTTTCAAACTCGCCTGTCATTTAGTTAGTGGCTTAATTAATTAATTAATTATTGTTTTATAATTCTTCTTGCTGTTTTTCTTTTCTTTTTTTTTTCTTTATTTCTGTACACGTAAATATTGTTTCGGTTTCGAAAGGGCCTTAAAATACTCTAAAATCCTAAAAACACTTTATATTCAAAAACTACCTACATTTATCGTAATATTTTGTGAGTGGTTTTTACTGTTATTATTTGTTATGTTGTTATGTGTTACTTGATATCACTGTTTATTTAAATCTTTAACATGATAAGTACATACATCCTGCACTCTTTTACAAAAAAAAAAAATATATTAAAATGTACGAGTTTAATTGGCACTATATATTGCAAACCAAACTTTTGCGTCCGCAATCGCATATCACTCCCAACCTGGCTGTAACAGAATACCAGCGTTGTGGCGTAGTATGCATACATTATGTTTGTATAAGTATGTATTATTGCGTCACAGCACCATGCTGAGTTATGGCCAATTTGGTGACGTTGAATGCATGGGATAGTTTCATCCTAATCTTAGACTATTGTGATTAATATGTTAATTATAAGTACTGGTTTTAAGTTAATAGTTATTATGTACCTATATGTTGCTTTTCCATGTATTCTTTTTGTCCCCAAATAAATTTCTTTCTTTCTTTCTTTCTATATATTTTTTTAATACTTTAATTCTGGTATTTTATTTATTATCCTTATTGCTACGTATATTGTGGCACAACCGGGCAAACAAATATCAAAAGTTTTTCAATAAGGGTATCAATATATTTTTGGACCCGTATATAATATTTTCATACAATTAGACCAGTAAAATTGTTTGTTGAGAGAAAATCCCAGATTCAGCACACAAATTTCTACAAGCATATCTACAAATATTTCAAGTATTAACAAAAAACAAGTTGTCTCTTTGTTGATCAGTGTTATTTATTAATAATCTTGATCCCTGTCGAATTTTGGATATACATATCCATTTTTATGACGGATAATCCTGCCTATTCGAGTTGCTTTGTTTAGAGCGTCATTCGACTTTTGTTGTCTTGTTTCGTTCACACACAGCATATTGGTAGAGGACCACGATACTGTCGCTTACTTGCTGATTGTCAATAGGTTTGGAATCACTGTGTTGAAGGTGTACAACCATGAAAAAAGTATAAAGTTGCGAAGTAGTAACATGTACGTTTACTTTAAAAAACTTTTTTGTAAGGCATACAGAGGTGGGGAGATAACATCACGTGATTTTTGCTGACCAATGAGCTAAGCGTCTGTCGTACACCACAAAGCACACAACCTTCAAAATGTGGCGTCATGTTTTAATGGCGTTTCCTACTGAGATTATACTTCCCTTTATAATTATTTCGATGGCTGTCAGCATTGAAGTGAGGCCGGTTTTGAAAACATGTGAGTGTTGCGGCATAGTAAAAACTGAGACAGATATCTGAGTTTCAAGATGTATACAAACACGAAACTGTCTCACTTTTGGCCTGCTTCACTCGTTACAAGTAGTGCGCTCTGTCATGAATTTTTATTTCGTCTTCAGACTACAGCCTCCTGATAAAATTAATAAATTCTGCTAATAAATAATTAGGAAATCAGACATTGAGTGCTCGTTTCTGTAGAACAGAAGGCAATAAAAAACAGCTCTCCAGATGTGTGCTGGGGTCTACCATTAAAAGAACAAATTGTCACGGTAGTACAAGTTTTTGTAGCCGGTTTGCCAAGTACGATTGTTAGAGGTATAAGAGCTTACTACTTACCCGTGTCAGTGGGCAACAGTGGAGGCAGTTCCTTATTGTCATTATAAAGTAAAGCAAACACTTCTCTGTGCATCCCCTCGGGGCGTTTTACAGCTTTTGTTGTTACGTATTTCTTCTTCGCCCTGTCACCGTGAATGATACTATCCCGAGTGATTTCTTGGGTCGGCTGTTCAATGTCCATAATATCACGGATATCAGCCATTTTCCACTTTGTTTTACTAAATTAAAAGCCTAATTCCAGCAAACTCGCACAGCACAAATCGCGCAACAATAATACTACCATTGACAATTTTATTCTGACAGTTAGCTTCTTCGTATTCACAGAATAAATTTTGCTAGAATACTTTTTGTTTATGGTTCAGGTTCATGCTGAGTCGTGCTCGTTTTATTGTTTAGAAACTGAACCGAATTCCGTCTACCTATAAAAAATGCCATATAGCCTGTGGATGTGGTTATCAGATCACAATAAACCCCTATTTTCCACTAAAAGTACAACTGACTGTCAAACGTGATTGCCAAGCCAGTTTCAAGCCACTACAAACCATTATAGTATGGACTATGGTGGTTGGTGGTCACAAAGTCTGTGTGGGTTTATTTGGTTTGTTCTGTTTATTTACATGACCGACTTACCAACGATAGCTGAGCGTGATGAATCTGTTTATTGTGATAACCGCTACCAGTGTCTAGTATGTTCTCCAAGAAGTTTTTATATCCAGCTAGAATTAGCTTTAATGAAAGCTGCACGCTAAAATAAAAATAAAATAAATGATATTATTACGACATGAATCCCCGAGGGGGTATCAAAGGTGTTGAAATGCAAGTCACAGTCCACATTCAGTATGTACCCGCGTTTCACCGACGATTATTAATTACGTCCAAACGTGATGGGTGGTGAGCCTTATCACCGTTCTTCAGGCCCAAATACACGCTTTTTAGGGCATACAGGTTTTCTTACGATGGTGATCTCAATGTTTCCTTGCTACATTGATATAACAAAAAAAGGAAGATGTTACGTAGTCAACTGAAAAATGGGCCAAGCGACACCGAACGACAGAAATAGAGTAACGAGCTTCGACAGTAGCGCGGGCGAGAAAAGCTAATTAAAGCAGGTCTATTGGGCTTGGTTTTGTAGGATCATGCGTGGGAAGCAGGAACCGTATCTTCCTCCTTTTGTTTTTATCTAAGCCATGCTACTTTTTTCTCTTCAAGAGAATTGCTGCCTGTATTACTCTTGAAAGGTAAATAATTTGAGGGTAAAATTTTTGGCGTGGCTTTGTTGTAGGAGGTAAGCGCTCCAGTATGGTCACAGTATAAGGAAAGTCAGCAGTATTATGTCGTCTTATAAACAGCTGAAAACGACGCGCTTCCAATACTCAGGGAACGTCAGTGACAGTGTATGACAGTTGCGGTTACGTAATATCTCTGCATAATTAGTGCGCCGCAGTTATATATGCGGACGCGCACAGTGTGAGACGCTCTCGCGCTTTCATATACGTAAATTATGGCACGAAGTCTTACGAACAAATAAAATAAATTTCTTTTTCTCCTCCATGTTTGTTTCCCAATTTTTTTTTTAATGAAGCTATATATCAGAATGCGCATTTTTACTCTGTCAAAGCTTTTCGTAAATTCGAAACGATGCGCAAATATTCCTCTGTGGCTAATTTATAACCGGATATATATAAATAAACTTAAATAATAATAGTTCCCACTCTGAAAAGCTTAGCTCTAAGAGCGGTTTCGCAGCCGGATTTTGAAAAACCCACCTTTTTCTGATGAATCGAAACAGAACAGAACATTGAACAAATATCCTGACAGCTACTTTGATGGTGTTTCATCAAACTTTGCTTTTTGGGCTGTATAAAAACGTCTAGCTGATACTTATGACAAAAAATATGAAGAAACTTCATAATCTGCGGATCTACCGCGTAATTCTCATTTTCATCAACATCAACTTGAGATTGAAATTTGACGTGCGTGCGACGACGCCTGCCTAACATGCCATCTCTTATGCACGCGTTGAATTTCGCATGCATTTGCTTGAAGTTGATACAAATGATAATTACGCGGTAGAGCCCCTGTTTTACATTTTGTATCCTCTGTTCAGAACCTGTACGTCACTTTCGTAATCGACTTCAAGGAAGTCATTGATCGGTCTTGAAGAATAGGTACTTTAGTAAAACATGGTGACCAGGATCTGATAATGGTACTCGATCTATCACTTTATCTATCTGTCAGCGTATTATGGTGTAAGCTGCTTATTCGCGGAAAAGCCGCTTTTTAGCCGCTGCTAATTAGTTTTGGATTGTAGGTACTATGCTGCAATGCTAACCCACTTTCCGCTCTTCTAACAATAACTAAGTTTTCGCAATTTTTCCCATAGTATCCAGGTAATCAGAAAAAAACAACTTTATATTTTATATACTTTATATTTTAATTTTAATAGCCAGCGACACTTCTCAACACTCGTCTCATTGCAACTGGACTGTCGAGTGGAACCTGCAAGAAGAGAAGTCAAGAAAGTGAAAAATGAATTTCAAGATGCATTCTTAAAAAGGAAACCATTTTAGAGCTTTAGGATCAGTTCGTCTGTTCGTCCATCCGCCGCATGACAAAAAAGCGAGCCTTTTGCTGGGCTGATTAAGCTGAAATTTGGTACAAAGGTGGGGAATTACACAGAGACTCTGGGAAAAGCACGGAAAATCTATTTTTTCAAATGGGTTCGGTTCGGAAATGTTGACATTGTTTGCGTTGTAGATAACCCGTGAAGTACCTTTATTTAGGGACGACGCCCCAAAGCGGGTTTGGGAAGTCCACATTACCGAGTTAGGCAGCCAAAAATATTGCCGACAACTAACTTTTTCCTTTATTTATTTCAATTTAATCCACTTAATTCTTATTATCACTAAAACAATTTTAAAAAATAGCAGTTTTTTTTATCTTTCAGATTATTAACTTGCGGTGAAAGCAAAAAGGTTTTATATATTACGCGTAGGTCCCACATCTAAGGTTAAGCCGGGTTTTCACTATTACGAGTACTCTCGGACCGAGTGCGCTCATATGAGCTAATTGTAAAGGGGCCCACTTGGAATTCAGTTTTCACAGTTAAAACATTTTTAGCGTCCAAGTCTACAACCAAGATAACGACAACTAATATGCTGCTGCAAGGTATATAAATTGTTGCAGACATGTTCATGGCTGAAGTACAAAATCATGAAGATTTTTAAACGTGTCTTTATTTTCCTCTTCCACTTCCTGAATAAAATTATTTGTAGCACCCAGTTGGTCACGTCTTAAAATCCATTTCCGGGTCTTAATTTTATTTGCTGTAAATGTTTTAACTGTGAAAACCGATTGCAAGTGGGCTATACGATTAGCTCGTATGAGCGCACTTGGTCCAGGAGTACTCGTGTAGTGAAAACCCGGCTTTAAATAGAGCCATGCCCGAGTCCACTCTGATCGGATGCCGATGTCCGAGTGCGCTCGGATGACGTGTTTACATGGTACGAGTAGCTCCGAGTAGTCATCCGAGCGCACTTGGTCCGAGAGTACTCGTACAGTGAAAAGCCGGCTTTAATACAAATCTCACATTTTCTGTTAAAAAATACCCATTGATCTACAAAGGGCTCATAGTGCGTATCATATAAACTTTCCCCTTCAGCTTACTCACTTATACTTGTCAGGCAAAAAGTCACTTCCAGTAATACTGTACTATAATGGGGCCTCTAAGTAACTTACCGGTTGTCCAGCAGCGTTCATCCAATAGAAACTCAGTCTTTCTGTCTCTCTGAAATAGCCCTCCAGTTGTTGGCTCAAGACTAGCAGGTTTCTTGCGCTGCTGAGGAACTCTTCCTGGCCATCCCATTGAAGGTTGTTTACCCATTCCAATTGACCTGAAGGAAATGGGATAAATTTGGCAATTATTTCTAGAATACCTTTACCATAAAACGTCTTGTATGTACCAAGTTTCGCAAGCCCTATCTTCACCGATCAGCTAAGGCGTCTTCAGTAAGAATTTTAATGTTTTAATCAGTATTTTTGTCGTGGACAAAAGTCAAAAATAGGTGCGACGACGAGCGGAGCAATGAGCATGTTAGGTTTACACATAAATATATTTAGGGAGCCGAGCGAAGCGGAGTGAGGCAATCCAAAGGGGATCGAAAATACAAACAGAAATAAAATGTCAGCTTTCGGATGATTTTGTTGCAATAATTAGGTTACGTATAGCCATAAAAAAAATACATGTTTTTGGTTGAACTTTAAGGTATTCATTTTCCACAAACCACGTTAATCGATTCATATTTGTACTGTCAATGAATTTTTTTGTAACCCTCTATTGCACACTTTTTATCGATTTTGTTTCAGGTATCGCTTTCGCGATTTTGTTGGTTTTTTTTAAATAAAATTAGTGTGAATGATATCTATTCATTTTCCAAATACCACGTTATTCGGGTCAAAAAAAGCACCCCCTTTTTCCAAAAATACGTAAATCCACTGATGCAGTCAGCGGCAGCAAGATATTGTCAGTCTACGCCTAGCGTTGGCGCCCGTAAGACGTGGAACCTGTGCCCTTTTTTGCAAGCTATAAATATCTCCCAAAACTACTTCAAAACACATTGAAATTAATTTTATAAAGTAATATTTCGAGGAGCATCATATTCCTGCCGTTAAAAACTCAACAAAATATGCGTATGAGTGATTTAGCTACATCGTGCCATAGTCATAACAACAAAACTGAATGAATTTGGAATGAATTCATACTTTTATGCGGGAAAATAATATATGTTACTCTAAAAGAATAATTTTGTAATCGTTATTGAAACCCAAATTAATTTACTTATACTTACTGAGATCTGTAACAAAGGTCAATGACCTTTTCGTGAAATTACCCTGTAGTATTGGCTCACCATTTCAGGTCCAAATAAGTGAAGTTTTTTGCAAATTATATAGGTACACTTACTTGGGATAAATCGCCAAGCATTTAAAATATAGAAATTTATTTTGAAATATTTACAGTGCATGGCAAAATTACTAGATCGTAGATAATCCTGTCGGTACATGTTCAGGTTCTGTTACGCAAAATGAAAACAATGAAACTCTTTTAGGATTAATTTGTTATCCCTATGTTTGTCTGTCTGTCCGTTTGTCTAGACAATTTTTTCTGGGTAAAATTAATAAATACCAATATAAACGGCCCTCTATAGAGCTGTAAAAACATACTTTTGACGTTTTTATTTATATTACGTTTTAGGTTTTTACGTTTTTTTTTTACGTTTTTCATACAAATTTTCTCACTATGAAAATGTAGGGATGAACACTTGAGATAATATTTTGCATTTAAAAGTCAACACAGAAAGGAATTGTTGAACAAATAATGTAAAAAATATGAAAACCATGTTGTTCTATTCTAAAGGGATTAATTATCTACTGTTCAATGTGGCGATAGCTTTGTTTATTTTTTTCCTTGAATTATTTTTTACTAAGATAACAAATAGTTTAATACAAGGTTTTCCTTAAGAGGTCCCTTTACCCCTGTATTTTTCTTAAAATTCATACAATAGTTATAAACCGAATGTGAAGTCTACAGCTTATTTTCTTCATATCTTTTTTCATGAGTATATTCTAGTGACATCTAACTACGTCTCTATACAGCCCAAAAAGCAAAATTTGGTAAAACACCATCATAATAGCTGTCAGGATATCGTCAATATTGCCTCGTTTTTACGCAAAGTTTAACAAGTTTGTATATTTTTATCTATACCGGAAATAAAAAAGACAGAAATACAGGCGTCGTTCATGTTAAGATGACTAAGTTTACACACTTTGCTAAGTATAAACAATTACCGTTTCATGGAAAACTGTTTTGACCTGAAACCATTTCACAAATTCAATTAACTTATTTTGAATATCTTGTCATTTTGCACTTCTTGATGAGAAATACAATTTCAATAAGTAAAAATACAACTTTTAGTTAAGAAAACTTATAGTTAAAAGTCTGCTGTATGCATCAACATATTTTTAATTATATTACAATAGTAATAAAATAATTGGCTTATCCGTCGTCGTGATACCAGCCGTAAATTTCTTAAATAATCTGATATCACGCTTATGGAAAACCCAATTATTTTGAAGATACCATAATATCATTAAAATATGTTTATGCATATAGCAAACTTTTAACAATAAATTGTCTTAGCTAAAAGTTGTACTTTACCGTTATAATTATTTCTTAATATTTTGTTACAAATTCGGAGAAATAGCCCTTAAGGAAAACGTTGTATGAAAATATTTGTTATCTTTGTAACAAAGAAAGAAAAAAATAATAAACAAAGCTATCGCCACATTGAACAAACAGTAAATTATTAATCCCTTTAGAATAGAAAGATATGGTTTAATATTTTTTACATTATTTGTTCTAGAGTTCCTTTCTGTGCTTTCTTTCAAACGCAAAATATTATGTAAAGTGTTGATCTCTATATTTTCATAAGGAGAAAATTTGTATGAAAAAGTTAAACAAAAGGCCATAAAAACGTTATAATATGTATATTTTACAGGGCTGTAAATATTAGCATTTATTGATTTTACCCAGAAAAATTGCCTAGACAAACGGACAAACAGACAAACATAGGGACAACAAATTAATCCTAAAAGAGTTTTGTTTTTTCATTTTGCGTAAAGAGACCTGAACATTTCAAACACTTGGCGATTTATCGCAAGGGTAAACAGGTGTCCCAAAAGTCAACTCTTTCCCTTGGAAGGCTGGTAGGCCAGCTCATGACTGACCAGAATATCAAATTATGACCTCAGCAAAAAGTAGATAGTCTTCGAGTTGATGGTACTTTTATAAATTCGAATAGATTTTTGAGAGTCAAAGCTAACCAGTTCTAAATTCTAAGAATAAAATTTTTGTTGCGCAACTCTGAATAGTCATGCTATTGATAAAGTCAAAAATAAACCTTGAAATGCTGTTACATCAGGAAGAAAAATAAAAACCCAATTTATGAGCAATTTTTTGTAATTAGGTTAGTTCGATACCACACCCTGAAAAAAAATGTCCTATGTTAGTTTTGCAAATTGTCTTAAATAACGGCTCATCAAATATTGTTTTTCAAATGATCTGGCAATTTCTCTGTATTACTTTTGAAAAAAAAGTTATTGCTATTTTACTACCAAAGGAGCTGCGTATTTTTTAAAATAATTAGAATTTAGAATGAAAGAGTGGCGGGCAGTAAAAATATTTGACGTTCATTAGAAATGCCATTTAACACGCGTTAGAGTGAGATAAATAGTGACGCTATTTAAAATGAGTTGGAATGAGATAGGAACGCAGTTAAACGTGGTTGAATGAGAGAGGCATAATTGATATAGGCTACAGTGAGATAGGTAGTGACGTGGTGCATTCCTTCCGAGAATATTTGTTAGTTTCCACTTTTTGTAATAACAACTTTAGTAAAAATTTTTTGTAAAGAAATTTTTGGTCCAATTTATTTTCCCGCAAGTGTAAAACCAGCTCAACGGGCGAAAAATATTTAAAGAATGGGTAATGGTGACAATTAACCGCCACAATATTATTATGTATCTCTAAAGGAGTGTCTGAAATGTTCCGAGGGTCAACTGATAAATCAAACACTCAAAAAACCACTTTTAGCCGACCATAATAAATTTACGTCCCGACGTGATAGCAAGTAGGATCAATGCCGTGTGACGATGATCGAAATACAGTAATAAATTAGATAAAATAAAATACGTATTACTTTTGACCCTGCCTCGTCCACTCTATTCGTATTTTTGCTATGGTGACGCGAACTTAGAGACCGGGACGAATTTCCCCCCACGCGCTATCGTAAAATAGAATAAGCCACGCCCGGAACTGGTTTTTGTTTTGGCTATGTCATATTCTTAACGGAAACATATTATGATATTCCTAGGCAGATCACAAAGCAGGAAACTGCTACGCCAGTAGCAAATTCCAACAATGACCGCGCTGAGCTACAAGCGTGGCTTGTCTTCAAAGAGAAAGTTTCATGCATACTACGGGGCGGTACGTAGCAAGCACCCAAATAAAACAGCACATAAGGAACTTGTTATTTACCTGGTGTATTTGATATTGCGTCAAGATTCCCATTGTAGATTGTTATGCGAATATCAGTGTTCTGAAGAATATCCTCCACTGAAAAAGAAACATCAAGTTAGCGAATACAGTACACTTACTAATCCAGTTTTAACGAAGAACTGCGTTCAAATACTTAAAACATTATAATTTATAATTTTATTTTATTACACTTCATTAAGTGATTTAAACTATTATTATTATTATTTTACATTTAAGACATAAGGATAAAACACAAAAACATAAGGATATTAAAAATATTTTATAGTGTACAAAGGTGGCACTTGTTGTTATTAGCAATATATCTTCCAAGCATCCGTTATAAGTGAAATAGAAGATAAGAAAAGTATAGAGGGGAGCAGGCAGCTGCAATTAGGTACTCTGTTAAGGGAAGAGGATCACATTTTGATGCCGTACAAAAAGAATTGCCGTCTCAGTTGTACGCTAATGCATAAAATCGAATAAAAATAAAAATTACTTTATCTATCGCCCAACCTATACTTCTATCCGTTTTAAAATTTTGGGTAATCAACATTGTTTCAAAAATACAACAAAGTGCTCCGAAATCTTGTGTTTTGTGCTTCAAAACGTCCTACTTCCACACCGATTTTTTTAAATAACACTTTTTTTTACGAATTTGAATACATATTGACCTCTTGGTAGTTAATAAATATTTGAAAAATGCAGTAAGTAGTTTGGTATGTAGGCTAAATAGGATAGCAATAAAACGTTAAGAGCTAGGATACGAATTCGCGGTAAAAAATTACCGTCTAGCCTTAAACCATATTGCAGCCTAGCTAGGACTAATGGATTCAGAAAATATGCGTTACTTCTTTGTATATAGTCACATCCAAACAAAATGATGTGAAGTATACTTCACGTTATCAGGTAAAAAAACAGGATAATTCGATTTACAACTGACACTGATCGATTCAATTACCAACTTTGAAGGGTTAATTGCACCAAATGATAATAAGACTTTTTGAACTGAAAACCTTGGTAGGTGAGTAAACTAATCGCTACATGAGTGTCCAATGCACATACTGTGGTGTATAACATAAAGCCGGAGTTGACCTACCGTCAGACTTTGGACATTCGTCGGGATAGAACCCCTATTATCGAGTGAGAAGGCAAAAAGGGGCGTAGCTAGTATTCAGGGCATCTACAGTTCAACTTGCCCATAGAAACAGCTGGACTCATGTAGGAGCCAGCGAACGCTCGGAGCACATCATCACGGCCAGCATCGTAAGAACCGTCTATCCCAAGAGCTGGAGCCACTGTGTCTTCCATCAACACCAGGAGGTCTTCATTTGCTCGGAGGATGCTTCTCAAATGTGTCTCTTGACCAAAGATGCCTGAAAACATATTTTCCATGTAATTTAGGTGTTTGTGTGCCAGTGGATTTGTTTCTTATGTTTTTAATTTAATATGATCTTGATACGAGTATGTTTAAAAAGAGCACGTAGGTTTTTTGCTAAAATTTGATTCATCATATTTACTTATTTTAGCTTATTCAGGAATTAGAGGGAATTGGTTGTTTGCCGTGTTTTAAATTAAAATGTTCTTTGTTTTTTAAATCTCAGGTAAGGTTAGGTAAATCATGTATCTAAGGTAAACTAAAGACAAAAATTCGGTAACCAAACTCACGTAGTTAAACAAATCATACCTGAAGTGGAACTCCTTGTTCGCTTCTCAACAATATGCCTCAGATTAACAGCAATAGCACCAGCATCAGTTTCAATTATATCCCCTAAGGCCATAAAGTTGACAAACGCTGCCTCCAGGTCTCCGTTTGCAACTAACTCTTGTGTTTCATTCGCTAATGTCTCAAGTACAGCTCTACCATTGTTGCCGATGTAAGACAACTCTTCGAGGTAGAATCCTAATTTGGTCATCACTAGAGCAGGGTTGATGACTCCATTGCCCAAAGCTATGCCTTTAAGGTTTTGTCCAATGTGTGCTGCATCATTCTGAAATATGTACAGGTCACAGAACTGTATTTAGTTCTGTGGTACAGGTGGTATTGACTTATGACTTACACAGAAAATAAAACCACAATGCTCTACAGATTAAACTTTTGTGTTACGACTTTTACAAACATACATATTTTTAAAGCTTTCCCATTAAAATTACGGGTAGGTATTACAAATTATATGGCGAAGTGAATTTTTGAAGTGGAAGCGTCTAGGCGCGTTGTGCAATTTTTGGTAGGGGAAAATCTCATGGGTTCGCGCATTACCAACATGCTATGACGTCTTGCGCTTGGTCAGCAGTGATAAGTTTTCACTTCTGGCGGCAGTCCCCATGTCTGCCTAGCGCCTATATTTTCTTTTTATCGCTTTAAAAAAATCTATGGAAGATTTTCAATTGTACGTGTATTAGCATATTTAATATTCTGAGCGCGTCATAATGCAACCGGTATAAGGTGATTTTAATTGGTTCAGTCAATTCATATTGGAGACTCAGTATGATTAGCTCCAAGGTTCAGTGAATTGAACCTTTTGCATATTTTGAAAAGGCCATATTCGAGACAAGACCTAATTTCAGAAATTTCGCAAGCTGTTCACTGAACTTTTTCCTGATCACTTACCGAGTGTCCAGTATGAATTTGGGTGTTTGAATAAAATAAACTGATATTGATGATATTTCTTTAGGAAAGTTGTTCAATATGATCAGTACCTTATATACAAGGTGACTTTTTGATCATCGTCCGAATTCATACTGGAGCCTTGATCAGCATCATAAATCGATAACAATTTTTGTGAAATTCGTATAATGAAATTTCTACCATTTTCTACTTCCCATAGTAATTCACTCCCGGTCCTGAGTGAATCACTATGGAGAGTCGAAATATAATTTGATGAATTTTACAAAAATCGTTATTGGTTCATGATGCTGGTCACTTACCAAGGCTCAAGTATGAATTTGGACGATGTTTACAAATTCACCTTGTATATCTATTAAGTGGTTTCATATAATATCTATTTATCTGTAGTTTCTGCCTACCCCTCTGGGAGACAGGCGTCAGTATATGTATGTATGTATATATGTTAGTGCGTAAGAATCGTGAAGTAAAAATTGTACTAGGAACACTTCGCTGTATTTTTTTTTACCTCTTTTTTACCTGTCTACCAAACTATTAAGGTGCATATGTAGCAATTACACTGTGTAAGAAGAAACACTGACCTCTTGTAACCGTTTGGCAAGTGCCAAGGCCAGCTGCGCCCCGTGACCTTGACCGAACACGTATAAAGGACTCTCAGAGTACTCTCCGTGGACTGAATAAAACGAATTCAGGGTCAGCAGGAGATGTTCAGCTGAAACAGGTCAAAGATAACTAATGTTAGAGAATTACTGTCTGTTTTGTTGAAATGTAAGTGCAAAATAACTTGAGGTGTCGCGACAAAAACTGATCTTTTTTGTGACCATACTATTTAAATTTTAATCACGTTTAATTATGTCAGTCAAGTAAAGCGTATTTTCAAAAATATACTATGTAGTATTAATATTTTTTTTTGCAATAGTTCATACTTGGATACTATCAGTTATCTATCACTAATGAAAAGAGCCAATGGGACCTAAGATGTAGGACGTAGAGCCGTCCAGGGACTTCAGCAACATCTATAGAAGTCAGTAACGGACGTACAGTACTCCCAAAGTAATAATGCGCATACAAATCTTCGCCACTGTTCGGCTAAGTTCGTATTTCCTTACACTTTCTATACAATCATTAAGGTCACGTGGTACGTCCGGTCGCTCGGCTATAGAGTTGTATGCGCATTATTACTTTGGGAGTAGATGTATGAGTCGGTCGGTGCGGTTTATCATGGCATCATGCGAGAACGTTGGGGGAACCCGTCTTTTATTAACATGTGTAAGTGCAGCAAACTAAAAAAAAAAATTGTACTTGCTTGAAAAGATTTTTAATCATTGAAAATCTGCTCAAATAAATGTCTCGAAATACTTAGCAATGAACTATTTTGACACAGCAAAGTTTTCAGAAACAATACAATTTTAACTTATGCCAAAAGCGGCCGTTTTTAGCAAAAGTTAAAATTTTAGCACTACGAAGACGTTGTCTATGAAAAAGGCATGTCAAAATAGTTCATTGCTATTTCTATATATTTACTTGAGCAGATCTTCAATAATTATTCTACCACGTAAAAATTATGTTTTTTCCATTTACATAGAATTTTCCATAGAATACTTTTTTTTTCTTTAACTAGACTCATAAAGGGCTCTTTAGCCGTATGGAATTCTAAACGTCAAATGTTTTAAAGTTTCCTCCTCTGCAGAGAAAAGAGCGGCAATATCAGAATTTGACAAAATATTGAAATTAAATAGTTAAAAACAGAACGTTCTAGCTTTCCATCGAAATTGTATCTTGTACTGTACCGAAATGTCCAAAGACACCTAAAAATGACGGGAAACATCCATTTCACAGGTAAATACGGATGTATTAAACATCGTTTGATGCATATATTTATCTATATAAAACTGCAAAAATTGCATAAATAGAGTATTTAGTTAAAAATTATGATTGTTTCTGTTAGTGCCATTTTTATCAAAAACATTCCATCGTAAGATTTTCTTACGTATGAAAAGATTTCTTGGGTTTACACTAGGGGTGTACCCTTACTTCATAATTCTATTGACAACGACAACCTACCGAAATATGAGGGGTATAAAATAATATGTTATACTTTCCGATGTTCCAAAAAACGTGTTCTGTTCGAATCTACCACTAAAAGAACAAAATTTGCTATTTGACATATCAGTGGTCGGTCACGATGTCAAGTCCGGTTTGTTTGATTTGGTGACCACCCCCTTTATCGATAGTTTGTTTTTAACATACCCACTATTACACAAACATAAGCATGTATCACACACACACATTGACACTCGATTTTGGTAACATCGTGTTTCCTTGGCTTTATAAATCTATGAGTTACTATATTTATGGTTTTTTCTAAAGTGGCAGCACTTTCGCATGTTGTAACGCCTTAAATCGGTACGACATACCCTTGTCAGACTTATAATGTTAGTTAGATACCTAATTAGTACTATTTATATAGCAAAAATATGTAAGAAAAGAAACAAAAGGTTCTTAAAACTTCATCCAATTATGGCTGTAACAAGGCTTTAATTAAAAATTTGGGCTAGTGCGACTCAGACTCGCTCACAAAGAGTTCCGTACCACCAAATGTTACGGGTACGAAACCCTAAAAATATTATCGTAAATAACAGTGACAAATAAGCCGCTAAATAGTAGCGCCTGGCAAACTTCCTCTTAACACCCTGTATATCTTACCTGTAATCTTTACGTAATCAATCACCATGTTTTTCATGTTTTTCGGTCCTCTTGTTTCGGAGATAAGGGGTATTACAATATAACGTTAAAAAATTATGCTTTCTAGAGGATTTTTTGTATACGAGGTTGGGTTTCAAATAGTTTCAATTGACCTACTACGGCTGAAGGTGTAGATCTGTAGCTGTGAAAGACGGACGGACAGACGGACAGACAGCAGAGGCTTAGTATAGAGTTTCGTTTGCCACCCTAGAGACTCACCATTTTCTTCCACGTTGGTGGGGATAGCAGACGTGTTTGTTACGGTACTAAAGCCAGTGCCAAGGGGAGCATCTATGAAGAGGAGATTGTAGTCCTCGACCTGAAACATTATACATATAGGTATTAAAAACATTACGCCAAAATTTTGTGCCCGAATTACGGCGATAGGGTTCAACACCCATCACGCTGGAATAATCGTTGGTGAAACGTGGGTTTACTGGTGTAGAATGTGACTCGCATTTGACAATCCATACTCGCAAACGCCTCTGACATCCCTTCGGGAATTCATCTCGTAACGATATATCAAAAAACCGGCCAAGTGCGTGTCGGGCTACGGCAGTCTATGGTTCCGTAGTTGCCCTGCACAATATGCGGACTTCTTCTCCAAGTACATTTTATAAGTTTGTCGACTAATACAGATCGCGCCAAACTTCTAGTACGCTCGGAAGTTGCTCTTCCCAAGAACGGCCCATACATTTTGTTCCTGCTGATGCGAATCGCCCCGTGTTTAGAGGGGACTAAAAGTTTGGCGCGATCTGTACTCGTTAACTTTTAAAGCCTACTTAGCTGTGATAGTTTTCCTTTTAAATTTGTTATGTATACTACTGCCATGATTTTTTTTACGTCTCCAAATACAACCGTTTCGCTGGCAGGGGGGGGGGGGACACACACTTGACTCTAATAAAAATTAACACTTGTAAGCTTAAAATTTCGCAAACAGAACCTTCGATCGAAAAACGGTCTTCTCACACCCCCAATATTTTTAAATTATTATCTATCCAATGACACCCCACACTAGGGGATATACAAGAAAAAAAATCATCCCCACTTTACGTGTAGGGGAGGTACCCTAAAATAAAATCTTTTTCAATATTTTACTGTACTACTTTATTGACGTGATAAATATGTATACCCATGCCAAATTACAGCTTTCTAGTACTAATAGTCTCAAAGCTAAGCCATGGACAGACAGACAATGGTATCGATTCGGCATAACACGTCTTAACTTATTTTGACAGGACTAACCTTATTTTAAGCATCCTGTCTTTTTCTTTCTTTATCAAAAGACAAGGACAGAACGCTTAAATTTAGTTTAGTCCTATCAAATAAGTTAAAATGTGCTTCACCGAATCGGTACCAGTATCTATGATGCAGATAATATCATTTCAGTTGCGTTTGGACAATTTTGGACAATAAAATCTATATCAAAATAAACCTTCTAAAAATGTTATTTAAAACGGTCGTAATATTAAAAACGAATCCCTCTAAAATCCCGAAATAATAAATAAAAACACCTCAAAATCGCAGTTTTAAGCGGCCCGCTTCCACTGAGCAGGATAGTTTAGTATAAAATGAAAGTGTTGGAGCAGGACTTATTTTACAGCATACGTTCACCTCACCTCAGTTTCATTTCAGCTGATTCGGACTGCCTTAGTCAAGGCGAGTGAAACCGTTCTTACATGCGAAGTTACTTACATGCGTTCTTACTACAATAATTGATACTGACCCAAGAATCCTCCCGTCTGTTCAGATTCTGGTCAAACGGGCCGAACATGCCGATATTGGCGGACAGGCTTGGTGGCAGATCAGTGACTCCATCCAGCCAGATGATCAGTGGCCTGGAGTCAGGAGTGACGTCCGCGGCAGTCGGGTAGAACCACCAGAACATGTCACCCACGCCTTCGATCGTGGTGAACGCTGAGTGCTGGGCTATGTCACCGAAGCCTCTTTGCTCCGAAACCTGTTCTGAAGATCCTAAAGTAAAGTGATTTAAATTTTTATATACCTACATATATATTTTTTTGTACAGCTATAAATTCATACTGGGCTGTACGTTGTGATCGGAAACAAGACCCAAAGTAATATTGAATTGTGGGTGGGAAAGACTTCACAAGATAGGTTTCACTACTTTTGGCGAGACGATGCAAAGCAGTTTTCCCGACTGTCACCTACCGCCGCGTCAAAGAAAATGCCTCTTCTCGACACAAAACGAGCCACCGTTTTCGGACTATCATGAGTAGTATCAATTTCATTACAGAAGTCATAGATTTTATTACAGAAGTCATACATTTTACTACATAAGTCATACATGTAGGAAGTATCGTTCTGTAAAATTAAGTATAAGATACTGAGGTGTGAATGGACCGCTTTGCATGTCTCGCTGTATATAGTATACATAGGTACGAGTGGCGTGCACAGAACTTTTTTCCGGAAAATCAATCAGAAGGTCAAGTATGACAATAAAAAAAATATGAAAAATTTTTAATAACACTTTGAAAAAAAAACGTTTGTATGACGCCAGGGTAGGCACTGCCTTTCCTAGAGTGAACGTTTTCATACAAACTTTTTTTTTTCAAAGTGTTATTTAAATTTTTTCATATTTTTTTTATTGTCGTACTTAACCTTCTGATTGCTTTTCCGGAAAAAAGTTCTGTGCACGCCACTGTCGAGTATGAAGAGCCTCAAATAGTTTCATAGTAAATTATTATTACATACGGCTTGAACACTTACGTGTGATTTATGTTGACTATATGACAACCGTTTTACCGATACAATCACACGTGAGTGTTCAAGCCGTATGTAATAATAATTAAGTATGTCAGCTCATGCGAGTTTTAATAATATTATAGTTTCATGGTAAGTAAAACATACTATAAATTATTTTCTGCTTCCAGCAATCCCAATTAAATGTGTGAGAAATAAAACAAAAGTTTACTTACCCTCCGGAGATTGTACTAGGTGCCATATTAGAACTCCAATCCCAGCAAGAACTATAGCTCCAGTAACCACCGACAAAATTATCCATATTGTCTTCATGTTTACTTTATTTTGACTTCTCTATAGTCAATAGTCTGACACCGCGACCTGACAAAGTGTTGTAATTAATTACATAAATACAGCAAATTTTTCTTATCTGGTTATCTACGTATTACTACTATATGTAGAATTCGCTCAGATATTAAAATTAAGGATATAGGTAAGAAATTAATAGGATTTATCATATCTACTGATTTGTCAAGATAGTCTTGTAAACTTATTTGTTAAAATAATTGCTTATCTTATGTACTATCGAAGAAAATGCGATAAGTGCGTCAGCGAATTTTGAATGTTTTGGCACTTTTTGATAAATTAAGTGATTTTTCAATCCAAGTGCTCGTAAAGGCCCAATTTTTATGCATCAAAGCCGAACAGAAAGTCGATTATTTTGCCCTAGGGCTTTATTATTATTATTTTTTTTAATTTATTTACAATTACTAACCTGCAACTTTTTCCGTGTACCATAAGTTTTATACTTTTTTCCCACTGTTTAACGGCTCTGGATACAGTCCTTTTTGAGCCAATTATAATTTAAAGTACACAAGATTATATTTGTTTTATTTCCTCACACTATGCATTGAACAACGTAGTATGATACACGGGCGTAAGAGCAATAAATTACTCGGTTACGTTTAAAACACTCGCTACGCTCGTGTTTTAAATTGTCCTCGTAATTTATTCCTTTTCGCCCTTGTAGCATAAACTACTATAATGACTTATGTTCCATCTATCCATATAAAAAAAATCCTGTCCGACTGACTGACTGAGCTATGAACGTCTAGACCAGGGGTCTCCAAACTACGGCCCGTGGGCCAAGACCGGCCCGCGAGCACCACCAATCCGGCCCGCGGTCGCTGGCGGGACACGCCCGGTTTCTATCCCACTATAGTTTTTTTTAAATTTACAAACGTATAATATTAACGTGATGCAATTTATAATAGAATCACAATTCACAACCCGTTATAATAAGTATTTATCTAAAAGTAGTGTTGTTATAAAAATGTTATTAACAATTTCAAGGTCTGCGTACAGCACGCGCTGCGGCTAACTCCGTCGCAATGGTTAATGTTGTCCGAAACACCAACCGAAAATTCCAAACGGAGCGGAGAACTCTCCTGCGCCCTGCACAATAGATATCTCACTGACCGGCTAGTCCCAATACGAAAATTTGCGCGTCAAAACTACAGTATCTTGGCCCTTGGGACTTAGTGGAGAAATCAGTGTGGCCCTTAGGCAAAAAAGTTTGGAGACCCCTGGTCTAGACCAAACGGCTGGACCTAGGAACTTGATGGATTGTAGGTTTCTTGTACAACGTAGTTTTAGGCAATGCCACGGGATCGCGAGAAACGGGCCCCACGTGGGTGTCCGCCAGTGGCGTGTATAGAACCTTTTTCCGGAAAAGCAACTAGAAGGTTAAGTTTGAAAATTTAAAAAATATGAAAAAAATTAAATAACACTTTGAAAAAAGAAAGTTTGTATGACGCCAGGGTAGCATCTTCTATCTAAACATATAATAAAACAGTAGAACCTGATGTATCTGTACATTGCAGAAAAGAAATACAAAATAGAAAGGGGGTGACTCAAGAAGAAAAACCGAACACAAATCAGCGATTTCTAGAATTCTTTTCTCTCTGTCTGTCTGTTTGTTTGTTCGCGCACATCTCCGAAACCACTGAACGGATTTGGATGAGGTTTTCTTTATTATCATCGTAGTTACCCTAGTCAACATATAAGCTATAAGGGGTGTTAATAGAATAAAGCTCAAACTGAACACGGGGCAGAGCTGAATAAACGCGAGCGGAGCCGCGGGCAAAAGGCTAGTAGTATATAAAATAATAAAAGCACGGATAGGCATAAAAAGAAGTAAAATACCTACCTGTTTAGTATTATTTATATACATTATATTTATTGTGTATGATTTTCTTACCAGAAGTTCCCACGGGAACGAGAAACACGCGAGGAACGCTATAGGGCGTAAAAAACCACTGGTAAATATATTAAGAAGCAAAAACCCTACTAGTGATGTGCCACGTTAGTATCAGAAATTATATTTATTGTGTATGATTTGATTTTATTACAAACTAAAATAAAAGAAATAGTATGTACAAAAAAAAATGTATTTATTTTTAACCAAATGATGTCATGTCGCGTAGAAATGCATTAGTTCCAGCTGGGTTATCCCTCGGCACCTGAAAAAGTTTTGTTTTAGAGAAAATACTTATTTATCCATTTCAGCTACTTACACATTTACTATTGGGGAAAGTTCCGCTGACCGCATTACCATGTCAATAAGGGTGAAAAGTACGTTCGCTTTTCCATAACAACTAAAGAAACGCGATCGCGCCTTGTCAAATTGGCCATATTTGGAAAAAAAAAGTAAAACAGTTTCGCATCCGCAAATTATTAAAATGAAGAAGGACAAAAAACACTTTGATTTTAGCTGCTACTTTTAGCAGATTACGCATAGATACTCCGCTTTTGGAAAAAACAACGTAAGTAGTAGGTATAAATAATTTTTTCAACGCTATTCTATGATTTCATAAATTCTTTCAAAATGCTCCATGATCAATAAAAATATATAATTTCGCTTCGCTGATTTCTTTTGCATTATCCCGGGATAAAAGTAGCCTATGTCACTTTCTGGCCTATACAGGTTGAAATAACCTTTTAAAATAAGGAACCTAAAACCTTTCTACTAATCTCATACTAAATGTATGGGAATGTTTAATGTCAAAATTTTGGATACTTCTCGTTTGATTTTCAAAAAAGTTATTGATGTCATTTTACTGATTAGGTAACGTACTTTCGATATCAGTTTAACATTTTTTGATATCTGTAATAGTTACGGAATAATCGCCTGGTCACACTTAACGATTACACCCTGTATACTATATCTATGCAAATAACCACGTCGATCCATTGCTCCGTTGCTGCGTGAAAGAAGGACAAACCAACAAACACACTTTTGCATTCACCTATCATATAGGTGTAATAGAGGCACGGATTACTTATTTACGTAATTTACGTAGGTTTTCCCACGTACGCGTACCTTAATGGACGCATATATGCGTTTAGACTACAACAAGCACGCATAAGGGGGAGAAATATGAGGTCGTAGCACTTGCTACGCCGTAGCAAATAGAGGACGAAAACGCGTAACGCATTTTATGTAGCAGGTCGAATATTGTACATAGACGTATATAAAATAGACGTTGAATATTGTACAACTTTTACTATAATAAAAAATGAATGAAATGAGGTTTATTGTACAGATGTTCTATCTTAGGAAGTGACTTTGATTGTGGTTGTAGTAGTGCGTGCACACGTACTTTTTTAGGGTTCCGTAAACCCATTAGTAGCCTAAATATTATTAGAGCGCATTACAAATCAGAAACAAATCTAAAGACAAGAATTTGAAAATATTCCCCGGGCTAGAATTCGAACCTGCGACCTCTTGTTATCAAGACAAGCGCGCTACCAATTGCACCACCGAGGTTCCTAAACAGACCGGTGAATTTTTCCATCATACTTGTCCACTGTTATTTTTGCATCTGCTTGATATACCAGCTTGTACTGCACATACAGGACGCTTACGAGGGCTTGTAGCCCCCGCTGTCTGTCTGTACTTCCATCAGTCTGTCACAGGGTCTACGTTTCAGCCGTTATAGGCAGAGATTGAAATTTTCACACAATTCGTTTTACTACGGCCCCTATCACGGCAAATAATAAAGATTACAGGAAACATGTAGTGGTTAAGATTATTAGGCTTCCGCATTCAGAGGGTACCGAATTGTTTGCCAGGCGCTACCATTTTAGAGGCTTGTTTTTGTCGCCTTAATGTTGCTACGGCGTAATGTTGTTATTTACCATAATATTTTTCGGGTTCCATACCTGTATTTGGTGGTACGGAACCATTTGAACGGCGAACTAAACTTACCCAAATTATTCTAGTATGTGTAGCCTCAAGAGCGGTACAAAATGCACAACACACACAAAGCGCACTTATCTGTAAACTACACCACTACAACCATAGCCAAACAGACTTCGTGGAATAGAATATCTGTAGTAGCAAAAGGGGACGCAAACGTGTTAAAAGATATAACGCCAACTCACGCTATGACCCGCTACGTTTATGAAGTAGAAACTAAAGTTTCCAGCAGACTGCGAGTACCCTTCCAGAGTGTTGTCCTCCCAAATAGGGATCCTCGGGGCATTCCTGAAATCCTCCGCTCCAGCCCAGTTTAGACGATCCACCCAGAGAAGTTGGCCTGAAAAAATGATTTCTCTCAAGGAATTTCTATATATGTATGATGTATATGTGTGTAGTCTTACATTAAAAGACTATAATTTACGAATTTTCTATGAGTTATTGAACATTAAGGGGCTGCACAATGCTAAAATGCAGTCCTGCTCTAACGCTTTTGTTTTTTAAATGTCTATCCTGCTCTAATCAGATGCCACGCACGCAAAAATTCAATTATTTCGAAATCGCGGCTACATTAGGGCATTAACTACAACATTTTTATGTAATAACTATGGTTTTTTCTAGTTAGTATCTGCTTGTGTTAGTTTCGTCTCAATCGGTTTTGAAATATGGAAACTGAATCGCTTTTTTCGTGAAATTCATGCTTTTTTAAATGTAATATAATCAATAGAAGATTGAAAGTATGTTTATTTATAAAGTGTAATTCATAATTGTCTTGAGTCAAAAAACACGCGATATTTTTTTCAAAATTTTATCATCTACATTGACGGAACTGAATCCAATACAAAACTGATGTTTAGCATTGTGGAGCCCGTTAAGGGGGAACGATTCGTGTTTGCTACAAAACGCAAAAATAAACAATAAATTATCATGAATAATATCTAATAAAAAATAACTAACGATCAAAAAACGTAATAATATATCATCAGAGATCAAATTATCCTTTATTAAAAAAAGGTCGTACCGGAAGTGACGTACAAGTTCTGAACATGCTCCTCTATACGAGACGCGAACAAAGAAATATCCACTTCAAAAATGTTATTTTACCAAAACAGGCAGATATTTCATACCTGGTGTGTCACAAATCAAATCCATATTTCCGTTGTACTTTACTACCATGATGTCTGTCTCGTTTAAAAGCTTTTCAACTGAAAAAGAAATAAAACAGTAAATCACATAACGCCCTCGTGAGCGTTCTGTATGTGCAGTACAAGCTAGTATATCAATCAGATGCAAAAATAACAGTGGAAAAGTATGATGGAAGAATTCGCCGGTCTAGGTAGGAACCTTGGTGGCGTAATTGATAGCGCGCTTGTCTTGATAACAAGAGGTCGCAGGTCGTATCCTGGCCCGGGGAATTTTTTCAAATTCTTGTCTTTGGATTTGTTTCTGATTGATATTTTCTAGTTTGTAATGCACTCTAAATAATATTTAGAGTATTCATAGCGATGGATTTCACAAAATAAACATAATTTTACTCAACTTGTTTAGGTGCAACCTGCTTAAAAACATACTGTATTCATATGACAAAGACTTCTCTGCATAGACAAGCTGTACGGCATTGAAAAATTGCGCACTGAATTATGGTTAGTTGTCCTCAACTTCAGAGTGAGCGAGTGCGAGCAAGCGAGATAAAGGTTCCGCTGCGTGAGCGTAACTTTGATTGCGAACAGCGTGTCTAGTAGTATATTCGAAGTCTTTGATACATGATGATCACTGAACAAAACCAAACATCAATTGAAAAAATATCAGCTAGATGTGTACAATCGATTAAAACATTATGCTGTCGACTTGTGAAAAAAACATCCGTTAATTATGATTGATTGATATGATTTTGACGATAAATGATATATGGGTTCATATGTATAATCTGTGTTAAAGAAGATAAAAAATTTTTTTTGACTAGCCAGCAAATAGACAGACGCCACCGCGCCGCCGTAAACTATTTTTTTTTAAATAATCCTAAAATTACGAAAACTACTATCTCCAGAAGACATGACCCAAATCTTCAGTTCACAACTCACTTCCTTCAGTAACAGGCTTCATAAAGTCCTCTCTCAGCATGTCAAACACAAGTCCCGACTGTCCACCCCATGTCACGTGGTCCGGGATGCCCAGGGCAACCTTCACCTCCGTGTTCATAAGTAGGTTCAGATTCCACTCCTCGTTGCGGGCCAGGTAGCGGTCTTTGATCGCCATGTCGCGGCTGACCTCTGAAAATGGTTTATTATGAAATGTGTATGGAGTGTGTATACTGTATTCAACGAGACGATGCAAAGCGGTCCATTCACTTACATATTATACAATTTATTAATACATACTTAATTTTAGAAAACGCTACCTCAAAATAACCTCTTACAGAATGTTTACTCCGCATAACTAGCGAAAACAGGCGCACGCACACAGACGCGTACGTACGACGATCTCGGAGATACTCGGGTGAGTGCCAATACGAAATTCTGCCGAGATCATCATACGTTCACATGTGTCTATGCATGTGTGCGTCTCTTTTCGCTCCGTCGTTGAGTCGGCCTTCTGGTAGTATCTATATTGTGACGCTACTGTCGAACGTATGACTTCTGTCTTTACATATGAAATTGCCGTTTGCTATTGAAAATTTGAAGGAAACTCAATTTTCAGTACTAATATTTGTGAATTTTTTAGGAATGACAAATCCAAATTATTTAATAAAACAACATTAAGTGTCAGCCGTACAAAATTATTACGTATCTTATCATGGAAATGGACGGCATTTAGGACGAACAGTTTTTGAAGATTTAATTTTTATAATCAAACTGAAAATAAAAACAGAATTTTAATACGTAAATTTAAAACCTTGAAATCAACTTTTAAACAAAAAACAAATAATTGAAATAGCTATTGAATTACTCAGTAAACTCATGAATCTGTAAGAAAATTTCGGCAATTTCATACTACACATGATTATCATGGTAAGAGGGTCAGGTCACGAACAGTTAGAGGCCAGCGGTTTCTTTTATGTAAAGAGTCGAGATGGCGGCATTTCCTTTGAAGCGGGGTGGCAGTTTTCAGTTGGGGGAAGGACCAGCTTTGCATCATCTCGCTAAACGTAGTATAAAGGACGTGTTTTAAGGACTGATCAAACAATTTGTTTAGAGGCTATGTGAATTTAATTTTTGTCAATGTCACTCCAAGCGAAAACCCGCTCAGTGCGAGAGGGGCGGATTCAGGGCGAAAGCGAAAAATGTTAGTTTTATAATTTTTATAAAAAAACTAAAGTAGCTAGCAAAATTTTAAATATCGAATCTCTAGATATTGTTGAAAGACACCTAATAAAATATGTTTGAGTTCTGTATATGGTTCCTATTCGTCAAACGAGGAGAAAAAGTGTGTTTGAAGACCTCATTCGAGGAAAATTTATCTAAACATGTTTTCCAATTTCAAAACCCTAGATTATATAGTCAAAATACATATACCAGATATTTATTAAAATTTTTCGTGTATTTTATGAAATACACAAAAAGGAGCACCTCTATTTTTTACTTGAAATTAAGAGATTTTTTATTTATTTGAGTGTGTCGGTGATTTTTTTGGTGTATTGCAAAAGTTAGATATTCAATAAAACATGTTGATTAAATTTTGTAGCACGACACTTATTTACTTTGTAAATTATCTAGCCAGACGGTTTTTATTTGCATGCATAGCCATTTAATTTGTTTTAGACAAATATGTTGATTTCAGAAAATGAGTTAAAATAACTAAAGATTAATTAAGTTCTTTTCGTGACTGAATATACTGAGGGGTAATTTCGTACTGATCCTTGGAATTGGATATTATATTACCAGTTATAATATACTGAGGGGCAATTTCGTACTGATCCTTGGAATTTTATATTATATTACCGGTTATAATGCAATTATAATAATAGGTTATCAATGATATCCAATTCAAAGGATAAAAGATAATTATACACTTTTGTTAAGGAAAATGAGGTTTTTAACACGTTGATGGACAGTACCGACTACAGTACGTCTCACGGCGATCGTTTTTCCTTATTGGTTGGTATAAGCCGTATAAGGGACAGCATAAGTACTGTCACCGCAAAAGTGAATTGAATGGACCTACTGTCACAACAAAAGTTCTTAAAGTACAATAGTTTTTAATGTCATATACAATACTGTCATATAACATAGGCATTTTGATATGTGTTGTGACAGTACGCCTATAGGCGATGTATGAAAAATAAATAAAGTCACAGCAGGGTAAGCCAATGGGTTAATACTGTCCATCAACGTGTTAAAGATATCCTACAATGGCGCCTGTTCAATGTTGATGAACTTTCTTGAAACAAATATCTTAGATAAGGTTATTGCTAGTATTTTTAATTAAACAAAAATTAAGGAGTTAAGGTTTCTATACTGAAATAATTAATAAACAACAGGTACATTATATTTTATTTGACGATTTTATTTTCGCTTTATCGAGAAAAACGAGCAATTAAAAAAAATAAAGACTCAACAAATATTTTGTCACAAAAAGATCTTTGATATTTCGCATTAATTTCATTTACCCGAGGGACCAAAATAATTTGTACATTTGGAAAATTAAGAAACTTTTATTGAATTTGTTTAATTTAGTTCATTTAACTTGGGTATATATTTATTTTATGAAAATCTGTGACTGTATTTTGTTTCAACGATCTTTTAGGTCATTTTCAGAACATTTTGCTCGAATGTTGTGCTTCAAATATATGGCTTGGAGCTTTAAAGTAAATTTTACCGCAGTAGGCGATTACAGATTTTTTATTATTTCTACAGGGCCAATTTAAAATTTTACTAGCAAAGAGTTTTTAATAATGTCAAACCTATGTGTTGAAAATGGATTAAAAAAAATAGCAGTGGTTTTGCAAAAGCGCCTAAAATTTTTACAACTGTGTTTATATGACTAATTAGTTTTATTTTAGCAAGAAAAAGTCGTAAAAGCTGAACTTTCGATAACCTTTGCCTAATAATTTTGTCATAATTAAAATTATCTCTCACATGCGTGCTTGAGTTGTCACAAAAACGCGCCATTTTCGTAAAATTTTCAGTACTAAATATTTTTGTTGTTTGCTAAATTTGTTTTCACCTGTTTTCTCTCACCTGATACACGTGACGATAGTAAACCCTCGCCTGTGGCTTGGGCTTATAAACGTCAAACCATTTGTAATAACTTACTTACCACCCTGCCTGATATCACAATGTAACAAGGTACAACTATCACGAAACAAAATTTCAACACGAAAACTCAAGAACATTTACCAATTTTAAACGTAAGGATTCTAAATACGAGTATAGCCGTAATCGCGGAAACGTAATATAAATATTGTATAGAGTTTCCTTGGGCTTCGACCTTTCGGATACGGAACCCTGAAAACATTATAGTACAGAGCAACAATATAGATGCCATAGCAACATCAAGGCGCTCAAAATGGTAGCTTCTGACAAACAGTTCAGCATCCTATGAGTACGCAACCCTATTTTTTGTTTTACTAAAGAAAATATGAACTATTACGTACAATCTGTCCAAATGTGAAACTTCTATATTTTACCCTTTTTCAGCGTCCTCCGTGAAAATTATTACTGGTTACTTAATAAGCTGTAGTGTAGACCTTTGTAATAGACAGACAGACACACAGAGAGCGGAGGCTTATAGGGTCCCATTTGGCACCCTTCGGGTACCTACCTAAAAAAGTAAAAAATTACAAATCCTTAGTTTTTGACGGTTTGTCTGTCTGTTTGTTTTTAGCACAACTCTCAAACTGTTTACCTAAATCTGATCTCGTCTCTCGGGTATCATCAATATTATACGGCATTTTCGTCAGGATATCGTAAAAGTCCACGGATCCAGTAGCCCTGAAGACGGCTCCCTGGGTAGCCGCCCACCTGTCAGTAGACTGCCAGTACTGGCCTTCATTGAAGAGCCGCTCGGCCTCCCTGGCCTCGGCCTGGATATCTTCGTAACCAGCCTGGTCTACGAGGCCAGCGGCTAGGAGTAACGGCCCCCACGTCAAAGTTAGGTCGACTGGATGTATCCAGGAGTTTCCCATTGCGATGCCTCGGAGATTTGAATTGATTGTGTTTTCACTTTCGGCCTGGAAGAATAATATTATCTATAAAGGCAATAAAGGCTAAAGTTTACAACCAGTGCGTCCTTCCAGTGATGACGTACGGTGCTGAGACGTGGTCTCTTACCAAAGGCTCGATCCGCCGATTTAAGGTTACTCAACGAGCTATGGAGCGGGCTATGAATGGGATATCTCTGATGGATAAAATCCGAAACGATAATATCCGTCAGAGATCGAAGGTGACCGACATAGCCTGCCGAATCAGTAAGCTGAAGTGGCAGTGGACTGACCATATTTGTCGCCGACGTGATAACCGTTGGGGCCGTAAGGCATTGGAATGGAGACCACGTACAGCAAAGCGCAGCGTAGGCCACCCTCGTGCCCGCTGGACTGACGATCTGAAGGACGTGCGGGTGGATGACTGAGGACCGCCAAGATTGACGTAATATGGGGGAGGCCTATGTCCAGCAGTGGACGAATACGGGCTGATGGATGGATGGATAAAGGTAATAGTACCAATGCTTATGTGTAATGGTATTCTACTCTATGACTCTTAAAATTGCGCTAAAAATATGTTTTCGTCCTTAAAGATTTTATTAAGTAATAAATAAATAAATATAAATACATCGTCACGACATGAATCCCCGAGGAAATGACAGAGGTGTTCCAAATGTGGACTGTGAAATGCAAGTACACCCGGCACACCCACGTTTCATCGACGATTATTACGTCCCAACGTGATGAGCTCTATCGTCGTACTCTGGGCACAAATACACATAAGAAAGAAGTTGATTTATTTTCGCGTAACTTCAAGTTTCGAGTAATATTAAAACAACTTTTGTTTTGATAATGGTCTTATAATCAGGTAG
Organism: Ypsolopha sequella; assembly: GCA_934047225.1. Classification (NCBI taxonomy): domain Eukaryota; kingdom Metazoa; phylum Arthropoda; class Insecta; order Lepidoptera; family Ypsolophidae; genus Ypsolopha; species Ypsolopha sequella. The sequence continues at coordinate 10,477,339 of OW203994.1, read as the reverse complement.
CTGATATTTTTTATAAATATTGAAATATGTTTCTCCAAATTACCTCTTTCATTTTGATGCCCATATCAACGGCCATTTTTCCGCCGTAAGATTGTCCATAAATGTAGAGTGGAACACCTTCAAATTCTGGATGTTCCGTGTAAAATCCTCTCATCAGATTGACGAAATCATCGGCTAAAAAATGTCTATCGTAAGTACATAAAAAAACAAACATATTCGGCCCAGCTGTTCTTAGATTAACGTACGAGTATGCCGAAACTTAAACGAAGGACGTCGGGGATAGCGGCTGGATGAGGAATGAGAGACTACTAAGAGTGGCAAAATATTGGAAAAGCCCAAGTCCAGCAGTGGATGAACACAGGATCCATGATGGATGGATGATGGATGATGCTAAAGAGTAGAACCCGGGGCGTATGTTCATTGAAGAAAAGTAATAAAAATAGAAAGGGGAGGATTAAAAAAGTTTAATAGAACACAAATCAGCGATTTTTTTAATTCTATTCTGTCTGTCTGATCGCGCACATCACCGAAACCATTCAACGGATTTTTCTGTAGTTTTTACAGATGGACAGAACTTAATTTAGATTAGAAAATAGGCTTTGTTTCATTAAAATCGAATGTCGGAAAAAAGTGAACTTCATACAAAGATTTTTGGAATTTGCTTTTCTACTGTTAGAAGTTACTAAGCAAAAAATAATTCCTGGCCGTGAAGGTCTATAGACGTCACGAACGATTCTATAAAAGAAAAAAAAAAACAAGAAAACTTTGGTTCAAATTATGTAGCGTATAAAATTTTAGTAAATAAAAAGTCAACAGGTAGCTGTTATATAGCGTATTTATTATATTATATATTATATAGCGTGTTATATTTTGGTAAATAAAAAGCTTTGATGCTAATTTAGTTGCAGCAATTGTATAGCAGATGGGGATACCTCTTTGATGAAACGGGTTAGGTACTATAATAATAGAAAATTGTAAAGATAAGTATATTAAATTCTATTAAAAACTGTAAAAGAAAAGAGCTGTGTCTATCTGTACATGTTGACATTCCAAAAAAATTGCGGTGTAGGGTAATGATAAAAAACAACACGGAGTTTTTGTCGGTATTTTTATGCATCACGCAAGAACTATTGAACGGGTTTTGATGCGGTTACCACTGTACGATCGATCCTCAGCAGTGAGAAAAGGATTATAAAGAAAGAAGGAAGGAAAATCAATCCAACTTGGAATAATTTTTATTGCGAGATTCCCAAGGGTAAACACCGTGGCCGCATTATCTTCTTCCACGCGGACGAAGTGCATAATTTAAAAAAAAGCTTTATTAGATACATGCATGTCTGATTATTTATTTAGGTTATTTAGACATAGCTGTTCCCTGTAAGTTCCCTTTGCCTTCCCACTTGGTGGAAAAATAAAAAAAAAAACAGTGGCGGGAGCGGGAAAGAGCTGTTATTTTTCCTCAGTCAGCAGTACATATTCAGTTGTTTGATTATTTAAATTTGCATCAAGTATTACTGAAAGTTAAATTTGTCATCATGTTATCGAGTAATTATGAAATAATACTGTATCATTTCCTCGCAATTGAAGTGAAAAGTAGTGTTGAAATTGGCTACAAACGAGCCATAATATTACCTCGAACTTAGCTGCCTTCGCCCAGGCAGTATAACAATCTACTATTTTAAAGGCTTCCTAGTATTACCTAGCACCCGAACTAGACCATATAGGATCTGTATTGAAGGTGCCAGTTCCCCAATTTCCTAAGAACAGAAAGCCAGCCACTTTTACAAAGTGCATTTGTGCTAGGAACTTAAAGGAAAATACAAAAATGTTACGTAAATAACGTCATTAAAAAAATAAGGAGAAAATAAAGACTCGTAACTACTAGACAGGTATATAATCAAGAACATAAGATATAAATCTTGTGGCATAAATAAAAACAAAAACATGTTTCTCTCTCAAAGTCTATGTGTAAAAGAGTAAAGTGTAATTGGGTGGAGTTGAGAATGTGATGGATGTAGATAAAATCTTCTAATAAGATGTCTCAGTATTCTACAATACTAATGGATTTTAAAAAATCGACGTCATGGTGTACTCCGTATTTTGCCTCAGTGTAATTATGCATTTTCAGTCTTTGAGCTAAATCAACCCGTTTTTTAATTATGCCACGACTTTGCAGACAGATAGACCACGAGGTTGGCTGGAGGGTTCCTGTTTTTATGCGAACCCACACATATATAAGGTGACATTTATTTTTACAGCCAAGTTCATACTTGAGGTTTGGTAAGTGATCAGTATCAGGGATCAATAATTCTTTTTGCAAATTTCGCAAAATAAAATGTTAATCTCTAAAGCAGTTGACCTCGGCTCGGTTTGCGTTTGTAGAGAGCACGAAAAAAATAATTTCACAAAAAGGGCCATCGAACCTTGATATTGAGCACTTACCGAGTTTTCAGTATGAGTTTGTCTATGTAAATAAATTTCTCCCTGTATTATTATAAAATCAGACTCACCAATCTGTTCGTTAGTGAAAGTCAGGTAGGAATAATCATCAACATAACTGAACCCGGTGCCGACAGGGTTGTCTACGAACAATACGTTGAAATTTTTCACCTGAAATGATTAAAAACGTTAATTTTATGCTGGAAGTTGGTGTTGCTACATTTGGTTTTCTACCATACATTTAAAATTTCAGCTCAATTTGTAATTTGGAAAGGACCGACATTGAAATATTGTTTTTAGGGTTTCTTAAACCCAACACATCCGATTTCATAAGCTTTATGCCACCTTACAATGAGCGTTTTTCTCGTTGCTTTTTTTTTCTTAGTTCTTAGCTTTCCTCTAGATGGCGCTGTCCATGTCACCATAGATAAAATGTGTTCCGTATCAATCAATGTCAAGTGGTTTTTCGTTTGTTTGGAATCGGTGCAAATTTTGTCTTTGATTCTGTTGCTAAAGAATACGACAGTGCCATCTAGGAATCTTATTTAACACTAAATTTGATACAAGGAAAAACGCTCATTCGGGGCAGTAGTTACAGACAGTTGCATAATAATAATAATAAACACTTTATTGCAAAAAAAAACACAGATAGACACAATTTAGAACTAAGAGAAATATAGGGCAAAGGCAGGCTTATTTTTGAAAGAAATTTCTTCCAGTCAACCATAAATGACCATAAAGGTGAAGAAAAATTATAAAGGCGCTACGTAAAAGTTTTAGCGTCCCTGTTACTCCATATGCGAAAAAACCCTTTATTGCAAGTGGCCGTCCCACTTCGTGAAAAAGTAGCAAAAAGTCGGTTTTGTATTAATATAAAATGTCAAAAATATTTTCAAGGACAAATACATAATATCCATATTTTGAATGCAGTTTAACAATGAAATTAGTTCAGATTTCAGAATTACAAGAAAAAATAAAACAATTTTGAATTAAAATTAAAATTTTTCGGAATTAAATTCTATCGAGAAAAGGTGAATGCTCAAAAAAAATCCAGGCCCGGCGCCAATGAAATATATCTCATATTTTTAGTATAAATATGTAATGAAATACCACATATTTTTTATCATCGATATCGATGGCTAAATGTAAGAAATTGCTATTTGTTTAATGGCAGGGGTAATACAAAAGAAACGAAAGCCCAGCGCTAATTATATATCTCAGATTTTAACTATAGTCGTGTAATGAAATACCACATATTTGGCATCATCGATATCGATAGCTAAATGTAAGAAATTGCTATTTGTTTAATGACAGGGGTAATATTGAGGTATCTCAAATAGTGTTAAATAGTATATTTCATTACGAGTGCGGAATGCCTGTCATTGCAAAGAGTTCCGACAAATGTCTACCCGAGCCGAGGCGCAGCCGAAGGTGAGGGTTGACAGTCGGAACAAGTTGCAATGACGGTTCCGCACGTGTACTGAACAACTATTTTTAATACAGTTGCGAAAAAATGAAGCAATTTAATAAAATAATAAAAACACAATAAACTCAACTAACTAATATTCCACGCAATAAAATCGTCGTATGTAGATATGTAGCGACTTTTTGACTTTTCCGGTAAAATGTACAATTATACTGAGTTCCGGTGGTGTTAATTCAAATAAAATATCGTTGAAATTACTCATTTTGTGCAACAAACAACTAAACCCGCAAAGAAAATTTTTGGAAAATGGCGCCAAACGTAAAAAACTAAGCAGAGTTTTTTTTTCGCTTTCTTCACCCATTCTGCGTAGGCAAAGGGAACTATGCCCATACAGCCAAGTCTTCAGCAGATTTTTTTTTATTGATATGAAATGAAAATTTAATTTAATGAGATGAAATGAAATGAAACCTAACCTAACGCATTGAATCAAATCATTAAATCTGATATTGAAACAAATTAGTAGCTTCTTTTTAGAAATATTTGCATGAATCATAAAAACTTCTATGAATTTTTTTTAGTAAAAACTTCGTGGTTGTTTATTTTCTTTTTAATAGACATTATTTTGACAGTTGGGAAAGAGAACGCACGAGTTCGGAAAAGGTAAAGAAAAAGCTCGAGTATGTAATAGCCCACATCCCGAACGCTATACGTCCCTGCAATACGCCACTTTTTGAGCAACTGTATTAAAAAAATATTTACAATCAGCATGTTAAATAACAAAATGAAGCGCTTTACATTGAAACTGATGGGTGAATGTAAAAAATTGCTATTTATTTTATGGCAGGGGTAACTTGAGGTACCCAAAATAGTTACAAATGGCATAAAGTGCGTTTGAGGATGATAGAAATAGAAATACACATAGAAATCTATAGTTGAGCAACCAGATGTACCACGTGACCTTGACGTGACGTGAAATGAACAGTGGCGAAGATTCTCATGTGCATTATACAAGTAGTCTACCTTTACTTACTGGATACTAGATTTTAGTAGGTTCACTGTAAAGAGTAAGAGGGATAGCAGATGTTTGCATAGTCAATGTCAAGGTCTTTATGCCAGTTGTAACTATGTTTAGTACCTTAAAGTTACCCCTGCCATAAAACAAATAGCAATTTTTTACATTCACATATAGTTTCAATGTAAAACGTTTAATTTTTTTATCTAAAATGCTGATTGTAAATATTTTTTCAATGCATCAAAACCGAACAGAAAGTCGA